>OX465599.1:0-10000000 GCA_950022295.1 Bromus sterilis | reverse complement strand
GGTATTGCCTTTAGAAAACATAAACAAACAAACGGTGTCGGTCGACCATTTTACATGACTTTAAATAACGTTGTAGAAAATACATGTGCGTAGTAGCGGTCGAATTCGTTGCCTAAAATCAGACTGTCACTGAAGTTTCTAGAAGGAGGTGCTGGATAGAGAGGAAATTAGCTAGTGACGATTTTCGTCAATGACAATGATTTTTAGCCATGTTTTTTTTATGGGGCATTTTATCACTAATAAATATGGATAAATGCATTTTGAAGGTGACCTGATTTGCAGCGGATAAATGCATCTAACTACCCTTATGTGGGTTCCTCAAAAAAAAAAAACTACCCTTATGTGGCTCAATACAAACACATGCAACATCTGTGGTGGTGCGTTGTGACCTGTACTCCAGGGTTCATAAAGTATAGCCAGGCCGGGTACGTGAATTGGTGAGCTCGAACGCTCAACTGAGCTATATATATATATATATATATATATATATATATATATATATATATGTGTGTGTGTGTGTGTGTGTGTGTGTGTGTGTATGCGGGCGTCTTGTGTTAAAAATTATGTTGTGGAAGAAACCCGTTGATATACTTCTGAATGTTCTTTTTTGCGAGAGTGGGAGTTGGAAGATGAAAACACTCAAGACCTAGGAGTCTAGGACACAATATAGGACTAGGAGACATCAGAAACAAATCTGCAACACTTTGTCAATATGGTTCAACTACCAATATTTCAGATGCAAGCTTGGAGGGAACGCCCCATCTAGGTAGCGTCGTCCCTTAAACCGACATACCACTTCACACCCCGCGTCCTGATGGCCGGTCACCAAGGAGTGCCCATGCCTGGTCAATCACTGCTATGTAGTTGCATCCCGGTATTAGCTCATGTGCTTTAGTCGGAGTCCGGCGGTCTAATTTTCTGCATAGAACTGCAGCTTGGGGACGCGTTTCATGGTGTGGTTTCGTGAACCGTTATTCGCTCTGGATGGCTAGCAGGTGCTGCTACCAATCCTGCACGCATATCTTCGATTGCTAGCTAGTGGGAACTCGCATTTTTTGGGTGTGTGCACACCACGATCTACTTCAAAATTGTCATCGACCTTGTTGCAAGTTGAACACACTGTATTATCGTTTTGAAGGAGATAATGGGTGGTGAGTGGACTAGGGTTCCCCTCCCGTGCCGCCCCCGCTAGGCGACGGGGAGGGTGCCGCCGCCAACTCCCCCACGTCCTCCTCTCCCCTCCCCCGTCGCTATGCGAGCATCTGAATCCTTATAGTTTTGTCCATTGTTTACTCTTGCATACGGTCATGCTATTCCACTTCCATGTTGTGTGGTCTTCAATGAGTAGAGAAATTATCGACACAATAATAAGGATACTAATATCTGAAGAGTACTCCATAGGGTGTTTCTTTTATATTATGATTCCATTCTGTGGTTTCAAATATAATCTATATTCATTGCCTCAAATGCCCAAACATCTTAACATTTTTCACATAGTCTTTTTTTATCAAGAATCCAATGAACTTTGCTAAAATGGCCCATACTTTCTAAAATGGGTGTGTCTAGATCTCAGTCAAATTTTAGAACATGTAAAGAAAAGAAAAACAGTTTTCTTTGCACGAATCTCCATACACAATCTTACGAATATAGCATTGACTGGGACTTTGTTAAGTCTTAGTCGACTGAGATTTAGCAATCCCCTTCTACAATTAAGTAGTAAGCAATTCATGAAGTTCTTGTTAGTTTTTATTCTTGACAATGGTTTGTTTGAGTTATATTGTTTATTTTATTATCGATACAAAGCAGTTTTGAAATGCTAAAGTAGCTAGGGAATCAGGTAGCTAGTGTGAAACTATTTTAGTATATATGTTGATGTCTGAGAAAATTTACTCCATGCAAAATCTCTAAAAGAAAATTATATTTAGGAACGAAAGGGAGTACTAGCAAGCCAGGTAGTTAGAAAGGCAAAAAGATGCATGACGAGTTGACCACACAAAAATGAAAACATGAAAACAAGAGACACAATATAGATAGATTTATGACATGCTTATGTGGTGAGTCCAAGCTTGGAAAAGGAACTCGGCTATGTTGGTGTCTGAGCTGCCATCTTCACTCATGGCCTTCTTTACCTTACGGCTCCAGCTTGCAGTTTTATACCTCTTTAGGGTGAATAATATTAAATAGTATGTTTAGATTGAATGCAAATGAATGCACATATAGGTGATGGATGTAAATGTCATAAATGTATATGTGATATTTTTCTGAACGTTTTGATAACTTATTTGTATTTTTATGAGTTTAGATGAATTAGTCATGAATTTTTTAAGTCAAACAACTTTGACCAAGCAAAAGGGCATTCTGGCAACCTAAAATATCCTTTTAGGGGTAAATTTGAGCATACAAAAAATTGCGAATAAATATGAGAGTGTAAGCAAATTAGGGACAAAATTGTAAGTATTCCTATGGCTTATCCCAACTGTTTGATTGTTGCTTGAAGTGTTGCTCACCATGGCTAAGAAACGAATAATATTAAATGTTAATTATGTGATATTTCAAATTACTTAATAACAATAAAATGCCTTATCATAAGAATCCCATAATTTGCGAAAATGGCTTATACTTTCTAAAATTAAGTAGAAAGAATCCATTTGGTCTATTTCCTTGTTAGATTTTATACCTGATAATGGTTCCTTCGGATTATATTATTTATATATTATTTGTTTGAAGTATTATTTTTGCGGAACTGTTCTACAATATTGAAGTAGCTAGGAAATAATAAAAAAATTCAGAAACAAGTGACGTTTGTGTACTCTCGAGTCTCAACTAGTTAGTTCCATGTTTATATACTCATTATTGACCATTTAGTGAACATTTGCATTTTCAATGACAAAGGTTTTTTTTTTCTGTGATAAGCGCAATGATTTATACGGTCATCTAGCATAACATTGATGGACAAAAATAGTTTAAATAGACTTATATTACGATGAAAGCCTTACAACAAATGCCGCACAATGCATGATGACACACAAAAGAGAAGATGAATACTAGAGACAATGGAAAGTACTACGAGCTACATTCATGATATGGTTATGTGGTAAGTCCAAGCTTGGAAAGGAACTCGGCTATGTTGGCGTCTGAGCTGCCATCTTTACTCATGGCCTTCTTCGCCTTGTGACTCCATCTTGCGGCGTTCGTTCTGTAGCCCTTGCCATCCTCCATCACCTCCCTCACGCACCTCGCCAGCTCCTGCGCGGTCACCGTGCCTTTCACGCGCACGCCGACACGCCAGACGTCCTCGACGTACTTGGCGTTGGTCGGCTGGTCCGACCACTGCGGCACCGCCACCATGGGCACGCCGATGCTGAGGGCCTCCACCGTCGAGTTCCACCCGCAGTGCGTCACGAAGCACCCGACGGCCGGGTGCGCCAGCACCTCCAGCTGCGGGCTCCATGTCACGAAGAGCCCGCGCCCCTTGGCCTTGTCGACGAAGCCCTCGGGCAGCTTCCAGGTCTCGGACGCCCTGACGACCCACAGGAAGGCCATGCCGCTGCTGTACAGCCCCTCGGCGACCTCGGCCACCTGCGCCGGGTCCGGCGTGGCGAGGCTGCCGAAGGAGACGTACACCACGGAGCGCGCCGGTCTGCCGTCGAGCCAGGCCTTGCTCTCCGCCGCCATGGGCGTGTGGAGGTGGAAGCCGTAGGACGTGTCGTCGGGCATGCGGTTGTCGAGGTACGCCGACGGGATGCACGGGCCGACCGCCTTGGCCTTCCCCCATCTCGACGTCAGATACTCGGCTTCCTCCGGCTGCAGCTCGTCGAACGAGTTGATGAGGCTGAAGTCTGCCGCCTCTAGCCCCTGGCACTGCTCCAGCAGCAGGTGCAGGTAAGCGGGGCTGCTCGCCGGATCCGTGAGGAAGGAAGGGAAGTCGGCAGGCGAGAGCGGCGCCGGCAGGCCGGGAAGCTGCTGCGCCGGCGCGTTCTTCCCGTCCTCGTCCTCAACCACGGGGAGCTTCAGCAGGCCTGCCCAAGCGTGTGCGTACACCACGTTCACCGCGCACGCCTGCGTGAAGAAGGCGGCGCACTTGGCGCCGTGCCGACGTGCCACGCGCGGCACAAAGAGCAGGAACGCGTCGTACACCACCGCGTGCACCGGCCGGCCCTGCTCCGACTCGGAGCGCAGGAGCTCGTCCAGCGAGGACGAGCCCGCCGACTCGAGCAGTGCGAGGAAGGTCGGCACGTCGCCGACCTCGTCGTAGCCCTGCCGGTCGCACCCGTCCGAGAAGGCGGCGACGTGGACAGCGCCGGCCTGAGATGGTCCGCCGGAGCTGCCGAGAACGGAGCGGGTCACGGCGAGGGTGCAGCGGATGCCGCGGTGGCCGGCGAGGCGCTTGGCCAACTGGAGGAGCGGGTTGATGTGGCCTTGGGCGGGGTAAGAGGCGAGGAGCACATGGATGGCGTGGTCCGACTCTTCTACCATGGCCGCTAGATGTTCGTGTTTAATTTCTTAGCTAGTGTACGTTGCAGTCTGTGTTCTTGTACGTACTATGTAATAAATTTATAGGTAAGGCTTGGCGTTGAACGTGGAAACCCCGGCCGGCATGGTGTGCAAGTGGAGGCTTCTTCTTCGTCGTGGTCGTCGTCGGACGTAAGGAGATCTGAGATTCAAGTCACGCGTCCCCTCAATTAGTTTTTGCCATAGGGGGTGGGAAAAGATCTTCCTCAGCCGGCCGATCGTGCGTGACATGTGTCGATCGCCTTGAGGATCGTTGGTTGATTTCTAATCTAACGGCTTCACGATACATAAAATATGTTTCGTGTCGGTTCACAACTAGGCTTTTGTTGCATTGATCCGAAGTCTGAACGCGACTAGAGCTTTGTTGCGAAGCCCCACGGTGTATTGGTTAGGTTATACAAAAACTTAAACCATGAAAAAAATGTTTTAAAGGCTTTGCAACAAATGTTCTATTGTAATGGATTGAATGCAACATAGCCTCGATTGCAAAGCAAAGTGATGTTGTGCGGATGATGATTGGCTTAAAAACACCTTTCTAAGATTTGAAACAAAGGGTCTATTACAATGGTATAAATGCAACAAAAACGTTGTTGCAAAGCTCATGCGTTAGAGTGATTCGATGAGATGATCGGACGATTGCACAGGCGGCGGATGATTCCCATATTCCGACCGGTAGAAACGTAGTGTCACCTGTACGGGGTTGCTAAATCTGATTGAGTTTGAGGGATCTTACTTGGAGATCCGGGCAAAGTTTTTTTTAACTTGTTTTTCTTACATGTCATGTCATGTCATGTATTTTTTTATAGATAAAAGTCTATTGCCCGACTTTATAGATAAAGCCATAACCGGCCCAAATGTGTTCACAACTGCCAGAGCAATACAGGATCAAACAGCACGGCCAACCAAGACCACAGATAAAGGAGAGAGTATCACCACTACAACTAGGAGGGTTCTTACAAGCCCAAGGCCATCCAGGCATGCAGGCCGGAGAGAGAGGACGAGGATCTAGGGGCAGATAAACGGGCAAAAGAGCTACCAAGGCCACTACCAAGGATTTGGAGTCACTGACGAAGCGGAAGACAAGCGGTAGCTGTGGTCTTCATTCTTGAGATGACCGTCTCCATATCCTCCGGGCCAGTACTCTTACATAGGGGCTTCCAGATCTGTAGAAAGCCAATTAGTTTAAAGATAAAAGTCGCAAGATGCTTAGGAAAAATATGTTCAATAGTTAATTTGTTACGGATGGTCCACAGCACCCAGCAAGCCGCAGCAGAAACAGTCCAGAAAAGACGGCGGAAACGGGCAGACAGAGGGCGAACCAAGCCTCGAACCTCCCCAAAAGTTCGAGGGTTCCACGAGTTACCCAACCACTCCCGGAAGCAACTCCACATGAACTTAGCAAGCGGACAATGGAAGAAGATGTGTAAGGTGTCCTCCGTAGTCCCACAGATCACACAGTTCGCCGATCTAGCCGAATTTCGTTTATGAATTTATTCAGAGGACGGCAACTTCAGCTTAAACGCCTGCCACAAAAAGACCTAAATCTTCATGTCATGTATTTTAAGTTTGGATAAATCTAAGTCGACTAAAACCTAACCAGATAAAAACAAAACTGAGCTCTCTATTGAGTATGCTTAAGGATGATTGATGTAAGAGTATATTGTTCTATACTCCTTCAACTTTGTTAACGAAAGGGATATGTGGGTTGTCTAAGTGGAGTATGTTAGAATGAAAAAACATCCTGACACAGTCTGGGGTTGAAAAGCTGGATGAATTCTAGCCTATCGTATTCATACCATATTTCTAGCCACTATTGGACCGTGTCCCCGCCGGCTGCCACCTGACATGCATACGTATACAAATTTACATTGATTTTCTTACCACCATGAAGTTGTATATATGCTCTGTCGAATGGGAACGAAATGGCGGTCTCTTGTGCAGTGATGATGGAAGGCATTGCGTCAGTCAGCCAGTCAGAAGCATGGTGAAGCCTCAAACTAATCCTATCCTGGACGCAAGTCGCAGCTCACTGGAGTTAGGCGTTGGTGTTGCCGCGCCATGCTCAAACTGATCCTTCTCGTTCTTTCGCCTTAAAGATGATATATCTGAGGAGATGCTTAAGAATCGGCACTGTAAGTGAAGAATTCTGGAACACTCTGGTAGTTTCCTTCCTTCCCAACACTATGAACGAAAAAGGAAATCCCTACAGAAACAGTCTTTCTCTGAATTTCTTCAGGGGCAGATGCCTGGAGATGTGTCACCTGAGGGCTGGGTTTATCACCAATGCTACTTCCTGCGCTGATTCTGAGGGTGCAGCAGATTCCGCAGTGTCCAGAGAGCCACCTAGGACACGTTTGGTTGCTCACTTCAGGTTCAACCAGCTTCACTGAAGAAGAATTTGATATGTTTGGTTATCTGGGCTCCATGCAAATCTCGAGTAGCATGAACCTTAAAGCACCCCTCAACCAGGCTCGCTGGCAACGGAGGAGTGGGTGGGTCCCCTAGCACGCGGTGAGTCACGCTTTGGAACCGCCATTATTTCCCGAAGCCCCGTCATAACTTCCCCTCACCGCTCCCTTTCCTCTTTTCCCCACTCTCAACGGTGGCGGCGACCACCGGATTAACTAACGCGTTAGCCATGGCGGTAAGCCCTCACACTCCCTCTCGATTTACTGCTTTCGAGTGGCGGTAGATTTAGATTTGGGGTGTCGATTCAAGAGTGTTGAGAGCGGATTACACAGATCCGGGTGTTGGAATGCTAGCCGATGAACCCTCAAATTCTTCCGGTGCTATATTTTTACATCAGGTATGGGGATTACAGGTGAAAGGATCGGAATGTCGACTAGAGGGGGGGGGGTGAATAGGCGACTAGCACTTTTTAATCTTTTCTTAACAATTTAGGCTCAACAAGGAATATAGGTTGTCTAGATATGCAACTATGTGAGCAACCTATATGCCAACAACTATGATATAACAAGCAAGCAATAAATAAGCATGGAAGGTAACTTGCACAAAGTAAAGGTAACGGGAACACGGGAGACAAGGATATGTTTCCGAAGTTCCTTCTCTTTCGAGAAGTACGTCTCCGTTTGGAGAGGGTGAGGAGCACAATGCTCACACGAAGCCAACGAGGGCCACCCTATTTCTCCTCACACTCTTACCGATGTAAGATGCCGTGATCCACTACGAGGCGGCCTTGAAGGTGGCAACCAAACCTTTACAAACAAGGTTGGGGCAAACTCCACAACTTAATTGGAGGCTCCCAACAAAACCACGAAGCTTCACCACAATGGAATGTGGCTTCGAGGTGACATCTTCCCTCTAGGGCACCAACGCACCCAAGAGTAACAAGATCCACACGGGATTAGTGGGGGGAATCAAATATACTTTGGTGGAAGTGTAGATCGGGGCCTCCTCTTCCAAACCCTAGAGAATCAACAAGTTTTGATGGCTAGGGAGGGAGATCGGGCAAGAATGGAGCTTGGGCGTCAATGGAGGTGAGAGCCATAAATGAGGTAAGTCTCAATGGGGAAGAAGACCCCCTTTTATAGGTGGCCTTAAATGCAGCCTTTGTCTGTCCACCAACCACGGTAGTACCGCTTCAGAAGCGGTACTACCGCGCTGCGGTACTACCGTACCGAGAGCGGTACTACCGTGCCACCGGTAGTACTGAGGGTCACTACCGTGCCCACTACCGTGGAGTCCAGAGGGATTCCGGTAGTGGGTGCGGTGACGAGGGGGTGACCCCATGACTCCTACGGATAAGCCTACCTGGTGTCCCTGAAGACATAAGGCCCATGAAGATACAGCCTCGGCCCGCTAGTTGGCACCGACGTAGGAGTCTGCGACTCACAAGGAAGGTGCGAAAACCTGTCGTACGGAGCAAGCTAGGGTTAGGAAAGCTTACCTGTAAACGTAGATGAACTCCCCGAGACCTAGACCAGTATATAAGGGCTAGGAGGGGCGACGCAAAAGACAACCAATATCACCTGTAACCCTAGCCTTGAGCGCTCTAGCCTTGGCATCCCCTGTAATCGCATCTCCCACATCAATAATATCGAGCAGGAGCGTGTGGTGTGCGAGGTGATGATAGTGATTTCTCGCCCTTCGTTGGTAAACCCCAACTGGAAGGTCTGATGTAGCACAGCAGAAAATTTCCCTCAGTAAAGATACCAAGGTTTGTCTCCAGTAGGACTCCGGAGATGATAAGTAGGTGTCAGCGGCGCAACTGACGCGGACCTGCACACAGACACAAATAATTTTGTTCCCAACGAAGTTCAGAGAGGTTGTTAATCTTTCCGGTCTTGTTGTTCACAAAGGATCAAACACAAGGGATAATGATAGCAGCTGAAAGTAAAAGCAGAAAAGTAAATGAGCGTGGAAACAGTGATGAGGATATGGACCGGGATACGTGATGTTCACTAGTGATGTCTCTCTCCCAAAAGACGAGAAAAACTGCTATGCGAGGTGAACAAATTACAGAAGGGCAATTGACAGGATTATGAACGCACCGCAATGCTAACTATGCTACAAAAGAAAGCAAGAGGCTCAAAAGCATGGGCAGAACGCCAAAATAAGTAGACCAAAATCCAACTGCATCTAATACTAATGATCCACCTTGAGATATCTACCCAGAACATCTCGCTGGTATTAAGTTGCGAGCCCCACCCAAAGTGTAAACCCAAAGCAACAAACAACTGCATTAAAAAGCACTTTGCGTAAAGTAAACAATCCTTGCAACCGCGGTTACAAGCACCGTTGTTTTCCCCCTTGTGGCAACAACACATCCCCTAGAATCATGTTCTGTCACTCAAGCGTGTCATCAGGGGGCATGAACCCACAATCGAGCATAACGTTCCCTCTTGGGGTTACTACCTACTACTTGGCCAAAGCAATAAATAGCAACGGAGAACATGCAAGAATTACTTAAGAACAAAAATATAAGAGATAAGAACCAAATATATTACTCAATCACAATCTGAACATAATCTTATAATCCATCAGATCCCATCAAACTCAGCATAGCAACAGCAGAAAGATTACAAAAGTGCATCGATCATGTAGGGCAGCTCACGAGGTCTAAACCATGAAGAACAAAGAGGGGAGGAGAACATCACATAGCTACTGATCACGGACCCATGGTCCAAAGGAAACTACTCACGAGACATCCGGGAAGCATCCATGGTGGAAAGGAGACTCCTGGAGGTCGGCCCTCCCTCCGGTAGCGTGCCGGGAAGAGGTCTGCTGGTGCTCCCGATCTTGGAAGCGCGGCGGCGGCGGAACAGAGGCGAGATCGCGAAAAAGGGTTCTGGCCTCGAGGGTTTCTCGTCACTGAGAATATATAGGCGAAGGGGGGCAGCCAGGGGGGCCACCAGGGGTCCAGGCGCCCCCCTGGCGCGGCCAGCCCCTGGGGCGCGCCAGCAGGGTGCCTGGGCCTCTGGTGGTGGCCCTCTGGCCCCACTCAGGTCGTTCCGGAAGGTTCTTCTGCGCTGATTTTTTATCTGATTTTCCCGAATTTTTGGAGCACTTTTTATATGGGGGAAAACTGAAATAGAAAAACAGCAGAAAACATGAACTAGCACTGTGGTGCACTGAGTTAATAGGTTAGTCCAAATATGATCAAAAGTGTATGAAAGTGTATCTAGGTCATAGCAATATCACACAAAACATGCATGGAGCAAGCAGAAATTATAGATATGTTTTGGACGTATCAGCGTGCCTTCCTGTTTGCCGACGAGCTATCGTCCAACCTGTGCCTCTCATGACTAACCCAGGATCCCTGACCATTGGATTTGCCGGGGTTGATCCCCGTCAATTGGTGCCGTCTGTGGGAACTACACAGGTTGGGATCACAATCTCGGCGGTCCCGTCTTCAGCAAGCTACAACTCAAGAGCAAGAACCAGATCTAGCCCATTCGAAGGATTCAAGATCACGGCGGACATCTCTGCCACCCCATCAAGGCCGCTCGGGCTACAGCTGTGCCAGAACCAACACTACGGTAACGGCCAAGGGCAGCGTCAGCGCCGAAGGAATCGACGACCCAGAAGAACGGCGATGGGCCTCTACGAAGGAATTCCACTCGACGAACCGCGACATGCAGCGGAGGACTCGCAAATCTTTCGACAACCCACCGCCGCCCGGGCACCCGCCGCACATCACGACGACGACTACGAGATCGAAACCAGCGATCAGTAGAACCATCACCAAGGAAGAAGGAATCGATGACCCAAAAGGCGCGCACGGGAGATCTATGGCGAGGCTCCAACGAACGAGCCACGTCACGCAGCCGTACAACCGACGACCACTCAACGACACGCCGTCGCACGAGCACCTGCCGCCAACCAGGACAGCGACTCCGAGACACCTGTGGGCGAGTACTATGACCCAGATCGAAGGCCGGATGAATTCGCCAACCTCATCAAGAACCAAGACATGAGCCGAGGAATCAAAACCGACCCTCTCTTCCACGAACACCCGGAGGATCACGAGCAAATCTTCAGAATCTCAAGAAGGAAGAGGCACGCCGGATCTAGCAAACTCACGGCTAGAGAGCAGCTAGAAGGACCCTGCACGATCCACAGCTTCGAGGATGACTGGGGACGTGTCAGGTCAGGCCACACTTTGAGAGACTGCCGCCTGTTTAACGAGCTAGCCGACGACCTCAAGAAGGAGAAGCAGAAAGAAGACAGGTGCAACCGGCGACCCGAACAATCGCCGCCCTCAAGCCCGAAAGGACGTCACAACCCGCTGCAAGGAGAGGTTCTCATGATCCAAGAGGGAACGGTGCCGCAAACACAACGCGACGCCTACAACATGCAAGCTAGAGCAGCCGAGAACATAAACATAGTCGAAGTCTACCAGCTACATGATACGGAGACCAGCATCACGTTCTCACAGGACGACCATCCACCCGCAGTCCCAAGACCGGGGCACGCGCCCCTGGTGCTCGATGCACAAATCGGAGGGTACGGCATGGATAGGGTCTTCATGGACGGAGGCAGCAGCATGAACATCATCTTCACCAGCACCCTGCAAAAGATTCTGATTCCACGATCAGCATGGAGAAAATCGAGCACCGAGTTACACGGGGTAGTCCCAGGAGAAGCAGCCGCATCCCTCGGAGTCATTGAACTCGAAGTTGTCTTCGGCAACCGACGCAACTTCGCAAAGCACGTCCTCGAGTTCGAGGTACTCGACTGGCAATCGCAGTACCACGCCATATTGGGACGACCAACATTCGCGCAGTTCATGGCGGTCCCATACTACGCCTACCTCAAGCTCAAGATGCCAGGATCAGCAGGAGTCAAAACGTATCCATAATTTCTTCTTGCTCCATGCATGTTTTGTGTGATATTGCTATGATCTAGATACACTTTCATACACTTTTGATCATATTTGGACTAACCTATTAACTCAGTGCACCACAGTGCCAGTTCCTGTTTTCTACTGTTTTTCTATTTCAGTTTCCCCATATAAAAAGTGCTCCAAAAATTCGGGAAAAATCAGATAAAAAATCAGCGCAGAAGAACCTTCCGGAAGAACCTGAGTGGGGCCAGAGGGCCACCACCAGGGGCCCAGGCGCCCTGGTGGCGCGCCCCAGGGTTTGGCCGCGCCTGGACCCCTGGTGCCCCCCTGGCTGCGCCACTTCGCCTATATATTCTCCGTGACGAGAAACCCTCGAGGACAGAACCCTTTTTCGCGATCTCGCCTCTGTTCCGCCGTCGCCGCGCTTCCGAGATCGGGAGCACCAGCAGACCTCTTCCCGGCACCCTGCCGGAGGGAGGGCTGACCTCCGGGAGTCTCCTCTCCACCATGGATGCTTCCCGGATGTCTCGTGAGTAGTTTCCTTTGGACCATGGGTCCGTGATCAGTAGCTATGTGATGTTCTCCTCCCCTCTTTGTTCTTCATGGTTTAGACCTCGTGAGCTGCCCTACATGATCGAGGCACTTTTGTAATCTTTCTGCTGTTATATGCTGAGTTTGATGGGATCTGATGGATTATAAGATTATGTTCAGATTGTGATTGAGTAATATATTTGGTTCTTATCTCTTATATTTTTGTTCTTAAGTAATTCTTGCATGTTCTCCGTTGCTATTTATTGCTTTTGCCAAGTAGTAGGTAGTAACCCCAAGAGGGAACGTTATGCTCGATTGTGGGTTCATGCCCCCTGATGACACGCTTGAGTGACAGAAACATGAGTCTAGGGGATGTGCTGTTTCCACAAGGGGTAAAACAACGGTGCTTGTAACCGCGGTTACAAGGATTGTTTACTTTACGCAAAGTGATTTTTAATGCAGTTGTCTGTTGCTTTGGGTTTACACTTTGGGTGGGGCTCGCAACTTAATACCAGCGAGATGTTCTGGATATATATCTCAAGGTGGATGATTAGTATTAGATGAAGTTGGATTTCGGTCTACTTATTTTGGCGTACTGCCCATGCTTTTGAGCCTCTTCCTTTCTTTTGTAGCATAGTTAGCATTGCGGTGCGTTCATAATCCTGTCAATTGCCCTTCTGTAATTTGTTACCTCGCATAGCAGTTTTATGATCTTTTGGGAGAGAGACATTACTAGTGAACATCACGTATCCCGGTCCATATCCTCATCACTGTTTACACGCTCATTTACTTTTCTGCTTTTACTTTCAGTTGCTATCATTATCCCTTGTGTTTGATCCTTTGTGAACAACAAGACCGGAGAGATTGACAACCTCTCTGAACTTCGTTGGGAACAAAGTTATTTGTGTCTGTGTGCAGGTCCGCGTCAGTTGCGCCGCTGACACCTACTTATCATCTCTGGAGTCCTACTGGAGACAAACCTTGGTATCTTTACTGAGGGAAATTTTCTGCTGTGCTACATCACACCTTCCACTTGGGGTTTACCAACGAAGGGAGAGTAATCACTATCATCACCTCGCACATCAAGCAAAATTTCTGGCGCCGTTGCCGGGGACTCCGAGTGCTAAGATATGGGAGTTGCACACTACCCTTTACCTTTGTTTTTTTAGTCTTGGTAGTTTACCTTTCAGTTTTTATCTTTGTGTCTTATATCAAAAATCACAAAAAAATAATCTGCCACACTTGCTGCTGCTATGGGTTCCACTGAAAACACCAAGTTGCGTGACTTCACTAGTCACAACCACCAAGACTTTATCTGCACCCCCATTGCCACACCTGCCACTTCAGCTACCTCTTATGAAATTAAACCTGCCTTGCTAAACCTTGTTATGAGAGATCAATTCTCTGGTGCTGGAGATGATGCTGCTTTACACTTGAATAATTTTGTTGAATTATGTGATATGCAAAAGTATAAAGAAGTAGAAGGTGATATTGTTAAGCTCAAGCTCTTTCCTTTCTCTTTAAGGGGAGACGCTAAAATATTGTTTCAATCTTTGCCTAGGAATAGCATAGATTCTTGGGATAAGTGCAAAGATGCTTTTATTGGGAAGTACTACCCACCTGCTAAAATTATCCAATTAAGGAGTAACATTATGAATTTTAAGCAATTGGATAATGAACACGTTTCCCAAGCTTGGGAACGAATGAAATCTCTTGTTAAGAAATGCCCTACACATGGTTTGACTACCTGGATGGTTATCCAGACTTTTTACGCAGGCTTGAACTTTACCTCGCGGAACCTGTTAGATTCGGCCGCGGGAGGAACCTTTATGTCAACTACACTTGGTGCTGCCACGAAGCTTCTCGATGAGATGATGACCAATTATTCCCAATGGCACACCGAACGCGCTCCAACAGGTAGGAAGGTAAACTCTGTCGAGGAAATTACCTCCCTCAATGAAAAAGTTGACTTAATTATGTCTCTACTTACCAAGCAACCCTCTATTGATCCTCGTGATGTCCCTTTAAATTCTTTGGTTTCCCAAGAACAAGTAGATGTGAACTTTATTGCTAGAAATAACTTCAACAACAATGCTTATAGGGGTAATTTTGCTAGCAATCCTAGACCGTTTCCATCCAACTATGGGAACAACAACACCTACCCTAGCAACAACTCCTATAATCCTGCTTATACGAAAAGAGACCTACCTAGCTATGAGAAATTGGTAGAAATAGAGAAAGCTACTAAGAACTATATGCACACCCAGTTTGAACAAAACAAAGCCTTCTCTAAGCAAATAGGTGAGCATATTGCCATTCTGCAAAACATTAGTGAACAGCTTGATAGCCTGAACAGTGAGATTTCTAATCTCCAGGCTAGACTTACCGCCACCGAAACCCATGTTTCGAATATGTCCGACACCCAATCTACTTTGATAAATCAAATGGCAGCCAAACCGGAAGTTATCCTTATGGAAGAGGATAGAATTAAGAGCCTTCCTACACACCACACAGTTGCCACTATCCAAATTGTTGAGGACACCCAAACTATTAGCACCCAATGCACTCCTAGTCCCGTTGGACCTATTAATGGTGATGCTAATACCTCAACCAAAGATGAAGAAACTCCTATGAACATAGAGGGTTTCAAACAAGTGAGCCTAGACGACACTACTACCACCTTTGATAGTAGTGATATTGATTTTGATAGTTGCACCCTCTCAGAAGTTATTAGCTTTCTACACAAAATGTCTAGAGACCCCCACACTAGCACACTTAATCTTGCCTTCACGGAGCATATCACAAATGCTCTCATCAAAGCTAGGGAGGAGAAGCTTAGAGTAGAAGCCTCCATACCTAGGAAGCTAGATGATGGTTGGGACCCTATGATCAAAATTAAATTAAATAACTTCTCTTGCTATGCCTTATGTGATGTTGGAGCTAGTACCTCCGTTATGCCCAAAAGAATATATGATATGTTTGAATTGAAGCCCTTTGAGCCTTGTTCTTTTGGTGTTCGTCTTGTTGATTCTTCCGTAAACAAACCTTTGGGGAAGATCGACGATGTTCTTATCATTGTCAATGACAACTATGTTCCCGTTGATTTTATTGTTATGGATATAGAGTGTGAACCTTTGTGTCCAATTATTTTGGGACGTCCTTTTCTTCGCACCGTTGGTGCGGTTATTGACATGAAAGAGGGGAATATAAAATTCCAATTCCCTCTCAAGAAAGGGATGGAACACTTCCCTAGAAAGAAAATCAAGTTACCTTTTGAGTCCGTTACTCGGGCTAGTTATTCTCTTTCTCTTGATAAAACTTGATTCTTCTTTTGCATCATGCCTAGCTTAAAGGCATAAAAGAAAGCTCTTTCGGGAGGCAGCCCGCAACGAATTTAGGTTTTTCTTTTTTGCTTTTGTTGTGTCTTGGTGTTTGTTACTACTGTAGCAACATCATTGTATCTTTATTTTTCATCTTTGTGCCAAGTTATAGCCTCTTATGATAAGGGAAGCAAAAGTTGTGACATGCTGTCCAGAAAACAGATTATGTCCCTTAACAGAAAAATTCGAATAAAATCACCAGATCATCTTTTTGATCTGAATTGTTTTGACAGCATGCTCTATACAATTGTGAAACTTTCGTATGTTCTGAGTTTTTTGATTTGAGTTGCAGAAGTGCCCCAAAAAAATTCTCTACTACCTGCTGTTCTGTTTTTCATAGATTCTGCCACGTTTTGCTTCTCTTCACTTTTGGAAACCTTAAGCTTGCTTTTTCTTTGCAAAAACTTTTTGGAACTCTTGAGAAATAGTAGCTCTTCAAGAATATCTTTATATCCAGTGGGAATTTTTATTATTTTATTAAGGGTACTAACCTCTCTAATCAGCTTATGATGAGTTATGTATGAAGGGAGTTTTCAAGTATGCGATGGAAGATGATGAAAGAAGATCTAGGCGTGTCAAGCGGTCAAGCTTGGGGATGCCCCCATGCATCCCCAATAAATATTCAAGGAGACTCAAGCGTCTAAGCTTGGGGATGCCCCCGTGCATCCCCTTCTCCATCAACAATCATCAGTTCGTCCTTCGTCTCACTATATTTTTATCACTTCATGCGTTATGTGCTATGCTTGGAGCGTCTCGCTCTTAGGTTTTATTTTTAGTTTTCTTTAGTTTTTCTTGCTGGTCATAACAAGTTAGAACCCATCTTACTTTGTGTGGGAGAGAAACACGCTCCACTCCAATCTAGAACACACCATAGGACTTTTCTTGCTTATCTTTTTGCTGTTGTGTGTTCTTTATCTTTTCGTAGCTGCTGCCATGTTTAGTTTTAGTCTTAGTTTGTCTTTAGCAAGAGCCTTGGATTTTGTTTAGTTTGTTGCTGGAACTCTTTTTAGTTTTCATGTTTATCTTGTTAAAAAGAGTTGGTTGTTGCACTGAGTAGTGTCTTGTCTTGAAAGTAGGTAATTGAGGTTGCTGTTTAATTCTAGTAGTAACTTGCAATAGTTTTGAGGTATTATGTGAGTAATGTCTGAACTTTTGGTGTCAAGAGCTCTGGCCTATTAGTGATAGGTGTCGTATTTTGGGCAATCCGTGTGTATTTTCAAAACATACAAAACTACTTGAGAACTCTAGCTACTAGATGGATCACTAATCTTTGGAGGGATCGAATATTAGAGTACACTCACGTACCATGAGTCGAGGATGCGCAAGGATAACCAAACCCCCATACACTCCTCCTCGGGGTACTTGTCTCTTTTTGAACCTCCTTATTAGATTGAGAGTTACCGATAATAAGTGCATGAGTTCTTCGGACTAATGTAAGTATTGAAAGTTGACACTTCCACCTTCCCATATTTTGCTAGCCTCTCCTGTGCCGTGCATTGCCTTCTTCTCACTCCAAGAGTTGGTGTCCACCTTCGCCGGTACATCCAAACCCTTGGCATGATACGCTCTGTCATCATAAACCTCCTTATATCTTTCCTCAAAACATCCACCATACCTACCTATCAAGGCATTTCCATAGCCTTTCCGAGATATATTGCCATGCAACATCCACCTCTTCATGACTTGATCTTCATGTCATACATGTTCCTGCTACACTGGCAGCGACATACATTGCATACATCATGATAGTTACATCTTCTTTATGATTTTGAGTACCTTGTAAAGTGTGAAAGATCTCCTTTACCTTCTTGTAAAATAGAGTGTTGCCCTTAAGTGAGGAAAAGATCCCAAAGTGGACACAATAAAAGATACCAAAGAGGACAAATGAGAGTTAAATAGAAAGAGCCATTGAGGCCACAAAAAAATACAAAAAAATAGAAAAAAGAGAAAAAAGAAATAAAAAGAGAGAAAGGGGCAACACTACTATCCTTTTGAGAGATCCACACTAGTACTCCCTTTATACCCTTGTACTCCATAGAGATGATCATTATGCATATAGCTATGTGGGGACCTTCACACTATAGAACTTGGCTTGCATATTCTAAGGATGAGCCTCCTCAAATGAGCTCTAGGTCTTCATGAGCGAGAAAGTTAGATGCACCCCCACTAGTTCCATTGGAGAGCTTCCTAGCTCGTATGTGCATCCGTTGCATGGCAATCCCTACTCCTCACATCATATCTATAATTTGGCATCTCTTGCCTATGATTGTCCTCATTGATGTGAGTCTTTCTCATCCTTTTTTTGTCTTCCTCCTCCGTACACCTCTCTTTGCCATCCTAAGTGTCAACTCTCGTGCTTACGCTCATCCATTGCATGAGTGCTCAAAATATTGAAAAAGGAGTGGATCAAATTGACTTGTACCTGGCTAGTGGTCTGGGGACGAGTCAAGATAAGATTCCAGAAAAAGACCAAGTGTGAAACTTTAGTAGATTGAGTTCTCAACAAATAAATGTTTTTCTCGTATTCCCTATCCCCCTTCTTGCACGCAAACACCATTTGGAGATATTCGAGTCACGGACAACGAGAGCTGTTGCACCTAATGTTCTTTTGTTACTTGTGTCAATGCTAATACAGACTCTTGCATGTTATGACTTGGATTGAATCTCTAACCTTGATTGCTTTACTTTTCAAAGTTCTTATATGGTTGCTAGCATGTCACCACAGAAATTATGCCGCTATCATTTACCTACTCGAGGACGAGCAGAAATTAAGCTTGGGGATGTTGATACGTCCAAAACGTATCTATAATTTCTGCTTGCTCCATGCATGTTTTGTGTGATATTGCTATGATCTAGATACACTTTCATACACTTTTGATCATATTTGGACTAACCTATTAACTCAGTGCACCACAGTGCCAGTTCCTGTTTTCTGCTGTTTTTCTATTTCAGTTTTCCCCCATATAAAAAGTGCTCCAAAAATTCGGGAAAAATCAGATAAAAAATCAGCGCAGAAGAACCTTCCGGAAGAACCTGAGTGGGGCCAGAGGGCCACCACCAGGGGCCCAGGCGCCCTGTTGGCGCGCCCCAGGGTCTGGCCGCGCCAGGGGGGCGCCTGGAATCCTGGTGGCCCCCCTGGCTGCCCCCCTTCGCCTATATATTCTCCTTGACGAGAAACCCTCGAGGACAGAACCCTTTTTCACGATCTCACCTCTATTCCGCCGCCGCCGCGCTTCCGAGATCGGGAGCACCAGCAGACCTCTTCCTGGCACCCTGCCGGAGGGAGGGCCGACCTCCGGGAGTCTCCTCTCCACCATGGATGCTTCCCGGATGTCTCGTGAGTAGTTTCCTTTGGACCATGGGTCCGTGATCAGTAGCTATGTGATGTTCTCCTCCCCTCTTTGTTCTTCATGGTTTAGACCTCGTGAGCTGCCCTACATGATCGAGGCACTTTTGTAATCTTTCTGCTGTTGCTATGCTGAGTTTGATGGGATCTGATGGATTATGAGATTATGTTCAGATTGTGATTGAGTAATATATTTGGTTCTTATCTCTTATATTTTTGTTCTTATGTAATTCTTGCATGTTCTCCGTTGCTGTTTATTGCTTTGGCCAAGTAGTAGGTAGTAACCCCAAGAGGGAACGTTATGCTCGATTGTGGGTTCATGCCCCCTGATGACACGCTTGAGTGAAAGAAACATGAGTCTAGGGGATGTGCTGTTGCCACAAGGGGGAAAACAACGGTGCTTGTAACCGCGGTTACAAGGATTGTTTACTTTACACAAAGTGCTTTTTAATGCAGTTGTCTGTTGCTTTGGGTTTACACTTTGGGTGGGGCTCGCAACTTAATACCAGCGAGATGTTCTGGATAGATATCTCAAGGTGGATGATTAGTAGTAGATGCAGTTGGATTTCGGTCTACTTATTTTGGCGGACTGCCATGCTTTTGAGCCTCTTCCTTCCTTTTGTATCATAGTTAGCATTGCGGTGCGTTCATAATCCTGTCAATTGCCCTTCTGTAATTTGTTTACCTCGCATAGCAGTTTTATTGTTTTTTGGGAGAGATACATCACTAGTGAACATGACGTATCCCGGTCCATATCCTCATCACTGTTTACACGCTCATTTACTTTTCTGCTTTTACTTTCAGTTGCTATCAATATCCCATGTGTTTGATCCTTTGTGAACAATAAGACCGGAGAGATTGACAACCTCTCTGAACTTCGTTGGGAACAAAGTTATTTGTGTCTGTGTGCAAGTCCGCGTCAGTTGCGCCGCTGACACCTGCTTATCATTTCTGGAGTCCTACTTGAGACAAACCTTGGTATCTTTACTGAGGAAAATTTTCTGCTGTGCTACATCACACCTTCCACTTGGGGTTTACCAACGAAGGCGAGAAATCACTATCATCACCTCGCACATCAGTGCCCAGCCGACATGCCTGGGATACCACACGAATTCACGGAACACGCCCTACGCATCAAGCAAAAGAGGAAGCCGGTGAAGCAAGCGCTGAGACGATTCTCGGAGCCCAAGCGCACATCAATCGGAGAGGAAGGCAACCAATTACTCGACGCCCAGTTCATCCGAGAAACTAAGAAAGCCACCTGGATAGCCAACCCAGTGCTGCACATGTGTGTCGACTACGGACCAGTCAACAAGCATTGCCCGAAGGACCACTTCCCCCTTCCTAGAATCGATCACATAATCGACTCGACAGCAGGGTGCGAGCTACCTTCCTTTCTTGATGCTTACTCAGGATACAACCAGATCAGGATGAAGGAAGAAGACGAAGAGCACACATCGTTCATCACCCCCTATGGCGTATTCTGCTATAGGACCATGCCCTTCGGGATAAAAAACGCAGGCGCCACTTACCAGCGAATGATGCAGGCCTGCCTGAAGGAGCAAATCGGAAGAAACGTGCAAGTCTACGTGGACGACATCGTCATCAAGACCTACAAAGCAGCCACACTACTCGACGACCTGCGCGAAACCTTCGCGGTGCTCAACAAATACAAAATCAAACTCAACCCAAAGAAGTGCGCATTCGGCGTACCGGCGGGGAAGCTGCTTGGATATGTGGTCTCTGCCCGAGGAATCGATGCAAACCCTGAGAAAGTCCAAGCCATCACCCGAATGCAAGAACCAACCGACGTCAAAGGAGTACAGCAGCTCACTAGAAAACTCGCAGCCCTAAGCCGCTTCATCAGCAGGCTGGGAGAACGCACGCTGCCTTTCTATCAGCTGCTCAGGAAAGAAGAGAAATTCGAGTGGACGGAGGAAGCCCGCCAAGCATTCGCGGACCTGAAAAAGACACTCTCGACTCCACCAATCCTGGCGGTACCCAAGGAACGAGAGAAGCTATACCTCTACGTGGCAGCACGTAACAGTGTAGTAAGCACAACGCTCGTTGTCGAACGCGCAGAAGAAGGAAAGGTCCAGAGCATCCAGAGACCAATCTACTACCTCAGCATGCTCCTGACCAAATCCCAGCAGCGGTACCCGCACTATCAGAAGCTACTACTGGCCATCGTCATGACCTCAAGAAAGGTGTCCCACTACTTCGACGAGCACCCTATCACAATCGTGAGCAGCGCACCACTCGCTGACATACTCAACAACCCTGGAGCGACTGGACGAGTCGCCGAGTGGAACATTGAGCTCAGCCCACGGGACCTGCAGTTCAAACCCCCAACAGCCATCAAAGCCCAAGTACTCCCAGATTTCCTGGTCGAGTGGACGGAGGTTCAGACACCAGGCCCCCCAGACTTATCAAGTTCATGGTCAATGTTCTTCGATGGGTCCAAGAGATAACAAGGAGCTGGGTCAGGAGTTGTGCTCATCTCCCCTAAAGGAACAAAGCTGAAATATTTCCTCCAGATTAACTTCAGTCACGCCTCCAACAACGAAGCAGAATACGAGGCACTCCTCCATGGCATGCGCATGGCCAAAACGTGCGGAGCCACTCGCCTCATAATTTACAAGGAATCCAATCTCGTCGTCCAGCAGACGATGAGAAACTGCGACGCAGTAGCCGACAACATGGCGGCCTACCAGAAGCTCTACAACGAACTCGAAGGAAGTTTCGACGGTTGCGAGCTCAACTACATCACCAGGGCCAACAACACAGAAGCTGACGAGCTCGCAAACATCGGTTCGACCCGGGGACCTGTACACCCGGCGTTTTTCTCGAAAGCATCAGCCGGAGATCCATCAAGGTACAGGCAGCAACACCTGAAGCAGTCATGGACGGCGAAGACGCAACAGAACTGGCACAGGTGGCAGCAGCAACCCCATCAGAAGGCACAAGCACCAGCTCATCCGACAGCACAACTCCGACAGAGCTCGAAGGACCCGTCTGGACAAAACCGTTCCTCCGATTCCTAATAGAAGGTACGCTACCACAAGACGTGGCCGAAGCACGATGCATCAGCCGACGATCCAAGGCGTTCACGGTGATCAACAAACAACTATACAAGGGCAGCATCACCCAGATACTCCAAAGGTGCATCGACGAAGAGGACGGCAAAGCCCTACTGCTCGAAATCCACGAAGGCACCTGCGGGAACCATGCGAGTAATCGAGTACTCGTATCCAAAGCATTTCGAGCCGGATTCTATTGGCCCACAGCCATGAAAAACGCAGAGGAAATCGTGCGACGTTGTGTTGCCTGCCAGAAATTCGCAAACAGGCCACACGCTCCCGCATCAGAACTCAAGACCATACCACTATCCTAGCCGTTCGCCACCTGGGGACTCGACATGGTGGGCCCACTCAAGAAATCATCAAAGGGCGGAAGGACACACCTTCTCGTCGCAGTCGACAAGTTCACTAAATGGATCGAAGCAGTGCCCATCACCAGCTTCACAGCCCTCACGGCTGTCAACTTCATCAAATCGATCATCTTCCGGTTCGGAGTGCCACACAACATCATCACGGACAACGGCACGAACTTCACAGCCGCAGAATTCCAGAACTTCTGCGAAGAACTGGGCATCAAAATCAATTATGCATCAGTCGCGCACCCGCAGTCCAACGACCATGTGGAAAAAGAAAACGGCCTTGTGTGCGGGGGAATCAAGAAACGGCTCCTCGCACCACTCGAGCAAGCCGCCGACAACTTGGTAGAAGATCTCCCCGCGGTATTATGGAGCCTACGAACTACACCAAACACCGCGACCCAGTACACACCCTTCTTCATGGTGTACGGGGCAGAGGCAGTCCTACCACATGACCTCAAGTTCGGAGCACCTCGGGTCACCGGATACGAAGAAGAAGAAGCAGAAGAAGCACTACAAGATGACAAAGATACGACTGACAAAGCAAGAGATACAGCCCTGGCAAAATCAGAGGGGTACCAGGACAAGCTACGCACGTAACAAAGCAGTCGCTTGCGCCCTAGAACCTTCAACAAAGGTGACCTAGTCCTACGACTGATACAAGAGAAGGTCCATAAACTTGCCCCCCAATGGGAAGGACCATTCATAGTCTCAGAAGTCATCGGAGGTGGCGCCTACAGGCTGAAGAACCCGAAGACAGACGAGGACGTGGGCAACCCATGGAACGTAGCAAACTTGCGACTGTTCTATCCATAGTCCCCATCGGTCAGACATGACTGGCAACTCATGTAGCCGCTTGACCGCAATAAAATAAATGTTGCCCAAATACTGCCATCTCAAAGCACTCGGGGGCTTAAGAATAAAATCCCCCCGAGAAATGCTATCGCCTACGCGATCTTAACCAAAGCACTCGGGGGCTTAAGAATAAAATCCCCCCGAGAGACGCTGTCGCCTACGCGATCCTAAGCACTCGGGGGCTTAAAAATAAAATCCCCCCGAAGAGACGCTATCGCCTACGCGATCTTAACCAAAGCACTCAGGGGCTTAAGAATAAAATCCCCCCGAGAGACGCTATCGCCTACGCGATCTCAACCGAAGCACTCGGGGGCTTAAGCATAAAATCCCCCCGAGAGACGCTATCGCCACTTACGCGATCTTCATCAAAGCACTCGGGGGCTCGAGTCCAACCTCCCCCCGAGAGACAACCATCGTCGCTCACGTGATCTTTACCCAAAAAGCACTCAGGGGCTCGAGTCCAACCTTCCCCCGAGAGACGACCATCGTCGCTCGCGCGATCTTTACCCAAAAAACACTCGGGGGCTCGAGCACAAAAACTCCCCCCGAAAGACGCTATCGCCGCTCACGCGACCTCTACATCCAAGCACTCGGGAGCTCGAGCATCACCTCCTCCCGAAGACCGCTCGCGCAGTTCGAAGCTTAAAAAGCCCAAGCAAAAATACCCGGCCAGCCCCACCTGCTGAGAGCAAGGCTCGAAAGACATGGCCAGAATCAGATGGAGCACCAAGTACTTTGAAGAAACTTTGGAGGAAGCACAGGACACAGACTCATTCAGTCTTCATCCGATCGCCAACGATCACCTAAAGACTCGGGGGCTACTCCCATCGGGAGCGCTGTCGCACACCCGATAAAAGACATCAACTAACGACAAGGGAAACAAATTTCAGCCTACGCTCGACCCTCCGACTCAAGCGTAGCCTCGGGGGCTACTCCCATCGGGAGCGCTGTCGCGCACCCGATAGAACCCACAGTGCAAAGTTTGGACGGACTCGAAGACAGCTCCCGATCGCAAAGGACTCGAACACAGCTCTCGGTTACAAAGAAATCGAAGACAGTTCCTGGTCGCCAAGGACTCGAACACAGTTCTCGGCTGCAGAAAGCCCAAAGATAAATTCCATTGCAAAGGCTCAAGCACAGTTTACATCACAAGGATCATTTTCAGTACAAAAAATTCAAAGTACATTGGATAGAAGGCAGCTCTGATCACTCGAAGGCAATCCTCATTACGTCGAGCACTAACCTAGTTATAATAAAGCCTACAACATCAATCACCCAAGGAATTATGACTTCTACATGTGCGCCCATGCCGGGATGATTGGCAATAAGACAACAAGCATCACCACAGACAAAGGAGGAGTCGAAGCAGGAGGCTCATGATGTCAATGACATAACAAAAGGTGAAGCTCGACTTATTTGCGGAGCAATTGAAGACGATGCTCCACCAGCTTCTTCTCCAGCTCCGCCCGAGCTGCCGGCGAAGATGACGCCGCTGCCTCCAGTTCTACAAGGTCTCCTGCCGCGCTCGTTTAACCGGTGTCTTGACATCGAGGTCCTCTTCAGAGCCAGAGGGGGAAGCAGTTGACGACGTGTAAGTGCATCAAGTGCCCTCCCCTTGAGGTTTTGGAGTTTGATGACAAAACGGTTAAGGGACTGATGTGTTTGTGAGTATACACAGAAGAACAGTCCCTGATGTGGTGTTTAACCACCAATGTCGACCCCCCAAAATGTTGAGGAACATTGGAGAAAACGGTGCGTTTCCTGAAGAATGAAGTCGCGCGAAATCCTGAGGAAACAGGATCCTGAAGCGTTCGGTTGAAGCTGAAGCTGAAGACGATCCTGAGGAAGTTCGCGCAGAAGACGAAGTTGAAGCGTAGTCTTCGCTAAGACTTTTTATACTTCTTGAGTAATGAAGTTGCGCGAAATCCTGAGGAAGTAGGATCCTGAAGCGTTCGGTTGAAGCTGGAGCTGAAGACGATCCTGAGGAAGTTCGCGCTAAAGACGAAGTTGAAGCGTAGTCTTCGCTAAGACTTTTTATACTTCTTGAGTCATAGGAAAACACCGCACTGTTGGAGGGGTTGAAGAAAACGAGTTCCGAAGGTCTGAGGAAGTGCTCAGTTAGGAATCCTGAAGAAAAACCCAGAGAGAAATCTCCTGCAGTAGAAGTTCAGTTCCTCGGGTGTCTGAGACCTTGTTCTTCAGGACACTGAGGAATCTGTCTTCGGTTGAGGAGTCTGGAGACTGCGAGTGCAGTTCTCCTGAAGAGAGAGAAATCTCCTGCAGTAGAAGTTCAGTCCTCATGTGTCTGAGACGTTGTTCTTCAGGACACTGAGGTAACTAACTTCGGTTGAGGAGTCTGGAGAGAGAATACTTTGACCGTGCCACGTGTTGCGTGGTGAGAGGCTAGAACTTGTCTAGCAACGGTCATTTCCGAGGGCATGAGAGTAATTGCATGCATGGGCATTTATGTCCTTTCGCCTCGGGTTGCTCCGCGGCTATAAATAACCACCCCCAGCCCCATTTGTGGGTTGGCTGCACCGAGAGAAAAACTGACACTTTTCATTTGAGAGCAACCCACCTCTGAGGAAACTGAAGAACCTATGTGAGGAAAACCACCAGCCTGAGTAGTTGAGCATTTCCGAGGAAGTCGGTTTGAGTGATCCGAAGCTTTTTACTCTTGAAGACTGTGATCTTCCAGCCGGTGTAGAAGTCTTCAGTCTGAGGAAGTCAAGATGCAATTGTGACTTCCCGGAGTGACTGAGTCTGTAAAGGTTTCGGGAGTCTACCTTGAAGACTCACCTGAGTTATTGGACGGAGTCTAAGGACTTTAGTTCAAGGAGAACAAGGTGAAGACTATGTCTTCTGAGTTGAATCTCAGCCTCTCCAACCAGACGTAGAGTTGTCACAGCAACTTGAACTGGTCTACCAAACCATTGTCTTCAATTTCTGGTGATATCTCTTCAATCTCTTAAGCCTCAGTATTATGTCTTCAGTATCTATGTTGACTGCTTGTGCTTCAGCTCTCCCTCTGCTATTAGTCTTCATACTATGCATCTGAAGCACTTCTGCTTATCTGATTTAATTTATTTCTGTTGCATTATGATGAGCTGCCCTGATGATTACATTCTGTGAAGTTTTATTTCTTCATGATTTTGGTTACTTCTTCAGCTTCATGACTGCTTCAGTCCTGAAGAAAATCAAAATCTGGTAGCAAAATTGAAAAGCTCCCATTCACCCCCCCTCTGTTCGATATATTGCACTTTCAATTGGTATCAGAGCAAGGTACTCCCTTGTTCTGTGTGATTCGGTTTAACCACCTGGAGTTTTAGTTATGTCGACCTCAGGTACAATGAGCGTTGCCTCAAACTGCCCCATCTTCGACGGAACAGACTATCCATACTGGAAGAACAAGATGAGGATGCATCTTGAAGCCATTGACAAGGATCTGTGGGACATTGTTGATCAAGGCATTCCTGAAGCAAATCTGATGACTGCTCCCGAAGTTGTCAAGAAAAACTGGCAGCTTGATGCAAAAGCTCGAAGCATCATTGGTGGTCATCTCAATAAGACTCAGTTCAACCGTATCAGTGGTCTGGATACTGCAAAGAAGATATGGACAAGACTGTCTAAAGTTAATGAAGGAGTCTCAGCTCAACGAGACTCACGAGTTGACACACTCCGCAGTCTCTTCAATCGGTTCAAGAGGCTGGATAATGAGCACGTGCAACAAACCTTTGACAGACTCACTGACATATCCAATGAACTTCAAGCTCTTGGTGCTGTTGATATCACAGATCATAAAGTTGTGAAGAAACTGCTGAGGTCACTGGATGACTCATTTGAGTTCCTATCACTGATGATTCAAGAAAGGCCGGACTTCAAGACTCTGGATCCAGCAGACATTCTCGAGCGCCTCAATGCTCATGAACTGAAGTTCTCTGAAAAACGAGATTTATACAGCCCCACGCCTAAGGTCCGCGCGCTAAAAGCTAGAGCACGAAGAGTGTCCTCTGATGAAGAGTCTGAGGCTGATACTGATAATCTTGAGACTCTCAGCCGTGAACTTGCTCTCCTTACCAGAAAGTTTCAAAGGTTCACGAAGAAGAATCGCTTCGGAAATTCCTCAACATCGTCCTCAAGAAAAAGCAAAGATGATGATTCTGTCGAAGCTAGAAAGAGAGTTTGCCACAAGTGCAAGAAACCTGGGCATTACATCGCTGAGTGTCCTCTATGGGAAAAGGAAGCTAAACTGAAGAAGAAGAAGAAAGGGAAAGATGAAAGTTCTGATGAAAAGACAAAGAAGAAATCCTCAAGATCCTCAAGGTCTACTGGATACAGGAATAACAGTTCCCGTAAGTCTCGCGCTTATCTCGGGAAAGAATTGGACTCGGAAGAATCTGGTTCCAACCCTGATGCTGAGGAAGAAGAATCTGAAGAATCTGAGGGTGTGGCTGGTTTGGCTCTTGCCACGACACTTGTCTCAAAGTCAATCTTCAGCACTGAAGAATTTGGTCCATCACATGCTGATGATGAAGCTGAAGACACAACTCCTTCCTTCTGCTTCATGGCCAAGTCCTCCAAGGTATCTTCTTACTCATCATCAGATCAACCCTCTGATGAAGAACCTGATGAAAACTATGCTAAACTTGCTAAACTTGCATCTAAGCAACAACGTGCACTTGAAAAGACTCAATTCTCATTAAACAAAGTGATGATATGTTGGTTGAGGAAATGACGAAGACTCAAAAGTTGACTGATGAATCAAAAATTCTTCAGTCAAAGTTTGATGACTTGTTCAATCAGCATGAGGCACTCCTTACTGATCATGAAAAGCTGTCTCATGAGTTCCTCATGAGGAAACAAGAACTTGAACGTGTAAGGATGTCTCATGACGATCTGAAGAAAGAAAATGATTCACTCCTCTCCCAACAGATCATCATGCCACAAGAAGGATTCAATAGTTTAAGATGCATTGAACGTGATCAAATTATATCTGTGTCTAGTTCCTCAATGTCTTCAGACTCTGTTATTTCTATTACTTCTGTGGTATCTAACCCCTCATCTGAGGATACCATAGACATTGCTGAAGAAAATGCTAGGTTGAAGAGTCTACTGGAAACAGGCATGTTCAAGAGTCTGAAAGGACATCAGACTCTCTGTGACATTCTCAAGAAACAGATCCTCAACAGAAACCCAAGGAAAGAAGGCATCGCATTCACTCGGAGACTCAACCCTGATGGGTCTTACTGGAAACCTGAACAATATCCTGAGACCATTTGGGATCGAGCAATGATGCCTCCTCCTGATCCCAATACCTTATCTGGTTATGATGCTGTTTCTTCAGACGTGATGACTGAGTCATTTGACTCAAACTATAAACTGTTTAAGAATGGTAATGGTGAGGTATTTGCCAGATTCATCGGAACTAACTGCAGGAACGGTCCTTCAGTCAAGCAGATCTGGGTGCCAAAGGACCTCATCACTAACCTTCCTGTGAATGCAGATGAAAATGAGCTGAGGATATCATCTGAGGACGATACCTCAAAAGGAAATGATTATAATCATGTATCTGCTAACCATTTTGTTCACAGGGAAGCTCCTCAAAGAATGCTTACTCATTTGTTTATCCTGATGCTGCCATCTCACACCCCATTAGGTCTCACCATCCTCATCAATCCTCATGTGCCTCAAGACCACCCATAAAGATGTGGGTGGTTAAGAACTAATCATTCTTGCAGGGACATGTCCTGAGGCAATTACAATTTCTGCAGATCATATGCCCAGGATAACAATAAATGAGTCAGTTGAAGGATAATTATATTGTTTGATTTCATAGAATCAATCCTGAGGAACATCCTGAGGAATTAATTCTGAGGAATCTTAAACTCCTCAAACTGAGACTGGCTCATAACTTGCTGTATGAGATACTAATTCATTTGCAGGGAAAGACTGAATGGGTGATGGATAGTGGATGCACAAATCACATGACTGGTGACAGAAGTCTTCTTATGAAATCATCACTAAGTCCTTCTTCAAAGAAAACCATCACCTTTGCTGATAAAGGTAAAAGTAAGGTATTGGGTCTCGGCAGAGTGGCTATCTCTCGAGACCAACATATTGATAAAGTCATGCTTGTTGAATCTCTTGGATACAACTTGATGTCTGTATCTATGCTGTGTGATCTTGATCTCGCTGTTCTCTTCGGAAAACATGGTTGTATTGTCTTCATGATTAGCGATAAATCCATTGTCTTCAGTGGGGTTAGGAAAGGTGACATGTATATTGTAGATTTCTCTGAAGGTCCTCAGGTTGCTACATGCCTCTTGGCACGAGCCTCAGAGTGCTGGCTATGGCATCGAAGACTCGGCCACGCTGGAATGAGAAATCTTCAGAAGCTGGTACTGAAGAAACATGTCCTCGGGATTGAGGAAATCAGATTCTCAAAGGACCGGCTCTGTGGTGCCTGCGAAGCTGGAAAGATGACCAAGGCCAATCACCCAGCGAAGACCATCATGACTACTACGAGACCACTGGAATTGCTTCACATGGATCTATTTGGTCCTCCAAAGTATTCGAGCTTCAGAGGTAACATGTATGGTCTTGTTATTGTTGATGACTTCTCACGATACACTTGGGTGCATTTTCTTTTCTATAAGTTAGAAACTCCAGCAATCCTCAAGCGCTTCGCCCTGCGAGTCATGAACAACTACAACCTGAAGATCAAGCACATTCGAAGCGACAACGGCACTGAGTTCAAGAACTTCGGTGTGGAAGAATTCCTCGATGACTTGGGAATTGCTCATGAATTCTCTGCACCATACACTCCTCAGCAAAATGGCGTTGTTGAGAGGAAGAATCGAACCCTCATCGAGATGGCTCGCACGATGCTGGCTGAGTACAATACTGCACTCAAGTGGTGGGCTGAAGCAATCAACACTGCCTGTCACATCGTCAATCGAGTGTATCTTCACAAGTTCTTCAATAAAACATCATACGAGTTAATGGTCGGTAAGAAACCCAATGTAAGTTACTTCAAAGTATTCGGTGCACCTTGCTGGATATGTGATCCTCATCACGAGTCCAAATTTGCACCCAAAGCATGTGAGGGTTTCATGCTCGGTTATGGTATCAACTCGCACACCTACAGAGTCTTCAACATTAGTCATTACAAAATTGTTGAAACTGTAGACGTGCGTTTTGATGAGTCTGATGGCTCCCAAAGAGAGCACCTGCCACATGATTTAGGTGAAGCACCACCTGAAGAACAGATCAAGAAGATGGGTGCTGGTGACATCATTCCTGTGGATCATTCTGAAGAAATCCACATACCTCCTGCTCCTGAAGAACACCCAAATCCTGAAGCGAATAATCCTGATGACGATCCTGATCCTGAGGCACCTGATACGCCTGAAGCTCCTGAAGCACCTGAAGCTGATGCTAACGAATCTGACAGCAGTGACGAAGATGCGCCTCAAGATCATCCTCCTCGACTTCCTCGTGTGGCAAATGAAGTTCAAGTGCACAAAATCCTCGCTGACATCAACCTACCAGGTCCTCTCACTCGTGCAAGAGCTAATCGCATAGCTAACTTTTGTGGGCATTTCTCGTTTGTATCAATTTCAGAGCCCACCAAAGTCACCGAGGCATTCCGAGAAGTGGAATGGATTCAGGCAATGCAAGACGAACTTCTTCAGTTTAAACTGAATGATGTTTGGGAACTAGTCAAACGTCCTGATCCTAGAGTTCACAATGTCATCGGCACGAAGTGGATCTACCGCAACAAACTTGATGAAGATGGAAAAGTCATCAGAAACAAAGCTCGTCTCGTAGCTCAAGGATATACTCAAGTCGAGGGGATCGACTTCGGTGAAACCTTCGCTCCTGTAGCTAGACTTGAGTCCATTCGCATTATGCTTGCATTCGCTAATCATCATAATATCAAGTTATATCAAATGGATGTGAAAAGTGCCTTCCTCAATGGTAATATCGAGGAAGAAGTATATGTTGCTCAACCTCCAGGTTTTGAAGATGCCAAGAAGCCTGATATGGTGTACAGATTGAAGAAAGCCCTCTATGGACTGAAGCAAGCCCCTCGGGCTTGGTATGACACACTAAGGGACTTCCTCATCAGCAAGGGCTTCAAATCTGGTTCCCTCGACCCAACTCTTTTCACAAAACGATATGATGATGCATTATTCATATGTCAAATTTATGTTGATGACATAATATTTGGATGCACTAACAAGAAATATAGTGAAGAATTTGCATTCTTGATGAGTGAACAGTATCAGATGTCGATGATGGGCGAGCTGAAGTTCTTCTTAGGACTCCAAATTCGTCAACAACGCAACGGCATCTTCATATCTCAGGAGAAGTATCTCAAGGAGTGCCTGAGGAAATTCGGAAATGCAAGACTGCAAGGGCATCAAGACACCGATGCCTACAAACGGACAACTTGGCCCGGATGAAAATGGCAAGGACTACGATCAAAAGGTATACCGCTCCATGATAGGTTCTCTGCTATATCTATGTGCATCCAGGCCTGATATAATGTTGAGAGTTTGCATGTGTGCCCGATTCCAAGCGGCACCAAAGGAATCGCATCACCAAGCGGTGAAACGAATTCTTCGATATTTGGCTCACACCCCGTCGCTAGGCTTATGGTATCCAAAAGGCACACAGTTGGATCTCGTCGGGTACTCAGACTCAGATTATGCTGGAGATCGAGTGGATCGGAAGTCTACCTCAGGAACATGTCACTTCCTCGGACGTTCTCTTGTGTGCTGGTCATCGAAGAAGCAGAACTGCGTCTCTCTCTCCACCGCTGAAGCTGAATACATTGCTGCTGGTGCAAGCTGCTCACAGCTTCTTTGGATGAAGCAAACTCTGAAGGACTACGGCATCAACCTGAAGAAAGTACCACTCCTATGTGACAATGAGAGCGCCATCAAGATCTCTCAGAATCCGGTACAGCACTCGAGGACGAAGCATATTGAGAATCGGTGTCACTTTCTTCGGGATCATGTCTTGAAGGAAGATATCGTCATCAGCCATGTGAAGACTGAAGACCAACTTGCTGATATATTCACTAAGCCTTTGGATGAGAAGCGATTTAGCACTCTGAGGTGTGAACTAAATATCTTAGATTCCTCAAACGTCCAGTGAATGGACACACATCCTAACGCTTAACAATATTGAAGAATCCTGATGCACAACACATGATGCGTCGTACTCCTCAAATCATGAGGAACTACCTTGCTATGTGTGAAGAAATCAACGTGGAAATTGACTCAAGATCCATACGACAATTGTATGGTATCAAGTGTCTCATTCCCTATAAGGTGGGTAGCGCCACCGCCCAAAACACCTCAGGATTTGGTGTTCCTCAACTTCCTCAGGATTTGATGTTATTGATCTTCCTCAGGATTCGAAGTCTTCATTACTGATGATTATCGTGTTTGTCCTCAACAGCGTTCACCTATAGTTATTGATCTTCAGTATTTGCTTCTTCAACTAGGTGAACGTGATCGGACCCGTCCCTCTGTGCTCACTTATCTAATCTGTCTATCTCATATGCGTTCATCCGGAAATCATATATTCCTCAGGCTGAGACCTTAAGTCATCATCATCAGCCTGAGACCATTTGTCTTCGTCTTCAGCCCTTGTCCTCAAGGTCCTCAAATCACGGATTTTCTGTTACAACTGTCTTCAATTTGTTGCGATTTTACCGCACGTCGTAATTATCCACCATCACGATATCCACTGAGAATCCCAACAATCAGGGGCTATCTCGTCCACAAATTTCGCAACCTCCTCAGCTTTCACCCCTCTATAAATAGCCCTCTACCCCCCACCCCCGGTCATTTACCCCCCACCGCTTCTCTCACTCTCGCGCCGCCGCCCTTGAGCTCCTCACGCTCGAGGGCTAACATCGCCGGAGTTCGCCGTCGCCGGGGACGAAGACTCATTGTCCCTCAGCATTCGCCTCAAGTCTAGTATGCTTATTCCTCAGTGGTTAATTCCTCAGCATATTATTCCTCAGCACTGTTGAGTCCTCAAGCCAGTTCTTCCTCAACTGTACTGCTAGCTTTCTGAGACCTGTACCTATGCCTCATTTCTTCATTTTCCTTAGCCTATTCCTCATGAACGCATATAACCGTACCCCACTTCCCTCGCAACTTAATTCTGTCACAGGTACATGTCTGCTGAGGAATCGTATGGTTCTCATAGTCTCACTTCATTTGCAGCTCAGCTTGAACGCACAATTCCTCAGACATCTCAGCTGAAGAAAATGGCTCCTCGGCGTAAGCACACTGATACCGCTAAAGACCTGCCTCCTGAACTCTATGAGAAGCTGAAGACTCCCGAAAGAGAAACTACTGATGAACGAAAGAAACGGGTACAGAAGATCGCGAGGGAATGGGCCAAGCGCTGGGTGGCCTATCAATGGCTTAATCCTCAGCATGAGGAAATGTTTGCAGTTAATCCGCCACTAAAGACCTTGGGTATCAAGGCTCGACCTCCCCCAGCTCCTGGAGTCATTCCTGATCCCACAACACTGCATACTCCTGAAGACTTTCCTGCTACACATGAACAGTACCTCAAGCGCACTCGCAGCCGTGTCAAGAATCTGGTCCGTGACTTGACTGCTTCAATACAAATTCCGCCTCAAGATCAGTCTCAACCCAGACAACAACCACCGCCTCAGCACCGCAAAAAGGCTCCTGGCATGAAACCTTCTCAGAAGACCTCAGCTAAGCCTCAAGTTGTTGGCTCCTCATGTCAACGCACGGATGGGGCTGCCCCCTCCTCAAGGACACGCACTGATGACTCAGGTCATGCTCCTGAGGCCTCAACTACAATGCCTCAGCCTCAGCTGAAGACCAAAACTGTTCTTCAACGCGGCCCTCGCCCCTCACCAAAGAAAACTGCTATGCGTGGCGCCATTCATCATACTCCTCAATCCTCTGATGATGAAGATGAATTTGAGGATTTGGCCGGCTTCGTCGCCACTGAAGCTAATAAGATTGAATACGTGCGTGCTGCGGCCAGACGCAAAGCTGAAGCAACGGGTTCAGAAATCCCGCTTCTCCTTGATCCCAAGAAGATCTTGGAGTACATTGAAATTTGGTCTGTTAAGCCTGACACTCCGCTTGATGATTTGGACATTCCGAAAGACATCAAGTTCTATGTTCAACAGTTCCTCATAAATGAGATTCATCAACGTGATCTTCAGAAACAGTTGAAGGCCAAACTGAAGAAAGTCCACAGTGACTTCAAGAAGAAACCTATCACTGAAGTTACTCCTCAGGAGTTTACTGAGCATCAATGCGAAGTTCAACGTCTCAACATTGAGTTCGCTGCCAATCGTGCTTATATTGGTCAATCCAAGGAACGGATCTCACAACAGATGACCAAGTTGATGAAGCTTCGATAGCCTGCTGATGCCTCTGCCAAAAGCCTCAAGCGCACGCCTGAAGCACAACCCTCAACTCCACCTGCTGCAAAGAAGCCTGCTGTTGAGGATCCCATTGATGCTACACCCCTTTCCTCAGCTCCTCCTACAACACAGCCCGGTGATACCACCATTCATACCACTGCTGCCTCACCTCCACCTCAAAATCCTCAGCGCAGCTTAATAGTCTTCACTCCACCCCCTGCTGCAACACCCATTGTTCCAACTCCACCGTCCCCACCGCCACCAGTTATCACTGAGGTTGAAGACATGGACGTTGATATTATGGATGATGGAACTCCTCGCATTTCTGATGAGGACTATGGGCTGACAAACTCACCCACTCATACTGTCTTCCCACCTGAACCTCACTCCAACACAGTGACCGAGGTGCTTCCTGACACTTCTCTGCAGTCTGAAGCCTCTGTTGGTGCATCGTCCTCAGCGTCTGATGCTGATGACCCCGAATCCTCTGCTGCTAATACTGATGCTGCAGCAAACACCACCACTGATACTGATGCAGCTGACACTACAACTGCTGATCCTCAGCCAGACCCACCTGCTGCTGAAACTGAAGCTGAAGCCGACCAAAGCACAACTGCCCCTCCTGAAGCAGAAACCAGTACAAATGCTGAAGCCTCAAAGGATGGCTCTGAAGACAAACAGGCCACATCACCTCGTCTCCCAAGGGACATCAACACATCTGTGCCTGATGCATCTGCAGCGACTCCGCCTCAGCCTCAAGCTACTCTGCAGATTGAAGTGCCTCAAGCGCCTTCCCCACCTCAAGGCCCAGTTCAAGCTCGGTCCTTGTGTCCAAAGCGGAAGCGACCATTCTTCCGTGACCTTGAAGCTGATGATACTCCAAGCTTTGATGCTACTGATTTCTTCAACGCCATGAGTTTCTTTCAAGAGGGGATTCAAAATCCGTATCACTCTGCTCCACCTCGAAAGCTGCTGAGGTTCTGGACTGCCACTCAGAAGAACTACTATGCTTCAGTGCTCTACAAGCAAAACAAACTGTTTCCTCACAAGCACATCCCTCTGATGGATATGGAAGCCCTTCCTTGCTTCAACAATGTGCTTCAGGATCTGCATCATGCCAAGCTGCTTCAGTTCTGCTCTGAATGCATACACTGGAATGAAGAGCTTGTGCTTCAGTTTTATGCCACGTTGTATGTTTCAGGAAATCCTCTGGATATCAACACCTGGGTCCTCGAGTGGATGACTGAGCATCATCACTACACCATCACTGTTCCTGAAGCAATTGACATTCTTGAGTTGCCTCAGTGCACTTCCCCTGCTGCCTGCTCCTATGGGTCTCAAATACTTCGAGATGACCTGATGAACATGCTCATGAAGCCTCAGGCCCCTGAAGCCCCATCTCGCACAAAGTTTCCAGTCTCTGAGCTTCAGTATCTGCCGAGCACACTGTATCAGATTCTGGCGAAGACCTTCTGCCCCATCAAAGGCTATGAATCCTCTGCTGAAGAAGTCATTGGTGTCATGAAGAACATACTTCACAACCTCTGCATGTCTGGGCCAATCAATGTTCCTGACTTCTTCTTCAGAACTCTAGTTGATGCTGCACAGAATCCGCATATCCTGAAGCCATACGCGCCTTGGATCATGAAGCTAATTCGTGCAGTGACTAGAATTGATTTCCAACCTGATCACCCGAATCACAGGACTTATCTGCCACCTGTCGAAGTGCTTCAGCATACTATTGCTTCAAATGACAAAGGCAAAGGCATCTTCTATGAAGAAGTTCTCCCGACCAATTCCCTCGGTGGAAATATTCATCATCCTCAGTCTCGCACAACTGATGAAACAAGAACTCATGCCTCAACTGAGGATACAACTCAGGCTCGAGTGATGACTGATCGAGAGCTTCTGATTAGTCTTCATCAGAAAGTTGATAGAAATCATGACTGGGTAAAGCGTCAGTTTTCTGAGATTCTCAGCTATATGGCTCACACGCATTCTTCTGTGAAGAAAGTGCATCAGTATGCTCATCATACATATCAACATCTTGATGCACTGATGCGAGAAGTACTCACCCCTGAAGACCTTGCCAAGTTGGAGCTTCAACAGCCTCCAATTCCTGCCATCAGACCCCCAAGACAATTCAGACGCTGCACAACTCCTCCTCTGGCAATGGATTCTTATTCTTCAAACCAGGACATGACTGCTGAAGAAGCTGAAGACACTGCTGGATGTCCTCACACTGCAACGGATTGCCTCAGGCGTGACTCACCTCAGCCTTGAAGCAACTTCAAAGGGGCGTTAGCTTCAGTTTTTCCCTTTTTTGTTCATTTTATGACAAAGGGGGAGAAATATGTTAGTCTTCAAGCGGGTTTTAGTTATGGGGTTCTTCAGTTACAACTCTCGTTCTTCAGTTTTTTTTTGTAACGAGTTGTAAACTGTAATTTTGGTGTTTGCCTGATACTATTCCTCAGTTACCACATGCTATTTCCTCAAGTTTATCATATATGCATGTGATTGTCTCTGCAAACACCTCTCTCAGTGCGTTGTTTAATTTCCTCAAACACTTCATAACATGCACTGCTTCAGAAATGCCTGGATATAGGGGGAGCTCCTCATATACCTCAAAATGCTCTAGATATTAAACATTCTTCAACTTATATGCATATCCTCAGGGGAGCTTCATTATATCCAGCTTAATGATAAAAATGTTCTTCAAAGTTTTTATTCTTCAAACTCATAATTTTATCCCCGTTGAAGCTTAACCTGATTGTCATCAAATCACCAAAAAGGGGGAGATTGTAAGTGCATCAAGTGCCCTCCCCTTGAGGTTTTGGAGTTTGATGACAAAACGGTTAAGGGACTGATGTGTTTGTGAGTATACACAGGAGAACAGTCCCTGATGTGGTGTTTAACCACCAATGTTGACCCCCCAAAATGTTGAGGAACATTGGAGAAAACGGTGCGTTTCCTGAAGAATGAAGTCGCGCGAAATCCTGAGGAAACAGGATCCTGAAGCGTTCGGTTGAAGCTGAAGCTGAAGACGATCCTGAGGAAGTTCGCGCAGAAGACGAAGTTGAAGCGTAGTCTTCGCTAAGACTTTTTATACTTCTTGGGTAATGAAGTTGCGCGAAATCCTGAGGAAGTAGGATCCTGAAGCGTTCGGTTGAAGCTGGAGCTGAAGACGATCCTGAGGAAGTTCGCGCTAAAGACGAAGTTGAAGCGTAGTCTTCGCTAAGACTTTTTATACTTCTTGAGTCATAGGAAAACACCGCACTGTTGGAGGGGTTGAAGAAAACGAGTTCCGAAGGTCTGAGGAAGTGCTCAGTTAGGAATCCTGAAGAAAAACCCAGAGAGAAATCTCCTGCAGTAGAAGTTCAGTTCCTCGGGTGTCTGAGACCTTGTTCTTCAGGACACTGAGGAATCTGTCTTCGGTTGAGGAGTCTGGAGACTGCGAGTGCAGTTCTCCTGAAGAGAGAGAAATCTCCTGCAGTAGAAGTTCAGTCCTCATGTGTCTGAGACGTTGTTCTTCAGGACACTGAGGTAACTAACTTCGGTTGAGGAGTCTGGAGAGAGAATACTTTGACCGTGCCACGTGTTGCGTGGTGAGAGGCTAGAACTTGTCTAGCAACGGTCATTTCCGAGGGCATGAGAGTAATTGCATGCATGGGCATTTATGTCCTTTCGCCTCGGGTTGCTCCGCGGCTATAAATAACCACCCCCAGCCCCATTTGTGGGTTGGCTGCTCCGAGAGAAAAACTGACACTTTTCATTTGAGAGCAACCCACCTCTGAGGAAACTGAAGAACCTATGTGAGGAAAACCACCAGCCTGAGTAGTTGAGCATTTCCGAGGAAGTCGGTTTGAGTGATCCGAAGCTTTTTACTCTTGAAGACTGTGATCTTCCAGCCGGTGTAGAAGTCTTCAGTCTGAGGAAGTCAAGATGCAATTGTGACTTCCCGGAGTGACTGAGTCTGTAAAGGTTTCGGGAGTCTACCTTGAAGACTCACCTGAGTTATTGGACGGAGTCTAAGGACTTTAGTTCAAGGAGAACAAGGTGAAGACTATGTCTTCTGAGTTTAATCTCAGCCTCTCCAACCAGACATAGAGTTGTCACAGCAACTTGAACTGGTCTACCAAACCATTGTCTTCAATTTCTGGTGATATCTCTTCAATCTCTTAAGCCTCAGTATTATGTCTTCAGTATCTATGTTGACTGCTTGTGCTTCAGCTCTCCCTCTGCTATTAGTCTTCATACTATGCATCTGAAGCACTTCTGCTTATCTGATTTAATTTATTTCTGTTGCATTATGATGAGCTGCCCAGATGATTACATTCTGTGAAGTTTTATTTCTTCATGATTTTGGTTACTTCTTCAGCTTCATGACTGCTTCAGTCCTGAAGAAAATCAAAATCTGGTAGCAAAATTGAAAAACTCCCATTCACCCCCCCCCCCCTCTGGTCGATATATTGCACTTTCACGACGGCTCACCACCAGCACCAGAAGAGTCCCCGGAGGAGGAAGCAGTCGAAGGACTCCTCGACTTTGTGGAGCTGTCGCTGCTCGACTCCTGCCAGTGCGGATCCATGTTGTTGCCGCTCGGGTCGAACGCGCGGGTAGTGACAGTGCTTTCGCCGTCAAAACGACAGCTGAGCATATCGCCATCTCGCAAATTCAACCGCCGAGCAAACAAACTCCAACCAGAGCCAAGAAAAATCAAGCGGGAGCTATCAACATCCAAGTCAACATAAGAAGGAGATCGACGACTCCCTTGAAGATGCAGAAGCAAGCCATCCAAGCCACGTTCAGAGACAATGGCAGAAAAAGCAGAGGGAAGAAGAATGCGATTGGCACTCTGGCCACGAACATGTAAAAGAAAGTTATAGCGGCAGAATCCCTCCTCCAAGGGAGAGGAGGAAGGCATTGGCGCCATACCATGGCGACCACCACGGCATGAGCGTGGTGTACGGCCACCACGTCCACGACGAACACGGCCACGGCCAACACCTCGCCTGGGAACCATGAGCGGAAGAAGAGAAGAAGGAAGAGGCAAAGCAGCAACCTGGATAGAGGCGAAACGCTGTGGAAGAGAAAGGCTTATTTATAGAACAAAAATCTCCCAGTACAGAGAAGCCAAGACGACAACATCAATTAATTCAAAGACCAAACGTCGCAGACGTCTCGGACTCCAAGACCAAGATGCTTTCCCACGGGACGCACTGTGCGTGAGACACGTCAATTCACGCGCGTTTCCAACGCGCGTATCGGAAACTCAACCGGCGCCTGCCGCATGCCACATCGGTCATCATTATGACCGGTCATGAAGACGTGACGGTTCACTGGCGAGGCATCCCTGACAGCCATCAAATAGAGGCATCGTTATCCTGACAAGCGGCGAAGAAAACCAACGGACATCAAGGCTCAGAGACTCCATCTCCAAGATCTTTTTCCCAATGAAGAAAAACATCTTACTCCCATCGGGAGAGTACATCATAAGAGTCCCGGGTGCTCCCTCACCTAAAGGTCAGCAATGTGCTCGAGTGACCACTCGCACTCACGAGAGTCTCGGGTGCTCCCTCACCTAAAGGTCAGCAATGTGCTCGAGTGACCACTCGCACTCACAAGAGTCTCGGGTGCTCCCTCAACCCAACGCAAGACAAACTTGCATTCGCCAAGATCATACGGCGCTAAGAGTCTCAGGTGCTCCCTCACCTCAAGAACCGAAATGGCATTCGAGTGACTACTCGCGAAAACCCCCCCGTTTGAGCACTCAAAACAAGCTCCACGGGTGAATGAGTGAACAACTCGCTTGATGTTTTGTTCCAAGCGGGTGCAATGGTATAAGGCTCCGCGCCTCAAAAACATACATTACTGGAACACGATACACTGTGCCCAGATGCCACGCAAGATTAGCGTGTAGGTAAGACCCCGCTGCGAAGTACGGCCGGGCTGGGACTTGCCGAAGAGCGATTTCACTCCCAACCTTTTTAATGCGCTGCACATGATAGAAAAAGTCGGGCGGACGCGCCTTAGGCTACGCACATTACTGGCGGCAAATGAACACCGTAAGGCCTGAAGCGGCAGGACTTTTGCTCGACACCAGTGTTCCATGCTCACGTCGAGGGACGTGAGTTTGATTGGGCTACTGTGGTATTTTCCCTAGTGCAATTCACCAAGGCTCGACCAGTCGACCCCTTGGGCCCTTTCATCTTAGCATCCCTCGAAACAGGTTTTGTCATGGCCACCAGACTGCCAGCGACCCGCGGATGTACCGCGCATACCAATAACCGACAAATGAATGTACTCGAGTCCCTGCGCGACTCTTTGAGTCCCCCAGGCACTCGGGGGCTACTAACGAGGGGGTGACCCCACGACTCCTATGGATAAGCCTACCTGGTGTCCCTGAAGACAGAAGGCCCATGAAGATACAGCCTCGACCCGCTAGTTGGCACCGACGTAGGAGTCTACGACTCACAAGGAAGGTGTGAAAACCTGCCGTACGGAGCAAACTAGGGTTAGGAAAGCTTACCTGTAAACGTAGATGAACTCCCCGAGACCTAGCCCAGTATATAAGGGCTAGGAGGGGCGACGCAAAAGACAACCAATATCACCTGTAACCCTAGCCTTGAGCGCTCCAGCCTTGGCATCCCCTGTAATCGCATCTCCCCCATCAATAATATCGAGCAGGAGCGTGCCTTCCTCTTTGCCGATGAGCTATCGTCCAACCTGTGCCTCTAATGACTAACCCAGGGTCCCTGACCATGGGATTTGCCGGGTTGATCCCCGTCATGCGGTACTGGTCCTGGTACTACCGGGGCATGGTACTACCGTACCAGGCACGGTACTACCGCTCCGCGGTACTACCGAGCCCCAGTGCCGCCCCCACTACCGCAAAGTCCAGTGGGAATCCGGTAGTGGATGCGGTACTGGGTCCGGTACTACCTCTTCAGGAGCGGTACTACCGAGCCCCAGTGCCGCCCCCACTACCGCAGAGTCCAGTGGGATTCCGGTAGTGGTTGCGGTACTGGGTCTGGTACTACCGCTCCAGGCGCGGTACTACCGCCCTGGCAGAGCCAGGGAGCCCATCGCCATATGATTCCACACCTCCATAACACAAGAGAAATATGTGGGTGCAGAAAGTGAGACCGTGTGATGATTCCACCCACCATTTCCAAAGCGGATCCCCTCTTCATAGTACGGTTTTCCTACGACTCAAATATCAAAAAGGATATTGAAAGAAAAACTCCGTCTTCACGCTTCATACACCGAGGGGGCAATAACCGTCTTGTGCCAATAATGTGCTTATCTTAAATGCTCATCGCATCCGGTTAGTCCGCAAATGTATTGTCATCAATCAGTAAAACCAATCAAGGGAAACATGCCCTATCAATCTCCCCCTTTTTGGTGTATTGATGACAACACAAGATTTGCACAATAAAAATAGGGAATTTAAAACAACATGCCATTAGTTTATAAAATATAGACATACTCCCCCTTGATGTGTGCATCATTTTAGATATGCCTCTGGAATTCAAGACACACACATAATGAGGACACTCCCCCTATATTTTATAAACTAGGTCATACTAAGCTAGACAAGACAAATATGTGAGCATAAGGGTAACATGTCATAACATATCACCACATAACCAGACAATAAGAGTACGAACATAAGATAGCATATGTCTCACACCATATATCACGGAAGTCTCACAAGACAGACTAAAAACCAAAGCAAATAAACGGAGTTCACAAGTGGAGCAGATGAGACAAATAAAACACGCTTGTGACTCGCCCAACCCTGAGAAGATGCAAATCGGATTCCTAGAACTCTCCCCCCCTTTGGCATCGACACGCCAAAAAGGCAGAGAAGGACCTAGCGTCCCATGGTGATGAACTACTCGTCGTCCTGGTCGTAGTCCTCATCATCGTCAGACTCCTCGGACTCCACTGTTGTCTCTGTGTCATCAGTAGCTGGCTGCTGAGCAGTGGACGAAGGGCCAGGCACATCATCAGTGAGGTACCACACGCTGAACTGGGAGATCCACTTGTCCTCGGGAGTGATGCTCCGCTCGGACCCACTCTTGACGGTCATGCCCTGCTGTCTGTAGAAAGCCTTCTGCAGCAGCCTATTCTCCTTCTCCCTCCTGTGGGCCTCATACAGGCGGTGCTGAACGTCGGTCTGAAGGCAGAAGAGATGCTTCACCTTCCTGGTGAGCTTGGCAGCCCATCCGGGCTGCTCAGGACCCTGTGCAGAAGACGAACCACCCGCACCAAAGTTCGCACCAGAGCGAGTGCGGGGAACACTGCCTCCACCGGCCTCCGGATCCTCCTGAATCTCCTCATCAGACCCGGCAAGAGGAGGGGAACCATGCGCAGGACCATGATCTCCAACCCAGTTGTCCTTGATGCGCAACTGAACCTCCTCGTGAGCAGTCAGAGGCCCAACGGGAAGGCGCTCAACAGCAAAGGTAGATGCCCATGTGATCTCGAAGAGGACCTGAAGATAAGGTTCATAAATGAGAACCTTTCGTTCCATCACCGCAGAATAGGTCTCCTCCCACATGATGTCACAAAAATCCAAGGTCTGCGTGGTGCCCTTGCACTCCACACAGAGGAGAAGCATGTTTACCAGATAGCTGTGAACCATGTCCAGATTTCCCACTCGGGGGAACAGAGAAGTCCTGAAGATGCGGTGCATGATGTCCAAGAACGGGCAAAGAACCACTCTGTACTTCTGATTTCCCTTGGCATCAATATAAGGAATAGACGTCTGATAAGGACCTAACAGACTCTTGCTCTTGGCATTCTCCACTGTGTGTGGGCGAACAGCAACGGGCTCCTCGCGCGTGGAGACGGGAATGTGCAGAGCCGTCATGAAATCCGCCCATGTGCAGCTCACCTGCTCATCCTTGCACATCCAAATGATGGTCCGATCATCGCGGTTGGTGAAGTACACGGTGGCAAAGAACTGAGCAAGGAGCTCAGCATCAAACCGCTTGTTGAAGGAGATGATATCCAGAATCCCAAACTGCTCGCATAGGGTATATGCCTCTCCAAAGTAATCGGGGTAAGCCCGCATGTGCCGCAGTTGGACAGACTTCACATGAGGAACAAACTTGTTTTTCCTGCTCTTCAGAATCATATTGAACACATCCCGCTGGGACTTGTTCCAGAACTGAGAGCCAACTAACTCTGGGTCTTGCTCGGAGCGGTAAGGATTGACTTCACGGTATGCCTTGTACTCGGGAAGAGAGATCTCTGAAATAGGCTTGACTGGTTCCTTCTTCTTGTGAGCAACCTTCTTGAAGTTGCTTCCGGGTTGACCCGGGGCCTTGCGCTTGGGATTCCGACGAGAGCCATCACCTTACCAACACCAACAGAGAGAAACGGAAAACAAAGCACATGAGACGCAAGAGCCAGACACAGGTGAGAGCCGGACAAACGGAAAACAAAGCACATGAGCAGCGGGACCAGCGGTAGTATCGTCCTGGAGCAGAAGACATGGATCTGAGATCCGGTACTACCAGGGTTCCAAAAACTCAAACCACTCCAACACATCTACTTTATTCCTATCTAGCAATCTAGTCATGTTCTCAAAGTGCCTAAGCATAGCCAAAAACCTAGTGGATCCACAAGTATTGCCCTAGCAACAAAGTGCAAACAAAACTGAACCAAAAGAGAAGGGAAATGGGGCAATACCAGTATCCATGGCACCCGGGGAGGATGGGGAACAATCCCACTGGAGGAGAACAGGGAAAGATGGCACGGAGGCGGCACACCGGGAGGGGGCGCCGGGGTGAGCGCCGCTGCTGCAAAGGGGATAAAAAGAAACTGAATGGGGGTAATGGGGAGGAACTCCCCGTACCCCTTCAGTTATACAAACCTCGGGGCAGCGGTAGTACCGCTCCAGTCACGATAGTACCGCTGGAGTGGTAGTACCGTGACCACAGCGGTAGTATCGCTGACAGCAGAAACGTCCACCAAGAACAACGATGAGGGGGCTATTGCATCGAATGTCTTAGGGGGAAGGGCTTGGGATGACTCGAAACACGGCAGCTGGATGGAAAACACTCCGAGACAAAACAACAACAAGGAAATGCAAGGTCAAACTCGGAGTGATCAAGATGCAACAAAGAAACCTAAACACAAGAAAGAAGCACAAAAACGAACCAATCCTCCCAACGAGAGGGGCGGTGGCCGAAGCCACCATGTTTGAGCTTATTTGGTATGACACCACAAAGATGTATCTTGGGTTCATTGCCAATGCTCTTCTTTGAAGCACTGTTGTCACCTTGGGTGACCATGACGACCGCTGAACGTGACCATAGTGAAAATTTTTTGTCTCTTTCCGCATAATAGGTGGAGTGGTTGCCTATGAATTAAGCAACACTCCCCCTATGTCCATGCCTACATCCAAGCTAGACCTCATGTTGAGATGGGAAGTGTGGGCAAGTCTTCAAACCGCATTACTTGAATCAATGATATTTAGCTCATGCCTTAACTCTCGAAATCTTGCTTCATCTAAAGGCTTGGTGAAAATATCCGCAAGTTGATCTCCGGTGCCCACATATGAAAGGTCAATATCACCCCTCTTCACATGATCTCGAATAAAGTGATGACGAATCTCAATATGCTTCGTCTTGCTATGTTGAACGGGGTTGTAGGCAATCTTGATAGCACTTTCATTGTCACATAAAAGAGGCACTTTGTCACATATGACACCGTAATCCTTCAAAGTTTGCCTCATCCATAATAGTTGCGCACAACAACTTGCGGCGGCAATGTACTCAGCTTCGGTCGTAGAGAGGGAAACACAATTTTTCTTCTTTGATGAACAACACACCAAAGACCTATCAAGGAATTGGCATCCTCCGGAAGTGGACTTCCTCTCCACCTTGTCTCCCGACCAATCCGAATCCGTGTACCCGACGAGGTTGAAGCTTGAACCTTTAGGATACCACAAGCCAAAGTTTGGGGTATGAACCAAATATCAAAAGATTCTTTTGACAGCCACTACATGACTCTCTTTGGTGCGGATTGAAATCTTGCACACATGCCCACACTCAACATGATATCCGACCTAGATGCACAAAGATACAACAAAGAACCAATCATAGAACGATACTCCCTTTGGTCTACCTCTTTACCGTTCGGGTCGAGGTCAAGTTGACACTTGAGTGGCATGGGGGTCTTGGCTCCTTTAAGACCATCATACTTGAACCTCTTGAGCATGTCTTGAGTGTATTTGGCTTGATTAATGAAAGTTCCTCTTGACAATTGCTTGACTTCAAAACCGAGAAAGAACTCCAACTCTCCCATCATAGACATCTCATACTTGTTGGTCATTAGCTTAGCAAACTACTCATTAAAAGATTTGTTAATCGAGCCAAATATAATATCATCAACATATAGTTGGCATATGAACAATTGCCCACCAACCCTCTTGGTAAAAAGAGTGGGATCGATTTTCCCAATTTCAAACCCATAATCAACTAAGAACTCGGTAAGGTGCTCATACCAAGCGTGTGGTGCTTGCTTAAGGCCACAGAGCGCCTTGTCGAGTTTATATACATGATTGGGGAAATTGTGGTCCTCGAACCCGGGGGGGTTGCTTGACATATACCAACTCATTAATGGGACCATTAAGAAAATCACTCTTCACATCCATTTGATATAACTTGAAGTTGTGATGAAAAGCATAAGCAAGAGCAATACGAATGGACTCAAGATGAGCCACGGGGGCAAAAGTTTCACCAAAGTCAATACCTTCGACTTGGGAAAAACCTTGAGCCACCAACCTTGCCTTGTTCCGGATGACAATACCAAGTGCATCTTGCTTGTTCTTGAATATCCACTTGGTCCCAATGACATTATGATCACCTTTGGGCCTCTCCACTAATGTCCACACCTTGTTGCGCTTGAAGTTATTGAGTTCATCATGCATGGCCTCAAGCCAATCCGGATCTTCAAGCATCTCACCTACCTTTTGGGGTTCAACACAAGAAACAAATGCATTATGGGCACAAAAGTTTCTCAATTGACTACGAGTTGTTACCCCCTTTTGGATGCTTCCGAGCACTTGATGCACTGAAAGATCTTGTGATTTTAACCGGGATGCAATCTTGAGTGCTCGGCGAACTCTTTCTTCTTCCAAAGTTTCTTGAGAGGGAGCAAGAGGACCATCTTCGGAAGAAGGAGCATCCTCAAGGACTTGCTCATCATTTTGAGCATGTCCTTGAAAGAGAACTTGATCTTGGTCATCATTAGGTGCACCACCATCTTCAATGATTGGATCTTGACCTTGATCTTGTTCGGGCGGGAGAGGGCCTTCGTCTTGTTCTTGGTTTGCTTGTGGATCTTGAGGAGGTGATGGCTCCACGTGCGTAGAGCATTGTCCTTCTCCTTCCACCACAAGGGGTTCCTCAATGGGTAGGAAATGACCCACACCCATTCTTCTTATGGCTTGAGGAGGAATTTCATCACCTACATCATTAGGATCACCTTTCCCCACATGGGAGCCATTATGTTCATCGAACTCCACGTTGCTAGATTCTTCAACAATTCTGGAAGACTTGTTGTAGACTCTATAGGTGTGAGAGTTTGAAGCATAACCAACAAATATGCCCTCATTTGTCTTAGACTCAAACTTAGACAAACGAGCACCTTTCTTAAGAATGAAACACTTACACCCGAAGACCCGAAAATACTTAATGTTGGGCTTCTTCCCGGTGATGATTTCATATGGAGTTTTGTTCAAGATCTTGCGGAGATAAAGACAGTTGGTTGCATGACAAGCAGTGTTGATGGCCTCTGCCCAAAAGTTGTATGGACTCTTGAACTCCCCCATCATTGTTCTTGCTGCATCAATCAGAGTGCGGTTCTTCCTCTCCGCAACACCATTTTGTTGAGGGGTATAAGCAGCGGAATATTGATGTTTGATCCCCTCATCTCCAAGGAATTCATCCAAGGTGTAGTTCTTGAACTCTGTGCCGTTGTCACTCCTAATTGCCAAAATCTTTGAATTGTGTTGACGTTGAGCTTCATTGGCAAACTCGATGACGGTTTGTTGGGTCTCACTTTTCTTCTTGAAGAAATAAACCCATGAATATCTTGAATAGTCATCAACAATAACCAAGCAATACTTCTTTCCGCCAAGGCTATCATATGATGGAGGCCCAAATAGATCCATGTGAAGGAGCTCCAAAGGCCTCTTGGTGGAGATGATATTCTTGACGGGATGTTTCTTCTCATGTAGTTTCCCTTCAATGCATGCCCTACAAGCACGATCTTTGGCAAAGCTAACATTTGTTAGTCCAATGACATGCTCACCCTTGAGAAGTGTTTGCAGAGACCTCATATTGACATGGGCTAGTCGGCGGTGCCAAAGCCATCCCACATCAACTTTAGCCATTAGACACATGGCGGTTTTGGTGGGGACTTTTGAAAAGTCCACCACGTACATACCGTCCTCCACGTGTCCAACAAAAGCCACTTTAAGAGTTTTGCTCCACATCAAGGTGACCATGTCTTTATCAAAGAAAGTACAAAGGCCCATCATGGCAAGTTGACGAACGGAAAGTAAATTAAAGGCACAAGTCTCAACTAGCAATACTTTCTCAATGGACGAGTCCGGATAAATTATTACTTTAACAAGAGCTAATACCTTTGACGTGTTTGCATCTCCAAATTGGACATGGGTGGTTCGAGATTGTCCGAAATCACTGTCCACCAACATGTCCTTGCTTCCGGTCATATGACTTGTAGCCCCGCTATCAAGTATCCATGAACCACCACCGGAAGTCGCCAACTAGATTAGATCAATGCTTGGATTTAGGTACCCATTCATGAATGGGTCCTCTCGCGTTAGTAACAAGGGTCTTAGGGACCCAAATGGACCATGAAATATACTCATCAAAGGAACCAACAAATTTGGCATAAACATGCCCATTATTAGTGCAACAAAGAATGTAAGAAGGGTTAGTTGGTCCGGCAAAGTCATTGGTAATGACACCACTTCTCTTGGTCACTCCACCCTCAATGGACTTTTCCACCTTTTCTTGAGGCTTCTCCCCTTCCTTCACAAATGTGACTTCCTTTGAAGGAGGAGAGGCCTTGCCTTTCTTCTTTTTGTTCTTCCTCTTCTTGTTCTTCTTCTTTGATGAACTTGAACCAAAACCAATGCCTTCCTTGCCAATGACCTCCTTTTGGGAACTCAAGAGATCATTAAGGTTCTTCTCTCCTTGAATGCACGAGACAAGTACCTTCTCAAGTTGTGCCTTCAACCTAGCGTTTTCCTCAACAAGAGGAGCATGCTCACAACAAGAGTTAGAGGAACTAGGTTTCTCTACCACAATAATAGGAGAAAATGTAGTAATTTATTTAGTGAGTTGCATACTTGTTTCATCATGATCCTTCTTTAGAGCCATGAGTTCGTGCTTTAAGGACTTGTGGTCCTTTTCGACTTTCTCATGATCCACAAGAAGTCTTTCATGAGCCTCAACAAGTTCATCATGTTTAGTCTTGAGATCACAAGCAATTGCATTAGAGTGTTTAAGGTCAAGTTTTAGCTTAGTGATATCACTAGTAAAAGTCTCATCAAGAGACAACTTAAGCTCACACTCTTCTTCAAGAGAATGAGATAGCTCCCCTATCTCATCCGCATAGTCGCGACTATGACCTTGCAACTCGGTGATAGTGTCATCTAGTTACTCAATGTGAGCATGGGCTTCACCAAGTTGTTCCAAGAGAGCCACAAAGTGTCCCTTGGCTACGCCTTTGAGTTTGGACATGAACAACTCGAATCCATTTTCTTCTTGAGCTTTGGGCTCCTCATTATCCTCCACACAATCCAACAATGAAGGGTTAGTGGGAGTAAACGGTTTAGAGTGAGGAGTTACCGAGGTAGTCTTGGCCATAAGGCACTTGTGGATGATGTGAGGTTTCTCGTTGGGGGAGTTGAAGAAAGACGTTGATGAGGGGGATTCAATGGCGATAGAAACGGTGGCGGTTTCCACAATCTCACCACTTTCTTCATCATCCTCATCATCGGAATAGTATTCTTCTTGAGCCACCAACACACGTTGTGGCTTCTTCTTCACAAAGGTCTTGTTCAATGGTGGCTTGTTCTTGTCCTTACGGATGAGATTCCCACCGTGGTCTTCTCTCTTCTCATAAGGACAATCCACAACAAAATGACTCACATTGCCACAATTGAAGCAAGTCCTTATCCGTTGGCCCTTTGTCTTGAAGCTACTTGTGTTGGACTTGAAGTTCTTCTTATTGCCCCAAAATTGTCTTGAGGCTAGAGCCATGTGCTCATTGTAAGCATACTTGGTGTCCTCCGGACCCACATCCTCTTCATCTTCATCTTCCTCAACTTGAACCTCCTTGGCCTTCAAGGCGAGAGATGACATCTTGGAGCCACTTTGGCGAGCCAATTTTAACTCGGCCGTGGAGTCCAAGATTTCCATGGCAACGAATTCATCCAAGACTTGGTTTGAACTCAACTCGCGAAAGTCGGGCCTTTGACGAATGACCTTGGTGATATGCTTCTTGTGTAGGAGCATAGACGTGATGAACTTTCTCTTTATCCATCCGTCGTCGGTGTCCATGCTCCCATGGTCCGTCATGGAATTGGCGAAAGCCACCAACCTTTGATGAACATCCTCGGAAGACTCCCCTTCATTCCTGACAAAGTGATCGGCTTGATCTTGAATCTTGTCAAACTTTGAGTACCGTATGCTAGTGCTTCCCATGAGAGTCCTCTCAAGAATATCCCACATCTCTTTGTCCGTTTCACCCTTTAGGACAAGATTGTATTGCTCTTCCTTCAACCCATTTCCTATCACAAGCATAGCATGACTGTTGATGGTGTTGTCTCGATATTCTCTTGGGGTCAAGTTGTGGCGGTCACGAGGAGTGAATCCCTCCTCAACGATGCGCCAAAGTTCCACGGAGGACCCCTTCAAATGTCTCTTCATGCGATGGGCCCAAACCAGATAAGAATCTTTGTTAAGGATGGGAATAGTGCCTGCATGCGCAAAATGAGGCTCTGGAAGAGGTAGTGAGTTATAGGTAACAGGAGGAGCCACCGCGGAATGAATACCCGATCCATTCCCTGAACGAGGAATGGATCGGCTATCATTCCTACCATCATCACTAGGTTGGGAGATGACATCTCCTCCACCCAACGCTGGAATGTTGGGGATGATGGTGGGGTTGCTCTCCGAGGGCATCCTTGACATGAGGCTACCAAGCATGTCAGTGACTTTATTCATGTGCGCCTTAATGGCGGACATGCCTTCATTGTACTCATGTCGAGAGATAGATGACGAGTCAACCTTCGCGAACGCATTCGTGAAGCCCTCGGTACTCGGAGCCCTTTCCAAGAGGGGAGGGTTCGAAGTAGCTCCCGGAACCTCAGCCTCTTTTGGTTTATCCTCTTGCGACATCCTCTTAAGGCGGTAAAGCCCTTAGTAAGAGACGAGGCTCTGATACCAATTGAAAGGATCGAAATGTTGACTAGAGGAGGGGGGGGTGAATAGGCGACTAACACTTTTTAATCTTTTCTTAACAATTTAGGCTCAACAAGGAATATAAGTTGTCTAGATATGCAACTATGTGAGCAACCTATATGCCAACAACTATGATATAACAAGCAAGCAATAAATAAGCATGGAAGGTAACTTGCACAAAGTAAAGGTATTGGGGAACATGGGACACAAGGATATGTTTCCGAAGTTCCTTCTCTTTCGAGAAGTACGTCTCCGTTTGGAGAGGGTGAGGAGCACAATGCTCACACGAAGCCAACGAGGGCCACCCTATTTCTCCTCATGCTCTTACCGATGTAAGATGCTGTGATCCACTACGAGGCGGCCTTGAAGGTGGCAACCAAACCTTTACAAACAAGGTTGGGGAAAACTCCACAACTTAATTGGAGGCTCCCAACAAAACCACGAAGCTTCACCACAATGGAATGTGGCTTCGAGGTGACCTCTTCCGTCTAGGGCACCAACGCACCCAAGAGTAACAAGATCCACACGGGATTAGTGGGGGGAATCAAATATCCTTTGGTGGAACTGTAGATCGGGGCCTCCTCTTCCAAACCCTAGAGAAACAACAAGTTTTGATGGCTAGGGAGGGAGATCGGGCAAGAATGGAGCTTGGGCGTCAATGGAGGTGAGAGCAATAAATGAGGTAAGTCTCAATGGGGAAGAAGACCCCCTTTTATAGGTGGCCTTAAATGCAGCCGTTGGCTGTCCACCAACCACGGTAGTACCGTACCGAGAGCGGTACTACCGTGCCACCGGTAGTACTGAGGGTCACTACCGTGCCCACTACCGTGGAGTCCAGAGGGATTCCGGTAGTGGGTGCGGTACTGGCCCTGGTACTACCGGGGCGCGGGACTACCGTACCAGGCACGGTACTACCGAGCCCCAGTGCCGCCCCCCTACTACCGCAAAGTCTAGTGGGAATCCGGTAGTGGATGCGGTACTGGGTCCGGTACTACCGTGAAGCGGTACTACCGCTTCAGGAGCGGTACTACCGAGCCCCAGTGCCGCCCCCACTACCGCAGAGTCCAGTGGGATTCCGGTAGTGGTTGCGGTACTGGGTCCGGTACTACCGCGGCGCGGTACTACCGCTCCAGGAGCGGTACTACCGCCCTGGCAAAGCCAGGGAGCCCATCCCCATATGATTCCACACCTCCATAACGCAAGAGAAATATGTGGGTGCAGAAAGTGAGATCGTGTGATGATTCCACCCACCATTTCCAAAGCGGATCCCCTCTTCATAGTACGGTTTTCCTACGACTCAAATATCAAAAAGGAGATCGAAAGAAAAACTCCGTCTTCACGCTTCATACACCGAGGGGGCAATAACCGTCTTGTGCCAATAATGTACTTATCTGAAATGCTCATCGCATCCGGTTAGTCCGCAAATGTATTGTCATCAATCACTAAAACCAATCAAGGGAAAACATGCCCTATCAACAGGCAATCCTAAGTTTGGCGTCCTTTCAGCAGGATCAAGCTCCGAACGCGGGCAGGGGGGGAGGGGAGGTGGCGATTTGAGAGATGGGGGCCACCTCCTCCACATCTTCATCTTCTTCTTCAGGAAAGATGACGTCGCCTACCTTATCTGCATCTCGGCATGGTTATCCTCCGGCGTGGTTGTTCTCGGGCCTTGTGAACACATCCTCTGGGATTGAAGTGGTGATCAAGCATGACAAGCACGAGGACGTCTATGTCGTGAACGCCTAGGAGCTCCGGAAGTGGATTTGGTAAGTGGTTTGTTATGATGAGAACCTATATATATGTTGTACTATCGTACTTATGTGCTATCTACCGTACTTTGTTAAGTGCTAATTTATTGTTTGTGTGTTTTGTGTTATCTGTGTGTTGTTTGCCAAATGTGTTGGTAAATCTCACTACCTCGACGAGGACGTTACCAAACTATATGCAACACATCTAATCAAACAACATGACTTGCGTTTCCGCATCATGCAAGGAGGAAACCAAACAACGTGTATTTTGTACAGGTAACCAATCAATATGTAGATGTTGGTTTTTACCCGCGTTTGTTCAACCAAGCTCTATTGAGCCTGATTCGCTCAATCAGACCCGGTGTAAAAAACAACCAAACAGGTCCTTAGCCAATTGGAGGAGCGGGTTGACGTAGGAGGCGAGGAGCATGTGAATGGTGTGCTCCAACTCTTCTTAGCTAGTCTTCGTTGCAGTCTGTGTTCTTGTGTCGTACGTAATTAACTATAGCAAAGGCTTGCCAGCTTCCGACCCCAAAAACCTGAAAAATACATTTGCTGTGACCGTCGTGGACATGGCCGTGAACGTGGAAGCCCCGGCACGGCGGCTTCTTCTTCTTCTTCTTCGTCTTCGTCGTCATCGGACGTAAGGAGGACTGAGATTCAAATGACGCGTCCCGTCGCTGTGCCACACGATTATTTGCGCGATAGGGAGGGCGCATCAGGAAAAACTAAACAGAGCTCTCTATTGAGTAGACTTATGGATGATGGATGTAACAGTATATTGTTCTATATCTACTCACCAAGCTCTGTAAAGGGAACAAGCGAGTATGTTAAAATGGAAAAACACTCACACAATCCGCGGTTGAAAAGCTGGAAGAATTCTAGCTAGCGTGTTCATACCATATTTCTAGCCACTATTGGAGGCTGCAGCAGGGTTTAGTGAAGCCTCAAACTGATCCTTCTTCTCGTTCTTTCGCGTTACAAATGATATCTGAGGCTCTGAGCAGATGCCTAAGAATCGGTATGTAGGTGAAGAATTTTGGAACACTCTGATTGTTTCCTTCCATTCGAACACTATGAACGGGAAAAAGATTCTTACAGAAACAGTCTTTCTCTGAAATTCTACGAACCAAAAATATTCATAAGGATTATATACAGTTCTCCAAAATATGCATGACAATGCTTTGAATCAAATTAAGATGCCCGCCTGAAGCATTTGAGATTCGGTATTTCCTGCTTGTTTGATGGAACTAATAAAGATTAAAGAGATTGTTAAATATCAGTCGACTAAGACTTCGTGACTTAACGAAGTCTTAGTCAATACTATATTCGTAAGATCGTCTGTGAAGATTAGTGAAAAAAACTGTTATCTTTTTTACATGTTCTACTATTTGATTGAGATTTCGTTAAGTCTTAATCAACTAAGATCTAAACACACCCAAAGATTAAACAAAATGATACTGTCGGTTGATCAGAACGAATTAATGTGCACTTAAAATTCAGATTCAATGTGGGCGGACCACATGGGCTACCTTTGCCACCCAAATTAGTACGTACTGTCTGAAACGATGATGTCGCGTCCGGGCCAGTGGATGGCTGTTGCTGGGCCAACATGAAGCATGAGGAGAAGAAATGGCGAGATCAAAAGGCTGTTGGGGTCGTTGAATCTGGCAGACGCAACAGAAACAGATCAAGCAAGGACACATGCCACTTTCTTGGCAGTAGGAAGGAGTGATGGCGATGCGGACCACGAGATCGATGCAGCACAAGATAATTGTATGCCTCAATAAATGACCAGAAAGCATTTGATAATTGTAGGGCTCATCTGCATTTATAGGATAGAAATATCATAGAAATAGAAAAAAAACATAAAGAATGAAGTGACATGTACTATATCTCAATTGCTATGAGAAAACAAATCATTTGGTTTATAGAATTGAATTTTTATCCATCAGGTCTAAGCTAATGTTTTATTTTCTGTAAAATATTAAATAATAAGAACCCATTCTACATAGGAATAATAATATATTCTAACAAACCAAAGGTCTCTAAAGAAAACTAATTTATAGGAATCCTCCTCTCTTGCAAAATTCCTACAAAACTCGTATAAAGCAAAGGAGCCCTAAATCACATCTTTAAGATTGTCATACCACGGTCACAAGTTGCCTATCAATAATCCCAAAGATGGTCAAGTGAACGGTGTTGATGCGTAGTCCACCCGAAATCGAGATCTAGTTTTTTTGCGGTCATGCGGCATACATTTCTGGTCACACTGTCGGGATGCCTAACCCCACCAACCTTTAGTTTTTAGCATGCATATTAATCATAATGTAATGATTGTATATGATAACAAAATACACCCTCCTTTTCAATGCATTAAACCACTTTATGAGCCTCATATTGACAAAGAAGGAAGGGCAATCGATCATACGGAAAACTAGCCAAGCACCGTGCGGTTGATCGAGTTATGAAATTGAAATACTACTTTTAAGGTTGGCAATAGTGAAAGTAGCTTACTTTCTCCATCCCATAACATAAGATCAGTTTGCAAAATGATCGTATACTATGGAACGGAGGGAGTAGCTAGTAACATAACACATATGAAGGAAAGTTTGCTTATGTGGTAAGTAGGTAATGAGGAGAGAAATATTTATGATAACATAATATGTTACCGTAAGATAGCGCATTGTGAGACAAAATGATTCTACATATAAATAAATGAAGGCTTGCATGGTACCATACATATGTTATTAGCTATTATGAAGGCAGTAACATAAACTAGTAACATATGCGCGTTTGTATGTAAATTGCTTCCCACTATGACCATCATGTGATCCTTGGCGCGTTACATGTATTGATGAAAATAGACTTGCATGTGCCTTTACACAGGAGCAACTGCATTAGGCGCATGCATTGGTTAAGCACTTTTCAACGGAGAGGTATAAGGGAGATAATTACAAAGATTAATACTCATTTGCGGTACACGTACTATGGCGGTCATCACTTAGACCACACCGGGTGCGTAGCGCCTATCATTGGCACCCAACACACAACCCTAATCGCCACGCGTACCTTGCACATCCTAAATGTCTTGCATCGGCTATAGAAAACGAAAAAAGAAGGAAGAAAGAAGAATCTATGAAAGAGAATAAAATGACATCTTGTACACAACGCCCGTTAGCATGTTCTATCTCACCATTGACCTTTTTACGATGATCTGTCTCATTTTTACAATGTACTATGAAAGAGAATAAAATGTTATATATGAAGCCTGTTGCATGAAATCATGCTTCATATTGTCGACGATGGTACATTTGGAACATGTCGATGTGACCGTCCCTCAGAGCCATCTTAGGGTTCCACCCAAGATTACTCATCTTGGAGCTTTCTATCAACCACCTGGGCACGCCCCGGTTGGATATATGCATGAATAAAATTGCTTCAAGATTGCCATACGACAATGGAAATTTTCCTATTAATAAATCTAAAGATGGTCCAATGAACAGTGTTGATGCGTGACCCGTCCGAATTGAGATCTACTTTTTATGGGTGCACATATTGTACACTTTGGATCACACTCTAGGGTTGTCTAATCGCATCAACCTTCATTTTTAGCATGCACATCACACTCAGAATTTGGTGATTGTATAAGTTAAAAAAAATAACCTTCTTGTCGGTGCATTAAGTTGCATGATGGAAAAGAGGGAAAGAAAATTGATCGTAATGGAAATTAGGCAATCACCATGCAGATGATCGAGCTATGAAATTCCACCTTTAATGTTGTGATCCTTTTCTGTTGGTATTGGTGGAGATTGGTTCACATGCCGATGAGTTTAGACATGAGCAACTGCATTACACACATGCATTGATCTAGAATTTTTTTAACGGAGAGGCAAATGGGAGATCCTACCACAAAGTTTAATACAATACGTCAAATGCCTTTGATGACTTATACTTATAGAATATATTTTTTAGGAAGGGGTATAAATTTTCTAGTAATGCACTTGAAATGTCGACATGAAGCAACTTCACATTAATGAATAATTATGTTGTATGCTATTCAATGGCACATTATGATGGTAGCCGTGTGTTGGTGCCAGGCGCCTTAACTCTTGCATCTTCAAGGAAAACTACCACAACAACGGAACTGGTTATTGTCACAAATTTTATTTTTGGTATGAGTTTCTCTTTGGAAAGAATTAAGAGTTCTATTTTTATGCATTGTTCTTACGAAGTGGTAGTGTTTAACCCATTTAAAACATACTTGTTTCGTTCTTCTATTCACAGATGGTAGCATTTTTCACTAGTAGTTAGAGAGTTTCCAATTGAATTGAGCTAATTTGATTCCTCATTAATGTGTTAAGGAATTGAGCTAATTTAATGTAAATGAATAAGAATTAATCCAACATAGGAATAAGAATTTATTTCTATAAACTAAAGGGCACTAAGGAAAAATAATTTGTATGAAAGCTCTCTTAAAGAATTCCTAAAAAACTCCTACAAACCAAAATATCCCTAAATCTGAATGGATGCATCAAACCAACTACTTCAAGATTTCCATACCACGATGGCAGCTCGCCTATCAATGAATTCAAAGATGGTCCAATGAACGGTTTTGATGCTTGGACCGCTCAAAAACGAGATCTAGTATTTTTGGTACATGCGTTGTACACTCTTGATCACACTGTGGGCCTGTCTAACCCCACAAACCTTCATTTTTAGCCTGCACATCACACTCAGAATTTAATGATTGCATAAGATAATAAAAGACACCTCCTTCTCGGTGCATTTACCGCCTTATTAAATGCATCACGGTAAAGAAGGAAGGACAATCGATTGTGTGGGAAACTAGCCAACCATCATGGTGATGATTGAGTTATGAGATCCGTCGCCCATTGCATGTATTGATCGATACAGATCCGCATGCAGTAAACATAGGAGCAACTCCATTAGGTACATGCATTGATCTAGCATTTTTCAATAGAGAGGTATAGGGGAGATGATTACAAATATTAATATGTCAAATGAATTTGATGAATTACTTTTAGGAATATAATTTTTTATGAAGCGCCTAATGCGCCAGAATGAAGAAAGTATGATGGAAATGCTAAATAGAGCTCGAGCTGCATGGAGCTTGGATTTTGAAAAAAAATCAAAACTTAAATCTAAAGCAACAAAATACTCCAACAAAAATACTCATGTACACTGAGATGTACACTTCAAGTGTGAAATTTTTCATGATGAAATACATTATGATGTGAGCTACACAAAATAAGCATGCATACATGTACTGCTCATTGTAAAAGTTGATGAATTTTTCAATGTAGATCACATAACAATGTATTTAATCATGATAATGTGCACACTTATAGAACGACCATATGTACTTGCTTATATATATATTTCAAAAAAATATAACTTTAAATATGAATTTTAATTGTTTCAAATTGTGGGCTTCATGGTGCCCGATAGCTAAAATCCAATCTTAGAGTATTCATTTTATACTAATGCAATAGATATGTCGATGTGAAACAACCCCACATTGGTGAATAAATATGTGGCCCGACAGTCAATGGCACATTATAATTATAGGACATGTGTTGGTGGCCATGCACAAACTCTTGCATCTCATCCAAGGAAAACTACCACAACAACAAAAGTGGCCATTGCCAACATTTTCTTTTGTATGAGTTTTTCTTTGTAAAAAGAATGAGTTCTAGTTTTTACTCATTGTTTTTACAGAATGATAGTGTTTACCCAATTTACAACATGCTTGTCGTGCTCCTTTTTTCACGGAGTGTTACTTGTTTTTCATTGGTAGTTAGAGCGTTTCCAATTGAATTGAGCTAATAATTGACACGGTTGGACAGTGCTCGGGCGTATCTATTTCAAATCTCTATTTGTCTTTGTGGGTAGCAAAGTTTTAAATAGATGAGTATAGCTTCGCTATATCCCCGCTATGGCCTTTGGAGAGCTCTCTCGCAAAATCTATGCACTTTTTACACTAAATTGGAAACGATGTTAATAGCCTCCTATTCCCCCCTATAGAGCTAAATAATTTTGAGTCATTTAGCCTGCTAAGCCACTATACAAAACCATCTTTGTGTCTTATTCTTTGTTCTTATTACTTATATATATATATATATATATATATATATATATATATATATATGATGCATTGATACAAACTTTGATTATTGAATTAGAACACCAAATTTATGCTCGGATTGGATGTTCGAATATGTTTATATGTTAATTATATATGATATATCATATATGATATATCATATATGATGCTTGATTGTGTACCTATTTTTCAATGTTTTCATGATTTACAAAAGAGGCTAAATCAGGGTTAGCTTTGTTATAGCTTTTCATTGTTTCTGACTGAGGTGCCACTAAATGTTATAGTTTGCTGTTTAAAACATTGATGCGTGGTCTTGAATCTCTAAACTGTTCGAACACATGCATATGATTTATGGGGTGAAGAGAAGGAAATAAACAAAGATAAATTGCTCAGGGGTGAGCCTGATTCAATGAGATCGGTGTCTAAAGAACCACCCTCAACCAACATATATATGGGATTTATGTGGTGGTTGGCGGCACTCCAAATATGTAGCCATGTGGGGTCCAGTTAAACAGACTTTTTCTTTCTTTCTCCTATATTCATGCACTATTCAAATTATACTCCTGTGCATAGAGCTCTGATTCAAGACGCACTTACAACCTTTGATGCAGATCTTACAGAGCACCTGTGCGGGAGTAAATAGCAAAAAACTACCAAATTACGAGCTTTAAAAACTATTTGTTTTCTTATTTTTTTAAACTACCACTTTTTGGTTCGATGTTTTGAAAACTACCACGTAATTTTTATTCCCGAGAAAGAACAATTTTAACTCCAATTTTCCCAAAAAATAAAAATTCCTAGGAAAAGTATATTCTCCAAAAGAAATAATTTCTCCCAGAAATATTTTATTAGCAAAAAATTCATATTTACCCAGGAAAATGATAATTTAATGAAAATATTATTTTGTTGTGGAAATATTTTTTCGTCTAAAATGTTTTTTTTGGCTAAAAGTACTTTTCATGGAAAATGGTTTTTCTAGGTTTTTATATTTTTCCAGGAAAAAATGGATATTTTGTTGGAAGAAATTTAACATTTTGCGATTTTTGTACCTTTTTCGAGAAATATAAGTTTATCAGGTAAAATAATAACTTTGGGTAAAATTGAAATTTTTCTTGAGGTTGACATGTGGGTCCGATGTAATCCTTTTTGAAAAAATATTTTGATTTGGTAGAGAGGGACCTAATCGCTTTTTTTTGTAGGGACTTTTATGCAACATGCGTTTTGACTTTATACCATGTTAGACCTGATGGGTGGGCCTTCGGGCCATCACTGATATAGTTGCACTTTAAATTTAACCGGTGGGTGACTTTGTTTTTTTTTGAACAACGAACAAAAAAGTGGTAGTTTTTCGCTATTTACTCCTTGTGCAGGTTTCTATAAAAAAACTAGCCCACGTTACCGCGCACCTCGCCAAGCATTCCACCCGCTAACGGTGTTTGTTTGCAGTTACACTTTGATAATCATCGCTTAGACCACTTCCGGAGAGTAGTGCATGTCATTGGTATCCAACACACAACTTTAATCACCACGTGTGACATGCACATCTTAATTAGATGTTTGGTATTTCTTCGATTCATAATAAATGACATTCACTAATACAAAGTTTATACTAGATTAATATAAAATGAGCGACACTTATTATGGATCGGAGGTAGTACTTAGTATCAGCTATAGAAATGGGAAAAAAGGAAGAAGAATGGAGTAGGGATTTTTGGAGCTTGAGCTTCATGGAGCTCGATTTTTTTAATATTTGAAAACCATATTTTTAAGTTTCAAAAAAATTTGAAGAATACACGTGAACCTTGAGGTGTATACACAATTTCTGGAAAATTGCATGATGAAATACCCTTTGGTGTGAGCTCCACAAAAAAAAACAAGTTCATGTACTTTAATAGTGAAAAGTATTTGTACTAGAAATACAAGATTTTTGCTATTTTATACAGCTTTCATACAAATGTATTTCACCGAGAAACTTTGCAAACAAATAATACACATCCATATGTGTTTTTGTATTTGTTTTCATATTTTTTTTGAAACCTTAAACATTGGTTTTAGAATTATCCAAATTAAGGATTTCATGAAGCTCGGGATCCAAAAGAAATTTCCGCTAGGAAAGAGATTAAAACGACGTCGTCCTAGACACAACGCCAGCTAGGTAGCATGTTCTATCTCACCGTTGACCTTTTTACGATGATCCATGCAATTTGAAATATTACAAATAGTGTTACAGAGTACTATGAATTACGATGTATCCGGTCACTGCCAAATGTGCTAGGTGTGGCCTGCATGAATTCATGCTGCTTCATGTTGTTGTTGACGGCAATAGAGTTGGTACATGTCCATGAGCCCGTCCCTAAGCGCCACCTTAGGGTTCCACCCCAGCTTCCTCATCTTGGAGCTATCAATCAACCGCCTGGGCACGCCGTCCGGCCGGCTGGCGTCCCAAACAACGCGACCCTCGTACCCGACGACCTCCTTCACCATCTCCGCGAGCTCCCTCACGGTCACCTCCTCGCCGCTCCCCACGTTCACGTGCTCTAAGCCGGAGTATCTGTCCATCAGCAGCACCAGGGCCTCCACAAGGTCGTCGACGTGCGTGAACTCACGGAGCGCGGCGCCGGAGCCCCAGACCACGGCCTCAGGAGCGCCGGTGACCTTGGCGTGGTGGAAACGGCGGATGAGGGCCGGGATGACGTGGGAGCTCTCGGAAGGGAACGGGTTCCGCGGGCCGTAGATGTTGTTGGGCGACGCCGCGATGGCGTCCATGCCGTGCTCCTCGCGGTAGGCTTGGCACATCTTGATGCCGGCGATCTTGGCGATGCTGTACCACTCGCTGCCAGGCGCCGGTGGGCCGGAGAGGAAGGCCGACTCCGGGATCGGCTGCGGCGTGTCCTCGGGGTAGATGGTGGCGCTGGCGAGGATGAGCAGCTTGCGCACGGAGCCACAGCGCTGGGCGGCGGTCATCACGTTGAAAATGATGCCCAGGTTCTTGGTGAGGTACTCGGCCGGCGCGCTCAGAGCGGCGTGGACGCCACCGGACTTGGCCGCACAAAGTATGACGTAGCGGGGCCGCTCGGCGTCGAAGAAGGCGTCCACGGCGTGCTGGCACGTCAGGTCGAGCTCGCCGCGGGTGCGGATGATGATGTTGTTGAAGCCGAGCGCGGCTAGCTTGCGGTGGACAGCTGCGCCGATCATGCCCCGGTGACCGGCGACGAAGGTCTTGGCAGACTTGTCGCCGAGGAATGACATGCTACCCTGGTGAGCAAGCGTCTATAGCGGACTTGCGCGTCTTGTGGTGTCTGTCTAGTGCAAAATGGTGGCATTAAATAGCAGCACAATGCACCTTTATCTCTTAGTGGATCTAAATAGAATCTGGAGCTAGTATACTGCACGGAGTAAGAAGACTTCTTGTAATCTAAAAAGAAAGGGAAGCGATCCAGTTTGGCGCATTCTTGGCGAGGATGGCCGATGGCGTCCTATGGCGCAGCTTATCAAAGCTAAATATTTGCGGACCGTTTGTTGTTGGCTTGTTAGACTAGGGTCTGGTCCCAGTTCTAGCGCGCCATCCAGTCGATCAAACACGAGATTCGCTTGGGCCTGTCGGTCTTGGTTGGGTACGGGACATGCACTTTGTTCTGGCACGACCCACGGGTGGACTGTGCGCCGCTCCGGGTCTTTTTGCAAGTTGTCCGGACCCGGATATTCTGGTCTCTGCGGCCGGGGCCAATGGGCGCATGGACATCGTGTTTCGGTAAACATTTGGCCCCATAGATTGGAGGGAGTGGGATGCCCTCCTTCCCCTCATTCCTTCTGTCCGCCTGCCACGCCCTGACAGCTTCGCTTGGCACCTAGCACCGTCCGGCCAGTATTCAATGGCTTTGAGTTATCGCACCCTATGCCGCTCGCCGGCCTTACCTTGGATTGATCACCTATGGAAGGCCATGTTGCCTTTCAAGATTAAGATCTTCGTATGGAAGATGCTTCGGGACCGGCTGCCGTCTGGCACTGATTTTCAGAAACGGCATGGCTCAGGTTACGGTATTTGCCCCTTGTGTGGTGTCCCTGAGATAGGGTCCCATATTTTCTTTTCTTTTTTACGTTGCAGCCAGATTTATTTGCGTGAGGCTTTGGGACCCGACTAGGCGACTGCGGACCTGGCTGGGTTTATCCAGCTGCGGGGCCAACTAGACCAACAAGAGGTGGCGCCTCTATTGGTTGATCTTTGAAATACTAGGAATAAGATGGTCATCGAGCATATTTTCCTGCGGTGGGCGTCTGATTTGATCTTCAAATTTTTCGCTTTCCTGCAACACTTGCACCTGCTATCCAGACACAGGGATAGAGAGCAACTCTTGCGTATAACGGAGGCCCTAACATTCTTGGGACGCGACCTGACATCTCCTCCCATGGTGCCTACCGGATGATGAGGCCCTTTTGCGACTGTCTTTGATGTAGTGTTATCCTGCTCTCATGTTGTGGGTTGTCTCCTTTAATATTTAGGGCTTATTGTGTTGTGGCTCCAGCCGTTGTGTGTTGTGTGTTGTGTACTCTTTGATGTAACTGGATGGTAGAACTTGTTGTTGATGCTTTATCTATAAAGCGAGACGAAAGCCTATTTTCTGAGAATAAGCATTTGCAAAGAATGAAGAAGTGAGTTGTTGCTGGCAACTTGCATTGCAAACGTTGTTACAGATATACTTATTCATCCCAACACTAATTTTCAAATAAACTCACCCAATAACCCTAGACTGTAGTAAAACAACAAATCAATCGACTTGCTAAAAAATTCAACAAGAAATAGATCTCAATCCATTGTACCTAGACAGAAGCCACCGGATCTGTTCGGGAATGGCTGGAAGAGGTGAAGATTGGAAGGGAGGTTGAGATCGCAGGATGGAGATCACCACCCGGGCATGTGCGAGGGAGAGGAAGAGGCAGCCATGATGAGGTCGCAAGAAGCACGAAGCAAGGAGATGCTTGGTCGCGGTGCTTCGCCGTTGCCAGAGAGACACGGGTTTCCTCCCGGGCGTCGGGAAGTGTGGATTTGACGCCCATGGAATTGAGGGGGATAGGGCTGAAAAACTCTGCCTGGGAGGACAACAAAATGCATCGGTGGCCTGCTCGGGGAAGGTTTACTCCGTGGGTTCTCTCGCCAGGGATTTAGACGTTGATCCCGGAGGGATTAGCCCTGAAGGTGGTTCTATAGGTCTCTTCCAGAAACATAGTTGGATGAAATTGACATCAAGTTGTACCGTTGTTCCCGGTGCTTCCTATTCCTACATTGTGCGTAATGATCTGGGTGCACCAATCCTTTGTCTTGTTCTAAGAAACAACATCTTCTGAGTGCTATCAGCGGGTCTTTTTAAGCTCTCTGTGGCACACATGCATATATGTATTCCCAGCATGCTCGCAAACTCTACATGCCTTGTTTGGCTTGCCCTTTACGATCGACCGATGGAGTTCAAGTCGCAATATATAACAACAATGCATTTATCTGGGAGCCGTTGGATGCAGCTGATGCATTTAGTTGTACTAAGCGATATGACAATATTATTGTACTCCCTTTGTCCTTTTTTATAAGACGTTTTAGACATCAAGTTTATAATAGTCTAAAACATCATACAAAGGTGAACAGAGGTACTGCAACAACATGGCAGTCCACTACGGGACTGAGGTGATACGCCGAGGTCCGGTCACCGTTGGCGTAGCCCTCCGTCGAGTGCCATCGTCGGCGTATCGTCGTCGGTGTATACCACCCTCGAGTTAGCCTCCGATGCCGTCGGCGTACGCGAGGTGGGGTTCACGCAGAGACTAGCGACCGTTTGGCCTGGCAGTCAGCTACGCCGACGGCCTGGCAGTAGGCGTATCCCCGTCTGAATTTTTTTTAGATTTTTTTAATTTATTAATTATTTTTTATTGCTACGCCGACGGCCTGGCGTAGGCGTATCCCAGTTTAAACTTTTTTTAAATATTTTTTTAAAATATTTAAAATTATTAATTTTTTTATTGCTATGCCGTTGACTTGGTCGTACGTGTATCCTCGTTTGATTTTTTTTTTATATATTTTTTTCTGATTTTTTTTATTTTTTCTTAATCTCAAATCACTATGCTTAATCTCAGGAGTCAGGTCAAATTGACCTCTGTGGTCAAATTTTCCCAAGGGTCACCAATTCTCACAATATCATATCAATTCTATTAAATCTTGTTAATGTCCATGAGTGTGATGAATTTTTGAATTTTATTTTAAACTTTCCGATCGATTACCTATCATATTTTGAACACTTTCAAAAAATATATTTTTTTTTCATTATTTTTTATTTTGAAAATCCATTTTTCATTTTCCGAGTGACAAAAGTAGCTATTTTTTGTGAAGGATCTACTATACCATATTTTATTTTAAATACTATACCATATTTTATTTATAATTGACAAAAGTTTCCATGTAAAATATTTTTTTATATACCTCTCCCGAAAAAGGAAAATTTCCGCAGATTCAGCTGAAACGGGGTCAAATTTGAACTACATGTGCTTAATAGTTTGCTCTTTATTTTTTCAAAAAATCATTTCTAGGTACACAAGTAGTCATTTCATCAGGGATCCACCAACAGTTTTCCAAGATTCCATCCCTAGCTATCATTGGTCATGCCCCATGTTTTGACCATTTTTTGAAACCGATTAAAATATTTCAAAAAATTCAAAAAAATGTAAAATCTTCGAGTTGCATCCTAATTTATGTCTTAGTAACCATATAAAACAACATACTTGGAATAAGGCAAATATCTTAAAAAATTCTTTTCAAAAATGAGCTATCTAGTATGATGTTTCATGACTTTCAAGCCAAATGACTGATGTTATAGATAGTTTCAAAGCATAGTCTTTCCAAATGATCTCATATTTTACACATGTGTGTATATTATATTAGCCAACAAGTATGCCAAAGAAAAAAGTTTTTATTTTCTTTGCACGAAAAATCTATTTTTTATTTTTCGAGTGATAAAAGTAAGGGTTTTTTTGAAGCTTCTACCAAATATTTGATGTCAACTTGAACCACTCCATTTTTTGTAAAATACTAGACCATATTTTATTTATAATTGATTAAAGTTTCCATGTGAAATATTTTCTATATACCTCTCCTGAAAAAGACAAATTTCCACAGATTCATTTGGAACGGGGTCAAATTTGAACTACATGTACCTGATAGTTTGCTCTTTATTTTTTTTCAAATAATCATTTCTAGGTACACAAGTAGTCATTTCACCAGGGATCCACCAAGAATTTTGCAAGATTTCATCCCTAGCTATCACCGGTCATGCCCCAACTTTTGACCACTTTTTAAAATCCACAAAAATAATTCAAAAAAATAAAAAATATAAAACCATCGCGTTGCATCCTAATTTATATCTTAAAAAAGTTTTTTCAAAATGAGCTATTGAGTATGTAGATTAATGACTTTCAAGCCAAATGACCGATGTTATAGCTAGTTTCAAATGATAGTTTTCACAAATGATCTCATGTTTTGCACATGTGTGTAGATTATACCAGCCAAACAGTTTGCCAAAGGAAGTTTTTATTTTCTTTGCACGAAAAATTCATTTTTCATTTTTCGAGTGACAAAAGTAGGAGTTTTTTGTGAAGGATGTACCAAATATTTGATGTCAACTTGAACCACTCCATTTTTGTAAAATACTAGACCATATTTTATTTATAAATTACCAAAGTTTCAATGTAAACTATTTTTTCATATACCTCTCCTGAAAAAGACAAATTTCCGCAGATTCAGTTGGAACGGGGTCAAATTTGAACTACATGTGCTTGATAGTTTTCTCTTTATTTTTAAAAATAATAATTTCTAGATACACAAGTATTCATTTCATCACGGATCCACCAAGAGTTTTGCAAGATTCAATCCCTAGCTATCACCGGTCGTGCCCCACGTTTTGACCACCTTTTGAAATCGACAAAAATAATTCAAAAAATTCAAAAAAAGGAAAATGTTCACGTTGCTTCCTAAGTTATTTCTTAGTAACATAAAAAAACAACAAACTTGGAATAAGGAAAATATCTTTAAAAAATATTTTCAAAATGAGCTATCGAGTATGAAGATTCATGACTTTCAAGTCAAATGACGGATGGTATAGCTAGTTTCAAAGGTTAGTTTTTCCAAATGATCTCATATTTTGCACATGTGTGTATATTATACTAGTCAACAAGTTTGCCAAAGGAAGATATTATTTTCTTTGCATGAAAAATCAATTTTTCATTTTCCGAGTGATAAAAGTAGAGGTTTTTTGTGAAGGATTTGCCAAATAGTTGATGTCAATTTGAACCACTCCATTTTTGTAAAATACTAGACAATATGTTATTTACAATTGACCAAAGTTTCCATGTAAAATGTTTTTTATATAACTTTCGTGAAAAAGATATTTTTTCGCAGATTCAATTGGAATGGGGTCAAATTTGAACTACTTGTGCTTAATAGTTTGGTCTTTATTTTTTCAAAAAATCATTTCTAAGTACACAAGTAGTAATTTCATCTGAGATCCACCAAATTTTTTGCAAGATTGATTGTTTTAATAAAAATAAAAACATTGAATATTGAATAGATAACTTAATGTTTGATATCACATTATATTAGTTTTTGAATTCCAAACCTATATTAATATAAACATTAATTATTAAGTAATAATAATTAATTCAAATAAAAAATGAATTTTACATAATAATTATTAATTAATAATATTTATTTATTTATATTTTAACATAAACCTATATTAAAATAGACATTAATGATGAAGTAATCTTATTATCCCCTATACTTTGATGTCACCTAATAATTATTAATTATTTTATTTATTTTTAACTAAAAAACGTACGTCGATGGCATTGCCGTAGGCGTAGGCCTGGTGGTCAGCTACGCCGACGGCTTGGGCGTAGGCGTATCCACGTTTGAATTTATATATATATATTTTTTCAGAAATTTTAATTATTAATTATTTTTATTGCTAACCCTGTTTGAATTTTTTATTTATTTTTTATTTTGTAGGAATAAACGTACGTCGACGGCGTAGGTCTTGTGTCGTTAGGCCGTTTGACTTTTCTTACCCCGACGGTTGCCATCAGCGTAGCTTCACCTATGTCGACGGCTTTCTTACGCCGACGGTCACACAGCTGCCCTCCCATCCTCAAGATCTACGCCGACAACCCTGTCATTTGGCTGCCGGCGTAGCGGACAACCGTAGACGTCTGTGCTCAGTCCAGTAGTGGTCATTAAGGAAGTCATGATGCATTAAGCCCTTAGACAAAGCTCGATCTGATGTAGCCAATATATAAAAATGTCTTATAAAAAACGACTCATGCATTAACTTTACAGCAGTCATGTACTATATGCCTAGCCAACAATTAAGTCAGTCCGAGCCGGTCCATAGGTCGGGCAATAAGGGCGACCGCCCAGGACCCCGAGAATAGTCGGGCCTAAAATGATAAAATATTAATTATTTGCATTAAAATTAAATAATGAATGAATTTTCTGATCAACAGCGCACAACATTAACCATGATTTTTTATTAAATATGTCTAAAATGAATATCAATACATATGATCAAAAATATTTTGCAAGATAAAATATTACGATGCTATTTATACAGCTAAATCTACACACTTCAAAAAAAATTACATGTTTTATTATGTATAATACATCTTTATTTTATACAATGGAAGGGGACTTCTATAGACAATGATGTAATAAGCATATTTTTATAAATGTATATCAAATAATAAAATATACATATAAAAATATATTAGAATGCACACATTTTTATATTTTTTAATGATTAGCTCTAAGCATTGTTGTCTCAATACAAAGTACAAAGTGTGCACAATTTTGCTAAAATTTGTTTGTTGCTACACAAATTTGACCACAAAAAAACTAAAAATGATGTCATTGCCTCAATTTGTATTCTAAAACTTTCTATACATATGTTACATAATCATATACTAGAAACCACTATTATGATATTTGTTAGATCATACTCCTTGTTGATCTTTACCATAAATTATATATTGTAGAAATAATATTTCTACCTTGAAATTTTGTTACAAATACATTTACTATATTTTTAGGATATTCTGTATGAAACAAAAAAACAAATGAACTAATATTTATTAATATTGCAATGTGGTTAAACTATGCCAACAAAGAAATCAAGCTTTTAAGACTATAACACGCTAATAATATGATCTAGATAAGTATCTAATTTTAGTAAAAACTGTACTTATTATGTTCGCCCCGGTCCCCAAATTTTGGTTGATCGGCCCTCGGTCAGTCATCATCGCTTATTGCATTACTTGTGTTTTGTTTTACACACGTACATTGTTTATATGAATCTGAATGGCGAATCGCTAGAGAACTGCGGTTGTGGATGAAAATATACAACAGATGTGGAATCGCCATACAGGCATCCGCGTCGGTAAAGTGAGGCCCAGGAAGCAATGGTGTAGGGGTTGTTCCCTGCAACCCAAGAATGGTTCGTCGGGCGCAAATGTTGTTCGATCGGTGACCAGACATCAGATCGTGGAAGGGCGGCCGTATGTAGCATCCAGAATATCGGGCAAGAGGTCACTAGCTAAGGTCATAAAAGACAACCGGGTGGTACTTCATAGTTTCATGTCACACTTTTCTCCCTGATGTCTCGTAATCCTAGTTGCGTACGTTCACACATTCTCTAGAGGGTAATCAAACAACTGCTCCGACGATTTTCGTATATCTTCTTAAACACAAGATTGAGCTTTTTTCTGAAAATTACCCATATATTACCGATATATTCTTGGTCATGATCTACCACACAAATAATACAATTTAATTCAAAACTCGAGGACTACTTAATAACCTATTGCTGGTCATGGTCATGCCAGTCTCTTGGATTGGACACTACGAAACCTATTCCTGGTTCAAACTCGCAATATGAGTGATTAATAGTTTTTCTTAAATTGAATTGAACTTTTCGACAACAAATCTCTATTTTAAAAGTGTTGAGTTGAAGTATGACTTGTTGAATTAGCGGCACAAATTCATGAGTATTTGCATTCTGCTATATATGTTTGTCACTACTAGGAAACTGACTATCTGTGGCGCATCTATTTTGACTTTCTGTGGCGCATATGGGGGTGCGCCATAGAAACCTCGCCCTAAAAGTTGATTTATGTGGCACATGTAGTCGTGCGCCACAGAAATAGCCCACATGCGTCACAGAAATATTTCTGTGGCGCACCTAGCCCACATGCGCCACAGAATGTTTTTTCAATTTAAAAAAAAAGCAAGGCCAGATCTAGATCTCGCCGCAGCCGCCGGGGGTGGGGGTTGCTGGAGGATGTGGGGTGGAGGAGGGGGCCGCCGGAGATGGTAGAGGAGGGGGAGGCCGCCGGAGGTGGTGGAGGAGGAGGGGATCGCCAGAGGATGTCTTCGGAGGTCGTGGAGGAGGAGGAGGTCGCCGGAGGTGGTTTAGGAGGCCATGGCCACATGGGCAGGGGGCGGAGCCAGGATTTGAGTATAGGGGGGGGGGCAAGCAAGGTTGATATAGAAGAAAAATTTCAAGTGCCAAAAACTATACTAATGCATCACTTCGATGCAATTAGAATAAAGTTAAGTTTTTGGTAGTTAAAATTTACCCTATAATTACCCAATGAAATTGATCTAAAGGTAGCCTAATTGCAAGGTAATCCCATTTTAAATGTTGATTATCATGCAGTTCAGAACAAGTCATCTTCAATTTGACCAGGTTTGATAACTTGCACATTAGCCCCCTTAACAATATTAGTAGATTGGGAACTGAGAACAACATGTTTAAATAAAGTCGAACAGTAGTATTAGTTTTGGCTGTATTTTCTCTTCATAACGGCTTAGCAGATCAAACAATAAAATAACTGAATTAGCATCATGAAATCTCCATTAAATTAACTACAACTGGATAGAATTTTGATGCATGTAAGATGAGAGTTGAGAGAGATTACTATAAAGTACTAGCAATACTAACCTTCGTTAGTTGACTGAAACTGCTAGAAAATTTGACGAAAGTAGTGCTGATCGCAGGCCCTATGTCTGATTGATTTAATCAGACTCAAATCTGATCCTTAGCCAGGGAGCGCAGAAGGTAGCGGCAGCCGGCATCCGGAGCGGAGGGCAGTACGTGCATTAAACCAAATTCTATCGCTAATTACTCGTACCTGCTGAACAAATCATCGAAGGCCACTGCTCGCCCCCTGTCTCCGTCAGTACATGGCCACACAAACTTGACATTCTTGGCGCATCACGATCCATGTGCCACAGAAAGTGGCATTCAGATCTACGTGGTGCCTCCAAGTTCCAGTGGCGCACCAGAGCACATGTGTCACAGAAATGAGGACTTTAGTGACGCATCTGGCTCCAATGCGCCACAGAAATGTCCATATTTCTGTGGCGCACCTTGCTTCATGCGCCATAATTTTTGTCTATGGAGCACACCCTTTTAGGTTCGCCACAGAATTCCTTTCTATCTATAAGCAGTTTTCTAGTAGTGTGTTGAGTACTTTGTACTCACTCTTCCTATTAATCCTCTTTTCTTAGAGCAAGGCTTGTATGAGATCCCTACTAGACCAAGTGAAAAGAGCAATGATGATGGCTACCACTATACCGGTGATATTAACGTGGAACTAACTAGTGATATGGATGATCTGGAGGTCACATATGGTGGTTGGAACGAATAGGTCGATACCTTACGATCTAAATCTATGTAATTCAGGAACTAGCTCATCACCATCTATATAGTATTGCTAGTTGAAAACTTCGTTCAGTATTAAGAGATGTAATAATCCCTATTGCATATCGCTGACATGAATTATTATTTGACAAAATGAGATTTATTTTGTCAAGAAATAATGCAAGGACTAGTTTCATTATCTAATTAAATAAGAACACGGGTCCTCACACAGGTCAATGGCATAACATTCATTTTTCTATTAAAAATAACATCATTTCTGTTTTACAAGTTTCCCAAAAGAGGGCAGAGATAGCCACACGTACCAGATTTTTATCAGCCTTAGAGAATTTCCCTAGCCATTGTCCAAACCAGTCCCCAACAGAAGTTGGGGTCAGTGTCAGATTAAAAGAGCATGTAAGAATACAAGTGTATTAGCTTGGCCATAGAACAATAAAAAAACAAGTGAGTAAATGCTTTCATTGTTTCCACAAAACACACACTTCTCATCACCTACCCAAACTCTCTTGAGCAAGTTATCTTTTGTCAAATGCGCTATTCTTTCTAATCAATAATTCAAAAAATTCAATCTTAGAAGGTACTTTAATGTTAAAAAAACTTATGAGGAAATGTGAAGAGTCACTCACTAACTTCCTATATAGAGAGTTCATAGAGAACACTCCATTAGCAGTGAATTTCCAAAGAGGTTTATCTTTAATTGAGAAAGTTCAACTGCACATCATCTATATCTTTGCAAATATCCCAGATCGAATAGCAAAGACTCACCATACAATGTTACTATAAAAGTAATGCTATCTAGACCCATTGATAAAGCATCAACAACATATATGTTTTTGTTAAAGCTGAGCTCATACAATCTAGGATAAGCTGATTTCAAAGGTTTGTCATCTATCCATTTTGTCCGTGATGTCTCCTAATCCTAGTTTTGTATGTTCACACATTCTCCCCCAAAGAATTTTCAAAATCTTCTTAATCAGAAGATTGAGCTTCTTTCCTGAAAATGAACTTTTTCACTAACATATACACATATATAACCACCACCACCCCCACCCCGGTCTCGTGGAATGCATGTTCCCGACTTAACTAAGTAACTATCCTTTGTCACGGATATATTCTTGGTCATGATCTACCACACAAATAATACAATTGAATTCAAAATTCAAGTAGTACTTAATAACCTAGAGTTGTATACACGCAGATACAACCAGGATGTGAAAATTTAGTACCAAGCATCAATCGCTAGCTAGTGCAAAATAATAGGGCTTTGAAGACGAAAGTGGCCTTCTGGTATGCAAATGCATTTTCTATTAAAAAAGTAAGTAAAGTTGAATAATTACGATTTTTTCATGACAAACACTTTAGAATGTTTCATCATCCATGGAAATCTAGACAATAAAAAGAAAATCAGTACTTCAAAATGCTTTCAAAAGCAGCATTTCAAAACGTTGATTTAGTATTTCTTAGCAAAGCACCATGAAATTTTTTTAAGGAAAGCTTACACACTACTGAAATATTGAACAACCGACTCATCAAAAAACATTTATTTATTTATTTATTTCCTATTTCTTTTTTACATTTTACTGTTCATCCGGATGCATATGCTCCGGAGAGTAGAAAAACCACGTCCGAAGAAAAAGACTCCTAGTTGCTAGAAAACCATCTGTAAACTGTATCAGGAAGGTTGTATTGTAGGGATGGATCAGTGCAGCGCAGGCTGGCAGTGGCCGAGCGCAAATATCGTCTGGATGGTGACCTGCGACCAGGGCCGGTCCTGAGATTTCGGGGGCCCGGGGCGAAACTATAATTCGAGGCCCTTCGGGGCCCTTAGTATAAATGTTTAACTAGTAATCATTATATATAGATATAATTTGCATTAAAGAAAATAGTTAAGTGCATTCAAAATCAACGTACATATCACACAATCTATTACATATTATCTTTAAAAATTTCTTCTAACATTTTGAGAAGCAAAATCACTAATGATAGTATCAATATCAATTTCATCAAGCATTTTTTTCTCAATGCATAAAGTTTCTAAGCCATTTAACCTCTCTTGCGACATTGTAGATCTCAGATAGTTCTTCAATAATTTCAACTTTGAAAAACTTCTTTTAGCTGATGCCACAGTCACAGGCATGGTAAAGAGAATCCGATATGCAATAGAAATATTAGGATAGCAATCTGCTTCTCTGACATACTCAAAAATCTCCATAGCAGACATTGCTCTATCGGGCAAAGTTGACTGCATAACAGTTAACTCTGAAATCAAATCATTTAAGTCAACATCAGATGAACCATTCAAAGAGAAAGAACTTGCAAATTTAGTGCAACTGTCTTTAAGTTTCTAATGGTCCAGTGACTTCAAGGCCGTTGAACTCATTAAAAATCCAAATATATTTTTGAATGATTCAAGTTCTTCAAATCTATTTTTCAGTGAAGTGGCTGCCTTATCAACCATAACCAAAAAATAATTGACTTTAAAGTCATTCTCGGCTTCCAAGATTGCTTCATCATTGTCATCTTCATCAAATTGTTTCTTCCTGGAGACACGACGCTTTACTGGAAATGATGGCTCAACATCCATTTGAGCCGCAATCTCTTTGGCAGTAATCACACTAGGAACAAACCCTTCCTCTCTATAAGTGTCAAAATAAGTCCTCATACTATCTATTTGCGTTAAGGCAGCCTCAATGCACATGGATGGTGATTGAAGCTTCTTGCTCACTGTATTTACCGTAAATAGAATGTCATGCCAAATGACCATGCCAAGTATGAACTCATAGCTGCCGAGCACATCAAACAATTTTTTTGCATCACTCCTATCCTTGGGTTCTGTACCACTATCTTCACTTAACTCAAGTAGAGCTGATCTTATGTTAGGAGCTTGATATCTAATTGCTTTAACACTTTTGATCCGACTCTCTCAACGAGTATTGCTCAAAGATTTCACGGTTAAATCTTTCACGTGGCTAAGAAAAACTTTCCATCTTTTCGTAGAACCACTAAATAGTACATATATTCGTTGCACAATTCCAAAAAAAGAAACAACTTTGCCACAAGATTTAGCCATATCACAAAGAGTGAGATTAAGACTATGGCAAGCACATGGCATGTACAAAGCTCTTGGATTTACCTCAAGTAACCGACTTTGCACCCCCTTGTATTTTCCTTTCATGTTGGACCCGTTGTCATAACCTTGGCCCCTAATGTCATCAATATTAAGATCGAAGGACTTCATAGAATCAACCAATACCTTGAAAATTCCCAAACCAGATGTGTCCTCCACTACCAAAAACCCGAGAAAGTACTCCGCAATTTGTACTTTTCCATCAGACATATGAACGCATCGAACCAAGAAAGTCATTTGTTCTTGATGACTAACATCCGGGGTACAATCTAGGATAACAGAGAAATATTTGGCCACTTTGACAATCTTGATGATAGAATTTGTAATGTCACCAGCCATAAGAGAAATCAACTCATTTTGAATTTTATGGCTAAGATAATGGTAATGGATATCTTTGTTTTGAATACGCTTAAGATGATCTTGCATTACCAAATCAAATTCCGCAACCATCTCCACACAAGCTAAGAAATTGCCATTGGAATCATCATAAAGTTGCTCACTGGATCCTCTAAAAGCCAAATTGCGCTTACCAAGAAATTTCACAATGGCAACTATTCTTAATAAAACTTGCCTTATGCGTTCCTTCTCCTTTGTGATTTGCTGTTGTAACTCTTTGTCAATTGTTTCATGTTTTCTCTATCTAATCCTCAGTCCATTCCAAGAGTTCATGTTTGTAATATGGTCGACACTAGCTTCATGTTCTTTTAGTCTCTCACTAATATGCCTCCAATCAAAAAATCCATCATGCCCCAATGCACTCTTCCATTTATCGGAATTGAAAATCTTACAACAAAAACAAAACACTTTTTTTGCGTGTTTTGAAAAAACTAACCATTTTCTATCACGCACCTCTCCATTGCTCATTTTTCTTGAGTAGTGACTATACGAAAAATGTCTTGAATTTTCATCCAAAGGATATTGAGTGTTTTCTTCTTCCCTTTTAGGCCCCTTTTCCACTAGTATGTCCCTCGCTTTGTTATCAAGACTACCCCAATTGATTGGATCATAAATATCCACAGTAATAACCGGTTCTTCATCAACACTAGCAGATTATGTCGTAGATGAATTAAATATGGGCTCATGGTCATGGTCACTTACATTGGTATCGTCCATGTCGATGTCAATATCGTCTTCTGTAGAAGTATGACCATCATCTTCCTGATTGGCATTAGTTTGGTCGTCCACAAGAACTAACGCCAACTCTTCTGGATTTCTTGAAGTGCTCGTGTTACTCTTATAATATTTAAAATTAGATCCACTCTGTTTTTCGTTTTCCTCATCCGCCTCCTTCTTCCTTTTTCTTTTCTCACTTCCGGATGCATACTTTCTAGTTGACATGGTGATCCTGAAATTAGAAGAAACAATTAGCTTTTATAATTAGCACGAAGCTATAAATATATTACATTAATTATAGAAGTTTTTCATTAAACATCATGACTTATTGTTAGGGCGTTATATAATACTCTATTCAATTCATTATGGATCGAAGCCCTAACAGTGATCTGCTTAAAAATTATTATGCCCGCAATTTTTCTGATCGCCTAAACCTAAGATTTTAATCTAAACAGGGCGGTTAATAAGAAACAAAATTAAAAAAGATGCGTGGAGAAAAGAGAAGGAGGAAGAGGCACGTACTGACTCTGAATCTCTGATCGGCTGGGGGCGTTGTCGCCTGTCGCTGAGCTTCTGGCGAGCGGCGGCTCTGCAAGGACTGGCCGGCTGGGTGGGCGTCACCGCCGCAGGGAGACAGGCCCTGCAGGGAGAGACAAGGCGATTTGACTTTGATCTGACGGGCGAGTCACGTCCTCTGGGAAGGATTAAAAGGAGCGAATACCAACCAACAGAAACCGAATACAAGTGGGATCGATCTCTTCTTGTCACGTCCGTGTTTGTATCAGTTTTGCTTAGCTTGGGCTTTTTTAACAAGAAAATAAACAATGCATTGCATGTTGGGCCGACCAACTAGCCAGTCTAGTCTAGCGTGCCTACTAATCGCATCTGAACACCTACCTACATCTAGCGTTTCATGCATACCTGGGAGGGGGCCCCTGACTGTTGGGGGCCCGGGGCGGCCGCCCCGTTCGCCCTCCCCCCCCCCCCCCCCCCCCCCCCCCGGGCCGGGCCGGGCCTGCCTGCGACTTGCGACAAGGTGGCCAACAAGTTGCTGAGGTGTTAAAAGAAAATCAGTTGGTATACATTCTCCAACACTTTTGTTCCCGGCGTCTCCTAATCTGAGTTGCACACTAGGGTTCACACATTCCCAGGGTGTAAAAGAATTCTCTGAGTTCTAGAAATATTTACCTTCTAAATAATATAAGCTGGTTCTCTGAGAATAAACTCTTGCAACGTCTTACTAATCTTTGCCAATATTATGGTTGGTGCTACGTATTCATACCCGCTTGTGAGGAGCTTTATACGTTGGCTTAGCGGCGGTAACCTGTGGGATATGGTTAGCACGAAATCGAGTTATGTTTGAATTCAAGCTGATTAAAACCCCCTTTGAGACACTTCTTCTTCGGTACACCCCCCCCCCCTAAACAAATAGATGGACTAAATCTATCTGTATCCCTTCATTAAAAAGGGTAGGATAGTCTTTATAAATAGTTGAGCATGTCCATGATACTCCACACAAAATTCGAATGAATTCAAACATCGTTCACACAATGTATCACGTTGACCAATATTTTAAGGTTTTTTCACCTGAAAAACCTTAGAAACCTAGAATAAAATGTCTAAAGGCAATAAAATCCGTCCCAGCCTTGCTTCAGCCTGAAATAGGATACATATGATTCGATTTCTTAAAAAAAATCAACTTAGATGAAAGGTGAAAAGATAATAATACCCTTTATATATTTAGGGGGGGTGTACCGAAGAACAGCTCCCTTTGAGATTGTTTTCTCCATTGTATCTTTGCTTCTTTAGTGGGCATGTCTTCAGCACGAAGGAGAGACGAGCATAAGCCATCTTTGAGGGAACCATAAACCTAAGGTGGATATGTGCGACAACAACGAATCCAGCTGACGAAGGACTTGGTTGATAGTGAGACGCCTCCAAACGATTGATGCTTCTTTTGTTTGGGTTATCTTGTTAGCTGGTGCTGGTTTGTGTGTATCATGATACTTTGGTATGCCGTGCTTTTTGTTTGTAATAAGATCCCTGTTGACTATATATAGTGAGGTTAGCCGGTTAGTTTTTCCCCCATGGTTATCTTCTCGATATCGAGTTTGAGAGTGGTGGGTTTTCTATCAGTGTCGGAACTCATTCTACCTCCTTTCCCCCTTTCTATATCTCTGTTCGGAGCTGTTGTATTTCCATTTGTTATGAATGGAATGGGGCGATTCCCAGTTCTAAAAAACCAAAATAAGCTAATTATAATGTAACCGACGGACTTTTATTGTTCCATGTTCTTCAATCTCTCCATGATGGCAACATGAGTTAGTGACACAGCCGCAGTTACACTACTTAATCTTCTTCAAATTGAGCATGGCTACCAATTCTCATTTAGCATGCAAGCTGGTAAAACAACCAGTTCTGAGCACGATCGAATCGTTCTAGGACGAGATCAAGTATAGTCGAGTGCCGCCGCCTTTGAGCACAGCCGCCCCTGGTGAGCATGCAACAGGACTACATGAAAGGATGCACGACCGTCCGCAGCTTTGGTTTTCGGTAGGGAGCTGGGCGGTAGTGCTGGAATGAACTACAGTTGGACGCAAATTGCATCATGCCCTACCATTGTTCCGGATGCTTCCTAATCCTACGTTTGTTTAATCAATCCTTGTGGTGCATCAATCCTTTCAGCTCCTTACGAATGGTACCGGACAACCTGTTTGATCTTTGTTATGGTGCGTGCACACACATATATGTAGTCATAGCAGGCTCACAAAAAACAATTGGAGTCTTGAGTCACGATGGTAACATTGATTGTCTGCTTGGGAGTTATGTAAAGCATTATGTTCACTTGTCAGCGAAAAACAAGATTGGTTGTTTGTCGTTCGTAGCAAGCATTGATGTCCCGCAGCGACCAGACTGCATTTGTTGCCAATCATCTATGTGCCCGTCCTGCTCGAAGCAGTTCAGCATATTGTATCTGGTCCCGAGAGTAAATTGCTAAAAACCACGATAATCATTTCAACATTTGCGAATAATCACTATTTTCATAACTGTTTGCGAAAAACACCGAATTTCAATAATCACATTGCCGAAAACACTAAAAATAAAGTTGACCTTGTTTTGACACTAAAACTGAAAGCACTAAGGGACTAAGCACAGACGCCTACGACCGTCCGCTACGCCGACGACCAAATGTCGGGGCCGTCGGCGTAGATCTTGAGGAGGGGAGGGCAGCTGCGTGGCCGTCGGCGTAGGTGGAGCTACGCCGACGGCCGTGAGAAAACCGTCGGTATATAAATCGAACGTGTGACAGCGTCAGACGGCCTAACGGCACAAGACTTACATCGACGGTATTGCCGTCGGCGTATGTTTTTTCCTACAAAATAAAAAAAAATCTACTTTTTTTTGAAAAAATTCAAACGGGGATAAGCCAGCCATCGGCGTAGCAATTAAAAAACATAAAATAAAATATAAAAAAATTTAAAAAATCAAATGGGGATACGCCTACGGTCAGGCCGTCGGCGTAGCAATATTTTCTTTTCAATCATTAAAAAAATTCAACAAAAATAGTAAAAAAAATGAAAAAAAATTCAAATGGGGATACGCCGACGCCCTATCGGCGTACTTTTTTCCTACAAAATAAATAAAATAAATAATAATTATTTCTAATTAATAATTATCACGTGACATCAAAGTATAGGGGATGATAAGATTACTTCATTATTAATTTTTATGTTAATATAGGTTTATTTTAAAAATAAATAAATTATTATTAATAATTAATAATTATCATGTAAAATAATTTTTTATTTGAATTAATAATAATTATTACTTAATCATTAATATTTATGTTAATATAGGTTTGTAATTGAAAAACTAATATCATGTGACATCAAATATTGGGTTATCTATTCAATATTCAATGTTTTTATTTTACTTAAATGTTTTTTCAATCTTGCAAAACTCTAGGTGGATCTCTGATGAAATGACTACTTGTGTACCTAGAAATGATTTTTTCAAAAAAAGAGCAAACTATTAACCTCATGTAGTTCAAATTTGACCCCGTTTCAGCTAAATCTGCGAAAATTTGTCTTTTTACAGAGAGATTTATAAAAAAACATGAAAACATTTGGTCAATTGTTAATAAAATATGGTGTAGTATTTAAAAAAAATTGGTTCAAATTAACACTAAATAATTGGTAGGTTTTTCATAAAACAACCCTACTTTTGGCATTTGAAAAATGAAAAATTAATCTTTGGTGTAAAGAAAATGAAAACTTCCTTTGACAAACTTATTGACCATTCCAATAAGAAAACTTGCGCAAAATATGAGATGATTTGAAAAAACTGTGCCTTGAAACTAGCTATAACATCGGTCATTTGACTTGAAAAGTATGAATCTTCATACTCGATACCTCATTTTGAGAAGAATTTTTTAAGATATTTACTATATTCCAATTTTGTTGTTTTGTACGGTTAGTAGGACATAAAGTAGGATGCAACGCTGAGGTTTACATTTTTTATTTTTTTTGAATTGTTTAAGCCGGTTTCAAAATGCGGTCAAAACGAGGGAGGGGGCATGACCGGTGGTATCTAGGGGTGGAATCTTGCAAAACTCTTGGTGGATCTCTAATGAAATGACTACTATTGTACCTAAATTATTTTTATAAAAAATGAAGAGCAAACTATCAAGCACATATAGTTCAAATTTGACCCCGTTCCAGCTGAATCTGTGAAATTTTGTCTTTTCAAGAGAGGTGTATAAAAAACATTTTCATGAAAATTTTGGTCAATTGTAAAAAAAATATGGTCTAGTATTTTACAAAAAAATTGACCGATTCAAGATGACATCAAATATTTGGTTGATCCTTCACAAAAAACCCCTACTTTTGTCACTCGAAAAATGAAAAAAATGGATTTTTCGTGCAAAGAAAATAAAAACTTCATTTGGCAAACTTATTGGCCAGTATAATATACACACATGTGCGAAATATGAGATCATTTGGGAAAACTATCCTATGAAACTAGTTATAACATCAATCATTTGGCTTGAAAGTCATGAATCTTCATACTTGATAGCTCATTTTAAAAAGATTTTTCTAAGGTATTTTCCATATTCCAAGTTTATTGTTTTGTATGGTTACTAAGACATAATTTAAGATGCAATGCGAATGTTTTACATGTTTTTGAATTTTTTGAATTATTTTGTCGATTTCAAAAGGTGGTCAAAACGGGGGCATGACCGGTGGTAGCTAGGGTTGGAATCTTGCAAACTCTTGGTGGATCCCTGATGAAATGACTACTTGTGTACCTATAAATGATTTTTATAAAAAAATAAAGTGCTAACTATAAAGTACATGTAGTTCAAATTTGACCCTGTTCCAGCTGAATCTGCGAAAATTTGTCTTTTTTAGGAGAGATATATAAAAAACATTTTACACGAAACTTTGGTCAATTGTAAGTAAAACATGGTATATTATTTTTACAAGAATGAAGTGTTTCCAGTTGACATCAAATATTTGATAAATCCTTCACAAAAAACCCTACGTTAGTCACTCGAAAAATAAAAAAATGAATTTTTTGTGCAAAGAAAATAAAAACTTTGTTTGACAAACTTGTTGGCCAGTATAATATACACACATGTGCAAAATATGAGATCGTTTGGGAAAACTATCCTATGAAACTAGCTATAACATCGGTCATTTGGCTTAAAAGTCATGAATCTTCATACTCGATAGCTCATTTTGAAAAGTCTTTTTTAACACATTTGACTGATTCTAAGTTTATTATTTTGTATAGTTACTAAGATATAAATTAGGATGCAACGCGAAGGTTTCAAATTTTTTTAAATTATTTTTGTCGATTTCAAAAATTTGTTAAAACGTGGGGCATGACCGGTGATAGCTAGGGATGGAATCTTGCAAAACTCTTGGTGGATCCCTGATGAACTGACAACTTGTGTACCTAGAAATGATTTTTTGAAAAAATGAAAAGCAAACTATCAAGCACATGCAGTTCAAATTTGACCACGTTCGAGCTGAATCTACGGAAATTTGTTTTTTTCAAAAGAGGTATATAAAAAATATTTTACATGGAAACTTTGATTAATTATAAATAAAATATGGTCTCGTATTTTACAAAAATGGAGTGGTTCAAGTTGACATCAAATATTTGGTAGATCCTTTACAAAAAACCTCGATTTTTGTCACTCGAAAAATGAAAAATGGATTTCCAAAATTAAAAGAAAATATATATTTTTCAAAAATATAATTTAAAAATGTTCAAAATATGATAGGTAACCGACCGGGAAGTTTCAATTTTTGTTTCAAAATTTCATCACACCCATGGACATCAACAAAGTTTAATAGAATTGATATGATACATATATGAGGATGGGTGACCCTTGGGAAATTTTGACCATGGAGGTCAATTTAACTTGGGAATAAGCATAACGACCTCAGATTAATCATAGTGATATGAGATTAAAAAAAAATTGAAAAAGAAATAATATTTTTGCTAACTGGGATACGCCTACGGCCAGGCCCTCGGCGTAGCAATAACAAATAATTAATAATTTTAAAATCTACTTTTTCTTTGAAAAAGAAATTTTAAATAAAATTCAAACGGGGATACGCCTACGGCCAGGTTGTCGGCGTAGCAATAAAAAAAATTCAAAATTTCGAAAAAATATGAAAAAAAAAAAATTCCAAACGGGGATACGCCTACGCCAGGCTGTCGGCGTAGCTGACAGCCAGGCCAAATGGCCGTTAGTCTCTGCGCGGACCCCACCTTGGTTACGCCGACGGCATCGGAGGCTAACCCGAGGAACGCCGATGGCGGCCCTCGGTGTAGGCCTACGCCGACGGCATTTGACTCTACACCGACGGTGGCCGATCGTGGGCGTATAAGTGCAGTCCCGTAGTGTAGTGGGGTCCATCCATTTGGGCTACTTAATAAGAGAATCAACCCCGTTACTTATGACCGTCATAATGTTCATTTAAAATATGCGATGGGTCCATTTCAATTAAAAAATATTTTTTCAGAAAAGTATTTTTTTGTTGAGACTAGCATATGGGTCCTACTAATTTTAATATTTTTAGATTGACATGTGGGTGAGTGAGTCCCACATATGCGATGCAAAAATTTGATGCAGCCTAAACAATCAAACAAGCCAAATTCTGTCCGCGCGGGCTTGGTTTGGCCATACTCAGCCAACCAAACACGCCCTTACCAAACTGCAACACATGAGCTCAAACCCTAGTAGAACTAAAAAAAAGAAATTATTCTGTTCATGAATGTAAATCGGAGGCAGTCTCCTGGCGTGCTAAAATAATTTTCAAAATTCGTAGGAACATCAAAATCATCCCAAAATGTATGCAAGCAGATTTGGATGTTGTTATGCTTGCAAAAAGTTCAGAAAATTAAGTATTTGCATGTTCTACCCAAAAAACATGGGTCATTCAAATGTGTACAAACTCAGCCGAACTTCACTTTTTTGCACAGGTGGCAGCCATTTGCATTATTTTATGACAAATTGTCAGTTCACCAAACATTTAGATTACTACAGGATTTTTAATAAAATAAATGAAAAAGAAAATTATTTTGCATGACGAGTAGTTCATACTACATATTTTGGGAGCAAAAATAAAGTGCATTAAACAATTATGAACAATGTCCTATAAAAGAATATAGTGCGGCTTCATGGAAGACAGCATTCGTTTCTTTTATGGAAGGTCCATTATTTTATCCCCTATATATGTTTGTTAGCGGTCGATAGGTTTAGCGGCTATCTGCTGGGCCATCTGGAACAGCAGGAATAGAACTACCTTTCAATTTAAAAGCCTGAAGTCTCTTTTCGAGATCATTTATAGGGCTGTGGTGTTTATCAGTTCTTGGGCAGATCTGCTTAAGGATGAAGACAAGGAGATGCTGGAGAAGCGGGTTCGAGATCAGTTTTGAACTCGCAAAGATTTTTTGAGCAGATAATCTTTCGTCTGTGTCATTTTCTTGCCGAGTCCGTTTAATCTGTATTTGGCAAAGATTATTGAGGTTGTTTGCCGAGTAGCGACTTTCCTGGGATCTCGGCGAATCTGCAGATTCCAATAATGCCTGGATGGTGGATGTGAACTGACCCTCCTCCGATCTACTATGCTTTCCTAGCTACATTACAATATTTTGGTTACTGGTTTTCATTCCCTTGCCATTCTTAATACATGTGATCGATCGAAGATAAAAAAAACACTGTATTTTTTATTTTGTTGCCTACATGACCTTTTTCTTTTATTTTGCAAAGTAGTCTTTCATTTTTAAAGGAGAAGGTTCTGATATTCAGTGTGACTTTTTCAATAAAGTTTCATTTTTATGAGAGACGGAAGACTTCTGAAATACAATCCACAAATTTAAGTGCACACGTCTTAGTGAAGTAGTATTATAACTCCCACTGCACAACATACTATCTATCTAGTTTTTCTTTTATTTTCTTATAACTGATCACACGTCCGCATGTATGCCTCGCAGAGACCACATCGAGGCACCGAACAGGTGCAGAACCTAGCTATCCTTTGTATTGTGAAGTCTCTTTCACTCATGCGGTATATATCCCATGCCAATTTTTTTTGCGATAAACACACAACGTTTTCCGAGAAGTGGGGAGCTTATTGTTGAGTGACATAAAGAACGCATTCACGATTGTTTATTTGATGCAAATGTTTACATTTTTTACAATTATATAACAGGGCAATACATATGAAAATGGTCAAAAGAAATTAGTTATTTTTTTCCAAAACAAGTAGTATAGTTCAAATTTTGAACTGGAAACTATCTCCTTAAGAATTAGACGGTTTTCAAAACAAAACAAAAAAAATCAATAGGAAATTCGCAAACAACGTCGAAATTGTTTCAGCAACTATCCAGCAGTATATACTTCACCCATATAGTTCCATTCCCCAAAGTCCCACTACGAACTACAATGACAACCGCATGTTTTAAATCCTGCTCATAGCCAGTTCGGACTTCGGACACTATTTCCCCAATCAGTGATCTGGATCAGAGACAAACATCCGAACAGACCCGAGTTTCAAGTTCTTGTTCGCTTACTAGCCTTCGACTGCTTCTGCGGCACTGGCATACGGGATACGACCAAACAGCGTGGGATACGCTCGGCATAGCCATGGACACATATGCTGGTGGTGACCAGGAAATTAACAGGATGATTGACAAAGTACGTGCTTGGGGTCGTCCGCTGCTCCGCCGGTGGCGGGGATACAGAACAGAGGGTTGTTGTAGAGGTGGTCATTTGAAAAAAGGTAGTAGGAGGATTCCTCAAGAACGTCGTACTATAGCTCCTGATGCTTCCTAATCCTACACCTTGTAATCATCCTCAGGGTACCTCAATTCCTCCGTGTAGCTCTAAGGAGATGTGGTCTTCTGAATTAATGGTGGTATCAGCTAGCCTCCATTTGAAATTTTGAATTGAACTCTTTGTGGCACACGGGTATATGTAATCCTAGCTAGCGGGCTAGAAACTGCACGTGATTGATCTGACTACCCTTCTACACTCGTCCGGGCGGGCCTGGGTAGGTCTGAGTCACAATAGTAACATTGCATATTGGTCAAAGAAAAACCCAAGGTATTCAATTGTCAGCAATAATAACAACATTGTTTTATTGTCGTATTTCCTCGTTCATGGTTCGATATTCTGGTGTCCTACGCGTAGAGGAACCACACCAATCCATTCCGAATTTGGTGGTTAAACTCTACTACGGTGACGATACTGTATGGGAGGTCCTGCGGAAAAATAGCTCGATGCCATTGAATTCAACTATTGAAGTAACGTGACAAGCAGACTTCATTAAACGGGATCAGTTTTACATACAGATGGCAAATTTTTGGTAGAATTAATGGGGAGGTAGGATCGGAACAGGTTTGTAATTCATCTCCGTACATAGAATTCCTCCAATTCTCCCTACGTTGAATTTCTTCCGTAATTTTTTGTTAGAAACAATGTTGATTGTAACATCACTTCCGGTCCAGGGTTTAAAACTCCAGTCCTAGCTTTTATAGATCGGGTTCAGCAACGACGGACATACATCGTTATCTTTTTAAAGGCGTTGTCTAATTGCTGTTGTGTTGGTCATCATTTTTTTTCTTCGTTATCTTGTTAAAGGCGTTGTCTAAATGCTGTTGTGTTGGTCATTGATACGTCCAAAATGCATCACTATTTTATATAGTAATTCTTTCTTATTCATTGATATATTTCATGATATGATGCTATTCTTATGTTGTTTTGGCTTATTTTACACAGTTTGCAACTTTCCGGTGCCGAAGCAGCAGACGCAGGATTCAGCGGTAAAGTGGATGTTGAGTTGCTGAAGAAGAATGCCTCCAAATTACCTGAAAATTGACGAAGACTATTTTCCAGAAGTATCACGAAGACACGCAAAAGAGCTACCAGAGGGGGGCCATAGGGTGCCCAGGCGGCCACCTGGCGCGGCCCCACCCCTGGCCGCGCCGGGAGGGCGCCTGGACCCCCGGGGCCACTCCCGACTCCCCCCTCTGGCCTATATACTCTTCGTCATCCAAAAACCCTAAAAAAAAGAGAGTTTCCGGAGTTCCGCCACCGCTCCGTGGCGGAAACCTACAGAGAAGAAAAAGCCATCTTTGGCGGGAAGATTCCGCCGGGGAGACCACCTCCCGGAAGGGGAGATCGTCACCATCGTCATCACCATCGTCACGGGCATCATCGAGATCATCATCAACATCATCCCCATCATCAACACCATCTCCACCTCCATCCAATCTCATCTCACAATTGCAACTCGTGTTGTAATCCGTACTATCTATCCTCTCTACTCTATCGGTGTTGATTACTACTTTGTGGTGAATGCTATTGAGTTTTGTTGGAGAAATATTATTGTGTCCAGATTGTTTATCATCTATTTATCCCCACTGATCATGATCTATTTTATGTCTTGTGAGTAGTTACTTTAGTTCTTGAGGACATGGGAGAAGTCTAGTTGTTAGTAGTCTTATGATGTTGAAGTAATATGTGTTGGTTGATATTTAAGTTGTGTTGTCATTTTCCTATTGGTGTTGTGTGAGTCGAACACTCAACACTTCGCCTTATCAAGGACCTAGGGGGATACATTGTGTACAAAGAATGCTTACGGTGGGTTGCCGGAGTGACAGAAACCTAAACCCCAGTTTGCACGCTTTTGCACAAGGGAACAATGGATCACCGGTCTTATTGCTATGGTTAGGCTTTTGCCTTAATTACTATCTTGTATTTGCGGATGCTTGCAAGGAGTTTAATCATAAGAGTACACTTATCTTAGTCTAGAGGGTGTACTAGCATATATCCACCCACTCAACACTTATCAACACAACACATAGTACAGATACGGAATATGGAGAAAGCACATGACTACCTCTCCCGTGTGTCCTCAAGAACACTTTAGCTTTTATAAGTTCAGTTGCTAGGCCTCTCCTTTGCTCAGAAAGGATTGAGCCACTCTTTACTCTCCAGTACCTTTTACTTTGCTCGTTTTTACTTTCCTGTTGCTTATACCAAGAAAAACCCCTAAAAAGTCATCTTTCAGTGCTTGCAGTTATCTCCTTACCAAAGTCACTTGCTATTACCTTCTGCTCCTCGTTGGGTTCGACACTCTTACTTATCGAAAACGCTGCAATCGATCCCTTACGTTGTGGGTCATCAAGTAACGTTTTCTGGCGCCGTTGCTGGGGAGCGTAGCGCTATTAGTAAGTGAAGTTCGTAAGGAAGTTTTTATATTTCTGTTTTCGTTTTGTTGTTGCTGTTTTGTCCTTATGGACACCCTTACCATTGGATCGTTGTTCTTGGGGAGCCGCCCGACAACTAAGGTAGTTACTCCTGACCCTGCTGAAATTGTGCCTTATAAGATACCATCTGGTATTATCGATTATGTCTTAGCTAATCGCTATGCAGGAGACAGACATCCAGGTGAACACTTGCTATATTTATCACAACTATGTTCATTATTCAAGCTTGCAGGTGTGTCACTGGAGTTCGTTTTGAAGAAATTATTCTCCATATCTCTTACGGACAAAGCTTCAGATTGGTATAAGCTCCTCGATAACTCACACTCTCTTAATTGGGAAGAGCTTATGTCTCTCTTTTATACAAAGTTTTACCCTCTTCATGAAGTTCATCGAGACAGGAATTACATCTATAACTTTAGGTCTCGCGACGGAGAGAGCATCGCTCAAGCTTGGGGGAGGCTTAAATCCCTAATGTTCAAATGTCCTATCCATAAGCTCCCCGAAGATATTATACTTACAAATTTTTATGCCAGGCTTTCTCGGCAGGATAAGGAAATGTTGGATGCCTCCTCTAGCGGGGTATTTCAGACAAAGAGCGTTGAAGAAAGATGGGATCTTATCGAAAGGATCCAGAAGAATACCGAAGATTGGGAAATTGATAAAGGTATTGAACCTGCTATAAATTATGAGTATGATTATATTGAGAGCTATGTGAAAACTGATTACTTCAATACCTTTTGCTCTAAGATTGGTCTGGATTCCCATCTAATGATTGATTTTTGTAAGAACTTTGCCTCTCATGTTGATTCTTCTAAGATGAAGAAGGATCAGTACCATAAGCCTTTCAAAGAAGTGCCTATTGATATTCACGTTGCTGATCCTATTTTGCCTGCAGTTATATATGAACAGCCCCCTTTTCCTTCAAGGATAAGGGAGCACTCTTTTGTGACAGGCATCATAAATAAAAGTGAGAGAAGAACAGGCGAACCTGAGGACCAGATCAGAGTCGATCCTCAAGTTGCTATGGTTAAAGATTTAGTTACTAATGATGTTTCAGATTCTATTATAAATTTTTGTGCTGTTTCAACTAACATTGTCACAGCCAAGAATAAAATCCCAATTTTAGGTACACCAGTTGTATCTGTTAAAATAGGAGATCACAATTATTACGGGCTATGCGATCTGGGATCAAGTGCTAGCGCGATTCCTTATTCGCTTTATCAAGAGATCATGAGTGAGATTTCACCCTGTGAACTCGAAGAGATTGATGTTACTATTCATCTTGCAAACAAAGCTATTATCTCTCCTATTGGGATTGTGAGAGATGTTGAAGTCCTATGCAGAAAGGTAAAGTATCCTACTGACTTTCTTGTACTTGGTTCAGTACAAGATAGTTTTTGTCCTATTATTTTTGGTAGACCTTTTCTCAGAACTTGTGGAGCTATTATAGATTGCAAGAAAGGTAAAGTTTCTGTTGAATTCAATGGTGAGCCATATGAATTTAACTTTTCTAAGATCTCTAAGCAGCCTCGTGACACTGAATTACCTAGTGATGATAAAATTATTGAAAGTATTGCTTCTATTGCTATTCCCCCTAATGATCCTTTGCAGCAATACATGGAGGACCACGAGAATGACACTCATATGCAGGAAAGAAATGAAATTGATGAAATCTTCTTGAGACAACCTGCTATCCTGAAGCACAACCTTTCGGTTGAACCTTTAGGAATTCTATCCAAACCAAAAGAAGACCCGGTGTTTGATCTCAAACCTCTTCCCGATACGCTCAAGTATGCTTATTTAGATGAAAAGAAAGTATATCATGTTATTATCAACTCTAACCTTTCAGGGTGTGAAGAAGAGCGATTATTGGAGACACTTCGTAAACACCGTGGTGCAATTGGCTATACCCTTGATGACCTTAAGGGAATTAGTCCATATATCTGTCAACATACTATCAACCTCGAGCCCGATGCTAAACCTGTTGTTGACCATCAACGACGGTTGAACCCAAAGATGATGGATGTTGTGAGGACCGAAATCCTCAAGCTTCTAGCCGCAGGTATTATCTACCCTATAGCCGATAGTAAGTGGGTAAGTCCAGTTCATTGTGTTCCTAAGAAAGGAGGGACAACTGTAGTCCCTAATGATAAGAATGAACTAATACCTCAAAGAATTATTATTGGATATAGAATGTGTATTGATTACAGGAAGTTGAACAAGGCAACCAGGAAGGACCACTACCCGCTGCCCTTTATTGATCAGATGCTTGAGAGGCTATCGAAAAACACCCACTTTTGCTATCTTGACGGGTATTCAGGCTTCTCTCAAATTCATGTTAACACTGCCGATCAAGAGAAGACCACTTTCACTTGCCTTTACGGTACTTATGCTTATAGGCGTATGCCTTTTGGTTTATGCAATGCCCCTGCTACTTTTCAGAGATGTATGTCTGCAATATTTCATGGTTTCTGTGAGGAGATTTTGGAAGTCTTCATGGACGATTTCTCCGTTTATGGAACTTCCTTTGACCACTGTCTCCACAATCTTAATAAGGTTTTGCAGAGATGCGAGGATACAAATTTAGTTCTAAACTGGGAAAAGTGCCACTTCATGGTTAACGAAGGGATCGTGCTTGGCCACAAGATTTCCGAAAGGGGAATTGAAGTAGACAAGGCGAAAATCGAAGCTATCGAAAGGATGCCCTATCCAAGGGACATTAAAGGTATTCGTAGTTTTCTCGGTCATGCTGGTTTCTATAGAAGATTTATTAAAGACTTTTCTAAGACCTCGAGACCCCTCACTAATCTTCTCCAGAAGGATGTTCCTTTTGTATTTGATGAAGATTGTAAGGAGGCTTTCGAAGTTCTGAAGAAAGCTTTAATAACCGCTCCTATAGTACAACCGCCTGACTGGAGTTTGCCCTTTGAAATTATGTGTGATGCTAGTGATTTTGCTGTTGGAGCTGTTTTAGGACAAAGGGTTGATAAAAAATTGAATTTTATATATTATGCTAGTAAAACCCTTGATAGTGCTCAAAAGAATTATGCTACTACTTAGAAGGAATTCTTAGCAGTAGTGTTTGCTTGTGATAAGTTTAGGAAGTATATTGTTTATTCCAAAGTTATTATTCATACTGACCATGCTGCCATTAAGTATCTTATGACGAAGAAGGATGCCAAACCAAGACTCATCAGATGGGTACTCCTTCTTCAAGAATTTGATTTGCAGATTGTTGACAGAAAAGGAGCAGACAACCCTGCAGCGGACAATCTTTCAAGGATGGAAGATATACCGCATGATCCCATCCCAGTCAACGGCAGTTTTCCAGACGAACAACTTGTCGCTGTTAAAGTACAATCTCTTTCCGATCCTTGGTTTGTAGATTATGCTAATTTTATCGTTGCAAAGTATTTGCCTCCAGGTTTAACATTTCAGCAAAGGAAGAAGTTCTTCCATGATTTGAGGCATTACTTTTGGGATGACCCACATCTTTTCAAAGAAGGTCCAGACGGGATCGTGAGAATATGCATACCGGAACACGAGCAGAAGGACATTCTCAAGCAATGTCACGATAGTCCCTATGGAGGACATCACGCCGGTGAGAGAACCGCACATAAGGTTCTCCAATCAGGTTTTTATTGGCCTACTCTCTTTAAAGATGCTAGAAATTATGTTTTAGCCTGTGATAAATGTCAGAGAGTTGGTAATATTAGTAGAAGGAATGAGATGCCTATGAATTACTCACTAGTGATCGATCCTTTTGATTGCTGGGGTTTTGATTTTATGGGTCCTTTTCCTTCTTCGCACAAGTACACTCACATATTAGTTGCTATTGATTATGTAACCAAGTGGGTTGAAGCAATCCCCACTGAGAGTGCTGATCACAAAACATCTTTGAAAATGCTCAAAGATGTAATTTTCCCTAGGTTTGGTGTACCTAGGTATCTCATGACAGATGGAGGATCACACTTCACGCATGGAGCTTTTAGAAAAAGCTTTAGCCAAGTACGATGTCAATCATAGAATTGCTTCACCGTACCATCCTCAAACTAGTGGGCAAGTTGAGCTCACCAATAGAGAGATCAAGTTGATCTTGCAAAAGACAGTTAACAGAAATAGGAAGGACTGGTCAAGTAAGTTAGGAGATGCTTTGTGGGCGTATAGAACTTCTTACAAAAACCCCATGGGCATGTCCCCCTATAAAATGGTCTATGGCAAGGCTTGCCATTTTCCATTAGAGTTAGAGCACAAAGCTTTCTGGGCTGTTAGAGATCTTAATGCTGACCCGAAGTTAGCTGGTGAAAAGCGTCTCATGAACTTGACTTCTCTAGATGAGTGGAGAAGTGAAGCTTACGAGAGCGCTAAAATGTTCAAGGAAAAGATAAAGAAGTGGCATGACAGGAGGATTCTGAAACGTGAATTTAATGTTGGCGATAAAGTTTTATTGTTTAGATCCGTTTCAGGTTTTCTCCAGGTAAACTACTTTCCAGGCGGGAAGGGCCATTTCATATCGAAGAAGTCTACCGGTCTGGTGCAATTAAGATTAACAATTTTGAAGGCACCAAACCTCAAGTTGTGAATGGGCAAAGACTCAAGCATTACATGGCGGTGGATCCCGTCAATGTTGATGTAAATATAATACGCACAACAACTCATGAAGAACATGTTGCAGCCCTGTTCCAGACACCGACAGAAGCAGAATAATAAAAGGTATGTATTACGGTAAGGAAACATCGCGAACCGCCATAAAAGTTCCATATTATGAGTTTTTTGCAAAATTAGGAAAATTCGAGGCCTAAGTGGAGCCGAAGAGGAGCTCCAGGGGGCCCAGGCGCCCCCTGGAGCGGCCTACCTCCTGGCCGCGCCGGGAGGCCGCCTGGGCACCCAGGAGTCCGTCTCCGACCCCACTTTGGCTCGTTACCTTCCTTTTGTTGCAGAAATATTTGCTATATATTTGCCCGGATCATTCCGGCAACGTATCTCGCGATTTCGTGTGTTTTCTCTTCAATCTGTTTCTGCCAGGAAATCTTTTAGCTAGACCTAGGTGCCATGGCTTCCCCAAGTTCCCCCAAGGACAAGTTCGTCGTCAACGTCATCAACCCTTACCTCGCTGAGGTGAACAAGCACCCCCAGGTCCTTCGTGTGGAGGACAGTGTTCTCCACAAGGAAGATCTGAAGGGACCAGTCATGGAGGGGAGCACCGAGGAGCGGCTGAAGGAGATGGAACATGAGGTCTTCAAGTTCAAGAAGATGGTAGAGCGTGGTGTTGAAGCCAACTTCGACATCAGGAACGAGATCGAGGCTTCCGATAGGAAAGAGATGAAGGAGATGTGGTCAAGTTTTTCCGCATTAGAAGAAAAAGTTTATCAGCTCCAAGCACAAATCTATGATCTGCACAACCAGAACTGTGAGTATGAACTAAAGTTTCTGCGCATGGGTTTAGGTGCTGAGTGCAGGATCCTGGAGACGGGAATGTCCTTCGAGACTGGAGAGGAGCTACCATGGAAGCACTTCGCCAAGGAGTACCTGATTGAGAAGAACAAGAATGAGGAGTAAATCTCCTCGGGTAATGGCATCCCCCCAGCTTGTTCCAAGCTTGGGGGAGTGCCGGGTATCTTTATCTTTATCTTAGTCTGTTAGAGTCAAGTAGAGTCGTATCATGTCTAGGGAGTTTATTATATGAAATAGGTGTTTGCATTGAGGTCTATCACTCCGTCTGTGGAGAGATTGTATCCATGAGTGTGGAGTCGTCTATAATGGAATATTAATGAGAAGTCTATTGGTTCCTTCGCTGCACTCGGTATTCTCTTCACGCAATCGGCCTCATATGACGATTCTTATGGGGAGTATTGGCCTTATTGTTGGGAATGTGCCCTAGAGGCAAATAAAATATGTTTTATCGAGCATATTCCATTAGTTCATAATACGTTTGATACTATGCTATAACTGTATTAAGCGGAAACATTAATACAGGTGTGGTATACAAACAACCAGGTCCCTAGTTAACCCTAGTATACTAGTCCATTGGGCGATTGATGATCAAGGTTTCCTGATCATGAGACAATGGCGTCTGTTGACAATGGAGTCGTATCATTGGATAATGATATGATGGACATACACCCACCAGAAGTGTTGCAATGTGATCAAGTCACATAGTTCGACATTGCGATAACTATAACGTAGTGACCAGATCCTTTGACCGTAATGATCATACGTAATTGTCATCTATGAGGAGACTTTGATTTGTATCCCACCGCCTGACTGAAATATGCTGGCTATAACGGTGCACTTTGGGTATTCCGAAATAGATGGTTGATGAGTATGCAAATAGATCAAAGCGGGATTTGTCCATCCGTGTGACGGATAGGTACTCTGGGCCCACTCGGTGATATTGCATCATAAAGTTTGCAAACGTGTGACTAGGTCACGGAGTTGTAATATCAAGGGAACGAGTAAACTTGTTTGTTGAGAACGAGGACGAACTAGGTATATTGGATACCGATGATCAAACCTCGGACAAGCAAAGTACCACAGGACAAAGGGAACAGGCGCACGGTTAACGGATCCAACAGCGATTGAAGTTCATTCGATGGAAGCGCAGGGGCTATCAAGGATTGTAACCAGGTCCAATTGATTAGTCATTGATCAATGAGAATTGTATCGATCATGTCTGCTGTTTCCCGGACCGTAGGGTGTTACGCTTAAGGGTACTCGACGCAATAAGGATTGATTCGGGATCACCGGAGAAATTGGAGAGAACACCGGAATTGTTCCGATGAAGGCCGGAAGTTGTTCTGGGTATTTTGAAAGGTTCAAAATATATTTAATAATGTTTAATATATGTTTTATTATTTAATTATCTGAATTAAATATTAAAATGTATTTAAATATAATTAAAAATGGAAGAAAAGGCATATGGGCCTCATAGGGCCCATTAGGGGGAGAGGGAGTCCTCCCCCATGGGCCATGGCGCCATGAGGGGGCCCACCCCCCTAGGGCTGCGCCAAAACCCCCTCCCTTGGGATTAGTCCCACCCCGGAAGTGGAGGGGGGGGTGGCACCCCTCCTTGGCCTATATAAGGAGGGGTAGGGTGCCCTTTTTTCTTCATACAAATTGATTTGAGACAAGTTTCTCTCATCTCTCTCTCCCTCCTTTCTCCTTCCTTGAGTGGACTCCCCTTGTTTGGAGTCTACACTTGGTTGGGGATTTCTCCACTATACGCACGCCGTCGTGCTGCTAGAATCGGGATCCGAATCCATCTTCTTTCCGCTGCTCTACTGGTTCGGAGCCCGGAGGGACGTCGGGTATACTGTATGTGTATAATCCCGCGAGGCACTACACTTGTGGTGCTACTTCATCGTCGTGGCCGTATCACAAGGTCTTCATCGACAACGTTCCGACGGGGACGTAATCCCGTCATCGGTCTACAAGGATCGGGTGGCTACAGGAGTCATCGTGGATCTGCGCGGCATCGGGGATTGCCGGTACGACTACACCAACCACGTTCATGCGGGAACGTTTCCCGCTTAACGGACTACATACTGGTATGTGATCTATTTCTGTCTGTTACTTGCATCAGCATAGCATAGGTCTTGGGTATGGGTCTCGTAGGTTATGAAAAATTTGTGTTTTCTGCCCCGAACTCCAACAGTGGTATCATGAGCAAGGCTATGCGTAGATGTATTGTACGGATAGAACACATCTAGTATGTGGGCATCAATTCTCCAATTGTTACCCTCTCACGTGTACTCATTTAGCGTTGCGGCAATGTTTGATGAAGCGGCCCCCGACCGACCTTACGCGTTTACGCGAGACTGGTTCCACGCTTGACACATGGCTTGTACCATATAAAGTTGCTGGGGGTGTCTGTCTCTCTGCATTAGCGATGCGAAGATGTTTGCAACGGAGGACCCCGACAGGGGTGTAATAGAGACAATTGTGGGATTGGTGTTGTGGCTTGTTTTCGTAGGATAGAAACGGTTCTTTTCTCGAAACCCCTAGAAGCCACGTAAAACTTGCAAAAGATAAAGTAGAAAGGCTGTTTTAACTTTAATTTGCATGTAAGGGGGAATCATAGCATGTATGATTTATGTTGCATCCTGTTTTGCTAATATGTTAGATATACGACGGTAGCATAATAGGATGATCCCTCACTAAAACCAACATAGTGTCCTTACCCTAGTGAGCACCACCTGGAAAGTTCTACATTATGGAGGCACCACGTGTCACACGTGTGTCAAACATTTTTTCGTTCACATGAGGTGGGTGTAGCAAGCCTGGCATATGTATATGATATGGCCTTGCATGACACAGCAACAAATCACATAGGGTGTGGTGGCGAGCCTGGCATATGTATATGATATGGCCTCGGGACACAAGAGACCGAAAGGTCGAGCATAAGTCACATGGATGATGTGATTGGCATGATGGCCTACCTTGAACAACATACTGATGGCCGTGATGATCGGGGGAGGTATGGTGTTCAAGGATCGTGTAATCACTTAGAATAAACTATGAGGGATGTTTGTCTGAGTGGGAGTTCCAGAATTGTTTTTGAAACATGAACTCCATATTATGAACTTAATCTTCATGTTTTTGCAAATATCATTGTAGATAACGTCATACCAATGTTTAGAACTATGGCTCTTTTAGTATGATAGAACTTAAGGTAAATGGGTCTTACTTCATTGATGTGTACCAACACCATTAGAGACATACTCATTAGTAATGACTTGCTAAACATAATACGAAGAACTGCTAGGAGATACACCTGACAACTCCGTAATCAAGGAAGATGATGATGAGTATCGCACTCACCGTCACTTATGAATGACTGTCCAATACACCATAATTCATTATATGGAATCTGAATTGTGAATGCATGTTAACCAACACGTATGACGTGCTAGGTGAACTTGAAAGCACTTGGTCACAAATCAGAGTAATGGAATATGAGTATATGGACGGGGTTTCTTTCAACTATGGTGGAAGGAACAACCTGCTGAGAAAGTCACTTGGAAAATGTATAAGATACATGGAACACCTTGTGCATAACTTGGACTACTGAATGACTTGTTACTTTGCGATAACTGGGGAGTTGCATCCGCTTCCTCCCAGTTACAAAGACCATGTCTGGACTATGTCATGAAGGAGAATCGTTCACCTGTCATGAGGTCATAGTTAAAGTTAAGAACTTTAAGAGTAGAACCAATGCAGAAATGGTCATTGACGGAGAAGGTATATTTGATATACGAGTTATAAATGTCTTTCCCACGAAACACTAATTGCGGTTGATTAAGTATTCGATGCTTGAACTTACTGCTCGAGAGTGACTTGGAAGGGATGAGGTGACAATGTGCGCTGACGACAATCAAGATAGTTGATGGTCGACAACACTCTCCCTCTACATCTATCAATTGATTAATATATCAATAAATTTTATGATCGTTTGAATGAGGACTTTATTAGTGTGTCTTGCATCTCGCGAAGACAATTATTCATATTACTGAGAAACAAGTCAGTTGTTCTTCTTTTATGAATGATATCTCTTATGGTCACATTACGATTATGAATGAGTTATTCTTATATTGATGATAGTTGTTTGATCATTTATAAGAAATATTGTAATGCCAAGAAATATCCAGGCTTAATAATGACACTACAGTTTAAGTCATGAATGGTATGATGATGTCTTAAGATACTTGATATCTTGATACATACAAACCATACCTTTTAGGTGAGATGACTAAAACCTCGCATTCTGGTAAACGGGATGTGTACTGATTGTTGAGTATCATACATTGTGATGTATCGTATGTCAGCATGTGGTGAATTCCATTATTTTGTGAACTTCGTATGTGGACTTAGATGAATATTTGTATTCACTAATGAAACATGAGTCTTAAATAATTTGATATGATCAAAAGGGATTTCAGAGTAAAGTTGGATATTAAATTAACAAGAAAGACAAGTCTCTACGATTTGATCAAAGTGACAAATGTTTTGAGTTAGTCTTGGGCATAAAGACTTGTGTGAAAGTTGTTCCACAAATTGCAATGTCTTGAGACACTTCAATATGATTGACGTGCCTGAACATTGTGATCATATTCTATCGAAAAGTGTATGGTCTAAGTTATCTCTTACCAAGTTACGTTATTATTGTTTAGAGTTATTAATTTAATATGCAAACACTCACTTCAGCATAGGGAACCATCTGAGTTCGTGGAAACCAACAATATATATGTCATGGTGTGTTGTGGTTTCTAGGAAGCTTGATTTATGTAAGATAAATTATCTTTGTAGTGTATCCTTAGACAACTATGGATGCATCTTCCACAACTAGAACCAAAAGGAGCAAAACTTGTATTGCTATGTTTGGTGTTTGTCAAGAATTGTTCTTGATAAATGTGGTAATGGAAGAAAAGTGAAAGTTCAACCAAGGTAATTGACCTTGCCTCCAAATGTCAGAGTAGTGCAACGGAATATGTTCTGGAAGCAAAGCTCTACAATAAGAGGAGAAACTAATGATAATGATCATGATCTTCTGATGGGAGCTTTTACTGAGAAAGGTAGGATTCAAGAATATATATTTTCCCCTGGTGGAAAATGATATTCATGATTCACTTGTCATGTTAATGGAACAAGACATTCTACGAACTACAAAGAAGCGATGGTGGACCTAAGTACGAGATATGACTATGAGTCATGAAATCCTATGTTGAGTTACATTTAAGATTGCTTGAATCTTATCAAGTAAGGAGGTTACTTGATATTCACAATAACTTCAGAGTTATGAGGAATAAATGTGAACATCAAAGGGACGTCAAGATTGGTTTGTCACAAAGATTGTTTCTGACAAATTCAATGGGTTGACTACAATGTGTAGCAATGCTTGAGTCAAAGGGATATTCACTATGATTGATCCAGGATTGTTATCAATACCGTGACTTCCTCAATCCTGTATTTGAAGAAATGTTGTAATTGGTACAACAAGAAGGTTTTGGAAAAACATATGGATACTAGTGTCTCGTAAACTGAATTCTCATTTTGATGGATGATCAAAGGATTTTGGACTTACCCAAAATATCGAGGAAACATGCATTTGCATGAAACTGAGTGGGAGCTGAATAGTTTCCTGAAACTTAATATGTAGACGACATATCTTGAGTGGGAGCTATGGGAGTATTATCCTAGACTTATATGTAAATGACATATTTGAGTAGGAGCCATGTGGTTAGTATCCTGAACTTAATATGTGTCTGACATATCTAAGTGGGAGCCATGTGGATGTTATCCTTGTCTTATATGTGGCCGACATATTTGAGTGGGAGCAATATGAGTGTTATCCTATAACTTAATATGTGCATGACATATTTGAGTGGGAGCATGATAACATTCTCATATATGGATAACATATTATAAATGGTGCAGTTGGTGTTAATGATTATTTGAATCTTTCATAAATGAAGATGAATAAGTATTAAGCATTGAAGATCTATGAAGATAGATATGTGTTTAATAACATTGAGTCGTAATACTTTCCTGGATAAGATTCTGAAGGAGTTCAGAATGGGACAAGTCAAGAAGTAGTCCTTACTTGTATATCCAAGAGAAGTGTTGAGTTAATCTCAGTACAAGAACAATGGATAATGGTTAATGAAAGAAATGGATGTGTTGGATCCTATATTCCTTTGTCATAGGTTCTTTCATATAAAACCAGAGTTGTGTACTCGACGTAATGTGACCCAAGTTCTTGGTAGTAAGAACATGTTGTGATATGATTTATGAGTAAATCATTGAACAAAGAGTTAAGTTTATCCTTCAGTGTCTGAAGAGAACTGAGGATACATCTCAAATTTGTAAAGGATAGTGGACTTGACCATAAATGTTATGCTGGTTCAAGTTTTGACACTAACCTAGAAAATTGAGATATCATACTAATGAATGTCTAAGTTGAAAGAAACATGGTTAGACATCAAAGTTGCATACAATGCACTAAGGATTGAATCTACATTGATGTGGCTGCTTTAGAAGTAGCAGGAGTTATATTATGGCTTAAGAAGTTCGACTTCTGATTGAGTGACTTTCAAGTGTGCATGACTATGGGAAAGTCCGCGTGACCCACCGGATGTCATTGCTATGACACAGCAAACGAAGTCTCACTTCACCGCCAAATATATATACCTCATCATTATAGTGGATAATGAAGGAATGTCAAATTAGGTGACATTATGATTTGCAAAAGGACATACGGTTCTGAATGGTACCCAGACCGTTGATACAACCTCTTCCACGGGAAAGCATGATCAATAAGGAGTTATGATCCAGAGAAAATGCAACTAGATTATTTGTACTCTAGTGCAAGTGGGAGACTGTTGGGAATGTGCCCTAGAGGCAAATAAAATATGTTTTATCGAGCATATTCCATTAGTTCATAATACGTTTGATACTATGCTATAACTGTATTAAGCGGAAACATTAATACAGGTGTGGTATACAAACAACCAGGTCCCTAGTTAACCCTAGTATACTAGTCCATTGGGCGATTGATGATCAAGGTTTCCTGATCATGAGACAATGGCGTCTGTTGACAATGGAGTCGTATCATTGGATAATGATATGATGGACATACACCCACCAGAAGTGTTGCGATGTGATCAAGTCACATAGTTCGACATTGCGATAACTATAACGTAGTGACCAGATCCTTTGACCGTAATGATCATACGTAATTGTCATCTATGAGGAGACTTTGATTTGTATCCCACCGCCTGACTGAAATATGCTGGCTATAACGGTGCACTTTGGGTATTCCGAAATAGATGGTTGACGAGTATGCAAATAGATCAAAGCGGGATTTGTCCATCTGTGTGACGGATAGGTACTCTGGGCCCACTCAGTGATATTGCATCATAAAGTTTGCAAACGTGTGACTAGGTCACGGAGTTGTAATATCACGGGAACGAGTAAACTTGTTTGTTGAGAACGAGGACGAACTAGGTATATTGGATACCGATGATCAAACCTCGGACAAGCAAAGTACCACAGGACAAAGGGAACAGGCGCACGGTTAATGGATCCAACAGCGATTGAAGTTCATTCGATGGAAGCGCAGGGGCTATCAAGGATTGTAACCAGGTCCAATTGATTAGTCATTGATCAATGAGAATTGTCTCGATCATGTCTGTTGTTTCCCGGACCGTAGGGTGTTACACTTAAGGGTACTCGACGCAGTAAGGATTGATTCGGGATCACCGGAGAAATTGGAGAGAACACCGGAATTGTTCCGATGAAGGCCGAAAGTTGTTCTGGGTATTTTGAAAGGTTCAAAATATATTTAATAATGTTTAATATATGTTTTATTATTTAATTATCTGAATTAAATATTAAAATGTATTTAAATATAATTAAAAATGGAAGAAAAGGCATATGGGTCTCATAGGGCCCATTAGGGGGAGAGGGAGTCCTCCCCCATGGGCCATGGCGCCATGAGGGGGCCCACCCCCCTAGGGCTGCGCCAAAACCCCCTCCCTTGGGATTAGTCCCACCCCGGAAGTGGAGGGGGGGTGGCACCCCTCCTTGGCCTATATAAGGAGGGGTAGGGTGCCCTTTTTTCTTCATACAAATTGATTTGAGACAAGTTTCTCTCATCTCTCTCTCCCTCCTTTCTCCTTCCTCGAGTGGACTCCCCTTGTTTGGAGTCTACACTTGGTTGGGGATTTCTCCACTATACGCACGCCGTCGTGTTGCTGGAATCGGGATCCGAATCCATCTTCTTTCCGCTGCTCTACTGGTTCGGAGCCCGGAGGGACGTCGGGTATACTGTATGTGTATAATCCCGCGAGGCACTACACTTGTGGTGCTACTTCATCGTCGTGGCCGTATCGCAAGGTCTTCATCGACAACGTTCCGACGGGGAAGTAATCCCGTCATCGGTCTACAAGGATCGGGTGGCTACAGGAGTCATCGTGGATCTGCGCGGCATCGGGGATTGCCGGTACGACTACACCAACCACGTTCATGCGGGAACGTTTCCCGCTTAACGGACTACATACTGGTATGTGATCTATTTCTGTCTGTTACTTGCATCAGCATAGCATAGGTCTTGGGTATGGGTCTCGTAGGTTATGAAAAATTTGTGTTTTCTGCCCCGAACTCCAACACTTATATCAGGTATGGCTTTGAAAACTTTATTTAATTTTGGCAAACATAGCTTTGGTCTTGACAACATGCATGTTTTCTCAAGTAGCGACATAGACAAAACCTTTATGTTATTATGCTTGAAGTGTTATGTTGACAAGGAAGACAACTTGATGTGTTATGCTTACCTTAATGTTTATGCCTTATATGTTTTGCATCTAAATTAGCATCAATTGTCTGTTCTCTCAAAGCCGTTGCTAGCCAAACTCTTTGCCAAGTAGATTTCTGCTTGTGCATCCATACCCTGAAACCAATACCTTCCATATGAGTCCACCATACCTTCCTATTCGTGGTATTCCCCTACCACTCCTATACGTATAGAATTTATGTGTTATCCTTAAATGTTCAAAGTCTTCTGTTTTGTGCCTCTTGTTTAGCTCATGAGGAAGTAGTAGGTAATTCATGATCTTCTTAAGTTGGACAAGTTTTACCCCGGGATTGCATGTCTAATCTGAAAACCTATAATACGAGGAGGAACTGGCATGGGTGCGCCCAGCTCGAAAAATAATATAACAAACAAACCCTCCTTCACGCTTGGTCTATGAGAAATCGGAAACTTTGGCAGTGATAAACAAAGGAGATTAAGGGGATGTGATCGTCCCCACTTGGGAGCCGTTCCGAGAAACTTGTCCATCTTAAGAAGTAATTGAGCTATCTATTAGCATTCGTTGACAAACTATGCACCGCCCCAAAATCTATTTTTATTCTGTTTGATTTAAGGATAGCACATGAGTTTTCCCTGCTTGCCCTTAACAAGGCCTTTCTTCCAGCTTCATGTTGAGTCAATTGTCCCACTTCCTTCTTTTCCCTAAGAGAACAGACATTTCATGTTGATGAGGATTCATCCATATAAAGCTGCATTAAGTTTTGCCATGCCACATCCTTGTTGACATTATCTTTTGATAAGCAAGTTGTTTGCGAAAGCTTTTGCCAAGCAAGCATCTTCCTTTGTGTTAGAATTTGCACTTCATGACTAATAACATGTTCTTTCAAAAGTTTCAAATTGTTTCATTAAAAAGAAAGAGCAAGAGTGAAAGTTATTAGTTGTCCTTTGACCAGGGATATGTTTGCCATAATTTGATGAGTTTTCTCAGCCCTACTTTTGATTATAATTGTTATTACTTTCTCATAAGGTCCTTATGAGTTGAGGTTGCTGTTGAGGATGCTTGACTTTGATGAAGAAACCTTGATTCTTCTTGTCCGTATTTTATTTATCGACACTTCAATCTCTAAACTTGTCGACAGGTTTACCGAGCTCAGTATTCGCTTGGGGACAAGCGAGGTCTAAGCTTGGGGGAGTTGATACGTCCAAAATGCATCACTATTTTATATAGTAATTCTTTCTTATTCATTGATATATTTCATGATATGATGCTATTCTTATGTTGTTTTGGCTTATTTTACACAGTTTGCAACTTTCCGGTGCAGAAGCAGCACACGCAGGATTCAGCGGTAAAAAGTGGATGTTGAGTTGCTGAAGAAGGATACCTCCAAATTACCTGAAAATCGACGGAGGCTATTTTCTAGAAGTATCACGAAGACACGCAAAAGAGCTACCAGAGGGGGGCCACAGGGTGCCCAGGCGGCCACCTGGCGCGGCCCCACTCCTGGCCGCGCCGGGAGGGCGCCTGGACCCCCGAGGCCACTCTCGGCTCCCCCCTCTGGCCTATATACTCTTCGTCATCCAAAAACCCTAAAAAAGAGAGAGTTTACAGAGTTCCGCCGCCGCTCCGTGGCGGAAACCTACAGAGAAGAAAAAGCCATCTTTGGCGGGCAGATTCCACCGGGGAGACCACCTCCCGGAAGGGGAGATCGTCACCATCGTCATCACCATCGTCACGGGCATCATCGAGATCATCATCAACATCATCCCCATCATCAGCACCATCTCCACCTCCATCCAATCTCATCTCACAATTGCAACTCGTGTTGTAATCCGTACTATCTATCCTCTCTACTCTATCGGTGTTGATTACTACTTTGTGGTGAATGCTATTGAGTTTTGTTGGAGAAATATTATTGTGTCCAGATTGTTTATCATCTATTTCTCCCCACTGATCATGATCTCTTTTATGTCTTGTGATTAGTTACTTTAGTTCTTGAGGACATGGGAGAAGTCTAGTTGTTAGTAGTCTTATGATGTTAAAGTAATATGTGTTGGTTGATATTTAAGTTGTGTTGTCATTTTCCTAGTGGTGTTGTGTGAGTCGAACACTCAACACTTCGCCTTATCAAGGACCTAGGGGGATACATTGTGTACAAAGAATGCTTACGGTGGGTTGCCGGAGTGACAGAAACCTAAACCCCAGTTTGCACGCTTTTGCACAAGGGAACAATGGATCACCGATCGTATTGCTATGGTTAGACTTTTGCCTTAATTACTATCTTGTATTTGCGGATGTTTGCAAGGAGTTTAATTATAAGAGTACACTTATCTTAGTCTAGAGGGTGTACTAGCATAGATCCACCCACTCAACACTTATCAATACAGCACATAGTACCGATACGGAATATGGCGAAAGCACATGACTACCTCTCTCGTGTGTCCTCAAGAACACTTTAGCTTTTATAAGTTCAGTTGCTAGGCCTCTCCTTTGCTCATAAAGGATTGGGCCACTCGTTACTCTCCAGTACCTTTTACTTTGCTCATTTTTACTTTCCTGTCGCTTATACCAAGAAAAACCCCTAAAAAGTTATCTTTCAGTGCTTGCAGTTATCTCCTTACCAAAGTCACTTGCTATTACCTTATGCTCCACGTTGGGTTCGACACTCTTACTTATCGAAAACGCTGCAATCGATCCCTTACGTTGTGGGTCATCAGTCATCATTATTGCTTCTGGCAATCAAGATGGAAATCCTTATCAGGCCATCTCCAGATAGACGTTGCGATGTGAGGACGTTCACCCCTTCTTAAAAGGGTTACTGCGAACAAGTCGATTTAGTTGTAGTTTTTTATTTTCACATCTTCTCATGCATCAATTGTGATTGCGTCCATTGTATTCTATTTAATAATTAATAGAAAATATCGTGTGCATCAATATGATGCAAAGCCCGTGATTTTAACCTCCGTTTAGGAAAAACGTAGAATTCCTCTGTACCAAAAGCAAATTCAACTTACCACTCAACATGTGTGATTAACTATACGAAAAGAACTCAACTTCAGAAGAGAAAATCTATACATATATAAAAAATTTCTTCTTCAATTATTCTCTCACAAAGTAATATAATATAGCGTAACTGTGATCAACACGAATCCATCCAAAAAAAATCTCATTTTCCCACTAACCAAGTTACTTTGGCGAACATTACACTGATATTTAACGGCATCCTCCTATAGCGAGATACTCTTTTTCGAGCGTGGTCAAATTTGGTAGAATCCGAAACAGCGCCGCATATTCGAGTTGGAATGTGCGCATTACTTTGGGTCATTTGGAGTTATCTGAATGATGTCATATTTAAATGGAAAAATATCACCTTTTTTTTTGCAGGTCATCTTCTGGGCGTCTTGGATTGTGCGTACGTGGTCGTTACTCAGTAGTGCGCACGCTAAGATGCTTCTGGATTCTGGATGCCACCATTGGAAGATGGTAGTTCAGGATAGTTACAACCCGTTTGGATGACAGTCCAGTAATAGGATAAGTGTATAAACATCTTTTTCTATTTATACCGGTTGTGGCTTTGATTTTTTTTTTGTTTCATGAACTTGTATCGAACCATATTTACTTTGTTTAATAATATGCCGCATGCATTATTTTGATGCAGAGGCCAGAGGTAATCCTCCTTTCCCAAAACAATAACAATATCTAGCATATCTATTGCCCTACAATAATGTTGCCTCTACACCTCCAACAAGAACGAAATGTCACACTCACCACCAGTTGTATGTATGGGACCTTAACAACTTTTTAAAATTAAGTTCTGAGATATAAATAACTTATATGTATACATTTTATTCATATATATTGATCCCTTTCTTTTAATTAGATCGAACGAATGCGGGACGGTCTTCTACCACGAGAACACGTGCGAGCAATTCAAGAGGAAATCGCCGGATTCTTATTAGACCATGTCATAGCTCCGACCGGAGAGTTCTTTCACCCTCATTTTTTGGAAGACAAGCGGCCAAGGACCGATGTAAACTAGATCGAACTCGTGTGAGTACCGTTTGTGTAATACATGTTCGATCAAGCACGAGGAATGATATGGTGTATATGATATATTCGTGACGATAATGTGTAATATATATTGTGGTTCATTGTTGCTTTATATATATATATATGGTACCATTTAATTGAATACAAAACACAAAATAAATAAATGGAAAAAAATCAGAAAATCCTGCCGCAGCAGAAAAAGAGGGCAGTGGAGCCTCTTCGGTCCCAGTTCTTCCTATCAACCGGGACCGATGACCCCTCCCCCCCTCGCTGCGCGCCTGGCCACGTGGAGCTTCTTCGGTCCCGGTTCGTGGGCCAACCGGGACCATCATTGGTCCCGAGTTATTGATCCCGGGTGTGGAACCGGGACCGAAGGCCCATATGAACCGGGATAGTATGGGGGTCTGTCCACTAGTGGTAATGCCTGGACCTGAACCTCAATATTTAAAATACAACATATCTGATGTGTGGGAATAGAATCAAGGAAGTATAATATATCATATTTCAAATAAGATGGAGTGACTTAGGCGTGGTTTATGGAGTATTGCACTAAATAGCTTATAAAATAAACTCAATTATAAATAAAAGAGATTATTGATTCATTTCATTGCTTGAAGATTGCCTCCTCCCAAATGGTTATTCTTTGAGCCCAACATGAAAAGAGTTGATTGCGCTGCTAGGTATATTCCCCAATCGATAATCAAACCAGCACATACACACATAAATCGTAGTCCTAAACTGAGGCTTTGACCGCTGGTGTGACACAAGCACAAGGGTAATCAAATGTTGTGTTGTGGTCATGTTCTTGTTACCAAGCTTTGGCAATCTTCGGTATCAGGATGTAGGACATGCAATGGCATATGGTTTCAACTGATAATGCAAGAAGAACAATTATATACCCTTGGCATTGAACGATGCACAATTGTTGTTGATCTCTCCAAACCCTACCTTATGTTCACCATTTTTAGGTCGTGACAATCCTTTGTAGCCCACCAATGCATTCATTTCCTGAATTACTCACACACAAAAATTATGAATGGTACCAACTAGTTTCTTTCATTAACTCGCGTCATAACAACCATGTGCATCCCTTAATTGGGCTCGCAATATGCATTTTCGCCAAGCTAGGTAGACTATGGAAGATCGCATTTATATTCTAGGGGGGGGGGGGGGGGCATGAGAGATATTATGGAGTCATACACCAACTTACACTTGTCGTGCTCAAATACATACTCTATAGAAGCTACCTAAGCGATGCAAATCCAAAATTATATGGCCACGGCCCAATTTTAAGATTGCATCACCAATCTAAGTGGCGCACAACACATTCTCTCCTCCCAAAAGGCTCTTCAGCAGTCCAACATTCAAATAGCAAACCGATTATACGGTATACTCCACTATATTTCAGGGATCGGCACGTATCGCCAAAACTTAGTGGAGTAAATATACTCTCACTAAGGTTCATTGGGCAGTTTAGGGTATTATATTATAAAGGATCGGTTAGAGATGCGCCTAATACATGTGATCGAAGATAATGAACACACACTTTTTTTTGGCTACAGGAAACCTTCTCTTTTATCTTGGAAAGTCAGCTTTCATTTTTAAAAGATAAGGTATATTCAGTGTGACTTTTTCAATAAAGCTTTCCTTTTTAGAAGAGACCCAGGACTTCTGAAATACAATCTACAAATTTAAGTGCACACGTGTTAGGGAAGTAGTATTAGAACCCCCACTGCACAACATACGATATATCTAGTTTTTCTTTTCTTTTCTTATAAGTGATCACACATCAGCATGTATGGCTTGCAGACCATATCGAGGCACCGAGCATGTGCAGAACCTAACTATCCTTTTTCTTGTGAAGTCTCGTTTGCTCATACGGTATATCCAATACCAATTGCTACTTTGCAATAAACACATCGTCTGTCCCAGAAGTGGGGAACTTAGTGTTGAGTGACATAAAGAACACAGATTTTTAATAATTACTTCCTCCGTTTCAAAATAAGCGTCTCAACTCTAATACAATTTTGTATTAAAGTTAATACAAAGTTTTGAGACATTTATTTTCAAAACGGAGGGAGTATATAAAAGGTCAATAAGTATTCAAATGAAAGCTATCTCCCTAAAAACAAGACGGTTTTCAAAACAAAACATAATATTTCAATAAGAAATTCGCAAATGCTGTCGAAATTGTTTCAGCAAACATCCCACAGTATATACGAATTCCCCCATATAGTTCCATCCCCCAAATGCCCAATACGAACTACAATAGCAACCGCATGTTTTTAATCCTGGTCAAAGGCAGTTCGGATACTATTTCCCCAATCAGTGAACTGGATCAGAGACACACATCCGAACACCCCAGTGTCAGGTCCTTGTTCGGTTACTAGTCTTCACTAGCTGCTGCGGCCCTGGCATACGGAATACGGCCAAGCGTGGGACACGCTCGGCATAGCCATGGGCACAGCTGCTGCTGGTGACCAGGAAATTAACAGGATGACTGCAACGAGCGTGCTTGCGGTCGTCCGCTGCTCCGCCGGTGGTGAGGATACAGAACAGAGGGTTGTTGTAGAGGTAGTCACGGGTAAAGAAGTAGTAGCAGGATTTCTCAAGATAGTCGTCCTATAGCTCCCGATGCTTCCTAAGCCTACGCCTTGTAATCATCCTTGGGGTACATTCAATTCTTCCGTGTTGCTCTAAGGAGATGTTACCTTCTGAATGGTATCAGCTAGCCTCCATTTGAATTGAACTTTTTGTGGCACACGCGTATATGTAATCCTAGCTAGCAGGCTAGAAACTGCACGTGATTGATCTGACTACCATTCTACACTTGTCCGGGCGGGCCCGGGTAGGCCTGAGTCGTACAATAGTAACATTGCATATTATTGGTGAAAGAAAAAGCCAATGTTTTCAATTGTCTGTGATAAAAACAACATTGTTTCATTGTCGTACCATGGATTCAACTATTCAAGTAACGTGACAAGCAGACTTCATTAAACGGGATCAGTTTTACAGATAGGTGGCAAATTTTTGGTAGAATTAATGGGGAGGTAGGTTCGGAACAGGTCTGTAAGTCATCTCCATACATAGAATTCCTCCAATTCTCCCGTCGAATTTCATTCGTAATTTTTTGTTAGAAACAATGTTGATTGTAACATCACTTCCGGTCCAGGGTTTAAAACTCCAGTCCTAGCTTTTATAGATCGGGTTCAGCAACGACGAACATACGTCGTTATCTTGTTAAAGGCGTTGTATAATTGTTGTTGTGTTGGTCATCATTGTTGTTCTTGGTTATCTTGTTAAAGGCGTTGTCTAAATGATGTTGTATTGGTCATCATTATTGCTCTTGGCAATCAAGGTGAGGATACAGAACAGAGGGTTGTTGTAGAGGTAGTCACCGGTAAAGAAGTAGTAGCAGGCTTTCTGAAGAACGTCGTACTATAGCTCCAGATGATTCCTAATCCTACGCTTTGTAATCATCCTCGGGGTACCTCAATTCTTCCGTACGTGTTGCTCTAAGGAGAAGTTATCTTCTGAATGGTATGAGCTAGCCTCCATTTGAATTGAACTCTTTGTGGCACACACTTATATGTAATCATAGCGGTCTAGAAACAATGCTGATTGTAAGTCCAGAGTTTAAAACTCCTGTCCTAGCTTTTATTGGTCGGGCTCACCAACGACGAACGAGTATCTAGTTGCTCTTGTGTTGGTGATCATTTATTGATCTTGGCAATCAAGATGAAAATCTTTATCAGGCCATCTCCAGCTGGACGTGGCCACAAAGATGTGAGGACGTTCACCCATTCTTACAAGGGTTACTGTGGAAGAAGTCAACTTAGTCGTAGGTTTATTTTCACATCTTGTAATGGATCAAGTGTGGTTGGGTTCATGGTACTCTATTTAATAATTAATAATTTTATTTTTGCATCAATATGATACAAAGCCCGTGAGTTTAACCTCCTTTTAGGAAAAAAATGTAGAGCTCTTCTGTACCAAAAGCAAATTCAACTTACCACTCGACACGAGTGATTAACTGTATAAAAAGAACTCAACTTTGGAAGAGAAATTCAATACATATACCAACAAACTATCTTCTTCAATTATTCTCTCACATAATATAGTGTTATTGTGATCAGAACAAATCCATCCAAAATCTTTTTCTCCCTTGCCCACTAACCAAGTTACTTTGGCGAACATTACACGTGACATTTATCGTCATCCCGCCATTAGCATAGATAGTCTTTTTGGAGTGTGATTAAATTGGATAGGGTAAAAAAACCTTCAGAAGGAAAAAATGTTAAGCGTCAGCCGACTGAAAGCTATGAAAATTCAGCCCCCTCAAAGATTTCTTTGATTTATATGTGTGTTCTTTGATTTTGTTTTCTTTCCCATGTTATTTTGAGTATACATATGCATCACAGATTTCTATCATGTTGCAATGGCACAAACATTCCTTTGGTAATGCAGACATGGAGCTCCAATGCCGAGCACTGCTTGGATTCTACGACTTGTGGATCCTGCGTATGGGTGGAGAATTTGCTACCTCACAACATGGATCTTGAATGGGATGGTAATGGGCCAGTCCAACGGTCATGTGCATCACTTCACATTTTAATAGAGAGGATAAGAGTGCGTGGGGGGGCATTTGACACATGGTGATCGCACGAAGTGGTTGAAGTCACGTCGTTGGTATAGATCAGTGGATTTAAACTGTTTACCACTCCAAAATTGTTCGATCACAGTCAGTGCATACATGTTCACTGGAATCTTTAGCGCTAGTAGCTCGATCTCAAGAGGAAACTGATTTGTGAATAATCCAAATGTAGTTGTCGTTATGTTCCTGATGTCTTCTATCCCCATCGCAGTGAAACTCTAGCTCTAGCATATTCAAGGAATAAAAATATTTCTCAAAGCTATGGTTAGTACCTTCCGGTTCTTTCATCTTCAGGGTAGAAAACTACAAAGGTTTCTTTGTTGCTGTGAAGTCTTATCATCTCATGAGTTGTTGTAGCACACATATAGACATGTCTACAAGCGCACCTCTCTTATAAAGGGCATAGTACTCCTACCAAGCATGTGCGGTGCGTAACCAGGCAACACTCATCACCGGCCAGAGTGTGAGTCTCGCATTGAATAACTGAACCTAATCACATTTATGCTTGTACAAACCAAAATTCTCGAGTGGGAGAGAGTGCACTTATAGTGCAAGTTTTATGGTGGTACAATTTTGAAAGTAGTCCATCCACCCTAATCCAAGATGGAGAAATAAAAGACACCAGACTGAAAGTACTTGTGAGTAGTGAGTACCAGTGCCGGACAGAGATCAGGTGACTTGCGTCCTTTACGAACCATTCAAGCCACATTCAACACTTGATATCGACCCAAGTGAAGACATGTATGCAACTGACGGTACAAACAACAACAACTCCATTTTCAATCCAAGCAAAAGAACAGCTCAATCTTCAGTTCATTAGAATGACAACTAGGATTAAAATCTAACAGTACTATATACTGCACTGAATCTGCATATACTAAAATTAGACTTGGCACTCTCCATCTATGTTCATTCATCACTGAATTTATCATTTGTACAAGTGCATATTATAAGAATGGTTACGGAGAAGCAGCAAATGTACAGGTTTTTGCCTTCTTGGATTTGTTATTCGCTAATAAATCAAACAACACTCATATACTTTCTTCCAAGTTTGATACTTTAAATTTCGTACCTGGTAGATGTATTTGAATAGTAAAAAAGGAAATAAGGAAAAAAGAAACTGTAGCTTTTTCAACCAGTTTTCAGTCATTATAAAATACAAAAAGCATTTTCAGCCAGTTAACAATATAAACAGCAAAAAAAATACAAGCAACAACATTGTATACGAACTACTGGATACAAGTGATTAGCTTTTTTCCAGCGGAGTGTGTGGAAGCTCTTTTACTAATGATATATTTAAGTTGGAGAGCAAGTTTAATCAACACAGTTTTTCACTTTGGTCAACATCAAGCGTTGGATGTGGCTTGAATGGTTGATAAAGACCGTAGGTTACAGTGTTACACCTGATGTCTGTCCACCAATGCCTATGGGAACCGATAGCAAAATGTGTAGGACCAATAATATTTTTATAATTTTTAATGGGTAGCCTTCATTATGCATAGTGGTACCGGTGGATGTTATTTGTTCAACTGATTTCTTGCAGTGGCGGAGGTAGGGGGTGGACAGGGTGGGCCATGGCCCACCCTGAGATTGAAACATGTCCTATATACAATGGCAAAAAATCTCCAAAAATAAATTTAAAATCAAATTTACATGAACATAGTACTGTTGGCACACCCTGATCTTGCTGGCTAGTTCCGCCACTGATTTCTTGCCTTATTTCCCGGCTCATTTTCACTTTCTTCCAGTGTCTGTGCCACGCCCATACCGATCTCAACTCCTCCCCACTCGATGTCAACCTATTATAGCAATGCAGATCTTGATAACGTTCATCTTTCATATCCCCGTAGCTATCATTGTCTCAAACTCTCAATCATACTCCATCTCGGCAAGTGCCTCCATGTATTACGATTTTCATCATGCTTAGCACAATATGTGTTGCTACGTACTTTTGAACTACTACAACAATTGGGAGTCATCTTTTGCCTATGGGAAGGTATTTCATGTGAAGGACAAGTAAAATACTACAGAAAAGATACATAGAAACTTGATAAGTTCAACGAAGAAAACAGATCAAATTACAACAATGCTTGAAGATAGCTTCTAGAATGAAAAATTGTGAGACGATACCACATAAATATTTCGTTCTTGAAGGGGGAAAATGATAAAGCGATAAATTGTGAGACGATACCACATAAATATTTCGTTCTTGAAGGGGGAAAATGATAAAGAGAACAATCGCTGAAAATTCTTTTCTGAACCCGGCTCAAATTGGCTTGTTAGCCTATCCATCCGACTGCATCGAGATCTATCTCATTCTCGTATTTCTTGGTGTATGCTCTCATTATATATTTACCATATTTTAATTGGACCCCTTCATCTTCAACGTCTCTATCGTGTCGGCTCAGGATTTTTGTCGACGTACTATAATGCAAGACCTCCACTAACAGCCAGCTACCTCAATCGATCCGATTGATTAGGCCTCCTCTCTCCTCTCATTCCATAATCCGAGTCACATCCATTATCATCGCCAGCGGTGTTGACCTTTGGTTTATCATCATCTTTGGCAAGACAACAAGAACTTCTCCCCGGTGATACATTGCCCCTTCAGCAACAAGGAGCTGGTGACATCCAACGCCCACAAATGGCAGCAACCTCAATCTATGTTCTACAAATGCGTGGATTATTCAGTGTAAGTGTCGCTAGTCCTCTAAATCAACAAATCACATTACGCAATCCACCTTGTCACCCAGGCCCCCATGTTTGTTTTGCTAGCATGCTATGAGATTTAGCAAATTCTAGGACAAATACATGCGAAGATCACTCAGCGGCAGCAACGGTAGCAACTCCACCACAAGTAGTCGTGTCGGTTGTTGCTCGCAATGCCAATTTGAACCTTCCGAACGCTAACCAGTAGATCACAAACGATACAGCGCCAGCAGACGGCTGGTAGCGCCCAAGCCTAAATTTTTTGGTTGTTATTGCTTACCCACGTTTTGTGCTAACATTCTGCCTACAGGCCTGGCTACATCTTACATCTTACATTTTTAAGAAGTTGCTCCCCACTACTTCTAATTCTTTCAACATACACACACTTCACCTCATCATGCATGCCACATCACCCTCCACTAGCATATTTCTCTCAACATGCAAGCATGCCACCTCATCATCCAACATGCACGACAAAGACCCACCTCAATATGCCACTATACATAATAAAATCCCACATACAACATGCATGCATGGGAATTTTTATTTTATTGTGATATTTATATTAAATCCATATATTAGTTTAAAAGTTATTGTTTCAAATCTTACATTCTTAAGAAGTTGCTCCCACTACTTCTAATTCTCTCAACATGCACACACTCCACCTCATCATGCATGCCACATCACCCTCCACTAGCACATTTTTCTCAACATGCAAACATGTCACCTCATCATCCAACATGCATGACAAAGACCCACCTCAATATGCCACTATGCATAATAAAAACCCACATACAACATGCATTCAAGGAAAATTTTATTTTATTGTGATAGTTATATTAAATCCATATATTAGTTTAAAAGTTATTGTTTCAAATATACATGCTTCATTTAACCAAACATTTTCATTGAAATCTTTTACAAAAAAGTTCCGCAACAACGTATGGGGCATCATCTAGTTAAGGAAACGTGAGCCACTTCTCGGGATGCGACCGTCACCTGAATCTACTTCTAAACTGAAAAAACTCACAGTACACAACATACCATCCCCATCGTACACTATTGTTCACCTTCGTATTTTAAGATTCAACCCCACTATCCCACCAGAAGGACTTTCCTAAATTCCTGATAGCACACAAATGTCCAGGATTCTGGGTTCAAATAGTCCCTAGCACTGAAATGTCACTCCCAACAATAACTTGCTACACATATCAATTTCTATACCAATGTGGAAGGGAAACGAGCATGTATCAGTAGACAACTCATAGCCTTGGATACAAACATATTCATCTGTATAATATTCACCTTAATTTTTCGATGCCTACATCAACAAACAAAAGGTACAAAAATAACCAACAATTGTAATAAATTGGTTTGCTGCAATAGAGAACCATATCCATACATCTAGAAATCTAATTCAAATCAAGGTTAACACAAATAGCATCTGCAATTCCTATAATTATCACAAATATAGATTTTCTGCATTATTATGTTATGGGCAATTCCCATAACATAACAATGCCCATTGGGAATTATTGAACAAACGAATGCCCATAATTAAGTAGACCTGTAGATGGTAGACACTAAAATAAAGACGCGACATTATGGGGGTGAGTTAATTGGACCCACTATCATATGATGCCCGCCCACGCTAAGGCGCTTTCTCGATCCACCCCAGGTCGCTGCCTGTGATGTACCTTGCGTCTTCCTGCGCCACGATCTTGCCTGCCGTTCCCGAAAGCAACGCACACTCACGTCCACCTACCGCTAGGTTGGGCTTGTTAAGTTGTGATCCAAATTAATTTCTATAAAGGCTACGTTTTTAAGCAGCGGAGCGAAGGCTCATCGTAGGGAGACTTCGGTCGTAGTGGAGCGGAGTATCGACCAAGATCACCACTACTATATATATATATGTGTGTGTGTGTGTGTGTGTGTGTGTGTGTGTGTGTGTAAGCCACCGCACGAGACAGATCATCATAGTAAATCCCTGGCTTTTGTAACCTATCCAGATGTAGTGAAGTATGGCTACCTGTCTCCCTTAGTTTTTTCTCTTCCTCATTGGAAGGTCATTTCTTATTAAAATTCTTGTGTCTCCTGTGTTGATTTGATCTTCATCATGTTCTTATGCATATCCTTTCTCTAAAAAGGGCTCGATATGGACGAGTGGCATGGATCTAAGAGAGGTGGAACGGAGGTGCACAGAGCAGACGAGGTGGATGGCGACACTTAAATGTGGACTTAGGTAGTACTTAGGCCGGCCTGACGGCGGCAACAACTTGCCCATCAATGTTGGAGGGAGAGGGAGGTGCATCGACGACGGCAGACATATAGGGTGGACGTGCGGCCCACTCATGTCGCAAAGATGAGAGAGACAACCAAAAATTAAATGGAAGAAAATTTTGATTTTGGATGGGAAAGGAAAATGAACGGGACGACGAACCAAAAGGGAAGTAGTGGGTAACGGGAAAGCAACCATTAATTATTTTTTAAGTACTAGAGAGTAACATAAAATTAGTACTCTCTCCTATCCATAACAAGTGTCGTTCATCTAGTATAAAGTTTACATTAGCTTAGTACAAAATGAACGACATTTATTATGGATCGGAGGTAGTAGTAAAAGAAAAAATTAAAAATTAAAATATTTACAAAGAGGTGTACTGAAGCAGGAGCTTAAATGTTAGCTCAAAATAATTAGTGTCCCAGAGGGTGACGTATAACTACAAGTACTGGGGGGGGGGGGGGGGGTATAAGTAACATCGACACGTTTTATTATTTCTTACATTGTATAATAAAATTTTAAAATGGTTTATATAGAAAACATATAAGGACCGTACTAATCCTTTTTCAATTATCACTTGTACTAATTGTTAAGCCGGTTTGGGGGATAAAATGTGCATGAGTTATGATGTCAGGTAAAATATTATACTTGTTCAAACATCCAAAAATAGCCCACACTTTTAATTTTGCTTTATGCCGTTGATGGATTTATGTACGCTAATTCTCTGTTACTAGCAGTCTCCTAGTCATAGCACTATGCAGATTGAGGGCTCACAGCCGTCGGTGCTAGGCGAGCAGATGAGCCACCCCCTGCCAGGGAATAATTCATACTAGAATCACCGGCAAGGATCTTATGCTTGCGCTGCCGAACGCCATTGCCGCTCATGAGTTGTAGCCTGATTGGAGTCGCAGCGAGTGGCCATGAATAGGATGTGACGCACACATACGGATTTCTCAAGTGCGTGCTCTCCTACGAAGCTTCCGCTGTTGCATGAAGTACCGTCGAGCCCCCGCTGGTTCCCAGGTGTGCGGCCGTCCGGGGCTTTGCTCGAGAACTACCAGCAGGACTGGATGTGGTTAAACATGTAGTCTTCTCATGAACTTTAGTACTCAATCATCAGCATCTTGCCGGACCGTTGTTCCCAATGCTTCCTATTCCTACGTTGTGTGTAATAATCCTTGGGATGCATCAATCCATTGTGTTGTTATAAGAAAACTATATTCTGAGTCTTGTTGGCTGGTCGCTTTGAGCTCTCTCTAGTTCACACGCATATATGTAGTCATACCATGCTCGGAAGCTTCACATGTCTGATCTGACTTCTCCTTTATGATCGATGGATCTATGGAGTTTAAGTCATATCATAATACGTAGTAATGTTGCATATTTGTATGGGAGATATTGAATGAAGCTGATTCGTTTAGTTGTCGCTAATAAAACAACATTACTTTTTACAATTATTTTTTGATACATCCCCTAAATACATTAAGGATTTAGATTAACCTATACCCTTTCATAACGAAGAGCACGATGCTTTTATTTTTAAAAGACATCATCGGCGCCGTGTCGTCCCCCCGCGGGCGACCCGGGTACAAACCCTAGCCGCCGGGCGCCGCCACCCCCCCCCCCCCCCTCCCGTCGGCGTCGACGGGATCTCCTTCTCCCTCACCCAGAGTCAAGGCCGCGGGGGGCTGCGGTTTTCATGGAGGTGGCTTGGTGAAAGCCGTTGGACGGCGCGGCGTGGTACAGCTGGCACGACGCACATAGCCGGTGGGTTGGGCGCGGTAGGAGTAGCCGGCTAGTGGCGCGCTGTTGATTGGATAGGCGGAGGCGAGTGGGATAGAATTGGGTCTGAGCGGGCTTGCGTCTACCGCTGGGCGTGGCGGTTTGCTCCTGGCGGCTCTACCATGCGCGTGATGCTACAGTGGTAGCCGCATGTGGTGCTGATGCGCCTTCCCAAGCCGTGCACAATGGTGCCTGCTGAAGTCGGGGACAGTGAACTGCGTGGTCTAGCGAAATCTCGTTTTCAGCGGAGTGGGCCATGGGCCATGCGGGTTGTGGGTTGCTGCCCCTACCATGGATCTTTGCTGGTGGGGGTGGCGATTCCCCAATGGATAAATTGCAACAAAAAGGTGACTTATGGAGCACATTGATATCATTGCAAGATCCAGACATACGAAAATATGCATACCGAATTCATGTCTTATGATCGGCTACAACTTCAAGAACGAATAATGACATCCTTCTTGTATCATTTGAACTATTCATGTCATGCTACAGGAAAATATTTCCAGTTCCAGACTTTCAATGCATGCAATGAATGGAGCCAAGCATACCTGAAAACCCGCGGGCTTTGTTCATCCTGAAAAGCCTCACTGTGTCTTAAACATTAGTACGATCAAATAGTCTAGTCATTGAAGTGCAAAGTGTTTGGCATAAAATATTGAAGTGGTTTATGCCTTTGTCCCATTTCCAAGTTAGCATCAATGAAATATGTCGGAATACCATATGCCATCATGCGCAATGCGAAAGTCAGCTTATGGATAGTGCCATGTCCAAAATTTCTGTTGTAAGTCCTCCTCTGTTCGAGGGACCTATCATGTTCTTCACACATTTGGCAATATGAAGGAACAAATCAGGAGATATCATAAACCCATGTCAAAATTGTCGCTCTAAGATACACTAGGCTTGGACCAAAATAGCTGCGCACAAATTTATTGTGTGCGTCTTGCTTGTCCTTCTGAATCAACTCATGATCGAAAACAGAACCATCAAGATTCGACATCTTGTTGTTGTTCATGTAATATGCCATTTCAAGTGAGCAATCATTCCACGAAGAGGGTTCAAATGATCTCATCTAGAATACACTAATTTCCATATTACAATCTACTCAATCCCGGCGGTCGCATGGTCAATCATTGGCGGAGCCAGCAAATTGTCAAAGCCTTGACACACTATAAACTAAAGGCCTTCAATTTGATTTACCAACAAACATATTTTAACAAATGACATATACACATTGTATGCACTATTTATTTATTTTTGTAGATTATAACTGTATAAAAATGTGAAATACAAAAAAATAAAGTACATGGTGAATTTCTGGTGTCAAACAAAAGTCACCCCAGTTGTGAATTTTGAAAGATGAATCTAATTGGATCAGAGACAATAAATGCTTAGTTGTAGTTTTTATTAATAAATTACATATAATTTTTAGTTTTGCTTTATGTCATTAATGGACTTATGTACGCTAATCTGCTGTCACTTCCAGCCTCGTTATCCTAGCGATGTGCACATTGACGACTCAGAGCCATCGGTGCTAGCCGAGCAGATGAGCCACACTCTGCCGGGGAATAATTCCTACTAGAATCACCGGCAAGAATCCTACGGTTGCGCTGCTGAACGTCGTTGCCGCTCATGAGTTGCAGCCTGATTGGAGTCGCAGCAAGCCGCAGTGATCAGGATGTGCCGCACACATACGGATTTCTCAAGTGCGTGCTCTCCTACGAAGCTTCCGCTGTTTCCTGAAGTGCAGTCGAGTAGCGTTGTCCTTGGGCACAGCCCCAGCTGGTGCCCAGGTGTGCGGCCGTCCGCGGCTTTCCTCGAGAACCACCAGCAGGACTGGTAATAGTTATACATGTAGTCTAATGATGAACTTTAGCTCACAAATATCAGCATCTTGCCGGACCGTTGTTCCCAATGCTTCCTATTCCTACGTTGTTGTGTGTAATAATCCTTGGGATGCATCAATCCATTGTGTTGTTATAAGAAACTACCTTCTGAGTCTTGTTAGCTGGTCGCTTTGAGCTCTCTGTGGTTCACACGCATATATGTAGCCATTTTTCATGGTCGCAAACTGCACATGCCTGATCTGACTTGTCCTTTACGAACGATCGATCTATGGAGTTTAAGTCATATCACAATACGTAGCAATGTTGCATATTTGTATGGAAGCCATTGAATGAAGCTGATTCGTTTAGTTGTCGGTAATAAAATAGCGAGTGTGGATTTTGTACATGTGTAAGCGGGTACATGTGATATCTTATCCGTGCGTTGTTGTTTGAGATTTCTACCAAAAATTTCTATATTTTTTGCACTATGCGTTTATTTTTATTATAGCTTCCATAAGATGTAGTTATTTGAATACATACCATAACTTTCTACCAACATATATGAAATGGAACTTAAAATTGATTTATTGTTTGTAGGATTCTAAATACATAGAAGCAGGAAAAACATATGACTAATATTCTATTACGTATTGGTTCCTATATGATTTGAAAATTCATGGTTCAATTCACTGAAAAAAGGAATTTCCTTAAGGATTAGGTACATTGCACTGGTTTTTGTATAAAATATGCAATATTTGTAGCACAGTTTTCACGGATCTCAAAGCAATCTTTTAGCATTGTGCGGATATGATATCACATGTACCCGCTTGTACATGTACATATGCATTTCTGTAAAACAGCGTTACTTTTTAGTTTTTACACTTCTTATTTGGTACACCTCCCTAAAAGCATCTTTATCAGAGCCGTTAAAACGTGAAATTGTATATGCAGTTTTTAGTTCGAGTTTTGCGATTTTTTTCAGGTTGTATCATCATCGTGCAGACCAGAAACAGGCAAACAGAAAACCGATTCTTAAATTTTAAACTTCCATATTCGTAAGAACAAACTAGTTCATCATCACTGGATACAAACTACTTTTACTACAACAACATCTAGAATTTTAGAAACTTGAGACCGCCGCGAACGATCTAGTCCTCGTTTGAGTAGTTGGAGACAAGGTCTACGTAGACCTTGTCGTGCTCCGCATCATGGTGGCACCATTCCCCCTTCTTCTCCAGCGCGGTGCGCTCACCGGCGAGTCCCTTCGCTAGCAGGAACTCCTCGAGCTCGGTGTTGCGACGATGCTTCCACTACTAATACGCCTCCTCCCGCTCGCGGCACACGAGGATGGTTCCCATGACCACCGCCTCGGCGGCATCATAGGTGACATTGTCCTTGTCGCCGACGAGCCCGCTGATAGTCGGGAAGGCAGCCGCATGTGGCCTGTGGAATCTTCTTGCGGTGGCTGGAAGCTCCTCGTCCTCCTCCTCCTTTATCGATAGGAGCGACGTGATGAAGCGGCTCACGGAGACGGAGTACCAACACTCGTACTCCTCCACCTCGCGGTGGAGAAGTGACAGCGGCACCGGCATAGCGTTCGAGATGTACCGGAGTGCATCGCGCTTCCGGGCCACGTTAGAGATGACACACCGGCGCCACTCTTCCGCGTTGGCGGGGTTAAGCCAGCGCGAGGAGGAAGATGAGCTGTGTGAGGAGGAAGACGGCCTGCAACGCCACATTGCGGTGCAGAGGCTTCGTCAATAGCCACATGTCAAATTTGAACTAAAACCATGACAAAAATTATGGGGCGAAGGGAGTATTATTTTAGTAGGATTTTAGTAGGGCTATAGATGATATGACATTGATATATAGCCATATAGCCAGCAACGAGCTCTTTTATTAACCTTGCTAGCACGAACGGACCTAGCTTTCTATGCAGTTTTATTGCTATATAACCGAGATCTGCAGAGTATCACGTCTGAACCACATGATTAGTGCGTCTATCCATCCACATGAATAAGAACGATGTCATGTCCGGATTTTTTGGATAAAGGGCTTTATTACTCAAAAGGTTTAAGCAAGTACACCCGGCCTCTGCATAGCTGAGATACACACAGCCGTAAAGTCACCGAAAGAAAAAAGCAAACGAGCATACGACAAGTTACAAGTGAAAAGAACTATCGCCACTCAAGGCAGCTCTATGCGTAGATCACGCGGCCACCCATGTAGGATAAAAATATCCCTCGCCACCGCTTCCAATCGTGCACACGCCTCCATAAAAAGGCCTCGATATTCCACCCGTTGTAAGATGGACCATGAACGGAGAATACCCGTGCATCGATAAAGAACCTGCAACCAAGTGAAATTTTTATCAGAAAAGATCTTGTCATTTCTACAAAGCCAGAGCGACCATATTACGGCGAGCGCTCCTATCCTCAGAATGGTTTTAAGTTTATTATCTATCCCGTTAAGCCAATTGCCAAAGATATTAGCAACGGATGTGGGTTGATATAAATTTGAAGCCATTTGGATAGCTGACCAAATAGAACGTATGCGTTAATCTGACAAAAGAGAGAAATCATCATTATTCCTGGAAGAAAAACGAAATAGTAGAAAGAAAATATTCCCTATAGAAAATAGAAAGAACATGTCACCTACAGCCCATACATAGAGAAGTTGAGTGCAAGCCCAGACCTGATAGGATGAGTGGGAGCCAAATCTGCAAGGGCCTTGTCCTATAAACAATGCGCACAACTCAGCCCAAAGGATCTACTCGTCATGTCTATATCTACGCATAAAAATTGCCTTATCAATAACCTGAGCAGTTTTATAAGCGTTCATGGTGCTCTCGGCGGCTTCCTTCCTCTCCGGACCAGAATTAAACTCTGCAATGTACCTGCACAAATATCAGAAGGAGAAATCAGTTGTGCATCGTTGGGCAACAGAAACTCATGTCCCCAAACCACCGCATTGCGTGATAATATACAGATGACATATTAAACTGAACCGATAGAATGACAATATCATCCAACAAAAAATCTTAAGCTAATGTCATGTCCGGATGAGAGGGGGGGCTCGTATGCGTTAGGAACTAGTTACATTTTTTGAGCATTAAGGAAAATTTTCCTCTAAATTTAAGTTCATAGGGATACATGCCGGTTCATGTGAGTTCATCAACCACATGCCTTCGCATAGCTATAGAAAGAGCATATTTAACTAAATTATGAGCCTCCCTAGCTATTGACAGTTCTCTTCTCAAGTATAAAATCACACAAATGAAAACACTGCTTATTAGAGATGATCTCCTTGATAATATAATGCCATGTTTTCCTTCAGATCCTCTCTTGAAATAACAATATCATCCAACAAAAAATCTTAAGCTAATGTTTCTGCTTTCACGGCAAGCAAAAGCTCAAGAAGGACGCTTTCGACTACTCCAGGAAACACGAACACAGAAGAACCTCGATATATAATGACACATATGGTCCCTGGAAATTGCTATAGACGCACCAGTTACTCCATATCGCGCTACACTACCATCCACATTTATTTTAGTGACACCCGAAGCTGGACGGACCCATATTGCATGCTCGATCGGGTGAATGGAAGGTACATGAGTTCTCTGTATAGAAGTAGAGTAATATTGCAAACATTTGGAAAAGGGGAATATATTAATATTGCAAACATAGTTGCATAAGCGTGGTAAATTATGGATAAGCACTTACACAATGAAAATGAGGGTATAACAATGTGTGGACAGGTTTTCCGGTCATAGTACCACCTCAAGTGAGTTGAGAGACCAAGTTATTTTGGTTGGTCGTCGCTCAAAAGCTAGGACAGTTGTTGAACTTACATATGTGGTGGGAGGGAATGGCCAATCTTTTACTTCCACGGCCTCGGTTTCGGTACAGCACAGGCATCGGTTGTTTCGGTGGTCGGTTTCTCTGGTTAGGCAGTCTTTGGCGCGGCGTAAGCATCGGTTGTGCTCGTCGCGGCCGTCTCCGGTTGGACATTCTTTGGCGCGGAATAAGCATCAGGTGTGCTTGTCGCGGCCGTCTCCGGTTGGACATTCTTTGGCGCGGAATAAGCATCGGTTGTGCTAGTTGTCGGTGTCTCCGGTTGGGCCTTCTTTGGTGCAGCATAGCTATCGGTGGTGTCCGCTGCCGGTACCTTTGGCTCCTCCTTTGCTGACTCCTTCTTTGGTTCGACAGTCACCGACTCCTCCTTTGGCTTGGTGTAGGTGTCAAGTGTGGTTGGCATGACCGCCAACTTTGCTGCCTTCATCTTAGGCTCCTCCTTCTTCGGTTCCTCCTTTGGTGCGATGTAGGTGTCGGGCGTGGCAGCTTCTGGCTTTTTCGGCTCTTCCTTCTTTGGTGCAGTGTAGATGTCTGGTTTTCCTGCTGATGGCTTCTTAGGTTCTTCCTTTTTCGCCATCTCCCGTTTCTTCTCAACCTCGACCTTCTTAAGCATATCTACTTTTATTTTTGATATCTTCTCCGCACCAGTGTATCCAGAGGCGTCGTTCTTGCCTTTGGACTTCTCTGCGCCACGGGGGTTTTTACTTTTGGGTTTCTTCTCGATCGTGGAGGACTCGCTCTTTCTTTTGGATTTCTTGGAGGCAACTTCAGATTTCTTGTCCACGCCGGCATAGCCAGAGGCACCTGCCGGTTTCTTCACCGCATCAACAACATTGGCGGGGGCGACATCAGGTTTCTTCTTAGCACCGGCGTAGTTAGCGACAACTTCAGGTTTCTTCTCAGCGGCGGGGGAGACGGTTTCGGGTTTCTTCTCAACTCCGGCGTAGGCGGCGGCGGAGGCGGCTTCAGGTTTCTTCTCTACGCTGGCAGCGATTTCGGAGGCGGCTTCAGATTTCTTCACTCCACCACCATAGTCCAGTGCGCCATGGGCTGACGCTAGGGGGACGATGGAGGCAACAGCGAGGATGAGAAGAAGCGCTAGAGCGAGCTGGGCCCTCATGATTATCAACTTGACCTTACAGTGGCGGCGAGATGAAATGCCTGCAGGAAGTATTTAAATGGCGGGCGAGGGAGGGAACGAGAGATGGTGCTGGTTTCGTGCGTTTTCCCAGGAAATGTAGCAGCTAATCTCGTCCTGTTAAAAAAAGTAGGCGCCTGCCGTGAAGAAAGGACCCCAAAGAGAAGCCGGGAACTTTGCTAAATAAGGATCTTTTTGCAACGTGCTGTTTTCCAAATATAGGCAGCATGCATGGCGTGCAATTTTCTTTTACTTGTTCTTTTTTCCTTTTTTGAAAGACGCGGTTTTCTCAATAATCTTTTTTGCTTTCATGCATCTAGCAAAACACTTCACCATGTTATAGCCATGGTTTTGGCAAGTGTTCTTCGCAATGGACGATAGGACATTGCTGCAGACTACAGAAACTCTAGATCTTCCTTCTGCTGCTCCAGAACAACTGGGGCAAGTGCTCGTCGTCGCGTCGATACGCCGCTGATCTCGCATTCCTGACAAGAACATAAATCTCTCGGCCCTGCATGCCCTCACGATTCCACTGATCTTGTCGCAACACCGCCAGAACGCGGTCGCGGCACCATCTTTCCCAGTGCTGCCATAGTTAACGTAGTCGATGGAGGTTTAGTGTTCATTTGATAGGACATCGTAACGCTGACATGCGGAGAGCAAGTTTAAATCTTCCATGGACGAAACCGGTCATCACAAAGCCTTATCGGCTATCTCAACGACGCCTTCCGTGTGGTGTCATCTTTGGGATATTCAAGGTCGCTGGTTTTGTTTATGATCATACCTGCAAGTTGTATGTACATATTATGATCCGAAAACGGAAACCCCAAAGTAAGAGTTTGCTCTATCAAAAGGGAAGGGCTGTAATTTAAGGATTATATATCCATCCAATGTTAGTGCTATAATTTGAGGGACGTTTCCAGCCAGCCTAGCAAAGTAATCAGTTGAGTACAAGTCCTCTGTACATGGCTTTTTTTCCCCATCAAGTTTTGAGTGTCACGTGATGGCTGTGTGTATCCGTGTTCAGAAAAGGGAAAACCGGCTATTATCCCATACGTTCCCAGGCTGCCTTTGTAAAGAAAGTAGTTAACAGCTAGTAATAGAAACCATATTCCGATTGGCTAAAGAAGAAGAAAAATCACAAATCACTAACGTGCTTGATTAGACGAGTGTTTTCTTGCTTCATCGTCGACACCACTGAGCCGCACCTCGTTGATGTCTATCTGGTCCCAGTAGCAGTGGGTGCAGGACTTGGGGCCGTGGTAGTAAAAGTGTCCCGAACACCTCCCAATCCCAATTACAAGTAGCCGTGTCAAGATATATATGCTTTGTGTCAAAATATAGAGGCTATGTTTAAGCTCCAAGGTGAATATCTATCGCTAATGGTAGAGCGCTTGCACATTCTAGGATGGGAAGACTTATCTTGCAAGCGATGCTAGTTGTGAAGGCAGACACCATGCCATTATATGGCCTCACCGCACCCCGGCCTCCTTATGCCCTCGTTGCATGTTGTGGTACTACGTACCCACTCCGTGTACCCACACGTATTTATGCTGGTGGAGCAACTGACACGTTACAAATGTGCCTAGTGATATAGACAATGCATAAAAAAATTGAACACAATATGAAAGCAGATGTTACATACACGAAAAAGGGTCGTCGGGGTCAACATACACTAACAAGTAGCACTATTATATTCCCTCAAAAATAAAATAACAATAATATATAACAAAAAATGTGTAACTAGTAGAGTATTAACTAGCATGTCTTTTATTTATCTTAATAACCTCACATAAATAAGAAATTAATAAATACCAAAAGACAATTACAGTACTACAAGGAAACTATGTATCTTTATTCTAAATTTAATTGACACTGTAATGAGGGGTGACTTAAGGACTAATCTAGACTCTGAAATCTACGTAATTAGATTATCCATCCAGACCTTGAGGCAATGATAAGAAAAAATCAACGCACAAAAATCCTAAGATAATACGAGAACATGTATTAGATTGGTTTTAATATCACTTACAGAATTCCAGATCAAGTCTTAAATTTTGCAGAGCAGAAGGATGAAGATTTGGGGCAGCCAGGGCGGCGGCGGCGGTTGAGAGGACCAGTGCGGCAAAAAGGCGAAACGAGAACATAGGAGGAAGCGAGCGCACGCACGAACATAGATTCTCTATCCAGTCGTAAGCAATTTTCTCCTGGGCTGTATGTATATATCAGAATGAGGCTGTATTGCCACTAAAACATGAGGCTGCTACTGGGCCGCTGGGGAGACTGGGGTCAAGTTCTTTTTTTAGTGGCAATTTTCTCCTGGCTGTATGTATATATCAGAATTTGGGCCAAGGTCGTCGGGGTCAATTGCCCCCGGCCCAATACTGTACTACGCCTACACATCCTATCTTTATGAGCATCGGGCATATCATTTTTAAATTGATAAGGTCACTGTATATGTTTTGTAGTCGATAAAAATATCTCCTGCCACTGAATGAAGATGCCAAAAAAAATGAGCATAAATGCCAAGTCTAGGACTTCAATTTTTATGGCTTGGTTCCACCACAAGAAAACAAACAATAGGAGATACGCTTAGTTCAGTGTAATAAAAATTTGAAAATTATCAAAAAGGAACACCATGTGCATACTGTTTGCTGCGAGATTGAAGCAAGAAAATAAAACGCAAGCAAGGAATTTACTTTGTTATACACCTGTGGGTGCGGCTCCGACAAATATATTTACACATGAAGATAAAATTCTTCAATGAATAATACACATTTTTCGAACGAATAACAGTTATATCATACATGTTTTCACTGTTTCATTTTCGGTATGTTTACATTCTGCTATCTACTCGCCCCTAGTACAAACATGTGCTGCCCAAGTAAATAGAATGTATGTCCTTAATGACTTTCGAATCGGTATACTTCATTCTTTCAAGTGAATCTAGGTCGATTTACAACAAACATAGTTTGGTACCGTGAAAAATAGTAGATTCGTGTGAAAAGCCCATCAGGAATTCAACATGCTTTTAAGGTCATTTCAGCCCCGTAGAGAGTAAGCTCATTCATATAGCCCAAAATGCAAGTTCCCGATGTATTCCCACTTTAGTCCCAAGCCGTTGTTCCCCCTACCACACTGACACCGGCCGGGAGGACATATTCACCGACTCTATAGTGTCCGGATACACATGACCACTGCTCTTGACGAACCAACAAGAGTCAAGAGGCATGCCATTTATGGCTTTGATCTACGTGAGCAAGCAGAACTATACATGGTTCTAATTGTGGTCATGGAAGGATCCTAGGTGGAAGATAGTGGCACCAGGTCATAGCTTCGTTCTCGATGCCTCCTAACCCCTACCTTACCTTTAATCAAGGTAGATCAGTTCTTTGTGTTCACCTAAAAAATATTTTTCTCTTATGAATGGTATCAGTTGGACTCTCTTCACTATTTGTGGTGCACATACCTATACATACCCCCCCCCCCCCCATAGGCTCCCTGACTGCACATGGGTGTCCATGTTCCCTTTATGACCACCAAAGTCGTCCAAGTTGCAATATATCACACGAAGATTGTTGGTTTCGATTAAACCACAACATTTTCCGAGAGCCCCGTCCAAAATTCGAGGTAATAGAGCTTCTTAACTAATTTGCTTGTTTAGGTTCCTTGTATGTATTCATGGTTAATCATCATGTTGCGCATATGCATTACTGGTTTTGTCACCCTTTTTTTCCGGGTAAAGGGTCCTTTCATCCATAATGTGGTCTAAGATCTGTCAGCCGGGACCTGGTTGTTGCCGTCCTGGACGGCGACCGTGGATCTGTATCTTCGCCCAGATCCGTCGGCGGCTAGGGCGGCGCTAACGGACACCGAGGTGGTACCGGCGGCGGTCGGTCTAACGGTGGCGGATTGGATCGGGGCGGCGTGGGGGCCTGCTACCGCGAATGAAGATGGCGGTCCTAGGGTTCCAAATCGCGTCAGGAAGAAGATCTGCCTGACGCATGTCCTCTTTGATCTGGCCGGAGTGTCGGGTTCCGAAAAGCTCCGCCGGCGAATTCCCATGGACGTATGCCTGGAGATTGCTGGATCGGGTGGGATTCGGTCGCAACACAAAAAGTGGTGCGAAGCTCTGCTTTGTTGCCATCATGGGCAAAACCATGGTGAAGTCATTGGTGAGAATGTCATGAAGGCTGAGATTGGAGGATTTGCAATGGTGATTGGAGTCTTTGCGTCGAGGAGGAATTGGCTCGGAGTTTCAGGAATCGTGGCAGCAGTATGTTAGCGGGGGCGACAACACATGTGAAGTTCAAAGTCCTACCTTTCTAGATGAAAATCCAAGGCCTGGCCTTAATTGGTTGTGCCTGGCAATGATCTTGCTGAAGACATTGTTTTGAGATCGGGGACTATCTTCAGGATGAAAACCCAAGGTTTAGCCTTAATTGGTTGTGCCTGGCACTGATTCCTTCTTGAAGGCAGTGCTTTTGAAAAATTGGACACCAGGTGTTAGCTTGGTGGTGATTGTGCTGCTGCTGCAAAGATTGTAACTCTATAGCGGAACTTTTTCTTTTTATTTCTTCTCTTTTTGTTTTGGTTGGCTGAGTGCATTCGTACTGCCTAGCAGTGCGTAGTTGCAGAGGCCGGGTGTAATTGGTATCTTCTTGATATTAATATATTCTCCTTTTCCAAAAAAAATAATGTGGTCTAAGGTAAGTTTAGAACGAATGTGCACCCAATTTGTATTTAATTTTATTTTGTCACGGTAGAATTGAAACTTGGGCACATATGTGCAAAAATTGTGGATTCATTTTGTTAGCGCAACTTTTGGTCTGATTTGTGTTTTAATCCCAAAGGGATGCCCCACAAAAAATATTCCAAAATTATTTCTCTATTGAAATAAGTACTTAAAATAATGAGGACTCATATACACTCCACGTGTGTTCGTATTTCCACAGTTACCTTTCTATCAAAAGTACCAGCATGGGTTATCACCTAATGATTTGCATCAACGATTCTAGTCCTCAGCCAAATAAGTGCTGGCATTAGTTTGTGCAAGGCAATTTGGAAGCACTCAATGTGATAGATGAAAATGTCCATCATTTTTTAGTTGAAGAGAACAACATCTATACAATCGATGCATTATAGAAGAGGGAAAGAAGGGTTTAGGTTACAAAGATAGTAACAAGACTGGATAAAGGGATCTGCCAGGAAGAAAAGAAAAGAGAAGACAAGGATAATAACTTTGGTTTGGTCCGGTTCAAGTTCAAGTTCATTTTCACCTTTGACAGAAATTCACGATTGGAGGCAGCAGGCAGAAGATCTTGCTTCCTTAGAAGCATACACGAGTCTTCATTGCCATGGATATCTTGGAAAAGACGTTGATTACGCTCCTTCCAGATGTCCAGCAAGGCCCATAACCATTTGAGAGGTATTTTACAGACAATCAATTGGATACAAATGTGCTCACTATATGTTCCACGTCCCTCATATACCTGCATATTCTCTAGGTCTAACAAGCCCTGTCAGTTTTGCTACGAACCTTGAACTTTACACTTCATTATCCACATATGATTGATTTGTATATATATATTATTCAGTATCTTTAATTTCAAAAGGATGAGATGAAGACTCGTGTAAAGATTTAATGTTTTCTGCATAATATTTTTATATATACCTAAAGTTATAAGAGAAATTGACTGGTGGGCGTGGTAACATAAAGGTTCACAAGTGAGTTGTAAACAAGGTTTATTGGATTATCATGTTCAACTCGGTTGTGCACTACAGACAAAGTATATCGATATGGAGTCATGGTGTCTTGCTCGGTTCCCTAGAGTATTAAAGCAATTATCCCAATTAAAATGTTTCAGAACAAGCATGTGTTGTAATCATCCCCCAGGGGTAGGCCCATGGCGATATAAAGTATGGGGTCCCCTTGATACGTGAGACAACGGAATGTGGTGATACTCGGATTCCAATACGCAACCGAGTTAGACATTACTCGGGCGCAGCAAAATCAAGCAAACATGACGTTACTCGGAGATGGCCCTACCTCCGAGTAGCACCTCATTCGGAGAGGACAAGTTATTCGGGCAGACAATAACCGAGTGACAAGCAATTCGAAAGACGAGAAGCGTAACCGTCACCAACATTAAAGAAGCTTAGTCATAAATTCCCACTAGCACAATAGTGGAGTAGAGTAAAATAATTAGGTGTTTTCATGTATTTATGGTAGAGCACTATTGTAGCATTCATTGTATCTTAAATACACCCACCGTGAAGAAATGAACTGATATGAGCGCACTCCATATAAGATGGTAAACTCACGGTGGGGAGGTTACACACATGATCAAACATTCTGGTACAAGCAAGAACACCCCAGACACTGGGACAGGACTAAGGTTTTTACCTTCAAGGGAGGGGCCTAACCTGTATACTTTCTCTGTGTCACAATATTTGCATCTAGATCGATATAGCCTTGTTCATATCCTTATGTTCATTCTCGGATCTAAAACCACGACAGCATGCTTATTAGCCATTCCTTGCTCTATGTTATACACATCATGATCGATGAGACTTCACCCTTTATTTCCTAAAATATGACCATTGTAATAAAAAATGTTCTTGTATTTGTCATGAATTAGCACAATGAGATTATTAGTTGGTATAATCGAATCATCTACTTTCGTTGAATGACCAATTGTCATTTTTTGAATTTTATGCAACAATTATGCCATTATTTATGTTGAATATAACCCTCATTCATGAAAATCGTTAATTGCAAAATATGATAGACAATGTTCATTTTATCGATACAAAAATACCTAAGTGTGATTCATGTGTTTTTGTCTCAAAATAAGACAATTTTGGTACCTTAAAGCATTGTGATACCACATGCATCTAAGACTCTTCATACGCATATGACGAACATTATCTTCGGTTTGCATTTGACTCGTGTTACGTGCAGATACGTACAACCTGCCTTCCTATATAATTGTCATTTGCATCATTGATTTAGTAACGAAAACAAAGAAAGTGTTATTTTGTTACGTTCGTAAACTCGAGGTTAATAAAAAAATTGGTCTCCTGAATAATTTTTATCTTATTTTATTTTATTTTGAGGGAAAGGAAATCATGTCTAGCGTTATTAAAATTAAACAAGTGTTACATAACACTGCCAAACTTTGCTAGTTCATGCTCAACATTATTAGACCCTCTAATACAATGCCTAGAAATGACCTTCCCACAATCACTACATAGATCATGGCATTCTTCCGGAATTGGAATTGGAACTAGAACGGAGCTGGAAATACCATATCATAGTTCATCGCTTGCACAAAAGCCAAGCTATCAGATTCCACTATCAAGAAATTACATGCTAGCCTTTTGGCAAGTTTCAGCCCTCCTCTTAGTGCCACAGCTTCTACCATTTTCCGCATGAAACGCCTGGTTTACATGACAACACGAGGACCCAATAAATCCACTAGTATCACCATGGACAAATGTGTTAGAGCCTAGATATGCTCGGCCGTCGCCAGTTACCAACAGCCATACTGTCGCACCCAGACACATGTATGTGTATGGCTTTGATCAAGGTGATCGAGCGATAATAAAGATATATCACTACCATCATGGTCATGGAAGAAACCTATGGGGGCATGCCATAGCTTTATTCCCACATTTCTTCTTCGGTGCACCCCTCCCCTCCCCCCCCCCCCTAAATTACATGAAGGGCTGAGATTAACCGATACCCTTTCATAATGAAGGGCATGATGGTCTTATTTTCAAAAGACATCTTCTGCCTGCTCTGGAACATATATGTACGTATACGTATCATATAGAGTTAATTACATGAAAGTAAAAAAGAAAGGACACCACTAGGCATCAGACTATAGACACTTTGCATCTATCAGACTAGTGAGAGGCCGTTAGATGAGGAGCATCCAGGTCGTTCATTGATGTGCATTAGGCCCACGGCGAGATTTGTTGAACTGTTTGCCAATTGATTGATTGCTTTCATCATAACTGCTCCCTTAACCCCACTAATCTCTCTATTAGTTCGTTTTATTCCTCCTCCCAATAGAATATTCCCAATTTACAGCCCAAACATGCATTGCTACGATTATTTTTTCTTGCAATAATTGCTTCTAGCGACTCAATAATTTGCTTCCACTGACTCAACAGTTTGCTTCAGCTAAAAAAAAAACTTATCAAAACCAATAGAAAATTGTGTTCGAGCTAACAGAAAATTGTTCCCATTATATTAACTTCCAAGTACACAAGAATTTGTTTCCGTCGACTAGAAAATTTGCTTCCATTGCAACTTAATTTTGCTTCTCTCAGCGACAGGTAAATTTATTTTTTCTGAAATATAGATTGTACATTTTTTATATAACATACATTTTTTATATAACTTGATTTGCTTCTCTCAGCGGCAGGTAAATTTATTGGATGTCTACCAGACTATAGGTAGGGAGTGTTTTGAAACAGAAAATTGTGCCCATTATATTAACTTCCAACTACACAAGGATTTGTTTCCGTCGACTAGAAAATTTTCTTCCGTTGCAACTTAGTTTTGCTTCTCTCAGCGACAGGTAAATTTATTTTTCTGAAATATAAATTGTACATTTTTTATATAACAAACAAACGTTTGCTACAAAAGACAAAGGAATTTGCTTCCTTCCAACAATAGCTTAATACATTTACATCTAATACAGTTGAGAAGCAAGGGTATTGTCTTGGGTTGCAGCGGCGCAATAGTCACCAAATAAAATTTGTCAATACTATGATGGAAGCAAGAAAAGGAACACTGCCGCTAGTTAGTAGCGCAACATGGCAATAGTCTGGCCTATTTAATTGTTGCGGAAGCTCGAACTCACACACTGCATCGGCAAGCACATCCTTGGGAAGGGCTTTCGTCTCTATCTCCGGCCATGTCTCCACCACCTCCTTTGCTGCCTTCTTATTGACGCAGTCGTCATTCTGTCGGGAGGTCAGTGCAATGAGAAAACAACAGTGTATGGTTGACATCATATGGCCCAGAATATAGAGCAGAAGCTTACCTGAGAATACCAAGAACGCTTGAACTATCAAAACTTAAATAATATGCAGCCGAAGCACAACAAAAATGAAATGTGCATGGCTTACACGAAGCAACAATTTGATCTATCAGAACATACACGATAAGTAGTGGAAGCATAAAAATTTGAGAAGAAGAAAATGCATTGCTATAGAAACATACAGTATGTGTTACGTAAAAGTAGAAACTATATCTTAAACAAAGCAGCGATTTGATTGATCCAAACATACATGATAGAAAAGGAAGCATAGAAAATTTAGACAATGAGAAAACTTAATACTATAGAGAAAATATGCGACACAAAAGTAGGAACCATGACTTATAGAAAACGAGGAGGGGCTCTATCACAACATACATAGGGTTGTGTTTTGATCAAAATGGTGCTGAAAGAAAAGAACAATAGAAATACCAAAAAACAAGGACTGCGGAAGCAAACTATATACAACAAAGAAACATACAAAATATAATATGGGGCATGTCATATTACAATAGTGATAACAAGGAGATCAGCCTTTTTAAAAGAAGCATGAAGTATGGAAGTATTCTACCTAAACCAAAGGAGCATAATAAGTACAATTTGGAAGCCTCATTAGTATGAAGCATGCACAGAATGGAGTGAAGCTTGTGCAAACCACTGCAGGTTCTCCGGCCGGCCGGTAGGTGCTTCTCTGGCCGCAGATTTAGCCGATGGCATACCTGTCGAAGCAACCTCTGGCCGATGGCCGCAGATGAGGTCTCCCCAAAACAAAAACAATGGTCGCAGATGAGGACGATTGGGGGGGGGGGGGCTGGATCCGTGTTGCAAGCATCGCGCGCCGCCTGCGATGTCACCCGAGGGCGGCATCAATGGAGAAGCCAATTTGATGAGGAACAAGGAGGCGGGGCTAGCCGATGGGGTGACCCTGCTGCTCCTCGACCATGAGAGCTGGAGGTGGTGCGAGGCTAGGGGAGGGAAGTGCGTCCGAGGTTGAGGAAGAGGTCGGGCCGGTGTGTCTCTTGATTGGGTAAACAGAGGGATTAATTAGGGAAAGGATTTCCGGCGAAGGTTGCGCGTCTGATTTACTTCTTTTAATAAAAAACATGATTTGTGAAGCGCTAGATTCAACTTGTATCGACGGCATTGGACTGGTCTGACGTTGGATGTCTACCAGACTATAGGTAGGGAGTGTTTTCCAAAAAGAAATGTATCCACTAGGATTTGAACCAAAGACCTCAAGCTTAATTGCACACAACTCAAACCAACAAGCCATGTATTGTTTGTTGTTAATTAAGTATCATGGCTTAATATATTGTTTAGAATTTAAACGGGCTGCAGGTTCATTTACACTACCAGTTTTATCTTTAAATTGTTAAAAAATAAAACTTATAATTTTATAAATAATACACATATAAATATAAATTTTTAGATTTAAAAATTAATTTAACTAAATTATTAACTAAAAAATACATATAATTAAACTTATATAACATAAAACAATGTTCGTGCTGACATGTACTCCCTCCGATCCATAATAAGTGTCGCTCGTCTAGAACAAAGTTTGTACTAGCTTAGTTCAAATTTGGCGACACTTATTATAGATCGGAGGGAGTATATAATTTATCTATATTATAAATATTTTTTCTTTTATTAGTTTTCATTCAACCACACACGTTGACAAGCGGGACATGTCATCAATATTTCATACACAACTAAAATAATTTATATTCTTGGATATTCGGCAGAAAATAGAAATGTTTATAAATTTTAATATGATATAAAAATATTTATTAATAATCGTATGTATACATCATACATCATTTCCTATTTAGGATTGGTTATAAATAGTTTCAAAAGATTTTTTTTTCACAATCATCAAATGGACCCAAAAAAATTCCACACACTCCCATCTCCATGACATGCATCCATGTCAAAATTATTTCTTTTTGATAATGTATGAACTTTCTAGGGTTCTCCAATGAAAAAAATTGTAGAATACTAGATGAACGTGACACAACGTGCGTATGTTGTTTGAATTTGTTCAAAAAAAATTGGAGGGTTATCATTGAAAGGTGATTTTTTTTTGCATGATGCGTGCCATGGTGATGCGAGTGTGTGAAAAAAAATTGGGTTCACTTGACATATGTGATTATTTTTCACTTAAGACTAGTCCGTCAAGCCTAACCGAACTACCAGCTTTGAACATGATGTATTTAATTTTAGGCATGGAATGATACCGAATTTTACCGGTAAGTTGAAATTCTCATGGTAACCATCGATACAAATTCTGACACCGTACGCACGTTGCATCACGTCCGACTAGTATTTTAGTACCTGATTGGAAAAACTTGATTGATTGATTTGAAAAAAGTCAACAAATTTGAAATAAGTTCCATGTAAAAAATGAAAAAAAAAGATTATGAAATATAAAAAATGGAAAAAAGGACAGAGAGAAAAACAAAAAAGCGATATGAAAATCCATCGAAAGAAATTATTAAATGCAAAAAGCATATACTAAACTTATATGAAATAAACAATGTTCACGCTGACATGTACATAATTTATCTATACTATAAATATTTTATTATTGTTATTTTCTTCAAGCACACATGGTGCATCGAGACAGATCATTAGTATTTCATACACAATAGAAATTATATATATTCTTGGAGATTGGCCATTTCGACCTAACCGAACCATCATCTTTGAACATGGTATATTTTTTTTGCAATGCATGGAATGCTACCAAATTTTACCAGGAAGTGGGCATACCCATGGTAACTCTTCATGCAAAATTTGAACGAATTTCAACACCGTACGCATGTTGCGTCACATTCGGCCAGTAGTTTAGTGTTTTTTCACCATAAAAATTCTAGAAATTTCATAAAATATCAAAAAGCAATGGAATTTAGCATGGACGTTTGCCATGGTGATGCGAGTGTGGAAAAAACTTGAGTCCATTTGATGCAAAAAAGTTTGTGTTCAAAAAAACTTCATCAATTTTGTAAAAAATAGTTGAATTTGAAAAACTTTAGTAGATTCAAAAAAAAGTTCATCGATTTGGACAAAAGGTCAACAAATTGTAAAAAATTCAACAATTTGAAAAATAATCATTGAATTTGAAAAAATATTTTGCATTGTAAAAAACAAGATGAAAGAGAAGAAACAGAAAAAAACTCTGGACAAAAAGTCCACAACAAAAAAGGAGAAAAATCTAACTGATTACTATATAAATAGTCGGGGACAACTTAGTGACACAAAACATTGCCTACCCTGTTGGTTAGTGGACCGTTCAATGAGGTTGAGGTTGTGAGTTTGATCCTTCGTGCACGCTCATTTTTGCATATTAAAAGGTGTAGACGTATTAAAATGTATTCTACAACATGATGTGTGAAAAGTCTGTATTCTACAACATGATGTGTGAAGAGTCTGAAATGTCCTTTATACGTTTTTTTTGCATATTAAAAGGTGTAGACGTATTAAAATGTATTCTACAACATGATGTGTGAAAAGTCTGAAACGTTTGATAGGGGGGGTGTACCGAAGCGCTGCTCCCCCGGCCCTCCTTTAAATTTAATCATTCTCAGGGTGCATCAATTATTTGTTTTCTCTAAACTGCTGTGGCACACCCCGCGTATATGTAACCCCGCAAGCTTGCAGACTGCACATGCATGTTTGTGCTTCTTTTATGACCACCAAAGTCCAAGTCGCTATGTACCACACTAATGTTTCTTGTTTCTATTAAACCCCCACGACATTTTTGAGAGCCCCCTGCAAAAATTGTGGTATTTGCTGTTACTAGTAATAGATATTCTTCACTAAATTTTTGAGTTGTAGTCTCCATGAATCGGTATGATCATATTTGCGTCATGCCGAGTCACACAGGTTAATGCTGTTATTGAAATATGTTGGTGTTTTCGTTGGCAAAGCTAATGTTTTAAAAGCACTTTGAAGAAAGCCAGTATTTGTGCTAGCTTGCCACGGTTACAGCCGAGCCATATTCTTTTTCAAGTCGGCGTGTATGCCATAAGGTTGTCAGAAAAAATGGTAACAGAAAAGATGTTATGATGCTGATGTATGCAAAAAGTAAAGTGCAAAGGCTCATATAAAAGTCGACTCTGGATTGAACATGCCTCATCTTCTCGCGTTGAGAGAGATTATTGGGTTATCTAGGAGTCGAAACCTCTCTGTAAGCCGGCACATATGACTAGCGTTCCCTGTGCTTAAACCCAAACTCGATAGGCATTTCTGTAAGCCCCAAGGTTTTTAGACTTAAGTCGGGTACACGTAGGTCTTATGAGCTTGAGCTATACAGGCCAAGATTAAGGTGTGGTTAGCCAGTTCATGTCTATGCCGGGATTTCTTCGGATAAGAGTCGATGGATGCCATCGAGCTCCCCTACTTCCGCTGAATAAGCCATACACATGTGGAGTTTTACATATATATGCCGAGTTCTTAGATAAGAGTCGATGAATGTCATCGAGCCCCCCGATTCCCCTGAATAAGCAATATACATGCTCAGTACCAATAGAGGGGTTGATCAAGCCCCTAGGTCTCTGAGATATGAGAATGCAGAAGATGCAATGCATCATGACATGTAGTGTATGATGCAAGATGAGAAGAGAGTAAATTCATAGTGCATAAGATGCAATGTATGGAGAAGTTGGCATGACCAAGGTCGGCGTACCTTAGTGTGGCGAAAGCCGGTGCAACGAGAGTCGACTTGTATTTTATATGGCGAAAGCCGGTGCGACGAATGTCGACTTTATATATTTATGGAGAAAGCCGGTGTTTTGTAATGGTCCTGGATTCATAAAGGAGCCAGAATTTTCGATGACCCGGAATCTCGTTGTGCAGCCAAGATTTTCCAATAAACCGGAACTCGAGAAGGGAGCCGGGATTTTTCCGATGATTCAGAACTTAATGAAAGAGCCGGAATTTTTCCATCGAACCGGAATCTGGGCCGGGATTTTACCTATGATCCGGTACTCAATGAAAGAGCCAGAATTTTCCTGATGAACCGGAATCTGTGCCGGGATTTTACCATCGAAAACAATGGACCAAAATTTGTGATGGTCAATTATAATCCGTCGTTGAAACATAATATATCTCAATCCCCGATGGATCCTATAGGAGGCGTAGCCCCCGACTCTTGAGTCGACTCGAGGAGTAGGCTTGAGATTCTTTGTGCTGATCTGATGATGCAGAATAATCCCAAAACACCACGGAAGTCGACCATGGTGAGGTTGTAGTCGATCTCGTAGGAGTCGACACTTGATAGCCCGGCCGACGTAACGAGTCCGGGGTGTGACTTAAGCATCAGGCGCGGTGCGTAATCCGGTGCGACGTGAGCCTTCAGGGCGACGCTATATGTCAGCGCTAATGTGGTTTATCGAGCACGGCGATGTAAGCCGGCGATGGCTCGACCTTCATATCCGAAGTGTGATGTCACCTTTGTTGTGATTAATTGTCTTCTAAGTCGGCGGCGAACGCTCGTGGGTCGGGACTCGGGCGTGATACTGGAAACTGGTGCGCACGCAAGAATCGATCGCAGCGTAGAGTCAGTAGCGATGATGTTTTCGCGCCACCTGGTGCGGATAGAGGCGGATCCGGTGCTGTAGTGGTCTGGTGGTGGGCACAGCCGGCGACGAGACGGACTGGACGGAGCCGGCGTCACAGCAGCCCAGTAGCGAGCGCAACCATCGGGCGCGGCGACTATTGTGGGCTGGTACTGATGCTAGAGGATGTTCGTAGGAGGCGGCGGCACAGCAGGAAACGATGGCCAGCAGTGGTGATAGTTTGTCCATAGGTGAAGGCGACGGCGGAGGGCAAGCGGCGAGCAGAGCCGGTGGCTTGGCGCCGGTTGAAGTTCCAAGCCGAGGGAAACTTCTTCATAGGCCTGAATGCCTTATCGTAGCTGATGTTGTATTGTACTTCGTTGCCGGATGAGGCGTTGTTTGAAGCTAGCTTTTTCACGTACTACTCTTTCATGCGTACTATCCATCCATCAGCCGCTTTTTTGCTTAGCTTTGTACGCATGTTTCCAGTTTTGTATTGCATATCCATCAGCCAAGTATTATTGTAATAGAATTCGGCCGTAGGTAGGCACTGTGTATTCATCAGCCGGGCAATATTGTAGTAGGATTCGGTCGCACGTAGGCACTGTGTATCCATCAGCCGGGAAATATTGTAGCGGAAGTCGTCCATTGGAACCTTGATTACGGCGAGTCGATTTCGTACTGTCAAGTTGAGTTGTCGATGTAGATCTGTTTGTGCCGGTTCTTCGTCCGGCCGATCACGAGCTTCTCGATCCCTATGAGGATCTCTTTCAAGATGACAACACCCTTGTGCGTAGGCCCCACGGTGGGCGCCAACTGTCGTGGAAAAGACACGTCAGATATCCGTAGAGTCGGACTTGATTATAGGGACTTTGCTACGAGTGTACGAGGAAGAAAATCACACAGGGAGAGAGACACGATTTATACAGCTTCGGGCCCCGGGAAACATCGTCCGATAAAAATCCTACATGCTTTTTGTGGTTAGGTCTTATTCCTTTGCTCACGGAGAGTCGCCGGCATGTCGCCGGCTCTCCTATAGTTGTGTCTAATTGTCCCGGGTTTAGATGACCCGGGACTAGTCTATAATTTAGAGCCTATTGTGGTCTATTGAGTCTGCTTGAGTTCTCCCGTTTGGGGCGCCCTACCCCTCCTTATATAGGTGGAAAGGGGAGGTTTACATGTAGAGTCCTAGTAGGATACAAACTAGTCTCTTATTCTATTACAAGTCGGATATCAATCCAGGTCCTACTCTAAGTCTTATAGTTTTTCGTATCTTCCAAGTTAGGTAGACTCCATCTTGATTCCTTCGTCCGGCTTTCATCTCTGCGAGCCGGCTCTTGTCATCCGACCGGCTTTGTCTTCAAGTCGGGTCTAGCCGTGGGATATTCCCCGACACATCTTCTACCAATTCTGCATCCAATTCCTGGTTTACATCACAACACGGGGCCCCAATAAATCGACCAGCATCGCCATAGACAATAGCTCCATGTGCACCTCTATTATACTCTTTTGAAAATGTTGCATCAACATTAAGGATTTGCAAGTTACTCAGGGGCACCCTCTATTGATTCAGATGGGGTTGGTTTGGATTTCCCGCACTTCAAGCAAAAACCATGCACATTGCTTGGATGGCAAGTGTGGTACACATAGGGGACTAAACTGACTTTGCCATGAACGAGTTGTCTTCTTTGCCAACATATGTACTAACTCCCCAACTTGTTAAGGTTGTTTTTTGCCTGCAGACCACCTCCTATTATGTAACTTCCCTTTCATACCCTCCCACAAAAGCTCATTCATATGGAACAAAATGCAAAGTCGTCCTTCTGCTACGACGCTAGCTAGCATAACGATGACAGAATCCCCTGCGCTGTATTGCCAAGCAATACCCGAATGTATGCAGTGACCAACCAACATGACATCGCACCCAGACACATGTTCGTGTATGGTTGTGATCTAGGTGAGCAATCATGATGATGTATGATTATCATCATGGTTGTGGAAGAAATCTGTGTGGAGTCCATAGCTTTGTTCCAATGCCTCCTAACCCTATTTTACTTAATCATTCTTAGGATGCATCAATTATTTGTGTTCCTCTAAAAAGAATTGGTCCTTATGAATGGCATCAGTTGGATTCTCTAAACTATTTGTGTCACACACGTGTATATGTACTCCCGCGAGCTTGCAAAGTGCATACTGCACATGCATGTTTGTACTCCTTTTATGACCACCAAAGTCTAAGTTGCTATATACCACATGAACGCTCCTTGTTTCTGTTAAGCCCCACGACATTTGCAAGAGCTCCTGTGAATATTTGAGGTATTTATTGGTAGTACTAGTAATAGAGATTCTTCATTAATTTGCTCGTTTACGTTCATTTTTTGCATTCACAATTAATCATCATATTTCTGCACATGCATGCATGATGGGTCTTTTCACCCATAATGTGGTCTAAGGAAAACTTAAAATGAACGTGCACCAGATTTGTATTAAATTTGGTTTAGTCATGGTGGATTTGAAATTTATACACATATGTTCACCAAATGTGGATTCATTTTGTTATCACAAAGTTATGTCTTATGAGTGTTGTAATATTTAAGGAATATGCCAAAAATATTACAGTATTTCTCTACCACCATAAGTACTTAATTAATAATGAGGGCTCCTATACGCTCCACTTTTTTTCGAAGAGATCCTATACACTAGAGTTGTGCTCGTATCTTCACATTTACCTTTTTCTCAAAAGTACCGGCATGGGGTGTCACCTAATGAGCTGCAAATGATTCTAGCCCCCAGCCAAAGAAGTGTTTGTTAGTTTGTGCATGGAAATTTGGAAGCACTTAACACGATAGATGGAAATGCCCAACATTTTTGTTGTTGAGGAGGACAAGTATAGTGTGATGCATTATAGAAGAGGGAAAGAAGAGTTTAGATTACAAATATTGTAACAAGACTGGATAGAGGGGACCAGTCAGGAAGAAGAAGAAGAAAAGGATGAATAAGTTTGGTTTTGTTCGGTTCAGGTTCAGGTATTTCACCCTGGACATTAATCCACGGTTGGAGGCAGAAAGTAGGTCTTGCTTGATGAGAATCATAAGTGATTCCTCATTGTCATGGATGTCTTGGAAAATATGGGTCACGTTTGATTGTTCGCATACAACCAAACTAGGCCCGTGGGCAAAGAAGCCGACCTATTTGACCGTATATTGTTTGGTCCGCATCGCACAGAACCAAAAACACCGTGTAGTTTTTGTGAACAGAGATAATATGGGCAGCCAAACAACGTGTCTACCGTTTCGACGGTGCCAGGCTAAAGGTTATGCAGGCATTCAAACAACACACAGATGTTGGTTTTTTTCCAACATATGCTCAACCAAGCCCGGTGGAGAAGGCTATCCAATACAAGAAAAATCGCATATCTGAACCTAACACGTTCATGGCGATTATGTTCCTTCCAGATGTCCAGCAAAGCCGATTTAGTCATTCGATAGTCATTTTATGGACAATCAGTGGATAGAGATATGTGCTCACTATGTTCCCCGTCCCCCATATATATACCTACATATTCTCTAGTGCTAATAAGCCCTAAAAATATTGTTGTGAACCGTGAACGTTAAACTCTATCATTATCCCCATATGATTGATTCTAAAATAGTACAACCTTAATTGCGAAGGGAAGAAATAAAAAATGCATTGCTTTATAGAACGACAAGATCATGCCACATATTATTCCAAAAATTAGTCCAATCGCACATTCTTGTGAAGAAAAGGGGTAGCCATAGTAAAGCATGCCCTTAATGTCCTCCTCCTCCTAGACTAAGGTTACATCTTCCAATAACATTCTTGGATCTTGTTTTAGACTATACATTACAAAAAGGAGTCATGTGGATCGAGGAAGAAATCAGGTTTGCCGCTTGCACATCGGGTAAAGTTTTGAGGGTATTCCATACACCTCCTAGTCCAAAAAAATTCCCTACCAATCATGGAAGGCATGCATGCATATTTGATGGTTTTCATGGATCGGTCTCTAATCTAAGTGTTGTCCACTAATCTCGGTGCTACAAAAGAACCTACATTAGCTATGCAGAGGGGATGTTGCCATATTTATAGCCTCAGAACAACCCATTTTTCTAGAAGTACAATTTGGTCCTAAATGTCCATTCACAACTAAGAACGCATTGATGTCAGATATGCTATAGGCATGTTGCATTAATAGAAGTTGTTGATGCAAGCAAGACTTCACAAGGGTGAAAATTTCAACTATAAAAATAGTATTCCTTCATCCCTTTCATAGCATTCGAGATGATATCAAAGTAGCTACAAAAATCAATGGAAAAAATGAGTTTTTCAAGATAAAATCAAAGTAGTCGAAGAAACCAACGGGGGAAAATGTTCTTTTCAAGATGAGATCAGAATAATTGGAGAAGTAAACGAGAAAATATGTGTTTTATGATCCTCCTCAACCAGGCATGCACTTCAATCACATATATATTTACACATGAAAAAATTATACTCCCATGAATATTTCACATTTGTAAAGAGAAAATCTATTATCATACTATATCTCTATTTTCCTTTCAAAACGTAAAAACCCCGATCTATTCTCCCCAAGAACAAAGATGTGAACAAATAAACATAATAGTTTCTTGCCTAAAGGAGTCCGGGGATGATAAACGACGACTTGTAAATTGTTAACACATTGCCCTTCAAGTGGAAAGGGTGAAGCACCGGATGGTATGACAATGCAACCAACTAAAGCGTTGAACCACCATCATTTCACACCTCCTAATCTGCTAAATCTCTCGAAATCCTCCGATGACAACTTTAAAAAGAGATGCTGAGTCTTCCAAGCAACCATACATGCATGCCACAACATCAGATTGATCTCAAAACAAAAAGGTGTAACCTTCATTAACCCATTGCACGAGATTCTCGTGTAACTTCTAAGCATGGACCCTCACGACTTGGTTTACTAAATAGGTTTGAATAAGGTGATTGGGTTTATTCATCATCACAAATACAATGTCAATTACACATGGAAAAGGTGTGACTACACCTGGGTGCATTGTATCCATGATGAACAGTGTCAAATATATATGTCTCTGACCCATTATTGCAAATCAATATAATGTTATTCTCTGGAATAATTTTAAGCAAACCGCAACATACTAAAAGGCAGAACAAGAACAAAATGTCTATCTGATTGTGGAGATCCTGCTGAGCGAATTGTTTGCTCACCATAGTCTCGGGAATTATGCCACTAATGAAATTCTCGGTTGGTAGGTGAGCATCTAATGTGTTGATTGCAAGAAACACACATGTGCCATTAGAAGTGTCGGATCATCATCATCACCGGGTTGCACGAGATGAGCCACCTTGCATTTCTTCTCATGTTAGTCTCATGGCCAATTCCAAGCTATGCCACAATAACATCACTTGTCCTTGGACATATCGTTATCATGAATGGCATGGTCGGCATCGATGGGAGCACCTTCAAAATTGGCATCGCACCGATGGCCTCGGGGTTTGCCATGACGTGTCTTGCCACCACACCCAGTGTCGTCGATATGTGACGGCAGATGCCATGGGGATGGCTAAAGTGAGGGGAAGACACGAGGGAGAGAATGTCGATGGTGCCGGAATCGGGTTGGGCACAAGCACGGTGAAGACACCACGATGTACCCAGGTTCGGGGCTCTTCGGAGAGATAACACCCCTACTCCTGCCTGTCTCTTGTATATCAATGGAGTGGCTACAATAACTGCTCTTCTACCTGCTCGGGGGAAGGAGTGCACCGCCGCCGTGGGCAAGGTCCTCTCCCGCTTCCCTGAGGAGTAACTACGAGCAGTGAATGAACTGAAAGGAGAAAGAGTTAATGAGATCTCAGGTGTGGCGTCCCTCGCGCAGGAGGGGTACCCTGGCTCTTATAGTGTGAGCCCAGGGTACTTCGGTAACTTCAGCGCCGACTGGGCCCAGCTGTCAACCTCTAATCGGCCTGGGCCCACCGACTGCTCCTATCCGGGTGATCCAGAGCCTACGAGCAGCGGCCCATGCTGCTACCTTGTAGGGTCTAGTGATGAACAGTGGAGCTACGAGGTACGGTCTTGTCGGCCTGTCCGCGGAATCGGCGGAGAGGTCGACATCGTATCTCCCGGAAATCCTCGATGTGACTTGGCCTTCCTGCCACCCAGATATCTCGGGATATGGCATTTATGACCTCGTAATCATACCCCCGACTGGGTGTCAGGTAGCTCCGATTGCGCCTGGACCGGCTGGTGGTTCCTGGGTAAGGCCGATTGCTCTGGGCAATCGGTCTTCTAGGAAACGACCTCGGTCCAGCAGCAGGCCAATCGGACGATCGTCTTCAATGAACAAAAGGGTGGACCGATTGCGCCTGGGCCGACTGCCGGCACTTAGTATGGTCGATTGCCTTAGAGCAATCGGTCGTACCTCTGCCTAGCTCGGCCCAGCTGCAGCCCAATCGGCCCATCCTTGTCTTGAAAGCTTGCTTCCGCTTGGGTTAGCCTACCCGGGTACCAATCCCCCGACAGTAGCCCCTAAAGCTGTAAAGGTCCCACAGTCACTTGACCGCGGGGCCTTTGCAGTTTTTCAATTTGTCTTGAGGTTTTCCGACTGCTATGGCCTCTTCGAGTGCGTCATTCCGAGTTCGTCGGCCGACTCGGAGATCACACTCGGCTGACCTCGTTCCCATCCGATTGGATTTGGTTCCTTCTCGCTTCGTATCTTCATTTTCTGGAACAGTACCTTCTGCCGATTGCGCTCCAACGGTTATCTCCGACTTGCCCACGACGTGATCAATGAGCTGGGACCTACGACCCACGCGCGACGTGACAAAACTGCAGGAGCTGACCCCCACGTCGCACGTCTCGCCTTCTGTGCCAGGATCCTCTGTGATGATCTTCCGGTTGGCTTCCTTGTGCCCTAGGTCACACCGGGCCACATGGCCACGGGGTGATCCCACTCCCCTCCCCCGCCGCCCATATAAGCCACCGGGGGGGAGCCTCGCCTCTTCCTTCTCCAACACATCTCTTTCAACCTCCAGCTTTCTCTCTCTCTCTGCGCCATTGCCGCTCCTCGCGCAGATTTCTCTCCCGCGGACCTCTGCTCTCCCGCCTGCTCCGGCAACTGATTCGCGCTCCTCGCCGCCTCCGCCGCCGCCGCAGCAGTTCGCCGGCGTCGTTCTCGCGCTCCACCTCGGTCTGCTTCCTCTCCTTCCTCTTCTGCGGAATCGATGGCGCCACGACGGGACGTCTCGCAGGCGAGCCGCGGGTGCTGGAAGGGATCCCAAGCCACCGCCGTCGCCGTCGAAGCACTGATTCGCGCCCGAAAGATGCCCGCAGAGATCGAATGGCGGATCCCGGGCCAGGCCGACGTCGTGCCCAGCGCGCGCACGGGCGAGAGAGTCATCTTCCTCGCTCAGTTTGAGCGTGGATTCGGCCTTCCCGCAAGCGCCTTCTTCCGCGAGTTCCTTGAGTTCCACCGACTTCAGCCTCATCATCTCGCCGCCAACTTCATCATGAACCTTTCCGGGTTCGTGACACTCTGCGAGGGCTATCTCGGCTGCCGACCTAGCATCGCGCTCTTCAAGCGCTTCTTCAACCTCCGAGCCCACAATGCTCGAACAGGAGAGGTCGTTGCCCCCACCATCGAAGGCGGCAAACCCTCCTATCCGACTGATATGACCGACTGCGGCAGTTGTCTTGCCGCAGCCGGCAAGATAAAATATCCCAGCCCCGACATCGTCCAGTCCTGCAAAAACTGGCAGACGTCGTTCTTCTACGTCAAGTCTCCCGATCAAGGCCCCGACCTCCTCAACCTGCCCGAGTTCTCACTCGCTAGGCCGGTTGAGAAACATCAATGGGCTCTGAAGCACGGTGCTGGGGATTGCGACGTCGACGCTCAAGCTGCCAGGGTCACCCAGCTGGAGCGAGAGGGACTCCTTCCCACCGACTTGATAGCGGCATGGCTTCACGCGCGAATTCTTCCCCTGCAGCGCCGAGCGCACCGTCTCTGCGACGTGGCGGGGCCTCGGGACCCCACTCCGCTCTGCACGTGGGAAATGAAGACCGAGATCCTCTGCGCCCGAGTGAAAGCCATCACCGCCAGTGCGCTGCCTGATCCTTTCCGGTTCGGGCTTGCCTACCTTACCCGACAGCGGAAACCGCCTGTGGTATGCTCCGATTACTTGTGCCTTCTTTTCAGCACTTCATTCAGTCCGACTGCCTGCTCTTCCGATTGCTTTTTCTTCGAACTACATGCTTTCCCAATTGCTCTGATCACTTGTGCCCTTTTTTTAGCACTTCATTCAGTCCGACCTCATGGAGGACGGCCAGGAAGCTGGTGTGTTTGCCCCTGATCGCACGGAAGAGGACCCAATTGACCTTGAGTACGATGGCGAGGTCCCTTCCGCCGAGCCCAGTGAAGATGATGAGGATGAAGATGAGTCCTCTGGGGAATCCTCCGACCCCATGGACGCCGAGGATGATGATGCTACGCGCCACCCCTCCAAGGACCACCACTCGGCTGCCAGCTCAGGGGGGTACGCCCGACTCTTCCCTTGAGCGACTTTTGGCTGATTGGAGTGATGATGATAGTATCTCAACGGGTGCTGCTCCTGATGCAGCTCCTCGGGATAATCCTCCCAGGGTGCCAGCCAAACGCATCTCGGCAGCTGGCTCTTCCTCTGGTACCGCTCCCTCCAAGGTCATCCGAAGCGCGCCGACTGCCCACAAAGGCAAGCAGGCCCAGAAGACGACAGCTCGAAGGCCGACCACTCAGGCGCCGCTGAATGTCGCCCCACTCCGCTGCCGAATGCCTACCGGCGCACCTCGGACGATCGGGTATGCTTCTGACTTTCTGCGCAGTACTTTGCTACCTCTGCTTCTACTGGCTCTTCTCCCTTTCTCCATTCAGCGAGCCGATTGGGCTTGATGACATCGACACCGAGATTCCGGCTCGTGTCGGCGCCATCATCTCGCCCGCTGCTTCTTCTGCGGCTGTTCGCAAGCGGCCGACCGCCACCCATCACTCCTCCAAAGACGCCGAACGTGCTGCCAAGAGAGCTCGGCTCGCAGCAGCCCAGAAGACGTCTCCTTCCGACCTCGCCCCAAAGATCATCAAGCGTGCGCCCGACCCGGTATCTCCTGGTGTCGGGGGAACGCAATCGGTCGATCCGATTGCCCCGTCCCCGCCACGCCGCTCCAGCCCGGCCGCCGCTGCTACAACTTCTCCCGCTCCGTCGACCACCATGCCCGACGCACCAATGGTGACGATCTCGCCGCCGACTGAGATGTCGGCACCACCAACCATTGCTACCACGCCACCAACTGTTCTATCAGCGCCGCCGACGACCACAACTCTTCCCCCAGTCATCGTTACTACCGCTGCTCCGACTCGCCCGATTGTGCCACCGCCGCAATCGGGTGCTTCTGGTTTTCAAGTGACGACGGTGCCACCAGCTCTTACAACTGCCACTTCCATCGCGATTCCAACCTCAGCGCCGACGCCGACCCCTGCTGCCTCAGAAATTTTAATGCGCACGATGGATCAATTCCGGGCCGAGTACTCTCGCGCCCGTCATGCTGGTGCCGAGGCTGACGCTGCGCTTCCTCCTCAAGAGCCCATGGCGTCCGCGCTGAGCCGAGTAAACCGCTTCGCCAATGCCATTGCTCGGGATCTGCAACAGCTCGCCTCGCATCATACGGTAACCTCTTGCTTTCCTTCTTTTCCTTCTTTTACTTTAGACATTTTTCTTCCGGTGGGTGCGCGCAAGCGCACCCAATGGGTGTAGTCCCCGAGATTCGGGCCGATTGATTACAATCGGTTCGGATCTTCTTAGTACTTTCGCTTTTTTCGTTTGCCTTCCTCAATCGGTGGACTTTCCTTCCGGTGGGTGCGCGCAAGCGCACCCACTGGGTGTAGTCCCCGAGATTCGGGCCGATTGGTTACAACCGGTTCGGATCTTTTAGCATTTTTGCTTTTCTCATTTGCCTTCCTCAATCGGTGGACTTTCCTTCCGGTGGGTGCGCGCAAGCGCACCCACTGGGTGTAGTCCCCGGGATTCGGGCCGATTGGTTACAATCGGTTCGGATCTTTTAGCATTTTTTCTCCATCACTGACTTTGTCGTACTGTTCTTCTCAGGCTGTTATGGAGGAGAAACGAAATGTCTTCGAGAAACTTCTTGAAGCTTATACTGCCAGCCTCCGGACCCTCGCCCAGGCCCAGCTGCAAGTCAACAACCTGTCAGCTGAGACCTCCAAACTGAAAGGTATCTTCTAGCCCATCTGCCTTTTCTCCACTAGCCGATTGCTCTAGCGCTCATATCTCTATGCTCTCTTCTAGCTACTGTTCCTCTGGTAGGTGACCTCCAGGGCCGGATTTCTGAATTAACTGCAGAACTTAACCAGCAGAGCCCAGCTCTTGCCAAAGCTTCTGAATAAGTGACTCGGCTGCAAGGGGTAGAGACTGACTTGAACCGGACTATTCACAATCTTCGCGCCGAGATGGCAGCTCTTGAAAAGAAACATCTTGCGGACGTTGCTGCAGTGACGGCTACCAGCGCTGGGCTTCTTGCCGAGCGGGATGCCGCAGTCTCCGCCCGAGATGCTTTACAAGCCGAGAGGGATGAAGCAGTCGCCACGCGGGATTCCATTCGCAAGGATCGCGACGAGCATATCGCCAAATATGAAGAAATGGAGAAGCAGCATCTTGAAGAGAATGCCCGAATGCGCCGCCGAGCCAAGGGTTTCTGCGACTCGCTAACTGACATGGATCTTCTCCTTAGCGGTGAGTCTTCCTTTATGCCGATTGCATTTTCCGATTGCTTTCTTCTTGTATTTGATTTCTCACATTTTTCCTTCTTGACACAGAGGCCTGGCCCGAATCTGAAGCGGCTGCCTACGCCGCTGTCGCCAAGTCTCGGGACGTTCATATCGCTGCCGGAGGGACTTGTGACCGCGCGGACAGCGTCTGGACCCGACATGAATATCTGATCGGCACTCAAGCTCGCATTCCGGTCATCCAGGGAGTGGCCCTGTCCTTCAAACTCGGAATTCTAAAGATTGCCGAAGCCCTGTGGCCGGCGGCTGAGCTCAAGGCCGGACTAAAGAGAATGGAACATGCTGCCGACTCCTCCGCCGAGGTCCGCAAGGACGACCCACAAGAGGAGGAAGATTCTGATCAAGGGGAAACTCCGAATGCGACCACTGAGCAAACTCGGATTCTCCTCAAGGCTATCCCACGTCGGATCGACGTTCTGCTGAATTCCGCGGGTCGTACTGGTGCGGAGACTTCCCTTCAGACAATATTGACTTGGTACCCTCAGGTGAAACTCTCCAAGTTATACAGCCTCCGAGATGGTGCCGGGGACCTTCTTGAGAAAACCTACGCTGAAGTCAATCGGCTGGCCAGCACTATGGCGAACTGGTTCTCTCCGTATGACTACACTCCATATCTTGATGACGGAGGGAATCCCCTCCCTGCTTCAACTATCTCTGCACTAGCCGAGGAGCCTTCCGACAGCGATTCATCTCAGACCTCTCCGAAGACGAAACGAGCTGATGTTGCCGGTTCTGAAGCTCAATCGGATCCATCTGCTCCATCCTCCAGCTCGGTGCCTCCGACTGCTTGAGATGTGCCATCTTGATTTGTATTCGGACTGTCCACCTGCCGATATTAGATCGGTTTTACTTTTCCTTGTAAGACAATTTTAATTCTGCCGACACCCACTGGGGACCTAGATGTAATGAACTTATTCGGCCTTGGGCCTGTTACTTTTGATGCAAATCGATTGCTTGTTTTAACTGTTTTCATGTGCGATCAACTTTGCGTCTTTGCCGGTTTCTTTCATCGGCTGCGCTTGGGAATGTTTACTGTGTCGATCTTGCTGCCGACATGCGGTCCGCAATCGGATCAACAGTAAACATCCAGCCAAGGTTTGATGAGTTTTTATTTTTACACGACAAGATTTCTAACGCAAAGGATTCTGCAACAGCAGGCGCCGATTGCTCGCTTCTGGATCTAGTGTCCGAGTTTGCGGCGCAATCGGCGACTTTATCTCGTCGGCACTGCTTGTGGTGGCATGTTTCGAGTTGTTTCCCGGGATTTGTACTACCGACTGCTTCAATCGTCACCCTTTTCAATGCCACAAACCCCTTAGTGATTTGTGCTTGAGCTGGGTGTCCGATTGCGAGCCGTCCTGCAGTCCCAGTGCCACGATGGCTTATTTTCTTGACCTCGTGGTCGGCCAGTCCCCGGGTATGCTATGCACGTCTCGGGTCTGACGGAGCGTTGCCGATTAGGGCTAGCTCTTCGAATGGAATTATACGAAAAGTACTCGAATGCTCATTTTCAGAGACATGATAACTTTAACTGATTGTTTTGCCGAATGGCTCACATAAATTTATGCCGTTCAACTATAGAACGGACATAACAACTCGGCATTCCACGGCCGCTCTGTCTCTACTCCCGATGTGTCCTTGTGCCGAGTTCCCTTGGTGCAATCGATCAGGTAGTAGGAGTTGTTCTTGAGCGCTCTGCTGACAATAAATGGCCCTTCCCAAGGTGAGGATAGCTTGTGCTGCCCATCTGACTTCTGGATTCGGCGTAGCACCATGTCCCCCTCTCGGAAAGAGAGAGGTCGAATCTTCTTGCTGTGGTAGTGCCGCAACTTCTGCTGATAGATTGCTGACCTAGATAAGGCCAACAAACAAGCTTCTTCTTTGAGGTCGACGCCGTCTTCTCTTGCTAACTTAGCTTCTTCTTCAGTGTATAAAGCGTGCCGAGGTGAATCAAACTCGATGTCGGAGGGGATGACTGCTTCTGAACCATATACCAGGAAGAAAGGAGTGAATCCAGTCGACCTATTCGGCGTGGTCCTCAAACTGAAAAGTACTGCGGGGAGCTCATCAATCCATGCCCTAGGTGCCCTCTCAAGTGGCTCTACCAATCTGGGCCTGATACCCGATAGGATTAGTCCATTTGCCCTTTCGACCTGACCATTGGACTGTGGGTGTGCCACAGATGCCAGATCAAGCCGAATGCCTTGCTGAGATGCATATCGAGCCAATGCCCCCTTTGCAAAGTTTGTGCCGTTGTCGGTGACGATGCTGTTAGGAACACCATATCTGCATACGATGTCGGCCACAAACTTGACTGCAGTCGGGCCATCCAACTTCTTGATTGGTCTTGCCTCGATCCACTTCGTAAACTTGTCGACTGCCACAAGGAGATGTGTCATGCCGCTTCTAGCTCTCTTGAATGGTCCAACCATATCCAAACCCCAAACAGCAAACGGCCATGCTATCGGGATGGTCTTCAGTGCTGATACTGGCTGATGACTCTTTGCCTTGAATCGCTGACAACCCTTGCAGTGCTTCACCAGATTTTCAGCTGCTGCGAGTGCCGTTGGCCAGTAGAAACCATGTCGGAAAGCCTTGTTGGCGATTGCCTTTGCTGACGCGTGATGACCACATTCACCCTGATGGATGTCTCTGAGCAGCTCCAAACCTCTGTCCTCTTCAACACACCTCTGAAGAACACCAGTCGGACTCTTGCGCATCAGCTCGTTGTTGATGATTGTGTATGCCCACGACCGGCGAGCGATCTGCCTGGACAATGCCAAATCTGGTGTAAGGATCCCATCTGCCAAAAAATCTCGAATCGGCTGTGCCCATGATGGCGCACTGACCACTACCATTACTGCTGCCTGCTGGGGTAAGACTTCTTCTTGGATCTCGGTCTCTTGAGCATTGGCCTGCTCGATCTCGGCCTCTTGAACCTCTGCTATCTCTTCTTCTGCTTGCGAACTGCCGACTGCGGCGCCTGGCACGCATTCGGCAGCCTCTGGTGCTGACTTCTCATCTGGGGTTGAAACTTCATTACTGCAATCGGCAATCTCTGATATCACTTGCTCTCCAGAGGTTGTGCCATTTGGCGCAGCCTCTGCTTGCTTCTCTGTGGTATCGCTCTTCTTCTTCTCTTCTGCAGCCCCTGGTTCGCAATCGGCAGCCCCTGGTGCTATTGACGAGACACCCTGAGCGTTGGATGGCTTCTTCATGGTTGCAGGCTTGGCCGGTTGAACTTCTTTTGCCTTTCTCAGAGCTTCAAGATCGGTCTCCGAGATGAATATGGACTCGGAGTCTGGTGACGGAGTGATGGATGGCTTCTTGATATGCTCGAGAGATACGCCTGGTGGAATTGCTTGCCTTGTGGAGCCAAGCTTGGACAAGGCGTCTGCTGCTTCATTGTTTGCTCTTGGAACATGATGGAACTCACAACCTTCAAAGTATCTGCTGATTTGCTGCACCAGGAATCGGTAGCTTGCCATATTAGCATCTTTAGCATCCCACGTGCCCGAGCACTGCTGTACCACCAGATCGGAGTCACCATAGCACTCAATATTCCGAATACCGATTTCCTTGGCCAACTTGACACCATGCACAAGGGCTTCGTACTCGTCTACGTTGTTTGATGCTGCAAAGTGAATCTGGAGCACATATTGCAATTGATCTCCTCTTGGGGACGTGAGCACCACCCCAGCCCCTAGGCCATTCTTCATCTTGGAACCATCGAAGTGCATTCGCCAGACATCTGACATGGGGAGCTGTGGCATATACTGAGTTTCAGCCCAGTCCACCAGGAAATTGGCTAGTGCCTGCGACTTGATTGTAGTCCTTGGCTCATATTGGATGCCATGACTGGCCACTTTGATTGCCCATTTCGCCACTCTTCCGGTTGCATCTTTGCTTCCCATGATGTCGGCTAACGGGGCCGAACTGACAACAGTGATCAAGTGGGCTTGAAAATATGGCTTCAATCTCTTGGCCGCCATGTATACTCCATAGCACATCTTCTGGTAGTGAGGATAGTTCTGCTTGGATGCCGAAAGCACTTCGCTGATGTAGTACACTGGACGCTGGACTTGCTGTGCCTTGTCCTTCTAGGGCCGCTCCACCACCATAACTGCGCTGATCACCCGATTGGTTGCCGCAATGTATAACATCATGGGCTCCTTTTCAATCGGGGCAGCCAGAATCGGTGCCGTGGATAGCATGCGCTTGAGCTCTCGGAATGCTTCATTTGCCTGGGGGGTCCAAGTAAACTTCTCTGTCTTCTTCATCAACTGGTACAAGGGAATTGCCTTCTCGCCCAGCCGACTGAGGAATCGGCTGAGGGATGCGAGGCAACCGGTGAATTTCTGCACTTGCTTCAAGGTCTTGGGCTGCTCCATGCGCTCTATTGCGGCTATCTTCTCGGGGTTGCATTCGATTCCTCTCTCGGAAACGAGAAACCCCAAGAGCTTGTCGGCTTGGACTCCAAACACACACTTCTCCGGGTTGAGCTTGATCTGATAGGTTCTCAGATTTGCAAAGGTCTCTCTGAGGTCGTCCAACAATGTGACTCCCCTTGCCGACTTCACCACCAAGTCGTCCACGTAAACGTGGATATTTCTGCTGAGCTGAGAGTGTGTGCATCTTTGCATCATGCGCTGATAAGTGGCACCTCCATTTTTCAGACCAAAAGGCATGGTGATATAGCAGTAGGCCCCGAAAGGGGTTATGAATGCTGTCTTGATCTGATCTTCCACGGCTAACTTTATCTGGTGATACCCAGCAGTAGCATCCAAAAAGGATAACAACTCGCAGCCGGCCGTAGAATCAACCACTTGGTCAATTCGGGGCAAAGCAAACGGATCTTTGGGGCATGCCTTGTTCAAACAAGTGTAATCTATACACATACGCCAAGTCTTGTTCTTCTTCATGACGAGGACTGGATTGGCCAGCCACTCGGGGTAAAACACTTCCATGATGAAACCTTCAGCTTGTAACTTTGCAATCTCTTCGCCGATTGCTCTTCTCTTGTCCTCAGAAAAACGTCTCAGGGGTTGTTTGACCGGCTTCGAGCCTGGCCGAATGTGCAGCTTGTGCTCGGCGAGTTCTCTCGGAACACCAGGCATGTCCTGTGGAGACCATGCAAAGATTTCCCGGTTCTCACGGAGAAACTCGACGAGCTCCCTTTCCTATTTGTCGCTAAGTCCAGCTCCGACCACAACAAACTTGGTCGAGTCGGAGGGATCTAGAGCGATTTTCTTGCTGTCCTTGGCCGATTGAAAAGCCGATTCCTCATCTGCTCTTTTTGCTGGGCCAACCGGCAGTGGATTCTTGCTCTGCGCTTGCGCCATTGCAATCACCTTGCCGAGCTGACGCTTCTCTGTCTCCACCACTAAGGACTCAGCCAAACTGCTGCCAGCGGATGTGCACTCGAGGGACTTCCTGAAGTCTCCGGTGACTGTGATGACGCCGCTTGGCCCCGGGATCTTCATCTTCAGGTATGTCTGCTGTGTATTGATCATGAACTTGGCAAATGCTGGTAATCCCAACAAAGCATGGTATGGACTGCTAAGGTCGGCCACCTCGAACCAAATCGGCTCTCTCCTGAAATTCTCCTCTGTGCCAAAAATGACATCCAGCCGAATGCGACCCAAGGGGGTGCAAGACAACCCAGGGACAATCCCGTGGAATGTCGTCCGACTGCGCTCCAAATCCCTCTCTGTAAGTCCTAGCTTGAGCATCGTATCTCGGTACAGGATGTTGATTGTGCTTCCTCCATCAACTAGCACTCTTGAAAACTTGCATGAAAACTTAGGCCCTGCGACCAGAGCATCCACCACCAGCGGATAGTTGCCCGGATTCGTCAAAATGGTGGGGTGATCTGCTCTGTCCCAGGATATCGGACATTCTGACCAGTGCATGAATTGGGGAATCGACGGCATTGTTGCATTGACTTCCTGGGCTCGGGCTCTCCAACTGCCCTTATCTGTGGACTCACTGGTAAAAATCATATATGCTGCATCTTGCTGCGGGTACTGGTTCTGCTGCTGAGGTGGTCCTCTGTTCTGCGGTGGTGGTGGTGGTGGTGGTGGGGGTAAAGCTTCTCCTTTTGCTATCCTTCTCACAAAATCACATTGCCGAGTGGTGTGCGCAGACGGCCTCCCAGGCGTGCTGTGCAACTTACATGGTGCATCCAACATGTCCTCAAACGTGTACTTGGGCTTCATCTGCCCTGGGGGTCTCACATTGGGTCTCATCTTCCGACTGCCTCCTGCAGCCGCTGGGTCTTCCTCATTCTGAACAGCGGCCACCTGCCGCCTGCCATATTGAGTGTCCGGTTGCTCGTCCTTTCGCTTGCCGTTGTTCTGCTGGTTGTTGTTGTTGTTGTTGTTGTTGCGGTTGTTCTCTCTTCTCTCTTTTCGACTGAGGCATTGGTTTCCTGTGTCCGACTGCGGAGCTCCTGGTGACTGGATCACACCTCCAACTCCGAGTTGGATAGGGCGCATCGCAGAATCGGACATAGCGAAAGCATTTGCCACCTTCATGATCTCGGCGAGCGATGTGAAGTCTTTACGGAGCAGCTTGTGCTTCAGCATTGAATCAGCCAGGCATCCATCAGTGAAGTACTGAATGGCCTGAATCTCATGGACTCCTTCGCACGAATTCTTCAACTTGATCCACCGAGACAGGTAATCTCGGAGGGGCTCGTCCTTGCCTTGCACGCACAAAGCTAACTGCCGAGGGAGGTTGGGCCTTTCATATGTGCTTGTGAAGTTGTGGATGAACGCAGTCGTGAAGTCCTCCCAACAGTTCACACTGTCCTTGGGCAAACTATTCAGCCATGTCCGAGCTGAACCCTGCAGCATGAGCGGTGCATAGCGAACTGCCACACGCCGATTGCCTCCCGCAATGCGAACTGCTGTCAGGTAATCGGACAGCCAGTCCTCAGGATTTACCGAGCCATTGTACTTGGGGGTATCTCTCGGCAGTGTAAAGCCTTTGGGGAACTTCTCCGTCCGAATGCGATGACCGAAACATGCTAGGCCAGCTTCTCCTTCTTCATCTTCCTGGGCCTCCTTCTCCAGGAGCTCAATGCGATGCCTTGCATCATTCTGACCGATTTGGCGAGGGCCAAGTCGGGTGCTGATTGCTGGTCTCGCTGCCGACTGCTGCGGCATGTCATGGCGCCTGCTGTTAACAGCCAGTTCTTCCATTCTTCTGCTTGCTGCTGGGCGATTGCTCCTGACCTTGCTGTCATGCCGAGATGGCGCGGGCTGGTGCCGATTCTGGCGCGACGCATTCGGTCGCTGGCTAGCTCCCGCATTCGGCCTCACAGTTCCCCTTGATGCCTCTGGCTCAGCATTCTGATTGCCCATTTCCACAAGCCTCTGCTCTTTTGCGGCCGCTATCAGCTCACGCATTCGGCGCGACTGTTCGCACCGCTCATCTCCTTCCAATTCTTCCAGCTCGAGCGCTATCTGCTCAGCTGCTCTCAGATTCTTGTCGGGTGTGCTATATGTGGGCCTTTGGACAAATGCCGATTGCACCGGTTGCTCCGGTTGTGCTGGCCTTCTCGGACGCTCCGGTTGCTCCGCCCCAGATAACTGCTGGTTGACTGCCCAGCCTCGACTTCTCAGGTCTTCCAGGACTGCGGGCTCAATCGGCCGACGCGGTCCTGCATGCGCTGCGTTGTACTCCCGAGTGATGGCTCCCAGCCATCGCTCCTCATCTAGCACTTGCTCGGCCCTGCGAGCCAGTGCAAGCCGTGCCGTTTCCAGCTCGGTATGCACTTGCTCCGGATCACCATTCCTGTTCACGGGTGTGTACAACACATCCCGCAACGCGCTGGTGCCGATTCGTTCTGCCGCATCAGCTACTTCCTTTGCCTTCCTTGCTGCGCTTGCCGGGTCCCGATTGGTCGAGGACGACGCTCCCGCCATCATGACCGCAGCGTGCAGTCGGCCCTCCCCTTGGCCAGGTGCTGCGGCGCAGCCCCTGGTCAAGAGAGGGTCTGTAGCACATGAGAAAACTCGGATGTCTCTTGGATATGCCTCAGGGAAGGCACCGATGAAGAGACGGTGACTTCCCACCTGCAGCGACACCCCGGGCGGCAAGGGAACTCCTTCCTTGTACCGCGCCGAGTAGTCCACCACATAGTCGATTGCCCCACGCCTTAGAATCAGGCCAGAGGCGTGGCTACCGCCCGATGCAGAGGTTGATCCCGTCCGGATCTTGACTCCAGTCGACGCCTCGGTCTGCCCCACGGTGGGCGCCAACTGTCGTCGATATATGACGGCAGATGCCATGGGGATGGATAAAGTGAGGGGAAGACACGAGGGAGAGAATGTCGATGGTGCCGGAATCGGGTTGGGCACAAGCACGGTGAAGACACCACGATGTACCCAGGTTCGGGGCTCTTCGGAGAGATAACACCCCTCCTCCTGCCTGTCTCTTGTATATCAATGGAGTGGCTACAATAACTGCTCTTCTACCTGCTCGGGGGAAGGAGTGCACCGCCGCCGTGGGCAAGGTCCTCTCCCGCTTCCCTGAGGAGTAACTACGAGCAGTGAATGAACTGAAAGGAGAAAGAGTTAATGAGATCTCAGGTGTGGCGTCCCTCGCGCAGGAGGGGTACCCTGGCTCTTATAGTGTGAGCCCAGGGTACTTCGGTAACTTCAGCGCCGACTGGGCCCAGCTGTCAACCTCTAATCGGCCTGGGCCCACCGACTGCTCCTATCCGGGTGATCCGGAGCCTACGAGCGGCGGCCCATGCTGCTACCTTGTAGGGTCTAGTGATGAACAGTGGAGCTACGAGGTACGGTCTTGTCGGCCTGTCCGCGGAATCGGCGGAGAGGTCGACATCGTATCTCCCGGAAATCCTCGATGTGACTTGGCCTTCCTGCCACCCAGATATCTCGGGATATGACATTTATGACCTCGTAATCATACCCCCGACTGGGTGTCAGGTAGCTCCGATTGCGTCTGGACCGGCTGGTGGTTCCTGGGTAAGGCCGATTGCTCTGGGCAATCGGTCTTCTAGGAAACGACATCGGTCCAGCAGCAGGCCAATCGGACGATCGTCTTCAATGAACAAAAGGGTGGACCGATTGCGCCTGGGCCGACTGCCGGCACTTGGTATGGTCGATTGCCTTAGAGCAATCGGCCGTACCTCTGCCTAGCTCGGCCCAGCTGCAGCCCAATCGGCCCATCCTTGTCTTGAAAGCTTGCTTCCGCTTGGGTTAGCCTACCCGGGTACCAATCCCCCGACACCCAGAAAAATCATCACTTCCACTAGTTTCATGTGTGGGAACCACACCTCTTCATTAATAAGAATTTGGTCGCTACTATTGCAGAGATACCACATTGATCGATCTTGTAGAAATCAACAACAGACGTAAGCCATCCAATCGGCTCCTCGGCAGGCGTGTTGAGGTCAACGAGTGTCTCTACCGTGCATGCCAGATCCGAGTACCTCTTAGGGATAAAACTCAGGAACTTTACCACCAATCGGCTCTGGTATATTGCCACTAATAAGCTTTAGTTGTGTAACAAGGGGCCAGAGACACATTCCAAAATCATTGATGCTCTCACCATCATGTAACTTGATCACCCGGTACTGCATCTACAGCATCATCGCCTTCGCCTCACACACGCGACACATGACGAGGTTCATGGTCTTGATGGACTCCCAAGTGTCCTTCATTGTGACCTTCACAAGGATCATTGAGACCATCACCGAGGCACGCCGAGTGGAGGAAGGCAACCGTTGCCATGTGATATGCCTCACACTCCAGCGCGTTGTCGTGGACGGACACTCATAGCTTGTGTGGGGCATGCATCACCAATTTCCGTTGGCGTAGTTCGCCGGGGTCAGCATTAACAACTGCACTGATCCCCCAGACTAGCGCAATACCCATTGCACGAATAATTCATCACAAATGATGTCCTTCCCGTTGGTGAATTGTGCATGTGGTGTGACACTCTTATTTGGACTGCTCGGATCCTGATAGGACCATGAGAACATTGCTCTAATAGCAAATTTCACAAGGCCTTTGATGTAACTCATGCAATCTCTAGACGCTCTAGAGGTGGGGTCACTTTAGAGAAATGTGTATCCGCAAATTCAGTAGGTGGCGCGTCGAATTCCAAAAACACCATAATTATTTTTTCCAAATAGTGGTGGTGTTGGAATATTTGGCACGCCACTTTTATATGGTTACTGTTGGTCAGCATTTTTCTACAATGACATCACTGTGTGGGATCGGGTGTACTGGCCAAGCAGATGATAATGGTGGTGTGCTAAAACTTTGTACCCCATAAGTATATACTCTAGTGGTGGCGTTCATTTTGCTATACACGATCAGTTATTTTTATAAATAATGCTAGTAAAAAATAATTTAAAAAAATCTAAAAGATACTGTTGGAGTTGGCCCATAAAGCCCACACCATGAACTTGTTTTACTAATCTACGTAGATCTCTCTCCCCCTATCTTTCACTCACTGCACACTCATTCCTCAAGCAACAACCGTCGGCCCTGTCATTGTCTCCGCCGCTGGTCGACGTCTCCTCTGGGAGTCCAAGGTGAGCCCCCCCTCTCTTTCAAGTAGGCCCCCTTCCCCGTCGCCGCCGCCACCTCTATTGCCGCACCATCGTTGTCTCCACCAACGCCCCTCCATCGGCTCTCCACACCGTCGCCACATGGTTGAATTATGTAGAAAAAATTTAAGTGTTTATCTAAAATTTTATTTTAATTGTGTAGTGTAGAGAATGGAATTGATATGTTTAGTGTAGAGAATGCAACTGATGTGCTTAGTGAGAATTCAATTATAATTGTGTATAATTCGATAACATGCTTAGTGTAAAAAATTAATTGTTTATGAACAATTTAATTTTAATTGTGTAGTCTAAGGAATGCAATTGATATTCTTAGTGTAGAACATGCAATTTATATGCTTAATGTAGAATTTGATTTAAACCATTCACTACTAGGGAAAAGCCTAGTAGTGGCGCCGGGTAAACTACTAGTAGCTGTACAGGTAGTCGTGCTACTACTAGCGCCCTACAGCTAACTAGACAGTAGTAGCACACGGCAAAACCTATGCTTCTACTATCCAGTTTAGTAGTAGCGTGAGCATCACCCCGTGTTACTACTAGTTATCTGCAACGCGGACTAGTACCTTGCGTTGCTGCTAGTTCTGTTCAATAGCAGCCCCTACCCCGCGCTGCTACTAGCCTACTAACCCGCACCGTGCCTGCCAGACGGGCACCACCGCCCGGGGCACCGTGCATGCGCGAGCTTCGATCCGCCCCGGGCTCCTTACTGGCCCGCCAAAGCACGAACACTAAATCTGATCCATCCTCGAAGCGTGTGCGACGACATCCACCCAGCCTTGCGCACCGTCGAACCTGATATAGGAGAGCGTCGCCACCAACCAAAGCTGCCCTCAGCCCATGCCGCCCCATATGGCAGACCGGCAGGGTCGTCGCCGCCAACTAACGGCCACGCCAAGATTCGCCGTTGCCCCGTAAGACACGCACCACCGCCACCTAGGAGATCGCCATGAAACCTCCACACCGCCGACCGCAGCCCACGGCTCCTGTCGGAGCCAGACGTCAGCCGAAGCCAGAGGGGTCGTCGCCGAGGAGGGCCCCCGAGGCCAGAGCCCGGACGCCGTTGTGCCCATGGCCGCTCGGAACCCCGCCGGATCTGGAAAACCACCGTTGTCGCAGGTCACGAAGGCCTCGCCACCCGTTCAACCGCTCCACGCCGCCGCCAACCGATGCGCCTCCTGCAACCGCCGCGCCCCAAGCTAGTGGCACGCCACCGCCCGGCCCGAAGGCCTGCGCCAATCGGCGCCGCACGTGGGGACAAGAAGCACCCCGCCAGCACGACATGATGGCAACGAGGGGAGAGGAGCACGGGGAGGAGGGGGGCTTGTTGACTGGCACTAGGGTTTTCCCCCGGCAATGCCCGTGGGAGTGTCGCAGGAGGGGGAGGGGGAGGGGGAGGGGGAGAAGAGGGTTATTTAATGGACTACTTCTGCACGCCAAAGTCAAGTCGCTTTATAGCACAAGACCATTACTTGTTTGCACTGGATGTGCATACGAGACAGTAGGGCTGCCTAAGATGCCCGTAAATCCGACACACAAATGGGTAAGAAACTAAGGCCGATCATTTCTTGTGTTGCGAGGAATAACTCCTAGTCCGGCCACTGAATGCCTGGTGGGAGATTATCGTTTTGATGGCATTCCCAACACCTCCCAATCCTAGAACGTGCCCTACCAATCATCGAGCGATAGTATTCATCGGTGATCACCACTCCTCTGTGCTACAAATGAATCTACCTTAGCTAACAGGCCACAGCGCCAATTTTATACCCTCACCAACAGAACACACTATCTAGACGTACATTGTGGTACCAAACGCTCATTCAAAATGTTGAGATTAATTATATGCAATTAATGGGGACAATCTCCTCTTGCCCAACCGCTGTGCGGTTGCCTCCTCGTACAGGCGCGCCCCGTCCTCAACGGACGCGTCCCTCTGCAACGGACATGCCATCCCTAGCAATGTCGGTTATCCGTTGTATAAATTGTAATCTTTCCTTCCCAGATCAATACAAGATTCACTTTTGATTCATAACACGTTATCAGCACCTAGGATCTACCGAGAGCGAAATAGATCGAGAATCGAGCGCCGGTGAGAGGATGGCCGTCGTCGCCGTCTTATCGCCCGCCATGGTGGTAACCACCACCAAGCCGGCACGCAACCGTCGCGGTCGCCGCGCCAACCATTGGCGTCGTTGATCCTCATCTCCTGCAGATGAACAAGGGACTTGATCCCTGGATGGTGGCCGGTCCAAGTGCGGCCATGGTGCCGCCTACACCTTCGCTGGCGCCCGGTCACCCGGCCTTCGCGCCGGCAGCCCGGCCTCCGCGCCGCACCCCCGCCCGGCCTTCGCGCCGGCAGCCCGGCCTCCACGCTGCACCCCCCGCCCGGCCTTCGCGCCGGCAGCGCCCGACCTCCTCGCCGAGCCCCCCCGGCCCGGCCTTCGTTGTCGGCCTCCGCGCCGCACCCCCCGGCCGGCCTACGCGCCTGACAGGACGGCCTCCCCGCCGCGCCCCCGCCCGGCCTTCGTGCCCGGCAGCCTGGCCTCCGCGCCACGCACTCATGCCTGCCCGCCGCCCGCCTGCGCTGACAGTGCCAAGCCATGGCTACTCCTGGCGGCGCTCGCTTGCGGCCGCCCGCGCTGGCACATGGAGCCCAGCGGCGCTCGGGCTCGCGAGCGCTGCCTGCAATAGTGTCGCTCCAGGCACCTATCTTCTCAGCGTCTCCTCCTCCGAGGTCCTCCACAGTCGCCTGTGATTTCTATGGTAGTCTCCGTGGAATGGGGAACTGAGTCTGGAGATTTCCATCTCTGTTTCAACTTTTCTTGTCTCTTCCATTGGCTAGTCCGTGGGCTGCCACGCATAGCTTTACGTGGCAGATTCATCACATGCGAAGTGGCTGGGATTAGGCTATCCAGCAGAATTATTGCTACTGCTATTTTAGCATTTTAGCGTATTAGTGTTTTAACAACACTCTAGCAGGGATTTTATTTCTGTTTTAAACTATTAAAATCAGTACATCTAGTATTGTTTTCTGTCGAATACAAGGTATTTCAGATCCTAAATTGATGTTATAAATCTTCACGTTTAAATACGTGTCAAGATTAATTACATCTATGTACAATTGAGATTTTCTATCTTTTGCAAAGATAAATTAAGTACTTCTACGGTACTGATTTTCCGTTGAGTACGATGTATTCCGGGATATTTCTATGATGTATCTATTTTCATGTTAAACACATGTCGAGAATAATACGTCTATTTGCAATCGAGATTTTTAATTTCTTGCAAATACATATGCAAAATTTAAGGTAATTTTTTTCAAATTGATGCTTGGGATCACAAGGTAGTCATATGAATCTACTGCGTACGCAGATTGCCGTTGACTACTGATAAAGCCTACATTTTGTCGCCTCGACATTATGATTGCTTCACAAAATGCTCTCCCATACATTTTACTAAGTCATGACATAAGGCATTAGGAGATAGTATCTACTGATTTCATCAGATTATGCTTCCTAGTGCTGCGAGATCTACTCCATTTTGGAGATTGTCTTCAAGGTGTCATCCTTAGCAATTTGAGATTCACACTAATAATTTCAAGCCACCTTGAAATCTATTAATTTTGCAATATTAAGATGTATTTATATTACGCAATCTGTAATATAAATAAATTACCGGTTTTTCACCGGAGATGATATGTTCTATGTGTTTACCACATTGCCATTTTTCATAAACATGTCTTATCGGTCGAGATTAATTTCTCCCGCACTATAGACTTGCAAATTTTGGACAATTACATCTCCCTTATTATATTAGGAAAACACTAGGTAATGAGTTTGATCTACTGCCCATGTGCAGACTATCACTCTTACGGAGAGGCCTACGTTTTTTCAATCTCGACTAACGATTACCTCTAACGCGTTTTTCCTTATATTTAAATTGTGACATACACAAGGTAATGAAACCATGCGCATCTACTGACATTGTCAGATTATGCAGCCTATTACTATGAGATCTATATGATCGTCAACGTGTTATGTTCCCACAATTGAGGTTGAGCATTTTCAAGTTATACACTTGGGTCAAAATTTTGCATTCTTATTACAAAACCATCATGGTTTTTAATTTACTCCTGGTAATTAATTATCTCTGGTTTGTCCCTATAAGTAATCGATGGCTAAGTACTTTGAGGCTCTTGCCGTCAATGGCCACAACTTACTTAAGCGGGTCATGGACATCAAGATCAGTCTTGCATCCCATGGGATAGCGCATGCAATCCAAGCCACCCCACCGGGACGCAAACGACCTCAAGGGTAAAGGTTTGAAACTCATTTCAAACCTTCAACCTGACACACCATCAAGGAATTCAGTTGTTTTGCATGATGTTCTTCTAGAACCTAGCAATAAAATGATTATCCAGTTGTCATGGGACCCTATGAGCACGAATAACATGATGGTTGAACTTGCATCAACCGAGATGTTTGGAGACTACATTTAGTCCCTTAGTCTTCTTAGTGGTGTATTTATCTATGTCCATTAATGTTGTTCTAATAAAAACATAAGTATTGTTGTCATCATATATTGTATATCACAATATATTGTATCAGCACTTTGATACAAATACATTTGTATGTATTATATATATATGATAGAGGTTTTCATACTGGAAATCTTCAAGTCTATATTTAGTTATCTACGGGGGTCAATCAGATGAAAGATGATACGTGCCTTGTGGACATATGCACCACAAACTGTATATTCAGGGATATATAATGTTTCCAGTCTTACTAAGAGGCCAAGAAATATTTCAGTAACCGCTGGACGCAATGATGTAATTGTTGACTCAACTCGAGTCATATTTACTATCCCTATGGGTACTCGAGTATTATCAAAGATGCTCTACTGTATCTCGATATAACTCGTACCCTACTGCTATAGAGATATCCGTCAAACTAGTTTCCATAGCGAAACTTGTGATGACAACAAAGAGAAAGAAATTATCTTCACCATATACGGATATGGCAAACCGTTATCTTTTTATCGTCTGGATTGCACTATACATACTACAAAACCCGTAGCATTTGTTGCATACATGATAGCTTCCATAATGTCTTCTACATGACAAACTTGGCATACTCGCCTTGGTCATTTCGACATTGGGTTGAAACAGGAACTATTAGCAATTTGTATTGATCATGACTAAAATGATGCTACATTCTAACATATTTGGATTTTATGTGCATTACGTGCAATGCAAGGAAGCTAACTTTAAGGTTCGTACACCTTAAAGTCTACGTTGAACCACTCAAACTCCTTGAATTCATCAAGTCGAGGTACGTGGCTCTTCCCAACCATTGACTAGACTATTCAGGTATTCCATGGTTGTAAAAGACACATTTACATGATGTCTCATGTGTGCATTTTGCCATACTAAACCATTGGCTCATTATCCTGAACATCGATTTCAAGCAAATCGAATAGACAAAATGTCACAAAATTCTTCTTGTGTGCCTTTAATATGGCCCTATAATTGAATTTTAGCACTTTGTCCTATGTGTCTAGATTCAATATGGTTTGCTAGAATCCTTTATCCAAACAATTAAGCTCATTGCATGATCTTTACTTTAAAATTGCAACTTATCAACTTTACGTTGTAGTCATGCAGTTTTACACGCTCATGAAAAACTGCATAATATTATTTCCCCTTTATCTTTGATACGTGGAAATCTCTTAAGCATTTCCCATCTGCGGTAATTCGGTTATACACCGATATCACCACCACGGCATACATCATTGGCCCCTCAACATATATGCGGGATCTATGTGAGGAATAACTGTATTTTCATCAATACCTCAAGCCCATATCATGGGGAGTTATTCTAGACCAGTATGCTACTACACCGAGGAATATTTCCAGGCATTAGGGGGAGAATTCAAGTACCATGCATAATGCCAGGAAATTAGTGGAATGTTCAACACATTTCTGCCTCAAATCCACGTACTCAAATATCTAAATCATTAGTTCAGAAGATTTGCAACACATTGCAAATAACCTGCCAGATTCATTTACTGAATATAAAGGTGTCACACAATCCTACAATCCTGAAAAAATATGCCTGAAAGAGTGAAGGTACCAACAAAAAATCACTCTACTCCCCGTTCAAAGCAACAGGGGGAGAAGTATGGCATCAGTACATCAGGATTCAGCTTATCGCAAGCAAGGATAGCAAGGCCATTAAATCAGTAAATGCAAGTCAACTTCACATTGATAGACACCTAATGGGTAGTATACACCCAGTGGATGGGAAACCTCCACCAACCTAGGTCATAGTGCACACAATGACCGGGACATCGGAATACCCGACTCAACCGCATTGGGAAATCGCGAGCAGTCATCATGGGTAACGATATTTCCATCAACTATATATAAACATACAGATTCTGGAGAAAAATTAACCGGAAGTCTACAATTGTCGACAAACATTTCTCAACTAGATTGCCAACACTTTTCAAATGATTCACGTCCAAAGACCATGGCCATGGCAAAGTGTGAACAACACTCGGACTGAACTCAAGCAAAGGATGCAATTCTAAGTAGAAATAATCTTGCTCAATAAGGGAAGGTATTCACATAAGCAATACCTACACCTAATTTCTTCTGGAAACAGAATGATAACACTGTGGTGGTGAAACATAGAGCAAGTATTGCAGCACAAGGGTTTACGCAAATACCCAACTAATCTCCAGAGGTGGAATCTCTTTCCGATAACTTATTTCATTGGCAGTATAAAATCATCTACCTATGCAGTTGATAGATGTAGTGATCATATATCCATGTGGTTCACTAGATTCAGACATATATGATTGATTTCCGTTGGAATCTCAATTCTGAATCGAAATACAAAATGCAACATACATTGTGTAAAAATCAGTAAGTCACCATATGACTTATTGTTGCCGGTACATATGGTACAACCGACGTAGTGAGTTCCTTATACACAAGGATTACTCCTACAATGATGATTATCCATGTTTATGTGTCATACACAGTGACTACTCCTGCAATGACTACACATGTAATCATCTAAATGATGGATTTTAATATGAAGGATTTGGGTAAAACCAAAATACAGCTCCTTACTACAACTTGAGCACCTTAATTCATTTAGTATGGTATACTATATTGACTATATCCAGAATATATTGGAGAAATTCATTGTGGACAAATCTATCCATCCATAACTCTCATGGTATTTCATTCTTTAGACGTAGAGAAAGATCTATTTAGACCAAAAGATGATGGAAATGAGATATTGGAACCCAACGTTCCATAATGCCATTGGATCCACCATAAACAATTGGTTGGGACTAAAGAGTATCTATCGATATCTCTAAGGCATCAAACATCTTGTCCTGATTTCCAGTTTCAAGGAAATATGAATACCAATATCATTGGATACATTGATCAGATCCCCACTATACAGATCATATAGACAAGCTTAGTGTTCCTACAAGGTGTGGAAGCCATTTCATGAAAGTCTTTGAAACAGACTTTAGTGGCTACATCCACCAATCATTATCTCAAAGATAATATTGTTTGTGTTGCCAAGATGCAAACAGGTTACATAGCAAGCAATATCACTATTGCTCATCTTGCAAGTCAAATCATGCAACAAACTTATACGTTTGTTCTCAAAGACTGCCAATTTCGACATCTAGAAAATGTTCTTGGAATTGGTATTCCACGGCTTTGAGATATGCAAGAATCAGGGGGAGTATCTTCCTGACTTACTCCTGTTCAATGCATCATATTATACTCTTTTTCCTTTATGAGTTTACTTAACAGGTTCTCATCAAGATTTTTAATGAGGTAATATCAACACAAGATCATATGTCATACTTTCAGTTTTTTCCCCACCGGGATCTAGGAAAGTATATACGACATATTTATTGTCCTCTTAATTCTATGGGTTTCCTCATATTGAGTTAAAATAGACAATAACCATTATATGTTGCGGCATTTTATCATTATTTTTTCCTATAGGTTTGAGGGAGTTTTGGCAACATATCAAACATTATACTTGTCATATTTTCCCCACAGATTTACTTAGTCTATACCAAATTCTACATTCCATACGTTCATGGAATTGGTGTACGATGACTTCGGGACTTGCAAATATCAGGAGGAGTCTCATCTTGAGACACCCCTGATCATAACATCACATTATGTTGTATCTTTGTGATTTTATGTTCCAGGTTCTCTTGAAGATTTTCTTATGAAGAACTATTAAGGAAGATTACTCTAAGATGATGACACTACCTGGATGATCATGGGATGATTCTACATGGTCAAGCGTAGATTAGGGGGAGTGTTGAGATTAATTATATGCAATTAATGGGGACAATCTCCTCTTGCCCAACCGTTGTGCGGTTGCCTCCTCGTACAGGCGCGCCCCGTCCTCAACGGACGCGTCCCTCTGCAACGGACATGCCATCCCTAGCAATGTCGGTTATCCGTTGTATAAATTGTAATCTTTCCTTCCCAGATCAATACAAGATTCACTTTTGATTCATAACACAAAACTCAACATGCGCCGTTGCCAGAGAAGCTATTGGCATGTTACAATAAAAGTTGTTCACATGAGCAATACTTCACAAGCAGAAAAGAAATTAGATGCAATAAATAGGGGAGTATACATACCTTCATTCCTTGCATAGGATTTCAAGACGAGATCAAAGTAGCAGTCAATGGAAGAAGAAAATGAGCTTTATCATCCACCTCGATGCACTTCAACCGCATATATATTTACACATGAAAATTTTATACTCCCATGAACAATGCACATATTTCAAGAGAAAAGCAATTAACATACCCTATCTCTATTTTCTTTTCAAAATGCAAAAAACTCTTATCTACTCTCCCCTTGTACAAACATGAGAACAAATAAACAGAATTGTATGCTTTTCCTAAAAAAAGGAGTCCGGAGATGATAGGCGACAACTTGTAACTTGTAAGCACATTGCCCTTCAGGTGGAATGGGCGAAACCCCGGATGGTACGACACGGCAACCGCCTGAAGTGCTGAATCACCATCACTTCCCACCTCCTAATCCGCTACTCAAACCCCTCAGACAAGAGGTGTTGGGTCCTCCAAGCAAAACGGCAAGCATGGAGTGGTCTCAGAACCAAAAGGTGTCGCCGTCGTTGACCCACTGCACGAAATGCTCGGGTAGCTTCTGGGCCTGGACCCCCACGACTTGGTTTTCCTGAAAAGGTTTGCATAAGGTGATTGGTTTTATTCATCAGCACAAATACAATGTCAATGACGCGTATCTGTCTAGCCCGCCATTATAAATCAAAGACACCTGCTATTTTTCGAATTAATTACAGAAAAACTCCTGACACGTTAAAAAGCAAAAAACAAGAACAACATGCAAATCCGAGTGTGGAAATTGTATGCTCACCATAGTATCAGGAACTATGTCACTAATGACATTCTCGGTTGAAAGGTGAGCATCCGGTGTGCTGATTGCAAGCGACCTGTTGAAGCTAAGTTAAGATACAGTCAGAAAAGAATAATGTTTTTTGATACCTACAAAGCAGCACAGCAATGAGCAAGCTGGAAGAAAATAGATGAACAACAATACAAGCTAACAAAAATATTTTAATTTGCTTCTCCATAAATATGATTTGACCAAATGGTACCACGTAAGATCGTTTTGATTTCTGTTTAATGATACAAGGTAGTTATGTGATTGCCAGAGAAAAAGGACTTCAAACTGATACGGAAATATTGTGTTTAATAGTGCCACGATGGTCATGTGATTGCAAGAGCAAAGGAAACTGATAGTAGTACGATGAGTCAATGATCATCCTTCAATTTCATTTTGGTTGTTCCCTTTAAGTTTTCCCTAACCTGAGACAGACAGAAGTACATGCAGCAAATGCATACAATTTACTGTTATTACTAGGAAATTAGTCAGTTAAAGGGTATGATGTATTGGTGTTAAGCATACATGGGAGAGACGATTACAAAATAAACACAACGCAAGAATGACCTTTCATCACTTGAATTGCCTGAATTTGAAAGCCATTCAAGATCCAGGAAGTTTGAATCGCCCGAACCATTGCAAGGGTCAAGTTGACTGCTTGGGACATCATGTATATGATTATGAGATTGTGTGGGGGTATATCTGCAATAGTTTTAGAGAAGAATGAAGCTGTTAAACATAAAGGACAAACCTGCGCTTATTTGAAAATTGAAATACCAGAGTTTTACCTTCTAGCAAACTATCATATTACAAACGAAAAATAAAACGGAATGTATAAGGCCTGAATGAACACAAACTGACCTTGAATTTGACATCTGGCTTCCATAGGATGGTGTAATCTCATTTTCATATACCAGATCAGACTCCACTTTTGAAGATTGTAACTCAGTACTGACATCAGGTTGCGTTGCAGTCAACAATTCATTATGGCAGCCACTACAGCCAGATATAGATGCGTTGCTTACAGAAAGAATGCTGCCATCTGAATTCACTCTTTTCAATGCACTGTCACTGTGACATCAAACAAATAGTCAATGATAAGAAAGTCTTTGCTGATTTACAAAATACATGTTCCATTCGGACTAAAACTTGAACGAACTTCAAATGTAACAACTGGGAAAGCTACCCTAAGTAAATGGACTAAAAGATCCACGTGGTGTGCAGATAACTCGCTATCCTGGTTATTTTGTTGATGCTGTATGGTGCAATACATATTAAGTGTGTCATTTTCCGGGCTACAAATCTAACATCTGCTGGTAGTGTTATGCTATTGTACAACACACACTTGTGTTTTAGTATCATGATGATACAGTCCTGGTATTTAGCTTATCAAGACAGTGGAGAAAGTGTCAGTGATGGGTTGTATACTATGGCTGTCCTGTGATAGTTCAGATATATGATTTTCTACAAAAAGAGATTCCAGGCTGTGCTTAACTTGCAACACTTTCTTATTGGATGGAGTATGTCAAATTACTCCAGAAGTGTAAGGCAGACACGTCTATCATACAGATTTTTTTTCATAATAGTTTTATACAGCATTTCTTTGGATTGCATCGATGTGAATCACTGCACATATTATTTATTATGTGATAGTGTCAGGTGCATAAGCAGTAAATAGGTGACTTGTGTTTACCTTGTATGCTCAAAAGATTCATTGTTATGTTCCTCGGAAGATGATTCTAGCTCCCAAAGTGCAGGATGTCCCTGCTTTGGTTGGAAGTATCCCAAGAATCTATATAAATAGAACAAACTCAACGTGAGTCGATATTTCAGTTAAACAACTTGTTACTGCAATGCTGAACATGGATTCTCAGTAATAAAACATACAAGTTTATAGCTGCCTGTTTGTTAGCATCTATACAGGCGTTGCTGTAGTGTCGTTGCAGTGTCCTGAAGAACTCTTGTGATCGTATAAAAAGCTTCAAGTGTCCTCTCTTCGCAGAGAATATCTTCAAGAAATACCACATCAAACAAAATTAGAGCAGTGTTGTACAGCTAAACATGAAACAAAATGCAAAGATAAAGAAAATAAAGATAAATTTGATAAGCAGAGAACAAACACGTTTTCCACTAAAAAATCGATAATTTGCTAGTAAAACTGAATGAAGACCCATACTAAATGATAAACATATTTTGTTTTATTATGGACATCTCAATAAAGTAATGAACAGAATGTTGCAATCTTAGTATCTTTGGTTTTCCCCTTCTCATGTAGGGGTGCGTTCAGTACTATGATCAATTGATCTTTGTTAAGGTTCAGAGGCCAGCGACACATCTAGATACCATAGGAAAAACATATGATGAGCATTCAACTTTTGGTTACAGTTGAAAGGCGTAACAGTTATATAGTTCTCCTAGAAGATGCTATTATGTGGAACTGCTTGTAACTCTGGCATCTTGGCAGACACTATATGATGCAAACAACTGCAACGAGAGTCAAGTTGTCTTCATATGCCCAAATGGTACGTAAGCTATTGAAGGACTGAGTTGCAACTTAAAACTTTAAACTAAAAAGGACTTGAGCCCCTTCCTGCAATTACAAGCAAAGAATAAAGATACACCACCAAATTCCTTAATGTTGAATTTGCATTTGGCACATGTCATGGTCAATCTGATATTAAATGGATAACTCAGTCGAACATATGTTCCTAATTCAATACTTGTTCACTACATGGAATCACCAATAGCTCATCTCATTGCTTGATATACACAGTTGTTTCCAGAGGAAATAGTGGGTTTGTGTCAAATACCTTATTATGAGCAGCCGACCCGCTATACTGTACGGCAAGTGTGTCACCCATCCTCTCATAAAAGTGCATCAAATGATGTGCCACGGGAGCACCTAAACCAAGTTCCGGGGATTCTACAGAACCCAGTGCATGCAGCTGATGTCCAAGAGCAGCTAAGCCATAGGCATACTGAGCAACATTTGTACGATCCAAGCAGTCTATACAGTTTGTCCGTAAGACACCTTTCTGGAATATTGGTGGTTTAAGTTGGGGCAATTCACTGGTTTCAGCTTTGTCCTCTGCAGTTCCATTGCCAGAGGAATCAGAACTGCCCGAGATATCTTCTTGGGATATATCACTGTTGCTGTTTTCATCACAAAAATCTGGATCATGACTGTTCCTATAAATTACAGACAAAAATAAGAGATTAGGTGCATAATGAAGAGCAGTGACAACTGTTGAAACAGAAGAGCACAATAGAAATCAAACTATGTAGCAAACAAACCATATTGGGGAAATAATAATAAAGACTAACTCACAATAGGGCAGGCCAGTGAGGAGCAGTCTCAGACCCTGTAAGTGGTGCAACTTGACAATAGAAGAACTCAGTCAACCTCAGAGCTCGAAATGCCACTTTCAAAAGAACATCAAGTACATTTGTAGGTTTTCTGAAACAGAATTGCTTCATTAATACATGCTAGAGGATACTAACATATTGAAATAAATTATGAGAAAATATAACAACGAATACCCTTGAGAGTTTTTATGAAGATCCCAATGTAAGAACCGCAGTTGGTTCTCCTCTGGAAAGAATTCATTTATGATCCGTATTGCCTTATCAAATTCCCGACGAAGCATGGATTCTCGCCTTTCACGTGTCTTACATTATAGAACAGGGAAAATTAGCACTCATGTGTCAGCATATCCAAAGATGTTTCTACTACAGAATAAGATAGTACAACTCACCTTAATCAAGTTTAAGATAATTATAGGGTTGCCATATCTTCCCCTAAGATTTTCGAAATGAAGCTTGGTGGCTTCATAATTTTTATCCTTCTCATGCACTGATAAAATGAGAAATGTTTATTGATAAAGGTTTTAATGAGCCCAGATACACCATAGAGAAGTTTAGGAGCTTACATATGATATCAGGTTTAATGTTTAGCTTTGACGTATCCTGTGACCAGAATAGTGGGATCGAACCCCTATTCTGCACAACAGAACTTACTTCTGTAGGCCTATTCACAGCTTCATACACAATTTGCTCAGTCTCAACATCATTTGCTACTCTTCCCTTCTCATTCACTCCCCTCTTTAAATATCTATTCAACATACATTAAATCACTTCAATTCAAACATCATGCGAAACTAATAAGGAAATATTTACCAAATGTTTCAAATGTGCAAACCTGGTGCCAGCATAATGCCTTGAGCGCCTAGCAATAAGAGTAAACATAATGTCCTTCCCAGATATTGCAAACTTATCCTAATAACACGGCATACAGAAATTGAACATTCAGAGGCAAAATTTATTAATCTAAGACCAGCACTTTGCAATTGTTTTACATAGTTAGTTATATATCAAACTGAAAGAAAAAAAGACCGGATCAAGATTGGTATTGTAGAGATAAAATGAAGAACTATGAAATTATGTTAAACAGGAAACAAATCAAGAAAGAAAGTGGGGGGTTTGGATAGCAAATTTATGTCAAAAGATAGTAAGCTGAAAAGTTTTAAAATCCAGTCAAAGTTGATACTTTTAATGCCGCCATCTCATAATAAAGAAAATTTCTCTTAGAAAACTATATCCATCTGTGGGCATTGTAGCAATTTAAAGACAACTTTCTTTGGCACATACCTGCTTAAAAAAACCATAGACTAATGCAACTGTCCACAAAGTACTTTGTAGACAATTGCGTATTCGTCGAGTAAGAAACTCATTCCACACAAAGGTTGACTCGTACAGTGACCACCCTTCTTGTGGGTCACTTAAATTCTTCTGAAGACCTCTCATGATAGGGTATGAGTAACTGAAAAAGAAGTCCTTCCTAAGATCAAGTGCGTTCAAAATCTTCTTATACCTGTGGATTTATAGAAAGGGTGAGCTTGTTACTAGGAAATGAAATAGTTAGGAAATGGAATACTGGGATTCGCGTTTCGGTTCATGAAAATAAAATCAATATTGTACTTTGTTGGCTGTTGGTCTCTAGGAAGTACAAAAGGAACCTGATAACTTAAGAAAACTGTTGGTGGCATGGATCCACTACATAGTGATGCATTGGAGAGACATAAGATGCCACATAACAGAGGAAACTTATGAAGATTTGAATAACAATGCAGTACTATACAAACTTAAGATATTTCAATGAATAATTGGGTACAATCAACTTTCTTTTGAGGGGTTTGAGTACAATCAACTACTGTAATAAAGTTCATAAGAAACAAAAGAAATGGTGATATTCACTCATATACTTTCATCAACAATAATTCTACTCCATCAATCTAACAACAGTGTAATAAAAAAAACATTTTCAAGCATTGGTAGTAAGCAGAATGCACAAACCTGTTCTCATCCCTGGAATTTAGAAAACTGGATCGAGATTTAGAATTTGCTAACTCGACCATTGAAGTCTTAGTCACCTGATACACTGGATGATCAAATATCTCCCCAATTTTTCTCTGTTCGGTAATAATTAACATATAAAATGGCCCAAGGAACTTAATGAAACCTGGAGAGCAAAGATAATTGTAAAATACAAATCCATTCAAATAATTTACTCTGGGTTTGCAAACAACGAAAGAGTGACTTACCAATTATGCCATAAAATTTTGTCACAAATTTGACCCCACCAGTTGACTTGTGATCTTCATCGAGACCACTTAACAGTTCAAGATACTCAGCTTGTGTATATACAGTAGAACACTCGTCTATGTCAAGCTCTGGTGTTTCCAATCTATCGATCTTGAGTAACCTCCATACCGTTTTGTCAGCATTAGTTCCAAAAATATAAAAGATCTGCAAAGCAAATTAAAACATAGTCAGCTCAATTTTGGTGCAAAGACTGAAATAGTGAACCATGAAATTGATTAACATCTTGTATGTCTTCTTAACCATTCAAGCATTGAGCTACAAACACAGTGAAAAACAAAGTGATCCCATGCATTGGTGAACTAAGAAGTTTCACCAGCCAGCAGGACCTTACGTTTCTGTTTACGTGTGAATAGAATCATAAATGCTTGTCACCTTTTTGGATGCTGGCAATCTAACAGAGATGGTACCTGCTAGCAATCAAACTATAACCAGTATTGAGAAGACCCGTCTCCAAGAAGAAACAATATCGACAAGACAAACAACGGTGGGGGAGGGCCCCACCTGAAAGACAACAATGTTTTCAAACCAGGGGGTTGGCGGGTCTATAAAGTTGTCTTTCATCTACAAAAGCCGACAATGTACAGGTGGCAGGATTATACCATCCCATGCTAGGCATGGAAGGAGGGGCGGGAGACGCTCAATCTCGCGCTTTTCAAAATCAGCGCACTAGAAAGGAATGGGGTCTCCGCAACGCCGACACAGGAGGCAGCGGAGCCAGAGTTCAGAACGCTCAACAATCATGCCTATAACCTTAAGAGTGGGGGAGGCGCGCACATCCGAAGACCAGGATGTCCCTGATTTTTCAAGTAACCCACAGCAAGAGGAAGATGAACGTGTTCCGAAGGTATCCTCGCCGGCAGCAGAACAAGGAGGGGCAGGAAAGTTTGAAGGTACTCCTTGCAAACTATGTCGATAACATCAAGCCCGCGGCAAATTCCAATAGTTAGAAAACCATCTCGAATTCTCAAGCAAAGAGCTCTCTGCTTTTCCTCTACTCAGTAACCAGAAAATAGAAACCCACACTCCCTTCGAGGCGTAGATGATCTCCCAACTCGCCGCCTCTGACACACATTACAAATCTTGGACCGGAATCATGGACCCTATCTATACAAGGGAATTTTATCAAAAATCTATACAAGGGAACTCGCATGCCAGAATACTCCATGTAATCTAATCTAACTAAACTGCAGCAGCCGCCGACACACAAACACCGTAGAGTTTGGCATCAAAGCTATGAGATGAGACGAATTGGCCGCAGAACAGGGAAATCTCCCGATAATCCAAGCAGCTATAACCACCGAAGCAAACGGCCCGAGGGGCCTCTACAATCCGCGGAAATCTCGGGACTCTCCCGAATCAAACGATCCGGAGGCCCGAATCGCTCCCCTAATTAACCACGCGACCGGCCGCACCGCAGCAACAGCGAACTAAGCGCGACGACTAGAACAACAACACAACAACAAGCGGACTGGCAGCAGGGAGCGGCGAAACCATACCGAGTCGCTCTCGTAGAGCTCGAAGCACTGCAGGCAGGCGGCCTCGGCCTCCTGCGGCGCCGCAGCCGCAGCCACAGCAGCCATGGATCAACCGCCTGGGCGGCCTCAGAACCGGACTCGGCGCGCAACGGGATCACCGCCGCGCCTGCTCCGTGCGCCGGAACCCTAAATCCCCGGCCGGCAGCTTGAGGTAGAGCATTCCCCGCCGGAGCCCGCCCCGCGAATCGCAGCAGCCCCGCCGGAGCCCGCCCCGCGAATCGCAGCAGCCCCGCCGGAGCCCGCGCCGCGGTGCCGAGTCGCCGGAGGGGAAACCGCGGACCGGGAGAAGCTTCTGGAGCAGGAGGAGATTTGGTGCGAGGGCTTGGAGGGGGGAGAGGGGAGGGAGAGATTGTTGGCAGCGATGAAATCGTGAGTTGGCGGAGGCGGAGGAGAAGGAGGGGGAGGAGGCGAATGAGTACAGGTTGTTACCGGATTTTGTTTTTTTCTCTCCGCTTCCCCGTTCAGGACGTAACAACGGGGTTGTGTGCGGGTGAGACTGTTGGCAGGGAATATTCGCAGTATAGCCCTGCGATTTATGCACAAATGAGAATACAAATACAATTCTGATCTAGTAGTGCTGAATTGGTAAAAGTTTATACTATACATATAGGAAAATGCGTGTTTTGATGATGTCTATATATTTTATTTCGTCACACGACACCTAGCCGCGCTAATGTGGGAGCGCTATCAAAGAAATAAGTAATAGGTTTTCCAATTGTTTATTAGCATGATAGAGGAGAGGTGTTGGAAGGGGATGGTTTGCAAGAGTAATATGTTCGATAACTATTCTATAGTGTGAGGCGTCTAAACAAGAGCTTGAGAATTCTGTGATACATGAAAGGACATAAAAATGTTAAAAAAAGCAAGTAATGATGCGAAAAAAGTGAATGGATGGTAAAGTAATGAAATTGTATGCATCGGAGAAAATGGAACTCGGCAGAAAAATGTGTAAAATTTATTTTGGTACAACATCTAATAGCATAATGACTTAAGTGCACTATTGAGGATAGGGGTAAAATATTTATACGTTATAGGTTCTACGTGTTTGAGTTTTCAAATTATATGGTTCTGAATTGGCATGTTCGACGTAGGTTTATAGCATGCAGTGTATAACCAAGGGATGAAAAAATCAGCGACGTGTTGCAGAGACACAAGAATAGAGAGAAGTCTAAAAGTTGCAAATTTCAAGGAAACGACAAAGTTGAAGTACGGAGCTTAGATTGTAGTTTCCCACGTAACGAAAAAAAAATCCTAGGCTTTGTACGAAAAATTTGTCGTTGTCTTCTTCCGAAAATACGACAAAAAAGACATTTTTGTAATGTACGGCGAGATGACGCAAGTAGTGACCGAATTTAAAAAAAATAGTTTCTAGGAGACATATGAAAGCTACAAGAGCAAAGAATTTGATGTGAAATAGATAAACGAATCGTAAACCAATTGAAGTTTATACATGGAAGATGACTCTGAATAGCATGTTCAACAAAAGTTATATAGCATGCTATGCTTGATTGAGAGCTACAGAATTCAACGATGAAACGAAGAGATAGAAGTATAAGGAAAACACAAAATGTTACCTTTGGTACGATAAATGAAATGTGATATATTAAAGGAAGTGATAAAGTTGAAGTATAAACCTTCGGTTCTGATTTTCTGCGTAAAGGAAAAAAGAGGAAATCCTGGGCTTCGAACAAAAAAAATTGTGGTTGTCTTCTTTTAAAAATACGACAAAGAAAACATTTCATAATGTACGACGGGGCAAGTGACCAAATCATAAGCAAAAATTTAGCTTATAACAAAAACATGACAATCGTATCATAGCCAATATTCAATTATTTAAGTTAAAAGATCACGGGATTCAATGCAACACGGTTAAAAGAACCATACACAAAGGAGATATTATACAAGCAAGAACCTAGACTTCAACAGAAAGATGTGTAAATTTTATTTCAACACGACACTTACCATCATTGACTAAATCTCGTTGTTGGAGAAATGAATGGTTCTTTTTTCTACTTATATGCATGCATTATGTGTACTACAGAGTACAAACCAAGAGAGCGAAAATTGGAAACCGAAACAAGGCTGGCTCGCGATGGATGGAGGCGCGGCAGAATCCGATCCCGCGCGCGGTCTACCACGAATATGTCAGCGCAGGGGCCAGCTGGACAGATTGACCGGCGTGCCGAGGGCGCCTCAATCATTGGATCATGGATCGATGGGTTGCGACCGACCGGAGCTGCTGCGGCGACGGACTCTGTAGCCCTCGCTCGGTGGGGCCGGCCACCTGGTTCTGCTTACACGACACCAGTTACGTCACGTCGTGCCGCGCCGTGATGCTGGCCATGTTATATGTGGTGTAAACCAAACGAAACGAAACGAATCGAGCTGGGTCTTAAAAATACGAACTCCTTCTCGTCGAATTAAAATGACCGACTTCGTTCGTTCTCGTGGATGCATGCCGTCAACTGTTTTTTTTAAAAAAAAAACCCGTGTAGTAGGCTCGTTTTCTCATCATCTTCGCTGGCACGATCATTATTTAGCATTGCCACGTTATTACTACGAGAACATTATTAAATTACCTCCACTTGTCGTATGTAAGTTTTTGTGATCACCTTTACCATCAACCTCTACACGCAAAAGGAATTCGTCTTGCGTACGAATAATTAGACATTGCAAAAGTGATGTACGTGCTCCATCAAAATGTATTGAAGTAGATTTGATTCTTTTTGACACAACTGGTAATTTCCTTATATATAGATATTCAGATTTTTTAAAACATTATTTGCGATTCAGATTTTAAAAATATTGCAACGAATACAAAATTGGAGGTATAGTACACTCCCCCTTGCATAAATATAGCACGTAGCAAGTGTGTGTCGTAGCTTCTCTAACCAACCAAGTAATGCCCAAGTCCACTGATGATGATCAACAGCAAAAAGATAATCTTGAAAATGGCCACATGCATGTGCTCCTACGCTCTCACATCAAAACCATGCGTGCATAAATGTATGTATGTATGCCGAATCATCGCGTGTGCGTATAAACACGAAAGAAATCGCGAAGACATTTCGTGTTCACACGCAGCATCGCGAAACGACGATATTGTTCATCACCAGATCATCAGTTAGTTAGTTAATTGAAGGGTCGGCGTCGACGACGACGGCTGGGCGTTGGAGAGATTGAAGATTGATGGATCAAATCCGATCGAACGCCGGGGCGCTCAAGAACGGGCCAACTGGCTAGCTGTGCCTGACCTGTGATGGATTAGTCTAAGTCTTGCACGCGAAAGCGAGAGGAAATGTATTGTAGCTAGGATGCCTTCTTCACCGGCTGCTGCTGATGATGATTCACGTGCCCATTCGCCGTGTAAGTGACCAGTACTACGCGGTGCACGCACAGTGCCTCGGATGCATGCCACGCCACGACGTGACGTGACGTGCGAGTGTGTGCAACGCATTGGGCGAGGAAAGTTCTTCAGAAAGAGTTTGGAGATATCCTAATAAAAAAACAAAGAGTTTGGAGAGTTGCTTGGCGAAATATGTTTGCACCTACACACACGCATGCGTGGGAATTGTTCTCTTCACGTCATATCTCACTTTGCTCGTCGATCGATCGATCACATGGCGCTTAATGTATTTCACGTTATTACACTAAAAAATGTGTATATTTCACGTTGCCGTCAACTACTAGCCTAGGCCATACAGATTAATTAGGCACGAAGGAGTGAAGGGGCGTACGTACAAACTTCAGAGGATCGCCAGTTTGTTAAAAAAATATACTCCTGTCCTATGTGTGGAGGTATTTACATGTATAGGTATATATATCTATAGATTGGAACATTCTCGCCAAATGAAAAAACTATAGTTGGAACAAAGATTGACCACCAGGGTCCTTTGGAATTTTTAGGAAATCCAACACGTCCACACTCTGGGCTTGCTGTCATGCAGAATGATACGTGGGACGCGTCTGACATTGACGTGAGTACTAACATGGTTAATAGCCTCATGAGTATTCAAAGGGCAGATGGAGCTTCATTTGCATATAAACCAAGATCTTTACCACGCACACACCAGTTCTATATATATAAGGGAAAAAAAAGGGAAAGACAATATCAAGTCTGAACTAGCAAAGAAAGTCTGAATGTTTCTCTCCTAAGAAGTATTCTTATCCTGACGCTTCAGAACCACATACACTACGGTTCCATTTGGACTTTGGCGTATAACATTGACACCCTCAATTATTCACAATCTTCATTTTAATAATTAAAAGGGAAAACCATAACGTATTGCCATTATTTACTAGAATATAAACTGACAATATGCAAATCTGCATCAGGCTTCAGTAAACCTCTATGATAATATAAAGTTCATGACTGCACTTTCAACGCGGGCATCTTTTCTGAGAAAAGGAACAACAGAAAAGACTATATATACTATGTATTTTTTTTCTAGCCGAGCTAAACCCTCCATTATGCATAACAGAAATAGAAAAAAAAACATCTATATAGCACTCCCTCCGTTCACTATTGTAAGATGTTTTATATATTTTAATATAAACTACATACGAAATGAAAAATATGTACGTAATTGATTAAATATATCTACATATTTGATTCATATATTTTTAAACATCATATATTAATTGAAGAAGGTATATATAGTATTCCCCTGGTCACGGTTTAGATGGTATGCTTGGAAAATCTCTGAAACCAAGGTAGTCACAGATTGGTGGTGAGATGTAGCAAAAGTAGCATCAATAAAGCCATGTTAATATACACTCGGTAAAGTTCAGTTATGCCATTACACTTTTTTTTAAGTAATGCCATGCCACCCTTAACTTTTGTGCGTGCTGACAAAAGAAGACACGTCCTGAGACATATCCAACATATGAACACAAATCCAAAGCGACACTTGCAGTGCACTCTACATGCCATGGATCTTATCCGTGCACGTCTCCTGTCAAAATCTGTTATGAACTTATGATCCTGTAGTGAGGACCCAAAACTTTTTTGCTTGATCGTCTGACACGATGCGTGCGTCCGTGTGTTGAGCAGAGGCCGGCATGGCCATCGTGCACCAAGGCGACAAAGATCGGTAGCAAAATTTAGAGGAAAGTTGGTTGTTGCATCCATGCATGCATGACGAGGCTGACATAGTAGTACGTGGAGAGACCGCTGCCGAACGGCACTGCACCTAGTTAAGCTTTGTCTTCCGTACGTTATCAGGCAATTGCATGCCGGCCAATGCGCATGGATATGAGAATGAGATCCATCGGACTCCGGGCACATAAGCTAAGATACAACCTCCCTCTTTTTCTTCATTAAGTACCATGCTACATAAGCAAAATAGCTATGATTTCGCGCTAAGATACTAGCATTGGGAGTGCCTCTAATACGGGCTTTCGAGAAAAGTTTTGACGTACGCTCCACTCTTGGAGATGCGCGCTGTAACTAATCCTTTCGTTATCGATGAAAACATGTACTCCTGCACACAGCCGCCCTCCAATTTTTTTTTTTGGGAAAAAGAGACTCAAATTAAATCAGGGCGGTCTTTCCGCCATACAGAGTTTTACAACCTCCTCCGTGCCCGTACCAAACCATATGGCAGTACGCGGCACGCTACGACCGTAAGCGGCAAGAGTATGGCTAACTATATTCTGCTTACGGCTAGCATACTTGATCACAACCTCTCTAGGGTCCTCAAGCATCAGCTTCTGGATGTCCCGGACAAGAACTCGGTAGCGGGACCGGTTCTCTCCAGCGCCATTCAGCATAGCGACTGCCTCCATGCAGTCCAACTTGATCAAGATAGGGAGCTCTGTCCGGTGTAGCGCCACATCCAGGCCTTCTCTACACGCCAGAAGCTCCGCCTCAAGCCCCTCATCACATGTAAGGATCTGTCTACATGCAGTGAATATAATGGCGCCCTTCTCATCTCTCAAGACCATACCCCCTCCAGCTGCTCTTGTCTCCTTGATAAAACTTCCATCAGTATTGAGTTTGGCCCAGCCATTGGCCGGGGGTGACCAAGGGGTTTCAAACCTTGTGGCCGGTGCCTTGTTACTACTCCTCAGCTTGCAGCCATGAGTGTCCAGTACCATTTTCCCTTTATCAAAATTTCCCGGATGCTGATGGATACACAAGAGAGAGCTAATGTATCCATGTAGGAACCGTCTTGAAGCTTCAGTCGGCGGTGTAGCCTTCCCATGCGTGAGTTCATTCCGGACGTGCCACACACGCCAGAAGATCATGAGGGCCACCATGCGGGTAGTTTCTGGCAACGGCTCCAGCAGGGAGAAGAGCCATTCCGAGCCCGTATCTTGGACAGCGCCGATGTCCGGTAATGGCCACTCCAAGGCCATTGCGTTCCAGAGATCCTTCGCAAGGGGGCACCTACACATAGCATGGAAACCATCCTCCCGTTCCACACCACAAATGGGGCATATGTCAGTATGTTCAAGGTTGCGGGAGAGTTTGTTTGCCCAGGTGGCCAAAGAATTCGTGACAAGGCGCCACGCAAAGACGCGTACCTTCGGGGGAGCAGGGCACCCCCATATGATCTTCCAGATGGCGCGACGACCATCCGGTGCCCTGCTCGTGGCGGCTGCCAAAGGACGCTCGCGCTCATCCATGGCAAGGCAATACGCCGAACGGACTGTGAAGATGCCGCTCTTCTCAGGCGCCCAAGCGATGACGTCGTCCGTGATACGCGGAGAGATGCGGATGTTGGTGATGGCGTCGATGTCCACGGGGAGGAAGTAGCGCCGGAGGAGATCCCTGCGCCAGGCGCCGGTCTCATCCAGGAGCTCCGCCACTCTCCTGAGCCGGCAAGTTCCTTGCTGGGAAATGGGCCTATGTGATGGCCCCATGGGCAGCCATCTGTCGCGCCATATGCGGATGTTTCGTCCATCGCCCACCCGCCACACAATGCCGGTCTTCAGGAGATCGAGTCCATGCTGAATAGCTTGCCAAGTCGGGGAAGCGTTCCCCGAGAAGACGGTATCCTCAAGCCGCCCCTCTGGATAGTAGCGGGCCTTAAGCACCTGTGCACACAAACTGGAAGGATTAGTAAGTAGGCGCCAAGCCTGCCGCGCTAGCAGAGCTTGGTTAAAAACTCGGAAATCTTTAAAGCCCATGCCGCCCTTCATTTTATGTGACTGAAGTTTCGGCCAAGCTGTCCAGTGCGTTTTCCTCTTCCCCTCCTTGGATCCCCACCAGAAATTTCGAATCATCCTGTTCAGATCATCACATACGGACATTGGGAGTTTAAATATACCCATTATGTAAGTTGGGATTGCTTGTGCCACTGCCTTAATCATAGTTTCCTTTCCAGCAAGTGAGAGTGTGTCACCCCAAGCAATGATTCTTTTAAAAAGCCTCGACTGCAGATTCTGAAATTTACCACGTGACATCCGGCCCTCGGGGGTAGGTAGCCCCAAATATTTCTCCTCAAAGGTCACAAGGTGAACCTTCAAGACTGCCCGAACTTTCTCTTGATTCTCCACGGGACAGGATGTACCAAACAGAGCGCTACACTTGTCAGGATTAATACATTGTCCAGTAGCCTTTTCATACGTATTGAGGACTTCATGCACCTTAGCAGCTTGTTCCTCCTCTGCTTTAAAGAACAAGAGTGTATCATCCACGAACAAAAGATGGGAAACACCTGGAGCTCGCCGGCAAATTTTCAGGGGTGTATAATCACCAGTTTCCTCACCCTTTTCCAGCAAAGCAGATAGCCCATCAGCCACGAATAAGAACAGAAATGGTGATAGTGGATCACCTTGCCGTAGCCCTCGCGACGGTGCAAACGAATCCAAGAGGGTTCCATTAAATTTCACATTGTATCTCACCGAGGTGACACATGTCATGATCCATTCCACCCACCGGCGAGCGAAACCCATTTTTTGCATCATTCGCTTCAAGAAGATCCAATCCACCCTGTCATAAGCTTTAGACAAATCAAGTTTGTACGCACAGAAACTATCATCCGTGTTCTTTTCATGCTGGATATAATGAAAGCACTCAAAAGCCACAAACGCATTATCTGTGATCAACCGTCCAGGCACAAAGGCACTCTGCTCCGGAGAGATAATTTCATCCAGAATAGGTCGCAGACGATTAACCAGGCACTTAGCAACAATCTTGTAGATGACGTTGCATAAACTGATAGGCCGGAACTGTGTGAGTCGCTCAGGTTTGTCAACTTTAGGAATGAGCACAATTGAGGTATTGTTCACTCCCTCCGGCATAACTCCAGTACGAAAAAACTCCTTCACACCTGCAATGACCTGCTGGCGCAAAATTGCCCAGTTCCTTTGGAAGAAACGCGCGGGGAACCCATCTGGTCCCGGCGCCTTCAGCGGCCCAATCTGGAACAAGGCATCAGCAATCTCCTTATCTGTAAATTCTGCACACAAGTCGCTGTTCATTTGATCAGTAACACGAGTATTAATTAAATTGATCACTGGGTCTGCACACAGGGAAGGGTCAGCCGAGAACAGATTAGCAAAATAGGACGTGGTCAGCTTAGCCATGGTCTCATGATCTTTCTGTTCTACCCCATCCTCATCCACGAGGGAGTGAATGCGATTTTTCCTAGCTCGCCAGACAGCTTTCCGATGGAAGAATTTGGTATTTCGGTCACCTTCCCGCAGCCAGTCCACTCTAGATCGTTGCATCCAAAGCATCTCCTCCCGGTACAGGAGCTCGTTCATTTTGTCTGTCGCCTCACGTATTTCTTTCCTATCTGCATTCATAGACATTAGCTCTTCTAGGCGGGTTCTAGATTTTTGTATATCCTTCATGACATTACCAAAAATTTTACGGCTCCACACTTGTAGAATTTTCATCAGGTTACTCAAACCAGTAGCCATTTCGCCCAGATTAAGCATAGCTCCCAACTCTGACCAAGCATTCATAATTACCTCAGGTAACGAAGGATCCCTCTCCCACATTACCTCATACTGGCCGCCCTCCGATTTGGGCAACGACGAAAGGACCCCTCATTGATTACATGAATGCAACTGTGTTGTTATCACTAGAATTAGTTTTAAGATTTTGACACAGAAAGACCGGCACATGGACGTATGTGTGTTCCTACCCAAGAATGTGCATGCAATCATGGCTTTGAACGAACAAGTTTTCTTGTGCGATCGCCGCGCATGGGTCGATCGAGCCACCCCCGGCATGGTGCAAGCAAGCTACTCTCATCCGTGGGCGTCGATGGATTATGAGAAACGCGAGATCCTCCTTGGGATCCATCAGTTTTTAAAAGCAAGGAGAAGGTTTTTTCATGTAAGAGCGATATATACCAGGCAAAAAAAAAGCAAAAAAATTCCAGGCACGTGCAACGAAGGAGTCAATAATCCAGGCATAAAATTGTCCTTCAATTTGTGCACTTTTATGTCTCAATGATTTCTCTGGCTCTTCCTTCTCCTTGTGATACGAAAGTGTGGAACGCAACGAATCATCGGAATGGGTGATGGCCATCCGACACCCATGGTTATATGTAGTACTCTTGAATGACAAAATAACAAAAACAAACAAATTCTTTGGTATCTTGTCGAAAACGATGGAGGGAGAGAGGCACCATGACAGTGAGGTAAACCTGGATGCAGACCGCGGCGGTAGTGGCAGCACGTTGTGCAGCCATCTTACGAGAGTTATCTTGAGAGTTGCTCTTATTGAACTAAATATAGTCCAAAGAAAGTTGTTATAAGGACGTTTCCTTATACATCTAGGGGATCGGCTAGATAGGGATCAAATCATCAAACAAAACAAAATCAGCTCAAATATAGCTTTTAAGGGATCTATTAGAGGTGACCTAAGATTCAATTTGTCCTCAGTTGAATCCTCTTTCTTTCGCGCATGGACCATCCCTAGCCCAGCCACCGCCATTTCCACCCATGACCGACAATGCTGCCACATGTGCCTCATCATTTTCTAACATATTTTTAAGTCATGTCCTTCTTTAGTGTCGCCAACCAATTCCCGTGCTGCACCGGTGTTAACCTCATTCCTTTCCTCCACCATTGAAGTCAGACGTCCTCATACTCGGCTATGTCCTGGTTTGGCCTCATCGGGAATGTCATGTTCGCAATGCCATCCCATCTTTTCTTTGGATCTCTACACTGTGTGATTTCTTCTTCCAAGAAAATTTGACTGTTGCCAATATCATTTTCATGCAACTACCGAATAACAAATGTAAATTACTAAACCAAGAGAAAACATGATTTTGAACAAAAAAACACGCCTTCAATTTGGATAGAGAAAAAGTTGTACTCTTGAAATGCATACATCTTCTTTGAAAAAGGATAGATAACACACATTCCAACAATTGATGGCGTAGGTAAGGATGATCGATCCGCCTCGCTATGTAATTCATAATTACCCTGCTCAGATTTAGTTTTTTTACCAACCTCTTATTTCACGGGATACCCGTTTGCAATTCTAAGCGTAGGTAACATGTATGTGAGTATGTGACACACTATGCATGCGACTACTTTCAGGATGCTTAAACAACACATGCACGTCCGTCATGCACTAATCGAAAATTATCAAACATGAGTCCAGTACCACACATTTCTCGTCTGGTGAAGTAGAACACATAGCTAATTAGATGTACACATTTCTCCCAAATCTGAAATGGTAGCCAACTAAAAGTTGAAATATCCAAAAAAAAACTGGATGTCAGAATTCTGAAAGTTAACACAAGGTTTTTGGAAGTTATGGTATCTAACACTAAAATCAGGTTCTCCCTCCGATCCATATTAGTTGTCCTAAAATTGATGTACCTAACACTAAATTACATCTAGATACATCCATTTGAAGACAAGTAATATGGATCGGAGGAAGTACATGTTTTCAAAAGTGCCATAGAAACATTCCATTTTTTGATTGTCGAAAAATGATCCAGCAAAATGCGTAGCTGTCTGGCCTAGACATGTGCCTTAGCCATGTTTTCTTGATAGATGTAAATTTGAAATATTAACAATAAATTGTCATTTCAATCTCCTCAAACGCTCAACACATCAACAAAAATTTCTCATCATTATAACAATGAAGCAATTTCCTCGCAAATAAATTAAAACAATGAAGTGATTAACCTGCTTCAATGCGTCTTGATATCAAGTGGAAACTAGTACTGCTCTGAACACAAGTGTTACAACATCGATGAAACCAATAACATGAGTCATGAGTGTCACTTGAACCGACCATCATGATCACACCAATTCGTATACAAAATCAGGTTCTCACAGTCGCAAATTCCGATGCTTCCAAATCCTAAGATGTATGTAGACTCAAGGGCATTGCAAAAGTATTCCCAATTATGTGGAAGCTTTGTCAACTAACTACATGGTATGTAGATATGAACCTACGAACTTGTGAGGTCTACTATTTTCTCAACTCGAGTACACGTGTTTGCTGCTTCGCAAGTTAGGATCACATTCCATCTCTTGTTACCAGGGTTATATAGGAGTATTATTGTATTTTTTTGCGATGAAGGAGCACTATTGCATTAACATTTGATACCATGTGACGCAACAACCATATAGTTTTATGCAGTTAAATAGTTCCCTAAGAAGCATATGACGTTCATAAATCCTTTTTTACTCAATGATCGATCGATTGTGATCGTAACCGCGACGTGTTGCCTGACTGCCCGGCCCCCCATCTTCCAAGCCGGCTTGGCCGTGCTGTCTCAACCGTCGACCTTCCTTTAAATCTGCCGAGTGCTGCAACAATTGAACTACTCCCTCCGTTCCACAATGTAAAAGTTTTTCGTAAGCTAAGCTAGCTTGCAAAAATATCTTATATTATGGGATAGAGGGAGCGGAAAATGCTCATGTAGCCTGAGCTACATGTAGCTTGTTGTTTTAAAATTAAAAAAGAATACTTAAACATTAAAAAAATGATTCTTTTATGGATATACATACATATGTATAGAACATTTGTGTAATTTTTCATACCATTATACTTTAATACGCCGCGGGAAATAAATTGACAAATATTTAATTTTAAATGGGCCTGTTTCTTCTTTTTGGGCTGAAATATTATTATTTTTGTGCAAACTGCATATTACAATATTTTCGAACGAAATTTCATACGTTCGTGCAGAATTAATGTAAGTTTTCATGGAATTATTTTCGAATTTTTTTGAATATTTTAAATATTTTTTCATAATTTTTCAAAATAAAATGCTACATGTAACTCGAGCTACAGAAATTCGCTTCCATAGAGGGAGTAGCTAGTTATTGTGTCTGACGTCTACTAAAAGCATGTCAAAATTCTAAAAGCTAAGACAAGGCCGGTTTTTGGAATTTATGGTTCATGTTTTCAAAAGTGCCATAGAAACATCCCATTTTTTGACTGTTGAAAAATGATCCAGCAACATGTGTGGCTGTCTGGCCTAGACAAGCGCCTTAGCCATTCTTTTTTATACAAGTGTTTTTACCCCGCAAAAAAAATCTTAAAATGTATGTAGACTCAAGGGCATTGCAAAAGTATTCCCAATTACGTGGAAGCTTTGTCAACTAACTACATGGTATGTAGATATGAACCTACGAACTTGTGAGGTCTACTATTTTCTCAGCTCGAGTACACGTGTTTGCTGCTTTGCAAGTTAGGCTCACGTTCTATCTCTTGTTACCAGGGTTATATAGGAGTATTATTGTACTTTTTGCGATGAAGGGGCACTATTGCATGAACATTTGATACCATGTGACGCAACAACCATATAGTTCTCATGCAGTTAAATATTTCCCTAAGAAGCACACGACGTTCATAAATGCTTTTTTACTCAATGATCGATCGATTGTGATCGTAACCGTGACGTGCTGCCTGGCTGCCCCCCATCATCCAAGCCGCCTTGGCTGTGTTGTCTCGACCTTCGGCCTTCCTTTAAATCTGCCGAGGTGCTGCAACAAGCCAACTACTCCCTCCGTGTTCCACAATGTAAAAGTTTTTTGTAAGCTAAGCTAGCTTGCAAAAATATTTTATATTATGTGATAGAGGGAGCGGTAAATGCTAATGTAGCCTGAGCTACATGTAGCTCGTTTTAAAATAAAATAAAAAGAATACTTAAACATTTTAAAAAATGAAAATTTTATGGATATACATACATATGTATAGGACATTTGTGCAATTTTTCATACCATTATACTTTAATTCGCCGCGGAAAACAAATTGACAATATTTAATTTTAAATTGGTCTTTTTCTTCTTTTTGGGCTGAAATGTTATTATTTTTGTGCAAACTGCATATTACAATATTTTCGAACAAATTTACATGTTTGTGCAGAATTGATGTAAGTTTTCATGGAATTTTTTTCGATTTTTTTAATCTTTTAAATATATTTTTCTAATTTTTTTAAATAAAAGACTACATGTAACTCGAGGTACAGAAATTTTCTACCATAGAGTAGCTAGTTATTGTGTCTGACGTCTACTAAAAGCATGTCAGAATTCTACAGGCTAACACAAGGTTTTTGGAAGTTATGGTTCATGTGTTCAAAAGTGCCATAGAAACATCCCATTTTTTGACTGTCGAAAAATGATCCAGCAACATGTGTGGTTGTCTGGCCTAGACAAGCGCCTTAGCCATTCTTTTTTATAGATGTAAATTTGAATGATTAAAAATAAATTCTCATTTCAGTCTCCTCCAACGCTCAACACATCTACATTGTAATCAAGGAAACTTTCTCACCATTATAACAATGAAGCAATTTCCTTGCAAATAAAAAAACAATGAAGCGATTAACATGCTGAACTGCATCCTAGTACCGAGTGAAAACTAGTACTGCTCTAACCACAAATATCAAAACGCCGATAAAACGAACAACATGAGTCATGAGTGGCACTTGAACCGGCCATCATGATCATGTTAATTCGTGTACAAAATCAGGTTCTCACAGTCGCAAATTCTGATGCTTCCAAATCCAAAGATGTATGTGTGGACTTAAGGGCATTGCAAAAGTATTTCCAACTAAGTGGAAACTGTGTCAACTACCTATATGGTATGTAGATACGAACCTAACAACCCATGAGGTTTAGTATTTGCTCAGCTCGAGTACCCGTGTTGGCTGCTTCGCAAGTTTTGATCATGTTCCATCTCTTGCTACCAGGCTTATATAGGAGCCTTATTGCATTTTTCGATGAAGAAACACTATTGCATTAACTTTTGATACCATGTGATGCAACAACCATATATAGTTTTCACGCAGTTCAATATTGCCCTAAGAAGCACGTGACATTCATAAATGCTTTTTGTACCCAATGATAGATCAATCGTGATTATAACCGCAGTGCGCTGCCTCGCTAGCTGCCCCGCACCATGCATCCAAGCCCCCGCGGCGCCTGTGCTATCTCTGGCCTTCTTCACAGCCACAACTCACACAACTAGTTTACCAAATGACCTACAACTTTCTCACAACTATTTTTCCACAACAGATTTTTCGCAGCCGTTTTATAATGGTTCTCCTCACTCCATACATTATTTTTCATCACCGAATCACATGATACTAATAGTTTTTATCAATTAGGACACGTTGATTGGGACTGACGGAATTTTGTTTGCGTTTTGGACTTCAGAAGATCGTCATCTTGATCAAAAAAAATCTATACCTAATAATAAAGGGAGGTGCGTTTCTCCCCTTTATTCGGTCCGTCACGCATATTTTATAGAAAGACCCCTGCTATTTTTAAAAATTAACCCGCACTATGTTTCTCTAATAATAAAGAGAGGTGAGTTTTTCCTTCCGTCTGGCTGTTTTGCAAAAACGCCCCTCACATTTATGTAAATCAACCCGCAGTCCACACTTGAAGCAGAAAAACGGTTCAGCATATGATATTGCAAAAACACCCTTCCCTTTATAGAAAATGAAGCCGCAGTCCAATTTTAAGTCAGAAAACACGTTTCATGTTTTTTTTCTGCTGCTAAGTTGGGCCTCGGCCCATGCTGCTTCACTGAGAGTTTTTTTGGGGTGCTACGTTCACACAATCCCTCCTCTTTTCTAGAAGAAAGAAAATATCTCTTTTTCGATTGAATGTATCTATTCCTTTTTTGGCCAAATTTATTTATTTATTAGTAATATATATAATTTAGCATAGGATAATTTCGTTCTAAAATTTATTGATCTTATTTTAGCACTATAGAAGAAAGAATAGTATTCTTTTTAAAACATGTATCTCTCTTACTAAAAAAGGGAAAGTACCTTTTTTTATTGCATGTATTTCTTATTTTTATAGCCTAATTTACTTAACTTACATTAATAAAAAATACCTATGGCAATTTCATCCTAAATTATTTATAATTTTGTGCTTTGGTTGTGGTGTGAAAATAAATAAATAAATAATATTATTTTCTAATTCTTTATAATTTTTTCTTAGCCCTCCAAAAGAAATAAAAGTGCTCCTCTTTAGATTACATTATTTAGTAATTTCTAGAAAATGCAAAGTATCTCTTTTTCAATTAAGTGTATCTCTTCCCTTTTTGAACGGATTAATTTAGTTTTTATTAATAAAAAATATTCTAGGAGGATTTCGTCCTAAATTCTCTATAATTTAGTGCCTAGGTCATCATGTCAAAATAAATAAATAAATAAATAACATAATATTTTTGAATTATTCATAATTCCTTTCATGGCCCTCCAAAAATATATAAAGTGTCCCTCTTTTGATTGGATGTATCTCTTTTTCTAGAAAAAAGGACAGTATCTGTTTGTTGATTCAGTGTATTTCTTTTCATTTTGGCCTAATTTAGTTATTTATTATTAATAAACAATTTAGCCTAGGAGAATTTCGTCCTAAATTCTCTATAATTTCGTGCCTGGATCATCGTGTCAAAATAAATACACCTTACATAAAGGAACAAAAGGAAGTATATTGAAGATGTTTTTTCAGCTAAAATGAGAGAGCGAACAAAATGCACCGATCTATATTTGTATCCTCTTTCTTACTTTTCCCATCGGGTGTGACTGAATGTTGGATTGTTGAACGTTTTGGTGAACGAAGCAACTGGCATGACCATAGTAAATTTAATTCTACGCAACGTTGTGCTTCCACGTAACACTATTTTTTTGTTGCAAAGCACATGCCTAGGTTAGCAGTATATTTCCTCGACATTTGCACACTAGAAACTAACAATTGTAAGTATCATGTGATGCTCGAATATGAGAGGCTTGTGTATTTTATAGGGATTTGCTCTTCAAAAGTGCCACTTGGTACTTTGAATACGTTCATTGTTGTTTTGCACAAATAAAAAAGAAATTGATTTGCTACTTCTAAAAATGTTTTAGTGGTTCATATTTTTATAAACGTATACTTATTTATTCGTACCCGTTGCAACGCACGGGCAATTTTCCTAGTAGACACCTATATATAGAACAGCTTTGTATTTGTAGCTAGGAAACCCCTCACACCACTACACTAGGCAAACAGAATGCAGCTCTGCAACAGTACGTGTTATTAGACACAGTACAGTACAGTACAGCCATGCCACTCTTTTCTGCACCCTGACAACAGATGAAATGGAAACCAAGTCTCTAGAGTAGTCCTACATGAAACGGAGCTATCCGTGCACGTCGCATGTCAAATCTGTTGATAACACGGAGAGACCGCTGCCGAACGGCACTGCTTAGCTCGATCGTGTCTTCCGTTGCAGGCAATCGCATGCAATAACGCACATCGAGCTCGTTTGGCAATGGGATGAGATCGATAGATTCGGCCGGGCTCGACGGGAACGTGTCCTTCTCGATCAGCCGCCGATCTCGATCGGCAACAACGAAATTAACCACGAAAAGGACCACATTGATTACACGATGCAAGTGTGTGTGTGTGTGTCCGAATCGGTGACGTTATTATAGTTTGAATCGCGTTAGGCAAAACGAACCCATACACGTGTGTTCTGAGACCCTTTCAAGGAACACCTTTTGTTCTCAGACGTATCTATCAATCGGACGTCGACGGCGACCTAATACCGGCCTAACGGTGCATAAGCACGCGTGAGCACATACATGGAGGAACTCACTGACGTCGCTTCACTGCAATGATTCGTTCGCCCTGACCCCATAGACTTGGCTACTTTTTGAAATGTTATCAATAAAAACTTATGCTATTTTTCATGGTCCGAATTAAGAAAAAATGTCATTTTTAGTTTATAAATTTACGTTGATCAGCATGATAAGAGATGTTCATGTGATCTACAAAAAATGACATGCCCAAACCTTAAAAAATGTCATCCTCTGGATAAAAAAAAGGTTTTATCTTGATAAGCTCCAATTAGATTCTAATATTTCCTCCATCCCAAAATACTTGACTCGAATTTGTTTAGATATGGAGGTGGGACGGAGTACTAAGCGTACATCACCGATATAATACAAGTAAAACTTATCTAGGCACTAGCAACATAAATTATAAATGCACTTGAATCCAAGTTTCGCACACACTTAACCACTTAAGTCTTTATAAAGATAGACTTACATGATTAGATTAACTACACGGCAGAGTAGTACGGCATCTTGCTGCTGTTATGCCCTCCATCAAACAGTTGACCTTTCGGATGCTTGATACGGTCGCTACATGCGTGACAACGCTCGTAATCCATGTCATCACTCCTCCTGTGATCAATCTTTCTAAATATCTCATGGCACCCACCTACAAAAGGACAACATCAGTCACCAACATTCAAATCTGTAGATCATGATCAAACAAAAAAAAAACTACATGCGGAATATAATGCATGTGGATTGACAGCCGATGCTAAGCTTTTTATTTATTTTATTGCAAAAGGTCATCCAAGTGATGCTTTGTGTTAAATTAGTAACGGATCAGTTGAGGAGTAAAACATGTTACTTCGTTTACTGGTGCAGTAGTGAGACTGAGACAATGACAAACAAACATATGTCACAGCATAAAACTGAGGCGATAGTTTGTCTATTGATACAACAATGCTAAATAGATGTATGTCGCAGTATAATGGTGAGGACCACAAGCTCATCTATGTGCAATGAGAGTGAGACTAATATTTTCAATGCAATAGAAAGACCCACCAAACCTTTGCAAAAAGAGAAAATATAAGAACAGGCTTAGATATGCAGTTGTCCTGATTGCCCACAGATTTTATGAATTGTGGATTCATTGTAAGTATGCTTATGTTTCGGTTGTTCCTTCCATCTCCCTTGCATCAGATATCACTTCAATACTATAGCAGAAAATTAACAGCTTAACAGTTTAAAAAATACATTAAGAGGATTGAAATATATACCGTAACAAGAATCATCGTCATCAATGGTGTACACATGCAGCACACGCATAGGCTGAGCCCTTGCATATGCTTCAAGGCTCGGAGTATGCGTAAGCTCAGCAAAGAACAACCTCTTGGTCTTTGATGCAGTCTCTGTGGCAGTCTGCTTCTGGGGAACAGCGGTGAAATTAACATGGCCATAAATCTCCCCAGACGACTCAGAGAAGCAATTTGATAGCAGAACCGTCGCTAACTCGAACTCGCACTGTTTATAACATTTTTTCAAGAAGCAATTTGTGAGTAAATTAAATAATAATACTACTACAATCCAAGAGATATTGAGATGGAAAAGGAATTAAAAACTTTTTTGCACACCGTCTTGTTCTTCTCATTGTAGTGCGCCAGAGCAAGTTCAGCAAAGTCTTTTGCTTGCTGGCAAGGCTTACGATCAGGAAATCGTGCTGATATTTGTGCCTCCATGTCCTCGGCGGTCAGGTGCTCCTCCCTGCAAGTACAATGGGGTAATCAGTTGATTCATTTGCAACTAATAAGACCATAATATATTTGAACTCGCAGTGCATATGACAAAAACAAAAGCATAAAGATTGTGATAATAATGACAAACATTGGCAGCAGAGATCAGGTTATCCAATTGACAGTTGATAAGGATTAGTGGTTAGGGTTTGATCGGGATTTCCATGTACATGGAGTAGGAGACGACGGTGCTAGCGAGAAGTCCTAAATTACTTTGTGTCGGTGTATTGTATGGGGCGGAAGGAGGTGTTCTCGGGCCTGGACTTGGCTAGGCGGCGCATAGCCTATTAGAAGTCGATCCTGTCCTGCTCCGTCAGCAGATGGCAGTCCTCCTCGCGCATGTTCTCGATGAACTCGGCGTTTTTCAGCATCGACAATTCCGCTCTGTCCTGCATTAATCTCATCGTGGCGGCGTTGATGCGCGGGAACATGGTTAAACTCCGCGCCAAGGGGTTGGCGCGCGGGATCCTTCTCCACTTCCCGGGAGTCCTCTTCTTCCTCGCCGCCGTCGCGGGGGCGGGGGCGGGGGCGGGGGCGGGGGTCGACGAGCCCTCGACGGCCGGCGGTTCTCATCCGGCCGGGGAATCCATGAGCTCGGACGTGTGAGGCGCAGAGTCGTCGTCGATCGAGTCCTCCTTCCGGCGACGTGAGTTCGTGCAGACTAATAGGGCTAAACCTAATCTGATTTTTTTTCAGGCATCTAAACCTAATCTCTGATCTGATGCGCGCGTGCGTCAGTTTCGCGTCCAGCAGAGAGCTGCGCGACGTGGCCCGGCCCACGTTCCGTTTTCTTCGTTTAACAGTTTTTTCGGATTTTACTTCTTTTCCTTTTTTTTCCTGTTTCGTGTTTTTATGTTTCTTTTTCAGTTTAAGAAATATTTTTAATTTTTTATTAAACATTTTTATCTATTTTAAATTCATGTTGAACTTTTTTGTCATATATATTGAACAATTTTTTTAATGTACAATGATTTTAAAACACATTGAGTCTTATTATTTTTATACGATGATCATTTTTGTTACATATTGAAGTTTTCTAATTCATATTAAAAACATACTAAACATTTTTAGTGAATGGCATAGGTTAAAATGAACAATCCATACGTGCTAAGATGCGGCAAAGTCATGAACAAGTCAAATGACCAGGTCCCCATGATTAGTCATTTCAGGTTTTAGATAAAAATGAACTATCCGTATGTGCTATGATACGAGTAAGTGATGAACAAGTGAAATGGTCAAATTCCCATGATGGCTAAGTTACCAAGTAGCAAAATACCCAAGTCATGTAATAAAATTCGGTTATTACTTCTACAATCATGCAATAAAGCCTTGGTTCCGATTACATACACAAAATTTGTTTTTTTATTCATTGAATTTTTTATTTTATTAGATGAATATTTTTATAATATGTTTGGACAAAATTTTAATATAGAAAGAATTGTTTTTAATATACAATGAACATATTTTCTTATGTTGAATAATTTTTATTACACACCGAATACAAAAAAAATTATATAGAATGATAAAAACGTGAAAAACCCAAAAAATTAGAAGAAATATAAAAACCAGAAAAAAATAGATTGTTGTAAATGGGCCCTTGCAGGCTGCCGCACATGTGCGTCCTATAGAGGCCCTCGACTAAATAGCTATGGCTAATCTGAGAGATGGGCCGAGCACAATATGGGGACCAACTAACGGGCCTAGGGCTCTCGGCTAATAGCTAGGGCGCTAATGCGAGAAAGCAACTAGTTAGATGGTACCCTCTCGGAGCGTTTCGTGGAGGTAACTTTCGGTGCTCCAGAAGCCGCCATGTGTAGTGTTTTACGCGAACCCGCGCGATCCAGAAAAAACTATGAGAATTGTGCCTGCATTTGTGGTTGCGCGTGAAGTATAGGTGCACATGTGAATGTGCCTGGTGTTGTGGCTGCACCTGTGACTGAAGCTATGGCTGCGCCCCGTGAATATATTTGTGGTTGTGGCTGCACATGTGGATGTGGTTGCACGCTATGACTATGGCTCCACCTATGGTTGCGTTGGAAACAAGTAAACTCCCTCCACTCGATACGTGTCAGACACGAAGAAAACTAAGGAAAAACCCAAAACACACCATAAAACGATACTTGTCACGCTCAAAGCTCGCACGTAACATCTGCGGAGGGTACCCCTCAACTAGTGATTTCTGCTAATGCAAGCGATGGGGCGATCACAATATTGGGGTCGGTTAAAGGGTCTAGTAAGGCTGCGTGTTTTCCTATTTTTATTTATTGCAATTTCCTATTTCCTCTTTTTATGTACTCTCTTCATTTCGTTTATATAAAACGTTTAAGAAAACGAAGTTTTTTTTGCTAAAAAGTCTTATATAAGTGAACGAGGGGAGTATTATTCTATTTTTGTTGGATAAATTATGCGAATATTTTGTTGAGATGTAGGAATGTATTTTTTTAACGTGTAATGTTTCTGTTCGAGACATGGACCTTTCTGGGTGTTGGGAGCCAGGAAGCAAGATGTGCAATGAACTGGAAGCGGAAGAGGCGATCGTGTACAATCGGCTCTGTGAGCCATAGTTCGATGACCCGAGGAAATGTGTGGAGGAACGTGAAGGTGACCTAGTCGAGCCTGGCGTGACGAAGAACTCATCCGACACCCAACCAATGACCAATTGGAGCATGGCACGCGGTAACTAGGTTTCAATCTACTCCAGTTACCGAGCTCGGAGCAAAGTTGCGGTTTTAGTGTCACATGCAGGGGGAGGATACACCGCTACCGAGCTCAGAGCGGACGTTGTCAATGTAGTAGTCGAGACCCATGGCGTCTCCGACAGGCATCATGCATCGGAGGGCTCCATGCAACGAGAAGGAGGCACTCACATGAATGTCGGAGAAGAGGTTGGCGGTTGAGGTTTGGCTGGTCAAATCAGAGTGGGCGGTGGAGGGGGAGGAGGGAGGAGCGTGTGCGGGAGAGGGTGCCATCGTTCGCGGCTCATCTTCCAATACCAAGTCTTGATGGCCACATATATATATATATATATATATATATATATATATATATATATATATATATATAGCCTTGGTCTCCTTGAGATTATTCCGGTAAGTTCGACCTCATCACTAAGGGTTAACTTGAGGCTTTCTTTGCACTTCACAAACTCGCGGGAAAAAATCAATCTTCCAACAAGATTACCGACTAAACACATTCGTGTACGTACAGAATTGAAAGCGAAGAGAATAACCGTTGATAAAAATGCATTTAGGATTTTTTTTCTCTGAAAATATACTACTCCATTGTTTTGACAGTTTTTTTTTTGCATCGGATTCACATATGTGCGAAAACTGAAAACCCTTCATTTCAAGGAGTGATATCTCGCTAGTGGTATTACTGCTGAATTCATTGAGTTATGTTCCTGTTGCAAAACTCTTCGGGAAACGATGTGATCCGGCCGACCGGCGTACTGATTCGGCCGGTCGTCTTCCTCGGCGCCTCGCACTAGCCCTTCTCACGCGCCGCCTGTCGCCTGTAAGGCCGTGCATCTCACGCGCGCCCACTGCCCCTGCTGCCATGGCTGCGCACCTCGGGGCGCCGCCGTCAACCGCGCCATGGCCGCCCACCACACTGATCTGCCATGACCATGGTTCGAGGAGAGCTCGTCGCCGTGCCTCCGGGACCTCGCCGGCGTCCTTCCTCTGCCCAGATCCGGCACCTCTTCGACCAGCCGCGCCCGCCCCAGTCCTCCTCCCGCGAGCCCGCACCTCCCCATGTCCCCACGTCGTCGGCCATGACCGCCATGGCCATGAGCAGCTCCGTGCACATCGACCATTTTTTTTTGCTACAACCATATCTTATTTTTGCTACAACCATATCATACTTTTGCTACAAAGCAACAAACTGGTGTTTTTTGCTACAACGCATAATGTACATGGGGAATATCTGAGTATGTAATGTTGCAACCAGTGAACCATTTTGTTTCTACCGTTTTATGCTTTTTCTACTACCGGCCAAGATTTTTGCTACATCACCACTGCGGAGCTACGACCTCGACGGCGGCGACGATGAATTTTGTTGCAACCGTTACTTTTTCTGCTACAACCGTTCTATGTTTTTGCTACCACCGTTGTTTACTTTTGTTACGCGCAATGTTGCAATCGTTTAAATTTTTGCTTCTACCGTTGTGTATTTTTGCTACTACCATTAAGAGTTTTTGCTACAACGAAAAAGTTATAAATTGATTAACCATAAAAAGAATTTGCTTAAAAACACCAAAACTAAAAATGTTACATCCATATAATTTTTTTTGCGAAAATACCGCAAATGTTGCAGTAAAAAACGAAGGGGTACGCACGAATCTGAACCGTTAAATCGCGAAGATCAGATGGTCCGCTTTTGCCGGTCGACCGGCGTCACTGGCCAAACTCTTCGGCATCCAAGATGTTAATAATTAACGTGGATACTCCTTGCTAGCTTCCCATTGGTCGGAGGCCTCTCGTCTTCCCCTACACTACACCTTTAAACACAACCCTGCAATTCCCAAGCGACACACACTCTTCGTTTTCCTCTGCCTGTGTCTGTGTCTGTGTGGCTGAGGCGTGGAGATGGCAGCAGTCACGAAGGGAGACGGGCCGGCGATCGGCATCGACCTCGGGACGACCTACTCCTGCGTCGACGTGTGGCGGCCGGTGCACCAACGCGTGGAGGTCATCGCCAACGACCAGGGCAACCTCACCACGCCCTCCTGCGTCGCCTTCATCGACGAATTGAGGCTTATCGGCGACGCAGCTATGAACCAGGCCGACATGAACCCAGCCAACACCGTCTTTGGTGAGCACTATGAACTGACGTCTGAATTCCGTTAGTTGAATATACCTATGCAGGTTGCAAGTTTTTTTTTGGGCAGCCAGACTTACTCAGCTCTTCAGATTCCACACATTTCCTCCGAGGTTTTTCATAATGTTCTTTGCCATTCATAATTTAGATACCCAGAAAATGAGAAAACACTTCTACGTTTTACAACCTTCCAACTTCTCCTTGTCGAATCTTGCATGTAGTTAGTTTCACATAAGAACTAGCTAAGAAACTACATCGTGGAAAACAGAACCTCTTTAACTGAGAGGGTTACTAAAATGCATGATTATAGAAATGTAGATTCGATTCCCATGTTCATTTAATCCTACATGATTGAATTTGCACAAAATATTGTTTAGTTACAATCTATAATAATACAAAATTCACCAGGGTTTAAGTCAGTGAAAATTTTATGGTGAAATGTACTGCATAATTATATGTTGGAAAAACTCATAAATGATACATTCTGAAAAATAGAACAAGCACATAAGATAGTATGAGGATTTGAGCATTAAAATGTGATCTGTGATATTGTGATGTAGTTGTTGGTCCTTCAATTTACAACGAACTAAAATTATTCTATCGGTCTCTAATTTAAACGCTTTATGAATTTGTTACTTTGTACTCCGTATTACTGTATATAACTGGTTTGTAACAGTTAGGTCAATTGAGTTTTAAAATGTGTTCTGTGATATTGTGATGTAGTTGTTGGTCCTTCAATTTATAATGAACTGAAATTACTCTTTCGGTCTCTGGTTTAAATTGCTTTATGAATCTGATACTTTGTATTACTCATAAATAACTGGTTTTGTAACAGTCAGCTTCTGTGATATTGTGATGTAGTTGTTGGTCCTTAAATTTACAATGAACTAAAATTACTCTTTCGGTTTCTAGTTTAAATTGCTGAAATTACTCTTTCGGTCTCTGGTTTAAATTGCTTTATGAATCTGATACTTTGTATTACTCATAAATAACTGGTTTTGTAACAGTCAGGTTTTGTGATATTATGATGTAGTTGTTGGTCCCTAAATTTACAATGAACTGAAATCACTCTTCCGGTCTCTAGTTTAAATTGCTTTATGAATCTGATACTTTGTATTACTCATAAATAACTGGTTTGTAACAGCCAGGTCAAATGTGCTTTACAATGTTATCTGTGAATCTGTGATATTGTGATGTAGTTGTTGGTCCTTACATTATGAACTGAAATTACTCTTTCTGTCTCTAATTGTATTGTATTCATCTATCTATCTTGGTGAAGTGTATGCTATTGAAACTGACTACATGCATATTCTTCAGATGCAAAACGACTCATCGGTCGAAGATACAGCGAAGGGTCGGTTCAAGAAGATATCAAGTTGTGGCCTTTCAAAGTCATTTCAGATCCTGGTGATCGGCCCATGATCGCGGTGTAGTACATGAGCGAGGAGAAGCTATTCGCCGCCGAAGAAATATCTTCCATGGTGCTTGTCAAGATGAGGGAGACAGCCGAGGCCTACCTTGAAACCACGGTGAAGGATGCTGTCATCACTGTCCCAGTCTACTTCAACGACTCGCAGCGCCAGGCCACCCTTGATGCCGGCACCATTGCTGGCCTCAATGTGACACGTATCATCAATGAGCCCTCCGCCGCAGCCATCGCCTACCGTCTCGATGATACGTCTGTTACTGGCGAAGCAAAGACGGTCCTCATATTTGATTTTGGTGGTGGCACCTTGGATGTCTCTGTCATCCATATTGACAATGGCACCTTTACGGTCAAGGCCACATCCGGTGACACACACCTTGGAGGGGAGGATGTCAACAAGAAAATGGTGGAACACTTCGTGCAGGAATTCTCAAAGAAACATAAGGGTGACATCAAAAGCAGCCCGAGGGCGTTGATGCGGCTGAGGACGGCCTGCGAGAGGGCGAAGAGGATGCTGTCTTCCATGCCGCATGCCAAGTTCGAGGTCGACTCGCTCCATGATGGCATTGACTTCTATGGATCCATTTCCCGTGCCCGGTTCGAGGAGCTCAACATGGACCTCTTCCGCAAGTGCATTGAGCATGTGAACAAGTGCCTCGGCGACGCCAAGATGGACAAGCCACAGATCCACGACGTCGTGCTCGTCGGCGGCTCCACCAAGATCCCCAAGGTGCAGCAGCTGCTCCAAGATTTGTTCAACGGGAAGAAGCTCTGCAAGAGAATCAATCCGGATGAGGCGGTCGCCTACGGCGCTGCTATCCAGGCCGCCATCCTCAAAGGTGACTTTGATAAGAAGGTGGTGGTCCTTCTTGACGTGACGCCGCTGTCGCTCGGGATAGAGGTAGATTATGGTGCCATGTCCGTGGTGATACCCAGGAACACTACCATTCCAGTTAAGATGGAGAAGCCTTACACGACCATTGTTGATAACCAGACCGTCGTGCGCTTCCCGGTGTATGAGGGTGAAGAGGCAATAGCCAAGGACAACAATCTGCTCGGCACGTTTCATCTCACTGGCGTCCCTCCGGCGCCGAGGGGCGTGCCATCATTCAGAGTTATGTTCGAAATCGGAGCAAACGGCATCCTTAAGGTGGTGGCGGAGGATATAGATACTGGAAACAAGAACAGTATCACCATCACGAGCAACCGGGGTGGGCTGAGCAAGGAAGAGATCGACCGAATGGTGAGTGATGCCAACAAGTACAAATCCGAGGACAAGAAGAAAATGATGAAAGTGAAGAAGGAACGCTGATCCCCATGACCATGAGGTCAGGAAAAACTAAGCTTACATCGTAATTCTTAATCCTTAAAATCACTATGCTTCTGGTTTACATCGTACTACTTCTTTACTCACGGAACTTTCGGCTCTGCGTATATGCTCGACTATGTTCCTTTTATCTGCGCAATGCTTAGTGCAATGTTTTTGTTTGCGTTTGTGTGTCTACCCCCCTGGTGACAGTGAGTAATCGTCTATATCGATCTGATCTCTAGTACATGAGTTGATGAAAAAAAAATGTGTATCTGACATACACGTAACACGGTTGGTGTAAGAGCATCTCTAAATGATTTTTCCGTGGCCTCTGCATCAGATGATGCACACAAACAATTTTATCAGTAACAAAGTTGATGACACAAAAGCCGCCAATCCACCGGCCAATAACATACTCCTAGATGCATGACTAAATTACATAGCCTACTACACGTACGTCTTCCAAACCAATTGGATAAATCTCGTGCTACCTTCATTCATTGGTTATATCCGAAGTCAATGTAAGCTCATTCTCCTTACGTAGAATGTAGTATCACGTATGGATCGAGTGGATTGCGGAAAACTACCACATTAAAACGTTGGTTTATAGAAAAGACTCTCTTACAAAAACATTTGCAGAAAATATTAATTCTGTGCTTAATCTTATTCAAGAAGCATTGATCCATTCTTTTGGGCCTTTTAATCTTGTTTATGATAGGTGGGCTGCGGTTTTGTTGAGGTGGAGCAACAAGCACCATTATTATAGGCAAAAAATGTAAATTTTCGGGTAAAAATTGTGGGTTTAAGGTAAAACAAAAAGTTTTTTTGGTTTATTTTTTTTCAGTTACAAAAATGTTTTTCAAGTTAAAAAGTACTTTTTCCCTTCCAAGAAAATCATTTTTAGGACAAATGATTTTTTTAGAAACATATATTTTTTGGTAAGATAAATTCCAAATAAAAATGATATTTCTAGGGTTTACAAGTTTCTTTTGGGCAAAAAAATGTTTTTTTTCAGGTAAAATAAGGTTATCCCCGTAAAATATTTTCTAGGAATTTTTTTTGGGTTACAATGATTTCTTTTCTTTCTGAGAAAATATTTTTTTGTCGACAATATTTTTTCCTGGTAAAAAATGAAAAAAATCGGTAAAAAGAATTTTCCCGTGGTAGAATTGATTTTTTTGGTAAAAATATTTTTGACCAGCTAAAAATGACATGCACTAGTGGAGAGACCCCCCTTTTGTCCAGCCCAAAAAAGGCATCGCTCCCGGTTCATTTCAGAACCGGGACCGATGCCTCGCAACGGTCCCGGTTCGTCTGTATTGGGCAACGGTCCCGGTTTGTGCCAATAACCGGGACCAATGCTCCGTGCGAGGCATTGGTCCCGGTTGGAGCTATCAACCGGGACCAATAGTCTATAATTAGTACTTTGCAGTAATACCAAATGGAAAAAAGGACCTTTAGTCCCGGTTGGAGCCACCAACCGGGACCAATAGTCTATAATTAGTCCCACCTCGCTAACCGAAGGTGGGTTAGAGTTGTTTATAAGTACGGTCTGTCCAGCACTTACTGTAGCATATCAAGCTTATTAAAGGTGTATACCGAGAAATTCAACCCGAGGGGGGTGCTGTGTATCTCTTTAAGCAGGCAGGAGGCTGACCTTCCGCCTCTATCAGTTTGAACAGGCATAGGTTCTTCTGGTCCAGAAGGACTTGTGTCTGTTGAAGCCGATAGAGGCAGATGTCACCCCCCCGCATGTTCAAGGAGATAGATATCACCCTCCTTGGGAGGATTCCTCTGTCTACCTCTTATAATAAATTTGCTATATTTTTTGTTTTTGTATAATTTCCCGCATGCTCAAGGAGATATATATCACCCTCCTTGGGAGGATTCCTCTGTCTACCTCTTATAATAAATTTGTATACCTTTTGTTTTTGTATAATTTTAGTTTTAATAATACAAAGATTTCAAAACAAAACACTGATTTTAAAATATAATAGGTAATCGATCGGGAAGTTTCAATTTTTTTTAAATTTCATCACAACATAGACATCAAAAAATAAAGAGCAAACTATCAAGCACATGTAGTTCAAATTTTACAAACCATATTACATGGAAACTTTGGTCAATTGTAAATAAAATATGGTCTAGTATTTTACAAAAATAAAGTGGTTCAAGTTTACATCAAATATTTGGTAGAATCTTCACAAAAAACCCCATTTTTGTCACTCGGAAAATGGAAAATTGATTTTTCGAGCAAAGAAAATAAAAACTTCCTTTGGAAAACTTGTTGGCTAGTATAATATACACACATGTGCAAAATATGAGATCATTTGGGAAAACTATCCTTTCAAACTAGCTGTAACATCGGTCATTTGGCTTGAAAGTCATGAATCTTCAAACTCGATAGCTCATTTTAAAAAGACTTTTATAAGATATTTGCCTTATTCCAAGTTTGTTGTTTTGTATGGTTACTAAGACATAAATTAGGATGCAACGCGAAGGTTTTACAATTTTTTTATTTTTTTTGAATTATTTTTGTCGATTTCAAAAAGTAGTCAAAACGGAGGGCATGACCGGTAATAGATAGGGGTGGAATCTTACAAAAGTCTTGGTGGATCCCTGATGAAATGACTACTTGTGTATCTAGAAATGATTTTTTCAAAAAATAAAGAGCAAACTATCAAGCACATGTAGTTCAAATTTGACCCCGTTCCAACTGAATCTGCGGAAATTTGTCTTTTTCAGAAGAGGTATATAAAAACCATATTACATAGAAACTTTGGTCAATTGTAAATAACACATGGTCTAATATTTTACAAAAATAAAGTGGTTCAAGTTGACATCAAATATTTGGTAGATCCTTCACAAAAAACCCCTACTTTTGTCACTCGGAAAATGGAAAATGGATTTTTCGTGCAAAGAAAATAAAAACTTCCTTTGGCAAACTTGTTGGCTAGCATATATACACACATGTGCAAAATATGAGATCATTTGGGCAAACTATCCTTTCAAACTAGCTGTAACATCGATCATTTGGCTTGAAAGTCATGAATCTTCATACTCGATAGCTCATTTTAAAAAGACTTTTATAAGATATTTGCCTTATTCCAAGTTTGTTGTTTTGTATGGTTACTAAGACATAAATTAGGATGCAACGCGAAGGTTTTACAATTTTTTTATTTTTTTTTGAATTATTTTTGTCGATTTCAAAAAGTAGTCAAAACGGAGGGCATGACCGATAATAGATAGGGGTGGAATCTTACAAAAGTCTTGGTGGATCCCTGATAAAATGACTACTTGTGTATCTAGAAATGATTTTTTCAAAAAATAAAGAGCAAACTATCAAGCACATGTAGTTCAAATTTGACCCCGTTCCAACTGAATCTGCGGAAATTTGTCTTTTTCAGAAGAGGTATATAAAAACCATATTACATGGAAACTTTGGTCAATTGTTAATAAAATATGGTCTAGTATTTTACAAAAATAAAGTGGTTCAAGTTTACATCAAATATTTGGTAGAATCTTCACAAAAAACCCCATTTTTGTCACTCGGAAAATGAAAAATGTGTTTTCAAAATTAGAAAGAAATATATTTTTTCAAAAAAATAATTTAAAAACATTTAAAATATAATAGGTAACCGATCGGGAAGTTTCAATTTTTTTTAAATTTCATCACAACATAGACATCAACAAGGTCCTAGACATCAACAAGGTTTAATATGATTGATATGATACATATATCAACAACTGTCTGTTAAGCGAGTTGGGGTAGATTTGAATGGAACTGAGAAGTTAAGCGTGCTGGGGCTGGAGTAGTGTGAGGATGGGTGACCCTTGGGGAAGTTTGACCACGAAGGTCAATTTGATCTGAGATTAACCATAATAAATAATAACAAAAAAAATAAAAAAAATAAAAAATAAAAAAAATAAAAAAATAAAAAAAATATGGAGGCCTGATCCCGGTTCTTCATATCAACCGGGACCAATGACCCCTCCCCCCTCTTCGGTCCCGGTTCGTGGGCCAACCGGGACCAGCATTGGTCCCGAGTTATTGGTCCCGGGTGTTGAACCGGGACCGAAGGCCCATTTGAACCGGGACAATATGGGGGTATGTCCACTAGTGATGTGGACCCCACCCAATCATAATGGTCAAAGCTACTCGTTGTTACGCCAAGTAAAAAAAAACGGGACCCACATGTCATAAATGATATTAATGCCCAAAAGAACGGATCATTTCTTCTTGTCAAAGGTTAAGCGCAAAATAAGTGTTTTCGTCAAAAAATATATCTAAAAACAGTCTTTTTTTTGCAAACCTAAGCTTCAACGTGGCGGCTTTCTGCAAGTCACTCCGTATGGATCCATTCAGTTCTTTGAAGATAACTTACATTTCTTTTGAAAGTTTGGATCTATTAAAGATAAGGTTATTACAATTGTATAGTATCGACCATAGTAAATCACAAAAACATGTATCTGCAGTTAAAATTTATTGTGTACTGATGCTTTAGTGCGTATAACCCCAAGAGAAAGGTTGTGATGTAGCAAGCTGCAATTCCCTCGATGAAGATATCAAGCTAATGAATCCGGTAGGACTTCAATGTCTTCAAGTAAGTGTTTAATAGTGCGGGAAATTGGTTAGCCTATAATGTCAGAAAATACAAACCTGCACACAAGAACACAAACTCTTTCGTCCCCAATGATCCACGAGGTTATCACGCTTCCCGTCTTGTTTTTTACGAAGGAATTAAACATATGATGTGGTGGGAGCAACTAAAAGTAAAAGGGTGTAGCAAGCAAAAGAAAATATTAAAGATTGTAAACAAAGATGGAAAATGGACCGGGGACCATTGCTTCACTAGTGGTGTCATGGTTGCATGCTTAAAAATTAGAGGTAGTAGATTGCATGTGAATAAATGTAATTTATAATTTGTGGTTGACATGCATACATGTGTGGCCTAGTGGGTTGTATCTATTTAGAAATAGAAGCAAGATCATATAAGGAATACAAGGAGAAGCTTTGCTCTAGGCAGTTGTCGATATGCCCAAAGCAACACCCCTTCCGTATAATCGTGTCCCTTATGTATAGACACCTTCTCAATCAGTCTCTCTCTCTCTCTCAACAATTGCATCTTTTGTAACAGTCGTGTTCTTTTTAACATCGTCAATTACTTCGATTACTTCGATTCTGAACAGTTTCACACGTTGAGACGTCCGTTAGGGCGGTGCTAGGTAGCCGTCTATTTAAAGACGCGACAACTGGAAGTACGCGCTGGGTCACGTCGTCGTTGCTTTCATCCACATCCAGGACCCTATCGACACCGTGACCGCGGCGGAGGGTGCGACGAAAGCCGCACGCGAGTAGATCGAGGCAACGCTGGATTCCCTAGTGATGGAAATATGCCCTAGAGGCAATAATAAAATGTTATTATATATATTTCCACGTTCGTAATTAATGTTTATATTTCTGTGTTATAATTGCAATGACCCTGACTATGAGATTCAGAAGAAAACTCACTTGCATGTGTGGAAATGTAAACACCAAGAGTTCCTGGTTTAGCCTCTAAGACCAGCTCATGTTCTAACTGATGATTACGTTTTCTTAATCATGGACATTGTTCTTGTAACAAGGATGTCAGTAGCAATGGGAACATATTGTTAGCAGAACAATGATGTTGAACCGACCCCAGTATTGAATGATATACTTAGAGATCACATCGTAACTACGTTATAAGTCATATCATGAAATGTTATCATATACATAATTCCTTAGACCATGAGAGTATCGAGTTGCTTCACACAGGAAGACATGCTTTGGTTCATAGATGAATCCTCCCGTAAATGGGAAGTAGTAAAATAAGTTCTGGGTATGTCAGATGGTGTGGCTAGTGACTGTGATAGTTCAAGAATGAGATTTTCTCCTTCACGATGAAGAGATATTGACTTTGGGCCCACTCGGTATGACGGTATCCATTCTAGTCTGGCCAGACGCATTGTGATTTAATCACGGGGATACCGGAATACAATAACGAGAAATAGAGACAAACGAGCAAAGAGGATAACGAGTGGCTTGTGTTCAAGAAGTTGTTACACATGGGTGCCAAACATCTCTCCTCTAACTTTGTCATATATCATGAAGCAAAGGGAATGGTACATGAATAAACATAATGGCTCACTCGAAGTTTCTTCGTATATGTGCGGGAGTCAACATGGGTGTCCATGGCTCCGCTGTTGATTATTGACTATTGACAAAAGGCTGTTGACCTATGTCCAGAAGATGTTCTGAGTCATGTCCGTATTATACCGAACCTATTGGGTCACACACTTAACGAGCAGTAGTCTGTTAGAATGCCGGAATGGTAGAAGGTTTAGTGGAAGCAAAGCAGAATAGTTCATATGGGTACCGGAAGTAGTTCCGGGGATTTATGAAATAGTTCATAAGGGCACCAGAAGTAGTTTTGCGTATTTAAGGATATGTTCGGATCACTCTGGAGTAGTCCCAGGTGGTTCCGGAACATATGAGAATGGTGCTGGGGAAGTCCTGGATCAACCGGAATAGTTTCCGGATAATCGCTGGGCGTCCGGACAACCTTCGCGGTCATCGGGTGGCTTAAAATGTAACTCGTATGGTCTTGGAAACTATCCGGATGGCTCCGGAACGTCCGAGAACGGTCCCGGAAGGTCCTGGAAGTGCTCCAGAAGGTTCCGGAATGTCCCGAAACGATCCCGAAAGGTCCCGGAAGGTCCTGGAGCTTCTAGAAGGTCATGGAAGGTTCTTGGAAGGTTCCGGGCAGTACCACCCACTGCCCTGCGCCCCTGGCCTTGGGGGGCAAGACACCTAGGCTGCCCTGGCCGGCCAGGTGGTGGGGGCGCACCAAAGGGGGGGGGATCCTCCTCCAGGTGGGAAGTCCAACTCTCCAATATGGCAGGTTTCCGGTGGGAAGGTTTGGGAGGTTTGGGAGTCCAAGTTGGACTCCCCACCCCCCTTATTGCGCCCCATGGGTCCCCTGGCCACCTATATAATGAGGGGAGGGGGTGGGGGGGCGCAGCACAACTTGTCCCCAAGGCCTATGCGCCACCCTCCCTCCCTCTAAACCCCGTTGCTCCACAATTAAACCCCGGTTTAGACGTTGTTCTAGATCGGCATCCGTTAGGGTTTTCTCCCTCTAGTTTTCTCGGTGGCGTTCATCTCTGGACGGCGGAGCGCTGCTGGATTGCTGCTACGGGATGTGTGGATACTAATGGAGGGGTCGTACCTTCGACCCTTCTTCGAAGAGCTTGTTCGTGGGACTTGTCCGTGGGACTAGATCGCGGGACGGTTCGAGGGATCGATATCCTCGCGGTTGGGAGGTCATTGAAATTCCTAGCTGCGGGGATCTGCACCGACGGTCTTCACCAACTCTACTTCCGCTACATCGGTTGGTGAGCCATGACCTAAAACCTTGTATGCAATCTTCTTGGATGATCTAGGGTTCTTGATTCGTAGACCGAAATTTTTGTTTTCTACTACGTTTCCTAACAGTGGTATCATGAGCGATCGTTGATTAGATGCATGTTTAGGTCTAGATCATATGTGTGATATGAGACATTGATTTTTTTGTTGCGTCCCTGTCATGTGATTTTTTCTATGCTTGATGGCAAGTTGAGGTTTTGCTACAAGGATTGAGTTTTCCATCGATCCCTCTATGCTGCTTTCAGTATGCTGGTTGCCTTGATCATGGTCTACATCAAACTCCTTGGATCTCATCTTAATCTCGCAATAGAAGATTTAACATGGAGGGGATTGTGGATTTTATGAACTCAAATCCACACGGGGATCACGCGTTGAACGAAGTTTGGCTTGTGGCATTAGTTGCTACACGCACCCCAAACGTTAAACTAGCAACATTGAAGTATCGTGTTTGGTTTGTTTAGGGAACTACGTTTGCATGTAACCTGCTAATCAACCACGATAAAATTTGCAACAACCCGTGTAGATAGCGATCTAACTTGTTTTTGCAGAGTATGCATGTGATGTGGTATAGCCTTCAAGATTTGCAATGTGTTTGTATGAGATGCTATATGATGCAATATTTATTCGCGACCTGCGTGTCGTGGTACGACATGATGACTGGAGTCATATGATTGTCACTTAATTATGGCCTGCGTGCGAGAACTGTTTATTAGCTCGAGGCAAAACAATAGATAGATGCAAGGTGATGATCTACAATGCGGAGGTGGACCCCGACGCACATGCCGGAAGCCGTGGTGATGTTCCCGGCGCCAAGGAAAAAGTTGGTGGACACAGTGACTTCAACCACGACGACGTGAAAACAATGAAGACTTCACGAAGCAAAGGGCTATACTCACATAATTTTATGAACTGCCTGTGATGTTTATCCCTTTGATGCACCCTTGTTTGATGCGCGGTAGTCATATTTTATTAGGGTGATCTCTCGCAAAACAATATCAAGTTGATAGTGTTCTTCCAACTGTAGCACCGTCTATACTATGTTTCACATCGGAGCAGGTCATGTCACATGGGTGCACACGGTGTGACGCATAAAAGGCGGGTGTGTTAAGAACACACTGCAATTACACTTGGTTGTCTTGACGGTTTGGATAAAATTTTGCTACCGGAACACGCCCATCAAAAGATGAACAAGAATCACCTTTGGCTTGATTGGCAAGTTGGCCTACCGGTCCAGTCAAAGTCATCAGCGAAGTCACATCAATGGCGGACGATTGGGTTGGATCTTGAATCACTCCAGCATCAATTACGAGAGATATTGATCTGAGTGGGAGCGCACTTAGTAATTAAATTGATTAATCACAAGTGCAACTTAATTATGAACAAAGTCTTAGTATTTTCATTATCGTTGTAGAATAATGGCTCGCGTTACCACCTTCCCAATTGATTTTGATTAACTGTATTATCTGGTAAAATTTTACGATTGGTACCGTATTGTGAGGACTATCCTCAATAATGTCGAGAAGGAGCTTGTCCTATCGAAAAAAAATTATGCTCTCCCGCTGATGCTATGGATGATGTGACTTACGTGCATAATCCAAAATGCTTGAATTCCACCATAGCTAAGTGCACTGTCTTCACCACCATGAAACCCGAACTTCGAAATGTTTGGGATATTTATGTTAAATTCATGGAACTGGAAATTGTTTTCAGTAGTAAGACAATTGATGTAGGATATAAGATATCTAGTACAATGTATGATTGTAAGCATTAGTGAAAAGTTCATTGTGCTCTAAACAAAACTGATAAGTGTGGGATCCAGAAGAACACCGATCATATGATGATGAGAATTAAGGGAAAGGAAGTCCAAAGGATGTTAGTAAGACTAACACGCCGGAAATTCCATGGCATGCGCCACCCTTGATCATATGTGATCTTCTGTGAGTAGAAGTGACATTGGAAATAGAACTATGATACGTATAAAGGACAAACGAAAGAAGACTGGAATATCCAGCTCAGAAATGAAAGTCATACGAAGTTATAGATGAATTCATTGCTGGTCAAAAGATGTAATTCTTGGGAATCATGATTAAGCGGTTAATCTTAATTCTTGTATATTGTGATTAAACTGTTGATCACTAGAATATCACTTCAATTGCATATCGTTGCAAGTCGATGCAAGAAATACTATGTCCTTTATGACTAGCTAAATGATGAGTTTTGACACACACGAGAACACGGTAAAAGGTTTACTATATTGTGTGTTGACTCTATGATTATCTTCATAATTCATTTTAGAGTTGAGTAAATTGTTACTACACTTTAGCCTTGTTGCAAAACATCATTTTGAATCATTTTTATTGCAAGAGAGTTGTTCAAAGCTATGAATAAAATAAAGGCCATACTTCCATTATGAATAGGTTGTATGTTATGAATCTTGATAATAATACTAAACATCCATAACACTGACGCTAAACGTCGCAAGACTGACAGAAATACCACATAGATGTGACACTGCCGTTTATCACAAGTGACATAACATGCATGAAGAATTTTCATAAGTGATGGAATTTCGAGTCATATGATTATGAATCACTTGACGCTTGCGATCTTTGTCTCGAAGTAATGTGACTAAAATACCGTTTATAGGCCATACATGAACGGGCAACTAAACCATTGGTAATCATACATGATGATGTGTGTAGTCCAATAAGTGTAGTTGTGTGCAGTGGATTTCCTATCTTCACTCATGAGTTGAAGTAGATATGTGGATATCTGTTCAATAGAGACATACGTCTGAAATCTTTGAAATGTTCAAGGAATTTTAGAGTGAAATAGAAATTCATTGTAACAAGAAAATAAAGCTTCTACAAATTAGATTGTAAAAAGTAATATTTGAGTTACAAGTTTAGCGAACGTCTGATGAGTTGTGAAGAAGTGTCATAACTTGCGTCTCCCGGAACACCACTATGAGTAAAGTGTTCGAGAGATGTAATCAAGCCATGTATGACACGGTAAGATCAAATATGACGTTTATCAATTTGCCGTTATACTTATTAAAGTTATGCGTTAGTGACTACGGCTTTTACACTGAAAAGAGCACCATCAAATCTGTTGAAATGACACCATATTAGATGTGGTATGGACTATTAAAACCATGTTGTCTTTTCTTAAAATTTGGGTATATGAGGCATATGTTTGACATACTCAAAACCCCAAATCAGATAAGTGCTACTTTGTTATGGTTATGCCAAAAAGTTTTGGTATTCCTCTATCACTACACAAAAGCAAAACTGTTTGTTGTTAAGAACGTTGTGTTTTAAAGAAAACTAGTTTCTTACAAAAGAGTGAGTGGGAGGACAGTGCAAATTGTCAAAGATTGTTGAATCTTCAGAGAAGTGCGCAGCTGAACCACACATGTTAGACAAAACTCGTACAAACATTCATGATATGTAAAACGAGATATTGTTGTTCGACAATGATAAACCTGTGATATACAAAGAAGCGTTGATGGGCCCTGACTCCGGGATTTGGCTAAATGCCAAATAATCCGAGATAGTATCCATGGAAGTAACTCAAGTTTTGAACTTGGTAGACCCTCCGAAAGACTAAAAGTCTGAAGAATATATATATGGATCTATAATTGATTCGGATGAAATTGTTTTATCCATAAAGCTCAACTCCTTGGAAAATTGTTTTCTAGCAAGTTCAAAGGTTGACTACGGCGAAATAGTTTCGACCGTAGAGATGCTTTAGTCAGTTCGGGTTATATTAGCACTTACTACATATCTCATTTATATGATATGGTAGAATGAACATCAAAACAAAGTTCCTAAACGGAAATATAACAAAGGACGTATATGTGATACGACCGGAATGTTTTGTCGATTCAAAGGATGCTAAAATAGATGCAAGCCTTGGATATCCAGTGATGGACTGATGCTAGCATAATGGAGTTGGAATTTTCATTGTGATGAAATTGCGAAAAGAGTTTGTTTTCATCAGGAATAACGAAGATGCTTGAATGTTCAAGAAAGTAAGTGGCAGCTAAATGATATTTCTAAAACCTTATGTAGATGACATATTGTTGATTAGAAATGATGTAAATTTCTTGACACAAATAAGGACTTCATTGGAAATAGTTTTCAGTTGAAGAACTTGGGCTGATATAGCATTAGTATTGAGCATAGTGATCTATGAAGATAGTAAGTGCCTGATCATGCTAAAGCCAACACTACATATTGACATGATACTAAACTAGTTTAGTATGAAATGCCAAGAAACGTGTTCTTGCCGAAGTCGTGGTGAAAAGTTATTTGCAGAAATCGGTGTTGATGAACACAGATAAGCAAAAAGACGTGAATTGAATTCCACTCACCCGTGTGTTTGGATTAATCATGTACACCAGAATATGTAAAACAACCAGATATGTCCAGTGCTTCAAAAGGTTGTGAGCAAGATACCAAAGTGATCAACATGTTGATCATTGGACAAACAGGGAAAAGATAAACTTATGAAAGATAAGATATGTTTCTCGGAAAAATGGAGAGAATGAAAAGCTCATTGTAATGAGTTACACCAGCTGAATTTTTTATGTAAACAGTTACACCAATTCAGTCTTCATATTTACTCCGACCGATTTTCTATTTTAATTGGGATTATGTGTTTCACACGTAAGGGTGGCACGGTATGGAGGAACTGTGTTAAGTTAGATACTGTGGCGAATTCTATAACAGAGGCTAAGTATATTGTTGCTTAAAAAAGTAACAAGGGAGGGTATTTTGAATCATCAGTTCATTTATGAACATGGTATGGTTTCCTAGATGCTTGAAGCTCATGGAACATTGATGAATGATTTCATGACTAATTCTAAAGGAACCAAGGTCTTGCCAAATGATTCAAACATATACAAAGCTAAACTGATAAAATTAGTGAATTTTATGATAGCGTGAAAACGCGAAGATATGCAAGATACAAACGGGCCTGAAACGTCAGATCCGATGATGAAGTCTATACCATAAATGAAGCATGTTTTACACCGGTATGCCATAGGTGTAAAGTGCTCAAGCACTGATAATATTATTGACTCTAGTGCAAGTGGGAGACTGATGGAAATATGCCCTAGAGGCAATAATAAAATGTTATTATATATATTTCCACGTTCGTAATTAATGTTTATATTTCTGTGCTATAATTGCAATGACCCTGACTATGAGATTCAGAAGAAAACTCACTTGGATGTGTGGAAATGTAAACACCAAGAGTTCCTGGTTTAGCCTCTAAGACCAGCTCATGTGCTAACTGATGATTACGTTTTCTTAATCATGGACATTGTTCTTGTAACAAGGATGTCAGTAGCAATGGGACATATTGTTAGCAGAACAATGATGTTGAACCGACCCCAGTATTGAATGATATATTTAGAGATCACATCGTAACTACGTTATAAGTCATATCATGAAATGTTATCATATACATAATTCCTTAGACCATGAGAGTATCGAGTTGCTTCACACAGGAAGACATGCTTTGGTTCATAGATGAATCCTCCTGTAAATGGGAAGTAGTAAAATAAGTTCTGGGTATGTCAGATGGTGTGGCTAGTGACTGTGATAGTTCAAGAATGGGATTTGCTCCTTCACGATGAAGAGATATTGACTTTGGGCCCACTCGGTATGACGGTATCCATTCTAGTCTGGCCAAACGCATTGTGATTTAATCACGGGGATACCAGAATACAATAACGAGAAATAGAGACAAACGAGCAAAGAGGATAACGAGTGGCTTGTGTTAAAGAAGTTGTTACACATGGGTGCCAAACATCTCTCCTCTAACTTTGTCATATATCACGAAGCAAAGGAAATGATACATGAATAAACATAATGGTTCACTCGAAGTTTCTTCGTATATGTGCGGGAGTCAACATGGGTGTCCATGGCTCCGCTGTTGATTATTGACTATTGACAAAAGGCTGTTGACCTATGTCCAAAAGATGTTCTGAGTCATGTCCGTATTATACCGAACCTATTGGGTCACCCACTTAACGAGCAGTAGTCTGTTAGAATGCCGGAATGGTAGAAGGTTTAGTGGAAGCAAAGCAGAATAGTTCATACGGGTACCGGAAGTAGTTTCGGGGATTTATGAAATAGTTCATAAGGGCACCAGAAGTAGTTTTGCGTATTTAAGGATATGTTCGGATCACTCTGGAGTAGTCCCAGGTGGTTCCGGAACATATGAGAATGGTACTGGGGAAGTCCTGGATCAACCGGAATAGTTTCCGGATAATCGCTGGGCGTCCGGACAACCTTCGCGGTCATCGGGTGGCTTAAACTGTAACTCGTATGGTCTTGGAAACTATCCGGATGGCTCCGGAACGTCCGAGAACGGTCCCGGAAGGTCCTGGAAGTGCTCCAGAAGGTTCCGGAATGTCCCGAAACGATCCCGAAAGGTCCTGGAAGCTTCTAGAAGGTCATGGAAGGTTCTGGAAGGTTCCGGGCAGTACCACCCACTGCCCTGCGCCCCTGGCCTTGGGGGGCAAGCCACCTAGGCTGCCCTGGACGGCCCGGTGGGGGGGGGGGGCGCACCAATGGGGGGGGGGAATCCTCCTCCAGGTGGAAAGTCCAACTCTCCAATATGGCAGGTTTCCGGTGGGAAGGTTTGGGAGTCCAAGTTGGACTCCCCACCCCCCTTATTGCGCCCCAAGGGTCTCCTGGCCACCTATATAATGAGGGGAGGGGGTGGGGGGCGCAACACAACTTGTCCCCAAGGCCTATGCGCCACCCTCCCTCCCTTTAAACCCCGTTGCTCCACAATTAGACCCCGATTTAGACGCTGTTCTAGATCGGAATCCGTTAGGGTTTTCTCCCTCTAGTTTTCTCGGTGGCGTTCATCTCTGGACGGCGGAGCGCTGCTGGATTGCTGCTACGGGATGTGTGGATACTAATGGAGGGGTCGTACCTTCGACCCTTCTTCGAGGAGTTTGTTCGTGGGACTTGTCCGTGGGACTAGATCGCGGGACGGTTCGAGGGATCGATATCCTCGCGGTTGGGAGGTCATTGAAATTCCTAGCTGCGGGGATCTGCACCGACGGTCTTCACCAACTCTACTTCCGCTACATCGGTTGGTGAGCCATGACCTAAAACCTTGTTTGCAATCTTCTTGGATGATCTAGGGTTCTTGATTCGTAGGCCGAATTTTTTGTTTTCTACTACGTTTCCCAACACCTAGTACTAGCGGCGGGCGTCGCTAGCTTGGTTTCCGCCCAGATGCTCGCCGCAGAGCTGATCGGACTTTGCGGCGCCAGCACCAGCCCGAGATTGCCGCTCGGCGTGATGCAAGAGATCTCCGAGATCTCTATTATCTACGATTTTCTCGAGTCTGGCTTCAGATGGAAGAGTTCATGGATGTCGAGCGTGGCCTCGCCATGGATGCTCTCAATCGCGCCTTAGACAACTTCCCGTGATCTACTCTCAAGCCCCGGCGACAATTGAGTGAGAGCCCCGCGACAATCACATCCATCATATTCCGCGTTTTTTTCATTTCTTCTACTGGAACTATGATCCTCCCTCATACTATTTGTTTTTGTGGTTATCTCGAACAAGGCCAATCAAATTTATGTCTGGGGCGAACCAACATAAATATATTTTTGTACTAAATTTTTATACTTATGTAGATCATATTTTTAACATGTTATAGTCTTACAAACAAAATTATCTTTTCTAGGCATAGTTTGACCACATGGTAGTGTACTAGTGTTAATAAATATTAGTTTGTTTGTTTTATGATTGTACTAGCTATGATATAAAAATAGTAAATTGTATTTTGTAATTTTTTAGCTAAAACTATATTTTCTATAATACAAAATTTATACTTCCCCCTTTCGTGTTATAAGGTGTATAAGTTCTGTTATAAAGTCATTTTTTCATTTATATAAAATTATAGGAAAAAAGTCAACATCTATGATATTTAATAAATATAATATGAAAATATGTTTAAAGATAATTTTTATCGATATATTTACCTACAAATCTGATCAAAGTTAAAAAAAAAATTTGAGCGAAATAATATACCTTATATTCATGAATGGATGAAGTACTATTTATGGTAAAGATCCTTAAAAAATATGGTTCAATAAATATCACAATAGTGGTTTCTAGTACTCCCTCCGATCCATATTAATGGGCTTAATTTTGTCTAAATAAATATGCATCTAGTCTAAATACTTAACTAGATACATATGAATCTAAACAAAGTTGAGTCCATTAATATAGATCAGAGGTAATACATAATTAAGAAATAATATATCTTGTACACCCTTCAACCAGTTTTTGAACATTAGGCTATGCTAGTAGGAGAGGACAAATTGAACTCTACATGCATGGTGCGCCAAATCAGAGATGCAAATGGACAAGAACGGAAAAATGGTGTATAGTTTTCTCCTCATTACAAAAACAACATTTCTTTCATAGCGGTCACCTCTCCTTAGCCAATAACCCTTTCTACATACCAAACTTGGGACATAAAAAGTGTTAAATCAAGGCACCTTTGGCTTCCATATGTGTTTATTCAAAAAACAAAGTGTGGTGTTTTACATGAAAATAACAGTGAAAATACTGATAGTTGTCAACTTCTTCAATAGACAGCCCACCCATGCATATTGGTTACCTATCCCTAAAAATTGTACCGTAGCAAAAACTGTACTACCTCCCATTAGTATTGTACTAAGTGTGTGCCCATTAATATGGGTCGGAGGGAGTAATACATCTGCTACCTAAGTTGTTGCCCATTGTTGTTTTCTGAATATTAACTAAATTTCTGTCTCATGTACCCAAATTTGCCAAACCACACCCATTTGGTAAAACTGGACACCACACATGTGGGAGAGACCAAGTGCTTGGATCAGAAATTTCCTCTCCAACCCTTTCGCATCGACTCTCCTCACTGCTAGAATCAGCCACCGCCAAACCCACATGGCTCTTGCCAATCATCCGCCGCCATCCCCCCACCACTAGAACGGGCTCTACCACCCTTTCAGACTTACGCAGCCATGATCCGCCGCTCACCCGTTCTTCTCCTGTGCCGTGCCACACTCTCCAGAGCCCCACTGCTGCCCACATGCAGACTGGTATGCCACCGCCTACATACCCAACTACCTACATGTGGATTGCTTCACTCTAGGTGCTACTCTTGGCAACTACATAGTGTATTCTTTCCAAGACGGAGGGTGAAAACCCCACTCTGCATTTTACATACAAACTTCATTTATAGAATTCGAGGCCCAAAAATAGAACAACCCAACTATGACGCAAACATATGAAATATTACATAAAGAAATAAAAGGCTTAGATTACTAAAGAAAAGCCTACCAAAAAACTCGATGAAAACCTGAAAAAAAGGCCAATTATAAAATTCTCATCACTGTATGGGCGCAGACATGCTTCATATGACAACAAAGAGCATACATGGCCCAACAATTGACAAAAAGTTGGGAAAATGATGCAAAAACCAAAGACATAAACTAAAACTAAAATAGAATAGATGTTGCTTGAAGTAATACTAATGTAAAATTAATTAAAGACATTGGCATGACCCTAAAAGAATAAAGAAAACTTAAAGCAAATGTTGACAAGAAATCCATTAAATGATATATAAAGTAAAAATATTAACTAAAAATAATAAATATTTCTTTAGATTATTCTAACGTAGAACGAATTAAGCACATTAATATTTCCCAATAAAAAAACGAAAATGTAGAAATAAAATTGAAGGAAAATGGTGACAATAACTTAGGAAAGTATAAAAAAAATTAAAACCTTAAAGTATAAAAATGTAACTTGAAATTATTCTAAGGTAGAATGAGAAAGAAAACGTTAAACAAATGATTAAAAACTCAATATTGGTGGGAAAAGTAAGCAATTTTTTTTGCAATTATGACGTAATAGATGTGCCTTGAAGATATTTAATGTAAACTAAATTAAAGGCATTGGTATTAGCCTGAAGATGATAAAAATGAAGAAGACTAAGAAATTGATGTGACCACACAAAATAATAAAATATAAATGCGCAACTGCAAATAGAGAATGCAAATAAAGAAAACTTGTACACAAACTAATGCAACTTTAATGGTAATTGTTATTTAAGTAGTTCAAATACAAAAAATAATTCTGTTTTAGGTTCCGAAGATTAAACTATGAAATGTCGCATGATTGCATCATCAAACCACTGTCTCAAGTTAAAATGTAGAAGAAAATAAAATGGCAAAATCAATGGCTAGGCAACAAAAAAATATAGGAGATGAAACATTAGCACACGCATGAAACAAGATAAAACAACAAAACAAAGGAACCTATCATAGTATAGTTTCAGTTTAGATTTATCTTGATAGGGAAAACATAACAATGAATCCATTTAAGAAAAAAAGGTGCATTAGTACATATGAACAAATTGTACACTTATTTATTTATTTAGTATTATGTGCTATCATGTCGCCACGAAAGTATGTGGCTGGAAAGCAATAAACGGATCAATGAAAGAAAAGTGGATGCCTTGGTACAATCATAGAGCAGAGATCACAATTTTTGTAAGAATAATTCAAATATTATTAGATTCACTTTGCTAGATGACGTAATATTTCATTGAAGAATTTTGAGCATATTAAAGAAGTTGATTGATATCCTAATATCTTCATTGCTACCGCATCTTATTTATTATGCATGTGACCACATTGATTGAAAGAATCTTTTCAAAATTGAAATTATCTACGAACTATTTGAGGTAGGTTTTGAAAATAAGAACTATCTGAGGTCAACAATGTCTCAAGAAATATTAAATGGTTTGACAACATCATGCATCGAGAAGAAATTATTCGATGAGATTGATATCAAACCCATCATAAAAGGCGTGGCATCAATGAATGCTAGTAAATAATTTAAGGTAATCTGTATAAGTTATTGATATGCACACTGATTTTCGATGCATTTTAAGTGTTACTGATAATACTTTATACACACCTATAGTCATTGTTATTTTTATGGTCCCGCAAAAAAATTGTTATTTCTATGGTGTTTATACTAAGGACTCCGAGTTTTAATCTCGCCTCGGGGACATGAATTTTAGGACTGGTCTGGATATACAAACCCACAGAAACAATACAACATGCACAAAAACAGAGATAAAAGGTGCAGATGCGATATCTTGCTTATTATGAATTTTAGTATACGGTCGCCTACAAGTGAGATAAACTCGAGCGACTTTTATTATCCATGATTTATTGCTCTTATTATTTTCCCCAACTTTCATTGTATAATTCTGTTGCTAATTTTCTATTTATTTTTATTAGCCTTATTCATCCTTAATTTATTTAAATAAAATTTAAATAACATTTTGTAAAATCACAACTTTTTAAATTTGTGTGAATATCTTCATTTTACCTTTTCCTTTTCTCATTTTAATAAATTTTGTGATGTTTAAAATATTTATCATATTTTAATAATGTTAATATAATGTTTGTCATAAATTACTCAAAAAACTATTAATTATATATTAAAAAATGTTAATTTTGTTTTGAAAAATATCATCATGTGTTTATATAATGTTCATTTTTTATTTAAAAGTTATGTGCATTATGTATATAAGCATTTTCATCGTGGTTTGAAACACTTGTATCGTGCATTGCACAAATAATCATCATGTTTTCAAACAATCATCAGCATGTTAAAGAAATATCCATCATAATTTTAAATAATGGTCATCAACTATTTAAAATTTAATCTTCAAGTAATTAAAAAATGTGGATCATGTATTTTTAAAAACTTTTGTCTTGTATTTGGGAAATGTTTGTCGTATTTGAAATGTTCATCGTGTATCCTCTAATTCTAAATTGTTGTAAACACCATCTAATTTTCTTAGACACACCAGATGCCCACATCAGCTATACGTTCATGCTAGCCATACTTTTTTTTGCATTAATCTATCAAAAAGTATTTCTCTTCTTTTGATGCATTCCATGCCATCTCATGTAACCATGCATGTGTTATTGTGGTGAATAGTTTATGCATGTGAGCAATTACATATGCAGTTCATGCTTCGCATTTTCATCTATTCCTAAATAGTTGAATTTCACTATCTAATTATCTTCTTTAAGCAGTCGCCCCACATCAGCTACCACACATGTTGCCATGAATTATACTCCTTTTATTCAGAAATAAGTGTCTCAATTTTGTACTAATTTTAGTACAAAGTTATACTAGAGTTAAAAAACTTATTTCGGAACGGAGTGAGTATTTTGGATTAGTATATATATATGCATTTCATGTCATATCATAATATTATGCATGTCTTTTTTTTGTTAATTAGTAACCGAGTCATGCATGTGTGGCACTCTTGGAGCAAATATATGTAGTTCACGCTTCACTCTTTTTTTTGTTAAATATGGCATTAAGTTAAGTTCAATACAAAAGTATTTCTCTTCTATACATCACTTTGTTGCATACTTTATTTCTTTTATTTTTTTATGAACCGATAAAACTTATATTGGCCTTGTTTGGATACTCTAACTCGGTTAGAGGTTAGAGTTAGATTCTAACTCTAGACTAACCTTGAACTAACTCTAACCAAAAAGGTGTTTGAATGGTGGGGTTTGATTGACAATAAATATACCTTTTCCAATCATTTGACTACTTTATTTAGGATTTGATTGGTGGAGGTAGAGGGAAACTTAACTTTTTTGGGCCCCACCTAACTCTAACCCAAATAAGCACCTCTTGGGTGGGTTAAATTTTTTGGGTGGGTTAGATGCATCTAACCAACTCTAACCCTCATGTTTGGATGTTTTGGGGTTAGTTTGGTACAATCTAACCAACTCTAACTCTAACCCATGGAACCAAACAGGGCCATTGTCACATTTATTTTTCATTATTTTTTTATAATTGAAAGATATATTTATGTGTTTATTTTAAAAAGATTCCCATAGTAACGCACGATGCATTGTCTATTTGAAAATGTTTCATCGTCCATATTTAAGAAAACATGCAGACACTTTTTTAATTTGCATTTTTTAATACGTGCTCGTTTTAAATGAGATTTCCATTAAAAAAACTGAACATTTATAAAAAAATGCACCATGAAAATATGTGAACACTTCAATATAAAAATCAATTTTTTTACATTTTATAATACAGAGAAATATTAAAAGAAAAATCAAATGAGAAAGCATGCGAGTTATTATCTCCTCCTTGTTAGATAAATAGTACCTTTATTCAAGTACGACACCTATTATAAGTATATTGTCAAAGCTTGTGTAAATAACCCATGATTAGCCCAAAGCAAATACTACACCATTACTCTTACACCTTCAAAAACTTGGTTACCGATAAATTTCTTAGAATGCATTATATTGTTATATTGTTTGGGTCGGAACAGAACCATTATATTGTTGCCGGTTCGTAAAAAAATTGATGATGGCCCGCAAAACACCACTTCGGCCGCTGTATCTACGGTTCGCTAGGCGCACTAGGGTTTCCGTCTCACACCCATTCCCCTCGTCGCCGCCACAATTTCTCATCCCCGCCGCGTTCAGTAGCCAAGTCTAGAAGCGAATTCCATGGCGCCTGTTGCGGGAGCAGGTACTAGCGGTGGCATAAACGGCGGCTCGAGCGAACGAAGTGCCGACCGGGAGGCCCGCAAAACACCGCTCGGGTGCTATATCTATGACTCGGGAGGGAGGGGCACTTTAGGGTTCCCGTTTCTCATCCAATTCCTTCCCCGCCGCCGCTGCAATTTCTTTTATCTATCACGCTCACTAGCCAACTCCGATGAAAAATTCCATGGCGTCGGTGGCGAGAGGATGTCCTGGCAGTGGCGCAAACGGCAAAGGAAGTGCCGACGGTGGGATCGATGGCTCCAGGGAGCACGACTGGTTCTTCTTTCACGGCGGCGACGATGAAGACATCAATCACGAATGGATGCGCATCTCGGAGCTCAGGCAACAGCTTGTGCTTGTTACCGCGAGGCTTGTCTGCGCCAAGGAGTCTCTCCGTGCCGCCAATTTCCGGTACTTGTTCGCCAAGAGGGTGCGGACGAACGTCGCGACGCGTCTAGGTTTCCCAAGCCATGAGCTCTGCATCTTCCTCGAGGGCATATCTATTATATCGGGGACCTCCGATGATCAAATATTAGGGTTTTTTAATCGTGTTTGTCTGCTTCGACGATGCCTCGGCTATTTTGTGTATCGCGAAGAATCTTAATTTTAAATATGTAATATGTCGTTTGATGATGCAGTATCTGTTCTGCCGTAACAATTTTCGTAATACATATCTGATTTGTGGCGATTTGCAAATCGGAGATAGCGTTTCTAAGTTTAGCATAACTGCTAGAGTTGCTTTAACATCGCAGATCTAAAGGATCGGTAAACACACGATACCATCAACTCCGTGGCGTCGCTATAAAAGACACCGCCGGTGTGGTAGTGAATCTGAGGTAGATATATTCATCTGGCGGTCGCTTCCTTTCTGACATCGAAGCAGCAGTTAGAGGAAGAGGGGTCCAGCGCCCTGACCGACTGAGATAGGTGGAAGAAGACGCCTCCCTAATCGCGTGGCTCTTGGGCTAGGTTAGCAAGAGTAGTTATTTTCCACTATGGTTACCATGGTTGCGTATTGAAGCAATTAAAGCCTCTAGTAAATGCAAATACAAATCGACGAACTACTTGTCATGGAGTACTTCGAAGTTCCAAGCCTTGTTTTATCTATCGTAATAACCTGTTTGATTTTCACACTAGAAACAACGTACGGCACGCCCGCTCGCCTTCCTCTGCCTGCCTTATAAATGCCCTGCGCCTCCTTGGCTACCCAATCAGATACCACCGCTCTTTCGCACCACTCTACACGCTTCAGTCCATTGCCTCTCCGGCTCTAAAGGCACTCTCAATGCTAGTATCTTAGCGCGAAATCATAGGTATTTTGCTTATGTGGCATTATACTTAATGAAGAAAGAGAGGGAGGTTGTATCTTAGCTAAGATACAACCCTTGCACGTGGCCATATGCAAAAAACATGATTAGACCAATCACATTTATGCATGTAGCTAAAATCATTAAATAAGATACAACATCTAAAAAACAATGCATTGTAGAAATTGTATCTTAAGTTTTTATTGCTTCTATGATATTGTGCTAAGAAACAATGCGGAGAGCCCTAACTACCCCCTAGGACGACGGAGATGGGTTCCATGGAGTGCGACGACGGGCCGGCGATCGGCATCGACCTCGGGACGACCTACTCCTGCGTCGCCGTGTGGCGGCAGTCGCACAACCGCGTGGAGGTCATCGCCAACGACCAGGGCAACCTCACCACGCCGTCCTCCGTCGCCTTCACCGACGCATGGAGGCTCATCGGCGACGCGGCTGTCAACCAGGCCGCCATGAACCCCGTCAACACCATCTTCGGTGAGATCGACCACATTCAACTTACGCTAGCAACTCCTCGATGCATCATAACTGCTTCTTCTCTTCTCCGGTTACCAAATGATTGATTAGTCGGCTGCCAGATCTCCTATTTTTGTGGTGATTTCTTGATTTTTTTTTAGGGTAACCGCTTCTATCATGTACGCTCCCAGATCTCTAACCATTTTTTGCCCTTTTTATTGGGAGCAGTACGTGCTATTGCTATGGATGAGGTATAGCGACGGTTAACTAAAATTAGTGGAGCAGTTACCAGGCTGGATAAACTTGTTCCTACAGATTTTGTTGAATATGTATACAAATAGTATTTTCGGCTTGTTGGTGACCGGATTCTCACTCCCTACGCGATTAATTGATTTCTTCCCCTAGTAATTTTCATTATTTGTAACTGCTTCTCGTTTAGTTTTTAGGAAATACATTTGCTTAGTTTCGGCTACCATTCAATTCATATATATGCTGGTGCAAGCATTGCATTGAATATGTGGTGTGCCTATGCGATTTGTAGCGTAATCTGTATAGTACGTGTACCACTCACATCTCATAATAAACTAAAATTTGCATATCTATATAGTTATTCATTTCTTCCGAATGTTTGCATGCCTAACCTTGCTAACAATAAAATCATATAACTAATCCACAATGAATCCTTCAAATCAGATGTCAAGCGACTTATCGGCCGGCATTTCAGCGACAAGTCAGTTCAAGGAGATATGAAGACGTGGCCTTTCAAAGTCGTCTCAGGTCCCAGCGACCGGCCGATGATCGTGGTGCAGTACATGCACGAGGAGAAGCAGTTTGAGGCTGAGGAGATCTCGGCCATGGTGCTCGGCAAGATGCGGGACACTGCCCAGGCCTACCTTGGCACTGAGGTGAGGAATGCGGTCATCACCGTTCCGGTCTACTTCACGGATTCGCAGCGCCAAGCCACCATTGACGCTGGCACCATCGCCGGTCTCAACGTCATGCGCATCATCAACGAGCTCTCCGCCGCTGCCGTCGCCTACGGTTGCGACAAGATGTCCGACGATGACGAATTGAAGACTGTGCTCGTGTTTGATCTTGGTGGTGGTACCTTGGATGTCTCCGTCGTCAATGTTGACCCGGGTGCCGACATTGACATGGGCGTCTTTCAGATCATGGCCACGTCCGGAGACACCCACCTTGGCGGTGAGGATTTCAACACCCTCTTGGTGAAACACTTTGTGCGGGAGTTCCTTAAGAAGTACAAGAAGAATGACATCAGGAAAAACCCAAAGGCGCTTCGCCGGCTCAGAACGGCCTGCGAGAAGACCAAGAGGATGCTCTCTAGTGCGTCCGAGGCAACCATTGAGATCGATTCGCTTCATGACAGCATCGACTTCTATGGAGTCATCACCCGCGCAAAATTTGAGGAACTCAACATAGACCTCTTCCGCAAGTGCATCGAACATGTAGAGAAGTGCCTCAGCGACGCCAAGATGGACAAGTCTGTGATCCACGATGTCGTGCTGGTGGGTGGCTCCTCCCGGATCCCCAAAGTCCGAGAGCTGCTCCGGGATTTCTTTGATGGGAAAGAGCTCTGCACAAGCATCAACCCCGACGAGGCCGTTGCCTATGGTGCCGCCTTACAGGCTGCGCTCCTCAATGGCGAAGGCAGTAAGGAAGTGCGGGATGTTCTGCTGCTGGAGGTCACACCGCTCTCACTTGGGGTGGAGACGGTAGGTGGTTTCATGAGCGTGGTGATGCCGAGGACGAGCACCATACCTGTCAAAAAGGATCGTGTTTACACGACTGTCTACGACAACCAGACCAGGGTACTCATTCAGGTGTACGAGGGCGAGGGGACGGAGACGAAGGACAACCACCTCCTCGGCAAATTCACTCTCTGTGGCATCCCCCGAGCACCCTGTGGCAAGCCAAAGATCAACGTCACCATTTCAAAGGTGACGTTAACGGCTGAGGACATGGGTACGGGCAAGAAGAAGAACATCACTATCATCAGTGACAAGGGGCGGCTGAGCGCGGAGGAGATCGAGCGGATGGTGAGAGATGCCAGCAAGTACAATGCGGAGGACAAGGAGAAGATGGAGAAAAGTGGAGGCGTGTGGCTGGCCGTAGCTCGAAGACAGGAGGCTGATCCTTCTTCTGCAGACAAAAAATTCATGCTGGACCTGTTTCGACGGGCACACTTGGGCAGGATGGCGCTCGTCGCCTAGTTTAATTAAGTTTGTTTTTTTCGGAACCCTGATTTAACCTGTTATGGCCACATTGTGATTTCAAAACTAAGAAATGGTGCCAGTTCGATGTCTTATGTCACTGTTTGAATGCTTTCTCTCTATTCTATGCTTAAATCTAGTTGTCTAAAACGTGCACCTTACATGATTGAGTAGCTAAGCTCATTAGTAGAATCTTTTGACTTATAAAACGTGAAACACATGACGGGGGGCCTCACCGAGGAGATCAAAGAAGAGTTTTGTTAGGCTAATTTTACGCAATTTTAGTTATGTACTGTATTTTTATTTTGAATTAAGTTCGTACCGATTCAAGTATGAAGCTAGTTAAATTCACGTGAAATTGGTGTTAAAAAAATTATACTTCTCTAAGTTTAAGGGAAATGTTAGACACAACGTATTTTAGAGACCTGAAAAATACTCGGTCGCACACTCTCACCTCAAATTAAATTATCAAGGGGCATCATTTACACCGGACACAAGAGCGCCAAGGGAAAAACTATTAGGCATGGATCATGAGCTAACAGATCAGATCATCACTCACATGAACAAATCTCATCCATGCCGAGCCTCGTCACCGCTGAAGCATCATGGGCTAACATCAAACTATGTGTGAAACGTACTATAAGGTCCATCTTTTATTTGTCGACGATGCAATCACTTGTGGTGAAAGAGGTTTTTGGTATATGTCTAGGTAGGCTTTCATCTTTTGCTCGACACCCTCCACTTCTCTCACCTCTGGCAACTCACCAAAAACCACCATCAACCTATGTTCCACATGCTTGGTTGTCGGAATGTTGCACCCAATGCTCTTCTTATCAAGATGTCAGCTACGTTTTTCAGAGCGGGAGGCCCCATCCCTCTCTACGTGCAAAGGCGACGGGGTACCAAAGAAGAGGTTGAGGGACCACATTTGTGACCGTGCTAACGAATACCTTCACGGATATTGGTGGACCATCAACCCTTTTCACCTTAGCAACAATGTTGTTCACCTCGACCAGAGACTCAACCTGTGTTGATCACTTTTGCAACAATATTGTTGACCTCAACCTCAAAGCAAGGCTTGCAGATGGCATCCATCATATCGCTCTGTAGTCTAGGATGATCCATGGGGCGGGACAGCAAGAATGTTGCCTCCCAGCAGAGTTAATTGCACGAAACCATGACAATTCAGGATATGATTGTAGAAAACACACTTCTTTATTTTCTTTGCGAAAACCATTAATTTTTTAACTAATCTTTTGCAAATAGCACAGATCATCCGATTTGCTTCATGTAAGTACGATTATGACATATAGGACCTGCTTGTAAGGATGACATAGAACAATCACAGTATTATTTTACAGATAGACCCCTCAAAAAATCGATCCCTCCCGAGCTCCAGCGAACGGCTGCTCCGCCGCTCCTCCCCAAGCTCCGGCGGCCGTCCACGACCTGCCACCGTCCACCGCGCGCCGCCGCCCTCATGAGCAGCCCGCCGCCGTCCACTGCGCCGCACCCTCAGGGTTGCTGCTGCTGCTCTGCTACAAGGGGGGTTGCGTCTCCGGTGGCAGAGGGGCGTGGCGCAGCTCGGCTGGGTCGGTGGTCCGACGGCCATGGTGTTCTTCGCAGGGGTGACCGTGGTGTAGTCCTCCCTGCTCGCCGAGTGCTACATTTCTCGAGGAGACACGAAGCGCAGCGGCGCCGTCGTCAGGAATAGGTTGCTGCTGCTGATGCTTCGGTGGCAGAGTGTAAGAGCAAAGTTATATCCCTCATGAGTTTTGGATATTGTTGGTCAAAACAGTAGAGGAACTAACAAGTTTTCTAGTGTGAAACAGATAGTTAGGTTCCTGAAGTTATAGGTTGGTGATAAAGCTTCAACGAAGATTTACTCAGTTACCGAAGCATATCCTCTGGAGCGAAGCACATCACGGATGTCGACCCCTAAAAAGATAAGGAATCCTGAAGCACATCCTATCGAAGAAGTTGATCAAGATGGCGCAAGACTTAGTTGTTTTTGCGTAGTTCTTTTTACTTCTTTGAGTCATAGGATAAACCGTACTATCAAGAGGGGTTTAGCAAATGTACACCGAAGGTTTTGATGAAAAGACTCAGATCAAATCGAAACCAATGAGAAACCAGAACCGAAGAAATCTCATGTGAGCTAGGTAATGCTTCACCAGCGAAGATTTTGTTCTTTCAGCTTCTGAAGCAGAACCAAGTCCGTGAGTCAGCTTTACTTGGACCGCAAGTAAAGTTGCGCATTGATTGGAAATATGACCGTTGGGGACAGGTGTCAAGCTGTCACATCGGGTCACTTCAGTCATTTCGCACCTTGGGATTGCTGCCTATAAATACCCCACCCCCGCCCTCATTGGCCAGGAGGCTGCTCCACGTTTGAATTCCTGCAGAGGAAAGAGAGAGAGCAACCCCACCGAAGCACATCACAAACCCATCCACCGAAGCATAAGTCCTATTGATCTGAGTTGAATCATTATGACTTAGGAAGAAGTTTGCTAGCCTTTTTATCTTGGAGAACTGCAATTCTCCTAGACGGTTAGAGAGTTGTTCTTCAGAGTGCGAAGAGTTATTGTCGCCTCGAAGTCCAGTTTGTCAAAGGTTTCGGTGATTTCCTCAATAATCAACCAAGAGTGAAGAACTGACCAAGCTCAAGGAGTTTGGTGCAGTGGAGATATGGACGGAGAGAGGTTAGCTCCTGTGTTCAATCACAAGTCCCTCCAACCAGACGTAGCACTTTGCAGAGTGTGAACTGGTCGAACAAACATCGCCGAGTCAAGAGTTCGTTTTACCTTCCGCACTTACATTCTGTTTGTCAATTGCTTCAGAGTTATGCTTCGATGCAATTGATTCGATGCTTTTGATTCGCTATGTTCTGCTTCGATTACGTTCTGCTTCTATAAATTCCTTCCTGTTAAATAGTTTCGGCTGCCATGTTATGCTTCACTTCAAGTTTCATGTGAAAATTTTGAAGTGATCATTCACCCCCTCCCCCTCTGATCACATACTTGGTCTAACAATTGGTATCAGAGCAGGTCACTCTTTTTGGATTAACCTCCTGGAGTGTTTTCAAGTATGTCTTCTAGTATGTCTTTCGCAGCTATTCGCTCTGGCGAACCTATTCCTATTTTCAATGGGAAGGACTACTCTTACTGGAAGGACAAGATGAAGAGGAATATTATGGCTATCAATTCCACTGCATGGCAAGTTGTCTTACATGGTGTTACAGTTACTGATAAGAATGCTATCACTCCTGAAGAAGCTCAACTGATGGATCTGGATTCGGTTGTCTGGGTGTTCATCACAAATCACTTGACTCCAGAAAAGTATCATGAAGTGAAGAATATTCCTTCGGCCAAAGGTGTCTGGGACTATCTTGAAAAGATTGGTGAAGGTGTTTCTACTCAGAGAGATGCCAGAATTGACACTCTCCGAACCAAATTCTATCGCTTCAAAAGACTCGAGGGTGAAAAGGTTCACTCAATTTACAGCAGACTCACAGCTCTGGCAAATGAGTTGATTTCCTTCGGTGCTGATGATATAACTCCTCACTCAGTTGTCAGAACACTTCTTCGCTCGCTAGATGATTCGTTCGATCACATTGTTCTGATGATCAAGGAAAGGTCTGATTACAGATATCTTGTTGCTGCTGATGTTCTTGAGAGACTCACTACCTTTGAAATGGAAGAAGATGAGAAACGTGACATAAATGGTTCTCGAAGAAGATCTCATGCTCTGAAAGCAAAAGCTTCGCGTCATTCTTCGCCCGAAGTCAGTTCTGCTTCAGGTGTCGAATCAGATGATCCCGCAAGCATTGGAAAGGATTTAGCACTGATCATGAGACGCTTCAATCGCTTTCAGAAGAAAGGTTTTTCTTCACCCAAGAAGAGTTATCCTTCAAGAAGCTCGAGTCATTCTTCTCACCGTTCATCCTCAAGAAGCTCTCCATCGAAGGACAACTGCTGCTACAAGTGCAAGAAGCCAGGACACTTCATTGCTGATTGCCCTCTGTGGGAAGCTGAGATCAAATCGAAGCATTCACACAGAGACTCTTCATCGAAGCTTTACAAATCCTCCAGAAATCATGAGTCAAAGAAACATGATTCCAGTTCAAGAAGGGAAAAGAAGAAAGATTCTGATGATGATAAGAGGAAGAAGTATCATAAGAATCGTGAGGGTTCTTCATCGAAGACTTACTCATCTCGTCGAAGCAGCTCTCACCGTGCCAAGGCCTATCTGGGAAAGGAGATGAATTCTGAAGCCGAAGCCTCTGGTTCCGAAGCTGAACAAGACTCACGATCTGCTTCAGGATCCGAATCAGATGGTGTTGCTGGATTAGCATTTGCTTCGACAGATGCTTCAGCAAATGCTTCGAGCTCATTCTTCACCAACTACAGCAGTGAAGATGAAACTCCTGCATATTGCTTCATGGCAAAGGCAAAGGTATCTTCATCCAAGTCAACCTATGATACTTCTGATTATTCTTCATGTGAAAGTGACACTAGAGTTAGCTATGCTAAACTTGCTAAAATTGCTTCAATTCAACAAGATGAACTTGATTCACTAAGCAAAACCATTAAGAAGTCAGAAACGTTGTTGATCAATGAGATTGAGAAAAGTCAAACTTTAACTAATGAGCATGAAGCTCTGAAGGAGATGTTTGAAGAATTATCCTCTCGGCATGATCTTCTTTCAGTTGATTATGAGAAGCTTACCTATGAATTTCTTCAGAGGAAAGTGGCTCTTGAAAAACTGAAAGAGGCTCATGAAGAATTGGAAAATGTTAATATCTCTCTCATGGCTCAACAAGGTTCTGAAGCAATTGATAAAACTAAATCACCTTGTTTGGATTGTTTGGAACGAAGCAAAACTAATTCCAAAGGGAAAGCTCCTATTGTTATTGATGATACTAATGCCTCCGATGAGGAAAACTCTGCTATTACCGAGGAACTCCTCAGGTTGAAAAACTTATTTGAAACAGGCATGTTCAAAAGTGTGCAAGGACACCAATATCTCTGTGATATCCTTAGGAAGGCCCTCCTTCACAGGAATCCCAGGAATGAAGGTGTTGGCTTTGAGAGAAAGATAAATCCTGATGGCACATATTGGGAGCCTGAGCAGTATCCTAAGACTGTTTGGGTTCTAGCGAAGGAGAAACCCATTGATATTGCTAACCTTTCAGGTTTCGATTGCAAAATGAACAAAGTCATTGTGGATGAATCACTTGATTCAGACTACAAACTCATGAAAGATGAACAGGGAAAAGTTTCAGCTGAGTATGTAGGTACTCCACCAAAGAATGGATTTTTCAAGAGGCAGATATGGGTGCAGAAAGCACTTGTGGAAAAACTGCCTGCTAACCATTCTATGCAGGGAAAGCCTTCGGTACCACCGAATCATTTCTACTCACTTGAGACAAGAAATGATCCTTTGGTGACCGAATCAAATGTTCCGCAGAAGCAATACTATCGTACTGGTCGCCATACGTATCGTCCTCATAATAATCGTACTAAGATTGCATATGCTCATACTTATGCTAACCATTCGCAGAGGACTTACATTTATGGTGTGCTTGATGGTACACCGAAGCAATACACTCCTGTCCGATTTAATATTGCTTCAACCAGTGCTTCAACGTCTTCTCAGTCACCTGCTCGTTTGTGGGTGGTTAAGAAGAACTAATTCTTCTGCAGGGCTATGTCTCCGGTGGATCCGAATGGGTCATGGATAGTGGTTGCACAAATCATATGACCGGAGACAAGGAGTTGTTCACCGAAGAAAAACTATCTCAATCTTCTCTGAAGTACATTACCTTCGGTGACAACAACAAAGGAAAAGTGTTAGGTTTGGGTAAGATTGCCATATCGAAGGATAAGCACATTGACAAGGTTATGCTAGTCCAATCACTTGGATATAATCTTATGTCTATTTCAAAGTTATGCGATATGGGTATGCTTGTGTTGTTTTCTGCTTCGCGTTGTGTTGTCTTTTCACAGGATGACTATTCGCTTGTCTTCGAGGGTTACCGAAAGGGAGATCTATACATTGTTGATTTTTCTTCGGGCCCTGCTGTTTCCACTTGCTTAATGGCAAAGGCTTCATCGGGTTGGTTATGGCATCGAAGACTTGGTCATGCAGGGATGAGAAATCTTCATAACCTAGTGAAGAAAAATCATGTTATTGGTCTTACCGAAGTAAAATTCGATAAGGATCGTCTCTGCAGTGCATGCGAAGCTGGTAAAATCACGAAGAAACATCACTCAGCGAAGACCATCATGTCTACCACTCGTCCTCTTGAATTGCTTCATATGGATCTTTTTGGTCCTCAAAATTATGCAAGTCTGGGAGGAAACAAATATGGTCTAGTTATTGTTGATGACTTCTCACGATATACGTGGGTTTTCTTTTTGGATGACAAGAGCAAAGTGGTTGAAATCTTCAAGTCATTCGCTAAGAGAGCTCAAACAGAATATGAATTATCTCTGAAGCATATCCGAAGTGACAATGGAACTGAATTCAAGAACACAAATATCGAAGAATTTCTTGATGATCATGGTTTTACTCATGAGTTCTCTGCTGCTTATACACCTCAACAGAATGGTGTAGTTGAAAGGAAGAATAGAACTCTTATTGAGATGGCCAGAACTATGCTTGCTGAATACAAGACTCCTATTAGGTTCTGGGCCGAAGCAATCAATACTGCATGTCACATCATCAACAAGGTTTACCTTCACAAATTCTTGAAGAAAACTTCACATGAGCTTATCACTGGTAACAAACCAAATGTCTCATATCTTAGGGTATTTGGTGCTCCATGCTTTATTAGAGATATGAATCATAGCTCCAAATTTGCCCCTAAGGCACATGAAGGTTTTCTTTTAGGTTATGGCTCAAACTCTCACACTTACAGAGTCTATAACTCTCACTTTGGGAAAGTTATGGAAACTGTAAATGTAAGATTTGATGAAACTAATGGCTCTCAAAAGGAGCATTTGCCTCATGATCTAGATGAACCTCCACTTGATGAAGTGATTAGGTCTATGGCTATTGGTGAGATTCGCCCTGTCGAAGCTAATGAAAGTCAAGCTGTAAGGGATGATGATGGTCCAATGTTCCCACACATAGCCCGGGGCGCTGGAGATCACCATCCTGAAGCCAATGATGGACAGGACGAAGAAGGCCAAGGGAACGAAGGAAATGCTGAAGCTGAACCCGAAGCTGATGCAGATCCCGAAGCAGATGCTGAGCCTGAAGCAAATGATACTGCTTTATCACGAGTTCGAAGAAGAGTTGATGTGGATTCGATTCTCGAAGATATCAATCTAAAAGGTCGTCCCACTACTCGATCTCGCACTCGCTTGGCTAACTTCTGTGGAAATTTTTCCTTTGTCTCTATGCTAGAGCCTTCAAAATATGATGAAGCCATGAAAGACCCTGATTGGTTATTGGCTATGATGGAAGAACTTCACCAGTTTGAAAGAAACAAAGTCTGGTCACTTGTTGAAAGGCCAGATCCCTCGAAGCACAACATTATTGGCACCAAGTGGATATTTCGCAACAAGCAAGATGAAGACGGTATTGTGGTAAGAAATAAGGCTAGATTGGTAGCACAAGGTTACACCCAAATCGAAGGCATTGACTTCGGTGAAACCTATGCTCCAGTAGCCCGTCTCGAATCCATTCGTGTCATGCTTGCTTTTGCTAACCACAAAAATATATTGCTATATCAAATGGATGTCAAGAGTGCTTTTCTAAATGGTGAAATCGAAGAAGAAGTGTATGTTATGCAGCCTCCAGGTTTTGAAGACTCGAAGAATCCTGATATGGTGTACAGGCTTCACAAAGCTTTGTATGGACTGAAGCAAGCACCTCGTGCTTGGTATGAAACATTGAAGGATTTCCTCCTGAAGAAAGGCTTCAAACCAGGAACAACTGACCCCACACTTTTCACTCGATCATATAACAATGATCTATTTGTGTGTCAGATATATGTAGATGATATCATTTTTGGCTGTACTAACTCTGAGATCAGCGAAGAATTTGCAAGGATGATGTCGAAGAAATATGAGATGTCAATGATGGGAGAATTGAAGTTTTTCCTTGGACTTCAGATTCGACAACAGAAGAATGGCACCTTTATTTCACAAGAGAAATACTTGAAGGATTGCCTAAAGAAGTTTGATCTTGCTGAATGCAAGACCATTAGAACTCCCATGCCTACTAATGGTTTTCTTGATGCAGATGAGAAAGGGAAACCCTTCGATCAGAAAAAGTTTCGGTCTATGATAGGTTCTCTCTTATACTTATGTGCATCTAGACCTGACATCATGCTATCAGTTTGTATTTGTGCTCGTTTTCAGGCAAATCCGAAGGAATCGCATCATATTGCTGTGAAGCGAATTCTTCGATATCTAGCACATACTCCTTCTTTGGGACTTTGGTATCCCAAAGGCACTCAGTTTGATTTGATTGGATATTCTGATTCAGACTGGGCTGGTGATAGGGTTGACAGGAAATCTACCTCAGGCACTTGTCATTTTCTTGGTAGATCTCTTGTGTGTTGGGCTTCAAAGAAACAGAATTGTGTTTCAATATCTACTGCTGAAGCTGAATACATTGCTGCTGGCTCATGCTGCACTCAAATACTTTGGCTTAAGCAGACGCTGAAAGATTATGGTATTCATATGAAGAAAATCCCTTTGCTTTGTGATAATGAGAGTGCCATCAAGATTGCTCACAATCCTGTGCAACACTCTCGAACGAAGCATATTGATATTCGTCATCATTTTCTTCGAGATCATGTTCAGCGTGAAGACATTGAGATTAGCCATGTAAGAACAGAAGATCAATTGGCAGATATATTCACGAAGCCATTGGACGAGAAAAGGTTTTGTGCATTGAGATGTGAGCTGAACATCTTAGACTCACACAATGTTCAGTAAGATCGAAACTATTCACTGTATATATTCACCTTCGGTGTGTTCTTTTTGTTTAGTTTCGCTTGAGTTTTTCTTCGCCCAAGTTTAGCTTCGCTTGCCATTTGCTTTTTGTTCTGTGTTTAGTTTGCTTTATTTATTCGTTTCTTTTGTCCCCTATGCTTATCACTTTTAGCTTCGTTGTTATTCTTCGAAGTGATAAGTTTCGGACCCTACCCCCCTCCGTTCTGCTTCGCCTCCAATCTTTTCGATCTCGAATGTTTAGCACAATTGAAACGGAAAGCATATTGCTTCGAACGTCATTGAGTTCCGAAGCAAATGCTCCCAACTTTTATCGAAGTTTTTGCTCTCGGTCAAGACTAATTCTTCGGCCGTTGAGTCCCCGTCTTTTTCGGATCGATGAGCTTCGCTCGCGATACGCCACCACATCTGAACCGTTGAATCGGAAGAGTCAGTTGCTGAGAACCGTTCGATGTGATCTGGTAACCGCTCCAGATCGTGCCTATTTAAAGTGTTCCCCCCATCGAAACCGTTCCAAATCATTCATTCGCCCCGACTCCTCTGTCTTCCTCCTCGAGCGTCCGCAGAGCTCTTCGTCCCCGTCGTCGCCGTCGCCGCTTAACTGCCGGAACGCCGCCGCCGTGGACCTTCTCCGTCGACGCAGAGCATCTCTCCGCCCTCCGTCGCCGTAGCTGCCGTGCGTCACCAAGTTAGGGTACGCATTGCCCTCGGATCCTATCTGTCTCTCCGTGTTCTTCATCTAGGGTTTGGATCTGAGTTTGTTAGGGTTTTGTTTTCTGTTCTAGGGCTGTTTGATCCTTGCTGATCTTTACATCTTGGGAAAGTTGTTCTTAGCATCAAAGCCATCCCATCTTCTCAGGTCAGTGGATACGATTCGGTTCGTTCTCTGCTCTGGATTGCGTTAGGTCTCGTTTTTCGACTTGTTCTAGCCAAATTCATACAGAGAAGTTGCAACCAATCTAAGATTGATCTGGGCTCCTATCAAAATTGATTTTGTTTTGGTCGAAACTATTGCCTGTGCTTATTCATTCCCTTTCTTTGTTTCCCTCTTGTCTATGATTCCATTCACAGGATGTCTGACGAAGAGGCTGCCATAGGAAATGAGTCCCCTATTGTTGATGGACTTGAGAATTTTCCGGAGCCACCGAAGCAGAAAGGCAAGGGAGGAAAAACGAAGGAAGTCAATAATGCCAGAGGAATTCCCGAAGCTATTCGCATCAGAATGGGATATGACACTCCTCCGGAAGAAACAGATCATGATAGGAAGATGAGATTGCAAAGGATTCGAAGGTACTGGGCTGTCAGGTGGTACAAGTACAAAAGTATCCCATCTTGGAAGTGGGCGATGCAATTCGCATTTAGTCCACCTTACAGGTACACCACAGTCATGTGTTCTCAGTACACCGCAGCCAACAGATCGAAGTACTACCCGAAGCCTCCGGCTGTTCCTCACCCTAACACACTCAAAACACCTGATGATTATCCTGAAGAGCAAGAAAGACTTGCCAATTTGGCTGAGAAGAAGAGAATCCGCGAAGAAAAGAAAGCAAAAGCTCTTGCAGCTGCTGGACTTGATGATGCTGAACCATCGAAGCCTAAGAAGAGGCGAAAGCTTCGGAAGCTTAGTAATTCGCCACCTCCTGCTTCAGATGAGGAGGCAGAACACGAAGCCGATGACGAAGCTGAACCAGGTGCTCATCTCGAAGACTCCATTGAAGAAGATCCAGCTGATGAAGCTGATGATGAGTCAGAACACTCACCCATTCCCCCTAGTCCCAAGAAGATGCTATTTAAGAAGCCTCTGAAAAAGAAGGCTGGAGCGAAGCCGACTACTCCCAAAGGCGTTAAGTTCCAAGACCCTTCAGAACCTCCTGCTCCAAAGAGGAACATTGACTTGACGAACCTGGTGGTCGAGGCACCCTTGTCATCTAAGCCTCCCCGCCGTCCTGTTCCATCCGAGCAGAGGACCAAGGAACGGCATGACCCGAAGGCAAAGCCTGTAGCTAAGCCGACTGCTGTGCCCGAAGCCAAAGCTCAAGAGCCTGTTAAAGCTTCGAAGCCAAAGACAACTGTGGCTAAGCCTGGTCAGACGTTTGCCCAGGTTGGCACGAAGAAATTGTCTGAAGTTGAATTGAGGAAAAGAGACCTCATCGAAGCTGAACGCCTGCATGCCGAAGCTCAAGCCAAAGCTAAAGCTGATCGAGAAGCAGCTGATCTAGAGAAGCAAAGGAAGGAGCTGGCAGAGGCGAACCAGCAAGCTGAAGCGAAGCGCAAGCTAGCTGAAGCTAAAGCTCAAGAGGCTAAGGCAGCCGCCGAAGCCAAACAACTTGCTGAAGCTGAAGCCAAGCGCAAAGCTCAGCTGGATGTTCTGCGAACAAAGAAAGCTGAGAAAGCTGCCAGGGCTGCTCAAAAGGAATCCGCTGTGGACTTGGCGCCGAAGGAAATTCCCCCGAAGCCAGTCACAGCTCCTGTCCCCGAAGCCCAAGCTGAAGCTGAACACAGTGAGCACAACTTTCCAGATGCTAGGGAAGGTGAACTGTGGGACTGTCTGGGTCTGTGCCAGACATATTTCAAGCTTGCTGAAGCAATTCATCCTCACTCTGTGGATATTGGAAATACATATATCTCACCCAATCTTTCAGCAATGGTCGAAACTTTGTACAATCAGCTGAGAGATCTGCATTCAAGGAACAGATCTGAAACTGCAAAGATCCTGAAATTTCAGAAGAAAGCAGATGAAGAATCTGATGAGGATTTCAAGAGCGAAGCTACTGCTGCTTCGAAGAAAATTGCTGCTGTTAATGAGACAACCAAGCAGAATCTTCAAAATTTTCAAGGCAAGCTGAAATCCGCTATCGAAGAATGCTGCAAATCGCATAATGCTTCGGTCATGGCGCTTGACTCCAAGAAGCGCGAAGCCATGATCCAACAATTAGCTTCGCCTCTTCCAAAGCTGCAACCTAGGAAGAGACGACTGATTGCTGACACCGAAGAAGTTGATGAAGTTAGCTCCCACCCTGCCAAGAAAGCACCAAGAAAGGCATCGCCCCCACGATGCAAAATAATCAACCTTGGCAAACCTTCATCGAAGCCATCCGCCCCCGAAGTTGCTCCACCTCCTCCTCAACCCGAAGCCAATCCACCCCGTGTTCAAACTCCACCTCCACCTCAACCTGCTCCACAACCGTCCGCTCAAGACAATTTTGCTCCACAACCATCTCCACCCCGTCAAGCCACTCCTGACAAAGATTACTCTTCAGCTCACTCTGCTGAGGAGTCCGAAGAAAAAGAAGAAGAAGCCCAAGTGCAAGCTGGACGTGCCGAAGCTGATGTCGAAGCAGAGGCCGAAGCCAATGAGCTGGCAATCGTCACTCAACCGCCGAGGCGAATCGCAGATGCCCGAAGGCATTGTATTCCTGCTCAAGACACCCAGTTGGACTCACTCTACCCTAGAGAGACTTTTCCCATTTTCATGGGAGAAGGAACTTCTTCAAGGCACGGTCCTGAGTTCGATATTGAAGTTCATCGCAAGAAGCTTAGATTCTTTGGCACTAGTCCATATGATTCACCAAGAACAGCTGATGACCTTCGTTTCTGGACAGCAGAACAACAAATCCTATACACGAAGCTTTACTGCCAGAAAGGAATTCTGTTCAGGCACAAGTACCTGGATTTGCACAGTCTAAATGCCGCAACATGCTTCCAGAACATAGTTGAAACCATTGAATCTCAGAATCTCACAGGATTATTTGCAATGGAAACTCCATTCAACTCCGAGCTAGTGAAGCAATTCTATGCTACTCTGTATGTCTCTGGAACCCCAGAAGACACTAGCACTTGGATTCTTGAATGGATGATTCAAGGGAAGGTGTTCAGGATGTACTCCGAAGAATTCATGGAAATTGTGAACATTCCAAGACACACTGGCAAACTTGCAAAGGTTCACATGTTACCGGATCCAACCGAAGCTGAATTCGCATCTTTACTGGATCCCGAAGTCACTGGAGATCACATGCCAGAAAACATTCGCCCGAAGCATCTGGTGTTCAATTCCAAGACATGGTTCTATATCTTGTCAAACTCACTGATGCCTCTTAGTACAGCGAATGAAGAATCAAACATACATTATCCAACTCGTCATGCTCTTATGAAGCTCACCCATGGACTTGTGTTTGACTTCGAAGACTGTTTTCTTCGCTACATGGTACAAGCTGCAGACGTGGTCAATCAACTGAAGCCGTATGCTCCTTGGCTACAAGCTATTTGCAACCATGGACGCAGTGAAGAATTCATAGCGAAGCATCACCCGAAGCTGTTCTGTCCTCCGGTCCGCGATACTATGAACATCTTCAGGCGGCCAAATGACCCCTTTGCAACATATGTAGGAGTCAGACAGCATATCAATGAGCGCAACATGTCGAAGCGATATCAGAAGGAAGTGTATCACTTCGAAGTTGCCATTCGGAATACTCAGTTGCTAGAAAATTTCATCGAAGGCAATCAACGTCAGATGCAACATCTATCAGATGAGATTAATCGAGTCGGAAACATTGCTATGAACAACAACCAATACCTGAAGGTATTGAAGCGTCATTCTTGGAAAGGACTCAGAAAGTTCAACTCAGTGAAGAAATTGCAAGCTGACCGTATATTCAAGGAATATCCTCACTTACAGCGAAACTTTTCAAGGAATGATTCTGTTGAACGCCCCAACCCCAAGATCCCTCCGCTGGACAAGATCGAAGAAGTCTTATTCGTCAACCATGCAGAACAGATTCGCCCAGACACATTCTCTGATGAAGACTCCCACACGTCGAAGCATGAAGACGACCCCCTCGACGACAGCGATCTTGAATTGCTTCAAGCACCGATCGACTTCGACGAAGACGACTCACCAGCTTCGACCGAAGGCGATACTTCAGGAGATGAATCTTCGTCAGGCGAAGACTTTCCGCAGGGTCCCAGGGGTGCAGCTGACACGTAAATGCTCTCGATCTGCCTCTCAACCTTTTGTCCAATTCTTGACAAAAAGGGGGAGAACGTAGCATCGATTGAGTTTAGATTCGTTGCGGGGTTTAGGGTTTTGATTCGATTCGATTTTGCGTGTGTTAAGATTCGACAAACTTTCCATTTACTTCGATTGGATTGTATCTTAACGTTTAACTTCGACTGTGAACTGTGCTTATCTTATATGTTAATAACCCAGTGCTTGCAAGTTGCTCTTCTATACTTTATCTTGCAGGTGGTTATTTTCCTTAAGTTTACAGGTCATTGGATGATTGCATATTCTTCAAGACAAATCATTTCAGTATGCAATTGATTCGCTAGGATATGTGTTAGGCTTCCCACTAATGATATTCTTCGACAAGCATTCACTTCGATTATAAATCTTCGATGCTTGCATTCAGGGGGAGTCATAAGCTTCATATCTTAGAGTTTGCTCTCAACTCAAATTCAAATTCCATATCTTTCTATCGATGCCTGTTTTGTCAACAATAGTCCAAAAAGGGGGAGATTGTAAGAGCAAAGTTATATCCCTCATGAGTTTTGGATATTGTTGGTCAAAACAGTAGAGGAACTAACAAGTTTTCTAGTGTGAAACAGATAGTTAGGTTCCTGAAGTTATAGGTTGGTGATAAAGCTTCAACGAAGATTTACTCAGTTACCGAAGCATATCCTCTGGAGCGAAGCACATCACGGATGTCGACCCCTAAAAAGATAAGGAATCCTGAAGCACATCCTATCGAAGAAGTTGATCAAGATGGCGCAAGACTTAGTTGTTTTTGCGTAGTTCTTTTTACTTCTTTGAGTCATAGGATAAACCGTACTATCAAGAGGGGTTTAGCAAATGTACACCGAAGGTTTTGATGAAAAGACTCAGATCAAATCGAAACCAATGAGAAACCAGAACCGAAGAAATCTCATGTGAGCTAGGTAATGCTTCACCAGCGAAGATTTTGTTCTTTCAGCTTCTGAAGCAGAACCAAGTCCGTGAGTCAGCTTTACTTGGACCGCAAGTAAAGTTGCGCATTGATTGGAAATATGACCGTTGGGGACAGGTGTCAAGCTGTCACATCGGGTCACTTCAGTCATTTCGCACCTTGGGATTGCTGCCTATAAATACCCCACCCCCGCCCTCATTGGCCAGGAGGCTGCTCCACGTTTGAATTCCTGCAGAGGAAAGAGAGAGAGCAACCCCACCGAAGCACATCACAAACCCATCCACCGAAGCATAAGTCCTATTGATCTGAGTTGAATCATTATGACTTAGGAAGAAGTTTGCTAGCCTTTTTATCTTGGAGAACTGCAATTCTCCTAGACGGTTAGAGAGTTGTTCTTCAGAGTGCGAAGAGTTATTGTCGCCTCGAAGTCCAGTTTGTCAAAGGTTTCGGTGATTTCCTCAATAATCAACCAAGAGTGAAGAACTGACCAAGCTCAAGGAGTTTGGTGCAGTGGAGATATGGACGGAGAGAGGTTAGCTCCTGTGTTCAATCACAAGTCCCTCCAACCAGACGTAGCACTTTGCAGAGTGTGAACTGGTCGAACAAACATCGCCGAGTCAAGAGTTCGTTTTACCTTCCGCACTTACATTCTGTTTGTCAATTGCTTCAGAGTTATGCTTCGATGCAATTGATTCGATGCTTTTGATTCGCTATGTTCTGCTTCGATTACGTTCTGCTTCTATAAATTCCTTCCTGTTAAATAGTTTCAGCTGCCATGTTATGCTTCACTTCAAGTTTCATGTGAAAATTTTGAAGTGATCATTCACCCCCTCCCCCTCTGATCACATACTTGGTCTAACACAGAGGGGCGCAGGCAGCGGCCACCAGCAGTCGGGCGCGGCACGGGCACCAGTCGGTCGGCCGCGATCACCACCGGTGTGGTGAGGAAGAAGCTGAGGACCCGATTGCACTTGTATTTATTTTTAAGGGGGTTTCTTATAAAATAATATTGTGATTGTTCCACACATCTTTACAAGTGGGTCCCACATGTGATAATTGTACTTAAACGAAGCAAATCAGGTGATCTTTGGTATTTGCAAAAGATTAGTCAAAAAATTAATGGTTTTCGCAAAAAAAATGAAGAAGTGTGTTTTTTGCAATCATATCCCTAATTGTCATGGTTTCGTGCAATTAACTCCCTCCTAGCACACTGAGTCGATGAACTCCTTGCTCCCCACCTACGACACAAACGGAGCCAACCACACCCAAAGTTTTAAATAGCGCGCTAAGTCTTTTAGCGGCGGACCTTTTCTAAATGCTATAGCGTGCTATTTAAGATGTTTCTTCATATATTTCATGCTAAATTGCTTAGCGCAGGACCTCTTCTAAACGCTATAGCGTGCTATTTAAAACTATGACCACACCTCATCACACAAGCAGGGCAATCCGCAAGGCAGACAACACACGAGACCTAGGGAGGCGGTGGCAAGGCTTCATCGAACTTATCACCAACCATGATCTACTCTAAATCAATCATCATGTCGCGAATCAATGTGCATTGACTACGCCAACATTATCACATCAAGGAGATCGTATTCGAAGGGTGGGGCATTATGATCAGTGGGATGACCCGAGCAAACCGTGACCTTGAAGTAGAGCCTAAAGGCAATTACGGGGCAACCTCAATAAGACTAGGTCTGAAAGCCAGCGATGTCGAGGAAGACTACTGCGGGATTTTGTTCGCAAGGTGAAAATCCATTGCTAAAACAAACAGAACACATTCCAGGGCAGGAGGGACGAGCATATAAATGCTGGAAGCGGGAAGTTGCAGAATAGTAGCGGTACTAACTACTAAGCATCCATGGTATATCAAAAGCATAGTGATTTTAGGATTAAACAAGCACGATGTAAGCGCCAGTTTCATGTCCATCATCGTTCCTTCTTCACTTTGGTCATCTGCTTCTTGTCCTCGGACATGTACTTATTGGCATCACGTACCATACGATCGATCTCTTCCTTGGTCAGCCCACCCTTGTCGCTGGTGATGACGATGCTGTTCCTGTTTCCAGTCGCCCTGTCCTCCGCAGTCACGTTCAGGATGCCGTTTGCTTTGATTTCGAATGTTACATTGAATGATGGCACGCCCGCCAGCGCTGGAGGGATGCCCGTGAGCTCGAACATGCCAAGCAGATTGTTGTCCTTGGTCAAGCCCGCTTCACCCTCGTAGACCTGGAAGAGCACCACGGTTTGGTAGTGAACGCTGGTCGTGTAACCTCTCTCCATCTTAACAGGGATACTAGTGTTCCTGGGTATCACCACGGTCATCACACCGCCAACTATCTGTACCCCGAGCGACAGCGGTGTGACGTCGAGCAGGAGAAAGTCCTGCACCTTGTTGTTGTACTCGCCGTTGAGGATGGCGGCCTGGACAGCAGCGCCGTAGGCCACGGCCTCATCGGGATTGATGCTCTTGCAGAGCTTCTTACCATCAAAGGAATCCTGCAGCAGCTGCTGCACCTTGGGGATCTTGGTGGAACCCCCAACAAGCACGACGTCGTGAATCTCTGACTTCAAGATCTTGGCGTCGGTGAGGCACTTCTCCACATGCTCAATGCACTTGCTGAAGAGGTCGATGTTGAGATCCTCGAACCGGGCGCGAGTGATGGTGCCATAGAAGTCAATGCCGTCGTGGAGAGAGTCGATCTCAAACTTGGCGTGTGCCGTGGAAGACAGCATCCTCTTGGCCCTCTCGCAGGCCGTCCTAAGCCGCATCAGTGCCTTGGGGTTGCTTCTGAGGTCACTCTTGTGTTTCTTCAAGAAATCCTGCACCAAATGTTCCACCATTCGGTTGTTGAGATCCTCCCCTCCAAGGTGGGTGTCACCTGACGTCGCCTTGACAGTAAAGATGCCCTTGCGAATGTTGATAATAGAGATGTCCAAGGTGCCACCACCAAAATCAAATATGAGCACCGTCTTTGCTCCACTGTTGACGGATGCATTGTCGAGACCATAGGCCATGGCTGCGGCAGAGGGCTCGTTGATGATGCGTGTGACATTGAGGCCGGCGATGGCGCCAGCGTCGAGGGTGGACTGGCGCTGCGAGTCGTTGAAGTAGACTGGGACGGTGATGACAGCATCCTTCACCGTGGTGTCGAGGTAGGCCTCTGCTGTCTCCCTCATCTTGACAAGCACCATGGAAGATATTTCTTCAGCCGTGAACTGCTTCTCCTCGCCCCTGTACTTCACCACGATCATCGGCCGATCACTAGGACAGGCAATGACTTTGAAAGGCCACAACTTCATATCTCCTTGCACCAACTCTTCACTAAATCGTCGACCGATCAGCCGCTTTGCGTCTGGAAAAAAATGATGTACAGTTAGTTTTGCAATAGCAGTATATCAATAAAATATTAAAATTATAGACTGGAAGAACAATTTCACTTCATTCTAAATTTTAAAACTAACTAAATCACATAACACATATTCAAAGATCATTTGACCTGGCTAGCACAAACCATTTATATAACAAAAAAATACCAGGTACGCAAAGCATTTTCCACCAAACAGACCCACATCACAAATGCAAATTTAATGTTTGTTGTTCTGTAATTCTCTTTTTTTAGTTGATAACTAGTTAATATGTAAACATGTGGAATTCTTCATTATGAAGTTTTACATTAATTTATGCACTAACCTGCAATTTCTGAAACTTACATTCAGGTGAGATATACTTGCAAGAGCTTTTTCTAGACATCACCTATCTATTAATATAATCATGTTTGGATATGTAGAATTGCAGAAATTAATTTCAGATGAAATTTCGCTAGACAGATTACTAAATTAATGATTTTTAGTTCTGAGAAACTACTAGCTTTGATAGAATAATGATTGTGAATAATCTCTACCAGTACATATTATGAAGGTAAAACTGCCGATTCACACATGACTATTTGTACCGATTGTGCGATCTTTGAAATCCCACAAAGTGCATATTTGTACTTTATTTTTATCAGCCAAAAGTTAATCTTATTCTTTTGAAAATATTTTTCCTCATAGTGAACTGTTGAAATGTCAATGTATCAAACATATCTAGAAACTAAGCCATGATATCATCTATATGTAAGCTCTTAGGGCCTCTTGGATTGAAGTATTTTCTTGGTATCTTTCGATATTAATATATACTCCTTTTCCAAAAAAAAAGGAGCCTTTTGGATTGAAGTATTTTCTTGGTATCTTTCGATATTAATATATTCTCTTTTTCCAAAAAAAATGGCCTCTTGGATTGAAGTATTTTCTTTGGCACTTCGGAGTCGGGTAATTTTTTTATGTGGTTGGTTGATTTTTAAGATCGTGTCATGGAAGAGTTTTTTCATAAGTACGTATAAATTTGGACCACATTTCAACAGATATTTTCATGGTTGTTTGTTTTAACTACATTGCACAAATTTAATCATATAGGATTAAGGGGACAGAGGAATCAACTCTATATTTTTTACTCTTCTATTTTTGAAATCCTGCTAGTTAATTACAAGGGTTCTCTACTTCTCTTGTTCAAAAAAAATACAAGGGTTCTTAATGCTTGGAAAGTTTTTAATATAGTTCTAGTACCTCGGGTGCTTTGGTCAACTAGATAATAACAATAGTACTATACAGGACATAACCACCGTAACAAACAAAATGAAAAGAACAAGAAAACAACTGAAAGTAAAGATGCAGGAATCTGAATAGCTGAGTGAGCATTTGGGAACTGAAGAATACAAGAGACGGCAAACCTAAGGCCCCGGGCATTAGTATATCTAACACAAGCACAACACGCCGTGACACAAACCCATGAACCTGAGAAACTTAATTAACGCTACAAAAAAGCTCCTTTCTTAAAGAAAGAAAGTGGCAGTTAATTCGTACTTCTTACCAAAGACAGTGTTGACGGGGTTCATGGCGGCCTGGTTCATGGCTGCATCGCCGATGAGCCGCCAGGAGTCAGTGAAGGCGACACAGGAGGGCGTGGTGAGGTTGCCCTGGTCGTTGGCGATGACCTCCACGCGCTGGTGCAGCGGCCGCCACACGGCGACGCAGGAGTATGTCGTCCCGAGGTCGATGCCGATCGCCAGGCCGTTGCCCTTCGTGCCTGCCGCCATCTCCACTCAGCACAGGCAGAGGAAAACGAAGAGTGTGTATAGGAGCGAGCGTGACGCTTGGGAACCGCAGGGTTGTATTTATTTGACCGTGTATGGGAATGCGAGAGGCCACCGTGTGTAGCGACCGGTCGTGTGTAGCTAGCCATTACTCGGAAGCCGAAGAATTTTACACAAGCGAGATAGTACGTTTAATCCGGTGGGAATTTTAATCCGGTGGGAATATTAATCACACCATTGGAGAAGGAGCATTAGGTGAAAATTTCAGAGAAAAAAACAAGACCGTCTACTCCCAAGTTGCCATTGAAGGACTTTATGGTACTAGATGATGCCCCGCACGTTGTTGCGGAACTTTTTGCAAAATATTTTAGTGAAAATGTTTGGTTAAATGAAGCATGTATATTTGAAACAATAACTTTTGAACTAATATATGAATTTAATATAAAGATTATAATGAAATAAAATTTCTCATGCATGTGGGTTTTTGTTATGCATAGTGGCATATTGAGTTGAGTCTTTCTCATCCATGTTGAATGATAAGGTGGCATGCTTGTATGTTGAGAGAAATGGGTGTGTCTAGGTCTCAGTCGACTAAGACTTAACTAAGTCTCAGTCAAGTGATTGTACATGTAAATAAAAAGAAATAGGTAATTTAAATTTATTTTTTGTACGGATCTTCACGCACAATCTCACGGATATAGCATCGACTAAGACTTAATTAAATCTCAGTCGACTGAGAATTAGCAATCCCCGAGAGAAATATGCTAGTGAAGGGTGATGTGGCATGCATGATGAGGTGGAGTGTGTGCATGTTGAGAGAATTGGTAGTAGTGGGGAGCAACTTCTTAAGAATGTAAGATGTGTGGAATCATGGTATGGTTAGTGCGAATATGGTGATTGCTACAGTTCGCCGATCGTGGATCTAATCGTTTTGAGATTTTTCTTTTTGCCTTGTCTATACATAACTTCGGTCTCTGCTCTCCCTCTCTCTCTCTCGCGTCTGTCGCCCCCGCGTGCGACAGGGAGGGAGACCTAGCCGCCGCCACCAAACCTCCCCCCTCCTCCCCTCCTCCTCCCTCGTCGCCGCCGCCGACGGCGGGGATCCTTCGTCGCTGCGTCCTAGGAGCTGGTGCGGACCGTCCTCCCTGGATCCATTCGTGGGGCGCCGCGGCGTGGCCATCCTCAGGCGCTGGGCTTAGATGAGGGCGGCGCGACGGGCTACGGCGCTGGTGGAGCACGAACGACATGGTGATGGCGGCTGGCCCGAACCATGGCGCGGTGGGTGCGGGCTGCGGGCTACAGGCGGCATGGCGGCGGGGGTGGCGTGGTGGAGGCTGGAGGCAGCGCAATGGCCGGATCTGACCCCTCCTTGACACCTCTGGTGGTGAGGTGGCGGTGCCCGTTGTTCCGGTGACAGCCGCCTCGATTGGGTGTGGACATATCTGGATCTGGACGGGGCGGGCCGCGAACGGCATGGACCGCGACCGGCTGCCCCTGCCATGGCCTTCGACTGGTGGGGATGGCGGCGCGGTGGTGGTGGTCCTAGGGTTCCAACTCGCGTCAAGACGATGGTTTGCTGATGCCGATCCTCTTTGATCTGGCCGGAGTGACGGGTTCCGGAAGGCTCCGCCGGTTATTTTCCTTGGGCATATGCCTGGAGATTGCTGGATCGGGTGGGATTCGGTAGCAACACAAAAAGTAGCGCGAAGCTCTGCTCTGTTGCCATCATGGGCAAATCCATGGTGAAGTCTGAGGTGAGAATGTCATGAAGACTGAGATTGGAGGATTTGCAATGGTGATTGGAGTCTTTGCGTCGAGGAGGAACTGGCTCGGAGTTTCAGGAATCGTGGCAGCAGTACGTTAATGGGGGCGACAACACAGGTGAAGTTCAAAGTCCTACCTTTTTGGATGAAAATCCAAGGCCTGGCCTTAATTGGTTGTGCCTGGCAATGATGTAGCTGAAGACATTGTTTTGAGAGCGGGGATTATCTTCAGGGTGTAAACCTAAGGTCTAGCCTTAATTGGTTGTGCATGGCATGATTCCTTCTTGAAGGCGATGCTTTTGAAGAATTGGACATCAGGTGTTGGCTTGGTGGTGATTGTGCTGCTGCTGCAAGGATTGTAACTCTATAGCGGAACTTTTCTTTTTATTTCTTCTCCTTTTGTTTTGTTTGGCTGAGTGCATCCGTACTACCTTTTGGGCAGTGCGTAGTTGAAGAGGTCGGGTGTAATTGGTATCCTTTCGATATTAATATATTCTCCTTTTCCAAAAAAAAATACATAACTTCGGTCTTATATGATTTTTCTAGTTATCGGTGTTTTGTGTGAGTTGAACTATATGCATCCTAACTATATAGAGGCAAGATGTATGCTCATAATATTTGTATTCAATTGATGTTTTATTTTAAATCAATAAAATCCACCCTTTACCGGGAAAAAACTAGCAAGTCACTTGAATTATGTTTCATGTCCATTAGATTTTCGTTATCAATAAACAAAAGTATACAATAAAACTAAAAAACTATTAAGCAAAGAATCAAGGTGCTTGTATTATACGCTAATAAGTTATTTTCACATCATTTCTTCATCTGTAGAGTCCTAATAATATATATTACAAATTATATAAAAAATATTAATATCGAGAAAATATCAATTACACCCAGTCTGTGCACCAATAAGATGTTTAAAGAAATCAAGGATGCACACAGTCAAGAATAAAATATAAAAGAGAGAAAAGGAAACAAAGACCTCGTCGTGGTGTTCAACCACTCGCAACAGAAGCACTCTAACCACCATCGAATACAAGACCCGTACTATAAACAAGGCGCTCCGAAAGCAATGCCTCAAAAAAGAAAACAATGCACAAGCGTTGTCGTCGCTCGGTCAAAGATCTTTGGTTTTCACCCTTGAGCAAGTTCGAGTTTCCAAAATAATGTCTTCAACAAGGTCATTACCAGGTACAAACAACGAAGGCTAGACCTTGTATTTTTACCCTAGAAATTGAGGCTCAATACTCGAGGAGCACCTCCAAAAATGCTTTCCACCTGTGTTGCCACCCCCTCTTGACAAGGCTATATTCTGACATCAAGGATCAACCAAAATATACATCATCACTAACTTAATGCAATTTATGCAGCCATGTAGATTATTTACAAAATGAATAATTTTTTGCCTTATCTTCATTTGATCGTTTGACTTTATAGATCGTATGCCCCATGTTGAGATTTTTTGTGTGCAGTCGGTGCTATATTTCTAATGATAGTGGCCACTTGGATGGTGTGACATAATTTTCCTTTCTCGCATAAGTACTTGAAGAGTTGAAAAATAATATTTTTTCAACACATCTAACCCGTAAAGGGCATCCTCATCTAACTAATACTTCAATGTCTAATGAACCCTGGAGACTTTGGTTATTTTGTTGTACTATTGCAAAAATAGGGGATTCTTGTTGTTTGTCAATTATACGAAGCACACAAAAATAAACCTTTGACCAATTCACGATCAAGATCATTTTTTATTTAAATCTTATCTTTGACTCTCTAGAAGAATAATGTACTTATCTTTGGATTATCATCATAGTGTGGCATAGTTGAGTATAATGGAAAATATGACAATGTGTGTAAATGGATGCATTTAGCTGTGTTGATGCAGAAAACGATCAGCATATGGTTTCTGACAACAGAGAGTAACCAAATTTCTCTTTTTTAGTGTTGTGTAGCTTACTCATTAACAAGTTTTTCTTTTGATTTTGGATTTTCTTGGGACGGGCCGAAAAAACAGGTTTTCGAAATATCCCGGCATTTTAGGATTCTTTGCCCTAATTTTTTAATGAATTTTGAAATCAAAACATTTTAACATCACAATATTTTTTACCCAATATGTTAAATGAAGTACTTTCTGTTTAGATGGTATGGTCTGCACACCTCGTCTCCCTTTCAACACCTTGGGTTTGACCCCTCCCATCTGCACCTCCTTGATTTATATTTGTTTTACGCTTAAATAACACTAAAAATATATGTAAATTCTAATCATGTATTATTATAAAATTCACTTTTTTCTTCTTCCAAAAAATATATAAATTAGAATCATGAACTTTTAATAAAAATCACCATTATTTCGAAAAAAAATTCACTGTTATTTTAAATCACATATTATTCTGAAATATTTCGCAATGATATTTTTAAAATCATATAATATTATAAAATATGTTGCATTATTATATTCCAAAAAAAATTACAGTGCTATTTTAAAACGTTAACATTCTTGTAATAAATCACAGTACTATTTTAATTGTTTAATATTTTGTGATAAAATTTAAATTATTGTTTAAAAATGTTAAAATATTAATTTAAAAATTATACATATAGTTAAATTATAAATTACACTATTATTCATGTAATTATTAGCAAATTTAAGGATAATATCCAAATAATTATATGATTTCTATATATATAATTGGATGCTAATAAAATTACAAAATGTTCATGCTATTAATTAGTGCTAATAAAATGGTTTCGAGATAATAACAGTGCAAATGGGATGTATCTATCGTAGCCGAAATGCTTTTCGCTCAAAAGAAAAAAGATGCAGCCCAATTTATACTTACTGGTTATATAGTTCTTCTATCTATATATAATGCACATTAACAATTGGGCATTTAAAAATCACTGATATGTGGGTTATCATCACGCTGACATGCTACGCAAGCAGGTACATGTCTGTATACGGTACATAGAACATAGATATCGTATTTGCATGCTTGAACAAACTGGAGCATCAGTTTCATGTATTTTACAAGTTTAGGCATCTAACTGGTTTCTTACAAATACAAAGCTGTCCTACATATATAGATGACGAATCTTCCTAAGTCCAAAACGCAAAAAATATTCCATCAGTGCCAGTCAATGTGGCCGAATTGATTAACATTACATTAAATGGCATGTGATTGGGCGATGGAAAAATAATGGGTGACGCTGTGCGCCGGTCGACCGATGCTCCAGTTTGGCCGGTCAAACACGGGCCGTCTGATCTCCGCGATTTAATGGTTCAGATTTACGCGTACCCTTTTGTTTTTTACTGCAACATTTGCGGTATTATCGCAATTTTTTGGTACACGGATGCAACATTTTTATTTTTGGTGTTTTTTGCAGCAAAAAAATTTGGTAATAAATTTTAAATCGCTGGTAGTATCATTTTTTTTACTATCGGTTGCAACAAAAAATCATAATCCGCCGTCGCTAATCAATTTATAACTTTTTCATTGTAGCAAAAATTCTTAACGGTAGTAGCAAAAATACACAACGGTGGAAGCAAAAATTTAAACGGTTGCAACATTGTGCGTAACAAAAACATACAACGGTGGTAGCAAAAACATACAACGGTTGTAGCAGAAAAAATAACGGTTGCAAGAAAATTCATCATCACCGCCGTCGAGGTCGTAGCTCCGTAGTGCTGATGTAGCAAAAAATCTTGGCCGGTAGTAGCAAAAACATAAAACAGTAGAAACAAAATAGTTCGCTGGTTGCAACATTACATACTCAGATATTCCCTTGTACATTGTGCGTTGTAGTAAAAAACATCAGTTTGTTCCTTTGTAGTAAAAATATGATATGGTTATAGCAAAAAAAAAGATGAATGTGCACATGGATGTTCATGGCCATGAAGGCCATGGTCGGCGACGTGGAGGCACGGAGAGGTGCGGTCTCGTCGGAGGAGGACCAGGGCGGACGCAGCTGGTCGGGGAGGCGTCGGATCTTGGCAGAGGAAGAACGCCGGCGAGGTCCTAGGAGCACGACGACGAGCTTCTCGAGCCATGGCCATGGCTGGGGCGGCGGACGGCGGCGCCTGGCCTCGAACATGGCGGCGGGGCGACGACGCGAGGACGCGGCCAGGACGACGGGAAGGCGGCGCATGGACCCTCGACGGTGGGCAGCAGCACAGAGGCGGGTCTGATCTGAAACGAAAAAGGAAAAAGAAGGTGTAATCGGAGCGGCACACAAAATCGCTTGACCGGTCGACCGGATGTCAACATTAACAAAAATAATGTATGGCGTGAGGAGAACCATTCTCACGTGCACGTACACACATGTGTGCTTGTGTACGTATGTGTGATCCAGTACGTAGCCAGTGAAATAATCTCACTTTCGCGTGCAAGACTAATCGACCACACGAATAGTACACGTTCAGGCACAGCTAGCTAGCTACTTTCTCCGTTTCATAATGTAAAATAGTTATACGAACTAGCTTAGCTTACAAAATTCTTTTACATTGTGGAATGATGGGAGTAGTTGGCTTGTTTCCCAATGTATTGTTTCTTAGCATAATATTATAGGAGCAATAAAAATTTAAGAAATAACCTCATAATGAATTATTTCTTAGATGTTGTATCTTATTAAATGATTTTACCTTCATGCAAAAATGTGATTGATCTAACCATGTTTTTTTGCATATGACCACGTGCAAGGGTTGTATCTTAGTTAAGATACAACCTCGCTCTTTTTCTTCATTAAATACCATGTCACATAAGAGCAAGTACAATAGGATGACGTAGGCAGACTGTAAGAAATATAATATAATATTTGGATGAGTTGGAAGAGAGAGAAGAGGAGAGAGAAGAGAAGTGGGCTACTAGTTAACAGTCGGCTGCAACACGTGCTCCTAAGCATATTATGAGAGTGTCAAGTGGGCCAGATATCAACAAAGTAGTATATTTTTATATGTAACTATTGTATTTGCTAGCTATAAGGTTGGCTATAGATGATATGGCAACGTCTTATAACCGGCAGCTGGCTATACTATTAACCATGCTCTAAGCAAAATGCCTATAATTACGTGCTAAGATACAAGCATTGGGAGTGCCCTTACAACGCCTCGGGGATTTAGAGCATGGTTAATAGTATAGCCGGCTGTTGGCTATAAGGAGATGCCATGTCATCTATAGCCAACCTTATAGTCAACTAGTACAATGGTTAATTATAAATATGTATTATTCTATTGATACATGGCCCACATGTTTATCTCACAAAGTGCCTAGGAGCACGTGCTGCAGTTGGCTACTAATCTGTAGTCCGCTTCTCTTCTCTCTCCTCTCATTTCTCCTCCACCTCATCTCAAATATAATATTTTAATGCTTACAGCCTGCTAACTGTACCTTATTGTACTTGCTCTTAGAGGAAGGCCGGCGTTCGAGATAGCATGGGGGCAGCCAGGCAGCGCGTAGCGGGTTATGATCACGATCGATCGATCATTGGGTAGAAAAAGCATTTATGAATACCATGTGCTTCTTAGGGCAATATTGAACTGCATGAGAACTATGGTTGTTGCATCACATGGTATCAAAAGTTAATGCAATAATGCTCCTTCATCGCAAAAACTGCAATAATGCTCCTATATAACCCTGTTAGCAAGAGATGGAACATGATCCTAACTTGTGAAGCAGCCACACGGATACTCGAGCTGAGCAAATAGTAGACCTCATGAGTTGGTAGCTTCATATCGTATACCAGATAGGTAGTTGACAAAGTTTCCACTTACTTGGGAATACTTTCGCAATGTCCTTGAGTCCACGGACATCTTAGGATTCGGAGGCATCGGAATTTGTGACTGTAAAAATCTGATTTTGTTCACGAATTAACATGATCATGATGACCGGTTCAAGAGACACTCATGACTCATGTTGTTGGTTTCATCGACGTTGTAACATTTGTGTTCAGAGCAGTGCTAGTTTCCACTTGGTATCATGATTCTTTGCTGCATGTTAAGCGCTTCATTGTTTTTTTATTTGCAAAGAAATTGCTTCATTGTTACAATGATGAGAAATTTTGGTTGATTACAATGTAGATGCCTTGAGCGTCTGGGGAGATAAAAATGATAATTTATTGTTAATCATTCAAATTTACATCTATCAAGAAAACATGGCTAAGGCGCTTGTCTAGGCCAGACAGCCACACATTTTGCTGGATCATTTTTCAACAGTCAAAAAATGGGATGTTTATATGGCACTTTTTGAAAACAGTATCATAACTTTCAAAAACCTTGTGTTAGATTATAGAATTCTGATATCCAGTTTTTTTTTGTATTTCAATTTTTAGTTGGCTACCTTTCAGATTTGGAAGAAATGTCCTGCACGAGGAACGTGTGGTACTGGACTCATGTCTAATCATTTCCGATCGGTATATAGAAGAAAACACAGCGACAGCCCCCGCGTCGCCCCTCCCAGACGACACGGGGGATCCCCACCCACCGGTGTCGTCTTCCCCCGCCCCTTCCTCCCCTCACCTCGCCACCGCCTAAGGAGCTCGCCGGCAAAGCGTGACCGGGCTCCAGGGAGGGTGGCGGCGGGCGTCTCTCTGTGGCCTCCAGGGACGGATCTGGCGCCTCCGATCTCGTCGCCTGGGACGGTGGCGCTCGGGCGCGGCTCCGGCGCCGGTGGTTCCTGGGCGGCACGGCTCGACGGGCGGGAGGCCTTGGCTGCTGCGGATCTGGCGCGGGGCTGGCTCGGCGACGGGGCGGTGGCTGGAGCCATGATGGCTCAGAGGCGCGGTGGAGGTTGGCGTGCGAGCGGTGCAACGGTGGCTCCTCTTCAGCGGAAGTGCGGCTGCTGCGTGGAGGTGGGCGGGCCAGCGGGATGCGGCGCGTGAGGATGGTGTCGGGGTGCTCCGGGTGAAGACCTGCCAACAGGCCGGTGGCGGCGGCGGCTGCGGCCGTCGTTTCCTTCTTGGAGGCGCTACCGTGGAGTTCTTCGACGAGTGCTACCCTCGGGCCAACTCTTCGGGTGAAAGCCTAAGATCCGGCCTCGGATCGGACGACGGCGGCGTCATCGCCGTATCCTCCTTTGGGGCGTCGTCTTGAAGATCTTTGGTCCTGTTTGCGCATTCCTCAGGCTAGACGCTTACAACATTGCGGTCGGCAGGTGTCCTTCCGGCAATGTGGATGTTGCGCGACTTCTTGTGTGGCAACGATGATGGCTTCATGCGGAGTTGGATTGTTGTTGGGTCTTGGTAGTCGGTCTCTTCCAGCGTGTTCGAGGGGTCACCGGGCCTCACTTTGTTTATCTGAAGTCGGAGCTGCGGAGGAGGGGCCTCGTGGTGACGATGACATGCGACAGGTGGTCGGTTCCGGTGCTGGCTCGGCGCAAGTTCAACGCTCTTTTCCTGCAATGCTTGTCGACAGAGTCGGAGCTGCCTGGTGGTCAGCGCGTGCGGCTGACTGTTTGGCATCGACCGACACAGGCCTCGGCGCTTGCTTACGGTGAGGGCTTCTTCGGTGCTTGTTGACGGTGAAGTCCGAGTCGCCCTTGCGGAGGTGTGATGACGATGACGCCGGATTTCAACCTCGACGACGTTTTTCTCCTTGGCGGTGTGTGTGCGTACTTGTGTGGGTTGCGAGGTCGCCCTGTTTGCCTTGTTATTGCGGGCATGTTGTAACGGTTTTCGCTCGGTTTTTCGATAATTAACTGAGCAACTCTCTTCTTGCTTAATGAATTCGAGATCCTTTGGAACCGACTTCAAAAAAAATTCTGATCGGTACGAGCATGACGGATGTGCATGTGTTGTGTAAGCATCCTGAAAATAGTGGGATGCATAGTATGTCACATACTCACTACATGTTACCTACGCTTAGGGATGCAAGCGGGTATCCCGCAAAATCCTGCATAAATAGGTTAGTTTAAAAAGAACTAAATCTGAGCAGGATAATTATGAACTAACCTCACATATTTAACTACGCAACGGGGCGGATCGGGCGCCGCCCTACATTCGTACCTAGTACCTACGCTACCGATTGTTGGAATGTGTGTTATCTGCCCTTTTTCGAAGAAGACATGTATGTTATTCGCTAGTTGCATGAAAATTATATTGACAACATTCGGACACAACAAGACGCAACGCCCCCGCGTCGCTCCCGTGCGAGCGGCTCGGGCGGACTCGAAACCCTAGCCGCCGCCACCAAAAATATCCCCTCCTCCTCTTCGAGTCTCCGTCGCCGCCGGAGGACGCCGTCCGGCGAAGCTCTGCGGCTGACGGTGGCGGCGGAGGTCTTCCTCGCGGCAAAGGGAAGCACCCAGGCAGGGCGGGGGCGGCTCTGTGGTCTCTGGCGGCGAGGCGTTGATACGTCACAAACGTATCTATAATTTATGCTTGCTCCATGCATGTTTTGTGTGATATTGCTATGCTTTTGATACACTTTCATATCTTTTTATAACATATTTTGAAACTAACCTATTAATGATTGCAAGAGTGCACAAGTTCTTGTTTTTATACTTTATGTGTAGGAATTAGTTGGATAAAGGAAAAATCACAAAAAGAAGCCTTGTAAGAGTTGGACTATAACTCTCCCGAAATCTGTCCCCACCAGACAGGTTTTAAATATCGCCATGTAAACGCTAGAAGACGGCCTCAAACGGAAAAACTTAAAACTACAAAGTTGTAGGGAATTTTTTTTCCGGTGGATCTAGATATAAAATTAGGCCCAATCAGAGGTCGGATGCTCGCTGGAGCCCCGAAATACCGAAGACATAATCTGGATGATGGGAATCCAAGAGTCTATATAAAGAGAGAAAGCCTAGATCAAAGGGCACCACGAAATTTGCTCCCCCTTGGCAGCCGTCTTGAAGGGGGAGATCAATCTCCACAACAACACCATCTCCAAGGAAGAAGAAGGGGCCAAGGGCCGCTGCCCCAAGGGCCGTGGCCGTGGCCGCCGCCGTCTCCTTCATCTTCTCCGGACGGCACCTCTTCATCAACAACTCTCTCTCTCTCTCTCTCTGACTATGTTCATGTGTGAGCAGTTCCCCCTCGGGGCTAAGGCTTGTATCTTGATCTATATGGTTTCTCTCTCTCCCATGATGTGATCTTTGTTGTGATCATTGGATATGTTAATCTAGGGTGATCTCATGATATTTCCCCTTCCTCTATGTATTAGATTGATGTACTCACTTGATCTTATCTAGTATAATCCCCGAGACCATGGTGACAGCGGTCTATTGGACATGGGTTAGAAGAATATTTTCATGAGTGGTTTCCTCTCTTGTGTATGGATTGAAGATTGAGAGTCTCTTGGTGCTTGTCTTTGACTATCCTTTAGATATGTTGTGGTGATTGTGATACTCTTTTTGGATGGCCGCGATGACATTGGAAAATCCATAGATGAGAACTACGAACTCTGAGGTGTGCTTTTGTAGCCCTACACAATTCTCGTCCTCTTTTGACCACAAAGGAATAACCTCCGAGTACGTCTCCATTGCATGTTTTATGGAAAATATCATGTGATTAGACTATGTTAATGCTGTTGAGAGTTTCCACTAGTGAAAGTATGAAGCCTATGCCTTATTTCCACCATTGCAATACCGCTTGTGCTCACATTTATCACTTGTTTGCTTGCTGCACTTTTTATTACAGATTTATATTACTTTGTTTTGCCACACCTATCACCCATATTTTACCATGTCTTCGCCGAACTAATGCACCTATACAACTCCTAGTTGCATTAGGTGTGTTGGGGACACAAGAGACTTCTTGTATCTTAATTTCAGGGTTGCTTGATAGAGACCATCTTCAACCTCTACTTCCCTGAGTTCGATAAACCTTAGGTCATCCACTTGAGGGAAATTGTTGCTGCCTACAAACCTCTGCGTTTGGAGGCCCAACATAGTCTACAAGAATAGAAGCGTGCGTAGACATCAGACGGGAACGGCTCAGTTTTGCCGGTCGTGGTCGGCGCCGGCTCATTTGGCTTGTCGTAGGCGTCGTGCTGCTCGTCGGCGAGACCCCGACGCTCGTTGCTTCCGGTAAATCCAACCTCATGTTCTCGCTGCTCCATTCCGGCGGGAACGACGATGGATCCGGCGGGGCCGACGAAGGATACGTCGATCCCTCGGCTCGCGGCGCCCCCAGCTCCTGCTCGGACCCTCCCCGTCATCCTCCTCGTCTCCGTCCTCCTGCGCATCGTCCTGCCTGCGTCGGCAGCTGGTTTGGGAGTGCTGGTCCTGCATCGGTGCGCAGTTTGGCAGCGGGCTTGGCGGCGGCGGGGCTGCGCGCCCATGGCTGTCTTGCCGGTGCGCTCTTGATGGCTGGCGGCTCATCGGTGGCAAAGGCGCTACGGGAGAAATCCTTGCTGACTTTTGTCAGCTAACCACGGCGGCGTTGGCCTGGCGTCGTTTTTTCTCCTCGGAGGTGTGGCTCGTGTGCTCCTCCTACCATTTGGTCCGAATTCGCCCGCGAGGTCTTTGCGTCTCTCTGCGAATTTAATCGGTATGTGCTCCCGGCGAAAGCCCGATGACGACGTCGTCTTAGGACGTCGTTAACCTTCTTGAAGGCGTCATTTGGGAGCTTTGCGCCGCCAGTCATCCATCTTGCCCTTGGTGGTTGGTCATCCTTTGCTCTGCTTGGTCAAGACCTTCGTTTGGATGTCGTCTGATATGGCGAGCTTCGTGCTCTTCATGTTGTCTCAACTCTTCTTTGCTCAACTACGATACAATGATGCATCCTTGCCTTGATAATCATGTCGGCTTGCTGTGGCGGAGGTTCCAGTCAAGGTTCGTGATGGATCACTCGTTGATTGGTGCGACTCCTGTGTGCCAAGAGGTCGATACGCACGCCGGTGTACTGCGTCAGGATAGTTGTTTAGTGTTGGTATTGTGATCCCTCGATGGCACACCACTTTCAGTCCGCTCTCATGTTGACGGTCTCTCGATTTTTTGCTAGCTAGATAGTGCCTTCCTCGGGGCGTCCATATGTTCTCTCCCCATGTAATCCTCCCTCTTCTGTGGTTTTCCGGCCCGGTTTTCCTTATAAACGGGATCAACTTGTTATGGTTTTCGATCCGGTTTTTCTTATAAACTGAATCACTTTGAGCAATATATTCAGGTGGAGACTTTCTCCCCTCCGGTGACCGTTTAAAAAAAACATTCGGATTTCCTTGGAATAAGAAATCACGCGGTGTAGAGCTCCAAGGAAAAGATGGGATGTCATTGCGGACACGACATTCCCAATGAGGCTAAGCCAGGACATGACTTAAAGGGATGATCATCATAACGAAAGTCGAAGCACCTTCAGTGTATTTCACTCATTCATAATCATGTAAGGATCAAACTTTACCAAGTCCATTTATATATTCCCTCCGATCCATAATAAATGTCGCTCATCTAGTATAAAGTTTGTATTAACTTAGTACAAAATGTGCGACATTTATTATGGATCGGAAGGAGTATTAGTTTTAGAAAAAAATATGTTCGGTGTCCACGCACTATCTACTTAGCACCGAAAAAATTAGCTAAAGGATAAACAACAAAGTGAACGCTACGCGCCAGGCGCAAGTGAACGATCATGCCGGACAGGCAGGTCGAGCGCATATATATCAATGTCCGAGGACGACGAGGTCATCGTCGTCGGACTTGTCGAGGTCCTTGGGCTCGTCGGGGTCGCTGTAGTCGTCGTCGCTGTCGGTGTCGCCCGCGCCGCTCGGCCCCCTCGCCTTCACGTTGAATATCCCCTCCTCCTCCTGGTTCTCCGGGTCGCGCAACGCGCCCACCCGGCACGGCATGGCCGCGCCCGGAGCGCACTTGGGCTTCGCCAGCGCTGCCGTGGACGTCGCCTCCTTCACCGCCTGCGCGTCCGCCAAGCGAAGAGCCAGCATTAGCGCGCACGCCAGGGCCGCCACCGCCAGCCATGTCCGCGCGGACGCCGCCATGGGTGCGCCTCAACGTACGATGAGGATTATACCGGACTTCTCTTAGAGGGAGACGTCGGAATTGTTGTGTTCGTGCGTACGACCGATCAAGAGGAAGGTTAAACCAGTCGACGCGGTGAGGGATTTAAGGAGAGAAGACTTGCATGCAGCAGCTCTGCGTGTTCCGCGGCTTGCATGGTGATGCTGGAGCTAGCCTTGCGGAGACACCACGAATGGAGTCCCTTTCTTTCCATCACTTCTGGTGGTCACCCGGGTTCTTCTATCCGAAGCCCTTGGGTTTAACGCCTCAAAAGAAAAATAAATTAAGTTAAGCATATTCTAAATGTTAAACTCTTAAATATTTCAGAAGAACACCTCTTAAATTTGAGTAGCCGAACGTAATTCTCAAGAAGGATTTTTCTTCTCTCAGGCGGCACCCTGCTCCCTCCTGTTCCGCCGCGTCCCCGTCGATGTTGCCCTCCTTTTCCTTCAACACACACCCGTCGACACCCAGTAGCCCCATCAACCACCCTCCCTTTAATTTGCTCGCCGACTGCCATTGTCATCGAAATCGCCACATTGTCGTCACCGTCGTGACCTCATCGATGTGGAGGGCCATCGCTGAGCCACATTTCGTCAGGAACGGAAGAGCGCAACCACTATGACTGCTTCTGCCACCTCTGAAGCTCCACTCGACATGTAATTCTCCTATTGGCGCTCACCTCTCGTCGATGGTGCGGGATCCTCTATCGTTGCCCAACAAGTTGTCGGCTCACCTCAACCGCGTCGATAAAATACATCGCCTCGCCAAATACGTTGCCCAACAAATTTTGTCAGTGTGTTTTTTTAACGGGTAATAAATACCAATGCAAGTATAATTCTTCTTTAGATAATTTATTATTTTAAATTTTTAGTTTTTATTTCATTATTTCCTTTTTAGTGGATAATATCAGTGCCACTAAATCATTCATTGTTAGGCATTGTTTTTGAGAAAATTCTACTATTATATGTTTATTTTTGCATAATACAAAATTTGCAATTTTTGTGTCATTTGTGTGCAACTATTGTCATTATGTTTTTTCCATTTTCTTTCTTCTTAAAGGGAATACCATTGCCACTAATTAATTCTTCCTTAGAAAACTGCATTTTTTTATTTTTTTTATTGTTCTTCTTCTTAAAGGGTAATACCATTGTAGAGTTTTTTAAATTTTTTTATTTTTCTTAAAGGGTAATAGTATTTCCACTAATTCATTCTTTCCTAGAAAAACTTCATTATTTTCATTTAGTTTTTATTTATTTGTTTATGGGTAATATAAATGCCACTAAAACATTCCTTTATAGGAAAATTCCAGTATTCGATGTTTATCCTTGCATATTACAAAAAATCCACAATTTCTATGTAAATTGTGTGTAATTTTGGTCATTACTTATTATTATTATTTTATTTAAGCAATATTAATGCAACTAATTCATTACTTTGTATTGTTTAGTTTTTTTTACTTTAATGGTAATATAAATGCCACTAATTTATAGTTTATTTAGAAAGCTTCGTTATTTTTATTTTTTCCAATTTTTAGTTTTTATTTCTACTCTAATGGTAATTCCAATGCCACTAGTTCATTCTTGGGAAAGTACCTTTTTGTGTTTTTGTATCATGACAATTTTGGTATGTTTAAGACAAAGTCTAAGTATTTAATGGGCTTCAACTTATTGGTTGCATTGGGCCAAGTCCTCTAGAAATATCGACTAGTACTAAGGCATTTTCCAATGCAAAGGTGTTGACATGATGTGCTAAAAATATCTTAGCAACTTAAATGCACAATGCATAAGTACTTAGTGTTTTGTTGCTAAACTTTCTTCATTTAATTAGTTGTAGACTCATAAAAAATGACCAATGTAGGCCGAGCTATTGATGCATGTTATCCTGCCCGTTGGCACCCCCATATGGATCTGTGCGCCTCATGTATTCATGCAAGTTGTCTCCCAATAGTGATCATCCCCTCCGTGTATGCCGGGAAAGAATGGTTAGTTTATTTGATGAATCTAGCCAGAAGTACATCTCTGTCTTGATACACGAGCAGGAACCCCAGATTCCAAAAATCACTGAACTAACCCCGTACTCCCTCCGTTTCTTTTTACTACGCATATAAGATTTGGTCAAAGTCAAATTTGCTAAAATTTGACCAATTTTAAAGAAAAATCTATCAACATCCACAATATGAAATCAATATCATTGAAAGCATCATGATATTAGTTTTTATATGGTATAACTTTGAAGTTGTAAATGTTGATACTTTTTAATATAAACTTGGTCAAACTTTATCGAACTTGACTTTGACCAAAACTTATATGCGGAGTAAAAATAAACGGAGGGAGTACAAGCACTGAGTCGCGTAATGAGTTAAGTCAAAACTAACAATAACCAACACATCTGATGCGGCACACCCCGATGTTGGATATATGCCCTAGAGGCAATAATAAAGTGTGTTATTATTTATATATTCATGTTCATAATTAATGTTTATATTTCTGTGCTATAATTGCAATGATCCTGACTATGAGATTCAGAAGAAAACTCATATGCATGTGTGGAAATGTAAACAACAAGAGTTCCTGGTTTTGCCTCTAAGACCAGCCCATGTGCTTATTGATGATTATGTTTTCTTAATCATGGACATTGTTCTTGCAACAAGGATTTCAATAGCAATGAGACATTATTGTTAGCCGAACAATGATGTTGAACCGACCCCAGTGTTAATTGATATACTTAGAGAACTCATCGAAAACAACGTTATAAGTCATATCATAAAATGTTATTATATACATAGTTCCTTAGACCATGAGAATGTCAAGTTGCTTCACACAAGAAGATGTGCTTTGGTTCTTAGATGAATCTTCCCGTAAATGGGAAGTAGTAAAATAAATTCTGGGTACATTGGACAGTGTGTCTAGTAATGGTGATAGTTTGAGATTGGGATTTGCTCCTTCACGATGAAGAGATATAGACTCAGGGCCCACTTGGTATAACGGTATCCATTCTCATCTGGCCAGACACTTTGTGATTCAGTCACGGGGATACCGGTATACGTAACGAGGAATGAAGACAAACGAGCAATGAGGATAACTGATGGCTTGTGATCAAGAAGTTGTTTCACATGGGTGCCAAACTTCTCTCCTCTAACTTTGTCATATATCGCGAAGCAAAGGGAATAGTATACGATAAACATAAAGGTTCACTCGAAGTCTTTTCGTGTATGTGTGGGAGTCAACATGGGTGTCCATGGCTCCGCTGTTGATTATTGACGAATGACTGTAAGTCTGGAAAGCGTTCTGAGTCATGTCCACATAATACCGAACCTATTGGGTCACACCCTTAAAGTGCAGTAATCTGTTAGAATACTAGGATGATTGAAGGTTTAGTGGAAGCAAGTAAAGAGCAAAGAATATGGCTAAGATACTTTGGAATTGTTTCAGATAACTTTAGTTCATATGAAATTGGTAATGGGAAAGTTTACGATCAACCAGAATAGTTTTGGTGATCGGTGGACAGCTTAAACAATATGTTGTGTTCACCGGACATATTAACCTTAGCCCGGATTGTTTCGAGACCTATTTATATGGCTCCGGAACATTCGTTAGAGGTCCCGGAAGGTCTTGGAAGTGTTCCAGAAGTGTCCGGAATGTCCCGAAACGGTCCCGGCAGGTCCCGGAAGGTCCTGGAAGCTTCTAGAAGGTCACGGAAGGTTCCGGGCAGTACCACCCACTAGCCCCACCCCCTATCTTGGGGGGCAAGCCACCTAGGCTGCCATGGCCGACCAGGAGGTGGGGGGCGCCACAAATAAGGGGAATCCTACTCCAATCCTATTATGGAAGGAGTCCTAGTGGGAAAGTCCTAGGAGGTTCGGAGTCCAAGTTGGACTCCCCACCCCCTTAGGCCGGCGCACCAAGCCCCTTGGCCACCTATATAAGGTGAGACAAGGGGGGGGGGGGAGGAGACACACAAGCCCCTGCCCCCCCCCCCCTTTGCCCTAGTTGCTAGTTGCTCCACTTTTAGACCCCGGTTTAGATTCTAATCTAGATCGGAACTCGCTAGGGTTTTCTCTCTCTAGTTTTCTCGGAGGTGTTCTTCTCTGTACGGCGGAGCGCTGCCGGATTTCTGTGCCGGACGTGTGGATACCGGTGGAGAGATCATAGCTTTGATCTTACTTCGAGGATCATCTTCTTCTTCCTCGGAGAACTGTTCGAGGGAATCGACGAGGAGATCCGTTCGTGGGAGAGATCGTGGGACGGATCGTGAGATCTTCTTCAACCCGCATCACCAACTCTTCTTCCGCTGCAATTGTTGGTGAGCATTATCCTAAACCTTGTATGCAATCTATCATGGATGATCTTGGGTTCTTAACTCGTAGGCACGGAAATTTTGTTTTCTACTACGTTTCCCAACACCCGACACATCATTCACACACACATAGCATTGGTTCTTCATGCGATCATCATACTACTCTCTCTCTCTCTTTAATTAACTCGCCATATCATATTTTGTGCCTACTTAGCAGGCTTAGCACCAGTACAAATTAAGTGGAGCATTAAAAGGGGTCTAGAAGACACTAAAATCAAATGATGAAGGTGAAAACGTGCATGTATCTTCCGGTTAGTCAAATCAAATGATGAAAGTCTACATGCACACTACCGCCGAGAGTCGGGTTACCTGCCCATATCGACCGAAACGGATTTATAATCAGTCGACTAACTTTTTTGTGATTTTTTTAAACGAAGTACTAACTTAAATTTCGTTTTCAATCGACTTGCGGATAGCCAGTTACATTATGACCATTATCACATTGCATTAAAACATGGGAAAAGTAAGCTAGTCTGATCACCAACACGAAGCCACACACTCAACCAAGAGTTCATCATCTCAGAATTCTCGTTGTGTACACACCTGAGTCGATGCACTCATAAACCCCGATGCTTCACTAGTAGAATAAGGCCCATTTGTCCCGGTTTCATAGGGCCTTCTGTTCCGGTTTTGGAACCGAGACTAAAGGGTCGTTACTAAAGCCCATGACCTTTAGTCCCGGTTCGCTTACGAACCGGGACAGATGGGCCTCCACGTGGAAGCCGGCTGGAGCGGGGGCTGGAGGACCTTTAGTCCCGGTTGGTGTTAAAAACCGGGACTAAAGGAATTTTTTCGAAATTTGTTTTTTTTTGAAGAAAAAAATTGGATTTTTTTTCATTTTCGAATCTTTGAATTATTTGACAATTTAATCTCTAATCACCCCTCCTCACTGCTTCAGAATTTAATCTCTAATCTCTAATATGGATTAATCAACACTCATTCCAAATCATCTAACTTCCCGGCCGGTCACCCATCCTCTCACTACTCTAGCCCGAGCACGCTTAACTTTCAGGTTCTATCTCCCCTAGTTTCCAAGTCTACACTTGTTGTTTTCCTGACAATAGTAAGATATCAATCATTATAACCCTTAGGTCTTGATATCACATGATTTAATTTTTTGAATTCCAAACAATTATTAAAAAACAATCACGATTAACAAACCAAAAATATATATACAGTTCATAATATTTATTACAGAATATCGAAGCTAGAAGCGTCTAATTTAACGACTAGAGCTAAACTACTCGATCTTCTTCTTCTTGGCGGAGGTCCCGGCGCCCTCATCGTCGTCGCTGGGCGCCGCCCGCTTGGTGGCCTCCTCCGACGCGACTTTCGCCTCCACACGCGCCGTCATCTCGGCCCTCTTCTTCTCCTTCTTCTTGGCCCTCGCCTTGGCCAGGTTCGCGTGGGACTTCTCCGCACGATCGGCACGACGAAGTTCCTGCGCCTCCAGCCGTTCCAGCGGGTCGTCGGCGGGCGGCGGGCTGTCGTCGGCGGGCGGCGGACTGTCGTCGGCGGGCGGCGGACTGTCGTCGTCGGCGGGGGGCGGGCTGTCGTCGGCGGCGCGCGATCGTCGCCCGCGCTGTCGAGGCCGCCGCTTCGGAGGCGGGTCCCAAAACTTGCGCCTTTCGGAATTGTCCTCGTCCGACGGGGTGTCGGAGTCGGACGGCCATCGTAGCGGCGACCCCGACATGGCGGCGAGAAGTTCGTCGGACGCGAGAGGGATGAGAAGGGAAGACGAGATGAGATGAGTCGGATGAAGTGCTCCCGGCCTTCGTCTACTTATAGCCTGAGAAGCTCGTCGGACGCGCGCCCGACGAGCTTCCCATGCGCGTGCGGCTTCCCAACGCGCGCCGCACGCGCATGGGAAGCTCGTCGGGCGCGCGCGGAAGACGAAGCGCCGTCATTGGTCCCGGTTCGTAGCTGAAACCGGGACTAATGGCCAACCTTTAGTCCCGGTTTCAGCTACGAACCGGGACCAATGGATGGAGGCCCATACGTCCCGGTTCGTGTCTGGAACCGGGACTAATAGGTCCAGACGAAGCGGGACCAGTGCCCCACGAGGCCCGGCCGGCGCCCTGGGCGCACGAACCGGGACGTATGCCCCCATGGGTCCCGGTTCGTGACTGAACCGGGACTAATGAGCTGGCCAGGTCTGAACCAAAGCCCTGTTTTCTACTAGTGCTTCTCAATCATAGGATATCAACAACATTGTAAACTGATTCAATTCCAACTAGTATAGAAGTAATTCCAACTAATATAAAATGACTCTACTTCTTGACCGGATCGGGCTTGAAGAGTGGTTTTTTTATAATAATGACCATGTTCATATTCCATCTCTCTTCTCACGTTTAAATAAAAGCCCGAATTTTCTCACCCTTAAATAGACTATTAACTTGGGTCCGATGTGAAGTAACAACCATGTTGTGTCTATGCAGTTTAATGCTAACATTATGAGCACATGGGCAACCATTGAAGATGCCCTTTGTTTTGAATTTCTTTAGAGCATCACAGTTGAGATAGGATTTGCCTTCGTCACTGGTTCGTTGCCAACATGTGGAACTCACAGAGAACAAAGGCAGTAAGATATGAAGAGATGAGAAGATCGATTGTGACGTTTGAATCGTGTTGATTTATGAATGAAACAGAGTTCCACATACCATAGTTGCTGATGTAGCGCGTGAGGATTTCTTCACCGACGAGGAGGAAGCATCAGAGTATTGAGATAAGTCTTTTGAAATAAGGGAAATAAGCGTTATGAATTAAGTAAAATCAATGGATTTAAAAATATTAAAATCCGTTGTCTGAAATGAGTGAAATATGTTTTAAAACAAGTTAATAAAATTTGAAAACATCATTAAATTATTTATTTTAGTTGAGTGAAAGTAGTGCTTTCAAATGAGTAAAATCAGCGTACAAATAAGTAAAACTAGATGATGCCCCGCACGTTGTTGCGGAACTTTTTTTGCAAAATATTTCAGTAAAATGTTTGGTTAAATGAAGCATGTATATTTGAAACAATAACTTTTGAACTAATATATGGATTTAATATAAATATCATAATAAAATAAAAACTCTCATGCATGCATGTTGCATGTGAGTTTTTATTATGCATAGTGACATATTGAGGTGGGTCTTTCTCATGCATGTTAGATGATGAGATGGCATGCTTGTATGTTGAGAGAAATATGCTAGTGGAGTGATGTGGCATGCATGATGAGGTGGAGTGTGTGCATGTTGAGAGAATTGGTACTAGTGGGGAGCAACTTCTTAAGAATGTAAGATTGATGTTTCGAATATATACCTCACTTTTAGTTCTTATGAAACAAGTGAAATCTGTTTTTTAGATATGAGCGAAATATATTTATGCCCGGTTTAAAATATGACAAAATTGGTCTTGTTTTACAAATCTTGTCGACCTTACTTAAAATAGGTACAAAGTTTCAAAAACAAACATTCGATTACAAATAATAATCAATTCAAAATATCACAAAAAAATAAAATGGAGATTTTAGTGCGAAATGAGAGTCATTGGTGCAAGCAACCATCCATCCACTTTCATACTCTTTCTAACAATATACTAACAAAAGATTATGCATGTCAGTGTGTAGCATAGTTAAAGCAAAGAGTTTTCCTGAGTTATACATGGATTGCACCAATCTTGATGACATAGTTAAAGGTGCAAGATTTGTCCCTAGGTACCATAACCGCTAAGGCTCCTCTTGGATTGGGTGTAAGTTTTACACCTGTATATTTTTTTTCTAAATGCAAGTTATTGGTTAACACTTATTTTCTTGTTGGATTGAAAACAGATCGAACGAGGTCTTTATTTTACACCAACCAGAAACGAGCGGAAACGCTAATCCAAGCGAGCCCTAAATTTTTTGTTTTTGGATCCAATCTATTCTGAACAGTGTTATGCTGCATAAAAATATCTGAAGAGTATGCTACTTCTATCACCAACGCACAGTCACATATTCGACCAACGGTCCATGTCTAGTTGACCATATTGATGATGTCCTATCGTGTACAAATCCGAGTCAATCCACTCGTAAATCCTGATGCTTCCAAGTCCTAGGGCATCAACAAAATTGTGAAAGTGATGCCAATTTAAACTAGTGCAAAACACAACTCCAACGAAGTGGAAAGCACTGGGTTCTTCTCCTTACTCGTCTTGTGCTCAGGCTTGATGAGTGTTTTTCTTTTGTAATAACGAGCATGTTCATGTTTCATCTTTCATCTCACCTTTTAAATAGAAGCAGTATTTTCTCACCCTTAAATTGGCAACAGTCGTGTCGGTTCTATGAACTTTAATCCTGACATGGTGAGCACATGGACATCCATGACTCTATGTACTATGCCCTGTTAATCATTTTTAAGTACCTATGGATTAAATACACTGAAGATGCCAGCCACCTGTACTGAAGGCGTTCTTTGTTTTGAATTTCTTTAGGTCATCATCACACTTGAGATATAGCCTTTACATTCATCACTGGTTACCTTGCCAAAGCAGCAAGAAACGAAGAGACGTGAGTCGATAGATTGACGATTGCTGAAGGAAACAGAGTTGCAAATTCCACTTTTCATCAGATTGCGTGAAACCTGATAGAACTAACAGATATGTGTGTGTAGACCGAAGAGAGTTCCTTGCAAACAGAGATACAAGATAACTAACAATTCGTGCTACATAGTTCTAAACAGAGTACGCAACCAAAGAATAGAGTTGGAATTCGTGCTACATAGTGTTGTTGATGCAGTATAGCTTAGCAGTATTAGTCGTCCGATCAAATGTTGGCGATATATCGTACTAAGAGTTGGCACCGCCAAGTGGGAAAACGCTTCGTTCCTTCTCCTCTGTTTCGGCAAAACTATCCCGCTCACTTCCTTCCCTCTATGCATCTATCCGTTGTGCAAGATGTGTCGCTAGGTACTATGACCGCTAAAATTTTCAATTTCTCGATCCAACCTATTTTGAACAATGTTGCTGCATCAAAATATGTGGAGACTATGCTAGTCGGGTCATCAAAACACAGCCGTTGTATACAAATCTGAGTCGATGCATTTGTAAATCATGATGCTTCCAAATCCTAGGATATCGACGACACTGTGAACGTGATTTCAATTCCAACTAGGTTAAAAGAAAGTCCAACTGATTGGAAAGCACTGGGTTCTACTTCATACTCGGCCCAGGCTCAGGCTTGATGAAAGTTTTTCTTTTGTAATAACGACCATGCATGTTCATGTTTCATCTCTCATCTCACCTTTTAAATAGAAGCAGTATTTTCACACCCTTAAATTGGCAACATCCGCGTCGGTTCTACACACTTTAATCCTAACATGGTGATCAAATGGACATCCATGGCTCTATGTACTATGCCCTGATAATCGTTTTATGTTTCTATGGATTAAATGCACTGAAGTCTGAAGAATGAAGATACGCTCTGTTTTAAATTTCTTTAGGTCATAGCACTTTTTTTTAAAGGAGGTTTTACCCCTGGCCTCTGCATCAAAATGTAGGTCATCGCACTTGAGATAGCCTTTAATTTGCCTTCGTCATTGAGGCTGCAAGAGACCGGAGTCGATAGAATTGCTTGCAGAGAGAGATACAAGATCACTGACAATTCGTGCACCATAGTCCCATACTTCCATTCCACAGCAGCATTCACAAAAGACAACGCTAAAAAGAGTACGCGACCACAGAAGACCTAACATCCAAAGCTATCAGTCTCGTCACACTGATCTACCGCTACACTACTGAGTGATGACGCCGATATTGAACATTGTTCCCTAGCGAGCAAGCCCGTGGGTGAAGAAGGTTCAGGCGATGGCCACCTGGACGGACATGGTCTTCTTCTCAGGCGGGGGCTGCTTCTCGACGGTGACGGTGAGCACGCCATTCTCGCAGCGCGCGCCCGCTTCCGCGTCCCATTGGCCCTGCGCTGACGATGGCAGATGGAACGACCACATCGATGTTGCGGCAGTTTGCCTCCTTTTCCTCCCACTTCTGCTTTCCATTGGCCCTGCGGTCCGGGTTGGCGCTCGTCATCACCAACACATTTTCCTCCTGTTCGTTGTGTTTCTTTACAGATCGATCAGGTCGCCCGATATTAGTTTGCTTGTGGTGTGCCTGCACTTTTTTTAGCCATGGTACGTGCACATTTTGTTCTGATTCCGGATAGTTGCACCGGCGTACGACCACGATATTATCTACAGAAAGTGAGAGTTCCAACAAAGTGACGTTCTAATCAAATGTTAACTTGTCATCTAATCCATTTAGGGATGAGTAAAACTGAAATGGTTATTGAATTAACAGGCTCATGGTCGGGGCGGCACCGTCTAAGAGAACTCCATGCACCGAAGATTCGACCCGGTAGTTTGGGGAGAATCACATTAGGCCTTGATTGGATTGAAGGGTTTCTGTCATGTACACTTGTAAAATATACAGGTCTGGATTGGTGTGTATTCTTTCTGGTTGAAAATTACATTGATCCTTATAAAATACAGTTATAAAACAAATAAAGGTGTAAAATCTACACACGTTCCAACGGAGCCTTAGAAATGTGATAAAGTCAGTGTTAAGTCTCTGTACGCCACGTTTGTGGGCGGTCATCGATCGGGAAGGTTTTTCCCGATCTGGCGGGCTAGGGTGCCTCCCAAAATTAAGATCTTTATGTGGCAAGCTTTTCGGGGAAAACTACCGGCTTCGGATCAGATTTTTAAACGGAAGGGTATTACCTCGGATGCTTGTTGTCTGTGTCATAACTCTGAGGATACAAGACACATTTTCTTTCGCTACCATTTGGCTGTTTTCTTGTGGAGCTGTGTTCGATCTTGGCTTGGGGTGTTGTGGCACCCGTCCTCGTTTGAGGATGTGCGTAGGCTGGCTAAATCCCTGTCTGCCTCTTCTCGTAGAATCTTTTGGACTGTTTTCCCTGCTTTTTGTTGGGTTCTTTGGACAATACGCAATAAGTTTACTATTGAAAAGGCATTTCCCAGATGCCCTGCTGACTGTTTGTTCAAAACGGCTGCGTTTCTCCAGAGTTGGACCCCGCTGCTTAGACATGAAGACGCGGAGGAGATGAAGGGCGTCATCAATCGCATCAAAGAGTTGGCCAAGCCCCTCCTACCTCAGCGTGTATCGCCTTCTGCTGCGGATCCTTAAGTAGTGCCCTTTTGTAGTTGCCAGGTGTTGGCTCTTTGTTAGCCGGTGGTTATTGTTGCTGTCTCGTTGGTGGTTGTCTCGTTGGTGGTGGCCTGCGGGCCGGTTTTATTGTAAGCTGGTGTTTTGTACTCCTGAACCTTTCGTACGTTGCCTTTTGGCTTTATTTATAAAGTCGGGCCTAGCCTTTTATCTAAAAAATTAAAAAAAAAAACAAGTTTTGACTCGTTGAACAAGCAGATCATCTTGGACGACTCGCCAAAGCACGAAAGCTAGTTAGAAAATGGATTCCTATTTGAAGTATGCAGGTGAAATTACTTGGTTTATCAACCCAGCCTACTCTGTAAAGTGTTATGTTGCTTTAAGAAGTATGAAGAGTATGCTAGTTCGATCACCAACACACAGTCACATATTCAACCAAAAGTTCGTGTCTAGCTGACCATCCGAGTGATGCTCCCTTGTGTACATATCAGAATCAATGCACTCGCGGAGCCAGATAAGTCGTTGTGCTCAGATCAGAGTCAATGCACTCGTAAATCCTGATGCCTCCAAGTCCTAAGATGTCAACAATATTGTGAGCATGATTCCAACTCCAACTAGTGTAAAACACAACTCCAACTAAGTGGAAAGCACTGGGTTCTACTTCTTACTCGGCTCAGGCTTGATGAATGTTTTTCCTTTTTAATAATGACCATGTCATTGTATCATCTCGCATCTCACCTTTATATAGAAGCCCTATTTTCTCACTCTTAAATTGGCAAGCCGCGTGCCGGTTCTATGCAGTTTAATCCTGACAGGGTGAGCACATGGACATCCATGACTCATATGTACTACGCCCTGCCCTGATAATCGTTTTAAGTTCCTACCAATTAAATACAGTAAAGATGCACCCCCCCCCCCCCCCCCCCGCGCTGAAGATGCCTTTTGTTTTGAAGAAAAAATAGTTCATCATCACACTTGGCTCAAAAAACGTTACTACATTATGGGACGGAGGGAGTAAGATATAGCCTGTGCCTTTCTCACTGGAGTCGATAGAGCATATCATTTGAACCGTGGTGATTGGCAATTGCTGAAGGAAGCAGAGTTGCAAATTCCACTTTCCATAAGATTGCGTGAAACACCTATGAATCCTGATGGAACGCACGGATCTGCGTGTACACTAGAGACAGTTGCTTGAAGACAGAGATACGAGATCACTAAACATTCCACAACAACATTCACAGAAGACAACGCTGAACAGAGTATACGACCACATCAGAACTAACACCTAAAGCTACCAGACTCACCACACCGATCTACCGCTACACTGACTGAGGACGCCGATACTGAACATTGTTCCCTAGCGAGCAAGCGTCTGGTTGGATAAGGCTCAGGCGATGGCGACCTAGATGGACTTGTTCTTCTTCTCCGTCAACGGTTGCTTCTTGAGGTGTGGCGACGGTGCTCGAGTCCTCCTCCGGCAACTGGAACTTGCGCACGAACGACCGCGAAGACGTGTGGCGCTCTAGCTGGATGTTCGCCTCCTTCTCCTCCCACTTCCGCTTCGTGCAGCAGGCCGAGAGGTCGGAAGAGAGTTGGGAGGAGCCCAGCAACCTGTAACATCCATCATTGCCGCTCCGCAGATCTCATACAGTTCTCCGGTGAAGAACATGAGATCTTCCGAGCTGATCGCCACCGAGTTGGAACACTTGGAAGAAGAGGAGCTGCGGGAGAGGACGCGCCGAATGCGCGACCTTATAACCACAATGAACCAGTAGCAAAAGGCGGCCACCGAGCAGCAAGGGCCAGTAGCATCAAAATCAGTTCGGGCAACTGCGGGTGCAAACCAGCCGAATGCGCCACAGCCACAGCAGAGGCAAGCATCCTCGCCGCATGACAGTTTGCACCGCAGTCGAAGGAATCAAGGGGCTGCAGGAGGCAGTCGGAGGGATGAGCCAGCAGTCAACAGCATGCGCAACGAACAACCAGCGGCATCAGTCCGGCCGGCAATAAGCCAGCGGTTAGGTCCCCGAGCAATCGCGGATAATGACGCAAGGCACCGAATCGAGCAGTTGCAGCAGGATAAACAACCGAAAGATGATGTGCCGGCGGGTGCAGCATGTTTCGGCCCGCGCATTCGGCAAGAGCAGTTCCTCAAAGGCTTCACATTGCCTAGGGACACCCCCAAGTACAATGGATCAGTCAAGCCAGAAGATTGGCTGGTCGATTATATAACAGCCGTCGGTATCGCAGGAGGTGGTCGGCGCGTAGCTGTGCGCTATGCTACGCTCATGCTCCAAGGTTCAGCACGGTCCTGGTTAAACAGCTTGCCCAGCAACAGTATCAATTGCTGGAAGGATTTTGAGGATGCGTTTGTTCGCAATTTCACGGGTACTTACGAGCGCCCCAGGTCTGCCTCGGCACCTGGCACTCTGTGTATTATAAGGAAAGGACGAGTCCCTTCGCGATTACCTTCAGCGGTGGATCAAGCTTAGGAACACACTACTAGGGAAATAGCTATACATGGAAAGCTTATTAGTGACGCATTTTATATGTGATGCGCCACTATGTTGTAAGGGGTGGCGCACTGGTAAAAAATGCGCCACCTATAAGCCCTTATAGGTGCCGCATTTTTAAAAATACGCCACCCCTAAGAGTGGGCCAGCCCTGGATCCCCTTATACGTGGCGCATTTGGAGAAATACGCCACCCCTAAGAACCTTATAGGTGGCGCATTTTGGAAATGCGCCACCCCTAAGAGCTTAGAGGTGCCGCATTCTGGAAATGCGCCACCCCTAAGGAATTATTAGTGGCGCATCCAGAATGCGCCACCCATAATCACTTAGGGGTGGCGCATTTCCCATATGCGCCACTAATAAGAAAAAACTGCGCGGGAAAATTCCCAAATACACCCCCCCCCCCCGTGAAGTGCCTTTTCAATTTGAAAATAAATAAAAGAAAATGATAGAAATGTCAAAAAAATAAAAGAAAATAAGTTTCCCAAATGATATGTGGTCTAGTTGTTAGGAAAATTTACAAATATGAATTTCGACTTTTTTTGCAAAATCTCCCGAGAATTTCGTAAAATGGGCTTAACTTTTTGCATACGACCTCCGATGAAAAAGTTTTTTATATGAAAAATCATCTACTCGAAAAGTTATATCCAAATTCAACCGGGTGTAACCCGTTGAACATTTTTAGAATCCTCAAAAACCTAACAGAAAAAAAGTTATGAAATGCGCCACTAGTAACAGAAAAAAAATTGATTTTTTTTTAAATTTATTTATTTATTTATTTTTAAAATTCAAAATAGGCTAGAGGACAAATCGCGAAGTTAAAAAAATTTGAAAATTTTAGATAGTAACATTAAAAAGTTTTAAAAAATTAGAAATTTAAATTTTTTTAAAAAAAATCAAAAAAAATTTAAAAAGTTCAAAATATGCTAATGGTCCCATCAAGAAAGTTTCAAAAAAATATTGAAAATTTTAGCACACCCATGAACATTAACAAGGTCCTAGACATGAACATGGTTTAATAAGATTTATATGTTAGATATATCAACAAGTGCTTGCTAGGTGAGCTGGAGTGAGAGTTGAATAGAACCGAGAAGTTAAGCGTGCTGGGGCTAGAGTAGTGTAGGATGAGTGACCCTCGGGGAAGTTTGACCTGAGATTAAGCATATTGACCGGGCATTAATCATACTAACCTGAGATTAAGAAAAAATAAAAATAAAAAAATTGTTTTCCAGATCCAGATTCAAAATTCAAAATTTAAAAAAAATTATAGTGGCGCATTCTGAGATGCGACACGCCTAAGGGTCTTAGGCGTGGCGCAGGGGAAGTTTGACCTGAGATTAAGCATATTGACCGGGCATTAATCATACTAACCTGAGATTAAGAAAAAATAAAAATAAAAAAATTGTTTTCCAGATCCAGATTCAAAATTCAAAATTTAAAAAAAATTATAGTGGCGCATTTTCAGAATGCGCCACCCCTAAGAGCTTATAGGTGGCGCATTCTGAGATGCGCCACGCCTAAGGGTCTTAGGCGTGGCGCATCTCAGAATGCGCCACCTATAAGCCCTTATTAGTGGCTTGTAGTTAGTGGCGCATCCTAAATGCGCCACTAAACAGAAAAAAAAAGGACGCCGCTAAAAGGGCATTCCCTAGTAGTGACACTTGCGAGGGAGTTCATGAAATCCAAGTCATCCAGTACTTTAATTTAGAAGCTTATAGTTTAACTAGTTATAGTCATGGCTTGGATAGAGGAAGACATGTTTGATTGGGCGTTCCGCATGATCAGTTTGTATCCTAGTTTTTATTGTTAGAGATCAATAAGTGTCTTCCCCCTAAAAAAGGCGATGCTAGGCCGGTCAAACGGCTCAGTCTAGGTCGGTCGCCGTGCAGCCGTTCGATGCCAGCGATTCGACGGTTCAGTTCGCTGCATACCCTTCTGTGCGGATACGCTTGCAACATTTGTGGAGCGGTTGTAACATTTGCGGTATGATTGTAAAAATTTTGTATATGGATGCAACAAAAGTTTGTTGTGTGCATTTTTTTTTCAATTTTTTTTAATATTGCTGCAAAAAATCTGACAAAATTATTGTGTACCATATTTATCATCAATTCGTGGAGGCAAATTTAATCACCGGTGGTAGCTTTTTAATAACGATTGCAATAAAATTCGGGACCCGTTATCATCGATCACACTTTATTTTTTTGTTGTAGCAAAAATCATTAATACTTTTTTATGTCACGCTCTAAAATGAATGTGCTTAACATTAAAATATATATAGATACATCCAATTAGCAAAAGGTAACATAGATCAACGTAGTATCATTTTAATATTATTATAATATAGATAGTACTATCTCTCTGATCCTAAAAAAGTGTCATAAGTTACACTATGAATTATAACTATCTTAATTATTTTTTCAAGACAGTTATTTAGAATCAAAGGGAGTAGCAATTTAATACTATGGTTGTAACATTTATGGTGTGCCAGACGCAACAAAAATGAGAAACAATGCGCACAGGTAAGCTTGGCCGACCGGCCAGCAGGCCAGGAACATTAGCCTAAAAAAGGGCACACGCTGCTTTTTCCCCTTCAAAAAAGTACACACCCATTTTTGTCCAAATCCAATTTCTTTTCGTACCGGTGTAGATATTCACTTCCTTTGTTCTAAAATAAATGTCGTAGATTTATTGAGATATGGATGTATCTAAACCTAGTTTTATTTGAATACATTTCTACCTGGGAAAATTCAGAATCATGCGTCAGTCACGTTGGACGACCGCACGGTCGTGGAATAAAAACAAAATGCGCGTCCACATGCCCGACCAAACACACAAAAATCAGATAGATTCGACGTTCGCTTGCGTCTGACGCATTGGAGTTGTGCCTATGCATGTGAGTGTGTAGTATAGTTAGAGCAGAATTTTGCTCAGTTATACATGGATTGCACCAATCTTGATGGCATAGCTAAAGGTGGAAGATGTGTCACTAGGTACCATAACCGCTATTTATTTTTTCTGGACCAAACCTATTCTGAACTCTGGACAGTGTTATGCTGCATAAGAATATATGGAGCGGAATTGTCTCACGTACGACATACTTGTGTCCGATCTGTGTACGATGGACAGATCCTACAACTTGGGCCAAATCAAAAAAAAATGAATGGCTGGTATGACATGTCGTACGTACAGGATCTGTCGTGCGCATAGCAGCTCTCTATATGAAGAGTATGCTAGTTCGGTCGCCAACACACAGTCACATACTCGACCAATAGTCCATGTCTAGTTGACCATATCGATGATGTCATGTTGTGTACAAATCTGAGCCGTTGCGCTCCTAAATCCTGATGCTTCCAAGTCCTAGGACATCAACAAAATTGTGAAATTGATTCCAATTTCAACTAGGGTAAAACACAACTCCAATTTAGTGGAAAGCTCTAAACTCTACTCCTTACTCGTCTCAGGCTCAGGCTTTATGAATGTTTTTCTTTTTTAATAACAACCATGTTCATGTTTAATCTCTCATCTCATACCTTTTAAATAGAAGCAGTATTTTCTCACCCTTAAGTTGGCAACATCTGTGTCGGTTCTATGCTCTTAAATCCTGACATGATGAGCACATGGACATCCATGGCTCTATGTACTATGCCCTAATAATCGTTTTAAGTTCCTATCGATTAAATACACTGAAATTGGCAGCCACCTGCATTGAAGGCGCTCTCTGTTTTGAATTTCTTTAGGTCCTCATCACACTTGGGATATAGCCTTTCCTTGTCACTGGTTGCCTTGCCAAAGCAGCAAGAGATGAAGAGATGTGAATCGATAGGTTGACGATTGCTGAAGGAAACAGAGTTGCAAATTCCACTTTCCATAAGATTGCATGAAACCTGATATAACGAACGGATATGTGTGTACAACAAAGAGAGTTGCTAGCAGACAGAGATACGAGATCAGTAACAATCCGTGCTCCATAATTCTGAACAGAGTACGTGAGCACAAAAGAACTAATACCCATGTTCAACTAAATATAAAACATAGGACCGTATTCCTTGCTCGGTACTGTGCCCTGTTAATACTATCGATTAATACATTGAAGATGCTCCCTTTTAAAATTTCTTTAGACCATCGCACTTGAGATAGGATTTACCTTGGAGATAGGATATACCTTGGCGCTGGTTGTTTTGCCAACAAGTGAAACTCACAGAGAACAAAGGTGGTAAGAGATGAAGAGAGGAGTAGATAGATCATGCGTTTGAACAGTGTTGATTGATGAACGAAACAGAGTTGCACATTCCAGTTTCCGCATGCAATGATTACATCAAACACCTATGAATCCAGATAAAACTCTCACGGTCCTGATAGAAACGATCACCAACAATGTGTGTTCCCCAATTCGTTCCATTCTACATAAACATTCAAAAAAGGACAACACTGAAAAGATCATGCGACACAAAAGAACCAACACCGAAAGCTACTGCTAGATTAGACACATTGATCTACTGCTGCAACGGCTGATGACGCCGACACCGAAAGTTGTTCCCTAGCAACAGCGAGCATGTCCATCTGGCTATCTCAGAAATCTTGTTGTGTACACACATGAGTCGATGCACTCATAAACCCCGATACTTCTCAATCCTAGGATATCGGCAACATTGTAAAAGCGGCTCAATCTGAAGTAGTATAGAAGTAAATCCAACTAAATATAAAAACTGGACTGCATTCCTTGCTCGGCTCAGGCTTGAAGAATGGTTATTTTTATAATAATGACCATGTTCATATTACATATCTCTTCTCATGTTTAAATATAATCCCTCATTTTCTCACCTTTAATTGGCTAATAACTTGGATCCGATGTGAAGCAACAACCATTTTGTGTCTATGCATTTTAATCCTGACATTATGAACACATGGGCAACCATTGTTCTATGTACTATGCCCTCACAATCTCGTCAATTAATATATTGAAGATGTCCTTTTTTTCTTTAGACCATCACACTTGAGATAAGATTTGCCTTCATCGCTGATTGCCTTGCCAACTTGTCAAACTCACAGAGAACAAAAACAGTAAGAGACGAAGTGAGGAGTAGATAGATCATGTCGGACAGAACCGTGTTCATTGCTGAACGAAACAGAGTTGCACATTACATTTTCGCACGAAATGATTACATGAAATTACCTATGAATCCGGATAAAAGTCACAGTCTTGATAGCGACGATCGCCAACAATTTGTGCTCCCCAATTCGTTCCATTCCACAAAAACATTCACAAAAATACAACACTGAACATATCATACGACACGAAAGAACCAACAGCTAGAGCTACTGCCAGACTAGCCACAATTATCTACCGCTACACTGACTGATGATGCCGACACCGGAAGTTGCTCCCTAGTAACAGTGAGCATGTGCCTGGAAAAGGCTCAGTTGTTGCCTTGATTGTGACTTGGATGAACTTGGTATTCTTGTCGAGCGGCTGCTTCTTTTAGACAGTGACGGTGAGCACACGTTCTCATAGCATGTGGCGACGGCACTTGCGTCTGCATCCTTCGACAGCTAGAGCTTGCACACCAATGACTGGGGCAATGTGCGGAGCTCCAGCCGGATGTAGCGGTTGTTCGCCTCTTCCTCCTCCCGCTTACGCTTTCTGTTGGCACAGCCGATGACGTTGGTGCTCTTCATCACCAGCATGCTGTCCTCCTCAGAAACTTAGTTCACCGACGAATCGAGTTTGGTCCAAGAAAAAAAAGTACACGTTGCTCTTTGTCCAAATCCAATATTTTCTCATACTGGTGTAGATATGTACTTCCTCTGTTGTAAAATAAATATCGTACATTTATTTTGATATGTATGTATCTAAATTTAGTTTTACATCTTATACAACTCTAACTAGATAATTTTACGATATTAAATTGAAATGAAAGGAGTATTAATTGGTCTTCGAGTTGAACATTTTGGTCCGGGAAACGCCTGATTCAAACAGCGGGAGTCTATGTTAGTAATTCTTTGTAAACGCTTATGTTGTACTTTCTATGTCTTAAAATATAATACATATGTTTGTTAAATGTAAGCATTAAAATATTAACCAAGGTTGGTGCTAATCGCATTACGGGGATTGCCACTAAGGTTATTAGACCAACCCAATCAGCTTTCATGCCTGGTCGACACATCCTGAAAGGTGTGGTTGTTCTGCATGAGACAATACATGAGCTTCACAGGAAAAAAAATGGATGGTGTTCTATTCAAGATTGATTTTGAAAAGGCGTATGATAAAGTGAAGTGGCCTTTCCTTCAACAAACTTTGCGTATGAAAGGATTTGCGTCTGAGTGGTGTAGATTAATACAAAAATTTGTGCAAGGGGTAGTGTCGGGATAAAAGTCAACGAGGACATTGGGCACTATTTTCAAACTAGGAAAAGTCTAAGGCAGGGAGATCCGTTATCTCCTATGTTATTTGATATTGTCGCAGACATGTTGGCGATCCTTATTGGGAGGGAAAAACAGGATGGCCAAGTCGGTGGTCTCATTCCACATATTGTTGAGGGAGGAATATCCATTCTACAATATGCGGATGATACCATTTTGTTCATGGAACATGACCTTACGAAGGCTGTAAATATGAAGCTTATATTGTGTATCTTCGAACAACTCTCAGGCCTCAAAATTAATTTCCACAAAAGCGAAATTTTCTGTTTTTGTAAGGCAAAAGAAGTGGAATATCAGTACACACAAATATTTGGATGCGAAGCTGGTTCCCTTCCCTTTAGGTACTTAGGAGTACCTATACATTACAGAAAGTTAAAAAATTCTGATTGGTATCCAGTAGAAACTCGATGTGAAGGAAAATTGAGTTGTTGGAAGGGCAAGCTTCTATCTTATGGAGACCGCTTAGTCCTTATTAATTCTGTCTTGACTAGTCTGCCTATGTTTATGTTGTCTTTTCTGGAAATTCCGAAGGGAGTAAGGAAAAGACTTGATTTTTATAGGTCTCGCTTTTTCTGGCAAAGTGATGATAATAAACGTAAATATAGGTTAACGAATTGGAACATTATTTGTAGACCAAAAGATCAAGGAGGCCTAGGGATTGAGGTACTTGAACTCAAAAATAAGTGTTTGTTAAGCAAATGGCTTTATAAATTACTTAATGAGGAAGGAGTGTGGCAGTAGTTGTTACACAACAAATATCTCAACCAAAAAACACTATCCAAAGTCCAGGCAAAACCAACTGACTCCCCCTTTTGGAAAGGTATTATGCGGGTCAAAAGTGACTTCTTTAGTAGAGGTCATTTTATTGTTGGTGATGGCTCCACTACAAGGTTTTGGGAGGATATTTGGATGGGAGATGAATCATTAGCGCAATAATACCCATCATTACAAATTGTGCAACAGAAAAATGTAACTATTGCAAATGTGATGACTCATGTACCGCTGCATATTGAATTCAGAAGGGTACTAACTGGCAATAAGTGGACATCATGGCTACACTTATGCCAACGGCTAATGATGGTGCAGTTCAACGATGAACTAGATAGATTTTTGTGGAAACCAACTGCCTCAGGAATATTTTCGGTAAAATCTATGTATGAAGACCTTATGAACGATCATACGCCTTTTCTTAGTAAATATTTATGGAAACTAAAAATACCTCTTAAAATCAAAGTATTTATGTGGTACCTTAACAACAAAGTTTTACTCACCAAAGATAATTTAGCAAGAAGGAATTGGACTGGATGTACTAAATGTTGCTTTTGTGGGGCACAAGAGATGATCGAACATTTATTTATTTCATGTCCTTTTGCTAGATTACTATGGCGCATAGTAAACTTTACATATGACCTTTCTCCACCAACTAATATTACCAATATGTTTGGAAACTGGTTGAATGGAGTGGATCGAATATCTAAGGCCAGAATTCGCATTGGTGTTTCGGCCTTATGCTGGTCAATATGGAGATGCAGGAATGACATTGTGTTTAATAGAAACAAAACTTTTAACTTCTTGCAGGTTATTCATCATGCGCCGCATTGGGTGCAGCTATGGGCGTTCCTACTACCGCAAGACCAGCGGGATATTATGGTTAATGGATGCAACCATCTGCTGATGGTCGCGTAGGATATCTTCAGCCAGGCTGGCTGGCAGCATACTAGTCGACTACAAGATGCTTAGTTGTCATATGCATGCATTTTTTCGCTGGTTGATTCATGTATCAATATTAAGCGATCCTTGAGTTTGTAATAACTTCGAATGATACTATGCTAATAAAGGGTTGTGTGCATCGACTGATGCAGAGGTCGGGATGTTACCCCTTCTCGAAAGAAAAAAAATACATATTTTGGTCTAGATTAAGATTTAAAAACGTCTTATATTTCGAGATAGGGGGATTATTTGATGATTTTTGGTGGTTGCATCACTTAGTTGTTCATAGTCTTGAACTGGTTTAAACCTTTAGTTGTGTTAATTTTCTAGTACATCTAGCTCTGCATTTGAATTCAATGAGGTTTGATTGAACATAATTGCATTTGTACATAAAAAATTAGCCCTTAAATATTTCACCCCGGCTAATTTCAATTCCTAGATCCTCCACTGGGCACTAAGCTTCGTCTTCTTGTCGGTAGCATGGGATTTCTCTTCATATAGATTTTCATGCAACTGGAAGAGATGAATAAAGTCATGGCGGCCGCGATCGGAGGTTGATTGTGGTAGAGAGGGTTTTGATTTAAGACAATGCGGCACGGGTTCTTCCTGTGTGTCCAGTGTTCGGCGACTTACAGTAGCAGCCTTGGCAAGTTGGGGTGACAACACATGTGTACTGCAATTTTAGTGGTACTCCTCGAGTACCGAGCCAAGATTTCCAGGGTGTAAACCCAAGTTATTCTGGCCTTCATTGGTTGTACCTACCAATGGCCTTGTTGAAGGCATTGTTTCGGACACTCCAACTATCTCCAAGGTGAAAACCCAAGATCTTCGACCGGGAGACGACAATGCTTGAGCATTGTTTCCTTCCTAGAAGTGTTGCTTTTCAATAGCCTAGTTTTTAGCATGGGTGTTGTATTGGATGATGGTTAGAGTAATTCTATCGCGAGTGCTTGATTCAGAGGTTGGGCATATTGGTATCTTCATGATATTAATATATTTCAAAAAGAAAAATCTTTTGAAAAAAGTGAAATCAATGACTTTGAAAGTATTGAAATCCATTGTCTAAAATGAGTGAAATATGTTATTTTAAACGAGTTAAATCATTCATTTAAAATGATTAAAAAAATTATTAAAATTGAATGAAATGAGTGTATGGGTAAAATTAGCATCTTAAAATTAGTGAGTTTGGTGTTTTAAATATATAATATAGACGAAGTTCTTGAGAAACGACTGGATGTTTTTCTATAAATGAATGAAATATATTCATTAATTTTAAACTCATTTGAAATATTTCAAAAATTGTTCTTGTTTTAAAAATCTTCTCAACCTTAATTCAAATATGTAAAAAAAATAAATTACAAAAATAAATAAAAAATAAATAAGACATTCAAATTGTCACAAAAAAATAAAAGGAAGATCTTTATGTTGAAATGAGAGTCATGTGTGTAAGCATACATCCACCCAATTTCCTACTCTTTCGAACAGTATGCCCCAAAGATTGTGCATGTATCAGCATGTACTTCAACGTATAGCGAAGAAGGTGCAATATGTGTCGCTAGGTACCATGACCGCTAATTTTCTCTTTCTCGATCCAACCTATTCCTTTTGTACTGAAAAACAGGTCTTTAGAGTGTACTGACCTATATTTCGGTACGGAGGGATTGTTTAAAACAGTGTTATGTTGCATCAAAATACGTAAAGCTTATGCTAGTCGGGTTATCAAAACACAGCCGTTGCATAGAAATCCGAGTGGATGCATTTGTAATCCCGATGCTTTCAAATCCTAGGATATCAACGATATTGTGAAAATGATTTCTGAAAAAAATAATGAGCAAACTATGAACTAGCTGTAGTTCAAATTTGATCAAGTTCCCATTTAATCAACGAGAATTTTCTTTTTCACAAGAGCTGTACCTAAAGCTTTTGTCATGTAAAAAATTGGTTCATTTTACATAAAATTCGATTGAGTTTTTTTTTCTGGGATAACATGAACCATCTCGTTATTTGTTTGGTGATTGGTTTGGATGTTCCTTTCTGCAGAAATATGTTGTGTTTCCTTGCAGAATAAATAAGTAATAAGTATAGATAACCATGTAACAGCACAACTTTTGGAATTGCTGTTTTCTTGCTGTAAAGTTACCTATTTATTGTTTTCCTACTACTGTGAGTTAATCGTAATCTATTCCTTTTATTGAGTTGCTCTCTACCTCCTTCGGCGTCTTTGCGGCGGCACCCGACGGTAGGCAGATCGTGGACGATCTCAACTTTGTCTGTTGCCCGCTGCTGTTGCTGGTGAGACAATTTTCTCGATCTCTTGCTTATTATCAACGCCATATGTCGTTGCTTATACTTGCTTTGTCGTGCGTGAGTGGTTGATTTAGAGGTTGGGCATATTGATATCTTCGTAATATTAATAAATTCTCTTTTTCAAAAATAATTTTCTTTTGAAATAAGTGAAATCGGCGTTTAAAATTAAGTGAAATCAATAACTTTGAAAGTTGTGAAATCGGTTGCCTGGAATGAGTGAAATATGTTATTTTAAACGAGTTGAATTCATCTAAAATGATTAAAAATAATTATTAAAATCGAGTGAAATGATTGTTTACAAATGAGTGAAATTAGCATCTTGAAATGAGTGAGTTTGGTGTTTAGAATATAGACTATAGTGCAAGTTCTTAAGAAACGAGTGAGTGTTTTTCTAGAAATGAATGAAATATATTCATTAAATTTAAACTCATTTGAAATATTTTGAAAATTGGTCTTGTTTTAAAAACCTTCTCGGCCTTAATTCAAATATTTAAAAAGTTTGAAAAATGAAAATATGTTTAATAACTAATAAGAAATTCAAATAGTCACAATAATGTCAAAAGGAAGATCTTTAGGTTGAAATGAGAGTCATGTGTGTAGTGTAAGCATGCATCCATCCACTTTCCTACTCTTTCGAACAATATGCACCAAAGATTGGGCATGTCAGCATGTACTTCAACGTATAGCTGAAGCAAAGAGTTCTCCCCTGAATTACACACGAATTAATTGCCCCAATCTTGGCAGACATAGCTAAAGGTGCAAGATGTGTTGCTAGGTACCGTGACCGCCAAATTATTCTCTTTCTCGATCCGGGCCATCAAAACACAGCCGTTGTATAGAAATCCGAGTCGATGCATTTGTAAATCCCGATGCTTCCAAATCCTAGGATATCAACGATTTTGTGAACGTGTTTCAGATTCCAACTTGTTTAAAAGCAACTCCAACTGAGTGGCTTACTCGTCTCAGGCTGAGGCTTGATGAATGTTCATGTTCCATCTCTCATCTCATGTTTTAAATAGAGGTAGTAGTATTTTTTCACCCTTAAATTGGCAACAACTGAGTGGTTCTACACGCTTTAATCCTAACATGGGGAGCACATGGACATCCATGGCTCTATGTACTATGTGCCCTGATAATCGTTTTAAGTTCCTGTGGATTAAATACACTGAAGATGCCAGACCCCTGCACTGAAGATGCACTCTGTTTACAATTTCTTTAGGTCATCCATCATACTTGAGATATATAGAGCTTTTGCCTTCGTCATTGAGGCAGCAAGATAGAATTGCTTGCGGGCAGAGATACAAAGATCACTAACAATTCGTGCTCCATACTTCCATACTTCCATACTTCCATTCCACAGCAACATTCACAAAAGACAACGCTGAACACTGAACAGAGTACGCGACCACAGAAAGCTACTACCAGACTCGCCACACTGATCTACCGCTACACTGACTGATACTGAACGTTGTTCGTTCCCTGGCAAACGAGCGCGTGGCTGAAGAAGGCTCGATCAGGCGATGGCGACCTGGACGGACTTGGCCTTCTTCTCCGGCGGCGGCTGCTTCTTGACGGTGACGGTGAGCACGCCGTTCTCGCAGCGGGCCGCGACGGCGCCCGCGTCCGCGTCCTCCGGCAGCCGGAACTTGCGCGCGAACGACCGCGGCGACGCGCGGCGCTCCAGCCGGATGTAGCGGCAGTCCGCCTCCTCCTCCTCCCGCTTCCGCTTCCCGTTGGCGCCCTCGCCGGCGTTGGCGGCGCTCTTCATCACCAGCACGTTGTCCTCCTCAATGGTCACCTGTTGCCCAAACGTTAGTTCACCGGTGAATGAATCGAGGTCCGTCCAGGAAGAAACGGGGAAATCGGACGTGTCTTGTACCTGGATGTCGGACTTGGAGAGGCCGGGGACATCTAGCAGGAAGGCGTAGTCGCCGGGGGTCTCCACGATGTCCACGGGCGCACCGCCGCCGACGCCTCCGGTCCCGATTTGCGCGCGGGGGTGGCCGTGCCCGTGCCCGTGTCCGTGGTGAGCGTGGCCGCGGTGGTCGGAGTCCGCGGCGGCGAGGCGCTCGAGCACGTCCGGCAGGTGGACGAGGCCGGAGACGGCGGGGGCGAACAGCAGCTCGGCCATGGCGTCCTTCCTGGATTGGATCCTCGCTGTGGTCGGGTGATTGAGTGAGTGAGTGGGCTCAAGATTTGGAGAAGTCGATGGATTCTCAAGTGCGGAGTGGGGGAGTGAGGAACAGGGGGTGGTATAAAGGAGGAAGAAGAAGGTTCGAGATGTTGATGGCGAGGGGCGGTGCGTACGTGGCGCGTCCAGAAGGATCGGGAAGCGCACGGAACGAACCAGAGTGCTTCACGAGAGTGCTGCTGCTCTGGGCCCCTGATAGGCCCAATCATGGGCTGGACGTAATTATGAAGCTGATTCAAACCTATCATGGGCTGGACGTCATATGAAGCTGATTCAAAGTTGGGCTAGATTTGGCATTCGTCCGAAAATATTTATCGCAAAAATAGATAAAAATAAATATATCCAGAACTAAAAATACATCTAGATACATTCATTTTCTTGACAAGTGTTTCCATACGAAAGAACTAACAAACAGAGCAACTAATTAAAGGATGAATACTCCTTCGGAAACCTCCGCAATGATCATTTTTGGGCACTGATAGCGCCACATGTCACATGTTGATCTCTTTTTTAAGATTTAATTTTTTTATTTTTGTGCATACCCGTTTTTCGGTGTTTACATGGAGGTTTTTAGGCTTTAAGGTTTGCGCATGGTTTTCTTAAATCTTGGTGAAATATGATTTATATATTTTAATGAAAAAAAATGTTTTTCAGGCACGAACGTGCCTCTCGTGTAGAATACTACTACCTCTCTTCTTCTTTTTATATCAATTATTGGCTATATTTTTTTCGTTTTTTTTTACATTTAATTTTAATTAATTTTTTTCAATTTTGTGAACATTTTTGGAATACACAAACAATTTCATATTTTTCATTTTTTCAAATGTTATGAATATTTGAAATCTATGAACTTTTTCAGATATAATTTTCCCCCTTTTTTACGATGTTTTAAAAAATCTACGATTTTTTGCCAAATTCTTGAATAATTTAAAATTCATGATTTTTTTTTGTTCATGGAATTTATTAATGCGTAAACATTTAAACTTATAAAAATAATAATTTCTTAACTATTTTCAAAAGACAAGGGTCAACTGATTAACCCTGAAATCGAGTGCAGTTTCTCTGTGTTTTATTTTTTATCCCTGTTTTGATCTTTTTTGTTATATTTTTATGATTTTAGTTTTTCCTTTTGCATTGTTCATTTTAATTTTCATGAAGTTCTATGAAGAATTTTCATATTCTTGAACTTTTGTCCATTTTGTGATTATTTTTCAAATTCATGATTTTTTTCGATTCCGTGAATATTTTCTCAAATTCGCAAATTGATTTTGAAATCATAAACCTTTTCCAACTTCGTGAACAATTTTCAAATTCATGAAGCTTATTTGGTTTGAAAAACAAATTGATAAATTCTTGATCATTTTTCAAAAGTCAACTGGTTAGCCGTGAAACCGAGCGAGTGAGCAGTCAACACGCGTGTGTGTGCAGCCATGGAGTCGTTGTTGGGCTAGCCCATGCGAGTTGGCGCAAGAGCGTGCTACGGTAGCGAGCGTAAAAAGGTGCCGATTAGGAGGTCTAGTAAAGGCTAGGAGAATGATGATCACTGCACTTGCTTGTGCTTTTTTCTAGTTGTTGGTGTCGTTTCAGGCGCTTAAAAATCTTGTTTTTAATTTTGCGGTAATGAACAATTGTATGTCATCTTTATTTGGCGTGACTTTAAATGTTGAAATTTCCAAATGAACAAAATGTATCGCCCTTTGTTGAGTGCAGCGATCTAGTGAGGTCGAACATGAAACGAACATCGATCTGTTTGGCGATCCAAACAAATAAGAAGCAAACCAAAACTGGATTCGTTTGGATCGCACCCTTAAAGTTGCCCTGATGGAACCGAGGAACCAACCTCCCTTTTGCTCTAATGAAATGAAGTCTTCTAAAAAAAGAGATGTACTAATAAAGGAGAGCATTGGAGGCATCCACTTGTGGCATGATTCCTGAATCTTTGGCAGATCGCGTGATGACCATAGAGAGAAGAGAGGTGCAAAACGGCCTCCTCGCTTGAACTCTTACTAGCAAGAAAGAAGAGAGCCGGCAGAAAGTGAAGCCTTACCAAACTGAGAGGGCCACTATAGACTGGCAACTGGATTCGTAAAGTACAAACTGTCAACCTCACACCTGCTGTGTTTTCTCTATTTTCGGTGAGCGTCAGCCTTCCCTCACAGTGTAAAAGGGTAAGAAAGTACTCCCTCCTATCACAAATACATAACGTTTAAATTTAAACTGAAACCATGTCATATACGGACACACGCGGAGTATATTTGTGAACAAAGAAAGTACTTACTACAGAAAGCTAAATTCAAGCGGCAGCAACAAGACATGACCCGATAAATAAAACAAGGAGAGATAAATAATTCTGCGACGGTGACCCCAAACAAGAAGAATCATGCCACATCTGCATGTGCTTGCTGTGTCTCTGTGTGCATGAGATGAGCCGGACGGCCGCAACTTGCACTATGACATGATCGTGGTTTCGTCCGAAAACCGGGGCCAAACACTCTCCTCCTATATCATCAGGTGGGGCGAGGGCCGGAGGGGGACCAACGATCAGAAAGAAAAAAGCGTGCACCGGCCAGGAACCTTCTGGAAGGGAGGCTATGGGGGCGTGGGTTCTCCGTTCCGTAGAATAAATATATCCGTGCCGGTGCCAGTTCTCAAAAATGCCGTCCCGCATCAGGACAGATTCATCTGCGGCGTTGCATTACAATTTACAGTATTCTGTTCTAGATTTATTTTATTTTAGGGAATTTATAATATCTAAATAGTTCATCCCCACTAACTTATTTATCTTCACATGCAAGTTATCCACATCATCAAGTAGGTCCACCATGTAAAAACTCTTTCATTAACTCTTCATGCACAAGCTCCCATTAACTCTTCATGTGCATGCATCCTATCACAAATAAATAATAACTTTTTTATGCACTCAACCTCACAATTTATAAGCAACTTTATATATATATAGAAAATCAAATTATGAGTTACGTCCCATTTTATTTTTTTATGTGAATTCTTTTTATACACATCCATAGTTGCCATCATTGTTTTAGGTTTAGCCATGGGTGAACACGTCTTCATTGTCTTTATTCTCAACGTTGTTTTCGTCTCATATCATCTGGCTGATATATTGTGGTTTAGCCAAGGGTGAATACGCCTTCATTGTCTCTACTCTCAACGTTGTTTTCGTCTCATATCATCTGGCTGATATATTGTCAAGTAACTAAATTAACAAAACAAAAATCAAACTCATTTTTGAATTTTTCATCAAATTTTCTCTCACATGTCTTAAAACATCAAATTCTTTCTTAACAGTTTCCGTAGCAACGCTTAGGGTATCATCTAGTTGATATAGTGCTCCGCCGCAGCATCACGCGTCCGTGCGGCGGCTTATCCAGTGCGTTAGCTTTTCCAAATTTGAATTTCTAAAAGTTTTATCTTTTAAATCATTAACCCGATTGATGATCCGTTTTCATCATTAGTTTTGTCGCGAAGAGATCTTCGAAACAAGATCCCATATTGATATGTTTTGATGAGATTTTTTCGTCACCGTCAGTTGCCAGATTAGGTCACTCTAGTTGCCATTTTTACCGTGAACTGTTGCCACAAATGTTTGTATATAGTTGTCGGGGGAATAGTTCTGTATACTTTAAGCTTAGAATACAACCTGATAAAATAAAATGGCAACTCAAACTAATAAAACTGGCAAGAACAATAAACCATCATGAGGGGGAACAATAAAGTTCCCCTTGAGGAAACTTTGATGCACTTGTTCTTTGAGTGCCCCTTTAGCAAGGCATGGTGGGAAAGGCTGGGTATTCTTTGGCCTAGTAATGTGGACAGATTTACATGTCTTCATGAAGCAAAGACCGCATGGAATAAACCTCTGTTTATGGAAGTCTTCACGGTGGCCTGTTGGGGGCTCTGGAAAGAGAGGAATGATAGACATTTCAGAGAGATCCCTTCTTCCATGGAATCTTGGAAAAACAGGTTTGGAATAGACTTCACACTTTTGAAGCATAGAGCTAAAGTGGGGCTAGAACCCCTCATTTTGGAAATTGCTAACTCTATAATTTATCCTTCCACCCCTTCTCCTCTCCCCCCCTTCTCTGGTTGTAATTGTGACCCCCCCCCCTCCTCCACCTGTAATTACCATGTAATTGTTTCTGTGTTGGTTTAGTAAAGTGGACAGTGAAGGCATTCCTCATTGTCGAAAATGTCTCAAAAAAAATTAGATGAAAAAGTTTTTTATTTTATGTATGTTAGTGTATAGTGTTTTAACAACCAAGTTGGTATAATCTGGCAACTATATTAATAATTATTAGGTAAGTAAAACAATAATGCGGCAAGTGCTGATGAAAAAAAATCAACAACCAAATTGGTATAATCTGACAACTATATGAATAATTATCAGGTAAGTAGAACAATGATGTGGCAAGTACGGATGAAAAAAAAGTTTTAACAACCAAGTTGATATAATCTGGTAACTATATGAATAATTATCAGGCAAGTAGAACAGTAATGTGGCAAGTACTGATGAAAAAAAAGTTTTTCAAAACATATTGTCATGGGATCTAGTTTCGAAGATCTCATCGCGAGAAAGCTAATGGTGAAAACGGATCGTCAATTGAGTCAACGGTTTGGAAGATAAAACTTTTTAAAAATTTGAAAACACAAAAGGTAGCACCATTTGCTACCCTACTACTAATACACAGAAGAAAGAACCTAGCCGCCGCACGGCAGCGTCCAAAATGCGGCGCCGTTGGGTAGTGGTGTCCTTTATTTTATTAATCTCTGAGACACATTTAAAGCAAAGTACGTACAAGTACATGTCTTTATGCCTAAAGAGAGTTCATTAATCGTCTGGCAACTAACGCCAATTGCACTACTCCGACATCTCTATTTTACCGTCTCTGACCTACCCTTCCGGCGATAGGGGATCCGGATTGACCCGGCCTCGATGGAGATCTAGGCAAAAGCGATGGAGGAGGAGGAGGAGAGGGTAAGGATTGGGGAAAGTGGCCCCGACTGCGGAGGCTAGCGCAGTAGGTTCGTCGGATAGAAGAAGCATTAGATAGGTTCATGTGGACGCATGCTATACCACGTCTCATCATTTTGAGCATCGTCGTTGAAAAAACGAGTTACCAACAAAGAAATCGTTATTCCGAATCTGAAATCACCATTGGAAACGAATCACCGAGTACGAAATCATGGCCGAAATCGGTACCACAACGGAATTATCCTCACCCTCACCATTGTGATTTAATTTAACTGAATATGTATGAAGTGTGCTTCATATACAATATAAAGGTTATGAATATAACGACTATACTAGAATTGCTCAAAGTGAGGCGAGGACACCAAAAAGTGGGCATGTGGAACGCCTCACTGCCGCCAAGGGCAACACCTAAGATGATCATGGTCGCAAGTTTCTACACCTTATATATTTGAACACATGGAGCATACATTAGTTGCTAAAAATGAAAAGCCCTCCCTAAATTAGGATAAACTTACAATTATACTATCACGTTCCTATGGTAACACTAGTGACACTTTCTTGACAGTTTCCACGGTAACATCGAAATTGCTTGATATGATAGACATGCCTTTCAAACTGATGGACCATTGTTGATTGTGCTTCACACTTTGCTTATCTCAGTTTTTTATTATTATGAAATGGACTAACGTGGCTTCATGATGTCGCAAAAGTGTACATTGAAACATGCAAGGAAAATCGATCATTCTATCATGTAAGCAAAACATATCATCTGGAAGCTGTAACACTTTCTCTAGCTTGAAATCTTATAGGGAAACTGGTTTTTAGCAAAGTACATTTTTCCAAAAATAATAATATATTTATTATAAAAGTTTACAAAACTACAAAGAACCTTAAACATAATAAAACATACATCAAGGTCCCTGGACCACCGAACGGCCACTACAGTTATCTAGTCAATCTATTGTCGCATTGATGTCACCAACCCTGTTAAAGTCGGTTTGACCTTGTCGATGACAATGGAGAAGTCTTCATCATGTGTCCTGAAGGACCCAACGCCATGGAGTTATAGTCTTTACTGTTTAACCCTTGAATAAATTTGAAGCACCAAATATCATCATCACACAAGCACGACATGAAACCCTAATCTCGCTGCCCAATGAGACAGAAGGAATCTATACCGAAGCTCCACAGACTACGTCCAAACAAACAAACTTGAGGAGGATCGGATCCCACAAGACAAACTCAAAGAAGAAACAACGGTATCCGCTCGAGTGCCACACATGTTAGGACTAAAAACTCCCAACCTAAACTACTAATCGGAGTGAAGGCAACGGGATCCCCTCCCCACCATCAGTAGTTGTAATGGCAAGCTATGGGGAGTCCACGGCTTGTTGGCGAAGCCTGGAGGGGACAATTTCTAGCCAAGGGGAAGGGGAGGACATGTTTTGGTTGCATATGCATAGTAACACTTAACAAAGCCAAGACAGTTTCAAGAAAAATACTTAAGAACACTATCAATTCAATTTGGTCAAGAGCACACAAATCCTACTAGTGTGAATAAAATTGATTTTTTATTACTTGACATATAAAAGTTACTTCTCGAATCAAGCTATTGTGTTGCCTTTTGGCAATACATAAAAACAAAGCTAGAAAGAGAATTTCATAGGTCGCAACACAACGACACTACTCGATGGTTTCCTTGCTAGCACTAAAATTGCGCTATATGGTAAGACATCACTTTCAACCGATGAAAAGTTGAGCCGGTTTTCCACTTTAATTATCCTAGTTGTGCATTATTAGGAAATGGACGAATGCGCTTCGCGGTGATGCAAATATTGTACATTTAGAGATGAAAATCGACCGTTCTATGATCGAAGCAAATCTTGCCACCTGAAATTTTCAAAGGTTTTTTTCATACTTAGTGGACTTATCTCGTAAGGATAATATACAACTTCAACTAAAATTGCTTGATATAGTAGATACCGCTTTCAAACCAACTAAAAGTTATCGGGCTATTTGCCATTTTGATTGTCCTAGCTATGCATTACTAGGAAAGTAGACTAACATGGTGTCGTAGTGATGCAAAGATCCCTATTTAGAGATGTAAATTTGACCTTTTTTGTGGAAGTAAAGTATGTCATCTAGAATCCAACACCTTTTTTTTACTTGAAGTGTGGATTTAGCTTGCAAGGAAAATATACTTCTTCTAGCATATTATCCAAAAAAAATTTACTGATGTGAAAGGCATGCATAGCTATTAAATCCTAAAGTTAAAAAGAAAAGGCTATGATAACACTAAAACGCTTTCTTCACTGTTTTTACAAATAGTGCTAAAATTTCTTGATATGGCTGACATCGCTTTCAAATCGATGGAACGTTGTTGAGCGTGCTTCACACTTAGATTGTCTCCATTGTGCATTAATAGGAAACAGACTAACATGGCTTCGTGGTGTCGCACAGATGTACATTTAAACATGGAAAATGGATCATTCTGACATGGGAGCAAAGTGTATGACCGAAAATGTGCAATGGTTTTTTGTGTTCAGAATCTCACAAGTGAAACATTTTTTTGATCAATGTATACTATTTAAAGGATGCAAATATATTACTATAAAATTTCACTACAAGTAGAAAGCACCTTAAACATAATAAAAATTACATCATGATCCTTGAACCATTGAACGTCCACTGTCATCGCTAGAACGTTGACTACGTCGAGGTCCAAATCTATGTTGGACCTTTATTGAAATATATGTCAAAGGTCTGAATTCAAACTCGAAGAAGAAGCATTTTCATCCGCACGATTACAAATCTGCGAGGACTAAAAAATTGTAGTCGAAACTACTAACCACAATGAAGGCATCGGGATCCCCCTTTCCATCATCGACCTCCGTAGCGGTAGGAATAGAAAAAGGCATCCATGGGCTCGCCGACGTAGCCTAGAGGGAACGAGTTTGCCTTAGTTGCCAAGATTAGGGGAATGACTTGTTCTTGTTACATATGTATAGTACCTTAGTAACACTTTAGGATAATTTTGAGCAAAGTGATTGAGAACACCATAAATTCAGTTTGTCTAAGGGCACACAAATTCTACTTGTGTGAATAAAAATGATTTTATTATTTCTTGATATATCAAAGTTACTTTTGAATCAAGCTATTGTGTCACTTTTTTGGCAACACATAAAAACAAAGCTAGAAAGAGAATTTTGCATGTAGCAACACAAGACAATATTCGATGCTTTCTCCGCTAACACTAAAATTGTGTTAATTATATGGTACGACACCACTTTCAATGAAAAGTTATTGATCTGGTTTCCCACTTTGATTGTCCTAGTTATGCATTATTAGAAAATGGGTGAAAGCACTTCGCGGCGATGCAAATATTGTACATTTAGAGATGGAAATCGATAGTTCTGTAGACAGAAGCTAGGCTTGTCACCTAAAATTTCCAAAGATTATTTGATACTTGAAGAGTAAATTTAGATCGCAAGGAAAATATACAACTTCAAGCACTATACCTAGAGATTTTTGTTGCTAATGTGCAAAACACATGTAATTTACGAATAAATTTCAGGGTCTAAGGCAAAAAAGTTGAGAGCTATGAAACACTAATGACAACAACATAACAACACAACTTTCGTTAGTTTTCGTTCGCACTAAAATTGCTTCATATAATAGACACCACTTTCAAATCGATTGAATGTTGTCGGGCGGGTTGCCATTTCGATTGTTCTAGCTATGCATTACTAGGAAAGTGGACTAATGTGGTCTCTAGTGATGCAAAGATGTCTATTTGGAGATGTAAAATCAATCTTTTTCGTGGAAGCAAAGTATATCACCTGAAATTTGAAAACCTATTTTTACTTAAAGCATGGACCTATCTTGCAAGAAAAAAAATACTTTTCGAGCACAATAACCAAAACTGATATTACTAACGTGAAAGGCATCCATAATTCAGGCCAAAAGTTAAAAGGAAAAAAAATCTATGATAACACTAATAACCCTTTCTTCACAATTTTTGCGATAGTACTATTTTTTTTTATATGGTAGACATCCCTTTCAAACCAATGAGACGCTGCTGACTGTGCTTTACTCTATGAGTGTCTCAATTTTGCATTAATAGAAAATAGACTAACCGACTCAACATGGAAAATCGATCATTCTGCCGTGGAAGCAAAGCCTATCACCCAAAATATGCATCGTTTTTTTGTATATGGAATATCATAGAGGACACAACTTTTAAGCAAAGTACACTTTTTAAAAGGATGCAAATATTTCACTATAAAAGTTCAGTAAAGTAGAAAGCACCTTAAACATAATAAAAATAACACCAAGGTCCTTGAACCAATGAACGTCCACTATCACCGCAAGATCGTCGATTACGTCGATGTCCGAATCTATGTTGGACCTCCATTGAAATATACGTCGAAGGTTCAAATCTACGTCGAAGCTCCATCATCTACGTCTAAATGAACAAACTCGAGGAGGTTCAAAGCTTAAAAGACGAACTCAAAGAAGAAGCATCGGTATCTGCTCGAACGCAAATCTACGAGGACTAAAAAAACATAACATATACTACTAACCGGATTGAAGGCACCGAGGTCCCCCTTTCCATCATCGACCTCGGAGCGACATGAATAGAAAAGGCGATCCACGGGCTCGCTGGCGAATCCTCGAGGGGACGAGTTTGCTTTAGCCGCCAAGGGGAAGAGAAGGACATGTTCTTGTTACATATGCATAGTAACTTGATAGTAACACTTAACTATGATTTTTCGTATGAAAATAAACACTTAACTACCATTTCCAGCAAATACCTGAGAACACCATCAATTCAATTTGTTCAATCAATGATTTTTGTAGGGTAAGGTCAAAGTTAGTTTTCGAAACAAGGTGCTGCGTGGGCAAAAATGCCTAACGTAGACCGAGCTACACGTAGCCCTTTATTTTGAACAAGTCATAAAATATATTTACATTATCCAAAAAGTATTGTTTTTTATGAGTACACATACACATGTATATAACATATGCGCAAATTTTCATACCATTATACTTTCATATGTGGCGTATGAAAAAAAGACAAATATTTGATTTTAAATGAGCTTTTTGTTGTTGTTATTGGGCTGAAAATTTGTTTTTTTTTGTGTAGGCTGCATGTTACAATATTTTCAAACAAAATTTGACTTGTTCATATGGAATACATATAAGTTTACATGAAAAAAAATTAAATTTTTTTAAATTTTTTAAATATATTTTACGATTTTTTTAAAATAAAAGGCTATGTGTACCTCGGTTTTCAGAAATCCGCACTCGTGCGTGCGTAAGGCGCAAAGCAATACGTAAAAACAAACCCAGAAGGAGAAATTCGCAGGTTAGAGAAAAAAAGAATGTTTTAAAAAGGGGCCAGTGGGTATCATGGCCGTGCTTCCAGAGGCTTCCAGGGGCAGGCAGTGCGTGGAGAGGAGCGACCTGAGCCGAGACAACCAGGAGAGGAAACCTCCCCCTCCTCCTCTCCTCCTCCCCAGCGCAGCCTCGAGCCCCTCCGGCCGGCGACGAACGCGGCATGGCCACCGGAGGCGACAGGTGCGGCGGCGGAGACCCAGCGGCGCCGGGCGGCGGCGACCTGTACGCCGTGCTGGGGCTGAACAAGGAGTGCTCCGACGCCGACCTCAAGGTCGCCTACCGGAAGCTCGCCATGGTGAGCGAGAACCACAGACTCCTCCTCCCCTCCCTCCTCCGGCGTGCACGTTTCCGCGTTTTCTTTCCTTTTCCTTTTTCCGCTTGAAATCTTGGCCTGCATCTACGCTGCTCCGCTCTCGATTCGGCCGGGAACCGGGGATGCACGGCCGTGGATTACGCCTCGCGCCGTGGTAGCTAGGGAAAGATAATTCTCGGTTGCCGATCTCGGGTTTGGAAATTGGAGGTTGGCGCCAAAGCTCGTTCGTATCGTATTCCTGCAGCTCAACGGTGCTACAGTCATGCCTTCCCCCCATTCTTGATTCTTTATGCGCGGGCGCGCCGGAGCTCGCGATCTTTGTTGATCCGGCGATTTAGATCCCCAGACACCGTGTTTTTAGCCAATTATTGACGTATTTCGTCGGTCCTGACATCTCCGTACTCGTCGAGCATTCTCTGTTTCATCCCAAGTTGGGCTCTGCTCCAACTCTCATGCTGCTCTGTTTTTTCCTTTTGGCTTCTGCAAATTCGTCTGAACTTGATCTGTGACCTGCTGCAGAGATGGCATCCGGACAGATGCTCGTCCTCCAGCGGCACCACGCACATGGAGGAGGCCAAGGAGAAGTTCCAGGAGATCCAGGGCGCCTATTCTGGTCTCAATCTTCCTTGTCTCATGCTCCACCCCTCCCCCATATTTATGTGCTCACAATCCACCCCCACATCACTCGTTACAATGTTGCCACAAACTGACTAACCCGCCGAACCGATCTAGCAAGCTAGTTGGCAAACTTATCGCACGGAGCCTTCGTGCTCCGATCCCATTGTTGTTCTTGTGCAGTCCTCTCCGATGCCAACAAGCGGTTCCTCTACGACGTGGGGGTCTACCAAGAAGAAGAAGAAGAAGACAGCAACGACAGCGTAAGGATCGCGCATTGTAATCGTGCTTTCCTTGGATATTGCTCATAGTGCGAGTGATGTTTTCTGCTATTGTTTTGCAGATGCAGGGGATGGGGGACTTCCTTGGGGAGATGGCCCATATGATGAGCCAAACGAGGCCGGCGGTAAGAACCATTAGCTTCACGGTCTCCATTTAGATGTTTCTTGTAATCTAGCATTTCTTGTCACTATCTCTGTTATTTTGGGTTTCGACACTGATTTTATCACCATTATACTTCGCCAACCACCATCTTATCCGTACTATTGTTTGTAAAATGTTTTATCCTGTCACTGGAAGAAGAACAAGGACAATTAATAAAATAGCGATCGTTTTGTTCTTCGTTGCTGTATCCTAATATGAATGAAAAAAAACTTTCTGTTTTTGAACTGAAGCTCTGCCAATGCAAGGGCTGCTCATTGCTCTCCTGATCAATTTTTCTATATGAGCACTTAGCTAAGCATGCACTTGGTACCCCATTCTCCTTTTGTGGTTTTTGGAGCCCTCGTCTTGCTTTATTTGTTCTATAAGGGTTTTGCTGCCTCTTGTTTTGAATTTTGTGCTATTGTGGAAAAAATTGTTGGCCCTTACGGGGGCATGCTTTTCTGTTGCAAAGTTCTAAGATTAGCATAAAGTGAAACTTTTAAGTTTTTGACATTGCACATGACTATCCACGTCATAACCATATGATTTGCATACAATTTTTTCCTTGTTCATTGGAAAAGTCATCAATAAACGTAACAAAGTTGTCCAAATATGAGTAATCGAGTCATTAAAATCTTGCTTAGGTTTACTTGAAGGATTTAATAGCTTCGAAAGATATTGTTTTTTCTATGTATGTTTGTTTAAGGGTTGAAAAAAGATTGTTGGAGTTCCATATCTTCCATGGGTTCTTGGATAAAAATGAAACTTAGGCAAACTTTTCTACAATCAAACTAGAAAACAATATGTTTTTTCGGGACTCTGTTCATCCAAGGAAAAAATGACAATAACAATGGGCCTTTGGATTTGCAGAGGCAGGAGAGCTTCGAGGAGCTGCAACAGCTGTTTGTGGACATGTTCCAGTCTGATATTGACTCCGGATTTTGCAATGGACCTGCCAAGGGCCATCATGACACGTTCCAAAAACCGACTCGAACATCCTCGACCTCCCCTTTGTCGTCGCCATCTCCGCCACCTCCGCTAGCTACAGAGGCAGGAGCAGCCTTATGTAACGGCATTAACAAGCGTGGCTCATCAGCAATGGGCTCTGGGAAGCCTCCAAGAGCTGGTGAAGCGGGCGCGGGTGACGGCCAGCCTGCGTTTTGTTTTGGGGTAAGTATCCCTTGCAAGTTCCTGTTTATTTGTCAATTGGGTGTATTAGCTTTGCTTAATAACTTCAGCATCAGATACCCAAGCATAACCTCGTATACTGGAATAGATAGGTGGTTTGCAACGATCCTTCTTCCTACTTTTGGGTACCTTTTCCATTGTCCAACATGACTGGTCATTCATCAGAAAGGGTTGGTTAGATAGGTAGTGACCTTTTGGTCTTTGTGCAAGTTCACCTGCATTGGATGGTGATAGGGAACTACAGGGTCCCAGGTTGTGGAAGCCACTAGACGTTCACATCTGAGCTAATTAGGAATTCCATCGTCATAATCATGAAACATTCTGGCCAAAATAAATGTGGAGGGCCCCGGTTGAACTTTTTTGCTTTGGATGGACCACCAACCAAGTGAGGCAAAATCTAGCTCCACCACTGGATGTATACTTCACATGAGGGCATGTTTATCAGCTATGAGGTTTCTCGATAGGGCCTTCCGAATAATCCATTAGTGGCACATCACTGTCTTCAGTGTGGCTCACATGGTAGAACAATCCACTGATCTACTTTTCTTACGTACGTATGTAAATTGCCTTTGAATAAACTTTTTTGTATTTGACATGATGTGACTTGTCTCATGGTCTATGTCATTTAGAGAAATTGCAAAATTTTAGTGAGATAATGGCCTGTTTAGCAACTAAAACAGATAGATGGGGCCCACGTGCCTCTTTTGCTTTACAACGTTTGCCTTTGGCCTTTTATAAGTCGTTTGCACGTTGTATGGTGCTTTTGCTGACTTGTTCACCGCCTGCTTTTATCATCAGATCACGTGTCGTTCTGGCTACCTTAAATTGCCAACCAGCTGAAAGCTTCATGATAAGGCCGCATCTGTTGTTATCTGATGACATTCTATATTTTCTCTATTGTTCTTTAAGAATCTTCAAAGTAGCGATGCTGGTTGACACTGGTTGGCTCAACTTGCCACGGCGTACAGCGACGACACACAGCAGTTGATCTTGGATGTCCTAATGGTTTATTAATCATAACGGACGAAAGAATTTGTGTTTGTATAAACCCTTCACTTAGGTTTCTACAATGAGGTTAACTTATTTGTGTGGATTGCTGACCAGCAGCTGTGCTAGTCATTTCGGAGCTGACCATTTAGTCTTGCCTATCTGCAGAAGAGCGACGCCAAGCAAGCGCCAAAGGCGCGAGGAGGGAACACCAGCAGGAGACGGAATGGTCAGAAGCAGAAACTGTCGTCGAAGCACGACATCTCATCCGAGGATGAATTGCTGAGCCCACAGCAGCCAAGAGTAGCTTGACCTTCTATGCAACCATCTGGTCCCTTGTCACCTTATGTCCTGACCATGTCAGTGGTCACTTAGTATGGCGCTGCAGCCAGCAAGTAGAGCGTCGGTGCCGGCGACGGAAGCTGTTACAAAAGGAGGGGGGATTGCTTCGTCGAAGGCTATGTAGCCCCCCCTTGGAAGGCATGTAAGAGGAAACCTAGCGTGTGAAACTCGTTGTTGTTGTTGTTGTTGTTGTTGTTGTTGTTGTTGTTATTGTACTCAGGCATTGGATTTTCGATTGTTTCAGTGTTCATTGCTGATATGATAGAAGACTCCTTGTCACCTAAGTTTTTTTTGAGCTTATGACCAGTGGTGGTAATAAGCTGCTTCCTCCCCAGCTTATTTTAAAAGTTCAACCTAATTTTTTTATTTTAGAAGCCTACTCATTAAATAGCTGGGGAGGGAGCAGCTTATTTCCATCGCTGATCATAAGCTCCAAAAGAACTGGCCCGAAGTTGTAGTATCTGGGCATTGGATTTTCGATTGATTCAGTGTTCTCTGCTGATATGATAGAAGACTCCTTGTCACCTAAGTGAGAAGTACAGACCAAACTATGAACGACATGGCAACACTTTACATTTTCAGTCTGAGTGCACGGATCAGATGGATGATTGCCTACTTGTCAGTCTCTTAGCCAGATCACTCACTCTTGTGGGTCAACAGCTGACAACCTCAACAATAGGCTGAATACCTCAGAAATTGATGATGGCGGAAAGAGACCAGGCTTCACTGCGCCTGTTATGAAACAGCGGAAGTACTACTCATGAATAAATGAAGATCAAACGACCATGCGTGGATTTTTCTTTTTTCTTAAGCAAACCCGCTGCACTTTATTAATCAAGGATTGCATACAAAGGATACATATAGGACGTGTTTGGTTTGTTGCATACAACTCAACCAGGCCCGTGCGAAAAGAAATCGGTTTATTTGGTTGTCTACGTTCACTGTTTTGCCTGCATTGCATGAACCTCAAAGCACCTTTTAGCCGCGTCCGCTGAGGACGGCTGAATCGTCCGTTCCCAGCCAGCCAGACTGAGTCAAACCATCGAGATCGAGATGTGGCATGCACGCGACGGTGCAATGCGAATTCCCATGGGGATGTTGGGAGATGAAAATCGATGGAGGCGGGTCACCACTCGCGCTAAGACAAAGACCTTTGTTCTTAGCTCCGACGGTGGTGACAACTCGGATATGTGCAAGCGACGGCGATGGAGACGGCGGACGCGGCAACAACCCACTATAAACAACATAACTACAGAACAGAAGTGCCTATCATAAGCTAAGCATCATTACCGAATCTCGATCGACGCCGATCACCTTCAAAGACAATAGCAGCTCCCACCGAACTTCCCTTGTCAACGCACCATCCACCCTTGATGCCTAAGGAGGGGGCAAGTAGATGGTGGAACTCGGTCCACCCCAGGAAAAACTTTGTCCTGGATTCTTCAGTTACGGCGTACATTGCGCCTGAAGCATCACATTGAGCAACGAGGAGCACCGAAGGAGAGTCACATAGAACCTTCAAGTAGTGTCTCCCGACGTGATTCTCCCAACGGAGAAACGATGTCAAAGACGTCGCCATCGTGCCGATCCAACTCCGAACCTAAGCTTTCGCCCAGAGACACACTTCCAACCGAGCACGAGGAAGATGATGACACACCTCGGCGACGCCTTCAAGGAAGAAAACGACACCCACAAACCGTCGCCACCAACCTCCAGTCATGCAGGACTTTCATCTGTATCATCGCACACCTTCGCTCGTGCTCACAAAAGCTCTTTGTTGTTGTTCACTCTATCGATCGTTCCCTAGGAAACGACCTCCTCAGGGAAGCGGCTCATCTTTGAATATCGGCCTCCTCAGATGATGGAACACAAGATCACTATTGGTTGGGTCCTATTTTATTTGGCAATGGCAGATGCTTAACCTCAAGTTGACACATTTTTTTTTTCTTATACACTTCTTCCTGAAGAAAATCTCACGGCTCGCGCTGCCCCGCGCATGCATGCATGCAAACAATCTCTTTTTTTTTCCTTACAGTGTAGTATAAAACTTTCCTCTCCCGGCCTTTTTATTAGCATGTGATAATTGCTAATTACTCCTCGTGCTGGATTCATCTGTGATCATCCCTACGACGCGCTGTATACGCGGTTCCTTAGCCTGCAATCCTCCTCCTACGAACCGACTCAAATACAAACAACCCCCTTCTATGGAATAAAAGCCCAATCCCCTTGCCCTTGTCTGCACTTAATCCAGTAACCAGATCACTGCCGACAACGCCTACCGACGGCATGGAGACAGCCGGCGGCGAGATCTTTCGCCTGCCGGAGGACCTCCTCGCGTCGATCATCTCCCTCACGTCGCCGCCGGACGCCGGACGCTGTGCCGCCGTCTCCCGGGCCTTCCTTGCCGCCGCGGACTCGGACGCCGTCTGGTCCAACTTCCTGCCCCGCGACATCCCGCAGTTCGCTAAGGGTGTGCTCCGCCACCCGCCGCCGTCCAAGAAGGGGCTGTTCCGATGCCTCTCCGACCAACCGGCGCTCCTCCAAGGCAAGGTCGTGGTACGTACAGACAGATCCCAGGCAACAATTAGGGCTACCTTCTTCTTTCCTTTTTTCAGTTTTGGATCAAAATCGGATAGCTAATGGATCCATCGATCTACCCGCGTTCCTTGGGTGCGTGCAGAGCATGCGGCTGGACAAGGCTACGGGCGCCAAGTGCTACATGCTTGCGGCGAGGGGGCTTCATATTTCATGGGGCAACACGCCAGAATACTGGCAGTGGATCAAGCTCGATTCTAATGAGATCCAAGGAAACAAGAGGTTTGAGTCGTTTCAAACTTTCAATGCTTACTTACGGTCAATTAATTTAGTTTTCATCGTTTCAATTAATGGTTATTTAGGGCCGGTTAATTTATTCGTCATCTAATCTATGATTGGATTGGATGGTATTGCGCGATCTGCCATACTAATAGTACCCTCACATATGTGACAGCTTCTCCAACGCTGCTAAACTCCGCTGGGTTTGTTGGTTGAAAATCCGTGGCAAGATACATACCAGGATGCTCTGTCGAAACTCAACGTATGCCGCTTACATGGTGTTCAAGCTAGCCCGCGGGTTCTACCATCTGGATTTCCCGTTTCAAGAGGCAAAGATCTGCGTTGGAGGCATCGAATCAACACGGCAAGTTTGCCTTCAAGCCTACATGGAGGATGGGGATGACGGGGTGCCTCGCAAACATATCTTGAAGTCGAAGCTTTATCCTCATACCCATACTCATACAACTAATCACCTCACAAATGACGTTATGCTCCCTCGAAAAAGGGATGATGGGTGGATGGAGGTCGAGTTGGGTGAATTCTATAATGAGGAAGATTGCGACGACAATGTGTCTGTGAGCCTAATGGAAACAAAAAGTGGAGGGTCCAAGAGTGGTCTTGTTGTGTGGGGCATCGAGATTAGAACTAAGAAATGACATTGATGGGCTTGTATGATTCATAGTCGGCGATGCTCAACATACATTTCCTCCTACAAAAACAATATCAATAACTTGAATATGTTCAAATCAGTTGATGAAAACATACAACTTGATTTAAGTTTCTTTTTTTGCAAGTAATTGTTCATATAAATTAAAAAAAGATGATGTTTGCATGATCGTTGGTATTTGTAACTTTGTTCTTTTTATCTATTTTCATATCGGCCTCTTGTGCAAAGTCAGATTTGTTATCTACTATATCCCTATAAAAACATCAAAGGACAGATCCAAATTATAATCACTACCATCTAATCAGTAAAACTGAAGATTAAAATCCCTCAATGTTGAGCATCAATGACATTGTGCCACCTCTTTCTATTGGGTAAAACACTAGATTTTGAAAATCTCTACTTGGCTACTGGTCAAATGGCTCTATGTTATCCGGGTCAAACAAGGGTTAAAAAACCCGGGTCATCACACATGAGGAACAGAAAGTTAATATAGGATGAGGAGTGCTTTGTGCAGAACTATAGTACACAATCTATTTTAGCAAAAAAAACATTAAATATGGAAAGTTCTTGACAAACTGGGTGTAACAGCCCACATGTAATAAGCTAGCAAACACTATGTTTTTTACTTCCTCTGTTGGACTTTTAACTTGGCATGGTGGATGTGTATGTCATTTCATGTGGTGATCTTAATTGGCTTTGAGAATGGAGTCATGTTGGGTTGTTTTCTTTTGCATCCAAAGTGGTTCAAGAAGGGCATTGATGGAATTTTCCTTGTCACATGCTCACTTCACTTGACACCAAACTTGGCCTAGCCATTTCATTTGCTATTGCAAGGGTTTTAAAATCCTCCAAGCATTTTTTCCACCACCAAAAACAGTAGCCCTAGTTCAAAGTGTTTTTGAATTCAAAAAGGGGCCACATTTTTGTTGTTGCCAAAATTTTGAAGAATCTAGAAAAATGCAAGGATTAAGAATTTCAAGCTCATGGAATTTTGAACCTTCTGTTTTTCTCTCAAAAAACTCTCCAAAGGCTTTTTCTATTTAATTTTAAATAGAAAAGGGTGCTGTTTTACTTTTGGGGATTGTTCACTGCATGCAAAATTGATCAAATCAATTTTGGGTGATCAAGCATCTTTTTAGGGGGATTTAAAAAATATTTGGAATATTTTTCCTTTTCCCATATCTTTTTCTTTTCCTTTTTCTTTCACTGCTGCTCATTTTTTTATATGGAAAAGGGCCCTGTTCTTCCTTTTCCTCTTCTAGCCACTTGGGCCGCCCGAATTCAGCCCACCAGCGGCAGCACCCCGTTTTTTTTCTTTTTCCTCCCTCTCTCTCAGCCGGCGGGCCCCGCCTGTCATCCCCCTCCTCTCACCTTTCTCCCCCCTCACACACATGGCGTGCCCGTGGAGGAGAGGCTCTCCTGGAGCCACGTCGCCTCTCCCCCTCTCCTATTTAAGCCCCCCCCGCTCCTCGTCTCCAACCCTAGCTCCATTCCCCCTCGGGCGCCGCCGCCTCCATCTCCTCCTTCCTCTGCGTCCGGCTCGAAGTCGCCATGGACAGGAGGTCCATGGCCTGAGGTTCCTGCGCGGCTCGACCACGTCTTCGTCTGCGTCTTCGCCTGGAACGCCGGCGACGTCTTCCCAAGCCGCACGAGCGTCGCCCCGCTGTGAGCCTGTCGATCCCCTCCCCCTGTCTCCTGCAAGAGGTCGTCCGCCGTGTTTTTCCGACGAGTAGTGGCACCCGTACGTAGCACGGCGAGGCTAGGTGTATGGAAAAATGAGTTCTGGGTGCTCCCGGCTGCGGCCAGGTGAAGTCTTGGAGTCCCCGGCGAGCCGTGCATGATGCGGTGGACGCCGGAATCCACGCGTGCGGCAGCGGCGAAGTCTGAACTTCTTCAGAGCGAGCAGCCAGATTTCCTCAGTTCACGCCTCGTTTCGCTTCGTTTCTGCGAGAGGGATGGTCACCGTAGTTGATACGAAGGCTGAGCAGCGTTGTGCCAGGGCGTTGGAGGCCTGGATCGAAGCACAGCGTCGCAAGCTCCCTCCTTTCGTCCATCTGCAGCCGCCTGAAGTCGGGTTCAGTTCGCGTTTCAGGTTCAGAAGACACCTCGTAGTTAGCTTAACTTCAGTGCGTGCTGTACTCTGTCAAAGTTCGAGCAGTGGCCGAGTGGTAGCGCACCTGGGGTGGTAACCGCGCGGTGCGGGGTTCGATCCCCCTTGGGGTCGAATTACCCCTAGAGTTTTTGCTCCTTTTCTCCAGCGCGGCCGTGGATCCAGCTGGGCCTGGCCCATTAGAGTTGGCGCGCTCAGGGGCAGGGAGCAGCAGCTGGGCCTGCTGGCCGAGACCAGCCCAAGCTGGCTGGGCTCCCCCTTCCCTTTTCTTTTTTTTATTCTTGTTCTTTTCTGTTTTTATTTCATTTAAGTTTGAATTCAAATTCAAACTAGAGTTCCACCTCCTGATCTTTTGATGCATGTCTTATATCTTTTTAGAGTAGCTTGAGCTACTGGTCAGCATAGTGAGGAGCATTTTTGCATTTGACCCTCTATTATTTTGAAGCATGGCCAATTTTGCAAATGCCCCCTGTAAATTCTTGTTTTGCCAAGTTGTTCAAATTTCAAGTTGCTCATGCCGTATATGAAATTGGGGTAATTTTGCATAAGGAATTGCATGGTGATGATGATTTGTTCATCTGAGCCTTTAAAAATTCATGAGGTGCAATTTTGCACTCAGCCCCCTGAACTTCAGCTGAATTTGCAACTGCCCTTGCAAATTCAAATTGAGACATGTCATATATGTTTTTGGGGTGCTTTTCTGCAAGGAGTTCAGCAGTGATGTTTCCATGTTGTTTTGTGCAACTCTTGAGACAAGGTGTGATCACCTGGTTCAGAAGCTTTCAGATCTTTCTGCCTGCAGCATTTCAAATTCAGTGCATTTGAAGTGTTGTTCACCTGATCTTTTCAAGTCTGTTCCAAGTCATCTTCTTTCTTCAAGTCAGTCCCTAGCATATTGTCATATGCCTAGTGGCTGGCCTCCATCAACTGTTGCACCTTCCATGTGTCAATTTCACCGACACTACTCCGTCTCCGGAATCTTTGCTCTATTTCCATGTTATTTAAATTCTTGCAATGCTTTGTTGTTCATGTCATGCTTCTATGCTACTTACACCTAAACTAAGGCTTAGACCAAAGCCATTGCAATGTAAATAAAATGCATATGAAAGTGATGACTTGTCGTCATCACCTTCATTTAAATTTGACTAGTCAGGGTCTTATCATGTGAATAAAACTTAAACATGCCATCCTTGTTTGAGTTTGCATCAGTTGCTTACTTGTGTGTTTTCCTTGCCGGTATCTTACGTTAGCACCCGAGACTGACGAGGAGACTTACGTGGAGCTGTCCGACACCGAGCACGAGGGTACCGTGGGTGCTGCTTCGACTACCTTACCAGGCAAGGGGGAGATCTGTGTCATTACTTTATAACTTTCTGCTCAAGCCTAGCTGTAGATCTAGAACGTTGTTGCTTGATCTTATCTACCTTATATGCCATGCTTAAACCCATACAGCCATGATCCCCACATCCCAGCAAACCATTGTACTGCTAAGTTACCGCTGCTCAGCCATTGCTTAGTATGGATAGAAAACTTGCTGCTTACCCTATATATTTATGGTTGGGATATCATGCTATAAAAGAAGTTGGTTGATATTTATTATTGTTAAATGATGTTAATTTATATTCGACGAAAGGTGGAAGGCTGGACTATTCCCGTCTGGTGCTTTGTTCCATTTGAGTCACCTAGGACCCGAGTTCCGGGTATTGTGTTTCTTGACGAGCGTGCCTAATCGTGTGTGGGGTTTTATGGGGCCCCCTTGTCTTACCTACCTAGCTTCATACGTTCCAGAGGTGGCCCAAGATGACTTACATTTGCAATGTGTGTGTGCTGGTTGGATCCCCAGTTGTTTCCAAACCAAACCAGGGCCAGGAGGACATAGTTTCTTGGCTGGCCCAAAACTGACCGGCGAGGGCCCGGTCCCCATGTGAGGCTTCACCGGCAACCCAAACCCTGTTGATACGGAAGAGGCCGATCCGAGAGCGTGGCCAGCTCCCAGATTGGATGTCGACTCCCCGGGGGCCACCCGGGTATGTGTGTTGTTAGATAGAGGGACTCTGACGTTCCGGAGTTTCAGGCGCTTACCTAGCCAAGTGGAAACCGGGCGTACATGCGACGTCTATAATGGACAGTTGGTACACCCCTGCAGGGTAAATCTTTTCGAAAAGCCGTGTCCGCGGTTATGGACTACTTGAGACCTACTCCTTGTTCATAGAATAACATCAATGTAAATCATGCTATAAAACTTGACAAACCGTGTGTGTGCCTTGGTTGTCTTTCTTCGTCCAGGGGGACCGAGAGAGAAACGAGGTCGTGTTATGTTTGCGTAAGTAGGTGGATAGCCGACTTATGACACGTTGTCAACGAACTTCTTGGATCTCATCTCTATTCTGATAGAACGTGTAGCCACCATATATGCTAGTACGGCTGCAACCTGTCTATGTCTATACCTTACCTGTAGCGTTAGTTATTCCGTAATGACATGTTCTCACCCCCGTTTACATTTCTGTCTTTACCGCTTTGCCTGATCGGCCGCTGCAGTGGACTACTACCTCGACCCCAGCACCGGACGTTACTTCGTGGAGGTGCCCCCGGAGGATGACGACGAGTACGAGTACCCCGACTAGTAGGATCCTACAGTTGGGCTCAGACGTTCCCGTGGGTGGATATTTATGTGTAGCCCTCTCTAGGGCAATTTGGATCTTGACCATACTCGGTCCCTATTTTGCTTCCGCTTGATGTATTGATGTATGGATGAGATGTACTCATGATGATGTTATATTATTAGACAGTGGCGTTGTATGCCCTGTTCTAATTATCTTCTATATGTATTTCCTTTCTTATAGAGTTATGCTTATATACCTGTTGTCGAGAATCCGGCAGCGACACGAGTGCGAGTGTCGTGCGCCGGTGGCGTTTGATGCGCTTCTAACTCCGACCGGACGCGAAAGCGACTGGTTAGAGTTAGTACCGCATCAGGGGCCTTATAACTTGGTATCAGAGCAGGACTGACTGTAGGACCCTTTACTGGCCGAAGTTGAGTCTAGAAACTATTTTGGTAGTTATATAGGAAAAATTTCGGAGAGTAGGACCTCTTTCTGTTTTCTCCTTATCCCACCCTCCCACCCCTTTTTCCGTGAGGAAGTGAAACGATGTTTTGTCTCTGCAACTTATCCCCTTTCAAAACAATCTAGGTTCTCGTTTACATGAGGCTCCGATTCCTCTATAATTTTTTTGCTAGCGACGAGATGTGTTGGCGTCTTTGAGACCACTGAGCCGCCACTTGGGGTTGACTGCTCTACCTCTCTTAAGGCGTACCCCAGGTGAAACGTCCATACAGGATTGGCGAGCATCGTATGGTAATATGGATGTGGTGTCTTTCCCCTATGGACGACCGTGATGGCGGGCCGCTCAAGGCAGATGTCTCATTGTTCAAGTTTCCAACCGCTCGTATATATTGTTGTGTGCTCGCTAGCAGATTATTATCTTGGATTCGGATGATCTTGGTTTGGGAATTCCAGTAGCACCTAGCTATCGACTTTCCGGGTTAACCTTGGTGGAATTTCAGCCTTCGGCTTTCTCATACCTCGTGAGGAAGTTTTATTGTCAATATTGCGTTAACTTCTGGTTACTTCAATGATTCGATCATGTTCCCATAAGTGTTCCTGTATACAGGATGCCAAGAGCGAACATACCGCCGCCAGAGAACCCTATCCTTGGGGAGGCTGTAGCCGCAGTGGCTCAGGGCACAGCTGTGATCCTTCAGATGCTGCAGAACCAGGGTGCTCAGAGGAATGATCGTCCACAGTACACCACGCTGCAGCAGTTCCTTGCGATCAGCCCACCCAGGTTCTCCGAGGCTCGAGACCCGCTGGAGGCGGATGACTGGATCGCAGAGATCAAGAAGCACTTCAATGCCAACGCCGTCAGACCCGTCGACTACGTCACCTTCGCCTCCTTCCAGCTTCAGGGTGCAGCAGGCAGTTGGTTCTCGACGTACAAGGCCAACAAGGGTGATGCAGAGATCACGTGGGAGGACTTCGTCAGGGATTTCAGAGCTGCTCATATTCCCAGTGGACTGATCGAGAGGAAGCGCGAGGAGTTCTTAGCTCTGAGGCAGGGGGACAGGTCTGTGCAGGAGTATAACCTGGCCTTCGTCAGGCTCGCCAGGTACGCTCCAGAGGAGGTCTCGTCAGAGGCCAAGCGCATTGCCCGGTTTCGCGGTGGTCTTGCCGCAGACATCAAGTATGCGCTCACCTTGTCCACGCCAAGCCTGTTCTCAGAGTTCGTCGACCAAGCTATCAGACAGGAGTCAGCTGAGACAGAGCGTTCCGCAGAGAAGAGGAAGCAGAGAGAGCACAGTTCAGCAGTGATGGTCCACAAGAAGGCCAAGTCCTGGATTACAGAGCCACAGTCTCAGCCGCAGCGTCAGCAGTTCCACCCGAGGGGGGCAGTTGTCCGCACTTTTGCCCGCCCTCCCGTCCCAGTGCAGCACGGACCTCGCTCTATTCCACCCTACGCGAGGCCGCCTGCTCCACAGGGCCAGCCCAGGCCAGAGATCACGTGCTTCAAGTGTGGCAAGCCGGGCCACAAGTCTCCACAGTGCACCGAGCCTCGTCACGCCCGGCTGCCTCCGCCTCCACCTCTCTCTACACCGAGCAATGCGATGGTGCGGGCCCAGCCACGAGCGCTCCGTGTGAACAACGTGACTTTGGCAGATGCCCAGCAGTCGTCTGAGATTGTGATTGGTAGGTTACTTGTATGTTCAGTTCCAGCGACAGTTTTGTTTGATTCCGGAGCTTCCCACTCTTTTGTCTCAAGAGCTTTCGTTGACCGTGCTGAGCTACAACCGCAGGGTTTGTCTCAGCAGTTGTCTATTGTTTCTCCGGGTTCCAATACAAACTCCACTGCTTTTGTTCCGGATGTGGAGATCTCTATCCAGGGTGCTATCTTTTCAGCATCAACGATAGTCTTGACCCGTTCCGACATTGATGTCATTTTGGGCATGGATTGGCTTGTCAAGTACAAGGCCAAGATCGATTGTCCGTCCAAGACCGTGTTGCTGACGCACGATTCAGGCGCAGAGATTTGGTATACTTGTGGCTCGACAGTGGGATCAGCACAGTTGTACGCTCTGAACGCTGGAGTTGCTCCATTGATCGAGGAGGTCAGAGTTGTTCGAGAGTTTCCAGATGTCTTCCCAGAGGAGTTGCCAGGTATTCCACCCGTGCGTGCTATTGAGTTCGTGATCGAGCTAGAACCTGGTACACAGCCGATATCTCGGCAGCCTTACAAGATGTGTCCGGAAGAGCTGATTGAGTTGAAAGAGCAGCTGGTGAAGCTAGAGAAGGATGGGCTCATTCGTCCGAGCACTTCCCCTTGGGGTGCCCCGTGTCTTTTTGTGAAGAAGAAAGATGGTACTAGTCGGTTGGTTCAAGACTACCGTGGTATCAACAAGAAGACGATCAAAAACAAATACCCTTTGCCCAACATCAATGACTTATTTGAGCAATTGCATGGAGCAAAGGTGTTTCAAAGCTTGATCTAAAGATGGGGTACCACCAGATTCGTGTCCGTGAGGAGGACATTCCCAAGACAGCCTTCCGCACTCGTTATGGACTGTACGAGTTTACGGTCATGACGTTTGGCTTCTCAAACGCACCTCCGACGTTCATGAGGGCCATGAACTATCTGTTCCAAGAATGGCTAGATGTGTTCGTACTCCTCTACCTCGACGACATCCTTGTCTTTTCCAAGTCAGAGGCTGAGCATGAGGAGCATCTCAGATTGGTGTTGCAGAAGTTGAGAGATCACCAGTTTTATGCCAAGTTCTCCAAGTGTGAATTTTGGATCAATAAGGTCAACTTCCTTGGCCATGTCATTTCCTCAGAGGGCATTGCTGTTGACCCAGACAGAGTCCGGACGATTCAAGATTGGACTCCGCCGAAAAATGTCAAGCAGTTGAGGAGCTTTCTCGGACTTGCCAGCTATTGCAGGAAGTTTGTCGAGAATTTCTCCAAGATAGAAAAGCCGATGGCCGAGCTGTTGTGCAAGGGCAAGAAGTACGTTTGGTCACAGGCTTGCCAGGCAGCTTTTGATGAGTTGAAGCTAAGGCTGACCACAGCTCCGATCCTTACACCGCCAGACGAGTCACAACCGTTTCAAGTTTTCTGTGATGCCTCGTTGAATGGCCTTGGCGGAGTCTTGATGCAGGGAAAGAATATTGTGGCTTACACCTCCAGCCAGTTGAAGCAGGCTGAGAGGAATTATCCGACCCACGACCTTGAGCTGGCTGTAGTGATTCATGCGTTGGTTACTTGGCGACACCTCCTCCTAGGGAGGAAGGTTGATGTGTTCACTGATCACAAAAGCTTAAAGTACTTGTTCACGCAGCCTAACCTGAACTTGAGGCAAAGGAGGTGGCTCGAGACTATTACTGAGTACTCCGTGGATATTCAGTATACGCCTGGCAAGGCGAATGTCATAGCTGATGCGTTGAGCCGCAAGGGTGATTGCAACAATGTCCAGGTGCAGAGGATACACCCTGATTTGTGTGAGGCATTTCGAAGGCTCAATCTTGAGCTAGTTCCAGCAGGCTATCTAGCCAACCTTGTGGTAGAGCCCACTATCCGTGAGAAGATTCGTGAAGCTCAGTCTGGTAGCTTGATGATTCAGAAAGTCAAGCAGGGTATTGCCGCCTCAGTTCCGAAGTACGGTTGCTTTTCAGTGCATAGTGACGGCACCGTGATGTTCGAGGAGAGAGTTGTTGTTCCCAAAGAGGGAGGTCTCAGAGAGGTCATCTTGAAAGAAGCCCATGACTTGAAGCTGTCTATCCACCCTGGTAGCACCAAGATGTATCAGGACCTCAAGCAGAGTTTTTGGTGGACTCGTATGAAGCGGGATGTTGCCCGTTTTGTCTCTCAGTGTGATGTGTGCAGGAGAGTGAAAGCACAGCACCAGAAGCCTGCAGGGCTACTTCAGCCAATTGAAATTCCAGAGTGGAAATGGGATCACATTGAGATGGATTTCATCACAGGTTTTCCTCTGTCGCAGAAGAAGAACAATGCCATCTTTGTCGTTGTTGACAATCTCTCCAAAGTTGCCCACTTCTTCCCAGTGAAGGACTCCATTTCTGCAGCTCAGTTGGCGGATTTGTACACCGCAAGAGTTGTGTCTTTGCATGGCATTCCCAAGAAGATCAGTTCAGATAGAGGCAGCCTTTTCACCTCTAAGTTCTGGCAGGCCTTCCAAAAGGCGATTGGTACGAAGGTGTTGTTCAGTACCGCTTATCACCCTCAGACCAGTGGGCAGGTTGAGCGTGTGAACCAGATTCTCGAGGACATGTTGAGGGCATGTGTGATCTCGTTTGGCATGAAGTGGGAAGAATGCTTGCCGTATGCTGAGTTCTCTTACAACAACAGCTATCAGGAAAGTCTGCAAGCAGCGCCGTTTGAAGTCTTGTATGGCCGCAAGTGCAGGACACCGTTGAACTGGTCCGAGACGGGTGAGAGGCAGCTGTTTGGTCCAGATGTGATACAAGAGGCGGAGGACAGAGTGAAGATTGTCCGGGAGAACCTAAAGGCAGCACAGTCTAGGCAGAAGGCCTATTATGACAAGAAACACCGTGGTGTTGACTTCAAAGTTGGTGATTTCGCATACCTCAAAGTGTCTCCACTTCGGGGCACTCACCGCTTTGGGATCAAAGGCAAGTTGGCTCCCAGGTTCGTTGGTCCGTTCCGCATCCTCGAGACTCGGGGACCTCTCGCGTTCCGCCTCGAGCTTCCAGACAGCTTGGCTATGGTGCATGATGTGTTCCACCTGTCTCAGTTGAAGAAGTGTTTCAAGCAGCCAGAGCAGGCAGTGGACTTGGGCGAGATCCAGCTCAGTGCGGATCTTTCTTACTCAGAGCGTCCAGTCCGTGTTCTTGACTCGTCCGAGCGCAAGACTCGCAACAAGACCGTTAAGTTCCTCAAGGTGCAGTGGGCACATCACTCGGAAAAGGAAGCAACGTGGGAGCGTGAAGATCATCTCCGTTCTGAGTATCCCGAGCTTTTTCTTGCTTAGATCTCGGGACGAGATCCTATGTTGGTAGGGGAGAGCTGTAACAGCCCACATGTAATAAGCTAGCAAACACTATGTATTTTACTTCCTCTGTTGGACTTGTAACTTGGCATGGTGGATGTGTATGTCATTTCATGTGGTGATCTTAATATGCTTTGAGAATGGAGTCATGTTGGGTTGTTTTCTTTTGCATCCAAAGTGGTTCAAGAAGGGCATTGATGGAATTTTCCTTGTCACATGCTCACTTCACTTGACACCAAACTTGGCCTAGCCATTTCATTTGCTATTGCAAGGGTTTTAAAATCCTCCAAGCATTTTTGCCACCACCAAAAACAGTAGCCCTAGTTCAAAGTGTTTTTGAATTCAAAAAGGGCCCACATTAAATGCAAGGATTAAGAATTTCAAGCTCATGGAATTTTGAACCTTCTGTTTTTCTCTCAAAAAACTCTCCAAAGGCTTTTTCTATTTAATTTTCAATAGAAAAGGGTGCTGTTTTACTTTTGGGGATTGTTCACTGCATGCAAAATTGATCAAATCAATTTTGGGTGATCAAGCATCTTTTTAGGGGGATTTTAAAAATATTTGGAATATTTTTCCTTATCCCCTATCTTTTTCTTTTCCTTTTTCTTTCACTGCTGCTCATTTTTTTTATATGGAAAAGGGCCCTGTTCTTCCTTTTCCTCTTCTAGCCACTTGGGCCGCCCGAATTCAGCCCACCAGCGGCAGCACCCCGTTTTTTTTTTCTTTTTCCTCCCTCTCTCTCAGCCGACGGGCCCCGCCTGTCATCCCCCTCCTCTCACCTTTCTCCCCCTCACACACATGGCGTGCCCGTGGAGGAGAGGCTCTCCTGGAGCCACGTCGCCTTTCCCCCTCTCCTATTTAAGCCCCCCCGCTCCTCGTCTCCAACCCTAGCTCCATTCCCCCTCGGGCGCCGCCGCCTCCATCTCCTCCTTCCTCTGCGTCCGGCTCGAAGTCGCCATGGACAGGAGGTCCATGGCCTGAGGTTCCTGCGCGGCTCGACCACGTCTTCGTTTGCGTCTTCGCCTGGAACGCCGGCGACGTCTTCCCAAGCCGCACGAGCGTCGCCCCGCTGTGAGCCTGCCGATCCCCTCCCCCTGTCTCCTGCAAGAGGTCGTCCGCCGTGTTTTTCCGACGAGTAGTGGCACTCGTACGTAGCACGGCGAGGCTAGGTGTATGGCAAAATGAGTTCTGGGTGCTCCCGGCTGCGGCCAGGTGAAGTCTTGGAGTCCCCGGCGAGCCGTGCATGATGTGGTGGACGCAGGAATCCACGCGTGCGGCAGCGGCGAAGTCTGAACTTCTTCAGAGCGAGCAGCCAGATTTCTTCAGTTCACGCCTCGTTTCGCTTCGTTTCTGCGAGAGGGATGGTCACCGTAGTTGATACGAAGGCTGAGCAGCGTTGTGCCAGGGCGTTGGAGGCCTGGATCGAAGCACAGCGTCGCAAGCTCCCTCCTTTCGTCCATCTGCAGCCGCCTGAAGTCGGGTTCAGTTCGCGTTTCAGGTTCAGAAGACACCTCGTAGTTAGCTTAACTTCAGTGCGTGTTGTACTCTGTCAAAGTTCGAGCAGTGGCCGAGTGGTAGCGCACCTGGGGTGGTAACCGCGCGGTGCGGGGTTCGATCCCCCTTGGGGTCGAATTACCCCTGGAGTTTTTGCTCCTTTTCTCCAGCGCGGCCGTGGATCCAGCTGGGCCTGGCCCATTAGAGTTAGCGCGCTCAGGGGCAAGGAGCAGCAGCTGGGCCTGCTGGCCGAGACCATCCCAAGCTGGCTGGGCTCCCCCCTTCCCTTTTCTTTTTTTATTCTTTTTCTTTTCTGTTTTTATTTCATTTAAGTTTGAATTCAAATTCAAACTAGAGTTCCACCTCCTGATCTTTTGATGCATGTCTTATATCTTTTTAGAGTAGCTTGAGCTACTGGTCAGCATAGTGGGGAGCATTTTTGCATTTGACCCTCTATGATTTTGAAGCATGGCCAATTTTGCAAATGCCCCCTGTAAATTCTTGTTTTGCCAAGTTGTTCAAATTTCAAGTTGCTCATGCCGTATATGAAATTGGGGTAATTTTGCATAAGGAATTGCATGGTGATGATGATTTGTTCATCTGAGCCTTTAAAAATTCATGAGGTGCAATTTTGCACTCAGCCCCCTGAACTTCAGCTGAATTTGCAACTGCCCTTGCAAATTCAAATTGAGACATGTCATATATGTTTTTGGGGTGCTTTTCTGCAAGGAGTTCAGCAGTGATGTTTCCATGTTGTTTTGTGCAGCTCTTGAGACAAGGTGTGATCACCTGGTTCAGAAGCTTTCAGATCTTTCTGCCTGCAGCATTTCAAATTCAGTGCATTTGAAGTGTTGTTCACCTGATCTTTTCAAGTCTGTTCCAAGTCATCTTCTTTCTTCAAGTCAGTCCCTAGCATATTGTCATATGCCTAGTGGCTGGCCTCCATCAACTGTTGCACCTTCCATGTGTCAATTTCACCGACACTACTCCGTCTCCGGAATCTTTGCTCTATTTCCATGTTATTTAAATTCTTGCAATGCTTTGTTGTTCATGTCATGCTTCTATGCTACTTACACCTAAACTAAGGCTTAGACCAAAGCCATTGCAATGTAAATAAAATGCATATGAAAGTGATGACTTGTCGTCATCACCTTTATTTAAATTTGACTAGTCAGGGTCTTATCATGTGAATAAAACTTAAACATTCCATCCTTGTTTGAGTTTGCATCAGTTGCTTACTTGTGTGTTTTCCTTGCCGGTATCTTACGTTAGCACCCGAGACTGACGAGGAGACTTACGTGGAGCTGTCCGACACCGAGCACGAGGGTACCGTGGGTGCTGCTTCGACTACCTTACCAGGCAAGGGGGAGATCTGTGTCATTACTTTATAACTTTCTGCTCATGCCTAGCTGTAGATCTAGAACGTTGTTGCTTGATCCTATCTACCTTATATGCCATGCTTAAACCCATACAGCCATGATCCCCACATCCCAGCAAACCATTGTACTGCTAAGTTACCGCTGCTCAGCCATTGCTTAGTATGGATAGAAAACTTGCTGCTTACCCTATATATTTATGGTTGGGATATCATGCTATAAAAGAAGTTGGTTGATATTTATTATTGTTAAATGATGTTAATTTATATTCGACGAAAGGTGGAAGGCTGGACTATTCCCGTCTGGTGCTTTGTTCCATTTGAGTCACCTAGGACCCGAGTTCCGGGTATTGTGTTTCTTGACGAGCGTGCCTAATCGTGTGTGGGGTTTTATGGGGCCCCCTTGTCTTACCTACCTAGCTTCATACGTTCCAGAGGTGGCCCAAGCTGATTTACATTTGCAATGTGTGTGTGCTGGTTGGATCCCCAGTTGTTTCCAAACCAAACCAGGGCCAGGAGGACATAGTTTCTTGGCTGGCCCAAAACTGACCGGCGAGGGCCCGGTCCCCATGTGAGGCTTCACCGGCAACCCAAACCCTGTTGATACGGAAGAGACCGATCTGAGAGCGTGGCCAGCTCCCAGATTGGATGTCGACTCCCCGGGGGCCACCCGGGTATGTGTGTTGTTAGATAGAGGGACTCTGACGTTCCGGAGTTTCAGGCGCTTACCTAGCCAAGTGGAAACCGGGCGTACATGCGACGTCTATAATGGACAGTTGGTACACCCCTGCAGGGTAAATCTTTTCGAAAAGCCGTGTCCGCGGTTATGGACTACTTGAGACCTACTCCTTGTTCATAGAATAACATCAATGTAAATCATGCTATAAAACTTGACAAACCGTGTGTGTGCCTTGGTTGTCTTTCTTCGTCCAGGGGGACCGAGAGAGAAACGAGGTCGTGTTATGTTTGCGTAAGTAGGTGGATAGCCGACTTATGACACGTTGTCAACGAACTTCTTGGATCTCATCTCTATTCTGATAGAACGTGTAGCCACCATATATGCTAGTACGGCTGCAACCTGTCTATGTCTGTACCTTACCTGTAGCGTTAGTTATTCCGTAATGACATGTTCTCACCCCCGTTTACATTTCTGTCTTTACCGCTTTGCCTGATCGGCCGCTGCAGTGGACTACTACCTCGACCCTAGCACCGGACGTTACTTCGTGGAGGTGCCCCCGGAGGATGACGACGAGTACGAGTACCCCGACTAGTAGGATCCTACAGTTGGGCTCAGACGTTCCCGTGGGTGGATATTTATGTGTAGCCCTCTCTAGGGCAATTTGGATCTTGACCGTACTCGGTCCCTATTTTTCTTCCGCTTGATGTATTGATGTATGGATGAGATGTACTCATGATGATGTTATATTATTAGACAGTGGCGTTGTATGCCCTGTTCTAATTATCTTCTATATGTATTTCCTTTCTTATAGAGTTATGCTTATATACCTGTTGTCGAGAATCCGGCAGCGACACGAGTGCGAGTGTCGTGCGCCGGTGGCGTTTGATGCGCTTCTAACTCCGACCGGACGCGAAAGCGACTGGTTAGAGTTAGTACCGCATCAGGGGCCTATCATGCATATATGCGCAAACACTTCACCACTCTCCTATCCCCTAATAAAGAAATTGTGGAGTAAAAGTGCTAGAAGTAAAAAAAAAATAGTGGTTTGAAAGAGAAAGGAAATGCTCTATCAAACGAAAATGACATATCCATTGGTAACAATGATTGCATGGACCGAATGAGTTCCTAATTGTGCTAAGCCACGAGGGAAACAAACTGTCACCAATTAAACATAACAATAAATAATCTCAGCAAGATGATGAGCATCTACTGCATTAATCTACTATTGCGTTTGGGTTGTGTTAAGAAAGGCAGAGTTCATAGAGGAAGAAACATATATGATAGTTTCCTCTTTTATGACTTCGCCAATAAGAATTTGATTATTAAAGAACTACAAGTATCATCGCAAAGTGATGATGCACCCATATACCTCCGTGAGATCAAACGGATGACGATTCCATGAATTGTAATGGTTGCTACAATATTGGACACTGGCCGTGCCTCTCACGGAAGCAAACGTGCACCTTTCGAGGAAAAAATGGGGTTTTTCCCTTTTTCGAGAGGCATGGTTGTGCCTCTCGCGGATACAAACTTGTGCCTCCACGAGAGACACGATCATGTCACTCGTAAAAAAACATGTTTTTCCCATGCAAAATGATTGTTTTTTTCAAAAAAAAAAACTTCAAAATGTAAGAAAAATCACATGAAAAACGAAAAAAATCATCGAATACCAAAAATGGGTACAAGAAAATAAAAAAATAATCCCTAGGAAATGCTCTGCACGCGACACGTGACGTGCTCTCAGGATACCAAAAATAATCGTTGCAGGGCTCCCAAAAAAATCACTCCTTGATTAGTCCCGCCCTCTTGGTAACACATGCGCTGCTAATAGCGGGAAAAGAACTAAATGCTGAAAAAAAGGAAAAATCAAAGATGAATCCAAGCTCATACGCTCCCGGTGAACAATACATTCAAAGAAATAGTAAACAAAAATTAAAAAATCTGACACTTTTAGGCATCGAAGATGCTTATGTGTGCAAGGCGAGTGCAAAAAATTTCATGGTGTTTAGATATTCGAGGAGCTCATAGGAAAAAGGAGAAAATCCGCTCCAAACAGTATTTTTTCAAAGCTTCTCAAACATCCAACATTTTTCTTTTTACCACGAGCTCTTCGAATGTCCAAACTCCAAACATCATAAGATTTTGCAAGCACCTTCTACGTATGAGCATCTTGAATACCTACCTTTAAAAAAAGATTATACCTTTTATTACTTATTTTAAATTTACTATCCACGGCTAAGATGCACATACACGTGGGCATCGAATCGACTCTGTCGAAAAGAGCAACTAGTACCACACATACACTTTACGGCTACTCAAACCAATACAGTTCCAGGCCACTTTTCAGCTACAGATGGTCTGGGATGGGCTTTCTGGGGCGACCTTTGTTATCAGGCCCATATATCCTCCAGTTGGGGATATAAATCTCGTTGGGTTATCACAGAAAAACAAGTGTCTTCTTAATAATTGTACCCTTTCTACTAAAAATGCAAGATCGTCTGGGTGGTGTAGTTGGTTATCACGTTAGTCTCACACACTAAAGGTCCCCAGTTCGAACCTGGGCTCAGACATCATTATTATTTTTTGTTCTTTTTCTTTACATATACGGATGAATGATCTATTTTTTGCAAGGGCGACCGATCCATCATCTTCTCCTGCAATCAATCCCATCGCAAACACCAGGACAAAGGGTCACTCGGTGCTAGACGTGGTCACCCTATTTGTTCTCACATTGTCTTCTTCTTGCAATTTTTCAGGATTAAATCTTCCATGCCCGTTGTGAGTGTCATCGTCTAAGGTGTTACTAGTAAGCGTGCAAGTGCAACACATGTATGCTCATAAAAATAAATTTCCTATCCTAGCTAGTTAGACAATTATTCAGATAAAATTAACAAGAAATCTAACAAAATATTGGTAAATATAAGAAAAGCAATAAAGACATCAGTAGTGTACTAATTAAAAAAAACACAAAATAAGTAATTGCCATCAAAATATACTACGTAAATTAATTTCTGGTAAACAACATATTTTGAAGATTGTGAACCCTATCCAATTTCCACAATGTTAAATTATACTTCTAATCAGCGTTGTACAATTGCAGTAATATCAACAACTAAACTAGATAATACCCCTCGCGTTGCAGCGAAATATGTAGCAACAAAAATTTTATCAATAAAATTTAAATATACCAAAGTTCTTTTAGGAGAACAAAATACAATAGATAACATAATCTGCATATGGTGGGCATGAAAAGTTTACAAAATTTAAATAAAAGTTCAATTGAACATCTATAGAGTTAATAATGTGCTTTATATGGTTGGCTTGGTACTTATTTGGTGAGATCAAAGGAATAAAAAGCATGTAAAGACTTGATGTGGCATGCATGATGAGGTGGATAATGTGCATGTAGAATTAATTGATGTGGCATGCATGATGAGGTGGATAGTGTGCATGTAGAGAGAATTGGTAGTAGTGGGGATCAACTTCTTAAGAATAGTAGATGACTATTGCCATCATGTTTCTACTATGAAAAAACATATTGTCTATAGTCAAAAATAATATTCAAAATAATTTTATCTGGAGAAGGACGAGCAATGTAAACATAAAAGTGGAATCATATGTTTCTTTGTGCATCTCAAGAAGTTTGAGATAATACATTGGTCTGTTGCAGCTTGCATGCAATATACATCTGTTACCATGTGCATATATGTATTCATCCTTTGCCCATGCTTAATTATTTCTAGATAGTGATTTCGGTCACTTTGTCGTGCAATGTGATGCAAGATATAGCTATTTGCAACCTTGCTTACACTTTTACAGTGGCAATTCCTTCAATCATGAACTAATGCTTCATGTGAATTACTGCAAATAAGAGATTGCTCAAAAAAAAAACTTACAATGAAAACTACTTATTGTGCTACCATTGATAAGGATGCAAAGGGATATGGCGCAAGAGGATTCCCTAAGATCAGGGACAGTCAGAAGCATGCATCAAACCTGAAGGTTATAAGAAACAGAAGAATAAATGCAAGCAGACAGCACAATCTCACAATCCATCTTTAAAGCAAGAGGGTAAGAAGCCAAACCATGTAGCTTCTAGAAGTGTTATCAGCCCATGTCCCTTTAGAAAAGGTTTGTGCGTCCTTCATCTTATGATACTAGATGATATCCCGCGCGTTGCTGCGGAAACTTTTAAAAAATAATTAATGTTCTAAAATATGATAAAAATATGAAATATAGTATAATTTGATTATAAATTCTTTTTTGAAAGAGAAACTGTTTAGATTAAAAACATAAGAATATTTAATAAAAATGAGTGGGATTTTTTATAGGAATTTATGACCTTAATAATATATCAGCGAGTTGATATGAGACGGAAAACAACGTTGAGCAAAGACAGTGGAACATCAATCTTGGCTAAACCTAAAACAATGATAGCAACTCATAAAAAAATGTTGCAAATAAAAATAAATGCAAGATAACTTATAATTTAATTTTTAATTTGTAAATCATGAAGTTGAGTACATAATTTTTATATATTTGTGATAGTCGCATGTGCATGCGGATTTAATGAGAGTATATACATGAAGTTAGTGGAAAAGAGTTTTGCATGATGGACTTACTTGATGATGTGGATAGCTTGCATGTGAAGAGAAATATGTTAGTGGGGTTAAACTATTTATGTATTATAGATTATAGATATCTAGATGGCTTCAAAATTCTTTGGTTCTTTCAGTATTGTGTTTGTGCAAATGTGGTAAATTTTATGAAGTCTTCTACGACACACACCATGCTCTACAAACAAATGATATTATAGTCTACGGGTATTTCCTTAAAAAGTCAGCCAATTAAAAACGAAAAACTATGGCCCTTTTCAACAAATAATTGCCTGATAGTTATTACGTCGAACAATCAAAATTGGCATGTTTCTTCGGATTACAAACTACATAGGATTTAGTTCAGAACAATGAGTTCCACCAAACAATGATACCCAGGTTGAGCAACATGTTGGAATTGCCTACATTCCTACCAGCAATAGGAAAAAACACAATTGTCTTGTAAAATTGATTACTAATAAAAACATATTTGTGACTTATTTTCAAAACATGATTTTTTGTTCTCTGTACGTGTTGTAGAGTGTGGGTCCAGTGAACATTCAGTAATAAATTAAAATTTTGGAATAGATCATCTAATACAAAAAATAATCAAAATTAACTACTTAGTGGTCCCACTTATGTATCCATTGTAATATCAAGGCAAAAGATTAATGGCAATCAATAGAGTACCTCTTGCTTCTTCAAAACTTATGTAGACTAAATCTGGGGAGGATCAAATGTAAACGGGAAGTACCCAAGTAAAGTCGAGATCATATGAGCTCGGTATGAACAGTAAAATCGAAAAAAAAATTAAATTTTTTTGTGGCGAATATTTGATAAATTTTTGATATGCTTGCAAAATTTCATCACGAAATGACATTCGTGGAATACGCAGCAAATAAAACCAGAACTCTAAAATGCTGTTAAAATAACATTTTGGAGCATCGATTTTGTTTTTTTGCTGCGTATTCCACGGATGTTATTTTGTGATGAGATTTTGCACGCATATCAAAAATTTGTCAAATGTTCGCGACAATTTTTTTTAGATTTTTTTGAATTTTTTTTGAAAGCTCATATAAGCTCGGGTTCAATTGCTCTGCGTCCAATGTAAACTTGCTTCTTCTAAAGTGTTTTAAGACTTTTTAGAAAGTTTCGGTTTGGTTTCTTTTATTTTTTTATGTTTTATAATTTTTATTTATTTTACTACCTCCTTTACATTTTTATCTTTTAAAAGAAAATGTTCACATTCTTGGGATTTTTTAAAAAGTTCAAAAACGGTTGACACTTTGAAAAAATGATAAAGATTCTAACTTTTATTTATCTTTCCTAAACAATGCTCGTGTTTTTTAACAAATTCAAAACATTCACTTTTTTATACTTTTCAATTTTTTTTAATAAAATGAACTAAAAAGGTAAAAACCAATAAAACGAGAACAACGTAAATTTTTTTAGTGGGGTAAGTAACTTTTTCTGAGCAACCAAACACACACACACAAAGTAACCATGTGAAGCGGATTCTCGTAAAAAAAAACTGAAGCCGAAACAAACAACTATTAGAAATCAGCTTTGCCAATGAAGCTGAAGCTGGATTTAGACTATTTCTAATGTAATTGTTTGAAGCACGTCCAAATGCATTTCAGTGATAAATCTGATTCGCAAAATCAGCTTTGCCTGTGAAGTAAAGCTGCAGGTGATTGGAAGGTAGATAAAGCTCAAACAAACCACAGCACGCACATTGCGCCGAAATGATGGGCCGGGTTACCCAGGCCTCCAATTTCACGCACACTAGGCCCGCCCGAGCTATAAGGGGCTTGCAAGTTCCAAAACCCTACTCCCCTCTCTCCCTCCTTCCGGATCCTTTCCCCTCCTTCTCCTCTCTCCGCCGCTCCGATCCGCCGCCGTCGAGCCGCCTCCGCCGCCTCCGCCATGTCGATCCGCATGCTGAACCAGAATGCGCAGGTGCTCAACAACTCGGCGGCGCTGAGCATGAACATCGGCGCCGCCAAGGGCCTCCAGGACGTCCTCAAGACCAACCTCGGCCCCAAGGGCACCATCAAGATGTACGCCCCTCCCCTCCCTCTCCCCTTCCCTCTGCCCGCTAGCCATGCCTTCCCCGAAGGCTGGATCGCGCGCGCCTCCTCCTCCCTAGGTTTGCGTAAGCAGCCAGATTTGAAACGGCTACTCGTGGCCGATCTCTCGCCTGGGCAAGCTCGTTAGGGATTTTTTCCCCATTTCGATCCAGGCCCCGTTCGGTGTCCCACTGTTCGAGATGCCCGCGCATTATGGTTTTAAGTCGGGTTTGGTAATTAGTTAGTTACTTTCAATCTTTTGTGCTGCTGAAGTATAGAATTAGGGTTGGTTCATCGATAGATCTTTAGGCAACTCCATGGATGTTTGCTAGTATATCTCACTGTTACTTTGGCTTGTGATGCGCAGGCTCGTGGGTGGAGCTGGTGACATCAAGCTGACCAAGGATGGGAACACCCTCTTGAAAGAAATGGTATTAACCAAATATGCTCACAATGATGACCTACTATGTGACGCTCTATCGGCTGGTTTCTGAGGCTTTGTGTTGTTGCTATTCACAGCAAATCCAGAACCCAACAGCCATCATGATTGCGAGGACAGCGGTGGCGCAGGACGACACGAGCGGTGATGGCACCACATCCACAGTGCTTTTCATCGGGGAGCTAATGAAGATGTCTGAGCGATGCATCGAAGAAGGTCTGTATATGGACTCCTATCCCTCGTATCCGCTTTGATGAATCAAATCATTGATATGGTTGTTGTTGCATGAAATTTGCTGTTTGCATTTGAAATGTTGTTTAGGCATCTATGATGGCGCTGTATATACAATTAAATGTGATTATTCTTTTCATAGGGTGTACCCCCTTTTGGACAAATATGTGCTTGTGCGATGTTTACTGTTATTCTTTCTGAACAGTTTTTTCCTGCCGGTGATCATGTGCTGGTATTATGACTTGAGTACTTGACCCATCTATTTAGTTGATTAAGATTTAAGAATGACTAGTTTTACATTGTTATGCAATCTTCACATGTAAAAACAAGTGCGTACACAACAAGTGAAGATAAAATATTTGTTGACTTGTGCCACTGCCAAAGGTTTATGGGTGTGGCATCCCTGAGATATTTGAATGTGATTGTAGCACAACTGATTGGATGGATCAATAGCCAACTGAAGATAGAGAGTATTGCCGTATAATTTTGACTTCTGCGTTTTTAGGTTGATAGTACTCTTCTAGCATGGCTTCGTGCATTTGGTGGACAATATTGTGCTCTGTACCAAGCGGTTAACCTTAGAAATATGGACCTTCTCCTCTAAACTTGTGACAAAATGTTACCTATAATTGCATAGCTATTTCTTAGAGGGAAAACCCATGTGTTTATATGAAAGCTGGCTCCTTGCTATAGGTCCATACTAACTGGTTGTTATTTTTGCAGGTACCCATCCACGGTTTTTGGTTGATGGCTTTGAGGTTGCCAAGAAAGCAACTCTTGAATTTCTTGAGACATTCAAGACACCAGTCGTCATGGGTGAGCAACCCGACATGGATATGTTGAAAATGGTAGCAAGAACAACTCTTAGGACTAAGGTGGTTCCACTCCATTTCACCATTTTTCTTTGTAAACTAATGCACACATATTCCAAGTCTTACACTAAATTCAATATTTTGTAGCTGTATGAAGGGTTGGCTGATCAGTTGACTGATATTGTTGTAAAAGCGGTAATGTTATATTTCTTTTGACTGTGTTGTTTGGATGCTTTTATTCCACAAAATTGCTTAGCTTATTTCTGTTTTCTGTATGGTCCATGATATAGGTCCTATGCATCCGCCAAAGTGATGAGCCAATTGATCTTTTTATGGTGGAAATAATGCATATGCGCCACAAATTCGATGTTGACACACGCCTGGTATGTATTGTTTTTTCTTTCTTTGCAGTTTGCCCAATATAACATCCTTGAACTTCAAAGACCTATGGATAAATAGTTCACATGTATTTTCAGTCACAAGCTTGTGCACATGGCTACCTGTTTATTGTAGTCCTGTTCATATGTTTTCTCTGCCACACAAATAAATGAACCTTAGTTCTAATGTAACATCAGAACACTTACTTCTTTGTTTTTCTTTTGTAGATTGAGGGTCTGGTCCTTGACCATGGTTCTCGGCACCCTGACATGAAGCGTAGGGCGGAGAATTGTTACATCATGACAGCCAATGTATCACTGGAATATGAGAAAAGGTGCATATTTTTGCATAGAGTGTTTTGTTGCATACTCTAGTTCCAGTAATCACCATAGATACATTCTTTTAATTTGGCTGCACCAAATATAAGAACGTTTATACTTCAATATTTGTCAAAAACATGTAGAATCTTGCCTAGAATTACCGACTTCAGTCAACGTATGTTATTTTCTTGCACGTCTGTCTTTACTTGTTGTACATGCATCAGTGAAGGTAACTGTTTAACTGACACATAAGTTTCTCAGCGAAATAAATGCAGGATTCTTCTACTCCAACGCAGAACAAAGAGAAAAGATGGTTACTGCGGAGAGACGTCAAGTTGATGAACGTGTCAAGAAGATTATTGAATTGAAAAATAAGGTATGTACATAGCCTCTCTCTCTCTCTCTCTCTCTGTTGTCTGGAAAATATTGTCTTTATGTGTTTCCATCTTGCAGGTTTGCGCAGGAACTGATAAGAATTTTGTGGTGATCAACCAAAAGGGCATCGATCCTCCATCCCTCGATCTCCTAGCTAGAGCAGGGGTAACCATTTCTGACTTGTTTTTACATGATGCATGATGGTTCTAATTTGCTAAAATCAACCTTGATCTGTTTGGGGTTCCAGTTAGTTAAGAATTTGTGTCATAATGTCACCGCCTAAACTTGCAACAAGTTGATTGACATTATACATGAAATGCTACTCTATAAGCCACACAACAATCAGTTCAGTCCAAGACAAACCCATGTAGAAATGTAAGTTCAGCAACTTTTATTGAGGGGGCTTACACTTGAAGAGCCAAGCCGTGCACGTATGTTTTTTGTAACTATCTAGGACCTAAGCATGATGATCAATGTTGCAAATGATGATAATGCAATAAATTCATTCAGATTTGATACACGTTAATTTGAACTGTGACAAGTTTTTGCATTGGGGCCTTATTGCATTTTGCAGATTATTGCTCTGCGAAGAGCGAAGAGGAGGAACATGGAGAGACTTGTGCTAGCATGTGGCGGGGAAGCCATAAATTCAGTTGATGATTTGACTGAAGACTGTCTTGGCTGGGCTGGGCTTGTCTATGAGCATGTTCTTGGAGAAGAGAAATACACATTTGTGGAGAATGTCAAGAATCCTCACTCTTGTACCATATTGATTAAAGGTTAGTTCATCCTTGAGAAACAATAGCATATTTTCCGAAACTACCTGTGTTGGAAACTTACCATGAATTCAACTATCTTCAGGACCTAATGACCACACCATTGCACAAATTAAGGATGCCGTACGAGATGGTCTAAGATCTGTGAAGAATACAGTTGAGGATGGAGCTGTTGTGCTGGTATGATCTGTAAATTTATTTCGCAGGACAGCATTAAAACAAATGTTTGGCTTAATAAATACACACTAATTTAGCAGAGGTTATACTCCCTCCGGCCCAGTGCATAAGGCACCTAATATGCGGCAGCGCGACCTAGGTGAAATTTGGTTGGAGGAGACGAAACATCAAACGTAGAATCCCATTAATCTCTGTGCCAGATTTCCCTCTTTAACTGAATAAACATTAAGCAATAAATCCCTAATTAACAGGATAACCGGCTAACTCTGCTGCATGCAAACGAATTATACCCTTTCTTTAATTGCCGCCTGCCAATCTCACGAATGCACAGGTCCTCGCTTCTCTCCCGCATGCAAATGGGTTTAATCCCTTCCTTAATTGTAGTTGTTGGGAAGAAAAAGAGGAGGAAAGTTAATGAATCACGCCTAAATGTTTTGGGAAAACCTGGTTTTTGTAAAGTGCCCTATGCACCGGTATGGAGGGAGTACTAAAGATATTGTCTTTGATTAGGATTTTGTAGTCCGCATGGGGTGTGGGGAACTTCATGATCTACTTGAGCATAGTAATTCATTAGAGTATTATATATTTAATTTGGCTGTCATCCTAGTGTGTTCAACTTGACTTTAACAGATCTTGGTTGACTGTCAGCTTCTTTAGAACATGCTTGTTATCTTATATTTTCTATTTGATTTGTTGACTGTAGGGCGCTGGAGCATTTGAGATGGCTGCAAGGAAGCATCTCATGGACAACATTAAGAAGACTGTTAAAGGAGTAAGTCCACTGAAAGATTGACATGCTCTTTTCTACTGTGGCAATATCAGTAAGCATGCTGCTGCTAACTTTGGAATCTTAACAACAGCGAGGCCAACTCGGGGTGGGGGCATTTGCCGATGCTCTACTCGTTATCCCCAAGACGCTAGCGGAGAATTCGGGTCTGGATACCCAAGACGTTATGGTCTCTCTTGAGGTATGCGCTATCACTCATTGTATTGTCTCTCCCTTTACAGTTCATCTTGAGTTTGGGCATCAGAAAACTTAGAACTGTGTATGTGTCTGCTGATGTTTCTCCTGCGGTACAGAATGAGCACGACCGTGGGCTGGTGGTGGGACTGAACCATAACACTGGCGAGCCCATTGATCCCGAGATGGAAGGCATCTATGACAATTACTCGGTGAAGCGCCAGATAATCAATTCCGGGTACGTGATAAATTAAGCACTGGTTCCTCAGCTGACCCTTTCATTCATTCTCAAAATGAAAAAAGAAGAAGAATGCTTGTTATTTGTGACGTGTGACATGGCGAACGGTGTTTTTTTTTTTTTTGTGTTGCAGACCCATCATCGCGTCGCAGCTGTTGCTAGTGGATGAAGTGATCAGGGCAGGGCGCAACATGAGGAAACCAACCTAATGCTAGTTTATGGCCGAGGCTTTTTGTTTGGCCGTTTCGCTCTCTGGTGTGCCGTGTAGCAAGTAGGTGGTGGAATGCTTGACTGGAAGAGATTGTACTTGTAACAAGGCTTGTGACAGTAATGCCATCGTGGCGGCGATCTGTTTCTACGCTCATGTTTGTATGCAGAATGTTTTCATGTTGGATCAAGTTGAGCAGCTATTTATTTTTTGTGTGTGCATGATGATTGGGCTCTTGTTTCTGTTGAGGATGACATACATCCTGCTGTGCATGGTTTTGACGAAGAGAAAACTAAAAGTCCAAGGGATCGCTCGTTTCACCCTCTCAGCGTCAGCGAGGATTTGAACCTCTCCAAGCAGACTATCGTGTAACTGCTTGCGTTGTTTCCTGTGGCATGAATCAAACAGTCGGCAAGTCCGATTAATCAAGCAAACATGCATGACGAAAACATGGAGCAAGAGCTGACTGCCAGCCGTGGCCTGTGACAAGCTCCAAGCCTCACTCAATCTCTGCCGTCTGAGCATATCGCATCACACACTAAACGATCTTGTCTCATATGTAAATAGACGCGCGCGCGCGCACACACACACAATGGTACGAAAAAGTAGTCTCATTCGTTCGTATGTATGAAAAAGTAGTTTTATTTGCCAGCAAAAAAAAAATAATGATGTCTGAGCCCAGGTTCGAACTGGGGACCTTTAGTGTGTGAGACTAACGTGATAACCAACTACACCACCCAGACGATCTGTTAAGTTTATAATTATTTTTTTGAAGTAAATAGTTTTCCGAGAAAACACAACAAGGCATCCAACTGGAGTATGTATGCCCTCATCCGGTGCAGCAAGCACAACCGAGAATATATATGGTATGGCACTGAAAAAAATACATAACAAATAGAAACATGATATGAGGACAATGTATTCGAGCTTGAGTTCATCTGCACCTAGGATGAACAGTAAATTTGAAAAAAAATAGGTGAAAAATGGAAAACAGATTTTCTTTCTTGCATTAGAGATGCTCAAGTGTTCTAAGTACTTGCAATGTTGATAAAATAATTCCACCGCGGGCGAACAGGAAAAGAAGGAAGCAACAACTGAAACTATTTATACACTGGATTATGAAACCCATATGTGATGTAAGAATCTTTTCATATACCCTATATAATTGAGATTGCAAAGTGATACTTTTTCAGCACCGCTTTTGAATGTATAAAAACAATTAAAAAGTTTAGCGCGCTATTTAAAACTATGCCAAATGTTGAACGGTCGCGCACTTGAGCACTCTATGGATAGGGGGAGTGCGTGGTAGAGAAATAGATTTTGCATTTTTTAGAAAATAACTTTCCTTTCCCTTTATATTACCAAGTGATAATGGCTAATTAGTAATTACATCTCCTCCTACCGCCCGCCTCCCTTCTCTGGAATAAAAAGTCCAAGCCCCGCAACATCCCGTCTCGTTCGATCTAAATCACTACAGACAACGCGTAGCTACAAGAGAAAGAGGGAGTACATCATGCAGAAAGCCGGCGCCAAGATCTTGCGCCTGCCGGAGGAGCTCCTCGCGTCGATCATCTCCCTCACGTCGCCGCCGGACGCCGGGCGCTGTGCCGCCGTCTCCCGGGCCTTCCTTGCCGCCGCGGACTCGGACGCCGTCTGGTCCAACTTCCTACCCCGCGACATCCCGCGGCTCGCTGAAGGTGCGCTCCGCCACCCGCCGCCATCCAAGAAGGGGTTGTTCCGACGTCTCTCCGACCAGCCGGCGCTCCTCCCATGCAAGCTCGTGGTACGTACGTACAGATCCCAGGCAGTTTAGGTCTAGCTTCTTTCTTTCTTTCTTTTTTGATCAAAATCGGCTAATGGATCAAGATCAATCAACCGGCGTCCTTGGGTGCGCGCAGAGCATGCGGCTGGATAAGGCTACGGGCGCCAAGTGCTACATGCTTTCGGCGAGGGGGCTTCATATTTCATGGGGCGAGAACCGACGTCATTGGGTGTGGATCAAACTCGATTCTGATGTGATCCGACGAAACAAGAGGTTCGAGTCGTTTCAATGGGTATTTAATTATTCAGTGCCAATAAATTTAGTTACTCCTTCCGATCCATATTAATGTACTTAAGTTTGTCTAGATACACATGCATCTAGTTTAAATACTTAACTAGATACATACGAATCTAGACAAAGTTGAGTACATTAATATGGGTCGGAGGTAATATCATCTTTGATTGGATGGTGTTGAGCGATCTGTCCCGGGGTTTTAGCTCTCAGGTGTCCCTACACACCTGAGAGAGCTTGCAATATTTTGTGGGTGCTTGCAATATTCTATGCAGAAAAAACATTCAAGGAGATCTACACAAGAAAAAGATTTCACCTGGAAAATTTTTAAGCACTTTTTACTGCTAAAAGTCTTTTAGCTCATGTGTTGATTTCATTCCATGATATTTCTCGATGAAAATTTGCAATCATCTTTATTGTTTGACCATATTGCATGTCACAAAATTTTCAGATTCTTTAAATTTTATTTTCTATTTTTTCAAATTTACTGTTTATAAGGGTGTACTAATCGTATCCTCACATATGTGACAGCTTCTCCAACGCAGCTAAACTCGTTGGGATTTGGTGGTTGGAAATCCGCGGCAAAATTCATACCAGAATGCTCTGTCAAAACTCCACGTATGGTGTTTACATGGTGTTCAAGCTAGCCGAGAGGTTCACCGATCTGGATTCCCCCTTTCAAGAGGCAACGATCAGCGTTGGAGGCAACGACTCAACACGGCAAGTTTGCCTTCAAGCCTACATGGAGGATGGGGACGACGGGGTGCCTCACAAACATAACTTGAAGTCAGTTTGGTGGAGTCATTTGATTAAACCTGCACCTCATCTCACAAATGACGTTGTGCTCCCTCGGAAAAGGGCTGATGGCTGGATGGAGGCCGAGTTGGGCGAGTTCTATAATGGGGAAGATTGCAACGACAATGTGTCTGTCAGCCTAACAGAGACAAAAGGAGGAGAGTTCAAGAGTGGTCTTATTGTGTGGGGCATCGAGTTTAGAACTAAGAAATGACATTGATGGGCTCACAGTTAGGAACATTGTCGATGAGTTATCTCTCTGGCTGATTAGAATTAAGAATACTGGTGATAGAAATGCCGCTAGCGCTTGGTTTCTGTATCTAAATTCTAGACCGCCATCTCTCACATGATATAATTGAGGCCTTGTGCACGGATGTTTGGCTGGTGCAATACATTCACGTGGAGAATCTCTCACCCCCCGTGATCGTTCAAAGAAAACATTGATGGACTTGTAGGATTCAGAGTCGATGATGGTCAACATACATTTTCTTTCTAGAAAAACACAACGTCAATTACTTGAATGTGTTCAAATCAGTTGATGAAAACACTAATCTTGATTTGAGGCATAAAATTCTATTTTGGTTTGATAAATGGGCTGAACAATAATTTTTGGCTAAGAACAACTCTAGCATATGCGCTATCGCGCCGCCGACCTGATAATATAGGGACTTTTTGGCGTACCTGGGTGTTTTCTGCCTGAACAAATCCGCCAAATCCCAACCGGTTCGTAAAAATATATGCAAACGACCCGCAAAATCTCTCCCGTTCTCGAGATTTACGGTGCGGTGGGGCATTTAGGGTTTTCGTCTTGCATTCCATCATGTCCCCGCTGCCGCATTCCATTCCACCTCGGCCGCTTCGTAGCCCCACTCCGTCGAGCAATCGACATGGCTTTCGACGGATGCAGTCATTGTGGACGCCGTCCGAGTAAATAGCAAAAAAAACTACCACAGTTGGAGCTAGGTCACGAAAAAACTATCACATTTAAAACTTTTCTTAAAACCTACGAAATCTTTGTAAAGCTTTTGCAAAAAACCCAAAGAGTTAATTACTGTTTTGATACATAAACTTGCAGCGCGGGAACAGTTTCATACATAATCTTGCAAAATTCTCCAATTGGGTCACTAAACTTGTTTAGCGGGTTCATTAATATGCAATTAGCATCTGGATTAGCCACACAGGATGACACATATGCTGCCTTTTTTACACTAACCCCCTGCTTTGTTTCCCCCTCTCCTGTTTTCTTCCCCGTGGGCTTCCCATCTACTGCAGCCCTCTCGCCTCGCCTGCTCGCCCTCGCCTGCGACGATGGATTCCGCTGCCGCCGCCCCCTGCCGCCGACCGACGAGGAGGAGGTGCGGCGCCGCCGGGGCACCGACTGCATCTACTACCTCGCCTCCCCGTTGACCTGCAAGAAGGTAACACCCCCTTCCCCCTCCTCCCCCTCTTCTCTGTTCTTCCCCATGCTCCTATCCTTCCCCGAATCCCAAAAACCCACTCCAGGTACTGCAGATTTTGAATATATTATGGTGTCCTGCAGATTTTGAATTTCACATGGTGTACTGCAGATTTTGAATTTCACATGGTGTACTGCAAAATCTTGTGGTAGCAAGTGCTGACTTATAGCAGTTTTGAAAAGAAAATGCAGACTAATAGCTGCTACTATTAGCAGTGTTGATCATACAATTTTGAGAAGAAAAATGCAGACCGAAAACAACAATATATAGCAGAATTTAACTGAAACCTGACATTGTACTGATCATAAGTTATAACAGCAAAAGGGAGTAGCAAATCTGACAGAAAGTTCACATAGGACAATAGTTCCAACTTTAGATGAAAAGGACTTAAAATTCTGATATGAACTAAATCATAGCTGAAAGCTAAATAAACTACTCCACATGATCAGTAGGTGCATTCTGGGTGATATTCATTTCCTCTGGGCCGTTCTTTTCTGGAATAAAATCAGCATTAAGGTTTGGAACATCTCTCAGTACATTTTCTCCAAAGAGTAGATGAGACAAACGCCTCCCTCTTCCAGCACTTGTTGCTCTTCCTCTTGTATCACTTGTTGCTCTTCCTCTTGCAGCAACCCCTCTTGTAGAATTTGTTGCTCTTCCTCTTGTAGCAATGGTTGGCCCTGTTCCAGCACAATTTGACCCTCTTCTAACCCTTTTGGTTCTGCTTCTGCCTGCAGCACTTGTTTCTGCTTCATCAACTGCCCTTGCTTTCCCTTTCCCCCTTATCCTCCCCCTAATGGTAGCAGTAGTAGTTGTCCTTCTCTCAGGAATGGAGTCCCTTGCATCTTCTACAAATGTTGCAATATCTGGCAATGGACCAAGGGGTCTGACATTGCTGACATGCACTCTCTCCTTCAAGAATATTTTACAAGCAACAGTCAGCACTGAAATACAACCATAAGAAGGAAAAACTTATATGCATCAAATGAACATGTAATTACCTCTTCTCTCAATGTGAAAACCATGCTAAGTGGCAATTGCATAGGATCCATGTTGCTTGCCATCTCATGTGCTCTGATGTCTTGAAAATAAATCACAGGTGCAAATTAATTAATTGTACAAATTAGTTAACAAATCACAGGAGCAAATTAATATTGTTACATTTAAAATGTTAGAGTCTTCTATTTCATCTTCTTCCTCTTGAGCTTCCCTCTCCAGTTCTCTCTCCATGAACTTCTGATGGCCTTTTTTATTGTGGTCTGCTTTTCCACACAGTGAGCAATGCATAGTAACACCTTTTTTGTTCAGAGCTATGCTGCCATCCTTCTTTAGCTTTTCCTCCGGTGTTTTCTTTCTATTTTTTGGTGGTCTACCCATCCTCTTCTTATACAGTGGTGGATGAATAAAAGGGCCATCCACATGCTCCCAATGAGCTCTGTCCCTCATAGGCATCACATTGTGTCCATATGCTTGTAGATATGTCTCTATTGTGTAACATTTATGCACCATATCCTCTGGATCTATTCTCTCCTCCCTAAAGCATGCTATTGAATGACTGCAAGGTATGCCACTCAATTGCCATCTTCTGCAATCACATTTCAATGCCACAATGTCCACTGTGTATGTGTTGCTTCCTGATAACACGGAAAATACTCCAAGTCCAGAATGACTAGGAAAGCAACTAGCAGATAGTTCAATTTCCTTCTCTAGTTTTTTCCTGATCTTTGGACAGATCCTACCAGTCCAACTATTTACTGCTTGCCTTTGTTTCCCCTCATGTCTAGCAGTGATTTTGCTTTTTATGCATTCCATCATAGAAATGACAGGAAAGTCTCTTGCTTCCAATATGTAGCTGCACAACAATGAGATGCAATGTCAGTACATAACAATAGAAGGATAGTATTTTCATGTAAATAAATACATAACAAAGAATTATTTTGTACCTATTGTAGAGTTCTGACATATTGTTTAGAAGGATATCACACTTGGGGAATTCACTAAAGAATGCTTTTACCCACTGCTTAGGATCTTTACCATCTAACCAAGCATACACACTAGGACTGTGCTCTCTCAGCTTTTCTTTATTCAGGTTGTACTTTGTAACATTAGTCGATCTTGCAATTGCCCACAGATCATTTTTTAAAGTCTCTCCCTTGAAAAGCATATGAAAATTTTGATATAGGTGTCGAACACAGAATCTGTGTTCTGAATCTGGAAACACCTTTCCAACAGCATTAATCAAGCCCTAAGGAAAATTAAGCACACATGTCAGCACTTATATGTTTAGAAGGAATAACAAGAGGAAAAAAAAATTCACACCTTTTGTTTGTCGCTCATTATGGTGAATGGGGAAGTATTCACGATGTTCAAATCATTTCTTAGTGTCGTAAGAAACCACTCCCAAGTCAATGTTGATTCTACTTCAACCATTCCCATAGCAATCGGATAGATGCAATCATTAGGGTCAATGGCGACTGCTGTCAGTAGCTGCCCTTTATACCTACTTTTCAAGTGGCATCCGTCGATGAAAATGATAGGTCGACATCCATTTAAAAAGCCCCTCTTGCAAGCATCATATGACCAATACAATGATGACAAGTGATCCTTTGGCTCATCTTCTGGCTTCTCTTTGACAACAGTAGTGCTAACAAGGAAGGTACTACCAGGGTTACTTCTCCGAAGCTCTGTCCCATAATTCCACAATTGCTGATACTGAGCTGCTTCATCACCATGTATGAAATCCAATGCGGCTCTCCGTGCCCTTCCTAATTTCACTCTGTGTGGTCTAATCTTAAATTCTCGTTGAACTTTGTTCCCAAATGTGATCAAGTCCATCTTCTTATTGTCTCTGAACTCATCAATAAACCTGTTGGTAAGAAATTTTACTGTCAAACATTTGGGATCCCAACTTTTCTTACAAGTGTGGTTCCCATTGTAATTCTTAATGACAATGCACTTGTCCTATTGTCCTCAGAAGCTTTCATGATCCATGGGCAACCTTTTGAGCAATATGCATTCAACCTTGATGTCTCATTTCTACCCTTGTTGATTTTAACTCTATTCCTAATACTGTAAGCAACCAGTGCAGCTCGCAACTCTTTCATCTCGCCGAAAACTTGACCAACTTTAAAAATTGGATTATCAAGGTCCACTTCTGAGTTGAATACCTTAAAAGAGTACTTCAACCTTTCTAGCTCTTTCTTCGACAAATTCAGATCATCGTCATCTTCCACTGGATCATCCTCGTCAATGTATTCCTTCGGCTCATTGTGGTCATTCAAACTAACGTCAACATTCTCCTCAAAAAGGTCATCGTCCCCATCAGCAACATCAAACTCCTCCTCGTAGAAATCATCATCGGTCTCACTGTCTTCAACCTCCTGCTCCTCTGTTTCTTCTCGGTTTTCCTCTTCACCATCTTCCACAAATTTCTCTTCATTATCTTGGACTGCTTGCTCTTCATTATCCTGCACAAAACTTGAATTGCTTCCTTCTCGAGGCTGAAACCCACTATGCATTTTCCTTGGAGTCATTACCCTTGGGAGCTCAGGGCAACCCCTTAATATGACATCATCCCATGAAGTTTTCACATGATTCCTATCATCAACAATAACATGCAAAGATGGATGTTGTTTGCCTGCTTTTGCCATTGCTGCTATTGCCTCATCATTGTCTAAACAGACCATACCATCCAAAAAATCCTTCCTAGGTAAACACCAATAAACTTGCAGCTCTGGACTGTTTGTGTCATATCCCAGATGTCCCAACACTGAATTAATCACTTCCCTTGACCATGTATTAGCATCACAATAGTCATACTCCTCTTGACTACTTCCCCACAATGACCTTCTCTCATCCAGGCCACAAAATATTGCATTATGTTCAAAAACTGTTGTAAACAAGTCTGAATTTTCACCTGCAAAATTTATGAACAACAAATTCAAATCTGAAATTTCTCCTGAAACTAATACGAACAACTACTGTAAATTATTATCTATAGTTTCTAAGTACTAAAATTAGTACCAGCAGTACCAAATCCTAAATTCTGCAGAAATACAAGCCATGCTGAAACTCTAAACTTCAAACACTAACCTGACACTAGATTCAGTTATCCAAAAAATTCAGTTAACACAAACCAGAGTAAAACAGCGGACCATATCTGTGATCAAATCACAAAAAACACTTCCGTTCACACATTATGAAGTACTAGCACCCAAAAGATCCATATGAGGATGAATATTGCACCGATCAAGCACCCACAGATTGCCAACAGAACTTGTCTACCAAAACGTAGAGGGGGTCCATGAGAAAGGAGGTTGACGGGCTGAAACACGGGAGATGATCCTTCCTTACCGTAGTCCGGCGGGAACTCGCCAATGCCACGCGGCCGTGGCTCCATCCATCGCCGCGGCAGAGAAGAACCAGTTCAGGGCGTCGGCGAGTTGGAAACGAAGGAAACTACCAGGCGAAAATGTCAAGGAGATTGCGGTCAGTTGTGATTTTAATGCCGATACTTTTTGCAGATTCACCCCCATCTTTCTAAAAATTATCCGGAACAACACCAGCACGTGTCCCTGAGCCGACGTGGCAACTTTCGGACTAAATTGTACCTGTTTGTTCCCGATAAACAAGATTAATGACTCAGTTGGAGCATTTTGCAAGATTATGTATGAAATTGTTCCCGCGCTGCAAGTTTATGTATCAAAACAGTAATTAACTCAAACCCAAATGACTAAGTTAGCTAAATTTAATCATGATTATGACACACACACACACACACATAAAGTGCAGCGGAGCAACTTGGCTGCAAGCCTGCAACCGATTGCTTCTAGGTGGGACAATCTTCTAGCCCTGCAGCTATCTGGAGTAGCTGTGTTAACAAAACATGTTTTTCTCGGTAAATAAAAACGAAGAAGTATCGGGCTCGGTCCCGTTGCTTGCGCATGTACTCCTACACAGAGCATACATATGATATCCCACGCGGTCTGATCACCAATCGTGAGATTAGGATCGAGCGACCGACGCGTTATTCATGGCGGCATGCGAGATCGAGCGCCTGCCGGAGGAGCTCCTCGCGGCCATCATCTCGCTCACGTCGCCGCCGGACGCCTGCCGCGCAGCCGCCGTCTCCCGTGCCTTCCGCTCCGCCGCGGACTCCGACGCCGTCTGGTCCTGCTTCCTGGCCCGCGACATCCCGCCGTTGGACGAAGCCACGGAGCTCTCCCTGGCCACGTTGCCGCCGGCCAAAAAGGCGATCTTCCAGTGTCTCTCCGACGACCCCAGCCTCCTCCAGAACGGACTCACGGTACGCGCATATGTTCGATGTTCCATGTTCAAGTTTAATTCAAACTTAAACTAAAACCATATCAAGTAATTCAGAACGGAGGGAATATATATTAGCATTATACATTTTGTATGGAAAAGAAGGAGGACCATCCACCTCTGCATCATGTTAACATTATACATATACCATGTTTACCGCAGGAGCATAGAAGCCGCTGAAATGTTGCATGCCCGCTGGCTGGAAATCCGCGGCACGATACAAACCAAAATGCTCTCTCCAAACTCTCGACCTATGCCGCTTACATAGTGTTCAACCTGGTGGACATTATGGAACTATACCCGAGACCCGCTCGCATCAGTACGTGCATGGCCTGTGGATGGTAGCACCGGGCTAGATTTCCCGTTCCAGGAGGTGTCTATCGATGTCCAAGGGAGGACATCAACCCGGCGGTTCTATAACGAGCATGGCGATGATGAGGAGGTGCGGGTCACACTGACAGAGACGAAAAGTCACTCTGTAAAGCGTGGTCTCATTGTGCGGAGCATTGAGTTTAGAATTAAACAACGCGAGTAACCGTCTTCAAAACTACTAGAAACATGCATGCATGAATGTATGCATGCAAAGGAGATTTCATGGTGTGAGTCGTGATTGCAAATCTTCTCTACCTAGAAGATAAACCGCGCATGTTGTCGTGGGACTATGCATTTTATCAATGTTTTGAACAGGTCCATGTCCATACTTTGTAAAGGGAAAGAAGACATAAATAACATAAAAGTAAAGATCTCCATGATATTATGTGTAATGTTGTACAAACACAATTCTTTATATATAGATTTAACGGTAATTATCACAAAACTTACGTTAATACTTAGTACTCTTTCAAGCTAAAACCTTCCGTAACGAAAGTATCATGCATGTCAACTAGCCAACTTACGAAATCTAACCACAATGATGCGACGGGTGAACGCTGCGTCCGCACAAGCATTGCTGTCGGACAGAGAGGGCTCCCGTAGGTTAATGTTGTATCGTATGTACCCGGGACCCTTTGCCTACAATCCTATGCAAGTACTAGTACGTATCGCCTGCAACCCACCAAATTCCACGACTTCCATGACATGCCCAGATTCCTTTTACTAATTTGTCTCCGATCGCCAGCAAACCGATCGCCATGAGCCGCCGAAAAGCAATGGAGACAGCCGCATGCGAGATCGTGCGCTTACCGGAGGAGCTCCTCGCAACGATCATCTCCCTCACGTCGCCGCCGGACGCCTGCCGCGCAGCTGCCGTCTCCAGGGCGTTCCTCGCCGCCGCGGAATCTGACGCCGTCTGGTCCAACTTCCTTCCCGCCGACCTCCCGCTGTTCAGTGAAGGCGAGCTCCCCCACGCGCCGCCGTCCAAGAAGGCGCTCTTCCGATGCCTCTCGGACCAACCGACACTGCTGCCATGCAAGCTCATGGTACGTACTACATCACCGGATCACCCCGTCGAACTACTTAGGGCTAACGTCTTTTTTTCTTACTCTTTTGCAATGTTGGGGATATCACTTATCAAAAAAACTTATCGATTGACCCAAAATAAGAAGTAAATCGGTCGATTTATTGGAATATCGGTTAATTTCTCGTTTGATTTATCTTATGGTCAGACACCGATGAGCGATAAATCGACTGATTTATCAAAATATCGAAATATGTTTTATGAACAATGTTTTTTTGTACTAGATCAGAATAGGCTAACCAAGCTTCTCGACGCAGAGCATGCAGTTGGATAGGATCACCGGGGCCAAGTGCTACATGCTATCAGCGAGGGCGCTGCATATTTTGTGGAGCGAGACACCTCATTTTTTTGAATGGATTAAACTCGAAAGTGATGAGATCCAAGGAAACAAGAGGTGTAAAGTCATTCCAATTTGGAGTAGTACAGTATATCGCATTGCTCTTTCATAATTGTTTGTGTGTTAATCATGCATGCGCCTAATCTCCATGACAGCTTCTCCGAGGCAGCTAAATTCCTAAGAATTTGGTGGTTGGAAATCCATGGGAAGATGCAAAGTAGGATGTTCTCGTGGAACGTGACGTACGCCGCTTACATGGTGTTCAAGCTAGCTGCCGGTAGATTCAAAGGCCTGGATTACCCGTTTCTGGAAGCATCGGTCAGCATTGGAGGGATCGATTCAAGACGGCAAATTTGTCTCACAGGCTACATAGAGGATGGGGATGACGGGGTGCCTCGCAAACATATCTTGAAGTCAACTTGGAATATTTGGCAACTTCATGTCCCTCTTACGACAGACGAAGTTGTGCTCCCTCGGAAAAGACCCGATGGCTGGATGGAGGTGGAGATTGGCGAGTTCTACAATCAGGAAGGCTACAATGACAATGAGGTGTCCGTGAGCCTAAAGGAGACAAGAAACTACAAGGAAGGTCTTATTGTGTGGGCCATCGAGATCAGAACTAAATAAGTAAATAGTGATGTTGAATTATTGATGAGCTTGTAGGATTGAGAACCAACGTGTATATTAGTTTCCGCAATAACTAGACTAATACTCAGTATGAATTTGCTAAAAACAGGTTGCACTAATAGGAAATTGCTTATAGATAGGAAAGGATTCTGTGCCGCACTAAAAACTGATTGCTCCACAGAAATATTTTTGTGGCGCGTGCAACGCAATGCGCCATAAAAATATAGACATTTCTATGGCGCATGTAGCCCCGATGCGCTACTGAATTGTCCATTTTTGTCGCGCACGCGAACATGGTGCGCCACTGAATTTTGTGGAGGACCCACCGCGTGCAAAGGTGGTCAATTTTCTCTGGCGCATGTGGCCCCGTGCGCCATAGAAATGTGAGGTTTCTGTGGCCCACCTCAAAGCCACGCGCCACAGAAATCCCTACAGCTAAACGAAAACCACACCCTCTCCCTTCCCTCAACCCTATTCCCCCAACACTTCTCCCCGACCCCGATCCCAGCTAGCTCGCCGCCGCCATGCACCCCTCCGATGACCCCCGCCCCTACGGTGTGCCTCTCTCTCTCTCTCTCTCTCTCTCCATCGTGTGGCGGCTCGACCTCGCCGCCCTCAGCAGCAGCCGCCGACGGAGGGCTCGACCTCGACCTCGACGCCTTCACTCCGCAGCAGCAGCCGCTCCCTCCCTGCCCGTCTCCGACGACTCCCTTCACTCCGGTAAGCCTCCCCCTCCCTCCCTCTCTCCCTTTTGTTGTAGTAGTGCCTGAGGATCAACTGTTGTTATTGTTGCTGCTGCTGCCGTAGTGGCTAGATCAGTCGGAGAAATGGACTGCAAGTTGGATTGCAAAACTTGTATCAATTCCTAATGTCGATGGAACATCACTTAACGTCATGGCATAGGGCTCGCTGCCTTCTTCAGTCTTCACGTCAACCACGCGGACTTCCCATGGCCGGAGACAAGACAACAACCAGAACAACGTAGCCGATAGAGAGGAGCGAGAGGCGGAGGACGATCACGGTCGCCATGGACAATGAGACGATCGCCGGCGAGATCCCGCACCTGCCGGAGGACATCCTGGCGGTAATCATTTCGCTCACGTCGCCACGCGACGCCTGCCGCTACGCCACCGCCTCCCGTGCCTTCCGCGCCGCCGCGGACTCCGACGCCGTCTGGTCGTGCTTCTTGCCCGGCGATCTCCCACAGTTGATCGACGGCACCGACTTCTCGGCCCTGATCAAGGAAGTGCCGTCGACAAAGGCGCGGTTCATGCGTCTCTCCGACGAACCGGCTCTCATCCTAGACGGTCTCACGGTACGTATGGTTGCCAGACCCCGGTTTCAATTTTTTTGGATAAAGGGCTTTATTACTTAAAACTAGTAGAATGCCCGTGCGTTGCTACGAGCTTTTGAATTATTATTATTGAAGAACAGTACAGGTGTAGACAGGTGTGTTTGTCACCAAAATCACAATGCACGCATTAGGTCGACTTTTATGATATTAGATATTACGCATAGGTTAATATTATTTAAGTATAAAGTTTATGCGATTGATCTTACACCCCGTTCAAGAACATATCATCCTTTATAAGACATTTCAACTCATCGTTTGATAACAAGACATCTCCAATATCGACAAACTTGGTCTTTTTAGGGGCAGATTTGATTGATTCAATGATTGTACTATCTCTAGGGGTACATATGTAGTATGTTGACATGATAAAAAAAATGATCAAAATTAACCGAATACCAATTCTATCATAGCACAAATGAAAGAAAATCACATTGAAAACGAATACCTTTTGGGATAACATTTATATTTGCCTTTTTTGGTTTGTTACGAGCTATCATCGTTTGCACATCATTTTGTTTTATAACACCGAGTGACTTCCCCTCTCCTTCTTCCGTTTTATCCTCCTCGAAACCCTCGTCGTTGTAATTTTTTGGATGACGCTACAATCCATCCCAATCTCTCTCACAATCTGTAAAACATCAATTACACATTTTTATATTATATATGATAATCATATGTAACATATAATTAAGAAGAACTATTTGTATGCACCTCTTCTGTTTGTGTAATACTCGATGAATTTTTAATCCCATCCATCATTGCTACGTCAGCCAATGTTTTAAAAGCACCATCTAAATTCATCAGTTTTGTCTATGATATACAAAAGTAGTTCATATAAGCATTTTTATAGTCAAGCTATGCAATAGGCTCACCTATAAATCATATTTAACCCTATATATTTTATTTATGTCTGTTTATGATATATTTTTTATATAAAAAAGTATATAGCATTTTTCACAGAAACCCTTGAAAATATTTCTCTCACAACAAACAATCATTTTCTTTATAATATATTTTCTTTGCAACCCCTCCCCCCCTCAAAATCTGTTGAAACTTAACCCACGGTCCTCCCCTCATTATCTCCGTCGGCCTATCTCACCCTTCACCACTCACTCACTCAGTCTCTCCCTCAACTCTAACCAACCGGCGGCAGCCTCCGACCTCCCCTCCAGTGGACCTCGCCCCGTCCTCCTCGCAGAGGCCTTCTCCCCTCCTCTCCACCCCTATCCACCGTAGCAGCGCTGCGCTCCCCTCACAACGCTTGGTGGAGGAACAACCTGATCCGGTGGCGGCGTCGCAGATCCGGCAGGGGGGAAGGCGATTCGGTGGTGGCGGAAGGTCGATTCGATGCAGTGGCGCGCGCAGCTCTCCGTGGACCTGTGCAAGGAAGACGATGCGACAGTGCCTCGCCTCGGCATGGCCGGCGGCGGCGGCGGCGACCACGCCTCGCCTCGGCATGGCTGGCGGCGGCGACCACGCCTCGGCATGGACGGCAGCGGCGACCACCCTTGCGCCGACAAGAGGAAGCGCGAGGCGGCGGGGAGGACCAAGGCGCCGTCCAAGGGGGGCGGCGACGCCACCAAGGGTAATAAGCCCGACGAATACCCCCGCACCGCTTTTTGGAGCAGCCCGCCACCGTCAATATTATGCTCGGTCACGGGCATGGGGCGGCCTCCATGGGTGACGTGGGCTCGATGGTTTTCGGGCTGCGGTCGTTCGTGTTCCAGGAGCTCGTCCCTGATGTGGACGCTGACCAGGAGGCGAGGAGCTCAAGTACAGACTCTGATACTCCCAAGGAAGGCAATCTCTTGGTATAACTCCCATCTTCTCCCGTCTTTGCAGTATTATGTGCCTCTATCCATCTGAAATTCTGAATGATTTTTCCCCGTTTGTTCTTCTCCTGTCTTTGGAGTGATGCGAATCCATACACCAAACAAGGAGGAGAAAAACACGTACTGTGATGGCCGGGAATGTTGCACTTGATAGTGATCATCCTATAAGGATCCAGACTATGATTACTCCAAAAACTGGAAAAGGTGTGCTCTGTATCTGAAATGCACGGCTTCTTCTCAGTGTGGATGGTTTGTTCCAAGCCATTGCATGCCTCTATCAATGTTTACTGAACTTGCCGTTTTCAGTGTGGATGCTTTGTTCAAAACCTGGCGTCTTTTGGTAAATCAGCACTGAACCAGAGCGGATGTAGCTGCTTCCTGGGGTTCCCTACTGCTGTGTGAGTACCAAAATCTCCACTTATTAGAAGAATCACTGCTGGTACTACTTGAAGCGGGGAGTACATGTTGAAGTTTCTTCTCAAAGTGGGGAGTTTTGAATTATTTGTCCATGTACAGTTTAATATTTATACTCCTTTAGCCCTTCTTGGGTTGGTTATTTGTGCTTTAGCAAGTCTTATTGGCAAGCTAGACACCACTGTTATGCTAGTTTCAGGCTGAAGTTGGTTGAATCATTTTAGGCTGGAGTTGGTTGAAGTGTTTATTGAAACTGTTATTTGTTCATTAAGATCGACGTGCGTTGTACATGATATGCTGCTTATTTTACCCAACTTAAAAACATAATTGAATTACCTATTTGAATATTATTTTTAGGCTATCAATTTCAGTAGTAGTGCCTCATAATCTTGACTCCTGGTGCATCACTTTTTTTTGCAAACAATTGAGTTTTATTGATCATTGATCATGATTTCAGTCTTGCTGAATAGCGTCAGCAAGGAAGGAGGGATATAATTCAGCCACATGCATCTACGCCTTGACTCGCTCGCTCTCTTGGCGCGGACATGCGCAGGTACATTACCATCCCTCCCAATAAAAAATTGACGTTTCTCTCTAGCGTCCAGCTCCATGTATCCTTCATTTATTTCCTAGGGAGAGTCTATGTATATGCCTATGGAAAGGTCTCGAAGGTTCAGAACTGGGTAGGAGGTGAGAGAGAAGAACCAGATCGATCGATGGGTTAGGATACAAAAACCGGTGAGAGTAAAGAAAAACTGATGGGAGAGGGGGAAAACTGGTGCTCCCCATAGTAGAGATACCTTGTGCTCGCCATATTTCTACTATTAAACTACGAGTATCATACGACATTGTTATGCAACAGAAAATGTGTTAGCCACATTCTTATAGCATATTGTTCATGCAGCCATGATTTAATCTAGGGGGAATTTGTACTGATTTAGTTAGTTCTCCCTTTTTCGTTTGGGCTTTTGCTGCTACTTCCTGCTATTCCACTGTAAACTGGAGATACAGGTTCAAACTTCTGACTGTGAGGCTAAGTGACGCACAACCCACTTCTGTTTCCTGGGTGACACCCAAACCCCACTTTACAACTAACTAAAAGTAATTTTGCTGCAAGAAGGGCCTTAAAACTGCAAGCAGTTGACAAAAGTATGAAGCGGCATAAAAATGTATTGGGATTGGAATCATCGACTTGGAAATGCTATTTACATCCTACCATAGCATTACGAAGGCCCAACCCAAACAGCATAGCATTACGGGCCCCAAGCCCATCCCAGCCCAACCCACATGGCCATCAGTGACACCGTTGGAGGTTAAAGAAGAGATATTTTTTTTATCGAGTGGTGTCTACCGAACTCACATAAGTTAGCAGAACCGAGAGATAGCCTGAATATTTAGCAAAAGAATAGTGCTGAGGCAACGCACGTTGCACAACCAAGGCCACCTCACACAGGTCAAGAAAGCAGGGTCTCCGGCCTTCTACCTCCACCTCTTTTGCTACCTTTCGCCGACGACAGCGCATCTATAACCCAACTTGGTGTCTTGGGACTCGACCATAGAGCCTCGCCCGTGTCTTTGTGCTTGAAATCGGGGGCTTTAGGTGACCTTTGAATTTCAAACCAGACACAAGAATGATCCTACTATTAGTGATTGAATTAGAAAAACATTTTCATTATAGCAATCTGGATTAGCAGTACTTGTTTAATTGTGATAGTTTTCCAGACTTTAAACTGCTACAAGATTAGCTACCTTCTTTCCAAGCTGCCTCCTAAATTCTATTTGATAGCCACATTTTCTTGAGTATCTCCCCTTATTAGGTTGCTTTTCTGTTAGAACGCGCTACAGTGTACCACAAAGAGTAAAAAAGTTGAACCACATTCAAAATTAGTTGAGTGTATCACGTCACAGAGAGGATGTTTTACCTGGTCTAGATAGGGGAAGTTTATCAACATTGGTGATATCGCCAAGAGGGCGGCGATCGACCTTTGTTTTTTTATAGGATCATTTCGCTTCGAGCTAGAAGGGTGAACTCCCCCTAGTATGTTGACAGTATCACAATTAAATGTTCAACAACAGAGAGTAAAAAAGTTGAACCACATTTAAAATTAGTTGAGTGTATGGCAAGCAGAGAGGATGTTTTACCTGGTATAGATTGGGGAAGTTTATCAACATTGCTGATATCGCCAAGAGGGCTTGGACCGACCTTTGTCGCATTTATAACTTCGTTTCTTTTCGAGCTAGAAGGGTTTGTTGTTCCTGCTAAATAGAGAAAACCAAAAATGTTCACCAATGTGTGTGTAAAGAATTGTAACCACAAGTAAGATCTTCTTCCAGTATAAAGACGCAACGGGGATGTTTTACCTGGTTTACATTGGTGGATTTTATCATGAGGTTGTCCACTTGTCGCATCCAAAGTATCATTGATCTTGCGTTCGTTAGCAAAATTAACCCTTTCCATTTGTCGCATCCAACGTATCACACCGCTGTTGAGCAACCAAAAGAACGAAGAACCGTAAGCATTTACGTATATTACTCCCTCTATTCACAATTATAAGATGTTTGAATTTTCCCATAATCAGAAATTTGGTTATTTGCCAGGTCTGGACAAGGAGGCAAGGGTGGTTATACTGTGACGTGCTGTGGAGCTTCTTCGGGATTCACAATGTGTAAGCATAAAAGACACTTCCAGTGGATAAGCTAACTAAGAATTAGCAAACAAGTGCGCTCCCTATAAATCAACGTGTGCGCTCCCTATAAAAATCAAGTATATGCAATGCCCGCTACTTGACCTACTCTCTGTTTTTATATGATATAGTAATGCAACTTACGATAACTTATAGATTAACACACGGATGGTTGCCCTGGTCGTGACCGGCAGCAACTTCAGGTCGTCGTCGTCGTACGCGATCTTCAGCAGTTTATATGGGCTACGGCCATTGCTCCAGGGAGGACCGACGAGGACGACGCTCACATGTGCTGTTCAGGATGCCGCCTCGATCCGCATCTGGAAGTTCGCCGACTGGACGCAACTTTGGTTGCGCCTCGAACTTCACCGGCTGATGAACTTTGGTAGAACCATCGCCAGGGATCTCCGGGACGCCGGACAGGAATGGCCAGGAACTTGGAACGCTCAAGTTCCTGCTTTGATTGATCCTTTGTGTACGCGTACTCAAGTTCCTGCTTTGATTTGATTGATTTGATTGATTCTTTGTGTCCGCGTAGGTAAGTATTGATTTGTCTGATTTATTGACATACCATGTAGGAGAACCTTTACGTGTAGCTGTGTTTTATTGAAGGGAGGAGAACCGGACCGGATGAAGATGGTTTTTTAGAGAAGAAAAAAAAATCGGTGGGAGACCGATCGAAGGGGGTGTGGGAGTTTCGTTCGATCGAGTGGGGGAGTCATGTCGACGAGACGATGTACGGACTCCCCCTTTAGGAGTAGACCCCTTTAGGAGTAGAGATTAAGCAAAGTATACCCGGCCTCTGCATAGCTAAGATGCACACAGACGCCAGTCATCAGAAGTAATACAAAAAGCAAAAGAGTGTACGACAAGTTACAGATGAAAGAACTATCGCCACTTAAGGTAGCTCTATGCATAGATCACGCGACCATCCATGTTGAATAAAAATATCCCTCGTCACCGATTCCAGTTGTACACACGTCTCCATAAAAAGGATTCGATATTTCACCCGTTGTAAGGTGGACCACGAACGGAGACCCCGGCTCCAATGCACTACGTAGTAATCAGCGCATGAATCTAAAACTTCTATGCAGAGCATGTGGTTAGACAGGGCTACCGGCGGCAAGTGCTACGCTCTGCCGGCAAGGGCCCTAGCTATTTCTGGGGTCGAAAACCGCAGAATCTGGCGCTGGGCACATGCTGATGTTCCTCACCAAATGAGAACCGGCAATATACATTCTTCTTGTGACTTTGTTATCAATGCTCTACTAATTAATTTGTTGCATACTTTCTTCATTTTTATATACTCTATATATTATGTCCGATTTACTAATATTCATATAGATACAAATTAACAAAGTCTTACCTAACTCTTAAGCGCTATCGGGTATATATGTGTAGGGGCGCATGGTTGGACAGGGCTAAGGTCACACACATACACTCTTGTATTCGGCTTAAAAATCAGAAATTGCATAGCAAAAAACTCACCTCAACATATAAACATACCTTATGATTTCCATTCTATTATGCTATTTATACTTACTTATAAATATCTTACAACTATGTATAATCAAACATAATAAATCACATGTATTTGCAGTTTTAGTTTTATAATATTACTCCAATTATTCATGTTCTATACAACTAAATGTCACTAAGAATAGTGCACATCATTTCCGCAACAACATGTGGGGTATCATATAGTCTAGTTTTCATTATAGAAACGACATAAAGACTTCTTATAAACGCTCTACTAAGTAATTTGCTATGTAATATTAACAATGGACATCGGCTCGTTTTTGAAAATACAACACACTAACCATGGATATGTTTGCAATAGAATCTCAGTAGAAGCCGCTCAACTCTTGTCGATTGGTAGGCTGGATATCTGCGGCAAGGTGAAGGGCAAGATGCTTACCCCAAACTCTACCTACGCTGCTTACCTGGTGTTCAAGCTAACGGGAGATGGAGACTATGGCCTGGATTACCCGTACCAGAAGGTGTGGGTAATTTTTTAGGGGAGCAAATCAATTCGAAATCCATGCCTCGATGGTTACCATGAAGAAGATGGCACCGGCAATGTGGTGCATCGGACACACGTCGATATCCTGCGATATATTAATGATAATCGTGGAAAAGAGTCGACGGTTGGATGGAGCTAGAGCTGGGATGGTTCTACAACAAGGGAGATGGTGAAGATGAGGTGTATGCTGCATTGTATGACTCGAGATTTCAGTATCCCATGAGTGGTCTTATCGTACGAAGCATCGAGATTCGAATTAAGACCTCATAGTAGGAGCCATGCCGTGTAACAACGAGTTAAGAGTTCACAATTTATTTTTTGGCGCACTTCGTCAATTTTTCAGTTCTGAAGACGATATCATCCTTGTGTTTGGCAATGTTTTTATATGTGACAATAGTTTCTCTATTCTATTTTTAGTGGATTATTTCTCATACTGCCGATACTAGTTTTGTTATACTTATAACATATATTAGTAGGATTTTCTCTATTAGTTTCCACCATAATTTTATCTGCTTTGTGGTGAACGTTTTTTACTCTATTTCTTGGAGCCTAATCTGGAGCGACTGGTCATACTAGAGACCACTGGAGTGAACAACTCGTTTGCTCCAGGCTGGTCGATGCAACAACTCGATGTGTCCGTTCCAGCGCGATATGTATTTGGTCCATTAAGTAGACCACTGTACAAAATCAAGTAGGTATGATTAGCCAATTAATTGAAAATTTGAAAATAACAAAGGAAATAATTATACAAAAAGGTAGAAAAAGAATAAACGATTGCCATGCTTTATATTGGTAAAATTATCATGCTATACTCTAAAAAACTCCCATAATAAAAAATATAAATTTAGCATGGTATATAAATTGCTAAAAAAATAAAAAATAACAAGAAATACTATGCCATAATTTATAAAAAGAGTAGGAAATGTCGTGATGAAAAATTTATCTAATATAGTTCTACAATTCTAGAATTGCCATTATATAGATATAAAAATCTGACAAGCTCCAAACAGAAACCATAGAACTTAGTTGCCATGGAAACAAAAAATTAATGTTCATCGTGGTATACCAAAAAATAAATTTGTTGCGATGTGTGAAACAAATTTTGCATGGTTCAGAAAGCAAATTTGCTATACTGTGCGAACTAAATTTTCCATGGACCGTAATAATTTTGTTCTCTAATAAACATTGCAGGTTTTGGAAATTTGTAAATTGCCCCATGAGAGATCTTGGGGATTTGTTTTCTGCCAAAAAGATAGCAAATTTACTAAGATTGTCATGGAAATTGTTTCCTAAGAACTGCCGCATATGAGAACTAAGATTGCATAACTTGGAAAAAAAACAATGATGTTTGAACCTAAGTTGCCGTCCATGAAAACCCTAGATTTGCCAAGCACGGAAAGCTATTTTGCCATCAGTTTCATAGAAAAAAGAGAGTAGATGTGAAGTTTCTACCTACATTTCCATAAAAAATCAGGGTTAAAAAAATGGTAAAAATGCCATAAAAAAACAAAACATGATATGAAATAGCCATGTGAGAAAAGTATTTTTCTAATTGACATGTTCAAAAAACAACTTAAATTAGGAAAAGCAAAATAAAGAACTAAAAATTGCCATGTGAACATTTATGAATTCACCGTTGTCGAAACAACAAATTTACTATGTTTAAAGTACTTGTGGTCAAAACAACAAATATCGTCCTTGTGTTTGGCAACGTGTTTATATGTCACAATAGCTACTGATACTTGTTTTGTTCCCTTTATAACATGTATTAGTACGATTTTCTCTATAAGTTTTCACTATAAATTTCTTTACTTTGTGGTGATTATTTTCGTATGATATTTGTTTGGAGCCCAACCTGAAGCGATTGGTCGTAATGGAGACCACCTGAATCTAATGATTCGTTCGCTCCACATTACTCGATGCAACGATGTGTCCGCTCCAGCGATACATTAAGCCCCACTTGTTTTTTTTTAAATACACTACGACGAAGACGTTTACATACGTGTGCATACAATCATCCTTATAAACGCATACATCCACACACTATTTTTATGAGTATCTTAGTAATACTGAACCGATACATCATCTTAAGATTAACAAAGTCTCCATCTCCTTTTCAACGGGAACGTTTCCTTCTACTAAAAGCACATCACCGAAAAGTCTAAAATATATTCAGAAAAATGCAAGCACCAATATCAAATATAAGATTTAAAGTCTGATGGATTGAGCGCCACCTGTATTTGGTCCATTAATAAAACTAAAAAAAAGATTAGACAATTAATTGAGAAATTTAAAATAACAAAAGGAAATTAAAATTTTTTATACAAAAACATAGAAAAATAATAAACAATTTCCATGCTTTATATTGGGAAAATTATCATGATATACTCTTAAAAACTCCTATAATCTAAAAATTTCCCTGGGCGGTTTCCTGGGTCGTGGATCTGCGAATGGGTACAAGACAGGAGGGATTTGGTGCGGCGTGCTCCGGCGAGTGGGGCAAGGACTTTTGAGCGGTGTGCCGTTGGGCCTCCTGCGCATCGCATGGTGTTTCCCCTTCTGCGGATCTTGGCGAGATGTTAGACCCCTTTGGCATCGGATGTGGCCAGTTTGATCGGTTTTGGCTCCGCGGGGCGGCTGCTCCAGCTGTTGACTATGGAGCCCGACGCAGATGTAGTGAGGTGCCGTCCAAAATCCGTCATGGATTGGGCGGTGGCGACGCCATGTGCATTGTACCCCTTCATGGAGGTGCCGTTTTGGAAGGCTTGGGTTTTTGGAAGAGGGTTGATGTAGGCGGTGACTCAAGAAAAAAAAACACTCATTCTTTTTTGGCTTCACTATTGTTTATACAACACAATAATAAACTAATCGAACGGCGAATGTTGGGTATTATGTACAACCCAGACACTCACATACACGAGTATACACTCACCTTATAAACACACACCTACACCCTACCCCTATGAGCATCTTCGCATTACTAAAGTCACCACCTCGTCTGGGATTTGAACTCTGGTAGGCTACATTATTAATCGGCTACATTATTGTCACGTAGCCTACCACGCGGCTACCGCGGCCGGGCCGTCGGCCCTCCCCGAAACATTGGATTGTCCCCTGCCCGTCTCCTACCTGCCACCTGTTGCTTCGCCCCAAATTATTAATCCACAATCACGACGCCGCTGCTGCTGCTGATGCCTAGTGCTTCGTCGCTAAGCCTCCGATCCCCGAATATATAAAACCAAATCCGTGGGGATTACTACCATCCCCATTCCCATCCTCACACAACCAGACACAAATCGCCAATCTCGCACTCCCTCACTCCAAATCGAATCAGAAGAGACCGACCACCAGCGGAGGAACCCATGGAGATGGAGGTCTGCGAGATCGCGCGCCTGCCGGAGGAGCTCGTCTCGGCGGCGCTGGCCCGCACGTCCCCGCGCGACGCCTGCCGGGCCGCGGCGGTGTCCCGGCCCTTCCGCGCCGCGGCCGACTCCGACGCCGTCTGGGCCAGCTTCCTGCCGCCCGGCGACCTCCCGCCGCTCGCCGACGGGGAGCTGGCGGACCCCGCCCCGCCCGCGTCCAGGAAGGAGCTCTTCCTCCGCCTCTCCGCCGGCCCCGCCCTCCTCCAGGACAAGCTCGTGGTACGTACCTACCTGTACGCTTATGGCTTATCCCCAATTCCCCTCGGTTCCTCGGCCGATCGCTAATCGATTGGTGGTCGTCTCGTGCGCGCGCAGAGCATGTGGCTGGACAGGGAGACGGGGACAAAGTGCTACATGCTGTCCGCCAGGAACCTCTTCATCGTCTGGGGCGACACGCCGCAGTACTGGAGCTGGATCCCGCTCCACGACTCCAGCAGGTTGCTTCCTTCGCTCTTCCATATTCCGATCCATGTAATTTTCTACGAATTATGTATAGCTTGTGCTTCTGAATGTTGATGCGCTGTGATCTTATTCGTATGTGACTGAATCGCATTCCGTTTGGTTAATTTGGCGAGATTAATAGGTGCGGCCTGCAAGTGTAAGTGGTAGTAGGATGGTTGATTGATTAACTACCTTCCTGTGAACCAAAACGCAGAATAGGGATTTTGCCGTGGTTCCGACTAGCAGTTTTAGACTAGGAAAATAATTGGAATCAGTTTTTAATGATCTTGAAACTGTTTGGTAAGATAAGTGTCATCTATGTGCCGTTTAATACTTGTCATCTTCCTTACATGCCAAGTCCTTGTTGGCTCACACATGGGAACAACTAAGTGCTACTGTACTTTTACTTTCCCTCACTTGCAAAAGCAAAAAGGCAAAGAGCATGCGCTTTACAACATCGTTTTTAACACTTGTAGGCAGCAAATAGATGACACTTTGCACCGGATAGATCATACTTTGCACCACATAGATAACACTTTGCATCACATAGATGACACTTTGCATCACATAGATGACACTTTGCACCAATAGATGACACTTTGCATAAAGAATGACTCCATGTACCTTGTTCCCACAAGAGTCCCTTTGAGTATTTTGTGCTGTGAATGTTTCTGTGCTGTCATCTTATTCTATCTGACTGCAATTGCATTTGATTTGATTGCGTTGTTGCTTGTAATCTCACTTGCCCGATTGCAATTAATTTCAAGGTTAACTGCTGCATTCTGCAACAGTGTAAGTGGTAGTATGGTAGATCAAACTACCTTGCTGTCAAGTGTCAACCAGAACCCAGAATAGGAATTTCCGCATGCTTCTGACTAGCAAATTATATGATAAGAACATGCTTGAAATCAGTTGTTGGAGATGTCGAAACTTTTTGGAAGAGGTTAAGTTGAAGTCAGTTTCATTTGGAAAGTGGAGTGTCGCTGTACATGCTAAGTCCTTGTTGATTCACACAAAAGCAGAGCTAAGTGCTACTTTTATCTTCCTCGTTGTCAAGAGCATAGGGCATGCCCTTTACAACATGGTTTTTTAATGAACTTTGCACAGCATATAGATGACACTTTGCATAAACAATGAACTTTGTCCACGGTAGGTAATACGTGGTTAATAGTTAATACCAAGTTAAAGAATTTTGTTGGAATGCCAGATCGTTTTCTGCTACTTACACTGATGATTGGTTTTTGTCTTATTTAAAGGTTCTTACCTTACTCTATGCCTGGTGACAGGTTCTCCGAAGCCGCTCAACTCATGGGTGTTTGCTGGTTCGAGATCCGTGGGAAGATACACAGCAGCATGCTCTCCCAAGACACCACCTATGCCGCCTACATGGTCTTCAAGACGACGGATGATTTCTACGGGCTGGGCTTTCCTGTCCAGGAGGCATCGATCAGCGCTGGATCAACCAACTTAACACGCAAGGTTTGCCTCCAATGCAATGACGATGAGGAAGACGACGACGAGGTGCCTGAGAATTACCGGCCGATAAGTTTATTTCCGCAGCCAAGACTCAGGAGAAGGAACGGACGCATAGTGTCCCACGAAGAGAATGTTGTGTTCCCTCAGGAAAGGGACGACGGGTGGATGGAGCTGGAGCTGGGCGAGTTCTTCATCGAGGGGGGCGACGATGGCGACGTGTCCTTCAGCCTGATGGAGATCAAAGGTGGGAACTGGAAGAGCGGCCTCATCGTGCAGGGCATCGAGATCAGACGTAAGAAATCGGGCTAGAGTCAGGACCTCCTTTGCTAGGATCCAGCGTGTTCGTGTCAAGGTGTAATTAGGAAATACATAAGGAAACAGTGTCTGTAATGTGTGTGTGTTTTCAACACTTCTCCTCTTGATGCTAACGCTGCTAAAAGCATATCTGCACATACTATGCTACATGGACCTGGATAACTCATGGGTGACATACATTTAAAGCCTGTTCGGAAGTCCTCTTTGTCCGCTCTGCTCCAGAAAATTAGCAGAGTCCGGTTTCTGCTGCTCCGTAGAATTAAGCAGTAACTCCTCCCGCTCCGCTCCATCGGCTCCTGGAGCGGAGGGGATCCGAACAGGGCTTTAGTTTGGAAAGTGTAAGATTGAGAACTTGAGATCCTTGTGGTTAGTGGCTACTTTGCATCTGGTCATACGAGAACATCGGATCCTGGGATCCTTGTGGCTTGTGGCTAACTTCGCATCTACTTATCGGCAGTGCACAAAGGTTGGTTTGTAAGGTGAAAAGGAAGAATAAAAAGAGGTGTATACACCAAATGAGTATCCTTCAAATCCCTATCAATTTAACATCAGATGATCTATCCCCTTCTTTCCTCTCGGGCCACCGCTGAGTGACTGGAGGAGAAAACCCCTAACCTCCAAAGGAGACGAGGGAAACGATCAAAGAACTAGAGATAACCTCTAAAGCATGTGTTGACACCATTGGTGAAGGGATTGATTCTTATTGGATGATAACCAAGGACTTTGAAGCAAAGGTTGATTATCTCTTTCGTAAAATTTCTATTATGATTGACATGACCAACGGGAATTCCATGCAGATCGATCACCTAACTATCCAGGGTCCCCATCACGGGGATATCTAGGACAGAACTCCCCCTCTGTCACCTGCGTAGGCGACCGAGGGGCCCCAACCCCAATCATCGGTCCCTCCCCCCCCCCCCTCATCCCCCTTCATCGCCGCCCGTGGGCGTCCCCGGGCAAAGCCCCGTGCGTTCGACGTCGGCGGCGGAGGTGCTCGTCCCTCTCGCGAGTCATCGACAAAATGAAGTTCGTAAGTACCAAGAGAGTGTAAAGTTACTCCCCTGCTATGGGTTCCCTTATATAAGGTAGAAAGTGGAGCGCCGTTGATTAGAGCAATCTCCACGTGGCGATTCATATCTGTCCTTCTCATGGATAAACCGTTGATCACGTGCCAGAATCGAGGGACAAGGTTACTGCTTCCCGAGGATCGAGGTGCATGCCCTTTATCGATGGGAAGTGACGCCTGTGGGACCTCGGTTCATCTCCGCATGGCACTTTGACAGTGGCTCACGTGGAATAGTGGGCCAGGCAGTCAAGTTTAATCGACAAAGGCATCAACCTTTTTTTTTTGATAAAGGGTTTTATTACTCAAAAGGTTTAAGCAAATACACCCGGCCTCTGCATATCTAAGATGCAAGCAGTCGCAAACCATCAAAAGAAAAATATAAAACACGTACGATAAATTACAACTGCAATTGAACCATCGCCGCTCATGGTGGCCCTATCCATAGATCACGCAATCATCTATGTGGGATAAAAATAACCCTCGCCATGTTTTCCAGTCGCACACATGGCTCCATAAAAAAGCCATGATATTCCACCCATTGTAATGTGGACCACGAACGAAGAATACCTGTGCATCGGTATAAAACCTGCAAACGAGAGAAACTTTTATTAGAAAAGACCTTGTCATTTTTACATAGCCAGAGCAACCATATTACGACAAGCGTTCCTACCATAAGTATGATTTTAAGCTTATTATCTATCCCATGAAGTCAATTGCCAAAAATATTTGCAATGGATGTGAGTTGATATAAGTTTGAAGCCATTTGGATAGCTGACCAAATAGAATGTGCAACATTACAAGTGAAGAATAAATGTTTTATAGTCTCATCATGAGAGCATGAAACACATTTCATACTCTCTTGCCAGTTGGGCTTGACAAGATTGTCTTTCGTAAAAATGACACCTTTACGAAGGTATCATGCAAAAACTTTCAGCTTTAATGGTACCTTCATTTGCCAAAATTTGTTATTATTATTGACTTGCATTGAGGGCTGGACAAGCGCCCTATACATGGAATCCACAGAGAATTTACCATTCATGTTTAGATTCCAACGAAACTCATCATGCCCTTGTGACAGTTGCACTACCGCTAACCGATACAACAAGACATTCCAAGACGCAAGTCTAGGTCCGATTAAGTCTCGCCTGAAGGCTACATTAGGGGTGACTCTTGCATGACCGTAGCCAGCGTGTCTCCCTTATGTCGCACAATATTATATAGGGCCGGATACTGATCTCGGATAGTGGTATTCCCTAACCATGTGTCCTCCCAGAATCTTATGGGATTCCGAAGATGAAGTGGTGTGAACTAATTTCAAGCTCGAGGAAGCGAAATCCAAAGAATCAAGCATCAGAGATCGAACTTGAAGACCAGTCAGGGGGCTGATGGTAGTGTACTAGATACTTGGTCCCTCATGACCACTGATTCAACCTTTTGGGTCGGACCTCGGGCCCTATGGACAACGAAACTCATGGGCTGCTAGGTAAAGCCCATGATCCGATAAAGAAGGTCTACGGTTCTTGGTCGTATCACTGTAGGACTTGTGTAAACACTCAGAATCTAGGTAAATCCGCGTCTCATGATACCATCCACATCGATCCCCTAACTCTTCAAAGTAAGAACTATTTGTGTTTTAATTTCTATGCTTTTGGAATCGTGTTAACCAAAGAAGGCCTCTCTTTTTGTGGTGAAACACACACGTACTCCGTATTATTCAAGCAAGAGGATGGCAATCCTGATAGAAAAAATCTAAGACATTTTTTGAAGTGGAATCAAACAAACAAGGTCTCAGGCATGTATATACCATAATTTTCCTAGCTAACCACATTCTACTCCCTCCATTACAAAACAATTGAAGTTTTAGGATTATTTCAAGTCAAGCAATATTTTATTTTGACCAAATCTATAGAAAATGTACAAAGATCTATCTACAAGTTAACAATATGGCATACTCCATTCATTTTCAGAATATAAAGTGTATTGGTTTTCATGCAAATCAAAATCAAATTTAGGTATTACCTCGAATTCATATTAATAGATTCAACTTTGTCTAGATTCGTATGTATCTTGTTAAGTATTTAGACTAAATGCTTGTGTATCTAGTTAAATTTAAGTCCATTAATTAGATCGGAGGGAGTGTTTGATCCATCACGAAATTAGATATCATTGAAACGGATATTTGTGTCTATGCCAGGTGGGACCAGCGAAGACACGTGTCACCACGTGCCGCCCACCACCCCGCCGGCCCTCTCCAAAACGTTGGTGTTGTGATTAATTAAATCACATAATTAGGAAAATCTTCACTTGTACTAACCGCCTAGCGGTTCCTCCTCATACCGACGCACCCCTAGCGAACAGACGCCCCGTCTGCGCTAACATACGCTTCATCCCCTTGCAAGTCGGTTCATCTATGTATATAATGTAAATTTCTTCGCAAGATCAATACAAGGAATCACTTCATTCTTTCACACGTTATCAGTCACTTTTGCTCTGCCGAGAGAGATCACCGAGGAGGAATAACAAGAAAGGTAAGAAAGATGGCAAGGAAGAACCTCCAGTTCATCGCCTCCACCCTTGTTCGCCTCCTTGGAAAGGAAATCCGGCGATCGGCTAGACGCCGTGGTCGCCGTGGTCGCCGTGGACGCCATGGTCCTGCCGCTGCAATGGAAGAGGAGGGGCTAGGGAACCCCCAAGGGGCCGCCCAACACGCCTATCAGGCGCCTCCCCCTCCGCCGCCGGCAGCCGCCGCCCCGCCCATGGACTGGATCTTCAATGGCCCTGCACCACCACTTTTGGCCGAGGAAGATGGCTTCGACGCCGGACTGTTCCCGCCACCTCCACCACCGCCCGGGATCCCCTTCAACAATGGCATGGACATGGACATTGACATGGACGTGGCCTTCTGCCCCGTACACGGGTACGGACCATGCCCTGCCCGTGACGGAGCGGCCTACGATCCCATGCCCGAGTATGAGCCGTTCTATCCGGCTCCGGCCTATCCACCACTAGTTGAAGAGGAAGAGGAGCCCAAGGAGCCCGCCGTCTTCCCGGACCTCCCGACGCCGATGCCCACCGCCGAAGACGAGCTCTTCGCCCCTCCTGGCTTCGAACCGGTGGCCATGGAGTGGGAGGTGACGCCGACCGCGGAGGAAGAACAGTGGCTCACCACCGGCGTGAAGCAGGAGCCTGTGGAGGCCGCCGGCGCCCTCCTCGACCTCAACACCGCACCGGACACGCAGATCGAGGGGGCGTCCACATCCGCACCTCCACGGCTCCCGGCCCCAACTCCACCGCACCTCCAGGCCCCCACTTCGCCGCCTCCTCCACGCCCCGCATTTCCGCCGCCACCACCGCCGGAAGCTCGCCGCATCCTTCGCCGTTTCGCGGCGGCGCTGGAGAGGCACCACCCCGGGCTTCGCACGGGCGCCTGGGCCCCGGCCGGCCTCAACCTCCTCGGCTACGTCGCTGAGGAGGGTGGCTTCCCCTTAAGCCCGCCGACGCTCGCCGGCGCCGGGCGCAGCAGGTGCCTCAGACGGCAGCCATGGCTGACGGATCGAGGGAGAGAGAAGAGGCGGAGAGGCAGGGGCAGCGACCGCTCCCTTTCCTCTCGCTCTCTATCTTATCCGCTCGTAGATCGGTGGCCGGCCTGGGCCTGGGCCGAAAGGTTGTGTGGGCTAATCCCACATTCGAAAAAAAACCCTGCAGGAACTTTAGACTAATTTGCAGAATATTTAAACTTTAGTCTAACTATGTACTGTTTAGTATTTGTCAAGTTCAGTCCTGTATATTTGGTTTTTTTTAATATAGATCCAACTATTAGTGCTATGATAAGCACTTGTCATGTTTTAGACTCTATATTTATGTATTTGAAGTTGTACTCATTTGTATTGTATATTGATCTTTTAAGACAATATTATATATATATGAATTATATGTTCAATGTGTTTGCACTTTGCAATCCCTATAACATATACACATAGTACAACATTCTATTTTGCAATGGAGATCCTTATCAATTCATCATCAATTAAGTCCGAAAATGCCTAAGAGAGCACACTATTGACTTAATTCAAATTAAAATTGATGACAAAAAGGCATTGATCATCTCAAATTTTATATATGGGAACACAAGGTTATGTGGCATCTACTGCGCAATACGCAGATTATCCACAACTACTATAAGGTCTACATATTGTCAAAATTGACATCATGACTACCTTCACAGTGCTCTTCCATATATTTCAATCACATCATAACAGAAGGTACTAAGACCAAGGCATCTACTGACCATAGTCAGATTATGTTTCTTAGTACTGCGAGATATACCTCATAATTGATGAAATTATCTCCAAAGTGTTATCAAAGATGATTTGAGATCAACATTCAAGCCTTCAATTGGACTCACAACTTTGCAAAATTTTATTACAACATGACCATGATGATTTTAATTTACATACAAGTAAAGTAATCAAATCCCTGGTTCACATTCATGTAGGACAAAATGACCGTCAAAGAATTCGACGAACTAGCACTTGACGGACACAACTATCCTATATGGGCTATGGATGTTAAAGTTAGTCTTTCATCCCGTGGTGTTGCAGCTGCGCTCATATCACCTGAGGATCTTCCACAGGGAGTTGCACAACTCAATGAGCAACAAAAGTATGGTGCCTTATACATTATAAGGAACCATATTCATCCAGATTTAAAGTCTGAGTACTTGATGGAGGAATCTCCAAGCAATATGTGATTATCTCTCAAAACTCGATATGAACAGCAAAAGGCAGTTATACTACCTGAAGCTAGTCATGAGTGGACCCATTTAAGACTCCAGGATTTCAAATCCGTTGGAGCCTATAATCACGCGGTTCATAAGATTTGTTCAAAGTTGCGCTTTTGCGAAAAGGAACCTTCAGAAGGAGACAAGATAGAAAAGACTCTGTCAACCATGCTCCCAGCTGATAGGATCCTACAGCAACAGTATCGTGCAAGCAAATACACCGTTTATTCTGAACTTATCCATATGCTCCTTCAGGCCGAGAAACATGATGAACTTCTTTTAAAGAATAATCATCAACGCCCAGTTGGGTCTGCCCCTCTACCTGAGGTACATGCAAATTTTCAGAAAAACACTAAGTTCAATGGCTTTTTCAAAGGCCAAAACAAGAACTTTAAGGGCAAAAGCAACAACAACAAGAAGAACATGCCACAAAATTCAGACAGGGGAAAGGGCATTGCAAAGGACAAGTTTGACAAAACTAAGCTTTGCCAGAAATGTGGATGCTTCAAGCATATCACCAAAAAATGCCGCACCCCAAGCCATCTGGTTAACCTCTACCTGCAATCCATGGGACGTAACAGACCTGCCCAAGGAGCAAGATATGAAGCCCACTTCAATCTTCAACCTGATAAAAACATGGAAGCTGGTTGTTCGCAAGATGTTCAAGAAACACCAAGTAACACCAAGGAATTCCTGTTGGATATGTGCCCTAGAGACAAATTAATAAAGATATTTCTCACATATCCGTTTTGTTCATAATACGTTTTATACTGTGCTATAACTGTATTACTTGGAAATACTAATACAGGTGTAGTATAAAACATGGTCCGTAGTTTAACTCGGGTAAACTATCTCATTGGGCAATTGATTGATCAAGCTTTCCTGATCATGGCGACACTTAAGTCCATTGACAATGAGGTCATATCATTAGGGGAATGATGTGATGGACAGACACCCACCTAAAGTAATGCAATGTGATCGAGTCACATAGTTCAGCGTTGCTATGACTTTGTAACGTATGCCTTAGTCCTTAGACCGTAATGATCATACGTAATCACGATCTATGAGGAGACTTTGATTTGTATCCCACCGCCTGACTGAAATATGCTGGCTATAACGGAGCACTTTGGGTATTCCGAAATAGATGGTTGATGAGTATGTTAATAGATCAAAGCGGGATTTGTCAGTCCTTGTGACAGGACAGGTACTCTAGGCCCACTCGGTGATATTGCATCAACCCCTTGCAAGGACGTGACTAGGTCACAAGAGATGCAATGATCATGGACGAGAGAAGTTGTTTGTCGTGAACGAGATGTGAACACGGTATGTGGGATACCGACGATCGAACCTCGGACAAACAAAGTACCGCAGAACAAAAGGATTACGTCGTATCGTTAACGGTTTCCAAAAGCGATCGAAGCTCATTCGATGGAAGCGCAGGGGCTGTCAAGGAACACCGATTCCCTCCGTTACTTTACATCGCCATAGCATAGATCTTGGGTTCGGGTACCGTAGGTGTGAAAAATTTGTGTTTTCTGCCCCGTATCCCAACAGTGGTATCTAGAGCTAGCTATGCGTAGATGTATTGTACGGATAGAACACATCTAGGATGTGGGCATCGAATCTTCATTCGTTACCCTCCCACGTGTACTCATTCAGCATTGCGGCAATGTTTGATGAAGCGGCCCCCGACCGACCTTACGCGTTTACGCGAGACTGGTTCCACGCTTGACATATGGCTTGTACCATATAAAGTGGCTGGGGGGTGTCTGTCTCTCTGCATTAGCGATGCGAAGATGTTTGCAACGGAGGGCCCAGACAGGGGTGTAATAGAGACGGATGGGAGACGGTGTTGTGGCTTGTTTTTCGCAGGATAGAAATCGGTTCTCTCTCTCGAAACCCCTAGCAGCCACGTAAAACTTGCACAAGCTAAAGTAGAAAGGCGTTTTAACTTTGCTTTGCATGAAGGGGGATCATAGGTTGTATGATTTAAAGTTTTACTTCCTGTTTTATGCTAGTATGCTAGATATATCGACGGTAGCACGAAACAGGACCATCTCTCACAATACCAACATTGTGTTCTCCCTTTTGATGGGCACCACCTGGAAGGTTCTCCCATATGGCTTGATGCTCCGTACATGCCGGAGTTGTCCTACATATTCAACGGAGTTCGCATGAGGTTGGGTTCGGCGAGCCTGGCATATGCAGATATGGCCTTGCCTGAACAGCTAACATCAAGGTTCGATTGGCAGGCTTGACGTATGTAGATGCGGGCCTGGAACACAGAAGACCGAAAGGTCGAGCACGAGTCACATGCCTGATGTGATTGGCTTAGAGGCCTACCTGGTTCGCATACTGGGCCGTACATATCGGGGGAGGTATGGGGGCTGGGATTGTGTAATCACTTAGTTAAATTGAGAGGTGTTTATCTAAGTGGGAGCTTTCTAGAATTTTAAGATTAAATTGAAACTCCACATTATGAACAAAAGTCTAAATATGTATCGTTGTGAATCCAACCTTGTAGATGGCAGCACCTCGCCCCTCGTTCAACTTAGGATCATTCCTAGAGAAAGATAAGCTAAAAACAGATGGGACAAACTTCACCAACTGGTTCCGCACCCTGAGGATTCTCCTCGTTCCCCTCAAAATGGCATACGTACTAGAGGACGCGTTAGGTGACGCACCAGCAGATGATGCCAGTCAGGACGAGAAGAATGTCTATCTCTCCAAGACTGATGATTACAACCTTGTCCAGAGTGGCATGCTCTACTCCATGGAGGCTGAGCTGCAGAAACGCTTTGAGAGGATGGGTGCATATGAGATTATCACCGACCTCAAGGCAATCTTCACACCTCAAGCCAGGGCTGAACGGTACGAGGCTTCTGAAGCCTTCTTCTCAGCAAAGATGGATGAGCACGGAAGCGTGAGTGAGCACGTGGTCAAAATGTCTGGCTACGTTCAGCGCTTGAATGCTCTGGAATGTCAGATTCCAGATGAACTTGCGGTTGATAGGGTGTTGCAGTCGCTTCCCCCTAGCTACAAAGGCTTTGTGATGAACTACAACATCCAGGGGATGACCAAAACCCCTTCTGAGTTGTTCGCCATGCTAAAGAGCGCTGAGGTTGAGATCAAGAAGGAGCACGCCGTCTTCATGGTCAACAAGACCACTGACTTCAAGAAGTCAAGCAGACGGGAGAAGGCCAGAAGAGGTGGCCCTAAGAGGGATGGCAAGTCAGTTGCCGCTCCTCCCAAGGCACCCAAGCCTAAACTCGGAGTGGAGTGCTTCTACTGCAAGGGTGAAGGTCACTGGAAGCGCAACTGTCCCAAGTACCTAAAGGACAAGAAGGCTGGCAAGGTCGCCAAGAGAGACGAAGGTATATTTGATATACATATTGTTGATCTTCTCTTGACAAGCGCTGGGAACACATCCTGGATATTTGATACAGGGTCTGTCGCTCATATTTCTAATTCCATTCAGGGACTAAGGAATAGGAGACGCTTGGTCAAGGATGAAGTGACGATGCGCGTAGGGAATGGCTGCCAGATTGAAGTCTTGGCGGTCGGCACGAAGCATCTTAGTCTCCCTTCGGGATTGGTTTTAGTTCTGAATAAATGTTACTATGTACCCGCGTTGAGTGTGAACATCGTGAGTGGTTCTTGCTTGAAGCGAGACCACTATTCTTTTAAGTCCTATAGGCCTATATAAGGAGGGGTAGGGGTGCCCTTTTAATCATGAATTTTTGAGAAAAGTTTCTCATCTCTCTCCCTTCTTTCTCCTTCCTTTGAGCGGACTCCCCTTGTTTGGAGGCTGCTCTGGGTTGGGGATTTCTCCACTATACGCACGCCGTCGTGCTGCTGGAATCGGGATCTGAATCCATCTTCTTTCCGCTGCTCTACTGGTTCGGAGCCCGGAGGGACGTCGGGTATACTGTATGTGTATAATTCCGCGAGGCACTACACTTGTGGTGCTACTTCATCGTCGTGGCCGTATCGCAAGGTCTTCATCAGCAACATTCCGACGGGGACGTAATCCCGTCATCAGTCTGCAAGGATCGGGTGGCTACAGGAGTCATCGGGGATCTGCGCGGCATCGGGGATTGTCGGTACGACTACACCAACCACGTTCATGCGGGAACGTTTCCCGCTTAACGGACTACATACTGGTATGTGATCTATTTCTGTCCGTTACTTGCATCAGCATAGCATAGGTCTTGGGATTGGGTATCGTAGGTCAAAGAAAAATTTGTGTTTTCTGCCCCGAACCCCAACAGTGGTATCAGAGCAAGGCTATGCGTAGATGTATTGTACGGATAGAACACATCTAGTATGTGGGCATAAATTCTCAATTGTTACCCTCTCACGTGTACTCATTTAGCATTGCGGCAATGTTTGATGAAGCGGCCCCCGACCGACCTTACGCGTTTACGCGAGACTGGTTCCACGCTTGACATATGGCTTGTACCATATAAAGTGGCTGGGGGGTGTCTGTCTCTCTGCATTAGCGATGCAAAGATGTTTGCAACGGAGGGCCCCGACAGGGGTGTAATAGAGACAATTGCGGGATTGGTGTTGTGGCTTGTTTTCGCAGGATAGAAAGCGGTTCTTTTCTCGAAACCCCTAGCAGCCACGTAAAACTTGCAAAAGATAAAGTAGAAAGGCGTTTTCAACTTTAATTTGCATGTCGGGGGGAATCATAGCATGTATGATTTATGTTGCATCCTGTTTTTGCTAATATGTTAGATATACGACGGTAGCATAATAGGATGATCTCTCACTAAAACCAACATAGTGTCCTTACCCTAGTGAGCACCACCTGGAAAGTTCTACATTATGGAGGCACACGTGTCACACGTGTGTCAAACATTTTTTCGTTCACATGAGGTGGGTGTAGCAAGCCTGGCATATGTATATGATATGGCCTTGCATGACACAGCAAAAAATCACATAGGGTGTGGTGGCGAGCCTGGCATATGTATATGATATGGCCTCGGGACACAAGAGACCGAAAGGTCGAGCATGAGTCACATGGATGATGTGATTGGCATGATGGCCTACCTTGAACAACATACTGATGGCCGTGATGATCGGGGGAGGTATGGTGTTCAAGGATCGTGTGATCACTTAGAATAAACTATGAGGGATGTTTATCTGAGTGGGAGTTCCAGAATTGTTTTTGAAACATGAACTCCATATTATGAACTTAATCTTCATGTCTTTGCAAAAATCATTGTAGATAACGTCATACCAATGTTTAGAACTATGGCTCTTTTAGTATGATAGAACTTAAGGTAAATGGGTCTTACTTCATTGATGTGTACCAACACCATTAGAGACATACTCGTTAGTAATGACTTGTTAAACATAATACGAAGAACTGCTAGGAGATACACCTGATAACTCCGTATTCAAGGAAGATGATGATGAGTATCGTACTCACCGTCACTTATGAATGACTGTCCAATACACCATACTTCATTCTATGAGTCTGAATTGTGAATGCATGTTAACCAACACGTATGACGTGCTAGGTGAACTTGAAAGCACTTGGTCACAAATCAGAGAAATGGAATATGAGTATATGGACGGGGTTTCTTTCAACTATGGTGGAAGGAACAACCTGCTGAGAAAATCACTTGGAAAATGTATAAGATACATGGAACACCTTGTGTATAACTTGGACTACTGAATGACTGGTTACTTTGCGATAACTAGGGAGTTACATCCGCTTCCTCCTAGTTACAAAGACCATGTCTGGACTATGTCATGAAGGAGAATCGTTCACCTGTCATGAGGTCATGGTTAAAGTTAAGAACTTTAAGAGTAGAACCAATGCAGGAATGGTCATTGACGGAGAAGGTATATTTGATATACGAGTTATAAATGTCTTTCCCACCAAACACTAATTGCGGTTGATTAAGTATTCGATGCTTGAACTTACTGCTTGAGAGTGGCTTGGAAGGGATGAGGTGACAATGTGTGCTGACGGCAATCAAGATAGTTGATGGTCGACAACACTCTCCCTCTACATCTATCAATTGATTAGTATATGAATAAATTTTATGATCGTTTGAATGAGGACTTTATTAGTGTGTCTTGCATCTCGCAAAGACAATTATTCATATTAGTGAGAAACAAGTCAGTTGTTCCCCTTTTATGAATGATATCTATTATGGTCACATTACGATTATGAATGAGTTATTCTTATATTGATGATAGTTGTTTGATCATTTATAAGAAATATTGTAATGCCAAGAAATATCCAGGCTTAATAATGACACTACAGTTTAAGTCATGAATGGTATGATGATGTCTTAAGATACTTGATCTCTTGACATATACAAACCATGCCTTTGAGGTGAGATGACTAAAACCTCGCATTCTGGTAAAACGGAATGTGTACTGATTGTTGAGTATCATACATTGTGATGTATCGTATGTCAGCATGTGGTGAATTTCATTATTTTGTGAACTTCATATGTGGACTTAGATGAATATATGTATTCACTAATGAAACATGGGTCTGAAATGGTTTGATATGATCAAAAGGGATTTCAGAGTAAAGATGGATATTAAATTAACAAGAAAGACAAGTCTCTACGATTTGATCAAAGTGACAAATGTTTTGAGTTAGTCTTGGGCATAAAGACTTGTGTGAAAGTTGTTCCACAAATTGCAATGTCTTGAGACACTTCAATATGATTGACGTGCATGAACATTGTGATCATATTCTATGAAAAAGTGTATGGTCTAAGTTATCTCTTACCAAGTTACGTTATTATTGTTTAAGAGTTATTAATTTAATATGCAAACACTCACTTCAGCATAGGGAACCATCTGAGTTCATGGAAACCAACACTATATATGTCATGGTGTGTTGTGGTTTCTAGGAAGCTTGATTTATGTAAGATAAATTGTCTTTGTAGTGTATCCTTAGACAACTATGGATGCATCTTCCACAACTAGAACCAAAAGGAGCAAAACTTGTATTGCTATGTTTGGTGTTTGTCAAGAATTGTTCTTGATAAATGTGGTAATGGAAGAAAAGTGAAAGTTCAACCAAGGTAATTGACCTTGCCTCCAAATGTCAGAGTAGTGCAACGGAATATGTTCCGGAAGCAAGGCTCTACAATAAGAGGAGAAACTAATGATGAAGATCATGATGTTTTGAAGGGAGCTTTTACTGAGAAAGGTAGGATTCAAGAATGTATATTTGCCCCTGGTGCAAAATGATATTCATGATTCACTTGTCATGTTAATGGAACAAGACATTCCTACGAACTACAAAGAAGCGATGGTGGACCTAAGTACGAGATATGACTATGAGTCATGAAATCCTATGTTGAGTTACATTTAAGATTTCTTGAATCTTATCAAGTAAGGAGGTTACTTGATATTCACAATAACTTCAAAGTTATGAGGAATAAATGTGAACATCAAAGGGACGTCAAGATTGGTTTGTCACAAAGATTGTTTCTGACAAATTCAATGGGTTGACTACAATGTGTAGCAATGCTTGAGTCAAAGGGATATTCACTACGATTGATCCAGGATTGTTATCAATACCGTGACTTCCTCAAATCCTGTATTTGAAGAAGTGTTGTAATTGGTACAACAAGAAGGTTTTGAAAAAAAACATATGGATACTAGTGTCTCGTAAATTGAATTCTCATTTTGATGGATGATCAAAGGATTTTGGACTTAACCAAAATATTGAGGAAACATGCATTTGCATGAAACTGAGTGGGAGCTGAATAGTTTCCTGAAACTTAATATGTAGACGACATATTTTGAGTGGGAGCTATGGGAGTATTATCCTAGCCTTATATGTAAATGACATATTTGAGTAGGAGCCATGTGGTTAGTATCCTGAACTTAATATGTGTCTGACATATCTAAGTGGGAGCCATGTGGATGTTATCCTTGTCTTATATGTGGCCGACATATTTGAGTGGGAGCAATATGAGTGTTATCTAAAGACTTAATATGTGCATGACATATTTGAGTGGGAGCATGATAACATTCTCATATATGGATAACATATTATGAATGGTGCAGTTGGTGTTAATGATTATTTGAATCTTTCATAAATGAAGATGAATAAGTATTAAGCATCGAAGATCTATTAAGATAGATATGTGTTTAATAAACATTGAGTCGTAATACTTTCCTGGATAAGATTCTGAAGGAGTTCAGAATGGGACAAGTCAAGAAGTGGTCCTTACTTGTATATCCAAGAGAAGTGTTGAGTTAATCTCAGTACAAGAACAATGGTTAATGGTTAATGAAAGAAATGGATGTGTTGGATCCTCTATGCCTTTGTCATAGGTTCTTTCATATAAAACCAGAGTTATGTACTCGACGTAATGTGACCCAAGTTCTTAGTAGTAAGAACATGTTGTGATATGATTTATGAGTAAATCATTGAACAAAGAGTTAAGTTTATTCTTCAGTGTCTGGAGAGAACTGAGGATACATCTCAAGTTTGTAAAGGATAGTGGACTTGACCATAAATGTTATGTTGGTTCAAGTTTTGACACTAACCTAGAAAATTGAGATATCATACTAATGAATGCCTAAGTTGAAAGAAACATGGTTAGACATCAAAGTTGCATACAATGCACTAAGGATTGAATCTACATTGATGTGGCTGCTTTAGAAGTAGCAGGAGTTATATTATGGCTTAAGAAGTTAGACTTCTGATTGAGTGAGTTTCAAGTGTGCATGACTATGGGAAAGTCCGCGTGACCCACCGGATGTCATTGCTATGACACAGCAAACGAAGTCTCACTTCACCGCCAAAATATATACCTCATCATTATAGTGGATAATGAAGGAATGTCAAATTAGGTGACATTATGATTTGCAAAAGGACATACGGTTCTGAATGGTACCCAGACCATTGATACAACCTCTTCCACGGGCAAGCATGATCAATAAGGAGTTATGATCCAGAGAAAATGCAACTAGTTTATTTGTACTCTAGTGCAAGTGGGAGACTGTTGGGAATGTGCCCTAGAGGCAAATAAAATATGTTTTATCGAGCATATTCCATTAGTTCATAATACGTTTGATACTATGCTAGAACTGTATTAAGAGGAAACATTAATACAGGTGTGGTATACAAACAACCAGGTCCCTAGTAAACCCTAGTATACTAGTCCATTGGGCGATTGATGATCAAGGTTTCCTGATCATGAGACAATGGCGTCTGTTGACAATGGAGTCGTATCATTGGATAATGATATGATGGACATACACCCACCAGAAGTGTTGCGATGTGATCAAGTCACATAGTTCGACATTGCGATAACTATAACGTAGTGACCAGATCCTTTGACCGTAATGATCATACGTAATTACGATCTATTAGGATGCTTTGATTTGTATCCCACCGCCTGACTGAAGTATGCTGGCTATAACGGTGCACTTTGGGTATTCCGAAATAGATGGTTAATGAGTATGCAAATAGATCAAAGCGGGATTTGTCCATCCGTGTGACGGATAGGTACTCTGGGCCCACTCGGTGATATTGCATCATAAAGTTTGCAAACGTGTGACTAGGTCACGGAGTTGTAATATCACGGGAACGAGTAAACTTGTTTGTTGAGAACGAGGACGAACTAGGTATAGTGGATACCGATGATCAAACCTCGGACAAGCAAAGTACCACGGGACAAAGGGAACAGGCACACGGTTAACGGATCCAACAGCGATTGAAGTTCATTCGATGGAAGCGCAGGGGCTATCAAGGATTGTAACCAGGTCCAATTGATTAGTCATTGATCAATGAGAATTGTCTCGATCATGTCTTCTGTTTCCCGGACCGTAGGGTGTTACACTTAAGGGTACTCGACGCAGTAAGGATTGATTCGGGATCACCGGAGAAATTGGAGAGAACACCGGAATTGTTCCGGTGATAGCCGAAATTGTTCCGATGAAGGCCGGAAGTTGTTCTGGGTATTTTGAAAGGTTCAAAATATATTTAATAATGTTTAATATATGTTTTATTATTTAATTATCTGAATTAAATATTAAAATGTATTTAAATATAATTAAAAATGAATTAAAAGGCATATGGGCCTCATAGGGCCCATTAGGGGAGAGGGAGTCCTCCCCCATGGGCCATGGCGCCATGAGGGGGCCCACCCCCCTTATTGGTGCGCCATAAACCCCCCCTTGGGATTAGTCCCACCCCGGAAGGGGAAGGGGGGGTGTCACCCCTCCTTGGCCTATATAAGGAGGGGTAGGGGTGCCCTTTTAATCATGAATTTTTGAGAAAAGTTTCTCATCTCTCTCCCTTCTTTCTCCTTCCTTTGAGCGGACTCCCCTTGTTTGGAGGCTGCTCTGGGTTGGGGATTTCTCCACTATACGCACGCCGTCGTGCTGCTGGAATCGGGATCTGGATCCATCTTCTTTCCGCTGCTCTACTGGTTCGGAGCCCGGAGGGACGTCGGGTATACTGTATGTGTATAATCCCGCGAGGCACTACACTTGTGGTGCTACTTCATCGTCGTGGCCGTATCGCGAGGTCTTCATCAGCAACATTCCGACGGGGACGTAATCCCGTCATCAGTCTGCAAGGATCGGGTGGCTACAGGAGTCATCGGGGATCTGCGCGGCATCGGGGATTGCCGGTACGACTACACCAACCACGTTCATGCGGGAACGTTTCCCGCTTAACGGACTACATACTGGTATGTGATCTATTTCTGTCCGTTACTTGCATCAGCATAGCATAGGTCTTGGGATTGGGTATCGTAGGTCAAGGAAAAATTTGTGTTTTCTGCCCCGAACCCCAACAGTTCCCCCCCTTTGGCTTGGCGCCAAGGGGTGGGGCCCAACCCCCCCTTGGCCGGCGCACCCCTCCCCCCTTGGGGGTTTAGTCCCACATGGGGGAGGGAAGAGGGATCACACCCCCCCTTGGCCTTTATATAGAGGGGTAGACCCCCCTTTTTCCATACAACAATTGATCTCCTTGTTCTTCCTTCTCCATTTCCGGAAGTGGACTCCCCTTGTTTGGAGTCTGCACCAGGATTGGAGTTCTCCACCATAAGGCAGGCCGTCGCTCTGCCGGAGTCGGGATCCCTAGCCGTCTTTCTTCCGCTGCTCGCCTGGTTCGGAGCCCGGGAGGAACATCGATTGTGCCGTACGTGTATAATCCCTTCGAGGCATTACACCTGTGGTGCTGCTTCGTCGCTGGAGGTTTACCGGGAGTCATCCTCGCCGGTGGTGGTCTTCTACACGATAGGGAGGTCGTAGTTCTGAGTCTACGCCAACCACGTTCGTAAGAACGTTTCCCGCTCTCGGTCTTCAAAGGTATGAACACCGATTCCCTTCGTTACTTTACATCGCCATAGCATAGATCTTGGGTTCGGGTACCATAGGTGTGAAAAATTTGTGTTTTCTGCCCCGTATCCCAACAATTCCATCTACCGCAGGACTCCATGGACACGGAGAATACGATGATCGAATACGCCAACGACGTGTTCGGAGACTTTGACTAGTCAATCAAACTCCTTCAGATAATATATTTGTTTAACATCCATTAGCTTGTTGTAATAAAAACATATTGGTATTTGTTGTTGTCTTCATCATACTATATTGTAAAAGCACAATATATATTGTATCATCACTTGGATACCAATAAAATTGTATGTATTCTATATATCCAATAAAGTATTTTCAACTGAAAATTCTACATTTTAATATATAGATTTCTACGGGTGTCAATCCAAATGGAGGAGGAAATGAGCCTTGTGGACAGTGGTACCACAAACTCTATACTTAGGGAAATAAAATATTTTCAAACTCTCAAAAAGTTAAATGGAGATATTTTAACAATCGCTGGACGCGATGCAGTAATTATTGGCTCAGGACGTGCCATATTTACACTTCCCATGGGTACACAAATTGTAATTGAGGATGCTTTATTGTATCCTGATTCAACTCGTACCCTCATAAGTTATAGAGATATCCGCAAAAATGGTTTCCACATTGAAACCCATGAAGACAACAAAGAGGAATATCTTCTCTTTACCAAAGACAACGGATATGGCAAACAAATATTTGAGAAAATTCCCTCTTTATCATCAGGATTGTACTACACATACATCAAACCCGTAGCACATGTTGCGTATAAGGTAATTTTTCAGAATGTTAATGCATTCCAAACTTGGCATGATCGCCTTGGTCATCCCGGTATAGGGATGATGAGAAAAATTATCTGCAATTCCAATGGTCATGACTTAAATGAAGCCAAATTCCCACAATCTTCGGATTTTATATGCACTGCATGTGCTACTGGGAAACTCATTTTAAGACCCTCTTATCTTAAAATTCAAGCAGAACCACTCCAATTCCTTGAACGAATTCAAGGCGATATTTATGGCCCTATCCAACCATTGTCTGGACCTTTTAGGTATTTCATGGTTCTAATTGACGCATCTACACGATGATCCCACGTGTGTTTATTATCCACACGAAACCATGCATTTGCCAAAATAATGAGACAAGTTATAAAACTACAAGCTCATTATCCTGAGAATCGAATTAAATCAATTCGAATGGACAACGCTGCTGAATTTTCCTCACATGCCTTCAGTGATTATTGTATGGCTCCAGGAATCGAAGTTCAACACTCTGTCCCATATGTCCACACTCAAAATGGATTGGCTGAATCTCTAATTAAGAGAATTAAGCTCATTGCACGACCCTTACTAATGAATTGCAACTTACCAACTTCATGTTGGCGTCACGCAGTTTTACACGCTGCTGACTTAATTCAATTGCGACCAACTGCATATCACAGCACTTCCCCTCTTCAATTAGTACGTGGAAATCTACCAAACATTTCCCATCTGCGTAAATTCGGATGCGCCACATATGTGCCAATCTCACCACCGCAACGTACATCCATGGGCCCACACAGGAAATTGGGGATCTATGTGGGGTACAAATCTCCGTCGATAATCAAGTACCTTGAACCCCTCACAGGGGATCTATTCACAGCCCGTCACGCTGATTGCATCTTTAATGAGGACCATTTCCCGGCATTAGGGGGAGACATCATGTACCAAAAAGAATGCCCGGAAATCAATTGGAATGCCCATGACATTTCCTCCTCTGATCCACGTACTCAAGAAACTGAACTTCAAGTTCGGAAAATAATTGATTTGCAACACATTGCAAATAACCTGCCTGATTCATTTACTGACTATAAAGGTGTTACGAAATCCTACAATCCTGCCAAAAATGCCCCTGAAAGAGTGGAGGTACCAAAAAAAACCACTCAACCCCTTGTTCAAAAGAGGAGGGGGAGAAGCACGGCCATTGAACAGGATTCAGCTTCTCGCAAGCAACAAAGGAAACAGAGGAAGAAACCCTCTAAAACGGTAAATGTAAATCAACCTAGTGTTGATAATCATCAAACGGGTAATGAACACCCGGTGGAAGGACAACCTCCACAACCCAGCTCAGTTGTGCACTCAATGACTGGGACATCGGAAAACCCTGACTTAATCGTATTGGGAAATCACGAACAGTCAACAAGGGTGAATGAAATATCCACAAACTATATAGATTCTGGAGAATCTTACGACCGTAAGTCTACATTTGTCGACATATATTTCTCAACTACAGTTGCAAACAACCTTCTAAATGATCATGATCCAAAGACCATGGCAGAGTGTGAGAAACGCTCCGACTGGCCTAAATGGAAGGATGCAATCCAAGTAGAATTAGCCTCGCTCAAGAAACGAAAGGTATTCACTAAAGCAATACCTACACCTCCCAAAAATTTCCTTGTGGGATTCAAATGGGTCTTCGTCCGTAAGAGGAACGGAAACAACGAGGTGGTGAGATATAAAGCAAGGCTTGTAGCCCAAGGTTTCACGCAGAGACCTGGCATTAATTTCAATGAAACATATTCTCCGGTAATGAGAGGTATTACATTCCGATATCTTATTTCTATGGCAGTACAAAATCGTTTATCTATGCAGTTGATGGACGTGGTGACCGCATACCTTTACGGCTCACTTGATTCGGACATATACATGAAGGTTCTTGATGGAATCCAAATTCCGAATCCAAACGCAATGCGCAACACATATTGTGTAAAACTAAATAAGTCTTTATACGGCTTAAAACAGTCGGGTCGTATGTGGTACAACCGACTTAGTGAGTTTCTTTTGGAAAAAGGTTACTCCAATAATGATGATTGCCCATGTGTTTTTATCAAAAAGTCCGCAGCTGGATTTTGCATTATTTCAGTATATGTTGATGATCTTAACATCATTGGAAATAAACGAGATATTGATGAAGCACGCAATCACCTAAAGACGGAATTTGAGATGAAGGATTTGGGTAAAACCAAATTTTTCTTGGGACTACAACTCGAGCACCTTCCCTCAGGTATATTGGTTCATCAAACCGCCTATATCCAGAAAATATTGGAGAAATTCAATATGGACAAATCCTATCCTTCCAAAACTCCTATGGTAGTTTGATCTCTAGACGTAGAGAAAGATCAATTTAGACCAAGGGATGATGGAGAAGAGATATTAGGACCTGAAACTCCATATCTCAGTGCTATTGGAGCGCTCATGTATCTTGCAAATTGCACCAGGCCTGATATTGCATTTGCAGTGAACTTACTAGCTAGACATAGCGCAACTCCAACTAAACGCCATTGGGCGGGAGTCAAGAATATTTTTCGATATCTCCAAGGCACAAACGATCTTGGTCTTTTCTTTCAATTTCAGAGAAATCTGGACATTGATATGATTGGATATACTGATGCTGGCTACTTATCTGACCCCCACAATGCCAGATCACAAACCGGTTTTGTGTTCCTACACGGTGGGACAACCATTTCATGGAAGTCTTCCAAACAGACTCTAGTGGCTACATCCACCAATCATTCTGAAATAATCGCACTATATGAGGCCTCACGTGAATGTGTATAGCTTCGCAGAACGATAAACCACATACAACAGTCGTGTGGTAAAGGTTCTATCGAATCACCTACTATTATCTATGAAGATAATACAGCCTGTGTTGCTCAAATGCAAACAGGATACATCAAGAGCAATATCACTAAGCATATTGCTCCTAAGTTGTTTTTTCCCCATGAACTTCAGAAAAGCGGGGAAATAAACATCTTGCAAATTAAATCATGCGAGAATCTTGCTGATTTATTTACCAAGTCTCTACCAAATTCTACATTCCAGAAATATGTTCATGGAATCGGTATGCGAAGACTTAGGGACTTGCAAGTATCAAGGGGAGTCTCATCTTGAGACACATTTACTCATAACATCACATTGTTCCGTTTTCTCTTTGTGATTAATATTTCAGGTTCTCTTAAGGATTTTAATGAAGAACCATTGAGGAAGAATTCATTTGAGACGATGATACTACCCGGATAATCATAAGATGATACTACATGATCAAGCGTAGATTAGAGGGAGTGTTGTGATTAATTAAATCACATAATTAGGAAAATCTTCACTTGTACTAACCGCCTAGCGGTTCCTCCTCATACCGACGCACCCCTAGCGAACAGACGCCCCGTCGGCGGTTCCTCCTCATACCGATGCACCCCTAGTGAACAGACGCCCCGTCTGCGCTAACAGACGCTTCGTCCCCTCGCAAGTCGGTTCATCTATGTATATAATGTAAATTTCTTCGCAAGATCAATACAAGGAATCACTTCATTCTTTCACAGTTTTTTTTTTGAGGAACACAGTACAACTCTGACGCTCACAAACACGAGTATACAATCACCCCTATGACGCACACACGCACACCCTACCCCTATGAGCATCTTCGCAATACTGAGCCGGTACATCATCTTGAGATTAACGAAGCCTCCACCTCGTCTTCGACGGGAACGTCTCCTTTCACTGAAAGCGCATCACCGAAAGCCTTGGAATAAATCCAGGAAAATGCGAGCACCATTGTCAAATCTGGGATTTGAACTCTGGTAGGCTGGGGATACAACCATCCACCTAACCAACTCAACCACGTTCGCTCATTCTTTCGCAGTTGGATTGCCCGTTTCCTACCGACCTGACACCTGTTGCTTCGCCCCAAATTAATCCCGAATTAAGCCGCTGCCGCCTTCCTAGTGCTTCGCCGCTAAGCCTCCGCATCCCCGTACCATCATATAAACCAAATTGCCATTCTCGCACTCCCTCACGGTCACGGCCCATCTCAATCGAATCAGAAGAGACCAAGCAGATTCCCACGCCGGCGGAGGAAAGGAACCCATGGAGATGGAGGCCTGCGAGATCGCGCGGTTGCCGGAGGAGCTGGTCTCGGCGGCAGTCGCCCGCACGTCCCCGCGCGACGCCTGCCGGGCCGCGGCCGTCTCCCGCCCCTTCCGCGCCGCGGCCGACTCCGACGCCGTCTGGGCCCGCTTCCTGCCGCCCGGCGACCTCCCGCCACTCGCCGACGGGGAGCTGGCGGACCCCGCCCCACCCGCGTCCAAGAAGGAGCTCTTCCTCCGCCTCTCCGCCGGCCCCGCCCTCCTCCAGGACAAGCTCGTGGTACGTTCCTGTACTACACCCATCCCCAATTCCCCTCGGTTCATCCACTTATCGCTGATCCATCTATTTGGTGTCCGTGCGCGCTGCAGAGCATGTGGCTAGACAGGGAGACCGGGACCAAGTGCTACATGCTGTCCGCCAGGAACCTCTTCATCGTCTGGGGCGACACACCGCAGTACTGGAGCTGGATCCCGCTCGACGATTCCAGGTTCGTTCCTTCGTTCGCTATCTCCTATTCCTCCGGTGCAGATTGTCCGAATTGTATATATTATCTACTTTGTGTTACTGAATGTTGCTGCTTATCTGAATTGCAAATATTATCTACCTTGTGGTCTCACTCGTCCAGTTGCAATCAGTTTCAAGGTTAATTGCTGCAACCTGCAAGTTTAAGTGGTGGTAGGAATGTAGGATAGTTAGCTTGCTGTGAACCAAAACTCAGAATAGGGGTTTCGCCATGGTTCAGACTAGCAAATGTAGAGTAAGAGAATAATTAGAACCATTTTTTAATGATCTTGAAACTGTTTGGAATAAGATAAGTTGAGGTCAGTAGGTCACCTGTCATTTGGAAGTCTGAATACTGCTGTACACATGCTAAGTCATTGTTGGCTCACACATGGGCACAACTAAGTGCTACTGTACTTTTATTTTTCCTCACTTGCAAAAGCAAAAGCCAAAGAGCATGCTCTTTACAACATCGTTTTTATCAACTCTAGGTAGCACATATATGACACTTTGCCCCAGATAGATCACACGTTGCACCGCATATATCACACTTTGCGCCAGTTAGATCACACTTTGTACCACATAGATGACACTTTGCACCAGATATATCACACTTTGCACCGCATAGATGACACTATGCATAAAGAATGTGACTCCATGTACCTTCTTCACACTAGAGTTCTTTTGAGTATCTTGAGCTGTCATCTTATTCCTATCTGACTGCAATTGCATTTGATTTGATTGCACTGTTGCGTTCTAATCTCACTTGCCCGATTGCAATTAATTTCAAGGCCAATTGCTCTTCCATATTCTGATGTATATAGTTTTCTACGAATTAAGTCTAGCGTAGCGTGTGCTTCTGAATGTTGTTGTGCTGTGATCTTATTCGTATGTAACTGAATTGCATTCAGTTTGATTCTGCTATTGCTTTGTGGTCTCACTTGTCCGATTACAGTTAATTTGATGATATTAATAGGTGCAGCCTGCAAGTGTAAGTGGTAGGATGGTAGATTTAACTACCTTGCTGTGAACGAAAACCAGCCTGCAAGTGTGAATTTACAGTAATGCTTGGAATCACTTTTTAATCATCTTGAAACTATTTGGAATAAGATACAAAGTTGAAGTCACTGTCATTTGGGAATCCAAATACCGCTGCTGTGCGTGCTATGTCCTTGTTGGCTCACACATGGGAACAGCTACTAAGTTCTACTATTATTTCCTCACTTTCAAAAGCAAAGGCCAAAGTCCTTTGCTCTTTACAACTTCGTCTTATCAACTGTAAGCAACACATAGGTAAAATTTTGCATGAAGAATGTGACTCAATGTACCTTGTTCACACTAGACCTCTTTTGAGTATTTTGTGCTATGAATGTTTCTCCGAAAAAAGGCTTTCGCCCCGCTATATAGATATAGCAATCACCCGATACAACCGAAGCATCATTGTTGGGGCAGACAACACAAGCACGCCCAAAAGAAACAAAAGAGAAAGGAAAAGAAACAATGACAATAGAGCCGGGTCGACGAAAATAGTGATGATCCGCAACCGCTGCGCCCACCAACACAACCCACCACACTCCTAGCACTTCGGACCACCGCATATCAAGCAACACCTTCAGGTAGGACCGCGACGATGACGAGGCTGCTGCTCGGACAAAGCCTAGGGTTTCTCCCGGTATGCGACTGGGTGAGGGTCAGGGGATACCCCGCGCCCTTCAGTAAGGACCGATGGCGCCCGCGGGCGTCGCCGAGCCGGTGTCGGCCAAGCCGACAGGGATTTCTCCCGTCCGCCACACACCCACCACCCTGTCCGATCCGTCGTGCTCCACCATACTTGTCGGCCACCAACATGCGCCACCGCGGTCTTGGGGACACCACCGCCGCCTAACCATGGAGACCGAAGCGGGACCGACGGGTCCGAGAGGGAGCAACCGGGAACAAGGAGCGGCAGCGTCGGCTACCACGCGGGAGGGGACAACCTCCACCGCCGTCAGCGGTCACCGACCGGACGCAGCAAGAGGAGCAAAGCAGGCACCCGGCCCGCCCGAGCTCAAGGCTCGTGAAGCTCCCGTCGTCGTGCTGCAGTAGGTGTGTCGCCGTCACCGCAACCCCCCGCACTAGTCGCATCTCCGTCCACCGGAGCCCACGCAGACGAGGCCGAACCAGGCCCACCCAGACCCAGATGGGGCCCCAAAGGGCCCAGATCTGGGCCGAGAGAGCGCCATCGTCGGCCCCTGCGCAAGCCCGCCTCCTCACCCACCCGGATCTGTGCCGCCGCGCCCGAGGAGAACCGCCGCGCGCCCGCGACGGGAGGACCCATCTGCAGCCGTCAGAAGCCGAAGCCGGCCCCGTGCCGCCCACGCCGCCTGGAGCCAGAACCTCCGGCGCCGGTCTGCGCCCACGCACGCCCCTCCATGGCAGCCGCCGCGCCACCCCGAGATGCCGACCGCGCGTCGGCAGCAGGGGCACCCGGGGCCGCGCCACCAGGCCCCGCCATAGCCCGGCGCCTCCGGCGGCAGCCGCCCCGCGCCGGCCGTGGATCCGCGTAGGAGAGGGAGAGGTTGACCCCGCCGCCTCCCGCGCCAGCCAGGCTTCGCCCGGCGGCGCTGCGGGGCGGCGGCGAGGGCCGGAGGGGAGGGCCGAAGGGGAGGGGCTGGGGCGGCAGCTAGGGTTCCCCCCGAGGACGCTCGCGGGAGCGGCTCGGGGGAGCGGTTATATGACGCTAGGTCGTGCTATGAATGTTTCTGTGCTGTCATCTTATTCTTATCTGACTGCAATTGCATTTGATTTGGTTGCGCTGTTGCGTTGTCGTCTCACTCGTCCGGTTGCAATTAATTTCAAAGTTAAATGATGCAAGGTGCAACTGTAAAAGTAAGTGGTAGGATGGTAGATCAAACTACCATTGTTTTGAACCCAAAACTCAGAATAGGGTTTTCAGCATGGTTCTGACCAGCAAATTTTGTGATAAGAAAATTTTGTGATAAGAACATATTTGAAATCAGTTGTTGAAGATCTCAAAAATGTCTGAAAGAGGTTAAGAGTCAATTTCATTTGTAAAGTGGTGTGCCATTGTACATGCTAAGTCCTTGTTGCCTCACACATAAGCAGAATAAGTGCTACTTTTATCTTCCTCGCTGTCAATATCAAAGGGCACACTCTTTCTTTGTTTTTTTATGAATTATGCACAGCACATAGATGAGACTTTGCATAAACAATGACACACCTTGTTCACAGTAGGCAATACGTGGTTAATTACCAAGTTATGGAATTGGCTGCAATGGCAGATCGTTTTCTACAACTCATGCTGTTGATTGGTTTTCGTCTTCCTTATAAGTTCTAACCCTATGTTTGCGACAGGTTTTCTGAAGGTGCTCAACTCAAGTCTGTTTGCTGGTTAGAGATCCGCGGGAAGATACATAGCAGCATGCTCTCCCAAGACACAACCTATGCCGCCTACATGGTCTTCAAGACGGCGGACCATTTCTACGGGCTGGACTCTCCGGTCCAGGAGGCATCGGTCAACGTGGGAGCAACAAACTTAACCCGCAAGGTTTGCCTCCAAGGCAATGATGACGAGGACTCCCACAACGTGGTGCCTGAGAACTACCGTCCGATGGGTTCATTTCCGCTTGCAAGACTCAGGAGAAGGAACCGTCGCATAGTGTCCCACGAAGAGAATGTCACGTTCCCTCAGCCGAGAGACGATGGGTGGATGGAGCTGGAGCTGGGCGAGTTCTTTGTCGAGGGGGGCGACGACGGTGAGGTGTCCTTCAGCCTGATGGAGATCAAAGGCGGGAACTGGAAGAGGGGCCTCATCGTGCAGGGCATCGAGATCAGACGTAAGAAATCAGGCTAGAGTGAGGACCTCTCCTTCCTAGGATCCAGAGTGTTCGTGTCAAAGTGTAACTAGAGAATAAACAAGGAAAGAGTGTCCGTAATGTGTGTTTTTGAACACTTCTTTTGCTGCTAAAGCATATCTGCACATACTATGCTACCTCGATGACTCATATGAGTGACATACATTTGGTTTGGAAAGTGTAAGGATAGGTTGAGTTCCTTGTGGATAGTGGCTACTTTGCATCTGCTCATACGAGAATATGGGATCCTGGTATCCTTGTGGCTTGTGGCTAACTTCGCATCTACTTTCTTTTATCGGCAGTGCACAAAAGGTTGGTTTGTAAGGTGAAAAGGAAGAATAAAAAGAGGTATACACCAAATGAGTATCCTTCAAATCCCTATCAATTTAACATCAGAGGATCTATCTCCTTTCCTCTTGGGCCACCGCTGAGTGAGTGGAGGAGAGAACCCTAACCTCCAAAGGAGATGAGGGAAACGATCAAAGAACTAGAGAAAACGTCTGAAGCACACCACTGGTGAAGGGATTGATTCTTATTGGATGATGACCAATGACTTTGACGCAAAGGTTGATGATCTCTTTCATAATATTTCTATTATGATTGACATGACCAACAGGAATTCCACGCAGATCGATCACCTAACCAGGGTCATCATCACGGGAATTTCTAGGATAGCCCTCCCCCTCCGTCGCCCTCGCGCGGGCGACTGAGGGGCCCAAAGTCCCCAACCCTGTGACTAAGTCACATTGTGTTTGACTCCTGCGGGACTTGAATGCCCATATTGACTCCCACGCAAACATGAGGAAGTTTCAAGTGAACCTAGTGTTATTTATCCACCATTCCTTTTGATTCGTGATATATAAGAAGGTTAGAGGCAAGAAGTTGGCATTTCATGTGAGTCAGCACTTGATCACAAACCCTTGTTATCCTCTATGCAAGTTTGTTCTGTTACTCGTTATTATATTCCAGTATCCCCATGACTAAGTCACATTATGTATGGCCGGACTATAATGGATACCGTCAATACCAGCCTCGAGCTATCGCACTCGCAATCGCTAGCCACACTATATGTTGCACCTGGAAGTTACTGTTATCACCACCTAGTTATGGGTAACTTTTAATAAGAACAAAAGTACACATTCTTGCGTGAAGTAACTCGATACTCTCATGATCTAAGAAATTTGATAACACGGTGATATGACTTACAACGCTATTACGATGTGATCTCGAAGTATATCATTAACTGGGGTCTATTCAACATCATTGTTTTGGTAACATATGTTCTCATTGTTGTCGACATCCTTGTCACATAGATGATGTTCATGATCAAGAAAACTTAATCATCAACAAAACATGTGGAAACATAAGAACACTTTATTATTACCTTTAGGGCATATTTTCACCAGTCTCCCACTTGCACTAGTATCAATAATATTATTAGTGTTTGATCACTATACACCTATGGCATACCAATGTAATGCATCTTTCATTTGTGGTATAGACTTTATCAACGGATCTGAAATTTCATGTCCGCGTATATCTTGCATATATTTGTGTTTTCACGCATTGATAAAGTTCAAAATTTTCATTTAGCTTTGTATATGTTCGAATCATTGCTAGGACCTTGGTTCCTTTAGAATAAGCCATGGAATCATTTAATAATGTTCCATTTTCTTCGAGCATCTTTAAGAACCATACCATGTTCTGAAATGAATTTTTGTTTCAAAATACCCTCCCTTGTTGCTTCGCAATACACTTAGCCTTTATTATAGAATTTGCCACCATATCCTATTTGACACAATACTGTGTCACCATTTTGCGTGATACACATAATCTCAATTGAAATCCAAAATCAGTCCGAGAAAGTATGAAGATTTAATTGGTTTAGCCTTGTACAACAAGCTTAAACTAGTATAACTCCTTACAATGAGCTCTTCGTAATCTTTGTGGTTTTTTTAGAAATATATCTTTATCTTTCATTGCCTTCCTTTCTTTAAGATCGATTTTAATCGACCTTGTAGGATCCTCCACCCTAATGTACTCGAACATGCACTACTGGAATTCACTAGTTTGCCTTGTGTCAACCTCTTTGCCGTCTGCATTTCATCGGGGCGGACGACAAAGGGTTGTATGCCATCTGCTGCCCTAAAGACAGACGACAAAGAGTTGACATATGGCAAAAGAGTTGTTTGCCGTCCGCTGCCAGGTAGATAGACGGCAAAGATGTCTTTGTCGTGCACAGCCAGACGGCAAAATAAAAGTGGGTCCCACTTGAACGCCTCGCTGCCCTAGCTAACGGTGCTAGGTTGTGTCGTCTGCCTCCGGACGACATAGAAATCTTTGCCGTCTGCAGGCAGACGGCACAACCTGGCACCGTTAACCCGCCCACTCGGACCTCTGGCCCACCACTCCTCCCTCACTCCCAACCCACGCCTTCATCCAGACCCGTCGCCACCTGCGCCGCCGCCGCCCTCCTCCAGCCGACCGATGCCCTCCTCGAACCTCGTCACGACCTGCCCCGACCGCCACCGTCCTCCAACCCCGTCGCCACCTGCGCTGCCGCCGACCTCCAACCCCGGAGCTGCCGCGCTCCTCCAACACCGGCGCCGCCGCCCTCCTCCAGCGCCAGCCCCGCCACCAGCCTTCTCCCCCTCTCCACGGTGAGCCCCTCCCCCCTCTCTGTTTTTATTTTTTTTCTATTTATTTTAGTAATTTTTTTACCCACATTTTCTATGTATTGTTAGATTATTAGTATTAATCCCATGTTAATTAGATTTAGTTAGGATTTTTTAGATAATTTAGATGTAGGTTTAGTTATTAGATTTCATTCGGGTTCGTTCTCTGTTTAAGTTAGAAAAAAAATATTATTTTAAAAAATCTGGTTTTTTGTTCTCTGTTTAGGGTTTGTTCTCTGTTTAGGGTTAATTAGATTTGGTTTTTGTTTATATTAGTTTAGTTAGAAGAAATAAAAAAGAAGAGGATACAAATTAGGGGTAAAAGTAGAATAAGAAAAGAAGAAGAGAAAAAAGATATAGGAAATAAAAGAAGAAGGAGGAGGAGGAGGAGGAGGAGGAGAAGAAGAAGAAGAAGAAGAAGAAGAAAAGAAGGAGGAGGAGGATAAGAAGAAGAAGGTGAAGAAGAAGGAGGAGGAGGAGGAGGAGGAGGAGGAGAAGAATAAGAAGTTGGAGGTAAAGAAGGAGGAGGAGGAGGAGGAGGATAAGAAGAAGAAGGTGAAGAAGAAGAAGAAGAAGAAGAAGGAGAAGGAGGAGAAGAAGAATAAGAAGTTGGAGGTGAAGAAGGAGGAGGAGGAGGAGAAAAAAAAGAGAAAATGAAATAAATGTAAATAATAGGAAAAACAAAAGAAAAAATATAGATGTAATTACCGGTATCGAGTGTCCGTGTTGATTGGGAGCATTTTAAAGTGCAGGACTTTCCCTGCTGTGTGGGTCCGGTGTTCGACGACCTCCGCCCCCTCCATTCGACGACCTCCCTTAGTTCCAGGGTGAGCAAAACAATTCTTATCCTCTCTCCCCCTTTCTTTTGCTCAATTCTGGCCTTACACTATCTAACTAGGTAGATTTAGTATATTCATATGTAAAGTCGTGTAACCAGTACGCGTCACCCGTTCGAAAGGGTTACAGTTATAAATATGCATTCATTTGCATATTTATAATAGTGATTCTTTCGAATTATCCAACGTTATCCATGGACAGCCCGAGTATGTGTAGATTGGGTCGTTTTTCCATGCTCTGGTCCTGATCCGACGTGGAATTTCGCCAGCGCCTCCCTGTTGTTCTCCGGATACACAACCTCTTGGCTTGTTTTCGAGACGTGTATTAGGAGAACAGTGGGGAGGTGCTACCGAAATTCTGCGTCGGGTCGGGAGCAGAGCATGGGAAAATGAACCCAATCTACACATACTCGGGTGGGATTAGGACCTATCTTTACCTATTAGTGTGTAGGTAACTGCATATGTCGTAGCTATGTATGATAAAAGCAATAAAAAGTGGACGTAATAAAATTGAAAAACTGGTATATTTGTTTTTAGTAGCTAGCTAGCGATAAGGTGAGCAATGATCGTGTCTGGATGTACACCGGTCGTCCTAATCAGAAAGAGATGACCACTGAATGGGCAATGAAAACCAAGGAGTTTCTGAGAGCGACATTTGCAAATGGTCAGAGAAAAACCTGGTGCCCCTGCGTTGGGTGCGACAACAATAAACATGCGACAGAGGTGGATATGGGTAAACACTTGCAGAAGTGGGGTTTTAAGCCTGATTATACGGTGTGGACCTTCCATGGAGAGTCTTCCGGACGCAGGAGAGAGGAGGTGGTCCGCCAGCGCACGGACGAGTATGGAACCGGGATCGAAGACATGGTGCGGGACTTTGACGATGAGCGGGATGAGGACGATGAGATGGAGGAAACTGCGAAGGCCTTCTATGAGATGTTGGAGTCTTCAAAACATCCTCTCCACGCTCACACTGAGCTTTGTCAGCTCGATGCCATCGCACAAGTGATGGCTTTGAAGGCACAATTCAACTTGGGCCCAGAATGCTACAATGCGATCATGACCCTATTTGGGCGGTTTCTACCAAAAGATCATGTTATGCCTGCAAACCTGTACCAATCGGATAAAATCCTCAAGGTACTTAAGATGCCCTATGAGCAGATACATGCTTGTGAGAATGGATGTGCTTTATTTAGGAAAGAGTATGCAGAAGAAGACTATTGTCCCAAATGCAAGTCATCCAGGTATGTTGTGGTAGACAATGGTCAAGGTGAGGACCAAAATACCCGTAAATTTTCTTCGGTATCTTCCAGTGATACTAAGAATTCAACGCCTTTACATGATGGAAGAGACAGCCAGACAGATGACATGACACAAATATGGGAAGAGAATGGAATTTGATGCAGATGGGAAGCCAATGTTGACTCACCCATCGGATGGTCTAGCATGGAAGCACTTCGATGAATTTTTTTCGGAAAAAGCTAAGGAGCCAAAGCATTGCCGAATCACCGACGGCACGGATGGGTTCAATCCTTTCGGTTTGATGGCAGCCTCATATAGTTGTTGTCCTGTATTTTTCATGCCACTCAATCTCCCCCCTCAGAAATTATGAAAAGGAAGAACATTTTCCTGACATTGATAATACCAGGGCCCAAATATCCGGGGAAGAATATGGATGTGTACATGCAATCTCTTAAGGAGGAATTGCAACAAGCTTGGGATGAAGGGTTCAAGACATACGATGCAGCTAGCAAAAATACCTTCACAATGCATGTGTGGTACCAGTACTCAATGCATGACCTGTCGGCGTATGCACTTTTCTCTGGCATGTGTGTTCATGGAAGGTTCGCATGCCGAACATGCAAGGCTGCTCTTCAGTTTCATTGGCTGAATGCGGGTGGCAAGTATTCCTGCTTCGACTTGCATAGACAGTTTCTGCCTCCTAAGCATCCTTTCAGAAAAGACAAGAAGAACTTCATCAAAGGCAAAGCTGTCAAAAACCTGGCAGCACCTACGATGACGGGTGAACAAGTCCTGGCTCAGTTGAACTCTCTCGAGCCTGATCCAGAACGTCCCGGGTATTTCAAGGGATATAATTCGGAACACGCCTGGACTCACAAGACATGCTTCTGGGATCTCCCCTACTTCAAAGACCTCGAGCTTCCACACAACATTGACGTGATGCACACTGAAACGAATATCGACGAGGCCCTATTTGGTACATTTTTCGGCATAGATGGGAATTCAAAGGATAATCCTAAAGCTAGAGTCGACCAGGAGACTCTATGTGATAGACCTTTACAGAACATGCGACAGCCGGAAGGAAGGAAGAATTGGTCGAAGCCAAGGGCCTGGTTCAGTCTTGAAAGGGGGGATATGAGAGAAATTCTCTTGTGGGTGCAAAACCGTTTGATGTTCCCCGATGGGTATGCGGCGAATCTGAGGAGGGTGTGAGTCCTGAAAAATTGAAAATATTTGGGCTCAAGAGTCATGATTGGCACATATGGCATGAGCGGGTAATGCCGGTGATGTTGCGCCTATATCTCCGGGGAAGAATGGCTAGTACTGGCAGAACTGAGCTATTTCTTCCGTGTTCTTTGTGCTAAAGAACTATCCGATGGCGTGCTAGAAGACATCGAAGAGATGGCGGCGGAGTTGCTCTGCAAGTTAGAGAAGATCTTTCCACCGGGTTTTTTAATCTGATGCAGCATTTGATATTGCATCTCCCGACCGAGGCAAGATTGGGTGGCCCTGTGCAAAACCGTTGGTGCTATTCTATCGAGAGAATGCATAAGACGCTTTGAGCAAAATGTAAAAATAAACGTAGAATTGAAGCATCCATGGCCGAGGCATTCATTGCCGAGGAGGCGACAAACTTCGCGACAACACACTATGAAGCCAAAAATCGTCATTTGCATAATCCAAAGCCTCGGTACAATACTGGCGCCCCCGAACGACGTCAATCCAACCTCAGCCTATTCAAAGGGAAGCTTGGATCTGTTGGTGCTTCGAGAAAGATGATTTTGGATCTCGAAGAATGGAGGACCCTTACGCTGTATATCTTCACCAATATAACAGAAGTGCGTCCGTACATCGAGTAAGTGCTCGGTACGTACATTGTTTCGCAACTTCTTATAATTCTTGTGTCTTATTCACGTCAATTGGTACAGTCGATACGTCGCCCAATACTCGAATGCAGCGGTTATTGAAAGGGATTCCATCGCGGAGTATGAGCTTCTCGCGAATCATGGAGACGGCAATCTCGGTTTCATCTCTTGGTTCAAACGAACGGTAACTACCATTCATACACGATTTCATTTGCTGGTCCTATTTCCGACTAATATAACAATCATTTCCTATTAAATTTGTAGGCAAATTCACATGATGAGCCTATGGACGTCGAATTGAGACAAGTCACTAATGGTTTTGACTTTAATGTTCGTACATTTGAGAAATACGACATCAACGGGTATCGCTTTCGTACCGTTGGCAAAGAACAAAAAATGCCCGGTCGAAAATCTACAATTTAGGGTGTGTCTGCTGTCGGCGAAGGAGGTATCGAGTATTTGGAAGAGTTGAAGCAATATACGAACTTCTATTCTATGGTGAAAATCCTCCGAACGTCGTTGTCTTCAAATGTCATTGGTTTCTTCCGTCAGAGACTAGACGGACTCATGAACATGTAGGTCTAGTCGAAATTCGACAAGACACACATTTAAATGTCCACGATGTCTATATTACGGATCAACAGGCCACCCAGATTTTCTATCTATCCTACCCCTGCTAAACGGTTGAAAACCTGAAAGGTTGGGATGTCGTTTATGATGTGCTGCCACATCTTAGACCACGTCCCCCCAATGAAGATGATTATGAGCCTCACATTAACCCTGGAGACATATGAAGGAGAATTCTTCCAAGAAACACACGTGATTAAAAAACGTTTCCGAAACCGCTCTACACAACCCGAGAACATGGAAGAAGACAATGAGAGTGAACCCGATACCGATGATGAGGAAGAAGTCGATACCGATGATGTGGAAGAGCCTCTGAAGAAGAAGAGTTTACTGCTCAGGATGACTTGACAATGCTTGACCTTTACAGAAAGGCTTTCCAAATGTTGGTGTTGTTGAACCCGATGATGTCGTCATTTACGACGACACGCGTGATAGTGATGATGATCCTTCAATTGATCCCGGAGAAGAGACGGATGATCCCGACTATTGTTAGTTGTATGAATCCCAACTTTAATTAAATATGTGTATATATATTCTCATTGTAGTAATTACTTTTTTATTTTGTAGTAGTATTATTTCTTTTTCTCATTTGTACTAATTTCATTTACTATACTTTTTGGCAGGTTTGTGACAGATATGGAGGGCGAGACCTCCGCGGGTGGTTCTTCGTCACGAGGGAGGGGTCGGGGTACTGCGCTCGCACCAGGGACTCTACGGAGGTCTTTGCTCGAGAGTATGTCCTCGCCTCCTACTTCTGAGGTGCCCAGTGGGAGAGGAGGTCGGGCAAAGAGGGGCGGGAGAGCGGGCAGAGCAGGTGGTGGCCGCGTGATGCCCCACAGGCGTAAGGGATCGAGATAGTCTTCGCGGGTAAGTTAACCCAATTTATTGAGTCGACACACGGGGAGCCAAAGAGTATTTATAAGCTTCGACAATTGAGTTGTCAATTCAACCGCACCTGAAATATACTTTCTTGCAACAATAGATAAGTGGTAACGGTGATATGATAGTGATGATAGCAACAACAAAAGTAAATAGCAAAGAGTAACAATTAATAACCAGCAGAATTGAAAACACTGTAGGCTAGGGAGATGGATGGTCAGGCGCTGCATGGATGAGAGTAAACATATAATAGATTCTAACACGGGGCAAGTCACACAGAAAAGCAATGATCATCTAGGCAAATATCAAACATTAGGCATGTATCCCGTAGGTAGTTGTGCGTGCTTGCAATAAGAACTTGCACAACATCTTTTGTCCTACCATCCCGCTACGAACGGGGCCAAAAGGAACTTATGGAGATTAAGGTACTCCTGTCAAAGAGCACCGGAACAAAGCAATAAACTCAATGAATACATGGAATCCTCAAATCATGGACCATCCCCTTTGGTGTCCCAAGCTGTCACCTTTGGGATCGCCGGTTCCGGACCATAATAGGTGCATACAACTCATAGATAGGATCTAGAACACAAATATATTCATAAAAACACATAGGGTTCAGATCTGAAAACATGGCACTCGGGCCCAAAGTGACAAGCATTAAGAACAACAAGTTGTAGCAAAGAAGATAAACACCAATCTAGATGATAGGCAACATGCCCCCAACAATCTGACGAACTATTACATGATTAAACTCATCCAATCCCTACCATCCCCTTTGACTACAACAGGGAATTACTCACACATGTGAAGAGAAGTCATGGAGGATGAATGGAGTGGCGATGGTGATGACGATGGCGACGATCTCCCCTCTCCGGAGGCCAAATCAGCCTCCAGATTAGCCCTCCCGAAGAAGAACAGAGGGTGGCAGCGGCTCCGCGATGGAAACTGGGAAAATGACTTCTGTTCTGGGGTTTTCTCATCACGGGGATAAATAGGAGCTTCGGTAGGGCACCAGAGGAGGGGGGAGCAGCCCAGGCGGCCTGAGGGCGCGGCCCCACCCCTGGCCGCGCCAGCGGGTCGCCTGGGGCCCCCAGGGCTCCCCTCTGGTCCCACTTCTGGCTCCTGGCTCCATCAGGTGCGTGGATTTTCTGGTAATTTTCTAGGAATTTTCCGGGATGTCTAAAAATCCATTTTCCTGCACACAATAAAACCATACAGGCAGCTCTGCTGAAAACAACGTTTGTCCGGGTTAGTTTTGTCCAAATCATGCAAGAATGAGGGCAAAACAATAGCAAAAGTGTTTGGAAAGTAGATACGTTTGAGACGTATCAACTCCCCCAAGCTTAGCATATTGCTTGTCCTCAAGCAATTCAGTTCAACGAACTGGACGCGACAAAGAAAACTTTGACAAACTCTTTTGCTTCAATAGATGTATATAAGCATGTACTACGAAAAGAGTTTAGCAAGTAATGAAACAATGCTATAGGGCAATGCACGAAGCAATTCTTCTTTCATGTGATCAGTCACAAACAACTAAAAGTAAATAATATACTGCTGAAAATCAAGACAGGATCACAATGCACATAACTTGAACATACTTGAGTGGAATTTCGCTAGCCTCCATGAGTGAAGCAAAACATAAATGCAGAAGCTCCTCCGGAGTTTTAAAGGTGACTAGAACTCAGTATTTCAGACTAGCAATAACACAAGCATGCATAAGACAATGTAATACTTTGGGACAATGCATGTTACACTAAGAATGACAATTATGCTCTCATAGTTGGTGCTTTGAAGAAAGAAGGGGAGACTCTCGAACCGTGGCTTTTGATGGCAAGATTGAAAACCCGTGAAAGGAAGCAAAGACTAAGCAAGTGCCAGAGCTCTTGGTTTTGAAAAAAGAGATAAAACTCTTTTGAGAGGAGTAACTTTCCAGTCAACGGTGAACAGTAAAGGTCTCTCAATATCTCCCATGCCAACCATATATAATGCCTTTTGCTTACACATATTCCCTTATCCATAAATCTTCGATGGTCTATGGAACCTTTTATTTTGCCTCAAGGATGGAAGGAGGGTATCGTTCCACCTATCATAAGCAGCATTTGGTCCATTTCACTCCATCATCAAGTATGGGGGAGGTGTAACTCTCATATTATTTTTCTTTTTCTGTTTTGACTAGTTAAAACTTCCGTCAAAATATTTTTGGCATGAAAGATACTGATTTCCCCTCACCGCACCATGAGCTTGTAGGGTTACAAAAGGGAAACTTTTGAATAAATTTCGAGATGGCACAAGAAAGTCTAAGTTAGGAGTGGACGGTAAATACCACATATAGGTAGGTATGATGGACTCAAATGGAACAACTGGGTTTGAAAAAGGAGTTTGGAAGCACAAGCAGAAATCCGCTTGGTGCGAGCGAAGGCTAGCAAAAGACTAGGAAGCGACCAACTAGAGAGCAATAACTGTCATAATCATGCAGAGCGACAAAGCAACATTGAATCGGGCATGAAAGCGATATAACTATTCTGAAACAAAAAGATCATCAAGGAAAAAGTAGACATTTTAGTCATAAGCATGTGTGAACATGTGCCAAGTCAATCCAAAAATTCTCCGAAGGGAAATACCACTTCAGTATGCCAAACCATGAACAATGCAATGCATGTAAATCATTTCAACAACACATTATGTACTCTAGCTGTTTGAGACTAGCCACAAGGAAAGCATGAACACTGGGAAAGCATTGTAAACATAGCACTATGTCGCTACAAGCTGGTCTCTAGATCATAAGTACAGGCATATGTACAGAAGTAGAAACAAGAAGAGTTCATACCGGTTTTCCTTGTCGCTTCCCTTCCGTCGATCTTCGTCATTACTGCCTGGTCACTTGCACGATCGAACGTAGGAAATATAATCAAATGCCATCACAGACTCGAGCTGATCTCTGGAAACAAAGCAAACTAAAGAGAGAAAGGAAATATTTTTGGGTTTTTCAAAGGTTAAAAGAAAGCAAAAGGAAAGAGGAAATCTTTTTGTTGTTTTCGCGAAGAAAGAAAGAAAGAAAAAAAACGGGCAAAAGCTTTGAAAAGGATCAAAGCGAATAAAATGGATAATACAATGGAAAAGTGAGAAGGGCACGTACTCCCCCAAGCTTAGGCTTTTAGCCTAAGTTGGTAGTGGCTAATGTCCCCAGGAGCCTCCTGCTCCAGGGTAGTACGGGTGAGTCCAAGGGTCGTATGAGGCTTCCGGTGCATACACCGAAGTCCTCGGCTCCTCCCACGAAGAAGGATCCGCGCTCCAAGCAGAGGAAGACCCTTAACCAAGCTGGGTGACGGTCTCTCCCTGGAAAGGTGGGAACTCACCATGCTCCTCCTCGTCGGGCACAACCCCCTCCATAGGGTTATGAAACTGCTGCTGGACCACGAACTCATCGAACTGGATAACATCAAAGGACCATCCGTTCCTGCGAGAAAAATTAAACAAAAGAGGTGCAGGTAGACGGATCTTGCGTTCCGTGGTAGCTCCGAAACGTAAGATATAATCAAGGTTACCAAACTCGGAAGTCATGGTAACAAACTTATGCCTTTTCATAGCAGCAAGATCAAAACTTAAATAAGTAAAAGGCTTATCATCGGGGTGTGGGGTGCCATTAAGAGACTCTAGGATAAGTGTGGCGTAAACGCCACCAAATAAGTCTCCCTTGTTACCGTTCATAGCAAGGCGTCGAGCAATTAAGGCACCCACATTATAATCAAACCTCCCTGAGAGGGCGGTTGCCAGGATAGCAATATCCGGCGCAGATATGTTGCTCGTGTTGTCACGAGCTAACACCCCTCTAGCAATATAATACGCAAAATACCTGAGGTGCGGAAATAAGATGCTGCATATCTTTGACCGATGAATATCCCTCGTATCCATGCTACAGAGCGAGTTGAAGACGGTTCTCAGCTCGGAGGGCTGAGAGCTCATCTTCGCCGTCTGTCCCACGTTCGGCACACCTATTATTTCACAAAATCTTTCCAAAGGCATGGTCAAAAGATCATTGTAAATTTTAAATTCAACAGAACCAGCATCAAGGTTATATCTAAAACTGTTAATAAAACATGAGGTGAGTTTTTGATACTGAGTAACATGGCACGTTGCGAGCCGCGTCAAACCTGCATTAGCACAAAGATTATAGAACTCCTCCCTAATTCATGCAGCTTCAAGGAATACATCTCACGGGAAAGTCATTGCACGTGCTTGATTTGTGTTCTCCAACAACTCCAAGGGCACATGATCTTTGTTGTAGCTCACCCTAGCAGTCGAGGGTGAAGCTGCAGATCTTGTAACTGAAGGGAATATGCCCGAGAGGCAATAATAAAGTGTTTATTATATTATTCCTTGTTTATGATAAACGTTTATTTCTCATGCTAGAATTGTATTAACCGGAAACGTTGATACATGTGTGTTTAATAAACAAACAATGGTTCCTAGTAAAGCCTCTCTTTTAACTAGCTCGTCGATTAACAGATGATCAAGGTTTCCTGATCATGAACATTGGATGTTGTTAATAACGGGATCATATCATTAGGAGAATGATGTGATGAATATATACCCAAACTAAGTATAACAATACGATCAAGTCATTTAGTTTATATTGTTATATCTTGCATTCGAAGTAATCTTGTTCCTTAGACCATGAGATCATGTCAATCACTAATACCGAAAGAATACTTTAATGACATCAAACGTCACACCGTAACAGGGTGACTATAAAGGTGGTGTTAGGTATTCGGAAAGTATTAGTTGAGGCTCATGGATCAAGAATGATATTTGTCCATCCAAAATGACGGAGAGATATACTCTGGGCCCTCTCGGTGATATCACATTGACACCGCTTGCAAGCACGTGACTAGGTCACAAGAATGTCATATCACAGAACGAGTAAAAGAGTACTTGTCGGAAACGAGATCGAACAAGGTATGGTTGATACCGATGATCTGATCTCGGACAAGTAAAATATCGCGAGACAAAGGGAATTAGTTACGACGTTGATGGTTCACACGATCACAAGATTCATCATTGAATATATAGGAGTCATCACGGATCTCCAGATCCCGCTGTTGATTATTGATCGGAGAGGTGTCTCAATCATTTCTGTATTATTCGCGAACCGTAGGGTGACACACTTAAGGTTTGATGATGCATTTTGAGAGGATAAGGAATATTGAAGAATGTTTTGGACATCACCGAAATTGTTTCGGGTAAAATTGAAATAGTTGAAGGGGTTTTTGTCGGATGGTTGTTAATAGAATTAACAAATGATTCGAGGTGCAATGTGCAAACGTTTGTTAATAGGATTAACAAATATTAAATAAAGAAATAGAAATGTTTTATTTATTTATTAAAGAAAACCTTTGGATTTTCCAAGTGGACAATTAAGGGAGCATGGGTGGGTGTGAGTGTGGCTTCCACTCACATCAAGAGGGGAAGAGGTGGAGGCACCATGAGTTGGCCGCACCCCCCTCTTGGGCTGCCCACTCCTCCCCTATAAAAGGAGGGTGAGGGCTTCCCCTCCCAAATAGTTGCCTCACCTCCCTTCCTCTCCATCCTCTGCTCCATACCATGGTCTTCCGCTTGGCGAAGCCCTGACCATGGGATTCTTCACCGCATCACATTGTTGTGCTGCTGGATTTCCGGGGATCCTCTACTTCCGCTGCCCCGCTGGATCGAGGGAACGGAGGTCGTCATCAAGCTGTACGTGTGACCGAGCACGGAGACGCTCAGCGTACATCATCGCGATCTTGAGATCGGCAAGTGAACCACTACATCATCCACGAGATTTGATCTCGTAACGTTTTAAGTCTTCGAGGGTGAGTTCTTCTATGACATCCTACTCGTTTCTTACATCTCCTAGATTAGATCTTGGCTTGTTGGTTATTTATGCGTAGGAATTTTTTTTGTTTTCCTTGCTACGAACCCTTCAGTGGTATCAGAGCCTCGTCTATGCGTAGATGGTTTGTACGAGTAGAACACATATGGATGTGGGCGTTGATGATCATGGTTTTGCCTCCTTTTGTATTTTGGATCCTAGTGGCATAGTGGGATGAAGCGGCCCGGACTAACCTTACATGTCCGCGTACATGAGACTTGTTCCACGACTGACATGAAACTTGTATTGCATAAGTGGATGGCGGATGTCTGTCTCTCTCACTATAGTTAGGACCTAATCTACAACGGGTTGTTAAAAATATGTTTTATCAACGTTGTGGTTTATGTTCGTAGGTATGAACGGTTCTATCTTCGTAAGCCCAAGCCACGTAAAATATGCAAAAATAAATTAGAGACGTCTAACTTGTTTTTGTAGGGCATGTGATGTGATATGGTCAATGTTACAAATTTGATGTATGAGATGATCCATTTTGTAAGTTATTGACATACCGGCAGGAGCCATATGGTTGTCTTATTATTTATGGCCTGCGTGCTGTATATCATATCCATGTGATATGTTGTAATTTGATGGACAATCAAGATGGAGGTGCCATGGACCTTGGTGCCACGCCGGTGGGATGATGAAGATCATACCATGACGCACAAGATGGAGATCAAGTGCAAGAAGGACCATATCATATCACATTATCCATGCATGTGATGTTAATCCTTTTATGCATCTTATTTTGCTTAGACCGTGACGGTAGCATTATAAGATGATCCCTCTCAATTAATATCAAGATAATAATGTGTTCTTCCTTAGTATGCACCGTTAAGAAAGTTCGTCGTTTCGAGACACCACGTGATGATCGGGTGTGATAGATTCTACGTTCGCATACAACGGGTGTTTTCAAGCCTAGCATGTACATACATGGCCTTGAAACACATGCAATACAATGGTTCTACTTGGCGAGCCTAGCATGTACAGACATGGCCTCGGAACACGAACCGAAAGGTAAAGCATAAGTCATATGGATGATATGATGAACATGTCGATGTTCGCCTTTGCAGCTACATCATCTCACGTGATGATCGGTTTTGGTGTAGTGAATTTGGTTTGTGTAATCACCAAAACGACTAAGAGGGATGTTGTTTTTGAGTGGGAGTTCATGGGATAATTTTTTGAATTAACTTGAACTTAATTTATCATAAACTTAGTCTAAATAGTCTTTGCAATAATGTTGTAGATCATGGCTGCATCTACCTTTAATTTCAATATGTTCATGGAGAAAGAAAAGCTAGCGAACAATGGTAGCAACTTTACCAACTGGGAACTTAACCTGAGGATTCTCCTCACCGCTTGCAAGAAGCTCTATGTGCTTGATGCACCGCTAGGTGACCAGCCCGCTGATGATGCTTCTGATGAAGATAAAAATGTTTATCTGACTCAAAAACAAGACCACAATATAGTTCATTGCGGCATCCTTTATGGATTAGAACCAGAGCTGCGAAAACGTTTCAAGAACAGCACTGCTTATGCTACAATGGGAGAATTGAAAATGATTTTCGATACCCATGCTGCAGTTGAGAGTTATGATGCTTCAGAAAAGTTCTTTAGCTGCATGATGGAAGAGAACAGCTCCGTCAGTGAGCACGTACTCAAAATGTCTGCGTACGCTGATAAGCTCATAGCCTTGGGAATAACGATTCCCAATGAGCTAGTGATACATCGTGTTCTTCAATCTCTGCCACCTAGTTACAAGAACTTTGTGATGAACTATAATATGCAAGGCATGAAGAAGTCTCTTCCTGAGCTTCTCTCGATGCTTAAAACTGCTGAAGTGGAGATCAAGAAAGAGCATCAAGTGTTGATGATCAATAAGACCACTAGTTTCAAGAAAGGCAAGAAAGGCAAGCCAAAGGGCAACTTCAAGAAGGTTGGCAAGTCTGTTTCTACACCTGAGAAGAAAACCAAGAATGGTCCTAAGCCTGAGACTGAGTGCTTCTATTGCAAGGGCACTGGCCACTGGAAGAGAAACTGCCCCAAATATCTGGCAGATAAGAAGGCCGGCAAAGTGAACAAAGGTATATGTGATATACATGTTATTGATGTGTACCTTACTAGTACTCGCAGTAGCGCCTGGGTATTTGATACTGGTTCGGTTTCTCACATATGTAACTCGAAACAGGAACTGCAGAATAAGCGACCACTAGCAAAGGATGAGGTGACGATGCGCGTCGGCAATGGATCAAGAGTTGATGTGATCGCCGTCGGCACGCTACCTCTTCGTTTACCGTCTGGATTAGTTATAAACCTGAATAAATGTTATCTGGTGCCTGCGTTGAGCATGAACATCATTTCTGGATCTTGCTTAATGCAGAGTGGTTATTCCTTTAAGTCCGAGAACAATGGTTGTTCGATTTATATGAATAATATCTTTTATGGTCACGCACCTGAGAAGAATGGTTTATTTCTTTTGAATCTTGATAGTATTGATACACATATTCATAGTGTGAATGCCAAAAGAATCAAGTTAAATGATGATATTGCTACTTACATGTGGCATTGCCGCTTAGGTCATATTGGTGTTAAACGCATGAAGAAGCTCCATTCTGATGGACTCTTAGAATCACTTGATTATGAATCATTTGAAACGTGTGAACCATTCCTTATGGGCAAGATGACTAGAACCCCGTTTTCAGGTTCTATGGAACGGGCGACAGACTTACTAGAAATCATACATACTGATGTGTGTGGACCAATGAGTGTATCGGCGCGCGGTGGATATCATTATTTTCTCACTTTCACAGATGATTTGAGTAGATATGGATATATTTACTTAATGAAACACAAATCTGAGACGTTTGAAAAGTTCAAAGAATTTCATTGTGAAGTTGAAAATCATCGTAACAGAAAGATTAAATTTCTACGATCTGATCGTGGAGGTGAATATTTAAGTTACGAGCTTGGCATGCATATGAAACAATGTGGAATAGTTTCACAACTCACACCTGCCGGAACACCACAGCGTAATGGTGTTTTCGAACGTCGTAATCGTACTTTATTGGATATGGTTTGATCTATGATGTCTCTTACAGATTTCCCACTGTCATTTTGGGGTTATGCACTAGAGACCGATGCATTCACTTTTTAAATAGGGCACCATCTAAATCAGTTGAAATGACACCGTATGAATTATGGTTTGGAAACAAACCTAAGCTGTCATTTCTAAAAGTTTGGGGCTGCGATGTTTATGTGAAGAAGCTTCAACCTGATAAACTCGAACCCAAAGCGGAAAAATGCATCTTCATAGGATACCCTAAGGAAACAATAGGGTACACCTTCTATCACAGATCCGAAGGCAAGATTTTCGTTGCCAAGAATGGATCCTTTTTAGAGAAGGAGTTTCTCTCGAAAGGTGTGAATAGTAGGAAGGTAGAACTCGATGAGGTTATTGAACCTTCTCTTCTTGGAATGGCGAGTAGTGCAGCATCGGAAGTTGTTCCAGTGCCGACTTCGTCAGTTGAAGAGGGAACTAATGATCAAGATCATGAAACTCCAGAAGAGGAAACTACCGTGCTTCGCAGGTTAACTAGGGAACGTATAGCTCCTGAACTGTATGGGAATCCCGTCTTAAACTTCATGGTAGATGGAAGTGATGACCCTGCGACGTATGATGAAGCAATGATGAGCCCAGATTCCAAAAATGGCTTGAAGCCATGAAATCCGAAATGGGATCCATGTACGAAAACCAAGTTTAGACTTTGGTGGACTTACCTGATGACCGTAAGGCCGTTGAGAACAAATGGATTTTTAAAAAGAAAACCGATGTTGATGGTAATGTGACCGTCTATAAAGCTCGACTTGTCGCAAAAGGTTTTCGACAAATTCAAGGAGTTGAATACGATGAGACCTTCTCACCAGTAGCGATGCTAAAGTCAATTAGGATTATGTTAGCAATTGCTGCATTTTTCGATTATGAAATCTGGCAGATGGATGTCAAAACGGCATTCCTGAATGGTGACATTGAGGAAGAGTTGTATATGATGCAACCCAAAGGTTTTGTTGATCCTAAGGATGCTGACAAGGTATGCAAGCTTCAATGTTCCATTTATGGACTGAAGCAAGCATCTCGGAGTTGGAACCTCCGTTTTGATAAGGTGATCAAAGAGTTTGGATTTGATCAAACGTACGGAGAAGCTTGTATCTACAAGAAAGTGAGTGGGAGCTCTGTAGCATTTCTAGTACTGTATGTGGATGACATATTGTTGATTAGAAATGATATAGAATTGTTAAAAGGTGTAAAAGGTTATTTGAACAGTAGTTTTTTGATGAAAGACCTCGGTGAAGCAGCTTATATATTAGGCATCAAAATCTACAGGGATAGATCAAGACGCTTGATTGGACTTTCGCAAAGTACATACATTGACAAGATTTTGAAGAAGTTCAGAATGGATAAAAGTAAGAAGGGGTTCTTACCAATGTTGCAAGGCAAGACGTTGAGTAAGACTCAATGTCCAGTTACAGCAGAAGATAGAGAGGAAATGAATAAGATTCCCTATGCTTCAGCCATAGGTTCTGTCATGTATATTATGCTATGTACAAGACCAGATGTGGCACATGCTGTTAGTTTGACTAGCAGGTACCAATCCGATCCAGGTTTGGAACACTGGGCAGCGGTCAAGAATATCCTTAAGTACTTGAGAAGAACTAAGGATATGTTTCTCGTGTATGGCGGTGAAGAAGAGCTCGTCGCAAGAGGTTACGTCGATGCTAGCTTCGTCACTGATCCGGATGACTCTAAGTCACCATCCGGATACGTATTTATTATGAATGGAGGAGCAGTAAGATGGAGGAGTTCCAAGCAATCTGTGGTAGCGGGATCATCAACAGAAGCGGAGTATGTTGCTGCCTCAGAGGCAACACATGAAGCAGTTTGGATGAAGGAGTTCATATCCGAACTAGGTGTGGTTCCGAGTGCTTTGGATCCAATGGTTATCTATTGTGACAACAATGGTGCCATTGCCAATGCTAAGGAACCAAGGTCCCACAAGAATTCCAAGCATATCAAGCGCCGTTTTCACTCCATCCGTGAGTATGTCAAGGATGGGGATGTGAAGATTTGCAAAGTACACACAGATCTGAATGTGGCAGATCCGTTGACTAAAACTCTCCCAAAGGCAAAACATGATAAACACCAGAACTCCATGGGTGTTAGATTCATTACTATGTAATATAGATCATTGCCCCTAGTGCAAGTGGGAGACTGAAGGGAATATGCCCGAGAGGCAATAATAAAGTGTTTATTATATTATTCCTTGTTTATGATAAACGTTTATTTCTCATGCTAGAATTGTATTAACCGGAAACGTTGATACATGTGTGTTTAATAAACAAACAATGGTTCCTAGTAAAGCCTCTCTTTTTACTAGCTCGTCGATTAACAGATGATCAAGGTTTCCTGATCATGAACATTGGATGTTGTTAATAACGGGATCATATCATTAGGAGAATGATGTGATGAATATATACCCAAACTAAGTATAACAATACGATCAAGTCATTTAGTTTATATTGTTATATCTTGCATTCGAAGTAATCTTGTTCCTTAGACCATGAGATCATGTCAATCACTAATACCGAAAGAATACTTTAATGACATCAAACGTCACACCGTAACAGGGTGACTATAAAGGTGGTGTTAGGTATTCGAAAAGTATTAGTTGAGGCTCATGGATCAAGAATGGGATTTGTCCATCCAAAATGACAGAGAGATATACTCTAGGCCCTCTCGGTGATATCACATTGACACCGCTTGCAAGCACGTGACTAGGTCACAAGAATGTCATATCACAGAATGAGTAAAAGAGTACTTGTCGGAAACGAGATCGAACAAGGTATGGTTGATACCGATGATCCGATCTCGGACAAGTAAAATATCGAGAGACAAAGGGAATTAGTTACGACGTTGATGGTTCACACGATCACAAGATTCATCGTTGAATATATAGGAGTCATCACGGATCTCCAGATCCCGCTGTTGATTATTGATCGGAGAGGTGTCTCAATCATGTCTGTATTATTCGCGAACCGTAGGGTGACACACTTAAGGTTTGATGATGCATTTTGAGAGGATAAGGAATATTGAAGAATGTTTGGGACAGCACCGAAATTGTTTCGGGTAAAATTGAAATAGTTGAAGGGGTTTTTGTCGGATGGTTGTTAATAGAATTAACAAATGATTCGAGGTGCAATGTGCAAATGTTTGTTAATAGGATTAAGAAATATTAAATAAAGAAATAGAAATGTTTTATTTATTTATTAAAGAAAACCTTTGGATTTTCCAAGTGGACAATTAAGGGAGCATGGGTGGGTGTGAGTGTGGCTTCCACTCACATCAAGAGGGGAAGAGGTGGAGGCACCATGAGTTGGCCGCACCCCCCTCTTGGGCTGCCCACTCCTCCCCTATAAAAGGAGGGTGAGGGCTTCCCCTCCCAAATACTTGCCTCACCTCCCTTCCTCTCCACCCGCTGCTCCATACCATGGTCTTCCGCTTGGCGAAGCCCTGACCATGGGATTCTTCACCGCATCACGTTGTTGTGCTGCTGGATTTCCGGGGATCCTCTACTTCCGCTGCCCCGCTGGATCGAGGGAACGGAGGTCGTCATCAAGCTGTACGTGTGACCGAGCACGGAGACGCTCAACGTACATCATCGCGATCTTGAGATCGTCAAGTGAACCACTACATCATCCACGAGATTTGATCTCGTAACGTTTTAAGTCTTCGAGGGTGAGTTCTTCTATGACATCCTACTCGTTCCTTACATCTCCTAGATTAGATCTTGGCTTGTTGGTTGTTTATGCGTAGGAATTTTTTTTTGTTTTCCTTGCTACGAATCCTTTAGCAACTCGATCGGAGCGCTCGGGCCTCTTCTTCCCAAGCCACCCCTTTTCTCTTCCTAGCAAACTCATTTCTGAATTTTTTGACAAATTACAAAAACAAGTATTTAAACAAAGTGAGTTAAGGCAAACTACTCAACTCACTTACCTAAGGCATAAACTTGCATCAAAACTTGGAAAATAAATTCTACACATGCATGCAAGCTCATATAAACAACACCAAGAGCTACTAAATACTCACAAATGAAGGCACCAATCAAAAATCTAATTGGAGGGGTGAAGGAGTTACATACCAGGGAGTATTTGCTCAAAAATTCAGCTCGAATGGTGGGCTGTAGAGAGAGATCGAAAATCGCCTCCAAGAACAGCAAGAACGCAAGAACCAAATGCAGAACTCGTGTTGTTGGAGAGAGAAGAAGGAGGAGGAAAAAGACATACCTAGAAGTGGGGCCTGTGGGCCCCAGCTGCCCTGTGAGCGCGGCCAGGGGGCAGGCCGCGCCAGCTGGCCGCCTGGGCCACTGGTGGCCCCCCTGGTCAGCCCCAGGTGCCTCTGGGTCACTCCCGGCATGGAAATTTTTATTTTTATTTTTCTGGAATTTTTCAGAAAACTTCACTGTTGAAAATTTCTCGGAGTTCAAAAAGCTGCAAAACTTTGTGAAAACTTAAAGTGGTGATTAATATTGTGAAGCTTCAAAAACATAAAAACTTGGTACAACAAAGAGAATGAAAGCTAAAGCAAATGAAAACATAACAAGCTTGACTTTTTACCTATATAAAACAAGCTTCACTAGTAAGGTTGATCAAGTCTTAGCAACAAACCGTTGATATATAGAACAAGAAGTCTCCCCTCTTATGAAGTAATCATTGCACCTTCACTTTGATGGACATTGTCCCCACCATAATGGTTTTGTATTTGTGGTGCATATGTAGTGGACAGTCCCATTCTCCAATCTTCACGGTCTCGATATTCTCTATAGAGTTAAGGCCATGCCTCTTGTCGATCTTCTTTGGAAAATACACCGTGTGTTCTTTGTCATCAACGTTGAAGGTGACCTTTCCTTTATTGCAATCAATAATAGCACCTGCGGTGTTAAGAAAAGGTCTACCAAGAATAATGGACATGCTCCCATCCTCGGGCATGTCAAGAACAACAAAATCCGTAAGGATCAAACAGTTAGCAACTTCAACGGGTACATCCTCACAAATACCTATCGGGACAGATGTTGACTTGTCAGCCATCTGAAGAGAGATATTTGTAGGGATTAGTTTCTCTAAACAAAGCCTCTTGTAAAGAGAAAAAGGCATAACACTCACTCTTGCACCAAGGTCACATAAAGCAGTTCTGACGTAATTATTCTTTATGGAGCAAGGAATGGTGGGTATACTGGATCACCGAGCTTTTTAGGAATCTTTCCACTGAAAGAGTAGTTAGCAAGCATAGTAAATATAGCCTCATTAGGAATTTTTTTTTATTAGTGACAATATCTTTCATATATTTCGAATAAGGAGGTAACTTAATAGCATCAGTCAAAGGAATTTGAAGAAAAAGAGGCTTCATCCATTCACAAAGATTACTATAATGCTCTTCTTGTTTAGATTTGAGGGACTTACCTGGAAAGGCATGGGTTTCTGTATCCATGGTTCTCTTTCCTTCCCATGTCTTCTTGCGATGAAGTCTTCTTTAGAGTACCTCTTGCGTTTATCGGGTGCTTCTTCTTCTCTTACCTTGGGTGGATCATTTTCCTCGACGTCTTTTTCTTCAGGCTCGGCATCGTCTTCTGTTTTAGCATCAGAGGTAGATATGCTGTTAGGATCAACAGCTGGCTTTTGATGGCGCGAGGGTTGACGGGTGTAGTCTTCTCGCCCTTCGTTGGTGAGCCCCAAGTGGAAGGCGTGATGCAGCACAGCAGCAAATTTCCCTCGGTAAAGATACCAAGGTTTGTCTCCAGTAGGACTCCAGAGATGATAAGTAGGTGTCAGCGGCGCAACTGACGTGGACCTACACACAGACACAGATAAATTTGTTCCCAACGAAGTTCAGAGAGGTTGTCAATCTCTCCGGTCTTGTTGTTTACAAAGGATAAAACGCAAGGGATAATAATAGCAACTTGAAAGTAAATGCAGAAAAGTAAATATAGCGTGGAAACAATGATAAGGATACGGACTGGGATACGTGATGTTCGCTAGTGATGTCTCTCTCCCAAAAGACGATAAAATTGCTATGCGAGATAAACAAATTACAGAAAGGCAATTGACAGGATTATGAACGCACCGCAATGCTAACTATGCTACAAAATAAAGGAAGAGGTTCAAAAGCACAAGCAGTACGCCAAGGTAAGTAGACCGAAATCCATCTGCATCTACTACTAATCATCCACCTTGAGATATCTATCCAGAACATCTCGCTGGTATTAAGTTGCGAGCCCCACCCAAAGTGTAAAGCCAAAGCAACAGACAACTGCATTAAAAAGAACTCCGCGTAAAGTAAACAATCCTTGTAACCGCGGTTACAAGCACCGCTGTTTTCCCCCTTGTGGAAACAACACATCCCCTAGACTCATGTTTCTGTCACTCAAGCGTGTCATCGGGGGGCATGAACCCACAATCTAGTACAACGCTCCCTCTTGGAGTCACTACCTACTACTTGGCCAAAGCAATAAACAGCAACGGGGAACATGCAAGAATTACTTAGGAACAAAAATATAAGAGATAAAAACCAAATATATTACTCTATCACAATCTGAACATAATCTCATAATCCATCAGATCCTATCAAACTCAACATAGCAATAGCAGAAATATTACAAAGGTGCCTCGATCATGTTGGGCAGCTCACGAGGTCTAAACAATGAAGATCAAAGAGGGGAGGAGAACATCACATAGCTACTGATCACGGACCCATGGTCCAAGGAAAACTACTCACGAGACATCAAGTGAGCATCCATGGTGGAGAGGAGACTCCCGGAGGTCAATCCTCTCTCCGGCAGGGTGCCGGGAAGAGGTCTTCTGGTGCTCCCGATCTTCGGAAGCGCGGCGGCGGCGGAACAGAGGCGAGTTCGCGGAATAGGGTTCTCTTTCTAGGGTTTTCTCTTGACGGGGGATAAATAGGCGAGAGGGGGCAGCCAGAGGTGGGCTAGGGGCCCCATGCGCCCCCTGGCGCGGCCAGGGGTGGGGCCGCGCCGGGTGGCCGCCTGGGCCCCCTGGCTCCCCTTTGGCCCCTCCCGGGCTCTTCTCGAAGCTTCCGTCACGCTGATTTTTTATCTGAATTTTCCTGAATTTTTCTCGCACTTTTTATATGGGGGAAAACTGAAATAGAAAAACAGTAGAAAACAAGAACTGGCACTGGGGTGCACTGAGTTAATAGGTTAGTCCAAATATGATCAAAAGTGTATGAAAGTGTATCTAGATCATAGCAATATCACACAAAACATGCATGGAGCAAGCAGAAATTATAGATACGTTTTGGACGTATCAACATCCCCAAGCTTAATTCCTGCTCGTCCTCGAGTAGGTAAATGATAACAACATAATTTCTGTGGTGACATGCTAGCAACCATATAAGAACTTTGAAAAGTAAAGCAATCAAGGTTAGAGATTCAATTCAAGTCATAACATGCAAGAGTCTATATTAGCATTGAAACAAGTAACAAAAGAACATTAGGTACAAGATCTCTCGCTGTCCGTGACTCGAATGTCTCCAAATGGTGTTTGCGTGCAAGAAGGGGGATAGGGAATACGAGAAAAAAGTATTTTTGTGTTGAGAACTCAATCTACTAAAGTTTCACACTTGGTCTTCTTTGGAATCTTATCTTGACTCGTCCCCAGACCACTAGCCAGGTACAAGTCAATTTGATCCACTCCTTTTCGATATTTCGAGCACTCATGCAATGGATGAGCGTAAGCACGAGAGTTGACACTTAAGATGGCAAAGAGAGAAATATGGTGAAGGAGGAAGACAAAAAGGATGAGAAAGGCTCACATCAATGAGGACAATCATAGGCAAGAGATGCCAAATGATAGATATGATGTGAGGAGTAGGGATTGCCATGCAACGGATGCACATACGAGCTAGGAAGCTCTCCAATGGAACTAGTGGGGGTGCATCTAACTTGCTTGCTCATGAAGACCTAGAGCTCGTTTGAGGAGGCTCATCCTTGGAATATGCAAGCCAAGTTCTATAGTGTGAAGGTCCCCACATAGCTATATGCATAATGATCATCTCTATGGAGTACAAGGATATAAAGGGAGTACTAGTGTGGATCTCTCAAAAGGATAGTAGTGTTGCCCCTTTCTCTCTTTTTATTTCTTTTTTTCTCTTTTTTCTATTTTTTTCTATTTTTTTGGTGGCCTCAATGGCTCTTTATATTTAACTCTCATTTGTCCTCTTTGGGATCTTTTAATGTGTCCACTTTGGGATATTTTTCTCACTTAAGGGCAACACTCTATTTTACAAGAAGGTATAGGAAATCTTCACACTTTACAAGGTACTCAAAATCATAAAGAAGATGTAACTATCATGATGTATACAATGTATGCCGCTGCCAGTGTAGCAGGAACATGTATGACATGAAGATCAAGTCATGAAGAGGTAGATGTTGCATGGCAATGTAACTCGGAAAGGCTATGGAAATGCCTTGATAGGTAGGTATGGTGGCTATTTTGAGGAAATATATAAGGAGGCTTATGATGACAGAGCGTATCATGCCAAGGGTTTGGAAGTACCGGCGAAGGTGGACACCAACTCTCGGAGTGAGAAGAAGGCAATGCACGGCACGGGAAAGGCTAGCAAAATATGGGAAGGTGGAAGTGTCAACTCTCAATACTTACATTAGTCTGAAGAACTCATGCACTTATTATCGGTAACTCTCAATCTAGTAAGGAGGTTCACAAAGAGACAAGTACCCCGAGGAGGAGTGTATGGGGGTTTGGTTATCCTTGCGCATCCTCGACTCATGGTACGTGAGTGTACTCTAATATTCGACTCCTCAGAAGAGTAGTGATCCATCTAGTAGCTAGAGTTCTCAACTAGTTTTGTAGGCTTTGAAAATAAACACGGATTGCCCAAAATACGACACTTATCACTAATAGGCAAGAGCTCTTGACACCAAAAGTTCAAACATTACTCACATCAATACCTCAAAACTATTGCAAGATACTTCTAAAATTAAATAGCAACCTCAATTACCTACTTTCAAGACAAGACACAACTCAGTGCAACAACCAACTCTCTTAACAAGATAAACATGAAAACTAAAGAGAGTTCCAGCAACAAACGAAAACAAAATCCAAGGCTCTTGCTAAATACAAACTAAAACTAAGACTAAACATGGCAGTAGCTATGAAAAGATAAAGAACACACAACAGCAAAAAGATAGGCATGAAGAATCCTATGATGTGTTCTAAATTTTGAAAGTGGCACTACAAGAAATATGTCAACTTGTGACCTTCTGTCAGTGACCCTGCAAAAAATGGTCGTAAATGTACGACCATTTGATACCAATTGTTCAGAAGCTGTTCGGGTGGCTCCAAACCCTACACGAAATGGTCATAAAGCAAATAGCATCGGTCCGCTGCCTTATTTCTACTTGATCACGACCAATATAGATGGTCATAGACTTGTAAATTGTGGTGCATTAATATGACTAGGCGCCACATCATCAGTTTTGCCTATTCATGTCCATGTGTCAATTTTTGCCCTTGGTTGGGAAGCAGCCTACATTTTTATCATTCCCAAAATTCCCAAAAAATTATCATAAATTCTTTGGATCATATCTTCCTCAAATATGTCAAAAACCTTCCTTGACTAGTTCAAAAATAATTAAGGAATATTCATTTTCCTATGCTGTTCAGAACAACACTTTGTGAAGGAAGTGTTATTTATATTTTCATGATTGCCCCCAAAAAATTTGGCACTCTTTCCTATCCAAATCATTTTCTCATGAAAAAATTCAGGTCCATTGTCCTAGTAAATCTTCCACAGGAAATTTCCAAAAATTTCTGTTCAGCTAGAAGCTTTGTGAAGGAAGTACTAGCTAGGCATATCCTAACGAGTTTAATTTTTGCCACGTCTTCTATATGCCCAAATAATAGCTCTCTACAAAATTTGAGCCTCATCTAACAATCCATGTGATCTCACCATCCAATCTTTGTTTTTGGTAATATTTTCAGTTTGTGAAGCAACTATATTTTATATTGATTTCTAATTGCTACAAATTTACCAGGACATCAATCAAGCACTTGGAGTTCAAATTTCACCCCGTTCCAGCTGAATCGAGGACAATTTGTCTTTTTCAGGAGAGGTGTATAAGAAACAATTTACATGGAAAGTGTGGTCAATTCTTAATAAAATATGGTCTGGTGTTTTACAAAAATGTATTGGTTCAAATTCACACCAAATATTTGCTAGGTTCTTCACAAAACAACCCTACTTTCGACACTCGGAAAATGAAAAATGGATTTTTTGTGCAGCGAAAATGAAAACTTCCTTTGGCAAACTTGTTGCACATTCCAATATGCACACATATACAAAATGTGATATCATTTGGTAAAACTATCCTTTGAAAGTAGCACTAACATCGGTCATTTGGCCTGAAAGCCATGAACCTTCATACTCGATAGCCCATTTTGAGAAGACTTTTTTTAATAGATTTGCATTATTACAAGTTTGTTGGTTTGTATGGTTACTAGGACATAAATTAGGATGCAACGCGAAGGTTTTACATTTTTTGATTTTTTTAATTTTTTAAGCACCAATTTCAAAATGCGGTCAAAACGGGGGAGGGGGCATGGCAGGTGATAGCTAGTGGTGGAATGTTGCAAAACAAATTGTATATATCAGATGAAATGAGTACTTGTGCACCTATAAATGATTTTTTGAAAAAATAAAGAGCAAACTATCAAGCACTTGTAGTTCAAATTTCACCCTGTTCCAACTGAATCGGCGACAATTTGTCTTTTTCAGGAGAGGTGTATAAGAAACAATTTACATGGAAAGTGTGGTCAATTCTTAATAAAATATGGTCTAGTATTTTACAAAAATGATTGGTTCAAATTCACACCAAATATTTGCTAGGTTCTTCACAAAACAACCCTACTTCCGACACTCGGAAAATGAAAAATGGTTTTTTTGTGCAGCGAAAATGAAAACTTCCTTTGGCAAACTTGTTGCACATTCCAATATGCACACATATACAAAATATGATATCATTTGGTAAAACTATACTTTGAAAGTAGCACTAACATCGGTCATTTAGCCTGAAAGCCATGAACCTTCATACTCGATAGCCCATTTTGAGAAGACTTTTTTAATAGATTTGCATTATTACAAGTTTGTTGGTTTGTATGGTTACTAGGACATAAATTAGGATGCAACGCGAAGGTTTTACATTTTTTATTTTTTTTTATTTTTTAAGCACCAATTTCAAAATGCGGTCAAAACAGGGGAGGGGGGCATGGCCGGTGATATCTAGTGGTGGAATGTTGCAAAAAATTTGGTATATCTCTGATGAAATGAGTACTTGTGCACCTATAAATGATTTTTTGAAAAAATAAAGAGCAAACTATCAAGCACTTGTTGTTCAAATTTCACCCCGTTCCAACTGAATCGACGACAATTTGTCTTTTTCAGGAGAGGTGTATAAGAAACAATTTACATGGAAAGTGTGGTCAATTCTTAATAAAATATGTTCTAATATTTTACATAAATGGATTCGTTCAAATTCACACCAAATATTTGCTAGGTTCTTCACAAAACAACCCTACTTTCGACACTCGGAAAATGAAAAATGGATTTTTTGTGCAGCAAAAATGAAAACATCCTTTGGAAAACTTGTTGCACATTCCAATATGCACACATATAAAAAATATTACTTCATTTGGTAAAACTTTCCTTTGGAAGTAGCACTAACATCGGTCATTTGGCCTGAAAGCCATTAACCTTCATACTCGATAGCCCATTTTGAGAAGACTTTTTTAATAGATTTGCATTATTACAAGTTTGTTGGTTTGTATGGTTACTAGGACATAAATTTGGATGCAACGCGAAGGTTTTACATTTTTTTTGTTTTTTTTAATTTTTTAAGCACCAGTTTGAAAATGCGGTCAAAACGGGGGAGGGGGGCATGGCCGGTGATAGCTAGTGGTGGAATGTTGTAAATATTTTGGTATATCTCTGATGAAATGAGTACTTGTGCACCTATAAATGATTTTTTTTAAATAAAGAGCAAACTATCAAGCACTTATAGTTCAAATTTCACCCCGTTCCAGCTGAATCGGCGACAATTTGTCTTTTTCAGGAGAGGTGTATAAGAAACAATTTACATGGCAAGTGTGGTCAATTCTTAATAAAATATGGTCTAGTATTTTACAGAAATGGATTGGTTCAAATTCACACCAAATATTTGCTAGGTTCTTCACAAAACAACCCTACTTTCGACACTCGGAAAATGAAAAATGGATTTTTTGTGCAGCAAAAATGAAAACATCCTTTGGCAAACTTGTTGCACATTCCAATACGCACACATATAAAAAATATTATATCATTTAATAAAACTATCCTTTGGAAGTAGCACTAACATCGGTCATTTGGCCTGAAAGCCATTAACATTCATACTCGATAGCCCATTTTGAGAAGACTTTTTTAATAGATTTGCATTATTACAAGTTTGTTGGTTTTTATGGTTACTAGGACATGAATTAGGATGCAACGCGAAGGTTTTACATTTTTTTGATTTTTTTGAATTTTTTAAGCACCAATTTCAAAATGCGGTCAAAACGGGGGAGGGGGGCATGGCCGATGATAGCTAGGGGTGGAATCTTGCAAAAATCTTGGTAGATCTCTGATGAAATGAGTACTTGTGCACCTATAAATTATTTTTTGAAAAAATGAAGAGCAAACTATCAAGCACTTGTAGTTCAAATTTCACCCTGTTCTAACTGAATCGGCGACAATTTGTCTTTTTCAGGAGAGGTGTATAAGAAACAATTTACATGGAAAGTGTGGTCAATTCTTAATAAAATATGGTCTAGTATTTTACAAAAATGGATTGGTTCAAATTCACACCAAATATTGCTAGGTTCTTCACAAAACAACCCTACTTCCGACACTCGGAAAATGAAAAATGGTTTTTTTGTGCAGCGAAAATGAAAACTTCCTTTGGCAAACTTGTTGCACATTCCAATATTCACACATATACAAAATATGATATCATTTGGTAAAACTATCCTTTGAAAGTAGCACTAACATCGGTCATTTGGCCTGAAAGCCATGAACCTTCATACTCGATAGCCCATTTTGAGAAGACTTTTTTAATAGATTTGCATTATTACAAGTTTGTTGGTTTGTACGGTTACTAGGACATAAATTAGGATGCAAAGCGAAGGTTTTACATTTTTTTTTAATATTTTAAGCACCAATTTCAAAATGCGGTCAAAACAGGGGAGGGGGGCATGGCCGGTCATATCTAGTGGTGGAATGTTGCGAAAAATTTGGTATATCTCTGATGAAATAAGTACTTGTGCACCTATAAATGATTTTTTGAAAAAATACAGAGCAAACTATCAAGCACTTGTAGTTCAAATTTCACCCCGTTCCAACTTAATCGGCGACAATTTGTCTTTTTCAGGAGAGGTGTATAAGAAACAATTTACGTGGAAAGTGTGGTCGATTCTTAATAAAATATGGTCTAGTATTTTACAAAAATGGATTGGTTCAAATTCACACCAAATATTTGCTAGGTTCTTCACAAAACAACCCTACTTACGACACTCGGAAAATGAAAAATGGATTTTTTGTGCAGCGAAAATGAAAACTTCCTTTGGCAAACTTGTTGCACATTCCAATATGCACACATATAAAAAATATGATATCATTTCGTAAAACTATCCTTTGAAAGTAGCACTAACATCGGTCATTTGGCCTGAAAGCCATGAACCTTCATACTCGATAGCCCATTTTGAGAAGACTTTTTTAATAGATTTGCATTATTACAAGTTTGTTGGTTTTTATGGTTACTAGGACATAAATTAGGATGCAACGCGAAGGTTTTACATTTTTTTGAATTTTTTAAGCACCAATTTCAAAATGCGGTCAAAACGGGGGAGGGGGGCATGGCCGATGATAGCTAGGGGTGGAATCTTGCAAACATCTTGGTAGATTTCTGATGAAATGAGTACTTGTGCACCTATAAATTATTTTTTGAAAAAATGAAGAGCAAACTATCAAGCACTTGTAGTTCAAATTTCACCCTGTTCCAACTGAATCGGCGACAATTTGTCTTTTTCAGGAGAGGTGTATAACAAACAATTTACATGGAAAGTGTGGTCAATTCTTAATAAAATATGGTCTGGTGTTTTACAAAAATGTATTGGTTCAAATTCACACCAAATATTTGCTAGGTTCTTCACAAAACAACCCTACTTTCGACACCCGGAAAATGAAAAATGGATTTTTTGTGCAGCGAAAATGAAAACTTCCTTTGGCAAACTTGTTGCACATTCCAATATGCACACATATACAAAATATGATATCATTTGGTAAAACTATCCTTTGAAAGTAGCACTAACATCGGTCATTTGGCCTGAAATCCATGAACCTTCATACTCGATAGCCCATTTTGAGAAGACTTTTTTTAATAGATTTGCATTATTACAAGTTTGCTGGTTTGTATGGTTACTAGGACATAAATTAGGATGCAAAGCGAAGGTTTTACATTTTTTATTTTTTTTATTTTTTAAGCACCAATTTCAAAATGCGGTCAAAACGGGGGAGGGGGCATGGCCGGTGATAGCTAGTGGTGGAATGTGGCAAAAAAATTGGTATATATCTGAGGAAATGAGTACTTGTGCACCTATAAATGATTTTTTGAAAAAATAAAGAGCAAACTATCAAGCACTTGTAGTTCAAATTTCACCCCGTTCCAACTGAATCGGCGACAATTTGTCTTTTTCAGGAGAGGTGTATAAGAAACAATTTACATGGGAAGTGTGGTCAATTCTTAATAAAATATGGTCTAGTATTTTACAAAAATGGATTGGTTCAAATTCACACCAAATATTTGCTAGGTTCTTCACAAAACAACCCTACTTTCGACACTCGGAAAATGAAAAATGGATTTTTTGTGCAGCAAAAATGAAAATATCCTTTGGCAAACTTGTTGCACATTCCAATATGCACACATATAAAAAATATGATATCATTTGGTAAAACTATCCTTTGGAAGTAGCATTAACATCGGTCATTTGGCCTGAAAGCCATTAACCTTCATACTCGATAGCCCATTTTGAGAAGACTTTTTTAATAGATTTTGATTATTACAAGTTTGTTGGTTTTTATGGTTACTAGGACATAAATTAGGATGCAACGCGAAGGTTTTACATTTTTTGGTTTTTTTGAATTTTTTAAGCACCAATTTCAAAATGCGGTCAAAACGGGGGAGGGGGGCATGGCCGATGATAGCTAGGGGTGGAATCTTATAAAAATCTTGGTAGATTTCTGATGAAATGAGTACTTGTACACCTATAAATTATTTTTTGAAAAAATGAAGAGCAAACTATCAAGCACTTGTAGTTCAAATTTCACCCTGTTCTAACTGAATCGGCGACAATTTGTCTTTTTCAGGAGAGGTGTATAAGAAACAATTTACATGGAAAGTGTGGTCAATTCTTAATAAAATATGGTCTAGTATTTTACAAAAATGATTGGTTCAAATTCACACCAAATATTTGCTAGGTTCTTCACAAAACAACCCTACTTCCGACACTCGGAAAATGAAAAATGGTTTTTTTGTGCAGCGAAAATGAAAACTTCCGTTGGCAAACTTGTTGCACATTCCAATATGCACACATATAAAAAATATGATATCATTTGGTAAAACTATCCTTTGAAAGTAGCACTAACATCGGTCATTTGGCCTGAAAGCCATGAACCTTCATACTCGATAGCCCATTTTGAGAAGACTTTTTTAATAGATTTGCATTATTACAAGTTTGCTGGTTTGTATGGTTACTAGGACATAAATTTGGATGCAACGCGAAGGTTTTACATTTTTTATTTTTTTTTATTTTTTAAGCACCAATTTGAAAATGCGGTCAAAACGGGGGAGGGGGGCATGGCCGGTGATAGCTAGTGGTGGAATGTTGCAAATATTTTGGTATATCTCTGATGAAATGAGTACTTGTGCACCTATAAATGATTTTTTTTTGAATAAAGAGCAAACTATCAAGCACTTGTAGTTCAAATTTCACCCCGTTCCAGCTGAATCGGCGACAATTTGTCTTTTTCAGGAGAGGTGTATAAGAAACAATTTACATGGAAAGTGTGGTCAATTCTTAATAAAATATGGTCTAGTATTTTACAAAAATGGATTGGTTCAAATTCACACCAAATATTTGCTAGGTTCTTCACAAAACAACCCTACTTTCGACACTCGGAAAATGAAAAATGGATTTTTTGTGCAGCAAAAATGAAAACATCCTTTGGCAAACTTGTTGCACATTCCAATATGCACACATATAAAAAATATTATATCATTTGGTAAAACTATCCTTTGGAAGTAGCACTAACATCGGTCATTTGGCCTGAAAGCCATGAACCTTCATACTCGATAGCCCATTTTGAGAAGACTTTTTTAATAGATTTGCATTATTACAAGTTTGTTGGTTTTTATGGTTACTAGAACATAAATTAGGATGCAACGCGAAGGTTTGACATTTTTTTGATTTTTTTGAATTTTTTAAGCACCAATTTCAAAATGCGGTCAAAACGGGGGAGGGGGGCATGGCCGATGATAGGTAGGGGTGGAATCTTTCAAAAATCTTGGTAGATCTCTGATGAAATGAGTACTTGTGCACCTATAAATTATTTTTTGAAAAAATGAAGAGCAAACTATCAAGCACTTGTAGTTCAAATTTCACCCTGTTCCAACTGAATCGGCGACAATTTGTCTTTTTCAGGAGAGGTGTATAAGAAACAATTTACATGGAAAGTGTGGTCAATTCTTAATAAAATATGGTCTAGTATTTTACAAAAATGGATTGGTTCAAATTCACACCAAATATTTGCTAGGTTCTTCACAAAACAACCCTACTTCCGACACTCGGAAAATGAAAAATGGTTTTTTTGTGCAGCGAAAATGAAAACTTCCTTTGGCAAACTTGTTGCACATTCCAATATGCACACATATACAAAATATGATATCATTTGGTAAAACTATCCTTTGAAAGTAGCACTAACATCGGTCATTTGGCCTGAAAGCCATGAACCTTCACACTCGATAGCCCATTTTGAGAAGACTTTTTTAATAGATTTGCATTATTACAAGTTTGTTGGTTTGTATGGTTACTAGGACATAAATTTGGATGCAACGCGAAGGTTTTACATTTTTTTTGTTTTTTTAAATTTTTTAAGCACCAATTTGAAAATGCGGTCAAAACGGGGGAGGGGGGCATGGCCGGTGATAGCTAGTGGTGGAATGTTGCAAATATTTTGGTATATCTCTGATGAAATGAGTACTTGTGCACCTATGAATGATTTTTTGAAAAAATAAAGAGCAAACTATCAAGCACTTGTAGTTCAAATTTCACCCCGTTCCAGCTGAATCGGCGACAATTTGTCTTTTTCAGGAGAGGTGTATAAGAAACAATTTACATGGAAAGTGTGGTCAATTCTTAATAAAATATGGTCTAGTATTTTACAAAAATGGATTGGTTCAAATTCACACCAAATATTTGCTAGGTTCTTCACAAAACAACCCTACTGTCGACACTCGGAAAATGAAAAATGGATTTTTTGTGCAGCGAAAATGAAAAATTCCTTTGGCAAACTTGTTGCACATTCCAATATGCACACATATAAAAAATATGATATCATTTGGTAAAACTATCCTTTGCAAGTAGCACTAACATCGGTCATTTGGCCTGGAAGCCATGAACCTTCATACTCGATAGCCCATTTTGAGAAGACTTTTTTAATAGATTTGCATTATTACAAGTTTTTTGGTTTGTATGGTTACTAAGACATAAATTAGGATGCAACGCGAAGGTTTTACATTTTTTTTGATTTTTTTAAGCACAAATTTAAAAATGCGGTCAAAACGGGGGAGGGGTGGCATGGCCGGTGATAGCTAGGGGTGGAATCTTGCAAAAATCTTGGTAGATCTCTGATGAAATGACTACTTGTGCACCTATAAATGATTTTTTTTAAATAAAGAGCAAACTATCAAGCACTTGTAGTTCAAATTTCACCCCGTTCCAGCTGAATCAGCGACAATTTGTCTTTTTCAGGAGAGGTGTATAAGAAACAATTTACATGGAAAGTATGGTCAATTCTTAATAAAATATGGTCTAGTATTTTACAAAAATGGATTGGTTCAAATTCACACCAAATATTTGCTAGGTTCTTCACAAAACAACCCTACTTCCGACACTCGGAAAATGAAAAATGGATTTTTTGTGCTGCGAAAATGAAAACTTCCTTTGGAAAACTTGTTGCACATTCCAATATGCACACATATACAAAATATGATATCATTTGGTAAAACTATCCTTTGAAAGTAGCACTAACATCGGTCATTCGTGTTGATTCGGCGTACAACTGATCAAATGACCGAAAATTGCTAGAAAGATCGCAAGTGCATATAAATTGATGATCATCGTTAAAACGTGGTCTAACTTGAGTACAATTTTTTGTAGTACCATTTAGCAAAATATATTTGATAGATGCTCCACAAAATCTCTCTATTTTTAGCACTTACAAACTTTTTTAAATTGTATATATCCCAACAATTCAGAATGGAGAATCATCCCTCCCACGGATCACCCCACTGTATCCGATCTGAACCGTCCGCTCGCAATGATCTAACGTCTCTCACTCATCCCACCTAAACGCACCCCGCCCAACCAAACCCTAGCAACCCCCTATCCCCTTCCTTCCCTCCACACGCGTCGTTGCCTCTCTGTCCCTATCCCCGATCCAGATCTCTCCATCGCCGCCCCCTCCTCGCACATCACGTCCGCCGCCAGCCCATGGAGGAGCTCCTTACCGCCTTTCCTCGCGCCGCCCCGCCTCCACACCCGCGCCAGCGAGCTCCAACCGTTCTTCCTCGCCCCAGCCACCCAAAGCAGACACCTCCTACCATATGAATTCCTGTCAGATCCCATCTCGATTCCATGCCCCCTCTCCAGATCGACCACCACCGCCTCCCCTGTGGTCGTCGATCCGCCGCCGCCTACCCTTCTCGTGCTGCTCCTCGACCCCAGCCTCGCCACGAAGCTCCTCCTCAACATCCGCCCCCACCAAGCTCCTTCTCGGCGACCCGATGAGTCCGGCACCAGGATCCTTCTCCCCTACTCCGTTCGACGCCCATCAACCACGGCGTCGCGTCTGTCTTGCTCGCCAGCGCGTGCGTGCGTGGCGCGTGTGTGGCCCGCCTAGGGTTTGCGGCGGCGGCGCCATACGCCGGCCACATGTCTCCTGCCACCAGGAAGGCGATGGCACCGACGTGAGTCTTGGAGGCCGCCGTCACCTCACGCTGCAGGTCGGTGTTGGCGTCTTCGCGAGGGCACTCCACGAAAGGCAGTCGATGGATGCGCCGGATCTGAAGGCGGCTTGTTCCAGCGCTCTGCACTGGCCATCTCCGCCAACGGGTCACGCACCTCCACGTCGCGGGGCAGGCATGTTGCAGTGTCGTGGCTTCTCCTCACTGACCGGGATGGTCACGACATGCCTTGCCGCTACCGCGGCAGGTTGGGCTCGGGCGGTCGGCCACGACTACAACTGTGCCCGGTGAGCTCATCTTCTCCTCTCTTTGTACTAATCCTTGTGCCTGTGATTTGTGTGCGAATTGGACTGGATGGTAGTTGTTTTGGTGCTCCTAGCTCGTTGCCATGATGGATTTACTGGTTGTGCATTGATTTACCTACTGTTTTATGATCTATGTGCAAGTGTGGTTTGAATTACTACTGTTATATTCCTATGATATGCTTAATGATGCGTCAGGATTTAAGTAGTGTGGCTGTTGGTTCATGGTGCATTGTTAAAATCATACTTATGATGTACTAGCTCATAACCTTCTATTAATACTCTACTCTGTATAATTCTGCTTGATTGTATCCATACATGCCTAGTGCATGTCTAAATCCTGAATTTTGTTTTCAAAGACTCTTCTCCGTGTAAAGTGAAGTGCCTACTGTAATTTTTAAGTGTGAATTCCGTACATGAGATGTTCTGTTCTCCTTCTTGCAGTAATTTCTAGTAGCCTGCTTGTTAAGTGTAGTGCATTTGTCATGTGTATGCGAAGTGCACAATACATTGCATGGAGGCTGAAATGGTTAGAGCCTGCAATGTCAATGTTACTTTCATTTTTGGTGTTGAGCTATCGACAAATTGGTGTTTGTACTATGAAGCTTGAACTGTTATTTTATTTTGGCAATTGAACTGGTATTTTATTTTGGCAATTGAACTCCTACTTTGGTGCATAGATGTATCTTCACAAGTGGCAAAACTCTTGACATGTAGGCGATTGGAGCGCACCAGCAGCATTGACGTCGACTCTGCCCTCGGTGCCACTCTTTGCTCCAGCGGTGCGTCCGCTCTTTGTTTTCCCACCCCGCCTGTTCTAAGTTTTGGAATTGGATGTTTCTATGAACTATAGCCATGCTCGCTCACTTGTAAATTTAATTTGATGTTTATACTTTGAGTTTATGATAATGTCCAGTTTTCTGTTATTTTTCTCACCTAAAATTAGGTACTGATAACCTTAAAAATGCACTCTTAAAACTATGCATCTGCAGTGACAGTGTGGGTATAACTTTAGTTTATTTGTCGTGCATGGAGTTCTTGGTGATTGAAAGTCTTAGAAAATAAAACTGTTGCTTCATTTCATATATTTTTATTCTTGCATGTGTTCGAACATTTTGGTAATTCTGAACATGAAACATGGCCTATTTATTTTTGAACTACATCTACAGATTAAGATTGCAGATTTGATAGAAACAAAGTGCAAGTGGTATTAGAATTGAAACACGCGGAGTTGCAAAATACATAAACATTTCTCTTCCTTAGTTTATGTTGTTTGACAATTTATGATCATGATGATACTTGTTTGTGTGCCTTGTTTTTTTAATCGTTGATCAATATCTTGCAGCTCTAAACATGTGTCTGTTTCTTTTACAGGAACCTAAGAAAGTTGAAGTGCAAAGACCAATGTGCGAAGCCCACCCTACTCAACAAAGAGTGCATATTATATATTGTAATAGCAGGCATATCTGGTTTGTAATAGAATAAGATTATAATAGACTAATTTAGGGTTATCTGATGAATTTCATGTGTTTTGTCTGCTGTGTATGAAATATTGAGTATGTGATTTGAAAAGTGTGAAATGGAAATCTGGCCAGGGCATCCCCTTATGAAAAATATATAAATAATTTTCGAGTTTATGATGGTGGGACCCATTATGAGATGAATATGACAAGTGGGACCTATCTGACTAGTGGGGCTTGCACCAAAATTAAATTGCTGAAAATAGAAAATCAGTAGCTTAAAAAGGCCATGACCCAAAAATTGAAAGGCTGAAATATTGGGCTTGGCCCATATAACTGATCAAACTTGAAAGGAAAAAATATATCAGAAGGGCTGAATTGCTGGGCTAAGCCCATATAGGCTGCTCAATTGGACCAGGCTGATTCTAATATTTGACCAATCAATTTGTTCACAAAATTTGCCACGTCAGCTTGTCACGTTGGATCTGACGTGGACTGGCCAAATAAGCAACGACCAAACCTTTTATTTTAGTCATTAAGATCTACGACCATTTCACACAAAAAGGTCGCAGTGTCCGCTTTGCGACCCTCAGCTTTTGACCAACTGATTTTGGTCACAAAATGATAAACAGTGACCTTTCAGCGACCAATATGAAGGGTCACAAGATAGCATATTTCTTGTAGTGTGGAGCGTGTTTCTCTCCCACATAAAGTAAGACAGGATCTAACTTGTTATGAACAGCAAGCAAAGCTAAAGAAAACTAAAAAATAAAACCTAAGAGCGAGACGCTCCAAGCATAGAACATAATGCATGAAGTGGTAAAAATATAGTGAGACGAAGGACGAACTGATGATTGTTGATGGAGAAGGGGATGCACGGGGGCATCCCCAAGCTTAGACGCTTGAGTCTCCTTGAATATTCATTGGGGATGCATGGGGGCATCCCCAAGCTTGATCGCTTGACACTCCTGGATCTTCTTTCATCATCTTCCATCGCACACTTGAAAACTCCCTTCATACATAACTCATCACAAGCTGATTAGAGAGGTTAGTACCCTTAATAAATAATTTTTCTCCACTGGATATAAAGATATTCTTAAATATCTATTGTTTCTCAAGAGTGCCAAAAAGTTTTTGCAAAGAAAGAGCAAGCTTAAGGTTTGCAAAAGTTAGGAGAGACAAAACGTGGCAGAATCTGTGAAAAGCAGAACAGCAGATACTAAAGAATTTTTTAGGGACACTTCTGCAACTCAAATCAAAAAACTCAGAACATACGGAAGTTTCGTAATTGTATAGAGCATACTTTGTAAAAATTTCAGCTCAAAAAGATGAACTGGGAATTTTCTGGAATTTTTCTGGTCACGAGGACAGAATCTGTTTTCTGGACAACATGTCACAACTTTTACTTCCCTTGCCGTAAGAGGCTATAACTTGGCACAAAGCTGAAAAATAAAGATACAATGATGTTGCTACACAAGTAACAATCATCAAGACACAACAAAAGCAAAAAGAAAACTCCTAAATTCGTTGCGGGCTGCCTCCCGAAAGCGCTTCTTTAAAGCCATTAGCTAGGCATAATGCAAAAGATCAAGTTGTATCAATCGAATCATTATCAAGATCATCAAAAAGCTCTTCAATTGTACAACTAGTCTTAAGAGGTCTTTCAAATAAAGTCCTAATGAAGATACTTCTAGGGAGAAACCAAAAGGCAGAAAATCAATGGAAGATTCATTTATAAAATTATCAAAGAGAGGTATTTCTTCCAAAGTTTTCACGGTTTCAACTTCTTTGGCAATAGGTGGCTTATTCTTAGGTCGGGGAACCTTAGGGACATAATTGAACTTAGGTTCCCTTCTTGCCGAGGTCTCAACCTTTTTTGGTTTGATTGAGGAGAAAGTAGTTCCTAGAGTATTAATGATTTCCTCAATCTTATCTATCCTAGAAGGATCCGTATCACGGGATTTGATGACCTCCAAGGTTTTAATAATTTTCAGCATGGAGCTATCAAGCTTATTCAAATTCCCTTGAATCTTGTGATCCAACTCATTTATCCTAGTTATACTTGGTATTTCTAACTCTATCTTTTCAAGTTTCTTCATAATATGAGATAGAGTTATATCTTCTTGCATGCTAACAATAGGGGGATTTCCAACAAGATTTTTAATAACATTAAGAGACTCCCAAGTCGGGGCTTCTAGAAAATTCCCATTGATAGCAGTGTCTAATATGAACCTATTTCAAGGAGTAATCCCTACATAAAAATTTCTAAGCAGGATAGTAGTGGATTGCTTCTTGGTGGCTTTTCTATGAGAGTCATTAATTCTATACCAAGCATCTTTTAAACTTTCTCCACATTTTTTGTTTAAAGGTGAGAACCTCTGTCTCAACAAAGGCAAAAGGGCCAAACATAATGGCAACTACTAGCAAGATAAATAATTTTTTTGTAGTGAAAACTGAAAGGTAAACTAACAAGACTAAAAAAAAGGTAAAGGGTAGTGTGCAACTCCCCTATCTTAGCCCTTGGAGTCCCCGGAAACGGCGCCATAAATTTGCTTGATGGCGCGAGGGTTGACGGGTGTAGTCTTCTCGCCCTTCGTTGATGAGCCCCAAGTGGAAGGCGTGATGCAGCACAGCAGCAAATTTCCTGTCAGAACCCTCTGTTAGGTAATGTGCTAGGGTTAGCCAGTACTCTTGCATCATGTTAAATTTTCAAAAGAAATCTTTGAAATCAAATTCCAAAGCAAAATGGGAGAAGAAAACCCCCAGATGAATTAATTCAAAAGGCCAGATAAAAATCTTATCCCAAAATTCTTGTTAGATTTTTGAAAAGTCTTATAAATGAGTGTGATCACATATCAAGTGATGTGGGAACCATCCCATGCTCATAGATTTTTCAAATATTAAAACAGTGCCTTGGAATTATTCAAATACCCCTATTTGATTTAAAATTCAAATCATTTGAATTTTAAAAATGTTCAAAATTTATGAGTGGCTAGTATATTGTTTTATGAGGCCACATAAAAATTATGAGCATTTATTAAAATGTTTAGCTAATTTATTTAGCTAAATAGAACAAAGGTCAGAAGAGAAAAAAGAAAGAAAAAGAAAAACAGGAAAGTGGCCCACTTACCTGGGCCACCTCGGCCCGACTTACCTCTCCCGCAGCCCAAGCCCACCTGGCTCCTTGTCGTCTTCCAGCACGGCGGCAAGCAGCTCGGTGGCCGGCATGCCACGGCCGCCACGCCACCTGCTTGCCTGGTGCCTCCCGAGCCCTCTAGGCACGTCCTGGAGACGCCTCTCAGCCGTCCCAATCCATTCCCCCCCTCCTTATCGTCTTCCCCCTCCTCCTGCGCCCGATTTCATCGCCGCCCGTGAGCATCCGTGGAGCACGCCGCCGTCTTCACGCGGCCACCGTCGACGAGAGGCCGCTACGCCAAGTCCAACCGCTCCGCCGTCGTCTACAACCCCACCGTGCAGAAGGAATCGGAGCCAGATGCCTCCACGAGCTCGCTAGCTTCGTCGTCTTCGTCTCCGGCCGCCACGGATCGACCTTGAATTCCGGCAGCACCAGAGCCTCCCCGAGCAAGCCGTCGCTTCAGTTAGACTCAGGGTGAGCTCGGGAGCAAAACCCCTAACTTTTCCCCCTTGATTGCTTCCTCTAGCCGGATCCGCCATGAGAACCCGAGCTCCACGACGCCATGGTCGTCGCCCTCCTTGCTCCAGTGCCCGTCGTGAAGCTCCAGTGCACGCGTTTGAATCCTGCGTGTACTAGCGTTCGAACGCGCCACAAATCAGCTCAATCTGTGCACTGCAGCGACAACTACGATCTTGCCGTCGTTCTGTTGCCGCCGAAGACGTCGCCGCCGTCGATTCCGAGCTCCCCGTGACCCCCCGTTGCTTCGAGACGACGCGGACGACGATGCTGCACCCGATGGTGTCCTCCCCGTAGCCTCCCGTGGCCCCTAGCCCATTCCGGCGAGTGCGCCGCCGTGGCCAGGTCGCCGGCGTTTAACCGCCGGTGGGTTAGCCCTAATCCACCCCTAATGACCCCCCTGAGCCACTGACCAGTGGGCCCAGTGGCTTAATTAAGCCACTGGTTAAGTTAACCCAGCCGGGTTAATTAACCCAGCAACTGGCAGGTGGGACCCCCTTCTCAGCCCCCCCCTGATGCCAGCATGAAGTCAGCATGACGCAGTAATTCAATTCCAGAAATTAAATTGAATTAAAGAAATTCCAGAAATTCCAGAAATTAACCCAAACTTTGGAAATTCATAGAAAATTCATATCAACTCCAAATTGGACAAATAATATATGAAAAATGATCAGGAGAAAATAACCTATCCAAATATCCAACTTTCAACTTTGTTTGAGTTGAATTTAAATTGGGATCAGTAGCATTTGCTATTTGATTTAAATGAAATTAAATCAAATTCAATTCAAAAGTTTTTGCAACTTGAACCATGGCAACATTCTACATTTTACTTACACATCAGAGGCATATCATACACATTTCAAAATGATTCAAAATTATCAATCAATGTCACATGTAACTTGGCTAAGTTTGAATTCAAATTGGAGTTTGAAATTGCAATTCAATTTGCAATATACTCCATTTAAATGGAATTGCTTCACACATCAAAACATATACATCAAGTTTCAACCTTCCATCATGTGATTGTGCATTGTATTTACTTTGCTACCTTGTTTGTTGTTTGTCGAGTAGAGGTGGAACCGGAACAGGAGGCTGCCCCCTTCGTTGAAGACCCCAAACCCGAACCTCGTCAGCAAGGCAAGCAAACCCCCATTAATCATGTCGATAAAATCCCAATTCCCTCTCATGTCTCGCTTATGCATTGTTTAGGATGATTACCATGCTACGTTCTACCGCATAGATGAACCCATTCCTTTGCATGACCTATCATTTGTCACAGTAGTAGGCAAAACCACAATCCTAGCAAATGTAGGAGTTGATTGATATCATGTGTCCCCTGCAATTGTTACTGCTTATTGCATGCTTAGAGTGATGCCATGATGATACTGTTATGTGAGTCGGGATGGTAGTGATCATGATGATGATGGTAGAAAAGTGTTGGTGAATCGACCCTAATACAAGGTGAACGATGAGAGGCTATGTAGGAGTACACGGTGGGTTGTCTCGTTGAACACCGCCCTAAGTCCGAGTTCTTGTGTGGTGATCCAAGATGAAGAGTACGACCACACATTGGGCTCACTGGCCCCTCTCAACCTATTAACTCATCCCTTTCGATGTCCAGATGTCGCAATAGTTCGGAGTTCTGGTAGGTCTGTGGCCTGGATGCTAAGTGAGAGAACGGCTCACCTGAGACCAGCTTATGCACCACGCACACATCACTTGGGTCCACTTCGGTAAACCGGCCGGGTTCACGATAGTGGTAGCCAACCCAAGTAGGCGGCTTTCTCGGACTAGATCGGCTATGAGGTAACAGTTGTGGTGAGCATCCTCGCCGACACTTCTTGAACGGTGTCGAGTACAAAGGTGCTAACAGATGATCATGTGTGTGTAGCGGTACACCCCTGCAGGGTTAACAAAACTATTCGAATAGCCGCGTCCGCGGTTATGGACTGCTTGGAAAGCTTAGCTTGATTATTAGATAACTTGAACTGGATACTTCTAAAACACACCAAGATAAGTGTGAGTGCTATGGCGTGCTTTCTCGTGGGGAAGTCGAGGAAGGCACCATAGTGGTGTAATTGGTTGGAGAAAGTAGTGGACTCGTGTACGCTTCTTACCTCAAGTCTGGTACTCGTAGTTCAGGACTAGCCAAGTCAAAGCTGGCACTTCTGCAAGTGAAACCCCACCTCCCTTTACCTTGATACATATGCATGAGTAGTATAGCTCCTATGTAAGTCTTGCTGAGTACGACTTTGTACTCACGTTTGCTTAATCTATGTTTTAGATGAACCCACTGACCCCGAAGGTGGCTTCTTCATCGAGCTGGACGACTGAAGACCAAGCTAGTCTAGTCCCAGTCAGACGACTGGTTCCCTCGTGGAGGGCATGTGTTTAAATAAGGCTTCTTAAGCCATTTGTCAAACTTGTCTGTACTCAGACATAATTTGCTTCCGCTTGTGTTGTAATGTTGGATCACATGTTTGTGATCTCTGTGTGCACTCTATAAGAGTTATCAATAAAAATGTATACTTTGTAGAGAATTGCAATGATACCTACTGTTCATACAAGGCATGTGTGTAGCGTGTATGTTTATAACATACATGTCTTTGTATGGGTTTTCGAGACCTTAGTTGTGATCTGGCTGGCGGTCTTTCATACACCAAGTGGCCCTTAGATGTGCGCAGCTTGGGGCATCGCGATGCGATTGCTCGAGACTCCGTCTCGTGCACACTTTGTGGTATGATCGAGCCCGCCCTAGACCCCGACTAAGTGATCGGGCTGGAGTAAGTCTATGTAAGAGTTATGAGATAGTCGATAGTATGGTTGAGGCGACTTGTCTTTGAATATGGGAGTTCACCACCCATATCATTAGACTTGTGTGCGGACGATGAGGACCCATCTCAGTTGATCATCCGGCCTGGATGGTATGCCCCTCACGTAGGATGCTCTCCGAGAACGTTCTGTGCTTGGCCTTGTCTGCTTAGACAAGTGGGTACGATTCTCGGCTCTCCATATGACTATGTCTTAACTGGACTTGCATACGCTAACCCCGGGTCCCGACAGACTTGGTATCAGAGCAGGACTGACTGTAGGACTAGTAGCCTTGGCCGAAGTTGAGTCTAGCTCGCTATAGTTATATAGTTACTCTGGGTATATAAGGGAACAACGTAAGGCTTCTTTTTTCTCCTTACCCCTTCGTTTTGAGTTCTGAGTCACCCTCATCTTATTCTACGGGAAGATAGGACTAGGCTCTCCTCTGTCTGATTAGAACATCTCGTTGTTTTCTTCCTTATAGCCATAGGAAAGTTGTGATCGGTTTGTTAGAGTGGTTATGCTCCCTGATTTATTACATCGTATGTAAGTGTTGTTTTCCATGTTGTAAGAAATTGTCTTTTCTTACAATTGCAGCCGTTATGCTGTCCGAGTCTTTCCAGGTTTATCTCATAATCTGATGCATTTGCAAACTCCTTTTTTCTGTTTCAGATGGCAGATCTTCCCCCTCGGCAGATTGATCGTTTGACCAGGTGCCTCAGTGTGCGTGGCCATCCCGCCACGTTGATCGAGATGATGTCCTATGTGGGATATCGGTGGTATCCTGAGTATACCGTTGAGGAGCAATTCCTTGACTTTAACCAGACCCAGTTCCACTGCATGTCAGGATCTACCCGCACCACCTTGGAGTCACTCAGCCTATCCACTTTGGACATGGCATTGGCATGACTGAGAACATGGCTGTGCAGGATGCTGCATATTCATGTATTACACTGCTGAGAGAGGAGCACACTATGCTGAGAGAGACCTCATTCCGCTATATCCCTGCTGCACTTCCAGGAGAAGAGGGATATTACACCGGACTCTACTCAGATCACTCTGCAGAAGATCCAGCACTTCAGATGACTGCTAGGTTTGCTAGTGATCGAGATCGTGATGCACGCGCTCTCCGTTTCGAGCTTCACGCCACTCGTGTTCGTCTGTATCAAGCATTGACCCTTTTGGCACCCTTCGTGAGCATTGGATCATTCGAGTATGATGCTATCTACCCTGTGAGGACTCAGATGCCTTCTCGAGTTGCTTGGCCCGAGATTGGAGGCATTTTTCCACCCCGTGGTCCTTTGCTTCCACCCTACGCTGGACCTAGGCCCCATCCTTGCCCAAATGGATATCAGGGTCCACAGGCCTCCGTGTTTTCCGATGGTCACCTTCAGCTACCGGGATACGCGGGTAACTTTTACGAGGACTACTATGGAGATGGAGATGAGTGAGACCGCTTGTGGTCTTACTTAGTGAGGATGTAGTAGTATCTTAGTATATTGTACGCAAGGTGTCTAAGTTCCAGAGGCTTAGATAAATAATGTATAGGAAGTCAGAGTGCCTCTGAAGGATGTATCATCTTCATCACGTTTGTATTAGCTTGGTGCTTGTACTAAAACGTTGTATGGTTTTTATGACAGCTTGTGAATATATGGCTTGTATGCTTTTATCACCATGTTGTCAAGATGATTACTTCCTTTGCTCAGTAATCCTTCCAGTACTTCAATACCTTGTTTAGACTCTCCCAATCAACTCTGTTTGACTTTGGTTTTCACCTTCAGGATGTCTCAAGGAACCCGTGGCCAGATTGGTCGTAACCAGGGTCGTGTGAATGACCAGGAGGAAGGCAACCTTCCACCCCCACCCACGATGGCTCAGGTTCTGATGGAGGTTGAGAGGAACCGCCGAGACTCTCACCACCTGTTGGAAGTCATTGCTCGCAACACCACTCGGCAGCGCAATGAGCTGGTGTCCCTGAACGACTTCATCCGACTTCATCCCCCGGTTTTCAGTTACTCCACCGAGCCCCTTGACGCCGATGACTGGCTTCGCAGCATCGAGAGGAAGCTCCAAGCAGGCCATGTTGCGGATGGCGACAAGGTCAGCTATGCCACCTATCACCTTGAAGGCGCAGCTAGCTCTTGGTGGGAGAACTTTCTGAATATGCGTCCTGTTGGACCACCCGCATCTTGGGATGAGTTTTGCACTTCCTTCCGTGAGCACCACATTCCCAAGGGTCTTATGGACCGCAAGCGTGAGGAGTTCTGCAACCTCACCCAAGGCGGAAGGACTGTTGACGAGTTTAGTCGTGAGTTCAACCGACTTGCTCGTTATGCTACCGAAGCAGTCTCCACCGACGCAAAGAAGCAAGAGAGGTTCCGTCGTGGACTAAATTCTGGACTCCGTCGTGAGCTCAACCTACATGACTTTTCCACCTTCCAGGTCCTTGTCAACAAGGCCATCAAGGCAGAGGACATGAACACCCCCAACGACTTTCGCAAACACCCTAGAGACGATGGTTCATCCAGTTCAGGCTCCCAGAAGCGCAAGATCTGGATCCCCAATAGTATGTTCCGCCAGAACAACCCACCGAGGCCATCCTATGTGGCGCCTCGTCCACCCACTCAGTTCCACCCAGCTCCACCAAACAACCCAGCTCCACGCACTGTTTTTGGAGCCTGCTACAAGTGTGGTCAGGCAGGCCACTATTCTCGTGAGTGTCCCCAGAACCAGATCCAGAATCAGAATGCTCCACCCCGTGCCGGAGGCAACAGCAATGGTCGTGGCAAGCCACCCCAGAAGGTCTACACCGCCAAACCCGCTCCTCCCGCCACTCGTGGACGTGTGAACCATATCGCCGCCGAAGAGACTGACGACATTTCTGACGTCATTCTTGGTACGCTCCCAGTCAATTATGTTCCTACTTCCGTTCTTTTCGACCCAGGAGCATCTCATTCATTCATGTCGGAAAGTTATGCACTTCGTCATGAGTTATCTTTTGTTGAATTGTCCACCCCAATGATTATTCAAACTCCAGGGTCAAGATGGCAAACTAATAGAGTAAGCCATGGTCATCAAATTGCAATTGAGGGTTTAGTATTCCTTGCTTCACTCATAGCCCTCAAGTCTTCAGATATTGATGTCATCCTTGGCATGGATTGGCTATCAAGACAGAATGCCTACCTGGATTGCAAAGGCAAATCCGTGAAACTCACCCACCCTTCAGGAAAAACCGTCAACTATACCTCACCCAGAACAAGAACCCAAGTGCATTCCTTGAATGTACTTCCCCTTCCCGAACTTGAAGATATTTCGGTGGTTCGTGACTTCCCGGATGTCTTTCCTGAAGAGCTGCCAGGCATGCCACCCGACAGATGTGTAGAGTTTATAGTGGATCTTGTACCAGGAACCGCACCAATTTTCCAAACGCCCATATAAAATGGCCCCACATGAGTTAGCTGAGCTAAAAATCCAACTTGATGTTTCGTTGGCAAAAGGCTTCATCCGCCCTAGCTCATCGCCATGGGGTTGCCCCGTTCTGTTCGTAAAGAAGAAAGATGGAACAGAAAGGATGTGCATAGACTATCGCCCGCTAAATCTAGCGACAATACAGAACAAATACCCATTGCCCAGGATCAATGATCTTTATGATCAACTTGCAGGATCCTCTGTCTTCTCCAAGATGGATTTGAGATTAGGTTATCATCAAATCAAATTTCGAAACGAGGACATTCCCAAAACGGATTTTACTACTCGTTATGGTCTTTACGAGTACACTGTCATGTCCTTTGGTTTAACCAATGCCCCCGCCACTTTCTCACGCATGATGAATTCGATCTTCATGGAGTACTTAGATAAATTTGTTGTGGTTTATCTCGATGATATTCTCATCTACTCGAAGAACGAAGAAGAACATGCCGAACACTTAAGGCTGGTATTGATGAAACTTAGAGAGCATCGCCTGTATGCTAAATTCTCCAAGTGTGAATTCTGGCTACCAGAAGTGACCTACTTAGGCCACGTGATTTCTGCAAAAGGCATTGTTGTGAATCCCGAGAGAGTTCAGGCCGTCCTTGACTGGACTCCACCTGAATCGGTGAAGAAAGTTAGGAGTTTTCTTGGCCTAGCCAGCTATTGCCGTCGCTTCGTCGAGAACTTTTCTAAAGTTGCAAAGCCTCTAACTGAACTCCTCAAGAAAGATAAGAAATTGCTATGGACTCCCAAGTGCGAGGAAAGCTTTCAAGAGCTAAAAAGAAGATTGACTTCTGCACCCGTACTTGCACCTCCAGACACCAAAAAGGATTTCGAGATCTATTGTGACGCATCACGGCAAGGGTTAGGATGCATACTTCTGCAAGATCGACATGTGGTAGCTTATGCTTCACGCCAGTTGCGGCCACATGAAGAGAACTATCCTACCCATGACCTTGAACTCGCTGCCGTAGTTCATGCCCTAACAACTTGGCAACATTACCTCCTTGGTAATCGTTGTGAGATCTATTCCGACCACCAAAGCCTCAAATACATTTTCACCCAGCCAGATCTTAATCTCATGCAAAGACGCTGGATTGAGTTGATAAAGGATTACGACGTAGTAATTTCTTACACCCGAGGCAAAGCCAATGTCATGGCTGATGCACTAAGTTGTAAGTCGTATTGTAACAACCTCATGTTACAACAGTATCAACCACTTCTTCATGAGGACTTTCGCAAGCTCAATCTTGAGATTGTTCCTCATGGCTATCTTTCTACCTTGGTGGCGAAACCAACTCTTGAGGATCAAATCATAGTTGCCCAAAGGCGTGCACGAGGTGTTCGCCGGATCAAGGAGAACATTGTTAGCGGAGTTGCTAAATGTTTCTCCACAGATAGCAAGGGAACGGTATTCTTTGGAAATCGTTTGGTAGTACCTAAGAATAGGGAATTAAGGCAACTCATCCTCAAAGAATCCCATGACACACCCCTCTCGATTCATCCCGGTAGCACAAAAATGTACCGAGATCTACGCCAGAGATTTTGGTGGACTAGGATGAAGAGAGACATTGCTCAATTTGTTGCCAAATGTGATGTTTGTCGTCGCATTAAGGCAGAACATCAAAGACCTTCTGGTACAATTCAACCTTTGTCTATTCCCGAGTGGAAATGGGACAAAGTCGGCATGGACTTCATCACCGGCTTTCCAAGAACCCAGAAAGGAAACAATGCCATCTTCGTTGTCATAGATAGGCTTTCCAAAGTTGCTCACTTCCTTCCGGTTCGCGAGTCTATAACTGCTAGCCAGTTAGCGGACTTGTACACCTCTAGAATTGTATCCCTTCACGGTGCTCCTTTGGAAATCAATTCTGATCGCGGTAGCCTTTTCACCTCTAGATTTTGGGGAAGCTTTCAGAAGGCTATGGGAACTCATCTCTCCTTTAGTACAGCTTTCCATCCTCAGTCTAGCGGTCAAGTCGAAAGGGTTAACTAAATTCTTGAAGACATGCTCAGAGCTTGTGTTATCTCATTCGGAAAGAATTGGGAGAAGTCTCTTCCATTTGCCGAATTTTCTTATAACAATAGTTTTCAATCTAGTCTGAACATGGCTCCTTTTGAACTCCTATATGGACGACGATGTCGAACACCACTAAACTGGTCAGAAACCGGTGAAAGACAATTCTTTGGACCGGATATGATCAAGGAAGCAGAAGAGCAAGTTCGCATTGTTCGTGATCAATTGAAAGCAGCCCAGTCTCGTCAGAATAGCTACTATGATCGTCATCATAGGCAAGAGAGCTACAATCTGGATGAGAAGGCTTACCTTCGGGTTACTCCTCTGAAGGGAACCCAATGTTTCGGTATCAAAGGCAAGTTGACCCCACGTTACATCGGACCTTTCCGCATTATTGCTAAACATGGAGAAGTTGCCTACCAACTTGAACTACCCCCGCACCTTTCCCGAGTACATGATGTATTCCATGTGTCCCAACTCAGGCGTTGCTTCAAGGACCCCATCCGCGAAGTCGACCATGAAACGCTTGATCTCAAAGATGACCTTTCTTATCGAGAATACCCCGTTCGGATTCTTGATTCCGCAGAGCGTGTCACTCGTCGTCAGAAGATTAGGTTTCTGAAAGTGCAATGGTCACACCACTCTGAAAGAGAAGCTACGTGGGAAAGAGAAGACCGTCTCAATGCCGAGTACCCCACCTTCCTCCCGCAGACTTATGAATCTCGGGACGAGATTCTTTTGAGTGGGGGCGAGTTGTCAGAACCCTCTGTTAGGTAACGTGCTAGGGTTAGCCAGTACTCTTGCATCATGTTAAATTTTCAAAAGAAATCTTTGAAATCAAATTCCAAAGCAAAATGGGAGAAGAAAACCCCCAGATGAATTAATTCAAAAGGCCAGATAAAAATCTTCTCCAAAAATTCTTGTTAGATTTTTGAAAAGTCTTATAAATGAGTGTGATCACATATCAAGTGATGTGGGAACCATCCCATGCTCATAGTTTTTTCAAATATTCAAACAGTGCTTTGGAATTATTCAAATACCCCTATTTGATTTAAAATTCAAATCATTTGAATTTTAAAAATGTTCAAAATTTATGAGTGGCTAGTATATTGTTTTATGAGGACACATAAAAATTATGAGCATTTATTAAAATGTTTAGCTAATTTATTTAGCTAAATAGAACAAAGGTCAGAAGAGAAAACAGAAAGAAAAAGAAAAACAGGAAAGTGGCCCACTTACCTGGGCCACCTCGGCCCGACTTACCTCTCCCGCAGCCCAAGCCCACCTGGCTCCTTGTCGTCTTCCAGCACGGCGGCAAGCAGCTCGGTGGCCGGCATGCCACGGCCGCCACGCCACCTGCTTGCCTGGCGCCTCCCGAGCCCTCTAGGCACGTCCTGGAGACGCCTCTCAGCCGTCCCAATCCATTCCCCCCTCCTTATCGTCTTCCCCCTCCTCCTGCGCCCGATTTCATCGCCGCCCGTGAGCATCCGTGGAGCACGCCGCCGTCTTCACGCGGCCACCGTCGACGAGAGGCCGCTAAGCCACGTCCAACCGCTCCGCCGTCGTCTACAACCCCACCGTGCAGAAGGAATCGGAGCCAGACGCCTCCACGAGCTCGCTAGCTTCGTCGTCTTCGTCTCCGGCCGCCGCGGATCGACCTTGAATTCCGGCAGCACCAGAGCCTCCCCGAGCAAGCCGTCGCTTCAGTTAGAATCAGGGTGAGCTCGGGATCAAAACCCCTAACTTTTCCCCCTTGATTGCTTCCTCTAGCCGGATCCGCCATGAGAACCCGAGCTCCTCGACGCCATGGTCGTCGCCCTCCTCGCTCCAGTGCCCGTCGTGAAGCTCCAGTGCACGCGTTTGACTCCTACGTGTACTAGCGTTCGAACGCGCCACAAATCAGCTCAATCCGTGCACTGCAGCGACAACTACGATCTTGCCGCCGTTCAGTTGCCGCCGAAGACGTCGCCGCCGTCGATTCCGAGCTCCCCGTGACCCCCTGTTGCTTCCAGACGACGCGGACGACGATGCTGCACCCGATGGTGTCCTCCCCGTAGCCTCCCGTGGCCCCTAGCCCATTCCGGCGAGTGCGCCGCCGTGGCCAGGTCGCCGGCGTTTAACCGCCGGTGGGTTAGCCCTAATCCACCCCTAATGACCCCCCTGAGCCACTTACCAGTGGGCCCAGTGGCTTAATTAAGCCACTGGTTAAGTTAACCCAGCCAGGTTAATTAACCCAGCCACTGGCAGGTGGGACCCCCTTGTCAGCCCCCCCTGACGCCAGCATGAAGTCAGCATAACGCAGTAATTCAATTCCAGAAATTAAATTGAATTAAAGAAATTCCAGAAATTCCAGAAATTAACCCAAACTTTGGAAATTCATAGAAAATTCATATCAACTCCAAATTGGACAAATAATATATGAAAAATGATCAGGAGAAAATAACCTATCCAAATATCCAACTTTCAACTTTGTTTGAGTTGAATTTAAATTGGGATCAGTAGCATTTTCTATTTGATTTAAATGAAATTAAATCAAATTCAATTCAAAAGTTTTTGCAACTTGAACCATGGCAACATGCTACATTTTACTTACACATTAGAGGCATATCATACACATTTCAAAATGATTCAAATTTATCAATCAATGTCACATGTAACTTGGCTAAGTTTGAATTCAAATTGGAGTTTGAAATTGCAATTCAATTTGCAATATACTCCATTTAAATGGAATTGCTTCACACATCAAAACATATACATCAAGTTTCAACCTTCCATCATGTGATTGTGCATTGTATTTACTTTGCTACCTTGTTTGTTGTTTGTCGAGTAGAGGTGGAGCCGGAACAGGAGGCTGCCCCCTTCGTTGAAGACCCCGAACCCGAACCTCATCAGCAAGGCAAGCAAACCCCCATTGATCATGTCGATAAAATCCCAATTACCTCTCATGTCTCGCTTATGCATTGTTTAGGATGATTACCATGCTACATTCTACCGCATAGATGAACCCATTCCTTTGCATGACCTATCATTTTTCACAGTAGTAGGCAAAACCACAATCCTAGCAAATGTAGGAGTTGATTGATATCATGTGGCCCCTGCAATTGTTACTGCTTATTGCATGCTTAGAGTGATACCATGATGATACTGTTATGTGAGTCGGGATGGTAGTGATCATGATGATGATGGTAGAAAAGTGTTGGTGAATCGACCCTAATACAAGGTGAACGATGAGAGGCTGTGTAGGAGTACACGGTGGGTTGTCTCGTTGAACACCGCCCTAAGTCCGAGTTCTTGTGTGGTGATCCAAGATGAAGAGTACAACCACACATTGGGCTCACTGGCCCCTCTCAACCTATTAACTCATCCCTTTAGATGTCCAGATGTCGCAATAGTTCGGAGTTCTGGTAGGTCTGTGGCCTGGATGCTAAGTGAGAAAACGGCTCACCCGAGACCGGCTTATGCACCACACACACATCACTTGGGTCCACTTCGTTAAACCGGCCGGGTTAACGATAGTGGTAGCCAACCCAAGTAGGCGGCTTTCTCGGACAAGATCGGCTATGAGGTAACAGTTGTGGTGAGCATCCTCGTCGACACTTCTTGAACGGTGTCGAGTACAAAGGCGGTAACAGATGATCATGTGTGTGTAGCGGTACACCCCTGCAGGGTTAACAAAACTATTCGAATAGCCGCGTCCGCGGTTATGGACTGCTTGGAAAGCTTAGCTTGATTATTAGATAACTTGAACTGGATACTTCTAAAACACACCAAGATAAGTGTGAGTGCTATGGCGTGCTTTCTCGTGGGGAAGTCGAGGAAGGCACCATAGTGGTGTAATTGGTTGGAGAAAGTAGTGGACTCGTGTACGCTTCTTACCTCAAGTCTGGTACTCGTAGTTCAGGACTAGCCAAGTCAAAGCTGGCACTTCTGCAAGTGAAACCCCACCTCCCTTTACCTTGATACATATGCATGAGTAGTATAGCTCCTATGTAAGTCTTGCTGAGTACGACTTTGTACTCACGTTTGCTTAATCTATGTTTTAGATGAACCCACTGACCCCGAAGGTGGCTTCTTCATCGAGCTGGACGACTGAAGACCAAGCTAGTCTAGTCCCAGTCAGACGACTGGTTCCCTCGTGGAGGGCATGTGTTTAAATAAGGCTTCTTAAGCCATTTGTTAAACGTGTCTGTACTCAGACATAATTTGCTTCCGCTTGTGTTGTAATGTTGGATCACATGTTTGTGATCTCTGTGTGCACTCTATAAGAGTTATCAATAAAAATGTATACTTTGTAGAGAATTGCAATGATACCTACTGTTCATACAAGGCATGTGTGTAGCGTGTATGTTTATAACATACATGTCTTTGTATGGGTTTTCGAGACCTTAGTTGTGATCTGGCTGGCGGTCTTTCATACACCAAGTGGCCCTTAGATGTGCGCAGCTTGGGGCATCGTGATGCGATTGCTCGAGACTCCGTCTCGTGCACACTTTGTGGTATGATCGAGCCCGCCCTAGACCCCGACTAAGTGATTGGGCTGGAGTAAGTCTATGTCTTAACTGGACTTGCATACGCTAACCACGGGTCCCGACATTTCCCTCGGTAAAGATACCAAGGTTTGTCTCCAGTAGGACTCCAGAGATGATAAGTAGGTGTCAGCGGCGCAACTGACGCGGACCTGCACACAGACACAGATAACTTTGTTCCCAATGAAGTTCAGAGAGGTTGTCAATCTCTCTGGTCTTGTTGTTTACAAAGGATAAAACGCAAGGGATAATAATAGCAACTTGAAAGTAAATGCAGAAAAGTAAATATAGCGTGGAAACAATGATAAGGATACGGACCGGGATACGTGATGTTCGCTAGTGATGTCTCTCTCCCAAAAGAAGATAAAATTGCTATGCGAGGTAAACAAATTACAGAAAGGCAATTGACAAGATTATGAACGCACCGCAATGCTAACTATGCTACAAAAGAAAGGAAGAGGTTCAAAAGCACAGGCAGTACGCCAAGGTAAGTAGACCGAAATCCATCTGCATCTACTACTAATCATCCACCTTGAGATATCTATCCAGAACATCTCGCTGGTATTAAGTTGCGAGCCCCACCCAAAGTGTAAACCCAAAGCAACAGACAACTGCATTAAAAAGAACTCTCCGTAAAGTAAACAATCCTTGTAACCGCGGTTACAAGCACCATTGTTTTCCCCCTTGTGGAAACAATACATCCCCTAGACTCATGTTTCTGTCACTCAAGCGTGTCATCGGGGGGCATGAACCCACAATCTAGCACAACGCTCCCTCTTGGAGTCACTACCTACTACTTGGCCAAAGCAATAAACAACAACGGGGAACATGCAAGAATTACTTAGGAACAAAAATATAAGAGATAAATACCAAATATATTACTCTATCACAATCTGAACATAATCTCATAATCCATCAGATCCTATCAAACTCAACATAGCAATAGCAGAAATATTACAAAGGTGCCTCGATCATGTTGGGCAGCTCACGAGGTCTAAACAATGAAGATCAAAGAGGGGAGGAGAACATCACATAGCTACTGATCACGGACCCATGGTCCAAGGAAAACTACTCACGAGACATCCGGGGAGCATCCATGGTGGAGAGGAGACTCCCGGAGGTCAATCCTCCCTCCGGCAGGGTGCCGGGAAGAGGTCTTCTGGTGCTCCCGATCTTCGGAAGCGCGGCGGCGGCGGAACAGAGGAGAATTCGCGGAATAGGGTTCTCTTTCTGGGGGTTTCCCGTGACGGGGGATAAATAGGCGAAAGGGGGCAGCCAGAGGTGGGCCAGGGGCCCCAGGCGCCCCCCTGGCGCGGCGAGGGGTGGGGCCGCGCCGGGTGGTCGTCTGGGCCCCCCTGGCTCCCCTCTGTCCCCTCCCGGGCTCTTCTCGAAGCTTCCGTCACGCTGATTTTTATCTGAATTTTCCCGAATTTTTCTGGCACTTTTTATATGGGGGAAAACTGAAATAGAAAAACAGCAGAAAACAGGAACTGGCACTGGGGTGCACTGAGTTAATAGGTTAGTCCAAATATGATCAAAAGTGTATGAAAGTGTATCTAGATCATAGCAATATCACACAAAACATGCATGGAGCAAGCGGAAATTATAGATACGTTTTGGACGTATCAGCTTTTCACTTGTAATAGGATCATCGGGATTGTCAGCCTCCTTTGTTTCTTCTTCTTCTTTTTCTTCTTTGGAGAACTAACAGCCTCGTCTTCTTCTTGTACTTGAGAATCTTGCTCGATCCTCTTTGGGTGCCCCTCAGGATAAAGTGGGTCCTGGGTGTGTGTTCCACCCCTTGTTTTAATTCCATAAGCTTGTATGTCCTGTTTGGCATTATTAGCAAGAAAATCTTTTTGCACATTAGAAATTTGTTCAAGCTGAGTTTGAACCATATGAAAATGCTTAACAAGACATTTAACATCATTAACTGTTCTCTCTAGAACATCACATAAACTTTTGATAGCAAGAGAATTATCATGCAACTGACTTTGTAACTTCCTATTAAAATGGTCTTGCTTAACAATAAAATTATCAAGCTCATCTAAGCATTGGTCGGGAGGCTTACCTCTAGGGATGTCACTTTCAGTAAAGTCTAATAGAGAGTGTACCTCTACCAAGGGAGGGTGAGTAGTAGGCTCACACAACTTCTCAATAGGTGGTAACTTATTCACGTCTTCGGCTTTAATACCTTTCTCCTTTATAGACTTCTTTGCTTCTTGCATATCTTCGGGGTTCAAAACAAGCATGCCCCTCTTTTTTGGTGGTAGAAGTGGTTCAGGGACGGACCAATCTTCATAGTTCTTGGAAATTTTGCACATTAGTTCTTCTGCATCGTCCGGTGTTCTTTCCCTGAAAACACAACTAGCACAACTATCCAGATAGGTTCTGGATTCATCGGTTAAACCAGCTTAAAATATATCAAGCAGTTCATTCTTGGGAATCCCATGTCCCGACATAACCTTAAGTAAATCACAAAACCTCCCCCAAGCTTTAGGGAGGTGCTCATCCTGCAGTTGTTTAAAGTTATAGATTCTTTGCAAAGCAGCATGTTGCAGATGAGCTGGGAAATATTTATCAACAAAGAATTTGACTAAGTCCTGAGGACTTTTAATGGAACCATAGGGTAGTGCATCGTACCATGATTTAGCGTCCTCCTTCAAAGAAAAAGGAAAAATCTTGGCCACATAGAAGTTTCGTATCTTCTCATCAGTAGTGAATAGGTTGCTTAACTCAGCGAGTTTGGTCAAGTGTGCTATAGCATCATCATTTTCTCTGCCATAAAAGGGGTCAGCCTCGACTGTAGATATAAGTGAAAGATCAACAGAGAAATCATAATCAGGATCAGTGATACATATAGGAGATGTGGCAAATTGAGGATCAGGAATAACTTTGTTCTTCATGGAGTGCTTTTTGAGCAGCTCCAGGGTCAGAGTCGACACACTCTCTGAGTTCCCTGCAAAAATCATCATCAAGAGTAACATAATCATCATCAAGGATTCTCTCCCTGAGTTCATCTAAGCTCGGATAACCAAAGGTTTTGCAGGTAGGAATATAGGTAGTAGGGGTCTCGGTCTTGGATTTTGCTGCAGCCTTACCAGTCTGAGTTTCAATATGGCGACCAAGAAAAGTAGCATCATCAAGAGTAGTGGAAGCATCATCAAAAGTATCGGACATAGTAACAGACTCAATAGAAGTATCATGTAGTGGTGGTGAAGTAAACTTACTCATAACGGAAGGTGAATCAAGTGTAGCACTAGTGTTCAAAACAGTACCTTTTCTTGTACGGGATGGTAAGATCGGAACCTTGGGGTCTCCTTTCTTACCCATAGCGGATGATATGCAGCAGGCAGGATACTTCAAGTAGACTTGTAAATATTGCTATGCTCCCCGACAGCGGCGCCAGAAAACGCTGCTTGATGCCCCACAGGCGTAAGGGATCGAGATAGTCTTCGCGGGTAAGTTAACCCAATTTATTGATTCGACACACGAGGAGCCAAAGAGTATTTATACGCTTTGACAGTTGAGTTGTCAATTCAACCGCACCTGAATATACTTGCTTGCAACAATAGATAAGTGATAACGGTGATATGATAGTGATGATAGCAACAGCAAAAGTAAATAGCAAAGAGTAACAACTAATAACCAGCAGAATTGAAAACACTGTAGGCTAGGGAGATGGATGGTCAGGCGCTGCATGGATGAGAGTAAACATATAATAGATTCTAACACGGGGCAAGGCACACAGGAAAAGCAATGATCATCTAGGCAAATATCAAACATTAGGCATGTATCCCGTAGGTAGTTGTGCGTGCTTGCAATAAGAACTTGCACAACATCTTTTGTCCTACCATCCCTGTACGAACGGGGCCAAAAGGAACTTATGGAGATTAAGGTACTCCTGTCAAAGAGCACCGGAACAAAGCAATAAACTCAATGAATACATGGAATCCTCAAATCATGGACCATCCCCTTTGGTGTCCCAAGCTGTCACCTTTGGGATCGCCGGTTCCGGACCATAATAGGTGCATACAACTCATAGATAGGATCTAGAACACAAATATATTCATAAAAACACATAGGGTTCATATCTGAAAACATGGCACTCGGGCCCAAAGTGACAAGCATTAAGAACAACAAGTTGTAGCAAAGAAGATAAACACCAATCTAGATGATAGGCAACATGCCCCCAACAATCTGACGAACTATTACATGATTAAACTCATCCAATCCCTACCATCCCCTTTGCCTACAGCAGGGAATTACTTACACATGTGAAGAGAAGTCATGGAGGATGAATGGAGTGGTGATGGTGATGACGATGGCGACGATCTCCCCTCTCCGGAGGCCAAATCAGCCTCCAGATTAGCCCTCCCGAAGAAGAACAGAGGGTGGCGGCGGCTCCGCGACGGAAACTGGGAAAACGACTTCTGTTCTGGGGTTTTCTCGTCACGGGGATAAATAGGAGTTTCGGTAGGGCACCAGAGGAGGGGGGAGCAGCCCAGGCGGCCTGAGGGCGCGGCCCCACCCCTGGCCGCGCCAGGGGGCGCCTGGGCCCCCCAGGGCTCCCCTCTGGTCCCACTTCTGGCTCCTGGCTCCATCGGGTGCGTGGATTTTTTGGTAATTTTCTGGGAATTTTCCGGGATGTCGAAAAATCCATTTTCCTGCACACAATAAAACCATACAGGCAGCTCTGCTGAAAACAGTGTTAGTCCGGGTTAGTTTCGTCCAAATCATGCAAGAATGAGGGCAAAACAATAGCAAAAGTGTTTGGAAAAGTAGATACATTTGAGACGTATCACCGCGCGAGAGGGAGGCGGACAGTTGCGCCTTCCTCGCCACCACCTCCGGCTGATTCACCAGAGCACAGGGTGGATCACTCCTCGGAGAGTCCCGTGGTGAAGGAGGAGGCTACGTCCCAACGCACGTCCTGGGGACCATGGCCGGACCTGGAGACGCCGGAGGGGGACGTTGGTGAAGAGGAGGCGGTTTCCACTGATGATGAGGCTGAGGGGGCTGGGGGTAACACCGTGTACCAGCGTCGGGGTACACGACTCCCGGCTCAGCCGGTGACTCCCGCCCATAGGTCATTGATTACGCCTGATGGAGAGAGTAAGTGCGCTTAATTACTCTGTTTCAGTACGCCGAGGTTTATGGAAATATCTGATGGCTTTGCTTTTTTGTATTGTAGGGGTTGGACATACGCCTCTGGTGTCCGCAATCCCAACGACATCCTTGGTGTGCTCATCATGCAGAATTTCCCAGGGTTGGTTCAGTTGCCCGGTGATGATTCGCCTCCGTGGCCTGGCCTCTTTTGAGAGCACTATATAGCTGCCGAGGCCTCGCAAAATACGACCGTCAACGGGGTCCGATGCCACAACAGAGCTGACATGGTGTTGAGTGGCTTTTGGGTAATTTCTATTTCACACTATGAGAACTTGAGAATTGCTAGCTAGTTGGTGCACTCATCAGTCTTTGTCTCATGCTATTAATTGCAGGTGTACTACAAGGTCGAAGAGTCCATGGAGGACAAGGCGGGAAACATGCTCATCCAAGAGTGCGTGCGCCTTTTGCAGAACCTTAGGCACGAGATGCGTGTGCAGGAGGTTCGTGACTACTACACCAAGCGTGGCCTTAAGCGTAGCAAGAAGGAGTGCTGCAAGAAGCTTCTGACGAGGGAGTGATACGTCTCAAACGTATCGATAATTTCTGCTCGCTCCATGCATGTTTTGTGTGATATTGCTATGATGTAGATACACTTTTATACACTTTTGATCATATTTGGACTAACCTACTAAATTAGTGCACCCTAGTGCCAGTTTCTGTTTTCTGCTGTTTTTCTATTTCAGTTTTCCCCCATATAAAAAGTGCTCCAAAAATCCGGGAAAATCAGATAAAAAATCAGCCTACCGGAAGCTTCCAGTGCCTCGAAGGAGGGCCGGGGGGCCACCACCAGGTGCCCAGGCGGCCACCAGGGGGTGTGACTGGACCCCTGGTGGCCCCCCTGGCTGCCCCCTTCGCCTATTTAATCTCCGCCACGGGAAACCTCCGAAGAAAGAACCCTATTTCGCAAACTCGCCTCTGTTCCACCGCCGCCGCGCTTCCAAGATCGGGAGCACCGTCAGGACCCTTCCCGATACCCTGCCAGAGGGAGGATCGACCTCCGGGAGCTTCTGCTCCACCATGGGCGCTTCTCGGATGTGCCGTGAGTAGTCTACCTTGGACCATGGGTCCGTGATCAGTAGCTATGTGATGTTCTCCTCCCCTCTTTGTTCTTCATGGTTTAGACCTTGTGAGTTGCCCTACATGATCGAGGCACATATGTAATCTTTCTGCTTTTGCTATGCTGAGTTTGATGGGATCTGATGGATTATGAGATTATGTTCATATTGTGATAGAGTAATATAATTGGTTCTTACCTTTTGTATTTTTGTTCCGAAGTAATTCTTGCATGTTCTCCGTTGCTATTTATTGCTTTGGCTAAGTGGTAGGTAGTGACTCCAAAAGGGAACGTTATGCTCGATTGTGGGTACATGCCCCCTGATGACACGCTTGAGTGACAGAAACATAAGTCTAGGGGATGTGCTGCGGCCACAAGGGGGGAAACAGCGGTGCTTGTAACCGCGGTTGCAAGGATTGTTTACTTTACACAAAGTTCTTTTTAATGCAGTTGTCTGTTGCTTTGGGTTTACACTTTGGGTGGGGCTCGCAACTTAATACCAGCGAGATGTTCTGGATAGATATCTCAAGGTGGATGATTAGTAGTAGATGCAGATGGATTTTGGTCTACTTATTTTGGCATACCTCCCATGCTTTTGAGCCTCTTCCTTTATTTTGTAGCATAGTTAGCATTGCGGTGCGTTTATAATCCTGTCAATTGTCCATCTGTAATTTGTTTACCTCACATAGCAGTCTTATCGTCTTTTGGGAGAGAGACATCACTTCGTATATTTCTGCTGACGATGTTGTTCAACAAGTATCCTCATGTTAGGATGAAAGGTGGAGAGTGTCTTTTCGATGAGATCCGCATCCGAAACTGCACTATTGCAGAATCTCAACTTAGAGTTGATTTGATGCACAGCGGAATTGTATGCGACAATAGATTTAAAATCCTGAAAACGGATCAGTGTCCATTCCCTTTGCGCTTCCGGCAACATCACCGACCTTTGTTGATCATAACGCTCCTTTAAGGAGTCCCAAAGAGTTTTAGGATTTTCCTCCATCATATACTCTTCCTTCATGGTAGGATTAAGGTGGTGTCGAATGAAGTGCAAAGCAGCATCCTTTGCCGCATCTGGTATAGCAAGAGCACCTTGAGCAGGTGTAGTTATGGTGCCGATCAGACTTCTGGATGCCAAGTTGATCTTGACATCCATTGTCCATGTCAGATAGTTTCTGCCATCAATGGCAAGCTCAGCAAATTCTTTCTTGGATATATCGCTCATATCGTTTTCTTGTTCTTCCCCTCTGCTTTCTTCTTGTTCCGGTGATCGCCGGAGTTTTGGCTGTCGCTCTCTCGGTAGAGAAGTGCTGATAACTTGTTGTGAGTAAAAACTAATTGATAGCAACTATTCTTTCTTTCATTGATGATCACTGTTTATATACAAGGTTAAGGACGCGAACAAACAGTCATGTCCGATCGAGGAGGGCGTGGGGGCGCGAAGGACCTGACACGACGGTTTCGAAGAATCAACCAACGTGCAATTTTACAAGAGAAGATTATCGCCTAATTAATCCTAACACTCTCCACCCCTACACGCGGAGAAATAATCCCCTATATTACTTAGGCCACGACATCCCTCGACAATTCCAGGCAAGAGACAATTGTCCCCTCATATAAAAAAAAGAGGAAAATTGTCCCCTGCCCCTGGCCCTCTCCTACCTGCCTCCTGTTGCTTCTCCCCCAAATTAATCCACAATCAAGCCAAGCTGCTGCTGCTGCTGGTGCCGAATGCCAAACCAAATTGTCGTCTGATTACTACCCCCATCCATCCATCCATCCATCCTCACACAGCCAAACCAAATTGCCAATCCCGCACTCTCCCCCAAACCGAATCAGAAGAGACTGACCACCGGCGGAGAAACCCATGGAGGAGGTCTGCGAGATCGCGCGCCTGCCGGAGGAGCTGGTCTCGGCGGCGCTGGCCCACACGTCCCCGCGCGACGCCTGCCGGGCCGCGGCCGTCTCCCGGCCCTTCCGCGTCGCGGCCGACTCCGACGACGTCTGGGCCCGCTTCCTGCCGCCCGGCGACCTCCCGCCGCTCGCCGACGGGGAGCTGGCGGCCCTCGCCCCGCCCGCGTCCAAGAAGGAGCTCTTCCTCCGCCTCTCCGCCGGCCCCGTACTCCTCCACGACAGGCTCGTGGTACGTAACCGAACGCCGATCCCCAATTCCCCTCGGTTCCTCGTCGGCCGATCGCTGATCGATTGGTGGTCGTCTCGTCTCGTGTGCGCTGCAGAGCATGTGGCTGGACAGGGAGACCGGGACCAAGTGCTACATGCTGTCCGCCAGGAACCTCTTCATCGTCTGGGGCGACACGCCAGAGTACTGGAGCTGGATCCCGCTCCACGACTCCAGGTCAAGGTTCGTTACGAATTATGTATAGCTTGTGCTTCTGAATGTTGCTGCGCTGTGATCTTATTCGTATGTGACTGAATTGCATTCTGTTTTGTTCTGCTGTTGCTTCGTGGTCTCACTCGTCCGATCGCAGTTAATTTGGCGAGATTAATAGGTGCGTCCTGCGAGTGTAAGTGGTGGGATGGTTGATTGATTAACTACCTTCCTGTGAACCAAAACCCAGAATAGGGATGTTGCCGTGGTTCCGATTAGCAGAGTTAGACTAAGAAAATTATTGGAATCAGTTTTTAATGATCTTGAAACTCTTTGGTAAGACAAGTGTCATCTATGTGCTGTTTAATACTCGCTCCGTACTTGTCATCTTCCTTACATGCCAAGTCCTTGTTGGCTCACACATGGGAACAACTAAGTGATACTGTACTTTTATTTTTCCTCACTTGCAAAAGCAAAAGAGCATGCCCTTTACAACTTCGCTTTTATCAATTGTAGGCAGCACATAGATGACACTTTGCACCAGATAGATCACACTTTGCAGTAGATGGATCACACTTTGCACCACATAGATGACACTATGCATAAAGAATGTGATTCCATGTACCTTCTTAATACTACAGTTCTTTTGAGTGTCTTGTGCTGTGAATGTTTCTGTGCTATCATCTTATTCCTATCTGACTGCAATTGCATTTAATTTTATTGCGCTGTTGCCTTGTGATATCACTCGGTTGATTGCAATTAATTTCAAGGTTAATTGCTGCAATCTGCAACAGTGTAAGGGGTAGTATGGTAGATCAAGCTACCTTGCTGTCAAAGTGTCAGCCAAAACCCAGAATAGGGATTTCAGCATGGTTCTGACTAGCAAATTTTATGATAAGAACATACTTGAAATCAGTTGTTGAAGATCCTGAAACTGTTCGAAAGAGGTTAAGTTGAAGTCAATTTCATTTGGAAAGTGGAGTGTCGCTGTACATGCTAAGTCCTTGTCGCTTCACACAAAAGAAGAACTAAGTGCTACTTTTATCTTCGTCGCTGTCAAGTGGCATGCCCTTTGTTTGTTTTTATGAACTATGCACAGCACATGAGATGATACTTTGCATAAACAATGTGGCAATACGTGGTTAATAGTTAATACCAAGTTACAGAATCTTGCTGCAATACAAGATCGTTTTGTGCAACTTACACCGATGATTGGTTTTTGTCTTCGTTACAAATTCTGACCCTATGTTTGCGACAGGTTCGCTGAAGGCGCTCAACTCATGGATGTTTGCTGGTTCGAGATACGCGGGAAGATACATAGCAGCATGCTCTCCCAAGGCACAACCTATGCTGCCTACATGGTCTTCAAGACAACAGGTAGTTTATATGGGCTGGACAAACCTTTCCAGGAGGCATCGATCAGCGCTGGAGCAACCAACTTAACCCGCAAGGTTTGCCTCCAATGCAACGACGACGAGGACTCCGACGACGACGAGGACTCCGATGACCACGAGGTGCCTGAGAACTACGGCCGCATAGATCCCCACGAAGAAAATGTCACGTTCCCCGAGGAAAGAGACGATGGGTGGATGGAGCTGGAGCTGGGCGAGTTCTTGGTCGAGGGGCGCGACGACGGCGAGGTGTCCTTCAGCCTGATGGAGACCAAAGGCAGGAACTGGAAGAGCGGCATCATCGTGCAGGGCATCGAGATCAGACGTAAGAAATCAGGCTAGGGCGAGGACCTCTCCTTGCTAGGATCCGGCGTGTAAAGAGTGTCTGTAATGTGTGTGTGTATTGAACACTTGTCTTGCTGCTAAAGCATATCTGCCCACGTACTATGCTACCTGGATGACTCAATACTATGAGTGAGAGACATTTGGTTTGGAAAGTGTAAGAAAATAGAGGCAGTGGCTGGTTGGCTGCTATTGGTAGGGCTTTGGTTTAGCATCTTAATTTGCATCTGGTTAGGTTGAGATCCTTGTGGCTAGTGGCATTTGGTTATACGAGAATATGGGATCTCGTGGCTTGTGGCTAACTTTGCATCTGCTTCCTTTTATCTGCATTGCACAAAAGGTTCTTTTGTATCCATGAACAAAGGTGTTATTAAAATCTTAAAATGCCATACATTTTCACTCACAAAGGTTTTAGACCACTTGTCTGGAATAGATAAGGAAAGAAAAGGGCACACACACACACACACACACACTAGGAAACCGCACCAGTCTTGGTGATGTTGGAAAGCACCTTTGTGATACAGAATCTCTTCATGTTTCTTCTGTCACCATCTTCTTTTTCCTGGCTGCGAGCATGATATTTTTCTTCGGCCGACTGTGGAGATCAGAAGGACATCAAACTGGATGCAAAAAAGAAGAAAATGCCTGAGGAAAAAAAAAGGATTGGGGTGAGAGAGGCTCGAACTCTCGACCTCAGGATCACTCGCTTTAGCTATGAGACCTACGCGCTAGCCAACTGCGCCACCACCCCGTTGTTGTACCGTGAGCGAATCTGGCATTCATATACACGACCAGCACAGACGAAACAAAAAAAGAGATGGTTGGGGCGGGAGAGGCTCGAACTCTCGACCTCAGGATTACTCAGCCGTGAGAACCTATCTTTACGCGCGCGCTACTATCCACCATAGCTAGCCGCCGTGTCCCAGGATCACTCACCTCAGCTATGAGACCTACGCGCTAGCCAACTGCGCCACCGCCCCATTGTTGTTGCTCACTGCCCCATATATTTTACTATTACCTCCTCGTTTGTATCCACCCACCCAGCCGGTAACAAGTAACTCTGCGCATCTTCACACAGGTTTCTTGCACATAACTACAGATGTTGGAGTCGTTTCAGATGTGATCTTGTCTGTGTAAGGGCCTCAGTGTAACTACATCTTCATAGCGAGTGCTTTTCTAAGTACGTACATGACAAAATAACACTAGTAGTACAGTAGAAGATTGTTGTTCGTCGCGGCCACAGGCGCGGTCGTTTCCAGTGGCGCAGGGAGGAGACTGAAGGCGGCTCGTCTTCGTCCTTGCCCCCATCTGGTGGGCTCGACATTTGGGAGGCGGCGGTGGCCGCGAGCTCGCAAGGCACTGGATCTGACAAGGTCTGGGTGGAGAAGGCACCGCGGGCGGAGAAGGCACCACGCGTGGAGAAAGAGGCGACTGCTGCCACATCAAGCCGCTCCAAATCCAAGACCCGTGATCAGGTGTTACCAATCCCCTCCCCTGAGACCTGTGTGATATGTAGATTTGTTGTGCATCCTCCCAGCCTGTGCCCTCTAGCTTATTGTGAGCGTTGTAAGCAGCTTGGCCATCTTGCGTCTGGTTGCACTGAGTTTATTGCTGGAGAGGGTTTTGCTGCTATGTGTGCCTTCCAATCTCCTGGGCAAGGTTTCTTTTACATTCCTGAGTTTGTGTCTGCTAAACAATTGAAAGATAGGGCTACTTGTGTTGTTATCACTGTAGTTGAGGGGGAATTCACTGGCAGACAACTTGAGAAGGAAATTGAGGAATATTTGGGAGGGGATTGGCGCTGTACTGCTAGACTTATTGCTCCCAAAACTTTCCTTATGCGTTGCCCTAACAGTAGGGATGTGGCTAAAGCTTGCTACAACCCTAAAATGATTTTGAGGTCTTGTGGAGCTACCGTGGAAATTATGGCTTGGTCTGGTGCTGTTGGGGCCAAAAGGGCCATGGAAATGGCTTGGGTTAAGGTGGGGAATGTGCCAGTTGAAAAAGGAAATGGGAGAACATTGGCCTATGTATCTTCTCTGGTGGGTGTTCCTTTAGCTCTCGACAATGCTACACTTCATCGCCCTGATTCTGTGAGGGTTAAGATTGGGTGTAGAAGTGTTGATGACATTCCCCCTGTGGCAGAGGCCGTGCTTGGGGAATACTTCTATGACTTCTTCTTTGAAGTGGATAAGGTGGTGTTCAAAAATCCTGAAAAATTGTCATCTGTTGTTAGTGTGGAAAAAATGATAAAGGAAATGTGTTTAAAAAGTTGAAAACTGAGTATCTGTACAAGGGACAGAGCTCAGGGAGTTCTGTTGTGGCCCCTGGACCTGTTGGTTCAGATATGAAACAGAAATCTGTGTGTGATGCCATACCTGAGGCAAGTGAGATGGAGGATTCTGAGGAATCAATTGAGCAAGGCTTACTGATTGAGACTATGACACGTGAGTTTGAGGCTCAAGAGGAAAAGAAAAGATCTTGGGCTTTGTCCTGCGAGGTGAAATCCTCTCCACCTGTGTCTATGAGTTTGGCTATGCCGCTGCCCCCTTTGGGTAGCCTTACTCGATCCTATGTTGATGTGGTTGTATCCTTGACACAGACTGATGTTGGTGATGCGGTGAAATCATCTCAAGAGTATACTGTGCAATCTCCAGATACTTCCTCTGAGAATGATGATGAGGTGATCCTCACGCCCCCTCTCGTTTCTGAAAGCAATCTACGTTTCAGTCTAAGGAATGCTAATGCTAAACTGGCCAACATGGTGGACAAGGCCGAGGTGGTGGCAAAGAAGAGAAACCTGGAAGGTATGACCCCGGTTCACAACTCTTTTGCTGTTCTGTCTGATGACAATATTTCTGATCGTTTGGTAAAGTTTGGGGTGCAATTACCTGATGACAAATTTAGTAAAATTGATATTCTGCGTGAACTTGATAATGTTAGAGCTAATTCTCATGAAAACAACCATGTTAATGAATCAAATTTGCATGTCACTAATGTATTGGGAGATAAAACTCCTCTATGTTTGGGCTAGGGTGTTGATGAGAATCATAATCATGATGATTTCTCTGTGGTCAGGAATAAAAAATCTACATCTCGCAAGCCTAAGGTCGTTTTATATAGACCTGTTACCAGAAGTCAAAAATCTGAGGTGGTATCCTCGTTGTTTTCTAGTCTCTCTGCCAAGAAACCTGGCAGAACCACCAGAAACAAGAAAAAGAAAAATGGTTACTCACGAATGGAGTTTTTTGGAACTGTAGGGGGGCTGGTAGAACTGGCATGGCTACTAGCTTCTCTGATCTTATGAAAGATCATGCCCTGTCCTTTATCTGTATTCAGGAGACTAAGAAGAAGAACTTTTCCTCTAGTTATCTTAGGAGGATGGATCCCTTTTAACCTCTTTTCTTGGAAGTGGATTCCTTCCATTGGTAAATCAGGAGGGCTCATTTCTGGTGTTAGGAAAAGTAAACTGGAATTGGTCTCCTGTGTTTTGGGTAAATACATTCTCCAGATTATTGTGTTTGATGTGGATAAAAAATGCAACTGGGGGATCCTCTCTGTGTATGGGGCTGCACATGAGGAGGGGAAGGAGGAGTTCTTGACAGAACTGGCCTCCTTTTGTTCTCATATCTCTGTCCCTTTTATCGTTGGCGGGGATTTTAATATCTTACGTCATTGTGGGGAGAAGAACAAGAGATTTACTAGAAATAAATTTGTGGATTGGTTCAATTATATCATCAATTCTTGCGAGCTTTTGGAGATTCATATGAGTGGTGGCTTATATACGTGGTCTAATAAACAATCTCATCCCACGTTGGAGAAATTGGATAGAATTCTTATGAGTACCAGGTGGGAGGAGATGTTTCCTTTGGTCACAGTCCAGAGGCTGGTCAGGAGTGTGTCTGACCATCATCCTCTTCTTCTGTGTTTTGATATTAATGCTGGCTTGCCCCCTAAAAAAAGAGAGTTTCGTTTCGAACTAGGCTGGCTGCGAGATGAGAATTTCCTGCCTTTAGCTCGGGACATTTGGGCTAAAAGGGTGAAGGCCACTGACCCTATCGATATCCTGAACATTAAATTGAAACGGTTTAAGAAATATTTCAAAGGCTGGGTGACGAGGGGGTGACCCCACGACTCCTCTACGTGAGGATACCTGGTGCGTGTCAAGACTAGCGGCCCACTAGAAGACTCACACACCGACGTGAAGCCGAAGACTTGAGGCGCAAGACAAGGACTCCTATTCGTAGTCGACTAGGACTCATGTAAACCCTACCTGGCTATCTATATAAAGCGAGGCAGGGGCACCTCTCTAGACATCCTCTCAATCACCCAAACCCCCACGCATAGGACTAGACAGATCTCTCTCCACCAAAGTCCTCACGGCACCTTTGTACATCATCAAAAATACAAGATCAGATAAGCAACATGTAGGGTTTTCCCTCCGGGGGCCTGAAGCTGGGTAAATCGTGCCCCATGTGTCGCTTATCCGCCGTCCGGATCATCATCGAATCATACATCACCTGTAACCCTAGCCTACGGCGCATCTGCCTTGGCATCCCTTGTAACTTCTCCACAATCAATATATCGAGCAGGAAGTGTGTCCTCCTGTTTGCCGACGAGCTTATCGTCCAACCTGTGTCTTCTCCAATTAACCCAGGGTCCCTGACCATGGGACTTGCCGGGGCTGATCCTCGACAATTGGCGTCGTCTGTGGGAACCGCACAGGTTGGGAACACGATCTCCGCGGCCCCGTCTCCAACAATTCACAACTCAATGGCTTCTTCAACAACTACACCAAGATCTACGTCAAGTTCACGGAGAAAACAAGAGAATTTTCGAGCGCGTCACTCGAAGATCGACATCAACAAAAGCGCGCACGCGCAGCCTACGGGACAGAAAAACGTCTGTCTTGCGGGCACTCGCGACGGCGAATCGGAGCTCAACTCGAAGATCCCTTCGGTGGAAAGATGCGGAATATAATTTTCGAAAATCTGTGAAAATTTCAGCAAATTCCAACGGCTGGATCTCCGTCGGCGACTCCCGCACTGAAGCACTCTCGGAATCTGATGGAACTCCGCGTGACTCCAGCAAATAAATTCCTGACATTGACTCGGATATCAACTTGAAGATCCCTCCGGTGAAAAGTTGCGGGTTTCAATCCCCCACCAGCACAAAAAATTTCAGAAATTTCCAACGGTTAGATCTCCGTCGGCGGCTCTCGCACTGCAACGCGCTTTTGGATCTACGCGAGATCGCGAATTTCCAATCGTGAATTCGGGTTCAATCTTGACCCATAAGGCTTCTACTTCAACTCGACATGCCATGGATGACTCACCAATGTTTCTACATCGACTCGAGCCGCTATAACAACAGCACAAGACGAGTAATCGACGACTCGGCGACTACATCAACAATGATTCACTATGAAGATCCAGATCGCTGAAGAAGAAAAAAAACGCAGTCGACACCGTCGCCGCAACGGATTGCGGAATCAGGCTGCGCATGTTTACGGGCGAGGCATCGACTCCGTCCGCCACATCGACTCCGTCCTCTACATCAACCACGGACGAATCACGGCGCGCACTCGATGCTCGAGGGCCCGCGGACTCGGGGGATGAACGTCGTAGTCGCCGTCACATCGACTCCGTTCTCGTATCGTCGACTGCTCGACTGCTCATCTTCGACATCCTCCGCCGCGTCGATCCTACAGCTAAGTTTTCTTTACACTCTTATATGCTATGATTCCAAAACCTTTATACACTCTCGACCAGTCACCAAGGACGACTATGCAGTCACACACAAACCTCAAAGGCTTCAAAACTATCCTTTGGGTGATGCACAGTTTTATATACTGTTTATTTGTGTTCGTCAAAATAGTGAGGCTGGGTACCAAAGACCGCCCTTGTCTCCGGGTTCAACAAGCCTGGCATCGCGACCCTGTTACCCGGCAAGGGTATGCTGTCGGAGGTCCTACTCACAAGAAAAAAAGGACACGCATAAACTTTATATGCTGCTACATTATCCACTCGACAAAAGTGCAACATCTGAAAATCATGCACCTTACAAATCTTTTGTATATCGCGCAAGTACATCTTAATACAATTACACCTTTTTCTCCATCTCAGCAGATGCTCGGGGGCTGGGTGCCCTCATGACGCGGTGACGCCAACCTCCTCGTCCACGACTGATCCCTACAACAACTCACGCCTACGACGCAAGACCTGAGTCGAGCACTTCCTCGGATGACAATTACTCGACGAAGAAGAAGTCTTGAGTCTATGCTCGACTGCAAGCAGTCGAACATAGCCTCGGGGGCTACTCCCATCGGGAGCGCGTCGCAGCTGACAAGAACAACGGGTTTAGCTTAAAAACAACTTGAGCCTATGCGCGACTCTACAAGTCGCACATAGCCTCGGGGGCTACTCCCATCGGGAGCGCTGACGCGCACCCGACGACCGCTCGACTGGGAAACTTCTCCCCACCCGATGATGAAACAAGAAGACGAACCGGACTGCAATTTCGATGCTTCATCCAAATACTCCCATCGGGAGCATACTCACGACATCTTCGACTGCTCATCAGCAACTGATCGACACGCACTACGGCGGCTACTACAGATTCGAGTCCCTGCGCGACTCTTCGAGTCCCCCAGGCACGAGGGGGCTACTGACGAGGGGGTGACCCCACGACTCCTCTACGTGAGGATACCTGGTGCGTGTCAAGACTGGCGGCCCACTAGAAGACTCACAAACCGACGTGAAGCCGAAGACTTGAGGCGCAAGACAAGGACTCCTATTCGTAGTCGACTAGGACTCATGTAAACCCTACCTGGCTATCTATATAAAGCGAGGCAGAGGCACCTCTCTAGACATCCTCTCAATCACCCAAACCCCCACGCATAGGACTAGACAGATCTCTCTCCACCAAAGCCCTCACGGCACCTTTGTACATCATCATCAATACAAGATCAGACAAGCAGCATGTAGGGTTTTCCCTCCGGGGGCCTGAAGCTGGGTAAATCGTGCCCCATGTGTCGCTTATCCGCCGTCCGGATCATCATCGAATCATACATCACCTGTAACCCTAGCCTACGGCGCATCTGCCTTGGCATCCCTTGTAACTTCTCCACAATCAATATATCGAGCAGGAAGTGTGTCCTCCTGTTTGCCGACGAGCTTATCGTCCAACCTGTGTCTTCTCCAATTAACCCAGGGTCCCTGACCATGGGACTTGCCGGGGCCGATCCTCGACACTGGGGATCTAGTAAATTTGGGCATGCTCGCAAACGTAAAAAAGAGATTTATAATACTCTGGCCTCGCTGGAGAGGGCTGAGGAGGAGGGCCCCTTAACTGTGGAGATGCAGTGTGATAGGGCATCTTTGAATGCAGAGCTTTTTGAGCTGCTTGCTGAGGAAGAGCTATTTTGGCTCCAGCAATCCAATGAAAAATGGATTTTGCAAGGGGATCGTAACACTGCCTTCTATCATCGTGTTGCTAATGGTAGGAAGAGAAAAAATACTATTCATTCGTTGTCTGATGGTGATAGTACTATTGTGGGTACTTCTGCTCTCTTAGCCCATGCCACTGACTTTTATAAGGGGCTTTTTGGCCCAGCTGCTGGTAATCTCTTTCAACTGGATCCTAACACTTGGCTTGAATCTGAGAAATTGTCTGCTATGGACAATGAGTGTCTTACTCGCCCTTTTTCTGAGGATGAGATCAAACATGCTTTGTTTAGCATGGAGTGCAATAGGGCCCCTGGGAAAGATCATATACCAGCTGAATTTTATCAGAAATGCTGGGATTTTGTGAAAGGTGACCTGATGTCCCTCTTTGAGGCTTTTCACAGTGGGTCTTTAGATGTTGAGCGTCTTAACTATGGGATTATTACTCTTCTTCCCAAGATTGACGGGGCTAATAAAATTCAGAAGTTTCGTCCCATTTGCTTACTTCGTGTCCCATATAAATTGCTGACTAAGGTTCTGGACAATAGGGCAACTTTGGTTATTGACAAATTGATTAGCTGTCGTCATAATGCTTTTATCAAAAATAGAAACATAATGGATGGTATCCTATCATTGCATGAGGTGCTTCATCACACTCATGTTAAGAAAAGGGTTGGGGTTGTTCTTAAGCTTGATTTCGAAAAAGCTTATGATAAAGTAAACTGGGAGTTTCTGATGGATTGCCATAGGATGCGTGGTTTTAGTCCTGTCTGGTGTGGCTGGATTCGTAGTATCCTAACCAATGGCACGATTAGTGTGAAGCTTAACAATGAGTTGGGGCCTTATTTCCAAAGTTATAAAGGGATGCGGCAGGGAGACCCTTTGTCGCCATTCCTGTTTAATCTTGCCGTTGAGTGCTTATCTAAGATGGTAGTTAATGCGCAGAATGAGGGCCTGATCATGGGTTTGGCTCCTGATCTTATAGACAAAGGTGTGGCTATCCTGCAATACGCGGACGATACTGTCCTGTGTATTGATCATGATCCTGATAAGGCTCTCAACCTCAAATTGTTGCTTTATACGTTTGAGCTTATGTCTGGTTTAAAGATCAATTTCCAGAAAAGCGAGATTCTTTGTGTGGGTGGTGGTGATGAGATTTTAAGTTTCTATGCTGATTTATTTGGCTGTGAGATTGGCCACTTTCCTATGAAATACCTGGGAGTCCCTGTAAGTTTCTCCAACCTTAGGGTGAGTGACTGGGACTTTGTTGAAAGTAAATTTGGTAACCGATGTGGTTCATGGGCTGGCAGCACGGCGTCTTCTGGGGGTCGCCTTATTCTGCTGGATTCATCTCTGTCCAGTATTGTGTATTACTATATGTCTATGTTTCTACTGCCTAAAGCTGTTGTCGATAAGTTGGATGTGCACATGCGCCGTTTCTTTTGGCAAGGTGGCGGTGTTAAAAAAAGATATTATTTGGTGAAGTGGTCTCGTGTGTGCAGATCCAAAACTAAAGGGAGTTTGGGTGTTAAAGATTTGCGTAAGCAAAACATTAGTCTTCTGGTCAAATGGTGGTGGAAGTTAGAAACCCAAAATGGGCTGTGGCAAGATATTGTTAAAGCCAAATATTTGAGGAGGCAAACTGTGGCCACTGTTGGTCCTAGATTTGGTGACTCCCCTATTTGGAAAGCTTTATTAAAGGTGAAGGAACAATATCTCGAGGGGAGAAGCATAACCCTCAATTCTGGTAATTTGACTCGGGTCTGGAAGGACTCTATCAATGGCAATATCCCCTTTTGTCATAAGTTTCCCCAGTTGTTTGGGGTTTGTAATTTCCCAGACATTGTTCTTAGTGATTGGCATGCTAGTTTGCCTGGTTTATTTCGGCGTCGACTGACACATCCTTTGTGTGATTAGTGGCGTGAGATGTGTATGCTTTTGGGTAATCTGGTGAGAAATGATAATCCTGATGTTGTTAGGTGGGCCTTGGGTCCGAAAGGAAAATTCACTACCAGATCTGTGTACTCTATGTTGGAGAGAAATGTTTATGGTTGATCCTATTCTTGGATTTGGAGGGCGAAGCTTCCCCTGAAAATCCAAGTGTTCTTATGGCAACTATCTCAGGACGCTATATTGACACGTGATGTGATGGGTAGAAGAAACTGGAAAGGCAATCCTCGTTGCTCCTTCTGTTTGGCTAGAGAAACTTCTAGCCATCTGTTTTTTGGCTGCTCGGTGGCCAAAGTGGTGTGGAGGACAGTGGCTTCGGTCTTCGGAACTGATCTATGTCCCACAAATAGTTGGCAATTCTTTTCCTGGTGTTATGCTTTTCTCCCAGATGGGGAGAGATTCTATACTATGGGCTTAGCTGCAATATGCTGGTCTATCTGGTCTTATAGAAATCGTGCTACTTTTGAGTTCAAACAACTCGGTAGTCCTTTCGACATTATTTACACAACTGTGAGTTTTCTCAAATCTTGGGCAGGCCTACTCAAGAATGGAGATGGTGAGCTGCTGATCAAGGGTGCGGACCTGCTGAAGGACAACGCGTCGAAGCTGCTCAGGATCTGCAGTGCGGTGAAAGACGGCGCTGCTACCAGGACTTGAAGCTTGGCCGGGAAAGGAGATGGTAAAACCTTTTGGTGTCTGATAGCTGTGTTCTGGCAATTCTATTCTGGTTCGTTTGTTCCCTCCTGCGCGAGGCTTGATGTTAGACTTGTTGTGGCCTGGGTGCCTGGCTGTTGGTGATCTGTGTAGTCTTAATGTGGCAGTGGGTTTTCGTCCCGCGACAGAGGTTTCGACTGCGAGCCTCTGTGTGTGGGTTTCCCACTGACCTCCGAACCTGTACCCTTCCGCCTTTTCCCTCCCCCCTTCTCACTCGAACCCTGTATTTCCGTTATGTGAGTAATGGAAAGGGGCAATGGTCCGGTTCAAAAAAAAAAAGAAGATTGTTGTTCGCATCAGGCAAGAGGCTCGCCAGATTTCTAATCGGCTTTGTACGCTACCGAAACCTTCAGCATCTCATCTTCTTCAGAGGAGGCAGTTGAGCATGGCTCTGCATCAGCGTCAGAAAAAACGCACCGCGCAGTGAGTGAATCGGCCATCACCACCGCACGTGCCACCTTGTCTGAAACTGGAAGAAGAGAGCCAATAGTAAATCAGTTGTACGTACGTACAGCTAGACAGACAGATGTCTAGGTTCACTGAACACGGCTCGGCTCGACACCGCGAGGAACACGCGGAGCAGCCAGCATGCATCTCGCAGCATGTGTACCAATGACCTAGGTAAGAAAACAAGAAAAATGATCTCAGGTCGATAGAAAGCACAGATCAGTCCTACAATCTGAATCAGTCAGCGCTTCAAAATCAAATTGATATGGACTGAGCCGCCGCACAACAATCTTGTACTAGCAGTAGTACATTTCCTCGACAAAACTGAGCCATTCAAGTGATTTCGAGATGGTAAAAAACAAAAACAAAATCTGCCGATTAAAATCTTCCGACATGAGTACACCAATCGAGCCGAACAGGTTAGCTCCACAGTAGATCAAGAAGAAAACGGCACATGTCACTGCTGATGTATAGTACACTAATTTCTGTGTGCGTGCGATTGCGAGTATGTCAGTGCTGATGCAACACATCCGATCGATTAAGCACTCAGCAGCGTCACTGACGGTGGGCCCCCGGCGGCTAACATGAGTGGCCTCTGAACGCCTGATGCTCTCATGTCAACATTTTAATCTCGTCTCGTGGAGCCGTGGAGGACCGGTGGCGAGCGACGGGAAGTGCCGAAGTGGCCTGCCTCCACGTCTCACAGCAGACAAGTCTCCAAATCTTCCTCCTTCCTCGTATAAGATCGAGATCCGTCCGTCCGTCCGTCTCTGATCCTCCTCCTGTCGTAGCAGCCAGCTCCGGGATCCATCCACCCTCACCCAGGTCCTCGTCCTCCTAGGGTTCTGTGTCCGACCGGAACCCACCCAGTCCGGCCATGGCGCGGAAGATGCTCAAGGACGGGGAGGCGCCCGTGCTCGTCGCCGACGACGACGGCGGGGCCTACGACTACGACCTCTTCGTCATCGGCGCCGGCAGCGGCGGCGTCCGCGGCTCCCGCACCGCCGCCGGATTCGGAGCCAAGGTCCGTCCGCCATGCCTGCCCCAAACCCCCCCACGCTTGTACTAGTTTCAGATTCGGTTCAGTTGGGCTCTGAGTTCTCACGGTCGTGCGTGCTTTTGCTCCAGGTCGCGATCTGCGAGCTCCCTTTCCACCCCATCAGCTCCGAGTCGCTCGGAGGCCACGGCGGAACGTGAGCGCCCCCCTATATCTTCCCTTATTCTCTGGCATTTCTCTAGCTCCATGCGTCGTACGTACTTGTTAATTTCTGAATCCATGTGTGCTCACTGTGATCGATCTGCCTGTACTGCCTTCAGGTGCGTCATACGCGGCTGCGTCCCTAAGAAGATACTCGTCTACGGGGCGTCTTTCCGTGGCGAATTCGATGTGATTGCTGGCCTTATTAATCTCTTATTATACGCCACCATTCCTTCCTCTCAACTGTTTGTTGTTGTTGTTGCCAAGATCATACGTACTATCCATGTTTAGCTCCTCTCAAGTTGCCAGAATGTTGCTGCACAACCTCCACCCTTAAGCCATAGCCAAACATTGTAGTACTCCTAGCTGAGCTGCCGGCATCAGATCCAAGTATCCAGCTATTGGAATCAGTTTCTTATTTTCATTACTGCTGTGACGGGTGCAGGACGCCAAGCAATTCGGGTGGGAAATCAACGGGGACGTCAACTACAACTGGAAAAAGCTGCTGGATAACAAGGTCAGAGCCATCACCTTGGTTGAGCACATTCGTCGTTGATGCTCGGCACAAGTATAGTTTGATGCCTGTGACGACCCAACATCATAAGTCTTTGTCCTGCAGACTCAGGAAATTGTGAGATTGAACGGAGTGTACAAGAGAATCCTTGGTAATTCTGGCGTGACGATGATCGAAGGGGCAGGGAGTATCGTTGATGCCCACACTGTTGAAGTCACCCAGCCAGATGGTTCAAAGCAAAGGCATACGGCCAAGCACATATTGATTGCAACTGGTAGCCGGGCAACTCTGGTCAACATTCCTGGAAAGGTTTGGGAAGTTCCCCCCTGAGAATTTTTCTTATGTTACTTGTATTACTGGGTGGTGGTGGTGCTAACATGTTTCCTTAGCTCCTTGGTCTTCCTCTGTCCGCCTGTCTTTGGTTTCAGAATGTTTAAGTTTCTCCCATCTGATTTACTCATTGTGATTGTATTGTCTTAGTGCTTCACATGATCAATTCTTTCAGTTTGGAACATACTTAGTTAGTCATCTTTCATCTGCCTTTGGTTGTCGAGGAAACAAAATATTATATTTCACTTTTTTTCTGTATTCTTCTTGATCATTCTGATCTACACCAATGGGGATATTCAATTACAGGAGCTGGCTATTACTTCAGATGAGGCTTTAAGTTTGGAGGAGCTACCGAAACGTGCCGTGATTCTTGGTGGCGGGTATGGTTCTAGATTTGTCTCAGTACCCTGTACCATACTGTTATTATTTTTTGTTACCAATTTTTCCTAACCATAACTTTTTCATCTGGTACACCATTGCAGATATATTGCTGTTGAATTTGCTTCTATTTGGAAAGGGTTGGGTGCTGAAGTAGATCTATTTTATAGGAAAGAACTTCCTCTAAGGTATGTAAGTTGATCTGCTGTCAACACGGAGACTGCACAAAATTTCTGGTCCTTTACACAAATAATATACTGCATAAGTCAGAAGGATTTCATGTAGTTTTGTGTAGTTGGAGATGTCGTGTCACACTACCATGTGCTTGAAGTTGCTAGTATCCATTTTTTTTCTTACTGAAGTGTCACTTATTTCTTACAGTACTCAGCTTAGTTTCCTTGACCAACATGATTTCCACTTGCAAATGAAAGTAAAATTCCACCCAAGCAATGTAATTGTGTGGTTTTCCATTATACTGAAAAGCGGATGGTGTGGTTTTTCGCTTATCCAGTAAGTAGTGACTGACATTGTTCAAAAAGTTTGGAGCCTGTTATGTGCACGACTGCATTAGACAGTACCTACATAGAAAAGAGAATTGTTTAAATAGGAAAGAGATAAGATCGGAGTTAGAGATTGGTTTGGTATCATTTAATTTGTTACTTAGAGGTCAAGTAGTCCACAACATATGTACCCATAATCAGTGGCAATAAGAGAACAGCTTAACAATCTGTTATCTCCCTTATTCATCATCCGAAGCCCATGTTCTGCTCCCCATTCCCCTGCATTGTGATGTTTGGTCATCTTCATGCCAGTGGTTACCCAGATTGTTGCAGACTCTAGTAGAGCCTGACCCTTTACTCTGATTAGAATTTGACAACATGTCTGCGTAAAAGAGAAACTCTGACATTGGCATTTAGTATTCTAAATTCCTATATGTTTCACATTGTGGAATTCTCTAAGCATTAGTATCTGACAGAAACTTGAATGTAACATTACAATGCCACTTGCAGAGGTTTTGATGATGAGATGAGAACAGTTGTTGCAAGTAACCTCGAGGGAAGGGGAATCAATTTGCATCCGGGGACAAATTTGACTGAGGTGATTTTTGCTAAATTCATAAAGTTCAGTTTACTTTCCTCATGTTCAGGCTGCAGTTTGTTTTGATCAATTTCATTTTTGTAAACCAGTTGAGTAAAACGGCCGATGGCATTAAAGTTGTGACAGATAAAGGGGATGAGCTCATTGCAGATGTTGTTCTTTTTGCTACAGGTAATTACCATGTTTTCTTTGTTTGTTTCCACACTAAATTTATCCATTCCATTTAAGCATTTGTTCACATTATGAATCAATAACAGGACAACACGACACCTCCTGGTTAGTTGTATCTGTAGAGCAAAATAGTGTACTATATTATGAAACTTATACTGATTTATATTTTAAAAAGACAACTATCCACTTATTTGTTCTTCACGATTTAATCTCTTGTGGTTGGAAGAATCAGCCACTTCTTTTGGTTTCTTTACTCTGGTTAGAATGTAATATTTATCGTAAATTTTATGTAGCATTGGATATGCAAGTTTACATAGTAGTCTTATGCCTGGTTTTAACTTGTGCAGGGCGCGCACCGAACTCCAATAGGCTGAACTTAGAAGCTGTTGGTGTTGAGGTTGATAAAATAGGAGCCATCAAGGTTTTTCTTCTTTCTTCATCCGTCCTTTACTCCTTTATCTACCTCCTAGTTATACTATATATTCTTACATCTAAAATTTACTTCTCATATTTCTGTTTCTACCCTGACAAATCCACTTGTGAACTCGGCTCTGTGCCCGTATTATGCACCGGATATGCTATTAATTTCTGCATTGTGTACTTTAGGGAAACCAAAAATATTTACTTCTCATATTTATGTTTCTGCATTGACAAACCCACTTGTGAAGTCGGGGTCTGTGTCCATATTATGCACTGGGTAATCTATTAATTTCTGCATTGTGTACTTTGGGCAAACTGAGTATATTTACTTCTCATATTTCTATTTCTACCCTGAGTCCCTGACAAACCCACTTGTGAACTTGGGTCTGTGTCAATATTCTGCACTGGATTTGCTACTAATTTCTGCATTGTATACTTTAGGCACTCTGGACAGGGGTGCGTGGAAGTTAGGTATCCATGTGCCCATTGTTTATAAGGCGTCCTGCCTTGGACGCTTAGGCGGCAAGGCGCCCTGGCAGAGCTTTGCATTTATACCCGCTTAGGCAGCAAGGCGGTTGGTGCTCACCTTAGGTCGCCTTACCGCCTTGTAAACAATGCACGTGCCAGAACCATGACTAGGTTTCGAGATCTTATTGGTTTCAACTCTAGCCTACCCCAACTTGTTTGGGACTAAAAGGCTTTGTTGTTGTTGTTGTTTATTGATGATGATGATGATACTTTAGACACTCTGGATAATACAGTTTGTTAATTTCGACTTCATGTCTGTTTAGGTTGATTGGGTCTGTGTCCATATTATGCACTGGATTTGGTATTAAGTTCTGATTGTTTACTTTTGGCACTCTGGATAATATGATTTTTAATTTTGACTTCACGTCAATTTAGGTTGATGAATACTCCCGTACATCAGTTCCGAACATATGGGCTGTGGGTGATGTAACAAATCGGATTAACTTAACACCTGTTGCTCTGATGGAGGCTACTTGCTTCGCTGTAAGTGATGGCTATAGTTTGCAATCCCTTCATCGTAACTGGTTTTAGTCGTTCTGCTAATTATCTTTCTTTGCGTTTAGTGTGCATTGCTTATCCCTATCTTTTCATTGCAGAAAACTGTGTTTGGTGGCCAGCCAATTAAGCCTGATTATAAAGATGTGCCTTGTGCTGTTTTCTGGTAAGTAATTACCTTAACTTATTTAAACTTATTTTATATGTAGATTTAGCAATTAGATTCAAGCTTTTCTCTGAGAAACACGTGGTTCCGAACTGTGTTGACAATTAGAGAGTTGAATGGCAAGATAGCTCCTTTTGTTTCAATCAAACCTGCTCTCATTTACCCCTGCTATACTACCACTAGTTTTTTTTTGCGTATTTTCAGATGTACTGCTTTATTGCACTATCACCACTTCAGTTTTATAATACGAGATTATGTTTCGTCAAATTAGCATTCCACCACTATCTGTCGTCGGTCTCAGCGAACAAGAGGCTTTGGAGGAAGCCAAGAATGATCTTCTTGTTTACACATCAAGCTTCAATCCAATGAAGAACAGCATATCCAAGTAAGTAACAATACGTATCATGTTATATATACACAGTAGTTCCCCTCACAATAGTTTTCACTGGTTTGTGCATCACTGCGCTCTATCAACATTAGGTTTGCTATTAAGTTCTTGCTCTTGTGGGGAATGTTTCTGATTTTTTCCCTCTTAAAGACGCCAGGAGAAGTCTATCATGAAACTGGTGGTTGATGCTGAGACCGATAAAGTACTCGGCGCAGCCATGTGTGGACCAGATGCAGCTGAAATTATGCAGGTACGCATAAGTGAAATTCTCGTGTCCTTTTCTAAAAAACGATCCTTTTTTTTTCTGTTATTCATTCGTTGTATTCAATACCTGAGCCTCTACACACGCAAAAATGCAGGGCATTGCTGTTGCGCTCAAGGCTGGAGCTACCAAAGCGACCTTTGATAGCACGGTAAGTCAAAAGAGATTGCCATCACATTACAACAGAGGCCCGCATCTCGTTGTTTTTTCAGGTTCTAATAGTGTACCCGTTGGCCGGCTTTGCAGGTCGGAATCCACCCTTCTGCTGCGGAAGAGTTTGTGACGATGCGGACCTTGACCAGGCGCGTGAGCCCGGTGTCGAAGCCAAAGACAAACTTGTAAGCAAGATATTGTAATGTTTTGGACCAAGAATGTACTGGTGTGGCGAAGGGAACCGCGTAGACTTAGACTGTTGTTCTGGTTTGGTAGCCCTGCGCTTTGCATTTGACCTGAAATGGGGTGATACGTGTATTCGATGATAGGAATAAGGTATTCTGTGGAACAGTGTGTACAGAAATCGTGGGAATTGTCATGATTTCCAATCCAAATAAGCCCTTAAAGTTGAAAGATTTTCCCATGTAGCCTGCATATTTATGTGCCTTCAAATTTTCATCTCAAAGTTGACAGGCGGTACTGTCCAGAAAAGAAGTTGCCGGGAGGTTGTTGTTTCTGTTCCGGTGTGCTTTGGGGCGAGAAATGAAGATGCTGTCCAGACTGGGGCGTACAAAGTTTGGGTTAGATAATAACCACCAAACACCGAAACCTGTTGGAAACAGTTCCAGTTTTTTGTTCTCACAAATTTCCCCATCATACAAGATCGCCAGCTCGTTGAGCTTGTCTAAGATCTGGTTCATCATCTTGGTGAACTCCGATGTGTGTGACGCCACCTGTTCCATGTTCTTGGAGAGCTGCTCCTGGAACTGGGTGGAAACAAGCGATTCAACAATTTCACACGAGCTTGGGTGATAGATGCGTGCCCAATAGTGGCAACCAAACAGATGAAAATTTAAATTCCAAGATGTGAGTAATAAAGGGTACATGGCAAACATATTTATGATGCACATCAGATGCAAAGGTTGGAGCTGCTATCTGGAATCACACTAGAGAAGAATAATGAAGTCGCACAGTTGATTATTTAGAGAAAATAAGAAAGGAAAAGCAGCAGGATGCGGCTGGCTTAGGTGCGTCGTGACATACCTAGCTTTTTTTTTGAGGAACACAATACAACTCTAACACGTGAGGTGCGCGCAATGACATAGTTCCAGCCGAAGCCTCGATTATGGAGCAGGAACCTAACATGGGTGATGTACTCCCCGCCGGCGCTGAGGTTCTTGGCGTGGAAGCCGGGCTCGCACCGGGGTGCGAGGTGGAACAGCATCTCCACCAGCACCGACGCGATCAGGTCCCACTGCGCTCCCACTCTCCCGTCGGCGTGGAGCAGCAGCAACTGCGCGAGCCTCCACGCGCGGGGCAGCACCGGCCGCATGGTGTCCGTGGAGTTCCGCGCAAACGGCACGTACACCTGCTCAGCCTGAGGCGCCGCGGCGGAGCCTTCCACCATACGCCTCACGCCGGCCTCCAGCAACCTGCTCACGGCCTCCACGTCGTCCACTTCGACCTTGTTGTTGTCACCGATCATGAGCTTGACCTCATCCCGGGCCTTGACGTGCGCGATGTGGCCCTCGCTGCTGCTCATCACGCGCTGCACCATGACCAGGTCCATCAGGTAGTTGGAGACCTCCCTGCAGAGCCTCATGTGGCCGCTGCCGGTGAGGAAGAAGCAGATGTCGGTGACGAGGTGCCACGTGAGGACGCTCCTGGGGAAGTCCACCTTGTCGATGCTGTCGTGCAGCTCCGACCCCATGCCGTGCCCTCTCAGCGCCAGGATCCCCTGGCCTCTCACATGGCTGAACCTCTCGCACCGCTCCTCGTCGTCCAGCTCGTTGCAGATGAGCTCCTTGGTCTCGTCGGAGATGGCACAGAGCTTGGTGTTTGACCACAGTGGCTTCTGGTACGGTCGCACCAACCTGATCACACGGAATACCGTTCGCACCAACCTGTTGTCCTCTCCGAACCTGTGGCGCAGGAAGCAGTATGACTGGTAGGACAAGGTGACCATTAACATGGACAGCAACTCCAGCGCCACGGCGCCGGCCAGCAGGATGTAGGAGACAACCATGTCCACACGGCTGTACACGCCGACGCCGCCCTGCTTCCTCACCGCCGCGAGGAGCAGCAGGGCCGTCGAGGTGGTGCCGAGCGTGAGGAGCTGGAGGCCGATGCTGATGATGGGCCTGGACTGGTTGTACCGCAGACCGACCTTGGTGTAGAGGCGGTCGTAGATGAGCGAGAGCTGGAGCTCACCCAGCTTGTACGCCCTGGCTGCGAACCAGTCGCCGGCGCCTGCTCCCGTTGCCGTTGATGATCCTCCATTGCCGCGCTCGCGCTCGCGCTGATATATCTCCTCGATCATGTTAAATATAGAAGGCAACACCCATGGCGCCACAGGGACGTCATTCAGGACGTTGATGCAGTTGGGCAGGCTGTCGCCGGCTGCTTGCACGAGGTCGGCGTAGTCTTCTTGGAGCCACCATTTGTTCCGGCCGGTAATCTCCTGGTTGTACCTGGCGACCTCTGGCGTCTGCTGCGCTCTAGAGTCTTGGAATCTCCTCAGTGCCTTGTATAGACCGTCCATGCGGCTGTCCTTGATCGCCTTGGAGGTGGCCATCTTGAGCGCCCATGTCCTCTCGGCGTACTTGATGGTTCCAGACACGAACATGAGCACGACGGGAGCCAGGAGCCACTTGTCGCGCGACGACTTGGCCACGACGTACACAGCCAGAGCCACCTGGGTGATGAGGCCCAAGAGGTGGCGCCTCCACAGCTCATTGTCCATCATGGATAAGGCAGTGATGGTGTCCTGCCCGCCCAGGTGGAGCAGCAGGACCGGTGCCCACAGGAGCACTAGCTGGTGCCGTGGATCGCCTGTTTGGAGGGTGAGGTGGCCGAGGATGAAGACGGCGACGTAGTCCGCCATGAGGTAGGCGAGCCATAGTAGGGTGCGGAGCACGGTGGAGGTGTTGCGCTTCCGGATGTGCGCCGCCAAGAGGAGGAAAGCCTGCAAGGCGAAGCTGGCAAGGACCATGCACTGCAGCTCCCACTCCTTCCACACATTCTGGACGTACACCAAGCTGCATGCACGAGGAGTCAAACATTCAAATTAAGTACAATCCGGAACCAGGAAATCCACCTAGCTAGCCTGAGCTACATGTAGCTCGCCATTTTGAAAGAACCAAAAACTATACACTAAAAGTTTCAAAAAATAGCTGCACACAAAAACAAAATTTCGGCCAAAAAACAAAAAATTGAACCATTTAAAATCAGTATTTGCATTTTTTTAATGGGTCTTTTATTTCTATGCCCCTCCTTCTTTAGTTGTTCTCGCGTTTCTACATCTTAACAATCAGTCCACCTATGCTATTTTGTAGACCTTGAGTTGTGTGTGTCGTCAAGGCAAACAATTTTTCTTTTTGAAGCATCTTAATTCATTCAAGATCATATGACGCTAATAGCCCGCTAAGCTTATTATCTATCCTATTAAGCCAATTGCCAAAGATATTAGCAAACGCATGGAATATTTTTATCCAACATTGATAACCGTTTGATCTACGCATAGAGCTACCTTGAGTGGCGATAGTTTTTGCATTTGTAATTTGTTCGTACGCTCTCTTTTTTCCTTTTTGTGACTTGCGGCTTTGTGGATCTTATCTATGCATAGGACGGGTATACTTACTTAAACCTTTTGAGTAAAAAAAAAGCCCGCTAAGCCGCTATACAATATAGTTCTTCCGTCGTAGTCATTGTTCTTATTTTTTATGCATATGATGTATTGATGCAAAGCTTGATTATTATATTAGAACACTTGGTTGATGTTCGAGTTGCATGTTTAAACATTTGTATATATCAAGTATATGTGATATATCATATATGATTCATGATGATATACTTTTTTTTTCATTTTTTCATGATTTAAATAAAAACAGGAAATGGGAATTAGCTTCTCTATATCTTCTTCTAGCTGAGCCACCGATAAATGGCATAGTCCCGCTATTTAAAACATTGGTCCTACCCCTCTTTCGCTCAACATATGCTCCTTCCCTCTCGGATTTGGGCCTATACTGGCGGCCACACCATGGCGTATCATGAGGCCAAAGCTCCTCCTTATGGTGTCAGATCTACTTCCTTGGGACTCTGTTATTCCAGCCATGACTCATTTGTACTGCCTTTCTTCGTCCAAGACAAAAGCATTCCTTCTTTCATGGCCAGGCCATGGGGGGTGGGGCGTTAGAGCAACTCTAACGGGCCGTCCCAAACGGACAACGATTTGGTCCTTCATTTGTCTGTTTGGATCGGCCTGACGGACCAAATATCCGTGAACTATCCGTTTGAGTCACGAGACCCCCAACGATGCGAGAAGGGTGCAAATTTAGGTCATACAAAATTCTTACATTTGAACATTAGAAAAAGAAAAGAAAAAGACATGCACGTTCCATCCTAAGCTCTAGCTCGTTGCCGGCCGCTCCCTGGGTCGCTACAGGTCGTCCATGTCGTCTTCTTTGTCGCCGCTGAGGTCGATGAAGGCCGACGGAGACCATGGCACGTTGGCCGGCTAACCGCCGTGGGGTGGCGGCGGCGGCGTTGCTGGCGTCGGCGGGAGCAGCCCGGCTGGGTCGCACTGGAAGGTCCAGCACATCCCCACGAGATTGCGGATGATCTCACGCACGCAGGCCTCCTCGTGGTGGCGTCAGCCGGCGGCGGTGGCGGCGACGGCGAAGGAAGATACTCGTACCAAGGAGCCGACGCCGGTGGAGGTGGCGGTGGAGGCGGAGGCGGCGGTGACGGTGCCGGTGCCGGTGGACTGTCGCCCTGGACGAACAACTCCATGTAGGGCTACATTGCGCGCTCGGCGCGCTTGGTTTCTTCAATGGCCCGCCGGAGGGCCTCCTCCTCGTCGTACTCCGGCGGGACGTAGGGCGGTGGGGATGGGTCCCTCTCGGGCTTGACGACGACTTGCCGGGGCGCCGCTTCGCGGATCTGCAAGTCGCCGCTGCAGATCTGGGTACACGACGTTGGTGGGCGGGAGCGTCGGGAAGGCGACAACTCCTCCAATGGATGCCTCCGGTGGCCGCGGCGACGGATAGGAGGAGCATACGCGGTCGCCTAGTCCGGCGGTGGCACCGACACCCTCACGTTGCTGAGGTGCCACTTGGCGGGGAGTTTGACGTCCCCATACGGTACTGACTCGCCCCTTTACCAGTACCAAATGGCAGCCTCGATGCCGATGGGGACACGGTTGCGTACGCGGCGACCGCTGGCCTCGTGGTTGTGCGACATGAGGGCCCGACGTGCTGGGGAACCGAGAAGCGGTGGTGGGGGTGGTGTGGAGTGAAGTGGGGACTGGTGGGGGTGACTGGTCCTATTAAAAGGGCCCGGTCCATGCTGCATGCGGGAGTCAAACCGACCCCCTGTGGCTGCCAGGCGACGCTCCGGCGGACACAAAGGTACCCGTGCGGACACGCGGACAATCCGCCTTTTGTCCGCGGAAACCCAAATCGTCCCCACTTTTGGGTCAGTTTTGGGTCGCAGCGAACCGAATTACGGACAATAGTAGACATTTTCTATTTTACGTCGCCTTGTTGACCGCATTTTTTGGCTTCCCGAGTCAAATGGATAAAAAACGGACATTTGGGTCGCGCTGTTGGAGTTGCTCTTACTTTGCTAGAGAGAACCATCTGGGACACGTGGCATTTTGCACTGATCATTTGTTTGCAGTCACCTTTCGGTGGCACCCATTCCCTTTCTAGGGTGAGCAAGTCCCTCTGTCGATGGTATGGCACCCTTCGGTCCAGGCGAGGAGGCAGGGACCTTCTTCGGCGTTGGAGTTGCATGGTTATGTCGTGTGGGGTCCTTCGATATTTGGAGATGACATACATTCTTTTCGCTGATGAGTTTTTCTCCTCCAGAGTCGCACTACGGGACTGAGCGTAAACGCCGACGGCCGGTGTCTACGCCGACGCCAAATATCGGGGCCGTCGGCGCAAATCTTGAGGAGAGGAGGGCGGCTGCGTGACCGTCGGCGTAAGAAAGCCGTCAGCGTAGATGGACCTACGCCGACGGCCACCGTCGGCGTAAGAAAAGCCGTCGGCATATAAACCGAACGTGAGACGACGTTAAATGGCCTAACGGCACAAGACCTACGCCGACGGCATTGCCCTCGGCGTACGTTTTTTCCTACAAAATAAAAAATAATTTAAAAATTAAAAAAATCGAAAAAATAAAAAATAAATAAAAAAGGGACACGCCGACGGCATTGCCCTCAGCGTAACAGTAAAAAAATTAATAATTAAAAAATTCAAAAAATAAATAGAAAAGATAATAAAAAATTTAAACGGGGATACGCCTACGGCCAGGCCGTCGGCGTAGGAATAAAATTTTAAAAAAATTGAAAAAATATTATTATTTTTAAAAGAAAATTTAAAAAAATTCAAACGGGGACACGCCTACTTGTGTAAAAAAAATCGGAAAAAATAACAAAAAACTTAAAAAATTGATATTACTACTTGTGTACCAAGAAATGATTTTTAAACATAAATAAAGAGCAAACTATCAAGCACATATAGTTCAAATTTGATCCCGTTCCAACTGAATCTGCAGAAAATTGTTTTTTTCAGGAGAGGTATATAAAAATATGTTACATGAAATTTTTTGTAAGTTGTGAATAAAATATGGTTTAGTATTTTACAAAAATGGAGTGATTCAAGTTGACATCAAATATTTGGTATATCCTTCACAAAAATCCCTATTTTTGTCACTCGGAAAATGAAAAATGGACTTTTCGTGCAAAGAAAATAAAAACTTCCTTTGACAAACTTGTTGGCTAGTATAATATACACACATGTGTAAAATATGAGTTCATTTGAGAAAACTATCCTTTGAATCTATCTATAACATCGGTCATTTGGCTTGAAAGTCATGAATCTTCATACTTGATAGCTCATTTTGAAAAGACTTTTTTAAGATATTTGCTTTATTACAATTTTGTTGTTTTGTATGGTTACTAGGACATAAATTTGGAGGCAACGCGTAGGTTTTACAATTTTTTGTTTATTTTTTAATTATTTTTGTTAATTTCAAAAAGTGGTCAAAACGGGGGGCATGGCCGGTGATAGCTAGGGGTGAAATCTTACAAAACTATTGGTGGATCTATGATGAAATGGCTACTTGTGTACCTAGAAATGATTTTAAAAATAAATAAAGAGCAAACTATCAAGCACATGTAGTTCAAATTTGACCTCGTTCGAGCTGAATCTGCATAAACTTGTCTTTTTCAGCAGAGGTATATAAAAAATATTTTACATGGAAACTTTGGTCAATTGTGAATAAAATATGGGTTAGTATTTTACAAAAATGAAGTAATTCAAGTTGACATCAAATATTTGGTACATCCTTCACAAAAAACCCCTACTTTTGTCACTCGGAAAATGAAAAATGGATTTTTCGTGCAAAGAAAATAATATTTTTTTAAACTTGTTGGCTAGTATAATATACACACATGTGCAAAATATGACTTCATTTAGAAAAACTATCATTTGAATCTAGCTATAACATCGGTCATTTGGCTTGAAAGTCATGAATCTTCATACTCGATAGCTCATTTTAAAAAGACTTTTTAAAGATATTTGGATTTTTCCAAGTTTGTTGTTTTGTATGGTTACTAGGACATAAATTAGGATATAACGCGAAGGTTTTACATTTTTTTTGTTTTTTTTTGAATTATTTTTATCGATTTCAAAAAGTGATCAAAATGAGGGCATGGCCGATGATAGCTAGGGGTGAAATATTGCAAAACTATTGGTAGATCTATGATGAAATGACTACTTGTGTATCTAGAAATGTTTTTTTGAAAAAATAAAGAGCAAACTATCAATCACATGTAGTTCAAATTTGACTCTGTTCCAACTGATTCTGCATAAACTTGTCTTTTTCAGGAGAGGTATATAAAAAATATTTTACATGGAAACTTTGGTCAATTGTGAATAAAATATGGTCTAGTATTTTATAAAAATTGAGTAATTCAAGTTGACATCAAATATTTGGTACATCCTTCACAAAAAACCCCTACTTTTGTCACTCGGAAAATGAAAAATGGATTTTTCGTGGAAAGAAAATAAAAACTTTCTTTGTTAAACTTGTTGGCTAGTATAATATACACACATGTGCTACATATGACTTCATTTGGAAAAACTATCCTTTGAATCTAGCTATAACATCGGCCATTTGGCTTGAAAGTAATGAATCTTCATACTTGATAGCTCATTTTGAAAAGACTTTTTTAATATATTGGTCTTATTCCAAGTTTGTTGTTTTGTATGGTTACTATGACATAAATTAGGATGTAACGCGAAGGTTTTACAATTTTTTGATTTTTTTGAATTATTTTTATCGATTTCAAAAAGTGATCAAAACGGGGGGCATGACCGGTGATAGCTAGGGGTGAATTTTTTTAAAACTATTGGTGGATCTATGATGAAATGTCTACTTGTGTACCTAGAAATGATTTTTTGAAAAAATAAAGAGGAAACTATCAAGCACACGTTGTTCAAATTTGACCCCGTTCCAGCTGAATCTGTATAAACTTGTCTTTTCAGAAGAGGTATATAAAAAATATTTTACATTAAAACTTTGGTCAATTGTGAATAAAATATGATCTAGTATTTTACAAAAATGAAGTGGTTCAAATTCACACACTAAATAGTGGCACACCATTGGCTAATTGCGCCACTAGTAATAGGCAAAAAAAAGAAAAAAATCATTTTTTTTCAAGAATATATGAAAAAAATGTTTTCATAATTTGATAGGTAACCGATCGGGAAGTTTCAATTTTTTTTTCAAAATTTCATCACAACCATGGACATCAACAAGGTCCTAGATATCAACAAGGTTTAATAGGATTGATATGATATATATATCAACATTTGTGTGTTAAGCGAGCTGGACTTGAAATTGAATGAAACTGAGAAGTTAAGCGTGCTGGGGCTGGAGTAGTGTGATGATGTGGAAGTTTGACCATGAAGGTTAGTTTGACTTGAAATTAAGCATAATTATCTCTGATTAAGAAAAATGTGGAAAAACAAATTGAAAAAAAAGTTGAATTTTTTTTTGAAAAAAAAATCAATTTTTTAAAACGGGGAAAAATAATAATTAACAATTTAAAAATTTCAAATTTTTTTTTGAATTTTTTTTGAAAAAATCAAACGGGGATACGCCTACGGCCTTGCCGTCGGGCGTAGGAATAAAATAATAATTTATAATTTTAAAAATTTAATAAATATCTTTTGAATTAAAAAAACATTCAAATGGGGATACGCCTACGGCTAGGCCGTCGGCGTAGGTGACCACCAAGCCAAACGGCCGTTAGTCTCAGCGTGGACCCCACCTCAAATACGCCGACGGCGATACGCCGACGGCGGCCCTCGGCTTAAGCCTACACCGACGGCATTTGGCTCTACGCCGACGGTGGCCGGCCGTCGGCGTATCCGTGCTGTGCCGTAGTGTCGGCATGTTCCCATTTCATGGTGCTTCACTCACGGGAAAAGACATAGCTGTCTTTAACTTTTTGTGCCTTATCTATCTTTTTATCTTACATGGTCTGCGGCTTTGTGAACTGTTTTTCAGTGCCTCGGTATCCTGTCCTGATGTTCTTTTTCTTTGTCGGTTAATCATGGTTCTAATACTAATCGATTGATTGCTTTGTTAATTTAAAGCCGACCTGGCTTCAAGTCTTTTCCCTGGGAAATCTTCACCAATATGTACCCCGGAATGTATCAGGAAAAATAAAACTTCTAGCTAGTGTAAATGCCTAATTCACAAGCTCCCTTTAACATCCACAAATATTTGGCATATACCGATGCACACGGTTAAGTGAAATAAATAGAGACGTGGGGTTGCATATGTAATGTAAAACTATATATCCTGCTTTATTCAACATCCTGAAACCCAAAAGTGGTCTGCAAACTAATACTACGAGCGACATGAGATAGTCATTTAAGGATAACCTTATAAATAATCATTTATTTACCTGCATTTAAAAACAAGCTTACAATACCTTAACTGCTTCGCCTTCGGATCGACGTGGCTACTTATCGTAATCATCATGGGAACCACGCACGGACGCATAAGCTTCCACGCACTATATAACAACAATCAGCTCTGGCCACTACTGAACTGCACGAGTATATGGTACCTGAGAAATAAGAACATAACAAAGGTTCAGATCTTATATTCTCTTCGTCCTTGAAAAAGTGTACTTTCGACTTTGTTGAAAGTTAAAATATTAAATTTTGATCATGATTTTATAAAAATACATCAACATTTATACCATCAAATTAGTATCATTAGATTCGATATGAAGTATATTTTTATTAAATAATTATTTGGTTTCATAAATATTGCTATATTTTTGTGTAAACACGGTCAAAGTTTAAAATAGTTTGAATCTCTAAATTTTTTGAAAGTACACTCTTTCAAAGACGGATGGAGTATGTTAAACTCAAGTAGTAGTGCATGTTGTTCCACAAACTGAACTGCACGAGTACTATTTTTTAAGTGAAGCTAATAGTAGTAGATGCTTGGAAGACAAACAATATAGTACTCATAAAAAAATATGCAAGTATCGGAAATTACTTTTGGGGACCGAGTTTCATGGATCCCTCTATTTTTTAAAAGAAATCAATTTCGCTCGTTCGCTCCCTGTCTTGGTCGTTCGCTTCCTGTCTGTGGTGCCCGACACGCCTGCTCCGGCTTCGGTGGTGCTAGTCATGGCCCGCGCCGACACTCTCGCTCGTCACCCCCGCTTGCTTCCAGGAAGAGGGCTCGCCTTGGGAGCGCTCACGCTGGCGGTGCGTCCACGGAGCCGACCGTCGCGGAGCGAGCCGCTCAGCGCGCGGTGGTGCGTAACCTGGACGCTGGTACATCCGTACCTCCTCCTCCTCCTCCGGTGTCTGGTTCTTGATTTTTGATTCTTGAGGTTGTTCCTTTGGGCCACCTAGCTGAGGTGGCTGATGATTATGGCATATTGTTTCGTGGGGAACGGGGCCCTAGGCTTGACCAAATTGCGGCCATTAGGGCCAAAGAGTGCCTTGAGGGTGCCCTAGCGGCTGCTTGCGCCCAACAGGAGGCAGAGCGGGCCCAGGAGGCAGGGCTGGGTGCCCCGTTAATTATCGAGCAGGGGCCCTCTAGCAACAGCTAGGGACCCCTTGGGGAGGCGGATTTGTTAGTGGTTCTGCCTCTTCCCCATAGACGTGGACGCCCACGAAAAGGGGAGGCGCCCGCTGGTAATGGTTTGGCTCCGCCGGCGTGCTCCGGGATGAGGGGATCTGGGGCCGCATTAGGTCGCTTTCGACCCAACCCTCAACGTCTAGTGGGGCTCGTTCAACCTCGCGTAGGGGGTTTGTGCGTGCTCCTGGGTGAATATTTTGTGCTGGAACATCTAGGGCTTTGGTCAGCTCGGCCGAAGACGGCAACTGATAAATTACTTGCGTGAAGAATGCATTGACATTTTAGGGATCCAGGAAACGATCTGGCATGACTTCTCCATCCATGTCGACGGCCTTCAGATGCAGGCCTTCAATTACTGTATTGCGCGGTTTGCCCTTTGCGAGATTGTGCGTGTAGGGGGCCGTTTCACATGGAGTAATAGTCAGCAGGCTCATGTCCGCTGTGTGCTAGACTGGGCCTTAGTTTCGGTGGAGTGGGAAATAACGTTCCCTCTCTGCTCCTTGCGGGTGGTCACGAGGATTGGCTCGGATCATTCATGTCTCCTCCTTAACTCTGAGGAGGGGTCGCCGCCTGTATCGCGGCCGTTTAGATTTGAGGACTCTTAGCTCCTCCAACCTGTGTTCGTGGAGGGCGGTGCGGGAGCGCTGGGAGGCTGCTGCCAGGTCACCTCCCCGTCTCTTCTGCTTGGTTGATCTCTGGCATCACCGCGCCAATCTAGTTAGGCAGTTTATGAGGGCATGGGGGGCTAACCTTGGCGCAGAACTCAAAGCTCGCAAGGCGGCCCTCTTGTCCTAGGTTGAGGCCCTTGATCGGGAGGCCGATGTGGGGCCATGCCTTTCCGCGGACGGGTGGATCCATAGGTTTGCCCTGGAGGCCTCTTTGATGGAGATCTTTAAGGGCAAGGAGATATTCTGGAAACGTCTTGGGGGCCAGAACTGGCTTCTTAAGGGGAATCCAACACAAGATACTTCCACACCCTTGCTAATGGTCGAATGCGTCGGTGCTTGATCTCATGTCTCTCGAACGGTGGCGTCTTAATTTAGGATGTCGTAGGGATTGCAGACCATATTTACTCCTTTTATAAGGAGTTGTTTTCGGCGGAGCCTCGATCGGGTGTCTCCCTGGCACGGGATTTTTGGGCCGACGCTGAGCGGGTCATGCCGGCGGAGAACTGGGACCTGACGGCCCCCTTCATGGTGGACGAAGTCCGCAGCGTGTTAGATATCGGCGCCAGGCCCGAACAGTCTGCCCGTGACCTTCTTTCGGCGCTTTTGGCCCGAGGTTAAGGCCGTCATCATGCCTATATTCCAGGAGTTCTATACGGGACCCTATACAGGGCAAGGCTTAACTACGAGATTATTACCCTGATCCTCAAAATAGTTGGGGCGTCGAAGATTCGTCATTTTCGCCCCATCACGGTTATTAGCGTGATGGAGCGCCTAGTTGTGAAGGTGTGCGCTATTAGGATGGCCTCGGTGGCCGGAAGTATCGCACACCCCTTACAATCGGCTTTCATGAAGGGTTGTTTTATTCACGATGGGATTTTGGCTATGCATGAAATTTTCCATGAGGTCAAGTCCAACAACCAACATGGGGTCTTCCTGAAGTTGGATTTCCATAAGGCGTATGATCGCTTGGACTGGGAGTCCTTGCGGCTTGCCCTCGATCGTAGAGGATTCGACGACCGGTGGTTGAGCTGGGTCATACATCTCGTCCGGTCTAGCTCCACGGCCATGAATATCAATGGTGTGGTGGTGCCGTACTTTTGATCCTCTAGGGGCGTCTCAGGCAAGGGGACCCCATTTCTCCCCTCCCGTTTAACCTCGTCGTCGAGGTCCTTGCGTCTATCCTAGAAAATGCTAGGCATGTCAGTCACATCCATGATGTGGTTGGCCACCTGGTCCCTGGAGGTGGTGTGACCCATCTCCAGTATGCGGATGATACCATGATCATGGTCGAGGGGTCGTACCTCGACCTAATAAACCTGAAATTGCTCCTCCTATGCTTTGAGGCCATGTCGGACTTCAAGATCAATTTCAACAAAGTGAAGTAATGATCTTATGGTTCCCAGAGGAGGATCGACGTCGCATGCGGATAACCTTAATTGTAGGTTAGCCGACTTTCCGGTGGCCTACCTAGGGATGCCACTATCTGGGTCCTAAATTCATATTAGAGACTTTCACCCGATGATGGATCGGGTTGCCTCGCGATCGGAGCCATGGCGTGGCCGCTTTACGTCCAAGGGGAGTAAAACCATTCTTATTGATGCCTGCCTTTCGAGCCTGCCTATGTAGCAGATGGGACTTTTCCTCCTCCCGGAAGGAGTTCATGCCGCATTTGACCGGGTGCTAGCACGCTCCTTCTGGCAAGGTACCGATGGATGCCAGAAATACCACATGGTCAAGTGGGCGGATATGTGCCTTACTCGCCCAACCGGGGGCCTAGGGATTATTGCTTCACGACGCATGATCGTCGCACTTATGCTGCGTTGGTTTTGGCGCATCCTTAGTGACGATGGTGGGATGTGGTTACAATTCATCAAGGCTCAATACCTCAGGGGCCGCCCGTTGTTGGCATGCCTCTTCGACCATGGGTCGCAGTTTTGGCAGGCCATCTAGTCGATCAAGCAAGAGAGCTACCTTGGTCTTGCGTGTGCGGTTGGCAATGGGGAGTGAATGTTTTTTTGGCTTGATCTATGGGTAGATCGAACTCCCCTTCGCCTCTCCTTCCCTGGACTGTTTGCGATCTGCTCAGATCTGAATATCCTTGTCTCGATGGCCGGGGCCTATGGACGATGGAATATCTCATTCCGGCGCACATTCGGACCCGTTGAGATGGGTGCATGGGAAGCCCTTGTGGCCTCCCTGCGCCCCTACGCTCGACGTGGCCTGACAACGTCTCATGGCTCTTGGCCCCCTCGGGTGCTTCTCGGTTAAGTCTTGCTACCGGGCCCTGCGTCGGGCCCTAGACCTTCTTTGGATTGATCACCTATGGAAAGCTCCGTTGCCCTTAAAACTCAAGATCTTCGTCTGGCAGCTCCTCCGCGATCGCCTCCCGTCTGGCATAGATGTCCAGAAGAGGCATGGCCCTGGGGACGACATCTTTTCTTTGTGTCGGGTCCCCGAAACTGGGACCCACGTCTTCTTCTCATGTCTAGTTGCTAGGTTTATGTGGCGCTACATGCGTGAGGCCTTGGGCCCCGATTGGGAGGCCTCAGATTTGGCTAGGTTCCTCCAGGCGAGGCCCAATCAACCTAATAGAAGAAGGCGCCTATTTTTGGTTGGTGTTTGTTGTGTTTGCATGGACCCTCTGGAATACTAGGAATAAGATGGTTATCGAGCTGGTTTTTCTCCGTGGCGCGTCTGGTATGATCTTCACTTTCCTCGCCTACTTGCAGCACTGACACCTTCTATCCAGGCGCAAGGATAGAGAGTACCTCTTTCGCATGATGACTCCTTGATGGCTTCGGGGCTTGCGATGGCGTACCACCTGCTTGTGGCGACTTGATGTTGTGTGCCTCCTCCTGGCGTCTTTGCTGTGATGGTTACCCTTAGATTACATGTTGCAGTGTGTTTGCCTTTTATGTATTAGGCTTGTTGTGTTGTGTTCATGGCGAATGATGTACTCAGTTGTAACCTTAATTCGAATTTATGGTCGTGACTTTATCTATAAAGCGGCGCAAAAGCTTATTTTCTGGATATCAGTCGCCCACCACCATGATCACGTTTCCTGCCGGAGAAGAAGGGAAGGAGGCTGTACGTGCAGTGGCGCCATGGAAAGGAGCAGTGGAGATCAACCTAATAGTTCCTCGTTTTCAGAATAAATATCTCAGCTTTAGTACAAAATTGAAACACTTGAACGAAAGGAACCGATGGAATACAGGTGAAATCCGGTGTCCACAATTTTCTTTGAGAAACAAGGCAAACAGCCCTAACATTCTGTTGTATTGAAGATTAAACAAAAGAAGAAAAACAGGGTGCAAGGTGGCGTATTTCCCCTACAACAGAAAGATGAGAAAGATACCAAAGGCGTAGTTACCGGGATGGCTTGTCGCTCTGGGCCGGGAAGACTCCAGCATCATCCGATGTGCCGGCGAGAGCTCCACAGTAGGAAGCGAGAAGAGAATGAACGAACACAGGAGATCCTCAAGTCAGGGAGGCAACTGCTCCATGAGTTTATTTGCGAGGTGAAGCTACGAGTTTAATAGAGATCTCAGTTTAATATGGCGTCGGTGATCGAATGGTGGAGAATAACACAGGACAGTACGATGCACTATACTGGCGGGCCGTGTTCGCATTAAAAGGAACATGGAGTGTACAGTTTTTGATGCATGACATGGTACGATGGTACTGTACAACTGATTGTTGGTCCCACATGTACGTATGTTTTTCTAGCTATCAGCAGAGGACACGATGTTTACCTGACATGGCATGATAACGCTGGCTCTCACATCTCAGCACAGGACACAAATATGAACGCCAACCCACGGACATAAGCTCGAGAGTGCCCGCGAGCGCTCGTTAGTAGGTCATAATATGTTACGGTTTACTGTATAAAGTATAAATGTAATTTTACAAAAGAATATGTCCTATGAATTGAGAGGAAGTAATTAAATCAAAAAATAGGTTTAACTACAACAAAATAATGACACATAAAATAAAAATATGTGTTCTGATGTAGTAACAAGCTTGACGAGCTACTTTTGAAACTCGTTAGCTCGTTCGTTATGCTCGTTAAGCTTAACAAGCTAAAATCGGTGGTTGGTTCTGTTCATTAAGAAGCGAACAACAAGCTTAACAAGCCGAGCTATCGATTGCTCATTAAGCTCACGAGCTACGAGCTTTTGGTCCAGCCCTACATATACATAACACAAATCAAAAAATGGATCGGATTTGTAGTACCTATCTTTGATCGCTCACTACTAGAGAAAATCTCTTCTATGGTGTGTCAAAAAGTGCCTTACTGACGTGGAGATTCGACGCCGGCAATATGACGTCAGTGATAACAAATAGTGTTGGTGTTGGCTGCCCATGCCAACTAAAATATATACACCTATGGAATGTTACGCATGCCAGGAGCAGATATGAAACAACATATGCAAACGACATATAATGTTCTACAACAAACATATATACTGTTCGAATGGATAACATATGAAGTAGTATTTATTAACACACATAACTAATAATTATATAAGTATGTTCCACATGTAGACGTCGTCCACCTAAATCCTAGAGGGGGTCGATGACAATGATGATGCTTAAGTCCTGGCGCGTCATGTTTCTAATAGTGATAAGAATGGCTTGTCCAATGTGCAAGTTCTTCCCAGCGAGGAAGTCCCTCAACCCGTCCTCCGCATTTAAGATAATGCGACCATCCGTGTCCACCTAGTAGGCACAAGGGCACCCTTTGTGACGCTCCTGAAATCAGACCGTGTACAGTAATCATACACACAAGATACACGGCCGAAATCAAGGACTCACGACATGATACCACAACACAACTCTAATAATAAAATAATACAAGCTGTATAATACAAGTCAGTGACCAGGAGGGCTTGAATACAACAGCTCGAGAGCACAAAGTTAGCGGAAGCAATAGTATCTGAGTACATACACAAGAATACCAGTTTGCCTTAAGAAGGCTAGCACAAACACTACACAACGATCTAAAAGGCGAGACCTCCTGCCTGGGAACCTCCGAACTACTCCTGGCCAACGGGGAACTCAACGTCGTAGCAAGCACCGGGGATCTTTTGCTCCTGGACTCCAAGGCTACAACGTCTGATCGCAACAACTGTGTATATAAAACAAAAAGAAGGAGGAGGAAAGAAAGGGTGAGTATCTAGCATACTCAGCGAGACTTAAACCCAGACTACTAAGCATTTATACATTGGTATCAAAATGGAATAATAGGTTGTATAATGGACTGTAAGACAGAAATAACAGGGTAAGGAGGATTAAGCTAGGCCTATCGAAGACTAGCATCTTCAGTCGGTTCTTGAAGCACAAGAAAAGATAGCCAACAGTTATATATAAAGCATAAAGTAGCAATGCAGTAGAAGTTTCTGCAGCATTGTATAATAGTAAGTTGTAATAATTATCAATGCCCCTGAGATCCCTTCCTTGACTTCCCTGCGAGGAAGAAAAACCCGGAACCAACATTTTACTCTTAATAGTTTGTAGTAGTAGGATCTGGCTTTAGCATAAAGCGTCATGTTACCGTGGACACGGCTATTCGAATAGATTATCATCCCTGCATGGGTTGCACTACTATTACCTACACACTCGGATCTCCAGGGTGGCGCACACCTTGTTAGGGAATGCCCCACCGAAGCTATCCGACACAACGTAGTCCTACCTAGGCTCATCAGAGAGGTCCCCGCCGGTCTACATCCTAAGCGCAAGGGGGTCTTGGGTCGTCGTCCCTCGCACTTCGGGTTGTTGTGCGCCAGGTGATTCCACGCAACTCTTCCAGGATGCGGATCGACCTAACCACAATGCTCAACTGGACGTCTTTCAGAGATTTCGATAGAATGTACGTAGGTAGCGCTATAGGGCACGTCGACCCACTCAAGTCATCCACCTGACCCATTTAAACATTTTTATTATCTCGCGGGTCAACCGTTATCGTTGTCCTGACTTATTAACACAACGGACAACGAACAACAGCTAGGACCACCGCTCACCAGGCCCCGCTATGTCATCCCGTCAAAGCACGCGTTTACCAACAAATTGAATCGTCTTCTTACCTTATCTCGCGTGTGCTTCTGGAGGAGCTCGACTTTCGTGGTTTGGTATCTCATGGCCAACGAGCAAGGACCAGGCCCACGGTGGTATCCGCCTGTCCCGCCGTTCCGATACAATACCTCTTGCGGGCACGTTGGGTCACCCGACTACTTACCTTCAAGGACACCAATTGATTTAGGTGCCTACCATCAAGTGAAACCAGGAGGAATCACCCTCGATGGTACACTTGAATTAGTTCGACAGAGACATCAGCAGAATGAACTAAAGAGGAATATCCTCGTATCACCCAGGTGATGCTACGCTAACGAGCTGGTGATGCGCGAGGTGATGATAGTGATTTCTCTCCCTTCATTGGTAAACCCCAAGTGGATGGTGTGATGTAGCACATCATCAAATTTCCCTCAGTAAAGATACCAAGGTTTGTCTCCAGTAGGACTCCGGAGATGATAAGTAGGTGTCAGCGGCGCAACTGACGCGGACCTGCACACAGACACAAAGAACTTTGTTCCCAACGAAGTTCAGAGAGGTTGTCAATCTCTCCGGTCTTGTTGTTCACAAAGGATCAAACACAAGGGATAATGATAGCAACTGAAAGTAAAAGCAGAAAAGTAAATGAGCATGGAAACAGTGATGAAGATATGGACCGGGATACGTGATGTTCACTAGTGATGTCTCTCTCCCAAAAGACGATAAAACTGCTATGCGAGGTGAACAAATTACAAAAGGGCAATTGACAGGATTATGAACGCACCGCGATGCTAACTATGCTACAAAAGAAAGGAAGAGGCCCAAAAGCATGGGCAGAACGCCAAAATAAGTAGACCGAAATCCAACTGCATCTACTACTAATCATCCACCTTGAGATATCTATCCAGAACATCTCGCTGGTATTAAGTTGCGAGCCCCACCCAAAGTGTAAACCCAAAGCAGCAGACAACTGCATTAAGAAGCACTTTGCGTAAAGTAAACAATCCTTGTAACCGCGGTTACAAGCACCGTTGTTTTCCCCCTTGTGGCAACAACACATCCCCTAGACTCATGTTTCTGTCACTCAAGCGTGTCATCAGGGGGCATGAACCCACAATCGAGCATAACGTTCCCTCTTGGGGTTACTACCTACTACTTGGCCAAAGCAATAAACAACAACGGAGAACATGCAAGAATTACTTAGGAACAAAAATATAAGAGATAAGAACCAAATATATTACACAATCACAATCTGAACATAATCTCATAATCCATCAGATCCCATCAAACTCAGCATAGCAACAGCAGAAAGATTACAAAAGTGCCTCGATCATGTAGGGAAGCTCACGAGGTCTAAACCATGAAGAACAAAGAGGGGAGGAGAACATCACATAGCTACTGATCACGGACCCATGGTCCAAAGGAAACTACTCACGATACATCCGGGAAGCATCCATGGTGGAGAGAAGACTCTCGGAGGTCGGCCCTCCCTCCGGCAGGGTGCCGGGAAGAGGTCTGCTGGTGCTCCCGATCTCGGAAGCGCGGCGGCGGCGGAACAGAGGCGAGATCGCGAAAAAGAGTTCTCTCTCCGAGGGTTTCTCGTCACGGAGAATATATAGGCGAAGGGGGGCAACCAGGGGGGGCACCAGGGGTCCAGGCGCGGCCAGCCCCTGGGGCGCGCCACCAAGGCGCCTGGGCCCCTGGTGGTGGCCCTCTGGCCCCACTCAGGTCCTTCCGGAAGGATCTTCTGCGCTGATTTTTTATCTGATTTTGCCCGAATTTTTGGAGCACTTTTTATATGGGGGAAAACTGAAATAGAAAAACAGCAGAAAACAGGAACTGACACTGTGGTGCACTGAGTTAATAGGTTAGTCCAAATATGATCAAAAGTGTATCTAGATCATAGCAACATCACACAAAACATGCATGGAGCAAGCAGAAATTATAGATACGTTTTGGACGTATCAACATCCCCAAGCTTAATTCCTGCTCGTCCTCGAGTAGGTAAATGATAACAGCATAATTTCTGTGGTGACATGCTAGCAACCATATAAGAACTTTGAAAAGTAAAGCAGTCAAGGTTAGAGATTCAATTCAAGTCATAACATGCAAGAGTCTATATTAGCATTGAAACAAGTAACAAAAGAACAATAGGTGCAAGAGCTCTCGCTGTCCGTGACTCGAATGTCTCCAAATGGTGTTTGCGTGCAAGAAGGGGGATAGGGAATACGAGAAAAATATTTATTTGTTGAGAACTCAATCTACTAAAGTTTCACACTTGGTCTTTTTCTGGAATCTTATCTTGACTCGTCCCCAGACCACTAGCCAGGTACAAGTCAATTTGATCCACTCCTTTTTCAATAATTTGAGAACTCATGCAATGGATGAGCGTAAGCACGAGAGTTGACACTTAGGATGGCAAAGAGAGAAGTACGGAGGAGGAGGAAGACAAAAAAGAATGAGAAAGACTCACATCAATGAGGACAATCATAGGCAAGAGATGCCAAATGATAGATATGATGTGAGGAGTAGGGATTGCCATGCAACGGATGCACATATGAGCTAGGAAGCTCTCCAATGGAACTAGTGGGGGTGCATCTAACTTGCTCGCTCATGAAGACCTAGAGCTCGTTTGAGAAGGCTCATCCTTGGAATATGCAAGCCAAGTTCTATAATGTGAAGGTCCCCACATAGCTATATGCATAATGATCATCTCTATGGAGTACAAGGATATAAATGGAGTACTAATGTGGATCTCTCAAAAGGATAGTAGTGTTGCCCCTTTCTCTCTTTTTATTTCTTTTTCTCCTTTTTCTATTTTTTTCTATTTTTTTTGTGGCCTCAATGGCTCTTTCTATTTAACTCTCATTTGTCCTCTTTGGGATCTTTTATTGTGTCCACTTTGGGATCTTTTCCTCACTTAAGGGCAACACTCTATTTTACAAGAAGGTAAAGGAGATCTTTCACACTTTACAAGGTACTCGAAATCATAAAGAAGATGTAGCTATCATGATGTATGCAATGTATGTCGCTGCCAGTGTAGCAGGAACATGTATGACATGAAGATCAAGTCATGAATAGGTGGATGTTTCATGGAAATATATTTCGGAAAGGCTATGGAAAAGCCTTGATAGGTAGGTATGGTGGTTGTTTTGAGGAAAAAAATATAAGGAGGCTTATGATGACAGAGTGTATCATGCCAAGGGTTTGGATGTACCGGCGAAGGTGGACACCAAATCTCGGAGTGAGAAGAAGGCAATGCACAGCAAGGGAGAGGCTAGCAAAATATGGGAAGGTGGAAGTGTCAACTTTCGATACTTACATTAGTCCGAAGAACTCATGCACTTATTATCGGTAACTCTCAATCTAATAAGGAGGTTCACAAAGAGACAATTACCCCGAGGAGGAGTGTATGGGGATTTGGTTATCCTTGCGCATCCTCGACTCATGGTACGTGGGTGTACTCTAATATTTGATCCCTCCAAAGATTAGTGATCCATCTAGTAGTTAGAGTTCTCAACTAGTTTTTGTAGGTTTTGAAAATACACACGGATTGCCCAAAATACGACACCTATCACTAATAGGCTAAAGCTCTTGACACCAAAAGTTCAGACATTACTCACATCAATACCTCAAAACTATTGCAAGTTACTACTAGAATTAAATAGCAACCTCAATTAACTACTTCCAAGACAAGACACAACTCAGTGCAACAACCAACTCTCTTAACAAGATAAACATGAAAACTAAAGAGAGTTCCAGCAACAAACTAAACAAAATCCAAGGCTCTTGCTAAAGACAAATTAAGACTAAAACTAAACATGGCAGTAGCTACGAAAAGATAAAGAACACACAACAGCAAAAAGATAAGCAGGAAAAATCCTGTGATGTGTTCTAGATTGGAGTGGAGCGTGTTTCTCTCCCACACAAAGTAAGATGGGGTCTAACTTGTTATGACCAGCAGGCAAAACTAAAGAAAACTAAAAATAAAACCTAAGAGCGAGACGCTCCAAGCATAGCACATAACGCATGAAGTGATAAACATATAGTGAGACGAAGGACGAACTGATGATTGTTGATGGAGAAGGGGATGCACGGGGGCATCCCCAAGCTTAGAAGCTTGAGTCTCCTTGAATATTTATTGGGGATTCATGGGGGCATCCCCAAGCTTGAGCGCTTGACACTCCTGGATCTTCTTTCATCATCTTCCATCGCACACTTGAAAACTCCCTTCATACATAACTCATCATAAGCTGATTAGAGAGGTTAGTACTGAAAGGATCGGAATGTCGACTAGAGGGGCGGGGGTGAATAGGCGACTAACAATTTTTTTGACTTCTTAATAAGTTTAGGCTCAACGAGAAAAGTAAGTTGTCTAGATATGCAACTAGATGAGATCCTATATGACAACTTAACAACTACAACAAGAATTCAAGCAAGATATAATTAATGAAAAGTAAATTGCAAAGTAAAGGTAGAGGGAACACGGAGACAAGGATGTGTTACCGGAGTTCCTTCTCTCTCGAGAAGTACGTCTCCGTTTGGAGAGGGTGTGGAGCACAATGCTCACACGAAGGCCAACGAGGGCCACCCTATTCTCCTCACGCTCTTACCAATGCAAGATTTCGTGAACCACTACGCGGTGGCCTTGAAGGTGGCAACCGAACCTTTACAATACAAGGTTGGGGCAATCTCCACAACTTAATTGGAGGCTCCCAACAACCCATGGAGCTTCACCACAATGGAATGTGGCTCCGAGGTGACCTCTTCCGTCTAGGGCACCAACGCACCCAAGAGTAACAAGATCCACAAGGGAATAATGGGGGATCCACAAGGGAATAATGGGGGGAATCAAATATCCTTTGGTGGAAGTGTAGATCGGGGCCTCCTCTTCCAAACCCTAGAGAATCAACAAGTTTTGATGGCTAGGGAGGGAGATCGGGCAAGACTAAGCTTTGAGCGTCAATGGAGGAGCAGCAATAAATGAGGTGCCTCTCCATGGAGAAGAAGACCCCCTTTTATAGGGGGCACATTAAAAAACCATTGGACCCCCACCAACCACGGTACTACCGCTCTTAGAGCGGTACTACCGTGGCGCGGTACTACCGCAGTGGGTGCGGTACTACCGCACTGCCGTAGTACCGCAGCCTAGTGCCGTGCCCACAACCGCTTTAGACAGTGAGTTTGCAGTAGTGGTTACGGTACTGGCCTGCCGTACTACCGTAGCGCGGTACTGCCGTGCTGGGTGCGGTACTACCGTGGTACCGTAGTACCGCACTCTAGTGCCGTGCCCACTACCGCCCAGTCAGTGAGTTTGCGGTAGTGGTTGCGGCACTAGACTGCCGTACTATCGTACCGCGGTACTACCGCGCTGGGTGCGGTACTACCGTGGTACCGTAGTACCGTCCTCTAGTGCCGTGCCCACTACCGCTCAGTCAAAGAGTTTGCGGTAGTGGTTGCGGCACTAGACTGCCGTACTACCGTACTGCGGTACTACCGCAGATGGTGCGGTACTACCGCACACCAAGCGGTACTACCGCCCCAGCAGACCCAGGCTGGAATGGCCTCCTATACTGACTCCTCCGAAGGCGCCAAGAGGATATGTGGGTGCAGAGAAAAGTGTAGTGTGATGATTCCACCCATCATATCACCGCGGATCCCCTCTTAATAGTACGGATTTCCTATCGACTCAACCACCAAAAAAGAATCCGAGAGGGAAACTCCGTCTTCACGTTCCATCAACCGAGGGGATGATAACCGTCCTGTGCCATGGCTTAAGTTATCTGAAATACTCAAGGCACACGGTTAAACCGCAAATGTGTTGTCATCAATCACTAAAACCAATCATGGGGAAATATGCCCTATCAATCTCCCCCTTTTTGGTGTATTGATGACAACAACCGATTTGCTCAAAAAGATAATAGGGAATGAAACATATGGCATGGAGCCACAAAATATAGGCTAGCTCCCCCTAGATGTGTGCACCTTTAAGATTAACCTTTGGATTGCATGGTGCACACATTAGAATGGACACTACCCCTATATTTTATCTACCATGCCACACAAGCTACCAACAACAATTATATGAGCGAGAATTAGCACAAGCATAGCATAAGCAACATATAAAGTACTTTAAGCAAAGGGTAGCGTATGTCTCACACCATACTTCACAAAGGTCTCACAAAGCAAACGAACAACGAAAACAAACACACGGAGTTCACAAGTGGAGGCAAAGGCAACACAGAAACACACTTGTGACTCGACAACCCTGAAAGAAAGCAAATCGAGGTCCTAAACTCTCTCCCCCTTTGGCATCGAGACGCCAAAAAGGAAGAGAGTGACGTAACGCCCCACGGTGGTGGACTACTCCTCCGCCTGATTAGACTTATCCGAAGATCCCACCTCTGACTCCTCAGCAGGCTCCTCAACAGTCTCATCAGCAGGTGGAGCGGAAGTAGACGTGCCGGCAGTGTCCTCGTCAATCTCCCATGTGCTGAACTGGTAGATCCATTGATCCTCCTCAGTGATCTTCCCCTCAGATCCGGACTGCACTTCCATGCCTTGGTGCCTGTAGAACAGCTTCTGACGCTGGCGGTTTTCCTTCTCCCTCTTGTGAGCCTGATACATCCTGTGCTGCATGTGAGACTGCATGCAGAACAACTTCTTCACCTTGCGAGTGAGCTTAGCAGCCCAACCCGGCTGCTCCCAGTCCTGGGAGGAAGACCTCCCACTGCCACCAAAGCTCGTACCAGAGCGAGTGCGGCGGACGCTGCCACCACCAGCCGCAGGCTCACCAGCATCACCAGCTCCACCCTCCTCATCAGCCATCTCCGCATCAGAAGCAACTGGGGAACCTTGAGCAGCAGCCTCACCACCAGCCCAGTTGGCCTTAATCCGCAGCTGCACCACCTCATGCCTGGTAAGATGCCTCACCCGAAGAGGATCCTCATAAGTGTCACTCCAGACCTTCTCAAACAACAGCTGAAGGAAAGGCCCATAGATAGGGACCTTGCACTCCATAACTGCAGTGTAGAGCTCCTCATACATGATCGAGCAGATATCCAGAGTCATCGCCGTCCCCCTGTACTCCTGGCAGAGAAGAATCATGTTGACCAAGTAGCTATGGATCTTGTCCAGATCGCCAACCCGAGGGAACAGAGAGGTCCGGAAAATCCGGTGCATAATATCCAGAAACGGGGTGAGCATCAACTTGTGCTTCTCGTTGCCCTTCGCATCATAGTAGACACCAAAAGTCTGATAGGGGGCCAACTCACCCTTCTTCTTAGCAGGGGCGGAGGTGTGAGGACGCAGCCCCACCGGCTCATTGGCAGTGGTGTAGGGGACCTGCAGAAGATCCATGAATAACTTCCACTTGCATGTGAGAACATCATCATCACACATCCAGGTGATGTGCCTATCATCATCATTATGGAAGAAGACGGTGGCGAAGAACTGGGCCACGAGATCAGCGTCAAAAGGGTTGTTGAAGGAAATGATGTGGCGAAGCCCAAACTGATCCATCAGAGCAAGAGCATCAGCAAAGTAGTCCATATGCTGCTCCATGTATGCCAGACTGACAGACTTCACATTGGGCACAAACTTGTTCTTCCTGTCAGATATGAGCAAGTAGAAGACATCACGCTGCTCCTTGTTCCAGAACTTGGACTTCATCAAGGATGGATCACGAGGCTGCCTGTAGGGATTGACCCTACGGTAGTCCCGGTACTCTGGCAGAGGGAGCTCGACCACTGGCTTCCTCTTTGGCTTCTCTCGGTGAGCGGTCTTCTTCATTGAACTGTATGGTGCTTTGCCCTTGGCTGGAGCCTTGCGCTTCAAGTGCGAACGAGAGCCACCACCTGACCAAACCCAAAACAGACAGACACAAAAGGAGCAAGAGAATGAGATGCAAAAGTCCAGGAGATGAATAATAGAGAAGAGAAGGTGATACAGGTTGCAGGTTCTGGAGGTACGGTAGTACCGTGGTTAATGCGGTACTACCGCTCCACGGTAGTACCGTAGGGTACTACGGTAGTACCGCAGTAACACTGCGGTAGTACCGTGCAGACAGCTGAGACCACGGATCTGAGATCCGGTACTACCGTGCCTCCACAAATCACAACCACACCAACCAATCTACTCTATGCCTATCTAGCAATCCTTCCATGTCCTCAAAATGCCTAGGAATAGCCAAAAACCTAGTGGATCTAAAAGCATTGCCCTAAACACAAAAGCTCAAGAACACGAGCCAACACGAGGGAGAAACGGGGCAATACCGGGATCCATGGCACACGGGGGAGGTGGGGATCGATCCCACCGGAGGAGAACACGGAGGGGAAGCACGGATGTGGCACTTCGGGGAGGGCGCCGTGGGAGAGCCTTGCTGCTTCGAGAGAGGAGAGAAGGGGAAACTGACTGGGGTATGGGGATAACTTCCCGTACCCCTTCGGTTTTGACTCTCCCCGAGACTGCGGTAGTACCGCACTGGGCGCGGTAGTACCGCTGGCGCGGTAGTACCACAGGAAGCAGAAAACTCAGCCAAGGTGGAAAACAAGGAGGACTTTTGCGCGACGACTAAAGGGGGAGGCTTAGGATGGAGACAAACAAAACACGACTGGGAAGGGTCACTTCATGATCAAAGAGCACACGAACAAGAGAGAAATCTTGAAGTGACCAAAACGCAAAACAAAGAAAAACGGACACAAGAACACAAACACTCTCCAACGAAGAGGGGCGGTGGCCGAAGCCACCATGTTTGAGCTTATTTGGTATGACACCACAAAGATGTGTCTTGGGTTCATGGCCAATGCTCTTCACATTGGGCATAAACCTAACCTACCCCTACCCTACTGGGCCACACCCAGCCCATTCCCTTCCCCACCCAGAAACCTGTTGGAGATATGCCCTAGAGGCAATCATGTTATGATGTTATCTCCTTATGTATTCATGAGTTATTTGTATTGTCCTTGAACATCATCACTGATATGTATCAATAAGTATGTGACTTGTTTGTGAGACTATATATTCTATGATGATTGTTCTAATGGTCCCTAGTTGATAAGGTTATGCAGACACATATCCTTGACTAGTATATGATTCGATTGATGACTATGTTTCACAAGTCATGAGCATGGAGATGCTACCGATAGTATGAACTTAGTGATGGGATCACTGAGTTGGACAGAGACCCACTTTGAGACGCAGCGAGATATTGTCATCTGTTAGTCTCAATACAATGTATATGCCATGTCCTAGACCTGAGGTCCTCGCATGTTCTCGGGATGAGGAATGACTCACTTAGGGACTATCAAACGCTACACCGTAACTGGGTAGTTATAAAGGTAGCTTACGGGTGAGTCATGATACATGCCGCGAGACATGGTTGATCAAGATGGGATTTGCCCCTCCACTTTGGAGAGATATTCTCTGGCCCTCTCTAGTGATAAGATTAGAAAGCATGGCCATGCGACATGGGTTAAGTGTTAACCCGGTTCAGGAATCTGTATCACGGTTTCGAGAAGAGAGGTCAAGCTATCACAAGGGTGACAAGTACTCGCCTTGAGCTTGACAACATATATCGTGAGGCAAAAGGAATGTTGCATATGACACTTTGTAATTGTTCGTCTTATGACTTTACGCATATATGGGAGTCGGCATGTTCTGCTAGGAACCGCTACCGACTATCGAACCGGATGTGATTCGGGACGTGTCCATGTGTACGTGAACCTATAGGGTCGCGCGCTTAAGAGGAAAGGAGCCCATTCAGATGTGATCCGAATGGAATATGGATGGAGGGTCCGGATTGCCTCAAGGGTTGAGGCCATTCCACGAGCGCCTATATAAAGGCTAGGGCGAACCCCGAAGGGGAACAGGACAGACCACAACCCTAGCCGCCACTCCACCTCCAGGCCGAGCCGCCGGACCTAGCAGTCCGCCGCCCGGCGCTCCTCCTTGTACGTGCGCATCCCTTGGAGGCGCTGCACCTGCGGCGCTTGGACGAACTGTTTGCGGGATCGGATCGCAGGACTCCGTTCGTGGGATCGGTACGAGGGATCGGTTCAAGGGATTCGAGGAGCAGCCGCTGACACGCACCGCCAACTCTCCTTCCGCTGCCGTGACTGCGCGTCTAGTGGTAAACCCTAATCACGTAGTTCATCCCCAGTAGCAGTGATCTTGTTTGTGCGCGGTAGAAATTTTAATTTGGCGCTAGCGTAGCGTACCGCGTGCCCCAACAGTGGTATCAGAGCCAGGTTGCGTGGTGTTGAATTCGTGATAGAATTTCATATGGAGATATGTAGATCGGATCTTGTGTTGGTAGATCAGATTGGTTTTGCATGTTTGAGGTTCTTGGTTTCATGATCTGTCCCGAGGCGCGAGCTACTTAGGTCGTGCCACAACTTATCCCTAGAGGTCGGTTATCCTCCATTGGGATAGACAGTGTGCCGTAAACCCTGTTGTAGCACGCGGATATCACTTTGTGATTGATCCGGGACACGGATCGGGACACGGCGTGGATATGATCCGCGCTGTCCAGAAATCTGTGAGCAGGTTCGGTTCAGAGGCCATATCTTGGTCATATGAACTCCGATTGAGCTCCATGACCTACCAAACGATGCAGAATGAAAAGATATGCAAAACAGCGACCAAGAAATCTGCCCGACGCACGGCTCGTCGTGGGCGCAGCCCCGTCGACGGCGTGGCCACCGATCTCCTCAGCCCGCGCCACAAAGCCCGGCAGCTTCGCCGTGCTCCGCGCCGTTGAACCCCCCTTCCAATTCGGGAAGGGGCGCCTCCAAGCCGACGCCACGGTCATCCTCTTCCGCTCCGGTCACCACGGCGCCGACGCGCGATTCGACCGCCCCAAGCCTTCCCCGAGCACGATTCGCACGGCTGCAGCCACTGTGAGCTTTCCCCGCGTCTCCGTACGCCCGCTAGCCTTCCCCAACGCCCCGGTCTCCGTCTCCCCGCCGCTTGCTCCGGCCGTCGCCGCGGGCGACGTAGCCGTCGCCATGGGCCGCGCAAGCTCGCGCCAATAGCACCCATGGATGCGCCTCGCTCCCTAGCACGCGTGTGAGCCAACCCGGTGCCCTCCCGTGGTCTGGGCGGACCGCCCCGACGTGCTCGCCGTGCAGCCGTCGTCGGCGAGCCCCCCACGGGCCACTGACCGATGGGGTCCGGGCAACAGAGGGCTAACCCCTTTGCCTCTATGACCAAGGGGCCCCACCCCCTAATCCCATGTTAACAATAATTAGCAGAGAAACCCCCCCCTAAGTGGCTGACAGGTGGGGCCACTGCCTATTTAAAATAAAAGAAAACTGTTGGTTTTAATTAGGTCAATGACACCTGGGCCCCACCTGTCATATATTGATTATAATAAATTATATAATATTAACAGTCACTTACATGTGGGTCCAGGGGTATTTTAAAATTAAAAAAATTGAATTATTATTAAACAGGGGCTGACATGTGGGTCCCACATGTCAGCACTGTTCTGGATAATGTTTTAATACTAATAAAAGAAATTATTTAAAAGGATTTTAAATGATTTAAATTGTTTAAAACTTTGAAATTCAATATCTTTTAATCCGTATATCGGATCGAAAAACTTTATACATGCAAATTGATCAGAAAAATATAACGAATAAGAATACACTATCCGTATGTCTACCTCACCCCCCTAACACACCGATCATCGACATTCCCCCCTCCGGGCTGTCTGTCGATAATTCCTGGTACCGATAAAAAGTACCCGGATGAATTTATTCCGAACACGAAAGTTGTCCGGAATGGTTCAACTAACCCGGATACACCCCCGTTATCTTTGTCGGATGTCCACGACACCTCCGGCTTGATCCTTCTCCCTCCGGACACCCTGTCCGGTAATCACCCGGAGCCGGTAGTTCATCCCTGGATGGATTCCCGCTCCAAGCAACGTGCATTGCACTGCGTTAGAACACCGTTAACATTTCATCTGTCATGTCTTGCCTATGTTTGTATATTATTGCTGTGTATTTACTGTTTCCTCCCCCCTTAATCTCCGGTAGACCCCGCTGCTACCGCCGACTACACTGCTGCCGGGTACGACTACTTCGTCGACGACCCTACCCCTACCGTCGAGCTTCCAGGCAAGCAGAGCCATTCTCTTCCCCAGATATCGCCTACCTTTCCGTATTTTCTTGCACTAGGCATGGTTACTGCTGCTGCTATGATTACAATCCTATTCAATTGCATAGCCTGATTTTGTCGCCCCTTGATGTACCTTTCTTATCCTATGCTTCCTATTATAATTATGCATGTATTCAGCAGTGAACCCTGCGCATTGTTAGCTAGGACTAGATAGCGGGCCGTGACCACTCAGGGGGGTGAACACGGATACAATATATACAACTGCACAGGTACGGAACAAAGCAGACACCGCCAAAGGCCCCTATCTGGGTTATGCCTAGTCACCTCAAGTGTGAGCTATCAAGGAGTAATCCTTGTACTCCACTCGAGGCTGACTTTGTCTTGCCGCCATAGGGTCCTGAACAGCGGTTGTCCCTAAAGGTAAGAAGTCGGGCGACCCAACGGTGCCCGCGAGAGGTATATCGTCGGGAACGACAGGGAGGGTATGACCGACGTTACTGGCGTGCTTGGCCCCTGCTCGTATCTCGCGAGAGTTCCCAAACCACGAAAGTCGAGCTCTACCAAGAGCACACGCGAGACAAGGTAAGGAGACGGTTCACCTTGTTGGTAACCGCAGTGACTTGGTGGGACGACAGGGCAGGCACCGATGTACTGGTGGTCCTGACTGCTGTCGTTGACCGCGGGTCGGTTAAGTCGAGGCAACGATAACGGTTGTCACGCAGGTTAATTAAAATGCTAAATGGTTCGGCGGATGACTTGAGAGACCCGTTGGTCTGTACGCACTACCTACACGTGGGATTACGGTGTGGGCCCTCCGCGTCGTAGTTCGTCCGAAAGCTCTTCAGACGTCAGCAGTACTGCGGCCTGATCGCCGGGAAGTGGTCTTGTCTTTTTGCTGCAGCAGGTGTGTTTGGATTTGCTTTTGCTTCACCGGCCAGACTCGCACCGTGCAGGAGCGTGCAAGGGTGAGGGACCTAGACCCCTTGGCGCATAGGATATAGTCCGGCGGATGGCCTCTCTGCTGAGCCTAGGATGGGCTGCGATGTGTCGGATAGCCTCGGTGGGGCGTTCCCTAACAAGGTTCACGCCACCCTGGAGATCCGAGCGTGCAGGCTGAACAGTAGTGCACCCCTGCAGGGAGTTTAATCTATTCGAATAGCCGTGTCCACGGTAACAGGACGCTTTATGCTGAAGCTGGATCTTACCACTAGAAACTATTACTATTAAACAGTATGGTTCCGAGTCTTCTTCCTCGTAGGGAGTCGAGGAGGGGAACTCGGTGGCATTATTATTATTAATCATTACAACTTATATTATACATTGTTGCAGCAACTTCTGCTTCATTGTTACTTTATTGCTTTATATAAACTGTTGGCTGATTCTCTCCTCATGCTGCAAGACATCGTCGGAAGATGATATTCTTCGTTAGGCCTAGCTTCTTACGTTTGCTCTGGATTTCTATCTTACAGTCCACTATATACAGCCTCTTCTTTCCGTTGATACAATGCATAATGCTTAGTAGCGGACGTAAGACTCGCGGGTATACTAGATACTCACCTGCTTTATTTCCTTTACTGTTTTGCCTGATCGGCCGCTGCAGTCGACGTTGGAGCCTTGGAGTCCAGGAGCAGGAGATCCCCGATGTCGGCCACCGCAACATGAAGATCCCCGATGCCTTCTACGACGTCGAGTTTCCCTTTGACCAGGAGTAATATGGAGGTTCCCAGGCAGGAGGCCTTGCCTTTTCGATCGTTGTTGATATTTGTGCTAGCCTTCTTAAGGCAACCTTGTATCCTTGTGTCTGTACTCAGATACTATTTGCTTCCGCTGACTTGTGCTCTCGAGCTGTTGTATTCGAGCCCTCGTGGCCCTTGGCTTGTATTAAACAGCTTGTATTATTTTATTTGTAGAGTTGTGTTGTGATATCTCACCGTGAGTCCCTGATCTCGATCGTGTACCTTGCGTGTATGATTACTGTACACGGTCTGATTTTGGGGGCGTCACTAGTTGGTATCAGAGATGACTGCTTGTAGGAAGCCCCTAACCACTCCTTGGTCGAAGTTGAGTCCAGACTTTGCAAAACTATTTTGCTAACTTAATGTTTGGCTTACGGGCCCACATCGGTGTCACTACGTGTGATATCTATGGTATTAGGATCCTTTTCTCCTTACCTATGCTCTGGGACTCTGCTCTCTTATCCTTGCTGGTAAGTTTTACAAACGCTGACATTAGGATCACGTTCTCTTGATTCCACCCGGCGTTTTTGGTGCTTGCTCCCCCTGATACTCAAAAGGACTTCGTGATTTATTGCGACGCGTCTCGTCAAGGATTAGGCTGTGTCCTAATGCAAGAGCGCAAAGTGATTGCTTATGGCTCTCGTCAGTTGCGTGCTCACGAAGATAAGTATCCAACTCATGATCTCGAATTGGCAGCAGTAATTTATGCATTGAAGCTGTGGCGACATTACCTCGTCGGTAATCGTTGCGAGATCTTCACCGACCACCAAAGCCTGAAGTACCTGTTTACGCAACCAGACCTGAATCTCCGCCAACAGAGATGGCTCGAGACAATAGCCGACTACAAAATGGGAATTTCTTACACCCCGGGCAAAGCTAATGTGGTGGCCGATGCGTTAAGCCGCAAAGCCTATTGTAGTGAACTTGAAGTTCAGGTGCAACAGCCACGTCTGTATGCAGAACTCCGCAAGCTGAACATCAAAATTGTTCCGCAGGGATATGTGAACTCCCTGGTGGTCCAACCAGACCTCGACACCCGCATCAAGACGGTACAACATTATGACTCTGACATTTGGAAGATTAAGCGTCGTGTCGCCAGCGGAGAACCCTCATTCTTCACTTTTAATGCAAATGATGATAATGCGGTGTACTTCAAGGGTCGTTTAGTGGTTCCGGTAGCCAAGGCCAACCTGAATTACGCCTCTGATGTCATGAAAGAAGCTCATGATAGACCTTTGTCGATTCACCCTGGTAGTACCAAAATGTACCAAGACATTCGTCAGCGGTACTGGTGGTCCAACATGAAACAAGACATTGCTCGTTATGTTGATGAGTGTGACGTTTGCCGTCGCGTGAAAGCCGAACATCAAAGACCTGCTGGTACTCTGCAACCACTCTCTATTCCTGAATGGAAATGGGACAAGATTGAAATGGACTTCGTCACCGGATTTCCCCGATCACAGAAAGGTCATGATGCCATCTTTGTCGTCATCGACCGATTCTCCAAGGTTGCTCATTTTCTGCCTGTCAAGGAGACGATCTCTGCTAGTCAGTTAGCAGACTTGTATGTTTCCAGAATTGTTTCCCTCCACGGTATTCCGTTGGAGATCAGTTCCGACCGAGGCAGCATTTTCACCTCTAAGTTCTGGGATAGTTTCCAAGAAGCTATGGGCACTCACCTGAATTTCAGCACCGCTTATCACCCCCGGTCGCAAGGACAAGTCGAACGAGTCAACCAAGTGCTTGAAGATATGCTCCGAGCTTGTGTCATCTCATTCGGTAAGAAATGGGAGGAATCTCTTCCATTTGCTGAATTCTCGTACAACAATAGCTATCAAGCTAGTCTGAAGATTGCACCCTTTGAAGTTCTCTATGGACGTAAGTGTCGAACCCCTCTGAATTGGTCAGAAACTGGAGAAAGAGCTCTCATTGGTCCGGACATTATTCAGCATGCCGAAGATCAGGTTCGCGTTATCCGTGAACACTTGAAGGCTGCTCAGTCCCGTCAGAAGAGCAACTATGATCGCAAGCATAAGGAGATGGTCTATCAACCTGGCGAATATGCTTACCTCCGTGTCACCCCGATGCGAGGCACTCATCGTTTCGGAATCAAAGGCAAGTTAGCTCCTCGCTACATTGGCCCGTTCCGCATCCTTTCCAGAAGTGGACCCGTGGCATACCGTTTGGAATTGCCGGCAAACCTCTCCCAAGTCCACGATGTCTTCCACGTGTCGCAACTCCTACGCTGCTTCAAGGACCCCATCCGCGAAGTGGAACATGATATGATCGAGCTGCAACAGGACTTGACTTATTAGGAACATCCGAGCCGCATTCTCGATCAGTCTGAACGCAAAACCCGCAACAAGACGACGAAGTTTCTCAAAGTTCAGTGGTCGAATCATTCTGAGGATGAAGCCACTTGGGAACGCGAAGATCGTCTTCGTGAAGAATACCCCGATCTTTTCCCCTCTACCACCTAAATTCTCGGGACGAGAATTCTTGTAGTGGGGGAGATTTGTAACACCCTCACTGTCAGTGAACAGTAATCACTGTTACTGTTCATCTGTACTGTTCCAAAACTTTTGTTGATCAACTTGGAACAGTTCCAATTTCAAATTCCACTTTGATGTTCTTGAATGCATGGTGATCATGGACCTTGATCATCTGGAATCAAAACAAGTACAAGCCATTTGAAATAAAATTCAAACAAACCCTAGAATGCCTTTTTGTGGAATAATAAAATATGGTGGCAATAAAATCTTTTCCAAAAATTATGAGACTACTTTTATAAAAACACAAATATTCAGTGGACCAAATACATATGGGTTTGAGTATTTATTAAGTGATAGAAAATTTTAAACAAATCAAAACAGTGGATACAAACCCTATTTAAATCATTTAATATTTAATTGAAATATTTAATGACTTTTATAAGTGCCCAAACCTTTTGTGGCATTAGCCTAGGGTATAACAATAATTATGGGTCACATGCAACATTTTATAAAAATGCCTAAGGCAATAAAAGAATTACAAAAAGTAATAACAGAAAAGAAAAAGGAAAAAAAAACAAAAGAAAAAGATAAACCTAACCTACCCCTACCCTACTGGGCCACACCCAGCCCATTCCCTTCCCCACCCAGAAACCAGCCCACAGCCCAACCCCCCGGTCATCCCCCTCCTCCCGTACGGGCACCCTTGCGTGGCGCCCATCGCCCGGAGCCATGGCGTGGACGTCGCCGTGGGCACCATCCCCCCGTCGCCGTCGGCCTCTTAAGGACCCCGGTGCCCCCCCTAACCTAACCCTAGCCCGCAGTCCCTCTCCCTCTGGATCTCGCGCCCCCTCACCTCTCTCCAGCGCCACCCCCGTCCTGCCCGACGCACGGCTCGCCGTGGGCGCAGCCCCGTCGACGGCGTGGCCACCGATCTCCTCAGCCCGAGCCACAAAGCCCGGCAGCTTCGCCGTGCTCCGCGCCGTTGAACCCCCCTTCCAATTCGTGAAGGGGCGCCTCCAAGCCGACGCCACGGTCATCCTCTTCCGCTCCGGTCACCACGGCGCCGACACGCGATTCGACCGCCCCAAGCCTTCCCCGAGCACGATTTGCACGGCTACAGCCACTGTGAGCTTTCCACGCGTCTCCGTACGCCCGCTAGCCTTCCCCAGCGCCCCGGTCTCCGTCTCCCCGCCGCTTGCTCCGGCCGTCGCCGCGGGCGACGTAGCCGTCGCCATGGGCCGCGCAAGCTCGCGCCAATAGCACCCATGGATGCGCCTCGCTCCCTAGCACGCGTGTGAGCCAACCCGGTGCCCTCCCGTGGTCTGGGCGGACCGCCCCGACGTGCTCGCCGTGCAGCCGTCGTCGGCTAGCCCCCCACGGGCCACTGACCGATGGGGTCCGAGCAACAGAGGGCTAACCCCTTTGCCTCTATGACCAAGGGGCCCCACCCCCTAATCCCATGTTAACAATAATTAGCAGAGAAACCCCCCCTAAGTGGATGACAGGTGGGGCCACTGCCTATTTAAAATAAAAGAAAAACTGTTGGTTTTAATTAGGTCAATGACACCTGGGCCCCACCTGTCATATATTGATTATAATAAATTATATAATATTAACAGTCACTTACATGTGGGTCCAGGGGTATTTTAAAATTAAACAAATTGAATTATTATTAAACAGGGGCTAACATGTGGGTCCCACATGTCAGTACTGTTCTGGATAATGTTTTAATACTAATAAAAGAAATTATTTAAAAGGATTTTAAATGATTTAAATTGTTTAAAACTTTGAAATTCAATATCTTTTAATCCGTATATCGGATCGAAAAACTTTATACATGAAAATTGATCAGAAAAATATAACGAATAAGAATACACTATCCGTATGTCTACCTCACCCCCCTAACACACCGATCATCGACATTCCCCCCTCCGGGCTGTCTGTCGATAATTCCCGGTACCGATAAAAAGTACCCGGATGAATTTATTCCGAACACGAAAGTTGTCCGGAATGGTTCAACTAACCCGGATACACCCCCGTTATCTTTGTCGGATGTCCACGACACCTCCGGCTTGATCCTTCCCCCTCCGGACACCCTGTCCGGTAATCACCCGGAGCCGGTAGTTCATCCCCGGATGGATTCCCGCTCCGAGCAACGTGCATTGCACTGCGTTAGAACACCGTTAACATTTCATCTGTCATGTCTTGCCTATGTTTGTATGTTATTGCTGTGTATTTACTGTTTCCTCCCCCTTAATCTCCGGTAGACCCCGCTGCTACCGCCGACTACACTGCTGCCGGGTACGGCTACTTCATCGACGACCCTACCCCTACCGTCGAGCTTCCAGGCAAGCAGAGCCATTCTCTTCCCCAGATATCGCCTACCTTTCCGTATTTTCTTGCACTAGGCATGGTTACTGCTGCTGCTACGATTACAATCCTATTCAATTGCATAGCCTGATTTTGTCGCCCCTTGATGTACCTTTCTTATCCTATGCTGCCTATCATAATTATGCATGTATTCAGCAGTGAACTCTGCGCATTGTTAGCTAGGACTAGATAGCGGGCCGTGACCACTCAGGGGGTGAACACGGATACAATATATACAACTGCACAGGTACGGAACAAAGCAGACACCGCCAAAGGCCCCTATCTGGGTTATGCCTAGTCACCTCAAGTGTGAGCTATCAAGGAGTAATCCTTGTACTCCACTCGAGGCTGACTTTGCCTTGCCGCCATAGGGTCCTGAACAGCGGTTGTCCCTAAAGGTAAGAAGTCGGGCGACCCAACGGTGCCCGCGAGAGGTATATCGTCGGGAACGACAGGGAGGGTACGACCGACGTTACTGGCGTGCTTGGCCCCTGCTCGTATCTCGCGAGAGTTCCCAAACCACGAAAGTCGAGCTCTACCAAGAGCACACGCGAGACAAGGTAAGGAGACGGTTCACCTTGTTGGTAACCGCAGTGACTTGGTGGGACGACAGGGCAGGCACCGATGTACTGGTGGTCCTGACTGCTGTCGTTGACCGCGGGTCGGTTAAGTCGAGGCAACGATAACGGTTGTCACGCAGGTTAATTAAAATGCTAAATGGTTCGGCGGATGACTTGAGAGACCCGATGGTCTGTACGCACTACCTACACGTGGGATTACGGTGTGGGCCCTCCGCGTCGTAGTTCGTCCGAAAGCTCTTCAGACGTCAGCAGTACTGCGGCCTGATCGCCGGGAAGTGGTCTTGTCTTTTTGCTGCAGCAGGTGTGTTTGGATTTGCTTTTGCTTCACCGGCCAGACTCGCACCGTGCAGGAGTGTGCAAGGGTGAGGGACGTAGACCCCTTGGCGCATAGGATATAGTCCGGCGGATGGCCTCTCTGCTGAGCCTAGGATGGGATGCGATGTGTCGGATAGCCTCGGTGGGGCGTTCCCTAACAAGGTTCACGCCACCCTGGAGATCCGAGTGTGCAGGCTGAACAGTAGTGCACCCCTGCAGGGAGTTTAATCTATTCGAATAGCCGTGTCCACGGTAACAGGACGCTTTCTGCTGAAGCTGGATCTTACCACTAGAAACTATTACTATTAAACTGTATGGTTCCGGGTCTTCTTCCTCGCAGGGAGTCGAGGAGGGGAACTCGGAGGCATTATTATTATTAATCATTACAACTTATATTATACATTGTTGCAGCAACTTCTGCTTCATTGTTACTTTATTGCTTTATATAAACTGTTGGCTGATTCTCTCCTCATGCTGCAAGACATCGTCAGAAGATGCTAGTCTTCGTTAGGCCTAGCTTCTTACCTTTGCTCTGGATTTCTATCTTACAGTCCACTATATACAGCCTCTTCTTTCCGTTGATACAATGCATAATGCTTAGTAGCGGACGTAAGACTCGCGGGTATACTAGATACTCACCTGCTTTATTTCCTTTACTGTTTTGCCTGATCGGCCGCTGCAGTCGACGTTGGAGCCTTGGAGTCCAGGAGCAGGAGATCCCCGATGTCGACCACCGCAACATGAAGATCCCCGATTCCTTCTACGACGTCGAGTTTCCCTTTGACCAGGAGTAATTTGGAGGTTCCCAGGCAGGAGGCCTTGCCTTTTCGATCGTTGTTGATATTTGTGCTAGCCTTCTTAAGGCAACCTTGTATCCTTGTGTCTGTACTCAGATACTATTTGCTTCCGCTGACTTGTACTCTCGAGCTGTTGTATTCGAGCCCTCGTGGCCCTTGGCTTGTATTAAACAGCTTGTATTATTTTATTTGTAGAGTTGTGTTGTGATATCTCACCGTGAGTCCCTGATCTCGATCATGTACCTTGCGTGTATGATTACTGTACACGGTCTGATTTTGGGGGCGTCACAATTAAAAGATTGGTTAACCGAACCAAAGATAATGTCATCAACATATAGTTGGCATATGAACAATTGCCCACCAACCCTCTTAGTAAAAAGAGTGGGATCGATTTGCCCAATTTGAAACCCATAATCGAGTAAGAACTCGGTAAGGTGATCATACCAAGCTCTTGGGGCTTGTTTGAGGCCATAGAGAGCCTTGTCGAGTTTATAGACATGATTAGGGAAATTGGGGTCCTCGAACCCGGGGGGTTGCTTGACATATACCAACTCATTAATGGGACCATTAAGAAAAGCACTCTTCACATCCATTTGATATAGCTTGAAGTTAAGATGAGAAGCATAAGCAAGAGCTATACGAATGGACTCAAGGCGAGCCACGGGGGCAAAAGTTTCACCGTAGTCAATACCTTCGACTTGGGAAAAACCTTGTGCCACCAACCTTGCCTTGTTCCTTATGACAACACCATTAGCATCTTGCTTGTTCTTGAAGATCCACTTGGTCCCAATAACATTATGATCACCTTTGGGTCTCTCCACTAATGACCACACCTTGTTGCGCTTGAAGTTGTTGAGCTCATCATGCATGGCCTCAAGCCAATCCGGGTGTTCAAGCGCCTCAAAAACCTTTTGGGGTTCAACACAAGAAACAAACGCATTATGGGCACAGAAGCTTCTCAATTGACTACGAGCTGTTACCCCTTTCTTGATGCTTCCGATCACTTGATCCACCGAGAGATCTTGAGACATTAACCGGGATGCAATCTTGAGTGCTCAACGTGCTCTTTCTTCCTCCATGGCCTCTTGAGATGGATCGAGAGGAACATCTTCGGAAGAGGGAGCATCAACAAGGACTTGCTCAACATCTTGAGTTTGTCCTTGAACTTGAACTTGATCTTGGTCATCATTGGGTGCGACACCCTCAACATTGATGTGATCTTGACCTTGATCTTGTTCGGTAACGAGAGGGCCTTCATCTTGTTCTTGGTTGGCGTGTTGATCTTGAGGAGGTGATGGCTCCACTTGAGTAGAGCATTGTCCTTCTCCTTCCGCCACAAGGGGTTCCTCAATGGGTAGGAAAAATCCCACACCCATTCTTCTTATGGCTTCCGGAGGAATTTCATTACCTACATCATTAAGATCACTTTGCCCCACTTGGGAGCCATTATGTTCGTCAATCTCCACGTTGCTAGATTCTTCAACAAGCCCGGAAGACTTGTTGTAGACTCTATACGCGTGAGAGTTTGAAGCATACCCAACAAATATGCCCTCAATTGCCTTAGACTCAAACTTAGACAAACGGGCACCCTTTTTAAGAATGAAACACTTACACCCGAAGACCCGGAAGTACTTGATGTTGGGCTTCTTCCCGGTAAGGATTTCATATGGCGTCTTGTTCAGGATCTTGCGAAGATAAAGACGATTGGTAGCATGACAAGCGGTGTTGATGGCTTCCGCCCAAAAGTTGTAGGGACTTTTGAACTCCGCCATCATTTTCCTTGCCGCATCAATTAAAGTGCAATTCTTTCTCTCCGCAACACCATTTTGTTGAGGGGTATAAGCAGCGGAATATTGATGTTTGATCCCATCATCACCAAGAAATTCATCCAAGGTATAGTTCTTGAACTCGGTGTCGTTGTCACTTCTAATAGCCAATATCTTTGAGTTATGTTGACGTTGAGCTTCATTGGCAAACTCGATGACGGTTTGTTGAGTCTCACTCTTCCTCTTGAAGAAATAAACCCATGTGTATCTTGAATAGTAATCCACAATCACCAAACAATACTTCCTTCCGCCAAGACTATCATAGGATGGAGGCCCGAAGATATCCATGTGAAGGAGTTCCAACGACCTCTTGGTGGAGATGATATTCTTGACGGGATGTTTCTTCTCGTGAAGCTTTCCTTCAATACAAGCCCTACAACAACGATCTTTGGCAAAACTAACATTTGTTAGTCCCACAACATGATCACCGTTGAGGAGTGTTTGCAAAGATCTCATATTGACATGGGCTAGTCGGCGATGCCAAAGCCATTCCACATCAACTTTAGCCATTAGACACATTGCGGTTTTGGTGGGAACTTTGGATAAGTCCACCACATACATACCGTCCTCCACGTGTCCAACAAAGGCTACTTTAAGAGTTTTGCTCCACATCAAGGTGACCATGTCTTTATCAAAGAAGGTACAAAGACCCATCATAGCAAGTTGATGAACGGAGAGTAAATTAAAGGCACAAGTCTCAACGAGTAATACTTTCTCAATGGACGAGTCCAGAGAAATTATTACTTTACCGAGACCCAATACCTTAGACGTGTTTGCATCACCAAATTGGACACGGGTGGTTCGAGATGGTCCATAGTGAATATCCACCAACATGTCCTTGCTTCTGGTCATATGACTTGTAGCCCCACTATCAAGTATCCATGAGCCACCACCGGAAGCCGCCACCTACATGGAATCAATGCTTGGTTTTAGGTACCCATTCACGAATGGGTCCTCTCGCGTTAGTAACAAGGGTCTTAGGGACCCAAATAGACCAAGCAATATATTCATCATAAGAACCAATAAATTTGGCATAGACATGCCCATCGTTAGTGCAACAAAGAGCATAAGAAGGATTAGTTGGTCCAGCAAAGTCATTGGGGATGGCATCACCCCTTTTGGAAACACCACCCTTATTGACCTTTGCCACTTTCTCTTGAGGCTTCTCCCCTTCCTTCACGAATGCTACATCTTTTGTGGGAGGGGGAGCTTTTCCTTTCTTCTTCTTGTTCTTCCTTTTCTTGTTCTTCTTTTTGGATGAACTAGCACCAAACCCAATTCCTTCCTTGCCAATCACCTCCTTATGGGAACTCAAGAGATCATTGAGATTCTTTTTGTTGGGAAACGTAGTAGAAAACAAAAAAATTCGGCCTACGAATCAAGAACCCAAGATCATCCAAGAAGATTGCATACAAGGTTTTAGGTCATGGCTCACCAACCGATGTAGCGGAAGTAGAGTTGGTGAAGCTCGTGGACGTAGTGGAAGTAGATCTCGAAAGTTCTCCCAGGAACAGTCCCTCGATCAATCCCACGAACAAGTCCCGCGATCTAGTCCCACGGACAAGTCCCATGAACAAGCTCCTCGAAGAAGGGTCGAAGGTACGACCCCTCCATTAGTATCCACACATCCTGTAGCAGCAATCCAGCAGCGCTCCGCCGTCCAGAGATGAACGCCACCGAGAAAACTAGAGGGAGAAAACCCTAACGGATTCCGATCTAGAACTGCGTCTAAACCGGGGTCTAATTGTGGAGCAACGGGGTTTAGAGGAGGGAGGGTGGCGCATAGGCCTTGGGGACAAGTTGTGCTGCGCCCCCCACCCCTCCCCCACATTATATAGGTGTCCAAGAGGCCCTTGGGGCGCAATAAGGGGGGTGGGGAGTCCAACTTGGACTCCCAAACCTCCCAAACCTTCCCACCAGAAACCTGCCATATTGGAGAGTTGGACTTTCCACCTGGAGGGGAATTCCTTCCCCTTGGTGCGCCCCCCACCCCTTGGCCGGCCAGGGCAGCCTAGGTGGCTTGCCCCCCAAGGCTAGGGGCGCAGGGGAGTGGGTGGTACTGCCCGGAACCTTCCGGAAGCTTCCATGACCTTCTAGAAGCTTCCAAGACCTTCCGGGACATACCGGGACCGTTTCGGGACATTCCGGACACTTCTGGAGCACTTCCAGGACCTTCCGAGACCTTTCTCGGACGTTCCGGAGCCATCCGGATAGTTTCCAAGACCATCCGAGTTACAGTTTAAGCCACCCGATGACCGCGAAGGTTGTCGGGACGCCCAGCGATTATCCGGAAACTATTCCGGTTGATCCAGGACTTCCCCAGTACCATTCTCATATGTTCCGGAACCACCTGGGACTACTCTAGAGTGATCCGGACATAACCTTAAATACCCAGAACTACTTCTGATGCCCTTATGAACAATTCCATAAATCTCCGGAACTACTTCCGGTACCCGTATGAACTATTCTGCTTTGCTTCCACTAAACCTTCTACCATACTAGTATTCTAACAGACTACTGCTCGTTAAGTGTGTGACCCAATAGGTTCGGTATAATACGGACATGACTCAGAACATCTTCTGGACATAGGTCAACAGCCTTTTGTCAATAGCCAATAATCAACAGCGGAGCCATGGACACCCATGTTGACTCCCGCACATACACGAAGAAACTTCGAGTGAACCATTATGTTTAGTCATGTACCATTCCCTTTGCTTCGCGATATATGACAAAGTTAGAGGAGAGAAGTTTGGCACCCATGTGTAACAACTTTTGAACACAAGCCACTCGTTATCCTCTTTGCTCGTTTGTCCCTTTTCTCGTTATCGTATTCCGGTATCCCCGTGACTGAATCACAATGTGTCTGGCCAGACTATAATGGATACCGTCATACCGAGTGGGCCCGAAGTGAATATCTTCTTCATCGTGAAGGAGAAAATCCCATTCTTGAACTATCACAGTCACTAGCCACACCATCTGACATACCCAGAACTTATTTTACTACTTCCCATTTACGGGAGGATTCATCTAAGAACCAAAGCATGTCTTCCTGTGTGAAGCAACTCGATACTCTCATGGTCTAAGGAATTACGTATATGATAACATTTCATGATATGACTTATAACGTAGTTACGATGTGATCTCTAAGTATATCATTCAATACTGGGGTCGGTTCAACATCATTGTTCTGCTAACAATATGTTCCCATTGCTACTGACATCCTTGTTACAAGAACAATGTCCATGATTAAGAAAACGTAATCATCAGTTAGCACATGAGCTGGTCTTAGAGGCTAAACCAGGAACTCTTGGTGTTTACATTTCCACACATGCAAATGAGTTTTCTTCTGAATCTCACAGTCAGGGTCATTGCAATTATAGCACAGAAATATAAACATTAATTACGAACGTGGAAATATATATATAATAACATTTTATTATTGCCTCTAGGGCATATTTCCAACAGTCTCCCACTTGCACTAGAGTCAATAATATTGTCAGTGCTTGAGCACTTTACACCTATGGCATACCGGTGTAATAAATGCCTCATTTGTGGTATAGACCTCATCTTCGGATCTGACGTTTCAGGCCCGTTTGTATCTTGCATATCTTCGCGTTTTCACGCTATCATAAAATTCACTAATTTTATCAGTTTAGCTTTGTATATGTTTGAATCATTTGGTAGGACCTTGGTTCCTTAGAATAAGTCATGAAATCATTCATCAATGTTCCATGAGCTTCAAGCATCTAGGAAACCATACCATGTTCATAAATGAACTGATGATTCAAAATACCCTCCCTTGTTACTTCTTTAAGCAACAATATACTTAGCCTCTGTTATAGAATTCGCCACAGTATCTAACTTTAACACAGTTCCTTCATACTGTGCCACCCTTATGTGTGAAACACATAATCCCAATTAAAATCGAAAATCGATCGGAGTAAGTATGAAGACTGAATTGGTGTAACTGTTTACATCAAAATTCAGCTGGTGTAACTTGTTACAACGAGCTCTTCGTTATCTCCATTTTCCGAGAAACATATCTTATCTATCATAAGTTTAACTTTTCACTGTTTGTCCAATGATCAACATATTGATCACTTTGGTATCTTGCTCATAACCTTTTGAAGCACTGGACATATCTGGCCGTTTTACATATTATGGTGTACATGAGTAATCCAAACACACGGGTGAGTGGAATTCAATTTACGTGTTTTTGCTTATCTGTGTTCATCAACACCGATTTCTGCAAACAACTTTTCACCACGACTTCGGCAAGAACATGTTTCTTGGCATTTCATACTAAACTACTTTAGTATCATGTCAATATGTAGTGTTGGCTTTAGCATGATCAGGCACTTACTATCTTCATAGATCACTATGCTCAATACTAATGCTATATCAGCCCAAGTTCTTCAACTGAAAACTATTTCCAATGAAGTCCTTATTCGTGTCAGGAAATTTATATCATTTCTAATCAACAATATGTCATCTACATAAGGTAATAGAAATATTATTCAGCTCCCACTTACTTTCTTGAATATTCAAGCATCTTCGTTATTCCTGATGAAAACAAACTCTTTTGGCAATTTCATCACAACGAAAATTCCAACTCCATTATGCTAGCTCCAGTCCATCACTGGATATCCAAGGCTTGCATCTATTTTAGCATCCTTTGAATCGACAAAACATTCCGGTCGTATCACGTATACGTCCTTTGTTATATTTCCATGTAGGAACTTTGTTTTGACGTTCATTCTACCATATCCTATAAATGAGATATGTAGTAATTGCTAGTATAACCCGAACTGACTAAAGCATTTCTACGGTCGACACTATTTCGCCGTAGTCAACCTTTGAACTTGCTAGAAAACAATTTTCCAACCAGTTGAGCTTTATGGATAAAACAATTTCATCCGAATCAATTATAGATCCATATATATATTCTTCAGAGTTTTAGTCTTTCCGAGGGTCTACCAAGTTCAAAACTTGACTTACTTACATGGATACTATCTCGGATTATTTGGCATTTCGCCAAATCCCGGAGTGAGAGCCCATCAACGCTTCTTTGTATATCACAGGTTTATCATTGTCGAAAAACAATATCTCGTTTTACATATCATGAATGTTTGTACGATTTTTGTCTAACCTGTGTGGTTCAGCTGCGCACTCCTCTGAAGATTCAACAATCTTCGACAAGTTGCACTGTCCTCCCACTCACTCTTTTGTAAGAAACTATTTTTCTTCAAAACACATTGTTCTTAACAGCAATCAGTTTTGCTTTTGTGTAGTGATAGAGGAATACCAAAACTTTTGGCATAACCTTAACAAAGTAGCACTTATCTGATTTGGGGTTTTGAGTATGTCAAACATATGCCTCATATACCCAAATTTTAAGAAAAGCCAACATGGTTTTAACAGTCCATACCACATCTAATATGGTGTCATTTCAACAGATTTGATGATGCTCTTTTCAGTGTAAAAGCCGTAGTCACTAACGCATAACTTTAATAAGTATAATGGCAAATTGATAAACGTCATATTTGATCTTACCGTGTCATACATGGCTTAATTACATCTCTCGAACACTTTACTCATAGTGGTGTTCCAGGAGACGCAAGTTATGACACTTCTTCACAACTCATCAGACTTTCGCTAAACTTGTAACTCAAATATTACTTTCTACAATCTAATTTGCAGAAGCTTTATTTTCTCATTACAATGAATTTCTATTTCACTCTAAAATTCCTTGAACATTTCAAAGATTTCAGACGTATGTCTCTATTGAACAGATATCCACATATCTACTTCAACTCATGAGTGAAGATAGGGAATCCACTGCACACAACTACACTTATTGTACTACACACATCATCATGTATGATTACCAATGGTTTAGTTGCCCGTTCATGTATGGCCTATCAACGGTGTTTTAGTCACATTATTTCGAGACAAAGATTGCAAGCGTCAAGTGATTCATAATCATATGACTCGAAAGTCCATCACTTATGGAAATTCTTCATGCATGTTATGTCACTTGTGATAAACGGCAGTGCCACATCTATGTGGTATTTCTGTCAGTCTTGCGACGTTTAGCATCAGTGTTATGGATGTTTAGTATTATTATCAAGATTCATAACATACAACCTATTCATAATGGAAGTATGGCCTTTACGTTATTCATAGCTTTGAACAACTCTCTTGCAACAAACATGATTCAAAATGATGTTTTGCAACAAGGCTAAAGTGTAGTAACAATTTACTCAACTCTAAAATGAATTATGAAGATAATCATAGAGTCAACACACGGTATAGTAAACCTTTTACCGTGTTCCCGAGCGTGTCAAAACTCATCATTAGCTAGTCATAAAGGCCATAGTATTTCTTGCATCGAGTTGCAACAATATGCAATCGATGTGATATTCCGGTGATCAACAGTTTAATCACAATATACAGAATCCACAATTAACTGCTTAATCATGATTCCCAAGAATTACATCTCTTGACCAGCAATGAATTCATCTATAACTCCGTATGACTTTCATTTCTGAGATGGTTATTCCAGTCTTCTTTCGTTTTGCCTTTATACGTATCATAGTTCTATTTCCAATGTCACTCCTACTCACAGAAGATCACACATGATCAAGGGTGGCGCAGGCCATGGACTTTCCGGCGTGTAAGTCTTACTAACACCCTATGGAACTTCCTTTCCCTTAATCCTCATCATCATATGATCATTGTTCTTCTGGATCCCACACTTATCAGTTTTGTTTAGAGCACAATGAACATTTTCACTAATGCTTACAATCATACATTGTACTAGATATCTTATATCCAACATTAATTGTCTTACTACTGAAAACTTATTTTTCAGTTCCATGAATATAACATAACTATCCCAAACTCTTCGAAGTTCGGGTTTCATGGTGGTGAAGATAATGCACTTAGCTGTGGTGGAATTCTAGCATTTTGGATTATGGACATAAGTCACATCATCCATAGCATCAGCGGGAGAGCATCAAAAAATTTGCGATAGGACAAGTTCCTTCTCGACACTATTGAGGATAGTCCTCACAATACGGTACCAATCATAAAGTTTTTACCAGATAATATAGTTAATCAAAATCAATTGGGAAGGTGGTAACGCGAGCCATTATTCTACAACGATAATGCAAATACTAAGACTTTGTTCATAATTAAGTTGCACTTGTGATTAATCAATTTAATTACTTAGTGCGCTCCCACTCAGATCAATATCTCTCGTAATTGATGCTGGAGTGATTCAAGATCCAACCCAATCGTCCGCCATTGATGTGACATCACTGATGACTTAGACTGGACCGGTAGGCCGACTTGCCAATCACGCCAAAAGTGATTCTTGTTCATCTTTCGATGGGCGTGTTCCGGTAGCAAAATTTTATCCAAACCGCCAAGACAACCAAGTGTAATGCGCTGTGTGTTCTTTTAACACACCCGCCTTTTATGCGTCACACACGTGTGCACCCATGTGACATGACCTGCTCCGATGTGAAACATAGTATAGACGGTGCTACAGTTGGAAGAACACTATCAACTTGATATTGTTTTGCGAGAGATCACCCTAATAAAACACGACTACCGCGCATCAAACAAGGGTGCATCAAAGGGATAAACATCACAGGCAGTTCATAAAATTATGTGATATAGTATAGCCCTTTGCTTCGTGAAGTCTTCATTGTCTTCACGTCGTCGTGGTTGAAGTCACCGTGTCCACCAACTTTGTCCTTGGCGCCGGGAACATCACCACGGCTTCCGGCATGTGCGTCGGGGTCCACCTCCGCATCGTAGATCATCACCTTGCATCTATCTATTGCTTTGCCTCGAGCTAATAAACAGTTCTGGCACGCAGGCCATAATTAAGTGACAATCATATGACTCCAGTCATCATGCCGTACCACGACACGCAGGTCGCGAATAAATATTACATAACATATAGCATCTCATACAAACACATTGCAAATCTTGAAGGCTATACCACATCACATGCATACTCTGCAAAAACGAGTTAGATCGCCATCTACACGGGTTGTTGCAACTTTTATCGTGGTTGTTAAGCAGGTTTACAAGGCAAACGAGAAACCCTAGATAAAACAAAACACGATACTTCTTTTGTTGTTAGTTTAACATACGGGGTGCGTGCAGCAACTAATGCCACAAGCCAAACTTCGTTAAACGCGTGACCCCCGTGTGGATTTGAGTTCATAAAATCCACAAGCCCCTCCATGTTAAATCTTCTATTGCGAGATTAAGATGAGATCCACGGAGTTTGATGTAGACCATGATCAAGGCAACCAGCATACTGAAAGCAGCATAGAGGGATCGATGGAAAACTCAATCCTTGTAGCAAAACCTCAACTTGCCATCAAGCATAGAAAAAATTACATGACAGGGAAGCAACAAGAAAATCAATGCCTCATATCACACATATGATCTAGACCTAAACATGCATCTAATCAAGGATCGCTCATGATACCACTGATGGGAAACGTAGTAGAAAACAAAAAATTTCGGCCTACGAATAAAGAACCCAAGATCATCCAAGAAGATTGCATACAAGGTTTTAGGTCATGGCTCACCAACCGATGTAGCGGAAGTAGATTTGGTGAAGCTCGTGGACGTAGTGGAAGTAGATCTCGCAAGTTCTCCCAGGAACAGTCCCTCGATCAATCCCACGAACAAGTCCCGCGATCTAGTCCCACGGACAAGTCCCATGAACAAGCTCCTCGAAGAAGGGTCGAAGGTACGACCCCTCCATCAGTATCCACACATCCCGTAGCAGAAATCCAGCAGCGCTCCGCCGTCCAGAGATGAACGCCACCGAGAAAACTAGAGGGAGAAAACCCTAACGGATTCCGATCTAGAACTGCGTCTAAACCGGGGTCTAATTGTGGAGCAACGGGGTTTAGAGGAGGGAGGGTGGCGCATAGGCCTTGGGGACAAGTTGTGCTGCGCCCCCCACCCCTCCCCCAAATTATATAGGTGGCCAAGAGGCCCTTGGGGCGCAATAAGGGGGGTGGGGAGTCCAACTTGGACTCCCAAACCTCCCAAACCTTCCCACCGGAAACCTGCCATATTGGAGAGTTGGACTTTCCACCTGGAGGGGAATTCCTTCCCCTTGGTGCGCCCCCCACCCCTTGGCCGGCCAGGGCAGCCTAGGTGGTTTGCCCCCCAAGGCTAGGGGCGCAGGGGAGTGGGTGGTACTGCCCGGAACCTTCCGGAACCTTCCATGACCTTCTAGAAGCTTCCAAGACCTTCCGGGACATACCGGGACCGTTTCGGGACATTCCGGACACTTCTGGAGCACTTCCAGGACCTTCCGAGACCTTTCTCGGACGTTCCGGAGCCATCAGGATAGTTTCCAAGACCATCCGAGTTACAGTTTAAGCCACCCGATGACCGCGAAGGTTGTCGGGACGCCCAGCGATTATCCGGAAACTATTCCGGTTGATCCAGGACTTCCCCAGTACCATTCTCATATGTTCCGGAACCACCTGGGACTACTCTAGAGTGATCCGGACATAACCTTAAATACCCAGAACTACTTCTGATGCCCTTATGAACAATTCCATAAATCTCCGGAACTACTTCCGGTACCCGTATGAACTATTCTGCTTTGCTTCCACTAAACCTTCTACCATACTAGTATTCTAACAGACTACTGCTCGTTAAGTGTGTGACCCAATAGGTTCGGTATAATACGGACATGACTCAGAACATCTTCTGGACATAGGTCAACAGCCTTTTGTCAATAGCCAATAATCAACAGCGGAGCCATGGACACCCATGTTGACTCCCGCACATACACGAAGAAACTTTGAGTGAACCATTATGTTTAGTCATGTACCATTCCCTTTGCTTCGCGATATATGACAAAGTTAGAGGAGAGAAGTTTGGCACCCATGTGTAACAACTTTTGAACACAAGCCACTCGTTATCCTCTTTGCTCGTTTGTCCCTTTTCTCGTTATCGTATTCCGGTATCCCCGTGACTGAATCACAATGTGTCTGGCCAGACTATAATGGATACCGTCATACCGAGTGGGCCCGAAGTGAATATCTTCTTCATCGTGAAGGAGCAAATCCCATTCTTGAACTATCACAGTCACTAGCCACACCATCTGACATACCCAGAACTTATTTTACTACTTCCCATTTACGGGAGGATTCATCTAAGAACCAAAACATGTCTTCCTGTGTGAAGCAACTCGATACTCTCATGGTCTAAGGAATTACGTATATGATAACATTTCATGATATGACTTATAACGTAGTTACGATGTGATCTCTAAGTATATCATTCAATACTGGGGTCGGTTCAACATCATTGTTCTGCTAACATATGTTCCCATTGCTACTGACATCCTTGTTACAAGAACAATGTCCATGATTAATAAAACGTAATCATAAGTTAGCACATGAGCTCGTCTTAGAGGCTAAACCAGGAACTCTTGGTGTTTACATTTCCACACATGCAAATGAGTTTTCTTCTGAATCTCACAGTCAGGGTCATTGCAATTATAGCACAGAAATATAAACATTAATTACGAACGTGGAAATATATATATAATAACATTTTATTATTGCCTCTAGGGCATATTTCCAACACTTTTCTCCTTGGATGCAAGAAACAAGTCCCTTCTCTAGTTGTGCCTTCAACCTAGCGTTTTCCTCAATAAGAGGGATATGCTCACAACAAGGATTAGTGGAACTAGGTTTCTCTATCATACGAATAGGAGAAAAAGTATTAATCTCTTTAGTGAGTTTAATGGAGGTTTCCTCATGTGCTTTCTTGAGAACCATGAGTTCGTGTTTTAAGGACTTGTGGTCCTTTTCAACTTTCTCATGATCCACAAGAAGTCTCTCATGAGCCTCCACAAGTTCATCATTTTTAGTCTTTAGGTCACAAGCAATGGCATTAGCATGTTTAAGATCAACTTTGAGCTTAGAAGTATCACTAGCATATGTCTCCTCGAGAGACAACTTAAGCTCACGCTCTTCTTCAAGAGATTGAGATAGCTCTCCTATCTCATCCGCATAGTCTCGACTATGACCTTGCAACTCGGTGATGGACTCCTCAAGTTCCTCAATGTGGGCATGAGCTCCACCTAATTGCTCCAAGAGAGCCACAAAGTGTCTCTTGGCCTCACCTTTGAGTTTGCTCATGAAAATCTCAAACTCATTTCCTTCTTGAACCTTGGGTTCCTCATTATCCTCCACACAATCCAACGAAGATGGGTTAGTGGGAGTAAATGGTTTAAGGGGAGGAGTTACCGAAGTGGTCTTCGCCATGAGACACTTGTGGATGATGTGAGGATTTTCGTTGGGGGAGTTGAAGAGCGAAGACGATGAGGGAGACTCCATGGCGACGGAGACGGTGGCGGTTGCCACAATCTCACCACCTTCTTCATCATCCTCATCATCGGAGAAGTATTCTTCATGAGCCACCAACACACGTTGTGGCTTCTTCTTCACAAAATTCTTGTTCAACGGTGACTTGGACTTGTCCTTTCGGATGAGCTTGCCACCATGATCTTCTCTCTTCTCATATGGACAATCCGCAACGAAATGACTCACATTTCCACAATTGAAGCAAGTTCTTATTCTTTGTCCCTTGGGCTTGAATCTACTAGTGTTGGACATGAAGTTCTTCTTGTTTCTCAAAAATTGTCTTGATGCAAGAGCCATGTGCTCATTGTAAGCATACTTGGTGTCTTCCGGACCGACATCCTCTTCATCAACATCTTACTCAAAATGAACTTCCTTTGCCTTCAAGGCGAGGGATTGCATCTTAGGACCTCCATGGCGTGTTATCTTCGTCTTGGCCGTGTCATTCAAAATCTCCATGGCCACAAATTCATCCAAGACTTGGTTGGAAGTCAAGTCACGGAAATCAAATATTTGACGAATGACTTGAGTGAGATGCTCCTTATAGAGAAGCATAGCCGAGATGAACTTCCTTTTGACCCAATCATCATCGGTGTCCTTGCTTCCATGATCCGTCATATCATTGGCAAGAGCAATCAACCTTCGATGAACATCCTCGGAAGACTCTCCTTCATTTCTGACAAAGTTATCGGCTTGGTCTTGGACCTTGTCAAATTTGGAGCTTCTAATACTTGCACTTCCCATGAGTGTCCTTTCAAGAAGATCCCAACACTCCTTGGCCGTTTCACACTTTCTGACAAGATTTTCTTGCTCGGGCTTCAAACCATTCCCAATGATTCACACTTCCCATGACTGTTGATGAAGTTGTCACGGTGTTCTCTTGGAGTCATGTTGTGGCGATCATATGGATGAAAGCCTTCTTGGACAATTCGCCACAAATCCTCCGATGACCCCTTCAAGTGCCTCTTCATACGGTATGCCCATATAGGATACTCATCTTTGTTAAGGATAGGTATTGGTACTGCATGTGCAAAATGAGGCTCGGGAAGAGGTAAAGGGTGATAGCTCGAGGGAGGGGCAACCGCGGAATTGACACCGGCTCCATTCCCATGAAGGGGAATGAAAGGGTTGCCATTCCTACCATCATCACGAGATTGAGAGACCGACTCTCCTCCTCCCAACGGTTGAGTGTTGGGTGTGATGACGGCGTTGCCCCCCTCGGGAGCCTTAGACATGAGAGCTCTAAGAAATTGGGTCATTTCATTCATTTGAGCTTTTATGGCGGACATGTCGTCATTATACTCATGTCTAGAGACGGTGGTTGTGTCATCCCTCAAAGACGTGTTCGTGAGTCTCGCGGTACTTGGACTTTCCCCCAAGGAGGGATTGGCCGAAGTACCTACCAACTCACCGTCTTTGTCTTTCCCCTCCGTCGCCATCCTCTTAAGGCGGTAAATCCCTTAATAAGAGACGAGGCTCTGATACCAATTGAAAGGATCGGAATGTCGACTAGAGGGGGGGGGGGTGAATAGGCGACTAACAATTTTTATGACTTCTTAATAAGTTTAGGCTCAACGAGAAAAGTAAGTTGTCTAGATATGCAACTAGGTGAGATCCTATATGACAACTTAACAACTACAACAAGAATTCAAGCAAGATATAAGTAATGAAAAGTAAATTTCAAAGTAAAGGTAGAGGGAACACGGAGACAAGGATGTGTTACCGGAGTTCCTTCTCTCTCGAGAAGTACGTCTCCGTTTGGAGAGGGTGTGGAGCACAATGCTCACACGAAGGCCAACGAGGGCCACCCTATTCTCCTCACGCTCTTACCAATGCAAGATGCCGTGAACCACTACGCGGTGGCCTTGAAGGTGGAAACCGAACCTTTACAATACAAGGTTGGGGCAATCTCCACAACTTAATTGGAGGCTCCCAACAACCCACGGAGCTTCACCACAATGTAATGTGGCTCCGAGGTGACCTCTTCCGTCTAGGGCACCAACGCACCCAAGAGTAACAAGATCCACAAGGGAATAATGGGGGGAATCAAATATCCTTTGGTGGAAGTGTAGATCGGGGCCTCCTCTTCCAAACCCTAGAGAATCAACAAGTTTTGATGGCTAGGGAGGGAGATCGGGCAAGACTAAGATTTGGGCGTCAATGGAGGAGCAGCAATAAATGAGGTGCCTCTCCATGGAGAAGAAGACCCCCTTTTATAGGGGGCACATTAAACAGCCGTTGGACCCCCACCAACCACGGTACTACCGCTCTCAGAGCGGTACTACCGTGGCGCGGTACTACCGCAGTGGGTGCGGTACTACCGCGCTGTCGTAGTACCGCAGCCTAGTGCCGTGCCCACAACCGCTTTAGACAGTGAGTCTGCGGTAGTGGTTACGGTACTGGCCTGCCGTACTACCGTAGCGCGGTACTACCGCGCTGGGTGCAGTACTACCGTGGCACCGTAGTACCGCACTCTAATGTCGTGCCCACTACCGCTCAGTCAGTGAGTTTGCGGTAGTGGTTGCGGCACTAGACTACCGTACTACCGTACCGCGGTACTACCGCGCTGGGTGCGGTACTACCGTGGTACCGTAGTACCGTACTCTAGTGCCGTTCCCACTACCGCTCAGTCAGAGAGTTTGCGTTAGTGGTTGCGGCACTAGACTGCCGTACTACCGTACTGCGGTACTACCGCAGATGGTGCGGTACTACCGCATGAGCGGTACTACCGCACACCAAGCGGTACTACCGCCCTAGCAGACCCAGGCTGGAATGGCCTCCTATACTGACTCCTCCGAAGGCGCCAAGAAGATATGTGGGTGCAGAGAAAAGTGTAGTGTGATGATTCCACCCATCATATCACCGCGGATCCCCTCTTAATAGTACGGATTTCCTATCGACTCAACCACCAAAAAAGAATCCGAGAGGGAAACTCCGTCTTCACGTTCCATCAACCGAGGGGATGATAACCGTCCTGTGCCATGGCTTAAGTTATCTGAAATACTCAAGGCACACGGTTAAACCGTAAATGTGTTGTCATCAATCACTAAAACCAATCATGGGGAAATATGCCCTATCAAGTACCCTTAATAAAATAATTTTTCCCCACTGGATATAAAGATATTCTTGAAGAGCTACTGTTTCTCAAGAGTGCCAAAAAAATTTTGCAAAGAAAAAGCAAGCTTAAGGTTTGCAAAAGTGAAGAGAGGCAAAACGTGGCAGAATCTGTGAAAAACAGAACAGCAGGTAGAAAGAAATTTTTTAGGGATACTTCTACAACTCAAATAAAAAAACTCAGAACATACACAAATTTCGTAATTGTATAGATCACTCTGTATAAAAATTTCAGCTCAAAAAGATGAACTGGAACTTTTCTGGAATTTTTCTAGTCACGAGGACAGAATCTGTTTTCTGGACAGCATGTCACAACTTTCACTTCCCTTGTCGTATGAGGCTAAACTTGGCACAAAGCTTGAAAAGTAAAGATACAATGATGTTGCTACAGTAGTAACAATCATCAAGACCACTAAGAATAGAACAAAAGCAAAAATAAAAACCTAAATTCGTTGCGGGTTGCCTCCCGAAAGCGCTTCTTTAAAGCCATTAGCTAGGCTTAAAGATTGTAAAAGGTGCTCTCATAAGAATAAGAATTTGAAGCAAAAGAGAGCATCAAGAAACAAATATGAAACACATTTAAGCCTAACCCACTTCCTATGCATAGGTATCTTGTAAGAAAATAAGTCAAAGAAGCACAAAGTGACATCCATAGAAAGGTGGAACAGGAACATCTTCAAAACTTTCAATATAAAGAGAGGAGTTTTAGTAATATGGAAGTTTCTACAACCAAACTTCCCTCTCTCAAAATAATTTTCAGTAGTATCATGAACAACATCAAGAATATAACTATCACATAAATCATGTTATTCATGAACTGCAAGCACACGTGTATAGTTTTCAACACGGTCTTTAGGATTATAAGATAAATGCAACCCATCACATTGAGCCTTGATAAGAGAAAAGTTCTCCGGATTTGGAGATTTCAAAAGGATAATAGGACAATCAAGTGTGGGTGCAATAGCAACAATTTCATGCTTAACATAAGGAACTATAGAGAGTTCATTTTTGTCAGCATCATCCATAGTGGCATCTTGGCCATCAACAAAGCAAGTATCAGAATTTTCAGAAAGGGATATTTCAAGTGAGTCCTCGGAATCATGGGATTCCTCCTCAATGCAATCATTGGCCTCTTCTTGGGCAGCAAACATTTTATTTTTAAAATCCTCAATATAAGAATTGGAAGTATAATTCTCGAAGCAATAAGCAAGAACTACAAAGTTTTCAGACTCGAAAATAGTATCGTGATATTTTTCAATCTCATAGGCACCTTTAAAAGCAACATACTCTTCAATCTTTTCAACATCAAAGTAAACATAAACACCTTTAGCATAAGAAGATAAGATCTCATTTTCATTAAACTCACATTTGAAAGGGAGGTGTTTATGATCTATATTATAACAGCAAGTAAAATCATAAATGTGGCACAAAAGTTTAGCATGGCAATAAGAAACATATATTTGATCCCATAAGTGTTTCCCTTTCTGAGATAGGCGGTGCCGCGTATAATGAGCATGCTCATCCAATGATTTTCCCTCAGCCAAGTCGGTTGGGTTTTTAGCGCGAGCACAAATTGATCGAAGACGATCCAAGTGAAACATGCCCATCATACCATATTTGGGTGGTTCATCACCCATGGTGAGGATAGCATAAATAGGAAAAGAAAGACAAAGACAAAAGGTAGCAACTATTTTTGTGGTTTTTCATAAAGAACACTGAGATAAAAACTGAAAGGTAAACTAACAAGACTAAAAACCAAAGATAAAAGATAGTGTGCAACTCCCCTATCTTGTCACTCGGAGTCCCCGGCAACGGCGCCAGAAATCTTGCTTGATGCGCGAGGTGATGATAGTGATTTCTCTCCCTTCGTTGGTAAACCCCAAGTGGAAGGTGTGATGTAGCACAACAGTAAATTTCCCTCAGTAAAGATACCAAGGTTTGTCTCCAGTAGGACTCCGGAGATGATAAGTAGGTGTCAGCGGCGCAACTGACGCGGACCTGCACACAGACACAAATAACTTTGTTCCCAACGAAGTTCAGAGAGGTTGTCAATCTCTCCGGTCTTGTTGTTCACAAAGGATCAAACACAAGGGATAATGATAGCAACGGAAAGTAAAAGCAGAAAAGTAAATGAGCGTGGAAACAATGATGAAGATATGGACCGGGATACGTGATGTTCACTAGTGATGTCTCTCTCCCAAAATACGATAAAACTGCTATGCGAGGTGAAAAAATTACAGAAGGGCAGTTGACAGGATTATGAACGCACCGCAATGCTAACTATGCTACAAAAGAAAGGAAGAGGCTCAAAAGCATGGGCAGAACGCCAAAATAAGTAGACCGAAATCCAACTGCATCTACTACTAATCATCCACCTTGAGATATCTATCCAGAACATCTCGCTGGTATTAAGTTGCGAGCCCCACCCAAAGTGTAAACCCAAAGCAACAGACAACTGCATTAAAAAGCACTTTGCGTAAAGTAAACAATCCTTGTAACCGCGGTTACAAGCACCATTGTTTTCCCCCTTGTGGCAACAACACATACCCTAGACTCATGTTTCTGTCACTCAAGCGTGTCATCAGGGGGCATGAACCCACAATCGAGCATAACGTTCCCTCTTGGGGTTACTACCTACTACTTGGCCAAAGCAATAAACAGCAACGGAGAACATGCAAGAATTACTTAGGAACAAAAATATAAGAGATAAGAATTACTCAGATCCCATCAAACTCAGTATAGCAACAGCAGAAAGATTACAAAAGTGCCTCGATCATGTAGGGCAGCTCACGAGGTCTAAACCATGAAGAACAAAGAGGGGAGGAGAACATCACATAGCTACTGATCACGGGCCCATGGTCCAAAGGAAACTACTCACGATACATCCGGGAAGCATCCATGGTGGAGAGGAGACTCCCGGAGGTCGGCCCTCCCTCCGGCAGGGTGCCGGGAAGAGGTCTGCTGGTGCTCCCGATCTCGAAAGCGCGGCGGCGGTGGAACAGAGGCGAGATCACGAAAAAGGGTTCTCTCTCCGAGGGTTTCTCGTCGCGGAGAATATATAGGCGAAGGGGGGCAGCCAAGGGGGCCATCAGGGGTCCAGGCGCGGCCAGCCCCTGGGGCGCGCCACCAGGGCGCTGATACATCCAAAACGTATCTATAATTTCTGCTTGCTCCATGCATGTTTTGTGTGATATTGCTATGATCTAGATACACTTTCATACACTTTTGATCATATTTGGACTAACCTATTAACTCAGTGCACCCCAGTGCCAGTTCCTGTTTTCTGCTGTTTTTCTATTTCAGTTTTCCCCCATATAAAAAGTGCCAGAAAAATTCGGGAAAATTCAGATAAAAAATCAGCGTGACGGAAGCTTCGAGAAGAGCCCGGGAGGGGCCAGAGGGGAGCCAGGGGGGCCCAGGCGGCCACCCGGCGTGGCCCCACCCCTGGGGCCCCTGGCCCACCTCTGGCTGTCCCCTTTCACCTATTTATCCCCCGTCAAGGGAAAACCCCAGAAGGAGAACCCTATTCCGCGAACTCGCCTCTGCTCCGCCGCTGCCGCGCTTCCGAAGATCAGGAGCACCAGAAGACCTCTTCCCGGCACCCTGCCGGAGGGAGGATTGACCTCCGGGAGTCTCCTCTCCACCATGGATGCTCCCCGGATGTCCCGTGAGTAGTTTTCCTTGGACCATGGGTCCGTGATCAGTAGCTATGTGATGTTCTTCTCCCCTCTTTGATCTTCATTGTTTAGACCTCGTGAGCTGCCCTACATGATCGAGGCACCTTTGTAATATTTCTGCTAGTGCTATGTTGAGTTTGATAGGATCTGATGGATTATGAGATTATGTTCAGATTGTGATAGAGTAATATATTTGGTTTTTATCTCTTATATTTTTGTTCCTAAGTAATTCTTGCATGTTCTCCGTTCCTTTTTATTGCTTTGGCCAAGTAGTAGGTAGTGACTCCAAGAGGGAGCGTTGTGCTAGATTGTGGGTTCATGCCCCCCGATGACACGCTTGAGTGACAGAAACATGAGTCTAGGGGATGTGTTGTTGCCACAAGGGGGAAACAACGGTGCTTGTAACCGCGGTTACAAGGATTTTTTACTTTACGCAGAGTCTTTTAGTGCAGTTGTCTGTTGCTTTGGGTTTACACTTTGGGTGGGGCTCGCAACTTAATACCAGCGAGATGTTCTGGATAGATATCTCAAGGTGGATGATTAGTAGTAGATGCAGATGGATTTCGGTCTACTTACCTTGGCGTACTGCCTGTGCTTTTGAATCTCTTCCTTTCTTATGTAGCATAGTTAGCATTGCGGTGCGTTCATAATCCTGTCAATTGTCTTTATGTAATTTGTTTACCTCGCATAGCAATTTTATCGTCTTTTGGGAGAGAGACATCACTAGCGAACGTCACGTATCCCGGTCCATATCCTTATCATTGTTTCCATGCTATATTTACTTTTCTGCATTTACTTTCAAGTTGCTATTATTATCCCTTGCGTTTTATCCTTTGTAAACAACAAGACCGGAGAGATTGACAACCTCTCTAAACTTCGTTAGGAACAAAGTTATCTGTTTCTGTGTACAGGTCCGCGTCAGTTGCGCCGCTAACACCTACTTATCATCTCTGGAGTCCTGCTGGAGACAAACCTTGGTATCTTCACTGAGGGAAAATTGTTGCTGCACTACATCTCAACCCTCCACTCGGGGTAACCAACGAAGGGGGCGAGAAGCCGTCAAGCAGGTGCCTGGGCCCCTGGTGGTGGCTCTCTGGCCCCACTCAGGTCCTTCCGGAAGGTTCTTTTGCGCTGATTTTTATCTGATTTTCCTGAATTTTTGGAGCACTTTTTATATGGGGAAAAACTGAAATAGAAAAACAGCAGAAAACAGGAACTGGCACTATGGTGCACTGAGTTAATAGGTTAGTCCAAATATGATCAAAAGTGTATGAAAGTGTATCTAGATCATAGCAATATCACACAAAACATGCATGGAGCAAGCCGAAATTATAGATACGTTTTGGACGTATCAGCTGGCGACGAGAGTGAAATGCGAGTCCATCCACTCGTAAGTCAAACCTGAAGCAAGTCGGCAGAGTCTCGTCGTTGTAGGTTCCTTTGGGCGTCTGCTATGTACTGTACTTGTTGCAGCAGTTTAAATCGTTTGTGTTCCGCGTTCACTCCCCAGAGTGATCGCGGCTCGATTACTAAACCTAGTTGACTAACATTGCGCGGGGCTAACTGCTGAATATTATATTTATATACTAGGCAACATAGGATAAGGAAGGTAAAGCAAGGGGCGACAATGACATGCTATGCAATGAATAGGAATGTAACGTAGCAGCAACAATGCCTAGTACAAAGATAAATATAGATAGATAAGTGATATCTGGGAGAGGGGATGGGGCACTGCTTGCCTGGAAGCTCGGTAGCAACAGACTGGTCATCGACGAGGTAGTCGTACCCGGCGGTGTCGTCAGCAGCAGTATCGGGGTCTACCGAAGAAGAAGGGGGGAGAAACAATAAATACACGGCAATAATAGCAATGCAAATACAAGGCATGGCAATACGTTATGCTAGAGTGAACCAACACGATGCTATACGTTGCAGACAAAACGGGAATTTAACCGGCTATTTTACCGGCTCAAGGTAATTACCGGACAAACGATCCGGAGGAAGAAAATCTCGTGTTCGGTATGCTAGAGTGGTGTGGTGGGAATAAAGGTAGCGTATTCGTATCCTTTTTATTTTTCTGATCAACTTTGTTATATAAATTATTTTCACCGGAGTTACGGTTTAAAAGATATTGAATTTTAAAGTTTAAATCATTTTAAATATTTTCTAAAATTAATTAAATCATTTAATCTCAACATTATCCATAAGAGTTCATTTGAATGGTCCATATGACCGGTGGGCTAGGCCTGTCATAGGCACAGTGACTAACCAGAGCTATTTTAATTAAACAATTTAGATTAGCAGAAGGGGCCCACATGTCATTCACTATTTATTTATTAAATCAATCAATTTAATTAATCTGCCATTTAGGGGCCACCTGTCAGCCTAACAGAGACATTAACAAACATATTTGATTAATCAAATGGCCCAGGGCCCACCTGCCAATGGCACACCTATTAATAGTGAGGGTTTAGATTACCACTAACTATTTAGTTAGTGGTCTGGGGCCCAGAAGTCAGTGAGGGGGGGGGGCTTAACCGCAAGTTAATTGGGGCCATCAATGGAAATGTCGGCGCCGGCAACGCCGGCAATGCCGAAAGCCGGCGAGGGTCGTGCAGCGGCTTCCAGCGGCCATTTGGCCCGCCGAGTATGACTACGGGACAGGGGCGGCATCGCGCACCCATTCCGTAGCGGCCGGAGACGCAGGTGGAGGATGGGCTGGCCGCGACAGCCATGGCCGACGGCGGCCGGAGTTCTACAAGTGCGGTGCGACGACATCTGGGGCACTAAATCGAGCACGTGGAGTTGGGGAAGAGGCATGCGCTCACATTGGTGCGGATGACGTGCTCGAGGGGTCGAGGCAGAGACAGAGCCGGCCGGAATTGAAGTCGGCGTGCCAGCGGCCGTGGTGACGGGGGCGACGCGATGGCAAGCTTGTGGCGCGTCTCGGCTCAAATCGAAGGGGGAAGACGGCGTGGAGGAGCATGGCGGTCCTCCCGTACGTCCTTGGGTGCCACGGGGTGGCCGGTGGCCACGCGAGCCACAACGGCACGACCACGGGATTGACCGGCGAGCGAGGCAGTGAGGAGAGCGGCGGCGCGAGGGGGCAAAGGAAAACGGTGCGGCGGCCTAGGGTTTCGGGGTCTCGGGGGCGCCTTATACACACCGGCTAGTCGCTGATGGACGACACAGTGACGTCGACAGCCATCGCGCCGCGGGATGGCTGCCACGCCATGGGGGTTAGCAGTGGAGGGGAAGGAGGGAGTGGGCTAGGCCGCCCAGTAGGCTAGGGGGAGGGCTTCTTTTATTATTTTTCTTATTTCTTTTATGTGATGTATTTATTGTTTGTTTATAATTTTAACTAGCCAAAATATGATTTTATAAAAAGTGGTAACTAGTTCCAATATTAGTGTTTCACAGTATAATAGTGCTACTAAAAGTTTGGTCACTTAATAAAACCACTTGGATTTTATTTAAATAGTAAATGATTAAATGGGGCTATTTTAGCTACTGGTTTAAATTTTTTATTTTATTTAATCATTGTAATAAATATTTTTGCTATAGTATCATGACCTAATGACTTTTGGGTATTTAATAAAAATGATTTCATAATTTTTGGTTCAAGTTTAATTTCCATTTTGGTTCTGGCAATTTAATATGGTTTGAATGAGACTTGGGCATTATCAAGGTTGATTAGAGACTTGCTAATCACATAGACTTATTATTAAGAAAGGAATTACTGTTGCTTGACACTGAGGCGTTACACCCTTGCTCCAAGGCATCCTCCAGGATGTCACAAAAGTGAGCTAAGCTCTGAGGCTTTTTCTGACCGAATTTGCACATCAAATTAACATGTACTCCATCCATAAAGAAATATAAGAGTGTTTACATTACTAAAATAGTGATCTTAACGCTCTTATATCTGTTTACTAGAGGGAGTACATTTTATATACATTAATATAATTAATTAAATTGTACACAAATGTACGCCAAACATATCAATCACACTATCTATACTAAGCATATCAATCAAATTCTACACTAAATGATTTTTATACTAAGTATATATCAAATGAGATGAACCCAAAAATATGAATTAAGATAACATAGCCGGTATGGGCAAAAAGATTGGTCCTTGTCAAACGGGTCACGAATGGCATCCGATGATGTCTTAACGTGGATGAAGTGCATCATTGAAGTTATCGACCTCATCTTCATTGAGTACAATGATCGACCAAAGATGGCATTTTCCATTTGATCTTTCACGACTTCATCCTGATGATCGATAAGTATGGGAACAATCCTCGGTCTTTGTCCTTTAAAGAAGAAATTAATCAAGTCACCGTTACTAAGGTGACTAAGGTGTCATGGGCGGCGACCCAACTCCCACTGCCTGTAGTGTGCCCCACCGGATCCTCCCCCCTCGCCGCCGTCGGCGGCCACCGTCGGGCAAAGCCCACATGTTGGTGGCAGCGACGGGGATTTCTCCGTCGAACGACGCTCATCCCATACGCCTCGATCCAGATGCGGGGCAGGAGAAGCAGTTGTCCTCACAGTGGCCTCGAATCTCCAGCGTGGTTGGGGCTGGCGTTGGTGGTGATGTGTGGTAGGGGTCGCACTGATCCAGACGGATTTTCCTGCCCTCCTCACTCCCTCTACGTTAGGAGAAATCTTGCTGCTACGCTACATCTCAACCTTCCACTTGGGGTAACTAACGAGGGGCGAGTATTACTTCCTCGCTAGCATCAAGCAGCTCTATGAAAACACTGAGTGTTCCTATCGCTCTTACAGAGCCAGTCCGCCCTGCCCCTTTGCATCCAATAAAGTTCCTCCTGCTCCAGAAGTTTTTCAATTTATGTATGTAATTCATGTAGTCTAGTGATACGTCCCAAACGTATCTATAATTTATGTTTGCTCCATGCATGTTTTGGGTGATATTACTATGCTTTTGATACACTTTCATACACTTTTGATCATATTTGGACTAACCTATTAACTCAGTGCACCCAAGTGCCAGTTTCTGTTTTCTGTTGTCTTGTTATTTCAGGTTTTCCCATTACGTAAAATGCCAGAAAAAAATCCGGAAAATATATATAAAAAATCAGCGTAATGGAAGCTTCCAGAGTCCTGAAGGGGGGCCCCACCTGGTGCCCAGGCGGCCAGGTGGCGCGACCTAGGGTGGGGTCGCGTCGGGAGGCCGCCTGGACACCTGGTGGCCCCCCTGGCTTTCCTCTTCGCCTATATATTTCCTTCGTTTCGAAACCCCCGAGGATAGAACCCTTTCTCGCGATCTTGTCTCTGTTCCACGGCCGACGCGCTTCCAAGATCGGGAGTACCAGAAGACTCTTCCCGGCACCCTGCCGGAGGGAGGATTGACCTCCGGGAGCTTCTTCACCACCATGGACGCTTCCCGGATGAACCGTGAGTAGTCCACCTTGGACCATGGGTCCAAGATCAGTAGCTATGTGATGTCCTCTCCCCCTCTTTGTTCTTAATGGATTAGACCTTGTGATCTTCCCTACATGATCATGGCACATATGTAATTCTTTCTGCTGTTGCTATGTTGAGTTTGCTGGGATCTGATGGATTATGAGACTATGTTCAGATTGTGATGAGTAATATATTTGTTTTTTCTCCTTTTATATTTGTATTCTTGAGTAATTCTTGCATGTTCTCCGTTGCTGTTTATTTCTTTGGCCAAGTAGTAGGTAGTAACTCCAAGAGGGAGCGTTATGCATGATTGTGGGTTCATGCCCCCTGATGACTAGCTTGAGTGACAGAAACATGAGTCTAGGGGATGTGTTGTTGCCACAAGGGGGAAAACAACAGTGCTTGTAACCGAGGTTGCAAGGATTGTTTACTTTACGCAAAGTTCTTTTAATGCAGTTGTCTGTTGCTTTGGGTTTACACTTTGGGTGGGGATCGCAACTTAATACCAGTGAGATGTTCTGGATAGATATCTCAAGGTGGATGATTAGTGAGTAGATGCAGATGGATTTCGGTCTACTTGTTTTGGCGTACTGCCCATGCTTTTGAGCCTCTTCCTTTCTTTTGTAGCATAGTTAGCATTGGTTTGCGGCCGTAATCCTGTCAATTGCCCAGCTGTAATTTTTTTACCTCACATGTTTGTTTATCGTCTTTTGGGAGAAATACATCACTAGTAAACATCATGGGACCCAGCCCATATTTCCACCACTGTTTACACCCTCAATTACTTCCTGTTTTACTTTCTAGTTGCAGTTATCATTACCTTTTATCTCTTGTGTTTGACCCTTTTTAAACAGCAAGGCCGGAGAGATTGACAACCTCTCTGTACTCGTTGGGAGCAAAGTTATCTGTATCTGTCTGCATGTCCACGTCAACTCTTGTGCTAGTAATTTCTAGCGCCATTGTCACCTACTTGTCGTTGCTGGAGTCCTACTGGAGACAAACCTTGGTATCTTCACTGAGGGAAATTACGCTACGCTACATCTCAATCTTCCACTTGGGGTAGCCAATGAGGAGCACTACTTCAGTGCCATCATCTAGTCACAGCCTGGTCCGAGAGGGGACTGGTCAGAACATCACTCAGGGCCTTCAGGAGGTCCCTAAGTTTGCTGCTTGGCCCCTTCAGTACCGATTTGTCCCAGCTGTGAAGCACGGCACGTATATCGCATGTGATATCAGTGAAGGTCTTATCCAGCCGCAACTTACTGGTATTCGATGCGGTCTGCACTACCTCCTCCACTCCTGTCTCTGCTAACCAGCGGGCATCAAACCGCCTAGGGCCAGACACACTCCTCGGCTGAAGGCCGTTTTTGAACTCAGTATCCACCACAATGGGCCTGTGATCGGATTTGTCAAACTCTTCTACTATGATCCCGTAGTGTGAAAAAACATCCGCCCAAGCCAAGTTACCGACAACCCGGTCCAGGTGCTCGCGGATTCTGCCTAGACGCCAAGTGAAGAGGTCCCCCAAGTATCCCAAATCATCAATGTTGCATGTGTCAAGGGCCGAGCTAAACGCCTGCATGGCCTCTGTGGTCTCGGAACACCACCCTCCTTTTCATGACCTTGAAGAATCTCATTAAAGTCTCCTTCCATGACCCAAGGGAGGTCGATCATCGCATGGAGTTCGCGGACGTAATCCCATGTCAAGTGTTTTCTGTCACCACTTAGCTCGCCATAGATTCCCGTGAAGCGCGATCCATCCGAGCCATCCTCATTGATTCTAATGTCGATGTAGTTTCTGTGCACCCGCGAAGATGTGACACCCAAACTAGTCATCCACATCATCAATAAGCCACTGCTATGTCCATCACTTTCAGCTACTTCCATCTCCTCAAAACCCAAGCGTCGTCGAAGTTTCTCTGCCTTAGCTTTATCCAAATGTGTTTCAGACAGAAACAACACATCTGGTCTTACTCGCCCTTGGACCCCCAAGAGCGCGCGAACTGCTGCGGGTTTTTGCATCCCACGGTAGTTCCAGGCTAGGAGTTTCATTGCGACCGGTCGAGCCCCGACGCCTGGTTCGCCGATAAATGGTGGCCGGTATCCATCACATCCTTGTCGTCGGTCTTGGATCTCTTTGAGTCTTGGGAGCTATTCTCATCTCCCTCTTCATCCTCTGTTTCTTGTGGGTTTGGATCATTAGTGAGCATAGCCATGGACTGGCCCTCCTCACCCTGAACTGTCTCTGTAGGAGCACCATCATTAAAGACAAGCCATTTCCTTATTTTTGTACCATCAGAATTAGCCCCCTCAATATTCTTTAAAGGGCTGGACGCAGTGCCCAGGAGCTCCTTCTTCTTTCATTGCTTGCTAGCAAACCAATGCTGAGGCTTTTCCTTCGGCACATCTGGAACCTGGTTTTGTCCCGGGGCAACCATCCATTCTCCCCACTCCATGCTCTAAGGGCTATGTTTGTCGTTCCCATGTTCAAGGTGTGTATGACCCATGAACCCACACACATAGCAGAACACCGACATATTTTCATACATGATGGAGTAGTAGACTTTCATCTTTGCTTTTTTGATGCACAACACCCGAGAAGAGGGTCCTTGATATCCAGCCTCATTCGAACACTGAAAAATCTCCCGTTCCCCCATCTAGGGTTAAGCATTACAGACTCCACCATGTCAATCTTCTTGGCCATTGATCTGATGACAGGTTATTTGCGAAACAGGGGTGGCAGGTCTAGGATCTGAACCCATACCAAGATCTTCTCCAGGACCACCTCCTCCATATCAGTGAAGCCATCATAGGCCTCGATCAACACTCCATGATCGCGGAAAAGCCAAGGGCCTTGTTCCGTGACCCATTTCCAATCACCCAGACAATTAAGAGTGATCACAAAGAGATTTTCGCCCAAAGCATTGAAGGACGCGCCCTGTGCAAAACTCCACGCCATCTTCATGGTTTCATAAAACGCTGTCCAAAGGGTTTATCGGTATAAACCTTGGCGAGGACCATGAATTCAGCTGCGTGTACTTCGTCAGGGAATTCCTCATCGAAGTCAAGTACATCATCTTCACGTTCATTGAGTTTCAGCTTCTCGATCAGATAATCAACACCTCCGATGGATTTGCCTTTCATAGCTCTGGACACCGAACTTTCGGAATCCGCCATGATTAGATTTGAGAGAAAGCCGCCGCCACCATGAACGAAGCAAAGGTAGGGTTACCCCGTCCCTTCACTAGCGAGATAAATACACCCCCCGTCGTCCCGCAGGGAGGGGGAATAGGAGTTGTAGTCGGATTCCCTAGCGGGATCGGTAACGAACACCAGGCGCGAGGTCGGGGTAGATGCAAACCCTAGGCGTCGCCGCCTTGGGGAACCCTCGTGTAGATACTATGACAAACTTCTTTCTTGGTCATCAGCTTATTTTATTTTTATTTTGTCATTATATCTATACCTACTAATAAAAGACGAACGATTTCTTCGGGATTTTCGTCCGTCACGCGTATTTTTTAGAAAATCCCCTGGAAATTGTGAGAATTAAACCGCAGTACATCTTTTAGGAAAAAAAACGATTTTTTTCTTTGATCTGGTTGCACTCATGCAGCCCATCTCAGCCCATCAGCGCAGCCTGCAGAAAAGAAAAATGGTTTATTTTTTCTTTGCTCTGTTTTCACTTCCACGGCCCGTCCAGGCCCATCAATGACTATCATTCTTTTTTCGTCTTTTTTTGTTTTCTTTGTAACTCGAATAACTTCTAAGTTGTTTGAATAATTAAATTTATTTAAAAAGTCTTATAAATTTCTATAAGGCATGGATTATTAAAGATCCAAGAAATTACTTACATAGCATGTTATCTTATCTCTGAAAATACGAAATTAATTTAAATATTAGTGAAGGTTCGAACTATGTTATTTAATTTTTGAAATTTATGAAAATTTTATAGTTCCTCCTATTATTATTTTAAGAGTATTCAACAATTTAACAAATTCCATAAAATGCAAATCCCCCGTGTCAATAGATCTTTGATTTGAACTTTAATTGCATTTATGGTTAAATAATTTATTTAAAGTATTGACATCCCAAATCTTTAAAAATTATAGGACTTATTTCTAGAGTTATGAAGAAAATTTAATTGATCACACAACTTTTCAAATATAATTAAATGCATTTTAAAAGGTTTATATTCTTCTTATTTTACATGTGTGCACATTTGATTTTGAATTGCTATGTCGATTTTGTTTTTTACATCATCAGTTTGAGACTGATCCTAGCTCTTGCCATGTTTTGCTATGTGATCATCATAATCTATATCTATATCTATATCTATATCAAAGCATGCATGTTAATTGTGGAGTGATATTCATTCCTTTTGGTCACAATCATTTTTTAGAATGTTTCCATATGCTTGATAATCTTTAAGGGAGATAATATATTTCTAGATTATAAAAATAAATGCCCCTTAACACTGAATTAAGGAGTTTTTCATGACTTATGCGCAACTGATAATAGAGTACTTTTCTCCTACACGAGATGCACCTATTTGTCTCCGCATGATGGTACAGACGTTATGACACCGTCGCTAATTTTTGGATGGACTCAAGCATCAAAATTTTCTCTCGTTGCAACGCACGGGCTTTTGTGCTAGTGACGTATAAAATCTGGAACAACTAGCATAATGTATTGTTTTTTAAGATTGTATCTAAATTTAATGATTTGAGGCTCATATATACATGTGAGTGATCCAACAAACCTTTTTGCCTATGACCACGTGCAATTGTTGAATGCTAGCTAAGATACAACCTTTATCTCTTTCTTCGTTAACTAATATGCCACATCAACAAAATATCTATGATATCGTGCTAAGAAACTAGCATTTGAAGTGCCATAAACGAGTAATATCCACGTCCACCGCCATGGTGGTGTGTGGGTAGGGGGTAGCCCTCCAACGCGTCTCCTGGTGTCATGCCGCCACATTCCACATGCTATATGTTGGAGGCTTTCATCTTTTTTCTTTTATTTTTTATTGGGTTTTTTGGTTTTCATCTGTTGTCGTACTTCTTTGTGAGTCATTGCGTGGAATTACGGTTGAACTTTTAAAAAAGTGAAGCACATCTAGTATCCTTTTGAAGCAGGGGTTAATACAATTTTGAAGCACAAATTATATTTCAAAAATTTAGTGAAGATCTATCAACATGTGATCTAATTTTAAAGTTCTCGACGTAAATCATCTTAAAGATTGAATTTATGAAGATAAAAATAAAAATAAACAAATCTATTCATCTGTACTGCCTCGCCTAGGAAACAATTCCATCAAACTTCCTAATTATGACAATTGGCGTACAAGCAATACATCACTAGTCACCACCAAAAATACATGAGAGTAAAATTTAGAGCACTCATTGACTAGTGATTTTGTAGAAAAGTAAGGTCATCAGATGAAGTTGACAAGAACGAAACAATTGAAAACAATCACTCAAAATCAAGGAACCTCCTCAGTGCAAAATTGCCGAATACCCGCTGACCAGCAGGGACAGTAAGTAGGTTGTCATCATCAAATACTAGGTGATTAACTGGTGGGGTTAGCTCTTCCACTTTGATGCTTGCGCGATTTGATGACGCGTCGCTAGATTTTAAAAGGCCCTCTGGTGTCAACAAAAAGAGATAGGGAGATATCGTATTCCCTTATCGAATACCCTTGGTAGGTTTCAAAATTGCAATATTTTACCATTAAAGATCAATGCGAAAGAAACTAAGTATATCATCCCCATAGTAACATTGATCCACTTCACATGGAAACCCAACTCCATTATTATAGATTTTAAATAGGTGCAATCAATCTGGTCGTGCTCTTCATCGTATCTAGTTTTAGAGCACGGTACCTTTTCTTTCTTTTTTACGTTATTTGATTTCATGAAAGGCAGACACTTGTATACAAAAATAATATTGTCAGTAATGAGGCGTCCTAAGAAAAAAAACTGCTCAGAAATAATCTTAATGTTGCTATGGGATGTTTTCTAGGAATTAGTTTTTTTTAGGGTTTTATACTACTCTATTGCAAGAAAATAATAACAGATGGAATACAATCTGGGTCATCTAGGAATTAGTTTTTTTTAGCGGTCTTCTAGGAATTATTTTTGTTTGTTTAGTTGCTGGCCCGTGGGGAGGTTGCTTGTTCCACTGGGCTATGGGCCTTCGCTTGCAGGCCTGGGGTAGAGATATTAAACAAAGGCCCTGTTTACACAAAGCTGGGTCCTCGTTCTGAGAAAAAAGGTAGATCCTCTGACAGAGATGAAGTTGACACGAACAGCCGCAAATTTGTTTGTTTATTTTTTGTTTAGTTGCTGGCCCGTGGGGAGGTTGCTTGTTCCACTAGGCTATGGGCCTTCGCTTGCAGGCCTGGGCAACCGGGGAACCAATCTTGGCTACCTAGCACAGTTTTTTCTCCCTACAAAATTGAGAAACGTTTTCCCCTTGTTCCACCAAAGGCTTATCTTATTACTTCATCCAAACTGATCCAAATGTTCCTCAACAGGAGTACTTACAACAATGGTCCCTCGTGTTTTATCGCTGCCCATGTCCTTGTATCCATATGCATACATAAAAATACAGCGAAACAGTCTCGATGGACACCGTTTGCTTCTTGGAATCCATGGGCCTTCAATTCAACCTGCAATGGAGCAGTTTATTACCTTCAGCAGCATTTCAGGGTCTCGCTGACCTCGGGTCGGCTCGGCTCTCCCGGCTCCGGCCGTGGCTGGCGACCTGGAACGCATCAATGCCCGGCTGCCGATGCCGATGCCGATGCCGATGCCAGAGCCCAATCCTGCGCCTCTGCGTCGTGCCTGCCTGTTGTAAACTCTGGCCGCTCTTCCTTGGCCTGGATCGATTCCGGGTGCCTGCAATACATCTGCTCATTACCCGTAAGAAAAGAGAGGAAGAGGCTATCTAATGGATACCCCCTTCCATGATTTTGCAGAGGTCATATTTTCAGGCACATGAGTAAGTTAAATGATCCAACCGCTATCAGGTGTCACATTCTGGATATATCCGTTGAATTTCTTTTTATTGACGTATCATTATTTTTTTAGATTTTTTTTCTTTGTTTTTTATCAAGTTTTCAGGGTTTTAGTGGAAAAGAATTTATTTTTTATTTTATTGACGTATCAATATATTTTTAGATTTTTTTGTCTTTGTTTTTTTATCAAGTTTTCAGGGGTTTAGTGGAAAATAATTATGCTTTCCAAATGTGTGCCTTCACGCGAAGAAAATTTAAATTTATGCTTTATCAAAAAGTGAAAAACGCAGAAATCTGTGCTTCGATGAGAAGCAAATATGTGCGTCCCAAAAAAAAAAGAACGAAAAAAAAATTCTCAGAAAATCTATGTCGCTAAGAGAAGCAAAATTAATGACTCCACGAGAAGCAAATATGTGCCTCAACTAGATGTAAAACCGTGCTTAAAAAACAATCGTCTGCTTCAACGAGGTGCAAAATTAATGCTTCTACGAGAAGCAAATATGTGCCTCAACTAGATATCAAACTGTGCTTAAAATACAATTTTGTGCTTCAACAAAAAGTAAATTTGTACCTCCACAAGAAAGAAAATTTTAGCACTGAAAAAAAGCGGAAAACACAGTTCATGTAAAAACTATGACTTCGCGAGAAGCGCAATTTAATATTGTTTTGAAGCACAATTTAGGTTGACTTTAAGGCATGGTTTAGTACAATTCTAAAAATCGAACAAATTTCACTCAAAAAATGTCTGTTGAAACCTACCAACATGTGATCTAATTTTAAAGATCTCGACATGAGAGACGCAAGTCACGCAACGATGAAATCGATACGTGATTTAGATGCATGCTTCTTGAGATAAACCATTTTGAAAAAACAAATTAAAAAACACACAAACAAACAACCTACCATCATCCTTCACCCACGGGGTGAGAAAATCAATCAAAACTCTCTAGTTGCAACAAGTGATGCGTATGTGTTGCACCAATTGTCATCACCAAAAGTGAAAGTGACTTTTGCAAGGGATAACCTCTAAATATTGTTATATAAAAAAATGACCTCTGCTCTCACCTTCTGTGGGTTGGCTGGTATAGGAAAAATTCAGTGTTTTAACTCTTCAATTGAAGATTAGCATGCTTTAACCCTATTTTAAAAAGTTGACTAATTTTTTCACAATGCCTTCAACAAGGATGATATGCTCAACATTGATCATAAGGGCGCTATAACCCCGTCACAGGCAAGAAGGGGGAGTCCCTAAAGGTATTTAGCCCTAATTAATTGAAGCCATAAACTGCCTACTTGGGGCAAAATGCGCTACACCCAGCGAAGCATAAGGGAAATATTCATTTGACTAGATGATAAGATCCCGATGCCGCCCATATCCCAAGGGAAGTAGAGGTCAACTCATTTAACCATGTGGTATTTTTGGTTCCGTTTGACCCCTACCAAAAGAACCTCGCGAGGTCCTTACTGAAGGAGCTATGTAGCTCAAACAACATGTACAATCCCATCATGTACATGGAGAAACTGAATATGCGTGCACCGATCGAAACCGTTTTTTTTCATATCGAAGTAAACCGACCACACCATGGGTCGGCTCAGGAGGCCACTCACTGCGCAAGGGGGTCAAACTCAGCCAAAAAGGCACTAGGTATAATGGAAGCTGAAATTGCGCTTTGTATAAATTTGCACACACTTTACAAAGTAATTATGATATTTATGGTATGAAAGATTAAACATATGATAGTGGATTTTTCACAAAAATATAAAGTTTGCTAAGGAGGAATTAATTAGTTGCGTTGCTATTACCCTTAAAGAAGAAATAAGGAATTAGTAGCATGAGTATTACCTTTTATGAAGCAAATTAATTGAAGTAAAATCTTAACATAATCCAAATGATGAAATTTTCTAAGGAGTAATAAATCACCGGTATTGATATTACCCTTTAACAACAAAGATAATGAATTAATTATATCAAATAGTTAGAACATCTACGCATAGTTGACACAAAAATAAATATTTTTTATAATATGCAAGAACAAGCATATACTAAAGAAACAACATAATATGAAAATTTCCTAAGAATGAATAAATTAGTGGCATCGGTATTACCATGAAAAAAGAAATAAAATGTAATAGATAATAAAATATAATCAAAATAATGAACAATTCTCAAAAAAATGGATGAGTGGCATTCGGTTTACCCTTTAAAAGGTAAGAAAATGGAATAAACTAAAAAACAATGAAAATAATTAAATTTCCTAAGGAAGAATAAATTAGCGGTATTGGTAACAAAGAAAATGAATAAAAATCAAGATAAATATTTACAAAATTTTAGCACAGTTTGCAAAAACCACATTTTATAATACACAACAATAAGAATATTATACTGGAAATGCGTAAAACAATTACTAAGAATAAATGAATAAGTGCTACTGATATTATCCTTAAAGAAGAATGAAAATGAAAAACAAAACAAAAATGTAATCTAAATAACACAGTTTTCTAAGTTATAATGAATTAGCGTTTTTGATGTAGCCAATTAAGAATAATAAAATAACTAAATAAAAGAATGGAAAATTTGCACACAATTTACCCAAAAAAATCACACATTTTTATAATAAGAATAGGCATAAGATGCAGAAATATTTCATAAAATAAATCTAAGAAGGAATGAATGAATTGTATTACACTTCAGAAATAAAGAAGGTGAAACAAAAAAATAAAATAAAATCAGAGAAAATTTAATTTTTCTAAGGAAGATTGAATTAGTGGCATGGGTATTACCCTTACAAAGTAAATGAAAATAAAATAAATAATAAAAAAATTTGCAAATATTTTACACCTTTTTAATGTGTAATTGTAAAACTATAACTGTATAATTTTCAAACTCTAATATAGTTTATACACATATTATATAGTACTTTATTTTATACATTTTACGCTCTCCCCATATTTAAAAAGTACTCATAAAAACCTAACTAATAAAATAAAAAAGAAATTAAAAAAGCATACACACAGGGAAAAATGAATCATTGTTTGCCTATAAACAGGCATCAAAGGAAACAGAAACGAGCTTCAACCCAATTAGTATTCGAGTGACTGAAAACACTCAGACAACAAATTCGGCCCAAAACATTACAAAAACACAACTTAAAAAAAAGCTGAAATCAATGCCTAAAAATTGTTTGATCCAAGTTCAATTTTGAGGCAATTTACATATTGCTAAGGTCAAGTTCTTACGGGTTGAATTTACGGGCTTAGGTGAGGTGGTTGGGTCATGAGGAAATTCAGGGGAACCTACGGTAAAAATCATAAGGGCTCTTCCAATGCATTGTATCTTCGCACAGTATCATAGGAGCAATAAAAACTTAAGATACAACCACCACAATGCATTGTTTCTTAGGGGTTGTATCTTATTTAATGATTTTAGTTTCATGCATACATGTGATTGGTTTAACAATGCTTTTTGAATATGGCCACGTGCAAGGGTTGTATCTTAGCTAAGATACAACCTCACTCTCTTTCTTCATTAAGTGATATGCCACATAAGCAAAATGCCTATGATATCGTGTTAAGATACAAGCATTGGAAGTGCCCTAAGAGGCTAGTGGGGATTAGGAATTAAGGATAGTAGGTTTAGCATTTTCATCGTTGCATGCATCAATGCAGAGTAGTGCATATGTACGGGATTTATTGAAGTACTTCCTTCGTTTCATAATATAAAATCGTTTTACAAGTTAGGGAGAGTACGTACTACGGGCAGAAGGGCACGAGTGTTCATGGCTGTACTAGCTGCACTGCATTTATCGTGATGGCAAAGTCAAACGAGCACAACGGGATATACAGTACACCGCCCAAAACAGGCGAAGCACGAGAGCTTGACTTCACATGCAAGTTATGAATATCATCTTTGTGAGAGAGGTTTCTAGCAGTACTAGTAGTATTATTGATCCTCGTTGGTCGATGATGATCGTCCTTGGCTAATGGCTGGCTGGCTGGCTTGCTATGGGCTACCTTACACTAGACATGATGGAGGTAGCTAGTCAACCGGCGTTAATAAGGTCTGTGGGATTAGCTGAAGCACCCAATAATTAGCTAGTCACGCCGCTCCTTCACATCAACTAGATTGTGGATCGACAAGGTACGTACTGCTCCAGATCGATCGGTCACCAGCTAGCTACAGATCGGCGTGAAGGGGTCGACAGATAAACGGACGGACAGACGCAACCAATGCCTTCAAAACTTGAATGCATGCAATGCATAAATATGAGGCGTATATATATGACCATGCATCTTGGCCCCAAAACCTGGCCCGGCCTCTCATGGATCATCAATGGATAGCGTAGCGGCTACCTGCCCCGGACTACTAAAGAAGATGGATGGTGGATGGGAAGAGCACAAGACGCAAGTAGGAGTAGAAGCGAAGAAGTGCATGCACGGGCCAAAAGATAAGAGGAGGAAAAGGCAGCGCATGTTGTAACCGCCGGTTGGCCGGGTCGACGGACAGCATCCTTTTCCGGCGGACCATGCTGCGGTTCCGTCGCCAACAACAGTCCGACATTGATGAAGCAATGCAGAGGACGTACGTACGGTTGTGGAATAAGGGCTGGAATATTGAGGATTTGAGGAGCCCAACAGATCGCCCCGGCTTTCAGTTTTTCAGGTATGGAAATGACATCCACGGTGGCGCCCAAACCACGGCGTTTACCCTACGGTGGGTGCGCGGACGGTGTGGCCGGACCGATCTGCGGAGTCATCCCCGGCGTTGTGCCGGGGCCATGGCCATTAATCCCACCTGCAAGGACCCCGTGCATGGTGCATGCGGACAGCCGCAGTACATCGTAAATGCAGCCCCCTGACTCATCTATGGAGGCACGGTCACGGACTCTGCAAGGCTTTCACTTCCAACCGAGTTGAGTTTGAGTGACCCCCTTGGTTCCCAAACGGGGCTTCAGCAAGCTCGCAGCATTTCCTTCGCATTCATATCATCATATGGGGCAATACATCCAGTAAGTGAGACTCCAATCTGTTTGCAGTCTGTGAATCTGCAATGGCTCCATTCAGAAACAAACATCACGCGGCATTCGAGCCTAGCTAGCTTCAGCGTACAGCATCCTCGATTAGGGCACTGAGTTATGTGCTGCTGGAGTACCAATGTAGTACGATTTGCGTCGCATTTGCGGCTATATCGGTTCAAATCTCCGTGCTACAGTGCCTGCTGCTGGGGTGCTACCGTTTGGTCGCAGTAATGGGGGCGGGCGCAGGCCACAACATGGATGCTCCATCGAGCTGACTTGAGTGAGGTAGCTGCGGCGAATTGAACGCCAACCGGCCGGTGGAGTCCAGCAAAGGCAAAGGGGGATATGGCCCGCCCAAAAACATCTGGTAACTGAAAGCGGCCTCAAACAAACTCACATGACAAGACATGTGTACTCTGAGATCATTTGATTGTAGATGCCAAAAGCCATATGTGTACGATATGTCAAAAATTACATCATAACACAACAACTTTATTTCATAACCCCCCCCCCCCCCCCAAATTACTTACTCGGATCTATTAACCCGAACAATGGTACACACAACACTGAAAATTAAATAAATTTCAACAAAGTCCTTGGAAACGATCATCTTCGTCCTCCCGAAGAAGTCGTCACAACCTAACAAGACATCCATTTAAGAAACTACCCCCCCCCCCCCATCCAATTAAATCCCATACGAGTCCTGTTGCCACAGGAGTGCACACTGACATGGTAGAGACGAGGTCAAATGACCCAATCGCGAAAGGGAAGTCAATGCCTCCACCGCACCGCCAAATCCCGCAAGACCTAACTTGGGTTTAGAACGGGCAACCGAAAGTCTATGAATCATCGACAATGCATCACTGTAATAGCTAAAGATTAACATTTTCCTTAGGAATTGAATTGCGCATCATAATCATTTCATGAGCATCATATTTATTTTATTTTAATTTGAAACAAGGACTAACTCAGCCCTAAAGTTTTTCAAAGGGTAAAACCCTATTTTTGACAGATTTTCCAAGATGTCTTGTACAAAACTCAAAATAATTAGGCTACCACCTCACGCTTCATCATGCATGCCCTCCAAAAAAATTAAGGTTTAGCAGAATTATTGTTGGATTAATTCATGATACATTTAAATGAACCCAAAATATCCGTCTCTACACATGTTATTTTTTGGCATGTACTTCATATACTTATATGTGAATTCATTGTTTAAAGCATTAAAAGCTAATCCGAATTCCAACTTTAATAAAACTAGATGATGCCCCACACGTTGTTGCAGAAATTTTTTGCAAAATATTTCAGTGAAAATGTTCGGTTAAATGAAGCGTGTATATTTGAAACAATAACTTTGGAACTAATATATGGATTTAATATAAATATCATAATAAAATAAAAATTCCCATGCATGCATGTTGCATGTGGATTTTTATTATGCATAGTGGCATATTGAGGTGGGTCTTTCTCATGCATGTTGGGTGATGTGGCATGCATGATGAGGTGGAGTGTGTGCATGTTGAGAGAATTGATAGTAGTGGGGAGCAACTTCTTAAGAATGTAAGATGCATAGATATGATCATTTTAATTGAGGGAATTTCACATGGTTAATTCTCTTGAATTCATATATTTATCTTTCCAATATTATTTGGAAGCTACGAAAACATAATCCAGTTTCACACACAACACACTTGTAATTTAAACCCTACACGTAAATCAATTAGAATTTACATCCAAATAAAATATAAACATAATTCAAAAAATCCTGATCATTACAGGCAAGCGAATAAATCATAATATTCATTGTTTCCTAGAGGGCGTATTTTTAGTAGTAGAAAGATTCTTATTTTCTAACCTTCTAGAAGGTTCTTGATTGGTTTCTTCTTTTCGCTATTTTTAGTAGTAGAAAATTCATGTTTATAGTTTTAAAATCTTACTTAAATAGTAAATATTTATGATTTTTATAGAAAGTTTGAAATCTAAAATAAACATGGATTTATTAAATTATTTATGTTTCCAATAAAATTCACAAATTTAAAATATGGTCAAAATTTATTCTATTTATTCAAATAATATTTCCACTTTAAAATTTTCACATCTTCAAAAATTGTTTGGAATTATTTTTATTCCCCTATCATGTTAACAAATATGTTTTTCATGTTTTTCAAACAATGTTCACAATTCGAGAAAAGTTTATGTTTGCCAGATATATTAACACTTTTGAAAATTGCTCTCACATTTGAAAATAATATGTATCCCAACTTCGAAAATATATATTATTAAAACATTCAATCTTTTGAAAAAAAAATGGTCGTGTTTTCAAATAGTTCTCGCATTAGAAAATAGTTTTTTGTAAAATGATAACAAATTTTAAAAAATTCAGACATCAAAATATTCATGCTTTTCCAAATAAACTATTGAAAAAACTATTAAATACAATACACTAATTAGCCTGCCCAATCAGGTCATATAGGTGCACTTGGGCATCGATACCATTTGTTATGAGATTCCGGATCTGCTAACTAGCATTACAACTATGTCATTGGAGCATCTCAACGAATGAAGTCACCCAACTGAAAAGCAACATAGACTTATACCAGACCCTCGACCTCCTCCACACCCCTCTAACATAAGAACTTCAAGAAGGGGATACCCCCACCTTATAAGTCATGTTTTACCTTCTACCAAAATCAAAGTGAACCTAATCCAATAGCATATACATTTCGGCAAGACTTATAGAATGGAAGGAATTTTTTGGTAGGCTAGTGCGATTGCTTCTCTGTTGTTCGTTTCTTCACAGAAATCACAAAGCAGAGAAAAATGCCACATCAATAATTATTTTTGTTCGCTCTAAGATAATATTTCCGCACCTATCCAAAAGCATGTGGCTAGTGCAATGATTATTTTCATCTGGGAGAGATATGTTTGAATCCAAGTTCTCCCCTTTTTCCTTTTTTATCCAAGGTGGCAAAATATGCAATACAATGGTTAAAATACATGCAAATTTGTAATAAAAAATATTTTTTACATTTTCTCTAGATCTAAAATATTTATAATAGATATATGTCAAATATTTTTTTCCCAATTTTTTCATAGCAATTTTATTAATTATTTTTTCATATTTTTACCATGGCATTTTTCTGAAACATGGCAACATTATTTTTATGGATCATGTCAAAAAAATGTAACCATGAAAATTCTAATTTTTAGACCATGGCATTTTGTTTTACTTTTTGATCATGGTAAATTTAGCATTTGGACCATGTCAAATCTAGTTTATGTAGCATGGCAAAATAATTTTTTAACCATCCGAAATTTCAGAAGAAAATATAATATCTTAACACAAAATGTCATGATTTTTTGTCATTGTGTTTTATTTTTTCCACGTATCAATTTGTAATGTTTAAATAGTGTTTTATATAGTTTCATGGCACTTTCATAATTTTTCGGCAATTTTTGTGTGTGTACCTATACACTTTTTCCATAATGAATTTTTTTACCTCGCAAAATTAGTCTCATGGTAATATATTCCCTGCATTTCTTAGGTTGCTTTTTTTAGGCAAGACTTTGCCTATCCATTAGTTAAGAAAGGAGTTAGAGGGTACAGATTAGCATCCCAAAGGCTGCATGGATAATCACCAAATAACACAAAAAGAAAGCCTACTCGTCCAACATAAGTTACTAAGATGCTTTGTGAATATGTTCATACCGTGAAGATACCAATTACACTACCCAGACTTTGCAACAACACATTACCCTAATGATAATATGGAAGCACACAACCAAAGAAAGAAGAAGAAGAAGCTAAAAAAGAAATATCCCACTACAGTGTTCCGGTCCTTGTAGCAGCAGCACAAACACCACGAAGACAATATTTGAAGTCCAAGTACTCCATTCTCTAAGAAATAAACGGTGCACAAGCGTTGTCGTCACTCGATCATAGATCATAGGTTTTCACTCTGAAGAAAGTTTCACTCTCAAAACAATGACTTCAACAAGGTCATTGTCAGGCACAACCAATTAAGGTCAGACCTTGAATTTTCAACCTCAAAGGTAGCATTTTGAACTTCTCCTGTGATGTCGGTCCCACTTGCATGCCACTGTTGCGTTTCTTGTGATATTCTAGTGTGCTAAGATGCTATGTGCTTGCCAGCACCCAAGCTTTAGCTTCATTATTGGCCTTTGACAGAGGATGTGTCTAGATCTCAGTCGACTAAGACTTAACAAAGTATCAGTCAAGTTAGAACATGTAAAAAGAAAAAAACATTGTTTGCATGAATCTTCATACACGATCACATGAATATAGCATCGACTAAGACTTCGTTGAGTTTCAATCGACTAAGATTTAGCAATTCTCTTTGAGAAAATGAGCTCGCTATTATTGACGCTCGTACGTGATCGGTTGTAAGGCCGGTCCTTTTTCTTTCAAATTTGATAAGTCTGGCCCTTTTTTGTGTGTAAGATTTCACAAGGCCGCCGGTTCTTGTGTAGCTGGTTAATTAGCTTGGTGGCCATTAATAAGTACGGTCTCGAGATTAGCTGAAACACGTCCAATAATTAGCCACTCACGCCTCTCCTTTACAGCAACTGGGTGATCAATCGATAAGGTTTCGCAAGGGAACATGCACAATCGATTCACAGCTCCGCTAGCTAGCTACAATCGGCCGGGTTTGAACAGCTGGACAGACACCATGCATGCATTTCGACCCGAAAAGCTGGTTCGGCCATGCCTCGCCCGCCATGGATACGCCATCAATGCGCGCGCTGGGACACCTAAGCTAGCCGCCACTTGCCCTAGCCCAAGGTTACTGCAACCAAGCAAAGAAGATCATCGACGAGAGCACAAGACGCAAGTACAAGCGAAGTGCACGGGCTGAAAGTAAATTGAGTGGAGGAGAAGACACCGGCTTAGCTCAGCTTTTAGGCGGCGGCGCAACCGCCGGTTAGCCGGGACGACGACCTTTCCCGGCCTCCATGCCGCGCTTTCGTCGCCAAACAGCCGGCATTGATCACCGCGCCAACTTGATCGAGGACGGCCCGGCTTTCCTCGTGAGGCGAAGCAAAGCTCCAACCAACCAGCCGTCCGGTTCGGGAAAGCGCAGGTTCGGAATGAGCACCGAGCAGATCACCCCGGCCGGCCTGGTTTCCACGTGAAGCAAAGCGCCAACTTTCTTTAATTTTTCAGGTAGGAGTACTAAGAAAATATATGCTGAGCGCCTGAGCCAGAGCCAGCCTCCGTTTCGTCCGGTTCTAAACCCTGCCGCCTACGGTTCCGTCCATTTGCTGATGAGCACGTACGGGGCATTGTGGTGGGCATGCCGGTGAATTGAACGGAGCAGCTAGACAGCTAGCGGTTGCAGAGCTAGCCGAGTCCCCGGCCGGTGGTGTGCAGGGGCCATCAATCCTGCCTGCAGCCGCCGCAGTCCATCGTAAATGCGGTGCGCGCCACAGACTTATCCATGGATGCAGGCACTGTCAGGGATCGTGTGCAGGCTTCCTGGGGAATTTGCCCCCGAAACTGCTTCATTTCCTGCCGAGTTATCCATTTCCCTTTGTTCTCAAACGGGGCTTCAGAGCTAGCAAATTCAGTCAGTGAACCCGCTACCTGTCTGCGGTCTGTACTAGCTCGAAGCAGGAACAAATATCACGCGGCATTCGTTCGAGTCAAGCTTGCGCCCACCGCACCGTCAATTTGCATTGCGCGAGTTGTGTGATGCTGGAGTACCATTTGCGTTGCAGCTGTATTCCGGTTAAAAAGGTTCGACTCCCTGCTGCAACGAACTGAATGTATGTACAATGGTTAATAAACTGTTTTATCTTAGCTTCGTCACGTAATTTAGATATTATAAAAAATGATATATCATGGGTTATAGAATCATTAGAGGAGAAAAAAATCCTACTCAATCATTCTGGCGCCTAAATATACTCGGCCTTGATCATAGAGAGTAAAAAGGCCCACGCCGCATCTACTCCATCATAGTCATCCTTGCCTCCACCGACCATAAAACGCCACTGCCAACCGCCCCCCCCCCCCCCCTAGCCCCTGCCGCACTCCTCTCACCTTGACTTGCTTGGTTCTTGTCGCCGGCGGCAAGTAATGGCGGGGTGGTCTATGCACGAGCGTGGTGCCTCCCGTTTAGCGAGGTTCACATCCGGCACACGTGGAGTGGCGGCAACGTGTGTCTCCGGGGAGGATGAATCTGGGTGTCACCGGTTGCGGTGGCATCCGTAACCGATTGTGGCGCCGCCAGTTGGCACTGACATGGAATCGACGGTAGCCGGCCTAACGGCGGCGGATTGGATTGGGGCGGCATGGGGGCATGCTGTCATTAATAAAGGTGGCGGTCCTCGTCCTTCTATCCCATCACGGTATCGTCCTGCAAGATCAGTCCTCCTCGATATGGCCATTGTCGGGTTCCGGTACTACTGACGAAGATCTTGCCCAGAAGATCTGGATCGGACAGAATCTGGTCGTGCGCGTTCAGATCAGCCTACGTGGTCCTGAGGGCACAACGCGAAGCTCCGGAGCTTGTTGATATCATGGGACATGTCTCCTATCGATTTCTATTGATTAGACATCGGTGGAGAAGGTCATGTTGCCTGAGAACGGAGGATCAGTTAGGCAGACGATGCCTTGGTTGCGATGGGATCGGCCAGGTGCTAAATAAATCCCAGCAGCATCACTGTTAATTGGGGGCGGCAACACTGTAGGATTTCATTTTTCGTGTTTCTCTTTGGGTGTCGGGTCGAGACTTTCAAGGTGAAATCCTAAAGTACGACCTTCATTAGTTGTGCCTGGCAATAGCCTTGCTGAAGGAATTGTCTTGAGAGCTCGGACTTTCTACATGGTGAAACCTAAGACGTTGGATTGGGCAAGGACATCGCTTGTGCATTGGTTCCTTCTTGAAGACGTTGCTTTTGGGGACCTCTTATGGTTTATGGGTGTTATATTTGGTGGTGGTTGGTGTCTTACTGATGAGAGAAGTTGATCGTTGTGGCGGATCTTTGTTTTTCTTTTCTTCTTTGGTTGGGTGCATCATAGATGTCTTGCGACATCTTGTTGGTGCAGAGGTTGAGTGTAATTGCTATCTTCAAGATATTAATATTAAACTATTAGAAGCAGTTAGAGAAATTGTGTTTCTATTGGAGAGTGTAACTTTCTTATAATTTTCTTTGGATCGATTTTGTTAGCGAAGAATTTGTGATGTATGTGACTATAGAAATTATGTTTCTATAGTGAATTTTATGTTGAATGTCTAAAATTAAACAAACTTGAATTTTTTTTTACTCTGCCAAGTTTAAAAGATCGATTAGAAAATGTACTTTTTAGAGCAGTAAATTACTCCTCTAAAGAATACACGACCGCATCCTCCTTTAAATTATATAGGATCCGTTAGGGATGCACTTATACGGGGGCGAAACAATAAGCACCTTATCTAACAGACATGGAAAACAATGTAGTATTTTGGTTAGTTGGCAAAAAATATAGTATTTTGAAAAAAAATGGTTGCACATGTCAAAAATGACCAGCGTAACATTGTTGGTCACGGATGTGATGTCAACAATGACCCTCAAGAAGAAGTTGTCACGACTTGAAGATACACTGATTCAAGAGACTGGCCCCTACTAAATCATGTAGACCTTACATTGGATCGAAGAGTGCACTGAATATGAAAGAGACGAGGCCAAATGACCCAATTGAAAAGGGAAGTTGTCGTCGGTGCATCAAAAAATCCTGCAAAACCTAACTTCACCCTCCAGAATGGACTACCAAGAATCCACATATATGAATCATTGATGTTGCAATAGGCAACACCATGGAGTTGGGAAGGCTCAAGGAAAAATTATTAATCAAGTAGACGTTGGGGCAACCATCCATGACTCACACCATCGAAGATGACTTTATCGTACATCCCTATTAGCGCATCTCTATCTGACAAGTTGAAAGTCCTACATACAATCCCCAACATATGGGGAAGCACGTCTCTATCTGTTAGATTGGGACATCCCTGCACTCCCACTTTCCGCAAGGCTAGCGAAGGATGAGGAAGAGGAGAGGTGACTAACGGGGTATAGCCTCTCAGTAGAATTGGGGGAGCTAAGTGCATATATTGACTTTATTTGGCTCTTCTTGGCAGACTTGATTTTTCATTGTGTACCTTAGTTGCATTTTGCATTTTGGAGAGCATTTGAGTACCCAAAACATCACAAGTTTGACAATTACACATAGTATCAAATGTAGTTTATTCTAGATTTTTCTTGTTTTTTCTCAAATATTCAGTGTACAAATATCTATCTATTTTCTTGACTTTTTTTTCTCAAATATTGAGTGTACACATGCAGGGTGTGTTGTGTCAATCATATAAACTATGTTTGCAATAGTAATTACCATACTAGGAACTCTCTTAGATTTGTTTTTGCATATTGTGAGCTACAAAAACAATATGGCATCCTCAAAATTTATTTACAACTTTGAGTTACCCCAAATTCTAATTGTAGCTGTTATAATTGAAGACCATGTTTATAAACTAGACTATACCATACTTTAGTATTTGAATTGTGTAAGTAATTATGGGAAAAGGGTCTAAAACTAGTTGGTTTATCCGATTATTATGAACACATAGTGCTATATGGTTTCAAAAAAAAAATAGAATGGTTTAATTGTGAAACTAGAAAAAATTGAGCCATTGTTACAAAAAGGTTGTAAAAATTCTTAGTTAATATGATTTTATAAGAATATTAAATAAGCAATTAATATAATTTTTTACAAGTCACTTGGAAGGATATCCTTCTAGAGCGGCTAAAAAATGGGGGCTAACACACTTGTATTTAGTTGGGCGGAGAAAAAGTGTTGTAGAAAACATCATAAATATCGTCTTAAATTCAGCTCTGTCATGCTCGGGACCAATAAGGTCCATCAACTCTGTGATAGATGGTGTCTAACGAAAACAACGGGTCTTATACTTGACCCGATCCTTGAAATCTTCAAAACATCTTCTAGGGATGACCAGACCTCTAAAAGTAATACCCAAAAATTCAATACACAACATAATAAATGATCTCAAAACTAAAACCACCAGGAAGATTGAAAAAAGTGAAAACAGAACATCAAATAGCTTTACAAGCTATCTAACCAATCATCTAGCCAGTCTCGACAATACAAATCAAGTAAATAACCAAAACCAATATCTCCCACAAACTGCTTATGATCAGGTGTTAGCTTCTCACTCCGGGAAATGACTATATGAAGTCTTAGCTTGGTATTAAGCCCGTCTTCACTTTCATCCATTCTTCAACCCTGCAAAAAAATAACAATATCCCCCACAAACTGTTTATGATCATGTGTTAACTTCTGTGAAGTCTTAGTTTTGTACTAAGCTCGTCTTACTTTTAGCCAACAAAATAAAAAACGGAAGCAAAAAAATATAAAAATTTCGGACTTATGAATGTTTATAAAGAATCGAACAAGCAAATGATTCTCACAATAATTTTTCTAAGGCAATAATAACACAACTACTACAGAAAAATGGAACAATAAATAACACAATCATGTACTACTGGATAACATCTTGATGGTAAAGTACTAAAATACAAACATAATTCAATGACCCACACAAAATATAAAGAACAACTACTGGTCACAGAGAAGTTTTTTCACCGTGTACTCATGGACAATCTTTTTGTGGGATGCACGTTTGGATGATGTACTTAACCTCTCATTCTCTAGTTGTCCAAGAACCATATAGCCATGTGTTTCTACTTCTGCGTAATCCGTAGACCGAGACTATGTCTCTGATAGTTTTGGGGTGGACATCAATTCAACCCTCACTACAAAATACAACACGACACTTTACAACTAGAAAAAAATATAGAAAAAGGGTGAAAATACCAGTATTGCTAGTTTCTGTCTTATCAACACAGTAGATACCAAAAGAACTTACTAAATCGATACCAATTTGCAAGGAATTACAAGGTAAAATACCCAAGTTAGCTATTGAATTTTTTAAATAATTGTTGCGTTGATAAAATAGGTTGGTTGTTCACTCAAATTAACCTCAACCAAAAGTAAAGGTAGAAAATAACTTTAAGATATGAACAAAAGCTTCCAAAGTGGACCTTGGTGTCAGGTAAGTCAAATATCAGTTTGTCTGCCATCCACAAAAATCTCCTAAAAGTCAGAAGCTGGTAATAGCCTGGATCACTCAATCCTAATGATTAGAGCTATTTTGCTCCAAACATTCATATTGCATGGCTCCTCTTCACCCTATAGCGTGGAGCAGCGAATTCCATCCACCCCGACCACCAACCGTCACCCCCACACCTTGTTCTTTCTAAGAACAACGGATTGGGAGGACAAGAAAAGATTGATTACCTCCAATAGGTGATACGCGACGACACGAAAGATGTTGAAGGAAGAAATCTGAATAGGACGCGACAGGTCTACCTTCCATTCAATGTGCTTCACCTTCTCCATCGACGCTAAAGAGAAAGCGAGAGAGAGATAAAGAGGATGATTTCATATCTAGAATGCTTTCACTGGCGACCCCACAAGATAGTCAGACACAACATTACCGACCCACTTATCAGTAGGGCTCAAGTCCATCTACCACTTCGCAATGCAAACTTAACCCCACATGTAATAGAGAGCATTTGGCCCATATGTAAGTTCAAATCACCCAATACCCTACTTATCCAAGCAACCGTACGCATCCTCCTCAAGCAAAAGGGCGAAACCAGAAGAAATTGAAGAAGATGATCTCCCTCTGTTTCTCTATGTCTCTCTCTCACATACAAAATATCAAAATTAGCGATCTACTTAGCCACATACGATACCATAAAAAAGTACGCTAGTAAAATCAAAGAGGATCTCCCCTCAACAATCATCAACAACCTAAGCAGATTGAGGAAACAAGGTTATAATTAGCAACAAATCAACCTACAATGGATCTTAACGATGCACATATTACAAATTCAACATCAGTCATTTTTAATCAAATCAAGTAACTCTCTCTGAATCCACCTATAATCAACTTACTATAACCATGACGAGTCAAAAATTATGGACAAAAAATTGTCAAGGATGAAAAATGTAGCACAAAATAATACAAGGACAGTTACCTCATACTAGTTTTAATTAATCCTAGTGACCTCTCCCTACAAAAAATATCGGAATCCAAGGTTTCAAGGATTGTACAATAATGCCTACTTGAATTTGAAATGTGTACAACAAATAAATATCAAACAGTTCACATAAACCATAAAAATAAACACATGTTACAAACTGCAATAACACCATCTTACATTCAAATAGTTCTAACAACCTACTTCTTACACAACTGAATTTTCATGGATGTTCAGAATAACATCAACTGACCAGGCTGAGGGTAAGAGACTCAAGAAGAAGGTAACACTAAAAAAGCCCACCACTATAAGGTTAAGGCCAAGGCAATAATAACAAAAACAAAAAAATGTGTATCCCACCATGCATGTTTACACAAGAACTAATAGAAAAATGGAAGAAAAATAAAGAGCAATAGCTGCAGAAAACAAATATGCTGGAGAGGTGCAACATGCCCATCGCAAATTAAATGAAATCAACACAGTCAAGATAAAAAAATCAGTTCTTGATAAACATCCTATTCAAGAAAAAAGCTTGGAGCAGGCAGATGCAAAGAGAAGCCTTGTAAGCAACATAGTAAACTTGAAGCAAAGAATCATTCCCGAATCATCAATCTGTGAATCAGAAATGATGAGAAGTAACTTTGTACAACAACAAGTTCGGGTAACGACAACTCTGTACATTGTGTATGTGTCTTCATTGCATGAAATTTTTCTTATGACGACTTGCACAACTAACACTCATTACATAGCAAAGTTACCAGTGAGAACACCTCAAATGCTAAATACAGACAATGATCTACGATCTACAAAAAAAAACAGAACAAAATACAAAGATACGAGAAAGGAGCTTTACTGAACAAACAACATATGTAATGGCATAAGGTAGTCAATTTAACTATGTTGTAGAAAACAACCAACTCAACAACACTCAAACTTCATAAAAAGGTATTCTGACAAGAGCAGAGTAGCAGCAGAACAAATTCAGACCCTAATGCACTATTGAGTCCTAACAGTGTAAGCGTAGAAGAAAAATGCAATGATATGATAAGTGAAAGATAAATAAGAGATATTGCCCCAGCAACACAAATGATGGACCAACATCTATGTTATACATGGGAGCCACAAGATTTAATGAAAAACAATATCAACAGTCACACAAGTATAAAAAATATACATTTTCACTATAAAAATGTCTCACCCCCTTTTCTCACAACAGAAAATCCATTCTTATAGCATAAAAAAAGGTCTTCATGCATGGAAACAAGAACTATAAAGTCCACTTAATGACAACTTAGGAAGCATCAGAAATGGACTTCCTAGAGGCTCACCTACAGGCTATAGGGTGCAGAATCATTTGCTCAATCATCAATTCTAAGATGGGGACATCAAAATTACTGAGCCAGACAGACAAGAAACAACAAGGGTGAATAAAAATATATGCCTTATACATTGAGTACACAAAACTTAAATGTATGCAATTCAAACTACATAAACTAGAGAGAATGAAAGAATAAATCATTTTTAAAATTCATAACAAGAATGATTAAAGAAAAAAATGCACATATGTGAAACTATGGGAAGCACAGTTTTAGACCCACAAAAAATAAATCTGAGCTTTTCTATGTATACCCCTGGTTAAGAGCACAAATTTTCATGTGTTTCAGACATAAATTTAAATGTGTTTCAGGCATAGATGTATATGTGCTTTTGGTTATGTTTTGCATTCCTATGTTTGACTATGTTCACTATGGTTCAAGCTCAAATTACATGATCCACAAAAACATATTTTCCAATTGTTTTAGGCACAAGATGCAGACTTTTGCATTCTCCTTGTTGAGGATAGCAAAATAACACATGTGTGATTTTGGTTCACCCAACAATTACCTGAACCAGAAGTACATATGGGTGTGTTTGGATCACAACCAATACTTCCCCATACCAAAAAATTGGCTGGCCCATGAATTTTGAAAGCCGTTTGGATCGCTGCTAAAATTTTGGCTCACCCGAGCCACCGCGCACCCACCCATCTAATTCTCACCAACTTGCGGGCGAATCAATGGCGAGGAAAACGTTGGCCAAAATTTTGGCGTTGTCACATTCCGTATTTTCCTCTGTGGGTCCTATGTTTTTGTCTTTCTCATGCAATGCATGCAACATGTTAGTTCCGATTGCTATGGTTGTTAATTACTGATCAGTGAGCCCCTTTCGTGATTAGTTGCAGCAAGGCCCACGCACACATTGGTCATCTTTTTTTTCTGCAATTGGATGGCTACTCGCTCTATGATCTTCATACTAAAATGCTATTACCTCCATAATTATAACACTAAAGGACTAATTTTTTATTATTTATATTAGCTATCGGTCAAATGAATGTATTTAGATGTATTTTTAGTGCTAAATACAATCATTTAAGAGCAGAACAAAAATGCTACTACCTCCGATCAATATTATTATCGGTTTAACAAATATTTATCTAAATGTATTTCAATGCTAAATACATACATTTAAAAAAGTGTGATTAATGATGATGATGCCATGTTTTTCTATTAAATATATTAAAAAAATTGCAGGACTACCATGGTCAAAAGTTGTAGTCGGTTGCAAACCAAATAAGAGGTGTGTTTTGCCAAAGTTTTGAACGGCGCGACGGCCACTAACCAAACATCACCAAGCTAACAAAATTTTGGACATGCCCACGCTTTGGTCATGCCAATTTTTTGGTGGGGCTAGTTGGGGACTCAAACAAAACACACCCATATATTTTTTTGTCGCTCACTCATAGATGTAATTATGGCTTGGCGCAGACATATAAGATCCAGAAAGCTCTCTTTGTTGCTGCTGCTAGTCGCATACGATCGGGCCGCCGACGAGTTTCGGATTTCTGCACCGACGGTCTTCAAGGATTAGTAAAGTGCTCTTGAAATTCTGGATTGAAAAGGATCCAGTCACACGCGTCCACAAACAACAACACATGTGGCTTCAAGGAGGAGAGGGGTGTTGTGGACCTCCGTTTTCAGCTGACACAAGGGACACGACGAATTGTGATTTTCATGGTGTTGAAAAAGGCGATGAATGTCAGGAAGATCAGAAGGTCAACGATGGCAGGAGCCTGGATGTGAAGAAGCCTTTGTGTCGGGTGATAACATAGGTGGACTACATTTGATGCAAAACAACATCTGGAAAAGCACGGGTTTATAGCAATATGATGCAAAACAATAATTAAGTAGAGCAGAAAGCGTAAATTTTTAAAGTAAGAAAAGCACGATACTATAGTATGATGCAAAAGCACACGACTTCAAAAACTTCTGGTCTCATGTTTAAACTTTTTGTCAAAGAAAAGACAATAGACTTTCTTTAATTTTTGAGGTACTATGAAAAATGCTCAGACAGAGCCAGCCTCCGTTTTCATCCGGTTTTCCCTGCCGCCTCCGGTTCCGTCCATCTTCTGGTGGGCAAGCGGATGAATTGCACGGAGCAGCTGGCAAAACTCGCGTTATCCATGTCTGAAACGGGGCTTCAGACAGAGCTCGCAACATGTCCTTCTTCATAAGCCAGCAATCCAGTCAGTGATCCCGCTACCTGCCTGCGGTCTGTACTAGCTCGAAACATTTGCGTTGCAGCTGTATTCCGGTTAAAAATATTGCAGGGGCCTACGGTTTGGTCGCAGTGATTGGGGTGCAGGCACAGCATGCTCGCTCGTGCGAACTGACTAGCCGCTGCAGCGAATTGAACGCCAACCAATCGGTGGTACTCCTCCTATCTCTCTTTAGCAAAGGCATATGGAGATATGGCCCGCCAAAAAACATCTGATAACTGAACGGGGGCCAAAACTGCCCGCGCTTGATCAAATGAAAAAGAAATGTGTTCTCTCGGTCGCAAAATATAAAATATTTTAGATAATTCAATATAAACTATATACGGACATTAATCCCCAACATGGGGGGGGAAATTTCATCAATGTCTGATAGATAAGGGAATCCCCGCACTCCAACTTTGGCAGGGCCATCGAAGGATCAGGAAGGGGGGGTGGTTACTACCAGGATATGGCCTCTCCACTAGGGCTAGGGAAGTTAAGTGCATATATTGACTTTATTTGACTCTTCATAGCTTGGATTTTCTCTATGTAAACGTCTATGGCCTTAGTTGCATTTTGGAGAGCATGTAGGTACCTGGAACATTCAAACATTTGAACATTAGACATAGTATCCAAAGTAGTTTATTCGAGAACGCTCAACACAAATATCTATCTATTTCCTTGCATTTTTTCCTCAGCTACCGCATGTACACATGTAGTGTGTGTTGTGTCAATTATATAAACTATATTTCCTATAGTAATCACCATATTGGAAACTCTTTTGGTTTTATTATCAAAGTATTGTGAACCTAAAAAATTAATTATAACCATAATACTATATAATTTATGATGTCCTCAAAATTTCTTTACAGCTTTCATTTAGTGCAAATTGTAAATTTAGATTTTATAATCATACTAATTAATTATGTCCATTGTGGACTGTACCATACTTTAGTATGTCCATTGTGTAATTAATTATAAGAGGAGGATCTAAAGGTAGTAGTTTCATCCGATTATTATGGGCACCAAGGGTTTGATGGTTTCGACAAAATATAAAAAATGTTAAGATCTTTTTGAACAACTAGAAATGAAATCAGAGACCTATTTACGAACAATTGAAATACTACTTAATTAGTATGATTTAATTAGGAGATTAAATATGCAATTAATATAAAATTTTATAAGACACTTGAAAGAAAATTTATTCAATCACATATATACACGATTCCTAATTATTCAGACATCTATCTTGACAATTAGTCCTTAACAAATTTACACGAACAAATATAACCAATAAATGGGCAATGGTTCAAAGCCAAAAAATGGTTGCTGAAGTAGATTTAACAATTTTGAATAATTAGCTAGATTTTTTGGTAATATAAAATCCAATTTAATCGGGCTTAAGTATTGCAATTTGTTATTAAACACAAATGTTTTAATAACACGCGCCCAACCCTTTTTTTTTAGCTGTCCAAATCAACATCCCACTACGCGCAGCCACGGCTATAAAAGACGGCACGCCGGAGCGGCGAGAGAATAAAAATACAAGAGAACAATCCAACATCATTTGCGCATGTACTGTTCCTTGCTCCGATCGGCTGCATTAGTCATCCATGGCCAACCTAATGAACCAGACCCTCGATCCCGAACTCCTTCCTGTTGCCAGCCGATTGCCTCCGCTCAGCACGCATGCCTGTCATTGACATGTCCCAAGGACGCGACGAGGTCCGCCGCGCCATCCTTGACTCCGGCAAGGAGTACGGCTTCCTCCAGGCTAGTTGTTCTTGATGGATCACGTGCTTGAATATATTATCGGAAATTCAGAATTGATCAGCCGCCGGTGGTATTGCATTGCATGCAGGCTGGCGGTGAACCATGGCATCTCCAAGCAAGTGAATGTACGCGGTGTGCCACGAGTTCAACGAGATGCCAAGGTGGAGTTCTACTCTGAAGACGAAAGCGAGCCCAACAGGCTCGATCTACGGCGGCGTCAACTTCGAGACCCTCGACGAAAACTGCTGGATGGACACCCTCGAACTCGTCTACCCCTTGCCCTCCGGCGATACCAAGGACGTACTGGACCCACTAGCCACAGAACTCGTCTAATCGATCATTTAGGCCATGTTCTTTTTGCCTTCAATATATATAATTCTCATCTGCAGAGAGGTTGTTGGAAACTACACCGCGCTGGCAAGAGGTGTGGCCATGGATGGAGATCATGTACATGTTGTGCGAGGGCCTAGGCCTCCGGCCAGACTACTTCGTCGGGGACATCAGCGGCAGCGTGACGAGTGATATCAACTATTTCCCGCCGTGCCCGAACCCGAGCAGGACGCTGGGTCTGCCGCCGCACTGCGACCAGGATCTCATCACCGTTCTCCTTCCCTGGCCTCAAGATCGTCTAAGGGAGACTGGATCAAGGTCCAGCCTGTGCCAAACTCCTTGCATGTCAATTTAGGCTTGCAGCTCGAGGTGACTCCATTTTTTCTTCAACTCTCGGGCCATGCAGAGGTTCTTAATTGTTCTTGGTTTTGCACCAAATTGAATTAATACGCGCGCATGCAATATACGTACAAGTTCTGACCAACGGGTTTCTGAAGGCCGTCCTACACCGCGTGACCACCAACTCGGCCAAGCCGCGGGTGTCAGTGGCTACGTTCCTTTCGTCGGCGCTCGACTGTTCTAATGAATTGAGTTAATTACGTTGTGTTGTTAGTGGAATTTCTTCTAATTCTAAATTAGAGAAAGCGGTCGTCGGCCCGGTGGAGGAGTTCGTCAGCGATCGAGAACAACCCCTCGTGCTACCGCTCCCTCACTTTCGGCGAGTTCGAGCGCATGCACCACGTTGTCCATATGGGGTCCTCCATCAGTTAGTATGGTTGTTAGTAAAACGGTCCTCATAGGCCATTGAATTGTGATTTTGGTAATTACTTCCTTCATTCCAAATTATAGATCGTTTTGGGTTTTCTAGATTCATAGATATTATTATGCATCTAGAGATAATGTATATCTAAATGCATAACATCATCTATGAATCTAATAAACTCAAAACGACCTATAATTTGAGACGGAGGGAGTATATGACAACATAGTCGTTGGGACTAAGGCCAGTTCTAAACCAAGACACTAAACATAGTTTCTATAGTCTCCACGTCATCAAGACACTAGTAGTAGACACTATCTTTCCAATGCAAACACCATTATTCTATATCTAGTAATGCTACTCCCCACTCATTGTGATGGCATATAGAAACCAGGTCTCATGTAAGGCCGGATTTTCTCATATTTCTGTATTTACTCACTTACCACGTCATATTTTTATCCTAGATGGTACCTCATATAGTTCTACGGCACCATTGACGGCGGCACAAACCAAGGATACTCGCATCCTCTTGGGTTTATCCCGCTGACAGGTGAAGCCCAGCGCCTCACTTGTCCTCCAGCGATCGCGGGAGCGCGCTGGACCCACAACAGGGGCTTGCGGCCACGCCTCCCCCAAGCGCGGTCCTTGCATAAGCAGAGGGTGCATGGCACATCCCCGACTTCTTTGGTGGGGGCCCACCCACGTGAGGGCTCCTTGGTTCTCCACACGAAGAGGGATGCAGACGCCAGGTCAAATCTTCTCGGTGAAGCAAGCGCCGAACCCAAGAGGGGCGCACGCGCTCTGTACGCCCAGGCTTCACGCCTTGCAGTGGACGTGACAAGGCGTGCAGGCGTGGCTGTTGAGCGTAAACACCGTCACTTGGTTGAAGCTGGTCTTACTCTTCTTGCTCATGCATCTATGCCCTTTCAGTTTTGGAGTGATGCCTTCTTCACAGCTTGTTTCTTCATTAATAGGCTCCCCATTTGTGTCCCCAAGATGAAAACACCACTTGAGCTCCTTTTTTTGGGAAGTTCCCGACTATACGTTCCTTAAAGTGCATGGCTGTGCGTGTTGGCCTCACCTTCGTCCATACAACCATCGCAAAATTGAATTTCACTCTAAAAAGTGTGTTTTTCTTGGTTATAAGTTCTCAACATAAAGGCTACAAGTGTCTTCATGTTCCTACAAGTCGTGTTTATATTTCTCGTGATGTTGTATTTGATCAAAACTTGTTTTCTTTTTCGAACTTGCCATCTCACAGAGTAAATAATGGTCAGACTATATTTTTATATTTTTCATCTCACTGTGGCAACTTGCGACATTCTAGTGCTTATCATTTTAGTTGTGGTATGTCAATCCCTACATTTTTATTCAAATCCTCTGCTTCATGAAAATTTAGCCAAACTGTCAAACTGATCTAACTAGTTCATAAACATATATGATTTTATTGTGCATGTTCAACAAAAGCATCACATACTTTCATTCATTTAAAGATCCGACCACCACAAGGCAGTTGTAGAAAAGGACGACCAATTGAGTCACCGGGAGTAATCTTGGCATAGGCTAGGCAACTCTAATATATAAGACAAGTTTTCTTCCATTGATGCAACGACTGTTGGATATGTGCCCTAGAGGCAAATTAATAAAGATATTTGTCACATATTTATTTTGTTCATAATACGTGTTATACTATGGTAGAACTGTATTACTCGGAAACACTAATACACGTGTAGTATAAACACTCGTCCCTATTTATACTCAGGCGTACTAACTCATTGGGAAATCGATGATCATGGTTTCCTGATCACGAGGTATGAACCGCCTATTGACAATGAGGTCATATCATTAGGAGAATAATGTGATGGACACATACCCACCTAAAGAATTGCGATGTTGATCAAGTCACATGGTTCAGCATTGCGATGACTTTGTAACATATGACTTAGTCCTTAGACCTTAATGATCATACGTAATAGTTGACTATGAGGAGGCTTTAATTTGCATCCACCGCCTGACTGAAATATGTTGTCTATAAAGGTGTACTTTGGGCATTTCAATATATATATATATGTTGATGAGTATGCAAATAGATCAAAGTGGGATTTGTCAGTCCATGTGAAGGACGGGTACTCTGGGCCCACTCGGTGATATTGCATCAATAGCTTGCAAGAATTTGACTAGGTCACAAGAGATGTAATAGGCATGGAAGAGTAAACTTGTTGTCGAGAACGAGATGTGAACCTGGTATAAGGATACCAACGATCAAACCTCGGACAAACAAAGAATCGCTAGACAAAGGGATCATGTCTTATCGTTCATGGTTTCCAAAAGCGATTGAAGTTCATTCGATGGAAGAGCGGGGACTATCAAGGATTGTAACCATGCCCAATTGATTAGCCATTGATCGAAAAGATTGTCTTGATCATGTCTGTTGTTTCCCGGACCGTAGGATGTCACACTTAAGGTTCAATCGATGCATTAGGATTGATTCGGGATCATCGGTGAAATAGAGAGAAACACCAGAATAGTTCCGGGGATTTTGAAAGATTCAAAATAAATTTTAATTATATTTAATAATGTTTTGTTATTTAATTATTTGAATTAAATATCAATATATATTTAAATTAATCAAAATAATAATAAAAGGCTAATGGGCCAATTGGGGGCCATTAGGGGAGGAGGGGGTTCCCCCCCTTGGGCTTGGCGCCAAGGGTGGGGCCCATCCCCCCCTTGGCCGGCGCACCTCCCTCCCCCTTGGGAGTTTAGTCCCACATGGGGGAGGGGAGGAGGATCACACCCCCCTTAGCCTATATAAGGAGGGGTAGACCCCCCTTTTTCCATACACAATTAAGTTTATCTCTCTCTCTCTTTCTCCTACCTCGAGAGGACTCCCCTTGTTTGGAGTTTGCACCTGGTTGGGAGTTCTCCACCAAAGAACACCGTCGCTCTGCCGGAGTCGGGATCCGAATCCGTCTTCTTTCCGCTGCTCGCCTGGTTCGGAGTCCGGAGGGAACATCGGTTGCACTGTACGTGTGTAATCTCCTCGAGGCACTACACTCTGTCATGCTACTTCGTCGCCAGAGGTCTCCACGAGTCATTATCGTCGGTGGTCTTCTACACGACAGGGAGGTCGTAGGTTCAGAGTGTACAACAACCACGTTCGTAGAACGTTTCCTTCTTTCGGTCTTCAAAGGTATGAACACTGATTCCCTCCATTACTTTACATCGCCATAGTATAGATCTTGGGTTCGGGTATCGTAGGTTGGAACAATTATTGTTTTCTGCCCCGATCCCAACAACGACATCATGTGGATATTCCGATAACCATTAGGAGTGCCGATGAATGCATTTACCAATGAATATGGTTAATGAGACAAATGATGTTTACTAAGTTTATCTCTGGTGATTGGTCCCTCAAAGGTTATTTTAAGGGAGATGGTTGAACCCCCACCTCCCTCACTTTTAAAAGGGAAATGTGTGGTCTTTATTTGACTCGGAGTTTTGCTTTGGTTTATTTTAATCATAGGACCATTGTACCATCAAGAGGTGTTGAGAATTTTGAATAAAAGTGTGGGAATATGTTAATCACATATATCAGCGACCAAAGATCCATCGATTACAAAACTCCCTACAGTCCTCTCTCCAACTAGCTTGTGACATCCTACCTCCGTGCACACGAGGTGCGGAGACCGTGCTCACGAGGTCCATTAAAATTATCTCGACACCCGTGCACACCGGGTCAAAGGAGAAATCCATTGGATACCTCATGCACATCGGCTTATACCGTGCACACGGGGTCCGATTCCCGTACACACATTGTTTAGTGGATTTATCTCTCGATGCCCCATGCACATTAGGTCATGAAGCATCCAATAGTTACTTGGGGAGAATTAGGGGTATAAAATCTCCTTTATCCTATTCCTACCTCTATCCCAAACCCTAATTTCTTATAAGCCTTTCTCCATTTCTACACTTTGATTTTCTCAATACTCTCAATTCCTCCACCCATACTTGTTTATTTTTTGGGGATTAAGGGATCAAGATCTGATCTATTTCTCCATTGCTACACTTTGATTTTCTCAATACTCTCAATTCCTCCACCCATACTTGTTTATTCTTTGGGGATTAAGGGATCAAGACCTGATCTATATTTTGATAAAATCCATTCATATTCCCCGCTTGATTAATGCATCATCACTTATTACTCTTGGAGGTTGGGATCCTAGTAGGCTAGTTATCAATACCGAAAGCTTCCTTGCTTGCCTTGTGCTTCGTGAAATATGTAAATGTGTGGTGATCACCTTCAAGATCAATCCTGAGTGATTTGAGGCTAATCTTGTAGGATGAATGAAAGGGCGAATATGATGAACAAATTGGTACCGCTCTTGAGCTTTTGCTTCGGCACCGTTCCTACGGAGATTAGTATTGTCCAATGGTGGACTGTCGTTACACCGAGGGGGAAACAGTCCGAGTGGTGTGTGGTATTCTCTCACTTGTTATTTATCACGCCGATTGCTTGCCAATCGGGAATGGGAGGAAGCAATAGTCGGAACTTGACTCGGCGTTGCTCCTGGAACCCGGCTGCATGACGCTAACCTCTCTCGCGATTGGGAGATGAATTGGTTTTGCACCACGATTGTGTTTAGGAATATCGAGACCGCCAGAAGTCGATCCGGAGGTGGTGGCATGACACCCTACTATTGCAGCCTCAAGGAATCTGCCAACCGTGTGGTAGATAGGAACATCACCAGACCTTTCAACTATGAAGGTATTGTTGACGTCGCTACCTCACATAGCCACGGAAGTTGATGGTTGAGGAAGAATTTGTTTGGATTCCTCCATGTCATGTTTCATCGCCTCTAGGTCATGTTGAAGTTGTGTTAGATGTGCATGCTCCCGTAGAGTCACTTGACAGACAACATCCATCCATAGCAATCTCGGAAGGAGTGCTCCCGATGATCGATTTTGCAGTCTCCTCTACGGGCCGAAGCTGCTCGGGAGTTACCGACACTCCACCCCCACCATAGTCGCATCATGTATCGACTGTTGCAGAGGCGTTGCTGCCATAAAGACTTCGACTACGGAAGAGTGACTCCCATTGTTTCTTTCGTCCTCGAACCGGACTTCGGTGGAGGACAACGAGTCAGTGTCGATGCACCAAAAAATCATGTTGCATTACGATGAGATGGGGCTTTGAAACCACTTATATCATTGAGGTGGTGCCTCCTCTATGGGTTGATCAGTTGATGTGGTGCCTCCTCTATGTGAATTCTGAAAGTCTTTTTTCTCTCTTGTTTTAATTTTGTTACATGTACGGTTTTTGGTTCGGTTTTCCTCACAAGTAGATCGCCTTGTTAAGGTTTTTAATTCGGTTTTCCTCATAATTAGGTCAATTTGTTAATGGTTTTGATTCGATCTTCCTAATTAACTGAATCTGTCAAAACCTAAGGGGTGATCCTTGGCTTTTCCTTGTACTTATATTTACTCTGACCTTTCAAAGGCGTGAAATTCAATTGGTCCTTGCACTATCCCCCTGTGGCTCCTGGCACCAGGAGTCAACCGTCCGGCAGATACGATTACCAACGATGCCAAATTGCTAATCACTCCATGATTCTCATGCATGCATGCATCTAACTAAGCCGTCCGGCGCTTGGCCCAGCCAGCCATTGATCAGCACCAGCGTACACGTCTCTTAAACTCCGTATGTGGTACAGTACACGCACTGCACACCCAACGACGCTCTGAAAATCTTAGCAGCACTGTAGCTACATACAACGGGTTTACAGTACGCAGCTACAGTACCGTAGGACGCACGGGTATTGGCACCCAAAGTACGTACGTGAACAGTGGTATCGTTGCGACTCTGCAAAAGGCTCGCGGGCAGTAACTGCGACGCGTGGGACGGATGGAGAGCAGTGGAGACGCGTGAAAATGTAGGACAAAAGTCGTAGTACTACGTATCGATGGATCAGATCAGTGCAGTTGAGTGGCGCTCGCTCGCTCGCTCACGGAGCGTACGTGTGCCGGCCAGCGGTGGCGTATTACGGCCGACGCGTGAGTAGGAAAAAAAATTCACCACACCGACCGAACATTACCAGTACCACGTAGTAGTAATTAACGTAACGCAAATACTACAACAGTACGATTTAGATAGGACGGTGGAGTAGTAATTAACATGACGAAAATACAACAGTAATATTCATATAGGACGCGTTTGGTTTAAATCTATGATTTTGCCTGCATCAGATTTTTTAGCCTTAGCTATACAAAATATACGTCCTAATGTCAATGCCATCAGCAGATCATGCACATCACACGATTACCAGCAACAGAGGCAACACTAGTAGTAGTGCTTGGCCTACCAAATCCCGAGTCAGAGCACCCAGTGTGCACCTGTCATGGCAACAAAGTCAACACCCTTGACCTTGTTGTACAACAGGTGGCTCAGAGTACAAATCAGGGCCTCCGGGATGAAGCCACCTTGCCCCATGACGACGTAGTAGAGCTCAGGGTGGATGTTCAGCGGCTTGATCTCTCGGATGGTGGTTTCCACCTCCTTGACTGCTTCGGTCATGCTAGTGAAAACGCTCAGCTCCTACTCCATCAGCTTCGGTCATGCTAGTGTAAACGCTCAGCTCCTCCTCCATCAGGTCATCTTCATCTTCCTTTCAAGGATAGGGACGTGCTCAAACACCATTTCATGACCATAAAGGTAGATGGTCTCTGACTCTTGGGTGTCTGGGAAGTCAGGCACGGGCGTACCGAGAGGCTCACCTTCACGCCACAAAACTCAAGCAGTTGGTGGGCCACCATGTTGAGGTGCACCTCCTTAACCCCGTTGTCAGTCCTCACCCCACTAGTTATGAGAGCACACATCTTGTTCAACACGAACGTTGACATGAACGGCTACCACTTTATTATGTTCGCCCTGCCATCCTTCTTGGCCTTTGCGACAACAGATTTTGCAACAACAACAACATCAACATTTTGTTGATCAAGGAAAACTGCTATGGGTAAAAAAGGATCAACGGTAGCTGATAGGACGAACACCTCTCAATCTGGAGGCATTTCCTCCTCCACGGGCTGGGAGTCCTTGATATATGAAGGAGGAAATTGATTGTCGCCAACAAGCACAAGGGACTGACTAGCTTCTTGTGTGGTCATGTCCTACAACAAGACCGACATGAGCAACACACACATCACATCTAGCTACAACAAAGATCATCAACGAGGACATCGCATCTAGCTAAAACATGACCAGATCGTCAACAAGGGCATCACATTTGGCTACGACAAGATCACAAGATCATCAACAAGGGAATCACATCTAGCTACAACAAGATCATCAACAAGAACATGACATCTAGCTATGCCAAGAGCGCTACCACTACCACATACTCACAGATCCATGCTTGAGTTCAATCAACACTACCACATGTTCACACATCAAACCCTAGCACATCAGATATACCTACAATGATTCAGACAAGGGGGTGAATGAACTCACAGATGTCATGGCTGCAACTCAGGGTCGAGGTGAATGAGGAGGATCCTTGGCGCCACCGGCTTGGACCACCGACCGGAGAAGTGGATGTGTCGCTTACCTAGTCGGAGAAGGGGAAGCACGTCGACAAAAAAGCTCAAAACTGGAGGAGAGTGGTGGCTGGGGAACAGACGGTGAGGTGAAGGGGGATTTATCGGGGGCAATCGAATCGGCGGGCGTTTTTTCAGAGACTCGCGAGCTCGCGCCATCTCCCGCCCGCACGAGTTGAAACGCGGCTTTCCCTTCCCCTGCATCATCCAAGCCTGGCTCTCTTGAAACAGAGGATTCGAGCATTCCTAGCGGATCTGGCTAGGAGGTGCTTTAAGTTTCGTATCATGTGGGTCAAAAAGTGAATGCGGACTACCAAATCGATCGAGTAAAAAAGTGAACGCGAACTACCGAACCGATGATTTTATCCCGTCAAAACCTGATTGAGTCGTATGCGAACAATCAAACGCGTCCATAGGCATCTAACAGAAGATGAGAAAAGGGTTGGAGCTGAAGGGTTCGTTGCATAGAAAACAAAATTTTCCTACGGTTGTAACAGCCAAGATCACATCTAGAAGATCACTTGTAACGGTTTAAGAAGGACTCACCCTCGAAGACCAAAAGCTTTAACGAGAACGATTCTCGTGGGTGATGTAGTCGATCACTTGCCGACCTCAAGGTCGTGATGAAGATGGGCGCCACAAACGGGCAGCGCCTCCGTAATCGGTCACACGTACGGATCAGCGACGACCTCCGCCCCTTGCTCCAGTTGGGCAGCGGAAGTAGTGGATCCTCGGGAACTCCAGCAGCACTACAACATAGTGGTGGTGGTGGTAGAGAAGATCTTGAGCAGGGCTTCGCCTAAGCACCGTACTCGTGAAACTGGATCAGCTAGCAAGGGGAGGAAGATGCCAACCAAAGGGCATATGAGAGATGGAGGAATTCATGTGTAGAGGGGTCTCCACCCATCTATATATAGGAGGGGGAGGCAGCCCCCAAGGGGTAGCACGCCCCAAGAGGTGCCCCCACCTCTCCCCTCATCATGTGGGTGGACTCCCCACTCACAAAAACAAAGGGTCACACATTATTCCCATAACTTCCATAATTCTCCACTCAAAATTCCAAGAGTTTATCACATTAAAACACTTTTAATTATCTTGTTTAATGTCACTCAAATTAATGAACACTTCATTCAATGAGTACTTCATTGATGAACACTTCATTCAATGAACACATTAACAATTATCCCCTTGCACTATTTTGATATACCAAAACTATTCCAGCAGTTTTATCAAAACAGTCCATGTGCTGTCCAGTATATTCTCTGGCGTTCCGTATCCACTCAAACGCGTCAACGAATCCTTAAGTGTGTCACCCTACGGTTCGTGAATAAAATGGACATGACAGAGACTCTTCTCTGATCAATAATCATCAGCGGGATCTGGAGATCCATGATGACTCCCACTTACTCAACGATGAACTAGTGATCGTGTGAACCAAAACTCCGTAACCAATTCCTTTTGTCTCGCGATATTTTACTTGTCCGAGATCCGATCATTTGGTATCATCCATACCTAGTTCGATCTCGTTACCGACAAGTACTCTTTACTCGTTCCGTGATATAACATCCTCGTGAGCCAGTCACGTGCTTGCAAGCGATGTCAATGTGATATCACCGAGAGGGCCCAGAGTATATCTCTCCGTCATCTGGATGGACAAATCCCACTCTTGATCCACGAGCCTCAACTAACACTTTCCAAGTACCCAACGACACCTTTATAATCACCCTGTTAAGGTGTGACGTTTGATGGAATCAAAGTACTCTTCCGGTGTCAGTGATTGACGTGATCTCATGGTCTAAGGATTAGGGTTACTTCGTGAAAGTTTGATACAGCAATAGAAACTTGATGACATGATCGTATTGCTATAACTACTGTGGGTGTATGTTCATCACATCATTCTCCAATGACATGACCTTGTTATTAACAACATCCAATGTTCATGATCAGGAAACCTTGATCATCCGTTAATCAACAAGCTAGTATAAAGAGAGGCATTACTAGGAACCTTTTCTCTGTTTATTAAACACACATGTATTAACGTTTCCGGTTAACACAATTATAGCATGAAAATAAACATTTATCATAAACATGGAATAAGATAATAACCACTTTATTATTGCCTCTCGGGCATATTCCCTTCAGTCTCCCACTTGCACTAGAGTCAATAATCTAGTTTGGTACTTGCGCATCCAACACCTATGGCATTCAGTTGTTATCCATACGCATTGCTAGTGGTAAACCTAATCTCCAGATCTGACACTTCAAGTCCGTGTGTATTTGCATTTCTTTGCGTCTCTACGCATCACTCATTCACTAATGAGATGGCATTGCATAAATTTGGTCCTCCGGTGAGACCTTAGTCCCTTGAGCTCAAAACATGTTGAATCTATTGTCGTACAATAGATCTTCATAGTATTAGCTCGCTTGGAACTACACCTAGTTTGTCAAACAAACTTCTTGACACAAATGCCCTCCTTTGCTGCTGCTAGAGCAGTCATATACTTAGCCTTTCGTTGTAGTATTCGTTATAATGTCTTAACTTTGGAACTCATCCAAATCCATTTGGAATTATTCCAAATCTATCATGGAACTTTCTTCCATTACATTTTGCCACCTTAACATACCGCCAAAATTGAGATAAATTTAGATTGTATCTTGCGACAAAACTAGTATCAATGTAACACTTTACAATGAACTATTGTCCAACATACATAATATATATTCTTAGTCCTTCCAAAGCACGTAAGGATATCTTTACTATTGTCCAATGATCATCTTATGAATCATTCTGGTATATGCTCATAACATTTAGAGCATAGGACATTCTTGGAATTGTACATATCATGGTGTACATGATTGATCAAATCATTCATGTGATTTTACTCACCAAGTGTCAAAACACTTGAATCTCGCTTCAACCTTTTCCATGCGGCAAGAACTTTTCTCGTCGTTTCCATATTGAACTTATTCAATATTTCATATATGTACTTCGGCCCAACCATATTAGCACCTCAATCTATCTATATAGACCATATTAGCCCAATATACTGGTTTTGCCCAAATCTTCCATTAAAATCAAATTTTCAATAAAACTTCACCCGTGTCAATAAAATATACATCATTTCCAATCAACAATATGTCTTCTACATAATGTATTAGAAATATGTCTCAGCGCTCCCACTTAATTTCTTGCAAAAGCAAGCATCTTCACCGTCTCTGATGAAACTAAACGTTTTAACAATTTCATCATGATGAAGATTCCAACTCCGTGAATTCTTATTTCAACCATTGAAATTTGCATGCTATTTTAGCATCCTTTGAATTAACAGAACCCTTTGGACCGTGTCCTGTACACGTCTTAGGTAACCATTCTATTAGAAGAACGTTGTTCTGTTTGTTCAACTACCATATACCAAAACTAGCATATGTAGTGGTTGCTACAATAATCCGTCCAGACTAAATATCGTTATGAAAGATCAAATCTTGTCATAGCCAACTCTTTGAACATAATCGTAAACCATTTTAACGATATGTCAAATATTTCATAGATGTGAGAACATCCACGTCTGTTTCTTTATAGATCCAAACACGGTATCTAGAGGGTCTTCCAAGTTCAGAAACTTGGTTTCTCGTGTATGGAACTATCACGGATTTTATACCTTCTAGCCATTTTGACGGAGTCAGGGCCCATCATCGCTTCTTTGCATGTAGTCGGTCCATTATTATCAAATAACAATGATTCAATCTCAAATCTTACTATTTGATCGATTATCCGAACTACGCAGTTCAATACGAACTTAGATCGCCGTGACCACAACCTTTGGGACACGGGAGCCAAGAGCATTGCGGCCGCTTCCGGGACACTTTCCGGCGCTGCGCCACTTAGCACATAAAGCTTAGGTTCAACAACCTAATCGAAGTTCTACTGTCCTCCCACTTAACTTTTCGCAAAAATTCCTTCTCAAGAAACTTGATGCTCTTAGCCACAAAAAAACTTTTGTCTTTAGTGTTCTGGAGGAATACCCAACGGTTACTTTGGGATAACCTACAAAGACGTACTTTATCCGACTTTGGTTGTAAACATTTTACATATGCCTTGCATACCAAAATTTAAGAAAAGACAAATTGGGTTTTATCCCATTCCATAACTTATATGGTGTCATTTCAACGGATCTCGATGGTGCTCTTTTCAGTGAAAAGCGGTAGTCTCTAAAGCTTAATCCTTAAAATATAATGGCAATTTTATAAATAACACCTTTGATCCTTACCATGTCAAACAAGGTTTGATTACATCTCTCGAACACTCCATACTCCTATGGTGTTTCGGGAAATGCAAGTTTTGGAACGATTCCTAAACTCTCAGGCATTTGCTAAACTTTTAACTCAAAAATCTTCTTTTATGATCCAATCATAAACTCTTATTTTCTCGTTACAATGATTTTCACTTCATCTTGAAATTTATTTGAACATTTTCAAACATTTCATACTTCTTCCTTATCAAGTAAATATACACATATATTCACTCAAATCCTCGGTTAAAGTATATGAAGTTATAAGACCCACCACACACGGCTACACATAATGAACTATACACATCAACATGTATAATGTCCAATAAGTTAGTCGTCCGTCCTTCTTTGGCCTATGAACGGAGTTTCAATCATTTCTAGGAAATTCTTACAAGCGTCAGTTGATTCAAAATCAAAAGACTCCAAAATTCCACCAACATGGAGTTTCTTCATGTTATCTTTCCAATATGATTTAAACGGTGTTTCAATCATCTCTAGAAATTTCTCACAACCGTCAATTGATTCAAAATCAAAAGACTCCAAAATTCCATCACCATGGAGTTTCTTCATGTGTTTCTTTCCAATATGATTCAAACGGTGGTGTCACTCATAAGTGATCTTCTAATCATTTGTCTTGCGACATGTTTAGCATCAGTTATTATGGATGTGATTTCTCCAACAAGATTTATAGAGTTCATCCATCTTCTATGAATATGGTGATAATTTGAACAACTATTGTTCGTATAACACCAGAACAGAATAACAATTATTCAAATAAATCTTGAAGGCTAGGTTTAATTCCAACGATAAACACTTTATTTTGTTCTTGATGAGAATCATCCCATATTCATTTGCTAGTTACTCAGGCCATTGCAACTCTTGTATTGCGTTGTTCCGTATGACACTTCATACCAACCAATCAGTATCCAATACTCAAGAATCACACTGTTTAACAAGCAATGAATATACCCATAACATGTATATCATCTATATACCCGAGCTGGACATTTCCAGTCTTTTCCTTTTTCTTTTCGCCAAAATATTTTTTAGATCCTCTTTCAGCAATTCCTTTCCTTTTTAGAAGAATTTATCAACATCACTTGTGGCACCATTCATATGACACATAATCCAAAGTGTGTTAGTCAAATACTAACACCCTTTGATTCTCACTTTGATGTAGATCACCGTCATCAAATGTTTGGTGTTCTTCCAAATTCCATTCTTTAGTAATCTTATAGTGTAGTAAACATTTTACCTACATCTTCCATTCATCCTATCATGACAACTTTCATGACAAAACTACCATAGCTCATAGGGACAAACTGTGAGTACAATATTAGTTCCCAAAACCTTTTTGAGAGATTAGGACACATAGTGTCTCCAACCTTCACAAATTCTCATACAATATGAGAACATGTTTCTCACTAAATTTTACTCTATCACATTGCAACTAAAATTGTTTCAGATATTGCTATATCTTCCACACATGATAGTTTCTGAAACAATCCTTTCAGCTCCTAGATAACCTTGATAATAACAAACAACATTTGAATATCAAGGATCATGGAGGCAAGTGTGATACTTAGACACTAACACGGGAATTGTTACTCTCGATTTAATACACATTATTAAACTTCATGGAGCAAGCAAGGTTTGCTAAAGTTTGCAATAAGACTTTAAACTTTAGATTGACACTCAAACAATACGGTACCAATCCGTAAAGTTAAATATCCAGAATTCTATAGTTCTATTATCTCAATTATAGCTAAGCGCAAAGGTAGTAAACAAATGCCAATGACTACAACGAACTATGCAAATTCACTTTGATTTAGTTCATGATAAAATGAGTTCATCTAACTCCCACTCAAAAACAACATCCCTCGAGTCGTCTTTGGTGATTACACGAACCAAATTCACTACACCACGACCGATCATCACGTGAGGCGGTGTAGCTGCAATGGCGAGCATCTCAATATGGTTCATCATATCATCCATATGACTCGTGCTTAACCTTTCGGTCCATGTTCCGAGGCCATGTCTGTACATGCTAGGCTCGCCAAGTAGAACCTTAGTATTTTCATGTGTTTCAAGGCCATGTCTGTACATGCTAGGCTTGAAAACACCCGTTGTATGCGAACGTAGAGTCTATCACACCCGATCATCACGTGGTGTCTCGAAACGACGAACTTTCTTAACGGTGCATACTAAGGAAGAACATATAATTATCTTGATATTAAGTGAGAGGGATCATCTTATAATGCTACCGAAGCGATCATGATCGTAACTAAGCAAAATAAGATGCATAAAAGGATAAACATCACATGCATGGATAATGTGATATGATATGGTCCTTCTCGCATTAGATCTCCATCTTGTGCGTCTTGGTATGATCTCCATCATGCCACCGGCGCGGCACCAAGGTCCATGGCGCCACCACCATGGTCGTCCTTCTCCATTACAATATATCTCATGGATATATCTACAGCACACAGGCCTTAAAAAGGAAAAACACAACCATATGGCTCCTGCCGGTTGTTTACAATAAATCTCATTTCATACAACAATTTTGTAACAATGACCATATCACATCACATGCCCTGCAAAAACAAGTTAGACGCTTCTAAATTATCTTTGCAATTTTTACGTGGTTTTGGGCTTCCTAGGAAAGAACCGATCTTACCTACGGACAAGAACCACAACGTTGATTCGCTAGTTGTTTCTTTTCATCCCTTTCTAGGGCCCTCCGTTGCAAATGCCATATCACTAATGTTAGAGAAACTGACACCCCCAAAGCCACTTTATACGGTACAAGCCGTATGTCAAGCGTGACACGCAATCTGCGCTTAGGGCCGCTTCAATCCAACATTGCCGCAACATGAACAAGTGCACAAAAGAGGGTAACAACTAGAGGATCAACGCCCACATCTCTATGCGTTCTAACCGTACAAAGCATCTACGCATAAACCTGGCTCTGATACCACTGAAGGATTCGTTGCATAGAAAACAAAAAATTTCCTACGGTTGTAACAGCCAAGATCACATCTAGAAGATCACTTGTAACGGTTTGAGAAGGACTCACCCTCGAAGACCAAAAGCTTTAACAAGAACGATTCTCGTGGGTGATGTAGTCGATCACTTGCCGACCTCAAGGTCGTGATGAAGATGGGCGCCACAAACGGGCAGCGCCTCCGTAATCGGTCACACGTACGGATCAGCGACGACCTCCGCCCCTTGCTCCAGTTGGGCAGCGGAAGTAGTGGATCCTCGGGAACTCCAGCAGCACTACAACATAGTGGTGGTGGTGGTAGAGAAGATCTTGAGCAGGGCTTCGCCTAAGCACCGTACTCGTGAAACTGGATCAGCTAGCAAGGGGAGGAAGATGCCAACCAAAGGGCATATGAGAGATGGAGGAATTCATGTGTAGAGGGGTCTCCACCCATCTATATATAGAAGGGGGAGGCAGCCCCCAAGGGGTAGCACGCCCCAAGAGGTGCCCCCACCTCTCCCCTCATCATGTGGGTGGACTCCCCACTCACAAAAACAAAGGGTCACACATTATTCCCATAACTTCCATAATTCTCCACTCAAAATTCCAAGAGTTTATCACATTAAAACACTTTTAATTATCTTGTTTAATGTCACTCAAATTAATGAACACTTCATTCAATGAGTACTTCATTGATGAACACTTCATTCAATGAACACATTAACAATTATCCCCTTGCACTATTTTGATATACCAAAACTATTCCAGCAGTTTTATCAAAACAGTCCATGTGCTGTCCAGTATATTCTCTGGCGTTCCGTATCCACTCAAACGCGTCAACGAATCCTTAAGTGTGTCACCCTACGGTTCGTGAATAAAATGGACATGACAGAGACTCTTCTCTGATCAATAATCATCAGCGGGATCTGGAGATCCATGATGACTCCCACTTACTCAACGATGAACTAGTGATCGTGTGAACCAAAACTCCGTAACCAATTCCTTTTGTCTCGCGATATTTTACTTGTCCGAGATCCGATCATTTGGTATCATCCATACCTAGTTCGATCTCGTTACCGACAAGTACTCTTTACTCGTTCCGTGATATAACATCCTCGTGAGCCAGTCACGTGCTTGCAAGCGATGTCAATGTGATATCACCGAGAGGGCCCAGAGTATATCTCTCCGTCATCTGGATGGACAAATCCCACTCTTGATCCACGAGCCTCAACTAACACTTTCCAAGTACCCAACGACACCTTTATAATCACCCTGTTACGGTGTGACGTTTGATGGAATCAAAGTACTCTTCCGGTGTCAGTGATTGACGTGATCTCATGGTCTAAGGATTAGGGTTACTTCGTGAAAGTTTGATACAGCAATAGAAACTTGATGACATGATCGTATTGCTATAACTACTGTGGGTGTATGTTCATCACATCATTCTCCAATGACATGACCTTGTTATTAACAACATCCAATGTTCATGATCAGGAAACCTTGATCATCCGTTAATCAACAAGCTAGTATAAAGAGAGACATTACTAGGAACCTTTTCTCTGTTTATTAAACACACATGTATTAACGTTTCCGGTTAACACAATTATAGCATGAAAATAAACATTTATCATAAACATGGAATAAGATAATAACCACTTTATTATTGCCTCTCGGGCATATTCCCTTCAGGAGCGAGTTCAAAGCACCGCCGAAAATTCCACCGCACCCTGTCAAAACAGGCATTATGAGACGAAAACCTGACTGCATCGGACCTCCATTTTCAAAGAAGACACTATTTGCACCTAAAAACTTCTGTTCACGATGGTGATAGTAGGAGGTCACTGGACAGTCGACAGCCTCATCAACCTGCAACCGAGAGATCGAGCAGGAATTATTATTGGCAACTTGAACGAACCAATCAATCATAGAGGGCCATAAAAATCAAGTAAACGGAGAAGTTTTCGGCTTGATTTTGCATGAAAGAAAAGAAACAGGGGACACCGCCACCTTTCGCGTCGCCCTCATCCTTGCATGCCGTCGCCGATTGGCTGGCTGGCCGGCTGGTCTGCCAGGCAGCCAGGCCTAGGCCTAACCATCTACTAGCTCGCCAACGCCATAGCCAATGCCACCCAGGGAAAGTAATTGGTTGGGCGTTGGACACCGCAGGCGCCAGTGGTGACCTCCCCGCCCGCATTAAACCCCCGTCACCGGCGACCCGACGCGACGCGACGCGCCCATGTTCGCTCGCCTCCACCCCCAGTAGTTGAGCCTCACTGCCCGCGTGCACACCCACAGCGCCACCAACCGCGTGCCCCGCCACCGCCCGCTCTATATATCCCGACCCGGCCACGCCAGCCACTCTCACTGCCACTGCCACACTCCCTTCACACTCGCCACCTCCACCAATACATCTCGCCGGCGACCATGGAGCTGCTGCCGCTCGTCACGGTGCTGCTGCTGGCGCACGCGGCGGTCTACCTCGCCTGGCACGCCGTGGCGCGGCGGCGGCGCGGGCGCTGCTACCTCCTCGACTACGCCTGCCACAAGCCCTCCGACGACCGCAAGGTCACCACGGAGATGGCGGGCGCCGTGATAGAGCGCAACAAGCGCCTCGGCATGCCCGACTACCGCTTCCTCCTCAAGGTCATCGTCAACTCCGGCATCGGCGAGCACACCTACTCCCCCCGCAACGTGCTCGACGGCCGCGAGGAGTCCGCCACCCACGACGACGCGCTCGAGGAGATGGACGCCTTCTTCGACGACGCCGTGCGCGGGGTTCTCGAGAAGACCGGCGTGTCCCCGCGCGACGTGGACTTGCTGGTTCTCAATGTCGGGTCCTTCTCGCCGGCGCCGTCGCTCGCGGCGAGGATCGTGGCGAGGTTTGGTATGAGGGAGGATGTTCAGGCGTACAACCTGTCCGGCATGGGGTGCAGCGCCGGGCTCGTGTCGGTGGACCTCGCCCGGCGCGTCATGCTCACGCGCCCGCGCACCATGGCGCTGGTGGTCACCTCCGAGTCCTGCGCCCCCAACTGGTACAACGGCACCGACAAGTCCATGATGCTCGGCAACTGCCTCTTCCGCTGCGGCGGCGCCGCCGCGCTGCTCACCAACGACCCGGCCTACCGCTCCCGGGCCAAGATGGAGCTGCGCTGCCTCGTGCGCGCACACATCGGCGCCCACGACGACGCGCACGCCGCCGCCGTGCACCGCGAGGACGCCGACGGCCGCCTCGGGGTCAGCCTCAGCAAGGCCCTCCCCAAGGCCGCCGTGCGCGCCTTCAGCGAGAACCTGCAGCGCCTGGCGCCGCGCATCCTCCCCGCCGCCGAGCTCGCGCGCTTCACCGTGCGCCTGCTGGCGCGCAAGCTCATGCGCCGGAAGCTCAAGTTCGAGGGCCCCAAGATCAACTTCAAGACGGGGGTGGACCACTTCTGCCTCCACCCCGGCGGGACGGCGGTCATCGAGGCGGTGAGGAAGAACCTGGGGCTGGACAGCTACGACGTCGAGCCGGCGACCATGACGCTGCACAGGTGGGGGAACACGTCGGCGAGCAGCCTGTGGTACGTGCTGTCCTACATGGAGGCCAAGCGGCGGCTCAAGACCGGGGACAGGGTGCTCATGGTCACCTTCGGCTCCGGGTTCAAGTGCAACAGCTGCTTCTGGGAGGTGAGCAAGGACCTCGGCGACGCCGGCGCCTGGGAAGACTGCATCGACGACTACCCGCCGGCGACCATGGTCAACCCCTACACGGAGAAGTTCGGGTGGGTCAACGACCTGCAGGGCCAGGGAGGCGCATTCCCGTTCTAACCCCTCCAATGCTTTCATTTTACAGTACCTTGGAAAAATTATTGATTTATTCAGAATCATAATACTCGTAGAAAATTATCTTAAATCATATCATGGGGGTATGTGTGCGGTGGTCTTCTTTCTTTTTCCGTTTACCATTTTCGTTTTATTCGTCTTGTTGATACGAATTTACACCTGTAAATAGTTAGTCCGTATATGTGTATGTATGTACCATTGTACGTGGATCCATCATGTTCCGGACACAAAATTGTTCGGGTATACTTAGAAGAAATAAAAAGGGAAAAACAGTGTGCGCAAGAATAATTAACAAGGGAGTTGATGTCTGCGTGTATTTGTTATTTCCGAATTTCATTTATCATTTTATTAGTCCGCATATGTATATATGTATAACTGTACTTGGATCCATGATGAATTGTTTTTTTAATGTATACTTGTATTCAAATCACAACATAATACAAGACCTTTGATCATACACACACACTAACACACACATAAAAAATCAGAATAACAAAGAGCACACTAACAAACAGTAAAACACGAAGATCTCCGAAGCTATGTGTCAGCATCCCTAAACCTTGTGAAAAGACTCCTGCTACACAAAATTCTGCAAGCAGACTAAATCATATCATCATCTTGAACCACGACATAATCGCTCCCATGTTGCTTCCTTTTTCTTCGCTCCAGCGCCGAAAAGACAAGAATACATATATGCATCCAATACACCTCCACTAGCCGTCTCCACATGTGACTTTGAGTACCGCTATATGTGTTTCTTCCATATGGAAGGGATCTGGGATCTGGTTCCGGCGCCGCGATCAAGCAAATCTGGGCAAAACAGAACATCTCTCCAACAACATCGCAAGGAGGAAAATGTAAAAGCAACAGAAAGCCATACCGACGAGGAGGAAGAAGAACCTCCGTCTCCACACTACCACTGCTCATCTGAGGACCAACCTAGCCAGTGTCGGTCGACCTTCAAACACCTTAGCCCGCGATCTTGACGAGATTCGTGGATCCTCCATCCCTCTGGTTCCTACAATTAAAAACAAATTAAAAAACAGAGTGTGCACAAAACAAACAGGAAATTGGAAGCGCGAATGTTCTCTCAGGGAGGCTATTTGAGCGATTGAGCATCTCCTACAAAAGGCTATTTTAAGTGAACAACGTGAGTTCTCAAAGAACAAAAATCTAAACGAATTATTAGAAATTGCTATACAAAAACAGATATGTTTACTATAATATTTCATATGATTTTCCATGATGAAAGAAAAAAACATTTACTAGCAAGAAATATCAAAAAAAATCCATGCATTTTCATATATTCACACACGACAAAAATAAACTTGCCATCCTACTCTCCTTCATCCCATAATGTAAGATATTTTTGTAATTCAAATTAAACTACAAAAATGTTTTAAATTATGGAATAGAGATAATACCTAAGAAAAACGTTGTTACAAATGCTCATGATTTGTCAAAAGGAAGGCCATGATCAATCCAGTTCTAGCCTCCGATGCTCTGACTTTACCTCCCAGAAAATTATTCATCAATTCAGAGTAAAAAAGAATTTGTTGAAATCTATCTTGGATTAAATGGCGTATGTGTATGGTGGTCTTCTTCTTTATTCCTTTATATTTAAATTTGTCTTTGTTGATATGTGTACGTACGGTTGTCTGTGGATACATGATGAATCTTTTTCGGGGCCAAAAAGCTTGTTCAGTTGTTTTCTCCTCCTCGTGAGAGACTCTCCCTACTAGGGTTTCCTTAGCTTCCTGCTGGCGGTGCTACTGTTCTATCTCGCCTCTCATGGCCTTAGGGCCATGGAGGTGTGGTGGATCTCGATCCTTACCGGTGGGAGGGTTCCTGTATCGTTTTTAGGTTTTTTTTAATGTGTTTAGGTTTTGTGTCCTACTTAAGAAGACGAGGCGGCAACGACTTCTTGAAGATAAAATAAGGTTATGTCCGCCTAGCGCCCATTTTGATGATGTGCATAGCATCATTGGAGGACCTGTGGAGGCATGTCTTCGACGAATCTCAGGTGATTCGGTCGATGTTTTTCTTCATATATGCTTCATCTATTTTTGGGGTACAAGTGCATTCATCATATGCTTCATCTCTATCAGAAATATAACTAATTAGTAGAGATTACTACCAAGCCTGCCACTTCATGCTTTGGTTAAATTTTACCACCAAAAATCACTAATTACGTTTGGGGTACGCAATACAAAAAACCGATAGGGGGTACCCTTAATAACCTGGTTGCGACCTCATTGCGAATGTCATTTATAATGAGTGCACAACAAAATAAGAATTAGGGGTTCGTTTGGTGGTCTTGTATGGAAGGGTGTCTTACACCTATATATATGTCAACGCTTGTTAAATATGTACGGTCTCCTTAGAGGAGTGCAACCTAATCCAATATTAGGTGGCATCGAGGAAGGTTTAGTCGCATGCCCAAATCGGAAGGATGCCTTACACCTATAAGATCGATATGTCGATGCTTGTTAAAATGTATGGTCGCCTCAGAGGAGTGCAACCTAATCCAATATTAGGAGGCCTCGAGGAAGGTTTAGTCGCATGCCCAAATCGGATAAGGCTTCTAGGTACCCTCTCCAACTTCTCTTGCTTAATGTCACTGAATGAAACTAGAGTCCTAGCAAGACCCAAGAGCTCCCCGAATGAGGCTTGAAGCTCTAACCTTCACCCCTCATTTGATTCTATTCAACCGAGAGTGAATGAGTTACATCCCATGAAGTTTTTCTAAGATAGGTTTCCTTAACAAATGACGAAGAATAACCTTGAGTTAGTAGGCGGAAGGGGTAAGAAACATAATCTTTGGTCCATGATGGGTATGCGAAAGAGTAAGCTTATGCATGGCTAATAGTGTACCAATTCCTCTCAATTCTTCACCATGGTGGGCTTCTCTTTTTAGGCTTCCATCTTATCTGAACTTCTCTGGCAGTAGACACTTCTTTGACTTAGTCTTATCTTTTTACCACCACTGACTTGTTGCCCATGATAGATTGCTTTGTACTTTGTTAATGTCGTTTCACCTTGATGACTATATGGATCTAATGGAATGGTAGGGTTGATATTTTGGTTAATTTTTCTAATTGGAGTTGCCTGATAGTTTGGTAAATCTCGATGATCTAAAATACACACCACTTACATGTATAATTAAGGATAATAGGCTAGACATGTGTGACAAGTATATCATACATCAAGTATTGCATGCATAATGGGAAATATGGAAGGTAAAGTACTTTATTCTACAACCTTCATGATAAATATCCACTGTCGTGGGTTTTCTCAACTACCAACCATACTCGTGATATGTATGGTGTATACATTATCTGAAGGCTCCTACATAAAGTATTGGGGCTTATTTAGTTCTTCAAAATAATGTGACGTTGCCACAATTTTAATAACATTAGAAAAACAATATGGTATCCAAAAAAAATCATATGACTTCCAAGCTAACACAAATTCTAAATGTTGATATTATAATTGATATGAACATGGTCGAAAAATAAAGTAAATTTTTATGTTACGTTTAATAACTTAAATAGCATGTAGGTAGCAAATAAATATAGTCTTTGGTCCAATTATTATGTAAAACTAAGGTTGGAGATTTTTGTAAAATTGATGCCTTTGTAAGTGCTATGATATCATTAGAGATTAAATATATAATTAATACAAAATTTAAAATGCCATGCCCTTAAGTGTAACCGATATATTGTTATTAGAAGATTAAATATTTAATTAATGTATAAATTTATAACGTTCTCATTTAGAGTCTTTATTTTCTACGATGTAGTAAAACCATACCCGGATATAAGTGTAAATAGAAAATAAAATTAATTTAATTGGAAAGAAAATATTGAAGCGAAATCTGAAGAATAACGACTCGAATGGGCTAGTAAAATAAAAAACAATCACATATACCATGAGCTACTAATCAAGATGAATGGTTAATTTATCATGAGCAATTATTGTGATTATCTTGGATTGTTCTTATTTAAGAGAGTATTGACAAAACTAGATTTGAATAGACCCAAAACACACGACGAGGGAGACACCAAACAAATCTCGTCGCTAGGGAAAATTACTGAACGAAGTAAAAAAAATATACATGTATTATGGTGAACTTTTATGAGCCTTTTGCACATTAACCAATATAATTATTAGTATTTTACCCTCATGTTATAGCACGAGAAGATGTTTAATACACTCATGCTCCTTCGCTACCTGTCTCTCCTCACACGCTTTTATGTCGTTTTTCGTCAGCTCAACTAAACTTGTGCCTTAACCCCTTTTATTACAATTCACAACAACCTTAATCACAACAATTAGCTCTGATTCCACTTTACTATGTTCTTGTTTTTGCGACTATGTGTGTGACCGTTTCGGAGACTGGGCTTCTGGAACCCTATCTCCTACGAAAACTTAGACTGCATGGGGGGAGGTAAGGTTTCGAGAGAGTACCGGGGCGATTGTTCGACACTACCTCGACTTCATATATCCTAGTTTATGTGGTGCCCATGGACATGAAGGTTTAAGTTTGACCATCAATAAAATTGACGGAACACATGATGTACGTCTGTAAAATTATGTTACCCAATTCAAAGAAGTTTTTGATGTTATAACTTTAATGCCGTTGACACATGACACATGTAGTACTGATCAAACTGGTGATCAAAGTTAAATTATGAAATACAAGGGTACCATATACACAATAAATTTTGCACTCTAACAGTCTAACTAGATGCAGAGACCTGGAATTATCTTCGTTTGCGGAGAAAAATTCTATACACACGCAACAAAGGCAACACACGAAACTTTCTGAAATCTAGTACTAGCAGAAGCAGTAGCGAGCTCTTCGTCCAACAGGACTCATCACCACTTTAAGCTGAAGGGAAAATTACAAGGACCCAACAACGTACAAAATCTCCACTTGAGTCTCTTTTCATCTTCAAAACAGAAAACTACAGCCACCATTTCAATCGGCGACTTCCTTTTCCCATTTCCCCTTTCCCCGTTTGAGTGCCTCCAGTAAGCTGCCGGGCCGATCCCGAGTCTTCTCCAGCGGCTTTGCCGGCCGAAGATGGCGGAGGGGAGGCGCCGGAGTAGGACGTAGTCGTCGCCTCGGTGTTAAGCCGGTTGTCTGCAGGATCTGGGAGCACTCGCATTACTCCTGGTCTTCGTTGGATCCGCCATCGTCCCGGTCTCCGTGGTGGAGAAGTGGAGGCAACGACGGATCTCGTCTAAATAAGCGTGTGACTTCTTCGGGTGGTTTCGATCTGGTGAGCTACTCCTTCCCAAGTGGCCGTCTTGTTGCCGGGGTGCAGACGGGTGGAAAGCTCCACTCAATTTGGTCGATCCGATCTCTAGTTCTCTTGTTCCTTCTCTGCTACATCCTTGACTCAAGTTTCATGGAGGAAATAGGTACTACGGTGGTTCTTCTCCCCTACTGGGCATCTTCAGATTTTCTTGCTGCAGTTGTGTTTCGAGATCCACGCGGCAACACTCATAGCGTCCATGAAGACGATGCCGAGTTGCTGCATTTTTTGGCTGTAGGGCAGCTAAATCGTATATTCCTCTAAATGAGGCAGTGCTTTTTCTCTCTGATAGCCACAGGTGGTGGTGCTCTCATCGGACCAAGTGGCTTGTTCCCCGGTGCAGGCGAGGAGCATCTAGGAAGAAGGAAGACCCGATTGCGTTCTTATTTACTTTCAAGGGTTGTTCTTGCAAAAGTCTAAGGACTGAGTTGTATTTCTATGTTTTATTTCAGGTCTTTTGTAAGCTGTGTTGTACTGCTATATTTTAATAAAATGACATTTATGTTAAAAAAAACTGAAGGTTTTGCCGGGGGTCTAAAAGTTGGCTGACTCTGCCACTGACGATACAACCCACCGCCCTCGACAAGGCCAACCATATATACATGAGCCAACGTGTATAGGTACGTCCATGAATCGATCATCTATTGTCGCGCGCCTTGATCACACACGATACGTCCAGGGTGAGACAACCGATGCAACAGAACGGAACGAAGATTAGCTAGCTAGCTGTTTAGGGCCTGATTAAAAAGCGGTTCATAATACCCACTTAACTTGCACTGGACAGATGCCTCATGGACAGCTACAGGAAACCGACGTACTACCATGAGTACTTAAGCACAGTGGGTAGCTACCCGTACGATCTTTTTCAGGACGAATTGAAGTGTGTAACTCCACGGGATTGAGCATGTGTGGCCAGCTAACATGTACTCCAGTATTTAGAATAAGTGGTGCCTCCACAACATAATAGACAGATGGAAGTGATATCTACAGGTTTTGCTTCACTGGCTGCACATGTACATATCTAGAGATCCCAGAACCTCTGATCATCTGGGCTCTGGCTGTATACATACATATCTGGAGAACTGAGATTCATTTGGAATTGTGTCGTCGTCTACCTTTGCATGGTTGTGCCCTTTTTAGTACTATAATTTTGGCGTAGATTCTTGTGCCAATATATCGTGTTGTCATCATATCTTACATCTTACATTCTTAAGAAGTTGCTCCCCACTACTACTAATTCTCTCAACATGCACATACTCCACCTCATCATGCATACCACATCATCCTCACTATCATATTTTTTTCAACATGCAAGCATGTCACCTTATCATCCCACATGTATAGAAAGACCCACCTCAATATGCCACTATGCATAATAAAAACCCACATGCAACATGCATGCATGCATGAGAATTTTTATTTTATTATAATATTTATATTAAATCCTATATTAGTTCAAAAGTTATTATTTCAAATATACATGCTTCATTTAACCAAACATTTTCACTGAAATATTTTACAAAAAAGTTCCGCAACAACGTGCGGGGCATCATCTAGTTTCTATAGCATGCACGGAAAATATTCCATCTTTCAAGGGCCTCTTTGATTCATAGAAAAAACAAAGAAAAATACTAGAATCGGACGATTTTCCTATGGTAAGTCTATTCATCTGTTTGATTTAGAGGAATTGACCACATGAAGAACATTAGGATTTTTTCCCCATTGGATTAAGTTTCATAGAAAAAACACATAAATTTATAATCCACATAAACCCCCTTTTACATTCCTATGCACAAAGAATAAAACAAAGATATGATAGTTTTCTTTTAAACCCCATAAATTGCACATGTAAATGCACAAGGTCATTAGTGTTTTTATTTTATAAGAAATATCAAATGTACATAACATGGACACACTATGTGTACATGCTGCTAGCATAAATTTTATTGAAGATTGGATTCGTATCAATATTAACGATGTTACCACATGTGACTTGATACCGATGGGGACATAGATGTCCACATAAATTATGGTGTTTCAAGTATAACCTTGACGCGCACACTCACCACTACCCAAAAGCTATCCAAGACTGGAGTGAGACAAACCCATAGATGCACACACAATGTCTGTTGAATATTGGGCTCACAAAGCTTCAAGTTTAACAATAGAAATGTCAAATGTAGACAAACACCCAACGTCTTACACAAACCGTGCCTTAAAGCAACACAACCTCACAACTAGAGACATGGAGATGGAGTCACACACCCACGTGATAAGAACATATCACGTGCACATGCAGTTCTTGTGCAATCGGTGCACCCAACGTCAACATGCAAATAATTCTATTTTTTAAAATTATAACTGAGTCATGTCCATATCAAACATCTATAGCTATCACAAAGTTTCAGATACAAGTTCAATTCACAATTCTTGAAACAAAAAGTAACAAATACTAGTGTGTATTGAATATGAGTAATGGAGCTTCAACTTTAGTGAAGTCATTATTGGCTATTTTATAGCAATGTGAATGTCTGCGAGAGTAGCATAAACACATACATCTAATGTAGATGAGTAACGGAGTCACACACTCATACACCGTATGCTGAAGACTAGAGTCACAAAGCCACATACCCACACAATATCAACATGAAACTGGAGTCAAGGAAAATTAACAAAGTCACCACAAACATCTAGCTATAAATGGGAGTGCCGCCTCTAGTATCGAGTACAACATATAGATGCACACAGTTTCTACTGATGATTGGAGTAGAGAACTTTAAGATTGATGAAGTCACTATATGCACCTCACTATTGATAGAAACAAACACTGCATATTACGAATAATCTGCACTAGCCAAACGCACATGACATCAAACCGATGAATAGTACAACCATCATCTGCCACCTAACCTATGGTTGGTCGTCAAGATAATTACTACTATTTTCTTATTTTTTTCAAAACATTAAGTAAATACAACCTACACACACGAGCGTGCAATTATAGAGCATACTCTAAATATTTTAATTGGTTTAACTTCCGAATATTACTAAACCGATGAGTCTTAAGATTCATGAAATCAGCACAAACATCTCACTATAAGTGGAAACTTCATCTTAGTTGAAAGAACAATTAGATTTAAGGGAATCACATGCTATCAAACCTAGAGTTTTATGCCGATGGGCTGAGAGTATAATCACCTTAGTAGTCACTTAATCTATCCTTGGTTCTCGCCGTTATATCTCACTATTACAACTTGACAAGTGCAATGAGATCCTCCTGATCAGATCTTAATTGTTTAACTTTTCAAAGCATCACTTTGTCGGTTTTGTTTTCTCATTGTTAGCGAATGTGGTGCAGTTTGGTGACACATTGAAATATGTTTTAACCTTTTTTCTCCAAAGAATTATGTGGAGTTTACTTGACTTCTAATATTTTTCAGTAAAATATTAATATGCTCCTAGCCTCTTGGTCCCTAGCTATCTCGGTAGCTAATAATAAGCAATGAGAAAATGACTCTTTCTCATGTCTGCAAGATACGGCTCCAATTAAGAGTCAACACAAAGGTCACAAATCACTAAATCACTGCATGTGATCGATGTATTGCTGGTTGCACTATCTACCTTTGCATGGCTCAAGTTCGTTCAATATTAGTTGGCCGGCCTTGACAACGCCAATCATATATGTGATGTTAATGTACAAAAGGTTGCCAATTGCGATGTTTCCCTATTCAGGGATTGGTCGTCTCCTAGCTCATTGTGATCGGGTGATATCTATCCAAACCAAACGATCGATATATTTAGCTTTCATATGCGTATAAAACTGGTACTAGTTTAGTATAAAATGAACGACACTTAGACATGCGCAAGTAGTTAAAAGAAAAGCTTAACATACAGAAAATGAGAAATTAAAGATTCCTTATCTTGGTCCCAAGTGTCCCATCTGTTAGCCCCAAGAGTCAACACGTACAGAGAAGGTCACACACTTACACATCGCTACATGAACGATGTACAATTCCATAGGCGTCACGGCGATGCGCCATTAATAGTGCCGGTAGGTTTGAGTTATCATCTACCTTTGCATGGTTCCAATCCGAGCAAGATATATTGTTTACCGGCCTTGACAGTTGACAATGCCAGCCAAATATACATGGTCTTAACTCACACAGTGACATATATGTGTCAATGGACCGATCTTCTTTCCATTGCCAATGGCGACGTTTTGCCTGTAAAGGGATCTATTGTCTCCTAGGGTCCTAGCTCATTGTGATCGCATACGATATGTCCAGGTTAGTCGACCGATATGCCACGGATGCAAATGGTAATAAATTTTGGAAAGCAACAAGAAACAAGAAACAAGAAGCAAAAGTCTTGTAGCACTGACCGCGATCGTACGTGTTGCAAAGGCTTGCCTCACATGTGCGTATGTAGTACAGTGTATTCTCCTGTACATAGATGTCAAAGTAGTTAGATTTCCCTCTAGAAACAAAGAAGGCATTAACTGGTGAGAAAGTCAACTAATGAAGTTGTATTGATAAGAGCATCTCCAACAGCACGTCTATATGAACATCTATATGGAATTTGGACAACTAGCTGGGTGGCCCTCGCAAATGCGAGGGCAATATCTTTGACGCGTCGAAAAGGTTTATTATTTTTTAATCTTATGTATATATTGTTATACTCTTATGTGCCCCTTTCATGGCACATGATATTTTACCCTATAGTACATTTTGTAAGGAGTAACTTTATTATTACTTTTCATATGTCTATATGACTATGTTGCTAATAAATAAAAATGAACTATGAAATTATTTTGATCTAATGATCCTAGTTAATTTTTTCTCAATAATATAATTATATAGTCACTCATCAAGCTCTAGAGTAGGACTGTAGCTTTATACCATGTTGTCATTTTGTATATAACTCAATAGAGTAATCTTGTTTTGTTTTATCTAACATCCGTCCATAGTTCGTGCCTTCATACACAATTGGATCCAAATTTGTAATCAATTCAAATACAATACCAGCACGCCCTTATGCCTTAGGTTCCACTAATCAATGGTTATTTCTATTTATGTTGGTGCCAAATAAATCAACCAACTTCTATTTCATATCACCTATAGGAATTTTCTATGTCATAATAATGATATTATTATTATTATTATTATTATAGGATCTTTTACATTGAATTTAATTTTATAGAGTTCCAACTTTCCTCTATTTTCACATGTAGTAGTATTAGTTATATATATTTTCTCCAACTCCTACCTTGACCCATACTCTTCAATCCAGTAAATGTGTGATGTCGTCCACACCAATTTGCAAGGCATAGCGCTAGCATATTATAAACTTGCCGACTTTTATGGTGTTTTCACCCACATAATATTTTTCAATCCCATGGTTCTTTTATTCTTTCAATCGTGTGTACATGGTGCGAATCAACCTGTGGTTGAGTTGGTTAGGTGGATGGTTGTATCCCCAGCCCACCAGAGTTCAAATCCCAGATTTGACAATGGTGCTCGCATTTTCCTGGATTTATTCCAGGGCTTCCGGTGATGCAAGATAATGTGCCGGCTCAGTATTGCGAAGATGCTCATAGGGGTAGGGTGTGCGTGTGTGCGTCATAGGGGTGATTGTATACTCGTGTATGTGAGCGTCAGAGTTGTACTGTGTTCCTCAAAAAAATACGTGTGTACATGGTATGATTTTTTTTTCAACGTGCACGTAGCTTGTACAGATAATCGGTATAAAGTTATACTGTTTCATTAAATCTTAACCGTAAATTAAAAATCCAACCGTTAATATAATTCTGATGATGTGGACTAACATGGCGCCTCGAAAAGATCACCGCATTTTACTTTTAGTATATATAATAGATAGATAGATGTGGAATGTCAGGATAGCTTCCAACAACTCGTCTAAATGAACGTATAAATATACACGTCCTCTAAAATGACATTGACATTGTTTATATATAGACAATGTGAAGCATTGTCTAAAACTCAATTGAGTCTATAATATAGGGAAGAGAATATAAACAATATGTATATAGACAATCTACTGTAAATTTGAACGTGTATATAAAAAGAAAAATCTTTACAGACCATTGTTTATATGATCATATAGACATCCAAATATACACATGTTGTTGGAGATGCTCTAAGACGAACGCGATGGGAGGCCGGATGCTTGAAACCTAACCGGAAGCAGGTTCTTAAAACCCACTTAATTTGCGGCCGACATGCGCAACTTGGACAGCGCAAGAGAATTTGATTACTAGTTGATCCACGGAACTGAGATTCCATTAGATTCTGCGTGTTATTGGCTGCACATGTTTTGTCCGGGGCTTGTCACCATGCATGGCCTCGAGGTAATTAATCGGAATATGTGGAAGCATGGACGGATGCAGGTAGGAGTAGTGCTGGAGCAAGTGACCATGGCCTTGCATGAATGCCCGGCCCCGGGTGCGTGAGTTGAAGGCGACAGTGGGCAATAACTGTGGCGCAGGCGCAGTCGCCGATCCATTGGTCGGCAGCAAGAAACGCAACAAGTTGGCGGGGTAGCTACCTTGGTTGCATCTGGAGCGGAGGCCGGATGCCCACGCCCGGCAGTGAAAAGTGAATGATGTGCACGGTGAACTGCATCCATCCATGATCCATCCATCCCACGCCGCCAGCGAACCCGTGAACTGAAACCACGGGCCGGAGGTTTAAACTTTGAAGCGCCGCAGCACGCCGGTGAGCGCGCGGTGGCCCGTCGTCGTCCACTTGCGGCGTGTGCATGCATGGCCATATATGGCACGCTATTTCCTGATTTTCTTGTGCTTACATTACATGCAACGGTCCATCCATCGCACGAGGAACGTACTACGTACTCCCTCCGTCCCATAATGAAGTAACGTTTTTTGAGCTAGACTGTGGATGTAATAGACGGTAGCAAGTTAGCCCGTGGAATTCGATCGGGTCGAAGCTGGGCGTGACCCAGTTGCTGCTATGCGAGCTACAAAAAAGACACTTTTCATCTTACATCTGCCTCGGAAGGATACTAGGATACTTTCTGGATACGGTTGGAGACCTTCAGACCAGGGTGTTATCAAGGTGAACACGGATGCCGGCCTTAATTTCATGGAGGGCCGAGGTGGAACGGGAGGAGTTGCTCGCTCATCTTCTGCGCTGGTGGCTGCCTGGTGTAAGCCTTATAGTGGTATCTTTGATCCACTTATAGCTGAGGCTTTTTTTTACTACGAGACGGAGTCCAGATTTGCTGTTCTTCAGAGATTCTCGCATGTGATGATGAAAGTGTATTGCCTGGAGCTTGTGACGCTCTGGAACACTCGCCGCAATAGTCGTTCAATTGTGGCACCTATCTTAGATGAAATAGGAGAGCTTGTAATTTTCTTTAGTTTCTTTGATATTCAGCATGTAAACAAATCAGCCAACGTTTTGGTTCATTTGTGCGCTAAGCGAGCTTGTGCACTAAATGTGACGAAATATTGGTTAGAAAACACTCCTGACTTCGTGGTAACCAGCCTCATGGCTGACTTTGCTATGACTGCTTTTATCTGAATAAAGATCTCTAAGTTACCTTTTTTTGGAAAAGGAGAATATATTAATATCGAAAGAATATCAATTACACCCGGCCTCTGCAACTACGCACTGCCCAAGAGTCAGTACGGATGCACTCAGCCAACCAAAACAAAAAGAGAAGAAATAAAAAAGAAAAGTCCCGCTACAGAGTTACAATCCTTGCAGCAGCAGCACAACCACCACCAAGCCAACATCGGATGTCCAATTCTTCAAAAGCACCGCCTTCAAGAAGGAATCAGTGCCAGGCACAACCAATTAAGGCCAGACCTTGGGTTTTCACCCTGAAGATAGTCCCTGCTCTCAAGACAATGTCTTTAGCAAGACCATTGCCAGGCACAACCAATTAAGGCCAGACCTTTGATTTTCATCCAGAAAGATGGGACTTTGAACTTCACCTGTCCTGTCGCCCCCGCTACCATACTGCTGCCACGATTCCTGAAACTCCGAGCCAGTTCCTCATCGACGCAAAGACTCCAATCACCATTGCAAGTCCTCCAATCTCGGTCTTCATGACATTCTCACCTCTGACTTCACCATGGATTTTCCCATGGTGGCAACAGAGCAGAGCTTCGCGCCACTTTTTGCGTTGCGACCGAATCCCATCCGATCCAACAATCTTCAGGCATATGTCGAAGGAAAATCACCGGCGGAGCCTTCCGGAACCCGTCACTTCAACCAGATCAAAGAGGATCTACGTCCGCAGATCGGCTTCCTGGCGCGATTTGAAACCCTAGGACTGTCGCTGCCGAGCCTCTATGGGTCCAGATCGGACCGGATCAAGGCCAGCAGCACCCGCACACACCGGCAAAGGCCCTCCAGCAGCCCCTCACCGGCCCTCCACGTGCCACCGGCCGGCCAAAAGCCACACCGGCGACCGATCTGGATGGGGACCAGATCCACAGCACACCATCCCCGCCATGGCAGAGCAACCACCGGAAGGCCGCAGCCCCCCGCTCATGCCGCCAACCATGGAGAAGAGGTCGCCGCCGCAGGCCAAGGGACGCCGCCCCGACCCACCTAAAAAAAAGCTGTGCCGTTCAGTGGATGGATGCTCCGTGTCAATTCAATTCGTGTTTAATTTGGGCTACGGTACCTGCTGCAGCAGCTCTCCGTAGATGCGCCTACCGATACGCGTGACTGTGCATCTGTGCCCAATTACACTGCCCCGTGGTAAACAGTGTCGCATCTCTTTTTCTACCGTACGTACGGGCTTGCCTTTGGGAGGATGGATTCAGACGCGTAGCTTTTCCACGCCAGCCCACACGGCCGGGCCAACGAATTAGGCCAGGACCAACCCATTTCAGATTTTTTAAAATTAGTATACAGAGAAATTGGAGTTTTTCTATACTTTTACGTTTATGTATTTTTTTGGAGCTTTGGTCATACAAACAACATCCTAATCACCATATGAGACCAATCACCATAATCCATATAGTCAGGTTTTCCTTGAGAAAATTGGTCTAGCAAAATCAGCATAATTTCTGCTTTGCGCTTCAAATCCAGTTCTTCTTCATATTTAAAACTAGAAGAATACCTAATGTGTTGCAGCGGAAATTTCTATAAGAACTCTATAATGTAAATTAAAAAGGTATAAGATGCATGTAAATAAAAGTGGATGACATGAATAAATTATTGATTACACTAGTCGGTGATGTGGATAGCTTGTATGTCGAGATAGATATCACAAATGCATGTTAATTAAGTTTTGTTAGTGGATGACATGGACAAATGATTGAATACAATAGTAGGTTATGTGAATAACTTGCATGTTGAGATAGACACCTTAAATACATTTTAATGAGATTTTACTTTATAAAAGATATAGATTGATTATAAAAGATATAGATTGAGGGAAGGATGCTTTCGCAGACGGATCCTTCGACATGTCCACCTAGCATGCCAGCATGGAGTGTGCTTGCTCAGGCAGTCAGACGGAACCCCGATCCAGCGGCATGGCAGCACACACCATCACTCCTTCCACTGAGGACCTTTGATCCATGCTCAAAACAGCTCTGGACAAGACCATGGCTGGTCAAATCTTGTTTCAACCCATCGAAGTGTCATTTTGTTGATATTTTTTTGGTGGGTGGTTATGCTTCGACATGCATTGAAAAACACGAAAAATGTGGGTTTTTGGTCTCTCAATGTGTCCCACAATTTACATCTTGTCCCTCTCTACTCTCTTCTGTACTCATTTTCTCCCTCGCGTTTGATGATAGACATACTGGTCCAAAACCAGAATGAACCATACTTGTGTGGAACGACTGGAGAGAGAGAGAGAGAGAAAGATGATTTTGATCGTGTCCGAGAGAGAGAGAGAGAGAGAGAGAGAGAGAGAGAGAGAGAGAGAGAGAGAGAGAGAGAGAGAGAGAGAGAGAGAGAGAGAGAGAGAGAGAGAGAGAAGATGATTTTGATCGTGTCCAAAAAATGAGAGAGAGATGACTTTGATCGTGTCAAAGAAAATGAGAGAGATGGAGATGACTTTGGTCTAAACTGCAAATTCAATCAATTAACAGATTGCTATTGTGGTGATCTTAATTAACATACAGAAGGACATGCATGCATGTGTCCACGAATCGATCTTTTCGTTGCCAATGGCTACGTTTTGCCATACATAGGTCTCCTAGCTCACAGTGATTGCGCAATTGTCCAGCTTAGACATCGATGTATGTTATCACGTACGCAAGTGATGATTAATTCTAGACAACAACAAGAAACAAAGTCTTCTAGCTCTGATGTGATCGTTGGAAAGACTTGGCCTTGCATTTATATGTATGGATGACAGATCAAGGCACCACCAAGCAAGTCAAATTTCCCTTTGAAAATGAAGAACATCTTAACTCCGAATAGGAGTCGGTCAATGAGCTAAGAGCATGTCCAATCAGCCTCCAGGACGCCCCTCCCTCCCCACGCCACTTTTTAGATGCGGTTTTAGGCTCGGGGCACTGGGGCTCCTGGGGCACCGGCGGAAGCAACCAATCATGCTTCCCATGTGTTATTTTTTCTGACCCATGCTAAAAATTTGTGAGATAACTCTTGTATGAAATGAGCGTATGACTGAAAATATATCCTTATGAAGACATCAAAATAGTGTTGGCGACGTGTCCCTCCCCTCCCCCCCCCCCCCCCCCCCCCCCTGGGGGCTTCAACGAGTGGGAAGGCTCTAAGGGCAGTCAGCTGGAAACCTATTTGAGATCTTTGATGTGCAGCCACGCGCACGTAGGCAGTGTGTGCTTCAATCCGTGCCGAAAACAGCTTAAAGCTAGGCTTGGTTCATCCCATCAAAGCGCCACTTTGTTGAATTTTTTTATGGAAGTGGCTCAATTAAAAATAATAGTAAATTATGTTTTTGGTCCCTCAATTTTACTTTTATAAATTTGTCCCTAGTATTTGCTAGACACGATTGATCTAAAGAGAGAGCATGGCACGAGTGGGAATACAAAACCAGTGGCATAGCAACTCTGATGTCGCTCTGTTTCGAGTTTGGACCAATCATGTCTAGTTTCCGACCGTAGGAGATGGAACTAAATGTAAACTATGTGATAACTTAAGAGGCAAACATGTACATCTATCTATCTATTATATACTAAAAGCAAAATAAGGATGAAAAATAGAGGAATTAGTTAGAAAATCCCACATTAATCAGAAACATCTGATCGTTGATTTGGTGGACACTTCATTAATAACCCTTAGATCTTTATAACTTAAAGTGAACCCACGTCAAATAAAAATTTTAGGTAGAAAATGCCATAATAAAAAAAACCCAGAGTTTCAAAAAAAAATAATCACGCCAGCATGTTAGAAAAAAAAAGACTAATCTCCACGTACAAACACGCACGGTCTACCCTAATTCTCCGAAGCGCCTCTACTATCTCCTCGGCTGCCTTTTCACATCTTAAAATCTTGATCTTCATCTACAACAATCCATCACGTCATGTGCTCACGACTCATGAGCAGCCATAGAGAATGCACGGATGGTACTGGGAATCATACCATGGTCTTTCAAATTTTCAATTTCAAGCCGGCCGGCAACCAGGGGCACGGCCGGGTCATGTCTTCAGGTATGCATGCTCATAATCATCCATTAATAAGTTCGATCTTCATCGTTCCTCAATAATAGAAGATCTTTGGCTTAATATGTTATTCCACCTGATTGTTTATACACAAGTTTCCAATTTGGGTTGTGTTGTCGCTGCCACAACCTGACCAAAACTCCGGTGGCAATTAGATCCCGTGAGATTGTGCGTCGCTAGCCTCTAGATGAAACTCTTGCATTCTTTGCCCACCCTGCTGCCTGGAATTTGTTAGGAAGTAGCCGGCTGGAAATAGAAGTACACACCAGTATTTTTGAATGATCGATACCAGATAGTTCATCTATTTGCAAGCAGAATAATAATGTGTTGCACTCCCTCACTTCGAAATATGTGTTATAGGTGTGTTCGATTTATTCCTACCAAACCATAGCGATCTCCCAGTTGTATGAGATCACCAAGCCGAATAATAATGTGGACATGACTACATGTACAAAACAGAGGTTCAACAACTTATTAATGTTGCAGTATACTTGTGAAAATCAGTAGAATTATATATTATGGTAGTGCACTATAAGGAAAAAAATGCATAAGCCAATTTTTTAAATATGATTTTAGCCAAAATTCTGAAAGTATGTCGCTAACTCTGCCAAAAATATCAACTTCCTAGCACCAGCACATAAGAAGATACATACAATCATAGGCACACAATACTACAACAGTTCGATATAAGAAATAACCGATGGAAGTAATATATGGCAAATGATAAGAATGAATATAAAATGTCCCCAACACGAGAAACTATATATACACCAATGATGGTATCTCGGAACAATAAAAATTGACTTTGTTCCATATAATATTTTATTTTAAATATAATATTTATGACTATAGTAATACCATTCTCATAAGATGAATCTCGAAAATTGTTATTTAACACTTTAAATTGATAAAAGATGATGCCCTCGCAAACACAAAAAAGGACATGAAATTTACTCAATATTCCTTTGTAAACTAATATAAGGTGTTCTAGTAATCTAAAACATCTTATATTATTTTACGAAGGGAGTATTTCTGATCTTGTTCATGAAAATATAGACATGTGTTAGCCTAGGTAGCCTTTTGACTAATCTAAACATAAAAATAAGATAATGATCCCTTGTACGTCTTGGTTCCAAGAGTCACATCTGTTAGCCCAAGAGTCAACACACGCACAGCGAAGGTCACACACTCACACATCACTACATGCATGATTGATGTACTACTGCATACGTAGCATCCATATCCACACTTCGGTGTCACGACGATGCGCCATTAATAGTGCCGGCTGGTTTGAGTTGTCATCTACCTTTGCATGGTTCTAGTCCGAGCAATATATAGTTCGCCGGCCCCAACAGCGCCAGCCACACACACATATATGGTTTTTAATAACGTAGGCAAAGACATATATGTATCCATGGATCGATCTTCTTTCCATCGCCAATGGCGACGGTTTTCCTTTGAAGGGATCTATTGTCTCGCAGCTCATCGTGATCGCACGATAAGTCCAGGTCAGGCGATCGACATGTGTTGCCGCGTATGCAAATGGTGATTTAATTCTAGAAAGCAACACCAAACAAGAAACAAGAAGTAAGGCCTTTAATTTCAGATATGATCGTTGGAAAGGCTTGGCCTCACACGTACAACAACTTCAGCAGCTCATGTAGAATGTTATTTACAGTATTTCCTCATGTATATGGATGGTGACAGATTAAGAGCTACTTCAACATCTCATATATCCCTAAAAGAAATTACTGCTTATGAAAAGTTGGAGCAAAAAAAAAACTCTCCACCAACTTTCACAAATCTGGAATAGTTTTATTGGATCATGTAAACTAGCCTCAAACTTCTCACATGCTTACGGGGATATGACTTTCTCCTAAATTTTTGGCACGCAGAAACTTCAGTTCCCCGCATGCGCTACACCTTCCTTGGCAGGACATCATCTTCAACTGTCATATCATTATCGTCACAGTGCTCCACCTTTTCTTTGCTCGGGTGCCAAAAATATAAAACACCCTTGTGCATCCAACAAACATGCATCAGCCTTCGCCATCCTTTGAGTACTGCCATATGTGCCTCTTTTGGATGAAAAAGAACTAGAATCCGATTTCGGTGCCAAGCCCGGGCCAACCACCCTGGCATATCAAGGCATCCCTCCAGCAGCAGCACAAAGAAAAAAAGACAAACAACAATAGTAGATCATACCGACGATGAGGAGGAGGAAGAAGAAGCTACGTCTCTACAAAACCACCAACCGTTTGAGGACTTGCTCGGCTAGTGTCAGTCGACCTTAAAACACCATAGCCCGTGACCTCAACAATATTCGAGGATCCCCAACCCCGGTGGCTCCAATACAAAGGCAAGAGCCATGTTTGATTGTGTACAAAGCACGACGGAAATTATTCAAACGCGATACCGCCTCAACGGCTTCGGCAGTGTCTCCCTCAACTCTAGACCCTACTTTGAACACAACCGACACACATATCCGAGGTTCCCCCTCCCTCCTACCGCCAAAGTGAACAAGGTAGAGGGAACCAACAAAGATGCTAGCGGGACAAAAAAGGGATGACGGTCGCCTCCTTTTCACCTAGCTTGATCCGCTTTTCCTATGTGGTCGTGCGTCGTCGCCTGACTTCAAGTCTGCACTAGTTACTCAGAAGGGGAATTAATCGATCTATTTCAAGTTAAGCGTGTTAGCCCGCTTCTGAGTTCCTCTAGTGGATGGGTAGAGGACGGTACCAGTGCGGTCGTTCCCGAGGGTAGCTCCACGACAGACCAGTGGTGCACGGTTAGAGAGTTGACCAACAGAGAGACAACATGGAGCTGGGGTATCAGTCATTATACGATTTCAACATGAGATGGTTACAATCGGTAGAGTTGTTGAGGGTGCCAACGCAGTGACTCCTTCGGTGGTGGTTGCCCATCGACTGTGGCGCATGCTAACAATTTTGTGTTTGTTCAACACTTGCGAGTAATATTGTGATGATGATTCTATTGTTAAACGGTTTTAAGTTATAAAGTTTTTGGAAATAAAAATTTCCAAGGTTTAATTAGTACATTATCACTATGGATCATTCTCATATTTTAATGAAACTGAATAATTTACTAATTTATTTTTTATCTTGCAGATTTTCGACGGAGGGTGCACATGGTTTAAACACTAGACAATGTATTTTTGTGGTCATGACATCGAAAGGTCAATTGTATGACTACTGCTTTGCGATATTCTGTATGGAGTTATTTTGGTATTGTATGTCACATTTTTATTACATCCATGAACTATGATATATGAAATACGGATACTTATAGCAAAGACAATTTTTGCCCGGATATGTGATACTTGTGATTTTTAATTGACAAGTTAAAGTACTTTAATATATGGGGTGTCAGGCTTTGAAAAAACTCTAGTCCATCGCAGAGCACCAGTGAACAGTGATAGCTCGGGGGCGGGGGTGCGAAGGTTCATTTTGAAACTTGAATTTGTAGAGGAAACATGATTCAAACCTCAAAGTCAAAATCCTTATCTTTCGCATCTTGAATTATTAAATCCTGGTTTACATCGAATCATGTACCGACTTGGCACACTGGAAAACGGAGGATGAACTGGTTGGACATTATAAGAAATTAGGTGGAACCATTAGCCCTGTCGCTCGCGCCCACGCTGTACTTTGCTTTTTTTTTTCATATTTCTTTTGTTTTTTATTTTATTTTCATTTTTGTAATGATAATAATGAAAAAGTTCTCACAATAAATATATTTTGAATTTAAGAAAATTAATTTACGAAAAATACGACCCTTATAAACTATTAAACAATTTCTGAAATGTGCAAACATTGTATAAAATTATTTAGTAAAAAACTAAAATAATTTAGGAAAAAAATCTTAATTTTAGCGAAAACTTTTTCCAAAAATATTATACAAAAATTTTGCTTACGAAAATAGTTTACAAACTATATTTGAAAAAAATAGCTTAGGTACCTTTACAGAACGTGCTATAACAAAAAAATTGAAAAACAAGAAACATTCTTTAATTTGTGACCAAAAATAGAAAAGAATAAGTTTATAAATATTCCCAAACATTTTTTCAAAAAGTACTCTGAGATTTCAAAAAATTATTTTTTACAACACTGCAATTTTTGAATCCTGAACTTAATTTAAATAAATTTTCATAATATGTTTTTTTTCTAAATTTGAAAAGGAGTTTTTTTTTAATTTGCACGCATTTTCAAAGTTGATCGCAATTTGAAAGAAAGGCTCCTATTTTCATTTGTTCTTTGTAAAAATATATTTATTGTCACTACAAAAATAAACAAAAGAAGAAGAAGAAAAGTGAGCGCATGAGGGACTTTGCCAATCGACCGGCTCAATTTGTCCTAATGTCCAGCCCGACAGGCCGAACGGATCCTTCATTTTTCAATAGGCGAAATCAAATAGGTAGACGGTTCAATTTAGATCGGAACTCAATACTTCAGGGTACGAGCAACAAAGATTTTAACTTCAAAGTTTAAACTACTGAACCTCTATAAATTTATGGTTTAAAATGAACTTTTTTTCCTTGGTAGGGATCCATGCGTGCGTGCATCTTCAAGCGCCGCACAACGTACGTACGGCACCGGTGGGCGGTGGCCCGGCCACTTGCGGCTGCATGACCATATATAGCACACTGTTTGCTCCCCAGTATTGAAGACGCTGGATGTGGATGTGGGTATCATCATTTCGTTTACAAGTCCTGTCTCGTCGCACACATGCATGATCATGGACAGCTCTTGTCTTCGTTACGGCGTACTCCTACAAATATAGCTGTAAGCATTGACGTTTGTAGAGGCAGGTAGGAGTAGCAAGTTGGCCCGTGTAGTAGTAGCTCGGATCGCCGCTGTGCTGTAGCCATCATCATAGCGCCTCCGTTTCGATTCAATCCGTGTTTAATTCGGGCTGCTATGCCACTGGATGGTGCAGCTCCTCCTCCTCCGTACGTACGTAGGTGCGCCGACCGATACGTGACTGTGCGAACGTGGGCGGGCAGCTGGGGGTTGTTGCGCTGGAATGGCCGTGGTATACAGTATCACGCCAGCGCTTCTATACTGTCCAAATGGGATTAGGACATCTTCCATCTTTCATAAGGCTTTGTTCGGTTTCACCAAAACCGAGAAAAAATGGCATGGATTAAGGAGGATTAAATCCCATCTAGTACAAATTCCACCCCATTTTCCTCCAATCCACCTCAATCCTCTTGGCCAGTGGATTAACCGAGAACAAGCCCTAAAGCGGATGTCGTATCCATCGAAGGATAGAGTATCAATCCCTAAACACTGGCGCAGATGCCGTCTATTCAATTTTGGCCGTATCCTTTAGCTAGCAGTTCAATGAAAATACGGTAAACTCACACAAATTCAAACGGGTTTTATTAACTTATGATAACCAAACGCATTTCATGCAACCCGTATGAAATACATGATTTTAATATAGTCTAAAATTACGTCGATGAACGAATGGTTCGTCCTTGCTATTCACTAGCTTCAGGGCTCGTAGCGGTGAAGAAGCTTCGGTGCAGTTGATAGCCGTCGAAGGATACCTGGTGTGTGCACCAACAACCCTCATCCACCAAGACTTCTTGACCAACACGTCACTCGATCCTCCAACTTATATGAAGGAGGCTAACTATAGGCCGGTCAGTGATGCTTCTTCAAGAGGAAAAGACCATCCTCCGCCTCCCCAGACAAGTGACTAATCAGTTTGTCGAGCTTGGCACCAACACGAGGGGCAAGGGGTGGCCTTCAGGAGATACAAGTCCGCGCGTAGCTCTTTGGTGAGGAAAGCTTCTAGCCGTAAATGCAACCTGGATAGCCGCTACGCCCGGTTTGTTAAGGTGAGCTGTTGTCCGCAATCAATGTTGCTAGGCCAGTGAACCGGCCTCTATCCCAGAAGATCCTAGAGCTCGCGTCATGGTGGATACGGAGGAAGAAGAAAGGGGGATATAATGGTGTATGGTGTGTTCCACAGTTTTGAGAGGATCCGTTTAAAATAGCGGGCACCTACTAGGGAAGCGGAGGATCATAGCTTTAGTTTAATGCAAGCAAGCGACGGACGGGTAGTCGTCCCATCCCGTCTCTTTGGAATTGAACATGCGCGAAGACAGGAGCTCTCGACTAGCGAGCCATACGTCCCTACAGTGAACAATCGTGTCTGCACTGCCAGGGCACCGAAGCTGGTGACCTCCAAGAATGCGCGGCGCTCGCTTCGTGCGTTGGTTGAATTTCTATCGCGGAAGGTTTTTTGGTGGTGGAAGGTTATCAAATGAGGGCGGTTTGGCTACTCGAACTCCCGCAAAAACAGACAAGCGAATCAACATGCAGGCGATACATAATTGCGTTGGATTTGCAAAAGTGATCCAGACATCCCAATCCAAACGGATGCTGGAGGTTTGAGGATCGACGTTGGACATACCCTTAGAAAGTATTGAATTTTTTTCGAGAGGAGGATTAGAAAGTAGTCGTGTCCCGCCATCGCATCGGCCCACGTAGGACACGATCCGAGATTTGTCTCGCATGTGGAAAATATAAGGGCATCTTCAACCCTGAGTGGGTAACCTTAAAAGGGACACACTATATACTCATGAACCGTACTATCTATTTATGAACCACATTTGGACGCGATTTTTAACATGACATCAAATCCAATCATTTAATTATAGGCATCATATACATATATAAAAATGAGTCAGGCATACCTAAAAGATAAAGCACATGGACATGATTGTTGAAAGAGGAGCTAAAAGAGGCATGTGATTGCTTTTGGCCAAACATGCAGATGTCCAAACATTCGCAAAGTCGCCACAAGCTTGCTATTAATATAAAAGAATAAGAACATATGAATTGGTCCATGAACATATAGGGATCTTCATAGTAAGGTGATCTGAACACTACGGTCCAAACATATATCCGAGTTTTGAGGGTCGGTGTTGAAGATGCCCCAAGCCGCAACAAACACAAGCCATGGCTGATCCCATGGAGAGTGGTATCTATAATCTATAATACCTAGATAGTTTCATCCCCACTAACTTATTTATCTTGACATGTAAGCTATCCACATTATCAAGTAGGTTCACCATGTAAAAACTATTTTATTAACTCTTCATGCACATGCTTCCATTAACTTTGCATGTGCATGCATCCTATCATAAATAAATAATAATTTTTTATGTACTCAACCTCATAATTTATAAGTAATTTTTTTATAGAAAATCAAATTATGAGTTACGTCGCATTTTATTTTCTATGTGAATTCTTTTTGTTCACATCCATAGTTGCTATCATTGTTTTAGGTTTAGCCAAGGGTGAACACGTCTTCATTCTCTCTACTCTCAACATTGTTTTCGTCTCATATCATCTGACTGATATATTGTTAAGTAACTAAACTAAAAAAACAAAAATCGAACTAATTTTTGGATTTTCCATCAATTTTTTACTCACATGTCTTAAAACATCAAAGTCTTTCTTAACAATTTCCGCAGCAACGCGCGGGGTATCATATAGTTTTTTGCAATTTTCACACCGTTATTTAAACCAGACAATCCCAAGAAAATAAGAAGATATCACCCTAATTTTTCGCTATTGATTAATTCAATATACAAATATTTTTACAATCAAACATTACTTTGAATTAAAATATTTATAAGACTAATATTTAAGAAATTTTGAAAAATGTTGATTGCATTGAAAATAGGTACTTGACTTTTTCAAAAGCTCACGTGTCTCAATAAAATGTTCATTACAACTTTAAAATTCTTAAACAATGTATAGAAAATTTCTATAAGTATAAAAATGTTTCATTTAATTCAAATAAATGAATATTATATTATTTAAATTTTTAATATTATAAAAATATGTTCGTGATATTTTTAAATAACATTTATACAATGTAAAGAAAATGTTGGCGTAATTCACAGAACAAATGTTCGTATCAGCCAACATAAAAATTTACATGTCATTTTATAAAAGTGTTCATGTGGTCCAAAAATACGATATAAAAAAATTCCACCTAGTTCAGAAGAAATAATTTGTAGGAATAAAAAATGTGTTAAATTTCATAAAACGTTCACACATTTTAAAAAAATGATGAAAATTTCGAATTATATTATGTAAAATGAAAATTAGATTTTATAATTTTCAAAAAATGTTACATATCCTTCAAGATAATGCTTCAATGTGTACTTGATTGTTTTTTACCTATTCAAAATAAATAAATGAAACAATGTATTTCAAAATAATATTAATCATGTATTTGAAAAATATTAAATATGTATTGAAATTTTCATTATATATATATCAGAAATTTATAATATGTAGGGGAAAATGTATATATCAAAACATATAGTATACGAGTAGAGCATAATTAATATATTTTTAAAAAATATTAATGTATCTGATGTACATGAAAAATGTATGTATATAGAAAAGAATCATGTGTTTGAAAAATAAAAAGGAGAAATAAAAATTGAAACATTTAAGAAAATCAATGATAGAAAGAAGTATAATAAAAAATACAAGAAAAATGGTTATTTCGTCAAAAGTAAAAAACAGAGGAAAGCTAAAAAACCTTATGCAAACAATGAAACATAATAAATAGTACAGATAAAAAAGTTGAAATTAAATATTGGGCATTCCCTCACGCCAAGAGAAAATATATTTTTTAACAAAAAGAGAAAAGATCGAAAAGGGAGATAAGTGCATGGAAAGTACCTTTGGTCTCCATGAACTAGAGCTAGTGTTTCCAGATTGCTCAGTGCATGCAATAGTCCCTATATCCTTCTATGCCTGGCTCATGTAGGATATATGAACCTTTTCTTGGATTAATAAATGAAAATATTCCATAAAGTATATAAAAATGTATTTAGTTTTTTTTAACCTACGCCCTTTTAAAAACAAACACCTAGTAATTTTTTATACAAGGATAATTTTTCGTTATAGGAATATACTTTAACATGAGACGAACATTTTTGTATATAAGCAAAAGTTTATACTAAGGTATTTGAACATTTTTTGTTTTTTCGAAGTAATATATTACTTGTTTTAAATCTTTCATAATACATTTAGAAACTTGTTAAATAAAAAATGGATTGATCAAATATATTAAAGTTATAAAAATATTGAATTATTGAGAGGTGACACTCGGTCGGTCTGGCACTATTATCCTGCTTTTTTTTAGGCAAACCACTATTATCCCGCTACTGTTCGTCCATGCGACTTTTTTGGACATCTAAGATTGGCCTCTTCGAGCGTTATAGCGACTCTTCCCCACTTAAGGAGTATAATATGATCTCTCATTTTTCTCGCCAATAGAATGCACGACCTTTGGTGGAAAAAACCTAACTATTGAGAAGAGACTAAAAATATGAGAAATGCTACATCCATAGGATTTTACGAACGGGTAGTTCATTTTTTCCAAAAAGGGGAATATATAAATATCGTGAGTATACCAATTACACCCATCCTCTGCACCAAAAAAATGTCCAAAGACCTTCAGGATGCACACAACTAAAAATGAAATAAAAATATAGAAAAGCAAAAATAAAAGTCCCGTCACGACGTACAACCACTCACAACAGAAGCACTATAACGACCAACGAATACAACACATGTACTACACACTAGGCTCTCTGAAAGCAATGTCTCCAAGAAGAAAACAATTTAAAAGCACAAGCTTTGTCGTCGCCCGATTGAAGATCTTGGAGAAAAACCGAGTTTCCAAAATAATGCCTTCAGAAAGGTCATTACTAGGTACAACCAAAGAAGATCAGAACTTCAGTTTTTACCCTGGAAATCATGGCTCGGTACTCGAGGAGTACCACAAAAAAAATGCAGCCCACCTGTGTTGCCACCCCCGCTTGCGAAGGCTGTTGGTGTAAGTCACCGAACACACGACATGTAGGCTTGTTCATATCCATGTTCCCGCCATTGCCATTACTTTCTGGTCTTCCAGTAGAAACCGCCCTAACATTCACCGCCTTTGCCAACATCATGGAAATCGGAATTCGACATGTCCCATGGTGTCAGCTGGAAACAGAGCTTCGCAACACACCACATTGAAGCACCATAGGTTGTTGATTTTGGACGCGTCTGACCGGATGCTCTCTAATCCAGGGTATCAAGAGCACTTTGCCAATCCTTGAATAACCTCGGTGGATAGATCCGGAACTCGTCGGCGGTCCGATCGGATGTGACCGACAGCAGCTAAACGGAGAGCCGAACGAAAGAGAACCTCTAGGGACACTGCCTCCCCACGCACCTCTGGACGACCATCGTTCGCTCCCATGGCAGATCTAGGCAGGATCCTAGACCTATGACCTCAGCCTCCACCATACTCAAACTCCAAAGGGGTCGTCGCCGCTGCACAAGGAAGCCGCAACCGCTACACGACTAGGCTGGGTACCCGCCCCAGCCGCCACGACAACCGTCTCGACTGGCGACCAGAATCACCACGTAGATCAAAGTCGGTGCAGCGAGGATCGCAGTAGACGCGATGGTGAAGATGAAGCCTCCCCGGGGGCAAGGTCGGCGACCGCGACGCGGACGAGGGCCAGCAGCCGCCCCGAGATCGGATCTCGAATGTGGGGGATGAGGGAGAATGGGAAAGGAAGGGTTGGAAGAGAAACAGGCCCGTCGCAGCATCCCAGAGTCGGTGTGGCTTCGCCGGCCAACCCTTCGGCAGCGGCGGCGTAGGATGTGTAGATGGAGGGTCTTCAGCCGACGGCGGCAGTCTTTCCCCGAGTCACCCGGTGTGGACCACGCAGGGTCGACACCGGTGCTACATGTCGCCTAACAGGTAGTTCATGACTTGACATATTTTAATTGGATTCGGAGAAAGGGATGGATTCCACACGGATAAAATTTACGGGGCGAAAAGAATTAGCACTCCTGTTACAAGTCAAAAGTGTTTGTATTTTTCTATCAGGGCTAGTTTTCAGCTCGCTCAGTGCGTTGAATAGTCACTATACCTCTGGATGGCCAGGCTCGTGTAGGAATTTTTATTTTGTATTTTTCATTTCGTTTCTTATTTACTTATTTTTCTTTTTAACTTGTTTATTTTTATTTTTATAGTTTCTAAATTTAATTGTTTCATTTTTTACTTCACATAAAAATGTTGAAACATTTTTTTGAATTATAACATGAAAATATTACCTAAAATATATAAGCATACATTCAAATATAAGATTTTTTAATAAAAATCACTAAAATTTATTTTATACATTGTCATTTTTTCATTACAGGAATATTTCGAATATGACTTTTTTTTCCATAAGCGAATATTTCTAGCGAGGGATGTGGAAATTGATTATTTCTTGTGATATAATTGTTATAAATTTCTTACAGTTTTTTTATATTTTCTAGTAAAAATGGACTTGACAAAATACATTTAATAAAAGGGGAAAAACTTTGTGTGTGTATGATGATGATGGGAAGGAGGAAGCTGCCACTCGGGTGGCCCATATAAGGCCTGTTCAGGCAGTTTTTTTTAAATTGTCATCTTCCCTCCATAAGGTCCCCTCAAAAGAAAATCCCTCCATAAGGAGCTGAAAATGAGGTCTCTTTTTTCTCGCCTCTACTCTGCATAGCCTTTGAGACGACTAAACAGTTGAGAAGAGATAGAAAACAAATACTCCAACAAGGAACATAAGCAAATTAAAATTCTTCCAATTACATGAAAATAACGCCATTAGCTCACTGGCACCAACCATTGGCGCAATGAAGCATGATGATTGTTGGATTTTATCTATTTGCTTGAGTGGGCTTTTGGCCCAAAACACTTTGTAAAATCTGAAATTCTCTTGGCCCATTCATGCATAGCAAGTGGTGGGAAATTTAGTACCACCTCGCTAGTGGAGGGAGAGCTACACCTCTTTATAAGGTGAGCTCCACTAGTACTTGTAAGAGCTTGAGAAGAGAAGTGTTACATGCGCGCTCCTCCTCCTCGCTCGCCTCGTCACAACGCGCGCTCGCGCCGGGTTTCGGGAATGAGCCGAGTCGAGGACAAAGCTATGCGTACGCTTATATTTTTGCAGCTCAGGAAAAAATAATGAGGCACTAATTATAATTAACAGACGCGTTAATTATGCTTAATTTGTGCGCCATTTTCGTGGGCTCTACTCCCACGTCGGCCCACCCCGCTGCGTCTATATAAACAGCGCAAACCCTACCCTGGCCGCACCGCCTTATGGTTCCTCCTCCTCGTTCCAGATCGTTGCGCCGCCGCTCAAGTCTTCTCCATCCCTTCTTCCGGCGTGCACCGCAAGAAGGGACAGCAGGCCTCCGAAATTCCGCCTCTCGAGATCCTGTACGGGAGAGGGGCAATCAGGTTTTTGGGGAGCCCACTCACGCGACTGCTGACAGCGACGACGACTACTTCTCCGACGACGACTTCTTCCCGGACGTCGGCAGCCTCTCCATCAACGACATGGGCGACACCAACACCAGCGGCTCCACACCCGCTGCACCGTACGTGATCTGTTTTTCTGTGTTTGAGATCATGTTGCATGTCGTGTTCCTAGTAATTGCTTTAGATGTGATCTCCTTGTCTACTGTTTTAGTATATCGCATGGCTAGTTTGATCTGTTTCATTATTGCCATGGATTGTTTGTCTATTTCGTGGATTAAATCATATGCTAAATTGCTAATATATTCAACAATGATCACTACGTACGAGTGAACATTCATACGAGTAGCATAAGTGGAACTATTTCATCTACATGTCTAGGATTTCTAGATTAGATCGGTTTAGTCTTAAGAGTATTTTTTTATTACAATGAAGATGGTAAGAGTTGGCAAGTGGGACCTCAATTTCGGAAGAAATGTTCGGATGTGCAAAATGAATGTTTTTATTTAGAAAGTTCTAATAATCTTAGGTGAATACATATAATGAATATGTATTCTCTTTGTAGTATAAAGTTAGCGTATATATATGTGAAGCATACATTGTGTGTCAGGATACTTTTGATGTCATGTTGTAGGTTATATTTGTTGTGTTTCTTTGCCTGATGATAAATAACAAGGTACACGATCAGTTGTATTTTCATGTCTTCTTTTGCACCCCAAAGACCCCAATCTCATACAGAGTTGTATAGTTCTCGGTGTGAGAGAGAAAATCATAGATGCGAGAGATCCCTGCTACGGGTCGCTGAAGCCTACCTCTCGCTGATGTTTGCCGCTAGGCTGGTATTGACGTAGTAAATTTCCATTTTATTTTTCTGCAGGGCAGGCTCAAACCTATTGAAGCATTCCTGCTAGGCTTGCATATGAACAAACTTTCATACGAGCAACATAAGTGAAATTATTTCATCTACATGTCTAGGATTCTTAGATCAATTATAGTTTTACCATATTTGGCTACAAGTAAGCTGCCAAGAGTTGGCAAGTGGGACCATACCTTCAGAAAAAAATGTTCACACTTCCATAGTGAAAGCACTTCTCTAGAAACTCTTAATGATCTTAGGGAATACATATAATGGATCTATATTTTCTTTATCCTAAATCCTACACCTAAGAAGGAGTTAGTCAAGTTTACGTAATTTTCCCTCAGTAATTCTCTACCCTCTCCTTCTATGCTTGCACGTATGAATTTTCTTTTCTCCCTTCACATTGTCGAGAGAGGGAGAAAGTGTGATCTATGATGCGGTGATGGATACACTTTTTTGGTAGAGTCATGAGGCATAGACAAGTACTCCGTAACAAGCATGAGTTGAAGCGTAACACGCCGACCTCAAAAAAAAGAAAACACACCGACTGCCTTGGCACATTGCAGTGTGGTAATGGAACCGTCACAAGGATACTAGAAATCTGTGAATGCATATCTCTATGTATAAATTTGTTTGTTCATGGCAACACACGGGCATTCAACTCATTATATTAAAACCGAGACTTACGTCTTTCAAATCAGAAAACTCAACAAGAATTTTTATTGACATGGGGTATGTGATCAATCGATCGGATCGACGATCAGATCAGCAGCCTTGAGGGCGGGGTGTCGGCGGGTATGGGGCAGCAGCAGTAGAACTGCATGTTATGGAAGGAGCAGAACCCCCCGTCAGGGCCTTTCCCCAGCCCTATCTTGATGCACAACTCGGTGCACGACACCACGGTGCACATCTCCGTCATCACCTGGCACTTGGGGTCCAACATCGGCACTGGATCACATCACCCACAAATCAAATCAACATCGATCAGCTGATGCATGTAAAATTGTTGCAACGACATGACGGTGGTCGGCCGGGTACTTACCTGGATAGTCATGGCCGGCTGAGCATCGTGCTGCGAGAAACACAGCCAGGAGGAGGAGGATCAATGGCGCCGACGACCTTGCAGTTGCAGGCGGTGCCATGGGGACGGCGGCTATGCTAGACGGAGGAATGATTGTCTTGATGGCTAGTGAATTTGACGTGCTTGTATGCTCTTTCATATGGTGCGTTATAAAGGGCGTGGTCTGGGTCTGGCTGTCGATCTGTCTGTGATTCGTTTCGTGCGTAATTGCATGGAGAGATAATTGATCCCCTTTCCTAGTCAATGAATTAGGAATCAAGACTTGCCGTGTACGTCCATGCTGCATATGTCATGTTGCAATTAGCCAGCCAGGATGGTAGCAAAATGATACTAACAAGATTATAGAAAGAAAAAGAGGAAAACGATAGTGACAATTTTGTACGATTAGATGACTTTTATTTATTTACTTATTTGAAATCATCCAATTTAGACCGGAAGGAGCATATCTTTATCTCTATCTCTTCTCTCTGTCTATCTCTATCTCTATCTCTATCTCTACTCTGTACTTTTTTTACAAAAATCAGATTTTTCGTCCGTCATGCCCATTTTTCAAAAAATAACCTGAAAGTGATAGGAATTAACCCGCAATACCTTTTTCATGGAGAAAAAAAAGATTCATTTTTTTGATCTGTTTCTACTCCCGCAGCCCATCCCGCCCCATCAGCGCAGCCCGCAAAAAGAAAAAACGGTTCAAAATTTTTCTTTGGTCTATTTCCAGTTTCCGGTCCCACGGCCCGTCCAAGTCCATCAGCGACTATCCCTTTTTTTCCCTCTTTTTCTGTTTTTTAACTCAAATAACTTTTGAATTGTTTGAATAAATAAATTTATTAAAAAGAGGCATATCGGCTTTCGATCGGCCTTTGATTAATTCCGGCAAAAATATATATGTGTGTATACCATTTTAGAGATGAAGGCTGAATTTTTTTTAAATTAAACTTTAGAGTTTCAAATAAGTATGACAAACACAAGGATGTAATGTATGTATGTACAATTTTCATGATAAAAACCCATGAAAACGAGCTGCACAAACAAAAAGTGTGTAGACCATTTTAGAAATGAAGGTTGAATATTTTTAAATTCCAAAATTAAAACTTTTGAGTGTCAAATAATTCTAAAAAACAAAAGGATAGAATGCATGTGTGTACAATTTTTATGAATAAAAAATCATGAACTACGAGATGAACAAAAAAATAAAACCATGGATTTTGAAAACGTAAGGTTCCTTTTCCTGCCCCGAACTGTGTCTGCCCTCTCTTCGTCCGCCCTTCCTTTCTTCCTCCTCCTCCTAGGCGATCGAAAGAGAAATATCGTCGCAGCCAGTGCCTCGGATCTCGGCCCACGTGGTCACCATCACGTCTCCACTGGCGCACCTCCTCCTCTTTCCTTTCCTTACGAATATGATTACGATTATAGTAGATCCCAATCCCCACCATCATCGTCGACGCTTCCTCTCCAGTCTCCACATACTTTTGGGAATCACCCCGGTGAGCATTCCGATCGGTGTGGCCGTTTGGCCGCCTTGCCCTTGCCTCACAGCCGCCACCACAAGCCTGATCTCGCGAACGGCCGGAGAGATCGGCACACTCCTCAAGTCCTGCTGATCCGGCATGTGGCCATGCCCCTGATCTTCTTCCCTACATGTTTCCTTTATTCTTGAATCTTGAGATCATCGTGAGGGACTCCCGATGTTTGATTGAACATATGTTGTGTGTTGTACTGCAGCATAAATATCCTTGAGATCGAGTGTGGCAACTCGCTGAGTAGGTGATGAGGTTTTACACTAGGGCTGGTGGCAGCAACGTCACCTGTATCAACCTCTCGTTGGTCGATTTACGGAGTATGTGCGGCCAAATGTCCAGCTTATTTTCACCTGGGAGCTTGCCTCGGGATGCCCTTTGAATTTTCGAGCAAGTATCAGCCATTCCAGGTTCATCTCTGCATACCATCCATGCAACAAGTGACAACTTGGTAGAGTACTGTACTACAATTATTAAGCATCTATGAGAAGCAGAGAATTCACAATATGGTCAAGAAGTCCGTCGATCTTAGCCGCTTCGTGTGGACACATGAGAGAAACATGTACATGCAATGTGGTCGAAGTTTTGTGAAGCACTCCCTTTCCGTTCCTAAATATAAATATTTTTGAATATTTCAATATATAATATATACGGAACAAATTAAATAAATTTACCCTTTAAAATATATCTATATACATCCGTATATAATTTATATTTAAGAACGGAGGAAGTAAAATTTATGACCATTGATAATTGATCAACGTATGTATATTTGTTGTCACGTGGGAATGCACAGGCATCCACATAGTATGAAGAAAAACACATGTATCGAATGTGCGATTGGGCCGGGCTGTAACAGCTACTTGCATGCATATATATTCAGGCAACAACTAAATAACGAGTATTTCTTTCGGTAGTTTATTTTCTTTTGCGAAAAAAACTTTCAATCTATTCATCTTTAATAATGGTAGTACAAAAAACATAAAAAAGGATAAAAACTACATCTCTATTTTTATTTTCTCTAGTATCTTCATTTAATTTATTTTATATTAATTACTTTATTTTTACTTTGGCTTTGATCGATTTTATTTGTTTTTTTATATTTTCGAACACACGTCTCTATTTTTTTATATCGAAAATATTAGGAATATGTTTTAATTTTTAAATATATGATTAAAAAATTTAAATATCTATTTTCTTGCGTTTTTTCAATAAATATTTTACATTTTTGGTATGCATATGAAACATCTTTATACGTTATATATTTTTCATATATATAATTAACAATTTTCAAATACATGTTTTTGATGATTTTTGAATATGTGTGAAAAAACTAAATACATATTAAATATTATTTTAGTCATACAAATAAAAATCTAAAATATGTTAACAATTGTTTTTTGCATTTTATAAGAATTTTTAAAAATCATGGAAATTTTGTTAATGGTTTCAACATTTTATAATATTTTGCGACCATTTTGTAACGCTGCGTAAAAATGTGTAAATCATTTTTCTTAATTTGAATATAATGTTCTATATTCCTGAAAAGTAATTAAAATAATACAAGAAAAACATCGGCTTCCTCCATATTGGGCAGGCCATGAAGGACACACTTATTTTTTTTGCAAACCATTGAGTTTTGTTGATTAATCATCATGATTACAATCTTGCTTAGAGTATCATCAAGGAAGGGGGGATATAATTCAGCCACAATCATCGTCGCCGTGACTCGCTTTCTCTCTTGGCACAGAGATGCGCAGCTACATTACCATCCCTCCCAATAAAACTCAATTTGAAACTATTAAAAAGGAACAGCCTCCTTCACATCACATAAGATACTACCAACTCAAAAGATCCGAGGTTGGTAGTATCAAAAGTGTGTTCATTATTTTCGCCGGAACATCCAAAAGTTCCTTTTTACCCTCAAATTTCTTTTATCAAAAGTTCCTTATTTTCCTAAAATTATTTTTCAAAAGTTCATTATTGCTATTTGGGAAACACAATACGCATATATATGTGTACTGCTCTAGGCAGAATTAACAAACTTTATTTAATGTTGATGATCGATACACATCGGTGCACTCCGATCTCTGTCCACACCACGTTTGCAAACACACATGGACGAGCGGTCCATCTCCGGCACGCGCATGTATGAAGAAGAGGCAGCTAGCTTAGCTAAACTGAAGCGGCCACGGGGCAGCAACACTCGAAGTGCAAGTCGTGGAAGGAGCAGAATCCCCTCTCGTTGCCGAGCCCGATGCGGACGCAGTACTCGGTGCACTTGTCCTCGCTGCACGGCACCATCATCTCGCACTTGGCCGGGTTCGTCTCCGCCGGCACCGTCTTCTTCATCTCACCGCCTGCAGACACAGCTGCACACGTTAGGACAACAAACATATCGGGTTCGTGTATCGTCGTGCTCCGGTATAATGAACGTATCTGAGATGGCGCGCGGTGGCAACATCGACGATCCGTAGCAGGACGAGACCAGGAGAGCGGCCGCGAGGAGGAAGAGGAGAGTTGTGCTAGGAGGACTGGAGGCCATGGCCATTTTCTTCGGTGATGATGTTTTTCAAGAAGATTAGCACTATTGCTAGCTAGCTCGATTGCTTTGCTGTGTGTTTGTCATATGGTTGGACGTAGGTTGTGGTTATATAGATAGGCCAGTGGAAATTTTGGTCGATCAGCCGTCGATTCGCTTTGGTAATTTCGCTTGGGATAAGCCTGCTGGTAAATGGAGGATTTGCTTGTGTAAATGCAAGATTTTTTTTCATTTTTTACACGTGCATGATTTTTTCTGACTTCTTCTAGTAGTACGAGCTAATTTGCACGATCTTACTAGTAACAAAAATGTACGATCTCGTTCACACTAGCAAAAATCTTCGAGATTTTACAGAATAAGAACGAATTAAAAGCGCATTTTTCTTTCTTTTTGACAACAACCGATGCAATGAAACATCAGTGCACAATTTATTTCTTCTGTTTATTTTTTTCATTTTTTTTATCGATCTAAATTATCATAATGCAGCTTTATGAAAATTAAGTTATTTACTTCCATCCGGGTTTAAAGGGCGAAAGGCAACAAAACCGCGTGCGTTTCTTACCAGGCCAGGGAGATGCATTCATAGCATCAGTGCAAATTAATTGAAAGCCAAAACGGCAATGACAGGATATGCACATGCATTCCGTGATGATATGCACTTGCGTGTGAGCAGACAGCTCATGAGACGGTATAGTAACAACTAACAAGTAAAAGTGTTCTATACCTAATCTTTATCTTTACTATTTCGAAAAGGAAAAGGTTCAAAAAGAATCTTAAACTTGTAGACGAAAGCTAAATTAAACACTGAACTTTAAATCCAGGAAATCAACACTCTAAATTATCTGATCCCGGTCTATTTTAAACCATAATCGTGTATTTGAAGGGATTGCTGATGTGGCAGACAAGGCTGCTACTGGAAAAACGCTATAGATAATATTGACACTAATGGCGCACTATATATGTGGTGCGCCATTACTAAATAGTAATGGCGCACCATGTGCAAATAGTAATGGCGCACCTGATGAAAAGTGCGATATTACTATGTTTGACCAAGGTTTGACCCATTCCTGGACATAGTAATGTCGCACTTTTTTAAGTGCGACATTACTAACTTTCTGAGGTGGCCAATTTTTTTTACCAAATTCACCCCCTCCCCCCATGTGGACCGCCTTTTCAGTTTTTAAAAAATAAACGAAAATGATAGAAATGTCAATAAAATAAAATAAAATAAGATTCCCATGAGATATGTGGTCTATTTGTTAGGAACATTTAGAAACATGAATTTTGACTTTTTTTGCAAAATCTCTCAAGAATTGTGTAAAATGGGCTTAACTTTTGCATACGACCTCCGATGAAAAAGTTTTTTATATGAAAAATCATCTACTCGAAAAGTTATATCCAAATTCAACGGGTTATCCGTTGAACATTTTTAGAATCCTCAAAAACCTAACAGAAAAAAAGTTACATCCATTTGAAGATCTAGAGGGAAAAAAATGAAAAAAATCCAATCTTACTAATGGCGCACTATTTGAAAAGTGCGCCACTAGTAACAGGAATTTGTTTTCAAATTTTTTTTTATTTTTTTGTGAAAAAAGTTCAAAATATGATAGGACACTGCTCGGTAAGTTTCAAAAAAAAGTTCACCATTTCATCACACCCATGGACATGAACAAGGTTCTAGACATGAACACGGTTTGATAGGATTGATATGATACATATATCAACAAGTGCTTGTGAGGTGAGGTGGGGCAAGAGGTGAATATAACTAAGAAGTTAAGCGTGCTGGGGCTGGAGTAGTGTGAGGATGCGTGACCCTTCGGAAAGTTTGACCACGGAGTGCAATTTGACTTGAGATTAAGCGGAGTAACTTGAAATTAAGCCGTAGTGACTCGAGATTAAGAAATAAAAAATAAAAAAAATAAAAAATAAAAAAATTGAAAAAAAGTTAGTAATGGCGCACCTTAGATAGCAATGTGCACCACTACTATGTTCCCGCCTTCCAAATCCAAAGGCCATTTTTCCAGTAGTGATAGCAGGGCTATTGCGAGGCTATAGCCGGCTATTTTAAATCTTTTTCACACAATTGTACATGAATAGCGTCAAGCATCATTTGGCGGCACCCTGCTCAAACAGCTATAGCGAGGCTATAGCCGGCTATTTAAAACTATGGTAACAAGTAAAAGTGTTCTATACCTAATCTTTATCTTTACTATTTCGAAAAGGAAAAGGTTCAAAAATAACCTTAAACTTGTAGACGAAAGCTAAATTAAACACTGAACTTTAAATCCAGGAAATCAACACTCTAAATTATCTGATCCCGGTCTATTTTAAACCATAATCGTGTATTTGAAGGGATTGCTGATGTGGCGCACAAGGCTGCGATTGAGTCGGCCCACCAAGCGTGATTTACACAAAAATTGATACTCACAAGGAATCGAACTTTCTGAAAAAACAAAAGAATTTTTGAAAACATGAACAAGTTTTTAAACCTCATATACTTTCTAAAAAACTAATTAATTTTTAACCAATAAATGGAAACATGAGCCTTTTTTTCATCCCTGATTTTTAAAGTGCCAACATTTTTTTAAATGATTGAATGGTTGAAAACACAAAAAACAATTAAATTGAAATACTTTCCGCAAAAATGAACTAAGTTTACAAAAAAACACACAAACAATTATTTAAATACCAATATATTTTTAAAGTGGGAATGCTTTCTGAAAAAATTAAGAAATTCTTGAAAGTACAAATGATTTTTAAACCTCAGATACTTTCTGAAAAATGAACTAATTTTAAAATTTTTTTTGAAAAAACGAACCAATTTTTACATCCCCGTTATTTTTTTAAAGTGTGGATACTTTATAAAACAATGAGAAAAAATTTGGAATGGTGAAAAAAAAATTAAACCTCAAATAATTTCTTAAAAACAAACTAAGTTTTAATTTTAACTTAAAAGCACTATTTTTTTAAAGTGTGAATACTTTTTGAAATTGAAAAATTCTTAAAAACCTCAAATGCTTTATGGAAAGACAAATTATTTTTTAATTTTTATTTGAAAACTTGAACCATTTCCTAAATCCCCGGTTTTCTAAATACTTTCTCAAGTACGGTACTATCTGAAAAAATGAACAAATCCACTTTTTGCTTATTTTTCAGTCGTGTGCTTTAAAAAAAACAAAGTTTTAGCTGGGCTGGCCCAGTAGCAGCGAACAATCCTGGGTCTGAATTGCCACCTTGACAATCCTTGTTTGAGAACGTGCTTAATGTTTAAAATAGACCGGGATTAGATAGTTCGGAGCGCTGATTTTAGGGATTCAAAGTTTGAAATTTAATTTAGCTTTCATCTATAAGTTCTGGGTTCATTTTCGACTGTTTCCATTTGTAAAATAAGTAATAGTTAGTTTTCTATCGATACCGTCATTTAATTTTTCCTTTACACTGATAGCTCCTTCAATCGTCAATAATATGTCTTCCATATGTACAGCAATTAAAACGTAGTTTTTTTTACTTTATAATAAGGATTTCAATTTTTATTTGTAATGCACAATAACTCAACAATTCTTGTGACTTGATGACCGTTCTAACCAAGTTTGCGAAGTAATTTCTAATGAACCAGTCTCTAATAAATAAATCTCAAATAATGAAAAATCTCTAATATATAGTTCATTAATTGGCATTGTTGTGGAATCAACAACATATTTTTACACACGTAGCACCGTATGGGCAATTACCTATTTACAAGGAGGATTAATGCCTAAATTAACATTTCGCGTCACTAGACTACCATTGTCACGATGTTTTGGTCGAGTGACCTTGTAAACCCGAATGGAGGAAGCACTATTATGCTTTTCACATTTTGCACCTTTGATATCCAAATAAAAAAAATTCCATGCCACATATTGTATTTGTTCTCAAAAACCCTAGCAACCACCTCGCGCGATCTCGATAGGTTTTATTGGTCAATCGTCACTCCCCCGCGATTCGATGATCTTGTTGTAGGAGACAAAATCATACCCTTCGAAAATTGGATCTTGACCAGGCTCTCAAATCTCTTCACCATACGTCAAAACCTTGAAAGACAAAGATATTTGAGGAGTAAAAAATAAGTCAAAGTATGAACTCTATGACAATCCATAAGAAATAAGACCAAAGAAAGTTGAAGCCCATCAAGCTCATTCATGTATATTATTCATGGACCAAGGCAACCTCCCTCATATGAATCAAGTGTATGCACCATAAAATACTAGAATACCTTTACTTTTCTTTATGTTTATCAGGATGTTAGATTTTTACTCCGACCAAAGTTATGGCCGATCATTTATACAAGGCCACAATTTTCTAATATACATTGGATTTGTTTTTGCAAAACACACATTGATTTCTTTCTTAAAAATGTTTATGTATTTCTAATAGGGTTTTAGATATCTACTTCCTCCATTCCAAAATAACTGTCTTAGTTTTTACTAGCTCCAGTAAAAATTGTACTAGAGTTAAGACTGAAAAAATTATGGTTGTGACTGAAAAACTGGGCATAAAATGTAGGCGTGACAGAAAAAACTGTGCGTGTGGCTGAAATACTAGGCAGAAACTGTGGTTGTGGCTGTGGCTGAAAAAATAGTGGCCGAAAAATTGGGTTCTGGCTGCGTGAAAAACTGTGGTTGAATCTGTTCCTGCGCTGTGGCTACGCGCTGTGCATCCAGAACGTGTCACGTGTCGATCGCGGAGGGACGAAAGAAAAACACTGAAATGCGCCAAAACGTGACACTTGGCGCGATTGGAGCGCGCAACTGACCTATGCAACAGGTACCCTCTAATTAGTTGCTCCACCAAAGATAGCCTTATGTTTTCCTGAATTTTGTTTAAATTTTTCTATTTTGTTTGGTTTTCAAGTTTTTTCCCTTTTTATCATTACACAATTTTTATTTTACCAATTATTTTCACTTTGGGTTTACTTTTGCTTTTTCGTTCTCTTCTGAGTTAGGTTTTCCCCCTTATTCTTTCATGTTTTCCTTTATATTGCACTTATTTATTTTATACTTATTTGCACATTTTTTTCATTATATGGTTCTTTTCAGATACATAAATAAGTTGCTTATACATTGGATATATTTTTTATATGCTGAACTTTAAAAATAGATGCTTAATATTTTGTAAAATAAAACTAATTATTTAAAAAAAACACTGAACCCTTTTCGATATAATTTTTAATAGGATTTTAAATAATTAACTTCCTATGAAATTCGTTTAAAAACCGTTTGAAAATCTACAGTAAATAAACAAAGGAACAAACAGTCCAAGGGTGTGCACTGCCGATAGCCATAATGGGCAGGCCTTAAATATGAGGTCTACGCTTAAGTTGATCGACACATTCAAAACTGTTTCTTTTTCAGGGACTTTCAACAGTTTTTTTTACACAATATAATCTTAGATGTTCACAGACATATATACATTCATCCCTATAAATATGTGCACGTATGTACTTCTTATGTTTTCTTTTACTCTGCATATAAGATTTATCTGAAGTCAAACTTCATAAAGTTTGATAAATTTTATAGGAAAAACTATTCATTGGATTCATCGTGAAATAATTTTTCATATTATATACCTTTGATATTGTAGATATTAATATTTTTTAATATAAATTTGATTAAATTTTATGAAGTTTGATTTCAGACGAATCTTATATGCGGAGTAAAATAACGAAGGAAATACACACTTTACCTCTATCAGTATCTTTTCTGAAAAACATCACCAAAAATCCTAAAACAAATTCATAAAGGCATAACGAAATCATGAAGGCATCTTATGGTCGATGAAAACGTTTCTTTTCTGAAAAACATCACCAAAAAGCCTAAAACAAATTCAAGATAACGCATACATTAAAATCAAATCTAGGACATAAATTCTGATGGAATTATTCCACCATAAGAAACCTATCGTAATCAAGTGAGCTAGGCTTAATTCGCAGTTTTTTATTAGAAAAGCACAACGCAAAGCGTACATTTCTTATATACATGATGTCTTATTAGAGATAAATACTATCTTGTTGATTTCGGATATTCAAATAGAGTTGGATATCTAGCACCATACAAAGGGCAACGATATCATGTACCTGATTTTCAACAACATCCTCCTATGGGGAGGTACGAGACATTCAACCATCACCATTCTTCTTTGTGAAATGTTATCGAACGATCATTTGGTGTTCTCAAGATGAAATGGCGTTTTCTTCAAGGCATACCATGGTACAAACCGGAGACCCAAAAAATGATCATCACTGCATGCATGTGTCTTCACAATTACATTCGTGATAGCAAGTTACGTGATGAGCATTTTGATAAGTTTGACAATGATGCGTGACAACCGTTTACAGGCGCCAACGCTTTACCACCTGAGGATGATGGTACCATGACCGCTACACATGAGGATATTGCTGTCATTCTTGTACCTTGAGATCGTCCTATTTGTAGTTTGTAACTCGCTTTTAACTTGTAATATTAATCACTTTATGATGCTTCCAACTCGATTATAAATTGTAATAGTGAGCACTTTATGATATTTGCAAATCTTTGTATATTGTTATATTAATGATTTTATGAGATTTACAACTCACTTTTATGTACATATTAACAATTCATCACTCCAACTTAATCTAGGGGCGTTACAGACATTTCAGCAAACAACTCATACAACAATCACAGACTGGAATCACAGAAAAGAACTGGATGCATGATTCTATGGGCAGTTTCCCAGAATCAGATTTTGGAGAATCGTGAGGCGAAAAGAACTGACCCGTATTGCCCCTCCTAGAAGAACAAAATTTATCAACTGCTGACCGATACACCCGCGTGCACTCTGATATCTCTCCACACCAAGTTTCCAAACACACATGGACGAGCGATCCATCTCCTACACGCATAAATGAAGAGAGCTTAACTAATAAGCTAAACCGAACTAGCCCGACGGCTGGCGGAGGAGGAGAGGCGGCGGTTGCGCCGGGGCGGCGGCACGGGGCAGCAGCACTCAAATTGCATATCGTGGAAGGAGCAGAAGCCCCTCTCGTTGCCCAGCCCGATGCGGACGCAGTAATCGTTGCACTTGTCCTCGCTACAAGGCACCATCGTCTCGCAGTGGGTCGGGTTCGTCTCCACCGGCACCACGCCCACCGTCTTCCTCGTCTCTCCGCCTGCACGCAGGTGATAACAAACATAGAAACAACATGGAATACTATGTGTATCGTCGTGCTCCATATGATGAACGTACCTGAGATGGCGTGCAGCGGCAACGGCGACAATCTGTAGCAGGACGAGACCAGGGGAGCGGCCGCGAGGAGGAAGAGGAGAGCTGTGCTAGGACTGGCGACCATGTCCATTTTCTTGGTGATGATGTTTGTGGAGAAGAATAATACTACTGTTTGCTCGATTGTTTGCTCTTTGTGTGTCATATGGTTGCACGTACGAGGTGGTTATTGTTGGAAACCGACTATTGTCACATGCGGGCCCCACCCTTTCTTGTGTGGGGAGTTTTCCCTCTAAGGTTTGGTCATCTTCACCTATAGGTTATATATACACATGTATTGTATGGAGAGAGAAACACCAGTTGATAATAAAGACCAAGTCCAGACTATTTCTCTGTGTCCCTTTACTTTTTGCATCTGTGATTGTGCTGCGTGAACGACTACTTCGACTACGCTCTCGCTCCCTGCCCTTGGACCGAACTCGCCGGCAAAGGTTGTGGAACACGTTATCAGCACGAGCTCCGCCGACTGATCTGCCTCGAGCCTTCATCAAGAAGGCTCTCATCGTTCATCGCGGAGGTACAATCTAGATCTAATCGCAACAACGATTTTACATATGTCTATGATTCCGTCCTTGCCCTTCTTTAGGATTTATTCGATCTATGATGTAGATTTTTTCGCTTGATCGGAGAAGACCTGATGTCGCCGGTGATACGTCCCAAACGTATCTATAATTTATGTTTGATCCATGCATGTTTTGTGTGACTTTGCCATGTTTTGCTTGAACTTTCATACACTTTTGAACCTATTTGGACTAACCTATTAACTCAGTGCACCCAGTTGCCAGTTTCTGTTTTCTGTTGTTTTTGTATTTCAGGTTTTCCGGCCATTAAAAGTGCTCCAAAAATTCCGGGAAAAATATATAAAAAATCAGCGCAACAGAAGCTTCCGGAATCACCAAGAGAGGGAAGGGGGGCCACCACCAGGCAGCCAGGAGGGCAGGTGGCGCGGCCCCACCCTGGGCCGCGCCAGGGACCCTCCTGACTACCTCGTGGGTCCCCTCGATGCCCCCCTTCGCCTATATTTACCCCTCGGGGTGGAAACCCCTAATATCGATCTCTTTCTCGCGAACTCCCCTCTGTACCGCCGCCGCCGCCGTTTCAAGACCGGGGCTGTCTGGAGAAGCTGCCCCGGCACCCTGCCGGAAGGAGGAACCCCCTCCGGGAGACCATCCATAGCCATGGACGCCTCCCGGATGTGCCGTGAGTAGTCCCCCTTGGACCATGGGTCCGTGACCAGTAGCTATGTGATGAATCTCTCCCCCATTTGTGCTTCCACTTTCGAGTCCTCGTGAGCTGCCTCACATGATCGAGGCATCTATGTAATTTCTGTTGTTGCTATGCTGAGTTTGTTGGGATCTGATGGATTATGAGACTATGTTCAGATTGTGATGAGTAATATATTTGGTTCTTCTCTTTTATATTTTTTTCTTGAGTAAATTCTTGCATGTTCTCCGTTGCGGTATTTGCTTTGGCCAAGTATTTTATTTGCAACTCCAAGAGAGAGTGTTATGCTCGATTGTGGGTTCATCCCCTTGATGTCTAGCTTGAGTGACAGAAACATGAGACTAGGGGATGTGTTGTTGCCACCAGGGATAAAACAACGGTGCTTGTACCTGCGGGTGCAAGGATTGTTTACTTTACGCAAAGTTCTTTTAATGCAGTTGTCTGTTGCTTTGAGTTTACACTTTGGGTGGGATTCACAACTTAATGCCAGCGAGATGTTCTGGATAGATATCTCAAGGTGGATGATTCGTAGTAGATGCAGATGGATTTCGGTCTACTTACCTTGGCGTACTGCCCATTGCTTTTGAGCCCTTCCTTTCTTTGCAGTATAGTTAGCATTGTGGTGCCTTCATAATCCTGTCAATTTCCCAACTGTGATTTGTTTACCTCGCTAGCATTTTTATCGTCTTTTGGGAGAGAGACATCACAAGTGAAAATCACGGGACCCCGGTCCATCTTCACATTATTGTTCACACCCTCAATTTACTTTCAACTTTTACTTTCCTTTGCACCTTTTATCTCTTGCGTTGATCCTTTGTAAACGACAAGGCCGGAGGAATTGACAACTCCTCTGTACTCGTGGGAGCAAAGTTATTTGTTGCTGTGTGCAGGTCCACGACAACACCCTAGTCAGGAAGCAATTTCTGGCGACGTTGCCACCTACTTGTATCTCCTGAGTCCTACTGGTTCGATAACTTTGGTATCTTCACCGAGGGAAACTTGCTGCTGCACTGCATCTCAAACCTTCCACTTAGGGTAACCAATGAGGGGCGAGAAGCCATCAAGCAAATTTCTGGCGCCGTTGCCGGGGACTCGAGTCTACAAGATAGGGGAGTTGCACACTATCTTTTACCTTTGCTTTTTAGTCTTGTTAGTTTACCTTTCAGTTTTTACTTTTGTGTCCCTAATCAAAAATACCAAAAATACCTGTTACCCTTCTTGTGTGGTTAAGTATGTTAGGAGTTGGTACTATGAGGGAATCCGAAGTCTTGGATTTCCATCAAAGGAACGAGGAGAATATGAAGAAGGCATGGGACAGAATTTCTGAAGCACATAAGGCAAATATGCCTTGGTTACCTATAAGAATTGTGCTTAGAAATTTTTACTTTGGCCTTTTTAAGTGGTGTAAGCACTCTCTTTATCTTATAGCTGAAGGAGACTTTTTAGAGTGTGATGAAGCTAGAGCTCTTGAAATTATACATGGTTTATCTGGTTATTTTGTTTATGATGGTCTTAACACTGTTGTAGATAGAATTGCTACTATTGAGAAGAGACTTGATACTCTAGACTTAAAAGAAGTAGAGAAGTTAAATCCCCCTAGAGAGGAGATTTTGGAAATAGAAAATGACTGGGAGCCTTTTGTTAGTTGTTATCTCTAATCAAAACTTCCTTGCTTTTTGTGACATTGGATCTACAGTTTCTATAATGCCAAACTTTATTTATGATTCTTTGTACCTTGCAAGCATGGACAAATTTCCATCTTTCCATGAACATTCTAATGGTGGTATTTCTGAGATCCAGGGAAGATTAAAAGATGTCCAGGTCATGTTTCTTAAAAGGAGTGTAGAGATTGACTTTGCCATCATGAAGGCCAACAAAGGAAATATAGTGCTCGGAAGGGACTTCCTCCGAGCCATGAAAGGCTTCATTGATATAGGTAAAGGACAAATATGTTTGCGTGGTAAGGCAAAAGGTACTTACCTCTTCCCTCGGAAGAACAAGGATGAGCTTATTGAAAACCCTTTTGAAATCCTTGGTGAACCTTCCGATGATTTTGGAGAACTTTGATCTTCTGCTTTAAGCCTAGCTAATGGCTCTAAAGAAGCGCTTTCGGGAGGCAGCCCGCAACGAATTTAGGTTTTTCTTTTTGCTTTTGTTCTGTTCTTAGTGGTCTTGATGATTGTTACTACTGTAGCAACATCATTGTATCTTTACTTTTCAAGCTTTGTGCCAAGTTTAGCCTCAGATTGCAAGAAAGGTCAAAAGTTGGTGCTTGCTGTCCAGAAACAGATTTTGTCTGCTTGACAGAAAAATTCTCAATAAATCACCAGATCATCTTTTTGATCTGAATTTTTTTGACAGCATGCTCCATACAATTACCTTTCAGGCGTCTATTCAAAGTTTTTTGATTTGAGTTGCAGAAGTACCTCAAAAAATTCTCCTTTCTCTGTTGTTCTGTTTTTCTCAGCTTCTGCCCAGGTTTTTCTTTTCGCAGTTTTGCAATCCTTAAGCTTCCTTTTTCTTTGCAAACTTTTTTGGGCAGGCAAGAGAAACAGTAGCTCTTCCTGGAAATCTTTATTTGCAGTAGAGGAAAATTATTTTATTAGGGTACTAACCTCTCTAATCATCCTACAATGAGTTAATGTATGAAGGGAGTTTTCAAGTGCGCGATGGAAGGTGAAGAAAGAAGATTCAGGAGTGTCAAAGCTCAAGCTTGGGGATGCCCATGTGTACCCCCAATAAATATTCAAGGAGACTCAAGCGTCTAAGCTTGGGGATGCCCCCGATGCATCCCCTTCTTCATCAACAATCATCAGTTTGTCCCTCGTTGCACTATATTTTTATAACTTCATGCGTTATGTGCTTTGCTTGGAGCGTCTCGCTCTTTACTTTTCTAGGTTTGTTTTGCTTTATTTGCTGTAGTAACAAGTTAGACCCCAACTTACTCTTTTGCGTGGGAGAGAAACACGCTCCGCTTGAACTAGAACTCCTCATAGGATTTGCATGCTTATTCTTTTAGCTGTGAGCTGTTCTTTTTCTTTTCTTAGCTGCTGTTCTGTTTAGTTGTAGTGCTTTAGTTTTTCTAGAGCTTTTCTTTTGTCTTAGGTTGAACTTTCTAAAGGTTGCATGTTTTATCTTGTTAGAGAGTTTGCCTGTTGCACTGAGTTATGTGTCTTGACTGAAAGTAGGTAGTTAAAGTTGTTATTCTCTTTGTAGTAGAAACTTGCAATAGTTTTGAGGTATTGACTAGAGTAATGTTTGAACTTATGGTGTCAAGAGCTCTTGCCTATTAGTGATAGATGACGTATTTGGGAAATCCGTGTGTTTTTCGAAAGCCAAAAAACCCCTGTTGAGAACTCTAGCTACTAGATGGATCACTAACCTCTGGAGGGTTCGAATATTAGATTACACTCACGTACCATGAGTCGAGGATGCGCAAGGATAACCAAACCCCCATACACTCCTCCTCGGGGTACATGTCTCTTTGTGAACCTTCTGATTAGATTGAGAGTTACCGATAATAAGTGCATGAGTTCTTCGGACTAATGTGAGTATTCGAAAGTTGACACTTCCACCCACCTATACTTTTTCTAGCCTCTTCGGTACCGTGCATTGCCCTTTCTCACCTCGAGAGTTGGCGCATACTTCGCCGGTGCATCCAAACCCTTGGCATTATACGCTCTGTCATCATAAGTCTCCTTATATCTTTCCTCAAAACAGCCACCATACCTACCTACAAGGCATTTCCATAGCCTTTCCGAGATACATTGCCATGCAACATACACCTTCTCATGACTTGATCTTCATGTCATACATGCTACTTGCTTGATCGATGAGCCGCATGCTAGTTGGTCCTTGCCCTAATCATTGCTACATGACGCGCTAGTATCATTGCATATCCTGCTACCCTGGCAGAGGCATACATTTGCATCATGATAGTTATATTTTCTTTATGTGAGTACCTTTGTAAAGTGCGAAAGATCTCCTATATTCTTGTAAAATATAGAGTATTGCCCCTAAAGTGAGGAAAAGATCCCAAAGAGGACAAATGAGAATTAAATAGAAAGAGCCATTGAGGCCACCAAAAATAAAATAAAAAAGAGAAAAAGTGAAAAGAAGAAAAATAAAAAGAGAGAAGGGGGCATACTACTATTCCTTTTGAGAGATCCACACTAGTACTTCATCTTCTATCCCTTGTACTCCATAGAGATCATCATGATGCATATAGCTATGTGGGGACCCTTCACACTATAGAACTTGGCTTGTATATTCCAATGATGAGCCTCCTCAAACGAGCTCTAGGTCTTCTTGAGCAAGCAAGTTAGATGCACCCCCACTAGTTCCCTTAGAGAGCTTTTAGCTCACATGTGCATCTGTTGTATGGCAATCCCTACTCCTCACATCATATCTATCATATGGCCTTCTCTCGCCTATTATTGTCCTCATTGATGTGAGCCTTTCACACCTTTTTGTCTTCCTCCTCCACCTTCTTTCTGTTTTGCCTTTTAGGTGTCAACTTTCTTGCTCACGCTCATCCATTGCATGAGTGCTCAAAATATCGAAAGGGAGTGGATCAGTTTGACTTGTACCTGGCTAGTGGTCTGGGGACGAGTCCAGATAAGAATCCAAAGGAGACCAAGTGTGAAACTTTAGTAGATAGTTGTTCTCGACAACCTTTTTTCTCTTTCTTCCCAGTCCCTTGCTTGCACGCAAACACCATTTGGAGACATTCGAGTCACGGACAGCAAGAGCTCTTGCACCTTTTGTTCTTTTGTTACTTGTGTCAATGCTAATATAGACTCTTGCTTGTTAAGACTTGAATTGAATTGCATGCTTTGATTGCTTTACTTAAGAGTCCTTATTTGGTTGTGTGGCATGTCACAACAGAAATTATGCTTGTTATCATTTACCTACTCGAGGACGAGCAGGAATTAAGCTTGGGGATGTTGATACGTCCCAAACGTATCTATAATTTATGCTTGCTCCATGCATGTTTTGTGTGACTTTGCCATGTTTTGCTTGAACTTTCATACACTTTTGAACCTATTTGGACTAACCTATTAACTCAGTGCACCCAGTTGCCAGTTTCTGTTTTCTGCTGTTTTTGTATTTCAGGTTTTCCGGCCATTAAAAGTGCTCCAAAAATTCCAGGAAAAATATATAAAAAATCAGCGCAACAGAAGCTTCCGGAATCACCAAGAGAGGGAAGGGGGCCACCACCAGGAAGCCAGGAGGGCAGGTGGCGCGGCCCCACCCTGGGCCGCGCCAGGGACCCTCCTGACTACCTCGTGGGTCCCCTCGATGCCCCCCTTCGCCTATATTTACCCCTCGGGGTGGAAACCCCTAATATCGATATCTTTCTCGCGAACTCCCCTCTGTACCGCCGCCGCCGTTTCAAGATCGGGGCTGCCTGGAGAAGCTGCCCCGGCACCCTGCCTGAAGGAGGAACCCCCTCCGGGAGACCATCCATAGCCATGGACGCCTCCCGAATGTGCCGTGAGTAGTCCCCCTTGGACCATGGGTCCGTGACGAGTAGCTATGTGATGAATCTCTCCCACCTTTGTGCTTCCACTTTCGAGTCCTCGTGAGCTGCCTCACATGATCGAGGCATCTATGTAATTTATGTTGTTGCTATGCTGAGTTTGTTGGGATCTGATGGATTATGAGACTATGTTCAGATTGTGATGAGTAATATATTTGGTTCTTCTCTTTTATATTTGGTTCTTTTATGTTCAGACCGGAGTGTGTCATACAGTGCTCATCGGGAGCACTTGACCGGTAGCCAATAGCAATGTCGTGCTCATCGGGAGCATTGTATACCTGATGTCACTCATTGTATGTTGCTCGGTCGGCCGAGCTGCCAAGCCACACACTGAGCTTCACACTACGTAGTGTTGGAATTATTCCCTAGAGGCAATAATAAAATTTTATTATATATATATATATATTTATATATTTCGACGATCGTAATTAAGGTTTATATTTCTGTGCTATAATTGCAATGATCCTGACTGCGAGATTCAGAAGAAAACTCATTTGCATGTGTAGAAATGTAAATACCAAGAGTTCCTGGTTTAGCCTCTAAGACCATCTCATGTGCTAATTGATGATTACGTTTTCTTAATCATGGACATTGTTCCTGTAACAAGGATGTCAGTAGCAATGAGAACATATTTTTAGCCGAACAATGATGTTGAACATACCCCAATATTGAATGATATACTTAGAGATAAAATCGTAACAACGTTATAAGTCATATCATGAAATGTTATCATATATGTAATTCCTTAGACCATGAGAGTATCGAGTTGCTTCACACAGGAAGATGTACTTTGGTTCTTAGATGAATCTTCCCGTTACTGGGAAGTAGTAAAATAAGTTCTGGATACATCGGATAGTGTGTCTAGTAACTGTGATAGTTCAAAATTGGGATTTGCTCCTTCACGATGAAGAAGATATTCACTTCGGGCCCACTCGGTATGACGGTATCCATTATAGTTTTGCCAGACGCATTGTGATTTAGTCACGGGGATACCGTAATACGATAACGAGAAAAAGGGACAAACGAGCAAAGAGGATAATGAGTGGCTTGTGTTCAAGAACTTGTTACACATGGGTTCCAAACTTCTCTCCTCTGACTTTGTCATATATCGCGAAGCAAAGGGAATGGTACATGACTAAACATAATGGTACACTCGAAGTTTCTTCGTGTATGTGCGGGAGTCAACATGGGTGTCCATGGCTCCGCTGTTGATTATTGGCTATTGACAAAAGGTTGTTGACCTATGTCCGGAAGATGTTCTGAGTCATGTCCGCATTATACCGAACCTATTGGGTCACACACTTAATGAGCAGTAGTCTGTTATAATACTGTAATGGTAGAAGGTTTAGTGGAAGCAAAACAGAATAGTTCATACAGGTACCGGAAGTAGTTCCAGGTATTTATGGAATTGTTCATAAGCGCACCAAAAGTAGTTTTGGGTATTTAAGGATATATCCGGATCACTCTAGAATAGTCTCAGGTGGTTCCGGAACATATGAGAATGGTACTGGGGAAGTCATGGATTGACCGGAATAGTTTCCGGTTAATCGGTGGACGTCCCGACAAACTTACGCGGTCATCGGATTTCTTAGACTGTAACTCAGATGGTCTCGGAACCTATCCATATAGTTCCGGAACGTCCGAAAATGGACCCGTAAGGTCTTGGAAGTGTTCCAGCAGGTTCCGGAATGCCCCGAAACCATCCCGGAAGGTCCCGGAATGTCCCGGAATGGCCGAGAATGGCCCAGAGGGTCCTGGAAGGTTCCGGAAGGTTCTGGAAGGTTCCAAAAGTTTCCGTATAGTACTATATGCGCCCCACCACCCTTAGCATTGGGGGTCAAGGCACCCCAAGGGGGCTGGCCGAAATCTGGTGGTGGGGGCGCCACAAGTGGGGAGGAGTCCTCCTTGGACTCAGACTCCCCGGTGGGAAGGACTACCTTTGGGAGTAAGAATCCCACGGGGGCTCCTACACCCCTCAATAAAGATACCAAGGTTTGTCTCCAGCAGGACTCCGGAGATGATAAGTAGGTGTCAGCGGCGCAACTGACGCGGACCTGCACACAGACACAATAACTTTGTTCCCAACGAAGTTCAGAGAGGTTGTCAATCTCTCCGGTCTTGTTGTTCACAAAGGATCAAACACAAGGGATAATGATAGCAATTGAAAGTAAAAGCAGAAAAGTAAATGAGCGTGTAAACAGTGATGAGGATATGGACCGGGATACGTGATGTTCACTAGTGATGTCTCTCTCCCAAAAGACGATAAAACTGCTATGCGAGGTAAACAAATTACAGAAAGGCAATTGACAGGATTATGAACGCACCGCAATGCTAACTATGCTACAAAAGAAAGGAAGAGGCTCAAAATCATGGGCAGTACGCCAAAATAAGTAGACCGAAATCCAACTGCATCTACTACTACTCATCCACCTTGAGATATCTATCCAGAACATCTCGCTGGTATTAAGTTGCGAGCCCCACCCAAAGTGTAAACCCAAAGCAACAGACAACTGCATTAAAAAGAACTTTGCGTAAATTAAACAATCCTTGTAACCGCGGTTACAAGCACCGTTGTTTTCCCCCTTGTGGAAACATCACATCCCCTAGACTCATGTTTCTGTCACTCAAGCGTGTCATCGGGGGGCATGAACCCACAATCGAGCAAAATGTTCCCTCTTGGAGTTACTACCTAATACTTGGCCAAAGCAATAAATAGCAACGGAGAACATGCAAGAATTACTTAGGAACAAAAATATAAGAGATAAAAACCAAATATATTACTCAATCACAATCTGAACATAATCTCATAATCCATCAGATCCTATCAAACTCAGCATAGCAATAGCAGAAATATTACAAAAGTGCCTCGATCATGTAGGGCAGCTCACGAGGTCTAAACCATGAAGAACAAAGAGGGGAGGAGAACATCACATAGCTACTGATCACGGACCCATGGTCCAAGGGAAACTACTCACGAGACATCCGGAAGGCATCCATGGTGGAGAGGAGACTCCCGGAGGTCGGCCCTCCCTCAGGCAGGGTGCCGGGAAGAGGTCTTCTGGTGCTCCCGATCTCAGAAGCGCGGCGGCGGCGGAACAGAGGCGAGATCGCGAAAAAGGGTTCTGTCTTCGGAGTTTCCCCATGACGGAGAATAAATAGGCGAAGGGGGCAGACAGAGGTGGGCCAGGGGCCCCAGGCGCCCCCCTGACGCGGCCAGGGGTGGGGACGCGTCGGGTGGCCGCCAGGGCCACCCCTGGCTCCCCTCTGGCCCCACTCGGGCTCTTCGCGAAGCTTCCTATACGCTGATTTTTTTCCTGTATTTTTCCCGGAATTTTTCTGGCACTTTTTATATGGGGGAAAACTGAAATAGAAAAACAGCAGAAAACAGGAACTGGCACTGGGGTGCACTGAGTTAATAGGTTAGTCCAAATATGATCAAAAGTGTATGAAAGTGTATCTAGATCATAGCAATATCACACAAAACATGCATGGAGCAAGCAGATATTATAGATACGTTTTGGACGTATCAACATCTCCAAGCTTAATTCCTGCTCGTCCTCGAGTAGGTAAATGATAACGGCATAATTTCTGTGGTGACATGCTAGCAACCATAAAAGAAATTTGAAAAGTAAAGCAATCAAGGTTAGAAATTCAATTCAAGTCATAACATGCAAGAGTCTATATTAGCATTGAAATAAGTAACAAAAGAACATTAGGTGCAAGATCTCTCGCTGTCCGTGACTCGAATGTCTCCAAATGGTGTTTGCGTGCAAGAAAGGGGATAGGGAATACGAGATGAAAAAGTATTTTTGTGTTGAGAACTCAATCTACTAAAGTTTCACACTCGGTCTTTTTCTGGAATCTTATCTTGACTCGTCCCCAGACCACTAGCCAGGTACAAGTCAATTTGATCCACTCCTTTTCGATATTTTGAGCACTCATGCAATGGATGAGCGTAAGCACGAGAGTTGACACTTAGGATGGAAAAGAGAGAAGTGCGGAGGAGGAAGACAAAAAGGATGAGAAAGGCTCACATCAATGAGGACAATCATAGGCAAGAGATGCCAAATGATAGATATGATGTGAGGAGTAGGGATTGCCATGCAACGGATGCACATAAGAGCTAAGAAAAGCTCTCCAATGGAACTAGTGGGGGTGCATCTAACTTGCTCGCTCATGAAGACCTAGAGCTCATTTGAGGAGGCTCATCCTTGGAATATGCAAGCCAAGTTCTATAGTGTGAAGGTCCCCACATAGCTATATGCATAGTGATCATCTCTATGGAGTACAAGGATATAGAGGGAGTACTAGTGTGGATCTCTCAAAAGGATAGTAGTGTTGCCCCTTTCTCTGTTTTTATTTCTTTTTCTCTTTTTTCTATTTTTTTGTATTTTTTGTGGCCTCAATGGCTCTTTCTATTTAACTCTCATTTGTCCTCTTTGGGATCTTTTATTGTGTCCACTTTGGGATCTTTTCCTCACTTAAGGGCAACACTCTATTTTACAAGAAGGTAAAGGAGATCTTTCATACTTTACAAGGTACTCAAAATCATAAAGAAGATGTAACTATCATGATGTATGCAATGTATGTCGCTGCCAGTGTGGCAGGAACATGTATGACATGAAGATCAAGTCATGAAGAGGTGGATGTTGCATGGCAATATATCTCGGAAAGGCTATGGAAATGCCTTGATAGATAGGTATGGTGGCTGTTTTGAGGAAAGATATAAGGAGGTTTATGATGACAGAGCGTATCATGCCAAGGGTTTGGATGTACCGGCGAAGGTGGACACCAACTCTCGGAGTGAGAAGAAGGCAATGCATGGCACGGGAGAGGCTAGCAAAATATGGGAAGGTGGAAGTGTCAACTTTCAATACTTACATTAGTCTGAAGAACTCATGCACTTATTATCGGTAACTCTCAATCTAATAAGGGGGTTCACAAAAAGACAAGTACCCCGAGGAGGAGTGTATGGGGGTTTGGTTATCCTTGCGCATCCTCGACTCATGGTACGTGAGTGTTCTCTGATATTCGATTCCTCCAAAGATTAGTGATCCATCTAGTAGCTAGAGTTCTCAACTAGTTTTGTAGGTTTTGAAAATACACACGGATTGCCCAAAATACGACACCTATCACTAATAGTCTAGAGCTCTTGACACCAAAAGTTCAAACATTACTCACATCAATACCTCAAAACTATTGCAAGTTACTACTAGAATTAAATAGCAACCTCAATTACCTACTTTCAAGACAAGACACAACTCAGTGCAACAACCAAATCTCATTAACAAGATAAACATGAAAACTAAAAAGAGTTCCAGCAACAAACTAAACAAAATCCAAGTCTCTTGCTAAAGAAAAACTAAGACTAAAACTAAACATGGCAGTAGCTATGGAAAGATAAAGAACACACAACAGCTAAAAGATAAGCAGGAAAAATCCTATGATGTGTTCTAGATTTTGAAAGTGGAGCGTGTTTCTCTCCCACACAAAGTAAGACGGGATCTAACTTGTTATGAACAGCAAGCAAAGCTAAAGAAAACTAAAAATAAAACCTAAGAGCGAGACGCTCCAAGCATAGCACATAACGCATGGAGTGATTAAAATATAGTGAGACGAAGGACGAACTGATGATTGTTGATGGAGAAGGGGATGCACGGGGGCATCCCCAAGCTTAGACGCTTGAGTCTCCTTGAATATTTATTGGGGATGCATGGGGGCATCCCCAAGCTTGAGCGCTTGACACTCCTGGATCTTCTTTCATCATCTTCCATCGCACACTTGAAAACTCCCTTCATACATAACTCATCATAAGCTGATTAGAGAGGTTAGTACCCTTAATAAAATAAATTTTCCCCACTGGATATAAAGATATTCTTGAAGAGCTACTGTTTCTCAAGAGTTCGAAAAAGTTTTTGCAAAGAAAAAGCAAGCTTAAGGTTTGCAAAAGTTAGGAGAGACAAAACGTGGCAGAATGTGTGAAAAACAGAACAACAGGTAGTAAAGAATTTTTTAGGGATACTTCTGCAACTCAAATCAAAAAAACTCAGAACATACGGAAGTTTCGTAATTGTATAGAGCATGATGTGTAAAAATTTCAGCTCAAAAAGATGAACTGGATTTTTCTGGAATTTTTCTGGTCACGAGGACAGAATCTGTTTTCTAGATAGCATGTCACAACTTTTACTTCCCTTGACATAAGAGGCTATAACTTGGCACAAAGCTGAAGAATAAAGATACAATGATGTTGCTACAGTAGTAACAAACATCAAGACACAACAAAAGCAAAAAGAAAAACCTAAATTCGTTGCGGGCTGCCTCCCGAAAGCGCTTTCTTTTATGCCTTAAGCTAGGCATGATGCAAAAAGAAGAATCAAGGGTATCCAAGATCAGAATCATAAAACCTTCAAATTGATTTTCAATAAGCTCATTCTTCTTCTTACTAGGAAAGGGATACTTACCTTTCGCCATACCGCGTAAGCGTATGTGCCTGTTACCAATATCAATGAAGCCTTTCATAGCACGGAGGAAGTCTCTTCCGAGCACAATGTTACTTTGGTTTGGCTCCATGATGAAGAAATCCATTGGTGCAGTCCTATGAAGGAATGCAACTTGGACTTATTTTACCTTTCCTTTAATCTCTGAAATATCTCCGTTAGAATGTTCATGATAAGATGATAATTTATCCATATCTAGTTTCAAAGAATCATAAACTATTTTTGGCATAGTAGAAACTGTGGATCCAATATCACAAAGAGAAAGGAAGCCTTGGTTAGAGATGCTAATCCTAACAAAGGGCTCCCAATCATCATCTATCTCCAACATTTCTTTCTTGTTGGGCTTAAGTTCCTCTACTTTACTCAAGTCTAGAGCATCCAATCTTTTTTCAATAGTGGCAAGTCTATCTATGACAGTATCAATACTACGATCATAAACAAAATAACTAGATAGACTATGCAAAATATCAAGAGCCCTATCTTCATCACACTCTAGAAAATCTCCTTCAGCTATAATGTCAAGAGAGTGTTTACACCACTTAAAAAGACCATGGTAAAAATTTCTAAGCACAATTTTTATAGGTATCCAAGGCATAATTCTTTTATGTGCTTCAGAGATTCTATCCCATGCCTTCTTCATATTTTCTCCATCTCTTTGACGGAAATCGAGAACTTCCGATTCCCGCAAAGCACCTAGCCCTAACATGTTCATCTAAACAAGGAGGACTACTAACAGCAAGATAAATAATTTTTTTGTAATTTTTGATATAAGACACAAAGATAAAAACTGAAAGGTAAACTAACAAGACTAAAAAACAAAGGTAAAGGGTAGTGTGAAACTCCCCTATCTTAGCACTCGGAGTGCCCGGAAACGGCGCCAGAAATTTGGCTTGATGTGCGAGATGATGATAGTGATTTCTCGCCCTTCGTTGGTAAACCCCAAGTGGAAGGCGTGATGTAGCACATCAGCAAATTTCCCTCAATAAAGATACCAAGGTTTGTCTCCAGCAGGACTCCGGAGATGATAAGTAGGTGTCAGCGGCGCAACTGATGCGGACCTGCACACAGACACAATAACTTTGTTCCCAACGAAGTTCAGAGAGGTTGTCAATCTCTCCGGTCTTGTTGTTCACAAAGGATCAAACACAAGGGATAATGATAGCAATTGAAAGTAAAAGCAGAAAAGTAAATGAGCGTGTAAACAGTGATGAGGATATGGACCGGGATACGTGATGTTCACTAGTGATGTCTCTCTCCCAAAAGACGATAAAACTGCTATGCGAGGTAAACAAATTACAGAAAGGCAATTGACAGGATTATGAACGCACCGCAATGCTAACTATGCTACAAAAGAAAGGAAGAGGCTCAAAAGCATGGGCAGTATGCCAAAATAAGTAGACCGAAATCCAACTGCATCTACTACTAATCATACACCTTGAGATATCTATCCAGAACATCTCGCTGGTATTAAGTTGCAAGCCCCACCCAAAGTGTAAACCCAAAGCAACAGACAACTGCATTAAAAATAACTTTGCGTAAATTAAACAATCCTTGTAACCGCGGTTACAAGCACCGTTGTTTTCCCCCTTGTGGCAACAGCACATCCCCTAGACTCATGTTTCTGTCACTCAAGCGTGTCATCGGGGGGCATGAACCCACAATCGAGCAAAACGTTCCCTCTTGGAGTTACTACCTACTACTTGGCCAAAGCAATAAATAGCAACGGAGAACATGCAAGAATTACTTAGGAACAAAAATATAAGAGATAAAAACCAAATATATTACTCAATCACAATCTGAACATAATCCATCAGATCCTATCAAACTCAGCATAGCAATAACAGAAATATTACAAAAGTGCCTCGATCATGTAGGGCAGCTCACGAGGTCTAAACCATGAAGAACAAAGAGGGCAGGAGAACATCACATAGCTACTGATCACGGACCCATGGTCCAAGGGAAACTACTCACGAGACATCCGTGTTGGGGTTCGCAGCAGAAAACACAAATTTTTCTAACTAGCGTTCCCATAACCCAAGATCTAGCTAGCCGTATTACCGTAACGGAAAGTAGTGCGGAAATAACATACCTCGGGGTGTAGTCCGTTGCGCGGGAAACGTTCCCGCAAACGTGGTTGATGTAGCCGATCAAGTTTCACAGCCCCCTGGCTGTGTTGAGCACCCGGATGGGTGTAGTGCCACACGTGTAGCACCTCGTAGTACTCGCACACATACGAGACTCTATGACGACCTCTGTTCTCCGATCCAGCGGAGGTGGCGGAAGCAGACCTCCGGACGGAGCTTCGGCAGCACGACGGCCTCCGATTCTAGCAGAGAAGCCTCAATTCCACTATAGGCTCACACTAGGGAGCCCACCGTGAAAGAGACAATGGAGGGGAGAAGACCGGAGAAAACCGATCTCAATTCGGAGTAATATTTATTTTCTCACGAATTTCTGTGTATTAAATATGTGCACCCTGCCCATCTATATATAGGCAGAGGGGAGGGACTCAACCCCTCTCCCTTAGCAATGTGGGACTAAAGTCCCTTTGTTAAGGGGAGGTGGCCGGCCAAGGGGGGAGGGGGCGCACCCCTCATGGGCCCTAGGGCCCATGGCGCCTCCCCCTCTTTTTTCTTTTTATTTTTTATTTTTATTTCCCCTAATGGGCCTTTTTCTCCACTAAGGCCCATTGCACATATTAATTAGAAATAAAATGATTTTAATTATTAATTCAATTAATTAATAACTAAAACATAATATTCCATCTCTCGGTGCTCCGGAACACCTTCCGGTTCACTCCGAACTTGTTTCGGTTCAACACGGTACTTCTCCGATATTGTTTCATTTATTCTCTGGTTACTCCGATGGTTCCGAAAAGGTCTCCGATTTCATCGAGCCCTTAAGTGTGTTACCCTACGGTCCGAGAACACTCCAGTCATGACCGAGATGAGGCTATGGTCAATGATCATCAGCGGGACCTGGATGCCCATAATGACCCCTGTGCATTCCGGATATCAAACACCGATTGGACCTTACGCCGTATAGCATTCTCTTTGTCAGCGATACTGGATTGTTCCGAGATTCGATCAACGACATCCTATGTCTGGTTCAACCTCGTTCCGAACTAATCCTCATTCACTCGTTCCCGTGATATTCATCCCCGTGACCTAGTCACACGCTGCATCTTTATGGATGGAAACTCACCGAGTGGGCCCCGAGTATCTATCCATTATATGGATTGACAAATCCCGGCCTTGTAACAATACTCCTCAACATATCTCCACGGAATACCTAAGATACAACCGTTATGACCCGCATATTTCAGTCAGGTGGTGGGATGTAAGTCAAAGCATCCGGGAAGATAGTAATTATGCACGTACTCACGGTCAAAGGAACGGTCTACCACGTTCTGTAATTACAACACTGAACCTTCATAAGATTTGATCATGCTGTAATGCTTACTTTGGGTAATGTTTATCACGTCACTTAACCAGTGAGGTGACCTCATAGTCAAGAGACTTAATTGTCCATGATCGCGAAACCACGATCATCATGTTGACCATGAACTAGTTATCGATGTAGAGGCTAACTAGGAACTCTGGGGGTTTCTATACCACACCTGCATCATTGTTTCACTGACACAGTTCTAGCACGGTATGAAACTGGTTATGAACTTGCTTAGATATATTGGAATAATCATATATTATTTGCATCTAGAGCATATATCCAACAGTCTCCCACTTGCACTAGAGTGCTAATAATCTAGCCGCATTTTTCCGATCATAATCATCTTATCACATAAGTGTTCATTGATCATGCATGCCCATGGAAGAGGGTTCGTCAACGAACTGCACCAATTCAGATTCGTATGTTTCCTTTGCAACTGGTACAGGTCAAAAGCTCTTTTGACATACCACTCATTATCATATAATGGTTGGATATAAGTTTCGCGGGAGAGTGAGACTATTATTTCACAGTATCCTCCAATGATCTCTTGGTTCAGTCTTTAGAAGACTCATCCTTAGTCATATATACTGGGAAATACACTCATCCAGAAGTCCAATACTTCTAACGCTAAACTTTTATCCATACGTCTACTTTCTTAAGTAGTATTATGTTTGTAGTGCCGTGAATTTTGCTCACATTACTTTCATGTCTTTGGTGATGTCTCTAATTCCATATAGACCCATAATATGGCTTGCAATTGTAATCTTGCATTACATTCAAGTCTATTATCCTCTCTATATTTTAGAGTACAGTCCTCAGTATTCCTCATATACTGAAATCATGGACTTTATTCAGATTCTGTGTTTTACTCCTAAAGAACATCGGAATCTGTTCTTCTTCCAAGAACTTTTGAGTCATTCTGTTGTTGGATTCACAATGCATGTTATACGGTAGAATCATATGTCAAGAACATATAAGATCACATGTCCAGTACATGGTGCATCTCTATTCATCCATCAAGACATTGCTTGTGATATTTGGATTTCATCCATTATATAATTTCTAGCCACAAGAACCTTTTTCTTGTCTTAGAAGATTATTCCAACCTTCACTTCGTTTCATTATCCGTATCTTAATCTACTCATATAGATTTCAACGTGTAATGTGTTGGTATTTCACATAAAAGAAGATTCTTGCAATCTTGTATTTTATTTGCCTTATGCTCTATATATATATATCATAATGCACATATGTATATAAGACGATTTTCTATATACACAATCAATGCATATCCATATATATACATATGAGATCATTCTTCACACATATCAATGCATATATGTTTGAGACAATGATCATGCTCCCACTCAAATATATCCACCATATACTCATATATTTGTGGTTCAGCTTTCATCAAGTCATTTTATTGTTCACTATGTCTCACATAATGACAAAGCTTCCAAAGCTCCCACTCAGAAAATGCCCTCTGCATTCCAAGTTTCCGGGAAGTCTTCAAAGCTCCCACTCAGTTTCATGAAACTGCAGGCCCACTCAATATTTTGGTCATCACAAAATCACTTGATCAAATCAAGGTTGAGGGTTCCTGTCTTGAGGTACTATAGTCCATCCTTTTAACGAAGTAACCTTCGTCATGCCTATTGAAATTCTCTTAAAAATCCCAAATTTGACTGAGATGCAATTTCAGGCTATGGCCCATCGTAGTGTAAATGAAATATTTTATTGATTAAAGCATTCCTACGTTTTCGTAGTCAATCACCATTGAATTTTGGTCATAACCAAATAATGCCTTATGCCCAATACATTATTCTCAATAACTCTCCAGTTTGTCGAGAATATGAAATAACCGATTTATTTCACGGGACGTAAGCCATCCTATATGTAACTCAATATTATTTCATTTCTCCTCGTGTTTTAGGCTACCATCATTCCTTTGTGTTTCAAGCAATGTTATTCCCTATTGTTTTATTAAGAAGACTCATGATTATTGTTCTGTACAGAACGTATTCATGACAACCTTCTAAATTCAACAATGGCTTCAACTCATATACCAAGATCTATCATCTTTGGCATATCCTTCCTTATATAGCGTCATTACAGCGGAACATGCTTCCGTTGCAATACTCTGATATTCTGAAGGCAAGGTCCAATACCCCGGTCAAAGTTTCCATTATCTCCCATTGGATCCGTGTCGATAGACTTTTCTCGTATTACCAATTAAGCAACACAAATTTTGCTATTCGGGGAGAATATGTAATTTCAATTGCTCGTAGTTTTATTACAAAGAAATTCTTTCTTTTAAGAAACCTTATAACACCATCAGTTATGGAGCTATCATGTCTCGTTAGAATCAGGATGGTTTCCTATTCATGAAGTGGGTGTTTTAACTTAATGAATTAAACAACCTTATTCGACAATAACTATAGTGCTAGGGGAAAGAACGTTTAGACCATACTACGGTTTAGTATGACTACGAATGGTTTAAGTAGTCTAGTACTTTCAACTTCCATCGTAGTTTGTGGTACAACTTCCACAAGTCTCCCATTATGTCAATATCAATACTTATCATTTCGGATCGTAGCGTAGTGATATGTATCCTTGTATTCTCACTTCTCACTGTGATTCCTGAATCTCAGTTTTATGATCTCAATTGAATACAACTTTCAATTAATCATATGAAGTTTTTAATGATAACTCACATGCCCATTCTACATCATTTATGTATAATGATTGGCACAAGTTCTACTTGCTAGAACCTTGTCATGGTTATATTCATTGCAGAGGTTCATAGATCGTGTATCTAATCCATCTCATGCAATCAAGTTATGATTTTCATTCGATAATGAACTCACAAGTTAATAGATCATACATTTAATGAATTCATCAGTTATGAAGTCACCTCATGCAATCAAATCTTTGACTTGTTATAATCAAGACAACTTTATCATTAAACATTGAATATTTCTTGACAATAATAGCAGTATTATAAATGCTTTCTATCATATCATAAATCAAGACGTAATCAAAGTATAAGCACACTTTTATTCATAAAGATGGAACAACTGACTTGTCTCATTACATGAATAACTTTGTCTCGCGAGATGCAAGACACACAACTAAGTGTTCATACTATAATGATTACATAAGATTTATCTAATACTCTAAGTATCTCCTACGATAGATTTCTCGGAGGAATCCATGCTGGCCATCAACTGACTTGATACCCATCAATCCTTGATTTCACCTCTTCCCGTTCATGCAACGGCAGGTCCTGTTTTCATAAAACAGAATAAGTATCAGATACTCATTTACTGCAAATGTTGTATAAGGGAGTAAACATTTATAAAGTATATCAAGTATATACCTTCTCCATCCACGACTTCTGCATCCTCGATAGGAGCAATGTCCGCGGCCAAGAGATCAGTCATGAAGTTCTGGAGACTCATATCAGCTCCTCTTCCGACATAGCTATGAACATAATCACCATAACTCGGAGGGAGTGAGTGCAATAACGTATTTATTGCAAACTCTTCCGTGGTGCTTTCGTTCATTGTCCAATATTCATAATCCTCCACCAGGGTCAGGTACATCTCATGCATCCTGTCTAAGTGATCACCAAGGCTTGTGTGTTCTTCCATCTTTGTAGATAGAAACTTGCTTTCTAACTCAAATCTGGCAATTCTAAACTCACGTACGAACATTGTCTTTAGCGTGTCCATCATGTCATATGAGCCAGTGTCCTGAAACTGTATGCCCAAAACCTCTGACATGCTGAAGATCATGACATTCCTGACTACGGAACATTTCTGTCGGAGAGCATAATGATCAAGTATCTCTTGATCGCCAACATGATCGTCCGGATGTTCTTCCACCTGCACTTCTATTGTAAACAAGATGTCTGCTCTCTTGAGCGACGTCCTAAGGCGTGAGTACCAATCAGCAAAGTTTGACCCATTTTCTCTAAGTCTTTCACCTTCCATGAAGAAAGATAGTTCACGTTTCTCTAGTGCATTCATTTTCTACAAACATAATTGCAAGGAACACAATTAAGACTAGTTCACAACAATGAGTTCATATAATCATATTATAAATGAGCTCGCACTAAAACAATTCATCCCTAGGAAGTTTTAGTGATTACATGATCCAGATTCACTGCCCGACCTCGAATATCACACGGCCGACGGGTCAGTTTCAAAGGTAGACAACAACTTGTGCGATCACATTATCTTATATGTACTGTGACTCATGCTCGATCTTTCGATCTCTAGTATTCCGAGGCCATATCTGCATATGCTAGGCTCGCCAAATTAACCTCCATGTTATATGCTGCTCAGCAAGGCCATATCTGCATATGCCAGGCTTGCCGAACCCAACCTCATGCGAACTCCATTTAATATGTAGGACAACTCCGGTATGTACGGAGCATCAAGCCATATGGGAGAACCTTCCAGGCGGTGCACACTTCGGTAGAATACTTGTGTTTGGCTTTGTTAAGGGATCATCTTATCACATGCTACCGTCGTGTATCCTATACTAGCAAGTTTTAAGATGTCTGAGCTATGGCAACACTAAGTCTACAGTGTCTCCATTTTAGTTTGTTTTATGATGACGATTACTACTTACTAGTAACACATAGCAAAGCTATCACTACATCACAAACAAACGAACGATATCCCCCACTTAGCAATACAAGGTTTAGACGGTCTAGTTGTATATTGCAAGTTTTACGTGGCTGCTAGGGCTTTCATAGTTAAACAGGTTTTAACCTACGAGTCAACCACAACGTCAACCATACGATTGTCTCTATTACACCCCGCACGGGGCCCTCCGTTGCAAATGCCACATCCGCTAAAGTAGAGAGACAGACACCCCCCCAGCCACTTTATACGGTACAAGCCGTATGTCAAGCGTGGAACCAGTCTCGCGTAAGTGTACGCGTAAAGTCGGTCGGGGCCGCTTCATCAAACAATGCCGCAGATATGAACAAGTACACGTGGGAGGGTAAAAATCATACAATCAACGCCCACATCCCCGATGTGTTCTATCCGTACAGTAATACTAAGCATAGACCTAGCTCATGATACCACTGTTGGGGTTCGCAGCAGAAAACACAAATTTTTATAACTAGCGTTCCCATAACCCAAGATCTAGCTAGCCGTATTACCGTAACGGAAAGTAGTGCAGAAATAACATACCTCGGGGTGTAGTCCGTTGCGCGGGAAACGTTCCCGCAAACGTGGTTGATGTAGCCGATCAAGTTTCACAGCCCCCTGGCTGTGTTGAGCACCTAGATGGGTGTAGTGCCACACGTGTAGCACCTCGTAGTACTCGCACACATACGAGACTCGATGACGACCTCCGTTCTCCGATCCAGCGGAGGTGGCGGAAGCAGACCTCTGGACGGAGCTTCGGCAGCACGACGGCCTCCGATTCTAGCAGAGAAGCCTCAATTCCACTATAGGCTCACACTAGGGAGCCCACCGTGAAAGAGACAAGGGAGGGGAGAAGACCGGAGAAAACCGATCTCAATTCGGAGTAATATTTATTTCCTCACGAATTTCTGTGTATTAAATATGTGCACCCTGCCCATCTATATATAGGTAGAGGGGAGGGAGTCAACCCCTCTCCCTTAGCAATGTGTGACTAAAGTCCCTTTGCTAAGGGGAGGGGGCCGGCCAAGGGGGGAGGGGGCGCACCCCTCATGGGCCCTAGGGCCCATGGCGCCTCACCCTCTTTTTTCTTTTTCTTTTTCCTTTTTATTTCCCCTAATGGGCCTTTTTCTCCACTAAGGCCCATTGCACATATTAATTAGAAATAAAATGATTTTAATTATTAATTCAATTAATTAATAACTAAAACATAATATTCCATCTCCCGGTGCTCCGGAACACCTTCCGGTTCACTCCGAACTTGTTTCGGTTCAACACGGTACTTCTCCGATATTGTTTCATTTATTCTCTGGTTACTCCGATGGTTCCGAAAAGGTCTCCGATTTCATCGAGCCCTTAAGTGTGTTACCCTACGGTCCGAGAACACTCCAGTCATGACCGAGATGAGGCTACGGTCAATGATCATCAGCGGGACCTGGATGCCCATAATGACCCCTGTGCATTCCGGATATCAAACACCGATTGGACCTTACGCCGTATAGCATTCCATTTGTCAGCGATACTGGATTGTTCCGAGATTCGATCAATGACATCCTATGTCTGGTTCAACCTCGTTCCGAACTAATCCTCATTCACTCGTTCTCGTGATATTCATCCTCGTGACCTAGTCACACGCTGCAGCTTTATGGATGGAATCTCACCGAGTGGGCCCCGAGTATCTATCCATTATATGGATTGACAAATCCCGTCCTTGTAACAATACTCCTCAACATATCTCCACGGAATACCTAAGATACAACCGTTATGACCCGCATATTTCAGTCAGGTGGTGGGATGTAAGTCAAAGCATCCGGGAAGATAGTAATTATGCACGTACTCACGGTCAAAGGAACGGTCTACCACGTTTTGTAATTACAACATTGAACCTTCATAAGATTTGATCATGCTGTAATGATTACTTTGGGTAATGTTCATCACGTCACTTAACCAGTGAGGTGACCTCATAGTCAAGAGACTTAATTGTCCATGATCGCGAAACCACGATCATCATGTTGACCATGAACTAGTTATCGATGTAGAGGCTAACTAGGAACTCTGGGGGTTTCTATACCACACCTGCATCATTGTTTCACTGACACAATTCTAGCACGGTATGAAACTGGTTATGAACTTGCTTAGATATATTGGAATAATGATATATTATTTGCCTCTAGAGCATATATCCAACAATTCGGGAGGCATCCATGGTGGAGAGGAGACTCCCGGAGGTCGGCCCTCCCTCCGGCAGGGTGCCGGGAAGAGGTCTTCTGGTGCTCCCGTTCTCGGAAGCGCGGCGGCGGAGGAACAGAGGCGAGATCGCGAAAAAGGGTTCTGTCTTCGGAGTTTCCCCGTGACGGAGAATAAATAGGCGAAGGGGGGCAGCCAGAGGTGGACCAGGGGCCCCAGGCGCCCCCTGGCGCGGCCAGGGGTAGGGCCGCGCCGGGTGGCCGCCTCGGCCACCCCTGGCTCCCCTCTGGCCCCACTCGGGCTCTTCGCGAAGCTTCCTGTACGCTGATTTTTCCTGTATTTTTCCCGGAATTTTTCTGGCACTTTTTATATGGGGGGAAACTGAAATAGAAAAACAGCAGAAAACAGGAACTGACACTGGGGTGCACTGAGTTAATAGGTTAGTCCAAATATGATCAAAAGTGTATGAAAGAGTATCTAGATCATAGCAATATCACACAAAACATGCATGGAGCAAGCAGAAATTATAGATACGTTTTGAACGTATCAGATGTGTGGATACTAATGGAGGGGTCGTGCCTTCAACCCTTCTTCGAGGAGCTTGTTCGTGGGACTTGTCCGCGGGAATAGATCGCGGGACGGTTCGAGGGATCGATATCCTCGCGGTTGGGAGGTCATTGAAATTCCTAGCTGCGGGGATCTTCATCGACGGTCTTCACCAACTCTACTTCCGCTACATCGGTTGGTGAGCTATGACCTAAAACCTTGTATGCAATCTTCATAGATGATCTTGGGGGTTTTCTATGTAGGCACAAATTTTTTTGTTTTCTACTGCGTTTCCCAACACGTAGCGTTGCGATGCATCGAATGTTTACAGAACCATTGTGATGTATCGGATGTACACACATCGTGTCGTCCCGATGATGCACGTTTTTTTTCTTTCTTCTTTCTCAAGTCTGCACACGTTGTCCAGATGACATTTATTATTGGCTCCATACGCGTGCTTGATGTATGCTTTCACGTAGCTTATCTTGACGTATCTGAAGCGTGAGCTGATCGTTGCGTTCCGCTGACGTGCGCTCGTTGCGTACGCTGGCCGCCTTAACTTGTTGTTCTGTGCAAGCCCGCAAGTTGATCGTCGCGTCTCGCTGACGAGCATTCACCTCCGCGCTCGCTGCTTGCGCTGACCGCCTCGATCTGTTTTGCTGCGCTAGCCCGCGAGCTGATCGTTGTGTCCCGCTAACATGCGCTGGCCGCCGCGCTCGCTGCCTGCTTTGGCCGCCTTGACTTGTTGTCCCGCGCTAGCCCACGAGTTGTTTCTTGTGTCCCGCTGACATGCGCTCGCTGCATGCACCGGCCACCTTGACCTGCTGTCTTGCGCTAGCCCGTGATCTAATCGAAAATAAAGGCTACGCAACTGGCAGGATAGTGCGTACGTGCAAAATTAATCTACTTGCATGCAGATGAATCGATTATAGTAGCACATGCATGCTCAGATTTTTGCATACATGCATGGTCGTATGCGAGTCTCATGCACACTCCGACGACGCTCACACTGGCCACTGGTCCTGGAGTGAGCTATCACCGCACATGGCACTGTTGGTCGCCACGCGCATTGCAGCCAACTTTCACACTCGTTGCTGCGACTAGCTGTCGCACGCTCGACGAGCCCCCCTCTGTGCTTTGCAGCCAACCGCTGCCGTGACCCTGCTGGTCACCGAGGTGTGTGTCATCGACTGATAACTGTCCCGCGAGTCCGCATGCTTGCAGGCCACTGCCACGGTTTCTACCCTGCAAATCGTTTGTGATATTCTTAACATGTTTTCCGTCATTATCATGCTCGTAGAACATATTTTCATTGCTAGAATTAATTGTTTAATTACTTTTAATCGCTCTGAAATATTTGTTAGCATGTTTTAAATATTGAAACATCATGTTAATGGATAAATTTGTATCATCATCGCAATATGCAATAGATTGCCTGATGTAATCAAATTACCCGATGTAACCAGATTACCTTTTGTAATCTTGAAACATTTGCATGTATTGTTGATGGTCAGAATCATCACCGGGAGATCACCAAGCAAGTCTGTCACGAGATACTACCCTACCGACTCGAGTGAACTATAACTTGAGGACACGGCTGGTCCTACCACCACTACTCCAGACGAGTATGTATGGGCGTTGCCCTTCTTTAAATTCCATCTCTGTGATACTTTGAAAATGAGTACATGGCAGAAACAGAGTGTTTTCTCACTTTTCGCAAGCTTTCATATAGCTGTTGGCCAGAACGAAATACAATGTTCGCTCGCATGAGAGTATAGAGTGGAATTTTTGTGGTGCTACAAGTTAGGGGTATCTACATTGTCCAACGAGGCACCATTGGCTACGATGGTATATTCTAGGGGAGGCGCCAACGGCTCCCGTGGAAGTACCTCTATAGGTGCCCACGGTAGAGCACTTGCCCCCCCCCCCCCGCCTCGATGCCTATGAAAGTGGACATGATAGAGCACTTGTTGCTCATCCCCTCCACACTGGTTCAGTTTGTTGTTACCTTGGTAATAACCTAAGATGTGGTGAAGCTTAATCAGCTTGAAATCTAGGCCCAAGTCGACGATGTAATCATTGAATCTGCCTAGTCTCCTAAATATTTATGGTTCCTATGAATTTTTTGGTACATTTTGGATTTTGGATTTTAAGTTCGAAATGCGAAAATCCTATTCATTATTTTGATGCTTGAATGATATTTTATCATTCAGTAATTTCTCTATTTAAATATGATGGCATGTTATGTTCTGAGATATAATGCATTTTGTTTTATGTAATGTTGCTTCTTCCTCGCTTCATTATATTCGTCAATGCAATATCTTCAAACAAGTGTGGCACCCCCAATGGAGTAAACATGTCTTGTGGAAAATGATACACAAATACCATTTTGAGAGAGATTATGTGCCTTGAGTTTAATCTCGAGAGAATGTTATGAAAATCGCCGACTGCGATCTGGCTCCGGATGAGCCACTATCATACTAACCCAAGGGAACAACTTTGATCATTAAGTGATGCATCGTTTTACCCCGAGTCACTCGCAGCCTCTTAAGTTCCATAAACATTCACGCTAATAGTCTCCTGTTGAGACCGGTGTTGTGATTGACCAAAATATCCCAAATTCACCGAGCATGATGAAAGTGGTAAACATGTTACTAAAAGTTTTTTCCTCCATTGGACACCGGGCTACGCTACACGATAATTGTAGCATTGCCTGTGTACACTACCTTTCGAAGCTTAGAACTATTTTGCCTCTGGCATGATAGATTAGGCTACTCTGTCTTAGTATGATAATGAATACAATTGACAAATCGGATGGTCATAATGTTAATGTGAAAACTTCCCGAATCCTGATGATTTTGTGTGCTCTGCATGCGCTACGGGGAAGTTAATCATTAGACCATTCTCTTAAAAGTGAAAGATGAAATCCCAACTTGGAAACATCCAAGGGGACATATGCAGTCCAATTCAGCCCATCCCAGGTTTGTTTTGGTACTTTATGGTATGCATTGACGCTTCTCTAAGTGGTCCAATGATTTCCTGATGCAGCAAGGAACCATGACAATGAGAATTGCAGTCGATCATGTAAAATGGAATTGTAAGGGCATTGATTAAATTCATTGCTAGATCGCTCCTTCAGTGTTTTATTTTTCCAACCAGATGTTGGGAGCACACTGTGTTACACGCTGCTAAAATCATCAACTTTATATTGTTAGCCTACAACATCCATTCTCCTATGCAGCTCACGTTTGGGTCAGCACCAAAAATTTCCCACCTTCATAGGTTTGGTTTCTAGGTGTACGTACCAACACCACCACCCCAGCGATCTGCAACGGGCCCGCTCCGTAAGTCGGAGATATACATTGGTTATGAGACTGTGTCCATAATCAGGTATTTGGACCCCATGACATGTAATTGTCATACGGCCCGTTTGCGATTGCATATATGACGAGGATCTCTTTCCAACTTTAGCGGGAGGAAAGCACCCCCTTGATGATAAAGTCGATAAATAACGTGGCAAGCCACGGGGATCCGCGTTCAAGACCCACACACTGTTGAGATGTAAATAAGTCCAAAAGATAATAGATTTGCATGCATTAGCGAATCAACTTCCTGATCACTTTAGTGACTTGAAAACTATGAAAAAGTCGCATATGCGAGCACGCAATGCACCGGAAAGGGTTGAGACACCAAAGTTAACTAATGGTACGCCCGCTCCCGTCCGAAGGCCTAAAAGGACACGAAATATGGTTTCTCAAATCCTAAATACTCGGGGACGCCTGATGAAGAAGGATAAGAGAGATTTATCACAGATAGTCACCAGAGCCCCTAGTAAGCAAAAGGGGAGCCAATTGAGACCTGGAGCAAGTACGGGAAGTCATGTGCATGGGATTCCGGACTTGAACGTCCCTATTGAGGGAACATCGCTCCTGTAGTGGGAAAAATGGTAGAGCAAGAGGTAGCACCAGATGCGCCCCGTGACGAAATGTCAATAAATCATATAAATAAAGGACAGTCAAGGAACCGAGCAACGACGACTGTCGACATTAACTTTGCTAAGAAAATTGCCTCAATCATAGATCCTGACCTAGGCCTAACAAGCTTGCTGATTGTAAAAGAAGGTTGGATTGGAAATATTAGCAGAAGGCAATTACCTCATAAGTGAGTTGGTTTGGTACAAAATCAAGGCCCGTCACTCAAGGGTTCACTCAATGACAAGATGTCAATATTGAGGAAACTTACTCCCCGGTCATGGATGTTATAACCTTTAGATACTTGATCTCAATGGCAGTAAATCTGAACTTAACAATGAAATTGATGGATGTTGTCACTGCTTACCTATATGGTAACCAAGATAGAGCAAATCGAGGTCTATACAATGTTCTTCTTAAAGTCATTGTACAGACTTAAACAATATGGTAGGATGTGGTATAATCGTTTGAGCGATTTCCTTCATCAAAAGGGCTACACGAGCAGTGATCCAAGATGGATCTTGTCTAATCTCGATGCACGTGGACGATTTGGATATAATATGTACACCTAGAGATATTGAGGAAGCGAGTTCTTACCTGATGTAGGAATTCGAGATGAAGGATTTCGATAAAACCAAGTTCTGTCTAGGTCTGCAACTTGAACATTCCCCTGCTGGGATTCTAGTGCACCAGTCTGCCTACACCCAGAAGGTGATAGAGAGATTTGGATTTGATAAGGCATACCCTTCTAAGAATCCAATGATTAGGAGGTCATTGCAGCCAGATAAAGACCCGTTTAGGCCTAAGGAAGAGGGGGAGGAAATTTTGGGACCGGAATTCCCCTACTTGAGCGCCGTTGGAGCACTCATGTACCTCGCGAATTGTACACGACCGGACATCGCGTTCGCTGTCAATTTGCTTGCTAGGTACAGTTCTGAGCCTACCAATATACATTGAAAAGGTATCAAGGACGTCTTTCGATACCTGCAAGGGACCAAAGATCTTAGGTTGTTTTATAGAAAAAATCAAGACCTATCATTGGTAGGCTATGCTGATGCTGGGTACCTGTCAGACCCGCACACTTCCAAGTCACAAACTGGATATGTTTTTCTTTGTGGTGGAACTGCAATTTCCTGAAAATCGTCTAAGAAAATTCTTGTATCCACTTCGACGAACCACTCAGAAATCACAGCATTGTATGAAGCATCACGAGAGTGTGTGTGGCTTCGACGGGTAATTCGCTACATTCAGCAGACGTGTGGGCTGAACACCGAACAAACACCCACTATTATCTATGAAGATAATGCAGCTTGTGTTGCACAAGTTCAGTCAGGGTATGTGAAGAGTAATCTCACAAAACATATCAACCTCAAGTTCGTCTATGCGCATGAGCTGCAGAAGATAAACTAGGTGAGGATCTTGCATACTAAATCATGTGACAATCTCGCTGATTTGTTCACTAAATTATTGCCGGTGTCATCTTTTGAAAGGTGTGTTCGTGGAATCGGTATGATGAGACTTATAGAAATTCCAGATTTAGAGGGAGATTCTTCACACTCTTATCTGTGAATCTCGATCCAGATGATAGAGTACTCAACCTGATGTTGAGTGGATTGTACTCTTTTTCCCTTATGTGAGTTTTCCTGATGTTTCTCACATTGAGGTTTTTGATGAGGTAATTCGTGCAACATGCATGAGGAGGCGTATTCTATGTGCTCTTTCTCCATATTTTTCCCACTGGGTTTTTCGGAGTTTTTGAGACATAGGAAATACGGGATGACGGACCAAGGGGGAGTGTTGGGAAAGCGACTATTGTCCCATGCGGGCACCATCTATTGTATGAAGAGAGACACACCAATTGATAATAAAGATCAAGTTCAGACTATTTCTCTGTGTCCCTTTATTTTTCGCATCTGTGATTGTGCCGCGTGTACAACTACTTCGACTAGGCTCTCGCTCCACGCCCTTGGACCGGACTCACCGGCAAAGGTTGTGGAACAGTTATATAGGCGAGTTAAAATTTAGTCGATCTCAGGATCTCAAGAAAAACATTGGTCGATTTGCTGTCGATTCGCTTTGGCAAATCTGCTTGGGATTTGCCTGGTAAATGCAAGATTGTTTTTACTTTTTTTTGACACGTGCAGGATCTTCTTCTTTTTTTCTAATCTTTTCTTTTTCTGCTAGGGATCTAAATACCTTCCAGTGAATTCTTCTACTACATGTTTTTTTAATATTGTCTTTTTTGTAATAGACTTATTAAAGAAAACAAAAATATGACCCGTCGGCTTCCCTTAGTTTGAACAAGACTTTTTCAATCAAACATGGGCCAAAGAATACTCTTCGGCTTTGCTTAGACCGAAGACCTTTTTAAGAAAACTGGTTTCTATATTCAATATATTGTTTTTCCACCTTAACCATCTATGTTTTCATTTTATTTTACCATCACGCGTATTCATGATCTATCAAGTATCTTAATTTATTATTGTACTATGTCGCAATTTCTATTTTTTTGTAATACCTTCATGAGATTATCACATCAACTAGCAAACGTGAAAATAACATGGAAAATTTGTCATGATGTTAATCATGTATGTAGATAATGATATAAGCATATGTATGCCATATAAGTTTTACAAAATGTTCATCATGTATTTAGATAATGATAAACGCATATAAACCTTGTTTTTACCATATAGAGAAATAAAATTTGTATGCAAAAATTAGACATAAAAATATATGTTAAAAGATATTTACCATCTATTTGAAAAATGTTAAACGTTTATATAAAAACTATTTTGGTGTATACAAAAATGCACAATGTTTACGGAGAAGTATAAATCAAAAACATATATTAGGAAAAAATGTTAATCATGCATTTATTAAATAATTTGCCAGTTTAGAAAATTATTAGCTTAAAAATCTCATGAAAATATTGCAAAACAAGAGAAATTATGATATACTACAATAATAAATTTAGATACTGAACAGATCAGTAATGCGAGTTGAGGTAAAATAAAATGAAAACATAGATGTTTAAGGCAGGAAAATAATGTAGTGGACAGAGAAACCAGTTTGGAGAAGAAAAAAAGTATTCTTCGGCCTAAGCGAACCCCAAGAGTACTTTTCAGCCTAAGCTAAGCCAAAGAGTACTTGGGCACAGGCCGAAAAGACCTCCTCGATCGTATGACCGAAAGGTCCTCTTCGGCCTACGGAGGCAGATGGAGTCATAGTTTTGCTTTTTTCGAAATAAAGCTATATTTTCAAATTTTACTACAAACTAGTATTTTTTTTAATTATCTACACAAGCTAACTAATTTGCATGACAATGTTGACATTAGCAGAATCGCGATATTTTGCAAAATACAAACTAATAAAAGAACATGGTTTTCCTTGTTTGAACATCAATGGATCCTATCGATGCACATTGTGCTCCATCCGTCCGGGTCTAAGGATGCGTTTGGTTGAGGGGATATATTTGAATGGATATGAGTATCCCCATCCACCCTCCCGTGGTCCCCGTCGCGCCATGGTGGGTTTCGCCGCTGTGCCGTGCTCGGCTCCGTCCGTTCCAGCCGCTATACATATTGACCCCCCCCCCCCCTCGATCTAGCCGCAATAAAGCTGTTATTTCCCCTTCCTCTCGATTCAACTCCACAGGTAAGAACCACGCGCAAGGGAAGGCAAGAAAGTGTCAAGTTCGAGGAGAGAACTACCTTCCCTCCCCTTTTCCACCGGCTGCTCGGGGAGCCCCCAGCCGCCAAGCCCAAGCGGCGGCGGAGCTGTGGACGGAGAGGAGCGTGGTGGCAGGGAGAAGCGGGACGAGTGGGAAGGAGGAGGAGAAGACGCTCGGCTTCGTGCCGAGCTCGGGCTCGCCGTCGCGTTCATCTGTGTCGCCTCCTCAAGCGCCGACCGGCGTCAGCCTCCGGTTCATCTGCGGGTGGAGGACCTCGGTGGCCAAGCGAGGCGAGCGCAGAGTGGATAGACAGGGTCGCCAGTTTTTTGCGGACGAGCACAACCGCGTTTTCGGGGAATATTCGGAGCATCCGGCTATCCCCATCCCCTTCTCGTCCCTTCTCGCCCTTCAACCAAACGGGTGCTATCCCATGTAAAATCTGCTATCCCTGTCCAGGGGGTGGATAACCATACAACCAAACGCACCCTAAGAGGCGGAAGGGCATCAAAACGCATACGTTTGTACTAGGCTAGGGATATGCATGTGTAGCTTTCTTAGTGCAAATTAGTTGCAAGTTGAAAACGGCAATAACAGAATGTGCATCATGCATCCATGAGGCTGATCAGAATGAGGGGTACACATAGTATAATAAGTTGATAGCATAGTGATTTTATTTAGTGTCATGCATAATATATACATAGTAGTACATCATTTAATGTGATATGGTATCATATCATGATACTCGATCCTCTTTTTCCCCATTTAGTTCATATCTAAGCAAAAATGTCTAGTTGACATAAATGATAGAGGTAAAGGCGTTAGGAGTCCATAAACTTGCATACTATGTGAAGGTTTGGTCCACAATGTTGTAAAGTGTTATTCCGTCATCCACTAACTTGTAGTTCGGGTGCAAAAAAGTCTAAAGCCAATACAAAGCTGACATGTAGTGTTGTATATTTTGCAAAAAAATCCTTTATCATATTTGAATTTGATGCAAAGCTTCCCAGTAGTAGCTGCGAGAAATTGCCCGGTTTTAGGTTGGAAGCGAACTAGACGAGTACCACCTTGTCCAAGGTCAGACTTACAAGACAGAAAATTATTCAATCATATAGTTATTATTTATTAATATAAGTAACTAAGAAGAATTTAAGGGATCGGATAGAATAGTGTCAACCTGTATGGCACCTATATAGGTAAGCTGAGTCACGTTCCAGTATCGGATTTCACCATTGCTATCGAAAGAACACAAAAGGTCTGTCTTCTTTGGATGAAAATCTAGTGACATAATTGAACATTTATGCCCAGAGAATGTATGTTGAGAGAATCCAGTCTGCCAAAAAGGAAATTCAAATGTCAAGCAATATACAAAATGCAAACACACAGCCAGTTCCATACTCATGGGGTCTGACGGTGGGACACGTAAACAATCACCAATCTAAAGTGCTGATAGAACATAGGAACCTAGAACATATATATGAATTATGCTCTAATACATTTTCACAATAGTCATGTTTCATATTATACTCTTGAGTCATGAATAATATGGGTAACTGAAATAACCGCCTCCACAGCCGTTTTCTAGAAAGAAAAATCTCTGACATGTGCCAAACAAATATGTAGCAGCAGATGAGCATTACTTACATTTGCAGCATTCCATAGCTTAATTGTTTTGTCAAAAGCTGATGTCGCCAGCTGCATAGAGTTAGGTCTGAAACAGAGATCAGTGATAAGGTAAGCATGCTCTTCCACGTTCCAAAGCAGAGCCTGAGAGAACAAGAAATCAAAAAAAAATTGCCAAAGAACAGAGTTCACATACACATAGCATGGCAGTTGCTGGTACCTTGTTTTCATGCCCGGCGCTAGCCAAGATCTTGCCGTCGGAAGACAAGTTGCAGCAGACTAGCTTCCTGCTACTTGGTCGCCAAGAGTTAAACCTCGGTGAAGGTAAAATGACTAAAATCTAAGCGAACAAGAGCAAGTTATATGCGCGATGATGCTCGAGACGCAAAATCTTAGAGAAGCGTCACAAATGCTACCTTTTGAAGCCGCTGGATTAGGCTCTGACGGGCTTATCTTAAGTTCGGCAAAATGTCATTTACGTCTTCAAGATCATCCTGTTAGATAGTACAACAATCACCGGTGCGGTGGATAATGCATCCAGAAAATTGTACTATTAGGTGAGAAAACGTAAAATGAGCTACCATTTGATTTGAAGATGATGCGAGTGCAGTTCCAACCGCGCCATACATCATTGAATCTTTGTTTTCAGCCATTCCAAGCCCTTCAGTCATGCGCTCACAAGCATCAATCAATTAGTCAAAATAACTGAAATAGCCACGCATTTTTTACACATACACGATTTTTTACGAAAAAAAGCTAGATACTTCTAGCTGGGATGGTTAGTTGCAGTAGCCTCGGACGCCGATGAACCCCGCCACGCACCCACCGTAGGTGGTCTCCGCCGCTAAGGAGGAAGAAAAAGAAGAAAGGCCGGAGCTCGGTGGGTTGCGACGGTAAGGGAAGAGGGGGGCGGTGGGGCTAGCTGGTGAGCCAGGGACGTACAATCATGGTTTCCCTTTAACCACTGGGCGTGCTGTGCGATGGCCAGATCACGACTTTACCCTATCCTATTTTTGACAGGGGATCTGAACAAGTCATAGCTCTTGGTCTCTTTATGTTCATCACTGGTAGTGGTAACGACTAAAGAGTTAAAAAAAAACATGCAGAAAAACACAATCTCTCCTAGTGATTTAACAACTTGACATCTCAAAGTTGTGCCGTGCGTATGATGCATCTGCACACTGTAAAACCTGACAATTCGGGGTAAGCATGGCAAGAGTGGCCTAGCAGATTGCCAATTTTATGCAGATCAAACACCAACAGCAATACTAAGTACCAACTCAGAACTAACTTACCATATAATGCTCCCAAGACCCACGATTTCACAACCAACCGACAGAAGCTAATTGCAATGAGTTCTTCCAGTTAAGCACCAGAATGTTACATTTTCTTCTTTCTTCTTGTCCTTGAGCTACACACACACCACCTAAATACAGTTCTTTCCGCAGACTCACCGCAACCAGCACTAATCTGCTCGGCCGCGACGGGCAACCAACCCAGGTACTCTTCCTTATTCGCCTTGATGAAGGTACAACACAATCGACAACAACTCATTCTATGCCTCGACTGACGGAATATCAATTTATCTGGAGAAGAAGAAAAACTATCTAGGCACATTCGGCTTATTATTATTATTATGTTACTTCCACAACTTGACCGAATTGTCGTGGCTAGCAGAAGCCACCATCCCAGTTACTGGCGATTGTGCCAACGACGCAATCAGACCTTCATGTGCCGGCACCGTCATGCTTTGGTTCTTTACCATGTTCCATAGCTCCAAAGACTGCACCGACAAAAATGTCAAGGGTAAATTTATATAACTATTAAAAAGGAAAAAATAAAACCCAATGGAAGAGGAGCAAGTTCTACCTGGTAGCCTCCAATCACCAAGAGATTGGTATAACTTGGGTGGAACACACAAGAATGGAACTTATTTCCATTTGAGCTGACCTCATGAATGCACTCTCCTGATGATACTGACCACACCTTAACTAGATCCTGGCTGACAGACGCAATGTACTCCCCAGTGTTATCCCAGCACACTGACTGCACGTCTGTGTTATGGCCCTGAGATTATAATCAAACGCTTAGGTTTCAAGATTACTTGGCACAATCTTATTGATTGCAGGCACAACAGCATTAAAAAAGTGCTTCCAATGACGGGCGGATGTTGAATGTGCATGTGCAGAGGCATTAACAGAGGAGAACACTAAAAATGAACATCACAGTGAAGGAAATGAAATGGTGCAGCATTAAAAAAGTGCTTCCAAAAACAGACCTGCAGGGTGTACTTTTTGCTATGTGTCTCAACATCAAATATGGAAACAACATTTTCACTAGCAGCTGCGAGAAATTGTCCGGTGCTAGGTTGGAAACGAATTTGAGCAGTACCACCCTGTAAAAAAAAGTAAAGACAACAAATTATTCAATCGCATATTTTTTTGTTTATTACTATATAAGTTACTAAGAAGATTTTAAGAGGTCATAAAGAAGATTACCAACCTTCATGGCGCGCATACAGGTAGGCTGAGTCACGTTCCAGTATCGGATTTCACCATTGCCATCACAAGAGCACAAAAGGTCCGTCTTCTTTGGATGAAAATCTAGTGATGTAACCTGATAACTATGCCCAGCGAATGTATGCTGCGAGAATGCAGGCTGCCAAACAAGAAATTGAAGTTTCAGACAGTATACAAGATGTAAACACACATACAACCAGTTCTAAACTCAGGGATCTGATGGTAGCACACTTGAACAATCACCAGTTCACCACCACATAGTGGACACACTGACCTCTAATAGTAAATTTATATGAATTATATTCTAATTTATTTTCACAATGTTCATGTCTCGTATTGAAATCTGAGTCATGAATAATGTGTACAACTGAAATAACTTCCACCACTGTACCCAGTACTAGTAGTAAGCGCATAACATTACTGAGACAGAGTGCCTGGGCTTATGTTGCTATACTAGGCGGTGAGGCATAACAAGATAGCACATCTAAGCAATAGTTTGTCAACATACCATGGTGTACAACGTTAGCCAATATTTGGCAAAACTCACTAGAAAACAGATTTTGGCAATACATATTTAAACTGGACAAACTTTTTTCAGTTTCTTCAATGGTTGTTAAAAAGGAAAAGGCATGAGCCATGCCAAAGACATGAGCTCATATTTGCTTTGTCAGGAATCCGATGCCCATATCTGCCTTTTTTTTCTAAAATAAATTGCCTTGCGCGGGAGTTGAACACGGTGTCTACTGGTTGTGCGTGTGGGGTCTTGCGACTAGGCTAGCTGCATTCAATAGATACCAATGTGGTTGACCTCCATTCATGCCAAAAAAAAACTAGAACAACTTTCAAGTTTGATTCACAAAATTAAAATATTGAATTTCCAGAAGCTCAGTCTTGTTCTAACAGATATTTTACCCTGACACATATATAAACTGAAAAGCGCAACTTACATCTGCAATGTTCCATAGTTTAATTGTTCTGTCAAAAGATGAAGTTGCCAGTTGTGTAGAGTTAGGTCTGAAACGGACATCAGTGATAATGAGAGTGTGCTCTTCTGGTAAATATTGAGTCTGGAAAGTGTCCATATTCCAAAGTACAGCCTGAGAGAACAAAAATCAAGTAAGGCACTATACTCAGAAACACCCATGGCAAAAAGATTCCAGTCTTAATAGGAAAACGTTCATCATAGCACAGTTGCTCACACCTTCTTTTCATGTCCAGCACTAGCTAAGATCTTGCCATCGGAAGAAAAGTTACAGCAGACTATCTTGCTGTTGCTTGTTCGCCAGCAGTTAACCTCATTGAATGTAAAACCTAAACGAAAAGGAGAGGTTATATATCTGATGTTCGCAAAACTAAGAACATCATAAATGGTACCTTTTGAAGCTGCCGGATTAGGCTCTGTCTTAAGTGCAGCAAAAATATCCCTTGGATCTCCCTCCTCATTGGACAAGAAAGATTCAACATTATCATCCAACGAGCCAACATCGCCAAAAGGTTCAAGATCATCCTGTTGCATACAACAATAACCTTACATATCCACCTGATGTGGAATGATCGCAAGACACATTCAGCAAAACCTATTAGATGAGAAAAGGTAAATGAGATACCATTTGATTTGAAGAGGATGCGAGCCCGGTTCCATCCGCACCATACATCATTAAATTTTTTGGAACATGGCGCATGTTGCCAGCCATTCCAAGTCCTTCAGGTGTATGTGTGGATGGAGTTGACGGTGGAGAGTTGGCTGAAGGGCCCACCGTATTTCCTGTTCCAGTACTATTTGCTGGGCCTGAAGATGTAGCTTGCTTTCTTTTTCTGTTGTTCTGGAGATAAACAATTAAACATATTTACATAACACTGAGCAGATATAAGATAACCATGAGTACATCATAAAGAAGCAAATTTCAAGTTAATCATGCAGTCAGAAATATATTTTTGGTCAAAACTAGAAAGGGGGGAGGCAAACATGGAGTTGGATACTTGGACTTGTTTCAATGGAATAACTAAGTCGACAAATTTCATAGCCATCTCCATGCGAATTTTTCGTGATCCCTCCAGGCATCATTTTCAAAAGAACTGTTCCCAAGGAAACCAACAGAGAAAAAAATACTCTACCATGGTGTCTTTTCCTGGTTTTTATGACAAACATTTGAACTCCTACTGTGTGTATTATTTCTGAAAAACAAATAATAATATGTCTGCAAGTTGTGACAGAAGTGCAACAGTACAGGCATAAGGTATAGTTTTTTTAGAAAGGTATACCATTTTAACTATGTAAGAGTCATAAGGTATAGTTTTTTTTAGAAAGGTATACCATTTTAACTATGTAAGAGTAAATTTGCACATGAAATAAGTTTCAAGAATAGAAGATAAATCCAAGGGGTGGAGTTTTAACTTTGTAAAGAGCAAATTTGCAAACAAATTAGTAACTTTCAATTCTTGAATATAAATTCCAGGGGTTGGGCATAATGTAAAATACCTGTTGCATCTGTTGTTGCTGATTTTGCTGCTGCTGCTGAAGATGTTCCTGTGATTGCTGAGAAGATGTTTGCTGCATCTGCACAACTTTCCGCTATAGTTAGATTCCGGCAGTCTAGAGCTAAATAAAATAACCTCTTATGACCAAACTCCACGCAAGGAATAAAAACTTCCAGAATAGACAAACCTTCATGAGATATTCTTGGTCTGGTCTAATTTTTGGTGAACTTGATTGCATTGGGGAACTAATGCAGCCATCAGTCCCAGCAGGTTGTCCATCTTTACCATTCATGCCACCCCTGGTTAGTGTTGTAAATCTGCGGGGGTCCATATCCCCGTAATTAGTTGAGTTGTTAATGCTGCCCCCTTGTACTTGAGCCTGTGCTAAGAGTTGCTGCTGCTGTTGTGGTGACATAAGTTGGAACTGTGACTGTGTTGAAAGAAACGGCTTCTGCATTTGGGCACCTAAATTTGGTCGAAGTTGGTCTATTCCCTGTAAGATAGTAATTAGATTCAAGAACAAACATGGTATATGGGAGGCAACAAATAGATGGGAGCTTACAGTTAACGGCCAGCCCTTCAAGGGTAGACCACTCACTCCTTGGTTCAGTCCTGTTGACAAGAGAAGACGCCTCACCACAAAAGCAGAATGAACAAAACGAGAGAGTGATAATTTTCACTTGAGAACATTTGTTAAATGATATCTTGTGTTATATCCAAGAGATAGTTACACCGATAAAAAAACTCAGAAAAAAAAATTAGCATGGCTGCCGTATTTATTGGCTACCAACCTTATAAAGCTATTGCAGAACTTTAATCATAATTAAGCTACACAAAGATCAAAGGAAAGTTAAGAGGAATATTGGAAGTCCATCCAAGCCATTATACAATAAGCATACTAGGCTACCTATTGTTCAAAAAGGGTGTTTATCACTTTATCATGATAGAAACAAGAACTGATAACAATGCACTTTGAACCCAAAAAAATGCATAAAGTTTCCAGAAATTTGGTTCCCACAAATCTAGACAGAAAGACGGCAAGGACAGGAAGTTCGACACAGCAATGCATTTCTTGCAAATTGCTGACACTAAGAAGGAAACTAAGAAAAGCTACCTGCACCACCTAATCCAGGTTTTTGCTGAACTCCCTGTCCGTATAAGGACGATGGATCCATGGGCATAGATCTTTGGGCTACACCCATGTTACCTTCACTCTTAATATCCTGATAGAAATCAGAGAATTCATTCAATGACTAATGGAAGAAACCGAACGGAAATAACAAGGGGTGCTGTAACCCACAATTGTTTGTTGATTCCGAGCCTGGATCTGCTGCAGCGTAGTAGATACATTTCCAGGATTTCCAGGAACTAATTGCCTATTTCAAAAAAAAAAATGAGAATACTAGTACCAATATATAATCTATCCTTTTTTGACAAATCTACTAGAAAATTGGGTTGAGATCTGGAGGGTCACCCTGTATGGTTTGTCGCTGCCGACTTAAGAAGAGCCATCCTATTAGCATCGATAAGTTGCGATCCTTCGGAGTCCATTAAATGAGGGTGCTTCAAACGCTCTTCGTACATCTTAGCAGCCAAAACACTGGCTGTCGAAGGCCCCAGAATGGCATCTGAGTTTAGGCCATTTATTGGACCATTAAGAGAAGGATGGCCTGAATTAGTTCGCTGCATTTGAGCATGCCTTTGTTGGATAAGCTGCAATTGTTGCATCTGCATCTGCTGCTGGTGTTCTTTTGCTTTTACTTGTTGTGCCTGATTCAAAGAAATATAGATGGGGTAAGAATGTGCTATCAAAATATGAACTCACGCATGGTGAATGACTAAGCAAATCAATAATTCCCAATCTACCTCAAGGTAAGCTGCTGCAACCTCCGAATGTTTCTCATTGGTCCTTGCAATAAATATATCCCAAAAGACAGACCACCACTCAAAGAGAAACCCCCCAGGAGCATCAATTGCTGCATGACAAGTCAAAATTAACCACAGTGGTACTTGGATAAAGTCTTGTATACATCTATAATAAAATAATAATGATAATAATACCAATAACATAATAAAATAAATAAACACCACATGCATAAGGTGTTGAGGATACACAAGGTATTGCAAGTCGGAACTCACCCCTTTTTTCCTGGGATCAACATGCATAGTTGTTGTAAGCAAGTAGTTTGTTCAGAACTAAAATAGCAATCGTTTCTGTTTCATACCATTTTGTAAGGATATGACTAAAATAGCAACTATTCCATTTCACACCATTTCCTAAGGATATGAGTGCAATTCCCGCGTATGGCATTGTGTGCCTGTCCAGTTTGCTCATGTTACTAATTTTACCTTCCATGTGTAGTGCTGTTTTCCACTCTAGTTCTCTTTACAGATGTGAACATGTGCCACTAGCCATGTGGTAGATTGGCTCCTTTAGGACACAGATTATTACTGGTCATGTCATGATATAAACTAATGTAGATTCTAGAAGCTGTGCGCATCCAATTCCGCTATACAACTAGTCAACTACAGTACCATTATCGGTTAGTTAAGTTCGGTAATTACCCAATAGGTACACACCCAATGACAATGAAACTCAAAAACCTTATCACTCAAGAAACTAACAGGTCGAAGTGTACATTCTGAATTTCCATTTATAGCTTGTTTCCTTCTTTAGTAGTGTTCAGTACAAAGCATCGATGACTAACTCTACAGCTTTCATAAAGGCGCATCTTCAACCCATCATTTTTTTCCATTCGATCCAAAAAAACGGACCGGGTTCCACTATCATCAGATAACAGAACAAAAAGATAAAAGAGCATCCCAAAATGGTGCAAAAACGAAAAGATCCTTAAAAACAAGCATCAGGCTACCGCATCTGTATAATCCATCTTTTTGTTTCCTCGAGAAGAGCTCACATGTATAATGAACCCTACTCTAACATAGTAAATCTATCTGAATCTGTAACGCACTTGAGCTCGCAATAATGATAGTTACTGAAGACTATCAATTTGCATAGCTCAGGGGATGACTCTGCAAAACTATCATAATTCCACACAGCGTACCCAGCATGCATCGGTGCCGATTTTTTTCCCACATCTCTGCAAAACTATATTAAGGCTTGAACTCCCTGCCCTGATTGGGCACAAAACTGCCCGCTGGACGATGGATTTTTGCCAGCCCTAGTTAGCCTGCACGAATTACACTGACTGGAAACTCGAATCGTGAGAGCAGCCTAAGCTGAAAACACTCCACATTCCGAATTCCCGTCTCCACCTACAGAATAGACGCGCTCTTGGCTAACCAACCTAACCGCAGAAAACAGGATTTCGACAGCCAAACGGGCGGACACACTCACCAACTGGGTCAGCAGCGACCTTGCCCTCCGCCATGAACGCCTTGGCGGTCGTCTGCAGGTTCCGCTTGAGCAAGTAGTCATAGATATACACATCGAGCCTGCGCCACCACCACCACCACCAACAACAACAACAACAACAGAAATTAGCCAAAAACAGAGCAGCGGAGGGGGGGAAAACACGGGAAATCCCGTCCCCGGAAAACACATCGAGGGAGGCAGCAGCTCGCTCACATCTTATCCGCTTCCCAATTGCTCTGCGCCATCCTGCAACGACGACAAGAGCGGAAATCAGCGGGGGGAACAGTCCAATCGGGCTCGAATTCGCGGGGAACGAAGGGATCAGAGCCCACATTACCGGCTCGAGGCGATTCCGCGGCTCCTGGTTGCGAAAATCCCGCGGAAATCGGGCGACGGGGCGGCCGCCGGGGTGGCCGGTAATGGTCGATCGGCGGCGACGGCGTGCTGCTCGCGCCGAATTCGGGCGAGCGGGCGCGCGGCCCGAGCGCGAGGGATGGATGGAGGGGATGGCGGGGGTGGTGCTGGCTGTGGCTAGGCTAGGCTAGCACCGCCTCGGAAGAAGAGGAGAGTAGATGGGACAGGGGGGGAGGGGAGGGACAGGGAGCGAGGGAGGTGGGAGAGGAGGGGAGGAGAGAGAGGAGGGTGGGGGGGGTGTGGGGTTTGTTGATCCGTGGCTCGGAATCGTGAGCCGGGTTCAGGAAGGTTCGGATGACAGGCAGGCAGGCGCCGTGCTTTTTGCACAAGCGTGCTCCGGGAACCTGCTATTCTCAGACCAACATTCTTTCTTGGCTTGCTGCTAGTGTTGTATAATGTGCTACAAAGACAATGTGACAACAAAAACTCAAGATTTGTTCAAGTGCTATATGTGTTTTTAAGTTCTTATTATGTGTGAAAATGATGTATGAATATATGTATATAAGAAATGATATGTTGAGTAAAAAGGGGTCTGACAGTGTGCTAGCATCTCTTCTCAGGTCCTACGAGGATACGATGGATCGAGCAGTGTGACATCCGTGAGAATGAACCTGGCTCATTTTCACATGCAAAAAAATAGGTCGGTATATCATTCATCGTGTGAACCCTCGATCGCCTCTAGAATGTTGCATGGCGACGGTTCATCTTCCTCGAAATATCGATCTGCTTTTTTATTACTAATTAATGTCTTGGCCGTGTACGACGAGTAAATTGACGGCGCCGAAAGGAGGAAAGAAACATCGAGACGCAAGTGGCGCAAACATTCGCTCTCACGTCATAAGTGCACGAGCCGTTGCGCTATCCTCACGATGTCTTATCAGGCGCCCATTGGATGCGCACCCGCCCGCTCCGGATATAACATGTTGGATGGTGGGGTTCACATTCGCCGAAATATCACGTCGTTTCATTAATCAATGTCTTGGTCTCATATCGACGGCGCCGAAAAGAGAAAAGGATATATCAGCATGGGCCGCTACACCTCCCCCCACGTCATCTAATCAAGCCACGCATCGGATGCGCGCCGTTGCGCCGCTCCAGGCCATGGTGATGTCAAGGTTGACGCTCGAGTGTCAATTCTCGTTGCTCACGCACTAGTGTGGTGGTCCAGAAAATATTTTAGCTATGTGGATTAGGGGTGAAACCGGATCGGATTCAGACGAATAATCTCTATACCGTATCCTATTTCATATTTATTTTCGGATTCAGAAGCGGAACGGGTGCGGATACGAATACCGGATAATGCGGATTCGAATATCGGATTAGGCGGATTCGGACACGGTGCGGTAACGGAACGGAATCGGGTCGGAAACGGAAATTTACCATATTCATATAGGAGAAATATATGAATGTTTTAAACTAAAATCATACATAAACAACGAGCAAATATAAATATTTATACACTTTAAAAACACATAAAAAACTATATAGTATTGTAATAAATCAAATAAATCACAAACAAACATATTTATTGCCTCATAATCAAAGATATCATTCACATACTTCTACTTAATACTTAAAACTTGGTCCATCAATCGGATTCGGAAATTAAAAGGTCGTATTATCCGGCTAGAAAAAACGAATTATCCTATTTTGTCGAATATTAGCCGTATCGTATCCTATCAATCGGATTCGGGTTCGGATCGGATTTTTGTCGGATGTCAAAAATATGTTACCGTATCCTATAAAATCGGATTCGGACGGTAATTATCCTTACCACTTTCACCCTTAATGTGGATGATTTATATTATGCAAAACTAAAACGATATTTTGTGGCAGAGTTAAACAATAATAAAAGGCACCATATTTTTCACACAGATCAGACCCTACGACCGTCTCCGGAAAACCGAGAGAAAACCAAGGGCTGCGAGGCGAATTGGCCCTTACTAGACTCGGCGCCGAAGCGGCAGGCTCGGAGGCGTGGGGATTGAAGCACTCGATTAGGTCCGGATTACTACGCCCCTTTCTGTGCGGCTCGACGAACAGCAGGCGCCAAATCCAGCCACTAGAGCGCGAGCAAATGATGGGACGAGGCTAACCGATGGACCTGCGGGGTGTTTGCTGTTGTTCGTCAGGGGATCCGCGAAAGGGCCGGGGTGAGGTGGTGAGCCTTTCGCAGTGACGATGTCCCGCGCGCCCGGGATCCCCTGTGCATGGCCGCGCTGTGGTCCGCCCTGTGCTCGACGTGTGCGTGTCCTCCCTTCGGTTTTGTTTTTTGCTTGCGACCTTTGGCTATTTCTTTCGTGCACGAAATGTAGGTGGGGTGGCGAGCTGTAGTGCAACTTTTAATGCAGGCAAGCTGTGTATTGTGGGCTACAGCGGTAGTAGAAAGTCTCATGTGTGTTAATGCCGGTGGTGACGTATGTATGTATGTATGTGTGGAAAGATCATCACCAAAAATATGTATGTATGTATGCACGGTTCCCTAGTGAGGTAGAGTACGTGTATGAAATAGGTGTATCTAGCTAGACGAAAGAATCGTGGATGCTCTGTGCCTGGTCTATTGTGGAAGTGGGGTATATATGTTTTCACGGGGGGTTGTATGGCCCTAGCTCGTAAGAGCATCTGTAGCTAGGTTTTTCAAACTGATCGGATGAACGGTTCGATGAGAAAAACGTGATCTAAAAGAATTTTTCGATGTGGTTTATACGTGGTACACCTAATATTCGGCACATATATTTTAACAATCTCGTTAATCGGTACCTTCCATATCCAGATCAATTATGGGATGGATGTATGGAGGCTCAGACGCACCCGTCACCTCAGCCTGACAGCGAGGACTCACCCAAGAACCCCACATATATCCTCTTTGGAGAACCCTACAATCAAGTCTCCGTATCTTCGGTCCACTTTCTCTCTGTATCTCTTCCACTCCCTGATCCCTCCGCCTTCTGATCCATGGATTCATCTAGAAAAGCTTTGGCTTCGGTGGTGAATCCCGCTCCTACTCCGTCGATTGGGAAAGCTTGCTTCGCGGCGTGAAGTCGGACATTCGTGGCTCGACTAAGGCGGAAGCAGCGGATCGAGCTCCCCCCTGCCGACCTACACGCAGCATCGGGCATTCTACCCCCGTCCAGATATGCCACAACATTCCTCCTTCGGATCTAGGTATGGAACGGGTCCTCGTTCTTGTGGCGCCGTCGCAACAGACGAGGAAGCACTAGTTCGAGGCGCGGGCATCCCACTGTGAGCGAGGGAGATGCCGGTGGATGGGAAGTCGCAGCTCGCACGTGCACCGGTCATGAGGTATACGTAGTTGCTTCTACGTTGCATGTTGCGTGAGGTATACGACGGCAAAATGAGGGATGCCCGACCAATGCCCATGTACTTGCATGGTAGCGTCCGCAGATGTTTGCGGGATCGAATTAGTTGCAAGTGTATGTAGATGCTCTAAAATAAGCTAGGCATGCATGGTGCTTGGCTAGGTTTTGTTGCTTGTGAAATTATTGGATATGAATTTATATTATTTGTTGTTTTCATATTGGTATTTATCCATGTTTACCGGTTATAGCGGACACATATGGTTTATTTAAATGGACGCAATAGATTTATTTCGCCTAGAAGAAGACTATTACAAAAACGACAAAATTGGACCACTAGGGTTATATGTGGAACTGATCTTCCAACATAATTGCACCCATATGCTTGCCTCATGCAATCGTCCAATTACTGGCATCATTCTTGATCTTGGAGATAGATGATGGTGAGAGGCAGTTCCACACATTACGTAAGATGATATTAATAGTGACCGAAGCCACATTTGGTGTTTTTATGCTCACTGCTGTCTACCACCACCTTTGTTCATGGATCATTACTGAGTGTATCTCCATACATAATTGCACCCAAATAAATACTTCTCATGATCGACCAATTTGTGACGTCATTCTTGATCTCATGATGAACATTGTGTTGACAACCGCAGAAAACGCTAGTGTTCTTTTGGTTTCACTGTCACCCCTTTCATGAGATAATATTGATAGTGTTTAACGCCATACTTGGCATTTCTATGTTGATTGTTGTCTAGCACTACCTTTGTCCATGCATAATTGATCGATTGAGCATATCACGATAAATAATTGCACCCAAATGTATACCTCTTGCGATTGGCCAATTTGTGGCAACATTCTTGATCTCATGATGAGATGCATCCCATTGATAATTGCAAAACATGCTAGTGTTTCTCTGGTCCACACCTCCCATGATATAATATCAATAGTGATGAATGACATGCTTGGCATTTCTATTTTGATTGTTGTCTAGCATCGTCTTTGTCCATGCACAACTGACTGTCTGGGTATATCTCCATACATAATTGCACCCAAAATGCAAACCTAGTGCGGTCGGCCAATTTTTGGTGTCATTCTTGATCTCAAGTTGAAAGGCATCATGTTGATATTTACAGAAAATGCTTATCTTCCTTCGGTTACACGCCTCCCATGAGATAATATCAATAGTTATGAATGCCATACTTGGAATTTCTGTGTTGATTGTTTCCTGGCACCGCTTTTTAGTGAATAATTGACCATCTGGCATATCTCCATACATAATTGCACCCAAATGCACACCTCGTGCGATTGGCCAATTTATGGCGCCATTCGTGATCTTTTGAGCATACCTCCGTAACGTACGGTCACCGGGTGAGAAGGAGTACTTAGTAAAAGGGGCATATTAATTAACAAAAGAAGTGTAGATAGGCAATGTCCAGTCTTCTAGAATTGATATGTTTGTGGAATTGTGTGGTCCTTGCTTTTAAAATAAGTGATACATGGGGCCTAGCTAGGGGTTGTTACGTACGTTTGTCAGCAGGGACATGAATTTATATTCTATATAATTTTACATTACCATGTTCTCATTTCAATCCAAGTTTATCTAGAGTAGAATGATACAATTTCAGTACACTAAGAAAAAAGTTTCACTGTGTATCATTAATTAAGAGGAAGAGTATTACAAAAAGTGGAAACTCATGAGGTGGTGTAAGGAAGCTACTATGAGACGTAATTGGACTCATATAGTTATCCTCGTAACCGTCAATTTTCTTTTGCATCATTCTTTTAATCTTAGAGACGATGATGGCAATGAGAGGCATCATGGTGGTAGTTGTGAGAGACATTAGTGTTCTTATGGTTCCATAAGTTCGCTGAGATAAGATCGATCGTGATGGAAGACATGATTGACCTGCCTATGTTTATTGTTGTCTAACATCACTGTTGTCCATAAATATTTGATCGATCGAGCATTGGTCCATAGATTCAAATGGAGGGTCGAAGATCTCTAAGATTTTTTTCCCGTACTCTAGGTTAGGATATTAAAATCGAGGCTTGTAAAGAAGATGTGTAATACTATCGCGTTCCTAACTGAATGGAGGGGTCACCAAATAAGTATAAACATGCCCAAGAGTAAAGTATGTGAATGTTCATTTATGCTTCTCACTTGTATGTATTTTACTAGTTTTAGATGGGGTGTATGATCTACTCTAAAAGGAATGGAACATCGCTTGCACGGTAATGTGTTTTTTGGGCAAAAACAATTTATTACTCAAACTCGTTATTACAATCCATGAGAGCTATCTCAACGACAATGGGAGGGTCGAAACTAATCCAAGTCATAGATCTACCTTTTGATCTAGCAAAATTGGTTACACAATTGTTAACCTTATTTTGAGTACAACTGATAGGAATAATACAAGTTTCACGAAAATACATAAGATGACTAATTTCCTTTATGAGACATGAGAAGTTGATTTGTTAAGGTCTCGAGCTTAGATCATCTTGACTGCAACAAGGAATTCCATCACAATTTTGATGGGGGTTTGCTCCTCTAGATCTACAGTTACATAAATGTGCCTCTAGAGGTTCCCTAAATGAGAACAATTACCTACACGCTGGGAAAATAATGCTCCCAGATATCTTGTAATACCATCCCAGCAAAGCCATTCCACCCGACAAGAAAGAGCCACCAAAATTCATCTTAACCTAACTTGACTCCGGCTGCACCTAATTAGGCAACAACTCATCCAATAGCGGGGGCTTAGCCATATATTAGGATATAAGTACTTTTCCTTTGCAGTGATCAGCATCGAGGTCCACTTTGATGCTAATAAGGGAATCTAAGTAGCTGACTAGGAACCTCCTATGCTTCCATCAAGGATAGGGGTATTGATACGTCCCAAACGTATCTATAATTTCTTCTTGTTTCATGCTCATTTGGGTGACATTGCTATGTGTTTTGCTACACTTTCATACCTTTTTACATATATTTGGACTCATCAAGGGTTGGAGCTATCCAATTATCACGTCAAACCCTTATACTAATGTGTTGCCAACCCTCCAGGCAATGCCTTTTTTTTTGGAACCGTCAATTTGGTCTCATTCAAAGAAAATTTTGATCCAGTTTATAAGGAAAATCGGATCAAAAACCTTAACAAGTTGGCCCCTTATGAGGGAAATTGGACTGAAAAAATGTACAAGTAACAACAAAAAGAGGATGAGAAAATATGGACATCCAGAATAAGCACGACCTAGCTAGCAAACAAAGGAACCATCACCACGAAAGACAAGAGAGGTAGTGTGTCGCCGAGGTAACACAATAACAACACATAACAACTATCCTAGCGCACCACACCGGCGTGTGTGCCGACCCCTCGACACGACACATGAGCCTCCACGACCAACGAGCTAGTGACCCATCATGAACCTTGAGTGGAAACTCCACCACAGGAGACCAGGATGATTAAAAAGGTGAGAAGGCATCATTGTGCTATCATTGAGCAAAGATGAACCAACACAACACGAAGAGCACGAAGCTCGCCGCAACTCAATGGCACCCATGAGATGGTCTTGAGCAAGCCGCAAGACGTTGTAGAACCATGGGTTGGGGCAAATGGAAGGCGAGCAGACGGGTTCCCAATGTGATTCCTTCCAAGAAGAATAGCGACGATGAGAGGCGCCACCCTCGCAGAGCTTTCGCCTGGAACCACCCAACAACACCGTAGGGGGTGAAATAGCTCTCATACCATGCCTCCAAGGAAGTTGGTGACCCCAATAGCATCATCATGGTCGGCTCAAGCGCGAGCATGAGCAAGGATTTCTCCCGGAGTAGTCACTCAGGACCCAGCCAACCGTGGGCATCCACTGCTGGAGAGGCGTCATGTGGCGGCAATGGTGTGGTGGAGGAGGATTTGATGTTGCAGGAGGAGGCAGAGCCCAGGCCGGATATTTGGTGCGCGCCATAGGGGTACAGCGGGCCGTCGGTGACTTCGACTCGAAGTAGGTGAGGAGCACTACATCACCTGCATTGTGGGTGCGGGCCGCCCCAGATCGTCCAAAGAGCAGGTAAGGCAAAAGATGACTCCCGTTATTCTCTCGGTGAAGGTCGAGGTGGAGCCTGTGTGGAGGGGGGATTCCTAGGTGGATGCAAGGAGGTGCAGGGGGTGTCGTCGCCGCGGTTGAAGGGAGGCGAGGCCAGGTGGCAGTGGATGGAGAGGAAGGCGTCAAGGGATTTCAGGGGCTTTCCGAGTTGCAGGGAAGCCGTATCCATCACCAACACCACCTTAGTTGCAGGGGCCAAATCCGACGCGTAGGAGGCCGGGCATACCCAACTCTGATGAGCGAAAGGCGATGAGTCCCATTGAGCCAGTGCTCGCTGACACCGACGCAAGGAGCCCCACTGCCACCATCCCCGGGGCACGGACGGCTTCACCTGCACCCCCTCTGGCTGCGAAGAAAGCAGAGGAGGTGGCGGTGATGGGAAGGAATCGGTGGCGACGTAACTAGAGTGCCCCACGAGTCCCCTAGGAAAGGCCTTTCTAAGATGTTGAAGACCTTAGCCTATTGCTTGCCCCGAAGAAAGGCAATACCCGAGAAAACAATGTCCTCAATCTTACCATTCAGGTAGCTAGTATCCAAACTTGCATGATAAAAGCATATATAGTGATCGATAAAATAGTTTTTACTGTATGCTTATCATGTAATTTAAACATGATCGATGACAATAAAAATGTGGTACTATAGTCTTATCTTTGGTTATTATAAATATAAACTAGATGATGCCCCGCATGTTGTTGCGGAACTTTTTTGCAAAATATTTCAGTGAAAATGTTTGGTTAAATGAAGCATGTATATTTGAAATAATAACTTTTGAACTAATATATGATTTAATATAAATATCATAATCTCTACTATCTAAAAATCTCTACTATCTAAAAAGAACCTAACGGTTTCTCACGGTCCTCCTAGATGTTTTGCCAACAATTTCGTCAACCAGTATACCCCACCCGCCAGCCTCTTCATTGTCCCGCCTCCCCTCCTTCCTTGTTCTGCCAAATACATTGTTCGTTTTTTGTTTCCAAAATATCCCCTCTCACACTAATCCCACGATTCATGGCCCTAACCCCTCCTTCCTTGTTCAGCCAAATACATTGTTCGTTTTGTTTCCAAAATATCCTCTCTCACATTAATCCCACGATTCATGTCCCTAAAAAATATCCACAATCCACGGCCACATCCCACCTTCCAACATGACGGCAACATGGATTCTCTCCACCACAACTATGATGATGGGACACGGCTCCCTTGACATCTGATCGATGCATCGTTGGCGGCGGCTTTCCGCCGTGACACAACACAAGTGACCTGCGATTACTACTCCGCGAGGCCGCCTTCCCAGATGCTCTGCTGCAGCGATACAGTCTCCAGTGCGGGCTTCCATCCTCGGCGTCGAAGATGATGTAGACGCGGACTGCTCTGCCCCGACACCGGCGCAACGGCATGCCGATACCCCAATGCCCAACCGTCTCGTCCGTGAACTCCAGCGGCCTCGATTTAAGGTCAAAATTCCAGTTCTCTTGTCATGTGCACCGATCCATTCCTTCACCCTGCTACTCTTGGTTGATGCCGGCGTCTCCAAGACATATGAATGCATGCATCTGGCAGGCACCATCTGCAAGATTTGTCTCGAATCGCACATGTAAGGTATCCAATCAGTCGTTCATTTGTTTGTTTGATGTCTTCAGTTTGGATCCCGGTATGTCGTTCTCATAGATTTATGGGTTCGTTCCATCATTGTTGTTGCATGTATGCTTCAATCTTTTTATTTTCCTGAGAGCTTCGATTGTATGCAAGGGAAATGATTTCGATTTTTGGTGAGAAGGTTCTGCAGCGGCGAACTGGGATGATGGAACGAATCCACCAATCTGCTCTGCCAATGTGGAGCGTTAATCTTCTCCACTATATTTTACAAGGTTGCATTACCCGAAGGATACATCCATACAGACATGGCGAGTTTGGTAACTTTGGTTGAAGGAAGGAAGGAAGTAAGAGCGATTAAACATTAAGAAAAGGTAAATAATGCTGCTTAATATGCATGGGGATTCTAACGACATACTCCCTCTATACAAATATAAGACGTTTTTGCAGTTTAAATATTTATACTTAAAAAATGTCCTATATTGGGTGTAGTGGGAGGAGCTTGCAGTATCCACATTCCTAAAGTAATATAAAAACCAAGGTTTGTAATCTAGAAAGAATATGAGCACAAGACCTTTTTCTAAACAAATGGCATGGCACACTACGTCATTTCTTTCCTAACACACTACGCTCGGAGGCAATCCACCAGGGATCATATCAATCACGTCGCCAGTCTACCTGAATTAGATTGTAATCGCAACGTCGTTTTTGTGCCCCCAGTCGTAGCCGTCGTCCGGGTTGCGCCATTGCGTCGCGGCGGCACTGATCGCGCCATCGTGTCGCGGCAGCCGCCGCCATCTCACCCCATCTTTCAGGCAGCCTCCGTAAGCACCGACTTCTTCTGCCTAACCGTGTCATCGCCATCGCCCGTCGTACATCATATTAAAACGGGCGATGTTGTTCAGTTTAACATGTACATCTACATCTTGCCCCGCTGCTCGTTCGACATCGAAGACCATGCATTCCTGCACTGGATTGTAACTAACACGCCGTTCTTGTGCCTCCCATCGTAGTCGTCGTCTGAAATGAAATTGAGCTGACGTATAATATTTTTACAAGTTGACGTATAATATTAATATGAACATGTAAGTTACAAGCTGACGTATAATATTAATATGAACATGTAAGTTACAAGCTGACGTATATTATTTTATAAGCTGACGTATAATATTTTTATAAGCTGACGTATAATTTTTACCCCGTTGCAACGCACGGGCATTGTCCTAGTAAAATAAAAATTCCCATGCATGCATGTTGCATTTGGGGTTTTATTATGCATAATGTCATATTAAGGTGGGTCTTTCTCATGCATGTTTGATGATGAGGTGGCATGGTTGAATGTTGAGAGAAATATGGTAGTGGAGGGTGATGTGGCATGCATGATGAGGTGAAGTGTGTGCATGTTGAGAGAATTGGTAGTAGTGAGAAGCAACTTCTTAAGAACGTAAGATATGCATCGAAAGTATTATAGCTAAAGACCATTTTTAAAATAAGATAAGGCAATATTTACCTTCCGATTTATGGGTTCTTCACCTCATCATTTATTTTATATATGACACTTTTAAAATAACATAATTGTACATATCCTAATGTCAGTAGTAGTCTGTCAAAAAAAAATGTGAGTATGGTTTTTGTCAGCACGTCCCGTTGCCCTGCTCCACCTCCACCACAACATCGACGAGTCCAGCCGTCGTCCAGCCAAAAACATGGAGGCAGCGCAGGCCACACAAGAAACCACAAGGAGCAGCGAGCGCACGAAGGAGGGAGGAAGGGGAGGGACAGGGCCGCGGTGGTCGGAGCGAAGGGGCGGGGGCCACCCAACAAAACGCTGCGCCGGGCGTTTACACCGTCCAGCACGAAAACAGCTCGCGCGGAGACCTCTGGGCCGTCCATCGCCCTCGCACGGACGGCTGCGATCGATCCCGCCGTTCGTTCGCCCGGCGCGCGTGAGGCGCAGGCCCGAGCCGTCGTCGTCCGTCCGTCCGTTCGGGTGGTTGGTTGGGGTGGAGACGGGAGCGCGGGCCCCGCGCGCCGTTCCTGTTCGAGGTGGTTTGGTTAGGGTCGGACGCAAGTAGCAGGAGGACTGGAGGAGCGGTAGTACTGGTTTTTTGTTTTCCGTTTTGCACGGACCGGACGAGTGTCACGTGCTCAGCGATGGACGCGTGTGGGTGCAGGGGTGAGAGAGGTCCTCCTGCACGGAGAAAACGCGTGAGTGAAAAATGGAGAAGCGACGGGAATCATTATTTATCTATGATCAATTTTTTTATGTTATCTTATACTCCTTCCGTTTTAATTGTATACTAATTTTAATATATACTACTACCTCTGATCGGATTTAGTTGTCGTGAACTGATAACTAGTGCGGTAGAAAGTGGTGTGCAACTCGCGACTATTAATTCAGACCGGAGGTAGTACAAAAATCAAAATAGTTACCGTAAAACGAGGAGATGTTTTTTTATTAAAAACAAATTAGTTGATATGCATTTTGTTACGACAAGTTAGATGGCGTCATATCCTGTGAATCCACATATATTTCTGCATCCCTGCATCCTCTCCTCGTCAACCATTCGATGGGAATCTTACGTCTAGCAGCCATCAGCGCTCCTTTTACAGAAACACGCCCGCCTGCGGCCGAAGTACTCCTGTGAATTTTTGGAAAAGGTCCACATCAGACTACAGCCTTCCCAGATCACTACTCCCTGATCGTTCCAATCTCAATCCATATTCACGTGATCACGTCTTAACCTACAGCCGCCGGCGGCCACTGCCATCTACCCGAGCGATTGGCACGGCGGGATGCATCTACCAACAATAGCCGCGACGGTCATGGCGGAGAGCATCTCCCAACTCCCAATCAGCATGGTTGACGAATTCTCCTCGCACAATACACCGCAACCGATCACCATGGCGCTACCCCTGTTATCGACAGCAATCAAGGGAACCTGCTCATCCTCTACCCGCAAAAAAAAAACTGCTCATCCTCTGATCGTCTTCGGCAGCAATCAAGGACGCCTAGCAGCAACAGATAGCCAAATGCTGTTCCATGATGGCCCTCTGATCGTCTTGAAAAATCATTAATTTATACACCTTATAAGTTGTATTTTGATTTTTGTATGTACCGAATTCTTGTAATGAATGAGAATATGTTTTCTAGTTCTGTCTTTCTCTTATTTTCTTTGATCAGTTGTGAGTTCAATGGAGTGTAGCAAGCAGCAGGAGCACCATGATATATTATGTTCTCATAAACCTGAACATGTGGTTTTGTTATACCAAGGAGCAGCTGCTATCACCTAAGAGAAATTCATGTCCCAGAAACTTAGTCTGACTGTGAGCTCATCTTTTACTCTGAAGCAGGTGCTTGTTCAGTTCAACCACTCATCATCTATTGGGATGTTAGCTGCTTAGTAGTATTAGGTTGTGTGTTGGTAGCATAAGAGACATGTGAACCAAACTGCAGTATGAATGACGTAATGAACAACTCGGCTTATGAATCCACATCAATCTCAACCATGGCACTCATCAAAAGAAAGTAAAATACTGTTTTCTTCAGAGTAAAAGAGAGCTTCTCATTCAATCTAGCAAACACATTTACAGTGTCATTTCCAGTACAAGGTATCTGTGAGTTCCAACCTAGGCAACCAATACATGTCTTGCCCAGTTCTGAAGCTCACCTAACATTCACCTCTTCTGAATTTTGCATTTAGCAATGGTACATGGCTACATGCTACTCCAGTTCTGAAGATTGGCACGTCCAAGGAACATCAACTGCTATTGCAATCGGCAAGAGGAGTTCAACTAATAAGAACTAGCTATGTGGTTACATGAGTATTCATCTAATAAATGACTGGAGTGTGGTCGCGGCCGTAATCGTCGAGATGTGGTGGTCGCGGACATAGTCCGAGTGCATTGGCTGTCACCATCACGGGATATGTCGCCGGCTGCAGCCGTGACGGCCATCGACATGGATCTCCGTCTGAGGCTGGCGTCGCAGGCCGCCGTTGCAACGACCACCCACACAGCAAATGTCGGCCCCGTTGTGGCTGTCGCCCATGTAGATATGCATTCCTTCCGTGGTGCCGCTGGGATTGGATTTGGATGGACCAAGAGATCATGGCTGCCGTGGTCGCCGGTAGGGTTGAGATTGGAACGATCAGGGAGTAGTGATCTGGGAGGGCTGTAGTCGGATGTGTACCTTTTCCAAAAATTCACAGGAGTACTTCGGCCGCAGGCGGGCGTGTTTCTGTAAAAGAAACGCTGATGGCTGCTAGGCGTAAGATTCCCATCGAATGGTTGACGAGGAGAGGATGCACGGATGCAGAAATATAGGTGGATTCACAGGATATGACGCCAAGTTAGATGAAGACATTTGCAACAACGTGTAGTCTTCCTTTTTCTATTTGCTAACTGGAGCATCTCTTGCCGATTTTTTCGACTAATTTTTAACAGTTCTGCATTTAAGAAGTTAAATTGGACCTAGCTGATTCCTTATCTGCTTTAGTTTTTGAGAAAAAATACTTCCTGTGTCTACCACTATTTATATTTACTTGACTGTTGCCACTTTTTAGGATAATTTCCCTTCACCATACGCTCGCCTGCATTCACTCAAATGCCGACCAAAATCCACCCGCACCTTGCTGACACTCCTCACCAGCACCCGTAGCCAGCATGGTCAGTCTAATCGTCTATTGTTGCCCTGACTCACCCTTCAATGGTCGGATCCAGCCGTCGAGGGTCGTCGCCACCGATTCAAAGCACACAACCCCACCCCTCAATTCTTTGGCGACCAGCCACTGCAACCAAAGAAGAAGAACCACGACATGCGGATCCGTGAGGATGTGCATCTCCAAAATAAAAGACAAAAAATGGCCGTTGATACCGGATCGACTCCTTCAAGTCAGCGAAGGAGGCAACAAGGACAACAACAACGTGCAGGCGACCTGCCTCCACAACAGCCAGGCGAAGATTAACTTTCCAATCGACAACGTCGACGTCTTGAAGTTCACATCATCGACCCCCCCCCCCCCCCCCGCCCGAGTTGTCTCCTATGGCTAGGCCTTCGATCAGATCAAGGTTGCACACGAAAACGAGGTGTACACACATGGCCAAGCTCCACCGGAATCATCTGGAGCTCATCACCGAGGAGGCTCATCGAGCCATAAAACAAGGGTGACGACAAGGAAATGTTATTAATGCATTAATTTTAGTCGAGAAAATATTAATATTTCATTGTGTGTAATGGATAATAGCATAGTAATTATTATATATTTTTATCATTTTGGACCCTTTTTTTCTCAGGGCCCTGTGTGGTCGCCCTTTTTGCCCTTAGGGCCGTTCCTATGTTTTGAGGTGCCCAGGGCGAAACTAGAACTGGGGGCATAGTGCTATCATTTTCTATGACTAAATTGGACTCTAAATTTCAGCAATAATATACAACTCGTTTCATAAAATATATATAGTTGAAAACTATATTTCATTGTAATTGAATGGTATAATTTTTTGTGGCATGTAATCACACTTTGGATGCCAAATTAATTGTCAAACCTTGGTCCTTGATTTCGTATGTGCCATGTAAATAGGGAGGCAATGAGTAATAATTAAGATTTCTTCTGACGTTATTTGCTTCTCTTATATAGTCCTTCTCCACTATTATGTTCCTTCTATTTTTACCAAGATTATGCCAGTTTTTAGATCACAGATATGCATAGTAAAAATTGGTACTCTGTCAAGACTAGAATATTCTATAACAGATGAATTAAATATATATATTCATAAATCATATAATCACTCATAGCAGCCAACTTTGGAGGACGATCTCCAGGTTGGACTTTTATTTTCAAAAAATGAAAAACCTATAAAAAATAGTTTTTTCCCACGGGAACCTATATGTATTTCGCACGGATGCTTGAAATTTCGTTCAAAAATGTTATGATTTGAAGATTGTACAAAAAAGCCAAAATTCTAGCCCAATAACACAAAAAGAGCAGCCCATTTAGAAAATCATATTTATATTTTTTGTAGATCATTAAAAAAGATAATGATTTGAAATATGTACATATATGTTTTATATGTGTGTATGTTTCATCATAAAAAGTTTCAATTTTTTTCACCAACTAAAAATTTGAATTTGGAAACGGGTTCCCTAGAGCCCGTCCTCTAAAAATCTGCGCACCCCCCCTCCTCAGGTCCGGTCCTGGTTCTCATCAAGGTCGTTGCACAAGCCATTCCTATTTATGTTATGCGTGTGTTTAAATTACCATTCTCGGTGTGCGATGATATCTCAAAGTCGATGAGGCAATATTAGTGGGTTGCGGAAAAGGAAAATAAGAAGATGGCTTGGATGTCGTGGGACAAAATGGTGCTAGCAAATGCGAAGGACGGCATGGGCTTCAGAGATAGGTGGGCTTTCAACCAAGCCTTGTTGGCTAAACAAACATGCATGGAGGCTCTTCACATACCCTGGGTCCTTGTGTGCTCTCGTTGATACATTTTTTCTGGCTAATTCTTCACTTGTATGGAAAGGAATTAAATATGGCCTTGAGTCTGTAAAAAAGGGAATGATTTGACGTGTGTGAAACGGCAATCAAATCAGAGTTTGGTGTGATCCTTGAACTCCACTGGGTGCACCGGTATGAGCTTTGCTACACTCACGGGGAAATACGGAAGATTACGGGGGATAATGATTATTAGCATGATTTGATTGGCCAATGGTCATGAGCGGCCCCATTCGGGTTTAAATCAGGGGAGGGGGATAAAAATTCAACCCGATTAGGCATGTGATGATCACCCTTGACCAAGTCTTGTTCAAATTCAACCCGATTAAAAATTCTAAAACAATGTGGCTATTAAAACTTTGCCCAAAAATTGTGAAACCAATTTTGTAAAATGCACAATAATCACTTGATCATGCCTAGGTGGTCATGGGATTTTTTTAAGATATTAAATAAATCAAACAATTAAAACAGTAGCTTAACTAGTCCATTTTAATCATTTGTTCATTAAATAAAATGTTAAATGCTTTTATTAAGTGCCCAAACTTTTTGTAGCATTACCCTATTATGTAACACAACTAATGGTGCAACTTTCATGTTTTACAAAAATGTCTAAGCAATTAAATAAAATAAAAAACAGTAATGAAACAAATAAAAGAAAAAGAATAAAGCAGAGGAGCCCACCCCTGTTCCCCCTAGACCAGGCCTAGCCCAACTAAATCGAGGCCACCTCGGCCCACCCCGGACCAGCCCCCCCCACTCATCCCCTACCCCCGCACTGCTCACCCCACCCCGTGGAGGCAATCCACACAGGCCACGCCGGCCGGCCGTGCGGTGGCGACCATCCGCGTCCCCACCCAGCGTATAAGGTCCTCCCAAGGAACCCTAACCCTAGCCCGCCCCCACTACTTCCCCTCGCGCCCCCTCCCCTTCTTCTCTGTCTCCCTCCCGCCCGGACCCGAGGGTTGCTCCCCCGAGCCGCGCCGCCGCCACCGGCTCCATGATTCCGCGCGGCCAACGACCACCCAGAAGCGCACCTCCATGTCCAAGCTCCTCCCCGTGGTCGTCTTCTTCGACTCCGACACCCAATCGACAGCGGGACGCCTCGGAAGCTTGCCATCGAGCCGTTCCCCCACCGCCACGGCCGCCGAGTCCGGCGACGAGTACATCGCCGCCAACGCATCCCTAGCTCCCTCGCCACCCTCATCATGATCCCAGTGAGATTGCGCTCCCTCCCCAACTCGTCTCGCTCGTTTTCGTGCATCGCATCGTCGACCCCGCCGTGTGTGTGCACCGGCTGCCGCACAGCTCGACATAGCTATCACCCTGGTCCGCGCTGTCTCGCGCTAGTGGCACCAATGGACGCGGTTCGTCACGTAGAACGCGTAGGATAAAACGACGCTCAGTTTGGCCCTCTATAGCGAGCACACGCCCCCTCGCCGGAGCGCCTCTCTGGCCAACGCCGCCTGGCCTCTGGCCATGGGCACCGGCGTGCACGCCCAGTGGGGTGTGTCACTGCCATGTGGCCCCAGGCCCTGCTAATCTCGGATTAGGGGGATAAAACCCTGGTTAATTACTTGAGCATCTGACTAGTGGCCCCCGGGCATGTTAATCCTTATTAGTTAAATAAACAGTTAATTAAAACCAGAGACAATGACATGTGGGACCCCACTGTCATATAAATAAATTGAATGATTTTATTAAAACTATGAGGATGACCTATGGGTCCCCTTTAATATTCAGATAAATAAAATGAATTTTATTAGAGTTGTGTCTATGACAAATAGGACCCACTGGTCAGGTTTGACCAGCCAAAGTTCCTGTTGTGGATAATGTTTATTTATTAATAAAAGAAATTCCAGAAATTGTTTAAAAATGTTTAAAACATTGAAATTTAATATCTTTTAAACCGTAACTCAGATCAAAAAACTTTATACATCAAAATTGATCAGAAAAATATAACAAATACGAATACGATATCCGTATACCCACCACACCCCTCTAACACAACGAACATAGACATCCCCCCTCCGGGCCGTCTGTCCGATGATTTGTCCGGTACTGTTAAAGTATCCGGATGAATTTATTCTGAACACGAATGTTTCTCAGAATAGATGAACTAGCACGGACACACCCCCCTTATGTTTGTCCGGTACCCACGACACCTCCGGCTTGATCCTTCCCCCCCTCCGGACACCTTGTCCGATAATCACCCGGAGCTGGCCGTTCATCCCCGGATGAATTCCCGCTCCAAGCAACGTGCATTGCACTGCGTTAGAACACCGTTACCATTTCATCCGTCTTGTCATGCATCTGTTCGTATATGCTTGCTGTGTATTTACTGTTTCTTCCCCCTTAATCTCCGGTAGACCCCATTGCTGCCGTCGACTACACCGCTGCTGAGTACGACTACTTCGTCAACGACCCTACTGCTACCGTCGAGCTTCCAGGCAAGCAGAGCCATTCTCTTCCTTAGATATCGCCTATCTTTCCGTACATTTCTTGCACTATGCATTGTTACTGCTGCTGCTACGATTACAATCCTATTCAACTGCATAGCATGTTTTTGTCGCCCCTTGATGTACCTTTCCTTTATCCTATGCTGCCTATTATTACTTATGCATTATTCAGCAGTGAGCCCTGCGCATTGTTAGCTAGGATTAGTTAGCGGGCCGTGACCACTCAGGGGAGTGAACACGGATAAAATATATACAACTGCACAGGTACGGTACAAAGAAGACACCGACAAAGGCCCCTATCTGGGTTATGCCTAGTCACCTCAAGTGTGAGCTATTCAGGAGTAATCCTTGTACTCCACTCGAGGCTGACTTTGTCTTGCCGCCATAGGGTCCTGGACAGCGGTTGTCCTTAAAGGTAAGAAGTCGGGCGACCCAACGGTGCCCGCGAGCGGTATATCGTCGGGAACGACAGGGAGGGTACGACCGACGTTACTGGTGTGCTTGGCCCCTGCTCGTCTCTCGCGAGAGTTACCAAACCACGAAAGTCGAGCTCTACCAAGAGCACACGCGAGACAAGGTAAGGACGACAGGGCAGGCACCGATGTACTGGTGGTCCTGACTGCTGTCGTTGACCGCGGGTCAGTTAAGTCGAGACAACGATAACGGTTGTCACGCAGGTTAATTAAAATGCTAAATGGTTCGACGGATGTCTTGAGTAGCCTTTTGGCTTGTACGCACTACCTACACGTGGGATGAGGAGTGTGGGCTCCCCTGCATCGTAGTCTCGTTCGAGGGTCTTCAGACGTCAGCAGTACCGCGGGTTGATTGCCGGGAAGTGGTGTTGTCTTCTCTTGCTCGAGCGGTGTATTTGTATTTGCTTTGATTTTGCTTCACCGGCCAGTCACGCACCGTGCAGGAGTACGTTCGGGTTAGGGTCCAAAGCCCGGCGTACATAGGATATAGTCCGGCGGATGACCTCTTTGTTGATTGCCGAAGGATGGGCTACTTTGTGTCGGATAGTTTTGGTGGAGCGTTCCCTAACAAGGTTCCCGCCACCCTGGAGATTCGAGCGTCGTAGAGTCACGCCAGTGCACCCCTGCAGGGAAGATTAATCTATTCGAATAGCCGTGTCCACGGTAACAGGACGCTTTATGCTGAAGCTGGATCTTACCACTACAAACTACTACTATTAAACTGTATGGTTCCGGGTCTTCTTCCTCGCAGGGAGTCGAGGAAGGGAACTCGGAGGCATTATTATTATTATTAATTATTACAACTTACTATTATACAATGCTGCAGCAACTTCTGCTGCATTGTTATTACATTTCTGCTATTGAACTGTTGGCTGTTTCTCTTCTCATGCTGCAAGACATCGTCAGAAGATGCTAGTCTTCGATAGGCCTAGCTTCTTACCCTTATTCTGATTTCTATCTTGCAGTCCACTATATATACAGCCTCCCCTTTCCATTGATACAATGCATAATGCTTAGTAGCGGACGTAAGACTCGCGGGTATACTTGATACTCACCTGCTTTATTTCCTTTATTGTTTTGCCTGATCGGCCGCTGCAGTCGACGTTGGAGCCTTGGAGCCCCGGAGCAGGAGATCCCCGATGCCAACCACCGCAACGTGAAGATCCCCGATTCCTTCTACGACGTCGAGTTCCCCCTTTGGCCAGGAGTAGTTTGGAGGTTCCCAGGCAGGAGGCCTCGCCTTTTCGATCTGTTGTTATTTGTGCTAGCCTTCTTAAGGCAACCTTGTATCCTTGTGTCTGTACTCAGATACTTTTGCTTCCGCTAACCTTGTGCTCTCGAGCTGTTGTATTCGAGCCCTCGTGGCCCCTGGCTTGTATTAAACAGCTTGTATTATTTTATTTGTAGAGTTGTGTTGTGATATCTTACCGTGAGTCCCTGATCTCGATCGTGTACCTTGCGTGTATGATTATTGTACACAGTCTGATTTTGGGGGCGTCATAATACCCCAATTACTCCCAAACAAAATTGCCGCCTTAATAAAATTTCATACTTTTTGGGTTATCATGGTGCTTTCTTTCCATCTCGAGGATGGTTCGGCAAGCTCCGGCCTCCGTCATGATCTTACGCGATGAGAGTATGAGACTGGTGGAGTTATTTTTGCGGCATACAGAATCTATGACTACAATGAAGCTCTGAAATCAGAACTGCATGTGATTATGGAGGGGCTAGGTATGGCTCTACATCGTTCGAACTTTCAGGGTTTTAGGGTTTTATAGGAAACAACTCCTCCTCGTTCGAGCACTGGCCTTGTTTCTTCATGATAACGGCGATCTGCTGAAACATGACCCTTTGCCCGGTGAACTTTTTGTCATTTTCATCTGTACCGTTTGCGAGGTTGGACACTTAATTTGACCTCAAGCATCTCCATGTCCTCAGACCTCAGGCAAGGCGTATTGCGTCAAGTTGAGCTCCGCGCACACCGCGAGCGCCTCTCCAGAGGCCTTCAAAAGGGCCGGGTCGTCGGTGTTGAGGAGCTCGACAAGGTCGTGAAACGGTATCGTCTCTTCTTACCAGGCATATTGGTACGTCCTCAAGTCCCCAAGGGTGGTGAGAAGCAACGCCCATGCGAAAAATGCAGTGATCGAGACCACCTGTTCGGTCCTATTGCCACCGGCTCTCAAAATCTTGATCAGACCCTAAATTGCATTGATAGATGGCTCCACGTCCTTCGGATGGCGTGCGGCGGCAAAAGTGACAGCGGCGAGGCAGCTGAGAGCGGCTACCACCTTGGTGTCGGCGCTCGTAGCATCTTCATGAGTGAGGGAAGCTCGAGCGTGCTGTTGAGAATTTCCTTGGAGCAATCAGCGTTGTCGCCAATGGTGAGCGCGAGGAGGCCGATGGAGCGGTAAGCGAGCAAGGTTTCCTTGCAATGAAAAAAATAGCGCGCTATTTCACGCTAATAGCGGCGCTATAGCATATTTACGAGGTGAACGCTATGCTATGCATTTTCGGCACGCTATGGCGCTACGCGTGCTAAAAACGCGCTATTTCACGCTATTCGCTAGTTCGTTGTAGCGCGCTATTTTTCAAAATGACTTTTTCAGTAGCCCATTCCTCATTTTGGCTCATTTTGGCTCACTCCGGTGCCTTAAATCGCTAAATCCCTAATCTAGGCCAGACCAAATTGACCATTCCCCCGTTGCTCCCCACTCCTCTCTCTGCCTAGCAGGCAACGACACGACGCGACGGCGCGATGGCACCGGGATTCTCCTCCACCTCCGTTCACTACTAAGCTACTTCCTAGTTCCCGCTATTAAGCTACTTCCTGGTTCCTACTTTGTTATGTGATTGGAATTCTAGACTATATCTATGTTTATTTGATACTTGTTGAACTTTGACTATGTAATAATAATGGAGTTATGTACTATGTTAAATACCTCTAGTTGATGTTTGGGTGGAGAATACTATATCTGAGATTTTTTGTTTTTTTAGCTCCAGAATGGTATATATAGCTACTGAAATTCTGATTTTCCATATTTTTTGTCAAACACTATTTTAAAAAATAACGCGCTAATAGCACGCTATAGCGTGCGTAGCATTTTTTGGAGGGTCACACTATTTATGATAGCGCGCTATTTTTTTCATTGTTTCCTTGACGGAACCCATGTTGAGGGAGGCCCTGAACCGGTAGAATATCGTGAGGCTCCGGTAGTCGATTTTGTCCATGGGTATGAAGCTCTCGAGGAGGCCGGTGAGGGCCTCCATGGCCGCCTCGCGTGTGGAGCGCCGCTTCTCGTGAAGAGTGTTGATGCACCTGTCCACCACGTCCAGCTTGTCCGAGCCATAATCTTCATATTCGACACAATGAAGAAAATAGCGCGCTATAGCGTCGCTAATAGCACGCTATAGCGTTTCGGGCAATGCCTCGCTAAATGCATTTATGTACAATATCTCGATAAAAGCACGTTATAGCGCAAAATAGCATGCTAATAGCATATTTTTGAGGCCACGTTATTTTGTCATAGCACGCTATTTTTTTATTGATTCTACACAAATAAAACAGCAGCTGAATTTATAAGGCGTGTGGAAAATAGTGATGGATGGCGATAAGAGATCGATTGTCCACTGGGACTAGAGTTAGAAATCACGCGACCTAACACCTAAATTACAGCCTCAAATCGTATGAAAGAAACCCGACGGCCGCGTGCACACGGAGGGAGGAGATGATCGTTGTTGTTGGTTGATCAATGGAGGATGCATGACATACGTACCGGTCTCGGTGGACAAGTCGGCTAGGGCGCGAGGTGGATGGATGCAAGACAAACGTGTGCAAGTTTATTTATCGATCCAATCGATGGTAACGGAGCCGGATCTGCAAATCGATGGTAACGGAGCTCGACTCGGATTCCCTGGTGAGGAGGAAGAGATGGAGACGGAGTCCATGCTCGTGTTCCATCGTACACAGATGGCCACGCCGGTCAAACGGCAGCCGTCACATCTTCACGATTTAACGGTTTAGATTTACGTGTACCTCTTCGCATACGATTGCAATATTTGTGATACATTTGCAATTTTTTTAGTATATGGATGCAACATTTTTTATTTTTGATGTTTTTTGCAGAAAAAAATGTGTTAGTAAGGCATTTTTTACTATCGGTTGCAACTTTTTTGGTACATGGATGCAACAAAAATTTATTGTGTGCATTTTTTAAAGAAAAAATCACTGTTGCAACAAAAAATCTGATAAAAAAATGTACGTCCTCCCTCCGATCCAAATTAATTGACGCACAGTACCATATTTACCATCAATTCATGGCAGCAAATTTAATCTATGCTTGTAGCTTTTTTTATAATGGTTGCAACAAAATTCGGAACCCATCATCACCGTTCACACTTCATCTTTTTTGTTGTAGTAAAATTAGTAGTAACATTTTTATATCATGCTACCAAATGAATGCGCTTAGCACTAAAATATTACTAAGTACATTCATTTAGCAAAAAAGTAACATAAATCAATATAATAATATTAATATAATAGTAGTACAGATAGTAGCATTTTATACTACGATTGCAACATTTATCATGCGTCAAATGCAATAAAAGCGGGAAAATAGACACAAGTGGGCCTTGAACCGACCGACCCTAAGCTTTGGCCGGTCGGCCGGCCACCATCATTAGCCTACAGAGATGGGCGCGTACACGACGGGGAGAGAGAGTTTTTTTTAGGGAAGTGATTGTGGCCGGCCGACCGCCGAAGGCCAAGCCCACCAACAACCATTGTTTCCGCTTTTGTTATGTATGACACATCATAAATGTTGCATAGTATTAAAATGCTACTATCTATACTATTATCATACTAAAATGCTATTACATTGATTTATGGTATTTTTTGCTAAACGGATGTATCTAAATATATTTTAGTGTTATGCACATTCATTTGATAGCATGATATAAAATGCTACTAATGATTTTTACTACAACAAAAAAGTTGAAGTGTGATCGGTGATGATGTGTCCCGAATTTTGTTACAACCGTTATAATTTTTTGTTGCATCTATGTACCAAAAAAGTTGCAACCAGTGGGACGATTTTGCTGCAAAGAAATATCTGAGATTTTTTTGTTACGCATAATGTTGCAACCGTTTAACTTTTTTCTTCCATCGTTGTCTATTTTTGCTACTACCGTTGAGAGTTTTTGCTACAACTAAAAATGTTAAAGTGATTAGTGACGACGGGTTATGATTTTTTGTTGCAACCGATAGTAAAAAATGCTACCATCAACAATCAAAATTTGCTACACAATTTTTTTACTGCAAAAAGCACTAAAAAAAAAAATGTTGCATCTGTGTAGCAAAAGGTTGCAAATATAATGCAAATGTTACAACAATACCGCAAATGTTGTAACCATATAATCCAAAAGTGTACGCTTGAATTTGATCCGTTGGATCACGAAAGATCGAACGGCTGTAGATTGACCGGCCAAAATCGTGCCGGACGACCGGGGCCTAGTACTAGCCGTTTTTTTAGGGGAGGGAGAGGGTAATAAGGAAGCAGTGGAGCTGGGGAGTGCCATGCAACGATTCACTGCAGTTTAATCCCTTTTACGGCGCGCTTGGAATGAAGGTAATACATACGTGAGGTGTAAAATTCACAGGTGTATCTTACCGGTCGTAGTGCAATTTCCGTCCGAAAACAAAACGATCGGCTAACACATGTACTTTTGGTACAACAAACGAGAATCCAAACAGAGTCTTAGTTTTCAGTCTGACATGGTTTCACTAGCAAACAATGATATATGGAAACTGCCAATGCAAGCACATACTTCTCAAGAGAACCGCTGCAGCAAAGCACACAAAGGCTGCCATGCTAACCACGACAATCAGCTTGACATAACAAAACTCCAGGGGAGATGCAGACTTGCTGCTAGAGGATTAGGTTGTAGATACATCGGTCTCGGAACATTCGTGTTTTGCTCATCTGCCTACACAGATGAAGAACTTCAAAATCTGTATATACAAATCACACACGCTGGCAAAGAATTATGCTCTTATTCGATGTCTGGATCGTTCACTGCTGCCCCAATCCATAGTTGTTGGACATGGATGGGAGCCCTGAAGGCATATAACATAGATGCCTCATGCAGTTAATTACTATCAACAATAGCCTCTATTTGTTTTGCTTCAATATCACATATGAAGTGTTTTTTGGGAATATATATCTCGTATGAACTGTCTAAGAACAAAACCATGAATGTTTGTCTATTCAAAGCCCAACCTATTTATACCTATGTGGATTCCCAGATTAGCTGGTTCATCCATTTTTTTCCTTGTGGTCATGCAAATGTTGGCCTTTCCACGCAGATGGTTTATGCCATTTCTCTTAATATACCATTGTTATTTCATGATAAAGCACGACATGTGTGTTCCTACCACTTCATGTGTTCTACATGAGATGAAAATATAGTGGGCAAAAGTTGGAGATGAACCATTTTTCTTGGAAGAAGCATTGTGATTTGTGACTGGTTCCGCACATCGCTACCACGAGCGACTGAGGGACCGCACCCGCCACCGCTGGCTACTAGCCCTCCCCCTCCCCTCCATCCCCTCGTCGTCGCCGGTCTGCACCCACTAGTAGAAAACATGGCTTTGGTTCAGGCTTCTCCAGCCGATTTGTCCCGGTTGTGCCACGAACCGGAACCCATGGGGGTCATACGTCCCGGTTCGTGTGCCCGGGGGCCGGCCGGGCCTCGTGGAGCATTGGTCCGGTTTGTCTGGGGGCATATGTCCCGGTTCTAGACAAGAACCGGGACCAATGGGCCTCGCTCCTGGCCCACAACCACTAGTCCCGGTTTGTGGCTCAACCCGGGACGAAAGGCTGGCCATTAGTACTGGTTCCAGCCACAAACCGGGACTAATGATTTGGCTATATATACCCCTCGCCGGCGAGCAGAGCACTCCACTGGTGCTCTGTTTTTTTCGAGGAGGGCAAAGGGAGGGCTTTGTGGTGCTCTAGCTCACCTCTTATGCACATGAGGTGTTCGATGAAATGCCCGAGCCACACTACTTAAGCTTTCTCCTCTCCAAACTTGGCTTCCAAGCTCCATTTTTCTTAAGATTTGTCCAGATTTAGCGGTCCGTCACGTCCCATCCCCGTCTTCACCACCGTCGACCGCCCGCGCCGATCTCGTCGCCGGCACCACCGTGGTGAGCCTCTTGTTCTTATCTTCTTTATAAAAGAAAAAAAATTCTTACTTGTATGATTAGATAGATAATTGTCTAATTTTCTTACTTGTATTATTGCTTGTTATTATATAGTGCGATGGTTTTGGTATCCGCCCCCGTCGGCCCTCGTCCTCTCTATGATTCGGATGTGGTAGATATTATCTTTTATAACTATTTGTTTCATTTAGTGTTTATGGTAATTATGCCGACATCAACTTGACATAGATGTATTTATCTAGGAGGTATGTGAACCGGATATTACATACGACCCTCTTGTCGAGAGGTTAAATTTAGTTGAAGAAGAAAACGAGTATTTAAAAGAAAAATTAAAAAGAGTTGAAGAAGAGAAGAAAAGAGTTGAAGAAGAGAAGATGATATTGGAGTTGCATGTTGCGGATGTCGTAGAAGGTCACAAGATCAAGATGGATGCAATGCGCTTGAAGATTAGAAAGTTTAGAAAATATGCCATTCATAGCGAGGCTTGGTATCATTATGCCGTTGGATCAATTGTTACCTTGGTTGCGATTATGATCGCATTTGTTGTTGCATTGAAATGTTTTACATAGTTTCAATGTATGGTTTAATTAGATGCTCTAGAGAGCTATATGTTGTTCAATGAGAACTATGTATGTACTTTGGTTTTAAGGTGATGATAAACTTCTATTAATTTGGTCACTTATATATTCATGATGTTCTGTAATAATGGTTTTTGACACACTTAATGCACGCAGATGAACCAGCAATCGATGTATGGTGACAGACACACCTCCGAGTACATTGAGGGCGTGCATGATTTTCTCGAAGTGGCCGAGGCAAACAAGCAGAATGGTTTTATGTGTTGTCCATGCTCTATATGTGGGAATACGAAGTCTTACTCTGACCAAAAAACCATTCACGCCACCTGCTTTATAAGGGATTCATGCCACACTATAATGTTTAGACCAAGCACGGAGAAATAGGGGTTACGATGGAAGACGACGAAGAAGAAGAGTACGATGAAAACTATGTGCCCCCTGAATACGGTGATGCTGCAACGGGGGAAGCTGAAGATCAAGAGGAACCGGACGATGTGCCTGATGATGATATCCGCCGGGTCATTGTTGATGCAAGGAGACAGTGTGAAAGTGAAAAGGAGAAGCTGAAGTTCGATCGGATGTTAGAGGATAACAAAAAAGGGTTGTACCCCAATTGTGAAGATGGCAACACAAAGCTCGATACCGTACTGGAATTTCTGCAATGGAAGGCAAAGTATGGTATACCTGACAAGGGATTTGAGGATGTACTGAAAATATTTAAGAAGAGGCTTCCAAAGGATAACGAATTGCCCGACAGTACGTACGGAGCAAAGAAGGTCGTATGCCCTCTAGGATTGGAGGTGCAGAAGATACATGCATGCCCTAATGACTGTATCCTCTACCGCGGTGCGTACGAGGATTTGAACGCATGCCCGGTATGCGGTGCATTGCGGTATAAGATCAGACGAGATGACCCTGGTGATGTTGACGGCGAGCCCACCAGGAAGAGGGTTCCTGCCAAAGTGATGTGGTATGCTCCTATAATACCACGGTTGAAACGTTTGTTCATGAACAAAGAGCATGCCAAGTTGATGCGATGGCACAATGAAGACCGTAAGAAAGAAGGGAATTTGAGACACCCCGCTGATGGGTCGCAGTGGAGAAAAATCGAGAGAAAGTCCCGGGCTGAGTTTGGAGATGACCCAAGGAATGTATGGTTTGGTTTAAGCGCGGATGGCATTAATCCTTTCGGGGAGCAGAGGAGCAATCACAGCACCTGGCCCGTGACTCTATGTATGTATAACCTTCCTCCTTGGGTGTGCATGAAGCGGAAGTTCATTATGATGCCAGTTCTCATCCAAGGCCCTAAGCAACCCGGCAACGACATTGATGTGTACCTAAGGCCATTAGTTGAAGAACTTTTACAGCTGTGGAATGGAAACGGTGTACGTGTGTGGGATGAGCACAAACAGGAGGAATTTGACCTGCATGCGTTGCTGTTTGTAACCATCAATGATTGGCCCGCTCTCAGTGACCTTTCAGGACAGACAAACAAGGGATACCACGCATGCACGCACTGTTTAGCTGACACCGAAAGTATATACCTGGACAAATGCAGGAAGAATGTGTACCTGGGGCATCGTCGATTTCTTCCGACCAACCATCAATGTCGTAAGAAAGGCAAGCATTTCAAAGGCGAGGAAGATCACCGGAAGAAGCCCGCCATGTGTACCGGTGATCACGTACTTGCTATGGTCAATGATTTACACGTAATATTTGGAAAGGGTCCCGACGGACTATCTGTTCCAAATGATGACGAGGGACGCGCACCCATGTGGAAGAAGAGATCTATATTTTGGGACCTACCCTACTGGAAACAGCTAGATGTCCGCTCTTCAATCGACGTGATGCACGTGACGAAGAACCTTTGCGTGAACCTGCTAGGCTTCTTGGGCGTGTATGGGAAGACAAAAGATACACCGGAGGCACGGGAGGACCTGCAACGTTTGCACGAAAAAGACGACATGCCTCCAAAGCAGTATGAAGGTCCTGCCAGCTACGCTCTTACCAAAGAAGAGAAGGAAATCTTCTTTGAATGCCTGCTCAGTATGAAGGTCCCGTCTGGCTTCTCATCGAATATAAAGGGAATAATAAATATGGCCGAGAAAAAGTTCCAGAACCTAAATTCTCATGACTGCCACGTGATTATGACACAACTGCTTCCGGTTGCATTGAGGGGGCTTCTACCGGAAAACGTTCGATTAGCCATTGTTAAGCTATGTGCATTCCTCAATGCAATCTCTCAGAAGGTGATCGATACAGAAATCCTACCAAGGCTAAGGAGTGATGTGGCGCAATGTCTTGTCAGTTTCGAGCTGGTGTTCCCACCATCCTTCTTCAATATCATGACACACATCCTAGTTCATCTAGTCGATGAGATTTTCATTCTGGGCCCCGTATTTCTACACAATATGTTCCCCTTTGAGAGGTTCATGGGAGTTCTAAAGAAATATGTCCGTAACCGCGCTAGGCCAGAAGGAAGCATCTCCATGGGCCATCAAACAGAGGATGTCATTGGGTTTTGTGTCGACTTCATTCCTGGCCTTAAGAAGATTGGTCTACCTGAATCGCGGTATGAGGGGAGACTGACTGGAAAAGGCACGATTGGAAGGTGTAAGAGCAAGTTTTGTCCCCGAAGGTTTTGAACATTGTTAGACAAAGCAGAAGTGGAACTAATATTGTTTTCGAGTATAAACAGATCCTTAGGTTCCGAAAGAATAGAGTTTGCAAGTAGAAGGTCGAAGGACAACTCACTGCAGTAAAGCTGCAGTCATCTACCGAAGCCTTTGAAGGAAGACGACCCCTAAAAATGTCGTCGAAGAAGATGTTTCTCTCGAGCAAAAAGCGCAACGAGGAGAAAGCTGAAGCTGGTCGAAGACTTAGTATTTTTGCTAGTTCTCTTTATTTTCTTGAGTCGTAGGAAAAACCGTACTATTAAGAGGGGTTTGCTAGTTGAGATCTTTGTCGAAGTGAATTTGCTCTGCTCAACCAAAACCCACAAAAGCCTACCGAGAGAAATCTCACCGCGTCGAGCGAATAGCTCGAAGGCAAAGTCATTGCACTTCGTGCCTTCGAGAGAGAACTCGTTCGGTGAGTCAGCTTACTTGTTCCTCAAGTAAAGTTGCGCAGTGATTGGAATCCGACCGTTGTGGACACGCGTCAAGCGGTTGCATCGGGTCACTTCAGTAATTTTACCCATCGGGATCGCCAACTATAAATACCCCGCACCTACCCGCCATTTCGGGTTGGCTGCTCCTCTGAAGACTCTAAGACAGAAGTCTGAGAGCATCCCAAAGAGATTCATCGAGAGAAAACCTACACCCAAGTCTGAACTGAGTTGAGCAATTCATGGAGACTTAGGTTGATATTAGCCGATCTTTTTATCTTGGAGAACTGCAAGTCTCCTAGACGGTTAGGCGTTGCCTGTCAAGCAGTCGAAGAGTAATTGTCACTGCTGAAGGAAGTTTGTAAAGGTCTCGGAGATGTCCTGAATCATCTACCACGAGTGAAAACTGGACAAGCTCGAGGAGTTTGTTGCAGTGGAGAATAGGACGGAGAGAGTTTTGCTCCAGGTGTTCAATCACCAGTCCCTCCAACCAGACGTAGCACTTTGCAGAGTGTGAACTGGTTTACCAAACATCCCTGTGTCAGGCTCGTTTTCCTTCTAGCATTTACTTCAAGCATTTACTCGTAGCCTGCTTGCCTTCGATGTTTTTCTTCGCTCTCAATCCTTTCGAGCTATGCTTTACCTTCGATACTGTATTTCCTTCGAGATGCCTTTAGTCCTTCGATGTTTGCATGATTTCCTTCTAAGTTCCTTAGAATTTTTAGAAGTGATCATTCACCCCCTCCCCCTCTGATCATTCTTGAGCTTTCAATTGGTATTAGAGCTAGGCACTCCCTACGCTCTGCGTATTTTGGTCTAACAACCTGGAGTGTTGTCAAGAATGTCGTTTGCAGCTGTTCGCTCGGGGGAACCGATTCCCATCTTCAATGGGAAGGACTATCCCTATTGGAAGGACAAAATGAAGAGGAATATCATGGCTATCAACTCTGCCGCTTGGGAAGTTGTCAAGAATGGTGTAACTGTCAAGGACACTGATGCCATCACTCCTGAAGAGGCAAAGAAGATAGAGCTAGATGCTGAAGTCTGGGTATTCATCACAAATCATCTGATTCCTGAAAAATATCATGAGGTCAAGAATATTCCTTCGGCCAAAGGTTTTTGGGATTATCTCGAGAAGATTGGGGAAGGTGTCTCTACTCAGAAAGATGCTCGAATTGACACCCTTCGAAGCAAGTTCTATCGGTTCAAGAGGCACGAGGGAGAAAAAGTTTGTTCCATATACAGCAGACTCACTGCGCTGTCAAATGAACTAATTTCCCTCGGTGCAGATGACATTACCAATCGGATTATTGTCAGAACCTTGCTCCGTTCTCTTGATGATTCCTTCGATCACATTGTGCTGATGATTAAGGAAAGAACTGATTTCAAGGATATGGTTGCCGCTGATATTCTTGAAAGGCTTAATACTTTCGAGATGGAAGAAGATGAGAAACGTGACGTCAATGGGGGTCGAAGAAAATCTCATGCACTGAAGGCCAGAGCTTCACATCACTCCTCTCCTGAAGCTAGTTCTGAATCAGGTTGTGCCTCAGATGACCCCGAGAACATTGGAAAAGATCTGGCACTAATAATGAGAAGATTCAATCGCTTTCAGAGAAGGAACTACTCTTCACCGAAGAAAAACTTTTCTTCAAGACATTCAAGTAATTCATCTCAACATCGATCATCATCCAGAAACTCTTCAGCGAAAGATAACTGTTGCTATAAGTGCAAGAAGCCAGGTCACTTCATTGCTGATTGTCCTCTCTGGGAAATTGAACATAAATCAAAGCACGCTCACAGCGGCTCTTCGAGCAAGTCTTACAGATCGAGCAAAAACCACGATTCGAAGAAATATGATTCAAGGTTTAGAAAAGACAAGAAAGATGGTTCTGATGATGACAAGAAGAAGAAGTATCACAAGCATCGAGAGGGTTCTTCCTCTAAATCACATTCCTCTCGTCGACAGAATTCACACCGAGCCAAAGCCTATCTGGGTAAAGAGATGAACTCTGAAGATGAAGCTTCCGGTTCTGAAGCAGGATGAAAGTCAAGATCTGGTTCTGGTTCTGAATCTGATGGTGTTGCTGGGATAGCATTCGCCTCGAACAAGAATTCAAGTTCATTCTTTTCCAACCAGAGCAGTGAAGATGAATCTCCAGCTTACTGCTTCATGGCCAAGGCTAAGGTATCCTCATCTAAGAAATCCTACGATACTTCTGATGGATCTGCTTATGAAAGTGACTCTAGGATAAGCTATGCTAAACTTGCTAAAATTGCTTCTATCCAACAAGATGAGCTAGATTCTCTAAGTGAAACCATTCAAAAATCTGAGACCTTGTTGATCGATGAGATTGAGAAGGGTCAAACTTTGACAAATGAGCATGTTGCTCTGAAGGAAAAGTATGATGAGCTTTCCTCTCGGCATGATCTCCTCTCAGTGGACTACGAGAAACTAACCTATGAATTACGTCAAGGGAAAATGGCTCTCGAGAAACTGAGAGAGGCTAATGAAGAGTTGGAAAGTGTCAATCTCACGCTCATGGCTCAACAAGGCTCAGAAACTAAAAATGAATCTACTTCACCTTGCTTAACCTATTTGGAACGAAGTAAAATTGAGTCTATTTCTGAGAGATCGAAAGGAAAGCAACCTATTGTTATTGATGATGCTAATCCCTCGAACGAGGAAACCATTACCGAGGAACTCCTCAGGTTGAAAAATTTATTTGAAACAGGCATGTTCAAAAGTGTGCAGGGACACCAGTACTTATGTGATATCCTTTGAAAGGCACTTCTTCACAGGAATCCTCATAACGAAGGAGTTGGCTTCGAAAGGAAAATCAATCCTGATGGAACCTACTGGGAACCCGAGCAGTATCCTAAAACTGTCTGGGTTCTTGCGAAAGAAAAGCCCATTGATATTGCTAACCTTTCAGGTTTCAGTTGCAAAATTGACAAAGCTATTGTTGATGAATCACTTGATTCTGACTACAAGCTTGTTAAAGATCAGGAAGGAAAGGTGTCAACTGAATTCGTTGGTACTCCTCCAAAGAATGGCTTTTATAAGCGACAGATTTGGGTTCGCAAATCTCTCGTAGAAAAACTGCCCCCTAACCATTCTATGCAGGGAAAATCCTCGGTACCACCGAATCACTACTATTCTCTCGAGGATAGAAATGAACCCTTGGTGCCTGCTTCAAATGTTCCCCAGAAGGAATACTATCGTGTCGATAGAAATGTTTATCGTCATCATAATAATTACACCAAAATTTCCATTACCCATCGTTACTCTAACCCCTCATCGAGGAATTATGTTTATGGTGTGCTTGATGGTCCTGATCGACAATGCAATCCTGTTCGATATAATATTGCTGATCCATCTAGCTCTACCATGCCTTCTAAGTCACCTGCTCGTTTGTGGGTGGTTAAGAAGAACTAATTCTTCTGCAGGGCTATGTCTCCGGTGGATCCGAATGGGTCATGGATAGTGGATGTACAAATCATATGACCGGAGACAAAGAGTTGTTCGCCGAGGAAAAACTATCTGAATCTTCACAGAAATATATTACCTTCGGTGATAACAACAAAGGGAAAGTACTTGGTTTGGGTAAAGTTGCTATATCGAAAGACAAGCATATTAATAAGGTTTTGCTTGTACAATCTCTAGGATATAATCTTATGTCTATATCGAAACTTTGTGATATGGGTATGCTTGTTCTGTTTTCTGCGTCTCGTTGTGTTGTCTTTTCACAGGATGATTATTCCTTCGTGTTCGAAGGATATCGCAAGGGTGATCTTTACGTCGTTGATTTTTCTTCGGGACCTGCTGTGTCCACATGTTTAATGGCCAAAGCCACTTCTGGTTGGTTATGGCACCGAAGACTTGGTCATGCAGGGATGAAAAATCTTCAAACTCTTATCTCGAAGAAGAACATCATTGGAATTGATAATGTAAAATTCGATAAAGATCGTCTATGCAGTGCCTGTGAAGCAGGAAAGATTGCCAAGAAACATCACTCTGCAAAAACCGTCATGACTACTACTCGTCCTCTTGAATTACTTCATATGGATTTATTCGGTCCTCAAAATTATGCTAGTCTTGGAGGTAACAAGTATGGTCTGGTTATTGTTGATGATTTCTCTCGATATACCTGGGTTTTCTTTCTAGATGACAAGAGCAAGGTTGTTGATATTTTCAAAACTTTCGCAAAGAGAGCTCAAACTGAATATGAATTATCTCTCAAGCATATCAGAAGTGATAATGGTACAGAATTCAAAAATACTCATATCGAAGATTTTCTTGATGAATATGGCTTTACTCATGAATTCTCGGCTGCCTATACACCGCAACAAAATGGTGTGGTCGAGAGAAAGAATCGAACACTTATTGAAATGGCCAGAACAATGCTTGCTGAATACAAGACCCCTATCAGGTTCTGGGCTGAAGCTATCAAATCTGCATGTCATATCATCAACAAGGTTTATCTGCATAAGTTTCTGAAGAAAACTTCACATGAACTCATCACTGGTAAAAAGCCAAATGTGTCATATCTCAGGGTTTTTGGTGCTCCATGTTACATCAGAGACATGAATCACAGCTCCAAGTTTGCCCCAAAGGCTCACGAAGGTTTTCTTCTAGGTTATGGTTCGAATTCTCACACTTACAGAGTTTACAACTCACATCTTGGCAAAGTTGTAGAAACTGTAAATGTTCGATTTGATGAAACTAACGGCTCTCAAAAGGAGCAATTGCCTCTTAACCTGGATGAACCACCTTTGGATGAAGTTATCAGGTACATGGCTATTGGAGATATTCGGCCTGTCGAAGGAAATGCTCAACAAGCAAACAGGGATGATGATGGTCCAATGTTCCCACACATAGCCCGGGGCGCTGGAGATCAACATCCTGAAGAAATTGATGCACAGGTCGAAGGAGAACGCATAAACGAAGAAAATGCTGATCCCGAAGGACAAGCTGAACCCGAAGGAAATGATCCCGAAGATCAACCTGATCCACAAGATGAAGAAATTTTTCCTCGCGTTCGAAGAAGAGTGGATGTCGACTCAATTCTCGAAGAGATTCGTTTACCAGGTCGTCCCACCACTCGTTCTCGTACTCGATTAGCTAACTTCTGTGGAAATTTCTCGTTTGTATCCATGCTAGAACCTTCAAAATTTGATGAAGCCATGAGAGACTCAGACTGGATGACTGCCATGCTCGAAGAACTTAACCAGTTCGAGAGAAATAAAGTCTGGTCCCTTGTCGATAGACCTGATTCCACGAAGCATAATATCATTGGTACGAAGTGGATTTTTCGCAACAAGCAAGATGAAGATGGCATAGTGGTAAGGAATAAAGCTCGACTGGTTGCACAAGGCTACACCCAAATCGAAGGTATTGATTTTGGTGAGACTTATGCACCAGTTGCTCGTCTTGAATCCATTCGTGTCATGCTTGCTTTTGCCAATTACAATGGTATATTGCTATATCAAATGGATGTCAAAAGTGCATTTCTTAACGGTGAGATCGAAGAAGAAGTGTATGTTATGCAGCCACCAGGTTTTGAAGACCCGAAGAATCCTGATAAGCGAAGAATTTGCTCGCATGATGTCGAAGAAATATGAAATGTCAATGATGGGTGAATTGAAGTTCTTTCTCGGGCTTCAAATCCGTCAACAGAAGAATGGTACTTTCATTTCACAAGAGAAGTATCTCAGAGATTGCCTGAAGAAGTTTGATCTTGTCAGTTGCAAAACTATCAAGACTCCAATGCCTACTAATGTACATCTATATGCAGATGAGAAGAGCAAACCTTTCGATCAGAAGAAATATCGCTCGATGATCGGTTCGCTTCTTTACCTTTGTGCATCTAGACCTGACATTATGCTATCAGTTTGTATGTGTGCTCGTTTTCAGGCAAATCCGAAGGAATCTCATCATATTGCTGTCAAGCGAATCCTTCGATATCTGGCTCACACACCAACCTTGGGTCTTTGGTATCCCAAGGGTGCCCAGTTTGATCTCGTTGGTTATTCAGATTCCGACTGGGCTGGTGATCGAGTCGACAGGAAATCTACCTCAGGCACATGTCATTTTCTCGGTAGATCTCTTGTCTGTTGGGCGTCGAAGAAACAGAATTGTGTATCTATTTCTACGGCTGAAGCCGAGTATATTGCTTCCGGTTCATGCTGCACTCAGATTCCGTGGCTCAAACAAATGCTGAAAGATTATGGTATTCTTGTGAAGAAAATTCCATTGCTTTGTGATAACGAGAGTGCAATCAAAATTGCTCATAATCCAGTGCAACACTCTCGAACGAAGCATATTGATATTCGTCATCATTTTCTTCGAGATCATGTTCAGCGAGAAGATATTGTTATCAGCCATGTTCGCACCGAAGATCAATTGGCTGATATATTCACAAAGCCCTTGGATGAAAAGAGGTTCTGTACACTGAGGTGTGAGTTGAACATCTTGGACTCACGCAATGTGCAGTAAGATCATAACCATCGGTATTATGTATCATACTTTATTATTGTAGTTTACTTTCGTTATTTTTCTATCGTGTTTCTTTTTCGATTGATTTTGTTCGTTTGGTGTTGTCCTATACACTTATCACTCCGAGTTTTATCGCTGTTTTATCTCGGATTGACTAAGTATCGGACCCTGTTTTCCCTCTATTCTATCCCTACCCCATTTGTGCTTTTTCTCTCGTGAACATGTACATATTGTACTCGATCAAGATTCCCCTCGAATGTCATTGATTCCGAAGGAAAATCTATCGAAGTTTTATCTACTTTTATACTCGATGTTCGATGAGTTTGGTCTCGGACGTGGAGCAACTTTCTTTCGGTTCGTTGGGATTTCCCGCGATTACCGCCACAAAATCCGTCCGTGAATGCGGAGAGACGCGAAATCTGCGCCGTTGGATCAGATCTGACAGCTCGGTCAGACCCTCCCTTATAAATACTGATCCACTCCACCGGCTTAGACATCGCTATTCCTTCGACTTCGTCTCTTCGCCTCCAGAAGCTCTCTCTCTCGCGCGCCGTCGTCCTGTCTCGTCACCGTCGACTCCCTCGCTGCTTAACTGCCGGAAGGAAGCCGCCGGAGACGTTCCCGTCGACGAAGATATTCATCCGCGTCGCCGTAGTCGCCTCACATCACCAAGTTAGGGTATGTGTGGCTCTAGAGTCGATTCAATCTCGTTCTGTTCATCGTTTCCAGCTTTTGTGTTGATTTTTCTCTGATTTCTTTTAGGTCTATTTGATCCGTTTGGATCTTTGAATCTTGGGAAATCTGATTCTAGGTTTTCTGTCGATTCCCCATCTGTCCTTGGTAAGAAATCCCTCGGATTCTCCCACTTAGGCAATTCCTACAGTATCGTTTCAATAGATTTAATCTTGTGCGATTTATTCATACAAGTTCTTCGTTAGATTTCCACCCGATGAAAATCTAGCCTAGCACTTTCATGAAAACTTGCGTTAAGACAAATCTCTCGATATGATTGCTGCATTCAAAATGTTTCTTCTCGTTATTGCTGGTACTTGTTCACAACTTTCCTATATTCCCTCGTACCTTTCTATTTCGCAGGAAAATGTCTGGCAACGAAGGAAATATTAGAGTTCCCAAGCGAATGGGAGGCCGAACAAGAATCACCAATAACTCTGAAGGTTTATCTGAAGAAGTGATCATTGAAAAGAATTTGAGAACGCCGTCTGGTTCTGAGGATGATCGTACAAGAGAAAATCGTCTGCAAGAGATTCGAAGACTTCAAGCTCTTCGTTGGTATGAATACAAGTCTCTTATTTCTCGTTGGGAGAGGCTGTTTGCTATGAAGAATCCTTGGGTTGATGTCAAAGCTCTAAGGCCAAAGTGGACGAAATTTAATCGACCACCTCCTCCTACTGATGCACACCCTTCAGCTCTCAAAACTCCTGATGATTTTAAAGAGCTCGTTGAAGCACGTGAACTTCGGGCACAAAAGAGGAAAGAAGCCAAAGCATGAAAGGAAGCTGCGGCTGCTAAAGCTGCCGAAGAAGTTGGCCCCAACGCCAAACCGAAGGGTGGCAAGAAGTCTGCCAAGAGACAGAAAAAGGTTGTAATAGTTTCACCTCCTGATGCAAGCTCCGAAGGAGAAGCTAATTCTGATGATCAAGACCCTGGTACAGAGGCTGATGTCGAGGACTTACCTCTGAAGAAAAAGCCGAGCAGTAGAGGCATAAGGATCCAGGAGCCAGCTCCACAGGCTCCTCGAGGAAATATTGACTTGACCAACTTGGTCACAGATCCGCCTATTTCATCTGCTCCACCTGTTCCTGCTCGCCAACCAAAACCTTCGGCTCCATCGAAGGGAAAGCAAACTCAAGTTGGTGAAGATGATGAAACGCTTATTCAGCGAAAGGAAAGACTGGCCAAGCAAAAGGAACAAGAAGAAAAAGACTTGATTAATTCTAAGCTCCTAAACTTTCACAGTCAGCCCGAGCATAAAAAAGCTCTGGTTGCTCAACAGCTTGGTATTCTCCATTTGGTCAGTGAAAAATATCGACAACAGATTTCTGCAGGCACTATCCCTAGTGTCCCGAAAGAAAAAGTCACCGAGAAAGTTGTGACTCCCACAGTCACGAAAGAAAAGGTAACAGCCCCTAGTGCTTCGAAGAAGAATGTTGAGGCCCCTAGTGCCTCGAAGGATAAAGCAGTGGTCTCAAAACCCATTGCTGCTGCCAAGGCCACCAAGGAAGCCGAAAAGAAAGCCAAGGAGGCAAGACAGAAGGCTCAAGCTGCTCCAGTTCCTCGAGCTGCACCAGCTCCTGCCTCTGTTGCACCAGCTGTTTCCGGTCCTCGTGCCGATGAAGAGAGCTCTAACGAAGGAGAATCAAATGCAAATGCTCCTTGGGATGCTGCACATATATCTCACATTCTCTGGAAAATGGCTACTACACCGAGCAGAGTCACTTCCGAGGATGATGTTCCTGCTGAAATCCAAGAGCATGTTGCTCGATACATGATACGCTGGGAAGGCTACATCACCCAAGATAAAAAGGATAAGGAGCAAGTCAGGTTTTACACCAGGCAACTCCTAGAGGAAACCGAGGACATTGAGTCCCGAAATTTTTTCAAGTCCAAGATTGCATCTGCTGAAGCTTCCAGGAGGACTCAGAAGGAAAACTTAACTGCTGTGTTTGACAAGGTAAAACAAGTTGTGTCTGCTGTTTGCAAAGAGCATAATGATGCTCTGTTCCAAAGACAATCTCGAAAGAGAAAGTCTACTGCCCCAACCTCTGAGCGTGGGACGCCAGAGATCGAGAAGAATGCAAAGAAGTCCAAGTCCACCGAGGTCGTTGCTACCACAGAACGACAAGAAACTGAACCAAACCCCACCAAGCAACCCACTCCTCCCCGTAAGAAAACTCCACCACCTCGCCAAACAAGTTCACCGCCTCGACAAACAACTCCACCCCCTCGTCAAGCTACACCTCCACCCCGACAACAAACACCTACACCTCCACCTCCATCTCCACCCCGTCAACCCTCACCACCAAAAGCCTCGCCACCACCTCCAAACCCACCATCTCCACCTCATGTCATTCCATCGACCACCCCCGCCACTGAAATCCAAGCTCATGCAGAGACCGAGCAAGTTGCTCGTGTCGAGCAAGAAACTCAAGTTCAGAAAGATTACTCTTCTGCCCGGACTATGCCTGAAGGAGAAGATGTTGATGTTGACATCACGACAGTTTCCTCTCGACGAGATCCTGTCGTAAGCAATAGTTCTGGAGATGACAGTTCAAGTGATAATTCTTCATCCTCCTCATCCAGTTCTTCGAACGAAGAAATGGTTGATGCTTTTGCTCAATTTGATGAAGACTTGGAGGCCATGGAAATTGAAGAGGCCGCACAAAAATGCTCAAACCGACGAAGGAGATGCCGTCGTAGCTCAGGCCGAGGAGCATGCTCCTGCAGTCATTCCGACTCAGGATATCGTAAACATTCCATCATCTATCTCTCGACCTGCTGAACCAGAGTTCCAGATGCCAGATAACGCTGCTGAGGTTTTTCCCATTGATGAGCTGCTTCACTCTGCTCATCCGAGAGAAATGCTGCCTTTGTTCCGCTCAGATGTTCCTCGAGGAGGTCCCATCTTCAAAAGGCGCGAACACAAGCCAGTTTTCTTCGGTACCAATCCCTACGAGAAGCCAAGAAGTGCTTATTCTCTTCGGTTTTGGACCCAAGAGCAAGCTATCTATTATACTCGTGTGTTGTACAACAAGGCAAGAGTTTTCCAGCATCAATATCTTGATATGCCTTCGGTGTACTCCACTACGTGTTTCGAGAACATTGCCGAGACAATTGATAGCCTGCATGCTCACAAGATGTTTGCTCTCGATTGTGGTTACAATCCCGAGCTTATCAAACAGTTTTATGCAACACTTTATGTCTCTGGAGATCCTGAGAACTCGAAGACATGGAAATTTGACTATATGATTCAAGGCCAAGTTTTTCACATGACTGTCGACCAATTTCTGGCTATCATCAATTTACCTCGGTTCGAAGGATTACCTCACAAACTTCATGACTTACCTGCTGCAACTTCTGCTGAATTCTCTACGCTGATGGATCCAGAAGTCGTAGGAGATCACTACCCCACTGAGCCGAAGCCAAGACACTTGGTATTTGAAGCAAAGGAATGGTTTTATATTCTTTCGAAGACTTTGATGCCAATGCTGGATGTGCACGATAATTTTCCAATTCCAAATGATGTGCAACTTGCTCTGTTGAAGTTAGTCCACGGTCATCCCTTCGATTTTGAAGACTACTTCCTCAGAACTTTGGTGTCTTGTGCTGATGACCACAATTCCCACAAGCCATATGCACCATGGCTGATGGCAATCTGCAATTACTCTCGGGACGTGCCATTCCCCGTATCCATTTACCCGAAGATTTTCACTCCTCCTGTTCGTGAAGTATTGCAGGTTGTTGCTCGACCCAACGACCCTTTTGCTGAGCACACTGGCATCCGCGCCCACTTAACTGAGCGCAATATTCGCTCGAAGTTTATCAAGCCAGTGCATCATATGGAAGTTTCTCTTCGGTCCCAGCAAATGCTTCAACATCACATTGATCAAGATTTTATTCAGAAGCAAGCTCTGATGGATGAGATCAATCACTTGCGTAACATTACCATGAACAACAATCAGATGCTGCGTGAATGCCTTCGCCGTGATTGGAAAGGTCTTCGGAAGTTCAATTCCCTCGGTCAACTTCAACGTTGTGGTTTCAAAGAATATCCTCCTCACCTGAACAGAAATTGGACCAATGATGATCGAGTAGATCGACCGGATCCCAATATCCCTCGTCTACCAAAGCACAGAGATATTCTCAGTGTCGATGATTATTATCATATCACTTTGGACACCTTCTCCTCCGACTCCAAGCAAGAAGAAGCCCCTCCTCAACGTCAACCTCGAGTTTCCTCGCCTCTTCCTCGAAGCCCCCGGACCCCGCCGGAATCGCAGCTGGAATCTTCTGGAGATCAACACTCCTTCCGCACGAAGATCACTCCTCCAGGCGCTCGTCCAATTCGTCGTGCTCCAACGCTCGCCGAATCTTCTCGTCGTCGCCGGAGCCAGCCTCGCGAGTAGGGATTTCTTTCGACCCTATTCTCTCGACTTTTTGTACGTTGTGACAAAAAGGGGGAGATGTAGTGGCATCGAAGAAATTAGTTTGCCTACGGGGTTAAGGGTTTTGCATTCCATTTGATAAACTCTTGTTTTTTTTGAGGTTTCTGAGTAGTTTCAACAAACTTTCGATTCATATTCGATCTGGTTGTAACTAACTCTAAGTAGGACTGTGAACTGCTACTCTTTTCGTAAGATATCTATCTGCTGCTTGCGATACTTAACCTTTTTGCAGGAAGTTATCTATCCTATAAGTTCACAGGTCATTCGAGGAAATTGCATACTTCACATTGGATACTATCTGGAATGCAATTTCTCTCACTAAGACTATTGATGTTTTTCCCTCGACACTACTTGTCAAATATGCACTTCACAGGAAATCTTTATCTTCCGTGCATACATCTAGGGGGAGTACTTCATCGATCTCAGCATTGGTTTATCATCGAAAACTCAAACTTTTTCAAATTATTTATCGATGCCTGTTTTGTCAACAATCGTCCAAAAAGGGGGAGATTGTAAGAGCAAGTTTTGCCCCCGAAGGTTTTGAACATTGTTAGACAAAGCAGAAGTGGAACTAATATTGTTTTCGAGTATAAACAGATACTTAGGTTCCGAAAGAATGGAGTTTGCAAGTAGAAGGTCGAAGGACAACTCACTGCAGTAAAGCTGCAGTCATCTACCGAAGCCTTTGAAGGAAGACGACCCCTAAAAATGTCGTCGAAGAAGATGTTTCTCTTGAGCAAAAAGCGCAACGAGGAGAAAGCTGAAGCTGGTCGAAGACTTAGTATTTTTGCTAGTTCTCTTTATTTTCTTGAGTCGTAGGAAAAACCGTACTATTAAGAGGGGTTTGCTAGTTGAGATCTTTGTCGAAGTGAATTTGCTCTGCTCAACCAAAACCCACAAAAGCCTACCGAGAGAAATCTCACCGCGTCGAGCGAATAGCTCGAAGGCAAAGTCATTGCACTTCGTGCCTTCGAGAGAGAACTCGTTCGGTGAGTCAGCTTACTTGTTCCTCAAGTAAAGTTGCGCAGTGATTGGAATCCGACCGTTGTGGACACGCGTCAAGCGGTTGCATCGGGTCACTTCAGTCATTTTACCCATCGTGATCGCCAACTATAAATACCCCGCACCTACCCGCCATTTCGGGTTGGCTGCTCCTCTGAAGACTCTAAGACAGAAGTCTGAGAGCATCCCAAAGAGATTCATCGAGAGAAAACCTACACCCAAGTCTGAACTGAGTTGAGAAATTCATGGAGACTTAGGTTGATATTAGCCGATCTTTTTATCTTGGAGAACTGCAAGTCTCCTAGACGGTTAGGCGTTGCCTGTCAAGCAGTCGAAGAGTAATTGTCACTGCTGAAGGAAGTTTGTAAAGGTCTCGGAGATGTCCTGAATCATCTACCACGAGTGAAAACTGGACAAGCTCGAGGAGTTTGTTGCAGTGGAGAATAGGACGGAGAGAGTTTTGCTCCAGGTGTTCAATCACCAGTCCCTCCAACCAGACGTAGCACTTTGCAGAGTGTGAACTGGTTTACCAAACATCGCTGTGTCAGGCTCGTTTTCCTTGTAGCATTTACTTCAAGCATTTACTCGTAGCCTGCTTGCCTTCGATGTTTTTCTTCGCTCTCAATCCTTTCGAGCTATGCTTTACCTTCGATACTGTATTTCCTTCGAGATGCCTTTAGTCCTTCGATGTTTGCATGATTTCCTTCTAAGTTCCTTAGAATTTTTAGAAGTGATCATTCACCCCCTCCCCCTCTGATCATTCTTGAGCTTTCAGAAGGGACTCAATAATATGCAGGGACGGACATTCTTGTTCTCAAGCACACTACACAGTTCTACAGAACTCTATCTTGGTGGCCCCGTATGTCGATGAACACAAGAACAGTCTGCGCTCCAAACACCCAGAGGAGTGTGACGACTGGATTACACATGAACACATCAGGACTTTCGGCGATTGGTTGGAAACACGTGTCAGAGGTGACAACACTGTTTCTGATGAGTTGTTCTCGTTGTCTAGGGGACCATCTTCAACTGTATTGACTTACAAAGGATACGAGATAAATGGGAATACATTTTACACGATCGCCCAAGATCAAAAGAGCACAAACCAAAACAGCGGTGTCCGCTTTGATGCAGCAACCAAGAGGGGAAAGGACACATATTATGGTTACATAGTGGACATATGGGAACTTGACTACGAACATGATTTTAAGGTCCCTTTGTTTAAGTGCAAATGGGTCAATCTGTCAGGAGGCGGGGTACAGGTAAACCCACAGTACGGAATGACAACAGTGGATCTGAACAATCTTGGGTACACAGACGAACCATTCGTCCTAGCCAATGATGTGGCGCAGGTTTTCTATGTGAAGGACATGTGTACCAAACCGAGAAAAAGAAAATATATGGAAGCGAATACATCATACGATGAGCCAAAGCACCACATAGTTCTTTCAGGAAAAAGAGACATCGTGGGATTGGAGGGCAAGACGGACATGTCCGAAGATTATGAAAAGTTTCATGAAATTCCTCCCTCCAAAGTCAAGGCTGATCCAAGCACCCTGTTAAGCGATGAAGAATATCCATGGTTACGGCGCAATAAGCAAAGGACACAAGCGAAGAAAAAGTGAAGACAGATGAAGTCAGAAAGGGTTGAAAATTGATGATGTGGCTTTGAACGGTTCATTTTGAACAAAAAAAAATGAAATCCCTTTGTAGATAGATCAACAAAACACACGGTTCTCCTGCATACAGCCCGACTGTGGCTCGTGAGTGCGCGCATATCAAATGCACCGTCGGGTTGTATGCAGGGAATCCGAATGATTTGTATTTGGTCGATGAACTGAAGGATTTCTAGCTAGATATATCAACAAAACACACGGTTTTGCCTGCATACAGCCCAACTGTGGCACGTGAGTGCCCGCACATCAAATGCACCGTTGGGCGTATGCAGGCCAATCCGAATGATTTGTATTTGGTCGATGAACTGAAGGATTTCTAGATATATCAACAAAACACAAGGTTTCGCCTGCATACAGCCCAACTGTGGCTCGTGAGTGCCCGCACATCAAATGCACCGTTGGGCGTATGCAGGCCAATCCGAATGATTTGTATTCGTACACACCGAGTGTCTGAGAGGTGGGATATATATAGGGGTCGTGTGCCTCTTTAGCCCCGGTTGCTAGCACAAACCGGTACTAGCGCGAGACCTTAACTGTGTACATGCCGGTTCCCAGATCCAACGACTCACAAGCCGGATCCAACGACTCACAAGCGCTTAAAAGAAACACGCGATCCGTGTACTTCTTCCTGATTGGTGGGATTCAGACCCGGGTGAGGTTAAAAGCACGCGCAAAGCCAACCTCCACTATTTCTCTTCTCGCGAAGTCCTCCCCTTCCGCGGCACCGCCACCATCCAGTTTTTGCCGTAACCCTCTCAACTTTTTAGCACATGCTATATGGGTCAAATGATGATACCATGCCAAGTTTCAACATTTTTGGAATTCATTTGTAGTGCTAGAAACTGAAAAATTAAATAAAGCAAAAAAGAAAACAAAAAAACTGGAAAAAAGAAAAAAAAATGCCACCTATTGGGCCACCACGGCCTGAATACGACTAGAAACCCAACCATGGGCCAGGATTCAGGCCCGCAATAGGCCCAATAGGCCCACATGCAAGTAGTAGCAGATTAGGCCCGGAAGCCTGCAGTTGAGAGGAGCTCGAGACGGTACGCGCAGCAGCGCTTATAAACCGCTCGAGCGCTCCCTCGACTAGCGAGGTGGGACTAAACATCCCACCGCTCCGCGGCGCAAGGCGTTTGGTTCCGGTTGGTGGCACAAACCGGAACTAAAGGGGAGCATTGGTACCGGTTCGTGCCACCAACCGGGACCAATGCCCCCCTTTAGTCCCGGTTGGTGGCACCAACCGGAACCAAAGGTCCCTGTTTGCCGCCTTTTCGGCTGCTGAAAAAAACCTTTGGTCCCGGTTGGTGTCATCAACCGGTACTAAAGGGGGGCATTGGTCCCGGTTGTTCGAAAGAACCGGTACCAATACTCTGGGTATATAAATGGCACTTGTAAATTTTCAGTTCTAAATCTCGCCATTTCCCCCGACGACGCTGGAGACGAAACCGACGCCGTCAGGCTGCCCAACCTCCGCCCGCCGCCCCCGTCGCACCCGCCGGAGACGACACCGACGCCGTCAGGCTGCCCCGACGCCGCCCGCCGCCTCCTCCGTCGCCGTCGCCACCGCCCGCGCCCGTCGTCGTTGCGTTCTGGGTGAGCCACCGCCTCGTTTCCCCCTCCCAGCGCTCCTCCCCGCGCTCTCCTTCGCCTTCCCGCCGTGGACAGAGCTCCGGCCGCTGCCGGGCTCGTCGCCGTGGTCGCGGGCTACCTGCGGGAGGCCGCGGGCTACCTGCGGGTGCCTTCCCCGTGCCTCCCCGTGCCCGGGAGCTCGACTCCGGGAGGGCGCCGCCGCGCACAGTGGCACCGGCGTCATGCCGCTGGCCATCCCCTAATCCCCCTGCTAACCCCCCAAGCCACTGACATGTGGGCCCTAATGCCTAATTAATTTAAATCAGAAATTCCAGAAACTTATGTACTTTACAAATGTTGAAAAATTAAAAAAAAGATTTATGTATTCATTGTTGCAATAATGGTGTATACAAACTTGAGCAATTTGAATAACTTTAGAAGTACCGGACTCTCAAGAGCCAAAACACCATTTGTAAAGCGTCGCCGAGGCCACCCAAATTTACCAAGTCGATGGTCGGAAACTAGGGTAAAGGGTCGAGGGTCACCGAGGGGTCGATGGTTGGGAACTAGGGTAGAGGGTCTAGGGTCACCGAGGGGTCGATGGTCGGGAACTAGGGTAGTGCCTTGTGTGAAAGTATTGAAGAAATCCATGGCTTCATCATGCCCCCATGTTTGGCTCAGGGCGCCATCTTATATAGATTTATTGTCGTGCCAAAAACTGGTGTCAACACATGCCCCCCCATGTTTTTCGGCAAAACTTGTATGTTTGGCACACTAATATATCCATGCTATATATATCATGTTTGTATATTAAGTGTCATGTTGTAATTAATATTTTGCACAAACTATGGACGGTCGTCAAAGAAACTTAGAACAAGAAAAGATGTTGGGGGAAATCATCCGCGAAGGACCGTTGTTGGTGGGCGACATCGTCCGGGTAGGAGGTGATGTATTCCAATTTCTGAACGACACCGATGGTCTGGAAGAAGAGGGTGAAGCAGGATCCGGTGATCGGACAATGGAGGTGGAAGGAACTGCTTATGATGGCTCTTGTGAGCGAACGGAGGAGGAGTTGTTGGAAAGTCCGACAAGGTATATATAATAATTAAGCCTGTGCTGACTAGCTAATTGATGCATTAATTGTTTTGGACTGTGTACACATATTAACTCTCTTCTTTCTTCTTTTCTAGCCCTCCGTATCCGGATCGAGCCAAACTTCGGTAACGAGACGAGGCCCAAAGAAAAAGTTGCGCCCGGATGAAAGGTTCACGATCACCGGCATCAATAGAGATGGCCAACCGATTGAACCCAGCCGGACCAAAGATGCATTTTCTGCTCAGTGCGGGGTTCTTGTTAGGGACATGATCCCGATCAGCATCCAGCAATGGAATAAGCCGAAGGCCGGAGACCCTGAAGTGTGTTTTGTCACCGATAGACAGAAAGATGATCTTTGGACCGCGCTGAAGGCAAATTTCACCCTACCGGAAGAGGAGCGTCCGGAAAAGCCAGTTATAGAGCAAAAGGTCAAGACTCATGCTCTTAAGAAGATGGCAGAGCTATTCAGGAGGTGGAAGAATGAGTTAAAAACAACGTTTGTCGACAAAGAGAAGACTCCAACATTCACCGGCCGATTTGAGAATATAAGAGAACAGTGGCCCGCATTTGTGGCCCACAAGACATCGGAGAAGAGTAAGAAGATGTCAGCGATAAACAAACTAAATGCTGCAAAGAAGAAGCATCACCATTGCACGGGGTCAGGTGGCTACCACAAAGCCCGACTGTTGTGGGAGAAGGCTAAAAAGGACCTTCTTGACAAAGGGATCATACCAGTGACATTGAACTAGCCAGAGCGTGCAAGGAATTGGTTCTTCGGGGTTGGGGGAACCTTGCACCCTGAAACAGGGAAGTGCTTTTGGACGAACGAACAACTGAGAGTACCGATCACCAAGCTTCAGGAGTTAATCGCCGAAACGGAGGCAGGGACGTTCGTTCCCGATAGAGAGAACGACGAGCTCACACTGGCCCTCGGGAATCCTGAGCACCCAGGACGAACACGAGGCACGACAGGTTCCCTTCCGTGGAAGCATGGGTTTCCCGATGCAGGCGGTTACAAAGGCAGGGAGAGGAAGAGGAAACAGGAGCAAAGCGAAATACAGAACCTGCATGCAAGAGTACAAGCGCTAGAGGAGAGGCATCGAGCTGACGAAGCTACCCTAGAAGCTACCCCGCCATCTCAGTGGAGAAGCAGCTTGGCTTCCACCGAGGTAATTGCGTAACCTGATTTGACGGCTTCCAGGTACCCCATGGATGAAATCACGGAGTCTCAAGAATGCCACCTTAAGAAACAATTGATGCAATTCAAACCCACGGTGGCTATCGGCCATGTTGCACCTCCTCGACCCAACGAAACTTTTCACTGTCTTCCGATTCCACAAGGCTATGCTGTTGTGATGGTCGATGAAATAATGGAGGGATATGAGGAGATCGAGCTTGACTACCTGCTTAGCGGCTTCCCGCCCTTTGTTGGTGAGCCCAAAGTGGAAGGCGTGATGCAGTTTAGCAGTGAGTTTCCCTCGGTGAGGATACCAAGGTTTGTCTCCCGTAGGACTCCGGATATGATAAGTAGGTGTCAGCGGCACGACTGCCGTGGACCTGCACACAAACACAGATAACTTTGTTCCCAACAAAGTTCAGAGAGGTTGTCAATCTCTCCGGTCTTGTTGTTCACAAAGGGTAAAACACAAGTGATAATGATAGCAAGTAAAAGCAGAAAAGTAAAGATAGCTTGGAAACAGTAATAAGGATATGGACTGGGATACGTGATGTTCGCTAGTGATGTCTCTCTCCCAAAAGACGATAAAAATGCTATGCGAGGTAAACAAATTACAGAAAGGCAATTGACAGGATTATGAACGCACCGCAATGCTAACTATGCTACAAAAGAAAGGAAGAGGTTCAAAAGCACGGTCAGTACGCCAAGGTAAGTAGACCGAAATCCATCTGCATCTACTACTAATCATCCACCTTGAGATATCTATCCAGAACATCTCGCTGGTATTAAGTTGCGAGCCCCACCCAAAGTGTAAACTCAAAGCAACACACAACTGCAATAAAAAAACTTTGCGTAAAGTAAACAATCCTTGTGACCGCGGTCACAAGCACCGTTGTTTTCCCCCTTTTGGCAACAACACATCCCCTAGACTCATGTTTCTGTCACTCAAGCGTGTCATCAGGGAGGCATGAACCCACAATCTAGCACAACGCTCCCTCTTGGAGTCACTACCTACTACTTGGCCAAAGCAATAAACAGCAACGGAGAACATGCAAGAATTACTTAGGAACAAAAATATAAAAGATCAAGACCAAATATATTACTCTATCACAATCTGAACATAATCTCATAATCCATCAGATCCGATCAAACTCAACATAGCAACTGCAGAAATATTACAAAGGTGCCTCGATAATGTATGGCAGCTCACGAGGTCTAAACAATGCAGATCAAAGAGGGGAGGAGAACATGACATAACTACTGATCACGGACCCATGTTCCAAGAAGAACTACTCACGGGACATCCGGGGAGCATCCATGGTGGAGAGGAGACTCCCGGAGGTCAATCCTCCCTCCGGCAGGGTGCCGGGAAGAGGTCTTCTGGTGCTCCCGATCTTGGAAGCGCGGCGGCGGCGGAACAGAGGCGAGTTCGCGGAATAGGGTTCTTCTTCTGGAGTTTTCCCGTGACGGGGGATATATAGGCGAAAGGGGGCAGCCAGAGGTGGGTCAGGGGCCCCAGGCGCCCCCCTGGCGCAGCCAGGGGTGGGGTCGCGCCGGGTGGCCGCCTGGCCCCCCCTTGGCCCCCCTTTGGCCTCTCCCGGGCTTTTCTCGAAGCTTCCGTCACGCTGATTTTTTATCTGAATTTTCCCGAATTTTTCTGGCACTTTTTAAATGGGGGAAAACTGAAATAGAAAAACAACAGAAAACAGGAACTGGCACTAGGGTGCACTGAGTTAGTAGGTTAGTCCAATTATGATAAAAAATGTATGAAAGTGTATCTAGATCATAGCAATATCACACAAAACATGCATGGAACGAGCAGAAATTATAGATACGTTTTGGACGTATCACTACCCTACCGGCGAAGGGGAAAATCTCCTGCAGAATGCTCTGAGGACTTCATGTCTATGGCCGAAGGAATTCATCAAGCTTCCGAACTGGACGACACCTATGCCTCCTTTTCCTCCTCCGGCGAGTAAGGGCCCGCCTCTTCCTCTGCCTCCTCCTCTGACGAGTAAGGGCCCGCCTCCTCCTCCGCCTCCTTCTCCGCATGCGTCGGCGCGTCCGAGCAGCCCGTCTCCTCCTCCGCCTCCTTCTCCGCCTGCGTCGGCGCGTCCGAGCAGCCCGTCTCCTCCTCCGCCTCGTCAGCAAAAGCAGAAGAGAGCCGCCATCGGCGCTCCGACGCCTCTTAAGCAACAAAGGAAAATAGCCGCCGTCGCTCCGGCGTCTAGCAGTACAACCAGTGGTGGGAGGCGATTCCAATACGGTCCATCATCTCTCAAGCCTCTTGAGCCGTTACCATACGAGAGGAGCGATGAGGAAAGCGCGAAGATCTCTAAAGGCGAAGTGGATGCCTTTTTAAAAAAGAAAAATCCACCTCCGAAGGAGAAGATAGATGAGGTGAAATTGAAGCGCACTTTGGATGCCCTGAAGCGACCAGCACCGGCTCCGCTGGATGACAACCATGTCCGCGCTCTTAAAAAGAAAGTGCAAGAAACGCGCCGGTCCGGAAGCACTACAACTGACCAAAGGAGAGAACAACAAATTGCAAGAGGGAAAAAATTCCCCAGCTCGGCGTACAGGCGAAACAATTGTGCCCCCCGCTGCAGGTGTCTAGTGATATCGTCGTCGCAAATCTGCCAGCCGGGATGGTGCCCGGTACCAATCCTAGTGATTACCTGCCAGACGATATACAATTTGATCGACTCGAGGTGGACGAACTCAAATTCCGGCACGGGTATCCTCTCGTTAGACCTGATCAACAGCTACCAACGATGATGCGAAGATTCCATGAGTGGTACATGGACACCTGCAAGAACTCTGGGTTGGATAATGTGTTGCTTATGGTTAAAGACAAGCACGACCTCCTTGGAATTGACACGTTGTGTGTTCCATTTGAGGAGTTATTCCAGCTTTACAATGCAATGACCATCGATAAAGTAATCGTCACTTGCTACTGTCTGTAAGTACTACTTCTTTAATTAACTCTCTATATATAGCTCAGCTCTTTCATTGCATGTACATATAATTCACTATATCATGCAGATTGAAGATCGTCGAATGCAAGCAAAGAGAAATCTATAATATTGGGTTCATTAACCTAAATCTCTTTGATGAATGGGCGATGGAAAAGAATCCCAAACAAGCCGAGGCCAACTTGCTACAATCGTTGCTTCAACATCAAAACAAACAAAAAATAATCTTTCCTTACAATTTCGAGTGAGTGTTATACTATGGATATTCGGTTTTCCTTTATTTACTCGAGCTTATAGTAATGTAATTGATGAGTTATGCATGCGTGCGCAGCTTCCACTTTATTCTCCTAGAGATTAAGCTTGAGGAGGGACTAGTAACCGTGTTAGACTCAAGACGAAAAGATCCCAAGACGTATGCGATCATCACTGAAATGCTTAAGAAGTAAGTGCAATCGATCATTATCGTAGCATTTCGGCAACTTTGTTCATTTCCTGATATTAGGTAATAATTATTTTCTATGTCTGCAGGGTTTGGATAACGTTCACCACAAAATCTCCGGGACTGCCGAAGGAGCTGAAATTTACACGCCCGAAAGTAAGTACTACTATCTAGTTCCGCGCATCTTCCATTAATTTGATTCTAGCTAGTTTCATCAATACCATTTATATAATGCTTGATTATCAGTTTGATTGACCTCTATTTCTCGTAAAGTGGTTGTGGCAGCAAGAAGGGACTAATCTTTGTGGATACTACGTATGCGAGTACATCTACAACGCTACGATCTCTAAGCAGAGCGGCTACTCTAAAAAAGAATTTGATGTGCGTAAGCAATAATATTCACAATTTTATTTTATTACCATCATTTGTGTTGAGTTTCATTCATATATATGTATTGACCCCCTTCTTCGAATTAGCATTGGGAGCTGCAGGAAGAACTCCTACCACAAGATCGCATAATAGCAATTCAAGAGGAATTGGCGGGATTCTTTCTTGAGCACGTCATCAGGAAAGAGGGAGAATACCATATGGAACTTGATTTCAGATGTTAGGGTATTGTAAGAGATCTTATATTGTATATATGTAGCCAGTAGCGTCGGATAGATATACAAAAACTTGTTGTTCGAACAATCTCACTTCTCTCTGTATATGTTCATGACGATCTTCTGTACTTAATGGTTTAATTCCTTCATTTGCTTACTAGCTAGCATGTCGAGTCCTCTCTATACGTATAGTACGTAGCGTCGACCAAGCACGGAGATAAGAGAGGACACCTCTCTCTGTTAGCTACAATATATGAAACCCCTAAATTAACCCTACAAAACCCCCATCCCCCCTCTCAAAAAAAAAACCCTAGACACGGAACTACTGACGCGTGGAGGCATTTTGGTCCCGGTTGGTGCTACCAACCGAGACAAAAGGCCCTCCTGCCCGGGCAAGCCGCAGAGGCCACGTGGAGGCCCATCTGTACCGGTTCGTAAGCGAACCGGGACTAAAGGTTTTGGGCATTAGTAATGACCCTTTAGTCCCGGTTCCAGAACCGGAACAGAAGGCCCTCTGGAACCGGGACAAATGAGCCTTTTTCTACTAATGACCGTCGGGCAAATCCCGGTTTGGTGCTGTAATGCATATAGGTTTTTCAAAAAATTAAACTTTAAAAACTCTGACTAAGAATTAAAATGTACTACCTCTCTCCCACAATACAAGATGTTTTTGCAAAGTAGTTTAGTTTACAAATACGTCATACATTGTGGGACGAAGGGAGTATACACTAGTAATAGATGTTTTGAGACTTAAACAAGTTGAAACTCATTCTTAATTTCCCAACTAATCACACGATCTCTATTAAGGGCGACAGTCCTCTGTTTCTTTCTTCCAAACTTGTGTTGTTTGTTCTTCTCTGCTGGCGGTTCATCGATCTCATTGGTAGAGACAATGTTGGAGGATTCTCGGAAGAGTGGGTTGTCGTGGAGGTGTTTGTCGAAACCCTTGCCTAGAAACCTCTTGACAAAGTTGAGCTGGACTAGCCTTGCCCACTTGGAGACCATTAGCACACATCTTTGCCTCCATGTTGTCGGTATCAACTCCTCATTGGAGCGCTGACCTTGTTTCTTCATGATGGCGGCAATCTGTTGGAACATGACCCGTTGTCCGGGGAACTTTTTGTCATTTTCATGCGTGCCACTTGCGAGGTCGGACACTTTGACCTCAAGCATCTCCATGTCCCCAGGCGAGGCGTATTGCGTCAAGTTGAGCTCGGCACACACTGCGAGTGCCTCTGCAGAGGCCTTCAAGAGGGCCGGGTTATCGTTGTTGAGGAGCTCAACAAGGTCGTGGAACGGGATTGTTGCCTCTTTCCAGGAGTATGGGTAGGTCCTCAAGTCACCAAGTGTGGTGAGAAGCAACGTCCACGCCGACAAAGCGGTGATCAAGACCACATGGTCGGTCCTATTATCAGCTCTGAAAATCTTAATCACACCCCAAAGTAGCCTAATAGATGGCTCCACGTCCTCTGGGCGACGTGCTGCTGCGAAAGTGACAACGGCGAGGCAGTTGAGAGCGGCTACTACCTCCGCGTCGTTTGACGACGGTGCTCGTAGCGTCTTCATGAGTGTTGGGAGCTCGAGCGTGCTGGTGAGAATTTCCTTGGAGCAGTCGGCGTTGTCGCCGACAGTGAGCGCAAGGAGGCCGATGGCACGGTAGGCAAGCAAGGCCTGCTCCCTTGTGGAACATTTGTCGAGGAAGGCTCTGCACCGGAAGAAGATCGTGAGACACCGGTGCTCGACCCTGTCCATCGGCATGAAGCCCTCGAGAAGGCCGACGAGCACTTCCATGCCCGCTTCACGCGCCGAGCGACGCTTCTCGTGCAGGCTGTTGATGCATCTGTCCAGCACGTCCAACTTGTCCTTGCCATCATCTACCGATTCTACACAAATTAGACACCATCTGAACTTATAAGTAGAAAATAGTGATCGCGAGCACTGGGACTGGTCAGAAATCACGCTATGAGCCTATGAATCACAAGTTCACAACCAGAAATCATAGGAAAATAAACTGGCAGCCGCACACGGAGGGAGGAGATGATCGTTGTTGGTTGATCAATGGAGAGATGACGTACGTACCGGTCCTGGAAGACAATACGCCGCGGGCGGGATCACGAGAGCAGCGGGGACGCGCCATCGATCGGGGTGGATCGATCTGATCAGAGATGCAGGAGGAATTACCGCAAAAAAAAAAAGATGCAGGAGGAAGGTGCTTGGTGACCTTGTCTTTGTAGATCGAATCGGAGAGCGCCGGATGCGCAAACAAAGAGGCCTTGGCTTTGTCGGCTAGGAAGGAGTCCCTGTCGTGGTGACGAGGAAGAAGAAACGGAGACGGAGTCCATGCTTTCAGATTTCGGCGTGTTCACGACAGGGAGGGAGAGGGTAAAAAGGAAGAAACAGTGGAGCTGGGCCGGACCAGGCCGGATTCAGGGGCCCTTGCAACGATGTATATCACTCACTGCAGTTTATTTCCCTTTCAGATTTCAGTCTCACAAACATGGTTTCACTAACAAGCAATGGTAACAAAAGCGCCTATGTCGGCACACATACTTCTCAAGAGAAACCGCTGCAGCAAAGCGCACAAAGGCAGCCATGCTACCACGGCAATCAGCCAGAGAGAACAAAAGTCCGGGGAAGGTGCAGACTTGCTGCTAGAAGATTAGGTTGTGGATACATCGGTCTCGGAACATTTGTGTTTTCCTCATCTGCCTACACAAATGAGAAACTCCCAAGCAGGTACATACAGATCACACACTCCTGCAAAGATTTATGCTTTGATATCTACATCATTGACCACCTCCCCACTCCATCGTTGTTTTGGGCGGGTCGGAGACCTGAAGGCATACAACATAGATGCCATATGTTATTGATAACTATCAACAATAGGTTCTATTTGTTTTGCTTCAATATCTCATATCAAGTCTTTTATTTTGGAATATATCTAGTATGAATAGCCTAAGAGTAACCCCGCAAAAAAAAAAGAATAGCCTAAGAACAAAACCATGAGTGCTTGTCTCTTCAAAGCCCCAGCTATTTATACCGATGCGGATGCCCAGTGTTAGCTGGTTCATCCAATGTTTCCTTGTGGTCATGCAAGTGTTGGCCTTCCCTCGCAGATGGTCAGAGATGAACCATTTTCATTAAGAAATGATGAGTATTTACCTCACATGCCTTCCTTCTTCACAACCCATGCCGTATTTTACATCTTACATTTTACATTTTTAAGAAGTTTGTCTCAATTCTTTCAATATGCAAGGTGTCCACCTCATCATACCACTAAGCTAATCATTTAAATTTTCTTTCCCACTAGGACATGCAAAGTATGCCACATAAGGAAGCTCTCATTAACTTCGCATGCGCATGCAGCTTATCACATATAAATATTAACTTTCTTTTGCACCACAATTTATAAGTGATTTTTTTATAAAGAATCAAATTATAAGTTACTTCACATATTATTTTTCTATGATTTTTTTGTATGAATGCACATATGTAATTGTTATCATTGTAATATGTTTAATGAAGGGTGATGTCTCCTCTGTGTCTACTCAACGTTCTTTTCGTCTCATATCATCTCGCCGATATATTGTAAAGGTAATTTTTTTAAATACTCATTTTGTATTTATCATCATTTTTTCTTAAATTTTTACTCTAAACAATATTAATTTCAAAGATTTTATAATTAAATTATATTATGTTTTATAAATTTTACTATATTCAAAAATATTAAATTATTTATTAGCAATTTCTACAGCAACACGCGGGGCATCATTTAGTTAGTTGCAGTTTTGGCGCGCAAACCTCTAATGCAAAGGTTTCCACACACCGTGTTGCCATTGCACATGATGATCTGTTGTGCTCTCACCGACCTTGGGTACAACATTTCAGTTTTTAGTCTAAGGAAGAAATTTTTTCATAAAATTCACATATCTAGAATACCTAAATAGTTCATCTTCACTAACCTATTTATTTTTACATGCAAGTTATCCACATCATCAAGTAGGGCCACCATGTAAAAAACTCTTTTATTAACTTTTCATGCACATACTCGCATTAACTTTGCATGTGCATACATCCTATCACAAGTAAATAATAACTTTTTTATGCATTCAACCTCACAATTTGTAAGCAACTTTTTTTTATAGAAAACCAAATTATGAGTTACGTCGCATTTTATTTTTCTATGTGACATTTTTTTATAAATATACATCCATAGTTGCTATCATTGTTTTAGGTTTAGTAAGGGTAAATACGTCTTCACTGCCCTACTCTCAACGTAGTTTCTGTCTCATATCATCTCGCCGATATATTGTTAAGTAAGTAAATTAACAAAAATAGAATCAAACTCATTTTTGGATTTTTCATCAAATTGGTTCATATATTTTAAAACATCAAATTCTTTCTTAACAGTTCCCGCAACGACGCGTGGGGTATCATCTAGTATGTAGTAATATTTAGGTCCACCGAAACAAATCAGACAACACAAAAACAGCCATTATATCGGGTATTATCTGTAGAATATTTGGAAGGAGAGGAATCAATACATCTTCAAGAGTACTTGTATGACCCATTTTGAGGTGGCCGTTTTGGCATTCAAGGACATTTCTCAGCGGTAGATGGCCTTTAGCTGGCCGCACAACAGAGACGGCATTGGCGCTCCTGTTGGTCTCTCCAAAAAATAATCAGGTAATCAAATATATGTCCATACACAACCTTTTCAAAGAAACAAGATGATTGGTGGTGAATGCGGTTATGGACGAGGTCAGGAGGACATACTGCTCCACTCCTGTCATACAATTCGGACCATTTGCACCAACCGGGATCAAAAGTTGATCACACCGTGCCGCGGACATATACCTTTTTTCTGTTCGTATTTCTTATTTTTTCTATTTTCATTTAAATTCTTTTTCCTTCAAAAAATATTTATTCATAATTTCGAAAAATGATCTCTTTTTCAAAATGTGATAAAAAATGTTCACTTTTTGGGAAAAATCTTCAGTTTGAAAGAAGTTCATGAATTTAAGAAAAGTTAACTATTTTGAATTTTTTAAACGAATTTGGAAAAATAAATAAAATGGAAAGGCGGAAAAAGGGAGAAAAAACCAAAGGATAAAACGGCAAATAAAAAAACTGAAAAAGGGGATATCAGTATGTTTTTTCAGCTTTACTAGGTAAATTCCCGTGCATTGGTACATGATATGTATAATTTAATTAATTAACACAATCACAGTCAGGGCCCGTCCACACATTTCCGAGGCCCTAGGGTGAGATGATAAAATGGAGCCCTCATCTCCATGGGCACTAGCACCCATGGTTTATTGATATTGAAGAAGCATTCCTCATGAGAAATCAGAAATTCGTCCCTAACATGGATCGAACCCTGGTTGCTGGAGACGCCATTGTGCTCCCTTGCCACTAGGCTACAACCTAGTTCTCAAAAATGAAACTCCATGGGCACTAGCACCCATTGTTTATTGATATAGAAGAATCATCCCTCATGAGAAATCAAAAATCCATCCCGATGTGGATCAAACCCTGGTTGCTGGAATCGCTACTGCGCTCCCTTGCCACTAGGCTACAACCTAGTTCTCAATGTATTATATTTCACAAGCACAGTACATAGCATAGATCGATGGTTTTTTTATTAGGGACAATAAAACACACACCATAGATTATTTGTTTTTAATGAACCAGAGAACTATATTATAATAGAATGGAAACTATATAGTTCTACAAAAGATCACTCTTCTAATTGGCCGGGCCGGGCCAGATTCAGATGAGTTTTTGAGGGGCCTTGCAACGAAATACAAAGTATACACTGCAGTTTATGCCCTTTTAGTTTTCAGTCTAACAGTTCAAAAATTCACAGACATGGTTTCACTAATAAGCAATGATGAGAGCATCTCCAGCCGCGCCCCCAAGAGGCCCCCAAGACGGCGAAAATAGCGCCGGGCGGAGGAAAATCGCCCAGCCGCGCCCCCAAGAGCCCAAATAGCGCCGGATTGGGCTGAAATTGAGTCCGGCGAACCCAAGCCAAACCCGTCGCGCTGGGGGTCGCTTGGGGTCGCCGGATGAAAGGAAAACGCGCGAAGGGAAGAAAAGCGCGCGCGATTTCGCACACACCTTGCGCCGCGCCCCACCTGTCGGCGTGTGAACACGCGTCGTCGTCATCCTCTCGCCTCGGCTTCCCCGCACCTGTCGCCGCCGCAGCGAATCAATACGGCACAGGTGACGAGTCCAATCGTCGGAGAGAGCATCAATGCGGCGCGTCGAGATACCCAACGGTCCGTCGACCGCGCCGCCGCCTGTTTCGTCTTCCTCGCTCCTGACGCCACCGCAGGGGAAACAATGCGGCGTCGGAGTCTAGTCCAATCGCCGCTGCAGTAGTCCAATCGGCGACGCGCCACAATGACGGAGGCCGAGCTCGCTGACCCATCGAACGCGGCGGGCAACTTCGCCCGCTGGATGGCGCACTTCGAGGAGCGCCGCAACCAGGCAATCGCCTCTACCGAAGGGCTGGAACCGGTGTCGGGCCCGATGAATCGCCTCGGCCGGATGTTGTGGTGGAGCCCCGAGGAGCGCACGCTCCTCAATGTCTTCTACCACATCCAGGACGGCAACGAGCCGCGCCTCGAGTACCCATGAAGGGAGGGCGGCGAGCGTCGTCGGCGTCGGTGGCCGCAGCGTCGAGCGGCGACGACGGTGCCGCAGGAGGTGGCGACCTAGTAGCTTTTTTATTTCCTACCTATGTAATAAATTTAGACCGAACATTTATAAATTTCGCTTAAGTTCGACTATATTTGATGAAATTTGGCCGAACTTGGGGGATATCTTGGGGCCGCGGCTGGGTAGCCGGGGCCCCCAAGCCGTTTTCGCCGCCCGGGCGCCCCCAAGCGGCGCTAAAATAGCGTCGAAAATCCCTTGGGGGGGGGGGGGGGCGAACGGCTGGAGATGCTCTGATATGGAAGGTGCCAATTCCGGCACATACATCTCAAGAGAACCGCTGCATCAAAGCATACAAAGGCAGCCATGCTACCGCGGCAATCAGCCAAACAGAACAATAGTCCGGGGAGGTCAGAGGTGCAGACTACTGCTAGAGAATTAGGTTGTGGATACATCAGTCTCGGAACATTTCTGTTTCGCGCATCTTCCCACACAAATGCAGAATCTCAAATCTCTATATACAATTCACACACTCCGGCAAAGATTTATCCACTGATTCGATGTCTGCATCTTTCACCGCTGCCCCACTCCATCTCTGAGGGGTTGGGTGCCGATTGCGTTTACGGTGGTGGCGTCTTTGACCTAGGATTTGTGCTAAGACGGGTTGGATTTAGGCCCAAGGCAGATTTCGGTGCCTCCCCTGGTAGGTGAGGTTGGGCTCGTCTCGAGATGTTTCATGGGCATGGTTTTCACAGGTGCAGTGGGCGGTGGTGGTGTCATGAGAAAGCTTCGATGCCGAGCAGCACACCATTGATGCCCACGAACCTGGTGATGTATGAATGTGCTCGACGATGGCCGGAGGGAGTCATGGGGTTGTATCCCCCCATTCCATCAGAATTTGCTGGGGACGCAAGGGTGGTACCCCTACAATTGTGGCCCAATCCCGAAATTTGTGGACGATGTCGGACTAGGAGTGAAGGAGCGTCATTTTAGTCTTCCTACCGTGGGGTGGTACGCCGTGTTGTGGGCGAAAGGTGATGCATCTTCTTGTAGTCACTCTGGTGCTCGCCGTTGTCTAGGATCTTCTTGTAGTCACTCTGGTGCTCGGCGTGCCAGTGTGAGTGAGGAAGAGAGAAGAGGGGGCGGTGAGGATAAGTTATGAGGCAGCTTCGGAAAAAAATACGACTTTCCAAGCGTGGCTCCTCGCATGCAGGGGATCCATCATGCACGCTCGACTCAGTTTGGCTGGATGGAAACTATCGATTCGGTCGTTTCTAGCGAATCAGGTTAGAAATGCTTTGAGGTTCGTACGACGCAGGCCCAACAGTGAACGCATGCAACCAAACAAACCATATTCTTTCCACACACTTGGTTCTGTATGCACGCGACCAAACACACCCTAAATCAAATTGCATTGTACGCTCCCTATTAATCGTACAAGAATCGTACACCTTTTATCGTCCGTGCTCGACCAACTCCAGCTCGGCACCGGCGTTGTGTTGACACACGAACACGTCACGTCTATCCTCGACGCCGGGGGTGATGCACCACAGATCACGTCGAAGAAGATACAACCGGCAACGCGATACGCAAGACAACCGATGGATGTTTTTAAGACCCGAAACCACACACTCCCGGGAGGGACCCCGCTAGGGAGAACGGCGGCTATGGTCTGCCCTAGGTCGACCTAATCGCCCCTAGGGCCTCGTGGATCGTTGCCCTGCAAGAATAAGAACGAACAAAGAATGAGGAAGAAAGATAAAAGGGAAAGAGATAAAATTAGGGTTTGTAAGTGTAGATATGTTTGTTCGATTGTGTGTTATTTCAATCGGTCGTCACCTTCATCTATTTATGTGGGGGTTGAACTTTCCGTACAAGAAAAGGGCTCATATTTCCGTCCAAATCGTCAAAATCCGGCCAAACTCGGATTTCCCGTGGTCATAGGTCGGACCGTCCGACTTACAGTTCGGACCGTCCGACTTGCAGTTTGGACCGTCCGACGGCCGAAAATACTTCTGTAACCGGAGGTCATATTTCGGACGTTCGACTTTCATCTCGGACGGTCCGACCTGATTTTCCAGCGCTGCATTGTTTTGGACACAACTTCTCCATACGAACTCGGATTTGGACGTTTCAAATATCAAAATCGACCGATTCGACGAGACGAAGCCGCCCCATGTAGAACACTTTTCCATTTGATAATGTATTGAAGGCCTAATTGGCATAATAATACTTCGAATGCCAGGATCTTATTGGTTCAAACATAGTTTCGGCCCTTGAGATAGAACCGGATGGCGATGACTCGAACTACAAAGTTGTTCACATCAATAATACCTAATTTTTTCATGTAAATTACTTCTTCATTTGAGGTCATCTTATATAGGTTTATTATGCCAAAAATCGATATCAACACGTTGAACGTGACAACACGATTGGACATTCAATCTCATGCAAAGTGAACAGAGAGAAAGTATGCGCTGCCCAACAGGCCCTGGTTAAACCAAGTAACATCTCCGTCCTGGCAAATACTAGTACAATATATTAAAGAAAATAAAAGCAACAAGCGCTCTCTCTCAACAAAGATTGCGCGCACTCTCTGTACTTCGATCCCACGGACGCTTTCGGCTGTCACACGCCATAGTTTTTCTCTTGGCTTCCGGGACGTGAGGGTATAAATCTCCCTATGTGATCAATATCTGTCGACGATAGGAGTGTTTGTTTTGCCACAATATCTCATATGATCTGGATAGAGTAAATAATACAGTACTCCGTACGTATACGTACTACTACGTACTACTACAAGAAGTAATGCATGCTTGTCCCTCACAAGCCTCAGCCTATTTATATCGATGTGGATTCCGAGTGCTACCCGGCTCATGCAATACTGGTACATTGTGATCATGCATGTTGTGCTAAATTTATCGTGAGGAAGCACAACATCTGTATTACCTCATCATGAGGATGGACAACGATGGAAATACCACAGGCAATAGACCGCATGAACGATTCTTTTTGTGTGTGGTCCACAGTGGTTGATCGCGCATGCGCCTACCCGAGATGCAATGCTAGTGACCTCCATTAACGTGCTGTAATCTTTTTGTGCGCGGGTAAGATTACTGACGCGAAGAGCATATGGATGGAGTCATATTTTCGGAAGCGAACCGTTCTTGTAACAATGCCGCGAAGTTTCTTTGGTTTGGGTCATATTTGCGGAAAAAAATAGTAGACAGGCCAGCCCATAGATGGATACAGAACGGCGCTGGCGCTGGATAGCTAAAGTGATTCGAACAACTCAATCCAAATGGATTCGGAAGATTTAAGAATTCGGGTTGAAGATGCCTAAGAATCCAACATCAAGGCCCACAGGGGATGGAGCGATATGGGCGTGAGGTAGAGACGCGTTGGGTCGGTGACTTTTGAGAGCATGGTTAATAGTGTAGCCGATTGCCGGCTATAAGGAGATGTCATGTCATCTATAGACAACTTTATAGTCAACTAGTACAATAGTTATTTATAAATATGTACTATTTTATCGATATATGACCCATATTTCTGTCTCACGAAGTGCCTATGAGCATGTGTTGTAGCTGTCTACTAATCTGTAGCCCGCTTCTCTTCTCTCTTCTTTTTTTTTTCCTCCAACTATGAAAATATATAATATTTTAGTGTTTACAGACTGCTAAGTGTATCTTATTGTACTTGCTGTGAGAGGTCGAGCAGTGTGTGAATGCATACATGCCTGATGATGATGGCTGGTACAACAGGAGGTGAACTTGTGCGTGCGGTGGGGTGAACGATGCCAGCAGAATGGGCGAGTATCTTGATTGGGCTGGCCTTAACTTATTTCCCTTTCCTTCTCGATTGATCGGGAGTGCTGAGAGAAAGTACAATAACGTACAGTCAGCAGGCTGTAAACACTTAAATATTATATATTTGCTTAGTTGAAGGAGAAAAGAGAGAAGAGAGAAGAGAAGCGGGCTACAGATTAGTAACCAGCTGCAGCACGTGCTCATAGACACTTTTTGAGACAGAAATGTGGCCATACATCAATAAAATAGTACACATTTATAGCTAACTATTGTACTAGTTGACTATAAGGTTGGCTATAGATGACATGACATCTCCTTATAGCCAACAACCGGCTACACTATTAACCATGCTCTGAAGGATCACATTCATGGGGATCTGAACGGGGGAAAAGTTCATAAGTTCTTTCACACTTTACTTAGAATTAATAACAATGTTTACAGGGACTAACACTGGATCCTAAGGAGTGCCACCCAAACGTATCTATAATTTCTGCTTGTTCCATGCTCTTTTAGGTGACATTGCTATGTGGTTTGCTACACTTGCATACCTTTTAAACATATTTGGACTAACCTAATAACATGTTTCTGTCTATAAGTTGCAAGTTTTACCCGTATTTACAGAGCTCCAAAAATTCCAAAAAAATAGATAAAAAATCAGCAAGACGGAAGCTTCTGGATCACCGAAGGAGGGCCAGAGGGGGGCCACCCCCCTCCTAGGCGGCCAGGGGGCGCGGCCCCACTCCTGGCCGCACCACCAGGGCGCCTGGGGGGAGGGGCCACTCCTCGCTCCGGAAACCCTCGGGAGGAGCCCCGCATCGCGATTTTCCCCTCTGTTCCGCCGCCGCGCTTCCAATATCGGGAGCAGCAGAAGACCTCTTCCCGACACCCTGCCGGAGGGAGAATTGACCTCTGGGAGCTTCTCCACCACCATGAGCGCTTCCTGGATGTGCCGTGAGTAGTCCCCCTTGGATCATGGGTCCATGACCAGTAGCTATGTGATGTATTCTCTCCAATCTTGTGCTTCAATTCTTAGCCCTTATGAGCTTCCCTACATGATCAAGGCATCTATGTAATTTTTTCTGTTGTTGATATGCTGAGTTTGCTGGGATCCGATGGATTATGAGATTATGTTCAGATTGTGATGAGTTATATATTTGGTTCTCCTTTTATATTTTGTTCTTGAGTAATTCTTGCATGTTCTTCGTTGCTTTTTATTGCTTTGGCCAAGTAGTAGATAGTAACTCCCAGAAGGAGCGTTTATGCTTGATTGTGGGTTCATGCTCCCCTAATGTCTAGCTTGAGTGACAGAAAAATGAGACTAGGGGATGTGATGTTGCCACCAGGGAGAAAACAATAGTGCTTGTAACCGCGGTTGCAAGTATTGTTTACCTTACACAAAGTGTGTTAATGCAGTTATCTGTTGCTTTGAGTTTACACTTTGGGTGGGGCTCGCAACTTAATACCAGCGAGATGTTCTGGATAGATATCTCAAGGTGGATGATTAGTGAGTAAATACAGTTGGATTTTGGACTACTTGTCTTGGCTTACTACCCATACTTTTGAGCCTCTAACTTGCTTTGCAGCATAATTAGCATTGCGGTGCGTTTATAATTCTGTCAATTGCCCAACTATAATTTGTTTACCCAGCTTAGCTATATTATTGTCTTTTGGGAGAGAGACATCAGTACTGAACATCATGGGACCCTGGTCCATATGTCCACTATTGTTTACACCTCCAATATTTACCGCTTTATTTCCTTTTCATTGCAATCACCACTATTATTTACCCCCTTGTGTTTGATCCTTTGTAAACGACAAGGCCGGAGAGGTTGACAACCTCTTTGTACTCGTTGGGACCAAAGTTACTTGTTGTGTGTGCAGGTCCGCGTCTTCTGTAAGAACCAGAGCAGCAGACACATACTTGTCGATACTTGGAGTCCTACTGGAGACATAAACCTTACAGTCCTTGTGTAAGGGAAATTGCTGCTAGACTGCATCCTTACCTTCCACTTTGGGTAACCAACGAGGATCACTACTTCAGTGCCATCACCTGTCAAGTATGATGTCCCAAAGAAATAATAACAACGTGTTTAGCAAGGACTACACCAAAATCTCAACGAAACAAAATTCACCGTTAGATCAACTTAATATTAAACCTTCAATTTGCAATACAAAAATCGGATTGATACATGGTTGTTCCTTTGCAGTTTGCACAAGCCAGTAGGTTATCTTCAAAGCCATCACTTGGATTGATATGATCTCAGGCTTAATTAGAAACGAATTTTCAAATAAACTTGCCTACTTTGTTGACTTGGGCGTGTTGTCTATGTAGATGTAGCATCATATAAATCATCTGGTGATTTAGATCATTTGCACGGGGCATTCAATCAAACGCGGTTATATTAATATTGACCTTTCTGGAAACAAATCAACTATGATAAGAAAGAAAACTACAACTGGAAATGGTTCAAAAGTAATACAGCAGAACAAATTTATAGATAGATGTCATGCATGCGGTGATGTATATTAATATTTGGTTTATCACATTGTTCGAGAGGAAGCATGCTTGTTGCATTTTATATTGTGATGTACCTTCATAATTTATTTATGACATTGTTCCAGAGGAAGCATGCTTCCTACATTTTCATACACTGTATTCCAGCGGAGAGCATGAGAGGGCTCCCCAGCAGTGTCCCATACTCCCATGGCCCAACCGTAGATGGAATTTGTCAACATTGTTGACCGGCATATGACCTTGCTGCTAATCTAGGTTGTTCTATAGGGAGTCGTATTCTGGTGCACAACATACGTTTCATCAGATAAAACCCAGTCTAGCAATAAATTTGCAACGGCTAGATGTAGAGTGTTCCGAAGAAACCATATAGTCTATCATTCATTCATTTGGTCACAGTTACCATCAAAACAAATCAGACAAAGAAAATTATGTTCTTTGTTGCACTACAAGCAAGAAATTGTCTCTCACATCTTCAGTTTGCAATTGCATAGAAGCTGAAACATGTGTAATATAGTTTCAGCCTTGCAGGACACTAGGCCTGCATACTGGCATCACCATCGTGGCACTCCATGACCTCCTTATGCACCTTCCCTTGCGCCGTCGAGAGGGTCAGACATAGTGGGCACCGCCGCAACGGCTTTCTCAGAAGTATCCTTCTCGACATTCCCCTCTTCTTTCTTTGAAGAAGTGTCTGCGAGTAATTTGTAATATCCTGAAATTTGGCTGTGACTTGATCCATCTTGGAATATCCTAAAATTTAAATGAATGCTATAGAAAAGTAGAGGTACAATCGTTCTATCGTCTCTGGGTAACCTCTTGGTGCTTGGTTTTTCTCACTATTGTTACAAATCTTTTTGGCTATGCAACAATCAGTTGTATTTCACTAACAAATCTACAAAGCCTCTCATGCAAGGTTGGCATCTTCCTCTATCAACCTCAAGGGTCCTGAGCATCTTGGAGGGACATGCTTGTTTGTTCTGCCCCAATATCTCATTTCAGTTTCATATAAGGTTTTGCCCTTATGAAAACTGTTAACTGTGAAAAGAGAGAAAGAAAAGTACAAATGGTTCAAAAGTAATACAAAAGAAATGGTTGCATGTCTCTGCCTAGGTGTCCCACAATTTATAGATAGATGTCATGCACACGGTGATGTACGTTCACATTTTATTTATGACATTGTTGAAGAGGAAGCATGCTATGTGTGTTCCTACATTTCCATACACTGTTTTCCAGCAGCACAGCATGAGAAGTACTGGTGATGGAATATGGTAACATTCTTGACCGGCATATGCTAGGTTGTTCTAAGGGAGTACTGGTGTACAACAATCGTTTCATCAGATAAAACCGAACCATATAATCTACTGTCACCTACTTATAAGAAAATGCTTAAATATTCAACAATCGTTTGCAAGCCGACAAAAATATTTATGGGTCGAGGGGGGAGGGGGGCTTATGCTCTAACCCAGAAAAACTTCGTACGCTAAGAAAATTCGTATATATGAGGGCCACCGACTGGATAATGGATCTGCTGGACTTGCTTTTACAACTTGTATCATATATTTACAAAGAGTGAAACCAATCGCCACAACAAGTAGTTCGTACGTTCCAGTGCACACCTAGGGAGCTGACATGGCCGTCTCCCTTGTTGCTCTGTTGAGCTCACCCTTCGTCCTTCCATCGTCTAGAGTCTCCGGGTTATGGCTCGGACATACGGCCGTCATGTACCTATGCCTGGGGTGTGTGTACACAGTCGTGGCATGCTCCACGGGGGAAGCCACGAAGACCCGTGATCTGCCATTCACCGGGCTCCCCCAAGATCTTCATGGTCGATCGGTTCTACTATGCCACCGGAGGCATCAGCTTCACTATTGCTGCAAATATTTTTACCGTGCAACACTCAATTGTATTTCGCTAACAAATCTGCAAAGCCTCTCGTGTTTGGTTGGCCTCTTCCTCTATCAACCTCTAGGGTCCTGAGCATCTTGGAGGAACATGCTTGTTTGTTTTTCCCCAATATTTCATTTCAATTTCATTGACCCTTTGGAAACTATGGACTGTGATAAGAGAGAAAGAAACCTGAACATGTTTCAAAAGTAATACAGCAGAAACCATTCTAGGCGGCTCACAATTTATAGATACATGTCATGCACACGGTGATGTATATTCACATTTGGTTTATGATATAGTTGAGGAGGAAGCATGCTATGTGTGTGTTCCTACATTTTCATACACTATTCCAGAAGCAGAGCATGAGGAGTACTGTTGATGGGATTTGGAAACATTGTTGACGGGCATATGTAGGTTGTTCTATAACGAATACTGGTGTACAACAATCCTGTCATCAAATAAAACCTATTCTAGCAGTGAGCTGAAAAAACTAGATGTAGGACGTTCAGAAGAAACCATATATTCTACCATTCATTCGACCACAATTATCATCAAAACAAACCAAACAAATAAAATTACGTTATGTGCTGTAATACAAGCAAGAAATTCTTTCCAATTATTCAGTTTGCAATTACATAGAAGCTCGAACATATGTAACATAGTTTAGAACCTCATCCCCTCCCGCCGGCGACAGGGAGGGCGACCTTACCAGCACCGCTGGGGCTCCCCTCCTCCCCCTCGTTGCCGCCAGAGGGCGGGGCCGGGTGAAGCCTGATCCTCGCCGGTGGCGGCGAGGCCTCCAAGTCGTTGCGCTCCAGGAGGGCTGTTGCGGGCCGGATCTCGGGCGCGGCTCTGGCGCTGTTGTGGGGCGCCGCGGCGCATCATTGCACCGGCGCAGGTGTAGGAGCACGGTGGCGGTGACGGCGCGACGGGCTAGAGCGACCGGAGGTGCGCATCCTCTCGTGGTGGAGGCGACCATCCAGATCCACGATGGGGATGGCGCAGGCCGAGGGCGCTGCGGGTTGTGTGCGGGTGTCCTCGTCGTTGTTTTGCCGATGGAGGTGCCTGCTCACGTAGTGGTGGTGGTGGTGGTCCGTCAGATCTGACGTTGTCGGGCAGCTCCCTACGACACAGGCCGAATTCAACGCGCGAGCGTGCTGGTGGGCATGTCGATGGCGGGGCGGAGTTGTAGGGGTCGTGATGGCAGCGGTCCTTGCAGCCGGCGCGCGTGGTGGTTGCGGCTACCATTCTCCTTGGACCGAACGGGTGGCATGCACAACGGTATACCGGTCGTGCTCGGCGGTTCCGACCATGGGCCCTTGCTCGGGTAGACCTGATTGTGGCCCGGGGAGGGTCGGAGTCGTAGCTCCGACAAGGTGAGGTTTTGCGCGGTATGGGTGGTGCCCACGGGTGATGAGGTTCCTCTCCTCGAGGGTACGGTGGGCGATGGTGGTGGACGAGATTCTGCTACTCTGTCGGCTCAGCGGCGTCGTATACCACGGACATGGCGTCAAGCGAGCGTGTTTCTAGGCGACCATCGGTAGTCGTGGGATAGTGCACCTCCTGTTCCACAGGGACCGGGGTGGGTGACACGGGCGTTGGGGCCTCCCACCGTGGAGGCGCCGACCCAGTCCCCGCAGCTAATGCCGGACTAGGAGTGAAAGGAGATGTCTTTCACTCCACCTTGTTGTGGTGGCGCATTGTGGGGTGAGCAGGTGGTGGTGTCGCTGACTTGGATGTCGGGTGGTGGCCCGGGATGGTGGGTCGCATGGTCTGCTCTCCAGCGGGCACCACGACGGCGGGGATGGCCTTCCCTCTTGGTCATGTGGGCGGCAAAAGGTGAGCACTGGGTGGCTCGGGTGGCCCTTTCTATCTCTGATAGTGACAACACTCCGATATGGACCTGGAGTTTTGAGATCATCACGCTTGATTTGGATACCTCGTGGTGGCACGTGGGAGTTGCCGGGCAAAAGCCTCAAGCTTTGTCGCTGACGACGGTGACGCTCGCAGGTGTCGTGATCTTCCTGAAGTCGTTGTTGTGGAGCTCCTTCCTCTATCCGGGTTTCGGGTGAAAACCTCTATCTATTGACTCGACATCGATAACGCTTAGCGTCATTCTCCCTTTTCAGGGTGTTGTCGTGTAGCTTAGGTGTTATAGGGTTTAGCGTGGTGTTTCTTGGTTCTTTCTGTACTCTTTTAGGTAGCATATCCACGTGCGTTCTACATCTACTGGTTATCCAAGGATCGGCGGTGTCTGAGAGCCACTCCATCCCCTTGTATCATTCGGTCGTATGCTCCATTGGTTCTTTGCTTTATATATAAAGCGGAAAGAAAGCTTGCTTTCGGAATATGCAATATAGTTTCAACCGTCTAGGCTTGCACACTTGGGCCTTCTCCGTGGCGCTCCACGACCGGTCGCATCGCCAGCGCCGCAACTTAACTTGCCTGGAGCATGCTGTTGTCCATGAGCATCGCAAAGTCCCTTAACACCTCCTCTTGCACCTTTTCCCTCACGCTGCCGAGAGGGTCACCCGCAGTGGCTTTCTCTGGTGTTTGCTTCTCCAGCTTCCTATCCCCTTCTTGCTTGGAAGAAGACCCCGCGAGCGCCGCATTAGTCACGGTAGCGGTTGTAGAACTAGTAGGTGCAGTAGGGATTTTGCCTGGCGCTGCCGCCGGCTGCCGCATGGAGACTGAAGGCACAAACAACATGGTCTGGGGGGAGGCGTTGTTCCTCAGTATGGCCTCAAGATTCTGTATCAATAATCCGCACCTTCTCTTCTTTCTTTGAAGTGCCTGCGCCGGCGCACTGATAGCGGAAAAAGTTGCAGACCTCGTAAGTGTTTTGCTGACCGCGGGAGACGAAGGCGTGCAAGGGCACGAACTGCGTCGTCTGCGGGATGGCCTTGTTCCTGAGTGTGACCTCGAGGTTCTGAATCAGGTGCACGGAATTTATTTATTTTCCGGAACTTGTGTCCTAGCGGCAGGTAGCTTCATGAAACATGGTTTCTTTGTTGACATAGTTGTGTTGTTTATGTAGATGTAGTTTCATATAAATCACTGGACTGGACTCAACAATGAATTTAGATCATTTGCACACAGCATTCAACCAAATGCCCAGAACGTACTATGATATTCTATCGATCCAATGTCACTAACATCAATACTATGCGGAGCATAAAAGTGCGCACCCGAACCTTCAATCAATAGATTGAGAAACTAGGCTTTCGCCCCCCTTTATAGATAAAGGAATCGAACCAAGGTACACGGCCGAACGATACAAGGTGGTGAGGTAACCCTCTTACAAAGTCGATCCTGAAATGAGCGGTGCAGCTATGCTACCAGCAGAAGGCAACCAGAGAACTACACACAACCCCACACTACATCCTAACACAACTAGTCTCCACCGCAACGCCCTCAAGAGGGAGACGGTGCCGAGCGTCGCCGTTGCCGAGTCCAGCAGGAAAAAGGTCGGAGCCTTGACACGAGGAGAAGATCCACGACGACGTCTTCAGGAAGAGAGCGGCACCCACGGGTGTCGCCGCCGCCGATGCCAAGGCACAGAGTTTTCACTCGGCAACTCACCCGTGTCTTCGATGCCGCCAGGGAAAGCGTGAGGAAGTATAGTCCCCATATCCGGATCAGGGCATCGCCCCTACAAGAGAGGTAATGCCCGAGTTACCCGCCGCTCCGCCACCCGTTACCCACACAACCGGGAGGAGCCACCACCACCACCATGGTGCCTGCCGGAAAGCAACCATGTGGTCCACCATCCAGAGCCGCCGCCCCGGCATCCCTGCCCTAGACATCGCCACCCTCCACCTCACGACGCATCAACCTCGTTCGGACGAGTAGACATCAGTTGTCCACTCAGTGCTCGGCATCAGTCCCTGGATTCGGATTGACCCTCCACGGAAGGAGGCTTCGACCCCTGCATCCCCACTCAAGCCCTCCTGGAGCGAGGGGACACGATCCTAGGACTGCCGACGGCCGCCACCGAGCCCTCCTGGAACTCGTATGACGCCAAGTCCGAGGTCAATGCACCGATCAATAGGGAAGGTAGCATTGTCAGGCCATCGCCGTCGTACACCGCCCCCATGACGGCCCATCCACGGAGGCACCCTAGGCCAAGACCAGCCACTCCTACCCAGGGAACGACCCCGATCTGCCCTGGGCCCAGATCCGGCTTGCCCGAGCACAAACCCTAGGACCAGGCATCCGGCCTAGTCCCGGGAGAAGGAGGCTGCCGCACCACCGCTCTGCGCCGTTGGCCGAACCGCAGCCGCCACACCGCCACAGCCCGCACCACCAAGTCCGCCATCGAACCGCCCCACCGAAGCCCGCGTCCCCTGCCGGCCAGATCTGGTCGTCGCAGCGCAGGCACGCACCACCACTAAAGCCGCCATCGGCCCGCGCCGCCCCGCAGGTTGGTCCGGCAAGACCGCTATCGACAGGTCGACCGCCGCCCAGACCCGTCGCCGCGACGCCGGGCACGCACCACCACCGCCGCCGGAAAGGACACAGCCCGAGCCACCCGGGCAACACCACTTCCACCCCGGGCACCCATCACGGACATCGCCGGACGTCCGCCACCCACGAACAGCCACCGTTGAGGTCGCCGACTGTAGCCCGCCCGCCAGATCCAGATCTGGCCGCACCGCCGCCACCCGGAGGGGAGGCCGGTCTGGCCGGAGGGCCCAGCCACCACCACACCCTCGGAGAGGATTCGCGCCGCCCACGGCCCGTGCCGCGCAAGGGCCACTCGCCGACGCAGACTAAGCCGTCCACCGCTCGCCGGAGCAACCGAGGCCTGCCGCCGCCGCCGTGGCCACGAGCTCGCGCACCACCAGCCCTGCCTCCCTTCACCAAGCACCGCGCCGGAGCACCGCCCCCACGCCACCCAGCCACTCCGCCCGACGACCGCGACGCGCCCCAGCCTGGAGGAGCCGTCCCGCGCCGGCCCCTGCTTGCGGGAGGAAGAAAAGGCCCCGCCGCCGGCGGCTCCGGCCGGGCTTTGCCCGGGCGAGCCCCGGTGGCGGCGGCGAGGGAGGAGAGGGGGGAGGCGGCGGCGGGAGCTAGGGTTCCCCCCGGTCGCCGCGCGGGGGCGACACGGGAGGGAGACACGGGCTGCTGCTACCCTTATGATTTTTTTCTCTCTCGATCAGTTCTTCAATCAATAGATTCAAACGCCAGATTTTTAGTTTTAGTTTTGACAACACTTCTCTCTAATTTGTATGCACCAATTTGAATGTGCTGGTTCTCACCATCAAAATCATCAAACTTGGCTGTGATTTAATCCTTGAATTTAAAGGAGGCACAATCGACCACTTGTTCCGCCCGTGACCTCTTGATGCTTGGTTCTCCCATTGTTGCTTCAAATCTTTTTGTAGAGCAACACTCAGTTGTATTTCACTAACAAATCCGAAAAGCTGCTCATTCATGCCTTTCATCTTCCTCTGTCAACCTCAAGGGTTGTTTGTTCTTCCCAAATATCTCATTTCAGTTACATCTAACTTTTGGCCCTTCTGGAAACTATCAACTATGATAAGAAAGAAAAGAAAACTACAAATGGTTCAGAAGTAATACAACAGGGACCATCGTTACATGTCTGTGCCTAGCCGGCTCACCAATTTATAGATATAGATTTCATGCATGTGGTGCTATACATTCACATTTGGTTTGTGACATTGTTAAGGAGGAAGCATGCTATGTGTGTTTCTGCATTCTCATACACTGTTTTCCAGCAGCAGAACATGAGGAGGCTCCCCCAGCAGTGTCCTGTGGACTAAATGCCGATGGAATTTGGCAACATTGTTGGCTGGCATATGACCTTGTTGCTATGTTTTATAAGAACTTGTGTACACCATACATTTCAGTCAACAAAATGGTATCAAAACCCAATGGAAACAGGAAACAACAAGTTAGATGTTCAGCTGAAACCATATACTCTATCATTCATACCATGACAATTACCATCAAAAGAAACCAGACAAATAAATTAGGTTCCGTACATTAATACAAGCAAAGAAACTCTTCCCAATTCTTCAGTTTGCAATTGCATAGAAGCTGGAACATAGTTTCAGGTCACTAGGCCAGCATACTCGCTCCGTCACCATGGCGTAATATAGTTTCAGGTCACTAGGCCTGCATACTGGCTCCGTCGCCATGGCGTTCCATGATCCGGCGCATGGCCAGCGCCGCCACCTCGCTTGCCCGCAATGTGCCGCTAGCCATGAGTGCCGCAAATTCCCTCATCACCTCCTCTTGCACCTTTCCCCTCGCGCTCCCGAGAGGGTCAACCGCAGTGGGCGCTGCTACAGCAGTGGCTTTCTTATGTGTCTGCTTCTCGACCTTCTTCTCCTCTTCTTGCTTGGAAGAGGAGCCCACAAGCGCAGCGATAGTCGCGACAGCTGTTGCAGAACTAGTAGGGTAGGTAGGGGTTTTGCTAGCTCATGTTGTTCCTGTGTTGCGTTTCTTCGGTGCCCGTCACTCTTCCAGGTTGAGCTTCAGGGGCGATATGTACGCCAACATTGGTGCATCCAAGATGGTGTCTTTCTCTTAACTGTCCAAGTCCCGTCATCTACCTTGATGGATGATGCGTTGATGAGGGGAGGCTAGTGGTTGTGTTGTCTTTGGAGGTGTCTGATGTTTGTTGAGACGCAGCTCTGTCTTTCAGCTTAGGATAGGCCCTTTGTGTTTTGGTTGTAATGTGTTGTTCCGATGGTGATGTGGTGTTCGTACTACATTCGTTGTTCGCAACGAGGGTGGTCTTCTTGTAATTTGATTCTGCATTCTATAAAAATTTGGTACGCCTAGGCGTCCCCTAAAAAAACCTTTTTGTCCTCTTCTTTCATCGAAGAGGAGCCCACAGGCGCCTCACTCTGTTGTAGAACTAGTAGGGGCAGTAGGAGTTTTGATAGCCGCTGCCGCAGGCTGCGGCACAGAGACTGAAGCCGGAGTTGGCATATTAGGTTTTTCTATAGGTATTATTGGTGTACAACAATCGTGTCCATTCTAGCAGTGAGATGGACAACTAGATGTAGGGTGTTGAAGAAACCATATAATCTATCATTTATTTGGTCACAATAATCATCAAAACAAATAAAATTAGGTTCGGTGTTGTAATACAAGCAAGAAATTCTTTCCAATTCTTCAGTTTGCAATTGCATAGAAGCTGGAATATGTGTGATATAGTTTCAAGCCACTAGGTCTGCATACCGGCACCATCGCCGTAGCACTCCATGACCCAACGCATGGCCAGTGCTGACGCCTCGCTCGCCCGCAAAGTGTCGTTGGCCATGAGTGCCACAAACTCCCTCATCACTTCCTCCTGCACCTTCCCACTCACGCCGCCGAGAGGGTCAGCCACAGTGGGCACCGCCGCAATGGCTTTCTTATAAGTATCCTTCTCGACCTTTTCTTCTTATTTCTTTGAAGTTCCTACGGGCGCCGCACTTACAGCGGCAACAGTTGCAGACCTCGTAATGGTTTTGCTGACCGCTGGCTGCGTCGGAGAGATGAAGGCATGCAAGGGCACCAACTGCATCTTTTGCGGGGTGGTGTTGTTCCCGAGTGTGGCCTCGAGGTTCTGAATCATGGACATGACCATGGGGTTGGAAACTTTTGTCCTAACGGCAAGTAGCTTTAAGAAACATGGGTTCTTTGTTGATTTGGGTGTGTTGTTTATGCAGATGTAGCTTCTTATAAATCATTGGCCTGGACTCAACAATGAAATTAGATCATTTGCCCACAACATTCAACCAAATGCCCAGGACTATTATATTGTACTGTATCAATCAAATGTCACTAACATCAAAACTATGCGGAACATAAAAGTGTGCACCCGAAACACCAACCAATAGATTCCAACGCCAGATTTTTAGTTTTAGTTTTGACAACACTTTTTTTTCTCTAATTCGTGTGCACCAATTTGAATGTGCTGGTTCTTACCATCAAAATCATCAAACTTGACTGACTTAATCCTTGAATTTAAAGGAGGCACAATCCATCACTTGCTCCGTCGGTGACTGGTGGCAAGAGAGTGTTATACTCTTCAAGCCCTCGTTGATTACCCCAAGTGCAGGGTTGGATATAGTGCAGCGGCAAGTTTTCCCTTCGCAAAGATACCAAGGTTTGTCTCCCGTAGGACTCCGATGGATACAAGAAGGTGGTAAACTGAACAATGGCGCCGAGGTTGCTACTTCACCTGGACCTGCACACAGATACAAATAACTTTGCTCCCAACGAGTACAGAGGAGTTGTAAATTCCTCCGGCCTTGCCGTTTACAAAGGATCAACGCAAGAGATAATGATAATGGCTACTGAAAGTAAAGACTGAAAGTAAATTGAGGGTGTAAACAATGATATGAAGATGGACCGGGGTCCCGTGATTTTCACTAGTGATGTCTCTCTCCCAAAAGACGATAAAAGTGCTAGCGAGGTAAACAAATCACAGTTGGGCAATTGACAGGATTATGAAGGCACCGCAATGCTAACTATGCTGCAAAGAAATGAAGGGTTCAAAAGCAATGGGCAGTACGCCAAGGTAAGTAGAACAAAATCCATCTGCATCTACTACGAATCATCCACCTTGAGATATCTATCCAGAACATCTTGCTGGTATTAAGTTGCGAATCCCACCCAAAGTGTAAACTCAAAGCAACAGACAACTGCATTAAAAGAACTTTGCGTAAAGTAAACAATCCTTGCACCCGCAAGTACAAGAATCGTTGTTTTATCCCTGGTGGCAACAACACATCCCCTAGTCTCATGTTTCTGTCACTCAAGCTAGACATCAGGGGGCTGAACCCACAATCAATTATAACGCTCCCTCTTGGAGTTGCAAATAAAATACTTGGCCAAAGCAAATACCGAACGGAGAACATGCAAGAATTTACTAAAGAACAAAATATAAAAGAGAAGAACCAAATATATTACTCATCACAATCTGAACATAGTCTCATAATCCATCAGATCCCAACAAACTCAGCATAGCCACAGCAGAAATTACATAGATGCCTCAATCATGTGAAGCATCTCACGAGGACTCGAAAGTGGAGGCACAAAGGAGGGAGGGATGGATCACATAGCTACTGGTCACGGAACCATGGTCCAAGGGAAATTACTCACGGTACATACGGGAGGCGTCCATGGCTATGGAGGGTCTCCCGGAGGGGGTAGCTTCTCCCGGCAGGGTGCCGGAGCAGCTTCTCCAGGCAGCCCCGATCTTGAAACGGTGGCGGCGGCGGAACAAAGGCGAGATCGCGAAAGAGGAGTCCATATTAGGGGTTTCCACCCCGAGGGGTAAATATAGGCGAAGGGGGCGTCAAGGGGGCCCACAGGGCAGCCAGGAGGCCCCCTGGTGCGGCCTAGGGTGGTGGGCCCCCTCCGCTTCCTTGGTGTTTCCGGAAGCTTCCGCGACGCTGATTTTTTATCTGTTTTTCCTGGAATTTTTGGAGCACTTTTAATGGCCGGAAAACCTGAAATACAAAAACAGCAGAAAACAGCAACTGACAGCTGGGTGCACTGGGTTAATAGATTAGTCCAAATATGCTCAAAAGTGTATGAAAGTTCAAGCAAAACATGGCAAAGTCACACAAAACATGCATGGAGCAAGCAGAAATTATAGATACGTTTGGGACGTATCAACATCCCCAAGCTTAATTCCTGCTCTTCCTCGAGTAGGTAAATGATAACAAGCATAATTTCTGTGGTGACATGCCACACAACTATAAAAGGACTTTTAAGTAAAGCAATCAAAGCATGCAATTCAATTCAAGTCTTAACAAGCAAGAGTCTATATTAGCATTGACACAAGTAACAAAAGAACAAAAGGTACAAGAGCTCTTGCTGTTCGTGACTCGAATGTCTCCAAATGGTGTTTGCGTGCAAGAAAGGAATAGGGAAATACGAGAGAAAAATTAAGGTTTTTGTTGAGAACAACTATCTACTAAAGTTTCACACTTAGTCTCCTTTGGATTCTTATCTGGACTCGTCCCCAGACCACTAGTCAGGTACAAGTCAAACTGATCCACTCCTTTTCGATATTTTGAGCACTCATGCAATGGATGAGCATGAGCAAGAAAGTTGACACCTAAAAGGCGAAACAGAAAGAAGGTGGAGGAGGAAGACAAAAAGGTGTGAAAGGCTCACATCAATGAGGACAATCATAGGCGAGAGAAGGCCATATGATAGATATGATGTGAGGAGTAAGGATTGCCATGCAACGGATGCACATGTGAGCTAAGAGCTCTCCAAGGATTGCTCAAGAAGACCTAGAGCTCATTTGAGGAGGCTCATCATTGGAATATACAAGCCAAGTTCTATAGTGTGAAGGATCCCCACATAGCTATATGCATGATGATGATCTCTATGGAGTACAAGGGATAGAAGATGAAGTACTAGTGTGGATCTCTCAAAAGGAATAGTAGTATGCCCCTTCTCTCTTTTTATTTTTCTTTTCTCTTTTTCTCTTTTTTTGGTGGCCTCAATGGCTCTTTCTATTTAACTCTCATTTGTCCTCTTTGGGATCTTTTGATTTTGTCCACTTTGGGATCTTTTCCTCACTTTAGGGGCGATACTCTATATTTTACAAGAATATAGGAGATCTTTCACACTTTACAAAGGTACTCACATAAAGAAAATGTAACTATCATGATGCAAATGTATGCCTCTGCAAGGGTAGCAGGATATGCAATGATACTAGCGCGTCATGTAGCAATGATTAGGGCAAGGCCCAACTAGCATGCGGCTCATTGATCAAGCAAGTAGCATGTATGACATGAAGATCAAGTCATGAGAAGGTGGATGTTGCATGGCAATGTATCTCGGAAAGGCTATGGAAATGCCTTGATAGGTAGGTATGGTGGCTGTTTTGAGGAAAGATATAAGGAGGCTTATGATGACAGAGCGTATCATGCCAAGGGTTTGGATGTACCGGCGAAGAGGGACGCCAACTCTCGGAGTGAGAAGAAAGCAATGCACGGCACAGGAGAGGCTAGAAAAATATGGGAAGGTGGAAGTGTCAACTTTCAAATACTCACATTAGTCCGAAGAAGTCATGCAGTTATTATCGGTAACTCTCAATCTAATAAGGAGGTTCACAAAGATACAGGTACCCCGAGGAGGAGTGTATGGGGGTTTGGTTATCCTTGCGCATCCTCGACTCATGGTACGTGAGTGTACTCTAATATTCGAACCCTCTAGAGATTAGTGATCCATCTAGTAGCTAGAGTTCTCAACTAGTTTTGTAGGTTTTTGAAAATAAACACGGATTTCCCAAAATACGACACCTATCACTAATAGGCAAGAGCTCTTGACACCAAAAGTTCAAACATTACTCACATCAATACCTCAAAACTATTGCAAGTTACTACTACAAAGAGAACAACAACTTTAACTACCTACTTTCAGTCAAGACACAGAACTCAGTGCAACAGGCAAACTCTCTAACAAGATAAAACATGCAACCTATAGAAAGTTCAACCTAAGACAAAATAAAAGCTCTAGAAAAACTAAAGCACTACAACTAAACAGAACAACAGCTAAGAAAAGAAAAAGAATAACTCACGGCTAAAAGAATAAGCATGCAAATCGTAAGAGGAGTTCTAGTTCAAGCGGAGCGTGTATCTCTCCCACACAAAAGAGTAAGTAAGCTGGGATCTAACTTGTTACTACAGCAAAGAAAGCTAAACAAAACTAGAAAAGTGAAGAGCGAGACGCTCCAAGCAAAGCACATAACGCATGAAGTGATAAAAATATAGTGCAACGAGAGACGAACTGGTAATTGTTGATGAAGAAGGGGATGCACCGGGGGCATCCCCAAGCTTAGACGCTTGAGTCTCCTTGAATATTTATTGGGGGTGCACATGGGCATCCCCAAGCTTGAGCGTTTGACACTCCTGAATCTTCTTTCATCATCCTCCATCGCGCACTTGAAAACTCCCTTCATACATAACTCATTGTAGGCTGATTAGAGAGGTTAGTACCCTAATAAAATAATTTTTCCCTTACTTGAAATAAAGATAATCTTGAAGAGCTACTGTTTCCCAAGATTTCCAAAGATTTTTTGCAAAGAAAAAGCAAGCTTAAGGTTTGCAAAAGTAAAGAGAGACTAAACGTGGCAGAATCTGTGAAAAACAGAACAGCAGGTAGTAAAGAATTTTTTAGGGATACTTCTGCAACTCAAATCAAAAAACTCAGAACATACGGAAGTTTCGTAATTGTATATAGCATGCTGTGTAAACATTTCAGCTTAAAAAGATGAACTGGGATTTTTCTGGAATTTTTCTAGTCACGAGGACAGAATCTGTTTTCTGGACAGCATGTCACAACTTTTACTTCCCTTGCCGTATGAGGCTAAACTTGGCACAAAGCTTGAAAAGTAAAGATACAATGATGTTGCTACAGTAGTAACAATCATCAAGACCACTAAGAACAGATAAAAAGCAAAAAGAAAAACCTAAATTCGTTGCGGGTTGCCTCCCGAAAGCGCTTCTTTAGAGCCATTAGCTAGGCTTAAAGCAGAAGATCAAGTCTTTTCAAAATCATCGGAAGGTTCACCAAGGATTTCAAAAGTGTTTTCAATAATCTCATCCTTGTTCTTCCGAGGGAAGAGGTACGTACCTTTTGCCTTACCACGCAAACGTATTTGTCCTTTGCCTATATCAATGAAGCCTTTCATGGCTCGGAGGAAGTTCCTTCCGAGCACTATATTTCCTTTGTTGGCCTTCATGATGGCAAAGTCAATCTCTATACTCCTTTTAAGAAACATGACCTGGATATCTTTTAATCTTCCCTGGATCATAGAAATATCACCATTAGAATGTTCATGGAAAGATGGAAATTTGTCCATGCTTGCAAGGTACAAAGAATCATAAATAAAGCTTGGCATTATAGAAACTGTAGATCCAATGTCACAAAAAGCAAGGAAGTTTTGATTAGAGATAACGATCCTAACAAAAGGCTCCCAATCATTTTCTATTTCCAAAATCTCCTCTCTAGGGGGATTTAACTCCTCTACTTCTTTTAAGTCTAGAGTATCAAGTCTCCTCTCAATAGTAGCAATTCTGTCTACAACAGTGTTAAGACCATCATAACCAAAATAACCAGATAAATTTCAAGAGCTCTACCTTCATCACACTATAAAAAGTCTCCTTCAGCTATAAGATCAACAGAGTGCTTACACCACTTAAAAAGGCCAAAGTAAAAATTTCTAAGCACAATTCTTATAGGTAACCAAGGCATATTTGCTTTATGTGCTTCAGAAATTCTGTCCCATGCCTTCTTCATATTCTCCCCGTTTCTTTGATGGAAATCCAAGACTTCGGATTCCCTCATAGTACCAACTCCTAACATACTTAACCACGCAAGAAGGGTAACAGGTATTTTTGGTATTTTTGATAAGGACACAAAAGTAAAAACTGAAAGGTAAACTAACAAGACTAAAAAGCAAAGGTACAAGATAGTGTGCAACTCCCCTATCTTGTAGATTGGAGTCCCCGGCAACGGCGCCAGAAAACTTGCTGGTGGGAAGAGAGTGTTATACTCTTCAAGCCCTCGTTGATTACCCCAAGTGCAGGGTTGGATATAGTGCAGCGGCAAGTTTTCCCTTGGCAAAGATACCAAGGTTTGTCTCCCGTAGGACTCCGAAGGATACAGGAAGGTGGTAAAGTGAACAATGGCGCCGAGGTTGCTACCTCACCTGGACCTGCACACAGATACAAATAACTTTGCTCCCAAAGAGTACAGAGGAGTTGTCAATTCCTCCGGCCTTGCCGTTTACAAAGGATCAACGCAAGAGATAATGATAATGGCTACTAAAAGTAAAGACTGAAAGTAAATTGAGGGTGTAAACAATGATATGAAGATGGACCGGGGTCCCGTGATTTTCACTAGTGATGTCTCTCTCCCAAAAGACGATAAAAGTGCTAGCGAGGTAAACAAATCACAGTTGGGCAATTGACAGGATTATGAAGGCACCGCAATGCTAACTATGCTGCAAAGAAAGGAAGGGTTCAAAAGCAATGGGCAGTACGCCAAGGTAAGTAGACCGAAATCCATCTGCATCTACTACGAATCATCCACCTTGAGATATCTATCCAGAACATCTCGCTGGTATTAAGTTGCGAATCCCACCCAAAGTGTAAACTCAAAGCAACAGACAACTGCATTAAAATAACTTTGCGTAAAGTAAACAATCCTTGCACCCGCAAGTACAAGCACCGTTGTTTTATCCCTGCTGGCAACAGCACATCCCCTAGTCTCATGTTTCTGTCACTCAAGCTAGACATCAGGGGGCTGAACCCACAATCAAGCATAACGCTCCCTCTTGGAGTTGCAAATAAAATACTTGGCCAATGGAGAACATGCAAGAATTTACTAAAGAACAAAATATAAAAGAGAAGAACCAAATATATTCCTCATCACAATCTGAACATAGTCTCATAATCCATCAGATCCCAACAAACTCAGCATAGCCACAGCAGAAATTACATAGATGCCTTGATCATGTGAAGCAGCTCACGAGGACTCGAAAGTGGAGGCACAAAGGAGGGAGAGATAGATCACATAGCTACTGGTCACGGACCCATGGTCCAAGGGAAACTACTCACGGTACATATGGGAGGCGTCCATGGCTATGGAGGGTCTCCCGGAGGGGGTAGCTTCTCCCGGCAGGGTGCCGGAGCAGCTTCTCCAGGCAGCCCCGATCTTGAAACGGCGGCGGCGGCGGAACAGAGGCGAGATCACGAAAGAGGAGTCCATATTAGGGGTTTCCACCCCGAGGGGTAAGTATAGGCGAAGGGGGCGTCGAGGGGACCCACAGGGCAGCCAGGAGGCCCCCTGGCGCGACCTAGGGTGGGGCCGCGCCAAGGACCCTTCTGGAGTCCCTGTGGTGGCCCCCCTCCGCTTCTTTGGTGTTTCCGGAAGCTTCCGCGACGCTGATTTTTTATCTGATTTCCCTGGAATTTTTGGAGCACTTTTAATGGCCGGAAAACCTGAAATACAAAAACAGCAGAAAACAGCAACTGGCAGCTGGGTGCACTGGGTTAATAGATTAGTCCAAATATGCTCAAAAGTGTATGAAAGTTCAAGCAAAACATGGCAAAGTCACACAAAATATGCATGGAGCAAGCAGAAATTATAGATACGTTTGGGACGTATCAGTGACCTCTTGATGCTTGGTTCTCCCATTGTGGCTTCAAATATTTTTGCAGTGCAACACTCAGTTGTATTTTACTAACAAATCCGCAAATCTGCTCGTTGATTTTGAAGAAATGAATAAGCATAGTTTCTTAAAAATCGACAATGTGTTTGTGTGCATGAACTTGGGCCCTTGAGTTTATGGACAACAGAAAGAAGACCTATGGCATAGACATCTCATCTTTTCTGTACAACCTAATTAACTGTTGCTATCATCACAAGTCTCCATTGTTCTTTGTTCCCCACCTCCTTTGTCTCCATTCTTGTAGTTAAAACTTCCATGTACCTCTTATCTAAGTATGTAATTTTAGCTTTAAAAACCAACTTCTGGCATTTGACAACTCCCACATCTATTCTTTGAACCGTGTATGCATTTCATATATTATGGCCACCAATTCTTTAATTTATTTAGAAGTATACCTCTTTTTTAATGCTAAGTCGAAGGAGGCGCCATCAACGGACATGGCTATGACTTTCTCAACTCTAGGCTCCATTATCTAGCCATTGACAATCCTATTTTTTAAACTACGAACATTGATCGTATGTTTTTAAGAGTGTTTCAAATTGTTTTTGGTGTTCACAAAAAAATATTTTTGAAAATATTTTCATGCTTATTAGAATATGTGCAAAATTTCCAAAAAAATGAATTTAAAAAAATGATTGTGTTTCGAAATGCTCTCAAAAAAGTAAAATATTCATCATTAAAAAATGTGCTCAAGAAATGTTCAGCTTCAAAAAATGATCCCATTTCAATAAAAAAATATCAAACTTTTTAAAGATAAAGCATCAAATTATCAAAACATACACTTTTAAAATAATAAAGATTCATGTCTTAAAAAGGCAATTTGACAGACTATTCCACGCATCACTACTCTTCTAACATATGAAGGGTGTTATGGTTGTTTCTTCACGTCCACATTTCAGGTTCGAAAATCAATGTAATCTTGTTTCTCATATTTGTTAGAACTGGAAATAAGAAATAATACATGATGCCACATGGAGCAAGTTTTACGATTTTTCGTCCGTGCGAACTCACGAGCATTCAACTGGTACTACATAAATGGTCTCTATGTGACTTCCAGTGCTTATTTTGCGCTAACAAATCTGGGAACCTTTTCTCGCATGGCTTGGAATTTTCTTTGTCGACTTCAAGGATCATTAGCACTTAGCAGGGGTATGTGTTTGTTTGTTCTTCCCCATATCTCATTTCAGCTGAATATCAGTGTCGACAGCTATGGAAACTATGGCTAGCAGTAATACAGTAGAACAAATCATGCCTAGCTGCCTGGGCGCTCGCCAGTTTATATGGAAAAAAGATGCATTTGCATTGTACCTGCATGTTCATGCAACTTTGCACTGTTGTCACGCATGTGCTGATGTACACTCACATCACACACACTCATATCTAGTTTATGAAATTATGCAGGAGGAAGCATAATATGTGTTCCTACATTTTCATACACTTTTTCAGCTGCAGAACATGAGGTGAACGAAGTATGGCTTGCCTGCTTGATTGAGTTTGTGAGGTATTATCTGGACTTTTGTACATCATACGATTTGCTCCGCTAAATGATCTTAATCTCGGATAAAACTCAATCTAGCAATGAACAAACCATATCAAAATGAATCATACAAATAAACTTAGGGTCTTAGGTTCTGTGCTGCAACTGCAATAGCATTGTTCCCAATTACTCTGTATCAGTTTGCAATTGCATTAAAGCAGAACATGTGTAACATCGTTTCACCAAGGATAAAAAATATTGAGCTGTCTCAAGGTTGGCCCGCCCATCCATTACATCGTTCCTTTGCCCCCACTGCTGCCGATCCTTAATATACAGGAATGATATAGAAAAGAAGAGGCGCAATCATCCTGTTCGGTGACGTCTTGATGCTTGGTTCTATCAACTCGCATCTTCCTCTATCAACCTCAAGGGTTGTTTGTTCTTCCCCAATATCTCATTTCAGTTACATCATGTTACTTCTGGCCCTTGTGGAAACTATCAACTATGATAAGAAAGAAAAGAAACTACAAATTGTTAAGAAGTATTACAAGTTTACAACAGACACATCATTGCTTGTATCTGCCTAGCTGGCTCGCCAATTTATAGATAGAGGTCATGCATTCGCTTGATGTGCATTCACATTTGGTTTATGATATTGTTTGGGAAGAAGCATGCTATGTGTTTTCCTGCATTTTCATACACTATTCTGCAGTGGCAGAGCATGAGGTATCCCGTGGGCCAAACTGTCGATGGAATTTGACAATATTGTTTGCTGGATATGACCTTGATGCTATGTTCTATAAGAACTTGTAAAATATATATTTCAGTCAGCAAAATGATATTAAAACCCAATGGGAACATAGAACAGCAAGATAGATGTTAAGCAGAAACCAACTATCATCAAAACAAACCAGACACATAAAATTAGGTTTTGTGCGGCAATACAAGCAAAGATATTATTCTCAATTGCATAGGAACTGGAGAAAAGAAAATCAGTTCCTCTCAATGCTCCCATACTAGTAGGGGAAGTAGGGATTAAGGTTGAGACACCGCACGCAAGAGGAACTTTTCGCGTCTTTTTGTGAATGCCCCTCGAAAGAGTTCTCGGAAGGATTGGGTAGGACATCACAGTACCTACCTTCATTGAATGTGAATCTACGGCTCATACATAGAAGTATACACGCGAAAGTACAACACACATCTCGACGCGAATAGATCAACAGGATAACCAGAGCATATGATCTCGGGCTTAAGTAGAAACAAATTTACGAGTGACACTTGCGTTCTTTGTTGACTTGGGCGTGTTGTTTATGTAGATATAGCTTCATATCAATTATCTGGTGAATTTAGATCATTTGCACGCGGCATTCAATCAAATGGCCACAACCATAATATCATATGACTCAAATGTCACTAACATTAAAACCATGCAGAAGATAAAATTGTGCACTCAAACCTCCAATCAATTTTAGTTTTAGTTTTGGCACTATCCTTTTATGCTAATTCATCATGTGCACCAACTTGAATGTGCGTGTTCTTACTATGCAAAAGCAAAATCATAATCAGACTACTATAGTAAACAATATACCAGACAAACTTGGTTGTGACTTGATCCATCTCAGAACATCTGAAATTTAAACGAATGGTATAGAAAATAAGAGGCCCAATCGACCTGTCATCTCTCGGTGATCCCTTGATGATTGATTCTGCTGCAAATCATTTTTGAAGTGCAACACTCTGTTGTGTTTCACTAACAAATCCACAAGGCCTATTGTTGATGGTTCTCATGTTCTATCAATCTCAAGGGTCCTGGCCATCTTGGAGAGACAAGATTTTTGTTCTTCCTCAGTATCTCATTTTAGTTGTATATTAATATTGGCCCTTATGGAAACAAAGCAACTATGATAAGAAAGAAAACTACAACTAGAAATGGTTCAAAAGTATCACAACAGAACAAATTTATAGATAGATGTCATGCATGCGGTGATGTACATTCATATATGGTTTATGAAATTGTTCGAGAGCGAGCATGCTTCTTGCATTTTATGCCGTGATGTGCATTCACATTTAGTTTATGACATTGTTCGAGAGGAAGCATGCTTCCTGCATTTTCATACACTGTTTTCCAGCAGCAGAGCATGAGGGGGGGTCCCCTAGCAGTATACCATGGCCGAACTGTAGATGAAATTTGGCAACATTGTTGACCAGCATATGACCTGGCTGCTGATCTAGGATGTTCTATAGGGGGGGAGTATATTAGTGCATAGCATCATTTCATCAGATAAAACCCAGCCTAGCAGTAAATTTGCAACAACTAGATGTAAATTGTTCCAAAGAAACCATATAGAATCCATTCATTCATTTGGTCACAATTACCATCAAAATAAACAGACAAAGAAAATTACGTTCTGTGTTGCAATACGAGCAAGAAATTGTCTCTCACATTTTAGTTTGCAATTGCATAGAAGCTGGAACATGTGTGATATAGTGTCAGCCTTTCAGGCCACTAGGCCTGCATACTGGCACCACCGCCGTGGCACTCCATGACCCGGCGCATGGCCAGTGACGTCGCCTCGCTCGCCCGCATAGTATCGTTGGACATGAGTACCGCAAACTAACTTATCACTTCCTTCTGCACCTCCCCCCTCGCGCCGCTGAGGGGCCAGCCATAGTGGACACCGCCGCAGCGGCTTTCTCAGAAGTATCCTTCTCGACCTTCTCTTCTTCTTTCTTTGAAGAAGTGCCTGCGAGCAATTTGGAATATCCTGAAATTTGGTTGTGACTTGATCTATCTTGAAATATCCTGAAATTTAAATGAATGTTATAGAAAAGTAGAGGCACAGTCGTTCTATCGTCTCTGGGTAACCTCTTGGTTCTTGGTTTTTCTCACTATTGCTGCAAATCTTTTTGGCTAAGCAACACTCAGTTCTATTTCACTAACAAATCTGCAAAGCCTCTCATGCAAGGTTGGCATCTTCCTCTATCAACCTCAAGGGTCCTGAGCATCTTGGAGGGACATGCTTGTGTGTTCTTCTGCCCCAATATCTCATTTCAGTTTCATGTAAGTATTTGCCCTTAAGGAAACTATTAGCTGCGATAAGAGAGAAAGAAAAGTACAAATGATTCAAAAGTAATACAACAGAAATCGTTGCATGTCTCTGCCTAGGCGGCTCACAATTTATAGATAGATGTCATGCACGCGATGATGTACATTCACATTTGACTTATGATATTGTTTAGGAGGAAGCATGCTATGGGTGTTCCAACATTTTCACACACTGTTTTCCAGCAGCAGAGCATGAGGAGTACTGGTAATGGAATATGGTAACATTGTTGACCGACATATGCTAGGTTATTCTATAGGGAGTACTGGTGTACAAAAATCGTTTCATCAGATAAAACCCATTCTAGCAGTGAGCTGGAACTACTAGATGTAGGGTGTTCAAAGAAACCATATAATCTACTATTACCTAGTTTTTTGGATTAAAATATATGAGAAAATGCTTAAATATTTAACAATCATTTGTGAACCGTCAGAAGAAAAATTACGGGTCGGGGGGAGATGGCGGTTATGCTCTTACCCAGAAAAACTTCAGTACGCTAAAAAACCATATATATGAGGGTCGGCGACTGGATAATGGATCTGCTAGTCTTGCTCTTACAACTTGTATCATATATTTACAAAGAGTGAAACTGATCGCCACAACAAGTAGTTCGTCCGAGTTCCAGTGAACACCTAGGGAGCTGCCATGGTCGTCTCCCTTGTTGCTCTGTTGATGTCACCCTTCGTCCCTTCCATCGTCCGGAGTCTCCAGGTTCTGGCTGGGACATACAGTCCATCATGTAGCTACGCCTGGGGTGTGTGTCCACAGTCGTGGCATGCTCCGCAGAGGAGACAACAAAGACCCATGATTTGGCATTCGCCGGGCGCCCCCAAGCTCTTCATGGTCGATCGGTTCTACTACGCCACCAGAGGCATCAGCTTCACTATTCTTGCAAATCTTTTTACTGTGCAACACTCAAATGTAATTCGCTAACAAATCTGCAAAGCCTCTCGTGCTTGGTTGGCCTCTTCCTCTATCAACCTCTAGGGTCCTGAGCATATTGGAGGAACATGATTGTTTGTTCTTCCCCAATATCACATTTCAGTTTCATTGGACCTTTGAAAACTATGAACTATGATAAGAGAGAAAGAAACCTGAACATGTTTCAAAATTAATACAACAAAAACCATTCCATGTCTCAGCCTAGGGGGCTCACAATTTATAGATAGATGTCATGCACTCGGTGATGTATATTCACACTTGATTTATGATTTTGTTGAGGAGGAAGCATGCTACGTGTGTGTTCCTACATTTTCATACACTGTTTTCAAAAGCAGATCATGAGGAGTACTCGTGATGGAATTTGGCAACATTATTGACCGACAAATGTAGGTTGTTCTATAGGGATTACTGGTGTACAACAATCGTGTCATCAGATAAAACACATTCTAGCAGTGAGCTTGAACAACTAGATGTAGGGTGTTTAGAAGAAACCATATAATCTACCATTCATCCGGTCACAATTATCATCAAGACAAACCAAACAAATAAATTTAGGTTGTGTGATGTAATACAAGCAAGATTTTTTTTCCAATTCTTCAGTTTGCAATTGCATAGAAAGCAAGCACATGTGTGATATAGTTCAGAACCTTATCTTCTCCCGTGTCGCTCCCACGGGCGATGGGGAGGGCGACCTTACCAGCACCGCTGAGGATCCCCTCCACCCCTCTCGCCGCCGCCAGAGGACAGGGCGGGGCGAAGCCCTGTCCCCGCTGATGGCGGTGGGGCCTCCATATCGCTGCGCTCCGGGAGGGTTGGTGCGGGCTGGATCTCGGGAGCGGCCGTGGCGCTGCCGTGGGGCACCGCGGCGCATCATCGCACCAACGCAGGTGTAGGAGCACGATGGCGGTGGTGGTGCGACGGGCTACAGCGACCAGAGGTGCGCATCCTCTCGTGGTAGCGGCGGCCATCCAGATCCAGGATGGGGCTGGAGTGGATCGAGGGCGGCGCGGGCTGCGTGCGGGTGTCCTCGATGTGGTTCTGCCGATGGAGGTGCCTACACGCAGTGGTGGTGGTGCGCGAATTTGGGGCGGCGCGGTGGTCCGGTCTGATCTGACGTCGTCGGACGGCTCCTTGCGGTACGGGCTAGGTTCAGCGCGTGGGCATGCTGCTGTGAATGCCGGTGGCGATGCAGAGCTATAGGGTTCGTGTCGGCAGCGGCCCTTGCAGTCGGCGTGGGTGGTGGTTGCGGCTACCATTCTCCTTGGACTGGACGGGCGGCATGTGCAACGGTATACCGGTCGTGTGCTCGGCGGTTCCGACCATGGGCCCTTGCTTGGGTAGACCTGATTGTGTCCCGGGGAGGGTCGGAGTTGTAGCTCCGGGAAGATGAGGCTGGGCGTGGTTCGGATGGTGCCCGAGGGTGATGAGGTTCCTCTCCCCGAGGGTGCGGTGGGTGATGGTGGTGGTTGGGATTCCGCTACTTTGTTGGGCTGAGCGGCGGCGTACCCACGGACATGGCGTCGAGCGAACGTGTTCCTAGGCGACCGCCAGTCGTAGTCGTGGGGTAGTGTACCTCTCGGTCCACAGGGACTGGGGTGAGCGACACGGGCTTAGGGGCCTCCCACTGTGGAGGCGCCGACCCAGTTCCCACTGGAAATGTCGGGCTAGGAGTGAAAGGCCCTTTCACTCCTCCTTTATGTGGTGGTTCTTCGTGGGGTGGGAGGATGGTGGTGTCACTGACTTCGATGCCGGGGTGGCGGCCCCAGATGGTGGGTCGCATGGTCTACTCTCCAACGGGCACCATGATGTCGCGGATGCCCTTCCCTCTTGGTGGTGTGGGCGGCAAGAGGTGAGCAGTGGGTGGCTTGGGTGGCCTTTCTATCTATGATAGTGACGGCACCCGATCTAGACTTGGAGTTTTGAGATCATCACGTTTGCCTGCTTGAGGACCTTGTGGTGGCATGTGGGAGTTGCCGGGCGAAGGCCTCGCACTTTGTCGCTGACGACGACGCCACTCGTGGGTGCCGTGATCTTCCTTAAAACGTTGTTGTGGAGCTCTTCCCTGTGTCCGGGTTTCGGGTGAAAACCTTTGTCTATTGACTCGATATCGACAACGCGTAGCGTCGTTCTCCCTCTTAAGGGTGTTGTCGTGTGGTTGCGTCTACCATTCTCCGTGGCGCTCCATGACCCAGCGCATCGCCAGCGCCGCAGCCTAGCTTTCCTGCAGTGTGCTGCTGGCCATGAGCGTCGCAAACTCCCTCATCACCTCCTCCTGCTCCTTTCCCCTCAAGCTACCGAGAGGGTCACCCGAAGTGGCTTTCTCTGGTGTTTGCTTCTCCAGCTTCCTCTCCCCTTCTTGCTTGGAAGAAGACCCCGCGGGCGTCGTGTTAGTCACGGTAGCGGTTATAAAACTAGTAGGTGCGTGCAGTAGGGATTTTGCCTGGCCGCTGCCACCGGCTGCGGCATGGAGACTGAAGCCAGAGTGGGCACGAACAACATGGTCTGGGGGCCGGGGAGGCGTTGTTCCTCAGTGTGGCCTCAAGATTCTGTATCTATCATCTGCACCTTCTCTTCTTCTTTCTTTGAAGTGCTTGTGGGCGGCGCACTGACAGCGACAACAGTTGCAGACCTCGTAAGTGTTTTGCTGGCCGCGGGAGACCAAGGCATGCAAGGGCACCAATTGCGTCGTCTGCAGGACGGCGTTGTTCCTGTGTGACCCTCGAGGTTCTGAATCACGCGCACGGGATTTTTTTTATTTTCCAGAACTTTTTGTGTCCTAGCGGCAGGTAGCTTTATGAAACATGGGTTGTTTGTTGACTTAGGTGTGTTCTTTATGTAGATGTAGTTTCATATAAATCACTGGCCTGGACTCAACAATGAATTTAGATCATTTGCACACAGCATTCAACCAAATGCCTAGAACTATGATATTCTATCAACCAAATTTCACTAACATCAATACAGTACTATGCAGAGCATAAAAGTATGCACCCGAATCTCCGATCAATAGATTCCAACTCCAACTCCACTTTTTAGTTTTAGTTTTGACGACACTTTTTCTCTACTTCGTGTGCACCAACTTGAACGTGTTGGTTCTTACTATGCAAAATCATCAAACTTGGTTGTCACGTAATCCTTGATTTAAAGGAGGCACAATCCATCACCTGCTCCGTCGGTGACCTCTTGATGCTTGGTTCTCCCATTGTTGCTTCAAATCCTTTTGCAGCGCAACACTCAGTTGTATTTTACTAACAAATCCGCAAAGCTGCTCATTCGTGCCTCTCATCTTCCTGTATCAACCTCAAGGGTTGTTTGTTCTTCCCCAATATCTCATTTCAATTACATCTAACTTTTGTCCCTTCTGGAAACCGTCAACTATGATAAGAAAGAAAAGAAAACTATAAAGGGTTCAGAAGTAATACAACAACAGACCATCGTTGCATGTCTATGCCTAGCCGGCTCACCAATTTATAGATGGGTGTCATGCATGTGGTGATGTACATTCACATTTGGTTTGTGATATTGTTTTGAAGGAAACATGCTATGTGTGTTTCTGCATTTTTCATACACTACTTTCCAGCAGTAGAGCATTAGGCTCCCCCCGCCAGCAGTGTCCCCTGGACTAACTGTCCATGGAATTTGGCAAAAATGTTGGCTCGCATATGACCTTCATGCTATGTTTTAAAAGAACTTGTGTACACCATACATTTCAGTCAGCAAAATGATATCAAAACCCAATGGGAACACAGAATAGCAAGATAGATGTTGAGCAGAAACAATATAATCTATCATTCATTCCATGACAATTACCATCAAAACAAACTAGACAAATAAATTTAGGTTCCATGCAGTAATACAAGCAAAGAAAATCTTCCCAATTCATCAGTTTGCAATTTCCTAGAAGCTGGAACATGTGTAATATAGTTTCAGGTCACTAGGCCTGCATATTGGCGTCGTCGCCATGGCGCTCCATGACCCGGCGCATGGCCAGCACCGCTGCCTCGCTTGCCCGCAGCGTGCCGCTGGCCATGAGGGCCGCAAATTCCCTCATCACCTCCTCCTGCACCTTCCCCCTCGCGCTCCCGAGAGGGTCAGCCCCAATGGGCGCCGCTTTATCAGAAGTATCCTTCTCGACCTTCTCTTCTTATTTCTTTGAAGAAATGCCTGTGGGCGCCACACTTACAGCGGCAGCAGTTGCAGACCTCGTATGGTTTTGCTGACCGCTGGCTGCGTCGGAGATATGAAGCCAAATGAAGGCATGCAAGGGCACGAACGGCATCATTTGCGGGACGGCGTTGTTCCTGAGTGTGGCCTCGAGGTTCTGAATTATGGGCATGGTCATGGGGCTGGAACCTTGTGTCCTAGCGGCAAGTAGATTTATGAAACTTGGGTTCTTTGTTGACTTGAATTATGGGCACGGACTTGAGTTGCTTCATATAAATCACTGGCCTGGAGTCAACAATAAATTTAGATCATTTGCACAAAGCATTCGACCAAATGCCCAGAACTATGATATTCTATCAACCAATTAACCAAATGTCACTTAACATCAAACTACTCGGAACATAAAAGTGTGCACCCGAACCTCCAATCAATAGATTCCAACTCCAACTTTTTAGTTTTAGTTTTGATGACACTTTTTCTTTCATTCGTGTGCACCAACTTGAACGTGTTGATTCTTACTATGCAAAATCATCAAACTTGGTTGTCACGTAATCCTTGAATTTAAAGGACAATTGACCTCTCATTTCGTCGGCGGCTTCTTCATGCTTGGTTCTCTCATTGTTGCTTCAAATCTTTTTGTGGTGCAACACTCAATTGTATTTCACTAACAGAGCCGCAAAGGTTCTCATTCATGCCTCACATCTTCCTCTATCAACCTCAAGGGTTGTTTGTTCTTCTCCAATATCTCATTTCAGTTACATCTAACTTTTGTCCCTTCTGGAAACTATCAACTATGATAAGAAAGAAAAGAAAACTACAAATGGTTCAGAAGTACTCCCTCCGGTCCTTTTTACTCTGCGTATTAGATTTGTGTCAAGTCAAATTTTACGAAGTTTAACCAAATTTATACTAAAAAATATCTACATCTATAATACCAAATTTATATATTAGGAAACTACGTTTCATGATGAATCTAACCGTACTAATTTTGCATTGTGAATGTTGATACTTTTTTGTACAAGTTTGGTCAAAGTTCAGATACGTTGACTTCAGACAAAACTTATATGCAGACTAAAAAGGACCGGAGGGAGTAATACAACAACAGACCATCGTTTTGCATGTATGTGCCTAGCCGGCTCACCAATTTATAGATTAGATGTCATGTATGTGGGATGTACATTCACAATTGGTTTGTGATATTGTTAGGGAGGAAGCATGCTATGTGTGTTTCTGCATTTTTGTACACCGTTTTCCAGCAACAGAGCATGAGGAGGCTCCCCCAGCAATGTCCCGTAGACTAACTGTCAATGGATGCTATGTTTTATAAGAACTTGTGTACAACATACATTTCAGTCAACAAAATGAGAGTAAAACCCAATGGGAACACGAAACAGCAAGATAGATGTTCAACAGAAACCATATAATCTATCATTCATTGACAATTACCATCAAAACAAACCAGACAAATAAATTTAGGTTCCGTGCAGTAATACAAGCAAAGAAAATCTTCCCAATTCTTCAGTTTGCAATTGCCTAGAAGCTGGAACATGTGTAATATAGTTTCAGGTCACTAAGCCTGCATACTGGCGCCGTCGCCATGGCGTTCCATGACCCGGCGCATGGCCAGCGCCGCCGCCTCGCTTGCCCGCAGTGTGCCGCTGGCCATGAGTGCCGCAAATTCCCTCATCACCTCCTCCTGCACCTTCCCCCTCGCACTGCCAAGAGGATCAGCCACAGTGGGCGCCGCTGCGGCAGCGGCTTTCTCCGGTGTCTGCTTCTCGACCTTCTTCTCCTCTTCTTTCTTGGAAGAGGAGCCCGCAGGCGCTGCGCCAGTCGTGGCAGCGGTCGCAGAACTAGTAGGGGCAGTAGGGGTTTTGCTAGCCGCCATTGGAGCCGGCACAGAGACTGAGGCCGGAGTGGGCACGAACTGCGTGGTCTGTGGCGCGGCGTTGTTCCTGAGCGTGGCCTCGAGGTTCTGGATCATGGGCATGATCATGGCGCCCATGGGGCTGGACATGACCTCGTTGGGCAGGTTGAGTATGTAGTCCGGGATCCCGGCGCCGACGAGGAACTGGGCGGCCTCGTTGCTGAAGTTGTTGCAGTTGTGGGTGAGCAGGCTGTAGGTGGCGGCGGTGTAGCGCGGCGCGATGTCGCGGAGGTAGTCCTCGAAGACCTCCTTGGGCAGGTGCGTGACGCCGAGGTCGAGGACCCGGACGGGGCGGCCGTACTGCGTGGCCCCCGCCGGCGCCGCCTGGATCCCGCCCCCGTAGAAGTATTCGCTCCCGTACACCACCACGCCGGTGTGCCTGCCGGAACCAACCGGGGTCAAAATCGCGTCTTTCTTGGGGTCAATCGAATCGAATCGAGAGGGGAAATCTCAGAGGGGGAGGGGACGCGGACTTACCAGATGGCCTCGATGGGCTTGCCGAGGAAGGAGGTGGAGAGCTGGCGCGCGAGGCCGTTGCTGAGGTCGTAGACGTTGAGCGTCACCTTGTGCCCCTCCTGCAATCGTCGACAAGAACCAATCAGCGTCAGATCTCGAGCGAATTCGCCGGATTGCGAGCGGCGCGTCGCCGGACAAGATCAAATCGGAGAAGGGTAGGAAACGGGCACGTACCTCCGCCATTACAGCTCAGGGAACCGCCGAGTGGCAGGCAGTGGAGACCGGTCGAATCCGCCGGAAAGCGAGGAGACGCCGCCGGAGCAGGAACGCACGCGCGGATCTGGGAGGAGAAAGGAAACAGAGCGGGGAGACAGAGACCCGCCGGGGGACGCGCGCGCGTATATAAATAAATAAAATTGGATCGAATTAATTTAGAAATAATAGTGGCGGAAGGTTCTCGAGCCGGAGACGGAGACGGAGCCGGGAGCGAGTGGGAGGTCCGTGTAAGCGACTTTGGGGGTTTGTGGGCCGTCGGATGGGGAAGCGGGGCGACGTGGCGCGGGATGGGGAGGGGTTCGTGGAAGGTTCGGAGGCGTGTCGGGATGGGACGGGGGCGTTCTGGAAGGCTTGGGAGGGGGGTTCGGTTTGGTTGCCGGGTCGGGGTCGGGGTTGGTTGCGTGCGCCGGCAACGATAAATGTGTGCGATGGCGTGACGCATGGCCGTGCGTCGCCGGTGTATCTATGTTTGACCAAGTTTTATTCGAAATCTACATCACTTTTGTGAATTGTTATTTTTGCGGGAGCATGGCTCACAATTTGATTCAACATGGGAATGATAGCGCGTTTGGAGTGGGATCTATACTCCCTCTTGCCCGCCCACACGAAAGATCGTTCCAAGGGTTGGTCGGTCGGTCGGTCGAGATCGAAAACGTCTGGCCAAACAAAACCTCGACCACTTCAAAGAACTTTAGAAGCAACTTCAAAAACAATATGAAGGTTAAATAGGCAACACACAAAACATATTTGTTGACTCCATAATCTTGAGACTCACTTATCACTAGGGCCTTTCGTTTTTCTCAACACCCATGTCATTGCATTTGAGGTAGTGGTCACCTAAAGTTACCTCATGCCACATGCAACTGTCACATGTAGTCGCTCCGAAAACAACCCTTAGTCGCCAAATTTGGAGGCCGGAGGCAAGATATGAAAGGCATGCATCTCCACTATCACATCGCACCCAAATATCTCCATTGTCATCCAGCACATGGCATGCATCTCCAATGTCATGTCGCACCAAAGAAATCTTCACTGTCATCCAGCACATGGCATGCATCTCCACTGTCACATTCGCACCAAAGAAATCTCCACAAACTACATCGGTCTATGAGGGTGAATATACGTGCAAGGCTGTGGGGGCAAATGCCCCCATTCAACTTTTTGGGCTACTTATATCCGTGCTGGGATACAGGGCGTTGCCCCCACTCACCCGAGGTATTTTCCCCCACTCAGTGATGCCCCTAATTTCATTAAAGAGAGTTGATAGCTTAATTAGTCCATATAAAGCAACATGTTTACAAACAATACAGGCAGGCACACTGTACCAGCCGATTGCTTTTCCAATCTTTGAAAACCTACACAAACGCGAACATCGACGTCTCTAAAGCTACGCGTATACACAAATGAACCATCCCTCCGACGCGTGGCAACCATCCTAGATCCGCATCGGCCGGACCGCTGGGGCACCCTACGTCCTGGTCCTGGGAGAAGGAAGAAGTGCACCGTCAAGATATGTTCATCAAATCGTTCAATCAACGGACTACTTAAATCTTAGGTTTAGTACTCACCTTTTTCCCTTCTAATTTTCCATATTGTTATTTGTTATCAGTCTATTATAGTTTCATGTTTAAAATGCACATACTGGTACTTAGTTTGAATCAAGGTTCTAGCATATTGTTGAATGGTCGATTGAATCTAGCTTCATGTAACAATTTTGTATGAATAAGTTTGAGGACATGAGTGTAGAACAAGATCTATATAGACCAGTAATATCTACCTTCATATACTTCAATTTAGTTAACTAGTGTTTAACTATTTTACATTGATAGAAAAGAATGGTGATTTTATTTGCAAAATCAACAACTGGTAGTATGCCTGAAATAGTCGATCTAAACAAGTTTACTCGGGATCCATCTAGAAGGAGGAGACTTACATATTTTAACATCAATCACCATGAGGAGATTAGGAGAAATTACCTAACATGGGCCCCTTATCAACCTTGTCCACCAAAGTTTAAACCCAGATGGATTGGTAAGAGTAAGTGCTATTTCAATCCTGAATGGTATGATCTGCATCAGAATTGGCTAGAGTACAGTGAGGTAGGGGACAAGGCATATTGCTTGTGTTTCTATTTGCTCAAGGACAATATTAAAGGTAACAAACCTGGTCATGATGCATTTGTGGTAGATGGATTTATCAATTGGAAGAAGGCAATAGAGAGATTTGCAACTCATGTGGGCGATCGTGATAGTTTTCAACTTTTCATAACAAAGCACTTAAAAATTGTGAGAATCTAATGAAAACAGAACAATCAATACATGTTGCCTTGCATAAACAAAATGAACTTGAGAAAAATGAGCATCTTATCCGGTTAAATGTTGCAATTGTTGTATGAAGATACTTGTTGCATCAAGAAAATGTATTTCGCAGCCATGATGAGTCAAAAGAGTCTACAAATAAAGGTAACTATCTGGACTCGACGAATTGTACAATTATGAACAATGATGTTATAGCCAAGGCGTTAAAAAATGTTCCACTTAATAATCAGTTGTCATCTTCAACAATTCAAAAGGATATCATCGAGTGCTTTGCAGAAGAAGTATTGAGTTGTATTCTGAAGGAGCTTGATAATGGCGTCTTCAACTTATTAGAGTATGAATATCGTGATGTTTCTGACAAAGAGAAAATGGTTGTGGTTATCCGTTATGTTGATACACATGTGCTGTCAAATGATAGGTTTGCTCGTGTTCTTCATGTGGAGGAAACAACATCTGCTTATCTCTAGTCTAAAATTGACTTTATCATTGCAAAGCTTGGTTTGAGTCTACAACAAGTGAGAGGACAAGGTTATGATAGAGCGTGCGATATGGCAGGTGAGTTTAGTGGTCTGCAATCCAAGATTATGAGGGAGAATAGCTCGGCTTATTATTTACATTGTTTTGCTCACGAACTTAACTTAGTTGTTGTGACTGTTGCAAATAAAAATGATGTAGAAGATTTCTTTGATATGATATCATTATTAGTGACTGTCGTTGGTTCATCTTGCAAGAGAAAGGATAAACTTAGAGAGAACCATCGAGAAGAGGTGAGGAAAGCGATTGGCAAGGAAGAGATTGCTATAGGATCAGGATTAAACCAGGAGATTTTAAAGTTAAAACTTAAAATTTAAACTTAAATTATTCATGTTAAAAGTTAAAATATGTTAAAACTTAAAATTTAAGTATAAAACTTAAAACTTTAAATATGTTAAAACTTCAAATTTAAATTCAAATATGTTATAAATTCAAATATGTTAAAACTTCAAATTTAAATTTCAAAATTATAATTTTCAACTTATTCATGTCTTTCAACTTTTACTAGATTTTCATTTATTTTTTCAACTGCTCATTAAAAACATGATCTAGTTGTCAGAAAATGTTCATAGTCTCCATAAAAATTGGTCAAGATTTCGAAATATAATTGAATTTATAAATAATTTCTTAAAAAAATCATTAATTTTAATAAAATTGAGTTACAAAAAATAAAAAAATTGGGTTTAAGAATCTTCAATTTTTTAACTAAAAAATCACATTTTCGAAATTTTACAAAATGTTTGCATTTTCAGAATGTCTAATATTACACACAAAAATATGTTTTAAAATAATGTTCACAATTTTTATTTTATGTGGATTAAAAAATATTCATATATTTCAAGCTTCTAAGAATGTTAATTTTTTTCATAAAATGTTCAAAATTTTGTAAAAAGTCCAATTTTAAAAGGGTTTCATGTTTCTAAAAATAGATATGTAAGTGATTTTAGAAAATGAATGAAAATGCAATAGTACATGTACCACTACAGTCCTAACTAGTTTTTTTTAAGAGAACAGTCCTAAGTCCTAACTAGCTGTTTTTAGGCGAATCCACTATCTTTATTGATCAAAATTTGCGACAGTAGATATACAAAATGGGTCGTGAGGAGAGGTAAGCCACACATGGTGACCCTGATCAATTTTGCTAGAGAATTTAGCAATTTTCTAGGCATCTGAATTTGAAAGTCTAGATTCTAAAACAAAATTACAGGCATCAAATAAAACTCTTCTAATGTTGATTTCCTTATGATGTTGCCATGTAAACCACCAGAGTTGTGTTGGATATTGTTGATCACTTGGTTGGAATCAGAGGCAATTACGAAATTCCTTAGGAGCAAATCTTCCGCTAGAGCCAGTCCCTCGCGACATGCAATTACTTCAGACGTCATCCTGTCATACAAATCATTGATTACTACCGCACTTGAGCCCATGAAATTACCTTCATCGTCCCTGCAGATTGGTACCGCAGCACACTTTGAAATATGGGCTGCCCTGCCGAGGATTTCATATGTGAAATGTCAGCATTTTAACGCATTTAGAGTTAAATATGGGCTCTGACAGATCGTTAGGCTCGACAGCTTCTGCTTCTCATCAATGTAGAGCAAGAAGGCGCCTCGTAGGTAATTGCAGCCTCCAAAGAGTATTAGGTACTGTGAGGCATGTTCGAGCACGGGAACTATTTATTGCTTACTGCAAAGATAGAGTAAGTCTTGCCTGTTGGTTTCCCTCTTTACATCTGTGTAGTGACTGGGCCAGTAAAGATTCCTGGGAAGCCAATTTAATAAGTTTCTATGATCAATTTGATATGGGTTTAGAAGCTTCCGTTCAATTAATTCACTTTTATCCAATGTTGGTTTTTATCGAGTTTTCCTTTGGGTTTCTGATTTTTGTTGTTTCCTCCTCGGTTGTTCCTTTTTTTCTCTTTCCTCCTTTTAACTTTTCTATTTTTTCAACACAAGACTACCTTTTCCCATACATATTGAAACAATTTATAATAAACATTAAACATTTTACAAATAGATCATATTTATTTATATATGGTAATTTTGTAATACACATAGAATATTTTCATTCTACAATTTTTAAATTTACTTGACTTCTTGTACAATGCACTACCTCTGTACCAAAATATAAGATGTTTTTATATTTTGATACGTAGGGAGCATAACTTTTTATTAAAAAATCTCAAACATATTTTTGTAATATATGAATATGTCTTCGAAAATGTCACATGTATTTTTTAAATTGTACTGCAAGAAACATTTTTTGAATTACACAAACATTTTCTCTACGTTGTATAAATATTTTGTACATATATCACAAACATATTTTTAAATAGGTGAGTATTTTATAAATGTCAAATAATTTTTTGAATGGTACGAAATATGTATTTATATTGTATAAATATATTTTTAAATGTCATGATATTTTTCTTAAAACGTGTGAACACTTTTTAAATATCACGTATAGGTTTTCTTAATACTATAACCTTATTTTGAATTAAGCAAAAAAGATATTTCAAGATTTTTTTGTAAAACAAGTGTATATTTAAATATCACAAACATTTGTAATGCTATAACTCATGAGGGCACTCCCAATGTTAGTTTCTTAGCACGATATTTCATAGGTATTTTGCTAATGTGGTATAGTTGTTAATGAAAAAAGAGATTGATGGTGTATCTAAGCATGGTTAATAGCACAGCTAGTTGTTGGCTATACGAAGTTGCAATGTCATCTATAGCTAATATTATAACCATCAAGTACAATAATTATATATAAATATGTATTAATTTATTGATATATGACCCACATGTCTTTCTCACAAAGTTTGTAGGAGCACGTGATGTAGCTGACTACTAATTCGCTTCTCTCTCCTCTCCTCTCTCTCTCCTCCAACTAAGTAAAAATATAATATTTTAATACTTATAGCCCGCCTACGTCATTTTATTGTATTTGCTCTTAGCTAACATACAATATTTTTACATGGTCATATGCAAAAAGCAGTACTAGACCAATCACACGTATGCATGAGACCAATTTTTTAAAATTAAATACAATCCCTAAGAAACAATGCATTGTGCTAATTATATCCAAGTTTTTAAATAGTGGATAGTGGACTTATTGCGGATTGAGATCGGTGTAACGTAATGTGGATTGCGAGTATTGCGGCCTCTATGTCCGCATAGCGAATAAAAAAACACCTATATTTAGACTTTTTATGTATGTTTCTATACCACTGAAAAAATAACATTTAATTTGAGAAATCATCAATTATATAAGAACATAATCTATAATAGAGGGTGATATTACTAATAATAGCGACAACGCGATGATACCAACACGATGACCGCAATAGCGGAGGTAGCGGATGCTATTTAAAAGCTTGGTTGTATCATAAATTTTAATAGCTCCTATGATAACGCGCTAAGAAACTATGCATTGTGAGAACCCTAAGACCTTTCGCAATGGACATATCATAAGGTCACTCACAATGCTAGTATCTTAGCATGTAATCGTATGCATTTTACTTATGTGACATAGTATTTAATGAAAAAAGAGATGATACAATCTTTGCACGTGACCATATGCAAAAAAACATGATTAGACCAATCACATGTATGTATGAAGCTAAAATTATTAAATAAGATATAACCTTTAAGAAACAATGCATTATGGTAGTTGTATCTTAAGTTTTTATTGCTCCTATGATATTTTGCTAAGAAACAATGCATTGGGAGAGCCCTAAATTAGTATCATGCACATGATACTAATGTGTAATACTACCTTGCTACTATTATAGATGACTTAATTATTACCATACATAAGGGAAACTCCAAACGGAGCACGCGGGCATATGCACCCACTCTTCATACATAACACATACTGCTATTATCTCTACATTTATTATGATATGATACCATGATATAATATTTAATATTTATTTATTCTATGGTCTATCATCAAAAATACTTAAGTAACATGGATTACTAGCCATCACACTCTCGTTATATAGGACGACCATTTGGGACACGTAGGTGCCCAGGCTCCTCGCCTCTAAATTTTATCTCGGAGGGTTTATTATGTTAATTAATTATGTGTATATATTAGTTGTGGGTATATATACCTACCTATAATTAAATTTTATTTTTAGGTATAATCGTATTTATCTAAAACTAAATACCCAACATGAAATGTACGCGTACAAATCCAAAACAAAGTACGTATTATACAACATCATAAAATGAAAAAAATAATCGTGGGTATATATACCTAACAATGATTAAAAATTATTTATAGGTATATGCGTACTCATCATATTTATTTATAACGAAATACCCCATGAAATATAGGCGTACATATATGTATATATTCTCAGATATAAATTCTTGTGGAGATTTCTATAGAAGCTACATACGAATGTATATAGACATAGTTTAGAATGTAAATACATTCATTTTGTTTCGTATGTAATCTACATTAAAATCTTTACAAAAACGTGTACTCCTTTTTCAAAATAACTGTCTCAATTTTGTCCTAGCTCTAATACAAAATTGTATTAAACCTAAGACTGTTATTTTGAAACGGATCGGAATAGAAAATGATGCATTGAAAAAACCCTTGTAATCTCGCTGGATACGGAGTGGCGAGCTACAACTTTTTTCTGAGTCCTTTGTGTATGGCTTTCGTTGTGGCCTTGTGGGCGTGTAGATTTTGCTACTAGGTCGACATGGCGGTCGTTTCCCTGAGTACTGTATGACGAACCCTGTTTCGGTTCCATTGAGTAATGGAATCGGTGTGTCACGGGTACAATAAAACATTCGTTTACCATTCGTCACTCAAGCGCCTGTAGCTCAGTGGATAGAGCGTCCGTTTCCTAAGCGGAAGGCCGTAGGTTCGACCCCTACCTGGCGCGTTCTTTTTGCCATCCTATCGGATACAGACGCTCATTGACTCTCTTTTTTTTGTGAGTTATGGCGTTTATTGACTAGTCATCCATAAACATTTTCATGCTGGATGAATACATTTGGAAAACGGAGTGCAGAATTTTTAACAAATGGTATGTACACATTCTTCAATATGCAGTTTTGTCTTGGGAAATTAAATCTGTGGGACGTAAGTGAAAGAGATGGAGTTTATCCAAACCGGAGTATAATTAAATTGGGTAACCTAGGATTAAAATCGCAGGAATATATAACTTTTCAAAACAGTACTTCCTCCGTCACGGTTTATTAGGCCCCAAAGCAACACATGCATGTTCTTTTTTATAAGGCATTGTTTTGGGAAGTTGCACGCATGTATTCTTTTTATTGGTTACACGGAGAGTTATTGTTTCTAATCTCATTGCTAGGAAATAAATACACTGCATGTGAGAGATGACATATGAAAGAGTGTATTGGAAATGCAATGGAGTGATTAATATGAGCAAATTACTACTTATGTGCCTTGGTCTAAGAGAAATGGTTTTTGGGTCTAAGGTTGGTCGTAATGGATAGTATCATAAGGTGGTATCATGCACATGATACTAGTACATGATACTACTCCCGTAATGCATAGTATCATATAATAGTATCATAAGTAGTACTATTTATTGTCATGCAAGACACATAGTAGTATTGCATTTAACATGATACGATATCATAATATGATAATACATACTCTTTTTCCTCATTAGGGTTCTCCCAATGCATTGTTTCTTAGCACAATATCATAGGAGCAATAAAAACTTAAGATACAACCCCTATAATGCATTGTTTCTTAGAGGTTGTATCTTATTTAATGATTTCAGCTCCATGCATAAATGTGATTGGTCTAACCATGCTTTTTTACATATGGCCACATGCAAGAGTTGTATCTTAGCTAAGATACAACCTCCCTCTCTTTCTTCATTAAATAACATGTCACATAAGGAAAATGCCTATGATTACGTGCTAAGATACAAGCATTGAGAGTGCCCTTAAATTGCTTTTCACCTCATCAAAATTGCCTAGTTGACATCTATGATACTACCTATGATACTTCCATTACGGGCAGCCTAATAAACCGGGAGGAAGAAAGTACATCGGAGAGAGCTAGAATCAGAATGCGTGAAATGGAACTTACCCGAAAAAATGTTTAATTCAACCTAGATCTATTGGGACAAAGCTTCATCGAAGGGAGGCGGCGACAACGAGAAGAGGGATTCAACCACCAGCAGTGCTATCGAATGTGGAGAGTGAGCCTGGAATCAGACGGAGGGGAACTAGGTGGCGAACAACACGATGCGGGGAGAGGAAGGACATATCACCATAGGAACATCATAACGGAATGAGAGAAAGCTGGCGAGTACAAAGTGGGACAAGAAATATAGGCATCTCTAGCCGACACTACTAGGAAAGGGCCTTATAGTGGCGTCCTTTTTTTTGCCTTTAGTGGCGCATATGCAAGATGCGCCACCCCTAAGAGCTTATGAGTGGCACATTCTGGATGCGCCACTAATAATTCCTTAGGGTTGGCGCATTCCAGAATGCGCCACCCATAAGCTCTTAGGGGTGTCGCATTTTCAAAATGTGTCACCTGTAAGGTTCTTAGGGGTGACACATTTCTCCAAATGCGCCACGTATAAGGGGATCCAGGGTTGGCCCACTCTTAGGGGTGGCGCATTTTGGAAAATGCGCCACCTATAAGAACTTATGGGTGGCGCATTTTTTACCAGTGCGCCACCCTTACAACATAGTGGCGCATTACATATAAAATGCGCCACTAATAAGGTTTCCATGTATAGCTATTTCTCTAATAGTGCGATCCCCTAAAGATAGTGGAGTAAACTACCTAGTTAGCTATAATGAAGTTAATTTACACCACTAAAATTTGATCGGACCTAGCCGATCCCCTAAATATTGCGGAGTAAAAAAATTTGGATTTTTTTAATTAATTTTCTTTTTGGCCACCAGAATCTACTCTATGACTTGATTTCGTTCAACACATCTTGATACATCGAAGTACAGAATTCACTACCTCTTCATTAAAATCGCAAGACCAAAAAAACAAGAGCCATAAGTAAACATTTTAGTATGAAACTAACTTCTGTAATTGCTTCCAAAAGTTGGATTAATTTTTTTTATGTTTTCATTTTTAACATTGTTGATTTTCTCAATTAGCTTCTCGATTTTGCATATTTCTTTCTTCTTCACCTCCACAGAATACGACATTGCATCATTTTTTATCTCAATTATTTGAGCAACTAGTGCACTCACATCTAGCATTTTGTTTGGTATCCATAGATCACTGTATTGTTTTTCCCAATATCAAAACTTGCATCTATCCTACACATAATTTTGAGCAAACAGTAAGCTATAATTTGTGACAAATCTGAAGAACAACCGAACAAATATACACTCACACCATGATTTTCACACTTCAAGAACACCCAATCGGGATGTTTTGGCGTGGCCGAAACTAAGCGCAACACCAGTTGTGGGCAGTGGTCACAATTGGATTAACGATAGCGAGAAGTTGTCGAGCTATCGGACTAGTGTCGAGCCCGACCGAGGGCCTCCGTTCATAGATGTGCCGGCGGCCGACCGATGACTGGGATCCAAGCGCCTAGTGGGAAAGGAACTACCTAGATGCGGCGAATAATTGGTGTGAAGGTTGCACCAGTGGGCACCCAACGAATCCATCCCGCACTTTTCGAGCCAAATTCAGGTGGATGCGGCTCACGGCGGGTCCTTCGTAGTGTCGGTGGTCACGACGGACGTTGGCCAACGAAGGCGGAATTTGGGCGGCGAAGGTGGATTTGGACGGCGGGGTGGAGGAAGAGGGTGCAAAGTGAGTTTTACTCAACCCGAGGCCGAATATATTTAGGGACTTTTTGGTTTCTGGCCATATCTTATCACACTTTATGATAACTCATGTTAGGTAAGTTTAATCAAGTTAGAAGTGTGTTTGGTTCTAGCCACACCAAAAGCAAGACTCTTTTACGTCTCACATGTCATACACACAAAAAATGTGACAAAAAAATTAAGCAAGACAAAGTGTGGTTATGAATATTTTTTTGAAACTGTCACGGGGGGGAAGGCTCCCCACCTAAATAAATTTCATTTTCTGTTTTTTTGTTATCACTTTAAAAGGGATTGGGAGAGGCGGGAAGAGAAGAAATCACGCCACAAGCCAGCGTGATGTTTGGCCTCCGCCTTATGAAGGCGATGGGACCAAAGAGTTAGGTCATCTATGACCGCCTTGATTACATCATTGGGAGACATGGTTAAACCCCTGAAAGTTTTTGCATTTCTAGCATCCCAGATTTTCCAGAGTAGAAGCAATAGAATGAAAGGCCATATAGCTGCTGGAAGTACGAGTGAAGGTGGTAGTGATCATATACTCGCCAAGGGGGTGTGGAGCGGTGCGACGCCAATAGCATCCCATATGGCCTGTGAAGCCGGGCATGTAAAGAAGAGGTGTCCTCGATCTTCCGGAGCGGCAGTGCAGCGTGGGCATGCAGAAGATGCAATGATGGTCTTGCGATGAAGATTTGCCCTTGTGTTGAGCCTATCCAGATAGAAGAGCCAGCCGAAGACTCGCACCCTACTTAGGACCCGGTTGTCCCAAATATGTGCGAGGTGTGGATCGGCAAGCTGGGATGCAAGGGCGTCGTAGGCACCTTTGGTGGAGAAGGGTGATCCATTTAGCAGCGACCTCACATCGGGAGCATCAGAGAGAGCCACATCCTGCAACAACAATCTTAAAGAGACCAATTGTGGTTATGAATTTGAGCATCCAAGTTTGATAAATGTGACAAACATATTGTAACAACATGTTGTAAGGTTAGTCACAAACCAAACAAACCCTTTGTCGTTGAAGGGGTCGAGGAGTAAATTTTGTACTCCAATACGTGGCTTTCGGAATTGGGTAAGTACGGATTAATGAAATAAATCAAAAAATAATAATCTATTATAGATTTTAGGGGAACGATCAAAGATGCCTAAGGTGATAGCAGAGCATCGTGGTCACGGGGACAAAACAGAAACACGTCGACATCATAATCGTGTTCATTACTCGAAGCTCGCTTGAGAGTGAAAGATAGTAGTACTATTTCTTGTACGCCAGCACTCTATAATATACCCACAGCACAAGACGATTTAGCAGAGTGCAATGCGAGAGTATTATTTTGCCCCAACACAACACGCACGGAGATATCCAACAAAATTACTAGTAGTAGAGTAGCAGAGCAGAGCATCGTCTCGTCGGAGAGACATGAGATTCCAGAGCGGCGTCGACCGGTCAGTTCAGTTGCTTGGCAATGGCATCAGCGCGCGTTTGGGTTGGCTTGGTTGCTCCATCGGCGCCGTCGTAGGGGCGGAAGCCGTGCGCCAGGGCGGCGCGCCACGCCTTGTCGACGCCGGTCACCGCGTCGCCGCACTCGTGTCCGGGCCACTTCTCCAGCGCGTGCACGATCCCCGCCGCCCGCCACGCGCTCATCACCCGCCTCGGCAGCCAGTTCTGCATGGACAGACACCAACATCAACAGTCAGTCGACATGGACACAGACACGCTCGCCAAGCTCAACGCCGGAATGGGTTTACCTCGCAGGCGTGGAGGTTCTCGTACGAGACCGGCGCGACGAGCGCGGGGGTGCTGTGGTACACGCAGTCCGCGCGGGGAGCGTGGTCACCGCTGAGTGGGAACTGGGAGTATGGCACGAAGTGTGTCCCCGGCGCCGCTCTCTCCTGCTCCATTGCCGTCAGCCCGTCGCCGACCAGCCACACCTGCAACAAACCACCATTTCACGTCTCAGTTCCAGTGATTCGTGCACAACCAAAAACCACATCAATCCTCAGTACCTTGCTGCTGTAGCTGGACGACAGGGCCAGGCGGCCCCGCAGCTCGGGGCTGATGTGCCGCCTCAGGGCCTCGAGCAGATCCCCGTCCACCACCCGAACCTGTTCGACACGATTATGAACCAATCAATCTCAATCAACCAATCATCCATGACTGAATCCATCAATCAAATGATGCAAGCAAGTACATTCTCGTTGGCACTTTGCTCATGAAGAAAGAAGAGCAACAGTGTTTTGCAGTGTACCTGGATGTCCCGTTCGCAGAGGGCCTGGGCCAGCACGGACACGACCTTGCACTCCTTGCCCAGGAGGAGCACGTCCTTGGCGCCCCGCGGGACCATGTGGAGCACGGCGGCGACGGCCAGGCTGGTGCCGTCGACGATCCTGGTCTTCAGTCCGGGCTTCCGGATCACGTACAGCTCCCCGTTCCTGTTCAGCTCGTACCCCTGCATGTTCATGTCATCAGGTTAATCAGCTGGGGATTGCTAAATCTCAATCGATTGAAATTGAACGAAGTCTCAATCAATATTATATTCATAAGATCGCCGTGTGAAGATTCGTGAAAAAAACTGTTTTTTTACATATTCTTCCATTTTACTGAGATTTCGTTAATTTTAGTCGATCTAGATACACCCCTAATCAATTAGTGTCACCATGCATGGCCTGTTAACAGACAATCTCATAGTATCATATTAGGGCACTGATGTTAATTTTCAGAAAGGATTCTGAAGATCTACAGGTACTGCGTGCATGTATTCATGGCGCTGCTGCGCCTCGCACCTACTGTCTGAATCACGCATTCAAGCTACCGCAGTGCTACGAAATAAATTCACCAATGGCGCGCGCCAACGAAATGAATGCAGTTTGCAGCAGCGTGCATTGAAGGTGGTTCATGTGGTGGCTAGCTAGCAGCTTGCCTGATTCAGGAGCCCCAGCGTGAGCACCGCGGCGCCACTTGCCTCCGCGTCCGCCACCGCCCGCTCCACCAGCCGGCTCACGGCGTACCCGTCCTTCTTCGACATGTACTGCACACAAATAAATACGCATTTGATGCATGAATTCTCATTTAGTAGAATTGTTTAAAAATGGCGGAGTATTTCTATTTCAAGCGAGGAATCGATCGGAGAAATTAAGGAATGAATGGATGGAGGTCACTGTCGAATGTCGATGGATGTTTGCTGGTACCTGGGAGGAGTATCTTGGGACGACCCATGTCTCCGTGTTGAGCTTGCCCATCCGGTTGGCCTCGGACCGGAACGCCGCCGTGCCCAGCAGCGAGGCCAGCGCGGCGAGCGGCCGCTCCGCCATCGCCAGCGCCGACGCCGCCGCCGAAGAGGAGCGGGAGGCGAGCGGCGCGGCGGCGAGGGAGGCGAAGCCGAGGCGGAGGTGGAGGAGGGAGCCCGGCGCGGTGAGGTGGGTGAGGTGGACGACGTCGGGGGCCTCCTCCCCCCGGCCGTGCAGCGTGCGCTCGTACAGGTCGTCGCTGGACTTGTCCATGGTGCCGTAGAGGTAGTCGTAGAAGGGCACGAAGAGGGAGTAGTTGGTCCTGAACTGCGTGTGGTGCAGCGAGTGGAACCTACCATGAAGATCCACCATCAGCCATGGAAACAAGCTAGCTTGAGTTGTGCATGCATGGTCATGGACACATGGGTCTCAGGGAAGGGAAGGGACTTACGATGGGGTGTACATGAGGTACTTGAGCGGTGGGAAGAGGTCGAAGAGGATTTTAGGGACGAGCTCGAAGTTGCAGTGGCCGAGGTAGTTCATGAAGTCGATGTAGACGAGGTAGGCGTTGGACATGGCGACGGAGGCGGTGCCGGTGGCCATCATGGAGAGGAGCGGGATGGCGAAGAGGGCGAAGTAGACGGCCTCCTCGGCGAAGGGGTGGATGACGGAGGTGACGGGCTCGGTGACGATGGACGCGTGGTGGTGCGAGTGGTACCGGGAGTAGAGGTAGTGGTGGTGCAGCGCCCGGTGGAACCAGTAGTAGAGGAACTCCACGGGGCCGAGGTGGAGGAGCACGGTGAGCACCAGCCCCCGCGGGTTCCACCACGGCAGCCCCTGCGCTATCGGCGCCGCCGTGTTCACCACGTAGTACAGCAGCGCCGTCAGGATGATCTGGTCGTCCCTGCAACAAGAACCAGACCCACTTCAGCCGTGCCGCCATTGCCGTCGTATGCATGCATGCGGAAGGAGGAAGAAGATGACTGACCAGTTGCGCTCGCGGTCGACCTGGTCGAAGTCGAGGCTCTTGGAGACGATGCGGTGCTTGGAGCGGGCGGTCTGGTGGCGGGACACGGAAATCCAGAGCTGGGTGTAGAGCAGCCGGAAGAGGAGCGTCGGGAGGACGAAGAAGCTGAGGAGGTCGCCCTCCTCGCCCCTCGCCTTCGCCGCCGCGAAGGTGTACGTCCTGTACGCCGCCCACGGCGCCACCAGCGCGTACTGCTCCACCCGATCGAAAAACAGAGCTGGTCATCTCACAAGTTTCTTGCAGAAATGGAGCATGCATGCATGCAAGAATGAACACGGCGCATACCTTGTAGTTTCCCAGGTCGTGCCATGGCCACCTGGTGAGAGGGCCGGGCTTGGAAGCCATCTCGCCGGAGTTTGGCTTCGCAGCAGAGCCGGCGGCCGGCTGTGAGAGTGAGACTGTGAGATGCTCCTCCTCTCCTAGCTAGGCAGCAGTGGCAGAGCTGCAATGGTGGAAGATGGCCGTGGCAGAGGGGGTACTTGCTCACATTTATAGTGCTCAAACTACCAAGCAGTGGTGCAGAGGTGACACGTGCTGGGCGGAGCAGGACACTGGCTGGCCGAGCTTGATCGTCAATGGAAAGAACTTGGAGTTTAGTGCCGGGGTCCTCCTCCTCGTCCTCCTAGCAGCGAAATTCAGGGGATTAATTAGTGGGAGGTTAGTGCAAATCAACCCCATAAATTTCCATCCGTAGGTCGGTTATCCATAGGTTTAGCAATTTTGGTCCCTCTAGGTCCCCTGCTCTAGTCCGTCTATCGCGCTGCCGACCTCCGTAGTGTCAGGTGGCGCACAACGCTAGCTCTGATACGGTGATGCGATGTGCGGGTATACGGGGTAAAAATTTGTACACACAAAGTACATCAGAAATTTCAATTGGTGTAACTAGATTTCGATAGAGAAGGAAGAAGGAGCGAGGTGGAGGCGAGGCCAAGTTAGAAGCGAGTCGAAGACCATGCGGCTCGTGGCATGTATCAGGCGGAGGCGAGTCGAATGGCTAATAATTTATCGGCGTCAAAGAAGAACAAGAGGTGCCGGGAAGGGCCAGAGGGATGGCCGGAGGCGACGACTCCACGGTGATGGACAGTGGCGAGGGGACGATGAAGAGGGGTGGCGCACGCGGGGTCACCTCCCTTCTCGGGTGGCGATGCTAGGTGGCGGCTAGCAGGTGTTTTGGTCGGCGATGATAGGGTGTAGGGAAGAACCCAAGGAGGAACAAGAACTGTGCGAGAAAGAAAATACGGTTTAAACCAAAAAAAATCATTTTATACAACCTATGAATAATCATCAAAAATTATAAATAGTATCAGACGGTCGGCGTGCACCACCCTTCTCGGGTTGGGGTAGTAGGTGGTACAGTAAGTGTTATCATGTCGTAAGGAAGAACCCGAGTAGGGGAAAGAACCGTGCGAGAAAGATAATTTCATTTTAACCAAAACTTATGGATAATCACTCTTAAATTTATAATTAATAACGGATGGTTCGTGTACGCCTCCCTTCTCGGCCGTAACGGTGCTAGATGGTTAATGTTTCAATCGACGGCATCAGGGCAGGGGTGTAGGGAAGAATTCAGGGATGAAGGACGGTGTGGAAAGGAAAATTTGACTTACACAAAAAACATAATTTTAATCAACTTAAAAATAATCGCTCCAAAATTCATTATTAGTAGTACCGGGCGGCGTGGTGTGGTTGTTTAGATCAAATGTTGTAGTACCTTTGATCCACAATAAGTGTCGCTTATTTTATACTTCGTACTAAATTAATATAAACTTTATGTTAGATGGGTGACACTTATTAGTTATTATGGATCGAAGAAAATAGTAGTGTTTGACCGCGAATACACGAAGACCAGCCCTCCAACAACACTGCTCAAAACACGAAGGAGAATGAAAGAAGCTGAGACTGTAGACGCATGAAAACAGAGGCCGTGGCCTCGTTGTGCATATGTAATTAATCAACTTAGGTAATCTCATTCCCATGCATACGCATCTGAGATCAACACGCATGCACCGTAATTCGTAGAGTTTATTTTTATCTTTTAAACGTGACCAGTGCACATTTATTCCACTGAGTTTCCTTTTTACTTGTGGAAGGAAAAAAAGAAAAAAAACTATGTACTATGTGTGTGTGTGTGTGAACTGTGAAGACAAGACCAAGTCGATCACCAACATGTGAAATGCAATGCACACCGCGTGTCGATCGCATGCGTGGCGTGCCACCGGCTGGCTAAGCAAAGACAGTTCGTAGAGACATTATCACCGATCAAGCCCTGGTCGGTCGGCTTGCCTAACAGGCATGAATATTGCCCTAATTAGCCATGCATGCATGCATGGGGCCGGAGAACCGCCGTACGTGTTGGGTGTCTACTCATTTCAGAATCTGAACACACTCGTTATTTTGATATCTGGAGTGAACTATATAATCACGTAAGGGCCAGACGCATGCACGTAATTGCGTCCCTTCACATCGATCGGTCGCAACGTACGTAACACACGTATTTAACGGTCGCAAAAGCATGCACGTATTTCCTTCGGAGAAAATGGATCACAGACAGGTCAAGCATGTAAGTACTATCCATGTGCACTGTACTTCAAGCTATTGGCTGCGCCACCCTTTTCTCCCCGTGATTAACCAACGTTAAGTCATGCATGCTGGCTAGGATGCTAGTGCAGGGGAATGGCGGTAGGACGCGTGAATTCATTAGGAGCACAACCACCTACTCCTACGTACACACGTTTATCTATCAGTAGGATCGGCACAAAAACCTGCAAAAAATATTTACAGATGAACGTGTATATGTCATTGTCATGTGGAGTACAGTATACGTGCGTGATGTCTTCATTGTTGTGTACTCATTTTAAAATACTGAACACACACTAACCTTATTTGATGAGAATTACATCTTGTGACTATCTTTAAGAATGACTGGTCGCAATGGCCGTGACACGCAATTATGGCTAGCTGATGTAGACATTGTCTCTGCAGATACAGCTGAAAATGCTATTACTACCTCTGATCCGCATCACATAGTTCTAAATTAACCTTAGTTCAAAACCGCGATATTTATTATGGATTGGAGAGAGAGTAATAAACGAGATATGTCATAGATTGCTACTTTTCTAACTTAGACAAAAATAGTACTTTTTTCGACCGGAATCACTTATCGTTTAAATGAATGTATCTAGTGCTAAAAAAATATTTGATACATCTATTTGATCAACAATTTTTTTTATTGGAGGGAGTACTTTGCAGAATCAGTGATGTGTACAAGCCACGTGTTAAGATGAGAGGACGCATAACTTAAACATGCATGTGGGTGTGGCGCACGTACGTGAAGTGATGCACTCGATGAAGATGGATGAGATCCCATGCATTCCATCATAATCGTCGCGCAAGCAACTGTGCATGTCCAAGCACCGTGCATGCATCGCGCCCGGTCCGCTACGTTGCTCTCGATCGTGCATGGTGACACGTACGGTACACTATTTACCATGTCATGCATTGCCCACGCACACCTCCATCCATGTGACGCCGTACCGGTACAGATACTACAGTGTGCAGTACATACTCTACTACGTAGTTTTATTTCTACGCACGTACCGGTGTTGTTCACAGAGACAGTCATGGAGACCTTGAGACTTGAGTAGCACCATGCATTATTCATGGAGAGCTTGGAAACATAGAAATCGCATCGCAGAGGAGCAATGTGCATGTGTTTTCTCCGAGAGCGCATGCATGTAGCTCCAACGCGACGCCGCCCGAATTGTCCAGCGGTGCTCTCGCTCTCCACGTACGTCGTCTACACGGCCGTTCGGCACCTACCTCTTGCTGCCTGCCGGAGCCAGACAACCGGCGTGAACGTGGGATCAAGTGTCCGTGCCCGCTGCCCCTGGACACGACGACGGCGAGCTGGCGTACGTCCGGGGACGCCGAGACGACCGTGCACCGCCGATGATGCTAGTAGATCGAGCTCATCCGGTTGCGCGCCGCTTGGAGGACTCGACTTCATTTCTTCAGCTTCCAACTACCGGATTGTTGTTGTGACAGGGAGATGGACCATGGACGTGCACGCTACGAAAGGGCGGTACGTGCACGGGAGCACGGGAAAGGTTATCCATGACGTAATCCCAAAACCGTCACGACTGGGGCGCGGGACCATGTGGGACAAGGGCTTAGATCTGAGCCACGGGGCCGTCAAGGACCGCCTCCTATGCGACGGCGGACCCATCCGCTCACTAGATCGGTCTCGCCCTTTCCCCTTTTCACCCATGCTCGATAGACCCGGCGACCGCGACGACGATTGCGATGCGATCAACTGCATTTCTCCAGTGGATTCCGATGGCAATTGCGATACAATCAACTGCATTTCTTCGGCGGATTCCTATGGCAACGATGGAGGAAACATTTCGGTACCTCGATTTGTCTGCGAACGACGACACGAAGTTCGTCAGGATGTACGAAATCCGCTTTTAGTTACCACACAAGCACACGATGACGTGCTTTGCAAACAAGGCGGCGACGTACATGACTCGGGCGGAGTGGAACGGTGTTTTTGAAGAGCGGCAAGTAGATCCGGTGGAGATTCTGTTATGGATGATGGAGAGGACTGACACTGACGACCCGGAGACCAAGCAGAAGTGAAAGTGATGAGGTCGAGGATGAAGCATCCGAGACCAACGATGACCCGAAGAAGGGTCAATAGAGTGCTGGTGCTGACGCTGCCATCTATGGGGAGGTACTACGTGAGGCCACCGAGGAGGACGAGGGTTGCGGCGCTTCCCCGTCCTTCAACATGTTTTATGTGCGCACACATACATAGATATCATCGAGCACTGTACGTCCAGTCCCACATATGCACCTCACACATGCACTGCATGCCAAGCAGGGGAGAGTACGTGCGTTTCTACTGTCTATTCATTTCGGAATATGAACATATGTATATCAACTTGGTCCATACCATTCGATTTGACGAGTGGAAATATATGATCGCAGCGTCACATCATGCGTGCACGGACGGCCAGGTTCCGTAAAGAAAAAGATCTTGTACGTGTCGAAGAAGAAGATATATCAAAAGAGCTGCGATAGCAAATTAACCTAGATCTTGTGGCGTCTTTTTTTTAGGAACACAGTACAACTCTGACGTTTACATACACGAGTATACAATTACCCTTATGACGCATACACGCACACCTATCCCTATGAGCATTTTCGCAATACTGAGCCGTTACATCATCTTGAGATTAACGAAGTCGCCACCTCGTTTTCGACGGAAACGTCTTCTCTCACTGAAAACGCATCACCGAAAGTCCTGAAATAAATACAGGAAAATACGAGCAGCATCGTCAAATCTGAAATTTGAACGTCTCCTCTCAGTTGTATGCAAGCTAATTTGTACTCCGTACTACTCAAGCTAGTGGTGCATGTTGATCAGGCTAGCGGTGCACGTCTATTTTGCTGAGGTACGGACTTTTTTTTTTGCGGGTGGGGTATTTTTCGCTGGGGCACGTCTATTTTGGTGTCAGTCCTCTCGAACTTGTGCCGCGCAACAGACCTTTGTGTATTTTTCACTCCGAGGGGAACAACATCAACACGAGTTTTTTCTGCTTGCCAACGCTTGAGTGCTATATGTACTACAGTAGTACTACCTCTGTTCCGTATTATAGGTCATTTTGAGTTTTTAGACACTCACACATAGTAGCTAGACAAATTGGCCTGGGTCTGAACGACCAACAAAGTCGGAACGGAGGGAGTATCTCGCATGCATGCCTGAGCAAACACAATCAGCTTTCTGCGCATGCATAGATATCATCGATCGAGAGCACTTGGTCAATAGATATCACCGAACGTAGTCCGCGTACGTCTTAGTGTCTGTCTACTCGTGGGTCTCAGGAGTAGTGATTTTAGAATCTCAACATACCACTTATTGGTCGATCAATTTTGCCGGTGAGTGGATACACAATTAATCACGGGTCACATGCATGCATCCCGGTTAATTGCATGTTATTGCTTTGCTTCCCATTAAACCCATGGGTCGCAAAAGTCGTAGCACGTACATGCATCGCAAGGAAAAGCATTGCAAAATGGACCACGATTGAATTGAATCTCAAAATAAACAGGAAAAAACCGGACCACGGCGTGAAGCACGCACGCATGCATGCATGCAAAGCGCGCAAAGTGCTGCTCCCAGCTAGCCATATGGCGATGGTGGTTGAAACGCTCGTGAATTTACTCCCACTCCTAGCATGAGCCCTTTTCATTTTAGCAGGTCGTCGATGGCCGCTGGACACATGAATGTAGTAGTGGAGCACTCGTATACGCGCGGAAGAAAAATGGTGCATCCCTTCACATGAATCTATCTATCTATATCGTTGTTACGCAAATCCGTCCACCCTAGAGTCCAGAGAGTGATGCTGTTCCACCGATCCCGTGCATGCTTGCTACGTATGACGCCGACAACGGAGCAGACTTAATGCACGTCAATGTCAGAAGCCATTGTCTCGCATAAGCATATATTACACACACGGCCACGAATTCTGATTTACTATTTCCTCTGCTGATACGCCGACAACGAAGCAAATTTTGTATTATGTTGGTTAAATTAGGGATTTAGGAACACGCGCGTAACAGAGGTAGTATACCAAAGTTCAGAGCATATATTATACGGAGTACTGGTCAGCGCATGCAAGCAACCAGAGGCAGGTCAAAAGCGAGCTTTAACGGTCAGCTGCCGCGGTGTCGCTCGAGGGCGGATCACCCGCCACCGTTCTGTACAGTGTACACTCGGATTAATCGTGACCCGTCGTGGAGTGAGTACGCATGCAATCCCGTGGCTAGGTCTCAATCGACTGAGATTTAATTAAGTTCCAATCATGTTACATAACATGCAAGAGAGAAGAAAAAAATCAAAAATAAAATTTTGCATCAATCTCAACGTAAAATCTTACGGATATAGCATCGACTGAGACTTAACTAAGGCTCAATCGACTAAGACTTAGCAAGGCCGATCCCAGTCAGTATAGGTCGAGGCATGGTGGTTGGGAGCTTGGAAAACCATGCAACATGCATCATGGTTGGCGCGCATTGAAGTTACGTACTGCCGACGATGGATCAGTCTTCAGTCAGTCGAGACGGTGGCCGGCCGGAATCCCGGCGAGGTGAGGAGGGGCAAGAACCTAGCTACCCTGGCTTTTCACAGTTTCGGCGCCTGCTTGCAGTAGATCGACTGACACTCTGTGCGGCTGGTTGCTTCCTGCATGGCTAGGACGGCCATTGCTTCTTACCCGAGCTGGGCCAGCTAGTAGATATACCGTGCCGTGCATCTCCGGCCGCTTTACATTTCCTCCTCTTGAGGTGGGTTCCGTTTCGCATTTGTTGTTTGGGACAAGCCTTCAACGTACTTCCTCCGTTCCATAATATAATAACATTTTAAGCTCATTTATTTTTAAAAATGATATTATATTATGAGATAGAGGTAGTACATATTTGCGTGGGTACGCAATAAACGAGCGACCGTGAGTCATGGGTGTCCTGACAGATGTAGCGCGTGGGTCGTCAACTTGTTTGTGATTCTTGACCAGGAAAACAATTAACTAGATAACTCGAAGAAGGAATAAGGATAACTGACAAGCATATGGCACAGTACAGTGCAGCTAAAATATACGTAGTGTTGAAGGAATTTGTGGTTGCGGAGCCAACTGCAAGACAGACATACCGAGTTTCAAACCCACACAGGTGGAAATTGAACTTCACTGAATGTAGCAAGAAACTTGGGGAGCACCATGCATGATCAGTCGACCGATTATGCTTTGCATGTACCGAATCCGCTATTATGATCGTCCGGAGCACGATGGATTCTTTTACCACCCGAGTGAAGAGTGGTTCACAGCATGCAGATACGGGCAATGCATTGCATTATTTGTACGGCGGTGTACGACACCAACTTACTCCATTGCTCTCCTCTCATTGGCCAGCTAGCAGTAGTGGATGAAGATCGTCAATTGTGCACTATATATGTTCTACTCCTTCCGTTTTAAAATAATTGTTTCAATTTTATATTAGTTAGTGTAAATTTATACTAAGGCTAAATAGTTATTTTAGAACAGAAAAAGTACTTACTACATACCGTGTTATCGATACTGTTGTGGTTGCTATCCAGTCGATTAATATTACTAGAAAATTTCAGGCAAAAGAATTTTTGTCGGTCAAAACAAATAATGGAGTGGCTGCTCATCTGATCTTGCGTCCGGCCGCCGCCGGACCACATACCCAATCGAGGTGTAGGGGTGGATCCACTACTGAGCCCGTGGTTGTTCAACCCTCCGACTGTGATCGGCTTCGCACTCAACATGGCACCATCCATCCATCATCTCGCCTGGCACCAGCTCATAGATTGACACGGTTTAGAGTAATTTTAGCAGATACGCTAAAACTTCGATCCACAATCGAGGTATAGGGATGGATCCACTACTATCTCTACTGCAACAGTGGTAGAGCGGAAGTACTACCTCTATCTCTCGGCGAAGAAGTGAGGCGGCGAACTATTGGCGACCTCTGCTGATTAGACAATGTAGTTTTTTTTAACTCCGGCGATGTTTCGACAGGGTTTGTATCGTGGAAAACATTCAGTTTCGAAAATGTACATATGCCGTATGAAATTAGCGTATCTGTTTTGCCCCTCCCGATTTGGTGTGCCATTTCACATTTGCGGCGACCCGCAAACTGAATTTGTCATTTCGCAGATTGGCGTATCTGCTAGAGTTGCTCTTATTTATCTCACAAGCTCTCCCTCTAGCAGTCAACGTATTGTACAATACCCTTCCCCTCTTCTCTCCTCCCTCCCCACCTCAGAATCTCCCTCCAAAGATCCCGCCGCCCGGGCCTCTCCTAGGTCTTCACCGCCGGCACCGCCGGTCGGGTAAGCGATGGGGATGGTGCTTAGAGCGTGTTTGTACAGAGAAGTGGCTTTATGCCGGTGCTTTTTAGTCAACCGCGGGGGATCTCGTCACCACCGTGCCCGAGCCGCGTCCGGTGGCTGCTAGAGTTCGTCATCTTCTTTGGGGAGGCATGGAGTCCGCGGCGACAAAGGGGTCTTCATCGGCTACTCCGAAAATAAGCTCTTGTGGTTCGATCTTGTGTCCTCTTCCTCTCAGTGGCCATCTCGGTGGTGGAGGAGAGGGGTTGGAGTCCAGATGTGCTAGCTACCTTGTCCCCGATTTGCCGCAATGAAGGTTGCATCTTCTTGGTTGAAGAAGCCATTGATGTGGTGGATCTTCGCGGTGGAGATGTTGGCGCCAGTACCTGCGGTTTTCAGGCGATGGATGACATCGCCATGCCACTACATCCTCTGGCTGAAAGGCAACCTTTTCAGATTCCTCCCGACCATGGAGCCTTTTGGGAAGCGGTTCTTCTATTCGGCAGACATGCCTTTGTTATGTGGCACCCTCGTCGCCTCAAGTGGCTTGTTCCAGGGCGATGGCGTGGAGATGGTGGACCCAATCGTGTTTCTTATTCTGGTGCAGGGTCTTTATTGCAAAAGCCCAAGGTATTTTGTAAGACGTGTTGTTCTCTGAGTTTTAATAAGAAAAATTAGGGTTCCTTTGGGAACCCTTAGTTGTTGAAAAATGGCTTATTTATCGTGGACGAACAATGAAAAATGCAATGCACTCTTCATGTAGCCTGCACGGTGTTGTGAGCATAATTTATTCAACACACAGTATAGATAACTAACTCAAGAGCCTGGGCCTGGTGCTTCATGCATGCATGCTCAACACAGTGACAACAACAGTGCTATGATACACACACGAAAGATTAAACAAACTAAAACAACTCTGGCCTTCTATTCGTGACGAGGTGTGATCACGGAAAATCCCATGGTTAGACACCTAGTATTTTGTAGACGGAGAAGATGGCGCGCGCTGGTAGATTCGGAGGGCTAGCAAGCAACACATGGGAAACGATTTACCCAGCTTCAGCCCCCTAGATGGAAAATCCTACATGCTGCTTTTCAGATGTGTATTATGATGGTGTGGTGTGGGTGTTACAAAGCCAACGTGATGGCTATGTGATGAGATGCGATCTCGCCTCTTGGCCTTCGAGTTGTCTCTCGAGTTATGTCTAGTTCTCCCTTTGGGTGTGCTCCTACCTGGCTTTATATAGGTAGCCGTTTACATTAGTCCTAATTAGGTACGAATTGAAGTCCTTATCTTGTGCTTCAAGAGTTCGAGTTGGGCTTCTTTTTTTGTTCCGCCGTAGGCTTGGTCCTCATCCGCACCAGGTATGGCCACGATAGGGACCCGCAGGGTATGACCACGTCAGTTCGTGAGCGAGAAATTGATCTTAGTTAAATGTACTCCCACATAGAGGAGATAGACACCTGCTTTAGATGAAGAAGTAGACACTAAGGTCCAAGGTAGGAGCTACCACTACTAAACGAACTAAACATCCGTCAAAGAAGAATTATATATGAGTTTTAAAAAAAAAATTATATTAAAAAGTTTCTGAAGAGCAACAAAACTAGGTGCACATCTACGTTCAAATAGGGAGGTAAATTGAAGTTATAGAACTTTTAAACGTTGGTTAATATTCTCAAATACTTTGTTTGTATATCAAAATTGATAAAATATTTGGTTTGTTTTTATATCAAGAATAATGATTATATTTTTATATGCAAAACATTGTTTGTTTTTATATCAAAAATTAGATTTCTCAATTTTACAATAAAATTACAAAAATAAACAAAATAATGTTCTAAACTACATGTCTCGTTTTAATAAAATAACAATTATTATAGTTTTGTTTTGGATACATTAATTTTCATTAACGAACATTGTCATTATTAAGGTGTGTGCCATGTCGTTCTTCATTTCACATGTGTTGTCTTTAATACATTTTTGCATTGCCCTCATCCGTGAACGTGAACGTGAGAGTTATTAGATTTGTTTAGACAAACTAGTGAACCCTAGGCGAGTTGAAGTCCATAACTATTATGTATTTATATTAAACTTTTTAACCTTTTTATAATAAAAATTGTGTTAAAACATATATATGACCTTAATTAGTGTTTTTATTGTTATACTTCACAATTATGTAATGCAACTAGATATGAAAATAAAATTATTTATGATACAATTTGGACATATGGCGGTGAAGGAAATATAAATTTAGTTAATTTGAAGCATATACTACATTAGAGTGTTTTGTAGTCATTTGCTTTTTCAGAGGCTCTACTTATTTTTTGCTTAAACAGATTCTTCTAGACCAGATTAAAAAAAGGTGCAAGTTTCACATATCGATTGTCCCACTTATATGAATTGCAAAAATATGTTGGTGTTCATGTCCATTATAGTCTCTCTAAATATCATGGAAGATCCTATATAGTTGGTCGATGTTTCTACAATGCATGCTTGTTTATTTTGTGTGCGTGTAAATAAAAAATTATATACTCCCTCCGTAAAGAAATACGTTATATACTAATTAGGGGATTTCAAAAATATGAAAAATGTCTATGATTCGTTCATCATGAAACTGTTAGGCCATATACAGTGTTGGGTGCCTATGCATCAGTGCTTAAATAAAAAGTGCTGAATTGCTTAAGATCTGTAGCGCCCGTGAGACAAAGGAAGCAGTTACCTGCTAAGCACTACCTGGCACCGGAAGCCAAAATTTGCTTCCACCCCTTTCCCTAAGCACCCGTGTAAGCACCTAGTTGTAAAAAACCCGGATCTTTTTTCTCAGGCACCTGGAAGCGCCTCCGCTGTACAGGGCCTTAGACCATATACAATGCAAGGTGCTTAGAGAAAAAACCAGATTATTCTTTAAGCACTGGTGCTTAGATGTAAAGGGTACACGCTTAATTAGGCACCTCTCCTATAGAAATAAGCACTAGTGCTACAAAAAAGTCGATTTATTTTGCTAAGCACTCCGCTAGGCACCTTGCATTGTACAATTTATATTGCTTCCATAGAGCATCTACAACCATGTACAGTTGGCAACTCTTTTCGTCTTTGCCTACAACCGTTTGTCCGTAACCGTTGGCCCCTAAATTCATATTATCCATGCATGTAATCTACACTATGTCAAACATATAAAACATGGATAAATAAAAACCAATAAACTGTTCGAACATTGATTAATTATACATAGTTTCGGATCCAAAATGCACTTTGGAGAAATATGGTTCATCCGATAGCTTATCTGAAAACGAAATTAAATAAAAGAAGGTTGAAAGGGGCGATGAAAATCATCATTTCGACCTCTTCCCTTTGTGGTCATCAGAGCGACAGTAGTATGTGTCCTCCGTGTACGCGTTTGCAGTAAGAGGCATGTCAACACCGTTGTCGTCATCTGTAGTCGGTCCACTATCTGATACGTCTCTTGACTCCGATAATGCCCAGCTAGGAGGGCCACCGCATAATGCCCAGCTCGCCGTCTAACTTAACTCCGATGGGCGGCAACAAAATCCCTTGAATTGCATGTCGCAGTAGTTCTCGACGACCCAACGATGCAGGGAACATATTGTTTTTCTTATTTATTTGTAAGCAGTTGCTTGTAAAGCCGCGGGTTAAATTTCCATCACTTCAGTTTTTTATCACATCAAATACGAGATCAAACAACATTATGACGTATTGAGATGGTTTTTATGTTTTTCACTTTATATTATACTTCTGGACAGCAGAAGGCTAACGCATGCAGGCAATCGGAGGCAGGTCAAAAGCTGTTTTTGTGTCTCGCGCGCGCGCGGGCACCGTCCGCCACCTTTGTGTACAGTCCGATTAACCGTGACCCGTCCTAAGGTGAGTACTATAACTAGATGATACCTCGCGTGTTGCTGCGGAAATTAATTGCGATATATTTGAATGATTGATTGCATGAAACATGAATAGTTGAATTAATAGTATATATAAACTAAAGTACAAAAATACATTTTACGTATTATAATTTATTATTGTGTAGTTATAAATATTTATTAAATATGAGCAATGTAATATAATGGAAAAAAAATTCATGCATGTTGAGTGAGGTGGCATGTGTCATTAAATGGATATGTGCATGAAATCAACTAATAATGAAGAACTTGTTCTCATGCATATTATGATGGGCCTTTGATGAGGTGGCATGCTTGCATGTTATTGTGGTGAGTGTTTGATGATGTGATATGTATGCATGTTAAAAGTGATGTAATATAATGGGGAAAAATCCATGCATGTTGAGGAAGGTTGCATGTGTCATTAAATGGATATGTGCATGAGATCAACTAATAATGAAGAACTTGTTCTCATGCATATTATGATGAGCCTTTGATGAGGTGGCATGCTTGTATGTTGAGATAAATAAAATAGTGAAGATGATCTATTATAGTATTATAGATTACTCTGATTATAGATTGGCACATGGTGGTTGGGAGCTTGGAAAACCCACGTCTGGACTTCTGTTGGGGCATTGAAGTTACCGTGGACGACGGATCAGTCAGTCGATGCTGCCCGGCCGGAATCCCTTTTCACTGTTGGTTGCTGCAGATCGATCCTCTTGTGTCGTCGGTTGCTGCATAGCTAGGACGACCATTACTTCTGACCTAGCTGGGTAAGCTAGTACATACCGTGTAACTGTGTAAGTTTAAAAAAGGAAAACTAGTAGATACCGTGTCGTGCATCAATCGATCTCCCACCGCTTCACGTTTCCTTTTGAGGTCGGTTCCGTTTCTCATTTGTAGTTTGGGACAAGCCTCCAACGCACGTAGACGCCGATCGATATATCGTGTACCAGTGTGCCGGCTGCAGCTAGCTAGCGAGATATTTGCCTGGGCTACGCAGTAAACGAACGACCCTGAGTTATGGATGTCTTGACAGTGGCAGGTGTACCTCGTGGGTACTCAACTTGCTTCATTGCTGATCAGAAAAACAATTTTAAATGGATTCCGATATTGGCCGAACGATCGGGCTGCACATCTGCCCAGAGAATTGAACCAAACGAAATCGTTTGGTAGCACGGTTCCATCGCCATAACGCCACCCTAGCTCGCCACGCGCGCAGCTTGCAGCTCGCCGTATACGCGCAGCTTGCATCCGTCATCGCCGCAGCTCGCCATTCGTCATGCACGCGCAGTTTGCAGCCGACGTTGGCATCGTCGCCACACGCATGTCGTTGCAGCTTGCCGTCGGCATCGACGCCGTAGCTTGCCGCCGTCGTCGCTCGCTGCAACTCATCGTTGTCGTCGTTAACATAGCTCGCGCAATTTACCGCTTTCGTCGTTGTCGTCATCGTCATTAATTGGCGTATCTCGCGTAACTTGCCGCTTTCATCGTTGTCTCCGCAGCTCGCCGCCATCGTTGGCACCATCGTCGTCGTCATCGTCGTAGCTCAACACTGTCGCCGTAGCTTGTAGTCGACGTCATCACCGTAACTTGCCGTTATCGCCACAACTTGTCGTTGTCGTTGCCGCCGTCGTCGCTCGCCACCTCCATCGTCGTCATCGATGTAGCTCGCCGCCTCGTCGCTCGCTGCAGCTCGCCGTTCTCGTCATTGCCGTAGCTCGAGCAAAACTTGCCGCTTTCGTCATTGTCTCCGCAACTCGACGATGGAAAAATTTAAAATATCATATCCCACGTATAAGAATTGTCATATCGTACAAATAAGAATTCCCATGTCTCATATATAACGAATGGCATGTTACACATAATATCATGTCCCCGCATATAAGAATTGCCATGTGGTACAAATAAGAATTGTCATGTCCCATATATAACGATTATCATATCACGTAAAAATAAAGAAAATTGTCATAATCGATAAACAAGAATATGAATTGTCATGTTCTACGAATAAGAATTACCATGTCGAGTGCGAATTTCTGGAGGCCGAGCTACACGTTGCCCTTTATTTTGAAAAATAGTAAAACATATTTAAAAGTTCTGAAAAAATCCAAAAAAAATCTATGAAAACTTATATTTATTTCGTATGAACATGTCATATTTGCCTTGAAAATATTGTAATATGAAGTCTGCAAAAAAACAAAATTTCAGCCCAAAACCAACAACAAAAAGGCCCATTTAAAATCAAATATTTGTCTTTTTTTCATACGCCACATGTGAAAGTATAATGGTATGAAAATTTGCACATATGTTATATACATGTGTATATATATTCATAAAAAATTCAATGTTTTTTGAATAATATAAAATATATTTTATGACTTGTTCAAACTAAAGGGCTACGTGTAGCTCGGTCTACGTTAGCATTATCCGTTACCATGTCCTACTAATAAGAATTGTCATGTCTGATGAATAAGAATTGTCATGTGCTACGAATAAGAATTGCCATGTGTGATGAATAAAAATTGACATATCCTACCAATAAGAATTTTCATGTCATACTAGTAAGAATTATCATGTCTGATGAATAATAATTGTCAATGTCCTACCAATAAGAATTGTCATGTCTGATGAATAAGAATTACAATGTTCTATGAATAAGAATTGCCATGTTCTACGAATAAGAATTGGAACCATGTCGATTTTGCCATGTTCTACTAAAAAATGACATGTCCAACAAATTGGAACCATGGCGATTTTGTCATGTTCTACTAAGAATTGTCATGTCATATAAATAAGAGTTACCGCGCATCACCCCCAACGTCGGATATTTTCTCGGGGTCACGATTCGACGTCGCAGCTCTCTAGAATCCTCGATGTATTACTATAAATTGTCGTTGTCGTATGGTGGATCCGCCGCCACCACAACACCGACAACCGCTTCACCCCAAACCACATCCCCATCCCTCGTCGTCGCAATTGAGGTACGCTGGAGAATCTCCCCGACACATATGTATCCCAAGAACCTGTCATACTGCGCACCGTCACCCCACCCCCTCTTGACTGTCGAATATCTACTCGGGGTACACTGGTCGTTGACGCAGCTCTCCAGGGTGCTCGCCGATGAGTGAAAAGTATATGAAAGACAATGGTAACTTTAAATCTAACGAAAAAACAGATGAAACAAATTATGGAAAATTTAGTACAAACAACATGACAATTTCAGTGTGAATAGCATGACATTTTTTGGTCAAAAATAAAGTTGTCAAAACATGTCAATATGGGGTCTAGTTTCGAAGATCTCGTCGCAACGGATTTAATGGTACGAACGAAATTTTGAACGATTTTTTATTTAAGAGATAAAAAAATTTAAAGTTGGAAAAAGCTAAAAGATTCCCTTAATATGTATGTACGAGTGGGCAGTGAAGAGGATGACGTGCGGGCAGACGTGTTTCCACCGAACGACTGCAATTTAATGACGTATCAACCCAGTTAGCATAGCGATTAGTGCAACCAGCCCAACGGCAGATACAACATTCGGGCGGACAAGGGCACACCTGATGTTCAGTGACTATCTTTTTCGTTTTAAATACCCTGGAGGAGGAATAAGGATAAGCATATGGCACAATACGGTTCAGCTAAAAAATTGTCGACGGATCAGTGCGCTAGACAAATCTATCGCTGCTGCACAGCCAACCGCAAGACACACATACCAACCCGACGACAACCGAGAAAAACGTTGTAGTTCAATGAGAGTAGCAAGAAACTTCAGGTGCACCATGCATGATCACTCGATCGCCCAGTAAGTAGTGGTAGGGGATAGAGTCATAGAGCAGTGGTAATTGTGTACCTAGCTTCTTTAGTTCATCGTCGACCCGATATTACGGCATTTTCCCAAGCACGGTGGATTCTTTTGCCACCAAATGAACAGTGGTTTGCATACCATGCATGAAATGGCATTTGCATTTTCATGGTGGTATACCACACTTAGCTACACAGCTTAATTGCGCTCACACACTGATTCGCTAGGTACTAGCATGCAGTGCAGTTAAACAGGCATAAAAATATGGTGAGTTGCAGAGTAAACTTATCGTCGTGGTTACCGGCCAGTGATTGATAAAACAGAAAAGATCCCGCCAAGGAAATTTTGTCAATCAAATCATGGAGTGTTTGATTGTGTGGTTGGAACGAATCGAGTTTTGTGTTTGGTTGCTTGAGTTGAAGTGAATTGAACAAACCACTCTCTTGTTTGGTTGTTCGACTCCGAGTGAATGGTTCAAACCATGGTTTCGTGTTTGGTTGATAGAGCGAACCAGAAAAAGTGAAAATACAATTTCCTTATTATTTCAAATTTGTACAAGGATACAATCAGATTCCTTCGAGTAAATTCTAACCAAAACAAATTGGCAAGCGAATATATACCAGTTGTTAAGATCATTCAACACATAATAAAATCATTCAAACCAAAACAGATTAGCAACGAAATGCTTGAAGTGAAAGGAGATTTTTTCTTCAAAAATACCTCTCTGTACATGATATAATGTGAATTCACATTTGCATACACTCAATCACAGTCATAAAGGACACCGAATACTCCAATGTGAACCTCCACTATTTCCTAGAAATCATAATTATGTGCAAGGCCTCGGGCTGGCCAAAGAGAAAGGAGGGGAGGGGGGAGTAGTACGTAGGATCACGTCACGCAACAGCCTAGGAGGGACAGCTAGCTAAGAGCAAGTACAATAAGGTGATGTAGACGGGTTATAAGACATAAAATATTACTCCCACATTCCATAATGTAGTGCATCTTTTGATTTTAAAAAGTCAAACATGTCTATATTTGACCAAGATTATAGAAAAAAGTATCAATATATAAATTCCAAAATTACTATCATTAGAGTCACCATGAAGTGTACTTTCATATTATATGCATTTTATATTTTAGTTGTTAATAGTTTATTCTATAAACTTGGTCAAATGTAGAGATGCTTGACTTTTTTAAAACAAAATAGGCACTACATTTTGGAACGGAGTGAGTATATTTTTGATGAGTTGGAAGAGAAAGAAGAGGAGAGAGAAGATAAGAGCATGGTTAATAGTATAGTCAGCTGTTGGGTATAAAAAGATGCCATGTCATCTATAGCGAACCTTGTAGTCAACAAGTACAATAATAAGAGCATGGTTAATAGTATAGCCAGCTGCTGGCTATAAGAAGATGCCATGTCATCTATAGCTAACCTTATAGTCAACAAGTACAATAGGAAGATTATAAGGAGTACTACTTTAGCAATATATGGCCCACATGTCTATCTCACAAAATGCCTAGGAGCACGTGTTGCAGCTGGCTACTAATTAGTAGCCCGCTTCTCTTCTCTCTCTTCTTCTCTCTCCTCCAACTAAGCACAAATATACTATTTAATTCCTTATAGCCAGCTGACTAGGCACTATTGTACTTGCTCTAAGGCTATAAAAAGTACTGCTTTAACAATATATGACCCACATGTCTATCTCACAAAGTGCCTCGAAGCACGTGTTGCAGCTGGCTACTAATTAGTAGCCCGCTTCTCTTCTTTCTCCTCTTCTCTCTCTTCCAACTAAGCACAAATATATTATTTAATTCCTTATAGCCAGCTGACTAGGCATTATTGTACTTGCTCTAAGCGGGCTACTAGTTAACAGCCGGCTGCAACACGTGCTCCTAGGCATTCTATGAGTGACATGTGGGCCATATATCAATAAAGTAGTACATATTTACATTTATCTATTGTACTTGTTGACTATATGGTTGGCTATAGATGACATGGCAACACCTTATAGCCAGCAGCTGGCTATACTATTAACCATGCTCTAAGAGAGGGCTAGCATAGCAGCCAAAGAAGGCCATGGCAGCAGCAGAGAGGGAGAGAGAGAAGGCCATGGCAAGAGAGAGAGAGGAAAAGTAAAGGTAAAAAACTAGGTTTGTAAAGGTAAATTTTTGGCACGGAGACCGGAGATGGGTAATTATATTTTCTCTAAAATTTCTGCAGCAATTCTTGCAATGAGAACTAGTAAGATGGATGTTCATCTCATGCCCAATAATTTCCCACTCTCACCCAGAACCAGTCAGCCAGCCTAGAAGAAAAATAAAAGCAAAGCAAAGCGTTGTCCATCCATGCTTTTGACCGGTCCTTCTCCATGGTCCGTCGGTACATGGTACCCCTCCCCCTCCGTTCGATTTATCCATGCTTTTGATCGGCACTCCCAGACCAGAACCAGCAAAGGCCAACGAAGGAAACTAAACTTTTTAGTGCGGAGAGCGGAGAAGAATGGCGCTATAAGAGAAGAGATACACCGCATTCACATCCGATTCATTATCTCTCTGGTCTGAGTCTTCTTGATTCCTTCTTCCTCCCCCACGCTCAACACTTCCCATGGCGACCTTTTTCACTTCAACAGAGAGCTCTGCTCGACTTCCTGGCCGGAACCGCCGCCGTAGGGACGCACCACATGGGGGACGATGACTCTGAGTAACGCCAGGTCGAAGCAGCTGAAAGGCCTTCACATCGGCATCACGCCTGCAGGTTGTAGAACAACCAGCAACATGTGGCTAAGAAGGGCCGCTCTTCGGCCATCAGAAGCAAGGTCAAGTCAGCGCCAGTTGTCGCGCGTCCCCTACTGAAGAACTCCACGGACTCCTGCATCACAACTTCCCCGCCGCCCAGGTTGCAAATCAGGCCAAGAACCATCAACACCAATGCACCATCACCATGGTGGTCGTGCATCAAGGACCAGGTGAACCAATCCCACAATCCAGGACCACACCCGAGCTTTATTGCAGAGGAGGTAGATGTGACGTCGCCAACCGCAGGTCGAAATTGATAATTTTTTTGATTTTATAGAAAACACTAATTAATGGCTTGGTTTATGCCCTGTTCGGTACAATGGATTTCCAAATGAAATTTTAAAGGAATTTATTACGATGGGAAATTTTCCTATGATGCTTTCGGAACATCTTTTATGCATTTGGCATTTTTCTTGGACAATGCAATATCACTAAGATCAATAATGAATTAATGAATCTTGGGAAGACTACGTGTTTTAATATTAAACTTTTTTACTTTTCTTCATAATGAATTTTTGTTTAAGACATACTCTCTTCGTTCCATAACAACTATCATTGAAATGAATGTATCTAGACATATTCTAGTGTTAAAGACATCCATTTGGGCGATAGTTATTATGAAACCGAGGGAGTATGACCTTACCTAATGCGATTTTCTGTTATACTCGGCAACTAGTAATAGAACTACATTAAAATATAATTATTAGTACAATTTTACAATGGGGTGTAAAAATATATTTTTTCAATAAATTTGAAGCGTATACTACATTGGAGCGTAATGTAGTTATTTCCTCTTACTTATCTTTTGGGTTTTTTTGCGAGGGTATCTTTTGGTTAAACATATGCTTTAAGAGCAGACTAAAAAAAGTGAAAGTGTGAACATATCAGTTGTGCCACTTAAATGAATTCCAAAAATATTTTGTTGTTCATCTCTATTATACTTTATGTAAATATCATGGGCTCGTCTATATAGCTGGGGTCGAGGTTTCTAGAATGCATGAATTTCTATTTTGTGTACTTGTAAATTAAAAAAAATACTAATAAGATGATTCTAAATATGGAAAACATCTATGATTTGTTTGTCCTCAAACTATTACATTGATTTCTCACTGCCTTTTCTGTGGTCCAATATACTCCCATCGGCGGGCTTGTCCACCATGGCTAAAGTCCAGCTGGTACTGCTGAAGAAGGCAGGGATCGAGCGTGCGGATGAAGGCAACCCCGCTGCGTCAGCTGCTGATCTGCAGAGGTACAGGGAGCTTTACAACAAGCCGCTGGAGCAAAAGTTCATCAAGGCTATTGAGAGCCTGATGGATTCCACGACAGCCAAAGGGAAGGGGAAAGTTGCTGTCGCGGTTGCCTGAACTTGGGCGATGTCGTCTGTGTGTGTTCCTAATGTCGTTTATGTTAGTTTTCCTCTGCTGTTCGTGGGTTGCTGGTGTGTGTGGCATGGGTTGCTACTGTATGTGCCTGGGGATGTTGAGTATGGGGATGTTGGCCGCCTATGGCCGTAGTGGTGCCGAGTCCAATCGGTTGGAATTATGGATATATGTCTTCTGAATTGGAATGTGTGTGGGTTGAATAACCACGCGAAGAGAAGGGCGGTTCAGATCTTTGTTGCTGAGCAGAAGTGCAATTTTGTGTGTTTGCAAGAAACCAAGATCAGTGATATGAGCAGAAGTTTAGTTGTGGAAACTCTAGGCAGTAAATTTGCGGATAATTTTATTGCTTTGTCGGCCAGCGGCTCTAGGGTGGCATTCTGCTGGCTTGCACGGGTGATTTTGAGATGAAGGAGACCATGGTTGGGCGAGGGGAGCATTTCTTGTCTGCTGAAGTTTGTAATAAGTCTGACGGTGTGCTTTGGGCTATCACTGCAGTTTATGGCCCCTAGTTGGAGTCTGACAAGGTGGTGTTCCTGGATGAGTTGCGGAGGGTGAAGCCTGGGCTGTTGCCCCGATGGATGGTTCTTGGTGACTTCAATATGATTTGCAAAGCTTCGGAGAAGAACAAATCCAACCTCAACCTGAGAATGATGGGCCGGTTTCGAGCTCTTATTGAAGATCTTGAGCTCATCGACCTCCCGCTTCATGGGAGGCGTTTCACCTGGTCCAATGAGCGTCAAAACGCTACTCTCTGCAAGATTGACAGAATGCTGGCCTCCGGTGAATGGGAGGCAACTCTCCCACAGCTGCAGCTCTCCGCGGCGTCCACCAACATCTCAGACCATTGCCCAATTGTGCTTAAGAGGATGGACTGTAGGATCCAGCGTGGTTTCAAATTCGAGAATCACTGGATAACTATGATGATTTTCAGTCTGTGGTTGCTGCTACTTGGGCTCAACCTGTTGCGTCCAACGACCCTGCCAAGGTGATTCATATCAGATTAGCAAGAGTGGCAAAAAAACTGCGTGCTTGGGGGAAGCAGAAGTTGAGATGGGCCGCCTTCATGTCAGGCGTGGCCAGCGAGGTGATTTTTGGGCTAGATTTGGCACAAGAGGAGCGACAATTGACCGATGAGGAAAGGGGGCTGGGCTGCAATTTGAAATCCAAGCTCCTGGGGCTGGCTGCTATTGACCGAGCTCGATGGCGGCAAAAATCGAGAGCCACGGAAATCAGAGAAGGTGATGCCTGCACGCGGTTTTTTCACCTCAAAGCCAACGGTAGGCGGAGGAAAAATCACATCCCCTGGCTCGTGGGGGACCAGGGGCAGGTCAACGATCATGAAAGGAAAGCATTGCTTCTGATGGAGCATTTCAAGGCTCTCATGGGATCCTACAAGCCATGCACTGCCAAGCTTATTTGGGACGCGATTGGCCTCCTTGCTATGAACCTAACAGATTTGGATGCTTCATTCAACGAGGAAGAACTTAAGGCTGCTATCCATGACTTGCACGGGGAGAAGGCGCCCGGACCGGACGGTTTCACGGGCTTGTTCTACAAAAACTGCTGGGCCATCGTGAAAGATGATTTGTTGGCTGCTGTGAACTCTGTTCACTCGCTAAGGGGACTCCATTGGAATCTGGTCAACACCGCCAACATTGTTCTGCTGCCGAAGAAAGAGGGTGCCCAGGAATGCAGCGATTTCAGGCCAATCAGCCTCATGCATAGTGTCCAGAAGATCCTAAGCAAAATGATGGCGGCTCGTTTGGCACGGGTGATCCATCAATTAATATCTCACAACCAGAGTGCCTTTATCTCTGGCTGCTCGATCCAGGACAACTTCCTGTATGTCAAGAACGTGATCAAGGCCGCGCACTCGGGCAAGACCCCAATGGTGTTCCTGAAGCTTGATGTTGCTAAAGCTTTTGACTCTATGGGTTGGGGCTACCTCCTCGAAGTTCTGCAAGCGATGGGGTTCGGGCAGCGATGGCGGGACATGATTGCTCTTATTCTATCGACGTCCTCCTCTCGGGTGTTGCTAAACGGCTCGCCGGGTAGACCGTTTATACACAAGCGTGGCCTGCGGCAAGGCGATCCGCTATCACCGCTGCTATTCATCATTGCTATGGAGCCGCTGCAGAGGTTGTTCCATCTTGCCACGGAGAGAAGCATCATGTCTCCTTTGACGCAGCGGTTCGCCAGATTCTGGTGCAGCCTGTACGCGGACGATGCCGCCCTCTTCCTGAACCCAAAATCTGATGACTTCATTGCTGCGCAAGCCATCCTAGCTGTCTTCGGGAATGCCTCAGGGCTGCGGACAAACTTCAATAAAACGGTTGCGTATCTTATTTCTTGTCCAATTTCTGATCTTGGCCTAAATGTGAGCGCTGTTGGAGGGAATATTGGATCGCTCCCCTGTGTGTACCTTGGTTTGCCCCTTGGTCCTAAAAAGCCGAAGAAGGTGGAGTTGCATCCCCTGTTAGATAAGATTGCTGGGAAATTGGCACCGAGAAAAGGAAGGTTGATGAATAGGATGGGCAGGCTTGTCTACATCAACTCAGTGATCACCGCCACAACAACGTACTACCTGACGACCTTCCATCCAGAAAAATGGTTTATCAAGCGGATGGATAAAATGAGGCGCAATCTTCTTTGGGAGGCTGAGGACCGCTCTGTTGGTGGCAAATGCTTGGTCAATTGGAAACTGATCTGTTCACCTAAAGAGTGTGGTGGTCTAGGTGTCAAAGACATTGAAAACTACAGTCGTGCCTTGCGACTCCGTTGGGAATGGTATAAATGGGACCCGACGGATAGACCATGGAAAGGCGCCGCCACTCCATGCGAACACAAAGACAGGGAGCTCTTCTCTAGCTGTACGAGTATCAATATCAGAAATGGTGGTCTTACGAGCTTCTGGTTTGACCGATGGGTGGGGAATGCGGCGCTAAGGTGCGCAGCGCCGGAGATCTTCAAGCTGGCTAGGTTCAAGAGATTGACGGTCAAAGAGGGCCTAAGGAATGGGCGGTGGATGTCAGGTCTTAACAGAATGACCAGACCTGAGCAGCTTAACCAATTCGTTTGGGTGTGGGAGTTGATTCAAACCGTGTTGCTGACGGATGGCGATGATGAAATCAAATGGACCCTAGCTGCTGGAGGAGAATACTCGGCCAAGTCTGCGTATGACGCGCTGTTTCTGCCCCGTATCAGAAGGCCGAATCTTGAGAGGGTCTCGAGATGCAAGACCGAAGGAAAGATCAAGTTTTACCTGTGGCTCTTGTTGCAAAACCGCAACAGGATCGCCGATAGGCTCAGGGCGCGGGGATGGCCTCACAACCAACTCTGCAAACTGTGCGATCAAGAGGATGAATCGGCGGATCACATCACGCTCACATGCGTTTTCGCGAAGGAAACATGGCTCCAATTCAGAGGGAGCCACGCCACCGCCTGGGCAATTGCAGCAGGTGCCTCCTCTGTTGTTGACTGGTGGGGAACTCTGTGCTCTAGCCCGGGCACGAAAGCGTCGATCAACAGCATGTTCACCCTGTCGGCCTACGTAGCTTGGAATCTTTGGAAAGAGAGAAATCGCCGTATTTTCGAGCAAAAAGAACTGAGGCCGGTGTTGCTTGCGGGTCTGATCAACGATGAGGTCAACACCTACGGTAGGGCCGTGAGTAATAACCTGACGTGAGAGAGTAAGCCATTGAGTATGTGTGTAGGGTGTTGGTCCCACGTGTGCTGCTCATTCTTTGTATTATTTTTTCCCCACTATAATGCAAAGAGAGAGCTCCTATCGTTCCCGTTCAAAAAACAATCAGTTGGCATTCCTGGAATATTTTGCACTTCGTCCTTAATTAGCATAATTTAGCTCAGCTAACACCAAGGAGGTGAGATTCCTCGGATCTGGAGGCGGGATTGATAAAATCAAGGCTACGACAACTTTTCTTTCTGTGAGGTGTGTTGCTATCACCTAATGAAGTTGTCCGCGGCTGCCCCTATTTCCTGTTTGTACTTTGTTTCTATTCAGGTATATGTCGTGTGCCTACGGATCATGGTTATGGCCTGCATGCATGCGTAGTAGTTGTTTGTGTACTTTGCTATTATTGGTGGTGTTGCTGTTGTTGAGTATATCGATTATTAGAAGAAAAAACAGATAGACTAGAATTTATTCCTGTCTTGTATTCAAAGTTGGTCATGTACTCCTATATATACGCTCATGAGGCTCAAGCAATACATCAATGATTTCACCAAACCCTTCTCTATCCTCTACATGGTATCAGCTTAACCTCGATACAAGCCCTAGCCGCAATCGTTTCCGCTCCGCGCTGCCCCCGGCGCCGATACCCATGATCGCCGGCGTCGGGGGCCGCGCCGCCCGTACCTAGAGTTTGTTCGCCGGTTCCGTGGATCGGCTGCCCTAGAGAGTCTTTTCTCCCGATCTCTTGATCTGAGTTTTTCTCTCTTCGCTGGTCGTCTTGATCAGTATTTTTTTTTGGTTTTCCGATCTAAGATCGGTTTGTGTCGCCCACCGCCGCCGTCGACATACGCCTCTACTCCGACACCGGGCGTCACCGCCCCGTTCCCGAGTTCAGCGCGCCGCTCCACCGATCGAGCAATGGGCTGCCACTGCGTCGCCCCGTCGGGCCGCAGCGCTGCCGCCCTGTGGTTCTTCCCTTGGCTGCACTGATATGTACCACTGTTGCGTCGCCCCTTCGGGCCATAGTGCCACGGCACGTGGTCTCCGCCGCCGCCCTGAGGTCGTACCCGTGTTGCACCAACCCGCGCGTTGTCGATGTGTCGTCCCTTTAGGTCGTAGTGTCGCGGCCCGCGGTCAACCGCCACCCCGAGGCCGTCCGCTCCAGGCTGTCCACGAGGTTGCACCGACCCTCGCGCTGCCGCTGCGTCACCCCGTCGGGACGTAGCGAGTGTGGCGCGCGGTCCCTGCAACCACCCCGAGGTCTTCCCCGTCGTCGCCCCGACCTGCGCGTTGCCGCTGCGTCGCCCCTTTGGGCCGCACCGTCGCGACGCGCGGTCCACTCTGTCGTCCATGCGCGTCGACTTCTACGTGGTATGTGTCGGGCCACCTCCCTACGCGCGGAAACGCCACCGTTCGCGTCGGTCTTCGTCATGATGTCGGGTTCTTCCTCGCCTACTTCGAGCACCGTCGCCGCGCTTCTGACCTAGCCGCCGCTGCCTCCTCCTCCTCAGGCCGCCGCCGCCGCTCTTCTTCCCGGTCCACGGTGACTACCTCAACATCGACAACCCCCGACTCGACATCGATCACGGCGTCCTTCGCACGACTGCCTCGACCACGGCTACACCACCTTATGCTCTCGGCTACTTCGACATCAGCACAAAGAGCTACCACCTGCTTGGGAACCTCGTCGGCTTCCACTCCAACCACAACTCCACGATGCGTCGACCGTTACGACTGTGGTGGGGATGTCCGTCGGCTCCGCCTTTGAATTCTTCTCCAGTCCACCGTCTGCGCCGCTACATTGTGACTGCGGGGGGATGTTGAGTATATCGATTATTAGGAAAGAAGAGATATACTAGAATTTATTCTTATCTTGTCTTGTACTCCAAGTTGGTCATGTACTCCTATATATATGCTCACGAGGCTCAAGCAATACATCAACGATTCTACCAAACCCCTTTCTATCGTTCTACAACTGTATCTCTGTACCTCTTCTGCCTATTTGGCTTTATTTCTAAAGTCGGGCCCTGCTTTTTCTCTAAAAAAACACCAAGGCTCTTTGGTTGATATGCAATATGCCCAAAAAAATGCTTTTTCTTACTTAGAAAAATATTATAGAGATATTCTGACTGCATCGAGGTTATTGGTTGGTGCATCGTGCATGCGTAGGAGCCAGGACCATCAGTTACTTCTTTCCCGATCTGGGTCGGCTAGCAGATAACCGTGCGATGCCTCATTGAGCTTACCCGTACGTTTCACATTTTCTTTTCCTTTTTCAAATCGAGGTTCCGTTTCGCACTTGTTGTTTGGCCCGAGCCTCCAATGTACCTGGACAACGTCAGTCGTACCGGCCAGTGGCTCATTGCCGGCTGCAGCTGGTGAGATAGATATTCGGACCAGGACGTAATCAACGACCGTGGGTCATGGGGTGTCCCTGGCACTGGCAAAAATGTAGTCGTCAATGGTGGTAAGCCTGGTCAGAATAATAATTTGTTTAGACTGTAGGAAGAATATCAGAATAAGCATATGGTATAGCGTGGTCAGAATAATAAGTATTTAGTTCCTGGTCAGGATAATAATTTGTTTAGCCTATGGGAAGAATATATATAAGAACAGGCATATGGTATGTACATTGCAGTTCAATTAAAATACTTCCTCCGATCCATATTAATGAGCACACACTTAATACAACTTTCGAAGATATTACATCTTTTGTCACTGCGGTGAGCATGACGCGCAGAGGCGTAGTGTACGGGCCATGCATTGCATGGAGTACCACACTATAAGTCGATCCAGCATGTGACTGATGCAGCTAACCGATAAGTCGATCGTGGTCACCCACCCCTAGCTGGGTATGCATCGCGTTCAGATGAAGATCGTGGAAGATCGAATTGCGTACTACACGTACCCTGAGAGTACGTGCACGGTCCCCCGGCGGGCTATACATTGCTGCCGCCGTGCTAGCTCGCTCCGTTGGTCGCCGGTCGGCCGGGAAATTAAGATACTGGCCTGGTTGCCGGCTATTTTTCCGTTAATAATGTACTCTACCAGAAAAACTCCCGGGGAGAGAGCTTGTCAGTCAAATCATGCATCTACTACATCCCTCCGTCCGATCTCATATCCGAGCTTTGTACGTAGGATGCATCGATCGAGCTTTCCCGATTCACATTTGATGTTTTGCCCAAAGCCTTTTGTGTACCTACACGCCGATCGTTCCAGTGCTGAATTAATAAACGGCCATGAGTCAGTCAGTCATGGGTGTTCTGACATGGGAGGTGTAGCCTGGCTCGTCAACCTGCTTCATTCTAGATCAGAAAATAATTGTTGGATGCACCTGCGTAGCCAGAGGAGGGGACAAGGTCTTGGAAAATTGACACACACTTAACGGTGATCGGAAAACGATGCAGATCCAAAATAAGGTATTGCGTCCTCTGATATATAGGTAGTTCAGCTTGCTTGTAAATATAAGTAGTTAAGCTATATTTTTAATACGGAGAAAGTATATAAGTACGACAGGCTTTTTGGTTGTCTCCCGAAAGATGGCGTGCGAGTACGATCAGGCACGCACGGCCATTAATCGATGCTCAGACGATGATCGGTCACGATCAAGTTGACACACAACGTACATAATAAACCGGCAAATGAGTACGCACGCGGTCCCTGGCCGATCGATCGACGGCCATATATACGTAGCTGCCGCCGTACGTGCATGGCCGCTCGCCGTTGACGTCGCTGGCCGGACCGGACGGGAGATTAATTAAAGACGACACGTAGCTACGCGCCTTCTGATGGAATGTCGTACCACGATACATAGTACCATGGAATCACCGGCGTACGAGCGAGTGCAACAGTTTCCTCCGTCGAATTCATGGCGCCCATGTAATGTACGTGGTCTGCGTCGATCGGCCGGACCACATACCCAATGGAGGCCAAGGCCCTGTGAATTCAGAGCGTTGGCACCGGCAACGCACGAGCTAGCCAGCTATGTGTAGGCTGCAGCCATTCAGTCAGGCTCCTTCACTTCGCTGCCGGGGCCGGGGTGGCAGGCGCCGCCGTGCATGCATGATAGTACTGCACAACGGTGGACGTTGGCTTGTGTGTGTGGATGGGTGGTCGTTCAACGGCGCCGCCGCGCGCGCCCGGTTTCGCACCTTGTCCATGGACAGCTTGTGCTTGTCTATAGCGGCTGGAGCAGGAAGGGAATGCCAACGCACTCACTCTGCAGTCTGCACCGTGCAGTGTACAGGAATACAAGTCCTTCAACGGCACATTGCACATAGTTAATTGAATTCAAGAGCCTTAGCCTGATGCTCCCTCCAAGCGTGGGCTCTTAACGTTACTCTTTTCCTTTACAAGGTTGACAACAACATGACAGATTGAAAGAGAGAGGGCCAAAACTTTTGCGCTCAAAGGTGCCCAGCGAGTATATTTTAGAGAGTTGGACTCGCTTTTGCGGTCACCGGTGGGCTTGGGAATCCTCGGGTGGATTCTCGGTGAGGTCTGCTTATGCGAGTGGTTTTGTTGGGCGGGAGGCATACCTGGGGGCCTCCATCCTCTGGAATTCCAGGGCCACGACGCGTTGCAAGTTCTTCTGCTGGTTGAGCTTGAAGAACAGGATATGGACCTCCGACAGACTTGCACCCCGAGGGCTCCCTCACCAGGACGCTTGCCCTTTTTGTGCCCAGCAGGTGGAAACTGTGGACCATCTGTTGTTGAACTGTGTTTTCTCTCGTGAGATCTAGTTCAGGGTGGTCACGGCTTGGGGAGAGGATGTGGAGGCGCCAGGGCCGGATGACAAGCTATTGGTCTAGTGGGCGTCGGCATCGGTGATCGGGGCATTCCGCAAAGACTGTAACACCCTAGCGACAGTAGTTCTTTGGGAGCTGCGGCTGCATCGTAACTCCATAGTGTTTGATGGAGCCGCCCCTTCCGTCCATGATGCTCTAGGTAGGATGGTGGCGCGAGCGAGAGAGTGGAGTCAGGCGGGCTTCTTCAGGAGAGATTTGGGTTTTTGTTTCGATAGGCTAGCTAGGTGGGCGAGGCGCGAGGGATAGTTTTATATTATTGTGTCCCCCGCGGCATGACTTGTAACTGTGGACGGTTTCCTACACCCATTCTCTTATTAATCGATGATACGCATGCCCATGCGTATTCTATAAAAAAAGTAAAAAATCATCCTCCGCTAACATTTTGAGACATCGATTAGGTGTGGTTAAAGAAGAAAAATAGGGAATTCTAGCTTTTTTAGGGAACGGTTAGAGATGCTCTAAGGTCACCCCTATTATTTGATGGGGATGAGCGTAACACATGTTTACACACAACCAAACAGCTCCGCTTTGCATTTACTCACTTGAAAAAATTACGGATGCAAGTGATCAAACATCAGTCAACAGCACAAAAGTTTTTTTACGCAATGCAGAACTTGGCCCAAGCCGTGTTTGAGCCTAGCCAGACTGAACCGGTTCACAAATACAAAAGGCTCAAAATGACTGCACATAATCAAACATGCTCTAGCTCTTCAGTCCCACGTACAGACGGATAATCCGTTTCTTTTTTCTACCAGGAAGGAACAGACAGATAGCTACTAATTCAAGAGACTGGGCTGGCCTGATGGCTCATGTTCGATGCACCCACTCATTCGCTGGACAGAGAGCCTACAAGAAGAGACGTGGCATTAAGCTTAAACCCATCGTCTCATCGCCGACCTTCAGACCACTGAGTTACTCGCGGGTCGCGGCCCATGGTCTCATCGATTGAACCCAATTTTTTTGGTCATTTTGGATCCAAACTTCTGCAAAACTCTGCACTAATACAAAATATTATGGAGATAGGACTAAAAGTTACTCCCTTCTTTCATGAATATAAGATGTTTTAGATATTTTAATATAAACTACATATGAATTGAAATGAGTAAACAATCACAGTAAAACATCTGATTAAAAAAAAGTTAGAAGTTATAATTATGAACGGAGGGTGTAGGGCAAAGAGTAATTGAGATCGCCGTGATTCTTCATTGTGTGGACTGAGGCGGCACCTAAGCCACGGGTTTATTTTTATTTCTAGATATAAATATAATCCACACTCCACTCATATAAGTCATCGACAAGTCAAAAAAGGTTCCAGTAGTTGAATTTTCGTAGCCATTAGTCTAGATTCGTTGTCAGATAATACAGTTCACTGTGAACATTTCACTGAAGTCATCAACAAGTCAAAAAGGTGCCACTACTAAATGCACGTTGTTATCCACTAATAAGTTTAGCAGAGCGCACTTTTGATTTTCTTTTCTGGAATACGCACCAGCGTGCATATAATATTAAAGAGAGAGAGCGGGAAAGAGTCCTATGTCCACCGAATTACAACGCTCGACCCCTTCTCACCTAGGAAGCCGAGTACCCCACCACACTAATACAACACTTAGCCCCTAACTCGCAGTGACCCGCCTATCCAACGCGTCATGGCCCTCCTTGAGGAGCCCTGCACGCCGCCAAGCCTCGCCTTCATCTTGGATCCTCCGCACGACCCCTGATGTGGATGGCGTGGCTCCCTCAAAAACGATCTTGTTGTGGTGTTTCCAGATCTCCCACATACCCAGCAAGCAAATGGCCCTGGTCGACTTCCGCTCCTCCACTCGCCTATCACACCGGGCGATCCAGGCCCTCAAGTGCTCCCCAATGCGCGGCACCAAGTCCAGTCGGCCGACCTGCTGGAGAGTCTCAAGCCAAACAGTGCGGGAGAAGACAGCCCACCAGATGGTGGGATATATCCTCCGGGTGCTGGTCGCACAGCAAACTGCAAAAGTTTGAGTTTGAACTTCCTTTATTTTAATGCAATGTCTGACGTGCATAGTTTTCGCACGATGAACCTTTTTCTGTCTGTACTGGCGGGCTACCGCCATGAGTTTACTGTATTTCTCAGAATAAACAGTGTGTCTTTGGTATGTATATATAATTACATCTTTTCACTCTATTTCACCGGCTTTTATGAATAAAGCAAATCAGTCGCACATGAGGCAGAATTTGGTTTAATCAAACTAAGTAAATAAAAACACAAAATTATAACTTAACAGAAAATCGCGATAAATCCGCTACTCTATGTTTTGACAAAACAAAAACACTGCAACTAGTTGTCCAATTGAAGAGAAGTTGACTTTTCTCCACAACACATTTTTTTTCTCGGATGGGGTCCGCCACACATTTCGTCCTTTAATCTCATAGCCTACTTTTTCTTTGTTATCCATACCATCCAAATCTAGCGCAGAAACAGCTGCTTCATTGGAAGCGTCTTGCTCTTCCTCCTGCTGCTTTTGCTCTGGTCGACGCCGAGGAGCTCTGGACAGGAGGAGTCGGCGACTGGCAGTGCCAATCTTTAATAGACACAAGGAAACCACCAGCAGGATATATATACAAGGTATGTGATTCGTATCTCGTACTCCCTCCGTTCCATAATAGATGACTTCTAAATGGATGTATCTAGTACAAGGTATGTGATTCGTATCTCGTCAAGTTGCTCTTTCGCATTTGCATAGGAAAAACTCCTTTCGGGTGAAGGGATGTGCAATCTTGTACTACTACGTATTAATTTGTACATCAACAATGCTACACCTACAGAAAATTACGGACGTTTTACAGGTTGATTAGGACATGGCAAATTATGATTGGATTAGGGGTAAGGAACGGCCCCACCCACCTGGAATTCAGGGGGGTTATGAATAGAATTATGGAAGGCTTTGTAAAATGTCCGTAATCCCTTTGTACGTTTAGCATTTTTGTTTGTACATACCAATATTTTGAATATCGTGGCGCTTGCACAGTTGCGAAAAACACATGTTCTGCCATCGAAATCACCAAGGATATACAGGTGCAATCTACAGTAGAAAAAAAATGAGAAGTTAGAACTCATGTTAAGTATTTGTAAGGAAAAGTAGATCATGTTGAAGTAAAATTGCACAAATACACAACCTTTTAAGGCTGAGGTAACAGAAAGCCACAATCCAAGGGATTTTAATTGATACCCATAACTCCGCAGATAAGTTTTAACAAAAAAAAACACATAATTTCTCTGATTAGTCAATTAATACAAAATATGACATGTAGGTTCCACATCTCTTTTTTTTAGCTTATGTAGGTTCCACGTCTCAGCGACTAGAGGGACTGTTAGCTCGGCTTTTTCTCTCAACCAAACCCGATAAATCGTATGTCTTTTGTTACTACTTAGTCCTAGACTTGTGGGTATCAGTTAAAATCCCCCGGACTGGTATTGTGTTGCCTCAGCACTGAATGTTATCTATCTGTACAATTTCCTCATGTATAAAATAATAATAATGGAGTTGAAAATATTTAAAATAATAGCAGAAGAGGGTAGCCATGAGTTTCATTAGAAAATGTTCACTGGTTCTTAGTGTGTCATATGAAATTACTTAAATTTCTTCTCTGATTCCCAGGGTCTTCGATGCTCCCTGTTCTTCTGTTGCTTCTCTTGCCATATGCACTCCAATCGGCTTCGGTGAGAACAGTCAAAAATAGGACTGATGTGGATTCCTTGCTGGCGTTCAGGGCAAGCCTACAAAACCATCATGGTGTCCTAGCTGCATGGAACACAACTACTGACTTCTGCCAGTGGCCAGGCGTCGGTTGCAGCCTTAAGCACAAGCAAAGGGTCACAGTGCTTAACCTCTCTTCGGAGGGCCTTACTGGCACAATTGCACCTTCCATTGGGAACCTCTCCTTCTTGAGAATTCTAGACCTCAGCAAGAACAATTTGCAAGGTGAAATACCTTCCACAATTGGTCGTCTGCCTCGCCTACAGCATCTTGGTTTGTCCAACAACTCACTTAATGGTGAAGTAAACACTGGATTGAAGAATTGCACCAGCCTTGAAACAATCAGCATTGACTCAAACCGTTTGGCAGGAGAAATCCCTACTTGGCTCGGAGACTTGCCAAGTCTCAAGTTCATAGACCTGGGGAATAACAACTTCACTGGAATCATCCCATCATCACTTACAAATCTCTCAGCAGTGCAACTAATCTATTTCAACAGAAACCAACTCGATGGTGCCATCCCTGAGGGCCTTGGTAGGCTCGGTAACCTTCTCACAATAGACCTGGGAGATAATCACCTCTCAGGCACCATCCCTACAGCTTTCTTCAACCTTTCCTCATTAAAGGACTTTGGTGTGGAGCTAAATGAATTAGGCGGTAAACTTCCCTTAGATTTCGGGGATCGCCTCCTAAATCTTGATTTCCTAGACCTTGGCGGTAACCACTTTACAGGAAACCTTCCAGCTTCTCTTGTCAACTTAACTGAGATATCTTCACTAGATGTCTCCTTCAACAACTTCACTGGAAGATTGCCTCCGGAGATTGGAATGCTCTGCCCAGACTACCTCAGTCTTGGAAGAAATCATTTCATGGCGACTACTGCGCAGGACTGGGAGTTTATGACGTTGTTGACAAACTGCACACGCCTTCGTATATTAAACCTCCAATTCAACATGCTAGGTGGCATGTTGCCTAGCTCAGTTGCCAACCTATCAGCACAACTCCAAGTACTATATGTTGGAGCCAATAAGATTTCTGGAAAGATACCATCTGGCATAGGCAATCTTGTTGGGCTAAATCAAATGCAGTTAGCTGATAATCAATTTACTGGTGCCTTGCCTGACACCATAGGAATGCTAAATTCACTACAGCTCCTGGAGTTGGAGAATAACCTACTGACAGGGTTCATGCCATCCTCCCTTGGGAACTTGACACAACTACTAAATCTGTACACAGATAACAACACATTTGAGGGGCCTCTTCCAGCAAGACTTGGGAACTTACAAGAGATAACTACAGCAACCTTTTCAAACAATAAGTTCACAGGTCCATTGCCTAGAGAGATCTTTAACATATCATCCCTGTCAGACACCCTGGATTTGTCGGGCAATTACTTTGTTGGTCCTCTTCCACCTGAAGTAGGCGGCTTGACAAATCTGGTATGGCTATACTTATCACAGAACAACTTATCAGGCCCCCTACCCAATGAACTCAGCAATTGCCAAAGCTTGACAGAACTCAGACTGGATGATAATTCCTTTGATAGTAGCATTCCCTCATCTATCAGCAAAATGCGAGGTCTGACGCTGCTAAATCTTACAAAGAACACACTTTCAGGTGCGATTCCTCAAGATTTAGGGCTAATGGGTGGCCTTCAAGAGTTATACCTTGCACGCAACAACTTGTCCGGTCATATCCCAGAAAGCTTAAAAAATGTGGTATCATTGTACCAGTTAGACCTGTCCTTCAACCATCTGGATGGCAAAGTTCCATCACAGGGAGTATTCAGTAATGCATCCGGGTTTTCGGTTGGTGGAAATTTGGGGCTTTGTGGTGGTATATCAGAGTTACATTTGCCCCCATGCCAGCCAGTATCCGTGGGACATGGTTTGAGAAAACGCCATTTGACTATCACCCTAGTTACCACAATTGCTGGCATAATTCTGTGTTTGAGTTTGATGCTTGTTTTCTTCACAATGAGAAAGAAATCAATAGCTCGATCTACAACCAAAGGAGGATTCCAATTGATGGATGACAATTATCCCAGAGTAAGTTATGCTGAATTGGTCCAAGGAACAAGTGGCTTTGCGGCGGACAATTTGATTGGCAGAGGAAGGTATGGATCGGTGTACAAGTGTTGTTTGCTGCTCAAAAATATGATGACCACAGTAGCTGTAAAGGTTTTTGATCTTCAACAGTCTGGCTCTTCCAAAAGCTTTCTAGCTGAGTGTGAGGCACTTCGGAAGATCCGCCATCGTAACTTGATTAGTCTCATAACTTGTTGTTCAAGCTCTGACTCGAACCAAAATGACTTCAAAGCCATTGTGTTCGAGTTCATGCCTAATGGAAGCCTATATAGGTGGTTACACATGGATGTACATGCATCACATCAACTCCAAGGCTTGACATTGATGCAGAGATTAAATATTGCAGTTGATATTGCTGATGCACTAGATTATTTGCATAACAACTGTGAACCACCAATAATTCATTGTGACTTGAAGCCAAGCAACATTCTTCTCAATGAGGATTTTGTTGCTCAAGTTGGGGACTTCGACCTTGCAAAGATTCTGTCTGAACCAGCAGCTGAGCAACTTATCAATTCAAAGAGCACAGTTGGAATAAGAGGAACAATTGGATACGTCGCTCCAGGTAGCTCAACTTTTCCCTTACGTTACATACTCCACAATATTAATTTTGCATGTAAGATCACTAACTCCTATCTATGTAATGTAGAATATGGCGAAGGTGGTCAAGTTTCTTCGTGTGGAGATGTATACAGCTTCGGAACTGTCATCCTCGAGTTGTTTACATGCATGGCACCTACTCATGACATGTTCAGAGACGGGTTGACCCTGCAGAAACATGCCGAGAATGCATTCCCAGGGATGCTAATGCAGATTGTTGATCCAGTCCTACTGTCCACTGAAGAAGCCAATGCTAATAGTTTGCAGGATGGAAGCAACACAATGGAACATAGCAGCAGTGCCATATTCTCTGCCATGAAGGTCGCGCTATCATGCAGCAAGCATGCACCGACAGAGAGAATTTGCATCAGAGATGCTGCCGCTGCAATTCACAGGATAAGGGATGGCTATATTAAGATAAGACAAAATGAGGAAGTTGTTACAGCTGCATACGATAGAAGACATTCTGCGGAAACATCCAGGCCAGCCCCCTGAAGTAGCGTCACACACTCACGCTTAATAAATCGGCTTTGTAGTGATTATATTTTGCACTCCACGTGTGGTTTTTGATGTGTTAGTTTCTGGCTGGCCATGTTCCGTTAGCTTGTTGATCTGTAGCTTGTCTATCACTCTGCCTGTTTGTAACGGATGTTGTGGTTTGCATGTGTGGATGTCTACATTCTGAACTGGTAATCTCATTTCTATCAGCTACTGTTTGTCCTGTCTTTGCTAAATCCAGATACTAGTGAATTCCCTTTCAACAAAAAGAAAGTTATATCTGCATGACATGTACACTAAGCTAGCCAACAATATTCTCACTAATAAAACTACTGAAAGAATGTATTTATAATTTATTCCCAGGAGTTTAAGGGGGCATTATATGATGGTAGATTTGTGTAAATGAAGGGCAGATACAGACTGAATATGTATATCTTACTGCTGTTCTACTAGAAGAAAAAAGGTACACTCTTGTAGATGGAGAAAGGATATCTGGTACTTACCATACTCCACGGGGTCAATACAGCGCTGTGCCACTGCCCATACTTGCCTTCAGTGCCTTCTATCTGTCCTTTAAAATGCAACACTGCTTTCCCCTGCTTTTTGTGAAGGGAACACAGAGGCGGTGTTAAGTAGGCAGCAAGAAAATAACAATGTGATTTAAAAAAAAAGGGAACTGAGCATCACTGAATAATAATAATGATAACAAGAAGTACTACTAGTATATGCCTTTTGCCGCTCAAAAGTTTTGCCCCTCTTATTCTACCTCATCCATCTCTATAAAAATCTGAAATATGAAATCAAACACCAAGACCAGAAACCAACAAAGCCATGGTGCTCATATTGGTTCTGCTCCACTACTTGAAAGACTTCAACTCCTACTAGTCTACCTTTGGAGATAACAGAGTGAAAATGAAGATATAAGGCCAGTTCTTCCATTCCTCGTGGCAAGAGCCAGATTCATTCAATTGTAGTATTTTTCCCTTCTCCGCGCAACAAAATACTACTTACTGTAATTTTCGTGTGTTCCAACAGGAAGGTTTGGTAGGCGCCGCTCACATTCAACTAGAGACTGCTCGATTCAGGCAGCCACGATGTGAAATTCCTGGATTAACCCAAGAAACCATTCATTGATTCGTGGGGATTTGCACAGATCAAAGTATGCTAGCCTCTGGGGGTCGACTTACTGCATCTGGATATGGAGGAATCTACTGGCGGATTCTAGCGGATAGAAGAGGGATGAGAGAACGATCCTGCGCGTACCTACGCACCTGATTAACCGCGGAGACGAACTGACGACCGCGGGCTCAAAATCCCCCCTGGCGGGCGGGAGCGGCATTGCTGGGGGCGGGGGCGGGGGGCGGGGGAAGGTCGCAGGAGCGAGCGGATGCTGTATAGAGTGGTAGAACCCGAGAGGGCCAGTCGCACAGAAAAAGGGGCGTCAAGGGCGGAGCGCATGGCACTGTGGTTTTGGTCCAGTTCACCGCCGGCGCCAACGAAGCACCCATACTTCCAAAAAATCTGTGTATCGGCGTATAATATTTCACCGATACTTTGATACGGCTGATACTCCATTGATACTTATGTCCATGCAATATTCTCTTTTCAATTTAAAAGAAAGAAAAAAATTCTGATACAGCCATTGTTGTATGCAAGCACCACAAGGATTGAGTAATTTGATGATCAATCCGTTATGAAGAAGACGGTGACTTGATAAAAATAGACATAAATGCAGCAAATGAGACATATGTTGATTTTATCTCAAGCATTTAATTATTTATTGTCTTAATAATCTGATATTTTATTAAATATTTATATATACTCGCCGTATCGCAATATTGTTGTTTCTAGAAATGTCGTATCCCGTATCGCAGTATCGGTATCATCGTATCCGTGTAACCATATCGGTGCTTCATAGGCGGCAAGTAACGGCGGCGGACAACCTAGCTATGTGCAGAGCAGCACATGTGCTCAAACAAAAATGCTAGAGTTACAGGCAATTCCTACAAATCGCCTCGTACGGACGTGGTTGTCGATTCCTAATTCGCCCCCCCCCGCATTCAACTGTGGGGCCTGCCTCTTTCGAATCAGCGAACGCTACGCCCTCCTGTAAACTCCAATCCGTATAAAACGTCTGTACGTCTAGCAAAGCTCGTGCTCAAATATACCCGCAGCCATTGGACTTGTTGGGATCATACGAGTCAGTCCTTAAACCCAGGCCGTTACGTTCATATAAAAAAAAGGGCACACATCACTGTGTCCACCCTTTCGCCTACACCACAGAGATGGTTTCTTTTGACAATGAATTCGCTAGAGTGGTCTTTTTTGATAAAAATTCTCTCGGCTTTCTCTCGGAAGCGCAACAAGAAAGAAGGAAGAGAGACCTCATGGCATATGGGGTAAGCAATCTAAAAACTAGAACAATACTTCGCGTATTGCAGCGCAAATCTCTATAAAAACTCTACTATGTAAATGAAAGGGTACAAGATGCATGAGATTGAAAATTATCTACATAAAAATGTAAAAGAAACTAATAGTGCTCGAAGTTTATGAAATGATGTGGATACATCCCGCGTATCTTTTTTTTATTTTTTGTTTAAACAAAATAATATAAGACGTATAAAAATATGCAAGATTTAACCAATCACGATACTATAAAAAAACAATTTTATTGGTGCATAATTGTTTTGTATTTTTAAGCATGGATGGAAAAATTTATGGCGTAGATAAGTTGCATATAAGATTATCCTATTATTGATAAATGTTAGTGGATGACATGGATGATTGATTGGCTACAATAGTGAATGTTATGGATAACTTGCATGTTGGATGACATGAAAAATTGATTGACTACAAATGATGTGGATAGCTTGCATGTTGATATAGACAATTTAAATGATCCAATATTAAGGGTTTGCTTTATAAAAAATTATAGATTCACATAGAAGAAAGGTGAGTAGGCGACCCCTCGTTTCCACTGCTTCGGTGATGCGACGATGACTAAGAGATAAGTGGATAAATGGGCTTAACGCCCCTCCCCCACGTTTGGGGATGATTTGAGAAAACTAGATGATACCCCGCGCGTTGCTGCGGGAATTTTTCAGAGAAAAATTATAAGAAAAAAGGGTTTTTTAAAATATAAGAAAAATGGTTTTTTCAAACATGAGAAAAACTATTAAGAGTAATATAATTTGATTATAATTTCTCTTTTGAAATCAATATTGTTTAAAGAAAAAATGTAAGGATTTTGATGAAAATCCAAAAAAACGAGTATGATTTTTTTATTAGCTTGATAATATATGGTGAGAGACAATATGAGATGAAAATAATGTTGAGTAGAGATAGTGAAGACATCTCCACCATTGGCTAAGGCTAAGGCGATAATATCAATTATAGATGTGCATAGAAAAATAAAATATGAGATAACTCATAATTTGTTTTTTATAAAAAAGTCTGTTATAAATTGTGAGACTAAGTGCATAAAAAGTTATTATTTATTTAGGTTGCATGTGCATGCAATTAATGGAAGCATGTGCATGCATAGTTAGTGGATTTGTTTTGCATGGTGGACCTACTTGATGATGTGGATAGCTTGCATGTCAAGATAGAAAGGTTAGTGGGGATGAACTATTTAGGTATTATAGATTCAAATGTCTAAATTGCATGGACCGTTCTCCGCAGACATTTGGGAACTAGCTTGGATGGATCAAAGTGTCGAATCGTTCGGCCTAAATATTTTTTAAAAATTGATCATCATTGGAGTTTTCATATCTCCAACAACAACTCTATTTTAGGGCAACAAATTGTGTGTAGAGTAAAATATAAGACATAAAATATACTTTTTAGTGCACAAAAAAATGTCTGCAACATCTGCTTTAAAATAGGACATCCAAAATATTATAAATTATTTAAAAAAAACTTTGATAAATTGTATATTTTGATTCAAACTTCCAAACAAGCATAGTTTAAACATAGAACACGGATTACATAAATTTAAAACTTGTATACTAATACCAAAGCACTACTCATTGTCAATAATCACCAACAGCATCATCGTTGTCGACATTGTTCCAATACTAAGAGAACGAGTCGCCGTTGTTGTCCTCAACGTTGATTATCACGGGATATGTCACCTCCTCCTTCTTGACCCACGAAGGCCATGCCTCATCATTTGTTCTTGCCCTTTGACTTCTTGAGCTCTCGGCCCCTCTTTCAGTACCACTCCGCCTCCTACCGCACGTACTTAAAAAGTTCTCTCGCGAACTTTGCCATCGCCTCTGCATCATCTCGTGAATGGTGTCTTGCTTCTTGACAACAATGCGGGTCTCCGGCTTCATCGGACGGGACACAATGGTCAACAATGGACCGATGAACTCTGTCTCTGCTAAAGATTGAACCTCCGTGAAGTTGAGCTTTGAATACGGCAGGGCGAACCTCCATGTAGTGATGTCATAGGTGTGTGTGGCGATGTTCGCCGTCGTGAACATGTTGAGCCAGTATCGCCGACAGGCTGAAACTCACCACCGAACTGACCAGAATCATGCAGCCGACATGGCTTTCGGTGCCATGGCAGTTGGTGGCAGCAGGGTGCGACATCGATGGGGTAGTACGACGACGTTGATTGTGTTGCAAATACGAAGGAAATAATTACAAAAAAGTGCATGTTTGTCTTTTGACCAATTTGTACTTATACTTTTGCAAAATAAGAATGTAAAGAGCTATATCAGTGACAATGTATATACATATGTGAAAGTCCCATCATTTCCATGCAAAGATAAGCCAATTCATCCCGTTGAATCCCTTAAACCAAATGCTGAGATGGAACCATTCCATTCCTTCTAATTATCTTCATCAGGACGGAGAGGAAGATAACAGTTACGTAATTCATTAAAAAAAAAAAGCTCTAACCCGCCTTGACAGGAAGAAAACGGTGTCTTCCCCAGGCAGAAATGCGCCTTCCTCATGATGTAGCAACTAGTAGTAGCAAGCTGTGTCTGCGTGCGTCCACGTCACCCCAATCCAGAACCCAGCGCGCTCCGCCACACTCACACCGTCCAACAACCCACTAGACTTATCTGCAGAGTGAGAGTTGCTCACGGACACATCCAACACTCAGCCTGATCCAACACCAACCGCGCACCTCGCCGGAGCTCAGCTCAGGTGCTCGAGGTCAGGCGTTCCAATGGCGGCCGCGCCGACGGCGATGGGGGTCGCGTGCCCGGTCTACCCGTGGCCGAGCGACGCGTAAGCACATCATCACACCAACACTCACTCGTCGTCGTCGTCGTCACGGGAGCTCTTTTTCCTTAAAATCTCATGGGGTTTTGACTGCCCGTTGGTTGTGATGGAATGAGCAGGGCGCAGCGCGGGGCCAAGGTGTTCATGCAGAGCGACTGCGCGGCGTGCCACTCCGCGCTCCCCTACGCCGGCCTCCGGGAATCATCGGCGGTCGCCGGCGTGGCCATGACGGCCGAGATCCTGGTCGCCGCGGCCCCGGAGCCGGCAGCGGCGGCGACGGCGGTGGCGAGGCCGCTCCACGGCGGCGCGTACACGCCGGACCTCACCGTCCTCGCTACAAAAGTAAGGAACAGCGGACCTGAATGCTGTATCTCCCTGTCGCCTCCTTCTCGTTACCTTACCACCATTGAGTGAACTGAAGTATGCTTGTTCTCAACAGATCCAGGGCGGGCTGCGGTGCAACCTCTACTCCACCGGAGGCGCGGCGACGCAGGTCAGGGCGATGCTCGCCTCGGCGTGCCAGGAGCTCAAGAAGAGCCCCGTCTGGCTGCAGTTTGCTCACGCTTTCCAGGCAGCTTGATGGATCCCCTCTGCTCTGCTGAAGATTTGCCTCATTCCTGTCCAAGATGTATGTCTGTCACACATGTACCATGTGCTGGATCAAGCAGTATCCACATAAATAAACACATGTACAACTCTTCCATGTTAAATCCCTGCATTCCAAATACGATGTAAGATTATGCTGTGCTGTTTTGTGTTGCTCATAGTCATTGGCCAGTTTATTATCACGATAATGGTGATTGGGAATAAGAGTTGACTGCTATATATCCATGAAGGTTAGCAGTGCAGGGAGATGAATAACAAAGCTGGAGATGCAGACCCTCCAGTCCAGTGGACATCATCAAATCAAAGAGAAAACTATGCATTGCGGCACTGCCATCGACGGAACATGTATAAACTTCAATGTGGTAATAATTTTTCATGAAGAGGGAAATATCACATGCCCTGAAAAAGGACACCTGAGAGAGAAATCCATAAATAAAGACAGCAAAAATGAGATCAGGCTATGATCATTCCTTTTTGAGCTACTCTTGTCCCGATCTACCCGGCTATCGGTCTCGCTTTCTGCGGCCAGTGATCACCCGTGATTTCCTCTTGTTTGCGATTCCGAGTAAACGATCTGTGATCATTCCTTTTCCGGATGGCTCTCTTTCGCTGAATCAGTGTCTGCTGTTTGTTCTCTGTATGCTTCTTTATGACCCACAGACTGCGTGTTCGGATGCTGGAACCTTGGTAGTGCGCCGAGCAGTTTTAGGCTCTCGCCCTGCCTCGCGATTACAATCTCCAGGTACTTGCTGTGTTCTTCTACTTGAAGCTGCATCTTTCTTTGGACCTGTGGAGAGGGGGGGAAATAAAAGAGAACCCACGTACTCAGTTAAATAGATGAAAGTTCGCACGGCTCCTACTAATTCCAGGTAGAATATGCATACCTCAAGTTGTTCATGAAGCTGCTTCTGCAAGGCAATCTGAGTTCTTAAACCTTCACTAGCCTCCATGTGTCTGCACAAAGTAGAAAGTGAACACGAAACTCGGAAACACACAAAAGAAACCTTAGTGTGAACCGGGCTATTGCGGATGCCTTTGAAATAGGTCTGAACCGAAATAGGTTACTGATGGCACACATATCTTCCAGGTTGGTGCACAGGTGGAATCTTATACATATATACAACATAAATTTACGCCAAGCCAGTTTTACAACAGTAATAAAAGCGAGAATATAAATTTACGTCAAGGCCGTCTTTACAACGGTGATAAAAGCAAGGATATATAAGGTAAAGAGTATCTCACTTCAAGTTTTGGGAGCAAACTTCGTCCATGTGGCTGCTTCTCTCCGCCGAAGTGCCTGCTAAAATAAGGAAAATTAAAATAAGCATAAAATCCTACATTTCAACAAATTTCTTCAAATTTTGACTAGAGCCTACACATAAATAACACACTGCAAAAAATAATGATAACGGTAATATAGTAAGTCCAGTATCCTAGTTCACTACTACAATATATAGTCGTTGAATATTTTGCAATGATGACATTAAACCAGCGTGGCGACATAGAGACACAAACCATCAGATGATTCAGATTGATGACGAACTGTACGATACTTCTGCAAAACAATAACCCGTGACTATCAGGAAATACAGAAGAGATGCAAAGCTAATTGAAAACACAGAAGCAACAAATGTAGACCTGTAGATGGCTTTTTACATGGTATATAGTTAACCCTTCAACCTTCATAACTTTCTGGACTGCTTTTGGTGTTGCTTCTGCAGGAAAAAAGCGTTCGGCTTAGATAAATGAAAATGTCTTAAGAGTAAAACAGCTAGCAACATGACTGTACATACAGAAACATGTTAATATCTCCGGTTTGCAAGGATATATTGCCCCATACAATTTCATCAGTGAGCAAAATATGATTAGCAGAAAAATAAAGCGTAAGAAAATTTCCATTTAAAAAAAGCGCAAGAAAGCATCAGTGATCATACTTTCACTTCCACCAAGCTTGTCAACAGCGTCAACAAACTTCTCATGGAGCTCAGGTGTCCAGCGCATCCTTAACTTGGTTGGAGTAGTGTATGAAGAAGGTAAATTGTCAATGCAAAGTTCATCCACATTGAAAGAACTTGACACGTTTTTCTGCCCAGGAAAATACGCATAATTTGAAGGTGTTGTACTTCTTGGATCAGCTGCCTGCAAACGAGTTGGGACAAAATTTAACAATGTTATCTGAAAAAGGCTGGATTTGGGGCTGCAAGAAGGTGGAGTGGAATTCTCCTAAACGGGGCCCTAAGTACAATGATGAAGGGCTGGCCATCATATTGTTTTGCAGTTAGTTAAGCCAAAGGAAAAGAGAGGAGACTCGGAACTCCCAAAATAATTAAAGCTAATCATGAGCAAAAAATCAGTCAAATGAAATGGATACCTTAAGCACAGATCCACCAGATCCTGAACTTCCCAGAAATTGCTCTGAACTCCCAGATGAGTACCACTCTTTTTGCTTTGCAAGGTGGGTACTATGATCAATTGTAATGATGTCTTGGCTTTGTTGGCTAATAATCATGTTTCGTTGATCTGAAACATCAATGGTTGCTGGATATTCAAATACTCCTGGGAGTGGTTCTTGACCCCAGTTTATTTCTTCAGATACTTTGGGTAAGACCGTCCTTAAATAATCTGGATTACCCATGTGTGATGAATGTGCTGATGGCAGTGAAGTATCACAACCAGATATTGCAATAACATGCGACCCAAAAGACACTTTCCCTTTAGGTGATCCATTGTTGATACGAAGATCTGAAGTGAAACTGGAAGCTGACATATACGGCTGGCATAAGGTATCGAATGAGGTGATAGAACTACCACACAGATCCCTTTCAATATAAGATGTCCTATGCCCTGGAAAACTAGGAACTGTGACTTCAGAGAGTACTGGTACTACATTAATATCTGATGAAAGAAACCGAGGAACTTCTCCGTTGCGAAACCGACTCATTATTGATGTATGGTCGTGTGCATTACCCCTTGGATGATCCACCTCAGTCCAATAAATAGATCTTTGACCATATCATTGGGGATGTGTAAGGGCCTATCCGATTCTAACTTGAAGAAATATTTTTCCTGGTCTTATTCAATCGCTGAGATAATAGGAGCGCCTTATTTTCTCAGGTTGCGGACTAGCAAGAATCTGTATTCTACCAATATGCAAGCCAATACACAATTGTTACTATAAATCCCCAAATAGCAAATCAGTGAGGTTCTTAAAATTGTGAATATCAAGCAGGTAATGCATCTCAGTACAGAAAAGTCATAGCCGAACACCGGAATCATGATGTGAATCACACATCAGTAATTGCCAGTCTCCAATAGACTGCAAGTAAACTCAAGATTGTAATCAAGAAGTAACAGGAACAAACTGAAAAGGATTGAGACACATGTGCAACATGATTTGCAGTTTTAACCGTTCTTAAACATAAAAGACAAAAAACAAAGAAGTACTCAAGAACTGAATAGAACAAGCCCCGACAACGGCAGCAGTTTCCAGAAGGAACATAACTAATGGAAATGAAGAACCTATAACTAATCTAATTTTTTCGAAGGGAAAACAAATAACTAATCTGAGAGAAATCAGACAAAAGAATAGCAAAAAAAAAGTAACTTCATGTGGATTCTGCGTTGCTGTTACAGAATTTGTTGAATCGATATTGATACTTACTTGTTTCTTCGGAGAATGGAATTGGAGAAGAACAGGGATTAAAGTTTTATGCAAAGATGTGATACTAGGATCATCGTAGGGGCTAAGAATGGAAAGAAGTTCAATTCATTGTGTGCATATGGGAGGGTGGGTGGTGCTATGGTTCTAGAGAGGGACCCTGAATCTGCTAAATGTATCTAAACTCATATAACCATCAAGCTGATAGTCTACCAATATTTTAAACTGACTCCATTTTATTTTAAGAATGGGGACCACATGGAGTTACTTCCTGTGTGATGGATATTTTAAAACCTGCCAGCTATTGACTTATTGTATGCATCAACCACCCCGAGAAGCACCCAGTGGTAGATTGATTTAAAAAATAAAGATTTACAACGCTGAACATAGATATACATGCTGCCAACCTGGATTGTGAATTAATAAATACGGATATTGTGAATTAACAACCTGTTACACCGATCAGTTGGGAAGTTGTAAAAAAAACTGACACGGTTACATAGAAGCAGCTTCAGGACATGGTAGAGCTATCTTGCCCAGGCCTTATGCTTGGTTCTACACCATGTGGATGAAGCAATATTCCATAAGAAAATAAGGTTGCAATCATGGAGTATCTTTTTGGCAACTAGGTGCTTTGGAGTTGACAAACCCAATTTGGCATGTAACAGAAGGTTTTATAAAAGCTGGCATGACAACGTCTCTCTCTAAATTACCTTATCCAAAACTATGCATCTTCTCATTTTGTACGAAAAGGAAGAGCTGGAATACAGCACTTCTTAAATAATTTATTAATCATGATTTAAGAGTTCTGACCTGGTGTAGATGGAGTCTAGAAGCACTAACAGGCAAAATAACAGGGAACAAAATGTCAGCTGCTTATTGGACTATTGGTTAGATGCAAATTGGAAAACAATTATCTTCAGTAACTTCAAAGGAAAAAATAAATGCAGTCCCGCTGTTGATTTAAGCGAGTCGAGCACGCTTTCCATGATTTACACTTTGAACCGTAATTAGATCAACGATATGTGGATCATGTCATACAAAATCGACATGCCATACGTACTTTAAAACATTTTCCTGTCGTTGTGAATTTGTAACTATGAAGACTATATTGTACAAGAAGTTTATGGTCAAAGTTCATCTATTAAAAGCGTGGACACCTTATGTTATGTAGATCAACAGAGGGAGTACTTTGGTTGGTATTTCTTTTTCCTAATGGGGTTCATCAGCCATGATGCCACCGGCCTACCAGGCTAGATTGAAGAGGCCGTTTTGCATCAAAATCCAAACAAATAGAAAAAATATGGCACACATCAGTCAAATCACGATTGTCCAACATTTTTATCTCATTGGCCAGAAAAACCAAAAACGTGAGCAAAAGATAAGAAAAAACACGATGCACGATGCAAAAAAATCACCTGAAGTAAACATGGGTTGGACAAGAAGATAGGTGTAATTCACCATAGATTGTCAACTTGGAAGGCGGAAAAGAACATATTCAATCTTCATATTTGACCCCTGACCCGTTTACATGCAGCCACTGTCGATCAATAAAAGTTTTCAACTTTTTATGATGCAGAAAGTGTATTGATTTCCTGCTGTTTAAGGTTCATCATATCACTATCATCGCACATGCAAAATAATTTACTGCAGCCAGCCTGGAAAATCAATTACTTGGAGTTGAAGTGCACATTGCAAATCTCCTGTATTGTCTTGAACTACCACCGCTACTGAACCATTAGATGAGGTTGTTGAACATGGAAAGCATAGAGACATTGAATCCTTTCGGCAACCTCGCCTAAAATGAAGAACAGGTATTTTTAGAGAGTTTGGATCACTGGATGGTTTTTCCATTTGAAATTTGAGAAACGGAGTAGTTACAACTATGAAACTGCTTACAGCTATCATGTTGCTCCATTCCATCTCTTCTGCAATTACATTTGCTGAAATCGAATCAGTAAAATTTCACGATGAGAACTGGTACTAAAACTTGGGAATTTAATATAGCTTATAGTAAATACTTGGCCGTTGGTATTACCGTTCTGTGGAAACAGCTTCATCAAATTGCTTATCTATTTCAGCAAGGTATATTTCAAACAAGGTCGACCTACAGAATCCAATGCATACATTAAACTTCTTAAATGACCGCGCAAATCAGCAGGGACACACTTTAGGGTAAATAGCAAACAACTTACCATGGAGGAATTGCAGCAGCGGCAAGAACTGGAGGTAGAAGCCACAATATGTGCGGTTTACTTTCTAATGACTGCCTTGCATACATAAGAATGTCGTTCTCCTGTTGGAGTTGAAATGTTTGGTTAAAGAGATCACATTATGTTTTTTTCTCAACCACACATCAAAATGTGGGTTTTTTCATTCTATAAGGACCACACCGAGGCTCAAAAACAGGTTTACATCATTTCAAGATGGTATACTAACAGGTAACAGCTTTGAGAAACTGAGAGGTTTTAGTGCAAAGGGTAGATGATAACAACAAAGCGTCAATAGAGAAAATTAGATTTCGGTAATATTATGTCCGTGTCACATATTTTACTTCCTGAGAAACTCCTGAAAGGCATGCTCCTTATAAATTACCAATAAAGGCAGCAGGCAGCCTATTACTCAAAAATTTGGCAGCTCTCGGTAGTGAATGGTCAATGTGAACTTCTTGTCAGCTGCCAAAGCACAGTTCAGTAACTGTATTGTGGATTTAATTTCATCTAGTTATTAGTGTTCATTTCAGATTTTTAGTATGACAGCACCTGGGACTCAGAGAAGGACATTACATAGTTGATAGTGACACAATGGTGCTTAACAGTACTGGTCATTGAGGTGTAACTGTTTGAAATTCTTTCTAAATTTGCATAGCTGCCCCTGAAAGGCATGCTCCTTATAAATTACTAATAAGGGCAACAGGCAGCCTATTGCTCAAAAATTTGGCAGCTCTCATTGATGAATGGTCGATGTGAACTTCTTGTCAGCTGACAAAGCAAGGTTCAGTAACTGTATTGTGGATGTGCTTTCATCTAGTCATTAGTCTTCCTTTCAGATTTTTAATACGACAGCACCGGGGACTCAGAGAAGGACATTAGATAGTTTTTTCCGAGAAAACACAGAGGACCTTTGTGTTTCATTCCATTCAAAAGATAGGGTTTAAGGTTACAATCCTCCTAGGAGGCGGTTTACAGGCAATGGTCACTAGTGCACGTCCCAGGTCGCAGGAAAAACCAATCTGAGCCCAGCGGCTCCTGCCCTTGCCCAAAGTGCGGCCTCCTCTTTAATGTTGTCAACAAGGGTGTGGACGGAGGGGCACACACGGTCGAAAACACAGGCATTCCTGTGCTTCCAGATTATCCAAGATGTTAGGAGCAATGCTGTTGCCAGCCCCTTGCGCATTGGTTTCGGCGATTCCTGCCTCGCCCCGTCAAGCCAGTCAAGAAGGACATTAGATAGTTGACACAATGGTGCTTAACAGTATTGGACATTGAGGTGTAACTGTTTTGAAGCTCTTTCTAAATTTGCATAGCTGCCCATTGGTTTACAGGGGTAGGATTCTTTCATTTAAAAATGTTTTCACCAAAAATGATGTTTGCAAGAAATTGAAACTTGGCAAAAGCTGCAAACAAGATGTAAAAAGATAAAGATATAAAGAACCTTCAAATTAAGAAATTTGTCTGGGAATTCATCCCGATAAGTTCCCTGGAGCAACTGGTGCAGATCAGCATACTGCTTGGATATAGGAAGGGAACTAAAAGTACGCGACACAAAGCTCTCTATCAATGTGTCCCATCGCCTTGAAACCAGACCCAGCAAGCATATCTCCTGTAAGGAGAATGCATATATATATTGATGTTATAGCAGAGAATGAGTACACAATGGCGCAGGTGATTAAAGGGTGAGCCAAGAATAGATACCATGACTTCAACGAGGCCACTATGAGCAGAATCCACAGAAAATTTTAATGGTTCAAACACTTTCATCCACTGCTCCTTGGGAGCACTAAAGATAAAATTAGAACCAGACACAATCCGAATGGTGCGTTCATCAAGCAAGTATGACAAACACTTTCCTCTCCATTGCTTCCACAGAAGAAACTGGTCGGTGATTTGTGATTTTCTGCATCATAAAGTTTCAGGTGAGTTCAAACTGCAGCATGTGCCATGAAAAAAAACTGACACACAATACAGAAGCTGAGTGTTTAAGGGCCTTATGTACCTAGGGATCACTGGGCTCCCTGGATCACTGAAGCTGTTCTTCTTCATGCTGTTCAGAAATGTGCCCAGTGCTCTCTCAGCCAGAGAAATACACGACGCTGAGTCAAGCCGTTCCAGAAGCTCGTTAACCAGAATCCGCGAATGACCCATAAACAAGGATTCTGCATACAGTCTATCAGAACCAGCGGTGGGAACTCCGACATCACCGCCACTCTTGGTCCGCGTCAAACCAGACAAATCCATATTCAGGATCGACTTCGCATACTCTTGGCACGCATCGCGCACACCACTAGCAGCAATGCCGTCGACGTCCATCTCCACCACCGCCTCGAGAACAGCATGGATGTTCTCCACGCTCGTCGTTTCGGCTTTCAGAAAATGCTTTATGACCAGCTCTGTAGCCGCCGAAAGCGTCTCCGATCGCAAGTTGGCGAGGCCCTGCGCGGCACAAAGCAGAACATCAGCACTGATACAATGGCAATGAACACATGATGCAAGGAACGGTTGATCGAAAGCACCTTGGGGAAACCCAGGCTCGAGGTGAGCTCCGTGAGCGCAGCGTCGAACTCTCTGGCGGATTCCTCGTACTGTCCGGAGTCACGCAGGTTCCTGAAGACCTGAACGCAACAATGCAGGAACAAATTGGTCATGGCATGGCATGGCACCTCACATACAGCATTCGACACACGGATCCTGCGGGTGGTCGGCACGGGCTGGGACTACGGCACACGGAGCAGGGTAACCCGAAGAGCGCGAGCCAGCCAGCGCCGCCATGGCGTGGAGGCGAAACCTAGCGCGGTCGAGCGAGCGAGGGAGGGGGGTAGTATACCTCCTCGAAGAAGAGCGCCCAGCGGAATGCCTTCTGGACGTCGGCGGGGCGCCAGTTCGCGGCGGCGCCGGAGGATGCGCGGCCGCCGGCGAGGACGAGGATGTCGACGAACCCCGGCACGAGGGTGAGCACCTCCTCCATGGCCGCCACCTCGTGCGCCCACCCCATTTCCTCAGACCCTTTCCTCGCAATTCCAGCTTCCGCAGGGACGGATCGGCAAGAAACCCCCAACCCCAAAGCCCAAAGCCCTAATTCTTCCGCGCTCTCTTTCCACTTATCACCCTACACTACGCTATATTTTCTCCTTTACCGCTTAGCAAGCCCTTGGTCGAGGACGCGAGTGGTGTCAGAAATATGATCCGGGGGTGCGCGTGAATAATGGCGGCGAAGCCCTAGAGGCCGCCCCTATATAACCGAGAGGATCGTCTCCCTTCCTCCTCCCGCCGCCGCCGGACGCCACCACCCCCTCTTCCAAGATGTCGAAGCGAGGTACTGTGAAAAATTCCCCCTTCCTCCATTTCCACCATGGCCGCCTCGTAGTAGTCTCGTATCCTGGTTAGATCTCGCGCGGTGCTTTACTTGCTAGCAATCACGATTTGTTCCTGTTCTTGGTGCGAATTTGGTGGTAGTTTAGGTTCGTCGGTGGTGTAGAAGATGCTTAGGAATGGATTTGTTCGGCTGTTTGTTGGTGCAAGGTTGCTACTACTGCTTGCTACTAGGCTTGTGTAGTTGTTTGCTGTAACGATGTTGGTTGGATCATTCCCTTGCTAGTGTTTAGATCCGCTTCAGGGCCTTCATAGACCTTGCAAATGAATTTGTCTGTGATGCTCTCGCTTTTGATAGCTTTCCTTGGTCAAAAAATGGTGCGCACGCTTGTTGCTAGATGATTATTAGTTATATGTGGCGAGTTAGTGATTGGTTTGCATGTTTCAGTCCTTTCCACCTGTTTGTTTTCTGTCCTGGGGAGTTATTGTATTAGTAGATCTTGTATGAAGCATCCGGGAAGTAGCATCTGAATAAATGATTGTAAATTGTCTCAGTGGATTATATTGGTTTGATAAATAGGTATAGTCCTTGTTAAACTGTTAAGTAACCTCATGTAACTGTGCCATGCGGGGTGTGGTGTCTGCCAAGTATTTCTAGATTATTAGTTTAGTGTACTGCAGATATATGTGATCCTTTTATCTAAGTATCTTCTTGTCTGTGCTTGTTCTTGTACTGCAGGGCGTGGAGGTTCCGCTGGTAACAAGTTTCGGATGTCGCTGGGTTTGCCAGTGGCAGCCACTGTCAACTGCGCTGATAACACTGGTGCCAAGAACCTGTACATCATCTCCGTGAAGGGAATCAAGGGACGCCTCAACAGGCTTCCATCTGCCTGCGTGGGGGACATGGTTATGGCAACTGTGAAGAAGGGAAAGCCTGATCTCAGGAAGAAGGTCATGCCGGCTGTCATTGTGAGGCAGCGCAAGCCATGGCGCCGAAAGGACGGTGTCTTCATGTACTTTGAAGGTATGGATCTGTTCTTATGATTACTTGTAATATTTAGTGATTTGATCATTTTAACAATTTCATGCCTTTACAAATTGTATTTTAGTGATGCATCCACTGTTTTTACATTACTGGAATGCTTGCTAGGAAGTTCTTGTATGAAAATACATCAGAACTAATGGTTATCTGTAGTAATTTAGTCTGCCCAGCGAGTTTGCCTATTGAGCTGTTAGTTGCCACTGCTTGGTTTTTTGGAATCACTTGGTGAACAATGGAATATGGAATTTCTGCAAAATTACAACTGCATGTATACATTCCATGGCATTTCTTCATTTTTATCACAGAGTGACCACATTACACTGGTTCTGGTATGCAAATTGCCTAGAAAATCTTGGTCCAGTCATCTAGGTAATTATGCAATGACCCTTGGGCATGTTGTCATTTTTCTCTTGTCTTGTGAGAATTGTTTAGTCTTCACCGTGTCTGAGACTTTGTGTGTCTGCATTCTGATCTGTCATACTTTTTCCATTTAACTGTTATTGGATTGTAGTGACTTATTTTGTCCAAATTCTAATCTGATATTTGTTTTATGTCATATTTGCAGACAATGCTGGAGTCATTGTGAACCCAAAGGGAGAGATGAAAGGTATCAATCATATCATGGAAGATTCAGTATTTTTCTGCATTAGTAACAATCATTGTATTTGTAGTATAGCTGTTATTCCAGATTTCAGAGCTCTGCTAACTGAAGCAGATCAAGCTTCACTAGCAATTTCATTGCTAGCCGTAGTGACAGCCTGATTTATTGATACATTCTTCTATTCTGCAGGTTCTGCCATCACTGGACCGATCGGGAAGGAATGCGCTGACCTGTGGCCCAGGATCGCCAGCGCAGCGAACGCCATCGTCTAATCGTCGAGCAGCTAGATGATTAAAGCTTTCATAGCATGTCCCTCATTTCTTCTAGTTTACTTGTTGCCCTTGAGGATGAGTTTCCTGGATTATGGCCTGTTAGCTTTCTTAAGATTTTGCACTGTGATGTGGGTATTGATATTTGGTGAGTTTAATCTCCGAAAGGCTTTTGGTTGGATTTATCTATTTTGTGTGCTATCTGGTCATAATCAGGTGTGTTGCCATTGTATTCAAAGCATCGTTGAGTCTTCAATAGACTTACTTTAGTCCACCATTAATTAAATCGAGCTGCAAGAGAATGCTATGCCAAGTTTTTGTTGTGAATTTGCTTGTTTATGAAAACAAGTTTGTGGATGAATGTTACAAGTACGCTTTATTAACCGAGATAAAATCCCGAAACTTCAAAACTTGACGTAGTTTTTGTATGGGCAAGATGGCTAGCTGGGCAACACGTTTTGCTATCACTGGCTGGCCAGGCCTTCACTGCACATTTATTCTTTACCAGCACGGATGCTCAACTCTCAATCTCACTACATGTAACTAGGGGATTGAAGAGACGGAAAACAATGGAGGAGATCAATAAATGGCTCCAGATCCATACACAAATCACCTTTCACATAGAATGGAGATACGAGTTTGTGCTTAGAAATGTGTATGAACAACACTCAAATTAGAGCAAGTACAATAGTGCCTATTTGTGCTTAGTTGGAAGAGAGAGAAAAGGAGAGAGAAGAGCTGCAACACGTGTTCCTAGACACTTTGTGAGATAGACATGTGGGCCATATATTGCTAAAGTAGTATTCCTTATAGCCTTCCTATTGTATTTGTTGACTATAAGATTAGCTATAGATGACATGACATCTCCTTATAGCCAGCAGCTGGCTATACTATTAACCATGCTCTTAGTGGGGATGGGGAAGAAGACCCTTTAAATGGTCGATCCTAAAACTAGTCGTGGGGGCTCCAACACCTGAACACCCTGTGCTTACGAGCGTCGGGACCTGTGCCCACAATACTAGCCCCGTGCACACAGGGCGTCGTTTTCAAGACCTAAAAACTCAATGCCCACGGGGTATCCACGAACAACCCAAAGCAAAAAATTGAAACATGGGTAATTTTATCATACAAAGTTCAATTTTGACGATCTTGGCTTGTTTTAAAGATATGGACAAGCCTAAAGTCCTAACATATAGAACCACCTAATGTAAACAATAAACAATGACACAAAACATGCAAATGTTTGAGAGCTCTACATACGATGTGATCAAGCTAATCGCTCGGTAGCCCCTCTTGTTAGTACGGCTATTAAACCTATAATCCAGTCTCCCACGAAGCACCATTGAATCGGCAAAATTAGGAACCTAGCTAAGTTATGTCTTTGCCCTGTGCATTTCATTTGAGCTTGGCGATGATGTCAACACTTGCCTCACGTTAGAATCCTTTTGTTGGCCATATTCACTTGGTAAAGATTCTCGAGTTGCTTCCTCATATTGCAATAAGGGAAGCCTTCACCTAATAAAATCCTCACGTGTACATTATCACAATGCAGATCGCAAGCTTCATAGCGTATAACCTTCGTCTTCTCATCTTGCACTTGGACTCCTCAAACTCGATGACCATCACCACTTGATGTCATCCTCACATAGGCTACTTAAAATCTTTCCTTTTGATGCAAGCCCACGAGAAACACCTAACCCAGATACACATAACAAACACGTAACATGGGTTTGGTAACAAAGCATAATTCACAATTATTTACCACACCACTAGATCACTTGATCCTACGTGCTACAATGATTGATTTTTGAGAGTTGACCGTCTAGATATAATCTTAAGCTTCATCTTGCTCAATCAACATCTTTACCCCATGCCCCAACTTGGTTTCTTGAAAGCCATTATGAACTCTTCATTTCCCTTCATTGCTCCGAGACTGGATCACCTAAGGCTCTCTCATGACCATATCAAGTTTCACCATTATCATTATATTTGTCATCGCTTGCTCTTTAAAATGCTCCATCACTTGTGAGGCACAATGAATTCTTCATTCTAGTTGCTCGCTTCAAGACATGATAAACCAAAAGACATCATGGGCTCACTATGATGTTTCCTTGAAATCATGACTTGAATTCTTCTCTTAAATTATTCTCCCAAGTCCTTGATGCTTATCATCTCAAGTATGTCAACCTTTGAGATCATCCAATGGAATCCACCTTGATCATACTTAGTTTAGACAATGAACTCAATCTTGATGGCTTCAAAGGGTAAATCCAAAGACCAACTAGAAACATCACTGGCCATGAGACGCAAAGATTCAAACCATAAGACCCGTGTGCACGGGGTATCCAGAGAATTTGATGCTTACCCCGTGCGCGAGCGGGGGGGGGGGGGTTCAAGAGGCCCGTACACACGAGGTGTCCAGAGATTTCCTAGATCACTTGGGCACAACCCTTGGACCCCATATGCACAAGGTTACCATAGAGGGATACCATGAGGAATACTTCGTGTTGCTTTTGATGGAATTCTTCCAAATCAACCCAATAAGCTTCATGTATCACTACAGAACATTTCTTCATATAAGATACAATGCACTTGATGCTCCATAGATATTTTCCATTCAATACCAAAGCTTAGAGCACGCGTATTATTATGAGATGAAATTAGTATCGTTCACAACAAAGCTCAAGAGAAGTACTTGTGGCACCCCAACCATCGAGTGATAACATCATTGTGAGGGTCTCTAAATAAAATTTTCGTCCTTAATAGGCTAGGTTAACTTATCCACTTAGATGTTCGTTATTTTGAACCAAGGATTGACATTCCATGGACAAGACGAGAGTGAAGAGTCATACTCCGCTTATTACATCCCTTGTTTTACACACTAGCTTCAATCGATTCTTATTATCTCGACCATGGCGAGTGTTGAAAGAGTATTTTCGAGAATGAAACTAGTGAAAAATAAGTTGAAAATAGTAGAGTGTCGATCTCTTGAACCATTGCTTAATGAATTTGATTGAACGAGATGTTTCTTGTAAGTAAGTGAAGATGACATAGTTGAAGCTTTCGTGGGTACGCAAAGGTGTAAAGTTACATAGTTTTGTAATTTTCTATCTGTGTATCTTTCATGTAAGACAATTTGTATTGTAAATTTGCACATTTGAAATATGTTTTTGAACTACAATATTGTGACGTTTAACTACATTTAAAAAAAATACTTGGATTGGACATATAGTTTCAAGAGTGTGCTCACCCTTTAACTGATGACTAGTAGAATGCCCGTGCGTTGCTACGGGCTACAATGCATATAATATAAATGAATTAAACAAATGATTAAGATCATCTCTAAGGTCAAAGCTCATTTCTCTCTTATATGTTTGGGCATGTTCGGACATCAAACAGGCGCCCAACGAACTCCCAAGTTCAATCGTCCGGACACTCCTGGTTCCTCTAAATCCATCCCATATGGGGGAGGGGGGAGAAATGCGGTTGTTCGGACTATCCGTCATGTTATCTCCAACACACGGTCCCATAAAAACCCCACCCCACGACACACCATTCCCGTTTTCTACCGGAGCCTACCTTCTTGCTCGGTTTCCCCCTGTAGTGTAGCGGGATATTTCTCGCTAGATACCTCTCCTTTAAAACCGGAAGACGCCCACCTCTTCGTACGATCAACACTCATGAATGTTCATTGTGGTCCTCACTTGCACAATTTCGTACATCCCAATCAATATTTGACTCCAATAGTTCTGCACAAAATCCTTAGTAATGAAAACAGAATGGAAAAAGTGAGCAAGTTATATGGAGAGAAGGAACGGACATAACCTAACAGATCTTTGTGAGGAAGATTTCATTCTGGCTTATGGACTTTAGGCTGGTTGGGAATCATAGGTAACATCCAATTAACATGTTATTATTTTTCCTTGGATGTAGGTAGGAAACCCATTCAAAAAATAATTAGAATGTTCAAAATCTGAAGAAATGACCCATCTGTGACATTCATGTTTTTTGCCAATGGCCATTGCCAATGAATAAATAAATAGAATGCCAATTGTCCCTGTCTAGGATTGTATCCACCTCAAACAATAATATATTAAGTTCCCTAAGGTTATTCATAACCTTGGTTTGTACTATACTAATGTTAAGAATTGAAAACTAATTACATTGACTACGAAATAATATTATTATCACACCCCTGATTAGGGACTCGGTTTAAGAACACATCATCTTCGACATATGCATCCCGCGTGATGACCTTCCTTGGGTACATTTGTAGGCAGTTCAAGGCTCTCCTCGAGAATCCGTATGTCTATATCTTTGGCTCCTTGCCCTCGAACTTCTTGATGAAAGCATGGTTGGACAACAACATCGATGATGGTTTAGCATACCTGAGCATGCTACAAAAACTTATAAAGTAAAAGGGCATGCTAACAGAGAGTTCTGAAGCACACAACCATTCTCTTGTAGTAAGTTGCAAAGCAATATAGTGATATATAATAGTATCATATATATTACACTTATAGCATGAAATCTCTTAAGACTAAAGATAAAAGTATGATATATATTACATTTCTGGCATGAAATCTCTGAAGACAAAAGATAAGCTGGAAGAGATCATCAGTTGCCTTCAAGAAGTGCATATTTCTTTACTCATCACTCGTTAAATAAAGAATAGATATGTGTGATAACATATACAGCCAGACAGTAAAATAAGTTAACTGTAAATCAAAGGAAGTTCTAAAATAATACGGTTTGAATAGTAGATATAAGCATACAACCAATTGTTGCAGGTCAAATATGATGTGAAGACGTGGCTGCAAAGTTAATGTGTATAAATGATGAAATAAATTGATAAGTACTCTTTGCAAGTAATAACATCTTATATAAACCAGTGGCTTGGCAAGTAATAACACTTTGATTTCAATATACCAAACCAAGCACTGGACAGAGAACATTTTATAATCTAGTAAACCTAATCATGTACACTTCCTTGAAACATCTGTCTTGTCACCACAATATGTATGTACATCCAGCAACAACAAAAATGTATCACTAAAGAAAATGTATATTTCTTAAACTATTACCAAACAACTGAACTGGACTATTTTTTGAACAAATACAATCGTCCACCTTCTCTTATCTGATGATCTAAACTGGGCCAACCATAATAAAAATGCATACCAAGCGGCGGAGAAGGCGACTTGAGGCGGAGGAGCCGACCCCTATCCCAGTCGCCGATTCTCTGTATGTTCCCTGGTGTGTCCTGCAAGTGACAGGAAAGCAGGGCTCACCGGGATGACCTTCCGCGGCTGCCGCGGAGGAGGTCGTCGGAGCAGCGCACAGGGAGCAGCGACGACCAGTGGCCCGGCACGCACGGGCGAGAGTCGACCAAGATCCTGCAAGAACCCATGTACCAGCTCCCCTCCTCGGCATGTGGTTGCCAGTTCCAGTGACGACCGAGGGAGGAGTTGGCCGCTGCCAGGAGCGAGTGAAAGACACCTTTGGCAAGATTTCTGGATATGCCAAACAGATTGCATCACTGAAATTATTATCCAAGCACTGCTCTGGGCTCTTTTCCTTCATATATATCCTGCAATAAAACATATCCCATTGAAAAATTAGAGGTATCCGAAAAATCAAAACGACAAAATTTAGTATTATTTAGCAGTGAACAATCAGGCTACTGGAAAATAGCAGTAATGGATATTTATTATAGCAGTGAACAATCAGGATTAGCAGTGAACAAAATTTAGTATTACATTACCATTGTGTAGTACCATAACAAAATCTTAAATTAGGCCAAGAACAGAAATATTTGGATATAGAAATAAATATATACTCTTGGAAATAGGGGAAAAATCTGCTCAAAATCACAATCATGGATCTCTTCCATTGCTGCTATTGTGCTCCTCGTTCGCCGCCTTTGAGAACTAACATCTCCAAGATTCATATAATTATCACAATCGGTAATGGTATTCTCGTTTTGACAAACATACTTAAAGAAATTGTAACGCTTAAAAGAAAATCAATTGTTGAAATCGTTGTTATTAGAGATTTTTTTTAAAATAATACGATTTTTAATAACAAAACCAGTAATAGCACGCGATTTGGAAATATTCAAAAACTAGTGCGCTGTCGGCAGTAGCAAGGCCGAAACGAGCTGATTCGGCCGTAGTAGAGACGAAACTAGTCGTTTCGGCCCTGGCAGTGACGAAACGCGTAGTCGGCACTAGCTCCGCCGATCTGCATGGCTTGGGATGCGGCTGCCGCGCGGGCCCCACCGTTTCGGCCCGGGTACGGCCGAAACTGCCTGGATAAGGCCGAAACCGGCCGCTGCCTCCCTCCTCCTTTCTTCTTCCTCTAGCTTCTTTCTTCTTACCCGAGCTCTCTCTCTCCTTCATCTTTCCCCTCTCCGTGATCTCTCATAATAGCCAATAAAAATCAAATTTTTTTAGTGGAATACATAGAGGAGGCTGTAAGCATCAAGGATCTGGTCATGGGATAGCTTTTGGTGGCGTTTTGGGTGAGGAGGTGGAGCTTTTTTTTTGCAACAATGGTGGACAATAGTGGTGTATGTTGGTGTTGTGAGGGTAGGAGAAGCGGTGCTGCGATGGTGGTGGTGCTCTTTTGAAGTCCGGCAGCGAGAAAAAAGTGTTCGCACGCATCAAGGGTAATCCCTAGTTTTTCTGTAATTTTACATACGCGTACATGATAATATATTTAGATACATTTTATAGATGTAACATATATTATTGCAGATGATATAGATAATATTTTGCTGATATGTTTAGTATATATTTAGATAAATTTAGTTGGCTCATTTAGTATGTTTACATATATTTTAGGTGGTATAAATTTTAGGTAGTTAAATAAAATTTATTAGATGCGAGACATTTTATTTTAAGAGGTATAAATTTTTAGGCTCATTTAGTATGTATATATGTAGTATTTAATGATGGAATATATATATTTTTTAGGTGAGGAGTCATGTCTGAATTTGTAAATGTTGGTGTTTACTATGGTTCTGGTACTGTCCGTGCAAATGAGTCGGGTGTTGATCTCAGTGAATTTCAGCACGTGGTGATACCGTTGACAGATCCAGAGAAAGTAAGAATTAGTGTGGTTCAGAACTATTTGACGGTGAATTTTGGGTTCGATCCTAATTTGTGGACCGTTAGGATTCAATCATTATGGACCAAAGACCATACAAATATTTGTTGGGAGTTGTTACCGCTAGATCGGACAAAACAGTGGTTGTCTTGGCTAGCATCATGCAAACGCCGAGGGACTCAACCCATCGTCTTAGTGTCCTTTGTGCCAAACCAGAATAATTTGGGACAAGATTGCGGCGGTCCTGAGAATTGTCAGAGTAGTGAGGCAACGGGGCAGATGAATGTATCTGGGTCGCAACCTTTTGATCAGTGCGGCTATGAAACACATACCACAGGAGAAAGTAGTCAGTCATCAGAAGCTGTCGATATTGGCGAGGCTGATGGTGATGAGCAGGGGGGAAGAATGCAGGAACAGATGGAGAGGGAAGACGAGGATGGCCTGGCGGTAGATCTAGATTCAGATGAAGATGCTGCTGAACATGATGATGAGGAGGATGATGAAGAGGATGAAGAAGAGGATGATGATGATGAGAATGACGAGGATGTGCCTATTCCAGATTCCTGGAATTTAGACATGTCGACCGTCATGACTGTTAATGATGGACATGAATCATCGTGGGAGTATCACATGAATAATGTTAAAATTGGAGCTCAGTATAGCACGAAGCAAGCACTACGGGAAGCTGTAACGAAGTGGGCATTAACCACGCAAAGGATTTATCAAACTGACGTATCAAATAAACAATATTTGACTATGACTTGTATTGTAGAAGGGTGTCCTGCAAGGGTGCACGGCCATGTTCCGAAGTATGACATTAATTGGGTAGTGACGAGCGTCGTGGGCCACACATGTGTCCTTAAAAATATGAGGCAAGATCATCCAAACCTAACATCAACCCTCATTGCACGACTCTTGTTCAATGAGATAATTCAGAAGAAAGACATGGAAGTAAAGGGAGTACAAAAAGCAGTTAAGGCAAGATGGAATTATGATATTCCGTATGGGAAGGCTTGGAGAGCTAAGCAGAGGGCTCTAGAGAATAGGTTTGGGACCTTTTTTGACTCGTATGATAATGTTGTCCGTCTTCTTCGCACATTGCAAGAGAGGAATCCTGGCACATATGTCAATGTCCAACACTTCACAAATGATACGATGCCAGGATATAAGATCTTGCACCGAGTGTTCTTCTCATTCAATATTTGCATAGAAGCTTTCAGATATTGTCGTCCGGTGTTGTGTGTGGATGGCACATTCCTCACAGGCAAGTACAAGGGGCAGATACTTACTGCAATAGGTGTTGACGGGAACCAATAGATCATCCCAATTGCTATGACGTTCGTCGAGAGTGAGAACTATGAAAGTTGGTTATGGTTCTTCAGGCATCTAAAAATGGCAGTTGTGAAGCATCGCCCAAATGTGTGCATCCTTCATGACAGACATGCTGGTATGCTGAAGGCAATTAAGAAATTGCAGCAACCTACCATGGACGAGCCAACACCATGGATTGATTTGCAGAGCCGATGGTGTATGCGCCATCTCGGCGCAAATTTTTACTCTCAGTTTCGTAGTAAGCGCCTTATGAATCTGTTCAAAAGAATGTGCAATCAGAATCAGGGGAAGAAGTTTAAATTTTTGTGGGATAGGCTAAATGAATTTACTAGGAACCAAGTTAAGGAAAGAAAAGCTGCAGAAAAAGTTGCGCAGGCAGCTGCTGTGGCCGCACAAGTGGCAATGTTGGCAGAGGATGAGCCTATAGGTTTGTGTGACTTGCCTGGCATTGACCCACCTGGGACGAAGAGAAAGAAGGGAAGGCAAATAAAGAACTTTGAACAATGGATCGAAAAAGAGAATCCCGAGAATTGGTCTTTGTTGCACGACACACATGGTGCAAGGTACGGCATCATGACAACCAACCTTGCTGAGATATATAACTTTGTACTCAGAGGTAATAGGAGCTTGCCACTAACAGCAATTGTCGAGGGTGTTTTGCATGGAACAATGACTTATTTCAGAGATAGAAGACAGGCTGCCATCAAGCATATTCAGGAGAACCCCAATACATCATACTGTAGAAAGATCAAACAGTACATGGATGCGAAGATAGAAAAGGCACGATCGCACACTGTCATTCCAGTGGGTAATGCAGAATGGAGGTATGAAGTACGCTTACCGGCCGCACGATTTGGAGCTGGTAATGAGTTGAAAACACATGAGGTTACGATTGGTAATGAAGCACCTCCAACGTGTCAGTGCTCATGCAACAAACCTAGGTTGTTGCATCTACCTTGCTCACATGTGTTGGCTGTTTGTTCGCAATTGCAGATTGACCCGTTAGCTTTTGTATCCTGCTATTACTCTAAGGAGGATGTGCTCAATACTTGGACAGGGGAGATGACCGGTTTTAGAGTTGTTGGTAACTTCAATAAGGTTAACCAGGCAGGAAGGGAATACGTTCCAGACCCGACTCTAATGAGGGTCACTAGAGGAAGAAGGAAATGTCGCCGCATCCGCAATGATATGGATGAGTCTGAAGCTGGTGGTTGTACTCGATTGTGTTTGTTGTGCGAGGAATATGGACACAGAGAGAAAAATTGTCCCAAATACGTCGAATCGGCACGTGGGCGAGGCAACCAAGGGGGACGTAGAGGAGGAAGAAGAGGAGGACGAAGAGGAGGAAGATCTTAGGCAATGTTTGATCTAAGTATGTTTGATCTATGTCTGAACTATTTCTCTGTATGTTTGATCTATGTCTGGACTATTTCGCATTATGTCTTAAGTTGTGATATGTAATATGTGTAGACTCTGTTATGATATGTAATATGTGTAGACTCTGTTATGATATGTAATATGTGTAGACTCTGTTATCATATGTAATATTGTGTGAATCATATTATGCTATATTGTCTTATTTTAATTTTAGGCTACGGATGGATCGGTATCCGTTGCTAAGTCAGGTGATAGATAGAAAACATCGTGCGGCAATTTGGGAGAAAGGTGTGGAACCACATGTGTTGCGTACACGCACACCGGCACATAACTGGAAGATACACCCTGCTTGGGTAGATCGGTATGTACCATGAGACATTTCTGCAAATATTTGTTAACTTTTAGCAGTCCATAAATCTAATGAAGTTGCATTTGTTTTGAACAGGTTGTCTTGGGATGGACTATTACCGATTTCTCGACTTGTTGAGGACACTCCCGCTGGTTGGGTAGAGGTCGAAGCAGATGAGGAGGGTGAACCTGCACGTGATGTACGCCATGAAAAATCGAGACGGGTTTTCGTAGACAAGTCACTGCTCAGTTGTTTAGTCGACAGATGGAGGCCTGAGACCCACACGTTTCACTTTCGGTGGGGAGAGATGGCACCTACTCTCCAGGATGTGTCATACTTGTTGGGTCTCCCTTTGGCAGGTTGCGCAATAGGTCCGTTGGGGAAGCCAGCGCATTGGCGTGAGCAAATGGATGCACGTTATAATGCTGTGCGTCAGAATAATATTGCATTGCCGGAAAGTCCACACGGACCTCGAGTTTCCTGGTTGAGCGCGTTTGAGGTAAGATTGTATGTTTTTAAGTTTTCGCTTATACACATTAAGTTTGACATGTTCAATGTTAAATGCAGATTGGTCAGGCTTGAGGATAAGCTACACAATGTCTACAACGTTCTTACATGTAGCCGCTCTACAGACGTTGTGCCCCGCCGTGAAGATCCTTCGCGCCACTCTTCCCACACTAGGGATTCACAGGTATCGGCCCCGCGTCACTCTATGCATCGTCAGGAACCACGTCAACGTCTTACGCCAGTACAGACTCCCCAACCACCACCCACTAGCCAGCCAGATATATCCCAGCCTGGTAGTTCATCGTGGCAGTTGCATCGACCTACTTACCATTTAGATCCTTCCCAGCCTGGTAGTTCAACGTGGATGCCACAACCAAATTACCCGTATGGGATGCCTCAATACGAGATGCCACAACCAAATTACCAGTATGGGATGCCTCAATACGGGTGGAATCCATCTGCTGCTCCATTAAGTCAAGGCATGGGGCTAGGTATGTACTTTTCACTCTTCGTACTTATCAATAGGAAAATAAAAATGTACATAGTATTAACATTGCATCTACAGGGGGGGATGCCAAGTCTTCACATGATACGCATGGCGAGCACGACATGTACGGCACTCCACCTCCGCCCGTCACACAGGAGACACAGGCACATGAGGAGGAGCCGTTGCGCGGTCGAGGTTTGCGTGACCACCATGGTCCGAATCGCTGGGAACCTTCAGGGCGTCGGCAGCGTCCTCCGAGACAGCCGCGATATCGTAATCATACAGACCAGTGAGACATTTATGTATGCGACATTTATGTATCCGACTTTTTTTTCCACGGTAAGTTTCCGTGCTTGTCTGGCATAAAGTCATCATCACTATCTTCAGCGGGCTTTGCTGATGCATCGCTTGATTTCTTCTTGTTGGATGACACCGATGCAGCATTCTTACCTGATTTTTTTTTCCACGGTAAGTTTCCGTGCTTGTCTGGCATAAAGTCATCATCACTATCTTCAGCAGGCTTTGCTGATGCATCGCTTGATTTCTTCTTGTTGGATGACACCGATGCAGCACTCTTACCTGTTTTTTTTTCCACGGTAAGTTTCCGTGCTTGTCTGGCATAAAATCATCATCACTATCTTCAGCGGGCTTTGCTGATGCATCGCTTGATTTCTTCTTGTTGGATATCTCTCGGGGAAATGGACGAGGATCACCCATGACTGCGAAATGAGAAGAGTGAATGAGGAGAAGAGGCAAAGATGAGCTCCTTTTAAAGAACCGACGAGGCCTCAACGCCGAAAGCGTTTCAATACTTGTCTCATCAGCGCCGAAAGTGTTTCAATCCCTGTCTCCTCAGCGCCGAAAGCGTTTCAATCCCTGTCTCCTCAGCGCCGAAAGTGTTTCAATCCCTGTCTCATCAGCGCCGAAAGCGTTTCAATCCATGTCTCCTCCGCGCCGAAAGCATTCCAATCAAACCTATAAAGGGCTCGTCAGAAAGAAAATATCCACGCTGGACTCAGTAGATTTGTGTCTTTATTTCGCAAGCGGTTGTATCTTTATTTTACTAGTTAAATGTATCTTTAATTCCAATGTAGTTTTTTTATTGCAATGTACTGGAATAAGTTATCAACTAGCAAAATGGAAATTTTTTTATCCAGGAAGCTTCGGCCTTACCAGGGCCAAAACGGTGGTGCCCAGCGGAATCCCATGCAGGTCGGCCTTGTCGGCGCCGACGGACCACTTTCGGCCGGGCTGGTGCCGAATGGCTTGCTTTCGGCCTTAGTTCGGCCGATACAAAGGCTTTCGGCCTTGCTACTGCCGAATCAACTCGTTTCGACCCTAGTAATGCCGACAGCGCACTAGTTTTTGAATATTTCCAAATCGCGTGCTATTACTGATTTTGTTATTAAAAATCGTATTATTTAAAAAAAAATTCGTTATTAGACCATAACAAAAGTGGTGAGATGTTACATATTTTCCCTACAAGAGTTTGGTGTTCAACCCTAACAAGTAATACTTTCCCAATAAAGTTAATTTATAAGTACACAACTTTTGCCATGAATTGTAAGAAAAAAAGATTGTCAACCCTTACAAACTATATAGTTAAACAAGGATAGCAAAACTAAGTTAAGATCTGCATATGGTGTTGTTATTAATCACAAAAGGGAAGTAACAGAGACATGATCCATGAATCCTTCAGTACATATCCCTTGTGCCTTTCCATTTGTAGTTTAGCTACAAGCCTACAAGATTCGAATTATCTTAGCCATGGTTGTATATTCTATGTCAGTGTAGTTTTCCTATGGTCACAATATTTACTCTAACGGTGTAATTGTAAAAACCATAGATGACAATACTTTTAATAATCACAAGTGAATAATGGTCTCTTACATGTAGTGTTTTCCAGCTCTTACGAGAAGGTGAGCATATTAGGCTCAAATTTTTCATAGCTTATGTGGGTGAAGAAAATTAGCTTGTACTGCATAGTAACCAAAAAAATCATTTGAAAAAATTAATACCTTAGGTGAAGAGAAATGACGCGTCCACTGTCGTATCACATCCTTTGGACAAGTAATTGACCCATTTTATGAATTGGATCAGTGGACTTTAGTGCATGATAATTGACTCTCACCACAACTTTTAAACATCAGTCTCCAGCATGTTGGAAACCCAAGTTCAACAACCTGCATGGGTAGAAATGCAAGAAACATGTAAGATTTGAGCATTTTCAGACTAAAGTACTAAGCATAAGAAATGTGTCAGTTTGACAATCTTCAGTGATTAGATGTTTGTTTAAAAGGGCATGTATCTCGGTTCTTGTAGAATTTGAGTATACACTTCCGAGGCACAATTCTATCAGGTATTTGTTTTATGATCTTTAGGGTGAGGATATGACGAATAAGTTAGCATCAAATATTTCTGCAAAAACAAGAAAGATCTTAACTGGCAAAGCTTATACATCTAGAAAAACATAGCCAGATAACCAATCATCGGGAGAAGGCTCTTAATTAGTAAAACCAGTCACAGTCATAGCTGCAAAATCCCAAACATATCCATACCTTGGGGAAGAATTACCAGAACATCACCTACGGGATTAAAAGTTTTGCGTTGACTCCGTACCTTCGCCCAGACTCTGGCTCGCAGGAACCGCGAAATCGCCGGGCGCGGCCACCCCGGACAGTGAGCGCACCGGGCGTGGGCGAGGTGGCACGGGCGAGCCCCGGGAGCGGCCACCATAGGAAGCGAGCGCACCGGGCGTGGGCGAGGGCAAGATGGCGCGGGCGAGCTCCGGGCGCGGCCATGCCGGACAGCGAGCGCCCCGGCCAGCGAGCTCCGGGCGCTGTGCGGGCGTGGGAGGAAGGAGCTTCTGCCGGCCGGCCACCTCCAGCCGCCATGGCTTCTGGTTCGAGCCAGGGCGCAGCAGCAGGAGGCGGGGCTGGTCGAGGAGCTCCAGCGGCGCAAGGAACCCTAGCGCGGAGGAGAGGAAGAGGAGCGGCTTGTGCGGCGTGCGGGAGGCAAGGGAAGAAAACCAGCGAGAACCGGTGGGGAGGCACATGTTTCGGAGGAAAAAACCCAGTGTATACGGGTGGTGGTGGGAGAGGTGGAGGCGAAAAAAACCGTGGAGGCGAATAAAACCGTGGAGGGCAGCCTACCAACTCCCCCTTTAGGGGTAGAGATTAGGGGTAGAGATACCTCGCTAAAGGTGGTCTCACGGGAGCACAACCAAATGCTTTCGTCATCGGCATACCTGATTAAGAAATTGATAATGCCGAGATGGGAATCTTGAGGAATAACTACGGGTGTTTTCAATATTTTTAGCTATTTTCATAATGACATCGTCTAATATTTCAATTTGTGTGCTACGAGCCATCTTGACCCTTCTTTCATGATGTTTATTTTTCTACCAAAGTGCATAGTGTTATACGAGGCCTACTTTGGTCCATATAATATAAATATAAAATATATCATAGAAATGAAAAAAACTATAAAAAGTGAGATGGGATTTATCACATTTTTATATAAAAATAAATGCCATTTGATTTATTGAAGATGATATTTTTCATTAGGCCTTGATTAATGTTGGTTTTGTCCTATATAAAATGTGAAGGTTTGGAACCCATCTTGCATACGTATACAAAACAATCGTAGCCCTTCGCCCTATGATATGTGAATCAATGGTTTGCGCCGCATGTCTACCTCATCTTGTGTGGCCTTAGCCCTAAAGGCACGATGGATATCATCCTTTATCGACGGAAGGGTTTCTCCTGTTTATTTTTAAGTGTCTTTTCTTATATCATTTAGGGTTTGTGTCTTGTTTAAGAAGGCGATGCTGCGACAACTCACTAAATTTGAAGTTTAAATAAAGGTTCTGCCCATCTAACTTTCGTTCTGACGATACGTCTAGCATCGTCAGAGGGCATGCAAAGGTGTGTCATTAGCGTATCTTGCAGGGTTTGGTTGACATTTGTCTTTGGTGGATCTATTTGGACTCGATCGTGTTTATAGGTTGGATACTTCTGCTCTACGTGCTTGTTCTTCCCCGACGGTGATTGTTGCTTTGGTGCGATCTTCCTGTGTGGGTCTTGGCACGACAATTTTCTGATTGTCTACTACCACAAGTTTTACTCGACCCCGGTAAGGGAGAGGTGATGACGACGGCGCACCTTCGTCTCAGTCCAATTTTGTAATCTTCGATAGATGATCTATAAAACTGGATGCAATTATGTTATTTTTGGTGTTCTTTGTACTGCCATGAATAGCTAATGAGTAGATAAAAAGTTTTGTTGCAAAAAACAAATCCTACAAAGCAAAGGAAAGTATGAAACAATTTTGGATGTATCGGGACCAAGTGCAATATGCTGTAAAAAAACTGTTTTGAATTTAGAAGTTCGAAATCTTTTGATGGAAACGATGCACTGATTTTTTTTTCGGGTGTGGTTTGTTGGGCTGTTTGCTAGGTTTAAGATTGAGACCCCCAATATACAAAACGGGCCCTGGGCCTTCCTTATCCATCATTCCACCCCACATCTCCGCCCTCCTCCACACTCTCTCTCCGGCCATGTGGTCCCCGCAGCCCGCGCCGCCCCGCCTCCAGCTCCGGCTTCCGGCGCCGACGCTCCCTCCATCCCCGCGCGTCTTCCCCCGCCGTGCCCGCGGTCGCGGCCTCAGCCGCATCTCCGCGTCGCAGGAGGACCCGCTGACCGCACTGACCCGCGTACTGTGGGGCCGCGCGCTGCCGCCGTCGCAGCTCGTGCTCGCCGTCCGCCACGGCTGGACCTCGGCGTGGCGCCTCCTCATGCGCCAGCTCGCCCCCTCCGACCCGGCCACGGGGGCCTTCACCCGCACCCCGGCCCGCTTCCCCGCCGTCGCGCAGCCCGCGCCCGGCCCCGACGCGCGCCTCCACCTCTACGTCGGCCTCCCCTGCCCCTGGGCGCACCGCGCGCTCCTCGTCCGCGCCCTCCTCGGACTGGATCGCCGGCTCCCCGTCTCCGTCGCCGTCCCGGGCGACGACGGCGCGTGGTCCTTCACGCGGGAGAGCCCCGACGCGCTCTACGGCGAGCGCAGGCTCAAGGACGTGTACGCCGCTCGGCGCGGCGGGTTCGACGGCAGGGCGTCCGTGCCCATGCTCTGGGACGCCGACCGCCGTGAGGTTGTCTGCAATGAGAGCATCGAGATCGCCAAGTTCCTCTGCACGCTCGCCGATGACGGCGCCCTCGACCTCTGGCCGCCGGAGCACCGCCAGGAGATCGACCGCTGGTACGCCATCATCTACCCGAGCGTCAACAACGGCGTGTACCGGTGCGGGTTCGCGCAGAGCCAGGCGGCGTACGACACGGCGGCCGGGGAGCTGTTCGACGCGCTGGACATGCTCGAGGACCATCTCTCCAGGTCCCGGTACCTGTGCGCCGGCGCCAGCGTGACGCTCGCCGACGTGTGCCTCTTCACGACGCTCATCCGGTTCGACCTGGTGTACAACCCGCTGTTCCGGTGCAGCCGGAGGAAGCTGGTGGAGTACCCCAGCCTCCACGCCTACACCCGCGAGATATACCAGCTGCCTGGCGCCGCCGAGACCTGCGACATGGCCGCCATCGCCGATGGCTACTTTGGGACGCTCTTCCCGCTCAACCCTGGCGGGATCCTGCCCGTCGTGCCGGCGAGCTGCCGCCGGGAGGCGCTCATGGAGCCTCATGGCAGAGATGCATTGCCTTCTGCTGCTGCTGATAGGCAGCTAGGAGCAACTGCAAGTGTTGGCTAGGATTACAGTGCTTTTCCAGTGTAGCTGAATTGTGTAGCACATCAAACTACTTACTGAATAGTAACTGGGTACATATAGAGGATGGAATAAATGGCAGAATATTACTGTGACAGAGTTTCATGTCATATAAATGCTTTATTACGATATATTCTGTTGGTCAAAATACCGATACATTGACAACAATGCAAGGAAGATTCAAGAACCTTCTACTAGTAAGTATTGTGTATAGCATACTGGTCTCCATACACTTGCATCATTCATATGGTGCTACTAAGGCAGTCAGACCGTTTTGCTTCAGATAATCGCAGCTCATTGCTGATACTCAGATTTTATCATAACACTGAAGCCCAAGGCGGCACAGCCGATGCTCGATGATCATTTCGAAAGGCTTCCAACTGTGTAGCGATAACATGGAGATTTTAGAACCAAGGATTCTCACTGTGGATAGTCTATAAAAACATGCATCTGGAGAACAGAAAATACCAAAAGATTGCTGGGTAGAGGTAAATATTACCATTGTCATGATCTGGTATGACTCTCATCAGTTTCCATGTACAGTTTGTGCTCCCTAATGTACTTGATTACTTCATCGCAAGTAAGATACTTTATTGAGAGATGTTTTCTTATACACTCTCTGCAATTTGATAAAAAATAAATATAGGAATCAACATCCTAGCATCAAAGAAAGGAAATATGAAGGTGGTAATAGGCCAATAGCATCTAATTATACAGAAACCAACATAGATAAAATGATACCTTACTCTGGATGAACTGATCTGATTTGGCACAATCTCATCAACAGAAATGATGTTATCCTGAAAAATATACATGTGGATACATACACCTGAGTAAATCGTCATAATCCTATCGGAGTAGAAAGCTCCTCAGGTTAGAAGTTTCACCCTGCATTCTTGAAGTGTCTCGCTGTTCGATATTAGCTTCTGAACATCTTTCCCTTCCCTCCGTATACAGACAACACCGAAGTCTTTACATATGGACCTGACCTGGAAACAGAAGCATAAGCATCAAAGCTAGTTCTTCGATAAGGGAAAATCAAACAACAATTAAATGTGAAACCATGATTTCATTAAAATAAGGGGTGCGGAAGTTTTGCGTGCCGAATAATTGGTACCAAAAAACGTTCATGTTTTCTACCTGATCTGGAATCCAAACCCCTGGGGTGCTGAATGACTCAAGAAGGTCAGAACCACATAGAAGCATTACCTTGACACAATCTGAAATGAAATGCATGTAGTAAACAACTGATTAATATACAGGGTAAAGGCACTGATACATTTGAATAATCCAACAGTGTGAGAGAAGGCATTACTATGTTGCAACAAAAAAAATCCTTGCCATATACCTTTATCACTTAAGCCAGTCTTGCACAGAGAGTTCTTAACTCTTGAGAGAACGGTCAAGGTGCGCTGATAACCTTTCTGCATTGCCTGTATCAAGAACACAAGGATTTATCCATCAAATACCCACATCATCCGAATTGATAATACCTTATGTGACAGCGCAAAATCCAATGGGACACATGTACAAAATGAAAAATCAGGTTACCTCCCACGGGTCAACCATCACGAAAGACGAGCTCCCACATGCCAATTCGCAGACTCGAACCCGGTGAGCAGCCGGCAAGAGGTCCTGACCAGCTCCAAATTGATAAATTCAGTCACGAGAACGGCATTAACACAAACTGATACACATTTCCAGTTCTGCATAGTACTACCTTCTTCTTGTACGCGTCGTTCACCGGGGACATGTATCCGCCCAGCACCGAGTACCCTTTCTGCTGCAACTCATCCCTTGCCAGCTCTGCATGAGTGAAACAACATCAACAGATGTCGGGTAATAAGATGTAAACTTTGCACATTGCTGATCCCATTCTCAGGCTGTTCGTTCTTCAGACTTACTACTGAACACATTGATCGGCACAACAGAATAGATCAGCGAGTGTTGATGGAGGCTTACCGAACATGCGCAGGTGCATGTAGGTGGGAGGATTGAAGCTCCCGGTGGCCACCAGCACCACACCACCTCGGTTCCCCCCATCCCTGCCGTCGTCGACAAAAATCAAGAAACGGATGGTGAATCAGTCTAGCTATGCATCGAGAAATCTCATAGAAACAATAATCCGAGATCAGACTGGTTTCTTGTGCTACCGATTTGGATCCATGGAGAGCTTCTCCGTGGGGAGAGGCACTTCCACCTCCTCCATGGCCATGGCCGTGGCCGTATTCTTCAAATACTCATCCGAGAAAGCAGCCGGCACGAAATCTTGGCTTCTGTATCCAGTTCTTTCTTTCTGGGGTGCGCCGCCCGCCGGCGAGAGGTCGGCGGCAGTCCGGCGTGTGAGGAGGAAGGAGCAGATTCCACTAGCAGTTTTTTTTTTCCTTTTCAGCCGCGTGGGGGGCATCTCAACATGAGCTGGTTTGGGCCTCCACTAAAAATAACAAACCGATCCACCAAATGGACCGGGCCGGGCCTGTGTGACCCTTGTTGGGCAGGTCCGCGCGGCTCTGTCTATAAAGCCTCCACCTCGGGAACGCTAGGTTTTGGTGAGCTCTCTTCTTCTTCCTCTCCACTTTCCTCGGCGGCGGCGCAGGCGGCGCGGAGGCGACAGGCGAAGTCGAAATGGTGAGCTGATCGTCGCGGCTCCGGCGACCCTCCTCCCACGCCGTGTTCCTTCTCGTGTAGATAGACAGATAGATGGATCCGTTGTCCTGACTGATCGTTTGTTGTCTCTGTCTCCGGCGTGCAGACGAAGGGAACGGGCAGCTTCGGCAAGCGCCGCAACAAGACGCACACGCTGTGCATCCGCTGCGGCCGCCGCAGCTTCCACCTCCAGAAGAGCACCTGCTCCTCGTGCGGCTACCCCGCCGCCCGCATCCGCAAGTGTAAGTCCCCGCCAGATCCCCATATTCTTGTGCGCTCCAGGTCCTTCCAAGCCTAGTTGGTTTAGCTTGATTTGATGCTTGATTCAAGTGGTATTACCTGCCTGTGCGAGACCGCGTGTTAGGTTTTTGATGCTGTTGTGGTAGCACCGTCGCCGTTGCCTTGAATCACATGCTTGCTCTGTTACTAGACGTAGTGTGACTGTCTTGACCAGCTCTTGTTTAATGTCATGGGATGGCGCCTTAGGTTTTGATCATAAGGTTGCTGGTTTTGAAGGATGTTAGCACCAATTGTATGATTGAATTGTCATCTAGTGGCTTGCTCTGGTACACCCTGCTAGGTTTGCGTTAACTATAGCTAATATTCCCTCCATTTGGAATTACTTGACATGGCTTTATTTCAAGTTTAAACCTATCTTGAACTGATACCATGTCAAGTAAGTATGAACGGAGGGAGTAATATGAACGGATTCTGCACATGCCCTTGTCTGTATATTGTTGATCACATATGTTTTGGATTTTAATCCTGTTCTAAATAGCACACAGTTAACTGCCGCCTTGTTAAGTGGATAGGTTGGCCAGATATGTTTGGGTTTTTGATCCAGTTCTAAATAGCACATATTTGTAGCCGGCCTATCATGATAAAGTTTTAGTTGTTGCAGTGTATTTAGTTTGATTTTCGTAGTGCTCTGTAAGAGCTTCTGTAATAATTTACAAGATTATCTCTCACATTTTGCTGTTTATTACCAATCAAGTGCTGTGTTTTCTACTTCAATCTTATAAGAAAATTTGTTGTTGAAAACCAGACAACTGGAGTGTGAAGGCCATCAGGAGGAAGACCACCGGCACTGGGAGGATGAGGTACATGCGCCATGTCCCCAGGAGGTTCAAGAGCAACTTCAGGGAGGGTATGCTTCTCGTATCTTTTTCAATCTGTCAAATTTGCCATAAGATCCACCACCTAATATGAGCTCTGCTGTGCTAAACTAATTGCAATCCTGTGAATGTGTTCTGCAGGAACTGAGGCTGCACCAAGGAGCAAGGGAGCCTCTTCCAGCGGCAACTAGGCATGACAGTTTTCACTTTCTACGCAAAGTGTGGAGCCCTGATCGTTGAACTTAGCTTTTTTGTACTGGAATTCTATGTTTCTATGTCTAAGAGGCGGACTATGCCTTGTTTTATGTTATCTCCACAATTGCCGTGCACTAAAGTTTTGAATCTTGAATCGTGTTGATGTCCTGTTAGGTGCTTCATCTCTTGTTCAACGCTCTATTTGTGATAGACTTGTTACTTTTACTTATCTTTGTTGTCTTAGATTTGTGAAGTCTTTTCTGGTGGTGATGCTCAATGGTGAGCATTGTTGTGGTGCTTGTTAAGTCCATATTTACACTACAGATGCCCCTGAAAAATTGTTTTGCTTTGCGTTGTTAGCTTGAAGAGCTATAAAGTAAAAACACCGTTTTAACTTGATCTAGGTGGTGCTTCCTATGAGCATCTCAAACAAAAGCGGTTTGAAAAAACTGTAGGTCGAGAGGGTTGTGAGTTGCTGTGGTCGTGGGTGTCCTCGATTCTCCGTCGGATGACCTTGGGTAGTTGCTGAACATATTTTTTTTCCTTCAAAAGCTTGATTACCCTAGTGTATGGCAGTTGCTGAAGATGCTCTAATGTAAACCATTTATGTTATGAAAAATGTTTAGTGAGATCGGTGCAAGGTCAAAACATACATTTGAAAATGGTTTATGACGTACACAATATTTTAATATCATCTGAGAAAATATTAAAACTACAAATAGAAGTGCATGCCTTGTTTTACTCCGTTGTCAAGAAATCCACAGGTGTAAAGGCTCATTGGTTTCTCTGGCCCGGGACGATGGGGGATGGTGGTCCCTCCGCTCCGGCAGCGTGGGAGGTGCGTGGGCCAGCGGATTGCGACGCGTGAGGGTGGTGTTGGAATGCTCCGGGTGAAGACCTGCCGGTTGTGGCCGGCCGGCTCCTCCTTGGAGGCGTTGCCGTGGAGATCTTCAACACGTGCTACCCTCGGTTTCAAGCTCTTTGGGTGAAATCCTAAGACCCGGCTTCGGGTCGGATGACGGCGGCGTCCTCGTCGCATCCTCCTTAGGGGCGTCGTCTTGAAGAGCTATGGTTCTGTTTGCACATTCCTCAGGCTAGATGCTTGCAACATTGCGGTCGACAGGTACCCTTCCGACAATGTGGATGTTGCGCGACTTTGTGTGGCTACGATGGCGGCTTCAAGAGGAGTTGGTTTTCTGTTGGGTCTTGGTAGTCAGTCTCTTCCGGCGTGTTCGAGGGGTCATCGTGCCTCACTTTGTTTATTTGAAGTCAGAGCTTCGGAGGAGGGGCCTCGTAGTGACGATGACATGCGACAGGTAGTCGGTTCCGGTGCTGGCTCGGCGCAAGTTCAGCTCTCTTATCCTGCAATGCTTGTCGACAGAGTCGAAGCTGCCTGGTGGTCGACACGTGCGGCTGACTGTTTGGCATCGACCGACACAGGCCTTGGCGCTTGCTTGCGGTGAAGGCTTCTTCGATGCTAGTTGATGATGGAGTCGGAGTCGCCCTCACGGAGGTGTGATGACGATGACGCCAGATTGCAACCTCGACGCCGCTTTTCTCCTTGGCGGTGTGTGTGCGTTCTTGTGTGGGTTGCCAAGTCGCCATGTTTGCCTTGTTATTGCGGGCATGGTGTAACGGTTTTCGCTCGGTTTTCCGATAATTAACTGAGCAACTCTCTTTTTGCTTAATGAATTCGAGATCCTTTAGGACCGACTTAATTTTTTATTATCTATCACGTTTCCCAACTGGGAATGTTATCTTTGGAGGGGAAACAATGTGTTTTTGGTACCTCCAAGGGCCCCGAACGGTTTGGATTTGAATAGGTTGAAAAAAGACATATAGCAAACTGAAAAAAAAATCATCTACCAAAACAGACAACTGGATTGTGATGGCCATCACGAGGAAGACCACGGATGCATGCGCCATGTGCCCAGGAGGTTCAATAGCAACTTCAGGGAGGGTATGCTAAGGTTAAAAAAAAGGGGGGAGGGTATGCTACTCTTGTCCTTTTTATCCTGTCAAATGTGTCATTCTAGTATAAAATTATACTAAGGCTTCGACAGTTATTTTGGAACGGAGTAAGTACTAATTATACAAATTGACTAAGCTTCCGTCCATGGCATGCATTCGTAGAGCTAGGAGTAGGCGTGAACCCTCTACTGGCTGACACGTGGCCATCCCTTTCTTCTAACCTAAACCAGATCGAGAAGGACATGTTTTGACTTTTGACCCAACATCTCCAGAACAAAACACATTGCCAACAAGCATATTGCAGTAAGACAATGCTTGTAGCAGTACAACCTGCAGCAAAGAATGTGGTTGGAGCCCATCCAACATGGTATTTTTTGGTCAGATTTTGCATATAAGCAAGATGAGAGAACCAAAGCATATATATAATCAGATTTTGGTTTGGTCAGATTTTGCATATAATCAGGTTTTGCTTTGGTCAGATTTTGCATATAAGCAAGTTGAGCGAACCAAATCATATAATCAGATTTTGCTTTGGTCAGATTTGCATATAATCAGGTTTATGGATGGAATTGGGAACAGGAAAGCAATTCTTCAGTTTACTTTTGTACATCTGTGCCAAACATTTTTGTCCTTCCATCCTACAACTGCGCACTGGGCATTGCCATAAACATGTGCACATTCCAGATTAACTTTGGGTGTTTACTGTGAAATTCAGGTATACTGGCAGATGGCGGATGGGCTATGGAATTGTCCCCCTTTTGTCTGCAACAACAGTTTCATATAACTGCATGACCTGACAGTTCTAAACCCAGAGAGCGATATGAGTAGACTTAAACATGCATCCAGTGTGTACACTATATAGCCATAGTATTTACCTAGTGAGCATCACTTCAAGTATTTGCATACAAAATATATATTACCAGAATTCAGTTTTATATCTGCATTTGCAAGCAATCTCATAGATCTTTAGCTTAACTGGTTTTAGTTAACTTGCACATTTTTGTGAGTTATCTCTCTCCAGGGCATAACTATCGAATCCGGTATGAAGATGTGCAAGCCAAAAGTAAAGCTATCGAGTGTCTACTAGCTAACTACACAAACCAAGGAGAAGCTGTCAAACTCCAGAAACACTCCTGGGTAGAACCTCTGCTTCCTCCCACAACATTCACTAATTTGGTGAAAATAATGAATGAGCTTTCTTCCTTTTCATCAAAAATTTAATTGTAGATATTTGAATATTTTTTAGGGACAAGTATCCTCTTTAGCTAATCTGCTTGTAACTTGAAATTTAAATCAATTTTATAAGTTTTGGCACAAGTACGCAGCGGTGAAGGCGTCGAGGGTGCCCTGTCTGACCAGCTCTTCGATAGTCTTTGCTCAACGTGAACGACGCAGTTGTGGATATAGGGGCATCAAAGTTGCGCATGCCACCAAGAAAGCAATCGCAGACCCCACGATCTTATAGACTATGCTGACCAGATCCTCCATGTCCTGCGCCCGGTTAATCGCACTCACCAGTTCAAGTTTCGTTATCTCTTCAGAGAGACTTCTGTCAACATCTCACAACCTGTTGTAGCCGCCCCACAGTGTTTTTGTCTTAGTGAAAATCTTTTTTCAGAACTCTTTCACCGGCCCAATGAAATATTGGGTCCGGTCATAATAAATATATTTCTTACTAAATTTATTTAGTTATATATTATTTTTAGTATGTTACAGTGTTATAAGTATAATTTTGTTTTGTTAACATAATTTGATCACATGAAAATGTTAATAATTATTAATTAGTGTGTTTTATGTTTGTATTTGATATCATAGAAAGATGGTAAGATATATATATTTTGTATCAAAACTTTGAGCTATAACTATTTTTTATAATACATAATTTATACTACTTTATGGTAAATATATCTCCAAAAAGTATGATCCAAGAAATATCACGATAGTGGTTTCTAGTATATGATTAAGTAAGCATATGTATAGAAAGTTTTAGAATATAAATTGAGCCAATGATATTATTCTTTAATCTTTTTTTGGTTAAATTTGTGTAGCTTGCATATTTTGTACTTCGTATTGAAACTAAATGCTTGGAGTAATCACCATAAATATAAAATTATGAATTATAATTGATTTCAATATGTAAATTTTATTATTTGATATCACTTATGAAAATGTGTATGAAGTTTGAAATTATTAAGGCCGTACGTCTTTCTTTGTGATGAGACACATGACGGAGGTGGTATTTTTGGGATCAATGCAATGGATGTGTCATTGACCACATCATGTCTCTCTACAGGATTTTTGTCATCTCTCTCTCTCTCTCTCTCTCTCATGTGTATCCATTACATTCAGCAGTGCGATAGGGAAGTAAACATGTTCTGTGCATACACGTTGGACCTATGAAAATCTTATGATAAGATGGATTGGAACTTCTTGGAGAGGGCCCTAATCAAGTGGGGTTTCTCGGTTCTTTGGATTTCTCGTCTGATGGAATGTGTTCGCTCAGTGAAGTACTCATCGAAATTCAATTGGAAGTTGTCCCAACAGTTCTCTCCAATTACATGGTTTTTGAGAAGGTGATCCCTTGTCAGCTTTTATATTCCTTTTTATTGTGTATGCTCTTTCTGCATTATTACAAGTCACGGTGCAAGATAGGGGATTAGAGGGAATAAAAAGCTAGGGGAGTGCGTCAGCTATATCTCACCTACTCTTCACAGATGATTCGCTCTTGTTTTTCTAGGTTACACCGGCTAATGTGGCGATTGTTAAGGATATCTTGAACCCTTATGCTACATGTATCCTTTCGTTCTGTGCATACACGTTGGACCTATGAAAATCTTATGATAGGATGGATTGGAACTTCTTGGAGAGGGCCCTAATCAAGTGGGGTTTCTCGGTTCTTTGGGTTTCTCGTGTGATGGAATGTGTTCGCTCAGTGAAGTACTCAGTGAAATTCAATTGGAAGTTGTCCCAACAGTTCTCTCCATTACATGGTCTTTGACAAGGTGATCCCTTGTCACCTTTTATATTCCTTTTTTATTGCATATGCTCTTTCTTCCTTAGTACATGTCACGGTGCAAGAAAGGGGATTAGAGGGAATAAAAAGCTAGCGGAGTGAACGCCTATATCTCACCTGCTCTTCGTGGATGATTCGCTCTTGTTTTTCTAGGTTACACCGGCTAATGTGGCGATTGTTAAGGATATCTTGAACACTTATGCTTCTTCACCAGGTCAACTTATTAATCCTTCAAAGTGCTCCATCATGTTTGCAGATAATTTGCCAATCTGCAATCACCACCCCCCTTCTAATGGGGCAGTACCGTGTAGAGTACTCCCTACATGTATCCTTTTGTTCTTCACGTAGATTTTGTAATGACTTGATAAATAATTAATAAAATTGCCGCATGCATCGTCCTAATGCAGAGGCACGGGGGTCATTCTCCTTTTCCAAAAATAATAATCAGATTCGGTGCAAGAAAAGAGCAATATTTGGCGAGAAATAGAAATTGCAGTTTCATATTGGCGACTGACAAATACTCAGACAAAGCACATAACATCAGTCTGAGCCATGGGGTATTCGGTTCCACACAAGTGTGCAAGAAATACTTGGTACTATATGGTGCGGCGTGCTTCCCTAAGCGATTTTAGGTGGGCCTTAGGTACTCTATGTTACTAATACCTTCCGCAATGAAATTGTTATAGCTAGTATCATGGATTTTAATTAAGAAATTGTAATGGATGAGTTGCACATGCATGTGTGCCAATTTTTCCCGTGGTAACTATTTGTCCGTCGGTTGAAAAATCAATTCATGTCAGTTTATTTTGGGCAACGTTCCAAGGTGATACGCAGGCACCATGGAGAGTGCGAGTGAGGCGTAAGGATGCCAGCGAAGTCGATCTAGCCTTGCTGATGAATGCGGGTTCGATGGCCTTTTCACCCTTGGTTGGATTAGATGAAGCCTGAGATGACACTAATTTGAACGATGGAATATATATGTTGTGAGAAGAAAGATGATAGTTTGACCGCTGCATTTTCAAATTTCAATCCAGCGACTCTCACAGAGTCGATGGACTCCAATCATTTTTCCAGGTATCTTGTGAATAGACGGTCCTTTTTTATTTATTTATCCTCGTAGGATTGGTAAGATTAAACCAAACTCGATGTAGAACTAATTGTGAGCGATTTTGGTAATAGTGTGATACAGTAACATTTTTCTTTTCCAGAAACAGAATGCAAATGTACCAATAACCATGGAACCCAACGAACAGAACACGTCTTCCAAAACCCCCGTAAAGCTGCAACTCACTGCTGGATCCACAAGGCATAGACTGACTACACACAGCTTAGGCAAATGAGCTAAACAAAACACTCAAAAGAAGAGGGCGATCCACGACTCAAAAATTATTTGTGCACTAATAACCAAGAAGACGTTTGATGCGGGTAATAGTTTGGAGGGTGACCTGAAGATCCACTCGTTCATCTTGCTGCTGCCACGGCGGGGATGGGGTTTTTACCGGTCACAAAAGGGTAGCAATTGAGATGGACCAGCGTTATCCACCCAGAGGTGACGGACATTGGTACTGGGATACGGAAGTGTGAGCTAGACAAGCAGCAGCCTTGCCTCCTCTCCATGGTTGATGCTTTGAGTGAAAAACTTATGGCCGGTCCGACATTGTCGGGCGAGCGGGACAGGGAGCCCCCCCTCCCATTCTCTCGCAAATGCTGCCATTGCTACAGGAGATGCAGTATGTCAAGCCCTCGGGCAGAAAGAGCAGAACATCTAATGTCCTTGAAGAGGACGCCGCTGCTTGCCAAATCATGCTCATTGGATCAGCTTAGCGCCTGAACCAACATGGAACAGTCTGGGTGCACCTGACGTAAACCTTGGTCAAGCCCCAGCTCTGGGCCGCATGCATGCAAAGAGGATCAACAACATGCTATTGCTGCATGCATGCGTGTGCCCAGCTCCAGCTCCAACTCCCACTGGTTGCTCTCTGATGGACCAAGATTTGGTGACTTGCGGCTAGCATCAGCCCTTCAAAATGGCCAGCAACACTTCAAAGGAAAACAGCCCCACACTTAGGCATCCAGCCACTACAAACTAAATAAGAAAAATACAGAGTTGATTAGTGAGTGCAGAACAAGAAAAATGGATGGTTTCAATCATTTATGCTATACATTTTTTTTACTTGTGCTATACATGATAGCTTCTGCAATGCTGTTTTATTCAGTACGCATATAATTTTATTGTTCTAATATATGTACGACATATATTGATGTTTTTTTATGCTTGAATGGCCGCTGTTTCTATATTTCAATGGCTGAAATCATCCAAATCTGCGGTCACGATAAGCATCATCGCGATAAAACTGGTCTTCTCCTCCGCTCCCTCCTCTCTCCTCACTATTAGAAAAAGACTTATCCCCAACTTTAATTGTTGTCGCGCCGAATGAAAAACTATTTATTCGTATTTTATATTGGTTAACGATCAAGTTTGAAGCAGCTTTTTGTTGTTGTGGTGGTGGATGGATACCCAAACGTAAATGTGAAAAGTTGTTCAGCTTTGGCTCATTGATGTTCGTTTGGATTGTGATTCAAGAGCGGATACATTGGTGCATGTTACGGCGTGACTTGCTGTGGGCAAGTCACCCGATCCCGGTCCCTCTCTGATAGTATAATGAATCCCCAGTCCGCCATGTGAAGAACTCACTCTCTCATGCAAGCTTTCGTCCCGTCAGTTTTGATCTGTACCAAAACTGACGCACTGCTGCTGCTTCCCTTGTGAGCAACCAATACCATCAGCAAGTCGTTGGCGACGGAAATCACTCTTTGCACCACTGATTTAAGCGTAAAAAAACGGTTGATGCAATGCCAAAGTGGCCCGTACACTAACATTGTCCGCTAATACTTTTACATGATCCTAAACAGAATCATGAAAATACAACAAGATTTCAAGCATGTTAAACAGAAGAACAAATTTAAAAAATATCAATAATGGAAGCTTTAATGCCAGCACCTTACCCTTTCCTTGAGAAGCTACATTAATTATGTCAGGATCAATACTTCTTAATATCCCACGCTCACTGTAACACACCCTCGATTCACCAAACTAGCCACCAGACATCTTGCTGCCGAGACGATTTTCATTCATGAGAAAGAACATTTGGATTGTTTTTGTCACTACTATCAAGACTACATCATATAGATTTATCTTTCTCAATCTAAACACGCCACCAAGCAATTATTTTAAAATCTACAACACAAATCCATAGTTTACAATGCAGAAAAGCAAACCTCCTCCTTCTTATCTTTGCTACCCCCGTACCCTTTCTATCCATATTTTATCTTTTATCTTCCTAGACAATAATGTTGCCACTTGCCATGCCATGGGGCATTGTCCACCGGCCAGCAATGTCTCCGCACCGCGCCTGCATGATCTATTGCATACATCTCGAGACTGCGGCGTTGGAGGACATGTGATCGTGCATGTTGTTTGTGTTACTACGTGTGTAACTGACTGTGTGTTGTTTTCATACTATCATATATTTTCTGTGTGAGCAGAGCGTGTTGTTTTCGTACGTGGCTGCTTAGCCAATGATGACATGCATGGACCAACAACTTTGTAAGTACTTAGCTTGCAAACCAAACAAATATCTTTGTTACTAACAGCGGCGGCCGGTTTTGTTCCCCTATTGTAGGCTGCAGCAGTACCGCGGGCGCGGGAGGAGGAGTTGCTGCACCGCGGGTGGGAGCGGAGGTGGCGCCGGCGATGCTGCGGCCGCCAACAAGACGTGCTTTGGCTCTTCCTCCGACATCCGAAAAGAGTCATCTTTTTCCGTTGGATTGGGGGAACGTTTGTCCGCGGAGGGGAAGGCAGTGAGGCACAGAGGAGGGTGGGGTGAGCCTCTTGTGTCCTCGTGTCCGTGGAGGAGGGTGCGTCGTCTTGTCTTGTCCGCGGAGGGGGAGGCAGAGGAGTAGGGTGGTGGTGGCCGTAGGGGCACCCAGGGTAGGGGATGGCGGCGGCTGAGTCATTAGCATAGGCATAGCATAGCGTTGAGGTGGTTGGAGGCGTCCACGGATCGACACCAACGGAGATGAGGGCCGTAAGCGGAGAAGGCTGGTCGCAGTAGGCGACGAGCGAGGGAGAGATGATGAGCGAGGAAAATTACAGAAATAATGCATGGTTTTCGAATTTAACAAAAATAATACACAGTCGGCCTTGGGCTGGCCGACGGAACCAGTCGAGCACAGGAAGGCCAACAGGAGATGTTTTATTTTTGAAATATATTAGCTGCGTGAAAAAAATACATAATTCATTAAAAATAGTTTATACGTGTTTAATTTCGTGTAAAACAATGTTCCATGCAGTCATCACAAAAAATTTCTATCATTAGAAATGTATGAATATTTAAAAAATGCTAATTTGTTCAAAAAATGTGTACTTGAAATTTCCAAAAAATGTTATAAATTGTAGAAATTTTTTATTGTGTATTTCAAAAAAAATAATCTTACCATTACAAACATATATGTTACATTTATCAAATTATAATAACTGATCTTAAAATAATGTTAAAGGCGTATACAAATGTTAACCATTATATTAAAAACACATACAAATGTTAACCACTATAATAATTGAACTTAAAATATATTATATATATGAAAAACGTATACATAAAATGTTTATTTGAAAACACATCAATTATGTATTTTCAGAACGTTAAACATGTATATAAAACTGTCCCTGGTGTATACAGAAAATGTACACCATACATATAAAAGTTCACATCAAAACACTTAGTAAAAAATGAAACTAAGAAATGTTAAACATAAATAAAAAAAAAGTCCCTATATATAACACATATACATCAGGACATTTTTTAATTCATGTTTTACATTTCTTAGTTGACGTGTTTTCAACTAAATATTTTATGTGTATATTTTTCATATATATATATATATATATATATATATAATATTTTGAGTTGTTATTATAATGATTAACATTTTTACATGTTTTTAAATATAAAAGTTAACATTTGTATATATATTTAACATTATTTTAAGTTCAGTTATTATAATTTGATAATGTAATATATATATATATGTTTGCAATGGTAAGAAACATTTAAAAAAATACATAATAATTTGTCTATATTTTATAACATTTTTTAGAAATTTCTTGGACACATTGTTTGAACAAATTAGCATTTTTAGATATTCGTAGATTTCTAATGATATAAAAAAAATTAATAGCTGCGTGTAACATTTTTTTACACGAAATAAAACACATATAAAATACTTTTAATAAAAAAATATTATATATATATTTTTCACAAAGCAAATATTATATATATGAAAAAATCTCCTGTCAGCCTGCTTGTGGCCGACCGGGCCTGTTGGCCAGCCCAAAGCCGACTGCCCCGGCCAGGCGGAGGATAGCCTCCTGTCGGCTAGCCCGTGGCCGACTGGGTCCAATCGGCCAGCCCAAGACCGAAGGTGTATTATTTTTATAAATTTTTAAAACCATGCATTATTTCTAGAAATTTTTTAAAAATAATAATTATTTAAAATAATAATTCTCCATGCGGTAGGCTTTGGTTGGTAGCCCATTTACCAGTAGTAAAGAACTTTTCTGCCGTCCCTCCTATGCATGCTCAGGGACAGGATTGAGGGCTACAGCTCTGTCTTTTTCTTTTGTTTTTTATTATGCCATGCGAAGTCCATCCTTTATTTACCATGCCATGCACATCTTTTATTTACCAGCCCATGCATACACTCTGTCTGTCTGATACGTGGTTCTCGTTTCTTATGGTTGCATGCATGCAGAGAGCGTCCATGTGTTGACTGTCCACGCGTTACAGAGCTCAGGGATGAGTTCTTTGAGGAGGCACGCCGTGTGTGGAAAAAGTACAACGAATGCGCGGAAGAAGACCGCAAACTCTTCAAGGAGCTGGCTGGCCGCCGTAAGACTGCAGACAGGCTTGTTATTTGCGCGCGCCGGCCGTAGATTCCATGCCATTCCATACCTTACACTCATATTTTCATACTGTGAACTTATTACAGGCTTGATTATGTCGAGTCCAAGGAGGACCTGCTCAAGACTACCAACACACTGGTATTTTGCATTGGGTCGGTTATGCTTGGCCTGGGTTTCATCATCTCACCCTACTCGAAGGTGTTCAGCATCAAGGGTACTATTGCGAAAGACAAGCCTATATATATGTAGCCAGCAATCGTTATTTCAAATCTCTCTCATACCCAAGGAAAAGGGTTAACTAATGTGCCTCTGTCTTCTTATCCTTGTTTTGTACAGGAGGAGCAGCCCAGGAGCCCAAGAAGGAAGCTGCGTTTGCGCCCAAGGCCGAGTAGGCAGGCACCGCTCTCACTCAAGAACTACTATCTTATCATTCATGTAATTTGATCGGGTGTAGTATTTCAAGACCTGTTTCCATTCGTGCTGGCTATCAGACATTGTTTAAACACCACCTTATCATCGTTTTGTGATTTCCATTTTCTTGCTTGCTTTATTCTTGTGATGATGCTCATTTATGTTGAAATTTAGCTTAATTTTTACTGTAGTACTTTGCTTGCATGCTTTGTTGTTAGAAAACCAAAAACATGTGGTACTAGCTCAGCTTAGTAGCCACGTACTCCCTCCGTCCCTAAATATAAGTCCTTTTAGAGATTGCTCTATGAACATACGGATGCATATAAACGTATTTTAGAGAGTAGATTCACTCATTTTGCTTTGTATGTAGTAATGCCTAGTGAAATCTGTAAAAAGACTTAGATTTAGAAACGGAGGGAGTAAAAACCAACATGTTCCTTCAAAATCCATCATCCATTACCCGTTAGCATCTCATTGACAACATTTTCAAAACCCGTTCTTTCTCGAGATACGACAACACCGGGCACCGGCAACATGTCACCGACTCTTTCTCCGTGTCTATCGCTATCAAGTTGTCATTGGTGACAATGTAGGATGCCCCTTATATATATATAAGAGGTCAAAGGTACAACATGTCCCACTTAGGTACTACAAGTATTCTACTCACACTTCACCACCAAGTTCAATATAGTCAAAATCATATATAATATTCGACACAAACTCAACAAACTTCACCTTGACAAATATTTGTTCACCACCTTAAATTCTTCCATCGATAAACTTCCATGTACTCCAGACTTCGGTAATCTTTTTCATAGCTTACCGAGAGTTGCTCGATGAGTCTACTTAGACACGCCGTCTGCATGGGACCCCGATGATATTCCCGCAACTATATTCTCTATGACTCCACCTGCGATAGTGCTTCCTTGTAAATTATCTCAATTTTTTGCATTATTCGATCTAAACAACGATGTGATGAGCACAAAAATATTGCTTATGACCTGGGCGGCGATAGTATTGAACAACAACATGGTCACATTGAGGAAAGGAGAAAGGAGGGTCCTGCTAGTCTCCAAGAACTAGACTAATGTCCGATAGCGTGCGCGAATTTGCGCCTTCTCTCCCTCATCTTCTCGACTCTTCTTGTGTTGTAATGTTGGGTCAGTCTATGGGCCAAAGCGTATGGGGTATATAAATCTCAAATTTGTTAGATGTGCCATGGTCTACCCGCTGACTATGCCATTGACAACGATACATAATAAACATTACAATACATTCTAAAATGAGCGGAAAAACCTAATGTGACATTTAAGAAAAAACTTAACAACATAAAAAATAACTGAAGCTAAAAGCAACCACAAGGGGTGAAGCCAGTTAAAATAATCATAGGGATTATCTTCATAGAATATAAGGATTCTATGAAGATTTTTGGATGGCAGACCATGAGAAACAGAGTCTGGACGGCGGACCGTTTGGAAAGACGCGGACTGGATCATCAGGATCGTTGTGTGTTCTGCGAGCAGCTGCCGGAGACCATTAACCATATCATGCCTTAATGTCCCTTCGCTAGAACCTTTTCGTTTCAATTCCCGCGAGGCCTGCGTCTCCAGCAGCTGACTCCGCAACCAGACGTCGACCTGAGGGAATGGTGGTGCTTGGTTGCGGAGAGAGTCCCTTCATCCCCTCGCAAGCAGGTGGTAGCCTGTGTGACACTAGGTTTGCCCAAGTTATGGTTAGAGTGCAATCCTAGGGTTTTTGATAGGAAAAGCTCCTCTATTAGTCAAGTGATCCAGTCGGCGAGAGAAGAACTGGAAGTTTGGAAGGTGGCCTGGGCGAAGAGATCAACTGCGGGGCGGATGGCGATAACAGCGGATAGTGATGAGGAGTAGCCGTAGATGCATTAGCGATAGGGGCTCTCCTTCGGAGAGGCAGACCCCCAATAGGCTTGTGTGCGTATGATTGTAACTATTCTTCTCTCCTATCTTAATGAAAATGGCAGGCAACAATTGTTGCTTGTTCTTGAAAAATATATATATATAAGGATTCAACACTATTTTTTTCCCAATAAGCTAAAATATTAGCATTGGTGTGACCTAATTTCATTGCGATCAATGTGACCTAATATTCAATCCTAATAATGCTATCACAGCAGGCTTTCCAAAATTGATCAAACCAGAAACACGCCGCTTTTAAACGCCAAAAGCTGTACCCAACCCCACCCCTTGCCCGCGAAGCATCCATCCACCCTAAACTTGGACGCGTCGTCTCCACCTCTCCCTTAAATTTCGCCTCCTCTCCGCAACTGATCCACACCGACCAACCAGCCATTCCTTCCTCATGATTGTCTAGGTCTCCTCATCTTCCTCTGCCCGATGTCGGCGATCTTCGGGCCCGACGACGGCTCGGCGCCGCTGCCGCTCTACCTGCTGGAGGTGACGGTCATCTCCGCGCAGGACCTGCACCGGCGCCACCGCGTGCGCGCGTACGCCGTGGCGTGGATCGACGGCACGCGGAGGCTGCGCACGGACGTGGACCTCGCCGGCGGGGCCGACCCGACGTGGAACGACCGGTTCCTCTTCCGCGTCGACGCCGGGTTCCTCAAGTCGGAGACGGCCGCCGTCGTCGTCGAGGTGCGCGCGACCCGGCGGCTGGGCGCCGACGTCGTGCTCGGCCGCACGGGCATCGTGGTGAGCACGTTCGTGCGCGCGCGCTCGCCCGGGTTCGCCGCCGCTCCGGCGGTGGCGGCGCTGCAGCTCAGGCACCCGAGGTCGCTCCAGCCGCAGGGCATGCTCAACGTGGCCGTGACGCTGCTGGGCGCCGCGCAGGCGCTCGCCGTGGCGCCCATCTACAACATGCCTGGGTCGCCGGACGCGTTCGCCATGAAGGACCTGCCGGCGATGAGGCCGGCGCCGCCTCTGTGCGAGATCACGGAGGAGGGCGGCGAGGCCGAGGCGAGGGATTCGGACCACTTTGCGCGGCGCCAGCGGCCGCTGGTTGAGCACTCCGGCCCGCTGGACCCGAGGGGCGCCGCCATCGAGCAGAGCAAGCTGGCGATGAAGCTGGAGAAGTGGAGGGTGGACCTGTCGCCGGACCATGGGGATTATGACGGCCGCGGAGGCGGCGGCCGGCCGGGGAGGTGGCTGCGCCGGAGTTCCTGCTTTTTCGGCCGTCAGGAGAGCTGGGAAAGGTAACCAGTGATGAATCAATCAAGGCGGCCGGGAGGCGTGGCTGCATGCATGGCTGGCAGAACGTGCCTAGTACGAAAGAGATCAATTTCTTGCCAAATTAACTCTTTTTTGCTCGCTATGAACCAGTTTAATTTGCTATCGTTTTATCACATCGTGTAGCACGAAATCGCACGAGGAAAGGATTCATTTTCACTTTTACTAATTTTCAGTCGATTGAAATTCGATTTAGCGCTCAGTCAAATTTTGGTCCGTTGGATTGTGTTACGAATCTTAACGCGTGTTCCCTGTGATGATTTTTCGATTCAACAACTGTCAGCGTTCAGTGTCGATATGTGGCATTTTTAGGATGTTTTAGTTGTTCTAGCACTGGTGCATAATGTATCCCTGTTGCCGTTGGGTAGCTTCTGTTTTTATCTTCCGACATCAATTTGAAATGGGTGAAACATATACAGTTAGTGGAGGATCTATGTTTCATCAGACAGAAGAGGTGGGCAATATGCATGTGCTTTCTCTCAAGCTAATTCAGATGTATATTTTTTTGTTCATCAAAATGATGGAGGATGCACAATGAATTAGTTCTGCAATACAATTATACATTATGTTTCCTTTTATCGAAAAATAATACATCATGTTTGATGTCTATGTACATGACCTGAAAATACTATGTTGTAGGTCACCACATAGTTATTTTTCAGAGTGTGGTTTGTGCATTTTAGTTCAATTAAATTCGTTGTGGCATGGACTTGTAACTTCTGATTCCGAGCCACTTCATTGCTCGTGTAGCTCTTTTTTGTATAGTTTACTTGTACCGCGGAACCTTAAATTCATAGGTCAAAGTAACTTAAACGCGGATATTAATTTGCCTATTCTTTCATTTTTTAGTTCGTCATGTCTACATAACTATTAATTTGTGGTTCATGGCTCAATATATTTTTACTTAGCTAATTGGAAATGTATGTTTTATTCATCTTGCAAGAGCTTGCTTAACAAATTACCACTTCATTAAATATTTATACAGATAATAATCGTTCTTGGTTGTGGAATACTATATCTTGTGCATCTAGTATTCTTCTTAGCTGGGAGAATGCTAATACTAATAGAAGAATAAACTCATCTTGACACAATGTGCGGCCATTAATAGTACACGTCCTGAAAATACTAGTTATCAGTGTCACTATTTCTCATTTATTGTGTTTGATTAATTTGATTTTAGTCATAACATGTATAAGTTTTTTTCGGTGTTTCATCTTCTTCTAGTTGACCAGTCCATATTGTCTTTCTTATCATTAGTCATGTTGACTCATCTATCAGTTAGTTCATCAGTATCTTCAATTAGTTCAGTATGTTCAGATTATTCTTTCTCAGTATTTTCAGTCTCTCTGGTATTCATTTCTTCTTTTATTCAGTTAGTATTTCAGTACTTTTCATTCATTGTTGTTTGCTCCCAGTCTATAAGATCACACAACTCTTGTTCCTCAGTTTAATTGTTCGTTTGGGGTGTTATTTATCTTTCATCATTTTAATTAGTTCTTAAGTGCTCTTTGTCTTGTCATCAATTGTAATTCTTCATGTTTTCCTTCTCATTCTTTAGTCTTCTCTATCTTCTAGTACAAATTTTAACTCTTTAGTTCTTATTTCTACGATTTTTTCAATGCTTGTCATGCTTTCCAGTTATTAGTTCTTCACTTATTTGTTTCATTTTTCAGTCCTGGCATTCAATCATCAGTGGTTATTCAGTTTTCAGCTATTAGTCTTTTCTATCCCTAAGTATCATCACCTTTAGTGTTCTTTTCAGTACTTATTGTTTCTTGTAGTCATTGTTTTTTTCAGCTATTAGTCTTCAGTATCCCTAAGGATCAATACCTTTAGTGTTTCAGTCAGTCCTTAGTGTTTATTTTAGTCCTTCAACTTTTCAGCATCTAAGAATCAATTTCTTCATTTTCATTGTTCACTAATTTCTTCAGTCATCAGTCTCAGTTTTTAGTTCTTCAGTTTCTTCAGTCATTAGTCTCAGCTTTAATTGTTCACTATTCTTCAGTACCCCTAAGGATCCACACACAAGTCTGAACTTTCAGTTATTAGTCTTCAATTATTTTTCCTATCATCTACGTGTTCACTCAACTCATTTTTTTGCTGCTGAGTAGTGCATGTGTTTCTCGGTTAGCTGGGACAATGTATTTTGAATATATTTTCCTTATCATTTTGGCTGCTACAAGAGCTTATCAGTTGGGTTTTATCGGGGGTTTCAATTCTCACACGTGTGTGACGCCCCCAAAATCAGACCGCGTACAGTAATCATACACACAGGGTACACGACTGAGATTAGGGTGCCACGGTGATAATATCACAGCACAACACTAAACACAAAATGATAAACAAATATATTACAATAGAGGGGGTCACGCGGACCCGAATATATAAGTCATACAAGCCATAACATCTGAGTACAGACATAGTTAGTCAAGTTTGCCTTAAGAAGGCTAGCACAAATCACATCAGAGATACAGATCGAAAAGGTGAGGCCTCCTGCCTGGGATCCACCGAACTACTCCTGGTCAACGGGGAACTCGACATCGTAGTAGGCGCCTCCGGGGTACTCCTGCTCCTGGGCTCCAACGTCGGCTGCAGCGGCCGATCAGGAAAAACAGTAAAGGAAATAAAGCAGGTGAGTATCTAGTATACCCGCGAGTCTTACGTCCGCTACTAAGCATTATGCATTGTATCAACGGAATGAAGAGGCTGTATATAGTGGACTGAAGACAGAAAATCAGAGCAAGGGTAAGAAGCTAGGCCTATCGAAGACTAGCATCTTCCGACGGTGTCTTGCAGCATGGGGTAAGAATCATCCAACAGTTTATATAAAACAGTAAAGTAACAATGAAGCAGAAGTTGCTGCAACATTGAATATTAATAAGTTGTAATAATTAACAATGCCTCCGAGTTCACCTCCTCGACATCCCCGCGAGGAAGAAAACCCGGAACCATACAATTTAATAATAATAGTTTCTAGTGGTAAGATCCAGCTTCAGCATAAAGCGTCCTGTTACCGTGGACACGGCTATTCGAATAGATTAATCTTCCCTGCAGGGGTGCACTTGTGTTACGCTACACGCACGGATCTCCAGGGTGGCGGGAACCTTGTTAGGGAACGCTCCACCGAGGCTATCCGACACTTCATAGCCCATCTTTCAAACTCATCAGAGAGGTCATCCGCCGGACTATATCCTATGTACGCGGGGCTTTGGACCCTAACCCCGACGTACTCCTGCACGGTGCGAGGCTGGCCGGTGAAGTTGAAGCAAATCCAAATAAGACACACCGCTCGAGCAAATAAGACAACACCACTTCCCGGCGCAGGCCGCGGTACTGCTGACGTCTGAAAAGTCCTCGGACGACACTAAGAAGCGGAGGAGCCCATAACTCGTAGTTCCCACGGGTAGGTAGTGCGTACAGGGCATATAGCCAACTCAAGACATTCACTGAACCATTTAGCATTTTAATTAACCTGCGTGACAACCGTTATCGTTGCCTCGACTTAACTGACCCGCGGACAACGACAGCAGCCGGGACCACCAGTACATCGGTGCCTGCCCCGTCGTCCCACCAAGTCACTGCGGTTACCAACAAGGTGAACCGTCTCCTTACCTTGTCTCGCGTGTGCTCCTGGAGGAGCTCGACTTTCGGGGTTGGTAACTCTCGCGGCCAACGATCAGGGGCCAAGCACACCGGTACACTGGTCGTGCCCTCCCTGTCGTCCCGACGCAATACCTCTCGCGGGCACCGTTGGGTCGCCCGACTTCTTACCTGAAGGACAACCGTTTACAGGACCCTATGGCGGCAAGACAAAGTCAGCCTCGAGTGGAGTACAAAGATTACTCCTTGATAGCTCACACTTGAGGTGACTAGGCATAACCCAGATAGGGCCTGAGGCGGTGTCAGCATTGTACCGTACCTGTGCAGTTATAATATTAATATCCGCGTTCACTCCCCTGAGTGATCGCGGCCCTCTATCTAATCCTAGCTAACAAGGCGCAGGGTTCACTGCTGAATAATGCATAAGTAATAATAGGCAGCATAGGATTAAAGGAAGGTACATCAAGGGGCGACAAAAACAGGCTATGCAATTGAATAGGATTGTAATCGTAGCAGCAGCAGTAACAATGCCTAGTGCAAGAAATGTACGGAAAGATAGGCGGTATCTGGGGAAGAGAATGGCTCTGCTTGCCTGCAAGCTCGACGGTCGGGGTAGGGTCGTCGACGAAGTAGTCGTACTCAGCAGCGGTGTAGTCGACGGCAGCAGCGGGGTCTACCGAAGATTAAGGGGGGGAGGAAACAGTAAATACACAGCAATAATATACAGACATATGCATGACATGACAGATGAAATGTAAACGGGGTTCTAACGCAGTGTAATGCAATATGCTCGGAGCAGGAATTCATCTGGGGATGAACTACCGGCTCCGGGTGATTACCGGACTGGGTGTCCGGAGGGAAAAAGATCAAGCCGGAGGTGTCATGGTTACCGGAACAACATAAGGGGGGTGTATCCGTGCTAGTTGAACCATTCCAGACAACTTTCGTGTTCGGAATAAATTCATCCGGGCACTCTAACAGTACCGGACCATTTATCGGACAGACGGTCCGGAGGGGGAATGTTCGATGTTCGTTGTGTTAGAGGGAGGTGGTAGACACACGGATAGCGTATTCGTATTCGTTGTATTTTTCTGATCAACTTTCATGTATAAAGTTTTTGAATCCGAGTTACGGTTTAAAAGTTATTGAATTTCAAAGTTTAAATCAATTTAAATGATTTTCTGGATTTCTTTTATTATTCATTTAACATTATCCAAAACATTATCCACAACATTATCCAGAACAGTGCTGACATGTGGGACCCACATGTCAGCCTCTGTTATTTATAAAACATATAATTAAATTGGAAAAATGCCTCTGGACCCACCTGTCAGTGACTAGTTTTATAATTTTTATTTATTTCCAAATTGACTTACAGCTGGGGCCCAGCAGTCAGTGACTCCAATGCTAACTAAACTTGGTTAATTAAGTTAAACGACCAGGGCCCACTGTCAGTGAGTCATAATAACCAAAAGGTTAACTTTTCTATTTAGATTAACCGGGATAGTTAGCAGGGAGGTGGGGCCCGGCTGTCAGTGACCCATTAGCCACTAACAGCAAACCTGGCAGGGAGGACCCACCGGTCAGCGACTCCGGTGAGCTCGCCGGAGGCTCGCCGGCGGCGAGGTCGAGCTAACCCGCGATTCCGAGCGCCGTTGGAGGCGCTGCTTGCGGCATCCGACGAAGAACTCGACGCCGCATCGATCTGGGGTGTTCCCGCGGGCTGGGACGCACGGAGGTGAACGCAGCTCCAACAATGGCGGCGAAGGTCGTCGGGCTCCAATGGCAAAGAGGTGGCACATGGAAAATTGGTGGTTTCCCGTCAACTTTTCTTAGGTAGACGGCAAACAACATATATGCCATCAGCTTTCTAGGTAGCAGACGACAAAGGTTGGAATAGCAGACGACAAAGATTGGTGGCCCGGGGCGTGTGGAATTTTTCATTCATTCACTATAGCATCATTGTTCCGCGCTGTTGAATATTGTATCAACGAAGGAGGCCGGGGCCCAAGGCTGACCTGGTTCCGCCTGTGGCTTTGACTACGTATTTTGCCTACAAGGCATATTTTTGGACCAATTGACCATCGACGCATGTGCTAGCAGCACTAAAATTTATCGACGGTTAGTGAACTTATTTTGATCATTGGTTCAAAATACAGAACACACCACTTTGTTAGTTGGTTATTTTTTTCATTGTTTCTTTATAAAAAAAGAATTCAAAAGTGATATCATTACTTCACTTTATAATCTAACATTTTCCATAAATATTTTTACTTAATCATATACTAGAAACCAGTATTGTGATATTTTGAATAGTACTTCTTGCAAATCTTTACCATAAATAATACTCCCTCCATAAAGAAATATAAGAGCGTTTAGATTACTAATGTTCTAAATATTCTTATATTTCTTTAGAGAGTGAGAATAAATTATGTATTGTAGAAGAAATATTTGTAGCTCAAAATTTATTACAAAATATATTTTTATTATCTATGTATGATATTCAGTACGAAACACGAAACATACCAACTAATATTATCATGTGGTTAAACTATGCCCACAAAAAAATATGATTATAACAATATAACATGATAATAATAAAATATAGATAAGTAAAAAATGTATTTATTATCTCCACTCCGGGCCCTCAATTTTATTAGATCGGCCTTATGGCCCAGCAACACGAGACAACAGTACGCGGTGGTTTTATTGACTGGTACTGATGATGCATGCATGGAGATTTTAGACAAAATCAAACTAGATAGTTTAGACGCATGACCGTTTGACGCATATCACTGTTTTACAGTTCGCTGGTTAGTTGTCTTTTGTGTTTGCTTATGGGAGGGCAGACTTTAACGTGGATGGCCATGCATGCTCGACGACGAACCCGGAACTAATCACCATGAACAACATTGATTTTGCTATGGATGACCATGCATACTCCACAACAGCAACGAACCCAACCAACGAGTAAGTCTGTGGCAAAAAACAAACCAACCAATACGCCAAACAAACAAAAGGAGCACGTACGTTACAATGAAATGTGCATCAGGATCACTTCCCAAGCATAGTACAATAATCCTGATAATTCCATCCAGTTATGTGATGCCATGCATGAATGCATCTCATCGGATGCCATGCCAACCAAACCAAGGACACGCTAGATTTCATCGTCACCTTCCTGGAGCGCCGTCCGAGAAGGATACACCACCTCCCTCCCTCCTTCCCTACATGACACTTGTTGGACCTGACCTCAGTACGTACGTGTACCCATTCTACTCTATTCCAAATGACCGACGCTAGCGTCAACATCAAAGTGTGGAACTTATCAAAAAAAAAACAACGTCTTTGTTGCCCTCGCCTTGTTGCTACATACCATTTGTTGCAAAGCCTCGGCGAGATTTTTTATTTTTGCTAAATTACAACCCGCAAAACACCTATCATTTTGAAATACAGGCTTAGTTGCGCTCAGGCCATTGCAATAAAAACTATATTGCAAAGCCTCATAAATGTTTTATTTATTTTTTATTACACAAAACCAGGGTCTTCTTGTTCTCCCCTTGGCCACCTGTTGCAAAGAAGGCTTTACAATAAGGGATTAGTTGCAAAGGCTTTGTTCAGTTGATTCAGGGAAAACAACCATAGCTTTGCAACAACGCCTCACAGGTGAGTTCGGGCAGAGTGGCGCGTCCTCCGGAGGGGTGGGGGGGCTACGAGGTTAGAGAGAGAGAGAGAGAAAGGTTAGTTGCACCACTGGGGATGTGGGTATGCTTGTTTGCTGCGAGCGCCAGCGGCGACGATCGAAACAGCACGAGGAGGCACCAGTGGTGTGCTTGCGGGCGGCGAGCGTATCTGGCGGTGGTCGGAGCAGCGCGGGGAGCTCGATAGGAGGGCGAAGATTGACTGCTATCTCGAGGGTATCCAAATCCATATCCCGCAATATACCAGTTGTTGCGGTGGGGGAGATTGCAACAATGATTTAGTTGCAAACAATGGTCTAAATAATACGTTGCTCTCCAAGCCATATGATTCAAATTAGATTCGACAGTTACGGAAGAGGAAGATGCACACATCATTATCAGTCGGGTGATTTAAAACAATTCCCATTCCAAATTTACTTTCGTTTCCTCCATCTTCTCTAAATTGATTGATGCAGACATCCACACTTATCAGAGTTAGTGCAGATACATGGAAACTTATAAAGCTATTGTAACACTTCCTCTACGATTGTATACAAGGATATTTCCGTTTTCTGTTAATTTTTTACATATAATTATAGTCAAAAGAAATATGGATCATATGTCATTAAAACATCATCGGAAATTTTCTGTTAAACACACGATCCCGCCCCCCTCCAGAACAACTAGGCACACTAGAGACCCCCCCCCCCCCCCCCCGCCGCAACCAAGCCTCCTCCCATACCTCCAAAATAAGTCATGAAACCATCGACCCGAGTTGTCAAATCGTATGCAAGACGCGTGTTGAACTTGGTTTTTCTACCTGCAAAAAACCGATATTTTGTTATTTTTCCTTTTTACTTCCTTCGTTCTCGTTTTACGGAGGGAGTATCTATGAAAAATTGAAGACAAGCATTACAGGAGATCGATTAGAACCGAAACCAAACTCGACACGTGGCACAATGAATCTTCCTTTTTATCATCTTTTATGAGAGAAATGCAAGTTTTGAAGTTCAAAAGGCTAAAAAAAGAGCAAGAACCACACAGGATGGCCCACGCGTCATCGGCCCGTACTAAACCACCCCTCCCCTTATCCCCTCTTCCACCGTCCCCTGCCGCTTGGCCGTGTGCCGCTCCACATCACTCACACAGCCCCGAGAGCTCCGTGCGTCCCTCCCTCCCTCGCGCGCTCGCAGCCGGGCGCCATGGCGCACTCCTGCCTCTCCGCGGCGCGCACGGCGGCGGCTCTGCGCCCCCCGTTCCAGGCCGACTGCTCCGCGTCCGCGTTCCCCCGTCCGGCGCGCGCGTCCTCGTCGTCCCGTCCGCACGCGCACCGGCTCATTGCCGCCGCGCACGCCGTGCCGGTGGCGCGCAGGAGCGGCCGCGCGCTCTCCGTCGTCGCGATGGCGTCGCAGGAGGAAGCCACGGCCACGGCTGTCGAGGAGGCGCAGGCGGGGGAGGAAGACGTGGAGGAAGCCGCCGGGCAGCAGGTGAAAGAGGATGAGCCCGCAGGGGATGAGGTCGAGGAGCAGCAGCAGCCTGAGGAGGAGAGTGTGACCGCGGAGGCGAGCTCCGACGGCGGAGAGGACGCTGGTGGCGATGGTAGCAGTGGCACGGGGAGCAGCGCCACCAAGCTCTACTTCGGGAACCTGCCGTACAACTGCGACAGCGCGCTGCTCGCCGGCATCGTGCAGGACCACGCCATCCCGGAGATGGTCGAGGTACGCACCCGCGCGCGCACGGACGCTGTTTGCCGAAATGGATCACCGTGCATTGGCTGATCTTGATCTCAAATTCTGCATTCTCAGGTGCTGTACGACAGGACGACGGGGAGGAGCCGGGGCTTCGCCTTCGTGACGATGAGCACGCTCGAGGACTGCGAGCGGGTCATCAAGAACCTCGACGGCACCGTGAGCGCTCTCCTTGATTGATCCATCAGCCATCACACCGCACATTTCCTTACGTTTGGATTGGTTTTCTCACAGATGTACAGCGGGCGCACGATGAGGGTGAACATGGCCGACAGGCCCAAGCCGAAGGCGCCGCTGTACCCGGAGACGGAGCACAAGCTCTTCGTGGGGAACCTGTCGTGGACGGTCACCCCGGAGATGCTCACCGACGCGTTCCAGCGCTGCGGCAACGTGGTGGGCGCCCGGGTGCTCTACGACGGCGAGACCGGCCGGTCCCGCGGCTACGGCTTCGTCTGCTACTCCAGCAAGGAGGAGATGGACCAGGCCATCGAGACGCTCAACGGAACGGTATGAATCAAATCCCTAACCTGACACTCACCTGGAAGCCTGAATGTACCAATCGAGATAACACTTAAGAATCTTTGCCAAGATGAACTCTTTTTTGTTAGCTTGGAAATCCATTTTTCACAGCACCAAACAAAAATGTAAACCTAAGTTTCATGGCATAACTGAACTTAACTGAACAATGACTTGCAGGAAATCGAAGGCAGGGAGATCCGGGTCAACTTGGCCCTGGGGAAGAGGTACTAGAGAGCTGGACTTTCGTTTCTTCACATTGGAGAAACTCCCGTCAGGGTTTACGCCATGCTTCCTCGCAATGCAAAATTACAGAGCAACAAATGATCCATGGATTGCTCGTGGGAGCGCATTCCGAGAGCGGTAACAGATGGTTCTTGCATCCCCTGATCTGATATGACCACCCCGTGTATATTTGGCGGCTTCGTTCGTCGAGATGGAGCTGGGAAAAGCGTTACTTTTCTACTACTAAAAGAAAATTGTTGTGTATTTAATGATGTTACATTATGAGTTGTGACTGAAATTGCTGGGGTTGCTGGTCAGCAATATATTTCCTTGGTTCCATGCTCTTGGAACTGCATTCTTTTAGATCCTCTTGCAACTCGATTTTATGGTGGTTCTCGGCTGAAGAGATACCTAATAAAGTTCAAAATATGTGAGCGAGATGAGTTCATTACCATTCTTTCTACTAGCAGTTATGCCAGATTCATGTGAACATTAAGCTGTTGCTTGGAAAATCAACTCAACATTGCAAATGCATATTGCAACTGCAAAATGCATGTTGCGGTACTAAATTTCTAAGAGACAATGTAATACATTAGAGACAAGACACATACACAAACTTCAGATCACTGTGAAGCTTGTGAGTATTGTGACAGAGCATTCATGACAGTGACAATTTTCATCTGGGAAAGTCACTTGTGATCTCAGGTGCATATGCTCCTTTTTATAAACACACATCTCAAATCACTCAAAAAAAATTGGAAAAATATTCGCGTGTGTGTCTACACATTTCAATGTGCTCACATAAAGTTTCACGAAAAACCAACATTTCTAGTGCGTTGGGTAAGAAAGATTTAAAAAAATGTGCCGTGAATGACATTATTTTAGCATCGTATTTTGTCTTATCTACGGAGGGCCCATAAAAAGTCGGTTTTTCGTGAAATGACTTTGTGCACATCTAAAATTTAAAGATGTACACGGTGATAAAAAATATATTTAAAATTGTTTACAATACATTTCAAATAAAAAGAGAATATGCATCCCAAAGCATATACACTGCGTCCTTTTCTTCTACCTTTTCTCAGTTCGATGGCGACAACACACCGACAAGCGAATGGAGGCTAACAAAGTAGTACCAAAGTTTTCTTTTTGTTGGCGTATATTATTAAGGGGAATGCTGGAAAAAGATGAATTTTCTAAAAGGAAGAAGAAAAGAAAGAACAACTTAAGTGAAAGCCACATATGAAATTTGCTCATAATTGGTTTTATATTTTGATTGATATATTTGTAGTTCTTGTACAATGCATACAAGATGAGCATGAACATGGCAGACAAGTCGAAGGCGGAGCTACCCAAAATAGATGGGCCACAAGTTCTTCGCCTGCAACCTATCCTCGATGGTCTCCCTCCAGATGCTCACTGATGAGTTCCAATGGAGCATAAAACATAGACGGTGCCTGGGTGCTCTAACTGTGAGAGCGGCCAACCCCACCACTACGGCTTGTCAATTTGTTATCGAAAATCATACACATACAGACGTTTCCTTACATACCCTAGGCATGAATCTCAACCCTTGATTCCAACTAAACTGCCCCCCCCCCCCCCTTGAATTCAACCTCCCCCTTGATTGCCCCCACGTCATTCCGCAAGTTTGAGTCGTAACAATCCGTCCAGTATTGTACTCCCTTCGATCCATAATAAGTGTCGTTCCTCTAGTACAAAATTTATACTAGCTTAATACAAAATGAGCGACACTTATTATGGATTGGAGGGAGTACCTTTTCTCATTCGTAATTTGTGTTAAAAATGCATACATGTATACGATATATCTTTTTGGGCCACTCGGGCAATACGAGCGCCACCATCAAAACAACCCTCCTCGTCGGCCTCTACCCCTCGCTACCGCTGGTAAGTATCACCGGGGCAAAACATCACACAGTCACCAGTGGCGACATGATCTTCTGCTCCGCTGCACTTCTCCTTGGTGATTCTACTCCTCGCTACATCCGTCCCCCTGCCCTGACTCTCTACCTTCAACGTCCATCCTGCTAGTGGGCTTGACCGAAGGTCGCCAGACGATCATAGGACGATTGAAGGAGCGATATCCAACTTGTCCCATCCGGATCCTGCCCAGTTCAATTAATGCAGGTCTCCATGGTGGAGTTTTTTTCTCAACGTGGATGCAACAACATCGGATGGCAATAGTGGTGGTGATTTAGATCCGGTTGATCGGACGATTGTGGTGGCAGGCAGTGCCACAACAACCTTACAAGACTTCACGACGACTATGGTCACTGAAAGGTCTTTAAAGAGAGGTGATCTCTCCATTTGATGGTTCACTCAAGCATGGGATGCAAAACTACAGTTGAAGAAGACTTGGCGCAAAGGGATGATTGTGCAATGGTGGTCGCCGCAGATGCTGGGTTTGCAGAAAAGTGGTTGTGGCAACACATGAGCGAACTTGATAATGCTGCCACTTGCAATAAGTCTCGAGCTCTGGGGTGAAAGCCTAGGCCTGGCCTGACTTGATTATACTTGGTAATGACGATGTTTTTTTGCGGTGTTACTTTGTTGAAGGCATTGCTCGAATATGCTCGGATTGTTTCTTCATGCTGAAAACCTAGATTATGACCTTGTCGGTTGGATTGATGGTAGTGATTGTGTCAGCGCCGCTCACTTTCTGAAGGCGTTGCCATTAAAAAAATTTATCGTTCGTGTGAAGTCATGATATGGTTGGTTCGGATATGGTTATTGCTACAGTTTGTCGACTATGAATCTGATAGCTCTGGATTTTTTTACCCATGTACCAATAGCTTTGGTTTTATAGACTTTGGTAGTTATCTGTGTTTTGTGTGCGTGTCTACGCATGTGTGTGTGCATGTTGGTGTTGACTGTGTGTATCTCACTACGGTTCCCGTCGCCACCGCTACGGTCATGGTACGAGATGATGTAGTCGTCCTCGCCGCCTCCGTCGCCCATGTTCGCGAGATCATTCGCGATCTTGTGGGGACGCAGTGGACGTTCGACGCACCGCCCTTCTCCTTGTTGCCACCGCCGCAGCAGGTCTACTGGCCCAGTGGCGTGCCGTGGTCACCTCCATCATTCATCGACCTCTCGGGCGACGATGTTGGCGACGTCGACGACGAGTAGGGACCGAAAAGAGGACAGGCGGTGAGGACCAATAGCACCATCATTTTTAATGTATAATTAAATTTGTATGCAATTTTAAAATTGTTTTTATTAGATCCGTTGGATATCTCGCGATCTAAACGAATATCGCACGGATTCGTCATGCATAATTATCCGAGCCTTAGGTCAATTTCAAAATCAAGATCCAATTTGATACTCCCTCCGATCCATAATAAGTGTCGCTCATCTAATTAAAGTTTTGTACTAACTTAGTATAAAATCTAAAACACTTATTATGGATCGAAGGGAGTACTTTTTTATTCATTTGGATCACCTCGACGAATCCCTCTAACAGGATATAAATTAGAGAAATATTTTGCTTAAACATATTACAGTAGAAAATATAATCAAGCGGGAGCCACTGGTGTGGTGTGGTGTGACTTGTGACATGTCTCCTCCTCGTTGGCGCGACGAGAGGCAACCACGAAACTAGCGGTGTCCACCACCACCACATCCTCCCAGCTCCACTACGAGACGGGAGCAGCAGCCTCCTCCTCCGCGCCACACACACACCACCATCACCACTCCGCACCGCACGCCTGAGCCCCGCACACCTCGCCGCCGGCCATGGCCATCTCCGCCACCTCCAGCCTCGCGCTCCACGTCGCGCCGTCCGCCGCCCGGCGCCGCACGCGCAGCGTCGTCGTCGCATCGGCCTCCGCGGCCCGGTTCGACCGGCGCTCGGCCGTGCTCCTCCTGCTGTCGGCCGCGGGTGCTGGGTCAGCGGCTGCAGCAGCGGCGCCGGCCGCGAACGCCGCGGGAAGCATCGGGCTCTTCGGCATCCGGAAGAAGCTGGAGCGGGCGGAGGAGGCTGCGGTAGAGGCCGCGCGGGAGGTGGGCGAGGCGGCGGTGGAGGCCGCAGAGGCCGGCGGGGAGGCGGTGGCGGAGGCCGGCAAGGGGGTCGCCGGGGAGGGCATGCAGATGGCCGCCGAGGCGGGGCTCGCCGGCGACGCGCTCGTGCAGGCCGGTGTGGTCGCCGGCGCCGAGGTGCTCGGGGTCCTCGTCGGCTTGTCCGTCGTCAACGGCATCCTCAAGCCCCAGGCCTAGAGGGTTTGGGCTCGGCACGTAGTGTTTTTGCTGGCCCATCCGGTGTTTGGGTTTAGTGTTTGGGGAAAAAAAGGTGACTATTGGTGTTTGTTCATGACTTTTGTTGTGTAATATATTAGTAGTATGATTTTTAGTTACTCAAGAATTTTTTTTATGATTTATAGAGTGATGGATGCTCATGGTTCAACTATGTTTGCACTCCACTGTGCAATATGATCATAAAAAATGCTTTGTAAGGAATTCTTGCCATATAGATGTATAAAAAGGCGCACGAGCTATTTGTAAGGCGACTAAACTTCAAAATTTCATAAGTGGACTTTGGGAAGGAAATAAACGCAGCCCAAGGCCTGAGCTGACAACATCGATGCAAGTTGCGACGTTGACGACGAGGCAGAGCTAGGATCTTCTACTAGTTTAACCGTGGATGTCCAGGCCAACGCTGAGACCATTTGCAGTTTTACGGTGACTGACAAGTGGGCCATCGTACTCTGCTGCGGTCTGTGGTGCGTTCTTTCGTGTTCCTACGCGTGGCCAGCTGCAGGTGAGCTTTCGCGTGTGGTGGCAGCGCTGCCTCTTTGCCCTGGATAACAGCTCACCATTCCTTTGTCATACAAAAAAAAACTCACCATACACATTGAACATTTCCAGCGGGAAAAAGAACAACTAGGCGACGGGATGGATCAGATAGATGGTACACTATTTCTCGCAACACTGTTTTCTTCTGTTTTTTGTCAGATTCTTTTCTCTTTTCTATTTGGTTTTCTTTTTATGCATGTCTTTAATTTTTAGTTTTTTGTTTTTTTCATTAATATTTTAAAATTATGGATATTGCTCAAAAATCATGATTCCAAATAGAAACATGATTTCTTTTATAGTTTTTAATAGTTTTGCAGACATTTTTAAATAAATGAATATTTGTACAAATAAGTGAATATATTTTGAAATCTCATAGCATTTAAAAAAATTCTAAATCTGGAGCCAGGAACGTGCCTGGTTTAATTGGTAATTAGATTTTTTGTACAATATGCAAGTTTCCTTCATCTTTTTGTAGCCAGGAACACAATTTTATCAACCAGCCATTTTGAAGCCAGGAACATGTTTTCTTCAATCGATATTTTCTTTGAACATATGATCGCATGCGCGCATGGTTACTTATCTTTTCGTTTGTTTATTCCAATTGCTAATATATATATATATACATTTTTCCTGGTGCAAGCCATTGAGAAAAAGTAAGCTATATACTCCAAAATATTTTCCTATAATATAAAACGTGCAAGTTTCATAATATATGTCCATGTGTTTCGAGAGACATGTTTGCGTATTTTGAAGAAAATGTTTGCTTGTTTAACAAATGTACATGTATTATCCATGAGTTTAAAAATATGCATGCTATTGAAAAAAAAACATGTGTTCAAGAGATGACCGTGCCTTACGAAAATATTTATGTTTTAATCTTTTTTATATGTTAGAAGATGTCCATGCATTAAAAATATTTATGTGTTTAGTAAAGGGAAAACACATAAAACCAAGAAAATTTTAAAAAGAGATAAAATTGAAAGAAAATTCGCATGGTAGAAACTCAAAAGAAAACCACACATATATTGATTTTTTAAGGAGAAAAACCACACATATATGACTAATGTGACAAATCACCAAAATATATAGGCGGACACATGAATACTCTGGAGGAGAATATGATTTGCATAGGATACATATAGATGAGCGGTCTCCAACTCACCGTCATCAATAGTGGATAACCCAAACCTACCTAAAATTATATTCTGATGACATGAAAATCACAGCTATAGTCGGGCGCGGCGGAGCGCGCCTTTGTGTCTAGTCTCGTTGAAGATGGGACGACACTGTGAGCAGCAACAAGCCAGCAACTAGATGATATGAAGCGTATTCGTTTTCAACAGACTTACATATAGCCACGTTCATAAATAGCCAAAATGTATCATGGTGTAAAGAATATAATTGAACTGTTCAACAACAAAAGAATAGATGGCTTTTAACATGTCTGAAACCCAAGACTTCCTAGGGAGTTCTACAACAATTTCCATATAAATGCACCATGTGAAAATCAATGCATTTTTGCTATGAATGTTTTTCTTTCAAACAGGTGTCAAAATGCTCCTACTTTGTTTTGCTAGGGGAGGGGGGAGGGTGTTGCTCAAGTGCTTGTTGTTAATCCAAATTTAAAATGCCAATAAGAGTTGGGTTTATGTGCCGGAGTTAAACAAAGCGAATTTGTGTGTGGGGGGGGGGGAGGGAGGTGGGGGTCCTCTGTACTGGACAACCACAATCATAGGGAGAGGACGGAGGAGAAAAGACATGGTATTGCTCAGTGGCGGCGGCAGGTGTATTCCCGTGTAGTCCAGGGAATACCCAAGATTTTAGTTCAAAAATACTTTATACATATTAGGCCCAGCTCATTAAATCACAAATAGAAGGCACGTGAGTTACAGACGCACGGTTCGCTCGTCGTACCCAGCCACGCACTGTTCGCTTGCCCTCCCCCTATCCTTTTCACCCCGCGCCCTCTCTTCGCTGGTTCGGTATTTCCTCTACTCGACGAGGGACAGAGCCAGGCAGCCTCCGCCCCAACCCTAGCTTCCCAGAACCATTGGCCGCCGCCCCGCCCCGGCTTTCCGCGCTCGCCTGCCGCAAAGCCTCAGCCTCCCCCCCTCCTCGAGGCTCCTTCTTCATCAGGGTCGACCGGTCCGGCGGTCCAGTTGCCCAGCCCACGGATTTGTGCGCTCGCCGGCCGCCCCGCTCCAGCTCCGCCGAGCCCTGAGGGGCCCTCTTCATCAGGGTCTAGCCACCCAGCGCCCAACCCAGAGACCAGCGGGAGCGGCATACCGAACCAGCAACAGTTTCTCGCCCCCCTGCCACAGGTACATGCTACAGACTACAGAGAACAGTCCTAATTTTTGAGTTGATTCTACGAATTTCTTCCTTGGTAGTAGGATTTTTGCTTATACTGTTGTTCATATAGATGCTAATATCCCCCTTGGCAGTAGGATTTTTTTCTTATACACTATATAGTTGTTTATATAGATACTAATTGCCCCCTTGATAGTAGGATTTTGCTTATTTATAGATGCTAATTTTCCCCTTGGCACTAGATGAAGAAAAATTACTACTGTCTTTATTTATATAGTACATGTAGAGCAAATTTTTTTTGCCAATGAATACCAAGCTTCAAAATCCTGGCGCCGCCACTGTCTAGACTCCGGCGGCCAGGACGGACGGCCCTCTCCCGCCTCCCTCACCCTCCCCTGTCGACCCTCTCCCGCCTCCCCAGGTCGGCCAGCAAGGCCTGGACCGCGGCGGCGTCGACAACCTGAGCCTCCTGCTCGTCATTCTTCTTGCGCTCCTTGCTGGGCGGGAAGAAGAGGTCGACCTTCTTGCCAGTGGCCTTGCGGAGGCTCCGGGTTCCGGCCGACTCTTTCCCTCCCCTTCCCTCACCCATTCGCCCTCGGGCGTCCGCCTCCCCTGCTCGGTTGCACCCCGGACGGCGGACCCCGGCCCAAGTAGGCGCCCAGTGTGGCAGCACACCAGCAGTCCAACACCCTTCGACTCACCTCACATCTTCCCCCGGTCTATTGATCTACATCCAGTTTAGCATCCACCAAGCCATCAAGGTATCCTTTCCCTTTGTTTTCTATAAACAAATCTGAAGATTTTTTCAGTGATTGCTTGTAAACTGATTTTTCCTTGTTTATGTGATTGTGATGTAGATGAAAAAGAGGGATGTTTACTTATTTTGTTCATATATTGAAATTGCCGTACTATCTGGTTCATATATTGCATTTGGAGTAAAATTTTTTTGGGATGAATACCCAACCGGCAAATCCTGGCGCCGCCACTGGTATCGCTTCTTTATATGCACACCGAAACGCAAAGGTCTTTCACAACGAGTCCATGATAAGAGAGTGAATTTTGTACTTTTACCGATGGAGGCATAATGAAGCTCTCTAAATTTTTTGTTTAACCCTACTCCCTTCATACCGGTGCATTAGTCATCTTAGGTTGTGCATTGTGACCAAGATGGAAGGGAAAACAAGAAAACTTAATGCTTATTTGCTAATTAATATCATCACATACAATGAATTGACCACTGCATGCCGTGCTAAGTTGTTTAAAGTCATTGGAAACATACGTGCCCCACGTTTCTTATTGGTTAATACCTTTATTTATGTCAAAAAACAAAGAACGAGGTGGAAGTTAATGCTTCGCGCCTAGGTGTTTTGGGAATATTTGGTTTTCGTAATGTGCCTAATGCACCGGTATGGAGGGAGTACTTTATTGTTAAGATCAGGCAAATATTTTATCTTCATTTAAAAAAACTCTCAATATAGTATTGCATGGTCTTTGCATTACGTGTCAGGTGATTTTCTAAAAAAAAAAATTATAGAAAAATTGCCCTGCACTAAAGGATATTGCCCAACATCTATGAGCATAATCCACAAAATCCTCATTTGTTGTTGTTCTCGATAAATGTTTTTATTTGCGCACCGAAGAGAGGGGGCGAGGATGGGTTCTTGATTATTGTTATGGCCCTGTTTTAGTATTGGTCTGTACATTATCATGGTGACCAATGCTTTGCATTTTGATTGGTATGATTCTTCACAAACTTATTATTGTGGAGACTGGTTGTGCTTTTGTGGCATTTTTCGATAAATAACAATCTTAACAGTTCTCCTCTAGCCAATCTGGAGATGGAGAAATTGAGTACTAGACTTCTTCAAAATTTTAATCTTTTTAAGATTAATCGGTTTACCAATAGGGTGGCTCATGAGATTGCGAAGTTTAGCTTTGATACTCCCTCCGTACCGGTGCATTAGTCATCTTAGGTTGTGCACTGTGACCAAGGTGGAAGGAAAAATGATAAAACTTAATGCTTATTTGCTAATTAATATTATCGCATGCAATAGATTGACCACTGCATGTCATGCTAGGTTGTTTAATGTCATTGAAAACATACATGCTTCATGTTTCTTATTGGTTGATTCATTTATTTATGTCAAAAACAAGGAACGAGGTGAAAGTTAATGCTCCGCGCCTAATTATTCTCGGAATATTTGATTTACGTAATGTGCCTAATACACCGGTATGAAGGGAGTAGTAGGGTTGATGGTGCTTTTATTAATACGGAGTAGTTTTGCATGTTGCGTGGTGTATGATGTAGCAAATAATTGTAATTATATTTGAATTAATTGATAATGAGGTGTTGACAAAACAATATTCTACATTCTATAAGTAGTTTCTGTCATTTCCCTTTCGAACATTCAAGTAGTTAGTTCATGCCAATTTTCTGGTAGTATTTCTGACGTGGCCTAACTCCGGCAAAGCAATCAGATTTGAGCCCAAATCGATTGGAAGAGAAGTGATAGCGTGGGCCCACGGCCATGTCGGCAATGACGGAAAATAAAATGGAGAAAAACAAAAAACAAAAAACACAACTGTTTCAGAACTATAATGGCCACCGCCGTGCTCCGCCGCCCACTGCTCGCCTCGCCTCTTCCGGCCGCCGGCGCCGCCGCATCCTGCTCCAGCTCCGCCAGCCCCTCGTGCGTACATATCCGGCGGCGCAGGTACCCGCCTCCCCTGCTCGCTGTCTCCTCCGACTCCTCCAAGCCCCTCGCCTCCTCCTCGACCGGCGGCGGCGCCGACCCGGACGAGGAGCCCGTCCTGCCCCTCCTCCAGGAACTCTCGGTAAGCCGCTCTCCGTATCGCCTGCAATGATTTGCAGATTTGGTGGATTGGTTCTGATTGCGTTGTTCTGTTGGCAGGATTGCTTGGTGCTCCCGCCCAAATTCCTGTCCCTGCTCCCCCGCGACCTTCGCCTCGACGTAAGCACTCACTACTCACTACCCTCTTCTCGGCTCCAACCCACTTTCATCTGCACTCTTGCTAAGACTATTTTGGTTATGAGCTAAGATAATCAGTTACTAACCTCACACTCACTGAGAATAATCACAGTGAGCTTCAGAGTTCAGAATGTGACTGGCAAAAGCTGCCTACCTTATGCTGAACTTCAATGGACTAACCATTTACTCTCTGCCTACTTGGTGGCTAAACAAATTTGAGACTTGATTGGGTATATGCCAAGCTGAGTTATCATGTGGTTCAGACTTCAGAATTTTGGCCAGTCAAACAACACAGAGGCAACTTTGAATTGTAATTAGAACTATGCTTCAAAAAATTGTAATTAGATCTTCCAGCTTTGTTAATCTTGTCCAACAAGTTCTGTTTGGTTATCCTTGAAGCTCAATGATGCGGCGTTCGATCTCTCCAACGGGCCTGTTCTCAATGAGGTAGGTACCATGAAATTCATTGATTCAATAAACATGGGAGTTCTATTTTGGTGCAACCGTTAGTCCGACTTTGTTTGTTTGCTGAGTGACAGTGTGGCCAAGAGGTCGGTGACCTGCTGCTGGACCTGGCGAAAGCATGGGAGATAGCTAACACAGAAGCATCAAATAAGCTTGCCAAGCAGCTGCCGTCGATGGCACCCTACTTGACTGCCAGCGCGAAATCAGGCACGGATCTTATCTGTATATTGTCAGGATTTTGTGTTCAATGCGACATGGTTTCTTGATTGAAGGTTGTGTTCCTTGCCCGTTTTCCATACATAGCGTAGCATTTGGCAAGCGGATGGCGGCAGCTGGAAAGAAGTTTCAGACCATGGGGCAGTATGGCAATGGAGAGTTCAAGAAGGTTAGCGACTCACTCACCCTTTATCCATCCTGTCCTTCTGAAATTGCTTCAGGTATATTTGTTTAGTCATGTCACAAACATGAGTCCATCTTGTTACCAAACAATTGGGCCAGCAAGCGTTCCATGTCCAACATTTGTATAACATTGGTTGCAGCAGGATAAAAACATCTGAATGTGGGTGTATTAGTGACAGGAATCCAACCTGTTGGGACAGAAGAAAAATCTCAGATTCATTGTGTCACGATGCTTCAGCTTGGCCTCATGCTCTGTCTCATTGCTAAATTACCTTGTATCCTATTCTTGTTTGCTTTTCAAAAGATCGTCTTGAACCACACATGTATCTGCAAATGTAACATTCTTGTATCGTATTTCTGTAGATTTCTGATACAATGATCAAGATCGGTAAGGCTTTATCGAAACGCCCAGTGATTCAAGCTGAAGTAGAGGCCACGAAAGAAAAACGAAAGCTGAAAGTAAATTTGCCCCTCTGCACTTTGATTACCTATCCACCTTCAGGTGGATTGTGCACATGGTTTAATCTAATACCCGTACATTTTCAGTTTGCAGGAACTGAATTCGAATTGACAGCACAAAATGCGTACATCGGTGCTGCAGTTGGACTTGTTTTCGGGTAAGTTTCAGACACATACGCCTGTACATCATCTCTTTCAGTTAAGCAAACTTGTAAAGCCAGTTGGTTTTATTTTCTTGGTCAGCTGTTTTGCATGAATTGTAGTACTATATTTGCATAAGGAACATGCCACATGTGACATCAATAAATAAGTAGATAGACTAATATAGTTTTGCCGGTTTCTAAAAATATTTTACTGGATACTTCTCATGTTTCCTCTGCATGCATCTCATACTACTACATTTTATATTGGATTCGATTCCATGCGAGTGATTCCTTATCTTATCCAGTAGTATTATGTTAAAAACAGACAAGCTGTTAGTCAATAGAATCATTCTACAGATCTGCATTCTAACGCTGTCCTTTTAATCAAGGATACATGCACATCATGCTTCACATATTAAACTGGTCGGCACTCAAACATGTTCATTACATAATCCGGTCGTGCACGCTCTTTCACGATGGCTTGTATACCCAACTGAAGGCTTATTTGACATCCCACATTTACTTTTCCGATGTAGGTTTTTCTCCTGGCAGCTAGCCCAAGGTGTGCAAAGCAGCCCAGACGACAGTCAGGTAACTAATTGGCATGAAAATCTGAAAATCACATAGGGTTCCAATTGAATCATTTATGCTTCTCCATCCATCGTGCTGACTTGTCTGAAAGTGGTTCTTTTTCGTTCTGACGCAGGCGCTCAAGGTCCCACTGCTGCTTCTCGGCTACACTTCGACCGCCCTGTCCGCGGCCGCGGCGGTGGGACTCGTGGTGCTAGCTCTGCAGATGAACCCCGATGATAAATCGGACTAACTGAACCGCCCTTCAGTTTCTGGAGACCATGGATCAACCGCGGCGTCTTAACCCCTGGAAGAAGTGTAACTGCTGTAATGCTACCTTTGAGTTATATAAAATCTCTTTTGCCGTCATCAGAATATAGAAGGCAAATGATTTGGTGTGTCGCATTTTGTACAAATAATAAAGTGCCGTTTGTTCGTGTGAAACTAGTGTTGCCTTGTTGCAATGAAAAGGGTGAAACACCCTGGGACTGGGACTGTCCTCCTTGCACTCGCACATTCTTAAGGCATGCTATCTGTTCTTTTACATTTCTCGCAAAAAAAAGACTATATGTGGTACCAACAAAATCCGCGAGGGCTATCGAAAACACGAAGAAATTCTACGTGGCGGCCCGAGACCGAAGCCTAATATTTTTCTACATGAAAACTAAATAAATCAGCTAAACAGTGGGAGATTTTACCGCTCTGTGATTCCAAAATCGCATTGTTCTCTGAAAAAGGAATGGAGGACTTGAGTTTCCTCTGAAGTTCCAAAGCTCCATATTAATTTATTAGCCGGCCTTGTAATCCTGGCTCCATTTTTGTTTGGTACGACGAGACCTACTCCACCATTTCTGCAGAGGATTTTCCGTTAAGGAGGATCTCAGACCGATCCTGTAAGCCTGGAATCGCAATAAATTTTCGGATATCCCAAACCCACACTGAGCCCGGCCCGGCCCATTCCGCCGAGCAAAAAACCCCACCTCTCCTCTCCTCCTTCTCCAGCACACCTTCGCCTCCCCCCCCTATCCCCACCTCCTCCACAACCCCACCGCTGCCCATCCTCCATCTCCGCCCCAAATCCAGTCGGAAGCGATCAGCAATGGCGTCCTCCACCCAGGGCCAGGTCATCACCTGCAAAGGTAACCCCGTACGATCCCCGCGCCCCGCTCCTGTCCCCGTCTGATGTCGCCTTGTAGAGTGATTTCGGTCGGAGTGTGCTCGGTTTGATCTGGATTTTGGTTTTTGCCGCAGCGGCGGTGGCGTACGAGGCGAACAAGCCGCTGGTGATCGAGGACGTGCAGGTGGCGCCGCCGCAGGCCGGCGAGGTCCGCATCAAGATCCTCTCCACCGCGCTCTGCCACACCGACTACTACACCTGGAGCGGCAAGGTCTCCCCTCTCTCCCTCCCCCTTTCTCTCGCTCCTCCAATCTAGGTTTCGTTCCTCGTGTTTCCCCAGGGCCCTGTCGCCAGCACTGGCACTGCTGGTAGTCACCGCCTCCCCCCAACCCCAGCCACTTATCCAGTGCTGCTAGTTGGATTTCCCCTCCCGTCAGTATTATTCCACTGCGTCACACACCTATGAAGCATCTTGACATGTTTGATTGCGACAGCTGAACCTGTTGCTTTTATTTCTTCTCTAGACTAGATTATTGTGAGTGGTCGGGACGAGACTGGTTAAATGGGGATTAATTGGCTTCTATGTAGCGTTGTACAAGTTGTTCATCATCCAGTGGGAATAACTGTAGAGTGACCTGACCTGGTTGGTGTACAGAAGTTTTTTTGTGTGTGTGTTGAAACTTGAAAGCCTACTGCAATCTGTATAGATTTATTGGAATTTGTGGTCATGTTCATGAAAGAAATTGATTTGCTATGCAGGATCCTGAGGGTCTCTTTCCTTGCATTCTGGGTCACGAGGCTGCTGGGTAAGCCTATAACTTTGTGCGATTTTGCATAAGATCGAGCATATCTAAGATAACCGTGCTCTGATAAGTTTTGCTTTTGTTGCCACTAATAGGATTGTTGAGAGTGTCGGTGAAGGAGTGACCGACGTGCAGCCTGGGGATCATGTCATCCCTTGCTACCAAGCGGAATGCAAAGACTGCAAGATGTGCAAGAGCGGGAAGACCAACCTCTGCGGCAAGGTCCGTGGTGCCACAGGGGTTGGGGTCATGATGACTGATCGCAAGAGCCGCTTCTCGGTGAATGGGAAACCCATTTACCATTTCATGGGGACGTCCACGTTCAGCCAGTACACTGTTGTGCATGACGTCAGTGTTGCCAAGATCAACCCACAGGCTCCCCTGGATAAAGTATGCCTGCTCGGCTGTGGTGTTTCTACTGGTAGGTTCTCACCATACTTTACTTGTACAGAATTGATGATTTAGTTATCAGCACATCAGCAGTCTAGTTTGCCATCTCATGGATCATTTTATAATTTACATGCCACTAAACAAACTTTGCATGTAAAGCTTGTTGATTTGTTTGCTTAAATGCATTGCTCTATTATTACCAATGATTTGAATATTTATATTTCAAATGCATCTGTTAGCATCAAGTGGGTTGTTTCTCCGTCCTAGTTCTTTTGCTGAAACCACTCTCTTAATTTAGGGCTCCTTTGGGATTTAAAAAAAAGAAAGCATCATTTGTGTTATAACGCCGCAAGTTTCCTACTCTTTTACCGGTTAACTGGACACATGATTACACACTGTTGTTTGCACCTGTGAAGTGCTGACAACAATATATTTAGCTCCTTGACATTCTTGTGACCATCCTAATTTCCAAAAATAGTTATTGTCTCGTTTTCTATATATCTTACAAAGCGCAATCATGTAGGCCTTGGAGCAGTATGGAATACCGCAAAGGTTGAAGCAGGTTCCATTGTTGCTATTTTTGGCCTTGGCACTGTTGGACTTGCAGTAAGTAAACTATATTTGGATAAACTTATGTATCTGTCTGGAAATTGAGCATTGACATCTGAACTTTCATGTTTAGGTTGCTGAGGGGGCGAAAACAGCTGGTGCTTCTCGTATTATTGGCATTGACATCGATACCAAAAAGTTTGATGTTGGTATGATTATATTTCCTATAGTTTCCTTCATTGTACATTCCATTCCCCTGAAAGCTTAGAAACTACTAGTATGTTATTTTCTTCTTAAGCTGCATGGTTCCTTTTGTTCAACTGCGGAAACAGAGCAACTCACGTATGTGTTCTCGTCCCTGCCAGAAGATGAGAGTGCCTTCTGGTGTGCATGCTGTTTCTGGAAGCTTTTATAAAACTTCCAGTTGCTTTGAGTTGACATGAAACTCTCTCCTGTGTCTAGTGTGTGGAAAATAAATCTGTAATATAATTGTTGGTTGGGTTAAATACCACATTATATCTATAATCCAGCCAGACTTTTCCTATGTTTTTATGCTCTCTTAATGCACATGGTAACATTGACTCACCATACTGAATCACATTGTTTTGTAAGAAAATTCATCTAGATATCATGAGAGTCTACTTTCGTTCTCTCATGGTAAATAGGGTATTTATGACAAATCTACTCTTGCAAACTTGATGTGCTGTACTTGTTACCACTGAACACATTGCTTTCACTGGATGCTATCTTTTAGCAATAAAGTTTATATTTTAATTATTTTCTTCCCTTGCTGTTTGCAGCTAAAAACTTTGGAGTTACAGAATTTGTGAACCCAAAAGACCATGAGAAACCAATTCAGCAGGTCCTAGTTGACCTTACAGACGGTGGTGTGGATTACAGTTTTGAGTGCATCGGAAATGTTTCTATCATGAGGGCTGCACTTGAATGCTGCCACAAGGTACGCTAGAGTTGCATCTTATGTTTATGAATTTCGTGGACTGTTGCAAACTGATAACATACCTGACATAGTAACATGGTATTCTTCATACAAATATGTTATCCAAACAATTGGGTCTTGAATTAATGCTATCATTGTGTTTGCGTATCTATTTCTGAATACACAGAAGCTATTTGAGCTGAAAGGGGAAGAAATTGCATTGCATTTTCCTATGATGTATTTTTTAAGGGAAACACTGTGGATCTGTTTTCAAATTCCCATCTGTAGATCTCTTTTGTTTTCAAATATGGTGCAATTGCTTTCGGGTTCTCGTTTACAGATCTCTTGTTTCATGTTTCCAGTCACCCCGAAATCAATACATTGCCTTAAAGTAATTTATTTCTTACCTGTAGGGCTGGGGTACCTCTGTCATTGTTGGTGTAGCTGCGTCTGGCCAGGAGATTGCGACGCGGCCATTCCAGCTAGTCACTGGCCGTGTCTGGAAGGGAACAGCCTTCGGTGGCTTTAAGAGTCGAAGCCAGGTGCCGTGGCTCGTCGAGAAGTACATGAACAAGGTATCAATCTCAAACAGAATAAACCGCAAGTTAAGAGGGGTTTTTCTGTCTAAAACAAGATCTGCCCACCACAGGAAATCAAGGTGGACGAGTACATCACCCACAGCATGAACTTGAGCGACATTAACAAGGCATTTGACCTGCTGCACGAAGGCGGCTGCCTGCGGTGTGTGCTGGCGATGGAGCACTGAGGATCTTGATATGCGTCTCGCCTGCTTTGAAGCCGAGCAGTGTGTGTCGTGTGAAGTTGTAATGCAGATCTATCCTCCGCCTTGGGACTAGAACTCATTTGCTCTAGAAACTCTTGAACACTTACCACTGCTATAATAATATGTTCTGTTGGATGGTTGCCTGGTTGGGATTGTTACTGCTAGTTTTATACTCCTATCTGTATTGGCTCTGCAAATATGTGCTGCATCTGCATTTTAGCTTGTCGTTGCAAAAAATTGCTGCAAAGGCAATTTAGGTCATGTTTGTTTCAGCTTGAATCTGAAACAAACAACTATTTTGAATCAGATTTGCTAGTGAAACTAGAATCTGTATACAGGATTCAAAATTTCCTTATTTTCTTGAAGCTGTCAAAGCTGATTTTGCGAGAATACACAACTGATTCAACCAACAGAAGTTGAAGCTAAAACAAGCAGGGCAAATATCTGCTTGAAATCACCACAAAGATTATGCCAGTAAGCTAAGAGTACAAGTTCTATAGAAATATATAAAAAGAATCTACGTTTTTGGGAGGTAATAATCAAAATCTGGACCTGAAATTTGCAGTACTAAAAGCTACAGCAGATTACAGATTTTCGGAAAGATTAAGCCAGTAATAGAATATAGCATGGCGCAGGAAATATAATCTACAATACATCGTCCACTGCCTTGTTTGATAAAACTTTGTTTGATAAAACTGAGCATAAAGTATTCTGATGCTTATAAAAGCCCACCGGCACTGGCAAGTTCCTCCGCATTGCGTGCAGAATGACCGCGCGAAGATTTTGCAGTATCAAACTTAATGGTCTGATACACAAGTTTACAGTATGATGCCGCAGGGAAAATAAATATACACACATCCCAGTATACAGCTACGGTACCACAAAAGTGAACAAATAGTACATTGGCTTGTGTGTTTGATAAAGGAGCTCAGAGTATTTTGACGCTTATAAGAAGCCCGACGGCACAAAGTTCCTCTTCTGGTGTCAAAATTTCTGAAGCCATGAGGTTCTTGATATCTCGGTCGGCTCCCGTAAACTCCACGATGTTTCATTTGATTGCTTCCTCCTTGTCTTGGACGCTGCTGCCTGATAATTAGAATTGATGAATATAAATGATGGCAAGACAAATTTAAAACATAGTACTCCCTCCGACCCATATTAATGGGCACACACTTAGTACAACTTAGTAGTACTAAGTTGTACTAAGTGTGTGCCCATTAATATGGATCGGAGGTAGTAGAAATTTTGTGGCAACACGAATGATCATGCAAGATTTTTTTAATGAATAAACAAGTGAGCAAAATTGCGCCGGTCCATTTCATGGAAGACGTCTACAGACACTTGCAAATATTACTCTAGGTTCTTGAGAAAGTACACACAATACTTAGGTCAGAATCTTAATTCGCAAACATGGATTCATAAATAAACCACACAGTTATGCACATGAGGGCTTGTTCGATTCGGTGAGGATTGAGGGCGATTAAATCTCTTGCAAGTCAAAATCCTCCTCATTCCCCTCTAATCCTTGAAGGACAAGCCCTGTAGGACCGACCTTCTAGCTGTTCTTATTTTCCTCTCCGGAAACTAACTAAAATCCTATTATCTCTATACTGACTATGCTAAACAATAACATCAAGAGAATACTTTGCTGCATTCCAAACTTACAGTATGTTGTTAGTGTTAAATATCAGCAAAATTCACAGATGCCTAGGGTTTCTTGAAATACTTTTTTTTCATTTCACTTCCGCCTTTCTGCACAATAACAATATGATTCAGTGAAATTACCATAAATAATACAAAACTAGGGCAGGGATTGTATGGATCTCCTTGTATGGCAAGATGTATATCTACCCATAGCTTGACAATTTAAACCGGTTACTTAAATATATGGAATGTCACTGACACTTACAAACGCTAAATGCAAGACACGTGTTAATGATACAAGGAATCAGTGTGATAATGTGCAAGGAAAGAACAGAAGCAAATTGTATGTAAGCTACTATGATTTTTTCAGATAATTACCGATTCGAACTCGTGGCTTTCTCTCGCCAGTGGACGGCTTCTTCTTCATGTAGCAGCCATTCCAATCACCTCCATCCTGTGAATAGTAATCCATAGGGTATTCTCCTCCAAAATCATCTCCACCACCACAATCACCAGTACTACAATCACCATCTCCACAAGTTCCTGATCCTGAACAGCACCCACTGCCACCTCCAGCTCCACCACTACCGCCACATTCCCTACTCCCCTTCTCCCACCACCCAGGAACATACCCCAGTGCGACATCAAATTCAAATGTTGTCAGCACCGGCCTCTTGAACCCCTCTCCCCAATCGATCGACAACCGAGGACATGCAATCTGCACCCATGCATCCACGGAATCCCCGAACAGCTCCATTCTCGTCGGGGAGAGCTCCGACATGAGCACCACCATGTGCTCCAACCCTTTCTCCTCCAGATGCTCTACCACCCGGTCAAGGACCTTCACGCTTCCCTGCCGGCCCAGCGTCCCGAGCACAACTCCCCAGCTCTTGGCCTTCCTCGCCGCCAGCACCGCCTCCTTCCTCGCCTGCTTCATCCCAACATGGTCATACTCCTCCAGCACAAGCACACCAAGAAATGGATCAAACCGGTAGGCCTTCACCGCAGGGTTGGCAATCATGAACGCCTCGAGGTGGAACCTTCCGTCGGCGACGAAGACTACCACGCTCACCCCCTCCGACTTCTTCAGCGTGGGCGCGGTGCACCCGAGGATCTCTCCGGCGGAGAGCGGCTTGGCCTGCGGCACGACGATGTCGCGGTAGCCGTCCCGGGTGAGCATCTCGCGCGCGGTGTGCACCGCGGAGATGAACTGCACGGTGCCAGCGAGCGCGAGGCGGGGCGCGGTGGCGGGGTCCGGGAACGCGCTGCGGACGGCGGCAGCGAGGCGGAGCGCGTCGACGCGGATCTCGACGAAGACGTAGAGCACGGGGAGGAGCGAGGAGGTGACGGGGACGAGGCAGGAGTGGCCGTAGTGGACGAGGAGGTCGGCGGAGAGCGCCTTGGCGGGGCGGTCGCCGAGGCAGCAGGCGCCGTAGGTGGGGTCGGCGAGGATGAGGACGTCGTTGGAGGGGTCCTCGGCGAGGAAGGGGCCGAGGAGGTGGGAGATGGGGAGGGAGAAGAGGAGCAGGCCCTCGGGGAGCTGCAGCGCGGCGCGGCGCGCGCCGGAGGAGCGGATGCGGTGCGCCGTCTTGTGGAGCTCGAAGTTGTAGGCGGGCGGGAGGAGCGAGGTGGCCAGGGTGGGGTCGTTGAGGATGGAGGCCGGGATCGGGGTGTGGATGAACCGCTTGGGGGTCGGCTTCTTCTTGGCGCTCTGTGGCGCGTCTACCGCGGTTACGGCGAGCGAGGTGGAGGGGTCGCCGGCGTCCATGGCGGCGGCGGCGGCGGGTGGGGAGAGACGGGAAGAGGGGTTTGTTCAGCTTTTGCTTAGCAGCACGAGACAGCCGGAGCCGCCTCCCCACAACAAAGAAAGAGAGAGAGGAGCAGCAAGAGAAGGCCCATCCACTCTGCGGAAAACTGCAAAGCCCGGCCAGAGAAATGGGCCAAAGTGATTTTTGAACATCTTAAATCTTCTTCTTCTTCTTCTTCGTTCCTTCTCTTTGCTATTCATTCATCAGGAAAATCCTTTTGTTTTTAACAAATTTTATTTTCTGCTGTCGTTGTTTCCTTTGCTTATTTTATTTGGGGTTTTATAGTCTATAGGTTCTAGTTAGGTTTCTTGGTTTATTGATCGGGTATTTCTCATTTTATGTTTTCTTTCATTTTTTATTTTTACCCTTTTTTACTGATGAACAAAAAGTTATACATATTGTTTCAAGTACATTGTAATTGTTTTTTTAAGACACAGTGAATATTTTGATACATGTTGAAAATTTATAAACACATTATGAATATTTATTAAATTAATGATGAAGCCTTTTTCAATACATAATGAACTTTTTTTTGATACACATTACATTTTTCACGTATGGTTCACATTTTATAAAGACACGATGATTAAAAATCACATGTTAACATTTTTCTATAAAATATTCACACACTTAAAGAATTATATAACTAAAATAGTGATCACTCTTTTATTAAAAATGTCTGTGTAAAATGAACAAAAAAAAATGAAAAATGCTAGTCTAAGCACGAGCACAGCTGCTCCTATTATCTTGCACGTTCTTTCTTTCTGAGATTCACACTGCTAGTCGTATTGCAGCCCACATAGACTACGGTATTTGCGTATTTTCCTAGTTCGTGGCCGACATCTGTCAGAGAGTTCTTGCGCTGGTTCCGTTATGTTTCTGCCGGCTCAAGTGTCTACTGACGAAGTGTACTGTTTTCTGTTCTTATCTGGGCCGTTCTCCACACAAAAGAAACACGAAGCTCTCAGCCAGTGCATCTGCTTACTCGCACATACACCTCACAAAAAATGCTAACCTTAGGCTAATCATGATTCCTATTTCGGGTCAGCAACGATGTCTGAAGCTTATGCACCCACAAAAACCGCCCTTGGTAAATTTTATTTAGTTATTAATGACCACTGCTACCACGGCTCAAAAATAACATCGACATTTTCTGCCATTCGCCAACTTGATATTTTGGAAAATTATCAAATATGGCAGCACCAACAACACGAGGTTACAATTTCTCACTACGTATCAGCACCATAGAACACAATAATGTTACAACACAACAAGCGTTTTCTGCACACTTCACTGGTATCGCTTCGACCGTTACTACAATAAATCTTCACACTAACCCCTGCCGGAAAGTGAACTTCCTGATTCACGGGCCATCTTCCCAGGAGACGGACGTTGTTGTGCTGGCTCAGGAAAACCTCACGACGGCCTCCGATTCGCCGTCACACCCTACAGACACGTTCTTGTGCTGACCCACAGATCAGGACTACCGCATACGTACAACATACATTGTTGCATTTTTTTGAAACTGTCACCGGGGGAAATCCCCACAGTTTATAAGGAAAACCGGATCGAAAATCATACAAGGTGATCCCGTTTATGAGGAAAACGAAATAAAAAAACCTCACAAGCGAAGAGCCCTCATCTACCACATGACAGAAGCCTACAATCGCATGGAGCACACCGCCAAATCCGGAGCCGCCGCCCCGGCGTCCCCCGCTCGCAGGCGAGCCGCAACACCGCACGACACGACCACCTTATAGCCCTCGCTACACGAGATGACCGCTCGCAGACCACAACATTGCGCCAAATTCCGAGGTCGCTACCTCGGCGTACCAATCCGATCGATCCCACGGACCGCATCGACCGGGTCGACGACCTCGCCGCCCATGCAGCACAAGAACGGCACCCAAGTAATACAAAGACGCGGCCGCTCCCCATGATGCCACCACTGTATTACCTTCTGAGGCCGCCGCCTCAACGCACATCCGCCATCCGGAGCCGCCGCTCCGGCGTCCACATACATGATGCCGAAAGGTTTTTCATCAGAAGATTCAAATCCTTCGCGATGCCGAAGAAGCTCCACAACTACGCCTCCAAGAAGGTAAACGACGCCCGCAGGCGTCGCCGTCGTCGACCTAGACCATGGTCAGGCAATGCATTCGCCAGATAAACTCTACAACCACGCCTCCAAGAAGGTAAACGACGCCCGCAAGCGTCGCCGTCGTCGGCCTAGACCATGGTCAGGCAATGCATTAGCCGGAGTTCTTCGACATCAACGTTCCTTTCATCCACACCATCCGACCCGCCATGACCATTCTCCACCGCCACGAGCCGAGTCAGTCCGGCCCAACTACTCTTCACATCGAGCAGATTTACCCGACGCCGCCACCGAACCAGCAGTGCCGAGCACCATGCTGGCAAACAGGCAGAGTAGCAGCCCGAGGCTGGGAACCACCACGGTTCCAGCCGCAGCAGCAGAGCAGAGCACATTGAGAAGAGAGGACGCCAGCCAGATCCGCCAGAAGCAGCCGGCAGCACACCTGCCGACCGACCGAGATCAGCACCACCACCAGCCTACCACCCCCAGCGCCAGATCCCATCAAGAAACGCCGGATCCAGCCGACGAGCTTCTCGGAAGCCGCAGGACGGTCTGCCTGCCACCAACTGTCCCGGCCAACGCTCCCACGCCGGATCCGAGCAGGCCGCCCCAGATCCGGCCAACAACAGCCGAGCCGCCGCCACAGGAGCGAGATGCGGCCGCCGGCACCCGTCCGACGGCGACACCCCTCCTCGGGCACGCGGACGCGAGAAAACCAGCAGGCCCGCCCGCCACCTTCCCGGGAGCGCGCGCGGCGCCGGCGGCCTCCTCAGGTGGCGGCGAGACAGGGGCGGGGGGAGGGGAGACGCAGTGGGCGACGCGGGGGCCGAGTTTGGGGCGCCGCGGCGCGAAGAGGCACAGAGCCCCGCCGCCACCATCCCTGGTAGACGCACGGCTTCGCCTGCGTCCCCTCCGGTGACGGCGAGGCGGGGGAGATGGAGGAAAGGGGGCTGGCGGCGGACGGGCTTGGGTTGCCCCCGAGTCGCCTGGGGAGGCGACGCGAGGGGGGGGGGGGGGGGTTGCAGCTCTGCGATTCCGACCTGTAAATCCATTGTTGCATTTTTTAACCCTCCCGTATTCCTATGGAAACTGTTGCGGCTTAGATCCCAATACGGTACACAACGATGTAGATACCAGGCTCATATGTGCTCGTGAGCATAAAATCCACGTCCCAAGACGAACGCTTCTCCCTCAACCGCTACTACTTGTTCATCTATGAACTTCTACAAGCAAAGTCACACTCACGCTCCTTGAAGCCACAAGCCTCCTTGGTTGCCTGCCAGCTTGTGGACTTACAAAGTGTGTGAGACCATAAGTCCAAACTATCAATCATAATAAGTTTGAGAGAAATAACAAAGTGAATGTCTAGCTGACAAAGAGATTTAGCGCTTGGAGCATCCCAAATGTTACATGAGAAGAAGAATGGAAGTAATAACGACGTCTTGCACCGGCAAAATTGGGATGGCGAGACGGCAAGATCGGTCACCAGTGCAGTACTTGGTGGAGCTCATGCTCCTCAATGCCATCTGCAATGGAATGAAACTTGCACAACGAGAGGATGCAATGCATGAGCCTCCACTATCCATCTAACAATGCTTCCCGGTCGTCGTTCAATAGACAAGATGCCTCTTCCGTCAGAAAAAAGATAAACAAGGTAATTAAGTTCTGATTGTATTATCTATATAAGTCCACAATTCTTCAAAATAATGAAACCGGATCCGTGGCGCAATGGTAGCGAGTCTGACTCCAGGTCAGAAGGTTGCTTGTTCGATTCACGTCGGGTTCAAAACCCCCGATCTTAATCCGGTCTTTTTTTTTCTTGCGTTAACCAAACTCAGCAAACTCATGATGATTTAAGTCAGATGCCCTAGCTGTGGGCTAGCGGTTGATGTTTGTTACTTTCTTCTTTCAAGAACCTGGTGTGTGCAGCGATAGAGTAGTATGCATTTTTGCTCATTTCTCTAATGCTTTGTGCTTAATTTTCTATATTTTCAAACCGCTAGATGCAAAACCAACGGATAGGAAGCAATGGGCAGATAGAGAAAAGGTGGTGTTGAGCCCACTGCCCAAGAAAGATTCGACACATGCAAACATTGCCGGCGCCAAGGCGATGAGCTAAACACTTCGCTAATGGTTTTGACGCCGCATAACCCCTGTGATGAGGGACCCATCATGATGAACTGATGGCTCAAGATCAAGATACGTGTCTTGCCGCCACCAATGGCGATAGTTATGCCAGGAACACCCACCATTGCTCCCATCGCTGCACACATCGCCAAAGGGAGCACCCAAAACCACCACAATGACGCTTGCCAGGGTAGTTGACCGTGCGATCCACCATCCCAAGCCATTGAACGGGCATCCACCCTCCACCCCGCCCCGCCCCCTCACGAGAGTATGGGGTGTTCCCTATGCATCCCGGGATCCCAACCATGATAGACCATCACACTGGGGACAACACCCTCACGCTTCAATTTGTACACCTTCCGTCACTGATCATTTCTTCGTCGAGGCAGATCTGACGCAACTAGGAGAAGAGCACTTCTCAACCTCTTTCCCGGAGGCAGCCACCACACTGTGGCAACCTTCGAGTCTGAGCTCCTTGCACAAGACACCATGTCCATGACCAGATGCACGGAGGACCACCCCAAGACAACACGCATGCCAAGAAGGACATCACACTAAGGCAGACACCCGATGCTGTGCATAACAGTTCATTTTTTTTTGTTTAATATAATCTCGGTAGCTATTGCAGTTTTACATATATTTTTAGGGCAATCCGCTAGACTTTATTCATTTAAATCAATATTTACATAAATAACGTTAGGGTCATATGGTTGGTCGAGCCAACTTCGCCTTCCAGGACCCAACGTAACCAAATGCCTAGCAAGATTATGAGTGTCTATATTAAATTTTCAATATTCAAAATAAAAAATACACCCAATAAAAGACTCCTTCCACATGGTGATGTCCGTGATTACTCCTCGGTAGGTACCTCCTTGTTCTTCATGGATGTCACTCACCACCGTTTGGCAATCAAATGAAACATGAATCTGTTGTAATCCCAAATATTCGGCGATAGAAAGAGCTTCACGACACACCATTACAGTTTTATAGTTTGTTTGTCCTCGATTCATGATACCACATGGGCCGACCTAGTAGCTTAGACTTAGGGTACGTTCGTTTGTTGTGAACCTCGGCAAGAACCACACACACCCATAATTTCTTACGTTTTCTTTTCTTCAACAATTTTTATATTTTGATATTTTATATACTTTAATCGTTATTTATTTATGTCGATTTTAACATAATATGAAAATGTCATAGATTCTAAAATAGCTATAAAAAATATAAAAAATGATCATGAATTCACAAAATGTTCACTAATTTGAATTTGTTCATACATTTAAAAAATGTCACAAATTGAATGGTTTTAAATGGTAAGGGATTTAAAAATGTTCATTTATTTAAATAATGGCAGTTAGAAAATATTAAGGGTTTAAAAATGGAAAAGGAAATAAAGAAAAAAAACTGTAAAACAAATATAAAAAATTAAAAGTGAAGAAATGAAAAAACTTGTTGGAACCTTACTAAGACTGCTCGGAAGCTCCCGAAACCTAATCTCTCGACCAACACCACCACCATGGCTTATGAAAATCACTTGCTAAAAGCCGAAAATGCCGGCCCATCATGAGCGTAAACTAAGAGGATCACCATGATATAAAAAAAATTAGAAGGCACACCCGAAGAGGTGGGAGAGGGGGAGGGAGAAGAGGAGCAGGCCCTCGGGGAGCTGCAGTGCGGCGCGGCGCGCGCCAGAGGAGTGGATGCGGGACAAAGATCCAGTGACTTTACCTATCTCTTAGCCCTCCGATTCTCATATAACGGTTAAGATTGCCTCAAAATTTAAACTCAACATTCAAAGTCTTCCAAAAAAATTGAAAAAAATACAGCAAATCGTATACGTTTCGTTTTGTATTCTGAGAAATTTTTGTTTCATTTGGATCGCCGGTTTATGATTTAATATTGTTTTAAAGGTCAAATATACAAATATATTTAATAATAAACCAATTATCCAAATAAAACGAAAAATTCACAAAATACACAACGGATCATATACGATTTATTGAAAAAAAATCAATTTTTGAAAGACTTTGAATGTTGTGTTTAAATTTTGAAGCAATCTTGACCGTTAGATGAGAATCGAAGGGCTAAGAGATGCGTAAAGTCACATTGTGACTCTGGATCTCTGTCCGCGGATGCGGTGCGCCGTCTTGTGGAGCTCGAAGTTGTAGGCGGGTGGGAGGAGCGAGGTGGCCAGGGTGGGGCCGGAGAGGATGGAGAGGATGGGGGTCGACTTCTTCTTAGTGCTGCTATGGGGCGCATCTGCCCCGGTGACGACGTGCGAGGTGGAGGGGTCACCGGCGTCCATGGCTGCGACAGCGATGGCGGGTGCAGAGAGACGGGAGGAGGGGTTTGCTTAGCTTTTGCACTCCACTGCCAAACATGGAGGTGAATCCTAGCCGGATAATGGGCCAAAATGATCTTCTTTGGGGCCCAATTTTGGTCTCAGATCTTCTTTTCCCTCATAGAGGGCCTCCCGACACCCCTCATAAAGCTTCTGGTGTCTATTTTTTCCCAGAAAAATTCCACAAAAAAACTAGGTCGTTTTAAGGTTTGGAACATAAGATTTTCTAAAAATACAAGAACATGAAAATAGAAAATGAAAATAGTCGCTATGTTACGTCTGCTAAAATAATATAAAATAAGATAAAAATACATGAAAGCTACAATATAATAATATAAAATTATAAAAAAATATAGATACATTTGAACGTGTCACTTGTGTTGCAGTATGTAGAGACTATAATGGCAAGTATATGGGATCGTCGGCTATGGCCTTCACTGGTATTACCGATCCATCGAAGCCTTGACATATAAGGAAGCTCAAGTATTTTCCCTTGATATTATGCTCGATGATGTCATTATTTCATGTGACTACAAAGGTGTTGTCAAGAAAATTTATTAAGGATCGGGAGGAAGATACATTGCTATCATCAAAGCAACTCTAAAAGATACGCTAAACATAGGTACACTATATATTTGACTTATAGATCGCCGTAAATTGAATATGCAGTACAAAAATTATTGTAGCAAAATAGATATTGCATCTTCGAACGACATATTACACATTTGAAATAAAATTTCTTCACTGTACATAGAGTTAGCCGAAGCATTGTCGAAGCATACAAACACACAAAAAAACTAATATTTGGTCACCAGAGGTCGCCGATGGTCGTCGGGATAGTAGATAAGCCGTCGAGAAAAGAGGCGAAGCTCATGACTTGAGGAAGAAGCGGGTGGACGCCGCCAGGTATTTGTCATAGACAACGTCGTAATGAGCCCTGGCAGCAGCGCGACGTTTCCCTGCGCCCTCTAGGCCGAGATCTATTGCACACGTACACACGCATTTTAGCTATTCTAATATTTTACGCAAATTTGACGATGCTACCATGCATATACATCTACATATGGACTAATTCATTCATATATATCCATTCTTTTTGTTGAAAAATATATCCATTTTCTTGTTTAAAAAATATATTGGATATGAATGGTACAATGCATTAAATTCCATCTATGTCGAGGTGATGTATAATGTATGGAGATAATTATTCTTTGAAAAAATTGATCCCATGATGTGACTTTCTGTTTTGAGAATATCAACTACAAGTTTGTCAAGTAATTTTTAACCACAATTACTCTTGGAATGACTTGAAAATATAAGAAAACCAAATTCATGGTTGAACATTGTAACTCGACAAGATGTTGCGAAGTTAAGATTCCATATGAAAGTGATTTGTTTGTAATTTAATTTTTCTTGTTTGTATGAGCATTTCAATTAACAATGCACACGTGCAAAAGCACGTGCCTTCGACTAGTTTCATATAGTACCCAAAACTATGAAACGTAAAATTGGTTCCGCTTGATTTATTTTCATATGATTTTTTGAATTGATTCTTAAATATACAGAGTGATCCTGTTCAAAGCGTAACGTTGATAGGTCATCGATGAATTGACAATTTGACATGGTGTTCCCGGACGCGGCAACACACGGCGGCTTTGTTCCTTGTGGTGAGTGGTAACTATTGGAGGATTGCTAGTTTGTTCAATAATGGGTTTAAGGGTCAGTTCTTTTTAAAGCTTATGGCCAGCGGTAAATATAAATTGTCCTCTTTCCAGCTTTTTTTTAATAAAAGAGGGCTTCCCCTCCGATTTCATATATAGAAATCACATGTCTTGTTACCCCTTTTCCCAGCTTATTCTAGAAGCTCAACTTAAAAAATTATTTTAAAAGCTTATTAATTAAAGGTTAACTAATAGTCTTATGAAACATAATTTTAGATTGTGCTTCTAAAATAAGCTGGAGATGGGCAGCTTATTTCCATCGTTGGTCATAAGCTCCAAAAGAACTGCACCTAAGTTGACCCGGGGGTATGATTGAGCCATAGTCGGAAGGGGACGTAATCAACTTTGTAAATTTGTGCCCGCAATTTTTTTTTAAGTTTGTATGTCCTGAGCCACCATTGATTTGGCAAAACCTGTCCCTTGTGTTGGGCCAACGGTTGATGCAAGGCGATATTATTCTAGTAACACCTCTTCCCTCGCATGGCGTATGTGTATGATTTCGTCGCTTACGTTTGTATATATGCGTAAGTGACAAAGATATATTACTTCTGTTTTAAAATAATTTTGTTTTCATATGAATTTCTAGGTTTGTCATAAATAAAAAAATCAGCTGGATCGAGTTTTTATAAAAATATATCAACATTTACAACATCAAAATCACTTTGTTATATTCAGTATGATATATTATATATATCATATTATATACATATATGGTATTGTAGATCTTTATGAAGTTCTTTATAACTTTGATTGAACTTAAATAGTTTGACTTAAATTAATCCTAATACTTCAACTATCTTGAAGAATACGGTACAATACAGACCACCTCGTGGTACCCTAAAGATATCAACGTCGGCCGCCCGCCGCCGGCAGGGATCTGGCGTTAGCTAGCTCCGCCCTTGGACGTACATACCCATGCATGTGTTAATTTTGCCGTCGCTTCGCCTGCCGGAAGATGACTCTTCTGGCTGTACCGGCGCCATGAGAGGCAGAACTAGAGATGAGTGACGTGGGGGTGCTAGCTATAGACAGGGACTCGTTCCAAGGGCTACTGCCAATGCAGGCAGTTGGCTCTCTCTAGTATTTAGTAGCACTACTAATAGAAAAAAAATTAAGGAAGGGAAATGCTGCAAGGCAAAGCAGCCGCTCTTCTGCGATGATTGGTCGTGAGCTTTGTTTCATTAACCTACGACACTGACCTACCTTGGCGGGTATGTTTCAGACCAACCACCAACCTCATTTCATTCATCCATTCCATTTCATGTCCCTCTCTCCTTACGGAGCATGCAATTCTACGACCAGCCTGGAGACCAGGCGCAGCTAGCTTTGCTAGAAGCGTTCGATCAAGGCTGTAACCTTCTCCGACGCCGGCGGTATGATGCACACAACCCAAAAGCGGCGTGCCCGCGTACCGGAAGCTGAGGCCACCCGGAGGTCCAGGGGTGGCGAAATCGAAAGTTGTCGAGGTGAGTAGTCTCCATGACCAGCTGAGATCGATTTGGAGTTGCAGTACTGGTGCTTCTTTCTTGTGCATACATACAATTTCTTTGGTTTAGCAGCGTTGAATTATCGTTCGACGAAAACATGCACTCTCCATTTTTCATGTCTCATGTTCCTCGAGTATGTTTCTCTATCCACCTAGCTGGTCGGAGAGAGCAGCGACACCTATCTGCGGCACAAGGCACATGATCGTAATCCGAAGGCAGTTCTCTTCCTTTTCTTGCGCGGGAGCCTTTCCTGTAGTATGGATTGAATGTTTTTGCTCCATCCATTTGGTAGAACAAGACCCATACATGTGGTCTTTGCCATCATTCGGTAAACAAAAATTAAAACACGTTTGTGATACGTGGTTTTGCTTGTGAAAACATAAGTTAGGTTTGCTTACCTAACGATGTCGATATTTTCCACATCACCCACCCGTTACAATATTTTTGCTTTGTTTTGACATACCAGACACTGATTTGTTTTAAACATACACACTGCATTTTTTTTTGCAAATACCGCTGCCCTTTTTTTCTTTCACATATACCGACTGTAACTCTTTGTTTCCTACATACCCACTGCAAAAAAAAATTCTTTCACATACCAACTGGGATTCTTTTTTCTTTCACATGCCCACTGCAATTCTTGGCCACTCCATTTTATTTTATTTTTGACAAATTTTTGGTCAATACAAATGATCGGTTAAAAGAAAATTATAACTTTCTATGAGGGGCAGACCATTATAACTAAAAACAAAGACAAATGTAGGGAACAAAGAAGCCCAACGATTGCGTGTGAAATACTAAGCCCAGCAACTAACTGCTCCCAGAAAAGGGCCGTCAACAAGGCGAATGTTGACGCTTAGCCCAGTCGGCCCAACTAGACCTTTCTAAAGGCAGTAGTAGTAACTCACGCCCCCCAAAAGCACCAGACCAGGTTCTTGTCTGAAAAAACACCAGATAAGGTAATAATAACAGCAAGAGGTTAGCGGGGTAATTATGGCCACACGGTAATAAAATCAGACTCAGTACTACTACTAATGAGTAGAGTAATTAGGTTACGCAGTAAAAGAAGCACTAGCTAGGTTAAATCAAGGATCATAAAAGGAAGCGCCCAGCCACCACTTCCGCAAACAGTGCCGCCACAGCCGCCTCCATTCTATCTCGCCGGCGCTGCGTACCTTGCTTGATGGGGAAGAGCCAGCGAGAGTGCGTCCGCGTGAAGCGGGAGTTCGGCCGCTTGTACCAGATGTTTATAGAGCTCCAGCGCCGGGTGAGGGCCGCTCCTGCATCCCGAGCCTCGGCCGCCGCCGCAACCACGACGGCCGGCGGCTCAGCCTCATCGAGCACAGGAGCCATTCCGGGCAGTACACCAAGGTATACGATCACACAAACGACTCAACAATCAACATGGTGGTCAAATCGGTCAGCTGGCCCGTCTGTTTTTCCTGCTAGCTAGGGTTTTCGTCCCTGGGATCTGTGCCACGGCTCACACGCCATCGGGTTGTTGTCTCTGATGATTGTTAATTTACTGTGATGGCATGGAGGCCGACCTTTCGTATCCCAAATTTCCCATAGATCTACGCCGGCCAAGGTAAAGTGATGTGCACCTCCAGCTTAAATCTTGCCGTGGCCGTGGCAGCGACATAGATCTTCGTATCAGATGTTTGGAACTGGAAATGTACTCAGCACTGGATTTTCGTTATGAAAACCATACATGATCACCCTTTTCCTATATGCCTCAGGTGCCCCAGCTTCATTTCGGAACTTAGCTATATCTGTGATGTTATGTACCCTGAACGAAAGCATTACTAGGATTAGGTCTGTCCCTACTAGCTAGCCCTTGCCTTATTTGCAAACATACTTCACAATAGGGTTTTAGTATTGTATGTCAAGGAACCAAGTGAGTACTTAAGCGAGCAGAGAGAGAGTGAGTAGGGCATCGAACATGATTCGTGTAACCGACCGCCCCAAGGCATGTACTCATCTCCCTCTACCTCGGATCTTCTCCTCTCGAACCCTCTAAATCTCTTCCTACTGGTGAGTTGTATCTTGAATCAACACCTATAAGGGACGGTTTCCTGTGTAGTTACCTAGGTTTGTATCATGCCCATTGCACACTTTGCCTTGCTCTCGATCACCACACCACTGTATCTTGTTGTCAGCTTCCTCTCATTGCCTGCGGTTTGATTTTTTTGCTAGGAGCATCGTTACAGACATGCTTATGTGGGTTGTGGCAATGGTGTTGCTCCCTCTATGTGTATGTGTACCCTCGGCCTCAAGGATTGGGTTCAAAGCTTCTTGACATCAATTTTCTTTCCCGTTCAAAGCTCATCTCCCTCTCTTTCTATCTCGGACCTTCTCCTCTCGAACCCTATAAATCTTTGGCTACTAGTGAGTTGTATCTTGAATCAACACCTATGAGGGAGGATTTCTTGTGTAGTTACCTAGGTTCGTATCGTCTGGTATCAGTAGCCACCCAATTTCTTCTCTCGGAGGCGTGTGTGGTTGAATCTGGAGCTCGCTCGTACTCGTAGTCTTTGCAAGATCATGACAGATCTAGACCTGGCCAAGTAGACGGAAGAGGTCGCGTTGGAGCGGAGCAGGCCAAGGCACTGCTCGCGATCCAGGCCTCTCTCAACAAAATCGAGTCGGCGGTGTCCAAGATGGAGCCGGTGGTGGCCGTGCTCGAGCCAGCGGTCGAGGACTTGGCTCCGTGGCGTTGTGGGCTGGAGGACGTGGTGGGTTACCTTCACATTGATCTCGATGACATACGAAAGAAATCGAGAAGATTTCAAGTGCACCGACGGGAATTACCTCATCATCGGATGTGGGGGACGTGTCGCACGCCGCGCCGATGCTTGGTGGTTACGGGCACGGGCTGCTAGGGCACCGCGGGACTTAGAAACTACGGGTTGCGGCGTTTGAGAGGCCAATCCTCTCGACGCCTCCCCCAGCCAATGGTACGTATCGTACCCCCTTTCTACTGTGTCGTTGCCAAATCCGCTCGAGTCTGGTTTGGGGCGGTCGTCCGACTGCACGCATGGATTGTCCAGGGTTTGATGGGGATAGTCCCACTGGGTGGCGGATCCGGTCCAAAGCCTATTTTCGCATTTAGGCCATTGATCCAGGCGTGTGGGTGGACACGGCGGTTGTCAACTTCACCGGGGCTGCCGCCTTATGGCTGGAGTGGTCACACGCACACACTAAGTTTAATTGTTGGGACTTGTATGTGGTGTCTGTGTTAGACAAGTTTGGGCGTACTGAATTTCATCACCTCCTTCGAGGGTTCTCTCGTTTGAAACAAATTGGTTCCGTCTTAGAATATGCAGAGCAGTTTAATGTAGCTATGCACAGACTGTTGGCTCACCGATCCATTGTTTTTCACCACACATTTCATTGATGGTTTGCTTAATGAGATTAAAGTTGCCATTATGTTACATCGCTCGAATCTTCCGTGGCTCTTGGTGAATTGCTGGAAGAGGTGACCGGCATGGTGCATGGAGAGACGGAGGCAACACATTCCCTGCGTGGTGGTGGTGGTGTTGCACGATCCGCTCGTTTCAGTGCGTGGCCACTGTTGCTTGTGGCGATTTCGACATCGCCCATTGTGTTGTGTCACAGACTCACGGCCTGCTTCCCCAGCTTCTGGTTCCACTGTCTCACGAAGCCCTGACAGCGCTAAGGTTGATGGATGACAAGCTGCTTCACTTCGAGCCTTCCGCAAAGCCCGTGGCCTTTGCTTCACTTGCGGGGAACGCTGGGGTCAAGGTCATGTTTGTGCCCACGGTGCAGTTACATGTTGTTCAAGAACTTGTGAATATGCTATCTGCACCTGTCTCACCCGGCCCTTCCAGCCCATCTCATGACATGTCTGAAGATGATCTATGTTTACTCTCAGTTGTAGCTGTACAGAGGCTCCCAAGGCGTTCCGGGTGCTAGGTCAGTTTCAGAATCATTCGCTGTTAATCTTGGTGGATTCCGGGAGCTCTCACACTTCGTCAATTCAGACATTGAAGCTAAATGGGAAGGTGTCCAACCAATGCAGCAGGCTCTGGCAGTCAATGTGGCCGATGGTGCCATCACTCGCTATACGCAAGAGGTGCCTGCAGCTTTCTATCAGATTCAAGGACACCAATTTTGTTCATCTTTGAAATTATTTCCGTTGGGAAGCTATGATATGATACTTGCTATGGATTGGTTGGAGTCCAAAGGTTTGATGACTGTTTATTGGGGTTGTAAGTATATGATGTTCAAACACCAAGGGCAATATATCCAGCTACAAGGTGTGACTCCAGAGGTGGCAACTTGCTCGTCCATCTCATCTGGGCAGTTGCATTTGTTGCAGGTTCAGCAGGCAGTGGCTCATGTATTGTATTTATGAGAGGTCAAAATCATTCTGGACGCAGCTCCAATTCCTACGGTAGTGGCTGAGTTACTAACTGAACTGGATGATACCCCACGCGTTGCTGCGAGAACCGTTAACAAATAGTTTAATGTTTTAAACATGAGAAAAATTATGAAACTTAGGATAATTTAATTATTAATTATGTTTTGAAAGGAATATTGTTTAGAGTAAAAATCTAAACAAATTTTATGACAAAACTAAAATTGAGTGTGATTTTTGTTTTATTAATTTATTACCTTGAGAATATACCGGCGAGATAATATAAGGCGAAAATAACGTTGAGTAGAGAGAGTGGAGACATCACCCTTAGCTAAACCTAAAATAATGATAGCAACTATATATATGTGCATTCGTAAAAAAATATCGCATAGAAAAATAAAATGCAAGGTAACTCATAATTTAATTTTTTATTAAAAAATCACTTCTAAATCGTGAGGCTTAGTGTATAATTTTGAAAATATTTATTTGTGATAGGTTGCATGCGTATGCGAATTTAAAGGAATCATTTACATGAAGAGTTAGTGGAAAATAGATGGACCTACTTGATGACGTGGATAGCTTGCATGTCAAAAAAAATATGTTAGTGGGGATGAACTATTTAGGTAGTATAGATTCAGTGATCTATTTGAGGAGCCTTGAGAACTTCCACCAAAACGTCACTTTGATCACACCATCAGTTTGATCCCTGGGGTGCAACCTGTTAGCATCAGACCATATCGATACAATCCAGCGCAAAAGGATGAAATTGAGACTCAGGTGGATGAAATGCTTCGACAAGGGATCATTCAAATCAGTCACAGCCCGTCGTCAGTGTTGCTGGTGCTTAAAAAGGATGGTACCTGACGTTTTTGTGTTGACTATCGCCACCTCAATGCGATTGTGTTCACAAGTTTGGACTTGTGTGCCGCTTATCATCAAATATGCATGAGGCCCGAAGATGAAGCTAAAATAGAATTCCAAACGCATTATCATGGCATTTTGAATTCAAGGTGATGCCTTATGGAGTGACCGGTGGCCGTGCAACATTTCAGAATGCTATGAATATGGTGTTGTCTCCGCTTCTTCGCAAAGGAGTTGTCATTTTCATTGATGACATTTTAGTGTACAATAGTTCACTGAGAGAGCATATGTTGTTGTCGCGCTTAGTTTTTCAACAGCTGCGTCAACATTCCTTGAAGATTAAGAAGAGAAAATGCACTTTTGCGAATGATTGCCTGCGCTACTTGGGTCATGTCATCAGTCTGGCTGGTATTCAAACTGATCCCAAAAATATTGACAAGGTTCAGCAATGGCCTCAACCAACATCCGTGAAGGAGCTGCGACAGTTCTTGGGCCTCGCATGCTATTATCGAAAGTTTGTCCAACACTTTGGCATCATCAGTCGGCCTCTGTTTGACCTGCTGAAGAAAGGTGTAGTCTTTGTTTGGACACCATCACATGAGGAAACCTTCCAGGCACTGAAAACAACGTTGACTACTACTCCCGTGCTTACACTGCCGAATTTCAACAAAACATCTGTGGTGGAGACAAATGTCTTTGATGCTGGAATTGGTGTTGTGTTGATGCAAGATCACCATCATATTGTTTCTCTATGTCAGACATTAGGACCGCAGTTATGCACCTTATCCATATATGAGAAAGAGTTTCTTGCCATTCTCATGGCGGTCGAGAGATGGAGGTCTTATCTGCTCATGTCTGAATTTGCGATCCGCACAGATCATCGGATCTTGGTAAACCTGGACGAGCAACGGTTGGCAACACCGTGTCAACATAAATCGCTAACCAAACTCCTCGGCTTCCTATACCGCATTGAGTTCAAGAAGGGAGCCACAAATTTGGCCGCTGATGCTTTGTCTCTTCGGGACTTGCCTTCCCCTTCTCAGAATCTGGTTGTGTGTGTTTGTGTTCCCACCTGGATGGAAGGGGTGAAACAAGGCTACGAGCACGACCCTCAATGCACTCGACTCCTGACGGTGGTCGTGGTTTGTGCTCCAGTTGACCAGCACTTTCAGGTGGTCGATGGTTTTATTCGGTACAAAAGCCGAGTATGGATTGGTAACAACAAGACTGTGCAGCAGCGCGTGTTACATGAGTTTCATTTCGAGGCTATTGGAGGACATTCGGGAGTGCTGACAACTTACAATCGAGTGGTCAAGTTGTTTGGATGGCCCGGCTGAAGTAGACTGTTAAACAATTTATCGCGGACTGTGTGGTGTGCAAACAGGCCAAACTGGAACATGTCTGGAACCCCGAGCTACTCCAGACTCTACCAGTGCCGGAGCAAGCTTGGCAAGTGGTCACCATGGACTTTGTGGAGGGCTTGTTGAGTTTGTGTCGAATAATGTGTACTAGTTGGGTTACATTGGACTTGGAGTTGTAGTGTGGGTAGGATACGTGTAGTGTTGAAGTCGGACACGTTGTATCCTTGGGCTCTCATATAATGACGGGCACCCCACGGTTGTAACCTATGCCAACCTAGTAGCACAGGCACGCAGGGGGAGCTGGCAGCGTGTGCCGGCGCCCGGGTGGCCGGAGTGCGGTATTGTAGCGGTGTCATGGGGAGCAACGCCCATAGTCAGGCCCCGGAGATGTAGCCGATGTTCGGTGAACTTCGTTAACATATCTCGGTGTCGTGCCTCGTGTGATTGCTTGATCCTCGGATGATCTACTACGCGCTTCGGATTAATTCTAACAAGTGGTATCAGAGCAAAATTAAAGATCGAGGACGGATTGATCTAAAAGATGAACATGCAATCGGAAGTTTGGCGCAGCACGTCGTACGGCGATCGGATCGATCGGGCGAACGTACAAGCGTGGACAGGGGTCGTGGCAGAATCCGAACTGCTGCAGATGGCCACGTGAGTACATCCGAACCAAGTTTGTTTGAAACAAAAGAATCGAGTCCTAGAAGGACACGATGTCGTCCACACGGTACCTAGGGCTGCGGTGCAATATAAAAGTGACCGGTACAGGACAAGGCAAAAGTAACAGATCGATTTGGCAGAGACAAAAATCCATCAGTGCATATACGCGTACATTGGAAAGCAGAGGCTTGAGCGCTAGCATTGGAGTTGAGCCAAAGCTACTTCATGTGAAGGCTAAAGTTTGGATTTTTCCAATTAGTGCACGAAGGTGTATCATGTCAGATTTGACTCGTGTATTTGGGCATCACACGGTAGCTCGAATAATTTTTTGCAGTGTCAGCTATACGAAGAATCATGGCGCCAACGGGTACCAGATTTGAGGTGGAGAAGTTCAACGGAACTGGAAACTTTGGGTTATGGCAGACACAGGTGAAAGATTTGTTGGCACAACAGGGATGCTTGAAGGCGTTGCGGGATACTAAGCCAGCTAAGATGGACGCTGAGGTTATTTATCATGTGATGGATGTGAATTTGCCGAAGAAGATCTGTATGGTGGATCTAGTGCTAATGTGGCAGCTCATGGTGATGACTCAGACAGCAGTAGTGATGTTCTCGTAGTATCAGACAGGCGGTCAACCAAAAGTGAAGCGTGGATGTTGGATTCAGCTAGCTCTTTTCATGCGACACCCAACAGGGAGTGGTTCTCTTCGTATAAGTCTGGTGAGTTTGGTTCAGCCTATGTGGGCGATGACACAGGTTATCGTGTTGCTGAAATAGGTGAAATCACAATCAAGATGTTTGACGGAGTTGAGCGGATGCTTCGGGGAGTCAGGCATGTGTTGTCGCTAAGAAGGAATCTAATTTCTCTTGGAGTTCTTCATGATGATGGTATGGAATTCCGTTGTAATCGGAATAAGAAGACCTTGAATATCATGGAAGATGAGGTGTCTGTGATGATTGCAGAGAGGACGGCTTCGCATCTTTACAGGTTGCAAGGGAGCACTATTGCAGGTGGAGTCACGGAGACTGGAGTTGCATGAATAACGGAAGGATCTCACGGAGGAGGCGGGTTTGCGGCAGACTCGTCGAGTAGCTCTCAGTAAGCTACGAAGAAGACAACTCAAGTCCGGAGTACATGGAAGTTTGACGCATGGACAAATTCAAGGTGGTGAAGAATATTCGCCAAGGTGGAGTTTATGAGTTTGTGTCGAATAATGTGTACTAGTTGGGTTACATTGGACTTGGAGTTGTAGTGTGGGTAGGATACGTGTAGTGTTGGAGTCGGACACGTTGTATCCTTGGGCTCTCATATAATGAGGGCCACCCCACGGTTGTAACCTATGCCAACATAGTAGCACAGGCACGCAGGGGGATCCGGCGGCGTGTGCCGGCGCCCGGGTGGCCGGAGTGCGGTATTGCAGCGGTGTCATGGGGAGGAGCGCCCATAGTCAGGCCCCGGAGATGTAGCCGATGTTCGGTGAACTTCGTTAACAAATCTCGGCGTCGTGCCTCGTGTGATTGCTTGATCCTCGGATGATCTACTACGCGCTTCGGATTAATTCTAACAGGGCTCACGTACTTACCGGTATGCTCATTTCCTGCCTCTCCGACATCCATTCACCGCTCTACATGTGGCCAAGGAATATCTGGACTATGTCTTCAAACTTCATGGGCTGCCCGATGCGATTGTGTTAGATCGTGACAGTGTCTTTACTAGTAAAGTCTGGCAGGAGCTTTGCTGTTTGACCCATACTACACTCAACATCTTGTCTGCGTGGCACCCCGAGACAGACTGATGGAACTTCTGAGAGAGTGAATCAATGTATGGAGATTTACTTGCACCACTTCGTCCATAATTGTCCCAGCAAATGGTCTGACTGGCTTTCCATGGCAGAATTCTGGTATAACACCTATCATTCCACTCTAAAGTCCACTCATTTTTAAGTGCTATATGGCCACAAACCCTATTTCTTTGGCATCACTAATATTGCGGATGAAGTAGTGCGCAATCTGCATGGCTAGACTACTGAGAAGGGCACTATGCTGAGCTGTTGAAACAACATCTCAACCTCGGGCGCCAGTATATGAAGACCAAAGTGGATCGCAAGCGTTTGGATAGAGTTTTCGTTGTTGATGACTGGGTGTATCTCAAGCTCCAGCTGTACGCTCAATCCTCCGTTGCGGCTCGGGCTAACCACAAATTAGCCTTTCGTTACTTTGGTCTGTTTCAGGTCCTGCAGCGCGTGGGTGAGGTGGCTTGCTTCCGAAACACGCCAAAATTCATCTGGTGATTCACATCTCGCAGTTGCGTGCGGTGGTGCCCCCGACTTCGACAGTCATGCCGGAGCTTCCGGTCCTAGATGCATACCTTCTTCCCCTTCAGTTCCTTGCAGCAATTCTTCAGTATTGGCAAGTGCAGAAGGGTGTGCGCGTCCATGATCAAGTGCTGGTCCACTGGTCCGGCTTTCGGGCGTCACTGACCACTTAGGAAGACGAACTTCCTCTCCGAGCTTGGTTCCCTCGTGCACCGGCTTGGGGGCAAGCCGCTGCTAAAGGGGGAGGGAATGTCCCGAAATCAAATACTCCATAAGGCTCAGGCCCATCTACACCAGCTGAAGGGCTAGCAAGCAGGCCGGTCAGGGTGCCTCGGCCCAACCCACGAATGATTGCCCAAGCTGGACCAAGTGAGTGAGTACTTAAGCGAGCAGAGAGAGTGAGTAGGGCATCGAACATGATTTCTGTAACCGGCAGTCGCAAGGCATGTACTCCTCTCCCTCTCTTTCTACCTTGGATCTTCTCCTCTCGAACCCTCTAAATCTCTTCCTACTAGTGAGTTGTATCTTGAATCAGCACCTATAAGGGAGGATTTCCTGTGTAGTTACCTAGGTTTGTATCATGCCCATTGCACACTTTGCCTTGCTCTCGATCACCACACCACCATATCTTGTTGTCAACTTCCTCCCATTGCCTGCGGTTTGATGCTGTTGCTAGGAGCATAGTTGCAGACATGCTTCTGTGGGCTATGGCATGTGGCAATGGTGTTCCTCCCTCTATGTGTATGTGTACCCTAAGCTTCAAGGATTGGGTTCAAAGCTTCTCGACGTCAATTTTCTTTCCTGTTTTGCCTCCTTCTCTCCCTCCCCCCCCCCCCCCCCCACACACACACCTGCCCACCCTTCTCAAATTTTTTTTGTTCCGCTTCCAAATGTTATTATGTTGTTTAAGTCTATAATTCAGTCTGATTGACAAAGTGTGCTCATTTTTTCTCCAGCCTTAACTGTTCTCCACAAGATCAGGTTAAGCTCAGTCTCATATTACTACGTTCTGCGCCGGAGGTAATCCTAGCGGCTGTAGTTTCGCAAGATGAAGTTACTAAGAAGATTGAAGAGATATGCTTGGGTTGTATTGGCTACCCAAAGAGGTCAGGCTTAATATCTTTCTAACAAAATTAAAGGATAACTCTATCCTCTTCTCTATTTTGCATAACAGTACATTATGTTTTGCAGTGTCCAGGACCTCACCGAATTTTTGAGGGATAATCTTGTTGTGCACAATGTAAACACACCGGTGGGAGGCATTCCAGATACAACAGCCCAGGGTAGGCTTTTGTCCCGGACCATCATTGGTGTTATATTGGAGTGTCATTCAGAAAATAAAACTTGGAATGGCACATTTGATTCTGATCACATTCGAATCATTATGCCTCGTGAGTCCAAGGAGATGTTCATGATGATACTGAAAGATCAAGTGGAATTTGAAGGGGAGGCGCTACTTCATGCTAAGGTCAATGACCTACGCCAAGTGGCGAAGATCCTCAGGAAACTCTATGGGCATGGTGCCGATTTTCCTGTTTATGTTCCAGAACTCATACAAGTCCTCGAGGGAGCGACTACGGACTCGGTTGTAGATCCTGCGTTCATGGAATTTTTGAGGTACCACCCTGGAACCATGGCATCATCTGGTCGTGCTAACTTTGTAAAGGATATGAACAGTTCGGCGCCTAGAGATAAAAGCATCATAGTGGCCATTGTGGGACTAAACCAGACTGCATATCCTAATGGTTGGAAAACAGTTGCCGAATCGGAAGGCCGCACACCCATTACGGAGAGGTTATGTTATCGCCCTTATGGAGACACGCTGGATGAGCTTATCAGTCTTATGCGTAATGTTCTCGTACATGGTAACAAGTATTATTATGAGCACGAGTTGGAGCCGTACCTTGGCAAGACGTTCAGTCCTCTGCTCCCAAGCATGATGCTAAACCTGTTGACCTCAGGAAAAATGGAAGAACTGTGAGTACATCATTGTCAATTTTCATCTTGTTTTAGTATTGTATTTCCTTGAATTACTTCATTTGTTTGGTCTAAAAGCTCCTTCCTCTGAAGTTGCCTGCCTTATATTGTCACACACCACTATATATACATTATTTACATGTCAGCAAACCAGTGATATTAGTAACTTTTGTTTTCTAAAAGTAACTTCCTTTTTGTGTATAGTTGTGGAGGCACAGCCTGGTCTTCTTATAAATTATATGTCTGAGTGAAGCGAGTATTATTCATGGTTGAAGTGATCACAACAGGAGGAGGTATCTATTATGTATCCATTAATTGTTTTCCAAGCAAGGTTTCCAGATTTATATCATGCTCGGAATTAGGTATATATATTACTTAGAATCAAGAACTGCAATTTGTTAATACAGTATGTCCCTTCATTCGAAACTTGCACTGTAATAGCTCATTAGGCTGGTCACAATGGAAGTATCATAGTTAGTATCATGCATGCCAACTAAGCGATTTTGGTGATGTGGCACCCTAGAATTAAATGAAAAAAAAAGTTAAGTATCATATTATGATATCGTATCATAATAAATACTATGCTAGTATGTGTCTTGCATTGACAATAGATAACATCATTTATGATACTAACCTGTGATACTATGCATTGTAGAGGTAGTATAGTTGATCATGCTCGCTAAATCATATACTCTTGTAACTTTTCAGGTTGTGTTTTTGCATGGGCCTGTAAGAGTTTGCAGTTCCTTCAAGTTGTGGTCATTGGGCAATGTGTTCAACTAATATTTGCCAGAGAAACTAAGGCGCTCAATTGAAGGGTGATTTTGAGGCGCATGAAATAGATTAACAGACATTTTTTAAATAAGGAAAAATAAAGCCATGTTTGTACTCTTTAATTAATTTATTTCCTTTTGGGTTCACATTTTTCTTTTCTTGAGAGGAATAAACTAGTACTATTACTCAAGCATCATGGTTACAATTGTTTGGGCATAACTCCGCAAAGTTGGCAGGCTCAGACCTAATTCAGAACGCGGTGCGTGCCTCTACCGTGCAAAGTTGGCCAGGAAGTGGCTTACAAAGTTTGTGGATCATTCATCAAGGTCCTGACACCATGCACTGGGGAAGCATAACTTGGACGATCTAGCTTCTTGTTTTGCACCAAGTAGGTCACAGCACTGCAGAGCCAGATTTTTCTTCCATGCACGCGAAAATCGCCGCCTCGAGGGCATTATGGCATGAGAAGAGTTGGTGGCAGGAGCTAAAAATAGTAATGTGAAAAATAATTTCCCATGTGTGATCTCTCAGAACGCCCGTAGGCCCCAATTTGTGCTCTGCTGGTTTCGACAAAAACAACAGCATGTGATATAACTCCCCTTCCTTTCGTAGTGTCCTCCCTCCACCTTGCCCGCTGCTCCCCACGACTCAACCTGGCCATTTCTCGGGCCAGGCCTAGAAAAGCCCGACGCAGAAAAATCTAGGCCCGAGCCCGGCTCGGACCGACCACAAAGTACAGAATTCGGATCCGGGCCCGGTCCGAGCCCAACACGACCCATTCGGACCGGCCCGCCTCTTCGTTAATTTGCGTTTTCTGCAGGCCCGAGCCTGGCCCGACAAGTGTATTTTGCTTAGAAATTAGGCCTGAGCCTGGCCCGACGTGCAAGCCCGGATCGGCCTGACATTTTCGGGCCGTCCGGGCCAGGCTTACCAACGACCACATGAACCTGCTCCCACGCGCCTCACCACCACACGTGCCCCCCTCCTCACCAGCACTTCGTTGCTCCTTGCCGGAACACACCGCCGCTCCTCGTTGACCCGAGCGACAGCACCCTCCCCCCTCGTCCCACCCGAGCGCCGCCACCCGACGGGCGACCATAGCGAGGCGCACGGGCAACCACAGCGGGTGCATGGGGGCCACAGTCGAGGGCACGGGCGACCATGTTCGAGCGTGTGGCACGGCGGCGACCATGACCGGGCGCACATGATGTTTACTTTGCTATAAATCTATGTCGAAGGCGTCGACACATGCTCGAACAGAGTCAGACGAACGATTTGTCAACATTTTTTGTTGACGGAAACGATATGCCGATGATTGCGGAAATACCATCGGCACAGGTCTATATGCCGACGGCTTTAATTAGTACGTCAACGGTTTCCTATGGTTTGCCGAGGACATTTGTGCGGACGGCCACCATCGGCATAACCAAGCGCCACCAATCAAGTCTTCGTCTCCCTGTCTATGAATCTTTCTTCGGTATGATCACACCGCAATCTGTGGTAGCAAGCTTGAAAATCGACCAAGATGAACGATTCTCCCTCAACTGTGACTACCTCTATTCATCACGAAGAAGCGTGCTGCTCCATGAACTTGTACATCGCCTCGAAGCAAAACCACCCTCACGCTCCTTGAAGCCACAAGCTAAGCCTCCTCGGTTGCCTGCCAGCTTGTGGACTTACAAGTGTGTGAGACCATAGGTCCAAACTATCAATCATAATAAGTTTGAGAGAAATAGCAAAGTGAATGTGTAGCTGACAAAAAGCTTTAGCGTTTGGGGCGTCCCAAAGTTTGTATGGCGGGACGGCGAGATCAGCCACCAGGACCTCATGCTAGGGCACGTGCTCCTCAATGCCATTGCAATGGATTCGTATTAGACAAGGTAATTAGGCTCTGATGGTACTATATATGTAATAGAATAATTAGTGAAAAAAGGCATACCGGATCCGTGGCGCAATGGTAGCGCGTCTGACTCCAGATCAGAAGGTTGCGTGTTCGATTCACGTCGGGTTCAATACCCCCGATCCTATTCCGGTCTCTTTTTTCTTCGTTTTTGTCTTGCTCACCTTAACAAAATTCAGCTAAATTCATGATGATCTCAGTCAGATGCCCTACCTGTGGGCTAGCGATTTGCGCAGTTGATGTTTGTTAGTTTCTTCTTTCAAGAACCTGGTGTGTGCAGCGATGGAGTAGTATGCATTTTTGCTCATTTCTCTAATGCTTTGTGCTTAACTTTCTATAGTTTCAAACCGATCGATGTAGAACCAACGGATAGGAAGGAATGTGCAGATAGAGAAAAGGCGGTGTAGTGCCCACTGCTCAAGAGGGATTCGACACTTGCAAACATCATCGGCGCCAAGGCAATGAGCGAAACACTTCATTGATGGTTCTCACGCCGCATAACCCCTGTGATGAGGGACCCAACATGATGAACTGAGGGCTCAAGATCAAGATACGTGTTTTGCCGCCACCAATGGGGATAGTTATGCCAGGAACACCCACCCTTGCTCTCATCGCTGCACACATCGCCAAAGAGAGCACCCAAAACCACCACAATGACAGCTTGCCAGGGGAGTTGACCATGCGATCCACCATCCCAAGCCATTGAACGGGCATCCACCCTCCACCCCGCCCAGCCCCCTCACGAGAATATGGGGCGTTCCCTATGCATTCCGGGATCCCAACCGTGATAGACCAGCACACTGGGGACAACACCCTCACGCTTCAATTTGTACACCATCCGTCACCGATCATTTCTACGTCGAGGCAGATGTGACACAATTAGGAGAAGAGCACTTCTCAGCCTCTTCCCCGGAGGCAGCCACCACACTGTGGCGACCTTCGAGTCTGAGCTCCTTGCACAAGACACCATGTCCATGACCAGATGAACGAAGGACCACCCCAAGACAACACGCATGCCAAGAAGGACATCACACTGAGGCAGACACCCGCTGCCGACCCAAGTAACTTCCTGGGGGTTGGTTCCTTTTTCTTATCTGGTTTTCATTTGCACAAAAGAATATGTTTTTATTTGTTAATTCTTTGTTCATATTTTTCAAAATATTTAAAATACTATGATCAAACCTCAAATTTACTTTTTTACTGCATATTTGTAAATCTAACGCAGTTTAAATAAGTGTTGGCCTAGTTTAAAACAACCATGTATTAAAACATATGTTAGATATTTAGAAAAAAAATACTAAGTGAAAAAATGTCCATGTAGTTCAAAATGTTTTTATTTCATCCAAAATATATTTGAACATTTATTTGAAAATGTTTAACTTGTATTTAGGAATTTCTATTTCAAAATGTTAAGCATGTATTTAGGAAATCTTCAATGTGAAGAAAGAAATTAAATTTACAACGCGTCTTACAAAAATAGACATGATTATCAAAAAACAAAAAATAGACATAAAAACAGAAAATTCAAAGAAAAAACCCTTAAAACACAAAGAAGCAAAAATAAAAAAAATTGCATTAAATCAGCCCGTATCTAAAGACACTACAGGACTTGCAGTGTTGGACTGTCTTATTTTTGTAGCGCGCCAGCAGTCAAGACAAAACCTCTGCAACATGTGCAGGGCCTGTTCTTACTTTCTAGGGCAGCGGGGCGACCAAAAAAAATGGTCCATCAAGGTAGCAATAATATACCGAAAAAATTCGCTTGTATCATTATGTATCATGAAATTTCATTTGTCTTTAATCATCTAACTGAAAGTAGTAACAAGAATTCACTATGTCTTATAGTGCAACATCAACATGCACAAGATAAATGTTTGAGCAACAACCAACAAAACTTTTTAGGCAAAATTTACAGTACAAAAAAGGAACAGGAACATCCGAATCGTTGGAGGAGAATAACAAAAAGCAAACTATCCAATTCTAAGCATCTAGGAACTTTCTATGGCCCTCACTTAGTACGTCCTCGATTCTGCATCTCCGTGTACAAAAAATAGAAGATCGGTTAGAAAATAAAGTTTCAATAAATCATCAAAAATCTAATGGAAAGGGAGAACGGAATTTACAAAAAAAATCATATCATATTGTCCCGTTGATATATTATCAAGGTAATAAATTAACAAAACAAAAAAAACACATTTTTGGATTTTTAATCATTTTTTCTTAGATTTTTAATATATTGTCCCGTTGATATATTAATAATGTTTCATATTTTTTCTTATATTTTAAAATATTAAATTATTTGTTAATAGTTCCCGTTGCAACTCCTGGGGTATCTTCTAGTTCTATATATTAATAATCCAAATAATAGAATATATTTTTATATTCCAGGGCCTATTGAATAGCTAACATAATTTGAATATCTAATAAAAAAACACTCAATTTATAGTCGGCAATATAAAGTAAGTTATTTTTTTACTATTCTTCATCCGATTAATGATTTACAATTGGCACAAACATCACCAATAAATTACCAAACCCCCTTAATATGTATGGCACATTTGACAAAAATATATAAAGTTGTGTGTTATTTATTAAATGGAAAATCCATCATAATAATCTTCTGTGATCTAGATTTTTCTACTTGTGTATGTCTAATCAAGGAACGTTATCAAAATATTTCATATACCATACACTAGAGATACATAATAAGACCACAAATTGGAAATAAAATGACATTTCTCTTTTTAATATTACACATATAAATATATGTGTGATATTCATGCAATAGTCATAAATTAATCCAAGAAAAAACATGTTGTTCGATAATTTATTATTTTCTAACATTTAGGTGGATATGGTTCAACTGTATTTAATGTGTAATTTATTAAAAATGTTACTACGATTAAAAATATAGTGCAATTTAACAGTATATTACCTATGATTGTGATTTTTAAAAAAATACAACTTAGTATAAATGCTTATATTTATTTGCATCGGGTCTAAAGTTTGGTTGGACCGCCTAGGTGGGACGGAAGGAGCAAAAGAGAGAGAACGAACCTACCGGCGCCACCTCCGTTCCCACTTGCAATAGCATTGTTGGTGGAATGACCCCTCGCTTTGTGGTACTGCGGCCAACAATAAAATGATGATCAACCGTTGTTAGATTGAGTAAAAAGAAAAAAGGAAAGTGTCACCGCCAAGGCAACCATGTGAGGGCAGGAGGCAAGATCTAGTGGCCAGTTACCCGATGGTCCGGCGGCGGGCCATGCTCAGGAGCATGGCTTCCATCCTCTGGAAGTCCATTGAGAACAGAAGGAGTAAGTGGTTAGATGGTAGTGGAGAGCGAGCTAGGTCTTGGAGTCGCGCACAAAGAAGGAAGCGAGAGAAAGTGGATCGAGCAAGATGAGAGAGATTCTCTCATCGGTCCTTTTTTAAATTTGAGCTTTGTTGGTCTGATCCCCCCCCCCCTCTCTCTCTCTAGCTTTGTATCTTTTTTTACAAAAGAAAGCTACTGTAGAAAATATTGCGGCGAGCGTAACTTAGTTCAGCTCTGTGTACCATTTCAACTTTGTATCCTCTTTCTTTTACCAAAGAAAAATATTGTAGAAAATGTTACGATGACTGTAGAAGGTCTTGAGCCCGTACGGCAAGCTTGTGTAGGATGTGCGGCTATACAGGGCACCTAGAAATTAGGCCCCCAATTTGTTCTAAGTAATAGTATGTCGTAGTACTAGAACTAATTAATTAAGAGAATAGTTGTGAAATTTAAGGACACAGTGATTCTTTGCTCTTGGAATCCTCCCACCTTCCCACTCTCTCGCCTTTAGTCATCTTCTATTGCACCTGTAGTTGATGTTCTTTTCCAATCATTCGATACTTAACATCGGGTGCTTCTCCTCATAGTACCTAAACTCTATTTAGTTGATTAATAACACTTAAACTCTATTTAGTTTATTAATAATATTTCATTGTGATTCGTTCTCAAAAGTATTATCCTATTTGTGTTTCCACTCATGTGTGTGTTCTTCTTTCGATCTCCATTACTTTTATGGTGTCTGATGACCCACAAGTGTAGGGGATCTATCGTAGCATTTTCGATAAGTAAGAGCGTCGAACCCAACAAGGAGCAGAAGATATTGACAAACGATCTTGAGGTAGGAATAACTGCAAGTACTGAAAAGTAACTTTTTATGGGTTTCTGGTATACGCAGAAAGGAGATAAAAGCAAATAAAGTAACTTGTAATAAGGTGCAGCAAGGGCCCGATCCTTTTGTGCAAATGGTAACTCAAAGGATTTAAACTTATAAAGGCTAAAACGTTCTTAAGGACACACGGGAGAAATAGACATGTGTTTTCGCCATATTCCGTCCCGATACTATGTTTTGTGTTGATAAGTGTTGTGTGGTTGAACCTATGCTAATGCACTTTCTAGACTGAGATAAGTACACTCTTATGATTAAACCTCTTGCAAGTATTCGCAGATACAAGAGAGAAATTAAGTCAAAGCCTAATTATATCAATAAACTTTAGGATCCAACAATTCCTCGTGCAAAAGTGTGTGAAGTGGGGTTCGGGTTTCTGTCACTCCGGCAACCCATCATAAGAGCATCTCCAGCCGCGCGCCCAAGAGGCCCCCAAGACGGCGAAAATAGCGTCGGGTGGAGGAAAATCGCCCAGCCGCGCCCCCAAGAGCCCAAATAGCGCCGGATTGGGCCGATTTTGAGCCCGGCGAACCCAACCCGAACCCAGCGCGCTGGGGGTCGCTTGGGGGCGCCGGATGAAAGCAAAGCGCGCGAACGGAAGGAAAGCGTGCGCGATTTCGCGCGCGCCTCGCGCCGCGCCCCACCTGTCGGCGTGTGAACACGCGTCGTCGTCATCCTCTCGCCTCGGCTTCCCCGCCCCTGCCGCCGCCGCAACGAATCAATGCGGCGCCGGTGACAAGTCCAATCGTCGCAGAGAGCATCAATGCGGCGCGTCGAGATACCCAACGGTCCGTCGACCGCTCCGTCGCCTGTGCCTGCCTCGTCTTCCTCGCTCCTGACGCCGCCGCAGGGGAATCAATGCGGCGTCGGAGTCTAATCCAATCGCCGATGCAGTGGGAATCAAACGTCGCGGAGTAGTCCAGTCGGCGACGCGCGTCCGCCCGCGTGTCCCCCGCCGCATGCGCTCCCGCTACTATATAAAGCGGGCTCGCCGTACAAGGACACCGCGCACTCTACTCCTCCTTTCCTCCCCTCTCGCCTTCCTCTCGCCGCCGCCTGTCTCGTCTTCCTCTCGCCGCAATCCGCTCGCAATGGACCACGATCACCGCAACATGAACGGCATCCGCCGCTCACTCACCCGCGCTGAGGCGATCCTCCTGTCCCACGGGAACTATCCCTGCCCGCCGAACATGAGGATACCGCGCGGCTGGGTACTCAGTGCCGCCGGCGTGCCGGTGGCGCCGTTGCCTCAAGGCGCTCAGTTCGACTGGGAAGTCCTCGCCATCCGCGCTACAATGACAGAGGCCGAGCTCGCTGACCCAGCGAACGCGGCGGGCAAGTTCGCCCGCTGGATGGCGCACTTCGAGGAGCGCCGCAACCAGGCGCTCGCCTCCACCGAAGGGCAGGAACCGGTGTCGGGCCCGATGAACCACCTCGACCGGATGCTGTGGTGGAGCCCCGAGGAGTGCACGCTCCTCAGTGTCCTCTACCACATCCAGGACGGCAACGAGCCGCGCCTCGAGTACCCGTGAAGGGAGGGCGGCGAGCGTCGTCGTCGGCGGCGGCGGCGGCGAGCGGCACCGACGGTGCCGCAGGAGGCGGCGACCTAGCAGCTTTTTTATTTCCTACCTATGTAATAAATTTAGACCGAATATTTATAAATTTCGCTGGAGTTCGACTATATTTGATGAAATTTGGCCGAACTTGGGGGGTAGCTTGGGGCCGCGGCTGGGTAGCCGGGCCCCCCAAGCCGTTTTCTCCGCCCAAGCGCCCAAATCGCCTTGGGGGGGCGAACGGCTGGAGATGCTCTAAGCACACTTTATACACAACGCATTCCCCTAGCTCCTTAAAAAGGTTAAGTGTTGTGTAGTCGACGTTCACACAACACCACTAGAAGAATAACATCACAACTTAAATATCAAACAACACATATTACTTCAACATCATATGACTATCAACAACAAGACTTCTCCCATGTCCTCAAAACTAAAAGAACTACTCACAAGACATAAAAGAGATCATGGTCAGAGGTGATAAACATATGATAAAAAATATGGTCATAACAATAATTTTCCAACAAAACTCAATAGCATTCAATACAAAAGAGTAATCAACACCGGTAGAATAGAGGGGATGGATAGTACAAGTTACAACTTGGATTGCAATGATGAGATGAGATGGGATGAAGATGGAGATGGTGCTGATGGTGATGATGATCTCGATGATGCCCGTGACGATGGTGATGACGATGAGGACAATCTCCCCCTTCGGGAGGAGTTCTACCCGGCGGAAAGGTTTTTTCTTCTTTGTAGGTTTCCGCCACGGAGTGGCAGCGGAACTCCCGAAACTCTTCTCCTTTTGGGGTTTTTTAGGTCACGACGATGATATAGGCCAAAGGGGGGCTCCTAGAGTGGGGCCCACCTCCCAGGCTGCCACCTAGCGCGGCCAAAGGGGGGTCGCTCCACCAAGGCGCCTGGGAGCCTGGTGCCCCCCCCCCTCCGGGAGTCCTTCGGCAGGTCTTCGTCAATTATTCAGAAACTTGCACCCCGTGAATTTCAGGTCATTTCGAGATGTGCTGATATGGCTACTTGATTTGCACTTTTCCCCGTTGATTCCTGTGTCTGCTGTTTCGGCATCGGAAAATTGCAAACTGTGTAAAACAAGCCAAAACACTCTAAGAACATCATCATAATATAAAATATATCAATTAATAAAGGTAAATTTTGATACAAAATAGTGATGCATTTTGTACGTATCAGCGTCCAAGCCGTAACGTAGCCAAGAAGAGTAGCGATCGAGATTATTTAGTCCATTTTTCATGTTCAAAACCCTCTTACACAATTACACATCCATAGATAGGACCGTATCAATTACGTATTCACGTTTTTTAGACCATATTGAAGCATTCTGTGAGTATCAGGACGATTGTGTTACAAGCCATCAAGTATGAGGATTAAACATGTAATCTACTCTATCCTGGATGGAAAGCGATGAACCACTGCATTATGGATGCAAGTATTTATAGGCAGTGTGTACAAGGAAGAAATAAGAAATCCATATATATATGGAAGGAAATTAAGGATGGATACCCACAAAGGCAAAATTCATTAATGCTAGGTGCTTTGGAAGATGAGCAGAATTAAGAACGAGGAGATGAGGGAAGATGAAACGGTAGATGTGGTGTGTATCCTTAGTTGGATCGATCGTTCAAGTGAGCTGACGCTAATCAGTCTTATCTTCTACTCCCTCCGTCCCATAATATAGCTCAAAAAACGTTACTATATTATGAAACGGAAGGAGTATTTTTTAATAGTTGTCACCCACTATTTAATCTTCCTCTTCATGTAACAATGTCGCATTCATCACCAAGTCATACGTGTAGTCATAAGTTACCTTAGAGCATCTTCAATAATTTGTATGTAAATGTTGTTGATGATTGTTTATATCATCAACCAACAAGTTATCATACAAATACTTTAATGAGTTGTATGTAAGTCATTTAATAAAAGTTAGGAAAATAAATATGGTTGCTCTTTATTCTACCTTGAAGCTTGTGCAGGCCCGGCCCTGGGGCAGGGCAAACGGGGCGACCGACCCGGGCCCCCGGAACGCAAGGGACCCCAGGATGTGCTCGAGAACGAAGCCAGTGAGCCGATCCTGTTTCTCGTCAATGGCGGCGGCGCCATGGAAAGCTTAACGAAGCGCACAGAAAGAACAGAACGAAAGGGGTTAGCTTACCCACTCAACATGGGCCGTAGGCCTTTTTTCATTGTCACTTGGTCGGTCCACACGGGTGAAAGGTAATTTACTTTTGATCTTTTCCTATGAGAAAACTGGGTGGGCCAGATTACAAGGACGTTATTGTTAGAGATGTGTAAACAAAAATAGCTAAAACAGCTACGCACATTATGGTACAACTTCCAGAAAAATTATATGTTTCCCTAAATTTTTACTATGATAACCCTCCTTTCATACTAATTATCGTTGAAATAGATGTATCTAGCATTAAAATACATCTAAATACATTTATTTTTGTGACAATTAATATGAAACAGAGAGAGTAAAATTTTGCTAAAAATGCCAAGCTACGATTTTTCAGCAAGTTAACAAAGTATTGAGTCATTTTTTTAGTCTCCTTGCTTTGAGCTTGCTAAACCCAAAGATAATGTCTTTCCTTTCATTTTAGCATGTTTGATACAGTTTTATTAATTTTATTTAGAGTCACTTACTTTATTGGTGAATGGATTACTTTATTTAGCCTCTAATTTTTAGGCATAACATCGATTGTCACATCAATACTTTAGCATAGAGGAGTATATTATTTGTTTCTTGACGGTGAGTGACACATTTGTTTAAGGGGTTTTCCATTAGTGATTTTGCATATAAAAGGGTTATAAGTTTATAAAATTAGTTAATATAAATATTGATTTATTCACATTTAAATCTTTATTTATGCTAGTCAAAAAATCTTTATTGATATCATTTTATACATGTATATATTAATTATTATTTTTATATGTATGGTAAGGGCCCCAAGTTTTAATTTTTCCCCAGGCCCCCGAAATTCCAGGACCAGTCCTGAGCTTGTGCAAGAGGTGTTGGTTAATCTACATACAACTTTGCTCTTTTACCTTATTTATTGCATGACACATCATCATTCTATCCTAGATGGCAAACTTACCAACAACTATCTTACAACCATTGGAGATGCCCTTATGCATTAATTTGTTCATGCAAAACATGCCACCTCATCAACTCATGCATGTCCTTTTTAAGAGAACACAATCATGCAAAATACTTTTATATTTATTTTACTTAGTATTTATTTATTTATCTATCTTCTATATTTAAATAGATACAACACAATATCTATTTTTTTAGATATGCAATCATGCTACATAAGCAAGTTATGTATGTGAGTGATAAACTACATAATTTTTTGCATTACTCTATGCATACTGCCTACCACATTATCGATTCATGCACGTTAATCATAAAATATTTTTTGCAATATGTTTTATGTTGATAATATATGCGTTGAGCGATTATAACACACCTTCCAATTTTTTGTTAAAAATGGTATTTTTTATATTTTTTACAACCTTTGTACTTTTTTACATCGCAGTTGGTTTTCGTTTGTTTTAACATCTTTCTAAATCAATTTTTATGTAATTTTTATCAAGTTTTCGCAGCAACATGTGGAGCATCATCTAGTATTTATATAGCATGATACTAAATAAACACAGAAACCTGGGACCCCTATCAGGTTGGGCCCTAAACTATCGCACTTCTTGGCCCTGGCCAGGAACGGCCCTGAATAGGTGATAAATAATCCTAATGAACACAAAAATCTGAAGGTCGTCTGAGAGCAACTAATTAGAGTATTCATTCCCGATCCGCGCAGCAAGCGCTTTCGTAAACTCACAGGGCGCCACATGTTGTGTTTTCAGTGTTTCCTCTCGATTTCGTTATTTATATTATTTTTGTGTATGTATTGTCGATGGTTAAAATAGGTTTTTTCGAAGAAAAAATCCTCTTTTTCTTTATGTTTTGGTTAAAAAAAAAAGAGGCATGATAATACATACGTGAAGGCACGAATCTGTTTTCGTGAGAGGCACGCCGCGTGCCTGCATATTGGCATTCCAGTGCGGCGGGTGATCCTAGCTTGCATGCATGTACTCTCTGATATATAAACAGACCCTAATGATATAGAGCGAACGAATGCACTACTGTCTTCTCACTTGACCTCCTTCCTCACCACTAAATTTGATGCACGAATTTTAAAGCAAAAAAGGACAAGTCAGCTCTTGACAGTCATTCACGCAGATTAGAAGTGGCGCGAACATGTTGCTAATCAAATTAGATGAACCATCACAATGGTTAGGTTGCTAGCTTTCCTTTGGTGAGACCAAGGATCAAACCCCTGCTTTGGCAATTTTATTGTTATTTTATTATTCGTTTTTTGTAAGGTCACAAAACATGTAAAATATTATTCTAGAATATCTAGCATTTTTCCTGATGGCATAATAACCCAGAAAATACATGGTAATATTTTCAAATAAATCTTCTTAGGTTTTCTTAATGAAAAAATACATGGCAAGTTTTTACAATAAAAATATATAGCATGGAAAATATATTTTTTTGGATATGGCATTTATAGTACATTGTAAGTTCTATTGTACACTTAGCATGGCAATTTTAGTTTTATAGCATGGCAACCGTTTCTTTTGGCATAGCATTTTGTAGTATATATAGCATGATAATTTTTAGTTAAGTAGCATGGCAATTGTAGTTTTTGGACATAACATTTATAGTATATATAGCATGGCAATTCTTAGTTATGTAACATGGCAAATGTAGTTTTCGGATATGACATTTGTAGTACATATAGAATGGCAACTTATTTTTTAAAACATGGCAATTCAACCTTATGTACCATGGCAAATGTAATTTTTTTGGACATGACAATTGTTAGTCATGAAGCATAGCCTTTTTTTTGCCACATGGCAATAGTCATAATAAGCATAGCAAGACGTAGACCATGAATGACATTTGATTGTTTTGTTTTGTTTTTAAATCATGGAAATTATTGGTCATGGAGCATGGTGTTTTCTTTTTTTTATCACATGTTTTTAGGCATGGCAATTTCAGTTTATAAAGCATGGCAAATGTTTTTTGTTAAACATGGCAATTTCAGTTTATGTAGCATGGCAAATCTACTTTATGCAGCATGGCAAATAAATTTTTTAGACATGACAATTCTACATTATGCGGCATGGCAAATGGTTTTATTAGACATGGCAACTTTAGTTTATTTAGCATGGCAAATGTGTTTTTTTAACATAGCAATTCTACTTTTATGCAGCATGGCAAATAATTTTTTTATACATAGCAATTCCAGTTTATGTAGCACAACAAATATATTTATTTGAACATGACAAGTATTGACCATGGAGCATATCATTTTCTTTTTTTTTTGGCCACATGCAATTGTCAACTAAGCATGGCAAGGGGTAGATCATGAATGGCAATTGTTTTCTGTTAAAAAATCGTGGTAATTGTTGGTTATGAAGTATGACAATTTTTTAGGCGCATGGCAATTTGAGAGTTTAGTGTGTACTTCGAATCATGAACTTTGTTAGCATCGACCTACAAGCACCGACCATTGTACAAGGCCTAAGCGTTCCCTATCTCCCAGTCTCCAGTAAATCTGAAGGTCTAATGTTCGGTTTGATTTTTACAACGTCCAAACCCGTTACAGTTCCCTTAAGTTCAGCGACCCGTCAGGATCGTACATTATAGAGGTGTAGTACAGCTGGCACAAATTCGACCTGAGCCCAAATCAAAATCAGTTGACTGTTTAATAGAGACACTCCCAAAAGAAAAGAAAACATCCATGCCCTGCACAACGGACTCGGGTTCGATGCCGGCCTTGCCGCCGTTGAGGATCATGCACCGACTCCACCTTCTCATGTGACCTGGCCAGGCCAGACCGCCGTTCAAAATCGCCATTGAATCACCAGCGCCGCTGTCGAGAGCACCGCCGGCCGACACTCGAGCACGCATCGTGCATGCAGCAGCCCTGCAACTCCTCCACAAGAAGTCCTGTGTCCACCCACATAGCCTCCACGTTACGTAATTCGCCTAGAATTACGTAGTTCTGCTCCACTGCCTTTCTTGGCGTTCCTGTCGTTAAATATTTTCTGTGTGTTCACTGTTCATGGACTGCCAACCACGAGGCAGAGACCACATAGTTCATAATTTATCCGTACTTGGTCTTATAGCTGTCTTAGTGAGTTAGAGCACACCGGATCCGTGGCGCAATGGTAGCGCGTCTGACTCCAGATCAGAAGGTTGCGTGTTCGATTCACGTCGGGTTCAATACCCCCGATCCTATTCCGGTCTCTCTTTTTTTCTTGCCTTAACCAAACTCATGATGGTTTAAGTCAGATGCCCTTAGCTGTGGGCTAGCGATTTATGCATGATTTGCGCGGTTGATGTTTGTTAGTTCATTAAATTTGCTTCCGTCTCGAATACATTGACGTGGTCTCTCGTCTGCTATGACGGAAGTCGGCGCGATTTTCATTGGCGACCGCACCTCCCTGAACACATAGTTGGCTTTCAATCCACAAACCACCAGAGGGTTGCGGATCTCCTGCATCAAGTGTCATCCACGCCAAAGAAAGCTCCAACCGCCACGCTCCTCGATCCACCGCCACATGAAGCCACCTCCAAGCCCATCATCCCAATCAGAGGGGACGTCACCGTTGTTCCAAGGCCCTTGCGTCGTAGATCTACATTGACGTGGTTCTCGTCTGCTATGACGGAAGTCGGCGCGATTTTCATTGGCGACCGCACCTCCCTGAACACATAGTTGGCTTTCAATCCACAAACCACCAGAGGGTTGCGGATCTCCTGCATCAAGTGTCATCCACGCCAAAGAAAGCTCCAACCGCCACGCTCCTCGATCCACCGCCACATGAAGCCACCTCCAAGCCCATCATCCCAATCAGAGGGGACGTCACCGTTGTTCCAAGGCCCTTGCGTCGTAGATCTACATTGACGTGGTTCTCGTCTGCTATGACGGAAGTCGGCGCGATTTTCATTGGCGACCGCACCTCCCTGAACACATAGTTGGCTTTCAATCCACAAACCACCAGAGGGTTGCGGATCTCCTGCATCAAGTGTCATCCACGCCAAAGAAAGCTCCAACCGCCACGCTCCTCGATCCACCGCCACATGAAGCCACCTCCAAGCCCATCATCCCAATCAGAGGGAACGTCACCGTTGTTCCAAGGCCCTTGCGTCGTAGATCTACATTGAGGTTGTCGTCTCCACTTTATCACCCGAGCAACGCCGCGCCGCCGAAAGAAGCAACTAGTGTAGAAAAGATCTTATGTCGTCGTGCACCACCCCTCTAGGCAGCCGCGCCACTGCCATGGAGTGCGAGATCCCCACCACCCACTTCATCGGCGCCACATGGACTTTCCCCGCGACCACCTCTAGGTACGGCAAGGGAAGGGGGGGGGATGATGGGGTGGCGGCGGTGGGGGTTTGGGTCAGCACCCCAAGATTTCCGTCACACGTATTTCTCGTAGAAAAGTAGCAGGACATCGAGTGTGTATTATTTGCTCATGGAAGCATTTGCTCTCTTATGAGTAAAAAAATAAAAAAAATGAAAAAATGAAAATCAATTAAAAATATTCTGGATTTTTTACAAACATTTAAAAATGCTTCAAATGTAGACAAAATTTCATCTTGAAACAACATTTGTAAAAGTTTTGGCAAAAAAATCAATGCTCCAAAATGCTATTTTTGATAACATTTTGAAGTGATTTAAGAAAATACCACAACTTCCACAATGTCGTTTGGAATCTTTTAATCATTTGAAGCATTCATCAATGTTGTTCACACAAAAAAAACAGATTTTTTAATGATTTTCATTTTTTCTGATTTCTTTACTCCTGACTTAAGAGAGAGCAAATGCCCCCAGAAGCAGAATGCTACTTTCGCAGAACATCTTGATATGCAGATGAGCTATTGCGTCTGGTAGAAAAGTACTTCGTCCGATCCATAATAAGTGTCGCCTATTTTGTACTAAGATAGTACAAACTTTGTACTAGATGAGCGACATTTAGCGACACTTATTATGGATCGGAGGGAGTAGCATGCTAAAAAAAATGCAGTAACAGAATGCAACATGCCAACTTCCGGACGTTCGCTCCAAAAGATGCAGAACATATGAGCTGTTTCATGTGAAATTGCTCCATAGTTATGCTTCAACTGATGAAACAGATGCTGCATATCTTGGCACAAACTCGAACAGAAACACAAAACCATAATAAGCCAACTACGCAAACACAGCTACAGTACAGAGCACGGGACTGCAGCAAGAAAGAAGCCAACTGAATCGGAGGGGACTATATATTTTACCTCACCAATGAGAGGAAGATCACTTCATCAACTGTTAACAGTCCAGTACACCGGCAAGGCACGATACAGCTACACGAATGATATCGCCCAGATTTCTGGCAATAATTCCCCTACCAAGATCACACAAAACCAGATACACGGCGAACGAACCCGATTTGCAAAAATTAGACAGCATCTGCTAGCCCCATCCTCGTTTGTTCTATGGAAGCAGGCAGCTCAAGGCAGATTGACAACATCAGACTACCAGAGAGACAGAGAAAGTCACTGGCTGAGACTCTGTCGGAAAACTGTACACTGACCAGAGGCAAGAATCGATGGGAGGCGAACCAGCGAATGGCATTCCCCCCAGCCTCAGTCTCAAGTCTAAAAAACCCAAGCTAGTGGTCTAAGGCTAGTTTATCAGATCAATGGCGAGGCGGCCGCCCATGCTCGCTGAAGCTGCCTCTTGACCAGTGAGGCGGGGAGAGCTTCTTGCTCCGCAGAGGGGCTGATCTACTCTGGGGTGCTGGTTTTTGTACACGGGCGCCCATCGACGCTACCGAGTACGGGTCGCCGTCGCGCTCCTGCCTCGCTTCTATTCGGCCGGAGCTGTACTCCATGTTTATAAATGGGGAGGGATTCCGGTAGTCTAGGCGCCCGGAGGCCCCACTGTTCCACCAGCTACCGCTGCCACTGTCAAAGACGAAGCCCCCTTGAAGGTCGTCGTCCGGGTCACATGATGACTCCCTGTGGCTGTAGGAGTCGCCGACAGCCTCATCCGCGTCATTGTAAATCAGCTTCAGTGCCTGCACTACTTCGCCCATGAATGGCCTCTGTGATGAATCGCTGTGAACGCACACCGAAGCGATGGATGCCACTTTGGCTACATTGTCAAAATTGTAGTTGCCGTTCAGAGAAGGGTCGATCAACCTCTCCAAGCCCTCCTTATTGCCTAGAAGAGGACGAGCCCAAGTCACGAGGTTCTCAGGATCCATGTTGTCAGACATGCCTACTGGCTTCCTTCCTGATAGAAGCTCCAGCAAGACAACCCCGTAACTGTAGACGTCGCTCTTGACAAGAAGATGCCCTGTCATGGCATACTCTGGAGCAACATACCTGCATGATCAACAGAGAAATTTTACTTTTTAAAAGACCAAGGATAATTAGAATGGAATTTTACAATAGCATTATTGTTGTTTAACATGAAGACAATATTACAATAGCAATAAATATGTATGGAAGGCAGTATTAATCACAAAGAGACTCAAACCCATTCGATCACATTATCACATAATACCCAAAAAACTATGCTACATATCATTTTCTTTTCATTAATAATGTCTATTGATGCCATCAAGCCCATTATAGTGCCTGGATATAAGCAAAGTTTCTTACCCGAAAGTCCCCATTACCCTTGTGGAAATGGGATGGATTCCATTGGTTGCTTCCCTTGCTAAACCAAAATCGGTAACCTTGGGAGTGAAATCTTCCTCCAGCAATATATTGCTACCTTTGAAGTCGCGGTGTATAACATGAGGGTTTGAATCTTCATGTAGGTACGCCAGGCCTCTAGCAGCACCCAAAGCGATTTTCATCCTAACATCCCAGTTCAGCATGCCCTTATCCTTGTCAGCACCTAATAGACATAAAACAAAAAGATCAGATTAACATAGAGTCACACTGAGTGCACATACTCCTAATCCTAGGCTTACATGTGATAGTGATAATTATGGAGTCAAATTTTGTTTTGTAAGACAGCAGTGCAGGCACATTACTGGAGAAAGCCCAGCTGTTAGATTTGTAATGGTAGTTGATCATGTTTCATCCATGCATTTCTCTTGAGCTATATCATTACTGAAATAAAATTAAGTTTTATAACTAAATTAATATTATTACTGGTCTTGCCAATCTATGCTTGGATCAACCTCGTCTAGGCATTTTATTATGAGAAACTTGGACACTTGGCTAAATATTTCCATATTGGCTGCTATGCATTAATATAAACGATATCTTGTCATGGTTTCAATAGTTAAGACTTACCAAACATGCATGTATTACTTATATTTAGAACATACCATGAAGATGGGATTCCACACTTCCGTTGCGAATAAGCTCGTAAACGAGACACCTTTTCGCACGCTCAGTGCAAATGCCAATCAATTTGACAAGATTACGATGGTGCAATCGACTGAGCATTTCCACCTCCGCAATGAACTCACGGTCACCACTGCTGTCTTCTCTGGTGAGCAATTTAACAGCAATCTCGTTTCCATCATCCATGGTCCCGTGATAAACACGTCCAAACCCACCTTGACCCAAAACTCTTCTTGAACTAAAACCATCAGTAGCTTTTTCAAGCTGCGCAAGCGAAAATGTCTTCACCGACGCGGCACAAGTGGCCACTGTTGATAGCATTGACGCTGATGCAGAGCTCAGCATGCTAGTTGACTGAGATCTGCCACCTGTGTATCACAGATAGAATTGTTAGTTTAACGGCAGTAACTAGCAAAATTTTATGTGAAATGGTTGGATAGTTCTAAGAAGTTCATCCAACATGCATAAAAAGTGACATTGTTTTTTCATAAGAGGAGGTGGCTAAGAAATATTGAAACGGTTTTTTCTTGCAGACTTACATAGGCGCATGGCATATGACTACTCAGTGATGAGAACTCTAGACTATAATAATTTTTTACCAAGGGATTCAGGCAAAAATTTATAGGGGAAAAATTGGCCAATTGTGCTATCTTGCCATAAATGTAACTCTAGTCACTAATATTATAAATATTTCGATTGCCCACATGAAGATGATCTTAACAGGTTTTTGTGCAAAGCTGGCGAATGTCTGTGTGTTGCTACAGTTGAAAATTTTAACTGTACAGTTAAGAACATATTTAATTCTACCATTTGTGCCATATAAAAATATTCACATATGCTCCAAACCATTTGTGCCAATTCCAAGATGTAATGTAACCCGAAGGTGAACAGTCCGTCACCACCAATTGACATATTTATAGGAGTAAAGATACTTCACACAGCATCATGTTGTGGTAAAAAAAAGTGTTCAAGGTTGTAGCTTGGAGACCATTAAAACAAAACAATCAGGAATAATGCTATTTACTCTTTTTGGTAATGGGCGTAAGTAAGTAAATTTGATCTAGCACAGAAATATTTATATATCATTTATGCACGGTCAACAAGAATAGTTTAATAAAAAGGTTTCCAACATTGCCAAGCAGGTTTTAAAAGATGGGCACTTGACAAAACATAAATAAATAAAAAATAGTAATAACAGATAGCATACTTAACTACAACAACAAAAAAGTATCGACCTTACCATGTCTTCTTTTAACTGTGTGGGTGGTCACAGGGTTCCCAGCCTCACGATGGCGCTTAAGTTTCATCCAGTTCACAATTACAACAATAAGCCCAATACATGCCACGATTAGTATCAAAGAAGACCCTACAACTACCACAATGATCCAGCTTTCTAATTTCTTCTTATGGTGGACATCTGCAGTTATAGGATATTCTCCGGTTCCTGCTGGACCTGTTGTAATAGATGACATAGCTGGCGGTGCAGGTCCCAGGCCTGCAATGGTAACATTGTGCATATAAATCACAAATTCAAGTAAATAATCTAAGAGGCAAATATTCCACATAAAGATTTTTACCTGGATAGGTAATATTTATAACTTCATAATGTCCAAAAACAGATGAATTAATCTGAACCTTTTTATTCCAGAACCTATCATATATTAGGTATGCAGTATAGCTATCAAAATGTTCTCTTAATGGCACCAAGTAAAAGGTGACCCTTGTCTTCTGGTCATCCTGGATACTTGGAATTGCAGCCATAATCTTCACCTGGCTTTGTTTAAGAAATGTGCCAGCTGCAACTTCAACTTCTAATTCTGCTGTGTGCATGAATAGTAAATATGGAGCTACAGCAATGTCAACAATAACACTGAGGGGCAGCACACAGCCACAGGGGGAACCAATTGGTGTTGAACTCATTGGCTCAGGGCAAACGGTGCTAGAGCAACCTGCTGAAGGTACAAGAAAAAGGTATTCAGTACCAGAAGTACAAGAAAAAAAAACATGATTATACATAGATGGACAATTAGTCCACGTGTCAATAGCATTAGTACTAAAAAGAGTAGTCCACAGAGGGATGAATAATATCTGGGATTAGGTGACGTAACTCAAAGATGCAATGATGATAAGAGGCAGTATGAAATTGCAAACATAAATGGCAAACCTTCAGGCGGGAGAGATGAGGATGGCGGAGGGGCATGGTGTGATCGTCTGTGGTGCTTGTGTGAAGGATGGTGCACAGCGATGCCTGTAAGGAGAACAGATTTAAACACCTGAAGAAAAAATTAATCATGAGCCTTTAGCACTGACGTTGTCACAGTTACATACCAGGAGATTGTGGAGACAATGCCCTAGGAGGAAATGTCGGGGAAATTCGAGGTCCTAACACTCCTGCTTCAGGGGGGTATGACGGATGCGGCGCTGGACTAGGCTGTATGTTTGCTGCAGAATCAAGGTATTGATAAGCGAAAAACTTCTGCCAACCATGTGGATCATGTTCAGAATACATATGCACTTTCAAATGGTTACTTCAAGGAGGCTCAGGGGCACTCTACAATTGTACATTGCAACTGCGACCTATATAGCCAATGCCCACTGGCAGTTTTTGTTTCTGAAATAAGACTATATAAACTGGAAAGGTAATAAAACATCTTCTAGAAGTTTGGTCCAAGATAAGTATTGTTCGGCATCTGGAAATGTTTGAACTATGTATATGTTCTCAATTTATCATACTGCATCTTTCGGAATTTCACATCATGGTGACAAGACTTTTTATTCATTGTACATGGAAATAAAACATGAAATTCCTTTTCAGCAAATGCTGCTGTGTCATAGACTGTTTGTAGTATGTAGTGAAAGTTATTGATTTACTCAAGTTCTAGCAGTTGGTTAGGAGGAGCTTGTGTGGGTGAATTTGTGTGTCTATGGTGGTGTGTGTTCACGTGTGTGTCATTCTTGTAATCGCCAAATAAGTGGCTTCATGGTCAAGCTAAGAGCATGAGAGACACCAAGTGTATTAACTATCCAGAAAGTAACGGTGTTAGTAATTAACTCCGAGAATGACTGACAAATTGGTACCCCTAACGTGTCCGGTACGTTTCAGCAGGTATCCGAACATACCCGAGTATCCGGGCATATCTAACTCGTGACACGTTTGTGTCCTGCCATATCCGTGCAACTTAGCTCCCAATCAAGAGGGGTCATCATACTACTACACTCAGCTTTTGTCGATAGTGTCACCGGGGGTGGAAGAATACAACTATAAAAGCTAGTACTGCAGATACAGTAAAGAGAAGACGTGAAATGCCGACAAGCTTTACTTGCAAGCAAAGCTAGGTCGGATTTGAACTATTTAGGCGCAGCTCTAGCTTAACGTTTCACACATTGCTCGGCTGCTCGCTTGGCTAGTTGTGTCACGCAGAAGGGCACACCCCTGCTGTTTTACACGCACTACAAAGAAGCGCAAATTAGACTCCAACATGCATCTCCAAGGTTAGTGGAGCACTCCAACAGCAGTGCGAGCACAAAGTGTCCACCAGTCCGATGCCTCCTTAGCATAACAAACAAGTAGTGGGAGCCATTATCATCTGTTTCAGGCATGAGAAAGCAATGTCAGGGCTAAAACGATCTTCCATCTCACGGACCATACAAAGCTAGCCGAGACCTTGCAGGATCCTTCCTCCAGTAGGCAAAACCATCGATCCTGGAAGAACCTAGAAATAATACTGTTGGGCACACCAGCTGACGGCAGAGTTCCCCTAATAATATACGGTGCTCACACCAAGTGCATTAACTCTTTCAAAAAGTAACGGTGTTAGTAATTAACTCCGAGAAATGACTGCAAATGGTATCCAAACGTGTCCGATACATTTTGGTGGGTATCCAAACGTACCCGAGTATCCAGGCGTATCTAACTCGTGATATGCTGGTGTCCTGTTGTATCCGTGCAACTTAGCTCCCACTCAAGAGGGGTCATCATACTACTACACTCTTTTTGTCGATAGTGTCACCGGGGTGGAAGAATACAACTATAAAAGCAAGTACCGCAGAAACAGTTAAGAGAAGACGTAAAATGCCGCCAAGCTTTACTTGCAAGAAAAGCTAGGTCGGATTTGAACTAGTTAGGCGCAGCTCTCGCTTGGCTACTTGTGTCATGTAGATGGGCACGCCCCTGCTGTTTTACACGCACTACAAACAGTGGTGTGCCTAGTGGGTGTTCTGGGTATGCCATGGCACACCCAAAAATTTGAAATATATTTTTCACCATGTAAAAAATTGCTGCTTTCAAGACCTGTCTAACCCAATTGAAATATATGTCAATTTTTAAAAAGTGTGCACACCCTTCATTTTATATCTAGAAACGCTACTGACTACAAACAAGCGCAAATTAGACATGCATCTCCAAGGTTAGTGGAGCACTGCAACAGCAGTGGGAGCACAAACTGTCCACCAGTCCGATGCCTCCTTAGCATGACAAACAAGCAGTGGAAGCCATTATCATCTGTTTCAGGCATGAGAAAGCAATGTCAGGACTAAAATGATCTTCCCTCTCACGGACCATATACAGCTCGCCGAGACGTTGCTGGATCCTTCCCCCGGTAGGCAAGGCCATCGATCATGGAAGAATCTACAAATAATACTGTCGGGCACACCCTCTGACGGCAGAATCTCCCTATTAATATACGGTGCTCACACCAAGTACATTAACTCTTCCAAAAAGTAACAGTGTTGGTTATTAATTCCGAGAAATGACTGCAAAATTGGTACCCGAATGTGTCCGATACGTTTTGTCGGGTATCGGAACGGACCCGAATATCCGGGCGTATCTAAACCCTGATACGCTGGTTTCCTGCCATGTATCCGTGCAACTTAGCTGCCAATCAAGAGGTGTCATCATACTACTACACTCAGCTTTTGTCGATAGTGTCACCTGGGTGGAAGAATACAACTATAAAAGCTAGTACCGCAGATTTAGTTAAGAGGCGGCGTAAAATGCCGGGCAGCCTTACTTGGAAGCAAAGCTAGTGCCGTCCGAGTATTCGGAGTCCGTAATACAGTCGGATTGGAACTACCTAGGCGTTGTTCTACCGTAAGGTTTTGCGCTATGCTCTCTTGGCTGGTTGTCTCACGCAGATGGGCACGCCCCTGCCCGCCCTTTTACACGCGCTACAAGCAATTGCAAACTGAACTCAGACATTCATCTCCAAGGTTAGTGGAGCACTCCAACAACAGAAGTGGAAGCGCAAACAGTGGAACGGTCTCATGCCTGAGTCCTTGGCACAAGGAGCAAGCAGTGTCAGCCATTGTCATCTGTTTCAGGCGTGAGAAAACAATGTCAGCAGGGCTAAAACGATCTTCCCTCTCACGAACCATGCACAAAGCTCGGCAGCACCTTGCTGGATCCTTCATTCCTTCCTCCGGTAGGCAGGCAAAAGCAAGCATGGATCATGGTGGAATCTAGAGACGATACTGTCGGGCGGGCGCACACTCTGAGTCTGACAGGCAGCAGAATTCCCATAATAATAGACGGCGCTCAAACAAGGACCGACAGAAGCCCAATCCCGAGCTTCCCCCCAATCGGCCGGAGCACGCGACAGCAACGTCGCAGCTTGCCATGTCCACTCAACGAGGTAGTACGAGGAGCTGGAATTCGCGGCAATAATGCAGGCCCCGGCGCCCTCGACCAAACGCCGCCCCACCGGGGAGCACGCACGCACACAAGCGCACGCAGCGACCCACCAACCCCGCCCGCCCGACCTCCCCGAATTAAACAAACCCAGCGGGAGCGGAGCAGAGACCGGAACCAAGCAAAGAGCGCGAGGGTTAGCGGAGCAGGTAGTAAGCGCGCGAGCGTTACCGTGGAGCGCCGAGGCGGCGGCGGCGGGGAGGAGCAGCAGGAGCGTCCGCAGGAGGAGGAAGAGGAGCGGCCCTCCGCGGCCCATGTCGTCGTGCCGGGGGTGGGGTGGAGTGGGGCGCGCGCTACGCCGCCATTGCCGTCCCGGCGGGCGGATCTGGGCGGGGCGGATCGGGGGGGCGGCGGCGGCGATGCGCGGGGGGGTCGAGAGCGGGGGTCGGCGAGGCGGCCTGGAGCGAGCGAGGGAGGGGGTCTGGACTGGACTGGACTGGAGGAGGGGCGAGGGGGAGGGGGGGAGGGGAGCAATAAATTGCCGTGCGGCCGCTGGGGCTGGGGCTGGCTGGTTGGTTAAACGCGGTGGCGCTGGGTCTCGGAGGGTGTTAATTCTGGAGTGGAGTTAATGCGCTGCTAATCCGCGGGGTTAGTGGGGGGAAAGATGATGATATGGATTGCTTCCGGCGAAGCGCGAGCCCGCTTTGCTTTACCACCGGTGGGCGGTGGACGGTGGCGGGGGAAGAAGAGAACCGCGGTGGGCCCTCCGTGTCAGCCGCAGCAGCTTTTGTGGGAGGCTCGCTCGAATCGGCCGGCGTCAACGGTCAGTCAGACCTGTTGTCGTCCGTGCATTCATTCGTGCGTGGATGCCGCAACTTTTTTATCCCAGTGTGTGTGTGTGCACGAATCTTTCTTGTTTTTACATGTTTTTCGGGCAATGATCGGCGGTTTGCCCGGCGATGCGCGGAGCCAAATTTTACTCACCGTCGTACTAATTCTAGGGCCATATAATTTACATTTTACAGCTCACTAGGGTACTGTACCATTTTAAACATGTAATTAATATTCTACTAGTAGTAGTTAAATCAAATGTATGGTCAAATTTTGATATAAAATACATAGAAAAACTTAATAAATCCGAACGAAGGAAACACAATTTGTTCCTGCACACGCTGGGGTGTATTGAGTATGCACATGTGCTTTAGCAATGACCTCTAATGTGGTATATTGAGGGGTCTAGCCTCTGACCTTGCAATTTACTTGTATGATGATATGGATTGCATTGGCATTATGCGTGATTACTCTTGTACTATTTACAAAGAGTATCATTGTAGTGGTAGTAGCACCGTTGATTCTAAGTATCTATAGTCAATGATGTTCAATTGTTTGTTTAGATGGGGTAATAAAACGGATTCACCTTGTGTCTCGACGCGTTGGATTCGATGCATGGGATGAAACGTAACGGAGCGGTTCTACTTTTGGATCGATACCATCATCTGGTGAGGTGGTTCCACTAGAAGGAATATTCCCTCGATATGCGGAACCAGGTGGATAACGCCAATTCGGCCGAACGACTCGAATCCTCGCTTGCGCATTTGGATACATGGACGCATGTGACGTCTGGCTTTAGCATTCGGTCGCCGCCGTAGAGGAAAAAACCAAACCTTTCTCCTCTCATCCTCCGACTCATCAATCTGCCCTCGATGTTTTGTAGTACACATGTATTCGCCGCTTACCTTGAGGAAAAAATATGAGCGGGTGGGGCGAGGCCGAGGTTGCAAATATGGATTGCTAACTTTGAAACAAACCCGTTTAGGATAGGTTTTATTAGACATGTCATTTTTGTTGCAACGGTTGATGTTTCTTGTTCACATGTGTGCTAACATAACATTAACCTAAACCATTAAGTTCTCTTATTCAAAAAGGTTAGAATGGAAAAATAGGTATTACAACATTCTCAAGGCGATATTTCCAGGACACTAGAAAATTCATCTCATTTATGAAAAAATATTGTGTCCACACCCGAAATGAGATGGTTTCATTATTATTTCGAGGGACTCTTGCATTGGTAAACCTAAGTAAATAGTTTCATTTTACATCTAAATCGAGATATTTCATACACAATTTCTAATAATATGTGTTGGTCCACTTTTGTGCATGGTGTACTATTGTTGATTTCTGATAAATTTTACAACACCGAGTGGAGGGGGTATTCTCTCGATCTCATCATGCATCTTGATTGGAACCAAAGATAATCTTTATTCAGGAGACACTCTACACAATTTTTGTGCGAGGTAACACTCTACACGTTAAGGCTAGAAAGTTTTTGAATGAGTTTCACGTGTTTAGGGGGCAGCGAGGCTGGGGTATAATTGGATTTAAGGCCTCCTTTCGTTCATAGGATAGAAATATCATAGGAATAGGAAAACCATAGGAAAAAAAATTAGAAAAGGAGGTGTACCCCGGCCTCTGCATCAATCGATGCACGCAGCCATTTTATTAAGCAAAATATGAAGTTTAAGATAAGTCTTACACAGACCATATGTCTCCATTCTCGCGCAGGAGATGAAAATCCGCTACAACCAGCGATAAATAGGAAAGGATGACTAAACACCTATCCTATTAACAGATCGCCATCCAAACCGGTTCTAGGTATCCCGTGCGACCGTCTCCCATCGGTTGCACCCAGTATCCAAATGCTCCTTGGTCTCCGCGCTGCTCAGTAAGGACCACATACGGATCCAGGCAGACGCCCTGAAGATAACCTGCAAAAAATTGATAACGTTCTTACGGTTAAATACAATATCATTCCGAAAGTTCCAAATGGCCCAAAGTAACGCACATACTCCGACGCGAATACGTGCGGTTGTCTTTGGCTCAATCCCATTCAACCAAGAGCTAAACAGGCTAGCTAAGTTAACAGGAGGACTAATATTAAGAAAACCATAGGAAATGAGATGTTATTTGATTTATAGGATAGTAATTTTCTATAGGAAAAAAAATATGTCATCTGATTCATAGGATAGTATTATCATAGGAATAGGAAACTTGTAGGAAATGAGATGGCATGTATCTCAAATCCTATGAGTGGGAATAGGAAAAGAGATGTCATTTGATTCGCACCATGTAAAATTTTCCATTGATTTTAGGCCAATGTTTATGTCCCTTTGAAATGTGGAGGATATGAACTAATCATATGTAAGATTAGGAATCCATTCCTATGAACCAAAGGGCTCTAAAGGAAAAAAATCTATTATAATCCTATCCTATAGAATTCCTATGAAATTCCTCCAAACCAAAGGAGGCCTAGGAATTTTTCCATCGAGTCTAGGCTTAAGCCTCTTTTGGTTCATAGGATAGGAATATCATAGGGAATAGGAATTTTGTAGAAAATGAGATGTCATGTATCTCAAATCCTATGCATAGGAATATGAAAAAAGGTGTCCTTTGGTTCACATCATAGGATTTTTCTTCATTGAGTCCAGGCTAATGTTTATTTCCTATGAAATATGAAGGATAGGAATAGTTCCAATATAGGAATAGGGTTCCATTTCTACAAACCAATGGGCTTTGAAGGAAATTTTCCTATAGGAATCCTATCCTATGAAATTCCTGCAAATCAAATGGCTTCATAGGAATTCTTGTTACTTCCTTTTATGTTAAAATATGAGTTGCATTACTATCATGCTAAATTAATATTCATGATTAGATGAGTATCATCGTACTAGTATATTTGATTCTCTACGTCTGTCTTTAATGATATGTGTGTTATTGCATTGTTTGTCGCGCGATCTAAATTATATTTAGACGAGATCGGATAATTAAATTTACATTAATTTGCTTCTTTCAAAACAAGGACGGTTAGTTTTGTAGATATTGTGAAATTTGAGGCAATACTTTACAAGATACGCAAAATCCACCCGATATAAAAAACTACGTACTTTTTTTACTTGTTGATACAAAAAATCTACAGTGTGGGTGTCCTGAATTGGAATGCTCTTATTATTTCATGAAGGGTCTTTATCATTTGTTACTCAGTTGTTTCTTATTTCTACATCGAGATAGTATTTCATACATACCTTCCAATATCCTCTGCATAATTACATCTGCGCGTGACACTATATGAATAAGCATAAAGTTTGTGCCATTATTCCACAATATTGTCACAAATGGTATTCCGGGGAAGAAAACCATCGTTGTCATTATTATTACTACTATATGGGGAAGAAAATTCTCGCAAAAAAATACGGGGAAGGGATATTCTCGCACAAAAATATACGAAAAAAAAATAGAAACTACTACGTACCTCTTTCCGTATGTACAGGGCTTACACGTAGTTTTAGATCATCGTTTTGACCAATTAAATATATAACGTTATATGTCACTTCAATCATATTGTTGGGTCCATATGTGAATGTAATTTCTGAATATGTACGTAATTCTTGTTTCATATAATATAAATTTAGCTGTCAACCTAAAACTATGTGTATGCTCTATTCACATGGACGGAGGTAGTAGTGAGTAGTGACGAGTACTCCATTAATTATTTTTAAGATATATGCATGTAACTGGTCACTTTACAGCGAGCTGGAAGAAGGGAGACGCCTACAGCAGCTACAAGAACAGGACCGAGCAGGCCCTTCGAAGAACAGGACCGAGCAAAGCGATGGACTGGTCCTCCTCCTCCACCACCACCCCGGAGTACGCACCCCGACGCCACTGCTACACACAGTAGCAGGCATGGCCAGATGGATGGACACAGACCCATCGATGCCGTTGTGCACGCCAGGCGTGCACGAAATGGATCCCGTGTCTGTCTGTCTGGCTGGCCGGCCAGCGTCCGCTCATTCAGGTAAATCCGTTCCGCGTTACAGGCAGATGGAGGATGCGTAGGAGGAGTAGATAGGAACGGTCTGTCCGTTTTCTGCTCACACGAACGAACACAACGCATCGTCGGCTGGGGAAAAGCGTCGCCTGCAATTCTGCCTGCTGCCGCCGATGGTCAAGGGGCTCAGGGGCTGAGCCTGCGGTGTGGTCCTGTGGACAGTGGATACGATGCCGACGTTGCGACGACTTTGGCGTTAGAAACGCACCGCCTCATGCTGACTCGTTTTTTTTTTTGAGAAACCTAAAACTTTATAAAACCCAGCTAGGAGGAAACCAATCCATGAAAGGGATTTTTCAGAGTCCATTCTTCACACACTCTTTCATATATAAGTTTATCTCGGAGGTCAAGACTGCTCAGCCGATAAACCCCAGACGAGACACAGTTGCCTCCCAAGAGCTCCCCACCCCCCATAATCTGGTCAAGATAAACGTCGACGCGGCTGTGGACACAGAGGGCAGAGTTGGTGTTGTGGCTGCGGTCTGTAGAGACATCCAAGGTTTTTTCCTGGGAACATCCTCGTTGTTCTTTCCCAGCATATGCGACCCCCCCCCCCCACTCTGGAATCGTTGGCGATAAGGGTAGCAATGGCTCTGGTGGAAGATCTATACGCAAGGAATATATTCATCGCATCAGACTGCAAGGTGGTCTTGGAAGACATCAAGACGAAGGCTGCTACACCCTATGAAGCTATTCTACATGAAATAATAGATAGACAGGCTACTTTCACTTCTTGTTCTTTAAATTTTAAGAGTAGGAGCTTGAATTTTGAAGCTCGCAATCTTGCTAAATTCAGTCTTAACCTAGTATATGGCCGCCGTGTGTGGCTTGGCAACCCGGGGGAGCTTCATTTCATCCCTGTAAACATTGTAACGGTTTTATAAAGTTTTAGGTGCCTCCTGCTGACTCGTGACCTTTTGGAGGGTTTGTTGGACTTGTTGTGGTGGGGGCGGTGGAAATCAATCTAATGTAAGTGGGCAGGGCGGAAGGGAGCCCTGTCCATCGGCGTGACGGCATCATCACCGGTTTCTCTTATTTCCGTAATACTATTTAAAAAATAAATAATATTCATTTTCCTGTTGGTGGAAACACATTCGTCCAGTTATTTAAGCTCATAGCCTTTTAAAAATATTAAGAATATATCTTTTATGTATAACATCACGGCCTTGGATTTTCTGTCCAAATAGATTTTATTTTTTCTTTATAATGCAGAATAACTCAACAATTATCATGATGGAATCACCTTTCTAACCAAAGTCACAAATAAATATTTAATAACTTGTAGGATTTGCTGCTTTCTGTTGGTCTTTATGTACTAAGTTAGTCAAAGAACAATTATGTTTGCCAACTAAATTGTGAAAGAAGCTACCACCTGAAAACATATGTTATGCCTTTTGAATTTCAATCGGTTGCTTGTAGATGGGACTTGAGAAGGAGCATGACAAGAGTTTTACTAGTTTTGTATGGTTGTTTTCCGTTTTCCTTGTTTTTGTCCATTTTATTCAATTTTATTTCTTTTTAATTTTTTCCTTTTCTACAACATCTTTCTATTTTTCGACCCACAATGTTATTTTTTGTATACACAAAGAATATTTTAATATATGTTTTACAATGTCCAAAACTCCAAATACATAATATATGTTTTGTTGTATAATTTTCCACGTATGTTTTACATTCTTTCTATATAGTAGTAACATTTTCAATACATGCTTACCATTTTGTAAATATATGATTAACATTTCTTTTAATATACTCCCTTCCTTCCATAATGTAAGACATTTTTGCAAGCTAAGCTCAAAGGGAGTATGTTTTGACGTTTACCCTTTTACATAAAAATATATATTTATCGTATATAATAGGAATGTTTTTGTACACATTTAATTGGTTTTAATATATGATTACAATTTTCAACATGTACATTTATCTGAAACACGTGAATTTCTTTACAATCATTTTACTTAAACTATGTTAACAACTTTTGTACATCAGATTAATATTTTTATTTTAGTAAAAATATATTTGAAACATGTACTCCCTCCGATCCATAATAAGTGTCGGTCGTCTAGTACAAAATTTATACCAGATTAGTTCAAAATGAGCGACACTTATTATGGTTCGGAGGGAGTAACTTTTTGCAGTCACGAGCATTATCTAATGCCATGGACATTTTTTTAGCACGGTACCAAAAGTTTTATACTTAATTGACATTTTTAAAATTCATTTATTAAATCATAAGTTTGAAATCTATGTGTTAAAAATGTTTATGAAAAATATTATTAAATACATAAATAAAAAAGTAAACTGAAAAATTAGCAACAAAGGAAATGTCACTGACCAGCCCAACAGGGTGTTCCTTGAGGCGACGCGGTGATACCTCCTGCAGTGAGCGAGGCATAGCCATACCCCTATTTGCGAGCCCGTGAAGCATTGATGGCGGAAATGCGCTTGTAGCAACATTTTTTAGGTACACAAACAATGAGAGCTCCTAGCCAATGCATGTTGTGCCGGTTAGCAGCACAGCCCTCATGCCAGTCGTGCTATGAGCCAGTCCAACAATTCTTGGTTAACATTAGACCAGTTGATTGGTGGAATGTTGATCGGATTACTGTTGATTTTTGTAAATAAACATGTATGTAAAGAATATTTAAATTCGTACAAAGTCCAAGAGTTTGATTAAAAAAACAAGTTAAAATAAATTTTAAATTTGACAAACTTTTTAGGATTTTAAAGAAATGAATATGAAATAAGTCAAGAAACTTTTTCAAAAAGTTCATGATATCAAGAAAATGTAATTAAATTTATAAAATTTTCGTGAAATGTAAAAGGTTCACATTTTCTAAAACATCAATAATCACGGAAAAATCGGAAGGAAAAAACATAGTCAAAACATGTTTCTTAAAAAAACCGAGAGGCATAATTGTGCTTCTTGTGAAAGCAAATATATGCCCTCGTGAAATCACAAACAATATTTTTTTTCAAGAGGTATAACCGTATCTCTCAAGGAAGCAGACTTGTGCCTCCACAAAAAGCAAACATGTGCCTCTTATCGAATAAAAAAATATTTTATTTATTTTCTGAGATGGATAATCGCAAAAGAAATACGTTTACCACAATAAGCAAATATGTGCCTCACATGGAAGCAAATAAAAAACTTTTTCTTTTTCGAGAGGCAGAATCGCAGAAGGAAACATGTTCTTCCACAATAATCAAATATGTACCGTACATGGAAGCAAAATAATAATTAGGAGGAAGCATACTTGTACCTCCATGAAAGTGAAAAAGTGTTTTTTGTTTTGGAATAAATCACAATTTGCTTCTCTCCAAAATTAAAAAAAACTGGGTGAAACCGAAACGTCAAAAAATACCTTTGGAAAATCATCTAAATCGCAAAAATGCTTTCAGAAAAACAAATAAATAGAACCATGAGGAAACGTTCAACAAGCGGCACGTACGTGGCGGCGATTGAAAACGGACCAAGTAACACGCGTTCGGTCCACTAAATAACTCGTTGACTAATTGTTTCCGTTGAACAAATAACAACGTTGCCTCGAGCGCCGAATAGAAGAAAATGTCCCCAAACCATCATATGCTCCAACAATGCGGCCCACGGGATGTGAAGCGCGCAATTAGATTTCGAAACTCAGACAACTACTCCGTCCACGGGAATTTTTTACAAATTTAACCCTTATTTGCATTTTAAACACAAAATGAATCCAAAATTTAAAATTTTCACAAACTAACCTTTTTTCATGGCGCCCGCCTCTATGGCGCCATGCTAGACACCATAGCGCCCTAATAAAAGGCGTCATACAACTCGCCACGTTGGACCAGTCAGTGGGCATGCCAGGACCATGGCGCCTTTACCAATGGCGTAATGCCTTGTAGGCGTCATGCTCTCTACCATGGCTCCCTGGACAAAGGACAAAGGAGTCATGATACTTAAGTTTAATTTTGATGCTTCGTACTATAAACGGCCGTCGATTATTCATACGAACTCCGATTTTGATGTTCTTGGACTCGTTGAACTCGTATTGACGAGAGCCTCATGTTGATATCATTGGATATTTATTTAGAGCAATTAAAAAAAATATCATGTTGATACTTTCCAAATGGCTAAGTCTTGCACCGTAGGTTCTCCGGTTTGACTTCAATTTAATCCCTTTGAACATGTCATTGCCAAGTCCATGCACATGCCAACAAACCTCAAAATACCATAAAACAAAGAAAAAAAAAGCTATGCAATAAAATTATAAAACGTGAAATATGAGAAACTATGCATTATTGATAAGGAAAACTGGTTGCATATGATATGAGGTATTTTGGCATCAAAATATGCTATGAAAATTATGCATAAGATTCACTCATCATGCATCAGGCGCTGAGAACTCAGGGTATGAGGTATTTTGGCACCACTTGAAACGCACGCCTGCCCGGGCATTCCAAAAACAAAATCTTAACCTATCCAAAATTGTAAGGGAAGCTTTCATATATCTTATTTTTTTCAACATAAGAGATATGAAAGCTTCCCTATAATTGAAGAACATGAGAGATATGAAAGCTTTCCTATAATTGAAGGACATGAGAGATATGAAATCTTTCTATAATTGAAGAACATGAGAGATATGAAAGCTCCCCTATGATTGAAGAACATGAGAGATATTGAAGCTCCCCTGCAATTATGTATAATTTAAGATTTTACTTTTAGAAAATAAATATATAATTAAATAGATATAGAAAACTCTTCCATGTCAAATGGATCTTGGTATAGTGCATCAAAGCAAACATATGATTTAAAGCAGACATGTAGCATATGATTCTTACTTGAAAAAAATATCTACAACAAAATGAAATCATGATGTTAATGAGTGAGATGCATGACAAATGAATTTTATGCGCAATTTTCATTGCATGACGAGTGAATTACATTAATGAAGACCAACGACGCTATTTTGCTCTCTAGTCGTTTTCATCTTCAACATATCAGAGATGATACATCTCCCTCCCTTCGCTAGTCGACCCATTCAACCGTTCCTTATTTGATTTGCTTGTAAATAGTCCCGATCCCTGACTCTGTTATTTTCTTCTTAGGTTTGTTCTTTTAAGCCTTCACCGAATCTGAATCTAACAGAGTTCTCAGCGCCTAAGCAGATTAGGAGCATACCCTGAGTGAGATGCCTCTCCTCCCCTCAAGTCGGGCATCTCACTCAGGGTATCTTCCATAAAAAATAGGCTGGCTTGAATTCCCTGAGCGGATTAGGAGCATACCCTGAGTGAGATGCATGATGAGTGAATTTTATGCGCAATTTTCATAGCATATTTTGGTGCCAAATACCTCATATCATATGCAACCAATTTTCCTTATCAATAATGCAACGTTTCTTATATTTTACGTTTTATAATTTTATTGCATATCTTTATTTTTAATGGTATTTCGAGGTTTGTTGGCATGTGCATGGACTTGACAATGACATGTTCAAAGGGATTAAATTGAAGTCAAACCGGAGGACGGTGCAAGACTTAACCATTTGGGAAGTATCAAAATGGTATTTTTTTAAATGCTCTAAATAAATATCCAATGATATCAACATAAGGCCCTCGTCAATACGAGTTCAACGAGTCCAAGAACATCAAAATCGAAGTTCGTATGAAGAATCGGCGACCGTTTATAATACGAAGCATCGAAATTAAACTTAAGTACCATGACTTCTTTGTTCAGGGAGTCATGGTAGAGAGCATGACGCCTTTAGTAAACGCGCCATGGTACAAGGCATGTCGCCATTGGTAAAGGCGTCATTGTCCTGGCATGCCCACTGACAGGTCCGACGTGGCGAGTTGCATGGCGTCTTTTATTAGAGCGCCATGGTGTCATAGTATGACGCCATAGAGGCGGGCGCCATGAAAAAGGATTAGTTTGTGAAATTTTTAAATTTTGAATTTATTTTATGTTTAAAATGCAAATAATGGTTAAATTTGTAAAAATTTCCCCGTCCACGTCCGTCCCCATCCAAACGAAGACGGTCCCATCACTATCAGCAGCAGCTGCAGCAGCAAGAAGAGCAGTATCCGAGTAGGAACGGGGAGAGGCTCGAGTAGCTATAGCCCTTGGTCGTCGTGGTGCTGCCTGCCTGCAACTGCCATTGCCAGCACTAATAAGTACAGTACGATGGCAGCAGCGGCCTGAAGCTGACGGCGACAACCGGAGCGAGCACGCATACGGCAAGCAACAGCAGAGAGCGGACGGCGACTAAAAAAAGCTAGGGATGCTGCCCACTGCCCACTCCATGGCTGCCCGCCGCAGGCCCGAGCAAGCAAGCAACGCAAAGCAGCGAACAAAGCTGCGGCGCCGGGGCATGCAGCATTGCAGCGGCCATGCTGGCTTGCACGGTCAGTCAGTACCGTCCAGTGTGGAACCGGCACGTGTGCGTCGCCTCCAGCGAAAAGGAGGCACGCCAGCCAAACCACGAGACACCAGGCGAACTAATCAATCGCGTGCGTGCAAAGCTTTTCTATACGAGATGAGATGTGCCATGCAGATGAAAAATGTACTCTAGCTCGACTCCACGAGCGACGTTTTTTCCTCTCATTTTCTGTGGTATGCGAAATGCGATACTTTGCGCGGTAGTTTTGCCTTGACAAAATTTTCACACTCTCTATCATCCGCGCATGCAGAGAAAATTGCAGTTGACGTTAGTCTTCGTGGCATTTGTTGCACAAAACTCATAAACAAGATCTTTTTTGCAGGTAGTACCGGTTTGGCCTAATATTTTGCACCTGACCCATATGAGGAGCTTAACTCGTTGACATGTTGATAAGAGAAATTTTAAAGAGAGGAGGAGTTTTTTTTACTACGACTGTACTTTTATTTTGCTATGTTTGTTGTCATTGAGATTGTCATTGTTTTCGCTCCTGAGACCATATTTTATACAAAAATCAAAAGTATTTTAAATTTAAAATATTATGAAAATTTTATATGATATCTAGATACATCTGGAGTTTTGCTACACAATACATTGCATTATAGGCTACACAAAAATCACAAAATCGCGTATCTGACTAGGCAAAAAAGACCTCGTTTTTCTTCCAACACTAGCAAGGTGGCCATCGCAAATGCAAGGGCTAGACCTTTTGTGCATTGAAAGTATATTTTCACCTTTTCATTATATTATAAATAAAAATGAATGGTGTGGCTTTGATATAAAAGTCGGGCACCAATCTATGAGGACACCAACCAAATTAACCTGCAATATGCGAACCCCTAGTTAAGTCGTTGTATGTTATCTCTAGTAGGTGTGCAATTCTATGCCATTTTGTTATTTTGTGTATGGCTATACAGAGTAATATAGTTTTGTTCATATCCGACCTTCTTGCATGGTTCATCCTTACATACACAAATAGATCCTTATTTTGTAAAATAAAACATATAAATGACCAGTAAATTGTAAAGCCCTCGATTTCAACAATCAATGCTCATTTATGTACTCTTATATTATTGCTCATGTTGGCGCCAAATCACTCAAAAATTAATTTTCATATTAGTCCTAGGAACTTTCTATGTTGCCGATAGTAGGAATTGTGTAGCGTAGCGAGCATGTGATTGTAATAGGGTTATTTAAACCGCCTATAATTTATTAGGGTTCCAACCGCCTTCTATTTTGAAACACTATGGTATTTGTTTCATCCATTTTCTCTATCAACATTCATGCTACCTCAATCTCTACTTTTCAATCCCGTCAATGTATGCTCTCGCCATCTAAATCTATCATGTTGTTTTCACTATGTTGCTTCAAAAGGCATAGTGCTAGAATCATAAAAAAAATCTCAGCCAACTGTTTCATTATATGATACAAAAACTATACAAAATTATATTTTAGAGCCTAGATGGCATGCAATATTTTTGTAGAAAAAAAATTATTTTTCTACTTAATAGAATTATTGATAATGTTTTTTTGTTCGAATGTGCGCATGCATGTTGTTTAATCCTTGTCTATTTATAAAATATTAAAATCAGGCTCGTGTGGCATAAGCTTTTGGTAGAATATTTATATTAATTATGACATCAAATTGAGAATATTTAGTACAATAATCATCAAGTATCTTGTCTTTATATAACAATTTATGGTACACGCTTCTTTCTCATTAATCAATTGTCTACTCTGTTATGTAATAATATTTTTTTGTACAACAAAAATAACTTTTATTAGGTAGTCAAGGTTACCTATACAGATTTTATGTATGTATTTTTTTCATAAGTAACACACATTACAAAAAGATAACTCCTTTTTTTTTCTTGCTATGTATTAAGAAATAATTTGTTTTTTCTATAAAAAACACATCCAAGTGATAGACGCCCGTGAAAAGCATTAAGGCCTTGTACAATGCAAGGTGCTTAGGGGAGTGCTTAGCAAAATAAACCGACTTTTTTTGTAGCACTAGTGCTTATTTCTATAGGAGAGGTGCCTAATTAAGCGTCTATCCTTTACATCTAAGCACCAGTGCTTACAGAATAATCTGGTTTTTTCTCTAAGCACCTCTTTTAAGCACCTTGCATTGTATATGGTATAACCACTCCCGTGTTAAGCCACGACTCTACCAAGCATCTTTTTTTTCAATCACCTTTACCGTTGGGCCAATTAAAATTCTTTGACATGTATGTGTACGTGTTTGGTAATCAATCTGCCGTTTCTTTTTTCATAACTATGAATCAATGGATATACGTGACAAACACAAACCGTCCTCAAACAAACAGGTACATGTACTTAAGTTTATAACTCCTCATCCTGGCCGTTGTTTCTAAATCTAACCATGCAAAATAATTCTGATGACGTGGACTAATATGGTGGCTTTTAGTATATAATAGATAGATTTGTCTTTTTTGTGTAGGTCAAGTATGAATATATATTTTGATGCAAATCTGACCGTACATACTACACATGTGCACTTGCATGTTTGTTTTTAAAAAAGTTAGACAAAAATTAAAAATATCATTTTTTAAACGGGATTACTGATGTCTGTGTACCAAAAATCATTTTTGCATATATATTTGCTGTCAAAAAGGCGTCACGTGTGAATATATATGTTTCCAAATATTATGTTACGTGCAAAACAGCGGGCCCAACCTGTTAGATAACCTGTTAACATGGTTAAAGTTGTTAGTTTGGGTGAAGTGCAAAAAATTACGCCTAAACTGTGGTAGAGTTTGTTTTATTCCCTGATTACATTCTGAGCTAAGTTAGGGTGCTGTCATATCTCAAAAAAAAACTGTGCTAGTTGCAACAAAGGTTTTGTTTCTGTGTTATGTGCAACAAATGTCACAAAGGCTGGTGTTAGCCGCAATTTTCTCGCGCATGCATGCATATAGACGTGCGTTGGAGCTAGCACTCACAACACGAGAGGCGCTCACGTGCACGACCCGGGGAGGCCAGAGGCCGATCCGGTGAGCTCACTCGCCCGCCGGCCAACCTAGGGCATGCGCGCGCGCGCACGCACGTACTGTAGCCCCGCGCACGCAAAAGATACACCGCCCATTTCAGGGCCTCTCTGCCCAAAAGCCACCCGCTCCATAGGCGTGGAGCCTGTCCGGCCGGCCGGCCGTCGGGGCATCGTCGTCATCATTGCAGACAACGCACGGAGCCGTGCCGTGGATATTATGGGGTCCCGGCGAGCTTTAATCCACAAATGCAGCTAGTCAGAAGACCTCTGGGCTCGCTCGCTGTCGTGTGTCAAATGGCGCATATGCCCCCGCATAGCTCCCTCTCTCCGTCTCCTCTGACAGGGATGTACTGTGGCCACACACTCCTTGGTTGCTTGCTGGCTGGGCCTCCTACGGCTAGCTACGAGGAGGCTAGTGCTGGCAGGGAAAGAGTAGAGTAGGAGACGAGAGGGAAAGGCAAAGCCACGCCTCGCTGCTCACGAGACATGCATGGCCGCTCCGGGAAGCAGTGGACACGACGTGCCTTTCCACGCGCTCGCGCCCGCCTCCTCTGGCCGCGGACCTCCGGAGCTGCTTGACCGCTCCGGGGTCCCCGGCAGGCAGAGGGAAGGCCCCCCCTCCCCAAGCGCACGCGCCACCGCGCCGGCGTCGACCCCACCGTGATCATCATCGCTTGGGTTTACAGTAGACGAGAGAGTATGAGGGGGAAAGACATTCGTGCTCCCGAGGAGTGTGTTTGTGTTTCTGTTTGTGTTTGTTCCTTGCCACAGGGAGCACGGCAAGCTAGGTAAGGTAACCCTAGCTTAGCTACCTAGCTCGTCATTAACAACTTGATTATCCTTTAACGAGAGACCGGATGACGAGACAGGGGCACTAATCTGTCTAGTAGTACTCCTACTAGCGGTACGTCGTGACCCACTCGTGTACAAGTACTAGGAGCACTTTAAACCAAACCAAACTGCCCAGAGCAGGGGCCCGTATGCTAGCCCTAAATGTTGCACTGTGTGAGCACATTGTAGTTACATCTCTCTCTCTCTCTCTCTTTCGTGTAGCCAAAGCAGCTCGTGCTGCTGTATTCGACGCTGTGCCTCTGTGCTGCTCTGTCTACCTGATGCATCCTCCATGCTCCATGCGCATTTGATTTGAACTGGTTCGAAGCGGGGTTTTTTTTTTCTAGTCGGGTTCGGAGCGGTTGTTTGTTGAGCACGCGAGGAAGCCAACAGAGCCAGCCGGATGCCGCCACGCGCCCCGACGCCAGAATTTAAACGGTCCCGTGTTCTCCGCGCCGGGCCCCGTCGGTCGGTCTCATCGTCCGCCTCACCCGTCTCCGTTTCTCCAACCAAACCAATCGCTGCCGCATTTTGATTTTCCTAGCACAAGGCCGCAGCACCATTAAAACCACACGAGGTGCAGTGCAAGAGGCATGCATAAATGAGCTGCTTGCGTATGCGTGCCATCCAACACCGGCACATCGGTCGCACTCCGTCGATCGAGTCCGGCGACCGTCATTTGCCGGTTTCCGCTCGCTCGTGCGACCGTCACCGCGTCAGCGCCGCAGCGTGTTCTGCCGGTGCCGGTGGAGTGCCACCACCGCGAGAGAATATCTAGTGCTACCACTAGTTTATGTACTACAAGTACTACCATTTAAAAAAATAATTTAAAAAGTTTCAAAAAATTCAGCGAAAAAGTGTGTACCTCACAAGACATGTATAAGCATGTTTAAAAAAAATTAGTTCAAAATTCAAAATGTGCATTAAGAAACAAAAAAGACAAATCTAGGATGAATAGTGGCATTTTTTTGCTTTTGTATTTTTGCGACACTAGTGGCACTATTCATCTTAAATTTGTCTTTTTTAATTTCTGAATACACATTTCGAATTTTGAACTGAAAATTTTAGAATATGCTTAAGCGTGTCTTGTGAAGTACCACACTTTTTCGCTTAGTTTTTAAAAAAACTTAAAATGTTTTTTTAAATGATAGCACTTGTAGCTACTAAACTAGTGGTAGCACTAGATATTCCACGGTGGTGCATCGGCAGCAGGTTTATCCGATTCAGACGTCCACAGCCGGCGGGACACCCACTAGCACCACGTGTTCTTGAACGTACAGTACTAGGTTGACCAACAAGAAACGCAGCTGTTTTCCACAGGGAGGAGGAGTACGTATGGTTTTAGTCTCGGGCCCCGATTTTGCATAGTATCCCTAGAAACTTGTGGCTCTCATTTTTAAAAACTAACCTTAGACAGTTTTGATAAACAAGTGTGGCATGCATGGCAAAGCTGGAAACTATTAAAATGTAGTGCGTCTGCATTTTTTAAGGGTCAATTTTGGTCTCATTGGTTAAATATATGGTCAAAGTTGAAGCGTGGAAATCGAGGACGCACTACATTTTGGGATGGAAGAAGTAGTGCTCCCTCCATTCCATATTATAGTGCGTCCTCGATTTTCGTGCTTCAACTTTGACCATAAATTTAATCAACAAGACCAATTGCGGTGAAAACAAAATTTGTGTCGTTAAAAACTTCTTTTGAATACGAATTCAATGGTATAATTTTTGTTCCCGCTGCATTTGGTCTCGTTAGTTTAATTTATGGTCAAACTTGAACCTCGATAAGCGTGGGCGCACTACATTAAACCTTCCGCAATGGAAGTATCATAGCTAGTATCATGCATGTCACCTAAGCAAATTTGATGATGTGACATAGAATTAAATGAAGAAAGAGAAGGTTGAGTATCATATTATGATACCGTATCATAATAAATGCTAAACTAGTATGTGTCTTGCATGACAATAAATACTACTACTTATAATAATAAACTATGATACTATGCATTGTGAAGGTAGTTTCATACACTAGTATTATGTGCATGATATTATCCTTATGATACTATCATTGCGGGAGGTCTTATGAAATGGAGGGAGTACGTAGCAGCATTCCTACTCACGTGAACACGATCCGTTTGGTTTTTGCTTCGTCGTAGCTACCGACCCGTAATCCACAGGGTTGTGTGGCGAGCTACAAGGAGCGGATGTGATCGAAGCAGGCTACCACCACTTCCCTATTTTCTTCCTTAAAAAACATGTTCCTAGCTCGTAGGCATGCACGCAGCTGGCTCTCCTGCTCTCCTGCTGCTGTAGCGAAGCAACCAACCCTGTGTCGTAGCAGCAGCCGCAGGGCCTTGTTTATTGCGACGCTGGAAACGAGCCGGCCAAAGCGAAGGGGAGCACGCCGAGACCCAAACGCCAGCCCGGGTGCCGCCACGTAGAACCCGACGCGGCCTCCGCGTTTCCGGCGCCGGGGGCCCACCACGCCGTCGGCAAACGCGAGGCGGCGGCGCGTTGTGGCTGTGTATACTGTGTTGTTGCTTCGGCCGGAAGGAGTCGATCGATGGATGGAACTGCGTGGCGCCGCGGCATGGGCGTGTGCCCGAGTCCACTTTCGCCTTCCGCCGGTCCGTCCGCCGCCCCGTTGTCGTTGGCTCGCGAGGTCGGCCGATAGCGACGGCGGCCGCCGCCGGCACGCCGTCGTGCGTCGCAACCACCACACACGCGTACGGCTGCCATGCAAGGCCGACGTCGTGTGGGTGTCGACCGCGTTTAAACTTTCAACGCGGCGGCGCGTCAGCATCGCACAGGTGCAGTGCCTACCGTGTACCGTGGTCTGCAGTAGAAGTACCACACACTGATGAGGGGCGACGCAGGCTTATCCATTCCGGTTTTCTAATCGAAAGGGCCCCGGTTTATCATCCGCTCGGTCTAAGCCTGCGGCGGCACAGTGCACGCACGTAAGCGAGAGTACGATAAGAATATTTCAATCTCAGCCCTACTTTCGGAAATTTAGAGCCAAGGCTTATTTGTTTAAAAAAAGATTGCTAAATCTTAATCGACTAAGATTTAACGAAGTTTCAGTCAATGTTATATTTGTAAAATTGTGTGTGAAGATTTGTGCAAAGAAAACTATTTTTTTATATCAACAAGCTAGAATGCTAAGTCTTAATCGACTGAGATCTAGATACACCTTAAAAAAATCCCCTCCAAGATATTTGTACTTATCGCCCATTTTATAGGAGAAAAACAATATATTGTGCCCAACACTATTTTCATCGTGTTGGTTTTTGATGTATAAAGCTTTATAAGTTGCATTCTACCGTGTCTTCTGTTTTCCCGGTCATCTTCTTGCAATGGTTACTCCACGCTTAACTTTTAGCACCGCGATGTCTCTTTCATTGGTTTCCTCACAACCCTTTCCGCATGACATTTTTTCTAGCAAAAGAGTGGCCTTTCTCTTCAATTTCATTTAAAGAAACCATTTGGCCTTATGACAACTAACAAAGAGAGAAAATAAATTTCTCCGTGTCTTTTTACTCCGCGTATTAGAAATGTGAAGTCAAACTCTTCAAAGTTTAATCAAGTTCATATGAAGAAATATGAACATTCACAACACAAATTCAATATCACCAGATTCATCATGAAATATATTTTCATGTTATATTTATTCAATATTATAGGTGTTGATACTTTTTAAACAAATTTGGTCAAAGTTTATAAAGTTTGACTTTTCAGAAATCTAATGCGCAGAGTAAAAAGAAACGGAGAGTGTACAAACTACTAAATCAAAAGAAGAAGAGACACAAATAACTTGATCTTTTCTCAACTAGGCGTCAAGTTGAAGCAATGACACAAACTCCAAACAATCATCAAATATAAAGATTCATAGACAACTTATAACAAACCAACACGATTTCACATGATCAACCCCCGAGAGCTCCCTGCCTCAAAAACCATTATGAGTTGGAAAAGCATGTCATGATCACTAGCCGATATGGTGCAACAAATAGAGCAACAGAACCTAAACATCCCCGTCTCCTTCCTCGCCTCACACTTTCATCAATTGCGTCGATGGAGATTTCACCATGCACGCCTACCCCCTCCTTCATACTCCGTATAACCTTACCCTCCTATTTTGTTATTTGAGCAAGTTTCAACCTTGAGGAGGATCAAAGTTGATTGTTCCATCTGTGTGTGTGTGTGGCCGACGAAAGGGGTGTGGCGAATGCAGAGAAGCTGTTGGTGCGGGTGGTTGCGACACGTAACCGGATGGCCTGTGACGAACATTGCTCCTCTTCAAGATTTTTCATGTTTCAACATTTTTTGAATCACGTGAACCAAACATGCCATGACCATGGACATATCAAAATACTATGAAAAGTATTTCAAGTCAACCACTAGTGATGGGTCAAGGTTTTCCCGTCTTGTCCACTTGTAGACACTAAAATGTTTGGTTGAAGGTTCACAATGGGGTATAACATTTGTTATCTCTAGACCACATGGGAAATAGAAATATTGAGCAACCTAAACTACAGTTTACTTGTCTTTTTCTCATTTCAGTGATCATTTTTTCCCTCATGGTCCACTCCATTTTATCTAAGCTAACGAAGTCTCTTTCATTGGTTTCGTCACCAACCCTCCTCCCGCATCATCGGTGCAATGTGAGAGCATGTACATCACGATGACATAAGCTTTATATTACTTTATAATGCGAAATCAGTAGCAATAAAAAAAAATTGTTTCTATAGCAAATGATTTTTTCAACGGGAATTTACATTCAATGGTGTTTATGAACGAGATTGACGTCTTTCTTGTAATATTTAGCTACTAATTTGGTACCTACCACACATTTACTTTGCAATGTGATGAAAGATATGCAAAATGATATCAACCAATCTCAAATAGAGTGTTTGGTAGCATGCACAAGCATACATGTTTCTAGTTGAACAAAATCACTGCTTTGACCCATTTTGACAACTTTAGTACAAAACATCTCATATTGAAATTTTTGCATGATCTGAATCCTTTTATAAACGTAATTCATCGTGGCGTTGCAACCGCAATATGAAACACTATAAACTATATCGTTGATGTCCTGAGCAGCCCTATAGCATCACCAATCACCACTACAAGAGACGACAACGCCGAAGGCTATGGCGTTTGCCAAGGATGAAACGCCGGTGTCCTTGGAGTTTTCCAACGAATCAACGCCAAATAGATTAGCGTTGCAAAACAAAAATATCAGATCATGTCAAAATTCCAGTAGAGGTCATTTTGTGTTAAACTTTCAAAAAGGGCCAGGACATTTTTTTTTGGTCTTTTCTAATTTGAACTACTTTTCGTTGTTTGGCAATTTGCATGGGGCTTTGTCAGCTATGCTCATCTCAACCCACATGCTTTCCTAGCCATACTAAAAAGAGAACACCTAAGCAAAGGTTCATTGGTTGGCATGCATGAGTTTAATCCACTAATCCTCATAATTGTTTCTATTTCGTTCCACAAATTTCCTTTTCGACACATTATCTTAAGGAGAAGGTATCACATCTAATTCAGATACATGCTACCAACACAAAGTCTCAAGCTATACAATAATTATAGTTGTGTGTATTTAACATATCGAAACAAACATACAACTAAAAGAAGCATATCCATCTTCACTTAATTAAGGATACAATTATATTTTACAACTAAATAATTTTTACAATCCCTAAAAATAAATGCAAGATATTGGTTAAATTGCTAAATCACTAAAATCAGATGGCGGAGGAGTCTACCATTTTTAAACTACCTTTCAATTTGCTGTTACTATGGGACTGTTTGGATGGCAGCCCACGTTTTCCTTACCAATAAATATTTTGATGTTGACCAAAAGGATGGGTTTGTGTTTGGTTTAAAGCAAAGATTTTAACGTCACACCGATATTTCGATACACCAGATGAAACGCTGTGTCATTCACAGAATCACAGGTGAAACAAGGACGATGAATTTGCTGGACAAAATTTTGGCGGTGCTGGCTCATGAAACAACCAAACAGCCCCTATATCAACAAACATTGACCGGAAATGGATGAATTAATTTCATTTACTGATAAGCAAATATTGGCAATTTTGAGAAATTAATTTACACAAAGCCGACCTTTCCGGCCACGGTTTAGTTTACCGTTACACTACAGTATCAACGAAATATTGGCAGGAAATCGGCGGATTAACTTCGCCGAGTTAATTCGCAGCTCAAATCCCGCTCACTCCATCAATCACTTCTTCATTTCCCCCGTTGCAAAGAATATCGTCCAGCCGAGCAAAAGACGAAACCCAAACCCCCAACCCCCCGCCTCAAAAACCACCCAAAGCCAAAGCCAACGAGCACCAGAGCTCCACCTCCACCTCCACCTCCACCCGAGCAGAGCAGCAGCAGCAGCAGAACCCCCCCATCGATTGCGATGATGGAGATTCCTCCACGCGCGCCCGCATAACCAAGCCCAATCTTTCCCCCCATCCATTCCCCAACCCCCCTCTCCTCCCCCCCTCTGTTCTTCGAGCGAGTTTGTTTGAATCTTGGCCATGGCCAAGGCGGAGAAGCTGGTGGTGGAGGTGGTGGCGGCGCACAACCTCATGCCCAAGGACGGCCAGGGCTCCTCCACGGCGTACGTGGAGGTGGAGTTCGAGCACCAGAAGCGCCGCACCCGGCCCCGCCCCCGGGAGCTCAACCCCGTCTGGAACGAGCGCCTCGTCTTCCCCGTCGCCGACCCCGACGACCTCCCCTACCGCGCCATCGACGTCGGCGTCTACAACGACCGGGCCGCCTCTTCTGGTAACAGCCCCCACGGCCGCAACTTCCTCGGCAAGGTCCGCGTCCCCGCCGCTGGTGTCCCGGCCCCCGGCGAGCCCGTCGTGCCGCAGCTCTTCACGCTCGAGAAGCGGAGCTTGTTCTCGCACATTCGTGGCGAGATTACGCTCAAGATTTACCGCACCGGCGCCGGGGCTGGGGAGATGGTGGCCAAGAACAAGCAGGAGAAGCCGGCCAAGGCGGTGGTGAGTGGCCCGGCGGTGGTCGCCGCGCCGGTTGGCAATGGGGGCAAGAAACAGCAGCACAACCAGCAGCAGCATCAGCGTCAGCATCAGCAGCCGGTGGTGGCCGCGCGGCCGCACCAGCCGGCGCAGCAGCCGCAGCAGCCCATGGACGTCATGCCGCAGCCGCAGCCGGCGGCCATGAAGCCGGTCATGCTCGCCGACCACTACCCAATGCCGGCCATGTTCCCCGGCGGCCCCGCCGACTTCTCGCTCAAGGAGACCCGGCCCCACCTCGGCGGTGGCCTGACGGCCGACAAGGCCAGCGCCACCTACGACCTGGTCGAGCAGATGCAGTACCTGTACGTGCGCGTCGTGCGCGCGCGCGGCGTGGCCACGCTCGGGGAGGCCGTCGCCGAGGTCAAGCTCGGGAACTACCGCGGCGTCACGCCGCCGGCCGCCGCGGCCGCCGCCTCTGCCACGCACCAGTGGGACAGGGTCTTCGCCTTCTCCAAGGAGACCATCCAGTCCTCTTTCGTCGAGGTCTTCGTGCGCGCGCGCGGCAGCGACGACCACGTCGGACGCGTCTGGTTCGACCTCTCCGAGGTGCCACGCCGCGCGCCGCCGGACAGCACGCTGGCGCCCCAGTGGTACGCCATGGAGGACCGCAAGGGCGAGCGCGGAAGCGTGGAGGTGATGGTCGCCGTGTGGTACGGCACCCAGGCCGACGAGGCCTTCGCCGAGGCGTGGCACTCCAAGGCCGCCGGCGTCCAGGGCCACGGCCCCCTAGGATCCATCAAGTCCAAGGTGTACGTCGCCCCCAAGCTGTGGTACCTTCGCGTGTCCGTCATCGAGGCGCAGGACCTGCTCCCCATGGATAAGGGCCCCATGGCGATGGGCCGGTACCCGGAGCTCTTCGTGCGCGCGCAGATCGGCAGCCAGATGCTGCGCACACGGCCGTCGCCGGTCATGGCGAACCGGGGGCCGACGAGCCCCTTCTGGAACGAAGACCTGATGTTTGTGGTTGCCGAGCCATTCGAGGAGTTCTTGGTGGTATCTCTGGAGGATCATGTGTCGCCGGGCAGGGATGACATCCTCGGCCGGCTCGTCGTCCCGGTGTCTGCCATTGAGAAGCGCTGGGATGAGAAGCTTGTTGTGTCCAGGTGGTTTGGGCTGGACCGTGGCAACGGCGGCGGCAATGTCGCTGTCAACAACCCGAACAGGTTCGGGAGCCGGGTGCATCTCCGGCTAAGTCTCGACGGTGGCTACCATGTGCTGGATGAAGCAACGGCGTACAGCAGTGATCTCCGGCCTACGGCGAAGCAGCTCTGGTACCCGCACGTCGGGGTGCTCGAGCTCGGCGTGCTCGGCGCCACCGGACTGATACCGATGAAGGCACGGGCCGACGGCAGGGGCGCGACGGCGGATTCGTACTGCGTCGCAAAGTATGGCCAGAAGTGGATCCGCACCCGCACCGTCGTCGACTCGGTGTGCCCCCGGTGGAACGAGCAGTACACCTGGGAGGTGTTCGACCCCTGCACCGTGATCACCGTGGGCGTGTTCGACAACTGCCATGTCGACAAGCCGGCTTCAGCGAACACCACGGTGGCTGTCCGTGACAACTGCATCGGCAAGGTCCGGATCAGGCTCTCCACATTGGAGACCGACAGGGTGTACACCCATGCCTACCCGCTGCTCATGCTGCATCCCTCCGGTGTCAAGAAGATGGGGGAGCTCCACCTGGCCGTGCGCTTCTGCTCCAGCAATGCCGGCAACATGTACCATGCCTATGCCCGCCCGATGCTCCCCAAGATGCACTACGTCGAGCCGCTGCTCGTGCGGCAGGTCGAGAGCCTGCGGTTCCAGGCCACGAGCGTTGTCGCTGCTCGGCTCGGCCGCACCGAGCCACCGCTCGGCAAGGAGGTCGTTGAGTACATGCTTGATCACCGCTCGCATCTGTGGAGCATGCGGCGCAGCAAGGCGAACTTCTTCCGCCTTGTCAGTGTGCTCTCTGGTGTGATGGCACTCGGCAGGTGGTTCGAGCTGGTTCGCTCATGGCATTACCCGGTGCACTCATGCGTCGCCGTCTTCACATTCCTGGTGTTCGTCCTGATGCCAGAGCTGATCCTGCCGACGGCCTTCCTGGTGATGGCCTTCACTGGCCTGTGGAGGTACCGCGTGCGCCCGAGGCACCCGCCGCACATGGACATGAGGCTGTCCCACGCTGATGCAGCCACCGTCGACGAGCTGGATGAGGAGTTCGACACGTTCCCGTCGGGCCGCGGCGATGTCGTGCGCTTCCGGTACGACCGCCTCCGCAGCGTGGCGGGGAGGGTGCAGACGGTGGTTGGCGACATCGCGACGCAGGGCGAGCGGATGCAGGCCGTGCTCAGCTGGCGTGACCCGAGGGCGACGATGCTTTTCTCTGTCGCCTGTGTCGCCGCCGCTGTCATTTCGTATGCTGTGCCGATGAAGCTGCTGATCGGGCTGTGGGGCCTCTACGCCATGCGCCCACCGAGGTTCCGGGGCCGGATGCCGTCGCCACTGATGAACTTCTTCCGGAGGCTGCCGTCGAAGGCCGACATCCTGCTCTGATCATAGCTCTGCTAGCTTCAAAATGGGTAACTCTAACCTTGTGACCGATTCAGTTGGTGGTTATTTTGGCGGGAAGGGGATGATGCTTCAGAGGAATCTAGCAAGATACAAACTTGTTTGCTTGCTGTTGGTGGTGCCTGCCATGCTAGTTGCTTAGCTTAATTTCAGTTAGTGTTAGTGGTTTATGTATCCTGCTGCTTTGTTGGAGGTGGAGCTTTAATTTGGTAGCAGCAGTAGATGGCATATCAGCCCAGTGATGGTGCTGTTCTTTGTAGTTCATGTTTCAGTCGTGCAAGGACTTAGTTCAGTAGATGGCAGTTAATCTATTATGTGACGATGATTGGTAATGAAAGGACGACTAAGTTGATTACATTTCTGTTAATCTGTGTGATGATGATGTGTTGATTAAACATCCAGGTTTACTTTTCAATTGCAAAACTGGTGTTATGTAATGTATGGTGCTTCTTTTAGCAGTAACAGAGTAGAAGAATTGGTGCTTCTGTTGATAGCAGAGCAGCTCAGTGATAGGAGAGATGCTGTTCTTGCAGACCCAGTTTGAATTGTGCGGAGATTTGAGTTCTGTTGGTGCCAGTTTAGTGGTCTAGTATGTGATGATGGTTAGTTGATGAGGCAGCCAGGTTTAATCTACTCTACTCTGTCTGTTGCTATCCATGATCAGGATGAAGGTAATAGTAAATGGTTAGTTTGTGACTTCGAAGACCGGGAATGATGCCTCTCACGTGCATGTGTGTGTTGCTTGTTCTCTGAGAATGAAAATTAAAAATCTTGTGTTTGGGGCTGAGGCATGTGGTGCCTCTTTTGTTTGAGTTTTGTCTCCACTCTGTTCCCATGTGGCTGCCTTTAAATTAATGTCTCAGGGAATTCTTGCTTATGGTATGATGTAGTTTGAACATGCAAGTGCTGTGCTTTGTTCTGTTAACTGACCATGATCAGCAGATAAAAGCTATCCGCTTGTCTAACAGTAGTTCTACTTATCCTGTGGCATTCTCTGAACCTGGCTGCAAAATGGGTAAACCCTAACCACACTGTGACCGATTCAGTTATTAGTGGGGTTATTTTGAATGGAAGTAGATTATGCTTCGAAAAGAAAAAACATGTAGCAAGAAACAAACTTGTTTGCTTGCCGTATTTGGGTTCCCTGTCTTCACTGGTTAGCTTAATTTCTACTACCTCTGTCCTATAATAAAAGATCTTTTTACAGTTCAATATTAACTCCAAGAATATCTTATATTATGAAACGGAAGGAGTATTAGTGTCAGGTAATGTATAACCTAGTGGTAGCTTCAGCGGAAGTAGGAGAGTTTTGGTAGCTAGCACAGCAGCCCAGTCTAGTAGGCTGTTCTTGTAGTCCCAGTTTCAGACTTCCAGTTGAGCAAAGACTAAGTTCAGTCCATGACAGTCAATCTATTATGTGATGATGATTAGTTGATGAAGCAACAGGGTTTACAGCTGTCAGGAATCTCAAGATGGGAATGAAGTAATAGTAAATGTTTCTTCTGTACTTCAATGGCTGGGAATGATGGTGGTGGTGCCTCTCACGTGCATGTATCTTGTTTTTGTTCTCTGTTGTCTCAGAACAAAAATCTTGTCTTTGGAGTTCATAGGCATGTGGCGCCTCTTTTGTTTTTTAGTTTGTCTCCGCTCTGTTCCCAGATGGCTGCAGGCTTAAGCTAATGGTTCAGGGAACTTTTGCTGATGGTTTTGAATTTGAATATGCAAGTGATGTGTTTTGTTCTGTTAACTATCCATGATCAATGGAGTAAAATAATATCTACTAGTTTCTGAATAGTAGTACCAGTACTTGGGAAGCAGTGATTTGGTGCCCAGGTGCATCTGCATTCGGAGGACTAATTTTTCTTAAATAAATACGAAAAGCTTAAAAATTTCTATTGTTTTCTGTGGTAGAAGATGCTTACATACGAGATGTTCATGTAAAATTTGGAGAAGTTCAGACATTTGTAGAGCGCGTGGCAAAAAAACAAATTTGCAGTTTCTTGAAAAGACACTGTTCCTACAATATTTTCGGCTGAGTTTGTCTTTTTTCCGCGAGCTCCCTAAATGTATAAAAAATCTCAAATTTTACAGGAACATCTATCCCTTAAGCATCTCTCATTACAATAAAATTTGAATTTTTTGAGCTTTTTTCGTAGGTCTTTTCGGGAATCTCTTATGCAGGATCTGATGCATATCCCAGTACTTACTTGTTTTTTTTTCTGTGGTTACTTATGTTAGACTAATTCTAGAAGAATGGCATCTTATGATCCTTCATTTTTTTATGTTCGCAGCAGAATGTGCTTTGTATAGCAGTAGGACAAAAGAACACAGGTTCAACGAATTTTGCTTCGGGCAATACTGGACACAATTCTAACGAGACATACTTCCAAACCAGGGGCTCCGATAAAAACCAGATGGAACTTCAGATTATTATTTTGGGTTTGTCTAGGGCATATTTAGATGTACTGGACACAATCTTACATCACTGATTTTACATAGTGTTTTGTGTATTTTTTTTCTTCTAGTTAGATTGAACCATTTAGATGTGCACTATTTAGAGCACAACTAGATGTGCACTAGCAAATCTGTACTCTCTCCGACCCATATTAATAGGCACACACTTTATACAACTTCGATCCATATTAATGGGCACACACTTAATACAACTCTTGTATTAAGTGTGTGTCCATTAATATGGGTCGGAGGTAGTATTATTTTGTGGAATAAAATGGAAACTTCAGATTGGTTGACCCTCTTGTACTCTTCGAGCGCTTTTCCCGTAGTGGCGCCTTCCTCCGGCGTTGGGCCATGACATCTCACGCTGGTGGTGGTCGAAAGGGACGAGGAGCCGACGACGGTGCTGTCACTGTGCGGTAGCCGACGAGGAGTGCCCGGAACTATGGTCGCTATGGCGGATGCTGTTTTGGTGCGCTAGGTCTACGGGGCCTTAGCATGACGATTTCTCGGCTCGCTTCAGTGCTTGTAGTCGTCGCTAGGTGGTTTATGAATTTGGATGTAATTTTTATTATTTTTGGTGTTCATTGTACTAACATAATTAAAAATGAGTAGATAAAAAAATTTTACGCAAAAAAGAAAAAACAGCGATCGCCATGTTCTGTCAAGCTATATCTCGCACATACTGAGAAATCGATCCTTCAGTTTTGCCTTTGGCGCGTCACGTTGCTGGGCTGGCCTAGTACGATAGTTGTCATGTTGGTCCGGTTTTAAGAATCTTTCCTGCATTTTTATCTGAAAATCACTAATTAGTAAGTACTCTTTCTTATGAATACTTCAATTTTTTGGCACGATGTTTGCGATGTGGAGGTTCCCTTTTTTTCCTTTTTAATGGTACACGACATACGTTTTGCGTAAGCATATTCGTGCCTCCACGTGAAATACGTTCGTGCCTATTTTATAGAGGCACATGATGTGCCTTTTTTTTAAGAGTCACACGGCGTGGCTTTCGTGGAAGCATAATCGTGCCTCCACTTCAAGCACGTTCGTGCCTTTTATTGGAGGCACGGGTCATGCCTTTTTTAGGGCATACGGCGTGCCTCTTTTTAAGAGGCACACGGTGTACCTCTTGTAGAAGACAATTCATGCCTTCTTTTCCTGTTGAAAATGTAAGAATAAACCGTGAGAAAATAAAAAAAAGCCGAATAACCCCGAGAAAACTCATCTAAACACCAAAAATGAGTACACAAAAATATATATCCCGAGAGAACGCTCAGCATGCGACACGTGTCGCTATCTGCAACGCGATCGCTGCACGGGCTTTCTAAGGAGTGCTCCTTAATTTGTAGCTCTTTTTTATCTTTGTGTTTTTCTTATCGATGTTTTGTGTGTTTTATCCGTTTTCCTTTGTTTTTTCCTCTTTTTATGTTGTATATTTGTTTTTTAATACATGCTATCTTTTATCAATACACGCCGTACATTTATTGCTAGCCTCATGTTTTGAACACATTAAACATTTCTCAATACATAAAGAATATTTTTCTAAATACTTTTTCTTTCTTTCCAAAGGATTTTTTAATATGATCAAATACGCATGAACAATTTTTACTAGTATGCTACATTTTCTAATTACGTGAACATTTATTGTATTGAGTATTTTTTTAAATGTCATAATTTGTTTTTGATAGCGTGAACATATTTCTGAACACCGAAAATTTGTACACAAAAATAAAAAGAAACAAAATCCCAAGGGAATACTCAGCACCTGATACTTGCGCTATTAGCCCACCAAAGCGATCACTGCGCTGGTGTTTTAAGAAGCGCTTCTTAATTAGTTGCTCTCTTTTTATCTTTGTGTTTTTCTTATCGATGTTTTGTAGGTTTTATCCATTTTCTTTGATTTTTTCTCTTTTTACGTTATATTTATTTTCTTTTTTATAGATGCTGACTTTAAGCAATACATTTCGTACATTTTACTGCAAGCCTAACATTTTTTATACACATTAAACCTTCTAAATACATAAAGAACATTTTTCTAAATACTTTATTTCCATTTTTTTAATATGATCAAATACGGATGATTTTTTTACTGGTATTCTACATTTTGTATCTACATGAACATTTTTTGTATTGAGTATTTTATAAATGTCATTTTTTCTGGATAGCGTGAACATATTTCCTGAATGTCATAAACATTATTTGGATTGGTTCTTTTTTTTCTAAATTATGCGAGTAATTGTATTACATTGTACAAACATTTTGGGAAATGTGATGTACATTTTTCTAACTGGATTTGTTTTAAAGGCACGTAATTTTTTTACATTACGTAAAAATTTAATGGAGATGTCACGGACATTTTTTCCAAATGCCTCAACATTATTTTTTAATGCTATTAACATATTTTAAAAGTTTCTTGAAAAACATATTGCATTTACTTTTTTTAAATGTAAAATATACAATTTGGAAAGCGTGCACATTTTTTTTGAACGCCACAAACATTTTTTTGAATGGTATAGACATATTTGTTACCTTCTATAGTTTTTTTAAATGCGATAACTTTTTGTGGCAACAATTACGTTTTAATAAAGTGAAACATATGATTAAAATATTTAAAATTATAAAAAAACTAACTAACAAACAAATAAAGGAGTACCCTACTGGACCGCTTGATTTGTTTGAAGATAGTTGCAAGGAGTAATCTTCAATTAGTGATTTCGTTGAGGGATTCTATGAGGTTAGTTAGTTTGAAGATATCGTTTGGATTTGTTTGCTTATTATATAGGCAAATACTTCATGTGTACATAGTTTTCTGAACAACATCCCTCTCTATTATTAGCTGATGATAGGAGTTACATCATGCAATAAGAGAGGTTGGCATCTTGGATGTGAGGAGCGCACATTCACAAATAGGATAGTTAAAAGTTAGGGAGAGGGATTATATGTGAGTTGCACGAAATAATTCCACGTTTATCAATTCCCCCCTTCATCTGCAAGACATCGACACACCTTCGCTTGCACCATCATCCACACTCCTCCCCTTGTGTATACTCCTCTGCAGTTTGAGGCCACTATATATTCAAGGATGACATAAACGAGCTATATAAATTATCACCACATGCATATTTTTAGTGAGTTGGAGAAGAGACGAGAGAAGAGATAATAGAGAAGAAATGGGTTATAGACTTGTAGCCAGCTGTGGCGTGAGATCCAAAATACTTCGTTAAAAAAGAAGATGAACAAAGGATTAAAGAACAATTGTGTACATCTAGCATCCATTATATGGATGTGCTTTTAGATTGAAAATAGATGATGTTTGAGATAGAGCTGTCTACCAGTCGGTCTTGGTCTTAGAGCTAGTTTTCATACTCTTTTTTCAATATATAAGATATATTATTAGTTTCATAAGTCAAACAAGATTCCTTTCCGTCGCCTCGAAGGGGAAGGACGCACACTCTAAGTCTAGAACCCTCGTGGGTGATAGTCGCGTTGTTTTTGATCAAAATCCTATATACGAGCTCGCTTGTTCTAGAGCGTTTACATACTTCGAAGTGGGGGGGGGGGGATCTCAGTGATAAGTGATAACCCCTCTTGGTCTGTGTTAGGGTGGTCATATATGACGTTTTAAACCAAGTTTTAGGCAAAGGCTAGACAAGATTCTCTTCCGCCACCTCGAAAGGGGGAACCCGCACTCTAAGTCCAGAACGTTTGTGGGTGATATTCCTGTATGTAAAGCAAGCACACCATCACTACCTGACACCAATTGTACTAAACAAGAAAATAACAATGCTGGTGTAGAATAATATTACCCGCCATAGATATATGGTATTGTGCCAACCTTTTTTTTACTAATTACTACGTTAACCTCTCTTCTTTCACTCACTTCCTACACACACACACCCCTCTCACGCAGCCGTCGCAACCACTGTCGCCATCTTCAACGCCCTGCTGACGTGTCGACGCCCTCCCGCCGTTTCCATTGATTTGAAGGTGAGCCCCCCTCTGTCTCAAGCAGTCACCGTCGCCAGGTCGCCAATCACTGGTTTGTACGGACCCACCGCGGTTGCCATCGAAGGCCCTTCTACCGGTACCAACGCCCCTCCTCCGGCGTTCCATAGCCACATATTGTGTAGATTTCGATATAGAGGCGGATTTTGTTAGGGTAGAATTTGTACCTCCACTGGCATGTTCAATGTAGATGTGAGTTTAGTTTATACAAATTGTGTACAATTTTATACCGTTGTGTACAATTTGATATATATGTTTAGTGTAAAATTTATACAATTCTAGCTAAGATCTCTGCCTCTTGCATATGGTTATTTTATACTTGTGTGCAATTTGATATATATATATATATATATATATATATATATATTGATACCTGAATATTTTTAAATTATGATGTAAGTCTACATAAGCCATAATATTTGATATGGAATATCAAATAATTGGGCAGGGTGGACCCCTCCAAAATAATAATAATAATAATTATAATAATAAAATAAATAAAATCACATCAGCAGCGGGCATTGCAGCCAAGAGATATTTGAGCCAAGAAGAAGGCGAGAATACAATCAAGCGAGCGGTGAAGACAACAATGTGAGTAAGTGCCATATGTGCATGGTGTTACTCATGTGATAGAAGACATTGGAGGCTAGTGAATTATTCACCAACAGACAAAGCCCACGTGAATGCTTTCCCCAAAGCGACCACGTGAAAGATTACCTAAAAAGAAGAGAAGCTATCATCCTGTCGAGCACGCTCGTGAAGGCATCCTTATCTGGTGGACACGTATGAGGAGGTTTGCTATTTTAAATAAAGAGGAGAAGGCTCTAGGACGCCCCTCCCGCGACTATAAAAGGAGACCCTGGCCTCAGAGCAACACACACGCAAAAACACTCAGAGCATCAAGAGCATCAAGTTCCTCCACCAGAGCACTTCCACTTTCCCTTAGTAGTAGCTCCACCACCACCTTGTAGTATAGCCACTATATTGAAGGAGTTGTATTAGCCAAGAATATTAAGGTAATTTCCTAGTTTGTGTAATCCCTTCGGGGCCTCCCGAAAGGGAAAACCATATGTAAATTATGTTGTGGAAATGATGTAGTTTCTTGTCTCACTTGGTCTTTTTATTTATGAATTTATGGGACGAATTCTTATGCTAAGGATCCTATAGGAGAAACCTCTGCCGGTAGTTCTCTGTTTAGCCTAGTGTGGCGTTTGAATGAGAACTTTGTGGCCGTAGAGAAGTGTTCCCTTCGGGTGGAACTGCCTGGGAAGACGATAGGAATTTACCCCATAAATTTGCATATAAAACCATCAAGTGAACGTAATTAGCTACATCTGAAACAACATAATGAAAAATATGGTGAGTACCGAGTAGGACTTTACACATACGCGTACACAGTCGTTCGTGCTGTTGGCCTCGCCAGCCTTAATAAGATCCTGCATTAAATCATAATTAGCGCACAAATATTAGTGAATATTTAAATATTAGTGGGAATAGTAAAATACTATTCCAAATAGTGCATTGAATAGTGTACCCAATAGTAAATAGTAAAAATACTATTGAAGATAAAAAGCACCCATATACTCCACCGTACCTACCTAATCACATATTAGTCTAATCCATATTAGTAAAAATAATTATAAAATTAAATTAGCTATATTGTTGGTATCAGGTCCAGTGTTTAACCATTGAAAGATTAAAATATTTAAACTTAGAAGTTAGCACAGGTAGAATTATAAATACTAAGGAAAATATTAATATAAGGTGCAGAATAAATCCCTCTGAAGAACATATCTGGCATACTTCTCAAAGTCAGCTAAATATAATCGTCGATCTCATATATAATTTTTTTATATCGTGGGGGAAAAGGCAAGATCAACTAGATCAAAAATTTGATAGTTTATTCAAAGAATACCAAAAACTCATAGAAAGGTATTCGGCGTTGAATAATAAAATTGATCTAGCTTTGCATAAGCTAGAGGAACCAAAAGCGAAACAAAATATTGTCTGTAAAAATAACGACTATATTAAAGAAGAAGTTTTATCCATTGGAAAAAATATAGTCCACCATCCAAGTAAAAGTAAAGAATTGTCGCCAACGATTGAAATAAAACAAGATATCTCAGATATCAAAAACTTGGCGTTAGAAATAAAAAGTTTAATCCTTTCATAATTGTATGTCCGAATATAATCAAGCTCTAAAAGAAGTAACCAAATATTTATCTCCTCCTATTGGATTCTCTGATCACGATTCGCCAAAAGAAGATTCTAGAATAATAATAAGACAAAATAATACTATTCTCCAGTTATTAATTCAGGTTTTGGATAAATTAAATAGTACACAAAGCAACAAAGATATTGTGCTAGCATCATCAGGAATAGTAGCCGCATCAAGGAATATTAACTCAGAAAAATGGACGTATCTAAAAGCCTCTTTAGAAGAGACAGAAACCTCCAATTAGTAAGGCAAGACTCGAGACCGCTGGCCATAAAGCATAGACTATCATGCAAGGCTGATGATATTGAAAGTTTAGAAGAAGTTATCGATATACAAAGAGACCTAGAAAGATATCAAAAGGATACTTTAAGAAAAATAAAGCCACAACAGGTTTATCATATGGGTATGTTTGAAAGTAAGAGTGGTTTATACAGAATATCCAGAGAAGTAGAACTGAGTGTGTTAACACACCCAGTAGATTTAAGAATTGTAAGCAAGAATATTGAAAATGATCTTAAATATTGTGGTTATAAATACATTCATCAAGGTATGTATATCATAGGTGTTAAAGGCATGACAAGAAAGAAATTAGGAGCTAAAGTATTAATAACACTACTGGATAGAAGATGGGATTCAGTAGATAAAGCAGCATTAGGCTTTATGGAAGGTGATATGAATGAAAATAGATTAATAACATACATAGCCCCAGACCTAATGATGCCTGTAAAAGAATTTATTGAAAAAATGAGTTTTGGTTTTCAAACCAAAGGATATGAAGATTTTAAAGGTACAAATTTGTTGGTAAGCATAGAATTTATAGGAAGACTCACTAATAGAAGCAATTCTAGATATAGAGTTAATGTAAATGATGTAATTCATAGCATGCAGTCTAAAGGTATACAATTTATGAATCCTCTTAAAATTGGTTCCGAAGAAAGAGCAGGAGAGGAATGGAAGATAGGTGAACTAATAGAGAAGAAGGAGTTAAAACAACCTGAAAATTACATAAGCTACCAAAATTGTGAAGGTAGTAGCAGTATAAGGTTTATGAATTATAAATCCGCATCCATAGAAGATACGGAATCTTTTATATCAGAATCAGAAACTAGTGATGACAAGAATAAAGGAGCGACCGAATTTATGGAAAAGGTTAATTTAGATGATGAAATAATTCATTGGGAAAATAAACTAAAACATATAGAATGGGAATATAGTAATTCTATGACACAGGATTGGCCAAAGATAAGAGAAAGAGAATTGTTTATCATTAGAGAAATTGCAAGAATAAAAAAATTAAAAAATGAGAAAAAAATTGCCGGTACTAGTTCAACCAAGCCAAACACCACCTCAGTACCAGAAAAGAAAGGAGATAGTAGTAATAATATTGATAACAATAACAATAATAACAATAGAAACAAAGGTAAGAATATTGTTGAAAGTCATAAAAATGAAGTTATTAGTGAAGAAGAGCAATGGGATATAAATAATAAGTTATTATTAGAAAGCTATGAGGAAGAAGAGGAACTAATGAGAGAAATGTTGATAGAAGATGAATATTATGATGATTCAGAACAAAATAGTGACTTTTATAATTCCCTAGATGAGGTTGGGCTACACAATTTAGAAAATGCTATGGAAGCCATGGAAGTAGAAAATAGTAATAAAAGAAGAAAGGGATATGGTGATAGTTCAGTAAAAAGAGAAGGTGAAAGGGAGAGACCAACCAGATCAGCTGGAAAATGGCCCCCAGAGAAAGATGACTATCAACCTACATATATTCCCGGACAATATAAATACATGGGTTCTCGAAGAAGAGATTTTGAAAAGCCGGTACAATTTCAAAATACTAGAAATGATGGTGCGATATTGAATTTAGCCGCACATGATCCTATAGATTGGCCAAATATAATTAGCATTTGGAAAGGGCTAATCGTGCAAAAATATATACAAAACCAATATAGTATAGGCACTAAGGTTGAAGACATGTTAACATATCTTGAGACATTTTTAGAAGAGTCAGTAAAAGTTCTATGGGAACAATGGGTAGAGACTTATCCTAATCAATATGAAGAATTAAAAAGAGCCGGAAGTAATCCAAATAACTTTGCAAATGTTATATCAAATATGATTATAGCAGAAGATCCAGAATTAGGCCATACATCTTTACAAAATGAAAGGTTGAGAGAAATAGAAAAATTAACGCTAACTAGCTGGAAAGGCATAAAAGAGTTTTCTCAACACTACTTATATAATGCTACAACCGCTAAGCAAGGTTTTAATAAAGGTGTAGTTGAAAGATATTTTAATAAATTGCCCGATCCATTAGGATCTATAATATTTGAAGAATACAAGAAGGAAACAGCAGGAACTGTTTTAAACATATCACAAGCCATAACATATGTTTTTAAACATTTAAGAAAGGTATGTACAGATATACAAGCTCAAAGGTCTATGAAGAAATCAGATTACAATTTCTGTAATAACATTGTCCAAATACCACTCACATATGGGGAAGAAAGGCATAGAAGCAAGAAACATTATAAACCCCAAATGCGAGATAATAGAAATTTTAGAACAAAGAAAAGATATTTCCTAAGAAGGTCTGATAATAGAGCCCCTTTCTTACATAAGAGAAATGTAAGAAGATATAATCCTAGAAAATCTTATGATAAAACTTGTAGGTGTTTTATATGCAACTCACCTGACCATCTGAGTAAAACTTGTCCAAATAAGGATCAAAAAAGGTACTCTAGTAAATATGAAGAACAAGAAAGAGTATTAATCATAGATAGTGTCAATGAAAATATTCTAGTATGTGATGATGAAATAAAAGATGATGAGTCAATATATTCAATCATAGAGACAGATGAAATAGAAAATGAAGTCTTAGAAGAAGAATCAAGCAGTGATGAGATAGATCTAATAGATGAATTAGCAGGCCTAAAAATTGAAATGATGAACCAAGTAGATTGCGAGCATGACTGGATTAGAGGAAAGGGTGATTATAATATTAAATGTGCTTTTTGCATATATTACCCAAGCCAAGAGAATAGGTCAACATGTAACCTATGTTTAAAGCAAGCTTGTGCCTCTTGCTTAAAGGCAAAAAATCAAGGTTGGAGACAGGAAATAGAATTAGAACCAGATGAATATATATTAAATAGAAGAGTTAGAAATCTAGAAAATAGAATAAATAAACTAGAAGAGGAGTTAGAAATATTAAAAGAAAAGCTAGAAGAAAATCTGAAAGAAAAAGATAATAAAGAACATGAACATATGGCTACTGGAAGCACAGAAATGAAGGAACAAATGGTCACAGTAAGAGATAAAAAAGGAGATAAGCTAATACAATTAAAAGACGCTATAACTAGTTTTGGAAACAAATATATTGTGCGATTACCATTCAAAGAAGTTCTAGGGATAAGAATCCCAGTCAGAATAGTACTAAAGCCAAATATTTCTTATAAAATATTAGCACTATTAGATACTGGTTGCACGAAGAATATCATTCATGATAAATACTTTGTGAGATGTCCTGAAATAGTCAAAACTATAGACGACAAGATAGCCGAAGTATCCACAGATATGTCAGGAATAAAGAAAATCCATAACCAACTGGCATATAATATTGAAGCCTATATAAATGGCACAAAATATATCATAGATGAAATTACAATAAGAGATTTGTCAGTAATAAATGATGACATGATAATAGGATTAAGATTTTTACAACAATCTGTGCAAACCACAATTATACATGAAGATGGGGTCACATTTATCCCGCGTCAAGATAATCTCCCATACATATCAGAGGTTCGAAAGCAAAGAAAATCTACACAAAATGTAGAAATATCTAATTTGCAAGAGGAATATTGCTCGGATCTCCCAGAATTCTGCAAAGAAGAAGAACTTAGTGAGACCATAGAAGAATATCATATAGAAAATACACATACAGAATGTATAGGATTACAATCATTCTCGCCAAATTGGTATAGAGATATTAAATCCAAAAAAGATATAGACAAAATTGTACAAAGACTAGAGAATATACAAATTATTGGAGAAATACCAATGAAGCATTGGGATAAGAACTCCATAGTTTGCAAAATAAACATTATAAACCCAGACTATATAATTAAGTCGGGACCAATAGAAGCTACTCCTAAAGATATTGAAGAGTTTAAAATGCATATTGAAGAGCTACTAAAATTAAAAGCAATTAGAGAAAGCAGAAGTCCTCATCGATCTGCTGCCTTTATAGTTAGAAATCATGCTGAAGAAGTTAGAGGAAAATCTAGAATGGTAATTAATTACAAAAGACTAAATGACAACACAGTAGATGATGCATATAATATACCTAATAAGCAAGAATGGATCAATAGAATACAAGGGAGCAGATATTTCTCTAAATTTGATTTGAAAGCAGGGTTTTGGCAAGTTAAGATGTCAGAGGAATCTATTCCTTGGACAGCCTTTACCTGTCCACAAGGCCACTATGAATGGCTAGTAATGCCATTAGGGCTAAAGAATGCACCTGCGCTATTTCAAAGAAAAATGCAAAATATATTTAATGAAAATCAAGCATTCATATTGGTATATGTAGATGATTTGTTAGTATTTTCAAAATCATACAAAGAACATATAGCTCATCTTGAAGTTTTCTTCAGAAAGGTAGAACAAAATGGGCTAATACTATCAAAGAAGAAGATGGAAATTTGCAAAGAGAAAATCAATTTCCTTGGGCATGAAATAGGAGAAGGGAAAATATATTTACAAGAGCATATTGCAAAGAAAATTTTACAGTTTCCTGATAATATGAGTGATAAAAAGGTTTTACAACAATTTTTAGGAATTGTAAACTATGCAAGAAATTATATAGACAATTTAGCTAAGTTAGCAGGACCTCTATATGCTAAATTAAGAAAGAATGGTCAAAGATACTTTAACTCTGAGGATATAAAATTAGTAAAGGCCATTAAAGAAAAGGTCAAGAATTTAAAGCCTTTGGAATTGCCTTTAGAAGACAATTATTTTATTATTGAAACCGATGCATCTAAGGTAGGATGGGGTGCTATATTAAAACAGAAACCAAATAAATATTCCCCTAAGGCAGAAGAAAAGATCTGTAGATACGCTTCAGGAAGTTATAAATTAAAGACGGTAAATAATATTGATAGAGAAATTCTTGCAGTAGTCAATGCTATAAATGCTTTTAGATTATACCTCGGATTTAAAGAATTCACAGTGCGAACTGATTGCGAAGCAATATGTAGATATTATAATCAAATTAATAGTAAGAAAAGCTCGACTAGAAGATGGGTCTTATTTGAAGATACCATAGCTGGAAATGGGTATAGAGTAAATTTTGAGCATATTAAGGGAAAGGATAATACTTTGCCTGACATATTTTCTCGTGCATCAATTTTACAGAAATGAAGAGAGGACTACTCCCAACTGGGAATGAATGCTTCATCTTTGGAGATGAGAATAAATTGAAAATATTTCCGGCAAATACATTCAATTTCAAGCCGAAGAGTCATATCCGGATTGATGAAATCCAGCGATGCATACTTGATAACTTCTGGAATCAATATGCCAATAAAAGAGAAGACAAAGGATATATGCTATCAATCCTCAATAGCCTTGCTGAATATTTTAACAAGATGAATGAAGTCTTACCAAAATCAGCAAAAATGGAAGTTCCAAAGAAATTTGAAGGTCAAAAGAATGAAGCACTATATATCCTATTTGACGGAAATAAACCAGGAATATATATGACTTGGGAAGAGGTTATGATTGAAAAAATAGATGCAAGAAAGAAAGGCGAAGATGTCACATTCAAGAAATATGATAATATAAATGAAGCATTAATGTGGGCAAGAAAAATAATAGGAGAAAATTACTATATAGACCCAAAGGCCAAAGAATATATTCAAAGGAGAAGGACCAATGATAATATATCAAACCCACCAACACCAAAAGCCGCAAAGGCAGAACCATCAGGTTCAAAGAATATCAAAGAAGAATGTCCCCCAAGATATCATACATATAAAGAATGCCTTCTAAAGGGAATTGACCCTTTGGATAGCGAATACATAGACCAAGAATTGGACAAAAGGTTTGAAGAATTTTCTAAAATAATGAAAAATGAATTAAAAGAAGAAATATTAAATGAAATATGGATGGAAATGGACAACAAATTTGAAGAAATTAAAAAAGAATGTGACTCGAAATTTGACTTCAATATCTCAGAAGCTGATCAAATGGATATTGCAGGACATGGGCAACTACCTGAATAGAAACCATAAACAGCCACCTGCAAATATTCCGAATTTAGATTGATATTGCTATCAATTATTCGGGCGCGGAGGACATATACCCCCAACCCGAATATTGATAACTGTATATTTTTAAAAAATTATGATATAAGCCTACATAAGTCTTAATATTTGATATGGAATATCAAATAAACGGGCAGGTGGACCCCTCCAAAAAATAAAAAATAAAAAATTAATTAATTATAATTATAATTATAATAATATATCAGCAGCAGGCGTTGCATCCAAGTGTTTTCTCATGTGCGCATACAGCCATGAGTTGAAGAGCAAGCCAATGGTGTGAGCAATGCGAGTCTTTGCATGTTGCTCATATGCTAGAAGACAATGGAGGCAAGCTGATTATTCACCGAGAGACAATGCCCATGTGAAAAAAGCAAAGATTCCTGAAGATTGAAGTTTGTCGGGCACTCTCTCTCGAACTTATCCATACCCTAGAAGGACACGCATGTACCCTAGTAGGACACGTGTGATTGCTACCGTGTGTAAAATAAATAAGTGGAGGCAGGCTCTCGAAGGCTCCCTTGCAGCCATCCGCGGCTATAAAAGGAGACCCTGGACTCAGAAGCAGGACACGCAAAAACACTCAGAGCATCAAGAGCATCAAGTTCCTCCACCAGAGCACTTCCACTTTCCCTTAGTAGTAGCTCCACCACCACCTTGTAGTATAGCCACTATATTGAAGGAGTTGTATTAGCCAAGAATATTAAGGTAATTTCCTAGTTTGTGTAATCCCTTCGGGGCCTCCCGAAAGGGAAAACCATATGTAAATTATGTTGTGGAAATGATGTAGTTTCTTGTCTCACTTGGTCTTTTTATTTATGAATTTATGGGACGAATTCTTATGCTAAGGATCCTATAGGAGAAACCTCTGCCGGTAGTTCTCTGTTTAGCCTAGTGTGGCGTTTGAATGAGAACTTTGTGGCCGTAGAGAAGTGTTCCCTTCGGGTGGAACTGCCTGGGAAGACGATAGGAATTTACCCCATAAATTTGCATATAAAACCATCAAGTGAACGTAATTAGCTACATCTGAAACAACATAATGAAAAATATGGTGAGTACCGAGTAGGACTTTACACATACGCGTACACAGTCGTTCGTGCTGTTGGCCTCGCCAGCCTTAATAAGATCCTGCATTAAATCATAATTAGCGCACAAATATTAGTGAATATTTAAATATTAGTGGGAATAGTAAAATACTATTCCAAATAGTGCATTGAATAGTGTACCCAATAGTAAATAGTAAAAATACTATTGAAGATAAAAAGCACCCATATACTCCACCGTACCTACCTAATCACATATTAGTCTAATCCATATTAGTAAAAATAATTAAATATTAAATTATCTATATTGTTGGTATCAGAGCATTAGGTAATTATTTTATAATATGGATTATAAAATAATTATTTTTAATAATATGGATTAGATTAATATGTGATTAGGTAGGTACGGTGGAGTATATGGGTGCTTTTTATCTTCAATAGTATTTTTACTATTTACTATTGGGTACACTATTCAATGCACTATTTGGAATAGTATTTTACTATTCCCACTAATATTTAAATATTCACTAATATTTGTGCGCTAATTATGATTTAATGCAGGATCTTATTAAGGCTGGCGAGGCCAACAGCACGAACGACTGTGTACGCGTATGTGTAAAATCCTACTCGGTACTCACCATATTTTTCATTATGTTGTTTCAGATGTAGCTAATTACGTTCACTTGATGGTTTTATATGCAAATTTATGGGGTAAATTCCTATCGTCTTCCCAGGCAGTTCCACCCGAAGGGAACACTTCTCTACGGCCACAAAGTTCTCATTCAAACGCCACACTAGGCTAAACAGAGAACTACCGGCAGAGGTTTCTCCTATAGGATCCTTAGCATAAGAATTCGTCCCATAAATTCATAAATAAAAAGACCAAGTGAGACAAGAAACTACATCATTTCCACAACATAATTTACATATGGTTTTCCCTTTCGGGAGGCCCCGAAGGGATTACACAAACTAGGAAATTACCTTAATATTCTTGGCTAATACAACTCCTTCAATATAGTGGCTATACTACAAGGTGGTGGTGGAGCTACTACTAAGGGAAAGTGGAAGTGCTCTGGTGGAGGAACTTGATGCTCTTGATGCTCTGAGTGTTTTTGTGTGTGTGTTGCTCTGAGGCCAGGGTCTCCTTTTATAGTCGCGGGAGGGGCGTCCTAGAGCCTTCTCCTCTTTATTTAAAATAGCAAACCTCCTCATACGTGTCCACCAGATAAGGATGCCTTCACGAGCGTGCTCGACAGGATGATAGCTTCTCTTCTTTTTAGGTAATCTTTCACGTGGTCGCTTTGGGGAAAGCATTCACGTGGGCTTTGTCTGTTGGTGAATAATTCACTAGCCTCCAATGTCTTCTATCACATGAGTAACACCATGCACATATGGCACTTACTCACATTGTTGTCTTCACCGCTCGCTTGATTGTATTCTCGCCTTCTTCTTGGCTCAAATATCTCTTGGCTGCAATGCCCGCTGCTGATGTGATTTTATTTATTTTATTATTATAATAATAATTATTATTATTTTGGAGGGGTCCACCCTGCCCAATTATTTGATATTCCATATCAAATATTATGGCTTATGTAGACTTACATCATAATTTAAAAATATTCAGGTATCAATATTCGTGTCGGGTATATGTCCTCCGTGCCCGAATAATTGATAGCAATATCAATCTAAATTCGGTATATTTGCAGGTGACTGTTTATGGTTTCTATTCAGGTAGTTGCCCATGTCCTGCAATATCCATTTGATCAGCTTCTGAGATATTGAAGTCAAATTTCGAGTCACATTCTTTTTTAATTTCTTCAAATTTGTTGTCCATTTCCATCCGTATTTCATTTAATATTTCTTCTTTTAATTCATTTTTCATTATTTTAGAAAATTCTTCAAACCTTTTGTCCAATTCTTGGTCTATGTATTCGCTATCCAAAGGGTCAATTCCCTTTAGAAGGCATTCTTTATATGTATGATATCTTGGGGGACATTCTTCTTTGATATTCTTTGAACCTGATGGTTCTGCCTTTGCGGCTTTTGGTGTTGGTGGGTTTGATATATTATCATTGGTCCTTCTCCTTTGAATATATTCTTTGGCCTTTGGGTCTATATAGTAATTTTCTCCTATTATTTTTCTTGCCCACATTAATGCTTCATTTATATTATCATATTTCTTGAATGTGACATCTTCGCCTTTCTTTCTTGCATCTATTTTTTCAATCATAACCTCTTCCCAAGTCATATATATTCCTGGTTTATTTCCGTCAAATAGGATATATAGTGCTTCATTCTTTTGACCTTCAAATTTCTTTGGAACTTCCATTTTTGCTGATTTTGGTAAGACTTCATTCATCTTGTTAAAATATTCAGCAAGGCTATTGAGGATTGATAGCATATATCCTTTGTCTTCTCTTTTATTGGCATATTGATTCCAGAAGTTATCAAGTATGCATCGCTGGATTTCATCAATCCGGATATGACTCTTCGGCTTGAAATTGAATGTATTTGCCGGAAATATTTTCAATTTATTCTCATCTCCAAAGATGAAGCATTCATTCCCAGTTGGGAGTAGTCCTCTCTTCATTTCTGTAAAATTGATGCACGAGAAAATATGTCAGGCAAAGTATTATCCTTTCCCTTAATATGCTCAAAATTTACTCTATACCCATTTCCAGCTATGGTATCTTCAAATAAGACCCATCTTCTAGTCGAGCTTTTCTTACTATTAATTTGATTATAATATCTACATATTGCTTCGCAATCAGTTCGCACTGTGAATTCTTTAAATCCGAGGTATAATCTAAAAGCATTTATAGCATTGACTACTGCAAGAATTTCTCTATCAATATTATTTACCGTCTTTAATTTATAACTTCCTGAAGCGTATCTACAGATCTTTTCTTCTGCCTTAGGGGAATATTTATTTGGTTTCTGTTTTAATATAGCACCCCATCCTACCTTAGATGCATCGGTTTCAATAATAAAATAATTGTCTTCTAAAGGCAATTCCAAAGGCTTTAAATTCTTGACCTTTTCTTTAATGGCCTTTACTAATTTTATATCCTCAGAGTTAAAGTATCTTTGACCATTCTTTCTTAATTTAGCATATAGAGGTCCTGCTAACTTAGCTAAATTGTCTATATAATTTCTTGCATAGTTTACAATTCCTAAAAATTGTTGTAAAACCTTTTTATCACTCATATTATCAGGAAACTGTAAAATTTTCTTTGCAATATGCTCTTGTAAATATATTTTCCCTTCTCCTATTTCATGCCCAAGGAAATTGATTTTCTCTTTGCAAATTTCCATCTTCTTCTTTGATAGTATTAGCCCATTTTGTTCTACCTTTCTGAAGAAAACTTCAAGATGAGCTATATGTTCTTTGTATGATTTTGAAAATACTAACAAATCATCTACATATACCAATATGAATGCTTGATTTTCATTAAATATATTTTGCATTTTTCTTTGAAATAGCGCAGGTGCATTCTTTAGCCCTAATGGCATTACTAGCCATTCATAGTGGCCTTGTGGACAGGTAAAGGCTGTCCAAGGAATAGATTCCTCTGACATCTTAACTTGCCAAAACCCTGCTTTCAAATCAAATTTAGAGAAATATCTGCTCCCTTGTATTCTATTGATCCATTCTTGCTTATTAGGTATATTATATGCATCATCTACTGTGTTGTCATTTAGTCTTTTGTAATTAATTACCATTCTAGATTTTCCTCTAACTTCTTCAGCATGATTTCTAACTATAAAGGCAGCAGATCGATGAGGACTTCTGCTTTCTCTAATTGCTTTTAATTTTAGTAGCTCTTCAATATGCATTTTAAACTCTTCAATATCTTTAGGAGTAGCTTCTATTGGTCCCGACTTAATTATATAGTCTGGGTTTATAATGTTTATTTTGCAAACTATGGAGTTCTTATCCCAATGCTTCATTGGTATTTCTCCAATGATTTGTATATTCTCTAGTCTTTGTACAATTTTGTCTATATCTTTTTTGGATTTAATATCTCTATACCAATTTGGCGAGAATGATTGTAATCCTATACATTCTGTATGTGTATTTTCTATATGATATTCTTCTATGGTCTCACTAAGTTCTTCTTCTTTGCAGAATTCTGGGAGATCCGAGCAATATTCCTCTTGCAAATTAGATATTTCTACATTTTGTGTAGATTTTCTTTGCTTTCGAACCTCTGATATGTATGGGAGATTATCTTGACGCGGGATAAATGTGACCCCATCTTCATGTATAATTGTGGTTTGCACAGATTGTTGTAAAAATCTTAATCCTATTATCATGTCATCATTTATTACTGACAAATCTCTTATTGTAATTTCATCTATGATATATTTTGTGCCATTTATATAGGCTTCAATATTATATGCCAGTTGGTTATGGATTTTCTTTATTCCTGACATATCTGTGGATACTTCGGCTATCTTGTCGTCTATAGTTTTGACTATTTCAGGACATCTCACAAAGTATTTATCATGAATGATATTCTTCGTGCAACCAGTATCTAATAGTGCTAATATTTTATAAGAAATATTTGGCTTTAGTACTATTCTGACTGGGATTCTTATCCCTAGAACTTCTTTGAATGGTAATCGCACAATATATTTGTTTCCAAAACTAGTTATAGCGTCTTTTAATTGTATTAGCTTATCTCCTTTTTTATCTCTTACTGTGACCATTTGTTCCTTCATTTCTGTGCTTCCAGTAGCCATATGTTCATGTTCTTTATTATCTTTTTCTTTCAGATTTTCTTCTAGCTTTTCTTTTAATATTTCTAACTCCTCTTCTAGTTTATTTATTCTATTTTCTAGATTTCTAACTCTTCTATTTAATATATATTCATCTGGTTCTAATTCTATTTCCTGTCTCCAACCTTGATTTTTTGCCTTTAAGCAAGAGGCACAAGCTTGCTTTAAACATAGGTTACATGTTGACCTATTCTCTTGGCTTGGGTAATATATGCAAAAAGCACATTTAATATTATAATCACCCTTTCCTCTAATCCAGTCATGCTCGCAATCTACTTGGTTCATCATTTCAATTTTTAGGCCTGCTAATTCATCTATTAGATCTATCTCATCACTGCTTGATTCTTCTTCTAAGACTTCATTTTCTATTTCATCTGTCTCTATGATTGAATATATTGACTCATCATCTTTTATTTCATCATCACATACTAGAATATTTTCATTGACACTATCTATGATTAATACTCTTTCTTGTTCTTCATATTTACTAGAGTACCTTTTTTGATCCTTATTTGGACAAGTTTTACTCAGATGGTCAGGTGAGTTGCATATAAAACACCTACAAGTTTTATCATAAGATTTTCTAGGATTATATCTTCTTACATTTCTCTTATGTAAGAAAGGGGCTCTATTATCAGACCTTCTTAGGAAATATCTTTTCTTTGTTCTAAAATTTCTATTATCTCGCATTTGGGGTTTATAATGTTTCTTGCTTCTATGCCTTTCTTCCCCATATGTGAGTGGTATTTGGACAATGTTATTACAGAAATTGTAATCTGATTTCTTCATAGACCTTTGAGCTTGTATATCTGTACATACCTTTCTTAAATGTTTAAAAACATATGTTATGGCTTGTGATATGTTTAAAACAGTTCCTGCTGTTTCCTTCTTGTATTCTTCAAATATTATAGATCCTAATGGATCGGGCAATTTATTAAAATATCTTTCAACTACACCTTTATTAAAACCTTGCTTAGCGGTTGTAGCATTATATAAGTAGTGTTGAGAAAACTCTTTTATGCCTTTCCAGCTAGTTAGCGTTAATTTTTCTATTTCTCTCAACCTTTCATTTTGTAAAGATGTATGGCCTAATTCTGGATCTTCTGCTATAATCATATTTGATATAACATTTGCAAAGTTATTTGGATTACTTCCGGCTCTTTTTAATTCTTCATATTGATTAGGATAAGTCTCTACCCATTGTTCCCATAGAACTTTTACTGACTCTTCTAAAAATGTCTCAAGATATGTTAACATGTCTTCAACCTTAGTGCCTATACTATATTGGTTTTGTATATATTTTTGCACGATTAGCCCTTTCCAAATGCTAATTATATTTGGCCAATCTATAGGATCATGTGCGGCTAAATTCAATATCGCACCATCATTTCTAGTATTTTGAAATTGTACCGGCTTTTCAAAATCTCTTCTTCGAGAACCCATGTATTTATATTGTCCGGGAATATATGTAGGTTGATAGTCATCTTTCTCTGGGGGCCATTTTCCAGCTGATCTGGTTGGTCTCTCCCTTTCACCTTCTCTTTTTACTGAACTATCACCATATCCCTTTCTTCTTTTATTACTATTTTCTACTTCCATGGCTTCCATAGCATTTTCTAAATTGTGTAGCCCAACCTCATCTAGGGAATTATAAAAGTCACTATTTTGTTCTGAATCATCATAATATTCATCTTCTATCAACATTTCTCTCATTAGTTCCTCTTCTTCCTCATAGCTTTCTAATAATAACTTATTATTTATATCCCATTGCTCTTCTTCACTAATAACTTCATTTTTATGACTTTCAACAATATTCTTACCTTTGTTTCTATTGTTATTATTGTTATTGTTATCAATATTATTACTACTATCTCCTTTCTTTTCTGGTACTGAGGTGGTGTTTGGCTTGGTTGAACTAGTACCGGCAATTTTTTTCTCATTTTTTAATTTTTTTATTCTTGCAATTTCTCTAATGATAAACAATTCTCTTTCTCTTATCTTTGGCCAATCCTGTGTCATAGAATTACTATATTCCCATTCTATATGTTTTAGTTTATTTTCCCAATGAATTATTTCATCATCTAAATTAACCTTTTCCATAAATTCGGTCGCTCCTTTATTCTTGTCATCACTAGTTTCTGATTCTGATATAAAAGATTCCGTATCTTCTATGGATGCGGATTTATAATTCATAAACCTTATACTGCTACTACCTTCACAATTTTGGTAGCTTATGTAATTTTCAGGTTGTTTTAACTCCTTCTTCTCTATTAGTTCACCTATCTTCCATTCCTCTCCTGCTCTTTCTTCGGAACCAATTTTAAGAGGATTCATAAATTGTATACCTTTAGACTGCATGCTATGAATTACATCATTTACATTAACTCTATATCTAGAATTGCTTCTATTAGTGAGTCTTCCTATAAATTCTATGCTTACCAACAAATTTGTACCTTTAAAATCTTCATATCCTTTGGTTTGAAAACCAAAACTCATTTTTTCAATAAATTCTTTTACAGGCATCATTAGGTCTGGGGCTATGTATGTTATTAATCTATTTTCATTCATATCACCTTCCATAAAGCCTAATGCTGCTTTATCTACTGAATCCCATCTTCTATCCAGTAGCGTTATTAATACTTTAGCTCCTAATTTCTTTCTTGTCATGCCTTTAACACCTATGATATACATACCTTGATGAATGTATTTATAACCACAATATTTAAGTTCATTTTCAATATTCTTGCTTACAATTCTTAAATCTACTGGGTGTGTTAACACACTCAGTTCTACTTCTCTGGATATTCTGTATAAACCACTCTTACTTTCAAACATACCCATATGATAAACCTGTTGTGGCTTTATTTTTCTTAAAGTATCCTTTTGATATCTTTCTAGGTCTCTTTGTATATCGATAACTTCTTCTAAACTTTCAATATCATCAGCCTTGCATGATAGTCTATGCTTTATGGCCAGCGGTCTCGAGTCTTGCCTTACTAATTGGAGGTTTCTGTCTCTTCTAAAGAGGCTTTTAGATACGTCCATTTTTCTGAGTTAATATTCCTTGATGCGGCTACTATTCCTGATGATGCTAGCACGATATCTTTGTTGCTTTGTGTACTATTTAATTTATCCAAAACCTGAATTAATAACTGGAGAATAGTATTATTTTGTCTTATTATTATTCTAGAATCTTCTTTTGGCGAATCGTGATGAGAGAAACCAATAGGAGGAGATAAATATTTGGTTACTTTTTTTAGAGCTTGATTATATTCGGACATACAATTATGAAAGGATTAAACTTTTTATTTCTAACGCCAAGTTTTTGATATCTGAAATATCTTGTTTTATTTCAATCGTTGGCAACAATTCTTTACTTTTACTTGGATGGTGGACTATATTTTTTCCAATGGATAAAACTTCTTCTTTAATATAGTCGTTATTCTTACAGACAATATTTTGTTTCGCTTTTGCTTCCTCTAGCTTATGCAAAGCTAGATCAATTTTATTATTCAACGCCGAATACCTTTCTATGAGTTTTTGGTATTCTTTGAATAAACTATCAAATTTTTGATCTAGTTGATCTTGCCTTTTCCCCCACGATATAAAAAAATTATATATGAGATCGACGATTATATTTAGCTGACTTTGAGAAGTATGCCAGATATGTTCTTCAGAGGGATTTATTCTGCACCTTATATTAATATTTTCCTTAGTATTTATAATTCTACCTGTGCTAACTTCTAAGTTTAAATATTTTAATCTTTCAATGGTTAAACACTGGACCTGATACCAACAATATAGATAATTTAAATTTATAATTATTTTTACTAATATGGATTAGACTAATATGTGATTAGGTAGGTACGGTGGAGTATATGGGTGCTTTTTATCTTCAATAGTATTTTTACTATTTACTATTGGGTACACTATTCAATGCACTATTTGGAATAGTATTTTACTATTCCCACTAATATTTAAATATTCACTAATATTTGTGCGCTAATTATGATTTAATGCAGGATCTTATTAAGGCTGGCGAGGCCAACAGCACGAACGACTGTGTACGCGTATGTGTAAAGTCCTACTCGGTACTCACCATATTTTTCATTATGTTGTTTCAGATGTAGCTAATTACGTTCACTTGATGGTTTTATATGCAAATTTATGGGGTAAATTCCTATCGTCTTCCCAGGCAGTTCCACCCGAAGGGAACACTTCTCTACGGCCACAAAGTTCTCATTCAAACGCCACACTAGGCTAAACAGAGAACTACCGGCAGAGGTTTCTCCTATAGGATCCTTAGCATAAGAATTCGTCCCATAAATTCATAAATAAAAAGACCAAGTGAGACAAGAAACTACATCATTTCCACAACATAATTTACATATGGTTTTCCCTTTCGGGAGGCCCCGAAGGGATTACACAAACTAGGAAATTACCTTAATATTCTTGGCTAATACAACTCCTTCAATATAGTGGCTATACTACAAGGTGGTGGTGGAGCTACTACTAAGGGAAAGTGGAAGTGCTCTGGTGGAGGAACTTGATGCTCTTGATGCTCTGAGTGTTTTTGTGTGTGTGTTGCTCTGAGGCCAGGGTCTCCTTTTATAGTCGCGGGAGGGGCGTCCTAGAGCCTTCTCCTCTTTATTTAAAATAGCAAACCTCCTCATACGTGTCCACCAGATAAGGATGCCTTCACGAGCGTGCTCGACAGGATGATAGCTTCTCTTCTTTTTAGGTAATCTTTCACGTGGTCGCTTTGGGGAAAGCATTCACGTGGGCTTTGTCTGTTGGTGAATAATTCACTAGCCTCCAATGTCTTCTATCACATGAGTAACACCATGCACATATGGCACTTACTCACATTGTTGTCTTCACCGCTCGCTTGATTGTATTCTCGCCTTCTTCTTGGCTCAAATATCTCTTGGCTGCAATGCCCGCTGCTGATGTGATTTTATTTATTTTATTATAATAATAATAATAATTATTATTTTGGAGGGGTCCACCCTGCCCAATTATTTGATATTCCATATCAAATATTATGGCTTATGTAGACTTACATCATAATTTAAAAATATTCAGGTATCAATATTCGGGTCGGGTATATGTCCTCCGTGCCCGAATAACCTGGAATATAGATAATTTAAATTTATAATTATGATGTAAGTCTGATACCAACAATATAGATACTTGAATATTGATACCAACAATATTGATACCTGAATATATATATATATATATATATATATATATATATATATATATATATATATATATATATGCTTAGTGTAGAATTTTATTTTGCGGCATTATATTTTTTGTAGGAAAATGACTATCTGTCAAGTGTGCAAATCGAGTTGCGCCACGAGCCTTGAAACTGATGGCTCTCAGTTCAGTGTCGAATTTCATCAAAGTTTTGCTCATTCCAGGTAATAAACCTCTCTTACACTATTTCCCCAGGATACCTTATTCTATGCAAGTTCTAGCTTAGTGTTTTTACTATTAATGAAACCTGTCTTTCATCTTCTTAGTTGATTCGTGCGGGGCTGGGGGCTCTCTCAGGGCACTTGGCCTTTTGGCCGTTCAATCTGGTTTTTCTGACGATGTGTATAGACGTTGGCCCTTCGATCTTTCCAACTCGTTGGTATAAGAGCACCGGCAAAATCTAGCTTCCCCTCGATCCCGCACTCGCTCTCCCGGCCGCCTCCTCCCGTGTTCCTCCCCGCGCTCGCGCTGGCCGACGGCAACCGCCTCGCCGGCGAGGAGGCCGCCGGCATCACCGCGCGCTACCCAGCGAAGATATTCTCCCGCATGCGCGACCTCCTCGCCAAGCCCTTCCCCTACGCGCGCTCCCTAGCCGACTTGCTCTTCGTCCCCTACGACCTCGCTCAAGACGCGCGCGGCGCCGCTGTCGTCCAAGACGACGACGGCCAGGTCTACACCGTCGAGGAGATCGTCGCCATGGTGCTCCGCTACGTGTCCGGGATCGCCGATGCCCACGTCGGCCTGCCCGTGCGGGCCGCCGTCGTGGCCGTGCCGCCCTATTTCGGTCAGGCCGAGCGTCGGCCCCTCACGCAGGCGGTCCAACTTGCCGGATTCAACGTCCTGACGCTCTATGGCGTGGCCATGCCTGGTGAGTCCCTCACGCACTGCCCCCCTCCTCCCTGGAATATCTGATGTTCTATGGATGATGGGAAAGTTGGTGGTTGTTTATACAGGATGGGCATTCACCGACGTGGATCGACTTGCCGGAGCGGAGCAAGAGTGCGTTCATGGTCAAGAAGACAGGCTCGCATTGGGAGAGTCCGTCTAGGATCTGGTTTAGTCTCGTCTTTCTTACCCCTTTTTTCTTCTCACCCGTGACTGAATTCAGTTTGGCCAGAAAGTTAAAAGAGCATGTCTTGATAGCTTTATATTGCTATGATAATTGTTTAAAAGGATTTATGGTTCTGTTAACTGTTGAAAATGATTAATCGTTGGGCTACATAGCGAAGGGATTGATGAAGAAGCATAGCTTCAGTAAAACTGGGAAGGGCTGGTCCAGTCATGTACTATCCCTTTCAGCTTCGATGTTCATATGCATTGCATAGCTTTATATTGCTATGATAATTGTTCAAAAGGATTTATGGTTCTGTTAATTATTGAAAATGATTAATTGTTGTGCTACATAGCGAAGGGATTGATGCAAAAGCACAGCTTCAGTAAAACTGAGAGTGGCTGGCCCAGTTATGTACTATCCCTTTCACTTTAGATGTTCATATGCATTACATAATAGTCAGTCCAATCTCTCTTTGATTCATGGGTGAAATGAGAACTATGCTGGGCCTTTTACATTGTGGTCGTTCGATCCGGCCCTCCTTGTGTACGCGTCATCATCGTGGTTGTCCATTTTTTTACCACGAGGGATAAAAACCATCGCCGAAAACCTATATGTGGTCTTGCATTCGCATGTTTCTTATAATAAAATGAATAAAATCACATTCATGTTTATGCATGTGATCGACTGGGATGCTTCTATATATTTATACATGTGAAATTAATTCACTGCAATGTGATATTCCTGCATCTTTCTTTGTGAGATATGTGACTGACATCTTCTTGATGCAGCCTGTAGTTGCTATTTTGTACGCCAATGAGTGGCCTTGCCGAGTTGCTGGGCTGGGCAGATGGTAGGCTCACACAGACGAGGATACAGATCTGTGCATGATGTTGTCGCTATTCGTTGGGACTCGGTAGGAGGAGCGCCGAGCATCGAGACAACATGGAGGCCAAGCCATCACCATTGTTGTTCATCGGGACTCAGCAGGAGGAGCGCTGGCTGTAGATATGGACTGTTGTTTTCCTGTATTGATTGCTTTTGCCAAGTAATTTTCTTCCTTTGTTTTCTTCACCATTACTAATTTTCTTCATACCTTATTAGATTTTTCCTAAAGTGCTAATCTGGTTCATACTTCCATAATACACCTATTGTATTAGTTGACAAAATGTATCTCTGTTATATCAAGAACAACTTTATATGAGATGCAACAATAATGATTATGTTTAATTTAGTTGCCTCTCACTATAGATGGCTCACAAGCCAAGCATTCCTGATGGAAGGGTAACTTCCACTTACAATCAAAACACACAGAGGATATAAATAAAGATGGTGAGTGACTTGCTTCCTTTCAAAAATATGAACTTAGCTCATACGATTTACGCCCCTTGAAGTCTGAAGTTACTTTCCTTCGATAATCCTCTATTTATGTTTGATCATTTATTTTTGTTTTCCACTTCTAAATCCTTTTGGAACCAGCTATTTCATCATCCATGCAACCAAATGTGAACGAGTGCAGCCGCCGTTCTTTCTCTGGCACTGATGCAATCATTAGGTGAGGATTCAGCGAGTCCATCTTGCTTTCCGCGATTCTCTTTGCTTCGCTTATTATCTACTACTTGATTGTTAGGTACACTCTATTCCTCCTCGCCACAGACGGTACATGAGAGGTTGAGTTTGCGTTGTTGCTTAGCGGCTTCCCGCCCTTCGTTGGTGAGCCCCAAGTGGAAGGCGTGATGCAGTTTAGCAGTGAGTTTCCCTCGGTAAGGATACCAAGGTTTGTCTCCCATAGGACTCCGGATATGATAAGTAGGTGTCAGGGGCGCGACTGACGTGCACCTGCACACAAACACAGATAACTTTGTTCCCAAAAAGTTCAGAGAGGTTGTCAATCTCTCCGGTCTTGTTGTTCACAAAGGGTAAAACACAAGTGATAATGATAGAAGGTAAAAGCAGGAAAGTAAAGATAGCTTGGAAACAATAATAAGGATATGGACCGGGATACGTGATGTTCGCTAGTGATGTCTCTCTCCCAAAAGACGATAAAACTGCTATGCGAGGTAAACAAATTACAGAACGACAATTGACAGGATTATGAACGCACCGCAATGCTAACTATGCTACAAAAGAAAGGAAGAGGTTCAAAAGCACGAGCAGTACGCCAAAATAAGTAGACCGAAATCCATCTGCATCTACTACTAATCATCCACCTTGAGATATCTATCCAGAACATCTCGCTGGTATTAAGTTGCGAGCCCCACCCAAAGTGTAAACCCAAAGCAACAAACAACTGCAATAAAAGAACTTTGCGTAAAGTAAACAATCCTTGTGACCGCGGTCACAAGCACCGTTGTTTTCCCCCTTGTGGCAACATCACATCCCCTAGACTCATGTTTCTGTCACTCAAGCGTGTCATCAGGGAGGCATGAACCCACAATCTAGCACAACGCTCCCTCTTGGAGTCACTACCTACTACTTGGCCAAAGCAATAAACAACAACGGAGAACATGCAAGAATTACTTAGGAACAAAAATATAAAAGATTAAAACCAAATATATTATTTTATCACAATCTGAACATAATCTCATAATTCATCAGAACTCTCCGGTCTTGTTGTTCACAAAGGTGCCTCGATCATGTAGGGCAGCTCACGAGGTCTAAACAATGAAGATCAAAAAGGGGAGGAGAACATCACATATCTACTGATCTTGGACCCATGGTCCAAGAAGAACTACTCACGGGACATCCGGGGAGCATCCATGGTGGAGAGGAGACTCCCGGAGGTCAATCCTCCCTCCGGCAGAGTGCCGGGAAGAGGTCTTCTGGTGCTCCCGATCTTGGAAGCGCGGCGGCGGCGGAACAGAGGCGAGTTCGCGGAATAGGGTTCTGCTTCTGGAGTTTTCCCGTGACGGGGGATATATAGGCGAAAGAGGGCAGCCAGAGGTGGGCCAGGGGCCCCAGGCGCCCCCCTGGCGCGACCAGGGGTGGGGCCGTGCCAGGTGGCCGCCTGGCCCCCCCTTGGCCCCCCTCTGGCCCCTCCCGGGCTTTTCTCGAAGCTTCCGTCACGATGATTTTTTATCTGAATTTTCTCGAATTTTTCTGGCACTTTTTATACGGGGGAAAACTGAAATAGAAAAACAACAGAAAACAGGAACTGACACTGGGGTGCAGTGAGTTACTAGGTTAGTCCAAATATGATAAAAAAATGTATGAAAGTGTATTTAGATCATAGCAATATCACACAAAACATGCATGGAACGAGCAAAAATTATAGATACGTTTTGGACGTATCAGTTGTACGGGTTAGTAGTAGAGCAATTTGTTGGTGTCTCTGCTATGCAATTTCTTCAAAATAACAGGCGTAATGAAACCCCCGTTCCAAATTTGCATGTAGCGGTGTCGCTACTCAGGAAAACTCCATACGAGTTGACTCGCCTCCTTTCCATGAGTTGCAGGTTCATTGTTTCCGTCTCACCTACCAGTTTCCTCGGAAGATGGCCGCTTTTTCAAGTCACGGATGTTGAATCATTTTCTGCCATCCAGCCAGCTCTCTCCGTTTTGGACCTACATGTTCCTTTATAAATTGTACTGATCATATAACTGATTCATGGCGGGCAATGCCATTCCCCGTAGGCTTATCTTAGCTTACAATGTCTCTGCGAAGCTTTTGATGTTAATTTGTCTAATATTCTAAGCTTATGACTGTATAAGTATTTGTTGCACAATATATTGTTGTCTTATATCCTAAGCTTATGAATGTATAAGTATCTGTTGCCCAATATTTTGGTGCTCTACGATGTTTCCTGTTGGCATACATGAACTACATTAAATAACACTATGTAACAGTTAGATGATTTTGTTTTTCCAGCCAACGCCTTTTGCAACTATGAAGCGGTGAACTTTGATCATGTACTTAACTTAGCTCCTGCTTTTGGTATTTCCTTGCAAACGGTGGTGGATGATCCTTTTGTTATGCTGCCCTGCTGATTATAAACCCCCCTGCTCAGGACCGAAGCACCTATTTATCTTGTTTTTCTATTGCAAAAAATGTCGAACCATATTACTACCATCCCAGAAGTTTAATCTACTCGACCTTGATGTTCTGTGTATACATATTTAAACCTGCTGATGTTCTATGTACATATATTTAAACCTGCTGGTATACTCTATATCACTTGTATTTTCTTTACCGAATGCACCTCATCTCTATCTTACCCTTCTTTTAGCACTATCGAGCCACACTGATGTATTCTTCTTGTGATCTTCTATAAAATGCGGCCAGAAATGTCTAGATCGTGAGAATGAACGGCCAGAAACCTAAATCGCTGTGAGAGCTTGGTTTAGGCTTAGTTATACTGCCCTAAAAATAGCTACTTTACTAATTATTTATATCAGTGATTTTATGTTTTGTGTACTCGCCATCAATTATCAACTTTACCGATTATTTCTATCAACGATTTATACGCCGCTTGGCGGGCAACGCGCGGCAAGCCGCGCCCCCTATCTAGTTGTTACATGGATAGTCCCATGCAACGTGAGATTACAGTTCAATGAGCTTACGGAAGATAGTGTGGTCTTCGTCACCTACAATCATCTTATTGAGGATGACTAGGTTATTCATTTCTCCCTTCAAGGATAAAAACAGAGGCTTCATGTTTACTACGTCGTCGGTGGTGAAGACACATTTGATGATGCCATCTTTGCGCAAAGGCTTGCGCTAAGTGGGGAGACCGGCAACCTTTATGACAGACTTTCTTGACGTGAATAAGCCTACAGGGTTCCATTCTTATCCCGTCTAACAAGGACGAACCTCGTTGGCTATGTCATGGTATGTTTATCTAAAGTCGATCTCATTTGTTTAGTGTAGAGATAATATATATGTTGGTTCCATAGTGTTTGGGACTTGTTAATTAATTGTCAACTTTCATATATATGTTGGTTTCAGAAATTTACTAAAAGCTTAGCTCAAAGATGTGGTATCGAGATGGATGAAGAAGGCTTTGCTGCTGGAGTATGACTTGGAGAAAGGGGCACCATCACTACCTATATTTACAAGGTGGACCCGACGGACGTGCGCATCATCTTAGGCGAGGAGGACGGATGGAAGAATTTCCTCGCCGAGAAAATCTGTGGGCCGGTTGTACATGCCATAATAATTAATATCAGGAACCCGACACGCGCGAACTTCAGGATGATGGTCATCATCTACATCATCTAAAGTAGTGCTAAGAGTTTAGTCGTGTTAATAATCGCCATTGATCGATGTACTTTATAAATATATTACCTTCCGCTGCCAATATTGGATACAAATTCATATGGCGATTTTTTGACATCTAGTGGCGGCGTTTAAATATGTGGTACACCATAACTATTACGAATAGTACTGGTGTGGACATCCGACGCCATTATTATTCTTTATCACTGGTGCGATATTACTGGCGTGCAGTGCCTACGTCAGGAAGACACTTTTCGGCATGCCACAGATTTTTTTTCTCTACTAGTGTATACAAGATTCCCTTATGTTGCCACAAAGGGGGGACCCACACTATAAATTCAGAATCTTCGTGAGCGATTGTCCTATTTGTGAAGTACGTACCACATAGAAGTTTTGTCAATTGAATAAGCAAACATCACACCACCATTTTACACGCATTAGGGCCACATGCAGGTGGATGTGCTAATCTAGACACCCCTTGCATTGTTTTGATGAAAATCCAATATGTGGGCCCGCTTGATCTAGGAGCTCACCAACATAAATAGGGGGACTTGTGAGCGGACGATGATGACCCATTTCAAGCTTTCCGAGAGTGTCTTGTACTTGGCCTTGTTTGCTTAGACAGTTGGGTATGTTCTCGGCTCTCCATATGATTGAAATGTGGCTAGAATTACATGTGCATATCCGGGTCCCTAAATTTAGTCTTCCTCCAATTGCAATAACGTGGAGGGTAGCCCATGGGTAATTCCTCTTAGTTTGTGTTAGAGTGGTTATATACGACATTTCAAACAAAGTTTTAGGCCAACCCTAAAGATCCCCTTTCGTCGTCTCGATGGGGGGGGGGGGGACCCGTACTCTAAGTCGAGAAACTTCGTGGGCGATAGGCCTGTTTGTGAAGTAAGTGCCACATAAAGTTGTGAATTATAAATTCAAATATGACACCACCATTTCATACATGTACTAGTGCCACATGATGTTGGAGGTGCTAATCCAGATATCCCTCGTGTTGTTTTCAACGAAAAGCCAACATATGAGACCGTTTGGTCTAGGGCACTCACTGACATTGAAATAGGGCTAGCCCATGGATAAATCATCTTGGTTCGTGTTGGGGTGGTAATTGATGATAGTTCAAACCAACTTTTAGGCTAAGTATACACAAGATTCCCTTTCGTCGCCGCGAAGAGGGAAGGACCCACAATCAAGTCTAGAAACTTCGTGGGCGATAATTCTGTTTGTGAAGCAAGTGGCACATCAAAGTTATGAATTGTACATGCAAACCTCACAACTCAAATCACCCTTTCATTCATGTATTATGGCTTCATGGAGATGGCGGTGCTTATCCGAACATCCCTCATGTTGTTTCCAATGAAAAGTAGATTTTTGGCCTCGCTTGGTCTAGAGCGCCCACCGACATCGAAAGGGGTGTAGCCCATGGGTAATTAATCTTGGTTTGTGTTAGGGTGGTCATATATGACATTTAAAGAAAATGTTTAGGCCAAGGCTACAGAAGATCAACTCCCATCGCCTGAAAGAGGGGGTAGACCCACACTCTAAGTCTAGAACCTTCGTGAGCGATAATCCTGTTTATGAAACAAGTGACACATAAAAGTTATGAATTGGACATTCAAAGATCACATGTAGGTGTCTGTGCTCATCCGTGTATCCCTCATGATGTTTTTATTTATGAAAAGCCGATTTGTGAGCCCGCTTGGTCTAGGGCGCTCATTGGCATCGAAAGGGGTAGCCCATGGGTAATTCCTCTTGATTTGTGTTTTGGTGGTCATATATGACATTTCAAACAAAGAATTAGGCCAAGGCTACATAAGATTCCTTTCCGTCGCCCCGAAGGGGCGGGTGCGCACTCAAAGTCTAGAACCTTCGTGGGTGATAGTCATGTTTGTGAAGCAAGTGCCACATCAAAGTTGTTAATTGGACACAAAAACACCACCCCCTTCATACGTGTATTAGGGCCAGATGCAGGTTGGAGGTGTTCATCCGTAGACCCCTCGCGTTGTTCTTGATGAAAAGCCGATCTATGGCCTCGTTTGGTTTAGGGTGCTCACCGACATCTAAAGGGGGTAACCCATGGGTAGTATGTTCAGCACACCTGTACTATGTTTTCTTGGAAATTTTTCACCAGTGAAGTCATGGATCCTTCCTCTATTTTTCATAATCACAACATTAATCACTTTTTTAATGTTATCGACAATCTAAACTGTTTTACTTTTTGTTCTACAAATCAATTCTAAATAAGCGATATGTTGGGAACCAAGAAAATTTTCTTAAGTACCGATTATTGGATCATAACTTGAGCATCCAAGGATGGATAACCTTGATTCTCCACAAGGGGAAAACTTACTACTTATTATAAATCCTTACACTTTCGAGTCCAATAATTCTCTATAGGAATAATAATAAGCATTCTACTCAATTCAGTCGTTCGGTATGTATCATTATGGATGTTAATTCAGAGCAAACGTTCGCTCTGGAGCATGTCAAGCGCGGACGTTTTTTTGGCAATTGTAGTTCACACGCGATGGCAACTGCAGTACAAATGTATGACAACTCGATGCGTTTTGATTTTTTATGGCAATCGCGTGCCAGATTTGCCATGCGTTTGTACTGCAAATTGCTATGTAATTTATTCGCTTTTGCCATGTCTTGAAGCGAGCGTTCGCTTCTTATAATTACCCATCATTATTTGAGTTGCTAGATCTTAACTGATTGCCTTGTATTACTAGCCATGTCTACCTATATATATAAGGCAAGGTTGGAACCCTCAACCGGTACATGGTAACACAACAAAATCATTCTATATATGTACCCAACACCATAAACCATAAAATCACATGAGAACATGATCAATAAAACTACCAATTATTCTAGAATTTACTATAGATACGCTCATCTAATAATACCTCAAAAACTATTATTAAGATATTATATGATAGACCATATATATATATATACCATAATATTTAAAAATACTAAAATATATGCTAGATCGCAATACATGCATATATGTACATATTTCTATATTATACTCCTTCCGTTCACAAATACTCCTTCCGCTGCAAATTAGATAACTTGCATTTGTTCACATGTGTATCTAGACATGTACATAAATGAAAATCATCTAATTTGGACGGAGAGAGTAAATTACATGGTTCTAGTTCAAATAAGGAAGTATAGTTTTATGTAATTGTTAAAATTTAATTTTTTTTGCAAAACACAATTTACATTTAGTACAAGGAAAATTCTGAGTGATATGCAATTTAAATGTATATTTACTAACAGTATATAAAATATTTAGCAATTAACATTGTTATATTGTTAAGTATGCGAAGTTAATAATAATATAAAATTAAGAGTTTAGTACTGTATGATAAATTAATTTTTTAGAAAGTATAAAAACTTAGTATAAAAAATAAAATAACAACATTTGAATTTAAGAAAAAAACGAGATGAAAAATGGTGGGCTGGCTAAAGCGAGGACAAAGAAAATATTCCTAATATAATATATGAGTAGTGATGTCATGAAACAAAGTCTAGTGTCTAGAATTAGAGCTTCATCACTCTTTGATGAACCTTGTGGAATTTATAGACTAACCAAATAGGTTAAGTTACATACATAAGTATCCCACGTGTGTACAGTATCAAAAGACTAACTCAGACAGACGACGAGATCAAGCAAGCACTAACATGTTAATCCTAGGAAAACGACCCTCTCTCTCTGCACGCGGGCCATAACTCCCTCGGACCCACTGGACAGTCGCGACAGCCTGTACTGCGTGAGGAAGCTGGTGGATATTTTCTCCGCGCGGTCATTTATAAGGTGAAGCCAACAACTGAGGCGTGGGTTCTCCTTATCTCGACCCCACTGACAGTGAGTAGAGAAGAGACTCCAACGGAAACTTTATTTGGGGGCGCGGCCCCTAGACAGCCTACAAATCCGCCCCCACCACAAATACATTCGCGTATTTGGGGTATTCGGATAGCTTGATCCAATGATCTTTCACTTTTCTCTCTCTCTATCCAAAAATCCAAATCCAACGGCTCGCCATGGCTCTTGTGCGAGCACTCCGTGGAGGAAGTGGCCCGGCGGCAGCGGCGGCCATATCGCTTGCCCGTCGCATGCTCGGCGGTTTCCGTCCAACTCTCCCACCCATGTAAGTTCTGTTCTCCCTCCAAAAATCTTTTCTGTCCCCTCCAAAAATCCAAATCCGGCTTCTGCCATGGCTCTGGTGTAAGCACTCCACGGAGGACGCGGCCCAACGGTGGTGTCCATGGCGTTCGGCCGTAGTATCTTTGCCACTTTAGTAACTTTTTTTTCTCTTATTAAATCTTCTTGGAAACCCAACGTTGCTCCTCTTGGATTACAAGCATCCCCTTTGTTTTTTTCTTTCCGATGAGAACTTGTCTTGCTGATTGTGGATAAATAACACATTTTATGTATGGGAGAAGCTACTAATTAAGCACCGCCGCACGGGGGCAATGGGGTGCAGCAGCTAACATACAAAGATTGCATGCAAAGACTGTCAAATCACATTTACACCATTCGCATTAAATGCATCTTTTGAATTTTTAAAATAATTTATCTTACAAATCATTAATTCGATTTGTGTTTCGTCTTCACCGTTGGGTTTGTTTTCAAAAGGGCTTCAAAACAAGATCCCATATTGATATGTTTCGATGAATTTTTTTCGTCACCGTCAGTTGCCAGATTAGGTAACCCTAGTTGTCATTTTTATCGCGAACTGTTGCCACAAATGTTTGTACATAGTTGTCGAGGGAATAGTTCCGTATACTTAACCTTAGGATACAATCCGATAAGATAAAATAGCAACTCAAATTGATTAAACTTGCAACAAAAATAAATCAACATGTCAATTAGATGTAAAGAATACAACAACCGAACATAAGTACACCAGTCACCAATCGTTCAAACAAAACAAGTCATTATGACATTTGAGTATAAATAATATGAAAAATGTGAGTGCTTTTTAGGTGATTCTAAAGAGAAAGACATACGAATACCACACAAAATAAGTTTTCCATTTATGTATGTTAGTGTACGGTGTTTTAACATCTAAATTTGTATAATCTGACAACTATATGAATAATTATCAGGTAAATAGAACAGTAACGTAACAAATATTGATAAAAAAAAGTTTTAGCAACCAAGTTGTTATAATCTAGTAACTATATAAATTATCAGGTAAGTAAAACAATAATGTGACAAATACTGATGAAAAAAAAGTTTTAGCAACCAAGTTGATATAACCTGACAACTATATAAAGAATTATTAGGTAAGTAGAACAGTAATGTGGCAAATACTGATGAAAAAAAAGTTTGTTAAAACATGTTGACATGAGATGCAGTTTCGAAGATGTCGTCGCGAGAAAGCTAATGGGGAAAACGGTTCGTCAATTGGATTAACGGTTTAAGAGATAAAACTTTTTAAAATCTTGAATTCATAAAAGCTAGCACTTTTTCCTTGTAAATGCATTGCAAGTTATCATCCGTTGCACGAAAAAAACTATATGCGGCGCCACCGCATAGTCACGTCCTTTATGTATTGCCTGATCTTGGTGGATGCCAAAAGAAAAAAAATTATTTTTTATATTTATTTTCCATATCGGTGGCAAACTGACAATGGTTGATGGATGTGTGGGCTGCACATAACGACGCCCTCCTTCGCGAGCAACCAACGGGGACATAGGCATGGGGGCGGCTTGCACAACTTGCTCCAAAGATGTCATGGACCTCCGTGAAGAGATGTCATGGATCTTCCCTTAGTGTCCATGGTGAGTAGACTGCTAGGCCTTTCAAACGTACGTACTACTGCTGCTCCTACACACTACTCACTACATATGCTTTGTCAGGCTAGTGGTGTTGGATTGTGTGCATTTTCGTTATGTAGAGGCCGGGTATCGCTCAATATGCTTTGTATGATGCTACATTTTAAATCAATAAAATCACCCTTTATAAAAAAAGGGTGCTTGGGCCCTCCAGCCTTAAAGCTAAACTCCAGTGTTATCCAAGTGAATGATGGCGACGTCTATGTCTATATCATATTTTCTTTGCAGTTGCAAGCGTTGCTTTGAAGATTCAGTCACGCCGTTCCACCGTCACGGATAGTGTATGCTGGGGCGGCGAATTTGGGGTGGTTGCCGTGGACCATAGGTCATGTGACATTGCGGAACGAGGAGAGAGGTGGTGTACTCTCTAAAGAAGCACACTAATAACTGTCGTAGTCTTGCAATACCTATCTTTGAGAAGCACGATACGGCCTCTGTTTGTGTCAGGCGCTTCCATCTCACACTGGCACCGACTTAATTAATCAAACATCGTTATTTCAGATATGGTCTGTTCAGAATGTTATATACCACTAGCATATTACCCGTGCGTTGCAACGGGAGTGAAATTAGTGGGTCGGCCAAAACTTTCACCAACGTCGATGCTATAGCATTCATAAGCTACTACCTGGCAGCGATAAGGAGGCACACGCTAATTAATTTGAAGTCTAGACTTGATATTGGTGCTTGCATTTTTCTAAATTTATTTTAGGTCTTTCGGTGATAGTAAACGTTTCCATCGACTACGAAACTTTTGTGATGACTTTGTCCTGATGTGTTGGCTTAGTATTTTAAAGATGCTCATAGGGATAGAGTGTGCTTGCATGTATTCATAGAAATGAGTAAAACCATTCTCCAATACAGTGGCTTTCTCAAAGAAATTTTCGTGGATTTTTTTGCCTTAGCCTAACTAACCTCTATTCCAAAGCAATGTAGGTCAGTGACAGTTATTGGGTGTGAACCCTATTTTCTGTGAGCATGAGAAGGCATGTAAACTTATGATTTTTGGCATGTCCCCTGGTTTGTAGTGCGATATTGTACATATCCACAAGTCCTCCCTCACATGGGTCGGGTCGGGAACATGGTTGAATATTAATTTGAACCATACATCTAGCATGGAATCATACTCATATGCACTCACATGGAGTTATCATATATTTCTTTTCCAATCGAGCGACTTGTTAGTTGTGAGTCAAATCTCAAATGAGGAGATCGTCTTCATCTTCTCGATCATTTCCTGCTCCGCTGCCGGCTGCCGGCCGCCGCCTCTTCGTCCCCATCGCCATCGGCTGGAGACCAGATTTATTTTGGATGCCGGTATGCATACTCCATCATCTATCAATTGTTATGTATACAGGATATAGATTAGAACGTCCGCACTGTATCTCTATTATTTAGTTACCTACGTATATTTTTGTGAATCGGATGTCATTTGTGAGCACGGATTTGCTGAAACTCACAGGAGAAATGTCAGCTTGGCCGCGGGACCTCTGAAACAATTGGTCCATCCAGATCCTGGTGCACCTCAGCCTCGCCCTGCAGCTCGCGCTCTTCCTCTTCGCCGGGATCCGCAGGCGTGGAGCCCACCCGTTCCTGCTTTGGCTGGCGTACCAGCTTGCCGACTACACCGCGACGTACGCCCTCGGCCACCTCTCCCTCAAGGGCGCGCCGCGGGAGCACCCGATCGTCGCCTTCTGGGCGCCGTTTCTACTGCTGCACCTCGGAGGGCCGGACAACATCACCGCCTGATCCCTGGAGGACAGTAAGCTCTGGAAGCGCCACTTGCTACATGCCATGCTACAGGTCTTGGGAGCCGTGTATGTCCTCTACGAGCATATTTCGGCAAGGGGGCAGTTTCTCCGGCTTGCTTCCATCTTGATGTTCGCCGTGGGTGCCGTCAAGTACGGCGAGAAGACGTGTGCGCTCATGCGCGGCAACCACCTGCCACCTGCCATTTCCTAGTAGTGCATGCTCAGGAACAGGTGGGGCGAGGAGCCGCTGCTTCGCAGGAAACTCTTCCATGGCCTACTCAAAGACTCACTCGGCGTTGAGTTCCAGCCTTCCAGGAGTGCATCATCATCTGGCACATCGGCACCGACGTTTTCCTCGCCAAGAGCAAGCGGGCCAAGGACGAGGATGCATCGCCCAATGTCGAGGCCATCAAGGTGATATCCAATTACATGATGTTCCTCCTTGTGGAGCAGCCCGACATGCTCCCAGGCCTCTCCCAGAACAGGCTCTACCAACAAACCTGCCAAAATCTAGTCAAGACCAGTCGGTCGTCGATGAATTCTAGGCCCCAACGCATGAGCCTCCGTGCTAAGCTCAAGAGCCTCTTCTTCCTATGTGATGAGTATGCAAGCAAAGACTTCAACCGTGACACTCCTCGACTCTCCTACGTGGTTAGGCTTGCCAAGAAACTGCTAGCGAGAGAGAAAGAAGGCACGGCTGATTCTTCGGTGAAGCTTGTCCTTGATGTGTGGACGGATATCCTTGTCTACGCGAGCAACAAATGCAGCAGGAAGGCTCATGCCGAGAAGCTCAACAGTGGCGGCGAGCTGACGACCATCCTGTGGCTAATGGCAGAACATTTCTACCAATTTTATTTGGAGCGCCTTATCCAACACGAAAAAGATAGCTTACCTGTAGTTGAGGTAGAAGGCGCCAAGCAGCAGGCAAGGACATGACCACAACCCTAACGTGACTTATCATTTTCTCTATAATTCTTGATTGAATTGAAGCCATGTAAACTGTACCTTGTCCACCTTGAAACCGTGTAAACTGTATTGACTACCGACACTATTTTAGGACTCCTCCACTAAAAAAATGTTAGTCTAATCAATGGTGCACTCGCCCCTTAACTCAGTACTGTACATCATCTGACACCATGTATAAGGATAAAGATGACAATTTTACTTATAAACATGGATAAGTCTCAGGTACAATTTCGTGCCTATGGATATCGCCCAAATCCTACCCAATTAGTCATGGATAAGGTATGGTCACAAATATTTGTTCATGTGTATAAACCAAACCAGTCAGACAAAGATGTGATGCGTAAGAAATCCTGCATACACTTTTGAGCAATCTTGTTTGTATTCGATGTGTCGGCGTCAGTGTACATATGAACGAACTACTAATTGATGATGTGGTCCGCCAAATGCAAGCACGTATGCAGGATAACATGGTAATAATGCAGTGAGCACATCGGTGGTTCCTCGCCATTTTTGTGCTCAAATTTTCTTATAGAAAAGGAGGCTTTACCCTGCATCAAATTAATGCATGCAATCATTTTATCAAACATGGTAAATAAGTTCGATATAAGTTATGGAAGTAACAAAAGAACATGGTTGCAACCGGTAAAAATAAAAAAAAGGCATATGCGTCTATCCTATTATTGGACCGTCATTCAAACCGGTTGTACATATCTCGAGCTACCGTCTCCCGCACCTTGGCTTCCGCAATGTTGAGTGACGGCAGCGCGATGCCCTGAAGATGACTATGGTGGGGGCGAGGAAGGCGACCGGGGTGGTCGATCAAGTCGGCGATGATCGTGGGGTGCGGCGTGGAGGGGATGGAAACTGGAGTCATTGGTCGCTTTCTTTAGTTGCTCCACGTCGCCGTAGTAGCGTTCGATGACCCACCTACAGGACATTAGCGGCGGCGTAGGGTAGGGCGGGGGCGTCCATCATGACAGCGGTTGAGTCACCAACATTGAGGTGGTTGGAGGCGTCCACGGAGATGTGGCGCGAGTCCGAGATGAGGGACTCGTCGCTGCCCCATGCAAGCTAGGACGGGGAGACGCTGGTCGCAGTAGGCTGTAGGCAGCGACGAGGGAGAGGCCACGAGAATCGGTGGATGTTGCGCATGCGCTCCAACCACTGCGCCTTGTCGGACATTACCATCATGCTCAGCAGTGCGCCCGTGATCGCCTTGGTGACTAGCAACGCCTGCAACATCAAGCCACAAGACAGGAGGCGGCGTTCCATTTTTGCGGCGGAGATTAGGAGAAGAGAGAAGAGAGAGGCAGGATCACATGCATGGGAAGGGTCATAGCACAGGACGGGTGTCACTCGAGCGAGGGAAGAGATGAATCTATTTCTTGTAGTACAGAGTGCTTTGTGCTTTCGTCCCCGGCAGATTAATTACAGATAACGTTCTGGACTATGAGAGCATCCACTCAATGAAGCGGAAGAGAGGTAAAGCTGCCTTTGTTGCAGCTAAGCTCGATATGATGAAGGCGTACGATCGGGTGGAGTGGGTTTACCTCAAAGGTATCATGCAGAAGTTGGGTTTTGTAGACCGGTGGATTGAGCTGATCATGCGCTGTGTCTCGTCTGTTAGTATGGAGGTAAGAGTAAACGGAGAACTTCTCAATCCGTTTAACCCATCTAGATGGGGGATCCGACAGGGTGACCCTATATCTCCATATCTATTCCTTATTTGTGCAGAGGGTTTATCTTGTCTGCTCAAGAACTATGATAACGGCTGGATTGATAGAGGGTTACGAGTCAGCTACCAGTCACCATGGATTACACATCTTTTATTCGCCGATGACTGCCTCGTATTTATGAAGGCGGACGTGCAGAGTGCCCACCGGCTGGACGAAATCCTGGAGATTTATGATGCGGGATCGGGACAGCGTGTCAATAAGCAGAAGAGCTCGATTTTCTTTAGCCCAAACTGTCAGTCACCAGTTCAGGATGAGCTTAGAAACATTCTGCAGATTGGCTTGGAGGCGCTATCGGAAAAATACCTCGGACTTCCCACAGCATTGGGACGCCTTACTGACCACCAATTTGATCACCTAAATGAAAGGGCACGGTCTCGGGTCCAAGGCTGGGGGGAGCGGCTGGTGTCTTACGCAGCAAAGGAGGTGCTACTGAAATCAGTGATCCATGCACTACTAGCCCATTCAATGAGTTGTTTCAAACTCTCAAAAGAGTTGTGCTCCAAATTAACGACGACAATGTCAAAATTTTGGTGGGCAGGTTCACTTGATAAACGGAGTATGCACTGGCAAGCTTGGGATAAACTTGCTATCCCAAAGAACCGTGGAGGTCCGGGTTTCCGAGATCTCCCAGCCTTCAATGACGCCATGCTTGGCAAGCAGGGCTGGCGATTGCTGGAGAACCCATCCAGCTTATGTGGACGAGTGTTGAAAGGAAGGTACTTTCCAAATTCAGACTTTCTCTCCGTTGGCTGCCCAAAGAGTGCTTCACGCACTTGGAAGGCGATCATTTTTGGTAGGAATGTACTCCAGCAAGGGCAGATCAAGAGGATAGGGACGGGCGAAGACACGAAGATTTGTTCAGATCGATGGATTGCTGACAGCCCAACTATGCGCCCTATGGGGCGGCTATCGGACCTCGCGGTCGACAGGGTGGTTGATCTCATTGATCCCCTCACCGGCGAATGGAAGGAAGCTACAGTCAGAGCAGTACCGCTACCACCGGATGCACATGCGGTAATGGCTATGCCTCGGTCACGCCGGTCGAGTGAAGATTTCTGGGCCTGGTCGGCGGAGTGGTCGGGACAATACTCAGTGAGGTCTGCTTATAGACTGCTGGTTGAAGGTACGCGCAACGATGAAGCATGCGCTACTAGCTGACCCAGGAGGTGTATGGCGTGCCCTCTGGAAACTGAATGTGCTACCCAAAATCAGAATTTTCTGGTGGAGGGTTTTGAAAGGCCTCCTGCCGTCTCTGGATGAGCTCACTCATCGACATATTGCAGACAGTGCGGCTTGCAAGCTCTGCAGATATACTGAAGAGGATCTCTACCATGCATTGATCACATGTCATCACGCAAAACAGTTCTGGAACTCCCTTGAGGAACAACGAGGACTCAAGCTTCCGTGGCTTCACCCGCTGACTTGGGCAGGAGATGTTATCACTTCTGACTTCATCAAGAAGGAAGATGCGGCGATTTTTGTGACTGTCATGTGGTGCATTTGGTCTAGCCGGAATAAATTCACACATGGAGAAGAGAAGTTCCAGCCTCTGCGCTCCATGGCTCTGGTGGACGAACTGGTTCGAGCCCTTGAGCTCCCACCAAGCCGCGCTGCACCACGTGAGCCGCAAAGATGGAAACCGCCAGCGGCGGGTTGGGTGGTTGTCAACTCGGATGGCGCACTTGACACATGCAATAATGTGTCGGGTTCAGGATATGTTTTCCGCGACCACACTGGTATGTTGTTGGAAGGGGGATACAAGCAACATAAGGGCATTGGAGACCCCTTTCTCAGTGAACTACTTTCCTGTCGGGATGGGATAGAGGCAGCAATAAGGCGGGGAGATCGTTTTGTTATAGCCCAGGTGGACTGTTCAAATCTGGTCGAATTGTGGCATGATACGAGAACCTCTCGTATAAATGGCTCGAATATTATGATGGAGACGAGGGATATGGTCGAACAACTACAGGGTTTCAAGCTTCTTTGGACTTCTCGAGACGCAAACTGCGCGGCGCACCTCTGCGCAATAGAAGCTCTTAGCAATTCTTCTAATTTTTGCTTTGATGTAATTCCTCTTTACCTGGCTAGAACTATCCAGTCAGATCGTAACTTCTTTGCAGTTTAATTTAGCGAGTGTTTTACTTCAATTTTTTTCTTGTAGTACAATATGTTCCAAAGAATCTTCATGCCGCTCATGCTCTGGGATTGAGGTTTTCAGGTCTTTTTCTTTTGTTTACCATGCATGTAGATTTGGTAGCAGGGGTCTGGCTGAATGCTCCCCGGTAAAAAAGCTCTGAGAAATATATTTTTAAGGAGAGAAAAGATCTCTAGGACGGCTACAACCAATTGTCTGATTTTTTTAAATTTTAGATTGTGTGATTTGACAGCAATCTGTTTGAGAAGCTCGCTAAGGTTGAACAACAAAGCGACATGTAATCGGATTCGGCCCTCCCCAATCTTACAATTCTACACCGAGCCACAGATAAGTCCTACTCCTTACCATATCACATGTACTTCATGCAATTTCAAGAATTATCCAACTAAATTTGTGTTACATGTTATTTTAACAATACCAAGGCAATAGTTTATTTGAACTAAATTAGGTACAAACAGGGTTGTTTGCGCTCTAAGAGTATCTCCAGCCGTTGGAGACTCCCAAGACACATCCGAACCAAAAAAGTTTGTGGCAAATGCTTCATCCGGAGAAAAAATTGGGCATGGGGAGAGCAACTTCCTAGCCACACCCCACCCCAAGCAAAAGTTTGTAAAGGAAATAATTGGGTGGGCCAAGGAAAAATACACTTGGAGAGATGTGATTCGCTCAAATTTTTGCTGGCGCCCTCAACAGCCCCCAGCACCCGGGTTTCGCCTGGGTTTGCCGACGCTATTTCGACATCCCCAGGGGGGTTGGGGGAGTGACTGGACCATTTTCGGTCGTTGTATCATCCGAGCCTAAAACCGAAGCAAAAAGTGTGCTAGGGGGGCGGTTGGAGATGTTCTAATCTATAAATAATAGTCTTGAATATAACGTCTTTGCTCGCACATTTAGCGGATACCATATATAATAAAATATCAACAAGAAAAGAAAACATATATATTACAAATTAATGTTACAGTAGAAAAATGCTCAAATTTGTGAATATTACAACATTTGGTTCAGTTCATTGAGATAAACTAGATGATACCCCGCGCGTTGCTGCGGGAATTGTTAAGAAAAAATTGAATGTTTTAAAACATAAGAAAATGTTTTAAACATATTATAATTTGATTATAAATTACTTTTGAAACAAATATTGCTTAGAGTAAAAATCTAAGAAAATTTGACGAAAAATCTAAAAATGACTGGTATTTTTATTTTGTTAAACTATTACCTTGACAATATATTGGTGAGATGATATGGGATGAAAACAACGTTGAGTAGAGATAAAGAAGACATCTCCACCCTTGGCTAAATCTAAAACCATTATAAAAAATATAAATGTGCATAGAAAAATAAAAATATGAGATAACTCACAATTTGTTTTTTTGTATAAAAAACAATGTAAAAAATAGCGTGCTATGATAAAATAACGTGACCCTAAAAATATGCTATTAGCGTGCTATTTCGCGCTATAGCGTGCTATTATCGAGACATTATACACAGATTCATTTAGCGAGGCATTGCCCGAAACGTTATAGCGTGCTATTAGCGACGCTATAGCGCGCTATTTTTTTCATTGATAAAAAACCGCTTACAAATCGTGAGGCTAAGTGCATAAAAATATTATTACTTATTTAGTTGCATGCGCATGCAGAGTTTTAATGGGAATATGTGCATGAAGAATTAGTGAAAAAGAGTTTTTGCATGGTGGACCTATTTGATGATGTGAATAGCTTGCATGTTAAGATAAATAGGTTAGTGGGGATAAACTATTATAGTATTATAGATAAATAAAATGCTTTTATTATAGAAAAATATAAAATATTAACTTTGTTCTACTAGCCCTCGCATTTGCGAGGGCCACATTGCTAGTTATTACAGAAAGATCATTCCTTAACAAGTAGTACTAGTAAACTGAAACTCTCCTCCTTACCTCTCGTCTCTGTTCTCTTCTTCTCTTCCAAGTCAGGCTAGTTTTCCAGTGAGTCTTGCCATGACACTCAATTTGTTCGGTCGGAAGCAAAGACGTATTGTTTGTGGCTCTAGGACGGTCAAATGTGCTACGTACCACCCATGAGCCACTTAACAAGTTTAAGGGCGTAGCACACGACATATGTTGCTTCGGTAAACCCCATGAAATATTTGCGTGGATCTTAAAGCTAGCATAAAACAAGAGATCAAAACAATCTAATCTTTTTGATTAAAGGAATACTGTAACTTTTAATCTGCATCGAAATATGTAAACTTTTCTAAGAAGTGTACCAAAGCAAAACTCCTGTGGTAAACAATCTAAAAACAAACAATATCAAGATATGAATTCGCTCCCGGGGACGCCATCTCAGCAGCGTGCGAAGCCGGGGAGGCAGAGCGAGCCCACGGCCTCCCGTGGGGGCGAGGCGCAGCAGACATCAACTCGTCGACCGGAGCAACCAGCTCAACACCGTGCGGGGTGGGGGCGTGCTGCCGCGGCATCCTCATGTGTTCTCCTGAATGGTGTGACCCCCCCCCCCCCCCCCATTTCGCATGGCCGTGGACTTAGACAGGGAGACCCGCTGTCTCCCCTTCTCTTTGTCTTGGCGACCGATCCCCTCACACAAATCTTGGAAAATGCAACTAGAGAAGGCCTTCTTCACAAGCTTCATGGTAGAGGCACCATTTTGAAAACATCCCTTTACACGGATGATGCGGCAGTTTTTGTGGCGCCTATCAAGGAAGACATTCAAAATTTCGCGTCCATTCTTCGTGCTTTTGGAGAGGTTACCGGTTTTTGCACCAACTTCGACAAGAGTTCTGTGGTCCCAATAAGGTGTGGTGATGTCGATCTTGATGACATCCTTGAGGACTTACCGGCGAAAAGAGCTAGCTTACCTTTGCGCTACCTTGGTCTGCCGCTGTCAGTTTGGCGCCTCAAGAGAGTGGACTTCCTTCACCTTGAGGATAAGTGTGCGGGCAAGCTTCCCGCTTGGAATGGAAGATATATTGCGACGGTCGGCCGGACTGCTCTTGTCAAGTCCGTCATTGCGTCCCAGGCAATCTCCTACTTGACGCCCCTCATCGTTCCTCCAGGCACCTTGGAGTTTCTTAACAAAATCCAACGTGCTTTCTTGTGGTCGGCGAAAGACAAGACCACCGGTGCTAAATGCAAGGTCAACTGGGAGTTGGTTTGCCGCCCTAAGGAGCAAGGTGGGCTTGGGACCCTTCACTTAGGAAAGTTTGCTACCGCCTTGAGTCTGCGTTGGCCTTGGTTAGAGTGGAAGGACCCCGAAAAAATTTGGGTGGGTCTTGGCAACCCTTGCACTAACGAGGACATGGATCTTTTCTATGTTGCAACTACCATCTCCGTTGGTAATGGACTCAAGACCCCCTTTTGGCATGCGCCATGGCTAGATGGGAGGAAACCCAAAGATGTTGCACCTCTCATTTTCGAGCGCTCCAACATGAAAAATTGTTCTGTCGAAAAGGCTCTGCTAGGAGATAGTTGGGTGGGTAAGGTGCGCCTGGACGAAGGCTTACCACAGCCCACTTCTCCCAGTTCGTGGATCTTTGGAGCCTCACCGCAAATGTCCACTTAAGCCAGGATGTTGGCGACAAAATCCGTTGGAAACTCACTGAAAACGGAGAGTATTCGGCCAAATATGCATACAAGATGCAATTCATGGGAACCATCACCTCCTATATGTACAAGTCGGTTTGGAGGCCTTGCCCCCCCCCCCCCCCAAGACGAAGTTCTTTGCCTGGCCTGCAAACCAAAACAGGGTTTGGACGGCCGATCGCCTCGCCAAGAGAGGGTGGCCAAATTGTGGGCTCTGTCCTCTTTGCAAGCAAACACCGGAGTCTCTTGTTCACATCCTCGTGCACTGTCACTTCACTAGGAGGATTTGAGATCTTACTAAAGGCTGGCTAGGTCTCCACAAAATCAACACCGAAGATTGGATTAACCTCAGTTTCCCGGATTGGTGGCTTCGGATGACCAACGTTGCTTGACACCGCAAGGCCATCGCTTCTCTCACCTTGCTTGTCACGTGGGAGGTGTGGAACGAGCGCAACGCTAGGGTGTTTCATAATAAGAGTGTTCCGTCGTTGGTCGCTTTAGACAAGGTTATAAATGAGGCTCGCTTGTGGGTCCTCGCGGGTGCCAAATGTTTGGGCAACTTGATACCGCGAGAGTAGAGTGGGGTTGTCTGTTTTGGTCTCGAACTTTCTTTCTTGCAATCCTCTCCTTATTTAATATACGGGGCAAAGCTTTTGCCTCTCGTTTAAAAAAAAGATATGATGTCTGATACCCTAAAAAGAGATTGAAAGACGTATCTACAATGCCTTAGAAATCGACAATCACTATCATATCATCTATGGTTTTCTTTTGACAAAAACTATACTAGTACTATTAAATTCCAGTCACAAACTATGGTCAATAGGTATTCAAAGACCGGATAATTTTACGGCCATAATTTCATGGAGCCTGATGCATCCGTAATCTATACCATGCTTGAAACTGCATCTACGATCAGAACTGAAAACATTTTTCTGTCTAGTACTCATATCTTTTCCAAGTTGTGAAGATGTTTAGAATAAACTGATCGATACTGCTCGACACATAACGTATTACATTGAAGGTGTATGGCGTTGTTTCCACACTCAGAGAGGTGTGACCAATATTTTCCTATCATATGCTACTCTGGGCGGCGGGCATTGGAGCCAAATTGAAATGCTCCTCCAGCACTGACAATACTTCGGGAAGTGAAGACACCATGAAGTCAGGCTTAACATCTTCAGGCAAAGAATCGTGAGGGCCGTATCGCCCCGTTTCGTCGAGTAGGCAAGTGAATGCTCCTGCTCTCTTTCCACACACAATCTGCGCATGGTTTTCAGTCAAATATTCAACGAAACAGTGCACAAAAACTGTCCAGAACTACACAGCTTATGTAAGTACTAGAGTGAAAGAGCATTTATCAAAAGCAACACGGGCAAAACGCCTTTGATTCATGAGTACGATGGAAGTATAAATTCTGTGGAGACTCGGGTTAACTTTCAAATTTTGAACCCATAATATGTACACTATTTAGGAATCCTGATTGGTGTATTGGTAACTCACTCAAAAATCATGGCATAAAGCTATATAAGAATCCTTCATATGCTAGACTGCAGAATGAGATGAAGAATGCTTACGTCATCCTTGAGGCTGTCACCAACCATGATGACCTCGTTTGGTGGAATGTTCCAAGTGGAGCAAATATGAAGCAATGGAGCTGGATCTGGCTTATAAGGGCGGAACTCTCTGCTTAATGCGGGCACAAACGTCATCTGCATAAGTTTTCAGTGTGCAAAATTATAATACTGAAGATGGCACGATGACAAAATTCTGGAGGGTTATTTCCACTTCAGCACAATACAATGACTGGCAACAAATCAAACTGGGTGAGCATAAAGTATACACATGAAGATTAGAAGACAACTATTATGCAGTGTTTACAACATAATCTCGTAATTTGACTCAATTTGAACATCAAGCCTTTTTATATGGGATAAGTATCGGGGAGATGCACATAACGTTATGTTCAGAATGGTGCAAGAAACTAGTTGCAGAACATTACGAATAAATAAACATACATTTGGGTTGACTGTCACAAGGTATATCACAGTACGATACATAGGCAAGAGCAATGTATATCGTCCTACAGCTACAAGCATAACCACAAGATAAATAGAACGAGTGCAGTGCAACAACTTACACCAAATCTTTGGTGAAACAAATCAACTGCATCCTTCACATTGCGAGTGATTAAACCCCTCCTGTGTAATATCCGTGGAAGGAATCAGTAACAACATAAATTTCTCTAATTTAGTCAAGTAATTACATATACGTGCCACTAATAATTGCAGTTATTTCTGCATTGTATGATTAGTCTGGCATGTTTTTACAATTGCAAATAGGTGCTGGACATGAACTAAATGGCACATGTCAAACAAAGCAATAGTGTCCGTTATATACAAGTAAAAAACAAACTAGTAAGGCAACTGGTGGTAGAGTGATTCTTTCTGATCCCTAGGACTGGCGGCATTAAGAAGTCAGTCGCAGAATCATAATTACTGATCTACTAGTAATTCACACAAGTCAAAACCCAATCAAGAATAAACGCACAAAATTTATGGCTCCACCAGACAGTGGAAGTTCCTACTCCAAGTTGTATGAGAATTCATTGGAGTAACACAACTCACGATTGCATCAAACAATTGACATAGCAAGACGTACTGATCGTCAAGAAACATGGCTTTCTGAATGGGGTGGAATGTAGTGCGAACAGATAACTGCATATTGTGATTGCGAATTTGCGCTAGCACGGGTCCAATTGCAGATAAAATTTCCATCCATTAAATCTGTATAATCTACAACGCACTCCACCACCTATCATCCGAAAACCACTCGCCTAACTTCCTGAAATGTTGTATGTTTATCAATCAACAGTTCACTACTCATCATACAGACATATGATTTCTTTATATGAAATCGGAAGGGTAGCCTTCTTTTGTTCAAAAAACTATTCATCATACAGCAAAGCCCCAAATCATGGCATCAAGCCATCGACCAACTTTGAAGCGACTTCATGATACTTCCAGGTGCAGAAACTAATATGCTCGCACTATCTCACATCAATCCTGAAAACGCAAGTCCATCGAGCTCATCAAAGTACACCTAACTGCACTGATCATCCCACATATGGTAATTGAGCTACATTCCTGAACAGATAAACAGCAATCACCTGATCTGCCTGGCGTCGAGGAACCCGCAGAGCTCCGAGGCCCCTGCAAACCGCAAGAAGCGTCACACACACGCCGATAAGGAAATCGGAATCCAATCCAACGCAGGGGAGGGGCTCACCGGGCATGATCTGGAGGCGGTCGAGGCCATCGCGCTCGAAGCGGGCGATGGCCTCGTAGGCGCGGCGCTGCTGGTCGGGGCCCCAGGTCTCGATGCAGTGGAGGATGTCGACGGCGCCCCCGCCTGCCTCGCGCGCCGCGGCGTAGGCCGCCTCCCCGCCCAGCACCTCGCGGTACATGGCCGGGAAGTCGATGACGGGCACCGTCAGCGTCCCGTCCATGTCGAACACCACGCCCCGCAGCGGGACCTTCCGGATAGGGGCGGCCGCGGAGGAGGAGGAGGACGACATGGAGACGGCGGCGGACGGCCGGGGGGCGAGGCGGCGGAGAGGGAGGGGGAGAAGGAGGGGGCCGCCGGCGAGGAGGCGGTGCGCGGGGAGCAGGCGGGGGAGGAGCATACGTGGCGCGGTCTCCGCCGCCGGACGGCGAGGAGGAGGTCCGGTGGGCGTGTGGGTGGGCGGCCGGCAGTGTCTGTCCGTGACGTGCCGGCGGCTGGGCGTGTGGTGTGGTGGGTGGGAGTGGCGCGTGTGGCTCTGGTGCTGGATTACGCACTGCGGTTTTCTAACGAGACTCCGTTTTCGAATATGGATTACGTACTACAGGCCTACAGCAAGTTCCTCTACGATTTTTTTTTTAGAAAACTACGACGCTTAATTCCACAATCAGCCAAATATACCTGCAACATGAGAGAACAGGAATCTTACATTATTAAAAAATTGGTTTCAATTCTTTTAACATGCAAAGTGTTCATCTCAACATCTCCACTAAGTCACTATTTTTATTATTTTGGCATGCACATATAATACTTCATCAAAGGCTCACACAATATGCATGAGATAAAGATATTTATTAATTAATGTTTAATCGCATGCACAAATCCATTTCACCACATATGCCACCACATCAACTCAATCAACATGCATGTTTTTTTTTCATTGTATTATGTCACATATATGTTATATTAAATACATATTTTCAATTATACATCAAATACAATATATATATCAATATTTTTGGACGCGGCGTAACTGCTCGCGCTATCTGCACCCGAAATCATGTTCGTCTGTCCAGACTTTGGGATACAGGAAAGTGCTTCGAATGATACCGTTGTCAGACTAGGAAATTCCCGTGTACGCAGTATAATACGATGAGGAGCAGTGCCGTATGTAGATGGGTTTAGTGAACGCGATTCGCGAGTTTGAAAATCCACGTAACGGCGTCAAGACAAGCTAGTAGCCAACAGATTAGCACACGCAAATCAGCAATCTGGCTGCGGCCAGAACTTGAGCGAAGCAGGCCACTGCTTGATGCACAGTGCATGCGGTACTCTCCCAGGAACTTGAGCTCTCGCAACGTCTGCTGCGGCCTGAACCAGCGTGACGGCTGATGTGGCCTCTTCCGACGCGAGGACTGCGTGTGGCACAGGCCATCCAGCGAGACCCGGGAGACAGCGGCTTTGTGAGTTCCATTGGAGCCCAAAATCATCGATAAGTATGACTTTCGGATTCACGGATGCGAGCACTTACATCGGAAAGAATCGAAAGCCTAGATTTTTTTTGGAAAAAGAGAATATATTAATATCAAAAAGATACTTATCGAAAGCGTACATGGCTGGCGATTTGTGGGCGCGCCCTGATCTGATATGGGAGAGATGGAGTGCAAGGTTGAAGAAGGTGGCCGCGAGGGGTCAAGCGGCAGGCGGCGGAACAGCCTGGCCCAGAAAAAATGCACTGTTTCGTCTGTGAGTGCCGTGACGCCAAGCCATTATGTGCTGGCAGTCAATCCTCTGAGCCCCGCATGGAATACTTGCTATACAGTTGACAGATACGGCTAAAAATAATGGTAAAGCATACATCTCGAGGGGGGCGAACTATTAGGATATCAGGTCCATCTTGCTCGCCATCAGATGTGAATTTTCGAATATTTTTAGTTTAATTTATATATTATTAATTCTACTATATATGATTTATACAATCAAAATATATTATACTCCAGTTGATTCCCGCAGCAACGCGCGGGATATCCTCTAGTTAGTATTGTTTCAGAAAACAAGGACAAGAGGGATAATGACAAAAGGGTAAATTTTTTGATATAATGATAATTTATGTAAAAGTAGATAACATGAATATAAAAAACTGAAAGTAAAAAATACTATCCCCGGGTTAGTTTGTTATCTGTGATGGAAAAGTTAGGCGCGAAGAAAATTCAGGTCATGATGATTATCATTGTGCTAGTGTTGCGGTAATATAAGTTACCTTGTATTGTGATGCTAGTTTATAATTAATAATTTTGTTAGGCGGTTTATTCTCTAATGTTGTAATATATAATTATAAGAATTCATTGATAAGAGAAACTAAAACTATGAATATGATTTTGTGTGAAGTCGTACTTTTGCACTCATTATTTTTTTAAAGTATACATTAATAGTTTTTAAATTTACTCACATTAAATAGTTGTGCATTCCTTTTGTTTTAAAATGTTTAAAGTTTTTTAGGTTTGTCCTTAATCAACATTCTATAGGTATAACCAACTTTATAAAAAAATGGCTGATATTTCTAACATCAAATATATATGATACAAATATATATATGATATAAAAATGGCTGATATTTTAGGTTGGAGAGACTGATTCCCTATCTCACTCAATGGAAACGCTCTAAAAAATCAATAAAACCAGCTCCGACGGCCTACCTTCTGTGCGGCCCATAAGAAAACGGGGTAGAAAAGCCTATAACGGTTCTCCAGCTCGTATGGACTCTCAGCCAGCCCAACAAACAAACAAAAAACGGTTCGCTCAACTAAAAAACGCTACCAATCGACCCAGCGCGAAAAATAACACTGCTTAGTTGGGTACATGTGACATCCTTATTCCTCATGTACATGCGTTTTAGCAGATCCGAACATTAAGTCTGAACCTCGCTATGCTCCTTTTCCCTCCCCTTTCTTTTCGCACTCAAGACTGGTGCATTTCCGTTTATGCGAGTAAATAGAAAGGGGTATCAGCCCGATTAAAAAGAAAGGGTCACTAAACAGAATTCAGAAGGAAAATTGTACGTTTTTGTTAGGATCTAACTAACAACGGCTGGAATTGAAATTATACTGGTATGTTGTTCCTCCCAACCTCCCTCACAGCAATTAAAATTACAATCCAGGTAATCCTTGCCTGGCCGAAGCCATATACTTTCTGTCCAAGCCCGCGAGTGAGAGAGATCGCGGCTATTTAAAGAGAGAGACGTTACACCCGGTTAACGGGCCCAGTTCGGGCTTGCAAGCCACTGGGGTAACCTGTGCGTACGAGTGGGCCGGCCTTCAGGCCCACGAGTTGAATCGAAGCCTTCGCGCCCTTGCTTCTGAACTTGATCTTCGCCCTTGCCAGCCGAGTTGTTGACATCCCCCCGCTCTTCAGACAAGGCTTGACCCCAAGCCTTTGCTCGAGGAAAACGTTGATGCAATTCATCACGATCCTCCCAAGTAGGGGACGAATTCCCCCCAGTCCACGAGAACTTGAGTGATGGTACGGTGGTCGATCTCGCGGAGACGTTGGCGCAATATCCGAAGAGGCACCTGAAATTGAGCATGAACTGACGGAAGAAACTGTTGTACCTGGTGGTTGGGTGACAGAAACTGCTTGAGTTGAGAGACATGAAACACCGGATGGACCTTGCTATCAGCTGGCAACTGAAGACGGTAAGCAACATCACCAATGCGCTCGAGTACAGTATAAGGACCAAAATACCAAAAGGAAAGCTTGTGATTGGCACGGCGAGCGACAGTAGTTTGTACGTAGGGTTGCAACTTGAGGAAAACGCTGTCACCCACAGCAAAGTGACGGTCAGTGCGCTGCTTGTTGGCCTGCAGCTTCATACGCTGTTGAGCTCGCAACAAATGCTGACGAACAGAAGCCTGTACCACCTCTCGATCTTCAAGCCACTGTTACAAATCCATTGGGGCCAATGTGTCATCAGGGGAAATGCCAAAATGCCGTGGCTGATGACCATAAAGAACTTCGAATGGGGACTTGTTCAGAGAGGAGTGCCAATTTGTGTTATACCAGAACTCACATAGTGCTAACCAACGGTGCCATCGTTTAGGATGTGCAGATATGAAGCAACGGAGAAACACTCCACCTGATGATTCACTCGTTCTGTCTGACCATCAGTTTCTGGATGATAGGAAGTGCTCATGTGAGTTGAGTGCCAGTCCTCTGAATAAGAGTCTTCCAGAATAGGCTGGTGAAAACCGGATCTCTGTCAGAGATAATGCACTGGGGCATACCATGCAACTTGTACACATTGTCCAATAATACCTCAACAATCTTAAGAGCAGTGTAAGGATGCTTCACAGGGATGAAATGTCCATATTTGGTGAATTTTTCAATGACAACCATAATGCAGTCGAACTTCTCAGAGGAAGGTAATCCTGAGATAAAATCCATGGACACTGTGGCCCAAGCATGTGGTGGCACTGGTAAAGGAGAAAGCAGACCTGGGTAGTTGACTCGCTCAGGTTTGGCTTGTTGGAAAATCACACAAGACTGCACAAAAGCTCTGATAAAGGACTTCATTCCAGACCAACAGAATAATGCACGAATCCGTTTATATGTAACTGGAAAACCCGAGTGGCCTCCTAATGGGCTGGCATGGAAAGCCAAACAAATCTGTCTTTTCAAGGGACCATCATTACCTATCCATATGGAATTTTTGTAACGAATCAACCCATTTACTAAGGAATATTGTGGTTTAGATTCAGGATCTACGGCCAACTGTTGCAAGAGTTCGGTAGTTTTGACGTCTGACTGATAACTAGCAACAATATCTGCCAACCAAGTTGGTTGTGAGCAAGAGATAGCATAAACAGCTGAAGCATCATCATCCCTATGAGGTCTTCCCGACAGTGCATCTGCAGCAGTGTTATCGCTCCCCTTCTTATAACAGATTTTGTAGTTAAGGCCCAGTAACTTAGTGAACACCTTCTGTTGCCATGGTGTGTGCAGCCGCTGGTCAGATAAATGAATCAAACTTTTCTGATCAGTTTTAATCAAAAACTCTTGGAAGTGTAAGTGTGAACGCCAATGATCAATAGCTAGAAGAATGGCCAGATATTCCTTTTCATAAACAGATAAACTTCTGTTCCGAGGACCCAAAGCCTTCCTCACAAAATCCAAGGGGTGGCCATCCTGCATTAAAACTGCTCCAATGCCAATGTCACAGGCATCAGTTTCAACGACAAATTGTTTGGCATAATTAGGTAGTGCTAACACAGGAGCCTGAATTAATGCTAGCTTGAGAGTTTGGAAGGCTTCTTCAGTAATGGAATTCCACAAGAATATAGTCCCCTTTTTCAGCAAAGCAGTGAGGGGCTGACTGATGATACCATAATTTCGGATGAATTTCCTATAGTAACCAGTCAAACCCAGGAAACCTCTGACTTCCTTTACATTCACTGGCACTGGCCAATTTTGAACAGTAAGAATTTTATCTGGATCAGTGGTAACACCCTTGTCACTAATCACATGGCCAAGATAAGCAATTTCTTGTTGAGCAAAAGCACATTTGCTAAGCTTGACTCTCCAGTGTTTTTCCTTTAAAATAGAGAGGACTGAATCCAGGTGCACTAGATGTTCAGCATATGTTTTGCTGTAAATTAGGATGTCATCAAAGAAGACCAGCACATACTTCCTGATAGCAGGAGACAAATCAGTGTTCATGGCCCCTTGGAATGACCCAGGAGCTCCAGTGAGACCAAAAGCTAAGACAATGAATTCATAATGCCCTTCGTGTGTTTGGAATGCTGTTTTAAATTCCTCACCTGGAGCTAGTCTAATTTGGTGGTAACCAGCTCTCAAGTCTAGTTTAGAGAACCAGCAGGCTCCATGTAATTCATCCAATAACTCATCAATAACTGGGAGTGGATACTTGCCTTTCAATGTTAGAGCATTGAGATGCCTGTAATCAATAACCATCCTCCAGGTTCCATCCTTTTTCTTGACCATAAGTACAGGAGAGGAAAAAGGACTATGATTGATGCGAATCATACCATTCTTCAGCAGTTCTTGCACCTGTTGTTCCAACTCAGTTTTCAAATGGGGGGCAACACGATATGGTCTGATAGCAACTGGCCTGGCTCCAGGAATTAATGGTATGGTATGATCATAATCCCTTCTGGGTGGTAAAGTGTTTGGGACAGAAAAGACATCAGAATAACTATCTAAAAGGGTCTGAACTTCAGTCCGAACTGGTGGCATGTTGTCTGATTGGGCAGTGTAAACAGCCATAACAGTGTAATTGCAAGTCTTTGGTAACTCTCCTTGCAATGTGATCCAATGTCTTTGGTGCTGATAAGCCAACCATTTCTAATCCCAGTCGACTACCATAGGACTATGAGAAGCCAGCCAATCAAGTCCCAATATGCCAGCATAAGATCCCAGAGATAATAATCTGAAGTCACTGATGAATGTATGCTGTTGACATGTCCACTGACACTGTTTGGTCACTTGAGTACAGTAGAGTTTATCACCTCCTGCCACAGTAACTGGAATGGTAGTAATATTCTCCACATTTGGCAGTATATGTATCAAGTTGGAATTAATGAAGGAGTGTGTGCTGCCCGAATCCACTAAGAAACAAAGCAAATGTCCTTGTATTGTAACTGCAAACCGCATGGCCTTGGATGGAACTGAAGTGTTGTATATGGCTGTTGAGAGCATCATAAGATTGTCAGAATCACTATCAGATTCTTCAGAGATATGGGAATGATCCCCTTGCAATTGCTCGATCATTTCCTGCACAATATGCAGCTGGACAGAAGATTTACACTGATGATCCTTTGACCACTTTTCACCACATGTGAAACATAAGCCCTTCGATTTCCTGTAATTTCTGAGAGCGCTCCACTTATCTTCAGGAATACTCATTTTGGAACTGTCAGTAATTTTTCTGTCATCCATTGGACGTTGTCTGACGGCATAACTCGTTGGGGACTGCATAGTTCTGTGAGGAGTATGTGGCACTGAATAAGTCTCCCCCAATTCTTCATGCAACATAGCTAACTCATAGGCTGAATCCAGGTCCTGTGGTTTCTGAAGAGCAACAACCATTCTAACACCAGGCCTCTGTCCATCAATGAATCTGGTAGTGTAATACAACTCGTCAGGCACTGAATCATACGCTGTCAACTGATCATACAGTTCAGCAAACCCTTCCACATATTCAGACACAGTGGAACTCTGGCCAATACGGAACAGTCTACGCATTAAGGTTTGTTGCTGATTTCGGCCAAATCTGTTCATCACCATCTGGCAAAATTCATTCCAAAGCAAACTGGGATATCTGCGCTGGATTCCTTCCAACCACCTAGCTGCTGGTCCTTCAAAATGAGGTGTAGCAAAAGAAATCCATCTGTTGCTACTAGTGCCCCAGTACCTGAAACAATCCTCACATCTACTTTGCCACAAACGAGGATTACTTCCATCAAAGCGGGGAAGTTCCATACGGGGAGCCATGCGAACAGATTCAGGTTCATGAGCAGTAGCCTCTCTGGAATAAACTTGCTCATGAGGAGAGTATGATTCCCGCGTACCTCTTCCTCTTGGGGGCACATAGATCTGCGGTGCTTTTCCCCTGAATCCCTTGTCACTGTGAAGGGGATCTGATCCTCCCGCATCACGGCCTTGGCTAGCTCCACTGCTCGATGATGGGCTGGACTGCAGAATCTTCGCGTCCAACTTCCCCACCTTCTCCAGTTCCGCCCTGATGTGCTCCATGTCGAGGTTGAACTCAGCTCGAGCTCCATCGATGCGGTTGGAGATGAGACCATCCAAAGCTTCGGTGGCTTCCTTCAACAGCTTTGTAACCGAGTGAACAATTCCTTCGCCTTGTTGCTGAAGCTTCTGATCTAAGCCTTCGTTGAGCTCTCCTCTCAGGAGCTCATGGATCTGACGACCTTCAAGCGAGAGCTTGTCCATAATTTCTCTCCTTCTCACGAATTTGAATCTGGTAGCGTGGCTATGGTTTGGGATCTCCAGGATTGATAGCTCTGAATACCAAATGTTAGGATCTAACTAACAACGGCTGAAATTGGAATTATACTGGTATGTTGTTCCTCCCAACCTCCCTCACAGCAATTCAAATTACAATCCAGCTAATCCTTGCCTGGCCGAAGCCATATACTTTCTGTCCAAGCCCGCGAGTGAGAGAGATCGCGGCTATTTAAAGAAAGAGACGTTACACCCGGTTAACGGGCCTAGTTCGGGCTTGCAAGCCACTGGGGTAACCTGTGCGTACGAGTGGGCCGGCTTTCAGGCCCACGAGTTGAATCGAAGCCTTCGCGCCCTTGCTTCTGAACTTGATCTCCGCCCTTGCCAGCCGAGTTGCTGACAGTTTTGCCCGATGTACGTAGATCAAGAATCTGAACCGATATCCATGGTTCATTTATCACTCAGGCCGTACTACATACACCACACGTACATGAGCATGGCACATCAACATCACAAGCAACCATGGATGAAAGGAAGAAAGAAAAAAGCAAGCATGGATATATTTATCTGCTAGCTAGCTAGCTGATCGAGCACGCATTATTACAAACTACTAGCTAGCTATACCAGCTGAAATACACCGTACGCATACGTACGTCTCTGAATAAATACATAAACTAAACAATTTCTTGGACAAAATCACGAAGGCTATACGTAGTAAATGCATCATCAAGCAACTGACGATGGAACTGCATGCATGCAAGCAAATGATCGATGGGTCGGGTCTTCTTCTTCCTCTAGTCGTGGAGGTGGCGGTCGAGGAGCATGATGGTGGAGAGGTTCATGGGGGAGATGTACTCGGTGGATCCGGTGAGGTACTGCTGCGCGATGAGGCGGTTGGCGCGCTCCGTCGGGTGGAACGCGTCCCAGAACACGTACTCGTCCCTGTTGGCACATAAGCTGGACACCATGGTGCAGATGCCGATGCCGTTGAACCTGCCCTGGCCGCAGCACGCCTCCTTGGCCGTCGCGAACCCGTGCGCCCTGGGGTCGTCGATGAAGTCAGCGTGCATGCGCCGCGTGTTCACCGCCACGAACACGTCGCCGCCGCCCACCTCCGCGTTCAGCTGCCCCAGCATCGCCTCCAGCTGCGGGTTGTATGCCTCGGAGGCCCTCTGCAGCTCCGGGTCGCAGCTCCCGTCGAGGCTGTGCATGGCGAGCTCCGCCGGCACGCACCCGATGGGGCCGACGCCGGTGACCAGGATGCGGCGCGCGCCGAGGTCGTGGATGTGGCGGAGCACCTGCTTGTACTCGGACAGGATGTACTTGATGTAGTCCGGGAGGGAGAACTCCCGGGACCTGGCGGAGTAGGGTACGAGATAGTAGTTGTTGACGAAGTCGTTTCCGCCGAGCGTGATGAGCGTCAGCGCGCCGCCGACGACCCTCGCCGCCTGCTCCGGCCCGTAGAGCTTCGCCAGCCGGTGCTTGTACTGCTCGAAGTAGATCAGCTGCTTCTCGATCCGGATGATGTTGGCCTGCACGTAGGAGTAGGATCGGTTCACACAAGTTGATTACTGAATGAAGTGTGCACTGAAACCGATCGACCAAGTTAGTTAAGGACGTACGAACTGGATGCCGGTGTCGTTGAGGATCCCGATGCCGGCGGAGGCGAAGTTGGCGCCGACGAGCAGGTTCTGGCCGTCCAGCTCAGGGCTCAGGTACGGCAGCACCGGCACAGATCCTATCTGCTCGCCTGCGTGCGACATTGTCAATCAATCACTCAGTTAGCGCCGGTGATCTTATCGAGGTGCATCCATGCATGCACGCACGAGCTGGTGAAAATAATCTGGCAATGGCCGTTAGGCACTCAACTGATGAGGTCGACGACGTTCTTGCCGTTGGAGAAGCGGCCGGTGGCGCGGTGGTCCGGGGTGTCGATGCCGTAGGGCCACGAGTCGGCGCGCGCCGTCGTCATGAGGTAGTTGTTGTTGCCGTTGTCCACCAGCGAGTCGCCGAACACGAAGAAGGCCCGGGCCGCGCGCGCCGCCGGCAGCGCCTGCACCAAGAGCACCACGGAGAGAAGAGCCACCGTCCAAGACGAAGCCGCCATTGCTGCTCTCGCTCGAAGCTCCACTCACTTCACTCACTCCACAGTTGCCCGCTCACTTAAATGCGTACACTTGGTGGATGGATGGATGCACTGAGACGTTGCGTGCAGTCGCCATTTATAGAGCATCCGTCTAGGCGCTTCTGCATCTAGTGACTGACTGGCCTCTCGCTTGGATCATGTCGTCGTCGCCGGAATTTACTCCGGTGTGGCCCCGTACGACGTGTGGTTGGTGCACTGGCCCTTCTCCATCGATCGGTCACAGTCGTTGCGCGTGGACCTTTTAATTCTCCGGTAATTATGTCCCTGTGGTGGTTTACAGTAATTCCTTGCCGGTTTAGGGGTTCGGTTGGTGTGGGCATTTCCAGACGTGCATTGGATCTTTGCGGTTCGATCTGCAGCGTGTAGTTAGTCTGTCAGTCCATCACATGAATGATGAGCTCTGACTCACCGGCCCAACAAAAGAGCGGAATCGTTTTATTGAGAAATTTCAAGGCACTCCATCTCATGTGTGATGGAATCGTCTCTTGTACTAAGAGACTAAGATCAAATATGCTTTATCCAAATGATCGTTTGTTGATTAGGGAGATATTTCATTGTTCAGTAGCCTGCACTTGTATGCAAGCACACACGCGACTCTGTTCAGATACTTGTAGCATCTGGTGGAACGATTTCCAGTACCGTAGGGGTGAATGAATTCCGATCTATCTGAATATCTGCACATCAGAAGGATCTTCGTGCAACTAGTACGCGTCATCAATTGGATCTGCGAGATTTTTTTAAAAAGGCCGGCGTTTTCAGAGAAAGATTAAGGGGGGTTCTGATTTCTGAATTTCGGACAGGTACCAGTGAGGAGTGAGTGAAGAGCATTGCTTACCAAGATGATGATGATGATGATGATGATGATGGTCAATCCATTTCACACGGTTGTCATTTCATAGGGAAGTTTCTTGGCAGTTAACAGCAACTTGTTAATTCATTCAAGAGGGCAGTTGGATCTATCATCTAGGCAACGAGGCCTAGATTTAGATGAGCTGTATGTAGTAATAGTAACCAGCTTGCCAAGTCGGTAGAGGTTTTTGCTTCAAACAACAGCCCACATGTGTGCACTTTCATCACTAGGCAGTCGTTCGTACTAACAGATCGACCTAACAATGTCGAAATCAGTCACTAACAAGTAGTGCTAACAAACTTGAAGCATTAATTCACACTAGCCGTGTAGGCATTCCACCTTGAGCTTGTCAGTTAAACTTCAGATTCCATAATGTCCATCTCAAGATTTCTACTCTAACCTCCAAATCAAAGCCTCGGGACAAGCCCATCAATAGAGATCAACCAACGGTGGGTACATTACTACCTCGATCCATCGATCGATGATGAGTCGAGGAGCACCATTCGACCGCCTCATCATCATATAATGGCATGTCTCCTCCAGGCTCTAGCTAAGCTAGGGCTTATGGTTCAGGAAGCTTCACTGTGGAGTGTGGAGTGGAACCCCATAGCCCCATAGATATGAAATTGGATGGATCTGTGCCTGCCTGCCCAAGCAGTACAATGCCGTAGGGCAGGGACCCGATCCCCAACCCTCGTCACTGCCGCGCCGCGCGGCATTTACTCCAGAATTCGGGTACGTGTGTTGTGTCTGTCCGAGCAGCAGCAGTTAAATCTAGGCAGGCAGGCAGGCATGGTGAAATGAAATCTGAAATGAAATCTGCCAAGCTACAAACAGTTTAGACTTTAGACAGACAGATGAATCTTCTTCTTCTTCTAATAGCAGTGTGTGCAGTGCACATGCCCTGGAGTTTTTCACAGGGTGGGCCGGGTGAGGAGGAGACAGAGAAGTACTGTGCCATTACGGGTGACCTGGCAGGTGAAGTTAATAAGCGGCCGCTAGGCGGATGGATCCATGCTCACCTTCTTCTGGAGGCCATTGAATTCCGGTGCTCCCCGGGATGCTAGAGACACGATGGAATAAGATGAAAACTGAGTTAACTCTGAGATAAGATGGATGGATCTTCAGAGCAGCAGGTGAAAGTACATGGATTCAGACTTGGCTTCCTCCTGCCGGCTCCGGCAAATTTAACCTGCTCATTGAAACATGCATGCCGGTGAGAGATGATCTTGTGTACATTTCTCCTAGTTTTCACATTGAGTCTTCATTTTTTCCAAGTTTCAGAAATGAGGTGCGTTGGCATATTTCTCTGAACATTCCCAAGGTAGGATGGGAGTAGCAGCAGGTCGACGTCGGCGCATGGGCATGCTGTAGCTGACTGAGATAGACCACCCCTCCTACCTACAACGAAAACGACGGTTTACGAGGTCTCTCAGTCCGACCTTGATGAATGCTAGCTAGCTAATTACATATGCAGCTACGAAAATGGCTCGATCGATCAATCAATTCTTCTTCCCATTTTGGTAGATACGATGTTGCCACAACATGCATATACGAGCAACTGTTGTCGTTGATCGTTGATGAGTGAGGTTGATAGAGCGTCACTTTCGCATTCCCTAGCCGTCTAATTAATAATATATCATGCGCTGATGATGATGACAGTGATGTTAGCCGTGTCACGTACGTGCTTAATTAGATGTACATATATAGAAATGGAATCATGCATGCATGTAGTATTGGCCACTGATCGATGTTTACGTACTCCTGGAATTCTGCATGCCAACTAATTCCACGACAGTTTCTTTTTGAGTTTTTGGGATATATATACGTGAAGTTTCGGTATGGCTCGCTCTAGGCTGTATATATATACGAGTGAGTACCAAGCAGCCAGATGTATGCATGGTTTGTACGTGTATGTGGTCCCTGTATATGTGTCCGAGAATCCAGCCGTAGTAGTTATGCTGGTCTCTTGGCTTTTACTCCCGGTTTATTAGGCCCAAAGACCATATCTTTTATACCAAGACACATAGTAATTTGTTCACATTAATTACTTCATATCATTTTTAATGCACTCTTTTATATGCTAGTTTTTACATGCAATCAATGAAAAATTTGCATGCAGTGTATTTATTTTCTAGCAATGGATTTAATAACAATAACTTCTCATGCAACCAATAAAAAGAATGCATGCACGCAACTTCTAAGACAAGGTCTTATAAAAAGGGACATGGTTACGCTGCTTACGGGCCTAATAAACCGGAACGGAAGGAGTAATTTCTACTGCAAAAAGACATGCACTCACGAGGTCTCTCTCTCTCAGGTTACTGAACTTGCTAGCTAGGCTGCAGAGGTGAAAGGAAGGTAGCAGTGACCGAATTAAGTTGGTGGGTTCGACGGGTCGGATCCAAGCCGTTTCACCGGCTATTTATGGCTGGGACGGTGGTGCGTACGGCCACAGCAGGCCGGCCGGGCGCTGCCACCGCTCAACGTCCGTTCCAAATCTGCTCTCGCCGTGCGGTCGGCGCCGAGCGATAGATGTGTTGTCATCTGGATTCAAAAGCTATTTTCTAAGTACACCTTTTCCCCTCCAGTTTAGCACGAATATGTTCTTCTTGTCCAATTTAAGCAAACTGCTGCCAGTTTTTACCCTTGTAAAAAATTGGACGTTCTGAAGGGTTGGCCCCACACTTCAATGAGGACTAATCTTGCCCCGTGAACATTTTTTAAATATCATATTTTTTTTGTGAGTGGTTGAAATCTTCTCAAACACATTTATACTTTCCTTTAATATATTTTTCAAAAATTCTTAAGATATTATTAATTGTGTGACCAACATTTATAAAACCAATGCGCGATTTCTTGCATTTCATAACATTTTTATGAGATTCTTTTAAATGATGAATGATTTTTAAATGTATGAACATATGGATACTACTGTTACTACTACTACTAATAATTTATAAATAATGATACTACTACTACTACTACTACTACTACTAATAATAATAATAATAATAATAATAATAATAGTAATAACAATAATAATAATAATTAATTTAGAAAATGTTTGTCCGTGGATAACATTTTTGAACAATCATGTTTTATGGTTTAGCTCGATGGCGTAGTACTAGGAACATACATGGAACAAGCAAAACACACTGAAAAAGGAGTCAAAAGAAAGGTGAATACATGTGAATAAAAATAAATAAACGTATAATGATTGGTTCAACAAGCAGTTTGAACGCGATTGGTGCGGTGCTACGACTCACTGGAAGGGACCTTCTATTTGCCACCCGTTAGCAGCAAATAATAGAGGAGTCTTTGCTGAGAAAAAGGTTATCACGAATGAGCCGGCCCACTCTTCCTATGAGCGGGCTTTCATTTTATTTTTCCTGTACAGGAGGCCTTGCTTGGTTCACGGGCGAGGATTTTTCACGGCCCTACAATTTGTGGAACTCAAAATGTTTTGGCAAATTGTCATGATCATGCAGTATAGATAAATATGCACTTAGCTATCAATAAAATAAGGGTAAAATAATATTTTTCGTCTTTAAACTTTAAAAAAGTATATAATTGGTTCCTTCATACTAAAACAATAAATCTTGGTCTTTCAATTTTTGAAATCAATTATTTTTAGTCTTTCGTATCATCTCGGATGGTTTTCTAGCGACGTGAAGTGCCACAAAAATATAAATTAAAAAAAGAGAAGCGGAAGAAGGTCGTGCGCTGCCTACGACCCTCAACCCCATCATCGGCATAATACGGTAGGCATATGGCGTAGTCAGCATATACAAACGTGCAGTGTTGTTGTTCTGCTTATATGTCGACGAGAGGACGACGTAAGTGGCAAGGAAGTGCAGTGAAGGCCATAGGCAACACGTAACATTTCCCGCTCTTTATTTTTCATTTATAGCACTCTACATCAATAGGAAACCATCCGAAGCAGCACAAGAGATTAAAAGTAACCGGTTTAAAATTTAAGAGACTAATATTTGTTGTTTACATAGTTAAGGGATCATTTCCACATTCTTGAAAGAGTTTTAAAATAAAATAAATATTTTCCCATAAAACACACACACTTAGGTACCAATTAGAAAAAATTAACACTTGGCCCAGTATAGAGAGAGTATCTAGTGCTCCACCCCTTATGGTGCTACAAATGCTACCATTAAAAACATTTTTAAAAGTTTCAAAAAAATCAGCGAAAAAGTCTGGTAGTTCACAAACCATGCTTGAGCATGTTCTAAAATTTTCAGTTCCACATTTTGAATTTGGAACTAAAAATTTTAGAACATGCTCAAGCATGTCTTGTGAACTATCAGAATTTTTTGAAACTTTTAAAAAAAAATTGTTGAATGGTAGAATTGGTAGCACCTAAACTAGTGGAAGCACTAGATATTCCCTCGCCGAGTATAGATCAGTCCAGGAATGCAAGAGGTATCCGGTGTGTGTACACGTACTGACGTACACTCACAGTGCACGCTGACATACGCATGCATCCCTTGTACTTGGGCCCTCGTTAAATATGGTAGTGTGTTGAGCGCATTGTTGTTTGTTCTCTACCGTCTACGTCTAAGTGCGGTAAGACTGCTACAACTAGCCTCTTTTTCTTCTTTTTGAGTTGGGTTGTCCTTCGTGGAGCAGACTCAGTCGGTCAATTCAGTCTTGCAAACAGACAAGGCATAAGATGTTCGAATCTTAGAGATAGGATCCGAGTTCTAGACAAATGATTGGTTACAATTTTTAGTGTTGAACGTTGCCAGCAGTCGTCGTCCTCATCGTCGCTGTTGTGTTACTTAACCTTCGTTGACTTGACCCACTTTGTTCGTCGGCTTCTAACCATTGCATCAGACCTAACCGAAATCAGCTCATGGATTTATAATCTTTCAAATTTGCCAATTCTCATCTAGATGAAAGTTAACAAAGTCCCATCCAATTCCTTTACATTTTTCTCTTGATATCCTCATCTTTTAGCAATCATACCAATGGTTGCCAGACGTGTGGAATTTTCTTAATAAATACACTAGCATGTCTTACTTAAAAATAAATACACAACTCCATTTCAAGAAAATATTTCAGGAATTGTGTTGTTAGGCATGTAGAAGGATAGAGAAGGGTTTAGTGTAACGCGATGTATGTTGTATTGAGCCTCTCGGACGGTTTATATAAAGTACAAGACTTGAAGGGTAAGAAGCCTCTCCTAAAGATAAGGTAGGGGAAGATCGAGAAGTGAGTATTGAAGTGTTACAAATACACCAATGTCACCTCACCTTCGTCGGCTGATTTAATGACGGTGGCAGGGGAGGGTAACACCAAGACCTTTCTTCGGCGTGCTTTAAGTAGTCTAGGGTGTCATAGTAAGGATTTGGTTCTCCACGTCTTCTGTCCCGATGGTGGCAATGGCGACAACATATAAATTTCTTCCATAACTCGCTTCAACGAGGTGGTTCTCATGGCTACTGGGGTTGGATTAGGAAGCAAAATCAGCATCGTCTTTTGTCCCTCAAATTTGGGCGAACGCTTTTGTTTGTCATGATGTTGGCGTCGAAGGTTGAAGCATTGTTCTCTTTTCATGCTCCCTGTGGTAGTGGTATTGCGGGTATCCAATGCCATCCACATCGAAAGGCCGACCCTTGTGGCCAAAGTGATATTACCACAACTGTTTTTGTGACACCGATGAGGTCGTGACAATGATGGCTTGCAATTTTTAATGTTGAACGTTACTATCCTCATCGTTGTTGTTGTGTTACTTAACCTTCGTTAACTTGACCGGGTTATTCGTTGGCCGGCTTCTAACCACTGTATCAGACCCAACCAAAATCAGCTTATGGATTTATAATCTTTCAAATTTGCTAATTTTCATATAGATGAAAGTTAACAAAGTCCCATCCAATTCTGTTACCATTTTATCTTGATATCTTCATCTTTTAGCAATCATACCAATGGTTGCCAGACGTGTGGGAAACTTTTAATAAATACACTACCCTATCTTTCTTAAAAAAATACACAACTCCATTTCAAAAAAAAATTCAGGCATTGTGTTATTAGGCATGTAGAAGGATAGAGAAGGGTTTGGTGTAATGCGAGGTATTTTGTATTGAGCCTCTCGGGCGATTTATATATAGTACAAGACTTGGAGGGCAAGAAGCCTCTCCTAGAGATAAGGTAGGGGAAGATCGAGCAGTGAGTATTGAAGTGTTACAAATACACTGGTGCCCCCTCACCTTGGTCGCCCGATTCAATGATGGTGGCAGGGAGGCTAACACCAATACCTTTCTTCGGCGTGCTTTAAGTTGTCTAGGGTGTAATAGTAAGGATTTGATTCTCGACGGCTTCTGTCCCGATGGTGGCGATGACGACAACTTATAAATTTCCTCCATAACTCGCTTGAAAGAGGTGGTTCTCATGGCTACTAGGGTTGGATTAGGAGGCAAAATCCGCATCTTCTTTTGTCCCTCGAATTTGGGCGAACGCTTTTGTTTATCATGATGTTGGCGTCGAAGGTGGAAGCATTGTTCTCTTTTCGTGCTCCCTGTGGTTGTGGTGTTGCGGGTAGCTAATGCCATCCACATCGGAAGGCCGACCCTTGTGGTCGACCGAAGTGATATTACCAAAACTGTTTTTGTGACAACGATGATGTCATGGCCTTTTCTCGCCGTTGTGGTGCTAGCGAAAGTTTTGTTCGAAATTAAAGGTATTTGGCACTAGGTTTTTAATCTACACAGGGCTTCTAAGATTACGGCTTATTCTTGAGGATGTTGGTCTAGCTTGACCTTATTACAATGACTTCCTGACCGGAGAGTACCAATGTCAGCTTGGCTCCGGCGATGGAGTGCCAGTGATGGCTGGGGCGCCAGATTCTAGGGCGGTCAACATGCGCCAAGCGTAACATCTTGCAAGGCTAGCCTCTAGCCTTCCCTAATGGCTCACATTTTTTTTCTGCAGGCTGCAAACTACTCCTGTCTTGCTACTAGTAGGTTATAATTTAGTACACTGCACTAACTGTATACGTACTCAGGATAATAGACAAAGTTTTTTTTTTGCGGGGTAGGATAATAAACAAAGTTAGATATAGAGTTGAATGTTCTAGTGTACATGCATATGCATCCATGAACACATGACACGCATGCAATATCAAGTAAGACTAATCTACAATCACGCGAGTGCAAACATTCATTTTGCCTATATAAAGCGCGCATCATGTGGAGCGGCATGAAACATTCCTAGCTAGGACGCGCTCGCACCAAGATCGAGAGCACATTACGTCTGCAGGGCATCTTCTTCTCAGTTGTCGTCCATGGCGATGCAGGCACCACAGGGGTTTGCACAGCCTCCTGCAGAGCAGCTAGCACCGCCGCCTGCACAGCCTCCTGCACCGCCTCCTGCAGAGGGGCTAGCACCGCCGCCTGCACCGCCTCTTGCACCACCTCCTGCAGAGGGGCTAGCACCACCTCCTGCACCGGTCCTGAAATGGGCCATGTCGACCGCCGCGAACCTGTCGCAGCTCCTGCCGACGGGCACGGTGCTGGCGTACGAGGCCCTTTCCCCAATCTTCACCAAACACGACAAGTGCGAGCACTTCGACCGGGTGTTCGCCTGGGTGGTGGTCTTCGTCCTCGGTGTCATGTGCGGCCTCTTCTCCATCACCGACAGCGTGATCGGCCTCCGTGACGGAAAGCTCTACTACGGCGTCGCCACGCCGTACGGCTTCAAGGTGTTCAACTTCGCCGACCAGGACGAGAGGCAGGCGTTGGGCGATCTCAACGACTTCAAGAGGCTCCGCATCCGTCTGCTGGACGTCGTGCATGCCTCGTTTGCGGTGGCGGTTTTCCTAGCGGTGGCGTTCAGCGACGTTGGCGGGCAGAACTGCTTGCTCCCGGACGCCAGCAGGGAGAAGCAGGAGCTGCTCAAGAAGCTGCTGCTGGCCATAGCGCCTCTGTGCACCGTTGTGTTCACCATCTTCCCCACCAAGAGGAAGGGCATCGGATTCAACGAGACCGTTACTCGCCGGACGGTCAATCTCGTAAATTAAGTTTCATTCTCGGAATTTGAAGAACAGAGAACGAAAACTTAGTTGTCATGCTGAACAATATGGGTATGCACAAATTAAGTTTTATTCTCGGAATTTGAAGTTTTGTAAGTATGTACTCCGTATTAGGTGTTTGCCATCTTGTAATGCAAAGAAAAGTGTCAATACAAAACAATTGTGTAATTATGAATGCCTCCATTTCTTTTGTTTGCTTTAAGATCAACTAGTAAGGCGGTCCGCATAGTGCTTTAGGGTGTGCTTGGTTCACCGACTCCGCTCCGCTCGTGGCCGCGCAGGTCGCCCGATTCGGCCGCATCGCCCCGCCCGTGTTCTGCATTGAAATTTGCCTCACCCCGCTCAATTGCTCGATACGATACGGGCCGAACCCTCAACGAAACACACCCTTAGTCTATGAGAATTGTCAGTATTTATCTTACTAGATAACCTTGTACGTTGCCACGGGAACTATTAACAAACAATTTAATTTATAAAAACATGAAAAAATATATGAAACTTAGTATAATTTAATTATATTATTTAAAAATATATTGTTTAGAGTAAAAATCTAAAAATGAGTATGATTTTTGTTTTATTAATTTAATACCTTGAGATTTACCGGGTTGATGATACGAGACGAAAATAACATTGACTGGAGAGAATAGAGACACCATTCTTAACTAAATGTAAAACAATGATAGCAACTACGTATGTGCATTCATAAAAATAAAATGCCGCATAGAAAAAGAAATATGCGAAGTAACTCATAGTTCGATTTCTATAAAAAAAATCTTCTAAATGGTGAGGCTTAGTGCATGTTATTTTTTAATATTTATTTGTAATAGATTGCATGTGCATGCGAATTTAATAAAAGCATATGCATTAAGAGTTAGTGAAAAAAGGTGTGCCTACTTGATAATGTGAATAGCTTGCTGGGCAAAAAATTTATGTTAGTGCGGATGAACTATTGAAGCATTATAAATGAGTAAAATGCACTGTGAGTAACTAAATTCGTTGCCGTGAGTCACTAAATATGTTGTAATTAAAATTTGCATGGTTACGGTAATCTATAGTACCTAAATAGTTCATCCCCACTAACCTATTTATCTTGACATGCAAGCTATCCACATCATCAAGTAGCTCCATCATGTAAAAACTCTTTCACTAGCTCTTCATGCACATGCTCTCATTAACTTTGCATGTGCATGTATTCTATCACAAATAAATAAATAAAAATTATGCACTCAACCTTACAATTTATAAGAAACCTTTTTATATAAAATCAAATTATGAGTTACATCGCATTTTATTTTTCTATGTGACATTTTTTATAAATACACATCCATAGTTAATATCGTTGTTTTAGCTTTAGTCAAGGATGAACACGTCTTCACTGTCCCTACTCTCAATGTTGTCTTCGTCCCATATCATATTGCCAATATATTGTCAAGTAAGTGAATTAACAAAACAAAAATCAAACTTATTTATAAAATTGTCATCAATTTTCTCACATGTTTTAAATTTTAAATTATTTCTTAACGGTTCCCGCAGCAACGCGCGGGGTATCATCTAGTTGTACTTGTTATTAGGCACAAAAATGGTCACTATGAATTTTTGTGAGACGTAATGCGTAAGTATTTTGGCACTTACTCTTTTAGTAGAAGACCCCCCCCCCCCCAAATTCGCTTACTTCATCGCCACCCTCTGCGCAGCTGCATCGCCGCCAAAATTCCCCACCGCCACCACTCTTGCATATATTGTCACTCTCGTTGTCGGCACAATTAACTCCCCACCATCGTCATTTGCCATGTCGTCGTGCAGCTGCTCTCGATCGGCTGTGCTGCCGTGTCCTGTTGATCCTATTGATTTGCTGCTCGGACTTTGGCCAACTGATACTTCTTCAACCTATCTATAATTTTTGAATGTTTCATGTTATTATGTCATCACTTTCATAAATTTCAAATATAGTTTTATGCTATTTTTATATGTTTTCATTGTACTAACATATTAATTCATTGCTCATGCCAACTTATGTTTTTATCTTTTACATGAAAATAAAATTATCCGGAAGAAAATGGAACGGAGATTTTGTTGGATTTTTTCTAGAGCAGAAGAGACATGTAGCCGGAAGGAGGGCCCCTGAAACCTTCCGGATGCCCCACACGGCCAGGTGGCACGCCCAAGGAGGGGGGGGGGGTCACTAGCCCGTATGGCCCCTCCGACTTTGTTTTCCCTGATTCTTTCGCCTAGAATCCTTCTATATTCTGAAACCATGGAAACTCCAGACGAGAAGTAGTTTTTGTCGCCGCGTGCTCCTAACATAGACAAGATCATTCTAGGGTCTGTTTTCGTAGTGCTGCCAGGAGGGTGTCGATCATTGAAGGTTGCTTCATCAACCTTGTTGCCTCCATGGCGATGTGTGAATCAGTAGTTCCTCTTAGACCTTTGCGTCCATGGCTGAAACTAGTAGACATCTCTCTCTCTCTCTCTTTTGTATCTTCCTTCAATACCATGTTCCTCCTACTTCCTAGGAGGAGTTTAATCTGATGTAATTCTGAACGTGTTTGTTGGGATATGATAAATTATAAGTTTATGAATCCGATTGTTCATGATATATTAATTGATCTTTTATGTTTTTGTCATGTATGCCTTGGCCATATATGTGGGAACGATCTTTGAAGGAAGTGATGCATAGTAGTAGGTTCAATTTTGATGGTGATCTATATCCTAGTGACCTTATTTGGGATAAGACACATATTTGTATTGTTTTTATTAAGGGGAAAGCAGTGGGATTTGATAGTATTGCACTCCTTTTGTGCTTAATTTATGTCATCTTGCTTATAGTGTTACTCTGTTTGTTATGAAATTAATACTTTTAGATGCATGCTGGATAGCGGTTTAGAAGTGGAGTAATAGTGGTGGGAGTAGCTAGAGTAACAATAACCACCTACCTTGAATATATTGCCTATATAGAATTATACCTTGAACATTCATAGCTATCAATTATCATAATTCTATCAACTTCCCAACAGTAATTTGTTCACCACATCATTGCTTTCAAGAAAGAAGTTACTAGTGGATTCCATGGCCCTGGGGTCTATTCTCATCATTGTTATTGACATTTTCACCTTTTTTTACTGTTGCTCCAAAATTACCAAATTATATATTACTTCTTTTAATACTGTTGCTAGCAAGACATGGGGATTGACAACCCCTCTGCCAACTTTTTGGGACTGGAGAGCTTTGCTCTTTGTGTGTAGTTGCTTCTCGACTTTTGCGATATTTAGAGCTCCTTCTGGTTCACCAAACGCTGGGTTCATCATCGAGGGAAAATTGTCTGCTTACAACTTTTTTTCGAGGGAAAACTTGCTTCTTACTGCTTCATTCTGCAACTCGGGGGTCCCAACAAGCTATAAGCACAATTTCTTTTGTTGTTACTTCCAGTGGTCATCAAAGCATTTTTCTGGTGCCGTTGCTGGGGAGTCTTCTACCGCAGGAATTAAGTACCTTCATACAATTGCAACTTTACTCTGTTATTTTGCTATCTTGCTAGTTACATATATAAGCTTGCATCTTCGCTTGCTAGAAAATACAAAATAGTTATCATTATCTATCTTGATCAGTTATGATATCTTTATCATGAACGTTTTCTATTTGGGTTGTCTTCGATCTATTTGTGCTCGCGCTAAAAAAATCCAGATGGCTTAGTTGAGGGAAATCATTAGATGATCATGATCACTTTACGCGTCATCGCATATCTCTAAGAGGTAAACACTTATGGAATCAGATACAATCCTTATATTGCTATGTTGAATGTCTATGAGAAATATATGATTTTACTTGCTGGTCTAAAATAGACATTAAACACCTTCCTTTCCAATGTGAGTTTAATGATAATAAAATCTTATCTTCTTATGCTCGAGGTGTTTATGATTATTATGATATTGAAAATATTGAAAAATTTGTTGCCTTCAAGGTTGCTTATGAGATTGCTTCTTTGATTTAAAAGTCTTAAGATACTATTTAAAAATCTAAAAATTTGGTAGTACCTAAATATTGCTTTGAGAGGTATGATTGAAATGCTTATATTGATGAATTTAGAAATATAATGCTTGCTTCCCAAGAAGAGGCTAAGGGCTCCTTTGGTTCATATGGTAGGAAAATCATAGGAATAGGAAAGTCATAGGAAATGAGATGACATGTATCTCAAATTCTATGAATAGGAATATGAAAGGAGATATACTTTGGTTCACATCATAGGATTTTTCCATTGAGTCTAGGATAACGTTTATTTTCCTATGAAATGTAGAGGATAGGAAGAATTCCTCCATAAAAATAGGTGTCTATTCCTACAAACCAAAGGGATTTAAAGGAATTTCCCCTGTACAAATCCTATCCTATGGAATTCCTATAGAATTCCTACAAACCAAAGGAAGCCTAATGATTTTTATGATGATGTATGCTATGATTCTGAGGATTCGCTTGAAATATCCCTTTCTAGTGAACTTGATACTTGCTATGATTATGACCATGATGCCACTATGAATTATGCCTATGGAGATAAACTTTCTCTAGTTCCTAATGCTAGGAATGAAATTGTTGGCATTGCACCCATATTTGAGACACTAACACTTATCAGGAGACAACCTAAAATGTATTTCCTTTATTTTGTAAATACATATGGTTGATGCTACTGTTTTGATCATGTTTATATCTTTTAATATGCATTTCAGCATTTGTGCCAAGTTTAATCTTAAGAATGCGCATTGTGCAAGTTATTGCTCATCCCCCAACATTGTTTCTCATAAGAAAAATGTTGGAGGTAAGCAACATAAGAGTTATATTTTGCTCAATGCGAATATAACTCCAATATCATTGAAGGAGCCTCCCACAATGTATCTACTGGGCTGGCCCATTTTGTCTGTTTTTTCTATGTTCATTCGATTTTAGTCGCTTTTTTTTGGTTTTCTTCGTTTATTTTTTCAGATTTATTTGTTTTTTTACTCGTGTTTGTTTCTTTCTGTTGTTTTTTAATTTTCTTTTTGTTGGTATTTTACGTTTTTACTAGTTTTCATTTATTTATTTTCGTAGGTTTTTTTATTGATTGGAATTTTCGTTTTCGTTTATTATATTTTATTCACAGCCGTCTATATTTTCTTATACACATTTTTTTTAAATACGTTGCATATTTTTCAGGTACTTTGTCGAATTTTTTATTTCAATACATGTTTACGTTGAACATTTCTATTATGGTAATGCACGCTTTTTGAATGCTATTTTTTTCTGTAATATTTAATATAGTACAATTTTTTAATGGTATGAAACATTTTTATGTACTAAATAGTTTTTATTCGATACATTTAAATACATATTTTGTAACATAGAAATATTTTTTCATGTCTAGAACATTTTTAAAAAGCTATAAATATTTTATTTAATCGCACTAACGTTGTTTTACGTTGCTAACCTTTTTAAATTCACATTTTTTATTTTTATTATATTTGTTTTAATTATCTATTAAAATTAATAATATGAAAACAAACTTGATGTGACCTTGACATCGGTGTGATGGAGCTACAATGTTTCTGAGTTGGGTTGGCCTAGTCTGGCGCTCGCTTGAGGTGAGGTAACCTTCCAACTTGTTGATGCTACAGTGTGAGTGAATGCTTTGCTTTTCTCAATTAATTTTTTTAATTTTTTATTCAGATGGTTTTTATAAAAACTTCTTCCAAAGTTTGAAAAATATTCACTTAAATAATGTTTTTGAATTTATAATGTTTAATGTTTTAAAATATTTTTGAGTATAAAAATAGTTCATGAATATTAGAAAGGTGTGCTTGAATTTCATAAATTGTTCATGAATTTTAGAAAATATTGCTAAATTTCAAAAGGTATTCAAAAAATTAAAATATCCCATATTATTTTGAAGTTAATAAAATCATGAACAAGAATAATTAAGGATGGTTTTTTTCCAGAAAAATATTGAAAAGTAAAAGATCGGTAGAAAGGGCAAAAAAGAAAACAAAAAAACCCGAGAAGATTCTTGAACTAACTTCCCAGAACCAGTGGGGGAACCACAATAGAAAGCCCCTAGTGGGCTGGCCCAAATACGGGCAGGGGGTGCACATCTGTTCTCCTTTCCTTTGCGTGGAACATTGAAAAGCTTTATTGTTGTCGTAACATCTGAGATGTTTCTAAAAAAAAAGTAACATCTGAGATTACAATCCGCCCTAAGACACCTAACAAGTAATGATGGGCATTCCTCCAACCAACACTCTCAAATTGTTTAGGAATAAGCGTGCTTAGCACAGAGATCCGCTAAACTCTTACCAGCTCTCGGGGCATGCCTAATAGGAAAAGAAACATGATAATTACCCCCCTACATCTTTCAAGATAGGTGCCACAATTGACCTAGAATTATAACGCAAAGATCAGAGGTTAACACAACATCTAAGCAATCCATTTCCATTATAATACATGAGAACCCCGGAGATGCAAAGATCATACATTCTCGGAGAGCCATAACTTCATCGATGACTGGATTAGTGACTCCATGAAAAGGTTTACTCCATGCACCCATGAAGGATAGGTGGGACCACATAACAGTACCACCCTCTCTATCACATTGTGCATCACTGTTGATGATGCTCAGGCCCGTACGGGACACCTGTGCAGGGTGTTCGACTGCACAGGGCCCCAAAATTTTCTTAATTTAACTACTTTAGCTGTGATTAATCACCATAGCACCGAGTAAATAACTAGTACTCTAGTACCAGGGCCGTCTCCAAAAATTCGGGGCCCCTGTGCGAAACGCAAATTGGGGCTCTAAAATTTAAAAAAATTCACATTACATAGCACTCAAAAATACTACTCCCTCCGATCCATAAAAAGTGTCGCCCACTTAGTACAAAGTTTGTACTAACTTAGTACAAAATGTGCGACACTTTTTATGGATCGGAGGGAGTATCATTTTACCCCTCAAAAACAATATTATCATTTTACTTTATAACTTCAATATGCCTTATTGCATAATATATAGAAACATATCCAGCATTAATTCTATGAAATGATGTCACTAAAGCAATAAACTGACCTCATGTTCTACTGAAAAGCATCATCCTTCTGTTATTTCTTGAAATGAAATCTTCAATCATATCTTTATAATTAATCTTTTTTCTTACGCTTTGCCGCACCAGATTGACATTTTGTTTTTCTAGAATTTATGATTCTTCCTGTTTCTTTAAGAAAATAATACACAATGAGGCCAAACAATTCAATTGATGATAAATAACTATTTTTAAAAAGTTTCATAGAAATTTATGCCAAGTACCAAGTACCTTGATTTGATGATTTCCAGTCCATAATTGATGTGCACGGCTTGACCTCCTAGGTGACCTTGATTAGCAATTCCACCAAAAATTCCAATCCCTAATTGATGTGCAGACTCGCAGGGGTTGTGTCTCTCTTGCCATGCAGTCTTAAAGTTTCCAATCCGGACCTTTTGATGCGGCAGTGCGATCAGTAAACCATTGAAAATTTCCAATCCCTAATCAAGCAATCGATCAGGCTAATCGCTCCGGCAAGGTGCGGCCTAATTACCTATTCAGTATTCACGCAAGGATTGTGAGCAGTGAGCAGACACCGAAGTGATTCAGCGATTCAGCACAGCACAACAATGAGCAGCCGCCGCTGCGTCGCAGGGGGGCTCTTCCTTTTCCGCTTTTCGTCTTGTTTGTTGCGGAAGCCGCGAGGAAGCAGGGATGAAGGGAAACCGTCTCGAACGTGTGCCAAAAAGAACGCAGAAGCTGGGCCGCTCGGCTAGGATTAGTAGTAATCTGATTAAACAACAACAACTCTCACACATCATTATTAAGCCTATACATCTGGGGGCCCTGAGAAAATGGGGGCCCTGAGCGGTTGTGCTCCTCGCACACCCTCAAAGACGGCCCTGTCTAGTACGTTGGAACTTTACCCTACAAAAGTAGTTTGGAATTTGCAACGAAATAACTCCAAAGGCCTCTCTCTCTCGCACGTCTCCTCCTCTCCTCTCTCTTTTCTCTTTCTCCTCTCTCTTTGTACTAGTAGTGTTTCTCTTCTGGCGTAGATCCTTTTTTTTCCCCGTGATCCAGTCGCACTACCTAATTAAGATTTTGATTCTAATACAGTGGATCAATTCCTCCACATTTTTCACAAAATGGATCAGCTAATACAATGAATAGGTACTGCTATAGCCCCAATCCATCTATCTATTCGGTGCCTAATTTTCTTTCAGTTTCTCACATCTTTTCTCAGTTCCATTGTTGTTTGTTGTTGGCCCTGCGATCTGGTTGCAATGATCGGAGTTGGAGGCAGGTCACGAATATTAGGTTGCCGATTCATCAAGACGAGCAACTGGAATTCCACAGCCATGTGTGCCGCCGCCCAATGGTCTTCTATAAATGAAAGGTTTATCATCACTTCCCGTTCTACATGTAGTTTTGATGCATGATATTTGTCTCCTAGTTTGATTTTGAACTTCTAGTTCTAGAACTATGAATATTGAGTCGGTATATTAAAATTTAAAATGTAAGAAAAATAAAATGGTTACAAGATTCGATCTCGAGAAGACGCTCTTGATAAGATTATAGAAAAAGTAACAAGTTTTGTTCTGGTTGCCATTTTTTATGTTGAGGGCCTAATATTAGATTTCGCACCGGGCCTCCATTTTCTCGGGTACGGCCCTGATGATGCTGTCAGTGTTAATTTTAACCCATCCAACATTGGGTGGGTTACATCTGCTTGACACCCCCTTCTAGCATGCGGAATATAGACATTTTATTTCTATCAATGACTTTTATGAAACAATTAAGTACTGTGAGAGGGATGATAACCGCCTAAAGCTGATAGAGAATTGGAGAATAACCATTGGCTTATTGTAGTAGTGGTATCTTTTTTGTATAATACTCCCTCCCATCCATAATAAGTGTCGCTCATTTTGTACTAAACTAGTACAAAATTTTGTACTAGATGAGCGACATTTATTATGTATCGGAGGGAGTAATTGTTAGTACGAACGAATAGCATTGCCCACAGATTCCCCTATGTTTCTCCGAGTGCATCAAATTATATGTTGTTATTTCTTTTTCGCTGTTACAATTTTTGCGCAGCCACTCGATGGACATGCATTGCAATGACATGAGATACCCTAAAAAAACGCGCAATGACATGAAAAAATGTTGCATCGATTGCCACGGCACGAAGAAAGCGACATCCCCCACGAGACCAGGAGGAACAGCCAGCAGCTCATCGCATCGACGAACCATACCATATCGGTGTATATCTTCTACGTAGTATTCAAGGTCGCCGGACGGAGAAGCAAAGAAACGTTCAAGTCCAAAAGGGACATATGTTCGAATGGAAAGAAAGCTGGAGCTCGAAGCATCCATGTAGTAGTACGTAAGTACGTGCGTCCATGGAAAGCTCTGCAAGTGCAAGATATATATGGAGCCTGAACAAGGACAAAAATCTACGCTATATATGCTCCTTGCCCTTGGACAAGAACAATTACTCTAGTTATTAGTAGTTGTGGTTGTAGCTTGGTTCTCACGTACGGCTGCTACAATAACATCGATCGGGACATCGATTGTTGTTTTATCCTTCTCGGGGACTCAGATGATTCTCGCCGCATTGCATGCTGTATTTCCGAGCATATACGTGGATACAACTTCTCTATTACTCCCAAATCCATACCGAAGTATATGTCTTTGGAGTATACTACACTAGTACACTTCAAAGACCTATATTTTGGTACGGAGGAAGTATTATTTTCCGGCAAAAAAATAAAAATCTTGTAGCACTGGTTTTGTTGTAATAAAACTAGCTGGCGTTCCGGATGCATGGTCTCCTGTGGTGGACCGCTTCAGCATTCCCGGATATTGTTCTATTTTCGTGAGTTAGGCATTTGAAACTTGCACGGATGGTGTTTCAATTCTGTCCTGTTGCCTCTCATGCGTTCTGCATGAGCCGTTGGTTGTTCATGTGTCTGGTTTTGTTATATTTCTGTACCAACTATAATATGGTTTGGTTAATGATTGGGTTAGAACCCCTTTGATGAAACAAACAAAATGGAATACCATGTTGTCGTTTAACATGTTTTGCAAGAGAGTAAAAAGTTACAGCCTCCTTGGGTTCTATGGTATTGCGGCAGTTTATACTTATGAGAAAAATATTAATTATTTACGGTTGTCTACCAAATTCCAGCATCAATGTCGGTAAAATGAGTTTTAAAAAATAAGAAAAACTCGAAGAGCCATATCACAGGGTATTTCTACGAACCATCCACCTGCTGGGATGTCTACATAATTACATTTCCTTTTTTGATGAAAAAATCTTTCTTTCCATGACAAGGAGTTGCTCTGGTGATACAATCAAGAAATTTCTACACATATATTACTGTTTTTTTTGTCAATTTTCCGAAGGATTCAATCCACACGCATGGCAAATTGGCAAATACATTTTTGCTCGTACTTTAATTTTTTTTGAATCAAACTCTACTGATTTAAGTGATGAATGTTCCGACGAGGAGTGGTGTCGCTGAATCCAATGCCCTTCCTTCTGGTGGGGAAAATGGTGAACACAAAGGTGCATAGAAACGCCATGCCCAGCGGCAAGTTCTTGAGCAGCTCCTGGGTGTTCCTGCTGGCGTTAGGGAAGAAGCAGTTCTGCAGCCCCACGTCGCTGAACACCACCGTAAGAAAAAGCACCGCCGCGAAAAATGAGTGCACGAAGTCCAGCGGCCGGAGCCGGAGACCCCGGATCTCGACCCTGCTCCACTCCTGCCTCTCGTCCTCGCCGGAGAAATCGAACACGTTGAAGCCGCGGGGGGTTGCCACGCCGTAGTAGAGCTTTCCGTCACGGCCGATGAGGCTGTCGGTGAAGGAGAAGAAGAGGCACATGACGGTGAGGACGGCGACCAGTGCTACGGTGAGCCACTGATTGGAGATCTCGCACTTGCCGTGGTTGGTGAAGGACGGGCTCAGCGCCTGGTAAGCCAGCACCGTGCCCGTCGGCAGGAGCTGCGCAAGGTTCGTCACGCTCGACATGATCCTGTCCATGGTAGGGGTTGGAGTTGCCGGTGCCGTGTCCGCGACTGTTATCTCAGCATCATCGTCAACGTCCTTGGTCGCCGTCGGTGGAGGTATCTGGATCGCCGTAGACGATGGAGCAGAAGGAGTTGCCATTGCAGGTACTTACTAAGCTCGATCGATATGGGCGCGCACGCGTGTGTTCTATGTCCCAGTTAGGAATACTCCAAGCTGATCTACACGTTGCTGTTTATATAGGTAAATTAATCCATTGATGTTTCCAAAGTCCAAGGCAAGTTAAACTTTATTTAGGTTGCATTGGGTGGCCTATCAGTACCATGAGAAATACTCATCTTGGATGTTTCGTATATTGGTGATTAGTACTCCCTTCGTTTCTTTTTACTTCGCATATAAGATTTGGTCAAAATTAAATTTGATAAAATTTGATTAAATTTATATTAAAAAGTATCAACATCTACAACATGAAAGTCATATCATGTGAAAACTAATATCATGATGCTTCTAATGATATTGGTTTCATATTGTGGATGTCGATAGATTTTTCTATAAAAATAGTCAAACTTTGTCAAGCTTGACTTTGATCAAATCTTATATGCGAAGTAAATTGAAACGGAGGGAGTACAAAGCGCGGCGATTACAACAATGAGCACTGTGACAAGGGGCAGAGAGAACGTTCCCTGGCTTCCTTTGACTTTTATCTAAGGAGTCTTCCATGACGCCACCATTGTCTTAATTTTGTGTTCGGCTATTTGGATTCCAATAATCATCATTTATCGTAGCCTTTTTTATAAGTATAAGAGTATCATACCCAATAAGAAGAAAATGGAATTGAGAGGTACAAACTAACCGAAATTTACTGTAAAAGTTGCAAAAACAGTTTGATAGATTATTTGATAGCAAGGAGAATAAAAACAAGTATAGGATAACAAAAATGTAATAGTGCAACAAGTGGCTCAATAATTGTACTAAGTACAAGCCGGTGATATTACATACGGGGATCAAATTATTCTCGAGGAGACACGGGACATTAATCAAGTTATTTTCACCAAGTTCCATTGAGTTATTGTTCATTGTTTCGATAATTTTCTGTGTGGTAGAACCTATGTTAATTTGCTGTTCTTTTTTTTGCGGGGTAATGTGTTGCTCTTACTTGAATAAACAACAAATTATGATAAATCCCTCTATGCAAGTATGCACAAATAAAAGATAACAATTAATATATCATCTAATCACAGAAATAAATATTAGGGTTCCAATTGCCCTTATGCGACAATATAAACTTAAGGTATGGTAATACCTATCACTCTAGTCACCCAATCATGAACAAACTAATCAAACAATGCTCTCTTCTAAAGCGTGCGATCTGCGATGCATGTCACTCCAAAGAGAGCATTGTTTCGAGGTCTAGCTAGCTAGCACAGAGGTAAAATGTATGTCTGTAACCTATGCCACAACAAAGGAAATGTAGATACAATCATTCAAACATTACTTGAGCTTAGTCTTCACATTTTTTTCGCTCAATGTAAACACAGAAAAACAGCAATCTTAAAGCAAACTAAGGGAATGAAGAACCCTGATAAGCCTCGGAGGCTAAGACATGGCACCTACATAATTTTACACTTGCTTTGGACAGAAATATTTATGTTTTTTATAAACGTGGCACACAGTGAACATATATACTTCAAAAACTTCATGATTTTCTCCGATGTGATGTAATCAAACAACTTCTACTCCTGCAAGGAGCGGTGTCTTCAAATCCGGTTGCATGTGAATTTCCTGAAGGATTCATTTTTTTCAATCAATTTCCTGGAGGATCCATCAACATGTCTGGCAACTTCAAATTATAGGAATCAAGTTTCGTTAGTTTAAGGGATGGACAACCTTCGGGGGAGGGGTGCTGTCAGTGAATCCAATGCCCTTCCTCTTGGTGGGGAAGATGATGAACACAAAGCTGGAGAAAACCGCCATGCCCAACGGCAGGTTCTTGAGCAGCTCCTCCGTGTTCCTGCCGGCGTCGGGGAAGAAGCAACTCTGCAGCCCCACGTCGCTGAACGCCACCGTGAGGAAAACCACTGCCCCGAAGATGGCGTGCACGAAGTCCAGCGGCCGGAGCCGGAGCTTCCGGAACTGGTCGAGGTCGCTCCACTCCTGCCTCTCCTCCTCGCTGGAGAAGTTGAACACGTTGAAGCCGCCCGGCGTGGCGAAGCCGTAGTACAGCTTTCCGTCGCGGCGGCCGACGACGCTGTCGGTGAAGGAGAAGAAGAGGCACAAGACGGCGAGGACCGCAACCAGCACCCCCGTGAGCCACTGGTTGGCGGTCTCGCACTTGCCGTGGTTGGTGAAGGACGGGGATAGCGCCTGGTACGCCAACACCGTGCCCGTCGGCAGGAGCTGCGCTAGGTTCGCGACGCTCGACATGACCGTGGCCGGTGCTGTGCCTGCGGCTGTTGTCTCACCTTTGTCCTCTTTGGGCAGTGGATGTATCTGGATCACCGTGGACGTCGGAGAAGATGAAGATGCCATTGTTCCCGTACTCTGTGTTTGATCTGTGTCCTAGCTCAGAAAGTTGGAATGCTCTAAACTGATCTGCACGTTGCCGTTTATATAGTCACACGTATTGCTGAATGATTCCAAAGTTCAAACTAGGTTGGCGCGTTGATTAGTCTTGCTCGGTATAGCTGCATGCATGCTGAACATGCATGCACGCATGAACGTGGACTTCATCAACTCTCTAGGTAGTTTTGAAAATACAGTAGCGTAAATTGTACTCTGTCCTCAAATTAATGTTACTAACTTAGTACAACTTTATACTAAATCGTTGACATTTATTTTAAGACGAAGGAAGTAATTAACTTTTAGTACTACATAAACTAGTATGGCATCAGTAGCAGCCACCACATTAATTAAGTTGGTGATACTATATCCTATTGCTATATATGTAAGTCTCGTTTCAGAAAGGTGTCGGTTTGCGCATGAGTACCTTATTTTTCACTCCGTGTACGATTGCGGTGTGGGCGACTAGTGGCGGAGCCAGAACTTTTGTCAAGTCTAAGAAAATCGAGCCTAAGTGTATAATCTACAAATCAAGAATCGGGTATTTCGATACACAAAATATAATATAGCACCAAACTCACTAACCACCAATGCACATTATCAATGAAGTAAAAACATAAACATAATACTCACACCAAATGTAATTTTAAAGTGAATTTATATAAAATTTGGAGAACGAGTTGATGGGGTCAAGACATGTGAAGCAATCAAGCACACCATTATCTCCTTCACTAAAAAGTAGTGATCCATATTCACACATATATTGTCAATAGCAACATAATTTTGAACAGTAATGGAGAATATTAGTGATAGTCCTCCCTTCTCTCCTTCAATGACCACAAACTGGTATTAGCCCCACAAAATTCTTGAACATCACAAAATAAAATATCCCAATCACTCTCTCTTAATGTTTCCAACCAAACTTTGACATCATCCACTATTGCCAAGCACAATATAAATATAGTTTCTTTGCAAAAGGTTTGAGAGCTCATTTGTGATGACAATCAAATTCAATATAAGCTTTAGAATGAGAGAAAATTTAAATATATCCATTTTTGTATCAAACCTGCTACTTGAGATATGGTCCACGTTCATCAACCATACTAAGCACCTTTAATACAGATAGCCACATTCGATCCAAACAAAGCAAGGTAGTACAATGTGAACCCCATCGAGTATCACTTGACCTAGGAAGAGTAGATGGTTAGTGCAAGCACCTTCCCGTAGATATCTTACCACTCTCAAGTCTATGCAGAATATCTTGGTGTTGTGCCTCTGTCAATGCATCCTTTCTCTTGCAATATTAATTTGTTGTGGTCACAATTAAGGAGACGTACTCAAAAGATCATGAATAGATGAGCAACTACTAGCAACCAAGGCAACTATCAACTGCAAATGCTGAGCATAACAATGAACATAGAAAGCAAAAGAGTTTTCATCTATGATCTTTTTTTGGAAACCATTAAACTCAACCCACATATTTCAAGTCCTATCACATTTTTGCCCTCATATCCTTGAAATAGATAACCTGTAACAATCAAGAATATCATAAAGAGCATATTTTAGTGCCTCAGGTGTAGTATATTTGACATGGTGCAAAGAAACAATTCGTTCCACAACCTTTCCTTTGTCAGTCAAAAACCTAAATATTAAAACAAGGTAAGTTGAAAAAATATAGCATAAATGACAAATAAACAATAAAAGAAAGTGAAATTACTAACCTCAACATCACCGCCATTTGCTCTTTCACGGATATACCCCGTGATTCATCAATAAGCACAAATACTTTTTTATCATCAAGATCTGCCATGATTGTCTTGGTGGGTTCACGTGCACAACACATTCCATGCCCGTTATGAATGTCACCAAATGTCATTATGCAAGTTCTTCCACGACGGTCAAAATCATCTCTCACTAGTTCATTTTTAGTTTTTTTTTCAATTGTACCATCTCTCTGAAGTTGCCCTTGTTTAGATAAGTGGAGTATTTGTGATGTCAACGAAAAGCCAAGCCTTGTGTAATGAGATATCTTGAACAACTTAGAGAACAAGTCTCATGATCTTCAACATTTCTTTCAATTCCTTGCTTGATCTGGCAAGATTGCTTGCCACACTTTGTCTTTGATTATTGTAATCATCATAATGCTTAGCACAAGAGTTGTGCTTACTACCAGGACTACCAATGTGATCTTTGAACAAAGGAAGAGGGTCACATATTTCAAAATGACAGAAGCAAATGTGAAGAAGAAATATACCATGGTACAAATGATCTTCAGAAAGTATTGGAAAGTTGTTGCTAATCAGTTGTGGCCTAAATGCCAACAAACACAATTTACTATATTACGAAAAAAACATATCCACTTAAAATATCGTAATGTTAGTAGTCAAGTGGGCACAAATTTTTATTTGGATTACAAAAGGTTTTTTTACAATGTTTATCAATAATTAAAAATCCGAGTGTTAACCTCGTATAATGATCTAACCTCACAACTAGCTAGCTCATGTCCTTCTAGATCATGTCCTTCTAGACTTCAATTCCATGTGCTAATCTAATGTCACGTACAAATGATACATATGATAATTTAATTTGGTATCTTGTATATATTCAAGGTCGTCGGAGAAGGAATGAAACATTCAAGGTCCATATTCATATGCATGGACCGAGAGTGAATTAAATTAGTGGAAAAGAAACCAGCTGCGTAAGGCTCGGTCCTATTCTTCTACCTTTTCCAGGTAGTCGATGGCTATTCACAGCTACCACCTTAACACCAAAGAAGAGTTCGACCCAATGCTTTATTTCTGTCTTAGTGAATCCCGATTCGACATTAAAAGTATATTGATTCTTTCCCAATAAACAAAGACTTTTTTCTGTAAATACTGTGTATTTGATTTCATTATCATATGATAATACTATATTTTATTATTTTATATTTTATTATTTTATGGACATGGTGCATGTACGTACGTACTGTACATGGACAACTCTGCAAGATATAATTACCAACGGCGGCTGCTAGAGCAACGACGGCGGGACATCGAACGCTTTTTTATTCTTGTCGGAGTCACAAAAGTCTATGTGCACCGTATACGTAGATGCAAGACATCCATTGGTTTGTACTCCTAGGAGGAATATTTTCTTGTAAAGGTCGGCTGATACTTTGTAATTCCGTAAGACATACAAGAGAGAAAACAAAAATCAAAAAGACAACTTTGCACCGATCTTAATGTAAAATTTCACGAATATAGCATCGACTAAGACTTAACAACTGAGACCTAGCAAAACCGTAAAAAAAAATCCCCTGCCCATCATGTTGGAGGTCGACTGTTTTAAAAAACTACAAAGTAGCGAAGACTGGAGGCCGGCGCAGCTCTCCTTGTTCCCGCCGGCGAGCACCCTTCTCTCCTCAGCGAGCACCACCAGCATCGGCGCCTCAACCGGTGAGCTAGCTCTGAATAGAAGCTCCCCTGTCACATGCAAGGATATTATAAAATTTGACCGCACACCCATTTCTGCGGATTCAAAATTCATGGTGTCATTCAGACTATGAGGCCTCAGGCCAGAAATGCTCTCGCGCAAATATGACCTATTACCTCTCGCCCACAAAGTGGTATCTATAATACTATAATAGATCATCTCACTATCTTATCTATCTCAACATGCAAGCATGCCACCTCATCAAAGGTCCACCACAATATGCATGTGAACATGTTCTTCATTATTAGTTGATCTCATGCACACATCCATTTAATGACACATGCAACCTCCCTCAAAATGCATGGATTTTTCTCTATTATATTACATCACTTTTAACATGCATACATGTCACGTCATCAAAGGCTCACCACAATATACATGAGAAAAGGTTCTTCATTATTAGTTGATTTCATGCATACATCAATATAATGACACATGCCAACTCACTCAACATGAATGGATTTTTTCATTATATTACATTACTTATATTTAATAAATATTTTAACTACACAATAATAAAATACAATATATAAAATGTATTTTTATACTTTAATTAATATACTATTAATTCAAATATTCATGTTTCATGCAATCAATCATTCAAAATATATTGTAACTGATTCCCGTAGCAACGCGCGGGGTATTATCTAGTTATTGCAATGTTCCAGTACTATAGCACTCGTATAACTGCGTTTCATTGTTTTATATTGGTTTTCCGATTATACTCTTCGTTTTTTTTATTCTTTTCTTTGTTTTTTTACTTTGTTTTCATTGTCTTTTTACTTTTTCACATATAATATACGTTGGGTATATAAATTTTTATATATGTTTAAAAAAATCAAACATACGATTAACATATTTAAAAAAATATATTTTATTTTCAAATTTTCTGTATTAATCAAGAATATTGTTATGCACATTTTGGGAATTATTAAGAATTAATTAATATAATTTGTAACCCAGACGCTTCAAAGTGTGTAAAGCGCAGCACACGGGCCACTCACTCGCTCACACAAACAACACATGCACCTCTCATTTCATAGATCTTGTACAAACAAAATAAATGATATATGATTTAGCACGGAGAAAACCTATCTCCCGAGCCGCCGCCGCCAGGACTCCCGTCGCCGTCGATCTCCCTCTCCCCGCCACTCCCCTCTCCTCCTTCCCTTCCTCCCGGGTCGCTCTCCGACCGAGCTAGGGATGGCACCCGCAGGGTATGGGTGCGGGTGGAGCCACCCCATACCCTTACCCATCCCTTCAAACCTTACCCATCACCCGTACCCATACCCGTCGATGGGTACAATTTTTCCCCATACCCTCCACCCAACAGGGTATGCGGGTACCCATGGGTAAAAATACCCATATTCATAACACATAATTTAAGCATTACATAGTCAAAACAAACACCTTATGATCATAATTTATAAACAGCAACGCAACATAATAGGAACACATAGTAAACAGTAGCTTATTCTCACGAACAGCAACACTTATTTGTAAACAGCAGCACATTCTCATGAACATCAACACTTATTTGTAAACAGCAGCACATCAAGACAACAGCACATAGTCATAAACAGCGGCACATAGTCATATAATTTAATAAGTTCACAAACTCACGAGTCACAAAAAAGTATAGACGCAATTTCACCGCACGTAAGGCCACAAAATAAGCATTACAATAAAATTTTGGTACTATAACAAGTTCAGCCAAAATAAACTGGATCGTGGCGCAACACTTCTTTATTCTTGACCATGAATCAACACGAGATCATGCCTCCACATCTCAAAGGGCCAATTCCTAGATGGAAATGTGAATAAATTCAATTTAGAATTTGCATTGTAGAGGGTGCACTCAAATACTCAATTGAATTGACAAATGCATTGGTAAGTACTAACCTGCAACCCCTCTTGGATTTCTTGAAGGCAAATCCAAAAGCTAGCATCTCCTTTATGAGCATCTACAAACATTTGCAAACATGAAGAGACAATGGTTAGCAATAGTTAAATAATGAGAAAAATTGAACACAATATTATATTTACTCACCTTTGTATTTGTTTCTAAGCCAATCCTGGGAACACATCAAAACCTCCACCATATGAGGAGTTAGGCGACTCCTATGATCACTAAGTATTCTGCCACTTGTGCTAAATGTCGACTCTGAAGCAACTGTTGTCACAGGAATAGAAAAAATATCTCTTGCGACTTTCCGTAATGTTGGATATCTTGTTCCACTTACTTTCCACCAATCCAACACATTGAATTTTTCTGTGTAAGTCACTAAGCCATCTGTCAAGTACATATCTATTTCACCTTGTAACCTTGTTGTTGCGGGACTTTGCTTGGCAACAATGTCATTAAAGACAGTCATGATGGCAGGAGCTTTCATTGAAGAAATCAATTCTTCACATGGTGTATATTCATCTACTTCCCCTTCATACTCCTCTATCAATGCATGTAGACTAACAACTAATTCATCAACCAACTCAATACACTCATAAGAAGATGGCTCAATACCATGGAGCATGGCAAAGCAAGCTGTCAACATTTTCTTCTTGTATCGAGGATCAAGAAGTGTAGCCATCCCAATTAAACCTTGAATGTCCCTCCAATACTTATCAAATTTAGTATTCATTTCCTTTGTCATTTCTTTGATAATTGGGTTGCTAGAAGTGGCCCACTGTCTCATTCTCATTTTAATTTCACAGACTTAGGGGAAGTAAACATTAGCAGTAACATAATTAGTGCCCGAGAACAACTCAGTTATCTCATAGAATAATCTAAGTCTTTCTACCACATGTGTAGCAAACTCCCATTCTTCATCACTAGGTAAATACTCATATTGCTTGTCAACTTGCTTTGCACGTTCAAAAACAACTCTATATGGTAAATCTACTTCTAGCATCATGAAAGTGGAGTTCCACCTAGTTTTGCAATCAAGAGCCAATTTTCTTGTTATTTTTACTTTTTAAAACTTAGCCATGTCCTCAAACTTCTCTATCCTTTTTCCCGTGGCAGTCCAATATGCCACACTTTCCCTAATGTTTTCTATAGCTGACTTCATAACATCCAATCCATCCTTAACTATGAGATTTAATATGTGCGCACAACAGCGCATATGTAGCAAAGTACCTTCCAAAAGGAGTTTCTTCTTCCCTATCTTCCCCACAATCATCTCAATTGCCTTGTCATTTGTTGTGCAATTGTCCACTGTTACTGTCATCAGTTTTTCATCAATATTCCACTGAACTAGGGAGTCATAGAGCTCTTCGCATATTGTTTCTGCATTGTGAGGAGCTGGAACATATACAAACCTGCAGTATTCAACAACTTATCAAAAATATTATCACATGATAAACAAAAACATATCTAAACAACACCAAGAAAATATATTCATCAACAACACACAATAGTACCTCATAATAATACTACGAAGCTTCCAAGATTCATCAATGAAATGAGCTGTAACAACCATATAGCCCTTCTTTTGGATGTCAGCGGTCCACATATCTGTGGTGATAGCAACCCTTGATTGGTTCATAGTCATATAATCAATTGCCTTCTTTCTTTCGGTGTAGAAATTTTCAACAATATCACGCCTACAAAATAAAAGAAGAGGATAATATATATTAATTAGTGATTTCATAGAATCAAGTGAACTGAAAATAAATCAAATAAAACTATAGCGAGGTATACCTAATCGTGTTTCTTGTATGTAGCTTGAATTGTGGCTGAAGTGCATGAACAAACCTCCTAAAACCAACATGGTCCACTATAGACAATGGATACTCATGGCCCCATTGGTGGTGGTTGTGATGCTGCTGCAAGAATTGAAACTCTGTAGCGAGACTTTTCTTTTTTACTTCTTCTCTGTTTTTGTTTTGGTTGGCTGAGTGCATCCGTACTGCCTTTTGGGCATTGCGTAGTTGCAGAGGTCGGGTGTAATTGGTATTTTTTCGATATTAATATGTTCTCCTTTTCCAAAAATTTGTACTAAGTAAACCTATTTTGTGTTTTTACTAAAAACATAACTTTCAAACTAATCTGCCAAATTAAAATATATTTTTATATTTCTGTTTATCTTGATGAAATTTTCAGAACTAGATCTCATATGAGCATGTTTCAATGAATATTTTTGAAAAAAAAACTTTTTCCCAAAATAGAAAAATATGTGTATGAAAACCAACCGTGTACTTGCCATCCGGGGTCACCACCTTGCCATCCTTCTCCAAGCCTCTCTCAAACACCATAAAATGCATATGCCACCCGCCGGAGAGAAAGCAATCACATCCCCACCTTCTCCCAAGAACCCACCCCAAGGCAAGGCAGGAGGGGAATACATACCCAGGGAACACACGACGAAGCACGTGCGGGGAAAGCCTAGCCGAGGCAAGGGGGACACCCCACCCCTACACCCGAGCCTAGGCTCATGCCACCTCCCATGCGATAGCAGCACCTCCAAAGGGATCAACAACTAGCGCCCCGCTAGATATGGACTCTCTAGATCTAAGGGGAGCCACCCTGGTAGCCAATAATTATGGTCGTTAGGAAGCCTCGACAGTGCCGACCACATGCACCTTTGACACCTCACACGATCTGACAGCACCCACTATAACCCATCGAGAGCCACCATCAAGCATCTAGCACACCCACAGAGAGAGGAAGAGTCGCACCAGCCTTCTACCTCCGCCCCTACCAAGTCAGCATCTACACCAACGCACCACCAGGCAGCACCCGCTCTAGGAGCATCCAGGCCCCACCGACGAGGACCCCCACACCACATGCAACCACCGAATATTCAAACTAGACCCATCTAGATCATTATTCATGCAATCCCACAACATCATCGTCCTACACCCACAACTCTATTGCCAGCATCCGCTACCGCCATCCCGCTTTGTTCATCACCGAGTGGGTAGAGAGGGAAACCCGCCACCGTCAAATAGAGGCGAGGGGGAGTAGGGCGAGAACTGATAGCTACGGTCCTTCCTTCACTCCACCCCCCCCAAGGAGGAGTGTATGGAAGGTTTGGTTATCCTTGCGCATCCTCGACTCATGATACGTGAGTGTACTCTAATATTCGATCCCTCAAGAGATTAGTGATCCATCTAGTAGTTAAAGTTCTCAACTAGTTTTTGTAGTTTTTGAAAATAAACATGGATTGCCCAAAATGCTGTTGGGAAACGTAGTAGAAAACAAAAAAAAATTCGGCCTACGAATCAAGAACCCAAGATCATCCAAGAAGATTGCATACAAGGTTTTAGGTCATGGCTCACAAACCGATGTAGCGGAAGTAGAGTTGGTGAAGCTCGTGGACGTAGTGGAAGTAGATCTCGCAAGTTCTCCCACGAACAGTCCCTCGATCAATCCCACGAACAAGTCCTGCGATCTAGTCCCACGGACAAGTCCCATGAACAAGCTCCTCGAAGAAGGGTCGAAGGTACGACCCCTCCATTAGTATCCACACATCCCGTAGCAGCAATCCAGCAGCGCTCCGCCGTCCAGAGATGAACGCCACCGAGAAAACTAGAGGGAGAAAACCCTAACGGATTCCGATCTAGAACAGCGTCTAAACCGGGGTCTAAAAGTGGAGCAACGGGGTTTAGAGGAGGGAGGGTGGCGCATAGGCCTTGGGGACAAGTGGTGTTGCGCCCCCCACCCCTCCCCCACATTATATAGGTGGCCAAGAGGCCCTTGGGGCGCAATAAGGAGGGTGGGGAGTCCAACTTGGACTCCCAAACCTCCCAAACCTTCCCACCGGAAACCTGCCATATTGGAGAGTTGGACTTTCCACCTGGAGGGGAATTCCTTCCCCTTGGTGCGCCCCCCACCCCTTGGCCGGCCAGGGCAGCCTAGGTGGCTTGCCCCCCAAGGCTAGGGGCGCAGGGGAGTGGGTGGTACTGCCCGGAATCTTCCGGAACCTTCCATGACCTTCTAGAAGCTTCCAGAACCTTCCGGGACATACCGGGACCGTTTCGGGACATTCCGGACACTTCTGGAGCACTTCCAGGACCTCCCGGGACCATTCTCGGACGTTCCGGAGCCATCCGGATAGTTTACAAAACCATCCGAGTTACAATTTAAGCCACCCGATGACCGCGAAGGTTGTCAGGACGCCCAGCGATTATCCAGAAACTATTCCGGTTGATCCAGGACTTCCCCAGTACCATTCTCATATGATTCGGAACCACCTGGTACTACTCCAGAGTGATCCGGACATATCCTTAAATACCCAGAACTACTTCTGGTGCCCTTATGAACAATTCCATAAATCTTCGGAACTACTTCCGGTACCCGTATGAACTATTCTGCTTTGCTTCCACTAAACCTTCTACCATACTAGTATTCTAACAGACTACTGCTCGTTAAGTGTGTGACCCAATAGGTTCGGTATAATGCGGACATGACTCAGAACATCTTCCGGACATAGGTCAACAGCCTTTTGTCAATAGCCAATAATCAACAGCGGAGCCATGGACACCCATGTTGACTCCCGCACATACACGAAGAAACTTCGAGTGAACCATTATGTTTATTCATGTACCATTCCCTTTGCTTCGCGATATATGACAAAGTTAGAGGAGAGAAGTTTGGCACCCATGTGTAAAAACTTTTGAACACAAGCCACTCGTTATCCTCTTTGCTCGTTTGTCCCTTTTCTCGTTATTGTATTCCGGTATCCTCGTGACTGAATCACAATGCGTCTGGCCAGACTATAATGGATACCGTCATACCGAGTGGGCCCGAAGTGAATATCTTCTTCATCGTGAAGGAGCAAATCCCATTCTTGAACTATCACAGTCACTAGCCACACCATCTGACATACCCAGAAATTATCTTACTACTTCCCATTTACGGGAGGATTCATCTAAGAACCAAAGCATGTCTTCCTGTGTGAAGCAACTCGATACTCTCATGGTCTAAGGAATTACGTATATGATAACATTTCATGATATGACTTATAACGTAGTTACGATGTGATCTCTAAGTATATCATTCAATACTGGGGTCGGTTCAACATCATTGTTCTGCTAACAATATGTTCCCATTGCTACTGACATCCTTGTTACAAGAACAATGTCCATGATTAAGAAAACGTAATCATCAGTTAGCACATGAGCTGGTCTTAGAGGCTAAACCAGGAACTCTTGGTGTTTACATTTCCACACATGCAAATGAGTTTTCTTCTGAATCTCACAGTCAGGGTCATTGCAATTATAGCACAGAAATATAAACATTAATTACGAACGTGGAAATATATATATAATAACATTTTATTATTGCCTCTAGGGCATATTTCCAACAGTCTCCCACTTGCACTAGAGTCAATAATATTATCAGTGCTTGAGCATTTTACACCTATGGCATACCGGTGTAATACATGCTTCATTTGTGGTATAGACTTCATCATCGGATCTGACGTTTCAGACCCGTTTGTATCTTGCATATCTTCGCGTTTTCACGCTATCATAAAATTCACTAATTTTATCAGTTTAGCTTTGTATATGTTTGAATCAATTGGTAGGACCTTGGTTCCTTTAGAATAAGTCATGAAATCATTCATCAATGTTCCATGAGCTTCAAGTATCTAAGAAACCATACCATGTTCATAAAAGAACTCATGATTCAAAATACCCTCCTTGTTACTTCTTTAAGCAACAATATACTTACCCTCTGTTATAGAATTCGCCACAGTATCGAACTTGACAAAGTTCCTCCATACTGCGCCACCCTTACGTGTGAAACACATAATCCCAATTAAAATTGAAAATCGGTCGGAGTAAGTATGAAGACTGAATTGGTGTAACTATTTACATCAAAAATTCAGCTGATGTAACTCATTACAACGAGCTCTTCATTCTCTCCATTTTCCGAGAAACAAATCTTATCTATCATAAGTTTAACTTTTCACTATTTGTCCAATGATCAACATATTGATCACTTTGGTATCTTGCTCAGAACCTTTTGGAGCGTTGGACATATCTGGTAGTTTTACATATTATGGTGTACATGATTAATCCAAACACATAGGTGAGTGGAATTCAATTCACGTGTTTTTGCTTATCTGTGTTCATCAACACTGATTTCTGCAAACAACTTTTCACCACGACTTCCGCAAGAACAAGTTTCTTGGCATTTCATACTAAACTACTTTAGTATCATGTCAATATGTAGTGTTGGCTTTAGCATGATCAGGCACTTACTATCTTCATAGATCACTGTGCTCAATACTAATGCTATATCAGCCCAAGTTCTTCAACTGAAAACTATTTCCAACGAAGTCCTTAATCGTGTCAAGAAATTTAAATCATTTCTAATCAACAATATGTCATCTACATAAGGTTTTAGAAATATCATTCAGCTCCCACTTACTTTCTTGAATATTCAAGCATCTTCGTTATTCCTGATGACAACAAAATCTTTTGGAAATTTCATCATAAGAAAGATTCCAACTCCATTCTGCTAGCTTCAGTCCATCACTGGACATCCAAGGCTTGCATCTATTTTAGCATCCTTTGAATCGACAAAACATTCCGGTCGTATCACATATACGTCCTTTGTTATTTTTCCGTGTAGGAACGTTGTTTTGACGTTCATTCTACCATATCCTATAAATGAGATATGTAGTAATTGCTAATATAACCCGAACTGACTAAAGCATCTCTACGGTCGACATTACTTCGCCGTAGTCAACTTTTGTACTTGTTAGAAAACATATTTCCAACGAGTTGAGCTTTATGGATAAAACAATTTCATTCGAATCAGTTATAGATCCATTTATATATTCTTCAGACTCTTAGTCTTTCGGAGGGTCTACCAAGTTCAAAACTTGACTTACTTCCATGGATACTATCTCGGATTATTTGGCATTTAGCCAAATCCCGGAGTCAGGGCCCATCAACGCTTCTTTGTCTATCACAGGTTTATCGTTGTCGAACAACAATATCTCGTTTACATAAAAAGTTTGTACAAGTTTTGTCTAACCTGTGTGGTTCAGCTGCGCACTTCTCTGAAGATTCAACAATCTTGATAAGTTGCACTGTCCTCCCACTCACTCTTTTGCAAGAAACCATTTTCTTCAAAACACATAGTTCTTAACAGCAAACAGTTTTGCTTTTGTGTAGTGATAGAGGAATACCAAACCTTTTGGAATAACCTTCACAAAGTAGCACTTATCTGATTTGGTGTTTTGAGTATGTAAAACATATGCCTCATATACCCAAATTTTAAGAAAAGACAACATGGTTTTAACAGTCCATACCACATCTAATATGGTGTCATTTCAACAGATTTGATGGTGCTCTTTTCAGTGTAAAAGCCGTAGTCACTAATGCATAACTTTAACAAGTATAATGGCAAATTGATAAACGTCATATTTAATCTTACCGTGTCATACATGGCTTGATTACATCTCTCGAACACTTTACTCATAGTGGTGTTCCGGGAGACGCAAGTTATGACACTTCTTCACAACTCATCAGACGTTCGCTAAACTTGTAACTCAAATATTACTTTCTACAATCTAATTTGCAGAAGCTTTATTTTCTTGTTACAATGAATTTCTATTTCAGTTTAAAATTCTTTGAACATTTCAAAGATTTCAGACGTATGTCTCGGTTGAACAGATATCCACATATCTGCTTGAACTCATGAGTGAAGATAGGGAATCCACTGCACACAACTACACTTATTGGACTACACACATCATCATGTATGATTACCAATGGTTTAGTTGCCCATTCATGTATGGCCTATCAACGGTGTTTTAGTCACATTACTTCGAGACAAAGATCGCAAGCGTCAAGTGATTCATAATCATATGACTCGAAAGTCCATCACTTATGGAAAATCTTCATGCATGTTATGTCACTTGTGATAAACGGCAGTGCCACATCTATGTGGTATTTCTGTCAGTCTTGCGACGTTTAGCGTCAGTGTTATGGATGTTTAGCATTATTATCAAGATTCATAACATACAACCTATTCATAATGGAAGTATGGCCTTTACGTTATTCATAGCTTTGAACAACTCTCTTGCAACAAACATGATTCAAAATGATGTTTTGCAACAAGGCTAAAGTGTAGTAACAATTTACTCAACTCTAAAATGAATTATGAAGATAATCATAGAGTCAACACACGGTATAGTAAACCTTTTACCGTGTTCCTGAGTGTGTCAAAACTCATCATTAGCTAGTCATAAAGGCCATAGTATTTCTTGCGTCGACTTGCAACAATATGCAATTGAAGTGATATTCTAGTGATCAACAGTTTAATCACAATATACAAGAATTAAGATTAACCGCTTAATCATGATTCCCAAGAATTACATCTTTTGACCAGCAATGAATTCATCTATAACTCCGTATGACTTTCATTTCTGAGCTGGATATTCCAGTCTTCTTTCGTTTTGCCTTTATACGTATCATAGTTCTATTTCCAATGTCACTCCTACTCACAGAAGATCATACATGATCAAGGGTGGCGCATGCCATGGACTTTCCGGCGTGTAAGTCTTACTAACACCCTATGGAACTTCCTTTCCCTTAATCCTCATCATCATATGATCAGTGTTCTTCTGGATCCCACACTTATCAGTTTTGTTTAGAGCACAATGAACATTTTCACTAATGCTTACAATCAGACATTGTACTAGATATCTTATATCCTACATCAATTGTCTTATCACTGAAAACAATTTTTCAGTTCCATGAATATAACATAACTATCCCAAACGTTTCGAAGTTCGGGTTTCATGGTGGTGAAGACAATGCACTTAGCTGTGGTGGAATTCTAGCATTTTGGATTATGGACGTAAGTCACATCATCCATAGCATCAGCGGGAGAGCATCAAAAAATTGCAATAGGACATGGTCCTTCTCGGCACTATTGAGGATAGTCCTCACAATACGGTACCAATCGTAAAGTTTTTACCAGATAATACAGTTAATCAAAATCAATTGGGAAGGTGGTAACGCGAGCCATTATTCTACAACGATAATGCAAATACTAAGACTTTGTTCATAATTAAGTTGCACTTGTGATTAATCAATTTAATTACTAAGTGCGCTCCCACTCAGATCAATATCTCTCGTAATTGATGCTGGAGTGATTCAAGATCATCACCTTGCATCTATCTATTGCTTTGCCTCGAGCTAATAAACAGTTCTGGCACGCAGGCCATAATTAAGTGACAATCATATGACTCCAGTCATCATGCCGTACCACGACAGGCAGGTCGCGAATAAATATTACATAACATATAGCATCTCATACAAACACATTGCAAATCTTGAAGGCTATACCACATCACATGCTTACTCTGCAAAAACGAGTTAGATCGCCATCTACACGGGTTGTTGCAACTTTTATCGTGGTTGTTAAGCAGGTTTACAAGGCAAACGAGAAACCCTAGATAAAACAAAACACGATACTTCTTTTGTTGCTAGTTTAACATACGGGGTGCGTGCAGCAACTAATGCCACAAGCCAAACTTCGTTAAACGCGTGACCCCCGTGTGGATTTGAGTTCATAAAATCCACAAGCCCCTCCATGTTAAATCTTCTATTGCGAGATTAAGATGAGATCCAAGGAGTTTGATGTAGACCATGATCAAGGCAACCAGCATACTGAAAGCAGCATAGAGGGATCGATGGAAAACTCAATCCTTGTAGCAAAACCTCAACTTGCCATCAAGCATAGGAAAAATCACATGACAGGGAAGCAACAAGAAAATCAATGCCTCATATCACACATATGATCTAGACCTAACCATGCATCTAATCAAGGATCGCTCTGATACCACTGTTGGGAAACGTAGTAGAAAACAAAAAAAAATTCGGCCTACGAATCAAGAACCCAAGATCATCCAAGAAGATTGCATACAAGGTTTTAGGTCATGGCTCACCAACCGATGTAGCGGAAGTAGAGTTGGTGACGCTCGTGGACGTAGTGGAAGTAGATCTCGCAAGTTCTCCCACGAACAGTCCCTCGGTCAATCCCACGAACAAGTCCCGCGATCTAGTCCCACGGACAAGTCCCATGAACAAGCTCCTCGAAGAAGGGTCGAAGGTACGACCCCTCCATTAGTATCCACACATCCCGTAGCAGCAATCCAGCAGCGCTCCGCCGTCCAGAGATGAACGCCACCGAGAAAACTAGAGGGAGAAAACCCTAACGGATTCCGATCTAGAACAGCGTCTAAACCGGGGTCTAAAAGTGGAGCAACGGGGTTTAGAGGAGGGAGGGTGGCGCATAGGCCTTGGGGACAAGTTGTGCTGCGCCCCCCACCCCTCCCCCACATTATATAGGTGGCCAAGAGGCCCTTGGGGCGCAATAAGGAGGGTGGGGAGTCCAACTTGGACTCCCAAACCTCCCAAACCTTCCCACCGGAAACCTGCCATATTGGAGAGTTGGACTTTCCACCTGGAGGGGAATTCCTTCCCCTTGGTGCGCCCCCACCCCTTGGCCGGCCAGGGCAGCCTAGGTGGCTTGCCCCCCAAGGCTAGGGGCGCAGGGGAGTGGGTGGTACTGCCCGGAATCTTCCTGAACCTTCCATGACCTTCTAGAAGCTTCCAGAACCTTCCGGGACATACCGGGACCGTTTCGGGACATTCCGGACACTTCTGGAGCACTTCCAGGACCTCCCGGGACCGTTCTCGGACGTTCCGGAGCCATCCGAGTAGTTTACAAAACCATCCGAGTTACAATTTAAGCCACCCGATGACCGCGAAGGTTGTCAGGACGCCCAACGATTATCCAGAAACTATTCCGGTTGATCCAGGACTTCCCCAGTACCATTCTCATATGATTCGGAACCACCTGGGACTACTCCAGAGTGATCCGGACATATCCTTAAATACCCAGAACTACTTCTGGTGCCCTTATGAACAATTCCATAAATCTCCGGAACTACTTCCGGTACCCGTATGAACTATTCTGCTTTGCTTCCACTAAACCTTCTACCATACTAGTATTCTAACAGACTACTGCTCGTTAAGTGTGTGACCCAATAGGTTCGGTATAATGCGGACATGACTCAGAACATCTTCCGGACATAGGTCAACAGCCTTTTGTCAATAGCCAATAATCAACAGCGGAGCCATGGACACCCATGTTGACTCCCGCACATACACGAAGAAACTTCGAGTGAACCATTATGTTTATTCATGTACCATTCCCTTTGCTTCGCGATATATGACAAAGTTAGAGGAGAGAAGTTTGGCACCCATGTGTAACAACTTTTGAACACAAGCCACTCGTTATCCTCTTTGCTCGTTTGTCCCTTTTCTCGTTATTGTATTCCGGTATCCCCGTGACTGAATCACAATGCGTCTGGCCAGACTATAATGGATACCGTCATACCGAGTGGGCCCGAAGTGAATATATTCTTCATCGTGAAGGAGCAAATCCCATTCTTGAACTATCACAGTCACTAGCCACACCATCTGACATACCCAGAACTTATCTTACTACTTCCCATTTACGGGAGGATTCATCTAAGAACCAAAGCATGTCTTCCTGTGTGAAGCAACTCGATACTCTCATGGTCTAAGGAATTACGTATATGATAACATTTCATGATATGACTTATAACGTAGTTACGATGTGATCTCTAAGTATATCATTCAATACTGGGGTCGGTTCAACATCATTGTTCTGCTAACAATATGTTCCCATTGCTACTGACATCCTTGTTACAAGAACAATGTCCATGATTAAGAAAACGTAATCATCAGTTAGCACATGAGCTGGTCTTAGAGGCTAAACCAGGAACTCTTGGTGTTTACATTTCCACACATGCAAATGAGTTTTCTTCTGAATCTCACAGTCAGGGTCATTGCAATTATAGCACAGAAATATAAACATTAATTACGAACGTGGAAATATATATATAATAACATTTTATTATTGCCTCTAGGGCATATTTCTAACAAATACGACACCTATCACTAATAGGCTAGAGCTCTTGACACCAAAAGTTCAAACAATACTCACAAAAATACCTCGAAACTATTGCAAGTTAATACTACAATCGAATAGCAACCTCAATTACCTACTTCAAGACAAGACACAACTCAGTGTAACAACCAACTCTCTTAACAAGATAAACATCAAAACTAAAGAGAGTTCCAGCAACAAACTAAACATGACAGTAGCTACGAAAGATAAAGAACACACAACAGAGAAAAGATAAGCATGAAAACTCATATGATGTGTTCTAGTTCAAAGTGGAGCGTGTTTCTCTTCCACACAAAGTAAGCTGGGGTCTAACTTGTTATGAACAGCAAGCAAAGCTAAAGAAAACAATAAATAGTGATACGCTCCAAACATAGCACATAATGCATGAAGTGATAAAAATATAGTGAGACGAAGGATGAACTGATGATTGTTGATGGAGAAGGGGATGCACGGGGGCATCCCCAAGCTTAGACGCTTGAGTCTCCTTGAATATTTATTGGAGATGTATGGGGCATCCCCAAGCTTGAGTGTTTGACACTCCTGGGTCTTCTTTCATCATCTTCCCTCGCACACTTGAAAACTCCCTTCATACATAAATCATCATAATCTGATTAGAGAGGTTAGTACCATTAATAAAATATATTTTTCTTCATTGGAAATAAAGATATTATTAAATATCTACTATTTATCAAGATTGCCAAAAAGTTTTTGCAAAGAAAAAGCAAGCTTAAGGTTTGCAAAAGTGAACAAAGGCAAAATGTGACAGAATCTGTGAAAAACAGAACAACAGGTAGTAAATAATTTTTTCGGGGTACTTCTGCAACTAAAATAAAAAAACTCAGAACATATGAAAGTTTCACAATTGTATAGAGCATGCTGTGTAAAAAATTCAGCTCAAAATGATGAACTGGTGATTTGTTTTGATGTTTTCCGTCAAGCAGATAGAATCTGTTTTCTGGACAGCACGTCACAACTTTTGCTTCCCTTATCATAAGAGGCTAGAACTTGGCATAAAGCTTTAAAATAAAGATATAATGATGCTTCTACAGTAGTAAAAATCATCAAGACCACTAAAAACAGAAGTAAAAAACATCTTGGGTTGCCTCCCAACAAGCGCTTTCTTTTACGCCTTTAAGCTAGGCACGGAGATTGCAAAAGATGCTCACAAAGGAATAAGATTTTAAGCAAACGAGAGCATCAAGAAGCAAATGTGAAACACATTTAAACCTAACCCACTTCCTATGCCTAGGAAACTTGTAAACAAATAAATCAAATAAGCACAAAGTGACATGCATAGGAAGGTGGAAAAAGAACAACTTCAAAACTTTCAACATAAAGAGAGGAGTTTTAGTAATGTGGAAGTTTCTACAACCAAACTTACCTCTCTCAAAATAATTTCTAGTAGTATCATGAACAACATCAAGAATATAACTATCACATAAATCATGTTGTTCATGACGTACAAGCACACGTGTATAGTTTTCAACACGGTCTTTAGGATCATAAGATAAATGCATCCCATCACATTGAGCCTTGATAAGAGCAAAATTTTCCGGAATAGTTGGAGATTTAAAAAGGATAATAGAACAATCAAGTGTGGGTGCAATAGCAACAATTTCATGCTTAACATAAGGAACTATAGCGAGTTCATCTTCGCAAACATAATCCATATTGGCATCATGGCCATCAACAAAGAAAGTATCAAGATCTTCAGAAAGGGATTTATCAAGTGAGTCCTTGGAGTCATGGGATTCCTCATCAAAGCAATCATTGGCATCTTCTTGGGAAGCAAACAGTTTGTTTTTAAAATCCTCAATATAATCATTGCAAACATAATTCTCAAAACAATAAGCAAGGACTGCAAAGTTTTCAGACTTGTAAATAGTACCATAATACTTTTCAATCAAAGAAGCAATCTCATAAGCACCCTTAAAAGCAAGAAACTCTTCAATATTTACCTACTCAAGGACGGGCAGTAATTAAGCTTGGGGATGTTGATACGTCCAAACCGTATCTATAATTTCTGCTTGCTCTATGCATCTTTTGTGTGATATTGCTATGATATTGATGCACTTCCATACACTTTTGATCATATTCGGACTAACCTATTAACTCAGTGCAACCCAGTGCCAGTTCCTGTTTTTTGCTGTTTTTGTATTTTAGGTTTTCCCATTACTTAAAGTGCCAGAAAAATTCCGGGAAAAATATAGGAAAAAACAACGTACAGGAAGCTTCGGGAAGAGCCCAAGTGGGGCCAGAGGGGAGCCAGGGGTGGCCCAGGCGGCCACCTGGCGCGGCCACCCCCTAGGCCGCGCCAGGGGGCGCTTGGGGCCCCTGGTCCACCTCTGGCTGCCCCCCTTCGCCTATATATCCCTTTCGTCCCTAAACCCTCGAGGACAGAACCCTTTTTCGCGATCTCTCCTCTGTTCCGCCGCCGTTGCGCTTCCAAGATCGGGAGCACCAGGAGCCCTCTTCCCGGCACCCTGTCGGAGGGAGGAACCACCTCCGGGAGCTTCTCCACCACCATGGATGCTTCCCGGATGAACCGTGAGTAGTCCACCTTGGACCATGGGTCCATGATCAGTAGCTATGTGATATTCTCCTCCCCTCTTTGTTCTTCATGGTTTAGACCTCGTGAGCCGCCCTACATGATCGACGCACATATGTAATCTTTCTGCTGTTGCTATGTTGAGTTTGCTGGGATCTGATGGATTATGAGACTATGTTCAGATTGTGATTGAGTAATATATTTGATTCTCCTCTTTTATATTTATGTTCTTGAGTAATTCTTGCATGTTCTCCGTTGATGTTTATTGCTTTGGCCAAGTAGTAGGTAGTGACTCCAAGAGTGAGCGTTATGCATGATTGTGGGTTCATGCCCCCTGATGACTAACTTGAGTGCCAGAAACATGAGTCTAGGGGATGTGTTGTTGCCACAAGGGAGAAAACAACGGTGCTTGCACTTGCGGGTGCAAGGAATGTTTACTTTACGCAAAGTTCTTTAATGCAATTGTCTATTGCTTTGAGTTTATACTTTGGGTGGGATTCTTAACTTAATACCAGCGAGATGTTCTGGATAGATATCTCCAGGTGGATGATTAGTAGGTATATGCAGATGGATTTCGGTCTACTTGTCTTGGCGTATCGCCCAAGCTTTTGAGCCTCTTTCTTTCTTTATAGCATAGTTAGCATTGGTTTGCGCACATAATCATGTCAATTGCCCAGCTGTAATTTGTTTACCTCGCATGGCTATTTTATCGTCTTTTGGGAGAGAGACATCACTAGTGAACATCATGGGACCCCGGTTCATATTTCCAACACTGTTTACACTCGTTATTTATTTTCTGCTTTATTTCCTTTTCTGTTGCTATTGCTATCATTATTATCCGGTGCGTTTGATCCTTTGTAAACAACAAGGCCAGAGGGATTGACAACCTCTCTGAACTCGTTGGGAGCAAAGTTATCTGTTGTGTATGTAGGTCCGCGTCAACCGCTTAATTGTTGGCACCGTTGTCACCTTCCTGTCGTTGTCGGAGTCCTACTAGAGACAAACCTTGGTATCTTCACCGAGGGAAATTTGTTGTTGTCTACATCTTAACCTTCCACTTTGGGTAACCAACGAGGGGCGAGAAGCCTTCAGCGAGCACAAATTGATCGAAGGTGATCCAAATGAAACATGTCCATTCTACCATATTTGGGTGGTTCCACACCCATGGTAAAGATAGCATCAGCAGGCAGGCAAAGACAAAGACAAAGGTAGAAACTATTTTTTTGGTTTTTGATAAAGGACACAAAGATAAAGACTGAAAGATAAACTAACAAGACTAAAAAACAAAGGTAAAAGATAGTGTGCAACTCCCCTATCTTAGCACTCGGAGTTGATGTCTACGCACGCTTCTATTCTTGTAGACTATGTTGGGCCTCCAAGCGCAGAGGTTTGTAGGACAGCAACAATTTCCCTCAAGTGGATGACCTAAGATTTATCGAACTCAGGGAAGTAGAGGTTGAAGATGGTCTCTCTCAAGAAACCTTGCAATTAAGATACAAGAAGTCTCTTGTGTCCCCAACACACCTAATACAACTAGGAGTAGTATAGGTGCACTAGTTCGGCGAAGAGATGGTAAAATATGGGTGATAGGTGTGATAAAACGAAGTAATATAAATCTGTAATAAAAAGTGCAGCAAAGAAACAAGTAACAAAAGTGCGTGCAAACGGTGTAAAAATGATGGAAACAAGGCCTAGGCTTCATACTTTCACTAGTGTCAACTCCCAACAACATTAACATAGTCTAATCACATGATATTTTTCCATAAAACATGCAATGGAGACGTACTCGGAGGTCATTCCTTTGTGGTCAAGAGAGGACGAGAATTGTGTAGGGCTACAAAAGCACACCTCAGAGTTCGTAGTTCTGAATCTATGGATTTCCCAATGTCACCGCGGCCATCCAAAGAGAGTACCACAATCACCACAACATATCTAAAGGATAGTCAAAAACAAACACCAAAAGACTCTCAATCTTCAATCCACACACAAAAGAGGAAATCACTCATGATAATATTTTTCTAACCCATGTCCAATAGACCGCTGTCACCTTGGTCTTGGAGATTATACTAGATAAGATCAATTGAGTACATCAATCCAATACATAGAGGAAGGGGAAATATCATGGGATCACCCTAGATTAACATAGCCTACGATCACAACAAAGATCACATCATGGGAGAGAGAAACCACATAGATCAAGATATAAGCCTTAGCCCCAAGGGTAACTACTCACACATGGACATGGTGAGAGGGAGAGTTGTTGATGGAGAGGTGCAACCCGGAGGAGATGAAGGAGACGGCGACGGCGGCGGCCACGGCGGCGGCGGCGCCCACGGCCACGGCCACGGCCACGGCGGTGGCCACGACCCTTGGGGGCAGCGGCCCTTGGCCCCCTTCTTCTTCCTTGGAGATGGTGCTGCTGTGGAGATTGATCTCCCCCTCAAGACGGCTGCCAAGGGGGAGGAAATTTCGTGGTGCCCTTTGACCTAGGTTTCCTCTCTTTATATAGACTCTCGGATTCCCATCATCCAGATTACGTCTTCTGTATTTCGGGGTTTCTGGAAGCATCCGAACTCCGATTGGGCCGAATTTTATGTCTAAATCCACCAGAAAAAATTCCCTACAACTTTGTAGTTTTAAGTTTTTCCGTTTAAGGCCGTATTCTAGCGTTTCGGAGGCGATATTTAAAACCTGTCTGGTGGGGACAGATTTCGGGAAAGTTAGAGTCCAACTCTTACAGGGCTTCCTTTTGTGATCTTTCCTTTATCCAAGTAATTCCTACACATAAAGTAGAAAAGAAAGAACTTGTGCACTCTTGCAACCATTAATAGGTTAGTTCCAAAATATGTTATAAAGATATATGAAAGTATATAAAAAACATAGCAATATCACACAAAACATGCATGAAGCAAGCAGAAATTATAGATACATTTGGGACGTATCAACATCCCCAAGCTTAATTCCTGCTCGTCCTCGAGTAGGTAAATGATAACAAGCATAATTTCTGTGGTGACATGCTACCAACCATATAAGAACTCTTAAGTCAAGCAATCAAGGCATGTAATTCAATACAAGTTATAACAGACAAGAGTCTATATTTGCATTGAAACAAGCAACATAAGAACATAAAGGTGCAAGAGCTCTCGCTGTCCGTGACTCGAATGTCTCCAAATGGTGTTTGCGTGCAAGAAAGGGGATAGGGATATACGAGAAAAAATATTTTTGTGTTGAGAACTCAATCTACTAAAGTTTCACACTTGGTCTTCTTTCGAATCTTATCTTGACTCATCCCCAGACCACTAGCCAGGTACAAGTCAAAATGATCCACTCCTTTTCGACATTTTGAGCACTCATGCAATGGATGAGCGTAAGCAAGAAAGTTGACACTTAGGATGGCAAAGAGAGAAAAAGTGGAGGAGGAAGACAAAAATGGTGTGAAAGGCTCACATCAATGAGGACAATCATAGGCGAGAGAAAGACAAATGATAGATATGATGTGAGGAGTAGGGATTGCCATGCAACGGATGCACATATGAGCTAAGGTAAGCTCTCCAATGGAACTAGTGGGGGTGCATCCAACTTGCTTGCTCATGAAGGCCTAGAGCTCATTTGAGGAGGCTCATCATTGGAATATACAAGCCAAGTTCTATAGTATGAATGTCCCCACATAGCTATATGCATGAATGATAATCTCTATGGAGTACAAGATATAAGATGGAGTATGAGTGTGGATCTCTCAAAAGGAATAGTAGTGTGCCCCCTTCTCTCTTTTTATTTTTATTTTTCTCTTTTTTCTATTTTTTTTGTATTTTTTTGTGGCCTCAATGGCTCTTTCTATTTCTCTCATTTGTCCTCTTTGGGATCTTATGATTTTGTCCTCTTTGGGATCTTTTCCTCACTTTAGGGGCAACACTTTATATATTACAAAAAGTATAGAAGATCTTTCACACGTTACAAAGTACTCAAATCATAAAGAAGATGTAACTATCATGATGTATGCAAATGTATGCCTCTGCCAGTGTAGCAGGAGATGTGATGGCGCGAGAGTTGACGGGTGTAGTCTTCTCGCCCTTCGTTGGTGAGCCCCAAGTGGAACGCGTGATGCAGCACAACAGCAAATTTCCCTCGGTAAAGATACCAAGGTTTGTCTTTAGTAAGACTCCAGAGATGATAAGTAGGTGTCAGCGGCGCAACTGACGCGGACCTGCACACAGACACAAATAACTTTGTTCCCAACGAAGTTCAGAGAGGTTGACAATCTCTCCGGTCTTGTTGTTTACAAAGGATAAAACGCAAGGGATAAAAATAGCAACTTGAAAGTAAATGCAGAAAAGTAAATATAGCGTGGAAACAATGATAAGGATATGGACCGGGATACGTGATGTTCGCTAGTGATGTCTCTCTCCCAAAAGACGATAAAATTGCTATGCGAGGTAAACAAATTACAGAAAGGAAATTCACAGGATTATGAACGCACCGCAATGCTAACTATGCTACAAAAGAAAGGAAGAGGTTCAAAAGCACAGGCAGTACGCCAAGGTAAGTAGACCGAAATCCATCTGCATCTACTACTAATCATCCACCTTGAGATATCTATCCAAAACATCTCGCTGGTATTAAGTTGCGAGCCCCACCCAAAGTGTAAACCCAAAGCAACAGACAACTGCATTAGAAATAACTCTGCGTAAAGTAAACAATCCTTGTAACCGCAGTTACAAGCACCGTTGTTTTCCTCCTTGTGGCAACATCACATCCCCTAGACTCATGTTTCTGTCACTCAAGCATGTCATCGGGGGGCATGAACCCACAATCTAGCACAACGCTCCCTCTTGGAGTCACTACCTACTACTTGGCCAAAGCAATAAACAGCAACGGGAACATGCAAGAATTACTTAGGAAAAAAAATATAAGAGATAAAAACCAAATATATTACTCTATCACAATCTGAACATAATCTCATAATCCATCAGATCCTATCAAACTCAACATAGCAATAGCAGAAATATTACAAAGGTGCCTCGATCATGTAGGGCAGATCACGAGGTCTAAACAATGAAGATCAAAGAGGGGAGGAGAACATCACATAGCTACTGATCACGGACCCATGGTCCAAGGAAAAGTACTCACGAGACATCCGGGGAGCATCCATGGTGGAGAGGAGACTCCCGGAGGTCAATGCTCCCGATCTTCGGAAGCGCGGCGACAGCGGAACAGAGGCGAGTTCGCGGAATAGGGTTCTCTTTTTGGGGTTTTCCCGTGACGGGGGATAAATAGGCGAAAGGGGGCAGCCAAAGGTGGGCCAGGGGCCCCAGGCGCCCCCCTGGCGCGACCAGGGGTGGGGCCGCGCCGGGTGGCCGCCTGGGCCCTCTGGCTCCCCTCTGGACCCTCCCGGGCTCTTCTCGAAGCTTCCGTCACGCTGATTTTTATCTGAATTTTCCCGAATTTTTCTGGCACTTTTTATATGGGGGAAAACTGAAATAGAAAAACAGCAGAAAACAGGAACTGGCACTGGGGTGCACTGAGTTAATAGGTTAGTCCAAATAAGATCAAAAGTGTATGAAAGTGTATCTAGATCATAGCAATATCACACAAAACATGCATGGAGCAAGCAGAAATTATAGATACGTTTTGGACGTATCAATATGCAATGATACAAGCGCGTCATGTAGCAATGATTAGGGCAAGGCCCAACTAGCATGCGGCTCATCGATCAAGCAAGTAGCATGTATGACATGAAGATCAAGTCATGAGAAGATGGATGTTGCATGGCAATATATCTCGGAAAGGCTATGGAAATCCCTTGATAGGAAGGTATGGTGAATGTTTTGAGGAAGGATATAATGAGGCTTATGATGACAGAGCATATCGTGCCAAGGATTTGGATGTACCGGCGAAGGTGGACGCCAACTCTCGGAGTGAGAAGAAGGCAATGCACGGCACATGAGAGGCTAGAAAAATATGGGTAGGTGGAAGTGTCAACTTTCAATACTTACATTAGTCCGAAGAACTCATGCACTTATTATCGGTAACTCTCAATCTAGTAAGGAGGTTCACAAAGAGACAAGTACCCCGAGGAGGAGTGTATGGGGGTTTGGTTATCCTTGCGCATCCTCGACTCATGGTACGTGAGTGTACTCTAATATTCGATCCCTCCAAAGAGTTAGTGATCCATCTAGTAGCTAAATTTCTCAACTAATTTTGTAAGTTTTTAAAATAAACACAGATTGCCCAAAATACTGCACCTATCACTAATATGCTAGATCTCTTGACACCAAAAGTTCAAACATTACTCACATCAATGCCTCAAAACTATTGCAAGTTACTACTGAAATTAAATAGCAACCTCAATTACCTACTTTCAAGACAAGACACAAGTCAGTGCAAAAACCAACTCTCTTAACAAGATAAACATGAAAACTAAAGAGAGTTCCAGCAACAAACTAAAAAAAAGCCAAGGCTCTTGCTAAAGAAAAACTAAAGCTAAAACTAAACATGGCAGTAGCTACGAAAAGGTAAAGAACACACAACAGAGAAAGATAGGCATGAAAAATTCTATGATGTGTTCTAGATTTTGAAAGTGGAGCGTGTTTCTCTCCCACGCAAAGTAAGACGGGATCTAACTTGTTATGAACATCAAGCAAATCTAAAGAAAACTAAAAATAAAACCTAAGAGTGAGACGCTCCAAGCATAGCACATAACGCATGAAGTGATAAAAATATAGTGAGACGAAGGACGAACTGATGATTATTGATGGAGAAGGGGATGCACGGGGGCATCACCAAGCTTAGACGCTTGAGTATCCTTGAATATTTATTGGGGATGCATGGGGGCATCCCCAAGCTTGAGCGCTTGACACTCCCGAATCTTCTTCCATCATCTTCCATCGCACACTTGAAAACTCCCTTCATACACAACTTATCATAAGCTGATTAGAGAGGTTAGTACCCTTAATAAATAATTTTTCCCCACTGGATATAAAGATATTCTTGAAGAGCTACTATTTCTCAAGATTTCCAAAAAGTTTTTGCAAAGAAAAAGCAAGCTTAAGGTTTGCAAAAGTTAGGAGAGACAAAACGTGGCAGAATCTGTGAAAAACAGAACAGCAGGTAGTAAAGAATTTTTTAGGGATACTTCTGCAACTCAAATCAAAAAAATCAGAACATGCGAAAGTTCCGTAATTTTATAGAGCACGCTGTGTAAAACATTCAGCTCAAAAAGATGAACTGGTGATTTATTCTGATTTTTCCCGTCACGAGGACAGAATCTGTTTTTCTGGACAGCATGTCACATTTTTCACTTCCCTTGTCATATGAGGCTATACTTGGCACAAAGCTTGAAAAATAAAGATAAAATTATGTTGCTACAGTAGTAACAATCATCAAGACCACTAAAAACAGAAAGTAAAAACTCAAAGTAAAGATAACAAGGGTTGTCTCCCTAGAGCTCTTTCTTTATAGCCACAAAGATAGGCTTAAGATTTTAATGATGCTCTCATAGGAATAAGGAATAAGAGTTGAAGAACAAAAGAGAGCATCAAGAAGCAAATATAAAACACATTTAAGTCTAACATGCTTCCTATGCAAAGGGATCTTGTAGAGAAATAACTCATGGAAGCATAAAGATATTAGCATAGGAAGCCAAAATAAGTGCAACTTCAAAACCTTCAACATAAAGAGAGGGAACTTGATATTATTGAAATATCTATAAGCATATGTTCCCCTCTCATAATAATTTTCAGTGGGATCATGAATAAACTCAACAATATAAGTATCACATAAAAAATCTTATCATGATCCACAAGCATAGAAAATTTGTTACTCTGCACATAAGCAAAATCCTTCTCATTAGTAATAGTGGGAGCAAACTCAAGAAAATAGCTATCACATGAATCATTCTTATCATGATACACTTCCAAACATTCATTCTTCATAGCATAAGTTTCATCACAATAATCATCATAGATAGGTGGCAAAGTATCATCAAAATAAATTTCCTCATCAAAACTTGGAGGGCAAAAAAGATCATGTTCATCAAACATAGCATCCCCAAGCTTATAGCTTTGCATATCATTAGCATCAAAAGTATTCAAAGAAGACATGCATATAACATTACTACTATCATGAGTGTTGTGCAAATAATAAAGCTCCATAGGCTTTTTGATCTCCTCCTCAAACACTTCATGTCCTAACTCAAGATAGAGCTCATAAAGCTCTCTCATAATTTTGTTGTTGTTTTCCATAAAGCCTAACTAGTGAAAAGTAAAAACAAGAAACGAAAAGATTTAATTGCAAGATCTAAAGATATACCTTCATGCACTCACCTCCCCGGCAACGGCGCCAGAAATATCTTGATGTCTACGCACGCTTCTATTCTTGTAGACTATGTTGGGCCTCCAAGCGCAGAGGTTTGTAGGACAGCAACAATTTCCCTCAAGTGGATGACCTAAGGTTTATCGAACTCAGGGAAGTAGAGGTTGAAGATGGTCTCTCTCAAGCAACCCTGCAATTAATATACAAGAAGTCTCTTGTGTCCCCAACACACCTAATACAACTAGGAGTTGTATAGGTGCACTAGTTCGGCGAAGAGATGGTAAAATATGGGTGATAGGTGTGATAAAACGAAGTAATATAAATCTGTAATAAAAAGTACAGCAAAGAAACAAGTAACAAAAGTGAGTGCAAACGGTGTAAAAATGATGGAAACAAGGCCTAGGCTTCATACTTTCACTAGTGGCAACTCCCAACAACATTAACATAGTCTAATCACATGATATTTCCCATAAAACATGCAATGGAGACGTACTCGGAGGTCATTCCTTTGTGGTCAAGAGAGGACGAGAATTGTGTAGGGCTACAAAAGCACACCTCAGAGTTCGTAGTTCTCAATCTATGGATTTCCCAATGTCACCGCGGCCATCCAAAGAGAGTACCACAATCACCACAACATATATAAAGGATAGTCAAAGACAAGCACCAAAAGACTCTCAATCTTCAATCCACACACAAAAGAGGAAATCACTCATGATAATATTTTTCTAACCCATGTCCAATAGACCGCTGTCACCTTGGTCTCGGAGATTATACTAGATAAGATCAATTGATTACATCAATCCAATACATAGAGGAAGGGGAAATATCATGGGATCACCCTAGATTAACATAGCCTATGATCACAACAAAGATCACATCATGGGAGAGAGAGAAACCACATAGATCAAGATATAAGCCTTAGCCCCGAGGGGAACTACTCACACATGGACATGGTGAGATGGAGAGTTGTTGATGGAGAGGTGCAACCCGGAGGAGATGAAGGAGACGGCCACGGCGGTGGCCACGGCCCTTGGGGGCAGCGGCCCTTGGCCCCCTTCTTCTTCCTTGGAGATGGTGCTGCTGTGGAGATTGATCTCCCCCTCAAGACGGCTGCCAAGGGGGAGGAAATTTCGTGGTGCCCTTTGACCTAGGTTTCCTCTCTTTATATAGACTCTCGGATTCCCGTCATCCAGATTACGTCTTCTTTATTTCAGGGTTTCTGGAAGCGTTTGGGCCGAATTTTATGTCTAAATCCACCGGAAAAAAAATCCCTACAACTTTGTAGTTTTAAGTTTTTCCGTTTGAGGCCGTATTCTAGCGTTTCCGAGGCGATCTTTAAAACCTGTCTGGTGGGGACAGATTTTGGGAAAGTTAGAGTCCAACTCTTACAAGGCTTCCTTTTGTGATCTTTCCTTTATCCAAGTAATTCCTACACATAAAGTAGAAAAACAAGAACTTGTGCACTCTTGCAACCATTAATAGGTTAGTTCCAAAATATGTTATAAAGATATATGAAAGTATATAAAAAACATAGCAATATCACACAAAACATGCATGGAGCAAGCAGAAATTATAGATACGTTTGGGACGTATCAGGAGTCCCCGGAAACGGCGCCAGAAATTTGCTTGATATGCGAGATGATGATAATGGTTTCTCGCCCTTCATTAGTTACCCGAAGTGGAAGGTGAGATGTAGGATAACAGCAAATTTCCCCTATGTAGAGGATAGGGTTTGTCTCCCGTAGGACTCCGACAATGATAAGTAGGTGACAGTGACACAACTGACGTGGAACTGCACACAATACAAATAACTTTGCTCCCAACGAAGTTCAGAGAGGTTGTCGATCTCTCCGGTCTTGTTGTTTACAAAGGATCAAAACACACAATATAATGATAATGGTGATAGCAGCTAGAAAGTAAAGCAAAAAATAAATTGAGCGTGTAAACAGTGATGTGAATATGGACCGGGGTCCCGTGATGTTCACTAGTGATGTCTCTCTCCCAAAAGATGATAAAACTTCTATGCGAGGTAAACAAATCACAGCTGGGCAATTGACAGGATTAAAAACACACCGCAATGCTAACTATGCTACAAAGAAAGGACGAGGCTCAAAAGAATGGGCGGTACGCCAAAATAAGTAGACTGAAATCCAGCTGCATCTACTACTAATCATCCACCTTGAGATATCTATCCAGAACATCTTGCTGGTATTAAGTTGCGAGCCCCACCCAAAGTGTAAACTCAAAGCAACAGACAAATGCATTAAAAGGCACTTTGCGTAAAGTAAACAATCCTTCCAACCGCGGTTACAATCACCATTTTTCCCCCTTGTGGCAACAACACATCCCCTAGACTCATGTTTCTGTCACTCAAGCGTGTCATCAGGGGGCATGAACCCAGAATCGAGCATAACGTTCCCTCTTGGAGTCACTACCTACTACTTGGCCAAAGCAATAAACAGCAATGGAGAACATGCAAGAATTACTTAGGAACAAAAATATAAAAGATAAGAACCAAATATATTACTCAATCACAAACTGAACATAGTCTCATAATCCATCAGATCCCAGCAAACTTAACATAGCAACAACAGAAAATTACATATGTGCCTCGATCATGTAGGGTAGCTCACGAGGTCTAATCCATGAAGAACAAAGAGGGGAGGAGAACATCACATAGCTACTGATCACGGACCAATGGTCCAAAGGAGACTACTCACGGATCATCCGGGAGGAGTCCATGGTGGAGGAGAGGCCCCCGGAGGTCAATCCTCCCTCCGGCAGGGTGCCGGGAAGAGGTCTGCTGGCGCTCCCGATCTTGGAAGCGCGGCGGCGGCGGAACAGAGGGGAGATCGCGAAAAAGGGTTTTGTCTTCGGAGGTTTCGCGTCACAGAGAATATATAGGCAGAAGGGGGGAGACAGGGGGCCCACCAAGGGTCCAGGCGCCCCCTTGGCGCGGCCCCACCCTAGGGCGCGCCGGGAGGCCGCCTGGGGCCCTGGTGGGTCCCCTCAGGCCCCTCCCGGGTGTTTCCGGAAGCTTCCGATACGTTGATTTTTTATCTGATTTTTCCTGAATTTTTGGAGCACTTTTAATATGGGGGAAACCTGAAATACAAAAACAGCAGAAAACAGGAACTGGCACTGTGGTGCACTGAGTTAATAAGTTAGTCCAAATATGATCAAAAGTGTATGAAAGTGTATCTAGATCATAGCAATATCACACAAAACATGCATGGAGCAAGCAGAAATTATAGATACGTTTGGGACGTATCACTTGGGAAGAAGAAACCCGAGCGTACAGAACGTGTTTCGGTCTGTAGCTTCACCTTCAGCTGCGAGGGTGAGCTATAATGAAGAAATTTTGCCCTTGGAGTTGTTGGAGGAGACATGTCCTGCACGAGCCATGACATTCCCATGCCCGGCTTTCATGGAAGCCGCCGGTATACAGGAGGAGTTCGATATCTTGTGTGCTAAATAAGGTTTGACATGGCTTGCAAATTGCCGTGTGATTCTGTATGAGAAGCTTACCTCCATTTACATTAACATCTTCAGATTTTATCCTGATGATGATGCTATTGATTTCATACTTTATGATAAGCTGCAGACCATGCCTATGAGCAGATTTTGTGAAGCTTTAGGTTTGCCAGATGAAGGAAAGAAGGCGAAGATGAGCTCTCAGCCCACCGAGCCGAGGACTCTCTTCGACTCATTTTGCAGCAGAGACACGAGGGATCTTCATCGCGAGAAGATCTCCAATATATTGTTTCCCCACCTCAGGTATTTCGCATATTATATTGCTAGAGGGGTGTTGGATCGTGACAACACGAGCAACACTTCTTCGCCTGATACTGCTATCATGGTGAATGCCCTCTCGGGGGAGCATGAGTGTGACGCCCCCAAAATCAGACCGTGTATAGTAATCATACACGCAAGGTACACGATCGAGATTAGGGACTCACGGTGAGATATCACAACACAACTCTACAAATAAAATAATACAAGCTGTTTAATACAAGCCAGGGGCCGCGAGGGCTCGCATAAAACAGCTCGAAAGCACAAGTTAGCAGAAGTAAAGGTATTTGAGTACAGACACAAGGATACAAGGTTGCCTTAAGAAGGCTAGCACAAATAACAACAGATTGAAAAGGCGAGGCCTCCTTCCTGGGAACCTCCAAACTACTCCTGGTCAACGGGGAACTCGACGTCGTAGAAGGCATCGGGGATCTTCACGTTGCGGTGGTCGGCATCGGGGATCTCCTGCTCCTGGACTCCAAGAATCCAACGTCGACTGCAGCGGCCGATCAGGCAAAACAAAAGGGGGGAAATAAATCAAGGGTGAGTATCTAGCTTTTATGCATTTGTATCAAAGGGAAAGGGGAGGCTGTATATAGTGGACTGCAAGGTAGAAATCAGAATAAGGGTAAGAAGCTAGGCCTATCGAAGACTAGCATCTTCCGACGAGTCTTGCAGCATGAGGAGAGAATAGCCAACAGTTTATATAAACCATAAAGTAATAATGCAACATAAGTTGTTGTAGCATTGTATAATAGTAAGTTGTAATTATTAGCAATGCCTCCGAGATCCCTTCCTCGACATCCCAGCGAGGAAGAAACCCGGGAACCATATAGTTTAGTAATAATAGTTTGTAGTAGTAGGATCTGGCTTCAACATAGAGTGTCTTGTTACCGTGGACACGACTATTCGAATAGATTAATCTTCCCTGCAGGGGTGCACTTGTGTTACACTACACGCATGGATCTCCAGGGTGGCGGGCACCTTGTTAGGGAACGCTCCACCAAGGCTATCCGACACTCCGTAGCTCATCTTTCAAACTCAACAGAGAGGTCATCCGCCGGACTAAATCCTATGTACGAGGGGCTTTGGACCCTAACCCCAACGTACTCCTGCATAGTGCGAGGCTGACCGGTACGAGAAGCAAAATCAAACCAACTAAGACAACACCACTTCCCGGCGCAGGCCGCGGTACTGCTGGCGTCTGAAGAGTCCTCGGACGAGAATATGAAGCAGGGGAGCCCATAACTCGTAATTCCCACGGGTAGGTAGTGCGTACATGGCATATAGCGAACTCAAGACATCCACCGAACCATTAGTCATTTTATTAACTTGCAGGACAACCGTTATCGTTGCCTCGACTTAACTGACCCGCGGACAACGACAGCAGTCAGGACCACCAGTACATCGGTGCCTGCCCTGTCGTCCCACCAAGTCTCTGCGGTTACCAACAAGGTGAACCGACTCCTTACCTTATCTCGCGTGTGCTCCTGGAGGAGCTCGACTTTCGTGGTTTGGTAACTCTCGCGGCCAACGATCAGGGTCCAAGCACGCATGTACACTGGTCGTACCCTCCCTGTCGTCCCGTCGCAATACCACTCGCGGACACCGTTGGGTCACCCGACTTCTTACCTTTAAGGACAACCGCTATCAGGACACTAGGGCGGCTACACACAGTCAGCAACGAGTGGAGTACGAGGATTACTCCTCGATATCTCCACTTGATGTGGCTCGGCAGAGCCGAGGTAGGGCCTGAGGCGGTGTCTGCATTGTATCGTACCTGTGCAGTTATAATCATCGTATCCGCGTTCACTCCCCAGAGTGATCACGACCCGCTATCTAATCCTAGTTGACTAACAATGCGCAGGGCTCACTGCTGAATATAATATATATTTATAGGCAGCATAGGATAAAGGAAGGTACATCAAGGGGCGACAAAGACAGGCTATGCAATTGAATAGGTAAGCAACATAGCAGTAGCAATAACAATGCCTAGTTCAATAAATGTACGGAAAGATATGCGATATCTGGGGAAGAGAATGACTTTGCTTGCCTGGAAGCTCGCGGGAGAGGTACGGTCGTCGACGACATAGTCGATCACAGGGGCATCGACAGCGGTCGCCGGGACTACCGGACAATAAGAGAGGGGGAAGAAACAATAAATACAAAGCAATCATAGCAAACAGATGAATGGCATGACGTATGCAATGTTAACGGTGTCCTAACGCAGTGCAAGTTCTATGCTCGGAGCGGGAATTCATCCGGGGATGAAATTCCAACTCCGGGTGATTATCGACAGACGGCCTGGAGGGGGAATGTCTCGTGTTTGTTGTGTTAGAGGGGGTGGTGGGGGTATGGGTAGTGTATCCGTATTCGTTATATTTTTTTGATCAATTTTGATGTATAAAGTTTTTCCATCTGATTTGCGGTTTAAAAGATATTAATTTTTAAAGTTTAAATCAATTTAAAACAATTTCGGAATTTCTCTTTTATTAATAATTCAACATTGTCCATATCTTTATCCAGAACAGTACACTGACTGGTGGGACCTACATGTCATTGACAGAGGCGATTAAACTCAATTTATTTAATTAAACAAAACAGAAGGGCCCACATGTCATTGAGTAACTTACTAAATCTTTTTAATTTATTTAGTTAAATAGGAGGGCCCACATGTCATAGGGACAGAGGCTATTAACCAATTTAAATTAACTTAACAAAGGGGGTGGGGCCTAAGTGTAAGTGATGCATATGCTAATACTAATTTAAATTAACCAGAGGGATTAGCTTAAGGGTTGGGCCCATATGTCAGTGGGTTAGGGGGGTTATTTCATTTGTTTTTAATGGTTGTTAGTTAACAGGGGCTGGCCCACTGTCATACAAGGAGGGGGGTAATTAGCCAGTGGCTAATCACCTGGCGGTTGGGTCCCAACTGGCAGTGACAGGGGCCCTCACCGGCGACGACGGCCGACGGCGAGGTTGGTCGTGCGGTCGACACAGGGCACCATTCGAGGCCCCACTGGTCCCGTTCGATCGAGGAGAGCAGCGCCAGTCGACCTGCGGTGGGGGAGGGTGATGGGGAAGTCCAGGGGGAGCTCGGGGTCGACAATGGCGGAAGCTGCCTCGGGCTCCAATGGCGAAATACGACACGGGACGAAATCAAGTGCGCTATAGGGTGGGCTGGAACCTACGGGTTGACAGAAGCATGATGGGGCCAAGGGCGTGCGCTAGAACGGCTTGGGAGCACGGCAACGTCAACAATGGCGACGGTCAGTGCATGAAAAAAGGGGGAACACGGTGCGGGCTTATCGGGAGGCCACGAGAGGAAGGGTACGACGGCGGTGCTCACCAGGAGCGAGACGTGTCTGGCAGCGGGCTCGATGGTGGGTTGGAGCAGCCGGAATCGCTCGAGGAGGCTCGTAGGCCGACGACGGAGACGATGAAGATGGCGTGGCTTGTAGGGCGCCTGGGCTTGATTCCGCGCGTGGGGTGATGTAGACGAGGCAGACGGTGCTGGGGGACACGGTGGCCAGGCCTGCCGTCGTCGATGGCCGCGAGTCGCCACGGCGGCGGCGACGAGCGCCACGGGTGGGATCTCCCCGGGCGAGTGCGAGGCGAGGGGGAAGGGAAGAGGGCACGATCCAGAGGCGCAGGGAGCTCAATCTTATCTTCGACGGGGGCAGGTGAGAGGGGGGGAGGGAGCAGGTGGGGTGGGGGGCCGGCGACAGTGGCCATGGCGCCCTGTCCACGACGACAGTGGAACAAGGGAGGGGGCAGGTGGGGAGGAGGAGGAGAGAAGGGGGCTGGGCCCGGGGTGGGCCTCGCCCTGGGTGTAGGTTAGTGTTCTTTTCATTTTCAGCTTATTTTACTTTTTGTTTTCTGTTCTTTTCTTTTTTTATTTGTTTTAGCTAGTTTTGATTTTTCTAAAGTGTCAAGCCAACCTAATATTTTTGCTACATGACATAACAGTGCTACAAAATGTTTGGTGGCCAAATAAAATCATTTGACTTTTATATAAATGAAAAATGGATTAAATATGGTTATTAACTACTGATTTGAGTTATCTATATTATTTAAGCAATTTTAATAAATTCCTACTTTCATCTTAACATGACCGCACTGACCTTTAGGCTTTTAATAAAAATGATTGCACAATTTTTAGTTCAATTATTATTTCCACTTGTTTATTAAAAATTCAAGGCAATTTAATAATCTCCAAATCTATTGTTTTATTTTTTAATATTACTAAATCACTTTAATAAAATATCCATTACTATATTAACATGGCCCTATGATTGATAGGCATTTGACCAGAGCACTAGTGATGGTATGGCCTCCTTTGTGCAGCAATAGGCCCCTCCACGGTTTATCTCACATGTAGTCATGTAGTGCAAGCGCCCGCGTGCACTCTGTTTGGACGTCGATGAGCTCTGCAAGTGAAACATTGTTTCCATCATATTACTGAAGTAGCTATGTGCTTCCGGGCATCAAGCTTTGGTTAAGCTAGGATGGATGGTTAATTAAATGCATCGATTGGTTTGTTTTATCTGGGAGGTGCTCCGCTGGCTGGGCTGCGGAACCACGACTCTGCCGCTACCGCCCATCGAGCCCATGATGACAATGCACTTGTTTGATTCGATTTTTCTTGATGCTATATATACTAAGGGTCTGATATTGTCTAGGAGTAGTCTTTACCATTTCGAGAATGGTTAGTCTGGTGCTGCTATAACACTAGATATATTCCTTAGTTGTGATAACACCTTAGAGTGCTGCTGCACTCTACACACTCACACAACATTTCCCTTTTGCTTGCAGTTTTTTCCCAAGCCTCTGTATCTAACCGTCTTGCTGATTTCGTGTGCAGCCAGCCCCAGTGTATATAAATGTAATGGTGCTGAGGTTTTAGATATATTCCTTACAGTAGTAGTGATCTCTGTTATAGTATTGGTCGGAATCATGCTCATGTCTATGTATTGTGCAACAGTGAACTGGTTATTGCCACTTAGGTGCATCTGTACACAATGTACTGTTTTGTCAAGTGATGGGTATTTTCTTGACTGGTTTTGGTAAGCATGGCATTAGCATTGGTTAATATAAGGTCAAAATAGAAATGTTATATCATAAAAAACTGATATTGTAATGTTGTTCCGTCATTTTTAATTTGATTGATTATATCATCATAATCTGTTTTGGGGTCTGATCTTGACTTCAAAAAATTTATTTTACCTCGTAACTTTACTATTGAAACACGAATATGGGTTATCTAGATCAGATGTTGACATGTGCACTTTGGGCTGAACCATGCTAGCCTTGAAGCTTTGAGTATGTGTAGTCTGGGATGTGTATGTATTGCTGCTACTCCAGATTTGATGCTTTTGTGCTCTGTGTGTGTTGTGTTGTGCTCCTCGAGTGCACTTTTATCTTTTCCATGGACATCTTATGTCAGTAGATGCACTTGGCATACCTGAGCAGATTCAGACATCCTAACCGTAATCTCATTCCTTGTTTGCGATTTTCAGGTAGAGGAAGTAAAGAATTGAAGAGCTTAGGATGCTTTTTTAGGCTTATGTGATCCGTTTGGTTCTATTAACATCACAATTGTCTTGTAGCATCCTTTTGTGATCAGAACTTGTAATATAAATTGTACCCTTCATTTGTAATCTTTATTTTTTACCTGCGTTACTCTCTTAGTAAACTCATGTGTTGATACCTACTTTTAAAACGTCACAAGAGTTGTGCTTTATGCACTTATTATTCCTTGTTTCGTATCCATTATTTGCTGTGTGATGAAAATGTCAAAATATTAAGGGAGGTCATGGCGAATTTTTGAATACTCTGCTACTTAACCTTAATCAGCTAACTAATTTAGGTCTAATTGTCATGCCTATCATGGTGCACCTAGGCTCGTTGATTGAATCCATCGGTCAACAGACTACCAATGGAGTGACAGATTAATTAGGCCCATTTGCATGCGAGCTACATGCGGGAGGTAGCAAGGCTGCTAGGGATGGTTGGAAATTTTAGTCCCACCTCGGTAGTTTAAGAAGGTTGACACCAACATATAACGGGAGGCTTGCATGTTGTTCTAGTTAGTAGACTCATATGGGTGGACACAGATATATAGCGTGCGGTTTTAGCAAATAGACATATTTTTTATTTTTTGACAAACAATATAATCCTATTGCTGTAGAGGATGCATCATGCACACTGACATCTTCCTTGCAGTATCATAAAGGCACACGACATATTACTTGATGTAGCATAAATACACACAACAAATTCGATCTCAAAGACATGCATGCATCTACTGGCATCCATGCATGGATGAGTGGGTGTCTGCAGGTGAAGTCGTCATATGTGGACATTAGGATTTTTGTGGAACTTGGCGGCCTTCTCCAGGTACTTGTCCATGCGGGGCGTGGCGAAGAGCCTGACGTGGTGGACGTCGCCCCGCGCCGTGAAGCGCTGGCGTTCGTGCGACGAGATGGATGCCAGCGCGTAGGCGCGGCCGTGCCTATGGTACTCGACCATCGACACCATGTGGCCGCGGAAGTTGTTAAGCTCCACGAGGAGGGAGTTGATGATTTCGTTGGAGTCGTCCTCTTTGTGTTCCTCCTTGAGGGCCTTGAGGGCACCCGCGAGAATGTTTTGGGCGTGGTGAAGCTCCTCGTTGTCTGCGGCGTGCATGATCTTCCTTATGCTCCCTACATGGTCGCGGCGGACCTGCTCGATCTTGATCATTCCTATGTGCGGAAAGGGGTACCCGTCTGCACTTGCGTTGCGGTCTATCTCAAATGGGCTACTCACCTTGAGTTCTCCATGCCTCATCATACTGCATCGATCAGGACGATGGATCTCATATATATACTTATATTATGCTACTAGCTAGATCTTACTGCATACTAACTACTGTATTTATTTACGGATAATAAAATCAATATATATCGTACCTGTACACGGCTTCGGCTATCATATAGGTAGTACCCGTGTGATCGTGGGTGACGGCAGGGAGGTGGAGGAACACCTGAACATGGCGTTTCTCGTGCTCGTAAAGATGGCCAAAGTTGACGGTGACGGAGCCGTCGGCGTGCTTCTTCTGCGGGTAGCCGCCGGGATGCACGCTGTGTATGCTCGACTTTCCTCTCGGCCTCAGTGTGAGCTTCAGATCCAGCAAGACCACCGAGTGGAGGCCGGCCAGGAGCTGGGAGAAGGCCTTGGTCAGGGTGTCGCTGTGGTCGTCCCTGACGGAGCTGTACGTGCCTCCAATGCTCTTGCTCGCGATCGCCGCCAGCACCTACGTAACGTACATGCACGTATAAGATCGTGAGTTCTCAGCGACGTATAAGATGGAGTAATAATTAACAAGTGGATGGATGATGATACTGTACTTTGGAGCCGTGTTCCGAGCCGAAACCAAACGTGTCGACGTTGCTATGTGCGATGCCAGCAACGTTCTTAGCGTCGCCGCCTCGGTTCTGCCGGCCGTCGGACATGAGGAAGACCGCGGCCACGCGGGTTTCCTTGTGCGTGCGTTGGTGAAGCACCTTGAGGCCGGCCTCGAGCGCGGCGCTGATGTTGGTCTCGCCGTGGGCCTCCAGGCCGTGGACGAAGCTGGCCGCCTTGTGCTTGTTGTCTTTGATCATGTGCCACAGGTGGAACGGGTGCTTATGGACGTCCGTGGAGAAGGGGATGACGGCGAGGCGGTCCTTGGACCCGAGCTCATGGATCACGAACTTCATGGCGCTCTTGAGGTTGTGCAGCTTGTGGCCCCGCATGCTCCCGCTCACGTCCACGACGGCCACCAGGTCCAGCGCCGGCCTTTTCGCGTCCTCGCTCAACACGGGCGCGGTGAGCTTCACATGCACCTTCTCCGTCTTGGCTCTCAGCGCCGCTTCCTCGTGGCCTCGCACCTTGATCCCCAATGGCAGTTTTTCTCCTGAACGCCATGCATTTTATTTTTGATCAAAAAGATATATATTATAGTATAGAGAGAAGAAGAAGAAGAAGAAGAAGAAGAAGAAGAAGAAGAAGAAGAAGAAGAAGAAGAAGAAGAAGAAGAAGAAGAAGAAGAAGTGATCTAAGAAGTGATCTAAGAGCAATTGCTTGCTTGGCGAAGAAAACCTGATCCGGAAGCTTCTTTGCTGGAGGACATGTTGAGGACGGCGCCGGAAGTTGAGCGCTCTAATCAACTTTCTTGCTTGCTAGCTAGTATGTCCACTGTGGTCGGTCGTCAGCTGTGAACTTGTGATGACTCATAACCCATCCACCACCATGTATATATAGCTGAGCTGGGCACGCCCCATGACAATATAATTTCGGATCATGTCATGACTGCTCGCGTCATTTGGATAAGTTTGAGCAAAAATGATTTTGGACCAGCTGACGCGGCTGGATCGATCGAGTAGCTCACAGAATTGGAAGAAGAGGCGGTGCAATGAATTGCTCGAAGTGTAGAGTCCGTGTGTCCCAACAATGGCAGAGGCCACTTCTCACTGCTTGATTGCAACATCCACTGCACCTCTTAATTCCAACATTAATGTAGGAGTACATGTATTCGTGTGAAAGAGAGAGACTGCACGACCAATGGACACTGTGCCAACCACCTAGGGAGCGTTTGGTTCATAGACTTCTGATTCGGTACATCCCCCTTCTCCTCAAAACACAAACTCAGTTATAATATCTAATTACATAAAGATCAATTAAATTGCATTAGGACCCTGTAATAACCCGTAAGACCCAATTAGGACGTACGTATACCGTCTGCATATATGAAAAAAAAATTAGGCTAGTCTCAGTGTTCGTCATCAACTACCGGCGCCGGCCGGTAGGATCTACAGCGACGCTAGACGGAGCAACGGCGACCGGCTCGTCGCCCAGCATGTTCTACATCGACAGATGCGTCACTGAGCATGCTCTACGGCGACCATGGCTGGTAAGAGCGACGACGAGTGCGTCCCTGCACGATCTACGTCTACCGCGGTCCGAAAGGATCGACGGCAACTCGTGCTGTCTGGAACACCCCGGCGGCGGCGAGGATCAGAGGCGAGGGTTCCCAACCCAGATGTTAAGCACAGACAGTCTGGTCTTCGTCCCTCCGTAGTGCTCCAAAAACGACGGCGTGCACGCCCAAACAACGGTAGAAAATGGGATTGCTAATTCTCAGTCGACTGAGATTTAACTAAGTCTTAGTCGATGCTATATCCGTGAGATTGTACGTGGAGATCCGTATAAAAATTAAAATTTAAACTTCTTACCTTTTATATGTACTATCACTTGACTGAGACCTAGACACACCCGTTGAAAATTGTAGATCACGATCACGCGAGCGGTATACAGGGCTCTTTTTATATGTACCGGAGCAGCCCTCTGGTTCATGTAGCAAAAGAAGCTACGCTGCGTAAGAATGGAATCTTTTAGGGGACACGAAGTTTGGTTGCTACTTGCCAACGAGTTAGACTAGCCATAGTGAAAGTAACATAGGTAGCATCATGCATGTTACGTTGGCAAAAAGATGACGTGTCACTGCAGTTAATGAGAAGAGAGATAGTAGTGGTACCATAACATAACGGATTCCAATGCAAGATGAGTGTGCATGCTAATAAATACACTAGTACATGATACTCCACTATGTAACTAGTAACATAGACTAGTATCATATGCATGATAAAAGAGCTCTGGGCATGGCTGAGTAGGAATGGCCGATTCGACCGTTTCCACTCATGCAACTTTTCATGCAGACGGCATAGAACACGAGGCATGTAGGGTCCGAGGAAATCTTGCATGCTACGTAAGAATCTACCAATCCTCGCCTACTTTTACACGCGAGCCCCATCACCTCTCGCTTGCAGAGCGGTATTATTGCAATTGCCCAGTATTATAGCATTGGTATAAGTGTTTATCACTGTTTTAAATTGGTTTTTTGTTTATATTCTTTATTTTTATTATTTCCTTTTGTTTTTACTTATTTTTATTTTGAATCCGTTTTTTTTATTTTTCCCGTCGTTTACTTCCCTTTTTCTTTATTCAACACATGTCTACTTCTTTCACATATAATATACATTTGATATATATTACAAATTGTTTTATGTATGTTTACAACCATTCAAACATATGGCTAAAATATTTTCAAAACATTTATTTTTATTTTTACATTTTACATATAAATCAGGAATACTTTCATACACATTTTTATTAATTATTGATTAACATTATTTTTAACCCAAATGCTTCAAAGCGCAGCGCACATGCCACTCACTTGTGCGCACGCGGACAGCACGGCACCTTAGGCCCACAAACAACATATGGACATCTCATTCCACAGATCATGTACCAACAAAAGAAATGGCATCAATACTAAGTACACCTATTTTGTTATAAAATAAAACCATAACTTTCAAAATAATCTATTAAATTGAAATCTGTTTTCATATTTGGGTTTATCGTGATGAGATTTTCAAAAGTAGATCTCATATGAGTATGTTCAGATAAATATTTTTAAAAAGACAACTATATTCCTAAAAAAAGCAAATTTCAGGTATGAACATGGCTTTTCTAGAACTTGCAATAACTTGGTATTTTTTCTCAACTAAAAACTATATAAACCCAATTTTAATGGATAGAAGAAACAAATTTTCAAAGATACCCTTTTTTATAACCGAATAATGCTCAATACATGAGTTTACTTACATTTTGGTAGAACATCAACGCAAGATAGGAAAAAGCATTTTTCGTATTACTAAACCCTCTTTTCCATTACTCGGATTTGTTTCTTTTATTATTATTAGAATATGCCTTTGTGTGATCTAGTTTCAAAAATCCTGTCGCAGGAAAATAATGGTGAAAACGGATTTTGACTTGAACACTTAGTTAAAAAATATACAAGACTAGTTTTGCATATTGGCAAGGTCATTTGCTTTTCTGCATTGTGAGTTGCACACAATCACTTGTGAGAAGAAAGGCAGGACCAATTTTGGCCTTTTTAGTATATAAGGCACATGGAATAAGGGGGCTTAACCAAAACAGGTTGTGTGCCAAATAACTTGGATGGTGCATATATGCCCTTGAATCGCTCCATATTTGTAAATATATTTTGGTACCTTTTTTTCCATACATGTTATACATTTCATGTACTTATGAAACATTATTTTTATACATGTTTAATATTTTTCAAAGAGATGATTAACATTTTTTGAAATATATATCTTATGACTATTTTTTTAATATATTACAAATTTTTTGTATATATAATGATCATTTTTATACATGTTTAAAATTTCTGAAATACAATTATTAACATTTTTACAAATACATGTTGTCATTCTACTTTTTTCATACACATTGTTTTTTATTATTAAATTTTAATTAAATATTTTATATTATTTAAATATTTTTATCAAACAAAGTTTTTTGAACTTTTTTCAGATGTGTTAAATATTATAGAAACATGTTTTTCAAATGCTATCATGTTTTTTTTAATTAGAAAAAACTTGTTTATTAACATTTTAAATTTGTTTTCATATAATAATTTCCTGGAATATATGTATTTTAGAACTTGATTGAAACATAAAAATAAAATAAAAACAATGAGAAAAAGCTGAAACATTGTGTAGAAATGAACAAACCTAGTACTGAGCCGGCCCACTTGGGGCCTTCCTTTAGGCGGCGCTGTCTTTCATCTTGCTTTAAGCGAGGTATAGCAATATGTTTTCCAACCGTAAAAAAGAAACAACATGTTTTCTAAGTGATCGTTTTTCCATTTTTGTAATAAAATTTAATATATATTATTGAAAACACGACTATTTTTAGAAAAAATAATTTTGTTGAAATTTGTTTTTTAATTTTGAAGAATGTTTGAAAGTGTGAATAATTCTTATAAATGTGAATATTTTTTCTAAACATATTTTTTTTGAAATTTTGAATATTTTTGAAAAAAAATGCAAAGATTTATTAAAATTGTTTACATAAAATAAAAATATGAAAAGAGAAAAGGTGAAAAAGAAAAAAAACCTGATCAAGAACCTTTAGAAGGTTCTAGAAACCGACCATGAACCTTCTAGAAGGTTCCCAAAACAAGAATATGCGGCACATTTTCTACATCAAATGGGTTGTCCCATTTACCTTGTTAGCTCTCTTTCCGTATGTGTTTCAGTGAAAATTTGACCCTTAGGTTGTCAAATAGGAAATACTACACCGGAAAACGTCTTCAGCTCCACAACTAGGGACGAGCTATCTAACCTATAAACCCCGATGGGATACCCGTCCATTGAGGCCATCTGCGCGCCACGGCTCTCTTAGGCCGTTCGATGTGTTTACCGTATGCTAATTTACCTCGCTGTCGGCTGCGTAACCGCTCGTTCTTCTCTCACCCGATGTTCTCTGCGGATTGTGTATGCCTGGTGGGTCTAAGTGCTCGTTGACCCACGTTTTGACGTGATGAAATGCATGCACGCGGTGGAGTGAAGAGTGGAGATGCATGCATGGAGATCCGCATGCGCGCTGGTTCAGCCATCGGTTTTTGCGGGTGCTTCTACTCGTTTTTTTACCCACTCCATTCTCTTTACTGCAGGTGGGCCTTGTTTCTATTTGGGTCTACTTGTATGTATAATGTGAGTCATTTTTTAGTCCCTTCCATAATTACAGCGCCTGGGTAACTGCATCTGCCATCCATCACTGTGGCACGTTCGCTCGCGTGGGTGGGTGGGTCTGTGGACAGCCCGCCGCTTCTCCTTCTCCTCTCGTGTGTGTGATTGACAATGGGGTCTTCTGGTTTGGGCTCCACCTTGCAGTGACTGGGTACGCCCATGGTTGTGTAGATTACCACCGTTCGTTGCAGCTTCCTCCTCATCTTCCTCCTCTTTTCTACCACAGCGCCGACTCCTCGTTCCTTTCGTCCCTCATTCGCTTAACCCCACTCCATCGCCAATCTCCATCGCTCTTGATTCCTCTCGTTTGCGTTCCCGTTTCCATCTGCGCACGGATCTTCCCAGTCCCGAGCCCTGGCGGCCGTTCATCCTCCTGCTGCGTACGGTTGAGGTTTGTCATGGTTCCGTTTACTTACAGCGCCTTCGAGTTTTTCCTTTTCCATTGCTTATTTGCGCGTCATTGCCTCCGTGCAGATCGACAGAGCGTATCGTTAGCTGGGTGTCTGGTTGGTGCAGATCGATAGAGCTTCTCGTTGACTGTGTGCTGTTCTACTAGAAGGTGTGTTCGTTCTTGCTCACTATATGTTCGACGAAATGCGCGGGAACTCATGTGCTCTTTTTCTTGGGTTTCTTACCAGCAGGTTCTATCTTTCTGCGCTGCGTGCCGTTCTGCTCCTTTAAACGGGTTAGATCCCCCTTTTTATTTAGCTTTGTTCGGGTTTTTGCGGTGGCCAGACCGGCTGGGACCGGCGGGCATACCATGAGCATTATTTCTTGCCTCACGTATGCTTATTTTTACATATCCGGCTAACAGGATGCTTGATTGCCTCTGCTAAGTTTCCCTTCTGCTAAGTTTCCTGAATTGTGTTGCATTCAACATGACACTGTGAAAATATCAGACTTAGCTCACTTGATTTACAGAAATCGCATCATATCAATAAGTATTTTTAACTCATTGGATTCATCGGTTCAAATGTTCGCAGTTAGATGACTCTGGTTTCTATAGCTGGTTACAGCTATGAGCTACACTTTTAACACCTCATATTACATAATACCATGCTATGTTTTAGTTGACAGGCACATTAAAGAGATTTTATTATATCTGTTACATTGTGCAACTGCAACTACAAATCTGAATCGATAAAAAGTGAAACGTATGTTCAAATAATACCAGTGCCAATAGACCTCCATTCCATCTATCTTCCTGGCAATTCATTGCAGAGAGTTTGATCAAACTTAAATACAACGGTTATCCAGAATTATTTGAAGAATGGATCAAATCTATTCTGAAGGCACGCAAAGCCACACTTTGTGGACTTGGGTGGTGGGATTATGGGCTGCAGAAGTTTCCACTCAAGCTTTCGAGCCACACAGAGCGGTCTTTCTCATAATATTTTTCTCTATGCATCTGCTCGTCCCCTTCTTTTTCCCTCGAGGGATAAGCTTGAACTGGTAAAAGCTCATCCTCTTCGGTCCAAACTGAAACTGGCGACAACAACATTCTAGCTACTAATTAGGTTCCGCTTTTGTTGTACTGGGAATTTGACTGATCACCACATAAATATCTTATCACAAGCCTCTGTTTTACTTTGTTTGTCACTCGCAGTATCCATGCAATGAGTTAGTCTATTAGTGCCTTGAAAACTTTGATGCTTGATGCATTGTGTTTCGCTGAATCTGCATGGTGTTTTAGTGTATTGTAACTCCTGCTCCGTAAAGAATGAGCTCTTACATTTTACTTAATTTAGCATGTATTTCAGGTTTCCATTACTCTGGTTTGGCTGGCCAGCCATCACCTGCAGATCATCTTGCGCAGGGCGTCGGTTGCTCCCTTTCATCTGACCAAGGTTCCATCTTCCTCCTTCCACCTCTTTTCCTGCTTCTCCGTACGAGCAGCTCCTTATATTTTCCTGCATTTGCCATGCATTTCAGGTTTTCGTTTTTACGGTTTGCCTGGGCAGCCATCTCATCCCCTAGAAGCTGTTTATTGTGAACGTCTTGCTGCACATCATCTTGCCCAGTGCTTATGTTGTTCTCTTTCATCTTACCAAGGTTCTACCTTCCTCCTTCCCCCTTGCTTTACTTATGATTGTTTCACGTTAAATAATTTACCCTATTCTAACTCTGTGTGTTACGTCCGTTGTTTCTTTAGTGCTTCATACTGAGAATAATAGCTTTATTTATGTGGCTCCGTACATTATATATCTGACAAGCTTTTCTATCTCATATACTAGCCAAATGTTGTGCTACTCGATTATCTTAATGATTTTTTTGTAAAGGAGATCATAAATTCCTAATATATCCAGATGGATGATTGATCGAGCATCTTTGTGCTTCTCTATTATCTTAATGATTTGTTTTGTAAAAAATATTCTTCGATTTGATCTATAATTTGTAGATTTTTCCTAGGGCTACTTAGCCTTCATGTTTATTGAGGTTCTCAATTTAATATTATGATCATGTTTAGTGAGGTTCTCAATTTAATATTATGAATGCGTAGATGATTGATAATCAATGCGATAGCATAGTAACGTTGAAAAATTGTTTTTGACCCTTCCAATATAGGTTGAGAGGGCAATCCTTGCTTCAAGAAGCACTTTTGATTAAAGATTCCTCGACGCCCCCATGGAACTCAGGTTTGCTTTCAGAGATGCAATTGATTTCTAAAACTAGATGATGCCCTACCTGTTGCTGCGGAAACCATGGTAAAATAAATGCATGATAATTTTTCTAAAGCATCTAAAAATATAAAAAAATACAGAAAAGATAGGCGCCACACGTGTGGGCGGAGGAACTTCCGTCCACACATTTTTAGATGGCAATTATGAGCCAAAGTTATCATGTTGAAGCTAAAATTGCCATGTATTAACAAAAAATGCCATGTATTAACTAAAGTTGCCATCACACATGAACTAAATTTGCCATCTAAAAACGTGTGGGCGTAAGAGCTCCACCCACACGTGTGGCAGCTATCGGGGTCCAAAAAAAATGAAGGAAAAAAAACGAATTGTTGCTTATTTAAACCATAGCAAAAAAAAACTTTCTCAGTTGTAATTAACTACATATTCCCTTCACTTTTATTTCTCCATTGTTTCTTATTTATGGTCATTAATACTCAAATACTACTTGCTCTATGTTTGTATCTTGCGCCATTGGTGCAACGGGTGGAATATATTGGAAGTCGGTTACAGTTGTGGCATCCCAAGCTGGATTCTGTCCGTTAGGGAAGCGCACACTCATTAGCCGCTCCCTTCAGTCATAGAATATGGGAAGTTGGTGATAGATAAGAGGACGTTGTTAGCATTTTTCGCTATGCTTCAAGAGGATTTTGCAATTTTAATCATGTATGAACATGGTGAAACAAAGTCTTCAGCAGCAGGGTGTATATACTTCAGTTCTAGGCTTCTTTACTACCAAGGCAACAAGAACAACAAAAACTAGCTGAAGAGTCCCTAACTCCCTATTGAAATCTTCAAGTGTGGATGACAATTATTCATGGCATTATATCATTTCTAAAGTGAGAAAGTAGAACAATCTATTATATACTAAAAGCAAAATGAGGATGAAAAATAGAGGAAATAGCTAGAAAATCTCACATTAATCAGAAACATCCGGTCGTTGATTTGGTGAACCCTTTATTAACAGCCCTTAGATCTTCTTAACTTGAAACGGACCCACATCATATTTAGATCTGAAACGTCCTACACTAGGACGTTTGTTTTGTTGCACTTAAAATTTATGACCGTTAGATCTAAATAAATAAAGATTACACACCTTTGCCATTCGCTATAGAAATAGGCCCCCTCCATGCCATCACACCGACTTATGCAATAAAAAAAAGCCGTGCTATCCTCTCTAACCCTTGTCTAAATTTCTCAATCTCTCTTTCTCTCGTGTGCCTCACAAAGCCTATATAGAAGGAATTTTTGTCACATAAGACCACTTAAGCATTTGTATTGCTAGAAAGGACCACCTGCGAATGATATTGACAAAAAAGACTACATCGACCATGGCGGCATGTTCAGTAGCTGACGCGTGGCAGGTGCCGCCACAGGCGACGGTGATGTTTGCAATTCTGTACGGCGAAAGAAAATGAGCACTGCCGCCATTTCGTATGGCGGCAACTCCTTTTGCTGCTTCTACCGCACTACATGAATCCATCGGAAGCAACACAACTCAGTCATCGTTAAATTTAGCTAGCTAGGAGTACTAGCTAATAAGGTATACTAGCTAGCCGGAATGAAACGGGGAGAGCAGTGCACCAACGTGCCGCCGACATGTCTCTACATGCCGCCGTTGGTGGTGGCGGCAAGCTTCAGCAAACAACGTGCCGCCTTAGAGAGTGGCGGCAAGCTCTAATTGTCACATGCCGCCGGTGCATTTTTGACATTTTTTTTCACAAGTGGTCTTTTCTGATATTGCAATGGCTATGGTGGTCTTTTCTGACAAAAATTCATATAGCAGCCGTCATCACCCACTGTTTTTAAAGGCGTTAACGTTGCCAGCACTTATATTGGTAGTCTCATGTACGCCTGCTACTTTCCGGCCAAGTCCACCTTGAGATTCTTCCAGCTGATGCTTTCTTCCTTGGCTCACATGCACGCCCATGTAGTTGGTAGGATCGAAGAATATTGATGGATTCTTGATGAGACTGGCTTTCAACGTACAAAGCGAGCTGATCTCTCCCATGTGTGCAAAGTGCCTCAAGACCTAGCAACCGCCTAGGTTAACAACTCCAACGTCCATGGCGCTTAAGTTGGCATAGCCCATGTACATGTACCGATGTACGCCATGTACCTTCGAGAGAGATGCACAGAGAGATAGCGCCAGCCAATGCTTTTGTCCACTGATCACACGCATATGGAAGAAGGTAGATGGATTCTTCAGGAAGATAGCTTGCAAAAGAAGAGAATCTATCTAACATCTTGGGAAGAAGAGAGTAATAAACAGTATATAAGTTGTAAGTTACATAGCAATTAAGCTGTATAGCTGACAAAAGATTTACTCCCTCCGTTCACAAATACATGATGTGCTTTTAGTTCAAATTTGAACTAAAAGCGTGCCATCTATTTGTGAACAGAGGTAGTATGTTGCTAGCGCAATTGTGTGGGCCACTTGGCTAGCAAAGAGTCATTGTTTTATCCCTCAATTTTTTTTACACTATTAAGATGGTGCCCTCGCAAAAAATTTCTCTCCGTAAACCCGGGACTTAAGTGCCCGCGAAAAGAGAGAAGTTGTGTGTGCTGGCGTGTTTAATATGGAAGAAGTATTTTTGTTACTAACAACATAGAAACCATGATACCAAGTTATGCTATTGAAAATTTGTTCCTCTAGAAGTTCTGGGTTTGAGCTTCCCATTTTCAAACTCCACTTCTTTTCATATAGCAATCCCTAATCAAAGAGGTAAAAAGAACATTTCAGAATGCAAAATATCCCGCAAAAGGAGGATTATTCAGAGCAATCCCAGAGAGCATCCGGAACTGCTACAAACTGCCTTTGGGATGCATTTCAGGTCTAACTTTAGTTTTCCATTACAACCTAGAATACCATTTCTTTTTTAGAGAAAAAATTGAAGCCGAACCACTATGAGTGCTCTAATGGACAGATAAAAACTATTCTAAAAACTAGATCGATTGGAGTGGGAAGTACTCAAGATGTAGAAGAGGACTCAAGCAAGTTTGGTCCTCTGGCATTCTTGGGTCTCTGTATTGGGAGTGATAATTAAATTAATTTCTCCTCATGCAAGATGTAACAAAAGATTAGTAAGGTCACGAATTAACTATTTCACTGCTCCCTTAAAATACATTTGGTTATCCAATAACAACAAATTTACATATACCTGGTTCTATTCACACTATGGGTTAGAGAAATATTACCTAACAAACCAAAGTAGCATGCTAAAATAGCTCAATTTTAGGAGAAGAAATAAGCATGACATTAATGAAACATATATATTGTACATTTAGATATCACGAAGAAAAACTAATATCTCTAGAATCCAACCATATAGGCAGTTTTGTCAACTATTTTAGAAGTACACCTAAATACCAACGTAGAGAAATAGTTCTCTCTACTAAGAGTCACATACACTCATTGTTGGGTTAAAAATGACCGTACAAGCCAATCATACACTTAGTCTAAATAGTTAAATTGAAAGTCATAGATTCCATAGATGGTTACATATTTTATACAAAATGAAATTTTCTTGTCTTCATTATAAATTCTCAAATGTTGCCTACATAAGTGATTTATAAGTTGTTAAACCACGTTTGCAAGTCTTATATTTTTAAATGGCATCATATTTGATTTAAGTATTTTAGAAAAATTCAGTGATACATTTTTATCATTGAACATTATAAGTTCTAGCCCGCGCATCGAGCGGGCCAATTTGCTAGTTTAAGTAAAAATGTAACTCTATTTTTCAGATGTTGATGTAGCTGTTTTCTTCAATGCTTTATCGTTTTGTGGTGTTGTTTCACACATTCCATATTTTTTTCATAATAGTTACATGCTAAGTTACTTAGTACAACGCTGCTTTCAAAATTATGCACCTATTTGCTGAAATAAGTTTTCCCTTGTATGCAGAAGGGGCTTCTGAATTTGCAGCACGCAAGGCATTTTCAATGGTAACACATCTAACAGACTTTATGTTCGCCAATTTCATCAGAACGTAAGCTTCTTCTAACAGACTGTTAGTCTGCATAGACACATGTTCAACCATGATGCTATGGGCTATGGCCATTTATAATAACACCATAAGCTCAAATTGATCAAGAGCTTCCTGAGGTATACGGATAACTAGGTAATTGAACCCCTATCTTATGAAGGCATAGTTAAAAGTCAAAGTTGTTGTGATTAGTATAGGCGTATGCACATATATATAGAATTGTTTGTTCATAATATTCTTCTAGCTGAGGTAAACTCTTAATACAACCTGTACGGATCACATTTTTCTTATGGTAGCAAGATAAAGGAAAAATCTTGAAAACCAGTTGCATTACATGGCTTTGATGGTTATGAGGTTACAGGGCAGCTGCCAAAAACTGCTAATGGAGGTGCTTGACATTGCCTTCCTTTTATTTGTGGTAATAAATAAATAGGGAAGACCACATGGGATGTTGCTATTCTCGATTAGTTTCTACATGGAAATGCTAAAACTTCGGTTAATGAAATATGCATCTTGAAACTTCCAGGTTAAAGATTGTCTGAAGCAACTCAAAGCTCTATGTGATGCCTTGCATTTTTCAAATGTGTAATTTTCCTTGTGTTAGTTGCTCCTTTTGGCTCTGCTACTTCGCATACTTTTAAATTTGTGTGAATTTAATGTAATCCAGATTTCAGTTCATGTTTGTCACTCGACTTTGTATTACGTGCAATGCAGTCATTCAAAACTCCCTAGAATGCACTATCTTTGATCTTATGGCACCTACATGTTTGTTTCAGCTTGGTATCGTACAAACGGTACTCATGGTTAAGCCATATATATTCATGCCAATCAAACTACTTTAGTTATGTGCAATCTGCTTACTCTATAAAGTTCTACTTATGTAATCGTATAAGCTTGCTACTTCAAAATGATGCTCCGAACTAAAGCATTTGTCGGTCAAGCCACATAACTACTTTTGTTGTATCCAACCTGATGGCTTTAAGACAATTGGTATTGTAATAGCTTCTGCTTTAAGATGGTCCTAATAATAAAATTATGTATTCCTATATTCCTCTGTTCCTCCTGTGTGGATAGAACGGTCATGTCAATAGTCACTGTGATTACTTATCCAACATTACATGGCCTTCTTTCATCTTGTGCGCCATCGGCGCAACGGGTGGAATCTAGTGATGAGAACAAACAAGAGTTTGTCCCAGAGAATAAAACATGTCCTTGAGTCCTTGCATGCCTGGGGGTTTGAGGTGTTTAAAGGGCAAAGAAAAGAATTGATTACCTCTTCTCGTAAAAGATGGGCGATCTTCTCATGGGATTGATTTCCTAGCATGCTATCGATCCGGTAAATTAAGGCTTTCTACCTCCAAGGAATGCACTTATGTTGTCGCCAACAAAAACACCAGTAGTCCTGGTAGGGTGGAGCGAGAGATCGGAAGTACTAGAAAGGGTCACTCGCGGGGGGTTTACCAAGGTTTGGACTGTCATGGTCATGCGTAATACGCTACTTCCTACGTTGCTTTTATTGATGGTGGGTGGAACACCTCGCGATGGGCTTACAATATGTGGATCTAAGTACTACCGAGATGATGACCTTAAGTCAACTTGTATCGATCTATCCCTGACCTCGCTTTAGATAGGGGGATGAGGCCTACGATTATAAGGTTGAAGCGGCCTATAACCCGAATCATACTATGAGTGTTTGGCGTGTCCGCCAAGATGATGATGAAGCTTCTAGAACGAGGGCTCCACATTAAGGTGAAGGATTCCTATTGAGGATCATACCATGGATCCTTAGGCCAATAGAGCGATCGGCCTGCCCCATGATGGGCCACCCTCAATATAGCACACTATCATCAAGTATATTTATTCCTTGCATAAAATTCACTAGGGATGGTCGGACAACATGGCCAACAATGCTTTGAGCCTATTAGTGGGCACTTTAGTGAATATTTTTAAGCTGGTGTTAAAGATGCATATATGTATGTATTGGTTCATCCTCTCACCCTCATGTCTTTGGAAACACCAAAAACATCATCAAAATTGAACCTGGATAGGTCGAGTTGGCCGGTATAAAGAGAATGGAAAGTTCCATTATTAGGACAGTTTTGACGACATGCTAGAAATTTTGATGGATCTATGTTGGGAAATCATTAGGACCCGAGCCTTGTTTTGTTTCATATGGAACGCTACAACTCTCACTTCCTCTTCTAGAAAGGTGATGTAAGGAAATCGTTCTCTTAGGTCGTGACTTTTGGAATGCCACATTTTCGGTGCTCATCGACGGTGAAGCAGTTCCTCTCAACTGGTTATGTATCACTACTCAGTTTTGCCACTAAAAATTATAACTGCTAAAAATGCCATCATTCTGTGAGGTCCTTTCTCAAAAATGTCATTAGATACCTCATAAATGCCATCATTCTATAAGATCCTTGCTCAAAAATGCCATTAGACACCTCAAAAATGCTATTGTTATATCACATGCTTGCTAAGAAAATACCATTAGACAACGTTATTTTCAGGTCAAATTCATTGACCATGTTATGGGACCAAAATAAACCTAGAACCACATGTCAAATCTTACATTCTGAAGAAGTTGCTCCCCACTACTACCAATTCTCTCAATATGCACACACTCCACCTCATCATGCATGCCACATCACACTCCACTACCATATTTCTCTCAACATGCAAGCATGTCACCTCATCATCCAACATGCATGAGAAAGACTCACCTCAATATGCCACTATGCATAATAAAAACCCACATGCAATATGCATGCATGGGAATTTTTATTTTATTATGATATTTATATTAAATCCATATATCAGTTCAAAAGTTATTATTTCAAATATACATGCTTCATTTAACCAAACATTTTCACTAAAATATTTTACAAAAAAGTTCCGCAACAACGTGCGGGGCATCATCTAGTGTTTCTATATGACTATGATAAGTGAGGCGCCACTTGTCAGGAGTAAGCAAGCGGATAATTTCAGAGAAAAATAAAAACATTTTTGGGGATCAAGTGGGGCCCACACTGAGATAGAGTAGTGCTGACATGTGGGTCCATGGTTATTTTGGTTATATAACATGGTAAACGAGCTTTGAGCTCGCAGTAACAGTGTCTAGTGGTATTTCTGAGCTTGCGCCTAACAGAGCGATGTCAGTTTTGAGCAGCAAAAACTTCTAGTGGCAAAACTGAGTGCAGTGAGATTTAATTATCCAGAAAGAAATTAAACACAGATGTGTACATGTATATATGCGTGGACGTGACACATGTGTACATGTACATGTATACATGTGTAAATGTCCTAATGCTCAATCACAGGCTAACAATCCCCTGCCAGGCTATCAGCACAAAACGTAGAAGGTCGGTAAGCCATCATTATGCAGTGCGATTTAATTATCGAGAAAGAAATTAAACACAGATGTGTACATGTATATATGCGTGGACGTGACCTGAGGCGCGTGGGGAAACTAACATATACTGTACATGGCTGTGTTGCGTACGTGGTATATGCATGATCAATGATGATGTGAGTATAGAGTATTCTACATGTATTTAGTATGTACACAAATATGTGTAAAGGGCGAGACGTGTATAACCCACCCAACACAGCCGCAAAAATAAAGTTAGTTCGTGATCAGTTGGTGCGTCGTTCGTCCAATGCCCTAATCATGTCACTGCATATACATCATACTTCGAAAATAGAACTAAGACAAAAGCACAATATATATATAGTTATAGCAGTAGCATTGTAAGAGCATCTCCTGCCGACCCCCAAGCACCCTTGGGACAACTTTTTACGTTTAAATCGACGAAAAATCTTTCACTCGCGCCCCCCAAGCGGCCCCAAGCCGGTGATCCCAAGAGGCCTTAAGGTTTTTGGGGCCTTTTTGGGGCGCCGGATGAAACTTTAGCCAATCGTGTGCTTACATGTGTCTTTTTTCCTTCAAAATAGCGTCGACACCAAAAGTTTGGGTCGACGCTAGGCGTCAATCGGTTGATAAATGACTCTTTTAAACCGCTTCCAGGACCGTCGGATTATACTTATGGCAACGATCGTGATCTCTTCCAGGTTGACCTTTGGCATCGACACTCCTAAACGCAGTTTCGAGAAGCCGTCGACTAGCCCTCCAGCACAACATCGCGTCTGCATGTTTGCTTCGCAAAACCGTCGATAAGCACCGCGTCACTGCTCCGGGAAGCCGTAAGGCAGCACTGCGTCGCAACTCGCAACATCACAGAGCATTGCGCTGCATTGCATCATCCAGTCTACATCACACACCCGGGAATACGCCGGCGGCGTGGCGGCACGGCACTGCGTCGCAGCTTTGAAAAAGCCATGGACGAGCACTCCGATTGCAGCTTCGTGAACCTGCTGGTGAGCGCTGCTCCATTTTTCATGGTATGTCCACAACAACGAGGCGACGACGAGCCGTCCATTACAGCACGGCGAGAGCTGCCATGCAGCTCCGGTGAGTGCACCATTGCAACACGGCGAAAGCTGCAATGCAGCCCCGGCGAGCCGGTGGCGATCATACCAATGCAGCATCGGAAATCCATTGGAGGGTGCTTCATAAGAGCAACAGAAAGCCGCCGGCGGGCGCCACAACTTCGAGGGCCGTCATAGAGCATACCATTGCAGCGCCGGAAGCCATCGACGAGACCGCAAGCGTACCATTGCAGCTGCTTTAGTATGCACTGCATCTCCGGGAAACCGCCCGTAAGAGCCGCGTCGCAGCTTCGGGAAATCGTTGTCCTCTCCATTGCAGCGCCAGTGAGCAGTGATGGTAGAGGGCGGGAGCTTCAGCGGACATGAATGGTTGTGGTGGAGAAGCCAGCTTGCGGCAGCGGTGGCAGGAGGTGGCCTCGATCTACAGGATGGGGAAGACGAAGATGCGGTAGGAAAAATGTGTGGCGGTAGAAGAGATAAGGTGACAGTTAAGTGGGGTCGTGGGACGCGTGTCAATCGCTGGACGTGGCTTGAAATGAGAGAGAAATCAGTCGGTCAAAAGAAAGACTTTTCTAAAGTTTGTGAGACAATTTTTACTTGGGGTGGATATATGACTGGAAACTTGTTCTCCCCAAGCGTCAAAATAGCGCCGACGAGGTGTTTTTTTTTTCGTCCAAGTGCTTTTGGGGCCTTCAACGGCTGGAGATGCCCTAATACTGCAGCCTGCTGCACCGTCCGTTCGGTCGTATAGCTACGTCCGAGTACGGTACGAATACGGCAGCCTGTTTCTGTTGGGGCATCCAGCGAGTCCTTCGTATTCAAAGGCCTACTGAGTCTAGGTTGCATGGCGACAAGGCGGAGGATCAGCTAAAGTCAAGATCAACGCCACCGCTGGCTTGCATTTTAAATTTAAACGACGACGTTCTGAGCGGTCGTCGTCGTTGTTTGTGCTTGCTTCACTGGACGGGTCGTTCGTTGGTTGCTAACCACCGCATAAGAGCAAACCCAAATGGTTTGAGGACTCACACGGTATCTGTCTGATCTGTCTCCTAGTCCTACTCTCTGAACGTAGAGCTGTGTGTGGCTCAGTGGCTGTGTGCCCGGTTCTTTAAGAGGTGCATGGTTCATCCATGCATGAATTGAGTTCTGCGCGCTACTAGTGCTTACCCTTACGTCATTAGGAGGACCTAGTCCACGTGCATATATTAAAATTAAAATTAAAATCATGACACTATTATCGAACAGAGAGAGTATTAAATAGCTCTTTGGGTATTTTTCTAACACAAATTAACCTAGCACATTATGTTCAAGGAATTAATATACTCCTATCTTTGATCCCTGCAAAATACTACTTACTACACAGCGCACTGATCTGGACTCACATATAGTCACAGCACGCTTCTCCCTCTTATAACTAAAATAAGAGACCAATGGTTAGTTCCGCTGTGACGGGCGAACTAATGCAAAACGCCATCCAGTACGTCCTATGAAAGAAACGGTGTAGCAACCATGAGTTGCAAACCATTTTATTTATGTTTCCCTGGCGAAAATTGTTCTAGCTAAACCACACGTTCGGGCCGGGTTAAAAACAAACTTGGCAGAAGAAGACAAGACCGTACCGAACACCAGCGTACACGCGTTCTTTGATTGACATGCTGATTAGTTAGTCCATCCATGGTTTAACTAAGAATATATATCTCGACGACATAAGTTCGTGTTATCATAACAACGATGCTGCAACGGCCAGGGGTTGGTCGAATTGACATTTATTTTGACTAACATTTAATACAGGTCATAGGGGAGGGGAGGGGGGGGGGGCATAAATTAAGTCTTCCATAGGTTCTCCACAATTCTCTTTGGATGTACAACTAGTTAGCATGCATTGCCGATTTGTATTGGCTCAACTATTGCCCTAGTCAACAAGTTAGGTTGTACAACGCTAAAAAATGTTGTATAATCATACTTAGACTTTTTTTAGGGTAACCACATGCATTATTAATCACAAACATGGTGAATACAAAGCACACATGCTGAATTGAGTAGAAGTGTGATAAAATGTGTCTATGGTACTTTGCAGAAACCCCTCCAACAGAATACATGAGAAAGGAGTACTGAGATAATCATGCAAATGTCATCGCTGCTGCTAACCTTCGTTGGATTTGGATGAGAGCCATATCCTGAAGGGTGTTTTGAGTTATGAAAAAGCTTATCATCGGTACGGCCTTTGTCGATGTGGAGCATCGACCATTGATGATCCAACCCTTCAAATGTCCTGGAGGCCACAATCACCTTCAACCGTCAATATTGTCGAGATCAAGTGCCAACCACTCCTATCAACCCTCAAGCGTGGATCTGGATCCTTTGTCCTCTCTCTCTCGCCCACCTATGGCGCTGCTAACGACGCAGAACCGACAAGACGAACCTAAAATCTCTAACCTTAACGGGGTTGGATGCCGCCGAGATGGGGTTGTCGCCCATATTTATTCTTGGAAGTGCCGCCATTGTCACCACCAGAAGCAACACCATCGAAAACACAAAGCCTACCCTATCTACAATCCAGAGAAGAGCTGTTGGGTCTCCACCTCCTTTAGTTGATGGGGCGAAACAGAGAAGGCATTGACTGGCGCCGTCAATGATAGGGGAAGAGGGGCAACGGTTCGTCTCCCAAGTAACCTTAGGCCAGACAGTCGAAAATGGCTTGTTGCTCTACCTCACACCGGGTAAAGCGCGTCGTCCATGCTGAATTAGGCTCCCGGAGGCCTCAGATCCGCATCGCCTTCCTCCTCCTTCTCGAACGCCTTCCTCCTCCTTCTCGTACGCCTCCTCCTGATCTGCCTCCTTTTTGCGTCGACGCATCCTTCTTGTCCCTCTCTCCATAATCTTAGCGCAAGCCGATGGCAATGCGAGTGACGCGCCGGTCTTGAATCGCTGTTAGGAGCTCCAACCGACGTTGCGAGGTCAGATGCACAATGATCCGATGAGCGACCATGGCTACCGGCTTGGATGTGAACAGCGAGATCAGAGAAATTTGAGAGTGATGGTGCACACATATGGAGAATGTAAATGGGAATGATTAGGGTTGAGGCTTGTCGTCCGCTTAAATAGCCGCAAATGGGCAAACGCGGGGCCAACCTATTTCAATGCGGTCAACGTAGCTTCTTGATTGGCGGGTTGGCATTTAACTGAATAGTCCTCTCGGGCCGTCAGGCTCCATAACTGCATCATTCTGATCTACATCAATACCAATGAGTCACGTTTGCTTCGAAACCAGATGACCGGCATGAACACTGAAAGATAAATTTTCACGCATAAGGTTTTGAATGAGATCGAAATGTCGCATACGCAGTGATGGTCCGAACGCCGGCAAATTCTTTCTCCAACTTATGTTCGATTTGAATAATTGAATAAATATAAATTCGCATTGGATTGCGAAATGTGTTCGGACGAACTCTAGACTAAGGAACAAACTGAATATTTTGAAGTGTACGTCAACCTCCAACCCAACAGACGGAACCCGGTCAGGTTCAGTTCTGGACCGCGAAACCCGCGCGTATAAAACTACCATTCTCATCCCAAACCTCGCTCCATTCTCTCTCTCTCTCTCTCTCTCTCTCTCTCTCGTCCCGCTTCCCTCCATTGCGATCACCTCGTGCTCGCACAAACGCCGAACCCCTCACGCCGTTGTGATGGCGTCGTCCGCCGCGGCGGGGCGGCTACTGGAGCTAGCCCCTGGGCTGGGCGCGGGGACCTCGGCAGCCGAAGCGGCCGCGCTCGCCGAGTGCTGCGCGGGCATCCTTCGCCTCGGCGGCGACGCCGAGGCCGCGTGCTCGGCGCTTGAAGCCTTGTGCGCAGCCGGAGGGGACGCGATGCGGTGCCACGCCGACGAGCTCACGCCGCTGGTCGTCGGGCGGCTCGGCGACGGTGACGCGGCCGTCCGGGAGGCCGCCAGGAGGTTCCTCTTGCTGCTCATGGAGGTAGTATTGGCATACCGAGGATTCCAATTCTATTTCCTTGTGAGTGCTCATCGTCATGTTATACTGTACTCCCTCCGATCCATAAAAAATGTCGCCCACTTAGTACAAAGTTTGTACTAACTTAGTACAAAATGAGCGACACTTTTATGGATCGGACGGAGTATGTTGCATGATTATTATCTGGGTATTTTGCGTCAGTACTATTTGAGTTTCAGGCTTTCAGCTAATTATTTTGGAATTAACCCCAATATGATTTTTAATGATAAATTTTAAAGAAGTACACATGCATTTTTAGCCAAACTACGAGAACAATACATGGATGTGGCATAGTTTTATACTTTTATTTGACTAGATCGAGTACATAATTAACATATCTCCAATCAAAGGTCTGGGCTAAATCCTATATGCATATGCATAAATGAAAATTTCGCATCGGAAAAGAATATTTATCTAATTTATCCCAATTTTTAAGGAAGCTGCATGTTGTACTTGTACCTCACTACCTCGTAGACTAAATGAAGTCAGAGACGATCACTTATTTTAACTTCGAAGCAGAGTTAACCCGACTAGTTTTCACGGTGATGTTGCAGATGAAGGAGATGAATGCAAGGTTGGGAAATATACAAACAGTAGCTTCCAGCATACCTGATGCCCACCGCGGTAGTTGTACGACAACCGAAGCTGAATCTTCTGGTACCAATCAAGTAAAGAAAAGTCCCAAACAAAAGATCAGCACAAGGGATATGTCTCTCTTTGCAGGTACAGACTTCATGTCACACCAAGCACTCAGTTAATAAGACACATATTTGTATGGCGTGTATGAGATTACATTGTTTTTATAAAAAAAAAGAACCTTTCATAGCAAAGCTGTTAAAAATTTACTAGACAGGGTTACTGTGTTGATTAAGCAATACATCTAACTTATCATGTTCTCGTAATAATTTAACAGGGACTACAAATGTTAAAAAATAAAAAGTTCAATAAAATTGACGTTGACGACAAAAATGGTATTGATCACATATTTGAATCAAAGTATGGACTGTTTCTAAAGAGATCTCAGTTTCCAACAAAGTATGTTATGAAATGATCTAGGAGTACTTGAATTTTAATGTTAATGCCAGTTGACCATTGGACAGATCATACCGGTATATTTTTGCGATGATGATTCTTACTAACCAATACTCACCGATTAGTTTTCGCCGTGGGTCAACCTCATCACTGACAGAAAATAGTTAATATCCAACTAATTGGCAGTACTCAGTAGCAAGCTAAGAACAAGAAATATTAGTATTGCTAATTTGAATACCTATGAACATGATGTTTGATGATCTACTGTTATGTCTTTCCTCTTCTGCTATACTTGGTTTGCAGTATTTTTAATGGTACAACATCTATTCCTGATGGCCCGGTTCAAAAAAAAACATCTATTCCTGATAATATTGGTATTTGATCTATATGCCGGACTTTATACAGGGGAAGAAGATATTACAAGAAAACCAGTTGAACCTATAAAAGTATTCTCTGAGAAAGATCTAACAAAGGAAATAGGAAAAATAACGTCTACTTTACAGCCAGATAATGAGTGGTCAATTCGGATAACTGCAATGCAAAGAGTGGAAGGCATGGTTCTTGGAGGTACTAATTCGTGTTTGTTTATGTTGGTTTCACTATGCACATTAGACACTTAAAGTTATCAGATAGGTAAGAGAATAAAGAGTTCTTCTGAGGGCATTCTTTTTTTCCTTCATTACAGGTGCCACCGATTATTCAGCCTTCCCAACACTTCTAAAGCAACTCGTGGCCCCTCTTATCACTCAACTTCTAGACAGGAGATCTAGTGTTGTAAAACAGGTATGGTTGTTTTCCATTTTATGCCCATATGAGACTTTTTTCAATAACTTGGAGAACTAAACGATGCATGTTTATGCTGCAAATCAACATAGCTGCCAGAAAAAGTAGTTGAGCAAATTGCCATGAACCAGAAGGATATATTATGTGTAATCATCTACGTGTATAATGCTCCTATGGAACTTATTACATTTTGTATGATTTGTTTGTACACCCATTGAAGGACGACTTTCTACTTATTTTTCGATATTTCTAGGCATGTCATTTGCTAATCTTCCTATCAAAGGAGTTACTGCGTGACTTTGAACCTTGTGCTGAATTGCTTATCCCGGTATGTTGTTGATTTCCTTTACCTTTACATTCTATATTTGTTCCTGTTCTGGTTATATATTATTTGACCTTTTTAACTTTTCATATATATAGGCCCTTCTTAAGAATGTCATAATCACCGTTCTTGTCATTGCCGAGTCTGCTGATAATTGTATAAAAGAGGTATATATGCAAGTGCTTTATTTGGTCATTTTACTATATCATGTTTGACACACAATATTTTTCTGTACAGATGTTAAAAAACTGCAAAGTAGCTCGCATTCTATCAAGAATTATTGAATTCGCCAAAAATGACAAAAGTGCAGTTCTTCGTGCACGGTAAGAGAAAAGCAGTAGGATGGGTAATATACATATTGCTCATGGATGAATGCTAAAAATATGTTCCTACTATAGGTGTTGTGAGTATGCAATATTGATGTTAGAGTATTGGGTTGATACCCCTGAACTACAAAGATCGGCTAATCTGTATGAAGAACTCATAAAGTGTTGCATAGCAGATGCAAGTAGTGAGGTATTTAAATGTCTCCATTAGTTTTCCTTTTTCAGCTTTATAAAATTAACATTTACATTTATTTGTTCACTTTTCCTTTTATTGTTTCCTTCATTGTATCTAGTACATGTCGGATATTTGGCTACAAGAAAAATTCTTGCAATACTTTCTTCATATAGTTGAATAATTTTCCTAATTGATTACCCTGACTATCTTTTGTTCTGAAGAAACTACCCGTAGTGAATGTCTATAACGTATTATATGTAGACACCATCCACTGAAATTTAAAAAAAGAGGAAAATAAAAACCAGGACCGTAATGTATATCTTATAGGCTACAAATATTAGCTACTCTATAAGATAAAATACCAGCCTAAAGCTTGTATTTTTTTATCAGTTTATTTACACTGTGTCGCTATCCTGAAACATGGTTCTGATTTCTATTGAGAACACAAGATAGTTCTACAATCATTAGTACAATATCTTGTAATCTTTCTAGAATGGTTCCTACATTTCATCTAGGACATACTCCCTCCGTTCCAAAATAACTGACTCAACTTTATACTAGCTTTAGTACAAAGTTGTACTAAGGCTAAGACAGTTATTTTGGAACAGAGGAAGTATAATTTATAACACGGTATTGCACTTTGTGCTATGTCTTTTTGTGCCATAGCCCTTTTTCAAAACTATTTTGCATGGTGATTTTGTTCTAGGTTTTAAAGAATTTTCTTAATTTGAAGGTTCGGTCGGGTGCTAGAGCATGCTACAAGATATTCTCCAGAATTTGGCCTGAACGCTCTCATCAGCTCTTCTCATCATTTGAACCATCCAGACAGAAAGTATATCCTCAAATTTATCTGACATATTTTCCTAATTGGTCATATGGATTGACTCTATTAATTATGTTTAAACTTGTAGATGATAATCGAGGATGATACTGATACACATCAAAAGAAGTTGCATCAATCTATTCCTTGCATTCCTACTACAACGGACAAGGTTGTCATGGTTGACTCTCATACATCACTTTCTTCTGGAGACATCCAATCAACACCGGTGGAAATATCTCTCCAACATTATGGTATGACCCCTAAAAGTCTAGAAGAAGACAATAAAGATGAAACTTTGGCTATTGGAATTTCATTCGAGGATACGAGTACATTTGAAAAAGAAAGAATTCTAGCTTCAGGTATATGTCATTGAAAAAATATACCTCGCAATGATCTTTTTTCACGATTGGGGGCACTTTGCTTTATTTTGTCAACTTATTAAATATACACTTAAATGCAGACATCAGTTCATCATCCTGTGATTTGACCCCTGCCACTCCATTCGAACCAACTACAAACATTTTATTGTCAAAAGCAACTGTCATTACAACTTTCCAAGACAAGGCTGAGTGCATGCTAGATGTTCAACATATAACTTCTAGTCAAGTTCAAGCATCGGGGGATCCTTCTGGGCTGGTGATCCCGACTCCTTCCGTTCATTTGGAAGAGTCAAGAAACTTGCTAAATCAAAACCCTGTTAAAGCAAGCTCTGATGGAATCTTAGGTGAAAAATTAAGGACCCGACAAGTGGAGGTGCACTCTGTTGGAACTCCACGTAATAGTGTAGTTCATAAGAAGCTACCGAATAACCACACTCCTAACTTCCGGCGACCTCTCTTGAGTAAGTTGATGACAAACTGGTTCTATGCCAGTACAGGGAGTGATTTAGATGGCAAGCAACTCATTTTGGGTGAAATGTCCAATAGCATGGATGTGCCCTCATCTCTCACGGGGGCTCTAGCTTTAGGTCTTAACCCTAAGTCAGATTGGATGATGAGGGTATATGCATTCAACTTCTTACGACAGTCTTTGCTAGAGCTAGGACCAAAAGGTATTCAGGAAGTTGCACAAAATTTTGAGAAGGTTATGAGGCTTGTTAGTCAGTATTTGGATGATCCACATCATAAAGTGGCACATGCTGCTCTCTCATCACTTGCAGAGATCATGCCCATTTTCAGGAAACCTTTTGAACATTATCTGGACAAGATGTTGCCCCATGTATTCTCCCGATTAAATGATCCAAAAGAGTCAATCAAGCAACAGTGCTTATCAATTCTGAAATTTGCAGGTGAAAGTTATTCCATTGATTCCCTCTTACCTGCTCTACTTCGTTCCCTAGAAGAGCAAAAAACTCCCAAGTCAAAGCTTGCAATTGTTGAGTTTGCAAATGCCTCTTTTGTAAAATGCACAGTTATCTCTGACATCTATTCTGGTAGCAGTTTTCTTAAGCCGTGGCTTGGAAAGCTAACTCTTCTATTTAAGGATAGAAACAAGAAGCTAAAAGAGGTTGCAGTGGTTGGTTTATCCTTAGTCTATTGTCATTATGATCCTGCAACCATGTTAAGCTTTTTGGTTAGCTTGTCAATGGAAGAACAGAAGCGACTTACGCGGGCAATAAAGCAGCTAATCCCTATGATAGGGAGCGACTTGGAAGAGTTCTTGCAGCAAAGGAGACATAAACACAAGGTGCCATCTTTTGATCGCTTTGCTGCTACAGATCCTCACCCCAGAAGTTATGTTGGTAGGCAACATAAATCCAAGCAGCATGACGCATATCAGTCTAATCATGTCAGAGGTGATGAAGTATTTAGCTCCGGATTCCAGTATCTCCCAAATATTCGCCGAACTGGGAAGGTTGAATCTGAGTCTGGTAGTGAATCTTACAGTCATAAAGCTGAAATGATGGGCAAAAACTGTAGTCCGGCAAGACTAAGCAGGGGTATCCCTGGAACAACTGGTTATAGTGTTCCTGAGATGAACAATCCTTCAGTGTCAATCAAGGTTTGATTGATCTATTAGCATCACCTTATTTTATTTTTTTGCATATTTAAGGGGCACCATACTCATTTGAGTATGTTTGTTGGTACAGATGTCACCTCATATACTTATTCCCATTTCAGAATTTACACCAGATGTCCTCTTCTCTTCTTGAGATGCTTGATGACCCAGACGAGTCAACCAGAGAGCTGGCACTTTCTCTATTGGTCGGAATTCTTGAAAAGCAAGTAAGAGTTTGCTTGTGGTGCGAGCATAAGTATTTCTGAAACTACATAATAGTGAATGTTTGTGACATTGATGTGCCTTCCATAAAAATGACCTCTGCTATGGTCATGTTTTCCAGGAAAAGGCACTGGAGAACTACATTGAAGCTCTTGTAGTCGAATTGCTACATTTAACTAAAGACACAACATTGAAGGTACTACTACAGTAAGGGCATTCTTCCTTGGTTTGCATTGGTTAACCATAAAGTTGCACTGAAGCCTCTTACGCCATTGCAGGTAGTAAATTTGGCACATATCTGTCTGACAACCATGTTGACTCAATTTGATCCATTGAGATGCATTCGGGTAAGATTCTTTATATATATGTTTTGGTTTTGTGAATACAGGAATGTAGCTGGTACATGCTTTCGACAACTTCTTGTTGCTCTTTTTTCCCTTTTTCATTTTCCAATGTTGTTGGCATCTTATCTTTCTCATCTAAACACACAGGCAATCGCTTCTCAGTTGGTCACCCGTGATGAGAAAATCCTTATTGTCAGCATCAACAGTTTGAACAAGGTAAATCCCTCAAATTCATACAGCTGATGTATGTAATAGTGCGTGTGATAGCATGGTCTGATCTCGGTATTGGCATGAAAAAACAAAATTTGGATGATGGAAGAGTACATGTCCATCTTCTGAATACTATGCACACAAGGAAGTGCAACCATTTTGCCCCATCAGATTACATTGTGGATAATTAAGCTCGCATTTAATCCCATTTTAACACTAGCATATGTTTGACTCATTACCCTGTTTTTCACCATGCTATTTGTTAAGTGAGTCATATAGTTTACTCTTGTCTTCCTTACTATGGATTTTTTCCTTACTGTCTCTCATTTTGCAGCTTGTGATGCGGCTGTCACACAACGACCTCATGACTCATCTGTCAACATTCCTACCTGCGATCTTGGATGCCTTCGAAAACCACAGCCCATATGTTCGCAAGGTTCACCCACTCCCTTTAACTGCTGGAGACTCTGTTTAGATCATCTTCTATTTTCTTGAGACTGCACTTTTGTTTCATCTCTTAGAATTCCTGAATCTAGGAAGAAGTCTAGGGGACCAGATGGAAGCTTAAAACTTAACAAAACAACCCAGTTCAGTTAGTCTTGCATCTGAATATTGTGCTAGAATTTAAACCTATCTGAAACTGAATTTGTTCGCCGAAAGTTCAGCAATGGCAACGCCCCGGTTGAGCTATGTGGGCTAAAACCTGCATCGTACTCCCTTGTTGAGTACCTAGAAGAATACCTGCAACGTAGTCCCTTGTTGAGTACCTGCAACTGCAACGTGCAATCGTTCATGAGTACCTGTAGCACATTGTCTGTACTGCACCTCCATGTGTATCTATCCTGAACCCTGGCCCGACTCTGCATCTTCTATGCTGTCTCCTCAGCACAAAAATGCTCAGGCAGATGAATGAATTCACCCAGTAGAAAAAAACAGCATTCACTTCTAATTTCCGAGTCATATCAACCTTGAATTAACCCTGTGCTGCATTGCATATATTGAAGGCTATCTTGCTGTGCCTGGTGGACACATACCTGAAGCTGGGGGCGGCGGTGGCGCCGCAGCTGGAGCGGTTGGGCGGCGCGCAGCTGCTGCAGCTCGTCGTAGCCACGTCGGCAAGCCGGCTGTCCAGGGTGGGCTCTTGACCGACCCAGGAGAGGGCCAAGGTGCAGACTGTTGAAGCCTTCAAGGCAGCGGCTATCGATGATTCATTTACCTGTATGTAGGTAGTTACGATCATGTATGCACGGGCAGGGCATCTCATAGGCGCGTTCAGGGAGCTACGTCTCTTGTGATTCACTCAATGCAGACAGCAACAATAAAGTTCGTGCCTTGAGAAAACCTCAGAAATAGTACTGTATTATAAGTACAACGCTGCCTGAACGGTTTCAGAGAAAGAAATGAAGGGAAAACTCTGACCCATGTGTCTCTTCCCAGACAGCAGCAGGAAGGTTTTTAATTTCGAAAACAGAAAAAAATCGTACCTGACCGAAATATATGAAATTTCGCATATTATAGAAATTATTTTGGATCTTAAGATTTATTTTTTCACTTAATTTTAATGAATTTTAATTTATTTTAAAATTAGTTTGAGTCTGACTCTGAATTTCGTGGTTAAAAATATTTCGGACCCCACGAAATATGCGAAATTTCGTTGAAAAATTTAACCCCAAACAGCATAGCGGCACACACGCGCGTTCCTTCCCGGTCGCTCCGTTCATTCTCCCTTGCTGGATCCCCTGTTTCTGGCTGCCATGGGAGCAGAGCAACTCTGCTTCGTTTTTCATAACGAAACGAAACACAGGCTACTTTGGCCTTGGCTTCTTCTCTTTTAGTCAACTGTTTCTCAGAAACCAAAAGTTAACTTTCCTTTTTTACTTTTCTATTTGATCTCGTAGCTTGACCTGATGACTCATTTGTTGACATTTTTTCTTGTAATGTTTGTTAAAATATATGTGCCGAATATAGGTGTACGAGTTGTGCTATAGTTGGACTTGTAATTAGCAGTGGGTTAGGTGTTTGAGTCGAACACGTGTAACCCGGGCCTATTATATAAAAACACCGCGGGGTAGCAAAATAGACTTGACACAAGTTGATAGGCTAGACAGAGATCACGAGAGACGATCCGGCGCCCGTGGCGGGGGCGGCCGGACCGACCGTGGCGAGGTGGTCGGAGCGCTGTCGGATGGCGTGGCGGACTTGTCGTCGACTGTATCATGTGGATTTGGTACATGGGAGGAGCGCCCGTAGTCATGCCCCGGGGATTAGCCGTGTTGGTGAACCTCGTTAACAAATCTCGGTATCGTGTTTGTGCTTGGTGATTGCTTGATCCTCGATAGATCGATATGCGACTTGGATTATTCTAAGAATGCTGGATGCCTTTGAAAACCGCTCAATATGTTCACAATCGCAAGGTTTTGATTCATTTATTCCCACTTACTTTTGTAGATTCTGTTTTAAGACTAACTAATGATTTTCCATTTTTCTGTCAACTCTGCTACTTATCTTTGATCTCGCCACAGTTCTTGAGTCCCAAAAGTAATATCTCATGGAACAAGCAGCTAGAGGCTTAAACTCTGACAAGATATCTCTCCCAGCTCTGTCTTGCGACCGCCCAGGACTTGTAAGCATGAACCATATATAACATCCAAACATTATGCTGGAATTTAAACAGGTCTGAAACTCACAGGTTTGTTCTGAAGCACAACTGAACATGTTCAGGATTTCTTTCACTCAGTATATAACATGTACTGCACCACATGCGTGCATCCCGAATCGACCGGCCCTGCATTCTTCAGTCACTCACTCAGCACACAGATGAAAATCACCCAATAAGAAACAACAACGTTCATTTCCTCTTCTCTGTCTCCTTCTCTTCCTTAAAGAAAAAGGATAAATATTCAAACGCCATAAAAACTTAAAAAAAACGCCATAAAAACATGAACATTCATATCTCTCAACCCATATCTCTCAACCCAGCTGTCACACATAAGTACTTGAGTACATACACAACAGCGATACTTCACCTAGAGGTGAACTTAGTTCTTATAACAGTAGTATTTAATGCAACAAAAATCTGATAATATTAGAAGATTGCGGAAAACCAAATGGTACAAGATTCAAACAAACTAAATAGGTCCAGGCAGCACCACAGCTTTCCAATCAGTCCAGCAGCACCCCCATAACGCACTTGCATTAAATCGAAGTTCCCCTGAATAGAAGAAGAAAGAGCATGTCGCATATGGGCGTGAGAAAGGTTACGTACAGAAATTTGTGTACGGAATTGTTAATTATGATTAATACCTAATGCCTTGGTGTTGCTCGCTTCATTTCACCCCGGATAGATAACCTGGGATGATTGGGATGGCTATTTGCCTCGTTCCTTATAGCGGCAGCTGCAGCAGCGTTGCTTTCATAAGATGTGTCTCTGGCATTGCAAAGATCAACTTCGGCATCTCTCAGACATGGGAGGTGGCCAAGACCCAAGTAGAACCCGTAGGCTTCTGCCACTGAAACAAAGAACGGCAGCACAAGCTTCTCCACCTTTGGCAGTGCCCCTTCTTCAAACGTCAAGTGAGCACAAATAATGTACAATTCCTTCAAGCACGGGAATGCACCACCTTGTATGGTAAGCCTTTCTTTTTGGACAGTGTCGAATGTTATATCCAGGCAAAGCAAGGCAGGCATCTCTCCTAGTATCCGCAGATCCTCCTCTGTTGCTTCAATCAAATTAACGTTCAGGTATGCAAGACTGGTGAGTGCTGGTACAATCCACTTTGGCATCTTTGGTAAATCGTAGTCAGTGGTCATCCAAAATATTTGGAGGTTATATGGCAGAGGGGACCAGGAATCTAAGAACTGGAGAGGTGTTCCATCATCAGAGACTATCCGTAAAGACTGAAGTTTGCAGGTGCCAAGCTTGCATAGTGAGGAGAGCAACATCTCTTCATGCCTCTTGTATTCCTGAGAGCCTCCACGGTCCAACTGTAGATGGAGTTCTTTCAAATCGGTCAGATTCCCCAGTTCCTCGACTGTACATAACGAACTCTTGATAATATTCAAGCCTGAGATCACCTGTAAATTTCCCATATTTCCAATCCCATTTGGTATCTTCATTTTACCATAACTAAGACCATAGGAAGAGTTTCCAGTGAGTAGGTGCTGTAGCTTAACAAGATGAATAATTCCAGTGGGCAATTCTTCTATGCGTGTATCACTAAGATCCAGCGTCTCTAGACCATAAAGCATTACAACTCCTGATGGTAGCTTCAACATGTCAGTGCCCCTAAAGCTCAGGTACTTCAGCTGGAATAACTTCTCTATACCATTCATATCATACTCGTGCAGATTCTCACAATCTTGAAATTCTAGTACACGCAATGCTTCAAACCGAATAAGCCTGGGCAAGTGTTTGATGCAAGTTGAGGCCATCACTGTTAGAGATCGTACATGACTTAGATCTTCATTTGCCAATACAGATGCAAGATCTTGGTCAATATGTTGGACTGATAGTCGCCGAATAAAACAATGGCGATTGCCCAAATCAGTTTGGTTGTGGCCTACCAAAGAGATGAAATTATCTTCAACCGATCTTGAAATAATGAGCTCTAGCATCATATCGTGGACCTGACAAGCACGAGCCTTTCCATCATAGCCAACTTCCACCGGTTGAACCATACTTTTGTTTATTAGCTCATAGAAATTGTTCTCGGCAACCTCTTGTTTGCTCTGTCCACGCTCTTCAGAGATAAACCCTTCTGCTATCCACCGCCTCACTAAAATATCTCTGTCAATCACATAATCCTCAGGATATATACATAAATATAACAAGCATGTCTTCAAGTTCGGTGAAAGATCATCGTAGCTAAGGGATAATATGCTATTCATTCCATCTAAGCTTCGAGTTTTTTCCATTGCAGAACCAATAGACTTTCCGACTCTCTCCCACTCATCTTTGACCACCGGTCTGTTTGCCAATAAACTTGATATGCTGATAATTGCCAATGGGAGGCCTCCACATTTCTTCAGTATTTTGTCTGAAATTTGCTTTAGCACAACAGGGCAATTGTCCTCGGAACCAAATATTCTTTTGAAAAACAATCTTTTGGAGTGGAGCTCACTTAGGGCTTCCATTTCATACATGCGGCCATTACCATCTAGACAACATGCTCTTGCTACATCAACAATGCGTGTAGTAGCTATAATTCTGCTAGAACAATCATTCTCCGGGAAAGCATACTTAATAGCATTCCATGCTGGTATGGACCATATATCATCAATAATGATGAGATACCTAATAGATGTAAGTAGATATTGTTAACTAACTATGAAAAATAGTTCTAGAACTCCCTCGATCCATAATATGTGTCGCTCATTTTGTACTAAGCTAGTACAAACTTTATACTAGATGGGCGGTACTTATTATGCATCGAAGGGGGTACAAAATATGTAGGTACCACTATCATGTATAAGGAATTCCTATATACAAAAAACACGTTACGAACTCCAAGAGGATGGTAATTAAAAAATCAAAAAGAAAACAATAATAAAACCATGATATCCTAAGCATCATATAAGCTGCAAGCAGTCGACAAATTAATTAAGGTCTACCATGTGCTTATTGCTTATTTTGCCATATATAGTTTCCTTACTTGACAAAGACTTTAGTCACGGCGGAACTCAAAAGTATTCAAAAGAATCTCACTTTAACAATGTTTGCTTCATGAGCATACAAGCACCGTTTCAAAATACTTGTGAGTAAAACAAAATCGTCTGGAACACCTGTTTAAATATCCAAGTGCGTGTGGTAGCATACTTAGAAGTCTATTTTAATATAGTATACTTATGTTTCAACAACCTACGCGTATGCTATGCTATTCAGGCTTTAAAGGTTCACGGGAAATAATTTGAGTCATGTGAGTACATCACACTAATCTTTAACCTCTATACATAATGTTTACAATTTGAATTTTTTTTCACTACAGTATAGTCAAACAGTATTAAGAAATTATCCTAAATATATTTCTTAAAGGGGAAGGGTGGGGGAGGGGTTTGAACTTACCTCTTATCGTGTAAGAGTTTTTTCAGCTTCGCAATACATTTCGCTTCATCCCAAGTGTCAATACCTTCTTTAAAATCTTTCTTGCAAGGTAGCTGAGAGATCAAATCCTTCATAATTTTCTTGACATTAGGCTTTTGCGAGACCGAGACAAAAGCCTGACATTGAAATTGCCCTTGGATCTTGCGGTAGACCTCTCTTGCCAGTGTGGTTTTTCCCAACCCACCAAAGCCAACAATGGACAGCACCTTGCGATGCTTGGTTGAGCTACTTTCATCTTCCAGCATCCAACTAGCAAGATCATCCCTTGGACCATCAATGCCTACAAGGTGTGCTTCCTCAACAAACAGAGCAGACAAGCGGGGATCCACAACTGAATGTTCAAAGGGGATGTCGTCGAGCTTGTAACTACTCTTCAACTCTTTTATCTCCTTGAGACGAATTTTCAGATCATCGATCTTACTGGCGATTCCACGACGAGAGCCCAGAGTCTTGAGATGACGAGCAGTCTTGCGGAAGAACTCCTTGAACCCACCTTCGTGCTGGGCTCCATGACCCAGCTGATGGATGAACTTGTCGATGACATCCTCGATGTCGTAGGCCAGCTCCCTCAGCAACGAGATCCAGTCCTTCACCTGGACGTCAGGATCTGGCAACATCGTATATTTTCTGAGGGCGCCATGCATACCGGTCAGCTCAGATTTGAGCGAACGGATCTCTCGGCGGACGCCTTTCAGGCGGGCACACTCACCGGCGAGCAAACCGGTGAGCTTCCCCAGCAGGGGGCCCATGACGCCGTGCGAAGCACTGACCACCTCCATTGATCTCCCGCTTTCTTTTGAGGGATCTCTCTACTCCTCTCTTGAACACATCTCTCAGCTTGGGGGAAGTTGCATCTGTGCTTGGTGTGCTCAGAGTGGAGAGAGAAGGAAGAGGACCGAATAATGGTGTGCTCAGAGTGGGGAGAGAGAAGCGAAGGAAGGGGGGCGAGTAATGGCGCGCTCAGAGTTATCGTTGTAGCTGTGGACAGTGGACAGGGTAGGTCTGCTTCACAGCTCCGTACTTCTTCAAAATAAATATGCTCCCCTCACAAAACATCTCACCTCCTGTCCTATCACAACTTTATGAGAAACAGAGAAAGGACAATGGAGTAATGGAGCGAGCTGCCTTGCTGCCAAATGATTTAACGAAATTGCTCTGCGTACGACTCAACTCGTACGATTCACGTCCGACCTTGGAATCTCACCATTACGGTTGAGGCATAAATTCAATCCAAGGGTGATTGAGCAGTGTCGTACAACGTCGGACGAAAATTCGTCGTACGCCTAGCACTGTTCATGATTTAATCACCGGGCCAAGAGAAGAGTTGAAACAAGCAATGAGCAAGGAGTATCCAATGCGAGCCCGATACATCAAGTTCGGTTTCTCAAACGTCCGTGGACAATGACTGGTCGACCTTCAAATTTCTGTTCTCACATTCGATTATGATAACTGGAATCCGTAAAATTACATGCAACGTAAAATTTAATCTAAATTTTCAATGGAGGTGTTTCGGCATCACCGCCACATCCATCTACAGCGACTGGTTGCGCTTTAGGAGTATCCATCACAACTCCAGCTAGGTAGAATAGGACATGCGGCACACACACTGGCTCATGCAACTTGGCTCGCCGTTATCTCCCATGCCTTACTATTCCTCGTTGGAGTCAATGGACTGCACAACGCAGGTCGATTTGAGGGTGGCGATGGATCCATCATCTCGGAGTTGGACACCAACACCAAGACGTGATCGCGACGCTCGGGGTCACAGGTCACTGCAGATGCGTTGGAGTGTACGACTCCGTGTCGAAACGACTGCACCTTCGATTGCGCATGTATGATGGCATGTGGACACCAAACAAAACGAACCCGCCACACGTTTTTAGTGCATATGTTAAACATGGGGGCAAATGTATCAGTGGTGGATACCACACCGTACCCTTTATAAATAGATATACCAAGGGTGGCGGGTTTATTTTGATGTCGCCACATGAAGATTAATTATGATTCCGCCCACCCCTATCTGTGGGGTAATGTACAACAGTGATGGGCACGGAGACAGGCCCGCTACTGATTATATATGCAGTAATATTGTGCTTTGCATTTTATCTATTTTATTGTGTTATTTTGTTATGACCCTAGCGTTGTATGGAACTTTATTGTAGGTTTCATTATTTACTATATGTTAGGCATTTTATTATAAATTTTGTTAATTTGGATATAATTCAAATTTGAAGTGCAATTAAATATATATTTAAAATTAATTCAGAATGATTTGAAAGTATCAAAAATAAGGTACACTTAAATTCATATTTAATTAGATATGGTTTATATATGAATTTCAAATTTCATTTACTCGGATAACTATAAATGCATTAAATGCCCTAAAATACCGTATTAACTTGGAATGTCCCAAATTTTAGCATGGAGCTAGCAATGAAGAAGGCAATGAGGAGAAGGCAAAGTCATTAGCTATTGTTGAAACTTAATGATAAATGTACAAAATATATATATCCATTTACTTATTTACCCCATATGGTGTAATCAACGCCTTGCACTCGGGAGGCAATCGGGTCGGAAGTCGTGTGCCACCACACTGATACACTTTACTAGAAGATGAGCTACCCTAGCCCCTTGACCCCCTCCCCAACAAGCCCCCTTAGCCCCCTCATCCTTGTCGGCTCAGGTAGCACCCTCCTCATCCTCCTCGTCATCACCATCCACATCCTCCCAGGCATCCCAGGTCTCATCGTACACCAGAAGCTCTTGGTTCTGCACCGGAGTCACCTGAGCTCCTGGATCGGAATCACCTGCACCTGAGGCTCCTGGACCGGAGTCACCTGCACCAAAGAAATCCTGTGCTCGGGTGAACCGGATGGGGGTGGCGGCGAGGTACTCCTAATGTGTTGCATCCCTCTCCTGTGACCACCTCCTTTGGATTTCTTTCCCTGACCCCCTCTCCCGCGAGACGACGTGGTGTAGTCCCCCCCCCCCCCCGATACCATAGTCTGCAACAACTCTCCCTATAGCGGGAGAGGTGCTCGAGTAGCCTCCCTTGACTAAGGAGGCCCCTCATGGGTCGATCCCCATGTCTCTGTGGTGTCACCTTTCATCCCGGGAAGACGAGCACCCTTGCCCACCATTTTCTTCAGTCACCACCTGCTACGAGAACGAGCAAAGTAATTAGTACGGATGATAAATAAATAAATAGAGAAATAATACGAATTCACATACAAATAAAATAAAACATATATACGCAATGAGAACTACAAGATTAAATAAAACATGTGCAATGAAAAAATTGAGATGCATACAACTAATAATGGCCAGGATAATATGTCTCTTCATGGGGATCAGTTGGGGCATCATCACTATCACACTTGTCATCAGGAATGTCCTCCTCGGGTTCAACGTCATCACCATTGGGAAGGCCTAAATGTAACCGGTCAAGCATTATATTGACAAGTTGGTCGCATTATACTTCTCTTGTTCCACTTCTTCTTCTTCATTGGGTTCATTGTCATTGTCTACTTTCATGTTTTGGGATAATGTAGAGCGGTTCTCGAAATATCGTTTGACCACATGTGTTTTTTGGAAGAATTCTCCTTCAAATGCAGCTGGGTCACTGTGAGGTTGATAATCCTCTTCATTGGGGGATACTGTCTAACATATGGCGGCACCTGGTACACGACATCCCAACCATTAAGATCCTTTACCTTTTGGCAGGCACTAGTAGAAAATCGCTCATCAGTACCGGTTCGGGAGGGCCTTTTGTACCGGTTTCTTAACCGGTACTAAAGGCCCGGTACTAAAGCCCCCCCGCCTTTGGTACCGGTTCCTTGCGAACCGGTATTAAAGGGGCCTCCACGTGGGCGTCCAGGAGTGCGCAGGCCAAAGGAGCTTTGGTACCGGTTTGCAATACGAACCGGTACCAAAGGTTAATTCAGGGTTTAGAGTTTTTAGGGGTTTAGGGGTATCGGATATCGCGTCGATGCTTAGGGAGGGGTTTAGGGGTATCGGACCGTTTCATATCGCGTCGATGCGCCTGCTACGCGTTTGGGTTTAGGTAGTACATGAAGATAAAAGGTGATGCATAGCAACTTGGTGCATATAATATATAACACATGTAATTGCGATCGCAAATTAAGTAGTATACGTATGCATGAAGATCGATCTTCATGCATATATAGTAGTGGTACTCTCCGAGGCATACTATCTATTACATGTAGAATAGTGGTACTCGATCTCCGAGTCAAACTATATGTTACATGTACGTCATTCATAGTGGAACTCTCCGAATGGCGGTATGACGTCCCGAAGGAAAAATCCTGTCAATTCATCGCCAATTGCTTTGAACCGTTCCTCGATTGAGATCTTGTCCCGCTTTCTTGCCAACTGTAAAAGAATGAGATACAAATGAATACATGAGCTATGTGTGTGTGTATATATATATCAAATCACAATCAAACAATTATTACTGAAACTAAGCACAACTTATATATGATAACAAAATAAATTTGTGAATATTGTTTTCGTACCTCTTTATTCATTTCATTATTTGTTCTCTCGCTGACAATTTTATGGATGTTCTCGCAAACGTAGTATCCACATAGATTAGTCCCCTGTGGTTGTTGCGGGGATTTCTGTACAAGAATATAATTCAATTAAACAATAATCAAGTATGATAAAGGTGTGTGGACCTAGGTAGTACTACTTACTTTGTTCAAACGCCATGTCAGCTTCGGTTTCCATTCATGGGACTTATCTTCCTTGATGAACGTTTCCCATACGCTGCCCGACAAAAGAAAATGCATAAAAAAGTTATCAATTAGTTGATATTAGGAAATTAACGAAAAAACCGATATGAATTAAAATTACTTTTTGAGCATAAGAAAAGCCGTCTTGTATTGTATAGCCTCTTTGTTAAGCGAGTCAAAGACTTCAACTTTTCCTTCGTACATATCGATAACGATAAGAATAAAGTGGAACCTGCGCACGTTTAAATATACAGTGCCATATATATAAGTCATCAGTTAAAATTTGAACATCTCGTGAGAAAAAGATAAATGTCTTATAAGACAGTAACACTCACTTGAAGTTGTAAGGCCAAAGTATTATCTTTTTGTCACGTTGTCGCTTCAAAAACCTTAGCAAAGTCTCCGGTGTATCCCTGTTATAGATGGGATCCTCTATGGTTACTTCATGCATTGTATCCGGGTCAATGAACCCAATGTGCTTGATTTCATCCCTTTTGCATTCGAGCATCTTTGATCTGCATAATATAGCGCACAAAAGATTATAATTTGCAGACAAAGAACGAGCTGAGCTAAAGACTTCTCAAATTACATAAATAAATCACTTACAGACAATAGCAACTGATGATAGATTTGTCGAGGGCCCGGAGATTGTATAACTGAAAAAGATCGCTGAAGTCAACGCTCACAGAGTATTCTTGGAAGTAGTGCTCTTCCTTAACTCCAACCATGATACACTTGATCCCTTTCTTTATGGCATTACTGTACCACGTATGCAAATTACGCATACTTGTTGGTAGCTTCCTGAGATTCTCGACCAAATCTTTCCCTTCAACAAATTGATATGCTCCTTCATGTAAGGGGTAATCGATGGATTGTCGAGAACTTTCAACGGCCTTCTCGTCAAACACCATGAGAGGGGGGACCGATTGGACGGGTTGTTGTCCGAGCTGGTGCACTTGTTGTTTCCCTTCTTTCGCTGTGACACCCGATTGAGTGGGTTTTTTAGCCCTCATCATCTCGTCATACGACTTTTGTATAGAACGCCTATAGTCAGATGGCGGCGATGGTACAGGGTTATATAGATTCTCAACGGTACGCACAACTTTCACCGGATCTAGAGTCTTCTTAAAAGGGATCTCTGGCACTTTCTTAGCAAAAAAGGATTTCAGCTCGGACTTAGAGGTTTCCATGTTTTCCTCGATAGTTTTTTCCCAAGGTAACTTCTCAATAGGCGGCAGTGGTTTCTCCTTTCTAGGTCTCTTCCTAGGCGGTGTACCGTTCCGCTGAAAGGACGCTGTCTTACGCGGAGGATCTCGAGATGGCGGACTCACGCTGGGGTCCCTCTCAGGTAGATGTGGACTTTGCTGCTCATGTGGACTGCTACCAGGAGGAGTCGATGGCCTTTGCTGCTCATGTGGACCGCTACGAAGAGGAGTCGGTGGCCTTTCCTGCTCAGGTGGACTACGAGGAGTCTGTGGCCTTTGCAAAAGGACGATGTGTTTCTTGGGCCATAGGGTGAAACCGTGCTTGACACCGGCCATTGTCTTCTCATCGTCACCTCTAGGAAAATCAAGCTCCAATGTTTCATAACCCGAAACAACTTCATCCACCCCGACACGAACACAGCCAGGTGGAATGAGCATATGATGGTGCGTTGCTCCATCTTCATTTGGGTAAACATAGCCGAACGCCACCTTAACGGACACGTTCCTGAATAACATATGTAGCTCGCAATCTGTCTTCTCCGTGACATAATCCACGGGGTAGCTTCCTCCACATCCGTCAAGATGCGAGGAACCCACACTGCTTCTTCGCTGAGATGGGGCGGCATCGACATGAGGATCATGAGGCTCCCTCTGATTTTTCTCAAGCGCCTCCACCCTATTTATCAATTCCGTTAACCTGTCTGACTCCTTCTTCTTCTTTCGCGAATGGCTTCTATAAGTGTCAGCGCACTCCGGCCACGCTTCCTTCTTGTTGAGACCTGGGCGAGCCCGAACCCGTCCAACGTGTTCAGGATTGCCCAAAGCGAGTGTCAGCTCGTCATTCTCTCTATCGGGAATGTACTCTTCCTTTCTGACCTTTTCAATTGCATCTATAAGCTTCTCCGTGACTGCTTCAATTTTGCTCTTCCATTTCCCCTGCGCAACGATCTTGCCTGTCATTGGGTCCAACCCTGCCCCATGCGCGAACAACCAGAGCCTGGACCGGTCGGGCCAGTCTCATGTCTGTGGAGTGATTCCTACATCCTTCAGTTTATCTTCAAACGCTCTCCACTTCGGAATGGCAGTCTTGTAGCCACCTGACCCCAAATGATGGAAAAATTCCTTCTTTGAAGCATTTTTCTTATTTGTGAACGATCGGGACACATGAGTAGACGATTGCTTATACCTCTTAAATGCGGGCCAGTGATCTTTTATCTTCACTAGATTATCATTGAATACTGGATCTTCATGCTTATATTTCTCCCATATTTTTTTCTTCCATGTCTGGAATAGCATGGCCATCTTCTTGAGAGTCCATTCCTTGAGTTTCTTCTTCTGGCCTTCCGTCATGTCTTCCGGTAGGCTGAAGCGTGTCAGTAGATTGTCGAAAAGAAAAAAATTCAACGCGTCGTTGAACATAACTAGCTTCAGTCCCCGCGTTCTTCGGCTTATGCCACTCTTGAATGCTGATCGGTACATGGTCCCTAACAAGAACTCCAGCTTGATTTATAAATTTGCGGCAGTGCTCTTTCGGATGCACCGGTTCACCGTTATCATCAAATGCGATGAGGGCTAACCTACCCTCGCCCTTTAGCAATTGCGTCGGGCCTCGTTTTGTTTTAACAGAGTTGCTCGATATTGATCCAGAAGGCTAAAAGAAAAATGATTCGTTAATAAGTGCAACACAAATAAATGAATGCATCTACTGATGAACATAGACTTGATACATAAATATACACCTCGCCAGAGTTTGTTATGGACACTTCATTCTCTCTTCTAATCTCTTCAGACTCAAATCCCTCACCGACATCGTTCAGAAATTGTGTGAGCTCAAAGTCATCTTCATCGGGTTCCGGCCCACGGGCACTCTCAAATATCATTCTCTGCACGGCTTCTTCTTGATCCTCATTTCGGACGAAGGTGTCGTCCTCCATAGCTCAATGTCACTACAAAATTAAGAAAATAATTAATTCATTCATCATGTCATGATCATAACAGATTGCTAGATGGATAACAATTGAAATGAAGAAAGCAATAACCCTAACTCTAACACTCGGCGCTCCTCTCGCTCTTCTCTCTATGTCGCAAGAGATACATGCACCACCTCCCAAAGGGTACAAGCGGCGTGAGCCGGTGGGCGGCCATGCCATCCAGTCGGGGGTCCTCAGCAGTTTAAAACTTGTTTAAAAGGCTTTATGATTAAAATGCTTCTCATACTTTTATTGATCTTAAAAGAAATATATTTCTTTGCCAATTTAAAATAAGGGATTAAAATTATTTTCTCAAATCTAAAATCTTAAAATCTAAAAGGCTTTATGATTAAAAGGCTTCTCATACTTTTATTGATCTTAAAAGAAATATATTTCTTTGCCAATTTAAAATAAGGGATTAAAATTATTTTCCCAAATCTAAAATCCTAAAATCTAAAAGGCTTTATGATTAAAAGGCTTCTCATACTTTTATCGATCTTAAAAGAAATATATTTCTTTGCCAATTTAAAATAAGGGATTAAAATTATTTTCCCAAATCTAAAATCTTAAAATCTAAAAGTCTTTATGATTAAAAGGCTTCTCATACTTTTATTGATCTTAAAAAATATATTTATTTGCCAATTTAAAATAAGGGATTAAGATTATTTTCCCAAATATAAAATCTTAAAATCTAAAAGGCTTCTCATACTTTTATTGATCTTAAAAGAAATATATTTCTTTGCCAATTTAAAATAAGGGACTAAAATTATTTTCCCAAATCTTAAAAGAAATATATTTCTTTGCCAATCTCATACTTTTATATTTCTTTTATGAAATGTATTACTTATTGGTAAATAATAAATAAAGAATATATAATTTATGTAACACTTGTTCCTTTTTTCCTATGAATTTTATTTTAACATTTTTTCCTGGGGGGGGGGGGGGGGCAGCGCGCGCAGTGTGAGAATTTGGGATCAGAGCTTCTGAAAACAGCTCCGAAATATTGATGACACAATCAAATCAAAAAGTTCTGCAAATTGTTGTTCTTATTCCACACAAGCAATGCCCAGCTATGGCTAATAAAAAAATACTTCCTATGTCACTTTCATATAATATCCCACTAACATCTTTCTTTGTTCCATTAACCTCAAAATCATCATAAGAATGCACAGATACACTAGTGAATAGATATCAATCAATTAAGTTTAAACTATAAAGTTTTCGGGAAGAAAATTCTGTGAGCCAAATCATCACAGCAAGATATACAATTTTTCATTTTAGTGTGTCTTGACGATCTTGCAGGCGTGTACGGAGGCGACATCGACGCCCGGAGCCAGAGGAGGGGGCTCGAGCCCGTGCTCAACAGAGCACGCCGGCGGGATCCCGACGCGGCGGCGCTGCCCTCCCGGCGGCGACGAAGAGCTACAGCTAGCGCGGCATAGAGGCAAGGGAATGAACGGCGACGGATCCGTAGCTGCGCTCACCACGAGAGTGTAGGGAGGGCAGCGTGCTTGGGGACGACGGCGATGCGGAGAAGGGAGCGAGGCCACGGCGTCCACGGCAGCGGCGGCGAGCTTCTCCTCGGGGGGGGGGGGCAGCAGCTAGTGTGTGAGAGTTGGGGAAGATGTGAGAAGAAAGTGGTCGCGCGGGGTTATTTGGGGAGGGAAAGCACCTTTGGTACCGGTTCCAACGCCAAACCGGTACCAAAGGTCTTTGGTACCGTTATAGCGGCGAACCGGTACCAAAGGTCCAGCCCTGGCGCCACCCCACCTCCCGAAAACCTGTCGTACCGGTTCCTAACACGAACCGGTACGAAAGGCCCTTTTTCTTTTTCTTTTCTATTTCTTTTTCTTTTCTTTTCTGTTTCTTTCTCTTTTCTTTTCTTTTATTTTTTGTTTCTTTTTCTATTTCTTTCTGTTTTCTATTTCTTTATTTTTCTATTTCTATTTCTTTTTTTCTGTTTCTTTCTCTTTTTATTTTTCTTTTCTTTTCTGTTTCTTTTTCTATTTATTTCTCTTTTCTATTTCTTTTTCTTTTCTTTTCTGTTTCTTTCTCTTTTTCTTTTCTTTTCTTTTCTGTTTCTTTTTCTATTTCTTTCTGTTTTCTATTTCTTTATTTTTCTATTTCTATTTCTTTTTTCTGTTTCTTTCTCTTTTTCTTTTTCTATTTCTTTCTCTTTTCTTTCTTTTTTTTGTATTTCTTTTGTATTTCTTTTTCTCCAACACTTGTGCACATGCACTTTATTCACCCCTGCCCCTTGTCATTTCTCTCTCTTTTTCGCTCTTTGTATCTGGATGTGCGGGAATAAAATTTTATTACGATTGAACTCGAATTAAAGTACATAGCTCAACTGAAAATTAAGATACAGCGACGTGGCAAACTGAAAACATTCAACAAACTTAACATCTCAAACCTAGAACATAAAAAACTACTCCTCGTCGTCGGAGAAATCGTCTTCGGTGTCGGAGCTGATGTCATCCTCCAGCGCTATCCAGCGGGGGTCACCGAGGGGCCAGTTGGCGGAGCCTCTCGCCAGTTCCTCCTCCGCCATCGCCTTGGCCGCCCGTCGCTCCTCCCGCCATTCATGACGCTCCTGTCGCCGCTCCGCGCTCTCGGCCGCCAGCCTCGTCCAGTGTTCCGCCTCCTCCGAGGCTTCACGGGGATGGATCGCGTACCAATCCTGCACGGCACGCTGGTCCTGCTCCGAGGTGAGGCCGAGCACCGCTCGTCGACGATGGAGGCGGTGGTCCTCTTCAGTGAGGAGGAGCGGCGGATCTGCAATGTCCTCTGCCTCTTCCAAGCTGCGACAGTGGCGGTTATTCATATCCGCGCGCGGGCGGCCGAGCCTCCACGCTGCAACGTCGTACGCGCGGGCGGCTAAATATGCATGCCAGAACCTGCCGAGACACACACGCTCGTTGTTGGCGCAAGTGATCACCGCCATGAATGTGCCGTCCGAGCGCTCGCGGACGCCGTGGTAGCTTGGTCGGCGGCGGCGAGGCGGCATGGTGGCGGTGGCGCGGAAGGGGAAAGAACTAGTGGCGACTGGCGTTGCGTGGAGTCCTCTTCCACGCGCTTTTAACCGTACACGATTTTGAATCCAACTAATCAGGAAGAAGCACACGGATCGCGTGTTTCTTTCAAGCGCTTGTGAGTCGTTGGATCAGGCTTCTGAGCCGTTGGATCCGACCAATCAGGAAGAAGCACACGGAATAAAATTTTATTACGATTGAACTCGAATTAAAGTACATAGCTCAACTGAAAATTAAGATACACATGGCTAGATTCGAATGTTGGAGTCGCCGATGTCGAGGTGATTTCCATATCTTACATACAGTAACATCATTACACAAAAGTGATTTCCAAAGTTATGATCCCTATCTAGCTAGTCTTTTGAGTTTTCTTCGTGTGTTTACCTTTCTTCTGATTGCGACGCAACCATGGACAATCTTCATTATTTAAGATGATGCTTGGGTCAGTTTTTACCTTGAAGGGTGGAATATCATCAAACTTATTATAATCTTCTGACATGTCTGTCTTGTCCTCTACTCCCACGATGTTTCTTTTTCCTGAAAGAACTATGTGGCGCTTTGGCTCATTGTATGATGTGTACTCTTGCCTTTCTTTTCTTTTTTTCGGTTTGGTAGACATGTCCTTCACATAAAAAACCTGAGCCACTTCACTGGCTAGGACGAATGGTTCGGTGTCGTACCCTAGATTCTTGAGATCCACTGTAGTCATTCCGTACTGCGGGTCTACCTGTACCCTGTCTTTCAGGTTGAACCATTTGCACCGGAACAAAGGGACCTTGAAATTAGGTCCATAGTCAAGTTCCCATATCTCCTCTATGTACCCATAATATGTGACCTTCTTCCCGTTGCCCTCTGCTGCATCAAAGCGGACACCACTGTTTTGGTTGGTGCTCTTTTTATCTTGGGCGAACGTGTAAAATGTATTCCCATTAATCTCGTACCCTTGAAAAGTCGATATAGTCGAAGATGGTTGCTTGGCCAACAAGTATAGTTGTTCTTCATCAGTGACATTCATTAGACGATTTTGCAACCAACCGCCGAAAGTCTTCATGTGTTCTCCATCAATCCAATCTTCACGTTGCTCCGGGTATTCGGAGCGTAAGATATCCTTGTGTTCCACTATGTACGGAGCCACCAAGATAGAATTATGTAGAACTGTGTAGTGTGCTTGAGTGAAAGAATGTCCGTCCATACACGTTGTTGCTTTCTTCCCTAGCGTGCCTTTTCCACCCAGTCTCCCCTCATAGCGCGATTCAGGAACACCGATCGGCTTAAGGTCAGGAATAAAGTCAACACAAAACTCAATGACCTCCTCTGTTCCATAGCCCTTGGAGATGCTTCCTTCTGGCCTAGCACGGTTATGAACGTACTTCTTTAAGACTCCCATGAATCTCTCAAAGGGAAACATGTTGTGTAGAAATACAGGACCGAGAATGCTAATCTCTTCGACCAGGTGAACTAGGAGATGTGTCATAATATTGAAGAAGGATGGTGGGTACACCAACTCGAAGCTGACTAGACATTGCACCACATCCTTCTGTAAATTTTGTAGAGTTAGTGGATTGATCACCTTCTGAGAAATTGCATTGAGGAACGCACATAGCTTGACAATGGGTACTCGAACATTTTCCGGCAGAAGCCCCCTCAATGCAACCGGGAGTAATTGTGTCATAATCACGTGGCAGTCATGAGACTTTAGGTTTTGAAACTTTTTCTCTGACATGTTTATTATCCCCTTTATATTCGACGAGAAGCCAGACGGGACCTTGATGCTACTCAGTACTTCAAAAAAGATCTCCTTCTCTTCTTTGGTAAGAGCGTAGCTGGCAGGACCTTGATACTTCTCTGGATTCAGGTTGTTTCCTTCGTGGATACTTTGCTGGTCTTGCCGTGCATCCGGTGTATCTTTTGTCTTCCCATACACGCCCAAGAAGTTTAGCAGGTTCACGCAAAGATTTTTCGTCACGTGCATCACGTCGATTGCCGAGTGAACCTCTAGGAATTTCCAGTAGGGTAGCTCCCAGAATATAGACTTCTTCTTCCACATGTGTACGTGTCCGTCAACATCATGCGGAACAGATTGTCCGCCAGGACCCTTTCCAAAGATCACTTTTAAATCCTTGACCATATCATATATAACATCCCCAGTAGGGCGGGTAGGCTTCGTTCGGTTATCTGCCTCACCTCTGAAATGCTTTCCTCTCTTTCTTACGTGATGTTGTTTTGGAAGAAATCGACGATGCCCCAGGTACACATTCTTGTTTCCCAAATATATACTGTCAGTTTCACCTAAACAGTGTGTGCATGCATTGTATCCCTTGTTTGACTGCCCTGAAATGTTACTAAGAGCAGGCCAATCATTGATGGTTACAAAAAGCAAGGCATGCAGGTCAAATTCCTTCTTTTTGTGCTCATCCCACACACGTACACCTTCTTCCCGCCACAACTGTAAAAGTTCTTCAACCAATGGCCTCAGGTACACATCAATGTCGTTGCCTGGTTGCCTCGGGCCTTGGATGAGCACTGGCATCATAATGAACTTCCGCTTCATGCACACCCAAGGAGGAAGGTTATAGATACATAGAGTCACTGGCCAGGTGCTATGACTGGAGCTCTGCTCCCCGAAAGGATTAAAGCCATCTGTACTTAGGCCAAGTTTTAAGTTCCTTGCGTCATCTGAAAATGACTTGAACTTTCTGTCGATTTTTCTCCACTGCGACCCGTCAGCGGGGTGTCTTAGCATCACATCATTCTTACGGTCCTCTTTGTGCCATCGCAACAACTCGGCATGCTCTTTGTTTTGGAACAAACGTTTGAACCGTGGTATTATAGGAGCATACCACATCACCTTCGCACGAACCCTCTTCCTGGGGGTGGACTCGCCCTCAACATCGCCAGGGTCATCTCGCCTGATCTTATACCTCAGTGCACCACATACCGGGCATGCATTCAAATTCTCGTACTCCTTGCGGTAGAGGATGCAGTCATTGATGCATGCATGTATCTTCTGCACCTCTAATCCTAGAGGGCAGACAACCTTCTTTGCTTCGTACGTACTAGAGGGCAATACGTTCTCCCCTGGAAGCATCTTCTTTATTATTTTCAGCAACTTTTCAAATCCCTTGTCAGTAGTACCATTCTCTGCCTTCCATTGCAGCAATTCCAGCGTCGTACCCAGCTTTTTCTGGCCATCTTCGCAATTTGGGTACAACAGTTTGTTGTGATCCTCTAACATTTTCTCCAACTTCAACCTCTCCTTTTCACTTTCGCAGTTTATCTTCGCATCAAGAATGGCCCGACCCAAATCGTCATCGGGGTCATCAAAAATCGGGTCATCAAAAATGGGCTCTTCTTCAGCTTCGTCTTCCCCCATTCTACTATCACCGTCTTCAGTGAAAATAGGATAGTTGTCACTATCCTCTTCTTCTTCGTTGTCTTTCAATATAACCCCCCTTTCTCCGTGCTTGGTCCAACAATTATAGCTGGGCATGAAACCGTTCTCCAGCAGGTGGACGTGAATGGTCTTTGAGGTAGAGTAATCCTTCATATTCTTACAGGAACTACATGGACAATAGATGAAACCATTCGTCCAGTTGTTTGTCTCAGCCACGCTGAGAAAATAATGCATGCCTTTAATGAAGTCGGGATGGCACCGGTCACCGTACATCCATTGCCGACTCATCCGCATTATATATGTATATCAAAAATCATTAATTAGACAACATCATAGATATATGAGTGACCAACTTAATTAATAGATGTCGTTAATCTTGTTAAAATGGTGGACAAAAAATGAAGATTTGTTGGAGTGTGAGAGGTGCAAAAAATTTAGAAATGTGAGAGAGAGAGGAAGAAATGAAGGATGAATCGGGTGGGCATGGGACAGGGATGAATCGGGTGGGCATGAGCTAAATTAGTACCGGTTCTCCACATGAACCGGTACCACAGCCCTGGCCCCACCCGGGTCTGAATCCCACCAATCAGGAAGAAGTACACGGATCGCGTTTTTCTTTTAAGCGCTTGTGAGTCGTTGGATCCGGCTTGTGAGTCGTTGGATCTGGGAACCGGCCTGTACACAGTTAAGGTCTCGCGCTAGTACAGGTTTGTGCTAGCAACCGGGGCTAAAGAGGCACACGACTCCTATATATATCCCACCTCTCGGACACTTGGTGTGTACGAATACAAATCATTCGGATTGGCCTGCATACGCCCAACGGTGCATTTGATGTGCGGGCACTCACGAGCCACAGTTGGGCTGTATGCAGGAGAAATCGTGTGTTTTGTTGATATATCTAGAAATCCTTCAGTTCATCGACCAAATACAAATCATTCGGATTGGCCTGCATACGCCCAACGGTGCATTTGATGTGCGGGCACTCACGAGCCACAGTTGGGCTGTATGCAGGAGAAATCGTGTGTTTTGTTGATATATCTAGAAATCCTTCAGTTCATCGACCAAATACAAATCATTCGGATTGGCCTGCATACGCCCAACGGTGCATTTGATGTGCGGGCACTCACGAGCCACAGTTGGGTGTATGCAGGCGAAACCGTGTGTTTTGTTGATATATCTAGAAATCCTTCAGTTCATCGAGACTTTGTGTGTCTTCAAAATGAATCATTCAAAGCCACATCATCAATTTTCAACCCTGTCTGACTTCATCTGTCTTCATTTTTTATCCGCTTGTGTCATTTGCTTATTGCGCCGTAACCATCAATTTTCAACCCTTTGTGACTTCATCTGTGCGGAAACTAAGTTTTTTTTATAAAAAAGAAGGGGCTCACCGAGGTGGTACGGTGTCGGCTAGGGGACGACGCCGGCGATCGACAACGGTGAGGACGGGGATGATACTAAAACCTACAAAACATAATATAATTTCAGCTCAAATTTCATATAAATAAAATAAAATCCCAAACTTAGCTAGGCATTTCATCGAACACCTTGCTAGCACTAGAAAAATAATACGAGTTAACTAGCAAAGAGATGAGCTAAATTAGGAACGCCGGAAGAAAGGATGATATTGCTAACCCTTGGATAGATAGATGTCGTTAATCTTGTTAAAATGGTGGACAAAAAATGAAGATTTGTTGGAGTGTGAGAGGTGCAAAAAATTTAGAAATGTGAGAGAGAGGAAGAAATGAAGGATGAATCGGGTGGGCGCATGGGACAGGGATGAAGCAGCTAAATTAGTACCGGTTCTGCACTTGAACCGGTACCAAAGGACCAGCCCTAGCCCCACCCACCGTCTGAAATTTTGGCCGAAAGCCTTTAGTACCGGTTCCTAACTCGAACCGGTACTAAAGCTCCACACGAACCGGTACGAGAGCTCCTCGCCCGCCTGGACGCCCAAACCGGTACGAAAGACCCCTTTAGTACCGGTTCGTAATGAAACCGGTACTAAAGGCTTAGACGGTTGCCCCACTTTCTACTAGTGAGGGGTATGAGAGATTAAAAAACTTGGGGTGGCCTGTTGAGACATAATAGAGACATCTACACATTTTTATTTCATGTCTTGTCTCGACTAGCCTAACATGTTCATGAGTCAGTCTAACCTTCTCTGGATGGAACCAATGGCATTTGACGACAACGGAAATTAGAGGATTTTCATCATAGTATAGTAATTCGTATATTGCTTCAACTCATAAAACTCAGCATCTCCATCGCCTATAGCAGACACACCGGAATTTGTTGTTGTTCGACCAAACAATGAATGCCCTTTGCTAGCAGTACGAAAACTATACCCATTGATGTTGTATTTTTCGAATGTATGGACCTTAAGCTTAAAACCATTAGTGATTTGTTGTTTCAATTCGGCGTCCATAAGCTCTTCTAAATTAGCTTAGAAGTTTAAGCGGAAAGGATTGTTGTATTAGTCACATGTTAGACCAAGAAATGGAATCGCCTAAAATTAGGAAGTACTACCTTTTTTTTGAACCAAGAGAGGAAACCGGGATTGCAGGATCATTGAGTTGCAAGAAATCTATACTCTTCATTGATATTTTTCACACATGATAATTGATGAAGTAAGCATTAAAAAAATCACAACCATAATATTTTTTCTTGTTAGTGAAAAGAGAAGGAAAATTTTAGCAGGGTGTCTAGGAGTGTAGGTCTCAGTGTCACGCACATGTCTTTGGGGTTCATCCGATGACCAAACGGTCAATTTGACCCCCCCCCCCGCCCCGTAGGCCTCCACTAGGCTAGGATTTCACCGATGTACACCTACATCTCACTAGATACATGGACTATGCACACCAACATAGGCAACTAGGGTTATAGCCCCAAGCATGGCCCAACTAGCTACGTACGGTTGTCGTCTCGTAGGTTAAATCCATAGGAACTGATAAGAACAATACTATAACATGGCTCGATGCGAGGGAAAAGAATGGGGGTATGGATCTGGGTGATGTCATCGCCCATGACAGAGAATGGGACCACCATGTAAGAAACTCCGCCCTCCAGCACCCAAACCCTGAAAAAAGTAGTAGAGGATACCCAGGGTCGATCCTTGGACCAGGTTCTGGTTGGTTGTAGCAGCCGCTGTTGTACATATACTGTATGTGATCCATTCATCAAGGCATCAACCATATCATATGTGATCCATCCTTAATTTTGGATTTTGTAAATTATAATCAGTAACTGATAGTTTATTTTGTTTTTTTGTATGTATTCAACTATTCATCCATTCTCCATCTAATTAAACCTTCAAGCATCCTAATTTATTATTATTATGTATACATATCTAGGGTTTCAATCACTTAAGGTTTTTTGGAATAGCCTGCCATGTTGCATTGAGAAGAATGTCTTGAACAATGTTGATCTTAATGGTACCCTTAATGACTTTGCCTCAAGAAACGCTAGGAGTAACTTTTTCTGAAGCACTGAAGTATTATTGTTGTCGATGGAATCGGTTGAATTCGATTCTTTTTTTAAGGTAATTATATCATGTTAGTTTTATTTTTGCTATCTTTTTAGTATTTCTATCGTAATACGGTGATGTGTAATTAAAAATTTACTCATAATATTATACAAATGAAGGTAATAATGTCATATTAGTATCACGGACACACATTCATATATATGACCTTAGGACATAGGGGGCCATATCATCGAGTTCGCCTAGGGCCTCCCGAAACATAGGGCCGGCCCTGAGGATACCCCAGCCACTCCTAGCACGACATCAACCCGTGGATTTGGGTCCACACACCTCCACCATAGGAGTCGGGAACGCCCGTGTCTCCACTCAATCCAGGTGGACCGATAGGGAGACAAAACCCCAAGGCTGTCGACTAACAACCAATTACAACTAGCAACTAATAAAACAGAGGCTAATTAACAATCAATTAACAAGAAGAAATTTTCTAACCTACTATTGCACAAACGACTAACCTAATAGTATTACACTACAATTAATTCTTTGCTAACTTAAAATTCCTAACAACTAACCTAATATTGTTAATTACTAATAAAAATATAATCTAATTAACAACTAATAAAAACGTAAGCTAATTAACAATTAATTATCAAGAACGGATTTGCCAACCTAATATTGTACTAACAACTAACAACAAAACTAACCTAATAATTAATATTACACTACAACTAATTTTTTGCTACCCTAAAATTCCCTAACAACTAGCATCATATTCCTAATTGCTAATAAAAATAGAAACTAATTATAACTCAATATTACTGACTAATAACTAACTAATTAAAACTAATTACTATTGACTGCAAACTAATAACCATTAATTAAAACAAAACAAAAATAATATTAAAAAAAAGGGGCGGTGTGCTCACCGCATATGGTGGGAGGAGGTGGGGCGGTTGGGTCGGCGGCGCCCGGGGCCGTAGTCGTCGGTGTCGTGCTGGAGGAGTAGGGTGGCGGGCGGTGGTGAGGAGCGCATGTAGTAATGGGGACGAGAGGGGGCACTGAGTAGGAGAGGGGAGAGGGGGAGTGGGAAGGGAGGAGGTTCTCCTCGTTGCCGTCAGGCTCTTCTTTGCCATCAGGCTTTATGTCAGTCGAAGGAAAACCATGGCTTTACCATCCACCGTGGCAGAATGCGGATGACAAAGAGCAAAACACATGGCAAAGTCCCTGCTTCCAGTAGTGCCCCCTCCATTGACATAGTTTTTTAGGATATTGTAAACCCTAGGACCTCGTTCACCTATATAAGCGTGGGTCGAGCTAGTTGATAGAACAACACAATATCTCATGATTATATCATGTACTCAATACACCCCATCGCAATAACATAAATAAGCATTAAGTAGGGTTGTGTTACCTCATCCGAAGGATTTGAACCTTGGTAAACCGGTCTCATGTTTCCCCTCCGATCTACTCACTTAGACATGATACCCTATCAATGGATATGCTAGAATTAGCTTCGACAATGATGAAGACTTGTAGACTCCTGATCAAGGATCAAACGTATGATCCATGTGCGGTATCTACATGTTATGTGTCAGTAATTTAGAAGCACTCCATCGTACATGATAGAGGGGAGTCGGAGATCTAGAGGTGGAGCATCCTATCAGCGCATAGAAAGGTAGAAAAAAGAGAGAGGAAGATCCTAGCTAATAGAACTTCTGTTTGTCGGGGCCCTCCCGTCCCCACCTTTTATAAATGGTGAGTGAGTGCGACTTGGGGAGGTACATAGCCGTATGGCTGGTGGCACCAATGGGGAAAATCCGCTGAGGATCCGTCCCTTCCATGCGCATGATATCTTCTCGGATCCCTTCCTTTCCTCATGCACCAAGTACCTTGCCCCTCAAGAAATAAAGGGTGCATCAAGTGGAACCATTAGTTCCATGTGGCTGCTTCCCCTATGGTTCAACCCACTAGAGTCAAAACTTTCAAAGAGACTGTAAGAAGTTGATCAAAGGCCTTTAACCAAACAGAAACAACACAAGAAGAAATTTCTATACAGTGTCATAAGGGCATAGGAGAAAAATTCAGCACTCTTAAAAATTAAGGTCAAATTTCATTACTAGGATCCAGTTGAGGTCACAAATATAAAAAATCCAATTATTTTGTAAGAAGCCCATAGCCCTTTCTCTCGGCAGCATATATCATCTCTCTCAATATTTATTCATTATGCATGGTGTCTATTGCATGCATTTTAACTAACGTTGATGAGTCTGAAGTGATCATGTTGGCATGCAAAGGGGCATTAATTAGGAGGGTTGAAAGATAATTTATGTCACGACATTAAAAGAAATAAATGTGTGGTGCCTGGCTGATTTCAAGGGGCTAAGGTTGCTCCCAATGCTCCAAGGTGTACAGGTGCTAAGGATGCCACGTAGACAAAAAACTGATGTGGCAAGGCAATTAAAGAGGAGAGAGAGCACTTTGGTGTCCCCATGAGGAAACGGCGCTAAGCGCGTGGACCTATGCAAAATGTCTATCAACCAATGCATGAAGGAGTTTAGTGATTAAACAATTAAATAAAGCAAACTTAGCTACAATAGTTAAGCACCTGTGCATTGGGGATATTGGTTGCTAAGCTTTTTAATACTCTTAGCACCGTATCTAAGCACCAATGCATTGGAGGAAGCCTAATAATCGCTAGGAAAATTAATGTCATGTGTTGGCCTCATTGTGGACTATGTGGTGTTGTTAAACATGAGAGCGATTTGGATCATTGGATGAGGTGGGTTTCACGGGACACGATGTTTTTTTCCGAGCCTCACTCATTTTTTATAGTAGTAAGTAGATGTTAGATAACATTAAAACTTTTAAATTAATTAATTTTCTAAAATGAATTAATGAATCACTTTAAACATAATTAAATAATTGCAAGTATGCAACTTGGATCATCACATGTAATAGGTCCATTCCAACCAAAAGATGTGTAGATTCCAATCGTGTCACTCTCATCCATGTTTGCATTCACTAAAATAGTAAAATGGTATTGGATGATTTCTTTTGATGGGGTAATCATAATTCCTACTATGTATGCGCTTTCCACTCGGCTTAAATTGATTAGATAGCATAATGCCATGCTTCATCATCAAAATTTCCTTGTTGATCGATGTTTAAACCGATGTGTAGCTAAAAGAGATCGAACCATTCTAAATATGGAGTCTAGTTTTAATGCGAGTTGGTTGCATTTTTTGCTTCACTTAACTTGATTGCTAATTGCATTTGATCACCTAAACCTCATCATTGCCATGTCATGTCATCACATATCCTGAAGATGCTAGATCTTTATTGTAGTAGTGAGACTTGCATCCGTTGTTTGCTTTCTAGTGTCGTTTTGCTTCTTCATGGTTAGGACTCGAAGATGAAGTGAGATCCAAGTGAGCCTAATCTTCTATAAAACATGGACATCATGCAAGCTTCACAAGACCCCCTTGATCATATCTTATCATGTGCTTCTCCCTCATGCATGCTTGCATTATATTTGATGAGGTATGTGTCTGTGATACCTATCTGATGCATAGCCTGATTTTTTTCATCACATCATATTGCCATGTGTTACTTGATCCCATCATGACCGGATTGATTTAGTAGAAGATTTTTAACCTATTCTATTTAGTATGGATGCTAAGATTTTATGCTTTGTCATGTTCACCATGTTGAGCATTACAATTGTTCACATGACACCGTTAAAATATGTTTACTTAAGATATTGTGTTGTGGAAAACTCCTATAACTGTAGAAGGCCGGAGTGGGAGGCCATGTTGAGCGCATGGTGATCTGTTCAACTTTGGCCGCCATAGATATCGAGATCTTGTTTTCTTGATCCAAGAAAAAGACGCTAACAATGCATGATGATGACTTATGGGATTGGGAAAGGTATATTTTTGGTCCCTAAACTATTTTGCAAGTATTGAATTGGTCCCTCAACTTTAAAAAAGTATAGAATTGATCCCTCAACTTTTAAAATCGGTTACTTTTAGTCTCTCGTGCCGCTTATGATGATTTTCGACCGACGTGGATTGATATAAATAAAAAAGAAGAGTAGGGAAAGGTTGTGCACTGACTACGGCCCTCCCCACCTTCCATCGACAGAGTATGATATGCATATGACGCAGCCATCATGAAAAAATGTGCATTGTTGTTGCTCGGCTTGTGCGTCAATTAGACAGCGGTATAAGTGGCGAAGGGTAGCGCATTGAGGGTTGTAGAGAGCGTGTAGCCTTCCCTCTCTCTATTTTTTTATTTATAACAGTCAACGTCAGCAGAAAATCACCCGAAGTAGCACGAGGGACTAAAATTAACCAATTTAAAAAGTTAAGGGACCAATTTTATACTTTTTAAAGTTGAGGGATTAATTCTATACTTTCGAAAGAGTTTAGGCACGAAAATGTACTTTTCCTTATGGGATTCCCCCTCGTCTGGTACCCGAAACTGTATACTTTTTTAAGGGGCGCAAGCTAGTTTTATCATTTGATTGTGCTTCTCACGTATACTTGACACTAGACAATTGATCCTGGGTGAGGGCCTTAACCCCATGGTGGTTCACAACTTGCGGAATAGCCGCCAGCTAGTCTGGAATAGGACTAGTTAGATGTAGCCCCTCAAGCGTTTGGATGAGACTGACTTAGGGCCTTGGTAGGACTTCAAATCGGATGTTGACTCGTCAGGTGGCTTGGTGGAATTGGAATGTAGCTAGGGTAATGTTGTGGCTATTGTTTCATCGGAATACCAACTTGAGGTGTAAGCCTTCGCGAGATATGTGCCTCGTCATAGGGCAGGAGTTTTAAAGATCAAGTGTGTGCGTACATTGTTGCAACCCTTGCAGGGATAAATTTATTCAAATAGTTGTGTCAGTGTCATGGAAGAGACTGATGCAGTTCATAACTCAACTTCAACTATATATGCTAAAATCTGACCGTCCTTAATTTTGATGCTAAACTACTTCAATTAATTAAATAAAATTTCTCAGCAGTCATAGTCCCTTGTGGGCTCTTCCTCGTGGGAGTCGCGAGGAAAAAAAACAAGTTTGTGTCATGTTTGACACAAAGATAGTGCTCAACGTGGATACAACTGAGGGTGTTGTGTTGCACAACGGATGGGAGTACTTGGCTCATGTACACAATCTTTCTTATATCTAACAGACACAATTGTACCGTGTCCTTGTAGAATGCTTAGTGCTTGGTCGCTAAACCACTTTTCGTCATTTGAGACATGATGATTCATAAGTAGTGTATATTTCTGTGAGTGTTGCGAACACAGTTGAGTACTCAATGTACTTTATTATTCTCATTTCCCCTGGATCGTTGCCAATTCATCCGGCAACAATTTAGGAAGCTTGTTTGTTTCAGAAACGAAGTTACATTGGTTGTGCCTCCGGCGGTGGTCTTCGGAGGGATGTGGATGTCATTTGCTTTTGTTTAAGTATTCTTCAAGCATCTGAATTCTTACCGGTCTAAGATATCATTTTTTCTGTTTGATGATTTATATCTTTGTCATGTGATCCTTGTAATGTATTCATTCGTTAAATTTGATTCTTTAGAGTTGTAGTAATATATTATTGTTATGAAATTTATTCGTGTACTTGTGTAATGATATCGATTAATTCAACGTGTATGTCGTGAGATGCACATTTTTTTATAGGATGGCCTAGAATTGTAATTATGTTGTTAGAGATTCGACAGGTAAAATAACAACGAGAAGAACGAAATCAACATAGGGACGCACAGATTTAATGTGGAAAATCCCTCCAAGGAGAAGGGTAAAAACAACGGGCAAGCTTTCACTATCATGGAGACGTTACAAACGCCAATGAATTTACAACTTATCTGATCAACTTATCACGTGTGACGGCTTAAAGGAAGTATATATATAACATGCGTGATCTAGATCGATACTGATCCATATCGCAATGGAAAGCGGTGTGTGATGGCCTAAGGTGATGCGTAGTACCGGTCTCGAAGCATTACAAGTTAAGTATTATATGCACTTTACACACCATGGCGATCCTCGATGTTGATTGACCCACAATTGACTCATGTATGTACCACTCAGGAATATTATGAATTTCTTCCCATGGCGTAAATCCCATCAAACACGCCTTTGCACGGATCATCCAAGTCTTCATAGTCCTAAATCGTAACCCCCAATCTTATAAGAATCCACGAGTCTCCATAGACCACCTACTTTCAATCTCCCATCTCGAAGATGGACACGTTATCTTCTACTTCTTGACACTTTGGCACATGCTCCAATGCCCAAGCAAGCATCAAGGTCTCAAATAGCACAGAAGAGAAGAGAATGAGGAATGCTTCGGTGCACATGCACGGGCGCCTCAAAAGTTTACAGTTTTCAAGGCAAATCAAGGTTGGTGCTATTTTTTTTGTTCGGGCATCCTCGAGGTGCTTCAGGCGACCAAGGATGAGGCCCTCACCTGGGCCATGGCTGGAGGAAGACATATGATGTTGCGAGAGTAGTGCCTTTCAGGCCGCTCATTTCTTTCTTTCTCTTTTTTCTCCCTTTCTGTTTTGGTTCTACTGACTTTGTCAGCTTTTGTACCGTTGGCGTTCTTACGCCGTTCTCCTATAAATAAAATCGCAGTTCTCCAGCGTTTCGTCAAAAAAAAGTATTAGTAAAAGTCCTCCAAATTCAACTCCTCCATGCCTGCAGCAGACATGGATCCCTTTGTTGCCATCCCGTGACGATCCAAACTTCCTCGCTTATACACTGGAGATTGAACGAGACGACTCACGGAAAAAATCGGCCTGGAGTACAAAAACCCTAAGGCTGGTGCCAGTGCACCGCCCGGCTATAGCCTCGCCACGTCAGCTTTTACCCCACTCTCACCCCCACTCTCACCTCACTCTCACCCCACGGTGCCAGTGCATGGGCTATAGTGCCAGCTCTCACTTCTCTCTCCTCCACATCAGCATTTCTTTTTCAGATTAAGTTATTCACTCGCTTTTGTGTAGACATTTAAAATAGTGCAAGAGAAATTATTTTATTGAACTAAAAATGTTACCGATTACATAATAATTAATAAAATTGCATAATAAATTAAAAAAATTACATAATAAAAAATTACATAATAAATTGAACTAAAAATTACACTCCCGCTACCAGTTTTTTTCGAATTTTTTCCAGCTCCAACGGATACCTCAACGGCTAGCTGACGTGGACGAATCAGGGCTCGCCACGTCAGCTAGCCGTTGTGGCTACCGCCGTCGCCCCGCTCTCGCCCGTCCCCGCCATCGCCTCGCCCGCCTCCCGCCCCACTCCCGCCTCCCTCTCGCCGCCAGCGCGGGCGGCAGCGGGGCGGTAGCGCCCGCTACCGCCGGGCGGTGGATCGTCCACCGCCGCTGCCGTCTCGCCCCCCTCTCGCCCGGCGCGGGGCGGTAGCGCCCGCGCTACCGCCCCCATTGGCACCAGCCTAAGGTCGAACACCTATGCAGCCACTTTGTTTTTCTTGCTAGCAGCTACAAATTCTCTTTCGAGCTAGAGATCCGTTGTTGTTGGGAAGTTGTAACCAAAAGAAACACAACATGATCAATTGTTAAACAAAAAATCTATTTCACATTTCCTTTTAATGTTATTTCCATTCAACTTTTATTTGGAAAATAATGTTCATGTCATTTAAAACACATATCCAGACATTTTGCAAATAGTGTTCAGTGTAATTTCTAGAAGTCTGTATTTTAAAATTATTCATGAGCTTCAAAGTGTGCACATGTTTATTAAAATGTTAACATAAATATAAATTGTTCCCCCATTTATTTAATGTTCAAGACATTGAAAAATCATCGCGCCCATTTAATTTTGAAAAGGGTCCAACTAGCTATAGATAAATGTTTTTGTAATAGGAAGTACTCACTATTATATAAAATGTTACTGTAGTGTAATTTTAAAAGGGTGCCTATAAAAATTAGTTACTATCTATGTAACTTATACAAGACATTTTTTACGGATAGATTTATTTATTTTAACACATGTTCGTACATTTATAGAAAGTTTCATGCAATTAAAAATGTGTCCATGTAATTTTGAAAAGATGTTCTTGCTTTTTCGTAAAAAAAACATGTGGTCTAAAAAAATACGCATTAAGAATATTACTCCCTCCAATCCATATTAGTTATCTTAAAATGGATGTAATATGGATTAAAAAGAGAGAAATATAATTTTAAATGAAATTATTTGGTATTGACAAAAAATAACATGTAAATTTAAAAAGAGTGATAAGTATAAAAAGTGTTCAAACTATTTTTACAAAAATGTTGGCATAATCTTAAAAGTATTGGTTACCTTGTTTTTTTATAGAAGCATGTAGTTTATAAAAAGGAAAGGGAAAACTGTAAAATCTTCAAAAAGAAACCAATGAGGAAATAAATAGGAAACAATATCAAGATAACTATAGAAAACTGAAAAACAGATTAATGAGAAAACCCTGGAAACCAGACAAAACTGAGCCCAGTCACGAAACCGGGCTTGGGCGATGACCCATGTTCGGGTAATGCGCGGGGGCAGCCACGCGCGGACGCATGCCACTTTAAGTATTTCCTCTATAACACTCGCAACAAAAATAAGCCGATCAAACACATAGGGATGACGCGCACTAAGTTAATACATTTTGTAGTTGATTTCATCGATTACCTTTCTCCGTCCTTTTTTCTAGGTTTTCATATTTTATTATTTTTCTAACAATTTTCTGGTTTTCATTTTCTAGCTTTGATATTTTATTTATATTTATATTTTAAATTTGTGGGAAATTTTCAAAAAGGATAAAAAAAATCAATGAAAATTTTAAAATTCATGAATATTTCAGAAATAAAAGTTTATTTGAGACTTTACATAAAATTAAAAAGACTTATAAATCCATCAATATTGTATACTTCATGTACATATTCTAATTCAAGTTTGCTTCTTCCAAAAAAGTAATGAACATTTCTAAGATTTTTACGAAAAATATAAATTTACGTAGGGTTCACTCGTTTTCAAAAAGAATATTTTCCTGAGTTTTGGCAAAGTGTTCACACATTTTCAAAAATATTAGTTCAATTGTACAAAATGTCCACATTTTTAGAAAATATCTGCAATTTTTTTTAAAATGTTGTCTTACAAAGTAACAAACCCCGAACGTAAACCAGAACAAAGCAAAGAAACCGGTTGGGAAATCAGAAACAGAAAAACCTTTAAATACAATTGCAAGAAAAGGAGGACCCGTTAGGAGGACAAGCGTTCGGTCACAAACCGATTGGGCCGCCTGTGGCAGATAGGAGCTCTCATGGCATACGTTGTCGTGCTGTTACATTTCGTTTCCTCGTTCAATTCTGCAGCTTGTGAATCCATCCACAAGTTGATATGTTTGCAAAGTTTCACTCATTCCCACTTACTTTTGGGGATCCTGTTTTGAATCATCTTCAGTTTTTCTTGCAAACGCCGCTCTTTCTTCTTTCATCTCCCGCCACGAGGTCTGAATCCTGAGAGCAAATGTTCTTTGAACCATGCATCTGGAAGCTTCAGATTTAACAGGATATCCCTCCCAGTTCTGTCTTGCAACCGTCCAGGACTTTGCAAGGATGGACCGTATGTAGCATCCAAACATTTGCTAGGATTTGAAGCAGCCTTAAACCCCAAGCATTTGTTCTGAACCTCATCTGCTCACGGCAAGTTCAGTAGTCTAGTACGTTGGCCAAGGTTTGCAGAAGAACATATTTGCATCAAAGGCCATAAAAACTGCATGGAAACTACCTACATAGGATTGATGTCCAGGAACTGTTTCAATAGCATCTCATTGATACATAAACACTTGGGGCGTCCCCTGAGTTAATAATGAATGATCTGGCCAGGCCATGCTCATGAGCAGAGCACCTTCACTTGGACTTGGATCCACCAGGCATCAAAGCTCTGCCCAGTGTTCACCCGGATCGCTGCTGCGCTCGTACACCTTGTCTGTGCTGCACTGCAGCCTCTCCATGTGTGCATCCTGAATCCCTGGCCCGGCCCTGCATCTCCTTCTATACCTCTGAAGCACGCCACTCACTCACTCACTCACTGAGCACACACAGACGATCAAACAAACAGGAGCAGGAGCGGCAACAACACGTTCTCACTGAACCATATCATCAATGTTGACTACGAGTTGACCGTATGCTGCGATGTCTAGATCGATTGCACACTTGAGCTGCGGCTGCGGGTGTTTAATCTGGCTATTAAACAAGAACATTCATCTCCTTCTTCTTAAAGGAGAAACAAACATGAGCATTCATTCAAAGACCATAAAAACTCCACGTTCTTTCTGAACCGTCCTATCCATGGTGACCGAGACGTCTCCCCACACACGAATTAATCCTGCTTGATTAATCATCTCATCATGTGCTAGCTGCATCTCAATGAATTGCCATTGCGCCGCATGTGCTGCAGGCATAAAAACTCCTGCATGCAGCACGTTGTTTCTGAATCTTGTTCACGAACTAAACCTGCGTGATTAGTGAGTGACCATGCGACGGAGCGCAGCTACACGTCGTCCGCGGCCTCAGTGCCGGCGCAGGAGACGACGTCCAGTCGATGCAGGCAAGGACTGGTGAGGAAGGTGCAGGCACCGTTCGTTTTTCCTGTGCATATTAATGGGCATGTGTGCGCGGCCAGGGCAAAGCATCACTTTTTAATAAAGCCACTCCGATTTAACGGCTTTATTTTTCTGTGTGCATGTAGTATATTTATGGCCATGTGTGCACGGGCAGGGCAGAAGCCTTAAGCCGATTTAATGAGGGGAGGACGCAGCAGAGAGATCGTCATCGTAGGATGCAGTGCAGTGATCACCATTAGTGTAGTGTACTCTGGATGAAGGATCCAGGGTACGTAGCGAGCGTACGTGCAATTGTAGTTACATTAACGAACTTGCTGAAGAAAAACAAAGTTGGTATTCATACAAGCTGTGAGTGAAGTTTCCAATAGTCCATGTGGCTCCTCTGGCCGTGCATGGTGCATGAGGCTGAGGGTGCAGTACCACCCGTGTGCAACATTGCCCTCGCTCTCCATGCATCTTCCCACGCCTCGTGCTCGTGCTGGGTTTACCAAGCCAGTATTTGCTGATTTTACAGTGAAAAATCAAAGCAGAAGATGAGTAGATTAGAGGTGTGTGGTGGCGGTAACAATAATGCCCCGGCACAAACGGCAGCGATCATTTGGGCGATCGTGCGTGTGTAGGACGACGACGAAGCCGTAAAAAGTTGGGACGGCAGCTGGAGGCGGGTGATAGACGAGACGAAAACTTTTGTGAGTGCGGAGAAGAATCTGAATCTGAATCCGAATCCGAATCCGGGTGATTGGCTTTGGCTCCGCGTCATAAAATGTCATGTGCCTGCCGTCATATCGCCGAGGCCATGCCGCACCCACCGGACGACTTGTAACGATGCATGCAACGTGACAACTTCATGTGCGTCCATCGTCTCAAATTCACCACGGCTCAGCTGCAAATTGTGTTTGTGTCTGTGTCTGTGTTTGTGTCGTCTCAAACTGATCTATATACAATCACTAAACTCTTGTGGGCTAAACGTGCACTCGTGAGCACATGTGTGTTTACTTAACTCCAGTGTGCCGGATCCAGGGTACGCGTGTATCTTACTTATATCACTTGTATGTATACTCCCATACTTTAAAGTTTCAACTTGCCTAGCCCGTGGTTGGTGTACACGATAACATGAAGGTACAGAGTGAACCGCCCGTGTGCATATGCCCTTGCCCTCCAAATGCATCTTTGCATGTGCTTATCGAGGCAGTATCTTCTCACCAGTGGCCTCGTTGAAAACAAAAGAAAGGACCAAGGAAAATGATACGTCGTTGACAAGTTGACTGGCGAGCCACTAAGCGACGCTTGCTACACTGTGAAGAAATCACACGAAAATGATGCCAAATGCTGATCCATCACAAGTTCACAACTCAGGATGGCACGTAGGAACAGGAACAACAGTGATCCTAATCCACCGTTTGGCTTAAGTACTGTGACATGACAATTGCACGTTTGGATGGATGATGGTGCCATGACGATGCTGCGTGTGCCAGTGGCCAGCTAACTGGTGAGAAGCGCACACACGGTTGGCAGCTAGGTATAGGTCGCTGAGGCGAAAACTTTTGTGAGTGGGACAATCCGAGTCCATCCATCCGAGTGATTGGCTTTTTGGCTCGGCACGTCATGTCCTGTGGCGCACGTAATGTAACGAATTTGTACAACAGCAATACAGACATCGCCCCAATCTTTTCTCTCATTTCCGCAATTCTTGAGTTAATGTTGCTCTGTGACAATTGAGTGAGCTTCGATTCGATAGCGATGCGGCTGATGTTAACACAGTTGAAGGCGCGTATATAGTTGACATCAACATAGTTGATAACGACAAAAACGATATTGATAACGCATGGTGCATCGTGGCAATAAGCAATTCGTTAGTACAGGGTGATGATAAGTGAAAAGGCTCATGCGGTTTAAACCCACAACCCAACCAACAACATAGCTCAACAAACATTGACATCGTATTGCCTCACTAAGCATCATACATCACTTTGAGTTTCTTCATTTAGACATCCAACCGGAGCGAAGTAAATGTTTTCATGGTTTTATTCTTGTAGAAAAATATCTATGGCTTCACGCACCATGGAGACCATCCCCAGTTTATCCTTTGTATTTCAACACCTCATTCCATGTTGTGTCGACCTTTGCTGGATCTTCGCTTCGCCAAGAACCTCCCCACTCAACTACTACCTCCGTACCGAAATATAGGTCTTTGGAGTATACTAGTTGTAATATAATCCAAAGACTATATTTCAGTACGAAGAGAGTACAACATATAATGTTCAACCGTTAGTACAGTTGTGCTAATTTGTAGGAGTATACGACACACAGACGCCAAACTAACTGAAAGGCACGAGTAACACATCGGAGAGTGGGTTTTTGGAGCTTGAGCTCTATGGAGCTCGCTCTTTGAAAAAATTGAAAATATATTTTTAAGTTTTAAAATATTTTTGAAAAACTACACATAAACATAGAGATGTATACTACATTTCTAGAAATTATATGGTGAAATACGCTTTCATGTAAGCTGCACAAAAAAATATCATGAACTTTAATAGTGAATAGTACATGGGCTAGAAATATGTGATTTTTTATTTTATTTATAGCTAACATAAAATGTATTTTACCGTAAAATTTTGCAGATAACTAATATATATATATATATATATATATATATATAACTAGATGATACCCCGCGCGTTGCTGCGGGAACTATTAACAAATACTTTGGGTATTTAAAACATGAGAAATTTTATGAAATATATTATAATTTTATTATAAATTCTTTTGAAAGAAAATGTTGTTTGTAGTACAAATCTAAGAAAATTTGATGAAAATCCAAAAATATGTGTGATTTTTTGCTTTGTTAATTTATTACCTTGACAATATATCGATGAGATGATATAAGACGAAAAAAACGTTGGGTAGAGACATTCGAAACATCTCCACCCTTGACTAAACCGAAAACAATGATAACAACTATAGATGTATACTCATAGAAAATTTGTCGCATAAACAAAGAAAATGTGAGGTAACTTATAATTTGATTTTCTATAAAGAAATCTTTTATAAATCATGGAGCTAAGTGCATACTTTTTTTTAATATTTATTTGTGATATGATGCATGCGCATGGAGAATTAATGGGTGCATGTGCATGAAGAGTTGATGAAATTATTCATGGTGGACCTACTTGATGATGTGGATAGCTTGCATGTCAAGATAGATAGGTTAGTGGGGATGAACTATTTAGGTATTATAGATATATTGCGCTCATCGCCTCAAAACGATAAACTGCACATTACTACCAATAGTATTAAAACTACTGGCAAATGATATTAATAATAAGCATTAAGCATTACGTAACAAAAAATAAGAAAAAAACGTATATTCTTGAAGCATGCTGTGGCGCATGTAGGGCCTGTTTGGTTGAAGGCTAAACTGGCCACGCTAAGGTTAAGCATTTGTGGCACGCCATGGAAGTGTGGCGGACAAAACGAGCGCCACAGTTGTGGCAAAAATTTCTACTGAAAAAGCTACTGCGCGCTGTGGCTAGCCAAAGGTTAGTACTAATCCAAACGGCTGACTAAGAAGCTGTGGCGCGACACATTTTGGCGTGGCAAACTAACGTTGGCAACCAAACAGCCCCCTAATGTAACGAATTTGTACAAGAGCAATACAACGCTCGCCCCAACCTTCTATTCATTTCTGCAATTCTTGAGTGAATGTTGCTCGCTGACAATTGAGTGACCTTCTATTCGATAGCGGTGCAGCCACTACCAGAAATGCGACTAAATCTGTGGGCCGGAAGCCGACAGGAAATTATATAAGGCCGTCAGGAATCGTTTTCCTGTCGGTTCGCCCACAGGAATAGACGACAGGAATAGCTCGCCAGGAATGAAACTTTATGCCTGACGGACAGCCCACGGGAACTATATTCCTGACGGCTGTCGTTGACGGTTGGCCGACAGGGAAGAACTTTACGTCAGGACTGAGTCTTCCGGAAAATAAATATTCCCGTTGTCCAACTGTCAGGAAAGACCGTCAGGCATGTATAAATCCCTATCGGTTTCACGCACAGGAATTAGTACAATATCAGTTCAACATAAGAATATTCCTGTGAGGTGACGGCCGTCACTGTTGCCGTGAGATGTTCTTCCTTTCATTTTCCTGTGAGCTTTCCATCTCAGGGAATCAACGTGTTTTAGGCCAGATTTTACAAATGGTACATTATTTCCAGAAAACAATAAAATTAGATTTTAAAAAAATCAAACCGCATACATATATGTATCATCATCCAGTAACATACATAATGCATACATTAGTTACATATATATCAACAACAATCAGAGCTTGTGTGCTCTACGAGGCTACTACAGTACAATCAGCAAAAGGCCTCCCAAGTACAACAGTATTAGCAAAATACATCTACTTGCAACTACCACCACATGTCTGCTGTCATGCATGCATAATCGATACCATATACACGAGTCCACAAAAGAGCATATAAACTCCACCTCCAGTCTGAAGTTATAATGTTCTTTCAGAAATTAGTTGCTGCCAAGGTTGACGACATCGATGGTCTGATCGGCGACATTCGCAATGGCATCATTGTCTTCGCTCGACTCCCTGGCATCATTGTTGTCGTCGACCGCATGCGAGCCGGCTTGAGATGAATTAGTTGTCCCCTATATCAAGGCCAAGTAATCAGATTGTTACTTAATCTGATTTCAAACAATAAAAGTACAAAACTTAGCCATATAGCAATTGGAGGCAATATAATAATAAAATTTCATTTATCGATCCTAGGATTCCTTCAAGTTCTAATTGGGTGGACCTTAAGCATGACAAACACTATTTTTACTGAAATTTGGCATAACAACTAAAGATTATTATGAGAATAGACAAACTCACATATGCCAACTCTAGTTTTTGCTAACATAGCATAAGACCATAACTCAGTAAGCAGTCCAATACCAAGTACTGACATTTATGAACAAGTCAAAAAGTTGGACAACACAAATTCATCCATATGGTGATATAACTTGAAGTTGCTCATATACTTACTTGTGCTTGCACAACAGTTCCATGGCCCAGTATATGTGCTATATGTGCTGGCACCTCTTTTCCTATCTCCTTGAAAAGTGCCTTCCAAAAAAAGAAGAAATGTTACTAGAGTTGATACTCTTGAGAACTTGAGATATATTGCTTTAGAATATGGGTATGAATTTGTACATACAATTATGAGCTGCCCATGCATCTCTGTTTTCTGCTCTAGCATCTCATTAGAACGCCTGAGTTGTGCATTTTCTTCATTAACACGCCTCAGTTGTTCCCTCTCTCGAAGTGTGAGCGAAATTGGTGCACTGGCATTCCTTTTTCTAGCTGCTGATTTAATGTCAGCTTTCTTAACAGCCCCATCAGCTATTGACACGCGACCATGAGGAATGCCACCTGATGCTTCATACAATAGCTCACCGTCCAACTCCCTCTGCTCCCAACTATCTGGATATTTCTCTTTAGCCAATGCAGTATAGTCATCCTGACAACATAAATTATAGTTTGTGCACAACATGCTAGTAAATTAATATCTGTACAATCTATCTAGTAAGCAATATGGCAGTAGAGAAACGATGACATACAATTCGTTTTTGTGCTTTCTGGCTGATCATTGCACCATTGCTGATGATTGCACCATTGTTGCCGCTGATACTCACATTCTTCATTCCACATTTCATTGCAGTATATGTATTTAGCGTTGTCGCCTTCTCAGGTCCAAGTTTCTCTTCCTACAATACCACATAAATTTAAGCGAAGACATGTCAACATGCAACAGAAAAATGAAGTTTCAAGCAAATCATACAATCAGCATGACGTACCAAATATTGTTGTGCCTCCGCAAAGGGTCGTGAGCCTCCTCGATTTTGAGCAATATCCTTAGATTTCAAGCGAGATTCCTGCCCCCTCCCTCTGTTTGTCTTGTATCCCTTTGATGTCCAATAACGACATAGTCCAGGCCATGCAACTTCTTTGCACCATGGTATCCTACTCTGCAAATATTGCTCATATTCAAGTTCTTTTGCACATGCCATCGAGTCATCAAGCTTCTCTCCTTGATTTTCATAGTAAAGCTTCACAGCATCCACACGAAGTTGGTACAACATGTCTTTCACCTTCTTCCTTGCGTAGTTGTCAATAACTAGGTCAGCGTCTTCCTCAACTCGGATTCGAGCATTCTCGTCTTCCTCATCATTCACATGCAGCTCAAACAAGTTCTACATGCATGTTCATAAATTTCCAGATCAGACTTGTACAACAATACCAAGATGTGTATAATAATAATTCCATTTACTCCAAAAAAAGTAATTACCCAAAACTCTTCCTTCACACGATGTGCGGCTGTCCGCTTCTGAAAATCTATAGTTGAATCATGGTAGTAATCGTACCACTCCAAAGCTGGGCGTGTATTTGTGATGACACCATCATCATCTTTTTCCTCTATTATTCCTGGGTATTCACGTTTGAGAAGAACTCCAAGCTGTGTAGTATACTTGTAGCTCTTGGAATGATAGGGTACATACTTAAATTGCCTACATGCAGCAAAAATTAATAATTGACAAGTTTTAGGAAACAGGAAACGACTATGCAACAATATGTTAAAGATAGAACAACACTTCATATTAGATACCTTTCACCTTCAGGTGCAAGGCCAACTTTGCGACCACGTGGAGGCACTTTTAATTCGACAGTAGACCTCCTACGCCTGCCTCTATGCTTCTCAGATGAAGTGTGAGATGAGTTCACATCACTCCTTTGGGGCAAAAGGTTGTTAGAGTTGGTACTGTCGGAGACTGTCCTTTGTGAGGCATTGTTGCCAGGTCTGCATCTAGCATTACGAACATGACGAAGTCCAGCCATCTCCTATAAAGATAAATTCAGATGTTAGACAAATCTATTAAAGATGCAATCTATTAGAATTAGAATATATGTTAGAACAGAATGAGAAGAAAACCATGTGGCCTACATTAAACTAAAGGAATGAAGATTAGAAATCATTTGGATCATAGTTTGGGGCTTGAAGTTCTTCATCATATTCTTCCTCCTCCTCTTCCTCTTCATCTTCATCCTCTTCTTCATCATCTTCCTCTTCTTCATCCTCTTCCTCTTCTTCATCTTCTTGGTTAGCAACAGATTGCTTCTCCAAATGTTCTAGCTCTTTTGGATCGGTAATCTCATCTGATGCAAATGAGTCCATATTTTCTAAGTCATCTCCTATATCGATGGTAAAAGTGCCTTCCAACCCATCCTCTTGATAGAATAGCACATCGTGTGTTGGTACTTGTGGAAGGATGTTGCTGGCCATTGGAGGAACATAGCCCCGTGGAGGAACTGGAAATACCACGGACCAGTCCAATAGATCTGTTCTAGTCTTACATGGGTAAGACAAGTAGTATACTTGACTAACTTGACCAGCCATAACAAATGGATCAAAATTTGAGAGCTTAGAGTTGTGATTTATTTCTACCAATCCCAGATTTGCAGTTCTCCTAACTCCAGTTGAAGTTGGATCAAACCAGCGGCAATCAAACAAGACTAGCTCCAATTTCATTCGGCCTTCCCAAGTTATTTTAATTATATCTTCAATTACACCATAATAATCAAGTGGGTTGTCATCTTCATCAAGCGAAGTAACACACACCCCACTATTGACTGTAGTTAATCCAGATTTCTTCCTCTCATACTTCTCTGACCGAAACCTATACCCATTCACATCATAACAGCCATAAGTAGCAACACGTGTGCGAAAACCATAAGAAATTTGGCATAAGGCATTGTCGATGCTATGCGACTTCATGCACTGCAAGACATAATTACTTATGTCAATTTTAGAACTAAATGAATATTGGGAACAAATTTAAGTGTTTTAGAGACAATACTTTAGTTCTGAACCAATCAAAAAAATTAGGCCCATGACATCTAGCACGGCCTGATTTCCAGCCATTTAATCTTAACTCGCGGAGTTGTTTCGGTGTTGGTGCAACTCGAGGGCTCTTCCACTGCTCATTATCAAACTCCCTACACAAAGTTATTTAGAGTTATGGAAAGTTGAAAACATATTATTGTTCATAGTAGTTATTTTGAGATAGTAGACATACTTGAAAAGATCATCCATTTCAGGCATGTTTGTCAATATGTATAAGAAAGCAGCCTTGTATTCTTCATTATTAAGCTCACGGTATCCTTGAGGGCTCATGCATCGCCCAGGGCATTTAAATATTTCAAGGTTACATGAAGATTCAAATGTAGAAGCGCCATCATCATATCGAGGCACCTTGTTTCTAACTGACCGTACTTTAGGATTAAAATACAAAGAGAGGAAATTAGTAGACTCCTCAACTAGATAAGCCTCAACAATGGAACCCTCAACTCGAGCCTTATTGCGCACTTTTGGCTTAAGTTTACCTATGCATCTGCGAAGGCAAGTCTAGGAGTTAGTCTAAGAGCTAGCCAACACAACACCTTATAGGGAACTACAAGTTCTGGATTTACCTCTCATAATTATACATCCATCGGGATAATACAGGGCCTCCTAGTCGAGCTTGATACGGAAGATGAACAATTAGATGTTGCATTGAATTAAAGAAACCAGGAGGGAATATCTTCTCCAATTTGCATACAAGAACTGCAGCATTCTGTTCTAGTGAGTGCACAACATCTTTGCTAAGTTCTTTCGCACATAGCTGCCTATAGAAAAAACTTAGCTCAGCCAAACATAACCATATATTTTCCGGAAGGAACCCACGAAATGCAACTGGTAGCAGCCGTTCCATGAAGATATGGTAATCATGACTCTTTAGGCCAAAAATCTTCTTTTGCTGGAAGTCCACTCCTCTTTTAAAACTCGCTGCATATCCATCGGTAAATTTCAACTCTTCTTTGAACCATTTAAGAATGGTTAACCTATCATCTCTCTCAATGACAAATGGTGCCCTTGGCTTGAACCACTTCCCATTTTCCTTCAACTCCAAATGTTGCTTAGGGCGATGGCATATTTTTTCTAGATCTTTTCTTGCCTTCACATTATCTTTAGTTTTATTAGGAATGTCAAAGCAAGTGTTCCATATAGCTTCAGCTACATTTTTCTCATTGTGCATCACATCAATGTTGTGTCTAAGCTTCAGTTTATCAAAGTATGGAAGAGCCCAAAAGCAACTTACGTGGGTCCAGTTGTGCAATTTATTGTAGTTCTTTGTGTCACATACATTTTCCATCATGTGAGCTCGCACTTGCTCCCCTGTCAAGCGCCTTGGTGGCCCCTCAAGCACTATTGTATTCTTTCTAAACGCATTGGCTTGGGTTCTAAACTCATGGTCTGGAGGTAGAAAGCGCCTATGGCAATCAAACCAGCAAGCCTTACGACCATGTGGAAGCCTAAATGATTTTGAATCACTAAAGCATTCTGGGCATGCTAGCTTACCATGAGTGCTCCACCCAGCAAACATACCAAAAGCAGGGAAATCATGCACTGACCATAGAAAAGCTGCTTTCATTAAAAAGTTTCTCTTCGCAGAAGAATCCCATGTTTCAACCCCAAGCCATAGTTCCATAAGTTCGTCTGCTAAAGGTTGCAGTAGAACACTCAAATTCTTTCCAGGATGTTCAGGTCCGGGTATCACAAGGCTAAGAAATATAAACTCGGGCTTTAAGAGAAAGCCAGGGGGGAGGTTTAACGGAGCTACAAACACTGGCCAGCATGTGTATGGAGCAGCATTTAAACGATATGGTGTAAAACCATCAGCAGCTATGACAAGTCGCACATTTCTTGGATCACCTGAAAATTCTAGAAAATCCTTATCGAAATCTTGCCAGGCTTCACCATCACATGGGTGGACCATCTTATCAGACCCAGAACAAGTGTGAGAACGCATAAGCTTTGCAGTCTCCTCATTTGCATATAACCTTTGCAATCTATCTTTAAGAGGGAGGTACCGCAAAACTTTGCATGGGATTTTCTTGTGGCCTTCCAAGTAGCGAGATGTGCCACAAAAGTCACACTTCTCTTTATGCTTGTTATCTTTGTAATACAACATGCAATTTTTTTTACACACATCTATTTTGACATATGGCATACCAAGACCTTCTAAGAGTTTCTTGGAATGGTAGAAGTCCTCGGACAAATTAGAGTCAGGAGGCAGAAGTTCATGGATTATTTTTAAGGTATCATCAAAATGTGCAATTGACATGTTGTATTGTGATTTCATAGATAGCAAACGGGCTACAGCAGAAAGCCGTGAATGTTTTGTGTTCTCGTGTACTAATTCATCGGCACTACTGACCATTCTATAAAAAGCCTTGGCAGAGGAGGTCGGCTCCTCGGTAACCGGTGGAGGATGGCTACCACCTAGGTCAACCAACATATTATCCATTCGATCAGTTTCATTATAGCCATCATGATGTACTAAAGGAGCAGATCCATCAGCAGCAGCTACAAAACTCTCACCATGTTCTGTCCAGGTTTGGTAATTTGGCTTATACCCATGCTTATACAAGTGTTCCTCTACAGTGTGCCTTTCTTGCTGAAAATAATTCCGACATTTGGCACATGGACACTTAATTTTACCACCTTCAGCTACCGAAAGCAAAGAGAAGGCCCGGTCTACAAATCGTGCAGTTTCTTCAAGCCATATATTAGAAGGGACTTGACCAAACACCCAGCCAGTATACATCCAATCACGGTTCTCCATTGTTTAACCAAGAATTCATACTGAAATAACAATTCACAGAAACGGGGCTATTTCAGAAAAATAATAACATACTAAAGGCAGCAACACAGAAGTAACGATTCAGACAAAGACAATTGCAAAATTATTTCAGACATGAATGTGAGAGCTCAAAGTATAATTTACCAAAATACTTGTTCAAGCTGCAAAAATTATGCCGCCGAAGAGGGTGACCAACCTACTCCCAAATCTGTTCGGTGATGTTTCTTCAAAAGGAAGAGAGAATATTATTCTAGGATTTGTATATGTTAAATTCAATTTAGAACATTAAAATAGATAGAAGGTAGATGTCACAGCAGCTACAACCTAAGAAAGCAGCAAATAGATGGATGCTACATAAGCTACAACCTGCATCTAAGAACAACCAAAACAAGATGACACAGAACTAATTTGTCAGCGTGCACACCAGCTGAAAAGTAGATGGTCATCTACAACTAGTTTTGCATTGGAATCCATAGAATCTGGTCTTTGACCTTCTCTAAATCAACTGTATACTAATTAGACATGCCAAAATTAGTTGTAACTAATTAAGCTTGAACCCAACACAAGAATAGAGTAAGCAACTCGTACATCCAGGAAAAGGAGACGAGGGGCTTGTGAGGCAGCGGACAGAGGAGTACGGGCAGCGGGTGATGAAGGCACCTACAGCTGAATCCGGCGAAATGTACGGGGGCTCGGGGCCGGAGGAGGGAGGCGGGTGGCGAGGCGGAGACCGGCGCTGCGCAGCCGGTGAGGCAAATGCGGGCGCGCAGATGTCCTTCGGCGGTGAGGTGTGACGGCGGCGGCGGTGGACTGGAGGATGGGTGTGGCCGCGACCGCGACCTGCGACGACAGCAGTGGGGGTGACCGCGGCCTGCGACGGCGGCGAAGAAGCGGCGGCGGTGGAGTGGCAGTAAACTGACGAGGAATGTGTGAGAGCTAGCTTATTTGGGGATTCTTTGGGGATCGAGGGTTTGCTCTGTTTTCGGGTCTCCCTTTTGTATTGGGCCATAACCCTGTGAGCCCAAACGCACGGGAAAACAGAAAAAAGAGGCGGGCCTTTCTAGAAAGTGCGCGCGCAATGAAAATCTCGTGGCGCGAAGCGGTAGCCCGCGGGCGCGAAGGGCTAAATGCGTTTTCTGTGGGCCGAAAACACACGGCAATAGTTTTTTCTGTGAGCTTAACCCCGGCCCACAGGAATATAAAATAAAAAACCTGACGGCCGGTCCCTAACCTACAGTAAAATATGTTTTTCCTGTGGGCCAATGCGGGACCGACAGTAAAATAAGATGGCTCACAGGCTTAGTCACGTTTCTGGTAGTGAGCTGACGTTAACACAGTTGAAAGTGATGTATAGTTGACATCAACACAGTTGATAACGATAAAAACGATGTTGATAACACACGGTGCATCGTGACAACTGCATGCATGTGTCTCAACTGCATCTTTTCAACCTCACTGTGTCTTAACATCAACTTGTGTCTAAACGGTGTATTCTCAACTACAATATATAACTGGCTGAATACCCATGGGTAATGGGTTGCTACGGGGAAACAATTTATAAAGGTAATAAGAAGGTCGTTAGTCCACGGTGACGATAAGTGCAAAGGTTCATGCAATTGAAATCCACAACCCAACCAACAACCTAGCTCAACAAACATAGACATCTTCTTGCTTCACCAAAAAAATTTTGTCTTGAAGACGTTGTCGGTTTCAACTTGTTGTCTTGCTTCAATGTACGCCTGGCCACAATCGAAGCTCAAATGTACGCCTCATCATGCCGTCGTTGATTTTTTTTAAACTCCGGCAACTCCATCGCCCACATCCGTCCACTTCACCATATCCAACAGCCCCGACAATGTAAGTTTACAGAGCTCAAAAGGCCATCATTGACTTCTTCATGAAATACAAAGATTAGCCATCAAAACAGAATTTTTTTGGTAGCATTTAAAAGAGAAGGCTTTGATCTACAAGTTGTATTAACTTTGGGCAGCAAATGAAAGATCTGACAACACACATGTGCTCCACCGGACGACTTGTAACGATGCATGCAACGTGACAACCTCATGCGCGTCCATCGTCTCAAATTCACCACGTCTCAGCTGCAAATTGTGTCCGTCTGTGTCGTCTCAACTAATCTATATACAATCACTAAATTCTTGTGGGCTAAACGTGCACTCGTGAGCACATGTGTGTTTACTTAACTCCAGTGTGCTGGATCCAGGGTACTCATATCACTTGTATGTATACTTTAAAGTTTCAACTTGCCCAGCCCGTGGTTGGTGTACACGGTAACATTGTGCATATGCCCTCGCCCTCCATGCATCTTTGCATGCATGTGCTCGTTGAAGAAGAAAGGACCAAGGAAACTTTTTTTTTGATAAATGAGGGCGCAGACAAATTTAAAACGAATATTTACAATGATCGCAGGACCAAGGAAACTGATATATCCTTGACAAGTTGACTGCTGACCCACTAGAGACGTTTGCTACACTGTAAAGAAATCTCACGAAAGACAACAGCAACACTTGCCTTTGTCTGTTTGTTGCTTTCGATAAGTGTGGCCCTTGTTTTTACGGTGCAGTGAGAAATGATGCCAAATGCTGATCCATCACAACTCGGGATGGCACGTAGGAACAGGAACAACAGTGATTCTAATCCACCATTTGGCTTAAGTGTGGCATGACAATGGCAGGTTTGGATGGATGATGGTGCCATGGGCCCATGGTGCTGCGTGTGCCAGTGGCCATCTGGTGAATTTGTACAAGAGCAATACTGCCCTCCCACGCCACAATCTTCCTTTCATTTCCGCATTTCTTGAGTGAAATGTTGCTCCGTGACAGACAATTGAGTGGGCTTCAATAGCGATGCGGCTGATGTTAACTCAGTTGAAGGCGATGTATAGTTGACATCAACATAGTTGATAACGACAAAAACGATATTGACAACGCATGGTTGCATCGTGACAACTACATGCATGTGTCTCAACTGCATGCATCATGTCAACCCCATTGTGTTTTAACAACAACTTGTGTCTAAACGGCGTCAGTCTCAACTCAACATGTAACTAGCTAAATACTATATATGTGTTGCTACGGGGAAGAACAATTGATAAAGGTAATAAGCAATTTGTTAGTTCACGGTGATGATAAGTGCAAAGGCTCATGCGGTTTAAATTCACAACCCAACCAACAACGTAGCTCAACAAACATAGACATCTTATTGCTTCACAAAAAAAAAGTCTTGAAGCATGCGTTGTCGGTTTCAACTTGTTGTCTTGCTCAAATGTACGCCTGGCCACAACCGAAGCTCGAATGTACGCTTCACCATGCCGCCGTTGATTCTTTTTGTTTACGGCAACTCCATCGTCCACATCCACCCCCGTCATCATACCCAACAGCCCCGACAATATAAGTTTATAGAGCTCAAAAGCACATCAACTACTTCTTCATGAAATGCAAAGATCAGCGATGAATACCAAATTTTGTGGTGGCATTTGATCTACGAGCTGTATTAATTTTGGGCAGCAAATGAAAGATCGGAGAGGTAATCGAGTGAAAAGACAAAGAAAAGAAAGAGAAATGTGAAAGAACGAAAGATGAACTGGACAAAGGAGGAAGAAGCCGCGTCACGGAGATATACATGCACGGGGAGGCTGAAGACCGGTGTTCGCTCGCGGTGGGTCTGATAACAGGCCGCTCATCCCTGTTCGACGGACCTTTCACCGTGTTTACTTACGTTGCCTAGGAGAGGTTCTTCGGCCCCTGCGAGACCGAAGAGTCAATTTTCAACTAGCTAGAAGGAGGCCGACGGGCGTATATTTTTGTAATTTTATAAACAAAAATATATTTTCTAAATCTAAATAAAAATATATTTATAGAAATATCGTCTTTCCATCATGGCAAAAAAGGTCAATGACATTGTGCTCTAGGACTGATTTTTTGTTTTTGTGACCGGTACCTAGGATTGATGATGAGGTGTTGAACGAACATCTCCCACAACATCATGTTCAGGAACTCATTCAACAGCCTCTCATTGATACGTATATAACACTTGGTGTGTCCCTCCTGAGTTAATAATAACCTGGCCATGTTCATGGGCACCTTCACTTGGATGCACCGGACATCAAAGCCCTGTCTGTCCATCCCCCCTCCGCATCTCTCCTTGGATGATCGCTGCACCAGTACACCTTTCTCTGCACTGTACTGCACCCTCTCCATGTGTGTTTCCTGAATTCCTGACCCGGCCCTGCATCTTCTTCTATACCTCTGAACCACCCCACTCACTCACTCACTGAGCACACAGATGATCAAACAAACAGGTGAAATCCACCAGGTAAAAAACAACAACATTCATTTCCCCATCTCCTCTCCTTCTTAAAGAGGAAGAAACATGAACATTCAAACACCTTAAAAACTCCTGCTGCTACACCTTAAAAACATTCAATGTTGACTACGAATTGACCATGTGCTGCGCTGTCTAGATCGATTGCACACTTGCGCTTCTGCGCGTGTTTAATCTCGCCATTAAACAGGAACATTCATCTCCTTCTTCTTCTTAAAGGAGAAGCAAACATGAACATTCAAAGCCCATAAAATCTCCACGTTCTTTCTCAGCCTTCCTGCTTGATTAATCATCGATCGTGTGCGTGCTGCATCTCATTGAATCGCCATTGCACTGCATGTGTCGCAGGCATAAGGCACATTATTTCAGAATCGTGCCCACGAACTAAACCTGCGTGATTAGTGATTGACCATGTGCAGTGCTGCACTGCATTGCATCGCAGGCTGTATTGCATGCAGCTCGTGGTGGCCACGTCCGTCCGCGGGCAGGCTGTGCCGTGCCGGTCCCGGCCCTGGGTCGTCGTTACAGGGAAGGGACTAGTGCTGCTGTGCTGATGAAGATGCATGCATGCATGCCCATGGCTGGAGGCAAAGGTAGGAGTACGTATTAATGCATGCTCATGTGTGCACGGCCAGAGCAAAGTTAGTCACCTCAATAAAGCCGATTTAACGGCTTTATTTTTCATGTGCGCATGTGATACTTAAGACCATGTGTGCACGGGCAGGGCAAGCCTTAACTCCGAAAACAGTCTTTCGCCCCCCTTTATAGATAAAGGATCGGAACAGAGTACACGGCAAAACGATACAAAGTGGTGAGGTAACCCTCTTACAAAGTTGGTCCTAAGATACACGACGCACGTAGGCACCTACGTGGCCAACGAGAAGCATCTCGGGAACTAAACATACCCACGCAACACCCTAACACATCTAAGTTTCACGACAACGCCCTCAAGAGGGAAGACGGCGCAGAGCGTCGCCGCTGCCGAGTCCACCGAACAAAGGTCTTCACCTGGAACCTTGACACAGAGAGCAGATCCACGATGACGTCTTCAAGAAGAACGCGGCACCCGCAGGTGTCGCCCCCGTCGACACCAAAGCGCGGAGCTTTCACTCGGCAACTCACCCGTGTCATCGATGCCGTCAGAGGGTCACATGGAGGCTAGCTCCAGATCCAGACCAGGACACGGTCCCCGAGGAGGCATGTCCGGGCTACCCACCGCTCCGCCACCCGTTGCCCACACAATCCGGGGGAGAGCCACACCACCACAATGATGCCTGCCGGAAAGCAACAATGTGGACCACCTTCCGGGGCCGCCGCCCCGGCATCCATGCCGCCAGATAGCGCCTATCGGTCATGTCTCAGCGCCGTCGACCCCGGTGGGAAGATCGATGACCAACCATCACCACTCCGCCCAGCATCAGCCCCAGAGTCTGGGTGGACGCCTCCATCGTCGGAAGCCTCCACACCTACGTCCCCAGCCAATTCCCGCGAATTGGGGGGAGGCAACTCCTAGGCTGCCGACGGCCACCGGAGAGCCGACCCAAGCCACTCGACTGAGCCAGCTCTCGCAATGCCAAATCCGAGGCTACCGGTGCTGATCCGCGACCCGACGAGACGCTACCACGGCCACCACCTGCGACCACCGTACTCGCGAGGCGAGCACAACCAACGCCCGCGGGCACCTCCCGGGCCATGCCCAACCGCGCCAACCCGAAGCGCAAGCTTCAATCTGCCCTGGGCACTGAGCTGACCCGCCCGAGCATGGACCCTAGATCTGACCCAGCCCCGAGGCACGTGCGGCGGCATCCGCCCAGCCCCACGCATCGTCGAGACAGATCCAGGAGAGAGCGGGTCACCACCACCACCCTGAGCCGCTCACAGCCCGCGTCGCCCCACAAGACAGATCGGCAGGGCAACCGCCGCCGGAACTGGCGACCGTGCCAAGGTCCGTCACTGCCCCGTTGGGCACGCACCACCACCACCACCACCACGAAGCCGCCTGCCAGCTCCAGATCCGGCCGAGCCGGACCTGCCGCAGCCGCGGCCACCGGGAGCCCTGCCACACAGCCCGTCGCGTCGTGCTCGAAGCCAAAGCAAATCCACGCCGGAGACCCGGCGGGAAGCCTCGCACGCAGCCACCGCGCCCGCCTTGCGCCAGGCCGCCACGCGCCCAGCTAGCCGCCACACGCCGCCCAAGCAGGCTGCCGCTGCGCCGCCGCCTAGCTGACCCGTCGCTGCCCAGGGCAGACGCCACCGCGCCGTCGGACCCCGCGCAGCCGGCGCACCACCCCGACCAGGCCGCCCCCGCCGGCAGAGATTGAGGGGAGGGGAGAGGCCGCCGCCGCCATCCACCGCGAGGGCTTTGCCCCGACAGCTCGGGCCGACGGCGGCGGAGGGAGGGGGAGGAGGAGGGGGGGCTAAAGGGGGGAGGAGACGGCGCCCCGCGGGCCGCCCACGGGAGGGGCGGCGCGGGGGCTAGGATTGGGTCCCAACCGGCCTGTTCTCCAAATGATAGGCCACATTCGGGCAAGCCTTAACTGGATTTATTTATCGATCTTGGGAGGAGAGATCGTCGTCGTCGTAGGATGCAGTACGTGCAGTGATCACCGTTAGTGTGGTGTACTGGATCCAGGGTACTACGTAGAGTACGTGCAACTTGTAGTTACATTAATAACTAGGTGAAGAAAATTAAAGTTTGTATCCATACAATACAAGCTGCGAGCGTAGGTAGTTTCCAGCTTGTCCAGTGGCTCCTTTGGTCCTGCATGGTGCTCATGAGCGTACAGTACAGCATCGCCCCTGTGCATTGCCCTTGCCCTCCATGCATCATTTTTTTTTGCTCCTATGTGCTGACCAGTGGCCCTTGTCCAAGAGATAGCAGTCAAGCAAGAAAATGTCTCTATCACTGCTGAGCCGCCCGCTGTGATGTGAGAAGTCAGGCAAAAACAAGAGCGCTCGCTCATGTTTGTTATTTTTGAAAACTCCAATAGTTTCTCTTTACGATCGTAAAAGATAGTAGAAGATGAGTACGGTACGTGGATTTAGCGTTGGCTTGGGGCGTCATGTCAGGACGGCACGAGGTGTGTTTGGCAGTAACAATAATGCCCCGGCACAAACGGCAGCGATTAATCATGGACACCCGGCCTGCCTGCGGCGATCATTTGGGCTGTCGTGCAGGTTTGGATGGATCAATGGATCATGGTGGTGGTGGTGTACGGGTCTGAAGAAGATAAGAGAGCAGCCGCACAGCTGCCAAAGCGTCAAAAGTTGGAGGTGATAGACGATCGAGACGAAAACTTTTTTGAGAGTGGGCGCAGAATCTGAATCTGAATCCCTTGTGATTGGCTTCGGCTCCGATTCATGTCCTGTGCGTGTCGTCGGATCGCCGAGGCCATGCAAAATCAACAAAAGTCTGGAATTAATTGAACGAACGTTGCTCCGTGAGCGTTGAGTTAACGTTGATAGTGATCTAGCGTAAAAGAAAAACGTTGACGGTGATCTAAGAACATTTATTTTAGTGACAGTTAATATGCATCGACGTACGTACGTCGGCAGCAACGATGCAGTTGATAATGATGCATCGTGACAAGTGCAAGCGTGTCCATCGTCTCAAGCTCTCAAACCAACCATGTCTCAGCTGCAACTCGCGTCTGCATCGTCTCCACTGATCTATACCATCACACAGCTCGATCTTGTGGGCAAAACGTGCACTCGTGACCACTCTCTGTCACTCTGTGTGTGTTTGTGTTATCTTCAGTGTACGGGATCCAGGGTACGCGCGTGCATGCGTGCGTGTACACCTTACTTACACCACTTATGTAGTGATTTAATCGATAAAAATATAGCGACCACTGCCCTCGTTGAATTGAAAAAACAAAGGAAGGAGGGAAAGATCTCTTTGACAAGTTGACTGCTGAGGCACTAGCGACGTTTGCTACGCTGTGAAGAAATCTGACGAGAGACAACAACACTTGCCTGTGTCTCTCTGTTTGTTTCTTTCGATATAGTACGTCGCTCTTCTTTTTACGGTGAGTAAAAGATGCCAAGTACTTATCCGCAAGAACTCAAGGTTGGCACGATAGTAATGATACACACGCCGGCACACAGAAAGAGCTAGTAGCAGTGATCCTAATCCTAATCCACCCACCCGGAGCGATCATTTCTGCGGTCATGCGTAAGCGTAAGTGCGGCATGGCAATGGCAGGTCTGGGCAGTAACTGTTAAACCTTCAAATTTGCAATATGAATATCGTAAAACGTTCAATTCGTAACAAAAATTTGCAATTCACCATGTATATCCTCTTTCATACTTCAAATATGCGGTTTTTCAATCGTTCTGCAAGTCTTCGTGTAGTGAAACTTCAAAGCGGACAACGCTGGAGTAGACGGCATGAAACCCGGCAACAACCGTTGGAGCCTCGCCGGAGCAGGCGAAGGAGCTTGGTGGCAGCCGCGGGAGTCTCATCGGAGTAGGCGGATTGCCCGAGCAGGTGAAGGAGCTTGGCAACGATGGTCGGAGCGTCGTCGAAGTGGACGAACGGCCAGAATGTCGTCAGAGTATCGTAGAAGGAACTTGGCAGCGGCCACTAGAGTAGGTGTACGGTCGTAGTGTCGCTAGAATTTTTAGCCGTACACTTTTTAGTATTTGTTCTTGCGGAACGAAAATCATACTGTAAAAGCGTAAAAATATGTTTTATGGGTGAACTGCTATTTCTTTTTTGCTCCGAGTAGTAGGCTTTTGGCTCGGCGTCACATGAGGTGGTGCATTTAAGGGTATTTTTTAACCACTCTTAAATCTTATGTAAATGTTTAGATTGAAAGGATATATTTTGTTATTTAAGATGGATAGGTACATATTTATGCATTGATATATGAGTTCATCTTTTCTTAAGTCTCAAGTAAACTAGGAAGCTTTGTGGGCGTCTACTTCGCCATTCAAGTCTCACTCAAAAAATTTCATACCAAAAACATTCTTCGTGTGGGAAGCGCTTACCGCAAATTCCATATCGATCAGAGCTCCATTCTCTACGCACACGCCTCAATCGTAAAGAGACGCGACGGGTAGTGACTGGTTCAATGATGATCAAAGCTCCAGTCTTCACACGTGTTCAATGCTGGAAATACATGACGGAATGATGTCGAAGAAATGATGATGGTTCAATGCCGGTCAGAGCTTCATTCTTTGTTCATATTCAATGCAGGAGAGACGCGAAGGAACAGTGCCGAAGCGACGAGGCCGCTTCAATGCAAACACAACGACCGAGATGCCTATTCCAACCGCATTGAAGCCGGTTACCTGCTCATTCGTCTGACTGTGGCTAGTTAAGTGGAGAGGCTCCATAGCCACCTTCATTTCCATCCGCTCCAACTAATCTGCATCGCCACTCCCAACTTCGATATCGACTTCTGCAACAAAGTCGATAACCATGGTCCACCACCTGGTCATCATCTACAAGATGCTCAGGATGGCGTGCCGCACGGAGTTCCTATCGATGGAGGAGGAGACCCGGTACATGGTCGACCAGGACACACGTGTGCAAGCGGAGCAGTATGAGGAGGAGAGCTAACTCCGGTAGTTCGGTGTGAGGTCATGGCTTGGTGCTTTGCAATCGGGTTGCCCCTTGACTATCCGACCGCGGGGCTGAACGTCGATCCAATCATGGAGAGTCCGGTCCATCCACATCAGAGGCAATCCTCAACTCTTAATGGTTATCCACGACGTGGAAGCAAACCGCCGCTACTCCACGAGGCGGTGGCGAAAAGGAAGGAACTCTTCATCAGTATGGAATGGGATGATGAGCCAATCCAGATCAAATGAGGAGACAATGAGATGGACTGATAGGTTTAAGTTTGATTTTTATTTAAAATTTATTAGTTGAACGAACGAAATATGATTTGTTTTATGTAATTATATTCAAATTTAAGTGAATTGCGTTCCAATTTACCCAAAATGTCTGATTTTGGTAAAATTATTGACAAAAGTTTGCGGTAAAGATTGAGTGACCTGTAGAATTTGATGCACCAACCAACTTAACCAAAAGTCCGAACCAGTGAAAAAAGGTTAGACAATATATTTATATTCCAACATGACCGTCTTCCGTACCGTCGTTCACCAATCAGTTCAAATCAGTGTATAAACGAATACACTTTTTCGATTTAATGACCGTCTTCAAAAATGACCTAATGCAACATGCAAGAGGAATTCTTGAGTAGTTGAGTGAACGTTGATAGATGAGAATTGAGTAAATTTTGATAGCGATACGGTTTGACATTAACACAGTTGAAAGCGATACAGTTGACATCGACACAGTTGGAACAAAAGACGAAATTGATAATGCATTGTGCCCCGTGACAACAGCCGTGGACTTTTTCCGTTGTTGGCACTGCCCTTTTGTTTCAGGGAAAGAGGTGATGGCCACTGCCTTTGATGTCGGGTTTGGCAGAGAGATCTGCAGGAGGAGGTGTGGCGGCAGAAACATGGCCTAATCCTCCTATCCCCCGTAGCCGAGGCGTCCATCATTTTGCGCGGTGGTGCGTATGTACGGCGGCGACGCAGCGTTGGATGATGGTGGCCTGCGTGTGCGGCAGTGCCCAACGGGTCCGTGTCCGTCCGGCGTCCGATGCCGATGCCGATGCCGATGCAGAGCGCACACACATACGGCTACCAAAGCCAAAAAGGTGGCGCACAGCCAGCTGCTAGTAGGATGGATGACGCGAAAACTTTGTTGAGTGAGTGTAGTGGAGAGAATCTGAAATCCGAATCCGGGCGATTGGCTTTGGCTGGGTCGCCGTCCTTCCTGTTGTGTGCTTGTCGGACTGGACTGGACGACGTAGGTACGTACGTGTCGGGATGGTCGCAACACTAATGGAATCACCCACGCGACGCGAGCCATGAGCCATGCCCATGAATGAGTGAGCGAGTCCCATGCATGGTTTGCCTGGTTTCCTTTCGATCACTTGGGCGGTGGCAACGAACGAACGCACGAGACGAGTGGTCATCGGTGAGCAGCCGAGGTTACTGTGAGCGCACATGCACCACGTACCCACTCATGCCAGCCACCAGGCAACTGAAAGAGGCCCCACCCCGTAGGGTCGTTTTCCGCTTCTTTTCTTTCTCATCATCATCTTGTTACAGCTTAGAGCAACTCCAGCCGTGACCCCGACGAGGCCTTCAGCATCCATTTTTATTCATCCGGACAGCGCTAATCGGCCCCAGTTTCTCATTTTCGTCCGGAGAGCCCACGCCAACCCCAGTCCGTCGGGGCGCGCTCGGGGGATCCAGATGGAAGAAACGTCGAGCGGGGCCGCGCTGCCGGCGAAACCTCACCCCCTCCATATTTTCCCTCCGTTTCTGCCGCATATCTCAATCTCCCCGCCGATTTCTCGCCCCGTTTCCCTCAATTCCAACTTCTCCCACCATGTCGTCCAATAAGAGCGGCGAAGATGACGGCGCCCCATCAAAGCAGAGGAAGCCGCGGGCGCCAAAAGAGAGGCCGACGGGATGGACCAATGCCAGGTGGGCGGCGGATGTGGAGCGGTGCAACCTGGAGACTCGCGGCAGGGCGGAAAGAGAGGTGAAGCTCCAGGCGAAGAAGGCGGCGGCGGCAGAGGCGCAAGAACAGGTGAGGAAGGTCTCCATGGCCATGAGCATGGGATCGGCCAACGGCGGCCAGATCTTCCCCGGTGGCCAAGGTACCATCCCCTCACCATCGACCTTCTCACCGGCGTCACCGACCGTGCTCCAGGAGAACTACTACGGCCAATCCACGCCTGTCTGGATTACGAGGTTCAGCCCATCATCGTCGAATTACGGCGACCACGACGGATTCAACCCGAACATCATGTTTTCGGGTGCACCTCCGCGCAGTGCCGGCGTCGTCGACTACCAGGACGACTCGACTTCAAGACAACCGTCGCCGTGGACGGAGATGATGGACGACGCTAAGAAGGCCTGGTACGAGGGGCATCGTGACGAAATCCTTCGGCGCCTGCTGCTGCGTCCTCTGCCCCGGCTTCCTCCACTACATTGTCGCCCGACACCACGACAGAGGAGCCGCGTGAGCCGCCAGCTACCACGGTGGAAGGGACCGCTGGTGTTCCTGTTCTAGTTTAAGATCGTCGGGGTGTGTCTGATCTGATCGCGGAACTGGGCGATGCTTCTGCGTAGCGGGAAACTTTAAATTTAAAATTTTTGCCGCCGTGGGCCGAATGTTGCGGCACATGCCCAATTCGGCGTTATATTCATTTGGATTTCGCCATGGGGCGTGGAACGTGTGGAGTTGCTCTTAAAAAAAGAGGGAGTTGGATTTTATAGTAGTTCGTAACGGAGCGGGTGTGCAGGGGAGCAAATCCCGGGCATGTATGTATCTAACTGGTGCGAGGATTTACCGGCCGTGGCATGGTAGGAACAGTAGCAGCTACGCTAAAAACAGGGTAGTAAGAGTAAATAAATAAAGATCCTTGCTCCTCCGATTCATGTTCATGGGTACGTAAACAAACAACTACTCCCTCCGTCTTATAATGTAGTAACGTTTTTTGAGCTAGTTACATTATGGGACGGAGGGAGTAAGAAACAAAGCACATGGATGGCACACGGGCTGAGGAAACGCAAACATCCATCTATCCAACCAGTTGAGCTGTTGAAGTGATTAATTAAATAAAGCCAATCCAAGGAGATGCGTGCGGGGGTAGGGAGGGAGGCACGTGTGGTGTGAGCCAGACCGGCGGATTTGACAAGCAACACGCAAGCAAAACCAACTCACTCACTGGATGAGATGAGTCCAGAGGTAATCTCATCGCAAGTGAGTTGAGTGAGTGGATTACGGGTACGGTACCGGTGGGGGTACTCACTCTGTGCTGTTGTGCAAGGCCGCCGCGGCCCATTAATGAGCCTTCACGTGCTCTGCGCCACTCCCTTCTCTTCCCTCCCTCTAACCCCCGCTCCCCTCACTCCTCCCTCTGCGCCATTGCGTTGCGGCCATTGCCACACACACACACACGGCGCCCCTCCTCTCCCCTCCCCCTCAACCACCACGGCTCCACCCATCGGTTCTGCCTGGGCCTTCTGCAATCTGGACGCGGCGGCGGTGCTGCCAGCCTCCTCGGCCGCCTAGGGTCGCCGTTTGTGCGGACCACCCCGGGTTCCGCCGGTCACGGATCGGCGGCCTAGCAGCAGGCCTTAGAGCCGCCATCGATTGCAGAGGAGGTGCCTCGCCCGCTGGCGGGGAGATCAGCGCCTCCGGCCAGGCGGTCCGGTCAGTCACCGCCGCCGCACCGCAGGTACGTACGGAATACGATTCCCTCTCCTTCGCCGCCTTCACCTTCTTTTCTCCGGGCGGGGCAGGAATGGCGGGTGGTTCCCTTTTGCCGTTTCGGGTGGACGGCGAGGTGACCGCTCCTTCCATCCGCCCATTCTACCTCCCTCCCAGCCCCGGTCGCTTTCCTCTTCCCCAAAAGCGGCGCCTTTCCAGGCCCCAGCCTCCCCTTCCTCCTTCTCCTTCTGATTGATTAATTTTCCCGTCCTCCAAATCTCTCCATCTCCCTTTCCGTAAATCCATCCAAATAAGTCAAGAAAATCATTCACGCCGCGCCCTCCGTGCGTCCTGCCGCGCAGCCCCGTAGCACCAATCCATGAATGAATGCCATCCTCATCCTCCTAATTGCCATAACCTCCACCTTTCCCCGATTCATGGGGACCATCACAATCGCCATTGCCGGCCCCGACCCCCGTCCTCTTCCTCGCGGCGTGCAAGGTGCAGCGAATATTACTACTACCAGTAATTTTGCGTCCCGGCGGCCCTTCTCCTTGGCCGTTCCTCGCCGACCAGGTTCGCAATCACGAGATTCGCGCCGCCCATTTTAACTAACAAATCCACTTACCATCTCATCCCCTGTTTACTTTTGTTTATCCTTCGCCGCCGTACCGTTGGTGATAGATTCCCCCTCGCGGCTGCTTGCTTTGGTCGGCGACTTTTCCTCCCTCATCGATCCGGGGTCCGCCGTCGCTCTCGCGGTTGCCGCCGCAGCTTCATGCGACCGGGAAAGAGGATTCCACCCTTTGCCGCTTTCCCTTTCCCACAGATTCGACCGAGCCCCCGTTCCGGGCAGGAGATCCCCCACCTTTCGCCGCGTGCGGTTGCTTTCCACACTCGCAACCACCATTCCTCCCGTCGCCGCTTTGGGAGGACATCGCCGGAGCTCGCCGAGATAAGATTCGCTTCTTGCCCCAGCCGGAGCAGGACAACAAAAAAACTGCTGTACACGCACATTCCTGTACAGTGGACACCTCCCCGCCCCACGTCTCCTTTTCCGTGCCCGAACTTTTCCGGCTGCGGATTCGTGATGATGATGAGCTCCACCGGAGTGGCCTCACCCTCACGTGAGTGACCACCATGACCATCTTTTTCCTCCCCTCCCTCGTTTGCCGTCGCCGTCGGGCTCTGTGCTGCTGCCAAAAAATGGCTCTTGTTTTTTGTTCCGTTCTTGGGGCGCTTGTCCTGTCTGTCTGTCAGTTTCAAAAGTTTTTGTATTTACATCAAACCGAAACCCGAATCAATCCTCTTCTCCTGTACCGAGCTTCAGATTTTGAAAATCTTTCCTTGTACTATACCTACCAGCTCCTCCATTAAAGCCAGTGTGGTAGGTTGGTTGTTTAAATGCCTCCTCCTCCGTGCAGATGAAAGGGGCTCACGATAGGAAGCAGAAGAAGAAGCAGGACCTGCAGGTGCTGGCCCCCTTCCCCGGCTGCCTCGGCAGGGTCATCGACATGTTCGACCTCAGCAACGGCGTCGTCGCCACCAAGATGCTCACCGACAAGGCGCACCGAGACGGTATATGTCGCTGCTCGCCCTTCTCTTCTACTCTGCACTACATTTTGTGCTGTGTTTTCTGCTTCCTGTTACGCGGTGTTTGTTCTCCTCGGCCGATCTCTGATGCGGTTTACCCGTGTGCGTGCTTTGCAGTTTCTCCGGCTGGTAAGGACCGCATCGGTAGTTTCAAGATGTCGAGTAATCAGTTCCCGGCTCAGGTAGAAGATAGACATGTATGTGATGATGCCAATGGTTCATGTTCCTTTTGTTTCTAACTGTATAAATAAGTTGAGCTTGAGCTTTGTTAACCATCACACTGTATGTGACATCTGTTCTCTTGTTTACTGCAGAGAGACAGTCAGCAAAGAAGGAGCTCTCCAACAAAGAGATCAAACTCACCCACCAACAGATCTGGCGTGTCACCCGTCAAGATGCTCATGGAGCAGGACATGTGGAGAGAAGGGGCTCCCGATGACGAGCCTCTCAACGTTGTTGCCAGATTGATGGGTCTAAACGACGCTCCAGTCGTTCACCAACCTGATTTCGTATTAGGAAGACGGTTCAGTAAGGAAGACAACGGCCGAAATGTCAAGCCAAAGAAGGAAAGCAAATGCTACCAGAACCAAAAGGCAGGAACACGGCATGAGCAGTCATGGGGTGGCTTCAGCGATCAGCCTTCAAAGATTGATAGCAGCAAGAACAGGCACCAAGGAAAGGACTCTTCTTCTGAGAGAAGAATGTCCCTTGTCCGTGAAAAGTTTGCTGAAGCGAAACGTCTGGCCACAGACGAGAAGCTTCTCCACTCAAAGGAATTCCAAGAAGCGCTGCAGTTTTTGAGCTCAAACAAAGACTTGTTCCTGAAGTTCCTAGATGAGCCAACTCCACTGTTATCAAACAACCATTATGGGTTCGAACCTGTTGCACCACCTTCTGAGATAAAGCAAATAACCATACTGAAGCCATCAGAATCAGCCAAGAGAAAAGGCAGCATTCATCATGTTGGGAGGCAGCTATATTCAGATGGAAATGAAGCTGAAGACAACAGATGCTGGCGCCACCAGAGCTTAAATGCCACCCCGGCAAATTCAACTTTGTCTGAACCAACAAGAATAGTAGTACTAAAGCCAGGACTTCCAAAGTCTCATGAAGATATGATCCCAGTGTCCCCGTTCGAATCATCGACAGAACCAGATAGTGAAGATGATAGTGTGATGGGAGTTGATGAAACAGTATCCTCGAGAAGACTGGCCAAGGAGATCACTTGGCAGATGAGGATGCGCTTAAAAGATAGCCAGGATGAAGATAGTTCGGTCTCTTATGAATACCATGATACTTACATTGAAAACAGCTCCTTTAGTAAGTCAGAGGTTGAAACTGCTAAGGAAGTGTCTGGTGAAATAAGTGAGGATTTGGAGTTTGGTACTCCCACTTCTGGCCGTTCCTGGGATTTCCTGAGCCGGAGTGACAGCCCTTACTCTGCATCATGCTCCAGTCAGGCATCCAACCGACGTGAACCCTCGGTGGTTAAGGAAGCCAAAAGGAGGATTTTGGAGAGATGGTCGGTGGTATCGTTGTCAACTGTTAATGGTGAGGAAGAAAGGGGAGCACGTAGAAGTATGGGCACACTAGGTGAGATGCTAACAATTCCTGAAGGGAAAAAAGGTCAGGAGGAGTATGGGGGCATAACATTAGACAGCAGATCGCCTGAGCTGGATACTGAAGATCCTTTCTCATGTTTACCAAGGTCTCGGTCTCTTCCACTCTCTTTGTCTTATGGTGGCAGGGAGTCGAACAGAGTCGCCGTTGGTTCTCAGGAAGCTGACAATGAAAAAAGTAGGAAGTCACCATCATTTAGGGAAAAAGTTTCCAGCCTGTTCTCTAAAAACAAGAAATCAGCTCGAGAGAAGTTAGGTCCACCTGGAGTTGTGTCTTCGCATAATACACTCAAGAATAGAAGTGCTGTGGCTATTAGTGATGGCAGCGAAGCCTCAAGCCATTTTACACTGGACCATGCACAGAGACACACTTTGCTTGATGCTGATGAGAATGATGTGCAAAGATTCATGGGTAGTTCTTGTCAGATTAGCAATGCGCCCAGCATACCTACCACGGTAATTTCCCAAAAAAGTTGTCTTATTGCAGCTACTGTTCATACATTTTTTTTTCCAGATCTATGGAGATCCAAAACTCAAGTTATGAAAATGTTTACTCTTTGTAGCTATCTTATTACAGGTGTTATTTATACTTCTGTAGCCATCCAAAGTTAAATTACTAAAGTTCTGCTCTGTTTTGTCAGGATGTTTCTCCTTTGCCAAGCCTTGGTATCCCAGGAATCTTTGGTGAGTCTCAAGAACAACCAAGCCCAGTGTCTGTACTGGACCCGGATGGACCATTTCTCTGTGATAATAATAGGAGGCTACTGTACTCAACTGAAAATTTCATCACCGCATCCCCACGTAAGCTGTAAACCAATCTCGTTATATTATTTAGCTGAAAGAGTACCATGGTGTAATGGCATCTGTTGTGTCTGCAGAAATCATGTCCAGGTCTCCACTTATCGGATCATTTTCAAGATCCTTGCCATGGGAAGATCCCCCATCAGAAGTCATGTCGCCAAATTCCTTGAGACTATCAAGGCTTTTCGCTAAGGCTGATGATGATCAAGACTCGTTGACGATTATCCAGAAGTTAGTTTCCTCAGCTGGCATGGATAGAAAAGGCTGTGTATTAGCCAGCCCTCTGGACCCAAGGTTGCTCGAGAAATTATCAGAGCACCAAACAGAGGAGATCAAGTCTAAGGAAAGGCGGTCAAAAGAGAGGCTTCTCTTTGATGCTGTCAACGAGGCGCTCACCGAGCTTACTTGGACAACAGAATTGTCCGCATACCCGTGGGGTCGTTCATGTTGTTTGCAACGCAAAGATCATGAAGATGGTTCCTGTAATTCTGCGGCCGATGAAATTTGGCGGGTCATAAGGAACTGGTCAATACTCGACAAGTATCCACCCGGCGAAATTATTGAGAGGAACCTTCTGCTGGAGATGATCCTCAAGAGGGAGGTGGTGGAGACCGCCACCGCCGATACGACACGGCTAGAGACGTTTGAAGTTAGTGCCATGGTTTGTTCGGTGGTTTTGGAGGACCTGCTTGAGGAGGCACTTGTAGATTTGACTAACAGCACCTAGTGAGGTACCTCCACCCCTAACTATTGATTTTGTGTTCATGTTTTCTCAGGCTTAGCATGTGAGTTCCCTGGAGGCATCTTGTGTGTAGTAAAAACCTACCTCACCTCAGCTCACCATCTTCCTCCTGCCTGCCTGCCTGACCAAATGACCAACAGTCTCCAGTGCAGTACAGAACACAGGCCCTCGTTTCTAGGGCAAGTTGCGTCTGTCGTCGCGCAATTTGCGTTGTCTGTTCTACTCCAGTAAGTAGCATGTTGTAATAAATGGTGTGGATCAGTAGTAGTACTGGCGGTAACATTGAATCGTAAGTAGCGAAGCTGCTGCATCTTCAGGTCTGTGTGCGTATTTACTTCACTTCCTGGCCTGCCTCTCTATCAACTTCCCTTCCTCCCTCCTCCTGCTGCTAAACAACAGGATTGTGTGCATGCTTTTTTGGGGATACACAGGGGCCTCCCCCCGGTTTCATTTCTCAGTGAAACGAAACCATCGATTGTGTGCATGTGAACCGAAGCATTACCCAAATCCTCTGGCATCTGGGCTCCTGTGTTTTCTTCCCTAGCAGCAGCATCAGTGGTGTGGCCTCTGGAAATCTGAGACCTGATCTGTTTTATTATTAATTTATAATTTATGTGAGGATCAAGAGAAAGTTTTGTACTGTACTGCTACTAGTAAGAGTGGGATGAGTCTGATGGTGTGAAAAACTGTGCAGTGTTTACTGCAAAGGCTGGTTCCTGTGTCATAATCTTTCTTCAGGCGTTTGCAGTGTAGGTAGCAATTTTGAATGAATAATCCAAAGTTTGGAGTGAAGCAGGGAAGCATGCATGCATGGGGTGAGGTGGCAGCCATGAACGCAACAGTTTGATTTTTGAAATGTGCTGGCTGGCTTGCTTGCTGCTGCTCCATGGCAAATCTAGCTAGCTGCATCCCATTTGGCATGCCTCCATTATCATTTTTATCAGAAAGAGGAGAGTGGAATTGATGATTGATTGCTACTAGTGGGACTGTGGAGTGCGGGAGGGATGCAGTGTGGTAGTGGTAGTACAGCAGGCAGAGAGGAGGGAGGAGGAAGAAGGCGTTGGAGCCAGCCGTTGGGTGGCGCATTCAAAGCCCGCAACGCTTCTCTGCTTCCTTTTTCTTTCTTTCTTTCTTTCGCTGGGAAAAAAGGTTATACAGTGCAACTCTGGTTACCTTTTCTGTTTGTGTCGTGTTCATTTGGGCGGGACCATGCATGCATGCTTACCGGTACTACTTCCATGGTTGCTTCATTGCTTATGTGCTCTACAGTCTACAGTAGCGATTTAAACATACAAGTACGTACGTACGTAGCTATACGCCCTATACGTAGAACGTTTTCAGAATTATTGTGGGTGCAAAAACCGCATGTTTTTGAAAGGAATAAGAAAGGGGCGTCCTTGGATCTGGTGGTAGTAGTAGCTGTGGCGTCTGGCTGTAGTACTCTACAGAGTACGTACTGTATTATAGACTAGAGTATCCGGCCGGGCATGTGATGTGCGTATCAATGCGGTGGCCTATGTCGACCGTAGTCGCTTGTATGCGTATCTTTCCGTGCTCCTCGGTCCTTGAGAAAAAAAAAGGAGTAAATGCCTTGGAAATCGCCGCACGCAACGCAACATGATGGGTTGGGAGTAGTGTACAGTACGTTCGTCAAGATCGCAATTTACGAGGCTAGCAGCAGCAGTATTTAACTCGCGTACGTCGGCCTTGGTTATCCGCACCGTACCGCATGCATGCATACATACATATAGGGCAGCAACTGACCATAATAATCCCAGGTCGAGGTCAGATTCAGGCCTGAAACGAACGTATCGGTGCAACGCAAGGCAACGACAAGTTTCTATCAAAAAAAAGAAAGACACAAGTTGAAGTTCAAGTTGAGTTTGACGCTCTCCGCTCCGGGGTTTGAAAGTTTCATGAGTTGGAACCCGCACGCAACAGAGAGAGATGTTGCATTCCGGAGTTTTGTGGCATGCACGTTGGTCGTTGCCTATTGATTGTGAACACGGAAGAAATCAGATCGATGGTTGGAGTGTTGGACCAGCAAGAGCGCCATGACGTACGGCGCATGCAACGGGCAGCTAGCTAGCAATCAGTTGAGAAGAGTTCCATGCAATGCAAAACGCATTCAATTCGCCTCTCCTCAACTCTACTGCATGTGCATGCTCCTGGAGCTGGAGCTGGAGCTGGACCAACAACAACAACAAGAAGAAATGACCAAGGTAGTAGAGTGGTGATCCAAGCTGCCAAGCCAAATACGTACCAACAAACAAGCCTAGCCCAGCACTCCGCTGCACCCAGTACCCACAGTACAGTAGTACAGTATCTGCATCTCCTTTTCCGGTTCACATCTCCGGTGGTCCTCGATCGCCGGCCGGCCGGCAGATGGGTGGAGCTAACTAACGCTCGTCTGGTCCATCACTCATCAGCCATGTACTGTATCCTGTATCCATACACATAAATGACACGTCAACCACATCGATCGCATGTGTATGCAAGCAAATACATGGTGATTGAGTACGTGCAACTGGTATTAATAACTGGCTGTCCCCAGCAAACTGGTCCTGCCGCAAATGGCAACCAACACACTAACATGCAACCCAACGTATACTACTACTAGTACGTACAACTCTACGCGCTGCCAAGCCATGCATTACGTACTGCTTCTTGTAATTAATTAACTAACTGTCAACAAGACTAATCAACAACAACAACAGGCCACGCATCTATCATTTCATGCTGCTGCTGCTTCCCTCTGCATGCATGCGATGCGCCCACGAGGAAACACATCATGTGGGACGATCAGATCAGAGATACGTGGTGCTTCCCCACTGTGCGTACGTACACATGCACAGGGCGTACACACCCCCACACTAACTAGCTGTACGTGTGTGTGTGCGTGACACGCCACATGGATACGTGTACATACGTGATTAATTAACGAGAGCGACCTGCGACTGAATTATTTATCAGTTTGCGCGTGATTACGCATGTGTAAACGTACGTACGTGTGCCGGGAAAGAAATTTATTCACATCTCCACTTGGGCTACGTACGTACGTACTAGGAGTACTCCACAGTCCACTCCATCCATTTAATCCAGGAAAAGAAGATGTTAATAAGTTGGTGATAAGAGTGCAGTAATTGCATGATCGGGGTCAGCTAATTGCTACTGTACTGAGTTGATGATAAGAGTGCAGTGTACCTACTCCCACCGTAAACGAATATAAAAGCGTTTAGATCATTAAAATAATGATCTAAACACTGTTATTTTATAGTGATCTAATCATTCTTATGTTACTTTACCGAGGGAGTACATAGCAGGTCGAATAATTGCGTGATGTGATGAGTCAAAATGCATATATAGGGCCGTTCTCACCTGATGATCAGCCATCAACACGGTTTCATCAAGCGGCTAAGCTGCCCAGTAAAGTTCTCACCTGAGGGAGTACCAGTATATCGGTGCTGCTACATATTCCTACGTACGTACATTATTAGCCGCGGTTTTAGCAAAAGCCGAATGGATTTTGTAGCATAGCGTATCTGAATGGTCCAGCTACAGACATACGTGGACGTGGACCGCCCGCGGATGAACGAACTGCAGCAAACGGCCAGGACCACGGCGCTGTTGCACCAAACGCCTCACCAGTCAACTTGCATGTTGCATCTACACATTAAGTTCCATATTGGCAGCTACTACCAAATACCAATACCCAAGCAATGATAATAGCACCCTCTTGTTTCCGCATACAGCACGACACTACTTCAACCAACGATCTTCACCATGTGCGCGGCAAAACAAAAAAGGAACAGCAAAGTTTATGATTTCATTTGTCACGACCTTTCGGTGTGGCTCATAGATATTTGCTTCTTACCCTGCCTATCATTGGGTAACAATGGAAACTGCATCCATGTTGGCCTATAAGAATTTTACCGCTAGCAGTTTGGTTTCGAAAAGTAAAGACTCTAAACCGTACAGCGAGAAGGCTAATCAACCATGTCTAGTTTTTTTTGGGTGATATGAGAGACCATCATACTCCGCAGCGTTTGACAGATCATGTGACAGTTTAGGAGTAGCATGTGACAAGATCAAGGTACCTTGTCCGTTCGCTGGTGATCTGCAACAGCCGCAGCGTTTTTCAGCAAGGTCAGATGATGCTGAAGGCCACGGTGGACGGAACTTTAGGAGCCAGGTGCGTCGAAGCCATCTCCATGGCGTAACGGCACCTTTCGCCGTCTTTCAACCTATCATCCTCCTCCCTGACGAAAAACGGCTCGAGCGCAGCCGTCTCGAGTTCCAAGCTCTCCAGCGCGGGCGCCCTTCTCAGCAGAAAGTAGAGTAGTTCCAACAGCTCTGGTTCGCCACTAAACCCTTTGATTCTGATGCCGTTGAGCCTCGCAAACGTCAGATCTTCGGGCCATGTCATGTTGAGCTCCTCAAGCTCTTTTTCTTGGCTGGGAGGTTCCTTAAACTGGGCGCAACCCTGCATGGATAGATGGCTAACTTGAGAGGAATATATATATATTGACATGTTATGGTGCAAAGTGTAGTGTAGCAGTGTGTAGAAATCAAAAGTGCAGAGCTTACATGTATCCCGAACCGTTCGAGTAAGGGAGTTTCCTTAAGGAGATAAGCAAGCGAGCAAATGCACCCTACTTCCCAAGATCTCAAGAGAAAGAATACAATTGTCTTCAAATTAGCAAATCTGAAAGTGTGCCGCAGCGCGTCAGGTACCTACAAGGGAGTCCAAAAGAGGAGATGAAATTCAGCTTTTAGACAATAATGTAAATATGGTCATGCAAACCAAGGGACATGAAGCTTACATACTTGTACAGGCACAGGAAGTTGCAAGACCAGCACATCCAGCTTTGGAAGCTTAGGAAGCGCACTCATGAAGTCTAAAGTAGATTCATTCTGCATCCCAAAATGAACACGGAGTATCTCGAGACACGGTGCATACTCGTACTCAATATTTACCTCGTTTCCCTTGTAAGTGAACGCCTCAAGCTTGTCAGCATGAATGGAAACACTAATTAAGGCATTGCAGAATTCAACTTCCAAATTCAGCAGTTGTGAACAATTAACTATCAAATGAGCGAAGTGATGGCAGAACTCTACAATCAAGCTTTGGAGAGCACAGCAGCTGGAAATAATATTTGAAACAGATGCAGTAGATATTGACACACGGCTGAGTTTAAGGATATGGAGATAAGCAAAGCCACTGAGATTTGCAGGTCTTGTTAGTAAATTGCAGTTGGACAGAGTCAGTTCGCTCAACCGGCAGCCTCCCCCATCAGGAAATTCTGACAACATGAGGTCATACCGCTTCAAATCGAACTTCCAACTTCTCAACCAAACACAGCAACTGGACTTGTGTTGCTTGCCATACAGGTCAAGACAGAACTTTTCTGTAGATGCTGAAGCTGCAAACCTAATCCATTGTTTGAGCTTAGAAGCATGAGCTGACGTCAATGGGAATCTGATAGTGAATTCCTTGATTTTATAACCAAAATGATTGCGCAAAAGCCCATTCGTTTTGCGAACAAACTTTGTCGCTTCAGCTTTCCACAGACGTGGGTTTTCATGGTAATAACAGATTTCTGACTCTTGCATCCCGAGATTATGGGGGTCAATGATGAGCCGGTCGACATTTTTCCAGAGGTGTTTCCATCTGGTGGAAAGACATCCAGTCATTGCAGCATCCCTTATTGTCAGTAGGCAGAGAATTTTGATTAAAATGTCATCTGGCAATGTACTGATCCAATCACAATTCTGCAGAAGAAATGGCATATGAGGTATAAAATTATAAACCATGTTAACATGAAATTTTACAACTTATTTTATCACAGAAAAGAAATGATATCATGGGTGGCAGGGCTTGATTACACTGTCTATTGAGCAAAATTAACAACATACGTGTAGTTTCCTCGCTGATCTACAGTTCTAACTTACAGATAAGTGTAAACAAACATGAAAAATATCACATTTTACTGAGTAACCACTTTCCATTAATTCACACTATTATTCCGTAAGTGTCCCTCTGATTAATACAACAAGTGGAGGAAACAAATCAAGCAAAAACAGGGTAAAAATATTAGTGCTCTCTTAAAATTAATGAAAAACTTTTGGTACTATGTAATCACACCACTGCAGGCTTGAATTATTCAACTAACGCATAACACATAACTAGGCCACCACTTGTTTGACGCCTCAAGAATAGGTGCGATTTCAAAATTTGGCACCACTGCCACCAGCTCAGAACTAGTTCAAAAGGTAATAAAATTAAATATTTGAGAGATGATCCTTCATGGAAACAAAAGCATCTTGTAACCATTCTGCTTGAGCCGAAATAACTCTATATTGCTCAAACCAAACCACTTCCTTACTCCCTTCATCTATTTTTCAGAGTATTCTGAAATCAAACTCCAAGCAAACTGCATTGTTGGACTAGCATATACAGCCTACTGTATTCAAGCAGAAGAAAATATATAATACTCCCTCTGTTAACAAACAGATGATATGGTTTTAATTTAAATTTGAATTAAAACTACGTCACATATTTGTGAAAGGAGGGAGTAGTAACAAAATTTTCAAATCCCATGCAGAAAATGAGCTCAATACTTTCTGCTGAAACAACTTTGCAGGTATTTATTTTTGAAATACATGCCAAAACGACTACACTAGGGAAGATGGTAATGCACTAGTTCAAGATAATACCTGGACAGTCTGTTCGACATCTTGCATCCACATCGTCTTGTTTAGGGATCCACTAGAGCGCGAAGCAGCATCGCCGGACGGCTCTGCTTGCAACCGATGTGCTTCTGACGTCATTGCAGCATCACGATCACACATGCCCCGTTGCCGCTCGGCGGATTGGACGACATACCGTTGTCGCGCTAGATGAATAGCTGGGGAATGTTTGCGCAGTTTGAATTGCCGCTTGTTTATTGGGAAACAACCATCTAGAGAAAGATAAAATGATAATGAGTTAAGCGGCTCGGTTGTTTTCTATGTTGATGTGTAGTTCAATTCAATGTAATAAAGAGTCTTCCCCACATTAAGAAAGGTAGGATTCAGACTTGTGTCGATGATGTTTGCATAGATTTAATATCCCTACCCACTACAGAGAAAATTAACTAAATATGGCACAACACAACTAGATGGATGACGTTCCATCTTAGATTTGTTTTTACATCTTTCATCGTATAGTCATATATAAATGTCAAAACAAGGGAAGTTAACAAACCAAGCAAATACTTTGCTAAAAAGCTCATATATAGTCATCTGCTTGTGGCGAGCTCCTACATGGAACCACATCTTGAAAATTAGGCCTTAGAAATAACCTGGGTATTAAGATGGTCTCGGTGACAATCCCCCCTTGTTCAATGAAAAATTGGGCATAGCTCCTGCTTTGTTATAGTGTAAAGGCTGGACGATGCCTGTATTGGTTTTCATCCCCTGTTGCTAATTCAAATAGAAAATCGATCCACAACCAGTTCGTTTTAGCAAGCACTTAACTTGGTTGGAATTTCCTTCCATACTCCGACTTGTTCCTTTAAGTTAAACAGAGTAGACATGATGAATTTGGTCACAATCCAACATCATGACTTCGAATCCACATTCGAAATCTATCTATTGCATAGAAATTAAGCTCCAGGCTTGTGCTCTCGATGGATCATAAGAATCGGAGAACTAGCATCCACACGGAGTGCGCAAGATGCTTCGATCCCCAAGTGTATGGGTTCGAATTTCGAATTCCTAGAGTCTGTTCCCCTCTGTCTCCGACCAAACCCTAAACAAACCCCTGCCTCCCGTTTGGCTACAGATCAATGGACCTTTTTCTCATTATCTAAAGCGTCAAGGTTGGAAGCATTGTGTATGATAGAGGGAAGAGAGGAGAGACGTTTACCTCCGGTGGACGGTGGCGTCGCTGCCGCCGGCGACGGTGTGGAGTCCATGTTCGTAGCAGAGGAGGACGGGTTGCTTCTATTGTTTTTTTTTTTCCGAGAGAGGGAAGAACGAGTTCGGGATTATTGGGCTGTTTCTTTCCACTTGTCGGGTCAAAGAAGAAGCGCGGCTTTAAACTATTTAAGGGAGAGCTGCTATTTCCCGCCGCCTATACAGATTCCAACTATATTTATTATTTACGCAATACTGTAGTATAAGTAATTTTTGTCTTTTTTTTTCATATTTTTTTACGCTGTAGCATGATTTTTCTTTGATTTATTTATGGATTTATTGTTTTTGTTTCCTCCCCCCTTTTTTTTCTGTCTTTAGGTTTCTTCTGTTTTTATGTGGCCTTTATTGATATTTTCTGTTTACTTTATTTATTTGTTCGTTTCATTTTCCCTAACATGTGTCTACTTTTTTCACGCATAATTAAATTATTTGTATAATATAGGAACATTTTTATACAATTTAACATTTTTAAGACATGATTAATATTTTTAAATATATGTTTTAATGTCTACTTTTTATATACATCAGATATTTTTAAATATATTTTGAATATTTTTAAATACGTAATTGCATTTTTAAATTATATGTAGAGAGAACATTAATTACTAGTACCAACACAAAGGAGGCGGCAGATGTGGTAATCCCTTTGATCCATAGTAATTATCGCTGAAATTGATGTATCTAGCACTGAAATATGTCTAGATACATCAATTTCAACAGAATTAATATAAACCAAAGGGAGTAGTTTTTATTATGGTGGCAAGGGATTTTGACAAAATTTCAACGAGTGGAGATGCAGAAGAGTAATGTAGAGCTAGTGATCTCATGAGGCAGGCGTAGAGTGCTGAAAACACACCCTGAGATGGTGCTATTATAGAATAGATGAATCAAATGTTAAGTGGGAATTAGTCTGGCTAGATCTGAATATGAGCAAGCAGGCTCAGAGTGCATACCAACAAGAAGTGCTTCAAGTAGTCTCTTACTTGATCAAATCCCCACTTTAGAGATGCAAGAGCAGTGGGTTAGCCAAATGATTCCTTATAATCAAGTGGTAGGTGTTGCATCTAGTCAAGTATTTCAAAAAATGCAGCCACATCAGCAGATGCTTGGCATGGGGCCCATACCCAATTTCATTTCTTATTTGTGCCTCAATCTTGGGTTGATGTCTGCACAGAAGGGTGGGAATGTGGTTGAATTTGAGAATGTGGCTGCATTAGAGATTGGTGATGCAATGAAAAGTGTTGTTGGTAATTTTTAAATTTTAATGATGAGTGAAACTAAATTTAATAACCATATGGAGGCTTGTGGTAAGGTGACCTTTAAATAGAATTCTTACGGTGGTGTAGGTGGAAAGGGAGTTAGGTTTTCTAAGTGTAAGGATGTTGGTCATACAAACAAGGAGTAACCGAAGAAGGTCCACTTAAACGTATGTGGAAAGGAGTCTCATATGACTGAAGACTGTACTTGGCTACAACAAATAAAACCAGTGGAAAAATATGTTGGTTATACAGCTAGAGGCCTGTGGTGTACATAACACTAAGGAGGGATTCTCGATGGAGCAATGGAAAAAAGAGTGTGTTATAGCAAAATAGTGTTGCCCTTAAAATACGCTATTAGCGTGTTATATTGCGCTATAGTATGATATTACTAAGACGTTGTACACTGATTTATTTAGCAGGTCATTTCTCAAAATGCTATATCACGCAATTTTTTAGTGATGGAGCATACAAATCCCATGGCAGTTACCGGGGTTGCTTCAGGCTATTTGAATGAAACTCTTCTGATGCAAGGATTTAACAATATGTTCAGTTGAAATTGGTACTTGAGGGCAAACCAGCAAAGTCAGAACGCATTTTTACCACGAGGTTTCCCATCAAAACTAAATTGGTGGAAGTCACTAAGTTCAAAAAGGTTGAGTTGATGGGTACTAGAGTAGTGATTCAAGTTTTGAGTGGAAATTCTGAGGATGGCATTCGCACAAAAGATAATTTGTTGAAAAGAGGATGGCATGAAAACAGTAAATGTGTCCTTTGTGGAGCATATGATGTTTTGATAATTTTCTTTTACACTATTATGTGGCAAAATTCATGTGGAACTTGTTAAGATGCACTTTCAATTTGAAATCACCTCATGATGGTCTGAAAATATTTGTATTTCTTGGCTTGCTAGTTATGGTCTGAAAATATTTGTATTTCTTGGCTTGCTAAGAAAATGGTGCTCGATCATAATTTTGGCTATGATTTGGCCCATTTGGAACTATAGAAATGAGATATGTTTTGCATGTAAGATACGTGCTTTATTAAACACTTGCGCAATATTCCAGATCGACAAGGAAAATCAAAATGGGCCAATATGGGGGTAAAACTACTCCATAAGGTAGAAACTAAAGTCTTTAATCCAACGAAGGGATGTCGCCCTGGAATTCAGTTAGCTCAAAGGTTGTAGATGGAAGAGAAGGAAGAACTATCTCAATGGTACCTGTTGATCGTCATCTTGCAACTATCTCTTGAAGGTTTACTTTTTTGCTTCCTGCTTCCTGATGTTTGAGTTTAGGTTTATCTCTTGGTCCATATCCTGTTTCTTCTTTTGCTATTATGTTTCTTCGGTATTTACCTCACCTGTTATATCTCTTTGAAGTTGTAAAAGGGACTTTGGTCTTATTGTAATTTTTGATATTATACCACCCGTCTAGGCAAATATACCTACAGAAAGAGATAGAATGGAGGGCCTCTTCACTATTATTGACTGATTTGAATTGTTTTCTCCTAATTTTTTCTAGGGAAAGATCAGTATAATTGTAACATTATACGTACGCATCAATATTCGTGCAAAAATCTTAAGCACCTTATATCAAGGAACGAAGGGAGTATGTTTTTTTATGGCGGTCGTGTATTATCGGCAATGTGGTAGTTAAATGGGATGATCGTGTATATCTTCCTAGTTTCTCCTATCAACGATGGTAAATGTGGTACGAAATAATTTCGTCAGATTTTTTGATGCAATGGTAAAAACAATTGAGAAAAAATGCACCCAATAGATTTTTATTGCATCGTGTACCAAAAAAGTTGCAACCGTACCGCAAATATTGCAACCGTATTCACACGAGAGTTACACAACAATTTGGGCCATTGAATACCCTTGATCCGAGGATGCAGGTTTGACCGGCCAAGTAGGGCGCCGGTCGGCTGACGCCTATCTTGCCCCTTTCAAAAAGAGGGGAAATGTGTTTTCTTTCCTAAGAGGTACGATTGTGCCTCTCGTGGAAGCACAAGTTTACTTTCGCGAGAGGCACGTGATATGTCTTTCGTGTTTTTTTTATCAAAATCTATCAATATGAGATCTAGTTTCGAAGATCTTGATGCGAATAATCTAATGGTGAAAACGATTATCAAATATACGAGAAAATGAAAACACCAGATTGTGACAAGTGTCATGGATGAAATGAGCCACGTGTCGTATGCGGAGAAAGTGAGAGTATTCGCTGCAAAAGCTACTCGTTGCAACAAACACTTCCACCTCTCCCGCAGTTGATAAATGGCACATTATACGCGTACCACTTGTCGCATTATGAAGGTTCTCGTTTTCCTCTTTTTAGAGGCACTAGTCGTGCCTATCGCGAAAGCAAACCTTTGCTTCTTGAAAGAAACGATCATGCCTCTCTAAACAAATGTGTTTATTTCTCTGTTTTAGAGGCATGTGCGCCTCAAGGAAGTAAACCTGTACCCACAAGATTCTTTTAGAGGTAGGATTGTGACATTTTCTTTTCCATTTAGAGGTACGAGACGTGTCTCTCACGGAAGTAAATCTGTGCCTTCACGAGAGGCATGATCGTGCCTTTTTCTTCTTCTTTTTAGAGGCATGATCATGCATTTTTTATTTTTAGAGGCACGGAACCTCCCGTGAAAGTAAACCCGTGGCTCCACGAGAGGCACAACCTCTCGTGAAAAATAGTTTTTCGCGTAAAGTTTTTTGTGAATTTTGGTTTCCACCAAAATGTAAAAAAAAATCGTACGAGAACCGAAAACCCCACAAAAAACCCTCATCTAAACACCAAAAACACGTACACAAATAATAATAATTCCGACGAAACACTCAGAATGCAACACCTTGTGTGCTCTCGGCACATCAAAAGTGATCGTACTCCTTAGATAATTGCCATCAATTCATCATGGGCGCTACAGCGTGTAAAATTGATCATACGAGTATATGCTTCCTATTCTAACTGAAATTCGTTTGGAATAGTCAAGAGTTGATTGGCTATTGTTGAACCGCCTGAGATGCAAACCGCCGCCTGTCTGAGATGGAGGCCCATCTGATGCATCTATCTATCAAGGTATATGCTCATCGTGGTTTTATCCAGCTTCATTTGAGTTAATATAAAAAAATACCTTTTATCACAAAAAAAACTACTGCTGTAGCAAGCTAGGAGAAGCTAACAAAGAAAGCCTGGCAGTTTGGTTTCAGAAAATAAAGACTGGCTGCACGAGGAAGAACAAAACCAGTCAACTATATCTCAGCCTAATTAATTCAACGAACTACCAATAGAAGATATGACCAGCCCTCACCAAAAAAAAAGACCTGACCATCATAACATGCCAAAAAACACAAGGTACCTTCAACAATCGCCGATGATCTGCAACAGACATGGCAGCATTCCAGCAAGCACGGAAGTCAGGTGATGCTGAGTGCCACCGTGGGGGGAACCTTAGGAGCCACGTGCATCAAGGCCATCTCCCTCGCATAACGGCACCTCTCTTCGTCTTGCAAACTGTGCTTCTCCTTCCTGGCGAAGTATGGCTCCATTACACTCGTCTTGAGTTGCAACGTCTTCAGCACGGGCGCCCTTCTCAGTAGAAAGTAGATGAGTTCTATCAGCTCCGATTCCCCACTAAACTCGTCGATTAAGATGTCGTAGAGACTCGCAAATGTGAGACCCTCCGGCCATGTCATGTTCAGCTTAATTGGTTCCTTCAGCTTGGCGCAACCCTGCATGAATAAGCCAGCTAACATGAGAATAAAACTTAGAAAGGTAACCAGTTCTATAACTGTGATTGAATTCTTGACATGTTCTGGGCTTCTGGCGCAAAGTTTAATGTAGAAGCGTACAGAAATATCAAGTTCACAGCTTACATGTAGCGCGAAAAATTCGAGTAAGGGAAGTCCTTGAAGGAGATAAGCAACCGAGCAAATGCAGCCTTTCCAAGATCTCATGAGTATGAGCATGATTCCCTTCAAATTAGCAAACCTGAAAGTGTGCTGCATTGCACGAGGTACCTGGAGGGAGCCCAGATAAGGAGACAAATTCAGTATCTAGACACTTTCTATGGATGACAATGCAAAACCAAGGGGTAGAAATCTGAAATACCTGTACAGGCACATGAAATAGCAAGACCAGCTCTTCCAGCTTTGGAAGCTTAGGAAGTGCACTTACGAAGTCCAAAGGGCACCCATTCTTCTCGTCAAAATAAACATAGAGTCTATTAAGAAATGGTGCATATTGGCACTCAATATTTACCTTACGTCCCATGTACTCGAATTTCCTAAGGTCATCAGCATGAATACAGACACTAATTAATCTACTGCAGTAAGCAACATCCAACTTCATCAATTGTGAATGAGTAACCGTCAAAAAAACCAATTCATGGCAGCATTTTAGTCTCAGTCTCTCGAGAGCACAACAGCTGGACATAATGTTTGAAACAGCTGCATCAGTTATTGGAACACGGTCGAGTGAAAGGGAATGAAGCAATGAAAACGCACTAAGATTTTCAGGCATTGTTCCTAAACTGCAGTTGGACAGAACTAATTCGGCCAACTGACAACCTCTCCCATTTGAAAACGGCGTCAAAAGAAAGTCATACGGCTCTGAAGCGAACTTTCCGGCTTTCCAACAAATCACGTGATTCTTGTCATCAAGATCAAGGCAGAGCTTTTCCGTAGAGGCTGAAGCTGCAAACCGAATCCAGTGGTCCAGCTCAGAAGCATTGGCTGAGGTTAATGGGAATTTGACAGTGAATTCCTTGATTCTACTGCCACAATGATTGTGCAAAATCCCATTTACTTTCTGAACAAACTTTGTAGCTTCAGCTTTCCACAATTGCAAAGATTCATCAGAATTTGAGAGTTCTAGCTCTTGCATCCTGAGATCATGGGCAGTAAGGATTAGACTGTCGATATTTTTCCAGAGGTGTCTCCATCTGGTGGAAACACAGCCAGTCATTGCAGCATCGCTTACAGTCAGTAGGGAAAGAATATTGATTAATATGTCATCCGGCAAAGTACTGATCCAATCACAGTTCTGCAGAAGAAATGACATGTTAGGTATAAAATTATAAAGCATGTTATCATCTTGACATCTTACGACTCATTTTACCATAGAAAAGATATCTTATCATGTGCGGCAGGGCTTGATTACACTGCCGATTGATCAAAATTAACAACATGCTTTTTATTTCCTCACTAACCTACAGTGCTAGTTTACAGATAAGTGAAAAAAAACATGAAAAAGTAACCCCTTTTACTGAGTAATCGACTTTCCATTTATTCACACTACATCACATGTAGTCATCAAATCAAGCAAATACGGGGTAAAAACATTACTCATTCAGCGCCGAATCTAAAGATATAATTTGTGTGACTCTTATAAGCCTGACCGGAGGGAGTAGTATTTTTTAACAAGTAATGACAAACTTTTGGTACTATGTAATTATACCATTGCAAGCTTAAATTTTATATCAATGCATAACACATAATCAGCCCACTACTGTTTGACACCTCAAAAGTTAGGTATAGTTTCGAAAATTGGCACAGTGAATCTACTATCAACTCACACTACTTCTCATGTTCAAGGTAATAAAATCAAATGTTTGAGAGACACGCTTTCTTATGAAAAAAAATCCGTCCAGAAACAACTATCCAGGTATTTATTTTTGAAGCATATGTCAAAATGACAACACTAGGGCAGATAGAAATGCACTAGGTCAATATGACTTTAGATGCTGATAAAATACATACCTTGACAGGCTGCTCATACTGCAAACGCATCCTTTTGGTTGGCTGGAGACAACCATCTAGAGAAAAGGAAATTAAATAATAATGAGTTGTGCGAATCAGTAATGTTCTATATTCATGTGTAGTACAATGTAATATCTACAGCCATCCTTGCGTTAAGAAAGTGAATAATTCACACTTGAGAGTGAAAAGCTAAAGTCTCTGTACTGTTCTGAAGATATTATTTACTAATGAATAGCTGAATGATGCATGCTACGTACGTATTCTAACTAGGTGTCGTCCTGTTTTGTTAATCTTGAGAGTTTAAATAGAAATCGATCCGCGTGCTGCCGGGACAATAAACGTGGCGGTCCTCGTGCTTTTCTCGTATCAAGGCAACATTCTTCATGATCGACCCTCCTCGATATGGTCATCGACGCGTTCCAAAATTGCTGCTGGAGATATTGCTCAGGAAATCTGGATCAGATAGAATCGGTCGTGCGCTCCTATATTAGCTTATGAGGTTTCATGAGGGTGTGACGCAAGCTCTGTCGATTGTGGACACCATGAGACATGTTGCCATCTCAATTTCTTTGGTGTAAACAGCTGAGGAGAAGGTCAAGGTGACTGTGCTCGGAGGATCAGTTAGACGGACGATATTTTGGAGGCGATGGGGTCAGCCAGTTGGTGTGTTGTTAACTCTTAGGAGCAGCAGTGACGAGTGACGAGTGGGGGCAGCAGCACTGGGGGATTTCATTTTTGGTGGTGCTTTTTGGGCGCCGAGTCGTGAATTTCAAGGTGAAAAATTAAGATCTGGCCTTTACTGGTTGTGCCTCCTAATTATCTTGTAAGAGGAATTGTTTTGAAAGCTCGGACTTCTATAGGATGAAAATCAAAGATCTTGGATCAGGCAGCGACAACACTTGTGCACTGTTTTTTTTTTGGAGGCGTTGCTTTTTGAGACCTTTTATGTTTTCCAGGCGTTGTATTTAATTGTGGTTTGTCTACTGCTTCTCAGGAGAGTCGATTGCTGTGGCGGGACTTTTTCCTTTTTTTTCTATTTGTTTTCTCCTTTGACTGGGTGCATCATGAATGTTTTTGTGACATCTTATATGTAACTGATATCTTCGTGATATTAATATACTCCCTTTTTCTATAAAGAAATTGATCCACGGGAAGTTTGTATCGGCAAGCATTAAACTGGAGAGAATTTCCTTCCATACTCCATTCTGTTCTTTCCAACTAAACAGGAACATGTACCAATGAGTCCCAGTCCCACATCATGAGTTCACCACAATCCCATCAGTACGCATAAATCGAACCACTACCAATCTGTTCGAGAGAGAAAAAAAAGGTGAATTTCGTCAAAAAAGAAAAGAGAGGTGAATCTATGGCATCGAAATTAGCTCCAGATTTGTGCTCTTCGCATCTCAACTCGTTGGGAGAGCAAGGGAAACAAGAAGCATTGGCTCTCGATGGGGAGAAAGAAGTATCATCCACACGGGCCGCGTAAGCTGCTTCTACTTTTCGATTTCCTGGAGTCCGACCAAACCCTAAACAAATCCCTGCCTACCGTTTTGGTACGGATCAATGGACCTTTTTCTCATGATCTAAGCGGAGGAATAGAGGTAAGAGAACCGAGAAGGTTACCTCCGGTGGCCGGTGGCGTCGCTGGCGCCGGCGACGATGTGGAGTCCATGTCCGCCGTTGCTGGGGAGGACGGTGTTGCTTTTCAACGAGGAGTGTGGTGGCTTTAAACTGTTCGCCGGAACTATTATTTCTAGCCCGTACAGATTAGGAATCGCCTACCGCGGGGCACTCTATTGTTCCGACGCCAATACTAGTAGTACTGTAGCGTTAGAATTTTTGTATGTTTTTTTTTTCTGGATTTTTTCACTGTTGTAGCCAGTTTTTGTTTTCTATTTTCCATTTTTTCTGTTTTAGTATTTCTTTTACTTTCTTTAGTTCTCATTGGTTGTTTTTTTGTTGATTTCCCTTTTTCTTTTCTTCACCATGTGTCTATTTTTCACGCAAAATATACATTTTCATATACACCAGGGACATTTTTATATATGTTTAATATTTTTATTAAACATATTGTATGTGTGATGTGATCTAAGTTTCAATCCACTTTGCAACATTTTGTTCCATCGTTGCAACATTTTTTCCTATAGGTTGCAGCATCCATTTTGTTGATTGTAGCATGTCATCTTTGATCGGTTGTAGTACGTTGTCACACCGGTCGCAACATTTTTTTTATCACCGGTTATAGCATTTTCCGTGCCGCTTGCAGCAAAAAATCTATTTAAATGTGCTCTAACTAAAGCACATCTGTGCTTCAGCAAATCCGTAAAAAATAAAGACAATAAGACAAGCTTTGGACAACAAATATAATGTGAGATCTTAATGGGATAGGATATTGTACATGATACATATGCGGAAATGAAAAGCACTATAACCTCGTAGTATTTTTCCAACAGAAAGTTGCCCGGGCATCACAAGGTAACAAGAAATAACAACCTTTCTATTCTATGATTTGTGAGGCTTCCCTTTTGGAAAACAATAAGATGCTCATTTATTTATACATCCTTAGAGCGATCACACAACTTATCCATGTTGCAAAACATTGTACCTCCACGGACCGATACCTTGATTTTTCACCGAGGAAAATTTAGTATTTTCTACAAACTCCTACACTTAGGATTCCAACTTGTTTTTATGCTATATACCTAGAAATCTGCCATCAACGGTTTATAAAGAGAAAAATATAAAAATTAGAAGTCAAAGATGAATGCTCATGAAGAAAGAAGCCCATTTAGGTAGAGTGATGATAGGCTATGTCGCTTGGAGGGTTTTTTCGTAGTTAGATATAGTAACATATGGATGAAGTAATGGTGTAGATCCTGTGAGTAATTCAAAGCTTCCTTTTATAAAAATAAAATGTGATGTAATGACATTTTGCGCAGCTTATGAAGACTGTTTTGCCGACATGAACTCCATGAAAAAGATTGTTGTCCCAACATGAACACCATATATAAGAAGTCAATGCAAAGATAATGCCAGATAATGCAAATATACAACCTGTGTCCAAGATAATCACTTGAGACGAGTGATGCTGAGTTGGTGGCACCACCATAATAAAATTCATGCCACCATGCATTATGTCCGACAATTATAAATTTATAATCTTGATCCTCCAAATTTAACTGACACTAGTTTTTTATTTATTTTAAAGGTAAACTGACACTAGTTATATACATAGCACATATATATGAGTATATAGTTGATAAGATAAGGTCTAGACAACACAAATAAGGTGAGATCTTATGGGATATGATATTATACATGGTACATATGTGGAAATGAAAAGCACTCTAGCTGCATACTACTTTTCCAAAGGAAAATTGCACTGGTATCATAAGGTAACAAGACATAAATGCCTTGGTATTTTATGATCCATTAGGCTTCCCTTTTGGAAAATAATAAGGCGCTCGTTTATTTATGTATCCTTAGAGAGAGCACACATCAATCCACAATATACATAAGTGCATTAAATTGGAAGCACAACCTTAGGGGTAAACCTCAAGCTGTCAGTTTCTTGACAATCTTGTAGTCACTGAACCCTGCTTTGGTGAAGATCTCGCTCCAGTCCTTCTCTTCCCGCTGCCGACCTCTCGTCATCACCAGCATGAGCATATCCATCAGGTGTTGGGTTTTTAGCATTGGCCCTGAAACCGAGCCAAGCACAATGTTTATGACGACGACTTTCCCTCCTGCATCTCGGGGTGGAATGGCCTTCTTGCATTGTGCCAGGATCTTGATGCAATCCTCGTCGCTCCAGAAGTGGAGAACAAGCTACCATGCATGGATCACATAACTTATCCATGTTGCAAAACATTGTAACCTTCACGGATCGATACCTTGAGTTTTCACTGAGAAAATTTACTGTTTGCTACAAACTCCTACACCTAGGATCCAACTTGTTTTTATGTTATATACCTAGCAATCAACCATCAATAGGTCAAAAAAAGAAAATATGAAAATTGGAAGTCAAACATGAATAATGCTCATGAAGAAAGAACCCCATTTAGGTGGAATGATGATAGGCTAGTCCACAATGGACCATAGACCTATCTTTCATCTATATCCCTCCATAAACTAGTGGAACATTTTACCTATGTATCCCTCCCACCTATCATCACTAGGTAGCCTTGGTATTTGTCAAGGACCCCTACCCATATAAACCCCACGAAGGGTGTAGGCTCATTGTACCCTGACTTGAATAAACTCACGGAGAGAGGACTAGAGATTGAAGAGCTGATCGGATAGATCCGGTTTTAGATATGATGAGTCTAGTACCTCTCGTGGTGATTGAACCTATTACACTACAAATCCGTAGTACACCACCCACTAATCATTATTGCAAGCACGTTACTAACTTCACCTACTAATCTTCCGTCGTTTCGATGTTGTCAACATTATCTAGAAAATCTATTCTGCACATACTCATTAGTGATTCATAGGAAGGAAAGACTTCCTGATGTGTGGTCCATTTGAAGAACATAACGTAACGAGAGTCTGGCCTTAGGGAACAAAATTCTTCTCTACATTCTACTGCAGCCTGGTCCTTACTTGTACACTTCTTATCTTTAATTTAATTTTGATCGATGTGTGTGTTTCTTGATAATATGGCTTGAATTCAAGGAATTTCCATGTAAATATATTCTTATATTTGTGCCTTTAGATTTTTTGTGGCCTTTTCTTCTTGAATTTTTTACATATATTCTCCAAGTTCACTTTACTCCTTCCTATATCCGACTTGGATTCAGTTAAAAGCTAGATATGAGTAGGATTGAGAAGAATATATACCTTGTATGCATGTCCATTGGATTACACAAATATATTTCTAATGAACTATTTCCATTTACATGGCGCCTTCGTGTTTCATGATTTAACTTTGACCACCAGTTTTACCAGCAGTACAAGAGTAATATGTCATAAGAATTACACCAATGAAAAGTTTTTTTTAATATGAATTCAACGGTGTAACTTTTTTGGGCACATAGTAAACGATTTTGTTGATCAAATTGATGGTCAAACTTAAAACTTCAAAATATGTGGGTGGCACATAAATTGGGCCGGATGGATTAACTGTCTCTCCTAGGTAGATTTTGTTAACAACTATTTTTTTATTACTTACTAATAATATAATATAGATAGATAGATGAGTTTCATGGAGATGTCGCTTGGAGGTTTTTTCGTGGTTATATTAGATATAGTAACATATGTATGAAGTAATGGTGTAGAGCATGTGAGTAATTCAAAGCTTCCTTTTATAAAAATAAGACGTCATGTAATGACATTATTTTGCACAACTTATGAAGACTATTTTGCCAATATGAACTCCATGAAAAGATTGTTGTCCCAACATGAGCACCATATATAGAAAGTCAATGCAAAGATAATGCCAGAGAATGCAAATATACAAGTTGTGTGTCCATGATTAATCACTTGATAAGAGTGATGCTGAGTTGGTGTCACCACCAACGTAAAATTCATGCCACCACACATTATGTCCCACAATTATAATCCTAACCCTCCAAGTTTATTAACTCACACTAGTTTATTTATTTATTTTGCAGGTAAACTCTCACTTGTTATATACATAACAAATATATATGAGTATATAGTTTATACATGGTACATATGTGGAAATGAAAAGCACTCTAGCTGCATAGTACTTTTCCAAAGGAAAGTTGCACTGGTATCATAAGGTAACAAGACATAAAAGCCTTGGTATTTTATGATCCATTAGGCTTCCCTTTTGGAAAATAATAAGGCGCTCCTTTATTTATATATCCTTAGAGCGAGCACACAACAATCCACAACATATGTAAGTGCATTAAATTGGAAGCACAACCTTAGGGGTAGACCTCAATGACAGCTCGAGCTCCCAGCTTCTTGACAATCTTGTAGTCACTGAACCCTGCTTTGGTGAAGATCTCGCTCCAGTCTTTCTCTTCCCGTTGTCGGCCTCTTGTCATGACCAGCATGAGCATATCCATCAGGTGTTGGGTTTCCAGCATTGGCCCGGAAACCGAGCCAAGCACGATGTCTATGACGATGACTTTCCCTCCTGCATCTCGGGGAGGAATGGCCTTCTTGCATTGTGCCAGGATCTTGATGCAGTCCTCGTCGCTCCAGAAGTGGAGAACAAGCTAGTCATGCATGGATAAATTTGTTGTCTTAGGTTAAGAACAAGAATTTTTTTCATATGCAATGAAATTATGAAATTAATGTGCCACACTCATCATATATACTTCATCCTTCACAGTTTATAGAACCTATGTGTGTCCCTAGATCATTACTTTAACCAACATAACACGTGATATATAACATAAAAATTATACCATTGAAAAATATAACATCTGATTATAATGATATATTTTATATAATACATATTTTATATTATGTTGGTTAAATTGATGACCTAGGAACACACCTTCTAAACTAAGGAGGAAGTAGTAGAAGTACGTACCTTGAGCAACACGGCCTGAGCAGGTGGTACGACGTGGAACAGGTCACCAGCAACATACTTAACCGCTCCTTCATCCGGAGGAAGTTTGTCGACGACCTTCGGAAGGTCCAGCACGGTGCACGTGATGTGCGGGTAGGCCTCGACGATGGACCTGGCCGTCGTCCCGTCACCACCGCCGCAGTCGGTGAGAGTCTCGAGCCCCTGGAACAGCTCATGGCACTGCCGGAGCACGGGGCCGATCCCCATGTGGTCGTGGGCGGCGACGGCGTCGTGGATGAGCTGATCCATCTCCGGGTCGAGGATCGCCATGCTCTCCTCGAAGATGGCGGCTCCGTGCACGTCCTCGAACGGCGAGGGCACGGCCCCGTCGAAGTCCTTCCTGAACCAGTCGGCCAGCCCCATGGCCGCCTCCACGTAGTAGCGGGAAGCCGCGGCGCGCACGATGGCCGTCTGGCTGGCGTTGCCGTCGATGCGGACGCCGTCCACCAGCAGGTACGAGAGCGGGTTGAGGCGGTACTTCGTTCCGGCGTCGGTGGAGACGAAGACGCCAGCCGTGGCGAGCTGGCGCAGCAGGCGGGCGAGGAACGGCAGCTTGTTGGCGGGCAGGGAGAGCGCGGTGACCAGTTCAGACGGGGACGCGGCGCCGCCGAGGCGGTGGATGGCGGTGGGGACGCCGAGGTCGACGGCGCAGCGGAGCGCCATGGGCGTGAGGTAGCAGAGGCTGTGGCGCCACAGGTCGGACTGCGCCTGGAGCAGCTCGTCGTCGGTGGGGACGAACACCTTCTCGGGCTGGCCTGCCATGATCGCCGACAATCTCTGTATCTCGGTGTGCTGTGCGTGTTGTGGATAGATGAGGGATGGAGGAGGAGGAGGACTCGTATAATATATAGCAATGCGTTTGCTGTCATTTCTCGTGGAACGCGAGGGTGACGACCATGGCACCATCGCTGTCGACGGGGTAGCGTACCAGCCATCGAACACGAAAGAGAAGATGGGCCATAGCCATGGCGCGCATCATGCATAATCCAAGGGGAAGTGCCCTTGGCCGGTGGTTTAGCTAGCTAGGGTTTCGAGTGCAACTTTGGAAAATCTAACAGCTAGCATAAAATAATGAGAAAATGTTTGAGTGACTAGCTAGCACGTAGGGCCATGGAACATGACAGCACAAGGACTGGCATTATATTTGTCATTGACACGGCACACTCGTGGTGCACGTGCCAGTTTTTTTAGTCACGTAGAGGTATGCATCCGAGACATTATCTTCATTTTATGTTTTTATTTCGGTTGCCGCGAGTAGAGTAGTGCGGCCAAATTCGTTGTTTTGACCTCTTTTGATAAGTTTATAGCAAGATCTGATTTTTCTTTGATTTTCTTGCACAATTTTGATCCTTTTGTTAAACATCAAGCATCGTGGGGCGTCGAAGCTGTAGTATGAAACATCCGAGGTTATACCGTTCTTGTCCCGAAGTTGCCTCATAACACCACCGGCTACCACTACAATGAACGGTAATGCCAAAGGCTATGACGTTGCTAGAAGAGAAAACACCAAGACCAAGGTCTCTGGCGTTTCTATATGTATCAGCTGGGTACGCCAGAAACACTGGCGCTACGAGAAAAAGTTCCGATCGTGCTAAAAATTATTGCAGAGATTATTTCAAATTAAACTTATCAAAAGGGGTCAGAACAATGATCTTGGCCGCAGAATGCATGGTGAGGATATGCTTAGAAAAACCACTTTGTGACGTCCTCTAGAAGAGAATCGTTCTCTCACCCAATAATTCTGAGATTTGTTTTTCTGGGTATCTCTAGGCGAGTCTTAAGAATTTTAGTTTTGTAGTACCAGGATATGGATATGTCGTGGACACTTGATTGATGTCAAGAACGCAGTATGTGCCATGTTATAAGCGATAGGGTTACGCGAGAAGATTGGCCTTATAGCGCTAGGAGATGTTTAAGGATCCTAGGCATTATATTGATCATTGACACGGCACGCTCGTGGTGCACGTGAGAGTTTTAGTAATGTGGGTATGTATCTGGATCACACATGAGCTAAATCGAGTTTGATTTGGAAGGAAAGGAAGGAGGCCATAGCACACAACACTGAGGCCGCAACTAGCGTAGGCGAATAAGAAACTTAAGGGCACATTTGGTTGCAGGTAGTGGATCCCTCCGGGATCCCTGCCTAAAATCAGGGCATTGTCCACCGGTGGGGTACAGATTCTCGTCAATTCCACGGGATAGATTATCCACACCTCGTCACACCGGAGAAAATATCCCTGGCTAATTGGCGAATCACGCTCCGAGTGCCACCACCTCTTCTTTATCTCCCTCTCCCACTTCCCTTGCTGTCGAACTAGGATTTGGTGCTTGCCCTGGGCGTTTCTTCCACGGCCACCAAATGAGCTCTAAGGGGGGGAGGGACAGGGAGGGATAACCGCGGGGGAGGAGAGGGGGGGGGGGGGGGGTAGCACGGCAGTGGGAGGCGGTTGGAGATACAATCTAATTAAGCCGTTCGTTGAAGATCCAACACTTAGGAAAAAATTGACTAATTCAGATTTTCCTTTTCAGTTGCTTGAGGTATAGCCGATTTCTATCTGGATATACTAAATGATGTCTCATGCATTGCTTCGGGAACCATAGTGAAAAGATGTATAGATAATTGCTAGAAGAAAAAATAAAGAAATTAAGGGCCGCACTAACTGCCAACTGTGTGGTAGACTGGTAGTTATGGTTAACTAGGGGCGAAACCGGATTGGATTCAAACAGATAATCATTATATCATACCTTATTTCATATATATTTTTGGATTCTGGAGCGAAATGGATGCGGATTCGAATAGCGGATTAGGCGGATTCGGATGTGATACGGTAATGGAACGGAATCGGAAATGTCTGAATTACCCACAAGCTTTTGGTAATAAAATAAAATAAAAAAATCTCAATTTATTAGGTCAATTGACCTCAATACTTAAGTGGAAATCTGCGTCTCTGGCTACCCTCGAGATTTTCTTTTTCATTTGCATTTAGGAAAGTAAAAAAACTTAATTGATCTCACAATTGAAAAAAATGAAGTTATCTTATAAGTGGTAGGATACCTTCTTGTGAAGCAGCAGGTTGTGAAATCGAGTTCCTACAACGCACATTTTACCTCTAGTATTCCCGCAAAAAAAACTTATCTTTAGTATGAGAAAAAGCTATCAGTTCCTCACGGTTCCTTGGTTTAATTCTTCCCATCATGTCTTTTCATCCAGTTTTTCGTTCGACTGTTTTATTTATTCCACCACATCTTATTTAACTGCACTTTACCATATGCAACTCAATCATATTAATATCTTTCTATACTTCATTCAATCACATTAATTAAACCTTACCATATATCGTCCAATCACATTAATTCAACCTCCCTATATGCCACTAAATCACATGAGTGTATCGCTAGGGATGTGAGGATTTATTTTCCTCGTTGCAACGCAACGACATTGTTCTAGTGCTTGTTAAATTTAGCTCCGATGGTAGCTCCGTGCACTACAACCAGCAGGTTCTGCGTTCGATAACAAACGGACGCGCTTTTCTCTCTCCGTGAGTTTTTTTCCCACGCGAGGGAAAATGAATGGATAGGAGAGGGCGACCAGCAGATCTAACGGTGATCACTGTGTTCGGTTTTTTCCTGAAAATCTATGGCGTGGCAGATAAAAATTATGAAAAATGAAATATATCAATATAGTTTTTTTATTAGCAGAAAACGATAATTAATTTCTTAACAAAAATATGAAGGTTAAACTTCATATGTATGTTGCAATCGTCCAACATATATACTATACGTACAAAATCTAATCCAAAAAATAACTTATGACTAATATGCATGGATTGGTGATGTGGAGGTTGCATGCATAGAATAACGCAAAAAATGTACTCTTTCCGTAAAAATGTAACTGTGGTGTGGTAGTTAACTATTCCGAAAAATGAGTCACATAAAAATAAATTTTATTTGCAATAAAAAATAATATATTTATTGACAAAAATATGAAGGTTAAACTACATAAGTATGTCGTAAACTTCGAACATATATACTCCCTCCGATCGGAATTACTAGTTTTTAAATGGATGTATGTAGGAGTAAGGATTTTTGGAGCTCAAGCTCTATGGTTCCTGTTTTTTTTTTGAAAATTAAAAAAAAATCAAAAAAATCTGAATTTTTTTGTACAAGTAAACAAGGATGTGAGGTGTATGCTTGTACAATTGTAGGATGAAATACTTTGAAATGTAATCTATATACAAAAGATAAATTCATGCTATGGAAGGATGAATAGTATCATGTGTTAAAAAACCTTAGATTTGTTTTTTTTGCACAACCCTCATTTTTTAGCTTTTTTTATCGTGAAATTTTACACACTTGTGCATTGTGGCTTCATCTATCTCTGTGTTTTTTCAGTTTTTTTTTTGGAATGTAAAAATACAAAATTTCACGAATTTTGGGTTTTGCATTCTGAAGGGCTCACTGGAGCACGTCCTCCATTTGCCATTTCTGTGTATCCAGTACTTTTTTTAGTGCTAGATACATCCATTTAAACGACAAGTAATACCGATCGGAGAGAGTACTATAAATAAAAAATCTAATGCTAAAAATAATTTATGACTAACATGCATGAATTCATGATGTGGAGGTTGCATGCATAGACTAACACAAAAAATGTACTCCTTCCATAACAAAATGTAAGACATTTTTTATGCCTGTTCCTAAAAATCTGTGGGGTGGCAGTTAGTTATTACGAGAAATGAAATATATATAAATATTTTTTTCATGAAGGTTAAACTACATATGTATGCTGCAATCACCCGACATATATACTATAAATACAAATCTAATGAAAAATATAACTTATGAAAAACATGCATGAATTGATGATGCGAAGGTTGCATGCATAGACTAATGCAATATGTAAGACATATTTTATGTCCTATAAAAAAGTCTTACATTTTCATATAGAGGTAGTAATTTATTAATTGTTTATGTAGTATCGTTGCATGTTTAAAAAAAGATAATGGGTTGTATTAGAAAGGAAAGATTATCTTCACATTTTTGTGTTGCCGCCACCTGCAGAGAATGCCTGATGAGGATATGCTTAGAAAAATGACTTTGTGACATCCATTAGGAGAGAATTGTTCTTTCACCCAATAATTCTGAGAATTTTCATGAGTATCTCGACCAATGCTCCATGCCTCAGATATTTGAAGGCAAAACTCTCGACCGAAAATCTAAAGATGAGCTTGAATTCATAAGCTCCTGATGAATAATAAATTTAGAAAAAAACTATTTTAAAAAATTAGGCATCCAAGATGTTAATGGGCTTAAGATGATTTTTTTTGTGGTATTTGGACATCCGAGGAGAATGAATCAACTCTGAACAATGTTCTTTTTTGAATCTTTTCGAATACCTGAAAATTTATTTTCTTACCACGTACTCGTCGTATGATCAATCACAACGACATTTCGAATGCATCTTGTGCATAAGATCATCTTGAATGCATTTATTTTTAAAATTTTCAATGTTCAAAAAATCGATAATCAGCAATTGCTCAGTTAGCTAGGGAGTAGAGATTAATCATAAGTCGACCAATTAATCAGTCGATGATTAATCAGTCATTTTTTATAAATCTTAGATTCCCAGTGTTGTGATCAGATTTGGGCCATGCAAACATGTACTAAAAATGGTCTCGTATGAATAGGTACCAAATGTGAAAAATGTTTGTATCGTCAAAGCGAAAAACTTTTATGTTTCGTTCATCTCCATGTGATTTTATCTTGAATACCAAAATAGCTCTTGAAATTTTAAAAATTGCTTCTTTATGTACTATTCATCTGATTACGCCTCCAAAACGGCCAATGTGAAAGCAAAATTGTTTGCCTTATCGAGTAATTTTTTTGTTTGATTCATATCAATCCAAGGTTGTATGCAAAAGCTATAATTAATAAAGTTAGTTCGATTACAACGGTAATATGGCGTCCGATCCTACATGCTCAGACAAACATGTCTAACACATGACCAATTATTTAACCTTGAATATGATCTCCAATGAAAAAATGATCAACATAAAAGTTCTTCGTATAGTTAAGACAAACAACTTTATGTTTTAATTATTTCAATCTGAGATCATATTGTGTTAGATTTATGCAATATATCACCATTTCGTACACTAGTGAATAACTTTAATCTACATGATACCAGATTGAGTTGCGATTAATGAATATATAAATCAGCTATTTTTTGAACAGTGGATTTTTTACTATTTCTTTTAAGGGAAACGTTCCCCGCCAACCGACCGGCTCAAGTTTCGGCCGGTCGGATCGGCCTTGCACACAGATGCAATTTTAATTTTTGTGGCAAATCGCTCGTTCGCGATTCTTCAACCCTAATACTAAAATATATCTATTTACATAACTATGATACTAAAATGCTATTGCATTGTTCTATGTTACATTTCGTCTAACGAATGTATCTAAATGTATTTTAGTGCTAACCATATTCGTTTGAGAGCCTGACATAAAAATACTATGCTTATCCATATTACTTATCACTCAAAAGATGTATCTGGATCTATTTTAGTGCTATGCACATCAATTTTAGAGAGTATGTCCGGTGATGATGGTGCTTTTTTTTGCAATGGACAATAGGAAAAAATACCATTGATTCTCAATTTTTGCAACAATCAAAATTAATGAAATATGATTAGCGATGACGGGCTAGGAATTTTATTGCAATCGATAGAAAACATGTTACCACCAGTGATCAAATTTGCTTCAATCTACTAATGGCAAATATGGCACGAAACAATTGCTATCACATTTTTTTTGCTACAATGGTGCAAATTTTTCAAAAAAATACATAAAATATTTTTTTGTTGTACATGTGTTCCACGAAAACTGCAACCGACATCTTAAAAAGCTACATCGGCAAAACTTAAAATGTTTGCAAAAAAGTACACAGTAATTTGACGTGTTGAACCAAACGGCTATGCGGCGACTGGTCGAATCGTTGCTCTCACTCTTTACAGACTTCACACGATAAATCTTCCTAAATCAAACTGTCTTCCTTTGCACTGCTATATTTACGCGAGAGTTATGTCTTATTGGGAAACGTATCCTCGTCTCGTCTCTGACGCTACGTTAATGGGCCGGCTGCTTGTGGAAAGGTTCTTAAAACAGGTTTGAGTCGGTTTTCAAACCTTTTGAGTGTTTTTTGTGTTTTAGTGTATTTTATATTGTGAAATTCTAAATTTTATTTCATTTCCCCTTTTTCTTTGTTGAATACATGTCGATTTTATCTACTGTCATATTTTGTTTGTATACATGCGTAACATTTAATTTAAAAATGTTGAACATTTGTCTATAATAGGATGATGTGTTTTTACATGCTTGACATTTGGTAAAAATACATGTTAACTAATTTACAAACACACATTAAACAAATTAATGAATGCCATGAATCAATTTACAAAACTACAGGAACATTTTTACGTGGCATTTAAAATATTTTAAAATATCAAGAAGTATTTTTGAAATATGTGATTATTTTTCTAAAATGTCATGATAAATGGTATGAATATTTTTTAAAAACTTGTTTTAGATTCTATAAAATAATTAAAACGTGTCAAAATATTATTTTCGAAATGCATGAACATTTGTAAAGTGACACATGCATTTGTAAAGATTTTTTTACACTATATGATCTTTTTTTATGAATGTCACAAACAATTGTTTTGAACGGTTCGTACATTTTTGACAAGTTACGCAAACAAACTTTTTATATTGGATGTGCATTCTTTAAACAAGCAGTGAACATTACTTAAGATGTAAATAAAATATTTTCCATTAAAGAATTATATATAAAATGAAAAATGTACTGTAGAACATAAAATCCGCTAGGGAGCGAGCACTTTAAGTTCTCCCGCACTGTGCGGACCCACCATATAGGGGCATCCTTGAGGCAATGAGTCGTTCGTCTCGTTGAAGGCAAGACAAAAAGGATGAAATGATTAATTAAGGAATTTTTTTATAACAAACACTACCATTTTTTTTGTGTTTCATGGCATGCATGTCGCTTGTTGTAATCTGGAGTTTTAGTTATTTCGTATTTCTTTTTTAATATTTTACCTCTTAAACTGTTCATCTAAATTCTGAACCGTTTTTATCGTATGGTTCTTTGCGTTGAGATCTTCGACACTAGGTTTCATGTTTATAGGTTTTGAGAAAAAAAATCACGAGAGGCTCGACTAAGCCTCTCGCGGAATCAAATCTATACTTCTAGAAAAAAAAAACAAATCAGTTTCTCTCACAAAAAACATGTTTTCCTCTTTTTGAGAACCACGGTAGTGCCTTCCGTAAAAGAAATTAAATTTGTTCTCTAATGAAAGCAAATATGTGCCTCCATGAAAGACACGAGTGTGGTTCTTGATGGAGAGATTCTTCGACATCGAGCGCGCGCGGTCAAGGAGGCCGTGGCGGCAGGCAAGTATGGCGCCGGTGCCCTGATGAACTCCATCTTGGAGTTTGATCTCGGCGCACAACTTTTCATTTTATTTTGTGGTTATAAATTCTTGCTAAATTTTGGTGAACTATGTACACACGTACTATTGTTTTAAATATCTTCGCATCGCAAATCAGTTATAGGGCCGACGAAATATGATTTTTGTGGTATTTGCTAGAGTTGCTCTCGTACTGGCACCGACGATACATAAGATGTTATAACTTTAGTTGCTTCTGATTTAATACATTTTAACTATTGCCTATATTTCGGTACGGAGGGAATACATATGTACTCGAAAACATTATTAGCAGCACTTTTGAAATATGAAACAACCACCGGCGAGAAGATAATGCTAATGTCATCCCATCCGATCCTTATGCTAATCACCCGGCGAGAAGAGGTCGTGTGAGGGATCGAAGACAAAGGACGCATCGGCTCAGCTCAACCATGGTCCATGGCCGCCGCACGTACACACAAAGTGCTTGACGACTTGGATCAACTCGTCGGACGCCTTGCCGAAGGGGTCGAAGACGAAGAAGCCGTGGCCCTGCCCTGCGAACACGGCGAGCTCCACCGGCTTCCCCATGGCCCTGAGCCTCGTGACGTAATCGGCCACCCTGTCACGCATCCGGTCCTTGCCGGCCTTGGCGACGAGCACGGGAGGGAACAGCACGTTATCAAGCGGGGCACTCTCCGGCCCGAACGGGTTCGCCGCCGGCTGGTCCCTGGTCGCCCCCGCCGGCAAAGCAAGCCGCCACATCTGGTCGAAGTTCCTCCCGGGGTCGAACTCGAACGACGACGGCGCCATGGCATCGGCCTCGGCCTCGGAAGCCGTCCTCTCCTCGCCACCGAAGTAGGGCCAGAGGATCACGCATCCGGTCGCCGAGCGCGAGGGCGCCCGAGCCGAGCCGGGCGGCGACGTGGTGGACCATGTTGCCGCCTGCGGAGTCGCCGCAGACGAACACCCGGCCAAAGTCGGCGCACTCGTTGAGCCACGCCTCGGTGCTGGAGGCAGCCTGGTCGCGGAGCCACGAGAGAACGGTCTCAGCGTCCCGGTGAGCGGCGGGCAGGCGGTGCTCGGGCGCGAGCCGGTAGTCGGCGGACAGCACGAGCGCCGGGAGCTCGCCGGCCAGCCGGAGCGCGCCCGCATGGAAGTTGGGCCACTCGAAGCTCGCGATGCAGAAACCCCAGCCGTGGAAGTAGACGAGCACAGGGAGCTTCTCCGAGCTCTGCGACGCTGCGCCGACGGTGATTGTTGGCCTGTATATCCGAAGGCGGAGGCCGTGGCTGGCGTCGTACACGACGTCTTTCCACTGGACGGGCAGGTCGGAGGGGACGTGTGTCAGCATCGGCAGGTGGGAGTAGTCCAGGCTACGCCTCACGGTGCCGTCGCTCAGGAGCTGCACGATGCCCATGCACTCCTCCACCACATGCGGCGGCGCCGGCGCAGAGCCCGAGACAGCGGACGGTATAGTCGTCATGCGGGTTCGATTGGCTTGGTTACACGGTGATCTTTCCTACAAATATAACCGGCCAGGGCACGAGTAATGCTCGAGACTATGCTTGCTCTGTTTCATTAAGATAATTTTTGTGATGCACTTAATAAATTGGCTCATCAGTACACGTCTGGTCCAAATCTGCCGACAAGGAAGCAAGGCACACATCCGGCACATCCGCCAAATAAATGATCCGTAAAAACTTGCGGGTGGTTCCTATTCGAATTTGCAATACCGGTACGGGTTTACGACATCTGTTCCGATAAATCCTGTATGGTACTATAAATTCGTGTTGCAAAACATGATTTTCATCGTATAATTTAAAATGTAGGTAGAAAATAAAATGTTTAACACCATATATTATAATAATTATCTCAAATACAATGAATGTTTAAATTCGAATCACAACTGGATTGAAATTATTACAATGAAAATTGTTTCAAAAATCAAATTACACACAGGAAAATGGGAGCCACACACATGAAAGATGGGACTCTAATTGGTCATATGGAAAATGGGACTCTAATTATTCTTGTATAACCTCCATTGGCGCTCAACGAGATCTTGGCAGAGCTGCTGATGGGTGTCGCGATCTTCTATCTATTTGTAGGTCTCAAAAAATGCAGCAATTTTAACCAATATTGTCATAGAAAAATTTCAAGTTCAAATTCCTCTCATCTTCAATGATCATGTTGTATAGAATTACACAAGAAGTCATACTACCCGAAGAGACTTTTTATCCCGATAGCGAGTAACCTCGAACAATGGCAAACCGAGCTTGCAGCATACCTAATGCCCTTTCATTGTCTTTTTTGCATGATTAGAAACTTCAGATGTTCTATTTTCAAATGGTATAATTTTTATGTTATATATCTTACGTTATGTTGGTTAAATTGACGACTTATGAATACGCGCACGTCTTATAAACTGTGAAGGAGGTAGTAGATAGTTTATATGTACGCATACTTTTATAAGAATAAAAAATCTACCCACGGAAAAAAGAAAAAAAACCCTCATTTGTGTTAGGCTAGACTACGTATCAATTTTTTTTGTCTTTTCTTTTTGAGGTGGAATATTCCTTTTCCATGGCACGAGATAGGTAGGTAGGATCAACCAACTAAACGTTGCATTTATCAAACAATAACTCTACATATTATTATGTTATATAAAAAGACTACTAACTGATATATTGATCTTGACAAATACAAGCCGCATTAAACTAATGTGTATGTGTATGTAAATCATGTCTCCTAAATCCTAGCGATTAATTTTAAATCTAACTATCTAGAAAAATGCAGATGATGTGGATCAATAGGGCGGCTCTATTCTTCCTTTCATATTTTTAAATCTAACTATCTAGAAAATTTTGGTTTTTTTTCACACGTTCATCCTATGTTAGTTCTTGACGAAAATTTGCACGCGTATAGAGAAAACATCAAAGTTTCTTCCCAAAAAAATTCAGATTGTTTTGAATTTATTTACTATTTTTTTCAATTTTACTGTTTATCCGAGATCACGTGAGCCCGGGATCACAATAGGACTTTCACAAGTACGGGTGCTTTTTTAAGTGATTCTAAAAAAACACATACAAATATCATAGACTAAGTTTTTCGTATATATATATATATATATATGTATTAGTGTGCAATGATTTGACAACCAAGTTGGTATATTTTGGCAACTGTATGAATAATTATCAGGTAAGTTAGTAACAGTAATGTGGCAAGTATTGCTAATTTTTTTTTATCAAAACATGTTGACATGTTGTCTAGTTTTGAATATTTCATCGCGAGAAAGCTGATAATACAAACGGATCATCAGTTGAGTTAACCGTTTAGAAGATAAATTTTTTTCAAAGTTTTAAAAATAGCAAAACTAACACATTTTGTTGGATCCTCCAAGAAAAGTTGCGCGCAAGGCTATCGACGCTCATGCTATCCACGTCCTTGCTGCTGGTTTCACCGTTGGATACTTGGATCGGCCTTTTTCCTCGCGAGCAGAACGGCAGCATCTGACGCGCCTACACGGACGGTCCGCAAGAGCCTCTCGTCACCTCCTTCCTCATTGTGGCCGCCGTCACATCGCGGCATGGGATGGCCGCACGACGTGCGACGGGGGAGGCGCTGCTCCCCGTCCTTTCCCATCCTCCACCTGCTCCTTGCCTACTCAGTACTCACTCCCCTTCCTTGCCCGTTTCCGCTGCGTGCTCCCCTACTTCCTCCCTATCTCCACTTTCTGCAGCGCTTCTGCCCCGTTCCTCGCGTTCCGTCTCTGAAGGATTTGAGGGCAAGGTTGAGAGAGGGGACGACCACAGCAGATTGAGTGTCATCAGATCTAAAGGCGTGGGAGGCATCTGAGATCAAGGAAGGCTCATCGTTCCCGAGATTTGCGCGGACAGCATCGGCAGCTGCTCGTCGATCTTGAGCTCAGGAGACTTAAATCGGAGGAGGTTTGTCCTTCACAGCTTACCTCCCGACGCACCTCCTCCTATATGCAGTTGCATCGCTCTTGCACTCCGGCACCAGAGGCAAGCCGCTGGTCGCGCCTCCTCTCTCCTATCTTCCACGCTAATGAACAGGGCATGGATCCGTTCGTGGCTGGTTTGGTTTGAAAATTGGGTTCAAGGAGATGAACCGCATCGGTTGGAGGCTGCGTGGGATCTGTCTGGCTACTTTGACGAGCTCTGACTCCTCTTCCTCTCTGTACGTTGCTCATATGTTCGATATGCCATTGGTCTGGACTATAGCTACATGAATCCTTCTTCCCCTCCTCCTGATATACAACTTTCTTGCTATTAATCCTCTTTCCCAGGCACCTACACAACAGGAACGTAACTGAAGGATGAGCATTGGCGGTAGGAGCTTGATTTTTTTTCTCTATAGTTCGGTAACTAGATGCTAATTTCAGAGATTTACCACACTGATTTCATCCAATCATCCAACGCTCGAGACAAGACACCGCCAGATTATTAGACTTGATTGATTCTATTTGACGTGCTTCACTTTGACAGCTACTAAACTGAACATATAATCAGAATATGATCTCTTAGAAGAGCATGAGGCAACTCCAAGAGCTGCTGATCAGACGGCGCCGCCGAACCAAAGGAACATATACGAGTAAGTGTGCCCTACCAAGGGAATCTCTCTTTCCACATCTACCGGCATCTAATTTCTTATTTACCAAATCCATGGAGTACAAAAATTTATATGGCCTTATTCTGAACCAATGCTAACTCACTTGCGGCTTTTAATAAAAATAAAAAGTAGGTTGTTCATCTCCTAATCCTAGAGTAAGTATAGCCCAGAGAATAATGTACTAAGAAGATTACTTACTGTTGCAACAAACTTTTGGCACTTTCACACTGATGTATATGTATTATTCGGTGTTCTCATGACACGCGTGTTTGCATGACCAGGGTGAAAACATAAGTTTTTTTTGGTTTCCTTTGCTAGAAAGAGGCTCCTCGACGAAGCCACGAATCAGCCAACAGGTGATGGTCGCACTACAGCTTCTGATGGTGCTAGCGTGCCGAAAGGCACATTCCCAAAGAAATTAAAGAATTGAAAGGTTGTCTAGGCAGCCTTGAAGACAGCAGCGAATCCCCGCCATATATAGAACAAAGTTGGTTCTACTCTCGGTCGACCTAGACTATATGCATTCTTGTGGCATGTAATATAATCTACCAGAGCACCCTCCTATTTAATCCACCTATATCCTCGCGTATGTGCGAGCCACCTAGCCAACAAGGCTGTTACCTTGCCTCGCCTTTTGGATCATGCTAAGACATCTATTAACATATGAAGTTAAACTCGGTGTTATTATTTTCTCTTCTGTGTGTATCACTTTCAGGTCTCATTTGAAGTCGGTGCTATTATTTTTATCATGAATTTTATTTCGGATGCATTTACCATCGTTTGTGTCATCTATTTTATAACGCGTTTGTGTCATCTATTTTATTTCGGAAGAAGCGGCAAGAGTGGAAGGCGAGCACGAGCTAAAGCTCCTGGGGACATGGAGGGGGCCGTTCGCGCTGCGAGTGAGGCTGGCGCTCAGCTTCAAGGGCCTGAGCTACGAGTACCAGGAAGAGGACCTTGCCAACAAGAGCGGCCTTCTCCTCGAGTCCAACCCGGTGAACAAGAAGGTGCCCGTGCTCATCCACAACGGCGTGCCCATCTGCGAGTCGCTTGCCATCTTGGAGTACATCGACGAGGTCTACCGTAGGATAGGACCCTCCCTCCTCCCCGCTGACCCTTACCAACGAGCTAGGGCTCGATTCTGGGCCGCCTACATTGATAAGAATGTAATTAACCCAGCCTTATGACCTCGAAATTCCCTTATGTACTGTGTTTGCAAATTGCATGCGTTGATGCCCAGTTTAGTTTCTAGATGCACGATCTATACATATGTCAGTATAGAGTTAACTCTATGTGTGTGCTTCCAGGTTGTCGCGCCATGGTGGAAGATGTTCGTGGGCAAGACGGACGAGGAGAAAGATGAAGGGACGAAGCAGACGCTCGCGGCCGTGCAGACGCTAGAGGGTGCCCTGAAGGAATGCTCCGACGGAAAGCCCTTCTTCGGAGGAGACAACGTTGGCTACGTTGACGTCGTGTTGGGTGGTATGGTCGCATGGATGCAAGGAACTGAGGCTCTCTGTGGAGTGGAGCTCCTTGACGCCACCAAGACCCCGCTTCTGCTGGCATGGATGGAGCGCTTTGGCAGAATGGAACCTGCTAAGGTGGTTCTGCCAGAGATCGATAGGTTGATCGAGTTTGCCAAGATAAAACGGGCTCAGAAGGCTCTAATCTAAAATTGCGCAAACAGTACGTACGAGAATAAGTAATTAAGGATCCTCAAAAAGAGTGCCATCGGTGCCATTAAAGGTGTCCAAACACCTAAAATTGTTCCTGTTTATCTTCAGATGTCTCCTTTAATAAAGTGGAGTGTTATTAACTTCTGATACTGGAGTACCTCCAAGCAATACACATACTAGTTTAACATTTATTATGATACTCAACCTTCTCTTTCTTCATTTAATTCTATGCCACATCATCAAATTTGCCTAGTTGGCATGCACAGCTATGATACTTTCATTGCGGGAGGTCTTAGAGTCTCTTTACGGTGCATCAAGTGAATTAATATGGATCGTCCATCAGACCAGGTTAGACGGTTCAAATCTGAATATGATGATACAATGATGTCGCATGTATCATGAGAAGGCCCGAGGGATATTTTTGATATAAAAATTATTTTGACATTTATTTAATTACTATTAAATTAATAAAATTCAATTAAAAATTTAAACAATATTATCATGTGAACCTTTTTCTTTTCTTTGAGCGACCGGTTTTTTAAACCATTATTTCCTTGGGCTCAACTAAGGCCCATGTAATTTGAACCGGTGGGTCAACTAAAATGATACACCTCCCCTCCTGTATCATGATACACTGTAAAATCTCTCTTAACTTATTATTCAGACAACTGAGTCCTTTGGAGATTCGTCGGTCTTCACATGCATCATATTCCTCCCTCATACAGATAGCTCAATGTCATGAGTGATTTTAGTCTTTGGGAATTTTGTCTACCCATTGGTTTGTTTGATTCTAATTAAGATTGTATATCTTGTGAATTTTTCCTAGCGATTCATTTAACTTAAGAATAATACTATGTTTTTGAGGTTCATAATTTGTAATTCTACATTTTAAAATCATAAAATCAAAGGGGCCTTGAATTTGTACGTTTTAGTAAATATCAACCAGCGCCGTTTTTTGAATGAATATATGAATGACATACAATCATGTGTGACAAGCCTAAGAGACACTCTAGCGGAGTCACCAAAAACACCCAAACTCCATAATACGCATGCAGCAAAAAAAAAAAGCTCTAGCGGAGTCGCCATATGGATTGCTATCGCCATGCACTATGAAGTGTCCTTCGTATCTGGCTACTAATTACCATCTCGGGGCCAACATTTGAAGCGCACTCTATCAAGCAAGACCATGTGGCGCTAAAGAAGAAGCTATTTGGTCTGCAAGTGGCGCCCTCAGGCCTCCTCAAAACCAGAGATTCGTCATCTCAACTATTTGGTCTGCAAGTGGCGCCCTCGGCCCCTCGAGTAAACCATTTTTTGTTTGCGGATGATAGCCTGCTGTTGTTCAAGGCCAATGGAGAAGGAGCTACGAAAATGTCAAACTTGCTTGAGTCCTATTGCCAAGCTTCAGGGCAAAGAGTGAACTACAATAAATCTTCTGTCTTTTTTAGCAAGGGATGCCCGGAATCCGCTAGAGAGGAGGTGAAAGGCATACTTGATGTACACACCGAGACCCTCAATGAGGTATACCTTGGGTTACCCTCGGATACTGGGGCATCCAAGTCCGGGGCTTTCAAATATCTAAAAGACAGAATGTGGGGCAAAGTTAAAGGATGGATCGACATGATTATTTCGAGTGCTGGCAAGGAGGTGCTAATTAAGTCGGTTGCTCAAGCGGTACCCGTTTATTCTATGTCTTGCTTCAAACTTCCTAGAGGACTCTGTGAACACCTAAGCAAGCTCATTAGGAAGTTCTTTTGGGGGAGTAAATGTTAACCTTTTAAGCTCACGTCAGATAGTTTCAGTACATGCGATATTAGGCTTAGTTCAGTAATTTGAGTCTGTACGGGATAGCTTCAATACGAGGTTATTCCTAAGTCGTTTTCTATCCAATCTCTAGGAGTTAAATAGAGTCCTAAACCAGATCAACTTGTGATCTGGGTCATGTCGTGTTGGGCAAGTTAAAGGCCGTGTTGGACGTGAAGTCGGTTGTTTGAGCTATATATATAAAGCAAGAAAACGCTGCGTGGAGTCACGGCAGCACCAAAACTATCTCTTTCTCGTGCGTTTTTGTCTAGCTCTAGATCGCATCTTTTCTTGCAGCTACTCCGGCAACAACAATTGGTATTCAGAGCGTTGGTGTTCGATCCTCCCTTGGTGGCCGACGGTGTTTGATCCGCGGAGAATATGTCGGATAGTGAGACAGAGAAGGCCAAGAAAGAGTTGAAGGGGCAGCCGTCGTCGCCATCAGCACAAACGCCGTTGCCACGCCTGACCGGCGGCGACAGCGGCGAGATCCGCGTCATAGAGCGGGTGGTGCGCGAGACAGAGACGTCCGTGCCGTCCATGATGCTGACGCGCACAAACTATATGGAGTGGTCGCTGTTCATGCAGGTCAAGCTGCAGGCGTCCGGACTCTGGGGCGCCGTCAACGACGGCACCGGCGACGAGCGCGAGGATAGGCGCGCCCTCTCCATCATACTCACCGGCGTGCCGCCGAAGATGATGCGAGTACTGGCGGCCAAGGACACCGCCAAGGTAGCCTGGGAGACCATCAAAACTCTCCGTATGGGGAGCGAGCGCGTGCGCGAGGCAAAGGCGCAGGTGCGCCGTTGGGAATTCGAGGATCTCCGTTTCAAGGACGGCGAGTCCGTCGAAGATTTCGCGTTGCGGCTCACCGGGGTCATTGCCGACCTGGAGTTATACGGCGACCCGGTGACGGAGCATAAGGCGGTCCAGAAGTTTCTTCGTGTTGTGCCACGCAAGTACAGGCAGATGGCCATGGCCATCGAATCTCTTATCGATCTGAAGACGATGACGATTGAGGAGCTCACCGGACGACTCTCGGCGTGTGAGGATCACTACGACCTCGACGACGCCACTCAACACACCGGCCGCCTTCTCCTCACTGAAGAGGAATGGGCAGCGCGGCAGCAGAAGCGCACGTTCGAAGGCGGCGGCAAGAACAAGTCACCGAGCAAACCCAAGACACCGGGCGGAGGAAGACCTGCGGCCATCAACGGAGGCGCGGGTGGTTCCGGCGGGTCCGACAGCAAGAACAAGGGGACTTGTCACCACTGCGGCAAGAAAGGGCACTAGAAGAAGGATTGTCGGACATGGCTGCGCGAGCAGGAGCAACATGGGCGGCAAAAGCAAGCCAATCTTGTGCGTGAGGATGATGAGTATGATCAAGGGCTCCTCATGGCCGTGGTAGACAACATCTCAGTCTCTCAGATTGTTGCACCGCAGGCAGTGTTCCTCAACGAGGAGAAAGTGATCCCCGTACCCTCGCCAGACGGTGTGTGGGTCTTCGACACTGGCGCGAGCAGTCACATGACTGGGGAGAAGCATGTGTTCGCATCACTAGATGAAACTGTACACGGTACAGTCAAATTCGGTGACGGTTCGGTTGCAGCAATCCGAGGGCGCGGCACCGTTGTCTTTCGCAGCCAGAGCGGACATCAGCGCGCACTCACCAGCGTCTTCTTCATTCCCAGCCTACGGAGCAACATCATATCCGTGGGGCAGCTCGATGAGGGTGGCTGCAAAATCGGCATCGAGAACGGGCTCATGACGATACGAGACCCGGCGCGGCGCATGCTAGCTCGCGTCAAGCGGACGGTGAGCCGATTGTACACCGGCGTGCTCACCATCGACTCGCCGGCGTGTCTATTGGCACAGGGAGATGACATGGCATGGCGGTGGCATGCTCGCATGGGACACCTTCACTTTCGAGCACTTCGAGCCATGTCGACCAAGCAGCTGGTGCGCGGGATGCCTGTTGTCGATCGCATTGAGGAGTACTGCGACGGATGTGCACTGGGGAAACAACACCGGGCTCCCTTCCCTCAGGTTGCAGCCTACCGTGCAGAACATGGACTTGAGCTAGTCCACACGGACCTTTGTGGTCCAATTACACCAACAACTCCTGGAGGAAACAAATATTTTTTGTTGGTAGTTGATGATTATAGCCGCTACATGTGGTTAGAGCTTCTCAGCTCAAAGGATGAAGCACACCAGCGTTTCAAGAAGGTTCAGGCCATGGCTGAAGCTGAAGGCAAGTGCAAGCTGCGTGCGTTCAGGTCGGACAGCGGAGGTGAGTTTAACTCCGTGGAGTTCAAGGAGTATTGTGAAGGTCTCGGTGTCAAGCACTACACTACCGCGCCATATTCTCCTTAACAAAACGGAGTTGTCGAAAGGAGGAACCAAACTGTGGTGGAGATGGCAAGGTGCATGATTAAGAGCATGGGCGTGCCGGCGTATTTCTGGGCGGAGGCGGTGAAAACCGCTGTCTACATCCTGAACCGAGCACCTAGGAGGAGCCTGAAGGGTGTCACCCCGTATGAGGCATGGCACGGCCGTAAACCCAGTGTGCAGCACCTGCGCACTTTTGGGTGCACGGTTCATGTGAAGAAGGTCGGCCCCGGCATCACCAAGCTGAGCGATCGGTCGACGCCGATGGTGTTCGTGGGGTATGAGGAGGGATCCAAGGCGTACTGCGTATATGATCCGACGACGAAAAAGGTTCAGGTAACGCGTGATGTTGTTTTTGAAGAAAGCAGGCCATGGACGTGGTGCACTCCAGGTGCGACCACGGAGCCCTCCGCCCCTGCGACGTTCACGGTGATCTACACAGTGGACCATGGTGTCCACGAACTCGACAGCGGTGCCAGCATGTCTCCTGCGTCAACAGCCAGCATGGTGACACCCTCGACATCAACACTAGGGGTGTCGTCTCCCGTCGCGACCACGCCGGTGGCGAGTGCGCTCGAGACGTCTCAGTCCGAGCCGCAAACGCCGGGTGCTGAGTGGAAGATACGCTGGGCCACGCCACCTACACATGATGACAACCTCGACTCCGACACCGGACCGGTTCGCTACCGCCGCCTCTCGTGCATACTCGACGAGACTGAGGGGAAGGCTATGTACGAGGCGCTTGAAAGCTGCCTTCTCAGCGCCGAGGAGCCAGCTACAGTTAGCGACGCACTTGGCGACGCCGCCTGGAAGGGAGCCATGGACGCGGAGATGGATTCGATCGCCGAGAACTCCACTTGGCAGCTCGCCTCTCTTCCCCGAGGGCACAAGGCAATCGGCTTGAAGTGGGTCTTCAAGGTGAAGCGCGACCCCGATGGCAACATCATCAAGCACAAGGCGCGTCTTGTCGCAAAAGGATACGCTCAGCGTGAGGGCGTAGATTTTGAGGAGGTTTTCGCGCCGGTGGCGCGGATGGAGACTGTGTGCCTTCTCCTTGCTCTCGCCGCACACTCCGGCTGGGAGGTTCACCATATGGATGTGAAATCTGCCTTCCTTAATGGTGACCTCGCCGAGGAGGTGTACGTGGCGCAGCCACCGGGATAAGTCATCACCGGCAAAGAGCATCATGTGCTAAAACTGAACAAGGCACTCTATGGTCTTCGGCAAGCTCCGAGGGCTTGGTACGCGAAGCTCGACGAGACATTGAGCACACTTGGGTTCAAGCGTAGCCCAATTGAGCATGCTGTGTATCGGCGCGGTGATGCGCGCTCGTATCTGCTCGTGGGAGTGTATGTCGATGACTTGATCATAACCAGCACTGATAAAGACCACATCACTGAATTCAAGAGCCAGATGCAGCAACTCTTCAAGATGAGTGACCTCGGCTTGCTTAGTTATTACTTGGGCATCGAGGTAACTCAAGGAAAGGGCCTGATCACCTTGTGTCAGCGTGGCTATGCAGAGAAAATTATCAAGGTGGCTGGGATGAGTGGCTGCAATCATTGTCATACACCAATGGAGTGCCGTCTCAAGCTGAAGAAGGAAGATGAGGCCAAGCCATGTGACTCCTCACTCTACCGCAGCATAATTGGAAGCTTGAGGTATTTAGTTCACACAAGGCCGGATATCACACATGTTGTTGGTATTGTCAGTAGGTTCATGGAGAAGCCAACTGTAACTCACTGGACGGCTGTCAAGCAGATTCTCAGGTATGTGCAGGGCACATTGAGCTATGGATGTCTCTATGTGCACGGCGGTAACGGTGCTCTGCTCGGGTACAGTGATAGCGACCATGCCAGCGACATTGGAGATCGCAAGAGTACCTCTGGACAGGTGTTCTTTCTTGGTGATAATCCCATCTCATGGACTTCACAAAAGCAAAAGGTAGTGGCAATCAGTTCATGTGAAGCTGAGTACGTAGCAGCCGCTGCAGCAGCCTATCAAGGTCTTTGGTTGAGAAGATTGCTTGGAGATCTCAAGGGAGAAGAACCTGCAAAGTTCAAGCTATTGGTGGACAACAAGTCAGCGATTGCACTTGCGAAAAATCCTGTTCATCATGACCGAAGCAAACACATAGACGTGAAGTTTCACTTCATCCGGGGATGCATGGAAGAAGAGCAGCTAGAGGTTGATCATGTCGGCACAAATGATCAGCTGGCGGATATCTTGACGAAGGCCCTCGGACGAGTGCGGTTCGTCGAGATGCGACAGAGGCTGGGAGTCAAGGAAATCAGCAAGGAATGTTGAGCTTAAGGGGGAGAAATGTTAACCTTTTAAGCTCACGTCAGATAGTTTCAGTACATGCGATATTAGGCTTAGTTCAGTAATTTGAGTCTGTACGGGATAGCTTCAATACGAGGTTATTCCTAAGTCGTTTTCTATCCAATCTCTAGGAGTTAAATAGAGTCCTAAACCAGATCAACTTGTGATCTGGGTCACGTCGTGTTGGGCAAGTTAGAGGCCGTGTTGGACGTGAAGTCGGTTGTTTGAGCTATATATATAAAGCAAGAAAATGCTGCGTGGAGTCACGGCAGCACCAAAACTATCTCTTTCTCGTGCGTTTTTGTCTAGCTCTAGATCGCATCTTTTCTTGCAGCTACTCCGGCAACAATAGTAAACAGGGTAAGAGAAAACCCCACTGGGTTGCATGGAGTTCGATGATACAATCAAAGAAAGATGGGGGCCTAGGTTTCAGAGACTTGGATCTCTTCAATATTTCACTCCTGGCTCGCCAATCTTGGAGGATCCTCGTAAATCCTTCATCCTTGAGCGCTAGGCTGCTAAAGGCTGTTTACTTTCCGGAATCAAGTATCTTGGAGGCCTCTTTGGGATCCCACCCCTCCCAGATTTGGAGAGGTATTTTGGAAGGAAGAGATGCTCTAAACTATGGACTGATCAGACGGATCGGTGATGGTTCATCCACAGCGATTTGGTCTCAAAACTGGATTCCTAGGGACTCAAATCTTAGGCCAATTGTTTGCCTGTCCACAGATAAACCTTTGTTTCTCTCTGATCTTATTCATGCGCCTGAGGCTAGGTGGAATGAAGAGAGGTTGCGCCAATGTTTTCTGCCTAATGATGTCAATGCAATCTTGGGTATCCCGCTGTGTACTCAGGCTATGGAGGATTCCTGGTCATGGCACTATGATCGGAAGGGGATTTTCTCGGTGAAATCTATGTACAGACTGCTGGTCACTCTGAAGACCGAGAGGGAGAACCTACTAGAGGGACGAAGCAACACGTCGAACCCTTCTGCAGAAGAGTCAGGCTGGAAATCAATTTGGTCGGTCAAAGTTCCTGCCAAGATCAGGACCTTCCTCTGGCGCCTTGCGAAGCACTCGCTCCCGATTGAAGATGTGCGCATGCATAGGAACATGGCCTCTGCCGAGACCTGTCAATTTTGCGGGAAGACTGACTCCTGGAGGCACTCTCTGGTGGACTGCACCATGGCTAGGTGTGTCTGGGCACTTGCAAGAGAGAATATTACTTCCGAGATGGCTGAGAATCAAAACCCGAGTGCAAAGATTTGTCTCTTCAATCTGATTGAGGCATTATCACATGCTGAGTTTGTCTCCTTTGCGGTAACCCTCTGGGCCATCTGGACAGCAAGGCGCAAAGCTATTCATGAAAGCATTTTCCAGAGCCCTTTGTCTACTCACACCTTCACAGAAAATTTTGTACGGGAACTTGATATGGGAAATCATCTGGAAACATTGGCTAAAGTAAGTCGCAGCTCTGGCGCGAGATCGAAGCTAAATTCTAGAGGGAAGACACCAACCCGGTGGACTAAGCCCCCTATAGGTTTTGCCATCATCAAGGTCTACGGTGGGTTCAACTCTGACTTCTCCTCGTGCGCAGCAGCTGCTGTTTGCCGGGATGATCATGGTGTCTACCTGGGCTCTTCAGCGGTGACAATTCATGGGATCACTGAGCCGGCAATTGCCGAAGCTATGGCATGTCGGGAGGCGCTAGCCCTTGCGGAGGATCTTCTCCTGCAGCGAGTCATTATTTCATGTGATTCCAAAACTGTGATATCGGCAATCGACGACAACTCGGGAAGAAACTCTGAGATGGTGATCAAGGAAATCAACAATAGAAGACGCCACTTCGATAGCTGCAAGTTCATCTTTGAAGGACGCTCCTCCAATTCTCAAGCTCATGATCTGGCAAAGTTTGCTTGTAATCTGCAGAAGGGTCGCCATTTGTGGCTTTCAAATCCTCATGACCCATCTTGTATACCCCTCTCTTGCAGATTTGATCAGTAGTGCTCGTGTAAACCCCTCAAAAAAAATGTGGCGCTAAAGAAACTTCACGTGGTTCTCACCTCACGGAGGTTGGAAGGGAGATCAGGGAAAAGTACGGCCCATTAAAAAGTACTTTCTCCATTCCTAAATATAAGTTTTTAAAAGATTTTTAAATATAAATTTTTACTCCGTATGTAGTTTTGACTTTTGTGCTTTTAACAAGATGTTCAGACCTGGTGAAGTTGCCAGAAAAATTGCATGCGCACGTGATGGCCCTCAAAGAAACTCCCTTGAGAAAAACATAGCATCAAATAGTTTTATTTATTAAAGAAGCATCAAATAGATCTCATATCGACAAGTATATGATTTGATGGATAGAATTGTCGAGGTCGATGCGAGTCCAGACGAGAGCCTGATATGTGCAGCACACAAGGATGTTGACACGTGTGGATGCGGAATTATCAGGCATGCATGCACACGTGATGGCCCTCAAAGAAGCTCTCTTGAGAAAAAACATAGCATCGAATAGTTTTTTTATTAAGGAAGCATCAAATGGATCTCATATCGACAAGTATATGATTTGATGGATAGAATTGTCGAGGTCGATGCGAGTCCAGACGAAAGCCTGATATGTGCAGCACACAAGGATATTGACACTTGTGGATGCGGATTTATCAGATATGTGTATGTGCATGGGGTTCACGTACGCCTTCTTTCCTTTTTGTTTCATTGCTAGGAATATCTTTTGATCTCGTCTCCATTTGCCAATCTTACGTATCTGTGATGACAATAGACAATCCCGATAAGAAATATCTTTTGAGCGTGTGCACATTTTCAAAACTTTATAGCTCTGACATGAATATGAGCGTCTGCGCATTAGAAAAAACAGAGTTTCGAATAAAAACATTTGTTCCTAACTATACTACAGTCTTGGTATATAGCTGCATTCAAGATTAATTGCCATTCAGAAATAATAATAATGTAACAATAATTTATATATAAACTTATAAATGCAACATGAGTTTAATACTCTAATAGCTAATATTTATTTTACAATGAAAAAAAAAGTTAAACTGAATATTCTTACGAGAAATAACAACAATATCCAAAGCAAACATAGTGAATGATCTTGCTCCACACATGCTCTTATCCAAACTAGACAACCTGAGGAAAGCGTCACTCTTTTCCAATTATCTCTTCGAGAGCTCTATGTGTATTGTATGGACATGCTTGATTGCTTGTATGTATGATGTATCATGTTCTTTTCCATCAGACGCAGATTCACGTACGGACAAAATTGACCTCAGTTTGTTCTTTTGCATTAGGTGTCCGTCTTTTCTCAAGTCGCTGCACGGATAACTACATCTCTGTTAATAATTAATGTGTTTTTTTGTAAATAACTGAAACATAAATTTTTTTAATGTGTTGAGTTGTATCGAATATTGTATGCAAGATAGGTTACCATTGGATTCTAAGTTGTATTGTGGTTAGACCGTGTATAAAGTTGTGGATACTTTTATACTGTCATTTTTTTTGTGTGGATACTTTTATCCTAGACCTCCTATAATGCAAGGATAGATACAAGATGTAACATGTACGAACATAATAGCACAAATACAAAAAGAGAGTTAGTGGTGTGTGCGGACGTGCGGATGGTTGGGGTATAATATTGTACTAGTGTCACGGGGAGGAGCGCTCATAATCAAGCCTCGAAGATGTAACAAATGATGATGAATATTATTAACAAATCTCGGTATCATGCTTCCTGTGATTGCTTAGTTTTCGACATATCAACTACATGCCTCAAATTATCATAACAAGTGGTATCATAACCAAGGTTGAACAGTCTGTTAGGAATCTATCTTTTGTTGATACTTTGGTTGGTCTGCTGAACTTTGTGCTACCTATTCTTGCGGCGACGAGTGGCATCAGGTTTTCACCCCGTAGTTCTCATTTCAATATCGAGCGAGAACAACAGATTTCCTGGTGCTGCTTGAACCCGCCTCCCCCTCTCCCCTCTATTCAGACTTGATACGTTCCATTTCCGTTTTATCTGAAATCGAAAGGAGCAAGGTCCGGTTCTAAAAAAAACAAGGTTGAAGGCTGCGGGTTGTTGATCTAGAAGTGAATCTACGTCCTGGTTGGATCGTGTTTCGCGGAGCTATCAAAAGTTAAATCTAACAGAAGTTAGGATCTGGAGATTTAGAGCGCGTTCGACATCCCACCCCTCTGCTCCGCTCTTCAATTTTTTTTTTCTGAATCTCAATTATTATCGTTCCGAAAAAATGAACATGCACCGGCCCGCTCTCGGAGCGGAGGACATCCGAACGGGACCTTAACGGCAGCAACAGGTTCATCAACGGACGAACGAAAAAGCAATCGAAAGAACACAGGTCGATCGGATCGGTCGCAGCGAAGTCTTCGGTGAGATCGGAATGATCCGATCATGGAGAGTGTGTGCAAGGCGGGGCCTTGCAACCAGGCTAGGCCAGGGGCGGACCCAAGTACAACCGAGTGGGGTCCTACTCAAAATTTCGAATTCCCTTTGTATTTATACATATTCTAAAAGAAAAAAGTTTCAAATTCAGCAAACTGGAAGAAGGTATGCCCCCAGTCAAATGTTGCGTCCCCAGTCAGTATTTTGTCTGGGTCCGCCCCTGGGCTAGGCAATGGTATCCGTGATGTGTGCATGTCAGTGCATGTGGACCAAGGGCCTACGATGCATGTGGCTAGGGTATCGGGCAGAGGGCCGGCGTGCCGCTCGCGCGAGGGAACGCAAGGCATAAGGATGGGATGCGAAAAAACGCTGGTCGATTGGTGGAAAAGGCAAAGCAAGAGATTTGAGTGAAAAAATTACCACAGGGACCAAGAATCAGACGTGATGCTATCTAAGAAAAGAAAAAAAAAGGATTAATCCAAAAGCTACGTGAGAATGTGTGATGGATTTCCCTCATTAAGAAAAAGAAAGTGTGATGGATTGGACTTTGACGAGCAAGCTTGTCGGTGATCTCCTTTTGTTTGGTAGACAGTTTGTGTATGGATGGCAATTGAGGATTCGAGGATTCTGTGTGTGCTGGATAGACACGACACAATGTGGAGTAATGATTGTAGTCGGGTTGAATTGGATGGTCTGAGGATCGATATAGATGCCGATCAAAGCACAATGCATCGAAACCCATATGAGAGCACCCAAAACGACAGCTCAGACAACCGAAACCGACTCATCGGTCGCATCGGCGACTTCAACCATATGATTCTCTGACCCTGAGGACTCAAAACACCTTCAGTTTCTCACGTGTCAGAGGCGAATCATGTCCTTTGCACGGTGTTACCAACGAGGATTCCACCTTTATATGCTCCAAAGACAAAGGCAAAGCAAGACATGCACATATCTCTTCAAGCTCGGGCATGATTTGTAACACCGGAGCCATGACCATAGCAATAGACTCGCTCTCAATGGTACACAACACAAGAGGCAAGGCAGACAACGATGACGGATAATCCCATCACGAGAAGAGAAAGGGAGAGCCTACTCGGAGAAGCATCCGTTCGCTCCAGGAATTTCATTTGTGGCCTTCTTCGATACAGTACACGTCCAAGGAATGTTGGTATGACCTCTCGTTCCATCTTCGAAAAACCCTAAGTTTTTTTCGAACGATCACGGGGTAGGGGGCAAGTCCCCACCTAACAAAATCCTAAGTAAACCCCTCTTTCCCATTCCGTTGATTGGTGGATTCCTGCTTATGATCCAAATGACTATCAATCAATGCACTAATACCAGATACAATAGGGGGTACTAGAGACGCTCATCCCCGATCCCCGATGTTCGCCGCCGGCAACGACTTGGATGGAGGTGGAGCCCTTGGTAGCATTCTGGTACCTTTTTTTTTCTTGAGGGGAGGTAGCATTCTTTTTCTTTTCTTTTTTGAAACTTGGGGAGGTAGCATTCTGGCACCAAAGAAAGGACGGGAAATGGGGACAAGTGTTTTCCTTTTACTAGGCCGACCGAGCAGTGTGTGGTGGGTTGGACTATTTCACTGGGCCGATCCGACCGGCATTATTGGGCCTGGCCCAAATCTCCCTCGCCACCTTTGTTTTTGCTTGATAATTCTCCATGGCCGCCGCCGCAAGGCCTCGCCGGAGAAGCAATTAAACCCTGAGGTAGTCCAGCGATTCCGTTTCCTCGAAGGAACTCTCTTATTCACTCGCCGCATCCATCTGTTTCTGCTGCTGGTTAGTGCGTTCATCACACTACGGGAGAGGAGGCTGACGCCTACGGCCGAAACCTACGTCAACGGCCAAATGTCGGGGCCGTCGGCGTAGACGGCCCGACTCATCAGCCCTGGTGGTGGGCCGTCGGCGTCCCAAAGCCGTCGGCGTAGCCGTACCTAAGCCGAGGGCCGCCGTCGGCGTAGAAAGGCCGTCGGCGTAGGCCCAATTTAGGCCGACGGCCGCCGTCGGCGTTTAATGGGCCGTCGGCGTAGGCCTGCCAGGTGGGCCCCGGTGACGGCCGGACGTTACGGCGTCAGCCCAGCAGGGGCTACGCCGACGGCCCCGACCTTTGGCCGTCGGCGTAGACCCCGGGTTGTGTTTTTTTTTCCATTTTTATTTTCTTTTGTTTAACTATTTAATCTTATATTACTAATACTAATACATCAAATAATATTGGAAATGGAATTATGGTATATATCATCTCATTTCAACACTCGATATACGTATGCCTCTTTATTCTTTTAATGTCTACTAATTAATACATAAAATAATATAATAACAAATTATAATACTAAATTAAAATATATTATGCCACTATTACTATATTAATATGTATGCTCCACAGTTGTGCCTCGTGCGGAGAAAGCTATAAGAGTACACCGCCGCCCCCCTCCCGGCCGGCCCCGGCCTCGCGCCCGGACTAAGCCGGGTTTCGGTGAAGAAAGATCGTCGTAGTACCGCATTAACTTGCATGTGATTAATTGTAGGGTATGTGTCCAAGTGTGGTGTAAGATCAATGCATAAAGGCAATGTCTAGCTCCTTGGTGTGACCATTTTCACATTCATGTGATAGCACTATTCAAAGTCATGGACATGTAGGTGGAAATACACCCGTTTGCGGGTATTCCGGGGGCTACGAAAGGTTACAAGGTCCCAACCTTGTTTTCCATGTAGTTTTGTCCTAAACAAATCTTAACAAACCAAAAAGTACATTGTTGAAACATCATGCGGAGAAAGCTATAGGGGTAGACCGCCAGGCCCCCCTCCGAAGCAGGATGTCGCAGGTGAATAACCGCCAGAGCGTCGGAATCCCACAAAAAATTGCATGTGGACCTAGTTTATGTGTTCAAGTGTGGTGGAAGGCCCATAGATGCAAAACATAGATCCCGGGTGTGACCTTCTTCATACATGAATGCGATAACACTTAGAAAAAGATTCATGCACACGTGTAGACGTGTACTCCCGGAGGTGAATGATCTTGTGGTGAAATGTGTCCAACCTTGCTTCTCCATGTACATATATATGTGCTAAACAAGCACAGATGGAGACAAGAAGTCCATTGGTCCACCCTGGTATGGAGAAAGCTATAGGGGTAGACCTGCTGGTCCCCCCGATCGTCTACCCCCCTAGATATTCTCCGGATGGGGGTAGACCGGTGGACATTTGTCTTGGGTTGTGTTTGGTTAGGTCATAGCTAGGGTCATTAAAAACCATGTCTGTGTTCCGATGCCCTGATTAAGCTATCGGTGTTTCCTATTTATTTAACACGTACCGCGCGGGCCCGGATCGTCTACCTCCCTAGCTAGATGCTTGCAAAGAGCTAAAAGGTTTGCTCCAGGGTGAAGATCTTAAGCAAGAGCAGGACACTGATGAGCCAGTGAAGAAAAGAGGTGGTTGTGGTTTCGGAGGTGAATGACCGTCGGAGGGCCGGAATCATTGGAAAACCTGCATGTGGAGCTAGGTTATGTTTATAAGTGTGATTTAATGTTTGTAGATGGCATATGTAGGTCATGTGTCTGACGTTGTTCACGGACATGGGCTAACACTTAGTAAAATCGTCGATCCGTATGTGGAAACTCCCGGTACGTGTCTACCGGTGTGAATAATGTGGTGAAATGTGTTCAACCTTGGTTTTCCATGTACATATGTGCTAAACAAACATAGATAGATAAAAAAGTCCATTGGTCCATCCTCGTACGGAAAAAGCTATAAGGGTAGATCTGCGGGCCCCCCCGGTCTACGGTTTCGGAGGTGAATGACCGTCGGAGGGCCGGAATCATTGGAAAACCTGCATGTGGAGCTAGGTTATGTTTATAGGTGTGATTTAATGTTTGTAGATGGCATATGTAGGTCATGTGTCTGACGTTGTTCACGGTCATGGGCTAACACTTAGTAAAATCGTCGATCCGTATGTGGAAACTCCCGGTACGTGTCTACCGGTGTGAATAATGTGGTGAAATGTGTTCAACCTTGGTTTTCCATGTACATATGTGCTAAACAAACATAGATAGATAAAAAAGTCCATTGGTCCATCCTCGTACGGAGAAAGCTATAAGGGTAGATCTGCGGGGCCCCCCGATCTAGGGTTTCGGAGGTGAATAACCGTCGGAGGGCTAGAATCATTGGAAAACCTGCATGTGGAGCTAGGTGATGTTTATAAGTGTGATTTAATGTTTGTAGATGTCATATGTAGGTCATGTGTCTGACGTTGTTCACGGACTTGGGCTAACACTTAGTAAAATCGTCGATCCGTATGTGGAAACTCCCGGTACGTGTCTACCGGTGTGAATAATGTGGTGAAATGTGTTCAACCTTGGTTTTCCATGTACATATGTGCTAAAAAAACATAGATAGATAAAAAAGTCCATTGGTCCATCCTCGTACGGAGAAAGCTATAAGGGTAGATCTGCGGGGCCCCCCGATCTAGGGTTTCGGAGGTGAATGACCGTCGGAGGGCCGGAATCATTGGAAAACCTGCATGTGGAGCTAGGTGATGTTTATAAGTGTGATATAATGTTTTGTAGATGGCATATGTAGGTCATGTGTCTGACGTTGTTCACGGACATGGGCTAACACTTAGTAAAATCGTCGATCCGTATGTGGAAACTCCCGGTACGTGTCTACCGGTGTGAATAACGTGGTGAAATGTGTTCAACCTTGGTTTTCCATGTACATATGTGCTAACCAAACATATATAGATAAAAAAGTCCATTGGTCCATCCTCGTACGGAGAAAGCTATAAGGGTAGATCTGCGGGGCCCCTCGATCTAGGGTTTCGGAGGTGAATGACCGTCGGAGAGCCGGAATCATTGGAAGACCTGCATGTGGAGCTAGGTGATGTTTATAAGTGTGATTTAATGTTTGTATATGGCATATGTAGGTCATGTGTCTGACGTTGTTCACGGACATGGGCTAACACTTAGTAAAATCGTCGATCCGTATGTGGAAACTCCCGATACGTGTCTACCGGTGTGAATAATGTGGTGAAATGTGTTCAACCTTGGTTTTCCATGTACATATGTGCTAAACAAACATAGATAGATAAAAAAGTCCATTGGTCCATCCTCGTACGGAGAAAGCTATAAGGGTAGATCTGCGGGGCCCCCCGATCTAGGGTTTCGGAGGTGAATGACCGTCGGAGGGCCGGAATCATTGGAAAACCTGCATGTGGAGCTAGGTGATGTTTATAAGTGTGATTTAATGTTTGTAGATGGCATATGTAGGTCATGTGTCTGACGTTGTTCACGGACATGGGCTAACACTTAGTAAAATCGTCGATCCGTATGTGGAAACTCCCGGTACGTGTCTACCGGTGTGAATAATGTGGTGAAATGTGTTCAACCTTGGTTTTCCATGTACATATGTGCTAAACAAACATAGATAGATAAAAAAGTCCATTGGTCCATCCTCGTACGGAGAAAGCTATAAGGGTAGATCTGCGGGCCCCACCGATCTAGGGTTTCGGAGGTGAATGATCGTCGGAGGGCCGGAATCATTGGAAAACCTGCATGTGGAGCTAGGTTATGTTTATAAGTGTGATTTAATGTTTGTAGATGGCATATGTAGGTCATGTGTCTGACGTTGTTCACAGACATGGGCTAACACTTAGTAAAATCGTCGATCCGTATGTGGAAACTCCCGGTACGTGTCTACCGGTGTGAATAATGTGGTGAAATGTGTTCAACCTTGGTTTTCCATGTACATATGTGCTAAAAAACATAGATAGATAAGAAAGTCCATTGGTCCATCCTCGTAGGGAGAAAGCTATAAGGGTAGATCTGCGGGGCCCCCGATCTAGGGTTTCAGAGGTGAATGACCGTCGGAGGGCCGGAATCATTGGAAAACCTGCATGTGGAGCTAGGTTATGTTTATAAGTGTGATTTAATGTTTGTAGATGGCATATGTAGGTCATGTGTCTGACGTTGTTCACGGACATGGGCTAACACTTAGTAAAATCGTCGATCCGTATGTGGAAACTCCCGGTACGTGTCTACCGGTGTGAATAATGTGGTGAAATTAGTTCAACCTTGGTTTTCCATGTACATATGTGCTAACCAAACATAGATAGATAAAAAAGTCCATTGGTCCATCCTCGTACGGAGAAAGCTATAAGGGTAGATCTGCGCCCCCCCCCCCCCCGATATAGGGTTTCGGAGGTGAATGACCGTCGGAGGGCCGGAATCATTGGAAACCTGCATGTGGAGCTAGGTTATGTTTATAAGTGTGATTTAATGTTTGTAGATGGCATATGTAGGTCATGTGTCTGACGGTTTTCACGGACATGGGCTAACACTTAGTAAAATCGTCGATCCGTATGTGGAAACTCCCGGTACGTGTCTACCGGTGTGAATAATGTGGTGAAATGTGTTCAACCTTGGTTTTCCATGTACATATGTGCTAAAAAAACATAGATAGATAAAAAAGCCCATTGGTCCATCCTCGTACGGAGAAAGCTATAAGGGTAGATCTGCGGGCCCCCGGATCTAGGGTTTCGGAGGTGAATGACCGTCGGAGGGCCGGAATCATTGGAAAACCTGCATATGGAGCTAGATTATGTTTATAAGTGTGATTTAATGTTTGTAGATGGCATATGTAGGTCATGTGTCTGACGTTGTTCACGGACATGGGCTAACACTTAGTAAAATCGTCGATCCGTATGTGGAAACTCCCGGTACGTGTCTATCGGTGTGAATAATGTGGTGAAATTAGTTCAACCTTGGTTTTCCATGTACATATGTCCTAAACAAACATAGATAGATAAAAAAGTCCATTGGTCCATCCTCGTACGGAGAAAGCTATAAGGGTAGATCTGCGGGCCCCCCCGATCTAGGGTTTCGGTGGCGAACGGTGTAAAAATAATTTATATTGTTGAGAAACTATTAAAATGGTGTGTAAAAGTATTAAAGTAAAAAAAAATTATATGCTTGAAAACTTAAAAGAATACAAAAATAATGAATATGGACCTAAGCCGACGGCCAGGCCGTCGACGTATCCCAATTTTCAATAAATAAATAAACCTAAGCCGACGGCTAGGCCGTCGGCGTATCTATTAATATTTTTTAATACCTAAGCCGACGGCTTGGCCGTCGGCGTAGGTCCCCGCCCCCACATCCCGACCATGGACCCCCTGGGTCAACCGTTGTCTCCCCCGCGCCCCACTCGTTCGTGCCCAACCCCCCGGACCCCGCCGCTCCCCCGACCCCGCCGCCGGAGTCTGCCGCCGCCGCCAGGCCCCCCTCGCCACATCCCGTCCCCCACCCCATCTTGTGCGTCACCGGAGCACCATGCGGGGCGCGTGCCGGCCGGATCCCGACCCCGCCGCCACCGGATCCGGCAGCCGCCCAGGCCCGCCGCCGCCTCCCCGTGCTCGAGGCTGAGCTCGAGCTCCCTCGGCTCCTCCTGTGCCGCCACCGGAGCCCGCCCCTGAGCTCCCCCGCCGCCGAGTTCCGCCCTCGACGGCCACCCTGCCCGCCGGCCACCCCTCCGCGGCCCACCTTGACGCCGGACCCCACCCCGACGCCGGCCCGACCCCAAGCCGACCCCCACCTCGGCAGTAAGTTGCTCCCCCCCACTCTCTTCTCCATTTGTTAGTTTTTTGTTTTAAAATCCATAGAAATATACATATTTTGATGTGACATGATACTGTACTAAGATAACTTTAATTACAAATTCATTTTCAAAGGAGAAAAATGTTAAGAAAAATGAATACAAATACACGAAAAATTTAAATACAAATTCATTTTCCCGTATCATACAAATATACGTTTTAGGGGTTTCAAAAAAGAAAAATGTTTAGCAAAATGAATTATATTGTAATAATATTATGGTTGATTAAAAGAGACAAGACCGAAAAGATAAGATAGTGTTTTTAATAGAGTATTTAGATCTGCAAAAACAAGAAAAACAAATAATTGGAGAAGTGGGGTATCCTGTGGTGTCTCGTTGAAAATTGGAGAAGTTATGTTTATTTTTTTAAAAATAAGATTTAGACAACAAGGACAATGTTAAGCAAAATAGGATTTAGAGAACAAGCAAAATGTCAAGCATAATAATATGTCACTTCTAATTCTAGTTCTTTCATTCAGATTATCTTGGAGCCGCCGCCGTCTCAGAGCCCCTTCGTCGCCTCGCACCCCCGTTGTCGATCACGCTTCAAGGGTGAGAATCCGTTCACCCCTGTCGTGTACCTAGGTTTATTTTCATGTCTAGATCACCAAGTCAAGTCGCGTCACCTAGGCGTCATCCCGACTGTAAGCGTTACGCGGATAAATATGCATTAGTGGTCTCGCATATTTTGAACCGTAACGCTTACGGCTTTTATCGGACAGTCGGCGGATTCGTAGTTGGGTATGGTTCTCGCTGGCTCTTCCTCGATTCGAGACAGGATTCCGGCGGCGCCTCCTCGTTGTTCTCCGGATGCACATTCTCTCGACTTTTAGTCGAGACGTGTATCGGGAGAGCAGCGGGGAGGTGCTGCCGAAATTTTGCTCAGATCGGGGTAGAGTCAGGGAGAACTTACCCAATCTACGGATCCGGCGGCTGGTTAGGACCCACTTTCCTATTAGAACATGTAGGTTGATGCATGCGTAAAAAATGAAGCATTTTAATCTCCCGTTTGATATTAAATGTTATGTTTGTCGTTTCGCTCTCAATAAAGCAGAAGAGGATGGCTGATAATGGGTGGATGTATAGTGGACGTACTAGTGCTGTTGACAGAACAGATGAGTGGGCATGGAAGACCGCTATGGTAGTGCAGGATATAGCCCGTGGTCCAAAGATACTTGATTCCCGTTGCCCTTGCGTCCGTTGAAGAAATCGTCATCGCGCTAGAAAGGAGGTTATGAAACAACACCTTTGGGCTTATGGGTATATGCCGGGCTTCGTCACGACGGTCCACTTTAGTCAGAATGAACGTGATAGAATTGACGTGATGCGGCAGCGGATCGATGGCATAGAGTACGATGGCATGCGAAACTTGCTGGAGGATTTCCGTGATGCCATGCCGGAGTCTCCACCTTGTGCTGAACCAGAGGGACCGCCGGAACCGGAGCAACCGCCTGAACCACAGGATCCCGAGCCATCCGCTAAGGCGTTCTATGATATGATGGAATCGGCTAAGAGGCCTCTTTACCCGGGTGCAAATGTTTCTCAGCTCGATACCATCTCGCAAGCACTAGCCTCAAAGCTACAGTTCAACATGAACCGTTCATGCTTTGAAGCCACTCTGGTAAGACATGCTAACACGTTGCCCGATGGTCATTGTCTGCCTAAAACCTTGTACGAATGCAAGAAAATCACGCGAGCGCTCAGCATGGACTACATAAAGATAGATTGTTGTCCAAAAGGTTGCCTTCTGTTTTGGAAACAGTTTGCGGATGACAAGTACTGTAGCTTGTGTGGGGCCTCTAGGTATCTTGAGTCCAAGGGAGCTGATGTTGAGCCCAAGGTGCAGACAAAGGTCCCCGCTTCGATTCTTCGTTATCTCCCATTCATAAAAAGAATCCAGCGGCTTTACATGACCTTGGAGTCTGCCAAACAGATGACGTGGCACAAGGACGGGAAGAGATACCCTGACGAGCACGGACGGGAAACAATGGGACATCCATCTGATGGCAGGGCATGGAAGAAGTTTGATGAAGACCACCCCGATCTGGCGGCAGAGGCCCGGCACTGCAGAATTGCCATATCTATGGATGGATTCAATCCATATGGCATGTCGAGTTCCTCGTACAGCTGTTGGCCGGTGTTTGTTATTCCGCTCAATCTCCCTCCCCCAGCCCTAATGCAAAGGAATACCATATTCTTGACGCTGATCATTCCAGGGCCTGACTATCCGGGGAAGAATTTGAGTGTCTACATGCAGCCGCTTGTGGATGATCTGAACCACTCTTGGCACCACCCAACGTTGACATACGACCGTGCATCGAAGTCAAACTTCTTCATGAAAGTTTGGTACCAATATTCCATGCACGACATGCCTGCGTATGCCCTATTCTGCGGCCATTGTACAGCTGGTAAGTGGCCATGCCCAGTGTGCAGGCAACTACTTGAGTTCCTTTGGCTAAAAGCGGGTAAAAAATATTCTGCCTTTTACACGCATCGGGCGTTTCTCAAAAGAGATCATCCGTTCAGACAGGACAGAAGGAACTTCAGGAAGGGCAAAGTTGTGCTTGAAGAAAGACAGATACCAACGTTCAATGGTGCAGCTGTTAAGGCCGAGCTAGCCGCTCTCGTGCGTACTGAATCCGGTGTCCCAGTATTTGACGGATATGGTAAGGAGCACAACTGGACTCACGAGGCAGGCATAAAGAAGCTCGACTATTATCACGAATTAGCACTTCCCCATAACATCGATGTGATGCACACCGAAAAGAATGTCGTAGAGTCCCTTTTTAACACAATCCTGAACATTTCTGAGAAGACAAAGGATAATGTCAAGGCTAGAGTCGATGTTAAGGAGCTGTGTGATAGGCCGAGACAACACATGCAGCCTCCTGAAGGCAAACAAAAAGGGTGGTTGAAGCCGCATTCACAGTTTGTGCTTGATAAGGACCAAAAGAAGGAGTCATTCACGTGGCTGAAATACGTCGTGATGTTTCCTGATGGTTATTGTTCGAATATAAGCAAGGGAGTCAATATTGAGAAGGGAAAAGTCACTGGGATGAAGAGTCACGACTATCATATATGGATTGAGCGATTGATGCCGGTGATGCTTCGAGGTTATCTCCCTGAGCGTATCTGGCGAGTGCTAGCGGAGTTGAGCCATTTCTTCCGCACGGTCTGTGCTAAGAAGATATGTCCCGTGATGATTGAGAAGCTGCATGATCTAGTGCCGGAGTTGCTATACAAGTTAGAGAAGATATTTCCGTCAGGCTTCTTTACTCCAATGCTACATCTCATTGTGCATCTCGCGAACGAGGCACTCTTGGGTGGACCGGTGCAGTTTCGTTGGCAGTTTTGTATTGAGAGAGAGTTCAAGTATATTCGGCTCAAATGTGGAAACAAAAATAAGATTGAAGCATGCATAGCTGAGGCAACTATCCTCCAGGAGATAGCAAACGCCACGACAGCGTACTATGCGGATGAAGTTCCCACTATGCATAACCAGGTACCTCGGTACAATGTCGACGAGCCCAAGCGTGACCCCAAGCTCCTCCTCTTCAAGTTTCCAGGTGGCAAGGCCGGTGGCGCAAAACCTCATACCTTGTCCAACCAAGATAAGGAGTGCATAATGCTCTATGTGCTTATGAACATGGGGGAAGTGGTGGAGGACCAGAAGAAAGAGAGCGGGGAGGAGGAGGAGGAGGAGGTGCCCAGTTTCCTTAGGTAAAATGGCGACTTAATTACTTTGCAACTGGTAACTCGGTTTCGTTCTAATACGTATTTTCTCCTTCTAGCCAATTCGTGGATGAGGTGTGGCCGGGACCAACAGACCCCGATGCTGCGCAGTTGGATGCTCTTCTGAAAGGGGGTGTCCCGGGAAGAAGTTTCACGTCATGGTTCAGGGAAAAGGTAATCCGTAACCTATCCCTCTTAATTACCTGACAACTTGGCCCTCTTATTACACGTAACTAATGCACGATTCGTACTAAACTTGTAGGGAGCTGATCCCACAGTGATGATGTCGGATGAGTTGAGATGTGTCTCTCAGGGTTTTAACAGTAAAGTCAACATGTATGAGAAGTATGATGTGAATGGGTATCGCTTTCATACAGAGGGCCACCAAAATAGTCGCCCGGGTGCAAAAACTATAAATACCGGGGTCTTCACCAAGGGACAAGATGACTTTGATTACTACGGAAGGTTGCAGAACGTATACGAGCTGACGTTCAACAATGGGCCCGTAGAACTCAATCTCGTTGTGTTCAAATGCCACTGGTTCGATCCACACCATGGACACAAAAATACCCCTTCCATTGTGTTAGTTGAAGTTAGGCCTTCAACCACCTATAGCGGATCCGATGTCTTTGTTGTGGCTCACCAAGCGAAGCAAGTTTATTACTTGCCCTACCCATGCCAGAAAGAATACCTCCAGGGCTGGGAAGTCGTGTACCAGGTATCGCCACATGGTAAACTACCCATGCCCTCCGAGGACGATTACAACAACATTAACCCTCAAACATACGAGGGAATTTTCTATCAAGAGCAAGAGAACTTTGGGGACTTTGGCTTAGAAGGTCTTGAGGACCTCGAGAACGATGCACACACCCGTGGTGAGATAGTCACGGATATAAGTGACATAGAGATGCACAACAAGGCACATGCCAATGATGAGCCTCAGAGTTATGATGATGATGAGCCTCCACCGTCCGAGGATCCCGACGCTTTATACACACGTGATAGTGATAGTGATGATGGAGATGAGAATGAGCCTCAGAGTGATGATGATGATTATTAGTATTTATGTATCTCGATACTATATGTATGTTATTTTGGACGATGATGATGATTGTGTGCGGATGTGCTACGATGAATTGATGATGATGTTATTTTTGTATCTTGTCGATGTGCACGTGCTATTTAAAATACTCTATGTTCCATGACAATGATGAGTCTCCACCGTGCGAGGATCCCGAGGCTGAGAGTGATGACGAGTATTAGTATTTATTTTCATCTTAATTGCATTGCGTCTTTATGCTTAATTGTTTTATTTTTCTCAATGCAGGTGATTGTCCAATATGAGTGGCAAGGCATCACCGCAGTCCTTGCTTCAGGGGATAAAGAAGACGAAGAGTGGAAGAGCAACCACCTCAAGGTACGGCGCCGAGGAGGTAGGAGGAGGAGGGGATGCAGGACGAGGAGGAGGAAGAGGGGGACGTCCCCCGAGGTCAGACCGAGGAGGTACATTGCATCTTCATTATGCTTGGTATTTATTTTTCAACATGCTTCTTAATTTTTTATCTTTTCCGATTGCAGGAGGCCGAGGACGAGGTCGAGGACGAGGGCGAGGTACCGTCCTTCTAAGTGACATACCCTCCGCTTCCGGCGACGTGGCTTCACAGACAGCATTCTCGAAGTCTCTAGACGAGGAGATTGACTCTCGAGGCTTGGAAGCGGAGTCTCGAGACGAGGAGATGGTGACTGTGTCGGGGCCATCGAGTGCGTCGACGAAGAAGGCAAAGGTTCGTGGGGAAACAGAAGTCCCTAAGGAGGAGCCTGCCCCGGAGGCTCGGACCCTCATTGAACCTACTAGAACTGAGTAAGTGGCTATAGTTTCATTTCGTTGATACCAACTTGGCATGTACTGATGTTTGATTCTTGTGCAGCAATTGGCTTCATCCTGCGGGGACCCGAGTCCCTGGCTGCATGCTTGGAGCTATCATTAGGAAGTTTTGGCCGGGCTTCTACACCACAGACAAAGGCGAGAGGAAGCTAGCCACGACTTGGAGACACTACCAGCTCGCAGATTGTCCCCCCTACGGGAAAGCTTCTGACGCCGTGATCAATAAGTTTTGGGTACGGAAAAATCATGACTCTTCACACTTTTTTTGTTCATAGTTGATGACCCTGCCATGCTAACTCATGAATCCCACACTTTTTTGATGCATGATTTCAGAGATTCTATAGGGTGGCTCCGGAGCACCAGGAGACGGCGAACAAGACACTGCAGGCTCATTGTAAGAGGTTGACTAATCAGCAGTTCTATAACCAGGGTCATACCGCCAGGAGTCAATACAACATGGCGAAATCGGGCAAGCCGTTGCCGAAGCACGAGAATGTCAAGTCACGCTCGACGATGAGCGCGGAACAGTACGACGAGGTAAGTAAATTGTCGATGAGATTATATGTTAATGCTAAGTTGCAATTACATCATCTGTTCTTCACATGCGTATTGATTTTTCAGGTTAGGCCCGATTGGGCCTATGGCAAGGAGGAGGCATGGAGGGCGTTGACTGCGAGGTGGCGCGGGGAAGACGAGGAGTGGAACGCCTTGAGCGAGTGGAACAAGGCGAACCGCGACAGCGGGGGGACACATCGGGCTGGAAACCTAGGCAGTGAGCGCTACAAGGCCAAGCTGGTATACACATACATGGAACAACCTGCTTTTATTTCCCCTCATGCATGTTCCTACTTGGTACTCATAAAATCTCTTTGGCGATGCAGGAGGATAAACTAGGGAGGCCTGTCAGCTCATATGAGTCATGGGACTCGATGAGGATGATGGCGCCCGATCTCTCCCAGCCTCAGCCTCAGCTTCCCGAGTACTTCGGCACTGCCCAGGAGGACGGTGCTAACTACCTCGAGGCGATGATCGCTTTTAATCCGCAGTTGGAAGACCCTAGAAGTGTGAAACCCGACCCCAGAGCGTTGGTCGTGTCTGGGGGAGGCTTTCAGCACGGCCGTCTAAAGGTCATGGATAATATGACCCCGCGCAATCCCAATTTGAGCCTCACGCGGATCAAGGCTACCCTCGGTCCCGACGACCCCGCACCGCCTCCTCGACGACGGCCTTCCCAGACTGGCTACGATGTAAGTTTCTCTCATTTCCATCCTTTCTGTGACAATACTACTTCCTCAGTGGCTTAGTTGATGAGATGGTTCAATTTTTGTAATTGTAGGCTGCTTTCGAGGCGGCCTACAAGGCCCACAACGACGCCTATTTGGTGGACCTTGCGCAGTGGAGACAGAGAGCACAAATACACGAGGAGTGGAAAGAGGCAAAAGAAGTTGTAAGTTCCAACCTTTCTTTTTTTCAAAAGATGACAAGTCTCAATTTTTATACTTTTGTGCAATGCCTGACATGTTAACTATCTTGCAGGCTCTAGAGAGTGCTCGGCTTACGGGAGTGCTCGTCGATATACCGCCACGACCTCCTCGAGCCGGGCTTAAGATGGAGTTTGTATCGAAGGAAGAGTTCGCCCAGAACTACTACTACACCGGCTTAACCCCGGTAATTTACTTGCCCAATCAGTTGCTACCACTTTCATGTGCCTTGGCGGTTGCTAACTATTTCTCAAACGTGTAGGGAACGGGAGCCTCCGGGACTGGACCCTTTGGTCGTGCTGCTGCCTCGCCGTCGGCGTCCCGCGCGGTCACACCGGTGCACCCTGGCCCTGGTGGTAGTGGTGCCTCGCGCGAGAGCACACCGGTTCATGGTGGCGCGGGATCACCTGCTTCCGGTGCTGGTTCGACGGCGCCTCCGCACCGTCAGTCGCCTATCTTCACGCGCGGAGACCTCGGCTTCTCCGGCTCGACTCCCTCTCCGGACGCGACGAGCTGAGGATGATGCTACGGCGGCCGGGTAGAGGTCTCTTTGTAGATGTTTAGCTCTTCTTGTACTGTGTATCGATACTATCTATCTTATTTTAGATGTTTGGATGTTGTTATACCGTGTATCGAAACGATGTGCATGTCTATCGATACTATCTATCTATCTATTATGGTCTATGTTGATGTGCATGTCTATCGATACTATCTATCTATCTATTATGTTCTTTGTTGATGTGCATGTGCTATATAATGATATGTGGATGAATACTGTGCAACTAGAAGTTTGTATATGCAGGAAACGTAGCAAAACAGAGAAAAATAGGTACCCTGCCAGTACCTACGCCGACGGCCAGGCCGTCGGCGTAGGCCATATCCTGGGCCAAATGGCACAGCCTAGCCGACGGCCAGGCCGTCGGCGTAGGCCCTCTGCCCAGATCACACGAGGGGGCGACGCGTGCCCTGCCTGGAAGGGGACCTACCCCGACGGCCAGGCCGTCGGCATAGACCCCAAGCCCAGCCCACCCACAGCTTGCCGCGTGGCAACCTACGCCGACGGCCCGGCCGTCGGCGTAGAGGGCGACCAGGCCTAACGGCCGTTAAGGCCAGTGTGGGGCCCGCGACCTCTACGCCGACGGCCACAAAAAGCCCGTTGGGGCCCGTATACGCCGACGGCTTTTAGGTCAAGCCCGAGGGAACCCTGGCCCGACGGCTATACGCCGACGGCGGCCGTCGGGGTAGGCCTACACCGACGGCTGTAGGGCCTACGCCGACGGCAGCCGGCCGTCGGCGTATTGCCTCCGTCCCGTAGTGTCAGGATGGCGGCGACTCTGAGGAGCCTGGTGAATAATCAATAATCCCCCCACTGACAGGACTGTTTCTTTTCTTGATGCGCAGTTCCTGGTATATGGTACTGATTGATGCCTGCCTTTTGTTTTGATAAGACAGCAATAAGGTGATGTTTTGAAGTGTTTTATACATTTTCTGTTTCTTTCAGGGTTTCCTTACATTGTGAAATATAAATGAATGATGTTCTTGGTACTGTAGAATGCAATGTGGTGCCCATTTTTTAGTGTATTTAGTATTTACTACAAGTTACAACATCCCATTAACCGGCTCAGTCGCAAGGATATTACGGCAACATTTTTCAGATTTTACATGTAGATAACTAAGCATATGAGATACTATTACTTTTCACATATGTTTGAAGGGTTCTGAAATACTAGGTTTTTACCTTGTTGTGATTGAGATTGCGACAAATCATGTCTCAAATAGTTTTGATCTTATAACAACTGAGATCTTATGCCAATGGTTAAGATCTTCTACATACGTGCCTTTATTAGATGAGGAAGTGCTAATTATTGGTACCCTTGCAGTTTTCCAAGTTGTAGCTAGGAGTATACAGAAATTGCACTGGATTGTAATGCATCCTAATTCCACTTCTTCAGGAGAATGTCTTAGCCAAGTCAAGGATGATGGTCCCAGATTGTCATAAGCGGCTTGAAGCCGCACTGGCAGACCTGAAAGCAACCCTGGTAAAACTTACCGAATTTCTTGAGGTAAACTTGACATCATCTACGATCTTGTCTTGAGCTGTTACAAAATATTTGCAGGCCGAATTGAAGGACTCAGGAGAACAAGGTATCGAGATAGGAGAGGCGGAGCGTGCGATCACAGAAGTTGAAACTGTATTCAACCCTAACGGAGATAAACTCACAAGTCTATAACATCGATGTGTTGAAGTTTTAGCAAGCATCTTAATAAAATACTTGCCCTGACTTGTAAGATACTGATTTCATGAGATGTTTCGAACCATTGTTGGTACCTCAGAAACTCATTCCATGAGATGTTTTCATGTGAGTTGGTGTTATCGCCCTGACTTGTAAGATATTGCCCTGATCTATGTTTTCGCTATGTCCATGAGTTCCTTTTTGACATGCGGAATTCCTCAAGAGAAGTCAGAATTGCTGGTTAAACATTGGTTAATCTGCATATATGTAGGCATATGTTATATACATCATGTTGCTGTACAGCATTCTATTCACCGTGTATGTGTGTTGTTCGTATAAACGGAAAAGGAGAAATAACTCTCTAATTCCCTGTCAAAAGAAGAAGAAACTAAGAACGCTTCACAAAAATGCTTCCCGGATCACCCGTGCAAATACACGTGATGACAACCGGCTCAAGACATCTGGTAGGATCTTCGATGAGATGCTGGGCAACACGGGTAGAAGCTCTTGCACCAGAGACATGACATTTACGTCCTGTCATTGACAAACGAATGTGTACCAGGCAATATCAGTAACAGTTCAGGTTCTCTTTTGCATGTTCTAGAAAAAGGAAAATGCTGACAGTTTAGCATGCATACCCCGTTGATTGTCGGATTTGCCGTCCCAGCTGTTAGAAACTTGACGACCTTCTCGACATTGTTCAAGATGATTCTGTCTTCCTCTGTGATTGTAGGAAGCAATGCACCGGACCTCATAGGAACCATGCCGAAAACTGGGATGGGATTTCTAACCCCAAAAGATGAAGCTACCTGTAGCAATTGCTCCCTTGAAACCGCGTCGATGGCTTTAACAATCTGCACCGTACATAATAAGAGGGATCAATACATAAGCACTTGACTGAATGTTCTAAAATACATTTCCATCATTCAGTAAATCACTGCACTAAGCGTAGCAGGTACTCCTTAAATCATCGATATCTATTGTGACATGAGAGCTGAGTAGCTGACCTCATCAAGAATGAACTCCCGGAAGAAGTCGCCCCTGTCAGAGAGTAGAAAAGAGAGAGCAGCCCGAGCTTTGATTGGGCTCTCAGGTTGGGAAATGGCCATTGGAAATGCAGGAACTAAACTGGTGCTAGGTTGGAATCCTATAGCACCCAGCTCAGCCATGTTACCCTTCATGTCCTCCCCACCACCACTCTTTGCAGCACTAATGAAATTCTCGAAAGCTTGCATAACGTCAATGAACCTCTCTGCATCAAAAACACCTGTTTTGCCATATATTGTGTAACGCAAGGCACTCCTTAGTCGAGGTGATTCATCTGTTAGCAGCCTCTGTTAAAGTCAACCGAGCAAAGAATCACTGATACAGCAACTCATATCAACATCACAAATAGACCAAATGGAAGAAGGAATTGTCTTTTCTGAAAACTGAAGAAGGAATAATGCAATAGCTATAAGCGTGTCTCGTATCTTCTTTCCTTGGATATATTACCAACAACATGGTTCTTGGAAAATATAGAAATATGTGGGGACGGTATAAAAACGAATCAAAGGTTGAGATGCTGACCTGTGCAATATATGGATATGCTTCATCAACGATGGCAAATTCAGGGTCTCCCACCAAAGCTATACCTTCTAATACTCCAATTGCTCTAATAATCAAAGCGAAATACGGAGGTATCCTGAATGGGTAATCAAATGTTATCTGTGCTAGATCTGCTGCCAACTCTTGAAAGTTAATATTCTTCGCACCACCTCCTTCAAGTGCCTGATCAAAAACTTTAGCCAGTACAGGTAAGATTGGATCCAAGTTAACTCCCTCAGGGATAAAACCAAGCTTCACAAAGTCCTTCACGATTGCATCATAATCACGATGAATAAGGTGAGCTATTGCTTCAATCATTCCGTACTTCTGATCATCTGTCAGTTTTGTTACAAGCCCTGCAGCAAAGAAGCTCGAATTTATTGTCTAGTTTCATGTGTATTATGGGAGATGGAAATAAAATGTACAGAAAAACAGGTTGAAAAATAGGAATAAAATTTACTAGCTGAAAAATAGGAATTTTTTTACTAAATTCTGTAATATTCTTTTTATCAAAAGGAATACAAACAGGCTGACATATGCAAATGAAAAGCTTCAATGGTTTGCACTTGTTATGCTTAGTCTACTGTTCCGCACACTAATTAGTAAAGCAGAGTGAAAAAAACTGTGAGTACACGTCATCATAATGCTAGTAAGTTAGATCAAATTCTTAAATCATTTGCATCTCTGCACCACATAATGGGTAAATATCTATAATTATTGTTTACCACTTGAGAAACATAGCAAAACTGTAGGGTTGTACTTGAGAAGCGTAGATTGTCCATACTCTTGACTTACCAAAATCAAGAATACAAAGCTTTCCATCTGGTGTCCTAATCATATTTCCAGGATGAGGGTCAGCATGGAAGAATCCAGTATCAAGCAGCTGCAATGAATAACATGACCAAAAACTTCTATGAGAAAATGGTTTGAGAGAATAAACATCTCTTCCCATCAGCAAGTGAGTGTGCAATCAACCAATTCAGAATAACATGAGTAAGTGTACATCAAAGAAGAAGAAAAACAAACCTGTTTTAGATAGCATATAACACCAACGTTAACCAATGAGCCAACATCATCCTCAGTACTTTGTGAAAGCTTCTCACCATCTACCCAGCCTGTGGTAAGAACTTTCCTGGACGTATATTCAGGGTACGTCTTTGGTACAACAACCTGGAAGAGTGTTGAATAAATTAAGAAATTAAAAAGCCTGAAAGTGATTGTTGAATAAATTAAGAAATTAAAAGCCTGAAAGTGAAGCTACTAAGCATATCCATAACAAATATTGAATGGAACATTCCAAGTTTCCAACAGTACAAATATGTACCATTCAGTAACATAGTAGATTACACTGCTTCTACCAAGCTACCAAAGCAATTTACCTGTGGAAGATCTTCTCTCATCATTTCAGCGAAGAGGGTGCCATTCTCCCCTTCGTTGACATAATCAAGTTCTTCAAAAAATCGAGCAGCCCACTCATCTACTAGGCCAACAACATCAAGGGCAACCTGGCAGTATTCAGAAATTTCAGTGTGAGTTAGTGAAGACAGTTTCCCCATCATTTTTCCATCAAGAAGAGGGAAACATTCACCTGTGGAAATCTCTTGAGAACCAACCCCAAATTTCTAATGATGAATAGATCTATGGTGACAGTCTCAAGTACAAATGGTCTTTGCACTTTCACAGCTACCAGTTCTCCGGTTTCTTTCAAACGGCCTTTGTATACCTGTCCCAGGGATGCTGCAGCATGATACACATGTAGTTCAGGCTTAACTGATCGGCGCAGCAAGGGGATAACACCAAGATTTATAGTAGTAATAATTACCTGCAGCGATTGGGGAGGGAGACAATTCCGAGTATATTTCTTGCCATGGCCGGCCAAGCTCTTCTTCCAGGAGAGCCATCGCGATATCGTCAGGAAACGAAGGAACCTTGCCGTAGGAGAGCATAACTAAGTTAGTAAACTTGAGCTACACTGGACTTTGAACAACATGCCTATGCTTTGTGTGGTAACAGGGTCAACAACTATGTAATACAAGCAATGTTCACCTTGTCACATAGCTTCTGCAGCTCTGTCATGGCCGCAGGGGACAGAATATCGGGCCGGATGCTCAGCGCCTGGCCGAGCTTGATGTAAGCAGGGCCCAAAGACGTGACGATCTCCCTCAGCTCGATCGCGCGCGACACTTCGTTCTGTTGCCCGAAAAGAGAACATTCATCAGTCAGCAAAAGAATTTTACATGATTTGGAGAAAGCAGCAACACCGCTGTCATATGAATTAGGGACACTACAAACCTCCTTGATTTTGTCGGTGATGAGGTCTGATATGATGTGGGAGATGAAACCACCGGCCACAGACAAGAGCTGCACTGCTCGGGTGGCGACCGCGCCAGGGCGTTTGCCCCAGTACGCCGATATGATCTCGGGGCTGTACACGAGAGGCAGGCCCTCGGTGTTGGTCACCTATAGAACCAAACGCACAAAGAAAAGGCAGCAGAATTCATTTCAGACGACAGCCAAATTCAGACAGTAATAGCAGAGCCGGTTAAGCTGTCCAATTCATCCCATTGGTGTGGTAAAATGGAACTATGTCTATGTGGAATGGAATTATCGGAAGTGGAAGTGATTTGCGAGGCTGAGAAGATACTACCTCGACGAGTCGCATGGTGACGTCTGCGTCGGCGAACTGGTCGTCGCGGAGGTTCTGGCCGCGGAGGCCGCGCATGAGGGAGGCCAGCTGCTCGTCCTCCTCCATCTGCTTGCGCACCCGCTTGATCTCTTTGGACACGTCCCCGAACCTCTGCATATCCATTCATCCAGAGCAGAAAACGCAGCGTGTATCGTGTCAGCGACATCATCATCCTCAGAAAAATAATAATTAACAAGCCGGAGCGTAGGGGGCTTACGGTGGACTGGATGGTGTTGGCCCTGGTCCTGGTGGGGCGCGGGGCCGGCGGCGGGGGCGGGGGCCTGGGCTCGGTGGCGACGGCGAGCACGCGGCGGAGGCGGCGCTGCTGCGTGGAGCGGCGCGGGAGCGGGGACACGAGCCCGGCCACGACGCGGCCCCGGCCTAATCCCCCGCACTGCAGCAAGTGTGGCGCCGACGCCGACGCCGCCGTGGCCGCCTCCATGGTAAAAAAAGGGAAGGAAGGTTCGATCGAGATGGTGCAGCGGAGGACGGACGGAGACTCCGAGACGTCGTGCCTCGTGGGGGAAAGTGTGGGCTGGGCGCGGAGGGGACGGACGGAGGTGAGGTGGAAGAAAGAAGAGAAGCGGAGCCGAGCGGAGGCAGTTGGTTCAGTCGAGTCGTCGCTCCTCCACTCCACACTTTGTGCTGTGCCCGCGGGAGAGGGTGGGTGGGCTGGGGCGCGTCCACGCGCGCGGCCGGCGATTGTGGCTGTCCCACGGCGAACGCATGGACGGCGCAAACACTCGTGCCCCGCCCCACCACCCACTCACCCGCCCACCCCGCACAGACAGGCAAAACACACTCACTGACCATGTGTCCGAACCTCATTCGAACGTTCAGGCTTCAGACTCCCAGCCACAAAGCCCCAAATCACAGAGGCTGCCAAAATCGGCGACGGTAACGTAGCTTTCCCACGACCAGTCGGAATCCAAGAACACAGCACCACGCAGCGATTTGCCCTCTCTTTTCTTGTTATAAAATTATTATTATAAGATCCAACACAGCAGTATTACATGTGATTTTACAGGCATAACAGAGGACCATTCATGTGCCCGCTGTCGCTGCAACCAACTGACGAACAAGGTTATTTACACGCCGCCACGGCATACCCCTACCCCTACCCGGAGGAGCTTAAGCAAACGAAGAATATTACCCCCACCCCCCCTTGTTTTCTGGAAAGCTTGTGATACACGTACACTTCACGGTGTTTTCGCACCAGGCATCAGCCCATCCTTCTCGATCGCACGCTGCCTCGCCCGCTCCATCTTCCGCTTCCGCCACTCCTCCAGAGCTGGATATGATTTCACACAAGAGACATCGTCAGGTTCTACTGCGGATTAACCAAATGATGGAGAAAAGAAAATTCGGCTGCTCTGGCATGTCTGCAACAAATGCAGTAGCAGTGTATGGCTTAAAGATCACATAGCAAAGTAGTGCGAGAGGATGCACATCCCGAAAAACAATATATCGCTTCCTGCAAAGAGCAGCATAAAAGTATGCCTAGTTTGAGTCACCCCTGTGTTTCCTCTCTTTTGTTTTCGCAACAATTGAAAGACTAGAGCAGAATGCTGGAGCATAAAAGATAAGCATAGGTGGCAGCTAAGTGTTGCAAACAATAATTTCGAAATTTCGCATTGTTAGTGTTTTGATGAAGTGCTCTAAGCTATGCCCTGCCCAAGATATTAACTACAGATTCAGTCCAATCGAGAATTCTACAGTGCAGCGAGTTTTCTGTTCCATGGAGTATAATGTTACGCTGCGGGCCACAGTAACGACCAGCGAAAATGCAAAGGGAAAAAAATATTTATGCTGTGGAGGATCCAGTGCAAAGGTAAATCAGCAAGATTAATTTTAAAATACGTTTGTAGCTTGCAGTAAGTTGTTGAACCATATAATGACCTCGACATGCTAAGGAACTCAAAAGGATGGGTAGAAACAGAAAATGTGATGGCATTTCATAGCATGAAACCTTCCACGTTCAAGAAATATAGATAGATCAAATAACCTCTTTGGCTGCTTCCGTCATTCCCTTGGCGTAAATCTTTCAGCCTTTTTGATAAGTCAACAGCAGCCGTCCCTTCTTGCATTGACATTCCGGGCTCCCCATAAGCTTCTTCCTCAATTTCCTTCACCTGTGCCATAATTAATGAGCATTACTAATAGAGGATATTTCTATTTTTGGTTTAGCAATGCAAATAATTTCTTTCGTCATATCTCAGAAAATGAAGCAGCAAGATGTGTGCATTTACTTACTCTCCTAATCAAATCCACAGGCTCCATGGCACGGCGCAACTCTGCAGACTCCCATATGTACCGTAGCTGAGCTGCCAAAGAGTAGCACCAAGTATTTCCACTGAGTTGAGTTATCAATCAAAGAATAGTGAAGTTCCTTTGCAAAAATAGTGAAGTTCCTTTGCAACTGCATGGTCTAATTTCTACCTACAAAGGAAGTTATCACCCATGTTATGAATCTAGCATTTGTAGTGGAAGAAATGGGATAAGCCAGCCAACCCCATTCTAAAAGGGTCTAATCTTTCCCAGTGCTCATGCTTGCACCGAGAAGACCCACATTTCCTTGTGCTTAGCGTTAACCCAAAGCTCATATCCTAAAATTACTTGGATTCAAGGAAAATGCTTGCAATTTGCCTAGATTTACTGCGCCTGGTGACCAAATGAACCTTAAATTTGGGACCAAATCGAACAGATTTCTCGACCATGGAGGTTCCAACGGCGGGACAGGTTCTATTACGGTGTAAATTCAGATGGGGATAACGACTCCATACCTGAATCGAAACGGTGGTCGCCGGCGATCCGCGGCCAGGACGAGAAGTGGTTGCGGAGGAGGAGGGCCACCGCGACGACGTTGATGGCGCACAGGGCGACGGTGGCGTTCTTGTAGGATAGCCTCGAGGCCGTCATCATCCCGACCACGGAGACGACGACGGCGACGGCGACGGTGAGTGCGGGGGCGGTGGCGGGCGCAGAGCTCGCCGGAGAAGGACCAGAAGAGGAATAAGCGGACGAGAAGGCCCACCCCACCAACCGGAGCACGGTGGTGATTCAGAGAATGAGAAGAGGGTTATAGAACGGGCCTCAGCACAGTAAAGGTCCAAATATGGCCCACGTAAGGCCCAACCTCATCGAGCTCAGTTGGGCCAGCAAAAACTAGATTCCGATTGGACCCAGCCTACGTCTCTCTCACCACACCACACAGCTCTCCTCTCTTCCCCTCTTCATCCGACTCCGACGACCACCACCGACGACGGCCACGATGCAGGCGGCGGCGGCGGTGCGGCGCCACCTCCTCGACCAGCACCACCTCTCCCCGGCCTCCGCGGCCGCCATCTCCGCCTTCAGATCCGCCGCCCAGCCGGCGCTCGGCCCCCAAGGTACGTACGTACGCATCGGCCGAGATGCGCGTGGCACAGGGAGGGATCTCCCCGTGGGCACCCGTTAGCCTCGCCGCGCGCGGCATGGGAGGGTGGATCTCACCGGCGGTTCGGTTTGGATTGCAGGGTTGGGCGGGGCGGATGGCGCGAGGTACATGTCCGCCAGGGCGCCGGCCGTCAAGGGGGCCGGGCATCTCGTCCGCAAGGGCACCGGAGGGAGGTCGTCCGTGAGGTCAGAAAGCTTAACCAATTCGCCTCTGAGCTCTGGTTGGATATGCTGAGTCGCCTTCCCCGTGATTCCATTTCTGCGTGTTGGATTAGGTTGATGTTCTGATCTCTTCGTAGTGCCATAGTAGTAGAGAGATGGTGCACAATGCGGTGATGCCATGTCTGCCGCCTTGATGCTTAGTTTTTCAGATCATAGTAGCTTGCATATTGTATTTGCAACATTTGTGTCTTAATGCAGTTGTCCTATTGATCGATGACATGCCCACTGTTCGTCCTGTGGTTCTAGACATCTAAAATATTTAGTGATTAAGGCTTCAAATAGCACCCCGAAGGTTGCTTGCTCACAGTCACGGATCTTCATGAATCGGCGCCTCCCAACTTTTCATCCAGACTCTACTGCTACAACCCTATTGTGTTGTGTTGTGTTGTGTTGTGTTGTGTTGTGTACACAGCTAAATTGATCTGAAAATCTCAGTAGTGCAGTTTTAGCTAAGTTGAGGTAAATTTGTGTTTCTACGCTGTCGTCGGTGAAGTAGTGACTATTACATATGCGTGTAGGTATTAACATTGAAAGGCGTGGTGTTGAACAAGAATACAATATATGAACCCTTGCAAATTTGTGTCAACTGGTGTTCGTTATTCTTCCATACTGCACCACCATTCATTTTCTTGTCCTGATATGTGGTTAACACGTAAAATTTGGCACCTGATAGTGTAGTGTGTGCGGTGCAATGTGATGATGTTTTCTGATGCATCATGTTCATTGCATATTTGGATCAAATCAGATGATGTCTTAGTTTGTTAGGATAGCCTTATCCTGGCAGTGTTGCCCAGGTCTAACACGAGAAACCATTGTTGCTTTTCTTGACAGTGGAATCGTCGCTACGGTGTTTGGAGCTACTGGATTTCTTGGACGCTATGTCGTTCAACAACTTGGTGAGTTGATAAGACTGATGCTGTACCGAATTAGTTGTCACTTAAATAGTAACTATGGAGAGAGTTGAATAGGATGATTACTCAAAATATTATTTTCATTCAGCAAAGATGGGCTCTCAGGTTCTTGTCCCATTCAGAGGCTGCGAGGATTCTCACCGCCACCTGAAGTTAATGGGTGACTTGGGTCAGGTATGAGAACTACTAACAAATACGTCAGTCATTAACCCATTTCCTCTTTCCCTCTTATGTATTTCCATCGTTTTGGCAGATTGTTCCAATGAACTACAACCCAAGAGACGTGAATTCTATTAAGACTGCTGTGGCCAAGTCAAATGTGGTTATTAACCTCATTGGTATGTTTTCTTCAGACACATTACATTCATATTCAAATATCATTCTGCTTATGTCAACTCAATTTTGATAGGACGGGAGTTTGAAACAAGAAACTATGGGTTTGAAGAAGTAAACCATCAGATGGCTGAACAACTTGCAATGGTATGTCTTATTTACACATCCATTTTTCTTCCTGCTGCATGCTTGCTATCCAACTATGTCGACTATTGCTGCAAGCGCCATTGAGTGTTAGGAGTAGATGCCTCCCAACCACAGTAACTAACTTAAGTTCTTGTCCTCCATACTCTGGCCTACATATCCTTGACCTGAGATTTCATTTGTTGACATGGCAACCGTTTTGCTGGTTTGTTGCATATGAGTGCTACCTTTAGCTTGGCATAATGAATCATACTCCCTCTGTCCCATGTCAAATTGAACTCCAAAAACGTCTTACATTATGGGACAGAGGTAGTAGCTGTTATTCCAAACTGTACATGTTCAGATTGACCTTGTCTTGGTTTCATCCAGCATTGGTCCAGTGCACAAGACAGTCTAGCTTGCTACTCTGGCATGTGCTCTGGCAAAAGATATTCTGTTAAATTCTTATATCTGTGACATGTGGTCTCACATTAATATTTTATATAGATACCAGCTACTAACAAGATTTCTGGATTTTACACAGATATGCAAGGAGCACGGAGGCATCGTGAGATTTATCCAAGTTTCTGCTTTGGGGGCATCAGCTACTTCACCTTCTAGATTGCTTAGGGCGAAGGCTGCTGGAGAGGAATCTGTGTTGAAAGAATTTCCTGAAGTAATAATCTTTTCTCAGCTTTGATAGCTATAGTTGGCAATGATAATTCATTCATGTTTCTGTACTACCTGAACTTAGCAATTAAAATATTTCCCATCTATGTAGTCAATGACTGCAATGAAAATTTTGTTTTTATCCATCACCAGGCTACAATCATGAGGCCTGCAACCTTGATTGGCACAGAAGATCGGATTTTGAACAGATGGGCAATGTATGCCAAAAATTGGGGTTTCCTCCCACTTGTTGGCGGTGGATCTACAAAGTAATGAGTTAGCATCTTCACTTCTATCTCCTTGACTTTAAAATTGAGCCTAGAGCATGGAATGATGTCCTCTTAGATGCTTTCACCGGCAGCCGAATAACTTGATGCAACATTTTGCAGGTTTCAGCCTGTTTATGTTGTGGATGTTGCTGCTGCCATTGTCAACTCCCTCAAGGATGATGGCACCAGCATGGGAAAGACCTATGAGCTTGGTGGACCAGATATTTACACTGTTCATGATCTGGTAATTATAAACACAAGTGCTATGCAACAATAAATACTAAAATTATGTACGCAAAGATGATGATGTTGTTTGATTTAACAGGCTGAGATGATGTTTGAAACAATACGCGAGTATCCAAGATATGTGAATCTTCCTTTTCCTATCGCAAGGGTACGTATATAGATAGCAGCATGCTTAGGTTAACACAACCTGATGATGGGGTGGCCTACTTATTGACTTCTTGTTTTGCAGGCTATTGCTTCTCCCAGGGAAATGCTGCTAAACAAAGTGCCTTTTCCTCTGCCAACTCCCTCCATCTTCAACCTTGATCAAATCAATGCACTCACCGTAGACAACCTAGTATCCGACAATGGTAAGCCTTCCACTTACAAGTAATACAATGGTCTCATTTCTGTTGTCCGTGCCTTTGTGGCTCACATTGTTTCCTGAAACTTGGTGCAGCTCTCGGTTTCTCGGACCTGGAAATTAAGCCTCACAAGTTGAAGGGCTACCCAACCGAGTTCCTTGTATGCTACAGGAAAGGCGGGCCGTCTTTTGGTTCTACTGTCAGCGAGAAGATGGGGAGTGCAGATGTGGCCCCCCGGTTCTGAAGACGCTGTAGAATTAATGATCATTTAGTTGAAGGTAAATTTGTTGTTGTGTTTTGTTTTCCTGCCGTCTGCCGCTGATGCCAGACGCCTCACCCCTGGGCAGGACCAGATTTGATGCAAACGTTGGCCCCTGCCCTTGTCTCAATTATCAATAAAAAAAGGCACGGATGTATTGTGAACTTTTTTGGGATTTAAATCATTGCAAGGGTGACAGCACAATTGCAGAGATTTCAGAGCATAAATCTCATCGCTCATGTGGCTGAGCAGTAAAATTGTTTTGAAAGGTTCTGCTTGCTGTTGAATTCTCTAGAACATTTAGATGTTTGGATATAAATAATATAGTAATAATATACATGTCCTTCAGATTCTGACATGGCGTCTGGTAAACCATTTAACTCTTTTTAATATGAACATGCTTGTGTAATATGAAGTACGTAACATTTCTTCTAATCCAAATGTAAGTCACTTAGAACATTGACTCAATCTTTAAAAACGATGATTTGGACCCCAGTTTTTGTGCAAATATGTTCCCTCGCTCAAAAGTGAAAGAAGATTTGGTAATGCCGTATCATTACATTATGATAAGTTTCATGTTTTAAGGTCGCCTTTTCATTTTGTGAAATTAAAAACCTAATAAGTTATGTTTGTGGCTGAGTGTTGCCACGAAAATGTATGAATATTTTTTCCCATTTCTTGATGGGGTCTAAACATATATACCCAAGAACACAAATATGAATATTAAATCCATTTTGGTGCATTACTCCATGTACTTATAGTATGCACCTAAAATGCGTATAAATGCACTAACTGTCTTGGAAATAGGAAATAACCTCTGAAAATGCAAACAAATTAACATGGAACTTGTAATGGTCTATGTTGATTGTAGAAAAATAAATCCAATGTCAATCGACAAAGTGAGTGTCAGTGCATCCTCAAACCTCATATGTTCCCTCTAGAAACCACGAGTTTTCCTTTTAGATGCTCTGGTTTGTAAGCAGCTTACACGACAACTTTCTCAAATTGCCCGAGTTTTTTTACCACAACCTATTGCAAGGAAAAAAAATTGCAACGCACGAACATGCACAAGATCACTATAGTTGTACAACAACGACCATCTGACCAACAATCAACATGGTGGAAGAGAAGTAGACGTTGATGAAGCGAGATCACTCCCACAACTAGGTTATACATCTCAGTCGTGTATCGTACTAGAGGTAATGCATCACTTTGTGACTTAGGGAGGAGAGGGCACCTTGGGACTTGGTGTGCCTCTAGCCGTAGATCAAGGAACCCAGCGCTGCTTCCTACAAACTGGCCCATACTACACAATGTTCCCTTCCTTCATGGCTAATCTCCACAACTTGTATGACTATTTCACCCTTGTCCTCTCCAAATTAGGTCACAACTTCAGGGTGCACGGCCCACCTGGTACCGGGATGCGATTCTTCGTCAATGCCTCCCATCTATTTATAGGTTAAGGGGAGGGCTAGCAAGGAGGGGGGGTCCGCTAGGGACTCCCCTTCGGTTGCATCCCCCCCTCCCCCCCCCCCCCCACCAAAAAAAAAGCAAACCCTGGCCCAATTCATCCCATGTGGGCTTTGTCCCCGTAAGCCAATTAGGACCTTTTTGGTGGCTTTCAGAGACTTTTGGTACACTACGGGTACTTGTAGGAGACTTTCATCTTCAACGGGACACTCACGGGACCTCCCAGAACACTTTTACGTCTCATCCTCGCATTCTGCATTATCTCCTAGCTCTCTTACATATGACTAGTTGTTAAACATGTGACCATATGCATGTTTGATAATATGTGGACATGTTCGGAACACCTTTCGGTCAATAATTATCAACGAGATCTAGCCAACAATATTAATTCTCACATATCAACGAATATCTCTATCCACATAGGTCTTCGTGAACATCCCGTGATTTTTAGCCGATGCATGCCGTTTGCACACCTCACCCACCGCTTTTTAGTCGGAGTATATCGAGGTGGATAAGGTGGCCTTGTGATCGCCACGCAAACGACCTACGTTACGGTCTGCAATCGCCTGCGCCGCTTTCATGTCCATCTGGGTTGCAACCGCATTGTAGGATGCATGAGCATGGTGTGTGTGGCCCTGTAGAGCACTTGCTACTGTTAGACAAAGTTCGGATTCTCAGCCATGGTCGTCGTGGCTTCCTCGCTCACAAACTCATTGTAGATTTTCTCCTTCGATAGCCGGTGTTGCTCGAGAAAAGAGAGGTTGTAGTGTTATCCTTCTATGCCAGGCTGACGCCAACACCGACGATGGCGTCGACTTGTTGGAATGGAGCAGCCAGTTTGAATATTCGATGCCTGACTGAGTTTCTCGGCAGGCACACCTATTTAATGCTAGCAGGAGGACGAACGGGTAATCTGTTTAAATACAGCAAACAATTTTTTCCATCACATCTCTCCGTTATTGAATAGATACGGAGAATGCAGCTCTCAGCCGAAGCCTCACTGCAGTTCAGTGATCCGTTCTGTCTTTGTGTCGGTATCGATGCTAACTCCAATGACGCATCGTGTTGCTCTAGGCTGGCATCCAATGCCAACGATCAACATGAATGCATAGCCACCGCTTCATATGCGCGCGGAGGAGGTTTTTCCGCAGAGAGTTTTGGGTGGGATTTGGAGTGTCGGACTTAGATGTGACGACGGTCCGGACCACCGCCAAGCCCTGGTTTGCGAAGAAACGGATACATAGACCGGTTCGTGGATAAATACATATCCATGTTAGATGATAAATCCATAGTTTAAAAAATTGCACTGGTAATCGAACCGTATGCCATCATACAAGGTTTTAATAGGTCAAACCATCGGTTCAACGGTTCAGTTGTTAGTTTTTAAAATTATAAAAATATGTAAAAGTAGATCAAATATACTAAATTTTTATCTTTTAATAATTAAGTTAGATAAATGAATTGGTTGTTGGGCAAAATTAGTGATGGCGACATGTCTTTTAGGTGCCCAAGGATCGATCCCTAGTGGCCATAATTATTAGCGTCCGCGTTGAAGATGCTCGATTTAGGTTAAACACGATGAAAAAAAGAGACCGGTCTCACCAATATTTTTAGAATAAAAGTAAGCCACGAAGGGCCCCCGGTTCCATTTATTAACGAAACCAGAAACACACCATGTCCAGGTTACAGAACAAGCCTAACAGGCTAAAACAAAATCTCAAAAGGAAATTCAAAGGCTAAAACAAAATCTCAAAAGGAAATTCAAACAGGTTTGCTTATGGGAAATGGAGCACGCAGAGAGACAACTACAACAACCGTTTTCTCGCTCAAACGGCATGCATCGCCTAGAAACTGGAGGCTACCTTCTCCACCATCTTCGTTTTCTTCAGAGGTGACTGCACTGGAGAGTTCGCCATTTCCAGTGGTGTCACTGGGCCGAGGAGGGCGATCTTCTTGCGCTCCTCAAGATCAGCAGTAGGCGATAAGCTGCGGCGGGCCTCCCTCGAGGGTTGATCACCAATGGGAGAGAACTCCATCCTCCCCCTTGGCTTCCTGTCCTCTACCCCAGACTTAGCAAATGTGGTGACTTGATTTTGTCGGAGATTGTCGCAGAAAGTTCTACGATTTTCTTCAACATCTCCCCTTTGAACAATATCTTCCACCTTCTTCAGAAAATCAGAATCCTCCACCAGACCTGCTTAATGTCCATCCAACACGCATTGTTAAAAACATGATCGTTTCTAAACTTCCATATGCACCACAGCACACATGCACAGACTGTATTCAAACAATCATGTTTAGGATGAGCAGGCCAGTATTGGGCTATAGAATAATAACACGACCCTACAGGTAATCTAAAGAATTTTGCTATATGCTCCCAGATTTGTTTAGCAACCACACATTCAAAAAACAAATGTTGTATGCTTTCATGTTCAGAGCAAAATAGACATTCAGGAGGTTTTCCTATTCCTCTTTCTAAGAGGTTATCCTTGGTCATTGGTCTGTTATTGGCCAACAGCCACAAAAAATGTTCACCTTAGGTGGTGAGATGATGCTCCAGACAAAAGGGATAAATACTGGAACCACTCCTCTAAAATTGATGATGCTATACAAGGAGCTAGAAGTGTAGATTCCTTTATTTTCATGCTGCCAGATGAGAGCATCAATGTCACTTGACAGCACCACACCTTTGAGGATTTCATCTAAACAGTACCAAGATTCCATCATATGTTGTGTGAAAATTCTACGAAAGGTTAATTTGATATTTGCTTCAGAAATGACCTTGGCGATGGTGACATTTTGCTGGTGACAAATTCTATACAAAGGCCAGAATTGAACAGCAAGAGGGGAGGTCCCAAACCAGGTGTCCTCCCGCAGTCTAATTTTCTTACCATCTCCTACTACCCATCTATAGCCATGTTTGACAGCTTTTGCTGCCCATAACACCCCTTGCCAGAATCTGGAAGAGTTTTGGTTCTTGCAGGCAAAGATATTTGGAGTTGTATTTAGGTATTTATGGGAAACTAGTTCTCTTCAGATCTTACCCTTATCAGCATAGAACCTTTTAATCCAATTTCCTAACAAACATAAATTGACATCTATCAGATTAGGGATACCTAATCCCCCATAATCTTTTTTCATGCACACAAGGTGCCAATTTACTAGGTGTATCTTCCTATTACCCTCAGCATCACTCCAAAGACAATGAACTAATTGAGTATTGATAAGTTGTAGGGCCCATTTAGGGAACTTAAAGAAGGATAAGAGGTAAACAGGGATACTACTCAAACAAGCCCTGATCAGGTTGATCCTTGCTGCATAGGATAGAAGTTTCCCTCTCCATCCTGAAATGCTTTTTAGGATTTTATCTACTATAGGTTGGATATCCTCCTTTCTAAGTTTTTCACCAATATTTTTCGGTATTGTACAGTTTGTTAACAGATCTTGATCTCTCAATACTCGCAAATCGTGCGCGTCCTTTTCTTCTTGGAAAAAAATTTCCTCACCCGACTGATGTTCGTCTCGTACACGCGTTCATCACAAAGACTCCACCACTATATAGACCGGCACAAGCAAGGAACCCAAAACCCTAGCGAATCAATCTTCTTCAATCCTATCGCGCCGTCTCGTCTCGTCGAGAAAGAAAGCTAATCAATGGCGGACGACGTCACCATGATCCACACCACCGTGACGTCCTCGTCCGACGACGTCGTCATGGACGACGGCACCATGATCCACATCCCCGTGACGCCCTCGTCCGTCGACGTCGTCATGGACGACGGCACCACGATCCACACCACCGTGACGTCCTCCTCCTCCGAAGTCGATCTCTTCATCCAGGAGGTACAGGGCTCCGAGTCCGAGGTCCGCATCGCCGGCCTCGACGCCGAGTGGCGCCCCAACTTTGTCAAAGGCGCCCCACAGAACCCGATCGCAGTGCTCCAGCTCTGCGTCGGCCGCCGCTGCCTCGTCTACCAGATCATCCACGCCACCGGGGACCTCCCCGCCTCGCTGCTCACCTTCCTCGCCGAATCCGGCTTCACCTTCGTCGGCGTCGGGATCGCCGACGACGTGCAGAGACTGCACGGCGGGTACGGCCTCGAGGTGTCCAACGCGGCCGACCTGAGGGACCTGGCGGCGCAGTCGCCGGGCCGGCCGTGGCGGAAGCTGCAGCGGGCCGGGCTGAAAAAGATCGCGCTCGCGGTGATGGGGGCGTGCATGGAGAAGCCGCGGGAGGTGACGATGAGCGACTGGGACGCGCCGGAGCTGTCCGCGGAGCAGGCCAAGTACGCCTGCATCGACGCCTACGTCTCCTTCGAGGTCGGCCGCCGGCTGCTAACTGCAACTGCTACGGCTACTCCAAGGAGACGAAGGAGACGTAGGCCTACCAGACCGCCGCCGCCTACGCCTACGTCTCAAACTCTCAATGAGTAATTAGTACTACCAGACCACGTCGGCTATGCAACTAGTATCTGAGATGAGATAGATGATCCATTATTTTTCGGGAGGGAGTGTGTAGGTCTCAATCGACCGAGTCCTAACTAGGTCTTAGTCGAATGACATCATCCCTAGCGAATTTTGCCTGTTAACCGCCTTTGTTTTTCTGGGCTGTAATCCACTTTGTTTATGGGCTTGTTTTTTTTTGCTGGATAATTGAAGAACCTGTTTGGCCCTTAAAAAAAGCACGGAGGCAAAAAAAAAGTCGTTCACTGCTTTTCCCCTTTCTGGTCGACCCCCCCCCCTTTGCCTTGATCTCTATTTTTTGATCATTTTTATTTTTTTATTTTTTATTTTCCTTATTTTTTCCTTTCTTTTTCCTTTTTATTTTGTTTTAGCAACAAATATGAAAATTGTATTCGTTTCAAACTTTTATAATTCTAAAATTTGCACTAAATTTTAATAATTTTATAAAATGTTCGCACTTAAAAACAATCGGGCGTATAAATATACAGTTGTGTGCTTGGTGTTCTACATCCAATTGACGCCGTTCCCAGTCACAAACAAACTCGATTATAGTTCGGTGTATGGGCGTGTGGTTTTCGGTCGGGCCTATAGAGATGCAGTTGCGTGCGTGGTGTTGGACATGCATATCATCCACCTCCCCCTGGACCCTCACTCACAAACAAATCTCAGTTGTGGTTCAGTGTGTGTGGGCGTGCAGTTGCAGTTAGGTGTGCAGTTGCGTGGGTGGTGTTGGACATACAACTACCTCGGGTTGCGGTTTGATGTATGGACATGCAATTGTGGTCGGTTCTATGCACATGTAGTAGTGACCGATTCTATGAACATGAAGTTGCACCGGGTTCTATGGACATGCAGTTGTGGTCGTTTCTATGGACATGCAGTTGCACCCGGGTCTATAGACATGCAGTTGCGGTCGGTTCTATGGACATGCAGTTGCATCGGGTATGTAGACATGCAGTTGCGGTCGGTTATATTGACATGCAGTTGCGGTCGGCTCTATGAACATGCAGTTGCGGTCGGTTCTATGGACATGCAGTTTCACCTGGTTCTATAGATGCGCAGTTACACCCGGGTCTATGGATATGCAGTTGCATCCGAGTCTATGGACATGCAGTTGCATCTGGGTCTATGAACATGCAGTTGCGGTCGGTTCTGTGGACATGTAGTTGCACCCGGGTCTATGGACATGCAGTTGCGGTCGGTTCTATGGTCACGCAGTTGCACCCAATTCTATAGACGTGCAGTTCACCCGGGTCTATGGACATGCAGTTGCATCCAGTCTATAGACATGCAGTTGCACCCGGGTCTATGGACATGCAGTTGCACCCGGGTCTATAGACATGCAGTTACGGTCGATTCTATGAACATACAGTTGCGGTCGGCTCTATGGACATGCAGTGGCACACGGGTCTATAGATATGCAGTTGTGGTCGATTCTACGAACATGCACTTGCACCTGGTTCTATAGACATGCAGTTGCGGTCGGTTCTATGGACATGCAGTTGCACCCGTTTCTATAGACATGCTGTTGCGGTCGGTTCTATGGACATGCAGTTGCACCCGTTTCTATAGACATGCAGTTGCGGTCGGTTCTATGGACATGCAATTGCGTTTAGATCTATAGACATGCAGTTGCGGTCGGTTATATGGACATGCAGTTGCATCTGTTTCTATAGACATACAGTTGCGGTCGGTTCTATGGACATGCAATTGCGTTTAGATCTATAGACATGCAGTTGCGGTCGGTTTTATAGACATGCAGTTGCAATTTGTTCTATAGACATGCAGTTGCATCCGGGTCTATAGACATGCAGTTCCGGTTGAAAACCTAAATCTACAAGCGAACAAAAAAAGGCTATATCATCGAATCAGTTGTAGTCGCGTTGAAGACATGTAGTTGCATTCGGTTGCAATCCTAGTTGCATTCAGGGGAAATTATACAGCCACAAAGCAATATATTTTAAAATTCAAAATTTTAAAAGTTGTTGTTTAATAAAACATTTAAAAGAAATATAGCAATAATCATGTCATTTAGTAGAAGAAGGTTTTAAATTAGTAATAAAAATGAGAAAAAAAGGAAAAGAAGCCAAACTACAAACTGTAAGAACAAAATAACGCAACAAGAAACGTAGACAGTAAAAACCCTGAATCTAAAAAAACCTGTTTTAGAAATACCCAATCAAACAAATTGAATAAAAAAAGTAAAAAAGTATGCAGGAAAATACACACAAAAATATAAATATATTTGCATATATACACGTGTTTGAAGTAAATATGATCATTGCAAATTTTACAAAAAAAAAACATGGACCAGTGTAATACTTGTACCTACAAGAAAGAAAGAAAAACATTAATAGAAAAAAGCATCTGCCCATTCTCGCGTCAAGTCTAACAACCTGACATACGCACACAACGAAACAAGAAAAAAAAGGAAAAACAAACTAAACCAGCCGACGTCGTGTGTACGGACTGATTTCTCACGAGGCAACACAGTTTGCATAGCTAGCTCTTGAATCATAAATAAAAATCCAGCACCTGCTCAAAGAAAAATCAAAAGTATCCAATGATTAGGTGGGTCGACTGAGACCTAACTAAATCTTAGTCGACTAAGATTTAGCCAGCCCGTTTCCGGGAAGATAGCTCAGCCTAACGCCGACTATAGATAAGAACTCCGACTTGTTGCTAGCTACTCCCTCCGATCCCATAATTTTTGTCATGACAAGAATTATGGGACGGAGCGAGCAGTTTGTAAGCTAGGAGATATTTTGTGATAATTAGCAAATAGGTTTGTGCATTGCAACGGGGAAAATAAAATATCACACATCATTGAGTAATAGGCATGATTTAATGTCCTTCACACACTTGTATGTTCATGCTTTTATTTTAACACGGCAGCCCTAGCCGTATCACGGTTTATTCTCTTTTTATCGTTCATCTAATCACAGCGCGTTTGAACATGGTTAATCCCATGACATCGTACTCATCCAATTCATAGTTTAAATATCAAAGCAAAGGAATAGTGTTGTAAACATAAATCAATTCAGTAAAAGTTTATACTACACCAAGATTTGGAGTGGTAGATTATAAACTTCAAATGCTATGCTATATATCCTATATACCTAAGAGAGTGATCTCCACTAACTTATTTATCTCAACATGCAAGCATGCCACATCATTAGACAACATGAATGGAATAAGGACCAGCTCAACATGCAACCATGCATGAGACAAGATCCGCCACCACATGCAACCATGCATGGAAAAAACTCATTTTATTGCTATACTTATATTCAATAAATATTTATAACAATAAATAACCAAATATAATAAGTTCCGTGTATTTTTAAATTTTGGTTCATGTGCTATTAATCTAAATATTTAAAATTCACATGAACAAGTTTCGTTGTACAACAACAGATTCCCGCAGCAACGCACATGATATATATCATCTAGTATCCATATATGCTCAACTTGTGTGAATCTAGCAGTCGGATTCATCGGCCCACATACATCAATATGTATGAGTTTCAACAAGTCAAACATCATTTCACAACTCTTTGCAAAAGATGCCTTGATCATCTTCCCGAATAGGAAGAATTCACACACGATTGAATGATTCAAATTAAACAAAGTTAAAGTCCATCACACTTATATAATCAAGTCGTCAATGCTAAAAGTAATTATATTCAGATCATTAGGCTTAAGCATTTTGACATTCATATTATTAATAAAAATCACCTTCAGAATCTAAAATTCATACCCCGTTTACAACGGATACCAAACCACAAATCATATTATTAAAATATAGAGAACAATCATTATTCTTAATTTTAAATTCATAACTTTGTCACATTAAACATGAGGTAGAAATAATATTCCGACTTAACGCTGGACGTAAAAACAATTAGCATGTTTCGTTAGAAATCCTGAAGGTAAATTAAGTTGCATAACACTAATGGCTAATGCAACGACTTTTGCTTTATTCACCGTACATATGTCAGCGTCTTTTCTTACAACATTTCTAGTATACTATAAATGCCATGACCAACAATTGACATGATGTGAAAACAAACAAAAAACTATCAATTGCTATTCATGATCTACCCTTCTCATGCTTAGTATGTCAATTTCCATGTGATCAAAGGAAAATAAAATTATATGCTCCATGACCAAAAATTGCCATGTTCAAGAATTTTTTTTTGCCATGCTAAATGTACTATAAATGTCATGTCCAAAACAATATTTGCCATGCTACGTAACTAAAAAAAATACAACTCTAAATATACTACAAATGCTAAGTCTCAAAATTATATTTACCATGATACATAATTAAAAAATGTCATGCTAAATATGCTACAAATGACATATCCAAAAATTATATTTGCCATGCTATGTAACTAAAAAATGTCATGCTATGTAACTAAAATGCCGTGTGAAAAGAGAAAATATTACCATGCTACGTAACTAAAATAGTTTTTTTAGGCAAACGTAACTAAACTAGTTGGTTGCCCGTGCGTCACTACGGTTAAAAGGTTAGATGTCACATCATTCTTGGTGAGGCAAAGGTAAAATGGATTTGAACATGACACTTCAGTTTGTTTGCGGAAATATTTTAATATAATAAAATTGAGATCAAAAGATGTATGCATTTCCCTAAGAAACAGAAAATTGTTATCATGTGCATTTTAGACATTTTATGCAAAATAGAAGTAAACAAGCATCAAGAAACAAACTTTCACCAAGTTAGTACAACTGAAAGGACACATAGTCCTGAAAACTTTCATAAAACAACTATCATCCAATATCTTCTTTGCCACTCTGTCCATGTCCTAGGCTAGCATCTAATATGTCCTCTGATGAACAATGGATGAGAAGCAGCAACAAAAAATATAGTTGTCGCTACAGCTGGTAACCGCAATGCAACACAAAGGTGTTGCATGCATTCCCCACGCTAGCCCATCTCTGTGTCACGATCATGTATGCACCTCTTGCCCTTGCTGTTGCCACCCCAAAATTCAGAAATAGTATAACCCTACAATGCAAAATTCAGTCAACTTGAAGTCCAACAAGGAACTGATTAACTTGGTCAGCTTCTTTGTGATGATATGAAACATCCAGCGGCAGATCTGGAACGAACACCACATCATTTAAACAGAGAAATAATTTGTAGTTTTTACCTCATAGCTAGAAGAGTAGAAGGCACACTTGTTGTGCACATGTAAATGTCTAAAGTATGAAGCGGCTTTGATAATAATCACACTAACTGTACTTTCTCGTAAGTTAAACTATCTTGCAAACCATCCACCAACTAACTTCAGTATGATTACTAAAATGAGCAAATAACACGCTAATCAAGTGAAAGCAGCGATCACCTTACATTCAGGGGTTGTCGTGGTATTTCAGGTGTTGCGACGGAATAACAAAAAACTGATGTTAGAGCAACGCTCATATTTGCTGTCGGTCGCAAGTTCGAACCCGATTTGTACGAGTAGGTCAAACTTGCACTATTATTTAATTAAAATGAAACCTCATGGGCACTAGCACCCATGGTTTTTTGATATAGAAGAAGCATCCCTCGTGAGAAACCAGAAATTCGTCCCCGACGTGGCTTGAACCCTGGTTGCTGGAAACACCACTGTGTTCCCTTGCCACTAGGCTACAACCTAGTTCTCTCTGCTATTATTTAATTGCAATATAATTAAGGAGGTTATGTGCAGAAAATATATAACACATGTTCACTCCCAGCCACTGACATGTGGGTCATTGCCACACTGGCACGCCACACGAGAAGGAGAATTGAGTACTGTAGCGAACAATTTCTGCTGTGTTGTTATTTTGGATTCATAATTTCAGCTATCGATGATCCCCCTCTTTTTGCATTCCTTACATTTTGAAAAAAAAAAGCAGAAATGCAACATATTCTGAAATATATCATTGAAATACGACAAATTATAATATAAATAATGATGCATAATGAGACGTATCAGTGTTCAACCATCCCGTCGGAGAAACAAGGTGGGCAAGACGTGTTTCCCATGTCCGGGGCGTAACTAGGAGTTCAACGTGTATCACCAACCCTGGTCTTCATGTCGTATCTTGCTAATATGGGTTTGTAGGTATCCTTTACTTGCCCTTATAACAGAGCTTCCTATTTGCCAGTTACGTGTGCAGTATCTAGATTGGTAAAAATCTGTAGTGCTTCGAGTGTATTTTTTCCTGGATTTATTCATAGGAATTGAGCTTTCTACATCGCGCAATGCAACCGATGGTTTATCCGGCAATGGTCTTCATAGCCTTATTAGTAATTTTGGTCTTGAATTCAAAGAATCTAGAAACTTTAACTGTTTTTTTATTTACGGGACACTTTGTTTCATATATATATAGTATTTATGAGAATCATACATGTTAGTTGGAAAACTTTAGTGGTACAATAGTAATTAAAAATAAGTTAAAATAAATATAGTTTATACCAAAATTTTATATCCTTACTTTTTATCATACTACATTTCATCGAGTATATAATTTTATTACTTAGTTCACATAGGTAACCACATAAAATGTTGTTAATTATTATTGTAATGTTTTTTTATTATAATGTATATCATTGAAAAATTGACTTAGGTTGTGCTAAACTTAGACTTTATTTTTTAACAAACAAATTATTAGTCTTTTCTTAAATGGTGAGACAACAAGATCGTGAAATCAGTTTCTCTTAAATGTAATGATTTAAAAATCAAACATCTTTCTGAATTAGTTTTTGATAATATCATGAATAACACGGTGTATACGTATATTTGTGTGTGTATCTGTGCATGTCGATCCATTCATATTTTAATATTTGTAGATATTTTTAGCATATAAAGCATGGTTAATAGTATAGCCAGCTATCAGCTATATGAAGTTGACAAGTCACACTTATAGCCAAGCTATAGTTGGTTGTAAACCTACAACCCGTTTCTCTTCTCTCTCATCTTCTCTAGGCAAAAAAGTATTGTGGCATCTTTTATAACTCACCTATATCACCTCATTGTGCTTGTTCTAATAGGTATATGATTCCCTTGGTAGAATTTTGGAATTAATGCCAATATATCTCAAGGAACAAATGCCTACTACATGATTATTTCCAGAAAGTTCCTTTGTGGGTATAACAAAGGAATGGAAGGTGATCCTCACAAAATTACATGAAGAAATGTGTTCATCAAGCCAAATGATTCTTCATTTTCATTTCAGTGATTCGAGATCTTGTTGACTCCATAGGGCATGAGGATACTATGGGGATGATGATATTGGGATGCGTTTATTTCTCCATGTGCTTAAGGATCAAAGTCCAATGCCCTCAAAATTCTTCAAAGTTCCTCCACTTATCTACCTAACTTTCATACTTTCGAGTTTCGAAGCTCTTCCTATCAAAATCGCCAAGTAGTGAACCATAAAATCCTTTGCAACATCCCTTCTTATTGGGAGTTGCCAATTATTTCATCTGCAAACAACAAAGATCTTGGCAAACCTTATGTTGCCTTCTCAAAAAAATTAAAGCCATTTGGTTGGAACTTCCAAAGTGATAATAGAGAGTGTGTAGCTGCTAAATTGTTCCCTTCGGAACCTATGAATGATCCTTGGTCGGACCGTCAGAATCATTTGGAAGCTGTGTTTTTTATTCATATCGGAGCCTCTAAGGTGGCCACTCCGGATCTTCCAAGCGGTGCAAAAAAGTTGAAAACATTCAGATTTTTGGTTCCTCCTATTTATACCCCTACTTATCCGACCTAGTTACTCGAATCAAAATCCACTCTCATCATATGTTTTGAAAGAAAACTTCACCTCCTTTTGCTAATTTCAAAGGGCTTTCAACTCCAAAAAAATTGAGCCGGTCCTTGATCTAATATCCTCTTAATTTTCACTCTTACTTCTGCAATCCAAAACCCAAATCTTAAGAGAGTTCGAGTGTTGAGGAGATTATCTTTGTAAGCACAAAGAGCAAAGGTTTCATCACCAATCAACTCCTCCATGGAACATATCTTAATGGGATCTCGCAACAGTGATCCTTCTGATATTAGGTCGTTAGTGTGGATCGAAGCCTCCATCAATATGGATGTAAGATAGCACCAACTATCCAAACCACTAGAAAATCTTCATCGCGCCAATCTGTGTTTGCATATCTCTAACTCTACCTTGTTTGTCTTTACTTTTCGCTGCTCACGTTCGTGTAGATTTTCATGTGTAGGGTGTTTCATAGATTGCTAAAAAAAGCCTAAAATTGTGAAAGAAACTAAAATTTGGAAAAAGAATCCCATTTTAGCTTAGTAATCTATTCACGCCCCCCCCCCCCCTCTAGACATACTTAATCGATCCTATAAGTGGTATGAGAACTTTAATTTCTTAAACAAGGTCCTCCCTTAGTGAATTCTTGAATGAAGTGCATCCTAGGTCCTCGAACTATTTCAGAGGTGTTACGTAGGTCCTCAAACTATGAAACTCGTCATCCAGGTCCTCAAAGTGTAATATGTGTGTCATCCAGGTCCTCAAACTATTTTTGAAGTGCCATATAGGTCCTCGAACTATTTTAGAGTGTCACGTATGCACACACTTATTGCACTTGGAAAGACCTTCGAAGATCTGGACGGCACTTTTCATAGTTTAAGGACCTATGTGACACCCTTGAAATAGTTTGAGAACCTATGATGCACTTCACTCTGAATTCTTGGTAAGTTGGCCTTGGATTTGGCTTTACCACCTTGAAGAGTATGGTGTCTAGTGAGAGGAGTTATCATTGGAGTTCCTATCTTTAATGCCCATGATTATCAAACTTGGAAAATTGAATTGCTTAACATGGGATTGCGAATTGCTTAATTGTATTGAAAATGAATAGTATTCACCTCCTTGCTATAAATTCTGTTTCTGCATTTCGCTTTTCCTCTCTTCTTCACTTTCAATCATTATTTTCTCATCCAAAGCAATTTTTGCAACTTGTGACCGGGTACTATGTGACTGAGCAATACTCCTACGAGAAATTGAAAATACTCTGAATTGGCAAAAGCTAAATAAGTTTATCAATTTCAGCATCCACTAACGAAATGATTACGCAAACAATATATATACTCCAGATCGTCTCCATCAAGTCAAAGCGCCGCTGCGGAAATAAAAATAAAAATTCCAAAGCTACCAAAATGATTAGTTCTGCACTGAGGTCAAAGCGTGGCTGTGTTAAAATTGTGCCACGAACGCCGGCCATACTAGCAAACAAATCATCCACGGCTCAGCAAATAAGCAAACTTGTTTGGCTCCGAGCTTGCCCACATCAACATCAAGCTTGACAGGAATGATATGATCTGCTGATCAACAAAACAGCTCAGACCTTCAGCTACGTTGACCAACATCTGTTTCAACTTTGGCGATGGTCGTCGTCTCCATGGACCCTGGCCGCGGCGGTGTCGGCGAGGAGCGATGGTACGGTGGGCGGATAACCACGGTGGTGGTGCTTTCCTGCGCCACGGCGGCCATGGCCGGCGCTATCTTCGGCTACGACCTCGGAGCCTCAGGTACCAGCGCTGCCAACTTTCTTCTACCACTGAAAAGGAGAACAAATTAGTTAAGCAAATACTCCGTACGTACTATGTTTCAGTTTCATTGGCTTGGACTTGTTCAAGTATGCATGATTCACTGTGTTGATATGATGTAGGCGGCGTGTCATCGATGGAGCCGTTCCTAAGGGAGTTCTTCCCGGATGTGTACCGGCGTATGAACAGCAGCGACGGGCGCGCCGTCAGCAACTACTGCAAGTTCGACAGCCAGCTCCTCACGCTTTTCACCTCGTCTCTCTACATCTCCGGGCTGCTAACCGCGATGCTGCTGGCGTCCTGGGTCACGGCAAGGCATGGCCGCCGGCCGTCCATGATCATCGGAACAGTAGCGTGCCTGGCCGCCGCTGCCGTCAACGTGTACATGACCATCCTCGGAAGGGCGCTGCTCGGTGTCGGGCTTGGATTTGCCAATCAGGTGAGCCCACCTGCAGTCACCAAGACCCTTGTTATAATTAATTTGTTAATATTTATTAGAATTTAGAACATCACGAAATATCAAAGATTTTGCAAGTGCAAACTAAGTGCTAATGTGTCTGTCAGAGATGCTGCTATGTATGAGACCAACATGAAACATCGTCGTCGTAAACATGAACTTGCAGGCAGTCCTACTGTACCTGTCTGAAATGGCCCCTGCACGGTATCGAGAAGCATTCAGTAATGGCTTCCAATTCAGCCTGTGTCTTCGATCTCTAGGGGTGACACTTGTCAACTACGGCAGTCAGAAGATCACGATAGGCTGGGGCTGGCGGCTTTCGCTTGCCCTAGAAGGCATCCCCCGATCCCCGCCGTCTTGCTCGCCGTCGGTGCTACATGTTTTGCTTCTTTGCTATGACTGGAGCATGTTCATCTGAATATGGTTTATTATAAACCGAACTAACCCTGCTTGGCTAAAGTATGTAACAACTCTCTTCTCATTATGGCATGACTCAAATGCCCATATTTTAGCACAACATCTGAAATCTTTGCTGCAAAAAAAAGGAGGCTATCCTGCTGATGAGCAGCAAGGCACAGAGTAAAAACCGAATCTTACCGTTGCAAGCAAGTATACAAGGAACTAACATACAAAATCAGGAATATAAAGCCTCGGTGATTCAAAACGTTATGCAACTTTTCTTATCTGAAAAGAAGAAACTGTAGGCTAACTGAATGTAGGCGCACCACTGTATTTGTTATAGGAGATTAAGTTTTGTATGTTTGATACTCATGTGCTTCGGCACTAAAAACAGCCTACTTAAGAAATTATGCATGTTCTCAGGGTGCTATCTAAACTCTTATCATCTGAATTATCAAATTATTAAAATCGGAAAATATCACCGACCAATAAATATTGAGTTTTCCTTCAGTACCCCCCCCCCCCCCCTAATAGCTTACACGAATCTTAAAGTTACTTAAAAGGAGCTATCACCATATTTGCACGCAGATGAACATACTGAATTGATTGATTTGGATACAAAAGCAAGTGGTAGTTCTAGTCCCATATGCCTCAAAAATAAGGTCAGATACTCACTTGTAGATCGATGTCCCAGTCAGTGGAGCATAAAAATATCTGCTGAAACAACTCTGTATAAAGTAGACCTCTCAGTTGCTATAACCCATGCGTGCATTTTAGAGTTTGTCCAGCCTTACCATCTCAACGAGTATATGCTTGTGCTTTCACCTCCTCCAGTGAAAAAATCATTCCAGAGTAATTCATTTATGATGGAAGAAGTGCATGGTGAACATCTGCAATAACATAATGAGTAGCATGAGGAGACACTAAACAGCTGATACACTTTTTTCAGATATATAGTTGCACACGACAGCTATAAAATAATCCTTTTTATTGCAAAGCTAAGGGCGCAAACACGGGAATGGCTGCATAGTCAAAACACATAGCTGGTAAAATTCTATTGAGTGCAGAGACCAGGGATGAATGTGTGATTTCACCCATGATGTTTGACCTCGCATCCTGATGTAATTTTTAAGCAACAAGCACAAGTTCCCTTTGTACATCTGGTCATGGCCTAATGATATTCTTATGAAACCTGAAAACAAAACCAGGAAATATGTGCTTCTTAATGAGCTGATCTCTCCATGTTTTTAACGCATCCAGTTATAATTCAAATGGTCAAACAATAGCCGATGCAAGTCCAACGGGAAGACCATGGAATTTCCTGCACCACTGATGTTAACATTTACCTGCAATCTCATATTTATACGCCCAAAAGATAAGTTTGTTTCGAAAAACATCAAAGGTCAAGATACCAAAACCGAAGCAAGGGGTTTGTTCTGTTCGTACACATATGCAATCCAACTAAAACTGTAGTAATCAGCACATTCAAACAGACTCCATTCAAACAAGAAAACCCAGCTGTCACAACCAAAAGTAAATGATTATTCTCTTGGCTGAGAAAGGCTAGTCCACCATAGTCCAGATGATAGCAGCCACAGCCCAAAATTTTGACTTCCTGGAAACATCTCTCCTTGACTACTTCAGAGGTACCCAAAAGCTTCAGGACCACAAATAAAATGCTTGACTGACTCTGGCTGTCCCCGGAGTTCTGATGTGCGTTGGCCAAGGCAACTCATTCACTTCTTTTCTTCCATATCCCAGTTCCATAGTTTGCTACAGCAATGGATCCCCTTCCAATACACACAATCATCTGCCTAGTTTGTTGGTCATTTTGGTTATTCCCATTCTGTGCATCATCCAGCAGCCGCCTTCTTCCCGACAAGCCACTTTCTGCTGGAAGCACCATCACCTCCGACGCCGGCACTTTCGCCCTGGGATTCTTCCCCCCGTCCAGCTCTGGCACAAAATATTACTATGTCGGCATATGGTACCGGAACATACCCAAAGACAACGTTGTGTGGGTTGCCAACCGTGCTATGCCGATCACTGATCCTTCTTCTGCAACACTGGCCTTCACAAACGGATCCAATCTCGCCTTGTCAGACACCAACGGCCAACTTCTCTGGATGACAAATATCAGCGCCGCAGGAAATTCATCGTCAGAGGCAACTGGTGGAGAAGCCACGCTTGATAACAATGGGAATTTTATCCTTCGGTCACCACAGGGCACCATCTTATGGCAAAGCTTCGATTACCCGACCGACACTCTCCTTCCAGGCATGAAGTTGAGGATCACCCACAAGACGCATGCACTACAACGGCTCATCTCTTGGAAAAAACCCCAAGACCCATCCCCGGGCAACTTCTCATATAGTGCAGACCCTGATGGCTTTCGGCAGCGTTTTATATGGAATGGCTCAACACCATACTGGCGAGCTCCGGTATTGAATAACTTTTCAGTAGTCGGGCAGTATATAGAGAGTATCAAGTCCACAATTTACCTTACACTGCATCCTATTGATGATGAGTTCTACCTCTCCTTTGGACAATCGGAACCAAGTGTCTCCTCATTAGTGCTATTGAAGATGGACTACTCGGGCAAGATAAAGATAAGAGTATGGAATAGCAACATGTCCAAATGGACTGACCTGCTGTCAGAACCTAACCAGGATTGCAACAAATTTGGTTACTGTGGTCCATTTGGTTACTGCGACAACACACAACCTATTGTGACATGCAAGTGTCTTGATGGCTTTGAGCCAAACAACAAACAAGACTGGACTGCACACAGGTTTTCCCAGGGATGCCACCGGATGGAAGCACTAAGATGTGATCAAGGGGATGGCTTCTTAAGTATGTCAACAATAGAAGCTTAGATGAATGCATAGCAGAATGCACCAGCAACTGCTACTGCACAGCGTATGCTTACAACAATATGAGCACTAATGCTATCAATGGGGATGAAACTAGGTGCCTGTTATGGATCGGAGATTTGATTGACACTGAGAAGCTCATTGGAAAAGGGGAAAACCTCTATATCCGGGTTAATGGATTGAGTGGTACAGTTAACGGTTTCTCTGCTTGTGTTAGTAAATATACCATCTATTTTGCGGGTTCAGTAGAGCTCCAGTAATATCCAATTGGCCACAGGATGTAGAATGGAAATATGAGCATGCAGGAGTTGGCAATACTGCAGATCAAGTTTTATAAAGTTAGTTAGTATGTAAAACACATCCATCTGAATAATTTGGCCAGCTGCCAACACAGTTGTTCCGAAGTCTCATATGGGCGGAAGAGTGAATGTAGAGTGCCACCACCCTGGTTTGGTGCTATTTCTTTGGATTTGAATATAGGTTGTTATCTATTTCCTGTTAATAGAAAATGCAGTTGCTCCTACAAGTTCATACAATCCAAGTCAATATACATACCTATAGAAGGAAACCTTCACGTTCTGGCATAAGTTGTCTATGCCATCTGATTATGATGTACAAAACTTGTGCTTGGCAACCACATCATCCAGTTCAAAAAAAACATGTTGTGCAGGATTTTAATTTTAAGTATCTAGCAGAAGTTTTATATGTCCCAAATGTTACCATACTCATGATGCAATTATTCATGTGAGAAATAGATTGCTTGAGAGTTGAGACAATGTGCATGTAGTTCATACTTGTAAGAAATATTTGGCTTGTGAAACTAACTATTTAGCAAATGTTTAAATCGTGATTGCTTACAGACTGAATTTTGGCAGATAAAAAGCGGAAGAGCAATGTTTTAAAAATTACACTGCCAGTTGTGTCAAGTTTGCTCATAATCATATGCGTGTGCCTTGTTTGGATCTGCAACTTGGGAGGTAGAACACAGTTCCATACTTTTCTCTGCGTATTTCCTACAAGCATGTTTGCGCAGGCCAATGCTACTTCATATTTCTATGTGCTATGTTCTTTTATCATAATGTTTGCATCAATGTTCCTGATAGGCAAACAAAGAAACAAGAAAATTTGGAAGAAACTCATGTCAGGAACTTCAAGCACTTCTGTTGAGCTTCACGGTGGAAACTTGAAGTGTCCTTTTATTAGCTTCAAAGAAATTGTACTTGCAACAGATAATTTCTCTAACTCCAACATGCTCGGACATGGAGGTTTTGGCAATGTTTACAAGGTAACCTGAAATTTTCTCTTATAGAGAAACATGTATTTCCATCTTGTTTGATCTAAAACTATGCAATTGCCAGGGGACATTAGAAGATGGCACAGAAATTGCTGTGAAAAGGCTAAGTAAGGGCTCTGGCCAGGGGGCACTCGAGTTCAGAAATGAAGTAATACTCATTGCGAAGTTGCAGCATAAAAACTTGGTTAGACTTCTCGGTTTCTGCATCCATGGCGATGAGAAACTATTGATATATGAATACTTACCTAACAAAAGTCTGGACGCCGTGCTTTTCGGTATGTTCTGCTTACGCCTTGCCAGTTTCAGTAGGTAATCAAATCAACCAGAATGACTAATGTTATCCCTCAATCGGTGCTATTGGTAGCAGATGCCACAAGAAAATCAATAGTTGGGTGGCAAATAAGATTCGAGATAATCAAAGGGGTAGCTAGAGGACTCCTTTATCTTCATCAAGATTCAAGGTTAAAGATAATTCACAGGGATCTCAAAGCAAGCAACATATTATTAGATGCCGAAATGAGCCCTAAGATATCAGATTTTGGTATGGCAAGGATATTTGGCGGCAATCAGCAGCAAGAAAATACCAACCGCGTTGTTGGCACATAGTAAGTGATATACTGCATGAATTATCTTTATGCATTATTCTTGTGCTTGACCAAAATTATGTTCTGTGTTCAAACAGCGGTTACATGTCGCCTGAATATGTTTTGAAAGGAATGTTTTCTGTCAAGTCTGATGTATATAGCTTTGGAGTTTTACTATTGGAAATTGTGAGTGGCTCAAAGATCAGCTCTGTGCACCTAAAAGCAGACTTCAGCAGTATTATAGCCTATGTAAGTACAATGACATGCTTGAATTTCTGCAAGTATAGTAATATATGCATCTTGAAAGGGATGAGATATGATGGATGCAGGCATGGAGCTTATGGAAGGATGGGAACACAAAGGATTTTGTTGACTCGTCAATTGTGGGGAGCTGTTCACTTAATGAAACTATACGATGCATCCATATCGGGCTCTTGTGTGTTCAAGGCAGCCCAAATGCGCGGCCACTCATGTCATCAATCTTGTCCTTTCTGGAGAATGGAGATATATCACTTCCATCTCCAAAAGAGCCTATGTATTTTGCAGAAAACAACTATGGTACCAATAGAGCAATAGAAAATACTGCAAATTCTGCAAATAACATGAGCATTACAGTACTGGAGGGACGCTAGTACTTGGCATTCTTCTTTCTACGTATGTCGTGGGTACTTTTTACAACTGTACACCTGATAAGAAACTGGTATTTGTCTTGAAGAACAAGAAGCTCAGTTTCAATATAGATAATGTATTCAACTCTATGGACAGGGGTGCATGAAAGTTAACTATCCACGTGCCAGAACAATGACCAGGTTTCAAGATCCTATGGGTGTCAACTTTAGTCTACCCTAACTTGTTTGGGATTGAAAGGCTTCGTTGTTGTTGTTTCAAAGTAGCTCCCACAAAAAATGGGGGAGATTTAAATGTTTATATTAAGGACCCTTCTCACCAAGAATTTTGGATGCATAAGGCAAGTTAACTAGTTAAGATTGTGTATGTTGCAAAGAAAGGATAGTAGAATTTTATATTTCTTAATTTTGCATAATATGCCTCTTACGTACTATGGAGCTTTTTGTAAGTACAGGCATGGAAGTAAAAAATAGTCAAAGTTATCGGATAGGTCACTTTATTTTGTCAGACTAAACAACGCTTGTGAAGTTAGACAAAAATCATGTAGAAAGGTAACGTCAAATCACATTAGAAAATATATGCGATTGCTTACCTAAAAGAAAAGACATCCTGTCGCATTGATTCAGAATGCGTAAAGTATACTACAATATAACCCTAACTAAACTAGTGTCATCTGTCCAGAAACAAGAAACTTATGTAGGAGATTGTGAACTGTTAACAACACTGAGGTTATGTGTCGCCACTTTATTGGGTTATTAAGCCCTCTGTCATCCCTCTTGTCCCCATGCTTCGGTGTGCAACACATTTGTTAATGGAAACTTCTGTAGCAGAATGTGAAATCTGTGGATGTTCATCAGTACATCAAAAAGCAGGTGACGCTCAGGGAGCAACAGGTCGAAAGCAAGATGGGGGCGTGATTTGCAATCTGCTGATAACACTACAACTCTTGGAAAGCAAGATGAAGGGGTGATTTGAAATAAGCCAGTAGCTGGTTTCTTCATGCAGGCATTTTGACGAACACCTTGCACCACAACTCTAGCTCACTGCTCATGCACATCGATTTCGTGACGAAGGCCAACAGGCGTATGGTTTCATTAATCCGCATCACATAGGCTGTGAGAAACAGCTAGAGAGTCGTATGGCTCCATCGATTCACATTTAATTAGAGCACGCACCTCTGAAGCTCTCGCTCCAGCGCTCCACCCGGACGGCCTCGCTAAGCCGTCGGCATGGCGGTGCGCCTTAGCCTGCTCCGCTCACTGTCCGCCTCTGCAGCCTGAGCCCGCGTGACGTATACTGGCTGGCATCTCCGCCAACATTTTCTTCTCCTCCTCCCGACAGAGATGCAGCGTTTCCACCCCCACCGTTCTGCTCCAATCGACCAGGACAGCTCTTTTTGTGCGTGAGAGAGAGAGAAGGGACGAAAAAGCACAATATCCAAAAGAATTGCTGCAAAAAAGGCAAACAATAATAAAATGAGTATATAATATATTGATATACAAAATCAGGAATACAAAGCCTCAGTGAGCAAAAAGTTGAAACTGTAGGCCAGCTGAATATAGGTGCCACTGTGTTTGTTCTAGGAGATTAAGGTTTGTGTGTTTGCTACTTATGTGCTTTGGCACTGAAAGAACAAGCTTAAGGAAATGGGCGTGATCTCTGTAAATTTTCTTTAAAAAGCATAATAATGTCAAACACAGGCATAATATAGAAGATCCGACACAAAGAGTAGATAACCACTTACCAGTCAGCAGTAACCCCATGACCGTTGCCAAGAACGATCTCTGAAGCTAGAGAGTTAGTTATGCCATATCTGCAGTGTAAGATAAACAAGCTTGTTAATTTTATAATACTTAAAAAGAGCTTATCAGTACCCTGAACATTCGCTGTAAAAAGCAAAGTAGCTCTAGTGCCATATGATTCAACAATACAAAATTGGATAATTACTTGCAGATCAGTGTCCCAATCAGTTGAGCACAAGAACATCTTCTGAAACTACCTCTGAGTTGCTAGAGTACTACCCATGTGTGCAACTTATAATGTGTTGCTCCAGCCTTGCCATCTCAACGAGCCTATGGTTGTGCTTTCACCTCCGCGCAAGAATCATTTCTGAGTTATACATTTATGATGGAGGAAATGCACTGCGAGCATCTGCAATAACATGATGAGAAGTATGAGGAGACACTAAACAGGTGATACACTCCTTAGATATATAGTTGCACACGACCGCTAGACCTGTTCATGTTTTTCATTTATCCACATATAGTTCATATGGTCAAACAATAGCTGATGCACGTTCAGAGGGAAGACTATGTAATTTCCTGCACCATTGATGTTAATATATTTTACCTGCAATCTCATGTGTATACGCACAAAAGATAGGTTCATTTGAAAAACAAAAAACAAACTACAGTGACAAGACCAAAACAAGAACAAGGGGTTTGTTCTGTTCATAAACATATGGAATCCAACTAAGATTGTAGTAATCAGCACATTCAAACAAGAAAACCCAGCAGACACATCTTACAGAAAAGTAGTAGTTGGCTAGTCTCTTTATTGAGAAAGCCTAGTCTCTAATTCTCTATTGAGAAAGGCTAGTCTCTTTATTGAGAAAGGCTAGTCTACCACGGCCCAACACTTTCAAACTTCCTAGTAAAAAATATCTCTCCTTGACTACGAGATTCCCACTTTCCCAGAAGCTTCCTGTGGAAAAAGGACCACAAATAAAATGCTTGACTGACTCTGCCTCTTCTGGAAGTTCTGGCGTGCATTGTGCAAGGCAACTCATCCACTTCTTTGCTTCCATATCCCAGTTCTATAGTTCACTGCAGCAATGGATCCCCTTCCCATACACACAATCATCTGCCTAGTTTGTTGGTCATTTTGGTTATTCCCATTCTGTGCATCATCCAGCAGCCGTCTTCTTCCTGACAAGCCGCTTTCTGCTGGTAGCACCATCACCTCCGACGACGGCACTTTTACCTTGGGATTCTTTTCCCCATCCAGCTCCGGCACAAAATATTACTATGTCGGCATATGGTACCAGAACATACCCGAAGACAACGTTGTGTGGATTGCCAACCGTGCTATGCCCATTGCTAATCCTTCTTCTGCAGCACTGGCCTTCACAAACGGATCCAATCTCGCCTTGTCAGACACCAACGGCCAACTTCTCTGGATGACAAATATCAGTACTGCAGGAAATTCATTGTCAGAGGCAACTGGTGGAGAAGCCACGCTTGATAACAATGGGAATTTTATCCTTCAGTCATCACAAGGCACCATCTTATGGCAAAGCTTCGATTACCCAACCGACACTCTCCTTCCAGGCATGAAGTTAAGGATCACCCATAAGACGCATGCACTGCAACGGCTCATCTCTTGGAGAAGCCCCCAAGACCCATCCCCGGGCAACTTCTCATATAGTGCAGATCCTGATGGGTTTCTGCAGCGTTTTGTATGGAATGGCTCAACACCATACAGGCGAAGTCCGGTATGGAATAACTTTTTGGTATTCGGGCCGTATATCGAGAGCATCAAGTCCCCAATTTACTTTACACTGCAAACTATTGATGATGAGATCTACATTTCCTTTGGACTACCAGCACCAAATGTATCGATAGTGCTACTGAAGATGGACTACTCAGGCAAGATTAAGACACGAGTCTGGAATAGCAACATGTCCAAATGGACTGATCTGCAGTCAGAACCTAACCAGGAATGCAACAAATTTGGTTACTGTGGTCCATTTGGTTACTGTGACAACATGCAGACTATTGTGACATGTAAGTGTCTTGATGGCTTTGAGCCAAATAACAAACAAGATTGGACGGCCAGCAGGTTTTCACAGGGGTGCCATCGGATGGAAGCACTAAGATGTGGTCAAGGGGATGGCTTCTTAAATATGTCAACCATGAAGGTTCCTGACCAGTTCTTGTATGTCAAGAATAGAAGCTTAGATGAATGCATATCAGAATGCACTAGCAATTGCTCCTGCACGGCGTATGCTTACGCCAATATGAGCACTAATGCTATCAATGGGGATGAAACTAGGTGCCTATTATGGATCGGAGATATGATTGACACGGAGAAGCTGATTGGACAAGGGGAAAACCTCTATATCCGAGTTAACGGATTGAGTGGTACAGTTTACTGTTTCTATTTCTCTGCTTGTGTTATTAGATATACTCCTCTATTTACGGGTCCAGTGGAGCTCAAGTAATATCCTCTTGGGTTCTATGTATGATGTGAGTACAAGTAAGGTATAAATTAGTAGTGGCGGGCAAATATTAGAGGGTAAAGACTCGATAATGTCATTATGATGAAACAGTTTGGTGCAGCATATATGCTGTCTATGAATTACTAGAATCCTTTTTATACAAAAAGACAATAGCTTATCCAAGGAGGTACAGATTAGCAGCCACTGGATGCAGAATGAAAATATGAGCATGCAGGGGTTGAAAATAGTCCAGATTAAAGCGCTTCCATCTGAATCAATTATCAAGGAACAACTTCTAATACATGTTTCAGACATCTAAAGTGTCTGGAAACATTAGGCCAGCACAGTTCTTCCAAAGTCTATACATATACCCAACATCAGTCGATGTATAGGAAGTAAACCTAGCTCAAGGGGGTGAATGTAAGTCAATGTCAAGTTGAATTTGGAATGAGTTCTATTTCTTTGGACTTGAGTTTGGGTTACTATCCATTGCCTACTAACAGCAGATATACTTCCTCCTACAACTTTAGTCAATATACTACTCCCTCCGATCCATAATAAGTGTTGCTCATTTTGTAGCGACACTTATTATGGATCGGAGGGAGTACAAGATATAGAGACCTATAGAAGAAAACCTTCACGTTCTGGCATAAGTTGTCTATGCCACCTGTTTATATCGTTTAATAAACTTGGCTATGAAAGCCACTCCATCCAGTTCACAAAAACATATTGTGTGGGATACAATGCGCATGTAGTTCATGCTTGTAAGAACTATTTGGCTTGTGAAACCATCTATTTAGAAAATGCTTAACTCATGATTGCTTACAGACTGAATTTTGGCAGATAAAAAGCGGAAGAGCACTGTTTTAAAAATCACACTGCCAGTTGTGTCAAGTTTGCTCATAATCATATGTGGGTGCCTTGTTTGGATATGCAACTTGGGAGGTAGAACACAGTTCCATAATTTTGTCCGTTTATTTCCCTCAAACATGTTTGCACAGCCCAATGCTATTCCATATTTCTATGTGATATGTTCCTTTATCATACTGTTTGCATCAATTTTACTGGTAGGCAAACAAAGAAACAAGAAAAATTGGAAAAATTTGATGTCAGGAACTTCGAGCACTTCTGTTGAACTTCACAATGGGAACTTAAAGTACCCTTTTATTAGCTTCAAAGAAATTGTACTTGCAACAACCAATTTCTCTAACTCCAACATGCTTGGACATGGAGGTTTTGGCAATGTTTACAAGGTAACGTGAAATTTTCTCTTGTAGAGCAACATAACTGTATTTCCATCTTCTTTGAACTAAAAGTATCAGGTGTCCAGGGGACATTAGAAGATGGTACAGAAATTGCTGTGAAAAGGCTTAGTAAGGGTTCTGGGCAGGGGGTACTGGAGTTCAGAAATGAAGTAATACTCATTGCGAAGTTGCAGCATACAAACTTGGTTAGACTTCTTGGATTCTGCATCCATGGAGTTGAGAAACTATTGATATATGAATACTTACCTAACAAAAGTTTGGACGCCATGCTTTTCGGTACGTTCTGCTTATGTCTTGCCAAATTTCAGTAAGTAATAAATTCAACCATAATGACTAACGTTATCCTCAATTGATGCTATTGGTTGCAGATGCCAGAAGAAAATCAATGCTTGATTGGCCAATAAGATTCGAGATAATCAAAGGGATAGCTAGAGGACTTCTTTATCTTCATCAGGATTCAAGGTTGAAGATAATTCACAGGGATCTCAAAGCAAGCAACATATTATTAGATGCGGAAATGAGCCCTAAGATATCTGATTTTGGTATGGCAAGGATATTTGGCGGCAATCAGCAGCAAGAAAATACCAACCGCGTTGTTGGCACATAGTAAGTGATATACTGCATGAATTATCTTTATGCATTATTCTTGTGCTTGACCAAAATTATGTTCTCTGTTCAAACAGCGGCTACATGTCGCCTGAATATGTTTTGAAAGGAGTGTTTTCTGTCAAGTCTGATGTATATAGCTTTGGAGTTTTACTACTGGAGATTGTGAGTGGCTCAAAGATCAGCTCTGTGTGCCTAAAAGCAGACTTCTCCAGCATTATAGCCTATGTAAGTACAATGACGTGTTAGAATTTCTGCAATTACAATAAATATATGCATCTTGAAAGGGATAAGAATGGATGCAGGCGTGGAGCTTATGGAAGGATGGGGACACAACAGATTTTGTTGACTCGTCAATTGTAGGGAGCGGTTCACTTAATGAAACTATACGGTGCATCCATATCGGACTCTTGTGTGTTCAAGGCAGCCCAAATGCGCGGCCACTCATGTCATCGATCGTGTCCTTTCTGGAGAATGAAGACATATCACTGCCACCTCCAAAAGAGCCTATGTATTTTGCAGAAAATAACAATGGTACTGATGGAGCAGAAGAAAATTCTGTGTATTCTGCAGATAGCATGAGCATTACAGTGCTAGAGGGACGTTAGTACCTAGCAGTCCCGTGTGTACTTTTACAAACTGTATATTTGATAAGAAATTGGTATTTGTCTTGAAACAAGAAGCTTTTTTTTAATATAGATAATGTATTTCAACTCCAGTAGCTCCCACAGCAAATGGCAGAGATCTACAATGTTATTACTAAATACCTTTCTCGCCAAGAATTTTGGATGCATAAAAGAAGGCAGGTTAACCGGTTAAAACTTTGTATGCTTGAAAAAAGGACGGTAGAATGTATATTCCTTAATTTTGCATGCAATATATCTCTTGGTTACTATGGGCCTTTTCGTAAGTACAAGCATGGAAGTAAAAAAATAGTCTGTTGGATACATCACTTTATTGTGACAGATTAAACAATGTTTGTGAAGTTTGACAGGAATCATGTAGAAAAACAACTTCAAATCGCATTAGAAAATATACACAATGCTTACCTAAAAGAAAAAGACATCCTGTCACATTGATTCGGAATGCTTAAAGTATACTACAATATAACCCTTAACTAAACTAGTGCCATCGCGTCCAGAAATAAGAAACTTATGTAGGAGAATGTGAGCCCTGAACAACACTGAGGTTATGTGTCGCCTCTTTAGGGCTTGTTTGGTGCACTCCCGGGATCCCGGCCAAATCCCGGGGTGTAAAATCCCGGCCTCAAGAGGTGCGGAAAATTCCCCCCATCTTTCTCCCATGAAATCAACGTGTCTGGGCTTCCCCCCCCCCCCCCCCCCCCTGGGTTTGCTCCCCTGGGAACCAAACAAGCCCTTATTGGGTTATTAAGCCCTCTGACACCCCTCTTGTCCCCGTGCTTCAGCGTGCAGCATGTTTATTATCAGAAACAAGAAATTTGGGTAGGAGAATGTGAACTCTGCGGAGGTTATTCAGGTCATCAAATAGCAGGTGAAGCCCATAGAGCAAGAGGTCGAAAGCAAGAAGGGGGTGTGATTTGCAACCTGCTGATAACACTACCACTATTCGAAAGCAAGATGAAGGGGTGATTTGCAATACGCCAGTAGCTGGTTTCTTCTCGCAGGCATTTTGACGAACACCTTGCAGCCACAACTCTAACTCACTGCTCACGGGCATCAATCGGGGACACATCAGTCACATCGGTTTCGTGACAAAGGCCAAAGGACATATCCAGATCGCATAGGTCGTGAGGAACAACTAGAGAGCCGTATGGATGCATCCACATCCACATTTAATTAGAGTACGCACCTCTGAAGCTCTCGCTCCCGCGCTCCACCCGGACGGCCACGCGCACTAGAGCCGTCGGCGTGGCGGCGCGTATTGGCCTGCTGTGCTCGCCGTCCGCCTCTGCCGCCCGAGCCCGCCCGGCGTATACTGGATGGCATCTCCGGCAACATTTTCTTCTCCTCCTCCCGCCGGAGATGCAGCGTTTTCGCCCCTACCGTTGAGCACCTATCGACCAGGACAACTCTTTTTGTGTGTGTGAGAGAGAAGGGCCGACTAGCACCTGGATTCTTTTTTTTTTTTCCTTTTTTCTTTTGGGGCAAAGCTCCTGGATTCTCTTGCAGCTCGGCGGTGCAATCTGTTTCACAACCTCTTTGCCGGCGAATCCGGTTCAAGGGCGTGGAGCGGGAGCATAGTTGAAGTAGTCGTACACGCGGCACAATCACAGATGCGAAAACTAAAGGGACAGAAAGAAATAGTCGGGACTTAATCTTTATTATCAATTGGTGTCTCTCTCCATACAATACATGGGTATATATAGGGGGAGGGGTAGATGGAGAGGACCAAACCCTAGAGGGAAAACCCCGACCCAAGAAAGGGTGAGGCCCGCACAGGGCCATAGTCGGTTTCCCAACACTCCCCCTTGGTCCGTCATCCCGTATTGCCTACGTCTCAAAAACTCCAAAAACATAGTGGGGAAAATATGGAGAAAAAGCACATAGAATACGTCTCATCATGTTGCACGAATTTCGCCTCATCAAAAACCTCAATGTGAGAAACATCTGGAAAACTCACATAAGGGAAAAAGAGTACAATCCACTCAACATCAGGTTGAGTACTCTATCATTCGGACAGAGATTTACAGATAGGGGTGTGAAGAATCTCCCCCTGAGTCTGGAATTTCTCTAAGTCTCATCATACCGATTCCACTAACACACATTTCAAAAGATGATGTCGGTAATGATTTAGTGAACAAATCAGCGAGATTGTCACATGACTTAGTATGCAAAATCCTCACCTCGTTCATCTTCTGTAGCTCATGCGCATAGAAGAACTTGGGGTTGATGTGTTTAGTGAGATTACTCTTCACATACCCTGACTGAACTTGTGCAACACAAGCTGCATTATCTTCATAGATAATGGTGGGGGTTTGTACGGTGTTCAGCCCACACGCCTGCTGAATGTGGTGAATCATCCGTCGAAGCCACACACACACACTCTCGTGATGCTTCATACAGCGCTATGATTTCTGAGTGGTTCGTCGAAGTTGATACAAGACTTTTCTTAGACGATTTCCAGGAAATTGCAGTTTTACCACAAAGGAAAACATATCCAGTCTGTGACTTGGAATTGTGTGGGTCCGACACGTACCCAGTTGATACGTCTCAAACGTATCTATAATTTTTGCTTGTTCCATGCCCTTTTTGTGTCATTGCTACATCTTTTTGCCATGCTTTTGAATAATTTATTGGACTAACCTACTAATATGAGCCCAGTGTCAGTTCCTGTCTGTTTTGTCTTTGCATTGCAGAAAAAGTCCAAAAATGAAGTTGCTCAGAAAATTCCCGAAAAATTACCAAAAAATAATTACATCGAAGAGTCCTCCAGCTGGAGGACGGAGTCCAGAGGTGGCCCCAGGCCCCCAGGCGCCCTCCCGGCGCGGCCAGGGCCCACCCGCGTGGGGTGGCCGCCTGGGCGACATGGGCACCGCCTCGGACTCCCCCTTTGCCTATAAAATCTCCCGTGATGCAAAAACCCGAGATATCCAGACGTCTTTTCCAGAAGCGATCACGATCTCCGCCGCCATCGAAACCTAGCTTCGGGGGTCACCAGGATCCTGCTCTGGCACCCTGTCGGAGAGGGCCTTGGCCCCCGAGGCCATCTTCATCAACTCTTCTTCACCCAATGATGGATCGTGAGTAGTTCCTCCTTGGACTACGGGTTCTTGGCAGTAGCTTGTTGGTATCTTCTCCCCCTAGTTCTTCAATACAAAGTTCTCATGAGCTGCCCTACATGATTGAGATCCATATGATGTAATCGGTGTTGTGTTTGTTGGGATCCGATGAATTGTTACCTTGTTCAGTCCTAAGAGGTTTATGAATTATTGTTGCTGCAATTTGTTGTTCTTAATGCTTGCTACTAGTGCACGAGTAGCATGATTTCAGATCTGATCACGTTATGGTTGCATGATTATAATTGTTGTTCTAGATCCTATCTACGATTGTATGCACCTATTATAGTCCGGAACCGGCGATCCCAATGGTGACAGCTTGGGACACCAAAGGGGATGGGCTATAATTTGAGGATCACATGTGTTCATAGAGTGTTAATGCTTTGTTCCGGTGCTCTTTGACAGGAGCACCTTAATCTCCGTAAGTTCCCTTTGGCCCCGTTCGTAGCGGGACGGTAGGACAAAAGATGTTGTGCAAGTTCTTATTGCAAGCACGTACAACTACATATGAAACACATGCCTACGTTTGGTTCTTAGACTAGGATTGCTCTAGTCTGTTCTTTGGCTAGACTTTGTGCAATTTTGTCAATTGCCCAACTGTAATTTGTTCACCCAACACCTTGTTCCTTTTGTTTGGGAGTTACCACTAGTGAAACCTTGAACCCCGGTCCATCTTTCATCTTTATTGCCTTCGTTGTTACTATTGCTCTCATCACTGCTGGTACTACTTTGTTACTACTTTGTGGTGTTGGTGATTGGGGAAGTCTTTAAGGCTACACCCGTCAACACACTGTTGCTACTAAATATCTTGTCTAGTGCTTTTTCAGGTCTAGTTGAATTGACAACTCAACTGCTAAGGCTTATAAGTATTCTTTGGCTTCCCTTGTGTCGAATCAATAAATTAGGGTCATACCTACCCGCGAAGACTGTTGCGATCCCCTACACTTGTGGGTTATCAAGACTATTTTCTGCCGCCGTTGTCGGGGACCATAGCTCTACTTATAAGTTCACTTGATAAATACATTTTATCTTATTACTCTGTTTGCTTACAATGGTTAAATTCTTTGAAACTAGATCTTATTGGCAAGGTGGATTCACTGAGGATCAACAAAAAAATTATAAGGAATACCGACTGTCTGAAAAAGGGAAATTTATATGGAAACTTTGTTGGAAATATGCCCTAGAGGCAATAATAAAATGTTATTATATATATATTTCCACGTTCGTAATTAATGTTTATATTTTTGTGCTATAATTGCAATGACCCTGACTGTGAGATTCAGAAGAAAACTCATTTGCATGTGTGGAAATGTAAACACCAAGAGTTTCTGGTTTAGCCTCTAAGACCAGCTCATGTGCTAACCGATGATTACATTTTCTTAATCATGGACATTGTTCTTGTAACAAGGATGTCAGTATCAATGAGAACATATTGTTAGCAGAACAATGATGTTGAACCGACCCCAGTATTGAATGATATACTTAGAGATCACATCGTAATAACGTTATAAGTCATATCATGAAATGTTATCATATACGTAATTCCTTAGACCATGAGAGTATCGAGTTGCTGATATGTCCCAAACGTATCTATAATTTATGCTTGCTCCATGCATGTTTTGTGTGATATTGCTATGCTTTTGATATACTTTCATATATTTTTATAACATATTTTGGAACTAACCTATTAATGGTTGCAAGAGTTCACAAGTTCTTGTTTTTGTACTTTATGTGTAGGAATTACTTGAATAAAGCAAAAATCACAAAAAGGAGCCTTGTAGGAGTTGGACTCTAACTCTCCCGAAATTTGTCCCCACCAGACAAGTTTTAAAGATCGCCTCGGAAACGCTAGAAGACGGCCTCAAACGGAAAAACTTAAAACTACAAAGTTATAAGGAATTTTTTTCCGGTGGATTTAGACATAAAATTAGGCCCAATCGGAGTTCGGATGCTTCCAGAAACCCCGAAATACAGAAGACGTAATCTGGATGACGGGCATCCGAGAGTCTATATAAAGACAGAAAACCTAGGTCAAAGGGCACCACGAAATTTCCTCCCCCTTGGCAGCCGGCAGTCGTCTTGAGGGGGAGATCAATCTCCACAGCAGCACCATCTCCAAGGAAGAAGAAGGGGGCCAAGGGCCGTGGCCACCGCCGTGGCCGTGGGCGTCGCCGTTGCCGCCGCCCGAATTTTTGGACCACTTTTTATATGGGGGAAAACTGAAATAGAAAAACAGCAGAAAACAGGAACTGGCACTGTGGTGCACTGAGTTAATAGGTTAGTACAAATATGATCAAAAGTGTATGAAACTGTATCTAGATCATAGCAATATCACACAAAACATGCATGGAGCAAGCAAAAATTATAGATACGTTTTGGACGTATCAGCTGCCCCAGCTAAATCCCACGCGCCTCTAATTCTCTTCGGGCTAGATCGTTCTAGCGCTAGGCTCTTCTTCCTCTAGTTTCTCTCAGTGGCGTTCTTCTCTGGACGGCGGAGCGCTGCTGGATTGCTACATCGGGATGTGTGGATACCGATAGAGGGATCATACCTTTGATCCCTCTTCGAGGTCCTTCTTCTTCCTCATAAATCTAATTCGAGGGACTTTTTCGTGGGACTTGATCGCCGGACGGGTCACATGACGGTTCGCAGGACAGATCGCACAACGGATCGTGGGACGGTACGCGGGATCGATATCCTCGCTGTTGGGAGGTCATTGAAATTCCTAGCTGCGGGGATCTGCACCAACGGTCTTCACCAACTCTACTTCCGCTACATCGGTTGGTGAGCCATGACCTAAAACCTTGTATGCAATCTTCATAGATGATCTTGGGTGATTGCTACGTAGGCCGAAATTTTTGTTTTCTACTGCGTTTCCCAACAGTGGTATCAGAGCGATCTATGAGTAGATGCACGTTTAGGTCTAGATCATATGTGTGATATGAGGCATTGATTTTCTTGTTGATTCCCTGTCATGTGATTTTTTCTGTGCTTGATGACAAGTTGAGGTTTTGCTACAAGGATTGAGTTTTCCATCGATCCCTCTATGCTGCTTTCAGTATGCTGGTTGACTTGATCATGGTCTACATCAAACTCCTTGGATATCATCTTAATCTCGCAATAGAAGATTTAACGTGGAGGGGCTTCTGGATTTTATGAACTCAAATCCACACGGGGGTCACGCGTTGAACGAAGTTTGGCTTGTGGCATTAGTTGCTACACGCACCCCGAACGTTAAACTAGCAACATTGAAGTATCGTGTTTTGTTTGTTTAGGGAACAACGTTTGCATGTAACTGATGTGCGAGGTGATGATAGTGATTTCTCGCCCTTCGTTGGTAAACCCCAAGTGGAAGGTGAGATGTAGGACAGCAGCAAGATTTCCCTTGGTGAAGACACCAAGGTTGAGTATCGAACCCGTAGGACTCCGGCAATGATAAGTAGGTGGCAAGGAAACAATGGCACCGTCTTAGACAAAAGTTGCTTCCTTGACCTGGACCTGCACACAGACACAAATAACTTTGTTCCCAACGAAGTTCAGAGAGGTTGTCAATCTCTCCGGTCTTGTTGTTTACAAAGGATCAAACACAAGAGATAATGATAGCAAATGAAAGTAAAAGCAGAAAAGTAAATGAGCGTGGAAACAGTGATGAGGATATGGACCGGGATACGTGATGTTCACTAGTGATGTCTCTCTCCCAAAAGACGATAAAACTGCTATGCGAGGTGAACAAATTACAGAAGGGCAATTAACAGGATTATGAATGCACCGCAATGCTAACTATGCTACAAAAGAAAGGAAGAGGCTCAAAAGCATGGGCAGAACGCCAAAATAAGTAGACCGAAATCCAACTGCATCTACTACTAATCATCCACCTTGGAATATCTATCCAGAACATCTCGCTGGTATTAAGTTGCGAGCCCCACCCAAAGTGTAAACCCAAAGCAACAAACAACTGCATTAAAAAGCACTTTGCGTAAAGTAAACAATCCTTGCAACCGCGGTTACAAGCACCATTGTTTTCCCCCTTGTGGCAACAGCACATCCCCTAGACTCATGTTTCTGTCACTCAAGCTAGTCATCAGGGGGCATGAACCCACAATCGAGCATAACGTTCCCTCTTGGAGTTACTACCTACTACTTGGCCAAAGCAATAAACAGCAACGGAGAACATGCAAGAATTACTTAGGAACAAAAATATAAGAGATAAGAACCAAATATATTACTCAATCACAATCTGAACATAATCTCATAATCCATCAGATCCCATCAAACTCAGCATCGCAACAGCAGAAAGATTACAAAAGTGCCTCGACCATGTAGGGCAGCTCACGAGGTCTACACCATGAAGAACAAAGAGGGGAGGAGAACATCACATAGCTACTGATCACGGACCCAAGGTCCAAAGGGAACTACTCACGGGACATCCGAGAAGCATCCATGGTGGAGAGGAGACTCCCGGAGGTGGTTCCTCCCTCCGGCAGGGTGCCGGGAAGAGGTCTGCTGGTGCTCCCAATCTCGGAAGCGCGGCGGCGGCGGAACAGAGGCGAGATCGCGAAAAAGGGTTCTGTCTTCGAGGGTTTCCCGAGACGGAGAATATATAGGCGAAGGGGGAAGCCAGGGGGGCCACCAGGGGTCTAGGCGCCCCCCCTGGCGCGGCCAACCCCTAGGGCGCGCCACCAGGGCGCCTGGGCCCCTGGTGGTGGCCCTCTGGCCCCACCTAGGTTCATCTGGAAGGTTCCTCTGCGCTGATTTTTTATCTGATTTTTCCTGAATTTTTGGAGCACTTTTTATATGGGGGAAAACTAAAATAGAAAAACAGCAGAAAACAGGAACTGGCACTGTGGTGCACTGAGTTAATAGGTTAGTCCAAATATGATCAAAAGTGTATGAAAGTGTATCTAGATCATAGCAATATCACAACAAACATGCATGGAGCAAGCAGAAATTATAGATACATTTTGGACGTATCAACATCCCCAAACTTAATTCCTGCTCGTCCTCGAGTAGGTAAATGATAACAACATAATTTCTGTGGTGACATGCTAGCAATCATATAAGAACTTTGAAAAGTAAAGCAATCAAGGTTAGAGATTCAATTCAAGTCATAACATGCAAGAGTCTATATTAGCATTGAAACAAGTAACAAAAGAACATTAGGTGCAAGAGCTCTCGCTGTCCGTGACTCGAATGTCTCCAAATGGTGTTTGCGTGCAAGAAGGGGGATAGGGAATACGAGAAAAAAAAAATTGTTGAGAACTCAATCTACTAAAGTTTCACACTTGGTCTTTTACTGGAATCTTATCTTGACTCGTCCCCAGACCACTAGCCAGGTACAAGTCAATTTGATCCACTCCTTTTTCAATATTTTGAGCACTCATGCAATGGATGAGCGTAAGCACGAGAGTTGACACTTAGGATGGCAAAGAGAGAAGTACGGAGGAGGAGGAAGACAAAAAAGAATAAGAAAGGCTCACATCAATGAGGACAATCATAGGCAAGAGATGCCAAATGATAGATATGATGTGAGGAGTAGGGATTGCCATGCAACGGATGCACATATGAGCTAGGAAGCTCTCCAATGGAACTAGTGGGGGTGCATCTAACTTGCTCGCTCATGAAGACCTAGAGCTCGTTTGAGGAGGCTCATCCTTGGAATATGCAAGCCAAGTTCTATAGTGTGAAGGTCCCCACATAGCTATATGCATAATGATCATCTCTATGGAGTACAAGGATATAGAGCGAGTACTAGTGTGGATCTCTCAAAAGGATAGTAGTGTTGCCCCTTTCTCTCTTTTTATTTCTTTTTCTCTTTTTTCTATTTTTTTCTATTTTTGGTGGCCTCAATGGCTCTTTCTATTTAACTCTCATTTGTCCTCTTTGGGATCTTTTATTGTGTCCACTTTGGGATGTTTTCCTCACTTAAGGGCAACACTCTATTTTACAAGAAGGTATATGAGATCTTTCACACTTTACAAGGTACTCAAAACATAAAGAAGATATAACTATCATGATGTATGCGATGTATGTGTCTGCCAGTGTAGCAGAATATGCAATGATACTAGCGCGTCATGTAGCAATGATTAGGGCAAGGCCCAACTAGCATGTGGCTCATCGATCAAGCAAAAGCATGTATGACATGAAGACCAAGTCATGAAGAGGTGGAAGTTGCATGGCAATATATCTCGGAAAGGCTATGGAAATGCCTTGATAGATAGGTATGGTGGCTGTTTTGAGGAAAGATATAAGGAGGCTTATGATGACAGAGCGTATCATGCCAAGGGTTTGGATGTACCGGCAAAGGTGGACACCAACTCTCGGAGTGAGAAGAAGGCAATGCACGGCACGGGAGAGGCTAGCAAAATATGGGAAGGTGGAAGTGTCAACTTTCAATACTTACATTAGTCCGAAGAACTCATGCACTTATTATCGGTAACTCTCAATCTAATAAGGAGGTTCACAAAGAGACAAGTACCCCGAGGAGGAGTGTATGGGGGTTTGGTTATCCTTGCACATCCTCGACTCATGGTACGTGAGTGTACTCTAATATTCGATCCCTCCAAAGATTAGGGATCCATCTAGTAGCTAGAGTTCTCAACTAGTTTTTGTAGGTTTTGAAAATACACACGGATTGCCCAAAATACGACACCTATCACTAATAGGCTAAATCTCTTGACACCAAAAGTTCAAATATTACTCATATCAATACCTCAAAACTATTGCAAGTTACTACTAGAATGAAATAGCAACCTCAATTACCTACTTTCAAGACAAGACACAACTCAGTGCAACAACCAACTGTCTTAACAAGATAAACATGAAAACTAAAGAGAGTTTCAGCAACAAACTAAACAAAAGACAAGGCTCTTGCTAAAGACAAACTAAAACTAAAACTAAACATGGCAGCAGCTATGAAAAGATAAAGAACACACAACAGCAAAAAGATAAGCAGGAAAAATCCTATGATGTGTTCTAGATTAGAGTGGAGCGTGTTTCTCTCCCACACAAAGCAAGATGGGGTCTAACTTGTTATGACCAGCAAGCAAAACTAAAGAAAACTAAAAATAAAACCTAAGAGCGAGACGCTCCAAGCATAGCACATAACGCATGAAGTGATAAAAATATAGTGAGACGAAGGACGAACTGATGATTGTTGATGGAGAAGGGGATGCACGGGGGCATCCCCAAGCTTAGACGCTTGAGTCTCCTTGAATATTTATTGGGGATGCATGGGGAAACCCCAAGCTTGAGCGCTTGACACTCCTGGATCTTCTTTCATCATCTTGCATCGCACACTTGAAAACTCCCTTCATACATAACTCATCATAAGCTGATTAGAGAGGTTAGTACCCTTAATAAAATAATTTTTCCCCACTGGATATAAAGATATTCTTGAAGAGCTACTGTTTCTCAAGAAGGCCAAAAAGGTTTTTCAAAGAAAAGGCAAGCTTAAGGTTTGCAAAAGTGAAGCGAGGCAAAACGTGGCAGAATCTGTGAAAAACAAAACAGCAGGTAGTAGAGAATTTTTTCGGGGCACTTCTGCAACTCAAATCAAAAAACTCAGAACATACGAAAGTTTCACAATTGTATAGATCATGCTGTCAAAAAAATTCAGATCAAAAAGATGATCTGGTGATTTTATTCGAATTTTTCTGTCCAGGGACAGAATTTGTTTTCTGGACAGCATGTCACAACTTTTCCTTCCCTTATCATAAGAGGCTATAACTTGGCACAAAGCTGAAAAATAAAGATACAATGATGTTGCTACAGTAGTAACAAACATCAAGACACAACAAAAAGCAAAAAGAAACCTAAATTCGTTGCGGGCTGCCTCCCGAAAGCGCTTTCTTTTATGCCTTTAAGCTAGGCATAATGCAAAAGAAGAATCAAGTTTTATCAAGAGAAAGAGAATAACTAGCCCGAGTAACGGACTCAAAAGGTAACTTGATTTTATTTCTAGTGAAGTGTTCCATCCCTTTCTTGAAAGGGAATTGGAATTTTATATTCCCCTCTTTCATGTCAATAACCGCACCAACGGTGCGAAGAAAAGGACGTCCCAAAATAATTGGACACAAAGGTTCACACTCTATATCCATAACAATAAAATCAACGGGAACATAGTTGTCATTGACAATGATAAGAACATCGTCGATCTTCCCCAAAGGTTTCTTTACGGAAGAATCAACAAGGCGAACACCAAAAGAACAAGGCTCAAAGGGCTTCAATTCAAACATATCAAATATTCTTTTGGGCATAACGGAGGTACTAGCTCCAACATCACATAAAGCATAGCAAGAGAAGTTATTTAATTTAATTTTGATCATAGGGTCGCAACCATCATCTAGCTTCCTAGGTATGAAGGCTTCTACTCGAAGCTTCTCCTCCCTAGCTTTGATGAGAGCATTTGTGATATGCTCCGTGAAGGCAAGATTAAGTGTGCTAGTGTGGGGGTATCTAGACATTTTGTGTAGCAAGCTAATAACTTCTGAGAGGGTGCAACTATCAAAATCAATATCACTACTATCAAAGGTGGTAGTAGTGTCATCTAGGCTCACTTGTTTGAAACCCTCTATGTTCATAGGAGTTTCTTCATCTTCGGTTGAGGTATTAGCATCACCATTAATAGGTCCAATGGGACCAGGAGTGCATTGGGTGCTAATAGTTTGGGTGTCCTCAACAATTTGGATAGTGGCAACTGTGTGGTGTGTAGGAAGACTCTTAATTCTATCCTCTTCCTCTTTTTATCTAGCCCATCTTTCTTTAAGTTTAGCCATCATCCTAATATTTTCAGTAATTTGTAATTGGATAGCATTAATAGGAGTGGCCTTATTCTGCTCAAGGGGGGAGGTTCTAATTTTAAGCATCTCAATATCAAGGGCTAAGCTTTCTACCTTCAAAGAGAGATTATCTAATTTAGCTAATTTTTCCTCCACATTCTTATTGAAGGCTTTTTGAGTGGTGATAAAATCTCTAAGCATGTTTTCTAACTCAGAAGTGGGGTTCTTGTTGCTAGGGTAGGTGTTATTGTTCCCATAGTTGGATGGAAACGGTCTAGGATTGCTAGCAAAATTACCCCTATAAGCATTGTTGTTGAAGTTGTTTCTAGCAATAAAGTTCACATCTACTTGTTCTTGAGCAACCAAAGAATTTAAAGGGACATCACGAGGATCAATAGAGGGTTTCTTGGTAAGTAGAGACATAATTAAGTCAACTTTTTCATTGAGGGAGGTAATTTCCTCGACAGAGTTTACCTTCCTACCTGTTGGAGCGCGTTCGGTGTGCCATTGGGGATAATTGGTCATCATCTCATCGAGAAGCTTCGTGGCAGCACCAAGTGTAGTTGTTATAAAGGTTCCTCCCGCGGCCGAATCTAACAGGTTCCGCGAGGTAAAGTTCAAGCCTGCATAAAAAGTCTGGATAACCATCCAGGTAGTCAAACCATGTGTAGGGCATTTCTTAACAAGAGATTTCATTCGTTCCCAAGCTTGGGCAACGTGTTCATTATCCAATTGCTTAAAATTCATAATGTTACTTCTTAATTGAATAATTTTAGCAGGAGGGTAGTACTTCCCAATAAAAGCATCTTTGCACTTATCCCAAGAATCTATGCTATTCCTAGGCAAAGATTGAAACCAGATTTTAGCTTCTCCCCTTAAAGAGAAAGGAAAGAGCTTGAGCTTAACTATATCACGTTCTACTTCTTTATACTTTTGCATATCACATAATTCAACAAAATTGTTCAAGTGTAAAGCATCATCATCTCCAGCACCAGAGAATTGATCTCTCATAACAAGGTTTAGCAAGGCAGGTTTAATTTCATAAGAGGTAGCTGAAGTGGCAGGTGTGGCAATGGGGGTGCAGATAAAGTCTTGGTTGTTGTGACTAGTGAAGTCACACAACTTGGTGTTTTCAGGGGAACCCATTGCAGCAGCAAGTGTGGCAGATTTTTTTTGTGATTTTCGATATAGGACACAAAGATAAAAACTGAAAGGTAAACTAACAAGACTAAAAAACAAAGGTAAAGGGTAGTGTGCAACTCCCCTATCTTAGCACTCGGAGTCCCCGGCAACAGCGCCAGAAATTTTTCTTGATGTGCGAGGTGATGATAGTGATTTCTCGCCCTTCGTTGGTAAACCCCAAGTGGAGGGTGAGATGTAGGACAGCAACAAGATTTCCCTTGGTGAAGACACCAAGGTTGAGTATCGAACCCGTAGGACTCCGGCAATGATAAGTAGGTGGCAAGGAAACAATGGCACCGTTTTAGACAAAAGTTGCTTCCTTGACCTGGACCTGCACACAGACACAAATAACTTTGTTCCCAACGAAGTTCAGAGAGGTTGTCAATCTCTCCGGTCTTGTTGTTTACAAAGGATCAAACACAAGAGATAATGATAACAACTGAAAGTAAAATCAGAAAAGTAAATGAGCGTGGAAACAATGATGAGGATATGGACCGGGATACGTGATGTTCACTAGTGATGTCTCTCTCCCAAAAGACGATAAAACTGCTATGCGAGGTGAACAAATTACAGAAGGGCAATTGACAGGATTACGAACGCACCGCAATGCTAACTATGCTACAAAAGAAAGGAAGAGGCTCAAAAGCATGGGCAGAACGCCAAAATAAGTAGACCGAAATCCAACTGCATCTACTACTAATCATCCACCTTGAGATATCTATCCAGAACATCTCGCTGGTATTAAGTTGTGAGCCCCACCCAAAGTGTAAACCCAAAGCAACAGACAACTGCATTAAAAAGCACTTTGCGTAAAGTAAACAATCCTTGCAACCGCGGTTACAAGCACCGTTGTTTTCCCCCTTGTGGCAACAGCACATCCCCTAGACTCATGTTTCTGTCATTCAAGCTAGTCATCAGGGGGCATGAACCCACAATCGAGCATAACGTTCCCTCTTGGAGTTACTACCTACTACTTGGCCAATGCAATAAACAGCAACAGAGAACATGCAAGAATTACTTAGGAACAAAAATATAAGAGATAAGAACCAAATATATTACTCAATCACAATCTGAACATAATCTCATAATCCATCAGATCCCATCAAACTCAGCATAGCAACAGCAGAAAGATTACAAAAGTGCCTCGATCATGTAGGGCAGCTCACGAGGTCTAAACCATGAAGAACAAAGAGGGGAGGAGAACATCACATAGCTACTGATCACGGACCCCAGGTCCAAAGGAAACTACTCACGGGACATCCGGGAAGCATCCATGGTGGAGAGGAGACTCCCGGAGGTGGTTCCTCCCTCCGGCAGGGTGCCGGGAAGAGGTCTGCTGGTGCTCCCGATATCGGAAGCGCGGCGGCGGCGGAACAGAGGCGAGATCGCGAAAAAGGGTTCTGTCTTTGAGGGTTTCCCGAGACGGAGAATATATAGGCGAAGGGGGGCAGCCAGGGGGGCCACCAGGGGTCTAGGCGCCCCCCCTGGCGCGGCCAACCCCTAGGGCGCGCCACCAGGGCGCCTGGGCCCCTGGTGGTGGCCCTCTGGCCCCACCTAGGTTCATCTGGAAGGTTCCTCTGCGCTGATTTTTTATCTGATTTTTCCTGAATTTTTGGAGCACTTTTTATATGGGGGAAAACTAAAATAGAAAAACAGCAGAAAACAGGAACTGGCACTATGGTGCACTGAGTTAATAGGTTAGTCCAAATATGATCAAAAGTGAATGAAAGTGTATCTAGATCATAGAAATATCACACAAAACATGCATGGAGCAAGCAGAAATTATAGATACGTTTTGGACGTATCAGTAACCTGCTAATCAACCACGATAAAATTTGCAACAACCCGTGTAGATGGCGATCTAACTTGTTTTTGCAGAGTATGCATGTGATGTGGTATAGCCTTCAAGATTTGCAATGTGTTTGTATGAGATGCTATATGATGTAATATTTTTTGCGACCTGCGTGTCGTGGTACGGCATGATGACTGGAGTCATATGATTGTCACTTAATTATGGCATGCGTGCCAGAACTGTTTATTAGCTCGAGGCTAAGCAATAGATAGATGCAAGGTGATGATCAAAGATGCGGTGGTGGACCCCGACGCACATGCCGGAATCCGTGGTGATGGTCCCGGCGCCAAGGACTAGTTTGTGGACACGGTGTCTTCTACAACGACGATGTGAAGACAACAAAGACTTCACGAAGCAAAGGGCTATACTATATCACATAATTTTATGAACTGCCTGTGATGTTTAACCCTTTGATGCACCCTTGTTTGATGCGCGGTAGTCGTATTTTATTAGGGTGATCTCTCGCAAAACAATATCAAGTTGATAGTGTTCTTCCAACTGTAGCACCGTCTATACTATGTTACACACCGGAGCAGGTCATGTCACATGGGTGCTGATACGTCCCAAACGTATCTATAATTTCTGCTTGCTCCATGCATGTTTTGTGTGACTTTGCCATGTTTTGCTTGAACTTTCATACACTTTTGAATCTATTTGGACTAACCTACTAACTCAGTGCACCCAGCTGCCAGTTGCTGTTTTCTGCTGTTTTTCTATTTCAGGTTTTCCGGCCATTAAAAGTGCTCCAAAAAATCCAGAAAAATCAGATAAAAAATCAGCAACATGGAAGCTTCCGGAAACACCAAAGAAGGGAAGTGGGGCCACCACAGGGACTCCATAAGGGTCCCTGGCGCGGCCCCACCCTAGGCCACGCCAGGGAGCCTCCTGGCTGCCCTGTGGCTCCTCTCGGTGCCCCCCTTCGCCCATATTTACCCCCCATGACGAAAACCCCTAATATCGATCTCTCTTTCGCGATCTCGCCTCTGTTCCGCCACCGCCGTTTCAAGATCGGGGCTTCCTGGAGAAGCTGCTCTGGCACCCTGCTGGGAGAAGCTACCCCCTCCGGGAGACCATCCATAGCCATGGACGCCTCCCGTATGTACCGTGAGTAGTTTCCCTTGGACCATGGGTCCGTGACCAGTAGCTATGTGATCTATCTCTCCCTTCTTTGTGCCTCCACTTTTGAGTCCTCGTGAGCTGCCTCACATGATCGAGGCATCTATGTAATTTCTGTTGTTGCTATGCTGAGTTTGTTGGGATCTGATGGATTATGAGACTATGTTCAGATTGTGATGAGTAATATATTTGGTTCTTCTCTTTTATATTTTGTTCTTTAGTAAATTCTTGCATGTTCTCCGTTGCGGTATTTTCTTTGGCCAAGTATTTTATTTGCAACTCCAAGAGGGAGCGTTATGCTTGATTGTGGTTCAGCCCCTTGATGTCTAGCTTGAGTGACAGAAACATGAGACTAGGGGATGTGCTGTTGCCACCAGGGATAAAACAACGGTGCTTGTACTTGCGGGTGCAAGGATTGTTTACTTTACGCAAAGTTCTTTTAATGCAGTTGTCTATTGCTTTGAGTTTACACTTTGGGTGGTATTCGCAACTTAATACCAGCGAGATGTTCTAGATAGATATCTCAAGGTGGATGATTCGTAGTAGATGCAGATGGATTTCGGTCTACTTACCTTGGCGTACTGCCCATTGCTTTTGAGCCCTTCCTTTCTTTGCAGCATAGTTAGCATTGCGGTGCCTTCATAATCCTGTCAATTGCCCAACTGTGATTTGTTTACCTCGCTAGCACTTTTATCGTCTTTTGGGAGAGAGACATCACTAGTGAAAATCACGGGACCCAGGTCCATATTCACATTATTGTTCACACTACCAATTTACTTTCAGTATTTACTTTTCCGTTGCGATCACTATCATTATTATCCCGTGCGTTTTATCCTTTGTAAACGACAAGGCCGGAGGAATTGACAACTGCTCTGTACTCGTTGGGAGCAAAGTTATTTGTTGCTGTGTGCAGGTCCACGACAACACCCTAGTCAGGAAGCAATTTCTGGCGACGTTGTCACCTACTTGTATCTTCTGAGTCCTACTGGTTCGATAACCTTGGTATCTTCACCGAGGGAAACTTGCTGCTGCACTGCATCTCACACCTTCCACTTGGGGTAACCAACGAGGGGCGAGAAGCCATCAAGCAAATTTCTGGCGCCGTTGAAAGTGCAATTACCCCTGATTGCGGGTTTGGTATTGATTACAATACGATTTTCGAGGACTAATGAAAGTTTTCTAGTGTATCTCAGGTCATTAGGTTCTCGGTGGCATCTACGGATGCGGGCGTCCCCTCTCTAACCAAAAAGGAGAAGACGACGTGCTCTTTGACTCGGAAGTTTTTTTTCGGTTCCTTTTGAGTCGTAGGAATGCCGCACTATTAAGAGGGGTCACGGTGTATTTGGATTAGTTTAGGATGTTTTGGGCCTGGAGGCATCAGAGTGGTGGTCTGTCAGGGAGAAGTCCCAATCCTCTCTGATCACCCCGGGTGCCCGGGCCCCCATGCTGGTACTCTCTAAGTACCCAGGGTGCCCGGGATCCTAGACCCCCGGGTGCCCGGCCCCCCATGGAGGAGCTCTCTGACCACCCCGGGTGCCCGGGGTCCCCCGAGCTCAACGGGCAGATTTGGGGGAGGGGTATAAAAGCCCCCTCTTCTTCCTCCTTGCTCCCTAATCTTCTCCCCAAGCTCCCCACCATTGCCAAACCTCAAAAGCTTGGATTCCTCCTTGCTCCCCCAACCAAACTCTCCAATACTTTGGGATCCGGAGGAGATTCACCCGATCTAGACTTCCACCAAACCGTTTTTAGTTCCCCTCAAGATTTCGTCACCGTTGACTTGTTACTCTTGGAGCTTTGGCTTCTAGGCGGCTAGGTGTCTGTCCCGAAAGCTTCCTTGCTTGTGGTGTGCTCCGGGAAGTTTGTAAAGGTGTGGTGGTCGCCTTCAAGACCAACCCCGGGTGATTCGAGGCTCATCCGTTGGGGGTGACTCGAAAAGGGAGAATACGGTGAGCTACGTTGTTGGTAGCGCTCTCAATCTTGAGCACCGCTCCAACGGAGATTAGCACTCCCTCAAAGGAGTGTGAACTTCGGTCAAACAAATCGTCGTGTCTCCTCGTCACTTGTGGTTTATCCTTCCGCACTTTACTTGTTCTAACCTTGTATGCTTGTTGGCTTGCTATTGTAATTGTTGCCTAGCATACTTTTCTTAAGCTTGCTTGCCACCTAGGGTTGTTTCATCTAGTTCTCATCTAGAGAATTGTTTTTATCCGCCTAACCCTAAAAATTGGTAATAAAGCTTAAATTTGTTAGTCACCTATTCACCCCCCTCTAGTTGACCATATCGATCCTTTCAATTGGTATCAGAGCTTTGGGCTCTTATTAAGGGCTTCACCGCCTAAGAGAATATGGTCGATCTAGGGGATCAAGGTGAAAACATTCCCGCGGATGGGGGAGCACTTGGTGTACCCATTGCTAACCCACCCGCTACACAAACAACACATCAAGAGAGTGGAGGACCTAGCTCCTCCACATCACTAACCATGTCCGAATTCACCTCTTTCATGGAGTCCTTTAAAAGCTCCATGAAAATGTCGATGAAGGCGTTGGTTCGTGATGAATTCGACAAGAAACTTGCTTCATTTTCGCAAAGTCCTTCTACCTCATCAACATTTCGTCCAAACACCACTTTGGATGTTGATGGAGTAAAGGAGTCACCCACACCACCACCACACACCTCTGCACCGTCTTATAATGCTGCTGCTCCTTCATATGCTCGTCCTCATATTCCTATGCCGCATATTAATCATACTGGGGACCCCCCCCTCTTGAATCCTGACAAGTTTGGTAAATGCAAATTAGCTATGGAGTCACATGTTCGGAGTGACTCCACACAAGTGTGGTGGGTCATCTTGAGAGGCCATCATCCTGAAGATCCGTCAAGCTTATCGCCAAGAGAAGAGGTTGATGAGCAACTCAATGATATCGCCTGTCACATGCTCAGGAGGGCCGTTCCCGAAGACTATCAAGACTCCATTGCTCTCTTGAAGACGGCCAAAGAAATTTGGGACACTCTCTGTGAAATCTTTGAAGGAGATGTCAGTGTGCAGAGATCTCGTCTGACCATTCTCAAGACGAAGGTCAACATGTTCGTGAGGAAAGATGGTGAGTCTGCGGATCAAGTTTTCCATAGACTCAAGTCCATCGTTTTGGATTTAAGGAACTATGGTTGCACATGGGCCTATGTCAATTTCATCAAGGATAAGTTCTTGAGTGCCATGATTCTGACGGATGACACAATGGTCACCATGATCCATCAACGCATGGATTTTGACCAATTGACTCCAAATCAAATTGTGTCATCGTTCACCACCAAGTCCTTGTTGAAGTCAAAGTCCAAGCAAACCCATGACCTTGTTCAAGGGATGAATAACACCAACAAACTCGCCTTGAAGGCCAAGAAGGTGGCTTCCCCCTCCAAGATTGTGGAGGTGGAAGAAGTGGAAGATTACTTTGAAGATCAAGATATTTCCTCGTGCCCGGCAAATGACTTTGAAGAAGATTTGGCTCTTTTGGTCAGAAAATATGTGGGCACCATGGGGACTTTGGGAAACAAAGGAAGTAACAACTTCAAGGGCAAAACATTTGGAAGAAGAAAGTGCTACAATTGCGATAGTCCAAAGCATTTCGTTGCGGATTGTCCATATGAAAGAAGAGAACAGAAATCCGAGAAGCTTATTCTCAAGAAGAAGAGATTCAACAAGTTTGCCAAGAGGCGTGGTGACAAAGCTCTTGTTCATGAAGAGTACCTATCCGAGGATGAAGAAGATGGTGATGATGATGAGCACAAGGGCATGGCCGCTATTGCCATGCATTCCAAGTCCTCCTCCACCTCATCAAGCCTCTTCGACTCCCCCAACGAGAACAAGACCATCGTCCACCGATGCCTCATGGCAAGAGAGGTAATATCAAAGTCTATCAACTCTAAGCCATCATCTACCACTACCAACCCTTCGCAAGAAGAGTTGGATAACGAGTGTGAAGATGATGGTGTCAATTATAGTGAGGAAGCCTCATTAGCTTTCATGAAGACACTTAAGGGAGAATCCCTTGCTCGTTTCCTCAACATGATGAGGTCACTCACCGAACGTGATGACTACATCGGAAATGTGGAAAACCTCTTAATGGAGGAAAAGGAAAGAAATGATCTCCTTGAGCAAAATCTCATTGAAGTAGAAACCATGAAAGCCTCACTTGAGGAAACCGTCACTTCACATGAGATAGACTTTGTTAAAGTCAATGATGCCCTAGAACTCTCTCTTGAAATTAAGCATGATCTCTTGGATAAAATTGCTAAGCTTAAAGTTTCTCATGGTGAATTCGGTGAGGAGTATAAACTCCTTGAAAAGAGCCACAAGCTCATAAAAGGGGAGCTTATAACTCTCACGGAGTCTTACAACCAACTTAAGGCTTCAACTCTTAAGTCTCTTACTACTTTATCTCCTAATGATGCATGTACTTCTAACTCCATTGATTATGCATCCCTACTTGTTGAGAACAAAAAGTTGAAAGATCAACTTGAGAAAGGTCTTGTGTCTTTTATTCAAGGCGAAAAGAACTTGAATGAGCTTTTGAGTAATCAAAAGGAATGTGTGGCCAAGGAGGGAATCGGTTTTGATCCCTCTCAAAAGAAAAAGAAGAACAAGCACAAGAAGAAGAAGCACCGAGCTACTCCTCCACAACAACAAATCACATTTGTGCAAGAAGGGCACAAGGAGAAGGGAAAGGAGAAGGAGAAGGTTGGAGAGGAAGTCACCTCAAAGGAGATGGTTCCCTCTTCTAATTATGCCGGCATGAACAATCCATCTTATGTCCTCTTGAGAAGGAATGATGGCTATACTTTTGCTAAATTTGTCGGCACTAGTTATGATGATTATGCATGGACTATTTGGGTTCCTAAGACCCTTGTTGCTAACTCTCTAGGACCCATTGAAAAATGGGGACCTAAAAACAAAGCTTGATTGTTGCAGGACTATGCCTCCGGTGGAACACAATGGGTGATTGATAGTGGTTGCACCAATCATATGACCGAAGGCAAGGATATGCTCGTGGATTTCGTTGACTCGCTCAAGTCATCCTCGGACATCTCCTTTGGCGACAATAGCAAGGGCAAGGTATTAGGGTTAGGGAAGTTTGTCATCTCGAGTGATTCTTCACTCAAGAATGTCATGCTTGTCGAATCCCTTCATTACAATCTACTTTCCACTATCCAATTGGCACGTGCCGGTTATGACTCGCTTTTTAGTGAATTTCATGTGACCGTCTTTAAAAGGGATACTCTCAAAGTGGTCTTTGTTGGGCATGTTGAAGGCAACCTTTATGTGGTTGATTTCTCGAAAGAGAGCACTCACCTAAAAACATGCCTAATGGCCAAGGCCGACGTGGGGTGGCTATGGCACCGGAGGCTATCCCACGTTGGTATGAGAAATTTACAATCCCTTATAAAGGGGGATCACATTGTTGGACTAAGCGATGTCTCTTTTGCCAAAGATCGTGTTTGTAGTGCTTGCATTGCCGGAAAGCAACATGAGAAGCAACACAAGATGAAGACTATCATCACATCGACGAGGCCTCTCGAGCTCCTTCATTTGGATCTCTTTGGGCCTCCATCCTATGATAGCTTGGGTGGGAGGAGGTATTGCCTTGTCATTGTCGACGACTATACAAGATATACATGGGTTTTCTTTCTCAAGACCAAAGATGAGACTCAAGAGACCTTTATATCATTTGCCAAAGAAGCTCAACGTCAACACAAATGTGAGATATTGGATATTCGAAGTGACAATGGTACCGAGTTCAAGAATTATACAATGGATGAGTTCTTGAGTGATGAGGGGATCAAACATCAATATTCCGCGGCCTATACTCCTCAACAAAATGGTGTTGCGGAGAGGAAGAATAGGACTCTTATTGAGATGGCAAGGACAATGCTTGATGAGTACAAGTCTCCATACAAGCTTTGGGCCGAAGCCATCAACACCGCGTGTCATGCCTCTAATAGGCTATATCTCCGCAAGCTCAAGAACAAGACACCGTATGAACTCCTAATCGGGAAGAAGCCAAATGTCAAGTACTTCCGTGTATTCGGTTGTAAGTGTTTCATTCTCAACAAGAAAACCCGGTTAGCTAAATTCGAAGCAAAAACATATGAGGGAATATTTGTTGGATATGCTTCAAACTCCCATGCGTATCGAGTTCTCAATAAATCCACCGGATGTATTGAGGAGTCATCGAATGTGGAGTTTGATGAGGATAACGGCTCCCAAGCCAAACCAATTGTTACAAGTGTTGTAGGTGATGAGGCTCCTTCTCAAGTTATAAGGACCATGGGGATAGGCCACATTCTTCCACAAGAAACACCCCAAGTCCAAGTAATCGAAGAAGGGGTAAGAGCCCCTCTTGAGGATTCTCCTCAAGGGAAGTCATCACCGCCACCACAAGAACAAGATGTTTCGGGAGAACAAGCACCTATCCAAGAGCAAGATGAGGTCCCTCAAGATATCGAGCAAGATCAAGGGCAAGCTCAATCAAATGGTGATGAACCTATTGTAGAGACCCAAGATCAAGCTCATGAAAGTGATCAAGATCAAGTTCAAGAAGTTGTCTCTCCACAAGCAAAGAAGAAGCAAGTTCGAGTTTCTCCACGAAGAATTCAACCTAGTGAAGAAGAACTTGAAAAGAAGAGACAAAAAGCGGCTTTGAGACTTCAAATGCTTCAACACTCCACCGACAACATCCTTGGAAGCATCTCAAAAGGGGTAACTACTCGTAAACGTTTGGGAAACTTTTGTGAACATCACTCATTTGTCTCTTGTATTGAGCCCCTTAGGGTAGAAGAAGCTCTTGACGATCCGGATTGGGTAGAAGCTATGCATGAAGAACTCAACAATTTCTCTCGCAACAATGTGTGGTCACTCGTTTCTAGGCCCAAGGAAAATCATAATGTCATTGGGACCAAATGGGTTTTCAAGAACAAGCAAGATGAGCATGGACAAGTCACTCGTAACAAGGCAAGGTTAGTGGCACAAGGATTCACCCAAATTGAAGGTTTGGATTTTGGTGAAACCTTTGCTCCCGTTGCCCGTCTTGAGTCCATTCGCATCTTACTTGCTTATGCCTCTCATCATGATTTTAAGTTATATCAAATGGATGTTAAGAGTGCATTTCTAAATGGTCCTTTAAGTGAATTGGTATATGTCAAGCAACCTCCCGGTTTTGAAGACCCCGAACCTCCCAATCACGTTTATCGGCTTCATAAGGCTTTGTATGGTCTTAAGCAAGCACCTCGTGCTTGGTATGATCACCTTACGACGTTCCTAAACGAGAAAGGGTTCGAGATGGGATTGATAGATACCACTCTATTTACTAAGAGAGTAAAAAGAGATTTGTTTGTATGCCAAATATATGTTGATGATATTATTTTTAGGTCTACTAATCATGCTTGCAATGTTGAGTTTCAAAATCTTATGACCAAGGAGTTTGCCATGTCTATGATGGGTGAGTTGAAGTTCTTCCTCGGATTTCAAGTCAAGCAATTAAGGGGAGGGACTTTTATTAACCAAGCAAAGTATATTCAAGACATGCTCAAACGATTTGATATGATGGATGCCAAGCCTATGAAGACTCCAATGCCAACCAATGGCCAACTTGATCTAGATCCCAATGGTAAAGATGTGGAGCAAAAGGTATACCGCTCTATGATCGGTTCTTTGCTTTACCTTTGTGCATCTAGGCCGGATATTATGTTAAGTGTGTGTATGTGTGCAAGATTTCAATCCGCCCCCAAAGAAAGCCATCACATGGCCGTGAAACGGATCCTTCAATATTTGGTTTATACCCCAAACTTAGGACTTTGGTACCCCAAAGGATCTTCCTTCAAGTTGGTGGGATATTCGGATTCGGATTGGGCCGGTGACAAGGTGGATCGTAAGTCCACATCCGGCTCATGTCAATTCCTCGGGAGGTCCTTAGTGAGTTGGTCCTCCAAGAAGCAAAATTGTGTTTCTCTTTCAACTGCCGAAGCCGAGTACATTGCTGCGGGAAGTTGTTGTGCCCAATTATAATGGATGAGGCAAACTTTGATGGATTATGGTGTCAAATGTGACAAAGTGCCTCTATTATGTGACAATGAAAGTGCAATCAAGATTGCGGATAATCCCGTGCAACATAGCCGAACCAAGCATATTGATATTCGTCATCATTTTCTTCAGGATCATGTGGCACGAGAAGACATTGAACTCTTTCATGTGGGCACCGAGAAGCAACTTGCGATATTTTCACGAAGCCACTTGATGAAGCAAGGTTCCGTGAGTTAAGGCATGAGCTAAACATCGTGGATCTTAGTAACATGGGTTGATGATCTTGCATACACACACTAGCTTTACTATATCTTGCTTAGGTGTAGGCACATAAGTAGGGGGAGTAGAATTCTCTCAATAATTCCGACATAACCCTACTTGTGCATAAATCGATCAAAATCTCTCACATCCGCAATTTTAGATGGCACTTGTGCTTCAAAGATGAGAGTGGAGACGTGCCCAAGGTTAAAATCTTCGCGGTTCCGTACCACATTTGCTCAAACATGGTGACCCTCGGGTCACCGCCTTTTTCCGCTTTAGTGCGTTGTGCTGTTTTTCGAGTCATTTAGACTCTTGTGTTATTTGTGCCTAATTGCCTACGACCTAGTGTGTGCGATCTATCCCAAGCCTTCTTTCCTACAACCTAATTCTTATCTTGTGCAAGGGTTCCAGTTTTTTTTTGTTTTGCATCATGCTCCCGTAGCTAGGATATCTAGAGGCATGGTTGGAGGTGTTGTGAGCACAGGAACAGGGGGAGTGTCCCCTGTCCCTGAGAAAACCCTCTGACCATCCCGGGCACCCGGTCACTCGACCGGGCACCCAGGGCCCCGGGCACCCGGTCTCACATCCCGGGCACCCGGGGTTAGGCGTGCGGCTCTACATCAGAGGGGGCCGTGGGGAGTTAGGGTTCATTCCCACCATTCTCCCCACGCCCCAACCCCCTTGCTGCCGCCTCCTCCAGGGGATCCACGCCCCTCGCCGTCCGGAGCCCTCCGGGCACCCGGATCTCCTCCCCGGAGGCCCTCCTCGTCGCCATGGCCGGCTCCTCCGGTATTTTTCGCCCCTCCTCCATTTCCTAGTGGTCAAATCGCGTGCTCCTCCCATTTTGGTGTAGCTTTTTGACTATGTTGCATGCTAGAAGTCGTAGATGGGGAATATGGTTGTAGAGATTGCGTTTGTGCCCAGAATCTGGAAACTAGTGTGCCCGCTGTAGCTATTCCGGGCACCCGGTGCCCACCCCGGGCACCCGGTCTCGCGCTGGTAGCTACCCCGGGCACCCGGTCTCTACCTGGAGGTGCTCTGAGTACCCCGGGCACCCGGTCCTTGACTCCGGGTACCCGGGGTCCCCAGGTTCAGTAGTTTCCTGTCATGTCATATTGTCCCTATTTTTTATGTTTTTATTGCATGGACCCTCACACTTATCCTCGTATCCATTGCTTGTTGTTAGATGACTCAGGAGGCACTATTGGATCTCGCCGTGCTAAGAAGGTCCGTGATGTAAGCGGGAAGGGACAGTTTATTCGCCAGGAGCATGGCTCCATCTCCTCTGCTCTTCAAGACCGTGCGAAGCGTGCAAGTGTACGGGCTCCCATTGTTGAGGGGACTAGAAGTGATGACATTGAGGAAGAGACTTATGTGGCAAATGAACCAAGTGCTGATGAAGAAGAGGAAGAGGAAGAGGAAGAGCCTGATAATGACTACAACATTGATACTCTTGATGATCTGAACAAGCTGCCAAGGCCTGAGTACCACAGACTGCGTCGTATTAATCCATATGCTGCTACCCGTGATGAGGTGGATTGGAAATTTCATAATATCTTTCAGCATCGTGTGTTCTCTGAGATTCTCAAGCCCATGAAGGTCAAGATTGCTCCGCACCATGACTTGGACCTTGAGTACATCAGTGACACTGTATCTTTTCCCGAGGTCTACAGTGTGTTGGAGGATATGGGGCTGATCCGGTTCGTATCATACAACCGGGCCTACAATGAGGATCTCATTCTTCAGTTCTATGCTACGGTGTACTTTGAGAATGACTATGCTCGTTCCTTCAAGTGGCGCTCGGGCAACAGAGTTCTCAGTGGTTCCATGATTGATCTTGCTGCTATTACTGGGTATGAGTTCTTTCCTGAGCCTGAGGATGGCTATGCCACTGTGGTTCAGCACAGTCGCATCAAACAGGCTCTTGCATTTGCGTATAGCAGTTCTGGCACCATTGGACGCACCAAAGGCATGATTCCTCTGTACCATGCTCTTCGTCAGATATTTCGGGTGTCTCTGTCTCCCAAGGCTGGTTCTTCTGATGAGTTCTGGGGCACTGCTATTGATCTTTTGGTCTATGCTCATGAGAGGACCAAGATTGATGTGCTGGATTTCATGTTTGAGGAGATGAGGGCTTGTGTTTACGAGAAGAAGGCGGCTGTCTTTGCTCCCTTCATTCAGGCGCTGATTGAGCGCAAGCATCCGAGCCGCGAAAGTCTTGAGCGCCGTTTTCCTGTCTCTCTGCCAGTGCGCAACACGAAGTTCAAGCCTATTGTTCACCCTGATCTGGTTCGTGGCAAGAAGGCCAAGCCTGCTCCATCGTCTGCACGTGCTAGTGCCTCCTCCTCACGAGCTGCACCTGAGGTGGATCCTGCCGGTTTAGCTCATACAGTGATGTTTTCTCCTTCTTTCTCTAAGAAGGAGAAGAATATGTTCTTCGCAGGGTTCAAAATTTTGTTCAAGATGTGCCGCTCCACTTCTCGGCGTCAGGTGCGGGAGGTGAAGCTCAGCATGCGGGCTCTCCGTGAGCAGAAGGCTGCCAGAGCTCTTGAGACAGGCGAGCCTCAGCCTGCAGGGGCCGAGGATCAGGACAGTGTTGCGACAGACTATGCCAACCCGTGTGCTGCCTACGTTCCCGAGGATGAGGATGACGATGCTGGCAGTGCTCCTCCCCGAGTCTAGTTCTTGCGGTAGCATCGCGCTTTCTCCTTTTTGGTGTCTTGATGCCAAAGGGGGAGAAGTGTTCTAGTAGGATTGATGCTTGTGTTCTATGTGTGTTTCCCTTTATCGCACTCTTTATGTCGTACTATTTATGTTGAGACCTTGTGTCAGATGTGCTATCTAGTATCTTTGTGAGTTTGTGATGTTTATGTTTTTACATGCTTGTCATGTAGTTTTTTTTCATTACCTCTCACTAAGATTTATCTATCTCTCTCACTTGGGCAAGTCGTATTGTCATCAATGCACCAAAAAGGGGGAGATTGAAAGTGCAACTGCCCCTGATTGCGGTTTTGGTATTGATTACAATACGATTTGCGAGGACTAATGACAGTTTTCTAGTGTATCTCAGGTCATTAGGTTCTCGGTGGCATCTACGGATGCGGGCGTCCCCTCTCTAACCAAAAAGGAGAAGACGGCGTGCTCTTGGACTCGGAAGTTTTTTCGGTTCCTTTTGAGTCGTAGGCATGCCGCACTATTAAGAGGGGTCACGGTGTATTTGGATTAGTTTAGGATGTTTTGGGCCTGGAGGCATCAGAGTGGTGGTCTGTCAGGGAGAAGTCCCAATCCTCTCTGACCACCCCGGGTGCCCGGGCCCCCATGCTGGTACTCTCTGAGTACCCCGGGTGCCCGGGGTCCTGGACCCCCGGGTGCCCGGCCCCCCATTGAGGTGCTCTCTGACCACCCCGGGTGCCCGGGGTCCCTCGAGCTCAACGGGCAGATTTGGGGGAGGGGGTATAAAAGCCCCCTCTTCTTCCTCCTTGCTCCCTAATCTTCTCCCCAAGCTCCCCACCATTGCCAAACCTCAAAAGCTTGGATTCCTCCTTGCTCCCCCAACCAAACTCTCCAATACTTTGGGATCCGGAGGAGATTCACCCGATCTACACTTCCACCAAACCGTTTTTAGTTCCCCTCAAGATTTCTTCACCGTTGACTTGTTACTCTTGGAGCTTTGGCTCCTAGGCGGCTAGGTGTCCGTCCCGGAAGCTTCCTTGCTTGTGGTGTGCTCCGGGAAGTTTGTAAAGGTGTGGTGGTCGCCTTCAAGACCAACCCCGAGTGATTCGAGGCTCATCCGTTGGGGGTGACTCGAAAAGGGAGAATACGGTGAGCTACGTTGTTGGTAGCGCTCTCAATCTTGAGCACCGCTCCAACGGAGATTAGCATTCCCTCAAAGGAGTGTGAACTTTGGTCAAATAAATCGCCGCGTCTCCTCGTCACTTGTGGTTTATCCTTTCCGTACTTTACTCGTTCTAACCTTGTATGCTTGTTGGCTTGCTATTGTAATTGTTGCCTAGCATACTTTTCTTAAGCTTGCTTGCCACCTAGGGTTGTTTCATCTAGTTCTCATCTAGAGAATTGTTTTATCCGCCTAACCCTAAAAATTGGTAATAAAGCTTAAATTTGTTAGTCACCTATTCACCCCCCCCCTCTAGTTGACCATATCGATCCTTTCAGCCGTTGCCGGGGACTCAAGTCTACAAGATAGGGGAGTTGCACACTATCTTTTACCTTTGCTTTTTAGTCTTGTTAGTTTACCTTTCAGTTTTTATCTTCGTGTCCTTTATCAAAAATCCAAAAAAAATATTATGTCTAGTTCCTTACTTGCCAATCAATGTCCGACTTCTTTGAAACTAGATCTTATTGGCATGGAGGATTCACTGAGGATCAACAAAAGTGGTACAAGGAACACCGTTTGTCTCAAAAGGGGATACACTTATGGAAACAAATACACTAGTTGTATGACTATTCTAGAAACTTATGCTCAATATATAATATATGTTTCTCCAGGGATGAATCTTGTTGCTTTATGAGGCACAAACACCTTGCTTTTCAATGTGAGTACAATGATGATGACACCTTAGCTTCTTATGCTAAGAGAAACTATGATTTTTATGATGCAGAGGAAATAGAAGAATTTGTTGCTTATAAGGGTGCCTATGAAATTACTTCTCTTCTTAAAAATATTGATGATGCCCCTTACAAATCTGAGAGTCTTGCTATACTTAACTATTGTTTGGAAAATTATGATGCAAATTATTAAATTACTGATCATCTTGAGAGAATCTCTCCCCCAAAGGAAGAGACTAATGATTTGCAGGACTCTATGGAAGAAGAAATTTATGAACCTGAAAGCTCCTTGGATGAAAAAGAGGAGAAGAGTGACGAACAAAAGGAGGAAGAATGGATCCATCCATGTCTACCTTCTGATGAGAGTAACTCTTTGAATCTTACCTTATATGAGTATTATGATCCTATGGATTCTTTTGAAATATCCCTTTTTGATGAAGTTGATGCGTTCTATGCTTATGGCCGTGATGCCACTATGGATGATGCTTACGGATATGAACTTTCTATAGTTCCTCATGTTAAGCATGAAATTGTTGCTATCGCACCCACACTTGAGTGTCCTATTATCCTTTTAAAACCTCCAACTCCGGAGAATTTTCCTCTTATCAAAGCTCAATGTGATGGGTTGCATTTATCTTATGATCCTAAAAACCATGTTGAAAACAATACACGTGTGCTTGTAGGTCATGAACAATATGATTTATATGATAGTTATATTCTTGATATTGTTCATGATACTACTGAAAATTACTTTGAGAGAGGAAAGTTTGGTTATAGAAACTTCCATGTGACGAAAACACCTCTCTCTAAACTAAAACTTTCGAAGTTATTCAAGTTGCACCTTCCTATGCATGTCACTTTGTGCTTCTTTGATTTATTTTCTTACGATATGCCTATGCATAGGAAGTGGGTTAGGCTTAAATGTGTTTCATATTTTCTTCTTGATGCTCTCTTTTGCTTCAAAATTCTTATTCTTGTGAGAGCATCTTCTATAATCTTTAAGCCTAGCTAATGGCTTTAAAGAAGCGCTTTCGGGAGGCAGCCCGCAACGAATTTAGGTTTTTCTTTTTGCTTTTGTTCTGTTCTTAGTGGTCTTGACGATTGTTACTACTGTAGCAACATCATTGTATCTTTACTTTTCAAGCTTTGTGCCAAGTTTAGCCTCAGATTGCAAGAAAGGTCAAAAGTTGGTGCTTGCTGTCCAGAAACAGATTCTGTCTGCTTGACGGAAAAATTCGCAATAAATCACCAGGTCATCTTTTTGATCTGAATTTTTTTGACAGCATGCTCCATACAATTACCTTTCAGGCGTCTGTTCAAAGTCATTTGATTTGAGTTGCAGAAGTACCTTGAAAAAATTCTCCTTTCTCTGCTGTTCTGTTTTTCTCAGCTTCTGCCCCGGTTTTTCTTTTCGCAGTTTTGCAATCCTTAAGCTTGCTTTTTCTTTGCAAACTTTTTTGGGAAGGCAAGAGAAACAGTAGATATTCCTGGAAATCTTTATTTGCAGTAGTATTTTTATAGGGTACTAACCTCTCTAATCAGTCTACAATGAGTTATGTATGAAGGGAGTTTTCAAGTGCGCGATGGAAGGTGATGAAAGAAGATCCAGGAGTGTCAAACGCTCAAGCTTGGGGATGCCCATGTGCACCCCCAATAAATATTCAAGGATACTCAAGCGTCTAAGCTTGGGGATGCCCCCGTGCATCCCCTTCTTCATCAACAATTACCAGTTCGTCTCTCATTGCACTATATTTTTATCACTTCATGCGTTATGTGCTTTTCTTGGAGCGTCTCGCTCTTAGGTTTTGTTTTTAGTTTTCTTTAGATTTGTTTGCTGTAGTAACAAGTTAGATCCCAGCTTACTTACTCTTTTGTGTGGGAGAGATTCATGCTCCGCTTGAACTAGAACTCCTCATAGGATTTGCATGCTTATTCTTGTAGCTGTGAGTTGTTCTTTTTCTTTTCTTAGCTGTTGTTCTGTTTAATTGTAGTGCTTTAGTTTGTCTAGAGCTTTTCTTTTGTCTTAGGTTGAACTTTCTATAAGTTGCATGTTTTATCTTGTTAGAGAGTTTGCCTGTTGCATTGATTTTTGTGTCTTGACTAGAAGTAGGTAGTTAAAGTTGCTATTCTCTTTGTAGTAGTAACTTGCAATAGTTTTGAGGTGTTGACTAGAGTAATGTTTGAACTTTTGGTGTCAAGAGCTCTTGCCTATAAGTGATAGATGTCATATTTTGGGCAATACGTGTGTTTTTTGAAAACCAAAAACCCCTGTTGAGAACTCTAGCTACTAGATGGATCACTAACCTCTGGAGGGTTCGAATATTAGAGTACACTCACGTACCATGAGTCGAGGATGCGCAAGGATAACCAAACCCCCATACACTCCTCCGCGGGGTACTTGTCTCTTTGTGAACCTCCTTATTAGATTGAGAGTTACCGATAATAAGTGCATGAGTTCTTCGGACTAATGTGAGTATTCGAAAGTTGACACTTCCACCCACCTATAATTTTTCTAGCCTCTTCGGTACCGTGCATTGCCCTTTCTCACCTCGAGAGTTGGCGCATACTTCGCCGGTGCATCCAAACCCTTGGCACGATACGCTCTGTCATCATAAGCCTCCTTATATCTTTCCTCAAAACAGCCACCATACCTACCTACAAGGAATTTCCATAGCCTTTCCGAGATACATTGCCATGCAACATCCACCTTCTCATGACTTGATCTTCATGTCATACATGCTACTTGCTTGATCGATGAGCCGCATGCTAGTTGGGCCTTGCCCTAATCATTGCTACATGACGCGCTAGTATCATTGCATATCCTGCTACACTGGCAGAGGTATACATTTGCATCATGATAGTTTCATTTTTCTTTCTGTGAGTACCTTTGTAAAGTGTGAAAGATCTCCTATATTCTTGTAAAATATAGAGTATTGCCCCTAAAGAGAGGAAAAGATCCCAAAGAGGACAAAATCAAAAGATCCCAAAGAGGACAAATGAGAGTTAAATAGAAAGATCCATTGAGGCCACCAAAAAAATAGAAAAAAGAGAAAAAGAAAAATAAAAAGAGAGAAGGGGGCACACTACTATTATTTTTGACAGATCCACACTAGTACTTCATCCTTTATCTCTTGTACTTCATAGAGATCATCATCATGCATATAGCTATGTGGGGACCTTCACACTATAGAACTTGGCTTCTATATTCCAATGATGAGCCTCCTCAAACGAGCTCTAGGTCTTCTTGAGCAAGCAAGTTAGATGCACCCCTACTAGTTCCCTTGGAGAGCTTTTAGCTCACATGTGCATCCGTTGCATGGCAATCCCTACTCCTCACATCATATCTATCATTTGGCTTTCTCTCGCCTATGATTGTCCTCATTGATGTGAGCCTTTCACACCTTTTTGTCTTCCTCCTCCACCTTCTTTCTGTTTCGCCTTTTAGGTGTCAACTTTCTTGCTCACGCTCATCCATTGCATGAGTGCTCAAAATATCGAAAGGGAGTGGATCAGTTTGACTTGTACCTGGCTAGTGGTCTGGGGACGAGTCAAGATAGGAATCCAAAGGAGACCAAGTGTGAAACTTTAGTAGATAGTTATTCTCAACAACCTTTTCTTCTCTTTTTCCCAGTCCCCTGCTTGCACGGAAACACCATCTGGAGACATTCGAGTCACGGACAGCGAGAGCTCTTGCACCTTTTGTTCTTTTGTTGCTTGTGTCAATGCTAATATAGACTCTTGCTTGTTAAGACTTGAATTGAATTGCATACTTTGATTGCTTTACTTAAAAGTCCTTATATGTTTGTGTGGCATGTCACCACAGAAATTATGCTTGTTATCATTTACCTACTCGAGGACGAGCAGGAATTAAGCTTGGGGATGTTGATACGTCCCAAACGTATCTATAATTTCTGCTTGCTCCATGCATGTTTTGTGTGACTTTTCCATGTTTTGCTTGAACTTTCATACACTTTTAAGCATATTTGGACTAATCTATTAACCCAGTGCACCCAACTGTCAGTTGCTTTTTTTCTGCTTTTTTTGTATTTCAGGTTTTCCGGCCATTAAAAGTACTCCAAAAAAATCCGGAAAAATCAGATAAAAAATCAGCGACCCGGAAGCTTCCGGAATCACCAAGGCAGCGGAGGGGGGCCACCACAGGGACTCCAGAAGGGTCCCTGGCGCGGCCCCACCCTAGGCCGCGCCAGGGGGCCTCCTGGCCGCCCTGTGGGTCCCCTCGACACCCCCTCCGCCTATATTTAGCCCTCGGGGTGGAAACCCCTAACATCGATCTGTTTTCCGCGAACTCCCCTCTGTACCACCTCCGCCGCCGTTTCAAGATCGGGGCGGCCTAGAGAAGCTGCTCCGGCACCCTGCCGGAAGGAGGAACCCCCTCCGGGAGACCATCCATAGCCATGGACGCCTCCCGTATGTACCGTGTGTAGTCCCCCTTGGACCATGGGTCCGTGAACAGTAGCTATGTGATGTACTTCTCCCCTCTTTGTGCTTCCACTTTCGAGACCTCGTGAGCTGCCTCACATGATCGAGGCACTATTGTAATTTCTGTTGTTGCTATGCTGAGTTTGCTAGGATCTGATGGATTATGAGACTATGTTCAGATTGTGATGAGTAATATATTTGGTTCTTCTCTTTTATATTTTGTTCTTGAGTAAATTCTTGCATGTTCTCCGTTGCCGTATTTTACTTTGGCCAAGTGATTTGTTGTAACTCCAAGAGGGAGCATTATGCTTGATTGTGGGTTCATCCCCTTGATGTCTAGCTTGAGTGACAGAAACATGAGACTAGGGGATGTGTTGTTGCCACCAGGGATAAAACAATGGTGCTTGTATCCGCGGGTGCAAGGATTGTTTACTTTATGCAAAGTTCTTTTAATGCAGTTGTCTGTTGCTTTGAGTTTACACTTTGGGTGGGATTCACAACTTAATACCAGCGAGATGTTCTGGATAGATATCTCAAGGTGGATGATTCGTAGTAGATGCAGTTGGATTTCGGTCTACTTACCTTGGCGTACTGCCCATTGCTTTTGAGCCCTTTCTTTCTTTGCAGCATAGTTAGCATTGCGATGCCTTCTTAATCCTGTCAATTGCCTGTCTGTGATTTGTTTACCTCGCTAGCAATTTTGTCGTCTTTTGGGAGAGAGACATCACTAGTGAAAATCACGGGACCCCGGTCCATCTTCACATTATTGTTTACATCATCAATTTACTTTCAGTCTTTACTTTCAGTTGCCACTATTATTATCTCTTGCGTTAATCCTTTGCAAACAACAAGGCCGGAGGAATTGACAACTCCTCTGTACTCGTTGGGAGCAAAGTTATTTGTATCTGTGTGCAGGTCCAAGTGAAGCTAGCAACCTCGGCGCCATTGTTCACTTTACCACCTTCTTGTATCTCTTGGAGTCCTACTGGTCGATAACCTTGGTATCTTCACCGAGGGAAATTTGCTACTACGCTACATCTCACCTTCCACTTGGGGTAACCAACGAGGAGTGAGATCTATCCTCACCGTATCACCCACCCACGCGGGGTGGCCGCTTGGGCGACCTGGGCACCGTCTCGGACTCCCCCTTTGCCTATAAAATCTCCCGTGACGCAAAAACCCGAGATATCCAGACGTCTTTTCCAGAAGCGATCCCGATCTCCGCCGCCATCGAAACCTAGCTTCGGGGGTCACCAGGATCCTGCTCCGGCACCCTGCCGGAGAGGGCCTTGGCCCCCGAGGCCATCTTCATCAACTCTTCTTTACCCAATGATGGATCGTGAGTAGTTCCTCCTTGGACTACGGGTTTTTGGCAATAGCTTGTTGGTATCTTCTCCCCCTAGTTCTTGAATACAAAGTTCTCATGAGTTGCCCTACATGATTGAGATCCATATGATGTAATCGGTGTTGTGTTTGTTGGGATCCGATGAATTTTAACCTTGTTCAGTCCTAAGAGGTTTATGAATTATTGTTGCTGCAATTTTGTTGTTCTTAATGCTTGATACTAGTGCACGAGTAGCATGATTTCAGATCTGATCTCGTTATGGTTGCATGATTATAATTGTTGTTCTAGATCCTATCTACGGTTGTATGCACCTATTATAGTCCGGAACCGGCGATCCCAATGGTGACAGCTTGGGACACCAAAGGGGATGGGCTATAATTTGAGGATCACATGTGTTCATAGTGTTAATTCTTTGTTCCGGTGCTCTTTGACAGGAGCACCTTAATCTCCGTAAGTTCCCTTTGGCCCCGTTCGTAGCGGGACGGTAGGACAAAAGATGCTGTGCAAGTTCTTATTGCAAGCACGTACAACTACATACAGAACACATGCCTACGTTTGGTTCTTAGACTAGGATTGCTCTAGTCTGTTCTTTGGCTAGACTTTGTGCAATTTTTTCAATTGCCCAACTGTAATTTGTTCACCCAACACCTTGTTCTTTTTGCTTGGGGAGTTACTGATGTCGCGAGAGTGTGGTCTTCTCGCCCTTCGTTGGTGAGCCCCAAGTGGAAGGCGTGATGTAGCACAGTAGCAAATTTCCCTCAGTAAAGATACCAAGGTTTGTCTCCAGTAGGACTCCAGAGATGATAAGTAGGTGTCAGCGGCGCAACTGACGCGGACCTGCACACAGACACAAATAACTTTGTTCCCAACGGAGTTCAGAGAGGTTGTCAATCTCTTCGGTCTTGTTGTTCACAAAGCATCAAACACAAGGGATAATGATAACAACTAAAAGTAAAAGCAGAAAAGTAAATGAGCGTGGAAACAGTAATGAGGATATGGACCGGGATACGTGATGTTCACTAGTGATGTCTCTCTCCCAAAAGACGATAAAACTTCTATGCGAGGTGAACAAATTACAGAAGGGCAATTGACAGGATTATGAACACACCGCAATGCTAACTATGCTACAAAAGAAAGGAAGAGGCTCAAAAGCATGGGCAGTACGCCAAAATAAGTAGACCGACATCCAACTGCATCTACTACTAATCATCCACCTTGAGATATCTATCCAGAACATCTCGCTGGTATTAAGTTGCGAGCCCCACCCAAAGTGTGAACCCAAAGCAACAGACAACTGCATTAAAAAGCACTTTGCGTAAAGTAAACAATCCTTGCAACCGCGGTTACAAGCACCGTTGTTTTCCCCCTTGTGGCAACAGCACATCCCCTAGACTCATGTTTCTGTCACTCAAGCGTGTCATCGGGGGGCATGAACCCACAATCGAGCATAACGTTCCCTCTTGGAGTTACTACCTACTACTTGGCCAAAGCAATAAATAGCAACGGAGAACATGCAAGAATTACTTAAGAACAAAAATATAAGAGATAAAAACCAAATATATTACTCAATCACAATCTGAACATAATCTCATAATCCATCATATCACATCAAACTCAGCATAGCAACAACAGAAAGATTACAAAAGTGCCTCGATCATGTAGGGCAGCTCACGAGGTCTAAACCATGAAGAACACAGAGGGGAGGAGAACATCAAATAGCTACCGATCACGGACCCATGGTCCAAAGGAAACTACTCACGAGTCATGCGGGAAGCATCCATGGTGGAGAGAAGACCCCCAGAGGTCAGCCCTCCCTCCGGCAGGGTGCCCGGAAGAGGTCTTTTGGTGCTCCCGATCTCAGAAGATCGCGCGCGGCGGAACAGAGGCGAGATCGCGAAAAAGGGTTCTGTCCTCGAGGGTTTCGCGTCACGGAGAATATATAGGCGAAGGCTGCAGCCAGAGGTGTACCAGGGGCCCCAGGCGCCCCCCTGGCGCGACCCAGGGGGTGGCCGCGCCGGGTGGCCGTCTGGGCCACCCCTGGCTCCCCTCTGGCCCCACTCGGGCTCTTCGCGAAGCTTTCCTTCACGCTGATTTTTGATCTGATTTTTCCCGAATGTTTGGAGCACTTTTTATATGGGGGAAAACTGAAATAGAAAAACTGCAGAAAACAGGAACTGACACTGTGGTGCACTGAGTTAATAGGTTAGTCCAAATATAATCAAAAGTGTATCTAGATCATAGCAATATCACACAAAACATGTGATACGTTCCAAGCGTATCTATAATTTCTGCTTGCTCCATGTATGTTTTGTGTGATATTGCTATGCTTTTGATACACTTTCATATCTTTTTATAACATATTTTGAAATTAACCTATTAATGATTGCAAGAGTTCACAAGTTCTTGTTTTTTTACTTTATGTGTAGGAATTACTTGGATAAAGAAAAAAAATCACAAAAAGGAGCCTTGTAGGAGTTGGATTCTAACTCTCCCGAAATCTGTCCCCACCAGACAAGTTTTAAAGATCGCCTCGGAAACGTTAGAATACGGCCTCAAACGGAAAACCTTAAAACTACAAAGTTGTAGGGAATTTCTTTCCGGTGAATTTAGATTTAAAATTTGGCCCAATCGGAGTTCGGATGCTTCCAGAAACCCCGAAATACAGAAGACGTAATGTGGATGACGGGAATCCGAGAGCCTATATAAAGAGAGGAAACCTAGGTCAAAGGGCACCACGAAATTTCCTCCCCCTTGGCAGCCGTCTTGATGAGGAGATCAATCTCCACAGCAGAACCATATCCAAGGAAGAAGAAGGGGGCAAGGTCCGTGGACGTGGCCGTGGCCGTGGGCGCCGCCGCCGCCGTGGCCGCCGCCGTCGCCGTCTCCTTCATCTCCTCCGGGCTGCACCTCTCCATCAACAACTCTCCCTCTCACCATGTACATGTGTGAGTAGTTCGCCCTTGGGGCTAAGGCTTGTATCTTGATCTATGTGGTTTCTCTCTCTCCCATGATGTGATCTTTGTTGTGATCATTGGCTATGTTAATCTAGGGTGATCCCATGATATTTCCACCTCTTCTATGTATTGGATTTGATGTACTCAATTGATCTTATATAGTATAATCCCCGAGACCAAGGTGACAACGGTCTATTGGACATGGGTTAGAAGAATATTATCATGATTGATTTCCTATTTTGTGTGTTGATTGAAGATTGAGAGTCTCTTGGTGCTTGTATTTGACTATCCTTGAGATATGTTGTGGTGATTGTGGTATTCTCTTTGGATGGCCGCGGTGACATTGGGAAATCCATAGATTGAGAACTACGAACTTTGAGGTGTGCTTTTGTAGCCCTACATAATTCTCATCCTCTCTTGACCACAAAGGAATGACCTCCGAGTGCGTCTCCATTGCATGTTTTATGCGAAATATCATGTGATTAGACTATGTTAATGTTGTTAGGAGTTGCCACTAGTGAAAGTATGAAGCCTAGACCTTGTTTCCACCATTGCAATACCGTTTGTGCTCACGTTTACCACTTGTTTCTTGATGCCCCACAGACGTAAGGGATCGAGATAGTCTTCGCGGGTAAGTTAACCCAATTTATTGATTCGACACACGGGGAGCCAAAGAGTATTTATAAGCTTTGACAGTTGAGTTGTCAATTCAACCGCACCTGAAATATACTTGCTTGCAACGAAAGATAAGTGGTAATGGTAATACGATAGTGATGGTGATGACAGCAAAAGTAAACAGCAAAAGTAACAACTAATGACCAGCAGGATTGAAAACACTGTAGGCTAGGGAGATGGATGGTTGGGCGCTGCATGGATGAGAGTAAACATGTAATAGATTCTAACACGGGGCAAGGCACACAGAAAAGCAATGATCATCTAGGAAAATATCAAACATTAGGCATGTATCCCATAGGTAGTTGTGCGTGCTTGCAATAAGAACTTGCACAACATCTTTTGTCCTACCATCCCGCTACGAACGGGGCCAAAGGGAACTTATGGAGATTAAGGTGCTCCTGTCAAAGAGCACCGGAACAAAGCAATAAACTCAATGGATACATGGAATCCTCAAATTATGGACCATCCCCTTTGGTGTCCCAAGCTGTCACCTTTGGGATTGCCGGTTCCGGACCATAATAGGTGCATACAACTCATAGATAGGATCAAGAACACAAATATATTCATGAAAACACATAGGGTTCAGATCTGAAAACATGGCACTCGGGCCCAAAGTGACAAGCATTAAGAGCAACAAGTTGTAGCAAAGATGATAAACATCAAAGTAGATGATAGGCAACATGCCCCCAACAATCTGACGAACTATTACATGATCAAACTCATCCAATCCCTACCATCCCCTTTGCCTACAGCAGGGAATTACTCACACATGTGAAGAGAAGTCATGGAGGAGGGATGGATTGGTGATGGTGATGACGATGGCGACGATCTCCCCTCTCCGGAGGCCAAATCAGCCTCCAGATTAGCCCTCCCGAAGAAGAACAGAGGGTGGCGGCGGCTCCGCGACGGAAACTGGGAAAACGACTTCTGTTCTGGGGTTTTCACGTCACGGGAATAAATAGGAGCTTCGGTAGGGCACCAGAGGAGGGGGGAGGCCCCCAGGCGGCCAGAGGGCGCGGCCCCACCCCTGGCCGTGCCAGGGGGGCGCCTGGGGCCCCCAGGACTCCCCTCTGGTCCCACTTCTGGCATTTGGCTTCTTCGGGTGCGTGGATTTTCTGGTATTTTTCTGGGAATTTTCTGGAACGTCAAAAAATCCATTTTCCTGCACACAATATAACCATACAGACAGCTCTGCTGAAAACAACGTTAGTCCGGGTTAGTTCCATCCAAATCATGCAAGAATGAGGGCAAAACAATAGCAAAAGTGTTTGGAAAAGTAGATACGTTTGAGACGTATCAACTCCCCCAAACTTAGCATATTGCTTGTCCTCAAGCAATTCAGTTCAACGAACTGGAAGCGACAAAGAAAACTTTGACAAACTCTTTTGCTTCATTAGATGTATATAAGCATGTACTACGAAAAGAGTTTAGCAAGTATTGAAACAATGCTATAAGGAAATGCACGAAGCAATTCTTCTTTCATGTGATCAGTCACAAACAACTGAAAGTAAATAATATGCTATTGAAAATCAAGACAGGATCACAATGCACATAGCTTGAACATACTTGAGTGGCATTTCGCTAGCCTCTATGAGTGAAGCAAAACATAAATGCAGAAAGTCCTCCGGAGTCTTAAAGGTGACTAGAACTTAGTATTTCAGACTAGCAATAACGCAAGCATGCAGAAGACAATGTAATACTTTGGGACAATGCATGTTACACTAAGAATGACAATTATGCTCTCATAGTTGATGCTTTGAAGAAAGAAGGTGGAGACTCTCGAACCGTGGCTTTTGATGACAAGGTTGAAAACCCGTGAAAGGAAGCAAAGACTAAACATGTGCCAGAGCTCTTGGTTTTGAAAACAGAGACAAAAACATTTTTGAGAGGTGTAACTTTCCAGTCAACGGTGAACGGTAAAGGTCTCTCAATATCTCCCATGCCAACCATATTAATGCCTTTTGCTTACACATATTCCCTTATCCATAAATCCTTTGATGGTCTACGGAACCTTTTATTTTGCCTCAAGGATGGAAGGAGGGTATCGTTCCATCTATCATAAGCAACATTTGGTCCATTTCACTCCATCATCAAGTATGGGGGAGGTGTAACTCTCATTTTTTTTCTTCTGTTTGACTAGTTAAAACTTCCATCAAAATATTTTTGGCATGCAAGATACTGATTTCCCCTCACCGCACCATGAGCTTGTACGGTTACAAAAGGGAAGCTTTTGAATAAATTTTGAGATGGCACACGAAAGTCTAAGTTAGGAGTGGCCAGTAAATACCACATATAGATAGGTATGGTGGACTCAAATGGAATAACTGGTTTCAAGGATTTTGGATGCACAAGCAGAATTATGCTTAGTGCGAGCGAAGGCTAGCAAAAGACTGGGAAGCGGCCAACTAGAGAGCAATAACTGTCATAATCATGCAGAGCGACAAAGCAACATTGAATCGGGCATGAAAGTGATATAACTATTCTGAAACAAAAAGATCATCAAGGCATAATAGACTTTTTAGTCATAAACATGTGTGAACATGTGCCAAGTCAATCCAAAAATTCTCTGAAGGGAAATACCACTTCAGTATGCCAAACCATGAACAATGCAATGCATGTAAATCATTTCAACAACACATTATGTACTCTAGCTATTTGAGACTAGCCACAAGGAAAGCATGAACACTGGGAAAGCATTGTAAACATAGCACTATGTCGCTACAAGATGGTCTCTAGATCATAAGTACATGCATATGTACAAAAGTAGAAACAAGAAGAGTTCATACCGGTTTTCCTTGTTGCTTCCCTTCCGTCGATCTTCGTCATTACTGCCTTGTCACTTGCACGATCGAACGTGGGAAATATAATCAAATGCCATCACGGACTCGAGATGAACTCTGAAAACAAAGCAAACTAAAGCGAGAAAGGAAATCTTTTTGGGTTTTTTAAAGGTTTAAACGAGAGCAAAAGAAAAGAGAAAATCTTTTTGTTGTTTTTGCAAAGGAAAAATCAAAGAAGGAAAAGCAAAAACTTCCAAAAGATCAAAGCGAACAAAAATAAAACGGATAATACAATGGAAAAGTGAGGAGGGCACGTACTCCCCCAAGCTTAGCCTTTTGGCCTAAGTTGGTAGTAGCTAATGTCCCCAGAAGCCTCCAGCTCCAGGGTGGTACTGGTGAGTCCAAGGGTCGTATGAGGCTTCCGGTGCGTACATCGAAGTCCTCGGATCCTCCCATGAAGAAGGATCCGCGCTCCAAGCAGAGGAAGACCCTTCACCAAACTGGGTGACGGTCTCCCCCTGGAAAGGTGGTAACTCACCATGCCCCTCCTCGTCGGGCACAACCCCCTCCATGGGGTTATGAAACTGATGCTGGACCACGAACTCATCGAACTGGATAACATCAAAGGACCATCCGTTCCTGCGAGAGAAATTGAACAAAAGAGGTGCAGGTAGACGGATCTTGCGTTCCGTGGTGGCTCCGAAACGCAAGATATAATCAAGGTTACCAAACTCGGAAGTCATGGTAACAAACTTATGCCTTTTCATAGCAGCAAGATCAAAACTTAAATAAGTAAAAGGCGTATCATCAGGGTGTGGGGTGCCATTAAGAGACTCTAGGATAAGTGTGGCGTAAACGCCACCAAATAAGTCTCCCTTGTTACCGTTCATAGCAAGGCATCGAGCAATTAAGGCACCCACATTATAATCAAACCTCCCTGAGAGGGCGGTTGCCAGGATAGCAATATCCGGCGCAGATATGTTGCTCGTGTTATCACGAGCTAACACCCCTCTAGCAATATAATACTCAAAATACCTGAGGTGTGGGAATAAGATGCTGGAGATTTTTGACCAATGAATATCCCTCGTATCCATGCTACAGAGAGAGTTGAAGACGGTTCTCAGCTCGGAGGGCTGAGAGCTCATCTTCGCCGTCAGTCCAACGTTCGGCATACCTATTATTTCACAAAACTTTTCCAAAGGCATGGTCAAAAGATCATTGTAAATTTTAAACTCAACAGAACCAGTATCAAGGTTATATCTGAAACTGTTAATAAAACAGGAGGTGAGTTTTTGATACTGAGTAACACGGCACGTTGCGAGCCACGTCAGACCTGCATTAGCACAAAGATTATAGAACTCCTCCTTAATTCCTGCAGCTTCAAGGAATTCATTGCACGGAAAGGTCATTGCACGTGCTTGATTTGTGTCCTCCAACAACTCTAAGGGCACATGATCTTCGTTGTAGCTCACCCTAGCAGTCGAGGGTGAAGCTGAAGCTCTTGTAACTCGATCGGAGCGCTCGGGATTTTTCTTCCCAAGCCACCCCTTTGCTCTTCCTAGCAAACTCATTTATGAAATTTTTGAAAAATTACAAAAACAAGGATTTAAACAAAGTGAGTTAAGGCAAACTACTCAACTCACTTACCTAAGTCATAAACTTGCATTAAAACTTGGATAATAAATTTCTACACATGCAAGCAAGCTCATCTAAACAGCACCAAGAACTACTAAATACTCTAAAATGAAGCCACCAACCAAAAATCTATTTGGAGGGGTGGAGGAGTTACATACCAGGGAGTATTTTCTCAAAATCTCAGCTCAAATGATGGGTTGTGGAGAGAGATCGAAAATCACCTCCAAGAACAGCAAGAACGCAAGTTCCAGAGCCAGAACTCCTGTTTATGGGAAGAAAGAGGGAGAGAGGAAGAATACTCACCTGGAGGTGGGGCCTGTGGGCCCCAGGCGCCCTGTGGGCGCGGCCAGGGGGCAGGCCGCGCCAGGTGGCCCCCGCTGGTCAACCCCAGGTGCCTCTGGGTCACTCCCGGCATGGAAATTTTTATTTTTATTTTTCGGGAATTTTTCTGAAAACTTCACTGTTGAAAATTTCTCGGAGTTCAAAAAGCTGCAAAACTTTCTGATAACCTAGAGCAGTGATTAGTATTGTGAAGCTTCAAAAACACAAAAACTTGGTACAGCAAAGAGAATAAAAGCTAAATCAAATGAAAATATAACAAGCTTGAATTTTTACCTATATAAAACAAGCTCACTAGTAAGGTTGATCAAGTCTTACCAACAACCCGGCAATATATAGGGCAAAAAGTCTCACCTCTTACGAAGTGATCATTGCACCTTTACTTTAATGGACATTGTCCCCACCATAATGGTTTTGTATTTGTGGTGCACATGAAGTGGACAGTCCCATTCTCCAATCTTCACGGTCTCGATATTCTCTATAGAGTTAAGGCCATGCCTTTTGTCGATCTTCTTTGGAAAATACACCGTGTGTTCTTTATCATCAACGTTGAAAGTGACCTTTCCTTTATTAAAATCAATAATAGCACCTGCGGTGTTAAGAAAAGGTCTACCAAGAATAATGGACATGCTCCCATCCTCGGGCATGTCAAGCACAACAAAATCTGTAAGGATCAAACAGTTAGCAACTTTAACGGAAACATCCTCACAAATACCTATTGGGACAACTGTTGATTTGTCAGCCATTTGAAGGGAGATATCTGTAGGGATTAGTTTCTCTAAACAAGCCTCTTGTAAAGAGATAAGGGCATAACACTCACTCCTGCACCAAGATCACATAAAGCAGTTCTGACGTAATTATTCTTTATGGAGCAAGGAATGGTGGGTATACCTGGATCACCAAGCTTCTCAGGAATCTTGCCACTGAAAGAGTAGTTAGCAAGCATAGTAGATATTTCCTCATTAGGAACTTTTCTTTTATTAGTGACAATATCTTTCATATATTTCGAATAGGGAGGTAACTTAATAGCATCAGTCAAAGGGATTTGAAGAAAAAGAGGTTTCATCCATTCACAAAATTTATTATAATGCTCTTCTTCTTTAGATTTGAGGGACTTACCTGGAAAGGGCATGGGTTTATGTATCCATGGTTCTCTTTCCTTCCCATGTCTTCTTGCGACGAAGTCTTCTCTAGAGTACTTCTTGCGTTTATCAGGTGTGTCTACTTCTCTTACGTCGGGAGAATCATCCTTCTCCTTGTCTTTTTCTTTAGGCTCGGCATCGTCTTCTGTTTCAACATCGGAGGTAGATATGCTGTTAGGATCAACAACTGGCTTTTCGCTTGTAATAGGATCATTGGGATTGTCAGCCTCCTTGTGTTTCTTCTTTTTCTTCTTCTTCTTCGGAGAGCTAACAATCTCGTCTTCTTCTTGTACTTGAGAGTCTTGCTCGATCCTCTTTGGATGCCCCTCAGGATAGAGTGGGTCCTGGGAGTGTGTTCCACCCCTAGTTTTGATGCCATAAGCTTGTATGTCCTGTTTGGCATTATTAGCAAGCAAATCTTTTTGCACATTAGAAATTTGTTCAAGCTGAGTTTGAACCATATGAAAATGCTTAACAAGACATTTAACATCATTGACTGTTCTTTCCAGAACACCACACAAACTTTTGATAGAAAGAGAGTTATCATGCAACTGACTTTGTATCCTCCTATTAAAGTGGTCTTGCTTAATAATAAAATTATCAAGCTCATCTAAGCATTGGTAGGGAGGCTTACCTTTAGGGATGTCACTTTCAATAAAGTCTAATAGAGAGTGTACCTCTACCAAGGGAGGGTGAGTAGTAGGCTCACACAACTTCTCAATAGGCGGTAAATTCTTCACGTCTTCGGTTTTAATACCTTTCTCCTTTATAGACTTCTTTGCTTCTTGCATATCTTCTGGGCTCAGAACAAGCATGCCCCTCTTTTTCGGTGGTAGAAGTGGTTCAGGAACGGACCAATCTTCATAGTTCTTGGCAATTTTGCACATTAGTTCTTCTGCATCATCCGGTGTTCTTTCCCTGAAAACACAACTAGCATAACTATCCAGGTAGGATCTGGATTCATCGGTTAAACCAGTGTAAAATATATCAAGTAGTTCATTCTTGGGGACTCCATGTCCCGGCATAACCTTAAGTAAATCACAAAACCTCCCCCAAGCTTCAGGGAGGTGCTCATCCTGCAATTGTTTAAAGTTATAGATTCTTTGCAAAACAGCATGTTGCATATGAGCTGGGAAATATTTATCAACAAAGAATTGGACTAAGTCCTAAGGACTCTTAATGGAACCATAGGGTAGTGTATCGTACCATGATTTAGCGTCTTCCTTTAAAGAAAAAGGAAAAGGCTTGGCCACATAGAAGTTCCGTATCTTCTCATCAGTAGTGAATAGGTTACCTAACTCAGCGAGTTTGGTCAAGTGTGCTATAGCATCATCATTTTCTCTGCCATAAAAGGGGTCAGCCTCGACTGTAGATATAAGTGAAAGATCAACAGAGAAATCATAATCAGGATCAGTGATGCATATAGGAGATGTGGAAAATTTAGGATCAGGAGTAACTTTGTTCTTCATGGAGTGCTTTTTGAGCAACTCCTTAACAGCACCAGGGTCAGAGTCGACACACTCTCTGAGTTCCCTGCAAAAATCATCATCAAGAGTAACATAATCATCATCAAGGATTCTCTCCTTGAGTTCATCTAAGCATGGGTAACCAAAGCTTTTGCAGGTAGGAATGTAAGTAGCAGGGGTCTCGGTCTTGGATTCTGCTGAAGCCTTTGCAGTCTGAGTTTCAATATAGTGGCCAAGAAAAGTAGTATCATCAAGGGTAGTGGAAGCATCATCAAAAGTATCGGACATAGTGACAGACTCAGTAGAAGCATCATGTGGTGGTGGTGAAGCAAATTTACTTATAACAGAAGGTGAATCAAGTGTAACACTAGTGTTTAGAGCAGTACCTTTTCTTGTACGGGACGGTAAGATCGGAACCTTGGGGTCTCCTTTCTTACCCATAGCGGATGATGTGCAGCAGGCATGATACTTCAAGTAGACTTGTAAATATTGCAATGCTCCCCGGCAACGGCGCCAGAAAACGCTGCTTGATGCCCCACAAACGTAAGGGATCGAGATAGTCTTCGCGGGTAAGTTAACCCAATTTATTGATTCGACACACGGAGAGCCAAAGAGTATTTATAAGCTTTGACAGTTGAGTTGTCAATTCAACCGCACCTGAAATATACTTGCTTGCAATGAAAGAAAATGGTAATGGTAATACGATAGTGATGGTGATGACAACAAAAGTAAACAACAAAAGTAACAACTAATGACCAGCAGGATTGAAAACACTGTAGGCTAGGGAGATGGATGGTTGGGCGCTGCATGGATGAGAGTAAACATGTAATAGATTCTAACACGGGGCAAGGCACACAGAAAAGCAATGATCATCTAGGAAAATATCAAACATTAGGCATGTATCCCATAGGTAGTTGTGCATGCTTGCAATAAGAACTTGCACAACATCTTTTGTCCTACCATCCCGCTACGAACGGGGCCAAAGGGAACTTATGGAGATTAAGGTGCTCCTGTCGAAGAGCACAGGAACAAAGCAATAAACTCAATGGATACATGGAATCCTCAAATTATGGACCATCCCCTTTGGTGTCCCAAGCTGTCACCTTTGGGATCGCCGGTTCCGGACCATAATAGGTGCATACAACTCATAGATAGGATCAAGAACACAAATATATTCATGAAAACACATAGGGTTCAGATCTGAAAACATGGCACTCGGGCCCAAAGTGACAAGAGTTAAGAGCAACAAGTTGTAGCAAAGATGATAAACACCAAAGTAGATTATAGGCAACATGCCCCCAACAATCTGACGAACTATTACATGATCAAACTCATCCAATCCCTACCATCCCCTTTGCCTACAGCAGGGAATTACTCACACATGTGAAGAGAAGTCATGGAGGAGGGATGGATTGGTGATGGTGATGACGATGGAGACGATCTCCCCTCTCCGGAGGCCAAATCAGCCTCAAGATTAGCCCTCCCGAAGAAGAACGGAGGGTGGCGGCGGCTCCGCGACAGAAACTGGGAAAACGACTTCTGTTCTGGGGTTTTCACGTCACGGGAATAAATAGGAGCTTCGGTAGGGCACCAGAGGAGGGGGGAGGCCCCCAGGCGGCCAGAGGGCGCGGCCCCACCCATGGCCGCGCCAGGGGGGTGCCTGGGGCTCCCGGGACTCCCCTCTGGTCCCACTTCTGGCATCTGGCTCCTTCGGGTGCGTGGATTTTCTGGTATTTTTCTGGGAATTTTCTGGAACGTCAAAAAATCCATTTTCCTGCACACAATATAACCATACAGACAGCTCTGCTGAAAACAACGTTAGTCCGGGTTAGTTCCGTCCGAATCATGCAAGAATGAGGGCAAAATAATAGCAAAAGTGTTTGGAAAAGTAGATACGTTTGAGACGTATCATTTCTTTGCTGCACTTTTTATTACAGATTTATATTACTTCGTTTTACCACACCTATCACCCATATTTTACCATCTCTTCGCCGAACTAGTGCACCTATACAACTCCTAGTTGTATTAGGTGTGTTGGGGACACAAGAGACTTCTTGTATCTTAGATGCAGGGTTGCTTGAGAGAGACCATCTTCAAACTCTACTTCCCTGAGTTCGATAAACCTTAGGTCATCCACTTGAAGGAAATTGCTGCTATCTTACAAACCTCTGCGCTTGGAGGCCCAACATAGTCTACAAGAATAGAAGCGTGCGTAGACATCAACATGCATGGAGCAAGCAGAAATTATAGATACGTTTTGGACGTATCAACATCCCCAAGCTTAATTCCTGCTCGTCCTCGAGTAGGTAAATGATAACGGCATAATTTCTGTGGTGACATGCTAGCAACCATATAAGAACTTTGAAAAGTAAAGCAATCAAGGTTAGAGATTCAATTCAATTCATAACATGCAAGAGTCTATATTAGCATTGAAACAAGTAACAAAAGAACATTAGGTGCAAGAGCTCTCGCTGTCTGTGACTAGAATGTCTCCAAATAGTGTTTGCGTGCAAGAAGGGGGACAGGGAATACGAGAAAAACATTTATTTGTTGAGAACTCAATCTACTAAAGTTTCACACTTGGTCTTTTTTTGGAATCTTATCTTGACTCATCCCCAGACCACTAGCCAGGTACAAGTCAATTTGATCCACTCCTTTTTCAATATTTTGAGCACTCATGCAATGGATGAGCGTAAGCACGAGAGTTGACACTTAGGATGGCAAAGAGAGAATAGGTGGAGAAGCAAGACAAATGAGAATCTATGCTATTCCTAGGCAAAGATTGAAACTAGATTTTAGCTTCTCCCCTTAAAGAGAAAGGAAAGAGCTTGAGCTTAACTATATCACGTTCTACTTCTTTATACTTTTGCATATCACATAATTCAACAAAATTGTTCAAGTGTAAAGCAGCATCATCTCCAGCACCAGAGAATTGATCTCTCATAACAAGGTTTAGCAAGGTAGGTTTAATTTCATAAGAGGTAGCTGAAGTGGCAGGTGTGGCAATGGGGGTGCAGATAAAGTCTTGGTTGTTGTGACTAGTGAAGTCACACAACCTGGTGTTTTCAGTGGAACCCATAGCAGCAGCAAGTGTGGCAGATTTTTTTTGTTGTGATTTTCGATATAGGACAAAAAAGATAAAAACTGAAAGGTAAACTAACAAGACTAAAAAAGAAAGGTAAAGGGTAGTGTGCAACTCCCCTATCTTAGCACTCGGAGTCCCCGGCAACGGCGTCAGAAATTTTGCTTGATGTGCGAGGTGATGATAGTGATTTCTCGCCCTTCGTTGGTAAACCCCAAGTGGAAGGTGCGATGTAGGACAGCAGCAAGATTTCCCTTGGTGAAGACACCAAGGTTGAGTATCGAACCCGTAGGACTCCGACAATGATAAGTAGGTGGCAAGGAAACAATGGCACCGTTTTAGACAAAAGTTGCTTCCTTGACCTGGACCTGCACACAGATACAAATAACTTTGTTCCCAACGAAGTTCAGAGAGGTTGTCAATCTCTCCGGTCTTGTTGTTTACAAAGGATCAAACACAAGAGATAATGATAGCAACTGAAAGTAAAAGCAGAAAAGTAAATGAGCATGGAAAGAGTGATGAGGATATGGACCGGGATACGTGATGTTCACTAGTGATGTCTCTCTCCCAAAAGACGATAAAACTGCTATGCGAGGTGAACAAATTACAGAAGGGCAATTGATAGGATTATGAACGCACCGTAATGCTAACTATGCTACAAAAGAAATGAAGAGGCTCAAAAGCATGGGCAGAACGCCAAAATAAGTAGACCGAAATCCAACTGCATCAACTACTAATCATCCACCTTGAGATATCTATCCAGAACATCTCGCTGGTATTAAGTTGCGAGCCCCACCCAAAGTGTAAACCCAAAGCAACAGACAACTGCATTAAAAAGCACTTTGCGTAAAGTAAACAGTCCTTGCAACCGCGGTTACAAGCACCGTTGTTTTCCCCCTTGTGGCAACATCACATCCCCTAGACTCATGTTTCTGTCACTCAAGCTAGTCATCAGGGGGCATGAACCCACAATCGAGCATAACGTTCCCTCTTGGAGTTACTACCTACTACTTGGCCAAAGAAATAAACAGCAACGGAGAACATGTAAGAAATACTTAGGAACAAAAATATAAGAGATAAGAACCAAATATATTACTCAATCACAATCTGAACATAATCTCATAATCCATCAGATCCCATCAAACTCAGCATAGCAACAGCAGAAAGATTACAAAAGTGCCTCGATCATGTAGGGCAGCTCACGAGGTCTAAACCATGAAGAACAAAGAGGGGAGGAGAACATCACATAGCTACTGATCACGGACCCAAGGTCCAAAGGAAACTACTCACGGGACATCCGGGAAGCATCCATGGTGGAGAGGAGACTCCCGGAGGTGGTTCCTCCCTCCAGCAGGGTGCCGGGAAGAGGTCTGCTGGTGCTCCCGATCTCAGAAGCGCGGCGGCGGCGGAACAGAGGCGAGATCGCGAAAAAGGGTTCTGTCTTCGAGGGTTTCCCGAGACGGAGAATATATAGGCGAAGGGGGTCAGCCAAGCGGGCCACCAGGGGTCCAGGCGCCCCCCCTAGGGCGCGCCACCAGGGCGCCTGGGCCCCTGGTGGTGGCCCTCTGGCCCCACCTAGGTTCATCTGGAAGGTTCCTCTGCGCTGATTTTTTATCTAATTTTTCCCGAATTTTTGGAGCACTTTTTATATGGGGGAAAACTGAAATAGAAAAACAGCAGAAAACAGGAACTGGCACTGTGGTGCACTGAGTTAATAGGTTAGTCCAAATATGATCAAAAGTGTATGAAAGTGTATCCAGATCATAGCAATATCACACAAAACATGCATGGAGCAAGCAGAAATTATAAACGTATCAACATCCCCAAGCTTAATTCCTGCTCGTCCTCGAGTAGGTAAATGATAACAGCATAATTTCTGTGGTGACATGCTAGCAATCATATAAGAACTTTGAAAAGTAAAACAATCAAGGTTAGAGATTCAATTCAAGTCATAACATGCAAGAGTCTATATTAGCATTAAACAAGTAACAAAAGAACATTAGGTGCAAGAGCTCTCGCTGTACGTGACTCGAATGTCTCCAAATGGTGTTTGCGTGCAAGAAGGGGGATAGGGAATACGAGAAAAAAAAATTATTTGTTGAGAACTCAATCTACTAAAGTTTCACACTTGGTCTTTTTCTGGAATCTTATCTTGACTCGTCCCCAGACCACTAGCCAGGTACAAGTCAATTTGATCCACTCCTTTTTCAATATTTTGAGCACTCATGCAATGGATGAGCGTAAGCACGAGAGTTGACACTTAGGATGGCAAAGAGAGAAGTACGGAGGAGGAGGAAGACAAAAAAGAATAAGAAAGGCTCACATCAATGAGGACAATCATAGGCAAGAGATGCCAAATGATAGATATGATGTGAGGAGTAGGGATTGCCATGCAACGGATGCACATATGAGCTAGGAAGCTCTCCAATGGAACTAGTGGGGTGCATCTAACTTGCTCGCTCATGAAGACCTAGAGCTCGTTTGAGGAGGCTCATCCTTGGAATATGCAAGCCAAGTTCTATAGTGTGAAGGTCCCCACATAGCTATATGCATAATGATAATCTCTATGGAGTACAAGGATATAGAGGGAGTACTAGTGTGGATCTCTCAAAATGATAGTAGTGTTGCCCCTTTCTCTCTTTTTTATTTTTTTTCTCTTTTTTCTATTTTTTGTATTTTTTGTGTGGCCTCAATGGCTCTTTCTATTTAACTCTCATTTGTCCTCTTTTGGATCTTTTATTGTGTCCACTTTGGGATCTTTTCCTCACTTAAGGGCAACACTATTTTTTACAAGAAGGTAAAGGAGATCTTTCACACTTTACAAGGTACTCAAAATCATAAAGAAGATGTAACTATCATGATGTATGCAATGTATGTCGCTGCCAGTGTAGCAGGAACATGTATGACATGAAGATCAAGTCATGAAGAGGTGGATGCTGCATGGCAATATATCTCGGAAAGGCTATGGAAATGCCTTGATAGGTAGGTATGGTGGCTGTTTTGAGGAAAGATATAAGGAGGTTTATGATGACAGAGCGTATCATGCCAAGGGTTTGGATGTACCGGCGAAGGTGGACACCAACTCTCGGAGTGAGAAGAAGGCAATGCACGGCACGTGAGAGGCTAGCAAAATATGGGAAGGTGGAAGTGTCAACTTTCAATACTTACATTAGTCCGAAGAACTCATGCACTTATTATCGGTAACTCTCAATCTAATAAGGAGGTTCACAAAGAGACAAGTACCCCGAGGAGGAGTGTATGGGGGTTTGGTTATCCTTGCGCATCCTCGACTCATGGTACGTGACTGTACTCTAATATTCGATCCCTCCAAAGATTAGTGATCCATCTAGTAGCTAGAGTTCTCAACTAGTTTTGTTGGTTTTGAAAATAAACACGGATTGTCAAAAATACGAAACCTATCACTAATAAGCTAGAGCTCTTGACACCAAAAGTTCAAACATTACTCACATCAATACCTCAAAACTATTGCAAGTTACTACTAAAACTAAATAGCAACCTCAATCACCTACTTTCAAGACAAGACACTACCCAGTGCAGCAACCAACTCTCTTTAACAAGATAAACATGAAAACTAAAAAGAGTTCTAGCAACAAACTAAACAAAAGTCAAGGCTCTTGCTAAAGACAAACTAAGACTAAAACTAAACAAGGCAGCAGCTATGAAAAGATAAAGAACACACAACAGCAAAAAGATAAGCAGGAAGAATCCTATGATGTGTGTTAGATTTTGAAAGTGGAGCGTGTTTCTCTCCCACACAAAGTAAGACGGGATCTAACTTGTTATGAACAGCAAGCAAAGCTAAAGAAAACTAAAATAAAACCTAAGAGCGAGACGCTCCAAGCATAGCACATAACGCATGAAGCGATAAAAATATAGTGAGACGAAGGACGAACTGATGATTGTTGATGGAGAAGGGGATGCACGGGGGCATCCCCAAGCTTAGACGCTTGAGTCTCCTTGAATATTTATTGGGGATGCATGGGGGCATCCCCAAGCTTGAGCGCTTGACACTCCTGGATCTTCTTTCATCATCTTCCATCGCACACTTGAAAACTCCCTTCATACATAACTCATCATAAGCCGATTAGAGAGTTTAGTACCCTTAATAAAATAATTTTTCCCACTGGATATAAAGATATTCTTGAAGAGATACTGTTTCTCAATATTTCCAAAAGGTTTTTGCAAAGAAAAAGCAAGCTTAAGGTTTGCAAAAGTTAGGAGAGACAAAACGTGGCAGAATCTGTGAAAAACAGAACAGCAGGTAGTAAAGAATTTTTTTAGGGGCACTTCTGCAACTCAAATCAAAAAACTCATAACATACGAAAGTTTCACAATTGTATAGAGCATGCTGTGTAAACATTTCAGCTCAAAAATATGAACTGGGATTTTTCTGTGATTTTTCCCGTCACGAGGACATAGTCTGCTTTCTGGACAGTATGTCACAACTTTTGCTTCCCTTATCATAAGAGGCTATAACTTGGCACAAAGCTGAAAAATAAAGATACAATGATGTTGCTACAGTAGTAACAAACATCAAGAAACAACAAAAAGCAAAAAGAAACCTAAATTCGTTGCGGAATGCCTCCCGAAAGCGCTTTCTTTTATGCCTTTAAGCTAGGCATGATGCAAAAGAAGAATCAAGTTTTATCAAGAGAAAGTGAATAACTAGCCTGAGTAACGGACACAAAAGGTAACTTGATTTTCTTTCTAGGGAAGTGTTCCATCCCTTTCTTGAAAGGGAATTGGAATTTTATATTCCCCTCTTTCATGTCAATAACCGCACCAACGGTGCGAAGAAAAGGACGTCCCTAAATAATTGGACACAAAGGTTCACACTCTATATCCATAACAATAAAATCAACGGGAACATAGTTGTCATTGACAATGATAAGAACATCGTCGATCTTCCCGAAAGGTTTCTTTACGGAAGAATCAACAAGACGAACACCAAAAGAACAAGGCTCAAAGGGCTTCAATTCAAACATATCAAATGTTCTTTTGGGCATAACAGATGTACTAGCTCCAACATCACATAAAGCATAGCAAGAGAAGTTATTTAATTTAATTTTGATCATAGGATCCCAACCATCATCTAGCTTCCTATGTATGGAGGCTTCTACTCTAAGCTTCTCCTCCCTAGCTTTGATGAGAGCATTTGTGATATGCTCCGTGAAGGCAAGATTAAGTGTGCTAGTGTGGGGGTCTCTAGACATTTTGTGTAGCAAGCTAATAACTTCTGAGAGGGTGCAACTATCAAAATCAATATCACTACTATCAAAGGTGGTAGTAGTGTCGTCTAGGCTCACTTGTTTGAAACCCTCTATGTTCATAGGAGTTTCTTCATCTTCGGTTGAGGTATTAGCATCACCATTAATAGGTCCAACGGGACTAGGAGTGCATTGCTAATAGTTTGGGTGTCCTCAACAATTTGGATAGTGGCAACTGTGTGGTGTGTAGGAAGGCTCTTAATTCTATCCTCTTCCTCTTTTTCTCTAGCCCACCTTTCTTTAAGTTTAGCCATCATCCTAATATTTTCATTAATTTGTAATTGGATAGCATTAATAGGAGTGGCCTTACTCTCCTCAAGGGGAGAGGTTCTAATTTTAAGCATCTCAATATCAAGGGCTAAGCTTTCTACCTTCAAAGAAAGATTATCTAATTTAGCTAATTTCTCCTCTACATTTTTATTGAAGGCTTTTTGGGTAGTGATAAAATCTCTAAGCATGTTTTCCAATTCAGAAGAGGAGTTATTGTTGCTAGGGTAGGTGTTATTGTTCCCATAGTTGGATGGAAACGGTCTAGGATTGCTAGCAAAATTACCCCTATAAGCATTGTTGTTGAAGTTGTTTCTAGCAATAAAGTTCACATCTACTTGTTCTTGGGCAACCAAAGAATTTAAAGGGACATCATGAGGATCAATAGAGGGTTGCTTGGTAAGTAGAGACATAATTAAGTCAACTTTTTCATTGAGGGAGTTAATTTCCTCGACAGAGTTTACCTTCCTACCTGTTGGAGCGCGTTCGGTGTGCCGTTGGGAATAATTGGTCATCATCTCATCGAGAAGCTTCGTGGCAGCACCAAGTGTAGTTGACATAAAGGTTCCTCCCGCGGCCGAATCTAACAGGTTCCGCGAGGTAAAGTTCAGGCCTGCATAAAAAGTCTGGATAACCATCCAGGTAGTCAAACCATGTGTAGGGCATTTCTTAACAAGAGATTTCATTCGTTCCCAAGCTTGGGCAACGTGTTCATTATCCAATTGCTTAAAATTCATAATGTTACTCCTTAATTGGATAATTTTAGCAGGTGGGTAGTACTTCCCTATAAAAGCATCTTTGCACTTATCCCAAGAATCTATGCTATTCCTAGGCAAAGATTGAAACCAGATTTTAGCGTCTCCCCTTAAAGAGAAAGGGAAGAGCTTGAGCTTAACAATATCACCTTCTACTTCTTTATACTTTTGCATATCACATAATTCAACAAAATTGTTCAAGTGTAAAGCAGCATCATCTCCAGCACCAGAGAATTGATCTCTCATAACAAGGTTTAACAAGGCAGGTTTAATTTCATAAGAGGTAGCTGAAGTGGCAAGTGTGGCAATGGGGGTGCAGATAAAGTATTGGTTGTTTTGACTAGTGAAGTCACACAACTTGGTGTTTTCAGTGGAACCCATAGTAGCAGCAAGTGTGACAGATTTTTTTGTGATTTTTATATAAGACTCAAAGATAAAAACTGAAAGGTAAACTAACAAGACTAAAAAACAAAGGTAAAGGGTAGTGTGAAACTCCCCTATCTTAACACTCGGAGTCCCCGGCAACGGCGCCAGAAATTTGCTTGATGTCGCGAGAGTGTGGTCTTCTCTCCCTTCGTTGGTGAGCCCCAAGTGGAAGGCGTGATGTAGCACAGCAGCAAATTTCCCTCAGTAAAGATACCAAGGTTTGTCTCCAGTAGGACTCCAGAGATGATAAGTAGGTGTCAGCGGCGCAACTGATGCGGACCTGCACACAGACACAAATAACTTTGTTCCCAATGAAGTTCAGAGAGGTTGTCAATCTCTCCGGTCTTGTTGTTCACAAAGGATCAAACACAAGGGATAATGATAGCAACTGAAAGTAAAAGCAGAAAAGTAAATGAGCGTGGAAACACTAATGAGGATATGGACCGAGATACGTGATGTTCACTAGTGATGTCTCTCTCCCAAAAGACGATAAAACTGCTATGCGAGGTGAACAAATTACAGAAGGGCAATTGACAGGATTATGAACGCACCGCAATGCTAACTATGCTACAAAAGAAAGGAAGAGGCTCAAAAGCATGGGCAGTACGCCAAAATAAGTAGACCGAAATCCAACTGCATCTACTACTAATCATCCACCTTGAGATACCTATCCAGAACATCTCGCTGGTATTAAGTTGCGAGCCCCACCCAAAGTGTAAACCCAAAGCAAAAGACAACTGCATTAAAAAGCACTTTGCGTAAAGTAAACAATCCTTGCAACCGCGGTTACAAGCACCGTTGTTTTCCCCCTTGTGGCAACAGCACATCCCCTAGACTCATGTTTCTGTCACTCAAGCGTGTCATCGGGGGGCATGAACCCACAATCGAGCATAACGTTCCCTCTTGGAGTTACTACCTACTACTTGGCCAAAGCAATAAACAGCAACGGAGAACATGCAATAATTACTAACACAAATTTAAGAGATAAAAACCAAATATATTACTCAATCTCAATCTGAACATAATCTCATAATCCATCAGATCACATCAAACTCAACATAACAACAGCAGAAAGATTACAAAAGTGCCTCGATCATGTTGGGCAGCTCACGAGGTCTAAACCATGAAGAACAAAGAGGGGAGGAGAACATCAAATAGCTACCGATCACGGACCCATGGTCCAAAGGAAACTACTCACGAGTCATCCGGGAAGCATCCATGGTGGAGAGGAGACTCCCTGAGGTCAGCCCTCCCTCCGGCAGGGTGCCCGGAAGAGGTCTTTTGGTGCTCCCGATCTCGGAAGCGCGGCGGCGGTGGAACAGAGGCGAGATCGCGAAAAAGGGTTCTGTCCTCGAGGGTTTCGCGTCACGGAGAATATATAGGCGAAGGGGGGCAGCCAGAGGTGGACCAGGGGCCCAAGGCGCCCCCCTGGCGCGGCCCAGGGGGTGGCCGCGCCGGGTGGCCGCCTGGGCCACCCCTGGCTCCCCTCTGGCCCCACTCGGGCTCTTCGCGAAGCTCCCTTCACGCTGATTTTTTACCTGATTTTTCCCGAATTTTTGGAGCACTTTTTATATGGGGGAAAACTGAAATAGAAAAACAGCAGAAAACAGGAACTGGCACTGTGGTGCACTGAGTTAATAGGTTAGTCCAAATATGATCAAAAGTGTATGAAAGTGTATCTAGATCATAGCAATATCACGCAAAACATGCATGGAGCAAGCAGAAATTATAGATATGTTTTGGACGTATCAGTTACCACTAGTGAAATCTTGAACCCCGGTCCATTTTTCATCTTTATTGCCTTCGTTGTTACTATTGCTCTCATCACTGCTGCTACTACTTTGTGGTGTTGGTGATTGGGGAAGTCTTTAAGGCTACACCCGTCAACACACCGTTGCTACTAAATATCTTGTCTAGTGCTTTTTCAGGTCTGGTTGAATTGACAACTCAACTGCTAAGGCTTATAAGTATTCTTTGGCTCCCCTTGTGTCGAATCAATAAATTAGGGTCATACCTACCCGCGAAGACTGTTGCGATCCCCTACACTTGTGGGTTATCACCAGCATGAGCATAGCCTACCAATGATAGGTCCTGATTTCTTCTATAAAATAGCCCAAGATCTTTGGTCCCTTGCAGGTATCGGAAGACGTCATTGATGCCTTTCCAATGTTTATTGGTAGGCTCAGAACTGTACCTAGCAAGCAAATTGACAGCGAACGCGATGTCCGGCCGTGTACAATTCGCGAGGTACATGAGTGCTCCAACGGCGCTCATGTAGGGGAATTCCGGTCCCAGAATTTCCTCCCCCTCTTCCTTAGGCGTGAATGGGTCATTATCTTGCTTCAAAGACCTCCCTATCATTGGGGTCTTAGAAAGATATGCCTTATCAAATCCAAATCTCTCGAACGCCTTCTGGGTGTAGGCAGACTGGTGCACTAGAATCCCAGCAGGGGAATGTTCAAGTTGCAGACCCAGACAGAACTTGGTTTTACCCAAATCCTTCATCTCGAATTCCGACATCAGGTAGGAACTCGCTTCCTCAATATCTCTAGGTGTACCAATTATATTCAAATCGTCCACTGATACGTCCAAAACGTATCTATAATTTCTGCTCGTTCCATGCATGTTTTGTGTGATATTGCTATGATCTAGATACACTTTCATACATTTTTGATCATATTTGGACTAACCTATTAACTCAGTGCACCCTAGTGCCAGTTCCTATTTTCTGCTGTTTTTCTATTTCAGTTTTCCCCCATATAAAAAGTGCCAGAAAAATTCGGGAAAATTCAGATAAAAAATCCGCGTGACGGAAGCTTCGAGAAAAGCCCGGGACGGGCTAGAGGGGGGCCAAGGGGGGGCCAGGCGGCCACCCGGCGCGGCCCCACCCCTGGCCGCGCCAGGGGGGCGCCTGGGGCCCCTGGCCCACCTCTGGCTGCCCCCTTTCGCCTATATATCCCCCGTAACGGGAAAACTCCAGAAGAGGAACCCTATTCCGCGAACTCGCCTCTGTTCCGCCGCCGCCGCGCTTCCAAGATCGGGAGCACCAGAAGACCTCTTCCCGGCACCCTGCCGGAGGGAGGATTGAACTCCGGGAGTCTCCTCTCCACCATGGATGCTCCCCGGATGTCCCGTGAGTAGTTCTTCTTGGACCATGGGTCCGTGATCAGTAGCTATGTGATGTTCTCCTCCCCTCTTTGATCTTCATTGTTTAGACCTCGTGAGCTGCCCTACATGATCGAGGCACCTTTGTAATATTTCTGCAATTGCTATGTTGAGTTTGATCGGATCTGATGGATTATGAGATTATGTTCAGATTGTGATAGAGTAATATATTTGGTCTTGATCTTTTATATTTTTGTTCCTAAGTAATTCTTGCATGTTCTCCGTTGCTGTTTATTTCTTTGGCCAAGTAGTAGGTAGTGACTCCAAGAGGGAGCGTTGTGCTAGATTGTGGGTTCATGCCTCCCTGATGACACGCTTGAGTGAGAGAAACATGAGTCTAGGGGATGTGTTGTTGCCACAAGGGGGAAAACAACGGTGCTTGTGACCGCGGTCACAAGGATTGTTTACTTTACGCAAAGTTCTTTTATTGCAGTTGTCTGTTGCTTTGGGTTTACACTTTGGGTGGGGCTCGCAACTTAATACCAGCGAGATGTTCTGGATAGATATCTCAAGGTGGATGATTAGTAGTAGATGCAGATGGATTTCGGTCTACTTATTTTGGCGTACTGCCCGTGCTTTTGAACCTCTTCCTTTGTTTTGTAGCATAGTTAGCATTGCGGTGCGTTCATAATCCTGTCAATTGCCTTTCTGTAATTTGTTTACCTCGCATAGCATTTTTATCGTCTTTTGGGAGAGAGACATCACTAGCGAACATCACGTATCCCGGTCCGTATCCTTATTACTGTTTCAAGCTATCTTTACTTTTCTGGTTTTACTTGCTATCATTATCACTTGTGTTTTACCCTTTGTGAACAACAAGACCGGAGAGATTGACAACCTCTCTGAACCTCGTTGGGAACAAAGTTATCTGTGTCTGTGTGCAGGTCCACGTCAGTCGCGCCGCTGACACCTACTTATCATATCCGGAGTCCTACGGGAGACAAACCTTGGTATCTTCACCGAAGGAAACTCACTGCTAAACTGCATCACACCTTCCACTTGGGGCTCACCAACGAAGGGCGGGAAGCCGCTAAGCAAGAGAATTTCTGGCGCCGTTGCCGGGGACTCCGAGTGCTAAGATAGGGGAGTTGCACACTACCCTTTACCTTTGTTTTTTTGTCTTGTTAGTTTATCTTTCAGTTTTTACCTTTGTGTCTTTTATCAAAAACTACAAAAAATCTGCCACACTTGCTGCTACTATGGGTTCCACTGAAAACACCAAGTTGTGTGACTTTACTAGTCACAACAACCAAGACTTTATCTGCACTCCCATTGCCAAACCTGCCGCTTCAGCTACCTCTTATGAATTTAAACCTGCTTTGCTAAACCTTGTTATGAGAGATCAATTCTCTGGTGCTGGAGATGATGCTGCTTTACACTTGAATAATTTTGTTGAATTATGTGATATGCAAAAGTATAAAGAAGTAGAAGGTGATGTTGTTAAGCTCAAGCTCTTTCCTTTCTCTTTAAGGGGAGATGCTAAAATCTGGTTTCAATCTTTGCCTAGAAATAGCATAGATTCTTGGGATAAGTGCAAAGATGCTTTTATAGGAAAGTACTACCCTCCTGCTAAGATTATCCAATTGAGGAGTAATATTATGAATTTTAAGCAATTGGATAATGAACACGTTGCCCAAGCTTGGGAACGAATGAAATCTCTTGTTAATAAATGTCCTACACATGGTTTGACTACTTGGATGGTTATCCAGACTTTTTATGCAGGCTTGTACTTTACCTCGCGGAACCTGTTAGATTCGGCCGCGGGAGGAACCTTTATGTCAACTACACTTGGTGCTGCCACAAAGCTTCTCGATGAGATGATGACCAATTATTCCCAATGGCACACCGAACGCGCTCCAACAGGTAGGAAGGTAAATTCTGTCGAGGAAATTACCTCCCTCAATGAAAAAGTTGACTTAATTATGTCTCTACTTACCAAGCAACCCTCTATTGATCCTCATGATGTTCCTTTAAATTCTTTGGTTGCTCAAGAACAAGTAGATGTGAACTTTATTGCTAGAAACAACTTCAACAACAATGCTTATAGGGGTAATTTTGCTAGCAATCCTAGACCGTTTCCATCCAATTATGGGAACAACAACACTTACCCTAGCAACAAGAACCCCTCTTCTGAATTAGAAAGCATGCTTAGAGACTTTATCACTACCCAAAAAGCCTTCAACAAAAATGTTGAGGAGAAATTAGCTAAAATAGATAATCTCTCTTTGAAGGTAGAAATCTTAGCCCTTGACATTGAGATGCTTAAAATTAGAACCTCCCCTCTTGAGGAGAATAAGGCCACTCCTATTAATGCTATCCAGTTACAAATCAATGAAAACATTAGGATGATGGCTAAACTCAAAGAAAGCCGGGCTAGATAAAAAGAGGAAGAAGATAGAATTAAGAGCCTTCCTACACACCATACAGCTGCCACTATCCAAATTGTTGAGGCCACTCAAACTATTAGCACCCAATGCACTCCTAGTCCCGTTGGACCTATTAATGGTGATGCTAATACCTCAACAGTAGATAAAGACTCTTCTATGAACATATAGGGTTTCAAACAAGTGAGCCTAGATGACACTACTACCACCTTTGATAGTAGTGATATTGATTTTGATAGTTGCACCCTTTCAGAAGTTATTAGCTTACTACACAAAATGTCTAGAGACCCCCACACTAGCACACTTAATCTTGCCTTCACGGAGCATATCACAAATGCTCTTATCAAAACTGGGGAGGAGAAGCTTAGAGTATAAGCCTCCATACCTAGGAAGCTAGATGATGGTTGGGACCCTATGATCAAAATTAAATTAAATAACTTTTCTTGCTATGCTTTATGTGATGTTGGAGCTAGTACCTCCGTTATGCCCAAAAGAATATTTGATATGTTTGAATTGAAACCGCTTGAGCCTTGTTCTTTTGGTGTTCGTCTTGTTGATTCTTCCGTAAAGAAACCTTTGGGGAAGATCGACGATGTTCTTATCATTGTCAATCACAACTATGTTCCCGTTGATTTTATTGTTATGGATATAAAGTGGGAACCTTTATGTCCAATTATTTTGGGACGTCCTTTTCTTCGCACCGTTGGTGCGGTTATTGACATGAAAGAAGGGATTATATAAAATTCCAATTCCCATTCAAAAATGGGATGGAACACTTCCCTAGAAAGAAAATCAAGTTACCTTTTGAGTCCGTTACTCGGGCTAGTTATTCTCTTTCTCTTGATAAAACTTGATTCTTCTTTTTGCATTATGCCTAGCTAATGGCTTTAAAGAAGCGCTTTCGGGAGGCAGCCCGCAACGAATTTAGGTTTTTCTTTTTTATTTGGTTGTGTCTTGATGATTGTTACTTCTGTAGAAACATCATTGTATCTTTATTTTTCAACTTTGTGCCAAGTTATAGCCTCTTACGGCAAGGGAAGTAAAAGTTGTGACATGCTGTCCAGAAAACAGATTCTGTCCTCGTGACCAGAAAAATTCCAGAAAAATCCCAGTTCATAATTTTGAGCTGATTTTTTTACAAAGTATGCTCTATACAATTACGAAACTTCCGTATGTTCTGAGTTTTTTTATTTGAGTTGCAGAAGTGCCCCTAAAAAATTCTTTACTATCTGCTGTTCTGTTTTTCACAGATTCTGCCACGTTTTGTCTCTCCTAACTTTTGCAAACCTTAAGCTTGCTTTTTATTTTCAAAAACCTTTTGGCACTCTTGATAAACAGTAGATCTTCAAGAATATCTTTATATCCAGTGGAGAAAAATTATTTATTAAGGGTACTAACCTCTCTAATCAGCTTATGATGAGTTATGTATGAAGGGAGTTTTCAAGTGTGCGATGGAAGATGATGAAAGAAGATCCAGGAGTGTCAAGCGCTCAAGCTTGGGGATGCCCCCATGCATCCCCATTAAATATTCAAGGAGACTCAAGTGTCTAAGCTTGGGGATGCCCCCGTGCATCCCCTTCTCCATCAACAATCATCAGTTCGTCCTTCGTCTCACTATATTTTTATCACTTCATGAGTTATGTGCTATGCTTGGAGTGTCTCGCTCTTAGGTTTTGTTTTTAGTTTCTTTAGCTTTGCTTGATGTTCATAACAAGTTAGATCCTTTCTTGCTTTGTGTGGGAGAGAAACACGCTCCACTTTCAAAATCTAGAACACATCATAGGATTTTTCCTGCTTATCTTTTAGCTGTTGTGTGTTCTTTATCTTTTCATAGCTACTGCCATGTTTAGTTTTAGTCTTAGGTTGTTTTAGCAAGAGCCTTGGCTTTTGTTTAGTTTGTTGTTGGAACTCTTTTTAGTTTTCATGTTTATCTTGTTAAAGAGAGTTGGTTGTTGCACTGAGTTGTGTCTTGTTTTGAGAAGTAGGTTATTGAGGTTGCTATTTAATTTTAGTAGTAGCTTGCAATAGTTTTGAGGTATTGATGTGAGTAATGTTTGAACTTTTGGTGTCAAGAGCTCTTGCCTATTAGTGATAGGTGTCGTATTTTGGGCAATCCGTGTTTATTTTCAAAACCTATAAAAACTAGTTGAGAACTCTAGCTACTAGATGGATCACTACTCTTTTGAGGAGTCGAATATCAGAGAACACTCACGTACCATGAGTCGAGGATGCGCAAGGATAACCAAACCCCCATACACTCCTCCTCGGGGTACTTGTCTCTTTGTGAACCTCCTCACTAGATTGAGAGTTACCGATAATAAGTGCATGAGTTCTTCGGACTAATGTAAGTATTGAGAGTTGACACTTCCACCTTCCCATATTTTGCTATCCTTTCACGTGCCGTGCATTGCCTTCTTCTCATTCCGAGAGTTGGTGTCCACCTTCGCCGGTACATCCAAACCCTTGGCATGATACGCTCTGTCATCATAAGCCTCCTTATATCTTTCCTCAAAACAGCCACCATACCTGCCTATCAAGGCATTTCCATAGCCTTTCCGAGTTATATTGCCATGCAACATCCACCTCTTCATGACTTAATCTTCATGTCATACATGTTCCTGCTACACTGGCAGAAGCATACATTGCATACATCATGATAGTTATATCTTCTTTATGTTTTTAGTACCTTGTAAAGTGTGAAAGATTTTCATTACCTTCTTGTAAAATAGAGTGTTGACCTTAAGTGAGGAAAAGATCCCAAAGTGGACACATCAAAAGATCCCAAAGAGGACAAATGAGAGTTAAATAGAAAGAGCCATTGAGGCCACAAAAAATACAAAAAAATAGAAAAAAGATAAAAAGAATTAAAAAGAGAGAAAGGGGCAACACTACTATTCTTTTGAGAGATCCACACTAGTACACCCTTTATATCTTTGTACTCCATAGAGATGATCTTTATGCATATAGCTATGTGGGGACCTTCACACTATAGAACTTGGCTTGCATATTCCAAGGATGAGCCTCCTCAAATGAGCTCTAGGTCTTCATGAGCGATCAAGTTAGATGCACCCCCACTAGTTCCATTGGAGAGCTTCTTAGCTCGTATGTGCATCCGTTGCATGGCAATCCCTACTCCTCACATCATATCTATCATTGGGCATCTCCTGCCTATGATTGTCCTCATTGATGTGAGCCTTTCTCACCCTTTTTGTCTTCCTCCTCAACCATATTCTCTCTTTGCCATCCTAAGTGTCAACTTTCGTGCTTACGCTCATCCATTGCATGAGTGCTCAAAATATCGAAAATGAGTGGATCAAATTGACTTGTACCTGGCTAGTGGTCTGGGGACGAGTCAAGATAAGATTCCAAAGAAGACCAAGTGTGACACTTTAGTAGATTGAGTTCTCAACAAAAATACTTTTTTCTCGTATTCCCTATCCCCTTTCTTGCACGCAAACACCGTTTGGAGACATTCGAGTCACGGGCAGCGAGAGCTCGTGCACCTAATGTTCTTTTGTTACTTGTTTCAATGCTAATATAGACTCTTGCATGTTATGACTTGAATTGAATCTCTAACCTTGATTGCTTTACTTTTCAAAGTCCTTTTATGGTTGCTAACATGTCACCACAGAAATTATTCTTGTTATCATTTACCTACTCGAGGACGAGCAGGAATTAAGCTTGGGGATGTTGATACATCCAAAACGTATCTATAATTTCTGCTCGTTACATGCATGTTTTGTGTGATATTGCTATGATCTAGATACACTTTCATACATTTTTATCATATTTGGACTAACCTATTAACTCAGTGCACCCCAGTGCCAGTTCCTGTTTTCTGCTGTTTTTCTATTTCAGTTTTCCCCCATATAAAAAGTGCCAGCAAAATTCGGGAAAATTCAGATAAAAAATCAGCGTGACGGACGCTTCGAGAAAAGCCCGGGAGGGGCCAGAGGGGGGCCAAGAGGGGGCCAGGCGCCACCCGGCGCGGCCCCACCCCTGGCCGCGCCAGGGGGGCCTGGGGCCCCTGGCCCACCTCTGGCTGCCCCCTTTCGCCTATATATACCCCGTCACGGGAAAACTCCAGAAGAGGAACCCTATTCCGCGAACTCGCCTCTGTTCCGCCGCCGCTGCGCTTCCAAGATCGGGAGCACCAGAAGACCTCTTCCTGGCACCCTGCCGGAGGGAGGATTGACCTCCGGGAGTCTCCTCTCCACCATGGATGCTCCCCGGATGTCCCGTGAGTAGTTCTTCTTGGACCATGGGTCCGTGATCAGTAGCTATGTTATGTTCTCCTCCCCTCTTTGATCTTCATTGTTTAGACCTCGTGAGCTTCCCTACATGATCGAGGCACCTTTGTAATATTTCTGCAATTGCTATGTTGAGTTTGATCGGATCTGATGGATTATGAGATTATGTTCAGATTGTGATAGAGTAATATATTTGGTCTTGATCTTTTATATTTTTGTTCCTAAGTAATTCTTGCATGTTCTCCGTTGCTGTTTATTGCTTTGGCCAAGTAGTAGGTAGTGACTCCAAGAGGGAGCGTTGTGCTAGATTGTGGGTTCATGCCTCCCTGATGACACGCTTGAGTGAGAGAAACATGAGTCTAGGGGATGTGCTGTTGCCACAAGGGGGAAAACAACGGTGCTTGTGACCGCGGTCACAAGGATTATTTACTTTACGCAAAGTTCTTTTATTGCAGTTGTCTGTTGCTTTGGGTTTACACTTTGGGTGGGGCTCGCAACTTAATACCAGCGAGATGTTCTGGATAGATATCTCAAGGTGGATGATTAGTAGTAGATGCAGATGGATTTCGGTCTACTTATTTTGGCGTATGCCCGTGCTTTTGAACCTCTTCCTTTCTTTTGTAGCATAGTTAGCATTGCGGTGCGTTCATAATCCTGTCAATTGCCTTTCTGTAATTTGTTTACCTCGCATAGCAGTTTTATCGTCTTTTGGGAGAGAGACATCACTAGCGAACATCACGTATCCCGGTCCATATCCTTATTACTGTTTCAAGCTATCTTTACTTTTCTTCTTTTACTTGCTATCATTATCACTTGTGTTTTACCCTTTGTGAACAACAAGACCGAAGAGATTGACAACCTCTCTGAACTTCGTTGGGAACAAAGTTATCTGTGTCTGTGTGCAGGTCCACGTCATTCGCGCCGCTGACACCTACTTATCATATCCGGAGTCCTACGGGAGACAAACCTTGGTATCTTCACCAAGGGAAACTCACTGCTAAACTGCATCACGCCTTCCACTTGGGGCTCACCAACGAAGGGTGGGAAGCCGCTAAGCATCCACATACATCGAGATTATATAGAATCCATCTTGGTATCGATGTATAAAGACACATGGGCAGTCATCGTTGCTCGTGTAGCCCTTATGGTGAAGGAACGATTATACCACATCCTACCAGACTGTTTAAGTCCGTACGATGACTTCTTGAGAAGAACACAGTATAGACCCCGATTTGTTCTATCTTGATTCGGTATGGGGATACCTTCCGGCACCTTCATGTAAATATCTGAATCTAGGTTACCATACAGGTAAGCAGTGACAACATCCATCAATTCATTGTTAAGTCCAGATTTTCTGCCATTCAGATCAAATATCTAAAGGTTATACCATCCATAACTGGGGAGTAAGTTTCCTCAAAATTGACACCAGGTCGTTGAGTGAACCCTTGAGCAACGAGCCTTGCTTTGTATCGAACCACCTCATTTCTCTCATTTCTCTTACGAACAAAAACCCACTTATGGCCAACAGGGCGGATGTGGGGAGGAGTTAGACTACCAGGTCCAAACACCTTCCGTTTGTTGAGAGATAATAATTAAGACGTAACTGCCTTCTGCCAATCGTTCCAATCCGACCTCCTTTTACAATCAGCGAGACTGTTAGGCTCAAGGTCAGGATCTATGATTGAGGCAATTTTCTTAGCAAAGTTAATGTCAACAATTTCCATTGCACGGTTCATTGAATCTCTCGTATTTATATAATTTATGGCCATTTCGTCATGGGGCGCATCTGGCGCTACCTCTTGCTCTACCGTTTTTCCCATTACAGGAACGAGGTCCTTTAGCTTTTCCGCGCCGATGTGTGTACTCGCATCTCCGCTGGATGTTCCCTCAATAGGGACGTTCAAGTCCGAAATCCCGTGCACAGGACTTTCCAGAGCACCAGGACTCAATTGGCCCCCTTTTTGTTTCTCGGGACTTTGGTGACTGTCTGAGATAAATCTCTCTTATCCATCTTTGTCGGGCGTCCCCGAGTACTTGGGATTTGAGAATCCAGATTTCGCGTCTTTTTAGGTCTTTGGACGGGAGCGGGTGTACCATTAGTTAACTTAGGTATCTCAACCCTTTCCGGAGCATTGCGCGCGGGCACATGCGATTTTGTCACAGTTTTCAAGTCACTAAAGTGATCAGGTAGTTGATTCGCCAACGCATGCAAATCTATTATCTTTTGGACTTCTTTATTTGTCTCAGCAGTGCGCTGGTCATGAGCGTGGATCCCCGTGGCTTGCCACGTGATTTCTCGACTTTTATCATCAATGGGTTTATTATCTCCCCCTAAAGTCGGAAAAGATCCTCGTCAAAAATGCAATCAGCAAAACGGGACGTATGACAATTGACGAGGGGATACCCCCACGACTCCTCTACGTGAGGGTATCTGGTGCGTGTCATGGCTGGTGGCCCACCAGAGGCCCACTCGTGGACACCGACATGATGGAATAAGACGTGAAGCTGAAGACTTGAGGCGCAAGACAAGGACTCCTACTTGTAGTTGACTAGGATTCATGTAAACCCTTACCTGGCTATCTATATAAAGCGAGGCAGGAGCACCTCTCTAGACAGGCTAACAAGCTCTCAATCCCCACACATAGGACTAGACAGATCTCTCTCCACCAAATCCCTCACCGCACCTCTGTAGACCATCATCAATACAAGATCAGACAAGCAACATGTAGGGTTTTCCCTCCGGGGGCCTGAAGCTGGGTAAATCGTGCCCCATGTGTCGCTTGTCCGCCGTCCGGATCATCTCAATACGGATCTCCAAGCAATAATATCGAGCAGGAACGTATCCTCCTGTTAGCCGACGAGCTTATCGTCCAACCTGTGCCTCTCATGATTAACCCAGGGTCCCTGACCATGGGATTTGCCGGGGTTGATCCCCGTCAACAATCATCTGCCATGGGGTCCAGATACCTGATTATGGACACAGTCTCATAACCAACGTATATCCCCGACTTACGAAGCGGGCCCATTGCTGATCGCTGGGGTGGTGGTATCGGTACATACACCTGGCAACCGAACCTGTGAAGGTGGGAAATTTTCGGTGCCGACCCCTGCGCAAGCGGCATTGGAGAATGGATGTTGTAGGACGATGGTCGAAAATTGATGAGTTTAGCAGCGTGCAACGCAGCGTTCCCCCAACATGTAGTTGGTAAATTACAACCCTGAAGGAGAGGTCTGGCAATGAATTTAATCCTTTTTATCAAAGCCTCTGCAAGTCCATTTTACGTATGGACATGCGGTACTGAGTGCTCGACTGCAATTCCCATTTCCATGCAATAATCATCGAATGCCTTTGAAGTAAATTCCAGCATTGTCCATTATGATGGACTTAATACGATAATCAGGGAATCTATTCCTCATTTGTATGATCTGAGAGATCAACTTTGCAAATGCATGGTTCCGTGTTGACAGCAGGAAAACATTGGACCATTTTGAGGAAGCGGCGATGAGTACCATAAAGTACCGAAACAGCCCCGAGAGGGGCTGAATCGGACCGCATATGTCCCCTTGGATGCGCTCCAAGAACGCGGGGATTTCATCCTTCACCTTTAAGGGGGGTGGTCTAATGATTAACTTCCCCGTAGCGCATGCGGAGCACACGAAATCATCGGGATTCGGGAAGTTTTTCACATTGACATTGTGACCATTCGAGTTGTTAATTATGTTCCTCACCATTCTCAGACCGGGATGGCCTAATCTATCATGCCATAGGAAAAATAGTTCAGAGCTTCGAAAAACAGTCTTTAAGGTAACGTACACGGGTGGTGCTACAATTTTTGTGTAGTATAGCCCCGTGTCCCATGAAGGAAGCCTTTCGAGGACATTGGTACCATTTTCATCGCGCCTTGTGATGAGGAGGTATTCCTTACCACCCTCGTCATTGGTCTCAATATGAAAACCATTAGCACGGATAGCTCTGAAGCTCAAGAGAGTGCGAGTAGCCTCTGGGCACAACAATGCGTCATTAATGACCAAAGTAGTTCCCATGGGGAGTACAATAGTTGCTCGTCCGGAGCCAACTATTTTCTGACCGCAGCCGGCGATCGTCATAATACTACCCGGAGACTTTTGAATTGACTCGAAGTACTTATCATCTCTCAGGATGGTATTTGTCGTTCCACTGTCAGCAAGGCATGTTTCCTCCATGGGGCGCCACACGTGTTTCTAAAATATTTGCATGCAGTTAACATAATGAAGCGAGAAAGTAGCAACATTACAGAACAAATGCACATATATCTCAGAACATAACAAGGCATCATATTTAAATAGAGGAATTAATGAACGATAACCAAATGTCATTCAAGCGTCGAAATAATGAACATGTATTGCTCTTATAGAGCTTATTACAAACCAAATGTATCTCAAAATAGCCTAAGGAATCATGATAAATAAATGAGTGGAAGCTTAGAGGGGCATAGAGAACGCTCCATTCACTTCAGATTCAATCTCCAACTGGGCAAAATGCTCCTCAATGAGTATAGGATCGTCATTAGTGCCAACACGAGGTGCAGAAGGGAGCACCAGGTGCTCGACCTCCATAGAGACACCGACGTTCGTTGTAACCGTCAGGGCTATCTCCATGGGCACATCTGTAGGTGCATCCATAGGAAGAGGTGGAAGTGGTGGGAGGAGCGCGGGCGCCACTAGGGGTGCCGCGGATGCCTCCCACTGTATCGAGCCGAGGTGCGTTTCACGCCCCTTCTTACTAGTCTTGTACGCTTCCACAACTTCCTTAGGTGGAAGGCACTAGCGTGAGAAGTGTTCAGTAGAGCCGCAACGATAGCAATCATGGGCCATCTGCCCCCCCCCCCCCCCCTTGCCTGGCGATGCTGCTGAGCCTGGCGAGGGGGCGAGGTGCCTTCTTGCCCTTCTTGCCCCTCTTCTTCTTGAGAGGCACCCTAGCCTTATAGGCATTAGCATGGGCCTCCTGACGAGAGCTCGCTCCAAGTGGTTGCGCGACAGAGTTCTTGCGTAAGACCTCATCATGTGCCTCCTCCACCTGGAGTATGTCCACAAGCTCTGCATACTGCGTGTACTTTCCCTGGCGTTAATTCCACGAAGACTGTACGGTGTTGGGGTGGAAAGTAGAGAGAGTCTTCTCAATCTTCTGGGTGTCAGTGATGGTGACATCACACAACAGAAGAGAGGTACAAATCCGGTGCAAAGCCGAATTATAATCTCCCACCGTCTTGAAGTCCTGAAACCTCAGACGGGTCCACTCCGCCTCTGCCTGTGGGCGAACAGTGTACTTTAGTCGCTCGAAACGTTGCTTGAGAGCATTCCAAAGGTCCAAAGCACTCCGTTCAACCATGTACTCATTTTTCAGGGTACTGCAGAGGTGGTGATGCAGAAAATGCAGAGCTTCGGCATTCTGAGCAGGGGTAACGACATTGATGGCTGCCTGGACCCCTATGCCAATGACCCTTGTCAGCTCCTTGGATCCGAGGAAGATTTCCACGTCCGATGCCCACGTCAGATAGTTCAACCCATTCTGGGCAAGCTCTTCAAACTGACGTTTGACAATTCCGGCCATCTACAATTTATGCAAATTATATTAGATTACAGCAGGTAATCCGGGTTATAGCAGGCAATTCCTTGCATAAATGAGATGAAGATAACATTTGTTCATTAACATGACATTCCAGTATTTAAACACATGCTAACAATAATTTCAAAGCGAATAAAAGTAATTAAACAATTAATTCTAGCAATGAAAAAAAAATGTAAGCATGATAATGATAGAAACATGTCATGACGTATGTACATCCGGTGCATCGAGGCGCTACATAGTGCGAAACTCGGCGTGTGGCTTGGCGACTCGGCCGACCGGGCAACACACGATGAGCGGCTCTATGGTAGTCAACGACGATGCCATGCTCATCGGGAGCATGTGTACATCAGGTACATGGATGACAAAAAATTCATGTGTATATCAGGTACACCACGACGGTGTCGTGCTCATCTGGAGCATGTATATTCATCGTTTTCTTTCATGATGTTGTTTAGTAAAAATAATTTTAATGCAAGATCGATTGACATTATACTGGCGACATCAGGTCAGCTCCGATCAAGCAAGAAAAATTACATCATAGAACGAATAAATCTAAAAAAACGGAATCAAAGATAGACGTAAAATTGTTGTTGCGAGCAGTAGTACGACACGGCCAAGCGAGCGGCGCGCGGCAGCATGCGGCGCGACCCGGGCGGGCACGCGGTCTGGTGCTGTGCGGACAGTAAGCACTCGGACGGTGCGGCGCAAGAGAGCGCGGCCTGATTCAACGACGCAGCACGACAAGAGCGGCCAGCTCGTTCCGCATGTAACGTGTTCCATGGGTGTGCTTGGCCGGTGACCAGCAGGGTCACATGTGCCCCGTATAGTACATCCAACAGTGATTACCATACATGAGATTTAAAGCGTGTACATCGCAATAAAAACGAAAAGAGATCGAATAACGGATCCGTTTTGCGATGAGATTAGTGGTTATACCTCCGCGATGAACGATGAGAGCCTGCTTGATGAAGACTCGAGGCAGATCAGTCGACGGAGCTCGTGCTGATAACGTGTTCCACAATTTTTGTCGATGAATCTGGTCCAAAGGCATAGAGCGGAATCGTAATCGAAATAGTTATACACGCGGCACAATCACAAATGCGAAAAGTTAAAGAAAAAAAAATCAAGATTTAATCTTTATTATCGACAGGGGCATGCCGCAGGCGCAGGAGCTAGTGCAAATGTCATGCTCGATGCCTTGGAAACGAATAGGCACAGTGAGGGAGTGGGCGTTAAATGTCAGTTCGTCCTGGAGCAGTGAAGTCATCTCGTCGCTGCATTGATTTTTTCTTCCTTTTTCTCTCCTGTTTGCTATGATGCATGCAAGGGCACACTGCCCTTAATAACTACCCCGCACGTTGTTGCGGATATTTTAGTAAGAATGTTTGGTTAAATGAATCATGTATATTTAAAATAATAACTTTTAAAATAATATATGGATTTAATATAAATATCATAATAAAATAAAAATTCTCGTGCATGCATGTTGCATGTGGGTTTTTATTATGCATAGTGGCATATTGAGGTGAATCTTTCTCATACATGTTGAATGATGAAGTGGCATGCTTGCATGTTGAAAGAAATATGTAAGTGGAGAATGATGTGACATGCATGATGATGTGAAGTGTGTGCGTGTTGAAAGAATTAAAAATAGTGGAGAGCAACTTCTTAAGAATGTAAGATTGGTGTCTCTCTCCATACAATACATGAGCATATATAGGGGAGAAATAGGTAAGTAAAGAGGACTAAAGGGAAAACCCCCCACCAAAAAAAGATGAAACCCGCACGGGGCCATAGTCGATTTCCCAACACAATCGATCTTACAAGAAGATAGATATCTAGGTCAGTCAGCAACGATGGTGATGAAATGCAAGCTATTATCACAAGACTTTTTCAAGATTTCTTTCTTATCATGTAACCGAGAAGCAAACCAAGTTACAGATTCTCTAGCTAAACATTGTTTTAGAAGTAGATGCTCCAGAGTTTGGGAGTCCTCTATCCCAGACTTTATTTCTCAGAATATTGTAGACATCTTGCCGTAAACTGAAGATATAAAACGTGGCATATACCAAACATTACTTCTTTATTTTCCCAATATATAATATCCAATATTAGATACATTGCTTCTTTATTTTCCCAATTCCCCATTTTGTACTATCATTTGTTCATTGCATATACCAAACACCAGCGATTCCACTTACCACTGCTCTACCATATCAATTTTTCACTCATTTTTCTAAATGGTTATTTAGGTTACAGACGTGGACAACTAATTTTTGTAGCATCTCCACCACCTTCAAATAAAAGGCCTATAAAAACTGGAATTTAAATTCAAGAAGCTCAAGCTTCACTTTTGATAAGTGGCATTTGTATCAAGTTGTGTCTGGCACAATTATTGGACAAAAAATATCAAAGTGCAAGTTCTGCTATGTATAAGGATATTAAGTTTTGTGAAAGAAATGATAGGTCTTTCCCTTGACCTTTCCCTCCCCCCTAATTTATTTGTTTTAAATTTGTGAAACCAATATGACATTTCTGTCATGGTGGCCCACACCTCCTCCTCCTCCCCAGTGGCGTAACCAGCGGGTAGCACGAGTGGGCCGTGGCACACCCAGGTTTTAGAGAAAATTTTCTTTATCATGTCATATTTTGCAGTTTTTTTGCTAAATATTGTAGTATAACACTAAACTCTTAGTGTGCACACCCTCTATTTTACTGCTAGATACTCCCACTTAGCGGGGCCTATCGGAAAACCATTGTCTTGAACTCCCCCGGCTAGGGGCGTGCATATAGATAACCAATCTTGAATTATTCGAGATCAAAGCAAAAAATAAGCAAAATTAAGTAATTCAATTTTTAATTTACTTGTCACTTCTAAAAAACCGGAATTTACTTCAACCTTTTGGTTTTAGGCCTCGGTTAATCACCGAAATAATTGAGAAAATTTGTATATAGCTAAAACCTGAAGAGCAACTCAGGCCAACATACCATTCCCTAAAGATGATCAAGCTCCTAATCCTCCCGTAACCCCTGCTCGATCTCCAGCCGTCCTGCCACCAAATCCCACACCACACCTCAATCTATAACCTTAGATTGCCACCCCTTGAGTCACCTCTCCTTCTCTCCTCTGTGGTAGCCTGATAGCCGGTGACATCTCCTTCGCGAATCACCTCCATCTCCTCCCCTGTTATTTGATGTTCTTGTGTTCATCAAAATTCCTATTTCTATGGTGTGCTCATATTTATCCTTTTTTCTTGCTTGATTCATTTTTCAAAAATGCTAGACGTGCGGACCTATTACAAAAAAATTACGGAAACTATCCCCTAATTAACTTTGGCCCCTCCTGAATTTCAGTTGAATGGGTCCGTCCGGTTCATTTAATCCAATCAAAAGAGTCCAATAGCAATCACGACATTTACGTGTAGCGTTGCTCTTCATTTTTTATTGAACTATGAAGCTGAACCAAAATTTTCGGTTGAGCGAAATCTCGATTCGTATTTCTTCGAAAGATCGACCTATCATCATTTCTAGCGAGTAGGGCTTCCATCCCTGACAACTATGGCCCACACTCCCATCCCACTAATCAAGGGTACCCTCCCACTAGGACACTAACCCAGCCCCTCATTGTACGCAACTTGCCTGGTCCCCTCGATGCTCCCATCCATGTTCCCCACCTGTCCACTCATTGTCCGATGGCTACATCCACTATGCTTTTTCTTTCCCCGCGTTTCTTTCCTGCCGGAAGAAAAGGGAAAAAATTATGTATTTCCTTCTCCCCCAATTCAAACAATGAGATAAATTTGGAGGGGAAACTCATAGTTTTGCCTCCATGTATGAGCACCGAACCACGCAAGTTATTCGTTAATCCATATAGAAAACACACAAATCTAAACAAATCAGGTACATACGACGCATCAAACAAGGTAATATAGATCAAACAGAAACAAGATCATAGCAAGGACTGCATCAACAAGATCCATATAAGGCAGAAGGTACATCAAAGAACCAACATCCCAGGCAAAGCAACTATCAAGAGACCTAGGGGCTAAAGGGAAGTGGCATCTGACCCCTATAGCTTCTTCAATCATCCGCATTGGCCGGAAACCATACGATCAGTGATTAATCTGAAGGACCAAAGAAAGAAATCTGACTCGCAGTCTTCATGATCTCTATTCATTGTTTTTTCCTTCTTGTTGAACCGATTTCTTAATTCTCCCTGCTAAAGAAATCTGATTGTCATCTGTTCACAAGTTCAATCATTAGATCATAATTCATATGTACCAACCAACCAAAGTTGACAGTTTCATATACTTGTAATCTTCAGGAAAGACTAATATAGTAAACAAAAAGGAGAATGACTATAAGCAAACCTTCCTAAACCAAATACCACCCTAACCCAAGCATAATTTTCATTTAAGCGTGACTATTTTCTACCTGTTATCCGGATAATTATCTATCTAGTTAATGCCAACTTCTGGCTTAAGTGATTTAGCTGTCTTATTATCAAAGAAGGGCATAAAAAAAATCATGATGTACAAACTGGAATTCATCTCAGAGTACATGTAGTTAACACACTACCTAGAGAAGGATACAACATGTCAATAACTATAAGAGGTGCCCTTTTTGTTTGAAAGTAGAACATAACAAACAAGATAATGCATACAATGAAAAGGTAAAGGGCAACTCCAAGGGCGCGATCCAAACGGATCCAGCTTTGGTCCGCCTTTTATCCGATGTCCGGCGAGGTGTTTATAAGAGGTGGGCGGCATAGACTTGTTGTCCACATTGGTTATAGCAAAGCCACAAACATACGATCGCGTGAAGAGTTATGCTATGGTGGTACTATATATCTTTCTTGGGGATGGACAATCTAAACTTTAGATTCGTTCACCTCCAAGTAAGATCTGTATATCACCATAGTCTGGTTGTTCACGTGAGAGCACGTTACTGTCTTTACTATAATTTTTTATTTTTTTGGCATCACTGTCCACATTGGTATTGTAACAAAGCCAGAAACGGTCCTTCTTGTGGAGAGTTGTCTTTGAGTGATGTGTATCATTTAGACAGCTCTTCACGGGCGGTATATTACTGTGTACTTTTTTTATATACGCATTTACTATCAGATAGTGCATAAATTTGAATCATTTACAATAAAAATTAAAATTACAGTAAAGACAATATTGGCCGCAGACTTGGGGAACACTCCCGAGGAGGACCTTTGCCTCTTCAAGTAGGTGAGACAGTATCCCCCTAGGAAGCTTTCCAAGCCTACGAAAATTTCTGGCTTTGCTATAATACCAATGTGGACAATGAGTTTATGTCGCCCCCTTATAAAAACCTCGGCGAGGCCCCCGGGCGGCAAGGTGGGACTAAAAATGGGTGCCAAGTGGTGCGAGGTGTGCTAGGGGAGGACCTGGAGGGACAACCAGGGAAATCCACTTCACGTCCGCTGCGTGTCCGCGCGGACCCAAATCCGCCCCAAATTTGGGGTAGAAATGGGTCACGGCGAACCAAAAAATTAAAGCGATCCGTTTGGGTCGCCCCATTGGGCCACAATTTTTGTCCATGAGGATCCAAACGGAGGCCGACAGGCCAAATACGAACATTTGGGTCGTGACGTTGGAGTTTCCCTAAGACATTTGAGTGGCATTTGGGTCGTGCCATTGAGTTTAGTGAATTAGATGATACTCAACCTAAATTTTGGTTCGTCGTGACCCGTTTCTGGTGCCCATAGCTGTCGGCGGCGGCGGCTCCAATGCAAGACCAAAGCAGGGCTGACGCCCCGAGCAGCCAAAGGATGCCCTCCCCTCAAACCGCCATATGAGAGCACCAACCACCAGAGCCCGGAGCCACCAGACAGAACAACCCCGTCGCCGCCAGCTGCACCATGCAAAGCTGCCGAGTGGACCACCTTATCACCACCGTAGGAGCTAGAACCGGCCACGTCTAGTCAGGTCCGGTGCCTCACGCAACAGCTACAACCAACCCATCGGTCGATGCCAAGCGTCCTCGGCATGACCAAGGGCCGACAGACTGCCAAGGAGGTCTGATGTCCCCGAGCTCAAGTCGTGGTGCTACCCACGCAACCACCCCGACCGCCTTCGCCGAAAAAGAGATCTGGGACCACCGCCCCAGGCGTCCGAGCATCACAACTCCGCGAAGACATAGGCATACCTTGACACAACAGGAGCGCGCATGCCCCCACCAACCAAAACCACGCCGGCAAGCCACCCCCAACCAAATTCGCGTCTTTAGAGCCTCCACCCTTGCCGTCTCGCACAGAGCCGTGCCACCTGCTCCTCGTGTCCACCAGTGCACGACACCAGGCCCTCACATCGTCGATGCAGTCGCCATAGCCCGACGATGCCACCGAGCTTCCGCCTCATACAATAGGCTTCGCGACATGCATGGCTGGCTACGCAGATCACAAGCCACCCATGCACCTCACAGGCCTGGGGGGCCACACCGCGGTCGTCGCCACCGCCATCGCAGCCCCCGACCGCCCGTGCAAACCATGCCACCACAGATCCGACCAGGCCCGGCCAGATCCGAACACCACCCGCCCGAAGCGCCGCTTCACGTACCCACGCCGGCCACCACCAGACGACCATCGCGTCACGCATCCACGCCTCCACGGCGAGCTCCCCCTCACACAACCTTTGGCGGCAAGGGCGCCCGCCACGATGCCACCACCGCATCCATGGCCCGCGGCAGCGGCGGCGAAGGGAGGCTCGATCTGGGGGAGCCCCGACAGCAGCGACTAGGGTTCCCCCGAGTCACCCCGAGCGGAACGACACGGAGTCCTCTGTTTGTGGTGTCGTTTGGAAACTCAAGTGGCGATCTTTGCCTCTGGAAATGCCGACGATAACCATGCTAAAGAAATTCATTTTCCTTACAAAGCTAGGGGCACAAGTGCAAGAACGACTGCGCACTCAAATGCTTAGCTGCCAAACTTAAATAATTGCAGGACCAGGGATAAAGGTGTGACTCCACCCGTGGTTAGCCTGTCAGTTTTAGGCAACAAGCACAAGGTCCCTTTGTACAACCAGTCAGTGTCTATTTATGCTTCTTAATCAGCTGAGTTTTTGATTTATCCAGTTATAATTCACATGGTCAAACAATAGCAGATGCAAGTCGAAAGGGATGGGCATGTAATTTCCTGTACCACTTATGTTAATATTTTATCTGCAATCCCATGTGCATACGCACAAAAGATAGGTTCATTTCAAAAAAATAAAATCTACGGCAACAATATCAAAACCAGAACAAGGGGTTTGTTCTGTAACTTCTGTTCATAAACATATGGAATCCAACTATAGTGTAAGTAATCAGCACATTCAAACAAGAAAACTGTAGATGGCTCTCTCTTTATTGAGAAAGGCCAGCCCAGACGATGACAACCAGAACCCAACGTTTTCAAACATCCTAGAAGATATCTCTCCTTGACCACATACGATGTTCCCACTTTCCCAAAAGCTACCTGTGGAGAAGGGACCACAAATAAAATGCCTGGCTTTCCCACAATTAAAGTTCTGCTGTGCATTGTCAAGGCAACGCATCCATTTCTTTGCTTCCATCCCAGTTCCATAATTCGCTACAGCAATGGATCCCCTTCCCATACACACAATCATCTGCCTAGTTTGTTGGTCATTTTGGTTATTCCCATTCTGTGCATCATCCGGCAGCCGCCTTCTTCCCGAGAAGCCGCTTTCTGCCGGAAGCACCATCACCTCCGACGACGGCACATTCGCCCTGGGATTTTTCTCCCCGTCCAGCTCCAGCCCAAGACATTACTACTTCGGAATATGGTACAAGAACATACCCGAAGACAACGTTGTGTGGGTTGCCAACCGTGCTATGCCCATAACTGATCCTTCTTCTGCAGCACTCGCCTTCACAAGCAGATTCGATCTCGCCTTGTCAGACACCAACGGCCAGCTTCTCTGGACGACAAACATCAGCGCTACAGGAAATTCATTGACAGAGGTAACTGCTGGAGAAGCCATGCTCGATAACAGTGGGAATTTCATCCTTCGGTCATCACAAGGCATCATCTTATGGCAAAGCTTCGATTATCCGACCGACACTGTCCTTCCAGGTATGAACCTCAGGATCACGCATAAGACGCATGCACTGCAACGGCTCATCTCTTGGAGAAGCCCCCAAGACCCATCCCCGGGCAGCTTCTCATATGGTGCAGACCCTGATGAGTTTCGGCAGCGTTTTATATGGAATGGCTCAACCCCATACATGCGAAGTTCAGTATGGAATAACAATCTGATAGTCGGACAGTATGTCGAAAGTATCAAGTCCACAATTTACTATACCCTGCAAACTATTGATGATGAGGTCTATGCTTCCTTTGGACTACCGGTACCAAGTGTCTCATCATTAGTGCTAATGAAGATTGACTACTCAGGGAAGATGAAGACACGAGCCTGGAATAGAAACAGATCCAAATGGACTGACACTGACCTGTGGCCAGGATCTAACCAGGAATGCAACACATTTGGTTATTGTGGCCCATTTGGTTACTGCGACAACACACAGCCTATTGTGACATGCAAGTGTCTTAATGGCTTTGAGCCAAACAACGAACAAGACTGGATGGCGTGCAGGTTTTCACAGGGATGCCACCGGATAGAAGCACTAAGATGTGGTCAAGGGGATGGCTTCTTAAATATGTCAAACATGAAGGTTCCAGCCCAGTTCTTGTATGTCAAGAACAGAAGCTTAGATGAATGCATAGCAGAATGCACCAGCAACTGCTCCTGCATGGCGTATGCTTACAACAATGTGAGCATTGATGCTATCAATGGGGTTGAAAGTAGGTGCCTATTATGGACTAGAGATTTGATTGACACGGAGAAGCTCATTGGAGAAGGGGAAAACCTCTATATCCGAGTTAATGGATTGACTGGTACAGTTTACTGTTTCTGTTTCTCTGCTTGCGTTATTAGATATACTCCTGTTTCTGTGGGTCCAGTGGAGCTCCAGTGATATCCTCTTGAGTGGACAAGATAGGTTTAAATTAGTAGTAGCGGGCAAATATTATAGGGTAAAGATTTGATAACGCCATTATGATGGAACAGTTTGGTGCAACATATATGCAGTGTGTGAATCACAATCTTTTTATACAAAAAGACAATAACTTATTCAAATGGAGGGTACAGATTATGAGCCACTGGATGCAGAATGAAAATATGAGCATGCAGTGGTTCGCAATATTCCAGATCATATTTATAAAGTTAGTATGTAAAACACTTCCATCTGAATCATTTATTAATGAACAGCTTCTAATATATGTTGCACATGGATGCTGTTTTTCTGTTTTGTTACGTTATCTTTTGATAGTGGAACCCAATCCATGTCTTGGATTGAATGGGGAAAAAATGCTTCTAATACATGTTTCAGACATTGAGGCGTCCAGAAACATTTTGCCAGCCCCCAACACAGTTGTTCCAAAGTCTATATATATCCAATCTCAGTCAATGTATAGGAAGTGAGCCTAGCTCATATGGGTGAGAGAGTGAATGTACAGTTCCACCACCCTGGTTCGAGTTCTATTTCATTGGACTTGAATTTGGCTTACTATCTATTTTCTATGAATAGAAAATGTAGTTGCCCCTACAAGTTCATAGAATCCATGTCAATATACAAGATATACCTATTTATAGAAGGAAACTGTCACGTTCTGGCATGAGTTTTTCGAGAAAACGCAAAAAACTTTTGCATTTCTTTTCATTGAAAAGGGGGAGTTTTTGTTACAATCCTCCTAAGAGGTGGTTACATGGCTAGAGAGCTGAGTCAGTGTACATCCCATGTCTGGGGCATTACAGCAATTGGGCATGAGTTGTCTATATGCCATATGATTATAGTGTATACAAAAATTGGGCATGACAACCACTCCATCCAGTTCACAAAACATGTTGTGCAGGTTTTAATTTTAAGTATCAAGCAGAAGTTTTGTATGTCCCAAATGTTACCATACCCATGATGAAATTGTTCATATGAGAAATACGATTTATTGGGAGTCGAGACAATGTGCACGTAGTTCATACTTGTAAGAAATATTTGGCTTGTGAAACTAACTATTTAGCAAATGTTTAAATCGTGATTGCTTACAGGCTGTATTTTGGCAGATAAAAAGCGGAAGAGCAATGTCTTAAAAATTACACTGCCAGTTGTGTCAAGTTTGCTCATAATCATATGTGTGTGCCTTGTTTGGATCTGCAACTTGGAAGGTAGTCCATGTATTTCCATCAAGCATGTTCGCGCAGGCCAATGCTATTCCATATTTCTATGTCTTATGTTCTTTTATTATAATGTTTACATCAATGTTCCTGATAGGCAAACAAAGAAACAAGAAAATTTGGAAGAAACTGATGTCAGAAACTCCGAGCACTTCTGTTGAGCTTCACGATGGAAACTTAAAGTGTCCTTTTATTAGCTTCAAAGAAATTGTACTTGCAACTAATAATTTCTCCAACATGCTTGGACATGGAGGTTTTGGCAATGTTTACAAGGTAACATGAATTTTTCTCTTATAGAGCAACATAACTGTATTTCCATCTTTGTTTGGCCTAAAAGTATGCAAGTGCCAGGGGACACTAGAAGATGGTACAGAAATTGCCGTGAAAAGGCTAAGTAAGGGTTCTGGCCAGGGGGCACTGGAGTTCAGAAATGAAGTAATACTCATTGCGAAGTTGCAGCATACAAACCTGGTTAGACTTCTTGCATTCTGCATCCATGGAGATGAGAAACTATTGATATATGAATACTTACCTAACAAAAGTTTGGATGCCATGCTTTTCGGTACGTTCTGCTTACGTCTTGCCAAATTTGAGTAAGTAATGAAATCAACCAGAATGACTGATGTTATCCCTCAATTGATGCCATTGGTAGCAGATGCCACAAGAAAATCAATGCTTGATTGGCCAATAAGATTTGAGATAATCAAAGGGGTAGCTAGAGGACTTCTTTATCTTCATCAAGATTCAAGGTTGAAGATAATTCACAGAGATCTCAAAGCAAGCAACATATTATTAGATGCCGAAATGAGCCCTAAGATATCAGATTTTGGTATGGCAAGGATATTTGGTGGCAATCAGCAGCAAGAAAATACCAACCACGTTGTTGGCACATAGTAAGTGGTATATTGCATGAATTATCTTTATACATTATTCTTGTGGTTGACCAAAATTATGTTTTGTGTTCAAACAGCGGTTACATGTCACCTGAATATGCTTTGAAAGGAATGTTTTCTGTCAAGTCTGACATATATAGCTTTGGAGTTTTACTATTAGAGATTTTGAGTGGCTCAAAGATCAGCTCGGTGCACCTAAAAGAAGATTTCTCCAGCATTATCGCCTATGTAAGTACAATTACATGTTTGAATTTATGCAATTACAGTAAATATATGCATCTTGAAAGGGATAAGAATGAATGCAGGCATGGAGCTTATGGAAGGATGGGGACACAAAGGATTTTGTTGATTCATCAGTTGTGGGGAGCTGTTCACTTAATGAAACTATACGGTGCGTCCATATCGGACTCTTGTGTGTTCAAGACAGCCCAAATGCACGGCCACTCATGTCATCAATTGTGTCCTTTCTGGAGAATGAAGATATATCACTTCCACCTCCAAAAGAGCCTATGTATTTTGCAGAAAATAACTATGGTGCCGATGGAGCAGCAGAAAATACTGTGATTTCTGCAAATACCATTAGCATTACAGTACTAGAGGGACGCTAGTACCTGGCAACCTAATTTCTGCATATGTCATGGGTACTTTTTACAACTGTATACCCGATAATAAACTGGTATTTATCTTGAAGAACAAGAAGCTTTGTTCTAAGATAGATAAAGTATTCCAACCCCAGTAGCTCCCACAGCAAATGTGAGAGGCCTAAATGTTCTTAAAGACCCTTCTCACAAAGAATTTTGGATGCATCTATGCTTTCGGTAAGTTAACCAGTTAAATTTTGCAGGCTTAAAAAACAGGTAGTATAAGTGTATAACCACATTTTGTTATACTTAAAGAACAGGTATCACATGCGGCCTCCCAATTTACGATAGTTACTATTTCTTCTATGAACTACTCCCTCCGATCCATAATAAGTGTCGCTCATCTAGTTCAAAGTTTGTACTACTAGCTTAGTACAAAATGAGCGACACTTATTATGGATCGGAGGTAGTATCAGTTATCTAGTAGCTAACTCCAAGCTGGGGTTTCCTTCATCTAGGCATGTTCTCATTTTATTGAGTAGACATTTGCACATGTAAACTATAAAATGATATTGGAGTTGTATATTTCTTATATTTGCATACAGGTTACTATGGAGCATTTCATAAGTACATGCATGGAAGTAAAAAATTGTAATAGTTATCAAATAGGTCACTTTCACACTAAATAAAGTATGTAAAGTTTGACATGTATCACATAATTAAAGCAACTTTAAATCACATTAGAAAATATACACAATGCTTACCTAGAAAAGAAGTTGGGGCGTAACCCTCTTAGTGGCGCACCATATCGGAACCCGGGTGTGGTGTTAAATGAGCAAGGGCCAGGCCGTCACTCCCTTGGTGGTGCGCTGTATCTTGATCTGGATACGGTGACGAGTGAGCATGGATCGGGTCGTAGCATATTTAGTGCGCTGTATCAAGAAGGAGAGGATGTCTTGAGCTTCCCTGTAGCATATGGCATGATCGTACTTAACACCCTCTTCAGAAAGAGAGAATCTCATCTAGTGAATTTTAGTAGTGGACAATACTCTAGCCAGGTTAATTTTGTCCTCTCGAGAAGAGAAGATAGCGTGCTTGCCTAGATTGTAAGGTGATACATGGAGAGAGTGTTGTAGCTCAACATAAGCTTGTGGTGGCTGACTTTCGCTTTCGGATTCATGTTCAGTGGGATAAGTGCGCCAAAGTTGCTAGAACGAAGTGGTGAAGCTCAAGGGGCTGATAGCTCATGCTTTCAAGGAGACGGTTATGAAGGAGGGCCCTTGGGAGGAAGGAGGTGATGCAAACAATATGTGGATGAAGATGACGACTTGTGTTCGGAGGGTGGCTTTAGAGGAGTTTGGGGTGACCAGGGGTAGTAGAGTCGAAGCTAAAGATATCTGGTGGTGGAACGGTGATAGCAAGATGTGAGTGAAGCTAGGGGCGGGCGTATGAGGACATGTACCAACGTTTAAACACGAAGGAAGGTGAAAGGGACATCTATAAGATGGCCAAGATCCGAGAGAGAAACACGAGGGATGTCAACCAAGTCAGATGCATCAAGGATGAAGGTGATCAACTTCTAGTGAAGGGTGAGGAGACCAAGCATAGATGGCGAGAGTACTTCGACAAGCTATTCAATAAGGAGAATGGGAGCTCTACCATTAAGCTGGACGACTCTTTTGTGCGGCGAATCCAGGAGGCCGAGGTCAGGGAGGCTTTAAAATGATGAAAGGAAACAAAGCGATGGGCCCTAATTGTATCACCATCGAGGTGTGGAGGCCCCCTGGAGACATAGCGATAGTATGGCTAACCAAGCTTTTCAACCACATTTTTCGATCAAAGAAAATGCCTGAAGAATGGAGATGGAGTACAAGAACGAAGGGATGTTCAGAGTTGTACTAATTATGGTGGATTAAGCAAATGAGTCATACAATGAAACTATGAGAGAGATTCATTGAGCACCGTGTAAGAAGAATGACAAGCATGACCAAAAATCAGTTTGGTTTTCATGCCTCGGAGGTCAACCATGGAAGCCATTTTCTTGGTACGACAACTTATGGAGATATACAGGGAGAAAAAGTTCATTGAATTGGAGAAGGCCTATGATACTATACCGTGAAACGTCATGTGGTGGGCGTTGGAGAAATATAAAGTCCCAACAAAGTACATTACCCTCATCAAGGACATGTACGACAATGTTGTGACAAATGAGCGAACATGATAGCGTGGAACGTCATGTGGTGGGCGTTGGAGACACATAAAGTCCGAACAAAGTGCATTACCCTCATCAAGGACATGTATGACAATGGTGTGACAAATGTGCGAACATGCGAGGGCGACACTAATGACTTTCCAATTAAAATAGGATTGCACAAAGGTTCAGCTTTAAGCCCTTATCTTTTCGCTTTGGTGATGGATGAGGTCACAAGGTATAGACAAGGGGATATCCCATGGTGTATGATCTTTGCAGATGATGTGGTGCTAGTCGACGATAGTCAGGCGGGTTAATAGAAAACTAGAGTTGACTTTGGAATCAAAATGGTTTAGGCTTAGTAGCACTAAAACTGGGTACATGAGGTGCGGTTTCAGTGCTACTGGGTATGAGGAAGAGTTAGTCTTGATTGTCACGTGGTACCTTAGAAGGACACCTTTCGATATTTGGGGTCAATGTTGCAGAAGGACGGTGATATTGATGAAGATGTGAGCCATTGAATCAAAGTTGGATGGCGGAAGTGGTGCCAAGCTTCTATTGTTCTCTATGATAAGAGAGTGCCACAAAAACTAAAAGGCAAGTTCTATAGAATGACGATTCGACTTGCAATGTTCTATGGCGTTGAATGTTAGCCAACTAAAAGGTGACATGTCTAACAACTAAGTGCAGCAGAGATGCGCATGTTGAGATGGACATGTGGCCACAAAACAAAGGACCGGGTCCGGAACGATGATATACGTGAGAGAGTTGGGGTGACACCTATTAAAGAGAAGCTTGTACATCGTCTGAGATGGTTTGGGCATGTTCACAGTAAGCCTATTGAAACGCATGCGCATAGCGTGTGGTTAAAGCGTGTTGATAATGTCAATAGAGGTCGGGGGAGACCAAACTTAATTTGGGAGAAGTTCATCAAAAGAGATCTAAAGGATTGGGTTATCACCAAAGACACGGCTGCGTGAAACTTAGCTATCCACGTGCCAGAACGATGACTAGGTTTCAATATCTTATGGGGTTCAGCTCTAGCTTAACCCAACTTGTTTGGGACTGACAAGCTTTGTTGTTGTTGCTTACCTTGAAAAGAAACAAATCATGTCTCACTGATTCAGAATGCTTAAAGTATAAAATATAACCCTTAACTAAATTAGTGATATCGGTCCAGAAACAAGAAACTTATGTGGGATAACGCGAACCGTTAACAACACTAGGTTATGTGTCGCCTCTTTATTGGGTTATAAGCACTCTGCCATCCCTCTTTTTCCCATGCTTCGGCGTGCTACACATTTGTTAACAGAAATAAGAAACTTGGGTAGGACAATGTGAACTTTGCAGAGATTCTTCAGTAAATCAAAAAGCAAGTGAAGCCCCGAGAGCAAGAAGTTGAAAGCAAGATGAGCAATGGCGAAGCTTCATTAGGGCCGATGCGTGCCTTGGCCAGCCAGCCTACAAGGAGAACAATTAGACCAAGTCCAACCCAGCTCATCACTACCTCACTCGCATGTAGCCTCACCTCTGCTCGTTCATTCTACTCCCCTTCACCGCTTCACATAGCAAAGGCACACACCGCACGGAGGAGCAGTGCAACTGCTGCGGGGAGGTGGCGTGGTGATCAAGCTGTTGGTCGCACAGTCGCAGTGCCAAGTGCTGGCACAGGATTCCGTCGCTGACCAGCAGTGAGCACTAAGCAAGCCGCGGCCATGAGACACTAAGACACGCACCATGATCGTCTTTGCTGCGTACAGGAACCTCCTCTATTGCAATAATGCGCTGGAAGCTGAGTTACAAGCTATGCTAGAGGGGATGAAGTTGTCCTGTGTACATGCGACACTTCCCGTGGTGATACAATCGGATTCGGCAACGGCCCTCCTTTCGCTGACCTCCACCCTCTTGGATTCCTCGTCTTATGCTCATATTGCATTGGAGATTCAAGAAGTCATGGTGACCCGGGAGTTTATTCCCTTAAAGATTCAAAGAACTCAAAACAGAGTTGCAGATCGTCTGGCAAATTATGGTCGTAGTGATGGTAGCGCCTCTTGTTGGCTACATCAAGGGCCTCCTTTTATTGCTGATTTGTTGTCAGCTGACTGTAATTCTGTTCCCTTGGAATAAACTCCTTATTATTCGCAAAAAAGGAAAAACAGTTGCGAGCGGGCGACAGGCACAACTGCACACATTCGGTTTGGAATTTGAAAAAAAAAGAATGTGCTCTCTTAGGGTGCGTCTGGTTCCAAGGACTAGCAAAGTGGATAGGGATAGCCCCAACCAGCCTACTAAAGGTATCCTTTTTTTCTTTTTGGCTGACTAAATGAGGCAGCGTCCTCCTTCGCCCCGTCCTCCTACCCCGTCCGCGCCGTCGCGCCTCTGCCCCGCCGCGCCTCCTCCTCCGCCCCGCCACCCAGCCCTCGGCCTCGCTTCTCCGCCCCGCCTCGCCACCTCCTCCGCCCCGCCGCCCCACCCTCTCCAGCCCCGCCACCCCACCCTCTCCGGCCCCATCGCGGCGGTTGGCTGGCCCGTCGGCCTCGCCCCGTGCCTGGCCGGCCCCGTCCTTCTCCGCCCCGCCGCCGCCACCAGCTCGCCGCCCGGCCCGCCCAGCGAGTCCCCCCACGCCAGCGCCGTCACGCCCAGAACACTCGTGGCCTCGCTCCTCCGCCCCGCCGCCCGACCTTCTCCGGCCCGCCGCGGCGCCTGGCCGGCCTCGTCGGTCGCGCCTTCACCGGCCTCGTTAGCCTCGTCGCACTCCCTGGCCGACCCTGTCTTCCTCCGCCGGGAAAGCGTCGCGTGCGCCTGGGATAGCCGGGTCCGTGAGATTTTTGGCGGACGAGCGTAGCCTGGTTTTCGGGGAATATGCTCAGCATCTGGCTATCCTTATCCTTGCTTGCCCACAAACCAAACAACTGCTATCCTGCTAAAAATGGGCTATCCATGTCCCAAGGTGGGATGGCCCAACAACCAAACGCACCCTTAGGTTGGCCATCCAGTTTTCTCTCCTTAGCTCCGCTACTAAAGCTGAGGGTGTGAGTGTGATTTGCAATCTGCGGCTAACACTACCCTTTGAAATCTCTTTGAACGAGTACGTAGCTTTTAGGGGAGGACAGAGGCACCGGATTCCTTTCAAAGGATAAAAGATAACTGCTGATTTGTGAAAACTGAAAAAAAAATAGGGTGTGGTTAGGTCTCAGTCGGCTCAGATTTAACTAAGTCTCAATCATGTCACATAACATGCAAAAAAAAATCATAAATAAAATATTACATCGATCTCAACATAAAATTTCATGAATATAGCATGGACTGAGACTTAACAAAGTCTCAGTTGACTGAGACCTAGCAAGGCTGTAAAAAATATGCCAGTAGCTGGTTTCTTCACCAGGCATTTCAACAAACACTTTGTGTCCACCCTGCTAGCCCACTGCTCAGTGCTCTGCTCAAAGACACATCGACTCTAGATTTCGTAACAAAGGCCAAATGGCACATGGGTTCCATTGATCCGCGTCGCATAGGTTGTAAGAAATAACTAAGACGTATGGCTCCATCCAGATTTAGTTAGAGCACGCACCTCTGAAGATCTCGCTCCCGGCGCTCCACCCGGACGGGCACTAAGCCGTCGGCGTGGCGGCGCGTCTTAGCCTGCTCGCCGTCCACTTCTGCCGCCCGGGCCCGCGCGGCCTGGACTGGCTGGAAAATGTGCGACCGGGAAGTGAGGGTGGGGGGAGGAGGAAGAAGACTGCAGCATCTCCGCCGCTCGCCGCCGAGATGCCGCGTTTCCGACCCTCACCGTTGTGCTCTTTTTTTTTTTTTTTTTTTTGAGGGGACTCACCGTTGTGCTTTTGTCGACCAGCTCCGTACTTTGGGTTCTCGCGCGGCTGGATCAAGGCTTTCTTAGGTTATTCGGCCCAGCCCAGCAGAGTGAGATCATCATTGACCTGATGATATTTCGGTGGTGACGGTTCATGAACGAACGAGCAATAATTCATGCATGGAAACGACAGACTTTTTCAAACGAAATCATGTACGCAACGAAAGTGTTATTCTGCTAGCAAGCTCAGATATTTGGGGATCTTCGGCGAACGCCCCAAATGTTGCGCGGAAAGCGAGAGCGGCGACAGCCTCTCGTCTTATAGTAGTGACAACAGCAGCCGGAGCGAGGGCGTGAATGCCTCTCCTGGCGTCAGTCAAGCAGGGGGAGGTCGACCTCTCGAGGCACGGGAGGCGAGACGTCGAGAGAAAGGCGGGCCGAAAGCTTATAAAAAAGGGGGGGGGGGGCGCTCTGGCTCCGCCTCTGAGTTGCCAGTCACCCTTCTCGTCCTTCTTCTCTTCGCTTCGTCCCAAAGGTGCCAGCAAGAATGGCGAGGGGGAGAGGTCATGCCGCGGAAAGCGAGAGCGGCGACAGCCTATCGTCTTATAGTAGCAACAGCAGCAGCCGGAGCGAGGGCGAGGATGCCTCTTTGGCCGTCAAGCAGGAGGAGGTCGATCTCGACTAGGCGGCGCTTTCCACTGGGGCGCGACATTGCTTCTTGCCCAACCGCTACTAACTCTGCGGGGCTTGCGGGAGGGCGAGTGGTTGTACCAGCTGGGAGCGGGCACCATCATCCTCGCCAGGAGGCCTTCTCCAGCCCCCTAGCGCTTGTAGCTCCGCCCTTTCGCGAAGCATAGTTAGTCGGTAGCTGGACCTGTCAATTTTGAAAAAACTTTTGCCATCCCAGTAGCATATTGTACCGTGAGTATGCCCTTTGTCTTGTCATGTACTCCCTTCGTTCCATAATATAGTAACATTTTGAAAGGGCAACGTTACTATATTATGGGACGGAGGAAGTACATGTTTCTTGAACGGAAAACAATGAATGACAGGGAAATTTCTTTCAAGCTTATATGTGCCATGTCGCCGCCACATTGTTCCTTTAGGAGCCCGATGATTTCTACGAAGCTGGCACGTAATGTTCTTGCAAGATATGTATATGGCCAAAACAAATTCGTATAGGTCACTTCAGTTAATCATTGCTATAACTAACAAATTAATCAAGGCTACGTGTAATGGTGCAAGTGATTAGGGTAATTTCTGTCTAAAACAGTTTCTAAATCCTAATTTCATAGGATATGGTAACATACTTTTTACATTCGACACTAATCCGATTTGAATCCGAATTCAATTGATAAGATATGGTATTACTAATATTCGACATAATGTTGTTATGTTATTTTAAATATTTATATATTCCACTTTTATGAATATGGTAAATATTGGTTTGCGATCCGATGTTATTCTTTTGTCGTACCGTATTTGAATCCGCATAATTTGGTATTTAAATCTGTGTATGTCCCTCTTTTGAATATGAAAATAATTATGAAATAGGAATATAGGATACAATATAGAGATTATTCGTCTAAATTCGATCCGATTTCGCCCCTAGTGGCTTATGGCTATGGTTGGCCGGACAACAACTTTCAGCCTCGTGGATGATGTATCCATGAATTTTTGAGTCCAAATTTAGTTTATTGGGAGATAAAGATATAACAAGAAAGATTGCAGATAAATTATATCTGCAATATTTGTGTTTTTCATGTCGATTCGCTACTTTATTTTGTAGAGTACTAGATTTCATAGCAAGTATATATGCATATAAATGTTCACTAACTTTATGGTTTCCAAAAATCAATCTGCTTGGGGTTTTAACTTTGGCCTCCAAATCTCATTTCCTCAGGGTATGTACAAAGATGTGATGCGGCGCAGGTTTCTCTTCTCTGGTATTTGTTTGGTGTGTTGGTGAGTGCAATGGTGCATTTATTCATGGCTTTCGGTCACTTTTGAAGACCTAAGGGGCTTCATGACCATTCTATATGATTTTGGCGTGGGATTTCCTAATTAAATGGGAAATTTGTTTTCCCTATATGAACATGTATTGGTCGTATTGGGATTCAGAAAAATAAACATCAAATGTATATATGGGGTTCTTACTAATTTGTGTTAGGAGATAGAGAGTAAAGATTGGGAACAAATATTTCAGATAAAGTATGAGCTTCAATATTTATGTTTTTCATGTCGATTTTGTGCACATTTATTCCATGGTGTAGCAAAGATATATGCACATTAATGTTCACGAACTTTATGGTACGTATTCAAAATACACATGCATTTATTCCATGGAGTAAAAGAAATCTATGAATTAAATGCTACACAATCACCATGCCTTTAAGAAGCAATATATGAACTAAATGCTACACATCCAAATGCCCATTTATTCCATGGAGTAGAAGAAATCTATGAATTAAATGCTACACATTCACCATGCCTTTCAGAAGCAATATATGAACTAAATGCTACACATCCAAATGCCTTTCAGAAGCAATCTATGTATTAAATGCTACACATCCTTCTACATAAACAAGTTAGAAACCCCAAGCTTTATAAATGGACACCGATCCCTTCCACTCCTCGTCACATCTCAATCATATCAAGCTACCATGGAGGCCAAGGTTGCAACAATAGCTTTGGTCTTGCTATTTCTTACCCTAGGTGAGTCCATTCAAAAAGATTGCTTCACTGATCTTTAGTACCTCTGTTGTAGTACTTCGAAAATATGCAACCGAGAGAAAGAATAGTGTGTTAATTAAGCTGACAAGTTTCACGCACTTGTTGATTTATTGATTGAGCAGGTGCAGAGGCCGAGTTGTGCAATCAGCGTAGCCGAACCTTCAAAGGGAGATGCACCCGTAATGACAATTGTGTGGCCGTCTGCCTTTCCGAGGACTTCACCGGTGGGTATTGCCATGGCACTATAGAACGTAAATGCATGTGTACTAAGAAGTGTGGGCCGTCGGAACAGCCGGAGCAACTGCTAGATGAGCCATCAAAAATTATGGCTTGACTGAAGGCTTCGTATGTACTTGAGATTTGAGTTGATGACAATAAAATTACAAAGAAAAAGGAATTAATCAATAATACCTCCTTATGGAAACCTAGCCACAAAGTGAGAAGGCGATATAATTAAACCATAGTACCTTCTCTCTCCAGTTTAAATAGCTCAATTCAAAAAATTCTCCATCCAAGGCTATTGGTGATGGTGGAATATAGTTTGCAAAAGCATTTAATTAGAGTGTTCGTTTTTCACAAATAATTATGGATACCGATGAATTAATTTCTAATGCATACACATGCACGACCACAAAAAGTTCAAGTATATACCCTCAAAAAAAAGTTCAAGTATTTTTACATGAACCTGTGGAGTTTCTCTTCATCCTTACATACAAAAATTTAATGCACTTATGAAAAAATATTAAGAAGAAATAAAAACAAACTAACAAAAAAAGATAACATGCGATATTTTAGTTGAAAGGGCAACTACGCTACGATCAAGTAGGGACATTATTATCTTGAATGAATTTTAGAAGCGGTCAGCAGTTGATTTTTTTAAAATTAACCCATGGTTAATTACCAATAGAATCACTTAATTAGGTGCACCTACGTGGTGATAAAGGAGAAAAATGCTCCCGTTATCACCAAACTAATGCATGCGACTAATGCGTCACATGAAATCGGTCAATGAGGCATCTACAAAATTCGATTATAAACAAAATTAATACATGGCCGACTAACAAACCTGAATTATCTGAGGTGAGCCGATTAAGAATCCGATCGAAGAGAGTATATTAAACGGGTACGCTTCAGGCGTGTCATAGCGAAAAATAACTTAGTTTGGCGTCATGCATATGATGCTAGTGTATGTTACTACCTTCATAATGCGAATTATTAGACCCTCCGCAATGAAAGTATCATGGCAAGTATCACGCATATCAACTAAATAATTTTGATGAGTCAACATAGAATTAAATGAAGAAAGAGAATTCAATGTTATATTATGATATTGTGTCATAATAAATATAATATTACTATGTGTCATGACAATAAATAAGAGCATCTACAACCGGAGCCCCCAAACCCACCCCAAACGCCCGGGTGACTTGCCCAGATGCTGCCATGCATTTTTTTGCCACCCAACCAGTTCTGGCAAATATAATCCAAATTCTCGGGCTTATTGGCACCCTCATATCCAACCCATAAGTGAGGAGGATATTAGGACGTCCAGATGCGCCCACCACGTCGGATCCGATTCATAATGGCTCCACCCCGATCCACTTTACGGAGGGAATCCTAGCCATTTACTCCACTCATCGCTGCTCCTCTCCGCCCCAAGCTCCTCTCCAGTGATTTTCTCCTTTCTTCGGCATGGCAAGCAATAGATCTGACTTGGACGTTCCTAGATCCGCGAAGTGGGAGCTCGTTTAAGGTGGTGACGAGGAGGAGTTGGCCCTCCGCATTGCTCTCCGACACTTCGGGAGAAGAATATGCGTTGGTGGATCTCACCACTTCAGAGAGAGTGCAGAACATTGGGTCACGCGGGTGGCTCGAGGCGGGTGATGGTGCAATCGTTGTGGTGGCATATTGTCCTCGCCTCGTTAGGCTCCCAGGTGGACGTGTACTTCGGCATGGACGAGTGGTGTACTTGTCTTCATCGCGGGCGGTTGCGAGCGGGTGGTGCAAGTCGAGTCGCGTGCCTTCAAAGATGAAGCTCTCTGCGCGGTGGCGAATGCGGAGTCGCACGACGCATGGAGAAAGCAGGCCCTCCATGCTCGGATCTTCGAGAAGCGTCAGAGGCGGGCCGCCCGCGCACTTGAAAAGGAGAAGAATCGGGCCATCCGCGTCATGGAGGGACTACCTCGACGCAAGGAGGAAGACGAGTCTGATGGCTCATCAGATCTGGTAGTGAGCAAATCGAGCTTGATTCCTTTTGCGTCTTCGACCGATACTTTCACAAAGAAGACGGTGTCGGCAACGGCAACAAGGGGAAGGGCGGTGAAAAAGGCAAGGGCGAACGTGGATGAAGATTAGCCAAGATCTTAGTAGTATATCATGTTAAATTTTGGTAATCCGATGATATGTATTTTATGTTGCATGGTTATTATGGATTTGGAATTTCCGATTTGAGATACCTAGTTGTGGAATCGAAAAAATTAGGCATGACCAGTAACTATCCACGCCGCGATCGGCACGTCCGCGAACGTATGGCGGATCAGATTAGCCAAGTCCGGTTATAGATCCTCTAACACAATCTAAGATGCTAGTATATGATACTATGTACAAGTTTTTAGTTCCGTAAACAACAAAATTTTGCACCTCATCACCAAAATATGTGAAAATTTGGAAATTTTGCATATTTCAGAAATTAATTTGATTTGATTTTTCACTTAATATAAATGAATTTTAGCTTAATTTAAATTTATATAAAAATTAGTTATAATATGTGTCAAAATTTCAGAGTTATAGATATTTCGGACCCCAACGAAATTTGCGAAATTTCGTTGAAATTTTTAACCCTACGATAATATCCACTACGGAAGGTCTCATATATGTAGCATTATAGATGATTTTATTCATTAGCTTATAGATAAAAAATTATTAAAAAGTGATATGTGATGGTAACATAATAGATTATCAGCATCATCTTTTTTCTTATCATCTAGTTCTCAAGAAGTTGGTCTCAATTTTCTCAACATGCAAGGTGTGCACCTCGGACTGAGATCAGAAGGACAAAAACGACCCAAAATTTAAACTCGAAAATCAAACATTTTAGAAAAAATTGAAAAAATTCCAGTAATTTTAATATGGTCTGTTTTGTGTTCTGTGAAATTTTCGGTTCATTTGCATAATTGGTTTATCATTAAATAGCTTTTTAAATTTTGACATTTAAAAGCTATTAACTCATGAACGAGTGATCCAAATGACACGAAAATCTCACAGAACACAAAACGGACCATATTAAACTTACTGGAATTTTTTCAAATTTTTCTAAAATGTTTGATTTTCGAATTTAAATTTTGGGTCGTTTTTGTCCTTTGGATGAAGATCCGACGACAGATGTGAGGCGCATGTTACATGGTGTCACCTGATCTCAGTCCGTGCACCTCACCATTCCACTAAGCCAATCATTTTAATTTCCTTTCCCACTAGGCCATGCAAAGTATCCCACATAAGGGAGCTCCCATTAACTTCACATGCACATGCAACTTATCACATATAAATTTCTTTTGCACTCAAATTTATACCTTTTTTATAGAGAATCAAATTATAAGTTACCTCATATTTTTTCTATGCGACTTTTTTTTTATGAATGCACATATGTAGTTGCTATCATTGTAATATGTTTAATCAAAGGTGATGTCTCCACTATGTCTACTCAACACTTTTTTCATCTCATATCATCTCACCGATATATTTTGAAGGTAATATTTTTTTAAAGACACTCATTTTTTTATTTATCATCAAATTTTGTACTTTTGTTTAAAAAATTCTTATATTTTGAGTCAAAATAATATTAATTACAAAGAAATTATAATAAACTTATATTATGTTCCATAAATTTTTCTATATTTCAAAATATTAAATTATTTATTAGCAGTTCCCGCAGCAATGCGTGGGGTATCATCTAGTTAAACAGTATATTTGTGCTTACTTGGAGGAGAGAGAAGTGAAGCGGGCTACTAATTAGTAGCCAGCTGCAATACGTGCTCCTTGACACTTTGTGAGATGACATGTGGGCCATATATTAGTAAAGTAGTACATGTTTAAACCTTGCTATTGTACTTGTTAACAAGATTAGCTATAGATGACATGGCATCTCCTTATAGCCAGCAGCAACGAGCCGTAACGAATGCTCGACGCTAAACATGCATAGTCGTGCCCTTCCAGAGATGATGAGTTTTTTTTTGAGATGTCCACGGATTTTTTGAGATGTCCACGGATGATGAGTTGATTGATGACCAAAGGCCCAACCAAACTCGTGGTCTACTACTAAGCCCAAGAAATAAGAATGTGTCAGCCAAAGATATCCGGGCTACTAATGACTCTGAATCCCCTAAGAGCAGCAACTCTAGTGGATTCGCCATATTCGTGATCCGCATATCCTGTTTACGAGCAGTACCAAAACATTTTACAGTGCCGCATTTTACAGTATAGTGAGGGTTTCGTCGGAACAGATACTACAACTTCATTTGCGGTACGAGATGTTCCGCGCTGAACTTATCGCGGTACTATATATTTGTTTGCACTCAACAATTACAACATCTAGACTCCATATTGTTGCAAAAAAAATCATATAAAATGAAGATGGCATAATAATATATTTGTTTAACACATCTTAGAGCGTACAATATAGCAAAGTGTTCACCATCCGAAACATGAATCATGATCATCAAAGATCAACATGATCATTTTTACGCTCCACACCATCAACACTACCCTCGTCTTGTGAAGCTTGAACAGCAGCATCAGCCGCAACAGCACTAGCACCAGCACCAACGAGCTGCACCACTATCCTGGGCTGAAGCTTGACGACATCACCATCAACACCATCACTAGTGCCACCTTCTGCAAAACTACCACCGGTGCGCTTCATAAGTTGTTGAAGGTTCATTCTTCTTCGGCACCGTATCTCCAACCTTTTCAACTCCCAAAATTCTTTTGTTGAAGCATCCATGGTTTCCGGATTCATCATTATGAACCGGCCCTCCTCTTTCTCTTTCTCATCCCTCCTCTTTTGCTCCTGTAGAGCTAGTTTTCTCTCCTCATAGGCACATGTTTTGCCTCTCTCTCTCTCTCTCTCTCTCTCTCTCGGCCATATCAACCTTGGTTGCCAAATGTTTGGTCAATCTTTGTTCTTTGACTTTCTTTATTTCATCTATTTGTTCTCTTAAAGTGATAGCCTCGGGCCTCGGCCGACCTCTTCAACCTCTCTTTCTCCTCCTTACCCATCCGGCTTGTCCTTGTTTCCTTCTCCCTTTGCTTCTGCATCCTCCAAGTTTACAAGGAAGCCTTTCCTGGAAGGAGATTCATTGTCCCTCAAACTCCATTTCTCACTATCCTTGAGCCAAAGCAAAAAATGACCAAGTGTGAATGACTTTCCCTTAAAACTGGGGCTTTGCTTGAACAATTCATTGGCAATACAATCCTACATTGGGCATGAAAAGGTGAGCACAATTACACATCGACAAATGATGCAATGGTGAAACACAAACAAGGGTGCAACTTACATAATCATCGATCGTGGATCCACTAGGAGGGGCATTTCTCACTTGGGACAAACATCCACCCCATCGGCTACAAGTTTTTTATATTATGATCCATCGATCTTGAAGTGATTTGAAAGAACAGCTTGATGGAGTTGGGATAAGCGTGTGGTATTTATCTTCAATGATTTGCCTATATTTCTTCCCATTTTGATCTTTCCTCATCACCCAGTCCCATTTTGATCTCAAGCTTGGTTGCCAAATGTTTGGCCAATGTTTGTTCTTTGACTTTCACCATTTCACCAATTTGTTCTTTCAAAGTGATGGCTACTGTAACAAAAACTCTGCTCTGAGGACTTTCAAATGACGATGAATAAATAGACGAAAGAGAGGACACCAAGGGGTGGACCCACCACTAGGCGGCCAGGAGCGCGGCCCAGCCTGGCTGCACCCTCAGGTTGCCAGTCCAGGGGGTTCCCCATGTGGTCCATGTTTACACTTTCCAGTGTCTTCTTGACACCAGGACGATCCCAGGCGGCATGGACCCTCTCTGGAGGACTAGTGTCGCTTCCAAGTTATTTCATCTTGCTTCTACCTTGGTTTATGATTTCGCTCATCCACCTTCTCACAGCTTAGAAAAAACATGCAGTGATCAGAACACAAACTAAATTAATACATGACTCTTGCTTCAGATAAAATAGTCTGTTAACTGTTGTTCAAAACCGCACGATCAAGCCAAACTTTGACATTTCGATTACCCCGCAAGAGCTAGGTCAACAAGTTCATACAACTCCAAAAACAACCTTAAAAGTAAACATTTGTATCACACATTGCCTTGTGGTTGAGAAGTGTTCAAATGACATAAAATCCCCTAGAACACAACATGAAAAATTTGATAGAGATTTCAAATCTTGGACCGTAGTCTACATAAGATGAAAGTTCTCAACATGTGGTTCCCATAAACACAAGTCAAACGCCGAAGAGAAGCCTCATCGGATAACCAGAGATAGGCATCAATGTATCTCTCCTTTATTTTTTAATTTCAATATAGATTTGATCACACCAGAAAAGAGCCAAACTCCCACTTAGCCATGTAATATCACAACCAGCCAAACCTCTTAATCCAAGTCTACCACGATGACGTCGAACTTTACTTGCTTTCTAACGCGTTTCGCACAAAAAAACAACTTGGCATTGGTTGCTTTGACCAAGCCTACCAACTCGCGGACTATCGGGTCATTGACCACCCCTGACAGTCTCAGGTCAGGCAATTCATTTCTTCTGGTGGGGCACCACGATTGGCCTCCTTAGTTCACCGGAGGTCTCTGGGTTGGTTGCCTCGGTTTTCACATCACCGGCCACTTCCATGTTTCCATGTTCAACATGCTCGTCCTCTAAAACCTTATTGTCTACAACGACGAGGGTGCATACTTTAGGAGACGCCACCATAGGACTCGCATATTGCCTGTCCACCGGCTTTAGGCGGGCATCGTCTGTAAGGGGAGCCCCATATTCGCTCCCGCCGGTTTTTTGGGCGCATCTTAGGCATCTTCGGTACGATGTTCTCTGAAAACACATATGACATAATTGCTGCAAGTCACGGCGCCGTTGTTGAGGTCTGATCTAGCGGATTGATGCGGTCTGGAGGTTCTCGTGGTGCAAGATGTTGTCCACCTTGACCATACCGCGCTAGAGAGCAACACATGGCAACATCGCCGGAGGGGGCAGAGCCCAGTAGTGAATAAGATATTATGTGAACAAAAAAGAAAAAAATAAAAGGGTTGATCTAGGACACATCTAGATGTGCCCTAAGATAAAGCACGTCTAAGTTTTATACTATTGATTTTATATAAAGATTTTTGTAGATTTTTTTAAATATTTTTTCTAGTTTAATACTATGTCATGTCACTAAAATGCCTAGCTAGTTGGCATTGAGTGCGGCTGCATCCTACTAGTATTGTCTATCTTTTTTTCTTTCTTTTTTGCCGGGGTCTATCTTTTTTTGTTTGAGGGCATGATTTTGTGCATGCCTTATAATTCATTTGGGTATTAGTGAAAATACTTTCTGTGGTGTAAATGGTTGATACGCATAACCCTACTTCTGGATTTTGTTCCACAGAAAGAGTCCAAGCTGCTCTAATTTCAGCCCTTTTTGCCACATATATCGCATCATCAGTCATGTATGGTGAAGCAAACTTCAGATCAGAGAATTCCTGGACTGCTCATAATGTCACGATCGAGCGCATGCCAAGCAATTTCCTGTGACCAGTGCTCATATATGGTCTGTCATATTGTTATCAGCTCTTTGTGCAATAAAAGTATAGTACATATAATTTTGTTTGTGGGGAAAAAAGTTCATTTGACATCACACAATTTTGTACTCATTACAAAATTTGCTGATATTCATGGTTTGCCCTTAATTACATTTACGTATTCATGCATCCGTACTGGTAATATTCGTATAACATACTGAAATTAGCTCGCGCTCATGATACAGATGAAAGTAGTGGCTTCAAGGCTAAAGGAAGCTCGCACACTCGTATGGCCACTTTAGGTGGCTTATCATTTTTCTTACCGGTTATGTCCCATGACTCCCTTCTTCTCTGGAGCTGAGCCCTTCTTCTTCTTGCCCTTCTTCTTCTTGCTCTTTGGGGTGCCATTGTCATCGTCACGGTAAGAGCCCGACTTAGAACCATGGTGCGAGTGAGAATCATGGCCAGAGTTCGAATCTGAATCGTGGTCGGTGCCGGGCCGACCATTATCATTATCGTCGTTGTCGTCATCATTATCGTCATCGTCGTCGTCGTTATCATCATCATCATCATCATCATCATCATCATCATCATCATCGTCGTCGTCGTCGTCGTCGTCGTTGTGGTCGTTGTCGTCGTCATCGCCATCATCATCATCGGTATTCATGTTGTTACTCCGGTGAGAATAAGGCTTATGGCCTTGCTCCTCTGGCGATGCCAAGTCCGCAAGATCGCCGACAGGCTGGGCTGGCCTGGCCACCGCCGCCTCCTCTTGTTTGCAGCAGTGCACCGGCGGGGTTGACGCCTTCTTAGTCGCCGCCTGATCTGTCGGCATGCCTGTGAGCGACTCTGTGGCGGCGGAGACAAGTAGAAAGGTGACGGCGAGGAGCAGGGAGGCCACGCAGACGGCGGCGCGACCCATTTCTGTGTGTGCTGGCGTGCTGCGTGAATCCTTGTGGCATCGAGTGCAGGGCATATATATGCATGTTGGGTTGGGAATGTGGAGGGCATAATCGAATTTAAAGCTGAGCTCAATAGTGCGTGGTTTCTATTGCAAGGGTGAGTCACACCTCACGCCTACATTATCTTTGTCGTTGTTTTCTCTTGCACGGGATATCTCCTCGTTGTTTATGCTGGGCTACGATTGATTAGTGCGCCCGGACTAGGAAGGAACTTGTGTGCTCACCTGTTGAGGTGTTTTCCACCTATTGTGTGGGCATGAACGGCTCGTACCATGATGTTCATAGTCCAAATCATGTTCTTTTTTTGCGATTACAAATCATGGTTTTTGACACAAATTGTATATCGAAGTGATACAACCATAATGAATGGCTACCTGCCTTTGCATAACAAGATGCACATAGCCAATCACCCGCAAAAAAATGTACATAGCCAACAAGTCCTAGAAACACCATTTTATAGAAATAGTAAAAAAAATTGAGAAAGAAAGACAAAGGTATTACCTCCGATCCATATTAATGGACTCAACTTTGTCTAGATTCATATGTATCTAGTTAAGTATTTAGACTAGATACATGTGTATCTAGACAAACTTAAGTCCATTAATATGGATCGGAGGGAGTACAAGTTATTGCTTCAGCTGTTCTTGACGTAGTCAGGGCCCTTTCCAATCAAGCGAAGATCTTCCAAAACTCTGGCATGTGCCGCCAGTAGATGCGCTGCCCTGTTACCCTCCCTTTTAGTCAGCTTGATCTCCACAGTCCTGAAGGCTTTCAAAACCTCCCTGATGTCTTGGATGAATGCACAGATAGCTGATTTAGGATCACCTTTTTCCACAATTTCCATGGCTACCACCGAACAGTCCATTTCCAGCAGAATGCTTCCATTATGAAGTTTTGCAAGCTCCTTGATCCCCAAGAGCGCGGCCCACGCCTCGGCTTCTTCCACTGATTTGCAGATTTCTATTTTTTTTGCTAATCGCTAAGAGGACCAGTCCCCTATGATCTCTTGCAATCGCTCCTGCCGTGCTGGCACCCGACGAGGCCAGAAAGGAGGCGTCTGTGTTGAGTTTAACATCCCCTTCCGATAGGTTCCATCCAGCTTGTTGTTTTCCTCTAGTTATCGCGTTGATCCGAGAACTGCCTGCTAGACAGGTCCTGTGCGTCCTTGATACGTCCCGAACGTATCTATAATTTATGCTTGCTCCATACATGTTTTATGTGATATTGATATGTTTTATATACACTTTTATACACTTTTGATCATATTTGGACTAACCTTTTAACTCAGTGCACCCCAGTGCCAGCTCCTGTTTTCTGCTGTTTTTCTATTTCAGGTTTCCCCCATATTAAAAATGCTCCAAATTTTTTGGAAAAATACAATAAAAAATCAGCGTACCGGAAGCTTCGGAATCACCTAGGAGGGCCAGAGGGGACCCACCAGGCCCCAGGCGCCCTCCCGGCGCGCCCTAGGGTGGGGCCGCGCCAGGGGGGCGCCTGGACCCCTGGTGGCCCCCTGGCTGCCCCCCTTTGCCTATATATTCTCCGTCACGGGAAACCTCCGAAGACATAACCCTTTTTCGCGATCTCGCCTCTGTTCCGCCGCCGTCGCGCTTCCAAGATTGGGAGCGCTAGCAGACCTCTTCCCGGCACCCTGCAGGAGAGAGGATTGACCTACGGGAGCTTCTCCTCCACCATGGACGCTTCCCGGATGATCCATGAGAAACTGTAGACTGGCCCTCGATGATTACCTTCCTTCTTCCCCAAATCAAGATCTTTTCTTCCCTGCACCATCCTGTCTCTAATCTTGGACACCGCAACCTTCCTCCTCTTCGAGATCCAACTCCTATTTAGTGTCGAGCTATTTTCCTCCGCGAACCTCATTATCGCATGTCCGGCCTTTGTCCACCGATCCCTTAGACCCAGCGGATCCTGCTGATCAACCGCGATGTAGGATCTCCTCTTCGACATATCTGTGTGATTCTCTTCTCCATTTGGGTCCGATTTCCTCTCCTCAGCCAGGGATTCGAGATCTGTGGGTGATCGCCCTCTCGTCGCCCCAACAGGGGCTCCGTAACTCACGAACATGACTCACGCCATAGAAATAGTAATTAAGAGTTGCGTGGAATGTATGAAACCCAGTTCGAAGGCCTCACTGCCATGAATGTCTGGCACTCTCCTTGAGGGAAGGTTGCGCTACATTAACACGAATAAATCTTCAGTTTTCTTCTGTAAAGGATGCATGTCTGAAATAAGAGATGAGATTAATAGACTTCTGTTGAATGTGTACCAAATGAGACTTCGGATGACTGGTATCTTGGCATGTCATCTGACATTGGTGCTTAAAAAAATGGGGGTATCTTGGCATGTCATCTGACATTGGTGCTTAAAAAAATGGGGGCTTCAAGTACTTAAAGGATAGACTCTGGAATAAATTATTAGGATGGATTAAAAATATATCCCTTCTACGGGAAAGAAAGCGTTGGTGAAATCAGTGCCATGTGTGGTCCCAATATATTCTACATAATGTTTTAAGATGCCTCAGGGTCTTTGTGAACATCTAAAAAATGATAAGGAAGTTCTGATGAGGAAGTAAAGAAGGCAAAAGAAAACTTAGTTGGGTATCTTAAAAAGGCATGACACAACCAAAAGTTATGGGTATTTTGGGATCCCGAGATTTTGAGTTGTTCAATTTATCTGTATTAGCTAAGCAGTGTTGACATCTTTTTATCTCACCAAATTCTCTTTGTGCAAATATTCTCAAAGCTACATACTACCCAACCAAGCCTATATTGGAAGATGAATTGGGTAATCATCCTTCGCAAAATATGACGTTCTATCTTGGACGGGCGTGATGTCCTCCTACAAGGTTTGATCCGGTGCATTGGTGATGGGTCAACAACAAAGATCAAAACCGATAACTGGATTCCACGTAATGAATCGATGAGACCCTTTGCTTGCCTTTCGGCTGAACCGCCGGCGATGGTAAGTGAGGTGATTGATCCCACAACAACAACTTGACAAAGATATTTCATCAACCAAACTTTCTCTCCGGTTGATGCCACGACCACTCTTGATGTTCCTTTGTGCATGAAAAGAATGAAAGACTTTGGGCATGGAACTTTTAAAAATGGTGTTTTTCGGTAAGATCTACACATAGAATGCTGGTGTCAGTAGTGTATAGAGATTAGGAGAGAAATTGTTTTGGATTATCTTCATAGATAGTCGAAGGAATTATAGACCCAACGTCCTTGAAAGCCCTTGCATACCGTGAGGGCCTCACCCGAGCTTAGGATTTGAACTTATAGAATTTTGTCACGTGTGCTAGTAAAATAGTGGTTCAAAAGGTTTCGAAGATACGGAAGATAGATATAAAAATATCATAAAGAAAATCAAATGTTGATGGAAAAAATTCAACTGATGCAGTATAATTTCATTTTACTTGTTAGTGGGGCGTGTGCGCTTCTGAGAGCCGCCGTCTGGGATATCTGATTCTCGTTTTTCAGTGTCATTAGATTAGAGCATCTCCAGCCGTTCGCCCCCCAAGACGTTTTGCGGGGGCGCTTGGGCGGCGAAAACGGCTTGGGGCGAGTTTCCCCCCAGCCACGCCCCCAAGGTGACCCCCAAGACTGGCGGGGCCGGTTCAATTTCGGCCCAAATTCGACCCAAAAACGGCGCAAATTAAAATTTTTGACACAGATTCAGCACAAACATGGAAATATAGGTGCAGTTCGGCGCAAATTCGGCATACAACATGATATAGTTCGGCACAAATACAAAAAAAACAGATCAAACTAGACATTGCCTTTGCGCATCCATAGATGATCCACTAGATCTTCCTGCAGTTGACGATGCACGTGCGGGTCTCGGATCTCCTGGCGCATGTTAAGATAAGCTGTCCAATCTGATGGTATCTGGTGATCCACAACTGCAAGAGGCCCCTGGTTGATATATGGTTCAGAGTCATACACTGGCTCTGCTTTCTCGCTCTCAATGATCATGTTGTGCAAGATGACACAACAATTCATCACCTCCCACATTTGATTTTTCGACCAAGTCTGAGCGGGGTACCGGACAACAGCAAATCGAGACTGTAGTACCCCAAATGCCCGCTCGACATCCTTCCTACAAGCCTCCTGGCACTTGGCAAAATGGGCGTGCTTCCCCCCTGACACAGGGTTTGAGATAGTCTTCACAAATACCGGTCATCTTGGATAGATGCCGTCTGCCAGATAGTATCCCTTGCTGTACTGGTGCCCATTGACCTCAAAGTTCACCGGAGGAGCATGACCTTCGACAAGCCTGGCAAAGACATTTGAACACTGCAGGGCGTTGATGTCATTGTGTGTTCCTGGCATGCCAAAGAAGGAGTGCCAAATCCAGAGATCATGTGTAGCAACCGCCTCAAGTACCACACTGCAGTGATCTTTTGCACCCTTGTACATCCCCTGCCAAGCAAATGGACAGTTCTTCCATTCCCAATGCATGCAGTCGATGCTTCCAAGCATCCCAGGAAATCCTCTTGCTTCATTCTCTGCTAGGATTCGAGCAATGTCTTCTGCATTGGGTGCTCGCAAGTACTGTTTTCCAAAGCAGTCAACTACTGCTCTGCAAAATCTGTAGAAACAATCAAGGGCGGTGGACTCGGCCATGCGTGCATAGTCGTCCTGTTCATCACCAGGAGTTCCGTATGCAAGCATCCTCATGGCCGTTGTGCACTTCTGAAGTGAGGAGAACCCAACTGTGCCGGTGCAATCTTTCTTGCAAACGAAGTAGCTGTCGTACTCTCGAAGTGAATTGACAATGCGAAGAAAGAGCTTTCGGCCCATGCGGTACCGGCGCCGGAATGTCTTCTCGCCGTGCAGGGGAACATCGGCAAAGTAGTCGGAGTAGAGAAAACAGTAGCCCTTCGAACGGTCCCTCTCCTTTCCCTTCCGGCGGCCCATCTTGGAACCTCCTCGGTGCGGCTCCTTGTTGGCACCGAACAGGTCGGCCAAGGCGGCGAGCATCATGAGGTGCTCGTCGTCCTGGGCGTCGACGATCGCCTCTTCCTCCATCAACGCGGCGAAGACAGCCTCGTCGTCGGAGTCCATCTCGGGGCCGCAATTCGTCGAACAGGTGGGGCGCGATTTTGCGCCGGCGTTCTCGGCTTGGTGTTCCGCGCCGGCCAAACGCCGGTGAACTAGGGGCGGCCTTAGAAGAGGGGAGGCGTGGGAGAAGCAGCGGCGTTTTTTGGGCGGTAGAAACGGCTATCTAGCGGCGGCGCGTCGGCCGGCGACGGCAAGGGCGATGGGGAGAGGTGGGGGAGAGAACTCCTTTTTTGGGTCGGCTTGGCCTGCCAGTGGGCCAGGAAGACGATTTCGTTTCGTCCGGCGCCCCCAAGCGACCCCAGCGCGCTGGGTTCGGGTTGGGTTCGCCGGACTCAAAATCGGCCCTATCCGGCGCTAATTGGGGTCTTGGGCGCGACTGGGCGAAATACGTCCGTGCGGCGCTATTTTCGCCGTCTTGGGGGCCTCTTGAGGACGCGGCTGGAGATGCTCTTAATGCCGCCATCTTTGGCTTGGGTCCCTCCTGACCCGTTAAATTTACCTATGAACATTTTTTATCTATTATATACTAAAAGCAAAATACGGATGAAAATTAAGAGAATTGCTAGAAAATCCCACGTTAATTAGAAAACATCTGGCCGTTAATTTGAAAGATATTTTTCAATACGCAAATCACAGCCGTCAGATATTCGTAAACCACAGGTGGACCCCACTAGTGGACAGACCCCCATATTATCCCGGTTCAAATGGGCCTTCGGTCCCGGTTCAACACCCGGGACCAACAACTCGGGACCAATGCTGGTCCCGGTTGGCCCACGAACCGGGACCGAAGAGGGGGGAGGGGTCATTGGTCCCGGTTGATAGGAAGAACCGGGATCGGGCCTCCATATTATTTATTTATTATTTATTATTTATTATTATTTATTTATTACTTATTATTTATTTATTACTTATTATTTATTTATTTATTTATTTATTTATTATTTATTATTTATTATTTATTATTTATTATTATTATTATTTATTATTTATTATTATTATTTATTATTATTTATTATTAGTAACCATACAAAACAACAAACTTGGAATAAGGCAAATATTTTATAAAAGTCTTTTTAAAATGAGCTATCGAGTATGAAGATTCATGACTTTCAAGCCAAATGACCGATGTTACAGCTAGTTTGAAAGGATAGTTTTCCCAAATGATCTCATATTTTGCACATGTGTGTATATTATACTAGCCAACAAGTTTGCCAAAGGAAGTTTTTATTTTCTTTGCACGAAAAATCCAATTTCCATTTTCCTTGTGACAACAGTAGGTTTTTTTGTGAAGGATCTACCAAATATTTGATGTAAACTTGAACCACTTTATTTTTGTAAAATATTAGACCATTTGTTATTTACAATTGACCAAAGTTTCCATGTAATATGGTTTTTATATACCTCTTCTGAAAAAGACAAATTTCCGCAGATTCAGTTGGAACGGGGTCAAATTTGAACTACATGTGCTTGATAGTTTGCTCTTTATTTTTTGAAAAAATCATTTCTAGATACACAAGTAGTGATTTCATCAGGGATCCACCAAGACTTTTGTAAGATTCCACCCCTATCTATTACCGGTCATGCCCTCCGTTTTGACCACTTTTTGAAATCGACAAAAATAATTCAAAAAAAATAAAAAAAATTGTAAAACCTTCGCGTTGCATCCTAATTTATGTCTGGGGGCTTATATGAGGGGCAACGGTCCCGGTTTTTGCCAAAAACCGGGACCAATGCCTCGCAGTGCGCCACGTGTTGGTCGCCAGAGCATTGGTCCCGGTTGTTGGCTTAAACCGGGACCGTTGCCCCAGTTGAACCGGGACCGTTGCCATATTCAGACGAACCGGGACCGTTGTCCGGCATCGGTCCCGGTTCTTAAATGAACCGGGACCGATGCCTTTTTTGGGCTGGACGAAAGGGGGGTCTCTCCACTAGTGCCCATCTCTTCTTTGCGATTCAAACCTAACCCGGTTACTCATCGTGACATCCATATCAGGACGCACATGTAACATAAAAGGTTGCACTGTCAAAAAAACCCAGAAGAGGTTGCATCTGCCGTCGATACCAGATCGCTCCAATCTCCTATTCATACCCGAAGAGCTGACTACTTTCCGGCGAGGTTTCAAGCAGTGGTTTCCCTGCAGCCGGCGGGTGCTTTTGGCCAAGGAAAACATGCACGTACAGGAGGTAAGCAGCAGGTAGATGGATTTCTTCTATAAACACACTTGTACGTTATGTTGCTCCAAGAAACCAGGGTAAAGAAATTAGATTGTCTCTGCCATCGCTACCAGATCAGCCCAAGATCTGCAAACTACTTTCCGTCAAAGTTGCATGGAGTCCATTGCTGGCAGATGCATCAGGTTGATGATCGATTCCTTCTGTGAACATATGTATGCATACCAGATCTGGATGCAGATCGAGTTAACTCAGCTTGATGCGTATGATGGAGGACATCCAATTGATTTTCAACGGGTGCCGTTACTTTTTTTTACGTAACAGGAGCAGCCGAGCAGATCAGAATAGAATTCATGATTACTAAGCACCGTTCTAAGGTGATGTTATTCCAATTCCAGTTTACTAATTTAAATCCATCTTCAAGATTTTAAAATAAAATGGAATGTATAATATTTCCGTGCATTGCAATTCATGTACGAAGTTATACTTTACCATTCATCTGCCTTGGTTATTAATTACATTATGCAAAATTCCTCTATGGATCCCCTTCCTCATGGCTAGAGTGTTGACGGTTTTGTTCCATGGCAAGATGGTGATACTAGATCTGGATATGGCATGGCTGTCACTATGGTGGCCCTCGGTCTTTTCACTGTCCAACATATCTATGTCGAGATCTATTCACTAGCCCAAGCCAATGGCACACCATATGCTTACTTCCAAGTCCTTATTTCCAAAATCCTGTAATCTCCTCGAGGTACTAAGATTTTTCTCATTAAATTTAATGCTAACTCTATTGATGATATATAATTAACTTTTGAGCCTCAGCAGTGATATGTCGTGCCACTTTTCATAGAATCAAAGATATTAAACGTTGTCGATACTCCCTTTTAGATGGGTATGGATGATTATCTTTGATCTTCTAATTGATGTTCAATATTAATATACTACCTCCATACATTTGTGATCCTATCAACACTCAATTTTAATCCCTGTCCTCGAACAATAATTTTGTACTCCCGATCAGATACATCAATTTTAAGACAAGTAATATGGATCGGAGGAAGTACTTAATTTATATCAGTATGTTTATGTATGTTTTTGTTTTACTAAATATATTTTAATACAAGGTATGTGGAGGTACAAACTATACCTGCACATGTGACATTAAATGTAGTATTGTTAAGAAGGTTCTTATCATGTTTTGTAGTTACTACGAGACTATATTTGGTAATTACAACAATAAAAATGATCTAACCATCTCTTCAATGGTCTATCTAGATGCACTTCTAAATCACAATTTTGATCTTCACAGCAAATAAATCACAAATGCGTTACTGACTTGTCCTTTTTTTTTTGCCTCAATTGCTATGGTCCTTCGTTGTGAGGAAGAAATCCATGCATTTTTCAGACCAGTATTAGCTAACTTACTAGATACCTATTAGAAAAAATAAGTAAACTAAATAAACTACTTTCTTCATTGTAGCATGGAGATGATTTCATATATACCCATCCCTACCTGGAATACAACATCATAACTAAAGCAAACTATCTCTGAACAATTACAATTTTTTACCTTGCAACTTCACAAAATAAAGGTATCCTTTGTGTGATGTAACAGGAATGTTGTCTTGGATCTATTGACATAAATTTGCTTCCTATTGTATGCCAAAACAATAAACCGCTCATTTCAGATGTATGGGTCTTTCTACATACTTTTCCTTTTGTATTTTTAACCCCAAACATCACCATGCATGTTTCAATACGTAGTTTTGGATAAATATACCCATTCACTATTAATAGACATAATGTGGAGGGTATTCTCTCTGCCTCAATTATATTTGGCAACATATCTTGTGCATCCGCCTCCCTTCGTGTATCCCTGCATCCTATCATTCTCAGCCATCCGATTTAAATCATTGGTATTAGCTTAATTCGTGGACATTTTAGCATTTACACGCCCGCGTCAGCCTAATAATTAAACCATTGTGGCATGAACGCCCCGTGCAGCCATGCGCCTCCTAGGTTAGCTACCGGCGGCAGCCTTAGATTTGTACTTAGCACGCTACACTAGAACTCCTAGGTTAGGCCAGCCACATTTATGTTTCTTTTGCCTCGATCTGACCTTCCAGCCGGCACTAGCACCATGGTGCACTGTGACCGGCGGCGACGTTGGACGCGATTGCATTGAAGACAAAGTGGAGATCAGCAAGAAGTGGCGCTGCACGGGCGGTGTTGCCCTATGTTGAATCTCCAGTGTCGATAGCAGCGAGGGGCCGGGCGGCCAGCCTGGCCGGCCAGCGTCGTGGAGGCTGCGCCGCAACGCGGTGGGGATGCAGTCGCACAGAAAATAGATTGATTAGGATGGAGGCGGGCGTGTAAGTGCAAAATGGCAGCGAATTAATTTAACGCGCTTGATTTTAATCTAATGACTTAGAACGATAGGATGCACGGATACACGGAAGGAGGCGGATGCATAAGATATGTTGCCATTATATTTTATTAGCATATATGTATATTTTATAATTTAAAATTATTTTTTTATCTAGGCTATTTCCTACTCGAAAATTAAAGGATATACAAATTAGGAAAGTCGGTCCTGAAATGCTAAATTTTTATTAATATCCATTCTTTGGGATTTAATTAATTGTATATATAGCTATGTGCTAAAAGTAATAAAGAATACACATAAGAATATGAATGGATTCAAAAAAAATTGTGATCCACTTCATATAAGAGAAGTACAATAACAAAAAAACTTAAAGACGATGCCTGCGCATTTGCGCGGGCCACTTTACTAGTTGATTAATAAAGGCATGAACTTTTTTTTAAGGAAAAAGGCGAGGCTGGGCTCGACGCGCCAAGGACGGAGCTGGTCGACAGGAGCACAACGGTGAGCGGAGATGCTCCAGCCTTCTTCCTCCTCCCCTTCCTCTCCGGCCGCATATTTGCCAGCCAGTATAGGCCGCGCGGGTCCAGGCGGCGGAGGTGGACAGCGAGCACAGAAGGCTAAGATGCACCGCCACTCCGACGAGTGGCCGTCCGGTTGGAGCGCCGGGAGCGAGAGCTTGGAAGGTGCGTGCTCTAATTAAATGTGAATGGAACCCATACAAGTTTAGTTGTTTCCTACACTACACCTATGCGATGTGGATCAATGGAACCATATGCCCTTTGGCCTCTGTTACGAAATCTAGAGCCGAGGTGTCGTGTCTATGAGCACTGAGCAGTGAGCTCAAGGTATTCGTCAAAATGCCTGCAAGAAGGAGCCAGCCACTCGCATGTTTTTCGATTTTTCACAATTCAACAGTAATCTTTTATCCCTTGAAAGGAACCTTTATGGTGCTTCTTTACTCTCCTAAAAGCTACTCCGTCCCATAATGTAGTATCATTTTGAAAGCCATGTTGTTTGCAAAATGATACTACATTATGGGAAAGAGGTAGTACGTATTTCAAACAGATTTCAAAGAGTAGTGTTAGCAGCAGACTGCCAGGTACAGTTGTAAAAAGTACCCACGACATATGCAGATTAGACTGCCAGGTACTAGCGTCCCTCTAGCACTGTAATGCTCATGGTATTTGCAGAAATCGCAGTATTTTCTGCTGCTCCATTGGCACCATAGTTATTTTCTGCAAAATACATAGGCTCTTTTGGAGGTGGAAGTGATATATCTTCATTCTCCAGAAAGGACACAATGGATGACATGAGTGGCCGTGCATTTGGGCTGCCTTGAACACACAAGAGTCCGATATGGATGCACCGTATAGTTTCATTAAGTGAACAGCTCCCCAGAACTGATGAGTCAACAAAATCCTTTGTGTCCCCATCCTTCCATAAGCTCCATGCCTGGATCCATTCTTATCCCTTTCAAGATGCATATATTTACTGTAATTGCAGAAATTTGAACATGTCACTGTACTTACATAGGCTATAATGCTGGAGAAGTCTGCTTTTAGGTGCACGGAGCTGATCTTTGAGCCACTCACAATCTCCAGTAGTAAAACTCCAAAGCTATATACGTCAGACTTGACAGAAAACACTCCTTTCAAAGCATATTCAGGTGACATGTAACCGCTGTTTGAACACAGAACATAAGTTTGGTCAGCCACAAGATAATGCATAAAGATAATTCATGCAGTATATCACTTACTATGTGCCAACAACGCGGTTGGTATTTTCTTGCTGCTGATTGCCGGCAAATATCCTTGCCATACCAAAATCAGATATCTTAGGGCTCATTTTGGCATCTAATAATATGTTGCTTGTTTTCAGATCCCTGTGAATTATCTTCAACCTTGAATCTTGATGAAGATAAACAAGTCCTCGAGCTACCCCTTTGATTATCTCAAATCTTATTGGCCAATCAAGCATTGATTTTCTTGTGGCATCTGCTACCAATAGCATCAATTGAGGGATAACATCAGTCATTCTGGTTGATTTCATTACTTACTCAAATTTGGCAAGACGTAAGCAGAACGTACCGAAAAGCATGGCATCCAGACTTTTGTTAGGTAAGTATTCATATATCAATAGTTTCTCATCTCCATGGATGCAGAATCCAAGAAGTCTAACCAAGTTTGTATGCTGCAACTTCGCAATGAGTATTACTTCATTTCTGAACTCCAGTGCCCCCTGGCCAGAACCCTTACTTAGCCTTTTCACGGCAATTTCTGTACCATCTTCTAGTGTCCCCTGGCACTTGCGTACTTTTAGGCCAAACAAAGATGGAAATACAGTTATGTTGCTCTATAAGAAAAAAAATCATGTTACCTTGTAAACATTGCCAAAACCTCCATGTCCAAGCATCTTGGAGAAATTATTAGTTGCAAGTACAATTTCTTTGAAGCTAATAAAAGGACACTTTAAGTTTCCATCGTGTAGCTCAACAGAAGTGCTCGAAGTTTCTGACATCAGTTTCTTCCAAATTTTCTTGTTTCTTTGTTTGCCTACCAGGAACATTAATGCAAACATTATAATGAAAGAACATAAGACATAGAAATATGGAATAGCATTGGGCTACGCAAACATGCTTGAAGGAAATACATGGAAAAGTATGGAACTGTATTCTACCTCCCAAGTTGCAGATCCAAACAAGGCAACCACATATGATTAGGAGCAAACTCGACATGACTGGCAGCGTAATTTTCAAAACCTTGCTCTTCCACTTTTTATCTGCCAAAATTTAGTCTGTAAGTAATGGCGATTTGAACATTTGTTAAAATTTGGTTTCACATGCCAAATATTTCTTACAATCATGAACTACATGCACATTATCTCAACTCTCAAGCTATATATTTCTCACATGAACAATTGCATCACAACTATGGTAACATTTTTTCCCACAAAAAAAGGGATGGTAACATTTGTGACACACAAAACTTCTGCTTGATACTTAAAATTAAATCCCACACAATGTGTTTTTGTGAACTGGATGGAGTGGTTTGCATGGCCGGATGGAGTGGTTTGCATGGCCAACTTTATAAACAATATAAACAGATGGCATAGACAACTTATGCCAGAACGTGAAGGTTTTCTTCTATAGGTCTGTATATCTTGTACTAGTATATTGACTTCTATTGTAGGAGGAAGTATGTTTTCTGTTAGTAGGCAATCGATAGTAACCTAAACTCAAGTCCAAAGAAATAGGCTTACATTCACCCCCTTGAGCTAGGCTTACTTCCTGTACATTGACTGAGGTTGGGTATATATATAGACTTTGGAAGAACTGTGCTGGCCTAATGTCTCCAGACACTCTAGATGTCTGAAACATGTATTAATACCTGTTCCTTGATAATTGTTTTAGATGGAAGCGCTTTAATCTGGACTATTGCCACCCCCTGCATGCTCCTATTTTCATTATGCATCCAGTGGCTGCTAATCTGCAATCTCTTGGATAAGCTATTGCCTTTTCGTATAAAAAGGATTCTAGTGATTCACTATGCTGCACCAAACTGTTTCATCGTAACGACATTTATCGAGTCTTTACCCTCTAATATTTGCCTGCCACTACTAATTTATTCCTTATTACACTCACATTGTACATATTACTCAAGAGGATATTACTGGAGCCCGCCGCTCCACCACCCGTTGCCCACACAACCCGGGGTTCCATTGAACCCACAGAGGAGTATATCTAATGACACAAGCAGAGAAACAGAAACAGTAAACTATACCACTCGATCCATTAACCCGGATATAGAGGTTTTCCCCTTGTCCAATGAGCTTCTCCATGTCAATCAAATCTCCAATCCATAATAGGCACCTAGTTTCATCCCCATTGATAGCATTACTGCTCATATTGTTGTAAGCATACGCCGTGCAGGTGCAGTTGCTGGTGCATTCTGCTATGCATTCATCTAAGCTTCTATTCTTGACATACAAGAACTGGTCGGGAACCTTCATGGCTGACATATTTAAGAAGCCATCCCCTTGACCACAACTTAGTGCTTCCATCCGGTAGCATCCCTGCAAAAACCGCTGAGCTGCCCAGTCTTGTTTGTTGTTTGGCTCAAAGCCATCAAGACACTTGCATGTCACAACAGGCTGTGTGTTGTCGCAGTAACCAAATGGACCACAGTAACCAAATTTGTTGCATTCCTGGTTAGGTGCTGACCACAGGTCAGTCCATTTGGACCTGTTGCTTTTCCAGACTCGCGTTTTTAGCTTGCCTGAGTAGTCCATCTTCATTAGCACAAATGAGGCACTTGGTTCCGGTAGTCCAAAGGAAGCGTAGACCTCATCATCAATAGTTTGCAGGGTATAGTAAATAGTGGACTTGATACTCTCGACGTACTGCCCAGCTACCAGATTGTTGTTCCATACTGAACCTCGCCTGTATGGTGTTGAGCCATTCCATATAAAACGTTGCCGAAACTCATCAGGGTCTGCACCATATGAGAAGTTGCCCGGGAATGGGTCTTGGGGGCTTCTCCAAGAGATGAGCCGTTGCAGTGCAAGCGTCTTGTGGGTGAGCCTGAGGTTCATACCTGGAAGGAGAGTGTCGGTTGGGTGGTCGAAGCTCTGCCATAAGATGACGCCATGTGATGACCGAAGGATGAAATTCCCATTGTTATCAAGCGTGGCTTCTCCTCCACCAGTTGCCTCTGACAATGAATTCCCTGTGGCGCTGATGTTTGTCGTCCAGAGAAGCTGGCCGTTGGTGTCTGACAAGGCGAGATCGGGTCCGCTTGTGAAGGCGAGTGTTGAAGAAGAAGGATCAGTGATCGGCATGGCGCGGTTGGCAACCCACACAACGTTGTCTTCAGGTATGTTCTTGTACCATATGCCGACATAGTAATGTTTTGTGCCGGAGCTGGACGGGGAGAAGAACCCCAGGGCAAAAGTGCCGTCGCTGGAGGTGAGGGTGCTGCCAGCAGAAAGCGGCTTGTCGGGAAGAAGGCGACGGCTGTCGGATGATGCACAGAATGGGAATAACCAGAATGACCAACAAACTAGGCAGATGATTGTGTGTGTGGGAAGGGGATCCATTTCTGTAGGGAACTATGGAAATGGGATATGGAAGCAACGAAGTGCATGAGTAACCCCAGGGAGACCTTTCAACGAAGTTCCCACTTTCTCATATGGTGCAGACCAGAACTCATTTTATTTGTTTCTGGTTCTTTTTTCCACAGGGAGCTTCTGGGAAAGTGGGAACCTCATATGTGGTCAAGGTTGGGTTCTGGTTGTTATCAGGCTATATTTTGCGGCTGCCAGCAGGAAGAAAACACCAACCGCGTTGTGTTGGCACATACTCACTTTTAGATACATCCCTTTCAGCGTCAGTTAATTCCGAACGGAAGAAGTAATATGTACTACATCCGGTTATCGTGCTTCTTTGTCCGACGATTCACTTGTTTAACCTGATCTTGAGGAATCACTTCGCTCAGATGAAAGGCAAACGAGCTTTTCGGACGGGCTTGTCTTGTCCTCCCATCGGTTGCATCACTCATGTTCCCTGTAGTGAACCACTCACTGTCAAAGGAATTGATCCAAAGCAAGAAGATCCATGCAATCAAATCTCAAACATCTCATAAGGAGCTCGAAACTCCCCAATGAATGAGATAAAGACAAGATGAACAGTGGGCAAGGATGGCGGTTGAAGCGGATCCATTCCATAATAACACCATCTGTCTACACACAAAAAAGTAGTAACACTGTCGACATTTTCTTTATTGGCATATATTTATTCCATCAACCAATACATCATTCCCGGAGCTCTATGGATATGTAATACACAAGTTTACAAAAGTGGAACACCTCACTTAAGGAGAGACCATTACACCTCACTTCAGTTCACTAGCCTCAGGAAGAACTTTGCGCTGAACAAAACGAGGCTAGTGGTGGACACCAAAATCAGCATTCTACCAATCACATAACCACATAGGGAATAAATGAACTGAAACATGGCGCCTTTACATCCTAGCAATCTTTGAGCGCGATCAGCTGGTCGACGACACCGGGGTCAGCAAGAGTGCTTATGTCGCCGAGCTCGTCCAGCTGCTTCGCGGCGATTTTGCGCAGGATCCTGCGCATGATCTTTCCGCTGCGGGTCTTGGGGAGCCCCGGTGCCCAGTGGATCCTGTCAGGAGCTGCAAATGCCCCAATCTGACACAGGAAAAATAGTGTGAATGACAAACAGCATTGAAGGAGCTCACTTGACAAGGACAATTTTTAAATCTGATTTTGCCCATATGTTTTCGTTTAATTCATCCCTATGTCTTCCTAGCCAAAACATAAGACTGGCACTAGCCTGGAGCATGTTCATCCAAAAGTATCACCACGGAAATACCTGATTGCGGACTTTTGCTATGAGGCTCTTTCGTAGTTCTTCACTATAAGGAATACCATCCACCAAAGTTACAAAGGCATATATTCCCTGACCTTTGACCTGAAGTACTTTTGTATTAGAATTCTGAAGCAGATAATATTACAATAAGAACTGTATATGATGGGATATAAAATAGATAAAGGTATCGGTGGGCCATACCTCATGGTCAACACCAACAACAGCAGCCTCTGCACACTGTGGATGTGAAACCAAAGCAGACTCAACCTCTGCTGTGCCAATTCGATGCCCACTACATATTCAAATGTGCAACATAACTCAGTTGTAGCATAACAATTTGCAACAGCCACATACTGAACTGAAACTCTAGCAAACAGCAAACAAACCAAATAAGCAGCTTACCTAACATTGATAACATCATCTACTCTTCCAGTAAGCCAGTGGTAACCATCTTTGTCCCTGACATAAAAATATTATTTGCTAAACTGTTTAGAGAAGCAAACTATATTGCAGGAAACTGAAATACACTTGGATCTCATAGCATATTGATGGAAATACTTCAACAAGTTACCTGCTGCAACCATCACCAGTAAAATAGTAGCCAGCAAATGGCTTGAAGTATGTGGTCTCATATCTGTCATGATCTCCATAAAGGGTCCGGAAAGCCCCAGGCCATGATTTTTTAATGCAAAGATATCCGCTACATTCTCCTGCAATCTCCTGTCCTTTCTCATCAACAATGACAGGCTGTAAAGCGTACAAATAGCAAAGGTATTAGAGAAACTGCATGGTCATATGTCTATATTTCAAAGATAAATTGTGTTTACCTGCACACCAAAGAAAGGAAATGTTGCAGAACCTGGTTTCTGAGGCCAGGCACCAGGTAAAGGAGTCATCTGCAGAGAGCATTTACAACAGTTAACAAATTAATTTCAAGATCAGTCACTTTAACATCCCATGAAAAAGAAATTTGAGAAGAAGTGTCAGCTGTTAAGAGGCACTAACCATGAAGCCACCAGTTTCAGTCTGCCACCAAGTGTCTGATATGGGGCATTGTGAATCCCCAACAACATTGTAGAACCATCTAGAATGAAGTAAAACATGTATCAGAACAACCTCTTATAAGTGTGCCTGGATAGTATTACTATTTAACACTTGATAACTTGTCCATGTACCTCCATGCACTAGGATTAATTGGCTCACCAACACTTCCCAGGACTCGGAGAGATTTGCGAGAGTAACGTGTAACATACTGCAAAAGGATACCGGGCAATAAGAAAAAAGAACATCCACACCAAGCATGCATATTAAAAATATTACGGAGTGACTACTATGATTCTTATGATATCCAAAACATATTACAAACAGTGTGCTTTGTTTTCAGTGTTTCGTATTTGTAGTCTCCTGGTTGGATTCTTTCCGGCCATCTTTGGCAATAAATAGCTCGCTGTAGTTGCTCCGTAAAAAAACATATCATGGAATCCGATAGTTAAAAGTTCAATCTAGAAGAGCAAGTGTTTATCGATTAATCACTAAATCCAATAGTTTTGCACAATAGCAACAGCTCGAGAATCTTCCCGCTGTTAAGTCATAGGAGCTTCTTAGCAAGTCAAGTAATTACAGATTTAACTAGATGATACCCCGCGCGTTGCTACGGGAATCGGTAGCCGTATATTTCAACGAAATTTGATTATGTGACTTCTAAATATTTGATTAATAACACATGAACCAAAATTTTGAAATACATACTACTTATTCTATTGGATTATGTATAGCTATAAAATATTTATTGAATATAAATATAATAATAGAAAGCAAACTTTTTTCCATGCATGGTTGCATGTGGTGGTGGGTCTTGTCTCATGCATGATTGCATGTTGAGGTGGGCCTTATCCCACCCATAATTGTGTGATGATGTGGCATGCTTGCATGTCAAGATAAATAAGATAGTGAGGATGAACTATTTAGGTATTATAGATAAGCAGTGAGTGAATTATTGGTATGTTATGTTAGGTTGACTGGGTTGTCAGATGCAGATATATCAATACAAAAGCAAATAAACTCCAAAGCACACACTTCCAACAACCAACAGAACAGTTCAATTTGTGTTCACTAGAACTAGCTGTTCGGCAAATGTTGAGACTAGTAAACAGTAAAAATTGAGAGAATATTAAACTTGATGGTTGATTGGCAATCATTTAAGATTTTAACTAGATGACTTAGAATAGTGAATATTTCCTCCCTCCATTCAAGGCAACCAGATTGATAGACTTGAGCATAGTAGGGGTCTTAAACACAAATACACAATGCCATCCAGCATCAATGGCTCATTCACAGTACTGGAAGCTTGCTTACAGAACATCATGCATACCTCATCACCATCGCGCATTAGTGAACGGACGAGTGTTGGCGCGGTATAAAATATTGTCACCTTGTACTTGTCCACAATGTCCCAGCACCGACCAGCATCAGGGTAGTTTGGAGTCTACACATACATGATTCAAAGGCATATTTAGGCATAACAAAATTAAAATCAAGCCCACAGGAAAAATCATCAAAGCAAACAAATTGAGCTTTAAGAAATGCATACAGCAAGATCAAAATGCATTTCTAAACATAAAAGTAGACATAGTCTTGTAGATTGTCATGAATTGTCAAACAAAAGGACATGTCAAACATAATGACAACCCCGAAAACATAAAACTACAGAATTTTTCTTCCATTCATCAAATTTGGATTGAGCTGTCGTAATTTAACAAAATCCTAACTAGAAAAGCTTTTAGAAATATATACCCCTTCAAAAACAAGAACTGCAGCTCCATTCAGGAGTGGGCCATATGTCACATAGCTATGTCCGGTAATCCAGCCACAGTCTGCAGTGCACCTGATGGCAACAAACAATGGAAAGTATAAGGGAAAACAACAGCTTCTATTAGTAATTCCTCAACCAGGGACATGTTTTATATTTTTCATAAGTCAAAAACAAAATCTTCTCTTTACCAGTATATGTCTGTTGGCTTGTAATCAAATGCATACTTAAATGTTGTTGCAGTATACACCATATAGCCCCCAGAAGTATGCATAACACCCTACAAATTTATTAACAGAGATTAATATTCAGGTAACGTGACAACAGGAGAATCTTGTGTCACTTAAAATACCTTTGGTTTTCCAGTGCTGCCACTCGTGTACAAAAGAAACAATGGATCCTCCGCATCCACCCATTCCACATCGCACTTGGTAGGAAAATTGGTCACAACATCCTGAAAGATATGTCCAAGGAACAATGGTGAATTGATAAGGACGCATGCCTGCCCTGAAATACAGGATGCATATTGGAGATGTTGACAAGTTGCTGTTGAACGGAAAAACATGCACCTGCCACCAAACATCCCTCCCCGTTTGCCATTTTGTGTCCTGCCTCTTCATTACTGAATGGTTTTCGTATGTCAAGCAAAGACCTACTCAGCACAACAGTAATCACTAGTCAGCATCAGCAAACATTGTCCACCACTGAAAATATATGGATCTGACCCTAATTTTCACAACAACACAAAATTAAGCCCCCTAATGGCAAGCGTGAGCGTGCTGCCACAGAAGCCCAACAGGAGCTCCAATTGTCTATGCAGTATAGAACTCAATCCTAGTACATACCTACGGCGAATCCATTCTTTTCACTTTCCACCAGAGCAGCATCCACTATATCTTTGAGAAGAATTGGCTTGGCCCCCCTCTTCACGGCATTGCAAGTGAGCACAAGCTTAGGCTTGCAATCAACGATCCTTTGGGCCAGTGAATCCGCAGAGAAGCCAGCAAACACAACCTGAAAGGAAATTTCAGGATGCATCGCCTCATAAACGCAAAACAGAACCAACCAGGATAACAAATGGAGCTTGTAGTTGCAGTCCTTACCGAATGGACAGCACCGATACGGGCACATGCAAGCATGGCAATGGGAAGCTCCAGCAGCATCGGTAGGTAGATCACCACGGCATCCCCCTTTCCGACACCAACACTTTTCAAGTAATTGGCAAGCTAGCAGAAAGCAAAAATCAACAAATTCAGATTCAGCACCTTCCCCAAGCCTCCAAGACCAAGAGCACCGACACCCCCTTAGCACATTTATTATCCATTCACAAAACATGCAGATACAGGCATATGCATTATTACCTGGCAAACCTTGTCCAGGAGCTCAGAATAGGTGAGCTTCCCATCCTGGCCGGGCTCATTGCCCTCCCAGTACAATGCAACCTTGTCCCCATTCCCAGCCTCGACGTTGCGGTCGACGGCATTGTAGCATATGTTAGTTTTGCCTCCTTTGAACCACTGGACAACACAAGAACCATCACATGATTCAGAATCACCAGAAATGCTAAATTCAGTCGTCATCATCAGAGGACACCTACACTGATGTGGACGGGGCCCTTGTTGACGTCGAGGTTCTCCGAGCAGACCTCGCTGGGGTTCCACTTCTCCTTCCAGTAGAAGGTGTCGGCGATCTCCGACCAGAACCCCGCCGGGTCCTTGATGGACCTCTCGTACATCTCCCTGTACTGTGACACGTCATGGAATCAGATCACAACTTTATGGCATCACAATCATGAAACTGAACGCAGCAAGAAAGGGAAGGGAGCACTGGAATTGAGATGAAAAATGCATCCTAGCGCTGTTGCTATCTCTGGCTTATGATCTGTCTGTCGTTAGAGCAGAAATCAGCAATGTCCCTGTCTGAATGACTTTTAGCCGCCGCCGGGCTTGTCTTGATCATGATCAGGAGTTGAGGACAAGACATTTTCGTGTGCTGAAGCAAGCGCCGGGGTTGACAGGAAGCAAGCGATCGAGGAGCAGCGAGTACCTGCTTGGGGGAGGAGACGAGGGCGGAGGCGGAGAAGTCGGGGCTGGGGAAGACGAGGTCGTGCTCCTCGTCGGCGAGCGACTCGCCGAGCACGACGGCGTTGATCCCGGAGATGGTGCCGGCGCCGGAGGGCAGCTCGGACATGGACTCGACGTGCCGGAGCTTGTCCGGGGTCCCGCCCGCCTGCTGGCCCGCTGTGGCGGCGCCCATGGCTGCCTGACCCAGGCGGCGGCGGCGACGACGAGGAGGCAGAGGGGTTGGAACAGGGGCAGGTGGGAGATGCAGTGAGATCCAGATCCAGGCGGGGGCACGGGCGGGGGGCGGGGGGCGGCTGCAGCGATGGCTATATAAATAAATGGTCAGCGAGAGCGAGGGTGAGAGCGATCCCTCGGCGATCTCCGAGCGGCGACTCCCGGCGCACCACCCTCCCTCTCTTCTCCGCCTCCACCTGACCACCTCTGCTTGGTGCTACCGGCCAAGTCCTGTGTTTGACTTCCCCTCCTAAAGCTGGTGTCTTTCGCGTCGGCTTCGTTGGTTGCGCTGCGCACGAGCGGCGCGAGGGGGGGAGCCGGGGAGATGCCACGGCCAGCCAGCGGATAGCGACCGGCGCAACCTCCGGCAGTAAAATACTGTTTGGCGAGCACGGCGTGGCGTCGCGCGCGCGTAGCTGGACGGGCCGGCGGCTTTAGCTGCCGGTCAGCGGCTGCGGCTGCGAGCTCCACGTGAACCCGAGGCCGCGGCGGGTGACGAGGCAGCCACGGTGGGTGCGCGCCGGGCGAGATGGCGCGGGGTTGTTGCGATGGGTGGTGGCTTCGGTTGCGACTACCCCGGTGACACCACGACAGCATCCATTCCTCCTTGACAAAATTCATTTCCTTGTGTGCCGAACAAACTGTGATGTGACTTGTTGCCACCGAATAATCGTTCATTTCTCGTTTGGTATTTGTTCTTGAGGCTTTTTTTTTGTGGCCAGTGGCGGATTCAGGAATTAAAATTTATCAAGGCGACCGATGATTATGAAGCTTGATGGTGTTACGTCGCTGATCGCTGGGTAAGGGGTTTCCGACGAAGACCTCGGAAGGAAATTTATCTGGCCGACCAATAGCGATGGAGCTTGATGGTGTTACGTCGCTGATCGCTGGGTAAAGGGTTTTCAACAAAGATCCGAAATGGAAAATTACCTAGCCCGCTAGGCGGACAATAATGATGGAGTTTGATGGTCGATGGCCGCTGGATAAGAGGGTTGCCCTTGGAACCCTGAAATGAAAAATTATCTAGATGGCCAACGATGGCGAAAGAGCTTAATGGTGTTACGTCGTTGTTTGGAAATCTACCTAGCCTATCGACAATGATGGAGGTTGATGGTGTTACATCATTGTTGGTCGTTTTTGTGTACGAAAGGCGGCATCATCATCGGGAACTCGGGGTAGTCATCCATGCTCGTTCCAATGATAGGATTGTCATTACTCTCATCAATCACTCTAGGCCTAGCCCTTGGACATGAAATTCAAAATGTGTCGTTGAAATGAAAGTACTACTACTAGTCTAAACACACATTTTTTCCTTATTTAAATTTCAAGACTAGCAAAACAATTATACATAAGAACAACAGAAAATACGATGTGGCCACTGTGATTTGAGAGCAAAATAATTATACATAAGAATTCCCTTTTAATATATTTCATTTCATAAGAATTCTATCGTCCGCTCAAGCATCTTGAGAAAATCACTCGGTTTTCCCATGACACCATCAAGTCGATCAAAAATCCTACAAAATTCGGATGAACGGACATCCCAATACTATGGTTTTATTTTTTTTAATTTCTGTGTTTCTATAATATTGCGAATAAAAGGGGGGCCTTAATGACTTTGGTAGTTCAGGTGTCATGCTTTTTTGTAGGGAAATCTTATGAATGAAGCAAAGCAAAACAATTAATATCTCTTATATATAGGTTTGGTGCATTCCATGTGACGGCAACGCAAGCAACAACAACATTGGGCAGAAGTACCAACAAGGCAACAACAATGCCAAGGCTGTGACCCTGATGTTAATTTGGACTAACCACACGATGTTTGGTGAGATCTGGCTACCGCTCTGTTGTAAGCGTCTCACTTCTGATGGGTAAAATAATATTATTAGGTCATTCGCGTATACAAAAAGCTTTGAGTGCAGTTTAAGCATTGATAGGATCTACCTACCGGCCCCACAGTTTTGAATTTTTTTCAAGTAAATTTCTTAAAGTGTAAAATAAGCACAACTAATTTTAACCATCTATTCTGGACATAGCGTTGTAGAATAATGTCATGTCCTTGTCGAGGATTGACCAATTAATGGATCCTGGGGAACATGAGGAGGAAGAAGAACATGAGCAAGGGAGTGGCATTTCTTCTGAAAATCGAAAAATCCTGAGCTCACATGCATCCGAGATGAAAAGCAAATTTAAATTAGATTTCAAAAAATATAGAAGACGAGACGTTCCTGTTGATGCCTGCAAATTTTGGCGACCAAACTGCTGCTCTGCATTTCTTCTCATTGATTCATCGAGATGTTCCTCAGTTTGTTTGTTTGAGCTCTCTTTATTTTTTAGAATATAGCACCCCAATTTTTTCAAATGTTAATAGGTTTGGCATACAAACGTTATCTGACGCAGAAACCAACTACTCACTAGCTCTACTAGACTCAATCCACTTGGACCGAAGGCACGAAGTAACTTATAACATGTTTGATTGCCCCACGGTGGTATGTACGCTGCATGGAACGAGCAACCAAACAACAGGGACACTTTTTACCTGCATGGCACGATGTTTAAAGCACCTCCGGGTCAGACTCCAGCGGAACGGAGGATTTGAGCTTCTCCAGCGAGTCAGGCTCCAGTGGAACACAATGTGAAAAAGATCCCCTCATTTTCAATGCTAGGTTGCTTGCCCCTCTCACATCGCATACAGGAAGCCATCGCTACCAAATAACACGCGCATGCAACCCACAAACCCACCAACCGCCATGCAGGCAACCAAACAACCTGACAAAGTCGGTTCTTTCACGTTTTTTCCTCAACCAGCCTTTGCTCAGCATGTCTCGTTTTTTCTCTCAGGCAGGCCTCGAAGAGAAATACAACCAAACACATCCTTAACACATCAAATACATGGCACAACCTATTGAAAGGTATTCTTTTGAGAAACTCAACCAATTGAAAGTGCATCTTATATCCCTCGCCCTCGTTGCTCTATGCGGGAGCTTTGTCTCTCTCGTTGTGAAATGTCGACGTTGGAGTCACGCTCACCTTATTGAACAGGCTCATTAAAGAGGCTTTAAGAAGGTTCTATATATTGGTCTAGGCCAATTTAGGTTTCTTTCGTGGTTTTCCTCATCTTCTTTTGTTTTCTCTGTTTTCTTCATCGGGTTTCCCCTATTATTATTATTTTTAAATAAATGTCTAAATGTTTTATACAAGTTATACATTTTTTGTATACACATATTTTAATACTCATTATATTATTAAAATAAATGTTAAAATTTTAAAATACATGTTTTTGAATGGTATTCAATCCTTTTAAATAACTTATATGATTTGTTTACATTATATTATATTTTACAAAAATCATGATTGTATTTTTGAGTTGCATGATTTCTTAGTACTACCACTTAATCTTTTTAGTGAAACAAGACATTTTTTAAATTAGGCAATAATGTCTTTTACATTGTATAAGACATTTTCTTAAATTACGCAACATCACAAACAGTTTTTTGAATGGTATACAACATTTTCTTAAATTACGCATTTTTACATTGTGTTAATATTTACAAAAGGACACAAACATTTGTTGAATGCTATGAAACATTTTTTATTAAATCAAGAGAATATTTATTTCACTTTAAAAAAAATCAAATACCATGAAATTTGTTTTGGAAAGGGCAAACATTTTTTAAATGTCATGAACATTTCTTTGGATGCTATCAACACTTTTGAAAATCTGTGTGAATATTTTTACTTTGAATGAACATTTAAACGCACATTGAAACTAAAAATAATAATTATAGAAATATAAATATAAGTAATATATTTTTCAGAATTTTGAAAAGTAACTATAAGATAGAAAGATAACAACATAACAAGAAGTGTGCTAGCGAGCCAATAATATAACTTCAGGTGCGGTGTCACTGTGATCGACAAGCACAATGGCTTTGAGAGCGTCGATTCGGTGCCCCGGTGCGTCTGCATCTGAGAAGACGAAAATATATATGAAAAGGCTTGTAAAATGGAAGATGCTTACGTTCGAGATGTTCGTGCAAATTTTGAGGAAGTTCAGGCATCTCCAAAGCTCGCGGCAAAAAAACAAATCCGCAGTTTCTTTAAACGCTATTGTTCAAGCACTATTTTGGACTGAATTTTCTATTTTACCGTGAGCTCCCTAGATGTTTAAAAAAGAGCAAATTTTACACGAATATCTGGCCCCTAAGCATCTTCCACCATCAAAAGAATTGAATTTTTTTAAGTTTTTTTGTATGTTTTTTGAAGAGTTTCTTGTGCAGGAGCGTATGAGCCTGGACTCAAGTTTGAATTACTCAATTGCTTCGATGTTTATTCTTTTCTTTTGCGGGAATATTCAACTTATTCCATGCTTTTTAAAAAGAAATTCTACTGCAATTATTTGGCAGGACGCCTTGTCACGCGCGCAGGCGGGTCATGGGTTCTGAACGAACGAGAAATGGTTCGTGGATCGGCCGGCCGGCAACGACAGAGTTTCCTCAACGGAACGCAACGGATTCTTTCATCGCCGGTGCACTCCGCTGGCTGCATGCATGCTCGCTCTGGATCAAGGAGGCTTGTGTGCGGTTGCTGGGTTCAACGATGACGACGGCGCCGTTTGCGTTTATCAGCCGCCGATGTAAGCATGACGGGAAGCAAGCAACTGACCGGCGTACGGCGGCAACGGACGACGAGGGGGTACGCACCCGGAGGTTTCAGCTGTCGTAAGCCAGCCATGATTAGCCGCTGCTTCCTTCTGTTGCAGTTCTAGCTATAGTTGTTCCGTGGAAGGATCGCCGAGGAAATATGTTTAGTGGTTTGTTGGCAGACTGTTTGTTCTACTTCTCCCCGATCGAAATGCTGAGCGCATGATACTATGGATAGAAGAAATATGTGTAGTGGTTGGTTGTGTTCGGTTGCTCGCCTCAAACCCAACCGATCTCTGGATAGAAGAAATCGGTCTGTTTGGTTGCTTGTGAATACTGTTTGGCCTGCATTGCACGAATCTTAAGGCATCTTCAGCGAGCCAGGTTTTGACGATACAGGGGAGGAAAACACGCATCACTGAGCTCGTGTAAGCGCGAAGATGACGCAAGCTTGCGTGTGTCTCCAAAAAAATCGGCGAAAGGAATTTTGCTTACCTCCCACCGATTTTTCCATCCCATGGTTGGTATAGTTTCTTATGGCCTTCTCCATGCGATCCCACGCAATCGCTAGTGGATCACGTTCTTCTTTGTTTTAACCTGTGATTTGAGAATGAAGTTACATAATTTTTACACGGAGATAAAATATATAAAAGTTTGCTACAATATTCTAGACCATGAAGTTATAGTTCCTCTAGGCTAAGCTAGAAGTCATTCTTTTGATGTTCCTTTCATGGAGAAAGAAAATAGACACAGCTTCAAAGTGTCTGGTTCATAGTCCTTCGTACGTGCCATATCACACAACTCAGTAAAAATTATGCATGTGCATGCCAATATCCCATGGAAAAGAACACAGCAAGGGGGAAGGGCAAGGCCGGGTCGGAGTCACTGCTGGCGGTGGCTCAACCCTAGTGCTTTGTGAGGGAGCAGTCAAGGAGAGAGTTGTCGAGGGGAACAGTAGGAGCGCGACTGGGCTTTTCTCTCTCGGGCCTGAGTGGCATTTCTTTTGTAAATATTGTTCAATAGGGTAGTTTTACAAAAATGAATCGTTTTCTTTTGCGAGAGCAGCTAGAATCGCCAGAATCGTGGCTAGATGGCGATTTTTGATTGCACTGCTGAGTCTAACGATTCTCAAATGGTTCTAACAATTTTCAAATGATTTCTAAGGCAGATACGGGTTCTTTTACTGTTTTGATTCCTCAAACCGTGATTCTTCAGAATCGATTGAAAAAACTGGCCCCAAAGCTCTTGCCACACACTATATTACTTTAAAATCCCATCATTATCCACCACAAGAATTACATTATTGTTGTGCACAAGGGTGACACACCTCTACGGCACCTCCACGTACGTCGCCTAGCAAGAAAATTCCTTCTTGGAAAAATAATAAAAAGAACAACACTTCAAAATCCACTCATCTCATCTCTGACCAATCCGCCGTCACATTACTCTGCTTGCTGGCCATCATTCCTCATACAATCTTTCTGTATGGAATTGGCTCCCGACGGCAGAAAATGGACCCTAAAACCAAGCGAGAAACCTCAGGATGATCTCGCCGCGAAACCTTGGACGTCTAGGAGTACATGAGCGACCTGCACGAGAGCTGGCAGATCGGCGGCAGATCCCACAGCGAGTCGCAGGGGTCGCTCCCGATGTCGAAGCCGTCTTCCTGCTGCTGCACGGCCCCGCCGCTCATGGCGGCACCCGGCGACGCGGATGCGGACGGGGACTCTTCTTCTTGCTTCTCCGGCCTCGTACCTTGCCCTTCCGCGATCGCCCGGCAATCGGCTAAGGTGAGCGGGACGGCGGCGCTGAGCGTTGCAGGCCATGGCTGATGCTCCAGGTGCTGCGACGTCTGATGAAGTTGCTCGCTTCCGTGGTTGATCCACGGGTACATGTGGCTAGAAAGGCTGGGACCGGGACTGGGAGTGTGATGAGCGGCGGTTCCACTGGCGCTCAGGGAGAAGCTTATGGTGGAGCTGGTGGTGGTGCTGCCGGCGCTGACATTACTAGCTGGCGTGGCGGGGGCGATGGCAGCAGCGGGCTGGTGCTGGGCCGACGGCCGCGGCGGCGGCGAGACGCTCTTCTTGAGCTTCTTGTGGGTGAGCAGGGTGCGGATCCTGGACGCGAGCGGCGAGTCCGGGGGCGAGGCGGCGGCGGCAGGGGCAGCGGTGGCGAAGTTGGTCCGCGTGTTGGAGCCCCGGAGGAGGCACGCGGCCTCGTCGTAGGCGCGCGCGGCCTCCTCGGCGGTCTCGAAGGTGCCGAGCCACACCCGTATCTTGTGCGTGGTGTCCTTGATCTCCGCCACCCACCTCCCCGACGGCCGCTGCCTCACCCCCACGAACTTGCACTTGCTGCTGCTCCTCCCCTTCGCCGCCGCCGCTGCCGCCTTGCCCGCCGCCACCTCGTACTCGCATTGCTGCTGCTGGAACTGGAGCTCCATTGATTGATGGCTTCCCTCTCGTCTGGTCTGAACTTTTTGGGGAGGAGGCTGCGTATGGATTTAAGGGAGGGGAGTTCGTGGAGGGGTTGTCATGGCGCGCATGTCTGTAACGGCGAGATCTTTGTTAGTGGGTTAGCGGGGGGCTGAGTTTTCTAAGGCCGCGCTAGGCGCCGGATCCCCGTAGCTTATTCCGATGTTTGATGTGGTCGTACGTCGTGGCTGGCATGTTTGTCCTCTCCAAACCCCCACTTTTGTTTCCAGGCCCGGCGACGAGCGCTACGTGTCAATTCGAATTTCGCCATGGCCTCGCCGAGGATTGTTAAGGACGATCGACGACGAGGGTTTGAGACGACGTGGAGAGGATGAAGAAGATGATGTGGAGTGGAGGGAAGGGGGTCACGTTATTCCTTCGGATTGGTTTCTTTTTGAGGGACCTTCGAATTGGTTCATTAGAAAATACTAGCATGAATGGATTCATTATTTCATGTGGGATGTGTTAGAGCCCGCGCACTACTACTGAGTTGAGTAGTGCTGACCACCGGTTTGTTTAATGGTGCTTCTCCTCGGGACGCCATTTGTCAGGTGTGTTCTTCATTGGCAGTCGCCATCGTTCTGCAGTCTTCGCCGAGCTGAAATATGAATTTGGCTGTGGTTGGTCATTGTCATGTACATATGCATGCGCCTGCATGCCCGCTTCATTACTGGTTCTTCGTCCGTGCATTTCAAAGGTTAAAAACCACTCCGGCAAACCTTCATTTCCAATGTTCTCTTGCTGTGGAGCATGACGTACGTGCATGGAAAGAAGGAGAAACGATGTTGCTTAATTTAATTCTTGTTCTTGTTGGAGTGCATGCCCGAGTGGTATTTTCTTTCTTCGATGAGAGAGAACGGAGAGGGCTGACAAGGAACAGAGGAGAGAATAAAATTGCACCGCCTAATCTTAGACATGTTACAACAGCTTATGTTTTTTAAGGAAATTTTATTAACTCATAATGAAGTAATAAGCACACACACACAAAGCATCACGCCTGCAAAATAACACAACCATAGAAGACCAAAAGCTATGTCCGCTTGAAGAGAAAACGAAGAAAAAAAACATTGGTCCTCGTCGAGCAGTTGCAGCCATCGAAAAAGATGTAAGCGCGTGCGATTCGAACGCGATATCCACGCGAGCTGAAATAGTACATACACCAAACAAATAACTAGTCTTGATCCCATTGACCATAGATCGAGAGAGGATGCCATCATCAAAAACCCACCTTGGAGACGATCTGGTGATCGCATGCTTCTTTCGCCCGTGTTTGTCAATGATTAATCTGGGCACCCCAAACAATACATTACAAGATGCCATTCTTCTGCCAAGGCCACGATTACCATGAGAAAATTGACATGCACCATGTTTCTAACATGACGTCTTAAAAGTGGATCTTCACCCGCGCCGCCACACTCCACCTTGATACCTCAACCACCCAAAGCAGGGCACCGACAAACATGGAAGTGTACTCTACAATGGTAAACCTCCACGACCACCATGATACTTCCATTTTGCATTACTACTTCTTAGTATAAAGTGCTTACTGTTACACATGTTTTATACATCATCATTAAAGAATATGCATTTTTCTCTTAATTTGTTTGTTTCTTCAAAGGAAGGAAACTCCAGGAAATGCTCTAGAAAGGGCTAAAAAAGGAACAATGAAGAAAATGTATTTTTGGAGCCCTAATCACAATAATAATTTTGGAATTTTTTCATCGGAAGAGAGCAAGAATGGCAGACCTAGGCCATCAAACCCCCTACGAGTCCCATGCGGCTTGATCCTGGAGCGCATGGGGGGCTATGGGCTGCCTCTCTTCACTACCCTTGGTCATGTTTTACCTTGAAACCCTCGTCTCCAATTTACTAGATTTTTTTGCTGTCATATTTGAGGCAGAAACAGAGAGGGTCACTTTTTTGCTCCCAACTAGCTGGTATGTCGGGATCCTCCCCCTCTGGGTGGGAAAAATATTGAAGCTGGTATGTCGACATCACTAACACTCCATTAATCATGGATATCATCATCATCTTCTGCTTCATCACCACCAACACCACCTCAATCATCACCCATCTCCAATCTGACTTTATTTGTATGTTCAAATTGTTTATCATATCATTACCTCCACTCATGATGATCTATATGTTGTGTTGTGATTAGTTTGTTAACTTCTTAAGGACTTCGGATAAACCTTGTTGCTAGTAACCATGTAAAGTTTAGTAAAGTCCAATGTTTTGATATTGTGTTGCGACGTAATTCTCTAGTGGTGATGTACGCATATCAACTGGATATCACTTCACCTTTATGGTCCTATAGGAGAGAATTATGTGGTAAATTTACCTAGGATGGGTGGTCGGAGTGTTAGATATTACCAATTTACCATACACCAAGTTTGTGAATTACGGAATATTACATAAGGAGTGATTAGGGACAGTGAAGTTTAAAGCTATGGTTAGATTGTATCTTAATTACTCTTTTTGTCTCTATGGATTCTTGCATGAAGGGTATAATAATTAGCATGTATTATGTTCAAGTAAGAACAATACATAAGTTTAGGCTCCATCACACACCACTTATCAAGGTAATCAAAGTTAAAGTCAATGGAACTAGGTGAAAACAACACTCATTAAGGCAATGTATTATCTCCGCTCCAAGTTTCACTCGAAGTCTTATCCTCTTCATCTAGTGCATGTGAAATATGATGATCAATATGTGTAACTCTTTTGCCTCCTATATTAATGCCCCTATATATGAACAGGGAAAATATTATGAACCTTTTAAGATGATTATAATGAGAACAATTTTCTTAGTAGGGAGTCACCAGTTCGGGTTGTTAGTCTAGTAGAACTTTATGAGTATCTAAAACCATCCTTCCCCGCAAGGATTGAAAAACATTATTTGATAACTATTCAGGCTAATAAAAGTGACATTAGAACTAGGATACTTTATGATCAAATTGAATCACAACCTCCATTAGCTATGATGTAAGATCTTCTAACTGAGAACATGTAGGGAGAAGTTATCTATTCCCTTCAATCTAAAATTGATATTGTGAGAAATAAAAGGCCAGTGAAAGTTCTCGGAATACTTGTTATTTCAGTAACGATCAGTACTCATTTTTATCATGGATTGTGTGATATTGAGGCTAGAATAAGTCGTGCTAGCTTTATCATGAAATAGCTGAAGAGATTTCACCATGTTAGATAGAAGTTATTGATTTAACAATTAAGTTGGCAGATAGGAAAGTGTTTCATCTATGGGAAATTGTTAAGAGATGTTGAAGTTCCTTCTCGCAAGATTAAGTATCCTACTGATTTGTTGGTACTTCGAATTAAATAATTTTGTGTCCCATAATCTTGCGTAGACCCTTCTTCAATACTTCTGGAATTTTGGTTGATTGTAAAAAATAAAATATTTATGTTAAATTTGGAGAAGATAAAGTTAAAGTTAATTTCTACAAGTTTCCAAACAACTTCTTGCTATAGATTTGCCGCAAGCAAATGATATATGAATGATTGCTCCAATAGGCATGAAACCTAGTGATCCATTAACACTACCTATTGGAGCGTGAGAGTTTAACTAATGCACATGAGAGGAATGAAATAGATGATAATTTCTTTAGACAAGCAACAATCTTCAAATATGATATGCATGTTGATACAAGGTGTTCCTGTGTTTGAACTGAACGACTTCTTAATACTCTGAAATACATGTATTTGGATGAAAAGAATATATATGAGGAGGAAAGATTGTTAATGCTAACTTTGTAGTATATGAGAAGGAGTGATTGTTAGTGATTGTTATTTATTTTTTGGAACATCGTGTTGCTATCTATCTATATCTCTTATAAAACAAAACTCCATTAAGATATATTTATGGTGTCTATCTCAACATGCAAGCTATCCACATCACTCACTATTGTAGCCAATCATTTGTTCATGTCATCCACTACAAAACCCCACTAAGATGCATTTGTATCTATCTCAACATACAAGTTATCCACATCACACACTATTATAGCCAATCATTTGTCCATGTCATCCAGTTGCATTTACATTCACATTATACCCTTTCAATTTACATTCTAGATTTTTATAGAGATTTTCGCTGCAACGCACGGGTTATTCTTCTAGTTGTGTATACATCGGATGATTTCAGGGGTATAAGCCTTACGCCTTGCACTCATAAAATTCATATGGAGCCAGATGCTAAACCCGTTGTCAATCATCAAAGTTGTTTGAATCCTAAAATTGAGAAAGTGATAAAGGATGAGATTTTAAAGTCCCTCAAAGTGGATATTATCAATCATATATCCGATAATAAGTGGATAAGTAATGTTCATCGTGTCCCTAAAAAGGAGGTTTAACTATTGTTACTCATGAAAATAAAGATTTATGCCACAAAAAGTTGTTATTGGTATTAGAACTTGGTTTCCTTGAGTTGGGTGTTCATTTGAATCAATGTTTAAAAAGATCCATCTAGTTTGGTCATGTGTTTTGGATTCCAGGTTTAATTAGGGTTTGAAGTCAAATTCAAATGAATTTTAATTTGAGTTGTCAACTTGGATCAAATAAGTTCTTAAGTTTAAGTTTGAACTTTTGGAACACAAACCAAACAATATTTTAAAATTTGAATTGGTTTACGAGTTATGGGATAATAGAGAATTTTGAGAAAAAGGGCTTCCATGGTAGAATTTCAGCCCATGGTTTGAGTTTTTTTATTGTTTCGTTTCTTAATTTATTTCTCTTTGTTTTCTTTTTAGTTTTGACATCTTTTCCCCCTTGTTTCGTAATTGTTTGGTTTATTTATTACAAAAGCTCAAACTTTCTTGGTACTATATGAATATTGATTTTACAATATGTCAACATTTTGGTGTTGAACTCGTGAACATTTATTTGAATGAATCTAAACACGTGATATGGAGATACATAGACATCTTTTATGTATGATTGTTTTTAAATTTATACACTTTTATTTAAAAATAAAAAACCATATTGTATTAATATTGTCAAAATAAATAAATAATTCTTCACAATATACAAACAAATTTATTAATGCTAGTTCTATAAAAAAATAACACATGAAGTAAAAAATACATTACTAAAAGACAAAAAGGATAACAATTTCTTGTGTTAAATGGTCCAAGTGTCTGGCTCATTTTGGAGCACCGCCGGACTTCACTGAGCCGGCACAACGAACGAAGAATTATATCTTGCTTCAAGCGACATTGTAGTGTACTAGTGTCCCACACCCTCTATTATTTTGCCCACCTGCATTTTTTTTCTTTCTCTCTTTGCACATATTTAGATATATTGTATATACATAAATAAATAGCCCTAGTAAAATTTCACTTACTTAATTTTAAATGTTAGGCTAAAAAAGATTTGAAGAAATGTTCACAACACAAACAAAATAGATTTAATCAATACAAAATATATTCACGCAATTTTATAAATTGTTCATTGTATATTGAAAAAATAATTTAATTTTTAAAATATTCAATGTTCAAAAAAATCAAGATAGTTATTTAAATGTTCTTGAAGAAATAAAAAATTACTTGCACAACATTTTTAAAATAATTTTTATTCTTTTATTTATTCTTAAGATATAAAAATGTTCATGATTTTTAAAATATGTTTAATGACAAATTAAAAATGATCTTGAAATGAAAAAAAATGTTCTCTGAAATATATAGACAACTCCTAAATTATTGATTAAAATGTTCTCTGAACCAATTTCTAATAGGAGTATGTTTCAGTTAACAAAACGTTAGAACACTTTAAAATTATTTGTACATTTTGAAAACTTGTTCATTTAATTTTGAACCATTTTCAAAGTGTGTTAAAAATGTTCACTTTTAGTAGAAATGTTTCATTCTATTTGAATAAATGTTGAATGAGCAGTTTACTAAATCTTCATCACACATTCAAATAAATTTTCAACATGTATTAATAATTGTTTGATGTCTATATATAAAATTTTCAATTTGTATAAATACGTTTGGAACATGTAGCCAATAAAAATAATACATGTATTTAAAAATAGAAATGTATAGTAAAAAATTAAAAACCAATAGGGAAATTTTTGAAAGAATGGTAGGACTAGAAAAAATCACAGGAAAGAAAAATAAGCAAAATGGACTTCCCAAAACTGGACACAAAGTTTACAAAACAAATCTTTAGAAGGTTGCTAAAATCTCTGCTTGGGCCAGCCCACTTCAGTGATCTGTTTTGGCAGGTAAACAAAATATAGTTTTCATTCGGTTTTCTTCCAGTTTTCCTTCGGTTTTCAGTTCGTTTCTCCAGATTTTATGTCTTTCTTCACCGGTCTTCTTTGTTTTTTAATTTTGTTTTTCCCAACACATGTCTACTTTTCTCAATATATATTGTACACTCTTCATACACTTGTGGAATATATTTTTCATACAAGTTGATATTCCTTGAATACATTATTTATTGTTTTTTAAACAAATATATTTTTTAGTGTTGAATCAATAAATTTGTTTTTCTGTCCCGTAGTCTCGGCGACTAGGGTTTTCTCCTCCCCTGGTCCCTGACGGCTAGGGTTTGCCTTCTCCCCGTCGCTACGATCGGTGGAATCCTATTCCTGTGGAATTCAGCGACCTCTGCGACAATGAGTACATCGTCTCCATCACAGGCTGGAGTTGGGGCGGAAAAGCCTGGCGGAAGTGGTGTGTCTCCTTCGGTTGATGAACTAATCGACCGGCTGCAACTGCATGAAGAGGAAGCGGAGGATTTTGTCTTTGAAAATGAAATCAAGGAACCCATAGTCCAGGAAAAGTGGTTAGCTATCGTCAAGGTGCACACTAAGAGAACTTTTAGCCAAAGCGCCCTCTTTGGTGACATGAGGGCTGCATGGAATCCTGCGAAAGACGTTGTCTGGAGAAGGGTTGAGGGGAATTTGTTCACAGTACAATTTGGCTGCCTCGCAGACTGGAACAAAGCTATGACTTTGGGACCTTGGCTTTTCCGTGATCAAGCTGTGCTAATGGAAGAGTATGACGGCTTTGCGAACCCTAGATCAATTGTGCTGGACAAGATCGATCTATGGGTCCAAGTTCATAAATTGCCCGACAATTTGTTGCAGGACAGATTTATAAGGGGCATGTGTAGACCTCTTGGCGAGGTTCTTGAGGTTCAAGTGCGTCTACCTGCAGGTTTTGTTGGTGAATTTGCACGTGTCAGGGTTCGGGTGAAGGTGGACAGGAAGCTCCCTCGTTTCATCTCAATCACAAAAGATAGGAAGAAAGAATGGTACCAGTTAAAGTATGAACGATTACCAATTTTTTGTGGTGTATGTGGTATGATGGGCCACTGGCACCAAGAGTGCGGAGACGGGGTACACGATGAATCAAAACTCGAGTGGGGAGATTTCATCCTTGCTGGAGGTGGTAGAGGCAGAGGCCGGGGACGACCTGGTGGCAGCAGACCGATATACAGATCTGTTTTTGAGAAAAACAACAATGGGTTTGAGGTAAGAGGGCCTCCTTATGGTAGGGGAAGAGGGTTTGGCCGTGGAGTGTTTAAACCAGATGTTGATACATCGGCTAGCTGGCGCTTTAATGCTGCTTTTCAAGATCCAGCTCTACAGCCTGGAACACAACTGTCGTTGCCTTCATCTCAAGATAAAACGATGGAAGGAACTCTAGGGAAGCGACATGCTGTTGACTCCGTGGCTGACCAAACGGGTAATGTTTCGTCTGCCGATAATGAGAATCTGGCCAAGGCTTTAGTGCCCTTGGGTGCAAGTACTTCAGTGGCTCAAATAGTTGATCAGTTCGAAGGAGGGGATAGCACGGAGGAGGCTAATAATACCCCGCAGAAGAACATCAATAAGAAGAAGCAGAAAGGACGCACTGATGAGTTTTGTGATGAGGTCATGGGGACAGATTTAAATGACGAGTTTGAAAATGTATTGGCGGCACCACGTGTTGGTGACCGCCAGGACCAATGAATCTCCTATGTTGGAACTGATGGGGTGGGGGGAATCCCCGGACAGTTCGCGATCTGGCGACCTTAGTGACGTCGCATTCCCCCAAATTGGTGTTTTTGTGTGAGACTCGGCAAAAGGCTCGCAAGATGAAAAGACTAAGGAATCAGTTGGGTTTGAGAGGCTATTCCGGTGTGGATAGTAATGGCATGAGTGGCGGTTTAGCACTCTATTGGCCTGAAAACTGTGTGGTTGAGATTCTAGAAACTGACGATAGATACATTGATGCTACGATCAGATTTGAGGAAGGAGAGACACAATGGAGAATAACTTGTGTTTATGGTGAACCACGGGTGGAAAATAGACCGCAAATGTGGGACAAATTGAGGCGATTGAAATCCCGGTCTGATCTACCGTGGCTTGTGTTCGGCGATTTCAATGAAGCACAATGGGGTTTTGAGCATTTTTCTCTAACCCCAAGACCTGAGCCACAGATGACTGCGTTCCGGGATATGTTGATGAGCTGTGGTTTGATTGACTTGGGTTTCAAGGGGGCACCTTATACCTATGACAATATGAGGTCGGGAGCCGCTAATGTGCGCGTTAGACTTGACAGAGCTACTGCTACTAATGCCTGGAGGAATTTGTTCACCTTTAATGAAATCATCCACTTGGCTAGTGGTTCTTCAGATCATCTTCCGGTGCTGGTTCGGTGTATACCAGAGGTGTACGTAGCTGGGCCTCGTCACATGCGATATGAGATATTTTGGGAGACGGAACCTGGCCTGGGTGATATGATAAAAAGGATGTGGGAGGATGCTGGGCCGAAATCTGATCTTGGATCAATTAATAATTGCTTGAAGGGCACCATGAAGCTATTGCACAAGTGGAGCAGTAGCCGTTTCGGCAACGTTGTAAAGGAGATAAACAAAACTAGATCACAGCTCGAGAAACTCATGAGTATGAACGCGGACAGGGAGGAAATACGCCATATCTCTGACAAACTAAACTCCATGATGTACCAAGAAGAGATGATATGGCTTCAGCGCTCAAGATTTCAATGGCTAAAGGAAGGCGATCGCAATACCAAGTTCTTCCAAAACAAGGCGGTATGGAGGGCTAGGAAGAATAAAATTCGTCAGCTTCTGGATGATGATGGTGTGTCTCACTCAGAGCCGGCCGTGATGGGAGGTATGGCTACTGCATATTTTCAGGGTATTTTTAGCAAAGATGTATCTTTGGACGCAGGACCCATAGTGGAGCTTTTTGATCCAATCATCTCAGAGGTTGATAACGCAAGGCTATGTAGAGAGTTCTCGGATGAAGAAATATCTGGCGCACTTTTCCAAATTGGACCGTTGAAAGCCCCGGGTCCAAACGGCTTTCCATCTCGTTTCTTTCAGAGGAATTGGGAAATTTTAAAAGATGACATAATCCGGGCTGTTAAGGTTTTCTTTTCCACAGGTGTAATGCCGCAAGGGGTTAATGACACTACTATAGTACTTATTCCAAAAGTTGCAAAACCCTCAAAGATTACTGACTTCAGACCTATCCGTTTATGCAACGTTATATACAAGGTGGTTTCTAAATGCATGGTCAATAGGCTGAGGCCTCTTCTCGATGATATTATCTCTCCAGAACAGAGTGCGTTTATCCCGGGGAGGATGATTACGGATAACGCTCAGATTGCCTTTGAGTGTATTCATCATATCAGACAGGAAAGGGAAAATGATAGGAATTTTTGTGCGTACAAGCTAGATCTGTCTAAAGCTTATGACAGGGTTGACTGGGATTTCTTGAAGCAAATGATGCAGAGGATGGGTTTCGCTCAACGGTGGGTTACTGGATTATGACATGTATAACCACGGTGAGATATTCAGTCAAATTTAATGGAACCATCCTTGATTCTTTTGCACCGTCGCGTGGGCTTCGGCAAGGGGATCCTTTGTCTCTGTTTCTGTTTTTTTTGTGGCGGATGGTTTATCAGCTCTCCTAAGGAAGAAGGTCGACACCAATATTCTCCACCCCCTTCGTATTTGTCGCAATGCGCCCGGGATTTCCCACCTACTTTTTGCAGATGATACAATGCTCTTTTTTGAGGCTACAGGTCCCCAAGCTAATGTAATCAAGGATTGTTTAGTGAGTTTTGAAGCAGCTACGGGACATTCTTTGAACTACAACAAGTGCTCTATTTTATTTAGTGATCAGTGTTCCCTTGAGGCCCAGGATGTGGTCAAAGGCGCCCTAACTATCACTACAGATTGCTTTGAAGATAAATACCTTGAGCTTCCGACTCCCGATGGCAGAATGGCCAAAGGGAAATTTCAAAATCTGCAAGCAAAACTGTTGAAGAGATTAATGCTTTGGGGAGATGGCTTCTTAGCACAACCAGGCAGGGAAGTTCTTATAAAATCTGTGGCTCAGGCACTCCCTACCTACATCATGGGAATTTTCAAGTTACCCTTTTCGGTTTGTGATGACCTTACGGCTTTGGTACGAGCTTTTTATTGGGGTGCAAGCAATGGACAACGGAAGGTGCATTGGAAAGCATGGCCTCGGCTTCAGCAACCGAAAGACAAAGGTGGGCTGGGTTTTAGAGATTTCAGAATCTTTAATCAAGCATTGTTGGCTAGACAAGCTTGGAGACTTATTGCTCGTCCGAACAGTCTCTGTGCAAGGCTGTTAAAAGCTAAATATTACCCAAATGGGAGGTTAAAGGACACGGTTTTCACAGGGAATGCATCACCCACATGGACTGTCATCAGCCATGGTTTGGAATTGCTAAAAAAGGGCCTAATCTGGCGTGTCGGAGATGGAACCAATATCTTGTGTGGAGAGACAACTGGGTGCCGAGACCCTTCTCTTACAAACCGTTCAGTCAGCAAGGAAGGTGCCGCATAAGATTTGTAGCACGGTTTCTCAATCCTAACGGCACATGGAATCATAACCTCCTAAGGCAGTACTTTATGCCTGCGGACGTCATGGCGATCGAAAGGATCCGGACTAACAGTGGGGTGGCGGACACCTTGGCGTGGGGACCGAATAAGTTTGGGTTATTCTCTGTTAAATCAACGTATGACCTTGGTTTCCAGGAACTTCACTTAGAAGTTGCCACGGGATCCAGCTCAATTCCTGATGGTCGACGATCTTGCTGGTCGCTAATATGGAACAACGCTTCCCCCCCTACAGTGAAGAATTTTGCTTGGAGAGCGTCGATAAATTCACTTCCTACATGGCCTAATATGTTCAAACGCACTCTGGTGACGTCTGAGTGGTGCCCCATTTGCCAGCGGGAACATGAAAGTATCTTCCATGCTATCTGTCGATGCCCGCTCTCAGTGGAACTCTGGAATTCTATGTCGGAAGTTTGGCCCCTTCCAAGATTGGCGGAAATTGTGCATACTGGAGATGAATGGTTGCTACATCTTTTGGCGGGCCTGGACAGTACTCAAAGAACCATGGTGTTGCTGATCTTCTGGAGCAATTCGTTCGTTAGGAATGAGATAACCCATAACAAAAACCCTCCTCCAGTTCATGTGTCTAGGTATTTCTTGATCGGGTATTTCATATCAATTTACAGCAGTCACAGACCGATGGGCGACATTAAAGGGAAGTCCCCTATCATTCCAAATGTAGCACGAACACATGTGATAATGAACAAGGAGAGTTCCCCTTGCTGGAAGCCACCCACGGAGGGACAGGTGGAATTGAATTGCTCCTCAAGTGGGAGTTCTGGGAAATTTGGCTGCGGTATGATTCTTAGGAATCATCTTGGGGAGATCCTCTTCTCAGCTTGTAGGGAGCTTTTATCATGTCAGGATGATCTGGAAGCTGTTCTTCATGCAATAAGAGAAGGCGTGCAGATTGCTATAAACAGGAATTACACACATATCAACATCGAATGTTCTTCAAGATTGACTCTTAAGCTTTTGGAGGAGCCAGAAGCTAGTAGATCCATCTACTCGTCCTTAGTGACGGAAGTCAATGGTCTGCTGTTATCTTTAGATAATTTCTCTCTTACTTACTGTTTTGCTTGTCGTCCTAGTAGTCTTCTTTCTAAACTTGCTCTTTCGGATTCTAGAACTTCGGTTTGGCTCCGTTGTGGACCAGAGTCTGTCATAAACTAGATGATTACCCGAGCATTGTTGCGGTAAACTTATTAAAAAATGCATAAATAGTTGCTAAAATAAATAAATTTAATGAAAAAAAAATAGTTGCTAAAAATAAATAGTTGTCTATCTCAATAAAAACAGTTGCTAAAAATATTTGCTAAAAAGAAAAGCTTGGAAGTCAAAAAAAACATCTCGAAAAATAAAATAAAAAACTTGAAAATTGCTGTTCGAAATATTATTTTTGAATAAAAATAAAAAGAATGATTAACACGCATGTATGATGTGGCAACGTAACCAACGTTACATGCATAAAGTAATGTAAAAATAATTATAAATTATAAGTTCACTTATGTGGCATGTTTTGTATGACTTAGTGGGAGATAAAACTTAAATGCATGGCTTATAAAAATGAAAAGAATGACTAACATACATGTATGATGTGGCAAGGTTACATGCACAGAGTAATGTAAAAATAATTATAAATTATAAGTTTGCTGATGTGGCATATATTGCATGACTTAGTGGGAAATAAAACTTAAATGCATGGCTTAATGGGGATGATGATGTGGACACCTTGCATGTTGAGAGAATTGGGACCAACTTCTTAAGAATGTAAGATGCTTGTAACCTTGAATTGCCCAGTGTAGGGGCTGAGTAGTGGAAGTCTTATTTTCGCAAAAAAAACAAATCTTTTAAAAAACAATACATGCTAAATCGCTTTAATATACAGATTGAATAAAAAAATGGTACATAATATATTTTAAAACTGCGCGGACATTTTGTACATTGTACTAATGTTGTTTAAGAATATCACGAACATATTTTTGTAAGGGGTGCAACTTTTTTCTAGTGTCACATACATTCCCAACATTTTTTTTAAAACGTCATTAACATTTTTTGTAAAACATCTGGACATTTGTTTAATGCAATTGAGATTTGTTTGAATGCTACAAATATTTTCTATAAATTGAACTACCATTTCTTGACATTATATGAACAATTTTTTCAATGAGTGATGGTCATTTTTAAAATTAACATTACCTGATTCAGATGTACATTTATAAGGAAAAAAGCTCATCAAGCATGTTATTATTGAGCATGAGTTTCTCTGCCGCCTCCAGTAAACCCTCATTAATGCATCATTGAGCTAGAACACATCATTGTAACTGAGAAAACAGATGGATGGAAGGACAGAGATACTTTTGAAAAAGATTTGGATTTAATACTTTTTCCCCAAAAGCAAAAAAATGATAGACATCAAAATAAACATCAATAAGATATCGAAGATCTCAACAAGAATCAAATCTTGTTGCCACTCATAAAAGGCAAATGTGTATGGAGGCAATATTCAGTCACCTATTAAGAGATTTCATTGAGTCGTCATAGGACAACGTTTGAATCTTATTTCTAGTGTTCTATCTCATGGTTCTCATTGTAATATTCATATTCCAATATTAATGAAACTTCTATTCGCAATGCTTGATTTCTCATATTTAGCAATTTTTAATTTGTATATATTTTCCTAAAATTTCAAATATAATTAAAATTCTATTAGAAAATATAAATTTGCACAAATTATAACTTATTTATCGGGGATGGTAATTATGACAGAATCTAATGACGTCACGCTTCTCTGGTCCCACATGTAAGTTAATGTTAACCGTTTTTAGTAGCCGGTGGTAAGCTTATTACTAACGTGCCCGCCCGAGATTACGGTTAATAGGACCCACAAGGAAAAAAATCACGTCAGCAACAACTGGGCCCATATGTTAGAATCGTTGACCAGTCAAACCTATGAATCGGTTATTGCTAACGGGATTATTGTCAACAAAAACACATTGCGGTGACAGAAAAGACATAACAGGTGATGTTTTACCTCGTTATTGAAGATGGATATTGTTGACGAACTGGTTGCTATCGGCTAAGAAATTGTCTTCGTCGATGAAAAAAATGGAATTGTCGTTATTCTTTTTTACAGCTTCTGTGATAAACTGATTGACGGGCGAAAAACTTCACTAGCCTATTTTTGTTGACGGAAAACGATTATACGTGACACAAAGACGTCGATGATAATCATAGATTTTGTACTGTTTACCTACCCATATTGATGCGATTGTGTAAGAAAATAATTATTAAGTTTTGTCTTTGATTTACCTTATATTTTGATAAGAAATATGATAAGTAAACTTAAAATGTAAATGATTCAGAAGGTAAATAAATTAAGGTGACTAATCCTACAAGGAATGTTGAACAAAGGTATGGTGAGAAGAAAATTGGGTGAAAAATGGAACCTTTGGTTCTTTCCTAGTAGTAGAGATAATTTAGAAATTTATATTCATCTTCTACCTAATGATACATTATAACTCATTATAATAATTTATTAGACCATATGGTGGAAAGATCTCTACTAGGATATTTAACGACATTAGAATATATAGGCACATCACCATACACTCCCCAGCGCAATTATATGCATATATAGATTTGGATCCAAGCAACTTTCAAATTTAATCCATGGAGGCATGCAATGTTTTTTTGTCTCTTTTCATCTTTAAGTGCATTCAGTTTAAAGTATCATTGAAAATACACTTAGATTGAAAAATAATATGAACACTTCATCAGTTATGATTGTAGCATAATAAAAACATAAATATAAAGGTTTAGTATAAATTGTATTTATTTCAAACTGGGGCATTTTATAATACATTTATAGGATCAGAACGGCTCCTCCCCCGCCTGACACCTCATGTTTCATGAACAATAGGGACGCCATGAGGGAGCACATGACATGTGTGTCTATAGTTGTTTTCAAATGCTTGAACCTTGAAATGTGTCGAAAAAGGCTCGTATCCGCTTTATAGATAAATCAACGATCAACATACAAATCACTATACAACGCGGCACCACAACACAACACAGGGCAAGATACATGTGTGTTAACGACGGCGAACACCACTGTGCCTGATGGTTCAAGAGATCCAAGGCAGCGCCTTCAAGTAAACGATACCGGAGCACCGTCATCGCCCAATCTAAAGATCAAGGTTTTCCTCGAAGCAGCAGGAGAACGAAGAGGAGCCGCGTTGACGCTTTTAGGGGAGAGACGACACCCATAGACGACGCCGTCGTTGGTTCGAACAAAACAGAGAGGGTTTTCACTCCGACAAGTCCTCGTGGCCTCTGATACACCTCCGCCCACGCGACCATGGCACTCACCGACACCCGAGCCGCAAGCTCCGCCCACAGGCACCATGCCTCCCACCTCCAGGGCCACCAACCCGACACCCATAGCCCCCACTCACACCCCGATCATGCTATAACCAAGACGACCAAAGAAGCAGGTAGAAACGCACCGCCTTCCACACCCTGGACGTCCCCCAAGCCATAGCCCCTCCCGGGTCGGCGCTTTCGGAAAGGTCCAACCCGTCAGACCATCACGCACGAGTGCTGAGCAGAGGCGGAAGGAGGGGAAACCACCGTTCTTGCGCCGCCCGCTCCACCAACCAGAGGCCACGGCGAAGTCGGCCACCTGATACGTCTCAAACGTATCTACTTTTCCAAACACTTTTTCTATTGTTTTGCTCCCATTCTTGCATGATTTGGACGAAACTAACCTGGACTAACGATGTTTTCAGCAGAGCTGTCTGTATGGTTTTATTGTGTGCAGGAAAATGGATTTTTAGGTGTCTCAGAAAATTCCAGGAAAAATCACAGAAAATCCACGCACCCGAAGGACCATTGTGCCAGAAGTGGGGCCAGAGGGCAGCCAGGGGGGGCCCAGGCGCCCTGCTGGCGCGGCTGTAACAACCCACATGTAATGCCTATAAAACATCATGTATTTTTTCTTTGTCTGTTGGACTTGTAACTTCACATGGTGATTGATCTTGACATTTCATGTGGTGATTTCAAATTGCACTGGGATTGGAGCCCATCTGTTTTGTTTTCAATTGCTCCCAAGTTGGTTCAAGTAGCATGTTCATGCAATTGTTCCATTTGCATTACAACTCCCCTCAACCTCAAACTTGGCCTAGCCAATTCTTTTGGCTTGCCAAGGTTTTCCAAACTCTCAATCCATTTTTGCAACTTCCAAAAACAGGAGCCCTAGTTCAAAGTGATTTTTGAATTTGAAAAGGAGCTCACATTTTGTTGTTGCCAAAATTGGTCAAACCAATTTTGTAAAATCCAGAGAAATACAAGGATTAATATTCTTGAGCTCATGGATTTTTCCACTTTGTGGTTTCTTCTCCAAAACTCCCCAATCACCTTTTCTGTATAATTGTAATTAGAAAAGGTATTGTTTTCCTTTTTGGAGATTTTTCTCTGCATCCAAAATTGTCCAAACCAATTTTGGAATTTCAGCCATGTGTCCAGGAGTTTAAACTATGTGGTGCCATATTTTTTTTCTCATTTTTCTTCCTGCCTTTTCTTTCTTTTCTTTTGGCTGCTGTTTTTCTCAAATTGCAAAGGGCTTTGGCCCTTCCCTTCTCAACAAGCAGCTAGGTCTGGCCCAATTGGGCCTCTGCGTCCCCGCAGCCCAGCTGGGCTCGCCAGCGAAGCGGTACAGAGGGGGGCACCCCAGCCGTCGATCAAAATCGAAGGGCCAGGACGCCCCGCCTTTCCACGTCGTCTTCCAGCTCCCTCTCACGACAGAGGGGAGCATCGACGTCGACGCCTGCCGACGTGGATGGAGGTCATTCCCTTCATATAAGCGAGCTCCCGAGCGCCAGGACACCCCCTAGGGTTCCGTTTCCCCACTCGTTTCCCATCGTCGCCGCCGGGTTCGTACCCTCTTCCCTCCCCTGTTCCTCCATGGCCGCCGGCCGTTTCCTTCGAAATTGCTCGCCGCCGTTCCAAATTGATGGTCGTGCGCTCGCGCACACCGTCCCCTGCACCTCACCTCCCTTTCCATGTCGTGCAGGTCGAGCCGGGACCTCGCAGCCGTCTCCAGTCCGACAAGGGTCGTCGCGGCCCCTTCTTCCACGGCGACGGTGGGCGGATCCTTCCTCCGCGTCTCGGCTCGGGGTCGTCTGCAGCACACCCAAGGTGATCTTCAAGCACCTCTCCCCTTCCCTAGCGCGTAGCCTAGGTCCTTTGCGTCGCGACGTGTGTTTTGGCACCGCGGGCTGTCGTCACCGGCGGATCACCGTGCTCGTCACATTCGGGGCGCGTCGTGGACATGTCGTGCAGGTCATAAGCGTGCTCCAGGACGCACGCGTTTCAGCTAGGGCTGCCCCGCGCATAGATTAGCTCGTCGCCGCGTCTGGGTGCTGTTCGTCAGTAGGTTCAGACGCCGCCGCGGTTTGTCATCGCCGGTAAGGAGCCCCTTTGGGAATCCTCTCGAGTAGATCCGGGGAGCCACGGCTTCGTGATACTCCCCTGCCTTGTTTGCAGGTCGCCGTCGACCCCTGGCCGGCAGGAGCATGCCGGAATATTCACCGGTCCAGGCGGTGCGCGTCGAGTTGCAGCTCTGAACCGTGGCCGGCGTGATCTTCAGAGGAGAAGGGCGATTAGGGTAGAGCGCCTCCGTGGGCGTGAAGCGTGGTAGATTGCAGCTGGAGGTGGTGGCTCACGATCCCAAAGGGTCGCAGGGCCGCCGGAGTTGCTCCGGCGAGGCTAGGCTCGCCTGAAGATGTCGCCGTCGTCGGGTTCAGACCCCCCTGACGCTGTTCTTCAGTGATGCGCAGGTTTCAGAGAGGGGCGCTTGTCGCCTGGGCCGAGGAGGAGGAGAAGTGGCCGTGGGCCTGGGTCCAGCAGATGAGCTCGGCCCTTTTCTTTTTTTTTCTGTTGTGAACGTCTCAGCCAAGGTGGGCCAGGTGTGTGCGCTGGGCCGAGGAGAGGAGAGGAGGAGATGGGCCACTTGGCCGAGGCCAGCCCAATTGGGTTGTGCCCTTCTTTTTTTTCTTTTTTTTCTTTTCTGTTTAATTTTTAATTTGAATTTGAATTCAAATTCAAATTGAATTTTAAACTTGAATCTCATTTGGGGCATCCCATATATGAATTTGGGGTAGCTTGAGCCACTGATCATCATGGTGATGTTCTTTTTGCATTTTTCCCCTTCCAAAATTGGAGTGATGGTAAATATGCAAATAGGCCCCTCTTTTTAATTGTTTTTGCCAAGTGCCCCCCAAATTCAAATATGGTCTATGATACGTCCCAAAGTATCTATAATTTGTGCTTGCTCCATGCATGTTTTGTGTGATATTGCTATGCTTTTGATACACTTTCATATCTTTTTATAACATATTTTGGAACTAACCTATTAATGGTTGCAAGAGTGCACAAGTTCTTGTTTTTGTACTTTATGTGTAGGAATTACTTGGATAAAGGAAAAATCACAAAAAGGAGCCTTGTAGGAGTTGGACTCTAACTCTCCCGAAATCTGTCCTCACCAGACAGGTTTTAAAGATCGCCTCGGAAACGCTAGAAGACGGCCTCAAACGGAAAAACTTAAAACTACAAAGTTGTAGGGAATTTAGTTCCGGTGGATTTAGACATAAAATTCGGCCCAATTGGAGTTCGGATGCTTCCAGAAACCCCGAAATACAGAAGACGTAATCTGGATGACGGGAATCCGAGAGTCTATATAAAGAGAGGAAATCTAGGTCAAAGGGCACCACGAAATTTCCTCCCCCTTGGCAGCCGTCTTGAGGGGGAGATCAATCTCCACAGCAGCACCATCTCCAAGGAAGAAGAAGGGGCCAAGGGCCGCTGTCCCCAAGGGTCGTGGCCGTGGCCGTGGGCGCCGCCGCCGCCGTCGCCGTCTCCTTCATCTCTTCTGGGCTGCACCTCTCCATCAACAACTCTCTCTCTCTCTCTCATCATGTCCATGTGTGAGTAGTTACCCTCGGGGCTAAGGCTTGTATCTTGATCTATGTGGTTTCTCTCCCATGATGTGATATTCGTTGTGATCATAGGCTATGTTAATCTAGGGTGATCCCATGATGTTTTCCCTTCTTCTATGTATTGGATTTGATGTACTCACTTGATCCTATCTAGTATAATCCCCGAGACCATGGTGACAACGGTCTATTGGACATGGGTTAGAAGAATATTTTCATGAGTGATTTCCTCTTTTGTGTGTGGATTGAAGATTGAGAGTCTTTTGGTGCTTGTCTTTGACTATCCTTTAGATATGTTGTGGTGATTGTGGTACTCTCTTTTGATGGCCGCGGTGACATTGGGAAATCCATAGATTGAGAACTACGAACTCTGAGGTGTGCTTTTGTAGCCCTACACAATTCTCGTCCTCTCTTGACCATAAAGAAATGACCTCCGAGTACGTCTCCATTGCATGTTTTATGGGAAATATGTTGTGATTAGACTATGTTAATGTTGTTGGGAGTTGCCACTAGTGAAAGTATGAAGTCTAGGCCTTGTTTCCACCATTGCAATACCGTTTGTGCTCACGTTTACCACTTGTTTTCTTGCTGCACTTTTTATTACAGATTTATATTACTTTGTTTTGCCACACCTATCACCCATATTTTACCATCTCTTCGCCGAACTAGTGCACTTATACAACTCCTAGTTGTATTAGGTGTGTTGGGGATACAAGAGACTTTTTGTATCTTAATTGCAGGGTTGCTTGAGAGAGACCATCTTCAACCTCTACTTCCCTAAGTTCGATAAACCTTAGGTCATCCACTTGAGCGAAATTGTTGATGTCCTACAAACCTCTGCGCTTGGGGGCCCAACACAGTATACAAGAATAGAAGCGTGCGTAGACATCAGCCTACCATATATGACTTTGGGGTAGTTTTTCCCAAGGAACAGCATGGTGATATTGGAATTGCCATTTGAGCTTTTCCAACAATGCAAGCAGTGCAACTTTGCACTCAGGCCCCTGAATTCATTTGAATTTGCAACTGTGCTGTGCAAATTCAAATGGAGTCATACCTTATATGGTTTTGGGGTAGAAAAATGCAGGGATTCCAATGGTGATGTCCATGTGAAGTTTTGTGCAACTCAAGTGGACATGGTGTGAAACACCTAACCAAATAAAACCTGCCTTTCCTGTCTTTGCCTTCCTTCAACTTCAGTGCATGTTGAATCCTGGTCATCTTTTCATTCCAAGTCTCCTTTCATGTCATCTTAAAATCTTTGCATCATCAAACCAGCCCCTAGCATATTGTCATATGCAATGTGGCTGGGTCCCATCCTTTGTTGCATCTTCCCGATGTCAAATTCATCGACATCTCTCCGTCTCCGGAATCGATGTTTACTTTCACGTTGTACTTACTTCTGGTTTTGCTTGTTGATCATGCCATGTTGCCATGCTACTTACACCAAAAATTAAGGCTAAGACCAAAGCCATTCAACGTAAATAAATTGCATATGAAGTTGTTGACGTGTCGTCACCACCTTCATTTAAATCTGACTAGATAGGGTCACATCATGTCTATTAAACTTGATCATACCATCTTTGCCTGTGCATTGCACCCATTGCTTACTTGTGTGTTGTTCCTTGCAGGTACCTTACGTTAGCACCTTAGACTGCCGAGGAGACTTACGTGGAGGTTTCCGACACCGAGCCCGAGGACCCTGCTACGTCTGCTCCGTCGACCGATTACCCAGGCAAGGGGAAAATTCATACCATTACTTTATAACTCTCTGCCTACCTGCCTAGCTGTAGTATAGAATGAATTGATTGATCCTATCCACCTTGCGTATGCCTTAATCAAAACCAAACAACCATGATCCCCACATCCCAGCAAAACATTGTATTGCTAAGTTACCGCTGCTCAGCCATTGCTTAGTATGATTAGGGAAAACTTGCTACTTACCCTATGTTATGGTTGGGATATCATGTTATTAAAGAAGTTGGTTGATATTTATTATTATTTTGATGTTAATTATACTTGACGAAAGACGGGAGACCAGGCTGTTCCCGCCAGGTGTTTTGTTCCGTTTAAGTCACCTAGGTCCTGAGTTCTGGGTATTGTGTTTCTTGACGAGCGTGCCTAATCGCGTGTGGGATTCTATGGGGTCCCCTTGTCCTACCTACCTAGCTTCGTACAATTCTAGTTGTGGCCCGAGCTGATTTACTTTTGCAACGTGTGTGTGCTGGTGGTACCCCAGTTGTTTACAAACCACCCCGGGCCAGGAGGACTTGTTCCTTGGCTGGCCCACCTTGTCCGGCTGAGGACCCGGTGTCGCATGTGTGATTAACCGGGTATCCAAACCCGCGATAGAAGGTAGAGACCGATTCGAGAGCGCGTCCGGCTTTTGAGTTGGGTGTCGACTCACCGGGGGCCACCCGGAGTTGTGCATTGTTAGTTAGAGGGACTCTGACGTTTCGGAGTTTCAGGCGTTTACCTAGCCAAGTGGAAACCGGGCGTACATGCGAAGCCTATGATGGGCAGTTGGTACACCCCTGCAGGGTTAAATCTTTTCGAAAAGCCGTGTCCGCGGTTATGGACGACTTGAGACCTACTACTTGTTCATAGAATAACATCAAATTGGGTCATAATTAAAACTTGCCTACCGTGTGAGTGCCTTGGTTGCTTGTCTTCGTCTAGGGGGACCGAGAGAAGAACAAGGTTGTGCTATGTTTGTCGTAAGTAGGTGATTAGCAGAATTATGACACTGTGTCACGTGGATTCTTGGATCTTACCTTTACTCTGATAGAACGATAGCCACCATAAATGCTAGTGCGGCTGCAACCTTTACTTTAACCTTGTCTTACCGTAGGAAGTTAGTTATCCTGTAATGATATAATCTCACCCCTGGTTTCCTTCTGTGCTTTTACTGTTTTGCCTGATCAGCCGCTGCAGTTGACTACTACCTCGACCCGAGCACCGGACGATACTTCGTGGCGGTGCCCCCGGAGGATGACGATGAGGATGACTTCGCTCAGTAGATCCTATAGTTGGGTTCCGACGTTCCGTGGGTGGACTTATTTATGTGCAACCCTCTCTAGGGCCATTTGGGTTTTGACCGTACTCGGCCGTGATTGTCTTCCGCTCGTCGCATGATGTACTGTTGGGTCTATGGACCTCTGAGATGATGTAATAAATTCCAGCGGCGATGTATGCCCTGGACTCTATATATTCATGTCTTAGTATTAAGTTCATTGTTCTTATACCTGTTGTCGAGAACCCGGCAGCGACACGAGTGCGAGTCTCGTGAGTCGGTGGCCTTTTATGCGCTACTAACTTGAGCGAGGCGCGAAAGCGACTAACTTGAGTTAGCACCGCATCGGGGGCCTTACAGCGGCCCCACCCCTGGCCGCGCCAGGAGGCCGACTGGGAGGGTCCTCCTCCCTCTGGTGCCCTACTTCGACTCCTATTTATTCCCGTGGCGATAAAACCCCATAACATAAGTCGTTTCCCCAATTCTCGTCGCGGAGCCGCCGCCACCCTCTGTTCTTCTACGGGAGGGCTAATCTGGAGGCTATTTTGGCCTCCGTTGAGGGGAGATCATCGCCATCGTCATCATCATCACACTCCATCCTCCCTCCATGACTTGTCCTTTCATGTGTGAGTAATTCCCTGCTGTAGGAAAAGGGGATGGTAGGGATTGGATGAGTTAGATCATGTAATAGTTTATCTGATTGTTGGGGGCATGTTGCATATCATCTAGATTGGTGTTTATCATCTTTGCTTCAACTTGTTGCTCTTAATGCTTGTCACTTTGGGCCCGAGTGCCATGTTTTCATATCTGAACCCTATGTGTTTGCATGATTATATTTGTGTTCTTGATCCTATCTACGAGTTGTATGCACCTGTTATAGTCCGGAACCGGCGATCCCAAAGGTGACAGCTTGGGACACCAAAGGGGATGGACTATAGTTTGAGGATTCCGTGTATCCATTGATTGTTAATGCTTTGTTCCGGTGCTCTTTGACAGGAGCACCTTAATCTCCATAAGTTCCTTTTGGCCCCGTTCGTAGCGGGATGGTAGGACAAAATATGTTGTGCAAGTTCTTATTGCAAGCACGTACAACTACCTATGGGGTACATGCCTAATGTTTGATATTTTCCTAGATACTCATTCCTTTTCTGTGTGCCTTGCCCCAAGTTAAATACATGATGTATCTTATCCATGCAGCACCCAACCATCCATCTCCCTAGCCTACAGTGTTTTTTCTTCTGCTGGTTACCAGTTGTTTGCTTTTGCTATTTTACTATCGCTGTTTCACCACCACTATTTCCGTTTCCACCATCACTCCCATATCGCAATTACTATTAATATCTTGTTGCAAGTAAGTGTATCTCAGGTGCGGTGGAATTGACAACTCCACTGTCAAAGCTTGTGGGTATTCTTTGGCTCCCCTTGAGTCGAATCTATAAATTGGGTTATTTTTACCCGCGAAGACTATCTCGATCCCCTGCAGTTGTGGGTTATCAAGCCAGTTTTCTGGCGCCGTTGCCGGGGAGCATAGCTTTATTCACAAGTCTACTTGAAGTATTTTACCTGCTGCAACTTATCCGCTATGGGTAAGAAAGAAGACCCCAAGGTCCCGATCTTACCATCCCGTACAAGAAAAGGTATTGTTCTGAACACTAGTGCTACACTTGATTCACCTTCAGTTATGAGTAAGTTTGCTTCACCTCCACCACATGATTCTTTTACTGAATCTGTTACTATGTCCGATACTTTTGATGATGCTTCTACTACTCTTGATGATATTGGTTCACTTGGTTACGCTCTTGAGAAACATATCGTTGCTGCAAAAAAAATCCAGAATTGAAATTCCTGTTACTCGCTACCCTATTGGTGCAACTTACAATTATCCCGATTTGAGTGAACTCAAGGAGAGACTCTTGAGGACGATTATATTATCCTTGATGACCATTTATGCAGGGAGCTAACAAAGTTTGTCGACTCTGACCCCGGTGCTATTAAGAAGCTTCTCAAAAAAAACGTCCCTGAAGAACAAGGCCGTTCCTGATCCTGAATTTTCTACATCTCCTATATACATCAATGATCCTGATTGTAATTTCTCTGTTGATCTTTCACTTATATCTATGTTTGAAGCTAACCCCTTTTATGACAGATAAAATGATGATGCTATTGCACACCTGACCAAACTCACTGAGTTGGGTGACCTGTTTACTACGGATGAAAAGATACGAAACTTTTATGTTACTAAGCTTCTTCCTTTCTCTTTGAAGGAAGGTGCTAAAACATGGTATGATGCACTGCCATGTGGTTCCATTAAGAGTCCTCAATGCTTAGCTCACTCTTTTGTTGATAAGTACTTTCCTGCTCACATGCAACATGCTGCTTTACAAAGAATTTATAACTTTAAACAGTTGCAGGATGAGCACCTCCCTAAAGCTTGGGGGAGGTATTGCAGTCTGATCCAGGCTAAACCGGGACATGGAGTCCCTAAGAATGAATTAATTGATATATTCTATGCTGGTCTAACTGATGAATCCAGATCCTATTTGGACAGTTGTGCTGATTATGTTTTCAGGAAAAGAACACCGGACGATGCAGAAGAATTAATGGGCAAGATTGCCAAGAACCACAAAGATTGATCCGTCCCTGAACCACCTCCACCACCAAAAAAGAGGGGCATGCTCGTTGATACGTCCAAAACGTATCTATAATTTCTGCTTGCTCCATGCATATTTTGTGTGATATTGCTATGATCTAGATACACTTTCATACACTTTTGATCATATTTGGACTAACCTATTAACTCAGTGCACCCCAGTGTCAGTTCCTGTTTTCTGCTGTTTTTCTATTTCAGTTTCCCCCATATAAAAAGTGCCAGAAAAATTCGGGAAAATTCAGATAAAAAATCAGCGTGACGGAAGCTTCGAGAAGAGCCCGGGAGGGGCCAGAGGGGAGCCAGGGGGCCCAGGCGGCCACCCGGCGCGGCCCCACCCCTGGCCGCGCCAAGGGGCGCCTGGGGCCCCTGGCCCACCTCTAGCTGCCCCCTTTCGCCTATTTATCCCCCGTCACGGGTAAACCCCAGAAGAGAACCCTATTCCGCGAACTCGCCTCTGTTCCGCCGCCGCCGCGCTTCCGAAGATCGGGAGCACCAGAAGACCTCTTCCCGGCACCCTGCCGGAGGGAGGATTGACCTCCGGGAGTCTCCTCTCCACCATGGATGCTCCCCGGATGTCTCGTGAGTAGTTTTCCTTGGACCATGGGTCCGTGATCAGTAGCTATGTGATGTTCTCCTCCCCTCTTTGATCTTCATTGTTTAGACCTCGTGAGCTGCCCAACATGATCGAGGCACCTTTGTAATATTTCTGGTATTGCTATGTTGAGTTTGATAGGATCTGATGGATTATGAGATTATGTTCAGATTGTGATAGAGTAATATATTTGGTTTGTATCTCTTATATTTTTGTTCCTAAGTAATTCTTGCTTGTTCCCTGTTGCTGTTTATTGCTTTGGCCAAGTAGTAGGTAGTGACTCCAAGAGGGAGCGTTGTGCTAGATTGTGGGTTCATGCTCCCCCGATGACACGCTTGAGTGACAGAAACATGAGTCTAGGGGATGTGCTGTTGCCACAAGGGGGAAAACAACGGTGCTTGTAACCGCGGTTACAAGGATTGTTTACTTTACGCAGAGTTCTTTTTAATGCAGTTGTCTGTTGCTTTGGGTTTACACTTTGGGTGGGGCTCGCAACTTAATACCGGCGAGATGTTCTGGATAGATATCTCAAGGTGGATGATTAGTAGTAGATGCAGATGGATTTCGGTCTACTTACCTTGGCGTACTGCCTGTGCTTTTGAACCTCTTCCTTTCTTTTGTAGCATAGTTAGCATTGCGGTGCGTTCATAATCCTGTCAATTGCCTTTCTGTAATTCGTTTACCTCGCATAGCAATTTTATCGTCTTTTGGGAGAGAGACATCACTAGCGAACATCACGTATCCCGGTCCATATCCTTATCATTGTTTCCACGCTATATTTATTTTTCTGCATTTACTTTCAAGTTGCTATTATTATCCCTTGCGTTTTATCCTTTGTAAACAACAAGACCGGAGAGATTGACAACCTCTCTGAACTTCGTTGGGAACAAAGTTATCTGTTTCTGTGTGCAGGTCCGCGTCAGTTGCGCCGCTGACACCTACTTATCATCTCTGGAGTCCTACTGGAGACAAACCTTGGTATCTTTACCGAGGAAAATTTGCTGATGTGCTGCATCACGCCTTCCACTTGGGGCTCACCAACGAAGGGCGAGAAGACTACACCCGTCAACCCTCGCGCCATCACTCGTCCTAAGCCCCGAAGATAGGCAAGAAGCAAAGAAGTCTATTAAAGAGAAGGGTATTAAAACTAAAGACGTGAAGAATCTACCCCCTATTGAGAAGTTGTGTGAGCCTACCACTCACCCTCCGATGGTAGAGATACACTCTCTTTTAGATTTCAATGCAAGTGACATCCCTCATGGTAAGCCTCCTGATCAATGTTTAGATGAGCTTGATAATTTTATTATGAAGCAAAGTCACTTTAATGAGAGGATACAAAGTCAGTTGCATGATAATTCCCTTGCTACCAAAAGTTTGCTTGATGTTTTAGGTAGAACAGTTAATGATGTTAAATATCTTGTGAAGCATTTTCATATGGTTCAAACTCAGTTTGAACAAATTTCTAATGTGCAAAAATATTTGCTTGCTACCAATGCCAACCAGGATATACAAACCTTCGGGATTAAAACCCGAGGAGGAACTAGCACTCAAGATCCTCTCTATCCAGAGGGGCATCCGAAGAGAATCGAGCAAGATTCTCAAATGCAGGAAGAAGAAATTGTTAGTTCTCCGAAGAAGAAGAAGAAGAAGCACAAAGAAGCTGACAATTCCAATGATCCAAATAGTATATCTACCTCTGATGCTGAGACTGAAGACGGTGCTGAGCCTGAAAAGGATGGTGAAAAGAATGATCCACCCGAAGTTCGAGAAGAAGAAGCTCCCGACAAACGCAAGAAATATACTAGAGAAGACTTCATCGCAAGAAGACATGGGAAGGAAAGAGAACCATGGGTGCAGAAACCCATGCCCTTTCCAGGTAAGTCTCTCAAAACTAAAGAAGAAGAGTATTACAATAAGTTTTGTGAGTGGATGAAACCTCTTTTTCTTCAAATTCTTTTGACTGATGCTATTAAGTTACCTCCCTATTCGAGATATATGAAAGATATTGTTACTAATAAAAGAAAATTTCCTAATGAAGCAATATCTACTATGCTTGCTAACTACTCATTTAGTGGCAAGATCCCTGAGAAGCTTGGTGATCCAGGTATACCCACCATTCCTTGCTCCATAAAAAATAATTATGTCAAGACTGCTTTATGTGATCTTGGAGCAGGAGTGAGTGTTATGCCTTTCTCTCTTTACAAGAGGCTTTGTTTAGAGAAACTAATCCCTACAGATATCTCTCTTCAGATGGCTGACAAGTCAACAACCGTTCCCATAGGTATTTGTGAGGATGTTCCCGTTGAAGTTGCTAATTGTTTGATCCTTACTGATTTTGTTGTGCTTGACATGCCCGAGGACGGGAGCATGTCTATTATTCTTGGTAGACCTTTTCTTAACACCGCAGGTGCTATTATTGATTGCAATAAAGGAAATGTTACTTTTAATGTGAATGATAAAGAACACACGGTGTATTTTTCGAAGAAGACTGACAAAAGGCATGGCCTAAACTCTATAGAAATATCGAGACCGTGAAGATTGGTGATTGGGATTGTCCTCTACATGTGCACCACAAATACAAAACCATTATGGTGGGGACAATATCCATTAAAGTGAAGGTACCATCAATGCTTCATAGTAAGTGAAACTTTTTGCTCTATGTATTGCTAGTTTAGTACTAGGACTTGATCAACCTTGCTATTAAACGAGTTTTATATAAGTAAAAAGTAGAGGCTGTTATGTTTGCATTTCTTTTAGCTTTATCTTTCTTGTTGGTCCAAAGTTTTATATTTTTTGAAGCTTCATGTAGCTAACCACTATTTCAAGTTCTCACAAAGTTTTGCAGCTTTTTGAACCTCGAAATTTTTTCAACAGTGAAGTTGTGATCAAAAATCCAGAAAAATATAAATAAAAATTTCCATGTCGGGAGTGACCCAGAGGCACCTGGGCCTGACCAAGGGGGGGGCCACCAGTGGCCCAGGCGGCCAGCTGGCGCGGCCTGCCCCCTGGCCGCGACCCACCTGCAGGTATTTATTCTTCCTCTCCCTCTCTCTCTCTCTCCAAAAACACGAGTTCTGCACTTGTTCTTCCGTTCTTGCTGTTCTTGGAGGCGATTTTCGATCTCTCTCTACAACCCATCATTCGAGCTGAGATTTTGAGCAAATACTCCCTGGTATGTGACTCCTCCACCCATCCAATTAGATATTTGATTGGTGGCTTCATTAGTGAGTACTTAGTAGCTCTTGGTGCTGTTCATATGAGCTTGCAAGCATGTGTAGAAATTTATTTTCCAAGTTTTGATGCAAGTTTATGACTTAGGGAAGTGAGTAGAGTAGTTTACCCCAACTCATTTTTCTTAAATCCTTGTTTTTGTGAATTATCAAAAATTTCATAAATGAGTTTCTTTGGAAAAGCAAAAGGATGGCTTGGGAAGAAGAAGCACGAGCACACTAATAGAGTAACTAGAGTTGCAGCTTCGTCCTCAGCTGCTAGGGTGAGCTACAATGAAGATGTTGTGCCCGTGGAGTTGCTGGAAGATACAAGTCCAGCGCGGGCAATGATGTTTCCGTGCAACAATTTTCTTGAAGCGGCAAGTATTAAGGAGGAGTTTGATAACCTTTGTGCTAATGAAGGTTTGACACGGCTTGCAACATGCCGTGTTACTCAATACCGTAAACTCACCTCCTGTTTTATTAACAGTTTTGGATATAACCATGATGCTGGAGTTATTGAGTTTAAAATTTACAATGATCTTTTGACCATGTCTTTGGAAAGATTTTGTGAAATAATAGGTGTGCCAAACATTGGAAGGACGGCGAAGATGAACACTCAGCCCACCGAGCTGAGAACGCTCTTAAAATCTCTTTGTAGTCAGGATACAAGGGATATCCGACGTTCAAAAATTTCCAGCATCTTGTTTCCCTAGCTCAGGTATTTTGCATATTATATTGCTAGAGGGGTTTTAGCTCGTGAAAACACGAGCAACAGTTCTGCGTCGGATATTGCTATCCTGGCAAATTCCCTCTCAGGGGAAACTACGTATAATTTGGGTGCCTTGATTGCTCGCCGACTTGCCCTTAATGGCAACAAGGGAGATCTCTTTGGTGGCGTTTACGCCACACTTATTCTTGAGTCTCTTGGGCGCACCCCACATCCTGATGATGAGCATTTTCCTTTTATAAGCTTTGACCTTGCTGCTATGAAGAGGCATGAGTTTGTTACCAGGACTTCCGAGTTTGGTAACCTTATTTATATTCTGAGGTTTGGACTAATCAATATTCGGGAGATACGTCTACCTGCTCTTTTTTTGTTTGATTCTACTCGCAGGAACAGATGGTCCTTCAACGTCACCCAGTTCGATGAGTTTGTGGCCCAGCAGCAATTTCATAACCCCATGAAGGGGGTTGTGCATGATGATGAGGAGGAGCCCGTTACCTAGTGGGGTGAAGGGTCTTCTTCCGCTTGGAGCGCGGAGCCTTCATCGTGGGAGGATCTCAGGACTTCAGTCTATGCACCTGAAGCCTCGTACGACCCATGGACACACCAGTACCACCCTAGAGCTGGAGGCTCCTGGGGACCACGTGGAGTGGAAGATCTGCTTATGAAATTGTTCAAGACAGAGTCGTCTCATTTCCTTACTTCTTCGTTCTTTCGAATTCATTCACTTCGATGCCTGGCGCTACGCTAGCTTTGCATGATTAGCTCCGACAGAACAGGTACAGTAGCAGATACCAACTTAGGCCAAAAGCCTAAGCTTGGAGGAGTACATGTCCTTCTCCCTTTTTCCATTGTATTATCCGTTTTATGATTGTTCGTTTTGATCTTTTCGAAGTTTTTGCCTGTTCTTCTTTGATTCTTTCTTTGCAAAAACAACAAAAATATTTTCTCTTTCTTTTTCTTTCGTTTAACCTTTGAAAAATCCAAAAAGATTTCTTTTCTCTCTTTAGTTTGCTTTGTTGCAGAGTTCAGCTCGAGTCCGTGATGGCATTTGCACTTGATTATATTTTCCTACGTTCAATCGTGCAAGCGACAAGGCAGTGATGACGAAGATCGACGAAAGGGATGTAACAAGGAAAACCGGTATGAACTCTTTTTGTTTCTACTTTTGTACATATGCTTGTACTTATGATTTAGAGTCCAGCTTGTAGTGACATAGTGCTATGTTTACAATGCTTTCCCAGTGGTTCATGCTTTCTTTGTGGCTAATCTCAAATAGCTAGAGTACATAATGTGTTGTTGAAATGATTTACATGCATTGCGTTGTTCATGGTTTGGCATACTGAGGTGGTATTTCCCTTTGGAGAATTCTTGGATTGACTTGGCACATGCTTACACATGTTTAAGACTAAAACGTCTGTTATGCCTCGATGATCTTTGAATTTCAGAATAGTTATATCACTTTCATGCCCAATTCAATGTTACTTTGTCGTTCTGCATGATTATGACTGTTATTGCTCTCTAGTTGGTCGCTTCCCAGTCTTTTGCTAGCCTTCGCTCGCACTAAACGGAATTATCTGCTTGTGCATCCAAAATCCTTGAAACCAGTTGTTCCATATGAGTCCACCATACCTTCCTATGTGGTATTTACCGGCCATTGATGGCTTCTCGCCCTTCGTTGGTTACCCCAACTGGAAGGTTTGAGATGTAGTGCAGCAGCAGTTTTCCCTCGGTGAAGATACCAAGGTTTGTCTCCAGTAGGACTCCAGAGATGATAAGTAGGTGTCAGCGGCGCAATTGACGTGGACCTGCACACAGACACAGATAACTTTTTTCCCAACGAAGTTCAGAGAGGTTGTCAATCTCTCCGGTCTTGTTGTTCACAAAGGATAAAACGCAAGGGATAATGATAGCAAGTAAAAGCAGTAAAGTAAATATAGCTTGGAAATAATAATGAGGATATGGACCGGGATACGTGATGTTCACTAGTGATGTCTCTCTCCCAAAAGACGATAAAACTGCTATGCGAGGTAAACAAATTACAGAAGGGCAATTGACAGGATTATGAACGCACCGCAATGCTAACTATGCTACAAAAGAAAGGAAGAGGCTCAAAAGCACGGGCAGTACGCCAAAATAAGTAGACTGAAATCCATCTGCATCTACTACTAATCATCCACCTTGAGATATCTATCCAGAACATCTCGCTGGTATTAAGTTGCGAGCCCCACCCAAAGTGTAAACCCAAAGCAACAGACAACTGCATTAAAAAGAACTTTGCGTAAAGTAAACAATCCTTCTAACCGCGGTTACAAGCACTGTTGTTTTCCCCCTTGTGGCAACAGCACATCCCCTAGACTCATGTTTCTGTCACTCAAGCGTGTCATCGGGGGGCATGAACCCACAATCTAGCACAACGTTCCCTCTTGGAGTCACTACCTACTACTTGGCCAAAGCAATAAACAGCAACGGAGAACATGCAAGAATTACTTAGGAACAAAAATATAAGAGATAAAAACCAAATATATTAATCTATCACAATCTGAACATAATCTCATAATCCATTAGATCCCTCCAAACTCAGCATAGCAACAGCAGAAATATTACAAAGGTGCCTCGATCATGTAGGGTATCTCACGAGGTCTAAACAATGAAGATCAAAGAGGGGAGGAGAACATCACATAGCTACTGATCACGGACCCATGGTCCAAGGAAAACTACTCACGAGACATCCGGGGAGCATCCATGGTGGAGAGGAGACTCCCGGAGGTCAATCCTCCCTCCGGCAGGGTGCCGGGAAGAGGTCTTCTGGTGCTCCCGATCTTCGGAAGCGCGGCGGCGGCGGAACAGAGGCGAGTTTGCGGAATAGGGTTCCTCTCTGGAGTTTTCCCGTGACGGAGAATAAATAGGCGAAGGGGGGCAGCCAGAGGTGGACCAGGGGCCCCAGGTGCGGCCAGTGGTGGGGCCGCGCCGGGTGGCCGCCTGGGCCCCCCTGGCTCCCCTCTGGCCCCTCCCGGGCTCTTCTCGAAGCTTCCTGTACGCTGATTTTTCCTGTATTTTTCCCAGAATTTTTCTGGCACTTTTTATATGGGGGAAAACTGAAATAGAAAAACAGCAGAAAACAGGAACTCGCACTGGGGTGCACTGAGTTAATAGGTTAGTCCAAATATGATCAAAAGTGTATGAAAGTGTATCTAGATCATAGCAATATCACACAAAACATGCATGGAGCAAGCAGAAATTATAGATACATTTTGGACGTATCAGCCATCCTAACGAAGACTTTCTTGTACCATCTCGAAATTATTCAAAAACACTCCTATGGTGTGCCTCTGCTTTAGCTCATGAGGAAATAGTAGGTAATTCATGATCTTATTATGTTAGACATGTTTTATTCTGGGATTGCATGTCTAATCTGCAAACCCCTAATACGAGGAGGGACTGGCATGAGTGCGCCCAGCTCACAAAGGATAATCACAACCAACAAATCCTCCTTCACGCTTTGTTTATGAGAAATCAAAAAACTTTGATAGTGATAAACAAAGGAGATTAAGGTGATGTGATCGTCCCCATCTTGGGAGCCGTTCCTCGAAACATGTCTAGCGTAAGAGGTGATTGGGTTGTCTACTAGCATTCGTTGACGAATCATGCACCTCCCAAGAACATTCTATCTCTGTTTTCAAAACCAAGAGCTCTGGTACATGTTTAGTCTTTGCTTCCAACCACGGGTTTTCAACCTTGCCATCAAAATCCACGGTTAGAGAGTCTCCACCTTCTTTCTTCAAAGCACCAACTATGAGAGCATAATTGTCATTCTGAGTGTAATGCGCATTGTCCCAAAGTACTACATTGTCTTCTGCATGATTGTGGTATTACTTATTCTGAAGTTCTTAGTTCTAGTCTCCTTTAAAACTCCGGAGGAGTTTCTGCATTTATGTTTTGCTTCACTCATGGAGGCTAGCGAGATACCACTCTGATATGTTCAAGCTATGTGCATTGTAATCTTGTCTTGATTTTCAGTAGCATATTATTTACTTTTAGTTGTTTGTGATTGATCACATAAAAGAAGGATTGCTTCATGCATTGTTCTTATAGCATTGTTTCAATACCTTCTAGACTCTTTTCATAGTACATGCTTATATACATCTAATGAAGCAAAAGAGTTTATCAAAGTTTACTTTGTCGCGTTCAGTTCGTTGAAGTGAATTGATTGAGGACAAGCAATATGCTAAGCTTGGGGGAGTTGATACGTCTCAAACGTATCTACTTTTCCAAACACTTTTGCTATTGTTTTGCTCTCATTCTTGCATGATTTGGACGAAACTAACCCGAACTAACGATGTTTTCAGCAGAGCTGTCTGTATGGTTTTATTGTGTGCAGGAAAATGGATTTTTAGGTGTCTCAGAAAATTCCAGGAAAAAACACAGAAAATCCACGCACCCGAAGGACCATTGTGCCAGAAGTGGGACCAAAGGGCAGCCAGGGGGCCCCAGGCGCCCTGCTGGCGCGACCCCACCCCTGGCCGCGCCAGGAGGCCGCCTAGGAGGGTCCTCCCCCCTCTGGTGCCCTACTTCGACTCCTATTTATTCCCATGGCGAGAAACCCCCAGAGCAGAAGTCGTTTTCCCAATTCTCGTCGCGGAGCCGCCGCCACCCTTTGTTCTTCTCCGGGAGGGCTAATCTGGAGGGTGTTTTGGCCTCCGATGAGGGGAGATCATCGCCATCGTCATCATCATCACCACTCCATCCTCCCTCCGTGACTTATCCTTTCATGTGTGAGTAATTCCCTGTTGTAGGCAAAGGGGATGGTAGGGATTGGATGAGTTAGATCATGTAATAGTTTATCAGATTGTTGGGGGCATGTTGCCTATCATCTAGATTGGTGTTTATCATCTTTTCTTCAACTTGTTGCTCTTAATGCTTGTCACTTTGGGCCCGAGTTCCATGTTTTCATATATGAACCCTATGTGTTTGCATGAATATATTTGTGTTCTTGATCCTATCTACGAGTTGTATGCTCCTGTTATAGTTCGGAACCGGCGATCCTAAAGGTGACAGCTTGGGACACCAAAGGGGATGGACTATAGTTTGAGGATTCCGTGTATCCATTGATTGTTAATGCTTTGTTCCGGTGCTCTTTGACAGGAGCACCTTAATCTCCATAAGTTCTTTTTGGCCCCGTTCGTAGCGAGATGGTAGGACAAAAGATGTTGTGCAAATTCTTATTGCAAGCACGTACAACTACCTGTGGAGTACATGCATAATGTTTGATATTTGCCTAGATGATCATTGCTTTTCTGCGTGCCTTGCCCCAAGTTAAATACATGATGTATCTTATCCATGCAGCACCCAACCATCCATCTCCCTAGCCTACAGTGTTTTTACTTCTGCTGGTTACTTGTTGTTTGCTTTTGCTATTTTACTATCGCTGTTTCACCACCACTATTTCCGTTGCCACCATCACATCCATATCGCAATTAATATTAATATCTTGTTGCAAGTAAGTGTATATCAGGTGCGGTGGAATTGACAACTCCACTGTCAAAACTTGTGGGTATTCTTTGGCTCCCCTTGAGTCGAATCTATAAATTGGATTATTCTTACCCGCGAAGACTATCTCGATCTCCTGCAGTTGTGGGTTATCACCACCCGCGACCCATCCCGTCCACAGCCCGCCCCGCCCGATGGCCGGATCTAAACGTTGTCGCAACCTAGTCGTACCACCACACAAGTACTGCCACCCGCCATTCGAAACAGCCAAAGCCGCCCACGGTCCATGCCGCGCAAGGACGGTGCCGACTATATTTGCCGAAGAACCTCCGGTGCCACAACCTTGAAATATAAACTAGTAACATTCATGTGATCTGTTGCTTTTTAGCACAAGAAAAATATGCAGTAAAATATCAATCTTTGAAACAATCATAAATGTCTAGTGTGTGCAATACATTTCTAGTGAAGCAATGAAAAGTCCACATGTTATTATATTTCCAGTTTATGCAGTGACTAGTCTCTCTTTTTATTCTTTAGCAAGTGGTCAGAGTTCTTAAATTTTCTTATCTATGTCTATGATAACTTTATCATTTATTGTACCTCTTTAGAATATTATATGCACTAGTGGACAGACCCCCATATTGTCCCGGTTCAAATGGGCCTTCGGTCCCGGTTCAACACCCGGGACCAATAACTCGGGACCAATGCTGGTCCCGGTTGGCCCACGAACCGGGACCGAAGAGGGGGGAGGGGTCATTGGTCCCGGTTGATAGGAACAACCGGGATCGGGCCTCCATATTTATTTATTATTTATTATTTATTATTTATTATTTATTATTTATTATTTATTATTTATTATTTATTATTTATTATTTATTATTTATTATTATGGTTAATCTCAGATCACCTACCCTAACTCGCTTAACAAATACTTGTTGATATATGTATCATATCAATCATATTAAACCTTGTTGATGTCTATGTTGTGATGGAATATAAAAAATAATTGAAACTTCCCGATCGGTTACCTATTATATTTTAAATGTTTTTAAATTATTTTTTTGAAAAAATATATTTCTTTTTAATTTTGAAAACACATTTTTCATTTTCCGAGTGACAAAAATGGGATTTTTTGTGAAGATTCTACCAAATATTTGATGTCAACTTGAACCACTTTATTTTTGTAAAATACTAGACCATATTTTATTTACAATTGACCAAAGTTTCCATGTAATATGGTTTTTATATACCTCTTCTGAAAAAGACAAATTTTTGTAGATTTAGTTGGAACGGGGTCAAATTTGAACTACATGTGCTTGATAGTTTGCTCTTTATTTTTTGAAAAAATCATTTCTAGATACACAAGTAGTCATTTCATCAGGGATCCACCAAGACTTTTGTAAGATTCCACCCCTATCTATTACCGGTCATGCCCTCCGTTTTGACTACTTTTTGAAATCGACAAAAATAATTCAAAAAAAATAAAAAATTTGTAAAACCTTCGCGTTGCATCCTAATTTTTGTCTTAGTAACCATGCAAAACAACAAACTTGGAATAAGGCAAATATCTTATAAAAGTCTTTTTAAAATGAGCTATCGAGTATGAAGATTCATGACTTTCAAGCCAAATGACCGATGTTACAGCTAGTTTGAAAGGATAGTTTTCCCAAATGATCTCATATTTTGCACATGTGTGTATATTATACTAGCCAACAAGTTTGCCAAAGGAAGTTTTTATTTTCTTTGCACGAAAAATCCATTTTCCATTTTCCGAGTGACAAAAATGGGGTTTTTTGTGAAGATTCTACCAAATATTTGATGTCAACTTGAACCACTTTATTTTTGTAAAATACTAGACCATGTGTTATTTACAATTGACCAAAGTTTCCATGTAATATGATTTTTATATACCTCTTCCGAAAAAGACAAATTTCCGCAGATTCAGCTGGAACGGGGTCAAATTTGAACTACATGTGCTTGATAGTTTGCTCTTTATTTTTTGAAAAAATCATTTCTAGATACACAAGTAGTCATTTCATCAGGGATCCACCAAGACTTTTGTAAGATTCCACCCCTATCTATTACCGGTCATGCCCTCCGTTTTGACTACTTTTTGAAATCGACAAAAATAATTCAAAAAAAATAAAAAATTTGTAAAACCTTCGCGTTGCATCCTAATTTTTGTCTTAGTAACCATGCAAAACAACAAACTTGGAATAAGGCAAATATCTTATAAAAGTCTTTTTAAAATGAGCTATCGAGTATGAAGATTCATGACTTTCAAGCCAAATGACCGATGTTACAGCTAGTTTGAAAGGATAGTTTTCCCAAATGATCTCATATTTTGCACATGTGTGTATATTATACTAGCCAACAAGTTTGCCAAAGGAAGTTTTTATTTTCTTTGCGCGAAAAAACCATTTTCCATTTTCCGAGTGACAAAAGTAGGGGTTTTTTGTGAAGGATCTACCAAATATTTGATGTCAACTTGAACCACTTTAATTTTGTAAAATATTAGACCATGTGTTATTTACAATTGACCAAAGTTTCCATGTAATATGGTTTTTATATACCTCTTCTGAAAAAGACAAATTTCCGCAGATTCAGCTGGAACGGGGTCAAATTTGAACTACATGTGCTTGATAGTTTGCTCTTTATTTTTTGATGTCTATATTGTGATGAAATTAAAAAAAAATTGAAACTTCCCGATCGGTTACCTATTATATTTTAAAATCAGTGTTTTGTTTTGAAATCTTTGTATTATTAAAACTAAAATTATACAAAAACAAAAAGTATAGCAAATTTATTATATGAGGTAGACAGAGGAATCCTCCCAAGGAGGGTGATATATATCTCCTTGAGCATGCGGGAAATTATACAAAAACAAAAAATATAGCAAATTTATTATAAGAGGTAGACAGAGGAATCCTCCCAAGGAGGGTGATATCTATCTCCTTGAGCATGCGGGAGGGTGACATCTGCCTCTATCGGCTTCAACAGACACAAGTCCTTCTGGACCAGAAGAACCTATGCCTGTTCAAACTGATAGAGGCGGAAGGTCAGCCTCCTGCCTGCTTAAAGAGATACACAGCACCCCCCTCGGGTTGAATTCCTCATTATACACCTTTAATAAGCTTGATATGCTACAGTAAGTGTTGGACAGACCGTGCTTATAAACAACTCTAAGCCACCTTCGGTTAGCGAGGTGGGACTAATTATAGACTATTGGTCCCGATAGGGAAAAATTCGAAAGATATAAAAAAACTATATCTTTTAACAAACAAAGACCGGCACTATTCAACAAATTGCTCATCTGTAGAATGCTTATGAATCAATGTTCGATTGAATAGCCACTCCACCAGCTAGGCGAACATCGCCGCCACTTCCTCTTTTGTAACTCCACCTCCTTCCGCTCCAACCCTTCAAACGTTAGCCTCTTCTTTATCTCTTCAGGGGCCAGAGACAATGTCGTTTTTGAGCGGCCAATTATTCTTCCATACATCAGCCCATCACTTTCCCATGTCGCCACCCACTAGTGGCAAATACCATGACGTGAAGAGAACTTTTGTTCCTATTGTAACAAGACAATCACTTCTTTTCAAAATGTACAAACAATTTTAAAGTGTTCTAACGTTTTGACTAAAAATGGAGTATGTTTCAGTTAACAAAATTTTGGAACACTTTTAAATTGTTTGTACATTTTGAAAACTTGTTCATGTAATTTTGAATCATTTTCAGAGTGTGTTAAAAATGTTCACTTTTAGTACAAATGTTTCATTTTATTTGAATAAATGTTCAATGAGCAGTTTACTAAATCTTCATCACACATTCAAATAAATGTTCAACATGTATTAATAATTATTTGATGTGTATATATAAAATTTTAGATTTGTATAAAAACTTTTTGAACATGTAGCCAATAAAAATACAACATGTATTTAAAAATAAAAAATTATAGTAAAAAAATAAAAACCAATAGGGAAAAATTCGAAAGAATGGTAGAAAAAAACACAGGAAAGAAAAAGAAGCAAAACGCACTTCCCAAAACTGGACAGAAAGTTTGGAAAACAAATCTTTAGAAGGTTGCTAAAATCTCTGCTTGGGCCAGCACACTTCAGTGATCTCTTTTGGCAAGGTAAATGTGTGTCTCGCTATAAGCGAAATATAGCAAGTCCTGCAGTACTCTTCTCTCGATGAGGTCATAGGTCGACCCAGCTGCATAGTTTTCATTCGGTTTTCTTCCAGTTTTCCTTCCGGTTTTCAGTTCGTTTCTCCGGATTTTATGTCTTTCTTCACCGGTATTCTTTGTTTTTTTTTGTTTTTTTTCAACACATGTTTAATTTTTTAAATATATATTGTACACTCTTCATACGCTTCTGGAATATATTTTTCATACAAATTGATATTCCTTGAATACATTATTTATTTATTTTTAAACACATATTTTAAACATTTTTTAAAATACATGCTAAATCGTTTTAATATACAGATTGAACACACAAAAAATGTGACATAATATAGTTTAAAACTACGTGGACATTTTGTACATTGTACTAAGGTTGTTTAAGAATATCACGAACATATTTTCGTAAGGGGTGCAACTTTTTTCAAGTGTCACATACATTTCCAACATTTTTTTTAAATCCCATTAACACTTTTTGTAAAACATCTGGACATTTGTTTAATGCAATTGAGATTTTTTTGAATGCTACAAATATTTTCTATAAATTGAACTACCATTTCTTGACATTGTATGAACAATTTTTTAAATGAGTGATGGTCATTTTTTAAATTAACATTACCTGATCCAGATGTACATATTGTTAAGGAAAAGAGTTCGTCAATCATGTTACTATCGAGCATGGGTGTCTCAGACGCCTCTAGTTACCTCCCATGAATGCATCATTGAGCTAGAACACGTCATTGCAACTCAAAAAACGGATGAAAGGAAGGCCAGAGATACTTTTGAAAAAGATTTGGATTTAGTATTTTTTTCCCAAAAGTAAAAATGATAGACCTCAGAATAAACATCAATAAGATATTGAAGATTTCAACAAGAATCGAATCTTGTTGCCGCTGATAAAAGGAAAATGTATATGGAGGCAACTAGTTCCTCTCCCCTTAATGATCATATCATTCTGCACTTTTGCAGATTGCTCTTTTTTTTATAGTGGGTGTCTTTATTATCTCAAAATGTAGCATCAAGTCAATGCAAAACATGATGAGTAATACACGGCCTGTCCATAACTAAGGTGCACAAACTCAAATACGTTCGCTAAAAAAATGCCAACATATTGGCAACAGTAGAATCCTATAAGACCGACGCTATGCAACATATTGCTCATTTGCAGAATGCTCATGAATCAATGATAGATTGAATAGCCACTCCGCCAGCTAGGCGAACATCACCGCCACTTCCTCTTTTGTAACACTGCCTCCTTCCGCTCCAACCCCTCAAGTGTTAGCCATATACAATGTCGTTTTTGAGCGGTCAATTATTCTTCCATGCATCCCATCACTTTCCCATGTCGCCACCCACCAGTGGCAGATACCATGACACGAAGAGAACTTTTGGTCCTATTGTAACAAGACAGTCAGTTCTTTGGTAAGGGCAATTTGAAGATTCATCAATCGAGCAAGACACGCACGATAACTTGGAGAAAACAAGCCTTTCATTCAAGAAGCATGCAGCCTAGCTCTGCCCGGCTTATGGCTTTAGCATTCCACACAAATTTTTTGTGGATCACACGGGCGGGTTATAACACCTACTACCTACTAAATATGATACAACTGGTGGGGCCCAAAAAATTACAAACTTGTATTTCTATATTTGTAATAAAACTATATAGACAATAATATTTTTAGCAATAACAATAAGTAAATAATTCATACATATGTAAGTATGAGCTTTACAAAATATTCGTGTATTTTTCCAAAAAACATCTATTTTCTAAAATATATTAATGGATTTAATGAAATTGATTACATCATTAACATGTTAAAAAGTGTTTATATATTGAAAATACCATATAATTGAAACAACTTCATTAAAAAATTGGTACAATTTTCAAAAGTCTTTGTGTAGTTTTTGAAAGTGTCCTCTCACTTAGTAAATTAATTTATGTAATTTGAAAATATAATTTTTAAAAGTGTCCATATCTTTTTAAAATTACTTATCTAGTTTTAGAAAGTTGTTTACATATTTTATTAAAAGGTAGGTTCTTTAAAAACCAATAACATAAATTGGACATAAAATTTCAAAGAATTGATAAACAAAAATATATTAATGAAAAGGGAATATTGAAAAAAGTAAAACTTGGCAAAATAAAAAAACTATATCTTTTAACACACAAAAATAGAATATCAAAGAAACACAAAAGAGGATAAAACAGCAAAACGAAATAAAATTGAAAATAAAAACTATAAAATCACAAAACACGGAAAAACAATACCTAAAAAAACTATTATCTCCGACCCATATTAATGTACTCAATTTTATCTAGATTCGTATGTATCTAGTTAAGTATTTAGACTAGATGCATGAGTATCTAGACAAACTTAAGTACATTAATATGGATCGGAGAGAGTATGAAAATCACAACAAAAAAACCCGTTCCAAGGAAACATAAAAGGGAGGCACTACGTAGCGGGGCTGCACTGAGGGCTTCTAGTGTGGGCGTGTCGCGGCCATGTTAATCACTCTGCATCGGCTAAATTTGATTGTGTTTGCCTCAAAAAAAAAGGCTAAATTTGATTGTGTGGGCATACCGCATACGTGTACATGCAAAATATGAAAGCCTGACCTCCCAACGCCCCGAAAGGTTGAGCCCCCAGCAGAACATGTATTTGGCAGCAATGCCCATGAAAAAACAAGCATGCACTTCATGTGAGGAGCCTAGACGTGGCTTTCGATCCTTGCTTAGAAAAACATCAAATGCCACCTATTTTCCACTTCTCGCTTTAAAGAAATTCTCATAACAATTAGAACCGTACGAAATAAAAAAAAGTCTCTCAAATTGATTTCTTTTTTCCGTGTTTACGTATTTACAAACAAATTCCAAATTATATTGGATTGTATACTCATATTCGAGTAATGTTGTTTTTGTAACTATATTTATACCTTGTACTGTTATTTATATATTGTTATCAAGATGGTTCGTTTTAGTTGTCAGTTTTAATTGTGCCAAGTTTTCATTTTTATTTCATTTAGTTTGACACTCTATTATCAATTTTAATTGTGCGGAGTTATTATTTAGTTAATATAGCTTGCCAAAAAAACGACACTCTAGTTGTCACTGTTAATTGTGTTGAGTTATCATTTTGGCATATAGCTTGCCAAAAAAATTACAACCTAATTGTTAGTTTAACTGTGAACAATTGCCATTTTTGTTGCGTATAGCTTGCCAAAAAGAAATACGCCTAATTAGCATAATTATTTGCTGTGCTTGCCTATATGGTTAATTGTGTTAAGTTGTTATTAAGCTTGGTTTTTTGCTTATATCCAGCTGAATATCTATTACAAAAGCACTTCAGGCTTTTGCATTCAAAAACAATCATTATCACATGGCACTACACACTAATCAAGGTACCGTTGATGGATGCACGGTCCACGGCGATGACATGCATGGAAACAGTGAACGAATCATGGATCCTGAAGTCCTGAACCAACGAGAAAAGAAATGGTTTATGGACGACCCTTTCCAACGGAAATCACGCCTCCACGCTAGCCAGTGGGCTCTGCCGTGCGTGCTGCTCTGTACCGAGGAGGTTTCAGCACCGTAGCTGAATCTAAAACGGTCACGTCTGCCTCATTTAGCGGCTTGATCGCGGAGGCAAAAAAAACACATTTTTTACCTTTTTACGAAATTATTTCACAATCTGAACTTAGTTGTAAATTATTTTACAAAACTAACTTTTTTTTAGCGTCCAACATAAAGGCGTTAAGCATATGCATTTAGCGCCCATGAGCAAGGTGCTAAGGTCCTACCACCGTGGCGACGCTGGACCCCCATCGGGCTCCACCCTGGTCGTCTAGCGCCTAATGAAAATGAGCTACACATATAGGCTTAGCGCCTGATGGTAAGGAGCTACACAATTCTGTAAATTTTAATTTTTTGTGTTGTTGTAACTTTTATCTGTTTTGCGAAGGCGATTGCATTAGATGCGTTGCTCGGACGAGGTCGACCCCAAAACGAAAATTTCTCTATGTGATGTGATCTACAATATTTATTTAGGAAGTTTATTTGTTTGAACTCGTTTGGATGGTGGAAATGCTTGTTGAACACTGCTACTTTATGTTTACTGCTGAAACTGTTATTTTGTGCAATGTTTGTTTGATGATGCCATCACATCCGTGCATCTTTTGCATATGTTTTCTTCACATAGCTTGCTCAGCAACATGTGTAATTTAATATCATGTACTTATTTGTCATGATATCTTCATGTAGCTTGCTCATGTGTTTTTCGAAAGTAATGTACTTGTTAATCTGTTTTCCTTAGTCGCATATAGTTGCATCTTGCTAGCTTTGTATCTTTTGATCCGTGTCTTCTATGTTTTCATCCCAATGGAATACATTGCTCCTTGACATGTCTACTATCATGCTATGCACTGATATGTCATGTTATCTTTCCTGTACATGAATATATTGAGGTCTTAAAGTGACTATTTGTTGTTTCTGCCAACATTACTGAAAATCTGCTAAGTCTGGAGTATATTTTACCTGTCTTGCATGCTTATTATATAATTTTATATGTGTCTTTTGAACACAAGTGTTATATATGAATCGATGAGCATCATGTATACTCCATGTTCATGTATTGTATTGTCATGTTGTTGTAGTTTAAATATCACTTTTTCTACTGCTTAGGGAGCATGATAATAACAGTTTGCCCTGATTTCTAGTTTCCACTAAGTCTGTAACCTGAAGTAGCTCTCTTGCATCCTTGTTATATCTTGATCCATGATTCTTTTGAGCGTAAGCATAATGTATGGACTCATGTTCATCATGTAAGCTAGATGTAGCTATATTGCATTGTCAATTTGGTGTTGGTTTGATACTTCTTTATCTGCTATTTTGGTATTATATAGGAGACGCTGCTCTCAAGTCTCAACTGTAGCATGTCGTGCATAATCCATATATACTTGTTGCCTCCTTGTCCTGTTACAGCCCAAGCACTACTACTGCATACCAACGTAGAGAGATCGAGCAAACCGATGAATAACGTCAGATTGGTTAGTTGGCAGGTTGTTTATATTTTGGTAGTATTATAATTCTCGCCAAATTGGTGAGCACGATGGTAAGCAGGTAGCAGCTACCAAGATCTTCCCACAGCTTATTCTATTGCCAACCCATCTGTCGTAATCGTCGTACACCATTACGTTCTAACTGAGCAGTATGAGGTTTCCTGATTACGTATAGCTACCACGGTTAAATTCAATTCTCCCTCTTTTTCAGTCTGAGATCCGCTCGTGGATCTTGCAGAGAAGAGCTGAACATGTCATTGATGGGGAAGGATTTGACCTTCTCTGACGTTTACGCTTCTCCCAAAGCGTTTACTCGCTCTCTCTGCTAGTCCCTTGCTTGCTGTATGCTCGTACCAATTTTATTTTATTTTTGTAAGTTTTCCTCCTGCGTGCCCTGCATCCGATTCTGATGCTGATGCAGTTGTAGCTTGCAACTTTCTTAGTCTACTCGACCGCCTCTCTCTTTTCTCTCCATAAAGTTGTTGTCTAATCTATTTTGCAAGCCTAAGTAAAGTATACAACGTATGCACTTGTCTGTTCGCTTTGGATCATCTTAAGTACTTTTAGCCGATCACATCAAGGACTAACCGAAAGAAGGAAACGGGCATCAATGCATCATCCATTCCTGACGCCATGCATATTCAGTGGTGGATGCATCAAGCACTAAATTTGGAGCTGTGTACGTGTGGTGATCACCCAGAAGCTTTCGCCTGTCTGATGCTTCCGGGACAACCACCTTTTTCCTAGCTATGGCTAGCTTTCTATGAACATTTCGTTTGCTTTTTATCAGTATACTAACTATCTACTACTACTTCTGATCCTAATTTGGGGGCGAACACATGAAAGCAACTGATGACCCTTTCTTATGGATTATAATGCAAGGGTGCAACTAAGTAATCACCTAAACTGCGAAACATATGGTACATCTTAACTTAATTACCACGTTATAGCTAAGCAGTTCAATTGACCTTTAATTCCTAAAAGCCATGAGTAGTACGTACGTCCTCAATTAAGCTTCAACGGACAGATGGGTTAATCGCTAATCAGTTTGGTTCAGTTGCATTAATTGATTGATTCCTACCGGCTGGCCAGATAAACATGGTGGGTCAGACCACATTTCTTGGGCTGCCTGTCCGAGGAGGGGGTGCCCGTAAATGGCGGCGTATCCACATTGTTAGGCATGGAATCATGATGAATTAAGAACTATATATAATTGTGATGTCAAGCAAGTGGCCAGTTTGCCTCATGTGCCACATGCTTGTTTTTTTTTTTTGCGGGTACACATGCTTGTTGATTTCACTTCACCGTCACCGTCTCTCTTGGAGGCTTGGAGGGAGGGATTGCACTACGTTTCCACTGCAGTGTTAATGTGGGGGGAGGGGGAGAGTGTGCCTAATGTATCTCTAAAGTTGTGCCGTCGTATCCAATACATGGTGTACGTTGTCGACGGATGATCGTCGATATCAAAGATCAAAGGGGTTTCTTTTGAGAGATTCGGCGGGGATCAAACATTTCAAATCATTTCAGGAAGAGGGTTTTTTTTATCTAGGTTCAGGTCACCGAGGGTGTACAATTCGGCCCTATGTCATGTGTGAGTGTTCTTGCTGAAGCTTGAATGTGTGTGTGAGAGAGTGTTACCGAATGGCTCCCCTCTTTCATGGCTCCCCCTATCACTCCCCCATCCTTAGGGTACGGGCGAACACTACGGATGACGAGTCGTGCGTTGCGCTTTGACAAGTGACACCTCCGGCCACGTTATATGGTCTATTATGTTACCATTGTTATATTATTTTCCCATGACCGGGGTATAAGATTTCTACCGAGACCCCCATATTACCCTTGAGGGACCGATGAATGGCCACTTGCCATAAGGCCCAAGATGTCGAGGAGGGTCGGGCCTTTCAAAAAAAGGGGTGGTCTAAAAGGTGCCTAAGGTCCCGAGCACCCCGCTAGGGGGGGAGGGGGGAAGGATTATATGCCCTTGGGGGCTATGGCTCCGGATGCATCGACTCAAGGCGGGCCTTTTGGACCCTATCCCACCTGACGCCGACAGGGGCGATGCAAAGTATTATGGGACCAACTTCAGAATTTTGATTCTCAAAAAAGAAATTTGGTGCTCATATTTATTTATAGACATTGGTGCCTCTTCGAGAGAATTTAATTAAATACAGTAAGTCTTACTGATTTTTCATCAAAAATTTTATCAAATTTAGCGTGTGGCTACCTAAGAGCATACTCACGTGACATGTGTATTTGTATGTGATGATGCATGTGCACATGTAGGCTTCTTTCCTTCAAAAAATAATACGGAGTATAGCTCACGTGTGATGTTTTTTTGTCTTACCGTGCTCTTGGCAATAATTAATCAAGCACACGCAACCTTTTAATTAGGGACATAAGATTTCAAGTTGGACCTCGTACACGTAGAGAATTAAAATATAACTCATGTATACATGAAACTAAAATATACACGAATGTTTTCACATATATGCAAATATGCATGTACGCACTCTATATTTTTCGATTACACGTAGTAGAAATAATCACACAATAATGAGACAACATAAACATGTAATATCATCTTTAAACAATTGTACGGTACATCATTACCGATTCATTTGTGTTAAACCAAAGATAATATTGTTTGAAATTCAACTATATTCTTATATAGAGAACTACTTTTGGACAAATCGCTTAGATCTAAAAGAAGAAAATACATTTATCCATATTTTAATTAATCATAATCATGGACATTATATATCGTATCCATCTATGCCATCCGTGTGTTTCCTCGTGGCAACACTAGGAAGTTCCTCCCAAGTAGGCAATTTCAGAGGACGAGTTCCATGGAGCTCATTTAGTATTTCTGATTCCTCTCCACTTACTAAATGTAGCATTATGCACTTTTGTAACATTACGTGGATCAATAATCGATTGCTACTCTTCATCAAATGAGGATGTAGCACAAAAAAGAGTCCTTACGTCACCTATGTGATCATCGGTGTCGTTTTCTCTTCAATATTTTCTCCTCCTCCTTGCCATCCTACCCCTCCTATAATAAAATCTCCTTCGCCTCATTGGGCGCCAAGGCCAATGCCGTTTTCGAGGATCCAATTATTCTCCCATGCATCATCGACTCATCCCATCATTCTCCTCATGTTACCACCCATTTATGCCGAGATTACAACTTGAAGGACATTTGTGGACCTCGTGCAACCCGAAAATGACTTCTTGGATGAGGGCAATTTGAATTCATTAGTGGAGCAGAAGAAGCACAAAAACATGGGAAAAAAACAAGCATTTCATTGAGGAAGCATTGGATTTGGAATTCTACGCAGTTTCTTACTGGATCACACTAGGGTGATTGCATGCTAAATAGGCCACTATTATGTGGCCCAATAAAAGGTAGAACACCATTTTTCACAATTTTGATTAACTAAAAATTAAAATCCATTTAATAATGAAAATAAGTAAAATATTCATGTATTATAAAAAATACACATACATAAAAATGGTAAAAATAATATACTACTATAAATATTCATGTAATTTGAAAATCATGTCTTACTATGTTTATATTTTTAAATAAATGCTTGTTTTATTAAGAGAAGTGCTTACATACTTTAAAATGTGTGCGTATAATTTAAAAAGTGCCATGTATTTAAATAAAATTGTGAGCAATTTTACTAAAACAGATAGTGTATTAAATAAAACAAGGTAATTTTGAAAAGTGTTCACTCATTTAAAAAAATATTCATGTAATTTTAAGATAATTTGCACATAATTTTGGAAAGTGTTCACTTCACTTAAAAAAGTTCATGTAGCATTAGACAACTGTTCATGTATTTTCCTGTAAAAAAGTGTTTACATATTTTGGAAAAGTTGTCCTTGTGTGTTTTCTTGTAAAATTTTCATATGTTAAAAATATTTACAAGAAAGGAAAAAGGTAAAATAACACGAAAATAGAAAAATGGTAAAAACCAAAATAAGCTGGAGGGACAACAACGGATGCATGGTCTACAACGATGACATGCACTAGAAATCAATGGGATCTTGGATCCTAAACAACCGAGGAAGAAACAGTTCATGGACGACACCTTTCGACGGAAATCACGCCACGCTAGCTACTGCATTCTGCCGTTGCTGAATCTGACGACAATGGCGACGCCTGCCTTTCAGCCGCGGACGACATCGACTGATGGCCGGTCCAGGCGCATTAGTCCTTTGGAATTATCTGCCGATGTGATGCAACAACTGATCAGCGACAACGACGAGCCCAGCGATGCCAATCAATCATGGAAACTGATGAATAATTTGCTGGTTCGTCCTCCTCCTGTTACATCCCAAGCACTATTGCATGCTAACTGTAGACTAACTACCGGTGCTGTTTCGTGCAAGGAGACTGACGAATAACATGAGCTTGGTTGGTTGGCAGGTTGTTTATGCATTGGCACTACTTGCCAAAATGCTGAGCACGATGAATTGACCCTAGCAACCTGGCAGCTACTAAGATCTCCCCCAAGTTTATTGTATTGCAGGAAATATAGGGATGCTATTCTTGATTTGCAAACTTCGGCATCCATCTGTCGTAATCGTCCTACACCGTCCTTTGAATTGAGTATGAAGTTTCCGAGTGGTGGTTAAGAGCATATCTAGCGGATGCCCTATACTTAATCCCTCATACATTTTTTATCTTAAAAAATTGAATATTTTAAGGGATTAAATTTTCTTCATTAACAGGTTTCCTAAACTTGGGCCCTAAAATTTTCAGAAAATTTTCATTCAAATTTCTTTGAAACTAATATTTAAAGTACTTCATTTCATAACTAAACAACAGGTACTATATTAACATCAAGTGTAGCATATTAGAACAATTCATTACCTACTACATTACTACCAATCAACACCGAATAAATTAAAACATTACTACATATAGATAAATTTACTCCTAGTCGGAGGAGATGTTGATCACTCACGCGCCACAGGGACCGATCTCGTTGTCGTTGGCGTTAGGCCCAGTCCACATCATCAGGGCTAACCCGTTGGTCTCGTCCTCCTCCTTATCCTCTTCCTCCTCGATGCTTTTTGCCTTCTATGTCCTCGTGCAACTCTACAAACTTTATGGCACGACAAATGTGCTCGCGACCCTCGAGCTTGAGCGTGCGTACGATATCCAATGACAGGAAGATCACGTGGTTCTCGACTAGCGCGTTCGTATTTTGCATGTACCATTGCTGTCAATAGGAGATATATGTCATCGCACCAGGTCACCCGCGCTGAGTACCTTGAAGTCGTTGGTGGCAAACCCGACATTCGGGTCCATCGACATCCCCTCCTCATCCTCTTCCTTCTCCGAGATTGGGTCCAAAGAGTTTGGAGGCTCACTAGAGGTGATGTGTTTCGCCGGACGTGGTACGTATACTCTGCGGCGATGAGCTCGACGCGACGTGTGGGCATGAACATCTTGCACATGGTGATTTTCTCCCTAACCATGGGGGCGGGGAGTTCAGTGAGACAACGCAGAAGAAGATGCTTGGGCAGCGACTAGAGGAAGTACTGAGCTCGGTAAGCGGTGGCGCTCGAGGGTGGGGCAAAGTCGACCTCCACGGCAGGGGTGATTGTGAGACAAATAGAGACCCATCAGTGAAGGTGGGGTCTGATCTAAAGTTGGAGATGTGGTGCGGCTTTATTGGACGATGGTGGTCGAATTGGACAGCGCGTTAGCCGATCGACTATAACTGCGAGGGGGTGTAACCTCTTGTTTTTACTGATACTTGCTCCTCTTGGACTGAAAATAGGACGATGGTGCTAAGTTTTTGAGGAACGAATGCTAATTTTTTTATGCATTAATGGTGTAGAGCATCTGCTAGATGATACTAAATTCCCTAAAACAAAAAAAAGTGTCGTCCTCAAATTTGATTTTTAGACCATTTGCTAAAAATGCTTTAAAATATGTCTCCTTTTCACCCTTTTGCAGATAATATATCTAGACATGTCATTTTTGGGGAGTCAAAGTCTATCTTGTTACGTAGAAATGGCAATGGGACGGGTTATGATTGGTAGATCTGAACCAAATCCATACCCATATCTGCGAGTTCGTTCAATGTCCGCATGCGAAAGTATCCATGGGCCCATTTCGTGGTCCATACCAATACCTACGGATATCCAACAATCCATGGATATCGGTATCCATGCATGTAACAATGAAAACAACAACCGTAACAATATCTACATATTAACAATGAAGATAATTATAAAAACATAACATAACAACGGAGATAATATAAATTAACAATCTTGCGTACATCACAACTACAAATGACAAACACAAACTTAATCAATACTTAATGGTCGAAAGGAAATTAGGACTGGTTACATGGCAGGTGTCACTGCCATGAGGGTCTCGTTTGTAGTGATGTGTATCCAGGGAGCAAGTTGTAAATCCATACACTACGGGACAACAGCCATACGCCGACGGCCGGCCACCGTCGGCATAGGCCAGAAAGCCGTCGGCTTAGGCCTACGCCGACGGCCGTCGTCGGCGTATAGCCGTCAGGCATGGGTTTTCTCGGGCTTGCCCTAAAAGCTGTCGGCGTAGGGGCTGGCCCGACGGTTTTGACGCGGCCGTCGCCCCATCCTGGGATTAACGGCCGTTAGGCCTGGTTGCCCTCTACGCCGACGGCCGGGCCGTCGGCCTAGGGTGCCACGCGGCAGGCAGTGGGGCGGCTGGGCTTCGGGCCTACGCCGATGGCCTGGCCGTCGGCTTAGGGTCCCTCCCAGCCAGGCCACGCGTCACCTCCTCCTCGCATCTGGGCAGCAGGTCTACGCCGACGGCTCGGCGTAGGCTCTGCCATTTGGCACAAAACAAGGCCTACGCCGACGGCCGTCGGCGTAGGTCCTGACATTTTTTTACTTTTTTCATTTCTGGTTCATTTCCTGCGTATTTAAAATTCTCATAAGCATATAAGCCATTATATATTATTCATACACAGATCAGAGCCAGGCATTATAGGCATTTATATTACAAATGCACATTGACAAAGACCAAACAATGCAAAATAAGAGACATGGTATAACAACATATTATACATATATAGCATAACAAGTTCCAAACATGCAAAATAAGAGACATAGTATGGATACGAAGTATAACAACATCCCAAACATCGTATCGGTACAAACGAGACCTCTACACGTCAGCTCATTGCGTCCAGAGAGGGAGTCGAGTCGGAGAAGCCGAGGTCTCCGCGCGTGAAGATAGGCGACTGACGGTGCGGAGGCGCCGTCGAACCAGCACTGGAAGCAGGTGATCCCGCGCCACCATGAACCGGTGTGCTCTCGCGCGAGGCACCATTACCACCGGGCCCAGGGTGCACCAGTGTGACCGCGCGAGACGACGACGGCGAGGCAGCAACACGACCAAAGGGTCCAGTCCTGGAGGTTCCCGTTACCTACACATTTGAGCAATAGTTAGCAACCGCCAAGGCACGTGAAAGTGGTAGCAACTGATTGGGCAAGTAAATTACCGGGGTTACGCCGGTGTAGTAGTAGTTCTGGGCGAACTCTTCCTTCGATACAAACTCCGGCTTAAGCCCGGCTCAAGGAGGTCGTGACGGTATATCGACGAGTACTCCCGTAAGCCGAGCACTCTCTAGAGCCTGCAAGATAGTTAACATGTCAGGCATTGCACAAAAGTATGAAAATTGAGACTTGTCATCTTTTGAAAAAAAGAAAGGTTGGAACTTACATCTTCTTTTGCCTCTTTCCACGCCTCGTGTACTTCTGCTCTCTGTCTCCACTGCGCAAGGTCCACCAAATAGGCGTCGTTGTGGGCCTTGTAGGCCGCCTCGAAAGCAGCCTACAATTACAAAAATTGAACCATCTCATCAACTAAACCACTGAGGAAGTAGTATTGTCACAGAAAGGATGGAAATGAGAGAAACTTACATTGTAGCCAATCTGGGAAGGCCGTCGTCGAGGAGGCGGTGTGGGGTCGTCGGGACCGAGGGTAGCCTTGATCCGCGTGAGGCTCAAATTGGGACTGCGCGGGGTCATCTTATCAAGGACCTTTAGACGGCCGTGCTGAAGGCCTCCCCCAGACACGACCAACGCTCTGGGGTCGGGTTCCGCACTTCTAGGGTCGTCCAACTCCGGATTAAAAGCGATCATCGCCTCGAGGTACTTAGCACCGTCCTCCTGGGCAGTGCCGAAGTACTCGGGAAGCTGAGGCTGAGGCTGGGAGAGATCGGGCGCCATCATCCTCATCGAGTCCCATGACTCATATGAGCTGACAGGCCTCCCTAGTTTATCCTCCTGCATCGCCAAAGAGATTTTATTAGTACCAAGTAGGAACATGCATGAGGGGAAATAAATGCAGGTTGTTCCATGTATGTGTATACCAGCTTGGCCTTGTAGCGCTCACTGCCTAGGTTTCCAGCCCGATGTGTCCCCCCGCTGCCGCGGTTCGCCTTGTTCCGCTCGCTCAAGGCGTTCCACTCCTCGTCTTCCCCGCGCCACCTCGCAGTCAACGCCCTCCATGCCTCCTCCTTGCCATAGGCCCAATCGGGCCTAACCTGAAAAATCAATACGCATGTGAAGAACAGATGATGCAATTGCAACTTAGCATTAACATAGAATCTCATCGACAATTTACTTATCTCGTCGTACTGTTCTGCGGTCATCGTCGAGCGTGACTTGACATTCTCGTGCTTCGGCAACGGCTTGCCCGATTTCGGCATGTTGTATTGACTCTTGGCGGTATGACCCTGGTTATAGAACTGTTGATTAGTCAACCTCTTACAATGAGCCTGCAGTGTCTTGTTCGCCGTCTCCTGGTGCTCCGGAGCCACCCTATAGAATCTCTGAAATCATGCATCAAAAAAGTGTGGGATTCATGAGTTAGCATGGCTGGGTCATCAACTATGAACAAAAAAGTGTGAAGAGTCATTGATCACGGCGTCAGAAGCTTTCCCGTAGGGGGGACAATCTGCGAGCTCGTAGTGTCTCCAAGTCGTGGCTATCTTCCTCTCGCCTTTGTCTGTGGTGTAGAAGCCCGGCCAAAACTTCCTAATGATAGCTCCAAGCATGCAGCCAGGGACTCGGGTCCCCGCAGGATGAAGCCAATTGCTGCACAAGAATCAAACATTAGTACATGCCAAGTTGGTATCAACGAAATGAAACTATAGCCACTTACTCAGTTCTAGTAGGTTCAATGAGGGTCCGAGCCTCCGGGGCAGGCTCCTCCTTAGGGACTTTTGTTTCCCCACGAACCTTTGCCTTCTTCGTCGACGCACTCGATGGCCCCGACGCAGTCACCATCTCCTCGTCTCGAGACTCCGCTTCCAAGTCTCGAGAGTCAATCTCCTCGTCTGGAGACTCCGAGAACGCGGTCTGTGAAGCCACGTCGCCGGAAGCGGAGGGTATGTCACTTAGAAGGACGGTACCTCTCCCTCGTCCTCGACCTCGTCCTCGGCCTCCTGCAATCGGAAAAGGTAAACAATTAAGAAACATGTTGAAAAATAAATACCAAGCATAATGAAGATGCAATGTAGCTCCTCGGTCTGACCTCGGGAGACGTCCCCCTCTTCCTCCTCCTCGTCCTGCATCCCCTCCTCCTCCTCCTCCTCCTACCTCCTCGGCGCCGTACCTTGAGGTGGTTGCTCTTCCACTCTTCGTCTTCTTTATCCCCTGAAGCAAGGACTGCGGTGATGCCTTGCCACTGCTCATATTGGCCAATCACCTGCATTGAGAAAAATAAAACAATTAAGCATAAAGACGCAATGCAATTAAGAAGCATAAAGACGCAATGCAATTAAGATGAAAATAAATACTAATACTCGTCATCACTCTTAGCCTCGGGATCCTCGCACGGTGGAGACTCATCATTGTCATGGAACATAGAGCATTTTAAATAGCACGTGCACATCGACAAGATACAAAATAACATCATCATCAATTCATCGTAGCACATCCGCACACAATCATCATCATCATCCAAAATAACATACATATAGTATCGAGATACATAAATACTAATAATCATCATCATCACTCTGAGGCTCATTCTCATCTCCATCATCACTATCACTATCACGTGCGTATAAAGCGTCGGGATCCTCAGACGGTGGAGGCTCATCATCATCATCACTCTGAGGCTCATCATTGGCATGTGCCTTGTTGAGCATATCTACGTCACTTATATCCGTTACTATCTCACCACGGGAGTGTGCATCGACGTGCAAAATGGAATCTAGTGACATAGAAAAATAACGGACGGGGTGGGATTCTAGCTCACCCTCAGCTGTAGAGGAGGTAGTCGAACAACGGAGTGATCAAGTACCAAAAGTTTCGACGACGCTCACTCCAGAGAGATTACCCTATTGATAAAGCAAACAAAGCGACGAATATATCAAACAATTCTTAGTTAAGACAAGTTATAATAAAGATGAATAAGTAGTTTTGTTATATGTCATACAACAAAAGTTTACTTTTATTTAAGTTTGCAAATTAACACTCCATTGTGCTGCACACTTGACATTTTTTTTAAAAGATCATGTCACTTTGGTCCTCAATATACTAGTATTTTACTTTTCTGCATAGTCAAACTCATGTTATATGTGAACAATATAGCCAAACTCATGTTTTGCATTGGCACATTTCTACTCATGGCAATACATTTTCTGAAAAATTTCACACATAGGCACATTTTCACTCATAGGCACAAATAAATTGCACAAAGTTTCTGAAAAATTGTACACATTTGCACATTTCCACTCATAGGCACAAAAAAATTGCATAAATTGCACACATAGAATACATTTCTCTGGAAAAAAATTAGACACATGAGCTCATTTGCACTCACTTTGGTCCTCTGTCTCCGGCTGCGGCGTGGCAAGCCTGCGGCGTGTCGGTGGCGGCAGCTTGAGCGAGCGGGCGGAGCCGGGTCGGACGGTGCGGCCTCCACGGGCGGAACGGGAGGAGCGGGCGGAGGGGGGCTCGGTGGAGGAGGTGGCTCGGCGACGCGAGGGACGGCGGGAGGTGCCGGCGGAGGGAGGTGCCGCGGCGGCGGGAGGGGCGTCCGGCGGCGGGAGGGGCGACCAGTGGAGGGCTCGGTGAAGGAAGTGGCTAGGAGACGCGAGGGATGGCGGGAGCGGCCGGCGGATGGAGGTGCCGCAGCGGCGGGAGGGGCGGCCGGCGGCGGGAGGGGCGGCCGGCGGATCTTGATTTGAAGGATTTGGGCACGGGGGGCGGGGGGGGGAGGGGACACAACGGTTGACCCAGGGGGTCTTGTGTCCGAAAACGGGGGCGCGGACCTACGCCGACGGCCAGGCCGTTGGCATAGGTCAATTTTCATTTTTTTTATTCCGTGTACGCCGACGGCTAGGCCGTCGGCCTAGTCTCCATTTCATTTTTTTCACTTTTAACTTTTGTTACCATTCCAAAACTAGTTACCATTTTAACTTTTGTTTGTTAGCCTTAGTTTTTTTACCTTTTGTTTTATATCTCTCATAGAGATTACTTAATTTAAATCCACAACTATTGTAGACTTATTTATAACATTTTCTTTATAACATTTTATTTATGAAAAAATATTAATATTAATATGGTAACTAGTTTAATATTTCTTTAATAAGCTAGGATCTTGTGACAGCTTGGGCTCAAACATGGTTTCTAATGACCCTATGACCTAACCAACCACAACCCAAGAGAAATGTCCACCGGGCTACCCCCATCCGGAGAATATCTAGGGGGGTCGACGATACGGGGATTTCTCCCATACGCATGAAGAGGCCACACTCGGGATCTATGTCTTGCATCTATGGGTTTTCCACCACACTTGTACACATACCCTAGCTCCACATGCAGGTTTTCCAGTGATTGCGGACCTCCGACGGCCATTCAACTCTGAAACCCTAGATCGGGGGGGCGCAGATCTACCCTTATAGCTTTATCCGTATGAGGGTGGACCAATGGACTTTTTATCTATCTATGTTTGTTTAGCACATATGTACATGGAAAACCAAGGTTGGACACATTTCACCACATTATTCACACCGGTAGACCCGTACCGGGAGTTTTCACATACGGATCGACGATTTTACTAAGTGTTAGCCCATGTCCGTGAACAACGTCAGACACATGACCTACATATGCCATCTACAAACATTAAATCACACTTATAAACATAACCTAGCTCCACATGCAAGTTTTCTAATGATTCCGGCACTCCGACGGTCATTCACCCTCGAAACCCTAGATCGGGGGGGGGGGCGCAGATCTACCCTTATAGATTTCTCCGTACAAGGATGGACCAATGGACTTTTTTATCTATCTATGTTTGTTTAGCACATATGTACATGGAAAACCAAGGTTGAACATATTTCACCACATTATTCACACCGGTAGACACGTACCGGGAGTTTCCACATACGGATCGACGATTTTACTAAGTGTTAGCCCATGTCCGTGAACAACGTCAAACACATGACCTACATATGCCATCTATGAACATTAAATCACACTTATAAACATAACCTAGCTCCACATGCAGGTTTTTCAATGATTCCGGCCCTCCGACGGTCATTCACCCCCGAAACCCTAGATCGGGGGCCCCGCAGATCTACCCTTATAGCTTTCTCCGTACGAAGATGGACCAATGGACTTTTTTATCTATATATGTTTATTTATCACATATGTACATGGAAAACCAAGGTTGAACACATTTCACCACATTATTCACACCGGTAGACACGTATCGGGAGTTTCCACATACGGATCGACGATTTTACTAAGTGTTAGCCCATGTCCGTGAACAACGTCAGACACATGACCTACATATGCCATCTACAAACATTAAATCACACTTATAAACATAACCTAGCTCCACATGCAGGTTTTCCAATGATTCCGGCCCTCCGACGATCATTCACCCCCAAAACCCTAGATCGGTCGCAGATCTACCCTTATAGCTTTCTCCGTACGAGGATGGACCAATGGAATTTTTTATCTATCTATGTTTGCTTAGCACATATGTACATGGAAAACCAAGGTTGAACACATTTCACCACATTATTCACACCGGTAGACACGTACCGGGAGTTTCCACTTACGGATCGACGATTTTACTAAGTGTTAGCCCATGTCCGTGAACAACGTCAGACGCATGACCTACATATGCCATCTACAAACGTTAAATCACACTTATAAACATAACCTAGCTCCACATGCAGGTTTTCCAATGATTCCGGCCCTCCGACGGTCATTCAGCCCCGAAACCCTAGATCGGGGGGCCCGCAGATCTACCCTTATAGTTTTCTCCGTACGAGGATGGACCAATGGACTTTTTTTATCTATCATGTTTGTTTAGCACATATGTACATGGAAAACCAAGGTTGAACACATTTCACCACATTATTCACACCGGTAGACACGTACCGGGAGTTTCGACATACGGATCGATGATTTTACTAAGTGTTAGCCCATGTCCGTGAACAACGTCAGACACATGACCTACATATGCCATCTACAAACATTAAATCACACTTATAAACATAACCTAGCTCCACATGCAGGTTTTCCAATGATTCCGGCCCTCCGACGGTCATTCACCCCCGAAACCCTAGATCGGGGGGCCCGCAGATCTACCCATATAGCTTTCTCCGTACGAGGATGGACCAATGGACTTTTTTATCTATCTATGTTTATTTAGCACATATGTACATGGAAAACCAAGGTTGAACACATTTCACCACATTATTCACACCGGTAGACACGTACCGGGAGTTTCCACATACGGATCGACGATTTTACTAAGTGTTAGCCCATGTCCGTGAACAACGTCAGATATATGACCTACATATGCCATCTACAAACATTAAATCACACTATGGGCCTTCCACCACACTTTTACACATACCCTAGGTCCACATGCAAGTTTTTCTAGGATTCCGACGCTTCAACGGTAATTCACGTGTTACATCCTGTTCCAGAGGGGTGTGTGGAGGTCTACCCCTATAGCTTTCTTCGCACGATGTTCCAACAATGTATTTTTTTGTTGTTGATGTTTTTTAGGACATAACTACATGGAAAACAAGGTTAGGACCTTGTAACACATCGTAGCCTCCGGTATACCCGCAAACGGGTGTATTCCACACCTACATGCATGTCCATGACTTTGCATATATAGTGTTATCGCATGAATGTGGAGATGGTCACACCAAGGAGCTATACATTGCATTTATGCATGGATCTTACACCACACTTGGACACATACCCTACAATCACATTCAAGTTCATGCGGTACTATGGCGCTCTGGCGATCTTTCTTCACCGAAACCCGGCCCAGTCTGGCCGCGAGGGGCGGGGCCGGGGAGGGGGCGGCGGTTTACCCTTATAGCTTTCTCCTCACGAGGTAAAACTGTGGAGCATACACATATTAATATAGTACTAGTAGCATAATATATTTTAATTTAGTATTATAATTTATTAATATATTATCTTATGTATTAACTAGAAGACACAAAAAGAATAAATAGGCGTATATCGAGGGTTGAAATGAGATGATATATATATATTATAATCCCATTTCCAATATTAGTTTATGTATTAGTAATATAAGATTAAACTATTAAACAAAAGAAAAGAAAATAAAAAAGAAAAATGAAAGTAGGTACTACGCCGACGGCCAAAGGTCGGGGCCGTCGGCGTAGCCTCTACTGGCTAATGGGGTTGCCGCCCGTCGTCAACGGGGCCCACCTGGCAGGAGTTACGCCGACGGCTTGGGCTACGCCGACGGCAGCCCTCGGCGTAAATTGGGCCTACGCTGACGGCGGCCCTCGACTTAAATAGGCCTAAGCCGACGGCCCATTACGGGGCTGACGAGTCTGCCAGTCTATCCGTCGGCGTAGATGTCGGCCGTAGGCGTTAACCGCCTCTCCCGTAGTGATACCTGACCATTAGTTCATGGTATCCATCCAAGAAAATTCATAAATAGAAAAGGTTCTCCGAATCTTTGCCCAATGGGCTTGATATCCATGGATACTAAGATCCATGGATAATATTGTCATCCCTTATGCAACCTTCCCTTATTCCTAAGCATTTACTCACTCTGCTAGTCCCTTGCTCGTTGCATTCTCGTATCAATTTTGTGCTTATTTAATTTTATTCTACATGCTTACATATTGACGATTATTATAGAGACTACGCCGATATAACGACTCTGCTATAGTTGGTCCATGATATTCTATGGGCTATTTTATTGTGAAGTATATCCTCAGATGTCATTCTTGGTTAGCATTTGCGGCTCTAGGGCACCTCGTAAGCCATTTGTTCGAATTAACAACTTCCACGTTTGTTTTTTCCTTTGTGTGGTGTGTGTTCATGTGGCGGTTAAATTCAATCCTCCCTCTCTTTCTTACTCTCGTCATCTATAGTGGATCATGCAGAAAGAGGTACAGTATTAGCTAAACATGTCATTAATGGGGAAAGATTTGACTGTCTCTCACGTTAAGAAGTACCTTCCCATCTCCCAAAGCGTTTACCCGATCTACTGTCTTGGCAGTCTTGCTTGCTACCCGTACCATTTTTATTCTTCTTTATCCCCTTGAGCGTGTGTGCATCAGATTCTGATGCTGGTGCTGATGCAGTTGTACCTTGCCACTTTCTTAGTCTACTCGATCGTCTATTTCTTTTCTGCATAAAGTGATCATCTTATCTGTGTTGCAAGTATAGGTATATACTCTACTATATACATATGCACTTGCATGGTCACCTTTCGCCGATCACACATCAATAAGGACTAACCGAAAGGAGGGCAAAGTAGCAACATCCATTCTTGACGCCATGTTCAGTGATATGGACTTATCAAGCACTAAATTTGGAGCTGTGTACGAGTGGTGATCACCCAGAAGCTTTCGGATGTCTGATGCTTCCGGGACAACTACCTTTTTCTATAGTAAGTAGCTAGCTTCCTAAGAACATTTCGTTTTCCTTTTTATGAAGTACTATGTAACTATGGAGTACTTCTGATCCTAATTTGGAGGGTGAACGCACGGAAGCAACTGAAGACACTTTTGATGGATCCATGCAAGGGGCCTAATTATCTTCTAGCTAGTTAAGTTAATTAGCACTTCAATTAACCTTCAGTTCGTACGTCCTCCATTAAGCTTCACTAGTTGAGGAGTACTGTAGTAGTAGTAGTATTTTTCTTGACAGCACGGGCATGTAACTTAATTCGGTGCAGTTGCATTAATGGATTGATTCCTACCGGCCGGCCAGATAAACGTGGTGGGTCAGACAGCATTTCTTGGGCTGCCTGTTCAGTTGAAAAACAAAAGGGGAAGGTGGTGCCCGTGAATGGCGGCGTATCCACATTGTTAGGCATGGAATCATGATGGATTAAGAACTACTCTATATATACTTGTGACTTGTGAGGTCAAGCAAGTGGCCGGGTTTGCTTCATGAGTCTCTTTACGGTGCATCAAGTAAATGTGGGCCGTCGTTCATTGGACCAGATTAGACGGTCCATATCCGAATATGATACACTGATGTCACCTGTATCATGAGAAGGTCCGAACGATATTTCAGGTATAAAAATTATTTTAACATTTATTTATTTTTTATTAAATTAATAAAATTCAATAAAAAAAATTGAACGATATTATCCTGCGAACCTATATTTTTCTTTGGACGACCAGTTTTTTAAACCATTATTTCCATGGGCTTAAGTAAGGCCCGTGTAATTTGAACCGTTGGATCATCCTAAATGATATACCTCCACTTATGTATCATGATGCATCATAAAATCTCTCTTGCCTCATACCACCACATGCTTGTTGCTTTCACTTCACCTTCATCGTCTTTCTTGGAGACGATTTTTGATGCTCATACTTACACACAATGATCCATATTCGGTGAGGATTTAATTAGTTGGTAAGTTTTGCTGATTTTATCACCGATATTTTGCAAGTGTAGGGTGTACTAGCTATGAGCGTACTTGCGTAGGCTTCTTCCTTTTGGAAAAATAATATAACTCACATGTGGTGTTCTTTTCGTGTTACCGTGCTCTTGGCAATAAAAAAATTGTGGTCTTGACAATAATTAATCAAGCACACACAATGTTTTGGTGATGAACCTAGGATTTCAGGTTGTACGATTGAGAGTCGTACCTCGTACGTGAATCCTCTCCCTATCTAGATCACCACAACAAAAATACCCTCCAAAGAAGATTGTCAGTCACGTGCGTATAGACATCATGCATATTGTATTTCAGTACCTAGCTAACAATGGAAGCTACTACCATACGAACTTGACTTTTTCTTCAAAAAAAAAAAACGTTGATCTTGTAATTTATATTTGTTATGGTCCTTTCATGCATGACCATTGGAGCAGAAAAAATGCATGACTATTGAAGTACAGAAAAAGTTTAAAATTTTATACCCGTCGGTGTATACGGCCGTTTCCACGTCGTGATCATTCGGGGGCATGTGGATGTAGCACGTCAACTATTTTATGTCCCTTGGTTCTTCTTCCTTGCAAGCACACACAAGGTCGTGGTCTCATTCATGCGAGACAGCCAGTGCAAGCTCACGAGGAGAAGAGACGTGGGGGCCAACGACTTGGAGGAGGTCGTTTCATGAAACAAAAAAAAGAAAATTTGGAGGCTATAAGGCGGTCGTGTCGCGCGGCGTTGCGGCTCGCCGGCGAGCAGGGGACGTCTGAGCGGCGGCTCCGGATTTGGTGGTGTGCTCCATGCGAATGAAGCCTTTAGTCATGTGGTAGACTAGGTCTCTTTGCTTGTGAGGTTTTTTGACCCAGTTTTTCTCATAAATTGGGTCGGTCTGTATGGTTTTCGATCCGGTTTTCCTTATAAACTGGATCAATTTTTCTTTTGAAACGAGATCAAATTCAGGTGGGGAGTTCTCCCCGTGACAGTTTCAAAAAAAAAAAAAAAACCTACTGGTCACCCCTACTTCGTCATTTCCACCGTTCTCTACTGTGTATGTTGACCATCTCGGCCTCATCTCGTTCAACGATCTGTATCGTTTTCATCTGTAGCGATGCAACACAACCGATGGTATCATAGTCTGTGTTTATCTTTTGCATGTCATCGTGACAACTTCGGCCTCATCGGATCAAAATGCATGCAACGGCCTTCATGCATGCATGATGAAGTAATTGTTGAGAGTAAGGATGCCACCGAGAAAAAGGCTATGATCTGTGTTTGTCTTATATTTACTTTGTCCATTGTTATAAAAAGCATCTTTAACTCTGATCGTTAAAACGGACGTCGCATCCGTCCGTGGATAATGAGACCAGTCCGCAAAAACTAATGTAGGAATCGATCATCCTACCCTAACCGAAACTGTTCGTCCTCAAAACTTTTTTCTAATGTCGATAATCCTTACAATATTTATAGAAAATAGCATATTTCATTTTAATAGCATAAGTTTTAAAAAATCGCCAGATTTAATTAAAATGAAGTTATCCTCATAATGTAAATGATCTGCCCTCATTTATGTGACACATGATGACATCACATCCAGGCTATATGATGTTATGATCATCGCACGATATCAAAGATCGGTGTTGGAGATGCCCAAAAATATTTTCAATATGTCAGTATAGACTAAATATAAACTGAAATTAGTGAACAACACACCAAAACACATCTACATAATTCTGATTTAGAAAAAGCTAGGACATATCATATTAACGAACAAAGGAAGTAGCCCAGAAAATATCTGATTGATGAGCCGACAAACAAGTCACCCGAAAGAAGTAACTATAATTGCCAGCCATACCCCCTGACCATGTGATGAAGTTCACTCATGCCTTATTTCTCGATAGCTACCGCATCATTTAAGCAACAACCACTTCGCTGCCTGATGCATCGATTGAGGCAGGATGTGCCCCTCCTCGACCTCCCTTTGCACTAGTGTTTTGTGAAATTTTGGAGGTCGCCTGAAGGTCAACCACTAGAGGTTGTGAATCTCCTTCGTGGTGACATCTCAAGGGAAGAATAGGGTGAGTCTTCGTAGTAACATCCACCTCTCTAAAGGGTGTGTAGCTTTTCTTTCTCGAAGGAAGTGAACATCGGGATACATCCTCGTCTTCATGTCTTCGGTTATGTCTAACTCTAACTCACTACTTGTAGTTTACTTTGGTCACTTGACCTTGCATTCACTAAGGCCCTAGCACTAAGGCGCTCAAAATGAGAAATAAGAAAGTGTGTTGTGTGGGAATGAAAGAGTGAGAGCAGGGCAATGAAGACAAATATCAACCGACTACCGTGGGTCCATTGGTAGCGACCCCGTCCATTTACAAATGGGCCCATCAGCACCCTTCAAAGCTCAAACCACCAAGAAGCAACGTTGCAAGGGAGCTTATAATCTTAGGAGATAATGATGATTTATGTACATATATATGTTGAGCGACAATATCATAATACCCAAAGTCTAGCACGACCTGATCTCTCTATCCTAAAGGGGGGACAACAGTTGACTCTTTTTTTCGGCGTTACACATAACATGAATAATCACGCGATAGTAATACTAGACATGCATAGAGATGGAATGCCATTTTTATACAATGATATCGTGCATATTTACGCTGGTCCTTATAGGCACGTGCAAGAAAACTTCTCCACTGTATCAACAAGGTCAAATCAGCTCGAGTAATGTAGTGACCGATCGACATCGATGCAATTCTTATAACATTTGTACTTTTGATAAACCTTCGTAACGGATTGTAACCGCGTCGGCAAAATAAGCAGATAAAACACAACATCTTATTAATTACTCGGGTAATTCTGTGCATATTAGTGGCCAGGTTTCATCCCGACGCATATATACTTACGCGTTTTTCTCTAAACAAATACTTTTTCCGTTCCAACATTTGTTCATGTGTATATATAAATGAAAGTTGTCTAATTTGAAACGGAGGGAGTATAAGCCTTTTTAGCTGCATAAAAATTATTACTAGTTGAATACATAAAGGAGGGGATTCTGGCTGCATATTTAAGCGTTCTAGCAACGCAACAACAGATTGTTTTTGAATACATGAAACGGGGTTTTAGCTGGTGCAATAGTTAAGGGTTTTTGCTTTCGGAAACAGCGGTGGAGTCCTACCCTACTAGTCCTGGAATGGAAGGAAAGAAATGCGGCACCGACCATCCGCGCAGGAATCCCCGGCCCTCCGAATCATCTGCGCTGTGAAGCCGTGTGTTTGTTTGTGCGCGGCGCGTCGCTGTTGCGGCCTCACACCTCTCCCAGCTCCCAGCTGCAACACCCACACACACCACCACGGCGGAAAGAGAGTCACGAGGACACGCTGGCTGGAGCCACCACCGCGGCCCGTTCCGTCTCATTCCCCCACTCCACCGACCCCACCGCTCACCGACACGCCCGGCCCCACACGGCGGCCGAGCCGAGCTAGCCAGGCCCCACGCCCACGGGCGAGCCGAAACGTACTACAGCCCGCGATTTCCGTTGCTTCTTAATTACCTGCCAAATCCGGGCCCGGCCAATGGGCTGGCGCCACGTGCATGCGCCGTGCCAAAAATATATATAACCTGTCTGTCTCGGAGCCTTGGCGGGTCCGGGCGCGGTTGGCATCGCGGGTCGGGTCTGGAAGGGGTCCGGCACGCCGCATGAGTTTTTTTTGCCAGGTCGCACGACAGAGTCAACAGCTACCGCCTACCGACCAAGTAGGAGTACACAAACAAGAGAGCCACCACTTTTGCTCAGCGTACATGCACGCAGTGTACGTACTTCTGTAGAATTTCTTTGAGTCCAAGCCATCAAGGTGCAACTTTAAGCCATTTCAACCTCCAAAGGCTCCTCTATCCGTGTGATTTCTCTTTTTTTTCCTCAAAAATGTTGTGGCCGCAGTTGATCATAAAGATTACTAACAAAATACTACAAATTATATGTCCCATGCATTAACAAAATAAATCGGAGCGAAAGCCTATTTCCTGATCATAAAGGGAGAGTCGAGAATATAACCTCCTTGGAATATAGCTTCAATGATATGATATATCGCATACATTAATGTATGATGAAAAACCTCCTCCCAACATAGCTCAAATGATATATTTTTTATATGTACTACATAAATTTTTATATCTCTATTATTAAAATTAGAGACGAGAACTAATTGTACCAACTCCGGCCTTGCCTTCAACCTTCCTCCTCATGTTTTGCATTACATTAATTTAAACAAATTCTATCATATTAAAATATAAGAAAATATAGTTTTTTCTATCCACATCCAAATCAGATCAAATCAAATCAATTTTTATTATAACATCAATTAAATAAAAAAATCTTTCCTTTTCCTATCCATATCCTATCAAAATTATATCTTAACAAAATCTCAAGTAAATCAAAATTTACATTTTTTTCTCATACACATACTCAAATCAAATTATATCTTACTAAAAATCTAACATACGATGGGTACAAATTTTATGTCAAACACAACTAATGGTGAACTACTAGAATATGGATGCCCGGTTGCAATACACGAACAACTAGCTAGCGTTGTTAGTTATATAGATGATCAAAGTTTGGCGCAAAATGAAAAAGGCCTTAGTGAACCCGAAAGAAATGAGTTTCTACCTACCTCAAGGGGAGTTCATCATGTAGGCTTAAAGTACACGCACCCATATTAGTCTTGGTGACAATGCTCTCAATTGAGAAAAAAAATGCTTTATGAATGACCCTAGGTTCACATAGGATTCAAACTCAAGTTTGATTTTAGCAACATACCACCCTTAATAAATCGAATATAGTAGCCTGTCGATATAAATACTAGGCATGTATTTCACATTTTTTTAGATATAAGGCCTGGATAATTTTCTAAGGATGTACCAAACCAATAGTGTTAGCGATATCGGTACTTTGACAATCATTAAGACTTGAAGTCGCATAAACAATGCTACTACCACACTCTATATTTTACGGTGACAATCATCGATACTTGATGCCGCAGAAACAATGCTAGTACCACACCCCATATTTTCCATTTATATAAACAGTTTCTTTTCGACACCGCCGACCATCCTAGGTTAACTACGAGGTGTACATGTCCACGTCAGCCCTCTACCTCCTCACATTTCTCGACACTTGCTTTTCTTTCCAGCCTCCCTGCTTGTCCGCATCTCGACACACGACCCGATATTTTTATCCAATTGTTGTCAATTTTCAACAACCTCTTGGCTCAACTAAGACGCCATGGCACCAACAACAACCTAGGAATTAATGTTACTATTATACTATGCATTGCACATATATATATAGAAGTATCCATTTCGCCACCGACCATCTAGGGCAACCACGAGGTGTCAGTGTCCACGTCCGCCTTCCTCCTCCTCCCGTCTCCCGCCACCTGCTGAAACCACGATGCACCACCTCCCTAACAACCATCGACGAATTTCGTTACTTTCTTTTCCATCCCTCCCCTCACTCTTTCGCATCCCGATACACAACTCGAACTTATCACCCAGCCGTCATCGGCTTTCAACAACCTCTCGGCTCGGCTAGGCGCTACCCGCCATGGCGCCAACAACCACCCAAGAACCAACACCGAAAGACCGCCGACAGATCCATCGCAGCTGAACCGTAGTCATCTTCCACCGCTAGTCCGCATCTCATAGTCGCCACATTCGGCAATCCGAAGAGTTAGGTTAAAATAAAAACACATGCCGGTTAAGCCAGCGTTTTATTTCCATGGATAATCAAAGGGGGGCATAGACCCAAACCCGGTAGGAGGATAAGGGCAGGGGGGTAGGAACCCATAGGACCCGGAGGAGAAAGAGGGGAAGCAAAGGGAAGCGGCGCGGTCAGAGTCTCAACTCCGCGCAAGTAAACGGAAGAAAAACTCGAGACGAAGAAATCAAAACCGAGAAGAGACAGAACCAAAAGCGTCGCCCCCCTCTCTCCTCCCCCATTCCCTTCCATTTCCTTCCTCCGCCAAAACAAATCAGCAACACAGAGAGAGATTGAGGGAGGACAGCCAGCGCACGCACGCCGAAGCAGCAAAGGCACCGCCGCACCACCACCACCGCCCCACCACGCCGCAGCAAAGCGGGGAGTTAAAAGCTAGCCCACGAGGCCGGCGGCGGCGGTGGACGGACGGCGCCGCATTTCTTCGGCGCCAAGGGAGATTCGGCGTCGCGTGCGGGGAGATTCGAGCGCGCGCGGGGGAACGGCTGCGGTTCACGGGCGATCTCGGCGTCCCGCAGGCGTTCCGGGGCGGCGTCTACTCCCGCCTGCTGCGCGGGGATTGGATCTCGGCGGCGCGGGTCGCCGGACTTGCCAGGATCTCGCCGGCCGCGGGGTCGTCGCGCCGTCCTCCGGGAGTCGACGCCAGTCGCGGGTCTACTCCTTCCACCCCTGTACTGGGCTGGACTACCGTGGAGCGGAGATCCGCTGCTCTCAACTTCTGATCGATGGTAAGGGAGCCCTGCCTTGCTGCTCCGGGCTGCTTGCTGTTCTAAGCGTTTATCCGTTACCCTAGACTATAGTATACCACCGTCAGCAGTTTTCCCCCTGAAATTTCGGGGGGTTCACCCACCGTTCAACTGCATGAATCCCCTCATGCTCCCGGCGCCATGCCTGGTCCTTGGAGATTCACACCGATGGCGAGAAATGAGAAATGAGGATGATGGATTGGACTTGTGGTACATTCTGGTGGTGTGGGCGTTGACCTGCCTGATGCTGCCCTTGTGGTTGATTCTTCGGTCCAGCTACCGGCCTTGTTCGCGCCAGAAAATGGTCGGTGTCTCATGCTGGTGGCCATTGGTTGTTGCGATGTAGCGCCACTATGATTACCGGGCAATGCATGGGGGGCGCCATTTTAGGATATGTGCATTAATTCAAGGTTGGCGATATGTGGCTAATTGACATGCCTGTTGCCACCCTTCTGATTGCTGGGTTCATCGTACCGGCATCTTGTTCGCGCCAGAAAACGGTTCAGCTCTCATGCCTGTGTCGGTTGTTCTGTTGTTCTGTTTCGATATGGCGCCTCTGTGATTACCGTCGAATGCACAAGGGCCACCATTTTAGGAAACACACATGTTTTCATATAAGCAATGCATGCCTAGTGTTTAATGTCACATCTACTCATGCAGGCGGCTCAAGCTTCCATCGCGGTGGGATCCCAGGTTTGGGTTGAGGATCCCGACGAGGCCTGGCTTGACGGGGAGGTCGTAAAGGTCAATGGAGACACGGTTACGGTCAAGTGCTCCAGTGGGAAAACGGTAAGTTCTCCATAAGCATTGCTAGGATTTGGCCATCCGACGAGTTTATTATGTGTGGACTTGTAATGACAAAACAACTTAGAAATATCATGTGAATCTGACCTTCCATCAAAGCCAAACCACTTTAATAAGGTAGCGTTTGCACCATGTTCCCCCTTTTTTTTTTCCAGGTTACAGCAAAAGCATCTCACGTCCATGCTAAGGATCCTGAGGAATCACCATGTGGAGTTGATGACATGACAAAGCTTGCCTATCTGCATGAACCTGGGGTTCTTCAGAATTTGAAGTCTAGATATGACATGAACGAAATTTATGTAAGTTACGATCTCTTTGTATAACTTACTGTAGTCCGAAGCATATACTTTCGACTAATATTATGTTAAGCAATGCCATTCATTTTTCTCATGTACGCCTTTCCTATTTCTTTGTTTTGAAACCAGACGTATACTGGAAGTATTCTGATTGCTGTAAATCCTTTCCGAAGACTGCCTCATTTGTACGATATTCAGATGATGGAACAGTATAAAGGAGCAGATTTTGGTGAATTAAGCCCCCATCCTTTTGCTGTCGCAGATGTTGCATATAGGTAGGTTCATGTTGAGATCACTAGGTTGTTATAATTTAAGTAGGTACCTCCAAAAATAGGAAAGGAACAGTTTTTTTTCTCTCTCTTTCCATTTTGACTTGAGGAAAAATCTTAATTAATCTACCATTGTAGATTGATGCTAAATGAAGGAGTAAGTCAGTCCATCCTTGTTAGTGGAGAAAGTGGCGCTGGTAAAACAGAAAGCACTAAAATGATCATGCGTTATCTTGCGTACATGGGTGGAAAGGCTGCCTCTGAAGGACGAACTGTGGAGAAGCAAGTTCTTCAGGTAATTAATTTTTAGACTAACCTGTTCCTGAGTAACTATTTCTGTGACCAGCTGGTGTTTTTGTTCGACTGATTAATCCGTATGCCTCCCACAGTCAAATCCTGTTCTTGAAGCATTCGGAAATGCGAAGACCGTGCGAAATAATAATTCAAGGTAAGAAGCATTCTTTATATGATCATTGTAATTAATGTTGTGGGTAACTGTCGGTTTACTCAACCAATTTCTTTTGGCTGTTATCACTGCAGTCGCTTTGGTAAATTTGTCGAGATCCAGTTTGATCAGAAAGGGAGGATATCAGGAGCTGCTGTCAGAACTTATCTTCTCGAGAGATCTCGTGTCTGCCAAATATCGGAATCAGAGAGAAATTACCATTGTTTCTACATGATTTGTGCTGGCTCACCTGAGGTACTGCCCCTTACCTGTCTATCTATGCCTGTTTTTGACCAAACAAAATTATAGAAAAAATCAAGAATTCAAGAAAAATCACCTGAGTGGTTATTCATATTTTACCATTTCTTGTGGCATGCACTACTTTATTGAAATTCAAGAATTCTAGTTTCTTTTCCGTGACATTTTCCCTCTCCTAATTGTTTGTTACTCTGACAATGGGAGTAGCAGAGCCTTTGTGAATCAAAGCTCTGTACATGAAAGCTATTCAGTGGCAGGTCCCTTTGTTCACCATTTTGCTAACCTTGCTGTATATCAGGGCACTAAACATCATAAGCTTCTGCTGTTTAAAATACTGTATTTCATGTTAGAAAGTGATGTATGGTTAAATTATGCTATTTTTCATACCAGGAACGGGAGAAATACAAACTAGGGGATCCCAGTACATTTCACTATCTTAATCAGTCCAACTGCTATAAGATTGATGGCCTCGATGAATCGAAGGAGTATCTTGAAACTAGAAAAGCCATGGATATTATCGGAATCAGTTCTGAAGAGCAGGTACATATTTGGTTCTGCAATGATCTCATGCTACTCCTTTTTGATCACTTGAGGCCTTGTTGAGCTTTACCCATTGCTTTGTACGTTGCTTTAAAATTTAGGAAGCAATTTTCCGGATTGTTGCTGCCATTCTCCACTTGGGAAATGTTGAGTTTGCAGAAGGGGATGATGTGGATTCATCGAAACCTAAAGATGAAAAATCTATGTTTCATTTGAGGACGGCTTCTGAGCTCTTCATGTATGTACTCTGTAGCTTCTTTTTAGAAACTGTTAAATTCTTATGCATCTGACAAAATCACACATTTTGTTCTTGTAGGTGCGACGTGAAAGCTCTAGAAGATTCATTGTGTAAACGTATTATGGTGACTCGTGATGAGAACATAGTAAAAACTTTGGATGCTGAGGCTGCCAAGGGTAGTAGAGATGCACTTGCTAAGACCGTGTACTCACGGTTGTTTGATTGGTGAGTTTATTTTGGAGTTATACACCGATTGCTAGTCCAGTTTAAAAGTAGCTGCTTGACTGTTCTACAAATGTTTCCTCTTGGTTCATATCTGTCAAATGATCTTCTATCCTAGGCTTGTGAATAAGATAAACAACTCTATTGGTCAAGATCCAACTTCAAAATGCTTAATTGGAGTGCTGGATATCTATGGGTTTGAAAGCTTCAAGACAAACAGGTGCTTAACTGGTACACTTTTGTAGATTTATTGCATGTTGGATGTGTCTTGGTCAATTCAATTGACAGCATGACTGTGAGAGAAAACTTTTGGTTGGTTTTGGGCCCGCTTTAGTCTAGGCAAAAGAGGGGCTATTTGACTGCAAACCTTCTAATTATCATGACCTGATTACTAGCTACTTCTCTGTCTTGAAGTTCTTGTTCGCAGCTGAGCTCCATTTGTCTTTGTTGAAGAACTGAACTCAATCCACTGAGGAAAGTTGCCACAGTGCTAGGCCTTTCTTTTTACCTTTGATTACATGCTAGAGATTCATCACAGTTGGGTTTTCTGCAAGATCATACATATTGCCTGTAGTACATGGCAGAAATGTAACATTTGGTGCAAAACACTTGGGCGTTGCTTTTTTTCTTTTACGAGCATTGGGTGTGAACTTACTGTTTTTTGTTCCCGTGATCATGAATTATGATCATCAGTTGAGTGATGTTAGTCAAACAGTAGGCGTGTGCAGGTCTGCTATCTGTTACTCGCAGGATTGTCATCATGGCGTTTAACGTTTCTTTCCCTAAGTTCCTTTCTGATCATCCAATTAACTAAAACTATGGTATCCTATCTTTGGGCATAGTGCATACAGTGTCTTGTCATTATTATATTTTCACAAATGTTGTTTGCTCACTTATTCATTTCTTTTGTTTATTTTTTACGTGCTAATTATTATGGACTTATTATGTGTAGTTCTCAGATCTGATACACTTTTTTGGGTCTTGATAGCTTTGAGCAGTTCTGTATCAACCTGACAAATGAAAAACTGCAACAGCACTTCAATCAGGCAAGTTTCTAGCTTTCTTAGTTGGAGCCTAACCCAGCAGCTTCACTGTTATGTTGTTCTTTTATTATAGAAGAGTTGTTAACTCTGATGTTGTGCTTTTCTGCAGCATGTCTTTAAGATGGAGCAGGAAGAGTATACTAGAGAAGAAATTGACTGGAGTTACATTGAGTTTGTTGACAACCAGGATATTCTTGATCTCATCGATAAGGTATTTGCTTCATCATCACCCCCCTTTTTTTTCTTTTGTTTGTGACCTATGTGCACAGCTTTGCCTTAAATAATCAAGTTCATTTAAATGAGTGTTACCCCCCGCCCCACCCCTCCCCAGATACCAAATATTGACATGTGGCACCTCATGTTTGCATGAGTTCATGAGGGCCATTAAACCTTTCCGTGTTAGTAGTAATTATCCATGGTTAGTGATTTCCGACCAGCAATGTCAAATGGCCACTACCACCATTGGTTACTAATGATCAATAGCAGTCCATTGTGGATTAATTACAATATAAACACAGATTATTATTAGTTTATTATGTTGAAAATAGCTATTTGTTATTTATTTTGAAAATTTGAGGTTTCCATGCCATATATCTTGCCAGTGCAGTCAAAAAATAAAGGTGCTTCTACCACTTTGATACCTAGCCCCAATTCTTACATAGACATAACCTGTGTATTAGCTTTGACATTGCTGAAACACGCTTGTATGCTATGTTGCCTTATTGTCTTGCCATGTTCCATTCCATCTAAGCACTCAATTCTTTCATTTCAGAAACCTGGTGGAATTATTGCCCTTCTAGATGAAGCTTGGTATGGATCAGTGATAAGATCTCATTTTGTTCACTAGTTTTCTAGCATAGAAATATTCAATCTTACAGATAGTTTAATCTGTGCGCATATGATGTGTTGCAGTATGTTGCCAAGATCGACACATGAGACATTTGCTCAGAAGCTGTACCAAACTTTCAAAAATCACAAGCGCTTTGTGAAGCCAAAGTTATCTCGGTCAGACTTTACAATATGTCATTATGCCGGAGATGTAAGTATGAACCGCCTTGCTCTGTTAGTTAAGATTTTTTTTTAATAAACCTGATGGAAATATTGATGTGTAGGTCACCTATCAAACCGAGTTATTTCTGGACAAGAACAAGGATTATGTTATTGCTGAACATCAGGCTCTCTTGGGTGCTTCAGGATGTTCGTTTGTTTCAGGCCTTTTCCCTCTTCTCGCTGATGACTCCTCAAAATCCTCAAAGTTTTCATCAATTGGTTCCAGATTCAAGGTATAATCTTTTATTATTTTAGTGATTCAACTGAAATTCTAGTTGCTTCCAGTTCATGCTTCTAATATTCACAATTTATATACAAAATGCAGCAACAATTGCAATCTCTCTTGGAAACATTGAGTTCAACTGAGCCTCACTATATCCGTTGTGTAAAGCCTAATAGTTTATTGAAGCCAGCAATTTTTGAGAACCAGAATGTTCTTCAGCAGCTCAGATGCGGAGTAAGTTTTGTTGTTGTTGTTGTTGGCATTTTTGTTTGCTTCAGACTTCCAACACCAGTCCTAATATTGGTTTTCTCAGGGGGTTATGGAAGCAATTAGGATAAGCTGTGCTGGATATCCAACTAGAAGAACATTCCTTGAGTTCATTGACCGTTTCGGTATTCTTGCACCTGATGTTTTGACTGGAAGGTACTAAACTATAACTTATAAATGAAAAACTGTTCTTGCTTGATTTAGTTGGTTGAGCCTTTTACTGATCTTGGCTTGTGTTCAATGGTACAAGTTCTGATGAGATTTCTGCTGTAAGAAGGCTCTTAGAAAAGGTAGATCTGAAAGGTTATCAGGTATGTACATGGAAAAGAAACTTATGTTTTTGGCATTGTTGATCTTTGGTATTTGATAGTTTAACGAGCATATTTTTCCGTTTAGGAACACCATTGCTAATTAATGTGGACTGATATAGGTTATGTGTGACCTTCTATGGTCCAACATGTTTGATACTGGCTGTATGTTGGGGATACATATTAACCTGATGCTATTTCATAAAAGTCACCACCTTCCTGTATATAAAATATCACTAGAATTTAGAAGTGCATGAAAGATGTCTCCTACATTTATGTCTACTTGTATAGACTACAGAGTCAAGATGTTCAAAACAATTGTGCAATATATGCTGCAAGATCGTTTTGTAGTTGATTAGGTGAATCATATAAAATAGACATTTCTCTTGGAATAGAACTCCTTTTTGGAATAAATCTAGTATAATGCTACCCTTTGCATCCTTGATGTATGGACTAAACTCTATATTTCTGTTGCAAATGATATTATTTAGGTTGGCAAGACAAAAGTTTTTCTTCGTTCTGGTCAAATGGCTGAACTTGATGCTCGTAGAAATGAAGTGTTAGGGCGTTCAGCTAACATGATTCAGAGGAAAGTCCGCTCATTTTTGGCCAAGAAGAGTTTCATTGCACTACGAAGATCAGCTGTACAAATTCAGACGGTTTGTCGCGGTGAGATTTTTTGTTCTTTCGAATCGTAGTCTGTTTGGCCCTACTTAATTAACTTTATTCACAGAATAAAGTTCTGACATGATTTTTGTTGAATATTTGAAGGAGAGCTTGCAAGAAGAGTTTACCAGAGTCTCCGCAGGGAAGCCGCTTCTCTCAAAATCCAGACTAGATACCGTATGCATAATGCAAGAAAGGCATACACTGACCTTTCTGCTGCCGCGCTTACCATTCAATCATCTCTACGTGGGATGGCTGCACGTAAAGAAATCCACTTCAGACGACAAACCAGAGCTGCTATCGTTATCCAGGTAACATAAAATTAAAATAAGGCGTGTTGTGTGCATGTGAAATACAAGCAAATGGGCAGAGGTTGGGAATAATAACCGGCATAAGTGCATAATTTTATTTTTATGGGCTGTGCCACTGTGAACTATAGATGAATTACACTCTCTTTTCTGCCCTCTTTCTAAACGTGACGCATGTGGTCTTTTATATTATTACCATGATGAAACCCTACAACTTCATTGCTACTATTCATCCACACATCAATTGTCTATGAAGTGTACCTTTACTCCTGAATTAGCAGATCAGATCAAAATGCCCACTTTATGAACCATATTTCTGTTTCAGAGTCGATGCCGTCAATTCTTGGCGAGGTTGGATTATTCAAGAACAAGAAAAGCTGCTATTACTACACAGTGCATCTGGAGAGGAAAAGTTGCTAGAAAGGAGCTTCGAAAACTCAAATTGGTATGTTTATGTGTACCAGGCACTTTTTATATTCTCTATACGAACAATATTTTCATGAATATATCTTGAGGTGGGCACTGGAAATTTCCTTGGGTAAAACTTCTCAACATGCTGCCTTTTCCACCGCTGGAACCACCAGTAATTAGGTATTACAGGGTGTTGTACAATGTCGCATTTTGCTGGTTTCTGATATTACCTGACGGTGCATGATTTCTATAGGCCTTAGTAATGGGACGCAGCTTGTTGGTTCGTGGGTGCATGTACTCCCATTGGTAATAGTAAAATCTTATAAAATAGTAAACAAATTCAAAAAATTACGAAGTCCATGCCAAATTTTGTGAAGTTTGAACATTCGAGTAGCCCTCGGCAAATTTCGGGGCTGTGAAAGACTTTTGAAAACTGCACTATTCGTAAGAGATTTGGAGTTTCTTTCCATGAACTCCTCGAATGTCGAAACACACTGAAATTTTGCATGGACATCACATGCATGAGCATATTGCATTCCACAAAATTCATAGATTTTACTGGTTAGTGGGTGCGCGCAGTCCCGAGAGCCGTTTGGGATTTCCGTTAGTAATGGAACTGGTCTGAAAACCCTTCGTGGTGAATAGTGCAAACACTTCTCATATCAAGGTCCAGTCTTTCTTATTCATTTTCATTGCTCACCAGGCTGCACGGGAAACTGGAGCTTTGCAAGCTGCCAAAAATAAACTGGAAAAGCAAGTTGAAGAGCTTACATGGCGCCTACAGTTGGAGAAGCGCATGCGAGTGAGTTTTTTGATACAAAATTTCTCAATGTCGTTGTAGCTTTAAAAATACCGCACAAGCATTTTGGAATTTGGATTGCAGATCTTTATTTTTTGTCTTATTCTTCAGTAGCAGTATAACGTGGACACTTGATTAGCTTATCTGAGGATATTGTATTATTGCTTAATGCATGGCTGTTACTTTTAGGCTGATCTTGAGGAAGCGAAATCACAAGAGAATGCAAAGTTGCAAGCTGCCTTGCAAGAGGTGCAACAACAGTACGCAGAAACAAAAGATTCACTAGTGAAGGAGAGAGAGGCAGCCAAAAAGGTTGCAGAGATAGCTCCAGTTATCAAAGAGGTTCCCGTTATAGATACAGAGCTGATGAATAAGCTTAGAGATGAAAATGACAAACTTAAGGTGAGACCTGAACATAGTCTTGACTGGCAAGGACTTACATTTCCTTGGTGCTTCTACTATAAATTTAAAGAACTGTTATTGTTTGCTTTATGGCTTTTTTGAGAAGAGATTTCTTTCTTTCTACTATTCAGCACGATATGATATTTTTGCAGTTACTTGCTGTGTTTTTGACACTTCACATTTCATGACTACAGACTCTGGTCAGTTCTCTGGAAAAGAAGATTGATGATACTGAGAAGAAATATGATGAAACAAACAAAATCAGCGAGGAAAGACTAAAGAAGGCAATCGATGCCGAGTCGAAAATTGATGATTTGAACATGGCAATGCTAAGGTTATTGTTTTTCCTAACCCCACTTGATAGTATAGGCACCTCTGCATAGATGTTGATTGGTGAGAAAACCACAATTCTTATTTATCGATCGACCTATTTCTTTTGATATTCTGCCCAGGCTTCAAGAAAAAATATCTGACATGGAATCTGACGAGAAAGTGCAAAGACAAGCGTTATTGAGCACACCAGTCAGGAGTATGTCTGAGCATTTGTCGATTCCAATTGTTCCAAAGGTAGAATTTATGGCTTAAAATGGTGTTCCTTATTCCTTCTGCTTTTTAAAACGCTCATATTTCTATGCTGACCACTTCTGCTTCGTTCTCTGTTATTCAGAACCTGGAGAATGGCCATCATGAGGTTGAAGAGCCAAAGGTTTGGATTTTACACCTTTATATTTCTATTTAGTCTTTCAACTTCCATTGTGCTCTTAATCTCATGGCTAACTAATAGGATATTATCCTTTTTCAGGAACCCCAAAGTGCACCCCCCACTGTTAAGGATTACGGGAACGGCGATCTGAAGTTGAGAAAATCTTCCGCTGAGAAGCAACAGGTAAGTCAACAATCTTTAATTTTTAAACTGCTGCTGTAAACATGGTTATTTAAGTAATTTAACACTGATCATTTTGTAGGAAAATGTTGATGCACTTATTGACTGTGTTGCGAAAAACCTTGGCTACTGTGAGGGGAAGCCAGTTGCTGCTTTTACCATATATAAATGTCTCCTTCACTGGAAATCTTTTGAGGCTGAGAAGACCAGTGTTTTTGACCGTCTTATCCAGTTAATAGGTTCTGCAATAGAGGTAATCTGGAACCTGAACTTTGGTCTTAATTTTCAAGCCATAAGTCAAATTAGTAGTATAAATGGGTGATCATTGGACCAATGTCCATTTCACATCTTGCAGCATGTTAGTAAAATTAGATGTGCCGTTTTATTTTCATAAGTTGTCCTCATGTTAGAAACTATTTTTTTGCTCTAGAAGCTTGATTTTCTTGGTGTATTACCTTTGTTTGGGTAAGTTCTAAACTTTTGATGCTATTTTTTTAGAATTTTGAATACGAGCAGAATTTGGTTTTGTCCAAAGTTCCGCTACTGAAGAAAACAACAATGATAGTCATATTACTTCACTATTCTCCAGGCTTCCTTTAGACCATTGCATAATAATAGTCCTTTTTTTAACCTTATATGTAGTCTGATCGTCTTTTTATTAAGAACTTGGATATTAGATTCACTTATAGTTATAAATTAATTTATATTGTTCTTTTGAAATTTGATCGTATCAAGCTGCTTTCCCTCTCCCCTAAAGTCAGTCCGTCTTTGATGCAGAATGAGGAGGACAATGACAACCTTGCTTATTGGCTCTCAAATACATCTAGCTTGCTTTTCCTTTTACAAAGAAGTCTCAAAGCTGCTGGTGCACCTGGGAGTGTATCACGAAAGAAACCTCCTCAGCCGACATCATTGTTTGGTAGAATGGCTCAAGTATGTTATTGTCCTTCTCACACTCATAACTAAAGGGGGAGAATTGTCAAATGTAGTAATTGTATTCTGATGTAAATTTGTTTGTCTAGGGCTTGCGCTCTGCATCTTTTGCCAACATGCACGTTGAGGCGACTGATGTTGTGCGCCAAGTTGAGGCCAAGTATCCTGCGTTGCTTTTCAAGCAGCAGTTGACTGCTTATGTGGAGAAGATTTATGGAATCATCCGTGATAATATTAAAAAGGAATTGTCATCTTTGATTTCTCTATGCATCCAGGTAATATACCCCCCCTTAGATCTTTTTGCTGTTTATTGGTAGCTGACATTAGATCCTATAAAGTTGCCATTTGGTAAATGAGCATAAACATATTTGTGATTTGCTATTAACCATGCTCTTGGTAATCACAAGGCTCCAAGAACAATGAAAGCTAGCATGCTGCGAATTTCTGGAAGGTCATCTGGTCAAGCTCAGAGCAACCATTGGCAGAAAATTATCGAGAACCTGGATATCCTTCTAAAATTGCTACAAGATAACCATGTATGCATATCTCTCTTTGACTGTTTATATGGGATTTCACTTCAGCTGCATGTATGTTTGACTGTCGTTTTGTTTATCCTCAGGTACCCCCAGTCTTAGCTCAGAAAATATTTACCCAGATATTCTCATACGTTAACGTGCAGCTGTTCAATAGGTGAGCTTATCTAGTTATCTTCTGAACTTCTGTCTTTTGATTGCACAGAAGATTGTGCAGTACATGCTTACTGTTTGTTCTGTAGTTTGCTCCTTCGTCGTGAGTGTTGCTCCTTCAGTAATGGAGAATATGTTAAAGCTGGTCTAGCTGAGTTGGAATTGTGGTGTGCAAAGGCAACAGCTGAGGTGATCTGCCTGTTGTAAGATTCGCTAGTTTCTTTTCGTATCTGATTCAAATTACTGAAGTTTCTTGGTTGCAGTATGCAGCATCATCATGGGATGAAATCAGGCATATCAGACAGGCTGTTGGCTTTTTGGTACGGTGCTCTATTCTATTCAGTTACACGTATATAATTTCAACACGTTCCTGGTGCATATCTGTCTTATTATCATCCAATAACTTGAAGTCATATCTATCATTGGATTCGATAAAGAATAAAATCTTCATAATATATAATCTTGGATGACGTAATTCAGAACTTCAGATCAATAAAGCAAGTAGCGGTTTAGGTTTGAATTTGAGTTGATCTTGCCCTGTGTGAATTGTAATTTGCAAGTACTCATACATTTTTAATACTCTTTTCAGGTTATATTCCAAAAGTTCAGGATATCCTATGATGAGATAGTCAATGACCTATGTCCGGTAAAATCTCTGAACAACAACCCAGTTTTCGATTTTGTTGATTTCCTCATGCTTTTCTGGTTTATGTTTTCTTACTTTTGCAAAGTATATGGAATCGTCCTGGTCCTAATCAATGTTCAATTGTTTTCTTTTTGTAGATCTTGAGTGTCCAACAACTATACAGAATTTGCACACAATACTGGGACGACAAGTACAATACGCAAAGCGTATCGTCAGATGTGAGCTCCATTTCTTGAGAACTTCACCGCTTTATTCGCAATTATGCATTCTTACCAGCAGGATATTTCCATTGCTCGGCTCGAAAAGCACACAAGTCCCACAATTACCTAGTTGCAGTGTTGTAGAACGTTTATAACCACTACAAAAATGTGAATTCCTGATTATTGTTGTCGCTGCTTTAGAATACATACACTACTTTCCACACGATATTAAACATAACTCGATCCCTCACAACAATCCAGGTCCTTAGTAACATGCGGGTCCTAATGACGGAGGATTCGAACAATGCGGAAAGCAGTTCGTTTCTGTTGGATGATAATTCAAGGTAACACAAAGTGCCATTTCATATAATGGTGTTGATATTATTGTACTGATCCACAGTACTTTTATTGGGACAACACCTTGGCAACGTTCTTAGTATTGCTGTTTTCCTTTTTTGCAATGCAGCATTCCATTCTCAGTGGAGGATATCATGAACGCGATACAGGAGAAGGACTTCACGGACGTGAAGCCGGCCGAGGAGCTGCTCGAGAACCCCGCCTTCCAGTTTTTACAGGATTAGGGACCGAGCTCTTTATACTACCCTGCTAGATACCTCATCAGATTATTTCGTTGATTTGTTGTACATTTTTTCCTACCCTTTTTCTGCTGCAGCATGGTTGCCGTGCCTTCTTTGGGGTTTACATTTTCTCTCCTTTACTATATAGGGTAGTCAGTACTAGGGTTGGGATGGGATTTCCTCCCTTAGTCAATAGTAGAAGAAAAAAGCCACACCTTTTAAATGGAGGCAAATCATTCTTTGTAGGGCAAGTTTGATGCCAGCCAGTCAGTCAGTCAGTCAAGTCTTTTTTTTTGGTTTTGATATTACCCAGGGGCAGGGGTCGTTGGGAGAAAAAGAAGCAATGTAATACTATGTGTTAGCAGTGTTCCTCCCCACAGTTATAGTTTGTACAAATTTACAGTGTAAATCAACAGCAGTGCAAGAAGGAAGAAAGAAATCCTCAATATACCAAAGTGACATTGTGCTCATATCCGTTTGGTTGTGTTGTGTACTAAATGTGCTCTGAGCCGAGGCATGAATGCATGATGATGATCTTGGTTAGATAGATGCCTTGTGCTCATGACCGAAATTCTGAAAGCGATTGTCGCTTGGGATTCAAGTTGTGTGTGGAATGTTGAAAATGACAGTGACACCGTTTTTCTTGAGTGGTTTGGCATTTAGCCTCCGCATATGCTGCGGGTATCAACATAATATATACCTTTTGCGTGCATAATGAGTGGGTGCTAGGCTGTTAACCACTACGTACTATCTTAGCATCCAAGTACGGTTTCTTCACTTGAAGCACGAAGTTCGCTAATAACAAACCTGCAAGTTTAAATAAAAATCCACTGATTCAACAACATTTTAACCCTTTTCACGCAAATACGATTTATTACTCTGACCTTTTTATTTGAAAAGATTTACTACTTTGACCTTGAGACAATGGCAAAATAGATAATGACTTCAAACTTTGCTGCGACAGCCATGCTGGCGTCGGGAAGGACCACGCACGCTGACACAGCGGTAGAATTTGGAACTCTCCTGGCGCCAACTCTACCCCGAAAGCACCAAAAAACAAAGACGGAGTGGTGACGTATTTCCGAAGGCGCCCCTCCCCACCTGGGCCGCGCGCGCACGCGCGGGAGGGCATTCTCGTACAATGACATCACCCATCCGGTGGAAAGGAAAAAGCGGTGGGGAATGAATGAATACGGCGGGCGCAGGCAGGCAAAGCTGAATTCAATTGGAAAAAAGGGAAAGGAAACAAGAGCGAGGGGAACGCACGCCCCACGAGAACCCCGGCCTCCCTCCCTCCCTCCCCCGCCCCCGGAATTCCGCCGCCGCGCCGGATCGAGGTACGTAATGGCCTCCCTTCCTCCCCGTCGTGGCGTCCTCGGCCCTTGCGCGGCGGCCACGGCGCGCTCGCGAGTGAGCGGCGTCTGGTGGGTTACGGTCTGTCTGTTGGTTGAGTTTATGGGGAGGGAAAGGGAAGCGGGGATGAGGAGCCGTGCCGCGGGAGGCGCCGCCTGGGCGCCGACCATTTCGCTGTAGCGGGCTCGGTTTCGAATGGGATTGATTTAGACGGAGTTTCGGGATTATTATTGGCGTGCGGAATTGGGGTTCGCCGATGGCTTTGGTGTTCCAGTTTTGGTGCAGGTGGCCGCCGGGGCGAATTAGGGTCGGACAGACACTACAGTGCCATGTGCGTTTCAGTTCGACTGTGTATTTCTACTCTAAAGTGGTTGTCTGTTTAGGTGGGGAAATCGATTCTCTATCCCGCGTCATGGGTGGGCAAGTGAGTAACGTGTTGGATTTGATTAACTGATGATGGTGGTGGTGGTGGGGGGGGGGGGGGGAGTTGGGAATAGGTGGACATGAGGATTAATTTTCATCATCCTCTTCATCTTCTTCCAAATGACTTATCTGCATACATTCAGATGATATGTATATCGAGGCTCATGTTGTCCCTATGTCGCAGCAGCGTTGATTGATTTTAATATCTTTTGCTGCGGGCTGCAATAAAATACCGATTTATGTATATTTATTTCCAGCAAGTGCTCTCGGTAGAACCTTTGTCCCCATAATTCGGTTTCCTGATGTTATGCAGGCCCGTTCGGGCACGGTTCGCCGCCATTCGAGATGAGCGCCAAGGTAACCGTAACCTACAAGAGGAAGCGTGGCTCGTCGCGCGCCCAGGCGGCCGATGGCGTCACTCCGGAGCCGCCGCCGCCGCCCCCTGTTTGTAGCGGTGGGGTTGCCGGCATCGAAGCCACGAGAGGTGGGGCGGATGCTGATGACGGCGTGTTGAACAGATATGACCATGTAAAGATACTTGACCTGCCTCCCTTTCCTCATCGTCGTAGTAGAATTGTTGATATTTTGATGTTTGTTTCTGTTGCATCTGGCTGTCCACGTAAGTAGTTCTGCCGTTACTGGTTTTCCTGCCTCCTAAGATGGCAATTTTTCGCGCCATTTTAAAGAGGGCGCAAAAGTTGCTGCGTCAACCAGTAATATATGAGCCACATGGTTTAGGAGGTCATATCATCTGTGCATTTGGAAGTTTATGATGCCAATATGATGCAAATTCATTTGTATCTAAAATATCAATAGCTGGATGCTCTCAGAATATTACATTTTTTATGACGGGCAGGATATAGCATATTGCTCTGAATGATTATTGTGCCATAAATTCAATGCTTTATGACATTTTAATTCTATATCCATATGTCGATCGCCTACCTTCTTCTGCATCATATACCTTTTCTCCTCTGGAAAATTGACAGCCTATCTCTGCACTGCAACAGGATGCCTGCAAGTCAATGCAAGAAAGCGCCAGAGAAGAAACATCTAAGCCATGTGCACGTGCATTGGAGAAAGAACAAAAGGAAATTCCATTATGCGAGCCATTGCCACGGATGGAGCAACCTGAGATTTGTTCTGTCACCGCTCTCCCCATAGCAGAGGTGTCTAATAATAAATTACAATGCACCAATGATGCAGTTAATCCAATCCTTGCTTCCAGTTCTGTATGCAACCCCAGACATGGTGATGGGACAACCAATCAAGCAAAGAATTCTAATAATTCTCCTCATGTGGCGATAAATTCTCATAATGGGCGAGAAGATACTACCAGACCTAGTCAATGTAAGAACAGATTTAGTCCTCAGCTCACCTTCCGGAGGCGTGTCAAAAGGAAAATTAATTTGGACGAGCCAGCAGAGGGAAGTTATACAAAAGATAACGGCAAACAGCACTCAACACTGGCATGTAGCCCAGCAAGTTTGTCACTTAATGCTACACCCTTGCCCAAAGAAACTGATGCCAATTCTTCGGATACTGCAGTTAAGGTATGTTTTCTCGCTCGTCCTACTCCTACCACACTCTTGTACTGTGCGCAAAATATGACATTTAAAAAAAACTCTTTACTCATATTCATCGTGCTTTGGTGTTCCTTTTACATGATTGTTAGCTTAAGAACTTGGATTTGGATATAGTAAGTTAATTTAAAAGGCGAATATTGAAGTTCAAATTGAATAGGAGTTAATTCAGTTGCCTTTGTACCCAACTGTAATGATGTCCTTACTTATTGCTGTTTTTTACTTCTTTTGAAATATTATGTTATTAAGCCATCATGATAATGTTGAAAGCATATATTCTCTACATCGTTTATGATGATTTTTTTTATGTGTGTAAAGAGACTTCACAGTTTTTACCCAGATGACAAACAAGACTAATGTGCCTATTCTTTTCTTTATTATATAAAAAAATGGGGCTGAGAACTGAGTGCTAGCTCAGTAGGTAGAGTTCAGGATGTTGAACCTGCCCATCCGCTTTCGAATCCTCATGACCCCCGTGAGGATTCGAACGCGGATGTGCGGGTTCAATATCCTGAACTCCACCCACTGAGCTAGCGCTCAGTTCTCAGTTCTCACTAGTTTGTTTATTATATGATTTCATAATTTCTACTCCCTCCGTTCCATAATAGATGACTTCCAAATAGATTAATCTAGACTACATTTAGTTCAAGATACATCTATTTGCAAGTCATCTAATATGGAACGGAGGGAGTATATGAAATAACCAATCAATATTACAGGCAATAAATTTGCATCGTAACTATGACTCACAGATGTCAAAGAAGCCACAATGCATCAACAAAAGAGAATTACATATATGCTCCACTGTAAGCAAGTTGATAATGCCCTATTTATGTCGCTGTATATGGTAAACTCATCAGTAACAGATAACGTAAACATATTAAATACTTGAATACTTCGCCAGTGCTAGTAAATGGTGCATGCTGTGATTGCTAAAGGTGTCCAAACTTGTAATGTAGCATTAACTCTGTCACATATTTCTGTGTGCAGGTAGCTAAAGAAGGAACAAGTACTGGACTAACTTCACCAACTCAACGCTTGCTTGAACAAAAAAGGTAATAAAATTATGTTTGTTAAGCACTGTGATCTGATATCGGAGTGATGTTATTTCTAGATTTACATGTGCAAAGGACTAATTCAATGCATCTTTTGTAGTTCATGCATGCTAAAACCTACAGTACAGCATATAGTTTCCACACAGCATGAAGATGTAAACCAAGCCTTAACTTCAGAACGTGATGGTACACCAGTGTCAGAATTTACTGGCGTGCAAGTGATCAGTGATCCAGATGTAAGGGCGGAGGACTTGAGCAAAACTCTAGGTTGTGTTATTGAAGCACCAGAAGCTTCTGAAATGAAGGAATTACATGGTAACGGTCCCTTCACAGTCAACAAGGCAAAATAAATAAATTTAAATAGGTTGAAACTAACCAGTTAATCTGTGTACAGATGATCCTCCAGAATCCCAAGGTTCAACAAAACATATTCCAGTCATTGTCTTGGACGGTGATAATGATGAGAGGGCCAGGGGTAAACTGCCGGAAAATTCAAAGGTTCCTGATCAAGTGATCCAGGAGGAAAACAAAAGCAGATTTAATTTAGGGAAGATCAACCTGAATTGTGTTGAATCACCTGAAGAGAGGCTTCTTGGTCCGGATGACTCATCTGTTCAACGGCTGCCAGATCAGGTGAGAATGACAAAACCATATAATTGGCTTATCTTTTAGCAAGTGCTTCATTGCTAGTTTTTGTTTGCGGTGAGAATCCCTACGTTTTTTGTCAGTCAAGCCAAGCCGTTTTCCCTTTCTAAACCGCACATAGTTGCAGTCTTCATTTCAAACGCGATTGTTTTTTTTCTTGGCATTTAATCAATCTGTGGGTGGTTTAAGAAGCTGTATTTTATTCTGTCTTAGTTCCCATCACCATCTTGCTTACAAGCTTGATACATGTATTATACTCCCTCCGTTCCATATTAGATGACTTGCAAATAGATGTATCTTGAACTAAATGTAGTCTAGATTCATCTATTTGGAAGTCATCTATTATGGAACGGAGGGAGTACCACCTAATGTATATGTATCCATGGCTCCATGCATAACATTTTCTACTGTACAGGATCATTTTGGTACTGAACGAAAACAAGTTTCTCAACCAATTGAAAGGCTATTTTTTACAAAGGAAAAAGATACCGTCCATGGTAAAGAACAACATCAAGAGGGAACCTCAACATTGCATACCTTGTACTCAAACTTCTATGATCCGACTCTATCATGGAAAGCTGGGAGCTCCAAGGAACCAAAGAGCATGCCTTCAGAACTGAAATTCAGAATAATGGATAAGGTTCCTGAGTCCAGTTTAGATCTCCGCTTGGATAGTTTCCAAGACAGTGGCATGTCTGCCCTGAGTCACGATAAGTTGTTTCATGGAGGCAAGTCCAGTGGATCTCATTTACTGACAGAAAGGATCGGCACATATTCCTACAGAAGACGCCAGGTTCCCTGGTCGGAAGAAGAGTTAGATTTCTTATGGATTGGAGTGCGGAGGTATGGAACTAATAACTGGAATGCTATGCTGAGGGATACACGGCTAACGTTCTCAAACTCGAGAATGGCCGAGGACCTGGCTAAGCAATGGTACAAGGAACAAAAGAAACTTCTAGGTGTAGATCTTCAATCAATTAGAACATCTGCTCTAGGTTCTGCACCGCCTCCCCATATAGCGGAAGATTATGCTGGAAGCAGTTCGTGCACTGGATGCTCAAAGTCTCCATTTCTTGCAGCCCAATCAGACCTTTCCTTGGGCGAGGTGTACCTTCGGAATGCTCGTGCTTCGGATAGAGGCCAGCATTATTTGTCAAACCCTGGCAGGCTTAACATTCATGGAATTGACAATGTGCCGAGAAATTTGTCTCTGGGAGGCTTCCCTGGAGCTTCTTCCTCACAGGGGAGAACTGGGAGTAGGCGTAGGAAGACATCCAAGCTCCAAAAGTCATACTATGACAACAGGTCACAGTGGTGCCAAGAACTACCAGAGAGGATGTCGTCTCCGCTCCTTCCCATCAACCAACAACCAGTCAACAGCCTTCCTCAGTGGCTTACCAAGGGTGCTGAGACCGGTAAAAGCTGGTTCAACCTGGAGACATGGTCGAGCGCGTCGCAGGCACCAGGCCGTTGTACTGCGGATCCACTGAATGACAATCTGAGAGCTTCCGCCTTTCTATTCCCCGACGACAAGAAACCACATGCCATGCCTGACCCATCCTTGAAGCTTGCACTGAAGAGGAAAGCAGAGTGGCGCAGTCTGGGCAAGAAGCTTTTCCATACCAGCGAGGACGCATTGGATCTAAACCAGAGGGCTGCTGCTATGGCGGCAGGGCCGAGGGGCGCCATCCCGAGTTACACCGGCGCGTCGTCTGAAGAGACGGTATCAGATAGCTGAGTCCCGTGTGCCAGTGTTATGATATTGCCTATGTTAGTCCCTTCGGTTGTGTCAGTTAACAAACTTGTTGTCTTTGATGCTGAAGCTGGTGGAACACTAGTGGAGTCTTGTAGGAACCTGTTGCTGCATTTGCCTTTTCTTGCTCTAGCGTAACTGGAAGTGCTTTATGGATGCTTAATGTTCACATAGTAAAACAACCTAGTATCTACACCCGCTTTTAAGTCTCAGTTGATTATGAAATGTGTAATTTGCCATTGTTGAAATGTGCATAACCCAGTTGCACTTTTCACTAATTAAAATTTCAATTTTCAGCAATTGAGAGAAAAAAACCCAGTTGTATAAGGTTTAAGGCCAACTTCAACGCATGAACGCATTTGATCTGTTGGTGTTTGGAAATCTGTTCACCACGATCCATTTTTGGTTCAAATTCGTGCCAGGTTTGCATTGGTACTGACACGTATGATGCCCACCTTTATCTTCCCCTTGGCCCGCCTGTTGATGGCACATCCGCCCCGCCTGTTGATGGCACATCCACGACATTTCCCTTTGGCCTGCCTGTTGATGGCACATTCACGACATTCCTCGCTCTCACTCTCCCAAAACTCTCCTATCTTCCCATCCATTCGTCATGGCCGACACACCGAACCCTATCGCCCCTTCCCGATCGCCACCATAGACGGTGTGGCTGCCCGCCCTGTGCGCCCGAAGAAGCCTAAGAAGGACCCACGTCGAAGCACAGGGCCACATAGTCGCCAAGAGGGTTGGTCGAAGGAAGGTCGAGGTGAAAAAAGTCACAACCGTCACCGAAGTCCTGGTCGTTGCCACACAACAAGATGTCGCCTATGCGGAGAAGGAGGCCATCACCGCGAAGGCCCCACAACAGGCCCTCCTGGTGATGGGTTTCCGTCGCAGTGACCTGACCATTTTTTGCCGCCGCTGCCATGACCGCGGTGAGACTGACTCGTCAGCTATCTGCCCACCGCCGTCGAACTTGATGTACCTCCAAGACACCGCAGACGCGCAAGACTCCTCCCCAACACATCCCGAACACGTCCAACTTCTCAACCTCTCCTCGGGGCAGCTCATCGAAAATGATGGCGCCGACCACCCCCATGGCTGGCATCGACCTCAACGCCACCCTCATGGCCACCTAGTCCATGGGAGGCAAAAAAGTGGTAACGGGAGATTATTGCGGGCAACATTCCCGACGCCCGCAGCCTGTTGATACGTCCCAAACGTATCTATAATTTCTGCTTGTTCCATACTTATTATGGTGAAATTGCTATATGTTTTAGTACACTTTCATATCATTTACAACATATTTTGGACTAACCTACTAATTCAGTGTACAGTGCTAGTTTCTGTCTGCTGTTGTCCGTGCATTGTAGATTTATACCAAATATAAAAGTGCTCGAAAAAATCCAGAAAAATCATACTCCCTCCGTTCCTTGATATAAGGTGTCTAAGCTTTTTACACGGATATTAATGCGTACATGTAATGCTATAATTGGACTGATCTTTTTCTAGAAAAAATAAAAAGAAAACAGTTCAACTCAACCAATAATAGAAAAGAGACTATTCGTTCTATCTTTTTCCGTAGGTATATTTACCTAAACGGATGGTATAATACCAATATGACATGTATTTTGGAATTTTTCTCAAAACCTTAGGCACCTTATATAAAGGAACAGAGGGAGTATAAAAAATCAGCAGTATAGAAGACTCGAGAAGCCCAAAGGAGGGTCGGACGGGACCCACCCCTGACCAGGCGACCACCCGGCACGACCAGGGGGGGGGGGGCACCTGGCCTCCTGGTCAGACGGGGCCTCCCCTCGAGTCCCCCTTCGGCCTATTTATTCATCTTCCTCCGAGCCTCATTACGCGATTTTGTCCAATGTTCCGCCACCGCCGTGATTTCGATCTTGGGATCGCCAGGAGAAGCTGTCTCGGCACCCTGTCGGAGGAAGGATTGACCATCGGAGGCCTCTCAATCACCATGATTGCCTCCGGGATATGCCGTGAGTAGTCCCCCTTGGACCATGGGTCCATGATCAGTAGCTATGTGATGTCTTGTCTCCAATCTTGTGCCTCAATTCTTAGACCTTGTGAGCTGTCCTACATGATCATGACACTTATGTATTAGTTCCTGTTTTGCTATTCTGTGTTTGCTGGGATTTGATGGATTATGAGACTACGTTTAGTTTGTGATGATTAATATATTTGGTTTACCTTTTTATTTTAGTTCTTGAGTATTTTTGCATGTTCTCCGTTGCGTTTGTTACTTTGGCCAACTAGTAGATTGTAACTCCAAGAGGAAGCGTTATGCTTGATTGTGGGTTCATGCCCCCCGATGTAGCTTGAGTGACAGAAACATGAGACTAGGGGATGTGCTATTGCCACTAGGGAGAAAACAACGGTGCTTGTAACTGCGGTTGCAAGGGTTGCTTACATTACGCATGATAGTACAGTCATCTGTTGCTTTGGGCTTACAATTTGGTTGGGGTTCACAACTTAATACCAGGGAGATGTTCTGGATAGATATCTCAAGGTGGATGATTAGTGAGTAGATGCTGATGAATAAACGGTCTACTTTTTTTGGGTGTAATGCCCATACGATTGAGCCTCTAACTTTCTTGTAGCATAGTTGGCATTGCGGTGCGTTCATAATCCTGTCAATTGCCCAGCTATAATTTGTTCACCCAGCATAGTTGTTTATCGTCTTTTGGGAGAGAGACATCACTAGTGAACGTCATGGGACCCCGGTTCGTATTTCCACCATAGTTTACACCATTCAGTCTTTACTGCTTTCATTTACTTCCTATTGCAATCACTATTATTATTTCCCTTTTGTGTTTTGATCCTTTGTAGACAACAAGACCAAAGAGATTGACAACCTCTTTGACTCGTTGGGAGCAAAGTTATTTGTATCTGTGTGCAGGTCCACGTCAACTTAGGCATTAGCTGAATTTCTGGTGCCGTTGTCACCTACTTGTATCTCTTGGAGTCCTAATAGATTTATAACCTTGGTATCTTCATCGAGGAATTTTTTTCTAGTATTTATATCATAACCTTCCACTTGGGGTAACCAACGAGGAGGTGTGATCTACACCCATCAAGTGAATTTCTGGCGCCGTTGCCGGGGACTCCAGTCTACAAGATAGGGAAGTTGAACACTATCTTTTACCTTTTCTTTTTAGTCTTGTTAGTTTACCTTCCAGTTTTTTCTTTTCAACCTTATATAAAAAATATCAAAAAAATTAGTTATCTTGTTCTTACTTGCTACTGTTACTATGTGTACCACTGAAAACACCAAGTTGTGTGACTTCACTAGTCACAACAACAATGACTTTATTTGCACTCATGTTGCTGTACCCGCCACTACGACGACTTCCTATGAGATTAAACCTGCTTTATGGAATCTTGTTATGAAAGAACAATTCTCCGGTGCTGGAGATGATGCTGCCTTGCACAAACAATTTTGTTGAGCTTTGTGATATGCAGAAATACAAGGAAGTAGATGGTGAGATTGTCAAACTTAAGCTTTTTTCCTTTCTTTTTGAGAAGAAGAGCTAAGGAGTGGCTCCAATCCTTGCCCAAGAACATTATCGATTCTTGGGATAAATGCAAGGATGCCTTTATTGGGAAGTAATACCCACCTGCAAAAATTATCCAGTTGAGAAGTAACATTATGAATTTTAGGCAACTGTATAATGAACACTGCCCAAGCTTGAGAACGTATGAAAACTCTTGTTAAGAGTTGCCCTACTCATGGATTAACTACTTGGATGGTTATCCAAACTTTTTATGCAGGCTTAAACTTTACCTCGTGGAATCTTTTGGACTCGGTCGCGGGAGGAACCTTTATGTCAACCACACTTGGTGTTGCCACGAAGCTATTAGACGATAGGATGACAAACTACTCTCAATGCCACACCGAACGATCTCCAACAGGTAGGAAGGTAAACTCTGTTGAGGAGATCTCCTCTTTAAATGATAATGTTGACTTGATCATGTCTTTACTTACTAAGCAAGCTCCTATATCCTCATGATGTTCCTTTAAATTCTTTGGTTGCTCAAGAAAGAGAGCGAATAGATGTTAGTTTTATTTCTAGGAACAACTTCAACAACAATGCTTACATGAGTAACTTTGGTAGAAATCGTAGACCATTCCCCTCCAACAACTCTTATGGGAATAACCACACTTATCCTAGCACCAAAAACTCCACTTCTGAATTAGAGAGCATGCTTAAGGACTTTATTACCTCTCAAAAAGCCTTCAATAAGAGTGCAGAGGAAAAATTAGACAAACGTGATAGCCTCACTTTGAAGGTTGAAAACATAGCTCATGAAGTAGAGATGCTCAAAATTTGGACTTCTCCCCTTGAGGAGAAGAAAACCACACCTATGAATGCTATTGATGCCCCACAAACATAAGGGATCGAGATAGTCTTCGCGGGTAAGTTAACCCAATTTATTGATTCGACACAAGGGGAGCCAAAGAGTATTTATAAGATTTGACAGTTGAGTTGTCAATTCTTCAACCGCACCTGAAATATACTTGCTTGAAACAAAAGATAAGTGGTAAAGGTAATATGATAGTGATGGTGACGACAGCAAAAGTAAACAACAAAAGTAACAACTAATGACCAGCAGGATTGAAAACACTGTAGGCTAGGGAGATGGATGGTTGGGCGCTGCATGGATGAGAGTGAACATGTAATAGATTCTAACACGGGGCAAGGCACACAGAAAATCAATGATCATCTAGGCAAATATCAAACATTAGGCATGTATCCCTTAGGTAGTTGTGCGTGCTTGCAATAAGAACTTGCACACCATCTTTTGTCCTACCATCCCGCTACGAACGGGGCCAAAGGGAACTTATGGAGATTAAGGTGCTCCTGTCAAAGAGCACCGGAACAAATCAATAAACTCAACGGATACATGGAATTCTCAAATTATGGACCATCCCCTTTGGTGTCCCAAGCTGTCACCTTTGGGATCGCCGGTTCCGGACCATAATGGGTGCATACAACTCATACATAGGATCAAGAACACAAATATATTCATGAAAACACATAGGGTTCAGATCTGAAAACATGGCACTCGGGCCCAAAGTGACAAGCATTAAGAGCAATAAGTTGAAGCAAAGAAGATAAACATCAATCTAGATGATAGGCAACATGCCCCCAACAATCTGACGAACTATTACATGATCAAACTCATCCAATCCCTACCACCCCCTTTGCCTACAGCAGGGAATTACTCACACATGTGAAGAGAAGTCATGGAGGAGGGATGGATTGGTGATGGTGATGACGATGGCGACGATCTCCCCTCTCCGGAGGCCAAATCAGCCTCCAGATTAGCCCTCCCGAAGAAGAACAGAGGGTGGCGGCGGCTCCGCGACGGAAACTGGAAAAGCGACTTCTGTTTTGGGGTTTTCCCGTCACGAGAATAAATAGGAGCATCGGTAGGGCACCAGAGGAGGGGGGAGGCTCCCAGGCGTCCAGAGGGCGCGACCCCACCCCTGCCGCGCCAGGGGGGCGCCTGGGGCCCCCAGGGCTCCCCTCTGGTCCCACTTTTGGCATCTGGCTCCTTCGGGTGCGTGGATTTTCTGGTATTTTTCTGTGAATTTTCTGGGACACCTAAAAATCCATTTTCCTGCACACAATAAAACCATACAGGCAGCTCTGCTGAAAACAACGTTAGTCCGGGTTAGTTTCGTCCAAATCATGCAAGAATGAGGGCAAAACAATAGCAAAATTGTTTGGAAAAGTAGATACGTTTGAGACGTATCAACTCCCCCAAGCTTAGCATATTGCTTGTCCTCAAGCAATTCAGTTCAACGAACTGGAAGCGACAAAGAAAACTTTGACAAACTCTTTTGATTCATTATATGTATATAAGCATGTACTACGAAAAGAGTTTAGCAAGTATTGAAAGAATGCTATATGGACAATGCACGAAGCAATTCTTCTTTCATGTGATCAATCACAAACAACTAAAAGTAAATAATATGCTACTGAAAATCAAGACAGGATCACAATGCACATAGCTTGAACATACTTGAGTGGCATTTCGCTAGCCTCCATGAGTGAAGCAAAACATAAATGCAGAAACTCCTCCGGAGTTTTAAAGGTGACTAGAACTCAGTATTTCAGACTAGCAATAACACAAGCATGCAGAAGACAATGTAATACTTTGGGACAATGCATGTTACACTAAGAATGACAATTATGCTCTCATAGTTGGTGCTTTGAAGAAAGAAGGGGAGACTCTCGAACTGTGGCTTTTGATGGCAAGGTTGAAAACCCGTGAAAGGAAGCAAAGTCTAAACATGTGCCAGAGCTCTTGGTTTTGAAAACAGAGATAAAACTCTTTTGAGAGGTGTAACTTTCCAGTCAATGGTGAACGGTAAAGGTCTCTCAATATCTCCCATGCCAACCATATTAATGCCTTTTGCTTACACATATTCCATTATCCATAAATCCTTTGATGGTCTACGGAACCTTTTATTTTGCCTCAAGGATGGAAAGAGGGTATCGTTCCATCTATCATAAGAAGCATTTGGTCCATTTCACTCCATCATCAAGTATGGGGGAGGTGTAACTCTCATATTTTTTTTCTTGACTAGTTAAAACTTCCGTCAAAATATTTTTGGCATGCAAGATACTGATTTCCCCTCACCGCTCCATGAGCTTGTACGGTTATAAAAGGGAAGCTTTTGAATAAATTTCGAGATGGCACATGAAAGTCTAAGTTAGGAGTGGCCGGTAAATACCACATATAGGTAGGTATGGTGGACTCAAATGGAACAACTGGGTTTGAAAAGGAGTTTGGAAGCACAAGCAGAATTCCGCTTAGTGCGAGCGAAGGCTAGCAAAAGACTGGGAAGCGACCAACTAGAGAGCAATAACTGTCATAATCATGCAGAGCGACAAAGCAACATTGAATCGGGCATGAAAGTGATATAACTATTCTGAAACAAAAAGATCATCAAGGCGTAATAGACTTTTTAGTCATAAACATCTGTGAACATGTGCCAAGTCAATCCAAAAATTCTCCGAAGGTAAATACCACTTCAGTATGCCAAACCATGAACAATGCAATGCATGTAAATCATTTCAACAACACATTATGTACTCTAGCTATTTGAGATTAGCCACAAGGAAAGCATGAACACTGGGAAAACATTGTAAACATAGCACTATGTCGCTACAAGCTGGTCTCTAGATCATAAGTACATGCATATGTACAAAAGTAGAAACAAGAAGAGTTCATACCGGTTTTCCTTGTTGCTTCCCTTCCGTCGATCTTTGTCATTACTGCCTCGTCACTTGCACGATCGAACGTGGGAAATATAATCAAATGCCATCACGGACTCGAGCTGAACTCTGAAAACAAAACATACTAAAGAGAGAAAGGAAATCTTTTTGGGTTTTTAAAAGGTTTAAACGAGAGCAAAAGAAAAGAGAAAATCTTTTTGTTGTTTTTGCAAAGAAAGAAGGAAAGAGGAACAAGCAAAAACTTTTAAAAGATCAAAGCGAACAAAAATAAAACGGATAATACAATGGAAAAGTGAGAAGGGTACGTACTCCCCCAAGCTTAAGCTTTTGGCCTAAGTTGGTAGTAGCTAATGTCCCCAGGAGCCTCCTGCTCCAGGGTGGTACTGGTGAGTCCAAGGGTCGTATGAGGCTTCCGGTGCGTACACCGAAGTACTCGGATCCTCCCATGAAGAAGGATCCGCGCTCCAAGAAGAGGAAGACCCTTCACCAAACTGGGTGAAGGTCTCCCCCTGGAAAGGTGGGAACTCACCATGCTCCTCCTCGTCGGGCACAACCCCTCCATGGGGTTATGAAACTGATGCTGGACCACAAACTCATCGAACTGGGTAGCATCAAAGGACCATCCGTTCCTGCGAGAAAAATTGATCAAAAGAGGTGCAGGTAGACGGATCTTGCATTCCGTGGTGGCTCCGAAACGCAAGATATAATAAAGGTTACCAAACTCGGAAGTCATGGTAACAAACTTATGCCTTTTCATAGTAGCAAGATCAAAACTTAAATAAGTAAAAGGCTTATCATCGGGGTGTGGGGTGCCATTAAGAGACTCTAGGGTAAGTGTGGCGTATACGCCACCAAATAAATCTCCCTTGTTACCGTTCATAGAAAGGTGTCGAGAAATTAAGGCACCCACATTATAATCAAACCTCCCTGAGAGGGCGGTTGCCAGGATAGCAATATCCGGCGCAGATATGTTGCTCGTGTTGTCACGAGCTAACACCCCTCTAGCAATATAGTACGCAAAATACCTGAGGTGTGGGAATAAGATGCTGGAGATCTTTGACCGATGAATATCCATTGTATCCATGCTACAGAGAGAGTTGAAGACAGTTCTCAGATCGGAGGGATGAGAGCTCATCTTCGCCGTCAGTCCAACGTTTGGCACACCTATTATTTCACAAAACTTTTCCAAAGGCATGGTCAAAAGATCGTTGTAAATTTTAAACTCAACAGAACCATTATCAGGGTTATATATAAAACTGCTAATGAAACAGGAGGTGAGTTTTTTATACTGAGCAACACGACACGTTGCGAGCCGCTTCAGACCTGCATTAGCACAAAGATTATAGAACTCCTCCTTAATTCCTGCAGCTTCAAGGAATTCGTCGCACGGGAAAGTCATTGCACGTGCTTGATTTGTGTCCTCAAACAACTCTAAGGGCACATGATCTTCGTTGTAGCTCACCCTAGCAGTCGAGGGTGAAGCTGCAGCTCTTGTAACTCGATCGGAGCGCTCGGGCCTTTTCTTCCCAAGCCACCCCTTTGTTCTTCCTAGCAAACTCATTTCTGAATTTTTTGACAAATTAAAAAAACAAGGATTTAAACAATAGTGAGTTAAGGCAAACTACTCAACCCACTTACCTAAGGCAAAAACTTGCATCAAAACTTGGAAAATAAACTTGTACACATGCATGCAAGCTCTTCTAAACAACACCAAGAACTACTAAATACTCACAAATGAAGCCACCAACCAAAAATCTAGTTAGATGAGTGGAGGAGTTACATACCAGGGAGTATTTGTCCAAAATCTCAGCTCAAATGATGGGTCGTAGAGAGAGATCGAAATTCTGGACGGAGAGCAGCAAGAACACAAGAACAAAGTGCAGAACTCGTGTTTTTGGAGAGAGAGGAAGGCGGAGGAAGAAGACTTACCTGGCTGGCTGCCCTGTGGGCCCCAGGCGCCCTGTGGGCGCGGCCAGGGGGCAGGCCGCGCCAGCTGGCCGCCTGGGCCACTGGTGGCCCCCCCTGGTCAGCCCCAGGTGCCTCTGGGTCACTCCCGGCATGGAAATTTTTATTTTTATTTTTCTGGAATTTTTCTGAAAACTTCACTGTTGAAAATTTCTCGGAGTTCAAAAAGCTGTAAAACCTTCTGAAGACTTAAAGCGGTGATTAGTATTGTGAAGCTTCAAAAACACAAAAAATTGGTACAACAAAGAGAATAAAAGCTAAAGCAAATGAAAACATAACAAGCTTAACTTTTTACCTATATAAAACAAGCTCACTAGTAAGGTTGATCAAGTCTTACCAACAAACCGGTGATATATAGAACAAGAAGTCTCACCTCTTATGAAGTGATCATTGCACCTTTACTTTAATGGACATTGTCCCCACCATGATGGTTTTGTATTTGTGGTGCACATGTAGTGGACAGTCCCATTTTCCAATCTTCACGGTCTCAACATTCTCTATAGAGTTAAGGCCATGCCTCTTGTCGATCTTCTTTGGAAAATACACCGTGTGTTCTTTATCATCAACGTTGAAAGTGACCTTTTCTTTATTGCAATCAATAATATCACCTGCGGTGTTAAGAAAGGGTCTACCAAGAATAATGCACATGCTCCCATCCTCGGGCATGTCAAGCACAACAAAATCTGTAAGGATCAAACAATTAGCAACTTCAACGGGAACATCCTCACAAATACCAATGGGGACAACTGTTGACTTGTCAGCCATCTGAAGAGAGATATCTGTAGGGATTAGTTTCTCTAAATAAAGCCTCTTGTAAAGATAAAAAGGCATAACACTCACTCCTGCACCAAGATCATATAAAGCAGTTTTGACGTAATTATTCTTTATGGAGCAAGGAATGGTGGGTATACCTGGATCACCAAGCTTCTTAGGAATCTTGCCACTGAAAGAGTAGTTAGCAAGCATAGTAGATATTGCTTCATTAGGAACTTTTCTTTTATTAGAAACAATATCTTTCATATATTTCGAATAGGGAGGTAACTTAATAGCATCAGTCAAAGGAATTTGAAGAAAAAGAGGTTTCATCCATTTACAAAACTTATTATAATGCTCTTCTTCTTTAGACTTGAGGGTCTTACCTGGAAAGGGCATGTGTTTCTGTATCCATGGTTCTCTTTCCTTCCCATGTCTTCTTGCGATGAAGTCTTCTTTAGAGTACTTCTTGCGTTTATCAGGTGTTTCTTCTTCTCTTACCTCGGGAGAATCATCCTTCTCCGTGTCCTTTTCTTCAGGCTCGACACGTCTTCTGTTTCAGCATCGGAGGTAGATATGCTGTTAGGATCAACAGCTGGCTTTTCACTTATAATAGGATCATCGGGATTGTCAGCCTCCTTGTGTTTCTTCTTTTTCTTTTTCTTCGGAGAGCTAACAGTCTCGTCTTCTTCTTGTACTTGAGAATGTTGCTCGATCCTCTTTGGATGCCCCTCAGGATAGAGTGGGTCCTGGGTGTGTGTTCCACCCCTAGTTTCGATGCCATAAGCTTGTATGTCCTGTTTGGCATTATTAGCAAGCAAATCTTTTTGCACATTAGAAATTTGTTCAAGCTGAGTTTGAACCATATGAAAATGCTTAACAAGACATTTAACATCATTAACTGTTCTTTCTAGAACACCACACAAACTTTTGATAGCAAGAGAGTTATCATGCAACTGACTTTGTATCCTCCTATTAAAATGATCTTGCTTAATAATAAAATTATCAAGCTCATCTAAGCATTGGTCGGGAGGCTTACCTTTAGGGATGTCACTTTCAGTAAAGTCTAATAGAGAGTGTACCTCTACGAAGGGAGGGTGAGTAGTAGGCTCACACAACTTCTCAATAGGCGGTAAATTCTTCACGTCTTCGGCTTTAATACCTTTCTCCTTTATAGACTTCTTTGCTTCTTGCATATCTTCGGGGCTCAAAACAAGCATGCCCCTCTTTTTCGGTGGTAGAAGTGGTTCAGGAACGGACCAATCTTCATAGTTCTTGGCAATTTTGCACATTAATTCTTCCGCATCGTCCGGTGTTCTTTCCCTGAAAACACAACTAGCACAACTATCCAGGTAGGATCTGGATTCATCGGTTAAACCAGCGTAAAAATATCAAGCAGTTCATTCTTGGGGACTCCGTGTCCCGGCATAACCTTAAGTAAATCACAAAACCTCCCCCAAGCTTTAGGGAGGTGCTCATCCTGCAATTGTTTAAAGTTATAGATTCTTTGCAAAGCAGCATGTTGCATATGAGCTGGAAAATATTTATCAACGAAGAATTGGACTAAGTCCTGAGGACTCTTAATGGAACCATAGGGCAGTGCATCGTACCATGATTTAGCGTCTTCCTTCAAAGAAAAAGGAAAAAAGCTTGGCCACATAGAAGTTTCGTATCTTCTCATCAGTAGTGAATAGGTTACCTAGCTCAGCGAGTTTGGTCAAGTGTGCTATAGCATCATCATTTTCTCTGCCATAAAAGGGGTCAGCCTCGACTGTAGATATAAGTGAGAGATCAACAGAGAAATCATAAGCAGGATCAATGATGCATATAGGGGATGTGGAAAATTTAGGATCAGGAATAACTTTGTTCTTCATGGAGTGCTTTTTGAGCAACTCCTTAACAGCACCAGGGTCAGAGTCGACACACTCTCTGAGTTCCCTGCAAAAATCATCATCAAGAGTAACATAATCATCATCAAGGATTCTCTCCTTGAGTTCATCTAAGCACGGGTAACCAAAGGTTTTGCATGTAGGAATATAGGTAGCAGGGGTCTCGGTCTTGGATTCCGCTGCAGCCTTAGCAGTCTGAGTTTCAATATAGTAACCAAGAAAAGTAGTGTCATCAAGAGTAGTGTCAGCATCATCAAAAGTATCGGACATAGTGACAGACTCAGTAGAAGCATCGTGTGGTGGTGGTGAAGTAAACTTACTCATAACAGAAGGTGAATCAAGTGTAGCACTAGTATTCAGAACAGTACCTTTTCTTGTACGGGATGGTAAAATCGGAACCTTGGCGTCTCCTTTCTTACCCATAGCGGATGATGTGCAGCAGACATGATACTTCAAGTAGGCTTGTAAATATTGCTATGCTCCCCGGCAACGGCGCCAGAAAACGCTGCTTGATTCCCCACAAACGTAAGGGATCGAGATAGTCTTCGCGGGTAAGTTAACCCAATTTATTGATTCGACACAAGGGGAGCCAAAGAGTATTTATAAGCTTTGACAGTTGAGTTTTCAATTCAACCGCACCTGAAATATACTTGCTTGCAACAAAAGATAAGTGGTAAAGGTAATATGATAGTGATGGTGATGACAGCAAAAGTAAATAGCAAAAGTAACAACTAATGACCAGCAGGATTGAAAATACTGTAGGCTAGGGAGATGGATGGTTGGGCGCTGCATGGATGAGAGTGAACATGTAATAGATTCTAACACGGGGCAAGGCACACAGAAAAGAAATGATCATCTAGGAAAATATCAAACATTAGGCATGTATCCCGTAGGTAGTTGTGCGTGCTTGCAATAAGAATTTGCACATTTTTTGTCCTACCATCCCGCTACGAACGGGGCCAAAGGGAACTTATGGAGATTAAGGTGCTCCTGTCAAAGAGCACCGGAACAAAGCAATAAACTCAATGGATACATGGAATCCTCAAATTATGGACCATCCCCTTTGGTGTCCCAAGCTGTCACCTTTGGGATCGCCGGTTCCGGACCATAATGGGTGCATACAACTCATAGATAGGATCAAGAACACAAATATATTCATGAAAACACATAGGGTTCAGATCTGAAAACATGGCACTCGGGCCCAAAGTGACAAGCATTAAGAGCAACAAGTTGAAGCAAAGAAGATAAACACCAATCTAGATGATAGGCAACATACCCCCAACAATCTGAAGAACTATTACATGATCAAACTCATCCAATCCCTACCATCCCCTTTGCCTACAACAGGGAATTACTCACACATGTGAAGAGAAGTCAGGGAAGAGGGATGGATTGGTGATGGTGATGACGATGGCGACGATCTCCCCTCTCCGGAGGCCAAATCAGCCTCCAGATTAGCCCTCCCGAAGAAGAACAGAGGGTGGCGGCGGCTCCGCTACGGAAACTGGAAAAGTGACTTCTGTTATGGGGTTTTCCCGTCACGAGAATAAATAGGAGCATCGGTAGGGCACCAGAGGAGGGGGAGGCTCCCAGGCGGCCAGAGGGCGCGGCCCCACCCCTGGCCGCGCCAGGGGGGCGCCTGGGGCCCCCAGAGCTCCCCTCTGGTCCCACTTCTGGCATCTGGCTCCTTCGGGTGCGTGGATTTTCTGGTATTTTTCTGTGAATTTTCTGGGACACCTAAAAATCAATTTTCCTGCACACAATAAAACCATACAGGCAGCTCTGCTGAAAACAGCGTTAGTCCGGGTTAGTTTCGTCCAAATCATGCAAGAATGAGGGAAAAACAATAGCAAAAGTGTTTGGAAAAGTAGATACGTTTGAGACGTATCAGCTATCCAAGTGAGAGATGGGCTAGAGAGAGATAAGAGGAAGAGAGAGTTAAGAGTCTTTCTACACACACCACACTTACTACTTTACATGTTGTTGAGGATCTCAAAACTTTTAGCACCCATCACATCCGTCGTTCACCTAATGGACCCATCAATGGTGATGCTAATACCTCAACTTTAGGACAAGAAGGTCCCTTGAATTTAGAGACTACCAAAGAGAGAATGAGCCTAGATGATATCACCACCCCTTTAATTAATGGTAGTGAGTTGAATTTGATAGTTGCACTCCACGAGAAGTTATCAAATTTTTGCAAAGAATGGCCAAAGACCCCCACACTAGTTCACTTAACATTGCCTTCATTGAGCATATCACAAATTCTGTTATCAAAGATAGGGAGGAGAAGCTTAAACTAGAGGTTTCTATTCCTAAAACACTAGAAGATGGTTGAGATCCTATGGTCAAGATTACATTGAACAATTTTTCTTGCTTTGCTTTATTCTCCGTTTTACCCAAAAGACTGTATGATATGCTTGAATTGAAACCTTCTGATTCTTGTTCTTTTGATGTTCGTCTTGTTGATTCTTTCGTAAAGAAACCTTTAGGAAGGATTGATGATGTTCTAATAGTTGTCAATGATAATTATCACTACTAAGGGAAAGGCTAGCAGTAGCGCCTGTTTTAGGCTCATTAGTAGCGCGTGGTGCCCCGCTACTGATAAGACGCTACAACTAACTTGTAGCAGCAGCACGTGTACACACCCTCTACTGCTATACAACGTTATCAGTAGCGCCGCTTGAAGGGCCCGCTACTACTAATAGCGGCAACGCTTGCCTCTATCATGCGCTACTGGTAGATATGTGCCACTTCTAGATGTAACGGGCGCTACTGTTACATTCTTTCAATTTTTTTCATTTATGCTTATTTTCTCCTATTTGTTTGTATAGGTTTTATAGTCTCATGCACACAATAGTCTCATCACATTAGAGACATACACACCTCAACATCTCATACACATACGTCTACATTGATCATCTCTCATATATATCATCTCATGATCAACTTCGATAGGATCCAACACAAGTACGACTCCTCAAACAAGATAATATTTAACAACAAGTACGAAACACAAGTACGACTCCAACAACATAATATTTAACAACAAGTACAAACGAACCTACTCCTCATCACCACCACAAGGTGAAATGAAAAAAAACCAAAAGACACCCAAAATTCCATTATGTAATATGGAGAACAACTTGTATCCAGATTTTATATTCTTCTAATGGACTATCTTTGTCTATCTTTTTATTCTTAAGCAGCCATTACTCCCACTTTTAGTGGAGTAGTCATTCTTGTCGAGTACCTTCCATGGCCGTGCAGAAAACAATTGTAAGCTCGCCTCTATCAGGCATCGGCCAGTTAGGCGTACATAGTTTCGGGATCCTCTATTGAAAACATATTAGTAAAATAGTTAGTAATGCAATATACTTAATGTTATTATCGCAAAAAAAAGTATACTTAATGTTAGGTCAAAAGATTTCTGAAAATGATGGACTAGTGACAGAATAGTAAAAAATCTTACCATGTTAAACTTTTTATATGTTTCGGAAACAACTCGAGACAAAATGACACATATGGTGTATAAGATTCGCCAACATTATTAAAGTTCACAAACGAAGGAACACCTTTAAGAACATCGATGAAATTATCTTGTTCGTCCATTGTTAGATCAAAGCCACCATTATAAAAAGATTTATCAAAAGTCTTCCGTACTTCCTTTGGAGCATGGAGATAAACTGACAATTATAAATAAGTTGTTAACTTGGAAAACAAGGAAATAAGGAAGGAAACACGTCAATTTTTTTAAGAAACTCACGTGGAGATAGAACCAACTTCAAGTCGTCCACTAGCATCCATATGTCCTCATTTTGAAATCTTATACCATCTCAACGACAAGGTCCAAGATTAAATGTTATTTGCATACCCTCCTCTAATGCACATGCCTTGCATAGTGCATACCAATTTGAACAATCAAAATATGTGCATTCTGGTTCATTAGTGACCTCTACGTTTAAAGTTATACCATGTTTTGTCTTAAGTTTGACATCTTTTTTCATTCTCACGCCAATCATTGATTTTTTTTGTGGAAAGCCAATCATTGATATTGACAAAGTTACAGACGTGAGGTCTTTCATAGCATGGGATGTGCTTGTTGATTATTAAAAAATACACGTCAAAAGAAAAACTAAGTGAAGCATGCTTAAATAAGAAGATGTCGCAGAAGTTGTATACCGTTTGAGTTTCGAAGCCCTCCCTAAGCATGAGGGAGAAGTATCTTTCTTCATCCCCATCCAACTTCGGATACTTGTTGCACCGACCCGAGTCATCGCCACAATAGTCGCACTCGGGGATTCTATCATCGTCACAACCATTTTCTGTGTTCATAATTCAAAAGATTAGTTTAAAGTCAACACACAATCATGAAAGTATTACAAATTTTTGCCTCATACTTAGGTTGAACACACACAAGCAACTACAGGTATGGCGTTAGCGAGCCAAGTAGGATGCACAAGATTCGTATTTGTGTATATCACAAGGCTTGCTAACTCATCCCTGCTGTCACATGGTGTCATAACGGTCTTAATCATTGACATTCTTAAAAAGGAGGAAAATAATGATGATCTCGAATAAAATTGCAACAATAATATTATATCATATAATGTCACTAATACATCTCAAATAATCCAGTGAATGCAACAATAATATCACTAAAACATATCGAGTAATCCAATTAATGCAATAATAATATACTACTACATCTCGCGGGATCAAACTCGACGTCGACTCTCGGTTCCTGAGCTGCGGCCGGTAAACACCCAAAGATAAGGAACCATCACAGGAACATAGGTCAGGTGAGAGCCGTGAAGAACCTACCAGGTATTGGCCGTGGAGATCTCGGCGTCCAACGCAACCAAGTAGCAACGGATGTGCTGGTCCTCCTCCCTGACAGGGCGACGTAGCACCTTCTCTGGGCCCGACTCCCTCTGCACCAACTATGGCCCACGTGACCGCCACCGAAGAAGCTCCGGATCAGCGACGACACCCGGATTCCTCACCAAGTTGCGCTCCCGGAAGGAATCACCTCCCAGTGCCATCCCGGCGGAGCCCAGTCCCAAACATTACGCATCCCATCAAGCAGGTGCTCGCCGCTGCGGCGGAGACGATGATGCGGGCCGGGCATCGTTGTCGAGAACTTATTTAATATAGAAAGTTTTATCAAAATGTACGAGTGAAAAAATTATACTAACTAATAAATTAAGACGAAAGTACTTTTAAATAATGTCTCATACTTAGCTTGAACACATAAGCGATTCCGGGAGAGTGTGACAGCGCACCCAAGTAGGATGCACAAGTTTCGTACTTGTACATATCACAAGGGTTCGCTTCACACTCTTCCCGATGTCACATAGTGTTACAATATATTTTAATAATCGGTATTCTAAAAATGGAGCAAACTAATGATGAAAAGTAATTTGATGCCGGAACACCATTTAATTTCCGGCTCGACAAATCTCAGGCACTCGATATGTCCTACTTTTCTAGCACAAGTCATGCCAAAATCCTTAGAAATTTTTGGCATGACATTTGCTAAAAAATAGACATATCGAGCGCCTGAAATTTGCCGGCACGGAAATGAATCGACATTCCGGCAAAACATAGGCCACTCATATCTTGCAAACAATATCTAACAACCTAACAGAAAAATATAGGAATTTTTTTGTAGCGCAAAACAGAAAATTTTGCAATTTTTTAACAACCTAACAATGGTCTCCGGCGAGTGGTTCATGCTATGTTTAACAAAAGTATTAGTTAGCCCTAGCTCGTTTGCCCATGTTTCAATCTAACAAAAATTCTACAATATGTTTGAATCTACAAAAATCCTAGAATATAGTTTAACAAAAATCCTACGAATCGAGAGAGGGGATTGAGATGGAGACTCATCAGTGGGCGGCGGCGGCGTGATCCGAGCGGGGCGGCGGCGTGGAGGAGCAGAGCAGCCGGCGTCGTGGAGGAGCGGGGCGGTCGACGTCGTGGAGGAGTGGGGCGGCGGTGGGTCAGAGTGGCGGTGGGAGAGGCGGAGGAGCGGGGCGGCGGCGAGTCAGGGCGGCGGCGCGAGCAGGTAGAGTGAGAGAGGAAGGGTTAGGCCGGCCCGGCCGTGCGGGACAGTTAAGGGCCCATACCAGCAGCGCCCCCCGAGCGACGCGCTACTGGTATGTGCGGATCGTTGTGTCCACTTTCGCACTAGCGGGTCGCGAGTAGAGGCGCTACTGCTACGGATTTAGAAGTAGAGGGTCGCGCGGAGCGGAGCTACTACTACAACTTGTCAAGTGGAAACTAGGGCGGACCACCTTACAAGTAGCGCGTTTACTAGGGAGGCGCTACTGATATGGCTTTATCAGTAGCGTCTTCCCTGGGGGCGCACTACTATTAATTAGCAGCAGCGCCTGTCTTTTATAGGCGCTACTGTTAAGCCTCTACCTATAAGCTTTTACCTAGTAGTGTATGTTCCCGTTGATTTTCTTGTCATGAACATTGAGTGTGATCCCTCATGTTCAATTATTTTGGGACGTTCTTTTCTTCGCACCGTTGGTGCAATCATTGACATGAAAGAAGGGAATATAAGATTCCAATTTCCCCTCAAGAAGGGCATATAACATTTTCCTAGAAATAAGATTAAGTTACCATTTGAGTCCATTGTACGGGCAATCTATTCTTTTGATATTGATAAAACTTGATCTTGTTGCTTCATGCCTAGCTCAAAGGCATAAAAAACACTTATTGGGAGACAACCCAAAATGTTTTTACTTTCAGTTTTTAGTGGTCTTAATGTTTGTTACTAATGTATCAACATCATTGTATCTTATTTTTAAGCTTTGTGCCAAGTTTTAGCCTTCGATGGCAAGTGAATCAAAAATTGTGCCATACTGTCGAGAAAATAGATTCTATCTGCTTGACGACTAGTATCTCCATCGTGTGTGCTACTCATGCAACTTGGGCGTGCAATACACACATGCTAGCTTGCTGAAACTGATGACTATACTACAATTGTAATTTTTAGTTTTTTAAATTAAATTTATAGAGTAGTTTTTTGATTTTTACCTAATAATAACGAAAGGTAATTTTCTTAGTCCATTTTACGTTTTTGCTAAAATAAGTCACTCCCTTTTTAACAAATCAACCCACAAAACGTGGGCATAATCAGTTGTCTGAGATATTTTCATAGTCTGTCATGGTGGGATCCTTCCAAGCTTTTATATTATACTTCCTCCGTAAAGAAATATAAGAGCATTTAGAATACTAAAGTAGTAATCTATACGCTCTTATATTTGTTTACCGAAAGAGTACTATAAATGGGCATGGAGGACTCCCGCTACTTCCACAGCGCCACATCTGCACACAACACACAATATATACGCGATTCAGGCAGTACATATCCAGGACCGAATCACTCATGGCGGCCTCTTCGAGCCCAGAGCTTGTGCAGGCGCACGTCGAGCTCTGGAACCTCACCTACAGCTAACACAAGTCCATGGCCCTGCAGTGCGCCGTCGAGCTCAGGATCCCCAACGCCATCCACCGCAGCGGCGGCGCCGCCTCTCTCCCTGACCTTCTCGCCAACCTTCCGGTGCCCCAAGCCAAGAAGCCCTACCTGCATCGCCTCGTGAGGTTCCTCATCGTCAGAGGCGGATCCATTCCTGATCATGGGTGTACAGATGTACACCCAAAATAATCTGCAAAAAAATATTATATATAGGCTTATACTAGAATATATGACTATCCTACAGGCTACAGGCCCAATTAGCTCATTGTGTAGCAGCCCGTGAGCACTCAGCCTGCTCTTTTCTGTCCACGAGTACGACTGTACTCTGTACGAGAGGGAGAGACTCACCGAGTAGCTACCACATCGTTCCAGGCTTCCAGTTCTTCATGGACCAGGCGGCGTTGGCGGCGTCGATGCGGATGGATCCGGCGCCAGCGGAGGAGCCATCGGCGGAGGAGCTGCTCGTCGTTTCTGTGGAAGACACGGACAAGTCGTCCACGCCCAGCGCACCAGCAGCTGCACCATGCTCGCATCCGCCAGTGGGGAGGAGCGACGCCCCAGTTTGAGTTCGGGACAAAGCGCCGCAGCACCAGAGAGGATCCCGACAGCCGCCGCCGCAGTCGTAGACGCCGGGGAGAAGCTCCTCAATGTTCCAACTCCAATGCCCCAACTCAAGGTGAAAACTGAACAGGGATCCCCTATTCCCCTCCATCTTTGAAGTTTCAAGTCTGAATTTTTTGAGATATTGTTGGTAGTAAATAATTTATATTGTTGTGAACGAATTGGCTTCTCTGTTAGGGTGGAATTTCTTTTTGAACACCCAATATTAAATTTCTGGATCCGTCACTGCTCGTCGTGACAGGCGTCCTCGCTCTTGACGCCGCTGTCTCGCCTCCTTGTGGACGACGCCCGCGCCAACGGGTGCACCAGCCTCGCGCCGTTCGTGCTCGCCCAGACGAACAGGTACCACGTCGGGGCGGCCATGCACCTGTCAGAGTGGTTCAAGGGCGGCAAGGACGACGACGATACGCCCTTCAGGATGGCGCACGGCATGGACCAGTGGGACGCGTGGCGCCGCGATCCGACAGCCAACTCACCATGGACTTCGTGGTGACTCGGTGTGGCGAGGTGTTCGACGGCGTAGGCACGCTGGTCGACGTCGGCGGCGGGAACGGCAGCACGGCGAGGGCCATTGCAAGGGCGTTCCCTCATGTCAGGTGCTCGGTGTTGGACCTCTCCCACGTGATCGGTGACATCCAGCAGTCTGAAGGCGTTCAATACATAGTAGGTGATATGATGAGTTCGATCCCTCCTGCTGACGTTGTGCTGCTCAAGGTCGTATATATATATAACCCTTACTTTAGCATGCATTAAAACATGCCAGAGCGACCTGTGCTTTTGATTTTGCTGTCTTTTTTCGTCTAAAAATCGCAGCATGTCTTGCATGATTGGAACGACAAGGACTGCGTGAAGATCCTAACTCAGTGCAAGAAGGCTATTATTTCGGAGAAACCGTCAGGAGGGAAAGTGATCATCATAGACACAGTCGTCGGGTCTCCACATAATGTTCCAAGCCCCAGGTTACGTTCGATCTGAACATGATGGTGAAGACACCGGGCAAGGAGCGCGACGAGCACGAGTGGCGCAATATATTCATGGCCGCGGGGTTCAGTCACCATAAGACGAGGCCAGTCCTGGGGTTTCTGTCACTCATCGAGCTGTATCCATAGCTACAAAATAAAACAACATCACCTAACTAGCCACAAAATATGTGTTGTGGATTGTATGATCTATCATTTGCTGGTCAGGCCCAGCTGTGTCAGTCAGTTTCACAAAATAATTAAGTAGTAAACTGTACGCCTTCAGTGGCTAAGTTTCAGGCGATCATGGCCTGGCCGGTTGCATATCACTACGGGACTGAGCGTAAACGTCGACTGCCAAATGTCGGGGCTGTAGGCGTAGCTCTTAAGGAAAGGAGGGCGGCTGCGTGACCGTCGGCGTACGTTTTTTCCTACAAAATAATTTCTTTTTTAAAAATTCATAAATAAATTTGAATTAATTTTTTTTTCAAACAGGGATACGCCTTAGGTATAGAAATAAAAAAAGTTTGATTTTTTTAACTTTTTTCAAACGGGGATACGCCTACGGCCAGGCCGTCGGCGTAGCAATATTTTTTTAACAATTTAAAAAATTCCAAAAAAATTAAAAAAATTCAAACGGGATACGCCTACGGCCATACCGTCGGCGTAGCAATAATTTTTTTAATTAAAAACATGGATTTTTTTCAAAAAAAATTAAAAAATTAAAACGGTTTGTCTTTTTCAGGAAAGGTATATAAAAATATTTGCAACATGAAGGTTTTACATTTTTTTGGTTTTTTTTAAATTATTTTTGTCGATTTAAAAAAGTAGTCAAAACGGGGGGGGGGGGGGGGGGAAGGCCGTTGATAGCTAGGGGTGAAATCTTGCAAAACTCTTGGTGGATCTATGATGAAATGGCTACTTGTGTACCTAGAAATGATTTTTTGAAAAAATAAAGAGCAAACTATTAAGCACATGTAGTTCAAATTTAACCCCGTTCCAACTGAATCTGCAAAAAATTGTCTTTTCCAGGAGAGGTATAAAAAAATATTTTACATGAAATATTTGGTCAATTGTGAATAAAATATGGTATAGTATTTTACAAAAATGGAGTGATTCAAGTTGACATCAAATATTTGGTACATCCTTCACATAAAGCCCCTACATTTGTCACTCATAAAATGAAAAAAGTTTTTTCATGCAAAGAAAATAAAAACTTCCTTTGGCAAACTTGTTGGCTAGTATAATATACACACATGTGCAAAATATCAGTTCATTTGGGAAAGTTATCTTTTGAATCTAGCTATAACATCGGTCATTTAGCTTGAAAGTCATGAATCTTCATACTCGACAACTCATTTTGAAAAGACTTTTTAAAGATATTTGCCTTATTCCAAGTTTGTTGTTTTGTATGGTTACTAGGATATAAATTAGGATGCAACGCGAAGGTTTTACATTTTTTTTGTTTTTTTTTATTATTTTTGTCGATTTCAAAAAGTGATCAAAACGGGGGGCATGGTCGTATATATATAACCCTTACTTTAGCATGCATTAAAACATGCCAGAGCGACCTGTGCTTTTGATTTTGCTGACTTTTTTCGTCTAAAAATCGCAGCATGTCTTGCATGATTGGAACGACGAGGACTGCGTGAAGATCCTAACTCAGTGCAAGAAGGCTATTATTTCGGAGAAACCGTCAGGAGGGAAAGTGATCATCATAGACACAGTCGTCGGGTCTCCGGCCAATGAAATAATGTTCCAAGCCCCAGGTTACGTTCGATCTGAACATGATGGTGACGACACCGGGCAAGGAGGGCGACGAGCACGTGTGGCGCAATATATTCATGGCCGCGGGGTTCAGTCACCATAAGACGAGGCCAGTCCTGGGGTTTCTGTCACTCATCGAGCTGTATCCGTAGCTACAAAATAAAACAACATCACCTAACTAGCCACAAAATATGTGTTGTGGATTCTATGATCTATCATTTGCTGGTCAGGCCCAGCTGTGTCAGTCAGTTTCACAAAATAATTAAGTAGTAAACTGTACGCCTTCAGTGGCTAAGTTTCAGGCGATCATGGCCTGGCCGGTTGCATATCACTACGGGACTGAGCGTAAACGTCGACTGCCAAATGTCGGGGCTGTAGGCGTAGCTCTTATGGAAAGGAGGGCGGCTGCGTGACCGTCGGCGTACGTTTTTTCCTACAAAATAATTTTTTTTTTAAAATTCATAAATAAATTTGAATTAATTTTTTTTTTCAAACAGGGATACGCCTTAGGTATAGAAATAAAAAAAGTTTGATTTTTTTTAACTTTTTTCAAACGGGGATACGCCTACGGCCAGGCCGTCAGTGTAGCAATATTTTTTTAACAATTTAAAAAATTCCAAAAAAATTTAAAAAATTCAAACGGGATACGCCTACGGCCATACCGTCGGCGTAGCAATAATTTTTTTAATTAAAAACATGGATTTTTTTCAAAAAAAATTAAAAAATTAAAACGGTTTGTCTTTTTCAGGAAAGGTATATAAAAATATTTGCAACATGAAGGTTTTACATTTTTTTGGTTTTTTTTAAATTATTTTTGTCGATTTAAAAAAGTAGTCAAAACGGGGGGGGGGGGGGGGGGGGGGGAAGGCCGTTGATAGCTAGGGGTGAAATCTTGCAAAACTCTTGGTGGATCTATGATGAAATGGCTACTTGTGTACCTAGAAATGATTTTTTGAAAAAATAAAGAGCAAACTATTAAGCACATGTAGTTCAAATTTAACCCCGTTCCAACTGAATCTGCAAAAAATTGTCTTTTCCAGGAGAGGTATAAAAAAATATTTTACATGAAATATTTGGTCAATTGTGAATAAAATATGGTATAGTATTTTACAAAAATGGAGTGATTCAAGTTGACATCAAATATTTGGTACATCCTTCACATAAAGCCCCTACATTTGTCACTCAAAAAATGAAAAAAAGTTTTTTCATGCAAAGAAAATAAAAACTTCCTTTGGCAAACTTGTTGGCTAGTATAATATACACACATGTGCAAAATATCAGTTCATTTGGGAAAGTTATCTTTTGAATCTAGCTATAACATCGGTCATTTAGCTTGAAAGTCATGAATCTTCATACTCGACAACTCATTTTGAAAAGACTTTTTAAAGATATTTGCCTTATTCCAAGTTTGTTGTTTTGTATGGTTACTAGGATATAAATTAGGATGCAACGCGAAGGTTTTACATTTTTTTTGTTTTTTTTTATTATTTTTGTCGATTTCAAAAAGTGATCAAAACGGGGGGCATGGTCGTATATATATAACCCTTACTTTAGCATGCATTAAAACATGCCAGAGCGACCTGTGCTTTTGATTTTGCTGACTTTTTTCGTCTAAAAATCGCAGCATGTCTTGCATGATTGGAACGACGAGGACTGCGTGAAGATCCTAACTCAGTGCAAGAAGGCTATTATTTCGGAGAAACCGTCAGGAGGGAAAGTGATCATCATAGACACAGTCGTCGGGTCTCCGGCCAATGAAATAATGTTCCAAGCCCCAGGTTACGTTCGATGTGAACATGATGGTGACGACACCGGGCAAGGAGGGCGACGAGCACGTGTGGCGCAATATATTCATGGCCGCGGGGTTCAGTCACCATAAGACGAGGCCAGTCCTGGGGTTTCTGTCACTCATCGAGCTGTATCCATAGCTACAAAATAAAACAACAGCACCTAACTAGCCACAAAATATGTGTTGTGGATTCTATGATCTATCATTTGCTGGTCAGGCCCAGCTGTGTCAGTCAGTTTCACAAAATAATTAAGTAGTAAACTGTACGCCTTCAGTGGCTAAGTTTCAGGCGATCATGGCCTGGCCGGTTGCATGTCACTACGGGACTGAGCGTAAACTTCGACTGCCAAATGTCGGGGCTGTAGGCGTAGCTCTTAAGGAAAGGAGGGCGGCTGCGGGACCATCGGCGTACGTTTTTTCCTACAAAATAAAAAAAATAAAAAATTCAAAAATAAATTCGAATTTAAAAAAAATTCAAACAGGGATACGCCTTAGGCATAGAAATAAAAAAGTTTGATTTTTTTAACTTTTTTTCAAATGGGGATACGCCTACGGCCAGGCCGTCGGCGTAGCAATATTTTCGTAACAATTTAAAAAATTCCAAAAAAAATAAAAAAAGTTCAAACGGGGATACGCCTACGGCCATACCGTCGGCGTAGCAATACAAAAATTTAATTAAAAACATGGATTTTTTTCAATTTTTTTAAAAGGGTTTGTCTTTTTCAGGAAAGGTATATAAAAATATTTGCAACGTGAAGGTTTTACATTTTTTTGGTTTTTTAAATTATTTTTGTCGATTTAAAAAAGTGGTCAAAACGGGGGGGGGGGGGGGGGGGAAGGCCGTTGCTAGCTAGGGATGAAATCTTGCAAATCTCTTGGTGGATCTATGATGAAATGGCTACTTGTGTACCTAGAAATGATTTTTTGAAAAAATAAAGAGGAAACTATCAAGCAGATGTAGTTCAAATTAAACCCCGTTCCAACTGAATCTGCAAAAATTTGTCTTTTCCAGGAGAGGTATAAAAAAATATTTTACATGAAATCGTTGGTCAATTGTGAATAAAATATGGTATAGTATTTTACAAAAATGGAGTGATTCAAGTTGACATCAAATATTTGGTACATCACAGAAAACCCCTACATTTGTCACTCGAAAAATGAAAAAAAGATTTTTCATGCAAAGAAAATAAAAACTTCCTTTGGCAAACTTGTTGGCTAGTATAATATACACAAATGTGAAAAATATCAGTTCATTTGGGAAAGTTATCTTTTGAATCTAGCTATAACATCGGTCATTTAGCTTGAAAGTCATGAATCTTCATACTCGACAACTCATTTTGAAAAGACTTTTTGAAAATATTTTCCTTATTCCAAGTTTGTTGTTTTATATGGTTACTAGGATATAAATTAGGATGCAACGCGAAGGTTTACATTTTTTTTTTGAATTATTTTTGTCGATTTCAAAAAGTGATCAAAACGGGGGGCATGGTCGGTGATAGCTAGGGGTGAAATCTTGCAAAACTCTTGGTGGATCTATGATGAAATGACTACTTGTGTACCTAGAAATAATTTTTGAAAAACTAAAGAGCAAACTATCAAGCACATGTAGTTCAAATTTGAGCCCGTTCCAACTGAATCTGCAGAAATTTGTCTTTTCCAGGAGAGGTATATAAAAAATATTTTACATGGAAACTTTGGTCAATTGTGAATAAAATATGGTCTAGTATTTTACAAAAATGGAGTGATTCAAGTTGACATCAAAGTTTTGGTACATATTTCACAAAAACCCCCTACTTTTGTCACTCGAAAAATAAAAAATGGATTTTTCGTGCAAAGAAAATAAAAACTTCATTTGGCAAACTTGTTGCCTAGTATAATATACACACATGTGAAAAATATGAGTTTATTTGGGAAAACTATCCTTTAAATCTAGCTATAACATCGATCATTTGGCTTGAAAGTCATGAATCTTCAAACTCGATAGCTCATTTTAAAAAGAATATTTTAAGATATTTGCCTTATTCTAAGTTTGTTGTTTTTATGGTTACTAGGACATAAACTAAGATGCAACGCGAAGGTTTTACATTTTTTTGAATTTTTTGAATTATTTTTGTCGATTTCAAAAAGTGATCATAACGGGGGGCATGGCCGGTGATAGTTAGGGTGAAATTTTGCAACACTCTTGGTGGATCTATGATGAAATGACTACTTGTGTACCTAGAAATGATTTTTTGAAAAAAATAAAGAGCAACCTATCAAGCACATGTAGTTCAAATTTGACCCCGTTCCAACTGAATCTGCAGAAATTTGTCTTTTTCAGGAGAGGTATATAAAAAATATTTTACATGGAAACTTTGGTCAACTGTGAATAAAATATGGTCTAGTATTTAAAAAAAATGGAGTGATTCAAGTTGACATCAAACATTTGGTACATCTTTCACAAAAACCGCCTACTTTTGTCACTCGGAAAATGAAAAATGGATTTTTCGTGCAAAGAAAATAAAAACTTCCTTTGAAAAACTTGTTGGATAGTATAATATACACACATATGCAAAATATGAGTTAATTTGGAAAAACTATCCTTTAAATCTAGTTATAACATCGGTCATTTGGCTTGAAAGTCATGAATCTTCATATTCGATATCTCATTTTGAAAAGAATTTTTTTAATATATTTGCCTTATTCTAAGTTTGTTGTTTTGTATGGTTACTAGGACATAAATTAGTATCCAACGCGAAGGTTTTCCATTTTTTTTATTTTTTTTAAATTATTTTTGTCGATTTCAAAAGTGGTCAAAACGGAGGGCATGGCCGGTGATAGCTAGGGGTGAAATCTTGCAAAACTCTTGGCGGATTTATGATGAAATGACTACTTGTGTACCTAGAAATGGTTTTTTTGAAAAAATAAAGAGCAAACTATCAAGCACATGTAGTTCAAATTTGACCCCGTTCCAGCTGAATCTGAAGAAATTTGTCTTTTTTAGGAGAGATATATAAAAAATATTTCACGTGAAACTTTAATCAATTGTGAATAAAATTTGGTTTAGTATTTAACAAAAAATGGAGTGATTCAAATTCACACACTAAATAGTGGCACACTATTGGCTAAGTGCGCCACTAGTAATAGACAAAAAAATAAAAAAAAATTCAAATTGTTTTTCAAAAATATATTTTAAAAATGTTTTCATAATATGATAGGTAACTGATCGAGAAGTTTCATTTTTAAATTTTTTTTTCATCACACCCATTGACATCAACAAGGTCCTAGACATCCACAAGCTTTAATAGGATTGATATGATATATATATGAACAAGTGCCTGTTAAGCGAGCTGAATTTGGAGTTGAATGGAACCAAGATAGTAGTGTGAGGATGGGTGACCCTCCAAAAAGTTTGACCATGAAGGTTAATTTGACTTGACATTAAGCATAGTGATATGTAATTAAGCATAATGATCTCTGATTAAGTAAATGTGGAAGAAAACTTGAAAAATAAATTTGATTTTTTTTTTGAAAAAAAATCAAATTTTTACCTACGACCAGGCTGTCGACGTAGATATAAAAATAATAATTAACAATTTAAAAATTTCAATTTTTTTTGAGTTTTTTTGAAAAAATTAAAACGGGGATACGCCTACGACCAGACGTCAGTGTAGCAATAAAATAATAAATAATAATTTAAAAAATTTAAAAAATGTTTTTTTTAAATAATTCAAATGGGATACGCCTACGGCCAGGCCATCGGCGTAGTTGATCACCAGGCCAAACGGCCGTTAGTCTATGTGTGGACCCCACCTCTAATACGCCGACGGCCTGGCCGTCGGCGCATAGTTCTACGCCGACGACAATGATACGCCGAAGGCATCGGAGGCTAGCCCGAGGATAGTATCACCAACGGCGGCCCTCAGCGTAGGCCTACGCCGACGGCATTTGGCTCTACGCGGACGAGGTATAAGGCTAGTCCCGTAGTGAATAATAGTAGCTCACTTGAGTTGTTAATCGCCTTTTTTTAATTTTACCTTTACCTGAGAATGAGCTAATCTCGTGCTCTACGTGATCGCTTCCTGAAACATGTTGTGAGCAAGCCAACCACCGCATCCTGCAATAGAGGCGGAGCTGTTGTTCCAAAGATTTTCCTAGTGTGTATAACGCGTGAGAGTGTGAATTTCTGGAGGCCGAGCTACACGTAGCCCTTTATTTTGAAAAAATATTAAAATATATATAAAAGTTCTGAAAAAATCCATTTTTTTTTATGAAAACTTATATGTATTCCGTATGATCATGTCAAATTTGGCCTGAAAATATTGTAATATGAAGTCTGCACAAAAAAAACAAAATTTCAGCCCAAAACCAACAACAAAAAGACCCATTTAAGATCAAATATTTGTCTTTTTTTCATACGCCACATGTGAAAGTATAATGGTATGAAAATTTGCACATATGTCAGATACATGTGTATATATATTCATAAAAAAATTCAATACTTTTTGAATAATATAAAATACATTTTATGACTTGTTCAAACTAAAAAGCTACGTGTAGCTCGGTTTACGTTAGCATTATCCGATAAGATGCACTCATGCTTGGCCTTTGGCGGTTAGGCCTCAAAACTCATCGATCCAAATGATAAGAGACGGGAAAACAAAAACAGGAACTGACCAGCACGTACCTTCTCATTTGTAAGAGCATCTCCAGTCATAACCCTTAAAATAGGGTCCTTAGAGCATTTCCAGCCGTTCGGCCCCCTAAGCCATTTTTCGGCGCTATTTTAGGGGGCGCTCGGTCGGCGAAAATGGTTTGGGGCGACCGCTTCCCAGCCGCGGTCCCAAGGCCGGTCCCAAACAAACGGCGAATTTCGAAAACCTGTATTCACGCTTCAAAAAATTGCAAAGTTCGGTGATCAACATGCCAAGTTTCGGCGATTAAACATGCCGCAGACGGCGTGATCTAAGCGGGGAACAAAAAGTGGGCCGATATGTGCCTCAAAGGGGGCCTTCGAGCTCAACGGCAGACGCCAGTGGGTCGCCGAGTTCTTCGTCCGGCGTGGTCGGCGTCTCTGGAGTGGACATCGTGCTCCTGGGCGTGGACGATGCCGCAGTCGGCGTAGGCGAGGCAGTGTACGGCGCCATTTGAGCCAAGATCTTGGCGTGCTCGGAGACGAACCACTCCCTGACCGGCGCGTCCATCGCCACCAGGTCCATCGACGCCATCGTCGCCAGAAACGTGAGGTCGGTGTTCCTCTTCTTTGCGGCGGCGCTCGTCCTGAGGAGGTAGAGCTTGGCGTCTTGCTTCGTCAGCAACTCAGACCACCTCGCTTGGGCCTTCTCCTCCCTGATTGCGGCGTTGCTTGCGATATCGGCGATGCACTTTTTCATGGTCGAGTGCAGCCGCTCGGCAGCCGACGCCGCCGCCTTTGACTCTTTTGCCTTCTTGTTTCCCTCCGAAGGGCGGCCCTCGAACGCCGCCGGTGGCGGCGCGTCTGGTTCGTAGACGCCGTTCTTGGTCTTCGAGAGCTGGAGGCAGATCTCTTTCCATTTCTCGCATAACTCGAGCCGGCTGAAGACGGTGATGAACTTGAACTCGACGCCATTGTCCTCACGAAACATGGCGAACATGTGCACGATCTGCACGGCGAGGTCAGGACAGGCGAGTTCACGGCGAGTTCAAGACGAGAGCGTACCTTTTGGTCGTTGCTTGAGCCGCTTTCCGGCCGGGCATGCACCTCCTGGATGCCGTGCCACTTGTTGCATGCCGCCTGGATGGCCGACCAGTGGGAGGCCATGGCTTTAGGGCCACGCTCCATGTACACGCCGGTGAAATAGGGGCTGGCCATCTTCCTTTCGTCGAACGCCGCCTTGACCCTCGTCCAGTACGTGTTGCCGTTCTGGTTGGCGCCGGTGATGGGGTCCAAGCTCACCGTCTTCCATGTCTCAGCCAGGCACTCGTCTTCTTTTGGCGTCCACTTGAGCGGCGGTCTACGTCGGCCTTCCACTCGCCATCCGTGAAACCCTCCGGCCTGGGCTTGGGGGCCGGCGGTGGTGCATCGGCGTGGCGGGGGGGGGCACATATCTCGTCTTCTTCGGTGGCATGGGGGGGCGAATCTGGAGGAAATGGCGGGAGCAGCGGGGTGGGAGGGAGGAAAATTGAGGAAAACGGCGGGAGAAGCGTCCTCTGTCGCCGACACCGCGGTCCCATGCGTTGTTTCGTTTCATCCGGCGCCTCCAAGAGCCCCAAGCGCGCTGGGGGTGGCTTGGGATCGCCGGACTCACTTTTGGCCCAATCCGGCGCTATTTGGGCCCTTGGTGGCGCGTCTGGGCGAAATTCGTCCGTCCGGCGCAAATAGCGCCGGCTTGGGGGGCCTCTTGAGGGCGCGGTTGGAGATGCTCTTACTTGCTGAATAGGGGCTAGCCCCAACTCTCGGGCTCTCAAATCGTGGCTCCAATTTCAGTAGAACCTCCTTGAGAGCCCCTGCTTTTCCCCCCTCTTGTCACATACCACATACCCACCTATCATCCTCTTACTCTCTCTCTCTCTCTCTCACGCACGCGCGCGCGCGGCCGGGGGGTGGTGGTGGGGGGGGGTCGAGGCGAGCGTCGACGCGTCTAGGGCCGGTGGAGGCGGCGGTATGGCGCGTGCGGGCGGGCGGCGGGTGCTCATGGGGCCGTGGCGGAGGAGGGCGAGCGGCAACCTGGCTAGGGCGGAGGAGGACGGGCACCTACTAGCGTGCAAGTGACCAGTGATCCATTTGTCAGGGAGGAGGACAAACTTAATTATTGCCTCTAGGGCATATATACAACACTTTATTATTGATTTTTTTGTAGTTTTCGTTAATTTCCCTGCGTTGTTGCAATATTAAAAACTGAAAAAAAATCACAAGAATGATGTGATAATATGCAAATCCTGGCTAATAATGACAATTTATAATGTAACATAATCCAAAATGGATGTACCGTGCTTCTTAAAATCTCAACACCGATGCAGGGATGAAGAATCTGAAGATTCCCTCCCATATTGGCAGTTTAATTTGGAGCATTGTCCTAACATGACCTCCATAACCTTCAAGTATGGAGACTACAAGCTCATTTTTGGAGCAATCTCAATCATGAAGATCCAGAAGCACATGTGACACTGTGATCGGCACCTATGCAGGGATGAAGAATCTAAAAATTCCCTTCCATATTGGTAGTTTAATTTGGAGCAATGTCCTAACATGACCTCCAGAACCTTAAAATATGGAGACTACGAGCTCAATTTTGGAGCAATCTCAATCATGAAGATCCAGAAGCACATGCGACACTGCTAGAGTAACATTTTCAACAAAATGGTCATAGTGATTGTTATTATGTTGATTGAGACAATATAACGATTTTTACTAGAGTTACTCTCAAATGTAGAGAAAATATACACCGTGAATTCTATAAGAATAATTTTCATTGTGGCATGGAATTTAGCTTTCATACACATATCAACAGAATATCCACTCAAAGAAGTATTATTCTGTTACCCACTACCCGGGTGTGGTTCTTAATTACATAGAATGGTGTTTAATACGTACGAAGTTAAAAATAAAGATGATAAATAGAAAAAAAAATCGCTGCAACATTTTTTGTTGTTGCAAAGATGGTATTATTTTCTGACCTTGAGACCATAGAACCAAGGTTGTCTGAGTCATGATTCAAGTCTTAGAATCTTACGACCTTATATGATCCAAACTAGCTGCTTCGATCCTACAATTTTTTTTTCATGGAATCTAAGTGTCTACGATCTTGGTAGTTATGATTCTATGATTCACGATCCTACCAACGGAGCTCCAATCCGATTCATAATCTCGATTCCGACAACTTTGGATATAACATATATTTCGACCTCTTAACCCGAGAGGTTTCCTCTAAGGCCATCTCCAACACACAAGCATATGTGGCTCACTCTGATTTTAGGAAATTAATTTTTGAGCGAACCGACTCTTTGTTTTGCGTCGAAGCCAAAAAATGAACCGGGAACAAGTAACAACTATCAAAATGACCATTATTTAATCCCTCGGGCATTGTGCTTAGCGCCTCCATTGTCGGTGCGTTAAGTCTAGCCATACTGGGAGTAACTTAGATAGTAACATTATATATTTCAATACAAGTTTGGTTATGTGCCATCCATAGTTAATAAGGAGAGAAGTGTTTGTGGTAACTTAGGTAGTTACTGTAATATCACATGTACCAAAAAAATGAGTCTATAACCTAATAAATAAGGTTTTGCATGAACCACATATATGTTAGTATCCACTATAAAAGTAATAATATAGGCTAGTAATATATTCATGTTACTCCCCGCTATGGCCATCCTATGGACATCTGAACGCGGATATCAAATATTCTCACACAAATATCCATGTACACATTCAGACATGTCCACGGACATCCGACTAGGCGCTGACCATCCAACTGTGTCCCAAATGTCTGCCCCTTTATTTTTTTACACTTAAAATATTGAAAACTATCAAATATAAATAGCACAAGACAATGATTAAACTCACGCACATGAGCAACGTCTTAAAGCTTTGGTTCTCCTCTCGCACCGCTAGAAGACCTAGATCGCATCCACTCTTCCCATCGTTGCAATAATGATTTGCCGGGAAAAGCCCACGTAACACTGACAATGGCGGGGATTTCCTTCCAAGTTGTGGTTCCCTAGTGAGGCACATGATATGACGGGAAGGGGACAATTGCTTCGTGTCTTGTCGTGCGCGCGTTGGCCACGATGGTTGGTCCGCTAACGGCTCATCTCTGGTGTGTTGGCAACCTTCGGTGATAATCGACCTAGCCTTGTCATCGGAGAAGTGGACATCGCGACTGGATCCTTGGTCGCGATGGTCTTTCGGTCATCTTAGGATCTTGGTTAGGGTGTCTAGAGGGCGGGTCAAACCTATGTAGGAATGATGTTCTCCTCATCCTATATATCCTCCTTCTGTTGGTGTGCTTATCGTTGAGAGAGAGGCCGGGCGTGGAGTTTTGTCTGGTGGGTCTTCCAAGATCCTGTGGACTCCCTGGGTTCAACCGACATTCATGGTTTCCAGAGTTTCGTCATATTATTCTCTTTTCCGGGGCGGCAATTTGCTTCACAAATCATGGTCACTTGCATCTCCTAGTGTACATTAACGACTTCCTCGTTGCTGGATCTACATGCCCCTGGATTAAGAAAAAAGGTCCACTGTGGCGGAGGGCCTGAGGCGGCATCGAGCTATGCTCACAGTGCACTGCCGAGGAAGCCGGAGGAAGAAGACTTTAGCTCCCCCAAGGATTGTAATGTAAATTTATTTTTCTTTATGGGTGAGTTAGTAAGGACATGTGTTACTTAACATATGGCCTTATGCCTTTTTGAAAAAAAAAATGTTGCATCAATAATTCAAAGAGAAATACTTTAATGCAACAATTATTTAAATAAAACTATTGCAACACAAAGATAAAGTTATGAAAATAAGGTAGCTCAAATTTAAATTAGGTTTATTTGGACACGTGTTTCTATTGTCCATATGAAAGCCCATAAATACTAACCCAAATCATTCTCAAGTTGTGTATAAGTTCCTCGATTGCAAATATAATGATGTAATTTGAGAAAATTGCTCAAACGTTGCCGGATTCTGCTATGGGACTGCCTTACCCACACCCTTCATATGATGTTATGCGTGATGCACATAAGCTATCATCAACTTCCATAATGTCATTGTATCTCATTGTTAAATAGGTCCGCAAAAAACTGTAAAGCGGGCTTGGACACTCCAAATTCCTTCTCCAGATCCTTTCTAGTACCAAAGCTTTCTTTTGTTACCCCTTGGATTGAAAATTGTCTTGACAAAGGTCGCTCGTATCCGACGCTAATTCAACACTCAATGTCTTGGTATTGGACCCTGAAAGTTTAGAACATCTCCCCCGCACGCTCAATTTCTTCAAGATTTTCATCATCAAGTCCATTTTATCATCTTCCTCATATGATGAAAATGAATCCATGAACTCCGCGTAGAAGTATTCCTTATCGCAATCCATCGTGTTTGCTCCAAAGCAAAAAAAAAAGCAAAACAAGAACGACAAGAAATTTGCTATGAACGATGTAGGCATGGTGGAGGGTCCTTCGTCAGCCGAATCTGGTGGAGAGCGGCGTCGGGGTAGCCTTAGGCAGGCATGCACATGGTGAGTTGTGGAGGTCCGGGAAGACATGGTTGGCGCCCAGGAGGTTAACGTCGTCTCAGGGAACGGTCATGGACCTGATTGTAAAAACACGCGAGCTCCCACTAAGGTTTTGACGTGAATTCCGGGGGTTAGAGTCCAACGGGGAAAATGTTGGAAGTCCCCAAAGCTCTTGATATTTTGGGGTCAGTTTGTGAGATTTCGAACGTGTGAATCGACTTAGCCCGATTTGATGACCCAGGTTGAATAGTTAATTTGTTTGAACGATTTGATCCATATATTTGAGTGCGTATTAGTGATCCACATTGAAAATATCTTAAGCAGGCTAAACCATGCAGCAGCAGAAGATTGATTTTGGAACACTCATGGTGCCATTTTTGCCGGGGTACCAGAAGAAGAAAACATTCCTCGGAGTCAAAAACAAGGAGACCTGATGACGTTTCCAAACCTATCCCTCCCCCCTCGTGGCCCCAGCTCTGCCCACCTGGAGGGTATTTCCGGTATAATGACTTCAGCCAACAGAAAGAAGAGTGGTGAAAGCAGCCAGGTGAAAAGTACAGCGGGCGCAGACAAAAAAGGCAAACAATTAAGGCGAGCGAGGGGAACGCAGCACGAGAAGGGCAAGACAGAAAACGCCTTGCTGCGTCCCTCCCTCCCTCCCAAACTCGCCCACGAGATCTCGCCCATCGCCGCCGCGCCGGATCCAGGTAAAATGTTCCTCCCTCCCTCCATGCATCTCTGGCTTCTCCTCTCAGCGGCATGGAATCATGGTCCTTGGCCCTGCAAGCGCGCGCGCGAGTGGCGAGGTTTGGTGTTCAGTTCGTCGGCTGGGACTGGACTGGGAGCGAGAGCGAGCGAGGAGGAGGGTGGGGAAAGGAACGGGGAGGAGCCGACAGTGCCGGGGAAGGTGGTCTAGCGGGTTCGGGGTTTGGATGGATGGGTACTGTTCTCCGGCGAGGGCGATGCTGATCCGGAGTTCCAAGTTTGTGTGTTGAATTGGGTTTCCCTGCTGGGGCGATTTAGATCGGAGACTGTTTTTCAGTGTTCAGTTTCAGTTGCCGGGGTGATTTAGATGGGAGACGGTGTTGTCCTGTCCATGTGCATTACGGTGATTCCTCCTTGATGCTTGATAGATGATAGGCGAGTGTTGCCAGGGATAGGTGGGCATGGAGTTAGTTCTATGAGTCTTCTTCTTCTTCTTCCAGACGAACTATTTGTATGTAAGTATATATGTATGCAGAGGATGGAGAAAAATTTGCTGCAGTCAAAACTCTCTTTATATATATTTCCAGCAGGTGCCCGAGATCAATTACAGTCATCATTTTATTTTCATATGCAGGGTGCAGGCTCACTCAGTTTGCCGTCGGAAATGAGCGACAGGATAACAGTAACCTACGAGAGGAAGCGTCGCACGTCGCGTGCCAAGGTGGCCGGTGGTGCCATTACCGAGCCTCAACCTGTTTCTGGCAGTGGGGTTACCGTCAGTGAGGTGCTGAAAGAGGGAACGGATGCCGCCGCCGACGTGTTGAACAAATATTGTCATGTAAGGAATCTTGCCTATTCTCTTTCCTTATCATCATTATAGAATTGTTGATATTTGATGTAATCCATTTTCCCGCCTTCTAACATGGTAATTTTTCGCGCCTTTTTTAAGGAGGCCACATAAGTTATTGCTACGCTAACCAGTACATCATGAGTCACATGTTTTTAGAATCCTATCTTTTGTGTCTTTGGAATTTGTGTGATACGAATATCATGCAAACAAATTTGAATGTAAAAATGTTAATAGCTGCATGTTCTCAGAACACTATGTTTTTTTGATGTTTGATATGAGCCACATACTTTTAGAACTCCATCATTTGTGTCTTTGGAAATTGTTAATATTTGATGTTATTTATATTGCATCTGTCTATCTACGATCTAAACCTTTTTTGCGCCTTTTTCCAAGGAGAGGGTGCAAAATTATGTGCGCTAAACAGTACAATATGAGCCACAAGTTTTGAGAGCTTTATCATTTGTGCTTTTAGAAATTGTATGATATACTAATCTATGACGCAAACATTGGTTTCTAAAATTTCAATAGATGCATCTTCTTAGAACACTATAATTATTATGTAACCAGGATATTAGTGGATGTATGCTCTTGTTTATATTATTCCATAAAATAAATGCTTTGTGACATTTTAGTTCGATATCTATATGTAGAATTTCAATATGAGCTGTCTTTCTGTTATTTAGGCTTCCTCGAGCAGAGTTTTGGCGCGGTTGGATATGAGCGCCAATATCAAAGGAACCAACAAGAGGAAGCATGATACTACAAAGCCTCCTCCTATTTCTAGCACTAGGGTTACCGGCAGCGAGGTGCTGAAAGAGGGGGTGGATTCCAATAAGAACATGATGAATGGATGTGATCACGTGAGTAAACTTGACTTTGCTATCCTTATTGTTGTCATAGAATTGTTTATATTTGGTGTTTATTTTTGTTGCATCCAATACTCCAGCTACCCGTTAGTTTTTCTATTACTTATTTTCCCGCCTTTCTAAGATGGTAAATGTCGGTGCCCTTTTCAGCAAGGCACAAAAGTTGCGGCGCCGAATAATGCAAAATGAGCCACATGTTTTAACGGTTCTTTTCATCTGATGCAGACATTTGCATCTAAACATGTAATTGGTTGGATGTTCTCAAAATATTATCCTAGATACATCCCTTTTAGGACAAGTAATATGGATGGGAGGGAGTAGCATATTGCTCTCATTGATATTATGACATAACTTCAGTGACATATTATATTTTAATTATGTATATTCACATGTTGATAGTCTACCTTCTTTGGTATCTTATAATCTTTCTCCTCTGGAAAACTGGCAGCCTACCTCTACACAGAAACAGGATGCTTCCAAGTCAATACAAGAAAGCGCCAGAGAAGAAACACCTAAGACATGCACACATACATCGGAGAATAAACAAAAGGAAATTCCATTAAGGGAACCATTACCACAGATGGAGGGACCTGATATTTGCTCAGCCAATAATAATCTCTTGATAGCAGAGGTATGTATTATTAAATTACAATGCACCAATGCTGCAGTTAACCGAATCCCCGCTTCCAGTTCTGTATGCGACCTCAGACACGCTAACATGACAACTAATCAGGCAGAAGATTCTTATAACTTTGCTCATTCGGCCATGGATTCTCATAAAGGGGCAGAAGATACTACCAGACCTAGTAAATGTAACAACAGATTTAGTCCTCAGTTCACCTTCCAGAGGCGTGTTAAAAAGAAAATCAATTTGAACGAGCCACCACAGAGAAATTATAGGAATGATAAGGGCAAAGGATACTCAACACTGACATGTAGCCCACCAAGTTTGTCGGTTAATGCTTGACCCTTTCTCAAAGAAACTGATGCCAATTCTTTGAATACTGCATATAAGGTATGTTTTCTCACTCGTCCTACCACACTATTTTACTGTGCTGATTTAATGACATTGTTTTAAATATTTAAACATATTCATGGTACTATGGTTTTCCTTTTACATGGTAAATTGCTTAAGAGCTTGGATTTTGATATGGTATGTCAATTTCTTCTTCTTAAAAAGAGGTTGAAACCCCCAGCAGCCTCTGCATAGTCGTGATGCACACAACCATTTTTATTGATGTGAGACACCGAGGTGAAAGTCACCAACAAGCAGAGTACATCGCACATAAAACAATGGCAGAACCATTGCAATATATGAATATAACACCTATGACTAGGTTTCGTTCTTCTGCAATATAACGCCTTCAAGAAGGGATCGCCTTCATATCATCGTCGCCATATCCGCCAGAGAGAACAAGGACAAGGATTTTCAGGCTTGTTGCCAAGTCCTACCAATGAAGGCCAACAACTTGGCAAAGAGGCAACACCTTCAACAAGGGAATGACCCAAATTCGTCATTGTTGAGTCTGGTCAACGAAGGCTAGAACAAGAGCTTTCACTCCGGACATGAAATAGCGCTTCAATCACCAAGTCCTACCAATGAAGGCCAATAACTTGGCAAAGAGGCAACACCTTCAACAAGGGAATGACCCAAATTCGTCATTGTTGAGTCCGGTCAACGAAAACTAGAACAAGAGCTTTCACTCCGGACATGAAATAGTGCTTCAATCACCAAGTCCTACCAATGAAGGCCAATAACTTGGCAAAGAGGCAACACCTTCAACAAGGGAATGACCCAAATTCGTCATTGTTGAGTCCGGTCAACGAAGGCTAGAACAAGAGCTTTCACTCCGGACATGAAATAGTGCTTACATCACCATCTTGAAAATGGATATTCCGATAGTCGCGCCAACGAGTACTCCACTATAAGCTGAAATGGCACTAACAGAAGTCTAGGACATCCTCCCATCGTGACTACCTCAATGACCGGCGGGTGGCGGCACATGATGTGGTATGGAATTGGCCACTGCCACACCACATTGATGATAATTGACCTGCAACATATCCACCTTGACACTAGAGCTTCCACCCCGATGTGCTCCATGTGAACAACATTACCACATCCTCTCATAACCTATAGGGTATTGAAATATTCCAAGGGAGTCTCAAGGATGATTTTATTGATGTCGAAGCCCTCCCCGTGCGCATGCCATTGCCGTTGCCGTTGTACAAGCTGTCGAAGAGATGTAGTGGTCGACAGCCGAGTGAGCCCAGATTCGGCATGAAGGCACCATCGATCCACATAAACTTAACCATTCCTACTAGAATGTTTGGGGTAGCCGGCCCGCGCGCCACCAACGAGGCATGCATAGTTGTTGCCTATATGATGGTGCTCTCCTTCGTCTATGCAAACTCTGACACCACTAGTGTCACCTCAGAAGCACCTCCGCATGTCACTGAAGCCGCCTCTGCATTCTGCTGCCTCATCTTCGGCACCAATGCGCTTGTTGGCAGACATGTCAACCCTTGTGGTGTCCCGCTACGGGCTAAGCGGCGGGGAAGGGATGTCCTTCATGACCATCTCTGTCTTGGAAAAGACACCCACACCATCTTATTTAGCTTGTAGAGGCCGACGGGGGAGGAGGGAGGCCGACACATTAGTATTGATGTCATGTAGGAGGACACCCAGTCCCCGATCCGATAATTTCAGCCTGTGTTTCCTTTTCTGCATAATTGACCCTGCAATTTTGTTACTCTATAATATAAGTCAATAGTAACACGAATATTGATCGACGTTCAAATTGAATGGTTGTTAATTTAGTTGCCTTCAATGAAACAAATTAGCGTGCTATAGAAATAGACTATTAGCATGCTATATTGCCCTATAAGGTGCTATTAATGAAACATTGTACACTAATTTATTTAGCGAGCCAGTTTTAGTACACTATAGTGTGTTATTAGTGGTGCTATAGCGCGCTAATTTTTTTAGTGGTTACCTTTGTACATAAAGTGTAATGTAGTCTTTACCTATTGCTAGTTTTATTTATTTCTTTTGAAATATGATGTTATCAAGCAATCATGATAATTTTTAAAGCATATATTCTCTACCTTAGTTTATGTCAAATAGTATATTTTCAGTGTGAGAAGGGACTTCATAATTTTTATTCAGCTGACAAACAACAATAATGCGCCTATTACTTTATTTATTATATAAAAAGATGGGTTGAGAACCGAGTTAGCTCAGTGGGAGTTTAGGTAACAAATCCCAAGTCGCTCCCACGAGCGACCAGGGGGAAACCCTCTGGGCAGCCCAACCGTCCTCCCTCCACCGCTGGGCGAAACCCAGCTGGCATTGCCCCCCCACCCCCGCTCAATCCCTAGGGCTTCCACGGGATGGCCAGTGAGTGTGGCGGCGCAACAGTGGAGCCCATGCTTCATCATTTTTCGACTTCAGCTCTTTGCAATGACTTTCTCATGGGAGGTCTTAGTCGGCTCCAAGTAGGTCTTTTTAGTTTATCCTCAGTTTGCTTGATGGGCGATTGGGAGATGTTGCTCTGCTCAGCACCTTTGTATCTTTTTATGGGTATATCTATTGTATGTGTTATCGGGTTGTCGTTTGTGTGTGCTTTTATTTATGATCATTACTTTATATATAAAGACGGGCGCATGGCATTTTCGCACAAAACTACTGCCATTGAGCTAGTGCAGTTCTGACTAGTTTCCTTACTAAGTATAAGATTTCTTAATTTATGTATGCAATATATAACCAATCAAGATAAACGGCATGAAATTTGTAACGTAAGTATGACATGGATGTGCAGATGCCAAAGAAGTCACAATGCATCAACAAAAGAGAATTATATATATTCTCCACTATAAACAAGTTGATAATGCCCAATTTATCTCATCAGTAACAATAAATGGTACATGCTGTGGCTAAAGGTATCCCAAATAATAATGTAGTATTAACTCTGTTACACGTTTTGTGTGCAGGTAAATACACAAGGAACAACTACTGGATTAACTGTACCAGCGCAAAGTTTGCTTGAACAAACAAGGTAACTAATTTGTGTTTTGACATTGGAGTGATGTTATTGCTAGACTTAAATTTTCTAAGAACTAATCCAATGCATCTTTTGTAGTTCATGCAAGCTAAAATCTACGGTTCGGCATGCGGTTACCACACAACATATTGAAGATGAAAACCAAGCCTTAACTTCAGAACGTGATGGAACACGAGTGTTAGAACTTACTAGCGTGCAAGTGATCGGTGAGCCACATGTAAGAGCGGATGAATTGAGCAAAACTTTAGGTCGCGTTAATGAAGCACAAAAAATTGTTGAAAAGAAGGAGTTACATGGTATTTATCTTCTTCATAGTCCGCAATGCAAAGGAAATAAATTTATATAGGTGGAAACTAACCACTGTAACTGTGTACAGATGGTCCTCCAGAATCCCAAGGTTCGACAAAAGATAATCCAGTAATTGTCTTGGACGATGATGATGATGAGAGGGTCAGGGGTAAACTGCTGGAAAGTTCAATGGTTCCCCATCAAGTGGTTCAGGAGCAAAACAAAAGAAGATTTAATTTACGGAAGTTCAACCTGAATTCAGTTGACTTACCTCAAGATAGGTTTCTCGATCCGGATGCCTTGCCTGTACAAAGGCTGCTATATCAGGTGAGAATGGCAAAATCATATAAATGGTGCATTATTTAGGAAGTGCTTCAGTAGTATTTTTTGTTTCCACCGATTCAGAGTATTAATTTGTCAGTCAAGTTAAAACACTTTTACTTTGTAAATCGTACATAGTTATACTCTTCATTTCAAACGCATTGTTTTTTATTTGTTGGCATTTAATCAGTCCAATGGTGGTTTACTAAACTGTAATTTATTATGTCTTAGTTTCTGTCACCATCTTGTCTTCATATATGTCCATGCGTTTAACATTTTCTACTGTTTACAGAATCATTTTGGTAATGAACAAACACAAGTTTCTCAACCATTTACAAAGGAGAAAGATGTCGTACATGGTAAAGAACAATATCAAGAGGGAACCTCAAGATTGCTTACCTTGTACCCAAATATGTATGATCTGACTATGTCATGGAAAGCTGGCAGTTCCACGCAACCAAAGAGCATGCCAGCAGAACAGAAATTCAGAATAATGAATAAGGTTCCTGAGTCCAGTTTAGATATCGGCCTGGATAATTTCCAACAAAGTGGCATATCTTCCCCGAGTCATGATAAGTTGTTCCACGGAGGCAAGTCTAGTGGATTTCATTGGCTGACTGAAAGGATCGGCACATACTCCTGCCACAGATGCCAAATTCCGTGGTCGGAAGATGAGTTAGATTATCTGTGGACTGGAGTGAGGAGGTATGGAACAAGTAACTGGAATGCAATGCTGAGGGATACACGGCTACAGTTCTCAAGCTCAAGACTGGCTGACGACCTTGCTGAACAATGGAACAAGGAGCGAAGGAAATATCTAGGTGTGGATCTTCAATCAGTCAGATAACTGAGTTCCGTGTGCCAAGTGTTATTATGATCTTGCTGATGTTATCCCCTTTCGTTGTGTCAGTTAACAAACTTGTTGTCTTTGTTGATGCTGAATCTGGTGGAACACTAGTGGAGTCGTAGGGAATGTTTTGCTGCATTTGCCTTTTCTTTTCTATCATTTCCAGAAATTCTCTATTGATGGTCAACATTCATATATAGTTTGTACTGTACAAGTTATCTAGATCTGCTCAAGCGCCGGGAATGAAAATTGGTTTGGATTCGTCTAATTGTAGACTATCTGATTCTTTCTTGAATTCTCAGTTGATTCTGAAAAGTGCAATTTGCAATTGTTAAAATGTGCATAACCCCCAGTCGCACTTCTCACTAATTAAAATTGCACTTTTAAGACATTTAGATGATAATAATAATTAACAACTCAAATATATGGTTTACATTAGTTTATACTCTACGTTAGAAAGTAATACAAATCAACAGCCAATACATGATATTAGGCTAAATAAACATATCACTTGCATGCAAAACAACTTTAATTTGTGCATGAAATATTACTATGTCATTTTCATAGAATTGTATGTACTTGTGCAAGATATTAAATCGATACATTGATTTAAAAAATCAGAAAATGGTTAGGCAATAGTTTTAACCTGATGTAAATAATTATGCGGTGAGAATATATTATTATGTGTCATTGTCCATAAATTTTTTATGGTACACCCTAGCAATTGCTGGATGTAAATGTTTATAAGACATATAATAAAATAATACATGTGTTGCTCACACATATGCGAGTTAAAAAATGTACTTAACACAAGTTTATACGAACATACTAAACATAGCATGACGCGCATCTAAATGATCATAGAAAATAAAATGAATGAATATGTGGGTTGCTCATCACATGTTCAAAATAAAACTAATGTATTTGGTACAAGTTCATACGGACGAGCGAAATATAACATACGCGCATGTAAATGTTCATGAAATATAAAATTAAATTAATATGTGGGTTGCTAATTACATAACTGAAATAAAAAATATATCTTTCATATATAAGTTCATACAGGCGAGTTAAATATAACACGTTACGTGTTTAAATATTTATAGGCCATGCCATGTTTAACAAAAATCGTTCGCCATGTTTCAATCTAACATAAATCCTACGTTATGTTTCAATCCAACACAAATCCTACAAAATGGTTTACCAAAAATTATACGAGTGAGCACGTAGAAGTGTGAGACGTGCACACATGCAAGCTAATAAAAGTTGTTTAGTTAGTTGAGTTTTTCTAGTAGAGATAAGGATGGGCGGGCATCCCATTAGTAGTGCACGTACGTGTGTGCCGTTGCATGACCAAGTTGCATAGTTGTTAGATAGGCTCAGATGTAGACCGAGTATTCAGCTAGAGGATGGATATGGTGCCGGCCAAATCGTGAGGCAATCGCAAGAGGTTGTTACTCGTGGCCTAAACTGCCGGCTAGTGAAGAGCAATTAGGAGCAGCAATAGTGCAGTACGTGTGCGTCTCTATTTAAAGAGGTTGTAAACCGGTTGCATGGAGTGAGAAATACAAAAGAAAAGGCACGAACTTGTGCGAGGTGCCAAACTCTGTGTGTATCTTCTTCCATCTCTCTTGTGTGTGCGCGCGCGCGAGTTCCTTTTTCCCTGGGACTGCAACAATATTTAAGTCTCGGTTGATTATGAAAAAGTGCAATTTTCCATTGCTAACACATGAACGCATTTTATCCGTTTGGGTCCGCACGGATAGGAAAGCGTGGTGCAAACGATGTGTGTTCGGAAATCTGTCCACACGCATAACACCCGCCTTTGTTTTCCCCTTGGCCCGCCCGTTGATGGCTCATCCACCCCATTTCCTCCCGCTCTCTCCCAAAACCCTCCTATATTCCCATCCATTCGTTATGGTCGACACGCCAAACCCTATCGCCCCCTTCCCGACCGCCAACATCGACTGTGTGGCTGCCTGCCCTGTGCACACGAAGAAGCCTATAAGAAGGACCCACGTCGAAGCAGAGGGCCACAAAGTCGGCCAAGAGGACTGTTCGGAGGAAGACTGAGGCGAAAAAAAGTCACAACTGCCACCGAAGTCCTGGCCATTGCTGCGCAACAGGAGCCGCCTATGCAGAGAAGGAGGCCATTATCGCGAAGCCTGCACAACGTACACTCTTCCTGATGGGTTTTCGTGGCAGTGACCAACCATTTTTGCTGCCGCTGCCATCGCCGATGTGAGACTGACTCGTCGGCAGTCCGCCCACCACTGTCGAACTCGCCGTACCTCCACGACGCTGCAGACGTGCGAGTCTTCCTCCCCAACACATCCCACCCGCGTCCAGCTTCTCAACCTCGCCTCGGTACAACTCACCGAAAATGATGGTGACGAGCACCCCCAAGGCGGCCATAGACCTCAATGCCACCCTAATGGCCGCCTAGTCCATGGGAGGCAAAAAAGCGGCCACGGGAGATTACCGTGGGCAGATTTCTCGACGCATGCAACCTGTTCAATGATACGATGGCCGTGGCCATGGCGATGACTGAGCCGGGCTACTACATTGAGTTCATGGAGAAGAATATATTTTATGTCACCAGTCAAGACTACGACCCCGACGAGATCCAAAGCCAAGACGACCACGACCACTACACACAAGAAGGCGCCAGCAAGTCAGCCACGGCCATGGCAACACTAGGACTTGTTTCTAAGCATTGCAACACTAATGTTGCTCACTTTTGTTACTTGTTGTCCATATTTGTTTAGATTACAAAAAGCTATCTATACCATCCATATTACGTATATATCCCATCTCTTCAGCGAATTAGTGCACCTATACAATTGACAATTGTATTGGGTGTGTTGGAGACACAAGATCGAGACTTGTTGTATCTTAATTGTAGGGTTGTTGGCGAGAGAACCACCTTCAACCTACACCTCCCGTGGATTGATAAACCTATGGTTATCCACTTAAGGGAAATTTGATTCTATCCTACAAAACTCTACGATTGGAGGCCCAACAAAATCTACAAGAATAAAGTTGTATAATAGACATAATTTAACATGTCGCTTGATTGCTACTTGATCATGAGAAGTTTTATTGGAAAATTTTTTGTTGTTTATGATATGTAATGATGGTAGTAAATGTGATTCTAATGTTCGTATTGTATGTTATCAAACCTCTGTGCATAAACTTGTGGAAATTTTTAGTGAGCTTAATATTCTCTTGGGGATAACCAGAGTCTAAGCTTGGGGAGTCTAAGCAACAAGAAGTGTCAGGGGGAGGGGTCACCATGCCGTCATATGGCCTGGTGGTGCAGCCACCCTCTAGCAGCGCCACTTGCCCACATGGGGTGGTGGGACCTCATCTCCCGACCCCCTTTGGATATATAGCTCCTCTTGACCCAAAAAATAAGAGAAAATAGTGAGATCCACCCGCAACTGTCTATGAGGAAGAACATTGGCGGGGCACTTTTGCTCTCTGGCGGGCTGATTCCCCAGGGAAACTTCACTCTGAGAGGGGGAAATCGAAGCTTTCGTTATCACCAACACTCCATTCATTGTGGGGACCTTCATATTCATTAACATCTTCATTAGCACCATCTCCTCCCAAAACATCAGTTTATCCTTTGTAACCAATCTTTGTCTCAAACCTCAGATTGGTACCTACGGTGTGCTAGTAGTGTTGATTACACTTTGTAGTTTATGCTAGTTTGTTTATCTGGTGGAAGATTGTTATGTTCATATTATTAAACATATATTTATGCCCACCAATCATGAACAATATTATGAGTTGTGAGTAATTATTTTGGTTCTTGAGGACACGTGACAAGTCTTGTTGCTATAGTCATCTAAAGTTGATCACTGTTCAATGTTTTGATATAATGTTGTTTTGTTCTTTCTCTAGTGGTGTCATGTGAACGTCGACTACATGAAACTTTATCCTCATTGGGCCTAGGGGAAGGCATTGTGGAATTATTTTATAGATGGGTTGCGGGAGCTAGTGATAGAATACCTAATACTAATTTGCGAACTACTCCATAAGGGCCTGTTTGGGATTCTATTTTTAGTTCTATGGTTAGATTTGTCTTAATTCTTCTCTTGTAGTTGTGGATTCTTGCACGGATAGTATAATCATAAAAGGGCGGGTGTTTTTCCATGTAAGGACAATACCTTAGCATCTATCTACCCACAAAAAACATTTATCAAGCCAATGAACGTTAGCTTGATAGAACATGGTGAAAATAACTTGACTAGATTGTCGTGTGTCCTTGAGAATACCTTGCTCATTATAAGAAGAATCACCTTCTTAGTCTTAGCATACTTAAGGCCACTTCCTGTAGTTTTTTACTTGCTACTTGCTACTTGATTACGATTTATATTTCTATCAAACTATCTACCAAAACTATCTTACATCAGTTAGAGTGAAATCTTGCTGAAAGTCGTTTGTCAATTCCTTTTGCTCCTACTTGGGTTTGATACTAGTTCCATCATGATGTATGACAACATGTAGGATGCAAATACTTTTGTTACATCACATATAACATCTCATACAAATTATTTGCAATCTCTAAAATCTGTAAAATATCACTTGCACATCCTGCAAAAAAAAGTTAGATATCCATCTACATGGGTTGTTGCAAGTTTTATGATGGTTGCTAGGGTTGCATAAAAAATGTTGTTTTCCTATGGAATACGGGACCGAAATCTCGAGCCCCATAATAAACTTCATTAAATGTGTGACCTTCGGATATGTCTCCAATGTATCTATAATTTTGATTGTTTCATGCTATCATGCCATCACTTTCATACACTTTACTAGCGTTTTATGCTATTTTTATATGATTTTATTTGGACTAACCTATTAACCTATGGCTCATGCCATCAGGTATAACAATCTCACATGCCCCGTAACAATCCGGGACCATACCAAATGTTTTGGACTTATCCGAAATACCAAGAACAACTTATGTAGCCCGCCAGAATTTTTTTGGTACCCGCGTCCACAGTAATCAATAACGGGATCTTAACACTCATATTTACTCCCACACATACACGAATATGTTTCGAATGAACTTGTTGTTATTCATGCACAATTCCTTTTGCTTCACAATATATAAGAAAGTCCGATGCCTGAAGTTGGTATTCCATGTGAAGCAACACTTTATCACAAGGGACAATTGCATTTTTTCCCTAGTTCTGCCAGCCCGTCGGTTTTGCCCTTACTTTTTGGCTCTGCTCGGTTTTGCCCTTAGATTTGTCTCTGAGCTCATCCGAAATCCCATTGACCGTTTGACCAATACTTTGAAAATGCATAACAAATTCATATGAACTTAGAAAATGCAAATAAGATATCAAATCGTTTAGAAAGCATTACCTTTATGTGTATATCATTTGCACACGTGAAAATAGTAACGTTTAAACTACTCAAGGTTACTAATGTTATTAACATTATTAAACATAAAAGGTATAAACAATAAAAAAATCATGAATAAAAATGACATGCAAATGTAGGTGATGTTTACTAACCATTCTGATATGTTATTTCATTTTTTTTGAATTCACATGAACTTGTTATGAATTTTGAAATTAATGGTCAAAGTCATTTGAAAATCCATAACAAATTCATATATACTCAGAAAAATGCAAATAAGATATCAGAATGTTCACAAGACATCACCTGCAATTGCATGTCATTTTTAATCATGAAAATTTATTGTTTATACCATTTTATGTTTAATAATGTTAATAACATTAATAACCTCAGGTAGTTTAAACATTATTTTGTTCGTGAATGCAAATAACATACACGTAAAGTTAATGCTTTTTTGAATATTTTGATATTTTATTTGCATTTTTTGAGTTCATATGAATAGTTAATTTGAGTCTGATTTGATGATCCAGGTTGAATAATTAATTTCTAACGGATTTGATCCATACATTGGAGTGCGTATTAGTGATCCACATTGAAACTATCTTAGAAGGATAAATCATCCAGCAGCAGAAGATTTATTTTGGAACACTCATGGCGCCATTTTTGCCGGGGTACCAGAAGAAGAAAACATTCCTCGGAGACCTTGATGACGTTTCCAAACCTACCCCTCCCCCCTCGTAGCCCCAGCTCTGCCCACCTGAAGGGTATTTCCGGTAAAATGACTTCAGCCAACAGAAGGAACGAACAGTGGTGAGAGCAGCCAGGTGAAAAGTACAGCGGGCGCAGACAAAAAAGGCAAACAATTAAGACGAGCGAGGGGAACGCAGCACGAGAAGGGCAAGACAGAAAACGCCTTGCTGCGTCCCTCCCTCCCTCCCAACTCGCCCACGAGATCTCGCCCATCGCCGCCGCGCCGGATCCAGGTAAAATGTTCTTCCCTGCTCCCTCCCTCCATCTCTGGCTTCTCCTCTCAGCGTCTCTTGTTCGCGGAAGCATGGTCCCTGCAAGCGCGCGCGCGAGTGGCGAGGTTTGGTGTTCGGTTCGTCGGCTGGGACTGGACTGGGAGCGGGAGCGAGCAAGGAGGAGGGTGGGGAAAGGAACGGGGAGGAGACTGCAGTGCCGGGGAAGTTGCTCTAGCGGGTTCGGGGTTTGGATGGATGGGTACTGTTCTCCGGCGAGGGCGATGCTGATCCGGAGTTCCAAGTTTGTGTGTGGAATTGGGTTTCCTTGCCGGGGCGATTTAGATCGGAGACTGTTTTTCAGTTTTCAGTTGCCGGGGCGATTTAGATGGGAGACAGTGTTGTCTTGTCCATGTGCATTACGGTGATTCCTGCTTGATACTTGATGGATGATAGATAGGCGAGTGTTGCTCGTGATAGGTGGGCATGGAGTTAGTTCTCGTCTTCATGTTCTTCCAAAGGAACTGTCTGTATGTGAGTATCTATGCAGAGTATGGAGAAAAAATTGCTGAGGTCTGCGGTCAAATCCCTGTTTATATATTTTTTCAAGCAGGTACAGGAGATCAATTACAGTCATCATTTTTTTTTTCACATGCAGGGCGCAGACTCGCTCAGTTTGGCATCGTCCGAAATGAGCGACAAGATAACACTAACCTACAAGAGGAAGCGTGGCACGTCGTGTGCCAAGGTGGCTGATGGTGCCACTACGGAGCCTCAACCTGTTTCTAGCAGTGGGGTTACCGGCAGTGAGGTGCTGAAAGAGGGGACGGATGCCGATGACGACGTGTTGAACGAATATGGTCATGTAAGGAAGCTTGCCTATTCTCTTTCCTTATCATCATTGTAGAATTGTTGATATTTGATGTTATCGATTTTCCCGCCTTCTAAGATGGTAATTTTCGCGCCTTTTTTAATGAGGCCACATAAGTTATTGCTGCGCTAACCAGTACACCATGAGCCACATGTTTGCATGTTTGTAGAACCCTATCTTTTGTGTCTTTGGAAGTTGATATGAATATGATGCAAAGACATTTGTATGTAAAAATTTAAATAGCTGCAGTTCTTAGAACACTATGTTTTTTTTATGTCTGATGTGAGCCACATACTTTTAGAACTCCAGCATTTGTGTCTTTGGAAATTGTTAATATTTGACGTTATTTATATTGCATCTGTTTGTTGATGTTAGTTTTGCTGTTACAGATCTGCACCTTTTTTGCACCTTTTTCTAAGAATGGCGCAAAATTATGTGCGCTAAAAAGTATAATGTGAGCAACACATTTTGAGAGCTCTATCATTTGTGCCTTTGGAAATTATATGATATACTAAAATCTATGACGCAAACATTGGTCTCTAATATGTCAATGGATGCATGTTCTCAGAACACTATAATTATTATAATCAGGATATTAGTGTATATATGCTCTTGCTTATATTATTCCATAAATTCAATCCTTTGTGACATCTTAATTCTATATCCATATGTAGAGTTTCAGTACTTTATCAAAAATTTCAATATGAGTTTTCTTTCTGTTATGTAGGCTTCCTCAAGCAGAGTTTTAGCGCGGTTAGAGATGAGCGCTGATATCCCAGTAACCTACAAGAGGAAGCGTGGCAACAAGCTCACCCAAACGGCTGATGGTGCCACTACGGAGCCTCCTCCTATTGCTAGCACTAGGGTTACCGGCAGCGAGGTGCTGAAAGAGGGGGTGGATTCCGACAACAACATGATAAATGGATGTGATCACGTGAGGAATCTTGACTTCTCTCTCCTTATTGTTCTCGTAGAATTGTTTATATTTGGCGTTATTTTTGTTGCATCCAATACTCCAGCTACCCGTTAGTTTTTCCCTTACTTTTTTCCCGCCTTGTAAGATGGTAAATGTCGGTGCTCTTTTAAGGAGGGCGCAAAAGTTTATGCGCCGAATAATGCAAAATGAGCCACATGTTTTAACGGTTCTTATCATCTGATGAAGACATTTGCATCTAAAACAAAGATTAAAATGGCGGGATAAATGATTTAGCGGCAGCCTCTCCCAAAAGCTATGTTGGCAGCCATAGAGGGCAATCGCGGCAAACAGTGGCAACGTTTCAGATGGAAGAGATAATTACTAGAGGTCTTTTCTGATTTTGGAGCTGTTTAGAGGGATTTGTGGATGATTTCGCGGAGGCAAATAGCGTAGTGGCGAGGCTTCCCGGCAGCTATAGCGCAGCTATATCGGCAACTTAGTGGGAGATTTTAATTCATGGTCTAAACATGTCAATGGTTGGATGTTCTCAAAATATTATAGCTTTTTAACATATAAGAAGGATATAGCATATTGCTCTCATTGATATTATGCTATAACATCAATGGAATATTATTTTTTAATTATTTATATTCGTATGTTGATAGTCTACATTCTTTGACATCTTATGACCTTTTCCCCTCTGGAAAATTGGCAGCCTACCTCTACACAGCAACAGGGTGCTTCCAAGTCAATGCAAGAAAGCGCCAGAGAAGAAACACCGAAGAAATGTACACATACATCGGTGCAAGAACAAAAGGAAATTCCATTAAGAGGACCATTGCCACAGCCACAGATGGAGGGACCTGAGATTTTTTCAGCCAGTAATAATCTCCCAATAGCAGAGGCATGCATTAATAAATTACAATGCACCAATGCTGCAGTTAATCGAATCCCTGCTTCCAGTTCTGTATGCGACCTCAGATATGCTAACATGGCAAGTAATCAGGCAGGAGATTCTAATAACTTTGCTCATTCGGACATGGATTATTCTCATAAAGGGGCAGAAGATACTACCAGACCTAGTAAATGTAACAACAGATTTAGTCCTCAGTGCACCTTCCAGAGGCGTGTTAAAAAGAAAATCAATTTGAGCAAGCCACCAGAGAGAGATTATTGGAATAATAACGGCAAAGTATACTCAACATTGGCATGTAGCCCAGCAAGTTTGTCGGTTAATGCTACACCCTTGCTCAAAGAAATTGATGTGAATTCTTTGAATACTGCATATAAGGTATGCTTTCTTACTCATCCTACCACACTATTGGACCGTGCTGATTTAATGACATTGTTTTAAATCTTTACCCATATTCATGGTACTATGGTTTTCCTTTTACATGGTAAGTTGCTTAAGAGCTTGGATTTCGATATGGTATGTTAATTTCTTCTTCTGAAAAAGAGGTTGAAACCCCCAGCGTGGCTCTGCATCATCGTGATGCACACAACCATTTTTATTGAAGTTGATGTGAGACAAAGAGGCAAAAGTCACCAACAAGCAGAGTAGATCGCATATAAAACTATGGCAGAACCATTGATATACTCCCTCCGTTCCTTGAAGTAAGGTGTATAGTTTTCTCGCACGAATATTAACGCAGGGGTTTGAAGAGCATATTTGGCTGTGGTTGGACTAAAAAGCCCCTAGAAGAATTCATGGGAGTGGAGAGGAAAAAAGGAAGGTGAAAAAATCTCTCATTCCAGATCAGTTATTGAGCCTAATTAATCCCCTTCCAAAAAAACTTGCAAATTTCTCACGGTTTCCATTCATAGCCAATGCATGCAGCGCTCCAAGTCATATGAATACAAGGCAATAAATCCGCGGGATTGAAACTGTTAGCCCATGACTATTCCTTTCCTTTTTTTTAGCTCACGTTTGGCAACTAATTAAAAGAAAAAACAAATGGTGAAGGGGTAGTATTGGAAACAAACTCCCTCACACCCTATATTATGAAAGTTATTTTAAAAAACTATACACCTTACATCAAGGAATGGAGGGAGTATATGAATATAACACCTATTACTAGGTTTAGTTTTTCTGCAATAACACCTTCAAGAAGGGATCGCCTTGACATCATCGTCGCCACGTCCACCAGAGAGAACAAGGAAAAGGGTTTTCATGCTGGTTGCCAAGTCCTACCAATGAAGGCCAACAACTCGGCCAAGAGACAACAACTTCAACAAGGCAACACCCCAAATTCGTCGTTGTTGAGCCCGATCAACGAAGGCTAGAACAAGAGCTTGCACTCCGGACATGAAATAGTGCTTCAATCACCATCTTGAAAATGGATCTTCCGATAGTCGCGCCAACGAGTACTCTACTATATGCTGAAATGGCACTAGCGGAAGTGTGGGACATATCCTCCCATCTTGCCTGCCACAATGACCGTCGGGTGGCCCCACATGATGTGGTATGGAATTGGCCACTGCCACTCCAATTTGATGAGAATTGACCTTCAACATCCACCTTGACACTGGGGCTTCCGCCCCGATGTGCTCCATGTGAACAACATTACCACATCCTCTCATAACCTCCAAGATATCGAAGTCTTCCATGGGAAGCTCGCACATGATTTTATTGACGTCCAAGACCTCGCCGCGCGCAGGCCGTTGCCGTTGTACAAGATGTCGAAGCTGTAGTGGTCCACAGCCGAGTGAGAGCCCGGATTCGGCAATGATGGCACCATTGTGCCACATAAACTTTTTTGGGGTAGCCAGCCCTCGCGCCCCACCCCGATCAGTCGCCCTATATATTCTCCACTATAAACAAGCTGATAATGACCAATTTATCTCGTTGTATATGGTAAACTCATCAGTAACAGGGAAAAATAAACCATATTAAATACTTCACTAGTGACAGTAAATGGTGCACGCCGTACGTAGTGGCTAAAGTTATCCCAAATTATAATGTAGCATTAAATCCATTACACATTTTGTACGCAGGTAACTACAGAAGGAAGAACTACTGGATTTACTGTACCAGCTCAATGTTTGCTTGAACAAAAAAGGTAACTACTTTGTGTTTTTTAAGCACTTTGATCTGACATTGGAGTGATGATATTCCTAGTCTTAAATTATCAAACGACTAATCCAATCCTTCTTTTGTAGTTCATGCATGCTAAAATCTACGGCTCGGCATGCGGTTTCCACACAACATATTGAAGATGAAAATGTAGCCTTAACTTCAGAACGTGATGGCACACCAATGTCAGAACTTACTAGCGAGCAACTGATCGGTGAGCCAGATGTAAGAGCAGAGGAACTGAGCAAAACTTTAGGCTGTCTTAATAAAGCACCAAAAGTTGTTGAAAGGAAGGAGTTACATGGTATTTTGCTTCTTCATAGTCAGCAATGCAAAATAAATAAATTTATATAGTTGAAACTAACCACTGTAACTGTGTACAGATGATCTTCCAGAACCCCAAGGTTCAACAAAAGATAATCCAGTAATTGTCTTGGACGATGATGATGATGATGATGAGAGAGTCAGGGGTAAACTGCTGGAAAGTTCAATGGTTCGGGATCAAGTGGTTCAGGAGAAAAACAAAAGCAGATTTAATTTAGGGAAGTTCAACCTGAATTCAGTTGACTTACCTCAAGATAGGTTTCTTGATCCGGGTGCCTTGTCTGTCCAAAGGCTGCCATATCAGGTGAGAATGGCAAAATCATATAAATGACCCATTATTTAGGAAGTGCTTCAGTAGTAATTTTTGCTTCCACCGATCGAGAATCCTTATGCCTCACCGATTTAGAGTATTATTTTGTCACTCAAGTTAAGCCATTTTTCCTTTGTAAATTGTACATAGTTCTACTCTTCATTTCAAACACATTGTTTTTCTTTGTTGGCATTTAATCAGTCCAATGGTGGTTTACTAAACTGTAATTTATTATTATGTCTTAATTTCTATCACCATCTTCATCTTGTCTTCATACATGCATTACATCACTTCCTATATGTCAATGCGTTTAACATTTTCTACTGTTTACAGGATCATATTGGTACTGAACATAAACAAGTTTCTCAACCATTTAAAAGTTTATTGTTTACAAAGGAGAAAGATGTCGTACATGGTAAAGAACAATATCAAGGGGGAACCTCAAGAACCTTGTACTCAAATATGTATGATCTGACTATGTCATGGAAATCTGGCAGTTCCACGGAACCAAAGAGCATGCCTTCAGAACAGAAATTCAGAATAATGAATAAGGTTCCGGAGTCCAGTTTAGATCTCCGCCTGGATAATTTCCAAGACAGTGGCATATCTTCCCTGAATCATGATAAGTTGTTCCACGGAGGCAAGTCTAGTGGATCTCATTTGCTGACAGAAAGGATCAGCACATACTCCTGCAACATACGCCAAATTCCCTGGTCGGAAGATGAGTTAGATTATCTGTGGACTGGAGTGAGGAGGTATGGAACAAGTAACTGGAATACAATGCTGAGGGATACACGGCTACAGTTCTCAAGGTCAAGACTGGCTGAGGACCTTGCTAACCAATGGAACAAGGAGCGAAGGAAATATCTAGGTGTGAATCCTCGATCATTCAGATAGCTGAGTTCCGTGTGCCAAGTGTTATTATGATCTTGCCGATGTTATCCCCTTTCGTTGTGTCAGTTAACAAACTTGTTGTCATTGATGCTGAATCTGGTGGAACACAAGTGGAGTCGTAGGGAATGTTTGCTGCATTTGCCTTTTTTTTCTATCATCACCGGAAATTCTCTATTGATGGTCAACATTCATAGTTTATACTGTACATGTTATCTACATCTGCTGAAGCGCCGGGAATGAAAATTAGTTTGGACTAGAAGCAAAAGCGCGCTTTGCTGCGCCGTAAAATTTTTAAGACCATTTATTAATGATATATTTTAGCAAGCATCCTTTGGTATATAATATATAGCTGAAATAAATTATTGCAAGACAAAAAATTGATAAACTGCTCGTCGAAAAATATAAGTATTCATATAATTTAAATCTATGTTGTACCAATAATTATACCATAAGTTTATTAGCCAAAAAGCATAGTTAAAAAATAGTTTCACTTAAATAAAAGGAAAAAATACACTACACAACAAAGGGGTTGGACCAAGTCAAAATTACCAACTCAATTGCAATGTAAAACCTCAATTGAATGAAAGGCCTTCAACCCCTAGGAGGTTTAGTAATATAGAAGATTCGTCCAATTGTAGGCTATCCAATTCTTTTTTTATTTCTCAGTTAATTTCCAAAAGTGCAATTTGAAGTTGTTGAAATGTGCATAACCCCAGTCGCACTTCTCACTAATTAAAATTGTACTTTTAAGTATTCACATTTTTTTTGTACTTGTAAGAAATTGAAAAAACCCCAGTTGCCTGAGGTTTAACAAACCGAATAAACATCTCTTCTTCCTTTTGGAAAGACAACCTGTTAAAAGGAGATCATGGAGAGCCTCACTAGATGTCCTCTGTCTTTAGTATAACTAAATGTGAGGGTATCTCTTTATTCTCTCATTTTTTTAGGAAAACATATTAATTCATTTCCTAAAAAATAATTAACAACTCAAATATATGGTTTACATTAGTTTATACTCTACGTTAGAAAGTAATACGAATCAATAGCCAATACATGATATTAGGCTAAATAAACATATTACTTGCGTGCAAAGAAACTTTAATTTGTGAATAAAATATTACTATGCCACTTTCATAAAATTGTTTTTTTTTCATAAAATTGTATTGATGATTGTATGTACTAGACAATCAATTTATTCCGCAACAACGTCTTCAACAAGGCAAAGATGCCTAGACATAACCGTCGCCATGTTCATCGTGGTTACCAAGTCCAACCAATGAAGATCAGTAGCTCAACAAAGAGGCAACACTTTCGGTGTGGTAATGACACAAATTCAGGGCTCTTGAGCCCGACCAGTAAAGGCCACTACAAGCTCAAGAAGCTGGCCGACAGGGGGAGGGAAGGAGGGAGGGAAATTTTTTCTCTGGGAACGGGCCGTAGCCCCTCCCTCTTACGGCCCTTTCTATGATTGCGACACGTCATCTCATATCACTAATCTCAAAGCTCCAGTTAACCACCTCGAACCAGGAAAAACGAGTCTACCTGCTCCAGTTGCATCTTGCGGAAGCGCCAGCGCCGGTGCCGGCGAACATCCGAGTTCTCGCCACCATTTTTCTGCTCGCCAGCAAGCCTCTCCCTGCATCTCGTGGAAGCGATGGTCCCGTCCATCGCTCGATTTGTCGCCGCTGCCTTCTGCTGGCAAGTCGCCCCGCCGCCTGCTGCTCGCGAGTCGCCCCGCCGCTTGCTAGTCGCGAGCCGCCCCACCGAGGTCCGCTGCTTGTCGCAGAAGGTACGGCGCCGGCGTTTTAAATGTGAACATTCAAAATAATTATAGAAAATAAAATAATTCATCCATAAATTAATTCATAAATAGTACATTAGGCTATTTTTTTTAAAATTCACTGAATTCAATTAAAATGAAACTCTACTTAGAATGGGCACATCCCACGAAAGTTGGCTCCTCAGCTTCATCCCATAATGCATCAATGTAAATGATCTACCCTACTTTCTTTGATACAACACAGCAACATGTTTAGACCATACAATGTGATGATCACCAGTTCTAGCATTCACTGAATGAATGAATTGATCCACATATAAAACAAGATTGAACAAAACCTTACAATCCCCATAGCTAATGTGTTCCCGGTTGCAACATATTGTTCACTTTTCTAACCGTACAATGGTACTTTTTGACGGAGTTGAAGATGGCGTATAACCGATGGCTAGTGACTTCGCATTGCGGTCATGGGTCATGTCCAAATTGAATCGTTGCGCTTTTTCTCATTAAACGATGAATGGATGCTTTGTCAAAATCTCGCACCGGCTTGCTTTATGCCCATGGAGTTCGTAGACACAATCATCCACACATCACAGAGCTGCTCTTCCTCCATCATCGAGTATGCGGCCATCGTAGGAACAATGAAAAGGTCAATAAGAAGCTTAATAGCATTTGAACAAACACCTGTTGGGCATGGTATCCGTCACGGACGTCGACGTCAAGGAAGCGGAGTACTGTACCTTCTACGGATGGATCTGAGGTGGGCGGCGATAGATTACTAGGCGGGAGGTGCGCTGCTAGAGGCTGCAAAGGTCTGACATTGTTGGGAGACGATCGGAGAAGGTAGGTGATAATCAAAGGAGTAGGGTGCAGATGCAAAAACGATGAGGGGAGTAGGGGCAGAGTGGACAAAAATTGACCCAGGGGGTGATTTGAGTGGGCCGGGGGTGTGGGAGTCCAACGTGGAGGTGGTCCGAACTCCCACAAACATCCCCCGGTTTGCTTCAGATTTGCAGGGGAACTTACATGCACACCGTCTTGCAGACAGATACATAACCGCGTTGGATGAAAAATAGGTCTGAAACACTCAATCTGAATATTTGCGAAAAGTTTGAGGATTGGTGTTGGAGATGCCCTAAATCAAAACCCTAGACCAGAATAATATTTTTAATTAGATGATTTCCCTCTCTAGATTGTTTTACATCTATTTGAAGATTTAGAATCAAGAAGATGGTCCTCGATGATTTGATTGCTCCCTTGGTTGTTACATGTACTTCAAGAATCAAAGTACATAACATTGTTGGAAATATGCCATAGAGGTAGTAATAAAATAATAATATTTCTTTCCATGTTTGTAATTAATATTTATATTTCTTTGCCATAATTTTAATTATCATAAAAATGAGATTCAGAAAAGAAACTCATTTCGCATGTGTGAAAACATAAACACAAAGTAGTTCCTAGTTTATCCTCGAAGAGTAGATCATAGGTTGCATGATGATTAGGTTTTCTTGATGGATCATAGGGCATAGTCATGTTGGTTTTTTTATGGTAGATGCTCTAAGGTTGCAGAGTTGGGCACGTCAAATCCCCCGTGTATTGAGTTGTTAATGTCCGCTGATCGTAACCCAGTCATGAATCAATAAAAATCATGGTTTCTATGAAGGTGTACAATTTGTTAAGTTGGGAAGTACTATACTATAACAATTGTTCATCGAACACGTTATTATTCCCGGTCGGGTGGAGTATGTGGGCTTCTAATTTAACATCCCACCACGTTGCTTCCAACGCATCCCACGTTAATTAGCCTAGAATAACTTAACTATCACTCAACAAAAATACTTAACCTAACTACCGTGAACTAACACGGTTTAGAAAAGCAAAGACTAACCCGAGTCAAAAAAGAAGAGCGAAATACCAACCTAAAGTCAAAAGAAAACAGAAAACAGGAGGGAAAATTTTGAAAGACTACGTATCGTACGTACATTCTCTCAGAGCGTTGACATCAAAGTAAATGACCCCACGCTTGATCGTGTATGCAATCTGAGAAAACAAAGTAAATGTATACCCAATGTGAACTGAAATATTGGAGGTATACATCACAAGCGTTGACATCAAATTAAATGACCCCACGCGCGCTCGTGTCTTGCATCCTATCCTTATATAAAGTACGTACAATGCTCGACGCATATTACTGAGGAGAGGGCGAGAGAGAAGGATGCTAGTGATGAAGCCGCCGAGTGACAAGTTACTGTGCTCAGTACATAGAGCCATAATTTTGATGCTCGTTGTAGTAGCACAATATGGCTCCCTCGCCATCGCCGCCGGTCCCAGAGTCATCGTCGTTGGTGCTGGCATGTCCGGTAAGAGCCTATAGCCATACAGTACTGCACGCACACTGCACACATACATCCTCGATGGACAAGGATATGGGAAAGTTGTAATCAACTTCCCATGTCTGTACACATACAATATACTTACTATCTAACATTCATTTTGTTCTTGTTGAAATTCATACGTAGAAATTCTCCCTTTTTCTCTCTTTCTGTCAGGCTACATATCATACGACCTTGCTACTTTACCGGTCAACAACACACTAAAATGCCTATGATTCTTTTCAGATTTCTGGATTCACTATAGGCGTCTAAAATAAGTTTTATATTTCAAATAGGGCATATGATGTTAGGTATTTATCATGCAAAAAAAAGGCAGAAAAAATCTAAGCATTGTCAAACTAAAAATCGAAAATGTTGCGAAAGTTTCATATTTATAAGATAAATTCTACGAAGTCAACATACATAGTAAGTTGCTAGTTTGAGTGGGATGTCTATCCTCAATATCTTGGCTAACTTGGCATCACGTCTGTTAAAGGGTAGGTATAATTTTTATCATTTAGGTATAAATATATTACTGTACCTTTTAAGGGAAAAAGTAAGGTGGTTTGAGGGCACATACATAAGGTATGTAAGTTCTTATCTTTAAAACATACATAACCTAGATATGTATATGCTTTAATTAGGGATCTCGACTGGGAAGAGGCTGTCAGAGGCCGGGATCACCGACCTAGTGATACTGGAGGCCACGGGACGCATCGGCGGGCGCATCCAAAAGACCAAGTTCGCCGGGGTAAACGTGGAGATGGGGGCCAATTGGGTGGAGGGGGTAAACGGAGATGAGATGAACCCCATTTGGGCCATGGCCAACGGCACCGAAGGCATCAACCTCAGGACCTTCCGCTCCGACTTTGATCATCTCGCCAGCAACACCTACAAGCAAGAGTATGTGTTCGCGCGTGCATTGTTATTTTTTGTACCATGCATGTTATATCCCGTGCATAGATGATAGATCAACCGGTGACCATTGCCTTGAGATCCATACCATGCTTTGTGGTTTTTGACAATTTTTGCCATGTTTAAAAGTCGCTGACATATTTCGAACCGATTAATTCTTGCATTGATGGATACACAGTGGTGGCCTCTACGACGAGAAACTGGTCGAGAAGATAATCGAGAGGGTGGGTGAACTAGCGGAGAGCGGCAGCAAGCTCTCCGGTGCCTTGCACCACAGTGGCCAGCAGGACATGTCTGTCATGGCCATGCAACGCCTGAACTACCAGTACGTAGACATTTCATATTTTTTGAACAACTCGATCTGCACTTGGACCATTGACATTTCGTAGCATGACCCAAAATCATTACTAGTATTTTTCGTAAAAGGAGGAGCTGTTCTAATGTGGCGTTTTACTACTGCTCGGGCTCCCTGCATGAATCCCTTTATTTGAAACATTCAGATTTTTTATTTCAAAGTTCCATTTTTGAAAAAATAGATTGAAATATCTATGTTATAATGCTCTTTTCCCACATGTGAATCATTGGTTGACCCCCTCTATTTTATCCCTCGGTGATGTAACATCGCCGAACATACGGCTAATCCGAGAACACTTTTGTATGGAATTATCTGTTTTATTAATATGAAAAGGAAGAATTATTTGTTGTTGTTCAGTTATAAATCTTTTTATTTTTCACGTGAATTTAATTTGTGCAACCTATGTCTCTTTTACGTACTGCAGTATGCCTTCAGGTCCAACGACACCGGTGGACATGGTGATAGACTACTACCACCACGACTTCGAGTTCGCTGAGCCACCACGTGTGACGAGCCTGCAGAACACACATCCTCTGGCGACGTTCAACAACTTTGGGAACGACGTGTACTTTGTGGCCGACCAGCGTGGTTATGAGTCCGTCGTGTACCACATCGCAGAGCAGTACCTCAAGACCGATCGCAACTCTGGTGCCATTGTTGACCCGAGGCTCAAACTAAACACAGTGGTGCAGGAGATCACCTACTTCTCTAGTGGTGTCATGGTGAAGATTGAGGACAATAAGGAGGTGTACCAAGCCGACTACATCGTCGTCTCTACGAGCCTCGGTGTTCTACAAACAGACCTCATACGGTTTGAACCGCAACTGCCTTGGTGGAAGATGGTCTCCATCTACAAGTTCAACATGGCCGTGTACACCAAGATCTTTCTCAAGTTCCCCAGTAAGTTCTGGCCGGAGGGGCCCGACAATGAGTTCTTTCTCTACGCCAGTGATAGGAGAGGGTACTACCCGGTATGGCAGCAGTTTGAAAACCAGTACCCGGGGTCGAATGTGTTGCTCGCGACGGTTACAGACGATGAGTCGAGGAGGATCGAGCAACAATCAGACAACCAAACCATGGTGGAGGTGATGGAGGTGCTGAAGAAGATGTTCCTAGGGAAAGATGTGCCGGATGCCACCGAGATCCTCGTGCCGAGGTGGTGGTCAAATAGGTTCTTCAAAGGCACCTTCTCCAATTGGCCTATCGGTGTTAACGGCTATGAATATGACCTCATCCGGGTAAAATATATAGACATCTTTCTTGCATTTCACTCGTCTTGTACATAGATTAACATGATTATTAGTATTTCCCTTTTTCTCAGGCTCCGGTTGGGAGGGTTTACTTCACCGGTGAGCACACGAGCGAAAAGTACAATGGCTATGTCCATGGAGCGTATCTTGCAGGTAAATTCAGAAGTCCTTCTCATGCTCGGAATTCTTAAAGAGTGATTTTATTTTTAGTTTCAGTTTTTATTCTATGAACTCATAAGATATTCACATGTCAATGGTGTTTTCTAGGTATTGACTCTGCGGACATTTTGATAAACTGTGCCAAGAAAAAATTATGCACTTACAATGCCAAGGGAAAGCATGACTAACCACAAGGTAACTATTGTAGTTAACGGTTCATTTCCTACTGGTGATTCCTACGAAACAGAATGAGCCCAAGTGTCTCCCCTTCTATATTTTTATGTCTAACACTTTCATTTCCATTCCCTGATAATGGTACTGTATCATTATTTTGTGTTCAGGTTCAACAGAAACACTTGAAGTTGCATGTTAACGGGTTGTTTGGTTCCTAGACGCCTCTCATGTTTGGAAAATTTAATGAAGTTAGGTGGATATTTTTCGGCAAGATTATTTTTATGAAAAATTAGCCATGTATGCCATCCACACAAAAAGTGTGACCGTATAGTCTCTTATGCAGACATAAGTGCGACTAAGAATTTGTCCACTTAGGGTTAGGAAAATATGACAAAATGTGTGGTAAACTATGGCAAAGTGCCGTTCGCTCTTTTGTTTTCTCTTTCTTTTAATGACTTGCGGCTGTGTGCATCTTAGCTATACAGAGGCCGGGTGTACTTGCTTAAACCTTTTGAGTAATAAAGCCCTTTATCCAAAAAAAACTATGGCAAAATTAGTTTCAAACCAAACAGACCCAAACTAAGTCAAGGCACATGCATTATTTCAGTGTTTATGGGTGTTGGTTACTTCCTCCATCCTGAAATGTAACTCCTATTAGGATTGATTTTCAAGTCTTTAAGTTTTTAATGTTTGCCGAATTTATAGGAAAAGATACCAAACTCTACAATAGTAGCTAAATATAGTTTGTATAAATGTACTCTATCTATTAATATTGGTTTGATATTATAGATGCTGGTATTTTTTTATAAATGTGATCAAACTTAAGAAGGTTTGACTTACAAGAACCCAAATAGGACTTCACAAATTGAGATGGATGGAGCATTTTTTTAATTCCGTGCAACCCATATTTTCTTCGAGAGATGATTTCTTTATGGCTTAGCTTTTAGTTGTTCTGATTTACTTATTTATAAAAAATGTATCGAAACATTCTATTGCCCAAAAGGATTGGCATTCAGGAAGGGTGAGGGGGTAATGGGCATCCACTGCTTCGTTTATTAACTGATGCATTTGCACTCGTAGTTAAACACTCTTTTTGGTGATTAACTGGCCTGCTTGCAGGAGAATATAATGACGCGGAATTAATGGATTGTTGCGTCTGTGTCTTGACTTGATTGCATCACGAACCAGTGTTATGGCTTTATGTAGTACTCCCTTCGATCCATAATAAATATTGTTCATTTAGTACAAAGTTTGTACAAAGGAGTAGCTTAGTACAAAATGAGCGGATCGGAAGGAGTAGAATTTGTAAATTTACTTGGTTGATGTGTAATGGTTTGTTGCATTTGTTATTGGTTAATTTAATGAAGAGTGTTCTTCTTGCCGTTAACTTTGGTTTGTGCCTATGTATCTACTATTTCTGAGTGGTGTTAGGTTTCTCGAGGTGGGCTTTGTTAAGGGGCCTGATTTAGAGCCCATATGTTATCTATTATATATGAAGGGGGGCGAAAGCCTATTGTCTCTCTAAGGGGCCTGATTTACACCTGACTGTATGTGCATTAACAAGTAATAACTAGTCAGCTTGTCTCTTGGGGAGTGCCAAACTATTATACGGGCCAGGTGACACAAGCAGGAACTGCTTCTCCTGAAAATTTGGAACTTACCCATACTGAAAATATTCATCTGTGTGTATATCGAAGTTCCTATGTTTGCATCTCATTTCCTTTTCAACTTGTTTGATTTCCTTGGAAGAAGCTTATGCTTTTTTTATACTTTATTAGAAACTCACGTTGTATCTTCATTTCTTTTGTAACTTTGTGCGAGACTGTTCTAGGTCTTGGCCCTCCTACCTAGTTAGGGCCCATATGTTATCTATTATTGCTTTTTAACTCTGACGGTGTATTTACCATTGTGGTCTCGCCTTCGTTGCATATTTGCACTGTTTCGTCCATTTTTTTAAACAATCACCCGGGGGGGGGGGGGGGGAGGAGAGGATTCCCACGTGTATACTCAAAGACCGTAAGACGGCATGTTACACAGAGAGTTACAGCGAGAGGAGATGTAGAGGCGCCAAGACATAGCAGCCTCCCATTTACATGGATCTCTAAAGCGGAAAGTCCAAAGAGTGAAGTCTGAAACAATATTATGGATGGTGACCGAGGCGGTGTGGATCTCCTGGCGGAATACCCAAGCGTTCCCAGAGTCCTAGACACTAGTGGACAGACCCCCCCTTTCGTCCAGCCCAAAAAAGGCATCGCTCCCGGTTCATTTTCGAACCGGGACCGATGCCGGGCAACGGTCCCGGTTCGTCTGGAATGGGCAACGGTCCCGGTTCATGTGAGGCAACGGTCCCGGTTGTTGCCACAAACCGGGACCAATGCTCTGGCTACCAACACGTGGCGCACTGCGAGGCATTGGTCCCGGTTATTGGCAAAAACCGGGACTGTTGCCCTGGCTATATAAGCCCCCAACCAGCACTTTGCCATTTTGCCTCAAAAATTTTCAGGATTGTGTTGGGGTGGGGTGGGTGCTAGAATTTTTTTTCCTTTGATTGCACACCAGGTGTTCGACGAAATGTCCGAGCCACACTTAGGTCCTCAGAATACCGTATCCTCGGCCGAGGTTAGCAACCTTATCTTCTCCATCTGTAACTGATACAAAAATACTGCACGTGTGCATATATAGTGGTCTTTTCACTATTCACGAAGTTATTGTAATGGTTAATTATATGACGCAGATCGAAGCACGGATGCGATGGATGTACAGCGATCGACGCGGGTCCGAGTTTATTACAAACCTGCATACATTTCTCAATGTGGCTAATGCAAACAAAGTGGATAATTTTATGCCTTGTCCCTGTATTGACTGTCGGAACGTGGCGGAGTACTCTTCCTCGAGAACACTTCAAGGCCACCTGCTTCAGAGAGGTTTCATTCCCGGATATTATTGTTGGTCCAAGCACGGAGAAAGAGGGGTTAGGCAGGAAGACAATGAAGAAGAGGAGGATGATGATAGCTATCCTATGTCCCCTGAAGAATTCGGTGACACTGCAATGGAAGACAATGAAGAAGATGGAGCTCCTCGAGGTGACAATGAAGAAGAACAACGGGAATCGGATGAGACCGCTGATGGTCTTGGTCGGGTCATCTCTGATGCGAAGCGAGACTGTGAAACAGGAAAAGAGAAGGAGAAGTTGGAGACCATGCTAGAGGATCACAAAAAGCCCTTGTACCCAAATTGCGAAGATGGCAGCACAAAGCTCGGTACCACACTGGAACTGTTGAAATGGAAGGCAGATTTTGGTTGTTCTGACACCGGATTTGAGAAGTTACTGCAAATAATGAAGTCGAAGCTTCCACCGGATAACGAATTGCCCGCGACAACAAACGAAGCAAAGAAGGTTATCTGCCCTCTAGGATTAGATGTGCAGAAGATACATGCATGCATTAATGACTGCATCCTGTACCGCGGTGAAAAGTACGAGAGTATGGATAAATGCCCGGTATGCACTGCGAGTCGGTACAAGATCAGACAAGATGACCCTGGTGATGCTGAGGGAGATGACGAGCCCCCGAGGAAGAGGGTTCCTGCTATGGTTATGTGGTATGCTCCTATAATACCACGGTTGAAACGTCTGTTCAGAAACAAGGAGCATGCCAGGTTGCTGCGATGGCACAAAGAAGACCGTAAGAAAGACGGGAAGTTGAGACACCCCGCTGATGGGTCGCAGTGGAGAAAAATCGAGAGAGGCCACTCAGACTTTAAAAATGAAGCAAGAAACTTATGGTTTGGTCTAAGTACAGATGGCATGAACCCTTTTGGAGAGCAGAGCTGCAGTCACAGCACCTGGCCTGTGACTCTATGTATCTACAACCTTCCTCCTTGGGTGTGCATGAAGCGGAAGTTCATCATGATGCCAGTGCTCATCCAAGGACCGAGGCAACCCGGCAACGGCATTGATGTGTACCTAAGGCCATTAGTCGATGAACTTTTGGAGCTGTGGGCCAAACCAGGTGTACGCGTGTGGGATGAGGACAAACAGGAGGAATTTGACCTGCGAGCGTTGCTTTTCGTAACCATCAATGATTGGCCCGCTCTTAGTAACATTTCAGGACAGTCAAACAAGGGATACAATGCATGCACGCACTGTTTAGATAAGACTAAAGGTATATATTTGGATAAATGTAAGAAGGTTGTGTACCTCGGGTGTCGTCAATTTCTGCCGCCCAATCATATCGTGAGAAAGAAAGGCAAGCATTTCAACGGTGAGGCAGATCACCGGAAAAAGCCTAAGCTCCCTAAAGGTGCTGATGTATTTGGTATGGTGAATGACCTAGAAGTAATCTTTGGAAAGGGTCCTGGCAGTCAATCTGTTCCGAAAGACGTCGTTACCGGACACGCGGCCATGTGGAAGAAGAAATCTATATTTTGGGAGCTACCCTATTGGGTAGACCTAGAGGTCCGTTCTTCAATCGACGTGATGCACGTGACGAAGAATCTTTGCGTGAACCTGCTAGGGTTCCTGGGCGTGTATGGGAAGTCAAAAGATACACCAGAAGCACGGGAGGACCAGCAACGTATGAAAGACCCATACCACAGGCATACTGATAAAGGGCGTCTAAGCAGCTACGCTCTTACCAAAGCAGAGAAGGAAATCTTTTTTGAATGCCTTAGAAGTATCAAGGTCCCGGCAGGCTTCTCGTAAAATATAAAGGGAATAATAAATATGGCAGAGAAAAAAATCCAGAACCTCAAGTCTCATGATTGCCACGTGATTATGACGCAGTTGCTTCCGGTTGCATTGCGGGGGCTTCTACCAGAAATTGTTCGAGTACCCATTGTGAAGCTATGTGCATTTCTCAATGCAATATCTCAGAAGGTAATCGATCATGCAAGTCTGGAAAGGCTACAGAAGGATGTGGTCCAATGTCTCGTCAGTTTTGAGTTTGTGTTCCCCCCGTCCTTCTTCAATATTATGACGCATCTGCTGGTTCACCTGGTCGACGAGATTGCCATTCTAGGTCCTGTATTTCTACACAATATGTTCCCCTTCGAGAGGTTCATGGGAGTTTTAAAGAAATATGTTCGTAACCGTGCAAGGCCAGAAGGAAGCATCTCCAAGGGCTATGGAACAGAGGAGGTCATTGAGTTCTGTGTTGACTTTATTCCTAACCTTAAGCCGATTGGTGTTCCTGAATCGCGGTATGAGGGGAGACTGAGTGGAAAAGGAACGCTAGGAAAGAAAGCAAAGATATTTCAGGACGGGCATTCTTTGACTCAAGCACACTACACAGTTCTACAAAGTTCTATCTTCGTCCAACCGTATATCGAGGAACACAAGAATGTTCTACGCTCCAAGTTCCCGGGGGAGGATGACCAATGGATTCAAGTCAAACACATGGAGACTTTCAGCACTTGGTTGCAATTACGTCTCATGCATGACACCACTATTGGAAATCAACTCTACTTGCTGGCCGCGACACCGTCTGAGACTGTATTGACTTTCCAAGGGTACGAGATAAATGGGAATACATTTTACACGGTCGCCCAAGATAAGAAGAGCACCAACCAAAACAGTGGTGTCCGATTTGATGCAACAAATGAGGATGGTACAAAGGACACATACTATGGTTACATAGATGAGATATGGGAACTTGACTATGGACCTACTTTTAAGGTCCCTTTGTTTCGGTGCAGTTGGGTCAACATGAATGTAGATGGGGTAAAGGTCGACCAGCTGTACGGAATGACAACAGTGGATCTCAAGAATCTTGGTCACACAGACGACCCATTCGTGAAGGCATGCGGAACTCTTGTGAGGGACAACATCCCGATCACCATTCGAGAATGGATGCAGCTAAAGGACCCTACAATCTCGTTTGTGTGCGACACCATGAAAGACAGGCTTTGGAACATGCTCATGCATAATTTTCTCCTGCGGATGCCAGAGGTGGATAATCCAGCTCAGGAGGCGGCAGCTAGACTGGAGCTAGAGGCTAGACTCAAGAAGTTTGCTCTCAGCAAGATGGCCGAGAAATTCAAGAATTGGAAGAAAAACTTGTACCTAAAATTTGTCAAGTTAGACAAGACTCCGGATTTCGAACACGGCTATGGTAAGATAAGAGAGCAGTGGGATGATTTTGTGGCGTACAAGAAATCGGAGCACGCGCAGCAAAGGTCTGAAATAAATCAGACGAATGCCGCTAAGAAGATTTATCACCATAAAATGGGGCCTGCTGGCTACACCGGTTGCATGCCTAGGTGGGAGGCAATTGAGGCCAAGTATTTTGATGCCGGGATCACTCCAGAGCCTACAACATGGAACGAACGGACAAGAAACTGGTTTGACGGCCATGGGGGCACGTTGGACCAAGATGGGAAGGCAATATATAACCAGTCACACATAGATGATCCCCTGCTGCCCATCGATGATATTAGAGATGCAGTACGTGATATTGAAGAGGGACGGTTCATTCCCGATAGAGAGGACGACGAGCTCACACGCGCCCTAAAAAATAGAGAACACCCAGGACGAGCACGAGGCACGCCAGGCTCCAAGTGTTGGAAACTTGTCTTCCCTTCGGAAAGCAAGAAATATCCAGATAAAAGCCATCAGAGGAGGAAGGAAAGGGAGGCAGCTGAGAAAGCGACGGCTGAGAGAGAGAAAGTGGCGAATGAGGCTGAGAAAACGGCCACCAAAGAGCGGCTGCGTAATGTAGAAGAAGGCTTAAAGCGGGCGGAGGAGCTGATCGGCAGACTTAGCCAGCAAAGTGGCGGCCAACCTCAACAGCTCTTGTTAGAAACTGGATTCGATGCTACCGGCGCCCCATCGAATCGGAAAATCTCCCAAGCTTCCACGCAGCTCCAGCAGGATGATGATGATGCACTGACAACGGCTGCTCCTAAACGCTACCCAGTGGATTATATCACGGAGAGCACACATTGTGAGCTTAAGGTGCAAGTGATGAACTTAAAGGTGACGGTGGCGGTCGGCATGGCCCTATCAATCCCGGAGAAACCAACTTATCATTGCAACCCGACTCCAGAAGGGTACGCTGTCGTCATGGTGGATGATGTGATGGATGATTATGAGGAGCTGAAGCTGGACCACCCTGCAGGTGAAGATGGGGAGCTGAAAAAACTAGGAGAAGCAAAAAAGGGGAGTGTTCTATGGCGAAAGGAGCACATCGTGCTTCCAGATTATGTGCCGCCAAGGTCACCCACTCTTCAGAAGAGCAATCCACCTTCGCCGCCACGTGACCATTCTTCACCGCAACCATCGCCTTCACCGCCTCACCACTCTCCGGCTCAGCCGTCTCCACCGTCGCCTCAGGCATCTCCACCGTCGCCTCAGCCGGCTCCATCTCCTGAGCCTCAGAGCCAGAAGCGGAAGCGTACCTATACTAGTAGGGGCAGCAAGAAATCACCGAAACGTAAGCGATCACCCCTCCCAAAAGTTCCTCACCAGAATATGAAGAAGCTACCCGGAGAGATGACACCTGAGGAACTGGACGTGTCCGTAAAAATGTCTTATGAAAAGTGAAAGATTGATGTGGCCAACAAGAAGAAGCCGATAGAGCCATTGTTCCCGCGCACCCCAAAAGATCACGCCGCATGCGCGAAACTGAAGAAGAAGCTTCACAACCCCATACCGCTCACATCAGACTATGAACGCTCTATTACAAAGTCGGCTGAGGCAAAAGAGCGGAGAGTCGGAAAAGAGATTGCCCAGCTCGGACTACAGAAAGAACAATCGATCGAACCGCTCGAAGTGCACACTTGGCCGCGCCCCCAGCAGCATCAGGTCGATGCGTATGATCCGAACAAAGATCCGGAGTTTATAAGACAGTACGGAGCAAAATCCCAGGCAGTAGGATTGTCTATTACTGATTACCTGAGCCGTATGGATGAGTTCAGTAACGACGAGGAATTCGTACCGGCATACCAATACCAACACGGGTATCCTCTCGTCAAACCCGAGTTAGTCAAGGATCTACCAACAAAGATGCGAAAATTGCATGACTGGTACATGAAAAAATCTGCTAAATCCGAAAACTGGATCTACGCTAAATTTCAGAACGAGCATTACGGGCATGGACAAGGCTTCGATCTGATTGAATTCTAAGAATTATTTCAGTTTTACAATGGAGACGCCATCGACAAATCTATCGTCAGTGCATATTGTCTGTAAGTACCATTAATTTCAGTGATCAAGCCTTTCTAGCTCAGTTCATTCGTTTCATGTACAATCTTACACTCATCACTAAACTAATTATATATGCAGAATGAAGATTCTCGAATGCAAGAAAGGACAAATCTATGACATTGGGCTCGTTGACTGCCAGTTCGTTCATGAAATAACTCTCAAAGAGAAGCCCAACCAGACAGAGAACAACTTGTTGCAATCGTTGACGTATTTCGGCACAAGAAGGGAAATACTATTTCCTTACAACTTCGAGTGAGTGTTACTGTCTCGCACACATTCTATTTTGCTTGCTCGGTGTTAAGCGTATAATTGACTCTTTATGCGTGTGCAGCTTCCATTTTATTCTGTTGATCATTGTTCCGGACGAAGGAGTAGTAAAAGTCATGGACCCGGGACGCAAATCTATGAAATCATGGGAGGACATGCAAGCATGCCTCCAGAGGGTTTGGAAACGGTTCACCGCCAAAACACCGGGTCTTCCGGCAAAGCTTACATTTGAATCACTGAATGTAAGTACTACTTGCTAGATCCGTGCATCTTTTTGATTCTAGTTTCAGTATAATTATCATGCTGATTATAATATTCATTGATCTCCGTTCTCGTAAAGTGTTTGAGACAGGGACCCGGGAATAACTTATGTGGATATTATGTCTGCGAGTTCATTCGCCAGACGACCAAAGAGACGGCCGCAACCCGAAACATAAGGAAAATTGAAGTACGATAAACAACATTCAATACTTTAATTTATTGCGTTAAATTGTGTTTAGTTTCATTCATATATATTGATCCTATTCTTTTAATTAGATCGAACGAATGCGGGACGGTCTTCTACCACGACAACGCGTGCGAGCAATTCAAGAGGAAATCGCCGGATTCTTATTAGACCATGTCATAGCTCCGACCGGAGAGTTCTTTCACCCTCATGTTTTGGAAGACAAGCGGCCAAGGACCGATGTAAATTAGATCGAACTCGTGTGAGTACCGTTTGTGTAATACATGTTCGACCAAGCACGAGGAATGAGATGGTGTATATGATATATTCGTGACGATAATGTGTAATATATATTGTGGTTCCTTCATTGTTGCTTTAATTTATATATATGGTACCATTTAATTGAATACAAAACAGAAAATAAATAAATGAAAAAAAAAATCAGAAAATAGGGTTAAAAAGGGGGGCAGTGGAGCCTCTTCGGTCCCGGTTCTTCCTATCAACCGGGACCGATGACCCCTCCCCCCCTCGCTGCGCGCCAGGCCACGTGGAGCCTCTTCGGTCCCGGTTCGTGGGACAACCGGGATCATCATTGGTCCCGGGTTATTGGTCCCGGGTGTGGAACCGGGACCGAAGGCCCATATGAACCGGGATAATATGGGGGTCTGTCCACTAGTGAGATCTTCCATGGGATAGCTAGGGTAACCGTTAGGCCAAATGGTGATGTCTACGCTGGTCGGAGTAGAAGTATCCCAAATGACGTCAGACAGAGGCCGCCAGTGGGCAATGGATGAAAAGGTTTCATCCAAAAAAAAATTTGCGATAAGGTTTCATCCATATTATTTGTCTATGCCTTTGCAAATATACAGTTTTATGTGTCCTTAGCTTGTTACACTTTGATACATATGTGAGTTGTTTGTTTACTGTACTGGTAATATTATTTTCAAGAGTTGTGGCTATTAAATATCATTCTAACTTGGTAGCAATTTAATGCCCATGAAGATGTTTCTCATTTCCTGTTACATCAGGTTCGTGCGTCCGCTGTGATACTTTGTAAGCTACCAGCATGGAAAGTTCAGTTTTTTCAGCAAGTTAGGTTCGGTTGTACTTCGTTTAGGATGTTATAGTCACTTATATGTCATATTGTTGACATTATGACGCAGCCCCCCCCCCCCCGAATAGGGTTTCCCCTCCCGCGCCGCCACCCGCGAGGCGACGGGGAGGGCCCCTTGGCCACAGCTCTTCAGCCCCCCTCCCCTCCTCCTTCCCTCTCCCTCGCCACTGCCAGGGGCGCGGCCGAGCAAAGGCCGGTCGCCGCCGGCGGCAGCGGGGCGTCTCGTCCTCCCACTCGGGCGGAGCCGGCGCGGGCCAGCTCGCCGGGCCGGAGCGCGGTGCTCGGTGCCGGGCGTGGCGGCGCCCCCGGCTTGGGTCGACGACGGAGGGTGGCGGCTAGGCGACCGACAACGTTTTTCGGGGTGGTGCAGGCTGGAGGTGCGGCGGCGGTAGCTTCCTTGCGCGCGGCCAATCTTCTTCGAGCGTTGCGGGTCGTGGATGACCGGGTCGCGGGCGGCCCTCCTTGCCGGGGCTTGTTGGCAGGGGAGCGGTGCGGCAGCAGGCGGCTGCAGGCGTTTTCCGTCTGGTCGAGCCTTTGCGGATGGGCGTCCTCGCGAGCAACCTTGGTGGTAGGCGATGATCTTCGGGGTCCCCTGTTCGGCGGTCTCGACGACATTGGTGGTCTTGCGCGGTGTTGCTTCGACCGCCGCGGTGGAGATTTGGGGAGCTTGGTGGGAGGGATGAGCGGCACCGACGCTAGGGCTGCTCGTCGCCGGCACGGGGTGTGCCGGTCGTGGATGCGTCCGCTCCCTCAACTCCCCATTATCTGTCCGTTTAGTTGCGGCGGCGGCTCTGGCGATGTTCAAGGCGGGATGTTGGTGCGGCTTGTCGGCCGTGGGCGTCCCTTCGGACCAAAGCTTGTCGGCCGTGGGCGGCTCGGGCGGCGGGAGGCGCAACGTTCGTGGGCGGAGCATGTGTCTGAGGTGCGGGCGAGAAACCATGGCCACGCGGGTGGCGTGGCTGCGGGCGGTTGGCGAAGTTTGGATTGGACGGAGGGATGCGGTCGTCGGGGTATATCACCTGTCTAACCTGGTTTGGCAGACGAGGGCGGCATCCGCGGATGTCGTTGCTTTCCTAAAGACTTCGTCGTGGCGTTCCTCCTCCTTCCGTCTTGCTCCGGGTGAAAACTCGATCCCTGGGATCGGGAGGTGGCGGCTATCTTGGGTCGTTAACTTCTTGGAGGCACCGTCTTAGAGATCAGACTTCGTCGTGGGGTGCTCGGCACTTTGTATTTTGCCTTGGTTGCGTGTGTCTTGGGTGGTGGTGTGTGTGTGTGTGTGTTTGTATCCACAAGGTTTATCTGGTGTTGGCTTTATCTATAAAGCTGGGGAAACCCATTTTCGGTCATAGTCCTATTAGCAATCGATAGAATAAACGTTGCAACGTGTCCATGGTCGTAGTTGCGTCGCTGACAATGCATTACAAATTTAGTGAATACCTTGTCCGAAACAAGCACAAACCGCGGATTGCGTAGCTCAGCAGCGCGAAAACTATCTAAGTGTTGGACCAAGACACTATCTTTTTGTTAACTCCCTTCGTTCGGAATTAGTTGGAGCTTAAATGAGTGTATCGAGCACTAAAATACATGTAGATACATTCGTTTCGGCATCATCAAATTCCGAACGGAGGAAGTATAAGAAACACAAATTTGGATTGGAAAAAGGAACAGTTCGAGTAGTATCTGTAAATACTACGGAAAATATTATTGTGTAAACAGTCTGCTAGGTAGTACAAGACATTATTCTATAGCATGAACCATAATCAAGGGCAGCCCGGTGTATGTAGCTCCCACTTACATAGGGTCCGGGGACGCAGGTCGGATAACATGAACCATACCAAACCATAAATACTGCTTATTTGGGAAGGAACTATTCAAGGATAGACCTCAATGATGGATCGAAATCCTAACGTTGGAGTGATCTTGTAGTCCCTGAATCCGGCTTCAAAGAAAATCTTCCTCCATTGTTGCTCGTTTCGCTCTCCCCCGTCAACGCGCATCATCTGAACATCAAATAAAACCTGCGTCTCCTGAAGAAGTACATCGTCCTGCGACACCCCGGAGTCTATCACGACATCTATGATTATCACCTTCCCTCCGGCTCCTCTACTAGTTACGGCATCTTTGCACCTTCGCAGTACCTTGACGGCATCTTCATCTTGCCACAAGCACAAAACCCACTGTAAAAAGGAAGAAAACCTCTCGTTCAACGTATATGCAATAAATGAAGGGGAAAAAAATGAGATATCGTGTACTATGTGTACCTTGAGTAGAACGACGTCTGCTGGTGGTACGTACTCAAACAAATCACCAGCAACAAACTCGACGTTGCCGATGGCAGGCGCTCCTGCGATCGCATGTGGGAGGTCTAGCACGATGCACTTGACGTGGGGGAGCGCCTTAGCAATGGCTTCCGCTGTGGCACCATGGGCACCGCCTGCGTCAATGAGCGAGCTCACACCCTCAAAGATGTTGATGTGGTCCTTGATGATGGCCTCTACGAGGAGGCGGCTATCGGCGACCATGCCATCGTTGAACACGCCACGGGTGCCCTTCTTGGCCGTCATCTCCTCTCGTGTGCACCCGTGCGCCACCTCGAAGAGTGTTAGGGCCGACGCTCTCTCGTCGGTGAACCACTCCGCTATGCTGCAAAGAGCGGTTAAAGACAGCGGGTCCACAAGCACACGCACGATGGGAGACTGGGTGCATGAGATGTCCGCGACGAGGAGGCGCGAGATCGGGGTGAGCTTGTAGTGCACATCGGCGGCATCATCGTGGGAGCCTTTGTCGATGGAGAAGATGCCAAGGATAGTGAGGGCGCGCATGAGCCGGCGGAGGTGGGAAAGCTTGGTCGGCTGGACCCCGGTCTCGGTGGCAATGTCGGACAAGGTGGCGGCACCTCCGTGGCGGTGGATGGCATCGGGGATGCGCAGGTCTGCGGCGGCCCTCACGACCGCGGACTTGACGTACGCCATGGCATGGTGGTAGAGCTCAAGTTGGGCTTGGAGCAACCCCTCCGTGTTGATCATCACACCATCTTCGGCTTCTTTTTGGACGACATGCGCCACCGCATGTTTTCTTTTCAACTTGTCTCTCGGGAGGAGAAGAGGTTGGCCGCCTGAAACAAAAAAAAAAGAGCTCAAAACCTAGAATCATAGAACTAGGTAGTGTATAAGAAGACTTGAAAGAAATGCCTGAAAGAGTAAGAAACTACTACAAAACAAGTTAAGGCCGTACCTAGCACCTGCGAGCGCCTCATGCTCGACATTCTCGGGCGGCCGAACCGGGTCCTCGTCATCGTGGCGGAGTTTGCACGGACGGGGAATGCAACAAGAGATGTGAGCGTCGAAGACCACGCGGGCGCCATGATATGTTGTGTGGCAAGAACTCTGCCATTGTCCTAGCTAGCAGGGGTTCTTATAGACTTGTACTCCAGTACAGTTCGGCGTTGGGCGTTCCATCTTGCAATAATGGCCAACCACCATGGTGTATGGACTGACCTGGAGGCATACGCATGTATCTTTGTGGACTCTGGACGGACGTGGATGTAGTGGCCAGCAAAGACGAAAGCATGCACACCGCCCGATCCACACGGGACAAGCTGGCCAAAGTCAATGGACTGACCAGCCACATCCATCCGTTTTTCTAAGCGGTTGGATCTGGTTTGTTCATCCATCCTGGCGCAATATTTTTTGCTGGACTGCACCCACTCCGCTTGATCGATTACGGAGGATGCGCACAGGTGCACTACATTCAGAAGCTAAAAGCAGAATCAAGCGCAGAAGCTTGCATTACAGAATTAGATTCAACAGTCTATTATATACTAAAGGGTGTGGCTAAGTCTCAGTCGACCGAGATTTAACTAAGTCTCAGTCATGTCACATAATATGCAAGAGAGAAAAACAAAAAATTTAAAAAAAGTTTTGCACCGATCTTAATGTAAAATCTCACGGATATAGCGAGAAAATACGTATGAAAATAGAGAGAATTGCTAGAAAATCCCACATTAATCATAAACATCTGACCGTCTATTTGGTGGGCCTACTTTAAATAGATAAATCATAACCACTCGATCATAATAATTGTACCTAATTTCAATGATTGGTGGGCCCACCTTAACTATTGCAACACGATAACAAATCAGAAACATCCGACCGTTTATTTTATAATCAACAAAACACAACCAATCGGATCTTGCTAAAACCTTTATTTTCATCAAAAGAAATCTTTCCTACACGTGCTTGCCGCCACCGTGTTCGTACCTATGGCCTGTCGATCGGCCGCCTACCTTCTGCTCACGCTACCACAACCACGATTCCTTGGTACTTACGCGTCAGTCATCAGAAATCTCAGATTTCAATGACCTGATGCCACTAGTAGAAAATGGGGCAACCGTCTAAGCCTTTAGTACCGGTTCCCTTACGAACCGGTACTAAAGGGGTCTTTCGTACCGGTTTGGGCGTCCAGGCGGGCGAGGTGCTTTCGTACCGGTTCGTGAGGAGCTTTCGTACCGGTTCGTGTTACGAACCGGTACTAAAGGGTTGGCGTCAGCCAAAAAACCTTTAGTACCGGTTCATGACACGAACCGGTACTAAAGGGTTGGCGTCAGCCAGAAAACCTTATATATTTAGGAAATTTAGAATTTTATATATTTTTTCAAAATTAAAATTAATAATTGCATCTGCATAAAGATTACTATTACTTTTAGCAAATTATAAGATTTTCAATTTTTCAGGTTTTAGGTTTGGCAAAAAAAAATTAAAAAATTAAAATAATAATTAAAAATAATACAAATTTAAAAAGTTAATTTTATTTATTTATTCAACATTATTATTACATCATTAATTTTTTCATTAAAAGAATTATCTGGAATTTAAAGAATAAAGAAATGTGACATCAACCAACATGTTAATAGCATCCGCGCGAAGCACTTGGAAGTGGGAGGGAAAGGAACTCGAAAGTTAAGCGTGCTAGTGTTGGAGTAGTGTAAGGATGGGTGACCGACCGGGAAGCTTGACCACAGGTAAGTAATTTGACTAGAGATTAAGTGTAGTTAGACACTAATGAAAATACTAGATATTCTAAAAAAAAGAGGGAGTGAACAATAATTAGAAAAAAAAATGAATAAATACTAAAGGTGGGTTTCTCTACTAGTGTGCATACATCTATTCAACCAAGGGCTTTGTACGTGATGGCATGAAGAGTTGCCTTGATGTTCCTATTTGCGCCGCCGCCGTCAGCCGTCGCCGCAACATTGGATTTGTATGTACGACTGATCGGTGAGACTTAGACCCCAACTTCACCTATGTCTGCAGCACTCCGGTGCCAGCCTCACGGCCTTCTCTCGACTAGCCGTGCTATCCGGAAATTAGTCTTTTGCCAGTACAGCGATCAGATCGATACTATGTTCTTGGAAGATTATCTGAAACTTGATACATGCCGGCAACAACTTAGCAAAGGGCTACCACAGCAATGATGCACTCTTCGACGTCAGCTTGTGAACGATCGGCTACTGACTGACTTTGCGTGATCCTTTGTGTAAGCAGCATTAGCAAGCATTCATGATCCAAGTGACAGGTACAGAACTTGCTCATATCCTTTTTTGTCTTAGCATGATGCTTACAGCATACTACTAATTAGGTACCCCGTACATGAAATTATTCATATAGAAGCGCACTCTCATCATGATGTGTACTCCCTCCATCTATGAATAAGTGTACATCTAAGTTTTGTCGTAAGTTAAAGTTTTTAAATTTTGATCGAGTTTATAGAGGAAAGTAGCAGTATTTATAGAACTAAATTGGTATTGTTAGATTCACTTTGAAATGCATTTTCATAATATAACAATTTGATGTCATATATGTTACTACTATTTTTCTATAAGATTGGTCAAAATTTTAATACTTTGACTTAGAACGAAATCTAGAAATACACTTATTCGCGGACGAAGGAAGTAAAAGCCTTCTATGTGCGCACATATGCATCTGTTCTCTCAGTTTGCATGTCTCATCAACATCTTTTGTTCTGTATAGAATAAATAAATGATGATGTATATATGTTATCTTTTCAAGTTGCTTACAATCCTATCACAAAAGTTAGCATATATATTTAACAAATGACAATACACAAACGAAGCATGTTCCACTCATATAAATTAAATTAAATTAAATTTCTTCATATTTAGAAATATAATTTGCGTGTGGTGCATATAATTTTATATTCGATGCTTTTAATGTGGGGAAAAGGTAATGAGACATATTTTACAAAGATATTTTGTATAACTCTAAATATTGATCATTGATTGAAAATTTCTTACTCCGTTTATAAATACATAATGAATAGTAGAAGACTTTACGTTGAATAGAGAATACCACATAAATATGAAAAAAATTAGCACAAAAAAAGTAATGTTCATGCATCCAGATTGTAAGTTTGTAGTGGTGATATGTGGAAAAGAATAATAATGAGAAGGCTATAATAATGTGGGTTGTCAAGGGAAATCTTTGTCCACATTCGGCGACAAGGAATTGTGAAAGTATGAAATTCAATTGAAAATGTTTAATGGCTTAGATGGGTATTAATCTATCAGTGTACCATATATCCAATTAAACTCAGATAGTGAAGCTTGACCTCGATGAGTGTCTTCAATCACTTTTTACTATGATTGTCATACATATAAAGCTATAAATAAATAAATATAAATTTAATTACTATGGTTCAAATAGGATGCAGAAAAGCTTGCATTGAGGTTTCTCTAACTTTGATTATAAATGTATAAATGTTTACTTGAAACATGCCAAAATATAATACTATATTTGAATTTGTCTATAAGTACAATTTATTCTCATTTAATTGTTAGAGACATGTCATATGGTGAAGATTTCCGAACATAGTAAAATAAAAATCTTACTATTTCACTCTGCTGCTAACGAAAAGGAATTATTTTCTGTTCTGCATCATTAAGAAAATACATTCTGATTGAAAGAATGGATAAGCATCATCCTTCCATTGCTCGGGTGGACCATAATTATTATTTAGATTGTGATTCATAATAATATATTATCATCGTATAATTATTTATATCAGATTAAAATTATTGCCTAATAATTTTTCTGATGTTTTAAATAAATTTATCAATCTAATATCTTGCACAAACAGTACATACAATCATCAATACAATTTTATGAAAATGGCATAGTAATCATTCACGCAAAATTAAAAGAGTTTTGCATGCAAGTGATATGTTTATTTAACCTAATATATTGTGTTTACTATTGATTTGTATTAGTCGCTAGCGAATAATATAAACATGAAAACTATATATTTTAGTTGTTAATTAATTTTTTGAATTTGATTAATATGTTTTCATAATTATTTTTTAGAAAATAAAGAGATGGCCTCACGGTATTTTCTTCTGCCTTAATTGCATATCATTACCATATGCATATCTTAAGGCAATTATGATTTTTATTATCTATTTATCTAGACTATTACTCCTTCCAAAATTAAGGGATATACAAAATTGAACTTCAAAGAAATAATAGTAAATCTGGCTTTAAATGCTAAATTTGTGTTAATATCCTTTCTTTCACATTTAATTGATTATACCTATAGTTATGTGATAAAAATTAATAAGGAATACACAAAAAATATGAATAAATTATATAATTTATGTTATGTGCTTCATATAAGAGAAGTGCAAAACAAAGACGACTGAAATACGGTGCCAGCACAATGAACAATAAAAATATATAATACTCCCTCCGTTCCTTGATATAAGGTGGCTAAGACTGATTTGTAGTATCTTTGTTTTGCACTATATGTAAATATATTTTTTGGAACAATCTATATGTAAATACTTTATTTTTTTTTTAATATATGTTGTAGAACAACAATGGTTCTACAGTTTGTAAGAAGAGGGTGAGAGGCCGTTTCGAAGGCGGCACTCTTCAATGTGGCTGCCATAGCTTTGGTCGATCACACTGTAGACACCGTGCAACAGGCAACATACACCTCTATTACCACCCGCGTTTTGAGGGCGCACGGAGATGATGCTAAGGTTTCTTATGAAACCATGATACATATCTAAAACAGTCCTACACAAACGGCTTTTATGCAAGGTAGCAATATCCTTGATGGAGTCGTGGTTTTACACGAGACTGTCCATGAGATGCACACCAAGAAGCTTAATGGAGTCATTTTTAAAATTGACTTTGAAAAGGTTTACGATAAAGTGAAATGGTCGTTCCTCCGACAAACTCTGAGAATGAAATGCTTTTCAGAAGAGTGGTGTGCTTTGATCCATAATTGTGTTTCGGGAGGAAGCGTTGCCGTTAACGTCAATGATGAAATCAGACACTTCTTCCAAACCAAAAAGTGATTAAGGCAAGGTGATCCATTATCGCCCATATTGTTTAATATTGTGGCTGATATGTTAGCGATCATGATTGAACGTGCCAAGTTAGACGGCCAAATTGAGGGAGTAATCCCACACCTAGTGGATGAGGGATTATCCATCCTTTAATATGCGGACGACACAATTCTTTTTATGGAACACGATCTGGATAAAGCAGTGAATCTGAAATTAATATTATCAGCATTCGAGCAGTTATCCGGATTGAAGATTAATTTCCATAAAAGTGAATTGTTTTGTTTCGGCGATGCCCAGGACGCAACAGCTCAATATGCCGAAATATTCGGCTACGAGCAAGGTCAATTTCCTATTAAGTATTTGGGGATATCCATACATTATAGGAGACTGCCTATTGCTGAATGGAAGCATGTCGAAGAACGTTTGCAAAAAAGGCTAGCTAGCTGGAAAGGGAAGTTGTTGTCCCTGGGTGGAAGATTGGTTCTCATAAATTCAGTTTTAACCAACATGGTACTGTATATGCTATCATTCTTTCAACTACCAAAAGGAGTCTTACATAGATTGAATTATTTCCGATCAAGATTCTTTTGGAAAGGGGATAACGAGAAGAAAAAGTATCGACTGACCAGGTGGAATGTCGTTTGCCGTCCAAAAGACCAAGGGGGGGTTAGGTATTCATGACCTTCAGGTCAAGAATTCTGCTCTCCTCGGTAAGTGGCTATATAAGTTACTGACTTCGGATGGAGTCTGGCAAACGATCCTTAAACGAAAATACATCGGCTCAAAAGCGTTATCTCAGGTTGTATGGAAGCTTGGAGATTCAAAATTTTTGGCTGGTCCCATGGCGACAAAAAAAAGACTTTTATCGCTTTGGGGTTTTCAAGATTAAGGACGGGTCAGAAATACGATTTTGGGAGGACATATGGATAGGAAATTCCACACTCCGAGATCAATATCCGGCCCTCTATAACATTGTGCGACATAAGGGAGACACACTGGCCACGGTCATGCAAGAGTCACCCCCTAATGTTGCATTCAGGAGAAACTTAATCGGACCTAGACTTGCGTCTTGGAATGCCTTGCTAGAACGGTTAGCGGTAGTGCAGCTGTCACAAGGCCCACGATGAGTTTCGATGGAATCTCAATAGGAATGGAAAATTCTCTGTGGATTCTATGTATAGGGCGCTTGTCCAACCTGAAATACCAGTCGATAAAAATTATAAAATATGGAAAATGAAGATACCACTAAAGATTAAAGTCTTTGCATGGTATCTTCGAAAATGTGTTATTGTAACGAAAGATAATCTTGTCAAACGCAACTGGCAAGGGAGTAAGAAGTGTGTTTCATGTGCTCATGATAAGACAATAAAATATCTTTTCTTCACTTGTACGGTTGCACGATCTATCTGGTCAGTTATCCAAATGGCTTCAAACTTGTATCAACCCACATCCGTTGCTAATATCTTTGGCAATTGGCTTAACGGGTGGATAAAAAGCTTGAAATCATTGTTAGGGTTGGAGCGCTAGCCGTAATATGGTCGCTCTGGCTAAGTAGAAATGACAAAATCTTTTCTGATAAAAACTTCTCTTGTTTGCAGGTTCTCTATCGATGCACGGGTATTCTCCGTTCGTGGTCCATCTTACAACGGGTGGAATATCGAGGCCTTTTTATGGAGGCGTGTGCACGGTTGGAAGCGGTGGCGAGGAATATTTTTATCCAACATGTGTGGCCGCGCGATCTACGCATACAGCTACCTTGAGTGGCGATAGTTCTTTCTTTGTAACTTGTCGTACGCTCTCTTTTTTTGTTTTTTGTTTGTTTTCGTGACTTGCGGCTGTGTGCATCCTAGTTATGCAGAGACCGGATGTACTTGTTTAACTTTGAGTAATAAAGCCCTTTATCTAAAAATATCTAAAACAGAGGTTGCTTATGAAGCCACGACACATGAACATCTAACATACCCCTCTATCACAAAATTGTCCCTAGCTTCCATCAAACTCTCCAATGAATTTAGTGACTTCATGTAGTTATGTTTTCAGTAAACACCGCCCATGTGCACCAAAATATACGAAGTGCCTTGTCCAGCCAAACCAACAAAAAGCATTCGCACAGGCTTCTTCATGGCTTCTTTCCATGTAATCATAGCAAATCAATAAAATGGCATATTTCTTCGGTGATTGTCGAGTACTTTCGCTAACACAAGACAATAAGCCAGATATGCAAATAAACATCCGCTAAATAAACAAGCTCCCTTTAAATACATTACATTTTTTTTCTCACACATAGAACAAGCAACAGAGGCACCTCCACCCGCTTGTTAATTACAACTTAGATATACAACAATTATTTCTTATCTAGCTGATCCCTAAAAAGACCCTTATTATAACTATTTTACATCGATTTTCAGTTGATCACTCTTATAGATTATAGAGATTTGCACCGGCCGATACATACCGATGATGTTTCACTCGGCCGACCACCTAACGGGCGCCACACCAGCATTGGTGTCAAGTCCGAGGGCGTTCCACACGGCAGCCGAGGTCCCCACCTGGTCATCGCCACAATCGTCGCACATATCCACGACCATGGCCCTCGCGCTGCGCCCGTTTTGGGTGCTCGCGATGTTCATAAACCTGTGGCACAGGGTCCCGCCGGCGTACAGCTCCGTAGGCAGCGTCATCAGGAAATCCGCATCGCTGTGGTACATGCCGTCGCACGCCGCCGGCCCGCCACCCTCCTCTCCTTGTTCATACCCGTTCACCGTCATCGTTCCTGCCTGGACGAGAGACGCCCCTGGATTAACGTGGTGCCGGGCCATAGCGCACGACACGACCTGTAGGAAAGCAAGAAGGCCAAGGGTTGACACGACCTTGGTGGTGTTCGCCATGGTAATTGTCGAGCGAGCTCTTGCTTGCGTTTCTAAGCTAACCTAGCTTGCTGCCCTGCTTGCTAGCTCTCTTAAGGGTGTTGGTTCATTGGGGTGTAGTTCATATAGGGGTCGTGTTTCAGCTTGGAGACAAAAAAGACGAGCTAAGGTAGCAGGTCACTTGTGACATAGGGAACTGGTACAGATTTTAACTCCATGCGAGGAAGACAACATAAAATTCATCGTTACACCCTCCATGGTGGGACCTGCCACACACAAGATAGAAAGAAATTTAGACAAAAGACACGTTCCTATTAATATGTCCGCTCTCTCAATGACCATCAGGTTGAGCACTAAAAGAAGGATATTTTCTTTATAAAGGGCAATTTCATTATCTTAAAATGTAGCATCAAACGAGTACAAAGCATTATGAGTACCATTCGGTCTCTGTATAGTTAAAATGCACACATCAAAAGAAGAACATATGGTTATAGGTAGCACTTAAATTTCCACTCGATGGGTTTTTATTGACTCACAACATCGTATAAAGATGTGAGTAAAAGTTACCTTGACTGCTTGGTCCAACCACACACATGCCAGTGTAATCATATCCACTGGTTTTCCGAGCACCCAACAATCCACAAACAAAGCCAGTGTGAGCATTGGTAAATTGGACGTTAATATAACATCTTTAACTAGACGTGAATTTTTCATACTCGGCTCTAGTTCACAATCAGAGCATCAGTGGCACTCTTACCGAATGTTCTTTCCCAAATTAAAATGGCATCCTTTACTAGCTAGTGTACATCTATCTAATTGACTGCATGAGTATTTTGTTGGAAGGCCTTCTATTTTTATTTTTTGATGTAGCATTAATGCTATTTTCATGCTGAAATCTCTACTATTAAAAGGGACAATACAGTGTTTTGTGAATAATTTATTTCAGGAAGAAAAATAAAAACAACTTTTAGTCCCTCGTGCCGCTTCGGATAATTTTTTACCGAACCTTCGTCATCTACCATCGACAAGGTACGATATGCATAGACGCAACCAGCATGGGCAAATGTGCAGTGTTCCTGCTCTGCTTGTGCATCAACAAGACAACAACATAAGTGACGAAGGTGAGCGTGAGGGCTGTAGTAAGCGTGCAACCTTCCCCGCTCCTTTTTTTATAAAAATCCACGTCGAAAGAAAATCATCTGAAGTGGCACGACGGACTAAAAGTAACGGTTTTTTAAAATGAAGGGGCCAATTCTACACTTTTGAAAGAGTTTAGGGATAAAAAAATACTTTTCCCTTATAAAAAATGAATGATACCTGATTGATCATTCATTTTTTAAGAAAAGAAAAAGGCCACATATTAAACCAAGCAACCTTTTTACTCACACCCTTACTATAACAGAAAATTACATACATATCCTTGGAAAATTGGCGGCGTATTCTCCCTACACTCGCCGCCATAAACGAAGCTCAATACCACCTCTGGACCCTCGAAATACAATCAGAGCAGCGAAACATGTACACAATGATCAAGAAGTCGACGGTCGGAGCTAGAAGATATCAACGACACCAATTTGAGAAAAAAATCCGCCTCCCTGAAGTAGAAATTCCCGAAGAAGGTTGGATGATCACCACAAATCGAAGAAGATTTAAGCTCCCAAGGAACTGAAAGTTGTCCGAACATCGCATGTCAAAAAATAAGACGAAAGACCAAGTCACGAAACACCCTCTCCCACCCATCATACAACACTATTGAGGACCGCCTACGACATAAAGGCGTAACCAAATCCGCCGTTCTAGCAACCGATCCATCTCAAGGGAGTGAAACCTTACTCTTTAGAGACCTAACTACATCGGCACAACATAGGTCCGGGATTTCCACGCCCTCCCCGGTAGAAGGACAAGGGACCATGGAATGAACGATGGGGGACGACTAGGACGGGCTGCCTCTCCTTCCGAGAAATAGGGAGAGAGAGAAGAAGAGTTGTATTGTATGTTTTTACTGACAGTTGAAAATAGATAAAAATAGACACTTGCACTTATTGACACTTACAGATAAGCATGGATTGCTTTATTCAGCTTTTCTCCTACTACTTATATGTTGCTCACACACCATGCATGTATCGTGTATGCAAGTGTTTTATTACTTATTCAGCGACTCCGTCGTCGAAAGACTGCACATGAACAATTTATTCTGTCGGCGGGTCTGTACACAAGCCGGCTTCTCCGACTCTCACCAGTAAATTATGACGGGCGCGGTGCCACCGGCATTAGGGTCGAACCCGAGGTTTCTCCATGATAGACTTTGAGGATCAACTAGGCTAGATCAGATCGAGATTGGGAGGAAGATAGGGAGAGGATACCTTGTCCCTTGCTTGACGAGGACGAGGAGTCGGCCATAGGGACGACGGTGGCGAGATAGGCAGTGGCCGAGGCGGCGGCGATGGTGCTTCCCGTCGCACTGCGCAAGACCTATATACACAACGTGACAGGGTCCACCAACCATGAGGAGGTTGGGCACCCCCAATCAGGGCGCAGATCAATGGGTCCGTTCGGGTCGTTAGACCCTCACGGGAAGAGATCAATCTAACACTCCACACCCGGGCCGACGTTCCCACCACATCGTCGCCGCAGTCTAAGCACTCATCCAAGACCTGGGCAAACGCACTTAGCCCGGTCTGTGTGCTCGTGATGCGGAACACGAAGCCGCACTTGTTCCCCGGCCCGTAAAGATTGGGAGGCAACGCCAAAAGAGCTTCATTGTCACCGCGGTATCTGTCGGTGCATGACGGTGGCCCGCCGCGCAGGTCTCCTTGGTCGAAACCATACACCTTCGTCACCACTGAAGCCTGGTAGATGATAGGAGATGTTTGTGGATCATGAGAGTGATCCCGGGCGATGACGCACGCTACCTGCAGAAAGATAAAGATTGCCGACACAGTGGCAGTGTTTGCCATATGGTAATTGAACGACGTTCCGCTTTTCTCTTAAGGCTGAGTTTATGTATGCTCGTGTTGCAGGCTGGAGACAAAACAGACGAGCTAATGCAACTGGTCACTTGTGAGTCGTGACATAGGGAACTGGTATGAACTTTTGATCAATGAAGAAAGGACAAGTACAAATTCATCGTTTCGATCTCCAAGATGGGATATGCCATAGACAAAGAGAAAGACGGATAGATAAAGAAACATGATGTGTGTCATCCGAAAGCCTCTTGATGTATTAAGAATCTATCTATCTATCTGACATGCATGGCAATCCTGTTTGATAACATCACACATGATGTCAACAAATGCCACGATTTGTACTACGTGCGCTTCTAAAACACCAGTCAAGCTTCTCTGGCGAATTCTGCACATGACATTCAACGTTAGTTCACTTTATGGTGTATACGTTTGCAGATTGGTTAACTAAGGTAGAACCCAAAACATCGGCACATATTCGAATTGGAATGTGTGCATTACTTTAGGCGATATGGAATTGTTGAAATGATGTTATATTTTAACAGGTTAAATATCACAAATTTCATGCAGGTCATCTTCAGACTTCGGGTTTCATCCGTACTTGATCATTACTCAGCACTATGGAAACCAAGATGTTAATGGTTATTAGGTGCAACCGTTGGGACAAGCTAGCACGGGATATCTACAACCGGCTTGGACGGTGGCCCAATAATAGGATAAACACACTGGATTTTTCTCTTATTTTTACCGATTATGGCCATATTATTTTGTTATCTCCATGACTAGTATGAGACATTTTACTTTGTTTAATAAGATGATTGCATCATTTCACTAGTAGAAAAAGGCTCATGTGTCTCGGTTTCAGAGGCCCATTTGTCCCGGTTCCGGAACCGGGACTAAAGGGTCGTAACTAAAGCCCAATACCTTTAGTCCCGGTTTGCCCACAAACCGGGACTAAAGGTCCTCCACGTGGGTTGTTGTGATGCGCTAGGATGGAGGACCTTTAGTCCCGGTTGGTAACACGAACTGGTACTAAAGGCCTCCACCGGAAAAAAAATCATTCATTTTTTTCCGTTTCCTTTTTTCTAATTTTCCAAAAATTGTATTATTACCATTATTTGACCAATTTTTTTCACGCTCTTTTTAGTATATTTTCACAATTTCTATTATCTGAGTTATTTGATCAGTTTAGTCTCTAATTACCCTTAATGTCTAGTCAAATTACTTAGTCGTAGTCAAACTTTTCCACCGGTCACCCATTCTTAGACTACTACAGCAATAGCACGCTTAACTTCTAAGTTCCTTCCGTCTCCATTTCCAACTACACCGCGCACATGTTGTTGATATTTCTATCATATCAATCCTATTAACCTATTGGTCACAATGTCACACTTCTATATTGTTTTAATTCAAAATAATTATTTTAATAAACAAAAGTAATGAAATAATAATAATCTTGAAGAAAAAATAAAAAATATTTAATTTTTTTTTTCATATTTCCCTCAATAGTGTAGTCGGAAAACCCTTGTTTAATATTTCCCAACTTTAAATTTCTATCCCAACTTTTTTTGAATTATTTTATTGAGAAGAAGAATGAAGAGGTAAGTGGATGGGCGCCCTTTTAAATTTTTATCCCAACTTTTTTTGAATTATTTTCCCTCCAAATCTTAAAAGCATCATAACTTTTTTTCTGTTTGGTTTTTCTGTTTCATATAAAAAAACTTTTTCATCGGAGGTCGTATACAAAAGTTATGATTATTTTACAAACTCTAGAGAGATTTTGCAAAAAAAAAGTCTAAATTCATGCTTGTTAATTTTCCTAACCACTAGACCACATAAGACATGGGCATCTTGAAGGTATTTTATTTTTTATCACTTTAGTTTATTTCTCTAAACATTGAAAAGGCGATCCACATGGGGGTCTCAATTTTAGGGTCATTTAGCGCAAAAAAAAATCATTAAATGCATTAAAAATAACAAATGAAGTTAGAAAGGGTTGAAATTTATATATGTGGCTTTGAATGGTGCATATTGAATGCACAAAAAGTCTGGAGTTGAAAATAAGTTTAAAAAATGCCTTTGTAGCAGATGAGTTTTCTTCCAAAACCCTCGTACTTCGAAGGAGATGGTCCAGTTTATACACGAAGTGCGTTTAGTTTTTGCCGTAATCTTCTCAACTTTTTAGCACATGCTATGTGAGCGAAATGATGATACCATGCCAAGTTTCAAGCTTTTTAGAGTTCATTTGTACTGCCTTTTCAATTTAGGGTCATTTAACGCAAAAATAATCATTAAATGCATGAAAAGTAACAAATGAAATTAAAAGGTTGAAATTTGAGGATGTGGATTTGAATGGTACATATTGAATGCACAAAAAGTCTGGAATTGAAATAATTAAAAAAAGGAAATGCTTTTGTAACAAATTAGTTTTTTTCCCAAACCCTCATACTTTGAAGTAGATGGTCCAGTTTATACACGAAGTGCATCCAGTTTTTCCTTAATCCTCTTAAGTTTTTAGCACATGCTATGTGGGTGAAATGATGACGTTTTAACCTTTTCAGAGTTCAGTTGTACTGTTTTTCAATTTCATGGTCATTTAACGCAAAACAATCATTAAATGCATGAAAAATAGCAAATGAAGTTAGAAAGGGTTGAAATTTGAGGATGTGGCTTGGAATGATGCATATTGAATGCACAAAAAGTCTGGAGTTGAATAAGTTAAAAAAATGCCTTTGTAACAGGTGAATTTTCGTCTGAAACCCTCATACTTCGAAGGAGATGGTCCAATTTGTACACAAAGTGCATCCAGTTTTTGCCGTAACCATGTAATCTTTTTAGCACATGCTATGTCGGTGAAATGATGATACCATGCCAAGTTTTCACCTTTTCAGAGTTCATTTGTACTGCTTTTCAATTTCATGGTCATTTAGCGCATAAACAATCATTAAATGCATGGAAAATAGCAAATGAAGTTAGAAAGGTTTGAAACTTGAGGATGTGGATTTGAATGTTGCATAGTTAATGGACAAAAAGTCTTGAGTTGAAATAAGTTAAAAAAAGAAAAGCCTTGTAAAAGAAGAGTTTTCGTTCGAAACAATCATAAAGAGTTAAAGAGAATCTGGTTTCAATTAAAATACCTATTTAAAATATCCTAAAAATTCCCATATTGAATATACTGATAAAACATACTAATATTAAACAACAAGAAAACTAATCACTCAAGAATCCATTTTTAAACTAAAGTTATTCAAAAACTAGTGATTCACACAAATTTCAAAAGAATTCAAGTTTAAACTATTTAAATTTGAAAACTACTGGCACTAACATAGAGTTTATAATTTTGTTGACCTACAGAAAAAAGATTCATGCAAAAACTCTAAATATTCTAACAGTTATTCAAAATCTAAAAATAGAAAGTTAAAAAAAAGAAAAAAGAAAAAAAATAGACCTTTAGTACCGGTTGGTGTGTCCAACCGGGACTAAAGGTCCTACCTTTACTCCCGGTTCAAGCCACCAACCGGGACTAAATGTTGCGACACCCTTTAGTCCCGGTTCGTGTCTGGCACCGGGACAAAAGGGTCCAGACGAACCGGGACCAATGCCCGACCGACTGAACCGGGACTAATGGGCTGTCCAGATCTGAACCAAAGCCTTGTTTTCTACTAGTGTTTTGATGCCGAGGCCGGAGGTAAAGCCTCTTTTTCCAAACAAAAAACAGTTAATTTGTGGGCCCTAATTTTAACAGCTACTCTCTCCGTTTCAAAATAACTGTCGTAGCCTTAGTAGAATTTTATACTAGATCTAGTATAAAGTTGAGACATTTATTTTAGAACGAAGGGAGTAGTACTCCGCAAGATCTAGAGTTAATTGGACAGTATCCTATAGGTTGTGACATCCAACCAATTAGTACTCAGTACGTTCCGTATGGTTGCATCAATCGAAAATAGACGAGATCACCTATTACGTTAGCGTAAAATCCTTCCCTCCGCCGCTGCTGGAGGAAGCCGCCGGGTTAAGCTCGGGCGGCTGATGGCGGTGGCGGAGGATAACCTCCTTCTCGCGCGCGAGGGTGGCGCGGGCAACCGGGCGAGCGGAAGTGTGCCTTCGGATCCGGGCCTTCACGGCGGCGTCTCGATCCCGGCAGCAAGCAATGGCGGGTGGCTAGTGGTGAAGCTGCTGCACCTTGCTGTGACGCTGGGGCACCTTAGATCGGCGATGGCGACATGGAGGGACACGGTGGATTTTCCAATTGCAGGCGTGGTCGGCCCTCCGGTCAGATATGACTTGGCTGGAGTGGCTTGCTCGCTCCGCGACGGCGGAGATCGATGGCGGTCCGTGCACACGATGCGAGATGGAGGTTTCGAGCAACTCCGGGTGAAAACTCTGCCCTCGGCTAGGCACCAAGGCCGGCGATGGCGGCGTTCTTCTGCGTCGTCTCCTTCTTGAAGGCATTGCCGTGGAGATGCTGCACGCCAATATCCTCTACCTTCGGGGGAAACCCTACATCAATCGATCGGATGATGACGGTGCTCTTGTGTCGTTCCCCCCTTGGGGGCATCACTCTTGGAGGTGTGCATTGGATCGAGGGACCAATGGATGATTTTAGTGGTGCAGCAGGGTCTCGGCGACGGATGCGTGATGATGTATGCGCGAAGGGAGGTGGTGCCGTCTGACGCTATGGTGGTTGATGGCAGGCCTGGCGAGGTCGATGCGTCAGTTCTGCTCTGAAGATGGGCTGGTGGAAGATGGTGGTGACCACATCTACAACTTGCACATGCGGTGCTCGCTAAAGGTTTGTCGGACGGGTGTGTGATCCAGATCTGGCAATGCGGCTTGGTTGGGACCTCCGGCTTTAGATGTTGGATTTTGGTGTAAGGTCTGGGTATGTGGCTCCGAGAATTTACACCCCTTCATCAATAGGATAAGGATAGCGACATTTGTTGTTAAGTTGGTGGCTTCAGACTTATTGATGTATTACTTTGTAAGGCTTTGAACAATAATTAATAAAATGACCGCATACATCACTCTGATGTAGAGGCGGGGAGTTATCCTCCATTTCAAAAAAAACTTACTCTATAGAAAAAAAAAATACGCATAGCCGGGTATCGATGACTACACCGTGTGTTTAATTTTAGGGATCCGACTTACAAAGGGATAAGCCGAATAACATCGTAAAGCACACGGCAAAAGCGATTACCTGACTTTTTAATGGTATAAGACGGATAATGAAGAATTTGAAAGCCGGACTATATAAAATCACACGATGTAATAAAAAAACCCGGCTCTTAGGTACCTACGACGTAGTTCACTACCATGCGTCCATCACGACACTATCAGGTTGCTCCGTGACAGTGTGTCGAGTAAACCGAGCGCCAGCTTTTGCTGTGTGCCCGTACACTCAGATTATATTCGCTTGTAACATAAAAAAAAGAGTTCTTTTTTTTTAAAGTCACTACCATACTGAAATTAAAACGCAACAATCTCATTCGATACAACCTCCAAAACACAGTCTGGAGGCACAAATGGCCAGCTAGCAGAAGAAAAGGAGGTAACAGCCTGACGAGCTAACACATGTGCCGCTTTGTTTGCTTCACGCCGTATCCAGCTCACCTTGACCTCTTCGAAGCTACCCAGCATCTTCTTGATCTCCTCAATGTCGCATCCCATGGCTGACAGGTTCCGTTCCGACGCATTGATCATCTGCACAACAAATCTGCAATCCATTTCCACATGCAATCTGCTAATACCCATGAATGTAGCCATCAGGATCGCCCTTCGGCAAGCACACACTTCCGCCGCCTCACCTCATGAAATGACAGGGAAGATAGCTGTTGCGGCACCACAGTAAACGCCCATGTCATATCGTACTATCCCCCAGCGTCCCTTGCTTCATTCTTTGTTGTCGCCCCGTCAATATTGATTTTGTGCCAGCCAGCCTCCGGTGGAGCCCATTTGGGTGGAGAGCTCACCCGTGGCGACGACACCTTGGCTTCATATGCACTTTCCCATTACTGAATGTAAAACTTGGCTGTCCTTGCAACCTCACCTGCGTCCTTGATTCTCCTTCCGTCCCTTGCATCATTTCTTGCTAGCCAGAGGGCATAAACCCCCTATATCATTAGAGCCCTTTCTTCTCCCCCGGCCTTCGCAAACCAGTCCAGCAGCCAGTGTGCTAATGCTCTATAAGATGCATCCGGAGTGACAGGGGTTGCAATCGGAGCCTCAAGGAGCCTGCCCAGCTCCTTCCAGAACATACGCGAGTGGGAGCATCTTCAGAATCTGTGAATCAAAGATTCATCCCTGCCACATACAGAGCAAAAGACGCTCTGTTTGATTTTCCTTCGTCGAAGCTCTGCTCCCACCGCAAGCCCATTTGAAATCAATCTCCACATATGGATCTTGGCTTTATCCAGACCAGCAGAATCCCACAAACCGAGCCACCCACTGTGATTGGCAGCAGAACATGAGGAGCCTGGCCGTCCAGCCCTCGCCTTGTCCAGAGAAACACGCAAGTGGTACGCAGACCTCACTGTAAATACACCGTTCTTGGTCATATTCCATTCAGCTTATACTACCTAGTAGAACATAAAATAAAGAGTTGGATCGATAAGTTCTCTAGATAACGAATGGTGGCAGTTCTCCGTGCGTACGAGCACTCAGCTTATATTACCTAGAACACTAAAAAAATGGAATCGGTTCACATTCTAGATAAGTAGAGTGGTGGAAAGGTTTGCACTTGGCTTCTATTTAAATAATATAAATCGCACCCGGGCTGCCTGTTCATCAACGGTTCGACATACATTGACACACGCACACACCCCATATGCTCATCGCCACCGGTTCTTTTCGCTTTTGTCTCCGTCGTCGTCGCCTAGATCTGGTGGTCGGAGGAGTTCTCAGGCATGGAGGTAGCGGTCGTGGTCGCGCAGAGGGAGAGAGAGAGTTGTAATATACTCCCTTCGTTTTTAAATATAGAACATATAGTTTTTTTTAAGTCAACTTTTTTAGTTTTGACCAAATTTATAATAAAAATTGTCAACATCTATAATATTAAATAAATACAATATAAAAATACATTTCAAGATGAATCTCATGATACCGATTTGATGTAATTGATGTTGATAGATTTCTCTAAAAATCTGATCAAAGTGAAAAGAGTTTGACTTTAAAAAAATTATACGCCCTATATTAAGGAACGGAGGGAGTATGTCTTTACTAGTAGTTGAAAATGGAATGGATATTTGCAAAAAAAAAAATGGAATGGATAAAAATGAAGACTTGCACTGATTGACACTTACAGATAAGCTTGGATTGCTTTATTCAGCTATTCTCGTACAACTTATATGTTGCTCAAACACTATCCATATATCGTGTATGCAATCGAGAGACCTCACATGAACAATTTATCTTGTCTGCGGGTCTGTACACAAGCCGGTTTCTCCGGCTCTCACCAGTAAATTGTGACCGGCGCGATGCCACCGGCATTGGGGTCGAACCCGAGGTGTCGCCACACTTGGGCGGACGTTCCCACCTCATCGTCGCCACAGTCTAGGCACTCATCCAAGATCTCGGCCATGGCACTGAGCCCGGTCTGCGTGCTCGTGATGCGGAACAAGATGCCGCACTCGCCCCCGTCCCTGTAAAGATTGGAAGGCAGCGCCATTAGAGATTCCCTGTCGTCGCGGTAATGGCCGCCGCATGACGGCGGTCCGCCGCGCTGGTCTTCTTGGTCTCCTTGGTCGAAACCGTACACCTTCATCACCACAGAAGCCTGGTAAATGATGCGAGATGCCCGTGGATCATGAGCATGATCCCGGGCGACGGCGCACACCACCTGCAGAACAAGAAAGACTGCCGAGGACACCTTTGCGGCGTTTTCCATGGTAATTGAGCGAGCGACGTCCCGCTTTTCTCTCCAGGCTGAGTTTATGTATGCTCGTGTTGGAGGCAGGAGGCAAAAAAAAAAGGCGAGCTAATGGAACAAATCACTGTCCTAACTCGTGACATAGGGAACTGGTATGGATTTTTGATCCATGTGAAAAGGACAAGTACAAATCCATCGTTTTGTTCTCCAAGGTGGGATATGCCATAGATAAAGAGAAAGACAGATAAATTTAAAAACATGATGTGTGTTGTCAGAGTGCCTCGATGTATTAATAATCTACCACATCTATTCTATCTATCATGTACTGAAAGCACACTACAGGGTTCTATTCAAGACACCAGGTTAGTCCATATAGATAAAAAAACTGATTTTGCTAGGGCACATCTACATGTGCTCTAAGTAGTACACATCTAAGTGGTTCAATCTAACTAGAAAGAAAAAAAGAAAAAAATATATTTACACAAATCTCTATGTAAAATCAATGGCGTAGGACTTAGATGTGCTCTAGAGCACATCTAGATGTGCCCTAGTTAAACCCATAAAAAAAAGAGCTGTTAGATTAATAGCAATCGTCTACATTAAAATCCGCATGTTTGTTTCCAAAAACAAGGATATTCCGCAGCCTCTACATCATGCGATGCACACAATTATTTTAAAAAAATCTGCAAGTAAATTGTTCTGGCATGTATACATGCATAAACATGGCCTGGCACATGCCAAACTTAATTATATGATATGGACATATGGACATATGGCTTCTAAAATACCCAACTATCAATTATTTGGCGGCCGCTATAATAATAACAGATAAGGTACGGTCTAGAGTTACCTGTCAACATATATCTCAGTATCCTATATGAAGATTGTGGCATCCAACCAATTAGTAATCAGTACTTTCGTTATGGTAGCATCAACAAACATCGACGAGATCACCTTGATATTAGCATAAAATTGAATCGGACACTAACTTAACGTTAAATTGGAAAAAGATTTCAGAATGAATCAGACTATGTAGGCGTGCATTATTTTTTATCAGTTAAAACATATGCATATCTTCTTTTAAAACTCTGAAGTTAATCACTTTGAGGTATTTACTATATTTCTATATTTTCTCTATAATTCTGGTAAACAATGTATATAATAAATACATAATTTCTTTTGGATATGCATATATACCAGCTAAAGTTTTTTTGAAACATCACCGCGGAGGGGGGGGGGGGAGAGAGAGAGCTTGCACATCTGAATTTTCAATAAAACGGAATAAAAGGTCCATAGGTTTATCGTTTACCATAATGAGAAGAAGTTACGCCACAAACCGGCGGTTTCCTTCTCATCGGGTGTTTTATGTCTATGATTCCATAGTGTCAGACCAGTGAGTATGTTTTGTAGCGCCGCAGTCGATGTGAGGGCTACTTTGTAGCGCCGCAGTCGATGTGAGGGCTACTTTGCTTAAGTCCCAAATCATCCGCGAGCTTAAGAGAGTCATGAAAGTTTGCATGGATGAGGGTAGATGTAGAGGCAGCCTATGTCACAAATTATTGATTTCAAAGCAGGGGATTGGATCCCAACATATATGTTTATTTGTATTGCCCTACAATATATGTATTCGACATATATATTATATTCTTATGGCCACCGTAAATAAGAGAAAATAACTGAAATGACAGGTGGTGATCTATTAAGCTGAATTAAAAAATATTAAGTTCTAGCGTGATGAAATTCACAACACTAAAAAGTGATCCTTTCCTTTATCTAAATTCTATAATTTTAAACAAGAGGACACGAATTACTAAATTGGTTTGTTTGGAAAACATATAAAGTTCATAAATTCCCTAGGAATAGTGTATTTAGATATACATATGTTATTAAAAAATGCAATTTTTTTGCTGGGTAGTTTGAATTAATAATATTAGAACAAACGGAAACAAGGTACCATGTTCTTTCACATAAAACTACGAGAACACTATGTGCATTATTAATTATAATAGTCGAAGTTAAAAGAGAATAATGATGTTACAAAAATCCATCTATTATGTACTGATGAGTCCTTGATCTATTCTTGTGTACAAAAAAAATTATATTTGAAATTAAGATCAATCTAAGCTATACATGATTGATTGCTTCCCATTGTAAATACACACTCCCATCCTTTTATCATAAATAGCATGGCTGTAGTACAAATATATGTTTGAATTGTAATGCGTATAAGATAAATGTACATGCTCGAATTGGGCAATGCCAATGAAAGTCGAATAACATTGGCTAACACATGAAAATCACACGAATTTGTTATCCCTATCTAAGCATCACATACATGTCAATGAGCTTAATGGAAAAACATTTACAAGATCGTGAATGAAGCCGGTCAAAACCTACGGTGGGTCATTATATACGGGAATTATTTAATTAACGATTCCGCAAATGGTAAGTACACATGTTGAATCCAAGGCAAGTGCAATGACTGTCATCCCACCCCAAAACATAGAAATACACAAATCTAAAAGTAATTACTACGTGTCAGCTCACTGTAAAAGAACATACATATGGACGTGGAGTTTGTGATCCCGGGATCATGTGATCCCGGATGAACAGTAAAACAAAAAAAATAGTAAAAAAATTCAAAAAAATCTGAATTTTTTTTATAATAAACTTTGATGTTTTCTCTATGTGCGTGCAAATTTTGTCAAGAACTAACATAGGATGAACGTGTGAGAAAAAAAACAAAATTGATGTCACCCCTATGTTAGTTCGAACACTTTTTGGAACATCAAATTTTGTTTTTTTGCTCACGCGTCCATCCTATGTTAGTTCTTGCTGAAAGTTTGCATGCATATAGAAAAAACATCAAAGTTTATTATAAAAAAAAATCAGATTTGTTTGAATTTTTTACTATTTTTTTTGATTTTACTGTTCATGCGGGATCATATGAGCCCGGGATCACAATAGGACTTTCGCATATATATGAGTTGAATAGCATATAATAATGAATATGGAAATAAGTTCAAGCTTATTTCGTAAGCACTTCAGTGAGTATAATATTATCACTTTCAAACCCATTGTAATTTTTCTTGCATGTGTTCTTTAATTTCCATGCCAAAAACTATACGCCCTATATCTAGAAACGGAGGGAGTAATAATCTTAAAAACATTAACAAACAGGAACTATACATAATTTCACAATTAGCAAAACTTAAAGAAAAATTTCATGTAAATGTTAGCTGTGACATAAAATGCTTAAATACAAGATGTGATTTTGTTTGATAAAAAAAAGTCAATGCAAAATAAGTGGGCAAAACGAAAAATCTATGTTGATTGAGAAAAAGAAAAAATGTTACATAAAATTATGATTAACGTATGCAAATAATTGGACAGATTTAGTTGGTCACAAAGATATAAAGATGACCAAAGTGAGAGCAGCATTAGCAAGATCTTTTGTTCTTTTTCTTTTTGTTTTCTGGTTGTGTGCATCCGTAATGTCTTTTAGACATTGCGTTGTTGCATTGCAGAGGCCGGGTGTAATTGATTTATCCGTAATATTAATATATTCCTTTTTTCAAAAAAAAAGTACCATTACAAGTACCATTATGAACTTCACATCGATTGACATTGGCATATATTAGATTATGGGCACATTTAGATAAATTAGATATTGATATATTGATATATAAGTAAGGATAACAATTTTGCCCATGAATACGGTACACTCGGATACCCTAACTACTATTTGATCTTTTTTTTTGGAAAAGGAGGTTTTACGCCCGGCCTCTGCATCATAATGATGCATGCAGCCATCTTATTAAAATGAAATAAATATGTTTGATACATCATAAGTCATAATAAAATCATGGCCACAACCGGTAAAAATAGGACTAGAAGCCTATGCGCCTATTCTATTATTGGACAGCCATCCAAACCGGTTGTAAGTAGCCTGTGCTATCGTCTCCCAGCGGCTGCACCCAATATCCAAAAGCTCCTTGTCTCCCGCAGTGCTGAGTAATGACCACATACGGATCAACCCCGATGTTCTAAAGATAACCTGTAAGAAAATTTTGATATTCAACCTGTTAAATATAACATCATTACGACATAACCATAGAGCCCAAATTAATGCACACACTCCAACTCGAATATGCGCCGCTATATTGGACTCTACCCCACTCAACCAATCTCCAAAAAGATGATTTACGCTGTGTGGAGGACTAACGTTGAAAGTCACATGCAAAGAACGCCAAAGTAACCGAGCTAACGGGCACTTGAGAAAAAGGTGTTGTATTGTCTCCTCTTGATCGCAAAAACAACACCTTTTGCTACCAACCCATCGACGTTTTTCCAAGTTATCTTTGGTCAAGATTACCCTTTTGTGGACAAACCACATGAACACCTTGATTTTTAAGGGTACTTTAACTTTCCAAATATTTAAAGACTGGGTATCGTTCCAGTATTGAACAAATCCATATACATAGATTTAACAGAAAAAAAACCTAGAAGAGGTGAGTTTCCAGATCACTCTGTCAGGCTGATCTGTAAGATTGACCTCCATCAACCTACGCACTAGATGAAGCCAACTAGTCCAACGTGCTCCCACAAGAGAACGTCTGAACTGAATATTTAGGGGAACCGTACCCAAAACCGAGCTAACGGAATTTTGTTTTCTTTGCACAATATTATAAAGATTTGGATATTACGTGGCAAGAGGCGTCTCCCCTAACCATGTGTCTTCCCAAAATCTGGTGGATTCCCCACCTCCAACAACGAATTTGGATCTATTGAAAAAGGCTACCTTAACTTTCATTAATCCCTTCCAGAATGGAGAATCATTCGATTTTGACGTGGCTTGTGCCAGTCTTAGTGTGCAAATACTTATTTCACAATATCTGAATCCACATACCCTCTTCTTCCACTAAAAGTCTATAGAGCCATTTACTGAGCAAACATCTATTTTTAACCTCCAGATTTTCGATGCCTAGGCCACCTTGGTCCTTCGGCCGACAAATGATGTCCCATTTAGCTAATCTGTATTTCTTTTTATTCTCATCACCCTGCCAAAAGAAATGAGAACGATAAAAGTCCAATCTTTTCCGTACGCCCACTGGCACTTCAAAGAAAGACAACAGGAACATTGGCATGCTTGTAAATATTGAGTTAATAAAAATTAACCGACCACCATATGACATCAGCTTGCCCTTCCAGCAACTAAGTTTCTTCTCGAATCTATCTTCGATACTCTTCCATTCTTTATTGGCAAGCTTTCTGTGGTGTATTAGGATCCCCAAGTAACTGAATGGGAGACTCCCTAATCCACAGCCGAACAACTGTTTATAGTTATCCTCTTCTTCCACAGCTTGTCCAAACCAGAACAATTCACTCTTGTGGAAGTTTATCTTTAAACCAGACAGTTGTTCGAAAAGACACAACACTAGCTTCATATTTCTGGCCTTGGCTAAGTCATGTTTCATGAAAATGATAGTGTCATCCGCATACTGCAGAATGGATACACTTCCATCCACAAGATGAGGAATAAGCCTACCCACTTGACCGTCCTCTTTGGCTGATGAGAATAGCTGTAGGGGAACGCGGCAGAAAACAAAAATTTTCCGCACTACGAACAGCCCAGGACCACTATGGAGACTGCATACAAGGTTTTGATCTGATCGTTACCGACTCGTAGCGCAGCGGAAGTAGAGTCGATGTAGATCGTTGGTGCAGACCCCCGCAGCTAGGATTTACAACCTCCCAACCGCGAGGATGTCCTCCCTCGTCTGCTCCTCGGACAGCGCTCCGAGAGGCGGTCGGACAGTCCCTCGGACGATGTCACGGACAGCCCTTCGGGAGGCCCCTCGAAACTCGATCGGTAACTCGGACAGCCCTTCGGGAGGACCCTTGAAACTCGAACGATAATTTGGACAGCCCTTCGGGAGGACCCTCGAACAGCCCCTCGGGCAAAAGATCGAAACTACGACCTCTCTACGGGGTTGCACACATACGGTGTCATCTATCCGGCAGGGCTTCGCCGTCCAGAACTAGTTCCTACCGGAACCCAGACAGCCTTTCGGCTCTACGAAACTATTTCGTGGGAGGGAGAGAAGAAAGCCAGATCATGCAATGGCACTTGTTGAGAGTTCAAGTGAGAACTTGGATCAGATTTGAGAGACCCCTCTCCACCCCTATTTATAGGGTGAGAGGCTATGGGGAAAAACCCAAAATGCCCTCCAAACTGCATCATTGCCTGCATCATCATGCAAGCTGCATCATCGCCTGCATCATCATGCAAGCTGCATCATCGCCTGCATCATCATGCAAGCTGCATCATCGCCTGCATCATCATGCAAGCTGCATCATCGCCTGCATCATCATGAATAGTGTATCCACTATTCATGAAGACATTTATCTGCGACCGTAAAATCCGAAACTTTTCTGTAGGTCTTAGAAAAATTCCAGTACCCACTAAAAGGATTTTGGACGCGTTCCGAAACAATTCCGGATTAGTGATTTTCATCTGCGAAAAGCAACCAAAGCGGTTCCGGCAACTCCGGAACATTTCCGGTTTTTTCTCTCTGGAAAAATCCCAGAAGTTCCCAGAACAATTCTGGCACCCTCCAAGAATTTCCAGGCGTGTGCCGAAACCATTTTGACTTAATGATATATTCCGAAACAACTTTTTGGTTTTACCGAAATTATTCCGGTGTTCTCTTTCCGGAACTTTTCCGTTTTCTCCGAAACCTTTCCGGTGACTTTCTCTCAGACTCCCTGTCTAGTATTCAGCAGATAGATGACCCTTAAGCGTGTGACCCTATAGGTTCGGTGAAGTATAGACATGACCCGGAACACTTTCCGATCAATGATCAACATCGGAGCCGTGGACACCCATATTGACCCCTATACCCACACGAATAAATATTCGAGTGAACCTCCAGTTGCCGTGTGCTATTCCTGTTGCTTCGTGATATGTTACAAATACCCGAGGTGAGACTTATCGGCATCCCCGTGGATCAACACTTGTCCACTATGCCAGTTACCTCGTTACTGGTATTGTTCTCTTTTCTCGTTCCCGCGTTCCGGCATCCCTGTGATCAAATCACACTGTGTCTGGCCAGACAATGGTGGATACCGTAACACCGAGAGGGCCCGAAGAATATCTCTCCATCGACGGAGGAGCAAATCCCAATCTTGAGCTACCTAGTTCCTTGTCATACTTTTCCGTGAACCCGTAAGCCGCCGTAATAGCCACCCTTTTACAGATGACGTTTAACAAACCCCAAAGTTCACGAAGCAAGTACGAAGGAACTCGATACTCTCATGGTCTAAGGAATTATGCAAACGCTCAACTTTCTCTGTGTTATAATCCATTAACTGGTGACGAATGTATCTCATAGCATAACATCAATCTGGGTCGATTCAACACAAATGTTCTTCTAACATTGTGCCCTCAAAATTGCCGGCATAGTCATGCCCATGATCAGGAAAACAGAACCATCATGCAACACTTGAGCTAGTCTTAGAGGCGAGACTAGGAATATATATATTTTATCCGTTTATTATTCCACACGTGCATATGAGTCTTCCTCCGAGCCTCGTGGTTATTGCAGACTCGAGAACCATAGCAGTTATAGCATGGAATATAAACATAATTAGGAACATGGGGATAAATAATAACATTTATTATTGACTCTAGGGCATATCTCCTACAGACTCCCACTTGCACTAGAGTCAATAATCTAGTCAATGCTAATGCACTTTACACCTACGGCATACTGGTGTAAAATATGCTTCACATGTGGTATAGCCTGATGTCCAACGGATCTGACAACTTCAACTCCGTGTGTATCTTTGCATATCCTCGCGTTTTCACGCTTTCACAAAATTCATATTTTGTGTGGACTTGGCTTTGTATATATGTGAATCACTGGTCGAACCTTGATTCCTCAGACTGAGCTATGGAGCAACTATCTTCAATAGTGTTCCATTGACCAAAGCCATATTGGAACCATACTAAGTTCATGAATGAACTATATGATTCAACATTTTCTTTGTTGCTTCTAAAGCAGCAACATACATAGCCATTTGTTATAGAATTTCGCCACAGTAACCTGTTATGAACAATTCCAACTTACTGTGCCACCATATTGTGTATTACACACACAAAAACTTTAACTCAAATCGAAAATCGCATGGAGCATTGATGAAAACCGTATCGATGTAATTACTTACAACAAGTTCTTCATAATCTCTTCTTGCGAGAAAACATGTCATCAGTGCTACTTTAGTACTCAATGACATTTTTCACTGTTGTCCCACGATCAGTTCTTTGATCACTTTGGTATCTATACTCGCAACAACTTTGGAGTATTGGACATATCTGGTTGTTTTACATACCATGGAATACATGATTAATCCCAACACGAAGGTGTGTGGAATCTCCATTATGTAATTTGCTCATCAGTGTTTTGGGACACTGAGTCTTGCAAAAACTCTTTCCATGTGACTTTGGCAAGAATCACTCCTTGTCATTTTTAACGCTAAACTGTTTTAGCACCTTGTCAATATGTATTTTGGCTTAGCCCTATTAGGCAATTATATCTCGTAGATAATTATGCCTAATATCAAGACAACTTAGCCCAAGCACTTCGTTGAAAAACTATTTTCAATGAAGTCTTAATTTGTGTCAAGAAATTTATATTATTTCCAATTAACAATGTGTTAGGCACACAAGGTTTTTAGAAATATTATTATGCTCCCACTTACTTTCTTGTAGCCACAAGCATCTTCGTTATCCATCGATGAAATCAAACTCTTTTGATTATTTCATCAAAAACGAAGATTCCAACTCCATTATGCTCTCTTTTGTCCATCGCAGGAACTCTGAAGTTTGCATACTTACTAGCATCCTCTGGACTGACAAAATACCTTGGACTGTATCTCCAAGGCAGTATTTCCATCTCATGGAAATCCTTTTGGCATCCATGTTTCATATCTCATGAATGAAATACGTATTAATTGCTAGTTTAACCCGAACCGACTTTAAGCATCGCTACGGAGAGACAATCTCGCCGTAGTTAATTCCTTGAAATTGTTATAAACAACAAGTCGAGCTTTATGGATAAAACATTTTTATCCGTATCAGTTTATAGTTCCATTAATATTCGTTAGACTCTAAGTCTTCCGAATGGTCCATCAAGATACAATCTTGAATTACGTATATGGAAACTATCTCGGATTTGTATTGGCATTTAGCCAATTCCGGAGTCAGGGCCCATCATCGCTTCCTTGATTATCGTAGGTATGCTGTTGTCTAACAACAATATCTCGTTTGCGCACCTGAGAGGTTTGCACGAGTTTTGCCTACGTGGCTCAGTTGCAAGTTTGACCGAAGTCCATACATCTCATGTAGAGGCTTCCGTATCAGTTGCAGTAGGAAACTCTGGAATCACTTCCAAGGTTCCTTTCCTTTGATCTGATGACGAAGATACTGTTATCTCGTCGAGTTGCACTGTCCTCCCACTCACCTTTTTTCAAGAACCATTCTCTTTAAAAGCATACCGTTCTTTGTGGCAAAACCTTTTGCCTCGGTATAGTGGTGGAGGAATTCCCAATAATTTGGGATAACCTACAAAGTAGCACTTGTCTGATTTGGAATAGGTTTGTAAACAGTTTACACAATCCCCATATTCCAAATGTTAAGAAAAGATAAAACATGGTTGGGCGTACCATACCATGGCGTCATTTCAACAGACCTGATGGCGCTCCTTTAAGTGTAAAAGCCGTAGTCTCTAAAGCATTACATTAAAAGGGATAATGGCAAATTGATTTATGTCATCTTTGATCTTACCATGTCATAAATGGTTTGATTACATCTTCAAGGACATTCCACTTGCAGTGGTGTTCCGGGAGGTGCAAGTTATGAAAACTCTTTTCACAACTCATCAGACATTGGCTAAACTTGTAACTCAAAAATTCCTTTCTGCAATCAAATTGTAGAAACATAATTTTCTTGTCACAATAACTTTCACTTCATTTTTGAAAACCTTTCGAATGATTTCAAAAGATCCAGACTTACGTCTCATCAAGTAAATATCCATATATCTACTTGAGTCTTTTCTGAAGATAGATAAATCCACTACTAACAACATTTATCGGACTACACACATCAAATGTATGATCACCAATAAGTTTGTTGTTCGTTCCTCATGGCCTGTGAACGGTATTTCAGTCACTTAACTTTTCGGACGAAGGTTGCAAGTGTCAGATGATTCATAATCAAATGACTTTAAAATCCATCATTATGGAATTTCTCCATGCGGGTTTCTCCAATGTGACCAAATGCAGTGCCACACATATGTGGTATTCTTTTAGTCTTTCGACATTTAGCGTCATTGTTATGGATGTATCATATTACCATCAATATTCGTAACATACATCCCATCCCCGATGGAAGCATGGCCCTTTATGTTATTCATAATACTGAACAACAATTGTTCTTTTATGAACAACCTTCTTGCAACATACTTTATGCAATGGGCTAGAGTGTATAAAACTCTAAAACGAATTATGAAAATAAATACAGATGGTGATACACCGATGGAAGGTATAGTAACTTTTACTATGTTCCCAGCGCGTATCTAAACCTCATTACTGGCAAGTCTTTTAGGCCGTAGTGGTTCTTGCATCGAGTTGCAACAGAATGCAATCGAGCGGGTATTCCTGTGATCAACTTTTAATCATAATACCCATGAATTATGGACTAACTGTTTAATCACAATTCCCAAGAACTATTTATTTTTGACCAGCCTTCCATACATCAATAACTTTCATGACTTTTATACATGAGCTGGACATTTCAGTCTTCTTTCTTTTTGCCCTTATACTTTTAACAGTTTAACTTTCAATATATTTCTCCTACTCTCAGAAGAAGCACCCAACTTTAAGAGTGGCGTTAGCCCCGGACTTCCTAGGCGTGTGAGTCATACTAACACCCTTTGGACATTTCCTTTCTCTTTAAGTTGTTTGTTTTATTCACCTTCATCATATGACAGGCGTTCTTCTGGATCCCTCTCTTATCAGTCAAATGCCCAGTAAACACTTTACTAATACTTTGCAAACAAATATTGCTTTGGATATCTCATATCTTTTAGCCTTTGTCTGTATCTGAAAACAATTTTCAGTTCCATGAATATTACATAACTATCCCAAACTTGTGAAGTTCGGGTCTTATGGAAGCAAACGTATTGCACTTGACCACAATGGAATTCTAGCTTTTGGATCGAAGGACGAGAGTCACATCATCCATAGCATTAGCGGGAGGACACCGAAAGCATGCGATAGGACAAAATCCTTCTCGGCACTCTTGAGGACAATCCTCGCATTACGTTACCAACCGTAAAGTTTTAACCAGATATTTAACAGCTTATTCAATTTTAATAGGGAAGGTGGAAACGCGAGCCATTATTCTACAACTATTAGCAAATTATACTTAGACAGTGTTCATAATTAATTGCACTCAAAATTAAACAAGTTAATTCTAAAATGCGCTCCCACTCAAATAAATATCTCTCAAAATTGATTATGAGTGATTCAAGATCCAAATATCAATACAACGCCATAGAATCATCATCTCATGACGAGGATTTTGATTTGGTAGGCCAACTTGCCGATCACATCTCTATGTGACTCTTGTTCATCTTTCGATGCGTGTGTTCCGAGCTCAGGACGATCCTGCCATGAACGTCAAGACAACCAAGTGATCTTGCTGCGAGGTCTGACCTCACCCGCCTTACATTTCTCCAGTCGTTCGTACCCATGCATCCATGGCGCACCCCGAAAGGATAGATGCTGTGACGGTGCTACATTTGGGAGAACACTAACTACTTGATATTTTAAGTGAGAGATCACCCTAATAAAAAGCGACTACCGCGCAATCAAGAAGGGTGCAACTTAAGGGATAAACATCTCAGGTAATTCATAATTGCATGATATGGTATAGCCCCTTCTGACGGAGAAGTCAAGTATTTCTTCGTCTTTGGCATTTGCGTCGGAGTTCACCTTCGCGAAGTTTGCCACCACCTTGTCGATGCACCAAATAATATTGCTATCTCTATAGCTAATAAAATAAGTGCATTACATAAGGTTGACTCGCAGGTCATTAAAGTGACAATCATATGGCTCCAGCCATCATGCCGAATCATGACACGCAGGTCATGTTAATAAATTTACATTATATAGTCATATCATACATAATCAAATTAATATGAGCTTTGCTATACCACATCACATGCACATCCTGCACAACCAAGTTAGACGCCTCTAATCGGTTTATGCAAAATTTTATTTTACGTGGCTTCTAAGGTTTTGACTTAAACCGCAGCTACCAACGTTTATCATCAAGCATGATTATTCAAGTCGCTAGATTAACTTTGCGGGGTGTATGAAACACGAGATAATAAAATCTCGAGACCCATACTGAACTTCGTCATACGCGTGATCCCCGTGCAGATCATATCTGCATTGCCCTTTAGTCTGCAAAATTTCTTCTTTCTCTAACTACGGTGGAATTCAACGAACTGTTAGCACTTCTTTGATCAATCAGGATCGCAGATTGCCAGAACTTTGAAACTCCACCATACTGTTATCGACATCAGAAATATGCAAATTCTAGGGAAGCAACAAGAACATCGAGTAACAGATTTCATCTGCCACCCGCATAAATAATTTTCAGCAATAGATCTGATCTACTCCAAAATTATATTATGCAACACCCATACATCTCTATGTATTCTAGATCGCAACATGCATCTACGCATAGCACGGCTCTTGATGCCACTGTAGGGGAACGCGGCAGAAAACAAAAATTTTCCGCACTACGAACAGCCCAGGACCACTATGGAGACTGCATACAAGGTTTTGATCTGATCGTTACCGACTCGTAGCGCAGCGGAAGTAGAGTCGATGTAGATCGTTGGTGCAGACCCCCGCAGCTAGGATTTACAACCTCCCAACCGCGAGGATGTCCTCCCTCGTCTGCTCCTCGGACAGCGCTCCGAGAGGCGGTCGGACAGTCCCTCGGACGATGTCACGGACAGCCCTTCGGGAGGCCCCTCGAAACTCGATCGGTAACTCGGACAGCCCTTCGGGAGGACCCTTGAAACTCGAACGATAATTTGGACAGCCCTTCGGGAGGACCCTCGAACAGCCCCTCGGGCAAAAGATCGAAACTACGACCTCTCTACGGGGTTGCACACATACGGTGTCATCTATCCGGCAGGGCTTCGCCGTCCAGAACTAGTTCCTACCGGAACCCAGACAGCCTTTCGGCTCTACGAAACTATTTCGTGGGAGGGAGAGAAGAAAGCCAGATCATGCAATGGCACTTGTTGAGAGTTCAAGTGAGAACTTGGATCAGATTTGAGAGACCCCTCTCCACCCCTATTTATAGGGTGAGAGGCTATGGGGAAAAACCCAAAATGCCCTCCAAACTGCATCATTGCCTGCATCATCATGCAAGCTGCATCATCGCCTGCATCATCATGCAAGCTGCATCATCGCCTGCATCATCATGCAAGCTGCATCATCGCCTGCATCATCATGAATAGTGTATCCACTATTCATGAAGACATTTATCTGCGACCGTAAAATCCGAAACTTTTCTGTAGGTCTTAGAAAAATTCCAGTACCCACTAAAAGGATTTTGGACGCGTTCCGAAACAATTCCGGATTAGTGATTTTCATCTGCGAAAAGCAACCAAAGCGGTTCCGGCAGCTCCGGAACATTTCCGGTTTTTTCTCTCTGGAAAAATCCCAGAAGTTCCCAGAACAATTCTGGCACCCTCCAAGAATTTCCAGGCGTGTGCCGAAACCATTTTGACTTAATGATATATTCCGAAACAACTTTTTGGTTTTACCGAAATTATTCCGGTGTTCTCTTTCCGGAACTTTTCCGTTTTCTCCGAAACCTTTCCGGTGACTTTCTCTCAGACTCCCTGTCTAGTATTCAGCAGATAGATGACCCTTAAGCGTGTGACCCTATAGGTTCGGTGAAGTATAGACATGACCCGGAACACTTTCCGATCAATGATCAACATCGGAGCCGTGGACACCCATATTGACCCCTATACCCACACGAATAAATATTCGAGTGAACCTCCAGTTGCCGTGTGCTATTCCTGTTGCTTCGTGATATGTTACAAATACCCGAGGTGAGACTTATCGGCATCCCCGTGGATCAACACTTGTCCACTATGCCAGTTACCTCGTTACTGGTATTGTTCTCTTTTCTCGTTCCCGCGTTCCGGCATCCCTGTGATCAAATCACACTGTGTCTGGCCAGACAATGGTGGATACCGTAACACCGAGAGGGCCCGAAGAATATCTCTCCATCGACGGAGGAGCAAATCCCAATCTTGAGCTACCTAGTTCCTTGTCATACTTTTCCGTGAACCCGTAAGCCGCCGTAATAGCCACCCTTTTACAGATGACGTTTAACAAACCCCAAAGTTCACGAAGCAAGTACGAAGGAACTCGATACTCTCATGGTCTAAGGAATTATGCAAACGCTCAACTTTCTCTGTGTTATAATCCATTAACTGGTGACGAATGTATCTCATAGCATAACATCAATCTGGGTCGATTCAACACAAATGTTCTTCTAACATTGTGCCCTCAAAATTGCCGGCATAGTCATGCCCATGATCAGGAAAACAGAACCATCATGCAACACTTGAGCTAGTCTTAGAGGCGAGACTAGGAATATATATATTTTATCCGTTTATTATTCCACACGTGCATATGAGTCTTCCTCCGAGCCTCGTGGTTATTGCAGACTCGAGAACCATAGCAGTTATAGCATGGAATATAAACATAATTAGGAACATGGGGATAAATAATAACATTTATTATTGACTCTAGGGCATATCTCCTACAATAGCAAGCATATCAGCGAAAATATTAAACAAGATCGGGGACATTGGATCTCCTTGTCTCTGTCGCCTTGTGCGTCTTGAAATAATGGCCTATGTCATCGTTGACTTTTATTCCAACGCTCCCCTTTTGCGTGAAAGATTGAACATGTCGCCTCCAGGCTTCATCGAATCATTTCATACGCAAAGCCTGTTGTAAGAAAGTCCACTTGGCTTTTTCATAAGCCTTCTCAAAATCCACTTTGAAGATGACCACATCCAACTTCTTTGTATGGATCTCACGAAGCGTTTCATGTAGAACGACCACACCCTCTAGGATGTGTCTTCCTGGCATAAACGCCGTTTGAGAGGGTTGTACGACCGTGTGCGCGATTTGGATGAGCCGATTTGTGCCAACTTTAGAAAAAATCTTAAAGCTGACGTTGAGCAAGCATATATCGGTCTAAACTGCTCAATGCGTATAGCCTCCTCCTTTTTTGGTAACAACGTGATAGTATCAAAATTGAGTTGAAAAAGATTAAGCTAGCCACAGAACAAATCATGAAATATTGGTAAAAGACCCCCTTTAATTATACCCCAACATCTTTTATAAAATTCTGCAGGAAAGCCATAGGGTCCCGTGGCTTTGTTATTTTTCATTTGCGATATGGCCTGAAACACCTCCTTCTCAGTAAAAGGAGCCGATAGAACCTCATTCTTATGGGTCCTTAGTTGAGGAATATCCTCAACCGAGCGCTCATCTAACGAGACAATGTTCTCATCAGTTGGCCCATTTGATCTACTCAATGAATACTCGACGGGTATGTGTGTGGGTAAAGTTTCATCCTGCGAATGTGGGTAGCATTTTGTACGCATGAATTATATGGTTATGATTATGGTATTTCTCTATCCTACCTATTACCGTCCGTCCATCCTTGAGTAAAACCAGATGACTCGATTTACTATGAAACGATCTCAACAATCGGCTGGCACAATATTTCAAAGTACATCAGACCAGGTGACGAACACCTCACCAAGGCTGGTATCAAGCCCAAATGCAAGCCACACAGCAGCGGACGTGCTGATCTCGTTGGGACGGCAGCCGTCGTCAGAGCCGCACTCGTCCACGACCATTGCCTGCCCGGATGCCCTGCCCGAGATATGGATGTTGATCATCTTACCGCATCGGAGGCCCTGCTCGTACCACTGCGTTGTCAGCGCCACCAGGAAGAGGGAGTCGCTGTGGTACTGGCCATCGCATTTCGCCGGCCCACCCTCCTCCCCTTGCTCAAAGCCGTTCACCGACATCACCGCCAGGAAGTTGCCAACCACCCCTGCGATGCTGGACACCTGTAGGAAACCAATGATGCAAAGGATTACCACGGCCTTGGTAGTGTTCGCCATGGTGATTCAGCGAGCTCCTGCTTGCGTTTATAAGCTAGCTTAGCTTGCTGTTGCCCTCCCTGTGTGCTTTGCTTTCTCCTATATATTTAAGGCTGTTAGTTGGAGGGGTTTTATATAGGCTCATGCTGCAGCCGGGAGTCAAAGCAAGGGACGTACTCACACACGTGATGTGCATGCCGCCCTCGTGTGACTCGTCAGAGATCCTGCAGACAAAGAATTATCTCCTCATACTTGCATTGTTAAGACCATGCATATTGCTGGATCATATATTGACAAATAAAGGAAGGACTATTGCAAGAAACAAACTTCCAAGTTCAAGCTACTTAATATTGCACAAGATCGAGGCAAGTGCGTGTAGGGATTTTAGGCTTTCTCCAATGCATTGGTGCTTAGATAAGGTGCTAAGGGTATTAAAAAAGCTTGGCAACCAATATCCCCAATGTATAGGTGCTTAACTATTGTAGCTAAGCTTGCTTTATTTAATTGTTTAATGACTAAACTCCTTTGTGCATTGGTTGATAGACACTTTGCATAGATCCACGCGTTTAGCACCGTTTTTTCATGGGGATATCAAAGTGCTCTCTTTCTTCTTTAATTGCCTTGCCACGTCAGTCTTTTGCCTACGTGGCATCCTTAGCACTTGTACACCTTGGAGCATTGGGAGCAGCCTTAGAGCATGGTTAATAGTATAGCCAGCTGCCGGCTATAAGGAGATGCCATGTCATCTATAGCTAATCTTATAGTCAACAAGTATAATAGGAAGGCTATAAGGAATACTACTTTAGCAATATATGGCCCACATGTCTATCTCACAAAGTGTCTAGGAGCACGTGTTGCAGCTGGCTAGTAATTAGTAGCCCGCTTCTCTTCTCTCTCTTCCAACTAAGCAACAATATACTATTTTATTCCTTATAGCTCGCCCAGTCAGCTCTATTGTACTTGTTCTTAGGTGTTATTTGACATGAATATACACCTGGTCATATAAATGGCCGTCCAGGTGGTCTAATTTATATCCGCCATGTGGTGTCATCAACATAATTGGTAATTAGTTAGCGTACATATTAAAACCTTCCGCAATGGTAGTATCATAAAGATAATATCATGCACATGATACTAGTGTATGATACTACCTCTACAATGCATAGTATCATAGCTTAGTATCATAAGTAGTATTATTTATTGCCATGTAAGACACATACTCCCTGTTATAACACTGGTGTGTTAGGCTCCTTATAAATTTATTATAGAGTGAGTGAGATCGAGTAATAAAAATCGAAATCTCCACCCTCTTTAAGAAATGCACTCTACTGAGCAAAAGAGGGATCGGAGCAATAGTTCCCAGTGACCAGTTGCCGCAGCTCCATGAAATCCAAGAACAAGCGTGATCTCAACAATGCAACAGTACGAGTTCTCGACGAGTCACACGAGGAGGACATCCACGTATATAGATACGTCGCTTGATTTGTCCGCAGGCTGCAGGATCAGCCTATATAATAAACTGTCTGAGAGATCACACAGGGCAACAGCCAACTGCAAACTACGAGCTAATAAACGCAAGGAATAGTAAACTCAATCACCATGGCGAGTACTAGCAAGGCAACGGTGATCCTTGGCATGCTTGTTTTCCTGCAGGTGTCAGCCGCAGCCGGGCAGGCCTGGTTGCCAGCGGTGATGTCGTTGAACGGCTTCCAGCAAGGAGAGGAGGGCGGGCCGGCCAAGTGCGACGGCCAGTATCACAACGACAACGTCCCCATGGTGGCGCTGAGCTCGCCGTGGTTTCAGCAAGGATTCCAGTGCGGCAAGTTGGTCATCGTCAGGAGCAAGTTCGATGTCCGCGTAGCGGCTTTGGTCGTGGATGAGTGCGACACCGCCAACGGCTGCCGCGACGACGAAATCAGTACCTCCATCGCCGTGTGGAATTACCTTGGGCTCGATCCCACAAGCGGCGTGGAGTCCGTCACCTGGTCGGATGAAATATGAAATAAGGTTCCAGTCGATTGTTGACGCCTACTACATGCATGCATGATTTGTGCGGGATAATAACAAAGTAGCAGGCAGTGTGAAAGTTTGTAATGGTACAATAATAACTCGAAAAGGAAATGTTGATGCATACTCACACTCACATATATATGGATTCCCATGCAATGGACATTTGCATTTTTTTTTTTCAATTTGGGCATACAAATCGGAGTACCACACATGTTCAAGAAAAAAAAAATCCAAGGCTCTTTTTAGAACAAAGGAATTTCATAGAATGGAATCAGATAGGAATTTTTTTCTATGGTCATATCGATTTTATAGGATTGGCTTCCAAATTTTCTACAGGATTCATTTCTTGCCTGCACATTCTGAAGGATTCTAATTAATTACTGAAACCTCATGTTTTTACTTTCTTCGAAAAGTTCAATGCAATACATATCTTTATGTCCCCTTCTTTTCTCATTATATTTTGAAGAGAAACTATTTCCTCCAAAATTTCCATGGAGCATCCGAAGAGCTATATTATGCGTCATGCATTGATGGATCCTGTACACGATGCATTTTCCTACTTCTTTGTTTTTTCTATTCTAAGCCAACTAGAAAGGTGGCCCTCGCAAATGCGAGGGCTAATACTATCATGTTATATATTTTTATTGTTCATTGTGCTGGCACCGTATTTCAGTCGTCTTTGTTTTGCACTTCTCTTATATGAAGCACATAACATAAATTATATAATTTATTCATATTTTTTGTGTATTCCTTATTAATTTTATCACATAACTATAGGTATAATCAATTAAATGCGAAAGAAAGGGAATTAACACAAATTTAGCATTTGAAGCAAGATTTACTATTATTTCTTTGAAGTTCAATTTTGTATATCCCTTAATTTTGGAAGGAGTAATAGTCTAGATAAATAGATAATAAAAATCATAATTGCCTTAAGATATGCATATGCTAATGATATGCAATTAAGGCAGAAGACAATACCGTGAGGGCATCTCTTTATTTTCTAAAATATAATTATGAAAACATATTAATCAAATTCAAAAAATTAATTAACAACTAAAATATATAGTTTTCAGGTTTATATTATTCGCTAGCAACTAATACAAATCAATAGTAAACACAATATATTAGGTTAAATAAACATATCACTTGCATGCAAAACTCTTTTAATTTGTGCGTGAATGATTACTATGCCATTTTCATAAAATTGTATTGATGATTGTATGTACTGTTTGTGCAAGATATTAGATTGATAAATTTATTTAAAACATCAGAAAAATTGTTAGGCAATAGTTTTAATCTGATATAAATAATTATGCGATGATAATATATTATTATGAATCACAATCCAAATAATAATTATGGTCCACCCGAGCAATGGCAGGATGATGCTTATCCATTCTTTCCATCAGAATGTATTTTCTTAATGATGCAGAATAGAAAATAATTCCTTTTCGTTAGCAGCAGAGTGAAATAGTAATATTTTTATTTTACTATGTTCGTAAATCTTCACAATATGACATGTCTCTAACAATTAAATGAGAATAAATTGTACTTATAGACAAATTCAAATATAGTATTATATTTTGGCATGTTTCAAGTAAACATTTATACATTTATAATCAAAGGTAGAGAAACCTCAATGCAAGCTTTTCTTCAGCATCCTATTTGAACCATAGTAATTAAGTTTATATTTATTTATAGCTTTATATGTATGACAATCATAGTAAAAAGTGATTGAAGACACTCATCGAGGTCAAGCTTCACTATCCGAGTTTAATTGGATATATGGTACACTGATAGATTAATACCCTTCTAAGCCATTAAACATTTTCAATTGAATTTCATACTTTCACAATTCCTTGTCACCGAATGTGGACAAATATTTCCCTTGACAACCCACATTATTATAGCCTTCTCATTATTATTCTTTTCCACATATCACCACTACAAACTTACAATCTGGATGCATGAACATTACTTTTTTTGTGCTAATTTTTTTCATATTTATGTGGTATTCTCTATTCAACGTAAAGTCTTCTTCTATTCATTATGTATTTATAAACGGAGTAAGAAATTTTCAATCAATGATCAATATTTAGAGTTATACAAAATATCTTTGTAAAATATGTCTCATTACCTTTTCCCCACATTAAAAGCATCAAATATAAAATTATATGCACCACACGCAAATTATATTTCTAAATATGAAGAAATTTAATTTAATTTATATGAGTGGAACATGCTTCGTTTGTGTATTGTCATTTGTTAAATATATATGCTAACTTTTGTGATAGGATTGTAAGCAACTTGAAAAGATAACATATATACATCATCATTTATTTATTCTATACAGAACAAAAGATGTTGATGAGACATGCAAACTGAGAGAACAGGTGCATACGTGCGCACATAGAAGGCTTTTACTTCCTTCGTCCGCGAATAAGTGTATTTCTAGATTTCTTTCTAAGTCAAAGTATTAAAATTTTGACCAATCTTATAGAAAAATAGTAGTAACATATATGACATCAAATTGTTATCTATACTATTAAAGGGCTAGAGGCCGTCGTCGTGATGGTTCGACCACCTATCCAACACCCAGCTATCGAAGGAAACCCACGTTGGTACTCCTCTCCCTCGTTCCACGCCCGAAAACCCCAGCCGCAACTAGCGCACCCTCGCTCGCAATGAGATCTCAAAAAAGAACGGCGCCCCAACATCCTCAGAGCAGACTTCGTCTCCCCCAATTCCCTCCCTGCCCCTCTAACCATCCACCGCCTCCACCCTTTCACCCACCGTCCACCTTGCCGCTGGGCGCCGCCCTCTCCCCTTCCCCTCGACCTCTCTCCCTACCTGTTCCAGGCGGCGTACCGGCAGCAGCTGGACAGGCTGCGGCAGCAGAAGCGCTGCTGGGATCGGCGCCTCTGCTCGCTCGTCTCTCCGCGTCTGTCGGCTGCGTCGTCTTCGCGACCAACTTCGTCGTGATCCTCGTCTGCTCGGTCGCGCCCGCGGCCATCGATGTGATGCCCGTCGCAGTCGCACTCGCGGCTGCAGCATCACTGTCCGTGGCCGAAGTGGGTTGACGTGATGCCGAAGCAGTACTAGGACGTGCTCCGGGGGCACAAGGACGTGGTGCGCACACCGTAGCTCGCGCCTGATATGCGCCAGCGCCCCTCAGGGTGGAGATGTCGATGTACGAGACTGCCCCACCGCAGGCGCCGTCACCGCCACAGAAGCAGACGGTGCTCGGCATGTGAAGCACCAAGCCCTACAAGGTGGACATCGGCGGCTAGGTTCTCCGTTCTCACGACCATCATGGAGCCAGACCACCGGCTAACTTGTATGTGACCTGCACTGCACTTGGTATGCTCTTTGGTACAGGAGATAATTTGTTCTCATGCTTATGTAATTCTTTTTGTTTAACATTATTCAAATTGCAGCCTGAATATTGCTCTCATGCTTATATATAAATTTTCTAATTCAGTACCTCTCTGCTTTACTCCATAGTCACTACGGGACGACAACCATACGCCGACGGCCAGCCACCGTCGGCGTAGGCCAGAAAGCCGTTGATGACGGCTTCTCGCCCTTCGTTGGTAGGCCCCAAGTGGAAGGCGTGATGCGGTACAGCAGCAAGTTTCCCTCAGTAAAGATACCAAGGTTTGTCTCCAGTAGGACTCCAGAGATGATAAGTAGGTGTCAGCGGCGCAACTGACGCGGACCTGCACACAGACACAGATAACTTTGCTCCGAACGAAGTTCGGAGAGGTTGTCAATCTCTCCGGTCTTGTTGTTCAAAAATGATAAAACGCAAGGAGATAATGATAGCAACTTGAAAGTAAATGCAGAAAAGTAAATCTAGCTTGGAAACAATAATGAGGATATGGACCGGGATACGTGATGTTCGCTAGTGATGTCTCTCTCCCAAAAGACGATAAAAATGCTATGCGAGGTAAACAAATTACAAAAAGGCAATTGACAGGATTAAGAACGCACCGCAATGCTAACTATGCTACAAAAGAAAGGAAGAGGTTCAAAAGCACAGGCAGTACGCCAAGGTAAGTAGACCGAAATCCATCTGCATCTACTACTAATCATCCACCTTGAGATATCTATCCAGAACATCTCGCTGGTATTAAGTTGCGAGCCCCACCCAAAGTGTAAACCCAAAGCAACAGACAACTGCATTAAAAAGAACTTTGCGTAAAGTAAAAAATCCTTGTAACCGCGGTTACAAGCACCGTTGTTTTCCCCCTTGTGGCAACAACACATCCCCTAGACTCATGTTTCTGTCACTCAAGCATGTCATCGGGGAGGCATGAACCCACAATCTAGCACAACGCTCCCTCTTGGAGTCACTACCTACTACTTGGCCAAAGCAATAAACAGCAACGGAGAGCATGCAAGAATTACTTAGGAACAAAAATATAAGAGATAAAAACCAAATATATTACTCTATCACAATCTGAACATAATCTCATAATCCATCGGATCCGATCAAACTCAACATAGAAATAGCAGAAATATTACAAAGGTGCCTCGATCATGTAGGGCTGCTCACGAGGTCTAAACAATGAAGATCAAAGAGGGGAGGAGAACATCAAATAGCTACTGATCACGGACCCATGGTCCAAGGAAAACTACTCACGAGACATCCGGGGAGCATCCATGGTGGAGAGGAGACTCCCGGAGGTCAATCCTCCCTCCGGCAGGGTATCGGGAAGGGGTCTTCTGGTGCTCCCGATCTTGGAAGCGCGGCGGCGGCGGAACAGAGGAGAGTTCGCGGAATAGGGTTCTTCTTCTGGAGTTTTCCCATGACGGGGGATAAATAGGCGAAGGGGGGCAGCCAGAGGTGGACCAGGGGCCCCAGGCGCCCCCCTGGCGCGGCCAGGGGTGGGGCCGCGCCGGGTGGCCACCTGGGCCCCCATGGCCCCCCCTCTGGCCCCTCCCGGGCTTTTCTCGAAGCTTCCATCACGCTGATTTTTTATCTGAATTTTCCCGAATTTTTCTGGCACTTTTTATATGGGGGAAAACTGAAATAGAAAAACAGCAGAAAACAGGAACTGGCACTGGGGTGCACTGAGTTAATAGGTTAGTCCAAATATGATAAAAATGTATGAAAGTGTATCTAGATCATAGCAATATGACACAAAACATGCATGGAGTAAGCAGAAATTATCGATACGTTTTGGACGTATCAGCCGTCGGCTTAGGCCTACGCCGACGGCCGCCGTCCCGTAGACACGTACCGGGAGTTTCCACATACGGATCGACGATTTTACTAAGTGTTAGCCCATGTCCGTGAACAACGTCAGACACATGACCTACATATGCCATCTACAAACATTAAATCACACCTATAAACATAACCTAGCTCCACATGCAGGTTTTCCAATGGTTCCGGCCCTCCGACGGTCATTCACCCCCGAAACCCTAGATAGGGGGGGGGCGCAGATCTACCCTTATAGCTTTCTCCGTACGAGGATAGACCAATGGACTTTTTTATCTATCTATGTTTGTTTAGCACATATGTACATGGAAAACCAAGGTTGAACACATTTCACCACATTATTCACACCGGTAGACACATACCGGAAGTTTCCACATACGGATCGACGATTTTACTAAGTGTTAGCCCATGTCCGTGAACAACGTCAGACACATGACCTACATATGCCATCTACAAACATTAAATCACACTTATAAACATAACCTAGCTCCACATGCAGGTTTTCCAATGATTCCAGCCCTCCGACGGTCATTCACCCCCGAAACCCTAGATCGGGGGGGGCGCAGATCTACCCTTATAGCTTTCTCCGTACGAGGATGGACCAATGGACTTTTTTATCTATCTATGTTTGTTTAGCACATATGTACATGGAAAACCAAGGTTGAACACATTTCACCACATTATTCACACCGGTAGACACGTACCGGGAGTTTCCACATACGGATCGACGATTTTACTAAGTGTTAGCCCATGTCCGTGAACAACGTCAGACACATGACCTACATATGCCATCTACAAACATTAAATCACACCTATAAACATAACCTAGCTCCACATGCAGGTTTTCCAATGATTCCGGCCCTCCGACGGTCATTCACCCCCGAAACCCTAGATCGGGGGGGCCCCGCAGATCTACCCTTATAGCTTTCTCCGTACGAGAATGGACCAATGGACTTTTTTATCTATATATGTTTGTTTAGCACATATGTACATGTAAAACCAAGGTTGAACACATTTCACCACATTATTCACACCGGTAGACACGTACCGGGAGTTTCCACATACGGATCGACGATTTTGCTAAGTGTTAGCCCATGTCCGTGAACAACGTCAGACACATGACCTACATATGCCATCTACAAACATTAAATCACAATCTACCCTTATAGCTTTGTCCGTACGAGGATGGACCAATGGACTTTTTTATCTATCTATGTTTGTTTAGCACATATGTACATGGAAAACCAAGGTTGAACACATTTCACCACATTATTCACACCGGTAGACACGTACCGGGAGTTTCCACATACGGATCGACGATTTTACTAAGTGTTAGCCCATGTCCATGAACAACGTCAGACACATGACCTACAGATGCCATCTACAAACATTAAATCACACTTATAAACATAACCTAGCTCCACATGCAGGTTTTCCAATGATTCCGGCCCTCCGACGGTCATTCACCCCTGAAACCTTAGATTGGGGGGCCCCGCAGATCTACCCTTATAGTTTTCTCCGTACGAGGATGGACCAATGGACTTTTTTATCTATCTATGTTTGTTTAGCACATATGTACATGGAAAACCAAGGTGGAACACATTTCACCACATTATTCACACCGGTAGACATGTACCGGGAGTTTCCACATACGGATCGACGATTTTACTAAGTATTAGCCCATGTCCGTGAACAACGTCAGACACATGACCTACATATGCCATCTACAAACATTAAATCACACTATGGGCCTTCCACCACACTTTTACACATACCCTAGGTCCACATGCAAGTTTTTCTAGGATTCCGACGCTTCAGCGGTAATTCACGTGTTACATCCTGTTCCAGAGGGGGGTGTGGAGGGCTACCCCTATAGCTTTCTTCGCACGATGTTCCAACAATGTATTTTTTTTGTTTGTTGAGGTTTTTTAGGACATAACTACATGGAAAACAAGGTTAGGACCTTGTAACACATCGTAGCCCCCGGTATACCCGCAAACGGGTGTATTCCACACCTACATGCATGTCCATGACTTTGCATATATAGTGTTATCGCATGAATGTGGAGATGGTCACACCAAGGAGCTATACATTGCATTTATGCATGGATCTTACACCACACTTGGACACATACCCTACAATCACATTGAAGTTCATGAGGTACTACGGCACTCTGGTGATCTTTCTTCACCGAAACCCGGCCTAGTCTGGGCGCGAGGGGCGGGGCCGGGGAGGGGGCGGCGGTTTACCCTTATAGCTTTCTCCTCACGAGGTAAAACTGTGGAGCATACACATATTAATATAGTACTAGTAGCATAATATATTTTAATTTAGTATTATAATTTATTAATATATTATCTTATGTATTAACTAGAAGACACAAAAAGAATAAAGAGGCGTATATCGAGGGTTGAAAAGAGATGATATATATTATAATCCCATTTCCAATATTATTTTATGTATTAGTAATATAAGATTAAACTATTAAACAAAAGAAAAGAAAATAAAAAAGAAAAATGAAAGTAGGTACTACGCCGACAGCCAAAGGTCGGGGTCGTCGGCGTAGCCTCTACTGGCTAACAGGGTTGCCGCCCGCCGTCAACGGGGCCCACCTGGCAGGAGTTACGCCGACGGCATTTATACGCCGACGGCGGCCCTCGGCCAAAATAGGCCTAAGCCGACGGCTTTGGGACGCCGACGGCCCATTACGGGGCTGACGAGTCTGCCAGTCTACGCCGACGGCCCGACATTTGGCCGTCGGCGTAGATGTCGGCCGTAGCCGTCAACCGCCTCTCCCGTAGTGAGTATAGCTGTATGGCTGGAGCAAAGGCATGATTTCCGTGGCATTATCCTCAATGCACTGGAGATAATGGGGATCAAAGACAGAGGATATTGGGTTCACGTGCCAACTACAAAATCTAGGTACTTTGAAGTTTGAACTCAAATCTTTACTCCTAAGTTCTTACGTATGTGTGAAATACGAACAACTATAAAGTGTCTTATACGATGGGCAGTGCCAATCTCAATGTCAGCGAACGAGTGAGATAAAGAGCACATTTGTGCTCGGGTTCAGAATAGGATTTTCCCGTATGTGTGTACTACTAAGTTCAGAGAAAATTTTCTTCCTACACTTGGTGAATTTCACAACTGAAGAAGTTCAGAGAAAAAAATCAGTCTGCTCTTACTGAATTTCACCATTATTGCTACTGGTCAGATTAAGACATAAATAAATGATCCAGTGGATATTAGATAGATGCTTGAGGTTGAAATTGTGGATGAAACTTAGTTCGTGTGGGCTATATATAACTTGGATTGTGCAAAATGGAATGCAGGCGGTGGAGGTTCTTAATCCTTTAGCGAGGGACTACAAGTCGGTTGAAAACTTGAGGAAAGACCTCGATGGGCTAGAGAGGAACTGGCAAAAGATCACAGCCAGGTATGTTTTTGTTGTCCGAAGTATCCAGATAAAAGACCTTGCAATGTTGTCTGGAACCTAACTTTTAACCCTATGTTGTACAACTTTATTTTTCGGAATCTAGAGTATCACCTGCACTCGACAAGCTAGCGCAAATGGAGAAGGTGGTCAATGAGAGGCTCTTGTCGGATGGAAGCGCTTTTGCAAACACGGCCGATATCGCTACTTTTGATGCACTTCTCTTGATATGGGCACTCCATGTAAACTCTGAACTCAAATCCATGAGTATTGTTTTTCATCCTTTTTTTTGGTTGTATCCATGTGTTTGTTATTGAGGGTTGACATATTTATGTTGTTTAAGGGAATGTTATATTACAGAAAAATAAAATTGTCAGCGTATGTATTTAAGTTTGAAAGTTCATTGTCTTGGCTTTGCAGGGGAACATACAATGCTTCAGAATTTGTATTATTGTACAATTGTTGTTTGTTGAAAAGGGAGCTATGGTTTGTGGATGACATGAATAAAGATCATGGAATCATAGTCACTACGGCACAGCACGCATACGCCGACGGCCGGAAACCGTCGGCGTAGAGCAAAATGCCGTCGGCGTAGGTCTACGCCGAGGGCCGCCGTCGGCGTATCACCGTCGGCTTAGGTATTCCTCAGGTTAGCCTCCGATGCCGTCGGTGTACCATTGTCGTCGGCGTAGAAATATACGCCGACGGCAAGCCGTCGGCGTATGCTAGGTGGGGTCCACACAGAGACTAACGGCCGTTTGGTCTGGTGGTCAGCTACGCCGACGGCCGGCGTATATTTTTTTTATTTTTATTTTTATTAATCTAAGATCATTATGGTTAATCTCAGGTCAAATTGACCTTCGTGGTCAAACTTCCCCAAGGGTCACCCATCCTCACAGTACTCCAGCCCCAGCACGCTTAACTTCTCAGTTCCATTCAACACCTACCCAACTCGCTTAACAGACACTTGTTGATATATGTATCATATCAATCCTATTAAATCTTGTTGATGTCTAGGACCTTGTTGATGTCTGTGGTGTGATAAAATTTTGAACCACTTTATTTTTTTAAAATACTAGACCATATTTTATTTACAATTAACCAAAGTTTCCACGTAATATGTTTCTTTATATACATCTTCTGAAAAGGACAAATTTCCGCAGATTCAGCTGGAACGGGGTCAAATTTGAACTACATGTGCTTCATAGTTTGCTCTTTATTTTTTGAAAAAATCATTTCTAGATACACAAGTAGTCATTTCATCAGGTATCCACCAAGACTTTTGTAAGATTTCACACCTATCTATTACGGGTCATGCCCTCCGTTTTGACCACTTTTTGAAATCGACAAAAATAATTCAAAAAAAGTAAAAAAATTGTAAAACATTCGCGTTGCATCCTAATTTATGTCTTATAAGGCAAATATCTCATAAAATTCTTTTCAAAATGAGCTATCGAGTATGAAGATTCATGACTTTCAAGCCAAATGACCAATGTTATAGCTAGTTTGAAAGGATAGTTTTCCCAAATGATCTCATATTTTGCACATGTGTGTATATTATATTAGTCAACAAGTTTGCCAAAGGAAGTTTTTTATTTTCTTTGCACGAAAAATCCATTTTTCATTTTCCGAGTGACAAAAATAGGGGTTTTTTGTGAAGGATCTATCAAATATTTAATGTCAACTTGAACCACTTTATTTTTGTAAAATATTAGACCATGTGTTATTTACAATTGACCAAAGTTTCCATGTAATATGGTTTTTATATACCTCTTCTGAAAAAGACAAATTTCCGCAGATTCAACTGGAACGGGGTCAAATTTGAACTACATGTCTTGATAGTTTGCTCTTTATTTTTTGAAAAAATCATTTCTAGATACACAAGTAGTCAGTTCATCAGGGATCCACCAAGACTTTTGTAAGATTCCACTCCTATCTATTACCGGTCATGCACTCTGTTTTGACCACTTTTTGAAATCGACAAAAATAATTCAAAAAATTTAAAAAATTGTAAAACCTTCGCGTTGCATCCTAATTTATGTCTTAGTAACCATACAAAACAACAAACTTGTAATAAGGCAAATATTTTATAAAAGTTTTTTAAAAATGAGCTATCGAGTATGAAGATTCATGACTTTCAATCCAAATGACCGATGTTATAACTGGTTTAAAAGGATAGTTTTCCCAAATGATCTCATATTTTACACATGTGTGTATATTATACTAGCCAAAAAGTTTGCCAAAGGAATTTTTTATTTTCTTTGCACGGAAAATCCATTTTTCATTTTCCGAGTGACATAAGTAGGGTTTTTTGTGAAGGATCTACCAAATATTTGATGTCAACTTGAAATGAGATGATATATATTATAATCCCATGTCAATGTTATTTAATGTATTACTAATATAAGATTAAACGGTTAAACAAAAGAAAATAAAAAAAATGAAAACAGGGCCTACGCCGACGGCCAAAGGTCGGGGCCGTCGACGTAGCCTACGATGGGCTAACGGTGTTACCGCCCACTGCCACCAGGGCCCACCCGACAGGCCTACGCCGACGGCGGCCCTCGGCCTAAATTTGGCCTACGCCGACGGCCTTTCTACGTCGACGACGGCCCTCGGCCTTAAGAGGCCTACGCCGACGGTTTTGGGACGCCGACGTCCCGTTACGAGGGCTGACGAGTCGTGCCTCTACGCCGACGGCCCCGACATTTGGCCGTCGGCGTAGATGGAGGCCGTCGGCGTCAACCGCCTCTCCCGTAGTGAGTGTCCGCGCGAAGTAGTACCATTCTCAAACAATTTGACATTCTGTCACTGAGAAGGTGAACCAAGATCGACAACCTGAACCTTTGTGCGCAATGCCTCCTGTGATCTGATGGGCTATGGTCCCTGGCGGTGATCGCGGAGAGGAATGGATCGATGACGATGTGATGGGCTGGGCGACCACGCCTGCCTGTCTATCGGATACCTGCAATACTGGTGGCCTCAGGTAGCAGCCAACTACCTGAATGGACACCTAACCCCTTGCTCACAATACCCTCCAACACCACCGCCCCGGCCAGCACCCCAATGTGAAGACACATCGTCTACAGACCTGTATTTTCACCCTCTGTTTAGATATGTTCTTTCATTTTTGTACCTCTAAACATTGTACAGCTATGCAAAACAATTGGGAAAGATTGTGGAAGAGAATTGGAAGAAGCTTTTGAGTAAGAGTTCTTCTTCAGTACTCCCCCCTTAAGAGAATAAATGGTTGAGATTGAATCTTACCCTTTCACAGCCAGGGGCAAGATGGGTATTTAAAAAAAAATACACGGCTGTGTATAGTACGTCTGGTCAGCAGCGTAAGGGGCCGTATGTAGGACGCCACAAAGGTGTTGTACGTCGCTCGCCGGCATGCTCTCAGGCGACTCCACCGCAGCAGCCGAAGTGATGCACCTGGTCAACAAGGTGTGCGAGCGGCATGGCTTCTTTCAGATGGTCAACCACGGTATCGACACGCAGCTGCCAGCAGACAAACGGCGCCTTCTTCACCATGTCGCTCCCGGACAAGCAGCGTGCCCTTCTCCACCCCGGCGAGTCGTGTGGCACGCCGGCAGCTTCACCGGCTGGTTCGCCTCCAAGATGACCTGGAAGGAGACGCTAAAGTTCAGATCCTGCCCCTAAGACGCATGGTACTACCGTGAGATGAGTTGACTCTTTGGGAGATCGTGGACGGGGCTGGCATATAGGGGCGGCTCCGTGCTTCATCCGGCTTCGGGCGGACGTACATGCATGGGCTAGCATACAGGGGCGGCGTATGAGGCGGGGTGGGGCCGGTGTACTGTTTAGGGAAAGACGAAAATACCCTTTATATATTTTAGGAGGGGGTGTACCTTTGAGTAATGTTCTTTTCAAAGCTTGTGACGTGAACAGGGTGATTGTCCCCCAAGTGTTTCTTTTTTGAGGAATACACGACTGCAATTTAAACTAAATGCGGGATTTCATCCGCTAGGATCCTGATGATGCAGTCCGGAGGTCTCTTCCTCCAGCTTTCACTCCGTTCTACTCCTGCCGCCCTTTTTGCAAGGGTATGGGCTGCGCGCTTTGCCGTTTGTCTTCTCCAGGTGATGTAGTTTTGCTCTGTACCATTAGCTGTTTAATCTCCTCAACACATGTGCCATGTGCAGCTGAGCTCGTGACCAGAACCGAATTTTCCTCTAATTGCTTCGTATTGTCCTCGGGATTTTTATTTTTTTTATTGATGTCCATCATATATACTATGTTTGCATACTATAAAAAGTTGGAATATATTGCAAAACACATGCAATAGTTCATATTAATGTTGGAATATAATGCATATTATCATACTCACCTTGATCGAGTGAAATGAAATAATGAAAAGACCTCACATCAAGTACATTTTTTTATTGTTACTCGATATCCTTTCTAGACATGTGATATTTAAAATGCATTATGTTTACATATAAGTACAACAAATATTTATAAGGTTCGTAGCAACATACGAGCATTCTACTATATTATGAAAATGCATTTCAAAGTGAATCTAACAATACCAATTTAGTTCTATAAATACTGCTACTTTCCTCTATAAACTCGATCAAAATTTAAAATTTTTAACTTACGACAAAAATTAGATGTACACTTATTCATAGATGGAGGGAGTACACATCATGATGAGAGTGCGCTTCTATATGAATAATTTCATGTACGGGGTACCTAATTAGTAGTATGCTGTAAGCATCATGCTAAGACAAAAAAGGATATGAGCAAGTTCTGTACCTGTCACTTGGATCATGAATGCTTGCTAATGCTGCTTACACAAAGGATCACGCAAAGTCAGTCAGTAGCCGATCGTTCACAAGCTGACGTCGAAGAGTGCATCATTGCTGTGGTAGCCCTTTGCTAAGTTGTTGCCGGCATGTATCAAGTTTCAGATAATCTTCCAAGAACATAGTATCGATCTGATCGCTGTACTGGCAAAAGACTAATTTCCGGATAGCACGGCTAGTCGAGAGAAGGCCGTGAGGCTGGCACCGGAGTGCTGCAGACATAGGTGAAGTTGGGGTCTAAGTCTCACCGATCAGTCGTACATACAAATCCAATGTTGCGGCGACGGCTGACGGCGGCGGCGCAAATAGGAACATCAAGGCAACTCTTCATGCCATCACGTACAAAGCCCTTGGTTGAATAGATGTATGCATCAGGTCATTGAAATCTGAGATTTCTGATGACTGGCGCGTAAGTACCAAGGAATCGTGGTTGTGGCTGCGTGAGCAGAAAGTAAGCGGCCGATCGACAGGCCATAGGTACGAACACGGCGGCGGCAAGCACGTGAGGAGAAGCCAAGCAAACCTGGGCAGCAGTTTTTAGGAAAGATTTCTTTTGATGAAAATAAAGGTTTTAGCAAGATCGATTGGTTGTGTTTTGTTGATTATAAAATAAACGATCGGATGTTTCTGATTTGTTATCGTGTTGCAATAGTTAAGGTATAGTATGGGCCCACCAATCATTGAAATTAGGTACAGTTATTATGATCGAGTGGTTATGATTTATCTATTTAAAGTAGGCCCACCAAATGGACCGTAGATGTTTCTGATTAATGTGGGATTTTCTAGCAATTCTCTCTATTTTCATACGTATTTTGCTTTTAGTATATAATAGAGTGGTTATGATTTATCTATTTAAAGTAGGCCCACCAAATAGACGGTAGATGTTTTTGATTAATGTGGGATTTTCTAGCAATTCTCTCTATTTTCATACGTATTTTGCTTTTAGTATATAATAGATGATGAGTTCAAATTGGAAGGTTGGATTTCACCAAATAAATCCAAGAAACCATTCATAGAAGTAGAATTAGCTTACCCACGTGATCGACCAAAAGTTGGTGCATGTCGATATGGTCCACATCACTTTCTGTCACGGGCAATGGTGCATTTTTGTTTCTCTCCTGTTACCCCGTCAACCTTTCCTATCTGCGCGAATCAATCTGTGGTTGAGTTGGTTAGGTGGATGGTTGTATCCCCAGCCCATCAGAGTTCAAATCCCAAATTTGACAATGGTGTTCGCATTTTCCTGGATTTATTCCAGGGCTTCCGGTATTGCGAAGATGTTCATAAGGGTAGGGTGTGCGTGTGTGCGTCGTAGGGATGATTGTATACTAGTGTATGTGAGCCTCAGAGTTGTACTGTGTTTCTCAAAAAAAAAAAACCTTTCCTATCTGCACAAAAAAAACCTTTCCTATCTGCACAAAAGAATAGATCGTGTGTGCGCGCGCTCTTGCCACCCCCAGTGCTTCAACCGTGGCCACTGGCCCACTGCTCCAGTGCTGCCGCCCCTAAATCTTCTCCACCGGCTTCCCATAGTCTGGCCCAATCAACAAGTCCTGGTGATATAGTCAAATAGACTAGACATAAGCTGGTGGACGAGTTATGTTAAAGTTTGATTTGTAATTAATGGTGGATTAGGTGTTTGATTCAGACACGTGTAACCGGCCCGGACCTAATATATGAAGGTCACGTGATATAGTCAAATAGACTAGACATAAGCTGGTACGCTCAACATTGATCACGAGAAGGACGGTTTAGTGCCCGTGACAGTGCTGACCGGACCCGGGCATGGCACGATGGTCGGAGTGATGTTTATCCTCGACTGTATCAAGTGATTTGATACATATGGAAGGAGCGTCCATACTCATTCCCTATGGATTAGCCAAGTTGATGAACCTTGTTAACAAATCTCGATGTTGTTCTTGTACTTGTGTGATTGCTTGTTTTCAATTAATCAATTGTATACCACAAATTATTCTAACAATGATTCATGGGCAAGCTTTCAGTGAGGCTGTGGATGTTGATCTAGAGGATAGAAGAGTAATCGCCGGCGGCACTTGGTAACAAGCAAGGAGTATTGCAAGAAACAAACTTCCAAGTTCAAGCTAATTAATATTGCACTATGAACTAAGATGCTCGATGGCAAGATAGAGACAAGTATGTTTAGTATTTTAGGTATTAATTAACATGAAAATACACCTGGTCATGTAAACAACCATCCTGGTGGTCTAGTTTATATCGGCTATGTGATAGCATCTACATGTTTCGTAATTAGTTAGTAGTACATATAAGTGTTAGAGTGGCAACTTTCATTTGGTTGTTGTGGTTGTAGAAATCAAACAATTTTTATTTGTCATAACTCTCCTTTCCATTGCAGGTTTTTACAAGTACATGCGTAGACTCGGTTCGTGTGATGAAAGTGCGACTTGGTCAACGCGGCCAGATCTGAAACTGGGATGCGGCCCGTGTGCCCCTTCATCTCGCATCTAGACTATAAATATTCATCTTCTACCTTCGTTTTAGGGTTAGCTAAGAATCTATCTAAAGACTTGAGAGCTTAGCTCCTACTTCCCCTAGGGAAATAGATCTCTTTTGAGATCCTCTCAAGCTTTCCTCATTTCCCCACTCATAGAAGAAGAGGAACCCAATCCTATTGATAGAAGGAGAAGGAAGACTACCAACCTTACCTCTTGTGGTGTATGGACCTTGTGATGTGTGGTGTTTGTGAGTTGATTGGAGTGTTTATGTGTTTGGATCTCGTTCCCCTTTATCTCTTGTGTTGATTTGCCCCCCCCCCCTCCCCCCCCCCCCTTGTGATTTTGCCTTGTGTTTCGTTCTTGTTGTGGATCATCACCTCCGAATTATGAAGATTGGGTCAATCCCTAAACTTGCCCTATATCACGTTTCTTTATGGATCACAATATTATTATTGCTGAACCGGTACGAGGCAAAGACATGAAAATATTTTATGTTCCCATCATGAACGTAGCATATACTTTCTTCCTTTCATAGTAACAATCGATGAAATAAATGTATTTAAATGCATTTTAGTGCTAGATACATCAATTTTAACGATAGTTAATATGAAACGAAGGGAGTTGTTACAACGTTGACACATTATCGAAGTTTTGACTGGATTTACCGTGAACTGCCTCAACAAGCGACTGGCACCATCATTCATACAGATTCGGACCAGGTGACGGACTCCTCACCGCTGCTGGGATCGAGCCCAAGGTGATTCCACACGGCGATGGAGGTGCTGATCTCGTTGGCGCGGCAGCCATTGGCTGTGCTGCACTCGTCCACGACCCAAGCCGCCACACGGACATCGAACTTGCTCCTGATGGTGACCAACTTGTTGCACTGCCGGCCGTGACCGAACCACGGCGAGCTCAGCGCCACCAGGGGGACGCTGTCGTTGTGATACTGACCGTCGCACTCCGCCGGCCCGCCCTCCTCTCCTTGCTGGAAGCCGTTCAACGACATCACCGCTGGCAACCAGGCCTGCCCGGCTACGGCTGATACCTGCAGGAGAACAAGCATGCCAAGGATTACCATTGCCTTGCAAGTGCTCGCCATGGTGATTCTGCTTACTCCTGCTGCTTGCTTTAGTTTGCAGTTGGCATGCCCTGTGTGATCTCTCTTAGAGTTTATTTTATAGACTCGTGCATGTCGCCCTCTTGTGACTCGTCGGAGAACTCGTGGTCCAAGCCTGCAGACAAAGTTGCATGAGGTCACGCTTGTTTTTGCTGACAAAGTCGGATATTCTCCCTGTCCACGCTTTAACAGACTGTTGCATTGTTGAGACCACTCTTGTTTTTTGGATTTATGGAGCTGCAGGTACAGTGAACTATTGCTCTATTGCTCCCTCTTTTTCTCAGTACAGTGCATTTATTAAGGAGGGTTGATATATGGATTTTTACTACTCCATGCACTCACTTTACTAAGAAAAGGTGGGAGTATATTGCCTTGATACAAGAATGATTACTCGGATATATGCCGGCCGGCCATTACGGTTTTTATCAATCGAGAAATGTTACTGAAATTTTCAAACTTCAAACAATACAATTTCAACTTTCGCAGATACAAGTTATGGCACAAGACTGGTGTTTAGCAAAGAGTAGTGAGGTAGATGATGACATGGGGTAGCTCCTAGTGCTTTGTTTTTTCTCTTCCTTTTTTCATCCGCGGAGAGCAGCTACCTTAGCCACTCTTTATAGCCATAACTTGTATTGTACTGTGGTCTTTTTCCCTCTACACAGGGCATGGGCTGCATGTTCCCCTCAAAAACTTTCGCATACTTCTCCAGATGCCATTATAGCTGGTTGAAACCACTTACGGTAAAATATAACAGATACGTATTTGATTTTACATATTTAAATAAACGCAAATAATGCACCTGCTCGACTGCTCAATCTGCGAAAAAGGGGAAAAAAACTAAAACACATCCAGAGTTCAACCTCTTCCTTTCTCATGTGTGTGTGCTCCAGCCAAGTAGCCAACCCACTGGAAGAGGAAGACGTATCACATTGTACCTTCACCGGAAGAGGAAGACAACTATAGCATTATTTCATCCAGCACTTTCTCAATGTCGTCATGCAGAGCGTGCATAGCTCGAGCGATGTTAGGGTAACTTCAACAGCATGATCTATTTGTTCGCTTTTGGTTTGCCGTCTTTCGTTTGCATCGACGTGAATAAAAATTACGGTTTAACGAGGCGATCTAAATGGACCGCTGTTCTTTTTTCTGGTCCGCCGCAATCCATTTCCAGCCTAAAGTGTGGATTTAGGTTTGCGCGGATACGCAGCGGATGCATGACGGATGCGCGGAAGACGTCCTTAATGTCCTCCTTGGCCCGAATGTTTGCGTTCCAAGCATGTCACACGCCTCGCCTGCCGAAGGGCGCGCAATGTTTATAAGAGGAGTTAGCGTGGGCTCATTGTAGTTTATAGCAAAGTCAATAATGATTGTAGACAGAGGAATTCTCTTCTAGCAGGTGTATTCCTTCACCTATATAGATAGGTGAAGGAAAACATTTACTTGAGGAGGCAAAGATCCTCCTCGGGGTACCTATTTGGCCGCACGGCGCTGGAGGAGAAATTTGGCCATCAGATGGCCCAACTTAGCGGAATCCGTACATAAGATGCTAAATAATCCCTATTGTCTAAGGATGAATAGAATCACACAAGATGTCTCACGTCGATAATATACTCTGCGGTAAAACAGATTCTTGGGTACACTCTCTCTGATGGAATGCTCTATGTCCCATTGTGTATGTGCATTAGCACACGAAGGATTAGTTGAAACTATCTCTGTAACTAAAGAACCAAGTGCTCGACAGTGGCTATTTCATGTGCAAAAAGATGTTTCGGAATAGCAATTAATTGAGGTAGCGGTGATGGTGTGGGACATATGGATTGCCAGGCAAAACTCATTCATGAGTCCAAACCAGAGCCCCCATGAAACTCATAGCTTAATTCGTTGGTTCATCAAGGAATTATAAATCCTGCAATAAAAGCTTAATGTTACCACTAATCAGAGCCCAGAAAGACCGCATGCGGTACTCATACACCAGGGTACTAAAGCTAGATCAGACTTTTGGTCAACAGGTAGAGAGCTGAACTGACAGAAATGAACGGTCATGCAACCGTCGAAATAAATCATTTTATCTCTCAGATACAACTTTTCCACTTAATCATAACGGGTTTTTTATTTCTATTGGGGACAGGTGCACGAACGACAACTCCAAACGTCAGACATCCGCCGCCTATACCTACCGTTTAGGTGGCACCAGCGAGATCCAGCTAAGGTAAGGAACTTCGTGTCGCGGCTGCTCCACTCCGCTGCGGTCTTTTGAACTGAACTTCGTTGCCTTCCCGCGCGCGAAACGAATGGGCGCTGTGTCGTGGGTCAGTTTTGGGGCGGGGGGCAGAGAGAGACCAGAAGGTCCAGATCACATGCGGTATGGATCCGTCCTCCGTCTGGCTATATGAAGGCCTGCGTGGATGGTGCATAATCAAGTGACAACAGAGTAGGTGTTGCAGCAGCAATCTGCAGAGACTCTCAAGGAACTTATTTAAGTTCTTCGGCTATAGTGGTTTCAAGAATTCATGATGCTATCATATTGGAGGCGCTGGCCTGTCGAGAAGGGCTAGCGTTAGCTGAAGATCTAACAACCATGAGGTTATTATCTCAAGTGACTGCAAGGGTTTAATAAAGGACATCAAAAAAAGGAGGAGCTCACTCAGCCATCGGTTAAGGAAATCATAGACCTTAGTGCAAGTGTTGCTAACTGCAAGTTTCTTTTTAAAGGGTGTGCCTCAAACTTTGATGCGCACAACTTAGCCAAGTTTTGAGTTTCCTTGTCTAAGCTGGGCCGCCATGTGTGGTTTATCTCTCCCCATATGACCCCCTATGCATGTATCCCTATGAACATCATTGTTGAGAGCAATGAAATCTTGGTAAAGCCCTCAATAAAAAAAGCAAAATACATCGTATGGTGAAAGATTTAGATATGACATTCGTTCCATAATTATAAGAAGGACTATAGTGACCAAAGTAGATGTATGTTAAGATATATTGATGGGTGTGCATTGCTCATCAAGACAAGCATCCAAACTGAAGTCTTCTTACATACACTGACTTATACCATTACAAACTTTACAATATATAGTAGACACTTGCATATAAGAAGATAGATTATGGTATTTTTAATGTAGTTTAATTACTAGTATTATTATTTTCATCGACATACTTTGCCGGGAAGGCAGGTAATAAGCAGACTTTGAAGTTGAAAGCGGATGACTCGACGCACCCGTGAACAATATCTCAAATGATCGACGACTGGTACCACGCATGCATGCATGTGTTCAAGTGGAATCGGACCAGGTGACGGTGACCTCACCGACATTGGTGTCGAGGCCGAAGGTCTTCCACACGGCAGGCGAGGTGCTGATTTCATTGTCGCCGCAGCCGTTGTTTACGTCGCATTCATCCACCACCATGGCATTCACAAAAATCGCATCGGAGCTCCGGATCTCGATCCTCTTGCCACACCGGAGGCCAGTCCCGAACCACTTGGAGGTGAGGGAAACGAAGTATTGGGCGTCGCTGTGGTACACGCCGTCGCACCTCGCCGGCCCGCCCTCCTCTCCTTGCTCGAAGCCGTTGACCGACATCACCGCGGGGACGCTGTGGACTTGCCCGGTGGCGCACCACACCTGCAGGAAAGCAAGAAGGGCAAAAAACGCAACAGCATTGTTAGTGTTCGCCATGGTAACTGAGCTCGCTTCTGTTAATTAGCTTGCGTTGGATGTGTGTTTCCCCTTGATGGTTGGGGCAGTTTGTATATATAAGCTCGTGCTCCAGCTTAGAGACAAAAAGAGGACGTACTTACACATGTGCATGCCTCCCGTCCTCGTTTAAGTCGTCAAACAACTCGTTGTCCAGAGCAATGCTAGACATACGTAGTAATATTTATTACGGGTTTTACATAATCTGCCACTTGGAGCGTTGGAATTGGAGGAATGGTGAGGAAGGGCCCCACCCCCGTTAAAATCAGGGGGGGATAAAATTAGTTAAAAGGGAGTTTACGTAGCATTACGTTTGCCATACGTAGGTGTAGGACTGCGTTGTCCAAGCCTACGGACAAAGTACGGATTCTCTCATGTCCTGCTTTCAGACTCTTGCATTGTTTGGACCACGCTTGTTTTTGGATTTCATGGAGGGAGGGAACCTACGTCAACAGCAATAGGTAATTACCTATATGTTGTTATGGATGTAAAAATATGTCGGTGATTTCACACCAATTTTTATTAGTTAACTATATAGAGAGAGATTAGACTTTATTTGAGTTTGAACTATTAGAAATTTATTTGCGGCCTTGATTAGAAAGGTGATTAAATGTGATCTATCTCCATACATACAAGATATTATTGATGATTGAACGGGGGGTATCAGTTTACGAAAAAAAGTTAGACGAAGGTGTCTTCGCCGACACACACAAAATGATTTTTTTAAGTAACAGAGATACCGTGCATTTTGTAGGGATATGTTGAATTTTACTCCAGATGTGCATCACTCTATTCAATTTTTATTTGGTTATACCCCATGGCTATGTATGTAAATAATGATTCAATTATTTTATTAAATTTCTCTCATATGTATGGGTGAAATGCACAGCACACACAAACATCATCAACATATATCTCTTCTAAAAAAAATATGAATGTTAATTTTAATATGCTTCATAATTCCATAATATAATGAATTTGTCCCGAGGTTACAATCGAGACTTTGTTATAATACAAAATTATTAACTTCACGATCGGACAAATCAGTTTGTGCAGTACATGGCGTTCCAATAAATTTCAACCAAAACATATGCACGCCTTGATATTCTACTTTAACGCTAGATCCAAACACGATTAGTTGGTGTTTCTAAGACCAATATATCTCTAACTTCACTAAACTCTTTAATCTTAGAATCTTTTCATTCAATGAAGGTTTTCAATTTAAAATTGGATATAATATTTGACTAAATCACTGCTCAAGCTTTTATGGTGGGATCTCTCGATGAATGTGTCCCTTTGATAAATGATTGGATGGTGTGAGTTTTGGTTGGCAAGAAGGAAACACCGCCAGGACATGTTTAGCATGACCATAAAACATGCGGTTAATAACACAGTGAACTCCCTCACCTACATGTACTCATTAGAAGTTGTCCCCCAATAACATGGTAAGTAGAACCACCTGCATATCACATACAAATAAGAATTCACAGAAACTAAGACATAAAAACAAAAACTATACAACCTAAAAAATATATTGCATCAGGCAATAAAAAAACGTCTGAGCCAACTACTCCCTTCATTCTGGTATGTTAGGCTCTCTAGCAAAAACTATTTATTCTAAATTACCTCCCCAGAAAGGCCTACATTGCAATAATGAAAATTAATTCCATATCTTCCACCTCTGTTTTAGCTTGGTGAAAGGGGTGAAATGGATGAAGTTTACATGTGGGGTTGCATGAGGTGTGGGAAAGTGATTCTTAATTAATTTGATAGTTAAATGATTGGAGGTAGGGAGAGCTAATGGAAAATTTTATTATCCAATAAATTTTCTCCTTAGTCTCTATGGACATCCTAGTAAGCCCTATACACCAGAACGAAGGGAGTAATAATATTGCACTACAAAGGAAAAAAGGGGAAGATGCAGACAAGTCATGAAATAGAATACCTTCATGTATATAAGGCCACTTTCATTTTGTGGCTAGCAACTAATATTTTATATCTAAAATGTTGAACCATGCGTAAAAATTAAAGAAGAGAAAGACAAGAGCGTTTTCAATGGAGGTATAATTCTTAGCTTATTTTTCTATGAGCGAAATTGATTTTTCAACATGGTGTAGCCTTTCTACCTGCTTTTAATTTCTTATCTTCTCTCTTCACAACTAGGACTACGTATTAAACTACAACCATCAATGCAACATGAGTCATGAGAGGATTCATGGGACTATACCTTACCTAGAATGCTTCATTTGAGTATCACCGATGACAATATTAGCGGTCTTGCTGCTCTTCTCAAGTCTCCTCATAGTGGTTAGGACATGTCGAAGGCCAGTGATTAGGATCACCACTAACATGACATAGTCCCGTCCTCTTCCTATTAGGATTCTTATGGAAGTAGGTAGGATGTGAAGGCTTGTTATTTCTATCAAACTTGCCTTTGCCTTTGGATTTATTCTTGTTATATTTAGACTTTTTGGGCTAATAGTTCTTTTTCTATACCACGTGGGCACTTGAACCAACTTCAGCAGCTTGAGCGCGTGTGTCATTTGCTCTCACCTTATCTTCCACGTCAAGAGTTCCAATGAGATCTGAAACAAAAACTCTTGTCTCTTGCATTTCAGAGGTAGAAAAGTTGTTCCACGAAAGTTGAAAGCTTGGCAATGATGCCTCCAGCCACAAATTCCTTAGTGAGTGATTGTATTTCATGAGTCCTCAGAGCGCTCATCAATCATCTGGAAATCACAGAATTTCTTTATAACGTACAACCCATTGCCAGCATCCGAGGCCTCAAACCTGGCCTCGAGTGCGGACCATGTGTACTTGCCATTATCACAATATAAACCAATGCCATCACAAATATTTACCACACCTTTAGCATGAACACCTACTTTGAACACATTAAGGCGATCGTATTTGTGAAGGCCATTATGAGAAAAATGCACACCAAAATTAGTTGAGGAAGTTGAAGTATATTGCTGAGTATGAATGCTCATCGAGGACGTACACTGGATTATACCGTTACACAGCAAAACATACATTGATTGACATTTGCATATAACTAGAGTATCCGCACACATGCATGTAGCTTGTTATTTTATTCAGCTATTAGTTATGCTGAGGAAATACTTGGAAGTTGAAAGCAGATGAGACGGTTTAGCAAGCACCGCAAAGACACTTGATGGTTTGAATCAGACGTCGGACCAGGTGACGGCCACCTCTCCGACATTGGTGTCAAGCCCGAAGAACTTCCACACGGCTGGCGACGTACTGATCTCGGTAGCGCCGCAGCCGTTGTCGGAGTCGCACTCGTCCACGACCATAGCCTGCAAGGTGCTCCCAGCCGCACTCTTGATGCTGATCATCTTGCCGCACCGGAGGCCAGGTCCGTACCACACCGAAGTCATGGCCACCAGGTAGAGGGCGTCGCTGTGGTACTGGCCGTCGCACTTGGCCGGGCCGCCCTCCTCTCCTTGCTCGAATCCGTTCACCGACATCACCGCCGGGATGTTGGAAACGCCCCCCACGGCGCATGACACCTGCAGGAAAACAAGAATGCCAAAGATTACCAGAACCTTGGTAGTGCTCGCCATGGTAACTGATGAGTGTATAAGATGGCTTGCAGTTGGCTTGCCTGGTGTGCTTTCTTTGTGAGTTTATATAGGCTCCTGATGCAGCATGCAGACAAAGTAATGGACGTACTTACAAATGTGCATGCGGCCTGCCCTCGTGCGACTCGTCAAACAACTGGACTTCCAAGTCTCATGTCCTGCTTCTACAGACTCTTGCATTGCTCGGATCGACCACGGCTTTTGGATTGCATAGAGCTACGGCAACGAAAAATGATACTCTATCATGCATTTCATATGTGTATACACATCCGCTGATGCTTTGAAATTTGTGTTATTTTCTTGTTTAGCCAAAATTTGTCTTGTTTGAAAGTACTAATACAGTACATAATGAAACATTGTGAATCTATGATACATTTCGAAGCATGAAAAACATATACAGAAATTTATCTAATAATCTAAAACAATACAAAACTATGCCAATAAAGAAAAACATATACTTCCTCCGTCACGATTTAGAAGGCACAGTTAAACTTGCGTGCGTTCTCATAATAGACAAGGTTTAAGGCGCGTAGGCAATTACTCTTATTAATTAGTACTACTATTTCACTCATATATGCACACATCCTCTACATTCTTTGATGCATGCATGATATAAATGTATTTTATTAATGCTACATCTGCTACATCTCACAATCAATTGGTGACTACTTGGTCCCAGAGATTTTCCAAGCGTGGCTTCTAAACCGTGACGGAGGGAGTAGCAAAAATCTCATTGCAACGACAGACAATGGTCTCAAACAACTACATGTAGTACTTTGAGGTGTTAATTAACAGGAAATGATAGACCTTCAGGAATAAAATCACTCATAATGATTGGCTCTTAGCAATGTTTCATAGAAAAATTGCTGAGGTGATGTAGTAATTTAAAAATTAATATAATGGATTTGTATGTTAGCAGAGATATAGCTCTAAGCTTCTAAGATCAATATGGTGAGATGGTGTGCCTCTCTTTTCCGTGTCTCTCCTTCTCTTCTGTCTCTACAACTAGGCCATAATGTTGAGATGCAAGTATGACACCTGAATTATTTTTTCCTGCGGGTGACACTTGTATCAATTAACTACAAAACCATTTAGACACAATGCATTGGGAGTGACCTAAGAAGTGGCAGCCAAATATCACATATTCCTTACCAATATTGCACTGATTGGGTTATTTCTTTCCTGCAAACTTAAGCAAGAGAGGTCTCGCCTGCCAGAAAAGTCGCCGCGTCCCCCCTCACCACACGTCGCCCCGCTCGGGCAACTCGGGGGGCGCCAACCCTAGCCGCCAGCAGCCTTCCCCCTTCTCCCGTTCTCCCTCGCCGCCGCCAAAGGTAGTCGCCGGGCAAGCCCGGGGCCGCCAAGGATGGTGGCGGCGGGGCCGTTGTTGCCCTGCTCCTCGGCGGGGAGCGTCGGATCTGGAGCGGCATCTCCTTGGTGTGGCTCCTTCAGGCCTGCGGCGGGCCAGGGCGCGGACGCCGAATCCGGGGTCCCCGGCTGCGTGGGCGGCGGGATCCCGACGGACTTGGGTGGCGGCTCCGTCCTTCTTCGGATGTCGACGGCGCAGATCTCGGCGCCTCCTCCCTCTCCCTCCCCTGCGCATGAGGACCTTGTAGCCAGGGCGCCTCCCTTTGGGTGCCCGTGGTGTGGGACTCCACGGGGAGGGGGCTGCAGGCAGACGAAAGCCATGGCCGGCCATGGCCGGCTGCACCGACGACGATGCCTGCGGGCGCCGTTTCTCTCCCTGGAGACGCTGGTATGGCCTGCTACCATCTCCACTGCCCCTTCCCCTTGGTCTCCCGGGCGAAATCTCCAACTTTGTTGGGCGGCGGCGATGCCTCCGGTACCGTTCCCTTCTTGAAGGTGCTGCTTTGGGAATTTGGCGGAAGGCGGGCGCTTTTTGGTGTGGGGAGCGGCGTCGGTGATGCACCCTTTGTCCCAGCTTGAAGCTTCTCCTCCTCTGGTGTTGGCGGGTGTTGTGGCGCTTTTCTGCTCTCGGTGAGCTCCGTCTCCATGTCGGGGATGTGCTGACCCTCTTTGTGGCCTTCTTCCGGTGGCTTCCACTCCATCTTGCGACGGTTCGGCGCCCCGATCCGGCGAGGAGGTAGTGGCCTCCTTCGAGGATGGATGGCGGAGGTGTCGTGTCTGGGCCGCTGATGATGGCGATAACATGCCTTGCTGGTGTCGATTGGCTCCCCTTTGAGCCTATGTGTTCTTGGCCTGGTTACGTGCTCATAGAGGAGGACCTCGGTGTCTTCGTCTTGTTCGTCTTGTTCGTCTTGTCTGTAGCATTTAAGGTTTAGCTTGTTGTTGTCTTGTGTCCATGTATCTTTCCACTCTGTAATTCCTTCGTGTTGCCTACGGCGGTGCTTGTAATCCTAGCCGGTTGATGGCTTTGTTAATTTAAAATCGGGCTAGGTTCGAGCTCCATCTCGGTCTGGTCCAACGCCTTTTATCTAAAAACTTAAGCAAGAAAAAATACTGTTACAGCGTGTTCAGGTTTGACTACGAATATATTTTTTGGCGGGGAAGGTTTGACAACCAATTCTTGTTAGCGGGGAAAGTTTGACAACTATTAGCTCGACTAGGAAGACATGGTCTCTTAAACAGTGTGTTTAGGTTTGACTTATGGGAGGAATTGTTTTATTTTTAACATGTCTAAAGTACCCAAAAAATTATAGGTTATATTTAAAGCTACCAGCTACTCCATCCGTCCCATAATATATTTTCAAACCTAAGTGGCCTTATTTTCAACACGTGAGGACGTGAAAATCCGAGGGAATATCTAGTGCTCCCACTAGTTTAGATGCTACCAATGCTACCATTCAAAAAAACATTTTTAAAAGTTTCAAAAAATTCAGCGAAAAAGTGTGGTACTTCACAAGACATGCTTGAGCATGTTCTAAATTTTTCAGTTCCAAATTCAAAATGTGCATTCAGAAATAAAAAAGACAAATCTAGGATGAATAGTGTCACTACTGTCACAAAAAGACAAAAGCAAGAAAATGTCACTATTCATCTCAGATTTCTCTTTTTTATTTCTGAATGCACATTTCGAATTTGAAACTGAAAATTTTAGAACATGCTCAAGCATGTCTTATGAAGTACCACACTTTTTCGCTGAATTTTTTGAAACTTTTAAAAATGTTTTTTTGAATGGTAGCATTGGTAGCACCTAAACTAGTGGGAGCACTAGATATTCTCTCGTGAAAATCCATGGCCTATAGGTGCATCCAATGGGATACGGTAACATTGGATATATTTTTCACTAATTTGGATGGTGGTACAATAATAAGATTAGTGAAACACAAGGGTATCAACTAACCTCATGGTTGTGCTAGCACTCACTTTTTGACCTCTTAGGCTCTTAACACATTAAGATGTTGACATAAATAGATGATTGTGTTTATTAATCATTGGAGAGAATGGAGTCTTATCCTGCTCTTCAAAAATAAAAACACACTTCCATGGAGTTAGGTAAGCAGTAATAATGTTGACACATCAACAGTTTCATGCATACCCCCAACAATAATTTGAAGTTTAAAGTTCTCTTTTTTTTGCAGGAAAAAGTTCCCGTGAAGTTCAAAGTTTTGACTTATTTTTTTACCGAAAAAGAAATTCGCCCCGCTTTATAGATAAAGCATTACCATAGATAGAAATACAACACGACACCACACCACGATACAGACACACCCAAAGCAAGATACACTAGGAGATGGACAGTTAGAAACTGCGCTAGCCGGTCGATCACGACCAAGACGGCGCCTTCCGGAAGGTAAGCGACACCGACCAAGACGGCGCCTTCAGGAAGGTAAGCGACACCGACGTGCCGCCACCGCCCGATCAGAAGATCAAGGTTTTCACCCGGTCAAGTCCGAAGGTGGGAGAGTAGCCGCGACGACGCCTTCAGGAAGGTAACGACGTCCACAGACGCCGCCGTCGTCGGCTCGACAGATGCCGAGAAGGGATTCCCCTCGGCACACACCCCACCTCAGAAACGTCATAGCTCGACGAAGCACCGGCCACCACGCCGCCCACACGATCATGACAACCGGCCCGCACCCGAGTCATGTGCCTCGCCCACAAGAACCGTAACTCCCACCACCGAAGTCGCCGCCCCGGAGACCCAGACCACACCGCTCCATTACCACGGCCAAAGGATGCAGCCATGCGGTGAAACAGCGCCAATGGAGGGCCGAAGGACACCCCAGCCGGAACCGGGCAGAGGAGCATCGTCGGAGACTAGATCCTCCGCCATGACCGTCGGCCCTTCCAGAGACGTGTCGTCGGCGCGGCCGAGAGGCCTCCTGCCTCCCTCCCTGGTCACTCCCTACCACCGCCGGCCAGTCGCTGCCAACACCACCATCATGGCCGCCACCTATCAGCTACGCCCCGTGGACCGCCCAACATAGAAGGGTCCGACCACCACCACCGCGCCGCTATCCCCACAAGCCGGAGGCCACAGCAGGGGCAGCCGCCCGTGTCCCAAGCCATCCGTGGCCCGCCCCGCCAAATCCAGATCCAGCCGTGCCCGGAGCTGCAGGGGCGGCTGACCTGACCAGCAAGCACCTCCACCACCACGCTACTGGAGTAGCCATCTCCGTCCACAGCCCGCGCCGTGCCAAAGCCGTCGGCCGCTCGCCGGAACGGCCGAAGCTCGCCGCCGCCGTCGCGACCCCAACCGCGCACACCACCACCTGCCCCGCCGCCCAACGCCGGTCGCCACACGGGAGCTCCTAGCGCCCGCACGCCGCATGACGCCCGCGACGCGCCCCGGCCCGGAGGACCCGTCCCGCACCGATTCCTACTTGCGAGGGGAAGAGGAAGCCCCGCCGCCGGCGGCTTCGGCCTGGCTTTGCCTAGCCGAGCCCTGTGGCGGCGGCGAGGAGGCTGGCGGCGGCGCGGAATTACCGTGAACAATCTCATCTTTAAACATAAACAATCGTTTTAAATTGACATTTGACAGATGGATAATCATTTCACTTTATATCTTCTAACAATATATGGTTTGTATGCGTATCATTTCAGAGGGCAAAGGTCAACTCTCTTTTTGGAAAAAGAAAAACATGCACTGTCAGCAATGCCGGTAAGCAGTAACGCCATTGGCACATAAACGGGGTCATCCAAGTTCCAACCCAGCTACAGGCCGGCTTTGAAGTTCGAAGCAGAGTAGTCGATCATCAAATGCAAACAATTGTTTCTGTTGACATCTAACCAATTGACGAACACTGGCCGACACCGGTGAATACCTGGTTGACTATAAAGCGGTCTCAGCACCGTATTATTTTTTAAGACTACCCGAGTAACATCACTAGTAACATCACATTTATCTATGCAAAATAGATGATGTGACAAGTAGTTAATGACAAAAGAGAGGGACGTGGTAACTTAGGGATGTGGCAAGTAGTTGATTTGGCAGTTGCTTTATCTATAAAACGGAGCGAACCCCTTTTTTGGGTAAACACCTGGCTTACTCAACTTACCGTGAACAATCTCATCTTTCAATGTAACTGTAAACAATCATTTAAATTGACATTTAACCAGGTGTTGAACAATCGTTTCAGTTGATACTTTGTAGAATGTATGTATGCATCATATCTCTATATAGTTTATACGGGGTTGTATTTGAGCCCTCTAAGGTCATCTACGTCTCCTAGCTCACTGTCATGTGGGGTTGTGTTATCAATTGCTACAGCTGTATGGCACTTGTGTTGATAAGAAGAAAAAAAACGATGTGATAGTGCCGCTGCTTCATGGCCAGTCTCACTGTTTTTTTTATCAAACATCAATCAAGTTTCCTATAAAAAAATTGAACGTAAACACTCTATCGTCCATTGGCATTTTAATTCAAACAAAAAGAATAAAGTTTCCGAGAAGGAAGGAAAAAAAAGATGCCTTCTATGAATTAAAAAAAGCACCATTTAGACGATCAACCTACGCATCTTGATTGGATTCGTTCTGGTTTTAAGTTTCCTTTTTCTCTTCTGATAAATTTTTTTAATTTTCTATTTCCTCTTTCCTTTTATCATTTTATTATTTGTAACTTCTCTTGATTAGAGTTTATTACTTTAAATTTATTTGTATACCTTTTTCGCGGTATATGATACACACACACATATATATATATGCACTACTTTTTAAAATGTATGCTTTAAATATGAAAAGACGTTAACTTTTCATAAATGCTCTTTTCTCTATAAAAATGTTTCTCAACTATGCTGTGATTTTTTTATTTCATATATATGAATATTTTAAAACCTTAAATAAATTATAATATATAAAAACACGGTATTGCTGGTCATGCTCAAAACCAACACATGTAGGACCACTTGAGGCATTTGCATGACTATTTACCGCAACCAGCGCGAAATAGGAGGACTCCTCATCGGGCTTCATGTCATTACTAGGTCGATCACTAACCAACAAATTACACACACCGAGTTCAAATTTTAAAGTTACCTGAACTCCTAAGGCCTTCATAAGCCCTATGTACCTGAAAATTTACATACTATCTCTACAAGACATATACAAATGAAATTATATACGAGCTATACATGTCAACACATCAATGTTTAGGGCAATATGCAAGTAAGCTATCGCTCACATGCGTGCCCGTCTAGGAGACAAATCCACGCGAACTCTCTTCGCATCGCTAACCATCTTACGCAATGTCCGGTACCATTTCGACCGAAAAGAAAAAGAACATTAGTTTTTGTAAATCAAAACTAAAAGGAAAATATATCACACGTGCAGTTCAAGATGGTGAATAAATTTGTTTTAACTCCATTTCAAGTCTCTCTTTAGTGTGATGGGGATATTTTCCTCTGAGTTTAGTCATTGTGTGGTCAAATACTCTTGCGTGTCGTGTCGGCATGTTAGATATGTGGTGGGTATCTTCTACATGCATTGTTGAGGGGATGTAGGTGGTGCAATCGACTTTTGTGGTCAGTCTTGCGTGATCGATATGCCTGGTTAAGCAGTGAGGACACTTAGTTGGGGGGGGGGGGGGGGGTCTGTTTCTACATGTGTTTGTGTGATGCCTGCCTGTGTGTTAGCTCTGTCGTCTAACAACCCCCTAATCAATACGTTTTATTTCTTTCAGGCGTGTTCACTCATTGTTAATTTATGTATCCCTAGGTTGAGGCTTAGTTGTGATTGATTTTGGTGAAAGGGGTTTGTTGCTGTCATTGTTTCCCTTGGCTGCTCCTCACACCCACACACCAATGTAAAATCCAAAGTTATCAGAATCACGACTCAAGTCTTATAATCTTACGACCTTACGATCCCAATTAACCTCATTCGATTCTACAATTTTTCTCATAGAATCTAAGTTTCTACGGTCCTGGTAGTTATGATTCTACGATTCAAGATCGTACCAACGGAGCTCCGATCTGATTCAGAATCTTGATTCTAACAACTTTAGTCAAATCAACATCCACACCTCCCTCGCTTTGACCATCTTCCTACAACGATGCACACAATAACCAATCAACGATACATGTGGCCCAATCCACCCAAATTTGCATATAAAGATCACGGCTATAGTCGGGCGCAGCGGAACGCGCCATACCATCTAGTCTATTGAAGACCACAGGGGAATAACAAGAAAAAAACACCGTGAAGGCTGGTAAGCAGTAACAATGCTCGGTGGCTCACACATTAACGATTTCATCCATCCAACCCAGTTAAAGACTTTGAAGTATGAGGCAGACAACTCGATTTACTGTGAAACACACATAATCGCTTCAGTTGGCATCCGACCAGCTGACGAACACTTCGCCGACACCGGTGTCGAGCCCGAAGGCCTTCCACACGGCGACCGACGTGCTGATCTCATTTTCCCCACAGCCACTCTCAGGGCTGCACTCGTCCACGATCATGGCCACCACGTAAATCCCGTCCGCGCTCTTGATGCGGATCCTCTTGCCGCACCGGTTGCCCGGGCCGTACCACATCGAACCCAGCGACACCAGGAATAGATCGTCGCTGTGGTACTGGCCGTCGCAGCTCGCCGGCCCGCCCTCCTCCCCTTTGTCGAAGCCGTTCACCGACATCACCGCCGAGAAGGTGTAGGTTTGTCCGGCGGCGCAGGAAACCTGCAGGAAAACGAGAATGCCGAAAATCACCACGACCTTGGTGGTGCTCGCCATGGTTACTGAGCGAGCTCTTTCCCTATGTGCTTTGCTATTCATCACCCAGGGTACAGAATAATTTATTCTTCACCGGAGGTAATTTTACGAACCTTTCATTTTTTTTTTACATTTGTAATACAAATAGTTACATTAATATGGATTCACTTCATAAATTTTGATATAAAAAACAAAAATATTGATCATAAGATCAAAAAAATTACATTTTATGTATATTTTACACCATCATTTTTACCTTTGTAATTTTACGTAATATAAAATATATTTTACGGCGATTATATTTTTTTACGTTCTCTTTTTACGTATGAAATAAGACAAAATTTACGAAATGTAAAATTATGGTGCATTGATGTCAAAACAGAGGGGGGGTGAGGTATTCCTCACCCAGAGCCTCGTGGTACCTCGTGTGAATCGCCGAAACAGGAGACGAGAGTTTTGCCTCACGCGCCACACCACTCTTACCAAGATTGACAGTGTCCTGTCGTGATCAAAAACAAGAAATTAAAACAGAACCCAAAATGCCAGTGTTCACACTGCCAAAATTCTTTTAGTAGATCCCAATGTTTAGCCACATAGATAGATACAATCAATCTGATTGCCAACATCATCAACAACAGTGAACATTATTCAGTACCCAACATGCATCCCCTTCTCTCTGACATCTCGCTGCTCTGTTCTCGTTGAGTATTCAACATCATCAGTGACTCAACATAACCGAGCCCACCAAATGATGTTGTGCTAAATTCCCCAGACAATGCAAGTACATTTCAACACTCAGAGAAACTGAAAATCAGCCAGCCAAATGATGCTCGCAAGTTCCAGCTCCATCACAAAAAATGACACAACCAACTTCACAGTTAGCTTCTTAATTCAAAGGGAATTGATATGCAGCCCCGCCGCACCGATGCATGCTCATGCGGCGGCTCAATCCATCCACTCCATGTGTTTAGCTTTTTAAAATCTATTTTTTTTAAGATTTATCTCGTAAATCGTTAAGCCGATTGATGATCCGTTTTCACCACTAGACTTGTCGCGACGAGATCTTCGAAACAAGATCCCATATTGATATGTTTCGATGATATTTTTTCGTTGCCGTCAGTTGCCACATTAGGTCATCCTAGTTGCCATTTTTACTGTGAACTGTTACCACAAATTTTTCTACATAGTTGCCGGAGGAATAGTTTCGTATACTTAAGATTAGGATATAACCCGATGAAATAAATGGCAACTCAAACTAATAAAACTGACAAAAAATAAATCATCATGTAAATTAGATGCAAAGAATACGACAACCGAACAGTAACCGATAACCAACCGTTCAAGCACAACAAATTGAAAGCGAACATATTAACAACCAAGTTGGTATAATCTGACAACTATATAAATAATTATCAGTTAAGTAGAACAGTAATGTGGCAAGTATTGATGAAAAAAAAGTATTAACAATCAAGTTACTATAATCTGGCAACTGTATAAATAATTATCAGGTAAGTAGAACAGTAATGTGGCAACTACTGATGAAAAAAAAAGTTTTTCAAAACATATTAACATGGGATCTAGTTTGGAAGATCTCGTCGCGAGAAAGCTAATGGTAAAAACGGATCATCAATCGGATTAACGGTTTGGAAGATAAATCTTTTTAAAATTTTGAAAATGAAAATGCTAGCACACATTGCTTGGATGGATGGCTAGCTAATAGCCGCCGCCGCACGGAGGGAACTTCTATGCGGCGCCGTTGTGTAGTGCACTCCTAATTCAAATGCATATTTAACAAACACTCGGAGAAACTGAAAACCGATCAAATGATGCTTGCAACCACATAAGTAATAACACATCCAACTTCACAGGTATCTGCTTATTCCAAATGCATATTTATAACAAGCAAACACGCGGGCAACAAGTTAGATGCATGATGGAAGCACACAACCAGATGCATCTTAGTTCGAATACATTGTACATGTCAAACACTTGTAAGAGGATCACACTCACACTCACAAGGCAGCCACACAGATACAAGCTGCTGCTGCTGCATCAAACCCATTGCAAGCACACATCAATCCACACAAGCCTGCCGGCCAGGTGGGCGCAATTGAAGCCACCTCAATAGCAAGCCACACCTCACACACACATTGACATTGGCATGGTCTGGGCATGTAGACACAAGCGCATACCAGACATCTTATTCCAGAGCCACAAAGGTGAGCGAGAACCACCAAAAGCTCACGCGCGCCTAACACAACAACACACCACAAAAGCAGTAATAGGGGAACTACGGGCCGTGTGATACACCTGAAGACTGAAGCTTTTCCTTCCATGTTTGCATTGAAGAGACAGCCAAGAACCCAGAGGTGTCTGGCTATCCACGAGAGCACACGAAGAAGCCAAGCACATCCAGCAGCAGCAGCCATAGGAGCACGAGCATCAATCGCACACATCTCATGTCTCGGTGGAAGAAACACATCGGTGCAGAATTCACCTAAACATACGAGAGGCAACACAACGAAGAGGGTTGATCAGATTTATTGTAGAAATGAAATAGAGATGGAATGATCAATGTGCATGCACATTTGCTACCTGAGGACGGATATCCTGGGCGATTTCTTCTTCTATCGAGGCTTCCACGTGGTCAGGTTGGTGGCCAGCCTCCGCCATGACACACACATCCTTCTCAATCTCTATGTCGTCGGTGGCCACAACCGGCATACGGCGCAGGTTCCAGCACCCTGTAATCTCGATGGTCTCGACGGCTGGAGCCACCATCTTGAACTCGCATATCTGCTGCAGCTTCGGTAGGTCGTGCAGCTGGATGGTGGTCAGCTTTGGGAATAGTACACCCTGGGCGGCTATTTCTTCTGGGTACTTCTTGTCCAGTGTGAAGATGTGCTTGAGGTCGCTGCAGTGGATGATGTGGAGTATCTCCAAGTTAGGGAAGGAGGGGAACCACACCGGGAGCACGAACTGGAGGTTGGGGCAGGAGCGCACATGTAGGTGCTGCAAACTTCTGAAAGAGCCACCCCTGAAGTGGTAACCTTTACTACAAATCCAGCGGGCCATTAGGAGATGTGACACCCATAAAGTCTCTAGTTCCTGCAATCCGTCAGGGATCATTTGGAAGACGGTGTCCACCATGGAGCACCTCTCAACGCAGAAGCGCCTAAGGTCATTGCCCCAAAATGGGCAAGGCACAATAGCACTTATCAAGAGATCATGCACATGCAGGGATTCAGCGAATAAATCCATCAAGCCACCTAGACCTTGATATTTGTCCAGTTCGCTCTCCACACAATGGTTCCCTTCAGCAATCTCAACATGCCTATCCAACTTCATAGGCGGAGGCGGAAAAGCCTGCATTGGGGGCGAGGCATCGCCAACCACACTACTGACATCGTTGTATCGGTGTGCAGGAACAAGCTGGTGCAAACTCTCTTCTTCAGTATGACCAATCTTATCACTGCATGGTGATTCCAGCTCAACAGGCCCAACAGACACAGGTGAGGAGGTGATTTGGATATTAAAACAAACATCTTTGGGGCTATTCATACCATCATATATTAAAGAGTGCAATGATCGGACCAGCCTTGCATCAGGTATTATAGCATTCACTTGCAACTGGGAGGAATTGTTCTCGTCAGTAGTTGATCGATTACCGCCAATTCCAGATCGTGTGTCTATGTACAGCAACTCCAGCACCAGATTTTTCTCAGAGCCACTCTTGCATGGGAAAATTATTGCGCGAAGGTGCTCACATCCTATAAGAAATAGTCGCTTCAGCCTTGAGACTTGCACCACCATAGTTTTGAAGTCTAGTATCTTGATTGCAGTTCCAGAGAGGTCCAACTCCACAAGATTCGGTAGCCCACGCAAGAACAGATTTTCCAATTGTTTGCACCCTGCTAAGGAGATCTTGGAGATTTTTATATCCCTATTGTTTGTTTCTGTTGTAGTAGGTGGACGAAAATGTTTGAGAGGTAGCTCAATGCTTGGTGACCATTTGAAAGCTGGGCCATAACCATCAAAGCTGAAGGACTCGATGGACGGAGGAAGCCCACCAGGGCCAGCAATGTTTTCCACCCCATCACAACCATCAAGTACAAGCAGTCGAAGTCTACTCGCCTTTGGTAGGCTTGTTGGCAGAACTTTCATCTTACTGTTACCTGATAAATCAAGTATCTCTATCCCTGTCTTGTCCATAAAGGAGTTATCGACATCCCTGAATGTCTCCCATCGACATGTTGGTTTGATTATTCGGAGCCTTTCAAGGTTAGGTAGCCGCCCCTGTAAGTCAGCGGTGTACTGCCAACACCTTGTTCCCTCTATATTGAGCTCATTAATATTAGTCATGAGATCCATCTTTTCTTCAGATAATATTTCATTCCAGTCTGTGCAACATAGGTCTAGCACCAAAAGGCTATACAAACTTGCCCACTCTGTATGACTCTGTCCATCACCAGTTTGGTCATCTATACAGTGATCCAATCCAAGGAATCTTAGGCTATGGATTTTCAGGAAAGGAGGTGCTGCAAAACTGAAGGCACAAAAATGGAGAATTAACACACCAAGTTTTTGGGAATACTCAAACAAGCCATATGGTAATGGTGATGGGTAATCTTCAAATGCCAAGAAGAAAGATGATGCCGCTGCAGGTATTTCCATATTCCTTGATGTGACTGAAATCCAGCGGTATGCCCCTTCTTCATAGACATCATCATCTTGAAGTATCAGAAAAGGAGACTTAGTATCTCTCATGAACCTTCTATACACATTAACCAAAGGAGCATCATACTCCCAATTTATCTCTCCATGCAATGCAACACTAATATCCCTTGCTCTGTCCCCTTGTATGATCCCATCGCACATCCAACGGTTGGGAGCATGAGAAACCCATTGAAAATGAGTGGAGCTGTGGAAATTACAATGCAGGAATAACTCGTAGAGACAACAATCTGCAACAATTTTTGGGTCAATGTCCACCATACATGGACAGCGAGCAACTATGGCAGCAGCCTCTTCACTTAGTATTGCTTGAAACTCTGAACTTGTAATTTCTCTTGTGATCTCAGAGTTGATATAAGCAAGAGTATGAGTGTATCTTAGCTTGTTCTCTATCTCAGAACGGCAGAGATTCATGATCAGGAATCTTCTTTTGAAGGTCCATATCATCATGTTGTCGCCAAATCTTGCAAATGGGGGGCCTAAGGCGCCTACGTCAAACTCGACATCACTTCCATTAAGAAACATCATCATAAATTTGCTGCCCTTCAGGGTTTGATGTATCATTTGCCCAACACTGTCTATTCTATTTCTTGAACTTTCATCAACTCCATCAAAATCATCCTCTTCATCTTGCTTGTCTAGAATGGACACCACTGAGTGGTCAAGTTTCAGTTCCTCTGCAATTAATCTCTGCATTGCTCTTTCACTTTTCCACTCTGAACAGTCTATATAAATTATTCTGTCAAAGCACAGTTCTGGAGTGGTTCTCACATACGGAAGCACTTTCGCTATGGATCGCAAAACTGCAGACACCCCGAATCCATCCCAACCATGAAAATAAATGACTTTTACACTGCGGCCCATCATTGAAAGGTATTGGAATATCTCCTCTCTTGCTCGATCAACATCGTTGGCATGTATGCCCTAAAATAGGTAAGTGAAGAAACAAAAAGTCAGTCAGAAAACCTTTGCTAGCTACGGCATTAATTTAACATGTACTCCAAGTACTACCTCCATGTCACAATGTAGATCGCTTAAGATTGGGAAAAATTAAGGCACTACGTGAATTGCCATATTTACTCATGTACCTCGAATTCTAAGGAGGGAAATTAATATGGAGAAAAATAGGTAAAACTGCATTGAAATTGTACAAAGAACTTTGGGAAGGCCACGATGACCTGCATTGACAATGGGTGAGCACTATGTAATGGAGTTCATGGCGAACAAGGGAATGCAGGTGCTTGGAACACTCACATGCTTCACATCAACTCCTTAGGTCAGTCCAACATAGTACTGTAATTCGTAGCTAAAGGAAAACCATGTGACGTACAATGCACAAGATTATTACCCATTGAGAAAGACTCATGATGAATTCCTCTGCTGAAGACCAGGAGAGAAGAGCAGAAGCAAATTTAATAATCTAACTCATCATTGAGGATTCCTTATCAGCGCCCTACTCTTGCACAACAAAAATGGCAACATGTTACTTTTGTCCTTGAACGCTCAAAGAAGTAGTGCTTAAATTGTATTAAGAAAGGAAGCTAGAAAATGCTGCTGTATGTATGTACCTCGACAAGAGACGAGCAGCTGGATAAAAAGAAACTTGGATCTGCGTCTGCTGTGCTGCTAGTGCACCCCCAAATTAGAGCAGAAACGGTTTGCCCTCCAAATCTGGAAGCGCGCCTTGGAAACTTGGAGTAGCAACTTGCCTTCTCACTCTGGTTAAAGAGTGCATGATTCTCTGCTTGTTGTCTTCACACCGGCTGTACGTAGTGCCCTTTGCTTCATGCTGAACTTTTCCTCTTTGCCAAAGCATGAAGCAATGTGCCGCTTTTTTTTTCTTTTTTTTCCCTTTTCTTTTTCTTTCTCTAAAGATGATTCTTAGAACCCTGCAGAGACACAAAAGTCCTGTCCTGTATCCTGCAAAAATCCTTTTTCCATGTGTGAGCCGCAAGTCTACAATGATGTGACCTGATGAATAGCAAAAATAAACCAAGTCGATATACACCGAGGAAGAAAACATTTCAGTAAAGAATGCATCGACTACAGAAAACTGAAGTCATTGACATGCGGTTAAAAGCTCCTGAGCTCTTACAGAATTCATCGACCGCAGAGAACTGAATTCACTAACTACAGCACAGATAAGTATAAAGAGCTTACTGATGGGCAGTACGTACTTTCCCACAATACATAAGGAATAAGATCAAATAGATATTGCACCAGTGGAAACAGTTTGACAAGCTGCACTCACTAATAATAGGATCTGGAACAGTCATACTTACTAAATATTAAGGTCAAGAAAACCAGATTACAGTTTCCTTCAGCCCCCATGGAATTAATTCATGTTCAGAACAATAGCTAGACAGACAGGAGTATAATGTGCTGTAAAATGACAATGCCCTTTTTTGTCTCCCAGTCCCAGCTGTAGATCTGCAACAAACAAACAGCAGTGTAAAGGATGCATAGGGGTTTCATAAGCTTCCTTTCTTCTTTCCAAATGAGATGTATTTCCTGTAATACTAGATGAACCAACATACTGCAGCTAAACATGTGGCCTATTTTTTTCTCTGAGATGGCAGAAACCTACCAACCCCACGGCATGTTGCTAGACATTCTAAGGGGAAGTTGAAATCCACAATCATCGGATGGCCTTCAAAACAACACAACCAAAGATCAGGGTGATTAAGAAACTCACCGGCTGAGAAGAAACTGCAGCTATCATTACCAGGCCAATGACTCTTCGTCATGCTGTATCTTTGTTACAACAGCATTAAACATCATTTGCCACACAAAAATGTCTAGGGGAATTATGGATTTCCAAATGAAAGACCAGTCTAGAGCAATGACATTCCTGTCCAAATATTCGTTCATAGAATTCACGGAGTATATAACCCAGAGTATGCCCTGTGCTGGATCTTCCCATGATCCTTTTCCATAGAAGTACTTAATTAAAAGATCCTGCTCAATAGCACTAGTCACAGAAACCCTGAAGGAACAAGGTCAAATAGTCATCACAACTGAGATTCGCTGTTGCCTGCCCAACCTGTAATGCAATTTCAGTTTTCAGCCGCCCACCATGCCTTCCTCTGCTATTCATTCTGAGGCCATAAATAATTCTTCAAGACAAAATCTGAAAAACATGACTATCTAGGACAAGCCTTACATGTCAAAATTCAGGACAGGTCGTAAACAAATGACAGGTGGGCAGCACTCCTAGGTTCAGAACTTCAGATACTGCATCTCTAATCGAAACTGAAAAGAAATCCAGTTAACTTAATTGTCTGCACCGTAAAGCAGGACAGATTGATCATCTAGCAGTGAAAATAGGGTCGACGTTAGCGCTTGGTTGTGTTCTTCTTGCATATTTGATCAGCAATCCTTCCGAATACGCACCAGGTAAGCGCAAGTCCCTGAACCATCAAGGGAGAAAGATGTCTTCATGAGAATTGCACTATAGAATTTGAACAAAAAGTGCTTTACAAATTATACCTGATGTAGGGCTGTAGATCTTTCCATTCCCACCTTGGCCGCTCCCGGAATAGTTCCCCAAACCTCTCAGCCGGCGTCAATGGCAGATCAGCAACACTGAAGGCTTGCACCCAGGTCTCAGCCCCAAGCCTTTCGTACAGCACTGCCCCTTCGAGCATCAGCAACATTTGAAGGAATGCTTCGTCCCCATTTATCCATGAAACTGTTGACCTTCATCTTTCCCGTGCCGAGCGCTCTTCGGGCAAACTGTAAGCAGGCCAATCTCTCGTCAAGCCTCCAACAACATTCCCACTTCCTACTCGACCTTCGTGCCGAATCTGCTGAGGCAGTGGGTTACAATCTTACGGGTAAAAAAAACGTCAGATTCCATGACAGATAGCACAGCATTTTCCGGCATGGTATTAAACAGCCAGTCATGCAACACGGAGTTGTGCAGAACCATGTCCAGAACTGTGTTGACACAATTGAAATCCACCGTCCTCCAGAATCCCTCAATCTCGACAGACGAGAGGGAGTTCAGCCCATCCAGCAGCTCACTGTCACTGGACTGAACGAGCACGCAGAGGTCTTCCCACGTGTACAGCCCCTTCATATGTCCGAAGCCATCTGCAAGATCATCATCAAGCACATATGGCCTCTCCCTGAGAAAAGGCTCCTTAGCTTATCGACCAGCCCCGTAATGTCACTGTCACCCTGTATGAAGAGAACTCTGCATCAATATTTCTCACAGATCACAGATGGAAACACCATGTGTGCCTACAGTACAACAATAGCATAGCAGATAATGATTTCTCGATTGCAGCTGAACGAGTGGTGCATGGATGTGATTTAACAATATAGTTATGGCAGACTTCACTGTTTATTTAACCAGCCTTAGCCTTCGGTCAGCAACAGTGAACAAACTAAAGCTTTCCATGGTGATGCCCTTTTCCATAGATCGTGTACTCATCTGACTAATGGGCTAATAATAAAGAACTACGTACTACTCCCTCCGATTCATAATAAGTGTCTAGGGATTTGACAGTTGATGGCCCTAATCGAAGATCTGAATAAAGAGCGCGGTTCTAACTTCTAAGGACCGGTTATTGGATCAAAAGCAGGGTAATCTCGACTGTGGAGGAGAGGGGCTTACCGGCAGTGCAGGAGGTCGGGAGGAGGTCGCCGTCGGTCTCGAGGAGGATGAGGTCGCCGTGGGGGCCGAACGCCTCACGGTCACGGGAGCACACCGACCGACACGGAGGCGCCCGGCGCCGGCGAAGCCCAGCACCGCGTCGGCTCCGGCGCGGCCACCGTCCCATCTCTCCTCCTGGGCTGGGCCCCCGCCCCCACCTCAGTCAGAGGCCCAGGAACGTCACCTATATTAAACGGGCCGGCTCTGGTTCTAAGGATGACAATGGGTACCCATTATCCATATACCCGGTGGGTAAAAATTCTACTAGGGCAACTTATATCTGCATACCTATGTACCCATATATAAATGGCCAACGCTATGCGTAAACCGGTTGATTTTAGCAAAAATTAAACCTCCTAGCCAGCCGTACGATCCCGTTTCACGAGGTCGTTCGATCGCAAGTTCAGCTCAACGCCTCTTCCTTTTCTCCTTGCATCGTAATCTGTCTTCAGCAGCAAGCTCTGCATCATGGACTCACTGGCGAGCGCCCCTCTTGCGGCATTGAGGTCGCAGCTCCGAAAACCACCGGAGAACACTCCATTGCAGCTCCGGCAAGTCGCCGGCAAAGCTGCATCACAGCTCCACGAAACCACCGGTGAACGCTCCATAACAGCTCCGAGAAGTCGCCGACGAATCGCTGCATCGTAGCTCCGAGAAGCCGCCGATGAGTGCTCCACTGCAGCTTTGGCAAGTCGATGGCAGCGGCCGGAAAGCTTACGGCGGGCGCTCCATTGCAGCGTCGAAGCCGCTGGAAAGCTTCCGAAGAGCGCTCCATTGTAGCACCGTCGTTGGGAAGCCGCCGTCGAGCGCTTCATTGCAGCGTGTCATCGGGAAGCCGCCGACGAGCGCTTCATTACAACATCGTCGCCGTCGCCGGGAAGCCGCCAGGAAGTGCTTCATTGCAGCGCCGTTGCCGGGAAGCCGATGACGAGCGTTTCATTGCAGCACCGTCGCCAAGAAAGCCGTTGGCGAGTGATGCGTTGTAGCTCCGGGAAGCCGGCGTGCACTTCATTGCAGCGCCGTCGGTTGAGAGCTCCTCGGCCATGGTGGGCAAGAAGCAGGAGAACGAATGAAGCTCTCTGAAGCACCAACGCTTGTTGTCTTGAAGCAGCTAAGCCAACCATGGTGGGAGAGAAGGGGAGAAGAGGAGGACGAGCGGCGTGAGAGAGAGACAGACGCGAGCGAGCAGGAAGAAGATGACGAATACTTCGGGAAGGAGAGAAGGGAAGAGCGATCGTGCGGGGCCCAGGACACGTGTCAACTGATGGGAGCGGCTGACTCCCTTCCCGAAATCAGCCGGGTGAAATGAAACATTTTCCTATATAAATAGGGAAATTTAAAACCCATTGAATATAATGGATACAGGTATGGGTAAGTACAACTTATATCTACATACCTATGTACCCATATATATTCAGACAACTAGATCTCATGTAATATTATACACATATTAAAACTATTATATTTTCCTAAATCCCGTAGCCCAAAAGACCCTCTATACTTACTATCATTCATGAGTTTGTGAACTTAAAATTTATGAATATTTGTTATTGTTTTGAGTATGTGTTGTTGTTGAAAAGTTAGTGTTGTTGTTCATGAGAATGTGTTGTTGTTTAGTACTCCCTCCGATTCATAATAAGTGTCGCTCATTTTATACTAAGCTAGTACAAAATTTGTACTAGATGAGCGACACTTATTATGGATCGGAGGGAGTATGTGTTATCATCAAGATGTATTATTATTTATAAATTATGGTTATAAGTTGCTTATCACTATGCAATGCTCAAATTAATGTGTTGAAAACCTAGGCATCTTTACCCGTGGATACCCATTTACCATGTCGAGTGACCGGTATGAAAAACAATTATACTGATCAATGGATATGGGTACGGGTGATGGGTAAGGTTTGAAGGGACGGGTAAGGGGGGATGGCTCCACCCTTCGGTCGGCGAGGCCCAGCACCACGTCGGTTAATTGAAAGTTTGGTTCACTTATCTTTTAACTCTGTTGTGTGACACTGTTGACAAGATTAGAAAAACATTTTTGTATAAGATTGTCAAATGAAAAAAATATTGTCTTTTTTAAAAAAAATCAAAAATATTATGTTAAGTTTCAAAACAATCAAAACGATGACCCCATCGGTCTCTCTTAGGCTGAAGAGGGTCTTTTCGGTCAACCGTAGGCTGAAGTGAGCCTTTTCAACCATTTGTAGGACAAAGACTGTGTGGCCAGGGCCGAAGAGCATTCTTTTGTCTCCCTTAGGTCGAAGAGTACTCTTCGGCTTCCCTTAGGCCAAATAGTCTTTTTTTCCAAACTGGTTTCACTGTTTAGTACTTTATTTTTCCACCTAAACCATCTACGTCTTCATTTTATTTTAGCGCCACTCGCATTAACGATTTGTCCAGTATCTTAATTTATTGTTGTAGTATATCACATTTTTTATTTTTTTGCTACATTTTCATGAGATTTTTAAGTTAATAATTTGCTAAACTAGACAAAGGTTTTTTAAATGCATGATTAACATTTTTATTATGTTTTTGATTAATAATTTTTCATAAACATTGTGCATTTTTATATACACCAAAAAAAATTGTGCAATAAAATGAAGACGTAGATGGTTAAGGTGGGAAAATAAAGTACTGGACAGAGAAACCAGTTTGGAGAAAAAAAAAGGACTCTTCGGCCTAAGGGAAGCAAAAGAGTACTCTTCGGCCTAAGGGAGACCAAAGAATGCTCTTTGGCCCTGACCACACCATCTTCGACCTACCGATGGCTGAAAAGGCCCACTGCGGCATACGGTTGACCGAGAAGATCATCTTCGTCCTAAGAGAGACCGATGGAGTCATAGTTTTGACTTTTTTTTAAATTTGACATATATTTTCTGAATTTGTTAAAAAAATACAATATGTAAAAAAACTTGTCAAGACACATTTTATAATATGAATTTAAAATCTTATTTTGTATATGATAGTGTAGATCATGAAGGTAAAAAATTCTAGGATTAGAAAGAAAAAATATTTTGAGAAAATGATTTCTTCTCAGGAAATTTGAGGAAGAAATAGTTGCAAAATTCATTGTTCATGCAATCATCAACTCGTTCGAAGACATTGGTGATCACGCAGGTTGCTAGTGATCTTATATTTAGATCAGCTCTACTAGATGTGTTATATCCTCTCATATTGCAAAATAATCATCAATATGGAACATCGAAGCAAAAAAAAAGAACAGATACCCTATACCGCCTCGGTTCGCAATTTTCTTTGCGGGGAGCGCTAAAAATCGCACTGCAGACGACTAAATGTATGTTTTCCCCACTACCTCTATTATCTTAACATGTACACATGCCATCTCATCAAAAGCTTGCCACAACATGCATGAGAAGAAGCACTCATTATTAGTTGATCGCATGCACACATACATTTCATGACACATGCCACTTCACTCAGCATCCATCCTATCTATCTATCTATCTATATCTCTTATAAAGCAAAACCCCATTAAGATGCATTTAAGGTGTCTATTTCAACATGCAAGCTATCCACATCACTCACTATTGTATTCAATCATTTGTCCATGTCATCCATTAACAAAACTCAACTGACATGCATTTTTGGTATATATCTCAACATGCAAGCTATCCACATCACCCACTATTGCAGTCAACAATTTATACATGTTATCCACTTTCATTTATATGCATCTTATACCCTTTCAATTTACATTGTAGAGTTCTTATAGAAATTTCCGCTGCAACGCGCGGGGTATTCTTCTAGTATCTTATATAAAGCAAAACTCCACTAAGATACATTTATGGTGTCTATCTGAACATGCAAGCTATCCACATCATCCACTATTGTATCCAATCACTTGTCCATGTCATCCATTAACAAAACCCCACTAAGATGCATTTTTTGTCTACATCAACATGCAAGCTATCCATGTCACCCACTATTGTAGCATATCATTTATCCATGTCATCTACTAACAAAACGTCACTAAATGCATTTACGATATCTATCTCAATATGCAAGTTATTCACATCAACCACTATTATAATCAATTATTTTTCTATGTCATCCGCTTTAATTTACCTGCATCTTAAACCCTTTCAATTTACATTATAGATGTCTTATAGAGATTTCCGCTGTAACGCGTGAGGTATTCTTCTAGTAATTTTAAGAAGGAAGCACTGAGTATCTTAAAGCTTTTAAAAAACTTCAAGATCCATAAGATCAATCGAAAAGCCAATATGGTGGCTCATCAAATTGCTAAGTTTAGTTTTAATAATAGGTTTGATGGTGTTCTTATAGTGTAACGCCCAGCATGGCGAAAGTTGTATCGAACGATTATATGAATGTTTATAATTAATTAATATACATGTTTTTTATACTCCCTCTGATCCATATTAATGGGCTTAAGTTTGTCTATGTACGCATGCATCTAGTCTAGATACTTAACTAGATACATACGAATCTAGATAAAATTGAGTTCATTAATATGGATCAGAGGTAGTACATAAACTAATAAAAAGTAGATTTATTTAACCGCAAAGAGACCTGAATATCCTAATCATGCCTAAAGTTCATATGCAACATGACCAATCAAACGACAAATGAGATAGTATTACTTTTTCCTTAAAATATGTCTCATGCATCACATATTATTTCTTCAAACAAAAACACAATTTGATGAGAGCGGGGGGGAGGCTATAGAAGGAGCTGTCCGTTGTGTCTGCAGAAGCTTCGCGATACTCCTTTGCATAAATCGATATATGCACCCTTGACCTTTCTTCCCCGACCAGACACCATCAGCTCAAGACCACTATCTATAAACTAAGTACGTATCCAAATGCAGTAATGAATCATTCTGGGGTGTGCCCAAGCAACCCTGAAAGGCCAAACCGATCGACCCAACATTGTTAATGCGCATGAGGGGCGTTAAAGCTTCATGTGGAAGACGCTCTATTGGCCGGCCGGCACTCTTAGCTAGTCTCGATCGGCCGCCGGCGTACATGTTTTCGCGTGTGACGTTCACTTCCCGATTTGAACGGGTGCATCCAGGTGCTGCAAAAAATGCACCTTGCTCAGGTATATATATGCGCATTCCCAAATAGGGAAACAGATCCACGATCCAGCTCTCCATTTTGAGGTGGAGTGAGTGGAGAAATGGAGCCATGCATGATGCATGAGTGATGCATGCATGCAGGTAGGTGTCACGTACTCCCCTTTATAGTTTACAGTGCATGCATATGCCCTAGATCGTTAATTTAATCAACATAACACAAAATATATGATATAAAAATTATATCATTTAAAAATATAATGTCTAAAATTTATAATAATATATATTTTTATAATATACTCCCTCCGTTTTAAATTACTTGACTCGAGTTTGTCTAGATATAGATGTATCTTGACTTAAAAAAAATCTAGATACATCCATATCCAGGTAAATTTGAGTCAAGTAATATGGAACGAAGGGAGTATACCTTATGTTATTTTGATTAAATTAATGACCTAGCACTACCAGAAACGTGACTAAGCCTGTGAGCCATCTTATTTTACTGTCGGTCCCGCATTGGCTCACAGGAAAAACATATTTTACTGTAGGTTAGGGACCGGCCGTCAGGTTTTTTATTTTATATTCCTGTGGGCCGGGGTTAAGCTCACAGAAAAACTATTGCTGTGTGTTTTCGGCCCACAGAAAACGCATTTAGCAAGAAAGGCACACTGTAGAGGAACACTTGTATAAGCATGGGTATAAGCCAAATTACCAAACCTGGACAGAACATGGTGAGAGTTTTGTAGCTGCTGCTGATGGATCTGCTCCTTTAGTACATCATGATGGCTGTAATGAAACTGATCGAATGGATAATATGTTGGTTGACCTAGGTGGTAGCCATCCTCCACCGGTTACCGAGGAGCCGACCTCCTCTGCCAAGGCTTTTTATAGAATGGTCAGTAGTGCCGATGAATTAGTACACGAGAACACAAAAACATTCATGGCTTTCTGCTGTAGCCCGTTTGCTATCTATGAAATCACAATACAACATGTCAATTGCACATTTTGATGATACCTTAAAAATAATCCATGAACTTCTGCCTCCTGACTCTAATTTGTCCGAGGACTTCTACCATTCCAAGAAACTCTTAGAAGGTCTTGGTATGCCATATGTCAAAATAGATGTGTGTAAAAAAATTGCATGTTGTATTACAAAGATAACAAGCATAAAGAGAAGTGTGACTTTTGTGGCACATCTCGCTACTTGGAAGGCCAAAATAAAATCCCACGCAAAGTTTTGCGGTACCTCCCTCTTAAAGATAGATTGCAAAGGTTATATGCAAATGAGGAGACTGCAAAGCTTATGCGTTCTCACACTTGTTCTGGGTCTGATAAGATGGTCCACCCATGTGATGGTGAAGCCTGGCAAGATTTCGATAAGGATTTTCTAGAATTTTCAGGTGATCCAAGAAATGTGCGACTTGTCATAGCTGCTGATGGTTTTACACCATATCGTTTAAATGCTGCTCCATACACATGCTGGCCAGTGTTTGTAGCTCCGTTAAACCTCCCCCTGGCTTTCTCTTAAAGCCCGAGTTTATATGTCTTAGCCTTGTGATACCCGGACCTGAACATCCTGGAAAGAATTTGAGTGTTCTACTGCAACCTTTAGCAGACGAACTTATGGAACTATGGCTTGGGGTTGAAACATGGGATTCTTCTGCGAAGAGAAACTTTTTAATGAAAGCAGCTTTTCTATGGTCAGTGCATGATTTCCCTGCTTTTGGTATGTTTGCTGGGTGGAGCACTCATGGTAAGCTAGCATGCCCAGAATGCTTTAGTGATTCAAAATCATTTAGGCTTCCACATGGTCGTAAGGCTTGCTGGTTTGATTGCCATAGGCGCTTTCTACCTCCAGACCATGAGTTTAGAACCCAAGCCAATGCGTTTAGAAAGAATACAATAGTGCTTGAGGGGCCACCAAGGCGCTTGACAGGGGAGCAAGTGCGAGCTCACATGATGGCAAATGTATGTGACACAAAGAACTACAATAAATTGCACAACTGGACCCACGTAAGTTGCTTTTGGGCTCTTCCATACTTTGATAAACTGAAGCTTAGACACAACATTGATGTGATGCACAATGAGAAAAATGTAGCTGAAGCTATATGGAACACTTGCTTTGACATTCCTAATAAAACTAAAGATAATGTGAAGGCAAGAAAAGATCTAGAAAAAATATGCCATCGCCCTAAGCAACATTTGGAGTTGAAGGAAAATGGGAAGTGGTTCAAGCCAAGGGCACCATTTGTCATTGAGAGAGATGATAGGTTAACCATTCTTAAATGGTTCAAAGAAGAGTTGAAATTTACCGATGGATATGCAGCGGGTTTTAAAAGAGGAGTGGACTTCCAGCAAAAGAAGATTTTTGGCCTAAAGAGTCATGATTACCATATCTTCATGGAACGGCTGCTACCAGTTGCATTTCGTGGGTTCCTTCCGGAAAATATATGGTTATGTTTGGCTGAGCTAAGTTTTTTCTATAGGCAGCTATGTGCGAAAGAACTTAGCAAAGATGTTGTGCACTCACTAGAACAGAATGCTGCAGTTCTTGTATGCAAATTGGAGAAGATATTCCCTCCTAGTTTCTTTAATTCAATGCAACATCTAATTGTTCATCTTCCGTATCAAGCTCGACTAGGAGGCCCTGTATTATCCCGATGGATGTATAATTATGAGAGGTAAATCCAGAACTTGTAGTTCCCTATAAGGTGTTGTGTTGGCTAGCTCTTAGACTAACTCCTAGACTTGCCTTTGCAGATGCATAGGTAAACTTAAGCCAAAAGTGCGCAATAAGGCTCGAGTTGAGGGTTCCATTGTTGAGGCTTATCTAGTTGAGGAGTCTACTAATTTCCTCTCTTTGTATTTTAATCCTAAAGTACGGTCAGTTAGAAACAAGGTGCCTCGATATGATGATGGCGCTTCTACATTTGAATCTTCATGTAACCTTGAAATATTTAAATGCCCTGGGCGATGCATGAGCCCTCAAGGATACCGTGAGCTTAATAATGAGGAATACAAGGCTGCTTTCTTATACATATTGACAAACATGCCTGAAATGGATGATCTTTTCAAGTATGTCTACTATCTCAAAATAACTACTATGAACAATAATATGTTTTCAACTTTCCATAACTCTAAATAACTTTGTGTAGGGAGTTTGATAATGAGCAGTGGAAGAGCCCTCGAGTTGTACCAACACCGAAACAACTCCGCGAGTTAAGATTAAATGGCTGGAAATCAGGCCGTGCTAGATGTCATGGGCCTAATTTTTTTGATTGGTTCAGAACTAAAGTATTGTCTCTAAAACACTTAAATTTGTTCCCAATATTCATTTAGTTCTAAAATTAACATAAGTAATTATGTCTTGCAGTGCATGAAGTCGCATAGCATCGACAATGCCTTACGCCAAATTTCTTATGGTTTTCGCACATGTGTTGCTACTTATGGCTGTTATGATGTGAATGGGTATAGGTTTCGGTCAGAGAAGTATGAGAGGAAGAAATCTGGATTAACTACAGTCAATAGTGGGGTGTGTGTTACTTCGCTTGATGAAGATGACAACCCACTTGATTATTATGGTGTAATTGAAGATATAATTAAAATAACTTGGGAAGGCCGAATGAAATTGGAGCTAGTCTTGTTTGATTGCCGCTGGTTTGATCCAACTTCAACTGGAGTTAGGAGAACTGCAAATCTGGGATTGGTAGAAATAAATCACAACTCTAAGCTCTCAAATTTTGATCCATTTTTTATGGCTGGTCAAGTTAGTCAAGTATACTACTTGTCTTACCCATGTAAGACTAGAACAGATCTATTGGACTGGTCCGTGGTATTTCCAGTTCCTCCACGGGGCTATGTTCCTCCAATGGCCAGCAACAGCCTTCCACAAGTACCAACACACGATGTGCTATTCTATCAATAGGATGGGTTGGAAGGCACTTTTACCATCGATATAGGAGATGACTTAGAAAATATGGACTCATTTGCATCAGATGAGATTACCGATCCAAAAGAGCTAGAACATTTGGAGAAGCAATCTGTTGCTAACCAAGAAGATGAAGAAGAGGAAGAGGATGAAGAAGAGGAAGATGATGAAGAAGAGGATGAAGATGAAGAGGAAGAGGAAGAGGAAGAATATGATGAAGAACTTCAAGCCCCAAACTATGATCCAAATGATTTCTAATCTTCATTCCTTTAGTTGAATGTAGGCCACATGGTTTTCTTCTCATTCTGTTCTAACATATATTCTAATTCTAATATATTGCATCTTTAATAGATTTGTCTAACATCTGAATTTATCTTTATAGGAGATGGCTGGACTTCGTCATGTTCGTAATGCTAGATGCAGACCTGGCAACAATGCCTCACAAAGGACAGTCTCCGACAGTACCAACTCTAACAACCTTTTGTCCCAAAGGAGTGATGTGAACTCATCTCACACTTCATCTGAGAAGCATAGAGGCAGGCGTAGGAGGGCTACTGTCGAATTAAAAGTGCCTCCACGTGGTCGCAAAGTTGGCCTTGCACCTGAAGGTGAAAGGTATCTAATATGAAGTGTTGTTCTATCTTTAACATATTGTTGCATAGTCGTTTCCTGTTTCCTAAAACTTGTCAATTATTAATTTTTGCTGCATGTAGGCAATTTAAGTATGTACCCTATCATTCCAAGAGCTACAAGTATACTACACAGCTTGGAGTTCTTCTCAAACGTGAATACCCAGGAATAATAGAGGAAAAAGATGATGATGGTGTCATCACAAATACACGCCCAACTTTGGAGTGGTACGATTACTACCATGATTCAACTATAGATTTTCAGAAGCGGACAGCCGCACATCGTGTGAAGGAAGAGTTTTGGGTAATTACTTTTTTCGGAGTAAATGGAATTATTATTATACACATCTTGGTATTGTTGTACAAGTCTGATCTGGAAATTTCTGAACATGCATGTAGAACTTGTTTGAGCTGCATGTGAATGATGAGGAAGACGAGAATGCTCGAATCCGAGTTGAGGAAGACGCTGACCTAGTTATTGACAACTACGCAAGGAAGAAGGTGAAAGACATGTTGTACCAACTTCGTGTGGATGCTGTGAAGCTTTACTAGGAAAATCAAGGAGAGAAGCTTGATGACTCGATGGCATGTGCAAAATAACTTGAATATGAGCAATATTTGCAGAGTAGGATACCATGGTGCAAATAAGTTGCATGGCCTGGACTATGTCGTTATTGGACATCAAAGGGATACAAGACAAACAGAGGGAGGGGACAGGAATCTCGCTTGAAATCTAAGGATATTGCTCAAAATCGAGGAGGCTCACGACCCTTTGCGGAGGCACAACAATATTTGGTACGTCATGCTGATTGTATGATTTGCTTGAAACTTCATTTTTCTGTTGCATGTTGACATGTCTTCTCTTAAATTTATGTGGTATTGTAGGAAGAGAAACTTGGACCTGAGAAGGCGACAACGCTAAATACATATACTGCAATGAAATGTGGAATGAAGAATGTGAGTATCAGCGGCAACAATGGTGCAATCATCAGCAATGGTGCAATGATCAGCCAGAAAGCACAAAAATGAATTGTATGTCATCGTTTCTCTACTGCCATATTGCTTACTAGATAGATTGTACAGATATTAATTTACTAGCATGTTGTGCACAAACTATAATTTATGTTGTCAGGATGACTATACTGCATTGGCTAAAGAGAAATATCCAGATAGTTGGGAGCAAAGGGAGTTGGACGGTGAGCTATTGTATGAAGCATCAGGTGGCATTTCTCATGGTCGCGTGTCAATAGCTGATGGGGCTGTTAAGAAAGCTGACATTAAATCAGCAGCTAGAAAAAGGAATGCCAGTGCACCAATTTCGCTCACACTTCGAGAGAGGGAACAACTGAGGCGTGTTAATGAAGAAAATGCACAACTCAGGCGTTCTAATGAGATGCTAGAGCAGAAAACAGAGATGCATGGGCAGCTCATAATTGTATGTACAAATTCATACCCATATTCTAAAGCAATATATCTCAAGTTCTCAAGAGTATCAACTCTAGTAACATTTCTTCTTTTTTTGGAAGGCACTTTTCAAGGAGATAGGAAAAGAGGTGCCAGCACATATAGCACATATACTGGGCCATGGAACTGTTGTGCAACCACAAGTAAGTATATGAGCAACTTCAAGTTATATCACCATATGGATGAATTTGTGTTGTCCAACTTTTTGACTTGTTCATAAATGTCAGTACTTGGTATTGGACTGCTTACTGAGTTATGGTCTTATGCTATGTTAGCAAAAACTAGAGTTGGCATATGTGAGTTTGTCTATTCTCATAATAATCTTTAGTTGTTATGCCAAATTTCAGTAGAAATAGTGTTTGTCATGCTTAAGGTCCACCCAATTAGAACTTGAAGGAATCCTAGGATCGATAAATGAAATTTTATTATTATATTGCCTTCAGTTGCTATATGACTAAGTTTTGTACTTTTATTGTTTGAAATCAGGACAACTAATTCATCTCAAGCCGGCTCGCATACGGTCGACGACAACAATGATGCCAGGGAGTCGAGCGAAGACAATGATGCCATTGCGAATGTCGCCGATCAGACCATCGATGTCGTCAACCTTGGCAGCAACTAATTTCTGAAAGAACATTATAACTTCAGACTGGAGGTGGAGTTTATATGCTCTTTTGTGGACTCGTGTATATGGTATCGATTATGCATGCATGACAGCAGACATGTGGTGGTAGTTGCAAGTAGATGTATTTTGCTAATATTGTTGTACTTGGGAGGCCTTTTGCTGATTGTACTGTAGTAGCCTCGTAGAGCACACAAGCTCTGATTGTTGTTGATATATATGTAACTAATGTATGCATTATGTATGTTACTGGATGATGATACATATATGTATGCGGTTTGATTTTTTAAAAATCTAATTTTATTGTTTTCTGGAAATAATGTACCATTTGTAAAATCTGGCCTAAAACACGTTGATTCCCTGAGATGGAAAGCTCACAGGAAAATGAAAGGAAAAACATCTCACGGCAACAGTGACGGCCGTCACCTCACAGGAATATTCTTATGTTGAACTGATATTGTACTAATTCCTGTGCGTGAAACCGATAGGGATTTATACATGCCTGACGGTCTTTCCTGACAGTTGGACGACGGGAATATTTATTTTCCGGAAGACTCAGTCCTGACGTAAAGTTCTTCCCTGTCGGCCAACCGTCAACGACAGCCGTCAGGAATATATTTCCCGTGGGCTGTCCGTCAGGCATAAAGTTTCATTCCTGGCGAGCTATTCCTGTCGTCTATTCCTGTGGGCTAACCGACAGGAAAACGATTCCTGACGGCCTTATATAATTTCCTGTCGGCTTCCGGCCCACAGATTTAGTCGCATTTCTGGTAGTGTAGGAACATGCACATCTTGTAAACTGTGAAGGGGGTATTACAAAGGAGGTATAGTTGTTTGGGACATTTTGCTTCGGTCTGATTCTTTCAAAGATAACGGTTTTGCTTCTGGCAAACTGATTTGGATGTTCGCAAAGCTGCAAATCAAGCGATGAAGCCGCGTCGAACTCGGATGAGGAGGTGATATATCTTTTTGTCCTTTTTGGTGGTCGCTTCGGTGGTGTTGAAGGAGAGAAACATGTACGTTGGTAATTTGCGTAGGATTATCCTATTTTTTCAGTCTTGTAAGATCGGTGCTTGTGAGGAGGTGATATATCTGGCAAACTTTCGGGCATACCTTTACTGCACTCCACCAGTACTATATATTATTAGGGACGTGACATTTTAGGCCAGCGCCACTAGTATTTTTCCAGATTATCACCTGCGCGCGTCGTCAATATCAAAATCCTATAAGGATTCATGTACTAGTATGTGGTTACGAGGTAGAATGCGCTAGGGGCAAAAATCTAGCTTAGCTCAGCCGCAACAACAAAAAAGTTAGCTAAATTACCCTACTAGCCAGTAACTTTGTCCAGGTCAAAAAAAATTGAACACACTATCAACACGTTAGTACATCAGAATATCTAGAAGTGCATGCGTACGTGAACTTCCATCCGTATGTATATATAGTTATATACGACCTTATCTTCCTCGACCTAACATCCATGTAACGCAAGGACCTGAAAGGCCAAACAGCTGATCGACCAATATCGGCAGACGTGATATTTTTTAATCCACGAGGCGTGTGCCCCATGTCGAGGACGTCGCTCCACTGGGCAGTCTCGATACGGCCGGGACACTGGCCAGTTGATACTGGATCACGTCTCATCAGTCGCTGCAAATTGCACCTGGACGATGTATGCGCGTTCCAACATATCGGGAGACACGGAGTGAGGGAGCTCGATCTGCCTTTCGAGGAGTGGGTGAGTGGAGATTCCGAAGAAATAGGAGGAGACATGAGTGCTGCATGCAGGCGTGTTTGTAAGGTTTTTTTTTAGGGGTTTTTCAAACTTTACTGCTTATCGTCCACGACCATACTTATACAATTCATGTCATGAGGGTTTATAAGCCAAACATGGCGACCCTTAGGTAATGAAAGAGAAAACTTAGCTAAATTATGCGAGTCTAAATTCGAAAAGCGACTTTCAAAAAGAAAAATGCAGCTAGAAAATAGGCTTCGGCGCTTCAAAACTTCCTTGATGATTGTTAAATTTGCTCCTCCATCCGAAGCATGAAGTTCATCCACAACTGTTTTGCAATCACTTGAGATAATAACGCTCCGCTTGTACAGATCGTCTGCCAGACAATGACCTTCTCTGACAGCAATAGATTCGAGGATTTTTGGGTCGGACACTCCATCCACCACGAGTGAGGAAGAGCCCAGAAACAGTCCCGTATGATCACGGCACACGGCTGCGACTGCCCCTGCTCCCTCACCTATCGCCGCATCCACCTTTACTTTCACCACGCCCTCGGCCGGCAACGCCCATCTGTTTCACCTAGCATGTGATAACGATGGTTGTCTCCCATCTAACCTTGGTAGGCTTCTCGCCGCGTGTTCATACGTGAGAACGAAGGCCTGCAATCAGAGGAAAATGTTTGGGACGCCCTAGCTTGGATAAGGACTTGGGGTTCGGTCTACGTGTGATTGTGTGAAATGAGGTCTTTCATTTTATCCTCGCTTCAATGCTCCTGCTTGGGGTCGTCGAAGGACACATAGAGCTTCAATCAGGGCCAAATATGGATACCTGATATGTCTTCGTTTTGTATAGATGGTCTAGGGCAAAGTTTCGTTGTTTAAGTGTTGGTTCTTTTAGGCGGTTAAAATTGTAGATGAAAGCTAAATCAAACCGTAAACTTTAAATCCCTAAAACTAGCACTCTGAACTATCTCATCCCGGTTTATTTTAAACCTTGAGCGCGTTCTTGAAGTGATTGTTGACGTGGCAGACAAGGAAGCGACCGAACGCGAACCATTTTTCAAATCCCTGATTCTTTAATGTGTGAATACTTTCTGAAAAAAATGAAGGAATTGTTGAAAACACGAACAATTTTTAAAACCTTAGATATTTTCTGAAAAAAAACTAATTTAAGAAAAAACACGAACTATTTTTAAATCCCCAATATTTTTTTAAAATGCGAATAATTTTTGAAAACAATGAAAAGTATTTGAAAGCTCAAATAAATTTTAAAACATCAAAAAAATTCTAAAAATTGATCTATTTTTTTATTTTTATTTGAAAACGTGAAGCATTTTAAATCCATGATATTTTTTTAAAGTTTGAATACTTTTTTAAAAAGAAAAAATTAAACCGCAAATGTTTTTTGGATAAATGAAGTAATTTTTATTTGAAAACATGAATAATTTTTAAAAATAGCCGATATTTTTTAAAAGTGTGAATACTTTCTAAAAGAAATGAAGAAAATTTTGAAAGTGTGGCTAAATTTTGAAACATCAAATAAATTCTGAAATATTAATTAATTTTTATTTTTATTTCAAAACATGAATCGTTTTTTAAATCCCCGATATTTCCTTAAAGAGCGATCACTTTCTAAAAAATTAATAATTTTTTAACCTGACATACTTTCAAAAACGATGAACTAATTTTTTATGTGATAACACAAACAATTTTGTAAATCTCAATTTTTTTTAAAGCGCAAATACTCTTTAAAAAACGAATAAACCCACCTAATGCTTATTTTTTAGCCGATCGTTTTGAAAACAAAAGATTTGGCTGGGCCGACCCAGTACCGTTTGATAGCAGCCAACAATCTTGGGTTTGAACTACCACGTTGACAAACCTTGTTTTGGAATGTGCTCAAGGTTTAAAAGTTAAAACAGACCGAGATTAAATAGTTCGAAGTGTTGATTTCAGGGATTCAAAATTTAGGTCTTTGTGAATTGCACCTTGTCGTTGTATGTGCGTTCAAACATATCGGGAGACACGGATTAAGGGAGCTCGATCTGCCTTACGAGGAGTGGGTGAGTGGAGATTCCGAAGAAATAAGAGTAGTCGTGAGGTCTTGTACATTGCAAGGTGCTTATGAGGTGTTTAGTAAAATAATTCATTTTTTCTCTAGCATTTGTGATTATCTATAATCTGTAATATCTAAATAGTTTATCCTCACTAACCTATTTTTCTTGACATGCAAGCTATCCACATCGTCAAGAAGGTACACCATATAAAAAAATCCACTAACTTTTCATGCAATGCTCCCACTAAATTCGCATGTGCATGCACCTTTCACAAATAGTAAGTATTAACTTTTTGTGCACTCAATCTCACGATAAAAGCAAAAAAAATAGATATCAAAATATAAGTTACCTCATATTTTATTTTATTTCTATGTGACATTTTTTTTGAATGAATCCATATATGTATTTCATATCGTTGTTTCATACAAACTCAGTACAAATACAACACGCAAATGTTGAAATAGGAGAAAGTTCATCGATGTTGAATGAATCATCAGCCTCTTCTTATTGTGTTATTGCTACGCTTCTACTTCTTATGTTGTTACTGATGTTCTTCTTTTGTTGTTGTTGCTTTTCTTCTGTTGTTGTCATTGGTGTTCTTGTGGTGCTATTGTTCCTCTCTGCTGCTGGTCTTGCTCTTCTTATTCAGATTCTCGTCGGCCCTTTGTTATTCCACATTGTTTGTGCCCACTCTAGTTTTTTTTCTTTTAGACTTTGTTGTCAAATGCCTCGACACCATGGCCGATGCTAATAAATCGTCAGAGTCAACATCCCGCTTCTCCAACACCAGTTCATCAACACCCAATTGCAAGATCCAGTTATTCAGCATATACAACAGGCAAGAACAAGCTTACCTGAGTGGGTGCAGGCTGGAATGGCTTTTGATTCAAGATGCACCATAAAATCTCTCATTTGATATATGTAGGATGAAAATCGACAATACATTCAAACACAAACAACTAGTGATGGAAACACCAAACCAAACATCATAAACCTAGCTAGTAAATCAAGAATATCGGTCAACTCAGTTTAGTAATGTTCTTATATTTTTGGTTTGGAAATGCTCACCTCTAATCGTAATAACCACAGACTTAACTCACGACCGAGAAACAACGCGGCAAAAGGCACAACACCCTCTAGTAAAATGTTCATGTAACCACTTTCTGTCCCCATAGGACTTAAAAACACAAATTAAGTTCCATTTCACATAAGATACATATGCATGTTTATGCATGCGGATACCAGGTAGAATGGTAGAAAAACAAAGACATAAATTAGCTAGGTAGAGATAAGACATCAATGCCAAAGTACCCCTAAGCTACTAGTTTCTTTATGCATGGCTAGCCTTTGGAACATACTGTTGACATGTTACATCAAAATTTATGCAGGAACGTACTGAACATATATATCCATACACGCAAATGTGGATGTGACCTTTCTTCCGCGACCAAGCACCATCAGCTCAACACTACTATATATAAACTACTAAGTACATCTCCAAGACTACAAATGAAGTCATGGTAATCACAAAAGATCATTCTGGGCTGGGGTGTCCAAGCAAGACGCTGAAAGGCCAAATTTAATGGACGTGACATTGTTAATGCACAGGGCGCGTTCCATTGGGCAATCTTCACTAGTAGAAAATGGGGCAACCGTCTAAGCCTTTAGTACCGGTTTCCTTACGAACCGGTACTAAAGGGGTCTTTCGTACCGGTTTGGGCGTCCAGGCGGGCGAGGAGCTTTCGTACCGGTTCGAGTTAGGAATCGGTACTAAAGGTTTTCGGCCAAAATTTCAGACGGTGGGTGGGGCCAGGGCTGTCCTTTGGTACCGGTTCATGTGGAGAACCGGTACTAATCACCCGATTCAACCATGCCCACCCGATTCATCCTTCATTTCTTCCTCTGTCTCACATTTCTAAAAAATTTGCACCTCTCACACTCCAACAAATCTTCATTTTTTGTCCACCATTTTAACAAGATTAACGACATCTATCTATCCAAGGGTTAGCAATATCATCCTTTCTTCCGGCGTTCCTAATTTAGCTCATCTCTTTGCTAGTTAACTCGTATTATTTTTCTAGTGCTAGCAAGGTGTTCGATGAAATTCCTAAGTTAGGGATTTTATTTTATTTATATGAAATTTGAGCTGAAATTATATTATGTTTTGTAGGTTTTAGTAGCATCCCCGTCCTCACCGTTGTCGATCGCCAGCGTCGTCCCCTAGCCGACACCGTACCACCTCGGTGAGCCCCTTCTTTTTTATAAAAAAACTTAGTTTCCGCACAGATGAAGTCAGAAAGGGTTGAAAATTGATGGTTACGGCGCAATAAGCAAAGGACACAAGCGAAGAAAAATGATGAAAATTGACAGATGAAGTCAGAAAGGGTTGAAAATTGATGATGTGGCTTTGAATGGTTCGTTTTGAACACACAAAAAGTCTCGATGAACTGAAGGATTTCTAGATATATCAACAAAACACACGGTTTCGCCTGCATACAGCCCAACTGTGGCTCGTGAGTGCCCGCACATCAAATGCACCGTTGGGCGTATGCAGGCCAATCCGAATGATTTGTATTTGGTCGATGAACTGAAGGATTTCTAGATATATCAACAAAACACACGGTTTCGCCTGCATACAGCCCAACTGTGTCTCGTGAGTGCCCGCACATCAAATGCACCGTTGGGCGTATGCAGGCCAATCCGAATGATTTGTATTTGGTCGATGAACTGAAGGATTTCTAGATATATCAACAAAACACACGGTTTCGCCTGCATACAGCCCAACTGTGGCTCGTGAGTGCCCGCACATCAAATGCACCGTTGGGCGTATGCAGGCCAATCCGAATGATTTGTATTTGGTCGATGAACTGAAGGATTTCTAGATATATATCAACAAAACACACGGTTTCGCCTGCATACAACCCAACTGTGGCTCGTGAGTGCCCGCACATCAAATGCACCGTTGGGCGTATGCAGGCCAATCCGAATGATTTGTATTTGGTCGATGAACTGAAGGATTTCTAGATATATCAACAAAACACACGGTTTCGCCTGCATACAGCCCAACTGTGGCTCGTGAGTGCCCGCACATCAAATGCACCGTTGGGCGTATGCAGGCCAATTCGAATGATTTGTATTCGTACACACCGAGTGTCCGAGAGGTGGGATATATATAGGGGTCGTGTGCCTCTTTAGCCCCGGTTGCTAGCACAAACCGGTACTAGCGTGAGACCTTAACTGTGTACAGGCCGGTTCCCAGATCCAACGACTCACAAGCCGGATCCAACGACTCACAAGCGCTTAAAAGAAACACGCGATCCGTGTACTTCTTCCTGATTGGTGGGATTCAGAGCCGGGTGAGGTTAAAAGCACGCGCAAAGCCAACCTCCATTATTTCTCTTCTCGCGAAGTCTTCCCCTTCCGCGGCACCGCCACCATCCAGTTTTTGCCGTAACCCTCTCAACTTTTTAGCACATGCTATGTGGGTCAAATGATGATACCATGCCAAGTTTCAACATTTTCGGAGTTCATTTGTAGTGCTAGAAACTGGAAAATTAAATAAAGCAAAAAAGACGGTGGGTGGGGCCAGGGCTGGTCCTTTGGTACCGGTTCATGTGGAGAACCGGTACTAAGTTAGGAATTTTATTTTATTTATATGAAATTTGAGCTGAAATTATATTATGTTTTGTAGGTTTTAGTATCATCCCCGTCCTCACCGTTGTCGATCGCCAGCGTCGTCCCCTAGCCGACACCGTACCACCTCGGTGAGCCCCTTCTTTTTAATAAAAAAAACTTAGTTTTATGTGATAAACTTGAATATTAATTAAGTTGGTCACTCATATATCTATGATGTTGTGTAATTAATGCTTTTTGATATACATATATAATGCAGATGAGTCGGCAATGGATGTACGATGACCGGTGCCATCCCGACTTCATTAAAGGCATGCATTATTTTCTCAGCGTGGCTGAGGCAAACAACCGGACGAATGGTTTCATCTATTGTCCATGTAGTTCCTGTAAGAATATGAAGGATTACTCTACCTCAAAGACCATTCACGTTCACCTGCTGGAGAACGGTTTCATGCCCAGCTATAATTGTTGGACCAAGCACGGAGAAAGGGGGGTTATATTGGAAGACAACGAAGAAGAAGAGGATAGTGACAACTATCCTATTTTCACTGAAGACGGTGATAGTAGAATGGGGGAAGACGAAGCTGAAGAAGAGCCCATTTTTGATGACCCCGATGACGATTTGGGTCGGGCCATTCTTGATGCGAAGATAAACTGCGGAAGTGAAAAGGAGAGGTTGAAGTTGGAGAAAATGTTAGAGGATCACAACAAACTGTTGTACCCAAATTGCGAAGATGGCCAGAAAAAGCTGGGTACCACGCTGGAATTGCTGCAATGGAAGGCAAAGAATGGTACTACTGACAAGGGATTTGAAAAGTTGCTGAAAATAATAAAGAAGATGCTTCCAGGGGAGAATGTATTTCCCTCTAGTACGTACGAAGCAAAGAAGGTTGTCTGCCCTCTAGGATTAGAGGTGCAGAAGATACATGCATGCATCAATGACTGCATCCTCTACCGCAAGGAGTACGAGAATTTGAATGCATGCCCGGTATGTGGTGCACTGAGGTATAAGATCAGGCGAGATGACCCTGGCGATGTTGAGGGCGAGTCCACCCCCAGGAAGAGGGTTCCTGCGAAGGTGATGTGGTATGCTCCTATAATACCACGGTTGAAACGTTTGTTCCAAAACAAAGAGCATGACGAGTTGTTGCGATGGCACAAAGAGGACCGTAAGAAAGATGTGATGCTAAGACACCCCGTTGACGGGTCGCAGTGGAGAAAAATCGACAGAAAGTTCAAGTCATTTTCAGATGACGCAAGGAACTTAAAACTTGGTCTAAGTACAGATGGCTTTAATCCTTTCGGGGAGCAGAGCTCCAGTCATAGCACCTGGCCAGTGACTCTATGTATCTATAACCTTCCTCCTTGGTTGTGCATGAAGCGGAAGTTCATTATGATGCCAGTGCTCATCCAAGACCCGAGGCAACCAGGAAACGACATTGATGTGTACCTGAGGCCATTGGTTGAAGAACTTTTACAGTTGTGGCGTGAAGAAGGTGTACGTGTGTGGGATGAGCACAAAAAGGAGGAATTTGACCTGCATGCCTTGCTTTTTGTAACCATCAATGATTGGCCTGCTCTTAGTAACATTTCAGGGCAGTCAAACAAGGGATACAATGCATGCACACACTGTTTAGGTGAGACTGACAGTATATATTTGGGAAACAAGAATGTGTACCTGGGGCATCGTCGATTTCTTCCAAAACAACATCACGTAAGAAAGAGAGGAAAGCATTTCAGAGGTGAGGCAGATAACCGAACGAAGCATACCCGCCCTACTGGGGATGTTATATATGACATGGTCAAGGATTTAAAAGTGATCTTTGGAAAGGGTCCTGGCGGACAATCTGTTCCGCATGATGTTGACGGACACGTACCCATGTGGAAGAAGAAGTCTACATTCTGGGAGCTACCCTACTGGAAATTCCTAGAGGTTCACTCGGCAATCGACGTGATGCACGTGACAAAAAATCTTTGCGTGAACCTGCTAAACTTCTTGGGCGTGTCTGGGAAGAGAAAAGATACACCGGATGGACGGCAAGACCAGCAAAGTATCCACGAAGGAAACAACCTGAATCCAGAGAAGTATCAAGGTCCTGCCAGCTACGCTCTTACCAAAGAAGAGAAGGAGATCTTTTTTGAAGTACTGAGTAGCATCAAGGTCCCGTCTGGCTTCTCGTCAAATATAAAGGGGATAATAAACATGTCAGAGAAAAAGTTTCAAAACCTAAAGTCTCATGACTGCCACGTGATTATGACACAATTACTTCCGGTTGCATTGAGGGGGCTTCTGCCGGAAAATGTTCGAGTACCCATTGTCAAGCTATGTGCGTTCCTCAATGCAATTTCTCAGAAGGTGATCAATCCACTAACTCTACAAAATTTACAGAAGGATGTGGTGCAATGTCTAATCAGCTTCGAGTTGGTGTTTCCACCATCCTTCTTCAATATTATGACACATCTCCTAGTTCACCTGGTCGAAGAGATTAACATGCTCGGTCCTGTATTTCTACACAACATGTTTCCCTTTGAGAGATTCATGGGAGTCTTAAAAACGTACGTTCATAACCGTGCTAGGCCAGAAGGAAGCATCTCCAAGGGCTATGGAACAGATGAGGTCATTGAGTTTTGTGTTGACTTTATTCCTGACCTTAAGCCGATCGGTGTTCCTGAATTGCGCTATGAGGGGAGACTGGGTGGAAAAGGCACGCTAGGGAAGAAAGCAACAACGTGTATGGACGGACATTCTTTCACTCAAGCACACTACACAGTTCTACATAATTCTATCTTGGTGGCTCTGTACATAGTGGAACACAAGGATATCTTACGCTCTGAATTCCCGGAGCAACGTGAAGATTGGATTGATGGAGAACACATGAAGACTTTCGGCGGTTGGTTGTAAAATCGTCTAATGAATGTCACTGATGAAGAACAACTATACTTGTTGGCCAAGCAACCATCTTCGACTATATCGACTTTTCAAAGGTACGAGATTAATGGGAATACATTTTACACGTTCGCCCAAGATAAAAAGAGCACCAACCAAAACAGTGGTGTCCGCTTTGATGCAGCAGAGGGCAATGGGAAGAAGGTCACATATTATGGGTACATAGAGGAGATATGGGAACTTGACTATGGACCTAATTTCAAGGTCCCTTTGTTCCGGTGCAAATGGTTCAACCTGAAAGACGGGGTACAGGTAGACCCGCAGTACGGAATGACTACAGTGGATCTCAAGAATCTAGGGTACGACACCGAACCATTCGTCCTAGCCAGTGAAGTGGCTCAGGTTTTTTATGTGAAGGACATGTCTACCAAACCGAAAAAAAGAAAAGAAAGGCAAGAGTACACATCATACGATGAGCCAAAGCGCCACATAGTTCTTTCAGGAAAAAGAAACATCGTGGGAGTAGAGGACAAGACAGACATGTCAGAAGATTACAATAAGTTTGATGATATTCCACCCTTCAAGGTAAAAACTGACCCAAGCATCATCTTAAATAATGAACATTGTCCATGGTTGCGTCGCAATCAGAAGAAAGGGAAACACACGAAGAAAACTCAAAAGACTAGCTAGATACGGATCATAACTTGTGTATCTCAATATGGAAATCACTTTTGTGTAATGATGTTATTGTATGTAAGATATGGAAATCATCGCGACATCGGCGACTCCAACATTCGAATCTAGCCATGTGTATCTTAATTTTCAGTTGAGCTATGTACTTTAATTCGAGAAAAAGAAAGAAATAGAAATAGAAAAGAAAAAGAGAAAGAAACAGAAAATAAAAGAAAAAAATAGACAAGAGAAAGAAACATAAAAAAAAGAAATAGAAAGGAAACAGAAATAGAAAAAAAAGAAATAGAAAATAAAAATAAAAAAGATACAGAAAATAAAAGAAAAATAAATAGAAAAGAGAAAGAAACAGAAAAAAAGAAATAGAAAGAGAAAAAAAAGAAATAGAAAAGAGAAATAAATAGAAAAGAAAAATAAAATAAAAGAGAAAGAAACAGAAAAAAAGAAATAGAAATAGAAAAAAAAAGAAATAGAAAACAGAAAGAAATAGAAAAAGAAACAGAAAAGAAAAGAAAAAGAAAAGGAGAAAGAATCAGAAAAAAAAGAAAAAGAAATAGAAAAGAAAAAGAAACATAAAAAAAGAAATAGAAAGGAAACAGAAATAGAAAAAAAAGAAATAGAAAAGAGAAATAAAAAGAAAAGAAAAAGAGAAAGAAACAGAAAATAAAAGAAAAATAAATAGAAAAGAGAAAGAAACAGAAAAAAAGAAATAGAAAGAGAAAAAAAAGAAATAGAAAAGAGAAAGAAAAAAAAAGAAATAGAAATAGAAAAGAGAAATAAATAGAAAAGAAAAAGAAAATAAAAGAGAAAGAAACAGAAAAAAAGAAATAGAAATAGGAAAAAAAGAAATAGAAAACAGAAAGAAATAGAAAAAGAAACAGAAAAGAAAAGAAAAAGAAAAAGAGAAAGAAACAGAAAAGAAAAGAAAAAGAAAAAGGAAAAAAAAAGAAAAAGGGGCTTTCGTACCGGTTCGTGTTTGGAACCGGTACGAAAGGTTTTCGGCCAAATTTCAGACGGTGGGGTGGGCCAGGGCTGGACCTAACCGGTACCAAAGACCTTTGGTACCGGTTTGGGGTTGGAACCGGTACCAAAGGTCCTTTCCTTCCCCAAATAACCCCGCGTGACCACTTTCTTCTCACATCTTCCCCAACTCTCACACACTGCTGCCCCCCCCCCCCCCGAGGAGAAGCTCGCCGCCGCCGCCGTGGACGCCGTGGCCTCGCTCCCTTCTCCGCATCGCCGTCGTCCCCAAGCACGCTGCCCTCCCCTACACGCTCGTGGTGAGCGCAGCTACGGACTTCCCCCTCCCCCGTTCATTCCCTTGCCTCTGCCGCGCTAGCTGTAGAGCTCTTCGTCGCCGCCGGGAGGGCAGCGCCGCCGCGTCGGGATCCCGCCGGCGACATGGTTCATAAATTATATATTCTTTATTTATTATTTACCAATAAGTAATACATTTCATAAGTCAAAATAATAATATTCATCTCTGAAATTATTCCAAGTATTAAACAGATTAAAAATATGGTATAAATCAATTTAATCCCTTAGAAATTGGCAAATAAATATATTTCCTTTAAGCCCAATTAAATTATGAACCTTTTTTCTAGTTCAAAAAAGAATTTAGAGCATGTTTGTTTTGTAAAAAAATTGAAATTTAAAAATGTTAAAATAAAATTCATAGGAAAAAAGGAACAAGTGTTACATAAATTATATACTCTTTATTTATTATTTACCAATAAGTAATGCATTTCATAAGTCAAAATAATAATATTCATCTCTGAATTTATTCCAAGTATTAAACAGATTAAAAAAATGGTATAAATCAATTTAATCCCTTAGAAATTGGCAAATAAATATATTTCCTTTAAGCCCAATTAAATTATGAACCTTTTTTGTAGTTCAAAAAAGAATTTAGAGCATGTTTGTTTTGTAAAAAAATTAAAATTTAAAAATTTTAAAATAAAATTCATAGGAAAAAAGGAACAAGTGTTACATAAATTATATATTCTTTATTTATTATTTACCAATAAGTAATACATTTCATAAGTCAAAATAATAATATTCATCTCTGAATTTATTCCAAGTATTAAATAGAATTGATTTTAGATTTGGGAAAATAATTTTAATCCCTTATTTTAAATTGGCAAAGAAATATATTTCTTTTAAGATCAATAAAAGTATGAACCATTGTTTCATTTCAAAAAAGAATTTGGAGTATATTTGTTTTTAAAACAAATTAAAAATTGAAAAAATTAAAAGAAAATTGAACGGCAAAAATACCCCATAGCCCAACTAGCCTAACACCGACACAATCCAATGGACACGCGGCGATCCAAACTCTCGAAAAAAATGGGCACGCCGATCGATTTTTTAGACAAATACGATTACGAAACACCGTTGAATGACATGATGAATGAATTAATTGTTTTCTTAATTTTGTAGTGACATTGAGCTATGGAGGACGACACCTTCGTCCGAAATGAGGATCAAGAAGAAGCCGTGCAGAGAATGATATTTGAGAATGCCCGTGGGCCGGAACCCGATGGAGATGACTTTGAGCTCACACAATTTCTGAACGATGTCGGTGAGGGATTTGAGTCTGAAGAGATTAGAAGAGAGAACGAAGTGTCCATAACAAACTCCGGCGAGGTGTATATTTATGTATCACGTCTATGTTCATCAGTAGATGCATTCATTTATTTGTGTTGCACTTATTAACGAATCATTTTTCTTTTAGCCTTCTGGATCATCGAGCAAGTCTGTTAAAACAAAACGAGGCCCGACGCAATTGCTAAAGGGCGAGGGTAGGTTAGCCCTCATCGCATTTAATGATAACGGTGAACCGGTGCATCCGAAAGAGCACTGCCGCAAATTTATAAATCAAGCTGGAGTTCTTGTTAAGGACCATGTACCGATCAGCATTCAAGAGTGGCATAAGCCGAAGAACGCGGGGACTGAAGCTAGTTATGTCAACGACGCGTTGAAATTTTTTCTTTTCGACAATCTACTGACACGCTTCAGCCTACCGGAAGACATGACGGAAGGCCAGAAGAAGAAACTCAAGGAATGGACTCTCAAGAAGATGGCCATGCTATTCCAGACATGGAAGAAAAAATTATGGGAGAAATATAAGCATGAAGATCCAGTATTCAATGATAATCTAGTGAAGATAAAAGATCACTGGCCCGCATTTAAGAGGTATAAGCAATCGTCTACTCATGTGTCCCGATCGGTCACAAATAAGAAAAATGCTTCAAAGAAGGAATTTTTCCATCATTTGGGGTCAGGTGGCTACAAGACTGCCATTCCGAAGTGGAGAGCGTTTGAAGATAAACTGATGGATGCAGGAATCACTCCACAGACATGGGACTGGCCCGACCGGTCCAGGCTCTGGTTGTTCGCGCATGGGGCAGGGTTGGACCCAATGACAGGGAAGATCGTTGCGCAGGGGAAATGGAAGGACAAAATTGAAGCAGTCACGAAGAAGCTTATAGATGCAATTGGAAAGGTCAGAAAGGGAGAGTACATTCCCGATAGAGAGAATGACGAGCTGACACTCGCTTTGGGCAATCCTGAACACGTTGGACGGGTTCGAGCTCGCCCAGGTCTCAACAAGAAGGAAGCGTGGCCGGAGTGCGCTGACACTTATAGAAGCCATTCGCGAAAGAAGAAGAAGGAGTCAGACAGGTTAACGGAATTGTTAAATAGGGTGGAGGCGCTTGAGAAAAATCAGAGGGAACCTCATCAGCCGCTGTTTATACATGATGCTCATGTCGATGCCGCCCCATCTCAGCGAACAAGCAGTGTGGGTTCCTCGCATCTTGACGGATGTGGAGGAAGCTACCCCGTGGATTATGTCACGGAGAAGACAGATTGCGAGCTACATATGTTATTCAGGAACGTGTCCGTTAAGGTGGCGTTCGACTATGTTTACCCAAATGAAGATGGAGCAACGCACCATCATATTCCCATTCCACCTGGCGGTGTTCGTGTCGGGGTGGATGAAGTTGTTTCGGGTTATGAAACATTGGAGCTTGATTTTCCTAGAGGTGACGATGAGAAGACAATGGCCGATGTCAAGCACGGTTTCACCCTATGGCCCAAGAAACACATCGTCCTTTTGCAAAGGCCACCGACTCCTCGTAGTCCACCTGAGTAGGAAAGGCCACCGACTCCTCTTCGTAGCGGTCCACATGAGCAGCAAAGGCCATCGACTCCTCCTGGTAGCAGTCCACATGAGCAGCAAAGTCCACATCTACCTGAGAGGGACCCCAGCATGAGTCCGCCATCTCGAGATCCTCCACGTAAGACAGTGTCCTTTAAGCGGAACGGTACACCGCCTAGGAAGAGACCTAGAAAGGAGAAACCACTGCCGCCTATTGAGAAGTTAGCTTGGGAAAAAACTATCGAGGAAAACATGAAAACCTGTAAGTCCGAGCTGAAAGCCTTTTTTGCTAAGAAAGTGCCAGAGATCCCTTTTAAGAAGACTCTAGATCCGGTGAAAGTTGTGCGTACCGTTGAGAATCTATATGACCCTGTACCATCGCCGCCATCTGACTATAGGCGTTCTATACAAAAGTCGTATGACGAGATGATGAGGGCTAAAAACCCACTCAATCGAGTGTCACAGCGAAAAAAGGGAAACAACAAGTGCACCAGCTCGGACAACAACCCGTCCAATCGGTCCCCCCTCTCATGGTGTTTGACGAGAAGGCCGTTTAAAGTTCTCGACAATCCATCGATCACCCCTTACATGAAGTAGCATATCAATTTGTTCAAGGGAAAGATTTGGTCGAGAATCTCAGGAAGCTACCAACAAGTATGCGTAATTTGCATACGTGGTACAGTAATGCCACAAAGAGAGGGATCCAGTGTATCATGGTTGGAGTTAAGGAAGAGCACTACTTCCAAGAATACTCTGTGAGCGTTGACTTCAGCGAACTTTTTCAGTTATACAATCTCCGGGCCCTCAACAAATCTATCATCAGTTGCTATTGTCTGTAAGTGATTTATTTATGTAATTTGAGAAGTCTTTAGCTCAGCTCGTTCTTTGTCTGCAAATTATAATCTTTTGTGCGCTATATTATGCAGATCGAAGATGCTCGAATGCAAAAGGGATGAAATCAAGCACATTGGGTTCATTGACCCGGATACAATGCATGAAATAACCATAGAGGATCCCATCTATAACAGGGATACACCGGAGACTTTGCTAAGGTTTTTGAAGCGACAACGTGACAAAAAGATAATACTTTGGCCTTACAACTTCAAGTGAGTGTTACTGTCTTATAAGACATTTCTCTTTTTCTCACGAGATGTTCAAATTTTAACTGATGACTTATATATATGGCACTGCATATTTAAACGTGCGCAGGTTCCACTTTATTCTTACCGTTATTGATATGTACGAAGGAAAAGTTGAAGTCTTTGACTCGCTTAACAAAGAGCCTATACTATACAAGACGGCTTTTCTTATGCTCAAAAAGTAATTTTAATTCATATCGGTTTTTTTTCGTTAATTTCCTAATATCAACTAATTGATAACTTTTTAATGCATTTTCTTTTGTCGGGCAGCGTATGGGAAACGTTCATCAAGGAAGATCAGTCCCATGAATGAAAACCGAAGCTGACATGGCGTTTGAACAAAGTAAGTAGTACTACCTAGGTCCACACACCTTTATCATACTTGATTATTGTTTAATTGAATTATATTCTTGTACAGAAATCCCCGCAACAACCAAAGGGGACTAATCTATGTGGATACTACGTTTGCGAGAACATCCATAAAATTGTCAGCGAGAGAACAAATAATGAAATAAATAAAGAGGTACGAAAACAATATTCACAAATTTATTTTGTTATCATATATAAGTTGTGCTTAGTAGCTCATGTATTCATTTGTATCTCATTCTTTTACAGTTGGCAAGAAAGCGGGACAATATCTCAATCGAGGAACGCTTCAAAGCAATTGGCGATGAATTGGCGGGATTTTTCCTTCGGGACGTCATACCGCCATTCGGAGAGTTCCACTATGAATGATGTACATGTAACATATAGTTTGACTCGGAGATCGAGTACCACTATGCTACATGTAATAGATAGTATGCCTCACAGAGTACCACTACTATATATGCATGAAGATCGATCTTCATGCATACGTACTACTTAATTTGCGATCTTATGCAATTACATGTGTTATATTAATTAATATATGCACCAAGTTGCTATGCATCACCTTTTATCTTCATGTACTACCTAAACCCAAACGCGTAGCAGGCGCATCGACGCGATATGAAACGGTCCGATACCCCTAAACCCCTCCCAAAGCATCGACGCGATATGAAACGGTCCGATACCCCTAAACCCCTACTAAAAACCCTAAACCCTGAATTAACCTTTGGTACCGGTTTGTACCTGCGCACTCCTGGACGCCCACGTGGAGGCCCCTTTAATACCGGTTCGCAATGAACTGGTACCAAAGGCGGGGGCTTTAGTACCGGGCCTTTAGTACCGGTTCCAAAATCGGTACTAAAGGCCCTCTGGAACCGGTACTAAAGGGGGGTTTCTCTACTAGTGCTCGATGGGCGGCCTCTGCGCCGGTCTCCAGTTCGGCCGGTCAAACGCGCACCGTTTGATCTTCGCGATTTAACGGTTCAGATTTACGCGTACCCCTTCGTTTTTTACTGTAACATTTGTGGTACCTTTACAACATTTGTGGTACTTTCGAAACTTTTTTGGTACACGGATGCCACATTTATATTTTTGGTGTTTTTTGCAGCAAAAAAATTGTGCTAACAAATTTAAAATCGCTGGTGGTAGCATTTTTTATTATCGGTTTTTTTGGTACATGGATGCAACAAAAAATTATTGTGTGCATTTTTTTTCAATTTTTTTCACTGTTGCAATAAAAAATCTGATAAAAAAATTACGTACCATGTTTATCATCAATTCGTGGCAGCAAATTTAATCTACGCTTGTAGCTTTTTTTATAATGGTTGCAACAAAATTCGGGACCCATCATCACCGATCACACTTCATCTTTTTTGTTGTAGCAAAAATCATTAGTAACATTTTCATATCATGCTACCAAATGAATGCACTTAGCACTAAAATATTATTAAATACATTCGTTTAGCAAAAAGTAACATAGATCAATATAATAATATTAATATAGTAATAGTACAGATAGTAGCATTTTATACTACGATTACAACAGTTATCATGTACCAGATACAACAAAAACGGAAAAATGAACACAAGTGGGTCTTGAACTGACCTGCCGGCTACCAACATTAACCAATCTCGATCGCCTACGTACGGCCGGCCGGGGTGCATGTGTGCGTGTGATCTCACTTCCCTATTTCAACAAGTGCATGCGGAACCCTGGCTAGTTCACATCAGTTGCTGCAAATTGCAACTTGCCGATGAAATGCCCCTTCCCATTTCGGAAACAGATCCATGGGGGTTCTCATTGATCTGCCTTTTGAGGAGTGAGTGAAGGTTCCAACGAAATAGATGGAGCCATGAGCCCATGAGTGCAGTACCAAGTCATGTTACTTATATTACTTTCTCCGATCAATATTACGTGTCGATCAAACAGATGTATCTAATACAGAAAACAAGTAATATTGATCGGAGGAAGTATTGTATATTCATATGCAGCACTCTCTTCGAATCATCAAACATCTAAAATGATCACCAAATAGTCTCTCGATGATCAATAGAAATGGAACGTTTGAGCAGCAACTACGGAGAATTCTAGCTATTCGTTAAGTAGAAGAGAATCGGCCCACTTTGTGTCGTAATCTTCATAACAAATACCGAGTTTTAAGGAATCGGCGGAAAACCTAAACACAATGATCTGATCGATTACTCCCGAACGAAAACAAGTTCAGTTTTTTTTTCTTTTTCTGTTCCAAACGACGGCCTCATAGTCGGATTCCATTGTCATAGCAATAACGGAATAGCAAAGTATCCATCATCAAGGCATCGGGATTGATCCGTATGTGATCACTACACAACACTAAGGAAGCCAATGCACTTTAGGATAACGGGGGCAACAGTTGGAAGACGGTAACATGGAATACCTACAACCGGTTTGGATGGCGGTCCAATAATAGAATAGGCGCATAAGCTTCTTTCCTATTTGTGCCGGGTTTTTTTTTTGTATTTCCTTAAGTTGTATCGAACCTATTTACATTGCTTAATAAAATGGTTGCATGCATCATTTTAATACAAAGACCGGGGGTAAAGCCGCCTTTTCCAATAAAAATGTGCAAAGAGAAAAGGGTAACTACGTGCGCTAGGAGTTGAAGCTACATATATCACTATGGCATAGCACTGGCGTAGAGCCAAATGTCGTCGGCGTAGGCCTACGCCGAGGGCCGCCGTCGGCGTACGTCTTCCTCGGGTTAGCCTTCAATGCTGTCGGAGTAGAAATATACGCAGACGGCCAGGCCGTCGGCGTATGCGAGGTGGGGTCCATGCAGAGACTAAGGGCCGTTTGGCCTGGTGGTCAGCTACACTGACGGCCTCGCCGTAGGCGTATCCCCGTTTAAAAAAAATCGTATTTTTTTAATTTTTCTAAATTATTAATTATTATTTTATTCCTACGCCGACGGCCTGGCCGTAGGCGTATCCCCGTTTGAATTTTTTCAAAAACAAAGGCCGTAGACGTATCCCCGTTTGAAAAAAAAAGTCAAATTTTATTTTTAATTTTTATTTAATCAATGATCATTATGCAGAATCTCAGGTCAAATTGACCTCCGTGGTCAAACTTCCCCAAGGATCACCCATCCTCACACTACTTCAGCCCCAGTGCGCTTAACTTCTCAGTTTAATTCAACACCTACCCCAACTTGCTTAACAGACACTTGTTGATATCTGTATCATATCAATAATATTAAACCTTGTTGATGTCTAGGACCTTGTTGATGTCTATGGGTGTGATGAAATTTTGAAAAAAAGAATTGAAACTTCCCGATCGATTACCTATCACATTTTGATCATTTTTAAAAATATATTTTTTAAATTTTTGAAAATCCATTTTTCATTTTCCGAGTGACAAAAGTAGGTTTTTTTTGTGAAAGTTCTATCAAATATTTAATCTCAACTTGAACCACTTTATTTTTGTAAAATACTAGACCATATTTTATTTACAATTGACCAAAGTTTTCAAATAATATGTTTTTTATATATCTCTCGTGAAAAAGACAAATTTTCGCAGATTCAACTCGAACGGGATGAAATTTGAACTACATGTGCTTGATAGTTTGGTCTTTATTTTTTCAAAAAATCATTTTTAGATACAAAAGTAGTCATGTAATCAGGGACCCACAAAGATATTTGTAAGATTCCACCCCTATCTATTACCGGTCATGCCCTTCGTTTTGACCACTTTTTAAAATCGACAAAAATAATTCAAAAAAATATAAAAAAATGTAAAACCTTCGCGTTGCATCCTAATTTATGTCTTACTAACCATACAAAACAACAAACTTGGAATAAGGCAAAAATTTTAAAAATTTCTTTTCAAAATGAGCTATCGAGTATGAAGATTCATGACTTTCAAACCAAATGACCGATGTTATAGCTAGTTTCAAAGAATAGTTTTTCCAAATGATCTCATATTTTGCACCTGTGTGTATATTATACTGGCCAACAAGTTTGCCAAAGAAAGTTTTTATTTTCTTTGCACGAAAAATCCATTTTTCATTTTTTGAGTGACAAAAGTAGGGATCTTTTGTGAAAGTTCTACCAAATATTTGATGTCAATTTGAACCACTTTATTTTTGTAAAACGCTAGACAATATTTTATTTACAATTGACCAAATTTTCCATGTAATGTGTTTTTATATACCTCTTCTGAAAAGACAAATTTCCGCATATTCAGCTGGAACGGGGTGAAATATGAACTACATGTGTTTGATAGTTTCCTCTTTATTTTTTCAAAAAATCATTTCTAAATACACAAGTAGTCATTTCATCAGGGATCCACCAAGATTTTTGTAAGATTCCACCACTATCAATTACCGGTCATGCCCTTCGTTTTGACCACTTTTTAAAATCGACAAAAACAATTAAAAAAAATGTAAAACATTCGCGTTGCATCCTAATTTATGTCTTAGTAACCATACAAAACAACAAACTTGGAATAAGACAAATATCTTAAAATAGTCTTTTGAAAATGAGCTATCGAGTATGAAGATTCATGACTTTCAAGCCAAATGACCGATGTTATAGCTAGTTTCAAAGGATAGTTTTCCCAAATTAACTCATATTTTGCACATGTGTGTATATTATAGTAGCCAACTAGTTTGCCAAAGGAAGTTTTTATTTTTTTTGCACGAAAAAATCATTTTTCCTTTTCTGAGTGACAAAAGTAGGGGTTTTTTGTGAAGGATCTACCAAATATTTGATGTCAACTTGAACCACCTCATTTTTGTATAATACTAGACTATATTTTATTTACAATTGACCAAAGTTTCCATGTAATATATTTTTTATATACCTCTTCTGAAAAAGATAAATTTCTGCAGATTCAGTTGGAACGGGGTCAAATTTGAACTACATGTGCTTGATAGTTTGCCCTTTATTTAAAAAATCATTTCTAGATACACAAGTAGTCATTTCATCAGGGATCCACCAAGATTTATGTAAGATTCCACCTCTATCTATCACCGGTCATGCACCCCGTTTTGACCACTTTTTGAAATCGAAAAAAAAATCAAAAAATGTTAAACCTTCGCGTTGCATCTTAATTTGTGTCTTAGTAACCGTACAAAACAAAAAACTTGGAATAAGGCAAATATCTAGAAAAAGTCTTTTCAAAATGAGCTATCGAGTATGAAGATTCATGACTTTCAAGCCAAATGACCGATGTTATAACTAGTTTCAAATGATAGTTTTACCAAATGAACTCATATTTTGCACATTTATGTATATTATAGTAGCCAACAAGTTTGTCAAAGGAAGTTTTTATTTTTTTTGCGCGAAAAAACTATTTTTCATTTTCCGAGTGACAAAAGTAGGGATTTTTGTGAAGGATGTACCAAATATTTGATGTCAACTTGAATCACTCCATTTTTATAAAATACTAGACCATATTTTATTCAAAATTGACCAAAGTTTCCATGAAAAATATTTTTTATATATCTCTTCTGAAAAAGACAAATTTCTGTAGATTCAGTTGGAACGGGGTCAAATTTGAACTACATGTGCTTGGTAGTTTTCTCTTTATTTTTTTCAAAAAATCATTTCTAGGTCCACAAGTAGTCGTTTCGCTATCACCGGCTATGCCCCCCGTTTTGACCACTTTTTAAAATCGACAAAAATAATTCAAAAAAAAATGTGAAACTTTTGTGTTGCATCTTAATTTATGTCCTAGTAACCATACGAAGTAACAAAATTGGAATAGCTATCGAGTATGAAGATTAATGACTTTCAAGCCAAATGACCGATGTTATAGCTAGATTGAAAGGATAGTTTTCCCAAATAAACTCATATTTTACACATGTGTGTATATTATACTAGCCAGCAAGTTTGCCAAAGGAAATTTTTATTTTCTTTGCAAGAAAAAACCATTTTTCATTTTCCGAGTGACAAAAGTAGGGGTTTTATGAAGGATGTACCAAATATTTGATGTCAACTTGAATCACTCCATTTTTATAAAATACTAGACCATATTTTATTCACAATTGACCAAAGTTTTCATGAAAAATATTTTTTATATACCTCTCCTGAAAAAGACAAATTTCTACAGATTCAGCTGGACCGGGGTCAAATTTGAACTACATGTGCTTGATAGTTTGCTCTTTATTTTTTCAAAAAAAATCATTTCTAAGTACACAAGTAGTTATTTTCATTTTATTAGTTTTTATTTAAAAAAAATTGCAGAAAAAATTGATTTTTTATTTTGTTATTCCTACGTCGACGGCCTGGCCTTAGGCGTATCCCTGTTTGATTTTTTAATCTTTTTCACACAAAAATATTTAGAATTTTTTTACAAAAAAAATCAAAATTATTTAATTACTTCCTCCGATCCATTTTAATTGTACTAAGTATGCGTCAATTAATTTGGATCGGAGGGAGTATTATTTTTTTGATACGCCGACGTCCTGGCCGTAGCCGTGTCCCCGTTTGAATTTTAATTTTTCTTATTATTTTTTATTTTTTATTTTTATTTTTTATTTTTTATTTTTTATTTATTTCTCTATGCCGACGGTTTTTTTGATTTTTTTTTAATTTTTAAATTTTGTAGGAAAAAACGTACGCCGACGACATTAGGTCTTGTGCCGTTAGGCCGTTTAACGCCGTCACACGTTTGGTTTATATGAGGACGGCTTTTCTTACGCCGACGGTGGCCGTCGGCGTAGCTCAATCTACGTCGACGGCTTTCTTACGCCGACGGTCACGCAGACGCCCTCCTCCTCTCAAGATCTACGCCGACAGCCCCGACATTTGGCCGTCGGCGTTTCGCTTAGTGTATCGTCCTTCTCCTAAAGTGCCCATCTTCTTTCAAATCCATCATTGTTATGCTCTCGCAGGGCCATCTCCAGAGTGCCCTAGCACCTCCTTCCAGCATACCATGTTCCTCTTCAAATTGAAGACGTGTTCAGTGTTGCATAAAGGAGCATGCATAAAATATGAATTTAACAGGTGACCTCACAAGTTCATGATGAAAACAAGTTGTATTCATAAGCTTGCAAATAGCCCAACGGATAGCCGACATGCTAACTATCTGCAAATTTCTACTTAACTGCAAATGTTGGGGTAGCCAGTAGAAGAAGTACGTAAAGCATCCAGATCTAGTCTATGCATAAGAAGGCCATGGCTTCCCTCGCTTTGCTTGTTTCTTAAATAATTTGGAATGAGAGAAACACACGTGTCTTCTGATACAAGTCTGCACCACCTCTGATCTTGCTAAAAACCATTGTCGATGAGGCAAAGCTCTGGGTCAAGGTGGGGGTAAAAAAAGCTAGGGACAATTGTAACGCGAGAATAATCTAACATGTGTTGTATGGATGACATTTGTAACAAACTCTATCTTCTTCTTAATCAATAGATGAGGAAAATATTTTGCCTTCGTTTTGAAAAAATAATAATACTTCCTCTATTCCACAATTTAGTGCGTCCGCGCTTATTGAAATTTAAATTTGACCAAAAATTAGACCAATAAGACCAATTACGTCGGGAGTAAAAATGATACCATTGAATTCATATTTGGAAGAAGTTTTCAATGGTATAATTTTTACTCCACCGCAGTTGGTCTAATTTCTGATCAAATTTGAATCTCGATAAACGTGGGCGTTCTACATTATGAAATGGAGGGAGTATGTTATAACACATAAAAGGAGGTTGGAGGCCAGAGTAACGATTTTTCACTGTGTATTTTACGTACCCAGGGTTATGGAATGTGAAAATCGCCTGAACACCCAAAAACAGTGTCGGAAACATGTACTTTATTTAATATATACATGCTATAATAAACCTAATACGGGTGAATTTTAGTTCCTTGGTTAAAATCAACTCAAATTAAGTTCCATTCCGCGAAAATGGATACGAGGTAGAATGGAAATGCTAGGAAACAGAAAAACACACATTAGCTTGGTAGACATCGCGAATTAACTTGTGGTTGAGTTGGTTAGGTGGATAGTTGTATCCCCAACCTTATAGAGTTCAAATCTTAGATTTGACATTGATGCTTGCATTTTTTAAACATATTTCAGGCTTTTCGATGGTGTGCTTTCAATGGGAGAAGACGTTTCCGTCGAAAATGAGATGATGACTTCGTTAATCTCAAAATGATTGTGCCGGCTCAATATTGCAAAGATGCTCATAACGATAGGATGTACGTCTGTGCTTTCATATGGATGAATGTGTATATTCGTGGCTTTGAGCGTTGTAGTGTGTTTTCTTAAAAAGAAAAACTAGGTAGACATCGCGACCAAAGTAGTAGTACCCCTACAATTACTTTATGTATGCATGGCTAGCTTTCGGAACACACACAGTTGACACGTTACATCAGAATTTCTACAAGTACTACGTGAACGTTCACACGATGCACCTCTTTCTTCCCCGACCAAGCACAATCTCAAGACTACTATACATACAAAAAAAATGTAGTACGTACATCTCCAACTCCAAGACTCCAAATGGAGTCATGAATGATGATAATCACATAAGATCATTCTGGGGCGTGTCCGGACGTGACCCTCAAAGGCCAAACTAATCGATATGGAATCGTCGACGTGACATTGTTAATGGGGCAGGGCGTGTACCATGAGATCATGTGGAGGACGCCCCATTGGGCAAGCTCTCTCTCGATCGCGCACGTACGTACGGCCGGCCGGCTAGGGTGCGTGTGCTCTCACTTCCCGATTAGAACAAGTGCATGAGGAGATCAATGGACCATGTCACATCATAGTTGCTGCAAATTGCACCTCGCCGATGTATGCGCCTTCCCATATCGGGGAAGGAGAAGTCGACGTGAGCGAGTGGAGGTTTTTCAGATGGAGCCAGTACAGTGCATACGAAATTCATGAATGCAACCGAAGTGTACTTGCTATCCATCTCATGACAACAGCTTCTTCTTTTTTTAGCAAAAAAGAGGTCTCTCACCTCGATTTTATTAAGAAAATCAACTTATTTTTGAATCAGACTATATAGCGGCACCACACCAGAAATTTAGCGTGCGGCGGCTACTAACAATAGTGACGCGATGCAGCAGTGCATGTAGAATCCATGTGATCCGCTAGTGCATGCAGGGAACAGCGCATGAGGATTTGAGAATCTAGTATTAACTCATCATTAGCAAAAAAAAAACTAGCTTTTTTAGCTTTAATTTTTTTTTAAATTATCTTTCAAACCGTTAATTCAACTTCTGTACACCCCTCCCCTTCTCCTAAAAATTTATAAAGGGTATTTCTGTCCATTCACTTAATTCTTTGATGGTATGGAAAAATATATGTAGGCCAATAAAACTTTGCATGTACTCCCTCCGTTCCAAAATAACTGTCTAAGGTTGCGACAGTTATTTTGGAACGGAGGGAGTAGCTTAGATGGTATGGGAAAATATACGTAGGCCAATGAAGTTTCAGTTGTGTGTGCGAAGAAGGCGAGATGTTGGGAAGCTCAGACTCCAGACTTAAGAAAATATGAAAACGACAGCTAAAAAATAGTTATTCCAGAGATCAGCTGTAAGATCAGCTACAAATTCTCATCACTCCAGCCCGCCATCCTTGTGGAGCTTTATAGACTTCATGTGTTACCTGCTCTAGAAGTTTTGCTCCAATCTCAACACCCTTTGTCCTACCCCCTTCGAGTGTATCATGGGACATATGCGCATTTCCATCCATCGAAGGAACCACATTCAAATCATCATCAGGAATATGTGAACTCGTTTCCATTGAGGAACCACCAAATGGTGTATATCAGGGATCGGTAGAAATGCATGGTCTGAAACAGATTCAGTTAGTGAGCCACGACTCGTCGACGAGGGCTTGCGGTTAGTTGAGGAGCTTGATATGAGAATCTCAGTAGGGCCCATTTAGAACAAAAAAATATAGACAAAATTATGGATGCCAAGCTCATTTAGGTAAATGAGGGAGTCAAACTTTCGTTTATAAGATTTTTTCAAAGTCAAATTTGATCGGTCTCCCATCTGGTCATTTTTAGTTCACATATAAGATTTATCCAAAGGCATACTTCGTAAATTTTGACCATATTTATATTAAAAATATCAACATCTATAATAATAAATTTATACAATATAAAATTAAATTCATGATGCATCTCATGGTATTGATTTTGTATTGTGAATGTTCATATTCTTCTCTATAAAGTTGGTCAAACTTTATAAAGTTTGACTTTAAAAAAGTTCTTCTATGTAGAGTAAAAAGGACCGGAGGAAGTATTGCTCAGCCAAACCACTATTATCAATTTCACGGCCAATTAAGCTAGTTGTAGTGATCGCACATCAGTTTGGTTGACCTCTGGCCTTAAGAGGACAGATGATGTGCTGATTGCAATCCCAGCTTTTGAGTAACACAAATTCTATTTGCAAAAAATACATTATCCTAACGTTAATGTGTTTTTGCTTCTTAACTGTGATTTTACTTCTCAACTGCATCATGTCTCGCAACAACATATTCTCAACTGCCTCCTCTTAACAAAATGGTTTTTCTTCTCAACGGTGTTTCTCCTTCTCGATTTTGTCATTTTAATTGTGTTTTTACTTCTCAATTACACCCTCCTCAATCACGGTTCTCCCTCTGAATTGTGTCATTTCAACTGCATTTCTCCTTCTCAACTACATCTCAAATAATGGCGTCCTTCTCAATTGTGTTTCTCCTTCTTAATTTTGTCCTTTTAACTGTTCCTCCTTCTCAACTACATTGTGTCATTTGTGCACTCCTTCTCGACTATGATTATCCGTCTCAACTGAGTTTCTCCTTTAAAGTTGAGTCATTTCAATTGTGTTTCTCCTTCTCAAATGCATCATCTCAACTATGTCGTGTTTCTTAATCGGTTTTTTACTTCTTGACCACATCCTTTCCGCTGTGTTTTCTCCTTCTCGACTGCATCGTCTCAACTTAATGCTCCTTCTCGACTACAACCTACCAACCCAAGTCTAATCGTTGGATTGAGCATCAGTATGTCGCACTTTCACATAGAGCATATTTTTATGGTAATAATCTGTGTTTTCTGAGGGTATACGAGACGTATGACGGATCTTACGTTCATTTGAGTGATTTTCATCCAAGATCTAGCGTGTGTTTTAGCTAGGACGTGTGTGTGTCTATATGTGGGTGTGAGTGTGTGTGTGTGTGTGTTGTCGTAATCCAAAAATGAATATTACAGTTGCGCTTAACTGCACATGGATACTGATATAGTTGTCATATGAAGTAATTTGAGAAGATAAGTATCACACACTTACAAAATAATTTTTCCAATATAAGCAGTAGTGGCATAATTTTCGTACATGTATAGGGTACATGACCCCCAGCAAGCAATCCCCATCCAAAGGCTCAATGCAATAGAGGTTATTGTTTTGATATTGATAGATTAAATCATCTTGCAAAGTACTAACTGGTTTTATTTGCTAATTCTACGCTCACACCAAGTCAAAACATTGGTACGAGCGTACTTAGCTCGCCATCACCCCATCTCAAGACACAGGTGTACATGCAAATAGTTGATAGATCAAATCATCTTGCAATCCTCCCTAGAACTGGACCCCTATTAGCCCCATAGAAAACATCAAATCAAACACATGAAGGAGCAAATTGCATGGGTGAGAAATGGCTAAGTCCAAGGTTGTAGATGGATGACCCTTCAAGTTAGGGGAGGAGCTGTGCTTGGAGATGGCAAGTCCTGTACCTGCTGGTCCCTGGCCAAGTAAAAGAATTGGCCCCTCCCCTTGGCCCTTGTGACAACTGTCAATTGTCATCTAAGATTACTGCCTTAGTTAATTAGTTACAAGATAATCATCACCATCACCAATGGGTTAGGACCACAGATATTAAGTAGAGTTAATTGTGCACAGTTCGTGTGCTAATCTCCCTCACTTTCTGCATGGCACATGCACTTTGTTCCCTACACATAGGGTGGTTAGTATGGACATGCCTGCCATTGCGCCACCCCAAACTAGTTGGCACTGTACTTCTTTTTTTGGCAAAGTTGGCACTGTGTACTTGTCGTATGATTTCTTATGAGCTCTCTGTCTACCTTTTCCCTCAAGTTTTTTGGCCTTTTTCCTTTAAAGATCTGTTATATTAAATTCAGAAGGACGGCAGTAGTTTACAAATCTAACCTTTTGAGCATTCCACATGAATGGGGTAATTATATTAATATAGATCTGAACTTTATGTACAAAATTGAGTGAGCAAGATACAGACCCTGACAAGCTGTCCATGCTCCATAGTGATGTGGTCTTTACTAGTTTTCAATGACAGAAACAATGAGTACATATACATTTTCTACCAATCTTTGCATCCTCGCCTCATTTTGAGTTAACACTTAACGCACAGCATATTCTTAAATTATATCTACACGTCTGATGAAATTGGGGATATCGAAACCAACTTTTTTTTTTGAGGCCGACTAGAAACCAACATTAGATGCAATACAATCTGTTGTGGATGCAACAGGTGGTATGTCGAAAAGATCCACCAACTGAACTTAGGGGTGGGAACCATTTCCCCAACCCTGAATAAACCCGAGTTTACATATTACCTCCGATCCATATTAATGGGCTCACCTTTGTCTAGATTCATATGTATTTAGTTAAGTATTTAGATTAGATGCATGTGTATCTAGACAAACTTAAGTCCATTAATATGGATCGGAAGGAGTATATAAACCGAATAATCCAACACGAAATACCATCAGGTTAGCCTGATCCATGTGGATGATATTGGAACGAGTTCAGCATACATTTTATCGCAACTGAAGTTTAACCCAAGAACAACATATTGGTATCTTTGTGGAGTGATGGAGTTGTGGTGGCAATCTCATCATCGGGTTACAAATCCTGATTTACACACATGCGATGCGTCACAAGGATTTTATTGTGTATTGAGGATTTATCCATATTCTCCGTCATTATATCTTCGATGCATCATCTTTTTAATTGCTTATAGGTAAAGTACCAAGTAGGCCGGTAACTCGAAAAGACCAACTAAACTGAATTGGCTCAGGTGGATGGCACTGCAATGATTCCAACATGCGTATATGCCTTATCCTCCTGATTACTAATTGAAGTTTTACCCAAGAACCGCCCACATCTTCATGGGGTGGTGGTACAAATCCTCATCCTCACATTTACACACATGCGATGCCTCACTGGGATTTACCCCTCATCCTCTAGTAAACAAGAAAAGGTATCACCCCTCATCCTCATGCTTAGGTAAGGTATGCAAGTAGGAGGCAAAGAATGACTCAAAACCCTAGTCCAGACCATTGGCCATCACCTTCCACATTGGGGCCGGGCTCCCCATGTCCTGCATGCCTCCTCCACACCACCTCAGCCATGCACATGCACGGCGATGGTGAGACATCCCATGCTACCCAAATCATCACCACGCCTGTACGTACGTACCTTCTTGTGTGTATATATATTCTTCTCCTCTTTACACCTGTTGCACTCTCAGTCAGTTACATGCACTGCCTCTCACTCTCCTCTCTTCTTCTTCTTCTTCTTCCTCCGGCTGCCGACATGGTAGGCAGCAAGACGCACCACCACGCCTCCTCCTCCCTCCTTCCGGAGGAGCTCAACCTCTTGCAGAAGGCCAGGTGCTCCCCTGACGATGGCAACGGCAACGGCGTCCATAATGGTGGAGGAGGAGGGCGGGGCGCGCTGGGGCAGTGGAAGTGCCGGCTGCTCGACTCCCTCCGCCCCCGGCGCCCGCGCTGCGTCGTGTGCCTTCAGGTTCAGCACGTCACCGGCATGCCCCCGGCGGCAGAGGGGCGCGGCGTGGTGGTCGGGTGGAGGAGCAAGGGCGGCGAGGGCGAGAACACGGCGCCCGCACGGGTGTCGCGCAGCGGCGCGGCCGCGTTCGACGAGGTGTTCCTGCACTACTTCACGGCTGGCGGCGCCACGCTCCGGAGCTTCACCGTGTGGGCGACGCTGGTGGAAGACGATTTGGCGAGGGGCAGCGGCGGGGGAGGGGACCTGGGCGCGTTCCCCGTGGACCTCACCGAGGCCGCCGTGGCCGAGAGCTCGCACCCGCAGTTCGGCGGCAAGGCGCTCAGCTTCCAGCTCGGCGGGGCGGGCGCCGGCGCTGTGCTCACCGTGAGCGTCTACTGCAGGGTGATGGAGCAGGAGGAGATCCATGGCGCCAACGGTACGTACTGTCTGTCACCAGGAAAATGGTGCATGCATCTTCTAAACAACTTCCATAGAAGATGTTCTCATCGAGATCCAGATTAATCTTCTATTGACCTAGCCAGCTTCTAGCCTCCATAGGAGAAATAAGTAAATAAACCCTAGCTAGGTAGCTAGTGAGGCTTGATGTGACTTAATTTAGCTCAACACTTTGCGTTAATTACACTACTGTAGTGTGTAAACTAACTAGACACTGCACGTTGATTAAGTACTTGGATGTGTGTATGTACGTGGCAGGCCATGCGCGGGAGAGGAAGAACAAGGGCAAGGGCGCGTCGTACGCGTCGTGCCTGCCGGACCTGAGCTGCCTCCGGAACCGGCCGGCGGCAGCGGGGGCGGCGTCGGCAACTGGTTTGCCGCGGCGGGCGACGTCGCTGCGGTCGGAGCGGGGCGGGTTCATCACGATCGAGAACTCGGTGGCGGAGATGGAGGAGGAAGAGGGGTTCATCACGATGGAGAAGGGCACGGTGTCGTCGCGGTCGCGGCGGGCGGCGCTGGCGCTGGAGGCCCTGGCTGCTCAAGAGGAGGAGGAGGAGAAGCCGTGCCTGTTCATGGAGCTGTCGTCGTCCGGGGAGGCGTCGCTGGAGGTGGAGGAGGTGGAGGAGGAGTTCCTGTCGATGCTGGAGGACAAGTACTGGGCGGAGATGGCCCGGAGCAAGGAGATCGAGAAGGGGCTGAGCGTGAGCCTGGACGCCGGCCTCGACCTGGGGCTGGACCTGGGCTCGCTCATCCGGGACGCCGAGGCGGAGCTGGCCCGGGCGGAGCAGGCGTGGAAGAGCAAGGTCGGCGCCGCCATCGTCGAGGAGGAGGAGTACAAGGAGCTTGTCCGGCGGTGGGGCAGCGGCGCCAGGGACCGGGAGCACCTCGCCGCCTCCAACTCCGGCTGCTCCTGGGGCTTCGGCTTCGGCAGCCCCATCTAATCCGATCAATTGGACATTGATATACTACCATATTGTTACATCACCCATGTAACATGCATGCATGCATAATGATGGGTCATTAAGCCTAAATAGCGTGTTAAATATTAGTGTGATTTGCTTGTAATGTTGCAAAGAGGAAAGAAATTAAATATGAATGAATCAAAGACGCCTGTAGATTTTGCATTGCACTGTTTTTTTTCGAAACGGATAAAAAAAAAATTCGAAACGGTGCATTGCGCTGTAGTGCTAGGAGTACTTCACTGCTGCTGGTGGTACTACAGTACGTCCTTGGGAACAAAGCAAAGCGGTCAACTAGCCCTTGGCCGCATGTACGGGCATATACGAAGCGACCGACCTGGTGGAAAGGAGCAAAGCGGAGTGAGGGCATGGGCATGGGGATCGGCGACCGGTCCCCACAACCCACATTGCAGCACGCCCTGATTTCATGCCTCCTCTTAACTCTGAAGTACGAAGTGGGAGTACTAAATTACACAGGATAGCCCACGGTTTCCTTCATCAATCTGGTATCTTATAGAACTGCAACTTACAATCATGGCCCAGAAAAATCATCTTATAGCAGCGATCGGGCGGGTTGCACGGCGCACGGTGCGAAAAGTCCGAAACAACGGGGGATGGGGTATGGAATTATGACATTGCATCCTAGCTAGGATTATACAGGTGTTACAGATCATGAAATTCAGAGAGACAGACCCAACTGGTTCCCAAAAAATATGAAAGCCAACTTATAGTAGTGATGGCCCCCTACGCTAAAAGAGCTGGCTAAAGGAATGGTTTGTTTGTGTACAGGTACAACAAAAATAAGCAATCTACCTTGGCCTTGGTCCTGGCCCTGCCCCTGGATCTTCCAAAACCTGGAGGGAGTTCGCCCACACATCTATTTTGGAATGGTGATGTGGTTTTCCAGGTCCCACACCACAATCTTGCCGTCCAGTCCTACAACCACGAGAGAAGACACAGTATAAAAGGGTGTCAACACATCCTACAATTCAAACAAAAGGACTGGAATGGGCCAGGAGAGGCCAGTTCGGTATTATTTCCAACCTGATGTGCTGAAACGTTTGATAACGCTCTCGCTCCCTTTTCTCAATGGCACGATGCAACTGAGGATAAAGAACCCATAATTATATACCAGAGACAAAGAGCGTAACTAGAACGGCAAAATGGTGAAAACAGATGGACGCAGGGGAATTACGTTATGCAGTTCTCGTGAGCGCCGCCGCGAGGCTTCGATGGTTCGACAGTGTCGCTGCTCAACGTCTGCCTCGTTTGGCCGTACAACTTCCCAAGGGCCTCTGAGAGCTGAAACATACATTCATTTAGCATTAGCTCCTGCCTTCCTTTAATGAAAATGTAGCTGTCGATTAGAGTAAGACCAGCAACCATGTGCAGTGTACCCGTTTCACTTGATTTACTGACTTATCATTACCAGAATCTAGAGGGGCTTGGCATCCTAGTACACGGTGTTCATAGAAAGGAAACCCAACTTTATAGAACTAACCAGACACCATCTCAGAACATCTCATGCACACATAATATCTCATATAGCCAACAGCTAGTTTAACATGTACTCTCAACTATTCAGGAAGCAGTTCATCCTACTTCTACAGATGCAGACAGAACAATCTCGTGAATAAGGAACAAATATCAAACACATATAACAACATACACCACAGAGGCATGATAATCATAAGAGGCACCTGTGAGGCTTTTGAAGTTGATGGAGTAACTTTCCTTTCATCCAAATATTTGACAAAACTCCTACAGGAGACAAATATATATAGAACTTTATAAGACTTGGGTATCAAGCTTTGACGTCAAGAGCTACTAGCAAACCCTGTACTTTAATTAGTGTCATCTGTCAAAGATTGAGCAATGGAATAATTTGCCAAGGTACCACAAGACTAAAAATTGAGAAGCGGAAGGTGCATGATGAAGTTAACAATTTACATGATGTTTACAGGAAGCAATGATCACTTCAAAGCACTGCTACAGTAAAGAGAAAATGCAGCAAAATTAACAAAACAGTTGATATGCACAATTTTCTTACCAAAGTCCAGTCTCATCTGCAGCAAAGATCAGAGGATTGCAGTCAAATCCAACACCAATTGCCATCTTTTCAGAAATAAAAAGAATCTGAAATTTTGAAGAGTTCAGATTAATCAAATATGGACATCATCACATGCAACTAAACAATAGCAAAAGGGAAAATGCTGACCCACATCACGGAGAGGCAGATCGCGCAGCGCCAAATTTTGTGCAGCAGGAGACGTTTCAACATCATCGATAAAATAAATCATGGAACTGTGCCCTGAAAATAACACACAAAAAAAAACTCAATTCAGTGTCTGCAAAAGTTTGCATAGTATCTGCAGATACTTAGATACTTTGCATAGATAGATCAAAGGGACAATAGTCTCACGAGAGAACCCAAATTCAGTTAGGAGAAAGGACAAATTGAACTTGAATAAGCCAATCATAATCTCATCAGGGCTTATTCTCCTAACATGGACGACGCATATGGATCCATCTCCAGCCGCTGCTCCTCCCTAGGTCCTCGGCGCGCCCCATCCCTCCTTCCTCGGGCACGCGGGACAACAACTTCCAAATCCGGCGGACGGCGCCACACTCCGGCGTCCGGCCGGTCCAGCAGAAGCTCCACCTCGGCCCCTCCCTCCTCCCAGTCCTGGGCGTCACCATGATTTTTTCCCTCTCGATTTGCTATGAGCTGCTCCTTTTGTGTATTGTTGTTGCCCCCTGCTCATCTAAAATTTTGGTATGGATATGTTTTTGTTGGGAAAAACCATGTAATAATTTGAAGATCTTTTCTTCCAAGTCTTCTTCTTGAGTACTCGTAATATTATGCGAGACAATGATGCATGTATGTTATTTATATGGTCAACAATGAGCTTTCGTATGTTTGATTATAACGAAATGATAAAAAATAAGATAATATCGTTCAATCAGAACAACAATATATTCTCAGGGCATTACAGACTTTTCACTGACCATACAACGGATAAGCTGAAAAAGCAGATATTGAAAAGAACTGGCTAGCTTATTATTTGGAGCTTATTTTCACAGCCGCTTATCTAGAGCTTATTTCCACAGGAGCTTATTTTCACAGCATAGCTCAAAAGAACTGGCCCTTAAAATGATTAGGAGAAGCTGAATTATAAAGAGGGCATACAACAAACTTTTAGAAGTTCAACTACCACTCCAGAAGAGGGTCATGTATAAAAAGAAAGATGATGAAACACCTTGGCAAGTAATAATAAATTAATAATGTTGAGTTAGTAAGAAGTTATTTTGCATAGATGGCTGCTGAGAAAAAATGGAAATTAATGGTACTCTTAGGAACAAGAAACTTGGGGGGAAACCTGCATAGGCCAATGTTTTTCCACTTGGTGACCACCTTACGCCAAATGACCATGTAGGCGATAGATCAAGCTGAGCAATTTGCTGCATCCAAATAGAAGAAATTGTTACAAACACAACCAGCAACTTGAACAGGAAAGAACACCGATTAATAACACACTGCAAGCATAGTCTTGTTGAACATTCCAAATCATATTATGATCCTGGATTCTTAGCCTCCAAAGAACAAAGGAATTGGGAAAGTATTTCATACAAAAAATGTCACTATATGGTCAAAAACAAACTATGAGAATCAGCAGATGAATTATTAGTATTATAACCCTAGATGGAGTGCAAAGGCTAACAAAGTTTATAGATGTGATATAACTTGGTTACTACTGATAAAAGACATAAACGGTTCAGTAACATGTCATTAGTCTACAAGGCAAATAAAGAAATCAGCTAGCATATTTGGCACGTGACGTGAGATGTATATTACAGGGAAGGAACAGCTTATTATGAACGAATGGATCAATGAATAATAGCAGATACCTCCCCAAATTTCCAGTCCATAGAGGCACCTGCTTGTTGTCCCCTGATCAGAAGAAGAGAGATTATTAGACAGCTAAGCATTTCGAATTTCCTAATGTCTGTAAGACTGTAAGTATGGTAATGCTTTCAGTTCAAAATAAAATATAATTGCAATGTCCACCTTGTATCTACACCCTTGATGATAGTAGAGAACACTCTGCATTTACCATCAGTAGAAGTTGTTGCAAGATGTATCTGAAAGAACATGGAAGCAGAGAAACCAATATTACATCAATACTAGTTTGATGCAGTGATATTGAACATCAAGAACAAACAAAATCACATCAAATAAATCCAATCATCTTTATGGCGCCAATGAGATGCTACTAACACCACAAATTAACTGGGGTACAATGAGATAAGGCCACCTTTACTTCACTCTTTTATGTTGCATTTCTCATTATAGAGCGGGTGAACCGGAAATGATTTTTTTTTACTACTCTCAATTGATAAAGACCACAACCATAACAAATGCACCCCGTAAATAATTATCCCTTACATTTCCCAAGTGGTGATTACGATCGAATTACTTCAAATAGAGGCATGATATTATGCTCACATTGTTTGGATGCCACGCAACACTAGTAACAGAAGATTCATGCTTCTTCCTAATAACCTTGCTAATCCACCTGTAGCACAAGAAAAGATTGAAGCAGTTTAAAAACGTGTAATGAGAGTGACACATCAACTTCAATAATTGCATGATCAGAATAAAACACTATCATAGTCTCAGCAATTAGTGCACTGGGCATGACAAATCAAAGAATAATTTAATCAAAGCATGTGCACGACTAATGGAAGTGGCAGAACAAATACCAGTTGTTCTCTTGTTCGTAGTAGCAAATGCATACAGACTTAGCACCACTTCCCACAGCAAACTTATTTTCTGCAAACAGTACAAAGGAATTTTTAAAGGGTGTAGAATATCCAGCTAGATATCTTTCACCTATGGTTGGCGGCTAAATAGTCGTGTGCAGCTATGTTCTACCTTGGGAACCAAGTGTTCATAACCAAGTAAGAAAAATAAGTTCAAAAAAGAGGTTGCCTGAAATAAAAAAACGGGAAACCATATCTACTGGGAGAATCTGATCATTCAGCAACAAAGATACTCCTAATGCGTTTGTAATAGGGCAGGCTACTGAACCTTTTGGGCTCCACTGGACACATAAAGCTGCACGATTTAGCTTGAGAATAACAAGCGTAGGAACCCAATCTTGTCCTTCTTGTGTCCAAACATATCTGCAGGTTAATAAAGGAAAAAAAATTAACTATCTCCTTTAGACTAACAAACATACTATTTACTTGGAGATTAGAAATTATGCTCAAACACTTACGAATTTCTGTCATGTGAAACTGTCACAATTTTGTTTGAAGATTTACTCCAGTCTATTCCAGACACGATCTGATCATGCTACAAGATATAAGGATAAAAACGAATAAGCTAATGTAAACATACTGATTAGAAACTAGCAAATGGAAATGTTCAATGAAGAAGAGAGAGACAGCTCAAGTGCAGCTAATATCGCACATGTAAGGCGGGAAAAAAGGGAAAGTCTACCTTTGCAAGAACATGAAGTTTCTCCCACTTGTCTGTGAAAAACTTATAAATGTGCACTTCTGTTGTATTTGGACAAAAGGCAATCACTGAAAGAGAGAAATGATTCCCAGTCAAGTTAACTGATTAGATGACAAGGCACCTGCATTTATAAATTAAAATGACAACAGTTGCGCAGTAGAAGGCAGCGAATGATATTTGGACATTACAGTTAATGTATGTATGATCTACTGCTGTGTCCTTCCCCAAGAACAATTGAAGGGACAATGTATACCACGCAGAAGCTAGCTAGTAGCAGAAAGGCATGTCTGAAGACTATTTTCATGAGCACATGAGGTTGTGAAGGGCAACAGAACTACGGTGAGGCAATACGTTTGTTGGTCCAGTTAACGGAAAACAACAAATTTCATCTGGTCAACTGTCAGATATTGTTCTAAACGCCCAAATTCACTCACGCACCTGTGCCAACATGAGAATCCAAATCACTTGGGATTGATTCATCATCCATGTCACCCATGATATCTCATCAACACAGTAAAGAGGGAATTTACTACATGGCACCAACCGACAGCCCATAAATCACGAAACGCTCACCATTCACAATGATCTTCATGCATAGTGCAATCAAACATGAGAAATCTAAATCACCTGTGACTGACTGATTGATTGAATGTATCATCCGAATATGGTATCACTGGGAGCACCGCGACAGGGCATTTACCTGGCACCAACCGACAGCCCACAAATCACGAAATGCTCGCTGTTCCAGCAGAGTCACGCGAAAGCGGGAACCGGCGGACCACGCTACTGGCTATTCCTCGAAATAAATTAATGGACATTTGGGATGGGGTGATCCGCGAGCTCGGGCGAAACCCTAGGAATCTGCCCTGAATTCGACGCCTAGGCGGACACCGATCAGGCGGGCGCGGTCGCAGGTTATCCTATGGCGCGGCGAACCGAGGGTTGAATTGGACGGGCGTGAGATCTAGAGCGTAGGGGGAGGGAGAGAGGGAGAGGGGGGGAGGAGGAGGAGAGGGCGTTACTGGACTGGTCGGGGCTCCAGGCGTGGCAGGAGATGCACTCGGCGAACTGGTGGATCGCCTGCGCGGCCATCGGGGGAGGGCGCGCCGGAGAGGAGCCCCGCGGCGCGGCGCGGCGGAGGCGAGGGGGGCGAGGCGATGGTGGAGGTGGAGGTGGAGGTGGGGGGAGGAGACGGAGGAAATTGTCAATGGAGGTAGGGGGGGCTTGCAGGCGAAGGGAAGGGGGGAGGCAGGTGCCACTACACTAGCACCACTGCACTACAGCGGCGTCACTAGGCCGTCAAAGAGGGTGGGGAGTAGGATGGGCCAGCCGGTCCAGCGGTCCACGGATTGCCGGCCCGCCAGGCCCACGCCACCGACCATGCATGGGTCCCACTTGTCAGCACCATCTGATCCTGCTACTTTGTCTCAAAAAATAAAATTTGATGGAGTGCAACCCGATATGAGCAAAAAAAGAAAAATTAAAATAGTAAAAGAATTCAGAAAAACCTGAATGTTCTGTGGCGTCGTGTTCTTAAAAAAAAGCAGAAAGTTTGGACATTCAAGGAGACTGCGGGAAAAAAGACAAATTTCGGAATTGTGAGAAACTTTTAAAAAAATACTATTTGCATCTGAATTTATCTTTTTTGGCATGAGCTTCTCAGATGTCTAAACATCCTGAAATTTTGCACAAACATCACACATTTGAGCATCTTGCACCATAAAAAAGTTTTTTTTATTTTTTGGTATTTGTTTTGATTTTGATGTTCATAAGATGTAGATGACCTCAGGTTCGGAATTGAATTATCAAACTGATGGTGCTACTGAGAGTCGGGAGTAGTGGCGGAGCTCAAAAAACAAAGTTGGGCGGGCCAGAGAGCATATTTTTTTTTAAATTTGAACCATATAAACTGTTTCAGTAGATATTGGTCACACCACTCAGCACCTTTTGTTCTCATTGATTACAAAATGAGCAGATGCATATATATTTTCTCATGGCTGCTTACACTACACTAAAGCTTATAACCTGTAAACAACAATTGATTAAATTATTTTAAACTACATTACACAACACTATAGCAATGTCAATTGAGTAGACAACCACTTACCCAAAGTATCAAATAATGCTATCAAATCAGAAATCATGTGTTAGACAATGAACAATTCTATTCTTCTGACAAAGAACTTAAATGGATTTTTTTTTTAATTTAAAGACTGAGAAGCATGAGCTCCACGGTATTTTATTGAATAGTAAAATAGTACAAAGAGAGAACCTCAGATCTCAAAGTAAAACATGGATAATTACAGGGGGGGCTACTTACCTACTCTACCTAGAGCATGCTATTGATCCAATCTAGCAACTGAGATCTAGTATCTCCCTGAAATCTATGTGAAAGCAGGGTGATGTCATACACAAAATGCCTTCTCTAGGTATGAAAAGCAACTCTTTCATTCTTGAAGGTCTTTCCATTCCTGACTAGCCAAATACCCCAAGCAGCAGTGAGCATAACTTCCATGAAGAAGGGGTGACCAAAGGAAAGGCTGGCATGCTAGAGACAATCATGGACATGCCTAGCAGCAGACCATTCAATCTGCAGATAGTTCTACACTCTGGTTCTAAAGTTACAAGTAAAGAACAGATGCAATCTGTCCTCATAAACCTGAGCAGGGCATAGCACACAACAGTTGTCTTCTGCGGCAGATCTCCAGTGTCTTCTCAACAAGAGATCTTTAGTTTTCAGTCTATTAAAAAGTAACAACCAACCAAAGACCTTGATCTTCATTGTACATTTGCTTTTCCATAACTTGGTGCAAGAATTGTCATTCTGGATGTTAGAGTGCATGAGTGTATAGAAACCTTTTGCAGTGTACCCATGTTTTCCAGGCCAAACCCAAGAGTCATGGGGATGGGTAGGTCTTTGCATCACACTTAGCCAATCTCTGAGAGCAAAGTATTCAGTTGCAGCCTGTTGAGAAAGTGGTAAGTGAAAGAGATGTTGTTCACCCTCAGTGGTGAGAAAATAAATGGATTGTTTTCCCAAAGATGCAAATCGATTAAAAACCATTTTAAAATGTCACGATGTCATTTTTACAGTTCAATCCATACATTTCAGAACTATTTACATGATTAATTCTGTCCAATACATTTTTATTGTATTAACTGACAGGTGACTTCTATAGACAATGATCATAACAAACACATTTTCATAAGAGATACCAAATAATATTACATATGGAAACTAATTATAATGCACATAATTTTATATATTTATTGGTGATTACTCTAATCATTTTGTTTCAATACAAAGTACAAAATATGCATGTTGGACAAATTTACCTAAAAAGGATTAGAGAATAATATAATTAGCCCAGTTTCTATTCTAAAACTTTCTATACATATGCTTATCTAATCACATAGTAGAAACTACTAGTGTGGTATTTGTTGGATCATAGGTACTTACCGTAAATTGATATAAATTATGTATTATAGAAATAATACTTCTAATTCAAAGTTTTATTACAAAATATATCTTACCATCTGTTTATGATATTAAATACAAACATAAAATACATTAATTAATATTTATTTTCATTGTCATATGGTTAATTGTGCTAACAAAGAAAATATTTGTAACATTATAACATGATAAAAATGATATCTAGATATGTAAATTTAGTAAATAATTTATTTATTATGCTGTCGACACCCGGAACCGGTGTCGATGCGGGGTGCGCCGGCGAACGTGCTGAGCCTGAGCGATGCACGGAGCGCATAGTACCTAGGCATGTAAAGAATCTGTGGGTCACTGAAAAAAGTAGAGCAATTGATGAGTTAAGAACAAAGAGAAATCTTACTCCTGGAGCGATATCTTGCGGTGGTTCATTCCGACCGCTTCCGTAGCGGCGACCATGAGGATGGAGAGGTTTCCTTGATGGAGAAGGAAGCTGGGAGGCAGGCGTTGACACAAAGGAGGAGAGGGCAGGAGGGGGCAAAGAAAGGAGAGGGGAGGGGCTTTTATAACGCGCACGTGAGTCCCCCACCAAACCATCCATCCATTCGGCCTTGGTCGGATGTTGTTGATAAAAAAGGCAAGCATGGCTCTTCCCGTGTGTGTCGTCGATTTGATTTAAATGGGTCAGGGTTGGATGATTAATTAGAAGTTGAATGGTCGATAATCCATTCGTGGTGATTGGGGAACACATTTAAACATACATACTCATAAATTCTACTCGTATTTGATATGATTAATTTGGTAATTTATACTGAAGGCAGCTAGACGTCCATGTTGAGTTGCCACGAATATTATTTCTTAAATCGAACGTATGACTATGTACTTAGTTTGTGAATAATGTTTATTCACAATGATAGAGAAGTTGATCATTTAATTACATTTATTAAATGTTCAAACAAAGTTAAAATAAGAATTGAAAGACCTAAACAAAAGTCATGAGATGATCGAAATTTATGTGAACACGCCATTTTCATAAACCCGATATGAGGAAAACAAATATTCTTAAATAGTAAAAAATAGAAAATCTAAATGTTTCTGTGGTGCAAGTTGCTCAAGTGCGCCATGTTCTTAAATTTTTTGAAAAGTTTTGACATTCAAGGAGCATGTGGCTAAAAAGACATATTTTGGATGTGTGAGAAACTTTTGAAAACAACACTATTTGCATTTGATTTTGTCTTTTTTTGGCATGAGCTCCTCGAATGTTTAAACCCTCTGAAATTTTGCACGAACATCACACATTTAAGCATCTTGCACTATAAAATCATTTCAGTTTTTTTTTCTACTATTTGTTTTGATTTTACTATTCATAGGGTGTAGATGAGCTTAGGTTTGGAATTGAATTATCTTCAACTGGGGATCGGGAGTGGAGAAAGCTATGGCATATTTCTATCCCAACGAAGATTAAACAATTATGTGCATACTAGCGCGTTAGTCTTGGAAAATTCTAATATGAGTCCGGGCTCATAAGCTTCTGGTGAATAGTAAATTTAAATTAAATAGTAAAAACTTAAAAAATTCTAAAAAATAAACATCCAAGATGCTCATTTGCGTAAGGTGCATCAAAATTTCATAGTGTTTAGATATCCGAGGAGCTCATTACAAAAAATATATAACTAACTCCAAATAGTGCGCTTTCTCAAAGCTTCTCAGACACCTAAATTTTAGTTTCACTACTAGAATTCACAAGTTTGCCATGCGTTAGCCTCTTTGCCGTCTGCAGTTCATCGGGACGGACGTCAAAGGGGTTGTATGCCGTCTGCTGCCCTGAAGACAGACGGCAAAATGGTGACACATGGCAATAGACTTGTTTGCCGTCTGCTGCATGGTAGACAGACGGCAAAGGTGTCTTTGCCGTGAAGAGACGGACGGCAAATCAAATGTGGGTCCCACTCGGACGCCTCGCTCACCCTAGCTAACGGTGACAGGTTGTGCCGTCTGCCAGCAGACGGCATAGCGTTCTTTGCCGTCTGCTGGCAGACGGCACAGCCCTAGACACTGTTAACCCTCCCACTTGGCCATCTGGCCCACCACCTCCTCCCTCACTCCACCAACCCCGAGCGCTCACTCTCAACCCCCGGAGACTCCTACGCCGTCGCCGCCCTCCAACCCCGGTGTCGCCCTCCAACCCCGGCGCCGCCCTTCAACCCCGTAGCCACCTGCGCCGCCGCCCTCCTCCAGCGCGGCCGCCGCCCTCCTCCAACCCAGGCGCCGCCGCCCTCTCCTCCAGTGCCGGACCCGCCGCCCTCCTCCAACGCCGGCCTCGCCGCCAGCCCCCACCCCCTCTCCACGGTGAGCCCCTAGGCCTCCCCCTCTCTGTTTTTATTTTTTTCTATTTATTTTAGTATTTTTTTACCCACATTCTCTATGTATTGTTAGATTATTAGTATTAAGCCCCTGTTAATTAGATTTAGTTAGGATAAGAGAAAAAAAATTAGTTAGATTTAGTTAGGATAATCTTAATGATTGTTGGCTAGGTTGCGGGCGGCCATAATTGAGGCATAAATCCCACCGCTGTGTCGCAGCAGATCATCGTGTCGCCCTTGCTCGGCGATGACACCATCCTTGAGCACATCAATCTTGTCCGACCCGATGACAGTTGTGAGCCGGTGTGCTACGACAACACATGTCCGTCTCCCGTCCATCACCAACCTTCCTAAGACGCCCTGCACCAGTGCACTCGTTGCCTCATCCAGAAGAAGCATCCTTGGATCCCTCAGCACCACCCTTGCAATCGCAACTCGCTGCTTCTGTCCCCCGGACAGACGCACACCCTGCGCCCCGACACGCGTGTCGTACCCACAAGGGAGGGAGGAGATGAAGCCGTGTGCGCCAGCCACCTCTGCTGCTGCTATCACCTCCTCCCTTGACACACCAGCGCCGGCCGGTGCGCCGTATGCTATGTTTTCTCTCCTGCACCACCAGCCCCATCTACTGCCTCAGCCAGCTGACCTTCAAGCTCCGAAGGTCCATGCCGTCAAGCGTTATAGTGTCGTGGTCAGGGTCATAGAACCTCTCTAGTAGCGCAATTATAGTCGACTTACCGCTGCCGCTCTTGCCGACGAGAGCTACGGTCTGGCGGGACGGGATGGTTAAGCACAGGCCTCTCAAGACCTCAACTTGAGGTCGCATGGGATATCTGATTTAGTTAGGATAAGCCCCTGTTAATTAGATTTAGATTTAGTTAGATTTATTTAGGATAAGCCCCTGTTAATTAGATTTAGTTAGGTTAAGCCCTTGTTAATTAGAAAAATTAGGGGTAAAAGTAGAATAAGAAAAAGAGGAAGATAAAAAAAGATATAGGAAATAAAAGAAGAAGAAGAAGAAGAAGAAGAAGGAGAAGGAGGAGAAGAAGAATAAGAAGTTGGAGGTGAAGAAGGAGGAGGAGGAGAAAAAATAGATAATGAAATAAATGTAAATAATAGGAAAAACTAAAAGAAAAAATATGTAATTACCGGTATCGAGTTTCCGTGTTGATTGGGTGCATTTTACAGTGCAGGACTTTCCCTGCTGTGTGGGTCCGGTGTTCGACGACCTCCGCCACCTACATTCGACGACCTACCTGAGTTCGAGGGTGAGCAAAACAATTCTTATCCTCTCTCCCCCTTTCTTTTGCTCAATTCTGGTCTTACACTAGCTAACTAGGTAGATTTAGTATATTCATATGTATAGTCGCGTAACCAGTATGCGTCTCCCGTTCGAAAGGGTTACAGTTATAAATATGCATTAATTTGCATATTTATAATAGTGATTCTTTCGAATTGTCCAACGTTATCCATGGACAGCCCGAGTATGTGTACATTGGGTCGGTTTTCCATGCTTTGGTCCCGATCCGACGCGGTATTTCGTCAGCGCCTCCCTGTTGTTCTCCAGATACACAACCTCTCGGCTTGTTGTCGAGACGTGTATTAGGAGAACAGCGGGGAGGTGCTGCCGAAATATCGCGTCGGATCGGGATCAAAGCATGGGAAACCGACCCAATCTACACATACTCGGGTGGGATTAGGACCTATATTACGGCTCAACAGGCCACCCGGGTTTTCTATCTATCCTACCCCTGCCAAACGGTTGAAAACCTAAAAGGTTGGGATGTCGTTTATGATGTGCCACCACATATTAGACCACCTCCCCCCAATGAAGAGGATTATGTACCCCACATTGACCCAGAGACATATGAAGGAGAATTCTTCCAAGAAACACGCGTGATAAAAAAACGTTTCCGAAACCGCTCTACGCAACCCCAGAACATGGAAGAAGACAATGAGAGTGAACCCGATAACGATGATGAGAGTGAACCCGCTAACGACGATGTTGAAGAGCCTGAAGAAGAAGAGGTTACTGCTCCAGATGACCTGTCAATGCTTGACCGTTTACGTAAAGGCCTTCCAAATGTTGGTGTTGTTGAACCTGATGAGGCCATCATTATCGACGACACGCGTGATAGCGATGACGATCCTTCAATTGATCGCGGAGAAGAGACCGATGATCCCGACTATTGTTAGTTGTATGCATCTCAACTTTAATTACATATATATATTCTCATTATTGCAGTAATTACTGTTGTATTATTAATTCTTTTTCTCATTGTACTAATTATTTTATTTTAATTCTTGGCAGGTTCGTGACAGATATGGAGGGCGAGACCTCAGGCTCGCGAGGGAGGGGTCGGGGTCATGCGCTCCCACCTCTGGCTCTACAGAGGTATTTGCTCGAGAGTATTTCCTCGCCTCCTCCTTCTACTGATGAGCCGCCCAGGGGGAGAGGAGGTCGGAAGAAGACCGGGAGAGGCAAAGCAGGTGGTGGTCGCAGGAAAGGGAGACGAACACCTGCTGCTGCTTCCTCGCCGCCACCTCCGGCTGATTCACCAGAGCACTGCAGGGTGGATCCCTCCTCGGACACTCCGGTCCACCAGCCTGAGGTGGAGGAGGAGGCTACGTCCACCCGCACGACCTGGAGTCCCTGGCCGGACCAGCCGGAGCAGCACACGCCTGAGGGGGAGGCTGGTGCCGAGCTGGACACTACGGATGAGGAGGAGGTAGCTGAGGGTACCACCGTGTACCAGCGTGGGGGTACACGGCTCCCGTCCGTGCCGGTGACTCCCGCCCATAAGTGGTTGATTACGCCTGCTGGAGAGACGTAAGTGCACTTATACTCTCTTCCGGTACCTTCTATACTTATGTCTATCTGATGGCTTTGTCTTTTTATACTGCAGGGGTTGGATATATGGCAATGGTGTCCGCAATCCCAACTCCATCCTTGGTGTGCTCGTCAGGGAGAACTTCCCGGGGCTGGTTCAATTGCCCGGACCTGATGAGGTTCCGCAGCCTGGACTCAAATGGGAGCACAATTGTGCTGCCCCGGCCCCGCCGGATACGACCATCAACGGGGTTGAATGCCACACCAGAGCCGACATGGTGATCAACGGCTTTTGGGTAATTTCTGTTTCACACAATAAAATCTTGACAATAGCTAGTTGGTGCACTCATTAGTGTTATCTCGTGCTATTGCAGGTCTACTACAAGGTCGATGAGTCCAAGGAGCAGGAGGCGGAGGACGTGATAGTTGCAGAGGCCACGCGCCTCTTGCAGAACACAAGGCACGAGATGCGAGTGCAGGCGGTCCGTGACTACTACGCCAAGCAAGGGCGCAAGCGTAGCAAGAAGGACTGCCGCAAGAAGTTTCTGACCAGGGCCCAGTACATGACGGTAACCCTTCTTAAGTCTTGAATAGTTTGCTTGATTTGATTCCTATCTAGGCTACTTATTAGTTTCCTTGTTTACTAACTTAGGCGCCACCGAGATGGTGTGCGGACAAGATGGATTGTTGGGAGGCCATTGTGGACCACTGGTGCTCAGATGCCTGGTTGGCCGTCCACAACAATGCCAAGGAGCGGCGCGCCCAAATGGTTGGTGTGCCACACCATCAAGGAAGCCGCAACTTAGCTGGTTACGGGAATAAATGGGTATGTGCTTCGCTTCAATTTTCATGAAAATTCTACTTTTCTTTGTCTTTTTGGCACCCACAACTTACTAATATCGTGCTTTGCTTTGTCTTCTAGGCGGAGCATAATAAAACGGAGGTGCCTCAGTTGTTCGACATGTATGGCATGGCCCATACAGCGTCGTACAAGAAGGCAAAGGCGCTCTCAGAGTCTGATCTCGCCACTCCTTCGACTTTCACCAACATTGCCGCCTACAGTAAGCTCAAGGCTTATACTGAGGTGGCGAAGGAGAAGCACGGGGAGGCTTATAAACCGCTTGGGAAGCCTATTGAGCCGGAGCTGGTGATGATCTCTGGTGGCGGAAGGCGCCATGGCGCCATGGCCATTGGAGATAAGTTGATCAGGTGCGATAAGACTCTTCCTGAGATCAAGGCGCGCCAAACGAGCTCTTCTCCTGCTATAAGGCCTCGTCTGCGGCCAGTCGATCTCGCTATCGAGGTTAGCCATAAGGACTCTTCCATTCTTTTGTTCTCTCATCGAATATTAAAGTGCTAACTACAGGAGTGGGGTTGCAGGAAGCTCTTGAGAGAGAGCGACAAAATACCCAGCGGCTACTCGAGGAGAAGGAGCGATTGGCGGAGGAGAAGGCAACAGAGAGAGAGCGGCTGGCCGAGGAGAGGACGGCGACGGCTATTGAGGAGGCCGAGGCACACCACGCTGCGTCGAACAGGGCCTTGTACGAGCTCTTCGTGGTAAGTAACCTTTTCATATTTACCCAAAAAATGCATGTAATAATGTTTGTTTTGAAGGGTTCGTTGCATAGAAAACAAAAATTTTCCTACGATTGCAACTGCCAAGATCACATCTAGGAGATAACTTGTAACGGTTTGAGAAGGACTCACCCTCGAAGACCAAAAAGCTTTAACGAGAACGATTCTCGTGGGTGATGTAGTCGATCACTTGCCGACCTCAAGGTCGTGATGAAGATGGGCGCCACAAACGGGCAGCGCCTCCGTAATCGGTCACACGTACGGATCATCGACGACCTCCGCCCCTTGCTCCAGTTGGGCAGCGGAAGTAGTGGATCCTCGGGAACTCCAGCAGCACTACAACATAGTGGTGGTGGTGGTAGAGAAGATCTTGAGCAGGGCTTCGCCTAAGCACCGTACTCGTGAAACTGGATCAGCTAGCAAGGGGAGGAAGATGCCAACCAAAGGGCATATGAGAGATGGAGGAATTTTTTGTGTGTAGAGGGGTCTCCACCCATCTATATATAGGAGGGGGAGGCAGCCCCCAAGGGGTAGCACGCCCCAAGAGGTGCCCCCACCTCTCCCCTCATCATGTGGGTGGACTCCCCACTCACAAAAACAAAGGGTCACACATTATTCCCATAACTTCCGTAATTCTCCACTCAAAATTCCAAGAGTTTATCACATTAAAACACTTTTAATTATCTTGTTTAATGTCACTCAAATTAATGAACACTTCATTCAATGAGTACTTCATTGATGAACACTTCATTCAATGAACACATTAACAATTATCCCCTTGCACTATTTTGATATACCGAAACTATTCCAGCAGTTTTATCAAAACAGTCCATGTGCTGTCCTGTATATTCTCCGGCGTTCCGTATCCACTCAAACGCGTCAACGAATCCTTAAGTGTGTCACCCTACGGTTCGTGAATAAAATGGACATGACTGAGACTCTTCTCCGATCAATAATCATCAGAGGGATCTGGAGATCCATGATGACTCCCACTTACTCAACGATGAACTAGTGATCGTGTGAACCATTACTCCGTAACCAATTCCTTTTGTCTCGCGATATTTTACTTGTCCGAGATCCGATCATTTGGTATCATCCATACCTAGTTCGATCTCGTTACCGACAAGTACTCTTTACTCGTTCCGTGATATAACATCATCGTGAGCCAGTCACGTGCTTGCAAGCGATGTCAATGTGATATCACCGAGAGGGCCCAGAGTATATCTCTCCGTCATCTGGATGGACAAATCCCACTCTTGATCCACGAGCCTCAACTAACACTTTCCAAGTACCCAACGACACCTTTATAATCACCCTGTTACGGTGTGACGTTTGATGGAATCAAAGTACTCTTCCGGTGTCAGTGATTGACGTGATCTCATGGTCTAAGGATTAGAGTTACTTCGTGAAAGTTTGATACAGCAATAGAAACTTGATGACATGATCGTATTGCTATAACTACTGTGGGTGTATGTTCATCACATCATTCTCCAATGACATGACCTTGTTATTAACAACATCCAATGTTCATGACCAGGAAACCTTGATCATCCGTTAATCAACAAGCTAGTATAAAGAGAGGCATTACTAGGAACCTTTTCTTTGTTTATTAAACACACATGTATTAACGTTTCCGGTTAACACAATTATAGCATGAAAATAAACATTTATCATAAACATGGAATAAGATAATAACCACTTTATTATTGCCTCTCGGGCATATTCCCTTCAGTCTCCCACTTGCACTAGAGTCAATAATCTAGTTTGGTACTTGCGCATCCAACACCTATGGCATTCAGGTGTTATCCATACGCATTGCTAGTGGTAAACCTAATATCCAGATCTGACACTTCAGGTCCGTGTGTATTTGCATTTCTTTGCGTCTCTACGCATCACTCATTCACCAATGAGATGGCATTGCATAAATTTGGTCCTCCGGTGAGACCTTAGTCCCTTGAGCTCAAAAGATGTTGAATCTATTGTCGTACAATAGATCTTCATAGTATTAGCTCGCTTGGAACTACACCTAGTTTGTCAAACAAACTTCTTGACACAAATGCCCTCCTTTGCTGCTGCTAGAGCAGTCATATACTTAGCCTTTCCTTGTAGTATTCGTTATAATGTCTTAAATTTGGAACTCATCCAAATCCATTTGGAACTATTCCAAATCTATCATGGAACTTTCTTCCATTACATTTTGCCACCTTAACATACCGCCAAAATTGAGATAAATTTAGATTGTATCTTGCGACAAAACTAGTATCAATGTAACACTTTACAATGAACTATTGTCCAACATACATAATATATATTCTTAGTCCTTCCAAAGCACGTAAGGATATCTTTACTATTGTCCAATGATCATCTTATGAATCATTCTGGTATATGCTCATAACATTTAGAGCATAGGACATTCTGGAATTGTACATATCATGGTGTACATGATTGATCAAATCATTCATGTGATTTTACTCACCAAGTGTCAAAACACTTGAATCTCGCTTCAACCTTTTCCATGCGGCAAGAACCTTTCTCGTCGTTTCCATATTGAACTTATTCAATATTTCATATATGTACTTCGGCCCAACCATATTAGCACCTCAATCTATTTATATAGACCATATTAGCCCAATATACTGGTTTTGCCCAAATCTTCCATTAAAATCAAATTTTCAATGAAACTTCACCCGTGTCAATAAAAGATACATCATTTCCAATCAACAATATGTCTTCTACATAATGTATTAGAAATATGTCTCAGCGCTCCCACTTAATTTCTTGCAAAAGCAAGCATCTTCACCGTCTCTGATGAAACTAAACGTTTTAACAATTTCATCATGATGAAGATTTCAACTCCGCGAATGCTTATTTCAACCATTGAAATTTGCATGCTATTTTAGCATCCTTTGAATTAACAGAACCCTTTGGACCGTGTCCTGTACACGTCCTAGGTAACCATTCTATTAGAAGAACGTTGTTCCGTTTGTTCAACTACCATATACAAAAATTAGCATATGTAGTGGTTGCTACAATAATCCGTCCAGACTAAATATCGTTATGAAAGATCAAATCTTGTCATAGCCAACTCTTTGAACATAATCGTAAACCATTTTAACGATATGTCGAATATTTCATAGATGTGAAAACATCCACGTCTGTTTCTTTATAGATCCAAACACGGTATCTAGAGGGTCTTCCAAGTTCAGAAACTTGGTTTCTCGTGTATGGAACTATCACGGATTTTATAGCTCCTAGCCATTTTGACGGAGTCAGGGCCCATCATCGCGTCTTTGCATGTAGTCGGTCCATTATTATCAAATAACAATTATTCAATCTCAAATCTTACTATTTGATCGATTACCCGAACTACGCAGTTCAATAGGAACTTAGATCGCCGTGACCACAACCTTTGGGACACGGGAGCCAAGAGCATTGCGGCCGCTTCCGGGACACTTTCCGGCGCTGCGCCACTTAGCACATAAAGCTTAGGTTCAACAACCTAATCGAAGTTCTACTATCCTCCCACTTAACTTTTCGCAAAAAATTCTTTCTCAAGAAACTTGATGCACTTAGCCACAAAACACTTTTGTCTTTAGTGTTATGGAGGAATACCCAACGGTTACTTTGGGATAACTTACAAAGACGCATTTTATCCGACTTTGGTTGTAAACATTTTACATATGCCTTGCATACCAAAATTTAAGAAAAGACAAATTGGATTTTATCCCATTCCATAACTTATATGGTGTCATTTCAACGGATCTCGATGGCACTCTTTTCAGTGAAAAGCGGTAGTCTCTAAAGCTTAATCCTTAAAATATAATGGCAATTTTTATAAATAACACCTTTGATCCTTACCATGTCAAACAAGGTTTGATTACATCTCTCGAACACTCCATACTCCTATGGTGTTTCGGGAAATGCAAGTTTTGGAACGATTCCTAAACTCTCAGGCATTTGCTAAACTTTTAACTCAAAATCTTCTTTTATGATCCAATCATAAACTCTTATTTTCTCGTTACAATGATTTTCACTTCATCTTGAAATTTATTTGAACATTTTCAAACATTTCATACTTCTTCCTTATCAAGTAAATATACACATATATCCACTCAAAACCTCGGTTAAAGTATATGAAGTTATAAGACCCACCACACACGGCTACACATAATGAACTATACACATCAACATGTATAATGTCCAATAAGTTAGTCGTCCGTCCTTCTTTGCATATGAACGGAGTTTCAATCATTTCTAGGAAATTCTTACAAGCGTCAGTTGATTCAAAATCAAAAGACTCCAAAATTCCACCAACATGGAGTTTCTTCATGTTATCTTTCCAATATGATTTAAACGGTGTTTCAATCATCTCTAGAAATTTCTCACAACCGTCAATTGATTCAAAATCAAAAGACTCCAAAATTCCATCACCATGGAGTTTCTTCATGTGTTTCTTTCCAATATGATTCAAACGGTGGTGTCACTCATAAGTGATCTTATAATCATTTGTCTTGCGACATGTTTAGCATCAGTTATTATGGATGTGATTTCTCCAACAAGATTTATAGAGTTCATCCATCTTCTATGAATATGGTGATAATTTGAACAACTATTGTTCGTATAACACCAGAACAGAATAACAATTATTCAAATAAATCTTGAAGGCTAGGTTTAATTCCAACGATAAACACAATAACACTTTATTTTGTTTTTGATGTGAATCATCCCATATTCATTTGCTAGTTACTCAGGCCATTGCAACTCTTGTATTGCGTTGTTCCGTATGACACTTCATACCAACCAATCAGTATCCAATACTCAAGAATCACATTGTTTAACAAGCAATGAATATACCCATAACATGTATATCATCTATATACTCGAGCTGGACATTTCCAGTCTTTTCCTTTTTCTTTTTGCCAAAATATTTTTTCAGATCCTCTTTCAGCAATTCCTTTCCTTTTTAGAAGAATTTATCAACATCACTTGTGGCACCATTCATATGACACATAATCCAAAGTGTGTTAGTCAAATACTAACACCCTTTGATTCTCACTTTGATGTAGATCACCGTCATCAAATGTTTGGTGTTCTTCCAAATTCCATTCTTTAGTAATCTTATAGTGTAGTAAACATTTTACCTACATCTTCCATTCATCCTATCATGACAACTTTCATGACAAAACTACCATAGCTCATAGGGACAAACTGTGAGTACAATATTAGTTCCCAAAACCTTTTTGAGAGATTAGGACACATAGTGTCTCCAACCTTCACAAATTCTCATACAATATGAGAACATGTTTCTCACTAAATTTTACTCTATCACATTGCAACTAAACATTGTTTCAGATATCGCTATATCTTCCACACATGATAGTTTCTGAAACAATCCTTTCAGCTCCTAGATAACCTTGATAATAACAAACAACATTTGAATATCAAGGATCATGGAGGCAAGTGTGATACTTAGACACTAACACTGGAATTGTTACTCTCGATTTAATACACATTATTAAACTTCATGGAGTAAGCAAGGTTTGCTAAAGTTTGCAATAAGACTTTAAACTTTAGATTGACACTCAAACAATACGGTACCAATCCGTAAAGTTAAATATCCAGAATTCTATAGTTCTATTATCTCAATTATAGCTAAGCGCAAAGGTAGTAAACAAATGCCAATGACTACAACGAACTATGCAAATTCACTTTGATTTAGTTCATGATAAAATGAGTTCATCTAACTCCCACTCAAAAACAACATCCCTCGAGTCGTCTTTGGTGATTACACGAACCAAATTCACTACAGCACGACCGATCATCACGTGAGGCAGTGTAGCTGCAATGGCGAGCATCTCAATATGGTTCATCATATCATCCATATGACTCGTGCTTAACCTTTCGGTCCATGTTCCGAGGCCATGTCTGTACATGCTAGGCTCGCCAAGTAGAACCTTAGTATTTGCATGTGTTTCAAGGCCATGTCTGTACATGCTAGGCTTGAAAACACCCGTTGTATGCGAACGTAGAGTCTATCACACCCGATCATCACGTGGTGTCTCGAAACGACGAACTTTCTTAACGGTGCATACTAAGGAAGAACATATAATTATCTTGATATTAAGTGAGAGGGATCATCTTATAATGCTACCGCAGCGATCATGATCGTAACTAAGCAAAATAAGATGCATAAAAGGATAAACATCACATGCATGGATAATGTGATATGATATGGTCCTTCTCGCAATAGATCTCCATCTTTGTGCGTCTTGGTATGATCTCCATCATGCCACCGGCGCGGCACCAAGGTCCATGACGCCACCACCATGGTCGTCCTTCTCCATTACAATATATCTCATGGATATATCTACAGCACGCAGGCCTTAAAAAGGAAAAACACAACCATATGGCTCCTGCCGGTTGTTTACAATAAATCTCATTTCATACAACAATTTTGTAACAATGACCATATCACATCACATGCCCTGCAAAAACAAGTTAGACGCTTCTAAATTATCTTTGCAAATTTTACGTGGTTTTGGGCTTCCTAGGAAAGAACCGATCTTACCTACGGACAAGAACCACAACGTTGATTCGCTAGTTGTTTCTTTTCATCCCTTTCCAGGGCCCTCCGTTGCAAATTTCATATCACTAATGTTAGAGAAACTGACACCCCCAAAGCCACTTTATACGGTACAAGCCGTATGTCAAGCGTGACACGCAATCTGCGCTTAGGGCCGCTTCAATCCAACATTGCCGCAATATGAACAAGTGCACAAAAGAGGGTAACAACTAGAGGATCAACGCCCACATCTCTATGTGTTCTAACCGTACAAATCATCTACGCATAGACGAGGCTCTGATACCACTGAAGGGTTCGTTGCATAGAAAACAAAATTTTTCCTACGATTGCAACTGCCAAGATCACATCTAGGAGATAACTTGTAACGGTTTGAGAAGGACTCACCCTCGAAGACCAAAAAGCTTTAACGAGAACGATTCTCGTGGGTGATGTAGTCGATCACTTGCCGACCTCAAGGTCGTGATGAAGATGGGCGCCACAAACGGGCAGCGCCTCCGTAATCGGTCACACGTACGGATCATCGACGACCTCCGCCCCTTGCTCCAGTTGGGCAGCGGAAGTAGTGGATCCTCGGGAACTCCAGCAGCACTACAACATAGTGGTGGTGGTGGTAGAGAAGATCTTGAGCAGGGCTTCGCCTAAGCACCGTACTCGTGAAACTGGATCAGCTAGCAAGGGGAGGAAGATGCCAACCAAAGGGCATATGAGAGATGGAGGAATTTTTTGTGTGTAGAGGGGTCTCCACCCATCTATATATAGGAGGGGGAGGCAGCCCCCAAGGGGTAGCACGCCCCAAGAGGTGCCCCCACCTCTCCCCTCATCATGTGGGTGGACTCCCCACTCACAAAAACAAAGGGTCACACATTATTCCCATAACTTCCATAATTCTCCACTCAAAATTCCAAGAGTTTATCACATTAAAACACTTTTAATTATCTTGTTTAATGTCACTCAAATTAATGAACACTTCATTCAATGAGTACTTCATTGATGAACACTTCATTCAATGAACACATTAACAATTATCCCCTTGCACTATTTTGATATACCGAAACTATTCCAGCAGTTTTATCAAAACAGTCCATGTGCTGTCCTGTATATTCTCCGGCGTTCCGTATCCACTCAAACGCGTCAACGAATCCTTAAGTGTGTCACCCTACGGTTCGTGAATAAAATGGACATGACTGAGACTCTTCTCCGATCAATAATCATCAGAGGGATCTGGAGATCCATGATGACTCCCACTTACTCAACGATGAACTAGTGATCGTGTGAACCATTACTCCGTAACCAATTCCTTTTGTCTCGCGATATTTTACTTGTCCGAGATCCGATCATTTGGTATCATCCATACCTAGTTCGATCTCGTTACCGACAAGTACTCTTTACTCGTTCCGTGATATAACATCCTCGTGAGCCAGTCACGTGCTTGCAAGCGATGTCAATGTGATATCACCGAGAGGGCCCAGAGTATATCTCTCCGTCATCTGGATGGACAAATCCCACTCTTGATCCACGAGCCTCAACTAACACTTTCCAAGTACCCAACGACACCTTTATAATCACCCTGTTACGGTGTGACGTTTGATGGAATCAAAGTACTCTTCCGGTGTCAGTGATTGACGTGATCTCATGGTCTAAGGATTAGAGTTACTTCGTGAAAGTTTGATACAGCAATAGAAACTTGATGACATGATCGTATTGCTATAACTACTGTGGGTGTATGTTCATCACATCATTCTCCAATGACATGACCTTGTTATTAACAACATCCAATGTTCATGACCAGGAAACCTTGATCATCCGTTAATCAACAAGCTAGTATAAAGAGAGGCATTACTAGGAACCTTTTCTTTGTTTATTAAACACACATGTATTAACGTTTCCGGTTAACACAATTATAGCATGAAAATAAACATTTATCATAAACATGGAATAAGATAATAACCACTTTATTATTGCCTCTCGGGCATATTCCCTTCATGTTTATATTAGTAACTAATATGATTGACTCGTGGAAATTAAATGTGTAGAGTATGTGCGAGAAGACTGGTCAACCCGCTCCACCGATGCCGATCGTTTCTCCTGTGGGGACGGTGAGTTTTCTTTCAATGATCATCAATACCATTACGTGTCGTCGTGCTAACAAGCATCATTGCAATTGATCTTTTCGTGCAGCATAACTCTCGTGCTGCTTCCCACAACCCTTCTCCCACGTCAACCTCGGCCAACCCGCCCAGTGCTTATCAGCCACCTCAGCCTTGAGGTCTCCACTCTGGTAAGTTGTCTTCTATTTTGCTTTATTAATGCTTAGTTAGCTTGATTTGCTCACAAAATGGTAAAGTTAGTTCGATTCCCTAAAAAAATGCTAAGTTAGCTTAATTGGCTCAAAAAAGGTAAAGTTAGCTTAATTACCTCAAAAAATGCTAAAGTGAGCATAATTTACTGAAAATATGAAAAAGTTGGCTTCATTTGATCAAAATTGCTAAAGTTGGCTTAAATTTCTCAAACATTGTAAAGTTAGCTTAATTACCTCAAAAAATGCTAAGTTAGCTTAATTGGCTCAAAAAATGCTAAGTTAGCTTAATTTCCTCAAAATATGCTAAAGTTATCTCAATTTGATTACAATTGCTTATGCTTCTTTATTTCGTCAATAAGAAGAAGAAGAAGAAGAAAGAGATAAAGAAGAAGAATAAGAGAAGAACTCTTGTCTTATTCTTCTCTTCTTCTTTCTCTCCTTTCTTCTCTTATTTTTTCTTCTTCTTGCTCTCCTTCTTATCTTCTTCTTCTAACTTTTTTTTCTTTCATTTTGCAGATTTGCTTCATGGGAGTCATGCATTCATGGAGTGGTGCTTCTTCACTTGTAGTTTAGTTGTTTGATGTAGTTGTTTGACACTTGTGTTTGGAGACTATTATGTGTTTGGATCACTATTATGTGTTTGGATCACTTGATGATATGTGTTTGTGATGTACTTGATCTTCATTATGTGTTTGGATCACTTGATGATATGTGATATGTGCTAGTACATATGTATATGTATATATTGTTTTGTCAAATGCAGGGAATTAGAATAAAATAAAATAAATAGTGGGTCTGTAGCACTTTTGCCATCTGCTTGCAGACGGCAAAGAGCTTCGCCGACAGCTTGCAGACGGCAAAGAGGCCACGTGGCGCCCAGCTGTGCAATCTGGCAACAGCTGGGTGACCATATGGTCATTATGCCGTCTGCCCCAGGCAAGACAGACGGCAAACAAGAAGACTATGTCGTCTGCTGCTGGACGGCAAACATATGACGTGGGGGGAGGGGGAGTGACGTCATGAACTTACCCGATGACGTCACCCTTCTTTGCCGTCTGTCAGTAGACGACAACCCCGCCGTTAACGGCCTGACGGAGCCGGCTGGCAAAGCTTCGCCGTCAAGATGCTCTGCCGTCTGTTTCCACTTCCAGCAGACGGCAAAGACCTTTGCCGTCCGTCGATTTCCAGCAGACGGCAAAGCACCTCTTTGCCGGAGAAATGGCTGACGAGTGCTTTGCCGTGCGGGGGCAGACGACAAAGGTCTTTGTCGTCGGCCATACAAGTGTTTGCCGTCCGCCAGGGCAGACGGCAAACATGCGAATTCCAGTAGTGTTTATTTTGCCATAAGCTCTTCGGTTGTCCAAACACCATGAAATTTTGCAAACAACTTATGCATATAAGCATCTTGAGTGCCTAAACTTTTTATATTTTTTTACTGTTTATTTTGAATTTATTGTGGTTTGTTGCGGTCACTGAATCAACGCTCTCTTTAGTATTTTCCTACTTTCGATGTATTTGGTCATAGAAACACGGTGGATACATCGACCATTGAAGAGAAGGAATTGGTGGGCATATGATCATGCCTACGGAGAGTAGTACAAAATAGAGGTTTGTTGCTAAGAATGCCTCGTTATCCCGGGAGGAATCCACAGAGATGATTATAACATTATGGTCTATCTGGCATGTGCGACGGAAAGCAGTCTATAAAGGTGAGTATCAATCTCCATACGGAAATCGGGTTCATTAGCGAACTGGATGTTAAAATTTTCTCCTCTCCCCTTCTTCTTTGTGTCGACCGGCCAATCATCCCTCGTCGCCTTCCTGTCTCGGCTACCCGGCATACGAGCCCGACTGATGGGTATAAGCGCCCGTCTGCTGGGTGTACGTGCCTACAGGTTGTATATATGTACCTGTTTGCTGGGTGTGTGTTCTCGGTGGCTAGTTATGCATACCTGACTCCGTGTCGTCCGCAAACCTCCTACGAGTCATCCACCACCCTGTCCTCGAAGCCACAGTTGCTACCGGCCCCTCCTCCATCTCCTTTGTTGATCATCTCGAACGCCTTTTTCTTCCTTTGTGACTTGGCGACCGAAGACATTTCGGTGAACAGAGAGCGGGCATGATCTCCTGACGGTCGCGATCGGGCGAGTCCGCGAAATGGATCGACACAGTGGCGACGTAGATGATATACAAATGTTGGTCGGTGACTCCTCCTAATGACCGAGTTGGTTCGTGACATAGTAGTAGGGCGGCCGGTACGCATCCGACCAGATCGGTGGATGCGTGGATGACTGCAACAATGATGGTGTCCTCTACCCCCCCAGGCCACCCTCGCCCCCACCGTCCAATGTAGATCATCTCTGTCCTCGCCTAGTGGCTGCCAATGCAGCTTGCCCAACCTTATGTTTGACACGCCGGGCTTGCTATGATGCCGAATTGATCTAGCAGGTGGTCACATCCCCCCTCGGATAGCTCAAGGAGTTCTTTCTGAGTCTACATGCGGCGGAGGAAGCGAAACCACGAGCATCGGGTGAAGGAGGGCGGCGGCGCGAAGTGGAGAGATTGAGGAAAATGGTGGATTTGGGCATGGAATTAGTGAGGATGGCTAAAAATGTGGGTTTCGCCTCATATTAGTGTGGCTCGGGAGTGTTGGAGTCATGTATGTCGGTGGTTCAGACTTCTGTAAATCTCCCCTTGATTTAGGTGAAAAAACGGATATACAAACCTACCTGTGAACATATCTAAAGCAACATTTGACGATAAAAATAATCTGAAATGTTTGATCCGAATGGACACAGAAAATTTGAAGATTAACATTGGAGATGCCTTTACTACTAGCAAATATAGAGATACGAGTCCGACTCAACCGCCGGCCTATACAGTCGGTGGGTTCGAACAAGAATAATGGTCAGATTGAACTCCGATGTTGATTGTTGTTGGACTCCGCTTCAAAAATAAGTCCCAATTGCTTATTAGCGCAGCTGCGCCGGGTTGCGCGATTGCGCGCATCGTCTTTGTACGTGCATGCACTATCCGACAAACCAGAAATTAACGTTGATGGTGACAGCGATGGGGACCACGCTCCATACATGCCGATGAATTACCTACGCGCGCATGCATGTACTGACATCACTTACTTATTCCGTTTCATTTTTTTCAAAAAGCTATAACTTTTGAACCGAGCGTTGAAACAAAGATCCGTTTTCACCATTAGGTTTCTCGCGATGAGATCTTCAAAACTAGATCCCATATAAACATGTTTTGAATTTCTTTTAAAAACAAGCAACTTTGATGCTAAAAAGAAGCAAGTTTCGTACATCATATGTATTAATGAATTTATCAAGTAAATATATCATAGACCACTTAAAAATCATGGAAAATAATTTGTTTTGGATAGTTGCTTGGTTTGCTAAGACATTATGCATTGTGTGATATGATAATATAGTTGCATGGATTTGCTAGGACAGTTGCTTAATTTTTGTTAGGACAGTTGCTTATTTTTGTTATGAAAGTTGTTTTGTTTTTTGTTAAGACGGTTGCTTGGTTTTTTATGATAGTTGCTTGTTTTGTTTGGACAGTTGATTGATTTGCTAGGATAGTTGCTTGGTTTTGTTATGAAAGTTGTTTTTGTTTTTTATTAAGACAGTTGTTTGATTTGTTATGATAGTTGCTTGGTTTTGTTTGGACAGTTGCTTGATTTCTAGGACATTGTGCATTATGTGGTATGATAAATAGTTGAATGGATTTGCTAGGACAGTTGCTTGGTTTGTTAGGACAGTTGCTCAGTTTTGTTATGAAAGTTGTTTTATTTTTTGTTAAGAGAGTTGCTCAGTTTTGTTATGAAAGTTGTTTTATTTTTTGTTAAGAGAGTTGCTCTCTTAACAAACCAAACCAAGCAACTATCATAACCAAACCAAGAAATATAGTTGTCAACCAGGAAAGGAGGCTTGGCTAGCAATAGGAAATTGATTCGAAGAAGAAGCACCGTTTGGAACTGGGGAAAGAACTGGTACTGCCCTCCCTGCTACGAATGCACAATCGCCGCTATCACGAAGACATCCACGGTCTGCTAGCTGTAGGTAGGGATCCATGGACGCATGACCGATGGTGACGATGGGGTGACCCCACGACTCCTACGGATAAGCCTACCTGGTGTCCATGAAGACAGAAGGCCCATGAAGATACAGCCTCGGCCCACTAATTGACACCGACGTAGGAGTCTATGACTCACAAGGAAGGTGCGAAGACCTGTCGTACGGAGCAAGCTAGGGTTAGGAAAGCTTACCTGTAAACGTAGAGGAACTCCCCGAGACCTAGCCCAGTATATAAGGGCTAGGAGGGGTGACACCAAGGACGAGGAATATCATCTGTAACCCTATCCTTGAGCGCTCCAGCCTTGGCATCCCCTGTAATCGCATCTCCCCCATTAATAATATCGAGCAGGAGCGTGCCTCCCTGTTTGCCGACGAGCTATCGTCCAACCTGTGCCTCTCATGAATAACCCAGGGTCCCTGACCATGGGATTTGCCGGGGTTGATCCCCGTCAATTGGCGCCGTCTGTGGGAACTACACAGGTTGGGATCACGATCTCGGCGGTCCCGTCTTCAGCAAGCTACAACTCAAGGGCAAAAACTAGATCTAGCCCACTCGAAGGATTCAAGATCACGGCGAACATCTCTGCCACCCCATCAAGACCGCTCGAGCTACAGTTGTGGCAGGACCGATACTATGGTAACGGCCAAGTGCAGCGTCAGCGCCGAAGGAATCGACGACTCAGAAGAACGGCGAGGGGCCTCTACGAAGGAATCCCACTCGACGAACCGCGACGCGCAGCGGAGGACTCGCAAGTCTTTCGACAACCCACCGACGCCCGGGCACCCGCCGCACATCAAGACGATGACTACGAGATCGAAACCAGCGATCAGCAGAACCATCGCCAAGGAAGAAGGAATCGACGGCCCAAAAGGCGCGCATGGGAGATCTACGGCGAGGCTCCAATAAGCGATCCACGACACGCAGCCGCGCAACTTACGATCGCACGACGACACGTCGTCACATGAGCACATGCCGTCAGTCAGGACAGCGACTCGGAGACACAGGTGGGCGAGTACTATGACCCAGATCGAAGGCCGGATGAATTCGCCAACCTCATCAAGAACCAAGACATGAGTCGAGGAATCGACAACGACCCCCGCTTCCACGAACACCCGGAGGATCACGAGCAAATCTTCAGAATCTCAAGAAGGAAGAGGCACGCCGGATCTAGCAAACTTACGGCTAGAGAACAGCTGGCAGGACCCTGCACGATCCACAGCTTCGAGGATGACAGGGGACGTGTCAGGTCAGGTCACACTTTGAGAGACTGCCGCCTGTTCAACGAGCTAGCCGACGACCTCAAGAAGGAGAAGCAGAAAGAAGACAGGCGCAACCGACGACCCGAACAATCGACGCCCTCAAGCCCGGAAGGACGTCACAACCCGCTGCAAGAACATGTGCTCATGATCCAAGAAGGAAGGGTACCGCAAGCACGAAGCGACGCTTACACCCTGCAAGCTAGAGCAGCCGAGAGCATAAACATAGTCGAAGTCTACCAGCTACATGATACGGAGACCATCATCACGTTCTCACAGGACGACCATCCACCCGCAGTCCCAAGACCAGGGCACGCGCCCCTGGTGCTCGATGCACAAATCGGAGGATACGACATGGATAGGTTCTTCATGGACGGAGGCAGCAGCATGAACATCATCTTCGCCAGCACCCTGCAAAAGATGTTGATCCCACGATCAGTATGGAGAAAATCGAGCACCGAGTTACATGGGGTAGTCCCAGGAGAAGCAACCACATCCCTCGGAGTCATCGAACTCGAAGTTGTCTTCGGCAACCGACGCAACTTCGCAAAGCACGTCCTCGAGTTTGAGGTACTCGACTGGCAATCGCAGTACCACGCCATATTGGGACGGCCAGCATTCGCGCAGTTCATGGCGGTCCCACACTACGCCTACCTCAAGCTCAAGATGCCAGGATCAAAAGGAGTCCTCACAATCAACGGAAGCTTCATCAAATCAGATCAGTGTGATCGTGACTTCCACAGAATCTCCGACACATTCGGAGCCGAACAAGAACTCAGAGAAATAGCCATGGTGACGGACAAGAGTACCTTCCAATTGGTAAACTGAAGCGAATCCAAGGAGTACGAACGCGACTTCAGCATCGACAGCGACACAGTCACTCACCAAGTGCACCCGACGGACCCGGACAAAACAGTCTGCGTGTACGCCCACCTACCAGAGGAGCAGGCGACGGCTCTCGTCGCTTTCCTTCGTGACGACTGGGAAATATTCGCCTGGTGCCCAGCCGACATGCCTGGGATACCACGCGAATTCGCGGAACACGCCCTACGCATCAAGCAAAACACTAAGCCGGTGAAGCAAGCGCTGAGACGATTCTCGGAGCCCAAGCGCAGAGCAATCGGAGAGGAAGTCAACTGGTTACTCGACGCCCAGTTCATCCGAGAAACGAAGAAAGCCACCTGGATAGCCAACCCGGTGCTAGTGCCCAAGAAAGACACGACCGTGCTGCGCATGTGTGTCGACTACGGACCAGTCAACAAGCATTGCCCGAAGGACCACTTCCCCCTGCCTAGAATCGATCAGATAATCGACTCGACAGCAGGGTGCGATCTACTTTCCTTTCTTGACGCTTACTCAGGATACAACCAGATCAGGATGAACGAAGAAGTCGAAGAGCACACATCGTTCATCACCCCCTATGGCGTATTCTGCTACAGTACCATGCCCTTCGGGCTCAAAAACGCAGGCGCCACTTACCAGCGAATGATGCAGGCCTGCCTGAAGGAGAAAATCGGAAGAAACGTGCAAGTCTATGTGGACGACATCGTCATCAAGACCTACGAAGCAGCCACACTACTCGACGACCTGCGCAAAACCTTCGTGGCGCTCAACAAATACATAATCAAGCTCAACCCAAAGAAGTGCGCATTCGGCGTACCGGCAGGGAAGCTGCTTGGCTATATGGGCTCTGCCCGAGGAATCGAGGCAAACCCTGAGAAAGTCCAAACCATCACCCGAATGCAAGAACCAACCGACGTCAAAGGAGTACAACAGCTCACTGGAAAACTCGCAGCCCTAAGCCGCTTCATCAGCAGGCTGGGAGAACGCATGCTGCCTTTCTATCAGTTGCTCAGGAAAGGAGAGAATTTCGAGTGGACGGAGGAAGCCCGACAAGCATTCGCGGACCTGAAAAAGACACTCTCGACCCCACCAATCCTGGCGGTACCCAAGGAACGAGAGAAGCTATACCTCTACGTGGTAGCACGTAACAGTGTAGTAAGCACAACGCTCGTTGTCGAACGCACAAAAGAAGGCAAGGTCCAGAGCATCCAGAGACCAATCTACTACCTCAGCATGCTCCTGACCTAACCCCAGCAGCGGTACCCGCACTATCAGAAGCTACTACTGGCCATCTTCATGACCTCAAGAAAAGTGTCTCACTACTTCGACGAGCACCCTATCACAATCGTAAGCAGCACACCACTCGCTGACATACTCAACAACCCTGGAGCGACTGGACGAGTCGCCGAGTGGAACATTGAGCTCAGCCCACGGGACCTGCAGTTCAAGCACCCAACAGCCATCAAAGCCCAAGTACTCCCAGATTTCCTGGTCGAGTGGACGGAGGTTCAGACACCAGGCCCCCCAGACCTATCAAGTTCATGGTCAATGTTCTTCGATGGGTCCAAGAGACAACAAGGAGATGGGGCAGGAATTGTGCTCATCTCCCCTAAGGGAACAAAGCTGAAATATGTCCTCCAGATCAACTTCAGTCACGCCTCCAACAACGAAGCAGAATACGAGGCACTCCTCCATGGCATGCGCATGGCCAAAACATGCGGAGCCACTCGCCTCATAATTTACAGGGACTCCAATCTCGTCGTCCAGCAGACGATGAGAAACTGCAACGCAATAGCCGACAACATGGCGGCCTACCAGAAACTCTACAACGCACTCGAAGGAAATTTCGACGGGTGCGAGCTCCACTGCATCACCAGGGACAACAACACAGAAGCCGACGAACTCGCGAACATCGGTTCGACCCAAGGACCAATACCACCCGACAATTTTCTCGAAAGCATCAGCCGAAGATCCATCAAGGTACAGGCAGCAGCACCTGAAGCAGTCGTGGACGGCGAGGACGCAACAGACCTGGCGCATGTGGCAGCAGCAACCCCATCATAAGGCACAAGCACCAGCACACCCGACAGCACAACCCCGACAGAGCTCGAAGGACCTGTATGGGCAAAACAGTTCCTCCGATTTCTAATCGAAGGTACGCTACCGCAAGACGTGGCCGAAGCACGACGCATCAGCCGACGATCCAAGGCATTCACGGTGATCAACAAACAACTATACAAGCGCAACATCACCCAGATACTCCAAAGGTGCATCGACGAAGAGGACGGCAAAGCCCTACTGCTCGAAATCCACGAAGGCACCTGCGGACACCATGCGAGCAGCAGAGTACTCGTATCCAAAGCATTCCGAGCCGGGTTCTATTGGCCCACAGCCGTGAAAAACGCAGAGGAAATCGTGCGACGATGTGTCGCCTGCCAGAAATTCGCCAACGGGCCACACGCTCCCGCCTCAGAGCTCAAGACCATACTGCTATCCTGGCCGTTCGCCACCTGGGGACTCGACATGGTGTGCCCACTCAAGAAATCATCAAAGGGCGGAAGGACACACCTGCTCGTCGCAGTCGACAAGTTCACTAAATGGATCGAAGCAGTGCCCATCACCAGCTCCACAGCCCTCACGGCTGTCAACTTCATCAAATCGATCATCTTCAGGTTCGGAGTGCCACACAACATCATCACGGACAACGGCACGAACTTCACAGCCGCAGAATTCCAGAACTTCTGCGAAGAACTGGGCATCAAAATCAATTACGCATCAGTCGCGCAGCCGCAGTCCAACGGCCAGGTAGAAAAAGCAAACGGCCTTGTATGAGGGGGAATCAAGAAACGGATCCTCGCACCACTCGAGCAAGCCGCCGGCAATTGGGTAGAAGAACTCCCCGCGGTGCTATGGAGCCTACAAACTACACCAAACACCGCGACCCAGTACACACCCTTCTTCATGGTGTACGGAGCAGAGGCAGTCCTACCACATGACCTCAAGTTCGGAGCACCTCGGGTCACCGGATACGAAGAAGAAGAAGCAGAAGAAGCGCTGCAAGACGACAAAGATACGGCTGACGAAGCAAGAGACACAGCCCTGGAAAAATCAGAGGGGTACCAGGACAAGCTACGCACCTACCAAAGCAGTCGCCTACGCACTAGAACCTTCAACAAAGGTGACCTAGTCCTACGGCTGATACAAGAGAAGGTCCATAAACTCGCCCCCAATGGGAAGGACCATTTATAGTCTCAGAAGTCATCGGAGGTGGCGCCTACAGGCTGAAGAACCCGAAGACAGACGAGGACGTGGGTAACCCATGAAACGTAGCAAACTTGCGACTGTTCTATCCATAGTACCCATCGGTCAGACATGACTGGCAACTCATGTAGCTGCTCGACCGCAATAAAGAAAATGTTGCCCAAATACTTCCATCTCAAAGCACTCGGGGGCTTAAGAATAAAATCCCCCCGAGAGACGCTATCGCCTACGCGATCTCAACCAAAAAGCACTCGGGGGCTTAAGAATAAAATCCCCCCGAGAGACGCTATCGCCTACGCGATCTCAACCAAAAAGCACTCGGGGGCTTAAGAATAAAATCCCCCCGAGAGACGCTATCGCCTACGCGATCTCAACCAAAAAGCACTCGGGGGCTTAAGAACAAAATCCCCTCGAGAGACGCTATCGCTACTCAAGCGATCTTAAACACAAACACTCGGGGACTCGCGAAAAAACTCCCCCCGAAAGACTCTGTCATCGCTCACGCGACTTCTACATCCAAGTACTAGGGGGCTCGAGCATCATCTCCTCCCGAAGACCGCTCGAGCAGCCTGAAGCTTAAAAAGCCCAAGCAAAAATACCCGGCTAGCCACACCTGCCGAGAGCAAGAAATACATGGCCACAATCAGATGGAGCACCAAGTACTCTGAAGAAACTTTGGAGGAAGCACAGGACACAAACTCATTTAGTCTTCATCCGATCGCCAACGATCACCTAAAGACTCGGGGGCTACTCCCATCGGGAGCGCTGCCGTTCACCCGATAAAAGAAAGAAACCAAACGACAAGGGAAACAAATTTTAGCCTACGCTCGACCCTTCGACTCAAGCGTAGCCTCGGGGGCTACTCCCATCGGGAGCGCTGTCGCGCACCCGACAGATCCCAAAGCGCAAAGTTTGGACGGACTCGAAGACAGCTCTCGATCGCAAAGGACTCGAACACAGCTCTCGGTTACAAAGAAAGCGAAGACAGCTCCTGATCGCCAAGGACTTGAACACAGTTTTCGGTCGCGTAAAGCCCAAACATAAATTCCATTGCAAAGGATCAAGCACAGTTTACATCATAAGGATCATTTTCAGTACAAAAAGGACTCAACTACATTTGGATAGAAGGCAGCTCTTGTTGCAAGAGGGAATTACCCAAGGAATTAAGACTTCTACATGTGTGCTCATGAGGGGTAACCGACCCTAGTAAAAGAGCATCACCACAGACAAAGGAAAAGGAAGCTAGCTGAGGATGTCAATGACATAACAAAAGGGTGAAACTCGACTTATTTGTCGATGCTCCACCAGCTTCTTCTCCTGCTCCACTAGCTTCTTCTCCAGCTGCAGCTGCACGCCTTCTTCTCCGGACGTGCATCCTCTTCCCCGAGTTGCCAGCGAAGATGAGGCCGCCTCCAGTTCTACAAGGTCGCTTGACGCGCCCGCTTGATCGACGGCTTGACATCGATGTCCTCTTCGGAGCTGATGGAGACGACACCACCACCCGAGGAGTCGCCAGAAGACGGAGCTGTAGAAGATGCAGGCGTAGGACTCCTCGACCTTGTGGAGCTGTCGCTGCTCGACTCCTGCCAGTGTGGATCCATGCTATTTCCGCTTGGATCGAACGTGCGGACAGTGATGCTTTCGCCGTCAAAACGACAGCTGAGCATATCGCCATCTCGCAGATTCAACCGCCGAGCAAACAAACTCCAACCAGAGCCAAGAAAAATCAAGAGGGAGCTATCAACCTCCAAGTCAACATAAGAAGGAGACCGACAGCTCCCTTGAAGATGCAGAAGCAAGCCATCCAAGCCAAGTTCAGAAACAATGGTGGAAAAAGCAGAGGGAAGAAGGACGCGATTGACACTCTGGCCACGAACACGTAAAAGAAAGTCATAGCGCCAGAATCCATCCTCCAAGGGAGAAGAGGAAGGAACTGGCGTCGTACCATGGCGACCACCACGACATGAGCGTGGTGTACGGCCACCACGGCCACGACGAACGCGGCCACGACCAACACCCCGCTTGGGAGCCATGAGAGGAACAAGAGAGGAAAGAAGAGGAAAAGCAGCAAGCCGGATGGAGGTAAAACGATGTGGAAGAGAAAGGCTTATTTATAGAACAAAGATCTCCCAGCACGGATAAGCCGGGACGACATCAGCAATTAATTCAAAGACCAAAACGTTGCAGACGTCTCAGATTCCAAGACCAAGATGCTTTCCTATGGGACGCACTGTGCATGAGACGCGTCAACTCACGCGCGTTTCCAACGCGCGTCTAGAAAACCCAACCAGCGCCGGCCGCAGGCCACAGCGGTCATCATTATGACCGGTCATGAAGACGTGACGGTTCACTGGCGAGGCATCCCTGACAGCCATCAAGCAGAGGCATCGTTATCCTGACAAGCGGCGAAGAAAACCAACGGACATCAAAGGCTCAGAGATTCCATCTTTCAGATCTTTTTGCCGATGAAGAAAAACATCTTACTCCCATCGGGAGAGTACATCATAAGAGTCCCAGGTGCTCCCTCACCTAAAGGTCAGCAATGTGCTCGAGTGACCACTCGCACTCATGAGAGTCTCGGGTGCTCCCTCAACCCGACGCAAGACAAACATGCATTCGCCAAGATCATACGGCGCTAAGAGTCTCAGGTGCTCCCTCACCTCAAGAGCCGAAATGGCATCCGAGTGACTACTCGCGAAAAAACCTCCCGTCCGAGCACTCGAAACAAGCTCCACGGGTGAATGAGTGAACAGCTCGCTTGATGTTTTGTACCAAGCGGGTGCAATGCTATAAGGCTCCGCGCCTCAAAAACACACATTCCTGGAACACGATACAATGTGCCCAGATGCCACGCAAGATTAGCGTGTAGGTAAGACCCCGCTGCGAAGTTCGGCCGGGCTGGGACTTGTCGAAGAGCGATTTCACTCCCAACCTTTTCCATGCGCTGCGCATGATAGAAAAAGCCGGACGGACACGCCTTAGGCTATGCACATTACTGGCGGCAAATGAACACCGTAAGACCTGAAGCGGCCGGACTTTTGCTCGACACCAGTGTTCCAAGCTCACGTCGAGGGACGTGGGTTTGATTGGGCTACTGTGGTATTTTCCCTAGTGCAATTCACCAAGGCTCGACCAGTCGACTCCTTGGGCCCTTTCAGCTTAGCATCCCTCGAAACAGGTTTTGTCATGGCCACCAGACTGCCAGCGACCCGTGGATGTACCACGCATACCAATAACCGACAAATGAATCTACTCGAGTCCCTGCGCGACTCTTCGAGTCCCCCAGGCACTCGGGGGCTACTGACGAGGGGGTGACCCCACGACTCCTACGGATAAGCCTACCTGGTGTCCATGAAGACAGAAGGTCCATGAAGATACAGCCTCGGCCCACTAATTGACACCGACGTAGGAGTCTACTACTCACAAGGAAGGTGCGAAAACCTGCCGTACGGAGCAAGCTAGGGTTAGGAAAGCTTACCTGTAAACGTAGAGGAACTCCCCGAGACCTAGCCCATTATATAAGGGCTAGGAGGGGCGACACCAAGGACAAGGAATATCATCTGTAACCCTAGCCTTGAGCGTTCCAGCCTTGGCATCCCCTGTAATCGCATCTCCCCCATTAATAATATCGAGCAGGAGCGTGCCTCCCTGTTTTTCGACGAGCTATCGTCCAACCCGTGCCTCTCATGACTAACCCAGGGTCCGTGATCATGGGATTTGCCGGGGTTGATCCCCGTCAGATGGCTCCCATGAACAATTTAGAACAGGTGTGGTAGAGAGGGTCGGTGTGCTAGGTAAGAGAAGAGGATGGAGGTCGGAGTGGTCGAGATTGAAGGAACACAGGTAGAGGGGAAAGATTTTTCTAGTCTAGCCATGCACGGAGTTAGTGGTAGTCAAAAATAAGCGTGAAAATGGTAAGCGTGGAACCAACTCTTCCCTGACTTTTTGAAGGTCTGTGCTAGTGCTAGGAGGCGGTCAATCAACCAAAATTTTAGCCGGTCAGATTCATGCAACCAAATCACCGCTTCAGCAAAATGAGTCAGTTGTAGCAAAAATTCATCTTCTGTGTTTATGTATTTTTTTCTTCAAGTTGTTGGCAAAGTTACAACAACAAAATTAGCACCACCATTGCCAATAACGCTCATCGTCGCCTGGTAGCAGCAGATTTTGTCGCTGGTTGTAGAAATTTTATGTTCATCATCGTCGGTCACACTTCATTTTTTTTTATTATAGCAATAATAAGGATCAATGGTAGTTTTTCTCATTACTCGTTGCAGGAAAAAAGGTGGTGCTCTCTATGTATTTTAGCAATGAAATACATCCTTTCGAGCGATGAAAATAATGATTGATGGTAGCTTTCCTACAGCTGTTGAAGCAAAAAAATTGGACGTCATCGTCGGTGGTTATGTTCTCTTAAATAGTTATATTTAGCACTAAAATATATTTAGATACATCGTTGAAGCAAAAAATATGACGCCGTCATCGGCGGTCACGCTCTCTTAAATGTATGAAACACTAAAATATTTCTAGATATGTCGTTGAAGCGAGAAATATAACGACGTCGACGGCAGCCACACTCTTTTAAATGGATGTTTCAACACTAAAATGTATCTAAATACATCTATTTAAGCGACAAATAATATGGATCAGTGATAGTAGCATTCTTTTATCCAGGCTTTCCTATATATATCTTTATTTAGCATTGAGATACATTTAGATACATCCGAGCGGTAGGTTAGTAGATGAAAAATAATAACATTTTAGTTCATAGTTGTAAAGATAATATCATTTAAATGTAACATTTGCAGCTTCCATCCAGCCAAAAAAAAAATTAACAGTGCGCACACGTGAGACGCAGGGGCAATCATTTCCATTCGGATTGTAATGTGTTCATTTTGCACTGTTACTAAGTTTTTGTTGGGTGGTAAAAAAAATTGCATAAGTGTCAACCAGGGAAGGAGGCTTGTCTAGCAATAGGAAAGCACGGCATGGGCAAGAGCTTAGCCGCTTTGTAAAGATAGTATATATATATATATATATATATGTATATATATATATATATGTATATATATATATATATATATGGAACAGTACGGACTCCGGAGACCATTTTTTGCTAGAATTAAAGAATGCTTTTCTTTGTCCATTGGTTGCTACTATAGTAGTTAAGTGCACTCAGTGATAGTAGCATTTTTTTATCCAGGCTTTCCTATATATATCTTTATTTAGCATTGAGATACATTTAGATACATCCGAGCGGTAGGTTAGTAGATAAAAAATAATAACATTTTAGTTCATAGTTGTAAAGATAATATCATTTAAATGTAACATTTGCAGCTTCCATCCAGCCAAAATTTTTTTAACAGTGCGCACACGTGAGACGCAGGGGCAATCATTTCCATTCGGATTGTAATGTGTTCATTTTGCACTGTTACTAAGTTTTTGTTGGGTGGTAAAAAAAATTGCATAAGTGTCAACCAGGGAAGGAGGCTTGTCTAGCAATAGGAAAGCACGGCATGGGCAAGAGCTTAGCCGCTTTGTAAAGATAGTATATATATATATATATATATATATATGTATATATATATATATATATGTATATATATATATATATATGGAACAGTACGGACTCCGGAGACCATTTTTTGCTAGAATTAAAGAATGCTTTTCTTTGTCCATTGGTTGCTACTATAGTAGTTAAGTGCACTCAGTGATAGTAGCATTTTTTTATCCAGGCTTTCCTATATATATCTTTATTTAGCATTGAGATACATTTAGATACATCCGAGCGGTAGGTTAGTAGATAAAAAATAATAACATTTTAGTTCATAGTTGTAAAGATAATATCATTTAAATGTAACATTTGCAGCTTCCATCCAGCCAAATTTTTTTTAACAGTGCGCACACGTGAGACGCAGGGGCAATCATTTCCATTCGGATTGTAATGTGTTCATTTTGCACTGTTACTAAGTTTTTGTTGGGTGGTAAAAAAATTTGCACAAGTGTCAACCAGGGAAGGAGGCTTGGCTAGCAATAGGAAAGTACGGCATGGGCAAGAGCTTAGCCGCTTTGTAAAGATAGTATATATATATATATATATATATATATATATATATATATATATATATATATATATATTGAACAGTACGGACTCCGGAGACCATTTTTTGCTAGAATTAAAGAATGCTTTTCTTTGTCCATTGGTTGCTACTATAGTAGTTAAGTGCACTGAGATATGCTAAGAGCATCTCCAGCCGCGCCCCAAAGAGGCCCCCAGGACGGTGAAACTAGCGCCGTGGAGAGGAAATTTTCCCAGCCGCGCCCCCAAGGGCCCAAATAGCGCCGGATTGGGTCAAAATTGAGTCCGGCGATCCCAACCCAAACCCAACGCGCTGGGGGTCGCTTGGGGTCGCCGGATGAAAGGAAAGTGAGCGAATGGGAAGGAAAGTTCGCGCGATTTCGCGCGTCCTCGCGCCGCGCCCCACCTGTCGGCGTGTGAACACGCGTCGTCGTCATCGTCTCGCCTCGGCTTCCCCGCACCTGTCGCCGCCGCAGAGAATCAATGCGACGCCGGTGACGAGTCCAATCGGCGCAGAGGGCATCAATGCGGGTCGCCGAGAAACCCAACGGTCCGACGACCGCGCCGCCGTCTGTACAACCGCGACGGGCGGGCACGTTGGTGGAGCGCGCCGGGGCGGACGCTCGAGTTCGTCATGCGCCACATTGACAATGGCAACTCGCCGCGCCTTGACTACCCCAACATGGGCTACGGCGCCGGCCTGGGCCGTCGATCCTACACCCGCGGCACTCCTCTGTGGGCGTCGATGCCCCGCGACGACGGCGACTCGTCGTCCTCCTCCGGCGCTCCTTCGCGCTCCCAATCGTCGGGGCCGGCCTTCTCGACGCCACAGTTCGCCCCGGTGAAAACCGAGGTGAAACTGGAGGTGAAGAAGGAGCACTCCTCAGCGAAGCGCCGTGGTTTCCTCGGCAAGGTCCTTGGGAAGAAGAAGAAGGACAAGGACATTGCCCCGCCGCCGGCCGCCGGCAGCGACGACGAAGAGGGCCTCGCCTTCCAGATGGACTGGGCGAGGCGAGACTACTTCGCCGAGCAGGTGCGCCTGCAACAGCTGGAGATGGATCGGGTCGAGGCCATGAAACAGGCCGAGGAAGCCCAGCGCTCCGAGCTGGCGAGGCGCGTCGAGCAGGCGAAGCGCGGCGAGGGCAGCCGCAGCAAGTGGGCGCCTCCACGACCTCCGTCGCCGCCGTTCATCGTCCTCGACGGCACTGACGACGACGAGGAGGATCCACTGCGGGTTCGGAGGAGGAGGGGCTCCATCGGCGGCGGGACCTGTGGCGCGCAGGCCGGCGTCAAGCCGGAGCCAAAGGATGGCGGCGACGGCGACGGCGACGATGGCGGTGCAGCCGGCGGCGCTGCTGGAGGAGGAGGCGTCCCGGAGTCGTCAATGGAGGCGCTCTACTCCTTCTTCTTCGATCAGTAGGCTAGCGTAGTTTTTTTATCTTTTATGTAAAAATCGCCCGAATATTATGAATTCAGTCGAACTTCCTCTAAATTAAATGTGTTTGGTCGTTTTTTGTTTGAATTTGGCCGATACTTGGGGGTCATCTTGGGGCCGCGGCTGGGTAGCCGGCCCCCCCAGGACCTATCGCCGCGCAAGTGCCCCCCAAGCGGCGCTAAAATAGCGCCGCAAATCGTCCTGGGGGGGGGGGGGGGGGGCGAACGGCTGGAGATGCTCTAAGGGCAAAAAGGTAACAGTCGCCGTGGTTCCCGCCGCAGCACCGAACGGCCTAAACAAAGAAAATATGTGTTTGATTCCTAGAGGCTGCTTGTGCTTGGTTCCTAATTCAAAGTTGGCACATCTAATCTTTAACATACCACAATATTTTAGATATGTGTTTGATTCAACTTTATGTTTCTGGTTTGCCACACTTTATTAATACTATAGTTCATATGTCATAGATTCAGTTTTTTTTACCATTTTTTGCCACACTTGTAGTGACAATTCTATTCACCACATTGTTTATTTATGGCACTCATACTTTACTTAAGGTTAGTTACATTGTAAAGTTAATAATAATCCAAGCAACCTCTTAAATTGAAGCACTACTAAGGGAATCTTTAATGTCGTCTCTTAATCGAATGTACTATTATTAATTTATGAACAATGTTTGTGGATATGCATAGAAAAGTCAGTCGTTTATTTACATTTATCAAACGTTTAAACATCGTTAAAAATAAATTTGAATTACCTAGGAAAAAATCACGAGAACCATCCAAATTTAAGTGAACACAACATTTTTCATTAATATTTGATAAAAAAATTTACATATTACAATGTTGAAGTAGCATTGTCTATACTTCGTCACCTACCTACTATTCGTCATCGATTGCCGCCTATGCATGAACGTCATCGATGGAGCTGATGTCGACAATCAATCGAAATGAACCCGTCTCTCGATCGTTTCAACGCAGTGCAAACGACATAGAGCCTCTCGCCGTTGCGTCATCACGAGATCGTCCAAATGCTCGGCCATTGGAAACATGAACGAAGTCTGGGTCGGCTAACGGCTTCTTTCTTTGCGCAGTCTTAGCGGACGAAAGATGACTGAACCCGACTAAGTCCATGTCATCGAGGTTCTCCGCAATCGCTTGCTCCGCAGTTGCTTTTTCCGCAACTTCTCGGGCGTGACGTATCCTAAGAGCGACGTTATCCATCTTGTCAAAGACGACGGCGAGGAGCGAGACGAAATCTTTCGAGGCATCTTCCATGGTGGCGATGGGAACGAGGTACTCCTTGTCGACACCGGAAGATGGAATCAAACGGTGAACGAGGATGATGGTGCGGACATGGATCAAGGGTGGAGGAGGGTGACAACTCAAACGCGGGAAAGGGATAGGACGAACACGAGGGAAGGGCGGGCAATTTGCCGAGTTTGTTTAATTCAAACCAATTTCAGAGTAGGTTTGACTTGTCGTATGATATGACGGATATACGTTTGAAGGCGTGAATTTTTATTTTATATATGAGCTAAATTTGAGAGATGCCAAACTACCTACACATTTAGATTTGCTTAGGACATTCGATTGGGTGATAAATTTGTGAAGTCTAGTGACCTGTGTAGTGCGGCGTACTACTCGTTTCGTTCTCATGGCAAAAGAAGATCAGGAATAATGAGGGATCACAGAAGATACTACTGGCACCCACTAGACCGAGGAGACCAAGCTTGACCTCCTCCACCTCCCTCCCGCTGGGCTCACCAGCCAGCCAGACGGCGGAAAAATCGTTGGGATGGCGGGTAGCTTATGGGCCTGTTTGGTTGCCCGGGTGACTTTTAGCTGCATTGCATGGAGCAACCTGGCTGACCATGGCCTGGTGGAGCTCATGCAAAATTGAGCCAAGATGATGTTTGGTGAACTTGTATCATATGGCTGCATCGGGAAGAAGACTCCGTCGCAAAAAGGACCCTGGGCATGGCTAGTCATCGCCGGGACACCGCTGTCGCCGCCGAGGAGGTGCTCTCCGGCGAACTCCATGGGCGGCTGGACCAGGGCGCGGGGCTCGGCGGCTGGACCAGGGGCGTGGGGCTCGGCGGCGGCGGCTGTACTAGGGCGGCGGGGCGGCTGGATCAGGGGCTCGACATCGGCAACGGCTGGACCAGGGCTCAGCAGCGGTGGCTGGACCAGCGGCGTCGGCGGCGACTGGACCAGGGGCTCGGCGGCGGCGACTGGATCTGGGACGGCGGGGAGATGCTGGCGCTAGAGAGAGAAAAGGAAGGGAACGAGCGATGCATGCGTCATACAATGAATTTGCGTTTCTCTTAGCCTAGCTGAGAAGCCCTCTTTTGCATCCCTCGGGCCAGGTTGGAAGGGCCATGCATCTTACCAAACAATTAACTTTTGCATGGTGGGTGCAATGCAGGTGCGACCCACCCATCCAAAGACGCCCTATCGTGGCTGGCTACAGTCCGGATGTCAAACTCCTGTTAATTAATTCAAACAAATTTCAAATCAGGTCCTTGTGGGGGATAAGAGACAAAACTTCGCGGCAACGGCCAACATGGCTTCATGTGCATGCATGCAGCTGCTGAGCGTGTCCTGTCCGCATAACGGGTGTCCCACAGGAAGGATCAGATGGAATAGATGGCCGTTTCCATGCATGCCGGTTGTCTGTCTGTTTGGAGGGATTGATTTCTCGTGGCCTATGCGACGTATTCCTTCCGTATTAAAATATAGTGCGTTTGTTTTTTTTGCGGTTTAATTTTAACCATAAATTTATCGAGCAAAAATTATATGATTAAAAACTTTTTTTAATACAAATGTAATGGTATAATTTTTGCTCCCACCAATCGATTTCGTTGGTTAAATTTATGATCAAATTTGAAGCGCAAAACCGAAAACGCACTATATTTTGAACGGAAGGAGTACGTACTAGTCGCTTTTGTTCTCCGTTCAATCGAGACCTTGCAATGCAGGATTCATTTTGCAAAACAAGAATCGTAATAAAGCTCTCCAAAAATGAACTATCGAATCGGATCGGATCGGATCGCAAAAGGCACTTCTTTTTGCCATGGCCGTTTGGGCCTGCCCTTCTCAAAAGGAGAAGAGAGGTCTTGTCCGTCTTATTTTCATTCTTCATTTCTCTGTTTTGCCATTTTTTATTCATCTAAAATTATTAGTTTTCCAATCATTTTCATTTCTTGTCTTTTTTTTCAATCTTCATTTCTCTGTCTTGACATTCTTCATTCATCTGAAATTATTAGTTTTTCAGTTATTTTCCAGTCTTGTCTTCTTTTCATTCTTCATATCTTTGTCTTTCCATTCTTCGTTCATCTCAAATTATTAGTTTTCCAGTCATTTTCCAGTCTTGTCTTTCGGTTGCTTAGTATTTCATTTCATTTGTCTGTCTTGTCATTCAGTCGTGTTCACTCTGTAGATTTAATTACTCGTGAGTCCCTCCAGTGATCATTATCTTGTTATTGATCATTCTTTTTTGCAGTCTATCACTCTTCAGTCACCGTTTCTTTTTTCCTTGAGTTTTCATTTCTCTTTTTCTCAATTATCAATCTCTCTTTGATTAGTCTTCACACTTTATCTAAGTGAGTAGTAGAGAGTTATTTTGTAGGCCAGTAAGTAATAGACGGCAGGGCGACACTTTTTATAAAGTGAAAAAATTTATATGTGGTTGACGTGTCTAATAGATTTTTGATAATTGGTAATTTCATTTGTGAATTGTAATTAAGCAAGCATGGTTCCTCGTGGTCTATGTGTTGTTATTCCTTTACTTCTGCTCGTATTATTTTCTTGTCCATGCAGTCAGTTCCTTGCTCTTTCATTTTTCTTATTTGTCTCTAGTACATATCGAGTCAACTAATGTTCTTGTATGAGAAAAAATTGGGTTAAGATGATGGATAAGTAGGTGAGGTCTTCTTCTACATGTTTGGTATTCATTTAAATTGTTCAAGTTTCTTCTTTTGGATTTTTCAAAGATTGTTCAAGTTTCTTCTTTTCTTCAGTTAAGGATTTCTATAGGCGGACTTGGATTTTTGTTCCATTCTAATAAGTGCAGATACTTCAAGACGACTAGCAAAAGTTCGTATTTTGGGGCTGTTTGTTGCGATTGGGTTGCTTGTGATTGCAATCTTGCATTAAAACAAATATCATTTTTGTTAGTTTGTATTGCATCATCTGCTAGCAAATTATTTTAGTAAATGTATTGTTTTGTAGCACACTAACGTTTGTCTTTTGCATACCCGCAAAGCAAGATGGAGCTTTGCACAAATGGACCCTTTTATGGTATATGACATTTGAGCTCGAAGAAGAAGCTAGTTGGAGCCTTTTTTACGCTAAGTGTTCCCCATCTCCCGGCCTCCAGTGAACGTAGGACACAGCCTAGTGTTCGGTATAGTTTTTACAATGTCCAAACCCATTCAAGTTCCCTTAAAGTTCCGCGACCCCTTGGGAACGTACATAATACTAGAAGTGCAATGCGCGCTTTGCCGCGCCGTTTACACTTTTTTAAATTGTATATAATTTATTTTTATGTGTTAGTTTTTAAATTTTTTAATTTATGTGTTGTTTGGATGGATTCTTCTTATGGTTTGATCGGAAGATAATTTTTAATGTGTACACACGATGAAGTTTATTATATTGTTGATCATGTGACTTATGATGGTACTAAATTTATCGTAGGCATCGCTTTTTTCTAGTCAACCAAGACTCACGCCATCTATTTTTTATTAAAAGACCACATTCATCGAAATATTTCATTATAAATTCTAAGGTAACAATTTAATAAAATTTTGTATCAAATTTTACACTAAAGACCTCAACTGAACGAGGAGACTTCAAAATTAGAAAGTTTAGTAAAGTTAAAGATATATTAGTTTTAAAACGCCAAGTAACGTTAGAAAAGAGTATCAAGTAATTGCGTCTATCATAATTAAAAAAATTGAACGACATGTATTGCATGAACTAAATTGTTTGATCGTGAAATAGATAATTATTTACTATAGCACCTCGTACAAAACATAAAAAAATGTCATTCCTTTTTTATAGAAAAAATAAATGTTGATAATGTTCATGTAAAATAAATAAGAAAATTCTAACAAAAAAATAATTAGAAAAAATAATAGTTTACATACATGACCAAGGGTTATGACCAAGTCAAAATTGAGTTCTCAATTGACTCCCATGACATATACCCCTAGGAAGCTAAAAATAAAAATAAAATAATAGTTTACATACATCACCAAGGGGTATGACCAAGTCAAAATCGAATCCTCAATTGATTCTCATGACTTTTATCCCTAGGGGGTTTAGTATATTAGAAGATGTGTAGTACAGCTCGCACATTGCAATTGGTTTAAAATTCGACCTGAGCCCAAATCAAAATCTTCTGACTGTTTAATATGCACTCCCTTTATTTTTTAAGTAAAAATGTGTCGGCAATCACTCTGCTTGCAACAACAAAAAATGCAACCACTATATATAGCTTATCATGATTACATAGTCATTGTGGATCATGCATTACTTGTATTTATGTTTTGATCTTGCAAGGACCACGAAGCGACAAATTTACGATGCAATTTAACAAGGATCGTTATTTTTTTGGCCAAGGTGGCAACCGTTTTTATGTGAGTAGGCACATGGTGTGGTACGATGAAGTAGATAAAAGTGACATGGTTTTTAATTATGATTGGAAAGTTATGAGAGGAGATTGGGTGGGAGATAGCATACAGATTGAAGGTATATTATTATGTTTCTATATTATTAACAATCAATAGATTAGGTCCGGAGCATGTGCAATAGGTGGAGTAGCACAGGGCCTTCCAAGACCAAGGGCCCTAAAACAAGAGTAAAGCTACATGTCCAAAGCGTTTACAAGGGTTTACGGATTGATCGAATGTGAGATTCTCAATGCAACATGGTCTGTGGCCCAGTTCCTAACAATGCACACTTCAATTGATAAAGCACAAACAAGCAATAATCCATGATGTTGAGAAGAAGGGTCCATCTCAAAAGAAACTTGAAATGAGACCAAAAAAAAGTTGTACCATTATCATGACCAAGTTGTGTCATAGCATCCATGATCCATTGAACAATCTCTAGTAGCTAGGCCCAACTAATATATATAGTATATTTGTATCCCATGCTAACCGCTTGCCCCACAGACGATAGATAGAGCGAGTTAAAGCATGCTTGAAATTTGAGCTTCTCTCTTGATTGGGAGCAACTTTGAGATTTTCCACCTGGTTTGAGCTTTGAAATTCCCCTCCTTGTTCCCTTCTTAAGTGTGAGTCACCATAGCCAATTCCAAACACGATGTGTTGCTCCTTCTAGTCATTTTATTGTCGGCAAGGAAACACACCTACGTTATCCACCATTTTTGGATGATCACGTATGTGACGATGCGGCGTTATTGAACGAATGCATCAACACCAGGAAGCACCTTTACCTGCACACCTTGCTTGTGGCTTTGTTTCCAGTCATATTCGTTAATGTGGCGGTCCAAGCAACCTCCAATGGAGCAATGAACACACTACGGGTTCTCATTTTTCAACATCCCACCGACCTGCTCGACGTCAAAGTCATGCCATAGGTCGAACAAACATGGTGACAAGCCCGGGCATGTGCTCAAAGGCCCCTACCCACATTCTAAATTTATATTTTAATCATTTTAATAATACATGGTAACAAGCCCGGGCATGTGAGCAAAGGCTCGTAGTCTTCGTCTGATTAATGATTTACAAGTGGCAAAACATCACCAATTAATTACAAAACCTACAATAATATGTAAGGCACATTTGACAAAAAATGATGAAATTGTGTGTTATTTATTAAATGATAAACCTATTGTAAATATCTTGTGTGATCTAGATTTCTCTATTTGTGTACTTCTAATCAAAGACCGCAATCAAAATATTTCATATACCATACACTAGATATTTATATAAGACCATAGACTGGAAATGAAAAAGTATTTTTATTTTTAATAAAGAAATTGCTCGAGTTTTAGCAAAAGTCACCCTACGAGGTCACATTGATTGGTTGAAAGGCTTGAAAGAGAACGTAGTTCGGAGGGGCGGATTATACCTGTTGGTACCGGATTAAAAAAAATTATGCATCGTTCACCACAAGACAAGAACCTTTATTTAAAAATAAAAAAACACAGAAATATATATATAAACTATATTGATGCAATAGTCACAAATTAATCGAAGAAAAAGATGTTGTTTTGTATTTTATTATTTTCTAACATTTAGATGGGTTTTGTTTAACTGCATTTAATGTGTAATGTGTTAAAAACTAATTCGTATTAAAAAATGCAATTTTATAGTACATTCACTATGATTATGATTTCACAAAATACTATTAATAAATAAGTAATATAGTTTAGTGTAAATGACTATATTTATTTTGATTCGCACAGGGCCTAATATTCGATTGGACCAACACTGCTCCCGGGCGCATGGAAGGCGAACAAAATGAGACCAACGTGACGCCGTGCCGAGACCGGCCGCGCGCCTGCCGCCTTTGATGCCAACGTGAAGTCGACAACTCCCAGTGCATCGAACCTGCAGACCACAAAAAACACTGACGCCGTTAATTTGGTGGTGCGGGCGTCCTCCCGGTCGTTCGGGAGATGAAGGAAAACAAGGTCTCACCTCAAGCCCGCAAGCAGTCCAACCGCTCCGGTGTCGGCCGGCTTGGTCCCAACCCGAGCAGCGCCGAGACTGGCTGCACCGTTGCCCCTGACTCCTCCGGACGCGCAAAACCTGGACAAGCAAAAGGGTTAGCGTGTGCGCTCCCGGGCCACGGGGAAGACAAACCGAACAAGCCACCGGTCCGCCGCCATGGTCTCGGAGAGTGTAGGCAGAGCGCAACACCCATACATGCTGCCGCCGGTGACTGCAGCCTCCTCGCCGGTGCCGGTGCAGGGTGCGCCGGCGTACGGGCAGAACCCAAGCGACGCGCGGAGTGCGTTATACCTACGCACGGAACGAACAACCGTTGTCAGTGACCGGAAAAGATAGATGAAGGGAGGAATAAGAGCGGACGAGTGGAGAAGAGACATACTTATGTAGAGAGATCCTGCGAAGGTTGATCCCGGCCGCTTCCGCGACGGCGGCAATCGCTGCCTTCATCGCGGCAGGGTGGCCATGAAAGCGGAAGGCCTCCTTGGTGGGGAAGGAAGCGGGGGGAGGGGGAGGGAAGGGGAGGAGAGGCTTTTATAGCGCCCATCAATCCATCCCACTCCTCGGCAAGCGAAGTTAGCTGTCTTGTGTGCGTTCAAATTCATTTGAAAATGGCCTCAGGTTTTGCGTTTTTTGGTTCAAATGATCCTTCCTTCTGTCCTGCCGGCATGCCTCTCAACCAACGGCCTAAACAAGGCTGTTTGCCACATCTAAACTTTATCGTATAATAATCTTTTAGATTTCTGTTTGATCATCTTCTCATTTATGCTCTGCCACCCTTTACTAATACGATAAATCCATATATCATAGATTAAGGGTTTTTTACCATATTTTTCCACACTTGTAATGGTCAATTTATTCACCACACACTTCACTTAAAGTTAGTTATGGCAAAGTTAATCATAATTCAACCAACCTCTTAAATTGAAGTACTTCCTCTATCAGTTTTACACGGCGTCTGTGTACCTCTAAGTCATCAATTTAATCAACATAATATAAGATATATATTATAAAATATATATCATTATATATATTATAAAATATATATCATAAAATATATATCGTTTAAAAATGTTTTATGTTACTTCCTTCGATTCATAATAAGTGTCGCTCATCTAGTATAAAGTTTGTACTAGCTTAGTACAAAATGTGCGACACTTATTATGAAGAGTATATATCTTATATTATGTTGCTAATTTGATAATCTAGGAACACGCGCAACACCTAATTAAACTAAAACAAAAAGATTACTACTAGGGCGGGGGCTTTAGGGTGTGTTTGGTTCGCCAACTCGCTTTGCGTCGCTCATGGCCGTGCGGCTCGACAGATTCAGACGCGTCGCTCGGCCCGCGTTCACACGAGAAAATTGGCTCAGCCCACGTCGGTTCGTCCGCTCGCCCGCCCAACCAAACAAGTCCCTACGCTCGCTCGCTTGCTCGATGCGGGCCGAACCCTCCAACCAAACAGACCCTTAATGTTTCTCTTAAATCAAACATATGAGTACGTAATTGATTTACGAACATCGTTTATGCACAAGGATAAAAAAGTTGATCATTTAATTACATTTATTAAATTTTTAAACAAAGTTAAAATGGGAATTGAAAGGCCTAAAAAGAAGTTATAAGAGAATCAAAATTTAAGTGAAGACACATTTTTCATTAACATTTGATTTTATTTGACATATTACAACATTAAACTAGCCATGCCTATACCCCGTCGCTTACCATCGTCGGTTGCCGCCTGGGCGTGAACGTCGTCGAAGGAGCTGAGGTTGAAGATAAATCGAAACAAACCCGTCTCATGGTCATTTCGGCACGGTGCAAACGACACGAAGCCTCTCGTTGTGGCGCCGTCACGAGATCGTCGAGATTCCCGAACACTAGAGACATGAACGAATTCCAGGTTAGCTGACGGCTTCTTCCTTCGGGCGGTCTTAGCGGATGAAAGAGGACTGAACGCGCCCAAGTCAATGTCATTAGGGTTCTCCGCAAATCTCCTTCTCCGCGGTTGCTTTTTTCGCAACTTCTCGAGCGCACTGTATCCTTCAAACAATGGTATCGATCTTGTCAAAGACGACGATGAGGAGCGACCCGGACTCCTTCGAGATATCATCCATGACGGGGAATGAGGTACTCGTCGACGACGCTGAATGACGGAATCGGACGGTGAACGAGGATGATGGTGCGGACATGGACTAAGAGTGGAGACTCAAACACGGGAAAGGGACAACGAACACGAGAGAAGGGCGGGAAATTTTGCTGAAGTTGATTAATTTAAACCAATTTCAGAGTGGGTATAACTAGTCGGATACATTCAAACGTGAATACTCATTTCATATATAGGCTGAATTTGAAAGATGTCAGACTAGCTAAACATTTAGACTTGCTTAGGACATTCTTGGATTGGGTGATAAAATTTGTGGCCTCCGCATCATACTACTCGCTTAGAGCATCTCCAGCCGCGCCCCCAAGGGCCCCAGGGCGGAGTTATTTTCGCCGGGAGGAAATTCGCTCAGTCGCGTCTCCAAGAGCCCAAATAGCGTTGGATTGGGCCAAACTTGAGTCCGGCGAACCCAAAATCGAACCCAGCGCGCTGGGGGGCGCCTGGGGCACCGGACGAAGCGAAATGTGCTGAGTGGCCCACTCTGTCAGGTGAAACCATCCAAATCTACCACCACTCTCCCCACCACCTTGCCGTCGGCGGTGCCGCCCCGCTGCAAAATAGCCGTTGCTCCACCACCAAACCCGTCGAAAAAGGGAAGAGATCGCCCCCGCTGACCTCTTGCATTAGTTGATAACCAGATACCGGCAGATTGGACAGTCTACCTCAATATGCGTCAGGATATCCGAGACCCGCAAGTGCATCATCAACTGCAGCAAGATCTAGTGGAGCACCTATGAATGCGAAAAGACAATGCCTAGTTTCATTTGTACTGCTTTTAGTATTTGTGCCGAACTATGTATATGTATTGTATATAAGACCATAGACTGGAAATAAAAAAAAGTATTTTTTTAATAAATAAATTGCTCAAGTTTTTGCAAAAGTCACCCTACGAGGTCGCATTGATTGGTTGAAAGGCTTGAAAGAAAGCGAAGTTCGAAGGGGTGGATTATACCTGTTGGTACCGGATTCAAAAAAATTATGCATCGTTCAACACAAGACAAGAACCTTTATTTAAAAAATCAAAAAAACACAAATATATATAAACTATATTCACGCAATAGTCACAAATTAATCCAAGAAAAAGATGTTGTTTTGTATTTTATTATTTTCTAACATTTAGATGGGTTTGGTTTAACTGCATTTAATGTGGAATGTGTTAAAAACTAATTCGTATTAAAAAAACTACAATTTTACAGTACATTAACTATGATTATGATTTCACAAAATACTATTAATAAATAAGTAATATAGTTTAGTGTAAATGACTGTATTTATTTTGATTCGCACCGGGCCTAATATTGGATTGGACCAACACTGCTCCCGGCCGCTGATACGTCCCTGCTTGCTCCATGCATATTTTGTGTGATATTGCTATGATTTATATACACTTTCATATACTTTTGATCATCTTTGGACTAACCTATTAACTCAGTGCATCCCAGTGTTAGTTCCTGTTTTCTGTTGTTTTTTCTATTTCAGGGTTTCACCATATTAAAAATGTTTCAAAAATTTCAGAAAAATACAATAAAAAAGCAACGTACCGGAAGCTTTGGGAATCACCTAGGAGGGGCCAGAGGGGACCCACCAGGCCCTAGGCGCCCTCCCGGCGCACCCTAGGGTGGGGCCACGCCAGGGGGCCGCCTGGACCCCTGGTGGCCCCCTAGCTGCCCCATTCGCCTATATATTCTCCGTGACGGGAAACCTCCGAGGACAGAACCCTTTTTCGCGATCTCGCCTCTGTTCCGCCGCCGCCGCGCTTCCAAGATCGGGAGCGCCAGCAGACCTTTACCCGGTACCCTGCCGGAGGGAGGATTGATCTCCGGGAGCTTCTCCTCCACCATGGACGCTTCCCGGATGATCCGTGAGTACTCTACCTTGGATCATGGGTTCATGATCAGTAGCTATGTGATGTTCTCCTCCCCCTCTTTGTTCTTCATGGATTAGACCTTGTGAGCTGCCCTACATGATCAAGGCACATATGTAATTATTTCTGTTGTTGTTATGCTGAATTTGCTGGGATCTGATGGATTATGAGACTATGTTCAGATTGTGATTGAGTAATATATTTGGTTCTTATCTTTTATATTTTTGTTCTTGAGTAATTCTTGCATGTACTCCGTTGTTGTTTAGTGCTTTGGTCAAGTAGTAGGTAGTGACTCCAAGGGGGAACTGTATGCTCTATTGTGGGTTCATGCCCCCTGATGACTAGCTTGAGTGACAGAAACATGAGTCTAGGGGATGTGTTGTTTCCACAAGGGGGAAAACAACGGTGTTTGTAACCACGGTTGCAAGAATTGTTTACTTTACGCAAAGTTTTTTTAATGCAGTTGTCTGTTGCTTTGGGTTTACACTTTGCGTGGGGCTCACAACTTAATACCATCGAGATGTTCTGGATAGATATCTCAAGGTGGATGATTAGTAGTAGATGCAGTTGGATTTCGGTCTACTTATTTTGGCGTACTGCCCATGCTTTGAGACTCTTCCTTTCTTTGTAGCATAGTTAGCATTGCGGTGTGTTTTTAATCCTGTCAATTGTCCATCTATGATTTGTTTACCTCGCATAACAGTTTTATCATCTTTTGGGAGAGAGACATCACTAGTGAACATCATGGGACCCCGGTCCATATTCTCATCACTGTTTACACGCTCAATTTATTTCCTAATTTTACTTTCTAGTAGCTATCATTATCATTATCTCTTGCTTTTGATCCTTTGTAAACAACAAGGCCGGAGAGATTGACAACCTCTCTGAACTTCGTTGGGAGAAAAGTTACTTGTTGTGTGTGCAATTCTAGGCGAAGCAAGTGATTCTTTTCAGAAGGCACATCACTTGCTGAACCACCTACTTGTAGTTATCGGAGTTCTACTGGTTCGATCTCAACCTTGGTATCTTCTCCAAGGGAAACTTGCCGCTACGCTACATCTCACCTTCCACTTGGGGTAACCAATGAAGGGCGAGAAGCCATTATCATCTCTCGCGTGAACAAAACAGGATCTCGCCTGACTTCGGCAACCAATCCTGCCGCTCCGTTGTCGGCCGACACAACCCCATCACCTGCAGGGCTGAGACCTGATGCGCCCTTACCATCGGTGACTGCCACCACGTAATCGACCCCACCGGCTCACGGAGTGCGTTGTACCTACGACATGGAAGGAACAATGCACGCGTTGGGAGTGCAGCGGAATAAGTAGAGAAGGAGTTAAGGGCGGACGAGCTTATGATTGGAGACAAAACTTACTCGGGGGGGGGGAGATTTTGTGGAGGTTCAGTCCTCGAAAACTTCATCGCGGCGGCCATGAGATCCTTGGTGGAGAAGGAAGGATGCGAGGGGGCAGGGCGCTGAAAGAAAGGACGAGAGGCAGGAGGGGGCAGAGAAAGGAGGGAGAGACTGAGGAGAAGGGGAGGGGATTGTTGTAGTTATAGACCTAACAATAGATATAGGGGTAGTGATGGAGCTATGAAGATCTGTACGCAAAGATGGTGACACAGGGGAAAATTATACAGGTTAGGCCTCTCCCTGGAGATAACAACCTTAATCCTGTCCCAGACAGACTGGGGTGTTCTTGCTCAAAGTGTTGAGATTGTGTCCTTTGCTAGGGGTGAAAAGGATGGGCTTATATAGAGTGCGCCATGTCCCTTCACTGCCTAGTAATGGGTCTTAATTACAGAATTAATGATGGCTGTTATTACAATGAGAAACGTCCCCCCATTACAGTCATTTAAGTAGGGGTAACGCCTGTGGTTTTAATGTCTTGTAACTCCAACTCCTCTTCTTCTTGTCCGAGTATTATGCAGCTCGACCTTTCTTGCTTCCGAGTAAACAGCTTACTCGGATGGTAGTGCTTTGCTCCGAGTAACGCCTTACTCGAGAAATGGCCTTGTCCGAATAAGATTGCCCCTGTAGTGGTGGTGTCGTCCGAGTAAACTAACTACTCGGAAGAATTTGACTTTATCCGAGTAGCTTCTTACTCAGATGAAAAGAAAAAGAAGGGAAGGAGGTTTTTTGTTTATGTTTTATTTTATAGATATTTTCCAAGTGGTGGTAATATTAAGGATACCCCCTGATATAAGGCACATGAGGGTATACCTTAGGTATTACCACGACAGGGATGGGCTTTTATAGCGCGTCAGTCTCACCAAACCATCCATTCAGTCCTTGGTCTGATGGTTTCCCTGCTTGATCCTTATCAGTGCCTAACAAGAGTTTTTTCGATCGTTCCGTTTTGGATGAAATTTGGATCGTTTGTTCCTCGGATGCAAATCAAACGTTAAGTAGTTATCCTCAACCCTTCCTCGGATCTGTATGACGACGGGTCTTTCACCACCACTGGTACAACAATGGGGGTGCAAGTGAGGTTAACATTTGGTAGTATCTGGCCTAGTTTAGTTTAAATTTAAACTTTGTTAAAATGCATCCGTTAGTTGGAAATATATTGGACTTTGTGGAATTTCATCCCCGTATGTGCTTGATTTGATTTATATGGGCCGGGGGTTCGATGATTAATTAGAAGTTGAATGGTTGGCCCTCCATCCATGGTGATTCAGGAACACATTTGAACATAAATATTCACAAATACTACACGTATTCGATATACAGATCCAACTAGTTAAGGAGTACTCATTCGTAGCCCTTTCAGCAAACACTCTAAGAACGTGCCATGCTGCCATGTGTCACGTCCTTATGCTTCCTCAGGTTTTATTTTTTTATTTTTGTGTACGCATTTTCGGTGTTTAAAAATGATTTTTCAAGGTTTTTCCGGCTTTCCTGGTTTTCACGCGGTTTTTACTTATATTTTAGTCAAAAAAAATTTAAAAGAGGCATGATCGTGCATCTCACGGAGGCACGAATCTGCTTTTGTGAGAGGCACACTGCGTACCTCTAAAAAGAGGCATGAATCTGTTTATGCGAGAGGAACACCGCGTCTCTAAAAAAGAGTAACGATCCGTGACTCTAAAAAGAGATACGGTCATGGCGTCATGCCTTCACGGGAGGCACAAATTTACTTCCGTGAGAGGCATGCCGTGTGCTTCTAAACAAAAAAAAAGAACACCAAAGCGCGACAAGTGACGCGCTTACAACGCATCACTTATCAAGCACGTAAGGGTGTGAAGTGTTCGCTGGAAGGAATACTTTTCAGTTAGTGATTTCGATGATCCATTTGGTGATTTAAACTGAAGGCAGCTAATTGGATTTTGTTTAAAGTAAATGATTTCCAAGTGACACTCTTACAAAGGATGATCACGTGTGAGGTTTAGCCCACAAAAGATTATGACTGCAAGCATTTTCTTTAAAGTAAATGATTTTCTTCCAATATTTGTTTGCACCATCAAAGGAACCCCTAAACCATCGATATTTTCTTCCTAGTCACCAGACCCCAATTAGCCAAATGATATATGTGTGAGAATCACCCATATTATCCCAAAAGAAGTGAGACATTTGTGGAGTGATAGAATTAATTGCTCATTTTGTTCCTGACCGATAAAAAGAAATCGCACACATGACATAGCTCATACACAAAACATGAAACACGACGCGCGCACAAGGCAATCAACGAAAGAGGAGCATGTGGGGACCACTTCTCTTCTCAAGATATAATTGAATGTAAAATAGAATTTCTTATGAAGGGGCCTCCACTCCTAAACTCATGAGATGTGACTAAATTCCCACCACCATGTCATGACACAAACATGGGCCTTAGAGATTTTCAGAAATTATAAACTGGAGTATGTCAGTTATTAGTTACTGTAGTATACAAGACCCTCTCTCTCTCTCTCTCAGCTAAAACAAATGTGTCGCCGTGATTTAACAAAACTTGTGTCATCCACGGGAACAAAATGTAACTATCAAGAACCTGCAGACCAGACATCTCCTGACATCAAGCCTCAACGCTTGGTCGAACCGTTCCCAGAATTTCCGACCTCAACTGCATCAGCAGCCTACCCAGGTAATTCAGGCCTTCGCCCTCACGCCCACCACCCCAGAACAAGTCATGGGGTGAGGCCTCAACGAGAACAGAGCCGGCCGTCGACAGCAGCATCTCGGTCAGGTAGGCGTAAGTTGAAAACTTGCATTTCAGAGCTCTGTACATCACATCGATTTTCATCGACTCCCAGTCTGGCCGTATCTGACAAGGAAAGAAATAATCAATTACAAGGAGTATGCAAAATGGTCAGGTTCAGAGAATATTAAAGCGGAATATTCAGATATACCAATTCAGGGAATTCTCTTTGCCGGGTCCTTCCTATTCTGGCAGCTTCTTCAGGGCTTCTTGCCTGCTTTATTTCTTGCACAATATCTCTTGCTTGAGGATTATCAACACCAACAAACTTATGTGCCTACAAAAAAAATTGGGCTTGCTGACAGGTTCACAGGTGCAGTTATCATGCTAATGTAACATTTGCAGATGTTGCTGGTTTACAAAATGCTCTACTACGTCATGGTCCACAATTCATTTCCATAGAACAGAGAAAAACACAAAAGTAGCACTAATAAACATCAGGAAAGGGAAACCTGGTAATAGTGCTCCACTGTTGGCCATGTCAAACAATCTCCCTTTTCGTCGGGTATGTCGATTGGATGAGGAGAAAAGTTTGAGAAAGCCCCAAAGGTGTCCCAAGTCTTGTAAAAGGATATAATATTTGTTTCATATGGAGATACTTCTGGATCATCTGAAGGTATTTCATCCGCAGAAGGTATTACAGGTGACAAATCAGGAATAGGTTGGATGAATCCACTCATGAGCATGTCCCGGTCAATCTGCAATATTGTAAAGAAATATGTAATATACTGACATGAAACTAAGAGGGGCATATGCAGATGTAATTACTGCAACAGAACAATATACATATATGCCTACAGTCACAAACAGTTACTCCAATGGTTCAGTGTAACTTGTATAACTACATAAGCTAGCACTTGTAGGAACTTTTATCCAGAGCTGAATGAAACAGTAGCCAGTATGAGTCTAATGAATTCTACAGAAATATATCAGCAAGAAAAGCATGACACATTGTGTAATACTCCAGAAGTGTAATATAGCAACTAGCAAGTACATATAATGGACGGAACTTGTAGGAACTTTTATCCAAAGCTGGATGAAACAGTAGCCAGTATGGGTCTAATGAATTCTACAGAAATATATCAGCAAGAAAAGCATGACACATCGTGTAATAGAAGTGTAATATAGCAACTAGCAAGTACATATAATGGACGGAGAACGCATGAGGATTGGAAGTAGAACATAAAGAATTAACCTGCTCATATGAAACATCAATTAAATCGATTGCCTGAGTCATTTGATTCATCCCTAGGTCACCTACTGGTGTTGGAGCGGTTACTCCACCGATTATTTTTGGAGCACAGAATGCATACACCTGTTGGAATAATAATAAAAATCACCAATGTGAATATCTACGCAGAGCTCAACTGTAATATGGCATACAACATGCAGAGAGTCACAGAGGCAAAAAGAAAAGGAGCAAATCTAATAAAGTGAAACCATTTCATGCAAATATGGGAACTGTCTGTTGTTCATGGTGAATGGTGGATATAAGATATTAAGGAAAGTGAATGCACATAGATTATCCGTATGATTCTGTGTCCCCTCCCAGAATTAATGTCCAGAGAGGCAAAGAGTGGTCCCTCCCCTAAAGTCCCTAAGCAGTACTTCTTTTCTCCCTGATATAAAGAATGTCTACATACTGCTGAAATTGGGGAGTATCTGCCTATCCAAGTCATAAAAATATCCTTTTAACATCTATTTCTAATAAACAGAAAGCTGATTAAGATTAAGTCAAAACCAAAGGGCATAAGGATGTAATATCCTCCTGTGGGAAGTTCCCAAAAATCAACTGCAAAGACATTGAACATAGCTCGTTGACCTATTAAATGGATAAAATAAAATCAGTGGTACCACTTCTTTTTGGAAAGGATAGAAATTGTGAATATCATTCAGATTTGGTAGCAGCAATCAACAAAAAGTACTATTTCGCAATGGTAAACAAAACAGTGTCTTAACATTGGCATGTCTGATTTCAAATCCAAAACTCAAACAAACATTAGCCAATGAACTAGAATAAACAAAATCAGCAAACAAACATTCTAGATAACTATGTAACATTTCGATATATAAGTCTTGCAGACATAGCAATAAGTCTTGCACACAGAAAACATATAGTGAAATAAAAAGCACTTACCTTATGAATAACTCTTGCAGATATAGCAGCAGCTGATAGGGTCCCACCACACTCCCATAATACAGAAAGATAACCACGATCATAACAATACGACATAACATCTCTAGGATTTAGCATGTCAAATTCCACTACTTCAACACCCTTCATAGCAAGCTTCTTTTGGAAATCTCTCCGAGCACCTCTTTGTGTTGCGACTATTGTATAGGCATCATGAACATTCCATAGATTTGCTTCTTCAGGAAGGTTACAAGTTTGTGACATAACAATGCGCACTGGAACATGCCCCTTCACATGCCTTGCAGTTAATCGAGGATCTACAACACAACTAAAAGCCTTTCAATCCTATGGAGGAACACCAATATTCACAATGAATAGAATTTATTGCATTATTTCATCATTACCATCAAGGCGGACTGTATTTCCACCAACTATAACAGCATCACTCCTTCCACGCAATTCAAATACTCTGCCTCTGGATGCTCTGCCGCTTACCCAAGACGCGTGCCCACTACTAGCTGCAATTTTGCCTGTCATTTCCATTGATGGAAGTGAAACAAAGTACGAGTTGAATATTAATGCTCAGCTATAGTGTGTCACAAATTAATCAAACTAACAAAAACAAATTGGAAAAAACTAGGCCTCACCATCTGCAGTCATAGCATACTTCAGAACAGAGAATGGAACACGAAAGGCAGCTCGGTAAAGTAATGGAGCATTTACGATGAGGCATGAAGTAAGAGCTTCCTACAGTGAACACCTTAAAACATGTTAGCAAGGCAGACAAATTCATGTTTGTGGTTGCTGCACTGTAATGTTCTTATTTGAAAAGCTGGTGGGAAACTATTACCATAATCTATTGCCATGCCAAATGAAGTCTAAGTAACCAGGAACTAGCTCACAGAAAAGACAGAAAACTAAAAGAGCTAATTGATACTCCCTCCGTAAAGAAATATAAGAGTGTTTAGATTACTAAAGTAGTTATCTATATGCTCTTATATTTCTTTACGGAGGGAGTACTAGCATATATTTCTGAAATGCTTACTAGGTTAAATATGAAAACACATTAGAAAAAAAGGAAGGGGTTTGTAGGTGCTCCAAACTCGTAACAAATGAACTGAAGTGGATAAATGAGAGGTTAGATCAGAAAGCTGATTAAATCAAGAATACCAATGCAATAGAACTATAGAAGTACGCAACCATGAAATAAAATTAAATCATTATGTTATATTGTAATTTGCATTCAGTAAGGGCGCCGACCCTACAGGCTACAGCTAAAAGGGCGTCAAGGAGATCCTAGCTTTAGTGAGATGCTCAGTATTTGTTAGTAATTATACTTGAAATGTTAGACAATTTGGTGAATGGGCTATCTTTGTTACATTTTATCTTGCCACAATGCACATCATATCCATATTGCTTAAGACATGGAGCTGTATCCTATGGGCTGCAAACAATGCATGATCTCAGATATAATCCTTGTGTTCACTCTTTCCAATATGCGATAAATGAAGTTAATGAAGTTGGATTAAACTCATATAGATCAATAGGAGAATTGCATTTTTGTTAAATATACCTAAGAACATTAAAAATATATGTTATCTTAGTGTCAACTGTCAAATACACAAAATATAACCGTACAACATTTGATCTTAAAAAGCACAGTTACATAGTGATTTAGATACAATGTTTACTCAAAGTAAAACATACAAAATATTTCTGGAACTTAATGTCCAGTTGTGTGCTTTTCTTTAGCATATTGCAGAGATAAACATCTGTACTTCATATTGTTAAATCACTTCTAAAGCTGGTTTCTAGAGAACATGATGCAACAGCACTACAAAAGGTGGGGTGCCCCTCACAAAGTGCTTGCTGCCATTTTAGCATGTAGATAATAAAAAAAGTAACTGATAATTAACATACAAGCCAAGAGTCACCTTGAACAATTTGCTCTGGAGATCCTCCCCAACAATATCGACCTGAATACCTTCACTTCGCAATGATTGAATTGCTTTCCCTCTCAAGTGTTTCAAGGGATGTCTAAGACCCACCACGACTCTTGTAATTCCTGCCTGATAAAATGATTAGTTTTCTCCCTGCATTTAGGACATCTTTTTACATGGATATACAACATCAATCTGAATGCGTATGAATAAATTATCAATAAAAAGGTTGAGCCAAATATATTTCTAGTTTTCTCATGGAACCACAGTGTTCATGGGAGCAAGCTCACGGCGATCAAAAGCTCCTAATTCCAAAAAAAAAATTGGATCCAATTTGCACACCCTTATATTGACATATTCAGTAAATAACACTCTGTCACTGCAAGATATACATAAATTTAGGGGGTTGACATAAGGGAGAACAAGTATCCAGCATTATGGCTTATTATACCCATGGAATCTGCACTATCTATGACAGTTCAGAATTATGATCCCAGCGCTACCATCGTATGCTTATAGTACTATCCACATTTGGTTTTATAACAATCTTCAGAGATATAGCAGTCCTCTTAGAGAAACTGAAGAGGGGGGTGGTGAAGTGGGATTCAGCCGAGCACCTGCACGAGGGAGGAGACGGCGGTGGTGTCCCCGTAGCAGTCGCCGGGCTCGAGGTTGAGGTAGGCGGTGGCGCCGCGGGCCCGCTCGCCGGCCTCCTCGGCGGCGAGGAGCTCCGCGCAGCGCGTGCCCTGCGCGTAGAGGAACCCCTCGCCGACCACGCGGGCCTCCGGTTCGTCGGCCTCGGGACGGGCGATGACGCACCCGAAGTTGGGGTGCGGGCAGGTGAGCCCCGCGGAGCGGTCGGCCACGTCGGCGGCGCGGCGGAGGAAGGCGGCGTCGTTGGCGTGGGATGCCGCGACGGAGACGGCGCGGGGTGCAGCGGGGAGGCGGCGCCGACTGGGCGCGAGACGGATGGGGCAGGACGCTGCCGGCGCGGGCGCGGCCACCGGCGGCCGCGGCGGCGGAGGCATGCTCTCGGCTGAGGTCGCACGGGTGGGCGGTGGGCGGCCCGAAACTGGAAGTGGGGGATGACGAGAGAGAGAGACAGTCAGTGTGTGTGAGCGAAAAGTGATCTGGTTTCTTTTGCGATGCTGGCCCGAGAGTGGAGGCCCAACTCGCCTCGTACGATTTTTTTTATCATTTTAGGTTCATGGAGTACAAAAATCTACATGGAAAATTTTATAATTTTCGAACTTATTCACATGGTAAATTTTGAAAACATTTGTAATGTTTTACATGTCAAAATTTCCTTTTATACTCATGGAAAATTATGGTAATTTTTTATTAAGAACAAGGAAACTATATTATTAAAAGCATGATAATTTTGTCATGAGCATGGTATTTTAATTATTAAAAGCATGAGAAAATTTATCAGGAGCAGTACAATTATTTTATTAAGAGCATGGCAACTTCTAGTGTGTGATTCTGAAAACAAAAATATAAAGGATGGAGAATCCCTTTTTACGTCTTTGTTTATTTAATAGTCCATGTAGGTATTGTTTTTGTGGGCTACCACGGTATTTTTTTTGTAGTTTTGTGGGCTTTCGGTTTGTAGGATTTTAGATGATCGGACGGCGTTCGTGGACGAGTGCAAAAATTCATTGCATAACAAACAGTGTTCAAACGACTTTTTAAGGGTTCGTGTTGAAGACTTTTCTTTCAAATTGCGCTGGAGTCTCACCAAATTGCAGTTTTGCTACGAGTTGAAAAGTGGCTGAGATCGGGCCCGGCTCTTGACCACAAGCAAACAGAGCGCGCGCACGTTGCGGCCTGCTCCGTGCTCCCCCGATCGATCGAATCTTTGGATCCGTTGGGCACGGCGCACCACGCTGCGTGTCCTTTTGTCTGGCTCGCTCCCAGATTATTACTCTTCTCCAGCTCCAGCTCCAGCTCCAGCAGTTGAGTTCACTTTGCTTTCCTCTCCTCCTCCCTCCCTCTGCTTTCGGATGAGACGATTAGAAATATCTCGAAATCTAGGCTCTGCTTTCACACCATGCCATATTTCGAGGTGCTCTGCTTTTACCGCTGCCTAGATTGAGCACCTGCCAAAATAAAAACGAAGGAAGAAGAGCGCATTCGCTTTTTCTCCTCGGCCCGGCCCCACCGCCAGCGAGCGAGCGCACGCACCGGATCGATTCCCGCCGATGAAACCGCTGTCGCCCATGGCCCCACTCACGCCAACCGCGATTGCGCCGTCCCCTCTCTCTCCTCTCTCCCACTGACCCCTGGGCCCATCACACCCCGGTCCACCTGTCCGCCCCCCAGCTCGCCACATGCGCCAGCCTACACATCCACATCCCCACACGCACCTTCCTCTTCCTTCCCCAAACGCACGCACACTGCACCACCCCCACACAGATCTAAACCCACCCCCACCCCCACCGGCGGCGAGCCACCCACGACCACGCCGCCATCCACGATGCAGTACAACAACCTGGGCCGCTCGGGCCTCCGCGTCAGCCAGCTCTCGTACGGCGCATGGGTGACCTTCGGCAACCAACTCGACGTCAAGGAGGCCAAGTCGCTCCTCCAGGCCTGCCGCGACGCCGGGGTCAACTTCTTCGACAACGCCGAGGTCTACGCCAACGGCCGCGCCGAGGAGATCATGGGCCAGGCCATCCGGGACCTCGGCTGGCGCCGCGCCGACGTCGTCATCTCCACCAAGCTCTTCTGGGGCGGCCAGGGCCCCAACGACAAGGGCCTCTCCCGCAAGCACATCGTCGAGGGCCTCAAGGCATCCCTCAAGCGCCTCGACATGGACTACGTCGACGTCGTCTACGCGCACCGCCCCGACGCCACCACGCCCATCGAGGAGACGGTCAGGGCCATGAACTGGGTCATCGACCAGGGCTGGGCGTTCTACTGGGGCACTTCCGAGTGGACCGCGCAGCAGATTACTGAGGCCTGGGGCGTCGCCAATCGGCTTGATCTCGTTGGGCCTATCGTCGAGCAGCCTGAGTACAACCTCTTCTCCCGCCACAAGGTAATACTGATACAATTCCTCAACCGCTTCAGTTCATTCTGCTGCTAATCTCGAATTGCTGTTTAACTAGTTCATACATGAGTGGTACTGTGCTGGTAGTACTGGAGTACTAGCAAATGATTTGTTCCATGTGTTGCTAATCCCAATTTGATGTTTAATTATAATCGGTCCATGAGTGGTGCTGTAACAGTACTGGAGTATTAGCAGTGATTCGTTGGATGTGTGGATCGATCAGTCCTCTTGGGAGTTTTCAACTCCCAGAATGTGCATTCGGTTGAAATCTGTAGGGGTTAATTTGATTTAATGTACAAGTACAACTGTTTCTGCTGTAGCTTAACAAATCAACTGTATCATGTTCTAATGGTACTGCTGATCTTAAATTAGTGGATTGGTGGTACTGAACTGGCAGTGATGAATTGAATTGGTTGGATATATTGATGCATGTGTACTTGCTGGGTCTTTGACTCGCCAGTGCCACAGTCCTCTTCGGTGTTTTCAAGTCCCGAAATGAATGTGCCTTCGTTGAAATTCGTAGGGGATAATTTGATCTATTGTAGGAGTACAACTGTTGCTGCTGTAGCCCATGCCTCATGGTGTGAAGTGAATTCGAATGGATACTTGTCTTCTTGGCATTTAATTGACTCTCTGATGGAGTACAATTGATGGCAGGAGAGGAATTTCATCTTGGATCCTGTAGACACCAAGTACCATTCCCCATTAAAAATCTACTATTACCTAGGATTACATGGAAAATTGGTTCAACCTCAGTTACGCATTTCTTTAAACTCAAGAGGCCACTGGTTTATTTATTTCAGTGATGGGGACAGCTTCCCTTTTGCAGCTGTAGAACATATGAGTTAGTAGCACTTAGCAGTCAAGGGAGTTAGATAGCATAAATCTCATCTTTCATGATTTGACGTGCATCACTTTGGAGTGGAGTTTCTGATAAATTGTGCGGTGATGCTGGCTGGTATTGTTTTATATCCTGCATCATTAAGTTTTAAGTTTTCCAGGCAACAACAGCACAATCCTGATAACGAAAGGTTAGGTATAAGCTGAGACAACTAATGTTGCTTACAGGATTGTAGTTGGAACTTGGAACCATTGTTTGATATTGTGTCGTTGTCGAATAGACAATTCAATATTGTTCTCAGCCAAAAAGAAAAAAGGCACCACATGTCCTTGTCATAGATGATCTGTGTATTCAATTGACTGATGCATGCTTCCTGGTTAACTCAATAAGCTGGTTTAAGGTAGTTGTTCAAAGTTGCTATTAAAAAAATCCTCCTAAGCTAGTTAAGAGCTTGTATTCTAAACTCACATAAGCATTCTTGTAAGGCCCGCTTCAGTTCTCAGCTAAAGATACAGCAGAAGCTTAGGCTAGTTGTAGAGTTGGAGTTTTCTATGATGGGTAGTGGCTTGTAGTTTCTGGCAATTGGTTTAGTGCTAACAAAAATGACTGCATGATATCGTAGTTTAGCATCTAAGATTCTAACAAATTAATTTTATCTTACTTATCTAATATGGATCTTCTGAATGAGTATACAATCTATGGCTATGTATTATTGCAACTCATACTCTAAGCACTTCTGATTGTAAATAAACATTACTTCGGACTCATATTAACCAATACATTGGTATTAACTGTATGCTTTAGTCTATGAAATTTTCAGATTTTGTTTGTTCGATGCCTAGTTAGGCATTAGAATATCACTCATATGACCAAAGCACACATCTAGAATCATATGTTATGTTTATTCGTGCGTATTTGGATTTTTTTTTCTTGATTCAGGATTTTGTTTCTTGTTTGTACTGAACTAAGAAATGTTTTTGTTACTGCAGGTTGAATCTGAGTTTGTACCTCTTTACAGTACTTATGGCATTGGGTTGACTACATGGAGTCCTCTAGCTTCAGGGGTTCTCACTGGCAAATATAGCAAGGGGAACATACCTGCTGAAAGTCGGTTTGCCCTAGATAACTACAAGGTAACTACGTAAACTTTGGCACTGTATTGCACACGCGTATTCCTGCTATTCTTCTTGACTGCATTTAGAATATCTGTATCCCCTCCTTAAAATGATCCTTAAGAAAATAGTGATGCACATACAGTTACATCCTTAAGAGTCCGAGTAAGCTTATGGAATCTGCTGCTAACATACATCCATGCTAAATCACTTTTACCGTCTGACGTGTATTTCCATAAAACGATCCTCACATGAGTGTTTTCTTTCTCTTTTCCAGAACCTGGCCAACAGGTCTCTGGTTGATGAGACTCTTAAAAAGGTGAACGGGCTCAAACCAATCGCTTCTGAGCTTGGTGTCTCGTTAGCACAGCTGGGTATTGCATGGTGCGCGGCAAACCCCAACGTGTCGTCCGTGATCACTGGAGCCACCAAAGAGAGCCAGGTACATTACCCTCACATGTACTCGTTCCCGCTGCACCACTACAGAACCCCAAACATGTTGCTAACCTGTCTCATGGCAACCTCCGCATGATTGACAGATTGTAGAGAACATGAAGGCCCTTGAGGTCGTCCCGCTGCTGACCCCGGAGGTCATGGAGAAGATCGAGGCGGTCGTCCAGAGCAAGCCGAAGCGCCTCGAGTCGTACAGATGAAGCAATTCGGTTTCATCAGTTGTGCAGTGCCTGGTGGGATTTTTTCTCCTAGCCAACTTTTATCTCCAGTGTCCGGTTTTCCGAAAACTATATACCCCGTGTCCTGTGTAGCCGGTGTGTCCAGCGTGTGAAACATTTTCTTGAGTGGACCTGATGATGACACCATTTGTCACGAGACCATAGTGTGCTGCTGTTCCGTGTGTATCATTCGTTCCTGCGTTTCCTGGTGATGGATGTGGCGGCATCCTTTTGTGATTCCTGGAGTGTTGTGCCTGGACCGTTCCTTCCTCCACCGTGTCTGCTGGTATCCTGCCATTGTTTGCGAGCATCGAGCATGTGGTGGTGAGGACCGCGAGCGGATCTGCAGCGTGTCCTCCCATGGTAGAGATGCAAGATTTGGATGGCAGATTGGCAGTGCCACCAACAATATGTTTTATGTTGCTTGTTCCATTGCTGCTGTCGCTTGCAGAATGTATTATCTGCTGCAAAATTTGGGGGAAGACCCAGCTGTTTCCCTGTGAAGTTTCTGTCATCTAGAAAGGCCCGAAGCATGCTGTCTACCACATATCCGATATCATGCTTGCGCTTTCTTTCTTCTCTTGTTTGGTATGGTTGGGTACTTGGGTTGGTCAGTTCACAGCCACGCATTGCCGAGGGTGAATTATCTATCTATCTATGTATCAGCGTCCCTCTCCCACGAAATAAACTGAGCACATCAGAATACCACGCTTCTGCCACACACAAAAAACCATATATGACAAAAAAACACATATGCTACAACTAATCAGCACTTGAACAAGTGTAGACAGAACTTAAGATGTGCTCAGAACAAAGTCACCAGGAAGGAGGAGCACATCTTAGCCCCTGTTCTTCTCGTCTCACAGCTGAACACAACATAATAATAGTAACAAACATGCTTCTGCCACACACAAAAACCAATATATGACAGAAAAATGAGAGCACCTATGCTACAACTGATCAGCACTTGAGCAACTGTATACTAGAAGGGGCCAGGAAAAGAATAGATACTAGCTCAGAAGAGGTCACTAGGAGGCAGGAGCAGATCTTAGCTCCAGCCATCTCAACTAGGCACAAGTAATCACAACAGCTAGGCTGCTCAGACGTGGTTGGCATCGAACGGCGTTCAAAGCTCGACACCAGCGGTGATATAGCTCTTTCGGTCGGCAGGTCTTTCGGTGCCCTCATCTCATGTTCACCCTCTTGTCGAAGCTGCAGTTCTGTGACTGGCTTGAAATCGTGGTCCTGCGGTGGAGAAAACGCGGGCATCAAACCGATGTAGAATCAGAATAAAATGCATGTTATCTGGTTGCGGCCCTTGAAGCCTACTAGGTGTTATGAAACAACGTTCATCTTGAAGACATCTCGATCAAAGGTCAACGTGTTATAGACAGAACGACAACGTGTTCAAACTGAAACTTCCTTCGAGTGATTGGCTACGCGTTTGATCATAGGAAGGAGAGGTGAGATAGAATCTTACCGAGGCCGTTAGCATCTGATGTCCTCATGATCCTAAGCCTCTTCACGGAGACAACAAACATTCTGCACACGCCAACATTCAGAGAATTATTCCAGGGAACTTGGAAACTTTCAAGTACAAGATTTGTTTAGTGACGAGCGCCGAATAGATGCATAGTGCAGAGGGCTTACTCCCAAGGGACATCTCCAACAAGCATCCAGTCCCCATCCCTGTCTTCGTATGTCATCTGATATTCAGAACAGTTGTCTAACAGCTTCAGGGACTTCGTACTATCTGAAAAAACAAAGTTCAACATTATTCAGGTTCAAATAAAAAATGCATCAAAAGCTTGAAAATGTATACTGTTTGCACTTAAAGTTGCGGTCAGCTTCTTAAGCAGCATGCCTAGAGGTACTGCACTTCAGAACTATAGCACCATAAATCCTAATGCAGTGGCATTGAATTGACAAATCAACACATACTACCACCTAGATTTATCATGTGATCTTAATATATTGGAGTAGAAGTTACAATTGAGGCTTACTAGAAACGCAAAGACCGGCAGACGGCTTGCTGAACATGATCTCAAGGGCCAAGGCAAGGGTCTTGTAGGAGCGATGGGCGTTGAGGTCCACCTTCCTTCCAATGACCTCGCCATCCATGTTCACCTTCACCCATCCGGGCACCCGCCCTTTCTTCTCGGTCTCCTCCTTGTCTTTCTGCGAGTCGGACTCATCGATGACGGCCTTCTTGGTGTCGGACTCGGAGGCATTGTCTTTGGCCTGACCAAAGAGGCTGTTCATCCGGAATGTTCTTATGGGCGGCCATCCCACCACTCCAAAACTGCTGCCAAACCGAAAAAGGTAGTTAGCACTAGTCCAGATGATGCAATTGGAGGTATGGGCAGCTGGGCGAATCAAATCAGGTAACACCGACATCATGTTCCTGATGGTGCCATGCAAAAAAATCTCAAACAACAGTTAGCAGAAGTGCTGGTGTCTGCGGATCAGAATGGCAAAATAACCACCGGATATAATCCCGTTTCATTCTTGTCTGCGCTGTTTTGGGAAGTGTTGAGTAAACTACTAGGTGTGCAGTTCAGATTTTTTTCTTCAGAGTTTCATTCGGACAGTCCAACATTTTGTAGATTCAGGTTTGTATTTTCAGTGTGGCGATAGGAAATTAGTATTCGGGAATTTGATGCAAAACTGGTAATTTTGGACGGATGAAACACAAATTTTACTGAGACAGACAGGGATGGCAAGAAGCTAGTACTAGCTAGCTGGAGTACCAAAGAGACAGGAAAGGCAAAGAAGCAAGCTAGCTCAGTGGGAAGGAATGGTTGACGCTGCTCACCTCTGCGGGTGGCCGGAGGCGACGGTCCCCGGGGAGGCGGCGGGCGCGGGGCCGTCCTCCGCCTTGGCCCGCCCGCTGGCCGCGGCGGGGGAGGAGGACGAGACGGAGGAGTCCGGCGACAGCGCGGCCGCCGGGTGCAGGTCCCGGGCCGTCAGGATACGGCACGGCGACGGCGCCGCGGACTGCTGCTGAAGCTGCAGCTTCTTGGACCCGAGGCAGAGCCCCAGCTCGAGCTCCTCCTCCTCGTCCTCCTCCTCCTCCCCGCCGGAGTTCTCCTCCACCACCTCCTCGGCCGTAGGCGGCTCGCCGGGGCCGAACCCCGCGGCTGCACGCCCTGCCGCTCCTCGTAGCCCCCGCATCGCGCCGCCCTGCTCCGGCCGGTTTCTTGGCTGCGTTCGCGTGTCTGTGAGTGCAAGAGGGAGGAGAGGGGAGGCGCCTCGAGAGGGAGGAAAGGGAGAGGGAGAGGGAGAGAGGAGGGGAGAGGGGAAGGGAGGCTATGATTGTGCGAGCTGCTGCTGTCCAGCTGAGTGAGGAGTTCTGGGTATGCGTGTAGCCGTGGAGTAGTACTACTAGTGTGCAGGAAGCTATGGCTTTACTGACGTGTGGGGCAGGGGGTGCCGGGATGGGGGCTTAATTGCTACGGGGCGCCAGATGTTTGTCTCCTCTATGTGGATGCATGGAGCGAATGGATTTAAGAGCCTCTTTGATTGTCATGTGGAGTACTACTACAACAGAGGAAACATGTGGGGCACTACTAGCATTCATGCATTCGATTCAAAGGAATGGACCGGAGAAAAATGACAATTCATTATCAGTTTCTAATCCGTCTGGGATGTTTGAAAACTCATAAACCGGTATCACATCGAAGAAGGTTTACTGACTCTAAAACTTCTGCCACACAGGTGTTCGATAACGCCGTCCCACCCTATACCCTCGCCGTGCATTCATACCGCTCAGATCGAACCAAGCGATGCGATCGAACGATCGCGTATTGCATTCATGTTGGCCATATCGATGTGACCAAACAGTTGACCGACGTCGCTTCAATGCGGGGTTCGAAAAACATAATTGGATCTAGATCATCATGATATCTGGGAAGCCTTCCGTCGATGGAAGGACAACGACGACGAATCAAACACGGTGACAAAGGTGTTGACGACATCGGGGGGCTATGAGTAATATGGGAATGGGAGTCTCCTCAAGCCAGGCTGTGAAAATGGCACAACATTGCTTCTTCCACTAGTAACTGCATGCGAGATAGCCCTAGTCGTATCTCGCGTACAGTTACTAGTGACCCCCTTTGCTTTGGTTGAACATCGAACAAAGATCACCAACACCTGAGCACTTAGTGACTGTATGCGAGATACGACTAGGGTCCCTGGTGCTCGGGACCCTAGTCGTAGATCCTTTCAGTAGAAGTCTCGAGCATCAAAAACCATCGGTAGATGCCTCGGAGTCACCAACGACATCCGGGAGTTCCCACAGGTTCCTGAGACTAGGGACTGTCCAAAGAGCGATGTTCCCTCCACCACGAAGTGACAACAAAAGAAGACCGCCGAGGTATGAAGACCTACTTCTCACGAAGGATAATCAAGGTCACATACTTCCAGAGTATGTCGATTTGGTTGCATGCACAACCTCTAATTGCTTCGTCCTATATCGCAATACCAGGACGAGGGTGACCCCAAATGAGTGGGGTGGCGAGAGTATAAATAAGTGAGCACAGTGAAATGGGGAGGACAACAAATATACAAGGACACAAACGGAAGTAAGTAAGGATATTACCGCATCGTCGATGACCTGAACTTGGTTAAAATTATCTCGTGTCTTGCAAAGTGATCAGAGTGTTTTAGCCCATGATCATGTAATCTAGTAGTCATCTGTCGACATAGGCCATGCCTACGAGTTTTATTTCAGTTGAGGTTTTATTATTTTTATTTTTATTTTGATGTAAAAAATTCAAAATCTTGTTTGAATTTCATCCATTTCAAATCATTTGTTTAATCTAGCACCGAACCGAACATTTGATGAATAGGCTTTTATGGTATCCGTTACGTGAAATGCGTTGAAGTTAGCTATTCCTTTCTAATGTACAGTTTTAGGGCTCGTTTGGTTGTTAGGGAGGGACAACCATGGGCAGTAAATCCCCACAGAGAATTTCCGATGCGCACAGGAGATCCTCTCCCACCATGGAGAAGTAATTGTTGCCATTTGGAAAACAAAAGGAATGGAAAGGGAAATGCAATTGATGGATGGATTGCTAAGGCAAGAAAGAAGCAATTCTTGGGCACCATGAGGCACCATCGACGACGGGATGGATTGCTACGGTAGGAAAGAAGTAGCTCTTGGGGCGCCACCGTTGGGCCGTCGTCGTCGCCATACGGGACATCAGATCGAGTGGAGAAGATCTTAGGGCAGCAGAAATGACCAACACCCAAGGGAAAGATCAAAGAGGGAAAACGATGAGAAGGAAGACCAACGGAAATTAGTAGATTGCCGAAGATCAGTACGCTGAGGCGTCGCACCCAATGCCGCTGTTTCCCTATTGCATTTCGAGGATTTCTTACCCGACGTCTCGACTAGAGGAGGGTTCTCCCAGGGAATAGGTCAGGGTGCAATTTGGCCCGTGGTTACTTCGCCCTCGGAAAAGGCCGGGATCCTTCCGGGGTATGATGAACGGAGACTGCAGCAGATTGGTGCATCAAACCAGTATAGTATAGGCAGTGTATGAAGTTAGATGGGTACGCTTTTGTTGGTAGACACGCACGCTGCAGTTGTGTATCTGGTGTGCAGCACGATGGCGACGGGAGGCGTAGTACGCAGTAGCAATTCCATTCCGCTGTTCCTGGGTGGTTGCCCGAACGTTTTGTTTGATGAATGGATGGATGGACGGACGGACGGGAGCGGCGGAGCCGGGACCCGGGAGGCTTTGGTTTTGCTTTTGTTGGGCGTACGAGGGTGACTAATGAAGGGACACGGAAAAGGGGAAAAGATAAAAGAGAGACCGGACGCAGGCAGAAATGGGTGGACAAAAAGGCAGCGGCATCCACCCTGCACTGTTGGTTCAACGCTCCAATGTCCGGCCAACTCCTCCTCTCTTTTTCTACTACAGGAGTAGTAGCATATGTGTCTTCCCTGGCCGATTCTTTTGCGTGCCGGAAGGGAAACGAATAACTTGTGTGTATGAATTGCGTATGGGTAAACCATAAACAGAAAGTAAAACAAGACCTTGTGAGTTGATCGGCGACGCCTCCTCCGTCTGTTCCTTTGCGCTCTTCGACTGGTTATTCGAGCAATCCAATGGCGCGATCCATCTATCCGCTTTTGATCCGTTTGGGTCTGTCGGCTAAAAAACGCGGCTCAACGAAGCGATGCAAATTTGGAAAGGTCCGGTTTTGTCCGTATTTCTGTCCGTCGCGATCTGAATTGACCGCAAATTTGGAGCCAATTTGGGTTCCCACGGAGACAGGATGCGGACCATCCGCACGTCCTTTCTGGAACTTTCGTGCTCGCCGGGCCCCCGCCTGGCAGCGACGACCCGTCCGTTTGACTCCTCAACGCGGTGTGGACCGATCCCATTTAATAGGACCGACAGCTCCCACCAGTCCCCACTTCACTTTCCACCACTCCCACAACCGATCCCCGTCCCCCAGCACGCCGCCATCCCCGGTGGCGCACAACCATGAGGCCGACAACCGGCGACGCCAACGCGTCCCCATCGGCATCGCAGACACCGTGTGGTACTAGAAGAATGGCAAGTCGGCGTCATTCTGACGTGAAGCTGCCCAACAACTGGCACCTCAGCGAGGTTCGGGGGTCGGTGCCGCCGCGGCGTCTACATGCGGACGGCGATGGACGAGTTGTCGCCGTCCCAATGTCGTGCCCCGCCACCTCCTCCCCGGCCTCCCCAGATCCCGTGAAGGCCGAGCGTTCCCCCTCCCCGCCGCCCTACGTCCCGCCAAACAACAACGAGGAGGAGGCCCTTCGTGATGCCATCAAGGACACCGAGCGGGCCGAGCGCGCGATGTGGGCGGGGATGGACCTTTTGGTCCAGCGCGATGCTTCGCCACCGCCACCTCCACCATCGTCGGCCCCTTGGTACGAGGACATGCCTCCACCCTCGCCCACAGACCACGCCGACGCCTGTGTGCGCGAGACCATCCGCGATCTTGTGGGGACGCGTTGGACCTTCCAGTGCGGCCCATCGGAGCTACTCCCTCGCCGCCGCCATCACAGGGCTATTGGCTGCCCAACGCACCGTGGTCGCGGCCGGCCTTCATCGACCTCAGTGGGGACGACGACGTGGATGACCCGTAAGCGGCCCAAGGAGCTCCCGGCGACGAGCTAGGGTTTAAGATGAGACGTATTTTCTTTTTTTTAATGTATAATTATGACTTTTACACCGACTCATATTTTATGTCTTTCTCACACCATTAAAAACTCGACGACCTAAATGAACAAGCTGCAAGCATTTGGTCCGCCGGGCCGACCCAAGCAAACTAATGGCGAATCAAATCGATGTCCGTTTGAATCGACCCGTTGAAGTTGCCCGTCCTTATTAATGGTGTGTCGGGGGCTCGGGGTGGCAGCATTTCTTTCATTGGCCGCCGGGACAGTCGTTTGGAACGGAACGGAACGGCTCGCTCGCGCATTGCTGCTAGCCGTAATCAACGTCCCGGTCGGTCGGGAGGACGGAGTCGTATGTACTCGTATCGAATGGAATGCAGCAGCTGGTAGTAATAGACGGCATGGTTTGGGCAGGCCCTCCGTGCGTGCGTGCACGTATGCCGGCCGTAATCATCAACCACTGCCTGCCTGCCTGCCTGCCTGCCTGCTAGTTCCTCCATCTTCTTCCATGGATTGGGTGCTCGTTGAAGAGAGGTGGCTGTCTGTGTAGGGAGCGCGTGTGCGCCTAGGATGGGTGGTGGTGGCGAGGGAAGTGCGTGCGAAATGTGTTGAGTTGCGTGGGGGCAAGGGGACGACAAGCCGACAAACCCCCGCAACCGCTCGCTTTCTTTCAACCCTAGGCCCCGCCGACACACTTGGCCATCACAATTCACTTATTCACGCCCCCACCACCTACAAATCAATCTTCATCATCACGTATCGGTATCGAGTCGAGCCCCTCCCTCATTCACAACACAAAATGAATAATAGACTTGCTGGTTAAAAACGGTTTCTTTCTTTCTTTCTTTCTTTCAGCTAGGCACCAACCACAGTAGCACGAGGAGAGCTGCTTCATCAGCACTCAGCACAGTCGAGTCCATACTACTAGCATGCATGCAAGAGCCAAGAAGAGAGATAGATGATGGGTCGCCGTCTGTTCGGATGCGCGCGCCTGGATCTGGATGGATACATACAGGAGTCTCTCTTTTTTCCCTCCCTCTCTCTCTCGAGGGGAGCATGGTGGATACAGGAGTCTCTCTCAGGTGCACGTGCCCCGAGCAGCATAGAGAGAGGAGGACGAAACAAACGGGGTGCGAGGCGAGATGATGGATGATTCGCCGCCAGACGTGATGACGGGGGCCCAATCTGTATGCACCGTGCGTGGTGGTGTCCAGCCTACTCATCATGGGCCATCATCGGTTTCTTTGTTCATGGAGTGCCCACCCTACTCTGTTTTTTTTTGAGGAACACGGTACAACTCTGACGCTCACAAACACGAGTATACAATCACCCCTATGACGCACACACGCACACCCTATCCCTATGAGCATCTTCGCAATACTGAGCCGGTACATCATCTTGAGATTAACGAAGCCTCCACCTCATCTTCGACGGGAACGTCTTCTCCCACTAAAAGCGCATCACCGGAAGCCCTGGAATAAATCCAGGAAAATGCGAGCACCATTGTCAAATCTGAGATTTAAACTCTGGTGGGCTGGGGATACAACCATCCACCTAACCAATTCAACCACAGGTTGATTCGCGCCCACCCTACTCTGTTGTATGCACACACAACAGAGTTTGAAGGTTTCATGTGCTCTACCACTACGAGATTATTTTTTCTGGTGGAAAATGGAAGTACCATGGCATTGGCAGCATGGGACAAGAAAATCCATCTTTCAACAAAAGTGCTCACTTATGTCTTCATCATATACACGATCGACAAGGAGGTGGAGTTATACGGTAGCTTCTCTCCTCGTGCTAGGGAGTATCCGCCGCTCATTGCTGAACTCGCCTCATGTGGCATCTACCATTGAGGGTGATTCTATTGATGTGTTGGTGGCTCCGATTTTGCATATCATGCCCGAGCTTCGAGAGTTATGCTCCAGTGCTGCTTTGACTTTGTTTTTGGAAAATACAAAGGTGAACTCGTCATTGAAGATCTTGTGTAAGGGGCATGATTCGCCTCTATCATGTGAGCAACTAAAGGTGTCTGGTTCCACGGGGTTACATGATAGTGTGGTTGAGGATGTTGATGCAACCAATGTGTCGTGTTGAGTTTCCTAGTTGTGGTGTGTTGGAAGCATTTGACGAGTTTTGAGTGCGGTCATGGTGTTTCGTGTTGTGTGAGTAATTCCTTTTTGGGATTTTTGTATCGGTTTTTGCCCAGTTTTCCATAAATTAACTGGGCAATTCTCTTCTTAATTAATCGATGAGGCAATTCTTTTGCCTCCGTTTCGAAAAAAAATATACACGATCGATAAATCTATCCCTTTTTATAGTAAATTAACTGAAACTACCATGGCATAGACGTGGATAATACTTATATAACATTTTATAAAATACCAAGTTATGTACTCATTATATACGCAGCTGATTTTCATTTAAAATTTTGTGTTGCTAGTACATGCTACATAGTGTGGTATTAACCCTCCACATGATACCTACCACTGCCTCTAGCAGGTGTGCCTCCAGACCCCCAGTACAGTACTCTACACACTGCAACTAGTGGCGCAGTGTATTACCTACGCCCGCCCCCCTCAAAACTGTACCGGGTCCAACTTAAATCCAGGCCCGTGCCACAGTTTAAAAACAGTCTACTTCACAGTCATAACAGACTACCTGAATCTGACTCAACTCTATAATGCAGCAAAGTCCGAAAAAAAGAAAAGTTTATTGTTACTTTGGGAAATTATCTTTATTCGGAACAAGCGTACATGAAAAACCTTATATGTTACTACTAGCAAGCAGTAGTGCATCGTTTCTGTCCCACGAGATTACATTTCTTCCGACTTCTTCTTCTTCATTTCCTAGTTATTATTGCATACGTTTTGTGTCTTTACTGCTTGTGGGGATCTATACCGGAGAATTGGTCGGTTTGGCTTTGCCCCTCTACTTTGCAGCATCCTTGGACAGGAAGTTGTGCGACTGGACGTGGCGCACGTTGGACAGGTCGTCCACCGAGTCACCCCGCTCGAACACAGCCGCCGCGCCCATGCCGGATCCTGCGTTAGATGCCAACACGGCATGGTCAGTTACCAGCACAATGCGTTATTATTACCTTTGAGCATCAGGATTCAGAAGAGAGGACGAACCAATGCACATGGTCACGACACCAAATCTACAGTCCCTGCCCCGGCGCTTCATTTCGTTCAGAAGGGTCGAGATGCACCGGGCACCTGAGAAAACAACAGTCTCACCAGGTTACATCATTTGCTCAGATGATGTGGCGACAGTTTATTTTCAGTGGTACTGCTTATTTGACACCATCATACTCGACTACCTGACAATTTTGCATACATGTGAGAATATGTTCGTTTAATTACCTGTTGCGCCAAGAGGATGCCCCATAGCGATCGCGCCTCCGTTCACGTTTACCTTTGACCGGTCGAGTCCAAGCTTGTTGCAGCAGTAGACAAATTGAGAGGCAAAGGCCTACAAAATGAATCAGGTGTCAACAACTGTTACACAGAAAAGAGAAAATCTGGGGCCGTGACAACTGAACAGACCTCATTCAATTCAAAGAGATCAATGTCATCAATTTCAAGGCCAGCAGACTTCACTGCAGCAGGTATTGCGACAGCAGGACCAACGCCCATAACAGCTGGATCCACTCCAACAGCAGCAAAACTCCTATAATGATGATTAGAGGAAACACCAAAACATCAAATAAGTAATGCAGAGTCGCTACATCTCGAATATCATCCAGGAGAGACTTATCACGAAATACTCTTTCCATATATAACGAAAACCAAATGTCGCACCTGAAAACACCAAGTATAGGGAGCCCCTTGCTCACCGCTACAGATCTCTTCATGAGAAGAACAGCTCCAGCACCATCACTCACTTGGCTAGAATTACCTACAGAGGGTTAACAGAATCTTTCAGGTACAGACAAACAGGCTTCTGTTTGGAATAGTGGTGTCAGCAATCAGAGATCTGCAATACCTGCAGTTGTAGTCCCATCCTTCTTAAAAACTGGTTTAAGCTTCGCCAATCCAGCCGGCGTGGTCCCTGGCCTAATTCCATCATCAACTGATATCACAACTTTCTTTTCCTCTCCAGTTTTGGGGTCAATGATCTGAAGAATGACGTGTTAATACTTGTATCAATACTTTTTCACAAGTAAGAAATATAGTGTGCTTTATCTGATTAACTAGTTGTGGTCAGATTTCTAAAAACTGATTTCGAGTCTGTTAAATGCACCCTGGTCAGAAAACCATGAAAAGCTTTATGGGACGGAGGGAGTAGCTCCTAGTTACGAGCTAACATGAATATAGTGCAAAGAGAAAGAGCAATGTGGCCTACCTTTGTATGCACTGGAATAATCTCATCCTTGAACTTTCCAGAAGCCGTGGCAGCAGCAGCTCTCGCATGAGACTCAGCCTGTTAAAAGACAGATTTTAATAAATAACATTTTCATGTAAGGAAAAGAAATTAAAACATAGTGCAGATGCTCGAGGAACTCACAGCTGCCTTATCTTGCTCTTGTCTGGTTACACCGTATCGCTGAGCAACATTTTCAGATGTTATTCCCATGGGCAGAAGACAATCCTGTGCTGTCTGTAATTCAATTACCTGCAAAGAAGAATGTGTTACCAAGGCACAAGCAGAGTAAGTTGTCTGGAGCAAAATACAGGGTGCTTATAGAATCCTTACTCTTGGGTTCACTTGCCCTTCCCAACCAGTGGAGTTTACTGACATGGATTCAAGACCTGCACCAATCCCTGTTTTGGACCAAAAACTGTAGTTGAGTACCTCTATCTCAACATAAAGCAAACCATCTATGCAGCAAAATTAGTGTGCAGTGTATTGCAATTACCTATTTCATAGAAACCAGCTTTGATAGCAGCAGCAACATCTGCTACTGCCTGTAGCCCAGATGAGCATTGCCGGTTCACAGTTCTCACAGGAACGGTCTCTGCATCAGCAAAGAGGAAATAAGGGAAACAGAAATCGCTGTCCATAAGAAAGAAATCCGTTCCTTAATATGAGGGTGGCATATATGGTTTTGACAACATTATATTTACCAGGAATTCCAGCTAACAGAGATGCCGTCCTACATTCAATCGCACGCTGAGAACCTTGGCCTAGCACCGACCCGACTACAACATCACCGATTTCAGCTGGGTTGATTCCAGTTTTGTCCAGAACAGCCTATATACGGAGACACAAAGCAAGCAACAACGTGAGAACACACGGCCTCTAGGTTTGAACGAGCCAATAAATGGTACAAGAAAAGGCGACACGACGAGTGCATACCTTAAGGACAGGAGTAAGAAGGTCCTCCGGGTACGTGTCCTTGAAGCTTCCTCGCTTGGCCTTGCATATCGCTGTCCGGTAGGCACTGCAGTTTGCACAGAAAAGAAGAAAGTAGCAATTAGCACAAACACTGCATACATTCCGGCAGGCTTACACGCGCACCATATGCATAGTTTAATTCCTCCCTAATATATGTAGCATGGTACACGCATAAAGAACTGCATCTCCAGAATCTATCTTGTAAACAGTATGGATGTCAATCACGGTTACTGAGCTGGCTGCTGGCTAAGCATATGACATGAGTTGTTTACACTGTTTGTGGAGAAAGCTGTAACACAAGACAGTTAAACATGATGCAGCGTGGTTGGTGTGCTTGTGAGACAGTACAACAAGGTTAATTAGGGTGTGGATGATATGTGTGTGTGTCGCCTGCATATGTAACCAGCTGAACTCAAACACACACAATTGGGGGCGACCTCGAGAGCAAACACTAAATCACTTGCTATAATGTAGAGCGGATACATATCGGAACTATCATCAATTTGCCTTGCTCCAGTAATTCTAACAAGTAAGAAGGGAATGGTTGGAATGATGTGCTTGTAAGGCAGTGCGAGTAGGTTAATCGGGCTGTGGAAAATATGAGTCCCCTGCAATGCATATATGATTATATGACCACCTGAACTGAACCAAACTACAGTTAGGGGCTCGGATGTCTACCAGCTGAAGAACCAACTAATTTTGCCCCTTGAACTAGAGGAGTAGAGGATACAAATCGGAAACTAGCATCAATTGGCCTACTAGCGCACGATGGATGGATTTATACTACTACAGTAAGAAGAGAATGACTGGATCGGCTGGTAGGTAGTGGGTAGGAAGACGAGGAGGGGAGGAAGAGGCTTACGCGACGATGACGACGTCGTCGGCGAAGCAGGAGCTCCTCTGGTAGGCGGCGCTGTCCCCGGCGGCGCACGCGGACGCCTGCACAAACCAACCAATCAGTCAGTCAGCCCGTGGAGAGAAATCGCGGGAGGGGGAGACGAGATCTCACGGATAGCTGGGTCCGGGTGGCGGCGGAGGAGGGGAGGAGGTGCGCGAGGAGCACGCGCTGCCGATCGATCGCCTTCTCCATGGAGGAAGCAGCGAGCTGTGAGAGAGATCCCTTGCGCTTGCGCTGACTGAGGGATGGAGGAGGCGTGTTCTTCGTGGGCAGTGGGGGGATGGATGGGGGGTAGGAGGCAGTTCGTTCGTGCGTTCTTATCGAAAAGAAGGGGATAGTCGGAAGCAAAAGCGGCTGTTGGCACGTAACGTCACGCAACCTTTGATGATCGCTGTACTACTACTAGACAGTAGTAGCAGAGGGTCGTGCGGGCTACGTCGCGCACGTTCGTTCAGACCGGATCGGATCACTCACACCTGCTAACGTGCCAACAGATTTTGGATGCATTCCCCTCATCATCAACAATATAAATGTGTTCAAACTTTCTACATCATGTGTTCGGTACACGGGGTTTAATTGAAATTCATAATGAAAAATTGAAATCGTATGCAAAATAATAATATATAACATAGATTAAAACATTATCTGTTTTGCTTTTTTTATTCAAGTTTGTAGATTCATCTACCAGTATTGTGTAAGTATATATAATGGTTGATGGAACTATAAACGAGAACATATGATTGTAACGTATGAGGTAAAACCCTACTCTTTCTGCTTGTGTTGTATTATTGTGCTGCACTGGACATAACATCGGGATACAATCGAGTGATGTATATTGATCTACCTATCAACTAGTTCGACCCCAAATTACATAGGATGCCGGAGGCCTAGGGGGACAATAGTCCTAGTCGACTATGGGGGTGAGGGGAATCCTCCCCTAGTTACGGGCTCCTTGTCTTGATCGGTAAGGCATCCAAAGTCTTTCATATTGATATCCCATGGGCCGGTATGAGGTCCCAAGGAGGAAACCGACCTAGCGGGTCCTTAGGTTAGCCTACTGGGCCGATAAAATATAGGCAAAGGTACCCCAAGGCCATAACATCGTCAATGGGTGCTCCAACTTTTTCATTATGTCACAAAAATCATATTGATGTTGCTTCCTCCGTCGATTATGAGTTTGTTTAGGCGAAAGCCTCCAACAATCGGATCGAGCACGAAAGCTAATTAGGAACGTGGTCCGGGTGATCGGACTAGCCAATGAAGATTTGTGAGTGTGACCAATCCAAACATTGTGGGACACATGGTGTCCTCGCATAGACCTCTTTCCGCTCGAGTTTTGGGCTCTCATAGTGTTAATGGCATGGAATATCATATTCACCCCTTGATCCAGGGCGGACTGGTGGGTTGACGACAATCCTGCATCCTCCTTTGATGGAGAGACCGAAGCGCGCGACCAGGCTCGAAAGTCGGTCTCCGATCAAAGCACGAAAGCTGGCTCCTGCACCTGGTGTGACGCCTGGATGTGAATTATGGGCTCCTAAAGTAGTGATCTTGGTCGGCAGCGGGGGCGCATCGATGTTGAGTTGTCCCATCGTGTCGATGGTGAAGCTCAAGGTGTCAAATACAAACTTCTAGTATGGAGCATATACATGCATGCCCAATTGAGATTCGATCTGGATTGGATCTCCGGCCGACGCAGTACATGCCTGGCGTGCCAAGTAATGGTACAAAATACTATCAATAGAGGGTGGTGCACGTGATCGAAAATATGAGAAGGGACTACACAAGAATCATTTACGCGTGCTAAGATCCTTATCGTGAAGGTAAACCCCTACTCCTGCTTCAAATTTGATTGATGTACGAGTCTCCTTGTATGAGGGGATTACAATTGAGTTTATGTGTATATTATTGAGACTAGGGTTGATATTGTTAAGTGCCTCGAGCAACCCTTGGCCCCGCCTTATAAAGGAGAACGAGGCCTATGATTACATGATTTTCTAACCGCACCTTATAAAGGAGAACGGGACCTAGGGTTACTTGATCTTCTAACCGATCTACAATTTGGCTTGAACATGGAGTCTCCAATCCGTCCACCAAACTTGATGATCTTTTGTAAGGTGGCTTCCTTCGCATCGAGGGGCCTGTGCCGTCTCTTGGCTCGCAGGGCGTTGAGGTCGGCCTAGTGGACCGACTTTCCAACAGTCAGATCACCCTCGGTACTATGTACCATCAAATATCCTAACATTTTTGCATATATCTGAACAATTGATTAGAAATGTTTATTCCTCTAAAAAATATTATAAATGTTTATGGATCATGACATGATAATTATCTACTTCAGATGAGAATAAACATCGGTTAATAGATTTACCTTTAAAATTAGTTCGAGATCCTTTCAAAGGAAGCAAACTTTATCAAAAGCACCTAGAAAGTCAAAACAACATTCCATGCCGTCTAATTTGGACAGAAGCCTTGAGATCACAAATAGAAGAGATGCATGATGAGAGCTGCCAACCCTTCAATTATTGAAAAACCCTGGTTACTGGTACCAACATTGTGTATGAAGAGATTTTTTACCGAAAAAAGTTTTCACCCCGCTTTATAAATAAAGCAACGACCAACATAGCACCCGATATAAATAAACACCGGCTCGACACCCCGAGCACACAAGGACGGATACACTCCGAGCCAAAAGATAGAGAGAAACATAAGAGAAAAGAATGCCGACACCGGCAGATCAACGAAACGAGAATGGCCCGCAACCGTTGCGCCCACCGAAGAAGTTCCACCACACTCGAAGCACTGAGTACCCAGCAACACCCTCAAGAAGGAAGGCGACGACGACGCCGCTACTGCCGGATCGAGACCTAAGGTTCCCCCGATACGCGAGGGGCAGTGGGGAAGAGGTAACCCCGAAGCCCTTCAGGAAGGGGCAGTGGTGCCCACAAGCGTCACCACTTCGGGGTCGGACAAGCCGACAGGGATCTCTCCCGGCCCCCAACTCCACCACCTCGGATGCTCGGCAGTGCTCCACCCATCTCAACGCCCACCAACATGCGCCACCACGGTCTTGCCACCATCCCCGTCGTCTCACTTTGGACACCTACACGAGGCCGGCGAGAAGATGTGATAGTAACGTACTTGAAGGAAGCAGCGTCGCAGCCGCGCAGGAGGGACCAACCTCCACCGCCCCGACGCGGTTGCCGATCGGACGCAGCTACAGGGATACACCGAGCCACCCTTGGCCCGGCCGGGCCTTGACAGACTCGCAAAATCCGTTCGCCGCGCTGCTGCAAGCAGGCTGCCACAACTGCCACGCCCCAAGAATGCGCCGCCTCATCTTATCCACCGGAGCACGCCGCCGCAATGCAACCTCGAAAACCCGCCTTGACCTAGATGGGACCCAAAGGGACCCAGATCTGGGCTGAACAGGGCGCCGGCGGTCGTCTGCGCTGCCACGCCGCCACCAACTGTCGCGCCACACCGTAGACCACCCGCCCGCGGGAGCCAGGCCGCCGGGATGGACCGGAGTTGCCCCCACGCCCCCACCATTCAAGCGGGGAAAGACGGGTCCGCCGTCGCCAGCACCGCGCGGGCAAGTCCCGGCGGTCTACGCTGGCAGCGGCGGCGAGGGAGAGGGAGGAGGAGGAGGCTAGGCGTCGGTGTGATTAGGGTTCGCCCGTCGCGTGCGCGGGTGGGGGGAGGGGAAGTATGAAGAGAATTTCGTATCTGGAGTACCATTTTGTTCATCCCACCTAGCATCAAGCACATATCTTGACCTTCCTTATCTGATAAGCATAATTATCACTGAGAGTGAATGCATTAGGTTTCATCGTTTAAATGATCATCCTTCGCAGGAGCAGGGCAACTTCTTTGATTGTGCTCATCTGACAAAAACCAGTAATTATTCAATCCTATTTTGAGGTGTTAGTCTTTGCAATCAACTTCAAAACAATATCAGTAAAACCTGCCGTTGGTTGCATTATTGCAGAAAAAACTAGAAGGTCAACTTCCCTCGAGTCTTCGTATTATTCATGTATACATTTTGGAGTATATAGCATAAAACCACCACAATTGGGGTCGTCTTTCCGAAAAACTACCACTTTAAGAACTTTCGCTGATAACTACCACTTTTTTGGTAACGACTCTCAAAAAACCCAGGTCGCTGAGACGTTAGTTTTTAATCGTGATTATGACAGCTAGGGCCCGCCTGTCAGGTCCACAGTAACTTTGACCGTTAGATTGACCATTAACTTATATATGGGCCCAAATTATATATTTTTCTAGCTTTTTTTTGGGAAAAATTTCAGGATTTTTTTTAGATGGAGCCCACATGTCACTCCCTTCCATTTTAAAAAACTTTTTTCCAGAAAAAATAAGACAATATCGAAAAAAACATTTTTCTCGGGGAAAAAATGTTTTTTGGACCCCAAAAATCAAATTTATTCCGGGAAAAAATAACCAAATTTTTTTCTAGATTTTTTCCTGGAATTTTCTTAGATGGAGCCCACATGTCACTCCCTTCCATTTTTAAAAACTTTTTCCCAGAAAAAATAAAACAATATCGAAAAAAACATTTTTCTCGGGGAAAAATGATTTTTGGACAAAAAAATCAAATTTATTCCGGAAAAAAACCGATATTTTTTAGCCAAAAAACCAACTTTTTCTTGCAAAAAATAAAAACTTTCTGTAAATAAATTTTCCCCAAAAAATATTCCTGAGAAATAAATTAATTTTCTGTAGATAAATTTTGGGTGAAAAATGAATTTTTTTGGAGGAAATAATAATTTTTTGGTCGAAAATTAATTTTACATTGTGAAAATTGTTTTTTGGGGAAAATAATTTTTCTGCAGCAAGTTTTTATTTTTCGGAGATAATTGGAATTTTTTTTCCAAGTTTTCCCTAGGTAAAAATAATCCGATAAAAAAATGGGGTTTTCTGGGCTGGAAAAAAAATTACAGGTACAAATACATTTTTTGAAGGGGAATTTATTTATTTTCGATCAAAAAATAAATGTTTTTCCGGAATTTTTTTTGGTTATTTGGGCTGAAAATATTTTTTTGGGTAACCATTTTTTTTGAGGGAAAGTTTATTTTTTTCACCCAAAAAACATTTTTTCTTCTTCTGGCCTGAATTTTTTTTCCCGGAAATTCGGTTAAAAAATATTTTTTCCCGGGTAAAATTTGGTTAAAAAGTATTTTCCCAATTTTTTCCCGGAAAAAATATTTTTTTGGGCTGACGTGTAAAAAAATATTTTTTCCGGGTTGACGTGTAAAAATATTCAGTAAAAAATTGGGGGGAAAATGATTTTTCCAATATTTTTTTACTTTTTCTGGAAAAATGTTTTGTTAATGGAAGGGACTGACACGTGGGCTCCATCTGTCATATAACGGTCAAAACTAACAGTCAACGCTAATGGTTCCTGACAAGTGGGCCCAATCTGTCATAATCGCGATTGAAATTAGGTAAGACAGTCATTATGAAAACTCGGTAGTATTTTGCGAATGGTTACCAAAAATTCGGTAGGTATCAGTAAAAGTTTTGAAAGCGGTAGTTTTTCAAAAAGTCGACCCCAATTGTGATATAGTTTTATGCTATATACTCATACATTTTGTAACTTGTAAATCAGGCCGAATGCCATTAATTGTGGTTTCACTGCATGCTCAGTCAGTCACGTTTGGAGAGTATCAGAGTCGGCCAAAGCAAAACATTGGAAAACTAGACGGCTCTTCTCCATCTCGATTCTCGCATCGGTCGGTGGTCTTCTGCCACATAATTTTCTTCTGCCAAATGTGTGGTGTTCGTTTTACCCGCGACGCGCCAACGGGAGCCCCCGGCGAACGTTCATCCTTATCACAAGACTCTCCCCAGCCTCCTCCTCACGGTCCCGACCCCCATGGCTGAGAGCTCTTCTGTCTTGCAGGTGAGGACATAGACGAGCTTGCTTGCCGCTGCCGTCGATCTTCTCCTCCCTGGTAAAAATCATCTCCAAAGCAACAACAGTCTCCTCCATCTCCTCTATCTCATCACATCATATTCATCTCATGCATGCAGACCTGAGGATTTTCTGAAGAGAAAAATAGCAGTCATCTTCCGCGTGTTCTCTGGGACTTCCCAGTATACCTGTTGCTTGTTGCATCCATACTAAGATCTTCCTTCTCATAATCAAAGGTCAAATTATTTCTCATAGCCAAACATCCGTGGAAGCAATCCAAACGCACACCACGCAAAATCCAAACTCATATATAGCCAAATGAGTGTGGCGGCAGGTATAGCATTAGCAGCCCTGCTGCAGCTTCTGGGCACCACCATGTTGGTGCTAGTCTCGGCCGACGTCGCGTTGCCCAACTGCAGCAGCAGATGCGGCGACATAACCGTGCCTTACCCGTTCGGCGTCGGTGCCGGGTGCCACCATGAGGGCTTCGACCTTACCTGCAACGACACACACCATCCACCAAAGCTCTTCATGAGCAGCTCCGGATTCCAAGTGCTTGAAATATCATTGCAAGACAGCACGCTCTACATTGACAGTGGGATCCTCACCTTGGCGGGGGATGCGTGGCCGGATTCGGGCGGTATCATGTACATGAATTTGTCACTCCCCCTCAACGACAGCATATATAGGGTAGCATACGGGAATGAGATCATTGTTCTAGGGTGCGGGATCTATTTCATTGTTCAATGGCCTTCTCCTGGCAGTTGGCCTTCTCCTGGTGATGAATCCGCAAGCAGCTCTTGTTCTTCGGAATGCATGCCGGGACATCCCGTGATAGCAACTGATGGCACATGTTCTGACTCAACTGGCTGTTGCACAAGTAGCCTCTTTTCTAACTCAAATAAGTTTCCCTTCGGGTACACCGTGGATAAAGAGAAGTTGCCGGTCAACTCAAGCCTTGCTTTGGTGGAGAGCAAATGGTGGAGCAAGAAGAAGAATGCCATGATGCTGCAGAAGGCGGCATCATCTGACACCACCCTCGGTGCCTCCAAAGGCGTACTGCACCCCATACCAGGGGTACCAATTAGAACGGCTATCAGTTGGCTGTTCAGTAACTTGTCGTGTGCTGAGTCTAGAAATTCAAGTGAATTTAGGTGCCTCAGCGACAATAGTGAGTGCCTTGAGTACCCTAAATCAGATGATTCAACAGGAGGTCACACATGCCGGTGTCGGCATGGCTACCAAGGCAACCCTTATGTGCAACATGGATGCCAAGGTATGTGCAACATGGACTCCCTGTATAATCAGTACCGATACCTCAGGAGTGCGCAAAGCCGCAAACTACTTACTTTGCTTCTCTACTGCTGTAGATATTGATGAGTGTACAAGTCAAGGCGAGTACTCCTGCTTTGGCCAGTGCATCAATCTGATAGGGTCATATACATGTACCTGTCCGGATGGCACCACTGGTAACCCCCGAAAACAAAATGGATGTTCTTCAATCGAATCAGACAAATCAAAAAATTCAGGTAATGAGCAAGATTGGAAAATACTGATCTTTGTTGGTAACGTCGTAAGATAAGTGAATATTATTGTAGTATTATTAATATCCATGACGGTTTATACATTTGTTTAATTTTTTGATAAAGGCGTTTTATTACTTAAAAGGTTTAAGTATTACACCTGGTCTCTGCATAACTAAGATGCACACAACTCAAATACATTTATTTACTTACTCAAATCTAGACCCAAACCGATTGATTATGCATTCTCCAGGATTTTCCGTTGCGGTTGGAATCGGCAGCGGTGTAGGCATTCTTCTAATTATTCTCAGTGTTCTGACTGTAAGACGAAAGCTCATAGTTTGGAAAGCAAGGAAGTCAAGAGATTTTTTCTTCAAAAAGAACAGAGGATTGTTGTTACAGCGGCTTGTAGACAAGGATATCGCTGAAAGGATGATTTTCAGCTTAGAAGAGCTCGAGAAGGCAACAGATAAGTTTGCCGAGGCTCGAAAACTTGGAGGTGGAGGCCACGGCACTGTCTACAAAGGGATTTTATCTGACAAACGTGTTGTTGCCATCAAAAAGTCAAAAGTTGTAATTCAGAGAGAGACAGATGATTTCATCAATGAGGTTGCCATCCTTTCTCAAGTCAACCACAGGAATGTAGTGAAGCTTTTTGGATGTTGTCTCGAGACAGAAGTTCCATTGTTGGTCTACGAGTTCATTTCAAATGGAACTCTTTCTGATCATCTTCATGTCAGCACTCCACTATCAGTGCCATGGAAAGATCGGCTAAGAATAGCACTTGAAACCTCAAGATGCCTTGCTTATCTGCACTCGGCTGCTTCAGTATCAATAGTACATAGAGATATCAAGTCTGCCAATGTACTACTTGACGACCACCTCACAGCAAAAGTATCAGATTTTGGAGCTTCGCGAGGCATCCCCATTGATCAAACTGGAGTTACAACTGCGGTGCAAGGAACTTTTGGATATTTGGATCCAGAGTACTACCACACACGGCGCCTCACCGAGAAAAGTGATGTGTATAGCTTTGGGGTCATGCTTGTGGAGCTATTAACAAGGAAGAAGCCATGTGTCCACCTGTCAACACCAGGAGGCAGTCTAATTGCTGAATTCATCTTGCAAGTGAACCAAGACAAACTCTTTGAGATGCTAGACCAGCAAGTCATCGAGGAAGGGGCTGAAGAAGCCGACGGAGTTGCGGCAGTAGCAGTGAGGTGCTTAAGCTTAAAGGGTGAAGATAGGCCAACAATGAGGCAAGTTGAGACAAAACTTGAAGTGATGCAAAGTGTGGAAAACAATACAGCAACGGAACATAACAATGCCAATACTGATGATGACAACTTCAGTAGGCAATACAGTATGGAGGAAGAAGACATGGCATCCATGACTTTGCCTCGGTAACCTGATTCATGTCCTTTTTATTGGTTTCAGCTAATGAAGCCGGTGCCCCTTCCTGCCTCAGAAATTTTTTCCGTCTTTCTTGGTTCTTCAGTAAATTTTCACGTCCTTTTTAAATATGCTTTCAGGCAGGTTTCAGTAATCGACAATTATTTGTAGTATGCACGGAACAATGTTTTGACTATATTCAGATGTAAATTTAATAAATAATAAGAAATCACCTGCATGCATTTTTCAGAAAGAGACCATGTGCGGATGTGCCTGAAGTTTGATGGCATCATCAGCCAAAGAGACTAATATTCACAATCCTTCCAAGGTGTAAACTAGCCAGAAATTTATCTTGTAGCTGCAAAAAATAGAAGAACAGTTACCCGGTTAGTTAGTAACATAACAGTTCTGATATGTGTAAGACAAATGCAGCAGTGTGCTGATAATGCCCGTTGATTTGAGCCTTAATGTATTCCTAGTTAGAATTCGTGTCAAAGGAACATGTGAATGCAAGATATGGTGTAAGCATCAAGAAGAATTGCCTAGTCAAAAATAAAATAAAAATTACAACGGATGCTGTAAACAACAAGAGTCCTTGGTTACTGAAGAGAGTCGTATTTTGAGTTTCTCGTAATCTTCCTAGATGGCAATGGATATCTCCCGAATATATTGGGATTCCAAGCTACAAACAGAATCAGACAACCAGCAGAAGTTCCATTTTGTAATATCCAAAGAAAAATATCTCTATTTCCTATATGCACAGCTAGCACATTCAGTAAACTCCAAACATTGTCTAGGCTACTATAATCCCTCAGCTGCCAGCTAGAAATTATACCAATGATAATTGAAGTAATAAGTGCTAGCAGTACTTTTGAATATATTTTCTAAAACTCCCTCCAAATACACCCAGCAGAAAATAATCAACTCCCCAAGCTTCTTCCAGTAGCTATTTCAAAAAATATAAATTGCTATCTATCAGAATTTTTTTTGAACGGACACGGGGGGAGAGAGTTTCCACCTAAATATATTGCTCAAAGTGATTCAGTTTATAAGAAAAACCAGATCAAAAACCTTAACAAGTTGACCCCGTTTATAAGGGAAACCGGGCTGAAAAACCGCACAAGAGGGAAGATTACATATGGTGAGAATATATGAACGCTACGAAGAAGGCACTACCTAGCAATCAAACCGAGAGACCAACACCATGAAAGCCGAGTGGAAATGGTGTGTCATCGAGGGATCACAATACCAACACTAAACAACTATCCTAACACACCACACCGGCATGCGTACCAACTTCAAGGCACAACCGAGGAGCAACACCAATCAACAAGTGACCCATCACGAACCTTGACCGGAAACTCTGTCATAGCAAGCCGACATGATTAGCAAGGTGGGGAGGCATCATTGTGTCGTAGTTGAGCAAAGATGAACCGAGATAACACGAAGAGCATGAAGCTCGCCATAATAGATGACAACCATTAGAGGGTCTTGAGCAAGAAGAGCAAAGGATTACCAACCACCGAGGGAAAAGAACACCCATCCGGGACGTTTCGGCGTGCTCGAAACAAAGCGCAACACCAACAGCGGGCATTGGCCACACTTGATGACCTGCAGCGATGAGCCGACGAGCTGTTGGGTGAGTGCTGAGCTTGGATGACGAACTGACGTGGTTGTGCCGATGGTCGGTTGATGGATCAGATGCAAACACCGAAAGGAGGAGGACATACCGAGAGGCAGAGCGATTGAGGGGTTGCACGAGTTCGTACCCATCGAATCCATCCAAAATGCGCCAGTATCGACGAATAGGGTGCAGTGAATTCGGTGACACCTGTGGATCAACGATTTAATCATCGCCGACCATTATTGACGGTCGATCGACGACAGAGTGGATGTGTGTGAGGGTGGGGGCCATGCCATCATGGATTGGACGACAAGGGCGGTGTATTGAGCAGCAGCGGCGGTGTTAGGTGAGAGGCGAGTGGGGTGAAGAGGACGAGGAGATCAAAATCGGTGAGGTGGAAAGGAAACTAGCATGTGCCATTGGCAGGTGGGCCACGGGAGGGCAAGCTGGGCGTCCACGGGGTATCCACGTGGGCGCAAAGCCAGCCTAAGGGAAACTCCAACGGGCCAACACATTTCATTCCGCTCGCGTCCGTTTGGATCATCGCGGACAAAAAACACGATCCAACACGGCGGCATACATATGATCGTTCGTTTTGGCGTCCGTTGAACCCATTCTCAATCCAAATTTAGGTCGGGTTTGCATCCACACGGACACTACGCGAATGAATGTGACGTTTCCTCTTGTCCTTTCCTGGACCATTAGGCAACGGCACACTTTTTGACTCTCGTCCTCTCCTCTTTCGCCTGTTGCCATGTCTGACGCCCTCACCGCCACCCCCGTTCTCGTCACGGCCTTTTCATCGTTAAAATGGATGTATCTAACACTAAAATATGTCTAAATACATTCATTTTAGCGACAGTTAATATAAAACGGAGGAAGCATCCATATCCCCAAAAGAAAATGCACAAGACAAGAACATACTTGCATATTTCTAGCTATCCATATCCCCAAAAGACATTGCAAATTGGTCTTCCCTCGACCCAAATAGCAATATATCCGGCGTATTTGGCCAGGACACCTTCAATGAAACATGCAACAGTGAGAGGAACAAACAGCTACCCAGCTTCGTAACATTTATTTATGGACAGGCAGACATACATACAGATGGACAGTTTGCCTCCTTTTCATCTGAACCATCATTTTCAAGTTACATACTGCACTGATTGATACTCACTCAAACCCAGCACCCACATCAGGTTTTGATGACCACTCATCTGGAAACCATACATAACTACAGGAATATATATTTTAAACAGCTTTTATTTATTAAAATGAGTAGAGCATAACCATTTTCCATTCATGATATCATGAGTGAATCATAAATGGTTCAAGTTCAACAACTAGGAGCTTCCATTTTTCTCTGTTCGAACTCAGACAGCAACTACCAACTAAATAAGCCAGCATGCAACAACAGATACTGACATTCATGATTCATCCATCCATTGCCATTTCTATGCAACAACACACGATCATCATCACTATACTGGTATGTTCCATTGATGGCCCATCCATCCATCCATTGCCATTTTTATGCTACACCATACCAACACTAGAAACAAAAAATGCAAACATCCTACTACCTATCTATGCTCCAAAATGGACCAGCCTATTTCCTGAGTTCCACCACCTCCCTATAATCTAGATCATCATCATCGAAAAATGGGCCATCCATTGCCATTTCTATGCTACATCATACTCATACCAACATATTTCAAGCAAACTGGCGTCCAATCCCAACAGGGAAGTGCACAACAGAGAAACAAACATCTAGCCATGCCCCAACAAGGAAACATCAATCATTGTGGCCAGGACACCTAAAACCTACATGCAACAGAGAAACAAACATCCAGCCAGCTTCATCATTTATGAACAGACAGACAGACAGACAGTTTGCCTCTTCTTCTTCTGAACCATCACCATTTTCTAGTTACATACTACTACTCAAACCCAGGAGGATCCACACCAGGTTTTGACAATCGATCTGGAAACCATACAAACAGAGTAACAGAGACAGCCCAGAAGACCCCATTCTCCGGGGTCTGGGCCAATCAGTACAAACACACATTGTCATTTGTCTCTCTCCCGAGACCAGGCGGAATTGATTTGTATCTTTTTACACACGGATCGGGATGGATCAGTCTAGTCTCTGCCTTCCTCCTCGCGCTTGGGATGGTGCACGGTCCAGTAGGCCTGCGCCGCGAGCACGCGGTCTAGGAGGTCCTGCGGCGGGATCGCCCTGCCCCGCCGGAGCTGCGGGGGGATGCTCGCCGTGTGCACCAGGTTCTTCCACTTGTCCTGCACCACCAAAAAGACATTTAGGAACTGTAAACACATAACAGGCTATGATGTGATACAGAGGAATACACCCCCACTACATTTATACTGGCAGAAAGATATGCATGGCAAACAAGTAGCTACCTACAGGGGAGCATTAGGTGGCAACGCAATTAACTTTGAAATGGAGCATTTCCTGCAAGCCATTTTCGAGGGATTACCTTGAGGTCGACATAGGTCCTCTCCTCATTGTCCCCAAACGCATGGTTCTTGACGTTTTTCCACCTGCAAGAGAAAATATAAACAGGGGCTACATGAGACAAAATGATGTGATCTGCGGTGACCCTGTGCCATAGGGAAGAATAATTCTGGCCACAAACCTGCCGAATCCAAGCAGCTCGACAGCTTCCACCAGCAACTCCACCTCAGCGACGGAGAAGGGCCTCCGCTTACGTCTTTGCCCAAAGTCCCTCTGCATTGACCTGGGAAGAACTGGAACAATGGCCAGCGCATCTGGGTTTGTAGTCCCATAGGGGACGATCGCTTGGCACATTTCTGACTTGACTTGTAAGGTCCCTTCAAAGGGATAATCACCCAGAGTGCAGCTTATAAAAGGTTGTTCGAACTTTATCCTGGAAAATGATGGAGTATAGGAAATCCTTAGATGAGCATAAACAGCAGAAATCAATAATAAACGCTATTTCAAAACATGTGCAAAGCATCTTAGTAATGTTTTTATTCTTTCTGATCAATACACCTAATGCAAATCTCCAGTATAATAGTGTGAGAATAGGTGGCTTTATGGGTAACCTACTTTGATAACGGATTCACAACAGATGCACCAGCGGAGTCCATTTCTTCAGGTGCTGTTACTGAAGGATGAGAATCTTGCTTAGCTTCACATTCCAGTGTGAAGCCTATGCTATCTGGTTTTGCCCCATGGCAAATCCCAGCCTGATGAAGCGTCTTATTGTCATCTTGAATGATCTTCCCTTGAAGTAGCACACTGACACTGAGGCTACCTTCAATTTTACTAGTAACAGCATCCATTACAATTCTCTACAGACAAAATTGAAACATGTTAAAAGAAGGTAATGTTTATGCAGCAACACATATTTTAAGTGCAGAGCAATTATGGTACTAGATCAAGATGAGAAAAATGCCACTAAATTTTCCATGTTGGATAGATCAAAATCATTGCTAAAATGCATCATCCTTTCAGTATAGTAATATTTTAGATTGCTGGAATTTTTAAAACTAATCAGCTAGACATTAGCACTAATATATTTCTTAATTCTGCACATGTGACACCAATGTGAAACAGGGAATGCCAGATCTGCACACTAATTTTCCACAAACAAAGAATAGATATAATGTTAATGATAATAGATTACTAACATCAAAGATTAAAGAGAACATCCTGCTAGACACTTGAGTGTATGGTTGCTAATAAGCCAATAATTTCATACAATAAGATGCCCATACAGTGTTTACCTTCAATGAACCAACTGTTGCATTTTCAGGGACCTCAATTGATAGCTCAGGAATGTTGAATGACTTGATGATGAACTTGACTGGAAATAAACAAAAAACAATAGTAAGTCATCATGTCGAAGAATTAAGTAATGGTTCCATGTATGTACAGACCAAAGAAACAAATATCCAGGATTACCATGAGAGCTCTCAGAAGCACATGGCTTTCTTCGACTGGACTCAGAAGCGCACGCTGGATCCTGACCTCCCATGGAGCATGATGCCCCGCTGGCTGGAAATGGCAACCAGCATTTTACTTTAGGAAGTATATCAAAACAGGAAGTAAGGCTATCCAATACGGTGCATCAAATGCTAAGTTGTACCAACGGCGTGCAATGTTACAATTGAATCATCCTAAGTGATTTGTGCCCCTGAAATTCCAGGCAAAATGGCAATACAAGTATGCTACGTACTTTCAGTTAGGATCCCTTCATCAGATGGCTGTGCAGAGTAGCATTCAGCTACTTTTTTTGTCTTGAGCATTCGTTGCATCTGCACCCTTCGACGTGTAGCAGATACCTTCTTTCCACAGAAGTTCAGCTTGCTACCTAAGTAAAACAACACTATTCAGTACAATTCCTGCTATAACTAGCGCAAATGATATATAGTTTTTTTTTGCTACTGGGTTGACTTTCATTTCCTCCACAGCTCCACAATTTCCATACAAAAGTGAATCTTTCTTTGCTACTCTATATCATCTTCTCCATATCATGGCAAATGAAATACAGTAGCAGAAGAAATATTATTGTTGTTATGGAAACTACAGAGCTGTGGAGGAAATGAAGATCAACTCCAAGTACCTTTATTGGGCATCTCTCCACACATCTTATTGCGAGCTGCCTTCCTCATCCTGGTGGCAAACAATCTCCTTGTTCTACAGTCACCTATATATGACAGATAAGCACCCTTGCTCCCTGAGGTGCTTGGATGCACACACCTGGCAGGTTTTTCATCGTTATCTATATCTGCAGCATGCTGCATTTTACCCCGACAGAATGGAGAAGACTTATGGCCATTGTCATGGCCACCCAAATGCAACCCTGAGCTACTCTCAGAATTAAGCAAAGAAGGTTTGATATCCAGATCCATGGTGTCAACCGAACCATGAAGAGCTGTGACATTGCCATCTACCTGACTTCTGATTACTGCAGGCATGTCTTGATGCACTTGTTTAATGTCTGCTGACGCTGGGGAACAAGGATGGCATACTCCAATAGTTCCATACTCTGGAATTGTGCCAAGACCACAGTCCAATAGACATGGCTTTGTACCACTAACCGATGAGCCCTCAACAAATACATCTGGCTTCTTTTCTATCAGCGACTCTGCTGCTGCATCAGCAACATTTTGGGTCAACAAATTGTCTGCGTCTACTTTTTCTATCAGCGAACCCGCTACTGCATCAGCAATATGTTGGGTCGACAAGTCCTCCGTCTTGCGTATGTCAGTTTGCCCGAGAGATGCACAGATGTCAGCACAGTCCACTGTATATCCTCTGCAGCCATCACTCTCCAAGGCTGTGCTATTGAGCTGGGGGGCTTCACCAAATTGTTCTGACTTAACAGATGTCCCGTCTGAATTATGACTTGCTGCCGACCCATTTTTGTCACTTTCGCTAGATGAGTCCTCCTCATCTGTCGACAAGGATTCTGCAACCGTGGCAAGCAAATCAAGGGCATACATCTGCTTTTTCTTTAACCTCGCGGAGCGCTTCACCTGGAATGATTACAATTGTCCATCAGCACAGACCCCCAACACGCATTTCAAAGACAGTATAACACGGAATCGAATATGAACAAGAGCCCGTGACAGGGGGGGAATTGCGTACCGGCGCCAGAGTCGTGTCACGTTTCTTGCGAGGCCGGCGGACAACGGATCCTTCCTCCATCTTCTTCTCTAGCACCATTTCTTGGCCTGAAACGAAGGGCAGAGCGCTAAGGGAGCGGCCAGGGGCGGATCTCCGGAAATTGGGGAGGTCGGTGGGGTTTATCCAATCGTGGGGCGAAATCGAAGAAAGAAGCTCGTACCTTTGGGGCCCAATGGGCGAAGGCCGCGGGCGGGGCGGAGGGGGGTCCCGGAGCGGCGAGGCGCGCTATGACGCGCGCGGCGGCAGCCGGCGGGGGGCGGAGATTCAGACCCGCGTCTGGTGCGGGCCGGTGGGCGGGGGGGTACAGCCCGTCGCGGGGCGGAGGGGGGCTGGGCTGATCCGATCTGGCCTCCCGGCAGGGGGAGGGGGGAGGGGGAGGAGGGCGGAGGAGGGCCTCGCCGCCCGAGGTCTCGCCGGGGCCGGACGGGGAATGGCGGAGAGGAACGGGTAAAACCCTGTGAACTCAGATGATTTGGTTTTTGGGTCTGTGTGTGTGGGTGGTTTTGTTCTCGCTGCTTCCCGATTGCTTTGCTTCTACCCTTGGTAAAACCCTAGCGTCCTTTCCCCTCTTCTTTTTTATCCACCAAAAACACACCCACTCATCTGCCTACCCATTCACTCTGTAAATTTAGATCGTACTGCCTCTGTAAATTAATATAAAACATTTTAGATTATTAAAGCAGTGATCTAAAATATTTTATATTAATTTACGAAGAAAGTATATCTTATCTACACATTAAAGATAACACATATTTAATTCTATCATGAAACACAACTTACTCCCTCCGTTTCGGTGAGTTAGGCTCCTTATAAATTGTATCGCGACCAAGGTGAACACCCATTGGCTATATAATTTATTTATTTCCACCAATAAGAGTTTGATTCGAATTAAATATGAACCAGTTTTCAAGAATACTACTAGCTGCGTGCAAAAACTAGTGGAGAAAAGAGAAGAGGCCATGCCGTATTGTGTGCTAATTAAACATCATTAATTGCTTATAGGCCTTAATCTAAAGATAAAATGAAACAAATAGATTTTGAAGAGGCTATGCACCGGAACGGAGGGAGTACTCCTGCGTTTTTTTTACAGCGGATAATTTACTCCAATGTTTAGCAAGGACAAGGCCTTGTACAATGCAAGGTGCTTAGGGGAGTGCTTAGTAAAATAAACCGCTTTTTTTAGCATCAGTGCTTATTTCTATAGAAGAGGTGTCTAATTAAGCGTCTACCCTCTACATTTAAGCACCAGTGCTTAGAGAAAAATCTGGGTTTTTTTTGTAGGCACCTTGCATTGTATATGGCCTAACAAATCAAGGAAGTTAAAAAAACAAGTGAAGGTAATATCACCTCAAAACATTTTGATAATCGTAACCCGTAGAAGCAGTATTGGTTCTCTAAGTCTTATCCCTCGACTTAAAGTCTTATTTGGAATGAATCTCTCTTCAATTGCATTCAAGTGAAAGTAAAAGACCATCATATGAAACTTATATAGGATAGGGTCGTCGAAGATACCAAGTCTATCGTTAAGATAGAGAGAAAGTAAGGGCACAATAAAAAACAATGTTTGTGCTTAATGATGGATTGGGAAGGTGTAAAAGAGGTTTGGTGTTTGGTGGATCAAAAACACTCGTCACCCTATGACGAGCTTTTTTCACGCTTAAGCATAGTACATGTTAAAGTAGCTATAGAGGAATGGCCTCTTTTAAGTAGCACTAACAATCGCTTTGCGTGCTAAATACATGACATTTTCTATGGGAAAATATAAGAAACATTCATGTTAAAAACACGACAAGTCGTTTTGTATGGTCGATTTTGGTAGCTGTATTAGGTCCAACCAGGACCGCTGGATGCAAGTTTGATCCATTTGGTAGCATGTGTTGCATCTAATTCTTGGCATGCACGGGTATTATAAAACTCCATAGCAGACCCGCTAAGAATGCTCGATTAATTCGTTCCAGTGAGTTAGGATCGAGCGATGCAAGGGAGGGGAACGCGACACCAAGGTGATGCAAGCACAGAGGTGGCGCGATCTCGCACACACGCACAAAAAAAGCGATGGGAGGAGTTGAGTCACCTCCCGCCTCGCGGTCTCCCTATATAGCTAATGTTCGCTCACCATCTAAATATCATAGGATCCTTTTCACCGACATAAAATGACTCTCCTTAGGAGCGGATTAGAATCTTGCACACATATATACACTTAACATAATATCCAACCTCGATGCGCAAAGGTAAAGAAAATAATCGATCATGAAGCGGTATACCTTTTAATCCACATCTCTACGATTGGGATCAAGATCAAGTTGTCCAGTGGTAGGCATTTGGGTCTTCATTGGCTTGACATCATTTCGACTGATCCGTTCGAGCAATGCCTTGAATATATCTGGCATGACACTTCTGCTCCGGTGCTCCCCCCTTGGTGAAAGCGAGCAAGACCAAATTAGCACGGACGGGGATAACCCTTCGCAATTAGGGCCGCGGCGGGTCTCCTCATTAGCACTAAACCCATACGGGCCGCGCGGGGCTGAGGGAATTCGCACCGGAGACGACGTGGCAAAGCTGACTGTACCGCGGACGTGGCATTATGTGAAGAGAAAAGAAAAAGGTGAAACGCAAGCGACGTCGTGGGCGGAGCGGCGCGTTCACACTAGAACCGAGGAGAAAATAAAAAGGTGAAACGCAAGCGACGTCGTGGGCGGAGCGGCGCGTTCACACTAGAACCGAATCGTCAAGTGGTATAAAAGGCTTCGCCCTAACCTCTCCACCCTCACGCTCTCATTCTCCCCCAATTCGGCAAAAACCACCTCTCCACCGCCCATCCTCTCCAGTCTCCGACGAGCGCAATGTCGGGAGCCCTCAAAGCGGCGGAGGAAAGGGTCAAAGCGGCGGAGGCAAGGGTCGCGGCGGCCAAGGCCGAGGTTGCAGCGGCGGAGGCGGAGGTTGCAGCGGCCACCGCCCTAGTGACGGCGGAGGAAGCAGCGGCCGCGAGCGCCGTGGTGGCCGCGGACATTGCCACCTCCGCGGTCGCCGACGCAGGGCCATCGGAGAAGCCCCAGGTGAGAATCTTTAGAATCATCGGTGGTCGATTCCTCTGCTTTTTTTGTTAGGGTTCTTATTTTGTAGTTGGATTGACCCCAAATTTGCTTGCGTGAGCGTAGCGTGCGGGAACGTTAGGGTTTCGTATTGTGCAGTTGGCATTTACTCAAACTTGCTTGCGTGAGCGTCGCCGGCGGGGACGTTAGGGTTTTCCCGTTATTTTGATGACTATTGTTCTTTATTAGTTGACTGTACTTTTGTTCAGTATTAAGCCCTGATTGGATTGCTGGTTTGGTGTTAGTAAGTTAACTTTGCTTCTTGGATTTGAATTGTTGTATGAACATATATATGCATTTTTAACTGAACTTGTGCAACTTAAACCTGGAAAGATTATGTGCTAGTTTGGTTAATCAATGCTTCTAAGATAACTGAATTAGAATGAAGTTAATGGATTGAATATGGAAGTTGGTGAAGAATATCTCCTAGGCTCTGTTTACTTGATTTATGTTGTTCCTCCCTTGAACTTAAGGAAAGTTATGTTTCTTTCAATATCATGTTTATTCAACTTGTTGAGATGCATGCATGATTGTGGTGTTTCAGTAGTGTACATGTTTATTCATCTTTATTCATCCTAATTGGTTAACCCATGCTTCTGACAGCTGTTTCTTTCTTCCACTTTGTTAATTAGTGGAAGCATTAATGTACATCCTATTATTGGATTTCTCTCTATTTTGGATGTTCAATATCATGTTTATTCATCTTCTTGAGATGCATGCTGGATAGTGGTCTTGGATGGAATAGATATGCATTTGTTTGAATCTGAACTTGTGCTAGTTAAACATTAAGATTATGTGCTACTTTAGTTATGGCATGTTTGTGATATAACAGAATTTGAATGAAATGATATTGAACAATGGAAATAGATATGCATTTTTTTAACCTGAAGTTGTGCAGGTTAAACCTGAAAAGATTATGTGGTAGCTTATTTAATTTATGATTGTGATATAACTGGATTTGAATGTAATGAAATTGTTGTTTGAAATAGATATGCATATTTAAAACCTGAACTTGTGCACAATTGTGATATCTTAGCTCCCATGGAATGAATTGCTCTTTGTCATGTATACTTTCATGCCATGCATTTGTATGCCATGATATCTTAACATTTACCATTTACCCCTGTTTTAATTTTATTTTATCATTTGATTCAATATAATTGATTCCATTGAACCATACATGTAATCCTAGATTATGTATTGATTGTTATATCTGTGTATCAGTTATCTCTGCTTTAATTATTGTTTCATAATAGCTATTCACATCTATTTTTAAATTAGCATTTTCCATTTAACCCTGCTTTAATTATCCTTGATTTTGCTATTTATAATTTAGATCTTTGCAATTCAAATCCATTTATAAATTATATCTTTGCAATTGACACCCATTTTTAAATTAGATCTTTGCAATTAACATCCATTTATAATTGCAGATAACCAATTAGTTTGTTCGATCATTCATATGAACTGTGCATGATTGTACATCTTTTCTTTATTAAAAAGTGTTCCATAATAGCTAGGACAGTTATATATTTATGTCATCAGTAATTAGATCTTTGGAAATAACATCCATTCATAATTGCAGATAACATCCATTTAGATTTATCAAATTGACATTCATTTATAATTGCATATACATCCATTCATTTATATCTCCTCCTCAAATTTAGATGTTTGCAATTAACTCCATGTGAAATGAGCTAGGACAGTGTACATCCTCTTTAACAAGTGTTTAATAATTTTATGATAATAGTGTGCTATAATATAACTTGATTCCCCATGTTCCTGAAACAGGTTGCCAAGAGAGGCGAGAAGAGGAAGCAGCCCTATTCTGACTCGGAGAGCAGCGATGATGATCATCCGGTGAGTTTGTTAAAACATGCGGGTCATCTTATTGTCCTGGTCATGAGATGGATGATGGATGAATACTAAAAATTTTCATGTCTGTTTGATGCTGGATTTGTGCAGTACAAGTTTGTATATGACTCTGAAGGGGAGCTGCCTGACGTCGAGAAGTACAACTACAAGTCCTTCACAGCGCAGGTGGAGGCCCAGCTCTGGGAGGAGGGCACTAAAGCCTACCTGAAAACGGATGGTCGCTACTATTGCAAGTTCCACACTGGAGGCATGAATGTCCCTAGGGACGGCCTTAGGACTGGACTGCTAGCACATGTCAGGGCTGTCGCTAGTGGTGCTGGTGCTAAAAATCTTCGCGAGCAGGGCCATCATGCTGCACTCCTGACTGTGCTTACGGAGTACGGCAACTAATATGTATCAGCTTCTGGATGGATGTGTAGTGACGTAGTGGTGAACTATGTAGTCGTAACAAAGTACTATGTTTATGTGTGGTTGTTGGCAACATTAAGCGTGGTGAATGCTGAACTTATTAATTAATGTTAGCTAGTATGTTCTAAGTTCACTGTTTGGCACATATTTGTATGTTGGCAGTACACTTCATCTCAGCATTCTAGGTTACAATTTGATTTAAAACAAATCATTTGCCATTTTTTTGCAGTAGAGAATCAACTACAAGTCCTTGATCTTGTGTTTAAATTTTTTCCAAAAAATCATATTTAGGTAGACAATTGGTTGTTATATCTTCGAAAAGTTCTTACTTTAAAAAAATTACAAAACTTAGTACAATATGATAGTTTGAACCAGTTCATTTCAAAAATGCATATATATGTTCAGTCAAAAATGCATATGAGCCATGTTGTAAATATGTCTCATGACATTTCTCTCAAATTTGGCACATTGGTGTATTGTGGCATGGGAAACAATGCCATGCAACTGAGGTTTCAATTTGTCTTTTAAAAAATATTTTTCAATTTTTTTTGCCCTTAAAGAAGCAGCATTTTGTGAAGGGGATGCATCAAATACTTGCCAAAGGTGCAACCAGGCAATGTTCACACAAACTAGATCATAATTGAGGGATGCTGTCCAAATTTTATGAATTTTGTCCATGTGTAGCTAATTTCCCACATTTAATGGAGTTTGCGATGATTTTCCCAGATTAATTCAAATTTGAACTACAAGTCCTTGATCTTGTGTTTAAATCTTTTCCAAAAAATCATATTGAGGTGGGAAATTGGTGGTTATGTCATAGAAATGTTCTTACCTTTCAAAAAATTCAAACCTTTCAACTAATTTGCTTGGTCTCAAATTTGGCCAGTTTTTGAAAAAAATCTGAAAAATTGAAAAATAAGTCAAAAAAAGGATTACCCTTGCATGGAGTCATCATTTATGTACTAGTGTCCAAGAAAAATTGTAGACATGACTTTTGATAAACATTTAAAAATGTTCCTTCACAAGGAGGTCCATGAGTCATGAACATCTATAGGGTTTCAAGTCAAAGTAGGTAGTTTGAACCATCCCCAAGTCATGTTTGATGATATCTCTCCCAAATTTGGCACATTGGTGTATTGTGGCATGGGAAACAATGCCATGCAATTGAGGTTTCAATTTGTCTTTTAAAAAATATTTTTCAATTTTTTTTGCCCTTAAAGAAGCACCATTTTGTGAAGGGGGTGCATCAAATACTTGCCAAAGGTGCAACCAGGAAATTTTCACACAAACTAGATCATATTTGAGGGACGTTTTCCAAATTTTATGAATTTTGTCCATGTGTAGCTAATTTCCCACATTTAATGGAGTTTACGATGATTTTCCCACAGTAATTCAAATTTGAACTACAAGTGGTTGATATTGTGTTTAAATTTTTTCCAAAAAATCATTTTGGGGTAGAGAAGTAGTGCTTATATCATAGAAAAGTTGTTACTTTTCAAAAAATCCAAACCTTTCAAGTAATTGCCATGCTATCAAATTTGGCCAGTTTTTCAAAAAATTCAAAAAAATTGAAAAAAAGTCAGAAAAACAAATCCCATTGCATGGAGTCATCATTTATGTACTAGTTGCCGTGAAAAATATTAGACATGAGTTTTCATAAATTTTTGAAAATGATCCTTCACAACGAGGTGTATCAGGTATGAACATCTATAGGTTTCAAGCCAAAGGAGCTAGTTTTTGAGCAATCCCATAGCATGGTTTGTGATATTGACCCCAAACTTGGATCATTGGTGCATGTTGGCATGGGAAACAATGTCATGCAACATTTGTTTCATTTTCTTTTTAAAAAATTCATTTTTCTTTTTTTTTCCTACAGAAGCAACTTTTTGTGAAGGAGGTGCAAGAAATAATTGCCAAAAGTGCAACCAGACAATTTTCACACAAACTAGGTCATATTTGAGGGAAGGTGCCCAAATTTTATGAATTTTGTCCATGTGTAGCTAATTTCCCACATTTAATGGAGTTTACGATGATTTTCCCGCAGTAATTCAAATTTGAACTACAAGTGGTTGATATTGTGTTTAAATGTTTTCCAAAAAATCATTTTAGGGTAGATAAGTAGTGCTTATATCATAGAAAAGTAGTTACTTTTCAAAAAATGCAAACCTTTCAAGTAATTTCCATGCTATCCAATTTGGCCAGTTTTTCAAAAAATTGAAAAAAAGTCAGAAAAACAAATCCCATTGCATGGAGTCATCATTTATGTACTAGTTGCCGTGAAAAATATTAGACGTGAGTTTTCATAAACTTTTGAAAATGATCCTTCACAACGAGGTGTATCAGGTATGAACATCTATAGTTTTCAAGCCAAATGAGCTAGTTTTTGAGCAATCCCATGGCATGGTTTGTGATATTGACCCCAAACTTGGAGCATTGGTGCATGTTGGCATGGGAAACAATGTCATGCAACATTTGTTTCATTTTGTTTTTAAAAAAATCATTTTTCTTCTTTTTTTCCCTACAGAAGCAACTTTTTGTGAAGGAGGTGCAAGAAATAATTGCCAAAAGTGCAACCAGACAATTTTCACACAAACTAGGTCATATTTGAGGGAAGGTGCCCAAATTTTATGAAATTTGTCCATGTGTAGCTAATTTCCCACATTTAATGGAGTTTACGATGATTTTCCCGCAGTAATTCAAATTTGAACTACAAGTGGTTGATATTGTGTTTAAATGTTTTCCAAAAAATCATTTTGGGGTAGAGAAGTAGTGCTTATATCATAGAAAAGTTGTTACTTTTCAAAAAATCCAAACCTTTCAAGTAATTGCCATGCTATCAAATTTGGCCAGTTTTTCAAAAAAATCAAAAAATTTGAAAAAAAGTCAGAAAAACAAATCCCATTGCATGGAGTCATCATTTATGTACTAGTTGCCGTGAAAAATATTAGACGTGAGTTTTCATAAACTTTTGAAAATGATCCTTCACAACGAGGTGTATCAGGTATGAACATCTATAGTTTTCAAGCCAAAGGAGCTAGTTTTTGAGCAATCCCATGGCATGGTTTGTGATATTGACCCCAAACTTGGAGCATTGGTGCATGTTGGCATGGGAAACAATGTCATGCAACATTTGTTTCATTTTGTTTTTAAAAAAAATCATTTTTCTTCTTTTTTTCCCTACAGAAGCAACTTTTTGTGAAGGAGGTGCAAGAAATAATTGCCAAAAGTGCAACCAGACAATTTTCACACAAACTAGGTCATATTTGAGGGAAGGTGCCAAAATTTTATGAATTTTGTCCATGTGTAGCTAATTTCCCACATTTAATGGAGTTTACGATGATTTTCCCGCAGTAATTCAAATTTGAACTACAAGCGGTTGATATTGTGTTTAAATGTTTTCCAAAAAATCATTTTGGGGTAGAGAAGTAGTGCTTATATCATAGAAAAGTTGTTACTTTTCAAAAAATCCAAACCTTTCAAGTAATTGCCATGCTATCAAATTTGGCCAGTTTTTCAAAAAATTCAAAAAAATAGAAAAAAGTCAGAAAAACAAATCCCATTGCATGGAGTCATCATTTATGTACTAGTGGCAATGAAAAATAGTACACATGAGTTTTGATGGAGTTTAAGATGATTTTATCAAAATAATTAAAATTTGAAATAGGGGTAGTTGCCCAAATAATATATGGAATAGACTTTTTTTGAGCGGTATATGCAATTGTTTTTTTTATCGTGCCGTCATACGTACTTGGGCCAGCCCAACCGCGCACCACAATCTAGGGTTTGTTGCCGATATGTCATAAAGGTAGGATTTCGTCCCGCAAATCACGTAACCACGTAATCCACGACCCCTCGACGACCTAGAGCGCATCTTGGTCATCTTCAACACCTCCGCCGACAGACGACCATCACGATCTTCTCCTATAGTCGTCATCGGAGACCGCATACGCACATGGATCAGGTATGTTCTCGTGTTCAGTAGTCCGCTGTCGTACACTAGATGATCCTCCCGCTGTCTCCTATTTTGCAACCATTAAGATGTAGGTTAACCTAATTATCCTGGCGTTGCATAATGATCTTGAGACAGGTGGTGATGTCTGCTCGGGCTCATCGTCTTAGTGCTTCTCGTTTGCCGGGTGGAAAGCAACACATAAGAGGTTTGTATCATTCATAAAATACGTATGCATTAAATTCAGTTAATTGTACTCCTCCTGCTTACGTTCGATTGTGTTTTCTTAAGGTCCTTGAATTAATGACGAGGAAGACTTTGAATGTTTCTGCCAGTACGGCAACCGCGTATCGATGGATGATGCAGAAATTGCTACACTCAAGGCGATGGTTGATAAGCACCTGCCAAGAAAACCATTCTATGTGTGCACAATTAATAAATCAAATATAGTCAAAGGCAAAGGAAAAATGGTAAAGATTTCATTTTCACTACATATGACTTGTCACATATACATTACTACTTCAGGGATTGACATAGAAAAATTCATGATGCATGCAGTACTTTTCGAGGAGCTTCAGCATGCAGCACATTGTACCACATCTTCAACTACCAGGATTCATTCAAGTCTATTCCAATAATACAGAACTACTGAAAGTTAAGGTTGTAATGAGCAAGTCAAAGGTGAAAGGAAAACTGACAAGTGGTGTCATGTTAACAAACTGGATGGAGGTTGTGAAGAAGATTGATATGAGAGTTGGTGAAAACTATCTGTTTTGGTTCCGAGGAAGCCGGGATGGTCTTAAGCTTCTTGTTTATCATCTCTGAAGTCAACAGTGATAGCATACATTATTCGAGTCACTTAGTTGAACCAAGTTGTCGTGTAATTTCGTTTACAATACTTATTTACATCTTATGTGCTGGACCAGAATATGTTTTTCTGGCATATTGAAACACTCAGAATTATGCGAAAATATGAAACATTTCCTATGGGTTATGCATTTTCTAGTTTTTTTACTCCTGAAATGCCTGTAAAACGGCCAGCAGCGACAAATCTTGCCACGTTTGTTCAAACTGGTTGAAACTTGGCATGTATCCCTTAAATGGCATCAACAAGTGACCACCGAAATTTGGGATAATTCTGAGTTGGTAAAAAAAACCACTTGTCTAAAAAGAGGGTCCCAGACTAGCCCGGAAGGCTCCGTATCGGAACACCTCCATTTTTTCACATTCATGAAATCAACCCAATTTTTTTTTATGGACTCACATGATCAAAACAGCATGAAATGCACAATTGTATGCAAAATTTACATTATTTACACATAATTCATTTTTCCGGTCGAAAAATCCCGGAAAAATGGCCCCCGACGGTCTACCCCCCCTAGACTTTCACTCACTGGGGTAGAGGCTGGTTGGTTAAAGCTCATACATGACAGGCAACAACTTATGAACACCCCAATCCATCATGCACCCATAATGACCTAATGTGTGCATCACCGCACACTCCACACCGGAACCTTTCTCCTACGGCTTCCACTTTGTGAAGCAAGTCCATCTTCAAACACTCAGAATGATCCCAACTTTTTTGCACGGCTTAACTACACCATACCAACCACACATGCAAAATTCCAAACATTTCCTATGGGTTATGCATTTTCTAGTTTTTTTTCCTCCTGAAATGCCTGTAAAACGGCCAGCAACGACAAATCTTGCCACATTTGTTCAAAATGGTTGAAACTTGGCATGTATCCCTTAAATGGCATCAACAAGTGACCACCGAAATTTGGGATAATTCTGAGTTGGTGAAAAAAACCACTTGTCTAAAAAGAGGTTCCCATACTAGCCCGGAAGGCTCCGTATCGGAACACTTCCATTTTTTCACATTCACGAAATCAACCCAATTTTTTTATGGACTCACATGATCAAAACAGCATGAAATGCACAATTGTATGCAAATTTTACATTATTTACACATAATTCATTTTTCCGGTCGAAAAATCCCGGAAAAATGGCCCCCGACGGTCTACCCCCCTAGACTTTCACTCACTGGGGTAGAGGCTGGTTGGTTAAAGCTCATACATGACAGGCAACAACTTATGAACACCCCAATCCATCAGGCACCCATGATGACCTAATGTGTGCATCACCGCGCACTCCACACCGGAACCTTTCTCCTACGGCTTCCACTTTGTGAAGCAAGTCCATCTTCAAACACTCAGAATGATCCCAACTTTTTTGCACGGCTTAACTACACCATACCAACCACACATGCAAAATTCCAAACATTTCCTATGGGTTATGCATTTTGTACATTATCATTTCAAAATTAATTTGTTTTTGAGATTAACAGAAAATAAGTGTTTTTTTCACTGGGCCGCTACGAATAGGGGCAGCCCACGCGGTCGACGCCTGGTCTCACTGCCCACGGTGGAAGCAGCCGGGCCCATCCTGCATGCGTGATATATACGATAAATTCGGTAGGTTGCGTCTTTCACGGAGGTCGTGCGACGTGATAACCTAAACACGCTCCTACTAGATCCGATCCACCTCTCCAAACCCTGAGTCCACAGCAGTATTCTCCGTCGTCGGTGGTCATAGGCGGCAACTCCGCACGTCGGCGGCGACCTCTGCCGGTGCTCATAGACAGCAACTCCGCACGTCGGCGTCAAATCCATCGAGCGATCTGTATGTTACCCGCCCTATTCCCTCCTCCTAATCCACATGTTTCGCCGCATACGTATGTTTGGTTTAGGAGCAGTGTTGGTTTAGTTCGTATAGCAACCAATTCATAAGCCTTGAACCTGTGCGATCTGGACATGAAAGACATATTTATTTTAGTTTAGTTAGATTAGTTTAATCACTCTAGTTTAATAGATGTGATATGCATGCAGCTGTAGCATGCGGTGCTAGCCTCATAAGCCTTCATTGCCTTTTTAATAGATGTGATATGCATGCACCGGAACGTAGGTACTATGTTTTATTTTAGCACATGTAACATGGAAAATTTTATGTGTTCATGCATCATGTATTTTTTTTGCAGAATGGAGGACCCTCTCGGGGAAATTTCTTGCAACGTAGAGAAGTGGTGTAAACTAGTTGCATCTATGACTGTCGACCAGCGCGGCAAACTTGGCAGCACATCACTGCGGTGTATGATGCAGATACCCCCAATCAAGATGCGAACTACTTTTCTTAGCTATATGTTGGAGGCCTATGAATTATCCTATGGGAAATTCATCATTGAAGAACGTGTTGGCGAAATTTCATTAACTTCAGTTGATGTTGAGTGCATCACGGGGCTTAACAATACAGGACTGAGCGCCTCATCTATCTTAGATGAGGAAGGAGAGGTGGAAAAGGATCGTATCCCACCACACTTTCTGAGCAAAACAACTGGCAATATCAATATCGACGACTTGATCGAATATATTATGATAAATGAAGCTGCAGATGATGATTTCGTTCGTATGTCCGTCCTCGTGCTACTGGGGACAGTGTTGGCGCCATCAGCTACTAAGATTGTTCAGAAGCAGATGTACGCGTTAGTTGAGGATGTTGTGCGGATTAATAAAATTAATTGGAATGCGTTCACACTAGGTTATCTTATGGCTAACATCAAGTTTGTCAAGAAAGGTAGAAAGATTAGGCAGTGGCCGAAAGGGAACTTGCCACTACTGCAGGTACACTATGGTTTTCCATCACATGAAATTCCCAAATGCATTAAAATTATGAATCTAAGTTGTACTGTTTTTTTGTATGCAATATCTCTATTGGGAGAAGGTGCACCACAGGACGAGCCTTCATTAGCTATGGGTGTGTCCTCTCGTCCCCTTATGAGGAACTGGACCGAGGCGGCCACAAATAAGCGAGATACATATGACGCCGACAATGGGCGTGGTGTCGGTCTTGGCCGTGTGAAGGTTATGCGTTCTGTGCAATCCATACTTATTTTGTGCATATAGTAATTCATACCTACTTACTAGTTTCTGAATGTTATTAATCTGCAGATTGAAGATAATATAACAGAGGAGTATAGGAATGAGCCATCAACAAAGTCACCTCATCTTTCTAGGCACAAGGGACACTCTTCGAAGAGACAAGTCCAGCCGCGTAAGACTGTCGTCAGAAAAGATTCACAAACTGATATTCTGCTCAAACAGCTCATCCAGGAGATGAGGGACTTTAGAGGAGACATCCAACTTATTCCTCAGGTGAAGCACACAATATGTTATGAAGATTGTAGATGCAGTTTTTCAATTGAAAGAACACATGACTTTCATTTTCAATTGCAGAATGTTCTTTCAATTATGAATAAGACTGGCGTCGCATACAAACCATCAGCAGATTGTTCGTCCCAGGATGTTGAAGACGAGGATGTAGGCGAGTCTTACCAGAATGGCCCCGGACATGGGCAAGTCAAACAAGAAAAAAAAGAATTTATGTACAAGCCGGGAAGTGAGTCGCTTGAAGAGCAAGAGAAGAATGCTTGTTATATTGCACCTGTCAAATTAGAACCCAATGCCATGAAAGACTTTGTCACACCTGCCAAAGAGAAATATAAGATAATGCAGAAAGGATGGGAAGGCAATGGCACTCCCGAAGATCCATGGACTTTGCATGATGAGGAATTTCCTTACGCACCGGACGTGCCTATCTCTTCGCCGGAGGTGCAGAAAGAGATATTGGAAGCCGCCCTACGCACGGTTCGTCGCGGTGGTAAATCAGGCGGGAGTAAGAAAGAACATGAAAAACGGCAGTCTAAGGTACCGGTTCGCTATGATTCATATGTGATTCAAAAACCTGTAAAGCGTCAGACTCGTAGTGGTATCAAGAAAGGTACTGGCCATGACATTATTATTAATTGAGGAGTGTTATTAATTTATCTTTGTTGCATCTATGAGATTACTAACGAACAACATATCACATGTCTTGCAGGTTTGTTTGGCACGGAAAATGATATGCCTGAAGGCTCCTTGGCGTTATCACCGGTTCTTATTTCTGCGGCGGTGCACTACGTTGAAACAGTGGCAAATCACAAGGACCATGCGGACCTAGAGGTTTATGTGAATGCCCATAATGATGCAATGGACTGTAGAAGACTTAAGGCTATCCTCCACCATAAGTGGTTATCAGAAAAGGTAAGTCATATAGTTAACTACTACTAAACTAGTCTCTTCACAATATTGATTCCGTTGAAAAAAACCGTTATTCCTTGCAGGTTCTTGATGCTTACATTGTGGATTTGTCTCTACGTGTTGGAGATGACCGGCACTTATCTACGGCATGGAGGACAGGATTCTTGTTAAGGAAGCATAAAAATGGGTATAAACCTCGAAAGTCAAAGCAGACCATTCCTGCTGAGAAGAATGGACTTGTTCTAAGAGTTACAGAGGAATATTTCATCCGTGACAAGGTAAACATTGCATGTACGCACAATGCACAACATGTACATGGTAATAATGAATGCTAATAAATTGATTTCCCTCCCCATGTGTAGGCATACTTCCCGCTGAATATAGCCAATACTCACTGGGCGACTGTTGTTATGCATACACGAAAGGAGCAGTTCCAAGTTCTGGACTCTCTATATGAATTAAGTCAGATACAAAGCGTAGTCAATGAACTGGTATGATTTTATGCATCCTTTTGAATGCCACCTATCCTGACGTGTCAAATCATATTTAGTTCCAAGTCCGACAATATGATTTTATGCATTTGACTTAAAGTTCAAAATATTTCAGATAACATCCATCGCAGATGACATACTGGACGCAAACATCATTTTGAATACCAACTATCCTGACGTGTTAACATGGCCAATTGTACAAGTTGATGATATGCCAAAGCAAAAAGATGAGTGAGTTTCTGGTGCATGCTATTATTTGCGTTATAGCAAGGATAGTGAATTAGCATAACTTATTTTTCCAATAATTTTATTGCAGTAACTCATGTGGACTTTTCGTGACGGAGTGCATGGAACACTGGGATGGGGATCGTTGGACTGCAGAAGTAAACCAGGTTCGTTTTTGATGGATTCGTAAACATCTACTTAATTTGTTCCTTCATATATAACTGTCCATGTTTTAAATAAATATATTTTTTGTAGGAAAAGGTGAACGACTCTAGGAGTCTTAAAGCTGCCCAAATTCTTCTATCAAGTACAAACAATCTCGAGGAAGTTAAAAAGACGGTCGTCACCCTCTCGGAGAAGATGATCAAATGAGGAGCCTTATGTAGTTTAGGCGGTAGGTAGTGGTAGGTTTTTTGTCCCGTGGTGTACTAGCTAGACACAACGGGTTTTCCTACCGGAGTTTGGATTGAAATACTTTGCTCGAATTTTTCCACAAGTACTTTTTTTGTTGGAATTTTTCCACCAGTACCAGGCGTGGTTTTTATCCCCGTGGAATGAAGTGGATACATTCCCTTCACTAGAGAAGGGATTACATTGCATTGCACAATAATTAAGAGCACACCCAGTTAAACTCAAGAAAAAAATGTATTTTATTTGATTTCTCATAAGTACAATAATTGAGATCGATTTGAGCAGTAGATCGATTTGTTCACATTCAAACTGATCATAGAACTAACATTACAATAAAAGGATCGAAATCCGCCATGTCCGACTGAGAGGTGGGGTATGGGAGGCAAGGGGGCGTGTGGGAAGGACACAAAACGTGCGGCCAAGCGAAACTGACTTGCACAAACCAATTCCCCCCTTCCTCCTTCTTCTCTTCGTGCCTCCGCACTACACCACCATGGATCGAGATCCGAGAGCTGTGCTGCTGGCCGAGCAGTTTGCGGCGGAAGATCCAGTGCGATTGCGGAAGGCGCTGGAGGTGTGCTCTTGGTTCTCGAACATGCAAGACCTGTACCGGGAATCGGTGGTGGCCATGGTCAGGGCGAATCCATCGGAGTTGATCCGCATGTTTCCAACAAGAAGAGTGCAGGCGGTGCAGGCTCTGGTCTGGGCCATGGAGGAAGCCGCATCTGCAGATCCAGAACAGAGAGAGAGATGGAAGGAGTACAAATCCATGCGCACCATATGGGGGAACTCAGCGCCTGGCAGCTCCCACAGACCGATTGTGGTGGAAGCACAAGAGGATTTGGAGGCGCCTGGGTGCTCTCGCAAGCCGATTATGGTAGATCAGGAGATGAATCTGGAAGAAGACATGGTGATGCTGAGTGGAAATCTGCAGAAGGTTCCGGTGAGGGGAGAGGCGGAGCTGCCAATAGATCTGGAGAGCTGGGAGAGGATGAATCCGTTGATCGTGGATGTGAAGATGGAAGGAGAGGATGCAGTGCAGGAAAGTTCTGGTGCTGGAAAGAAGAAGAGGATTCAAAGTGCAGTTCGTCGGGATTTGGGGGGGAGTACAAGCTCTTCCCGCCGTTCCCCACGACTGACGGCGGTGGGACCGCGTCGCTCTCCGCGGCTGGCAAAGGGGGCCGATCAGCCGCCCCGCTCTTGAGTTGCTCCCCGGCCGGCAGCCGATTCTGGATGCTGGCAGGGGAGAGCTCTAGAGATGATGTACATAGCTGCAATGCGAGTAAGTTCCATATCACTGTTAATAAGTATCTCAGTCATTCTTGTGGTGCTAGAGATGGCGTTGATCTTAGTGAATGCAATGGAAAATACAGTAAGAAAATGCTTAAATCCTTAGATAGAAGTTGTGTGCTGGTAGAGATTTCCATTGGCACCATGTTCCCTCCAGAGGGAAATCTGGAGGGCTTTTATTAGTAGTTAATTATACCACTTAATGGGAGACAATATACTTGGAGAAATAACCAGGAAATCCCTACATTTGAAAAATTGGACAGAGTTCTATGTGATGTAGAATGGGATGATAATTACCCCTTAACCATTGTATGTGGGGTTGGGACAGAGCTGTCTGACCATGTTCCCCTTTTTGTTTGGTCTGGAGATTTACCTAGACTGGACCCAATTTTTAAATTTTAAAATGCTTGGATAATCAGAGAAGGCATTGATGAAGGCATTGCTTGGTACAGAGATCTTAAAAAACTAATTCTAACTCAGCTAGATGAGATAGATAAAACAAGTGAATTATTTGGACTCTTAACAAAAACAGGAGATATACTGTTAACTCTATGTACATGTATCTGGTAGAAGATGGGGTCACCTATCCACAATTTTTTTTGGAAAGTAGAATCCCATACAGAATATTTTTTTTCCTATGGCTAGTCAAGAGAAATGCGATCCTAACAAAAGATAACCTGATCAAAAGGAATTGGCAGGGGAGTGCTTGTTGTGTTTTTTGTGGTAATGATGAAAATATTAATCACTTGTTTTTGGAGTGTTCCTTGGCAAAAATGATGTGGACCATCATGAGGTTTGCTTTTAACATTCCTAGAAAACCCTGAAAATGTGGAGGATTTATTAGGACCCTGGATCAATAGGTTCAGGGGGAGTTTCAAAAATAATATGCTAGTTGGAATATCAGCTATTCTTTGGACTATTTGGAAATTAAGAAATAAAGCTATTTTTGAAAATGACAAAGTCACTGATCCCAGTGTGCCTGTTCATTTCGTGGCTAATTTGATATCTGATTGGTCTGTTTTACAGACAAAACCACAAGACCAAAGGGTGGTTCAGGAGGGATACAAGACTAAAGTTGGAGGAGGAAGAAGACAGTGAAGATGACGACTAAACCGTCGATGCTGAAACAACCCCAACAGTTGGTCCTGTTTTTGGGATGCCTGTTTTTTATTTTGCTCTTGTTGGCAAAAATTTCCCCCTGTAATGCACTCATTATACTTCGTTTATCTAGTTTACTTATCTGCCTTAGAAGGCTTTCTAGTTGGTAGCTCTTGCATCATGGGTAGTGAGCACATGATTTGGAGATGGTGGATGGGTTCCTGGAGGTGCAATCCTCTATGTCCTCATACTCAAAAAATGGGGGTATCTGGTTTCCTTTTTATTTTCTGCTGCCTGTAATATCAAGACATATGATTTCTTTTTATTAAATCGGAAGGGTACCTTTCTTTTGTTCAAAAAAAATTACAATAAAAATGACACAAGGAATAACTTTATGCACTGCCATATGGACCTGGCCCAGTGCCATCAATCTTGCCTCGCCAAGTATTGAATTTGTGCTTGCGGCTCAGGTCTTCACCTTCTCCTGGAAGATAATCGTCATGCAAATCTTCAACTAGCAAAGGACCATGATCAACGACCTCCTTCACATGAATGATAACTGAAAATTCAAAAGTTGCACGGTCTCTTGGAGAGCTGGGTACAGGAGGCGAATGCAAATTCTCATCGTCCGAGTCTGGCTTCCATTCTTCATTAGGTGGTGCAGGAATAGACACAGTCAACACCTTGGGTACATCACTAGGATTGCGTAGCCACGCAGTTAAGGGCAGCACCCACTTATCACAAGTGGGGAGCATTTGTATTAGCTCACCGTCCACACCAGAGAGGACTAAGTTGACAGTGTCATGATCCCAGCACTCTTCCGGGATCCCCTCCAAACTGAGCACCGCCTTGTACTTGAAATTCACCTTTGTACCACGAGATGATCGATGCCACCGCTGGAAACTAACCCAAGCTCCTGCGCACTTGAACTTCTCCGACACGTGAACCACACGAGTGCAGTCGGCTTCCGACTCGAATTGCAGGAAAAAGTTATATGGTGGGCAAGCAACCTGTACCTTCACCCGACGGACGGCGCAGTGAGCATCAATGGCCGCAACCAGTGCGGCCGGCGTCGCCAGGACACGAGCATCTCCAAGCAGCGTGGCATACAATGCACAGTTGCGGAACTCCTTCTCCAAAGCAGCCATGCCAACCGTGCGCGCAATGACGGCACGCCCACGGGCAGGGCGCATCTCTGGCTCGCCGCGCTGCCATACTTCCTGCGGGAACACGCGCGAGTCGGGGATGCAGGGCCAGGGATCCGCAGGCACGCAGTCACCGGCGACAGGTCCTTGCGAAGGGACGGCGCCGCGTCTCCCTTTTTCGCCGCTAGTCATCGCCGCGTAGTAGATTTGGAATTTTGGATCTTTAGGGTTCCGGCCCGTTATTTTATGTATATGGTAACCACCGCGCGCGCCTGGTCGCCTGCAGTCACCGCGCGCGCGTCACGCCAGAGGCGATCACGCCCCGCTCGAATGGCCCCGCGGGCCAGGCCTGGGACGGGGACGGCTGCACATTTGCATGGGCCTACAGGTCCCGCTTCCGTTCTGTGCACGTGCCTTCCGAGATGGCCTATCCTAGGAGGATCCTGGCGTCTGATCCAAGGCGGATCCTGACGCATAATCAACACGAGATTACCGGCAGGAACAAAAAAAATTCCTGGAAGATTTTTCATGTCATTTCAAAAATATTCAAAGCACTTATATTTGGTGATGAGCAATGCACATCATTTTATGTAATAATTCTGAAAGAATTACACTTATTCTGTCTGTCGCAATACCATATAGTATGAAATACATCTTATTAAAAACATAGGTAGTCTTAGTAAAATGCTATTGCATGTCCACCAGCAATGCAGCTCTTCTATTGTTGTAGCTCTTCCACAATCCTGGACATGTAAAGAAAAAAGGTCAAGCACTTATATATTAGTATTGTCAAATTTGAAATAATGATTTTTTTGAATAAAGAGAACATATATTGCTTACTTCTGGTTTAACTTGCATCTCTTGCTGCGTCTGTTGTGTCCTCGCTCTCTGCAAGCGCCGCACCGGTTTTTCATCTCGTCGAATGATAGTGGTCGGCCATTTTTGGTCACAACGAGGTTGTCATGCACTTGTTTACTGCTTTTCTTTGGAGCACCTTTTGAAGATACTTTAATAGGATCCCCAACTACAGGTAGGATGCTTTCAGTATTTTCTGTCTTTTTCCTTGCAAAACTACTCTGCCCAGCTGAGGCTGCATCATACTCATAGCTCTTAGTAATTATGTCCCTTAAACTGTCTTGCAGCTGTTGGAACAACGCCGGGTGTCTACATGAAGCATGCAAAGCTTGTGACACTAAAACACTTACCTGGCTATATCTCATTCGTTCAGCTGCCCCAAACCAACCAAATGCAAACAGGTCGCTCTGCCGCCTAGCAGGCATGCCGCCCCTGGCATCTTTTGAGAATCGACGAAGAACAACACATTTCGGTATCTCAGTAAATTTGAGGACCTTCAGTACGTGGAGAATATGCTTGCAAGGAAGACCCTTTCGAACCATCCTTTTGCAGCTGCAACTAATCACATCATCCAAATTTGTAGGTCTATATTGCACGTAAAACTTACTCTTGTGGTTATTTCTCCATGCCACCAAGAACGTCACCGACTCTCCCCCAATGTTTCGTTCTAAAATTTCTATGCCGCTGATTTTCTTGAGCTCATCTTGCAACATGTAAAAGTTTGCTGCAGTGAATACTTTGGCAGCAGCTATCTCAAGTTCCTTGGAGCTAGTAACCGGCACTGGTAAAGTCTGTGAATCTGTGCAATCATCACGTGCCTCGTTCTCACGGATACGGACATTGGCAACCTCGAAGTGCACAGCCATATCCACTAGGGTCATTTCTCCGTCAAGGTGTAGGTGAAGACATGAGTTCAAACTCTCACTCCTTTGGTTACTTTTCATCCCTAACCAATATCCTCCGGCCAGATACGAGGCCGCCCACAGCCTCCTCTTCCTGTACATACGCCTTAACCAAGTTTTTGTGGATTTCGTCTGCCATTTCCTTACAAACGCGTGCCATCTTTCCTCCCACATGTTAGTCGACGTGGTGTAGTACAACAGACTTCTAAACTCATAGAGTGACTTGTGACAAAGGTGTATCTTCATATTCTTTTCAACATGCCAAGAGCAAATACGGTGCCACACATCAGGTAGGACTTTCAGAATAGATTTGATCATCGCATTGTCGGCATCCGTGATTACACTCTTTGGCTTCCGCTAACACATTGCTTTAAAGAATGTTCTTAGCAGCCACATCCAAAAACCGTTATCTTCCGGTGATGGTTTAAACCAACAAAATGTATGAAAGGCATGCCGTACCTATTCATCTTATACGTGCTGTCAAAAACCACCACATCACCGAAATCATTATAATCTTGACGGGATTGGGCATCACACCAGAACATTCTGTTCAGACGTCCTTCGGCATCTAACTCGTGCTCGAAAAAAAAACTGGGGTCATTCTTCTTCCGGGTCATCATAATACCTATGACAGTGGAACCATCACCTTGTGAAAGCAGCTTCCTCTTCTCCTTGGCACAGGAGTTGTACAGATCCCGCCTGATGAACCCTACACCGCCGTACCATCCACTTTTGCCAATAAATGAATCCATGATCGCACTCTTTCTTACCCCTTGAGCTACCAAAGATTGTATCTCAGCTTTCTGGTACTCATTGATTTTTCTATGTGACCAAAGAAATGGTACCTCGTCCTGACTTGCTAGTGTGTGATTGTGATTGTCATCAAAACTTGAAACATACCAAACCATCTTCTCTTTATCAAATTTTATGGTAAGATGCGCGTTGCATCCGCAACGAGACAGTCCTCTGAGCCTACGGGAGCATCCCTCACCGGTACACAACTTTGGGTCACGTTTCCCTTCCTTTGAACATACATATCGCCTGAACCTCCATTCTCTCGAACCACCTTTGCTCCTCCGAATCTTATCCCTCCTAATGCTAAATCCATTATCTCTTGCGTAGTTGTTGTAGAACACATAAGCAGCTGGTTCAGCAACAAAATTCATTTGCATTATCTTCCATACTGTTTCCCTCTTGTCTTCTGCATGGCCTCTCATAATGACTGTTTCATTACTACCAACCTCTGTCACCTACACATTCAGAACAGTTGCATTAATTGTAAGATGTTACTATGAATCAATCCATCCATTGATATGCATAACTTGAATTTTTTTCTCAGCTACTGGTGAGGATGCATACCTCACTCATATTAACCGAGGACTCCCCTGAATCATGTGTGTCTAGTGTATCTTCTTCGTAACCACTCTCCATGTCGGAATCACCGTAATAGTCATTTGCATCACTATCTTCCGGAAATAGCTGAAAGTTTGAATAATTTTTTATCATTTCATCATGAGGATTGGTTGTTTATCACACATAAAATGATGTCAACATACCCCATTAATGTATTCCTCAACCGAAACCTCATTGTTGTTGTTCACACTGTCACCATCGATGTTTATCTACAAAAATCAATTCAAAGCATGAGCCAAAATCACTAACTCAAAGAACATTATAACATAATAAGACATCGAAACATGAAACTCACATTAGCACCTTCCACGTCATTCTCACGCACTGAATTATCTCCATACTCTGAACTAGAATCATCTGACGAGTATCCACTATCTGAACTATAGCCTGGAGAACTATTCAACCGTCGGTCATCTTCCTCGATATCGTTATAGATCACTGGGTCGGCCATTTCGTAAGATTTGCCGACGAGCTGGGTAGCCGACTATCTACGATCTTGAAAACCTAGCGACAAAGATTATCAGTTATACGCGGAGGGCAGGCGGTTCGATGGAGGCGAGAGGATGATGCCGCGATATGCTTACCTTGGTCCGCTGGAGGAAGCCGGGGAAGACGCAACAGATCACCGGAGACGAGAACGACGCCGCTCGACGACGAGTCCTGAAGGACGGCGCTATCTAGGGCAGGCTTCGATCACGGTGCGAGTAACCTAATCCATACGAGTAGCACGCGCGACAATCAGGTATACGCGGGGGACAGGCAGTTCGATGGAGTCGAGAGGATGATGCCGCGGTATGCGTACCTTGGTCCTCTGGAGGAAGCCGGGGAAGACGCAACAGATCACCGGAGACGAGAACGACGCCGCTCAACGAGGAGTCCCCAAGGACGGCTCTAACTACGGCAGGCTTCGATCGTGCGAGTAACCTAATTCATACGAGGAGCACGCGCGTGGTGGGGTCATGCGCCACGATGGCTTGAGTCGTGCGCCACGGTGGCTTCCCAGATGTGGGTCTATACAGGGCTTGGGTATGGGCTAGGCGGGCCCGACGTGGGGGAAAAACGGAGTCTTAAAGTTTCGCCAGGGGGGGGGAGCACTGAAGCAAGCCTCCTGGCATGATTGATGAATTTCCTTCTCTCAATTGCTTAACTTGAAATCCGATGAAGAACTTCAACTTTCCCATCATAGACATGGCAAACTCCTTGGTCATTAGATCTAAAAAATCAACATTACAAGCATGATTAGTAGAACCAAAGATAATATCATCAACATATATTTGGCAAACAAACATGTCTCTGTTTACCCTTTTAGTAAAGAGGGTGTAATATATCAACCCGATCTCAAACCCCTTCTCGGTTAGAAACGTTGTAAGGTGATCATATGAAGCACATTGCTTAAGACCGTAGGTTGCCTTATGAAGTTTTTAAACGTGAGTGGGGTGATCGGGGTCTTCGAAATTGGGAGGTTGCTTGACATAAACCAATTACTCAAAAGACCATTTAGAAATGCACTCTTAACATCCGATTGATATAGATTAAAATCATGATGAGAGGCAAATGCAAGTAATATACGTAGGACTCAAGGCAGACAACAAAGGCAAATGTTTCGCGGAAATATAGTCCTTCGATTTGGGTGAAGCCTTGTGCCACTAACCTTGCCTTGTTTTGTGTGACTTGTACATGATAATCTTGCTTGTTCTTGAATACCCATTTGGTCCCAATGACATTACCTCAAGGGGCTCAATACAAGAGACAAACGAGTGATATTCACAAAAATTTGTCAAACGTTTACGAGTGGTTACCCTTTATGGATTCTCCCAAGGATGTTATCGGTGTGATGTTGCAAGGTTTGAAGCCTCAAAGTCACTTTTTGCCTCTTCTTCTCAAGTTCTTGTTCACTTGGTTGAATTCTTGGCGGAGAAGCTCGAACTTGCTTTCTTTTAGGTGAAGCTTACATTTGCACTTGCTCCCTAACACCATCTTGAGCTTAGTCTTGGGACTCAATATTTGGCACATCACCACTTGGTTGAGCTTTACCTTGATCATGCTCGGTAATAAGAGGGGCTTGATCTTGTTCTTGAATAGGTGCTTGTTCCCCCGAAGAATTTTACACTTGTGGTGGAGATGATGACTTCCCTTGTGGAGAATCCACAAGAAGAGGGGCTCTTACTCCTTCATTTACTTTTTAGACTAAAACTCCTTCATTTGTTTGGACTTGGGGTGTTTCTTATGGACGAATATGACCAATTCCCGTGGTTCTTATAACGTGGTAAGGAGCCTCGTCACCAACAACACTTGGGACAATTTGCTTGGCTTGGGAGCTGTTATCCTCGTCAAACTCCATGTTCATCGTTTCCTTAATACATCCCGTGGATTTATTGAGTACACAATAAGCATGAGTGTTTGATGCATATGCAAAAAATATGCCCTCATAAATTTTGAGCTCAAATTTAGCTAACCAGGATTTCTTGTTGATAATGAAACACTTACAACCGAATACTCCAATGTATTTGACGTTAGGCTTGTACCCGGTTAAGAGTTCATTAGGGGTCTTGTTCTTGAGCTTGTGGAGATAAAGCCTATTTGATGCATGACACGCGGTGTTGATGGCTTTGGCCCAAAGCTTGTATGGAGATTTATACTCATATCAAGCATTGTCATTGTCATTTCAATAAGAGTCCTATTCTCCCTCTCCGCAACACAATTTTGTTGAGGAGTATAGGGCGCAGAATATTGATGCTTGATCCCCTCATCACTCAAGAACTCACCCATAGTGTAATTCTTGAATTCGGTATCATCACTTTGAATAGCCATATATCTCATATTTTTGTTTTGACACTGATCTTCTTTGCAAATGATATAAAGGTTTCTTGAGTTTCATCCTTCGTCTTGAGAAAGAACATCCAAGTATATCTTGTATAGTCGTTGATTATGACAAGGAGCTCAAGAGGCCTTGTCATTGTGATGACAGTCTTCACCTTATGTTGCTTCTCATGTAACCGTACTGCAATGCAAGCACTGCAAACACGATATTTGGCAAAAGATACATCACTTTGTTCAAGTATGTGTTCCCCCTTTGGAAGAGATTGTACATTTTTCATATCAACGTGGGCTAGCCTACGGTGCCATAGCCACCCCAAGTCGGCCTCGCCCATTAGGCATGTTCTTAGATGAGTGCTCTCTTTCAAGAAATCAACCACATAAAGGTTGTCTTCAACATGCCCAACAAAGATCACTTTGAGAATATCTCTTTAAAGGCGATCACAAGAAATTCACTAAAAAGCGAGTCATAACCTTTCTTGAGTGGTAAGTAGATTGTAGTGAAGGGATTGGACAAGCATGCCATTCTTGAGTGAGGCATCACTCGAGATGACAAACTTTCCCAATCTCATTACCTTGCATTTACTATTGACACCAAAGGATATGCTCAAGTAAGACTTGAGCGAGTCAATGATATTCACGAGCATATCCTTCTATCTAGTCATATGATCAGTGCAACCACTATCAATGACCCATTGTGTTTCATCAGAGGTATAATCCTACAAGAATCAAGATTTTTCTTAGGTACCCATTTTTCAATGGGTCCTAGAGAGTTATATCTTTGTCCCTTGAAAAACTCGAAGAAACTCTTCTTGTTGAGCACAAGTTTCTTGGACTTGTCTTCTCTTTTCTTATATGGATAATCCACAATAAATTGTTTTGTACTATCATATTTGTAGCACTTTGTTTTTCCAAACGTTTTTCCCTTGAAGTTCTTTCCCTTAGTAGCCATGGTGCCCGTGTATTTCTCGACCAAAAGGGCCAAATGTTATAGAAAGTCATTTTCCTGGTACGAGCACTAGTAGAAAAAAGATCTTCTATGGCGTGTAAAAAACGGCCTTGCTGGCGTGGAGGCCCGACGCCAGCAATATTACACCAGCGATAACAAAGAGTGGCGGCGTTGGTCACCCACGCCAGAATGATATACTCCTATCTATGGCGTTCTGATATCTGGCACGCCATAGATATATCTTTTGATTTTTTTAAAAACTAATTTTAAATACTACTAGAACATTTATATACATTAAATAAAAATTGCTCCATTAAGTAAACTAGTTCATATTCAATGTCGACATAAAAGTAGTTCACTTCACATAAACAACAAGTTCATCGAAAATGTTAAACTAATTAACTAACTACGAATGATAGCTTCGATCTTTCGAAGCTTCACATTCTTCTCACGCTCGTTAATGATATTAGCGACGTTCATAGCCCACATCTCATTAGTCTCGGACTCGAGATGGTTCACATCCATCTCGAATTTTTCCTTCTCATCCTTCACTTGAAGGAGGTCATGGATCAGGTTCGCCTTGTCCTCGAGGAGCTCATTACGCACTTCGGTGAGCTCCTTGGCATCTTTCTGAAGTATTTTAATCCTCTCAGCGTGAGACTAGATGATTATCTTCAAGATCTCTGCTTCCGCGAACTTGTCGCGAACTAAGAACTTCTTTGCCTACAAAATAGATTCATGGAAATTACAAAACAAATTCATGGAAATGGAAATTACAACAAATTCATGACAATGGCAATTACAAAATAAATTCATGACAATGACAATTACAAAACAAATTCATGACAATGACAATTACAAAACAAATTCATGGCTATTGCAATTACAAAACAGATTCATGGCAACGACAATTACAAAACAAATTCATGACAATGACAATTACAAAACAGATTCATGCCTATTGCAATTACAAAACAGATTCATGGCAATGACAATTACAAAACAGTTTCATGGCAATTGCAATTACAGAACAGATTCATGGCAATGGCAATTACAAAACAGTTTCATGACATTTGCAATTACAAAACAGATTCATGGCAATCGCAATTATAAAAACGGATTCATTTCAATTACAAAACAGATGTTGTTCCTTACGTTGTTGATGTTGTTGCTAGCTTGGTCCTCTGCGAGTGCAACATGAGCATCCATTTGGCACTAAATAATGTACTATGAAATTAGTAACAAAAAATCAGTGGCAATGCAAAATAGATTACTACTCCTAGAGTGAAGAATGACAATGCAAAAAAGATTACTAACTACAAACTCTTTTATGTCTCCTATTCTTCTACTTACCTCCTATTTATTGACCTCCTAACTACTTTTTACTAAATACAAATAACAAAAAATCAGTGGCAATGCAAAACAAATTATAACCTACAAACTCTTTCTTTCTCCTATTCTTCTTCTACATTACCTCGTACTTCTTATTTTTCTACTTATTCTCCTCCTATCTACTTCTTACTAATTACAAATAACAACAAAATTCAATGGCAATTTAAAATAGATTACTACTCCTAGAGTGAAGAATGGCAATGCAAAACAGATTACTGACTACAAACTCTTTTCTTTCTCCTATTCTTCTTCTACTTTACCTCCTACTTCTTATTTTCCTACTTATTGACCTCCTAACTACTTATTTTCCCGATCCAAGCCAGGAACAACCAGTGAAGATCAGATCTTAGACTTTCACCCTGAAAGTTCCGACTCGGCACCTGAAGAGCACCACAAAAAATGAAATTATGTTGTGCTGCCGCCTCCACTTAACAGTGTTGCTTCTGCTTCTGAGAGGTATCGTCGTTGCCAAGGCTCCGTCTGACTAACTGATCCTTCAATCTCAGCCACCATGATCTTCTCCAACGCTGTCTACTTCATGAAAATCGAGAGGCCGATATGTCGCGTGGTATCAACAAGCTCCAGAGCTTCGCGCTACGCTGTCCCATGGTATCAACAAGGTGTTAGACGCCATAGATGCAGTCTTCGTCCACACAACCACTTACCCAACGGCTATGCAATGATCTATTTGTTTGTTGGTGTAAGATTGTGAATACACTTCTTCTCCACACAACATCTTCTATCGCGCCCGCGGACCCCCCCCCCCCCCTGTGGGTGCACCGTGCACAATTCTGCTGCCGTCATACTCGCAATACATGCATCGGACTTGTTCTGCCATGCAAATATGCCGACAGATCACGTTATTTATGGTTCAGTCTTGGATGGTAGAGTGAACAAAATTCACATGTGTTTTCATCATTAACACTTAGTTATCTACTATAAGGGAGCAAATCAGGAAGCCTTTCTACATTGTTCGTGTCAGAAAATCTTTGTAATTCATGGTGTTCAGGGAGCAAGGTGTGATTGGCGTAGATGGCCAGGGTAGTGGGTGGCAGCGTTTATTAAACAATGACTGGACTGCTAATATTATCGCTCTAATATTGAAATATAATTAAACTTACAGAGTTTATTGAACACTTTGTCAAAGGGGTATTCAGAAGGTGGTCTCTTAAAAGAAGCCTATGCAGCTTGGCCATTGGATCGTAAGCCTCATGCTGCTTAGAGGATGAGCTAAATTAAAATATGTGGTCTCACACATAACAGTACTTTATGAGCATGATGACTTAAACCAACCGGATTTATGGTTCACTGCATCCAGTGGGACCTCCTTGGTACCTATAATGTGCACATAATATAGTGATTGATGGCCTTATCAAAGGAGGAGCAAATGTGACGCAACAATGCCATTACATTACAGTTTTCAAATTTGTGGAAGCAAGTTCTAGAAACTAAGTTCACATAGGGTGCAGTAGTGTTAGTCCTATACTTCAGAAAGAAGAAAAATTGAGATTCCCTTATCTGGGTTTCTCTTTTTTAAACATCAATAGAGGCTTCGGCAGATGTATAAAGAGTAAGTGCATTTTTTTTGGTTAGAAATCTTGTCTTTAGGTATTTCCGTGATGTTATTTTTGACTTCTAGCTAATATATCGAGTCATTTGTGCGGATGATTCTTCCGTTTATATTGTAGGATGAATCATTACTGACAGGCAAAGCGTGTATAAATCTCTATATAGACAACTTCTGGTATCTCACAGCCTAGCAATGTACCCGTGATGATGTGAATGCCTCCTTCCTCCTCTGTTATGATACTTTACTAGGTTGTTAGGACATATGAAGCAATTTATTGACGCAGGACGATGAATGCGATAAAATAGCACCTAACTTATCAGCTTGATGGAAGACAGGGAACTACATATCTGACTGCTGAAGAACATTAATCGCAAGGGCAAAACAGCAACATACCAGCACCTGGATGCGGCACACTCACAGGGCAGCATAGGCGCACTTCGGTGCCATTGTTGGCACATTCAGCAAAGAAGAGCTTTGGAGGAGTACAAACAGATTGGGTAGCAAGGAAGTTGATGTGGGAGCAACGGTAGTAACCCTTGTCAGGTCTCGTGTGCACAGGGCCATCAACATGCTCATTGGCACCGTAGATAAAATGAAGCTTGAAACTGGGAACCTTAAATCAGTAAGACAAAATAAAAGTTAATTGGAAATACGGATCATTTTGCAGAGCTAGCAAAGCCTATAAGAGAAGGAACCAACCCCAAGTTGATTGTAGCATGTGTCCGTTGCATATTTCACCATTATGCTAAGTCGAGCATGCTGGTCCCAGAACATGTTAATCCGATTTTCCACCCTTAAGTTGGCCCACCAGTCTAGGACCTTGATGGCTTGATCTTCGTTTCTGGCTGCTGTTGGTGTTCCGACGTGCAGGAATACATCAAGGATTCAGAGAGGTGCTCAGGATCCTCATGGGAGAGCATGGCATCATCTTTGAGACAGTCGATCGGAGGCCATCCACAACACTGAATTAGCCGGTCATAGGCTTGTTTGACAGTGGCAGATACCATAGCATCACCATTCCTATCATCATCATCAAGGAGGAGGTTGGGATCAGTGAGTCGGAGATCAGCACCGACAGCCTGCAGTCGTCGAATTGCTTCATCAGGCGTGAGGTGCGTCGCGGCACATCGGATGCACAGGAAGGAGACAAGACCATATAAGGACCGGACGGCAATCTGCAGAAGGCCTGTGGTACTGAATCTACTGATAGCCTCAACCTCGACATTCTTAGTTGGGGGTTAGGCTCGGCTATACCAGATGGTGTTGACGATGATGTTGCCAACATGATCCAGTGGGGAGTGGGCCGTAGCAGTGACCGTCCTGAAGCAAGCTGTGGTGATAGTGAGATTGCAGCTTGTCCTTGGGCAGCCTGGCCGGTGCCTGCAGATAGTATCCAGGAGGCCGAAGCAGAAGCCGGCGTCGAGCACCCCGCGAAGCTGCCTCACCCGCCCGTAGCAGCTCTGGGTCTCCGCGAGAAGCTCTGGTTGCATCTTCTCCATCTCCTCGCTGCTGAAGGCGAGCTCGTCGTCCTGGAAATTGCTCGGCCCGTAGACCCTCGGCGCAGCGGACGGAGCTGCTGCTTCCATGACGGAAAGAGGATTTTCTTCGTTCCTGTCGGGGGAGTTGCGGGGTCGATAGTGCGTACGGCCAGGGGAATCGTGCCGGCCGGCGAGGAAGACGAGATCGACGGCGGCGCGCCGGGGGCGAGGGAGAAACCCCCGAAATTGTTGGGCCAAAACCAGACTGTTTTAACAGGGGGAATGACGTTATGACGAAATCACTAATTTTAGAGTACCCGTACGAACAAACAGAGTGTTTTCTTCGTGCGCGTCAAGTGGCGCCTTCTGGTGCTTTTTTTTTTCCTGTTTTTTTAGGCACGAGTGCCTCTCGCGGAGGCACGAGGCACGAGTCACGCCTCCTTTTTTGAGGCACGACCGTGCCTTCGCGGGAGGCACGATAGTGCCTCTCGCGGATGCATGAGGCACGAATCGTGCCTCCCGCGAAGGCAAGGTCGTGCCTTTTTTATTATTATTTTTACCAAAACGTATAGAAAAAACGTGCAAAAATTAGAAAAGTCGAAAAAACCACCGAAAAAATCATTTTTAAACATAAAAATGCGTACATAAAAATAAAAAAAACGAATTTCCAAGGGATCGCTGTGAGCGCGACATGTGGCACTGTTCGCTGGACTGGGGTGCAAACGAGTACTCCCTAATTAGTTGTCCTCTCTGGCCTCTGGGGTATCTCCATCCGAAAATGCTACACCTGTTTTTTTATTGGAATCGCTGACCTCCCCATGGATCACATTCGACCATCTTTATGGCCGTTAGATTTGACTAGCAAACATGTCCGTGCGTTACTACGGGATAAACAAATTGATTTGTTGGTTGCTCTTTTGCATGAAACATCAATATCTGATAGGAACCAGTTGATGAAACCATGAGTAGTCATTAGGCTTTGGAATATTTCCTTGTGGATCGCCTTCCTCCTAGCTCCTTTCTCATTGCGGTAAACTAAACATAAAATCAAGGAGTTCAAAACCCGACTAAAGACCTTGCATAGCATGGCCACCATCGACGGTGACATCACGGTGGGCGTGTCTGGTCTACTTTGAGTCTCTTCTTGTGATTTATGTTCTTTAGATCTCTACATGCCCTGATATTACTCTTTGATTTCTTCTTCTCCCGGCTAATTAGGGCTTGCTTATGTTTGCGCCAATTCGAGATAATGGCCATGGCATGCATCAACCAGGACAACAAGGTCAAGCTAAGTTTAGGCCTCATCATGAATAGAATTAGATTCAGATGGTTCCTTGCATCCTTGTCTCATAACTACATTTTGCTTTTATGCTATTTTTTTTGTTCTCAGACAAGTCATCATTATCATTATCGACTTTAACCTTCCTAGCATCAGGACTGTCGACATAACCCAACTCAAGGTGGAACTTGGCTTCTCGAAAGAACGTTCCTATCATTGATTGGTCAATATATACATACCCCCTTGTAATGGATGGATAATTATCTAGTATCTATATAGTATTACTTAAAAAAATATTAAGGTTTTCTCATCCGTTCTCACACATTTTGCTCGTCCTCCGTCCGTCTCCCTTTTGATCCCACGCAAGTGCGTAAAAATCGATATGGAAATCTCATATGCTTCCCATACTCCCCTCCTCTTAGAACCTCTCTCTCCACACCCACCCACCCCCATGGGCAGTGGCTGAGGTAGGGGGTAGACAGGGTGGGCCATGGCCCACTCTGAGATTGAAAAGTGCCCTATATACCATGGTAAAAATTTCAAAAAAAAAATTTAATTTTAAATTTATGTGAATTTAAGTACTATTGGCCCACCCTGATCAAGCTGGCTAGATCCGCCACTGCCCATGGGCCCAGCTTCTTCTATCACAAATCTTCGCGATACAATGCGCCACGGGCCTATTTCCCCCTCTCCGCCGCCTCTCGATGGGATCTGTTGGGGGACCTTGGCGTCACCACGCTAGAGACTTCCACGTTCTCTTTGAAGTTAACTGAGTGCATACGTGCTCCCTTCAAGTTGTGTTGTCTAGCTCATATTGTTTGCCTTCATGAGTGATATGTGATAATTGCAACTACATGTTGCAATAATTTTGTCTGCACAAATCATCTCGAACAATAATCTGTTTGATTAATTTATATGAATTGTCACCATAGAAACACATTTATCTGTATTGTTGCCCGTAATGATACACATGCATTTAACTAATTACGATTCTTTTCCTGCCAGGTAAAGTGCTTCATCCAACCTTTCAAGAAAAAATATGAACATCATTTCTTGGAAACCTCCTTAATTATTCCACTTTTTACTGATTTACCAAATAAATTTATATTTACTTTGATAAGCCAATGAGTGATTACAAAATAAAATTCTTAAATATTGCATAGGTAAATCATGAGTAGAATTCGATAAACATTTTTATGTGCACAATCACATTAATATGGGCAAGTAAATCACGGGCTAACGTATTAGAGTATTTATACCCGTTACAAGTTACAACACACATGTAGTTATCTAGCATGAATGGAAATAAAATGAACTTTTTTGGTGGAATACTAGCGGAAAAGAAATTTCAAATTTTTTGATTTATTTTGATTTTTTATATGTATAGCCTACTCTAGTCCAACCCACATACATTTTTGGTTCAACTCAATCCTACCCTCTTTGCACCAGGATTGACATATGAAGTTTTGGACCAAACCGTAACTCCAAATTTGTCAGGATTCTGATTTCTGAGTAAGGTATGTATTCCGTATTCGAAAAACATGTGATCCGCATTCGTATTCTCTAACAACATCAGTATTTGGATTCGTATTTGTTTTGAAAGCATTAAAACGAAAATGATAAGAGGTTCATTTTAGTTGTGTGCAAGGAAAAAGTGCGCATGCCATGCATGCAAACATCCGTTCCGGGGACGGCAGATTCTGGGCGATACGATCTTCCCGTCCAATTTTGGAGCGCTGGATCCTCTCTCTCGCCGTGTAGGGCTGGTCGAGTGGTCGTCCCTTCCGGTTCCGACAGGTCAGCACCAGCACGCACGGCGACAACCAACTGGGACTGGCCGGCCGGAGACGTCAAGCTCCATCGTGTACCTCTCCGGCACCACCACCACCAAACGTACCGGACGGACGGGTCGGCACTCCTCCGTCCTTATCCGATGCCACGTGACAGGGCCCCACGGGAATCTCGCCGGCCACTCCCGCCGCGCCACGCCGGCCGCCGGGCCCCGCTCCGGCGGGCCACCGTCCGCAGAGAAGCACCGCGTGTCCGGGAAATTCCACGGCAATCCACATCCGAAACCAGACCGGACAAAACCCGCTGAAAACCAACCTGTGATCAGATTCAGAGTTAGGTGCATATCCAGATCATCCATCACCCCAAGCCTCTACGAATTACCACCCTAGGCCAACAGGTTAAAAGTTTAAACGCCGTGACTAACCATCCAGTTTCCGCAATTAGTTGTCTCTGGCAAAAAATTACCTGCCATGATTCTACCTACCTTGCTGAAGCTCACTGATCAGAGTCATATATGGATATTTGTCTAGCAGCACACTCATCAGTCATCAAGTCAAAGTGGGATCTCAGGACTGCCAGTCACTCACTCGCTGGTGGGCCAGGCCTTCCTGCCCATGCACGCCATCCAGCTAAGCTCACTGACAGTAGCATCCATTGGAGCGGGAGAGTATCTCCAAGCTCGTTCGTTATAAATGGAGCCCTCCTGCTGGGATCTGCAAGAGAGCACAGTTAGACAGCATCCACACAAGAGAAGCAGTGAAGAGTTAGCATCCATGGCGTGCATCAATACCTTGCAGACCTGTTCCATGTTCAAAGGGGCCAAGGCTGAGGCCAGAAGGGGCAAAGCCGGAGGCGGCGGCGGCAGCTTCGGGTGCCGGGCGTCCATGTTCATGGACGGGACCGGGCTCCGGCTCGGGATCGACGAGAACCCCGATGCCATCATCTCCGGGGAGTGGCCCGAGAACTTCTCCTTCCTCAGCTACGACGACCTCCGCGTCTATCTCCAGTCCCAGCAGCAACAACAACAACCTTCTCACGCAGCCGATCAGGTGCTTGTCCTGGGATCCTTCTTGTTGTTCTTGTAGTCTTTGTCGTTCTCCTGTTTGGGCCCTTGCTTGACTTTGATCAGGTGCTTGTCCTGGGACCTCTTCTTGTTGCTCTTGTTGTGGTCCTTTATTTTCTCTCTTCATGCTTCTTCTTCTTGAGCCCCTGCTTGACTCTGAACCTTTGTTGGTTGGTTACAGCAACGGGGGGCGCTCCTGCGCGAGGCCATGTCCACGCCTGTGCTGATGGTCACAGCGGATCAGACGCTGGAGGAGGTAGAAGGCCACTTTCAGGTGGTGTCAGGCCTCCCAGTTGTCGACAGTGCTCGCCGATGTGTCGGGGTCGTCGTCAAGGGCGATCGCATGAGGGCTTCACATGGGGTCAGCTCAGCTCCTTCCCCTTCTCACTTCATCTGTTTTACACACAACTCTTGCCGCCTTTCAGGTCCGACAGAAGGAAAAAAGAAGACAGAAAAGAAAACACACCCACATATACAAGTTGCTACCTATGTATCACCATCTTGTGTTTGCTAATCTAGTTCCTATTTTTTGTAACAGTCAAAGACAAAGATTGCACAGATGATGACATCTCCAGCAATCACGCTATCATGCGATAAAACAGTGACCGGTAATCGTTATTTCCACTCATTAAATTTGTTTCATACTATTTGTTTCCAGCTAATTTAACAGTACACACATGTGATGCCAACAGATGCCGCAGCTCTGATGCTCAAGAAGAAGATCCACAGATTACCGATAGTAAATCAGGACAATCAAGTAATAGGTGAGTTAACAGAAAACGTGACAAAAACAGCAGCAAAGGACTTTATATGCTAGATCTGTATCATTCCCCTAACAATGACTATTGTTTGGAGTATGTTTCAAGCTTAATGGGATATTCTAAACACTACTGACAGGTATAGTTACCCGCGATGACGTTCTTCGTGCTTTGGAGGCCATGCTGAACATTTAGAGATGCAGGAGTCCGTGCCCGGTACTTGTGGATTTTTGTAAATATGTGTATCCGCGGTACTTTGAGTAGCAGGCAGATCTATAGTCTGTAAAAGTGATGCAGCCTGAATCGCAAAAATAAGCCTGGGAGTATTTAGGAGATCTTTTCCTTGAAAAGAAGCACGCCAGGAAGCTTCTGCTCTGTAATGTAACGTATCTGGTATCTGCGCATGAAAAATATTTCCATGAGCAATGACTTCCACATTCCATAGCAAGATTAACTAAAAATCATATTAATACTTCAGAAGAATGGAGGCAATATGCTTTTAAAAAGAACATGCCTAAATTGACCATGAAATTTAATTAGGTGCAGCCACACAGGTTCATAGACACTGACGATGGCAGTTTCTAGAGCCAGTACAACAGTTTTATCACCAAAGATGCAATGTAATTTACTAAATAAGAGATGACTTCGCGATTAACAATAAGAAGCGCAAATGAAAATCCTTTAGCTCTATCCACTTATCATGCAGAGACTATATTGCCTTTGAGCACTTCATTTTTTGAAGAAAAAGCAGCACCTTTTATTATATTGGGTGTACAACATATTCTGGGCATTCAGGTCAATGAAATATCCCATACGAAAGCTACAGCAGGAGAAGGCCAATGAATGCCCATAGCGAAGAAAATAACCGAATCAAATGTACTAGTACAACTATATAAATTCCAAGTATATCTGAGATGAGAACGTACTCATTATGTATCTCATTGCAATCTGAGCATCAGAAATGATAAATCACACTGTACTTGTCGACACCTCTACTTGTTGATCTTCTCCAGATGCAATACTAGCAGCAGAAACAGCCACTGATGCAGTAGAACTTGTGCTTCCTTCCGAATCGGAAACGACTTTCATCTGTAAGTTTGGAATTACAGGTGGCTTTATCCTCCGAGTAACTGTCATGTTCAACCCCTTAGTTGTGTGAATTGTTGCTCCAGTTGTCATCTCGACCTATAATATAGCCATGATGAGTATATATTTTATGAGCTATGATCAATCAGAAAGCTGGTGGGAAACATACAGGAGGTGCTCCTGGAGCCATCTGAAAATCAAATCGCTTGACAAGCATTGCTGTTGCCACCACAGTCTGCACAGAAATTGCAGAATGTCAGTGATTCTCCCAATAGTTACGGAACAAATCACTATGTGTGTACAGTGCATCCACTTGGTGCATAGGCTGGGATAACAACAATCTTCATTTTCATAAAAAAAAAATGAAGTCTTGTATCCCAAGAAGCCAAAATAAAAGAAAGCCTTTATCAATATCCAGTAAAGTTCATGAAATCACAAATTGCTATTTCGATATTATCGGCTGCAAACCCCAAATAATCAAAATGGATTACCTCAAAAGTAGCAAACATATCACCTACACATTTCCTTGGCCCACCACCAAATGGCAAGTAACTGAAAATTCAACAAGACTGTATTAATACAATTGAGTTAAAACTTAAAGCAGGTTTGTTAGGCATTAGTTAAACAGTGTAGCTAACAGACGCCACTACTATTCTTGAGAGGAAGCTACCACGATGCACAATCACACAATGGATCTCTAAGAGTTTGACATGGTAACTAGGATCACAGCCTTTTCTTCATGTCGTCGTTTATTTGAAACACATGTTATCGTAAGACAGATATGAATACCAAAGTAATAATGGTGCCGATGTAAGTAACAAAACATAGTCACACAGAGAACCACAGGCCAAAAAACAGAACGTAACTGTATTGCGATTTTTTTTTCAATTTTGAGTTTAACTGGGATGCTTAGAAGACAACTTTTATCTACTAAATGGTGACTCATCACTTCTTTGTCAACCAATACGCTGTTGCCCACCGTAATAGTTCAAATTGTTAGATTCATCATAGCTGAAGATACCACATAGTCCATACTCCTAGAAATGTGTTGCATGAGCATTATAATTTATGATGTATCACCCATAACACCAAAAAAAAAATACAACTCCACTGATATATATCCCATCAAGGCAATAGTCATCTATACTTTGATCTTCCTTGGTCCTAAAAAGGGATCTGTTGCTGAAATATTTACTGATTATTACAGGGTGGTACTGAGATTATGACACATAAACCTACCAGTCTATACAAAGTTACAGTTTCTAATACATATTTATTTATAACTAGCAAGGTGGCCCTCGCAAATGCGAGGGCTAGTACTATCATATTATATATCTACGTTGCTCACATTTAAAAAAATGTATTTTTATTATGTTTTTGATACATGTCTAAAATCCGCGCAGTATATTACAAATCTAACTATCGGAGTGAATAGCAAAATACTATCACATGGTCACGAAAAAACTACCACTATTCAAACTTTCTCTAATACAAACGGAATCTTTGTAACGCGTTTGTAGAACTATATTTGAGTTATCTCCCCACCAAATTCTTCAGTAGCGCCAGGAATAACAGAGGCCAAGAAAGATATTTGGAAAAGGACAACCCCTCCATTGTCTGCCTTTTGTACACAGGTTCTGTTGGATTGTTGTTGATAATTTCCCATTATAAATAAAATGTTAGACAAAAGAGAAAACCTATATATACAAAAAATAAGATGGGGCGTTAGGAAAAACTCACTGTTTCTTTATCGACATTCTGGATACTCTGGTTATGCCCACATAGCCTGAATGCACATGATTTATCTTCCTCAATGAATAAAATTATATTATTTTTTCATCCTAAACTTCCTAGATGTTGTTTAAGATAATAATGAAGATGCAAATATTATTTTACAGGGAAGTAAAACAAAGAAAAACATAGAGAATTTATGCAAGTTACACCATTTATAATTATGGTGGATGGAATACAATTCAGTTTTGCCAAAGTTATTTTGCTCCAAGGAATAATACCACATGGATTGCTGATCATCGAGACTAGCAGGCGAGCTAGTTTGTACCTTGACCTTGTAGACCCTGAAGGCTGGCCATTCAATGGTGACGTCCAAGGACTGATTCATCGACCTTGTACGGAAAGATCCATCCAGCTGACCCCCAAACTGATCCTCGATGTCCCCAGAGAATCAAGCTTCCAGCGCTGCGCTACATCAGTCCATGCCATGATCATGGCCGTTGACAACCGTTTACCATGACTAAGCCCAGCGGCAAGTCGGCAGGGTTCAACCATTATTATCACGAATCTTAATTTGACCATAATCTGTACAGAGCCATGCCCACAACAGAGTCTAGATTGCTCACAGATTTTATTGTACTTGTCCTTGGTGCTTGGATTTTATCTGAAGTGGTTGCCGCTCAGCACACCATCACGGCATCACCCCAACCCCAAGCATGTAAAATTGATCCTTGCTTGAAGGAGCACGAACTTCTCTAAGGTGACCATATAGATTCTTATCTGAGACACATCGCTGCTCATCATCCATGGAAAGGGTTTGCAATCTTCCGGCGACTGGCCACCGCGTTTGATCTAGTAGAGGTTGCGTGGGCTTCAGGGAGAGAACAAAAAGGAGGCGGCGACTTTGGAGAGGACGCAGAGGCTAAAACTTGCGGCGGCTGGGATTAAAAGGGTTGCGTGTAGATTAACAAAATTAGAACCTGTATGAAGGCCAAATCGGGAGTAATATTTTTGGTGGGACCACATTACGTAGATCTATCGGTTGTAGTTAATTAGTCTTCTTAATGGAGGGTCAGATGTTTCTGATTAATGTGAGAATTTCTAGCTTATTTCTTTATTTTTTATCCGTATTTTACTTTTAGTATATAATAGATAGATATCTAATGTTACTGGAAACATGTGTCAATCTTTTTTGCAACACTCGTAAAGCAACAACATAGTCACAACAAATGCAACACAGGATGTTGAAGTGCGACGACTTCTTGCTTTTGGTAAAATCTTAAGATAACGAGCAATTGCTGCTTTGTTTGGTCAGAAGTGTGATTTCTTGCTACTCAATGGAGTGGCATTTTAACATGATTATCATGGATACGAATATTTATTCCATTAACCATAAATTTAATTTTGACTTCAATTCATCTCATTTATCCCTGTTCACCTCAATAAGATCCATCTAAATGTATTCCATGTTACTGTCAGAATACCTTCTGAAAATTCTCAGGTTGTGGCTATGTGCTAGTGTGCAACTACTATAGACAAATAAATATAGTATTGGGCATCGACATGGTCTCCTGTGCTAAATTTGAATTATTTTTTAATTATATGTAAAAAAATAGCTTGGAAGCACTTTTGACGATGAATCTACTAAAGTACTAATATCATTTGCAAATGACAAATGTAAATAATTTTGTTATCAGTGGTCAAAATTTTGAAAAGTTTTGACTCCACGCATCTGAGGGCAACATCTATTTTGGAGCGGTGTCATTTATGTCAGAATAAGTAGTTAGTTATCTTAATCAATAAGAATCACGGGTGGTAGGTTAGATGTTGCATGAATCATAGTAGAAAATAAAAATCAACAGGATTGTGCATCCAATGACCAACTTTGGTCATTCACTCATTAGGGTATATGCATTCTTCTGACCATTTTTCTAAAAAGAAATCTTCTGACAACAGGGAGAAATATAGCTATATTGAGCAATTAAGCATATTCAAACTTTCAAAAGCCAATTCTTGCAACAGAAAGTAGAAACAAAATAAACTTAACTGGAATGACACATGGTTACAAAAAAGCATTTCAACACAGTAATAGGGATGGAACCTGAATTTTTGGTTCGTCTCATTTGGATTCGGTCCGTCCAAAGGCCACCTTTCTGGATTGAAAACATCTGCGTCATCCCAATGCTTTGGGCAGCGATGAAGGTTCCAGATGGATATAAAAATGTCTTCTCCCCTTGAAAAGAACAATATATATTTTCAGAACTAAGAAAAGTTTAGCTTTCGGTGGAAATTCCAAATATAAATAAACAATATCATACACACACACACACACAAATACCCAACAGCGACAATTACACAAACTTGGTTAGCAGCAACAGCATAAGGAAAAAGAAGAAAATAGAATATGTTGAGTAAAATAGTCTATACAAGATTAGGGAAATGCTGGAACACCCTATGGTAATAGGTTACTCGGACGAGTATCTAAGGGGAAAAGATGTGGAGAAGTCCAAATTAGACAAAAGGAGCAAAACTCTACGGTAATCAAGGTGCTTTTGTGACAAAATAATAAATGGTCCTTACTCCTTACACTTGAGACTAAGCTGGCCTTTTCTTTAATAACTTAACAGATGGAATTCTGCTCGAAAATACTTACTTGCCGATCGGGTACTCCCCTAGCATATCATCCTCAAGGGACCGGCGAATTAGAACTGGCGGTTGTGGATATAGTCTCAAAGACTGCAACAATGCCAATGTTATCATTCAATGATGAAATTCATTTTGTGGCAAGGTAACACTGGTACTTACTTCGTTAATAACTCGAGTAGTATACTTAAGTTTCTTCACATCATCAATTGTTGGTAAACCATCTCCTAGAACAGCATCAGCCTGTGGATAAGTGAGCAAAGGAAAGTCAATTGGCATTTGTATTCAGAAGTGTGAACCTCCATATGAAAACCCAAATTAAGGTTAAAAGTCAAGTCTACCTCAGCTTGGAGCTTGGACATTACATTCGGATACTGCAAGTTAGCAATAGAAAACACAGGGAAAATAAGTACCAATATTGATGGCTTAATGAATATGAAGATGATCAACGACACAGTATCATTTGACATCACTATACTACTTCAGCATTGAACTTTGATTTATTAGCAGTATCTCACCTTAGATAGAAGATAAAATGTCCATGTCAAGACTGCTGCAGAAGTCTCATGGCCAGCTATGAGCATTGTCATCAGATCATCACGGAGTTGCTTGCTGGTCACCTAAGGTAGGTGGATTAAAAAATGAAGCAATGTGAATATCAGAAAGTTCAAATATCTACAAGACTTTGTAAGTGCAGCTCTGTCATACATCATCTCCAGATGCCAATAGAAAGTGAAGAATACTAGGATCTTTCTCATTCATGTATTCCTCGTGAAACTGCAGATCTTCTTCATCTACCATCCTCTGCAGTAGAAGTCCTAGTGTCATGATTTTTCTAGGCACAATAATTACTAACATCAAAGTATATAAGAAAGGCTTACCTTGCATGTAGCAATCAGTTCATCGAGAATATTATTTATCAGTGCAAGAGCTTCATTAACCTTCCTCTGACGAGGGGAGATGTCTTTCCATATAGGTATTTCCCAAGTTGGAATAGGAGATGTACTCCGCGCTTCTGCTTCTCGTAGTGTTACATAGACAGCCTGATCATGAACCAGCAAATCAAAAAGGTAAACTTCACAGAAAATAAGAAACATTTTCTTTCTTTCTTTATCGAAAAAAACAAGCACATGAAATTTCATAATGTGCTCAGGAATATGGCAAAATCTGAGCAATAACCTCAACTATTCCATTATCGTAAGATAATGAATCAAAATCATAGTTGAACACAGCCTTCCCGATGACATCCAGTGTTAGTCGAGAGAACAGAGATTCCATCTCCACATCCTCCCCGTCTGATGCTGCCTTGTCCAGCTTCTGGCAGAGCCGGTCTGAAGCATTTCCGAAGAGACCTATCATCGCTGTCACATACTGCCGGGCATAATTCAGGTGAGTAAAGTTACACTAGAAAGAAACCCATACACACAAAACCTTGACAGTGAGTAGAAAGCTAGTAGAACCTTCTGATGCAATGCTGGTACAATGGCACGCCGTCGAACACGCCAGACCTCCCCATCAGCTGGGATCAGACCTGTGCCCATCACAAACTCCAGTATTTCCGCAAGGATACCCTGCACCCACCATGATCAAACCAGTACTGAATCAAAAAACATGCTACTCATTTCTGAAATTCTCTGAAACATTTATTTAGAGTTTGGAAATGACTAGAACCAAATTCAGAACCAAACCTTGGAATAAGCCTTGGAGTTGTCCCTCAGGATATGCTTAGCTACATCCGGATCAGAGACGATGAGAAAAGACTGAGGAAGAAGATGGAAATAAGGTGAGGAAGACTGCAGTTTTGAGAGAAATTGGCTAGGATCAATTAATGGCGCGCTCACCTTGGGCCCGAAGTTCAGGCGGAAGACGCCGCCGTAGGTGAGGAAGAGGTCGTAGAGAGGCAGGAAGAAGGCCTCCCCGGCGACGGAAGCCAGTGACCCCACCGCCTGCGGCAGCTCCGGGCCCCTGCGCGCCGCGCCGCCGCCCGCTACCTTGGTGAGCAGCCCTGCCGCGAGCTCCCCCGGCGGGCCCAGCTTGGCCAGCCTCGCCGCAACGGGCGCGAGCCATCTGAATAGAACAATTCAATCACCACCGGAGCCACAAGAGGAAAGGGTAAAAAAATGCGTAGAGACGATGAGGAATCAGGCGGGGGACACTGACCCGGGGCCTTGGGCAGTGAACTCGCCGGAGGAAATGCGGGCGGTGAGCTCGGCCCGTCGCCGCCTCTGCTCCTCAAGAACCTTGTCGGGACCGCCAGCGCCATCGCCGCCGGACTTGGAGCAGCGGAGGAGCGGGCCACGACGGCCGGCTGCCGGGGCGACGCGGAGCCGGCCCTGGCCGGAGCCGAGGAACCGGGACGGCGGGGCAGAGGACACGTTACAGCTGCCGGCGGTGGTGGCCATGGCGGGCGTCGCCGCGGCGCCGGTGGCGCAGCAGGGGTGGAGCGGCATGGGCGGAGGCCGCTGCCGCTGCTGTGTCGGAGCAGGGGGGAGGCGGGCAGAAAGGGGATGAGGTGAGGTCCGTGGAGAGCGGAGAGGGGAGAGGAAAGGAAGGGGGTGGACGTGGAGTTGGATGCTCCGTCTGTTGTTGTTGCTAACTATACGACGGCGACTCGCCGGATTTTGGAGGCTGCCGTGACGGAATCTGTCGCCCGGGCCTTGGAGGCATCTTTCCGTCCGTTCCACGGTCATCGTCTTCTCCACCGCCGCCCGCACCATAGTAATAAGTATAAATAATCATCAGAATTCACCCAAGTGATACCTCTGTTATCATCGAATTTTGAGCCAGACCCCCGAAGCCGATCCGAAAATCACGGAGCCCCGCGTCGCCTCGCCCAGGGCGCTACCGCCGCCGCCACCCACCGGCCTTCTCCCCACCTCCTCCTACTGTCGCGTCGACGCCGGAGGACGCCGCCGGACAAAGTCCACGCGGCCGACGGCGGCAGCGGGACCACTTCATTCGCGGCTGTCGTCTCCTATCCGTAGGGCGGCGGAGCAGAGAGGTCAGCCGGCGCGCGTCGACTCAAGGCGGCCGACGGCGGCGCGCGGCAGCGTGGTTGAATCCCGGCGGCCGGCACCACCTCGCGGTCAAGTGCGCAGCTTCCGGAGGGGGTTTGGATCTCGGGCGCGGCGGCTCCTGTGCGGCTACAACACACACGGAGCGGCGGCGGCGAGAGGACTTGGGGGATGGATCCGGGTGTAGCCATGATGGCGGCCGTGGATCTGATCCTCGCCCGGTTCCGACGACGTCGGTGGTCCTAGGGTTTCTCTGACGCCAAGACGAAGAACTACCGCGCGCCTGTCCTCTTCGATTTGGCCAGAGTGTCGGGTTCCGGAAGGCTTCGCCGGCGATCTCCCACTACCGTTAATGTCTAGAGATTGCTGGATCGGGTGGTATTCGGTCGTGTCGAAAAAATCAGCGTGAAGCTCTACTCTGTTGCCATCATGGGCAAATCCATGGTGAAGTCAGCGGGAGAATGTCATGGAAGCTGTGATCGGAGGACTGGCAATGGTGTTCGGAGCCTTTGCGTTGATGAGGAACTGGCTCGGAGTTTCAGAAATCGTGACAGTAGTATGTAAGCGGGGGCGCCAACACAGGCGAAGTTCAAAGTCTTACCTTTTCAGGGTGAAAATCCAAGGGCTTGCCTTAATTGGTTGTGCCTGGCAATGGTCTTGCTAAAGACATTGTTTTGAGAGCGGGGACTATCTTCAGGGCGAAAACCCAAGGTCTGGCCTTAATTGGTTGTGCCTGGCACTGACCTTCTTAAAGGCGTTGCTTTTGAAGAATTGAACATCAGGTGTTGGCTTGGGGGTGGTTGTGCTGCGGCTGCAAGGATTGTAACTCTGTAGCGAGACTTTTATTTTTATTTTTTCTCTTTTTGTTTTGATTGGTTGTGTGCATTCGTAGTGCCTTTTGTGCATTGCGTAGTTGCAGAGGCCGGGTGTAATTGATATCTCTTTGATATTAATATATTCTCCTTTCCAAAAAAATAAATCGAATTATCAGCAAGTTAAGATCATCTCTAGCAGATCTCTTAAAACGGGATCTGTAAAACGTGGACACAGATCATGAAAAACGCGTTTTAAGGATCGATTTGAGCTGTGATCAAACAGATGTGGTAAACCACGGACTGTAAAATCGAATGTCCCTTCGCGGCGCTTGCCTTCACGCCCCGCTCCGGCATCACCGCCTTCTCCCGCGCCCTCTCCTATCCTTGGGATATGGTTTTTCGAACTAAGCTATGTATATTTTTTGGGTTGCTACGCGTTCATCGGTAGATGAATTGGAAACATCAACCGCCTCCTTCACCGTTGGATATGACCACAAATAGCCGTCGGATCTCCCTTAAGGTATGTATCGCGAATCACAACAAGGTAGATGTTACGTAGCTCGCAATGCAATAGTTGCTTTGTTGCAAAACCACTGAAATGTTATTTTCAGTCAAAATAAAGATTGTGTGTTGTAACAGACATCTTATTGTAGAAACATTTGCGCTTCAAAAAATATTGTAGAAACATTTACAATAGAGCTGGTGTTGCAGTTTTTTTTGCAACATAGATGATGTCGCGAGAGGAATTTTGCAATAAAGGTGGTGTTGCATAATTTTTTCATTTTCATCTTCACCATTTTTTTCAACATAGATGATGTTGCGAGAAGATTTTTGCAATAGAGGTGGTGTCGTAGATTTTTTTTTTTCGTCTTCACCTTTTTTTGCGGTGTAGATGATGTCGCTAGAGGAATTTTGCAAAGTAAATGATGTTGCAGTTTTTAAATGAAAGATGAAATGGACAAGACGGGGCGCTAAGGGAAGGCGGGCGGGAGCTCGTTGGAGGGCACGAGGAAGGGTAGGGGGAAGAAGGAGGTTGCGGTGGCGCAGGAGAGCGACGATCGAAGGGAGCTTCGATGGAAAGGAGCTATGTCAGCTAGAGGGGGATCAGGCGAGAGAAAGAGGGGGTCGGGATGGGGTGGACGAGTGGCTGGGGCTCATTCGGGAGTAGAGAGCTGCAAATAAGCACGAAATAGATGAAGTGGTGGCTGGTCCCACGGACGTGTGACACAAGGGATGCGGTCGCTGAGCGAGTAGAATCCGCCTGTTGAAGAGAATCGTTTCCCAACAAGAAAAGGGTTGAGTCGTACCAAAGTGGAAAGGAATCGTTTAATATGTAGACCAGGGTCATTTACTTTTTTCAACTATGGCAACTTTATTTATTGAATGATAGCAAATTTAAATTATGCATGACAAATTTATTGTCGACCCATGGCAATTTTAGTTTCATGGCAATTTCATTCTACACAACACGACAAATGTTTTTGTTATAGGATGGCAATTGTATTACACACTATGAAAAAAATATTTTATACACCATGTCAAATATTTTTGTTATAGGATGATAATTATATTACACACACCATGTCAATGTCATTTTATACACCACGACATTTTTTTATTATAGGATAACAATTGTATTACACACACTATAAGGCTCTTATTTTTTCTTCATAACATGGCAATTCTTATTTATTAGTTGATTAATTATTTTTACCATGTGTCTATGGCAATTGAAGACAAACTTCTTCCCATATCAAGACAATTGTACATAAGTGTCTATGGTATTTGTTGACAAACTCTTTCCCATACCATGACAAGTGTATATAATGTTTTTTTTACTTGTTTTCATGGCAAAACTAGACCTTTTTCTCCTTGAAATGATGTTGTTTTTTGTAATAGCATATTTCTAATTTTACATGGTAATTTATACTCCCTCTGTAATCTAATATAAGACGTTTTAGATAACTAATTTAGTGATCTAAAACATCTTATATTAGTTTAAGGAGGGAATAACATCTTAATCGTGTTTCATATGTTTTATGGCAATTTTACATTTTTATATTTTAAGACATGATATTGTTTGCAACTGACATACATTATATTTTAACTGTATGACAAATTGTTTCATAAAATGTGTAAAATAAATAAATGGGCCTTCTGGCAATCCAGGTCGCTCCCTATTAACGTCCTAATAGAAAACCCATTTTTACATCATAAACTCTTTATGAAGTCCTTATCTGCTCAACTATTATTGTAACATTTTCAAACAAAGTTCCACATTGGTAAGGGCTAAAGGCAATTTGCGGTCCATTAACCGGGGCCGTCGCAACTTCCATGCAAATGTGAGTCGTAGCAAAATTCAATTGTTTGAAGTGGGTATGAGAAGGTCGAGAAGGAGTTGATCAAAATTACGATGTGAGAGAACTTTTAGCCGAGCAACTAGTTATGCACTTTATTAACCATTGTAATTTTGGTGACGAGAAATTCAAAGTTGAGGCTAATTTTTGTATAAATTAGTGAAACATTATTTAATATTCTTTTAAAGCATTATATTCTTCATAAAAGACGTCATCACTGCTTACTTTGAAGTGTGTAGATAAATTTGCATCCGATGATTATCCGACACTATAAATCACCGTGGATCAAATTACTACATCAACGAGGGGTCGTAGGGTCACGACGTCAAATGTAAAAACTACTCTATATGTTCCTAAATATAAGATCTTTTAAAGATTTCAATAGGGACTATAGACGTAGCAAAATCTACACTCTGAAATGTGTTTATATACATTCGTATGTAGTTCGTATTGAAATCTCTAAAAAAGTTTATATTTAAAAACGAGGGGAGTAGTATACAAAACATCGTCTGAACAGCAATTTCATGAATTGAATGGCCTTCTAAACATCACTGTTAGCGAACTTAAAAAAAACATCACTGTTAGTGTCGTACGAAGATCGTGCCGCAGATGCGGAGGCAAAGCAATTTCTCTTGCTTCTTTCCTGAACGAAATGTAGCTTACGAGGAGGCCCCGAAGCACATTCCCAAGATCGTGGAGTCCGATTGGGCGAGTCTTTGGTGGATTCTGTAGCACTGCCTGGAACTCGAATTGGAATTGGAATTGGATACGTACGGGTTCTGAAGTCCAAGGCCGGGTCGGGGAAGTTGTACCTATCAGCAGCCTCCAGTATCAATATTTAAGCAAGCGCGCACGCAGACACTCCCTGTGTCCCACAGTATACTCGTCTAATTCAATTTAGACGGTCTAAAACTAGCAAAGCAAGGAAGCAAGAAGAAGATCACGCTCACGCACGCAGGCGACACCATCACCATGTCGATGCCGGCGTTCGGGCGTCTGCTACACCGCGGCCTCCTCGCCGCCCACCGCCGCGCGGCCACGGCGCCGCCGCCGCCAGCTCCTCGCCCTTACTCCACCGCCGTGGTTCGTGTCCCATCCCGACATCTCCTAATTTTCTTATCTTGGATTGCATCCGATCTCGTGCCGTGCGGTTTTGGCTTGAACTAATTAATCTCCTCGATCCATCGCAGAGTCATCGTTCAGCAGGCGACATGGCGATGGGGATGTGCAAGGTGGTCATGGCCTTCTACTTGGGAGTCATCGTCGGTGCAAGGCCCCGCAGGCAGCAGCCAACATCGTCGTGTACCAAACATTATTAGTGATATTATTAGGACATAGAGAAACAGTAAGATGATGATGGATACATGTGTATGGATGGAGTTTGTATGTGTTAAAACATGAGTTTTGGTTCATCGAGATATATATATATATATACAAATCATAGAAGTTGCATGCTTCTAGTTGAGCCAAGTGCGTGCGATTTTTTTCTACTACATGCATTGTTTTTTGTTTGTTTGGTATTCATTGTTAAATCTCTACTAGTACGTACTTATACAAAGAAAAGGAACGTAAGGTTCTGTCGTTCATCTCTTCTTTCATCCAATCCTTCGTCCCTTCTCCTTTGATTTCCTTCATCGTTTCAATCATGTTAATTAATATTCCTTTTCTTCCACTGTCATTTAATCATCGACTTAAATGTCATTCATTTTCTTTCACTACCATTTAATCACTATGCAATTACGTTAATTGATATTTCTTTTCTTCACTATCATTTAATCATCAACTTAAATGTCATTCTTTTTCTTGCACTACCATTTAATTACCATGCAATCATCACCTTAATTATCATTCCTTTTTTACACTACCATGTAATCATCATCATGCAAATCAGTATTTAATCAATCTTTCAATTCTGGTGGGCTAAAGTCAATAGCGCACAACCAATTCATCCATGCCACCGCTAGCTAGTTCGATGAACACACCACAGCCAGGCCATCGACGGATTCAATTGCTTCAAGTCCCGGGTAAGGTCAAATATCTTCATGTTTACCGATCTTGAATTAGTTGGTCGTCGTCGCGCAACAAGCGTGGGATCGATTTGATGGTGTCGTCAAGCCATGGTGATGGGTGTTCACGTTGGACGAGGTGACGCAAACCGGGGTGAAGAAAGTGCGGAGCGACGCGGCAAGGGGAGACGTGGACCGGCCGCCGATGGACCGAACAACCCATGGCGTTGTACGACGACGGAGGGCGGCGGTCAATGGCGCGCCGGCGACCGGCGATAGGAGATTATCATGTACGGGGAGAAGAGGGAAAAGAACCGCGTGTCCATCATAAGCACATATCACCATTTCGTCCATCGTCCGTTTCGTCCATCTACCTCCACTACCTCTCTCACGCAACAATAATTGATAGTAATTGCCACCAAAGTCACCGAACCCCTTCCTAAAATCTCTGACGAAACCTTTAATGTGTGAAGGTAAATCACATGGTAAATCATGGATAAGATTTTATTAGCATTTATTATACGATCACATTAATGTGAAAAGATAAATCACGGGTAAACCTAAAAATGTTTATTTCCCGTTGCAAAGCACGGGCATTGTCCTAGTAATATAAAACATCTGCGTCGCTCCGTGGACGATGGGGAGGGCGCTCCTACCGCAGCCACCAACACCCTACTCTCCTGCGTGGGGGAGATCGAGGAGGAGGATCTCCAAGAGTTGCTCCAGGACGGGGGGAGGAGGAGGCTAGGGTTGGGGGGGGGGGCGCAGGACTCTCAAAACTTTAGCATGGTTTAAGCATTGATATAAAATGAATAGTATTACCAATACCCAAATGCATGTTTGTGAGATATACATACCCAATTCACAATCATTGGTTACATTCCACTTACAATATGCTCACACACATGGAAAGCTAAAAATGTTTTGGAAGACTACATTATTTTTCACATGTCAAATCCATATAGGTTTGAGCATTTTGTAGATTGAGAAACACCCATTAAAACATAAATGCATGCGCGCGCACACACACACATCGCCTATTGAAAACCAAATCAACATTGGGCAGCTTGAAGACAGATGAAGTTATCGCATGCACCTCATTATCGACGGAAACATCATCTCACACTACAAGAACAATCCATATTAGTAAGACACCAAAGCATTAACCTGAGATTTGATCTCTGGTAGACCGGGTATCATGATTATCATATACATCCAACAATTGGTCGGTTCTTTACTTTCGTCATGCTAAATGGGCGTGCATAATAACGTGCCTTGTATCCCGGTTACAATTCTTAAGATCTCAGAGAAGGGAAAAGAACGGCCGAGGAGGGAAAAGGTTAGAGAAAATCAAGAAATTCTCAGAGAAGACAAATTTTTTATCTTTTATTTTTATTTCGCCAAAAGAACTGGGCCTTAATTAAGATCCCAAAATCTTCATAGCAGTAGTAGCATCTAGAGTTGGGAAAGACAGAGTACACCAGAAGAGAAAACTTGCTAGCATTTAGTGCTTGACAACATCACAACACCATGTCTAAAACTGATGCTACTCGCCTTGATACAGATTATTAACTGACGGGCGCCGAGTTGATTCAGCGGTCGGTCTCACGGGAAAGTAAACCAGGAAATTCTTAACAGCCTTGCTGGATAGATGACGATCCATACATAGTGTCATGAGAATTACTCATTCACGATTCGATTCTAGCATCAAGAGGTGGAAAAGACAAAGAAGAAAAGACAAGTGAAAACATCTAGCTAGTGTAGTGTATAACAACATAATTAGAGTGTAAAAACATAGCTATTTGTCCTTGGCGTGTGCCGTTGCCAGGATCGCCTGGATCATGTTGGTCTTGGCCTCCAGGCACCTCATTAGCGCCTCAGCCTCCTTTTCGCAGGAGGTGCTGGTCGGGTCGTCGACGCACGCCTTGAACGCCTCGTCCTCGTTGTTCTCGCAGAGTCTTATGGACGCGGCTCCGTTCTCGTCCACCTTGAAATTCAGAAGGGCATTCACGGCGGACGCTACTTCTTTCCTGACGGCAGCATCTCTGATGGCCATCATGTAGGTAGGATTCGATCTTCTTGGTGCCCTAGTTTTGCGGTTTGGCCCGCATTATATAGCTAGCTAGGTGTGTTCAAGAACGAATTCGAGTCCAAGTAGAATTAATACTCGTACAACCTACTGTATATCCTACGTATACTACACGGAGTCACGGACAAGGAAACCAATTCTCTGGCTGCATCCATCGCTCAGGTGGGCTTTTGTATGGGTTTGCATCCATCCTACAGTTCATCATTTGGCTCTGTTACTCTCAAAAGAAAAATATTTGCACTGCCTAGGAGGCATCTTAATAATCTAAGGTTGTCCTAAAGGAGGCAGCAAGATCCTTGGTAAAAAAGCAAAAAGAAAGAAAGAAAGAATGAAAGCTTGATAAGCTTAGCAACCAGTACATTTTATTTTTCTTAACGTCTGGCTGAAAAAAGTAGTAAAAGTATTTCATAGGAAATAGCCATATTTAACAGATTTCATCGACGAGGTGGGAAAGGAAGTTGAAAGAATATCAACAGATGATTTTTAGGAAGAGATGGCTCTAGAAAAAATGTATAACTACTTGCAAAGGTGCTTTATATATTTATCTTCTACTTGCAAAGGTGTTTTGTCTGATATTCCTTTTATAGATTTCTAAGCAAATATTTATTTGTTTTGTCTCTGTTGCAATGCATGGGTCCTTTTAATAATAATTTACCATACTTTCGTTTTGATGTTTTAGTGACCTGCAATGTCTGAAGTACATATGTTGTTTAGGAAATAAAAAAGCAAAATAGTCAAAATATGGAGCTGAAGTATTTTCAAAGAAATCCAGGAGCTCAAAGACAACACATACCTTTTTTTTTCGAGTAGCACATACCTCTTCTTTGATTGGATTCAGAAAAATTGCGGCATAATCTGCGTAGAAGCTGGTTCTCATTCTAGCCGCTCTGTGGTTTAGGCGTGATAAGAGACCAAAATATGTGGCCTGCTGGAGGATACACTGTAGAGGCTCTAGAGCAAGAATGAACAACATTGGGGCAAGCGATCTCCTTGTCGTAACCCTTGACGGTGCTGAAGTGGCCTTCCAGGTTCCCGATTGAGTAGAATTCGAGAGCATAAGATTGATAACTCGCATCTCCATTTTTCTCCAAAACCAAAAGCACATAGCACCTCTAGAAGATACTCCCAGTGAATAGAATCAAACGCTTTAGCGAAATCAAGCTTGAGGAACAGAAGGTTTTTTGTGTGTGTGCTTCCTTAACGACTCCTCTGACAAAGACAGAGTTATCATGAATTGATCTCTTTTTCATGAAAGCACTTTGACTTTTGCTGACCAGGTTGTCGAGTTCTAGGGCAAGGCGAGCAGCCAGGAGCTTTCCTAGTATCTTTGCGAAACTTTGCTTCAAACTAATTGGGCGATACTCCAAAGCAGTGGTTGCATCATGCTTTTTTAGAATCAGCACAACATTGGCCGTGTTCAGAAGATGCAAATTTCTCGTGGTTGAAGGCGTATACTCACGTTTGGCATTGCCAGCGTCTCGCTTTAGGCGACGGGCATGTCCATCGACTCTTCGTTCCTTACTAGCTATGTTGTTGGCCTAGATCCATTGATGTCGCATATGTACCTCCTCTTCTGCCGAGCGTCACGGCGATGATGGAGGTTGGCGACCATGAAGACTGAAATGTAATACTACCTTTTTTCAGGGTCCTTATTGTAAAGCTTCTAGGACACGGTCTTTCTGGAAGGTTCTTATCTGTTTCTAATCGTTCTCTGTTTACTGTTCAATTTAATCCTGCGGTTTCTCTATACAAAAGAAAAGGGGCACATTACCGTAGCCGATTTATTCCTCTTCCTCCACGCCGGCGGCGGAACCCAAATCGAAACCCCTGCTCCGCCTCCTCACCGGGAACCAGGTCCAGACGCGGCGATGGAGGCCTCCAGGTTCGGATTCCAGACTCCGGCGGCGTTCAAGTTCGACCCGACCGACGGCGACCTCGTCGCCTACTACCTCCTCCCGCGCGCGGTCGGCATCCCCGACCCGCTCTACGCCCACGCCATCATCGACGACGACCCGGCCTGCCTCCCGCCGGCGGACCTGCTCGCGAGGCACGGCCACGCCGGCAGCCGCTACGCTTTCTTCCTGCACACCGCTGACGCCGACGCACCCGAGAGCCGCGAGCGCCGCGTCGCGGGCGGCGTCGGCGGTCTGTGGCGCGCGCGGAAGGCCACCGTCGGGACCGTCACCCTGCTGAGCCCCGCCGGGGACGAGGTGGACATCCAGTACAGGCGCTCCGTGCTCACCTACGAACGCGACGCGGGAGAGGGGGAGGACGCCGCCGCGGACGCCGTCGGCTGGGTCATGCAGGAGTACCAGATCGTGTCGCCGCCGCTCCCCGCCACGGTGCTCAGCCGCGTCAGCAGGACCCGGGAGGGGCAGCAGCCGGCCGCCCCCGCCCCCGCCCCCGCCAACGCCGCCGCTCAGCACTGAAATCCTTGGTGAGGTTTACTGCTGATCACTGAGGACTACCAGCATTACAACTAGGCAGGAGCTACATAGGATGTTTATGGCACTTGAATACATGATCTTATCTTAGTGTTTATGTGGAACATACTCATGATGCTTACTAGAAATCTACTGTGAGATAATGAGATATTATCTCAGTTTAACGTGTCGACCATGCACATTGTGAAATTATTTAGAAACCAGTAACTAGGCTATGGCTTATCTTCGTTGCTGCTCACTGCTCTCTGTTTCTGAATTTTATTGCAAGTGGTAACAACATTATGTCCTATGATGATGATGGTGAGAAATAATCCACATTGCTTGAGTACAACACACCGCATGAATAACTTTGGAGTCATTGCAAGAACAATGAGGAACACACATAACTCGGGTTGCGGTTACTGTAGTTTTTTCTTCGGCTAGGAAACCTGCAAAGAGTAATTAGAAACCAAACACCCTCGAGCAATACGGGTGCTGGAGCAGATTCCGTTTGGAGCTCCGTTCACCATCTGCTTCTATTTTTTTTATACAAGTACAACTGTGCGGATCCGTTGCGTGTTAATGTCGGCATCTTCACCTGAGCAAAACAAAATATGAAAACAGAACATCACTGTATGCTTGAATCCCAGGGCAAAAGTTGAAGAAAATATGTGGTTGTCGCTGTGGATGACTTTGGTACTCAAATCTTTGTTGAGATTTCAGTGCTGAATCATGAGTTCCCTCTGGGGGTGGGTATGCGTTGTTGCTGAACCACTAATGCCGCATGATCGATTACACCATAATGGACTACAAATGTATAACTGCCATCAAGTAGGTTAAATTAATCATCACCTATGCTTGATGTGAGAAGGGCAGGGAAAGACTTGTTTGTATGGCGCTTTTGGCTGTTAGCTTTGCTTGTGCGTTCTGAACTGCTGTTTCTGGGTTGTGTAGGTGTTGCTTCAGCTGTTATTCTGTGATTACACAGAACCTATATTATTACATTTTAGGACTCCATTTCTCTCTGTTTCTGAAATTGTTAGTTGAGAAATCCCCATGTCGTTTTCTTCTTGTGTGCCGCAAACACAAACTGGTCTTCTTTCTTGCCCCAAATGCAAGTAGGCAGGTCCTTTTTTATTGCTCTTCCTGTGTTGTTTGCGTTTATTTGTGTATAGTTTATCTTTATAAGTCCATATCCCGAGTATCTCCGTTGCTTCGATCTTTTGTGCGCACATTGTGAAACCGTTCGGTCGGCAACTAGGTACCGGCTTATCTTCATTGCTGCTCACTGCTCTCTGTTTCTGAAATTGTAATTAGTTGAGAAATGCCCATACAGTGAGTAGACTGCGTGAATTGGGAGTTTTGATACCTTGGACCTGAACCAGGCCCAGGCTCGTATGTGCATTTCTAGCTGAAACTAAACCAACTGAACTCTAGTCTCCATGAAGTCCCAACATGGCGACTGTTGAAATACAACTTTGGGTTCATTGCAACAACAACGAGGAAACCTGCAAAGACCAGTCAGAAACCAAACACTAACCTTGGGCAAAATAAGATTCAGAAAACAGACCAGCACTGTATTCGTGCATCTCGGCGCCAGCGGCCAGTGGCGCGGCGAGAAGGCCTCCGCCTGAGACCATCAACCTGCTGCGCCCTGGCGGCAGCGTGATGAACATCCACTACAGGCGCTAGGTCACTGCTTATGTTCCTTGCTGCCGACTGCTCTCTGTTTCTGAATTCTATTGCGAATACAACTTTGGGGTCACTGCAAGAACACTGTATTATTGCATCTCAGGAAGTTGAAGAAATCATCAGTTCCTTCTGGGTGTATGCATTGTTGTTGAGCCACTAATGCCGTGTGCTGTGGTGATGTTACCAAGATAAGGTTACACTGCTGATGTGGTGATGTTAGCAAGATAGACACATTGAGAAAAGTAGTTGGGACGACGACATTGCAATCATTTTGCACGCATGTAGTGAAATCGATTAGAGTAAGTAGTTGGGACGACGACATGGCGCATCTTCTTTTTTTTGAGTAATCATCGGGGAAGCTCCCCCATCTGAATATATTGCTCAAGCGGCAACCAACCGAAGTTGGAAGTGAAGTGTGAATTACATGGGTACGCTAGAACGTAGGAGAAGGTAGGAGCGCCACAGGAGGGCGCCTGCCTTATTAGTAGCATTACAAAGTCTAAAAGACCACAGATCAAGGTCATCAACCATAAGCCTAAGTGAAGAAGAGGAGTGGGTGTCTACTAGCCTAAAAGCCTTGGCGTTCCTGGCGTCCCAAATCTTCCAAAGGGTTATGGTGCATTTTCATTGTTGCTCACTACTCCTGCTTCTGAATTTTATTGCAAGACCTAATAACATTAGGTGCTACGTACGATAATGATGAGGAATACCCTAGCATACACTGCATGGATTGAGAGTTTTGGGACTTGAAGCTCTAGTTTGTGTGAAGTAAGTCAGAACGTGCCAGCTATGGAATACAACTGTGGGGTGACTGCAAGAACGATGAGGAACGTGCGGTGCGGAGCAATTACTGAGGTGTTCTAGTGTTACTTCCTTCATTTCCTTATACAAGGCCATTTCGTTTTCCCTGTCAAACTTTGAACGGTTTTAAAAAAAAAAAACTTTGAACGGTTTAGCAACGAGAAGCGTAGACGTCTTCACTCTTGAGGCGCACGGATGGGCGCCCGTGCAGCTCGGTCATGTCCGGGGCCGGCATTCTCCCAGTCCAAGTGGTAGGTACACCAGGCATGCGAGCCGAGCGGCAGCTCGTTGGACGGCATGACGATCTTGATCCCGGGGCAACCTCTCCTCCCGGCCGGCGCCCAAGGGCAAAAAACGCCAAGTCTTGGCCTCTCGGCACGACCGCCCCATGTCGCTGGGTCGCGGCCGATGGCCCAGGCGTGGATCAGGCCACCAAGGCAATGGCACCTTCTCCTCCATGCATGGCGCCGATCCCGTTCTCCCTCCGTGTGGCCAAACATACGTGGCGCGCGCGGGAGATGACAGCGTTAGAGTAGACGATGAGGTTGTCCACGACGGTGCAGGCGCGGCGGACGACCTCCTCTGGGTCTCCCAGTCCCAGATCGCGGGTCTTGATAGCTTCGCCTCTGCCGCGGCGGCGCCAATGGCAACCCCCTCAGCGGAGGGGCGTGGAGCGATCAGGGTGCGGGTTGTGCGGTGCCTGTGCTGGGCCTGCGTTGGCGTCCGAGGCTCTTGCTTGCTTCCCTCCTGCAGGCTTCGTCTCTGCCGCGGCGGCGCCAACGGAAATAAGATCATCTGCCAAGAAAGATTCTTCTTTTTTTGCGGGGTAAGACACTTGTATTACTCATACACAGGAGGATTACAATCAGCGATGGCTAATTCTAGAACAGGAGGAGGACCTGCAGAAATCCAGGTCATCGTTCTACCTTCTACCCTGGCAAAATTAGCTAGACAATCACCGACCTTATTTTGGGATCGATTGATATGAGTAAGATATGAGTAATACAACATTCGCAGAGTGAGAGGATAAACCTAATCTCCCGAATCAGCGACGAATAAATTGATCTATCTTCATCTCTGCTGTTGATCATCTTGACGGCCACCAAGGAGTCACTCTCTGCAATGATGGGGAGCTTACTGTAATGGAGGGCAGTGGAAAGTCCCTCCATGATAGCACTCAGCTCAGTTTCCAAAGGATCACGACATTTCAATAACTGACGACATGATGAGAAAATGACGGTTCCCTCATGATCACGTACAACCATGCCAACTCCAGATCCTTCCCTGGTATATGAGCCATCGGTATTCAGTTTGATCCATCTCATCTTTGGTTTCACCCAGGGAGGCAATTTGGATTTCCCCAAAATTCTCCCAACAGACATACGATCATGGCAAAGGAACGTTTTGTCTTTGGAGGACCTCGCACCAGATTCTAGCTCAATCCCCAACAAGGAATTCAAATAGTTGAGGAGGAAATCCCTGGAGATACTCGTAGGAGGGGGCTTCTTATCATGAACTATCTCATTCCGTATGTACCAGCAGCGCCATAGAGTTTTTCCAAGTAGGGAGAGAGTCAATGATCAGCCTGCACGCAAAACATTTCATCGTTGGGGGGACATTCGATTGCCATATAATCTTCCATATATTCCTTTTCCCATCTAGAGAATTGCTAGAGGAGCTCTCAGAACTTCTATGCAACTCATCAAAGGCTAACCTGTAAGCGCTTTTAACAGAGAATCTGCGTGACGGTTCCGGGACCCAAGCAATGATATCCTGTTCTAGCCTTGGCGAAATTTTAATGAGCGATATTTCCTGAACATCCGGTGGAAGAAAGATCGACTTCAGAAGATTTATGTCCCATGCGTCATTCTCATTGATCAATTCAGATACAAATCTGTAGCGACAGTCGCGTCTTGTGCTAATAGGCCTGTAAGAAAAAGGTCTCGGAATCCAGCCATCCCTCCATATACGGATACTTTCACCATTACCCACACGCCAAATAAGGCCTTTTTTCAGTAACTCAAGACCATAGCTGATCGCATTCCATGATGAAGATGCATTAGCACTGAACACTGTATCTTCTAACTTGCCATTCGGATAGTACCTAGCCTTTAGCACTTGGGTACATAAACTATGAATTCTATCAATTAGCCTCCAAGCCTAGCGAGCCAGCAACGCTTGGTTGAACAACCTGAAGTCTCTGAAACCAGCACCACCTTTACATTCCGGTTGCTGCAAGGTCGTCCAAGATTTCCAATGCACTTTACATTTCCCTTTAGCAGCTCCACAGTAAAAAATCCTAACCATGGATGTGAGCTCATTGCAGACAAAAAACGGGAGTTTGAAAACACCCATAACATAGGTTGGTAGCGCTTGCCAAGAAAGATTCGACCGAACAAATCACAATGTTTCTGATTTGGTGAGTATTTATGGCCGCTCGAGATGAGATGCTATAAAAGTATCTTCCACAGATACTCAGTACCAATATTTTTGCACAAAAACAAGAAAAACAAAAAACAGTTGCCTAAAATTTTAGAGGTGCCCACAAAAGTTACCAAGCTGCCAAACAAACCTGGTTTCGTGCTTTCATAAAAAATATCTAGAATAAGCATCATTGCCCTAGCGCCTGGTTATAACTATGATGTATTAGTTTGGGTCTGGCAAAGAAATTAACTGGACTATCCCCCTCTGGCCATGTTTGTGTCATCCATTGTGGGCGTCTGGGTTTTGAAGTCGGTCTATGTAGCGCATCCAACTTACTCACGTTCATTTCTTTTTCGTGAACTCGTGATCTTATCTTTGTAAGATTGTTTTTTTTTCATGTTACTTTGTTGGTTTGTTTTTTGTGGCTTTGGAATCTTTGCCAATATTATGATGAAGATTATGAGGTTTTCTTTTCATCATAGATAAACCAACATTTTTTCTTCGTGATATCAGGTGCGGCTGAGGAGCTTATTAATTAGGCTATAGAAATAATATACTGATTAGTCGGATGATGAGCTTATTTAGGCTACAAAAATAATATATTGATTAGTCGTGCGTTGCACGTGCAAACTTACTAGTATACCTAAAAAACGAAACCCACCCCTCTACCCCCCTTGTGCCGCCACTGACCAGCCACCATTGCAGACCCTCTAACCACCCACCCTTCGTTCTCTCACCTCTGGTCGTGCACAACTCCTCCGACATCGTGTACGGGCACTCCCAGGAGCCGGTGACTTGAAGTTCCTTTTTGTAGCGCCCCACTGACGATGGGTAGGCTGCAACAACTAGCAATGGACGATGGCGACATAGCAGCCATCTGAAGCAGCCGCGCCAACCTCCTCCTCCTCCGGCCCGACCCGCCCCAACATCGGCCTCCTCCTCCGGACCGACACCTCTTTGCGGTCTCCGGTCACCTCTTATTTGTGGTCTCCCGTGACCTCCTTTGGCCACGACAACGGCTACGGCTCGTCGACCACTTTGCCTCCTCTCGATTGCAAGGTGTTTAACATGAGACAGTGGTGGCATGAGACTGTGGTGCTTGCGGCGCTGCGCGTCGGTCCTCCTTGACAGTGTTGGATGGCGCGGGTCGCAACATTGGGGAGATGCAACCTGGTGCGGGCCGACCGGAGGCGCGTGCGTGATACTTCTCAAACGTATCTACTTTTCCAAACAATTTTTCTATTGTTTTGGCCTCATTCTTGCATGATTTGAACGAAATTAACCCGGACTGACGTTGTTTTCAGCAGAGCTTCCTTTATGGTTTTCTTGTGGGCAGGAATATGGATTTTTAGGTACTTTAGAAAATTCCCAGAAAAATCACGGAAATCCACACACCCGGAGGGACCCAGTACCAAAAGGTGGGCCAGAGGGGAGCTAGGGGGGCCCAGGCGCCCTGCTGGCGCGTCCACCCCGCTGGCCGCGCCGGGAGGCCGCTTGGGTGGGTCCCACCCTCTCTAGCGACCTACCTTGGCCCTTATTTTTATCCGTCATGAGGAAAGCCCAGAGCAGAAGTTGTTTTCCAATTCTCGTCACGGAGCGGCCGCCCCCCTTTGTTCTTCTCCGGGAGGGCTAATCTAGAGGCTGTTTTGGCCTCTGGTGAGGGGAGATCATCGCCATTGTCATCACCATCGCCACTCCATCATCGCTCCATGACTTCTCCTTTCATGTGTGAGCAATTCTCTGTTGTAGACAACGGGTATGGTAGGGATTGGATGAATTAGATCATTTAATAGTTCGTTAGATTGTTGGGGACATGTTGCCTATCATCTACTTTGGTGTTTATCATCTTTGCTACAACTTGTTGCTCTTAATGCTTGTCACTTTGGGCCCGAGTGCCATGTTTTCAGATCTGAACCATTTGTGTTTTCATGATTTTATTTGTATTCTTGATCCTATCTATGAGTTGTATGCACCTATTCTGGTCCGGAACCAGCGATCCCAAAGGTGACTTCTTGGGACACCAAAGGGGATGGACTATAATTTGAGGATTTCATGTATACATTGAGTGTTAATGCTTTTTTCCGGTGCTCTTTGACAGGAGCACCTTAATCTCCATAAGTTCCTTTTGGCCCCGTTCGTAGCGGGATGGTAGGACAAAAGATGTTGTGCAAGTTCTTATTGCAAGCACGTACAATTACCTTGGGATGCATGCCTAATGTTTGATATTACCTAGATGATCCTTGTTTTTCTGTGTGCCTTGCCCCGTGTTAGAATCTATTACATGTTCACTCTCATCCAAGAAACGTCCAACCATCCATCTCCCTAGCCTACAGTGTTTCAATCCTGCTGGTTACTAGTTGTTTACTTTTGCTGTTTTACTTTCGTTGTTTCACCACCACTATTTCCGTTGCCACCATCACTTCCATATCACCGTTGCTACTAATACTTCATTGCAAGCAAGTGTATTTTAGGTGCAGTTGAATTGACAACTCAACTGTTAAAGCTTGTGAGTATCCTTTGGCTCCCCTTGTGTCGAATCTATAAATTGGGTTATTCATACCCGCGAAGACTATCTCGATCCCCTAGAGTTGTGGGTTATCAAGTACTATTTTCTGGCGCCATTGCTGGGGACCATAGCTTTATTAAGTCTACTTGACGTATTATACCTGATGCACTTTATCCAATATGGGTAAGAAAGGAGACCCCGAAGTTCCGATCTTACCATCCCGTACAAGAAAAGATACTGTTATGAGCACTAGTGCTACACTTGATTCACCTTCAGTTATAAGTAAGTTTGCTTCACCACCACCACATGCTACTTCTGCTGAGTCTGGCAATATTTCCAACACTTTGGATGATACTACTACTACCCTTGATGATATTGGTTCACTTGGTTACTATCTTGAGACACAGATCGCCGTTGCTGGCAAACAATCTGGAATTTAAATTCCTGTTACTCGCTACCTTATTGGTGGAACTTATGATTATCCTGACCTGAGTGGCCTCAAGGAGAGACTCCTTGAGGATGATTATATTGTGCTTGATGATGATTTATACAGGGAACTCAGAGATTGTGATGACTCTGATCTCGGCGCTGTGAAGAAGTTGCTTGCAAAGCATTCTATGAAGAACAAGTTTGCTTCTGATCCTGAATTTGCTACATCTCCTATATGCATCAATGATCTTGATTTTGGTTTCTCTGTTGATCTTTCACTTATATCTACAATTTAAGCTGACCCCTTTTCTGGCAGAGAAAATGATGATGTTATTGCACACCTGACCAAACTCGCTGAGTTGGGTGGCTTGTTTACTACCGATGAAAAGATACGAAACTTTTATGTGACTAAGCTTCTTCCTTTCTCTTTGAAGGAGGGTGCTAAAGCATGGTATGATGCACTACCGTGTGGTTCCATTAAGAGTCCTCAAGACTTAGCTCAATCTTTTGTTGATAAGTACTTTCCTGCTCACATGCAACATGCTGCTTTACAAAGAATTTATAACTTTAAACAGTTGCAGGATGAGCACCTCCCTAAAGCTTGGGGGAGGTATTGCAGTTTGATCAAGGCTAGACCAGGACATGGAGTTCCTAAGAATGAATTACTTGATATATTTTATTCTGGTCTAACCAATGAATCTAGATCCTATCTGGATAGTTGTGCTGGTTGTGTTTTCAGGGAAAGGACACCGGACGATGATGAAGAACTAATGGGAAAGATTGCCAAGAACCACGAAGATTGGTCCGTCCCTGAGCCAATTCCACCACCAAAGAAGAGGGCCATGCTTGTCCTAAGCCCCGAAGATATGCAAGAATCAAAGAAGTATATAAAAGAGAAGGGTATTAAAGCTGAAGACGTGAAGAATCTACCTCCTATTGAGAAGTTGTGTGAGCCCACTACTCACCCTCCTATGGTAGAGGTACACTCTCTTTTAGATTTCAATGCAAGTGACATCCCTCAAGGTAAGCATCCTGATCAATGTTTAGATGAGCTTGATAATTTTATTATGAAGCAAAATCACTTTAATGAGAGGATACAAAGTCAGTTGCATGATAATACCCTTGTTATCAAAAGTTTGCTTGATGTTCTAGATAGAACTGTTAATGATGTTAAAGGCCTTGTTAAGCATTTTCATATGGTTCAAACTCTGCTTGAACAAATTTCTGATGTGCAAAAAGATTTTCTTGCTAACAATGCCAAACAAGATGATTTACAGGCTTATGGTATAACGACTCGGGGTGGAACACACACCCAGGACCCTCTCTATCCAGATGGGCATCCGAAGAGAATCGAGCATGATTCTCAAATACATGAAGAAGAAATTGTTAGCTCTCCTAAGAAGAAACACAAGGAAGCTGACAATTCAAATGATCCCATAGTTCAAGAAGAGATTGTTGTTGATCCAAAAAGTATATCTACCTCTGATGCTGAGACTAAAGATGGTGCTGAGCCTGAAAAGGATAATTAGAAGAATGATTCACCTGAGGTTCGAGAAGGAGAAGCACCCGATAAACGGAAGAAATACACTAGATAAGACTTCATCACAAGAAGACATGGGAAGGAAAGAGAACCATGGGTACAGAACCCATGCCCTTTCTAGGTAAGTCTCTCAAAACCACTGAAGAAGAGCACTATAATAAATTTTGTGAGTGGATGAAACCTCTTTTTCTTCAAATTCCTTTGAATGATGTTATTAAGTTACCTCCTTACTTGAGATATATGAAAGATATTGTTACTAACAAAAGAAAAGTCCCTAATGAGGCAATATCTACTATGCTCGCTAACTACTCTTTCAGTGGCAAGATCCCTGAAAAGATTGATGATCCAGGTATACCCACCATTCCTTGCTCCATAAAGAATAATTATGTCAGAATTGCTTTATGTGATCTTGGTGCAAGAGTGAATGTTATGCCTTTCTCTCTTTACAAGAGGCTTTGTTTAGATAAACTAATCCCTACAGATATTTCTCTTTAGATGGTTGAAAAATCAACAGTTGTGTTGTGGTAATACCTAAGGTATACCCTCATGCCCCTTATATCAGGGGGTATCCTTAGGCCTACCATCCTTTGGAAAACACTCATAAAATAAAAACATGAAACTCCTTCCCCTCTTCTCCTTCCGAGTAAGGAACTACTCGGATGAACTCAAACCCTTCCGAGTGGTTAGCTTACTCGGAAGACATCACCACTACGGAAGAAACCTTACTCGGACAAGGTCACTTCTCGAGTAGGACGTCACTCGGAGCAAGGCGTTACTATCCGAGTAAGGTCGCTACTCGGAAGAAGGAAAGGCCGAGCTGCATGGTATTCGGGCAGGAAGAAGAGAAGCTGGAGTTACAAGACATTAAACCCACAGGCGTTACCCCTACTTGAATGACAATAATGGGGAGACGTTTCTCATTGTAATAATAGCTACCATTAACCCTGTAATCAAAACCCACTACCGGGCAGTGAAGGGACGTGGCGCACTCTATATAAGCCCATCCCTTCACCCCCGGAAGGGGGATTCTGAGGGAGAACATATACAAGAAAAATACCCCAAGACACTTGGGACAGAAGTAAGGTTGTTATCTCTAAGGAGAGGCCTAACCTGTATAATTCCTCCCGGTGTCACCATCTTTGCGTATAGATCTTCATAGCTCCATTACTACCCCTATATCTATTGTTAGGTATATCACCACAACAATTGGCGCCCACCTTGGGGCTGAGCTTATCAGCAACCGCAAAGATGGGATTCTTTTCGTCTTCTTCGTCACCCTGCGGTCCTCAACTCATCCGCGGCGAGAAGTTTTCTTTTGGATCGTTAGCCTTTGTGGCTGACGATTCTGCTTGGCTGGCGGATGCGCCGCTCCAAGCACAGTTGTTGCCTTTAAGAGGCAGCGTGCACTTTCGAGCCGATGAATCGGGAACTCTTCGCCTCCAGTTACCAGGTCTTCCTCAAGCCCAAGCCATGTTGCCTGTTCATCGCAAGAAGAAGAGGTCAGGCCTCCCGCGTGTTCCCTATCGAAACATGCCCCGCCCGATCCAGCAGGTGGCAGTCATTGACTCAGTGGAGTCGGCGCAGCAGGCCATCAGTGAGCTGATCGCGAAGGAGGGCCCGACGACGTCCCTAATGCTCATCTTCAACTCTGGAGACGATGAAGACCTTCTGATGTCAGATTCGGAACCAGAAGGCGAACAAGAAGGGAGCAATGACACTCCCGTTACCATGACAGAAGTTTGTATGGCCGGAACTCCACCACCTCAGGCATCGCCAGCCAGAGAGGGGGGAGATAGGAACAATGAAGCGGCTCGGGGCAATGAAGAGATTCCACTCGGAGAAAGAGAACGTCGGCGAACATCCGCTTTCAGACGTCTAGAGCTCGGAGGTTCGAGTCCGCGACCCCTTACTCGGGAAGAACAAGGGACGGCAGAGACAGCAGAGCGAGTGTTGAAAACCCCTATAGATACCTCAACTCCGGAAGGGCAGCATTTGGAAGCGGCTAGGTTAACCAATTTAGCTGAGCGACAACGTTTATCCGAGTTACAGAATACATTGGAGCACCAGGCTCGTGAAGTAGCTCATCTTAAGCAGAGTAGAACCAGTCGGCAACTACGGGGGATTGGTGAAAATCAACCCTTCCGAGCTCTGGATACCCCAATGGAGAATCTAATAGCATCCACTCGGATCGCAAACTCCTTGCAGCCGAGCGGTTCAGCAGCTGAAGGAATAGAACATTTAGCATTCTTGTTGCAAAAGGCAGTGGGGCAGAACGCTGAAGTCAGTCAATCACTAAAGCGAGTTCACTCTCAGCCACCCCCCCATAGGCACCTCTCAATCCGTTTATACCCCTCGGAAAAACAGAAATCATTCACCTCAGAACAAGGGAAATCCTCATGATGAATATCGCCATGAGCAGTTTCGCAATCCGGAGTTTCGAAGAGGTGATGAGTACACAGCTCGGGGGAGAGATGAGGAGTTCGCAGCTCGGAGAAGAGGTGAAGAGTTCGCAGCTCGGAGAAGAGATGAAGAGTTCGCAGCTCGGAGAAGGGGTGATGAATACACGGCTCGGATGAGAGACCAAGAGCAGCTCCGAATGGATCACCGAGAGGAAAGATATCGAGACATTGATGATGACGCCCGAAGCTATCTGGTACAGAATCGAGTAGATCGCGCGAGGATGTATCGCCGAGACCAAACCAGTTATCCGATGGCTACAGGCCCTGTCTGTTTTAGCGAGAGAATCAGATCAACCTCAATCCCTCCTCGCTTCAGGATAGCGCAAGGAGTGGAAAAATACCGGGGTGATGCCAAGCCACAAACGTGGTTGGATGACTACAGAATAGCAGTCCAGATAGGAGGTGGTGGAGACGAGATAGCCATGATGCACCTTCCTCTGATGCTGGAAGGCTCAGCTCGGACATGGCTAAACCAGCTCCCACAAAACAGCATTTGGACATGGGAGGACTTAGTCAGAGTTTTTGTCAAGAACTTTGAAGGAACCTACAAGAGACCAGGAGGGTTGACCGAATCACAGTTGTGCATCCAAGGTCATAACGAGCCTACTCGAGAATACATTCAGAGATGGATCACCCTCCATAATTCGGTGGAGGGAGTTTCCGAGTTCCAGGCTATTCATGCCTTTAAGCAAGGTGTCAAGTACAAAGAGTTAAGCTTGAAGCTGGCAAGGTCACCCGATGTCACTTCACTAGGAAGATTGATGGAAATCGCAAACAAGTATGCTAATGGGGAAGAGGAAATTCGGCAAAAATCCCAGCAGTATCGAAATACCAGCTCGGCCTCCAATCCCAAGCAAAAGAATGGAGGTGGAACCGGTAAGCGAAAGGCAGAAGGGGCCCCGACAGATGCCGAATTGGTGGCAGCCGCAAATACAGTAGGCATCCACAGCAAAAATCAGCCAAGGAAGGAGTGGCAACCTCGTCAAAAGAAGCCGTCGAATGATGATGACATCCTGAATCAGCCTTGTCCTCTTCATACTACCCAAGATGTTGAAGGAAAGACAGTTCTCCCAAAGCACACGGCTAGGCAATGCCGACTAATCAAGAGAGCCACACAAAATGCAAAGATCGGGTCCCAGCAGGACAAGGGAAAGAAAAAGGAAAGAAGCCCAGATCTAGATAGTGAAGGTTTTCCTCGGGAAGACGGAGTATTGGTAATTTTCGCAGGACGAGAATAAAAAAGAATTGAAAAATTGAGGTTCAGAGAGGTTAACGCAATGGCTCCCGCTGTTCCGAGTTATATGAAATGGGCAAATACTCCGATTACGTTTGATCAATCGGACCACCCTCCTCATATCCCTCATCCTGGAAGACATGCTTTGATAGTTGATCCCTTGGTGGAAACAGGAAAGGGTAATTTTAGGCTAAGGAATGTCTTGATGGACGGAGGCAGTGGCATAAATCTTTTATATGCTAGTACCTTAAGGGATATGAACATTCCGATGTCCATGTTGGGGTTCGGGGCAGAAAACAAAAAAATTTCCTTGACCTACGATACCCAATCCCAAGACCTATGCTATGCTGATGCAAGTAACGGACAGAAATAGATCACATACCAGTATGTAGTCCGTTAAGCGGGAAACGTTCCCGCATGAACGTGGTTGGTGTAGTCGTACCGGCAATCCCCGATGCCGCGCAGATCCACGATGACTCCTGTAGCCACCCGATCCTTGCAGACCGATGACGGGATTACGTCCCCGTCGGAACGTTGCTGATGAAGACCTCGCGATACGACCACGACGATGAAGTAGCACCACAAGTGTAGTGCCTCGCGGGATTATACACATACAGTATACCCGACGTCCCTCCGGGCTCCGAACCAGTAGAGCAGCGGAAAGAAGATGGATTCAGATCCCGATTCCAGCAGCACGACGGCGTGCGTATAGTGGAGAAATCCCCAACCCAGAGCAGCCTCCAAACAAGGGGAGTCCGCTCAAAGGAAGGAGAGAAGGAGGAAGAGAGATGAGAAACTTTTCTCAAAATTCATGATTAAAAGGGCACCCCTACCCCTCCTTATATAGGCCAAGGAGGGGTGCCACCTCCCCTCAACTTCCCATGTGGGACTAATCCCAAGGGGAGGGGGGTGGCGCACCAATAAGGGGGGTGGGCCCCCTCATGGCGCCATGGCCCATGGGGGAGGACTCCCTCTCCCCCTAATGGGCCCTATGAGGCCCATATGCCTTTTAATTCATTTTTAATTATATTTAATTATATTTTAATATTTAATTCAGATAATTAAATAATAAAACATTAATTAAACATTATTAAATATATTTTGAACCTTTCAAAATACCCGGAACAACTTCCGGCCTTCATCGGAACAATTCCGGTCATCACCGGAACAATTCCGGTGTTCTCTCCAATTTCTTCGGTGATCCCGAATCAATCCTTACTGCGTCGAGCACCCTTAAGTGTAACACCCTACGGTCCGGGAAACAGCAGACATGATCGAGACAACTCTCATTGATCAATGACTAATCAATTGGACCTGGTTACAATCCTTGATAGCCCCTGCGCTTCCATCGAATGAACTTCAATCGCTGTTGGATCCGTTAACCGTGTGCCTGTTCCCTTTGTCCTATGGTACTTTGCTTATCCGAGGTTTGATCATCGGTATCCAATATACCTAGTTCGTCCTCGTTCTCAACAAACAAGTTTACTCGTTCCCGTGATATTACAACTCCGTGACCTAGTCACACGTTTGCAAACTTTATGATGCAATATCACCGAGTGGGCCCAGAGTACCTATCCGTCACACGGATGGACAAATCCCGCTTTGATCTATTTGCATACTCATCAACCATCTATTTCGGAATACCCAAAGTGCACCGTTATAGCCAGCATATTTCAGTCAGGCGGTGGGATACAAATCAAAGTCTCCTCATAGATGACAATTACGTATGATCATTACGGTCAAAGGATCTGGTCACTACGTTATAGTTATCGCAATGTCGAACTATGTGACTTGATCACATCGCAACACTTCTGGTGGGTGTATGTCCATCATATCATTATCCAATGATACGACTCCATTGTCAACAGACGCCATTGTCTCATGATCAGGAAACCTTGATCATCAATCGCCCAATGGACTAGTATACTAGGGTTAACTAGGGACCTGGTTGTTTGTATACCACACCTGTATTAATGTTTCCGCTTAATACAGTTCTAGCATAGTATCAAACGTATTATGAACTAATGGAATATGCTCGATAAAACATATTTTATTTGCCTCTAGGGAACATTCCCAACAGTCCAAACTCAGTAACAGTTACTTGAAATTTCATGGGATCATCCCAGGAAAGAAAGCATTTTCACTAGGGATGATTACTCTGAGTGTAGTTTTCGGTACACCCGACAATTTTCGGAAAGAAAGGATTAACTTTGAAGTAGTCGACTTTCCGAGTGCTTATCATGCGCTACTCGGACGTCCCGCTTATGCAAAGTTCATGGCAATTCCTTGTTATGTCTATTTGAAGCTGAAAATGCCCGGTCCTAAAGGTGTGATCACTATTTCCGGAAACTACAAACAAGCAGAAGAACTGTTGCAGAAAGGATCACTTATAGCCGACCAGCAAATGGCAGAGGTTGAGTTTGCCGAGTTGAAGAAAACAGTTAATACATCCGAGTTGTTACAGCCTAAGAAATCATCTTCATTCGAGTCGGCAGGGGAAACCAAAAAAGTGCGGATACATCCTTCCGATGACAGCAAATACACCAACATCGCCACCGATTTGGACCCTAAATAGGAACTCGAGCTCATCAACTTCCTCCGTGAGAATTGGGACATTTTTGCGTGGAAGCCATCTGACATGCCTGGAGTCCCAAGGGAGTTGGCTGAGCACAAATTACGGGTTGATCCAAAAGCAAGACCAGTAAAAGAGTCCCTTAGGCGTTTTTCATCGGAAAAAAGAAAAGCTATCGGACAAGAAATAGCAAGATTGCTAGCAGCTGGATTCATCAAGGAAGTGTTTCACTCCGAGTGGTTAGCAAATCCCGTGATGGTTCCAAAGAAAGATAAAACTTGGAGAACTTGTGTTGATTTCCGTCATCTCAACAAAGTTTGTCCAAAGGATCACTTTCCCCTTCCTCGCATTGATCAGATTGTGGATTCCACATCTGGATGTGAAAGACTATGTTTTCTCGATGCATACTTGGGCTATCATCAAATCCGATTATATGAACGAGACGAAATACTAACTGCATTTATAACTCCTTTTGGCTGTTTTTGCTATGTCACCATGCCATTTGGACTTAAAAATGCAGGAGCGACATATCAACGCATAATGCAGAATTGTTTGATTTGGCAGATTGGCAAAAATGTTGAGGTATATGTTGATGACATCGTAATCAAATCAGCTGAAGGAAATAGCTTGTTGGCCGATCTGGTTGAAACCTTTCAGAGTCTGCGATCTTATAGCATCAAATTGAATCCTGAGAAGTGTGTATTTGGTGTACCAGCAGGAAAACTACTCGGATTCATGGTCTCTGAAAGAGGGATCGAAGCTAATCCTGAAAAGATAGCAGCAATTCAAAACATGAAACCCCCTCAGAAACTCCGAGATGTCCACAAATTGTCAGGGTGTCTTGCAGCACTCAGTCGATTCATTTCCCGACTTGGAGAGAAAGCACTACCCCTCTATCAGCTAATGAAAAAATCATCAAACTTCAAGTGGACCGAAGAAGCTCAAGTGGCCTTCGAAGAATTGAAAAAACAGCTGTCAACTCGGGCTTAGAGCGCGTGAAACTCATCACTACCTCGTAAGGGCGTTGAGACCATAGCATGTTACACAAAAGCGCCAGTTCTCGCAGCACCGAAGGATAAGGAGCCACTTTTGTTATACATCGCCGCCACAAGCCAACTCGTCAGCATAGCTATAGTGGTGGAAAGAGAAGAGGAAGGAAAAACACAGAAGGTTCAAAGACCTGTGTATTTCATCTCCGAGGTCCTCACACCATCCAAGCAACGATATCCTCATTACAAAAAGTTGGCAATGGGAATTCACATGGCATCTCAAAAGCTGGCTCATTACTTTGAAGACCACTCGGTCACAGTAGTCTCAGAAGCTCCTTTGGCCGAGATAATGAACAATAGATATGCCACAGGCAGAATTGCAAAATGGGGACTAGACCTCTTACCTTATGATATCCAGTACCAGCCCAAGAAAGCCATCAAATCACAGGCTCTGGTAGATTTTTTGGCCGAATGGACAGAAGCACAAAGCATCCCACAACCAATCCCTGAGCACTGGACTATGTTTTTTGATGGATCAAAGATGTTAAATGGGGCAGGAGGAGGAGTAGTGTTGGTATCCCCAAGAAAGGATGAAATGAGATTTGTCCTCCAAATCCATTTCCCCGCAACAAATAACGAAGCTGAGTATGAGGCCCTTTTGTATGGATTACGAATGGCCATTTCGCTCGGAATCAGAAGGTTGATGATTTTTGGAGATTCCGATCTAGTGATTAACCAGGTCATGAAAGAATGGGATATACGAAGCGCAACAATGACAACCTACTGTGTAGCAGTCAGAAAACTGGAGGAAAAATTTGATGGGCTGGAGCTCCACCACATCCCAAGGTCCCAAAACCAAGCAACGGACGACTTAGCCAAGCTAGGATCCACTCGGGGTCAAATCCCCTTAGGAATCTATCTAGAATGCATACACGCAGCGACCGTAAAGGAAGACCCTTACTCGGAAGTTGATCCAAGCATGCTACCAGATGGGAACATTCCAGACAAAGAAGATATTCCTGCAGTGGTGGATATTGTCTTTGACATAGAAGTAATTCCTCCCGAGTGGTCCTTGCCCATTTTGAGATACTTGCAAAAGCAGGAGCTGCCCGAGGATGAAGTGCAAGCCAAGCAAGTAGTACGAAAAGAAAAATCCTACTCGGTGATAAACAACGAGCTGTACAGAAACAGTGTCACAAAGCTCCCCCAACGATGCATCTCGGAAGAAGAAGGTCGACTCATCTTACAAGACATACACTCCGGTGAATGCGGTCACCACGCGTCAAGTCGGACACTCGTGGCCAAAGCCTTCCAAGCCGGATTCTTCTGGCCGAGTGCTTTAAGAGATGCCAAGAACATTGTCGATCATTGCAGGGGGTGCCAGTTCTATGCAAACCAACCACACAAGCCAGCTTCCGAATTGAAAAAAATACCCTTAGCTTGGCCTTTTGCTACATGGGGGTTGGACATGATAGGGCCCCTGAAAACAGGCACATCCGGGTTCACGCATATACTAGTAGGCGTGGACAAGTTTACAAAATGGATAGAGGCAAAACCAATAAAAAGTTTGAACTCAGCCACAGCGGTCAACTTCATTCGAGGCATTGTGTATCGTTTTGGCGTCCCTCATGACATCATCACCGACAGCGGGTCGAATTTCAATTCGGCTGAATTCAAGCAGTTTTGCTGGAGCATGGGCACTAGAGTAAACTTCGCCTCAGTGGCACACCCTCAATCCAATGGACAGGTGGAACGAGCAAATGGGTTAATCTTGAAAGGAATCAAACGGCGTCTCATGCGGGAGTTAAAGGAAGCAACCGGAGCATGGGTCCAAGAGCTCCCCTCAGTATTATGGGGACTAAGAACAACTCCAAACCGATCAACTCGAGCAACTCCCTTTTTTCTGGATTACGGGTCAGAGGTTGTCCTCCCAAGTGACCTCAAGCACAATGCCCCCCGAATAACCCAGTACACTGAAGAAGAAGCCGAAACAGATCGGCAGGACGGTGTTGACCTCCTTGAAGAAGAAAGAAACTTAGCCCTAACGAGCAAGATCTTCGGCGATATCACGAGCGGCATATCCGAGCTCGCTCCTTTCAGGAAGGTGACATGGTTTTGCGTATCAGACAAGCCTCTGATCACAAGCTAGCCCCCCCTGGGAGGGTCCTTATATTGTAACCCGAGTTTTAGGCAATGGAGCTTATCGGTTGTATGATGTAACGAATAATATAGAAGAGCCACATGCCTGGAACGCCCAAATGTTGCGGCGCTTTTATGCATGAGATTAACGTTGTGATAGAAGAGTCTTTACCTTCATCCTTTACATTCCCAGTATTTTTCGTTTAGAAAAGTTAAAATCAAGTTCTTCATCCGAGGTGCACGCAGATCGGACGAGAGCTTAAGCTAATTTTAACTAAGTGATCCACCAAGCTTCATTGAAACTTGGGGGCTACTTAACGTTGTGATAAAATCAAGTTCTTCATCCGAGCTGCATGCAGCTCGGACGAGAGCTTAAGCTAATTTAAACTAAGTGATCCACCAAGCTTCATTGAAACTTGGGGGCTACTTAACGTTGTGATAAAATCAAGTTCTTCATCCGAGCTGCACGCAGCTCGGACGAGAGCTTAAGCTAATTTTAACTAAGTAATCCACCAAGCTTCATTGAAACTTGGGGGCTACTTAACGATGTGATAAAATCAAGTTCTTCATCCGAGCTGCACGCAGCTCGGACGAGAGCTTAAGCTAATTTTAAACTAAGTGATCCACCAAGCTTCATTGAAACTTGGGGGCTACTTAACGTTGTGATAAAATCAAGTTCTTCATCCGAGCTGCACGCAGCTCGGACGAGAGCTTAAGATAATTTTAAACTAAGTGATCCACCAAGATTCATTGAAACTTGGGGGCTACTTAACGTTGTGATAAAATCAAGTTCTTCATCCGAGCTGCATACAGCTCGGACGAGAGCTTAAGCTAATTTTAACTAAGTGATCCACCAAGCTTCATTGAAACTTGGGGGCTACTTAACGATGTGATAAAATCAAGTTCTTCATCCGAGCTGCACGCAGCTCGGACGAGAGCTTAAGCTAATTTTAACTAAGTGATCCACCAAGCTTCATTGAAACTTGGGGGCTACTTAACGATGTGATAAAATCAAGTTCTTCATCCAAGCTGCACGCAGCTCGGACGAGAGCTTAAGCTCATTTTCCACCAAGTGACCCGCCGAACTCTTTAGCAACTTGGGGCTATTTAAGGTTACGAAAAATTCAAGTTTTTCTCAAGCGGCACGCAGCCCGGACGAAAGTATAAGTGGATCCCCAACCACTTCAACAACACGAAAAAACGATGATGTCAGAAACATAGGTCTGCATCACTCGCCTCATCAGACTCACTGGTAACTCCAGCAGATTCCACAAAGAAATCAAGATCTGGGATCTTCGCAATCCGACTTGCAGTCTCAGCATACCGGGATAACAAAGTTGTACAACTCGGACCATGCTCAGGATCACCTTCTCCGACTCGTTCCAGATTATGAACTTTTTCAGAAAAATGAGCCTTAGTCAGAGCCAGAGCATAATTTGCACCACTCCGTGCTGAAGACCTCTTCCAACGAGCAATCTGTTGTGGAGCACCCTAAAGCACAGGAACAACCGTATCCAGATGCATCCGACTTTCTTCAACAGGCGAGATATAATTCTTCAACCCTAAGGCAGCACCATGGTCTCTTTAGTGTATTTCTTCGCTTTTGCGCACCTCATGGTCAGCATACCTCTGGACAAGGCAAATTCCGTCGTCTTAGGCGTATAATTATCCTTCTGCATCAACTCGGCAAACTGGTCCATACGCGTCTTTTCCGCTTCAGGATCGGTGGAATAAACTGCAAAGACAGCAACGGTGCACAGATTAAATTAAATTCACAAGGCAGAAACAAGTCGGATTCACAGAAAAGAGCAGCTTCTTACTAGACAGCATCTCGCTAAACACAGCAAACCTCCCAGTACAATATTCCTCGGCACTTCTTACGGACTCCCGAGCTGCAGCCAGCGCAGCTTCATGCTCCTCCTTATCCTTGGCACGCAGCTCGGAAAGTTTCTGCAGATCGGACTGAAGCTTGGAGATAGAACTATCCTTTTCCTCAAGAGCCTTCTTGTGGCTAGCCATTTGCTTTGCACGTTTCTCGGCTTGTTCAATCTCCTTCTTCATCTTGTTCACAAATTCTTCATTCTCTTTTACCTTCGCATCAAACGCTTTCTTTGCAGCTTCTGTAAATTCAATAATCAGAAGTACTCATATGATGTAAAACCTCGATTTTCTTCTCAAGATACAAGAAGCGGAGCCTTACCATTATCCTCAGCATGTTTCTTCTTCAATGTTTCATGCTCTCCCTGTAGTCTCACAAACGCAGCGCCTAGTTCGCAAGCCTCCTGACACAAGAAAAGTTATTTAAGACCAAGTCTCTACAGCATAAGACTCCGAGTAACTCCAAGAAGTTACTCGGAGCCTTGGGGGCTACACCCAGTGGGTGCACTAAGAAGTGCCCCCACTGGAAGATTTCCAAATTCATAGTCCCTACAGCATAATACTCCGAGTAACTCCAAGAAGTTACTCGGAGCCTTGGGGGCTACACCCAGTGGGTGCACTAAGAAGTGCCCCCACTGGAAAATTTCCAAATTCATAATCCCTACAGCATAAGACTCCGAGTAACTCCAAGAAGTTACTCGGAGCCTTGGGGGCTACACCCAGTGGGTGCACTAAGAAGTGCCCCCACTGGAAGATTTCCAAATTCATAATCCCTACAGCATAAGACTCCGAGTAACTCCAAGAAGTCACTCGAAGCCTTGGGGGCTACAACTCGGAAATACACCCACCCAGTGGGTGGAAAACTCGCGCATTTGCTTACATGCATTTTGGCCTTTATCGCGGCAGCATCAGAAGTCATCTCACGTAGCCGCAACTCGATTTCTGAAGCTTTCACCAAAGACCCCTTCAATCCATCCAGAACGGTATCCACAAGCAAGGTATCAACCGTGATTGAAGGAGGAGGGGCCCGAGCTTCTCCGGGGCCAGCAACAGAGACGGTGGAACTCTTCTCAGCTTGCTTCACTCCCGAGGCAGCAGGAGGAATCGTCGCTGCAGGAATAGTAACCTCCTGATCGGTCAAGCCTTCCGGAGCAGTCTGCGTGCCCGGAGCAGTCTGTGTGTCGGGAGCAAAAAGAACCGTCTCATTTACAGCTGGGCTCGGATCTGCGCCACGATCAACGTCCATGTCTAACAAAAGAAAATCTGTAAGCAAAGCCTCGAGCAAAAATGAAAGTTAAAACCAAGAAGACATATACTCACCATCGATTGGAGTTTGTTCAGGAATAGAATCCAACACCTGAAAATCAGTTACAACGCAGTTGCTAACATCTTCATAAGCCGCAGCATCAGGAACCTCAACACCAGGAAGTGACTCGGAACCACTCGGACGGACACTGTAACATAAAGGATGTTAAATCAGCAAAAATTACTAAGGAAAAGAGAAAAGTGGTCGGATCTTACTTCCGAGCCATCTTAAGAGTTCGTCTTGGGGGAGCAACAGCAGGAGCAGCCTGAGAGGATCCTGACTCGGAAGCCTTCTTGGGGGTTTTGGCAACATCTGTCGGAGCACTAACTTTCCTCCCGCCAAGAGTCGAAAGCATCTTCCGCTGCTTCATGGGAGCTACCCTCCCATGGCTTGGGCTAAGTGCGGCGGCCTTGCTGCTATTCTCCCCTTTACTCGGAGACACGGGACACTTCGTCCCCCGCACGGACCCCTCCCGAGCTGCCTCACGATCCTGATTGTGCTTGGAGCGCTGCTCGGCAGTAGTACGGGGCAGCATTACATCAGATTCAGTCTCTTCGTCATCTTCGATCCCGAGTCCTGCGTCGTTGTTGTTGTCCTCGTCCTCGTCTTCAGGATTTCGCGGCGCCAAAGGAATCGGGGATGGAGCGACGTTTGTCTGAAGAATACACAAAAGAATAACCAAGTTAAAATTCAGGACCTAGTGCAGCATTCAATAGACTGGCCAAATAAAAGCAAATCACCAGAGTCGGAGGACGGTTAATATCAAGGGGTCTGACTCGGCCAGCCATCTGCGCGCCATGAGTCACGCTAGTAATAATCTTCATGAGTTGCTCAAATTCCTTCTGACACATCGCCGAGTTATTATAGCGGGTCCTATCATCAACTCCCGTGTACTCCCACATCCTCCTAGCTCGGGCTTGCAGGGGATGAATTCTCCGAGTAACGAAAAGAGCAATAAGATCCATGGCGTCCAATCCCGCTTTCTTCATCCTCACTACTTCCCTCATCAGTGGCAGAACCCGCTGTTTCTCGGAAGCGAGCAACTGGGGATTCCAACCCCGGGAGTCGGCCAGCCGGACGTCCGAGTAAGGGGGTAATGTCCGAGTACCAGGAGCAGTCTCTACCTTACAGTAAAACCAGCTATTTTGCCAATTCTTCACAGAATCCGGCAAGCTAGAAGCAGAATACTGAATGCCCTGCCTTTTCGCCAAAAACAACCCCCCGCAAAGATGATTTATTTCTGCCTCCCCAGAATTCTTTATCTTCTGGGGCTTTATGGTGTAAATGGTGCGGAAAAGATTCCAATGAGGATCGATACCAAGGAAACCCTCACACAAAGAAAAAAAGCTAGACAGAAGCGTGATGGAATTAGGAACGATGTGATGCAATTGAGATCCCGTGAAGGCAAGAAAATCAAGCAAGAAAGGATGAGGAGGAAGAGAAAACCCCCTATCCACATGGGATAACCCGCTCGTCATCCCTAGGGTGAGGTTCGACCTCACTTGGGCCTGGAAGACGGCAGCCATGGCGAGGGAGTAACCCCTCGTCTTGGTAGCGCCGGAGGTTCTCCGCCGTGACGACAGAGGGTAACCATTCCCCCGCAGACATGAGGCCCAGAGGATGAATGGAGAGGAATCCCGCGGGCACGAAGAGCGCCCCAAAGATCACCAATGGGAGAAGGGATCCGCGATCTAGAGAGACGCCGGCGGAGAAGAGGAAGGAGCGAACGCTGTGCTTAAAGGAAAGAGAAGAAGGGGAAGCTATATTTATAGGTACAGGGGGGCGGGTTACACGGATACCAAGGCAATTAATGAGGGCGTCCGTTACGGTCCCCCAAATCCAGCCTCCTTAAAAGGCGCGCAGTTAATGATAAAGTAACTGACTGTCGCGGGAATCGAGGGGCCGTTCTGACAGAAAAGATCCCCTGACAGGAAAAAGATTCGCTCCCTTAGAAGAGCATGCAAAATTTCCCCAAGTTAGTACAACTCGGAAGTAAAAATGCCCTCGACAATTTCTCCGAGTAAAACCTTAACTCGGAAGACAGTTCAAACGAACAATTTCTCCGAGTAAGCCCTAACTCGGACGAGATCGTCGTGTTTTCTGATTCATTCGGCAAGCACTACGGAGGAAGTTCCCAATAACTAATACGCTGATAATCCGTCTCTGACGTAGATTTCCAGGTTATCCGCACGATCTGGTGTGAGGGGTAAAGAATTGATATCCTATGGGACACGGTTTAAAGCTCGCCAGATGATGCTTTAAATAACAGACTTTACGGATTTGGTTACATATGGGGTTTAAGGCCTTTTACCCCAAGACACGCCTTCCGAAGCCTCAGTCCACCTCTTCCGAGAGACGCTTGAGTGTCGCCGAATCCTTCCAAAAAACGACTCACCCTACATATAATCGAGGGGATAGTGCAAACATCGATAAAGTCCTTCCGGGCCTCTCATCGAATTTGATCTCCGCATACCTCATGAATTCACGCGAGCACCCAGAAGCACTTGGGGGCTACTGTCGTGGTAATACCTAAGGTATACCCTCATGCACCTTATATCAGGGGGTATCCTTAGGCCTACCATCCTTTGGAAAACACTCATAAAATAAAAACATGAAACTCCTTCCCCTCTTATCCTTCCGAGTAAGGAACTACTCGGATGAACGCAAACCCTTCCGAGTGGTTAGCTTACTCGGAAGACATCACCACTACGGAAGAAACCTTACTCGGACAAGGTCACTTCTCGAGTAGGACGTCACTCGGAGCAAGGCGTTACTATCCGAGTAAGGTCGCTACTCGGAAGCAAGAAAGGCCGAGCTGCATGGTATTCGGGCAGGAAGAAGAGAAGCTGGAGTTACAAGACATTAAACCCACAGGCGTTACCCCTACTTGAATGAAAATAATGGGGAGACGTTTCTCATTGTAATAATAGCTACCATTAACCCTGTAATCAAAACCCACTACCGGGCAGTGAAGGGACGTGGCGCACTCTATATAAGCCCATCCCTTCACCCCCGGAAGGGGGATTCTGAGGGAGAACATATACAAGAAAAATACCCCAAGACACTTGGGACAGGAGTAAGGTTTTTATCTCTAGGAGAGGCCTAACCTGTATAATTCCTCCCGGTGTCACCATCTTTGCGTACAGATCTTCATAGCTCCATTACTACCCCTATATCTATTGTTAGGTATATCACCACAACAAGTTGTTCCAATTGGTATTTGTGCAGATATTTCTGTTGCAGTTGCTAATTGCTTAATCCTTACTGATATTGTGCTTGACATGCCTGAGGATGGGAGCATGTCTATTATTCTTGGTAGAACTTTTCTAAACACCGCAGGTGCTATCATTGAATGCAATAAAAGAAATGTTACCTTCAACGTGCATGTTAAGGAACACACGGTGTATTTTCCGAAGAAGATCGACAAAAGGCAAGGCCTTAACTCTATAGAGAATATCGAGACCGTGAAGATTGGAGATTGGGATTGCCCTCTACATGTGCACCACAAATACAAAATCATTATGGTGGGGACAATGTCCATTAAAGTAAAGGTACAATGATCACTTTATAAGAGGTGAGACTTTCTGCTCTATATATCGCCGATTTGTTGGTAAGACTTGATCAACCCGGTGTTGGCGGCGGATGGCGCGGCCGGTGGCAGTGCGTAGGGGCCGTCCAAGTAGAGGCGGATCCCCTAGACCACGGTGGTGAGGTCCCAGAGCGCGTCGGCGATCTCTTCGGGGGTGAGGCCTACTTGGGTCGGCGCGACGGCGGAGGCCGCATATGCGGGGCGCCGGTCGTGGTGATCATCGGAGCGGTGGTGGTGGTCGGCGGCGGAAGAGATGACGAGGGCGGCGACGCTAACATGATCGGAACCAACTCTTTGGATACCAAACTGGTAGGAACTAGGGTCCTACCGGGCCTTGGCCGGAGATTGTAGGGGAAGGAGGGAGGCTGGCAAGGGCGAGGGCGCTGTCTCACGTTGAGAGAAGGCGGCGGCGATGGGAGATGTGGCGGCTAGGGTTAGGGATTCCGGCTCCTCTGGGAGCCGGGCAATAGATTATGTCTTATTGCTTCATTTCCAAAAGAGTGTCTTATAATTGCTTATATAAGTTAACTTGGGCTAAGCCCCTAACTAATTAAGATAACCTGGGCTAAGCCCCTAACTCAACGAGCCCATTGGGCCTAAGTGACGCCGGTCATAGCAAGTGGCTTGTCCTTGGTGGCGCATCTATAATGCGCCACTAAAGGAAAAAAAAAGGAGGACGTCACTATCAAGGCTTTTTCTAGTAGTGCAAGCTCAATAAATGATAAAGAAATACGCTCCTGGAATTATGTAGTATTTTATAAAAATATTACATTGGATCCATATGTTACAACAAAAATAATTAATAAAATAAATAGGCTATTAATTTAGTAGGTAAATATTTCCCAGAAACTTCCTGTATTTATTAAAAATAGCAAAGGACCTCCAAGATTCATGAAATTTGAAATGTAGGCTTCTGGTACCAAGTAGTCCCACAACTTTATGTTTACGAATTTGAATGCTTGATGCACAAAGAAAAGGATGATAAGAATACAGCTACTCCCTCCGATTCAAATTAATTGACACACACTTAGTATAACTTTGTAATAGAGTTGTATTAAGTGTGCGTCAATTAATATGGATGAGTACATAAAATAGACATCATCATAACTAACACTTATTTATCGACCTTGATCTCATACAACTTGTCTCCATGCTGGGCACAAGTAAACACTGTCTCCTCCCAACCAGACTAAACAGATACATGCTAAACCAACAAAAATATATTGCCTGGAATCGACCGACCTGACCCACTAGTACGAGCCAGACTAGAGCATTCTGAATAACCAAACATGCCGTAATTAAAAGGACACCGGCTAGGAGCACTAGTAGATGATCTCATCGGCCTGTTCTTGATCCAATTGCCCTTCACCCTCATCAGATGGAGAATTAATGGAAATGATGATCTCATCGGCCTGTTCTTGATCCAATTGCCCTTCACTCTCATCAGATGGAGAATTAGTGGACGCCTCTTCCTCTTCTTTTGTTCCTATTTTTCCTCGTTTGAAGTACTCCACTAGAATGGCAGCGACGGTGATGAGCTCACCGCCGTCGCTGAGCCGCTTGGCATGAAAAAGTGCGCTGCACTGCTGGCCCGCGTAGCATAGCGTCTCCACCCACACCTGGGCGAGCAGCTCCAGCGCGTCATCTTGGACCTCATTGCTGACGATCTTGGCACCAAGCTCGCATCCTTTATCCAACATGGATACGAGATGGCCTTGTGTTGTGTGATCAACACGTAGTAGCGTAAAACGGCTGTCGCTCTCTGTATCCCCATAGGTCTTGAGAAATCTGGCCACCTCCTCGGGTGAACTGTAAGGCGTAGCAGCAGCATCACGCGGACCACGCGCGATGAGGCCAAAGCACACCTCGATGTAGGAATTGTGGTTGGCAGTGGGACCGAGCATGTAGGGGCGTGAGGCGAGGAGGCACAGCATGTAGTTGGAGAGCGCCTGGACCGCCTCCGCAAGATGCTTCTGCTCCTCGCTGCTGCTGCTGCTGCTGCTCATCTTGGAGTAGATGTAGATGTTGGTGGCGATGTGCCAAACAAGGATCTTTTCTTCCACGATCCAGGTCAGGCCCTCGTACAGTCCCCACCTCTTGAGCTCCGCTTGACCCCGTGAATCGAAATGTGCAAGCCTGTCGTGGTCATGTTTAAACATCCTGAGGCCACCCCCCTTGCTCAGGATGTAGTTCACCACCAGCTCCTGGATGAAGGGCGAGACAGGGATGGAGCTCGAGTAGGCCAAAGCGTTCCACCACACCTCTCTCCCCATCCAATGGGCTATCCTGCTTCTCTTGCTGGCCCTGCTGCGAGCAACCAGCTGCAACAGGTTGTGCTGCCCCATGGAGGCCGACCAGTACCTTGCCCAGTCCGCTACGCGGACCAGCCGGCGGACGGACAGCACCATACGGCCCAGCGAACCACTGGCATGTCTTGCTACCCATGCTGCCGCCTTGAGCCACCATCTTGGCCTGCCGGCGGGTATGTGACTCAAGGTCTCGCGGAGGGAGTAATGCGGCCCATGACTTATGAGGAGCACGCATCCCCAACTCGAGAATAAGCCTCTCAACGCCGACACCACCTCCAGGACAAGGGCGCCTACCAGCAGGACATAGGTGATAGCCACATCTACCCGATGTTGCTGACGATGTCGATGGAGATGGAACAGCAGGAAGGCGACGGTGGTGGCCACCGGCGAGAGCATACGGATGCAGAGGCCGGACCAAGTGTTCATCACGTCAGCCTTGGTGTAGAGGACGTCGTGCATCAGGTACAGCTGCATCTCAACCACCTTGTACAGACGGCCCTCATCCCGGAGATACGAAGCATGTCCGTATCCTGCTTCGTTCATCAGCCCCTTGATCATTTCCTTGGGAACCCCAAGGGTTCGGTGAGCCATCAGTAGGCAGTCTTCAGTGTCCCACGGACGCTTGTATAGTATTTTGGTCAGATTGTTGCGTGAGAAACTGATGGACATATGCTGTAAAGATTGGTAGTTCTTCCCCACCGGGTTGCTGCCGGCGCACCGGAGCGCCCAGACCCTCTCCGCGTACTTGAAGACACCCACCACAAACATGAGGATGCCGGCCCACCGGAGCTCCGACTGGCTGCCAACGACAACGGAGGTGTAGAAGAGGACGTAGCCGGCGGCGATCACCTGCACGGCGAGCGTCTGCAGGTGCCGCAGCCAGAGCCGGTTGTCCTCGACGGCGTAGGCGGTGATGTTGTCCTGCCCACCCAGATGGAGCAGCAGGAACGGCGCCCAGAAGGCCATCAGCTCGTGGTCGGGAGACCGGCTGGCGGCGGACAGGTGGCCCAGCACGTAGATGGCCGTGCCGTCGGCCAGCATGTACGCCGACCAAGCCAAGAACCTTACCGCGCCGGAGTCCACGCGCCGCCGGAATTCCGCCAGCACGAGCAGCGCCACCTGGAGCGTCAAGCTGAGCAGCACCAACGCCTGGATAACCCATTGTTTCCATGCTGCTCCTCCGGCCATATCGATGTCGATCTGCATCTCGACCCTGCTTCTGAATTCACCACAAGTACAAATTACAGACCCACCGTACCATTTGATTAAGAGGGGAAATTGGAAATATAACACGTACAATCTAGCTAGGTTTGACACTTAATTCGTCCAACTTTCAAAAAATGACACTGCATCAATGAATTTTTTCAACATTTGACGTTTTCCCCTCTTTTCTTATTTTCCAGGCCATTTCCGTCTCCTTTCTATTCATAAAGATCACCTAAAGTGACTATTATGTCCCTAACCCCACTTGGAAGATTACTGTGGAGTAATACTCTTCTAATTAACGACATTCTGCCCCCCCCCCCCCCCGCGTCGCCCCCTCCCAGGCGACTTGGGGGCATCCTCAGGCGCCGCCGCCGGCGTCCCCCAGTCCCCCCTCGCCTCGCCGCCACCGGAGGGGACGCGGGCTAAGCCGCGCGTGCCCCGGGATGGTGGCGGTCGGGCTTCCTCCGTTGGAGTGCGGTGCCAGCGGCCGGTGTTCGGCTGGCGGTGGGTCGCGCCGCTGGCGTCCGAGCGCACCTCCGGGCCTGCCAAGGCCGGATCCGGGCCTTGGAGCGGCTGCGGCTCGCGCTGCATCCCCTCCCCGCTTCAATTCGCCGGCGAGATCCAGATCGGGGACGTCCCCTTCGTCGAGCTCGCGGGTGGTGCTCTGGCGGCTTGGGTGGGCGCTCGGAGGCTCTTCCTCGGCAGATCCAATGCGGGCTGGGGGGGGGGGGGGCTCGCCTCGCCCCTTAATCGCGGCCGGCAGGATCTGGCACGCCGGTGGCGCGACTGCCGGGCCGACGATGGTGAGCGGTGCCTGATGGCGCGGAGGTGGCTGGAGGCTCGGGCTGCGCGACGGTGGCTCCTTCGCGGCGGCGGCGCGGCTGCTGCGGGGGAGGTGTGCGGGCCAGCAGGATGCGGTGCGTGGGGGTGATGTCGAGATGCTCCGGGTGAAGACCTGTCGGGCTTGGCCGGCCGGTGGCGGCGGCGGCGGCGGCCGTCGTTCCCCCCCTGGAGGTGCTACCGTGGAGATCTTTGACGCGTACTACCCTCGGGTCAAGCTCTTCGGGTGAAAACCTAAGATCCGACGTCGGATCAGGCGGTGGCGGCGTCCTCGTCGCATCCTCCTTTGGGGCGTCATCTTGAAGAGTTTTGGTCATGTTTGCGCATTCCTGAGGCTGGACGCCCACAACATTGCGGTCGGCTGGTGTCCGTCCGGCGATGTAGGTGGTGGGCGTTGCGACTTGTGTGGCGACGACAATGATGGAGCGCGGAGCTAGGTCGCGGCTGGTCCTTCTGATGTCGACAGTCCGATGCGCCGACGGGTGCTCCTATGTTTGTTTCTCGCTGTGACAGAGAAGTCGGCGCTGCGCGTGGCGGAGCCCCTGCGGCAACGATGACTCCATGAGGGTAGTTTCAGCGGACGGCGTTCTTCGGAGGTTGCGATGGACTAGGTCGGTGCGAGGCTTGCAACTTTCTCTCGTGAAGCGCTTCAGCAAAATCGGAGCTGCCGGTCCTCGATGCCTCGGTCGATTGTTTGGCTATGGCCGACGAGGTCCTCGGGTGTCGTTTGCTTGGAGAGGTCTTGACGGGTCGTCGGCGGCGAAGTCGGAGTCCCCTGCTAGAGGAGAGGTGATGACGAGGACATTGCAGGCAACCTCGACGGTGTTCTTTCCTCGACGGTGTTTGTGGTCTTGTGGGTGCCAGATCGATCGGTGTGCCCGTTCTTTGGGCGTGTTGTACCGGTTTTCGCTCGGATTTCCGTTAATTAACCGAGCAACTCTCTTCTTCTTAATCAATGAAAATGGCAAATCTTTTGCCTCGTTTCAAAAAAAAAATACTCTTCTAATTAATCAAGGCAGGAGCTACTTCGAGCTCGAAAGAATGGAGCTGCTGCCGCTACACGCCGGTGAGCTGCTAGTCCGGCTAGGTCCGTGGCTGATTCTACCATATGTTGCCACGGGGTACGAGGTAGACGACGCCGGCGCTTTGCCCAGCCGGAATCCGGGAGCGATAGAGAAACCGACGATCGACCATGCCTCCTACACCGGCGCCGCGCGCGGGGGCGGGGCCACGCTCTCCATGTACTCCGGGCGAAACTCGGCACAGTGGCTGGGCAGCTGGTAGCTACACAAATCCAGGAACCCTCCGTCGCCGCCGATGCAGCCGTAGCAGGCAGCAGCTAGAGCGGTCCGAGGAGCAAGCAGAGGCCGCCCGCACGGTGCCCTGCTCTTGTTCCTCCTACTCCTGATGCTGGAGGACGCCGTCGCGCCGCGGAATAAGGCGCTAGAGCGGGACCTCCTGCTCGAGCCCCAGAACCTCAAGTCGTTCCATACAATGGACGCCGCCGCGGCCCACCACCCCACCCTCTCCGGCGAGGAGATCGAGCTCGCCGCGGGCACGATGACGCCATCGCGCGCCCGGGCGCGGTGGTGCTCAGGCCGGACGGGGTCATCCACGGCATCGAGCGCCTCCTTGTGCCGTGGTTGAAGTCGCAGTTAGGTGATTAAAACGGATCTGATGATCACATGTAGAGTGGAGTGATCTGCAGCTAGCTAGCGTGATTCCCCACCAATCGAGATGATTGATTACTGGTGCAGTTTCTTGACATACGTGCGGTCCAGTCTAACAACGATGATCCATGCCCAAAATGACAAAAATCATTAACTTCACCTTCATAGGTGAGCTCTACTAGCTAAGCATCTCGATTTAACAAATATACACTATCAAGTGGGTGGGCTGTTACCATCTTCTCACAGATGGTTGACTGCGTGACTGTAATAAGAACTCTGAACAAACAAACCCCTCCCATAAACCCAACACTAATTTGAGATCGAGGGAGGATGGAGACGGTCAGGTTCGGAACTTGTGAGAGGCCGGTGAGATCTAGATCTTCTGAGTAACAAGTTGAGCAGCATAACAAGTGAGATCTAGAATGAATTCAAGGCAGCAAAATCAATCATGCATGCATGGGACAGGAGCATTTGCTACTACTAGAGAAAATCTTTATGGAAACTAATTACCTGGATCAGAAGCTCTGGCGAAGCCGGGTGTTTAGAAGCGCTGGAAAATCTTAATGAAAAAAATGAAGTAGCTATACATAAGTGGTCATTGTTGTGCTCTACCTAAGTGGGGTATGATAGGCTGCACAACTTCCCTGGTATATATACACGGCCCACGTGCTACTTAGCAAACGTATATATCATGGCAGCTGTGCATCATGTTAATGTTAATGCAGAGTCAAATTCTTATACTAGCTCATCACAGGTTGTGCAGATTAATGATCCAAACGGAAAATCAGATTAACTAAAGAGCATGCTTGCCTCGTTTGTTTCTTAGCACATTAAACAATGACGAAGCTCTGCATGCAGCCCATGTGAACGGACGCTAGTTCCTTCCTCCCAATCAGACGGCACCTTTTACATGCTTGCATTGAATATTCTGATTAATTAGCAGCTAACCTACAGAAAGCTAGCTACCTCCGTCACGGTTTAGAAGGCACAATTAAACTTGCGTGCGTTTTCATAATAGACAAGATTTAAGGTGTGAAGACAATTACTTCTATTAATTAGTACTACTACTCTATTTATGTATGCACGCATCCTCTCAATTTTTTGTTGCTCTAGCCGGTTGGAGTTGATGCATGCATGGTGTGAATGTAATTAATACTACTACTTCATTCATTTATTGATGCTACTTTTGCTACATCTCACAACCAATCGGCGACTACCTTGGTCTCAGAGATTTTCAAGCGTGCCTTCTAAACCGTGACGGAGGAAGTAGTATCTTAGCATATAAGGGCTCTCCCAATGCATTGTATCTTAGCACAATATCATAGGAGCAATAAAAATTTAAGATACAACCCCCACAATGCATTGTTTCTTAGAGGTTGTATTTTATTTAATGATTTTGGCTTCATGCATAAATGTGATTGGTCTAACCATGCATTTTCCATATGATCACGTGCAATGGTTGTATCTTAGCTAAGATACAACCTCCCTCTCTTTCTTCATTAAATAGTATGCCACATAAGCAAAATGCCTATGATTACGTGCTAAGATACAACCTCCCTCTCTTAGCTAAGATACAACCATTGCACGTGGTCATATGCAAAAAGCTTGATTAAGCCAATCACATTATGCATGGAGCTAAAATCATTAAATAAGAGACAACCTCTAAGAGCATGGTTAATAGTATAGTCAGTTGCTGGCTATAAGGAGATGACATGTCATCTATAGCTAACCTTATAGTCAACAAGTACAATAGGAAGGCTATAAGGAATACTACTTTAGCAATATATGTCTCACATGTCTATCTCACAAAGTGCCTAGGAGCACGTGTTGCAGCTGGCTACTAATTAGTAGCCCGCTTCTCTTCTCTCTCCTCTTCTCTTTCTTCCAACTAAGCAACAATATACTATTTTATTCCTTATAGCCCGCCCAGTCATCTCTATTGTACTTGCTCGAAGAAACAATGCATTGTGGGGGTTGTATCTTAAGTTTTTATTACTCCTATGATATTGTGCTAAGAAACAATGCATTGGGGGAGCCCTAAGGGCATCTCCAATGGTTGTAAGATAGGTGTTGATAAATTTGCCACCTAGGATATATTGATGATGTGGCATGCAATAAATAAGGTGAGAGAGCATAGTTGTATGTAGATTAACCAACAATTCTTGCACAAGCTCTAAGGTAGAATAGAGAGCAACCACATTTATTTTCTCACATTTCTTGAATGACTTACATACAATCCATTGGGTACTTGTATGATACCTTGTTGGTTGACGACATGGACATTTTACCAACAACACTTACATACAAACCATTGAAGATGCTCTAAACATGGTTAGGGCTCTTCCAATGCATTGTTTCTTAGCACAATATCGTAGGAGCAATAAAAACATAAGATACAACCTCCACAATGCATTGTTTCTTAGGGGTTGTATCTTATTTAATTATTTTGGTTACATGCATACATGTGATTGGTCTAGCAATGCTTTTCACATATGGCCACGTGCAAGAGTTGTATCTTAGATACAACCTCCATCTCTTTCTTCATTAAATACTATACCACATAAGCAAAATGCACATGATTACGTGCTAAGATACAAACATTGGGAGTGCCCTTAGACTAATCATATTTATGCATTGAACCAGAATTATTAAATAAGATACAACTCTTAAAAAACAATGCATTGTGGGATTGTATCTTAAATTTTTATTGCTCCAATGATATTGTGTTGGCTTTCCCAATGCATTGTATCTTACCACAATATCATAGGAGCAATAAAAATTTAAGATACCACCCCACAATGCATTGCTTCTTAGGAGTTGTATCTTATTTAATAATTTTGGTTCCATGCATAAATGTGATTGGTCTTATTTAATAATTTCGGCTCGCCGGCGAGCCTATCCATGCCGAACACCGCCGTCCGGCCGCAAGGGCCCGACCGAGCAGTGACTGCCCATAACCACATTCTGTCGTGCCGCCTCCTCCGCCCTTGCCAGATCAGAGTGTTGCCGCCGTGAGGTCGTCGCCGCCACCGCCGGTCTTCTTAGCCACCGCGCCGCCCACCACACGGCTGGTCCACCCCGTCGCCGGCCAACAGGGAGGGCCGCCGCGCCGCAGAGCCCGGCGCCCGCGCCGCGCTCCGACCGGCCGGATCTGACCCGCCCCAGGGCCAGCCAGCGGGAGAGCAAGAGGCCCCGCCGCCGCCGGCGACGGCTGGGCTTCGCCCGGCCGCTCCCTCTGGCGGCGGCGAGGGAGGAGGGAGGAGGAGAGGGGAGGCCTGGCGGCGGCGGCGCTAGAGTTCCCCCGGGTCACCAGGTCGGGGGCGACACGGGAGGTGGGGAGTTTTTTGAGCAATTCTCCACGGCGTCCGCTTCTGCTCGACGGACCCCGCATGGTTAATAGTATAGCCAAGTGCTTGCTATAAGCCATCTTATAGCCCATTTATAGCTAGCTTGTACAATACTCCCTCCGTCCCAATTTATTAGGCCCCAAGACCGTTTCTCTTAGGCTTCCTCCAATGCATTGGTGCTTCGATAAGGTGCTAAGGGTATTAAAAAGCTTAGCAACCAATATCTCCAATGCATAGATGCTTAACTATTGTAGCTAAGCTTGCTTTATTTATTTTTTTAATCACTAAACTCCTTCATGCATTGGTTGGCACACATTTTGCATAGGTCCACGCGCTTAGCACCGTTTCCTCATGGGGCACCAAAGTGCTCTCTCTCTCCTCTTTAATTGCCTTGCCACATCAGTTTTTTGCCTATGTGGCATCCTTAGCACATATACACGTTGAAGCATTGGGAGCATCCTTAGACCAAAGGCACATAGTAATTTGCTCACATTAATCACTTCATTTCACTCTCAATACACTCTCTCATATGCTAGCTCTCGCATGTAACCAATAACAAAATATGCATGCAATGTGTTTATTTCCTAGCAATAGAACTAGCAATACTAAATCTTTATGCAACCAATGAAGAGAATGCATGCATGCAACTCCCAATACAAGACCTTATAAAAAAGACATGCTTATGCTATTTTGGGTCTAATAAACCGGGGCGGAGGGAGTAGTTAGCTGTAAAAAAGTACTCCCTCCGATCCATAATAAGTGTCGCCCATCTAGTACAAAGTTTGTACTAGCTTAGTACAAAATGTGAGACACTTATTATGGATCGGAGGGAGTACTACTTTTAGCATATATGGTCCAACTTTTATTTTCACAAAGCATCTAGGAGCACGTGCTAGAGTTGGCTTTTCACGAAGAGACCGTTTCCCTTCTCTCTCCTCTTCTTTCTCATCCAACTCAATAAAAATATAGTGTTTTAATTCTTACAGCCTGTTGACTGTACTTTATTGTACTTGCTCTAAGCAAAATGACTATGACTACGTGCTAAGATACTATATTTGAAGGCTAGCTGTATTTTACTAGTTTTATTAGTTACAACACGCTGGAAGTTGAGGCCCATAATTTAATCTAGCTAGTCGTCTCCCATCAGACGGGTTGAGGATTCCATACACACTATGGCATAGCTTGCACTGCCCACCGTGATAAAATAATTCGTCGCCAAGTCACTCTATACACCAAGGAATCCATCCACTTACTTGCCAACACGCCGCAGCACGTTGCTCGATCTCTTGACCCGAAAGACGCGGCTTAACATGTTACTCAAACCAACTTGGCTTCCTTAGTTAAGCACTCATTTATAACTACCTTACACCAAAACATAAACTGAAAAATACACAGTACTAGTATTAATTTGTATAAGCATCCCACAGAGGTTTGAACGAGAACAAAGTTGACACACGGACATGTTGTGTGCAACTTATATTCTGTAGCTTGTGTCATACGTATATATTCGGAGTCATTCATCATTCAAAATAGACGTAATTGGACTCATAAAAAACTTTTACGCTTCCCATAAAACTTTTGCTTAATAAGTCGTCTCTTTGCCTCTTCTCCAGCAAGATGCACTATCAGCCAGTTGTCAAAACTAGCATAGTGGCCCTCGCAAATGCGAGGACTTCGCCTTACTGTTTTGAATATGTTTTATTGTGCTATAGATATATGTATATGCAATTATGAATAATATACTTCTATAGCCACCATAAATGGTACACTATACTAAGTATTGCCTAGCTTGGAAACATTTTTATTCGCTTTTATTTTGAACAAATTATGGTAACTCATTCCAAAATTTCACCCTTGCTCACGATAGAATAAAAGAAAGATTGAAGGTTTATTTTAACCAATGGATTGATGGCCGGATTGATTTAGTTTTAAATTAATTTATGAAGATACATAGAACTGGTACTGGTTGAGTTTTACTCACCAACTTTTTGTAATATATTTACATAAATTATTAATACATAATACCACCGTAGAACAGTTGTTCTATGGTTTGGCTTAAAAAGTGATATAAGATAACCAAGCAAAATAGTACTAATGTGCAAAGATCAGTCGCCACCAATTGGATCCTATCATGCAAGCAATCGGATCGTTGGAGATTGCTTGGTTGGAGGCATTAGAAAGTCCGGCAGCCGGTGAAGCAATGAAACAATACTGATTGATTAGGTTAAGAACTAGCAAACATGTCCGTGCGTTGCAACGGGTGAAAAATATCATTGCATTCAGTCTATGTGGCAGAGATAAAAATAACTTTAGAGAATTATCGAGCGTGATTAAAAAATATAGTAATACTCATGGATTGCTATGGGCAAAAGGTGAAAAATAACTTCATGCATGTCATGGCAAGGGACAAATTTATTTCCTGCCTTTTGTCTCTTTGTCGATCACTATATTATTTATCGATTTGTATTATATATCAATTTGTTAGTTTCATCCCGCGGAGGCATATCAATGTGGAGTGAGGGGTGCATCGATCTCGATCGTGCACCTCATGGTGAGGGAAATCATACGGAGGTGGCCTACCGGGGCAGGCTTAAAACAAGGATATTGGAGCCATCCATGCCGAGAACTTCGGCATAATCAGCTTGATGCCTATTTTGACAGACTTTGATGGGCTTTGAGCCATCCAAATCCGATACCCATTGTCGAACTCTAAAAATATGCTTACTCTCTAGCAAAATAAATTATAATAAATATTATTCATCTTTAGATGCTAGTGTGAAATAACAAATGGCATTGTTTGACATGCACAACACAATTAGAAGGGCACTTGTTTAATTGCTAATCAACAACAATCTCACCAGAAGATTCACATTGTACGAGTAGGGCATCACTATTTAATTTGGGAAGAGCAAAAGGTAATATTTGTGCATGCTGATAAACGATTTTGATTAAATTTTGGTGACCTGGGAAGAAAATTATATATATTTAATTTGGAAGAACAAATACATGTGCGTGGAAGAACAAATATTTAATTTGGAGTACAAACTATCAAAACCAGGCATCGAAACGGTTTTGTAAACCAGGTCCCCGGAGAAGTTGGCCATTTGGGGGTCATTCGCAAACGAAACAGAAACAGTGTGGGGGTAGGAACCAAATATGCAAACGGAAACGGTAAAGAAAAATAAAACAAAACCGTGTGCAATAAACCTGGTCAGATGTCTTGAAGTGAGAGCGTGAAAGCCCCTCCCCTCCCTTGCCGCCGCCTGCCACTAAGGGCATCTTTAATAGGTTGTATGTAAGTTGTGTTGGTAAGGTGTCCATGTCATCAACCAACAAGTTATCATACAAGTACTTCAATGGGTTGTATGTAAGTCATACAATACTCCCTCCGTCCCGGTTTATTGGGCCCAAAGACCATTTCTCTTATACCAAGGTATATAGTAATTTGCTCACATTAATCACTTTATGTCATTCCCAATGCACTCTCTTATATGCTAGTTTTCACATGCAACCAATGAAAAAACTTGCATGCGGTGTATTTATTTTCTAGCAATGGGACTAACAACAATAACTCCTCATGCAACCAATGAAAATGATGCATGCACACAATTTTCCAAGATGAGACCTTATAAAAAGGGACATGCTTATGCTGCTTATGGGCCTAACAAACCGGGACGAAGGGAGTAGAAGCTTAGATATAAATGTAGTTGCTTTCTATTCTACCTTGGAGCTTGTGCAAAAGGTGTTGGTTAATCTACATACAACATTGCTCTCACTATAAAATCGGTGATATTTTTTGACAAAAAACCCTCGTGAAGAGGGACAAACGTCGCTGAAGTAAGTTTTTTTAACGAATACCGTCACGAAGTAATCACCCTCCCGTCCAAGCGCTCGGGCCAATTTCGGTGACAGTCCCGCCTGGTTTTAGAGGACGTATTTGGTTGTCACCGGGACTTTTTATTTTCTGCGACAGTTGTACGTGTGATGGCACCGGAGTAGTGCTCCTCGTTGGCTACCCCAAGTGAAAGGTTGAGATGTAGCGTAGTGGCAAATTTGCTTGGAAAAGATACCAAGGTTTGAGTCAATCCAGTAGGACTCCAAGATCGACAAGTAGGTGGTAAAGTGAACAATGGCGCCGTTCACAACCGAGGGTTGCTTACTTTACCTGGACCTGCACACACAACAGATCGTTTTGCTCCCAACAAGTACAAAGGGGTTGTCAATTCCTCCAACCTTGTTGTTTACAAAGAATTAAACACAAGAGGATAATGATAGTGATATTTGCTACTGAAAGTAAAAGCAATAAATAAAATGGAGGTGTAAATAGTGGTGGAAATATGGAACGGGGTCCCATGATGTTCACTAGTGATGTCTCTCTCCCAAAAGACGATAAAATAGCTAAGCTGGGTGAACAAATTACAGCTGAGCAATTGACAGAATTATAAATGCACCGCAATGCTAATTATGCTAATTGAAAATGAGAAGCTAAAAAGTATGGGCAGTACGCCAAGACAAGTAGACCGAAATCCATTTGCATCTACTCGCTAATCATCCACCTTGAGATATCTATCCAGAACATCTCGCTGGTATTAAGTTATGAGCGCCACCCAAAGTGTAAACTCAAAGCAACAGACAATTGCATTAACAATCTATGCATAAGTTAAACAATCCTTGCAACCGCAGTTACAAGCACCGTTGTTTTCTTCCTGGTGGAAACAACACATCCCCTAATCTCATGTTTCTGTCACTCAAGCTAGACATCGGGGGCATGAACCCATAATCATGCATAACGCTTCCTCTTGGAGTTACTATCTACTACCTGGCCAAAGCAATAAAAAGCAACGGAGAACATGCAAGAATTACTCAAGAACAAATTATAAAAGGTAAACAAAATATATAACTCATCACGATCTAAACATAATCTCATAATCCATCGGATCCCAGCAAACACAGCATAGCAACAACAGGAAAATTACATAGGTGCCTTGATCATGTAGGGCAGCTCACAAGGACTAAACATTGAAGAACAAGATTGGAGAGAAGACATCACATAGCTACTGGTCATGGACCCATGGTCCAAGGGGGGCTACTCACGGCACATTGGGGAAGCATCCATGGTGGTGGATAAGCTCACGGAGGTCAATCCTCCCTACGGAAGGGTGCCGGGAAGAGTTCTTCTGGTGCTCCCAATCTTGGAAGCGTGGCGGCGGCGAAACAAAGAGGTATTTCACGATGTGGGTTCCTCCTGTTTACAAAGAGGCAAAACAAAGAGGTATTTTATCGTATTTTGGGAGAGAGACATCACTAGTGAACATCATAGGACCCCGGTCCATATTTCCAATACTGTTTACACCCACTATTTATTTTCTGCTTTATTTACTTTTCCGTTGCTATCACTATCATTATTATCCCGTGCGTTTGATCCTTTGTAAACAACAAGGCCGGAGGGATTGACAACCTCTCTGAACTCGTTGGGAGCAAAGTTATTTGTTGTGTGTGTAGGTCCACTTCAACCGCCTAATTTCTGGCGCCGTTGTCACCTTCCTGTCGTTGCTGGAGTCCTACTGGAGACAAACCTTGGTATCTTCACCGAGGGAAATTTGTTGTTGTCTACATCTCAAACCTTCCACTTTGGGTAACCAACGAGGGGCGAGAAGCCATCAAAGCAATTTCTGGCGCCATTGTCGGGGACTCTAGTCTACAAGATAAGGGAGTTGCACACTATCTTTTATCTTTGCTTTTTAGTCTTGTTAGTTTACCTTCCAGTTTTTATCTTCGTGTCCTTTATCAAAAATCCAAAAAAATAGCATGTCTATTTCCTTACTTGCCAATCAATGTCTGACTTCTTTGAAACCAGATCTTATTGGCATGGAGGATTCACCGAGGATCAACAAAAGTGGTACAAGGAACATCGCTTGTCTCAAAAGGGGATACACTTATGGAAACAAATACACCAGTTGTATGAGTATGCTAGGAACTTGTGCTTAATATATAATATATCTTTCTGCAGGGATGAATCTTGTTGTTTTATGAGGCACAAACACCTTGCTTTCCAATGTGAGTACAAAGATGATGAAACCTTAGCTTCTTATGCTAATAGCAATTATGACTTTGATGATGCAGAGCAAATAGAAGAATTTGTTGCTTATAAGGGTGCCTATAAAATTACTTCTCTTCTTAAAAATATCGATGATGCCCCTTACAAATCTGAGTGTCTTCCTATACTTAACTATTGTTTGGAAAATTACGATGCAAATTATTATATTACTGATCATCTTGAGAGAATCTCTCCCCCAAAGGAAGAGACTAATGTTTTGCAGGACTCTATGGAAGAAGAAATTGTTGAACCCGAAATCCCCTTGGATGAAAAAGAGGAGGAGAGTGACGAACAAAAGGAGGAAGAATGGAGTCATCCATGTCTACCTTCTAATGAGAGTAACTCTTTGACTCTTACCTTATATGAGTGTTATGATCCTATGGATTCTTTTGAAATATCCCTTTTTGATGAAGTTGATGCCTTCTATGCTTATGGCCGTGATGCCACTATGGATGATGCTTACGAAGATGAACTTGCTATAGTTCCTCATGTTAAGCATGAAATTTTTGCTATTGCACCCACACTTGATTGTCCTATTATCCTTTTGAAATCTCCAACTCATATTCCAGAGAATTGTGCTCTTATCAAGGCTCAATGTGATGGGTTGCATTTATCTTATAATCCTAAAGTTCGTGTTGAAAACTATACATGTGTGCTTGTAGGTCATGAACAAAATGATTTATGTGATAGTTATATTCTTGATGTTGTTCATGATACTACTGAAAATTATTTTGAGAGAGGGAAGTTTGATTGTAGAAATTTCCATATTACTAAAACTCCTCTCTTTATGTTGAAAGTTTTAAAGTTGTTCTTGTTCCACCTTCCCATGCGAGTTTCTTTGTGCTTCTTTGATTTATTTTCTTACAAGATGCCTATGCATAGGAAGTGGGTTAGGCTTAAATGTGTTTCATATTTGCTTCTTGATGCTCTCTTTTGCTTCAAAATTCTTATTCTTGTGAGAGCATCTTCTGTAATATTTTTGCCTAGCTTAAAGCCACTCCCATACTGATCCGAGCTGCAGAGGGAGAGTCATATTAGCGGGAGCGGCGTTTCTGCACCCAGGTGCATTCGCACCCGAAAAAACTAAAAAAAATTAAATAAATATGAAAAAAGCTCAAAAAAATTTAAATTTTTTTGTGGTGGAAGATGCTTTTGAAAGAGATGTTCGTGCAAAATTTGGAGAAGTTCGAACCTCTGGAGAGTGCGCGGAAAAAAAGAGAAATTCGTTGCTTCTCACGAAGACACTATTCACGCACTATTCCAGACAGAATTTGTCTTTTTTGCCACGCGCTCTCCAGAAATCCAAACTTCTCCAAATTTTGCAGAAACATCTCGCATATAAGCATCTTTCACCATAAAAAAATTTAGAATTTTTTGAACTTTTTTACGAATGTCTTTTTAAAAATCTTTTGCCCAGAACTAGATGAGCCTGGGCTCATCTTTGAATTACCGCATATTAGCATCCTACATAAACACGACAACTATTCTCGGTTTAAAGCCAGGAATACCTGAACTCGACCACATGACCTACAATATCTAGCAGCTCAAGAGATCAGGTCTTATTGGTCTTAAATTCCTCCACAGAGAAGACCCATAACCATTATCAATTAGACCATTCTCTGGATTCCATTGCAGTGTAAGTAAAATACCATTCTATCTAAAAAAAAGATGAGATATTTTTTGTCTTTGACAATGCCAACGTGCCGGTACAGAACATTGCAGTGTAATCAAGATCGACTTTGCATCATCATATAGCAACTGAACAGGACCAGCAGCTTAAACTGTAATTCAAATATAAATGTTCAAGACAACAACATCATCATGTTCCCCCCCCCCCCCCCCCCCCCCCCACACACACACACAGAAAAGTACAACATCAACTGGGTAGAGTGTTCTTCCAGTCTCATGTTAGCCTGACATCCTTGAGAAGTCTTGCAGCCATAGCCCCGGACCTTCTGATTTCCCAGTCATCCATGTCTTCTTTTGAAGCTTTACAAGGTTCGTTCTTCACTCCTGGATCTTCGTCTTCTCCTGGGTTGCAGGCATCGTCATCCTCCTCCTCGGTGTTTCCATTGCCGTTGAGTCCGGCCTCGGGGACCGACGAAGCTTTGAGGTCCATCATGTAAAGATGTATGCTAGGATGTTGATATCTAGCATCCATCTGCGCAAGAATTCAGAAATAATACAAGGGTGAAAACCATCTTTAACACTGATGCAAACAAGTGGAGGGAAAATAATAATCTGATGAGCTTGACTCTGAAATACGTACCTTTGATTTAGATACAGTTTTCACATTGAAGTTGATTTTCCACATCTCCATCATCTGCTCATGAACAGTGGTAGAACGGATCTCATATCCTAGCTGGTTATCAAGAAAAAATACTCAGTGGTGCTCTTATGGAGTACATATCTTCTATGGGGTAAAATCAGACCATTTGGACAGGGCAAAACCACACACCAGTACTTTCGTCTTAGGACCAGATAGTGCAATAATTGTATCCAGTAGAGGTTCCAATAGATGTTCTGAATAGACCTTGAAACGCACATAAAAAATGAATTGGTAAGTCGGTGTGCTGTCATTGGATATTATGTCGAATGTTTGTCATTTGCGTTTTACTTTCACTATGTTCTCAGCATTTAGATTTCATATTCATAGGGGTATGCCTATTATTAATGACATCCATGGATAAATATTCCCAAGAATCTGTAATGTGGGGCCTCCTCTACAGTTTTCCATTACAAAAGAATCTGTAATGTAACCAACCAAGTTTTTTCTTCTTCTGAAGTTAGGTAAATACTTTAGAGGTTTCGATATTAAAAAATGGTAATTCGATTATGTAGAGGTTACGGCCAATATGTCCGAGACAGTCAGTACATACATTGCTCTTTCCCGATTGTAATTCAGCATACAAACTTGCGTAATATGAAAGCAGGATCCACAACTTGAGGGAAGTATTTGCACCAAACACAAGTGCTACGTCAGAAAGCTTACAACATCAGTCCCAATGATGTAATCGAATGGAGGTTCAACGGCTCTGATATGTTCTTTGTTCCCCCAATCCAATTCCGCAACCGTAACAGATCCAAAGGAACCTATTTGCAAAACAGAACATTTTAAGAACTAGGAATGTCCAAGTGTGGCGAGCGGATTGAAAGAACACACCCTATACTAAAATTTAGTCAACTACCAAGGAGCTAACATAAGGTCTATGCATTTAGAACATGTAATGATGAGTATAACTTCACAACATCCGAAATAACAGATATGAACGGTGCTCTCGTTGCTTCTCTTGCATAACGAACCTGACTCAGGATTAGACTGCGCGATCCACGATTTGTTGCGTTCAACATTCCTCATGAGCAGCGGGAGCACCTCAACTTGGTCGGTTGTAACAACATCACAGCCCAGCAGTGCCATTCCTAAATGAGAAGCACGTGTTATTTTCCCTGAGAGAGAACCTGCAAACCAAAGATCTAGATGTCTCTGAAACGGCAACGAGATCGATTCAACTTACCGAGCCCGGCCAGACCACAACCAGCTCCCAACTCAATCGCCCTTTTCCCTTTCAGCTTGGACGGGCAAAACCTACCTTTCCTGCTATTCTTTTCCTGCAAATGTAAAGACAGGCATTGACATTAGCACTAGCACTAGAAAATCAAGCTTACAAAAATGCAGAGAGCTTCGAACTGACAGGTGGCCGTTACCAGGAACTTGGCGAACACCATCGACGCGTCCCATACAGTAGTGCCGAGGTGCTTCGAGTTAGGGTCCTGCAAACAGCGTAAAATTCAGACTGGATGAGAGTGGCAGCACTGAAGAAGCTAAGAGACCGCATCGCGTCAGGGGGAGCATGACGACCTGGGAGATATGCAGGCGGTGGCCCATCAGTTCCAGTGTGATCGCCGACGTGCTCGGGGAGTTCAGCCTGCCACCAGATGCCACCGTACGTGAGACCGGAGTACAGAGGAAATCAGTGGAGCAGCCCAGTCTCTGCTAAAACTAGAGCTAGATGCAGGAAGAAACGGGAGGAGGAGAGCTGGTTGCGAGAGGGGTAGAGCGTTCAGGGTGTCGCGCGATTACCTGTCGTGGTCCATGGAATCCGGTGAGCTTCCCGGCGGCCGGAGCTCCGGCGGTGTCGAGGGAGCGGCGGCGAGGGTGAGGGTTTCGGCGAGGGCCGGAGGAGGACGAGATTGACGGACACGGAGGAGGACGGGTCACGGAGGCCCAGATTTTCTTCAGTTGGGCTTCACTCACTGTCTCTAGGTAAGGTGATTACCTTTGAGAGCCCATGTCCACGTGTCCGATTCAAACGCCAGATGAGCACGGACACGTCTCGCGCAGCCTCACCGGCGGCATCCACGCCGACGGTGCCGCGCCGCCTGTCGAGGTTCCGCCGAGCCGGCAAAGCCGTCGCGGCCGCCGCTCCGGGAGGCTTCCTCCACCTCTCCCTCCTCGCCTCCCTCCGCCGCCGGCCCTCGCTCCAGGCGCACGCGCAGCTCCTCCTCCTCGGCCTCCCGCTCCCGCCGCACGCCGCCTCGCGTCTCCTCCGCCCGCACCTCCGATCGGGGAACTACCTCGCCTCGCTCCGCCTCTTCCTCCTCATCCTTCGCGACCGTGGACCGTCGCCCAAAGCCTCCCATGGGACGGAGCCGGAGGTCGTCCCCAACTCCCACACCCTCTCCGCCGCCCTCGCCGCTTGCTCCCTCCACGCGTCCCCCACCCCCGGACGCTCCACCCACGCATTCCTCGTCAAGTCCGGCAACGCCTCCGACCTCTTGACCGCCAACTCCCTGCTCCACTTCTATGCGTCCTTCGGTTTGCCCTCTATAGCGCGCAGGCTGTTCGATGAAATGCCGGCGAGGGACACCGTATCGTTCAACACTCTGATAGGTTCGTATGTGAAGGCGTGCTGTGTTGACGATGCTTTCGGATTATTCAGGGTTATGGTGGAGGGAGGGTTCCGGCCAGATGGGTGGACCATCACGGCGTTGTCTGGCGCTTGTGCGGGACTGGAGGATTTGAGGGTGGCAAAAGCATTGCACGGGGTTGCCATGAGAGCGCTTAGGACTGAAGCATTTCATTCACAAGCGGTGGCGATCGTGTTGGTGGACATGTATGCGAAGTGCAGGGGGCTGGCGCTTGCCAGGAAGGTGTTTGATTTGGCAGGGGAGAAGGCAAGGGATGTGAGGTTATGGACCACGATGCTGTCAGGTTATGCAAGTTCTAGGAAGCTCAACATGGCTAGAATGTTCTTTAATGAGATGCCCAAGAAGGATTTGGTCGCTTGGACCACTCTTATTGGTGGATACGTGCAGTTTGGCAGGTCTAAGGAGGCATTGATGTTATTTGAGGAGATGGAGAAGGCGGGATTTGAGGCAGATAGAGTCACAGTAGTTAAAGTGCTTTCAGCTTGTGTTCAGTATCGTATGTTCGATGTGGCAAAGAGGCTGCATCATCGTGTGAGGCATAATGCGCTGGTTAGCACAGATGCAGGACTTGCTGCTGCCTTAGTTCACATGTATGCAAAGCATGGGTTAATACAGACAGCTATGGATGTGTTTTCTGGTGTGGACTACAAATCTAAGACCGTGGAGTTATTCAATGCTATGATAGACGGACTAGCTCATCACAATTCAGGCGAGAAAGGTATTATGCTTTTTGATGAAATGATATCGCTCGGCCTCCATCCTGATAAGATCACGTTCACGGTAGTATTGTGTGCGTGCAGCCGCGGTGGCTTCGTGTCACGAGGGTTTGAGATATTTTATTCGATGGTGGGGAAGTATGGTGTTGAACCAGATTTGAAGCATTATGCTTGCATTGCTGATCTTCTTGCAAGAGATGGACGGCTTGATGATGCTTACCATTTTATCAAGAACATGTCTTTCAAAGCAAATAGTGTGGTGTGGGCTTCTCTTCGGAGAGAATGTGGGATCCGTGGAAATAAGAGGATTGCAAAACTTGCAGAGGAGCAACTTCTTCGGTTTGATCCTAGCTACAAGCCTGAAAATGAAAGTCTCGTCTTGTCTGACATATTTTCAGATGGAAGGAGACAAAAGAGGGCTGCAATGGTGAGAAAGGTTATATGCCTCAAACCTAAGTACAGGCGTAAAAAATAGCAGTATAGGTTTTTCAGACACAAATATGTGTTGGGGGAAGACTGCTCCCAACATAGTGAGATGTTTTCTGTAGCCTCTGGGTTGGTAAATTTAGCCGTAAAACGCCAATAAAAATTGTCAGTAATCTTCGGATGCATGATGGTTGTCGTTCTTCTTTTAAGCATCTGTCGAAGATTTACAGCAGAGATATTGTATGATGGAACTAGACTCCATGGATCAAGGGTCATGTTCTTGCATGGACAACTGGTGATATTAATGCAAATATTCTAGAAAAAGTATGGCCATCATGTGCAGGCAAGCCTCTCTTTCTTTTGTTTCTTCTCCGTGCAGCACATGCGTAATCTAACCATATGTTCAAAATGTTAGGTCTAAAACAATCCACCTGTTAATTAAGATCTAATCCTCAGTTAATTGATCTAATCCAATAACTCACATTTAATTTCAGGTTAACAGCTGGCCTAACTATGTCAGCATCATATCTGAACATTGCATAGAAAATAGAATTGTATCTAAACACTCGTCAATGTGCTGTTGAACTGCAGAAAGGGAAATGAGAGCGCAGAAAGAATCTCTCAACTGCTTTTTGCAATGGCAAACTACTGACTTTGTAATCTTTTTTTAATGTACATGTTTCCAGATAATAACCTGTATTTTCAAATTACTTCTAGAACTTTAAACCTGCATTTCATTGCATTGCCTTTTTTCAGATATTTATATTGTTATTTTTTGGTTAGTATTACTCATTATCTGAAGTCAGATTGAGTATGACTTGGACTAATTTATCATTGGAGGCTCTCCTTTTCATCCATAACAGTGTCAAGAAGGTGGTGACTAACCACAATAATAGCTAACCTTTTTGTTTGTGCTCCACCTTTTTGCTCTCAGTATAAGTAAGATACCACAATCGCACTCTTCCTGGAGAGTTGAAGCATCCTGACCGAGCTCAAGACAAGGTCTAAGTGAGCATGGTGAAGGTATGTTCTTTCGAGCATATAAACAGATATACACATCCATGGCACAACAAGTCCTTGTTATCAGATTGAGAGGTTCTTATGAATGCGTGACAGGGGCTACACAAGGGCAATGAGTCAAAGACTTACGTTCTGAAAGTCATCATGCACTGCCAGTGCAATGGTTGCATCAAGAAGATCAATGATGGGGTGAAAGAGATCGCCCTTTCAGAAGGTACACATGCAGATCGCTCAAATCAGCATCTCTTTGTCGTATACTGATAGTTTTTTAGTTTCGTAATTGCAATCGTTCATGCCTTCTGTAGCACTGCGTTTCTGAATGATCTAAAATTTGGCCTTCGTGTTAATTTGTTATGAAGGGGTGGAGAGGGCTGATCTGGTGGCAGAGACAGCAGAGGTGATAGTGGCCGGGAGAATGGACCCAGAGAAGCTCTGCTGCTTGCTGCACGAACTAACACAGAAGCACGTGAAGATAGAAACCGAAAGAACCGTGTCCGAAGAAGAAACTGCAGCTTCTCGGGAAACCAAGAACAGAGTCGACCAGGTACCATCATTTTCATCCTAATAACTCAGTCTTCCATCTATGATAAAATGAATCATACTATAGTCAAATGATGGTGGTAGGAAATACAGAGCTGGCTGCTGTTAAATCGGTCAAGCATTCATTTCAGTCCTATTGATGCAGTTATTCCTTCATGTTCGTCTTTTGCTGGGGAAACAAGGGTACATAGGACACATTGCACCAAATTAGGTAGGTGACCTGCTGAGCTACCCATTTCTTGTAATTGATATTGCTTGTGCCCAAACACCCACATCCAGACTAGAACCCACAACATGTTCGTATTTGCCTCCATTTCTCAAGTGCTACACGCCAAGTAGGAAGATAGTAGGTCACCACTTATGAACCATCTGGTGTACGTACAATGCACTGCATGATCATCTCAATTTCTCCAACTGAACCTTTCAGGCTACTCCCAGCTTGTTCGCCTCCGCTACACCTGTCACGCCGAGCGCACCGCCGATTCCTGAGGCATGGAGGAGCCAGACCGTGCCTTCCCGGAGATGCGCTTACCGTTGGTCGCTACCTTTGCCCGGCACACTCGGCGTTTGGGCCGCATCTGACATCAAGGGGACAATGGCGGTCTACGAGCTGTAAGACCTATTCAATAGCACATGCACAGCCAGCAGACGCTGCTGCACTCCGTCGTCACCTTCCCTTTCATGCTAGCTGATTTGTTGTCGCGCAAGCATTTTCTGCCAAGAGCTTTAACCGACACGTTCTTTGTTTCTATTTGTGGCTTAATGGCACGGGCATACTCTCTTTTGCTTCGTTGTTAATCCACGATGCTTTATTCAATCATCAGCATTGCTTGCATCAACGCGGTTTAGATTGTAATTGTGTGCAGTAGTAAAGCGAAGTAGGAACTAAGGGAAGAAGTGTAGGAACTGGGCATGGAATCCCAAGTCCTCCGTGCCAATGGGCTGGTTGGAGTGAGTGGGGCGTCTTCTTTGCTGCTGCTCTGTTTTGAGTTGTGCAAGTAAATTTAGTCTAAGGCCCTAAAATACCAGTAATAATTACCAGCAATCTTTGGATGCATGCTGTGTTTTCATTCTACTTTCAAGTGGTATCTGTCGAAGATTTACAGCAGAGATACTTGCTTGAATGATGGAACACAAGGGGTCATCCATGACACTGAATTAGGTTGGTGAGCTGCTGAGGACCTGCTCATTTCTTCTGACCAATGTTGTTTGTGCCCAAACATCCACACCAACTCTCTAGGATGTTGTAAGGCTAAGTAGGAAGATGGTTTTGGTCACCAGCTATATATATGACCCATCTGGTGTATCGTAAGTACGATGCACTGCATGATCATCTCAATTTCTGCAAGTGAACCATTCAGGCTGCTCCAGACTCGTTGGCTCGGGAGACACCGGAAAGACCGAGGAGACGGTGAGACTACGCCTTCCCCGTTGTCGTCTCAAGCGCACCGCTGATGCGCGGTTTGTTTCTTACCCTACCCTGGTCTTTGATGATTTTGCTCCGTCGTTATGATCTTGGCGAGGTTTTGTACGTATGATCATCAGTGTGCCTGAACCTGAACCCCAGAATGTTTCAACTGAAGAAATAGATAGAGAAATCTGAACCTCACCCTTTTTCTCTGAAAAATCGTCGTCCCAAATTGCCCATTTTCCCTAGGGCGCTGAGGTCACTGTCACTCTCACCACCGGATACATAGGAGGTCGACTGTCTGCTGAGGATTACTCGCCTCCTCCGTCATTTCTGTGATCAGGTTCCTCTGTGTCTAAAAACTCCACGTTCAGAGTACACACGACATGGCTTCTGCCTTCTGGCCGTCCAAGTTTTTGCATGCTTCATTCACCTCCCTTCCGTACTGGGAGTACATGATGTCCCCAGCTATGTATCTGGCCCGCCGGAGACCCTGGAGAAGGTGAAATGCGCTGTAGCGCCGGCGACGAGCGAGCCCGGAGAAGAAGCGATGTTAGGGACCAAGGACTCTACTCCCAGATACACTGCTTGCTCTCCGATCAATACGAGTCTATTACAATTGGGGATCTGAGATACACAAATCGAAGGGGAGGAACTACAGGAGGAACACGGGAGGGGAATGGAGTTGGTGAGGAAACAGAGGACCGTGCCGCGCCGGGTTCGTGATCCGCTGGATGACATCTTCCTCCACCGCGGCAGCTTAAGTACCTGGGCGCATCTCGTTCACCCACTCGGGCCCGCTGGTCAGCGGGTTAGGCTTCCTCTGCCTTGTGGGGCGCCTGCCGGTGCTGTCTTGTGGGGCAGCCATGTCAGGGGTGCTGACATCCCCCCCCCCCTTCTTGCGCAGAGGCTTGACCCCAAGCCTCAGCATGCGGGAAGCGAGCCTTGAGAGCCGCATAGTCCTCCCAAGTGTCCGCAACAGCAGCAGCGTCGGACCATCTCACACGAACTTGTTCGACCATGGTGCCGCGCCTTTTGCACCAACGACGCTGCAGGACGGCTGCGGGAACAGTTGGAGCATCAGGCAAGGGTGGAAGATGAACAGAAGCAGAGGTACCTGGAACCAGGGCGCGTCGCAGCTGCGACACGTGAAAGACCGGATGGATCTGCGACCCCGCAGGCAGCTCCAGTTCGTACGCCACCTCATTCACGCATTTGAGAATGCGAAATGGGCCGTAGAACTTATAGGCCAGCTTGTGACACGCACGGCTGGCAACCGAAGACTGAACGTACGGTTGCAACTTCAGAAAGACGGAGTCGCCCACCGCAAAGACTCGGAAAGTGCGCTTCTTGTCGGCTTGATGCTTCATAACCTGGCGGGCGCGGTGAAGTTGTTGCTGCAGCAGCTGTTGCATCACCTGTCGTTCTTCAAGCCAGCTTTGGAGAGAAGGAACTGAGACTGTAGAAGTGGCAGTAATACCCCAATGGCGCGGCTCCCGGCCATACATTGCTCGGAAGGGAGACATGTCGATGGCGGAATGATGCGAAGCATTGTACCAAAACTGTGCTAGGGGGAGCCAGTAACTCCAGCGTCGAGGGCAGGCCTGAGCAAAGCATCGAAGGAAGGTTTCCAAGCACTGGTTGACGCGCTCTGTCTGGCCATCGGTTTGTTGATGATACGCGGAACTCATCCGCAATTCAGTGCCAGCATACTTGAAGAGTTCCTGCCAAAAATGACTGGTGAAAACTGGGTCTCGGTCTGAGATGATAGCACCCGGGAGCCCATGTAACTTGTATACTTGAGTCATATACAGCAGAGCGACTTTGGCGGCAGTGTAAGGATGAGCCAGGGGCAGGAAATGCGCAAACTTGGTGAATTTATCCACGATGACCAAGATGCAGACATGACCTTGTACTCGAACAGTCCAGAGTGTGTTTGGAAAGCTGTCTTGTATTCCTCTCCTTCAGCCAACCGTATCTGGTGGTAGCCGGCACGTAGGTCGAGTTTGGAGAACCAGACCGCCCCATGCAGCTCGTCAAGCAGTTCTTCAATGATAGGCACGGGGAACTTGGCTACGTTGGTCATGGCATTGAGGTGCCGATAATCAATACACATCCTCCATGTCCCATCCTTTTTCTTGACCAAAATGACCGGAGACGAGAAGGCACTGTGGCTGCGCTGAATGATACCTTGGCGCAGCAGCTCACGAACCTGACGCTCGATCTCGTCCTTGTGCTCTGGCTTGTGACGGTAGGGACACATGTTGACAGGTTGCGCTCCTGGAATCAACGGAATGGTGTGATCACAGGCAAGCCGTGGTGGTAAGCCCGTGGGTTCAGCAAAGAGATCCGGGAACTGCAGCAGGACTTGTTCGATGATTGGAGGCACTGGGAGGAGCGCCTCGTCAGTAACTTCAGAAGCAAGGCAGAGGTGCACGGCATGGGACACTGCCCCTGTACGACAGAGATTCAGCAACTGCATACTGTTGATGGCGACACAAGCAACTTCAGCAGCATGTCCACGGAGGAAAACTGGGCCCGTAACTGTAGTGAGAACCAGAGTTTTGGCTCGCCAATCGACGGTCATTCGACTATGATGTTCCAGCCAGTCCATGCCTAGAATGGCATCATAGGTGCCCAGGGGCAGGACCTTCAGATCAGTAGCGAATTCACATCCATGGGTGGTCCAGACGCAAGCAGGAATGCTGGCATAGCAGCACAATTCACCACCATCTGCCACCTTGACTCGGCAAGGACGTCGCAGTGGTTGCACCCCATGGAGCTGAGCGGCCAGTCGCTGATCGACAAATGACGTGGAACTACCCGAGTCCACCAGCATAAGAACTTCCTGGCCTTGCACCCAAGCGTGCAGCTGAAATGCTTTTGGAGCAACCCCGCCGGTGAGAGCCTGTCTCGAGATTGCCATGACAGCCTCAGAAGCAGTGTCGAAGGACGGAGACTGGTCGGGGTCGAAAACGGTGTCGATGCCGAACAATTCGAGGAGTTCCTCGACGACGTGTAGCTGCACGGTGGTTGGGCATGTATGCTCACGCCCCCAACGCTCCCCGCACTTGAAGCAAAGGCCGCGGGCGCGCCTGTACTCCCGCAGGGCCTTGACTTTGCTCAGGTCGCCCCGGTTGGGATCCGGGGCGCGCGCCGCATCAACGCCGCGCCGATCCGTGGCCGCCATGTTGTGGAGTGGTGGAGGAGGACCGTGGCGCACTTGGGGCGGCGGTAGCGGTAGAGGTGTGCCTCCTCGAGAGCCCGCCGAGGCAGCCCGGTGGCTGTAGTTGGAGTAGGATCCCCCTGGCGCACACTAAGCGACCTCCTCTTGCAGCAAGGCAAGGGAACACGTTGTTTCGAGGTCCGGTGGCCGCTGCACCATCACCACGGCACAGATATCCGCACGAAGGCCCTCCACAAAACGAGTAAGATGATAATAAGGATGGATGGAATCAGAGTAAGACGCTAAATGATTAATGATAGTCTCAAAGCGCTCAATATAATCAGAAACAGTAGAAGTTTGACGAATCATGTAAAACTGGTGAATAAGCATCTGATGGCGATCTCGACCAAAACGAGTGCATAGCAGTGTGGAAAAGGATTCCCAATCAAACTCAGATAACTTCTTCTGCACTGACTGTAACCAGCCTGAGGCAGGGCCGGCAAAATTCAGAGAAGCCATTGGTACCCAATATGACTGATGGATGTTGAACATGGTAAAATACTGCTCGCAAAGAGTGCGCCACAGGCGTGGATTCTCGCCCGTAAACAGATGAAACGAAATGGAAGGATGCGCCTGACCAATTCCGGCGAGAATTTGGCTGGCATGAACAAACGGAGAAGGGATCGTGAGTGGGGACTGAAGTGAGAACTGACCAGTGGCGGGGAGAGGCGCCGGTGTAGGCACCGACGCCAGTCCCCGATGAAGATGCAGTTCGCCGCGGTCCGCAGAACCCTTGGGTAGAACCCAGCACGCCCAGGGCAGGACCGGTGAGGCCGCCACCCGTCGCAGGCAGTTGTGCTGACGCGGCCGACGCTCCGGCCTCCGCGGCTGGGGAAGGCGCGTCGGTGGTGCGCCCTCGCTGCAGATCGGAGACCGCAGCGGCGAGACCGTCCACCCGCTTCTCCAGATCGGGCCGCCAGGCGAGGAGGTCGTCGATCTTCGACGTCTGGGCCTTCATGGCGGCCGTGTTGGCGTCGAGCGTGCCGGTGAGCTTGTCCAGATAGCTCTTCACCGCCGGATCCATGGCCTATAGGTGATGACGAGCTTGACGGTCGCGGCGGGTCTCGATGAGATGCGCCAGCGGGAGCGGATGCCGAGGATCGATGGCGTCTCTGATACCAGATGTTAGGGACTAAGGACTCTACTCCCAGATACACTGCTTGCTCTCCGATCAATACGAGTCTATTACAATTGGGGATCTGAGATACACAAATCGAAGGGGAGGAACTACAGGAGGAACACGGGAGGGGAATGGAGTTGGTGAGGAAACAGAGGACCGTGCCGCGCAGGGTTCGTGATCCGCTGGATGACATCTTCCTTCACCGCGGCAGCTTAAGTACCTGGGCGCTTCTCGTTCACCCACTCGGGCCCGCTGGTCAGCGGGTTAGGCTTCCTCTGCCTTGCGGGGCGCCTGCCGGTGCTGTCTTGTGGGGCAGCCATGTCACGGGTGCTGACACAGAGCAGGGACAACACTATACTACTACATGCATGACTCGGGCCGGGTCGAGCTGAGGTCCCACGCGTCAAGCCGGGCCGCCATTATAGTGTTTTGGAACATGCATGCATGCATGCATGCGTTTGGAGATGAGATCGATCAGTGTGTGCGATCCATCCATGGCGTCAACGTCAACCACGCGTCGGCTACGTTCGGGTCGGGTCTACCGTACCCTACACTACACTACAACAAATGGTGATGCATCTCCATCCGACGTCACGTACCGTGACTCGTGCGTGCGTGCGTGCATGCATGCATGATCCGGTCAAGGTCAATGCCAATGCCAATGTGCTCCTGATGATGGCTTGTGTTGCCGCCATGATGCATGATCATACCATGATGAATTTGCTCGGTTGCTTCATTCCTTCCTCCACATTTGGCAGATAATGGTGCATGGTAAGCCAAACTTGTTACCCTCAATCATTCAATCAATCTAGGTGTCCTCTTTCAAACCAACCATCGATTCACATCACCTTCTTGTCCAGCAAAAACTAAACGGATTTATTCATCCTTATGCAGTACACTCTCTGATTTATAAAAAATGTAGATTATTTATAAAATTTACATTAACTTAGTACAAAATAAGCGATATTTATTATGGATTAGATGAAGTACTTGTACTTGAGAACTTGCACTCATTGATTGTCCTTTGCCATCTTTTATTAGCGTTTTTCGTCCTTCACCCTTTGAAGCGAAGTTTACAGAAAAGAGAGGTGGGCGGCCTCATATACGATTTTTCTTATGTTTTTTTTATGTTTTTTTTTTCTTTTTTGCTTGTTCTATTGTTTTTTTTTCAGTTTCAGATTTTCATTATTTCTGGTTTTTTTATAAATTTTTGCAACATATGGTGAACATTTTTAAATACTTATTGAAGTTGTGAGTGTCCAATATGGGTAGTGAAAAAAAATGAGACCAACCCAGAGCTAACCTTGTTGGCTTTTTTTCTATAGAAGAAAACTCCGTGAGCTGAGACTCAACTCGGGTGGGCTGGTTGCAACCTCCAGCGCCCAGCCAACTGGCCGACCCCCAGTTCTCGTCCAGTATGGGTAGTGAGCCTGCTGAAATGTGGTCGATGGAGCACCGAATGAGCTAGATGGTTCTATCTTTCTTTTTAAATTTTTGCTGGTTCGATGTAAATAGCTAGTTTGTATTAGGCATATGATTTCTATAAATAAAATCGAAGGATGAGCCCTTTTTTATCAAAGGGATATATTATCCTGATGCTACCCCACACGTACGGTGTACAATGTTCCAGTTGTAATGCTTATTGATCAGCAGTGGTAGCGTGCTCAATGGTTGGGAGGATATGACCTTCTTTTATTATAAATCGTTAGGGTATCTCTAACGACGATCCTTAAACCTTACGCTTCTGTTTGAGTTGCACTCTTTGTACCATATTAATCATCCAAGGTGGTCTTGTATCAGTCCACGGGCCGGTTTTGAATGCTTGTTTTTTCCGTAAATTCAACCCAAGTCGAGGGGGGAGGGCCACCACAAGTGGAAGAAGAAGAAAAGGTCCAACAGTAGAGGAAAAAATTCCACCAATTTCAGCATTGATGAATTACTTGGACCATATGACTGTTAATTTGTATTGCAATTTATTGGTACTCCCTCCGTTCCAAATTAGATGACTTGCATTTGTATACACATGTGTACAAATATAAGTCACCTAATTTGGAACAGAGGGAGTAGCTAGGATAAAGTACCATCAATTTACTGGCTAGGATTGAAACAATGTTTATTTTGTACATCATATGTAGTGCAATGTGTCGTAAAATCTATTACTATTGTGAATTAGTGAGCACAACATAGACTGTGCAGAATCAGACACCGTAGTTCATCCCTTAATGTAACGCGTGCCACAAGACGGAAAATTAGGTTTTTTTAATTGAGATAGGCCTAATGCAGACAATAAAACTATGTGCACAATGTAGTTTTAGGCTGTATTGATTATGTTAAGCCCAACTTAGTTAAAGATGTAAAAACATCAAAATCCAAGCAGATAATCAAAAACTTACTCCCTTCATTTAGAAATAGTGGATATGGTCTTAATCCCAATTTAAACTGAAACCGTACCAATTATTAGTATTTTCGAACCGTTGAAGCTAAAGGAAATATGCCCCGATGCCCAGGTCATGCGCGTCCATCAGTCAAGCAAGTCAGTCAACCGCGGCCCACCTGTCGGGACACTACACGCACATGTAGCGAAATTCCGTCCTAGCTGGACACGATGTGACAAGCATTTTCCTATGTGAGTGAGTTGGTTGGTTCGTTTAAATTGTATCGTTTCTTGACGATGAAGCAAGCAAGGGAGGATGGATGGATGGATCCGGTGCCACGTACGCAGCACGAAGAGGGAGCTACGTACTCCTACTTGCACATCACGGCGTGAGGACGTACTGTGGGGTGACATGAAAAACCCAACCACGTCGAACCAGACGCGCACACATGGATGAGCCCCCCTACACCTATATATAACCGCTTCAAACGCCCATCTGATTCCTCACAAGCTCCGGTCTCAGTTCGATCGATCGTTCACCTTGAGTGAGAGAGAAAGCCAAGAAGAGGAGGAGGAGGAGGAGAAGGGTCCATTCCATTCCATCTGATCGCTCGTCGCGTCGATGGGGAAGAAGCAGGGCGGGGAGGCGGCGAGGGAGTTCGTGATCATGGTGCCCATGCACTGCCGCTGCATCGGGTGCCGGAAGAAGCTGCGCGACGCCGTGAGGGGCCTCAAGCGGGCCGCGGGCGTGCTGACCGTGCGCCAGTCGTCGGCGGCGGAGGACGCCGAGGAGCTGACCCTGCTGGCCACGTCCGACCCCGAGCTGCTCCGACAGATCGTCCAGGACGTCATGGAGGGCAAGAAGGTCCACCTCGTCTTTCCGCCCAACAAGGGCCGCTCCGGCGCCGGCGACGGGAAGGAGGACCCCCGCCTCGTCGACACCGCCGCGCTCCAGGGGCTGGTCGACGACCTGCAGCGCCTGGCGCCGCAGCCGGGCCGTCGTCACCACGACGACCATCACCACCATTACCAGCCGCCGCCGCCGGAGCCTGAGTGGAACAGCTACGTCACGGCGTACCCGTGGCTGCCGTCCTACTACCCTGGCCCGCCGGCCCCTGCCTGGGAAGCTCCGGGAGCGTACGGGTACCCTGCCCCGGCGGCGGCCGCACCTGGCTACTACTACTACCCTCCGAACGCGCCGCCGTGCCCCGCCGGGCTCGACTACTGATCGAACGCCGGCCTAGCGGAGCATGTATGTACGTACTAAAGAGACCAAGATCAACATACATACAAATAAATACATACCCCACTCATACACTCCCTTTTGTACTACTGGTCCTGTCTTCAGTCGGGTTGAGCTGATCGCACTAGTATCATCAGCAGCGCCAGCAATACGGTGCTAGTATTTGTATGAGTGCTATATATTTATATGCGTCCTCAAGAAAAGAAAAGAATAAAGTGCTGTTCATATGTACCAGCAGCTTCTCTGCAATGCATGATCATTAGTGTCTGTACACGGTTTCACTATCGCTATACGTATATCCCATCTTGTAACTTGTACTGTACTTGAGTTCCGTACGTACTTTGGAATTATAATTCGGTGTTGTGGTGGTTTTGTTGGCAATGAGGGAAAGACCCAGGGAGGGCCAGGGGTACATGAACCGGACCAGCAGATGAGCAGATGAGCAGAGCTTCTACATGCGCGTCCGTCCGTCCGTCCGTGGAGCTGCTAGTCAGTCAACCACGGCCCACGCGTCCGATCAATCATATCTTAGCTTTCTGTGTAGTACTACTATTGACAGATCTAGAGAGATAGATCACAGTTCTAAGGAAGAGGAAGACATGATTTGGAGAAAAATCTGGGGCCTTCTACCGATCCCCTTCTCTGTTCTCTTACTTATATTTTTTCCTTTTACAGTGTAGTCCCTAAAAGCGTACATAATTACAACTCACACCAACACTCCCCCTCAAGATGGGGAAAATACATCATAAAGACCCATCTTGCTACAGAATATAGAAAACGTTTTCTCAGGCAGACCTTTTGTAAGTATATCTGCTACCTGACTAGATGAACTAACATAAGGCATACGTATTATCCCTCTATCCAATTTTTCCTTGATGAAGTGACGATCAATCTCCACGTGTTTGGTTCTATCATGTTGCACTGGGTTATTTGCAATATCAATGGCGGCCTTGTTATCACAATATAACATCAGTGGTGAGTCATTGAACAACCCTAGTTCAGTGAGTAGTATTTTCAACCATAATACCTCACACACACCATGTGCCATTGATCGAAACTCAGCTTCCGCCGTGGATCTGGCCACTACGGTTTGCTTTTTGCTGCGCCATGAAACTAAATTTCCACCAACGAAAGTGCAATACCCTGATGTTGATCGTCGGTCATCCAATGAGCCAGCCCAATCCGCATCGGTATAACACTCAACCTGAAGGTTTCCCTGGTGACTATACAATAAACCCTTTCCAGGACACCCCTTTAAATAGCGTAGGATTCGAGTCACGGCATCCATATGTGATGATCTTGGGTCATGCATAAATTGGCTGACTACACTCACAGCAAACGCAATATCTGGCCGAGTATGAGACAGGTAAATGATCTTACCAACTAATCTTTGATAACATTCACGGTCCACAGGTTTTCCTGAATCATTGATCAAGCGATGGTTTTGCTCAATGGGGGTAGCAACTGGGCGACACCCAAGCATACCTGCCTCTCGGAGTAGGTCTAGGACATATTTTCTTTGGGAAAGAAAAATACCTTTTCTTCCTCTAGACACTTCTATCCCAAGGAAATATCTTAAGTGTCCCAAGTCCTTGACTTCAAATTCTTGTGCAAGATGGTGCTTTAAGCGATCAATTTCCTCTTGGTCATCACCTGTGATCACAATGTCATCCACATATACAATGAGAACAACAATCATGCTCTTGTTACGCTTGTAGAACAAGGTATGATCTGCATTACTCTGAGTGTACCCAATTTTCAACATAGCCTGTCGAAATCTATCAAACCAGACTCTCGGTGATTGTTTTAGCCCGTACAAGGAGCGACGTAAACGGAGTACCTTATCGGTAGTATACTTCGACTCAAATCCTGGTGGTAACTCCATATACACTTCTTCTTGAAGATCACCATGAAGAAAGGCATTTTTTACATCCAACTGATGAATGTTCCAGTTCAAGTTTTCTGCACATGATATGAGTGTTCTAACAGAATTAATTTTTTCCACTGGTGCAAATGTCTCCTCATAATCAATTCCATATGTTTGGGTATATCCCTTTGCCACGAGACGAGCTTTATACCTATCCACTTTACCTTCTGGGTTGTGCTTAATGGTGAAAACCCACTTACAACATACAAGTTGTTTACCTGGTGGTAGATCAACAAGCTCCCAAGTTTTGTTCTTTTCCAATGCTCTCATCTCTTCAAGCATTGCTTCGCTCCATTTTGGATCCTCCTTCGCTACTTTCCAGTTATTAGGTATGGAAGTGGAGTCCAGAGAGATGATAAAGCTTTGAAAGGATGGGCAACAATATTTGTAGGAGATGAAATTGGCTATGTTATGTTTATAACCAACATTGTAGTCTTTTAAGTGTGGGGGAAGATTTAAAGTTCTGGTTGGTTTTCTCAAGGCAATGGGTAAGTTATCTTGGGGAAGAGACATCGAAAATTGGTTGTCACTTTGACCCATGCTGATAGTAGGAGAAATAGGACTAGGAGAGTGAAAATCAGTACATGGGTCCTCATGTGCAGATGGTTCCACATTCCATGAAGGTGGTGATAAATCTCCTGTTGCATCTTGCATGTCTCCATGACCATAATTGTTACTATCATCATGATTTCTCTCCTCCCCCTATCTATGAACATTGTTATCAAGAGGAGAAACATCTGGAGTAGGGACAAGTATCGATCCAATAAGGGTGCCTCTACTCTCCCCCTCTTGTCCTACTTCAGGTGGGGATAGAGAAATGTCAGTGTCATTGGCTTCCCCAAGATAATAAGGTGCATATTCACGAAATGTCACATCCATACTCACAAAAAATCGTCGTTCAGAGGGAGACCAACATCTATAACCTTTTTGAGAAGGAGAGTAGCCCACAAAGACACATTTGATGGAACGAGGATCTAATTTCCCAACCGAGTTTCGATAATCATGCACAAAGCAAACACAACCAAATACCTTTGGAGGAACCACAAAATCATTTGTCTTCAAAATACACTGAGCAGGGGTCTTAAAATCAAGAGTACGAAGAGGCATACAATTTATTAAATATGTTGCAGTTTTTATTGCCTCCCCCCAAAGAAACTTAGGGACATTCATGGTAAACATTAGCGAACGAGCAACTTCAAGTAAATGCCTATTCTTACGTTCTGCAACTCCGTTTTGTTCGGGTGTATTAACACATGTAGTCTGATGTTCGATGCCATGGGATGCAAGGAACATTCCAAACTCCATGTTAACATATTCGGTACCATTGTCAGAACGTAAGGCTTTTATAGTTGTTCCAAACTGGTTTTGAATGAGGGCACACAAGTCTTTGAAAACAGAGAACACATCACTTTTGCGCTTCAATAGATAAAGCCATGTATAACGACTAAAGCCATCAATGAAAGTCACAAACCACCTATGCCCAGAAACAGAATAAACCTCACAGGGACCCCAAACATCAGAATGTATCACTTCAAATGGTTTATGACTTCGCAAGCCCCTACCAGGATAGGCTTCCCTTGTGTGTTTTGCTAATTCACATGCATCACATACAAGGGATTCCCTAGAACATGAGTTAAAAAGAGAGGGATAAATACGTGACATAGCGGCAAAAGAGGGATGTCCCAATCTTCGATGATGTAGTAGCAATTCTTGACTAGGAGACATGCAGGTTGCAAGAGCAATTTCATCACCCCCTTCATCAAGATAGTAGAGCCCATCATGCACGGTCCCAGTCCCGAGGACTCTCCCTGTCCCAAGCTCCTGAAAAGCACAACGGGTAGGGTCAAACCAACCTCTAGAATTAAGACTCTTTGTGATGGAACTAACTGATAATAGGCTGATAGGGAACTTAGGAACATGTAGAACTGGTGATAGGGACAATGTATTAGTACACTGGACAGTTCCACGTCCCGTGATAGGTGCCATGGAACCATCAGCAACACGAACTTTATCCTTACCAGAACTGGGTGTGTAAGAAGTGAATGAGTTTGAGGCTCCTGTCATGTGGTTAGTAGCTCCAGTATCAATTATCCATGGTTTAGATTTGTCTCGATGAAATTTCATACCTTGAGTGATGACATTAAAGCTGGATTCAACTTTGGAGGAATCTTGGGAGGAAGATGCGTCTTCAGAGAGTTTGAGCTTTGATTTGAAATTCTCGAGAGCTTGCATATCTACCACTGGTAGCTCCCTTGTAGTTGCAGCGTAATTAGCTTGTCTTTTGTTTGGACCCCGAGCTCCCCCTAGCTGAGATCTCCCTTTGTCCCACCAAGGTGGGTAACCATGCAGATCAAAACACCCATCCTTTGTGTGTCCTTTTCTCTTACAATGGTCACAAATCAATTTGTTTTTATCCACCTTGCCAAGGGAATTTGGGGCACGACGAAGTTGCATAGAGAGTGCAGCACGAGCATCTGCACACTTTTGAACATCCTCCTTAGGCTGAGCCAATCGAGTCTCCTCCTCAATCACACTAGAAATGATATCATCAAGACTAGGCCACTCAGTCTTGGAAAATATCAACTAACGACGGAGGTCTAATTCCTGGTTTAGGCCATCAAGAAAGAGCTTGCTCACACATGATGGATTACCAAGTCCTCTTTGTCAACAGGTTCAAAAGGGTGGTAATAATGTAGATCCCTATACAGTTTTTTTACTTCACCTGCATACTCTGTCACCGATCGCGAGCCTTGCTTCAAACTAGTTAGCTCATGCATGATACGAGTGGCCTGCATCTTATTTGTTTTTCCTGCAAATTGCTTCTGCAAAGATGACCAAACCTCATACACAGTGTTCAGGCTTTCTACCTGTTCTCTAATCTGTGGTTCCATACTTCCCAGTAACCAAACTAGTACTTTGTCATTGATTTGTTTGCTACCAACACCACCTTTCTCTGAATTCTCTTGGTTAGTAACAAGTAAATAATCGTACTCATTTGCACTCAAAATCAATTTAGCATGGCGTGCCCAGCTAATGTAATCACCAGGGCCTGATAATCTGACTGGATTAGTCTCATGCACATGTTTGACTTGCTCTGGGACAAGCTTTGCTTGCTGCTGCTGCTGAAGTAGTTTACTGAAAATTTCATACATCTTGTCAACACTTGAGTCTCCAGACTTCTCTTTAGGATCTGACATGATCTTCTACCACAGTGTGCACCAAAAACCAAAGTACACAGCAGAAATGTGCCAAAGGTCAAGGCAATAGGATTTAGATTGCAATACGTATGCAACCAAAACAACCTTTCCCTTTTTCTTTAATCCGGCCACTAAGCGCCACAATGGTTCTGTAGCTTCACAAGAGAATTCAAGCAGTACTAATTGCAAGTCTCCACTGCTAGCACAAAAGCACAAGAAAATTGCAGCTCGTACCTCCAGGTATGTGCGCTCCAACACTGGAGCAGATCGACGGAGAAATAACCCAGCGCTCCGCAGCTCGAACAGCTAGCCGACTCGGCCAATCTTGGCCCTATGCAGCTCCACCCCACAGCCAAGCTTCAATTCACAGGAGAAACACACAGGATTCGTCCTGCTCTGATACCATATTGACAGATCTAGAGAGATAGATCAGAGTTCTAAGGAAGAGGAAGACATGATTTGGAGAGAAATCTGGGGCCTTCTACCGATCCCCTTCTCTGTTCTCTTACTTATATTTTTTCCTTTTACAGTGTAGTCCCTAAAAGCGTACATAATTACAACTCACACCAACAACTACTAACAAACTACACACAAAAAAAGAAGGAAATCTTTATAGAGAATGGAACTGGAATATGCGTCGGGGACCCCTGTCTAAACAATGGGAGTGAGGATTAATGAAGTCCGGGTCAATGCCTGGGGTCTTTGCTTGTACGTAGTGATGCTCCGTGTGAGATCAATGTAGCCCTGATGAATTGCGCGGTTCTTTTTTTTCTGAACAACTAAGGGATTTATTTATTCATTAAAAACTCAGAGTACAGTACATCTTACAAAAGCACCCTAAAAACAACAAATACACACACACACACAACCAAGTCCCTGGACTTTTACAAAAAAAAACTATAGAAAAATGAAAAGCGCGATTGCGTCCAACATCTCCCCGCCGGATTCACCTCGCCATCACCGAGGAACGAGCCACTTGGGGCGACGAGGGCGCCACAAAACGGATCCATGACTGCCGGCAAGATCGAAGAAGAACTGCCTCCCCTATGGCACCATGGCCGAGAGGAATTAGAAAGTCCGCCTTTCAGCCAGAGGATACGGAAGCATGGCGATGTCGACTGTCGCCTGAAAACCGCAGGAGCCGGCACAACCGTCTCCATCGCGAAGACCACCGTGATTATCTCAAACCAATCTGCAAGATGTAAACTTGTGCAATAAAAATCCATACGTTCAAAAAAATCAGTGAAAATCCATCAAATCAGTGGCTTCTTCCACCACGAAGATACCCTCTTCTTTACAACATATCAGGGACCAGGGAGCGGGATGGCTCAATCCCCTCATCCCATCTCCAAGATGGACACCGAGAGGATGAGGACCAACAAGAACGAACAACCAGAGCTAATTGTCGGGGTACGTAGCCAAGACAGATCATCTATGCCGACGCAGCCTCCACGCGGCCACAAGGAATCGGATTTGGAGGAGATTGAAACTGGTAAAGGAATGAATCAAGATATGGATTTGAGTAGGCCAGGTGACACTCGTTGGGGATCTCAACACAAAACTATTATGCATAATTTTTTCTCGTATCCTCCAATCATGTTAGTTCTCAACCAGATAGCAATAGACCAAACACAAAGCAATGAGGTTATGCTTGCTAAAACTATGTAGACATATTTTGAGTCATTGGACTTTGTTTTCATGGCACATTTTTTGCAAACCATATTTGGGCACACCAACGACTTAAGTTGTTCTTTGCAAAAGAAAGATCAAGACATTGGTAATCATATGACTCGAAAGTCCATCACTTATGGAAATTCTTCATGCATGTTATGTCACTTGTGATAAACGGCAGTGCCACATCTATGTGGTATTTCTGTCAGTCTTGCAACGTTTAGCGTCAGTGTTATGGATGTTTAGTATTATTATCAAGATTCATAACATACAACCTATTCATAATGGAAGTATGACCTTTACGTTATTCATAGCTTTCAACAACTCTCGTGCAACAAACATGATTCAAAATGATGTTTTGCAACAAGGCTAAAGTGTAGTAACAATTTACTCAACTCTAAAATGAATTATGAAGATAATCATAGAGTCAACACACGGTATAGTAAACCTTTTACCGTGTTCCCGAGCGTGTCAAAACTCATCATTAGCTAGTCATAAAGGCATAGTATTTCTTGCATCGAGTTGCAACAATATGCAATCGATGTGATATTCCGGTGATCAACAGTTTAATCACAATATACAGAATCCACAATTAATTGCTGAATCATGATTCCCAAGAATTACATCTCTTGACCAGCAATGAATTCATCTATAACTCCGTATGACTTTCATTTCTGAGCTGGTTATTCCTGTCTTCTTTCGTTTTGCCTTTATACGTATCATAGTTCTATTTCCAATGTCACTCCTACTCAAAAAAGCTCACACATGATTAAGGATGGCGCAGGCCATGGAATTTCCGACGTGTAAGTCTTACTAACAACCTTTGGACTTCCTTTCCCTTAATTCTCATCATCATATGATCGGTGTTCTTCTGGATCCCACACTTATCAGTTTTGTTTAGAGCACAGTGAACATTTTCACTAATGCTTACAATCATACATTGTACTAGATATCTTATATCCAACATTAATTGTCTTACTACTGAAAACAATTTTTCAGTTCCATGAATATAACATAACTATCCCAAACGTTCCGAAGTTCGGGTTTCATGGTGGTGAAGACAATGCACTTAGTTGTGGTGGAATTCTAGCATTTTGGATTATGGACGTAAGTCACATCATCCATAGCATCAGCGGAAGAGCATCAAAAATTTGCAATAGGACAAGCTCCTTCTCGACACTATTGAGGATAGCCCTCACAATACGGTACCAATCGTAAAGTTTTTACCAGATAATACAGTTAATCAAAATCAATTGGGAAGGTGGTAACGCGAGCCATTATTCTACAACGATAATGCAAATACTAAGACTTTTGTTCATAATTAAGTTGCACTTGTGATTAATCAATTTAATTACTAAGTGCGCTCCCACTCAGATCAATATCTCTCGTAATTGATGCTGGAGTGATTCAAGATCCAACCCAATCGTCCGCCATTGATGTGACATCACTGATGACTTAGACTGGACCGGTAGGCCAACTTGCCAATCATGCCAAAGGTGATTCTTGTTCATCTTTCGATGGTCGTGTTCCGGTAGCAAACTTTTATCCAAACCGTCAAGACAACCAAGTGTAATTGTAGTGTGTTCTTAACAGACCCGCCTTTTATGCGTCACACCGTGTGCACCCATGTGACATGACCTGCTCCGGTGTGAAACATAGTATAGACGGTGCTACAGTTGGAAGAACACTATCAACTTGATATTGTTTTGCGAGAGATCACCATAATAAAATACGACTACCGCGCATCAAACAAGGGTGCATCAAAGGGATAAACATCACAGACAGTTCATAAAATTATGTGATATAGTATAGCCCTTTGCTTCGTGAACTCTTCTTTGGTTTCACGTCGTCGTGGTTGAAGTCACCGTGTCCACTAACTTTGTCCTTGGCGCAGGGAACATCACCACGGCTTCCGGCATGTGCGTCGGGGTCCACCTCCGCATCGTAGATCATCACCTTGCATCTATCTATTGCTTTGCCTCGAGCTAATAAACAGTTCTGGCACGCAGGCCATAATTAAGTGACAATCATATGACTCCAGTCATCATGCCGTACCACGACACGCAGGTCCCGAATAAATATTACATAACATATAGCATCTCATACAAACACATTGCAAATCTTGAAGGCTATACCACATCACATGCACATTCTGCAAATACGAGTTAGATCGCCATCTACACGGGTTGTTGCAACTTTTATCGTGGTTGATTAGCAGGTTACATGCAAACGTTGTTCCCTATACAAACCAAACACGATACTTCATTGTTGCTAGTTTAACGTTCGGGGTGCGTGCAGCAACTAATGCCACAAGCCAAACTTCGTTCAACGCGTGACCCCTGTGTGGATTTGAGTTCAGAAAATCCACAAGCCCCTCCATGGTAAATCTTCTATTGCGAGATTAAGATGAGATCCAAGGAGTTTGATGTAGACCATGATCAAGGCAACCAGCATACTGAAAGAAGCATAGAGGGATCGATGAAAAACTCAATCCTTGTAGCAAAACCTCAACTTGCCATCAAGCATAGAAAAAATCACATGACAGGGAAGCAACAAGAAAATCAATGCCTCATATCACACATATGATCTAGACCTAAACATGCATCTAATCAAAGATCGCTCATGATACCACTGTTGGGAAACGTAGTAGAAAATAAAAAAAATCGTGCCTACGAATCAAGATCCCAAGATCATCCAAGAAAGATGGCATACAAGGTTTAGGCCATTGCTCACCAACGGTTGCCGCGGAAGAAGAGTTGATGAAGCGGGTGGAAGTAGATCTCGTGATGCGTCTCACGAACCGTCCCACGATCTATCCCACGAACGAATCCGTCGAGCAATTCCCTCGAACAGATCTCCGAGGAAGAAGAAGAAGAAGTTCCTCGAAGAAGGATCAAAGTTATGATCCCTCTACCGGTATCCACACATCCCGTAGTAGCAATCCAGCAGCGCTCCGCCGTCCAAAGAAGAACGCCACCGAGAAAACTAGAGGGAGAAAACCCTAACGGATTCCGATCTAGAACAGCGTCTAAACCGGGGTATAATTGTGGAGCAACGGGGTTTAGAGGGAGGGAGGGTGGCGCATAGGCCTTCGGGATCAAGTGTGCTACGCCCCCCACCCCCTACCCTCATTATATAGGTGGCCAGGAGGGCCCTTGGCCGAAATAAGGGGGGTGGAGTCCTTCCAGGACTCCTCCCTTGGTGGGAAAACTTTCCCCTAGGACTCATTCCTTGTGAGGAGTCCTTCCCACTTTGGAAAGCCTAGTCCTAATAGGACTAGGGCCAAATTTCGGCCAGCCCCTATGGGGAGCCTTGCCCCCCAAGTTTAAGGGTGGTGGGGCGCATATGGTACTGTCCGGAACCTTATGGAACCTTCCGGAAGCTTCCAGATCCTTCCATGACCTTCCAGGACCAGCCGGGACCATTCTCTGCCATTCCGGGACCTTTCGGGATGGTTTCGGGACATTCCGGAACCTTCTGGAACACTTCCAAGACCTTCCGGGACCGTTTTCAGACATTCCAGAACTATCTGGATAGGTTCCGGGACGATACGGGTTACGGTCTAGCCTGCCCGATGCCCTGCGTCGGTTCGTCGGTCGTTTTCGGGACGTCCACCGATTAACTGGAAACTATTCCGGTTGATCCAAGACTTCCCCAGTACCATTCTCATATGTTCCAGAACCACCTAGGACTATTCCAAAGTGATCCGAACATATCTTTAATACCCAGAACTTCTTCTGGTGCCCTTATGAACAATTCCATAAATACCCGGAACTACTTCCGGTGCCCGTATGAACTATTCCGTTTTGCTTCCACTAAACCTTCTACCATTCCAGTATTCTAACAGACTACTACTCGTTAAGTGTGTGACCCAATAGGTTCGGTACAATGTGGACATGACTCAGAACATCTTCCGGACATAGGTCAACACCCTTTTGTCAATAGCCAATAATCAACAACGGAGCCATGGACACCCATGTTGACTCCCGCACATACACAAAGAATCTTCGAGTGAACCATTATGTTTAGTCATGTACCATTCCCTTTGCTTCGCGATATATGACAAAGTTAGAGGAGAGAAGTTTGGCACTGATACGTCCAAACAATATCTATAATTTCTGCTTGCTCCATGCATGCTTTGTGTGATATTGCTATGATCTAGATACACTTTCATACATTTTTTATCATATTTGGACTAACCTATTAACTCAGTGCACCCCAGTGCCAGTTCCTGTTTTCTGCTGTTTTTCTATTTCAGTTTTCCCCCATATAAAAAGTGCCAGAAAAAATCGGGAAAATTCAGATAAAAAATCAGCGTGATGGAAGCTTCGCGAAGAGCCCGAGAGGGGCCAGAGGGGAGCCAGGGGGCCCAGGCAGCCACCCGGTGCGGCCCCACCCCTGGCCGCGCCAGGGGGGCGCCTGGGGCCCCTGGTCCACCTCTGGCTGCCCCCCTTCGCCTATTTATCCCCCGTCGCGGGAAAACTCCAGAACAAGAACCCTATTCTGCGAACCCGCCTCTGTTCCGCCGCCGCCGCGCTTCCGAAGATCGGGAGCACCAGAAGACCTCTTCCCGGCACCCTGCCGGAGGGAGGATTGACCTCCGGGAGTCTCCTCTCCACCATGGATGCCCCCCGGATGTCTCGTGAGTAGTTTTCCTTGGACCATGGGTCCGTGATCAGTAGCTATGTGATGTTATCCTCCCCTCTTTGATCTTCATTGTTTAGACCTCGTGAGATGCCCTACATGATCGGGGCACTTTTGTAATATTTCTGCAATTGCTATGTTGAGTTTGATCGGATCTGATGGATTATGAGATTATGTTCAGATTGTGATAGAGTAATATATTTGGTTTCTATCTTTTATATTTTAGTTCCTAAGTAATTCTTGCATGTTCTCCGTTGTTGTTTATTGCTTTGGCCAAGTAGTAGGTAGTGACTCCAAGAGGGAACGTTGTGCTCGATTGTGGGTTCATTCCCCCCGATGACACGCTTGAGTGACAGAAACATGAGTCTAGGGGATGTGCTGTTGCCACAAGGGGGAAAACAACGGTGCTTGTAACCGCGGTTACAAGGATTGTTTACTTTACGCAGAGTTCTTTTTAATGCAGTTGTCTGTTGCTTTGAGTTTACACTTTGGGTGGGGCTCGCAACTTAATACCAGCGAGATGTTCTGGATAGATATCTCAAGGTGGATGATTAGTAGTAGATGCAGTTGGATTACGGTCTACTTATTTTGGCGTACTGCCTGTGCTTTTGAACCTCTTCCTTTCTTCTGTAGCATAGTTAGCATTGCGGTGCGTTTATATTCCTGTCAATTGCCTTTCTGTAATTTGTTTACCTCGCATAGCAGTTTTATCGTCTTTTGGGAGAGAGACATCACTAGTGAACATCACGTATCCCGGTCCATATCCTTATTATCGTTTCCACGCTTTATTTACTTTACTGCTTTTACTTGCTATCATTATCCCTTGCGTTTTTACCCTTTGTGAACAACAAGACCGGAGAGATTGACAACCCCTCTGAACTTCGTTGGGAACAAAGTTATCTGTGTCTGTGTGCAGGTCCACGTCAGTTGCGCCACTGACACCTACTTATCATCTCCGGAGTCCTATTGGAGACAAACTTTGGTATCTTCACCGAGGGAAACTCGCTGTTGTACTGCATCACGCCTTCCACTTGGGGCCTACCAACGAAGGGCGAGAAGCCATCAAGCGAATTTCTGGCGCCGTTGTCGGGGACTCCGAGTGCTAAGATAGGGGAGTTGCACACTACCCTTTACCTTTGTTTTTTTAGTCTTTTTAGTTTACCTTTCAGCTTTTACTTTTGTGTCTAACGAGGGGGTGACCCCACGACTCCTACGGATGAGCCTACCTCGTGTCCATGAAGGCAGAAGGCCCATGAAGACACGGCCTCAGCCCGCTAGTTGGTACCGACGTAGGAGTCTGCAAATCGCAAGGAAGGTGCGAAGACCTGCCGTACGGAGCAAGCTAGGGTTAGGAAAGCATACTTGTACACGTAGAGGGACTCCCCGAGACCTAGCCCGGTATATAAGGGCTAGGAGGGGTGACGCCTGAGACATCGAATCTTACTTGTAACCCTAGCCTTGAGCGCTCCAGCCTTGGCCTCCATTGTAATCGCATCTCCCCAATCAATAATATCGAGCAGGAGCGAGCCTCCTTGTTTGCCGACGAGCTATCGTCCAACCTGCGCCTCTCCTGACTAACCCAGGGTCCCTGACCATGGGATTTGCCAGGGTTGATCCCCGTCAATTGGCGCCGTCTGTGGGAACTACGCAGGTTGGGATCACGATCTCGGCGGTCCCATCTTCAGCAAGCCACAACTCGAGGGCAAGAACCCGACCTAGCCCACTCGAAGGATTCAAGATCATGGCGGACATCTTCGCCACCCCATCAAGACCACTCGAGTTGCAGTCACGCCAGGACCGATACTACGACAACGGCCAAGTACAGCGCCAGCACCGAAGGAGTCGACGACCCAGAAGAACGGCGAGGGGCCTTTACGAAGGAATTCCACTCGACGAACTGCGACGTGCAGCGGAGGACTCGCAAATCTTTCGACAACCCTCCACCGCCCGGGCACCCGCCGCACATCAAGACGATGACTACGAGATTGAATCTAACGATCAGCAGAACCATCGCCAAGGCAGAAGGAATCGACGACCCAAAAGGCGCGCACGGGCATCCGCCGCCAACCAAGACAGCGACTCCGAGACACCTGTTGGCGAGTACTACGACCCAGATCGAAGACCGGATGAATTCGCGAACCTCATCAAAAACCAAGACATGAGTCGAGGAATCGAAACCGATCCTCGCTTCCACGAGCACCCGGAGGATCACGAGCAGATCTTCAGAATCTCAAGAAGGAAGAGGCACGCCGGATCTAGCAAATTCACGGCCAGAGAGCAGCTAGCAGGACCCTGCACGATCCACAGCTTCGAGGATGACTGGGGACGCGTCAGATCAAGTCACACCTTGAGAGACTGCCGTCTGTTCAACGAGCTAGCCGACGACCTCAAGAAGGAGAAGCAGAAAGAAGACAGACGCAACCAACGACCCGAGCAAGCGCCGACCTCAAGCCCGGAAGGACGTCACAGCCCGTCGCGAGCACAGGTGCTGATGATCCAAGAAGGAAGGATACCGCAAACACAATGCGACGCCCAAACCCTGCAGGCCAGAGCAGCTGAGAGCATAAACACAGTCGATGTCTACCTGCTACATGGAACGGAGACCAGCATCACGTTCTCACAGAACGACCATCCACCCGCAGTCCCAAGACCGGGGCATGCACCCTTAGTGCTAGATGCACAAATCGGAGGATACGACATGGACCGGATCTTCATGGACGGAGGCAGCAGCATGAACATCATCTTCGCCAACACCTTGCAAAAGATGCTGATCCCACGATCAGTATGGAGAAAATCAAGCACCGAGTTGCACGGGGTAGTCCCAGGTGAAGCAGCCACATCGCTCAGAGTCATCGAACTCGAAGTCGTCTTTGGAAACCGTCGTAACTTTGCAAAGCACGTCCTCGAGTTCGAGGTACTCGACTGGCAATCACAGTATCACGCCATATTGGGACGGCCAGCATTCGCGCAATTCATGGCGGTCCCACACTACGCCTACCTCAAGCTCAAGATGCCAGGATCATCAGGAGTCCTCACGATCAACGGAAGCTTCATCAAGTCAGATCAATGTGATCGTGACTTCCACAGGATCTCCGACACATTCGGAGCCAAACAAGAACTAAGAGAAATAGCCATGGTGACGGACAAGAGCACCTTCCCATTGGTGAACCGAAGCGAATCCGGGGAGTACGGACGCGACTTCAGCATCGACAGCGACACAGTCACTTACCAAGTGCACCCGACGGACCCGGACAAAAAAGTCCGCGTGTACGCCCACCTACCAGAGGAGCAGGCAGCATCTCTCGTCGCCTTCCTCCGAGACGAGTGGGAAATATTCGCCTGGTGCCCAGCCGACATGCCTGGGATACCACGCGAATTCGCGGAACACGCCCTACGCATCAAGCCAAACACGAGGCCAGTGAAGCAAGCGCTGAGACGATTCTCGGAGCCCAAGCGCAGAGCAATCGGAGAGGAAGTCAACTGGCTACTCGACGCTCAGTTCATCCGAGAAACGAAGAAAGCCACCTGGATATCAAACCCAGTGCTGGTGCCAAAGAAAGACACGACCGTGCTGCGCATGTGCGTCGACTACAGACCAGTCAACAAACATTGCCCTAAGGATCACTTCCCCCTGCTTAGAATCGATCAAATAATCGACTCAACAGCAGGGTGCGACCTACTCTCCTTTCTGGACGCTTACTCAGGATACAACCAGATCAGGATGAAGGAAGTACACGAAGAGCACACATCGTTCATCACCCCCTATGGAGTATTTTGCTACAAGACCATGCCCTTCGGGCTCAAAAACGCAGGCGCCACTTATCAACGAATGATGCAGGCCTGCCTAAAGGAGCAAATAGGAAGAAACATATAAGTCTACGTGGACGACATCGTCATCAAGACCTACAAAGCAGCCACACTACTCGACGACCTGCGCGAAACCTTCGCAGCACTCAACAAATACAGAATCAAACTCAACCCAAAGAAGTGCGCATTCGGCGTACCGGCGGGAAAGCTACTGGGCTACATGGTCTCTGCCCGCGGAATCGAGGCAAATCCCAAGAAAGTCCAAGCCATCACCCGCATGCAAGAACCAACCGACGTCAAAGGAGTGCAGCAGCTCACTGGAAATCTCACAGCTCTCAGCCGCTTCATCAGCAGACTTGGAGAATGCACGCTGCCTTTCTATCAACTGCTCAGGAAAGGAAACAAATTCGAGTGGACGGAGGAAGCTGATACGTCCAAAACGTATCTATAATTTCTGCTTGCTCCATGCATGTTTTTTGTGATATTGCTATGATCTAGATACACTTTCATACACTTTTGATCATATTTGGACTAACCTATTAACTCAGTGCACCCCAGTGCCAGTTCCTGTTTTCTGCTGTTTTTCTATTTCAGTTTTCCCCCATATAAAAAGTGCCAGAAAAATTCGGGAAAATTCAGATAAAAAATCAGCGTGACGGAAGCTTCGAGAAGAGCCCGGGAGGGGCCAGAGGGGAGCCAGGGCACTACAAGAAATATGTCAACTTGTGACCTTCTGTCAGTGACCCTGCAAAAAATGGTCGTAAATGTACGACCATTTGATACCAATTGTTCAGAAGTTGTTCGTGTGGCTCCAAACCCTACAAGAAATGGTCATAAAGCAAATAGCACCGGTCCGCTGCCTTATTTCTAGTTGATCACGACCAATATAGATGGTCATAGACTTGTAAATTGTGGTGCATTAATATGACTAGGCGCCACGTCATCAGTTTTGCCTATGTGTCATGTTCATGTGTCAATTTTTGCCCTTGGTTGTGAAGCAGCTTACATTTCTATCATTCCCAAAATTCCCAAAAAATTATCATAAATTCTTTGGATCATATCTTCCTCAAATATGTCAAAAACCTTCCTTGCCTAGTTCAAAAATAATTAAGGAATATTCATTTTCCTATGCTGTTCAGAACAACACTTTGTGAAGGAAGTGTTATTTATATTTTCTTGATTGCCCTCAAAAAATTTAGGCACTCTTTCCTATCCAAATCATTTCCTCATGAAAAAATTCAGGTCCGTTTTACTAGTAAATCTTCCTCAGGAAATTTCCAAAAATTTATGTTCAACTAGAAGCTTTGTGAAGGAAGTACTAACTAGGCATATCCTAATGAGTTGAATTTTTGCCACGTCTTCTATATGACCAAATAATAGCTCTCTACAAAATTTGAGCCTCATCTAACAATCCATGTGATCTCACCATCTAATCTTTGTTTTTGGTAATATTTTCAGTTTGTGAAGCAACTATATTTTATATTGATTTCTAATTGCTACAAATTTACCAGGACATGACCCTGCCCATAGAACCTCCCTCCACCAAATTTTAGCTCATTTAATTTAGCCAATTTCCCTCAATATTGTTCCCAATTTTCTGTTCAGTGGATAGCATTGTGAAGGAAGTACCATATTTATTTATCCAAATGGTATGAAACTTTTATAGTACCTTCGTATGCCCAAATTACCATCCACCTCCAAATTGCAGCTCAAACCAATCATCTATGTGAGCCTAGCTTCAATTTCTATTTTCTGGCCGGATTAGCACATTGCAAAGCAAGTGCAATCTAGACCCCTCCTATTCCAAGTTTGTTAGTTTTTATGGTCACTAGGACATAAATTAGGATGCAACGTGAAGGTTTTTCATTTTTTTTATTTTTTTTGAATTTTTTAAGCACCGATTTCAAAATGCGATCAAAACGGGGGAGGGGGGCATGGCCGGTGATAGCTAGGGTTGGAATCTTGCAAAAATCTTGGTAGATCTCTGATGAAATGAGTACTTGTGCACCTAGAAAAGATTTTTTGAAAAAATAAAGAGCAAACTAACAAGCACTTGTAGTTCAAATTTCACCTCGTTCCAGCTGAATCGGCGGCAATTTGTCTTTTTCAGGAGAGGTGTATAAGAAACATTTTACATGGAAAGTTTGGTAAATTGTTAATAAAATATGGTCTAGTATTTTACAAAAATGGAGTGGTTCAAATTCACATCAAATATTTGCTAGGTTCTTCACAAAACAACCCTACTTTTGGCACTCAAAAAATGAAAAATGGATTTTTCGTACAACGGAAATGAAAACTTCCTTTGACAAACTTGTTTCCCATTCCAATATGCACACATATGAAAAATATGAGATAATTTGGTAAAATTATTCTTTGAAAGTAGCACTAACATCGGTCATTTGGCTTGAAAGCCATGAACCTTCATACCCGATAGCCCATTTTGAGAAGACTTCTTTAACAGATTTTCATTATTACAAGTTTGTTGGTTTGTATGGTTACTAGGACATAAATTATGATGCAACGCAGGTTTTACATTTTTTATTTTATTTTTTATTTTTTTAAGCACCAATTTCAAAATACGGTCAAAACGGGGGAGGGGGGCATGGCCGGTGATAGCTAGGGGTGGAATCTTGCAAAAATCTTGGTAGATCTCTGATGAAATGAGTACTTGTGCACCTAGAAATTATTTTTTGAAAAAATAAAGAGCAAACTATAAGGCACTTGTAGTTCAAATTTCACCCCGTTCCAACTGAATCAGCGGCAATTTGTCTTTTTCAGCAGAGGTGTATAAGAAACATTTTACATGGAAAGTTTGGTAAATTGTTAATAAAATATGGTCTAGTATTTTACAACAATGGAGTGGTTCAAATTCACATCAAATATTTGCTAGGTTCTTCACAAAACAACCCTACTTTTGGCACTCAAAAAATGAAAAATGGATTTTTCGTACAACGGAAATGAAAACTTCCTTTGACAAACTTGTTTGCCATTCCAATATGCACACATATGAAAAATATGAGATAATTTGGTAAAATTATCCTTTGAAAGTAGCACTAACATCGGTCATTTGGCTTGAAAGCCATGAACCTTCATACCCGATAGCCCATTTTGAGAAGACTTTTTTAATAGATTTGCATTATTACAAGTTTGTTGGTTTGTATGGTTACTAGGACATAAATTATGATGCAACGCGAAGGTTTATATTTTTTTGATTTTTTTTTGAATTTTTTAAGCACCAATTTCAAAATACGGTCAAAACGGGGGAGGGGGGCATGGCCGGTGATAGCTAGGGGTGGAATCTTGCAAAACTCTTGGTAGATCTCTGATGAAATGAGTACTTGTGCACCTAGAAATTATTTTTTGAAAAAATAAAGAGCAAAGTATCAAGCACTTGTAGTTCAAATTGAACCCCGTTCCAGCTGAATCAGCGGCAATTTGTCTTTTTCAGCAGAGGTGTATAAGAAACATTTTACATGGAAATTTTGGTTAATTGTTAATAAAATATGGTCTAATATTTTACAAAAATGGAGTGGTTCAAATTCACATCAAATATTTGCTAGGTTCTTCACAAAACAACCCTACTTTTGGCACTCGAAAAATGAAAAATGGATTTTTCGTACGACGGAAATGAAAACTTCCTTTGACAAACTTGTTTCCCATTCCAATATGCACCCATTTGCACAAAATGAGATAATTTGGAAAAACTATCATAGGTACCCTTTGTTATACGCAAAACGATTGTATATGTTTTTATTTTTTTGAAAATGAAAACAATCTCCAAATAACATGAAATTTGACATGGTACTGGTTTATGATACCTAGAAGGCGTGCAAAAAGTTTTAATATTTTTTTCGAAATATTAGCTTAGTTATTTTATTAAAATACATAGAGCAAAGAAACACAAATATACTTAATTGATTCCTATTGGCTGGAGAACCTTCCCACGGATCGGTGACGTGGCAGGGAAACCACCCCACCACGCCTCACCAACCGGGCGGACCCCACCTCCCCAGCCACACTACGCCTCCCTGCCCCCACCTCCCCAGCACACCACACCTCCACGCTCCACCCGCACGCCGATTCCTCTGGCCAACGCCGATTCGCTCCTCCTCTCCCACCCACCGCCGCCGCCGCCGCCATCGCCGGCTACCTCCTCTCAGCCACCGTCGCCGGCCACCTCCTCTTACACCCACCACCACCACCGTCGCCGCCCCGTCGTCACCCTCTCTCCCTACCCGCGTCCCACAGGTCGAGCAGATCAGGATGCAGCCAGATCCGCGCCGTCTTCAAGGTCTTCTTCTCGACGGACGACGCGGATGCTCTTCTTCTTCTCCGTCGCAGGTGACAAGGTACACCTTCCTCCCCGTGCCTTAGTTTGATTCATTTTTCTCCTCTTCTCCTGATGCGCCTGGTTTCCTCTCGCACGCAGTTGCAACAACGACCAAACGGAGGGTTTGGTGTGCGCGGCGCGGGGGAGATGGCCCCAGCGAGTTCGTCGGCTCCCCCACCGGCCACCTCCTCTTCCTACCCACCCACGGCGCAGCGCACATAGTGGCGGTGCTTCTAGATCTGTGCCCCGTCGTTAAGGTCTTCATCGACCTGGGCAGAGCAGCCTCTGCGTGCGTGCTTCTTCTACTCCGTCGCTAGACAGCTCGGCTCTCCTCCTCCATGTTCGTTCGTTGGTCTAGCGCGGATGTGATCAAAAGGTGATTCCTATTGGCTTATCCTCTCCACGCTTAACCACCAGGATCAAAAGTCAGCCGGTGCGTGCGTGCTTGCAGGTGATGCGTGCGATCAATGCGCCGCGGCGGCAGGCCATCGGCCTGGAGAAGGAGAACCGAGCGCTAGACGATACCAGGATCGACCAGGCCTCGCTGCTGCTCGACGACCGCTCGCCCGTGGAGTTGAAGCTCAACGCCTTCAACGGGTCAACCCAGGGATTTAACCTCAGGGCCAAGACAAAGATTCACGGCGATTTAACCTCGATTTTGAGGCCCTGGCATTCCTCGTCGCGTTGATGTCCCCGCTACTTGTCGACGGCCATGTTCAGAGCTTCTTCATCCTTGGTAGCGGTGGAGGACCCGATGGCGTTTTCTTTCACATGTGTAGGGTCCTGTTTGTAAAATGTTGGGACCTAGTTGTTATTCTCAGTTTCCAGTTTTTCCCTGATGTAATTGTATCCATCGGTTGTTATTAATGGTACCCTGGCCTTCTAGGCCTCTCCTTTAAAAAAAAGGCTATTTTTTTAGTTTTTGATGGTCGGACCCATTGTGTGATGAATATGACAAGTGGGACCTATCTGACTAGTGGGGCCTGCACCAAAATATAATGCCTGAAAATAGAAAATCAATAGCTTAAAAAGGCCATGGCCCAAAAATAGAAAGGCTGAATTGTTAGGCTTAGCCCATGTAACTTATCAAAATTGAAAGGAAAAATGGCTAAATTGTTGGGCTAGGCCCATATAGACGACTCAATTGGACCGGGCTGATTTTGATCTACGTCAGCTTGCCACGTTGGATCTGGCGTGGACTGGGCAAATACCTAACGACCAAACCAGTTTTGTTTTGGTCGTTAAGATCTATGACCATTTCATCAAAAAGGTCGCAGTGTCCGCTTTGCGACCCTCAGCTTTTGACCAACTGATTTTGGTCACAAAAAGGTCACAAAATGATTAAAAGTGACCTTTCAGGGACCAATATGAAGGGTCACAAGATAGCATATTTCTTGTAGTGGGGGGGGGGGGGGCAGGCGGCCACCCGGCGTGGCCTCACCCTTGGCCGCGCCAGGGGGGCGCCTGGGGGCCCTGGCCCACCTCTGGCTGCCCCCCTTCGCCTATTTATCCCCCGTCACAGGAAAACTCCAGAACGAGAACCCTATTCCGCGAACTCGCCTCTGTTCCGCCGCCGCCGCCGCGCTTCCAAGATCGGAAGCACCAGAAGACCTCTTCCCGGCACCTTGCCGAAGGGAGGATTGACCTCCGGGAGTCTCCTCTCCACCATGGATGCTCCCCGGATGTCTTGTGAGTAGTTTTCCTTGGACCATGGGTCCGTGATCAGTAGCTATGTGATGTTATCCTCCCCTCTTTGATCTTCATTGTTTAGACCTCGTGAGCTGCCCTACATGATCGAGGCACCTTTGTAATATTTCTGCAATTGCTATGTTGAGTTTGATCGGATCTGATGGATTATGAGATTATGTTCAGATTGTGATAGAGTAATATATTTGGTTTCTATCTTTTATATTTTTGTTCCTAAGTAATTCTTGCATGTTCTCCGTTGTTGTTTATTGCTTTGGCCAAGTAGTAGGTAGTGACTCCAAGAGGGAGCATTGTGCTAGATTGTGGGTTCATGCCCCCCCCCCCCGATGACATGCTTGAGTGACAGAAACATGAGTCTAGGGGGTGTGCTGTTGCCACAAGGGGGAAAACAACGGTGCTTGTGACCGCGGTCACAAGGATTGTTTACTTTACGCAAAGTGCTTTTATTGCAGTTGTCTGTTGCTTTGGGTTTACACTTTGGGTGGGGCTCGCAACTTAATACCAGCGAGATGTTCTGGATAGATATCTCAAGGTGGATGATTAGTAGTAGATGCAGATGGATTTCGGTCTACTTATTTTGGCACACTGCCCGTGCTTTTGAACCTCTTCCTTTCTTTTGTAGCATAGTTAGCATTGCGGTGCGTTCATAATCCTGTCAATTGCCCTTCTGTAATTTGTTTACCTCGCATAGCAGTTTTATTGTCTTTTAGGAAAGAGACATCACTAGCGAACATCACGTATCCCGGTCCACATCCTCATTACTGTTTCCAAGCTATCTTTACTTTTCTGCTTTTACCTGCTACCATTATCACTTGTGTTATACCCTTTGTGAACAACAAGACCTGAGAGATTGACAACCTCTCTGAACTTCGTTGGGAACAAAGTTATCTGTGTCTGTGTGCAGGTCCACGTCAGTTGCGCCGCTGACACCTACTTATCATATCTGGAGTCCTACGGGAGACAAACCTTGGTATCTTCACCGAGGGAAACTCGCTGCTGCACTGCATCACGCCTTCCACTTGGGGCTCACCAACGAAGGGCGGGAAGCCGCTAAGCAAGAGAATTTCTCGCACCGTTGCCGGGGACTACGAGTGCTAAGATAGGGGCGTTGCACACTACCCTTTACCTTTGTTTTTTAGTCTTGTTAGTTTACCTTTTAGTTTTTATCTTTGTGTCCTTTATCAAAAATCAAAAAATATATATATAGTATGTCTAGTTCCTTACTTGCCAATCAATGTCTAACTTCTTTGAAACTAGATCTTACTGGCATGGAGGATTCACCGAGGATCAACGAGAATATTACAAGGAATACCGCTTGTCTCAAAAAGGGATACACTTATGGAGACTCATACATCAATCGTATGAGTATGCTAAAAACTTGTGCTCAATATATAATATATCTTTCTGCAGGGATGAATCTTGTTGCTTTATGAGGCACAAACACCTTGCTTTCCAATGTGAGTACAATGAGGATGAAACCTTAGCTTCTTATGCTAAGGGAAATTATGATTTTTATGATGCAGAACAAATAGAAGAATTTGTTGCTTTTAAGGGTGCCTATGAAATTACTTCTTTTCTTGAAAATATTGATGACGCCCCTTACAAATCTGAGAGTCTTGCTATACTTAACTATTGTTTGGAAAATTATGATGCAAATTATTATACTACTGATCATCTTGAGAGAATCTCTCCTCCAAAGGAAGAGATTAATGTTTTGCAGGACTCTATGGAAGAAGAAATTACTGAACCTGAAAGCTCCTTGGATGAAAAAGAGGAGGAGAGTGACGAACAAGAGGAGGAAGAATGGAGCCATCCATGTCTACCTTCTAATGAGAGTAACTCTTTGACTCTTACCTTATATGAGTGTTATGATCCTATGGATTCTTTTGAAATATCCCTTTTTGATGAAGTTGACGCCTTCTATGCTTATGGCCGTGATGCCACTATGGATGATGCTTACGGAGATGAACTTGCTATAGTTCCTCATGTTAAGCATGAAATTGTTTCTATTGCACCCACACTTGATTGTCCTATTATCCTTTTGAAATCTCCAATTCATATTCCGGAGAACTATGCTCTTATCAAGGCTCAATGTGATGGGTTGCATCTATCTTATCATCCTAAAAACCGTGTTGAAAACAATACACGTGTGCTTGTGGGTCATTAACAACATGATTTATGTGATAGTTATATTCTTGATGTTGTTCCTGATGCTACTGAAAATTACTTTGAGAGAGGAAAGTTTGGGTGTAGAAACTTCCATGTTACAAAAACACATCTCTTCATGATGACATTTTTGAAGTTGTTCTTGTTCCACCTTCCTATGCATGTCACTTTGTGCTTCTTTGATTTATTTTATTACAAGATGCCTATGCATAGGAAGTGGGTTAGACTTAAATGTGTTTCATATTTGCTTCTTCATGCTCTCTTCTGCTTCAAAGTCTTATTTTTGTGAGAGCATCTTCTATAATCCTTAAGCCTAACTAATGGCTTTAAAGAAGCGCTTTCGGGAGGCAGCCCGCAACGAATTTAGGTGTTTCTTTTTGCTTTTGTTGTGTCTTGATGATTGTTACTACTGTAGCAACATCATTGTATCTTTATTTTTCAACTTTGTGCCAAGTTATAGCCTCTTACGGCAAGGGAAGTAAAAGTTGTGACATGCTGTCCAGAAAACAGATTCTGTCCTCGTGACCAGAAAAATTTCAGAAAAATCCCAGTTCATCTTTTTGAGCTGAATTTTTTACACAGTATGCTCTATACAATTACGAAACTTCCGTTTGTTCTGAGTTTTTTGATTTGAGTTGCACAAGTTCCTCTAAACAATTCTTTACTACCTGGTGTTCTGTTTTTCACAGATTCTGCCACGTTTTGTCTCTCCTAACTTTTGCAAACCTTAAGCTTGCTTTTTCTTTGCAAAAACTTTTTGGCACTCTTGAGAAACAGTATATTTTCAAGAATATATTTATATCCAGTGGGGAAAAATTATTTATGAAGGGTACTAACCTCTCTAATCAGCTTATGATGAGTTATGTATGAAGGGAGTTTTCAAGTGTGAGATGGAAGATGATGGAAGAAGATCCAGGAGTGTCAAGCGCTCAAGCTTGGGGATGCCCCCATGCATCCCCAACAAATATTCAAGAAGACTCAAACGTCTAAGCTTGGGGATGCCCCCGTGCATCCCCTTCTCCATCAACAAATCATCAGTTCGTCCTTCGTCTCACTATATTTTTATCACTTCATGTGTTATGTGCTATTCTTGGAGCGTCTCGCTCTTAGGTTTTGTTTTTAGTTTTATTTAGCTTTCCTTGCTGTTCATAACAAGTTAGATACCTTCTTACTTTGCGTGGGAGAGAAACACGCTCCACTTTCAAAATCTAGAACACATCATAGGATTCTTCATGCCTATCTTTTTGCTGTTGTGTGTTCTTTATCTTTTCATAGCTACTGCCATGTTTAGTTTTAGTCTTAGTTTGTATTTAGCAAGAGCCTTGGCTTTTGTTTAGTTTGTTGCTGGAACTCTTTTTAGTTTTCATGTTTATCTTGTTAAAGAGAGTTGGTTGTTGCACTGAGTTGTGTTTTGTCTTGAAAGTAGGTGATTAAGGTTGCTATTTAATTTTAGTAGTAGCTTGCAATATCTTTGAGATATTGCTGTGAGTAATGTTTGGACTTTTGGTGTCAAGAGCTCTAGCCTATTAGTGATAGGTGTCGTATTTTGGGAATCCGTGTTTATTTTCAAAACCTACAAAACTAGTTGAGAACACTAGCTACTAGATGGATCACTACTCTTCTGAGGGGTCGAATATTAGAGAACACTCACGTACCATGAGTCGAGGATGCGCAAGGATAACCAAACCCCCATACACTCCTCCTCGGGGTACTTGTCTCTTTGTGAACCTCCTCATTAGATTAAGAGTTACCGATAATAAGTGCATGAGTTCTTCGGACTAATGTAAGTATTGAGAGTTGACACTTCCACCTTCCCATATTTTGCTAGCCTTTCCCGTGCCGTGCATTACCTTCTTCTCACTCCAAGAGTTGGTGTCCACCTTCGCCGGTACATCCAAACCCTTGGCATGATACGCTCTGTCATCATAAGCCTCCCTTTATCTTTCCTCAAAACAGCCACCATACCTACCTATCAAGGCATTTCCATAGCCTTTTCGAGTTACATTGCCATGCAACTTCCACCTCTTCATGACTTGATCTTCATGTCTTACATGTTCCTGCTACACTGGCAGAAGCATACATTGCATACATCATGATAGTTAATTCTTCTTTATGATTTTGAGTACCTTGTAAAGTGTGAAAGATCTCCTTTACCTTCTTGTAAAATAGAGTGTTGCCCTTAAGTGAGGAAAAGATCCCAAAGTGGACACATCAAAAGATCCCAAAGAGGACAAATGAGAGTTAAATAGAAAGAGCCATTGAGGCCACAAAAAAATAGAAAAAAATAGAAAAAAAGAGAAAAAGAAATAAAAGGAGAGAAAGGGGAAACACTACTATCCTTTTGAGAGATCCACACTAGTACTCCCTTTATATCCTTGTACTCCATAGAGATGATCTTTATACATATAGTTTGGAGAGCTTCCTAGCTCGTATGTACACCCGTTGCATGGCAATCCCTACTCCTCACATCATATCTATCATTTGGCATCTCTTGCCTATGATTGTCCTCATTGATGTGAGCCTTTCTCATCCTTTTTGTCTTCCTCCTCCACCATATTTCTCTCTTTGTCATCCTAAGTGTCAACTTTCGTGCTTACGCTCATCCATTGCATGAGTGCTCAAAATATCGAAAAGGAGTGGATCAAATTGACTTGTACGTGACTAGTGGTCTGGGGACGAGTCAAGATAAGATTCCAAAGAGGACCAAGTGTGAAACTTTAGTAGATTGAGTTCTCAACAAAAATACTTTTTCTCTCGTATTCCCTATCCCCTTTCTTGCACGCAAACACCATTCGGAGACATTCGAGTCACGGACAGCGAGAGCTCTTGCACCTTTTGTTCTTTTGTTACTTGTATCAATGCTAATATAGACTCTTGCCTGTTATGACTTGAATTGAATCTCTAACCTTGATTGCTTTACTTTTCAAATTCTTATATGGTTGCTAGCATGTCACCACAGAAATTATGCTTGTTATCATTTACCTACTCGAGGACGAGCAGGAATTAAGCTTGGGGATGTTGATATGTCCAAAACGTATCTATAATTTCTGCTTGCTCCATGCATGTTTTGTGTGATATTGCTATGATCTAGATACACTTTCATACACTTTTGACCATATTTTGACTAACCTATTAACTCAGTGCACCCCAGTGCCAGTTCCTGTTTTCTGCTATTTTTCTATTTCAGTTTTCCCCCATATAAAAAGTGCCAGAAAAATTCGGGAAAATTCAGATAAAAAATCAGCGTGACGGAAGCTTCGAGAAGAGCCCGGGAGGGGCCAGAGGGGAGCCAGGGGGGCCCAGGTGGCCACCCGACGCGGCCCCACCCCTGGCCGCGCCAAGGGGCGCCTGGGGCCCCTGGCCCACCTCTGGCTGTCCCCCTTCGCCTATTTATCCCCCGTCACGAGAAAACTCCAGAACGAGAACCCTATTCCGCGAACTCGCCTCTGTTCCGCCGCCGCCGCGCTTCCAAGATCGGGAGCACCAGAAGACCTCTTCCCAGCACCTTGCCGGAGGGAGGATTGACCTCCGGGAGTCTCCTCTCCAGCATGGATGCTCCCCGGATGTCTTGTGAGTAGTCTTCCTTGGACCATGGGTCCGTGATCAATAGCTATGTGATGTTCTCCTCCCCTCTTTGATCTTCATTGTTTAGACCTCGTGAGCTGCCCTACATGATCGAGGCACCTTTGTAATATTTCTGCAATTGCTATGTTGAGTTTGATCTGATCTGATGGATTATGAGATTATGTTCAGATTGTGATAGAGTAATATATTTGGTTTCTATCTTTTATATTTTTGTTCCTAAGTAATTCTTGCATGTTCTCCATTGCTGTTTATTGCTTTGGCCAAGTAGTAGGTAGTGACTCCAAGAGGGAGCGTTGTGCTAGATTGTGGGTTCATGCTCCCCCGATGACATGCTTGAGTGACAGAAACATGAGTCTAGGGGTGTGTTGTTTCCACAAGGGGGAAAACAACGGTGCTTGTGACCGCGGTCACAAGGATTGTTTACTTTACGCAAAGTTCTTTAATTGCAGTTGTCTGTTGCTTTGGGTTTACACTTTGGGTGGGGCTCGCAACTTAATACCAGCGAGATGTTCTAGATAGATATCTCAAGGTGGATGATTAGTAGTAGATGCAGATGGATTTCGGTCTACTTATTTTGGCGTACTGCCCGTGCTTTTGAACCTCTTCCTTTCTTTTGTAGCATAGTTAGCATTGCGGTGCGTTCATAATCCTGTCAATTGCCCTTTTGTAATTTGTTTACCTCGCATAGCAGTTTTATCGTATTTTGGGAAAGAGACATCACTAGCGAACATCACGTATCCCGGTCCACATCCTCATTACTGTTTCCAAGCTATCTTTACTTTTCTGCTTTTACTTGCTATCATTATCACTTGTGTTTTACCCTTTATGAACAACAAGACCGGGGAGATTGACAACCTCTCTGAACTTCGTTGGGAACAAAGTTATCTGTGTCTGTGTGCCGGTCCACGTCAGTCGCGCCGCTGACACCTACTTATCATATCTGGAGTCCTACGGGAGACAAACCTGTCACCGAGGGAAACTCGCTGCTACACTGCATCACACCTTCCACTTGGGGCTCACCAACGAAGGGCGGGAAGCCGCTAAGCAGAAGCCCGCCAAGCATTCGCGGACCTGAAAAAGACACTCTCAACTCCACCAATCCTGGCGGTACCCAAGGAACGAGAAAATCTATACCTCTACGTGGCAGCACGCAGCAGTGTAGTAAGCACATCGCTCGTTGTCGAACGCGCAGAAGAAGGCAAGGTCCAGAGCATTCAGAGACCAATCTACTACCTCAGCATGCTCCTGACAAAATCCCAGCAGCGGTACCCGCACTATCAGAAGCTACTACTAGCCATCGTCATGACTTCAAGAAAGGTGTCCCAATACTTCGACGAGCACCCTATCATAATCGTGAGAAGCGCACCACTCGCTGACATACTAAACAACCCTGGAGCAACCGGGCGAGTCGCCGAGTGGAACATCGAGCTCAGCCCACGAGACCTGCAGTACATGCACCCAACAGCCATCAAAGCCCAAGTACTCCCAGATTTTCTGGTCGAGTGGACGGAGGTTCAAACACCAGGCCCCACAGACCTATCAAGCTCATGGTCAATGTTCTTCGACGGTTCCAAGAGACAACAGGGAGCTGGGGCAGGAGTTGTACTCATTTCCCCCAAAGGAACAAAGCTGAAATACGTCCTCCAGATCAACTTCAGCCACACCTCCAACAACGAAGCAGAATACAAGGCACTCCTACATGGCATGCGCATGGCCAAAACATGCGGAGCCACTCGCCTCATAATTTACGGGGACTCCAATCTCGTCGTCCAGCAGACGATTAGAAACTGCAACGCAATAGCCGATAACATGGCGGCTTACCAAAAGATCTACAACGAACTCGAAGGAAATTGCGACGGTTGCGAGCTCAACTACATCACCAGGGACAACAACACAGAAGCTGACGAGCTCGCGAACATCGGTTCGACCCGGGCGCCTGTCCCACCTGGCGTTTTTCTCAAAAGCATCAACCGGAGATCCATCAAGGCGCAGGCAGCAACATCCGAAGCGGTCGTGGATGGCGAAGACGCACCATAAATAACGCAGGTGGCAGCAGCAACACCATCAGAAGAAACAAGCACCAGCGCATCCGACAGCACAGCCCTGACAGAGTTCGAAGGACCTGTCTGGACAAAACCGTTCCTCCGATTCCTAATCGAAGGCACGCTACCACAAGACGTGGCCGAAGCACGGCGCATCAGCCGACGATCCAAGGCATTCACTGTGATCAACAGACAACTATACAAGCGCAGCATCACCCAGATACTCCAAAGGTGCATTGACGAAGAGGACGGCAAAGCCCTATTGCTAAAAATCCATGAAGGCACCTGCGGGCACCACGCGAGCAGTCGAGTGCTCGTGTCCAAAGCATTCCGTGCAGGTTTCTACTGGCCCACATCCATGAAAAACGCAGAGGAAATCGTGCGACGTTGCGTCGCTTGTCAAAAATTCGCCAACAGGCCACACACTCCCGCATCAGAGCTCAAGACCATACCACTATCCTGGCCGTTCGCCACCTGGGGACTCGACATGGTGGGCCCACTAAAGAAATCATCAAAGGGCGGAAGAACACACCTACTCTTCGCAGTCGACAAGTTCACCAAGTGGATCGAAGCAGTACCCATCACCAGCTCTACAGATCTCACGGCTGTCAACTTCGTCAAATCGATCATCTTCAGATTCGGAGTGCCACACAACATCATCACGGACAAGGGCACGAACTTCACGGCCGCAGAATTTTAGAACTTATGCGAAGAACTGGGCATCAAAATTAATTATGCATCAGTCGCGCACCCGTAGTCCAACGGCCAGGTGGAAAAAGCAAACGGCCTTGTCTGTGGAGGAATCTAGAAACGGTTCCTCGCACCACTCGAGCAAGCCGCCGGTAACTGGGTAGAAGAACTCCCCGCGGTGCTATGGAGCTTACGAACCACGCCAAACACTGCGACCCAATACACACCCTTCTTCATGGTGTACGGGGCAGAGGCAGTCTTACCGCATGACCTCAAGTTCGGAGCACCCCGGGTCACCGGATACGAGGAAGAAGAAGCAGAAGAAGCATTACAAGACGACAAAGATACGGCTGACGAAGCAAGAGACACAGCCCTGGCAAAATCAGAAGGGTACCAAGACAAATTGCGTACCTACCAAAGCAGTCGACTGCGCACCAGAACCTTCAACAAAGGTGACCTAGTCCTACGACTAATACAAGAGAAAGTCCACAAACTTGCCCCTCAATGGGAATGACCATTCATAATCTCAAAAGTCATCGGAGGTGGCGCCTACAGACTGAAGAACCCAAAGACAGACGAGGACGTGGGCAACCCATGGAACGTAGCAAACTTGTGACTATTCTATCCATAGCCCCTATCGGTCGGACATGAATGGCAACTCATGTAAATCGGTTGACAGCAATAAAATAAGCGTTGCCCAAATACTGCCATCTCAAAGCACTCGGGGGCTGAAGAGGAAACTCCCCCCCCCCCGAGCAACTGCTATCACACTCGCGATCTTACTCAAAGCACTCGGGGGCTGAAGAGGAAACTCCCCCCCCCCCCCCCCGAGCAACTGCTATCGCACTCGCGATCTTACTCGAAACACTCGGGGGCTGAAGAGGAAACTCCCCCCCGAGCAACTGCTATTGCACTCGCGATCTTACTCGAAACACTCGGGGGCTGAAGAGGAAACTCCCCCCCCGAGCAACTGCTATCGCACTCGCGATCTTACTCGAAACACTCGGGGGATGAAGAGGAAACTCCCCCCCGAGCAAACTACTATCGCACTCGCGATCTTAATCGAAAAACTCGGGGGCTGAAGAGCAAAACTCCCCCCCCCCCCGAGCAACTCTATCGCCTGCGCGATCTTGATCGAAACACTCGGGGGCTGAAGAGGAAACTCCCCCCCCCCCCCCCCGAGCAAACTATTATCGCACTCGCGATCTTAAATCGAAAAACTCGGGGGATGAAGAGCAAAACTCCCCCCCCCCCCCGAGCAACTCTATCGCCTGCGCGATCTTGATCGAAGCACTCGAGGGCTTAAAGAGCACAACCCCCCCCCCCCCAAGCAACACTATCGCCTACGCGATATTCTTCATGAAGCACTCGAGGCCTCGAAGTACAAACCCCACCCGAGAGACGACCATCAACACTCCTATGGCACCCAAACACTTTTGAAGGAACTTTGGAGGAAGCACAAGCTCTTGTAGTCTTTACCCGATCGCCAACGATCACCTAAAGACTCGGGGACTACTCCCATCGGGAGCGCTACCGCGCACCCGATAAAAGACAACAAAGAAAACAAAATCTAGCCTACGCTTGACCCTTCGACTCAAGCATAGCCTCGGGGACTACTCCCATCGGGAGCGCTGTCGCGCACCCGATAGAATCCACATTCCAAAGTATCGGACGGACTCGAAGACAGTTCCCAGCCGCAAAAAGACTCGAACGTAACTCTCAGTTCCAAAAAGGATTCAAAGACAACTCCTGATGGAGAAGACACAGTTTTCGGTGGCATAAAGACTCAAATATACGCAAAGGATAAAGCACAGTTTACATCTTAGATATCATCTTCAAATACAAAAAGGAGTCAACTACATTTGGATAGAAGGCAGCTCCTGTTACAGAGGAAATCACCCAAGGAACTATGACTTCTACATGTGTGCCCATGAGGGGTAATCGACTCTAGTACAAGAGCATCATCACAGACAAAGTAGGGATGGAAGCAGCAGGCTCATGATGTCAATGACATAAAAAAAGGTGAAGCTCGACTTATTTGGGGAGCCATTGGGGAAGCTGCTCCACCAGCTTCTTCTCCTGCTCCTCTAGCTTCTTCTGCAGCTCCGCCCAAAACTGCCGGCGAAGATGACGCCGCCGCCTCCAGTTCTACAAGGTCGCCTGTCGCGCTCGTTTAACCGGTGGCTTGACATCGAGGTCTTCTTCAGAGGCAGAGGAGGAATCAGTTGAAGACGGCTCACCACCACCACCAGAAGAGTCCCTGGAGGAATAAGCAGTTGAAGACGCAGGTGAAGGACTCCTCGACTTCATGGAACCATAGCTGCTCGACTCCTGCCCATGCGGATCCATGCTATTGCCACTCGGGTCGAATGCGCGGACAATGACAGTGCTCTCACCGTCAAAGCGACGGCTGAGCATATCACCATCTCGCAAATTCAACCGCCGAGCAAACAAACTCCAACAAGAGCCAAGAAAAATTAAGTGAGAGCTATCAACCTCCAATTCAACATAAGAAGGAGATCGACAGCTCCCCTGAAGGTGCAGAAGAAAGCCATCCAAGCCACGTTCAGAGACAATGGCAGAAAAAGCAGAGGGAAGAAGGATGCGATTGGCACTTTGGCCACGAACACGCAAAATAAAATCATAGCGCCAGAAACCCTCCTCCAAGGGAGAGGGGGAAGGCACTGGCACCGCACCATGACGACCTCCACGACATGAGCGTGGTGTGCGGCCACCATGGCCACGACGACCACGGCCACGGCCAACGCCTCGCCTAGGAACCATGAGCGGAAGGAGAGATGAAGAAAGAGGTGAAGCAGCGAGTTGGATAGAAGTGTAGAAGAGAAAGACCTATTTATAGAACAAAAATCCTCGAAAGCACAGAGAAGCCAAGACGACAGCAGCAATTAATTCAAAGACTAAATGACCCAGTCGTCTCGAACTCCAAGACGAAGATGCTTTCCCACGGGAAGCACTGTACGCAGGGCGCGTCAATTCGCGCGCGTTTCCAACGCACGCATGGGAAACTCAACCGGCGCCTGCCGCACGCCACAAACGGCCATCATTATGACCGGTCCTTGAGATATGACGGTTCACTGGCAGCGTATCACTGACAGCCATCAAACAAAGGCATCACTATCCCTGACGAATGGCGAAGAAAACCAAACAGCAAGGCGCACTCAATACGCCATCAAGACTCAGAGATTCCATCTTTTCAGATCTTTTCCCCAAGGAAGAAAAACATCTTACTCCCATCGGGAGCGTACACCAATAAGAGTCTCGGGCGCTCCCTCACCTAAAAGCCAACCACGTGCTCGAGTGAACACTCGCACCAATAAGAGTCTCGGGTGCTCCCTCACCTAAAAGCCAACCAAGTGCTCGAGTGAACACTCGCACCAATGAGATTCTCGGGTGCTCCCTCAACCCGACGTAAGACAAACAAAACACTCGGCAGGACCATACAACGCTACGAGTCTCGGGTGCTCCCTCACCTCAAGAGCCGAAAACGGCATTCGAATAATTACTCGCAAAAAACCCCCCGACTGAGCACTCGAAACAAAGCTCATCGGGTGAATGAGTGAACAGCTCGCTTGATGTTTTGTTCCAAGCGGGTGCAATGCTATAAGGCTCCGCACCTCAAAAACACACATTCCTAGAACATGATACACTGTGCCCAGAAGCCACGCAAGATTAGCGTGTAGGTAAGACCCCGCTGCAAAGTACGGCCGGGCTAGGACTTGCCGAAGAGCGATTTCACTCTCAACCTTTCCCATGCGCAGAGCATGATAGATAAGCCAGGCGGACGCGCCTTAGGCTACACACGTTACTGGCGGCAAATGAACACCGTAAGACCTAAAGCGGCCGGACTTTTGCTCGACATCAGTGTTCCAAGCTCACGTCGAGGGACGTGGGTTTGATTGGGCTACTGTGGTATTTGCCCTAGTGCAATTCACCAAGGCTTGACCCGTCGACTCCTTGGGCCCTTTCAGCTTAGCATCCCTCGAAACAGGTTTTTTCATGGCCACCAGACTGCCAGCGACCCACGGATGAACCGTGCATATCAATAAATGACAAATGAATGTACTCGAGTCCCTGCACGACTCTTCGAGTCCCCCAGGCACTCGGGGGCTACTGACGAGGGGGTGACCCCACGACTCCTACGGATGAGCCTACCTGGTGTCCATGAAGGCAGAAGGCCCATGAAGACACGGCCTCAGCCCGCTAGTTGGTACCACGTAGGAGTCTGCAACTCGCAAGGAAGGTGCGAAGACCTGCCGTCGGAGCAAGCTAGGGTTAGGAAAGCATACTTGTACACGTAGAGGGACTCCCCGAGACCTAGCCCGGTATATAAGGGCTAGGAGGTGATGGCTTCTCGCCCCTTCGTTGGTTTCCCCGAGTGTAAGGTTGAGATGTAGTGCAGCAGCAGTTTTCCCTCGGTGAAGATACCAAGGTTTGTCTCCAACAGGACTCCAGAGATGATAAGTAGGTGTCAGCGGCGCAACTGACGCGGACCTGCACACAGACACAGATAACTTTGTTCCCAACGAAGTTCAGAGAGGTTGTCAATCTCTCCGGTCTTGTTGTTTACAAAGGATAAAATGCAAGGGATAATGATAGCAAATAAAAGCGGTAAAGTAAATGTAGCGTGGAAACAGTGATAAGGATATGGACCGGGATACGTGATGTTTGCTAGTGATGTTTCTCTCCCAAAAGACGATAAAATTGCTATGCGAGGTAAACAAATTACAGAAAGGCAATTGACAGGATTATGAACGCACCACAATGCTAACTATGCTACAAAAGAAAGGAAGAGGTTCAAAAGCACGGGCCGTACGCCAAAGTAAGTAGACCGAAATCCATCTGCATCTACTACTAATCATCCACGTTGAGATATCTATCCAGAACATCTCGCTGGTATTAAGTTGTGAGCCCCACCCAAAGTGTAAACCCAAAGCAACAGACAACTGCATTAAAAAGAACTCTGCGTAAAGTAAACAATCCTTGTAACTGTGGTTACAAGCACCGTTGTTTTCCCCCTTGTGGCAACAACACATCCCCTAGACTCATGTTTCTGTCACTCAAGCGTGTCATCAGGGAGGCATGAACCCACAATCTAGCACAACGCTCCCTCTTGGAGTCACTACCTACTACTTGGCCAAAGCAATAAACAGCAACAAACAACATGCAAGAATTACTTAGGAACAAAAATATAAAAGATAGAAACCAAATATATTACTCTATCACAATCTGAATATAATCTCATAATCCATCAGATCCGATCAAACTCAACATAGCAATAGCAGAAATATTACAAAGGTGCCTCGATCATGTAGGGCAGCTCACGAGGTCTAAACAATGAAGATCAAAGAGGGGAGGAGAACATCACATAGCTACTGATGACAGACCCATGGTCCAAGGAAGACTACTCACGGGACATCCGGGGAGCATCCATGGTGGAGAGGAGACTCCCGGAGGTCAAACTTCCCTCCGGCAGGGTGCCGGAAAGAGGTCTTCTGGTGCTCCCGATCTTGGAAGCGCGGCGGCGGCGGAACAGAGGCGAGTTCGCGGAATAGGGTTCTTTTTTGGAGTTTTCCCGTGACGGGGGATAAATAGGCGAAAGGGGGCAGCCAGAGGTGGGCTAGGGGCCCCAGGGGTGGGGCCGTGTCGGTTGGCCGTCTGGCCCCCCCTTGGCCCCCCTCTGGCCCCTCCTGGGCTCTTCTGGAAGCTTCCTGTACGCTGATTTTTTCTGTATTTTTCCCGGAATTTTTCTGGCATTTTTTATATGGGGAAAAACTGAAATAGAAAAACAGCAGAAAACAGGAACTGGCACTGGGGTGCACTGAGTTAATAGGTTAGTCCAAATATGATCAAAAGTGTGTGAAAGTGTATCTAGATCATAGCAATATCACACAAAACATGCATGGAGCAAGCAGAAATTATAGATACGTTTTGGACGTATCAGGAGGGGTGACGCCTGAGACATCGAATCTTACTTGTAACCCTAGCCTTGAGCGCTCCAGCCTTGGCCTCCATTGTAATCGCATCTCCCCAATCAATAATATCGAGCAGGAGCGAGCCTCCTTGTTTGCCGACGAGCTATCGTCCAACTTGTGCCTCTCCTGACTAACCCAGGGTCCCTGACCATGGGATTTGCCGGGGTTGATCCCCGTCAGTGACCCTTATCAAAAATACCAAAAATACATGTTACCTTGCTTGCTGATGCTATCTTTACCATGGGTGTTGGACCACCCAAATATGGAAGGATGGACATGTTTCACTTGGCTCGTCTTCGATCAATTTGTGCTCGCGCTAAAAACCCAACCGACTTGGTTGAGGGAAAATCATTGGATGAGCATGCTCATTACACGCGGCACCGCCTATCTCAGAAAGGGAAACACTTATGGGACCAAATACAAACTTCTTATTGCCATGCTAAACTTTTGTGCCACATTTATGATTTTACTTGCTGTTCTAATATAGATCATAAACACCTCCCTTTCCAATGTGAGTTTAATGAAAATGAGATCTTATCTTCTTATGCTAAAGGTGTTTATGATTACTTTGATGTTGAAAAGATTGAAGAGTTTGTTGCTTTTAAAGGTGCCTATGAGATTGCTTCTTTGATTGAAAAGTATCACGATACTATTTTCGAGTCTGAAAACTTTGCAGTTCTTGCTTATTGCTTCGAGAATTATACTTCTACTTCCAACTCTTATATTGAGGATTTTAAAAATAAAATGCTTGCTGCCCAAGAAGAGGCTAATGATTGCTATGAAGAGGAATCTTATGATTCTGAGGACTCACTTGATACTTCCCTTTCTGATGATTTTGATACTTGCTTTGTTGATGGCCATGATGCCACTATAGATGATGCTAAAAAATTGAACTCTCTATAGTTCCTTATGTTAAGCATGAAATTGTTGCTATTGCACCCACACTTGATTGTCCTATTATCCTTTTGAAATCTCCAACTCAGGAGAATTTTCCTCTTATCAAAGCTCAATGTGATGGGTTGCATTTATCTTATGATCCTAAAAACCGTGTTGAAAACTATACACGTGTGCTTATAGGTCATGAACAACATGATTTATGTGATAGTTATATTATTGATGTTGTTCATGATACTACTGAAAATTATTTTGAGAGAGGGAAGTTTGGTTGTAGAAACTTCCATATTACTAAAACTCCTCTCTTTATGTTGAAAGTTTTGAAGTTGTTCTTGTTCCACCTTCCTATGCATGTCACTTTGTGCTTCTTTGATTTATTTTTTTACAAGATGCCTATGCATAGGAAGTGGGTTAGTCTTAAATGTGTTTCATATTTGCTTCTTGATGCTCTCTTTTGCTTCAAATCCTTATTTTTATGAGAGCAACTTTTATGATCTTCATGCCTAGCTAATGGCTTTAAAGAAGTGCTTTCGGGAGGCAGCCCGCAATGAATTTAGGTGTTTCTTTTTTATTTTGTTGTGTCTTGATGATTTTTACTACTGTAGCAACATCATTGTATCTTTAATTTTCAGCTTTGTGCCAAGTTATAGCCTCTTACGGCAAGGGAAGTAAAAGTTGTGACATGCTGTCCAGAAAACAGATTATGTCCTCGTGACCAGAAAAATTCCAGAAAAATCCCAGTTCATATTTTTGAGCTGAAATTTTTACACAGTATGCTCTATACAATTACGAAACTTCCGTATGTTCTGAGGTTTTTTATTTGAGTTTCAGAAGTGCCCCTAAAAAATTCTTTACTACCTGTTGTTCTGTTTTTCACAGATTCTGCCACGTTTTGTCTCTCCTAACGTTTGCAAACCTTAAGCTTGCTTTTTCTTTGCAAAAACTTTTTGGCACTCTTGAGAAACAGTAGATCTTCAAGAATATCTTTATATCCAGTGGGGAAAATTATTTATTAAGGGTACTAACCTCTCTAATCAGCTTATGATGAGTTATGTATGAAGGGAGTTTTCAAGTGTGCGATAGAAGATGATGAAAGAAGATCCAGGAGTGTCAAGCGCTCAAGCTTGGGGATGCCCCCATGCATCCCCAATAAATATTCAAGGAGACTCAAGCGTCTAAGCTTGGGGATGCCCCCGTGCATCCCCTTCTCCATCAACAATCATCGGTTCGTCCTTCGTCTCACTATATTTTTATCACTTCATGCGTTATGTGCTATGCTTGGAGCGTCTCGCTCTTAGGTTTTGTTTTTAGTTTTCTTTAGCTTTGTTTGCTGTTCATAAGAAGTTAGATCCCGTCTTACTTTGTGTGGGAGAGAAACACGCTCCACTTTCAAAATTTAGAACACATCATAGGATTCTTCATGCCTATCTTTTTGTTGTTGTGTGTTCTTTATCTTTTCATAGCTGCTGCCATGTTTAGTTTTAGTTTTAGTTTGTCTTTAGCAAGAGCCTTGCCTTTTGTTTAGTTTGTTGCTGCAACTCTTTTTAGTTTTCATGTTTATCTTGTTAAAGAGAGTTGGTTGTTGCACTGAGTTGTGTCTTGTTTTGAGAAGTAGGTGATTGAGGTTGCTATTTAATTTTAGTAGTAACTTGCAATAGTTTTGAGGTATAGATGTGAGTAATGTTTGAACTTTTGGTGTCAAGAGCTCTTGCCTATTAGTGATAGGTGTCGTATTTTTGGAAATCCGTGTTTATTTTCAAAACCTACAAAGCCAGTTGAGAACTCTAGCTACTAGATAGATCACTACTCTTCTGAGGAGTCGAATATCAGAGAACACTCACGTACCATGAGTCGAGGATGCGCAAGGATAACCAAACCCCCATACACTCCTCCTCAGGGTACTTGTCTCTTTGTGAACCTCCTTATTAGATTGAGAGTTACCGATAATAAGTGCATGAGTTCTTCGGACTAATGTAAGTATTGAAAGTTGACACTTCCACCTTCCCATATTTTGCTAGCCTTTCCTGTGCCGTGCATTGCCTTCTTCTCACTCCGAGAGTTGGTGTCCACCTTCGCCGGTACATCCAAACCCTTGGCATGATACGCTCTATCATCATAAACCTCCCTATATCTTTCCTCAAAACAGCCACCATACCTACCTATCAAGGCATTTCCATAGCCTTTCCGAGTTATATTGCCATGCAACATCCACCTCTTCATGACTTGATCTTCATGTCATACATGTTCCTGCTACACTGGCAGAGCTATACATTGCATACATCATGATAGTACATCTTCTTTATGTTTTGAGTACCTTGTAAAGTGTGAAAGATTTCCTTTACCTTCTTGTAATATAGAGTGTTGACCAAGTGAGGAAAAGATCCCAAAGTGGACACATTAAAAGATCCCAAAGAGGACAATTGAGAGTTAAATAGAAAGAGCCATTGAGGCCACAAAAAAATACAAAAAAATAGAAAAAAGAGAAAAAGAAATAAAAAGAGAGAAAGGGGCAACACTACTATCCTTTTTGAGAGATCCACACTAGTACTCCCTTTATATCTTTTTGCATATAGTTCCATTGGAGAGCTTCTTAGCTCGTATGTGCATCCGTTGCAATCCCTACTCCTCACATCATATCTATCATTTGGCATCTCTTGCCTATGATTGTCCTCATTGATGTGAGCCTTTCCCATCCTTTTTGTCTTCCTCCTCCACCATATTATCTCTTTGCCATCCTAAGTGTCAACTCTCGTGCTTACGCTCATCCATTGCATGAGTGCTCAGAATATCGAAAAGGAGTGGATCAAATTGACTTGTACCTGGCTAGTGGTCTGGGGACGAGTCAAGATAAGATTCCAAAGAGGACCAAGTGTGAAACTTTAGTAGATTGAGTTCTCAACACAAAAATACTTTTTCTCGTATTCCCTATCCCGTTCTTGCACGCAAACACCATTTGGAGACATTCGAGTCACGGACAGCGAGAGCTCTTGCACCTAATGTTCTTTTGTTACTTGTTTCAATGCTAATATAGACTCTTGCATGTTATGACTTGAATTGAATCTCTAACCTTGATTGTTTTACTTTTCAAAGTTCTTTTATGGTTGCTAGCATGTCACCACATAAATTATGTTGTTATCATTTACCTACTCGAGGACGAGCAGGAATTAGGCACCCATGTGTAACAACTTCTTGAACACAAGCCACTCGTTATCCTCTTTGCTCGTTTGTCCCTTTTCTCGTTATCGTATTCCGGTATCCCCGTGACTGAATCACAATGCGTCTGGCCAGACTATAATGGATACCGTCATACCGAGTGGGCCAGAAGTGAATATCTTCTTCATCGTGAAGGAGCAAATCCCAATCTTGAACTATCACAGTTACTAGACACACTATCCAATGTACCCAGAACTTATTTTACTACTTCCCAGTAACGGGAAGATTCATCTAAGAACCAAAGCACATCTTCCTGTGTGAAGCAACTTGATACTCTCATGGTCTAAGGAATTACGTATATGATAACATTTCATGATATGACTTATAACGTTGTTACGATGTGATCTCTAAGTATATCATTCAATACTGGGGTCGGTTCAACATCATTGTTCTGCTAACAATATGTTCCCATTGCTACTGACATCCTTGTTACAAGAACAATGTCCATGATTAAGAAAACGTAATCATCAGTTAGCACATGAGCTGGTCTTAGAGGCTAAACCAGGAACTCTTGGTGTTTACATTTCCACACATGCAAGTGAGTTTTCTTCTGAATCTCATAGTCAGGGTCATTGAAATTATATCACAGAAATATAAAAATTAATTATGAACGTGGAAATATATATAATAACATTTTATTATTGCCTTTAGGGCATATTTCCAACAGTCTCCCACTTGCACTAGAGTCAATAATATTATCAGTGCTTGAGCACTTTACACCTATGGCATACCGGTGTAATACATGCTTCATTTGTGGTATAGACTTCATCATCGGATCTGACGTTTCAGGCCCGTTTGTATCTTGCATATCTTCGTGTTTTCACGCTATCATAAAATTCACTAATTTTATCAGTTTAGCTTTGTATATGTTTGAATCAATTGGTAGGACCTTTGTTCCTTATAATAAGTCATGAAATCATTCATCAATGTTCCATGAGTTTCAAGCATCTAGGAAACCATACCACGTTCATAAATGATCTTATGATTCAATATACCCTCCTTGTTACTTCTTTAAGCAAGAATAGACTTAGCCTGTGTTATAGAATTCGCCACAGTATCGCACTTGACCAAGTTCCTCCATACTGCGCCACCCTTACGTGTGAAACACATAATCCCAATTAAAATCGAAAATCGGTCGGAGTAAGTATGAAGACTGAATTGGTGTAACTGTTTACATCAAAATTCAGCTGGTGTAACTTATTACAACGAGCTCTTCATTATCTCCATTTTTGAGAAACATATCTTATCTATCATAAGTTTAACTTTTCACTGTTTGTCCAATGATCAACATATTGATCACTTTGGTATCTTGCTCACAACCTTTTAGAGCATTGGATATATCTGGTCGTTTTACATATTATGGTGTACATGATTAATCCAAACACATAGGTGAGTGAATTCAATTCATGTGTTTTGCTTTATCTGTGTTCATGAACACTGATTTTTGCAAACAACTTTTCACCATGACCTCGGCAAGAACATCTTTCTTGGCATATTCATACTAAACTACTTTAGTATCATGTCAACATGTAATGTTGGCTTTAGCATGATCAGGCACTTACTATCTTAATAGATTACTGTGCTTAATACTAATGCTATATTAGCCCAAGTTCTTCAACTGAAAACTATTTCCAATGAAGTCCTTATTCGTGTCAAGAAATTTATATCATTTCCAATCAACAATATGTCTTCTACATAAGGTTTTAGAAATATCATTCAGCTCCCACTTACTTTCTTGAACATTCAAGCATCTTCGTTTATTCCCGATGAAAACAAACTCTTTTGGCAATTTCATCATAACGAAAATTCCAACTCCATTGTGCTAGCTTCAGTCCATCACTGGATATCCAAGACTTGCATCTGTTTAAGCATCCTTTGAATCGACAAAACATTCCGGTCGTATCACATATACGTCCTTTGTTATATATCCATGTAGGAACTTTGTTTTGACGTTCATTCTACCATATCCTATAAATGAGATATGTAGTAATTGCTAATATAACCCGAACTGACTAAAGCATCTCTACGGTCGAAACTATTTCACCGTAGTCAACCTTTGAACTTGCTACAAAACAATTTTCCAAAGAGTTGAGCTTTATGGATAAAACAATTTCATCTGAATCAATTATAGATCCATATATATATTCTTCAGACTTTTAGTCTTTCGGAGGGTCTACCAAGTTCAAAACTTGACTTACTTCCATGGATACTATCTCGGATTATTTGGCATTTAATCAAATCCCGGAGTCAGGGTCCATCAACGCTTCTTTGTATATCACAGGTTTATCATTTGTCAACCAACAATATCTCGTTTTACATATCATGAAAGTTTGTACGAGTTTTGTCTAACCTATGTGGTTCAGTTGCGCACTTATTTGAAGATTCAACAATCTTTAACAAGCTGCATTGTCCTCCCACTCACTCTTTTGCAAGAAACTATTTTCATCAAAACACACCGTTCTAAACAACAAACATTTTTGCTTTGGTGTAGTGATAGAGCAATACCAAACCTTTTGGAATAACCTTAACAAAGTAGCACTTATCTGATTTGGTGATTTGAGCATGTTAAACATATGCCTCATATACCCAAATTTAAAGAAAAGACAACATGGTTTTAACAGTTCATACCACATCTAATATGGTGTCATTTCAACAGATTTGATGGTGTTCTTTTCAGTGTAAAAGCCGTAGTCACTAACGCATAACTTTAATAAGTATAATGGCAAATTGATAAACGTCATATTTGATCTTACCATGGCATACATGGCTTGATTACATCTCTCGAACACTTTACTCATAGTGGTGTTCCGGGAGACGCAAGTTATGACACTTCTTCACAACTCATCAGACGTTCTCTAAACTTGTAACTAAAATATTACTTTCTACAATCTAATTTTCAGAAGCTTTATTTTCTCGTTACAATGAATTTCTATTTCACTCTAAAATTCCTTGAACATTTCAAAGATTTCAGACGTATGTCTCTATTGAACAGATATCCACATATCTACTTCAACTCATGAGTGAAGATAGGGAATCCACTGCACACAACTACACTTATTGGACTACACACATCATCATGTATGATTACCAATGGTTTAGTTGCCCGTTCATGTATGGCCTATCAACGGTGTTTTAGTCACATTACTTCGAGACAAAGATCACAAGCGTCAAGTGATTCATAATCATATGACTCGAAAGTCCATCACTTATGGAAATTCTTCATGCATGTTATGTCACTTGTGATAAACGGCAGTGCCACATCTATATGGTATTTCTGTCAGTCTTGCGACGTTTAGCGGCAGTGTTATGGATGTTTAGTATTATTATCAAGATTCATAACATACAACCTATTCATAATGGAAGTATGGCCTTTACGTTATTCATAGCTTTGAACAACTCTCTTGCAACAAACATGATTCAAAATGATGTTTTGCAACAAGGCTAAAGTGTAGTAACAATTTACTCAACTCTAAAATGAATTATGAAGATAATCATAGAGTCAACACACGGTATAGTAAACCTTTTACCGTGTTCCCGAGCGTGTCAAAACTCATCATTAGCTAGTCATAAAGGCCATAGTATTTCTTGCATCGAGTTGCAACAATATGCAATCGATGTGATATTCCGGTGATCAACAGTTTAATCACATTATACAGAATCCACAATTAATTGCTTAATCATGATTCCCAAGAATTACATCTCTTGACCAGCAATGAATTCATCTATAACTCTATATGACTTTCATTTCTGAGCTGGTTATTCCTGTCTTCTTTCGTTTTGCCTTTATACGTATCATAGTTATATTTCCAATGTCACTCCTACTCACAAAAGCTCACACATGATTAAGGATGGCGCAGGCCATGGAATTTCCGGCGTGTAAGTCTTACTAACAACCTTTGGACTTCCTTTCCCTTAATTCTCATCATCATATGATCGGTGTTCTTCTGGATCCCACACTTATCAGTTTTGTTTAGAACACAGTGAACATTTTCACTAATGCTTACAATCATACATTGTACTAGATATCTTATATCCAACATTAATTGTCTTAGTACTGAAAACAATTTTTCAGTTCCATGAATATAACATAACTATCCCAAACGTTTCGAAGTTCGGGTTTCATGGTGGTGAAGACAATGCACTTAGCTGTGGTGGAATTCTAGCATTTTGGATTATGGACGTAAGTCACATCATCCATAGCATCGGCGGGAGAGCATCAAAAATTTGCGATAGGACAAGCTCCTTCTCGACACTATTGAGGATAGTCCTCACAATACGGTACCAATTGTAAAGTTTTTACCAGATAATACAGTTAATCAAAATCAATTGAGAAGGTGGTAACGCGAGCCATTATTCTACAACGATAATGCAAATACTAAGACTTTTGTTCATAATTAAGTTGCACTTGTGATTAGTCAATTTAATTACTAAGTGCGCTCTCACTCAGATCAATATCTCTCGTAATTGATGCTGGAGTGATTCAAGATCCAACCCAATCGTCCGCCATTGATGTGACATCACTGATGACTTAGACTGGACCGATAGGCCAACTTGCCAATCACGCCAAAGGTGATTCTTGTTCATCTTTCGATGGTCGTGTTCCGGTAGCAAACTTTTATCCAAATCGTCAAGACAACCAAGTGTAATTGCAGTGTGTTCTTAACACACCCGCCTTTTATGCGTCACACCGTGTGCACCCATGTGACATGACCTGCTCCGGTGTGAAACATAGTATAGACGGTGCTACAGTTGGAAGAACACTATCAACTTGACATTGTTTTGCGAGAGATCACCCTAATAAAATACGACTACCGCGCATCAAACAAGGGTGCATCAAAGGGATAAACATCACAGGCAGTTCATAAAATTATGTGATATAGTATAGCCCTTTGCTTCGTGAAGTCTTCTTTGTCTTCACGTCGTCGTGGTTGAAGTCACCGTGTCCACCAACTTTGTCCTTGGCGCCGGGAACATCACCACGGCTTCCGGCATGTGCGTCGGGGTCCACCTCCGCATCGTAGATCATCACCTTGCATCTATCTATTGCTTTGCCTCGAGCTAATAAATAGTTCTGGCACGCAGGCCATAATTAAGTGACAATCATATGACTCTAGTCATCATGCCGTACCACGACACGCAGGTCGCGAATAAATATTACATAACATATAGCATCTCATACAAACACATTGCAAATCTTGAAGGCTATACCACATCACATGCACATTCTGCAAAAACGAGTTAGATCGCCATCTACACGGGTTTTGCAAATATTATCGTGGTTGATTAGCAGGTTACATGCAAACGGTGTTCCCTATACAAACCAAACACGATACTTCATTGTTGCTAGTTTAACGTTCGGGGTGCGTGCAACAACTAATGCCACAAGCCAAACTTCGTTCAACGCGTGACCCCCGTGTGGATTTGAGTTCATAAAATCCACAAGCCCCTCCATGTTAAATCTTCTATTGCGAGACTAAGATGAGATCCAAGGAGTTTGATGTAGACCATGATCAAAGCAACCAGCATACTGAAAGTAGCATAGAGGGATCGATGGAAAACTCAATCCTTGTAGCAAAACCTCAACTTGCCATCAAGCATAGAAAAAATCACATGACAGGGAAGCAACAAGAAAATCAATGCCTCATATCACACATATGATCTAGACATAAACATGCCTCATCATGATACCACTGTTGGGAAACGTAGTAGAAAACAAAAAAATTCGTGCCTACGAATCAAGATCCCAAGATCATCCAAGAAAGATGGCATACAAGGTTTAGGCCATTGCTCACCAACGGTTGCAGCGGAAGAAGAGTTGATGAAGCGGGTGGAAGTAGATCTCGTGATGCGTCTCACGATCCGTCCCACGATCTATCCCACGAACGAATCCCTCGAGCAATTCCCTCGAACAGATCTCCGAGGAAGAAGAAGAAGAAGTTCATCAAAGAAGGATCAAAGTTATGATCCCTCTACCGGTATACACACATCCCGTAGAAGCAATCCAGCAGCGCTCCGCCGTCCAGAGAAGAACACCACCAAGAAAACTAGAGGGAGAAAACCCTAACGGATTCCGATCTAGAACAGCGTCTAAACCGGGGTCTAATTGTGGAGCAACGGGGTTTAGAGGAAGGGAGGGTGGCGCATAGGCCTTGGGGATCAAGTGTGCTGCGCCCCCCCACCCCCTCCCCTCATTATATAGGTGGCCAGGAGGGCCCTTGGCCGAAATAAGGGGGGTGGAGTCCTTCCAGGACTCCTCCCTTGGTAGGAAAACTTTCCTCTAGGACTCCTTCCTTGTGAGGAGTCCTTCCCACTTTGGAAAGCCTAGTCCTAATAGGACTAGGGACAAATTTCGGCCAGCCCCTATGGGGAGCCTTGCCCCCCAAGTTTAAGGGTGGTGGGGCGCATATGGTACTGTCCGAAACCTTGTGAAACCTTCCAGAAGCTTCCAGAACCATCCATGACCTTCCAGGACCCGCCGGGACCATTCTCTGCCATTCCGGGACCTTTTGGGATGGTTTCGGGACATTCCGGAACCTTCTGGAACACTTCCAAGACCTTTCGGGACCGTTTTCGGATGTTCTGGAACTATCTGGATAGGTTCTGGGACGATCCGGGTTACGTTCTAGCCTGCCCGATGCACTGCGTCGGTTCGTCGGTCGTTTTCGGGACGTCCACCGATTAACTGGAAACTATTCCAGTTGATCCAAGACTTCCCCAGTACCATCCTCATATGTTCCAGAACCACCTGGGACTATTCCAAAGTGATCTGGACATATCTTTAAATACCCAGAACTTCTTCTGGTGCCCTTATGAACAATTCCATAAATACCCGGAACTACTTCCGGTGCCCGTATGAACTATTCCGTTTTGCTTCCACTCAACCTTCTACCATTCCAGTATTCTAACAGACTACTACTCGTTAAGTGTGTGACCCAATAGGTTCGGTATAATGCGTACATGACTCAGAACATCTTCCGGACATAGGTCAACAACATTTTGTCAATAGCCAATAATCAACAGCGGAGCCATGGACACCCATGTTGACTCCCGCACATACACGAAGAAACTTCGAGTGAACCATTATGTTTAGTCATGTACCATTCCCTTTGCTTCGCGATATATGACAAAGTTAGAGGAGAGATGTTTGGCACCCATGTGTAACAACTTCTTGAACACAAGCCACTCGTTATCCTCTTTGCTCGTGTGTCCCTTTTCTCGTTATCGTATTCCGGTATCCCCGTGACTGAATCACAATGCGTCTGGCCAGACTATAATGGATACCGTCATACCGAGTGGGCTCGAAGTGAATATCTTCTTCATCGTGAAGGAGCAAATCTCAATCTTGAACTATCACGATTACTAGACACACTATCCAATGTACCCAGAACTTATTTTACTACTTCCCAGTAACGGAAAGATTCATCTAAGAACCAAAGCACATCTTCCTGTGTGAAGCAACTTGATACTCTCATGGTCTAAGGAATTACGTATATGATAACATTTCATGATATGACTTATAACGTTGTTACGATGTGATCTCTAAGTATATCATTCAATACTGGGGTCGGTTCAACATCATTGTTCTGCTAACAATATGTTCCCATTGCTACTGACATCCTTGTTACAAGAACAATGTCCATGATTAAGAAAACGTAATCATCAGTTAGCACATGAGCTGGTCTTAGAGGCTAAACCAGGAACTCTTGGTGTTTACATTTCCACGCATGCAAGTGAGTTTTCTTCTGAATCTCATAGTCAGGGTCATTGCAATTATAGCACAGAAATATAAACATTAATTACGAACGTGGAAATATATATAATAACATTTTATTATTGCCTCTAGGGCATATTTCCAACAGATCTCAATAAAAAACTATTATGCATAATTTTTGTTCGTATCCTCCAATCATGTTAGTTCTCAACCAGATAGCAATAGACCAAACACAAAGCAATGAGGTTATGCTTGCTAAAATTAATGTAGACATATTTTGAGTCATTGGACTTTGTTTTCATGGCACATTTTTTGCAAACCATATTTGGGCACACCAACGACTTAAGTTGTGCTTTGCAAAAGAAAGATCAAGACATTGGTAATGTTTTTTAGCTCATTCATTTGACAAAGAATCAATTAGAGTTATTGAGAGACGATGGTGAATGGGAAACATTTCTCGAAGATGTCACTTCTTATTGTGTCAAGCGTAAAGTCAAAATTCCTCAAATGGGTGGTTAGTACAAGCCGCTTGGAAGACCCTCAAGATTCTACAAAAATCTCACAAATCTCCATCACTTCCATATTGAGATGTTTTTGGGTCTTATTGATGGGCAACTTCAAAAGCTTGAAGATAGATTTGAAGAGGTAGATATTGAATTACTTTATTGCATGGGGTCATTCAGTCCAGTTAATTCTATTGTTGCTATTCATAAGGAAAACTTAGTTAAGCTTGCACATCTTTATCCTTTGGATTTCAAGGATGAAGATTTGATGCATATTCCATATCTACTTACACACTTCATTACTGATATGCGTAGAGATGAGAGGTTTAGAAAGGTCAAAAGTATAACCGACCTTTCTATTGTGCGTGTTGAGACAAATAAGAGTGTCACTTATAACCTTTCTTCAAGCTTCTCAAGTTGTTTCTAATCCTACTAGTAGCAAGAACTAGTGTTGAGAGAGTACTCTCTTCAATGACTTATGTGAAAAACAAGCTAAGTAGGGAATCAACTCTTGAATGATTGCTTGGTTACACTTATTGAGAGGGAATTCCTTTTTAAAGTGAGGGATGATGTTGTTATATCTCGCTTTCAAGCGAGGACAAAGCGTATGGTCGAGTTGTAATTTTCGTATCTTTTTTGTAATTCCCTTAATCTTTCAAGATATTGTAGCAATTTGTATTATTGCGAACCAGTCGGCTCCTCTATTAGCGTGGAAAAAAATGAACACCCAATGTTAAATTTCCTGGATCCGTCATTGGGCCGAAGCTGATTGAACATTGTAAAAAATATCACAAATAGTATGATTTTTTAGACGAAAATACAAAAGTATAGCAGTTTAATTTGGACGCACAAAGAATGATTTTTTTTTGCAATTAACTCGCATAAACCATGCGTCGATTGTCCCATCTCTCTGCTGATGCTAACTCGCATGGGCATGGCAGTGGCACGGTACGGAAAGTGTACGTGGCTGCCCAGACCTTCCTGAACGCAATGACCCCGTAGTAGCCCCGTGAAAGCCCGTTGGTGTAGCATACTTTTGGTTGCCTTCCCGGCCGTACCGAAGGCAAAAATGCTACATCCACGGATAGATTACAGGCTTTTACGGGATCATTCCCCTAAATCAATTACTGCCCCCTGAATTTAACCGGGGGTCCCAATAAATCCTTTAATCCAATCAGTTAACGCCAACTGCATAACTGTCTGTAAAAGCTTGTAAAACCCCGTCGACTGTGGTTTCTTTATATGAAATCGGAAAGACGACTCTATTTTATAGAGTATATAAAAAAGTAAAACCCGGTCGATGTAGCATTGCTCGTACCGAAGGAGCAGATCAACTCGGACGCAAGCAAGCAATGTGATGTGGTGTCCATGTCCATCCATCGGGCCTCCTCCACAGTCCACAACGACTAGTACTTACTACTCGGCGATGGAGGAGAGCCGCCGGGTCCTCCTGCCGCATGCGCGTACGTCCTTCAACCACGGCCCACGCGTCCGATCCAATATAATTCATAAACAAACTACACAGAGAGAGAAAGGAAGGAGAATGGAAGTGGAACATGCGTCGGGGACCCCTGGCTAAACAATGCGGTGCCGGCCGGTGTATCATCGATCACGCGGCCTGGGATCATAGTACTACGTGGAGCACTGTGTCTGTGTGATCGTCGTGAAGAATTGCGCGGTTCATTCCTTGTGCCGCTTTTCCATCCATCATCCATCCATCCATCCATGATGCGACAAACATTTCATTCGTTCGTTCGTTTCGTTCCTTGCCGATGAAGAAAGCAAATGGAGGGTGGATCCGGTGCAAGCTTTTTACGTCCGAGGAGGCAAGCAAGTCAGTCAACCACGGCCCACGCATCCGATCCATCATCATACTGTAACGAACTAGAGTAATACACAGAGAAAAGAAAAGAAAGAAGAAAGCGGTTAGAGGCTTGGAAGCGGAACATGCATGGTCGGGGACGTACCCCGTCTAATTAAACAATGCAGTGAAGGTGTATCATCGATCACGCGGCGCAACACATGCATCCATGGCACGAGCACGATCGGCTCATGCACAGCAGGTTCCTTCTCAATTTGTGTCGCTTTTAGCTAGGTTTAGCAGGATCCACACAATTCCCCCCTCCTCCGCTCGCTCGGCTTGGGTAACTAAAGCAAGGGCGATGCTACGTACTACTACCCAAAATGATCCATCATCCTACCCAAAATTCACACGACACGGGGGGATGTGTGTGGTTGGTTGGCCAAAGATTCTTCGCCAACGGGACGTACTACTACATGAGATCCGCCATGGGCATGCATGGGCTATCTCTACCGAATCATGCACAACATGGACCAAAAGAACGGCGATTAATCGATTCAATGTCCTATTTCGCAAAGCCCATTCGGCATTCTTAATTTATCCATCAAGCAAACTCGTGAAGTTGCTTTCGTCCACCAAAATTAGAAAAGGGTTTGTCTAGGGCACATTTAAATGTGTCAAGCACATCTAAGTTCTATACTATTGATTTTACATGAAGATTTGTTTAGATATATTTTTAATGTATTTTCTTATTCTTTCAAGTTTGATTGAAATAGATGTGCTCTATCTTAAAGCACATCTAGATGTGTCCTAGCAAATCTGAATTAAAAAATGCTTTTCATCAATGTTCAAATGCAACAAGTAGATCTGTCTATCTATCAGCATCCTGGCAGGTAGACATAGATTACGTCGTTGGGAAGTGTTGATTCTGTTTGCCATCTCAGTAAACAAGAATCTACAAGTGGAGCGTACCAAGGAATCTACTAGTAGAGTAGATGCGTGCATGGAAGCCAAGCCCTACGCGTCAAGTCCAGTAAAAAAACCCAAGTTTGTAGATTTTGGAACATGGGTTGGTTGGTTGGGATCGACATGAGATCGATGATATCCCAGCAACAGCAATGCGCCAATCGGCTCTCGTGCCCGATCGAACGATCACGCGGAGGCGGCCGCGACCCGAGCGAGCGAGTCCCGGTCAATGGGCTTGGGTCTTTAGTTTACTCCTTCTCTGAGATCGATCTCTGCGACGACACGAATTGCGCAGAGCCTTCTGCTGCCTACTGGTTTGCTTCTCTGGTCGTCAAGTTGGCAGTAGCCTCTGGTCTAGCCTACCTGCCACCTGATCGTCAGTCATCCCATTGGGATACAGCGAGCCAACTGAACAAATCATGGCGCGTGGCAGAAGGAGAACGACCCATCCAACCCAAATCCAATCCACCCGGTTTGGTCAAAAGCAAGGGGCATCCCATTGGCCGGTGCCAGAATCACTAGGCAGTTTTTGGCAAAAAAAAACAGCCCTCCTTGTCCAACGTTTGGTTTGTCATCAATGAAGGAAGATGGGCAATGTATTGCTGCCTCACCGGATTTTGCAGATGCATGGACACAACGCCTCGATTTGCTTTCTTCTCTGAGTACAAAGGTAAACATTTTTTTTTTGCCTTAGGGCGTTTTTATCACGGATCATCAAAACCTTTCGCAAATGTTCGGATCTGGATATTCAAACTTGTTTTGTCGTTCAACGAGGATTGTATTTTTCTGTGTCCAGATCCGCGTGTTCGTTTCCTCGTAAATTGAGAGAGGGTTTTCGGGAGTCCGGATCGTCGGTACGTAGGTCTTCGACACCCTCAACTCACTCAAATCCACCTTTTGGATCTTTTTTTATTCACTCCGTCATGCTCTTCCTCATTGCCTTGCATCTACATCCTCTTCTGGACAGTTTTTATTTATTGTTGTTGTTATTCTTCCCGAGGAACATTTTGAGTTGAGCATATTTAACTGATTTCTTAGAATTTAGGCTTCTATATGGCCTTCTATTCTTCAAATCCTTATACCCAATCCTTGAAAAAATTGTGGTTTATAACCAATATTATAAACTTAACTTGTTTAAAATAAACATAAATTCATGCAAATATGATTCAAATTAGTACGTCAAACATGATTCGAACTCGATTTAAACTACTAGGATATAGTATTAATTCAAAATTTAAATTCCTGTTTAATTCAACCCAAAAAAAAACTTTAAAATATGTTGCAAAAAAATCCCGCAATAACGTGCAAGGCATCATCTAGTATATTATGAAAATTCGTGCAACAAAGTACGGGCATCATGTAGTATTAATAAAAAGGCTACGTGTGGTTTTAGGCTTTTAGCTCGCTTAAAATCAATTTATTTCTCGTTTTAACACATTATAGAGCATCGGTTAGAGATGCTCTAACAACTTTTAATCATCCTCGATCTTTGTACTACTACTACTACTTGAATCAACGAGTGGTTAATTTTCAGTCTGAAGTAGTAGCCGCTCCATAGTTAAAAAACGGACCATATGCTTCACGTTCAGGTAGGCATATATTACATGGTCGCGCTGATATTGCCCTTGAGAGGAGAAGATTCTACTCGCCATCTCATTATAGAAGAAGCAAGTGGAGTCTAGTCTAGAGGATCGTACTTCCTCCGTCCTGGTTTATTGGACCCAAAGACCATTTTTTTATATCAACATACATAGTAATTTGCTCACGTTAATCACTTTATCCCATTTCCAATGCACTCTCTCATATGTTAGTTTTCACATGCAACCAATAATTTTTTTTTGCATGCAATGTATTTATTTTTTACCAATAGGACTAATAATAATAATTTCTCATGCAATCAATGAAAAAGATGCATGCACCAACTTTCTAAGACGAGGCCTTATAAAAAGAGACATCCTTATGTTGCTTACGCACCTAATAAATCGGGACGGAAGGAGTAGAAAGGAACGGAAATGCATGCATGGAAGCCAAAAGTTGGACGCGTGAAATGAATCTGCAGTGAATAAACAGGGTATGATCAGATCTCGTAACATGGGTTGGTTGGCGCGGAGCCGTGGAGATGAGAGATCCTAGCAACAGCGACGTCCAATCAGTGTGTCCGATCTGGATTAATCCATCACGCTCACGCGGAGGCGGAAGCGACTCGAGTGAGTCCGGTCAATGGGTTCCGAGTCTTTACTTTACTCCTGCACTGTGAGACGAATTGCACAGCTCCTTCCTGCTGCTGCTACTGATTTGCTTCCTCTGTCTCTGCTGCTCGTCAAGTGGCATGCAGCAGCCTGCTACCGGCAGCATTGGGACACGCACAAGGACGTGAAGGGCGCGTGAAGAAGAGAAGAGAAACAGAACAGCCCATCCAAATCAAATCAAACCCACCCGGTTCGGTCAAAAAGCAAGCGCATGCATGTCTTGGCCGGCGCCAGAATCACCACGCAGTTTCTGGCAAACCCAACATCCCTCCCAACCTTGTCCAATGTTTCTGTTCGCCATCAATGAAGATAGATAGGCAATGCATCGTTGCCTCACCGGATTTTGCACATGGACACACACACACAACCCTCTATTTTAGCCTGCTTTCTGCAAGGAGATCATCCTTTTATGCTCACATGGTTCTCAAAATGATATTGCTACATTGGTTAAAGTCATGTCATCTCAAGCATTTTCTTGTGGTTGTTATTTTCTGATTTAGGAGCATTGTGGGTTGCTATCAGCCTATCAACATCCACATCCACATCCACTCAAACCACTGGCTAATTTTTCAGTGTGACGTAAGTAGTAGATGCCCCATGCTCCAAAAATGGACCATGCATGCTACACGTACAGAGCTGGGAAATCGCGTATGATTGTGTGTGCGCGCGCGTGTCACGTTCCTTCCCAAGGAAGCAACCGGTGGATTCACCATGCGGACCGGCGGTCAAAGCGCAGCACACCACTCCACTCCACTAAACTCAGCTCACTCTGCAGTGCATGGAGGCAGGAGCTAGCTACGTGAGAGTGATGAGTGAGTGGTCACCTCACAGATCAGAATCACGTCGGAGCCGGACCGGACCGGACGGCGACACATGAGCTACTCGGGCGTACCTTCACGGAAAGCTCCGTCCCCTCCTCCTCCGTGACTCACCTTCACCCGGTGGTCGTCCTCACTCCTCACTCCACACTCACACACACGTGGCTAGTGGCTCGCTAGCTCCTCCCGCCGGCTATATATCCCCGCCCCCGGCCCTCCTCGTTCCGCCACACTTCCATCCACTCCCCTGCTTCCTCATTAGCTCTTGCTTCAGCCTCGTCTCTGTGTTTGTGAGCGAGACAGAGTAGTCCGCCTCCCATGGGGAAGAAGAAGCAGAGCGGCGGCGGCGGCTGCAACGGCAACGGCGGAGTCGTCGTGGAGAAGGCGGCTGCGAGGGAGTTCACGCTCAAGGTGGCCATGCACTGCCGCTGCGACGGGTGCACGAACAAGCTGCGCGCCGCGGTGCGGGACATCACGCTGGCGCAGGGAGTGGTGGCGGCGGACCAGTCCAAGGCCGAGGCCACAGGGGAGGTGCGCGTGCTGGCCACGGCCGACCCCGAGCGGCTCCGCAAGACCCTGCGCAAGGTCACCGGCAAGAAGGTCGACCTCATCTTCCCGCCCGCCAAGGAGCGCAAGAAGAACGACGAGCAGGAGGCAGCTCGTGTCGTCGACGCCGCCGCCGTCCAGGCCCTGCTCGCCGACCTCCAGCTGCACCAGTACGGGGGCCAGGCGCCGGCGAACCAGTACCAGCAGGCGGCGTGGGCGGCCAACCAGCAGCAGCTGCTCGCCGGCCTCGGCGGCGCAGGAGGCTACGGCCAGGCGGCGTACCCGTGGACTCCGAACTCCTCCGCGGCGTCCTACTACCCCGCCGCGCCCGCACCGGCGGCTGCTTGGGGTGGGTACGGCGGCGGCTACGGGTACGCTCCTGCTGCGCCTGCTTCGACTCACGGCCAAGGCCACGGCGGCGGCTACTACGGCGCCAGCGTGCCCGCGTGGCACGGCCAGGGCTACTGATCGGCGCGCGCGCTCGCCGCGTCGACCGCGTGGTGACCGCGCGAATGGACGTCCAGATCACCGGACGGCAGTGGCATATATACATATGCGTACTCTTTTGGTACTGCTAGTACTAGTAATATATCTCAGTTCGTTTGTTGATTAGCAGCACTCGTCCCCCGTTAATCGTCGAGTAGTGGTAGTACTGCTTGCTTCTGGTTCATGTATATTTTGCGTTATGATGCATATGAAAAATCGTTGGAGTTGCTTCGTCAGTCACTCACTGCAGTCGTTTTCTTGCGTTTTGTCCAAAGTGTTGGTTGTCCTGTCGTGTTCGGATGGACGTCTGTGGAAGAGAGAGACAGCAGAGTAGCAGACAGCACGTAATCAAATTGTTGGTTGAGGAACGAGAACGGACCCACGATGGATGGATGGATGGATGGATGGAACTGAGCAGTCATGGGAAGGCATGCATGTCCATGTCGTCGTGATGTTAACAAAGCAAAATGCAGGGTTTAGATGGTGAGAAGATGAGAATTAGGGCAGGGGGTGGACTAAACAGAGGGCTTGTGCATGCATATGCTGCCTCTGGTGGTTTTGGTGTCTCCTTGTGAAGAAGAGAGGAGGAGAGACCCACCGGCCGGAGGCAGAGGCAATGGGGGAAGGCTGAGTGAGGGAGGCCCAGTACAGGAACGAACAGTGCCGCACCTGCAATTGAAGAAGAATCGCCAGTTTGTGCTGAGTTGGGTTCAGACTTCAGAGGTAGGGCAGGCAGGCGCAACGAGCCAAGCAAGAAAAGCAGATGCTTTGTTGCATGCATCCGTCTGCCGCTTGTTTCGGAGTAGTAGTCCGGTTCAATCCAGCAGGCAGGCACAGGAGCTCGCATCGCACGTACCGGAGCAGCTTGTTTTGGTGTGGTTTCTACTCTGTTTATTACAGTTTCCTGTTGCAAAACCTGCCTGCAATCTGATCCCATCCCATATTATCTGCGCTATCTGATCTATCTATCTATCTATCTCATTCCGGTGTGCGTTCGTCCGTGATAATCCAGACGTGACGTGCATGGCCAAACAAAAAACCAAAGGAAAACCAGATGAGTGCCGCCTGCCGCGGACATGACGGGGCACGCCAAGGTCCACACCAACCAACAGTGCGGCCGCACGCGGGCCCACCGTCAGTCCAGTTCAGTTCAGTTCGTAGAGAGGCAGCAGAGCCATGCATGCATGCATAAGACAAGAAGAAGCCAGGCAGGCAGGACCAACCTCGAAAGTTTGTCTCTCTTGGGCTCCGATTTCATTCACCTCGTCCAAATGAAAGCCAAAAAATAAAAATAAAAACAGGGAACCGGCCCTACAAGGCAATAAACTGTAATTCAAATTTGGGACAGTTGATTGCTAGAATTTTGGATTCAGTCGAGCCTGGCTTACTCATGATAGAATAGTGATTTTCTAAAATTTGCTCCTACTCTTAAATGAATGTGCTTACACTCATCAATTACATACGAGCCACTCCCTCCCTCCGTCCTTAAATAAATGAACAATTAACATTAAAATTTATCAATGAGAACGTATATTTTTTTTATCTTCGCAATGCATTTCATATTAAAATAAAAAATGCTTCTCTCTTATCGCACATAATCGGGATCAATAACATTTAACACACAATCTCATCACTGACTAGTGAAATATAGATGAACCTTGGGCCCATGAAACAATTTCGGAAAATCACTAAAATCTATATGGATAACACGATAAGTTGGCGGGACATTTTAAAACCACCCCTAAACTGGAGCAAGTGATGCACCTTTTTTTATAAGGAATTCTCTTCCTTATGGTGTTGCAGCATGAAAAAACAAGTGGTTCCCGCACACTTTTGTTTTATCGGTTATCTCGATCGTGTCGTGCTTCATGTATCATGCGTGCATTTGTTTTTGTCGGCAAGGAATGGTTAATAATTGAGAAATTAATTACGAGTCAACTACACATGCTCCAGTCAGAGACGTTGGATCATGGATTGTTACCGACTCGGTTGTGGGTCCAACCACACGTCACCCTACCTCAGATGAGTAAGCCGCCGCCTCCAAGGCTATTGAGGAAACTTCCACCATATGTGGTGCTAACGATGCATCGGATGTCGTAGCACAATTTAAAAGGTTTTAAAAAACTAAAATAAATCTAGCACGACCACACAAGATCAATGTAAGTTGCTAAAAAAAATCATATCAAAATCAAAACATTACTCAACATACAAAAATGACAATTTGACATCAATGTGATAATGGGCTAAATCTTAAATCCAAGTTTTGTTATGTACTTCGTTTGTTCCTTGTTATAAGGTGCCTAAGCTTTTTGCACGAATATTAACATGTACGTATAATGCTATAATTGGATTGGTCTTTTCCTAGAAACAATCAGGAGAAAACAATTCAAATCAGCCAATAATAGAAAAGAGAACCTCCGGTATATCTCTTTTCGTAGGTATATTTGCCTAGACGGGTGATATAATAACAACATGCCATGTGTTTTCGATTTTTTCTCAAAACCTTAGGCACCTTATATCAAGGAACGGAGGTAGTATTATTCAATGTCAAATTTCTCATTTTTGTGTTACAAAATATGTTTCAAGTTTTAAAATGAAAATTTATGACAACATAAATTGATGTTCCGTGACTGTGTCAGATTATTTTTAGAATTTTACAAACCTATTATAAAGTGTTACAGTGTCTGATGCGTTAATAGCACCACAAACATGGATTCACCAGATATTCTCTCACCCCTAAAGGGATATTGCCACATATCATGTTTAATGTGAGATGTGACTTCCTTCCAACTACTCACTCAACTCCACCCCACCCCACCGTATATAACTAAGGCCCCATTTAATAGTAAAATATTTTCTAAGCATTCTTATAATAAAATAGTATTTGTGAGTACTATGTTTAGTTTGTTGTGATTAAAAAGGAGTTGTACCTGAATTCTAATACTTGCGATGGCGTCACCTTAGAAAGAACAAATGAACAATAATAAATAAAATAAAATAAAATAAAGACAAACAAATGAAGTTCTATAAGAATATTAAATTATTACATACTTATTACTCTTTAAAACATAAAATTGAAATTAAAAAATTTAAAAAACTACATAAAATTTATATAGAAATTGTGCTTTCTTATAACACGCACAATTGACACAAAATTAAATTTTATGACATCCAAGAAGAAGCGTAATATTAGAAATTTAGTTTAAAATACTATTTTTTTCTAATGAAGACTAAATTAGTGATATTGGTATTATGTAGAATAAAAAAATGAAGTATTAGAAAACATAATGAAAAATTATGCAAAATTATTGCACATAATTTACGTAGAAATTGTGCTTTTATATAATATGCAAGAAATATATATAATACTAGAATTTTACAAAAAGAAAGATTGCTATGAGGGAATGAATGAATGGCATTCCTATTACCTTTTGAGAAAAAAAGGTTTTTGTAATATGCAAGTATAAATATATTCTAATGTTTCTTGCAAGTTTTTTTTAAGAATGAATTATTGCCATTGGTAGTACCCCTGAAAAAGTAAGCAAATGAAATAAAAATTAGAACTAAATCAAAATAATTATTTTTTCTAAACGGAATTAATTTGTGGTGTTGGTATTACCCTTTAAGGATAAAAAAACCCACAAAGCGTACTAAGAAATTGAATTTTTATAATATGCAAGAATAAACATATAATAGTGAAACTTTTGCAAAAATAATTAGAATTTTACGAAGAAGTAATGAATTAGTGGCATTGGCATTACCAGTAAAGAACAAAGATAATAAAATAAAAACAAAATCAAAATCAAAATAACGAAGTATTATAAGAAATACATGAACTAGGGGCTTTGGCATTACATTTTAAGAAGAAAGAACATGAAATAACAACTAATTTTTTTAGAATACTGAGGTTTTCAAAGAAAACAACAAAATAAATGGATTTGGTATTACCTATAAAGAAGAAAGGTACTCCCTCCGATCCATAATAAGTGTCGCTCATCTAGTACAAAGTTTGTACTAGCTTAGTTCAAATTGGGTGACACTTATTATGGATCGGAGGGAGTAATAAAAAAGTATCAATTAAATTTAAACAAACATTGTGTTTATTTATAAAATACAAGAATAAGTTAGTGGATTTTTGCAAACAATGAAAGTTTCTTAAAAAGGACTGAATTAGCAACATTGGTACAACCATTAAAGGAGAAAATAAAATGAAATCCAAGGGAAAATAAAAATTGGGTTTTATATTCTCGTGCACCTTCTTTCTTAGTTGTGCTTAGTGTTGCCCAAGAGAACAAACGTTGCTATCTTCTGCCCTCCTCTACACACCTTCGCCCACATTTGGCCCAACGATGGCTTGTCGTTGGGACAAAGCCATTGACCATTATTTCCCTCGATATTGACGTGTAGGGCCTAGCACTATTTCTGACTTACGGCCGCATGCATCACTGATTGTTGTCTGTGACTGACGCGTTGGATCTGGCATTGTTCCTGAGTCGTTGAACCTATCGTTACGGTTGCAAGCATCATTGATTTTTCATCGATGGTTATCTGTGACTGACACGTTGGACCCACGGTATGCAAAACTGAATTGACGTCGCCGATTTTTTTCCACACTGCTGAAAGATGTTCGCCTACGACTATTAATAGTTGCTAAAGAGTAACTCTAGCAGATACGACCCATCCCGTAGTAAAATAATCCTCCCCTCCTCCGCCACCTTCCGTTCGAGCTTTGGCGATCGATTCCGACCGTCCCCGCAATCCCTCGTCTCCTTGAAGCGAGTATCTTTTCTAATTCAGATAACACCACTTCGATTCAGAGTAAGCTTCACATGAAGAGATGTACATCAACGCCGTGGTTCATTCACAGTGGCGGAGCCAGGATATCAACCATGTGTAGTCAATCGTATGTTGTGTAGTCAAATATACGTATTTGTGTGGATTTTAAATCCACATCTTCCTATGTACAGACGTGTTTGTGTGTGTGGTTTATTTTGGACGATTTTTCTTTTCTCAAATGCATCGCACGCATACGCTTTGTCGTTTGAAATTTGCTTTGACCATCAGCTTCGTATGTTTGTCCCACACAACCCTCATGTCATAGACAAAGTTCTTTGTGTATGGTGGTGTGAGATGACTGGTTTCACCACATGGAGACGGGATGAGATCCACACGCGGTCGCGCACATTGCATCCGAGGAACAAATGTTTGCAACCAAACAAAATGTGTGAGTGTGTGTTTCAGCCAGAGATTAACCCAACATGCGTTTAGTGACTTGATCTCTTGGCGTTGCTCCTGCTGGAACTGGACGACCGTGGTCGTGGATGGTGGTGTGGGTAAAGCAAAGCCAAAACCCAGCCCCAACCGCGGTCACAACTTGCTCACACAATGCTGCAGAGGAGGAGGGGTGGCAGGTGTAGTCGCCGTGCGTACGTACGGACGGACGCGCAGGCGGAGGGAGAGGAGGGGGATGGGGCGACGGCCGTAAAAGCGTCACCGCCTGCTGCCGCACTAGTGGTGCTGCTGCTGCAGCAACAGTGCAACAGGATTAGATGTAGATGCAACCGATCCAAGATCTCATCAATCTACCCCTCATTAATCGATCATCCATGGCCATGGCCGTGCCACGGCGATCCACGGCCGCCGCAGCGTACATCCTACACTGTCCGTCCATGGGATGGGAGGGATCGACAGCGGAGGTAGCCGGTAGTACCATTGCTACACGGTAACTGCAAATCCACTGACAGGTGACAGCCCACGCGCCGGAGCAACCACCACTCTCTTTCCCCAGGAGAAGGAACAAAAGCTCGCTCTCGCCGCTCCTCCGTGAGAGTGGGGCCAGGTCGTTGATTCCATTTCCTTTCCACGAGATACCAACTCCAAGAGGCAGGCAGCACGGGGCAGGGCCGTCCTCACCTGAGTCACCTCGCCCGAGTAGGTAGGCAACCCCCCTCCGTCCAGCTAAAACCCCAACCCCAACCCCAACCTCCCCCTCCCCCTCCGCACCACCAGAGCCGAGGAGAGCCAGACACCAGGACACGCGCTCCCGCAGGCCATGGCCAAGGTTCGTTTGTCACCGCCTCGGCGGCGGCAACCCTCTGCTCCATCCAATCGCCGACTCTTCCTTCCTTGCTCTGACCCTCCTTTTCTCCCTGTCTCGTCTCGCAACTGCAGAAGAAGAAGCGCAGCGGCGGTGGTGGCGGTGGAGAGGGAGGAGGATGCGGCGGCGGCGGCGGGGGGCAGCAGCAGGAGCACGAGGACAAGGCCGACGCCGGGAGCGGCTGCGAGGGCAAGGACAAGGAAAAGGAAAAGCCCGACGCCGACGACAAGGACAAGGGCACCGGATGCAAGGACGACAAGTCGGACAAGAACAAGGACAAGGGCTGCGGCGGCGGCAAGGACGACAAGGGCGGCAAGGACAAGGAGAAGAAGCCGCTGCCCGTGGTCACCGCCGTGCTCAAGGTCGACATGCACTGCGACGGCTGCGCGCACCGCATCCGCGCCTCCGTCCGCCGATTCCCAGGTTTGACCACGATCCTCTCCTCTCTTCTCTCTGTCGCGCGCGCGTCCCCTGCTCGGTTCCCCGTTAATTTCCTGTCCGTGCTCTGCTTCTGCAGGCGTGGAGGGCGTGGCCATGGACATGGAGAAGGGCTCCATGACCGTCGTCGGCCGCTTCGACGCCAAGAAGCTGCGCGACCGCGTCGCCTGGAAGACCAAGAAGAAGGTCGAGCTCGTCGCCGGCAAGGACAACAAGGGCGGCGGCGGGGACAAGCAGAAGTGCGCCGACGGCGACGGCAAGCAGGAGCCGGACAAGAAGGAGGATGACAAGGAGAAGGAGAAGGAGCAGGACGACGGCAAGTGCGGCGGCGGCAATGCCGGGAAGGGCAAGGGCGGCAAGGACAACAAGAAGCCTGCCGTGGTGCGTGTCCCTATCCTTTCTCCCTCCTTTGTAAATTGTAATGCGTGCGCCGATGATGGCATTGCTCTGCTCTGCTCGACTGGTTGTGAATTGTGATTGCTCGCTTTGGTTTGACTGATGATGGATTGCAGCCGGTGATCGTAAACGTGGTGCTCAAGATCGGCTCCGCCGGCCTCCACTGCGACGGCTGCATGCACCGCATCCGCTGCAGGCTCTTCAAGATCAAAGGTATGCACGCCACATGCTCGACGGAATTCCCCCCGTCCATGCGCAATCACATCGCCCTCTGAATTCTGTTTCTGATCGCGTGGCTGCATTGGTCGTGCAGGCGTGGAGCAGGTGAAGATGGACCAGGCCAAGAACCAGGTGACGGTGACGGGCACCATGGACGCGAAGACCCTGCCGGAGAAGCTCCGCAAGAAGCTGCGCCGCCCCGTGGACGTGGTGGCGCCCGGCAAGGACAAGGACAAGGACAAGGACAAGGATAAGGAGAAGGAGGGGTGCAACAAGGACAACGGGAAGCAGCAGGGTGGGGGAGGCGACGGGAAGCAGTGCAAGGAGGCTGCGGAGAAGGCGCTGGCGGCGGAGCTGCAGCTGTGGAAGACGGCCTTCTACGACCAGCAGGCGATGCAGGCCACGGAGTTCCTCCTCAGCGACGAGAACCCCAACGCCTGCGCCGTCATGTGACCTCCGGCGACCGGCGGGCGGCTCTGACAGACAGATACTCCGTACGTAGTAGATAGATAGGAAACTGAAGCAATGGGGGATTTGGTACAGGCTACCGGATCGACGCGCAGAATTCAGTCGTCGGTTGATGAAGATTACTCTTGGTTTTTTTGGGGGATTGGAGTGCAATGTGCAATGCGAGTTCTTGCTAGTAGATTCGATCTATTTGGCCGTGTTTGGTGATGTGATGACGATGATGGTTTGTTGTTGATGGAACTGTTGGGTGCTGCAACTGTTTTGGGGCGAAGTTGCTAGCTGAAACCTCGTGTAGATGTTCTGAATTTTTTTTCTTGATGGTACTGGATGCATTATGATCAATGATGATGGTGGCAGTACGCGCTACATTATGTGTGATCTCCGTGGGGTTTGTGTGTGTGTGTGTCCTGGGTGACCATCGATTAGGCATCTCCGTAGTTGCTTCGTCTTGTACCTCCAAATCGTGTCATTTTGGTTGGTTCATGGATGCTGCAGCACTAGAACAGTACTGGACTTTGGACAGGGTGGTTGTGTGTGTTGTGTGCCAGAGAAAAGTGGTTTGTGGCCTTTGGACTGGAGAAGAAAAGAGAGAAGAGCGGAGAGGAGCTGCTGCCTCAGCAGGAGATGAACCGTACGTGGCATCAGAACCACAGGAGAAGGCTGCGCCGGCGATGCGCAAAGGCCACTTTTGGGCACCCACTCCACTCCTTTCTCTCTCGACCATGGATTTGGACTAGAGCTATGGCCTTGGTTAGACTGGGACTGGGATGGAGAAACGCGTGCCGAGTTCTTGACACATGTACGCGTTCTCAAGTTCCTGGCATGGATGGATGGTACTGCATGGTGATTCAAATTTTGTTAATCTCCCTCCCGCCTTTTAATTTTTTTTGTCTCATTTCGAAGTGTGCACGGACTGGGTCGGGGAAGAGGAGAGTCTCGAGGAGAGAGGAAGCTCCATGTCCACGACGTCGGCAAGGAGAAGGCGACATCGGAGCGGAAGCATACGAAGAAGCAACCCTCCCTAACTTTCGTCGAGGCCGGCTCAAAGTAGTTGATGATGGCGTGGATCCATCGACGATCGTGGAGGAAGAGATAACTCAATGGCACACTCGAGGTGGAGTGAGGAAGAGAGGTGGGGGCAGCTGCAAAATGAGTTCGTCGACTGTTGGGTGAGGAAGAGAGGGCCAACATTTCACAAATTCAGACATATATCGTTGTAAAGATGGATTTGCATAAGAGAAATTATAGATTGAGAATATGTTGGCCATGCCATGCTCCCATTTCTGATCTAGCCATTGCATGCGAAAACTAAATTATTAAAGATAAGATGTATTAGATGCTTGACATATGAGGCTAAGGTGACATATGCCGACACCAAAACATGGAATGAAGCCGTCAAGTAGATTTAGTATGTATGACATGTGGTTGTAGAAAATTAATTATGCTATGTAGTACTATATGATAACTATCTTGGACATTTGGTTTGATAATCCATTTTGTAAAGTCTTCTTTTTAATATGATGGCATTGCAAGTTTATCATTGTCCCTAAAAACTAGTTCCTATAAAAGGGCTCCATGCGTAACGATAACATTTTTAAATTTCTTCATTTTCTTTGTTTTTAAATAAAGTTAAAAATTGTCACCAAAGCTATTTCTACCATGGGGTTGAATCCTTAAATAGTTTTGGCTACTGCCTACAATCCTACTCCCGCCGTACCATAATGTAGTATACTCCAACTACCTATATTACGATACGGAGGGAGTACTTGTGAACCTAATTTTTTAGGATTTTTTTATTTGTAGGACCAAACTATAACACAATTGTAGATTAATTTTGAATTAGTTTTTTACAAATGTCCAAAAGTTTACCAATAGACCTCCAATAGGGTCTATTGATAACTTAAAAAACCATTTATGACACTTTTAAAATTAAAAAAACAATTTTGTCCACAAAAAGTTGGAAACTCCAGCAATCTTGTTTAGAATTCTAAGTCCCATGTTTGGGCCATGGATATGGCCATGACTTTGGTCATTTGTCTTGAAAATCTTGAATCTTCATGTGTGATAGTACATCTGGTGAGGAATGATTTTATTTTACAAAATGTGTTATGGAAGTTTATCATTTTCCTTGTAAACTACTTCACATAAAAGGCCCCCGTGGAAAATGGTTGTATTTTTATTCTTTTTTATTCAAAATGGGGTCAAAATTGTTAGCATGGCGAAGGGGGTGAAACTTTCAACCTTTTGTGGCTATTTCCTCCAAACCTATTTTGGTACTTTCATTATTTTTTACCGATTTTGAAGACTAAACTATATGACACTTGTGATTCAATTTAAAATTACTTTTGGTAATGTTAAAAATTTAATTTAATTAATGTAACATAGAAAAAATAATCTAAAATCCAAAATCTATTGGCAGCAAGCCTCCTATATGGTCTACATTGTCTGAAAATTGCTAGAAATGCAATTTTGCATCCTATTTGGGATACTAGCTTCACAAAAAAATTGGCACTTAAAGAACACAATTTAAAATTTCTACGATAAGTCTGAACCTTTCTTTGGCAATCTTCTTTATATTGGAAATTCCCATGTTTGTGCCAAACTGCCAAATATGGTCATGTTATCGTGCACTCTGCTATTTTTTTTTGAGCGATGTGAACTCTGCTATTGATATGTCCATGACATAAGTCATTTACCTTGAAAACTATGAATCTTCATATGTCATTGTCCATTTTGTGAAAAAAAAACAAATATTGTGATATTGCAAGTTTACTATTTCTCTCATGTAAACTAGTCACATAAAAGGGCTATATGTAAAAGTATTACTTCTTTTGAATATTTATTCATTTTCTTTGATTTATTTTAAAATGATGTCAAAATTATTTGGATTACCCATTTGGTTGAAGGATTACTAGTATTACAACATTAACTTGATTACTAGTATTACGACATTAACTTGACACTTCGCCTGTTTCTACCCTGCAAAACAAAAAATGATATGTACAACTGATGACCATGAGAAAAAAGTCGCCACCGATAAAGCCACTTTGTTGGTTCATGCGCAAAAAATAAATAGGAAAAAACCACGGCATGACACATCATGTATACCGCATGGCCGAAATCAACTTGTTAGATCACTCAATTTTTTTAATTGGAGTAAAAATTGGCGACAATTTATCTAAGTGAGGTAATCTAGATGAGAAATTGCCAACTGAGGTAATTTGCATACAAGTATGAAAGTAGAGGGCAAAATACGAAATCCACTCTTTGGTATTATCACATGAGAAAATATCGTCATCATTTCATCTTGTGAATCCGAAATGACAGGGGCCAAACGTGTGGGTAATTGTATGCTGGAAGAGTAAGCATTTGTATGGTTTGTTCTTGCATTCGAGGGGCAAGCGGTCTCTATAACTCTCTTTCTTACTATTGAGTGTGGCAATTATTTTGCCACTTTGCGGAAAAAAAAGGATGGTATTGCATTATGTATGATCTCGATGAGATGTACATCCCAAGTTACCATCAATTAGACCTCTCAGCAGTTCCTTAGTTTTGTACCTCAGAATATTTTTTTTTTTCAAAATCTACTCGTTGATGGTCTCTCGATTGTGCTATCTAGTTAGTGCCTTTCTCGGGGTGTCCATTTGTTCTCACCCCATGTAATCTTCCCTCTTCTGTGGTTTTCCGGCCCGGTTTCCCTTATAAAACGGGGTCAATTTGTTAAGGTTTTTGATCCGGTTTTTCTTATAAACCGAATCACTTTGAGCAATATATTCAGGTGGGGACTCTCTCCCTCCCCGGTGACCGTTCAAAAAATATCTACTCGTTGGATCGCTTGGAAAGTTTTAGTGGGGGTAAAAATTAGCAAACATTTTATTTAAATAAGATAATCTAGATAGTTTTTAATGAGGTAATTAGTATACAAATATCAACGTAGATGGTAAATAAAATAAAATCCACTCTTTGTATATTTTTTTTGCGGGTCATTCTTTGCATTAGAATATAAGAAAACATCGTAGAGCATTTGAGTAATTGTATATGCTGGAAGAGTAAGCTTTTGTACGGTTTGGTCTCAGACGAGCCATCTGTAAAAAAATCCATTCTTGATTAATGAATTTGGCAATTTTTGAGAGAAAAAAAAATGAAGGTACTACCACATTATGTATGATCTGGGTGAGCTGTACATCTTGAGTGACCGTCGATTAGACCTGTCCGTTGCTCCCCATCTTTGCACCTCAAAATAAAAAATTGTATGATGTTGGCTGGTTCCTGGTCGGGATGTACTGAGGCCAGCCAGCATGCTTGTGTTTTTTGTGGATCGTCAGCTAGTGTAGTGGAGATCACTGCCATGTGTGTGAGGTGTGCATGCATGCATGCTGCAGCATTGGTACCAGCACTACTACTAGTCGAATCTGCAGTTGCACGGAGCGGTGGTGGTGTTGGCCCTGAGTAAAGCGGATTGTGGCCTTGGACCGCAAGCCGAAAGAGGGAAAGAAATGCAGAATCTGCTGCTGGCTGCTGCAGATGTACCACCACAAAGCTGCAGTCTGTGGAAGAAGGCTGCTGGCTGCTGCATCTCCAAAGACTCCTTTTTGGCACCTCTTCTTTGTCTCGACCACGAGTTGAATTGGATGGATTCTTTCACTGAAAGCTCCGGGTTGTTATTAACGAGCTGCGATCACACCACAGCAGCTGCTTAGTTAGTTGATACTGCACTACGGTTTCACTTCTCCGGCTCACTGTTGCAGTTTTCGAGCCTGTTTTCAGGAGGGGTTTGTAGTGTAGTTAAAAAAAATGGCTTGACATGGTGGATAGGCTGGGAACCACCATCCTGGTTGGAGTGGAGATAGTGAGGCCAGAATGCTTGTATTTGTATGGGTCGTCAGTCTGGTAGTGGAGATGAGTGGCATGTGAGTGAGGTGTGCACTGCATCTGCATGCTGCAGCAAGTAGTATCTTTTTCTGAAGAAAACAAAGTGTCTGTCTTGTCTGTTCTGCGCACTAGACCAGTACTGGTACTGGTAGTACTCGAGTTTGCGCAGGGAGGTTGTGTGTGTTGTTGGGGGCAGAGGAAAGCGGGTTGTGGCCGTGGACTGGTGAACAAAAGAGGGAACAGCCAGAGGACCTGTTGCCTCTGCAGCAGATGAACACGTACGCCGCAGTTTGGCACCACAACTCTGAAGCAAGGCTGCCAGGCGCAAAGACCTTGGACTGAAGAAATGCATGCCTAGTTCCTGAAACATGTGCCCGTTCCAGAGTTCCTGTGCTGGATGGATCTACGATGATACTGTACAACATTATCTTGATGAGCTATGCTTCCTGAGAAACCACCGATTAGGCCTCCCCTCCCCGTAACCATGTACCTCGAGGTCTTGTCATGTTGCTCGGTTCCTGGTTGTAGGTAGCCATCATGCATGCTTGTGTTCTTGTGGATCGTCAGATAGTGGAGTGGAGATCACTGAAACGAGAGGTGTGCACGCTGCAGCATTCGTCGTCGTCGTCGTCTCGTCGAGTTTGCAGTTGCGCAGAGTGGTGTGTCTGAGTTTGCTTTGTTTTGGGACAGAGAAAAGCGGCTTGTGGCCTTGGACTGCACAACAAACAAAGCAGGCAGAACACCTGCTGCCTCTCTCTGCAGCGGATGATCGTACGTACGTGCGGTACGACCACAACTTCAGAAGAAGGCTGCGCAAAGCCATGGATTCTACTTTCCCTCTCTCTCTACACCAGCATGGGTTCCCTCTGGCATTTTGGCCATTTTGAGAAATATATTCAGGTGGTGGAGGGACTCCTCCCCCGGTGAGTTACTCAAAAAAAAGCATGGGTTCTCTTGAACTGCTACCTACGATCATTGGAGCTGGAAGCGGATACTATACACAGTTTTACTACTTGGGTGGGGGATATTTGCGTGAGTCTCTTCTTTATGTCACTGCCAATCTCCCCTTATCGAGTCTCTAATTATTGGTAATACTAACCCTCCAACAAAAATATTTTCCCCATCAATCTATATTAATTATCGCTGAAAAGGATGTATCTAGCATTGGTTTTCTTGTTCATGTATTTAGGACGATTTTCTCTGCTTTCATTCTTTTGCATGGTTTTCTGTGAGGTTTTTATTTTTCTACTTTTCCTCCTTTTTTCATTGGTGTCTTTTTATTTATTTCTTCACTGGATTTCTTTGTTTTCTCTTTGTTCTTTATTTTTTTCTCCATCAGATTTTGGCCTTTTGGGATTTTCTGTTTTTCTTCCTTTCTTCAATGGGTTTCTGTGGTTTTCCTATTTTCTTCACGACATCAACTATTGTCTTTGCTTTATTGGAGTTTCATCACCCTTTTTTTTAGTCTTTGATGTATTTATTCTACACATGTCTATTCTTCTTACACAACTAATATTTTTAGTTTACACGTGGAATATATTATTGTGATAAACATTTACCACAATCAACAATTTATTAAAATACATGTTTTGATTTCCTTGAACGCATGTCAATTTTTTCAAATAAACATTGATATTTTTTTGGCAATAAAAAATTCTTTCAACTATTAAAATATTTTATTCTTTCATTTATTTTTCCTTTTCCTTTTCATTTTTTTCTCTTAACACGTGTCTAACTTTTTCGTACACACCTTAAATTTTTACTGTACATCGGAGATTTTAGTATTTATCAAATATATGATTAATATTTTTTATAAATATGTGCTTTTATGTTTATTTATTTTCATACATCTACAACCCATTTATATACAAGTTTAACATTTTATAAATATATGTTTATTTTTCAAAACACTTATTTTTTAATCTTGGTTGAGTATATTTTACACATTATAAGTACACATTGAACTATTTTTTGATGATAAGAATGTTCACGTCCTCCATTAATTTGCTCAGCGCCGGTTCTGTCAAGCCTTTTATCATTTTTGAGAACCTTCAAGAATGATTCGGTTCAACCCATTTTTCTCATTTTCCAAAATTATGTAAAAAATAATAATCAGAATTTCTGAAATTTTCTCATGTTTTAAAAATGTTCAAGAATTTAACATTTCCAAAAATATGTGACTTCTACAAGGGATGTTTACATTGAGAAATTTGTTCGCTGCTCAAAATATATTGGGAACTAAAATATTCACGTTTTCAAAATTTATTCACAATGTTAAATTAGTTTTTGTGTATTAAGAAAATGTTTAAAGACACAAAAAAAGTTTGTTCTTTAAAACAGTGTTTAAGTACCAATTGAATGTTTCTCATTTTTCACAAAAATGATGATGAAATGTGAAAACTAATTTGAGTTTAAAAAGATCACGTTTCCATAAATTTTAATTGTGCTCAAATAATGCTCACATTTTCAAAAAATGATAGAATTTTGAAAACGTATTCTAAAATAGTAGTACCTTTCAAAATAAATAAAACAGATGATATTTTGTAACGATATACAAAAAAACGCTAAAGTGTCGAACCTGCTACAATACATATGCCTCGTTACAATACCCCACCGGAGACAATTCAAACAAGTCACTACATTTTCGCCAAGTAAATAGGCCGCCCATTTACGTCGCCTTTTGTCTGTGGCCTCATATTTCACGCAATAAGCGTTAATAGTAGTTCCCATATATATATATATATATATATATAATTTCTTTTTCTTGCATATTCCTATTATTTGTTTTGCTTGCATATTCCTATTATTTCTTTTGCTTGCATATTCCTGTTATTTATTTTGTCTCATCCGCAGTGACACACACAACATCTCACCTTAAAGGTATTCTAAATGGGATGTCCTAGGGCGGGAGGAGCGTTGGCTCTTTAAAAACACATTTTTGTATTCTGATCATTGATATTTTTAATACAAAATTACATTTTTTAACAAGTCAGTCACTCATTTAAAAGATATCCGTGCGGTCCAAAGAAAATTCATGCAACTTCTATATGATATTTTGTGCATTAAAATAAAAATTATGATGTTTAAAAGATGTTCACGCGATCCAAAATTATGTTTGTGTAATTGACACAAAATGTTAATATATTTTTGTTTAAAAATGATCACCTAATTGAGAAAAATTTGTTTTGTACCATTTATGAATTTTTTATGAAATATTAAAAATTATGTATAAAATTTAGAAAAATGATCAGTTAGCTTAATTCGAAATAATTCATGGCTTTAAGAAAAATATTTGCACAATGTAAAAACTTGTTTGCATAGTTATAGTTTTATTTGTACCATTTAATAAATGTTCAACTGTTTCAAAACAGAGTTGATGACACTTTTAAAAATGTGTATAGATGAAAAAAATGATTAGGCAGTTTTTGAAAATTTTAGGCATCACTCAAAAAAATTCATTGTGTATTTAGATTTCTTTAACATTTATTCAATGAAATGTTCTAAACATGTATTTGAAAAATACTCAACATGTGTATACAATAATTATGTGTATTCTCATTAAATGTACAAGATGTACATATATTTTTAGAAAACAGGAAAATATAGTTTTTATTGGGAACCATAGAGGATAAAATAGGGAAAAATGAAAAACAAAAACCTGAATAGAGTGAACAAAGAAAAAAGAAAAATTGGAAACGAATGAAAGAACAGAAGAACAAAACTTCCTGCACAGGTAGCAAAACCGCTTGCTGGCCTGCCCATTCACCAGATCGCTGAAGGCGAGACATACTGAAGTATCATATCGGTTGAGATATAGCCCAAGCGCATTTTGTTGCTCCACTGCTTGGGCGCAAATTGATCTGATCCTTGGATGGATAATATCTCTTTTTTATTTTACAATGAAAATATTGTTTTAATTATTTTGGACGTGTTAGTCATTTATTAAAAATTTCCATGTCGTTTAAAAAATATCCATACAACTTCGATATAATATTTACAGCATTAAATAAATGTCCCTGTTGTTTAAAAAATGTTTACGCAATTCAAAAATATGTTTGCGTCATTAGTATAAAATGTTAACAAGAATTTATAAATTATTAGATAATTATTAAATAGTATTTGGTACCATTTAAGAAAATTTTATAGCATGTTGAAAACTTTGTATTAGACGTAAAACAAATGTTCACTTTGTTTAATTCAAAAGCAATTAATCAGATTTTAACAATATTTTCAGTGAGAAGTGATGACTAACGGTCACATTGATCGTGAAAGGTTGGGAAGAGAGCCGGAAAAGAGAAGCATGTGTAAAAGCATCTCCAACAACTCGTATAAGAGTGGTACATACGCGTTTAGATAATGAGAGAGCATAAGCGGCCGTCGAACAACTTGTGTCTAGGATCATGCAAATTTACACCTCATGTATAATTACTTTCACATCATCTACGGATGGACAACGCCTCCACGTCGTGAAGTTTATCCATGCACATCCAAATATACACACATGCAGCTGAAAATGCCCCAAGAAGTGCATCCCTTTGTTTAGTTGAACGGTGAAATACCGAGAAATGCTACACTTAGGCCTTGTTTGGTTTGCCTAACCCATGAGTGAATACACCGCATCCCACTCCAAATACACGGGGATAAAAGAATCGTCTTCTAGAGGTGGAACAAATCCACGATAAAAAAAAGAGAAACGGTAAGAGCAAATTTTGGGCGGTCAATGCGATCCTCGCGTGGGTACGTTTCACCGCGGGATTGAAGCCGGAATAACCAAACGAAGGCCCATCTGGTGGAATTTAGGGGGGAGGGGGCTGTAGAGAGAATTAGGACAAGGTCACGTAATGTTCCGTAATAGGTCCGTGAATGTAGCATTGTGAAGTACTACCCCGCTGAAGGTGGTGCTTATGCTCCACTCGGATCGATGATCAAGGCGCAGTACGTAGGCAGTAGTAGTACCACTGCTGCATCCAAGCTACTGTAGCACAGGTATTGTCCCTCAAATCTCAGTGTCGTCAGTGCGTATTGAATGCGTGGTCTGAGGAGTTGGTGGATACGTACGTACGGTACGGGAGCATCTGCATGCACAACTAAACATTTTTTTGGAGGGTTTGTTCTGTGGTTTCTATCTATCGATCGATCGTAGCGGCCGGCTGTGAACGACCCGGCCAGTAACAAGTACGATCTTCAGTCGTTCAACAGTAACGTGCAGCGTTGAACGTACGTATACGTACGTATGTAAACTAACCTGTTCATGAACTGGCTAGATCTGCCAGCCGGTACATACATACGTACGAGAAACGGCCGGACAGATCGATCGATCGAGCGAAAGAATTAGATGCTGCTGCTGCTGCAGTGGTTAAACATGCAGGCGTGAAACCAATGCACAGGCTTAATTACGGACGGACGACCGGACGCCGTACGCGTACCTGCGTGCACGTACATCACGCCACCGAGCGTACGCGCCACTCTACAACATGATGTGTCAAGTTTTTTCTTTTGCGGGTACTGTCAAGTGGAACTCTCTATGAACTGACTGTGGGTTATCGACCATGCTTGGGTAGTAGAGGCACCCACTTCCTATATCCAGCGCCTTGCATTGGTGATCTCTGCATCTGTTCTAAGACTGCAACTTTGCCTTTAAATATTGAATCACACAGATGCCTTTCAAACAATGAGGTACATTCATACTGAAAGAAACCTGGCTAGCACTAAAGCATTTACCACATCACTTTGAATTGGAAATCATTATTCTAAGATACTGGCACATTTGGAACCAGAGGAATGGTAGGATTTTCATAAATGAAAGAGCAACGGTTCAAGGCTGGAGGAGGAATCTGGCTCATGACCTCTCTCTCTCCTCCAACACAGAATAAAAAATAAATTCAGACAAGAACTCTTGGACTGGATCTCAGTCAACCTAGACTGATGTTTTTTGAGGCAGCTAACTTAGATTTTTAAGCTTTGACAATGTTCTATAAAACTGGAATTGGCTAACTAGCCTGGTTCTACCTTCCCCTCCCCCCCTTTTTTATTTCTTTTCCCCATTGTAGCATACCATTGTACTTATTCTTTGGAGAAATAGAAAATATACCGTAGAATAATTGTTCTACGGTCAATGCCTAAAAATCAATGCCCAACGGATGAGCTGGAGCACGCTCTCCACATCCATGATATCCCATTTGAGATTTATTAACTTGTGGGTTAATTAAGAACACATTGTTGAGTATCATGAAAAGTGCAGAGTCATGGACATTGCACAATCGCGAACATTGCACATACGCTGGCATTGCAGAATCGTGGACATTGTACATTGGTATAGCACAATCAAGCATGGTGCATTTTCTAGACAATGTAATTGGTGCAGAAACTAGCAACATATATTGCCATGCACATGGCTACGATCCAAGACATGTACAATCGATGCACAATTTAATCAAATATGCACACTGCCGTCGACACACACTTGTAGTATATACAATCTAATCCTATCAGCGAATCAGTCAAATCTAGGACCCCAAAATACCATACACGCGTATCCTCACCAGGACAATAACATTGCTGCCAAAGTAGCAACCGGCGCAGAGCGCCATAATTTTTTTTCATACTTGTAGCTGAAACTCCCCCCCCCCCCCAATGTTGAGGTTTTATATAGTTACACCATCAACCAGGGGTGCAGCAGCTGCCACGGGAGGCGGGGCGAATGCTGCCGTAGCAGAGGAAGAAGCCAGCTTGCCTGTCAGATATTCCTGCCACCGTCGTGGTAGATGTGTTGACAATCGCTACCCAAGTCCCCGCTGCCACAATCAAAATATCGGCCACCGATGGAGGATAGATTCAGGCTTACCACGACCAAGTGTGGATGGGGGAACGAGCCTTGAGCATCTTGCAACCACATGGGGTTTTAGGCCTTCACCATAATGGCGGTGAGTCAAATAGTCGTGAGCCCTATACCTGGGGGGCATGGAGTCGGGTAGCATGGTGTTGGAGCGTCGACGACCATCGGTGGAAACGAAGGGTGGTGAGACAAAAGTGGGTTTGTGGGCGGTGAGGGGAGTGAAGTGGGTAGTTAAAGGACGATATGTCGCGCCTTCCATGATTCCCAAGACGTGCTACCTACATTGCGCCCACTCAATCTTGGCTCATTGTAAATGGTCGATTCAATCATTTATCCTTAGTCAGGCCCGATGATGCTTTAAGGTTCGCGCAAGCTACATATTCAGCGCACCTGAGTCCACCAAACATGGCAAATTTTCACCCCCGAGAACCTGTATGAGCTACATGGGACTAACAAAACACATCTCTATGAATTTCTCATGATAGTCAATAAGACCATCGTTCTAATCACTCTAGGTCTAGAAAGATTCCCACTCCTAACCTCCCTCTTCACCATTGGTCTATCGGGCATCATCGCCTTCACATCGCCAACAATTCCGATTCGTATCAGATCTTGTCTCTCTACCAACACCATTGCATATGTTCCCCGTCCCTCTTGATCAACACACCTTTGTCATTGATGTGGCCGTGTCACCACCGCCTCCTATTTGACAAGACTAAAGTGCCACCGCCGTAAGGGAGGGGAAGGAGAGCTAGTCGAATCTTGTAACGAAAGAAAACTGACCATGTTCAAATTGTGGAAGAAGGAGATGTAATTTAACATAATTTGCAGCACCGGGAGTAAACATAATGGCCGATATACATACAACATAAAAGAGGGGTTTGTTATGTCGATCGAATGTGTACATACATTATAGCCAACTCCATCTGCACCGTCGAATGGAAGGCACATGTACGTACGTGCATGGCATGGCAATGATCGATGGGGCAGCAGTGCGTGGTCCACCATGAGAGTTGAAGCACAGTACTACGTAGGCTCGCACGGTAGCTGGTCGATCGATCGATGGACTGGCCGTGACCACACCGATCGCATCGCGCCTCTCGGCTCCCTCTGCAACTGCATGCATGCTTGCTGCGGCTTCAGCTCTATATGGCTTTCAGCTACCTCTACCAGTTGATTAATGGCTGGCACATGCATGCATCAATCTCAGGAAAACCGATAGATCAGCCTTGCTCTCTCTCTCTCGATCGATCGATCGAGAATTTCTTGCGTTCCATCGATCAGCACTCTCGGCCTACGTGCATGCAGACGATGGCATGCTCCAGCTATGGTCTCAGGTTTTTCTTCAGGCGGCAGCAGCTATGGTCTGAAGTTTTCCTTCAGACGGCAGCAGCTGGTGCAGCACCCAAGTTTCTTTCTTCCATTGCTAGATGTTACTACTACAACTACTACTTCTCCACTTACTAGGCCATCTTGATGGCTGTGTCAAGCAGCAGCAGTAGCAGTGCCAATAGGAGTTTTGCAGTTGCAGTATACAGTCATGTGTCTCACTCGCACTTCGTACTACTCGCCACTCATGCTCACAGACATGCTCGCTACCACTCCAATAGTTTGTGCACTGTCACTGAAATTACTCAATCTCTGCATACTACATAAACTCCAACAGTATATATGTACAATTCAGGTTCAGCACACACACACACACACACAACTGAATTGAAACAAACTTTTCACTGGTTTTCTTTCTCAAATACGTAGTACAGACGTACAGTTGATTAATTTGCTCCTTTTCATTATATCCACCAACGAATTAGTAGTACGTACTCTCCAAGGCCGAGTGGTAACTAAGCTATAGCATTTGTTCAGACCAAGAAGGATAGATGAATTAGGCTGTACTTATATAGTTCGCTAAGAACCTGCTAAATACTGTACATGCAGGCATACATGTCAAATCAGAGGTGAAACTGGCCGGACTATTAACCAGAGAGGAGTCTAGGTGCACTGATCTGTGTGTTGCCGGCAGGCCACTTGGCCGGTTGCAGCCTTCATTCATTCATGCAGAATGGCAAAGTAATAATTTATGACAGGTAAAGTTGACGAACAGATGAAAAAGAGGAAGGAAAACTCCACCTTTGATCAGACAGTACAGTTGTACCACCGTCCTCTGCAAGCTGCAAGGCTTGTCCCTCTCCTCTCCTCTCCTCTCCTCTCTGTTGAGGCCTGCACTATATTGGTCCCCTTCCATTGGCACAATAATAGCAATGTACTACGTATACCCCCTACCTCTGGATGCCATGGTCCACTCAATTCATCCAGCCACTGTAGTTCTTGAAGCATCCTGTCCGCCCATTCATTCACCTCCCTGGATCATATGCTTCATGCTTCACTTTGGTGAGTTCTGGTTAGTTACACATGGTTTCACAGCACATGAGCACCACGCATTAGCACCAAAAGATCAACCATCTCGAGATCGGTCACCGCTCTCATTCGGTACGGCGATCGATCGTGTGCATCTTTAGTTGATGCGGATCGAGGCTTCCACACTAGTTACTGTCAATTGTCAGGTTACGGTGCTCCCGGGTAAATAAGAAAAAAAAGATGATTTTCACTGGTTCAGTGAATATTGTGGATCATTTCATTACCAAAAATACATCTACAACTGGCTAGTAGTACATGCATGTTAGAAAGAACACCCTATATATCCCTGGCAGGAAAACTATACTATTGGAATGCACAAAGAAAATACAGCTTGTAAGTACTGGCAAGAGAATATTGAAGCTGCAAGCATATACTGAACAGCTCAAAGTGCATGCATGCATGTGTGTCTTCCTTGGACATGTCCCCCCTTTAGCAAGGAAATGGAATGAAATGTGTACATGTGTGATGTACATATATAACTAAAGAATATGATTCAGCTCTGCACCGTCTCAACTATTTAAGATATGATGGGGAATATAAACGCCGCAGAGAGCATATATCTCTGCGTCAATCAGGTGCATGCTGTCGTCAGTGCAGTAAGCCCATTGGCTACAGTTTGGAGATTGATAAAGTATGCATATTTGTTCAGGGAAGTACTGACTGGGGGAATTATCATGCATATTAACTACTTCAAAGTCCCAAGCAATGTGTGTGACTCGGATTAGATGCTTTGTGTTCATGTGTTGTGTGATTGTGTCCCCTCTCTGAAACCCAAATTAGCACTGATTGACAGTGTGTGGAATCATTAGTGCTATACTTGTTAATGGATTAGTGGGTGTACCTGTTTCTAATGCATGCATGCAAGCATCCGAAGTAGATGAACAGAAGAAAAATAATCGGGGGGTCGACGAAATCGAGCTAACGATTCTCTCCTAGACTCATGAGGTTGCTCACTTGTCACGAGCTTGGAAGCTACTAAGAAACGTCCGTTGTACAAGTGTTCGCATGGTGCCAATAATTAATACGGGCTGATTCACCTTACCTGTCACAATGGAAACTTCCAAAGAAACTTGATCATACATAGTACGGCGTATATCATAAAATCACGGGATTTATTAACTCCCGTTAAACCATAAAAATTAACCATTAAAAAAACCCATAAAAAGTAGGAGTAGCTAGTTTACTGTGAGAAGATCAAGTCAAAGAAGATTAGACGAGCTAGATCGAGAGGACCAAATACACACACAAGAAAATGCCAAATTACTTGTCTTGAGCTAGCTGTAAAACCTGTGGAATCAATAAGCTTCAATTAAGAAGAGACAAAAATAAATAAATAAGGAACCAGCTAGCAGCAGAGAGAATTAAAGCATTGGTCGGTGCACTTGTTGGGCCGGGTCAAATTAATCTTCACTCATCTCCTCCAGCCGTGGAAGAAAGAATATTTACCAAGGGATTAAGGGTAGAATATATACTGAGATGTATCGAAGCTCAAATACATACCACGGTCAGCAGCTAGCTGATTCTCTCTCACACTGATGATCTCCGGCAGTAGGATGAGTAGAGTCGAGTGCTTGCTGATGCAGCATCATCAAGATTCTCATCACCTGGGCGCGTCGCATAAATAAATTTAATTTACGACGGATCCGATGTGAATCTTGGTGGTGCTGCACCTGCAAGAACCGACTGTGATCTGATCTTTCCGCCACTTGCTCCGGCCGGCCATGTTCCTCCCTCCCCCCATGTATTTCCATGGCGAGATTGTGGTTATGTGGTACGTGGAGAAGAAGAACAGGAAGTAGTAGTAGTAGAAGAAGAAGGAAAAATATACTGCTCTCAATCTCATACAATGGATCAAGACAAGGAAAGGCGGATGGAGAGAAATTAATAAAGGGGAAACTGGCAGGCAGTTAATTAAACAAGGGAACATAACGCAGAAAAGAATTATGAGGCGGCCGGCCAGCCGGCCGGCTGAATATTTAGATCTATCTCTTCTCCCTTCTGCCGTCCACCGCACCGCGCCGCGTCGCCGCACTCGAAGAAGAAGAAGGAGGAGGAGGAGGAGGAGAAGTGAGGAGGATGAGGAGTGGGGAATTCTCTACAAGTAGAGAGATTGATCGGGCCGGCGATGGAGTAGATCACGGACGGAGGTGGGGAGGTAGGTAGAGGTAGAGGGCCGGAGAGCTAGGTCAAGATCGATTGGTTGGCATGGCCACCTCCACAATAGCAAGGGGAGGTGTGGCTGGCAGCTATATATAGCCCTAAGAGCTACCAAGAACAAGGTAGAGAGGGGAGAGCAGCTGCAAAAACCCTAGATACAGAGGAATAGTAGCACTGGCATGGCATGGCATGGCATGGGCTGGATCTACGCGCGTAGCAAGGGAGAAAGATCTGCGCCAGGGAATTAATTGATCAGCTGGCCTTTCTTAATTGTATAGGTAGCCCTGTAGCTCTGCTGGGTGGTGCTGCTCTTGAGCTCCATTCCCATGGTGATGAAAGCCTGGCCAGTGAGAGAGAGAGGGGGAGAAAGAAAATAAATGGAGAAGAGGGGGAGCTGTTGCTGGTTGAGGCGAGACCAAAGGGGGGCATCGGATTGGTCCACTTCTACATCGTTTTCACAGGGGGGGGCACATGACAGCGCCACCCACACATACACTCCCCACTCTTTTTTCTTCTCCTCCTCCTCTTCTTCCTTAATTAGTCATTATATAATCCTTAATCATAATGACTTCGCGGAATATACTACACCGGAAACTTTTCGGGGAGTCGTCAAAGATGAAGGCACGCAACCCGAACACCGCACTCAAACGTTTGTGCAACTAAGCACTAGGGAAAAAGAAAATACTCCTTCCGATCTTTAGGGCGTCTTTCGTTCGCATGATTGTAAAAACGCAGGATGGTAAAACCTCAAGATTGAAATGACATGTTTTTTTTTCCGAAAAGGAGGATAATCCCCGGCCTCTACATCACAAGATTGAAATGACATGCTACATTGAGTCGTAAAGGAACGGGGTTCGCGGTAATCTGTAAAGGAAACTATTTGGTTCTACCACGAGTCAAAACGCGGGAAGTTTTTTGAACAATTAGGTGTATGCCATTCTTGCCATAGAAGCAAAGAATATATTCCATGATTTAAAATTAATGGAAATTGTTCTATGGATATAAATGTAAACTAAACCATAGGAAAAATTCCCATACTTTCCAAACCTATGAACCAAACAAGTCATGTAGAAAAATTCCAAAGGAATAGAATCTTTCAAACTCCCGTAAGATTCCTTTGAACGGAAGATACCGTTAAAAAAATGATGTTTTAGATATAGGTTTTGACAATCATTTTTCAAAACTTTGGAAAATGATATTTATCAGTATTTTTCGGATGGATGTGTGAAAATCATACTTACATTTAATTTTGACAAACATGAACTTTCATGATATATATACCTATTTTTAAATTAAGTTTTGTGCTGTAGTGGGAAATAATGGTTGAAGTTACCTTTTGGAGGCGGTGTCAGTGGCAAAAGCATCATTCTTCCAAAGACTAGATAGAGTATTATGAAGTTTAACATTTCCACTTAACGCAAATGCTCTAAAATAGACAACATTTAACTGGAATGTAGTAACGACATTTAATCACAATACTAGTGTATTATGATATTGTTGGTTTGTTGTAGACAGTTCTTCTTATGATATTATACAATATAGTTGTATGTGTGTTTTGTCGTGATTGAATTCGGATGAGTAGTCATTTTCGTACCTCATGATTTAGTATCTAAGTTATTACATGCAATCACCCCAGAGAAATAATTTGGTGGGACTAACCATGCGGAGGAATCATACATAGTTTTCCTTATTCATTCTAAACACCCACTAACAACCCTTTTGTTCTACAAAAAGACCTAGGAAGGATATGTTTAGCCCATCCACACCATACATCGTTTGCCGACAAGAATACAAGATTATCCATGTGTGGCATAATTAAACCCCATGTGAAATTGTCGCGGAAATTGGGAGGAAGGAAAAAAGTTCAAGCTTGATTAGTTTTACCAAAAGCTCATATTGGCAAGTACACCACTAATTAGCAATTAGAAAATGATGCAAATAGGAGTGGCTAGGGGTGGAGGGGACAGGGGCATGTTCAAAAGCTTTGCAATTTGTAGGGGGGGTGGGGTGTCTAGCTTGTGCGTCCAAGTATCAATTTAGGAGAGAAATTTTGCAAATGCCAGTCATCACTCACAACACAACTCACAAGATGGTGACTGGCACAAGCAGCAGCAGGCTCAGTCCGTGTCTAATAAAGCTTTGGTCCGTCTCCTTTTCCTCGCTGACGTGACGGTGATGGCGTGACATGGATGTGCGTGCGTGTCACCTGGCTACACGTAGTACGTCCCGAGGAAGAAAGAAATATCCAGCTTGGTTTTGTTTTGGAATCAAGTCTATTCTGCAGCAAATTTGCATCTCAAGACATCACATTCAAGTAAGTTTGTATAGTTAGAAAACCAAACCACTACTAGTTAGAAAAATAGTTTTGCAGTGAACCGAAGATATTATTTGCTTTTGAAAAGAGGTGCATGAGGAGAAAAGAAAAGAAAAACAGGGGGTGCAGGTTGCAACAGCAATGGCAGGGCAGGGCAGCAGGGCGGCCATTGGTGGCTGCAGAGAGCAGCCTGAGCTGTTTGTTCGGTGGCACTGTACTGCTCGCTGCCATGGCCACCATGCACGGTCCCCCGCCCCCGGCCCCGGCGCCGGAACAACATGCCCTCCTTCTCACCACACAACACCACACCCTAATCCCCCCCCTCGATCTCCTCTCTCCATGGATCTGCCCTGAAACAACACTACTCCACCACTGCTAATCATTGCCCCTCACAATCACCACAAACTGAATCTGTTGCCTTTCTTCTTCCCCCTTTTTTCCACTGCTAGAGGGGCCCTAGCCTCCACTCTTGTTACAAGTTATGGTTGGTAGGGTTTACAACCATGTTGCGGGTACGCATTCGGCGTGCCGCACGCGGTTACATCCCGTGCAGAGACGCGGCTATTTCATGGCTAAGACGCGTATATGAAATTTCAACAACATCGTCGTCGTCGTCACGGTGACGTAGTATGGAGGGTTTTTTTTTGTTCAAATGAAAAATTTATAATCGCCTTGTCCGATGTTGGTTGCGGAGTTATGGCGCTACGTCCAAACAGACATATAGTAAACGGTACCGAATTTTTTGTGTAACCGTTGGCATATTTACTTTCATAAATTATAGCAGTATTCGCATTCGTTCACTTGTTTGAGTGAGTCGCGATTGGAGGTCGAATCTCGAAGTACATGGCACAGCTGGCCTTCACATTATGGGGTGGTGGTTAATTAGTAAACTAAGCAGGATGCTTAGGGCTAATTAAAGCCGTGCCTGCGTGGCTGTGTGTTGGGCACGCTAGCCGTGGATCATGCCGACATCTTCACACTCCTTAAGTCAACTTACTTATTTTCTTACCCACTAGGTATATGTCAGTACAACTTGCCTCAGCCCGCAGGTCATCAAAGCATTCATTCATAATTAGTTTACAGAGACAACCTCTGCTACCAATATAAGTATATACTTCCCCCACGCCATGTTCAAAACCCCACCACTTACTTGCACTATAAATGAGTACTCCTACTTTTTTATAGTTATAAGAAATGATAAACACCGCTCTTATATAGCGCAATCGACATTTTTTGCGAGAGTTAATTGTTGTTGTCTTGTGATGTGTTAATATAAACGAGACCATGGTAATTTGCTGTATCAAGCCCTAAAAAACTTGTTTGTACTGAACGTCTTCTTTACTAGATGAACGGATGGTCTTAGGATCGATTTGGGTTATGCTAGACACAGTGTGAATGTAGTTTCCATTATTAGCTGACTTGGCAGATAAGAGCACACACATGGATTGACATAAAAAGTTAGTGCTCTCGGTGACACAACATTAGACGCTAAAGCTAGATTATGGAAAGGGTTGTACGGACCTCGAATATGATTTTGATTTGTTGCAGGGATCGATCATGAGCAGACTGGTTACTTTATTGTTCACGCCTACGACGAGAATTATAAATCTAGCATCTGGTCTGCCTCCTTTCCCCAAAGATTCCTAGGCTGGCTTCATCTCAGGTAGGTATGTACTGGTTTGTAATTAAGGACTTAACTATTAGGGAGATGCTTAACGCTTATAGCCAATAATTAACGGATGCCACAGATTATATATGGTTGAGAGTAAGTTGAAAGTAGGGCTAGAAGCACTGCACACTGCAACAGAAATTACATGCATGTTTGTTTCGAGAGCTCGTTTGTTTCGCCCTAAAAAAAGCGAGGGGTAAAAGGAGATCATGAGTATTTTTTAAGACTTGGCTAAATGTGTGGTCAAGTAATCTGGGAATTTATAGGATTTAGGGTGCTTAAGGATAACTTTTCACCCTAGAAGTGAATAAGAATGTGGGGTAATGAAAAAACTCTATATTTGCAAGTATAAAGTAGCTAGGATGACTCAGCCCTGATGAAATTGGGAGGGTTTATATCGATCTACTGCTAGCTAGCTAGTTGTTGGCATGTGCTATACTATATACAATGTACCTTTTATTATGTTGGATCAGTGCCCTTCGCGCAATTGAAAGGTTAAATCCAGCTTGGAGTTGGAACCATATGTTATTTTTAACTGTTAGTATTTTTCTATCTTCTATACTTATGATTCTTTGCTTTATTCATAAAACGGGGTGTAATGCCCTTTTCGGTATACTTATGATTCTTGCAAGGCTCTGTATGATATGACATCCTGGATTATTTTGAGAGACTGTTCCTAGTTATGATCAAAGTTCCATGGTTCTTCAGCCTTGTCTGTTAAGTTGGATTTTACAGATTCGCGAGGGTCCAAAGTTTATTTATTTGGAAATATTGTGTCCAATCTGAACATGTTCTGCATTTTGGGCCATTAATTTCGAAAAGAAGATAAGCTAATTTATTACACTCCATTGTAGCTACATACTTGCAGGTGTACAAGCTAGTAACTTCATGTATTCAGCCTAGCTAGCAACGTTACACCTACTTTATTGTAAAATTATGTTACCCTTCTCAAAGTTTAGGGTGAGCTCCACCTGAAAGGTAAACTGCTAGCTTGTTGTATTCTCAAATGTATTGATTCCTTCTCCAAACATAGTCAAATGGCTGGACACATCACATGGGCAAGGAATAAGTGAGCTAGGGCTTTAGTTCGTTGGCAAAATAAGAAAAGAAAGAAGAAAGGTTATTGTTCCTAAATATGGGGTGCAAAAGTTAAGGCAGTGTGCAAAGAGCCAAAGATAAGGTGTATGTTTAGTTGTACCTAAAGCAACATGTTTCTACATCAAAAGCAACTTTTAACATCTTTATTAGTCATTTGCTATTGGTCTACAGATAAGAGTGGAGAAAAAACCTTAAAAGTTGCGGAGGTTTAAGGTGCCCTGGATTCTATGGAGTTGAGCCCTAAAGATAAACAAGAAGTAGCTATAGCTAATCCTTGGTTCCAACACCCACCAGACTCACCACTAGTCTTAAGGAATTGTTTAGTGCAATGAAACAAAGGACAGTACGAGGAGAAAGGGCACACATGATTGCACTGCACGTCTACTTGGGTAGCTACCTCACCAAAAGGGTAAAAACTAGGAAGGTTGCTCCACCAAAGGACGAGCTCCTCGGGTGGCTGATTTAGAGCAACTGTTTAACACTATTTGTGTTGAACATGAACTCCTGTATGTGAGGTTTGAAAAGGAAATATTAAAGTCGTTTCTAGATCTAGTCGTACAAAAGATCGATGGACAATAACATGTGGATTCGTGTGTTGCCACATAGTGAATTCTAGATCCAGCTAGCCGTTCAAGACAACGAAGGACAATAAGCCATGCATAGGACGACCGACACACAACCAAATAGGCTGACACGAGATGTGAAGTAAAATCACGTAAAATCAACATCGTAACTTGTGGGATGCTTGCAAGTTGGAAATTTGTAATAACAATTGATAACTTAGCGAAGATTTTTTTTTTCTAGCAGCCACAACTGGATCTGTCGTTTTCTATGCATTCACATGTTGTACGATGTGGTCAACATCCCATCGAAAACAAAAATACCAATGTGGTCAATACCTTGGGCGGAGATGAGAGTTAGGTGGTTTTTCTCGCGCAGGCGAGGTCCTTGTTTTCTTAAACAAGTGCGGACCTATTCTATTCTAGCCGCCTATCAATCAAATAAATTCAACCGCAAAGAAAAATAATATCTATATCATTTTACGCTTACTAGGATGCTTGGATATGGAGATGGTCCAAACAGAGCCTAGGGTGTGATCCATCATATATAAGTGAATCTAGAATCTCCAATTTCTACCATATAATACCCTTTCTCCTATCATATATAATCATCATCATCAACCCCCCCCCCCCTCCCACCCCTTGCAAAAATCATAGAAATTATCGTTTTCTCGTTGCATTGGAGTGAAAGAGTTAAAACTTGAAACGGAAGGAACATAAACATAGGTAAGCTTCCCACACTACACTATAATTTTGCATTCACCTATGCAGTGATGAGCTCAAATACCTGGGTCGAAGATGAAAGGGCGGTTTATCCTCGCGCACCTGGTATATGCGTGTGCCCTGGTTTCCTTAAACAGTCTGCAACTAGTCTAGTCACTGCCCCTTCAACACATTCAATCATTAAATAGAAAATTGACACGCGTCTATTTCATTTTTCGCATAGCGACAATGCTTAAATTAAAAGCAAACTACAGTATTTACACAAAAATGAGCATACTATATTATGAAAATACAACTGTAAAACACCTGCTTTGCAAGCACGGAATTCTGGTTCCTCGGAAAACCATGGAATCATCGTTTCTCTCGTTGAATTGGAGTGAAGGGAGGGGTTGAAACTTGGAACCAGGTGAAGGAAAACCCATGGAGGGGAGGAAGAAAAGCCATGGAAAGTGGCGTGAATGTGACGGATGATGGTGGTGGGTGGGGCCGGGTGCCCGCGATGTGGGCAACAACCTAGTACCGATCCCATTGAGCCCAATGCAGGTGGGCCCCCACCGCACCTCACTCACCACCACCCGCTGCTGCCTGCCTGCCCAGACTCTCACGAGCCGGCGTACTATTCTATGCTATGCTGCATGCCCCCGGCCCCACGTCCCAGTCACCCACTGCTAGCTAGCTTTCGTTTCACTCTCTCCACTCCAGTACTCATTCCTACTTGGCAGCTGAGCTGAGCTGAGCTGATCCCACAACGTGTGTGTGCTTGTCACTCTTCTCCTTAACACAACGCACACAGAGAGAGGTTGTCATGTGTCACCTCTCCATCAGTGATCGACGATGGCAATGGCGAGACAAGGCAGCAATGGCACGGGTACCACTGGTACATGGTACCACGGTACTACCATGGAGGCTTGCATTATTGGAATTTGGATGGATCTGGTACTGGGTTTTTAGTTTGAGGAGGGTGTGTGTGTGCGTACTCGATTTGGTGCGGGATGTGGAAACCCACTGTTCATGTTTTGGTAGGCCTATTGATCGAAAACTCCTAGCTCGTGAGCTTAACCACCGTTCGATAACTCAGTTCATTAAGCTCAAACTCGCTTCTTAGTGAGCAGAGGCTTTTTTTTGCGGGGATTCGTAGTGAAGAGAGTTAATCATTAATCTTAGCTCGTTGAGGTCAAACAAGCTAACGGGTTTTATGAACAACTCGTTAAGCTCGTTAACACAACACAATAAATATTGTTACCTTGCATGATAATATTTCGCGGTATTTTGCACGTTTATAGTCTGTAACTCCAAAACCTTGCCCCAAACGACGTCCTCCACGTTGCTTGCTTCATGGCATTGTCTGAGTTCTTCTGATCTTGAAGATAAAATTACACTTCGATCTTTGGTGGCGCTACTTTACTCTAAAGATCCAGACTAACATCACTGGGACCCACGAGTCTAACCCCGTCATGAAGAGATCCGGGGCCGGCTACCTCACATGAGACCTGGTAGAGTCAAGAAAAAGGTGGAAAGCAAATGTCTTATATAGCACGGATGTCAAGGTCGGCCTTCCTCCTCCGACGGGCCTAGTGGAGGCCTTCACCCAGTTCCCCCAGTCCGACGCAACTCCTAGAACACCAAGCATGTCCCAGGGGGCATGTCTGAAGTACCCATCTGTACAAGGTGGTGTCGAGGCTTTCCAAGGACGATCTAACCATGGTCGGCATGATGATGACGGTATTTGATGCCCTTTGAGAACCGATTTGGATAGCATAAGGTTCACATTCCTTTTTCCCAAGGGGTGACCCTGAGTTATCAAATCCACGAGAGTGTGTGCACTAGCACAAAATTGCGTGACAAGTAATTTCTCACGAATTAAATTCCAGTTTTCAATCAGGCCCTTTGGGTGTAAACACTAGTAATGAAAACATATATGGTTATGAGGTCTTACTCTCGCAACCTTTTATTTATGTGTGGGATCTCGTGATAATAAACATAGCTATGAAAGACAACCTCTATCATGTGCTTGCCATTAGACGAAGTGGGGAATGTGCCCAAAGTATGTATTGACCAGTGCGTGACCTGCATCAAGAGTCATTTGTCCAACCGCGGCTCTTTACTGTCTTGCCAGTTTACCTTGATTATTATGAATAAATATTCGAACAGAAGCATTGGGTGTTTAATGAATACACCTCATTTGTTCTCAAGGCCTAGCTTTCCATCATAGCGCTAACCCTTTACACAGGGTTAAGTGCAAGGACTTGACTCAACCCACTGCCTTATCGAATTACTCACACATGGCGATCGAAACACAAGATGAACTAATTGAATACAATATAAAGATGTATGTTTGATTGATAATATGTCTTATAATAGTTGTCAGATGTGGTACGCCAATTACAAGTATGACTAAATTAGGGAGAATGACTATAGAGGTGATGGTGGCGACAGCTATGGAGATGAGATGAGAATACTGACGGCTAGGATATTGAAGATGGGTTCTGGCTCTTTATTTCACAAATGGTGCTCTTCCTATTGCGATTCTGACATCGACCCCTTTATAGAAGGTTATTACGTAGATCAACTAGACTCGGCGCCGCGTGGTATGGACATGGTATGGGCGCGTGCGCCCGTGACCTGCACCGTACTGGCCTCCTACACCTTCCTGTTGACATTTTTCTTCACCGTGATATAAGTTTCCTTTTTCTTCGTGTATTTACATGTTTGGACCTTTTACCTAACGAAACACATTAAATGGAAGAATTTTGTGATATTTCACATTCAATAGTCATTAGTTGAAAATCATAGTAATTTATCTTGATTTTTTTAGATTATCCAATTAAAACAACGATGTGATAAGTGTAAAAATATCGCTCTTTACCAAAGCAATCAGTCGCTCAAGGTCATGGAACATCTGTGTGGATGTACACCAGCGAGGATGGCATCACCCGAAGCCTCAAGAACGGCTACTTCGAGACGAGGTCGGCCCGGGAGATGATTTCAATGATGTTCAAGGGGAAGCTCATAGATTTTCTAATGACAACCTTGTATCATGGGTTATGTGTTCAGGACCCACCAAAAGATGTAAGTGCCCCCTCCCTCCATTTTCTTATGTGCTTTATTGTGCCGATGTGAAGTTGTTGATTTGATTTCCCGAAGGAAATCTTTTTTCCTAAGACCTAAAAGGGAAATCAGAATTAGTGATACAAGATCCCCCCCCCCCCCCCCCTCACTCTACATCCTTCATTGGCATGTTTTCTCTAGGGTCCCCGTGTTAGTGAACTAAAGCGGGTATTTATGTAGCTAGTGTTAAGATGTTTTAAAATATACTATCAAAATATATGTTTAAAATTAATTTGAACCAAATAATTCATGAAAAAAACGACCGGCGTGCTTCCGAACTTTATTGCCCTTTGGCCTCTAGGTTACCCGTGTTAGTGAAACAGAGCGGATATTACATTGTAAGATGTTTGCAAATTTAAATAATTTAGAATCAATTAATGCATTTAAAAATAAATGCTAAAGGTACTTCCAAGCTTTATTTCCCTTTCGCCTCTGCACCCAAATAATGCACATATACTCGCAAATGTACAAAATACCAAACCGTTCTTCGACAAAATAAGCATAAAAAGATTATGTATCTGCATAGAGGACCAACCTCAGCTACTACATAATCAATCAGGCGTCGCCCATTCATGTCGAGACGTAAACTGACTGTCGGGTCCTCTCCATCATATGAGTGTTGCAAAAAAAATCAACATTGGAATATATGTCATACAAAAAATAACATGCAATAAATAGAGTTTTTTTGAGGTTATAGTGAGCTGGAATTTTCAAGGAAATATTTAAAAAGTACTTAAAAAAATACGGAAGACATCACACATAAATATGATCTATATATCTATAAACTTCTGGTGGTACATATTTTTATACATAAGTACAAAAGAGGGACAAATAGATGCATCGGGGAATATTTTTAGCCCATTTGGTTAGGCTTCTTGTGGCCGAATCTACCCACCCGGATTTAGTTCCTACACTTGCATGGTGCTCACATTTTACTTGGTGTATTCTAGGATTTTTTGTACTCCCTCCGTTCATAAATATAAGACGTTTTAGATCACTAAAATACTGATGTAAAACATCTTATATTAGTTTATAGAAGAAAAGTACTATCCTTTCCATGCAAGTTCTCATCAATTACAAGGTGTTATGGTGATTTCATTAATTTTAAAATTTATTGTGCGTGTGTGTGCTCTCAGATGAGTGAGCCTACATGTGAATGTCACATGCACTATTTTACTGTTACTAGAAATCCAAAGAAAAATTACATAGCTCACATTAAAAGTATCTCTTAGTGAAATTTTATTCACATGTACGTAGAATATAACTTAACTGATATCTATAATATACGTGGAATTATTTTTATTTGCATATAGTCGTTTATGAGTATCTTATTTTATATAGGAATTTAGTTTCGTTGTAAGTTTGCAGCTAAATTTGATCAGTACTATCAATGATTTGTCAAATACAGTACCTTCGTAAGTGTGTGTCCATTAATATGGGTCGGAGAGGGAGTATTTGTTTTCAATCAAAGTATCTGCGGCCCATCAAGGACCTACATGGGCCAACTAAAGGAGTTTTGGCAGCCCATTAGTATTTTTGCCGAAGGCCAAGCCCAAGTATTGAGAATAGAGAGAGAGGCCTAAGAGAAGCTCGGGAAGGGCCCGAGACCGAGAAGAAAGGGAACGAAGCGCGACACCTCGCCGGAGATGGCGCGCAGGAGGGGCGTCGCCGCGGCGGCGGCGGCGGCTGCGTCCTCGCCGGCTCTCGTGGCGGCCGTCTCCGTGATGGCGCTGGTGTACTACTACACGGTGTTCGTCTTGCTGGACCACTGGCTCGGCCTCGGCACGGCGGCCGGCGCCGCCCACGCGGCCGCCTTCTCCTTCCTCGTCGCCGCCTGCTTCTTCTCCTTCCTCTGTGCCGCGGCCGCCGATCCCGGCTCCGTGCCCTCTGCCTTCTCCCCCGACGCCGAGGACCCGCAGGGACAGGTCCCAGATCTCTCTCGCCTTTTTCTTCGTCCTCCTGTTACTTTCCTTGGAATCTCGGTGCTTGATTCAATTGCAGCGTATCCAATTTCAAATAGAAGTAGGATTTTCCATTGTGAATTCAACCTGACACCTACAGCAGTTCATATCCCAGTAGATCAGCTATAGTATTGCACCGATCACATTGAGCTAAATGTGAACCCGTTGTGTTTTTCTTCTTCTTCATTTCATCTCTTCTCAGAGCTGCTACTGCTAGTAGTTGTTGCCACAGCTATGAATTTAGGAGCACCAAAAATTTGAATATAGGAGAGCTCCCTGATAAAGCTCAACATTTGGTCACAACAGGGGCTGAAATCAAGGTATTGTGACAAGTGTTGCATGTACAAGCCTGCCCGAACCCATCATTGTAAGGTCTGCAAAAGGTGTATTCTGAAAATGGTAGGTGCAGTTATCTATGCTGTTTGTAGTCATGGTGGTTGCAAAATGAAGCCAGTGCTAAACAATTCTCTGCTATGGGTTTAATGTCAGGATCACCACTGTGTCTGGATTAACAACTGTGTGGGCTATGCAAATTACAAAGCCTTTATCATCTGCGTCCTGAATGCAACCATTGGATCCCTTTATTCATCGGTAAGTTACTACATGTACATTGAACCAAACTTGTCACATTTTCAACAAACATTTCTCACGGCCGTGTCAAAGTATAATGCAGGTGATATTTGTGTGTGATCTTCTACGAACAGAGCATGACTTTGGTATTCATTATGTGAAGATCATCCATGTAAGTGACCTAACCATTGTTTTGAATTACAAGCTCACTGTACAGTCAGCAATCTCTTCCCTCTACCTTCAATATTAGGGGTGCGTTTGGATCCCTTGCCAGTTTGCATCGCTAGGCAAGGCTAGCCTTGCCGACGGAGGCGAGCCAAATCGGCTCGCTCGTTGAACCAAAGAAAATCCTGGAAATCACGGGTAACGAGACAAGCTCGCCGTGCAACCAAATCCTTCGCCTTCTTTCTGGGCTAGGCTAAGCGAGCGCTTGCCCGGAAACCAAACGCACCTTGCCATTATCCATTGGCAAGTTTTTTTTCATTTATCTTCTATATATTGGCATTATTGTGCCTAATGCAGAAATATTGGACTTTTTACCTGTTCTGTCATGAAGGCCAAGTACGTTTCTGTCCAGTTGTATCTTTGTGATGATATACTAGCCAAAACCAAGGGTTGATCAGGGTACTACCACTCTACCAGGGACAGGAACCATCATGCTAGTCTTGCACTGGAAGTCTAGTATGGATACACGCATCAGTATTGGGCCAACTCGGAGAGATTCCTGAAAAACACCCATTCGTTGATACATTTGACTTTTACAAAGTTAATGATAAATAGTTGTTTACTACGAACAGCAGATCAGCTTGATGTTTTTGCCTTTTTCCTATAGGGAAGGTGCAGATTAGATAGAAATAGCATGGAAAATAACACCCCAAATGGAGAAGTTTGCAGCTTGCAGGGAGAAGAGTTGCCAACCGATAGAAATCTGTATGAGTGAGGGGAGGAAAGAAGAGCGGGAGCACCAGATCATGCCTTGATGCTGAACCTGAGGGGAATGGGCCGAGCAGTCCACCACTGGCTTGCCGCCAGTGAGCTACTGCTTGACCCTGAGAGAGAGAGAGAATGCAGGAAGCATGCCCGCGAGCTGCTCCTGGAGCCTGAGAGGGGGGAGGAGGCAAGGAGCCCACTACCGGCTTGCCTCCCAGTGAGCTACTGCTTGACCGTGAGAGGGAGAGGATGCATGGAGAATGTCTGTGAGCTGAGCCCACAGCAGTTTGCCACCGGTGAGATGCTGGCCTGCTGCTGGATCCTTAGATGGGGTGGATGTGAGCCTGAGAGGGGGAGGAAGGCAGTAGCCCACAGCCGGCTTGTTGCGGTTTGTTGGAGTTGCTGCTGGCCAGTTACTGTTGCAGTTGTTGTGTGAGAGGTCAGGAGGAATGAAGAGCAGGAGCATTACACACGCTCACTGCTGGCTTACCACTGACGGGTGAGCTGCCGCCACCACCGTGTAAGCATCCGTCTAGGTCAGGAGGATGGGAAGGAGATGAATCAGGGAGGGGTTGTACTGCACAAGGGTAGGGTGGCTAGGTCGAGACATGCATTGAGTTGGGCCATATCGGGCAAGTATTTCTGAGTTATCACCACCTGTCTGGAATTAAAATCTTTTTTTATTGCTTGAAACACCGACACCATATCGACCGCGTATTGGAGATGAATCCGTATCTGGTACCGATAGAGCATGTAATGGTGTTTTTTAGCTGGAAGTTATGCTGCCATGGTCCAAATGGAAATGGCTGCAATGTCCTTAGCTATATTATCTGAGAGAGGGGATCTTTTTTCTTTCACAATTCTTACGAGTTGTGGGTTTTTCATGGATTTTAGCTCAACTGAAACTTATCATTAACCATGTAAAGTAAATAGAAGGACTCCGGTAACTCAGCTGCAGGAATGATGGAAGACTCTTAACTTGCTGAAGTGCTTTTTGGCTTTTGGAACTCTTCAATTCTGGTCTAGCAAGAGCATTATCATTGAGATTAAAGAATATCATTGTACCATCAGTATAAATATACTACTTATAGTAAAATATTCAAATGTCAGAGTTGTATGAGTAAGATAAACTTGTATGATTCTTTAACTGATCTGTAACATTGCACAAAAAAATCTGATGCAGCGGTTGTCTATTTTAGTTTGCGTTAATTTATTATGTTTATTGTCTGGTTTCATGCTATAAGAACCAAATAATGATCTAGTGCTATCATAAAAATGCAGATCTTGGCTGGTGTCATCTTATTCTGCTTGTCCTTGACAATAGGTTCTTTGTTATGCTGGCACATCTATCTCATATGTCATAACATGACAACCATAGAGGTAAGTTACTGTTCCAGGTGTGCATTCATCTCATAGTCAGTTGGTGGCTTTACCGTTGTTTGATTATTTAGTGCCACCTTGACTTCAGTATCGAGAGGCAGTTAGAGCGAAGTGGCTTGCAAAGAAGAGTGGACAGAAGTACCGTCATCGATTTGATCAAGGCACTAGGAAGAATATTCAAATGGTATACATGCTACACACATAACAACAAAAACACAATCACAAATTTCCATTCTACCATCATCAAAATTTCAGTTTCTAAGCCTTTGAATTTGGTCCTGAAAGTTTAGCACGGTTTACACAGTTGAATTTTATTCACCATTTCTTATGCTAGTGCTAGTTATCTGAACCTTTGACTTGTGTGTACAGATTATGGGTCCAAATGTTTTCTGCTGGCTTTGCCCCACCGCGACAGGACATCTTAAGGATGGCACCGAGTTCCAGAACACGAACAACTGATCAAGATGAACAACAGCATTGCTGCATAAACACAACATGTAGGCTTGCGAATTTATCTGCTGACGAAATAGATCATTTCTGCCATTGCGTTGTTGTCACCCAGGCAGAAGTTAAGAGCTCGGAAAGTTTCATGATCTTGTAATCCTGTACCTCCTTCACCTCCAATATTCTTGTATGTTCAAATGTATACATGTGTGTACAGTAGTTGGAGTTTTGAGCATTGTATGTATGCTGAGTCATTCAATTGCAAATGTAACCAGAATATGTCTGTCACAGTTTGAGGTGTGGAAATTGGGAAATGTTGAAGAAAGCTTTGTCTGATATTCTTGATTTTGTTATGCTAGAGCATACATCAATGATACTGGCATATGTAGGGGATGTATGGCTTGATAGAGTCTTCAAAATTCAGTTAAGCATGCATATATCCTGGCATGTTTATGCGCAGAAACTGAGTCTTTTTACTGCAGTATTACTGTTTTCACGTATGTCCTTTGGTCGTCAAGATTTCTGCAACAGGTGATTAAACAAGAAAACACCCGCTTTCCAGCCTCTATGGTTTCCATGAAGTACTGGAAAGCAAATGCATACCAAAGAACAGAGATTTCACATAATACACACCATACAGTATCATTACTTCAAAAAAGGAAAAACTACAGTTCCATAGATCTGAATGCCTACCAAACATCTTCAGGAGATCATGAAATGTACCGATAAATAGAAATTGCTTGTTGTATCCTCAACAAAATGTTGATCTAGCCCGTTGGTTTGTTCTCTCCACGAGCCTACCATGACCATGATGTTGATCTAGCCCGTTGGTTTACCCATTTTTATCAAAATCACACTCCATAATGTAGGGTGACATCTAATTATTAAGGCAGTAACAATATTTGTTCATAGATTGTCCAAGGAGCTAAAATTAAGGATGCAAGTGAATTGTCATGGCCAGACCAACCAGTTTCTACCATAAAGCAGAACTCCCATACGCATTTCCATGGACCTACCTTTAGTTGATTCAAAGAACAATTTATATCGAACAAGAATTGCCAACATACAAGACATTGGCCGGATGGAAATGTGCTGGACCTCAGTTTTTTTTACCAGAGTCCCCAAATAAGGCAAACCAGTACCACCCAAAATATCATGGAATTGTCCCATGTAGGATTCAAAAACTGTATTCTAGATTCATCAAACATCACCAACAAACATCTTACTAACAGTAACCTTCCTTCAACCTCAACACATCCACTTTCCTTAATATAGCAGAAATGGGAATAAGCAACTTCGGAATAAATCAACCATTCAAAAAAAAAATGCCAAATGCATTCCACAAATAATACAAGGAATCAATTAGCAATACTCTAACTCAAAGATGGGCATTCCGGATAATTGTGTCCAGCAACTCTACAAAACTGACAAACATTTGAACCCCTCCATCCAGCGTACTCGGCAGATCTTTGTGGGCAGTCTCTTGGCCGGTGCTCAGTGCTGGAACACGAAGTACACCGAAGAATTATCACTGGACTAGCACATACAAGACTTTGATTTGAATTAGCGGGGTCACCATGTCCAGCACCGCCACATGTTGGGCAGCTTGTCCCATAAACCACGCTAACACAGTCCTTCATGTAGTGTCCGATATTGCAACATTGAAAACATACTGGACCTATCGGTGTAGTGCAGCTGATTGCAGTGTGCCGAGTGCCGGAGCATCGTGAGCATGGTAATTTAGGGCAGTTTTCTATGAGATGCCCCGGATCAGAACACTTTTCGCACTTACGGATTTCCTTACCGCTTCCAGTGGCTAGAGAACTTCCTGAACTGCCGGCTTGGTCTGCTGTTGGGTTGCCCCCTCGAGAGACATCACCGGCGTGGGAGGGCCCTCCGGAAAAAGGGGCCAGGGGCAAGAGTTCGTTGTTTATTGGAGCAGACAAGGGCAGGAGAACACCACCCGCAGGCAGCAGCTGATTGTTGATTGGGGCAGCCGGGAGTGGAGGAACCCCGCCCTGCGAACTCACTCCAAGTGCGCCGGGCTGGTTGCTGGCTGGGACGTGCGGCAGTGGGTTCACAATTTGGTCGGCGGTGGGGGTGGGCAAGGGAGCACGAGGCTGCCACACCATGCGGCCTCCATGGCCATGATGATTGTCCATCACTTCCCTGGCAAGAGCATGCATGACTCATATTAGCCTATATAAGCACAGAACAATGCAGTGTGATCCAAAATAAAAGCCAAGTGCCTAGCTATTGAACTTTGTAATGCACAGTACAATAAAGTGTGATCCAATACAGCCACCGTCTGGTGCAAGATCGAACAATCTTAAAACTTGCATTAATCAATCGCCAAAAACCTCTATAAATAGGTGACTCGGTCAAAAAGTATGAAAAGCTATAGCGCAGCCAAATATGAACTAGCATCCAGCCAAATTAACCACATATACTTGACAATTGAGAAATATGAACTAGCATCCAGCCAAATCAATAGAACCTGAATTTTAAGTTTCATCAGTCACACACCAAACATTTTTTTTGACGCGTAGTATTTTTCATCCAAGCACATGCTAGAAACTGTCGCAATGACAGCAGAAGACTTGGCTCTTGTAATTTTTCATGGCACCATCAGATCATATGTCAGATATGACCCTATGATGTCAAGTTAGAGCATGAACCAACTTGACACTTCTAACATCCCTCTGCAATGTTACACATCTCACTATTTTTCACACAAATCTCATTGATTTTTCCTGCTCAGTTCAATAGTGCAAAACCTTGTAATACTATATTAATTTGACATGGAATCCAATTTTTTCACATAACCCCAACAAAATTGGCCACAGTTCATCTCTGCTCTGTTTTACGCCAGAGAAACACATACACACACACACACAAAATAGAGGTTTTTATAACTCAATTACTGTTAATTGTTGTGGTTATTACAAGTACACTAAAATAGTAATAGTGCAAGGTGTACGAACAAATAATCATGCAACAATAATTAACAGTAATAAGAACAAGAGAAGATTAACACAAGACAAATAATATACCTTGGTCTTCACGATGCTTCCCAACGCGGTCCCTGATGCGGTTGTGAGGCGACGAAGGTAGCCTATACAAAATGGAGACAAAATGCAGATTTAGACATCGAGAGTAGTAATTACAATATAAAACAGTTATAACCAGCCAGAAAATATTACAATATTGGCTATTGGGTTCATCCCAGTACAAGTATGAGAAGCCATTTTTCAGTACTGAAAATAAAAAACCTTGACAGGCACCCCAGCACTATAATTTTCTTTGGTCACCTGATTTAACCCTAACCTGGCTTGTTTTCTAGTACTCATTCTCTATTCACATTGGGCAATCAAATACTATTTTTAGATCCCACTTCAGTCTGTGCTTAGATTTAACTTAATCTTTGCAAACAAAGAGGTACATACAGGAAGGATGGGTTCTGGATTCTAGTACATAGCACTATACTTTTTCTGACCAATAACCAACCATTAGGTCAGCATGCTTGGATATATACTCTATATCTGAAACCAAATTAGCTTGCGGCATGGATAGGAAATTTCTAAAGGGAGCATGGGAGGCTAACTGTATCTTGACCATGACAGTTGAAAAGGGAAGAAACAATTAGCCAGCAGCCCAATAATTTTTTTCTGAAAGAAATACCACTTCCTCCTGATGCTAGAGTTTTCTCGGAAACTTCAAGATCAAACCATGTTTTTTAGATGTTTCTCGGAGTTATGCATGTTCGGACTGAATTTAAGAACAACAAAACATGACAGGAACCTCGTCATAACCTAGCCTGTTTTGCACTCATTTTTGGAACAGACTATGTTCAAAGAAGACTATGTTTCTGGCCTCTGCAATAATATTTAGTTTCTATCAAGCATAATGGCATAATTGAACAGACTACGTTTCATCAGTTCATCTACATATGCACGCATTAGTAAATTCGTCTGAATCAGAGATTCAGAGCAACCATGGGGGGGATCAGGGGATGGGGCAGGACTGGGATGGGATGGGGTACCTCTCTCTGGAAGAAGGCGGCGGGCTAGCGGGGTGGCTGCCGGCTGGGCGGGTCCGGCTAGCAGAGACGGCAGGGCGGGCAGCTGCGTGGTGGTGCGCGCCTGTGCGGACAGCAGCCGGCCGGGCGTTAGGGTTGTCCGGCGGTGGATCCGAGCGGTGAGGCTCCGGGCGTCAGTTCGGCCCCGCGGTGGCTCCGGGCGGGGCCGGCGGGGCGACGGCGAGGCTAGCGGCGGGTCGACACCGGAGCAGGTCGGCTAGGTTTGGCTGCGTTCGGGAGTCGGGGGGCTCGGGACAAGCGCAGACGAGCAGTGCTATATATATTTACTCGGCTTCTTTTTCTCCCCGGCCCATCTCCTAATAAGCAGCCCAAAAATCTCAGGGTGAACTGTGGCCCATCTTATTCACCCTGTATGCCTTGAGTGAGTGAGTCCGTGCGTTGCAACGGGTTGATAAAATAAAAATGTAAAATATAATACTTACAATGTTATATTGATAAAATATATAATTTATTTAACTAAAAAATAAAGATTTTATCTTTTTAGCTCAATGTCCATGCTGGACACACAAACATCTTGTATGTCTTGTGTCAAATACAGTAGAATTTATGCTCATCGGCCTCTACTGAGAGATGACGAAACTACTCGACAATGTGCTAATAGTAGAAGTTCAAAGTGTGCAACTACACCACAAATCACTAATGATAATCTTTGTTTCCATTGCTATTTTTTTAAACAATGCTGAGATGATTCAACCTTGATGTTTTTGGTACAATTTCCTTATGACAAAGCTAATTTACGGTTTGTATCATAAAAAAATCGAGGTTGCATAACTTCAACTTCTTTTCCATGGATGAAGTGTTCAAAGTTGTTTGACTAATGTCATTGATTGCTCCACAGGTACCTAGAACAGTATTCCGATTGCTGAGATGGAGAAATAGGCTTGTTGTAGATTCTTCCAGTTTGTATGCACCGAAGTACTGAAAAAGTTCTGAAGTCATGTGAATCTTTTCGTAAGTATGCATATGTAAATTCATTTAATTATTGGTGTGTTGTTTCAAACAAAGAGTGATTGTGGTTTAGCTTCATTAGCAATATCTGGTAATGCATTTCTATTTTTTTAAGTTGATTGTTTCTGATTATAGTTAGCTCCTCGGTGCTATCAAGGTAAAGGTTTTTGGTTGGTTGTTTTTTCGTGACAGGTTGAGCACTATGGTGAATCTCCTTCGCATGATGATCTCTTCGGTCTCCTCATGCCCCCATTGCAATCATCACCTTGAGGATGCCTCCCACTTGGTACTCCACTACCCTCACGCTGCACAGGTGTGGCTACGCTTGGGGCTCGACACCCCTGCATCCCTGGACTCCATATGGGATACTCGCACTCCTAGCGGCCTCGACATCAACACCTGGCCGACGGTGGCTCTCACATTACCATGGAAGATTTGGGACTCATGTAATACCTTAGTCTTGCGAAGTAAAACAAACTCATCGACTGTCACGGTTTGAAATGTTATCTCAGATTTCTCGCTTTGGACTCGCCACTTTCGTGATCACGCTTGTAAAGAAGCTGACATGTCATGGCGGAATTACCTCTCCTCTCGACCCTTGCTATGATGTAACACTGCCCTTGGGCACTTTCAGTAATGTATTCTGGTGTGGTTCCTCCCCCCCCCCACACCCCCACCCCCACCCCCACCCCACCCCACACCCGGTGATTGTTCAAAAAAAGTTAGTTATACACAAAATTATCGATGTTCAAAATCTTATTTAGATTGGCTTGTGATAAGTTGGACTGTCATTTGAGTTCATAATGTCGACACATGGATTTGATTATATTAATTTGCAGGCACATTGGTATTTATGAACAAGTAATATGTTTTGAATTTATATTAAACCAAGTGGGAATTTTGCATGCAAGATCTAAGAAAAATACTCCTCTTTTATTCTAATGAAGTTTAAACCTTTTAAAATACTCATGGGAATAACTTTGTTACAGTAAACTGCATTGTACCTAAAGTGCTGCAACAACTCTAAGTTAACTCATTATCAAAGATTTTTTACGTACAATTTTGTAAAATTAGCACATTATGAAATTTCTAAAGTTTCACGTGCACACGAACCTTTTTTACTAGTGGATAAAAAAAGAAAATCTTTGGCTAGGCTCATAGAGGATTGAAACGGGTAGGAGACAGAAAGGTGAAGTTGTCTCATCAATGGAAAAATAAAGATGGCGCGGGTTGAGGGTTACCAACAATCCACCACCGCCGGAAGGTTCCCTCTCCGATGAGTCCGATTCAGTTTCAGTAATGGATGCGACTCCCGTCCTAACTCGGTTTGGTTGCTACAGGGTAACTACTCCCGCCATAATACTTACTTGAGGACACGGGGCCGGAGTGTTGTTGATTCATCGATCCAATTTCAAAATTGTTACTGTACCTTGATAATGTCGATCGGTCGATCCATGCCCGCCGGGCAGCGCCACCGCACTCGAGTTTTTGTGGTGGCGCAGGACTCCAGCGAGGTAGGCTACCTCGTCTTCAAAATCAATCTCAAGAACCTCTTCTCCTCCTGCTCGCAGCAGGAGCCGGAGGAACCCCAAGCCCAACCTGAGGCCGTCGCGTGCTTCAAGCAGATTGACCACTTCGAGAGCATGGCTTTCGCCGCCTCTGGCTCTGGCGACGCCATCCTCGCCGCTACCCAGAACCTCGGTTCCTGCGGCCGGACGCTGATCTATGACTCCGCCGGCGGCGTCTCCCCCGGCCCGGACATGCGCTCCGTCAAGCACCGCCTGTGCCTCGTCCCGGTCGGAGACCGCATGTTCTTCGCCATCCCCGAATACTCGCGAGAGGGACCCTGGTTCGAGGTTCTGCAGCAGAAGCAGCTCCTCCCCGGCGGCAGCGGCGGCGGCCGCTGGGCCTGGAGCGCCGTTCCTGACCCGCCCGGCCTCGCCCGTGGCGGCCAGAGAGGTGACGTCAATGCCTACTTCGTCGACGGCGCGCGCGTCTGGATCTCCCTGCACCTCCAGGGCACCTATTCCTTCGACACGGCGCGCCAGCGGTGGCGCAAGGAGGGCGCCTGGGTGCTGCCCGTCGTGGGCCGGGGCGTCTTGGTGCCCGACTTTCTGGGCGGCGGCCGGCGGCTGCTCTTCGGCATCCGTTCTCCCAGGGATCCCCAGTTCTGCGCCGTCGACATGGACGCTAGGCCGCCGGCGATCCTCGGGTCCTGGCCTGAGGCGTGGCCCACCGTCGCGTGGGCCGCCGGGTATGTAAACTCCTCCTTCCCCCCCCAGGTGAGCTATTTTGGGGGCGGCAGGTTTTGCATCTCCAGGACTAATGAGAACAACGAGGAGAGGCGACGCAGCGTCGCCTCCTTCAAGGCCGTCGAGCTCACCGCCGAGCTGCAGCTCATCCAACGCCGGTCCACATGCTACTTGATGCCACTAAGCTCACGCGGGTCGCTTGCTGATGTAATTTAGTTGGCCGATAAATCATGCGTCTTCCCCATTTGTAAAAATCTGTGTTTGTATCAATCAGTCTATTTTTTGTATATATGTGTATTTTAAAGTGTAGATTTAGTTATTTTGCTTTGTAGGTAGTTTGGATTGGATTTTCTAAAACTCCGTTTGCAGCATTTTGTTTCAACGTTTGCAATATTTTTTTTATCGATTGCATCATTTATTTCTTTGGTTGTAGCATTGCTATTTTTGATTCGTCGTAACATATTTTCACATCGATTGTAACATTTATCATTCACGGCTGTAACATATTAATCACACCGGTTACAACATTATTTGTTGTTGTTGGCAAAACTATCACAACATTCCTTATATCGGTTGCAACATTTATCATTCACGGTTGGCAACAACAAATAATGTTATAAGGAACGTTACGCTTCTTAGATCTTAAAAACTTCATCCACGTAAAACTTAATCGAACTTGTAAAATAGGTTAGTACATATAAAAGTACAAATCTCAATTATGTGCTGCCAAAACTAGAAGGGTATTTAATTTCAGATATTAGATATTGTAATTTATTATTTCTATTATTTACATCCCCAATATAGGAAAATGGAATCTCCAAAATAAGCAGACTAAGAAAATAGGGCAGAAAATATGTCAAAATGAAACAGTCTGTAAAGATGTAATTTAATATGATACTTTTGTAACTTTAATTTTTTTGAAAAAATAGGATGTTGCAGTAAACAAGTATATGTGAAATGTGTAAAAAAAATCAAGATTTGACCATGTATTAGTGATTTTACGGGAACTTTCTAGTACCAACAAACAATATATTTCTAGACAACACATATATAACTTGCAAACTACCACTTCCCAGAAGGGAAATTTGGAAAACAAAAATGAAAGTAAAGAAACAAACATGATAATACAATATCATTAACCATATTAACTCATCAAAATAATAAAATTGTATATTATGTTGCCTTCCAAAAATTGCTTCTTTAATGTCATTAGCTAGGCATAATGCAAGTATCAATTAATATGATCCTTTAATTCCTCAATATAGCAACATGCTTTCCTAAGATGATTTCTTCACCTTCTATTGATAATAATACTCCTGGTACTCAAAAAAAATTTAATGTCAAAGATAGGTTCTATTTTTATCTTGCTAAAAGTGGGATGCACACTTATCATCTTTAAATCTCCTTCTTCATTACTAAATGATACACCTTCAATCGTCCTAGGACCTAAAATACATAAGTAAATTTTACATTCTTGCTCTTAGATGTCTCCTCCTTAGTCTTTATAGAAGTAAAAACATAGCCTATGACATCTATAACCTCTTCCATTTTATCTATTCTAGCAGAACTTTGTTCCGTTCTCTCGGTGTGAGGCGCTTTTTCCTTTTTTTAGAGCAAAGGATACTCCCGACTTTATAAATAAAGCCAAAAGGCACGGAGAAAATAATCAGTACGAACAACCAGTTTGCAACCACCAACGGCACACACGCCTCAACTGATGCCACGCAGGGCAATAATCCGAATCACAGTTTACGAAGATAACCAGGCAACAAGCAGACTAACGACCAAAATAAAGAAAAGGCTAACTAGGAGGACTCGAGATTTAGATCGCCGTAGCCGACACCGGGAGTAAAGGCTTGGCGATATCTTTAAGCCGAGATATCCATATCTTCAGGCTCTTTAATATTTTTAAAACATTCCTTGTCGTAGAGCCTAACTTGGTAAGTTGCTTATACACCTTTTTATCTAGCTTCTCAAATTGATCAATACTTGGCATTTTATTTTCTAATATATCCAACATTTGCATAAGATGTTCCAAAGTTACTTCAGTTTTATTAACCATAATAGATGGTGAACCTGTTGGATTTTATCTATTTGCTTGAGTGGGCTTTTGGCCCAAAGCACTTTGTAAAATCTGAAATTCTCTTGGCCCATTCATGCATAGCAAGTGATGGGAAGTTTAGTACCATCTCGCTTGTGGAGGGAGAGCCACACCTGTTTATAAGGTGAGCTCCACTAGCACTTGTAAGAGCTTGAGAAGAGAAGTGTTATATGCGCGCTCCTCCTCCTCGCCTCGCCACGGCGCGCGCGCGCGTCGGGTTTCGGGAATGAGCCGAGCCGAGGACAAAGCTATTTGCAGCTCAGAAAAAATTAATGAGGCATTAATTATAATTAACGGACGCGTTAATTATGCTTAATTGGTGCGCCGTTTTCGTGGGCTCTACTCCCACGTCGGCCCGTCCCGCTGCGTCTATATAAACAGTGCAAACCCTACCCTGGCCGCACTGCCATATGGTTCCTCCTCCTCGTTCCAGATCATTGCGCCGCCGCCCAAGTCTTCTCCATCCCTTCTTCCGGCGTGCACCGCAAGAAGGGACAGCATGCCTCCGAAACTCCGCCTCTCGTGATTCTGTACGGGAGAGGGGCGATCAGGTTTTTGGGGAGCGCACTCGCGCGACTGTTGGCAGCGACGACGACTACTTCTCCGACAACGACTTCTTCCTAGGCGTCGGCAGCCTCTGCATCAACGACATGGGAGACACCAACGCCAGCGGCTCCACACCCGCTGCACCGTACGTGATCCGTTCTTATGTGTTTGAGATCATGTTGCATGTCCTGTTCCTAGTAATTGCTTTAGATGTGATCTCTTTGTCTACTGTTTTGGTAGATCGCATGGCTAGTTTGATTTGTTTCATTATTGCCATGGATTGTTTGTCTATTTCGTGGATTAAATCATATGCTAAATTGCTAATATTTTCAACAGAACCTACAAGATTTCCCATAGAATTAAAAGCATATAAGGTATGACTTCCCAAGAAATTTCCTCCCACGATAGTATCTAGAATGAACCTATCCTAAGAAGAATTGTAGAAGATTGCTTATGAGTAGATCTATTTTGAGCATCATAAATTCTATAGCAAGCATTAATAACTTATAGCTCGGGAGAATAAGCGACAAGTGAAGAACTAGACATGGTAGCAAGATAGAAAGCTAATTTTGGTAATTTTTAGCAATCGAAGGTGCGAGCAAATAATTAATTAGGCAAGATAGATAACAAGTAAGGGATGTGACTGTGTGTAGGTATCTAATGTGTAGGTAGAAGACTCCCCGACAATCACGTCGGAAAATAGCTTGTTACTTCTGCAGAAGAAGTTGGGATTCCTCCAAGAGGAAGGGTGAAATAGCAAGTAGAAAAATCTTCCCTTGGTTAAGAACCAAGGTTTATCGAACCAATAGAAGCTTCTAAGCCTATCAATTCAAGCAAACACCTGGACACAAGACGCAAGCAAACTTGCCCCAACACGGCAAGAGGGTGGTCAAGTTGATGTGAAGAAGGGGCATATGGATCAATATGTTGCTGCAATTGATCCTTCAATCCCATTGAAATAAAATAAAATAAAATAAAATAAATCGTAGACTATAAATGAAACGTATGTTTATAAGGAAAGTTCCTACAAAGTTAGGAAATATTTTGCTAGATGGATGTCCAAGAAAAATGTACCATACAATGATGTCAACGATGATGATTTCAAACAGTTTGTGAGGTTCTTTGTTACTAACTCGGATTCCCGTCCTAACTCGGCTTGGTTAATTACTACAGGGCGGAGGGGACTCCCGCCATAATACTTGAGAGGATTCGTTGATTCATCGATCCAATTTCAAAATTGTTACCTTGATAATGTCGATCGGCCGATCCATGTCCGCCGGGCAGCGGCACCGCACTCGAGTTTTTGTGGTGGCGCAAGATTCCAGCGAGGTAGGCAACCTCGTCTTCAAAATCAATCTCAAGCATCTCTTCTCCTCCTCCTGCTCGCCGGAGGAACCCCAAGCCAAACCAGAAGCGTTCGCGTGCTTCAAGCAAGTCGACCGCTTCGAGAACATGGCTTTCGCCGCCTCTGGCTCTGGCGACGTCATTGTCGCCGCTACCGAGGACCACGGGGGCTGCGGCCGGACCCTGATCTACGATCCCGCCGCCGGCGTCTCCCCCGGCCCGGATATGCGCTCCGTCAAGCACAGACTGTTCCTCGTCCCTGTCGGAGACCGGATGTTCTTCGCCATCTCCGCCTACTCGAGCCTGGACGTCCCCCGGGGGGGACCCTGGTTCGAGGCTCTGCAGCAGCAGCTCGTCCCCGGCGGCGGCGGCCGCTGGGCCTGGAGCGCCCTTCCTGACCCGCCCGGGCTAGCCCGTCGCCCGAGGGATGACGTCAGGGCCTACTTCGTCGCGGGCTCGCGCGTCTGGATCTCCCTGCACCGCCAGGGCACCTATTCCTTCCACGGCGCGCCAACGGTGGCGCAAGGAGGGCGCCTGGAGGCTCCCCGTCGAGGGCCGGGCCGTCATGGTGCCCGACTTTCTGGGCACCGGCCGCCGGCTACTCTTCGGCATGAGTTCCTCCCGGGAGATTCACCACTTCTGCGCCGTCGACATGGACGCTAGGCCGCCGACGATCCTCAGGTGCTGGCCGGAGGCACGGCCAACCGTCGCGTGGGCCGTCGGGTACGTAAACTGCGGCTACATCCCCCAGGTGAGCTATTTTGGGGGCGGCAGGTTTTGCGTTTCGACAACTAATCAGACCACCGAGGAGAAGAAACGCAGCGTCGTCTCCTTCAAGGCCGTCGAGGTCACCGCCGAGCTGCAGCTCATCGAACGCCGGTCCAGCTGCTACTTGATGCCACAAAGCTCACGCGGGACGCCTGCTGATGTAATTTAGTTGGCCGATAAATCATGGCCGGCGCTGTCCATTGCATCTCCAGCGGCTAACAACTCCCACCACGCTTCACTGCAGCGGCACACTAGCGCGGCGGCGCTCCATAGCAGCGTCTAACATTGTTGACGACGCTTCATTGCAACAGCACATCAGCGCGGCGGCGCTCCATAGCAGCGCCCGACACCGTTGGCGACCCTTCATTGCAACCCCGGCTAGTTTCAATGCAACCTAGTCGAGCTTCGATGCAACTCCGCGGCGCTTCAATGCAACTTCGACGGTGCTTCGTTGCAGCTTCGGTGGCCTCCGGCGTTGCTCCGCTGCAGCAATGTGCTTGAGAGCTCCGGCGGCGCTCCATAGCAGTGCCGCTCCTGCAGCATCGTCCTCGTGCTGCCGTTGCGCACCCGCTCCGTTGCAGCGTCGCCACGCTGTCGCGCCACCGGGGCAACGCCCGCCCCATTGCAGCACAGGCGAGTGTACTTCCATTGCAGCACCGACCCGCATCACGGCGGCGGTCCTCTCTACCGGCCAGTCCTTGTAGCGCTCGCAACCATCGCGTGTCGTCACTTCCCGCTTGACTCGCAGCAGCGAGGGGCAGAGCGCGTCGGCTTTGTAGCATCTAGAGCAGCGCCGCCAGCTTGTGTGGTGTGTCCTCTCTACGGCAGCTTTTCCGGCCGGTCCTTGGAGCAGCAGCTCCGTCCCCGTCCAGCCTTCCAGCAACCTAGAGCCATGGATGGAACACATGTAGTTCACTCGGTGTGGCTACACATCCAATGCAGAGAGCAGCGCGGCCAGCTTGTATGGTGTCTGCTATCGACGACGTGCTATTTGTGAGAGAGGATGAGGATGGATGGAAAGAGACGGGAAGAGATAAGGTTGCAAGGCGAATCAACCTGTGGTTGAGTTGGCTAGGTGAATGGTTATATTCCCAGCCCACCAGAGTTCAAATCCCAGATTTGACATTGGCGCTCGCATTTTCCTAAATATATTTCAGGCTTTCCAGTGATGCGCTTTCAGTGGGAGGAGACGTCCCCGTCGAAGACGAGGTGGTGACTTCGTTAATCTCAAGATGATGTGTCGGCTCAGTATTGCGAAGATGCTCATAGGGGTATGGTGTGCGTGTGTGCGTTCATAGGGGTGAGTGTATACTCGTGTATGTGAATGTCTGCGTTGTATTGTGTTCCTAAAAAAAAAGATAAGGTTGCAAGAGAGATAGAGTAACGATGCGTGAGGCCGAGGGGATCCACGTGCGGCCGCGTAGGATAAGTCAGCGTCGTCCGATGAATACGAGATCGGACGGCTCGCGTGAGGGTTTACGCCAGCCATCGATCAGCGGGTTGAAACAAAGAGTTTTCCATAAATCATGCGTATTTCCCATTTGTAAAAATTTGCCTTTGTATCAATCACTCTATTTTTATATATATAGATGTATTTTAGAGTGTAGATTTACTCATTTTATATCGTATGTAGTTTATAGTTGAACGGATTTGCTAAAACTCAGCTGATTGAAATTTAACTAAGTCTTAGTCGACTTTGCATCATTTTGTTCCGTCATTTGCAATATATTTTTATCGGTTGCATAATTTATTTTATTGGTTGTAGCATGCCATTTTTTATCTATCGTAGCACATCGTCACACCAGTTGCAACATTTGTCATTCACGGTTATAGCATTTTAAGCGCACCGATTGCAGCATTAGTTGTCGTTGCTGGCAAAACTATTACAACATTTTTTTATCGCCAGTTGTACCATCTAACCATGCCGCTTGCAGCAAAAAATCTATGTTGATGTCACCTAACTGAGACTTCGTTAAGTCTCAATCGACGAAGTTATAGATCTCTATAAAAAAACTTATATGTAAAAACGAAGGAAATATTTTTGTACACCAAGCGAGACGGATTCATGGGCCGCTTTGCATCCCTAATTGTATTGAATAAAGGAATGAACCTTCATGTAGGTAAAGTAGACTATTACTACTGACCTTTCAGGATTTGACGTGCGCAAAATACTAAAGATATTTTTTTGGAAACCTTGAGAGCCCTTCGTATGTGATTAGGGTTTAGCGGAGACCTGGTACCCGTGGAATCAATAAGTGAAGTGTGCCTAAGATCGCCAAACGCCGATGGGTGCGTTGGCGGTAAAGATTCTAGGGCCTGTCGCCCAAATTTGCTAGGGCTTGGTCGAGGAACGACTTGGAAAGCTAGACATCTCAGAAGAGGAGCGGCCCTGTTGGTGATAGACAACCGTGATACGAAAGAGGGGATGGCATCTAGGGCATCCACATGTTTAAACGATGAGGACTAGGTTGTACCCGAGTGGTAATGGTCACGGTGGTGCATCCTTGCGACCAGAGTTTAAGTCACGTCGAGAAGGAATTTATGGTGCCTTACCAGGATGGGTTTATATATTGTAATTTATTATTTCCATTAATTATATCTCCAATATAGGAAAATGGAAATTTTTAAATAAGCAGACTAAGTAAATTGGGCAGAAATCTGTCAAAATGAACAGTCTGTAAATATATAATTTAATATGATATTTTGTAACTTTAATTTTTTGAAACATCGGGACATTGCGGTAAACAAGCATATGTGAAACGTGTAAAAAAATAATCAAGATTTGACAATGTATAACTGATTTTACAGGAACTTTCTAGTTACAACAAACAATATGTTTCTAGACACCACATATATAACTTGGAAACTAGCACTTCCCAAAAGGGAAACTAGAATTTTTTTTTGAAAGTAAAGATACAAACATGAATAATACCGTAGCATTAACCATATTAACTCGTAAAAATAATATAATTGTATATTAGGTTGTCTTCCAAAAATTGCTCCTTTAATGTCATTAGCTAGGCATAATGCAAGTATCAATTATTATGATCTTTTAATTCCTCAATATAGCAACATAAAGGGGCGAAAATGCCTTGTGTAGCCCGAGCTACACATAGCTCGTTTTTTTTGAAATTTTTAAAAAGAATACTAAAACAGTTTTAAAATAATTGATTTTTTATTGATATATATATATACACATCTATAGGATATTTGTGCAAATTTTCATACCATTATACCTTAATGCGCCACGGGAAACAAATTGACAAATATTTGATTTTAAATGAGCCCCTTTTCCTTGTGTTTTGGGCCGAAATTTTGTTATTTTTCCGCAGACTGCATATTACAATATTTTCAAACGAAATTTGGCATGGTCGTGTGGAATACATATAATTTTCCTCTGATTTTTTTTTTGGATTTTTTCAAAACTTTAAAGAGCTACATGTATCTCGATGGTGGCGGAAGAAAATGGCGGCGGGAGGAAATGTCGGGACAAACACGGCGGGAGAAGATGGCGGGAAGAATACGGCGGGAACGGAGGAAGCAGGAAAAAAATGAAAACAAATCGACATGACCGAAAGGTTGGCCAAACGGTCACCTAATTGCGCGATTACACTGCATGGGCCATGCAGTCGGCCACGCCGTGACTGATTAGTGATTTTGGTCACGCTGCGACCGACCAGAGGCCTTTCAACCACGACGTGACCGGCGGTGTATTATTTATGAAATTTCTGATTTTTGAGTATTATTTCTGAAATAAACGAAATAATAAATAATAATTTTTAAAAAATTCACCATTCTGAGCCTCCCATGGAGTGGCCGTAGACTTGAAAAGCTATTCGCCGTGTAAAGCAGATGTGGTGCTTTAGCAGGTCCAAAACCAGAAGATTCGAATGATATTATTGAGGGTGATGACAAAGGGGGAAAAAGGAATAATTCGGTGCAAGTTTCATCAAAAGGAAATCTCTTCTCAATTTATGCTCGGCTAAAATGCAAAGCGCTCAGGCCATCTGCTAAACATGTGACTGGTGGGTGGGCCTCTATAGCATGCATGCAAAAATTTAATGCAAAGCAGTCCTCGATAGGGTTTGCTGCATGCATGCATGCATGCGGAGTTTTTCTCTTGATATTTTTTGCGGGTGAATTTCTTTTGATTATTAGCGATTGCATTTAATTATCAAAAGGCAACTGCAGTTTTACATGAATAAAAATGAAAAAAATATGTGCATACACAAATACATATATAATATGTATGTTTGAAATTTCACAATAATATTTTTTATCAGTGCAAAAAAACAATATTTTTTATGCATTGCATACATAAATAAATGCATATAAAAAAATTGTCCATGGGCTATTTTTTTATACTTTAAAAATCACCATATTTTATAGCAAAAGTTTAGTAGTGAACATGAAAGAATGTTTTTTGGTTTTTTGAAACTTTGAAATGTCATATTCTATATCTAAATAGCTAACACCCACTAACATATTTTTCTCAACATGCAGCCATGCCACCTCATCATTCAACATGCATGAGAAAAGACACACCGCAACATATCACTATGAATATTAAAAAACAACCCTAACATGCGACATGCATGTATGAGAATTTTCATTCTATGATATTTTTATTAAATTCATATATTAGTTTAAAAACTATTATTTCAAATATTCATGTTTCATTTAATAAAATATTGCAAAAAAAAAATCCCGCAACAACGTGCGGGATATCATCTAGTTTTTTTAAACCCTGGAGCCAATAAACCGCTCTCTCAATAGTTTGCCCTACACCGGTGTTCGTTTAATCCTGACTGTCCTTGCGAGGAGGAGGAAAATGACATCGACTATTTACAAGTTAGCTGGAAAGATAATTCGAATCGATCGGGAGAGCCGTTGGATTGAAAGGCAGACAATTAAAATATCATATCCTTCCTTGTATTAGATTGGCACCCCTCCGCACCGCTTCTCCTTTGATAGATGCCTCCGATGGCATCCTATCGGATCCCTTACCAGTGATGTCCACGACTTTGGTTCGGGCACCGTCTAATTTATCCTTGAGTCAATAATTAAAAGGCCCCACACCCGCACCTGTCAACCCATGGCCCATCTTCACCTGCGATGTCGCAGCCTATGTCATATATCCGACTCTATAGCACGCTTCAAGTTTGGTCTCACCGCCATCCCCTTGTGTTGTTCCTGCATGATGTGGCGCTACATCTTTGCCTCGAGACTTTTCACAAAATCCACTTACGTGAATTTATTTTTCAACCAACTTAAAAGTAGTTCTTTTCTAGAATAACTTAAAAGTAGTTGTTGAAAAAAAAATACATCACAAATGCAACTTCTTGCTTAAAAAAAAATACGTGCAACTCAACCAATCAATAGCGTTCTATACTTTGGACTCACCTAAAATAATTTACAGAGTACACACCTATAGCCGGACGCGGCTAAGCGCGCCATGCCATCTAGTTTTGTTGAAAGTGAGAAGAAGCAACATCAATAATTAAACAACATGGCTAAGGTGCTAATCGCCGTGTAAAGCAGGCGTGGCGCTTTAACAGGTCCAAATCCCAAAAGATTCCAAAATAAAATAGTGTGCCCTCTCTGTCGGCCACCCAACCCTCCTCCTCAACTTGCCACTACATTTCCTGGTTCGTGCTTATCCATCCATGTTTGTCTCTCTGGTCTTCGTCTTCTCCTCAAACCTCATTATTGTTCGCCTTGCTGCACCATGCTTCAGTCAGTAATCGCCATGCCTGCTTTGCTTGGGAGGTGACTAAAGCAAGACTCAGCCTTGCGTTACGTTGGATGTTAAGAGTGCAGGTATGTAAGAAACACAAGTTTTTTGAACATGCGTATTTTTGCGAGAGGTTTTCCTGATTTTTCTGAGCTACATCTGCGGAAAGTTAGCATTTAGCACTGACTGTACTGCGTTGTTTCCTTATCGTTTGCCTCCCTAGAAAATTTATTTCTATTTCATAGACCTTCCTTGCAGTCGTGTTGATGTTTTCAATATTGGTTCTGACTATAAACAAACCCTCTTATGTCTTCATTATTTGGCGTAGATCTAGATGAACTGCAGTACTTCTGTGAACTTACTTGTTTGGTCGCGTGTGCATGCGCACTGAAAGCGGGTATCAACTGGGAGGTGCGTAAAGTGGGTCGCCTGCTTCTACTGTAATGGCCTTCATCAAATCTCATATTCCAAATCTCAGGTAACCCTCTCCAATCAACATTGTGCCCCGACGATTTTGTTGTGAAATCAAATGGATGGAACAAAATTCTTGTTAATAAGTGTATTCAGTTATGCTTTCAAAGTATGAACATTACAATCACGTATATGTGTTGGTTTCTTATGTTTTCCCTCTAAATTATCTTTCATTTCACCAAGCTATCTATGTTGAGAATTCTGACCCCCATACTGCTGCTATTGCCGGTAATACAGGCACAACTAGAGAATGAATATGAAAATTGAGCAGTGACAGATGGTTGGAACAATGGTAAGCGTTTGTACTGGCGCAATGAACTCCCTCCTGGGTAAACTTACTGCACTGATGGAGAAGGAGTTTGCCAAACAGAAAAACTTGCGGAAGGAGGTGAAGTCCATTACTGATGAGCTTCGTAGCATGAATAATTTTCTCGAGAGGCTGGCAGATGTCGACGATCTAGACAAACAAACCCAAGGGTGGAGAGATGATGTGAGAGATATGTCTTATGATATCGAGGACATCATCGATGATTTCAAGCAACACATTGAGGAGAAATGTGAAAATTCTGGATTTGTCACTAATACTATTGAGAGCCTAAAAAACTTGATGGTTCGTCATCGGATTGCCGGTCGAATCAAGGAGATGAAGAAGCTTCTGCATGAGACAAGCGAACGTCATGCAAGGTATAAGCTGGATATCCCTATGACAAGTGATGTGGCCATTGACCAACGTGTTGTCGCACTCTATGCAAATGCCGCCGACCTTGTTGGTGTGGAAAAGCCAGCAAATGACCTTGTCAGTTCACTGCTTGAGGAGGAAAAGCTGTTGAAGGTGATATCAATTGTGGGATTTGGAGGTCTAGGAAAAACAACACTTGCAAATGTAGCATTCCGTAAGCTCAAGGCAGAATTTAAGTGTGCTGCTTTTGTGCCCGTGTCTCAAAAGCCTAATATCCCAAAACTTCTTGATAGTTTACTATCTGAACTAGATAGTGAACATTGTTATCATGAGTTTGGGTTGAACGTGCTTCTCGACAAACTTAGAGATCATCTACAAGACAAGAGGTACTTATTTTCATGTATTATAGTTTGACCCGTGCCTTTTGTATTGAAAAAAAAAGTTCCTAGAAGATCTAATGCCTTTTTCTGAGTTTTTATACAAGTAACAACAAAACTAATTGTGATTATTTTATTTTTCATTTTATTGTGCTAGGAGTCCATATGAGTATATTGTTTGCCTTGTGAAAGTGTTAAAAACTGAAATTAATGTTTTCATATTTTTTTGAGCACACCACACCAACACTTTAAATAAACGCGTCACCCAATAACCTGGGGACGAAAGTAAGAGTTCCCGACTGACCTAACCAAACATGGCGGCCGGCCTCCAAATTCAAAGAAAACCTAGCAACTTTATGAGCTTCAAAATTAAAAGATCTAAATTCATGATTAACTAAAAACGAATTAAAATCTGAACTTCTTGCTTGTATCTCCCTTATGATAGCGCCATACCCCGTCAAGCTCCCTTCCTTTATCTCGTCCACCACCACCTTGCAGTCCGACGCGACATGAATCCTTGATGCGTAAAGATCCCTTGCCAGCATCATTGCCTCCCTTATCGCCATCGCTTCAAGAGTGGGGGGGGGATCTGTGAATCCCAGATAAACCACTGATGATGCCCCCATGAATTCTCCCGTCTGACTTCGGGCGATGGCCCCAACCGCCCCTGTTACCGCTGAAAGATACGGCTCCGTCAGCATTGACTTTGATGTGATCATCCACCGGTTTAATCCATCTGTTCCTTTGCTGCACCAGCTGCCGAGCGCCACCAGTAGCGCCTCCCCCCTGAGTTGTGTTCATTTCAGATATGAACGATCTAATAAACCCATCTGTGGCCAAGGGGTTCTGATAAATGTCCTCGTGGATAGCTTTAGGACGAGCGTGCCATATATCCCACAGGGTGATCAAGGCATGCGTGAAATCACCATGAGCCATAGTAGCATGAAGTTTCATCAGAAACGTCTTGGCATCAGACTCCTGAATCTCCATTTTCGCATGTGCTATGTCCCCTGGAGCCAGCGCCCATACACACATTGCCATGTTGCATTCGATCAGAGCATGTCTCCAGTTGTCATCCCTTTCACAGAAAGGACATGCGGGGGATTGTGCAATGTGCCTCTTGTGAAGTAGACCCGTAGTTGGAGTTGAATCCTGGGCCAAGCGCCAGGCAAAAGTCTTGACCTTTCCAGGAACTTTGATACCCCACAAAATCACCCAATGGCTATGATCATCATCTGATCCTCCCTGCCTTTCTTCAAGCCACCCTTCTCTGCTCCTCTTAGTGTGCATTATCACATGGTAGAAAGATTTCACCGAAAACCTGCCCCTGTCATCCTTCCCCCAAGCCCAGAAGTCCTCGACTGCTGAAGTGCATAGAGGTATCTTCAGGATCGCCTCCGCGCCTCCCTCCAGCAAGCTTGCGCCGTGTTTATGAGTTCCGAAACCAATTCTGGGGGGGGGGTCTGCTATCAGCGAAGTAATTGGCCTCATGAAATTGTTTTTGGGGAGCTAGTTGTCCTTCCATATGTTCGTTGAGGATGCCGTACTAATCCTCTTGATAATCCCTTGGCTTAAGATGTCCCTCCCATCTAGGATAGACCTCCATACTTGAGAAGGGTGAGAGCCCAGCTCCGCTTCGAGGATAGAAGTTTCCGGGAAATGGACTGATTTTAGCAATCTCGCGCTCAAGGTTTGCGGCGACTGAATAATCCGCCAAGCCTGACGTGAAAGGAGTGCCAAATTGAACACCTCAAGGTCCTTGAATCCCAATCCTCCTAGGTCCTTCGTTCTGGTCACAATATCCCATGCAACCCAGGCAGGTTTTCTCTTCCCCGGCCGGCTACCCCAGTAAAATTGTCTGATCATAGATGCGATGCTCTCACAAATTCCCCTCGGCAATCTGAAACATGACATGGAGTACACTGGTATAGACTGCGCCACTGACTTTATCAGCTCTTCCTTCCTTGTGGAAGATAGGATCTTGGCCATCCAACCTCTTATCTTTTCCCAAATTCTGTCACGTAGATATTTGAAAGTTCCGTTCCTTGACACCCCAACATCTGTTGGCATCCCCAGATATCTCTCACTGAGTGATTCATTGTGACCGTTCAACGCCTGTTTCACCCCATCTCTCAAAAACTGCGGACACCCCTTGCTAAAAAAGATACTGGATTTGTCATTGTTCACCCTCTTCCCGAAGCATTGCAGTAAATATTCAGCAGGTTTGGTACTGAATTTTCTCCCTCTACACTTGACTTAAAAAGCAACAGGTTGTCGTCGGCGAAGAGAAGATGGTTCACTGCCGGGGCAGTAGGCGCCACCTTAAGACCACCGAGCGACGGAAACCCTTCAGATTTTAATAGGCACGAGAGGCCCTCCGCTGCTATCAAGAAAAGATAAGGAGAAATCAGATCTCCCTGTCGAATCCCTCTGCTTGGTTGAAACTGTTCAAGCTTCTCCCCATTAAATAACACCAAAAAGGTGACTGACTGGACCATATCCATCACAATGTCAACCCATCCTGGCGAAAAACCCAACCTGGTCATCATGGCACGAAGATATGACCATTCCACCCTGTCATAGGCTTTCATCATGTCTAATTTCAAAGCACAAAAACTATTGGTCTTTGACTTAGACCTCTTCATGAAGTGAAGGCACTCATACGCTGCGATGATGTTGTCCGTGATCAAGCGTCCAGGGACAAAAGCCGATTGCTCATCCGAGATAATATCAGGTAAAACAATCTCCAGTCTGTTAGCCACCACCTTGGATGCTATCTTGTACAAGACGTTACATAAGCTGATTGGCCTGAACTAGGCTAGCAAAGTTGGGTTCATAACTTTAGGAATGAGCACGATAAAAGTGTCATTTATGCTATGAGCACTCTCTTCCCCTCTGATTATTCTCAGCACGGCACTAGTGACTTCCTCCCCACAGAGATCCCAACGTCATTGATAAAAGTGAGCTAGGAAGCCATCGGGCCCCAACGCTTTTGTGGGGAACATTTGAAAGAGAGCCGTCTTCACCTCTTTCTCAGTATACGGAGCGTTCAGCATGGCATTCATCTCAGGGGTAACTCTTTGCGGCACATGCTGAAGAACCTCCTCCATGGCCACCACTCCCTCAGAGGTGTAGAGGGTAGCGTAAAACTCTGTCACCATCTATCGTAGCTCTGCCGGATCATCCGTAAGAACACCTAGAGAGTTGGATAATGCTTTTATCATATTTTTCCTTCTCCGTATGCTGGCACGGAGATGAAAGAATTTGGTGTTTTTGTCCCCCGATGCTAGCCACTCCACTCTGGATCTCTGGCGCCACATCAACTCCTCTCTGTGGTACAGTTCCACCAGACGGTCACTGATTTTTATCTCAACATGGGTGGGTCTCGTACGCAAAGGATCTCCCTGTAGCTCAGCAAGCTTTCCTTGTAGCATTTTTATCTCCTTGCGAACCGAACAGAACGTTTCTCGACTCCATCTGATGAGGCCACCTGAAAGTTCCGCAAGCTTTGATCTCAAGGATGCAACAGACTCTCCTCTCGCTCCTTCAGACCACTTTGAGGAAATTGTGTCAGACCACCCCTCGTGAGTTTCCCACATCGTTTCATACATAAACCTCCGAGGCATCGGGCGCCGTTCGTCCGCCGGGCCTTGCAGCTCCAATAGGAGTGCTTTATGATCGGATGTTACAGCTGCGTTGTGGCTCAAAGTGCTAGAGGAAAACGGGAGCACCAGTTGGCCGAAGAAAGGGCACGGTCTAGTCTCACACGGGTGAAAGAACCATCCCTGACTTTCTTTTCACACGGATGAAATTAATGTTTTCATCGTTGCTCATCTTGAGAAATGGGCAATAGCCCAGTGGTAGGGTTGTAGTGGGCCAGACCGCTCTTCTTTTACAAAAATCCTGTGTGCTAGCTAGTGCCCATGTATCTTTTTTTTATCATTGCTCATCTTCATAATGTTAAGTCCATCATAGGGAAGGTTCTTCATTTCTTTACCAAACATTTATTATGCGATTGTCTCATCTACAAAAATAATAATAACAGTAAGTCGTTCTGTCATTAAGAGTCACAATTAGAAAAAATATGTCCAAAAAAGATATGGGGCTTAAGGTTTGTGAAAATTCTTAAACCCAGAGTGTAATATGAGAATATGCAGAATTTTTCATTCCTCCCCCCCCCCCTCAGTTGTATTGATTCATAAACCAATAGTAGCTAATTAATATGGGCTTTAATCATTAATCAGTTATTTGACTTAATGCTTCGCTAACTTATTTGACAGATACTTCATTGTTATTGATGATCTATGGGACGTATCTTCATGGGATGTCATTAAATATGCTTTCCCAGAAAATAATCTTGGCAGTAGAGTAATAGTAACTACAAGAAATCAGGATGTGGCTAAGTCATGTTGTTTCCATCGCCATGATTACATTGTAAACATGGAGCCCCTTAGCGATGAAGACTCTAGAAAACTATTTTTTGGCAGGATATTTGGCTTGGAAGAAGCTTGCCCTCTACACCTTAGAAAGGTTTCCCTTGAAATTCTCAAGAAATGTGGTGGTTTGCCGCTTGCAATTGTTAACATATCTAGCCTACTATCTGTTGAAGGTTCCAACCAGCTGGATAGGTGGGAACATGTTCAGAATTGTTTAGGCTCCATGTCTCGAACAAGTCCTACATTGGAAGGAATGAGGCAGATATTAAACCTGAGCTACAAACATCTACCTCATTATCTGAAGACATGCTTCTTGTATCTCGGTATGTATCCAGAGGATTATACAATACGTAGGTCAGATTTGGAACACCAATGGACTGCTGAAGGATTTTTTAGTAAAGAAAATGGACAAGATTTGGACAAAGTTGCAAGAAATTGTTTTAATGAGCTTGTTAACAGGAACCTTATTCAACTGGTGAATTCAGAGAGAATTGGTCAGCCAGAGATATGTTGCAAAGTACATGACATGATTTTAGATCTTATCTTGTGTAAGTGTGCAGAAGAGAATTTTATCACCATAATAGACAACCCAAATGCCATTACAGGAATGACTCGTAAAGCCCGTCGCCTGTCTGTCTTTCTGGATGGTGCATGTGGTGGAACAACATTTCTGAAGGACATTAGTATTTCACAAGTTCGGTCGCTTATGTTCTTTGGAAGCCCCCAGAAGATACCTCCTCTATCAAAGTTCAAGTTCCTCCGAGTTTTGTTTGTTAAGAAGGACAGTAAAGTTGACCTCACTGGATTGTGTAAACTACATCAGCTAAGATATATACGAATTAGTGGCAATTGCCAGTTACCAACAAAGGTTAGAGGGCTACAACATCTGGAAACAGCTCATTTAGAAAGTTGTGCTAGTATCCCACCGGATATAGTTCATTTGCCACAATTGTTGCACCTGGTTATAGACTCCGAAAGGTTGCCTGATGGGATTGACAACATGAAATCCTTACAGCATCTGGATTCATTTGATTTGGCAACAAGCTCATTAGGTAACATCATGGGCCTTGGAGAACTGACCAATCTGAGACATCTAACTCTCACATGCTTGGGTAGTCCAAATGACATTAAAAGACGCATGGATATTCTATACTCTTCTTTGGGAAAACTTTGTAGCCTCGAGTACCTGGCTTTTGGTGTCTGGGTCTGCATGCAAGAGTTGGACTTGTCTCCTCCACCTTCCCGCTGCCTTGAGAAGCTGCACATGTACAAAGACGCTACACTGGGGAGTCGGTTTTTCTGGGTTCCCAATTGGATGGCAGAACTTCACAACCTCAGCGAGTTGACACTCAATGTTGGTGAGCTCCTTGAGGATGATGTTAGTATTCTTGCTGAGTTGCCTTCTCTCACCAGTCTTTTTTTAAATATCCAAATAGAATCCATAAAGGAAAGCATTGTCATCCATGCAACGACATTCCCAATTCTGAAGCGTTTTGAACTCCGCTTGAGCAGTGTGTCATACCTTAGCTTTCAAGCTGGGGCAATGCCCAAGCTCCAGAGGCTCAGGCTAGAGTTCAACGCCCAAGGATGGCACCAGAATGAGCCAGGACCAGCGGGCATGGAGCACTTGTTAGCACTGCAAGAATTGTCGGCTGAAATCGGCAGCATAGATGCAACGGAATCTGTATGCAGAAGCATAGAGTCTTTCATGAGGAGTGCCATGAAGAATCATCCCTGCCACCCTCTTACTGAAATCGAATATATACACGTTGGTGGGTGGGCGTTCTTGCATTACTAATACTCTTCAGTCGGCAGTAAGCTGTGCTGGTACGTGCAAGTTCTCACACCCATTTTTTTAATGTTCAGATTAGTGTCCTAGAACACATTATCCTATTAAGTTCCTTTTTTACAGCTTTTATGTGATACCTTTGCTTTACTAGGCAATTTATGTTTTGTTATAGCAAAAATTGTGTAGAAATTACCTAGCTCATAGTTAGTTAGAAGGAAGCCTGCGTCCTTTGGTGTCCAAACGAAGGATATTCATCAATGTTTTGCTCTCTGATTCAGGTTTTATTAATAATAGTGAATAGACTCTGTATGACGATATATGCGATGTCTGATGATTAACACGGTGAAAGTAACTGCCAAATGGATGTGCTGAGTGGTGATCGTGACCTCCCACTCCTGCAAAATTTTGACTATCCTTTACTCATTGGGTTTTCAGGAAGATGGAGGGTATGCCATTTTATGGTATTTGAAGCAATGCGATGAGAGGGACAAAGAACTTCAATTTTCTCTCACATACAGGAGATGCAGTTGGACTGATGGAAGATGGAGCTTTTGCTTCATTATGTTTTATTCATTGAACTGTTTCTTCTCCTTTGTCAATCTCGATAATCATCTCATTGATTTGCTCGTAACCTATTTGAAAGGATGAACACACTTTACATTGTATTTGTCGTAAGGCTTTGGTCGGCAGGACTAAGCACTGTCCTTTCTCCAGACTCCGAATAATCTTGTATCTTCTTATTTTTTTGTGCTTGTTTGGTACTTATATAAGACTGAAGTACTCCTTCCTAGTTGTATTGAACTCAATATTCCAAGTTTTAAGGTTGCAAAATATATTTTTTATAGACAACTGAGATACTGCAATCCTGTCCCTGTATAACCTCCTTTCCATAATTTTTATTGTGGTTTTAGTAAATGTGGTGTTTTTTTTTTTAGTTTTCTCCATCCAAAAACATCTCGTGCTGGCTGATTGCAGGAAACTCTCCCCCTCTACCTCTCGTGGTTGGTGCAGTATCTAGGCCAGGGTGAAGACAACAGAAAGCTTAATAATAGACTCATCGTGGCCTTGTGTGCTGCTAACCATGTGTGCTAGCAGAGTAAAGTAGTAGGAGTACTAGTATACAATATTTAGCTGTAATGATTCATAGGAGCTGTTTTTTTTAACAAAGGAGGGTCTCAAAGACCCTATTGCATTGATTTCAAACGGTGTTTTACAAGCCAGCCCCTCAGAAAGCTGAGAAACACATAGAGGGGGCTAAAATTTACAAAGAGCACCCGAACACGACAGATGGAAACACGATCAGGTCCTCCTTCTACAACGTGGTCGATGTCGCTTCGTTGCCTCCTGTCTTGGCCAACTTCTCCGCCGCCGGGGACGAAGCCACTTGGGGCGGAGTCACCGAAGAACGTCAAGCTACTGGAGCACAAACCTCCATTGTGGCAGTCTTGCCTGGAGGTTGAAGAACTGGAGACGTCGGCCTGCTGCCGAAAGCGCCGATTCCAAGGTGAGTCGCCCTTCGGCCAAAAGAAACGACGGCATCAATTGCCGCCGAGGATGAGCGCAGGGGTAGGAGATCTGCAGCAGGACTCCAAGACGCAGATCGAATGGAAAGCGCCCACCACTACGATCCCCTTCCTCCACCATGAAGCAAGAGGATGAAGAACGGCAGGGCTCGCCATGGATCCACCCCTCCAGAAGATAGGGTGAGTTTATTGGGGGAGCTCGGGCTCGCCCAGATCCTTCTCGCCGTCCACCCCTAACGCCAGAGAAGAAGCTGAAGACAGACCTCGTCGTCGCCGCTCACCGGCAGCAACAGGGCAAAGCTCAACAGGAAAAGTAAATCCCTAACTACGGCGAGCACATCCGCCCCCTACTCCACTCCGACCGGCAGCGCCGGCGGAGGGAGCGGGAGGGAGGGGGCCACAAACTGGAGACGGCCGCCGGGGCAGACAAGATCAGGGGAGAGGAGCGAGCGGTGAGAGGAGAGGAGAGAACTCTGCGCTTCCTGTCGCGAGGGTGTTCGGTATAGGAGCTGTTTGTGATGAGGTTTGCTCAAGCTAGATACCCCTAGATTGAACCAGTGGCGTGTCATTGTGTCGTCATCGCTTTTCTTCTAGAGGATAGGATAACTGCAATAATCATCGTCTAGGATAGTGACGTGTTGTTGTCGTGTTTCCACATCCTATCCTAGAACAAAAAGCGGATTTCCCCTTCCACGGTCGACCGCACGGCGAGGTTAGTCCCATGCGAAGGGCTACCCATTTCCATTTTTTGTTTTCCATCCTACAGTTCACTTTATTTTTGGAATCCCCCGAGACGGAGCGACGTGAATGGGGAGGCTACGCCCTTGCGTCTGCTCTATCGAAGCTGATGTCGGAGGGCACTAGAACGCTTGGGCGGCGGGTGTCGCACTGCCGGATTATGACGCGGCGGCCGGCGACCATCCCGGCAGGCGCACGCTCGCGGGGGATGGGGCACCGTGCATGGGGAGAAAGATATTGGGGTGGTTTGGGGCGGGGACCGGAGGTAGAGAGGCGGCGGTGCTCGCTGGTTTAGAGGGAGCGTTGTTGACGGAGCGTACGACTGGGGTCTCGGGCGGTGAGGGAGAGGTGGACGAGGGGATAATATAAGATTGGGACTGCATCAGATTGCCTTTGGGTCTTTTTTTTCTTTTTTTTTGCCTTTGGGCCTTGCTGGGCTGATTTTTTGTCTAGTTGGACCGGACATGTGAGCGTTATTTTCTGCTTCTATTTCCTTCTACTTATCTATTTTGTAATCCCAAAACAACATCGTTGGGGCGTAACCCTCTTAGCGACGCGCCATATTGGAACCCGGGTGTGGTGGAAAATGAGAAAGGGTCGGGTCGTCACCCCCCTGGTGGCGCGTTGTATCTTGATCTGGATACAGTGACAAGTGAGCAAGGATCGGGCCATCGAATCCTTAGTGGCGCGCTACATCGAAGCCTAGGTGTAGTGAAAAATAATCAAGGGTCTTCGCATTTGACTCGACGAGTAAGAAGGGTAAGGAAGCTAGCCGAGCCTAGGAGGATTTGCATAGGTAGTGGGAACGTAGGGTCCCTAACGGGTAAGTTGCGGGAGTTAGTGGATGCAGTAGTGAGGAGAGGTGTTGATATCCTATGAATCCAAGAAACCAAGTGGAAGGGACAGAAGACGAAGGAGGGAGAGGATAACGGATTTAAGTTGTGGTACACGGGGACCACTGCGAACAGAAGTGGAATGGGCATCTTGATCAACATGAGCCTCAAGGATGGTGTGGTAGACTGGTACGTCCCAAACGTATCTATAATTTCTGCTTGCTCCATGCATGTTTTGTGTGATATTGCTATGATCTAGATACACTTCCATACACTTTTGATCATATTTGGACTAACTTATTAACTCAGTGCACCATAGTGCAAGTTCCTGTTTTCTGCTGTTTTTCTATTTCAGGTTTTCCTCATATTAAAAGTGCTCCAAAAATTCGGAAAAAAATCAGATAAAAAATCAGCGTACGGGAACCTTTCGGAATCACCTGGGTGGGGCCAGAGGGCCACCACCAAGGACCCAGGCGGCCACCTAGCGCGGCCTAGGGTCTGACCGCGTCGGGGGCGCCTGGACCCCCGGTGGCCCCCCCTGGCTGCCCCCTTCGCCTATTTAATCTCTGTGACGCGAAACCCTCGAGAAAAGAACCCTTTTTCGCGATCTCACCTCTGTTCCGCCGCCGCCGCGCTTCCAAGATCAGGAGCGCCAGCAAACTTCTTCCCGAAACCCTGTCGGAGGAAGGATTGACCTCCGGGAGCTTCCCCTCCACCATGGACGCTTCCCAGACGCGCCGTGAGTAGTTGATACGTCCCAAACGTATCTATAATTTCTGCTTGCTCCATGCATGTTTTGTGTGACTTTTCCATGATTTTCTTGAACTTTCATACACTTTTGAGCATATTTGGACTAATCTATTAACCCAGTGCACCCAGCTGCCAGTTGTTGTTTTCTGCTGTTTTTGTATTTTAGGTTTTCCGACCATTAAAAGTGCTCCAAAAAAATCCGGAAAATCAGATAAAAAATCAGCGACCCGGAATCACCAAGGTAACGGAGGGGGCCCACCACCAGGAGACCAGGAGGGTCGCTGGCGCGGCCCCACCCTAGGCCGCGCCAGGAGGCCTCCTGGCTGCCTGGTGGGTCCCCTCGACACCCCCCTCCGCCTATATTTAGCCCTCGGGGTGGAAACCCCTAATATCGAAGTACTTGTTCCAGAAGCGATTCCGATCTCCGCCGCCATCGCCAACAAGCTTCGGGGGACCAGAATCCCTGTGCCAGCACCCTGCCGGGACGGGGAAGTGCCCCCGGATTCATCTCCATCGACGTTGTTTCCTCCATCCATGATGCGGGAGTAGTCCCTCCTTGGGGCTGAGGTTTCTACCAGTAGCTATGTGTTCTTCTCTCTCTCCCATGATGTGATCTTCGTTGTGATCATAGGTTATGTTAATCTAGGGTGATCCCATGATATTTCCCCTTCCTCTATGTATTAGATTGAAGTACTCACTTGATCTTATCTAGTATAATCCCCGAGACCATGGTGACAGCGGTCTATTGGACATGGGTTAGAAGAATATTATCTTGAGTGATTTCCTGTTTTGTGTGTTGATTGAAGATTGAGAGTCTCTTGGTGCTTGTCTTTGACTATCCTTGATTTATGTTGTGGTGATTGTGGTACTCTCTTTGGATGTCCGCGGTGACATTGGGAAATCCATAGATTGAGAACTACGAACTCTGAGGTGTGCTTTTGTAGCCCTACATAATTCTCGTCCTCTCTTGACCACAAAGGAATGACCTCCGAGTACGTCTCCAATGCATGTTTTAGTGGAAATATCATGTGATTAGGCTATGTTAATGTTGTTGGGAGTTGCCACTAGTGAAAGTATGAAGCCTAGGCCTTGTTTCCATCATTGTTACACCGTTTGCACTCACTTTTGTTACATGTTTGCTTGCTGCACTTTTTATTATTGATTTATATTTCTTTGTTTTGCCACACCTATCACCCATATTTTACCATCTCTTCGCCGAACTAGTGCACCTATACAACTCCTAGTTGTATTAGGTGTGTTGGGGACACAAGTGACTTCTTGTATCTTAATTGCAGGGTTGCTTGAGAGAGAACATCTTCAACCTCTACTTCCCTGAGTTCGATAAACCTTAGGTCATCCACTTGAGGGAAATTGCTGCTGTCCTACAAACCTCTGCGCTTGGATGCCCAACATAGTCTACAAGAATAGAAGCGTGCGTAGACATCAGTAGTTTCCCTTGGACCATGGGTCCGTGATCAGTAGCTATGTGATTTTCTCCTCCCCTCTTTGTTCTTCATGGTTTAGTCCTCGTGAGCTGCCCTACATGATCGAGACACGTATGTAATTTTCTGCTGTTGCTATGCTGAGTTTGTTGGGATCTGATGGATTATGAGATTATGTTCAGATTGTGATTGAGTAATATATTTGGTTCTTATCTTTTATATTTTTGTTCCTAAGTAATTCTTGCATGTTCTCCGTTGATGTTTATTGCTTTGGCCAAGTAGTAGGTAGTGACTCCAAGAGGGAATGTTATGTTCATGCCCCCCGATGACACGCTTGAGTGACAGAAACATGAGTCTAGGGGATGTGTTGTTGCCACAAGGGGGAAAACAACAGGGAGAGATATCAAGAAAATTTATGGCGCTGTTGCCAGGGACTCCGAGTGCTAAGATAGGGGAGTTGCCCACTACCTTTTACCTTTGCTTTTTCGTCTTGTTAGTTTACCTTTCAGTTTTTATCTTTTTGTCTTATATCAAAAATTACAAAAAAATTCTGTCACACTTGCTGCTACTATGGGTTCCACTGAAAACACCAAGTTGTGTGACTTCACTAGTCACAATAACAAAGACTTTATCTGCACTCCTATTGCCACACCTGTCACTTAAACTACCTCTTATGAAATTAAACCTGCTTTACTAAACCTTGTTATGAGAGATCAATTCTCTGGTGTTGGAGATGATGCTACTTTACACTTGAATAATTTTGTTGAGTTATGTGATATGCAAAAGTATAAAGAAGTAGAAGGTGATGTTGTTAAGCTCAAGCTTTTTCCTTTCTCCTTGAGGGAAGGAGCTAAAATTTGGTTTCAATCTTTGCCTAGGAATAGCATAGATTCTTAGGATAAGTGCAAAGATGCTTTTATTGAGAAGTATTACCCACCTGCTAAAATTATCTAATTGAGGAGTAACATTATGAATTTTAAGCAATTGGACAATGAACACGTTGCCCAAGCTTGGGAACGTATGAAATCTCTTGTTAAGAAATCCCCTACACATGGTTTGACTACTTGGATGGTTAACCAGACTTTGTATGCATGCTTAAACTTTACCTCGCGGAACCTGTTAGATTCGGCCGCGGGAGGAACCTTTATGTCAACTATTCCCAATGGCACACCGAACGCGCTCCAACAGATAGGAAGGTAACTCTGTCGAGGAGATTACCTCCCTAAATGAAAAACTTGACTTGATTATGTCTCTACTTACCAAGCAACCCTCTATTGATCCTCATGATGTTCCTTTAAATTCTTTGGTTGCTCAGGAACAAGTAGATGTGAACTTTATTGCTAGAAACAACTTTAACAACAATGCTTATAGGGGCAACTTTGCTAGTAATCCCAGACCGTTTCCATCCAACTATGGGAACAACAACACATATCCTAGCAACAAGAACCCCACTTCTAAACTACAAAACATGCTTAGAGACTTTATCACTATCCAAAAAGCCTTCAACAAGAATGTAGAAGAGAAATTAGCTAAGTTAGATAATCTCTCTTTGAAGGTAGATAGCTTAGCCCTTGATGTTGAGATGCTAAAAATTAGAACCTCTCCCCTTGAGGAGAGGAAGGTCACTCCTATTAATGTTATCCAATTACAAATCAATGAAAATATTAGGATGATGGCTAAACTTAAAGAAAGATGGGCTAGAGAAAAAGAGGAAGAAGATAGAATTAAGAGTCTTTCTACACACCACACAGTTGCCACTATCCAAATTGTTGAGGATACTCAAACTATTAGCACCCAATGCGCTCCTAGTCCCATTGGACCTATTAATGGTGATGCTAATACCTCAATCGTAGAAGAAGAAACTCCGATGAACGTAGAGGGTTTCAAACAAGTGATCCTAGATGACACTACTACCACCTTTGATAGTAGTGATATTGATTTTGATAGTTGCACCCTCTAAGAAGTTATTAGCTTACTACACAAAATGTTTAGAGACCCCCACACTAGCACACTTAATCTTGCCTTCACGGAGCATATCACTAATGCTCTCATCAATTCTAGGGAGGAGAAACTTAGAATAGAAGCCTCCATACCTAGGAAGCTAGATGATGGTTGGGACCCTATGATTAAAATTAAATTAAATAACTTCTCTTGCTATGCTTTATGTGACGTTGGAGCTAGTACCTCCGTCATGCCCAAAAGAATGTATGATATGTTTGAATTGAAACCTTTTGATTCTTGCTCTTTTGGTGTTCGTCTCGTTGATTCTTCCGTAAAGAAACCTTTGGGGAAGATCGACGATGTTCTTATCATTGTCAATGACAATTATGTTCCCGTTGATTTTATTATTATGGATATATAGCGTGAACCTTTATGTCTAATTATTTTGGGACGTCCTTTTCTTTGCGTCGTTGGTGCTGTTATTGACATGAAAGAGGGGAATATAAAATTTCAATTCCCTCTCAAAAAGGGGATGGAACACTTCCCTAGAAAGAAAATCAAGTTACCATTTGAGTCCGTTACACAGGCTAGTTATTCTCTTTCTCTTGATAAAACTTGATTCTTCTTTTGCTTTATGCCTAGCTTAAAAGCGTAAAAGAAAACACTTGTTGGGAGGCAACCCAAGATGTTTGCACTTCTGTTTTTAGTGGTCTTGATGATTGTTACTACTGTAGCAACATCATTTTATCTTTATTTTCAAGCTTTGTGCCAAGTTATAGCCTCTTATGATAAGGGAAGCAAAAGTTGTGACATGCTGTCCAGAAAACAGATTCTGTCTGCTTGACGGAAAAAATCGAAACAAATCACCAGTTCATCTTTTTGAGCTGAATTTTTTACAGGCTAGTCCTAGGTTGTTGCGTACCCCTTCCCTTAAGTAATATCCGGACCTTGGTTGTTCACGATTACGTCGTTGTCGTTGGGGCAATAGAACTATACTATTCCCAGGTAGCCATCAACAATGGTAAGTCACTCTAGGTGATCTTCAGTTGCATCCTGGTACTACCGCCAACTTGCACCAATCTAGACTGAAGCACTTGAGCTGGTTTTGACGCCTTGTCCAACAGGAAATGTAGAGAATTTGATAGTTCATCGACTGTTGGTGGTGGATCCGCGGGATTCAACAACGAAACATGCACTACTAGTTGTATTTTGCTCGACTCTAAACATGCACCCTAAACATGCGATAGACCACCTCACCAACCCAAGTAATGACCTGATACGGGTTGAAATAGTTGAATCCCAATTTGTGGTTGGAAAATCGGGCAATAGATTGTGGAACACACGACTGAAGTTTCATAAATGCCCAATCACCTACATTGAACTGACGATCTGAAAGATGATTATCTCCAACAATGGTAAGTCATTCCATCGTGGAGTAAAAATTATTCTCCTCTAACCGGTTTAAATGTTTGGTTAGGCGCCACTTGGAGAAGAAAAAAACCCAAATTTTTTTATTCCTATAAAGCTTTTTTGGGATCGGTTAGAGATGCTCTTAGTTGTGGATTGTGGTCGGTGGTTAGCCGGTAAAAATACAAGCACGTGTGCTTAGCACTACTGTTTGTATTTGTGACCCACAATGCTTGCGGTTTTAGGATTAGATTTGAACTTGGGTTTGAAATATTGTAGATTTGAACTTGGGTTTGAATTGTTGATAATTATATGCGGCATGATGATGAAAAGTTTCGATTAGTTAGTTTGAGTTATATATGCAATTGTGTACTAGAGAAGTAGAAACCTCAAAATATGGGTATCCAGAAGCGAGGAAAAAACTGCCCAAATCGTCGCTCTCCTTTACCCATAATTGATATGGGGTAGCCAAAATATGAGTATATGATGTCGGAGATGCTCTAACTTGCTTCAGGATGCATAACAGGAATAAGCACAGGTGTTGCAAGGTAGGTACGCATGAATTCCTATAATCATACACCACTCTACCTTGCCAATTATTACTCGTGATCAAAGCACGGGCACACTGGTTTTGGACTCAGAACCAAACATTAGTGGTCAAAACATGTGTGGGAGGCACAAAATCTGGAGCGCCACATGCCGGGACGATCAGTTCGCCATCCATGCTTTTGCCAGATGACCAGATCCATCGGGAGGAGATGACCATACCAAATGCCGGCAGTTAGCACCGATCCAAATGGTGTTCAAATTGCTCGAGTGTTATGAAAACCTGGCATGGTCTGCTGGGGCATGCAACAACAAAAATAGATAAGCTGGTGTGCATAAGCATAATCATGCTGACCACAAAGGAAACAAATAATGAATGGAGTTCATAACAGAGTAAAAAAAACAGATATGCAGCAGGATCAAGAACATCACATAGTACCTCAGCAGCTGCATTCGCCTAAAGAAAATGATGACCGGCGGGGTTCAGTACGAATGCACCGAAGGGGATAGTTGAAAATTTTGTGGTCTTCATCCATTTAGATGGTCAACAGGAGTATGCTCTGAAGGTTTAGATGCCCAAAGCCTGATTTTCTTCTTCGGCAACCCAAAGCCTGATCTAGAAAGGAACAGTTCTAAATGACTAATTAGCTTAGCTGTGGATTGTGGTCAGTGGTTAGCCGGTAAGAACACAAACACGTCTGCTTAGCTTGTTCACCTGCATTTTAGACTGAATTTGAGAAACCGTAAGGGTGAAGGATGGTTACATTATCTGCACTGGAGGAGTCGGTCTCTGCATTTGTATCTGCTTGGACAACAGTGTCAACTGAAGGCGATGAAGCCTCATCTACAGCCTCTTTTTTCTCCTGAAAGGCAGTGAAACGAAGGCCAACTTACTGACTGCATTTTGTTTTTCTCCAAAGCTAATTTAAACTTGTTTTAGAATGCTGCGACAAATTAATTAGATACTTCCAACGGTAGCATATACACTCTTGATATATGGCTGGCCAGTGTGCTACTGACACTCTGAAGAAGCTGTGTTTTATATGATCTAAACCGTCAGTGTAAGATCCACACTCTATATGACCCGTGTTGCTCTTTCAAAAGCAACATCAAGTAGAGGAATGGCATGACATTTAGGTTGCAGTACATCTGGTTCGTATCTACTATTACCTGCAAACTGGCACGGAACCACTACCTGTAGGCTTTTGCCTTTGTATAGCTGACACTGGGGCTTCTGACGACACATACTCATGAACTTCAGAGCAAGATTGCCAGTGATACTGTTCGGGGATGGCATTGCCTGATGTATCCTCTGTCAGTTTGTTCTGCTCTACATCACCAGAAGTCGCCACAGGAGCAGGCCCCAGATTTGAAGTGGTGGAACCTGCTGCAATCCCGCATGATGATCTCCCTGTCCTCAACCGCCGACACCATCTTCATGACCACATGGCAGTCCCCACACACCCGTAGGTTTTTCACAATTTGAAGGGGTGTCCCCGGAGGTGTAGCTATGAGACCAAAGGCTAGAGCTAGCCGCTCACTGTGTGTAACCAACACAGCTTCCTTCTGCTCCTCTGCCATGTCATGGAGCACGAAGCTCGTGTTAGGACAGTAACCTTCTTGCTTCAACCTGGCTGTCATCGCCTTGAGCTTTGCATATATCTGGTCGGACAGAGGGTGCGATTTGCCGGAGGCTATAAAGGAATGAACTTTGTTCTTGATCTGAATCCAGCTGGATCCAGCTTCTTTCTTCACCTTTTTAGAGTCCATGAGCTTCCTCACTTCATCCCTCTCTTTCCACTTCCCTGCAGCCGCGTAAATGTTGGAGAGCAGCACGTATGTAGCCGAATCGAGAGGCTCAAGCAGCAGCAGCTTCTCTGCAGCCAGCTTCCCAAGCTCGACGTTCTTGTGAACTCTGCATGCGCCTAGCAGTGTGCGCCATACCATAGCACCTGCTGGGAACGGCATGCCTCCAATAAGGTTCATCGTTTCATCCAACTTACCCGCACGGCTGTAGAGATCCACCATGCATGCATAATGCTCCATGGTGGGGCTGATCTTGTAGTCTCTAACCATGGAATCAAAGTATCGCTGGCCTTCTTGTACAAGGCCAGCATGAGTGCATCCTATGATAACTGCAAGGAATGTGACACCGTCCATGCCGACGCCCGCAGCTTCCATCTGCCGAAATGTATCAAGGGCCTCCTTGCTGTAACCGTGCTGCGCATACCCTGATATCATCGAGTTCCATGACACCAAGTCTCTCTCTGTCTGCCTCTCAAAGACACTTCGAGCACTGTCAATGCTTCCTTTTCTTGCATACATGCTGACAAGTGCGCTGCCCACGCAGATAGCGTCCTGGTACCTGTACTTGATCGAAACAGTGTGGAACAGCCTACCCTGGTCAACACCAGCAGTCGGACTAGCACATGCATCGATGACACTAGAGATGGTGAACTCATTTGGCTTCATGCCTTGCATGGACATCTTGATGAACACGTTTATGGCACCATCGCAGTCGCCAGCTTGGGAATAGCAGGACAACATTGCAGACCATGCAACAACATCCTTCTGATCAATGGATTTAAATATAGAGAGGGCTTCTTCAGTGCTGCCAAGCTTTGAGTACGAGGCAAGAAGTGCAGTTCCAACAGATGGTGAATGCTGGTAGTTGGTTTTGATGATCTGGGCATGAATCTGTGAAGGCGATATGGGCAGTGAGGTTGTGAGCATTGTCGAGTAGGTGAACTCATTTGGCTTCACATTGTCTTCTCTCATTCTGTTAAAGAGAGTGGCAGCAAGAGGAATATCGCCATTCTGAATGCACCCACCGATCATAGCAGTCCATGAAACGACATTCTGCGATCCTGGCATCAACAAGAATATGTTGAAAGCATCATCCAGTTGGCCGCATTTGCTGTAGGCATCCATAACGGCTGTCATCACATTGCCATTTGAACTGAACCCATGCTTCAACACACAGCTGTGGAGCTGCCACGCCAGGGCCAGCTGTTTGAGGTTTGCACATGTCTTGATCACCGTCGAGTAGGTCGACTGTGAGGGCTTCGCCATGCTTGCTCTCGAGTCATGGAACAGCTGCAGGGCTTCCAGCTCACAGCCATTCAACAGAAGGCCTGCCATCAACGTGTTCCACGACACCATGTCCCTGGTCTCCATCCCACAGAACACAGCCTTGGCTTCCTCAACCAGCCCACACTTCGAGTACATGTTCATGAGAGCATTGCACACGAACACGGTCAAGCGGCATCCGAACTTTACCGACTGAGCGTGCACGCGCCGCCCGGTATCGAGCGTGCCCTGGCTCGCCGCCGCCGAGAGGACGGTCGTGAACGTGAACGGATTCGGCCGTATCCCCTCACCACGCATCCTGAAGAAGAGCGCCATGACGTCCGAGTGCGCTCCGGCCTGCGCATAACCGGTAAGCAGCGACGTCCACGTGATAACGTTCCTCTGCGCCTGCGGCATCCCCTCGAACACCAGCCTTCCGTCCTCAACGCCACCGCACTTCATGTACACGTCGACCAGCGCTGTGCCGACGCCAACCTCGGCCCGGTCGAGCCCGCACTTGACGCAGAGGCAATGCAGCTGCTCTCCTGCCACCCTGCAGCAGCCCGGCATCGCCCCGCACGCCTTGAGGGCGCTGGACAGCATGGCGCCATCGATGCGTTCGCCACCGCGGCGCGCGCCCGAGAAATGTTCCAGCGCGTACAGACCCGTCCCTCGACGCGCGCAGTCGACGAGGGCGCCGCGGATGGAGCCGGAGCTGGTCCCCGCCGCGGCGTCCCGGCCTGGAATTTCGTCGAACGCCCCGCGGGCGCTCCGGGTGTTGGGGCGAGATACGTCATCCTCATCCAGCCGGGCCGACGAGGCGAGTGTGGCCAGCCGCTCCCGGGACGCGAAACCCCGGGGTAGAGCCGGGAGCGCCGTCCTCAGCGGCATGCTTACCGGCTGGAGTCCATGGCGGCGGCGGGGGAGTGGGAGTGAGAAGAGAGTCGGGACCAGACTAGACTGACTAATCGGTTTGACTTTGGCTCGCTGAGTTGGGGGTTTGGTGCGACCGGACCCCAGACTGGACGAGCCAGACAGAATGGCCACCACCTCCGCCTACGCAGTGGCGGCCGGCGGCGGGGACGCGGCGGCGCCGTGCCGGGGCACCCTTCTCGGAGCACGGCTTCCCCCGCACCGCCTCGCGTTTCTCTCCAGAGCGCCCGCTCGGGGGGCCTCGATCTCGCTGCCTCCGCCTCGCCGGGCGGCGACCGCCGAGGGGAGGAGGGGAATGGGGGTGGAGGAGGAGGAGGGGCCGGCGTGGGTGGAGCTGGAGCCGATCGGCGGCGAGGAGCAGCTGGACCGGGCCCTCGCCGAGGCCCAGCAGCGCGGCGTCCCCATCGTCCTGCTCTGGTAACAACCTACCTACCTACTACCAATGGTTTTCCCTTGGAATTTCAACTAGGTTTTGCAGCAGTGGTGGCACTGACTAGGTCCCGATTAGCATAGGATGAAATGGGTTATCATGCTTCATGATTCAGCTAGCTTGAATTAGGTCTCGGTGCTTCATGGTTGTGTGGCCTTGTGAGGGGTAGAAATCTTGCATCTTGGATGAAAAGGGGCTCATCTAGCCATCCTGTCTAGGGCTCTTGGTAGCTCTGTGTGGTGTCGGGCAAAACGTTCTTCGCCATCATTTTGCGCGAAATGATCAGTTCTGAGTGGTGATTGAAGAGCTCACCTTCAGCTTCACCCACAAACCGTGTTATGCGTGTGCGATTGCGCGTTCCTTCCGATCCTTCTAGCAACTTGTTTCGGTATTTGTGTCTCAACTCTGCCTGATGCCGCTGGACTTAAATCTTGGCAGTTGTGTGATGCAGAGTTGACGCCTCATTCCCCTGAAATGCGGCGATAAGCAGCTCCACCTGCACATTCTATTTTGCTGTCGTTGTTGTAGCCAGTAGTTGGATTCAGTGCTTCTGCTTCTGGTTGATGTTTTTATGCTGATCCGTAGGTTGCTTACCTGTATTGTCTTTACCTCATAAATAGAGTAGTATCATTATTAGAAGATGTTTCCTCATATATACTCTTGTAGGAAAGTACTTTAATACTGATGTGCAGTTTATCACCTTTTTTACATCAGTTTCAGCAGTAGGTTTTGTGCACACTAAACGCTACATTCTATGTAAATGGATTGCCAGATGTATTTCAAGTAGTTGTCTGCCACAGTGAGAAATGTCCTAATTCTCCTGCAGTGCCTTCCAGTTTTATTTTTTATTTTTTTGTAGAATTCATACCAGCATTTGCAATATGTAGGACTGCGAGTTGGTGCAGGAAATGTATATATCTGAAGCCTAAGCTGGAGAAGTTGGCAGCAGAATACTATCCGAGGTTAGAGCTTGGTTGCCTTGTTGACAAAGTACTGCGCCTCTGGAGTTGTTGTTGGCAAACTGATGATCTCTGTCATGATTTGCTCTGCAGAATCCGGTTTTACTGTGTCGATGTCAATGCTGTTCCACAGAAGCTCGTCGATTTTGCAGGAGTAACTGTAAGTATGTCCCCTGTATTGGGTTGATTCTGCACTGCTTGCTACTCATTAACGAACAATGATATGAGAACCTTTTCTTGACGCTCAAGTGTCCTTTCTGGTTAGCAAACAGTCCAAACTCATTTTCATTTTTGTATCTTTTGTTGGAACCTCTTGACCTCCTTTCTTGGTCTCTGTTCCCTATTTTGGAGGAAATAGTTCCTCTGGTGCCCCTGGAAACTTTGCTTTCAGTTGCCGGCTTCCCGCAACTTGTACCTACTGCCCAAGCGTTTCTTTCTTAGCATTATGCCCATATCCTTTAGCTTTGGAAACAACAAACCATATCAAGGATTCTTGTACCTACTGCCCATCATGCATTTGGCTTCATCGTTATCTTGTCCCGCGACAATTAAATACACATAAGCCTATATTGGGATCTCAAGCATATATAATTATCTAAGCACTAATGCCTTCTTTTGTCCAATCTATGTGATCCCTTGTGCGGGACTCGAGCAGAAGATGCCTTCCATACAGGTACAAGTAAAGCTTGTTTCTTTCTTTATGGTCTCCATCTTGGCGTTGTGTATCCTGAGGCCGCTGTTTCTTGTCCTGTAAAGATGTGGAGCAACTCCCGGAAGCAGGCCGAGGTGATCGGCGGGCACGAGTCGTGGATGGTAATCGAGGACGTCCGGAGGATGGTCGAGCAGGAGAATGAATGATCCAACACAGCGATGGTTTCCGTGGCACGACTGGCCTTTCACCCCGGTAAAATGGAGGAAACAAGATAAGAGGCGGAATGGAGAAAACAAGATCGAGATTGAGCTATATATGTCCGGTTTTGTATTGTATAATCATCATGCATGGACGCCTAGGGTTCTTGGAGAAAGGGGGGCTTCGCTTGCTGGGCTCCTCCCTAGGGATTTAGAGGATTGGAGGGATATGGCTGCTGTTGGCTGCATTCCTGTGATGCCATTGATGTATCTACTATTTCGAGTTTTGGGGGATCAAAAGGCTTTCCATTAGTCATCATTGTAGCAATAAATTATTCAGACAGTGACCTTCCAGAGAATTAGAATACATGCTGGGTGCTTTGGTGCCAACTATTCCATGGTGTCCACCTTGAACTACTTGCATATATACATGTGCAAATTATAATAAATGTAAGGCCTTTATTTAGTATTAAAAATAAATTTTGTTACTGGTTTGTTCAGGATAAGTTCCCTTAAGAAAAAGAGCAAGTATGTCCCTACCAGGGTTGGATGCTGTTTAGTGTGACCCATCTTGGCTTGAATCAGTCAAAACCCGAGAGTGTCCTATAATTAGAGAGGAGGAGTTTTAGGAGTATTTTTAAATTGCTGCTGAGCTCAATTAGTCCATGCATGCTTGATTTAATATTGGGTGCCCATGGAGTACATATTTTTTGCCAACCACAAACAGCAGCTGGAGGTTTGTCTGCATGTATCTTTCTTAATATGATTGCGGCCTCTTCTAATGAAAATGTTTTAGAAAAAGGGGTTGCAACCTCAGCACCTTCTTGTGTCTAGCATTTTTTTTAAATAATTAAATTACCCACTATCTTTCTTTACACCCTATAATTCTGGATGGATGAGAAGAACAGACCCCAGGAGGGCTGTCTGTTGGTTTGACTTGTCTTTTTGGACTATCCTGAGCTCATGGCTACTACGAGTAGTTTGTATTTAAATTTATGAACCTATGCACGTAGATAAAGTGATAAACACATTTTATTGTTAGAAACCCGGGAAAATGTTTTGGAAAAAAAATGAAAAGAACTTGTAATGGTCATGATTTTTCTTCCTCAGATAAGGGTTCTGGTGGACGGCGGGGCCCACCTGTCAGTCACAATCCGAACAGAAAGGATAAGCCAGGGTGCCGGATGCACAGTCAGCACACGAGATTTTGGAGGAGTGGTTCGTTACGAGGGTGTTGTGAGATTCGTGCAGGTTTCCATCGGACGGTGGTCGTGGCCCGCAGAGGTGGTGGCTAGATGGGTCCCCGGCTGGGAACACACACACAGAAAAAAATCACACGTCGCTCTCGCTTCGACGCGGCAGCCGCCTTTTGCAAATTTCCACGCATCGGAGAAATTTTAGGAGGAAAAGGGTATAGTTTATGTCTTTTTGTCCCAGCAGAGTGCTTTTAGAGGATAACGATTTTTTCATACAACTTTTTTGACGAAAACAGAAAGAGGAGCACTTCTCTCTCTTCTTCTTTTTCACCGCTTTAGTTAATTTTCAAAAATCCTGTGCTCTTTTTATCTGTGCTCGCTGTATTTTTTTTAAAAAAACTTTCGATCTATTCATCATCAATTATAACAATACAATGAACGTTAAAAATAATAATAATTGGGTCCAAATGTGTAGATCACCTAGCGGCGACTACACGCATTGAAACAAGCCGAAGGAACTGCATTGTCATCGCCCCTCCCTCGCCTGAGCCGGGCAAAGCTAGTTGTAATAGGTAATCACGAAGTCGTCGTGCTAAGATCCCATACGACCAGCGCACCAAAACAACAACTGTTGTCATTGAAAAATAGCATTGATCAAAAGGATCCGACCTAAAGACAAACAAACGTAGACGGATTACGACCAGATCCGATCAAAGCCGTCAAGGACAGATCCGCCGAAGACATACCTCCACATTTCCATCGATGATGCTAGACGCACCACCAAGATGAGGGCTAAGGGGGTAAGAAACTTATTTCATCTTCAAGGAACGTCATCATCTCGTCTTCCTAAGCAAGACATAAACCCTAACTAACCTCAATAAAACATCTAAAAATAAAACTCTCCCACCGGCAAGGATCGGGATCCACCTGTCTCCATGATCCTAAGAGCATCTCCAGCCGTTCGGCCCCCCCAAGCCGTTTTTCGGCGCTATTTTAGTGCCGCTTAGGGGGCGCTCGCGCTGCGAAAAGGCTTGGGGCGACCGGCCCCCAGCCGCGGCCCCATAGCGGCCCCTCAGGTTCGGCGAAAAATTGTTTAAACCGAGTGAATTTGAACGAAATTCGGCCTAATTCATAATTTTTGGTCTAATTTTACATAGTAGCAACTAAAAAACTACTGAAAAGCAAAAAAACTATAGATGTGGTCCATGTTGAGCTCCCCGCCGTCCCCTCTGGCGCCTCCTACAGCGGCCCCGCCGGCGGCGCCGTCATCGTCGCCGTCCTCCTTGGGCTCGCGCTTCACGGTGGCATGTGCGCTGCATGTGCGGCCGTCGACCGGCCCCCTCCTCCTCCTCACCCGCAGCGGCGCCTGGTCATCGTCGCTGAGCACCACCAACGCCAGAGCAGCCGGCGCCGGCGGCGTGGGCTTGCTGCGGTGGCTGCTGCCCTCTCCCCGCGTCGCCGCCTCGGAGCCCTTCAGCCCCTTGAAGAACTCCCACTCCCTCCTCTGGCGCTCCATCTCGCCGAGGAGGTAGCCGCTCCGCGCCCAGGCGAGGCCGGGGTCATCCTCCTCCTCGTTGGCGGCCGGCGGGGGTGGTGGGGGCTCGACGACCTCCTTCTTCGGTTTAAGCCGAGAAATGAGGCACCTGTTGGATATGTGCCCTAGAGACAAATTAATAAAGATATTTGTCACGTATTCATTTTGTTCATAATACGTTTTATACTGTGCTATAACTGTATTACTTGGAAATACTAATACAGGTGTAGTATAAAACATGGTCCATAGTTTAACTCGGGTAAACTATCTCATTGGGCAATTGATTGATCAAGCTTTCCTGATCATGGCGACACTTAAGTCCATTGACAATGAGGTCATATCATTAAGGGGAATGATGTGATGGACGTACACCCACCTAAAGTATTGCAATGTGATCGAGTCACATAGTTCAACGTTGCTATGACTTTGTAACGTATGGCTTAGTCCTTAGACCGTAATGATCATACGTAATCACGATCTATGAGGAGACTTTGATTTGTATCCCACCGCCTGACTGAAATATGCTGGCTATAACGGAGCACTTTGGGTATTCCGAAATAGATGGTTGATGAGTATCTTAATAGATCAAAGCGGGATTTGTCAGTCCTTGTGACAGGACAGGTACTCTGGGCCCACTCGGTGATATTGAATCAACACCTTGCAAGGACGTGACTAGGTCACAAGAGATGCAATGATCATGGACGAGAGAAGTTGTTTGTTGTGAACGAGATGTGAACACGGTATATGGGATACCGACGATCAAACCTCGAACAAACAAAGTACCACAGCACAAAGGGATTACGTTGTATCGTTAACGGTTTCCAAAAGCGATCGAAGTTCATTCGATGGAAGCGCAGGGGTTGTCAAGGATTGTAACCAGGTCCAACTGACTAGTCATTGGTCAATGAGAAGAGTCTCGACCATGTCTGCTGTTTCCCGGACCGTTAGGGTGTTACACTTAAGGGCAATCGATGCATAGGACAGTTACGGGATCAATCGGTGAAATAGGAGAAATCACCGGAATAGTTCCGGAGGAGGAAGGAATGGTTTCCGAACATTTTGAATAGTTCAAAATAAAGTTAATTGTTTTAATAATGTTTTTATTATTTAATCATCTGAATTAAATATTTAAAACATATTAAATAAATTAAAAATGGGAAAAAAGGCTATATGGGCCCATGGGGCCCATTAGGGGAGGAGGGGGTTCCCCCCCTTGGGCTTGGCGCCAAGGGTGGGGCCCATCCCCCCCTTGGCCGGCGCACCTCCCCCCCCTTGGGGGTTTAGTCCCACATGGGGGAGGGGAGGAGGATCACACCCCCCCCCCCCTTGGCCTATATAAGGAGGGGTAGACCCCCCTTTTCCCAACACACCAATCTCCTTCTTCTTCCTTCTCCTTTTTCGGAAGTGGACTCCCCTTGTTTGGAGTCTGCACCAGGGTTGGAGTTCTCCACCATAAGGCAGGCCGTCGCTCTGCCGGAGTCGGGATCCGTAGCCGTCTTTCTTCCGCTGCTCGCCTGGTTCGGAGCCCGGGAGGAACATCGATTGTACCGTACGTGTATAATCTCTTCGAGGCACTACACCTGTGGTGCTGCTTCGTCGCTGGAGGTTTACCGGGAGTCATCCTCGCCGGTGGTGGTCTTCTACACGACAGGGAGGTCGTAGTTCTGAGTCTACGCCAACCACGTTCGCAAGAACGTTTCCCTCTTTCGGTCTTCAAAGGTATGAACACCGATTCCCTCCGTTACCTTACATCGCCATAGCATAGATCTTGGGTTCGGGTACCGTAGGTGTGAAAATTTGTGTTTTCTGCCCCGTATCCCAACAGTGGTATCATGAGCTAGCTATGCGTAGATGTATTGTACGGGTAGAACACATCTAGGATGTGGGCATCGAATCTTCATTCGTTACCCTCCCACGTGTACTCATTTAGCGTTGCGGCAATGTTTGATGAAGCGGCCCCCGACCGACCTTACGCGTTTACGCGAGACTGGTTCCACGCTTGACATATGGCTTGTACCATATAAAGTGGTTGGGGGGTGTCTGTCTCTCTGCATTAGCGATGCGAAGATGTTTGCAACGGAGGGCCCTGACAGGGGTGTAATAGAGACGGATGGGAGACGGTGTTGTGGCATGTTTTTCGCAGGATAGAAACGGTTCTCTCTCTCGAAACCCCTAGCAGCCATGTAAAACTTGCACAAGCTAAAGTAGAAAGGCGTTTAACTTTGCTTTGCATGAAGGGGGATCATATGTTGTATGATTTACAGTTTTACTTCCTGTTTTATGTTAGTATGCTAGATATATCGACGGTAGCACGAAACAGGACCATCTCTCACAATACCAACATTGTGTTCTCCCTTGGTGGGCACCGCCTGGAAGGTTCTCCCATATAGCTTGATGCTCCGTACATACCAGAGTTGTCCTACATATTAAACGGAGTTCACATGAGGTTGGGTTCGACAAGCCTGGCATATGCAGATATGGCCTTGCTGAACAGCTAACATCAAGGTTCGATTGGCAGGCTTGACGTATGTAGATGCGGGCCTGGAACACAGGAGACCGAAAGGTCGAGCACGAGTCACATGCCTGATGTGATTGGTTTAGAGGCCTACCTGGTTCGCATACTGAAAGCCGTAACAATCGGGGGAGGTATGGGGGCTGGGATTGTGTAATCACTTAGTTAAATTGAGAGGTGTTTATCTAAGTGGGAGCTTTCTAGAATTTTGAGATTAAATTGAAACTCCACATTATGAACAAAAGTCTAAGCATGTATCCTTGTGAATCAACCTTGTAGATGACAGCACCACGCCCCTCGTTCAACTTAGGATCATTCCTAGAGAAAGATAAGCTAAAAACAGATGGGACAAACTTCACCAACTGGTTCCGCACCCTAAGGATTCTCCTCGTTCCCCTCAAAATGGCATACGTACTAGAGGACGCGTTAGGTGACGCACCAGCAGATGATGCCAGTCAAGACGAGAAGAATGTCTATCTCTCCAGGATTGATGATTACAACCTTGTCCAGAGTGGCATGCTCTACTCCATGGAGGCTGAGCTGCAGAAACGCTTTGAGAGGATGGGTGCATATGAGATTATCACCGACCTCAAGGCGGTCTTCGCACCTCAAGCCAGGGCTGAACGGTACGAGGCTTCTGAAGCCTTCTTCTCAGCAAAGATGGACGAGCACGGCAGCGTGAGTGAGCACGTAGTCAAAATGTCTGGCTACGTTCAGCGCTTGAATGCTCTGGAATGCCAGATTCCAGATGAACTTGCTATTGATAGGGTGTTGCAGTCGCTTCCCCCTAGCTACAAAGGCTTTGTGCTGAACTACAACATGCAGGGGATGACCAAAACCCCTTCTGAGTTGTTCGCCATGCTGAAGAGCGCCGAGGTTGAGATCAAGAAGGAGCACGCCGTCTTCATGGTCAACAAGACCATTGACTTCAAGAAGTCAAGCAGGCGGGAGAAGGCCAAGAGAGGTGGCCCTAAGAGGGATGGCAAGTCAGTTGTCGCTCCTCCCAAAGCACCCAAGCCTAAACTCGGAGTGGAGTGCTTCTACTGCAAGGGTGAAGGTCACTGGAAACGCAACTGTCCCAAGTACCTAAAGGACAAGAAGGCTGGCAAGGTCGCCAAGAGAGACGAAGGTATATTTGATATACATATTGTTGATCTTCTCTTGACAAGCGCCGGTAACACATCCTAGATATTTGATACAGGATCTGTCGCTCATATTTCTAATTCCATTCAGGGACTAAGGAATAGGAGACGCTTGCTCAAAGATGAAGTGACGATGCGCGTGGGGAATGGCTGCCGGATTGAGGTCGTGGCGGTCGGCACGAAGCATCTTAGTCTCCCTTCGAGATTGGTTTTAGTTCTGAATAATTGCTACTATGTACCCGCGTTGAGTGTGAACATCGTTAGTGGCTCTTGCTTGAAGCGAGACCACTATTCTTTTAAGTCTGATACAATTGGTTGTTCGATTTATAAGGATGAAATGTTTTATGTTCACGCACCGGAGTTGCATGGTTTATTCGTACTTAATCTCGATGGTGACGTGTGTCACGTTAACAATATTGAGGCCAAAAGATTGAAGAATGATGAAGATCACATGATGATGTGGCATTGCCGACTTGGTCATATTGGTATAAAACGCATGAAGAAGCTCCATAAGGATGGACTTCTTGAGTCATTGGATTTTGGATCCCTTGATACATGTGAACAATGCCTCATGGGCAAAATGACAAGGAATCCATTCAATGGCGTAATGGAGCGTGCGAATGTCTTATTGGGGATCATACACTCGGATGTATGTGGACCCATAAACGTCCCCACTCGCATGGTCTTCGTTACTTCGTGACCTTTACCGATGACTTGAGTAGATATGGGTATATTTACTTGATGAAACACAAGGCTAAAACCTTTGAAAAGTTCAAGGAATTTCAGAATGAGGTCGAAAATCAACTCGGAAGAAAAATCAAGCACCTTCGATCGGATCGAGGTGGCGAGTATTTAAGTCACGAGTTTGGCAATCATCTGAAGTCTTGTGGCATAGTACCACAGCTTACGCCGGCAGGCACACCTCAGAGAAACGGTGTGGCTGAGCGACGTAATCGAACCCTATTGGATAGTGTACGATCGATGATGTCTCATACTGATTTGCCTGTGTCATTCTGGGGGTATGCATTAGAAACTGCCGTTCATATTCTTAATAGGGCACCATCCAAATCCGTAAAGACAACACCATTTGAAGAATGGCATGGCACAAAACCTGAGTTGTCTCACCTGAAGATTTGGGGTTGTGAGGCTTATGTTAGGAAACTACAGCCTGAAAAACTTGAATCCAAAGAGGATAAGTGCATCTTTGTGGGCTATCCCAAGGAAACTTGTGGATACACCTTCTACAACAAGTCTGGCAGCAAAACGTTTGTTGCCAAGACGGGACACTTTCTTGAGAAGGAGTTTCACGCAAAAGAGTTGAGTGGGAGGAAAATAGACCTCGATGAAGTGACTGACCAATCACTCCAATTGGAAGAAACGGCTATGGAAATTGTTCTGGAACCATCTTCCACAGTGGGAGCTGAAGAGAATGGCCAGAACGACATTCATAACGATCATGACATTAATGATGATCATGATGAGAATGAAGAGGAACCTTTTATGCCTCGTAGATCATCAAGAGTCCGTCAACCTACTGAGTTTTACGGACAACTTGTGAATGCAATCTCGGCTGATGAGTCGGATGAACCTACAAGTTACAAAGAAGCAATGGAGGGACCCGAGTCCGAGAAATGGCTTGAAGCCATGAAATCCGAAATAGACTCCATGTACACCAACAAAGTATGGACTTTGGTGGATATTCCCGAGGACCGCAAGGCCGTCGAGAATAAATGGATTTTCAAGAAAAAGACTGACGCAGACGGAAACGTATCTGTCTACAAAGCTCGACTTGTCGCGAAGGGTTTCCGACAAATTCAAGGAGTTGACTACGAGGAGACGTTCTCTCCTGTAGCGATGATAAAGTCTATTCGGATCCTACTAGCAATAGCTGCATATCATGATTACGAGATATGGCAGATGGATGTGAAAACTGCATTCCTAAATGGCAACATTGAGGAAGAGTTGTATATGATGCAACCAGAGGGGTTTGTCGATCCAAGGAACGCTGGTAAGGTTTGCAAGCTTCAACGGTCCATCTATGGGTTGAAGCAAGCATCTCGGAGCTGGAATCTTCGATTTGACGAGGTCATTAAAGCTTTTGGATTTGTCCAAAACGTCAAAGAGTTATGCGTCTATAAGAAACTGAGTGGGAGCTCTGTAGCATTCCTTGTGTTATATGTAGATGACATATTACTAATAGGGAACGATAAGAAATTCTTAGAGGACAATTTTCCATGAAGGACCTAGGTGAAGCTGCGTACATATTGGGGATTAAGATCTATAGAGATAGACCTAATCGGCGGTTGGCCTTGAGTCAGAACACTTATATTGACAAGATTTTGAAAAGGTTCAAAATGGATGACTCCAAGAGAGGTCTCTTGCCAGTTATAAAAGGTGTCAAATTAAGCGTGACTCAATGCCCAACCACAGCAAAAGAGAAAGAGGAAATGTCCTCAAAGCCCTATGCCTCAGCCATAGGTTCTCTCATGTATGCTATGTTATGTACCAGACCGGATTTAGCGCTGGCCATTAGTATGACTAATCGCTACCAGAGTAACCCGGGAATGGCTCACTGGACAGCAGTAAAGAACATCCTTAAGTACTTAAGAAGAACCAAGGATATCTTTCTCATTTATGGAGGAGTTGATGAGGAGCTCACCGTAAAGGGTTACGTTGACGCAAGCCTCGGCTCAGATCTAGATGACTCGAAATCCCAGACGGGATATGTTTTCATGTTGAACGGTGGCGCTATTAGCTGGAGGAGCGGCAAACAGTCAGTCGTCGCTCAATCTACAATGGAGTCGGAGTATATTGCCGCTTGCGAAGCGTCAAACGAGGCGCTGTGGCTGAAGAAGTTCGTGATCGAGCTTGGCGTCTTTCCCAGCTGCACTGACCTCGTGGGGATCTTCTGCGATAACACGGGTGCCATTGCTAACGCGAAGGAGCCAAGAACTCACTCTACAACCAAGCACATCCTCCGAAAGTTCCATGTGACGCGAGACTACGTCAGGGATGGACACACTAGGATTCACAAGATACATACGGATCTGAACGCAGCAGACCCGATGACTAAACCTCTTCCACAGGGAAAGTTTGAAGAACACCGAGAGACCATTGGTGTTAGATACATACCTGATGTAAACTAGTGTAATTTGTACTCTAGTGCAAGTGGGAGACTGTTGGATATGTGCCCTAGAGACAAATTAATAAAGATATTTGTCACATATCCGTTTTGTTCATAATACGTTTTATACTGTGCTATAACTGTATTACTTGGAAATACTAATACAGGTGTACTATAAAACATGGTCCGTAGTTTAACTCGGGTAAACTATCTCATTGGGCAATTGATTGATCAAGCTTTCCTGATCATGGCGACACTTAAGTCCATTGACAATGAGGTCATATCATTAAGGGGAATGATGTGATGGACGTACACCCACCTAAAGTATTGCAATGTGATCGAGTCACATAGTTCAGCGTTGCTATGACTTTGTAACGTATGGCTTAGTCCTTAGACCGTAATGATCATACCTAGTCACGATCTATGAGGAGACTTTGATTTGTATCCCACCGCCTGACTGAAATATGCTGGCTATAACGGAGCACTTTGGGTATTCCGAAATAGATGGTTGATGAGTATCTTAATAGATCAAAGCGGGATTTGTCAGTCCTTGTGACAGGACATGTACTCTGGGCCCACTCGGTGATATTGCATCAACACCTTGCAAGGACGTGACTAGGTCACAAGAAATGCAATGATCATGGACGAGAGAAGTTGTTTGTTGTGAACGAGATGTGAACACGGTATATAGGATACCGACGATCAAACCTCGGACAAACAAAGTACCGCAGCACAAAGGGATTACGTTGTATTGTTAACGGTTTCCAAAAGCGATCGAAATTCATTCGATGGAAGCGCAGGGGCTGTCAAGGATTGTAACCAGGTCCAACTGACTAGTCATTGGTCAATGAGAAGAGTCTCGACCATGTCTGCTGTTTCCCGGACCGTTAGGGTGTTACACTTAAGGGCAATCGATGCATATGACAGTTACGGGATCAATCGGTGAAATAGGAGAAATCACCGGAATAGTTCCGGAGGAGGACGGAATGGTTTCCGGACATTTTGTTCAAAATAAAGTTTAATTGTTTTAATAATGTTTTTATTATTTAATTATCTGAATTAAATATTTAAAACATATTAAATAAATTAAAAATGGGAAAAAAGGCTATATGGGCCCATGGGGCCCATTAGGGGAGGAGGGGGTTCCCCCCCTTGGGCTTGGCGCCAAGGGTGGGGCCCATCCCCCCCCCTTGGTCGGCGCACCTCCCCCCCTTGGGGGTTTAGTCCCTCATGGGGGAGGGGAGGAGGATCACACCCCCCCTTGGCCTATATAAGGAGGGGTAGACCCCCTTTTCCCAACACACCAATCTCCTTCTTCTTCCTTCTCCTTTTCTGGAAGTGGACTCCCCTTGTTTGGAGTCTGCACCAGGATTGGAGTTCTCCACCATAAGGCAGGCCGTCGCTCTGCCGGAGTCGGGATCCGTAGCCGTCTTTCTTCCGCTGCTCGCCTGGTTCGGAGCCCGGGAGGAACATCGATTGTACCGTACGTGTATAATCTCTTCGAGGCACTACACCTGTGGTGCTGCTTCGTCGCTGGAGGTTTACCGGGAGTCATCCTCGCCGGTGGTGGTCTTCTACACGACAGGGAGGTCGTAGTTCTGAGTCTACGCCAACCACGTTCGCAAGAACGTTTCCCTCTTTCGGTCTTCAAAGGTATGAACACCGATTCCCTCCGTTACCTTACATCGCCATAGCATAGATCTTGGGTTCGGGTACCGTAGGTGTGAAAAATTTGTGTTTTCTGCCCCGTATCCCAACAGCACCGGCGGCACAGGCACGCCACCGTTGCTGATAACCCAGTCGTGCGGCGGGCGGGTGTCCGACGGGCAGGGGTAGCCCGCCTGAGCGAGGAGGATCGCCTCCATCAGGTGGAGGCTGCGGCGGGTGAAGTTGTTCTTCGCGAGGTCGTCCATGGCGGCGAGGAGGGGAGGCGAGGAGGAGGCGAGGAAGGGAGGGCGAGTGTGCGTCATTCTACGACGATCCCGACTTTTATAGCGGGAGGCCGTGGATGCGCGTCGTCACCGTTGGGGAACACGCGGCGGCGAGGCCGACGGTCGATTGGACTACTCCACGGCGCATTGATTCGCCTGCCGTGGCGATTGGACTCGACTTCGACGCCGCAATGATTCCCCTGCGGCGGCGCCAGAAGCGTGGAAGACGAGGGAGTGAGGGCGCCGCATGAAAAACACGCCGACAGATGGGGCCGTGGATGCGGCGCACGCGAAAGGGCGCGAAAGGTTCCCGTGTTCGCGTCGTTTTCTTTCATCCGGCGCCCCAAGCGACTCCAGCGCGCCAGGTCGGCTTGGGATCGCCGGACTCAATTTTGTCCCAATCCGGCGCTATTTGGGCCCTTAGGGGCGCGACTGGGCGGAATTCGTCCATCCGGCGTAAATAGCGCCGGCTTGGGGGCCTCTTGGGGGCGCGGCTGGAGATGCTCTAAGACCACCGAAGACTAGGCGAACCTGCGGCAGCGCCGGCGGGAGACTATGCACCCCTTGATGGAGGACAGAGGGAGGCGAGCAATGGATCTGCCTGGCGGCTAGCCGTGCGACTACAGGATGCTAATTTGTTGAAACCAAAACATATCTATACCCGTTGCATGCGTAGCGATTCCTTTTTTTGGTTCTTGTAATATTCAAAATGATATGATTCCAAGAGAAACATCATCCTCATGTTTCAATGAGATTATAAGAGCATGCTTTATTTGTAGCCAAAAAATGTCTAGCTAATGTTTGACAACCCCATTTTTTTAAATGAAACTTTTGTAGAGATTAGCAGAGTAATTTGATACCACATGATGCATGTGGTAAGCAATTTCATGTCTAAACTTGCATTATGGTTTTAGATTGTTCCTTGAGCGCATTGACTTTGCAAGACAACCTCTGTTGCGCTCGCGACATTGCAACAGATTGCAAAGCTTGACATATTTTATGCTAAATCACCGCATGCAATGCATCCATCGCTTTAGAAGAGGGGTTCCGTTGTGTTGGGTTCATTGCAACATGTCCGCTCTTGCAAATCCTTCGAAGAATTTTTTTTCTTACATCAAAAATAGGTGTCTTCTTTTTTCATGATCATCCGCAAGACAAACCTGTGATGCTTCGCAACGAGACGTCTATTGCAAAGCCTCCTTTGCAATAGAGAGGTCAGTTGCAAAGGGTGATTCGGTTGGTTCGGGTTTTGGCGTGGTTGCGCACTATTGGATCAAGAGTCCATCCAACGGCCACATAAGCGATGAACACGTGCGTGAAAATCAATCGGATGAGATGGATATTTTCCCTAAAAATAAAGATCCAAAAGACAAAGCAAAGCAATTTCATATGCAAACAACTATTAGTCAGTATCTTTTGCTTTGTTAACACAATGTTAAGCCTTTCGAGTGGGAAGGCCTTGGAGTGCTTAACGCCACTAAATTCGCTCGTGCTATTCGACTTATATGTCCTTGGTATGAATGGAAATAACCTTTGAAGTTGTTAATCAACATGGTAAACTCTTGTGACGAACAAGATCTAAACCTTTTATATGCCTCCACCCAATATCACCATTGGAAATGGTGCAGAAACATCTTTCTGGGATGCACCTTGGATCAAGGATTCTAGCAGGGAAACCATAAAGGTGAAGGTTGCGCCTTGTGAGGATGCTTCGGTCTTCAAGATTAAGCTATATGCTAGCTTCTTCTAGAAGCACATCTCACGCAATTTTTTGACCATGTGGACAACCATCCACGATTTCCACCTCGATAATCATGTTGGGGACGAGATTGTGTGGAAGCACACAAATGATGGACAATACTCCACCACTTCCGCCTATGAGGCTCAATTTTTTGGAACCTTCTACTCTCCCATTGAGCAATCGATTTGGAAGGCTTGGGCACCCTTAAAAGTCAAGTTCAATGCTTGATTGGCCATCCAATATAGGATTTGAACTGCTGACCCGTTTGGCTAAGCGAGGTTGGCCCAATTGCGGTCTTTGCCATCTTTGTATGCAAGTGTAAGAATTCGGGAAACATCTTTTTTTCAAATGCCACTTCACCATTCGGCTTTGGAACATGATGTCTGGATGGCTTCACTTGAAGGGCATCCTTACTTCCTCTTGGCACCTTAATGACTCTGGCATGAATTGGTGACTTAAGCAAACTGATCCCCCGGGCTTCAATCGGAAGGCCATGGCTTTGCTCACCATGCTCATGTGTTGGGAAATTTGGAACGAGATGAACTCGCACTTTTTTTTGGCATAAGAGCACTCCCATGAACGTATTGCTCAATATCATCAAAGAAGAATCACGCCATTGGATTGCCTTGGATGCAAGAAAATTGGGAGCCATTGTGATGGGAGAATAATCTCTTTGTAACATGTGGGATGTATCATACTCTTTTTCCCTCTTAATTTTTTCAAGAACACGGTACAACACAGACGCTCACATACACGAGCATACACTCACCCTATAATTTTTTCAAGAACACGGTACAACACAGACGCTCACATACACGAGCATACACTCACCCTATGAACGCACACATGCACACCCTACCCTCATGAGTACCTTCGAAATACTAGGTCGACATATCATTTTGAGATTGACGAAGTCACCACAGGCGTATCGTAGTCGACGACAACGTCTCCTCCCACTGAATGCACGTCGCAGGAAGGCCTGGAATAAATTCAAGAAAATACGAGCGCCAATATCAAGTATGGGACTTGGACTCTGGTGGGTTCGGGATTACCATTATCCTCTTAACCATCCAACCACATGCCTGGAATACATGAAGGTTTTGCCTCCGTTTAAAAAACACAATGGTAAGCCAGAAAAAACATTCACAAACAATCTACTTAATAGGTTCATTAAAAAACTCTTTTGCGAAAAGAACATTATTACCTCTTTTGGGTGTTTTTTTTATCGGATAACAACTTTGTGACTAACTTCACATTTGCATCTTGGCTTGAGACATGCAAAATGGATCAGGAAAAGAGGATACCGATCGAACATTGTGCTTCTATAGATAAAGTAGTACAAAATGAACCATTTTCAAGAAAATTGCAACCTTCCCTCTCCCTTATATAGCCATAGTCAATAAAAGCTAAAAAATATGAAATGCAAGGAATGCAATCCCTATTTTGAATGAAAGCATATAGTTCGTTCAACTTGATTAATGGGTAGTATTGGTGGTCCTTGACTTGTCATCTTGAAGCCAATCCAATTTTAGAAAACATAATACAAATGCAGACATATACATTCGTGCACACTCAACTATATGTGAAAGTACATCCTATACCTTTGAATATCTTTTACTAGGTCTCACAAATCTTAAAATTAAAGAAGTCATCATAGCACCTCGTAGTCGATATGTTTTAGAAATTGAGTGTGTGATTTTGATGACAAGCAATAAGACTGGTCAAAATGGGAGTATCATAAATAGTACCATGCATGTCAACTAGGTAATTTTACTGTGGTGATACATAATTAAACGAGAAAAGAGAGAATTGAATATCATAATATGATATCATATCATATCATATTAAATGTTGTACAAGTATATGTGTCATGCATCATAATAAATAAAACTATTATGATATCAACCTATGTTACTATGTATTGTAGATGTATCATCATATAATACTCCCCATTGTGACCAACCTATTATCGTAGATGTACACAACTGCACGTCAAAATATGTCATCATTTATTTATTTTTCAGATTGATAAGGTGTACTATTTTTTCATTTTGTATGTTTAATTTACATGAATTAAATATCTTGACCACTGGCTCTCCATATAGTTTCTAGACATGTTCTAGTATCAAACAAAGTTTTAACTTTTCATCCGTTTTCTACGAACAAAATTGTATTTTTTGACCATTCAATTATTCCTCAGTAACAAATCTTGATCTTCCTCTAAAGATATACTAACCCAATGATAGTACACATAAAAAAAGATGATCTTAGAGTTTTGCGAAAAGATAGTAGAGCAAAGGAGAGAAAAAAAAATGATCATTCATGCACCTAATCTAATTCCCACCCGTGTGCTCATGCCCCCTCTACTCTCCAAGCCATTTTGGAATAATCTTCTTGCCCTCCCCACTCCCATCGCAACCATTGTCGCCACTCCCTTCTCCTCGTCCACGCCATTACGTGGGACTGGCGTGGAGCGGGGATCCACCTATCCACCCGATTTCAGATTGATTCCTTCCGCCCATTTGAGGTGACGAACCCTAACTTAGCAATATAATGATTGACTTGTGACATCCGTACGGTAGACGAAAATTCTATTGCAGCATGTTAGAGTGTTAGAAAAAAAAATCATACTAGTTTTGAGAACAAACATATAAGCGATAAAAGATCTTACAACAATAGTGAAATGAAGTGTGGTTGATTCCGATGTCACGGAGATGGTGACATCACGAATGTGCTTGACTCCAGGACGACTCGTACTTGTTTGTGTACGCTTTTCATTATGATAATAATACATCTAAATCAACCTTTCTTCATATGCTCCAATTTTTAATCAAGTTATACAATACTACTCAAATTAAGCTTCCATTTTTTCAGCCATGATTGCATTTCTTGACCACCAAGTCGTTGTAACAAAAAAAACACCAGTAAATCATCTCAAGATATTTTCCCTCAGATAATATACCAACATAAATACAAGGAAAAATGAAAGAAAAAGGTTCATTGCATAGGGACTAGTAATACTAGCTAGCACCAAATCCGCCAAGGATGGTTTTTCCTTGTTCGGTCCACTAGCCTTTCTTTCCTAGGAAGAGAGAGGAGATCGACCAACAAAACCAACCCAGCACCCAGCTCCACCCCCCCTCCCCTTTCCTCCCTCCCCCCTCCCCTCTCCGCCCGCCCGCCCGCCCGCCGAACCCTCCAGGAATTCTCCTCCCTCCGTCAGCCGCCGGCCCCTCCCCCGCGCCGCTCCGCCGGACCGGCGTGGAAGAGGGATCCGTCTGTCCACCAGGGCTCCGATTGATTCCTTCCGTCCGCCGGAGGTGACGAACCCTAACTCAACTTGCTCGGATTATTATTCCCGGGGTCAGTTCCGATCAGCGCACATGTTTCTTTTGCTTCCTCCCCAATCCACCCGTCGCCGCCGATTTGTTCGCTGCTTGGATGGAGTAGCCACTGGGTCTGTTGAATTTTCTTCTTCCCCAGGAAATTAGGGGTTCTGTTGCTTGAACCCTCGGCAGGTCCGCCCTAAAGCTCGCCTTTTTTTCGGGGGCCGTTCCTTTCGCTAACCCGGGGTAGGGAAAGAAATCGGTGAAATCAGCTTGGAATTCAGCCGATTCGATTCCTTTTTGCCTGCGCTTGTTTTCCGCTTCTGATCGTTCCGTAGTTCATGGATTTCTTGTAGTTCAATCGACTTCTAGGACTTCTCTTCTAGAAGCTTCATGTGTGTTCCTCTTTAATCTACCTGTGAAATTCCGAGTTCTAATCACTGTCCTGGTTCTTGCTGGTTTCAGGCTTTTGTGTGGGAACCAAGGCGAAAAGCAGGAAGGAAACAGAGCAGGCCGGCTAAGTAATTAAGGCTGTGGCGTCGGCGTCGGCATCGATGGCTCCGTCTCCTGCCGGCCCCACCTTTGAAGACCTGGAGCGCGACCTGCAGGCGGTGCTCATGGACCAGAACCACCACGGCGGTGGCGGCGCCTCCGCCGAGGACCTCAGCATGTACCGCAGCGGCAGCGCTCCCCCCACCGTACAGGGCGCCCGCGCCGCCGTCGGCACACTCTTCTCCACCATGCCCCCAGCCCACATCGACAACAATGGCCTAGGCGGCGGGGTTGGTGCCGATATGCTCTCTGAGGAGGAGATACTGTCGCACCCGGCGTACCTGCAGTACTACTACAACAACGAGCACCTCAACCCGAGGCTGCCTGTGCCAATGGTGTCCAAGGAGGACTGGCGCGCGGCGCAGAGGTTCCAGGCTGCTTCCGGGGGCATTGGGGACAGGAGGAGGAGGCCCTCGGAGGCTGCCGGTGGGAGCTCTCTGTTCTCTGTGCAGCCAGGAGCACGCGAAGGCAACGGAGTGGATTATCTCCTGAGTGATATGATGAGCAGAGGTGAAAGGAATGGGCTTGCACGTCAGCAATCATCGGAGTGGCTTGGCCAAGCCGCTGATGGGCTTATGGGGTTGTCTGATGTCAATGGCCTCGCCTCCCGTCGCAAGAGCTTTGCGGATGCCCTGCAGGTTGAAAATATTTTCTTATTGCTTTTGCTACTAGGACCAGTAGTTTCTCTAACCTTGAATAAAAGTAAATGGTTTATATCATTATATGAATGGAAATAAAGTGCCTTTGTTAGTTGTATCTATTGGTAGGTCAACATTGTGTTCGTTTCTGTTTGCACTTATACTGATAGGCTACTTCTACAATGCATCACTTTTATATCTATCATAGCATGTACGTCGTGGTTTGTTTGTTTTCTAATTTTTATTGGTTTCTATGACAGGAAAATATTAGCCGTCCTGCTTCTAAAGCTGCTCATCTTTCACGCTCTAATAGCCGGAATGCTTTTGAGAGCCCAAATCTTTCACGCTCTAATAGCCGGAATGCTTTCGAGAGCCCGAATCTTTCACGCTCTAATAGCCGGAATGCTTTTGAGAGCCCAAATCCAGTAAGGTCCTCTGAATCATCAAAGGCACAACTGCAGAGTAGGTCAGAATCTATGAATGGCTTTCGATCTGGATCACCTTCACCCAGTCTTGTCAGGGTACAAAGTTTAGGCTCTTCAATGTCGCACACATTTGCTTCTGCGGTAGGCTCTTCGATATCAAGAAGCACCACCCCTGACCCTCAGTTGATTCAGAGGGCTCCAAGCCCTTGCCTTCCCCCAGTTGGAGTTAGGATGGGAAAGGCTGATAAAATGGTCGAAGGCAGAAGTATTTCTTCTCGCAATCATGATGCTTCTGACACTGCAGCAGCTCTATCTGCTATGTCCAGTTTAAACCTCTCGGGGAACAACATGAATAATTTAGAAACTGATGTGCAAAATCATATTTACCAGAACTTCGGTGGTGATCAAAGAGATGTGCTCTTTAATGTTCCAAAAGAGCATAGACAATTTTCTCCACAGAATTTAGTTCATAATGCTGATGAAGAGCAGATAAATGCCCTGGAATATGCAGTCTTTCCAAATGGTAGCAGTAACTTGAGTAATCCAAATATGAGTAAACTGGCAGCTGAAAGGAACAACAAGTTCCCTACACAATCACCACATGGTAATGGGCACAAGAAAGGATCTTTACTGAGTCCGACTGGACCTGTGTATCTCTACCAAAACCTGAATGGTGATAGCTCAAACATTGATGTATCTGGACGACATGCAAAGGCTAATTCACGAAGTTCTGGTTCGTCCATGCTGAATAATCACCTGAATACTGGTACTCTCTCTCTCTCTCTCTCTCTCTCTCTCTCTCCTGTGTGTGTGTGTTCTCATTGTTTCCTGACTTTTTCTGTCCAGATGCTGAATATGCCAACCTTCTTTCAAATCAAGGGGGGACTGGTTATCAGGTTCAACCAATGGACACAGTGTATTCGCCTTATTTGCAGGCAAACCCCAACTCTCCCCTTGGTGCAGCTGGAAGCATGAGTCCTTTCCGGGGAAATAACTTTTCTGGTTCTGGCCACATGGATAGTGCTGCATATCAAAAGGCTTATCTTGCATCATTACTTGCTCAGCAGAAGCTACAGTATGGAATGCCATACATGGGCAAGTCTGGTGGTCTTAGTCCAACTCTTTATGGCAGTGAACAAGCATATGGCATGGAAATGGCATATTTATCAAGTCCAACATCTAGCCATTTTATCCCATCTCCCCAGGGCCATGCCAGGCAAGGAGATAGGTTAACACGTATTCCATCCATGGCAAGGAGCACCACTGGAGGAACTATGGGATCATGGAGTCCAGAGAATGGTCTAGTTGATAATGGTTATGGTTCTTCTCTGCTGGAGGAATTCAAGACCAATAAGACCCGATCTTTTGAGCTGCTAGATATTGTAGGTCATGTGGTCGAGTTCAGGTATTACTTCCTGGGTTTAAACTGAGTATAGTAGTTGTGTTTACCTGTTATGCTAATATGATTCTCTTTCTGTAGCTCGGATCAGTATGGGAGTCGCTTTATACAGCAGAAGCTTGAAACAGCTTCTACTGAAGAGAAGAACATGATTTTTCCAGAAATACTTCCCCAAGCACGAACTCTGATGACTGATGTTTTTGGAAACTATGTTATACAGAAGGTGAGCAACTATCCTCTGCATCAGTATCGAATAAATTTGATTTATTTATTAATGATTTGTGAGTTTATCTTATTATTTTAAGACCTCTCAACTTGACTTCTTCTTGGCAGTTCTTCGAGTACGGGACTGAACCACAAAAGAAGCAATTGGCAAACCTACTCAAGGGTCATGTATTAACGCTGAGTATGCAAATGTATGGTTGCCGGGTTATTCAAAAGGTATGTATTGCTACAAACAAACTGTTTCCCCTCCAAATCAGTTATGGACTGGCTGTTTACAGTCATAAGGACATTATATTTTGCTGTAGGCTTTAGAAGTGGTTGGTGTGGAGCAACAAACACAAATGGCTTTGGAGCTTGATGGAAACGCTATTATCATGAAATGTGTTCGTGATCAGAATGGCAACCATGTAATCCAAAAGTGCATAGAATGCATCCCTCAAGAAAGGATACAGTTTATCGTTTGTGCTTTTTATGGACAAGTGGTTGAACTTTCCACCCATCCATATGGTTGCCGTGTTATTCAGGTGACATATCAACCCATGTCTGTTTTCAATGGATGTATTTCATGCACAATTTACTAAATTTACCTACCTGTTTTGACTACCGCCAGAGAGTCTTGGAGCACTGTGATGATGAAAATACGCAAAACGCCATGATGGAGGAGATCATGCAGTCTGTGGTTCCTTTGACACAAGACCAGTATGGCAATTATGTTATCCAGGTAGCTGCTTATTAATTTACTTTTTGAATATTTGTCGTTGAATAATTTCTCTTAGGCCCAGTATTAAATTAATGGGAGGGATGGGTTATGTTGGATTTCTTCCAGCAAGTTGGCAGTTACATATCATGTAAATGCTCTTTCTCTTGTTTTTATGTCTTGTTGGAAGTAGTTTATAATTACCACATGTGTTTTTACTATTTTGTTCATACATTCTGCCCAGTACCACCAAGTGTTTCGATTCTATCATGCGGATAGATGATATTTTATATGGGCAATTTTTTTTCCTTCTGTTTACCACTTCCTTGTATTATACTGTATAAAGTAGCCATTACCTAGTTAAATGTGTCATGTATCTTTTTTGTTTTGTAGCATGTCTTGCAATATGGGAAACCAGAAGAACGCACTTCTATAATTAAGCAACTTGCTGGACAGATCGTGAAGATGAGCCAACAGAAATTCGCTTCCAACGTTGTTGAGAAGTGTCTGTCCTTTGGTTCTCCTGAGGAGCGCCAGATTCTAATTAATGAAATGCTTGGTACTACTGATGAGAATGAGCCATTACAGGTGTGTTTTCAACCAGCTGTCTAAGCATATTGGTTCTTTGTTGCAGAACATGCTCTGTGTAGAAATAAAATCGATATTTATTGACCGCATGAATTTAGCTCTTGTGTGTTTGTGGCTGCTGAATTTTGGAACCATTACTGGCACGAGCTATTTCTTGTTTTGTCTATGCCTTGAGGAAATTCAAGTTGTTTAGCATGCTATATGCGTGAAACTGTTTTTGGTTTCCACGTCTGCTGCTTCCAAGATGCAACCATATCTTTGTTACTCTAAAGCTTGTATTTTTGGCCAATTTCAGTCTTCTAATGTGTAGCTTCTGCATTCCAGGCAATGATGAAAGACCAGTTTGCAAACTATGTAGTGCAGAAGGTTTTGGAGACTTGCGATGACCACAACCGTGAGCTGATTCTTTCGCGCATCAAGGTCCACCTGAATGCACTGAAGAGATACACATACGGGAAACATATTGTTGCCCGGGTGGAGAAGCTTATTGCCGCAGGAGGTACCTGATTCCAAAGCCCCTCTTAAGTCATCCTTATTGCAATTCATCCTTCTTTCTCCTGTATGGTATGTGGCCACGGAGGTGTTTGCTTATCGCTTCATTTTTGTGTTTGCATTTGCAGAAAGGCGTATCGGGGTCTCGTCGCAGTCTTCCAGAGATTGAATGGTTAGTTTGACAGAATAACCCCTGTACAGACAGATAGCGAGGCTAGCCTTACCAGTAGTCGTTGTCCAGTGCCGTTGTCGGAGAAGTTGGAGCTCGCGAAAGCTTTGATTGTAAATAAAGGAGGGGGCCTCTGGGAATAAAGAGAAAGAGAAGAGATTTTGCTTGTTCTAAAAGGAGAGAAGTTGTATATTTGTACCGTTTTTCCCTCTTCGAGTAAGATACATATAAATATATATATAAGAAAGGCAAAGCATGGGAGCAAAATTTAGCTGAAATATTTAGGAGTTAGATGATGATGGGAAGCAAGGACACCTGTAGATCCTTTTGCCTTGGGTTTCATCAGTGTATAAGGTTTCCATCTCCTGTAAAGATTTCTATTTTACTGATGTTTCGCAGAAATCGAATGTTTCAGTCTTTGTAAAGGATGTTTCGCAGAAATCAATTGAATGCCTGTCTCTAGAAAGCACCAGTGTTTTTTATTCTGTTTTTTCATGTGTGGCCTGTATTGTGTTGTGCTAATTTTATCTTCCGAGTTGTCTTTTGACTTTGTGACATGTTTTTCTCATATTTCCTCGTAGCGACGCATAAAATATTTATTTGAGTTCATTATTGGACTTGTATTCTCAGTTTCATCATAGAGCATAAAATATTTACTGGAGTTCATTTTTGGACTTGTAGTCTAGTCTCATGACAGAACATTTCCACGCTCAGCTGTTGAAAGAGAAGAATGGCTGAATATGTTGCACTGACGCAAGGCTTAGCTTTAACAGCTGCTTCCTTCGTTCACAAATATAAAATGTTTTTATTTTCTTTGAATCAAATGTTTTAACTGCTACAAAAAAATTAAATACAAATCCACTGGTGTTAATTTGTGTCATAGCTGATATGAAATATATTTAGATCAACTGTAGTTCAAAGCGCAATCCTTGTACAGTTAAAATACGCCTTTTATTTTGAAACGGGCGGAGTATGTGTCCACCGACTGTACCAACTTCCGATGCTGAGAGATTCTTTTGCTCCAAATGTAATTTGAACTTTTCATTATTCCAGTTTCATCGAAAGGGCAATGCCCTAGATTCCTATATATAGCTTGGACAAGCATCAGATCCTCTCTAACAGTCACAACCACCAACATAAGCTCATATGGATACAGCAACCGGTGCAGACTCCTAACTGGAAGCACCACCGGAGAATGCGCCCAAGAGCACTGCGGCTGCCGGCGAACCATGGCAGTGGTGTCTGCAGGACTGCACCATCGCCTTTTTCTTCCCATTGGTTGGTCGGGGGCAGGGGCGTCATGCGCACGGCATCTTTGTGGCGGCGACGTCCTTGGACATCGTGAAGAGATCCAGGTTGTGGTGGTACCTGCCCTCCACCACGGAATCACCACCGTCCGCTGCTCCGAGGATGCTCTCATCCAGCGGTGGTGAACTCCTGGCACCGGACCCCACAGCCTGCTCATCGTCGTCGTCGGAGCAGTTGCCGTTCCCCATCTCGTCCTGCATGGCTAGGTCATCGTACTCCTCATCGGACTTGGTGGAGTGCTCGTCAACAGAGCCCGCTTCAATCTGTGAAGGAATTGGGTGGAGCAGAGAACATTTAGCATCTACATATGGTGCTCGGATTACTGACGCACAAGCTTTGAAATGAATTCTCAAAGAAAAAAGAACAAGATTTGAACTGCAATCAAGTGATCAGGAAGCAACTGCAATAAAGTGTTCGCCATAATAGAAATGAACCTCACTACGAAAACTGTTGGATAACATAGTTGCTACCTCGTGAACATCTCTTTCTTCATCAGTTAGATCCTCATCAGTTTCAGCATCAGGTGGGTCGTCAGCTTCTTCTTCACTACCATAAACTGAATAATCCTCCATATGCTGGAAAGGTCAGAGTGTTCGTTAGATTGGAATGTGTAGCATCAGAAATTTACTAACAAAAATATTAACGCATTACTGCCAATATCAATAGTAACAAAAAGATCCCAGTGTTGATGCACAACGCATACCTCTTTGGAAGCGCAATCTGATGTCTTTGGTGAACTGCAGCATGAGGAGAAGTATCTACCGCCTGTCTCGATGCCATCAGCCCTCAGGTCATCTACACTTCCAGCATGGCTGGTGCCACCACCTGTGTCACTCAGCCACGCGCTAATCCCAAAAGAACCAAACTGGAGATTAACCGACTCCGCCTTCCCAATTTGTGATGGGTTAACCATATGATTTCCTACTGATCTACTACTACTTGTACTGCCATTAGCATGGCCATCACTTGAATCTACATGCCAAGCCTTAGTCACTGAACCATCAGGGTTAAGGAGAGCCATCAGATTCCTCGAAGACCCCTTCCTTTGAATGAACTGGAACATGCCCTTGGAACCCAAGGAGTTAGCTGCACGCTGGTTCCTGTATTCCTCATCCACTACAGGAACAGTGTTTGTGTTGAGATCATACAACTGCTCCCCAATTTCTCGGCGGCGAAGACAGCTGAAAACCGTGGCATGTATCGCTGCCACGCTCTGGTCAACATTAGTGTTGTTAATTTTGGGCACCAAATGCTTGTCTGCTCGGTTGCAAAGGTATTCCTGGATAGCCCTGATGTTCCGGATGTACTTGATATATCTATTCTTTGCTGGGTCCAATGTCATGTACTTTGCGCGTACAGCAAATCGTTCCATGTGCTTCTCCTCATTTGCAATGTATACCATAAATGGTATTATGGAAGGATGTTTCTTCATTAGGCCCATCTATTAGATATTAAAAATAAAATAGCTTAGTCAGTTCATGGGTGCAACAAAATATAACAGGTAAATGACGCAAGAGCACTGTAATAGAATATCCATGTTGCTTCTGGACTATTACCCACCACAAAATTGAGGCTCAAATGAACTCCTTCAACAATAACAGATTGCTTCTGCTCTTCCCAGGATGTAATTAATCTGTCCAGGCTGTCAATGACCATCTCGCTTTGCGCCTTGAACCCTTCTATTGCCATTTGTTTGCTGCCAATCAACTCCGTTCTAGGAGGTAAAACTGAACCGTGATGAGATTTAACATCTGAAGTGTCATCTTTGCCCTCATTGGTGTTAGGATGAGAAATCATCGCAAGCTTCTTTGCCTGGCGCTTAGCCTTTGACTGAGCAACTGCAACAGGGTCCAAGTATTCTCCTGCATGGTAGGTTGAGGCATAGAGAAGAGGGTTTTGCTTTTCATCTGCAAAGCTTCTCATCATATGGCGTATAGAATCAGTAGAAACTACTGTCGTTATGCCCAATCTACTACCCTGGGTAAAACAAACAGACAGTATTAAGCATCCACCAAGAGTCAGCATCATCTATCTCTTTAATTTATAGTGCAATCTTCTAAAAGCAACAAGAAACAAAATGGAAAAGGAAAGGAGTCAAAGTGCTTTGGTATTTAATACACAGATACTTATTATTAAATGCTTCTGCATGTCCAGAACTAGTGTCACTGGTGTTCTACATAGTATAGATATCACCTATCCAGAGAAATGCCCGACTCTTAGGTTAGAAAATGAACATACCAACAGAGACGATAGGGTGGACTTGCCGCATCCGCTTGTCCCACACAAGAGTACTGTCACCGATTCCTTTTTCTCCTTTATTCTGATCAGAATAATTGGAAAAAGGCACAATTGCAAAAAATTAGCTGCCGTTGAATTCATTGAGTAGCTACCCTATGGGTGCTATGAAATGACTTAGGTAATATATGCATATTTCATCGGAACATAATGCATGCACTAAGCTCATAAGATTTTTTTTTTCAAAGGAATCAATTGACTTTAACCAAACACATTAAGCATACATGTCTATCCTATGCTGTATAGTTGTGGAAATAATAGACTAGGAGCAGTAAATTAAATAGATGAAGAAATATGCTTTTTGGATTGCTTCTAATTCATATGAACTCAATAAGAAAGAGTTAACGTAAAGTTACCTGCAAGCAAGAAGCAAGTCAGCCTTCTGGTTTGGTCCAACATACTTGTAAGAAGAGAGTGCATCACACACGATATTCAGAAACCTCTCTCTTGAAACAAGAATCGTTGTCTGTGTCTTGTACAATTCAAAGGGCAAGCTGCTGCTACTTGCATCTGGAATTTCTGTGTTAAGCATCTCAGCATCTTCCCCAATGCCTAGGCTAGGGGCATTTTCTTCTTTAACAGCCCTATCCAACCTCGATGCATCCAAGAATTCATTCCTCATCACACTGAATACTCTCTTGCTAATCTGACGGTGCCAACAAGGGTGACAATTTTTTTGTTAAACTCCACGCACCAATAAAAAAAGTTGTGCACATGAACGGCATATTACTTTTGCAGCTTATCAAAGTGGACGATGAGGAAAATAAGTATGCCAAACAGTCATGACCAAATCAGAGTAAGAAAATTACATCAAGTGAGAACCTGATACCAGAGCTTAGGTCAACTCCAAGATGAATATTTCTTAGGCAGCTAATTGAAATGAACAATGAGGAAAACAAGATATGCCAAACAGCGATGACCAAATCAGAGTAAAGAAAATTACGTCAAGTTAAAACCCGATACCGGAGCTGAGGTAAACTCCAAGATGCATATTTGCTTAGGCAGCTAATCGAATGAGGAAAACAAGATACGCCGAACAGCCATGAACACATCAGAGTAAAGAAAATCACGTCAAGTGAGAACCTGATACCGGAGCTCAGGTCAGTTCCAAGATACAGACTAGAACGTTAGCCCGTCAAGCTACAGTTACCAAGCAAAAAAATCGTGGCAAGGCAAACCTAGACGTCTATATCACTATAACATGGTGCTGTCTCTGTCATCAGAGCACAATAAAGCGAAGAAAGGAATTGGAATTCACACTAGGCAACAGTTGCATGACACTATGTGATGATAATGACCCGCAAGCAAAGTATTGCCAAGAGACAAATTCAGTCTGCAACAAGAACAATAGCTTGGAAAGGAACGGCGTGTTTCGGGCATCCGAAATACGCCGAATCAGATCGGATCCTTTGGCTGCAAAGAACGACTCTGGCCAAAAGACCGAAAGGGATATGGGAGTTTGCTGTCCAATCCAATGGAAGTGGAGTTTGGATTGGATCCGGGCCAAGAACGCGGTATGCACATGGATTGGTGGGGTGGTTGTCACCTTCAACATGTTAAAAATCGTCCTGCCGCCAAACACTATGCTAGGCATGCCTAACTAAAAGCTTGAACCAAGAGCAAGCGATTCATCAAAACAAGAACACTCTGCTAGGCATGTGCTGCCCATGAACACGAAGGATCTAGGAGTATGTTATCTTGTAAATAAAAACGGAATAGAAGCGGGCAGTTTCGACCTCAGTCTAATCTAATAATCGTGGCATAACGCGTGAGCATGCCCCGTCAGGTCGTACTAGGGCTTCCAATCGGGGGCGGACGGCCCTCCATTGATAGGATCGAGATCACGGATAGCAAGGAGGAAAGGGGAGAGGGGGGTGACCTTGAAGGCGTGGCGAGCCTTGCAGCCCATGAGCTGGAGGGTGCTCTGCAGGACGGGGCGGGTGTACCGGAACGCCCGCCGGCCGCCGCCGTCGGCGACGGCAATGTAGAGCAGCTTGGGCGGCGCCGCCTCCGCCATGCCTGCGCCGCGCCGGCCGCCGGATCAGGAATCCCCGCCGCGGGTCAGAGATCGGGGACGGGGTAAAGGTGGGGTTTTGAGGCGCATTGCGGCGGCGCGGTCGTCATGGGCGTGGGCGTGGGGCGGTGGGAGGGGCCTGGAAGGCAAGCAGGTGTCGTCACGACGCGCGCGCCCATGGCCTCCACATGGTCGGCCGCGCTCCCTCTCTCTCTCTCTCGGCTCGGCGCGAGTCGTCGCCTTCCTCCTCCGCTTTCTCTCTCTAAAGTTCTGGGATTTGTCCCCCCTCCCTCCCCTGTTTTTCTCCCCTTCTCCTTCCGCTTTTATTGCCTCTTGCCTCTCGTTTTCTCTCTCTCTCTCTCTCTCTCTCTTTTCTTTTACCGTTTTGATATTTTTTAGAGCTGCTATATGCTCCAAAATTATTATACAATGGATTTACAATAATAAAAGTGACACTCATATTACTTTAATCCAATTAAGTTGTATTGATTCTTGTTAAGGAAACGTCTGAATCAACGATTACGTTATCGGTATAAATTTATATGATACATAATCCTATCTAATGTATAAGTATGTCACTTGTATGGTTTTGAAAAATACTTTTCTACAATTTTTTAATTCTTGTAATATGAACGTTTTTGTAAGTACCAATTTTATTTAATTTGTGCTGTTCGGCCTTTTCACACAAATTGTTATCTTAATGAGGCATGGACGAGGAATGGAGCGAGGGGTATCTCCTTTTTGAGCTAGAAAAGTACTAGTACTATCTCCTGTTATTAATTAAAAACTTTGTTTCGAGAATTGGCATAATTTCTCAAACATATCTTCGACACCAATCCTGAGATTCTAGCAGTACAGTTTTATTCTTTTGGATTTAATTTAACTGTGCTAGCTCTTTAAATCAATGGCACACATTTCACAATGTGTAAAAAGGGGAAATGCATGATCCTTTCTTTCTTTTTTATCAATGAATCAATCGTTTTCGATCCTCTCTTGTGTTGATCTTTCATCTTTGTGTGTCAATTGGTTGTATCTGGTCTTTGTGGACAGGTGGCAGTAGTAGTATTAAATCGTCTTGATTGTGCCGGTGCTCCCATGTGAGAGTTAATTAGATTAGACAGGAACAAGTGAGATTTCGTAAAGAAAAGAGAGCAGACAAGAACAGGTGAGATTTTTATATGAAGGGCAAAAAAGTGCTACTTTGGATTAGGCATTTCGTCGTCTCCACTACTAGGTGGTGGACACGTACACACGTTTTCGATCTTATTTAATCCAGCAATATTTTTGGCAGCATATTCACAAATCCTTTTCTTTTTTTAGAAAGAACCATCGGGACAAAAATTCAGCTGCTATTTACGCGTCTAACTTGATTCTCACTCCGCTCACATCGCAAATAAAAGCATCTACAACAAATGATTTAAAATTGTTATTATACTGTAAAAGCTATTTTCGATGAAAATTATGATGTAGGAGTAATTTTTTTCCATTGTCGTTGCCGCTAAAGCTACATCATGGCCGCGAGCGGAATCCGTCAACCACGGAAGCTTCCCGGAACAAAGAAGAAGAAGGTCGCCCCTCCCTCCCCGGCCCTATAGAACCCTTCCACGATCTCGTTGTAGCTGGTGAACATCCTAGGGCTTCCTCCCCGCTGCCATAACTCAATTGAGATGTTGGCGCCATCATATTCTGTTTCAATACATATGCAATTGGGGAGAGTAGAACGGCGGCTTAACTAGGAGAGGAGGGAAGTTTAGTACACCACTTTCACATCATCACATCTCTCAATATCATTGGTTTTTATTTATTTGTGCATGCTACCCTATAATGATTTTTCACATACAATGATTTTTTCTATCCTCCACTATAATAATCGTTTCTCTGCATCATCAAATTATTTATGACATGTTGAAGATTCTCTAAATGATGTTAGTAGTTTTTAGTTGAATTATTATTAAAAGTTTGAGCACGGATGGGCGCGCCGCAGCCTGTCTGTGCCCCTGCCCTCTCTTGCTTGATTGACCTTTGTTGTCGTCCGGGAATGAATGAATGGCAACTGGCTAGCTAGAACCGGCGGCGATGGCCGCAGACCGTCCGTTGTTTCATGCAGGAGCAGGAGGGATCCGTCTCACTTTCCGGCCGTCACCTTTTGCTTTTGCACCTTCTCTCTTAACTACTTTTTTTCTTTTGGTTTTGGTACGTGTGTGAAACATGCATGCAAACGAGGATGGCCGTCCATGCATGGCGCGCGGACGGCAGAGACCAGCTGCTGCACCGGCATGGATGGATTCGGACGGCGTACGCCTCCAAAAGCAAAAGTCAGACGCACATCGCTAGCTAGCTCATGCATGTATAGACGGGACGTCACCCTCTCCTTGAAGAAGCTAGGGAGATGAACACGTAGAGGGCCAAGGTCTATAGACGACGTGGGAGTGGAGTATGCGACGGTGCATGGTGGCTAGGCGACCGTTGACTCACCCACACTGACTATTTCAAGATAGCACTTTTACTGGTTTGCTGTCAGCCAAGTAAGTTATTTCCTGCCCGGTCACATGCATGAATGAAGAGAGAGGAAAAATCCATTCAGTTGGGGTCGCGATCGATCTTGGATGGTGCACTCGACACGCGAGCGAGCGCGTGCGTCGTTGGCTGGTCGACTGCCGACACGTACGGTCCATCTGGTGCTACGTGGCCCTCCTTGGTTTAAGTTTCCAAGCTTCCAATGTTGGTTTACCTTTGCGGCCGCCGTTATGCATGGAATATAAATAAATAAATTCAGGCCTACGGCATGCATGCACAAACCATTAAACCATGGCAAAACCAGCAATGGCCGGCCGTCCGTTCTTTTACAGCAAAACTATTATTCGTGTCGTGTGCGAAAAGCAAACGTGATAGCTCTAGTCCATGCATGGCTGCGGGCGGGCGGGTGCATGCATGCTTGGGCGGTTTTATTCAAGGAATCGTACGCCGTCCGGCCCCAAAAGTTACTCACCCTGCAATCCGGCAGAGGATAATGCAGTTGGAGAAATAGTTTCGAATTTGCCTTACATTTGATCGAGCTGAATTCATTCGATCGTTTACTCCCTGATGAAAAATAAATAAATAACAAACACACGGTGAGGTCGGTAACAGCAGCAACCACATGGCAGGTATGGTCAGTTCTTTCATATTCTTTTCGTTTAAAGATTAGTTGATTTTTATTTGTGTATATGTGTACATACACGTGTGAATAAACGGAAATTATCTGATTTAAAATGAAAAAAAGGTATTAGTGATCTTGTCAAGTCAATTGTCAAAGCCTCCTGCAACATGCGCAACGCGACCGTTTCAACTTTCAAGGCCTACTACAGTAGCGAGGCTTTTCGTGGCCGATCGGCTGGCCAGGTGATTGAGTGCGTGCCGACCAGGTGATGCTGACAGACAGACACGATCGATCGGTCGTTTTGATTAGCCAAACACCAAGGAGTACCGTACCGCCTAGCTTAGTACTCCTCCGTTCCAAATTAAGTGACTTAACTTTGTACTAGTTCTAGTATAAATTTGTACTAAGGATACGACGGTTATTTTGGAACGGAGAAAATAGGTTTGGAGGACGTACCTGCGCGTTGGGTCGAAGCCGACGTACGCCAACTTCTCCTTACAAGAAGGAAGAAAGTGATCCAACAGGTTAATTACATGTGTCCATCGATCGGCAAGTCCAGTCAAAAGTCTAGAGATGCATCAATCAATCATTCATGCCACGTACGTACAGGCGCAACCGACCCTTGACTCTCACTCACTGACCGTTTTCAAGGTGCGGAGTAGTGAGCTTTGCATGGTCGTAGCTCCACGGTCCGTCTCTTTCCCGTCTCACTGACTGGCTAACGAGAAAATGCCATGCAGTAACTCGACTGTTGTACTCTCTTTTTCTTTTTCTTTTTGCGGGGTACTCCTATATTTCTATTAGAGTTAATTGCATCCATGAACTTGCATTGTTGGTACAAGCTTATACTACATAAACTTGAAAAATGTAATAAACTGATCTTGTAACTTTGATTTTCAGTACAAGTTCATACAAAAGAGTGTGAATCTCTCCACGGGATGACACATGGCAACATATTTTTATATAAAGACCCCTAAAACTTATGTACTTCATCCGTTCCGAAATAACTGTCTCTGTTAACTACTCCCTCCGTTTCAAAATAACCGTTTCATTTTTGTACTAGCTCTAATACAATGTTGTATTAATGCTAAGACAGTTATTTTGGAACGGAGGGAGCAGTAATACAGAATCCTTATAAGTTTCATCTAAACCAAACCGGAGGGACTTATTAGGACTTATAGTGGTCATTTGCGACTTATTAAAAAAGACTCTATGGGAGGAACTTATTGGGACTTATCAGCGTATCGCACGTACCGCATCCTGGGTCGTTCGCCTCCTCCTCGCCTCGGTCGTTCCCCGCGTCGCCCAAATCGCCGCCGCCGCCGGGCCCCTCAACCGCCGCCAGCATGGACGATGAGGAGGAGGAGCAGATCGCTTTCTTCTCCCAGTTTACCTCGCATCAACAGGGAAGCCAGGGCTCATCCGTCGGCGGGAATCTCGGGAGGGGAATGGGTTTCTTGGATCTTAACAGCAACGTTGACATCTTCCAGGAGTTGGGCTTGTACCAGCAACTCCTCCTCGACCAGTCGACCAGTCATGGCCTTCCTCTGGTTGGACCTGGTCGTGGGAGGCCCGTGCCCCAGGGCGGAGGAGGCCGCAGCCGGTCTCTGAACATCGGAGGCCGAACCGGCTCTCACCTGCGTCCGTTCGTCGCACCGGGCGCAACTGCCGTTGAGGGAGGCGTCATAGGGCGTGGGAGGACCGTGTCCCAGGTCACCGGACGCGGCGTAGGTCGAGCCAATGGGTCCTCATCGGCCGACAGTAGAGGAAAAAACTGCGGGGAAGCAATGTGTGTCGTCAACTGTTGCGTCTTCAGAAGACGTCGACGAGAATGAAGGCTTTCAAGATGAAGATGACAACAATGCTTTTGGAGAGGTAAAATTTGAATGTGTACATAGTTCTTTTTTTTGTCTCAGGGTGCAAATTCATCTTCTTTTTGTGCTAGCTAATTGTGTGTACTTGTTATGTTTTGTTTGAATTGTGTACATGTTATTTTTGTTTGAATTGTGTACTTGTTATTTTTTGTTTAGAAAACATTGCCAAGGCTGATTGGACAGACGCGCATATTACTGTTTTTTGTAACATCGCCTGTGAGGAAGCTAGGGATGGGCACTGTGTGAATGGTGTTTGGACAAGTAGAGCCTACAATAACATGAAAAAAAATATCAACGTGCTGGCCTCCTGCATAGTACGAAGCAATTCAAAAATTGCATAACTAGACTCAAGAGCTACTATACTTCTTGGGTGTGGTTGGGGCAGCAAACTGGTTGTGGCCGAACTGGAGATGGAGCTATAACCGCATCAAATGAGTGGTGAAAAAAAAATTAAGGTACATAAATTATTCTGCAAATTACATCTGAATTGATCAGACTTGGTTACATTATTCAGCCTTGTCCTAATTACCTAACTAATGTTGCAGGAGAGACCAGATGTCAGAAAATTCAAGGGTGGCAATCGTGAGTATTTGGATATGCTAATTGAGCTATTTCAAGGTGTGGCAGTTGATGGATCACCAGCTTATGTGCCCTTAGATGGAGATGATGAAGAAGAATATGATGTTGTCGATGATGGAAATGAGCAGAGTCCAATGAGCACCACCAGCAGGAAGAGGGGAAGCAGCGGCGGTGAACAGTCAGCTTCAAGCCCAGGAAAGAAACACAGGAGCCCAATGGTGAAACGAATGACAGAGCTCATCAATACTATGAATAGTGAGAACACTTCTGACATGATCACTGAATATGCAAACAAAAGGCAGGAAGCAAAGGACAAGGCAAGAGAGAAGAAATCAAACAACACTAAGGAATCCATTACTCATTGTCAACTGTTGGCAGTTCAATGTGGTGCAGACGAAACAAGTGTTGAGTACTTCATGGCAACCCAACTGTTTGCAGATGAGGCAAACAGAGTCATATTTGAGAGCATTTCAAGTAATGAGGCTAGACTGGCTTGGTTGAAGAGGTGGTGCATGATGAAGAAGTTGTACTAGTGAACTAGTTATCTTGCTTGTCCTTTTTATAATATAACTATGTAATGGACCTGAGTTGTGTGACCTTGTTAAATGATCATTTCATTTTAATGTGTTTCATTTGCATGTACTAATGTTTTCAAGTTGAAGAGGTGGTGCATGATGAAGAAGTTGTACTAATGTTTGCATGTTTCAGGATGATGACAGCAGTGTTGATGGAATCAACAGTGGTGATGGGAGCAGCAGTGATGATGAAGCACTGATGTTGTTCATGCACCAAAAAAGGAAGAGAAGAATGATGCAGATGGCCTGCATGATTGGTATGTAGTACATGGACTCTTACTGTAACAAAGGACCTAGAAGAGTACCAGTAGAGTCTGGGCATGATTGGGTTATGATAACACTAGGCAACGAAACTGCCTGTTACAACATGTTTAGAATGCACAAACCAGTGTTTGAGAAATTGCATAGTGTGCTTGTTGATTCCTATGGTTTGAAGTCCACTAAAAAAATGTCATCAGTTGAGTCTCTAGGCCTGTTTCTGTGGATAGTAGGTTCCCCTCAATCTGTAAGAGAAGCAGAAAACAGATTTGTTAGGTCATTGGAGACAATTGTAAGGAAGTTTGATAAGGTTTTGGCATGTCTGATCAAGCTTGCAAAAGACATCATCAGGCCAATAGATCGTCAATTCATAACTATGCATTCCAAATTAAGATCTAGAAAGTATGCACCGTTTATGGATAATTGCATTGGTGCAATAGATGGGACACACATACAAGTTGTGGTACTAGTTGCCACTGCTGCCCAGCATAGGAATAGACATAAGGAGAAGAGTCAGAATGTGATGTGTGTGTGTGACTTTGATATGAGATTCACATTTGTCCTAGCTGGTTGGCCAGGACCAGTGCATGACATGAGGGTCTTCAATGATGCCCGATCCAAATTTGGTGACAAGTTTCCAAAACCTCCACCTAATAAGTTCTATCTTGTGGACTCAGGGTACCCAAATAGATCAGGTTATCTTGCACCATACAAGGGTTTAACCTATCATTTCTAGGAGTACCGTGATGGCACAATGCCTAGAGGAAAAAAGGAAAACTTCAATTTCACCCATTCTTCACTTAGAAATATCATCGAGAGGTGTTTTGGAGTCTTGAAGAACAAGTGGAGGATTTTGTTTCACTTGCCTAGTTATCCACAGCAGAAACAAAGCAAAATCATTGTGGCTTGCATTGCACTGCACAATTTTATTAGACAAAGTCAGCTCGCCGATATAGATTTCGACAAGTGTGATCAAGATGAAAATTACGTACCATTGTCTATGCCAACGACCACAACAAATGATTCAACAAATGAGATGGAAAGTGCTGCTATGAATCAATTCAGAGCTTGGGTCGCTGATGGGTTGTGGTCCTTGAAACAACAATGATATGAACAAGTGTTGTTCGCTTATGTAATTTATGTTATCTCGGTTGTTATGTACTCTCTCTTATTTTGGTTCTTATCAACAAGTGTTAATCGTTTGTATGAACAAGTGTTATTTCGGTTGTCACTATTCTGTAATTCGTTTGTATGAACAAGGGTTATGTGAACAAGTGTTTTATTATTAGGATTTTTTAGGGGTAACATCAACTTATAAGTCCCTGTAAACAATCAGGTAGGGACTCGGGACTTATAAGTTCATGTGAACAAACAGGTAGGGACTTATGACTTATAAGTTGGGACTTAAAAAAGTCCTATGACTTATGAAACAAACAGGGCCTTAGCTTCTCGAAATCCAACGTCGTGATGATCGCCATCGTCGTTACAATCACCGTGAGCATGGAGCACACGCCCGGCTGTCCAGCCCCGTTGATTGTGTCGCGTGATTTTGTCGACATAGCGCAACCATCGTTGAACGTGTTACAAAGCTTCTTCACCCTACTGCTACTGTGTCGATCAAGGCGACTCGCTAACGCACATTCAGTTTCAGCTCCAAGGAGTGGCGGACTGGTGGTCGAGACGGACGAGGCCATGTCGACAGGTGCCATCGCGGAGCAGCGCGCAGGCACGACAAGAGCCAAGACGGGCGCATGTTCATAGCCAGACCGACATGAGCTACTAGTATCTTTGCCTAGAGCTTTCCAAACCAGTTCCTCTCGTCGTTGATATATATATAGGAGTATATTTTCTTGCAATTTTAACGTTGATTTCATTACGTTGGAAACTATGCAACATCGTACCGCTGGGGCAATGAAGTTGTCACTTTGTATGGTTGTTCAATAACCTTACGTGCATCGTCCTTAAAGTGTGGCGATGGCGCATCGGTCCATCTCCACAACCCGAGCAGGGTCTGCTCACCGCGACATCATATGCCTTGGTGGCAAGGTGATCCAATTTCAAGGACCGCACTAGCGTCGACCTACGACGTGATGTGTGTGTGTGTGTGTGCCCCCGAGGAATGGAATGGTGTTCCTGCTGATGCAAGTGTTGACGTGCACATGCACACAAAAGTAGCTCTGATCGTCAACAACCACCACTCCACTTCGTCTCATGTGGTTGTCGCTGCAAGGCCGCCAGACGAAGCCGCCGTTGTCCGTTCCCAACTCCATCCAACAAGGCCAATTCTGAGTTGTTAGGATGCGCAACTGTCGTTTCTACCGTAGCCGACCGTTGGCATCACCGGGCATAGCCTTGCACGCTGGATTCCTCGAAGATAAGCTGCTCGACGCATCTGATGGGGTGAAAGCCTACATCAACCATTATCTACACACAGTCTGGGAAGACAACTCCTACAACAGTCCAACCCTCTGGCGGTGGCAACGACAACAGGAGAAACCGATGAAGAGGCTGGATTTTGGGGGAAACAAGAAAAAGTTACAAGCGTGAGAGATAAATATAAAGGGTGATTTTCGCATAAAAACATTACAACGTATCATCTCTAGGTTCATTTTTGCAGGCTCACTTTGGTAAAACATAGAGGGTGATTTTCGCATAAAAACATTACAACGTATCATCCCAAGGTTCATTTTTGCAGGTTCACTTTGGTAAAACATAGAGGGTGATTTTCGCATAAAAACATTACAACGTATCATCCCTAGGTTCATTTTTGCATGTTCACTTTGGTAAAACATAGAGGGTGATTTTCGCATAAAAACATTACAACGTATCATCCCTAGGTTCATTTTTGCAGGCTCAATTCGCTAAAACATAGAGGGTGATTTTCGCATAAAAAACAAATTAGGAACTATCTGTAATTTCAATGATTCTAGTGAAGTTATCAACTCACTAGCCTAACTAGCTGTGACAACTTTTGAGTGTATAATGTATTAATAATTCATTTATTTATTTGATCAATTAAAAACTACAAAATGCTTATAAAAGTATATTAAGAAGATTTGTCATGTGGAAATTAGACATTGTCTTAGCCACGGTGATACGTAAATATACTATCTAGTAGGTCCCGTTGGGGGATGGCTTAAAAAAGAACTAGTAGATACCCGCGCGTTGTAGTGGGAATTTTGTGCAAATACTTCGTAATAAAAAAATGTGGCTACGTACAGGCAAAGATCCATGTGGCAGAGTCTAGTGCTACAAAGGAGCAATCCTATAAGCGTCGGGATTTTCCAACTCTCCATCGTTACATAGGTCGCATCCAACGGCTCAGGAGTGTAAAAGTTATTCTCAGGGTATAGTTTTTTGCACTAGGGTGAATTAGTAGTATACTCATTTTTTCTGAAAAATTGGCATAACATTGTGTTGGTATCGAACTATTAATAATCAAAATTATGTTGGATTAGCAGTATAAAACAATAAACGGACATACAATACTGCACAGAAAAATTGAAATAAACATGTCTAACTGCATGATAATGGGGCAATTGAATGTACTCATAAAGTATTTACTTATCAAAACTTGGGTGAGGTGGTAGCTTGTGGTTTGATAGAGCTTAAGGGCATGTTCAACGTTGACCCTTACAACAGACATCACACCCGTCCGTGAGCCGGAGGGAACCAGTTCACGAAAACCGATATGGAAACCGGTTATCCAACCTTATTCACAAATATTACAATCGAAATAAAGAAAATTCAAACAATCTTTAACAAATTAAACGCATTTCATTTAAATTTGAATACATTTACATAAAATAGATAATATTTCGTCCTTTCAACTACTAAAACCTAAAACACTTAAAAACTATTAAAACCCCTGGATGGTGACCTCACAAGCATGGAGAGGCGGAAGGGAGTGGGGTCGCGACAACCATCTTCGGCCATCCCCTATCGCGCGCAGCGGATCCACACATACACCTCCGCTGCGCGAATTGAAGGGAAATCTCGGCAATGGACGACCAAGGCTTCACCGAAGCAACGCACCAGCCCTTGCCTTTGCCTTTGGCACTACCGAATGCGACGACGGCGCTGAGGGACTACTCCTAGCCCATCTTGTCGATTAGTTCGTCCAACCGACGGAGGCGTTGCTTGGTCGTCTCGGTCGCAGTGATTGAACGATCGTGGGCCCAGGCCTCAGCGTGGATCTTATCGGGGTGGAATTAGGTGGGCGCCTCGTCGGAATTGGCGAAGGATAAATGGTCCGCCTATAACATCCCAATTTTCAAATTTGGACGTTCATATGATTTATCTTATGCATATTATGATTTTTGTTTTATGGATTTTTTTTATTTAGATTTTATTTTTATTAATTAAAATACCTTTTCACTCAAAGAAAAGGAAATAAATATAATGACCACTTAAAAATTAATAAAATAAAATTTAAAACATTTGAATAATCATTTGTTATTTTAAAATTTATTTGAGGATTTTTAATGCCCAAATGAACTCCTCTTAAAAAATATCATTTTTTGGAAAATTTCATTTTGGAACATAAAATTAGGTCACATAACTCCAGAGGATATGAGGCATTTATTTAATTGTTCTATGTTCTAATGATTTGTCTTTCTATTTATTTTCGCCACTAAACCTTTCTTATTTTAAACTAAAAGAACATTTTCCGTGGACCGAGAAAGCGCTCGGCCCAGGCGCTCACCAGCCGCCGGCCCGCACGCCCTCTGTGCTCTCTTTCCTTCAGACGCTGACAAGTAGGACCCACGCGTCATCTTCCTCCTTCCTCGCCATGCCAACGGAGTCCGTCCACCGCGGCCATGACAACGACGGCCCACTCGGCCGAGTTCAAATCGAATTCGGTTCCATCTCTAACCTAGCCCCTCGACCACGAAAGTTTGTACTACTATAAATACCCCGTGACCCCAGCCCTCTTTTGCCCCAATCTATTTCACCCGAGAGACCCCAAATCGAGCTCTAGATCGAAGTTCTCAGCGCCGGCCGAACCACCTCCGCCGCCGGTGAGCCCCATCTGCTGCACAACGCCTTGTTTTCAATTTTTCTGTATAGTTACATAGTTTTGTCCCCTGTGCCTCACTGCATCGGCGACCCTAAGCTCGCCAGAGCACCGGCGTCCGCCGAGACGGCCCGCTCCGTTCCGACGTCTCCAGCGATCTCCGTCACCACTTGTGACCCTATCGAAGCGCTGCACCTCAAAGTCCACTCCGCCGTTGCCTAGCACCTCCGTAGCCGCCGCCCCAACGACCACCGCCGCCAACCACCGGCAATCCCCATCCGTTACATCTAGACGAGGATCCAGATTAGCGGTTGTCCATCGCATGAATTCCATAGCGAACATGTTTCAACCAGTAGAATTGCGCCACGGATCCAATTTTAATTAAAACCTCCAAGATTAGTGTTTGAGGTTCTTTTAGCCCGTATCTTTTTCCTGGTTTATCCAATTTTGATTAGTTATCTCCTTGGATAATTTGAGCATCTAAAAGTGGGGGCATATTAAGTGATCTCATCATATTTAATTAATAAATTTTGGTTAATCAACTTTTGGAATATATTGATTTGAGGGTATTATATCAGACATATTCTATTTGTACAAATAGAATAATCTTTGATAGGAAAATTTTGTGATTAGTTGATGATCTATACTCATCTTTTACGAGTGGAGTTGGATGGACTCATGGCTTAAGCCATATTTATGTAATAAATACTCTATTTCTGGATTATCGATGTAATAAAGATGTGTTTTTATTTTTGTTATTTCATCGAGTATTATGTGCGCTAGAAGGCTGATCCAGGGACTAGCACAATAAGCATGTTTTGATCCATTATGGTAGGTTCGCTTCAAAATGGTGTCAAAACACAAGTAGAATGTAGGACGCGACTTTAGAAATGGAAAAGTTATTGGTTGAACACTCTAGTTTACAACTTCCCTACGTTTCCGTTGGGTCTCATAGCCATTGCTATTCGGTTCTAACTTCCCTCTTTCCAAATGTAGATGTCGACTACAATCAACAAGTTTGCTCAACCCGATGAGACTATGCTATTTGGAAGATGCCTGATGGAGATCATGGAGCACCTAAGGATTGCCTTGCCCACCTTGACCGGTACCTTCGCACCCTCGATGCCAGGGGAGACACGCTGGAGAATCGATGTCCACATCCCAGGACGTACTTTCGGAAAGATCACCAAGCCCATTGACTTTTTCTTGGAGCTACCATCTTGGAGCTTGGGTAAGAGTATAGCTGCACACGTCGCATTAGGACGCATTTGCGAGGAGTATCGCATGGATCTCAAAGGAACCCCTTTCATAATGTACGGACGCCGAGATCACAAAGGAGAAATAGTGCACACCACTGAAGATGATCCGACGTCATCCCACATCCAAGAATTGGAGGAGCGTATCCGCGGCATGGAGACCGTGATTTATTGCAACATGATCACCACCAAGAATCTGATGAGCCAAAAAATTGAGAATGAGGAACTTCTGAAGTAAAAGAGGGAGCATGAGGAAATCAGTGTGCTACATGATCAGTATGATGATCTAAAGCTCAAGTTGGAAGAAGCCGAACAAAAGCTTGATAAAGGGGAGCACCTCCAGGAAGGTCACTCTTATGGTGTTACGTCGGCCAAGACGAGGGCTATGTAGAGGAATTACGTAGTGATGAAGTTGGAGCCAACATAAACATGATATAGTCTTCTTTCGATGAGAGCTAGTTGCAGTTCACCATTTATACATTACTATTTCAATATTCGATTAGTTTTTTTGATTAGTTCGTTTTTCGGTGTGTGACCATGTCAACTCTTGTGGCATGGCTTATCTTAGGTTGATTGTCTTGAAAGGAAAACTAGAGATGAAACTAATGAATCAAGTATCTCTTTCATTAGATGATGTGATATATATACAGATGGAAGGACACCATGAATAGGTGCCTCTTCATGAAGGGGTGGAAGTTACAAGGGTAGATTTATCCCATAATTAACACATGTTAATTAATTCTAACACTCCCCATAATCTATACTTGTCCATCCAAAATCATCATCTTGATTAGAGGCTCCTCCAAAAACCCTGTGGGAAAAATATGAGGAGTATAGTGTTTGATATGTTGCCAAAACTCCTTCAAACCCAGTGGGAAAGATAAGAAGAAAATGCGCAACATATAAAGCTTATTGTCTGTTTTAACTCGATATGAGGAAGACCCATAGAATTAAAAAGGACAATAAATATGTCGTATATACTTTCTTAAAAACTCCGGTGGGGAAAACAGAAAGTATGACATATGTTCTTGTGTTGATATTACCTCATTAAAAACCTTGATGAGAACCTGTGAAGTAAACTCATAAAGGGAAAAAGAGTATAATATGATGCATTGAACAGGAGTAATTCAGGAAGATACTCCCTCTGATTCTTGCATATCTCAAAGTCGTCGAATACCAATTCCAGGGACATTTTCTGAATGTCGAAGTTGATAGAGACTTTGTGAACAAACGTATGAGTTTGTTGTATGATTTGACTTGCAAGATGAGCAATATAGTGATATTGCTTGTTACATAACCTGTTTACATCCGCGCAACACAAGCAACATTATCTTTGAGATAATGGTTGGTGGATGTAGCCACTAAGGTCTGTTTGAAAGACATTCATGGAGTGGCTATCACACATAGTATGAATACTAAGCTTGTCTATGATCTGACATAGTGGGGATCTAATCAATGTATCCAATGATATTGGTATTTATATTTCCTTGAAACAGGAAATCAGGACAAGATGTTTGATGCATTGGAGATATCGAAAGATAATCTTTAGTCCCAATCAATTGTGTATGGTGGATCCAATGGCATTATGGAACGTTGAGTCCCAATATCTCATTTCCATCATCTCTTGGTCTAAATAGATCTTTCTCTACGTCTAGAGAATGAAATACCATGAGAGTTATGGATGGATAAGATTTGTCCACAATGAATTTCTCCAATATATTCTGGATATAGACAATATAGTATATACCATAATGAATGAATGAAGGTGCTCAAGTCGTAGTAACGAGCGGTAGTTTGGTTTTACCCAAATCCTTCATATTAAACTCCATCATTTAAATGATTACATGTGTAGTCATTGCAGGAGTAGTCACTTTGTATGACACACAAACATGGATAATCATCATTGTAGGAGTAATCCTTGTGTATAAGGAACTCACTACGTCGGTTGTACCATATGTACCGACAACAATAAGTCGTATGGTGACTTATTGATTTTTACACAATTTATGTTGCATTTTGTATTTCGATTCAAAATTGAGATTCCATTGGAAATCAATCATATATGTCTGAATCTAGTGAGCCGCATAGATATGGGATCACTACATCTATCAACTGCATAGATAGATGATTTTATACTGCCAATGATATAAGTTATCGGAAAAAGATTCCACTTCTAGAGAATAATTAGGTATCTGCGTAAACCCTTGTGCTACAATACTTGCTCTATGTTTCACCACCTCGGTGTTCTCATTTTTTTTTCAGAAGAAAACAGGTGTAGGTATTGCTTATGTGAATACTGATGGCTTCTCGCCCTTCGTTGGTTACCCCAAGTGGAAGGTTTGAGATGTAGTGCAGTAGCAGTTTTCCCTCGGTAAAGATACCAAGGTTTGTCTCCAGTAGGACTCCAGAGATGATAAGTAGGTGTCAGCGACGCAACTGATGCGGACCTGCACACAGACACAGATAACTTTGTTCCTAACGAAGTTCAGAGAGGTTGTCAATCTCTCCGGTCTTGTTGTTTACAAAGGATAAAACGCAAGGGATAATGATAGCACGTAAAAGCAGTAAACTAAATAAAGCTTGGAAACAGTAATGAGGATATGGACCGGGATACGTGATGTTCACTAGTGATGTCTCTCTCCCAAAAGACGATAAAACCGCTATGCGAGGTAAACAAATTACAGAAGGGCAATTGACAGGATTATAAACGCACCGCAATGCTAACTATGCTACAAAAGAAAGTAAGAGGCTCAAAAGCACGGGCAGTACGCCAAAATAAGTAGACCGAAATCCATCTGCATCTACTACTAATCATCCACCTTGAGATATCTATCCAGAACATCTCGCTGGTATTAAGTTGCGAGCCCCACCCAAAGTGTAAACCCAAAGCAACAGACAACTGCATTAAAAAGAACTTTTCGTAAAGTAAACAATCCTTGTAATCGCGGTTACAAGCACCGTTGTTTTCCCCCTTGTGGCAACAGCACATCCCCTAGACTCATGTTTCTGTCACTCAAGTGTGTCATCGGGGGGCATGAACCCACAATCTAGCACAACGTTCCCTCTTGGAGTCACTACCTACTACTTGGCCAAAGCAATAAACAACAACGGAGAACATGCAAAAATTACTTAGGAACAAAAATATAAGAGATAAAAACCAAATATATTACTCTATCACAATCTGAACATAATCCCATAATCCATCAGATCCCATCAAACTCAGCATAGCAACAGCAGAAATATTACAAAGGTGCCTCGATCATGTAGGGAAGCTCACGAGGTCTAAACAATGAAGATCAAAGAGGGGAGGAGAACATCACATAGCTACTGATCACGGACCCATGGTCCAAGGAAAACTACTCACGAGACATCCGGGGAGCATCCATGGTGGAGAGGAGACTCCCGGAGGTGAATCCTCCCTCCGGCAGGGTGCCGGGAAGAGGTCTTCTGGTTCTCCCGATCTTAGAAGCGCGGCGGCGGCGGAACAGAGGCGAGTTTGCGGAATAGGGTTGCTCTTCTGCAGTTTTCCCGTGACGGAGAATAAATAGGCGAATGGGGGCAGCCAGAGGTGGACCAGGGGCCCCAGGCGCCCCCCCTGGCGCGGCCAGGGGTGGGGCCGCGCCGGGTGGCCCTCTGGCCCCTCCCAGGCTCTTCTCGAAGCTTCCTGTACGCTGATTTTTCCTGTATTTTTCCCGGAATTTTTCTGGCACTTTTTATATGGGGGAAAACTGAAATAGAAAAACAGCAGAAAACAGGAACTGGCACTGGGGTGCACTGAGTTAATAGGTTAGTCCAAATATGATCAAAAGTGTATGAAAGTGTATCTAGATCATAGCAATATCACACAAAACATGCATGGAGCAAGCAAAAATTATAGATACGTTTTGGACGTATCAAATACCTTCCCTTATTGAGCAAGATTATTTCTTCTTAGAATTGCATCCTTTGCTTTAGTTCAGTCCGAGTGTTGTTCACACTTTTCCATGGCCATGGTCTTTGGACATGAATCATTTGAAAGGTTTTTGCAATCTAGTTGAGAAATGTATGTCGATAATTGTAGACTTCCGGTTAAATGTTTCTCCAGAATATATATGTTTATATATAGTTGATGGAAATATCGTTACCCATGGTGACTGCTCGCGATTTCCCAATGCGGTTGAGTCGGGTATTCCGATGTCCCGGCCATTGTGTGCACTATGACCTGGGTTGGTGGAGGTTTCCCATCTACTGGGTGTATACTACCCATTAGGTGTCTATCAACGTGAAGTTGACTTGCATTTACGGATTCAATGGCCTTAATATCCTTGCTTGCGAGAAGCTTCATCCTGATGTATTGTTGCCATGCTTCTTCCCCTGTTGCTTTGAACGGGGAGTGGAGTGATTTTTGTTGGTACCATCACTCTTTCAGGCATATTTTTGCAGGATTGTAGGATTGTGTGACACCTTTATATTCAGTAAATGAATTTGGCGGGTTATTTGCAATGTATTGCAAATCTTCTGAATGCATGGTTCAGATCTTTGAGTACGTGGATTTGAGGTAGAAATGTGTTGAACATTCCAATAATTTCCTGGCATTATGTATGGTACTTGAATTCTCCCCCTAATGCCTGGAAATATTCCTCGGTGTAGCAGCATACTGGCCTATAATAACTCCCCATGAGAGGGCTTGAGGTACTGATGGAAATACAGTTATTCCTCACATAGATCCGACATATATGTTGAGGGGCCAATGATGTATGCCAGGGTGGTGATATCGGTGTATAACCGAATTACCGAAGATGGGAAATGCTTAAGAGATTTCCATGTATCAAAGATAAAGGGTAATAAAATTATGCAGTTTGTCATGAGCATGTAAAACTGCATGACTACAACGTAAAGTTGTTAAGTTGCAATTTTAAAGTAAAGATCATGCAATGAGCTTAATTGTTTGGATAAAGGATTCTACCAAACCATATTGAATCTAGGCACATAGGACAAATTGCTAAAATTCAATTATAGGGCCATATTAAAGGCACACAAGAAGAATTTTGTGACATTTTGTCTATTCGATTTGTTTGAAATCGATGTTCAGGATAATGAGCCAATGGTTTAGTATGGCAAAATGCACACATGAGACATCATGTAAATGTGTCTTTTACAACCATGGAATACCTGAATAGTCTAGTCAATGGTTGGGAAGAGCCACGTACCTCGCTTGATGAATTCAAGGAGTTTGAGTGGTTCAACGTAGACTTTAAGGTGTATGCGCCTTAAAGTTAGCTTCCTTGCATTGCATGTACTGCACATAAAATCCAAATATGTTAGAATGTAGCATCATTTTAGTCACGATCAATAAAAATTGCTAATAGTTTCAGTTTCAACCCAATGTCGAAATGACCAAGGCGAGTATGCCAAGTTTGTCATGTAGAAGACATTATGGAAGCTATCATGTATGCAACAAATGCTACGGGTTTTGTAGTATGTATAGTGCGATCCAGATGATAAGAAAATAATCTGTTTGCCATATCCGTATATGGTGAAGAGAATTTCTTTCTCTTTGTTGTCATCACAAGTTTCTCTGTGGAAACTATTTTGACGGATATATCTATAGTAGTAGGGTACGAGTTATATCGAGACACAATAAAGTATCTTTTATAACACTCGAGAGTACCCATAGGGATAATAAATATGACTCGAGTTGAGTCGATAGTTACATCATCGCGTCCAACGATTATTGAAATATTTCCAGACCTCTTAGTAAGAGTGGAAACATTATATTTCCCCGAATATAGAGTTTGTGGTGCATATGTCCACAAGGCACATATCATATTTCATTTGATTGACCCCCGTATATAACTATATATAGACTTGAAGATTTCCAGTATGAAAACCTCTATCATATATATAGAATACATACAAATGTATTTGTATCAAAGTGTTGATACAATATATTGTGATATACAATATATGATGACAACAATACTTATGTTCTTATTAGAACAACATTAATGGACATAGATAAATAGATCACTAAGAAGACTAAGGGAGTAAATGTAGTCTCCAAACATCTCGGTTGATGCAAGTTCAACCATCATGTTCTTCGTGCTCGTAGGGTCCCGTGACAGCTGGAAAATCATTTTATTGCTTAGTTCTAGAAGAACATCATGCAAAACAACTGACTTCCTTGATGGTGTGTCAGGTTGAAGGTTTGAAGTGAGTTTCAAACCTTTACCCTTGAGGTCGTTTGTGTCCCGGTGGCGTGGCTTGGATTGCATGTGCTATCCCATGGGATGCAAGACTGATCTTGATGTCCATGACCTGCTTAAGTAAGTTGTGGCCATTGAGGGCAAGAGCCTCAAAGTACTTAGCCATCGATTACTTATAGGGGCAAACCAGAGATAATTAATTTACCAGGAGTAAATTAAAAATCATCATGGTTTTGTAATAAGAATGCAAATTTTTGACCCAAGTGTATAACTTGAAAATGCTCAACCTCAATTGTGGGAACATAACACGTTGAAGATCATATAGATCTCACAGTAATAGGCTGCATAATCTGACAATGTCAGTAGATGCGCATGGTTTCATTAACTTGTGTATGTCACAATTTAAATATAAGGAAAAACACGTTAGAGGTAATCGTTAGTCGAGATTGACAAAACGTAGGCCTCTCCGTAAGAGTGATAGTCTGCACATGGGCAGTAGATCAAACTCATTACCTAGTGTTTCCTAATATAATAAGGGAGATGTAATTGTCAAAATTTTGCAAGTCTATAGTGCGGGAGAAATCAATCTCGACCGTTATGACATGTTCATGAAAAATGGCAATGTGGTAAACACATAGAACATATCATATGTTGTGCGAGAGAAATAAATCTCGACCGCTAAGACATGTTTTTGAAAAATGGCAATGTGATAAACACATAGAACATATCATCTCCGGTGAAAAACCGGTAATTTATTTATATTACAGTCTGCGTAATATAAATACATCTTAACATTGCAAAATTAATAGATTTCAAGGTGACTTGAAATTATTAGTGTGAATCTCAAATTGCTAAGGATGACACCTTGAAGATAATCTCCAAATGGAGTAGATCTTAGCACTAGGAAGTATAATCTGATGAAACCAATAGATACTATCTCCTAATGGCTTATGTCATGACTTAGTAAAATGTATGGGAGAGCACTTTGTGAAGCAATCATAATGTCGAGACGACAAAATGTAGGCTTTATCAGTAGTCAACGGTAATCTGTGTACGCAGTAGATTCATATGACTACCTTGTGATCCCAATCATCAATTTGAAAAAATCACCTTAAATTTTGCATATGTATTTGCAAGAAATTGAAAATCTCAATTGCAAATAGATGTATTATTCTCGTCATGTATTTAATATGAAAATAGATATATCATAAAAATATCTGAAATACGTTGAGTACAACGAAAAAAGTACTGTAAAAGTACTAAATTTATTTTTGCAAGAGATTGTAAAATCTCAATAGCAAATAATAGATATAAATAATCTCAACAATTATTAACACCGACATTATTTATATTATTATTTTACTCTGGAGCACAACACTCAACAGGTAATGCTAGTAAATAGCACAAAATCTTCTTGCAAAATACCACAAATATTGTTGAAAAAAATGGGTTTATCATCTTTTTTTTTGCTAATTCGCAGGGATTCTATCGCAAAAAGACGAAGGGATAAGATTATCCCTAATTCCCTATCTTCATCCGTGCAGTTAGTAAATCGTAACTGCCGCCGCTGCAATGGGCGTGGGGCGGATGGGCGCGGTGCGCGGCGCGAACACGGCCTAACGCGGCCGGAAGCGGTCGGTCGATGCCAGGCGGCCACGGTCACGGGTGGCGGCGCGGAGGCCGGGCGCGGGTGGGAGGGAGCACGTCCGGCAGCGCGGAGCGCGCGCTCGTGAGGGCGGGACTGGCCAAGGGCGGCCACGGGCACAACCGGGCAGCCTTGGCGCAGGCAGTAGTCCGCGGGGCTGGCGCGCTCGAGGGCGGCCATGGCCTGGTGCGGCCAGGCGGGACCGGCACGGGGGGCAACCAACGATACGGCGGGGGACGGGCGGCCACGTGGGCGGCGTGGCCGAACGGTGGTCGGGCAACGCCCAGGCAAGGCCGGGCACGGGGCAGCGGACGAGCAGACGAGCGCCGGGCGCCGGTGGCGCTGAGGCCGTGGGGCGGAGCGCAGCGCGGTGCTGCAGAGGCCGGGCAGACCCGCTGTTGCGTGCCCCAGATTTTCTTCAACAGATGCATGCATACCTGTGATCCTCCTCGTTTCGTAGATGGTTCTAGTGTGCTATCGCCGGCAACGGCGAGTAGAAGGATTGAGAGAGAGCAAATGCAAACCGGATGACCATCAATCCATTTGATAGATTGTGACTGCGAAGAAATCGGCTCTTATCCTGTAATGGTTCTTCTTTGAAACAATGGAGGCGGATGCTAACTCTTCTTTGTGCTCCAGATTTCAGTGAAGCAATTCTCGCAGGAAAACAAAACGATGGATCAGATTCTCCTGAGTCCATATTTATTAATCACAAGAAGACAAACAAAATTAAAATTCTTATCCTGCACGGAGGTATGCATGCTCCAGGCAAAGCCGGATTCTAGGCGCGTTTCTTCTCATCGATTCTGTGCCCCGCGTGGTTCGCCAGCAGCGTCGATCACTGGATGGCTCACGAGGGATCGCGGTGCCGTATGGATGTAGAGGACGCGGGCGCCGCGCGGGATGGAGCCTCCGCTCCAAGCGCGGGCAGGCGAGGACGAGCGCAGCCACAGCTTGGCGAGGGCGAGGGCGGACGCGCAGAGCGTTCTTTGCGTGGCCTTTCCGTAGAGTCTATGTGCTGATAACATCTTAAAAGTAAAACTAGAGATGAAACAAATGAATCAACTATCTCTTTAATTAGATGATGTGATATATATACAGATGGAAGGCCATCATGAATAGGTGCCTCTTCATGAAGGAGTGGAAGTTACAAGGGTAGATTTACCCCATAATTAACACATGTTAATTAATTCTAACAGATTGTGTGAATCTTGTGATTGAAGTGAGTGGATTAATTTGGAGTTATTACTATATTTTGCATATGGTTAGTGTTATTTCCTTAGGCCTAATTCTTTTTATACCTCGTCTATTATAACCAGGGAAGTCCTGGTATTTTAGGGGCTTGGGGAAGACAAAAGAAAGTGGCCCTAAAGCCACATTTTTCTCTATTATAATTGCAAATAAATACTTGATGCACTATAATTTTTGTTGCCTTGTCATGTCGGCTATCCAACAAACAGGGGTCATAAATATCCATAATTTTTTTGATTGACATTGATATATGTTTATTATAGGTTTGTGCCTATACTAATTATTATCATACTATATTTTCTCACTAGGAGGTTGTTCTACCATAACTAAAGGCATTCCTTGAAATTTCTCGAAGTAGAAGTACTTGTATCTGTTCTAGAAAAATGGCAACATCTTCTTTCTGGAAGTCAAACAAACTCATATGCAATACTTCATAGATACCATCTTGATAAATTAACAACAATTTTGTTAATTACACAGAAACATATGATATAAGAAACTAAGAAGTCTCCTACTTAAATAAAAAAAATTCAAGAAAGGCTTGGAACATGATACGGTGATAGCTAGCAATTTTCAAATTGTAAGATTTTGCTCATGCTTATACTCGTGAACAAAAATCTGAGCTGCAATTCCTAATCACAACCAACACAAGAAATAAGAGTATGAGAAAGGTATATATGTCATGAGAAGAAAGAACGGTCTATAAAAGTGGGATTTGCATTGAAGAGGAGGTTGATTGGAATCTAAAAAATTGTAATATCTTCTACCACTAATCACGCCGGGAGCAGAAAATCACAATTGGAAGACATAGACTGGGTGTCATCGACCTTGGCATACATAGCTGATTCATTGCCAATCGAGAAGAGAAGTAAAAGCCAAGAAGACTGCACCCCTGTGAAGAAATAATTGATTGTTTCCACTTTTTTCTCTTAGAATCAATTGATCGGGTAAAAAATTTCACGTGCATAGGGAACTGCGTCATCGGGGTCCCTTCACACTCAGGGGTTGTAACAGACCATGATATCAATAGGAATGATAGACTACTCATATCAACAAGGTGCACCTTCTTTTTCGGAAGCCTGGCTCCAAAGAATTTCAAAGTTAAGCTTGCTTGACTTGGAGCGATTTGAGGATGGGTGATTGACCGAGAAATTGATCACGGGTGCGCACGAGTGAGGAAAAAGTGTACAGAAAAGACTAGTGTTGTTATGTGAGGACAATCTAGATCCCAGACGCATCGACCGTAGAATCGGTGGTTAACCGGTGGTTTGGTCGGGGCGTTACAGTTGGTATCAGAGCCGACCCTGATGGTTACACGGTGTGTGTGCCGGTCGGTTAGTCTTACATGTGGTACATGTGGGATGCCTACAACTGGCGCACACAAACATGTGCCAAATGGGAACGTTCCTGCTAGGCCAACGGGGACGTCAGTTTTTTTGAGGGGTGGTGTATGTAACAACCGAGGATCTCAATATGAATGATAGACTACTCATATCAACAAGGTGCACCTTTTTTCGGAAGCCTAGCTCCAAAGAACTTCAAAGTTAAGCGTGTTTGGCTTGGAGCGATTTGAGGATGGGTGTCCATTCGGAAAGTTGATCCCGAGTGAGCACGAGTGAGGATAAAGTTTGCAGAAAAGACTTTCGTGCCTCCTAAAATATTTCGGTATGCCATAAGATGTTGGAGCATACAAAAATGGTGCTTTTAAATACCTAAAGGACCTTTTGTAGAACAAGGTACAAGGATGGATTGGGAAGACTATGTCTACTGCTGGAAAGGAGGTTTTGGTAAAATCGGTCATCCAAGCAATACATGTGTATTCTATGTCATGTTTTAAGTTGCCACGTGATTTGTGTGAGTATCTGAATATGATGATTAGAAAATTCTGATGGGGAAGTAAGGATGGGAATAGAAAGCCTCACTGGGTTTCGTGAAAGGTCATGCCACAGCCTAAAGGTATGGGCGGCCTGGAATTTAAGCATTTCGAGCTTGTTAACCTTTCTTTGTTAGCCAGACAGGCCTGGAGGATTCCGCATAACCCGAATACTTTGAGTGCTAGGATGTTGAGGAGTATCTACTACCCATCTTCCCTTTTTCTTGATTTTCGAACCGAGAAGCCACCTTCGCAGATTTGGCAAGCGGTATTGGAAGGCAAAGGAAATCCTCAAACATGGTCTCATCAGATGCATTGGTAATGGTAAAGATTCTAGTATTTGGACTAATAACTAGCTGCCGAGAACTTATTTCTGCTAATCCAACTAATCAGGTTGCTGATTTGCTTGATACTACTGCTAGCGTTGGAGAAGGGACCCGATTGAGAAATGTTCCTACCCATGCACGCTACCATTATCTTGGGTATCCCATTCTGTATATGCGATGTGGATGATACTTGGGTGAGAGCTTTTGAGAAAAATGGTGCCTTTAAGTATGATCTGTGTAGATTTTTTTTTTGGCAACGAAAGCTAGACGGGGGCATGGTTGGAAGGCACTTTGGGACAGTCCGACCAGCAACGGAAAGAGCGAGACTAGAATGGTTTGTGGAACACCCAAGTGCCCAGCAAGGTAAAAATGTTCCTGCGCTCAATACCAACCAAAGACTTCTGGATACATCGGAAAATGACTAGTATGGATTGTTGTGGACTTTGTGGGATGAAGATTCATGACGACATTCACCGCTTGAGTATTCAGTGGCTCGATGTGTCTGGGCCCTAGCCGGCGAAGATTTGTTCGAGCACTTGATGGGTACTAGGGAGCGAGGAGAGAAACAATGGCTTTTCATGCTTATTGAGTCAATGTTTAATTCATGAAAGCATGAAAGCATCTCCTGATGGCTATGCTAAAATTCATGTGGATGGAGGAGTGTCGAGGGCAGGAAATGTTGGTTCATCTTGAGCAACGTGTTGTGACTCGACTGGCGCTTACATAGGGTCTTCGGCTTGGTGATATTTGGGCTACCGGATGCAAAAACACTTGAAACTATTGTGGTAAGGGAAGCTTTTGCCCTTGCGGAGGACCTTATGTTGCAGAAATTCGTGATAGCATCGGATGCAAAACGTGTGGTTGGTGATATTACAAGCAATAGTATGGGTACGAATGGACAGATTATAGCAAAAATCAAGCGAAGATCACGGGTGGTTGATAGTTCCATTACTTTTGAAGGCCGGGAGTCCAATGCAGAAGCTTTTTTACAGAAACACGCAAGAGCTTTGCGCGTTTATTGCATTAAGATTGGAAGAACAGTACAAATTTGTTACATGCTCTTTCTCTCTCTCGATCAGGGGCGACATATGTGGCTTATCGAACCCCAAGATCCGTTATGTATCCCTCACATAGTAAACTTTGAATAATAAAGTGTGTGGGCCTAAAAAAAATATAGAATTATCTGGGAGCAAATCACCAGAAAGAAGAGAAGTAAATGGCCAGGTTTGGATTCCACCTCCAGCCGGTTTGGGAAAGGCAGTGGCGGCTGTTGCCCGCAGCAGTGCTGGTGATTTCCTGGGGGCATCTTCAGGGTCAGTTCTTTTGGCGGCTTCTCCCAGAAGCTGCCCTCCCCATCTTCTCTGAGAAGTCGCTCCAAAAAGTTAGGAAGGCTTTCGAAATGGCCTAACACGGGGCATTTCGGAAGCCTCCCTAACTTTTTGGGGCGACTTCTCAGAGAAGCTGGGGGAGGGCAGCTTTTGGGAGAAGCCGCCAAAAGAACTGGCCCTGTGTCTTTCCGGGAAGTTTCAGACACACAGATTGTTGAAGCGTAACTCTGAACAAAGAAGCTCATAAGCTTGCTCGTTCATCGCTGCGAAAAAAATTAAGCCGTTTTGTTTGTCTGTTACATTCGCATGAGGGCTAAAACTCTTGTTATGTGGTGAATAAATAGATATTGATTTTCTCAAAAGAAAAAAAATCTGGAAGCAGATCAATCAGAAGCCATCTCATCTAGTTCAAGAAAAGAGAGAGAGATTAGCGCACTGCCACCTCATCAAAATGAGGGCGATCGAAATAGAAACTCGATTAACACTGCCTCTCTTTTAAATAAAGTATAAATAAATAAATTAACACTGCACTATGCTCAACAGTTTTTTTTTAAACTCCGCCTCCAACCCAGATATTATTAGTATCATCATCATTATCATTTGTATTCCAAATGAATGATTAACTGTATGTAGCCTCATTCCGGCAAAATTTTGTATGTAAATACAAGCGGATTAACACAGCCTGCAATGCAACCCAAGACTATATACGGCACAGATTGCATGTTTATTACTCCTTCCATGTATCTATATTATCTCAGATAACCAGTCCAGCTCCCTCTTCCGTTCCATCAGACCTGATACCAGGGCACCATCATGACGATAGCCCCTCCAGGGACCAGCAGAGCGCCTCCAGGCCATCTGGGAGAAGAAAAGGGCGAATGCTTTGCGCGCCGGCACGCTTATGCGCCGAGGCCAGGGAAGACAGCATCATCAATGGTGGTGCTGTGAGAACGGCCACCATCTCCTCTTCTTCGCCGTATGCGACCTCGGAGCATCTGTTGACACAAACCATAGAAAAGAGAGGGTTTTAAGTGATTATCATCAGGCAGAGGTCATGATGTCAGTGTGGAATGTTGGTTGCATACGTTTGCGACGGGTACTGGACACGCATTGCATGTATGCCAATGGCAGGCAGGCATGCTACTCACCGTTCTGTGGAAATATCGAGTTGTAGTGAACCTCCGCCCAAAAGCTCAACAGCACCACTGAGATCAATCAAAAGAAAAACAGTGTAAGTGCATAGTTAAGTATCAAGATCACCCACTTGGAGCTGTTAAGAAAACTAATGATCTGTACTACCTTTGTTGGACTTCTGAACCTTGGGTTGGATCTCGATGTAGCACGTATCCTTGAACGAGGTCATGACGAAAATCTTCACTCCGTACTGTATCAGATTGTGGAATTGCGTTAGAATTAGCTTTAGTAAGTACAAACCCTGCCAGCTGTGATATATGTTATGCCATGAGTAAGACAACATGCAGAGCAGTAGTAATATAAGCACCTTGTCAGCAGCAGCCTGTAAAGTCACATGGTCACCCCATTCACCATTTCTGTCAGTTTATGCGCCATGTTAAATATTAGTTGGCGAAGCATTCACATGCGACTAATCTGTTCCAGTCATAAACAGTTCTTCAACTGTTGAGCTTACCGTGATACTTTGTCCAAATACTCCTCATATGCCATGGGGACATATCCATCATAGGCTTCACGGTTGCTTTTAAGCTGGAAAAAGAATTATTTATCAGACTAAAGATGAAAGTGTGAAAACAGTGAATGAAGCTAAGGATCACGAAAGAAAGATTACTATTGTAGATTACCTGGCTAATTATCTGTTCCCTCACAAACTCATGGTGGTCTGGAGTTTGGTAGAGCTGATCTGATAGAGCGCGGAACTGTGGAATTGAAAATGTTAGATTGCATCAATTGGTTGTGGCTTATGTACTACATGCATAACAGTAAGCAAGCAAATAATGGAATAACTCTGTGAAGTTACCAACTACTGCTGCTACTATGCTTATTTCAACAACAACAAAAACTAAGTATTCAGGTGAGGATGGTGCTAAGTACTAACCTGACAATTGCCATCACCTTTGACCTTGTTCTCAGTTAGTTCATACAGCTTCAACCTACAACATTATACATGTAAAAATTACTGAACTAAACCTGGACACTCCACTCAAAAAGTTATGAAGAAACACACTATCAGACTTATCCTAGCACATCCGCTCCATAAAATTCAATGCTTCCGCAGCATTTACTACCAAAAGCAATCCCACGAGTATGAGATCTCCGTATTAACATAAAATTGAGATTTAAGACAGACCTGTCTGACAGCCTTTCATGGTCCATGGTGGCTTCGTCGACTGATGGAATTTCTCCATTAATTTTAGGGACATGCTGGACAAGGCAAAACAATTTTTTTAATCAGAGTTGTAAGTGTAATTGGACTGAAGCTAATAACAGATGCATAAACGTATTAGAAAAGAAAATAAGAATGGCATAGCAGTTTTAACTTGCAGCCTTTTTCTACAAACTGATGGTACGAGTAATAATTTATTCCCATGAGGCTATAAGGAAGGCAGTAATTTACAGCTTTGTAAGGAAGGCAGTAACACAGAGTTAAGAATATCCAATTTAATTCACCTTACAATTTATTTACAGATTTATGGAAGAATTTGTTATCGCGTTGTCTGTTAAAGTACGTAGTATTCACAATCAATTATCCAACTGACATATATACAGTTGTAGTTTTCCATTGAGGTTTTAGCTACATGTGCACAGGTATTCTGTCAATTATCTTACCTACTTTGGCCATTGCTTAGTGGTTACTTTAGTAAGTGAACAAACATGAGACTTTTCGAGCTTCCTTGGAAGCAAAACTTCATTTACTTACTAAGGAGGCAAATCAACCTTAGCTAAACAACACTTTTACCAAGGATCAATAGACTCACGGGAACTGGGTGCATCGGGTAAAATCTCTTCCCTACTTCTTCCTCCATTTCAAGACAGTCGTCACTGCCAGGGTATGAAGAGGAACTAGACGGATCTACATAGACTGCATCAGCATCATGCTCCTGCCCACCAACATTTCCTGGAACACACAAAAAACATTAAGAGGGATAGGAAAAATGCGAAAGGTAAAGGATGAATCGGGCTATGGATAATTTTCACTACCAGGATGGTACATGCCTACGGATGGGTGGTACATAAGTGCAGAGGAATGCAAATATGTCTCATCTGGATGTGATGCATCTGCAGAACCAAAAACAAATACATGAGGAATGCTGCTTTCTTTTTTCATGGTTTTTGCACAAAAAAAATTGCAGGACATTCGACAAAACTACCTCTAGCATAATTGTAGTCACAATAGCTGTTGTCACTGAAACCATTAGGATGTCCATAGTAGCTGTTGGGCGCGGCAAAAGGGTCATGGAAAAGGTCGTAGGCCCAGTGGAAATTTTGATCTTTCTCACACATGTTCATCCGTTGGGCTCAAAATTCTCTGTCAAAAGCACTGCCCCTACCAAGTAGATTCAGTGATTTTAGCATAAGGGAGTGAACACCAAAAGAAGAACAGAAATGCGTGATATGCGGCTAATTTTGCGCGGTTGCAACAAAGTCAAGCACTGGTGAGAGAATTGACATAAGTGAATGATTTGATTGATCGCGTTAGGAGCACTCTCCCTTAATGTGCGATGTTATTACTAGTGATGATAAGGACAGATTTGAGAAAACCAACAGATCAGTACGCAATCCCCCCACCCCCGGGCCACGCCCATATTATTAAGATATCATTAACATAGCTTCTTATCAGTCTAAGCAACCAAATCAACAACCTAATAACATGCAAGATCCCTTTTCATTTGTTGCACACTGATTGAACAACCCAATATGATTACTCCCATCACACGTTAGCAAAACAAAAGGCCGCAACGGTCTCACAACCCAATCAAACGCTTTTTTAAGCAGACTTAAAATACTCCCTCCGTTCCAAAATAACTGTCTCAACTTTGTACTAGCTCTAGTACAAAGTTATACTAAGGCTAAGACAGTTATTTTGGAACGGAGGGAGTAGTAGATTGCGCCTTGACTGCAGATTACGCTTGATAGGCGAACTAACTGCAGGCGATATCCACCTTAATTTCTTTGATACGAACAGCTGACGTGCTCAGTCCTGAACTGCTAAATTAGGGCCTCACCCACTGTTGTCCACTAAAAATATATATCTAACCTGTTACTAACAACAATTAACAAATACAGTATGGATTAACAACAGACATATGGGTAACTGTATCTAGCATTCTAGCTACCCTGTTTTCCTGCAGAGTTAGCGGCTGCCTCAGCAGGAAAAATGGTGGAAAAGTTGCAAGACTATAATACACTGATCAGAAAAGTTGCAAGCCCTGCTGCCTCGTCCAATCAGAAAACGGGGGGAACCGACGGGCAGCGTTGTCCCGAAAAGCGGTATCAACGATCATGAAACCGGATTGAAGCAAACCTTAGCAGGCAAGGCTGCAGCTTTGCTCCTGTCGGTTCACACGGCCCAGAGCATTTCTCCACAGAGGAAGGAAAAAAGGCATTCCTTTCCGTTTCCACAAGCTAGCTAGCAACCACATACAACCAATTATTTCCAGTGCAGGCGGACAAAATAGCGCATCGTCACCGGCTCATAAATTGCAACAAGATCGATCGCAACCGCTTTCGTAATCCAATAAAAAATAAATCGAAGAACAGATTGCGATAGAAATCGGTACATGAGAGGAGCTCCGCCGGATCGCGACCGAATTTCCTCCCGAAGAAAACCGGCCGCATCGATGGATGAAAAAGGAGAAAGCGAGGCGCACTGACCTCGAGCTCCGCCCCTCGGGGACGACGGCGACGGAGAAAGCTATGCGGGGGGGCCAAAACCGGATCTTCCTCTCCCCCGGCCGGCGACGGAGAAGCGGAGAACTACGCTGCGGCGGAGGCGGCTCCGGGCGGGTTCAGCGTGCAGGCGAAGCAGCAGCAGAGGGCGCGGCGGCTCGGGGCGGGGACCATCCGGGATTCCACGGGCGGCGGAATTCGTCGCCGTCCGGCGGGCTGGGGGAGGAGGGAATCAGCCAGGCGCGGTGTGAATCGAGCGCGAGAGGGAGGGAGGAGGCAAGAACTGATTTTTATTTTATTTTTTATATTCTCTCACTCTTTCGGCTGGCACGCGGCCTCTGCTGTTTATAGTACTCTCCCTGTACCACTGTGCTGGGGGGTGGCGCATTTGCAAAAACGACCTCGGGTTTATTTCATGTGACGGTGAGGTCCTTTGGGATGGGAGTGAGCGAGACGATCTTCCTTCCTTCCTTCTCTGCCGTGCGTGGCGGCGGGAGGACGCCTCTTGGAACATTAGTTAATGACTTGCCATGTTTCATGAGGGTGGCGGCTTTTTTTGAAGCTTAAAAAACCGCCATGTATGACCGTGTTTGGAATGATGATGGGCAGGGGGAGGTAACAACAATGGTGTAGCTTTCATTCCTTCCCAGAGGGTTTCGTGCACTATGATGGCGACCCGGCGTACCGCGGGCGACCCTTTCGGCTTGTTGTTACCTGGCATTTTTGTGACTTCTGTGAAGATAGGGAATAAGGACTTGTGATGTCAAGGTGACGTTGTCGATATGGCTCGAACGTTTGGTTTGTGTTTTCTCACGCATAGGTGAGCACCTAGAAGAAGAAGGATTGGCGGCGGCAGTTGTTGATCGTGAATCAGAATAAAAATAGGAGGTGTGGCAAGGGGTGTGGTATTGAATTTTATTTTGCGGAGAAAGAAGCCATGATGTTCATCGGTTTGTCCTTGGTTAAAAAATGGCACAATTATCTTAAATTGAAATCCGTTATTCACATGGTATGAGCTTGAAGAGGCCAAGAGGCTCTATGGTTTGCACATTAAATTCTATTGGTCAGATATTGTTGAGAATGTATGCCTTTTTATTTTTGTGGTGGTGATTGCGGGAATATGCATCTTCATACGTTACTTGATGGCTCATTTTTCTAACAAGGGACAAACATATGGTGGTGGCTTTTTGAAACTTAAAAAACCCGCCAAAATGTGACCATGTATGGAATGTTAGACATGGGAAATAAATGACAATGGTGTAGCTTTCTCCCTTCCAAGAGGGTTTCGCACATGCCGATGGTGACGCGATACAACTTGGCGTACCTCAAGCGACCCTTTCGGTTTGTTGTTACTTGTTGTTTTGTGTTTTCTTTGGAGATGTAGTATGAGGATGCGGAACTCCTATGACGACACCCTCAGTGTGGCGTGTTGTGTTGTCGAACCCTTTACTTTGTGTTTACATGTTACCGTAATGGTATCCTCATGGTATGAGCTTGAAGAACCCTTTTGTCATTGAGCGTGAATCGTAATGAAAAAAGGAGGTGTGGCAAAGGGTGTGGAGAAATAAGCCATGGTGTTTATCGGTCGATCATTGGTAAAAAAGCACCCTTTACTTTGTGTTTACTCCTCATGGTATGAGCTTTAAGAACCCTTTTATCATTGACCGTGAATCGTAATGAAAAAGGAGGTGTGGCAAGGGGGTGTGGAGAAATAAGCCATGGTATTTATCGGTCGATCATTGGTAAAAAAGCACGCCTGACTTGGATTGAACCTGTTATCATCATGGTATGAGCTTGAAGAAGCAGAACGGCTCTATAGTCCACACGCTTGATTTCATTTGCCACGTGATTTGTCAAGAATGTATACCTTTAATTTGATTCTTGTGGTGGTAGCGGCGGGAAGACGCATCTTCGTATGTTAGTTGATGGCTTCTTTTTGTCACAAGGAAGGAACACGTGGTGGTGGATTTTCGAAACTTAAAACCCCCCGCCAAATATGACCTTGTTTGGGATGATGGTCATGGCAAGCTAGAATAATGGGTGTAGCTTTCTTCCCTCTGAGAGGGTTTCGTGCATTCCGATAGCGACACTACGCAATGCGGCGTACCGTGTGTGGCCCTTCCGGTTTGTTGTTACTCGTTGTTTTGTGTCTTCTTTGGAGATGTGGAATTAGGATGCGGAATCCCGATGGTGACACTATTGGCATGTCGCATCGTGTCGTCGAATTCCTTGGTTGTTTGTTTACACGTTATTGTAACGTTGACCCAGGACGAAGGATTGGCGGCTATGCCACCACTGACCGGGACATGTTTAATAAAAGGAGGTATGGTGTATATTTATTTATTTTATTTTGATTAAATGAAGTATTCTATTAGAAAATCACTCCTTAGTGAAAAGCATAAATTGGCTTTATGTCAACGCTTGTTACAAGCGCTCCATGGTTTAGTTGGCCAAGCATTTTCGAGAATGTATGATTTTGATTCTTTGAGTTGTCGTTTTTCGTCGTAGGGACACCCGGTTGCTTGTAGGGTATGTCGTATTTATGACTTTAATGATTGTACTATTGCGTATACATGCAGGACACAAAAGTTTATACGCCACCAACTCTATTCAATGAACTTCTTGGATATTACCTTAACCAATAATTATTTGAAAATGTTGATTCAACCATCGTTACAACTCAAAGATAAAAGATCGAACGGTGGAAAAGCATCACACACCCGGAACAACAACCCCACAAGCGCCAACCCAAAATGCATGATTTGTTTAGCAAAAAAAATGATTGGGCAATTTTTTTGCTCCTAGCTTGTAAAATTTGATATGATTTGTCGACTATCGCTGTCAGTGCCATGGATTATTCTTCGTTCCATTTCGCTTTGTTAGACGCTAGAAGATTTTTGAGAAGTTCGTTGGTTTGTATGAGGAGAGAGAATGGAGAATGTATCAAAACTTTGCTTGTGAAATGAATGTTTATCTATCTATATCACGCACAAAAGAGAAACGAAAGCGTACATGACACCTACAATAATGCTTTCCGTGGATCAAGTTGAACACGTGTACGCATTAAGCTCTAGTACTCCACGTATACCAAACAACAACGTTCGAACTGAATCGTACCTATCCATCCATCCCATCGGACCTCGTAGTACCACACGATGGAATTCCAAAACGCGATTTCATAGAACCACAGGGACCAAAGCAGAAAAAGAAGGGAAGGACGGAGGGGAGAGAGAGAGTCCCATCGTCCGTCGACCAGTGGAATCGCGTCAGCGGGCCGGGGCCCGCCAGGGCCAGCGGGGGCGTTGACGTCACAGGCCCGTCTGTCTGAGCGACGCGGACTCCGAGGGAATCTATCTCTCTGCGCGCCCGTCAGCCCGCGGGCCCCGCGCCCCCTGGATCCGTCCAGCCAGCCCGGGGCCAAAAAAGCCAAACGGCCCCCGGAATTTTTCATCTTTGGTTTTTCTTTTTACAGTACCTACTAGTAGAAAAACTGGAGGTCCATGTCGAATTTTCAAACTTTAGGGTGAAAAGATGATAATCTTTTTAAGGAGCCGGAGAGTGACCGGCACCACGATATAGAGACTCGCAGCACGATGGATGGATTTCTGCTTACTGGTTGGATTATTTTGCTTTATTAGCTTTTTGCTCTTTAAAAATGACGATAAACTCGGCTGTGGATGAACGAGAGAGATCTCTGTTACAACCTTTGTCACGTGTCGTCGACATCCATACCTTATTGCACTAAACAAAGGATAATAAACCCATCTAGGAAAAAAAAAGGCAACGGCGACATTGTGAGTTATGGCATAAAGAACTAATAGCAACATTGCGGCGGAAATTCTCAACACTAGAGTAAGGCTCAAAGCGTCTATAACTGGTGTTGTCGGAAACAGGAGGCGAACCACCTGAAAGGAGGAAGTGGACGCATCAATTTGTTCTCTTCCTTGTGATTCTTATATTACTTCTATTTTATCTTTGAAAGCAAAGTAGAAGTTGATGCATAAGACTTTGTTAGGTGATTTATCTAATGATGAATAGTACGTGTCAGGATGAAGATTTCTGCTTATTCTTTGGGTAAACCGGCAACAAGATGGATGGATTTCTTTTTACTGGTTGGATTATTTTGTTTTATTGGCTTTTCGCTCTTTGAATATATTAATGAACTTGATTATGGGTGGACGGGAGGGTCGTGACTACGACCTTGTTGCGTGTCATCCATCCATTGCATATAATCCATGTCTCAAAGGCCATGTAGAGAGGATACCTTTTCCAAAAAAATGTACAGAGGATAATAAATCTACAAAGAAAAAGGACAACAAAGACGCTATGCGATATAATGGATATGACTAGTGGTGGCAAATCTCAACATTAAAATAGGGATCGTAGCGTCGATAACTGGTGTTGTCGGAAACAAAAGGCGAGCCACCTGAAAAGAGGAAGTGGATGCATCGATTTGTTCACTTCCTTGTGACTCTTGTGTTACTTTTATTCCATCTTTAAAAGCAGGTAGAAGTTGACGCGTTAGACTTGTTAGATCCTTTGTCTAATTGTAAATAGTGTATGCGTTAGGATGAAGTTTCCCGCTTTGTCTTTGCATAAACACTCTCACCTTTACCTTTCGCTCCAGGCCTAGCATTCAGAATGTTCTTATTAAAGTTTTTCTCCTTCTCGAATACTTGCTTGTGACGCACATTCGTCTTCCTTCGTCACGTATTATACTTCCTTTTCTGTTCATCATTTTGTCATATCATTACCAACATTCGTCACCCGTCATGAATGAAGATGGATACTAAATAAATAATCAATAATTTGTACGTGTGCCACTATGATGGTAAACTCTGAAAGCGAAACCTACATGATCACTGCATGCATGCCACAAGAATCACATAGTTATTTTATTTTCATGCCGAGTCCATATGTATGCGTCAGCGTCGTTGCTCTTCCTAAAAATAACAAATTCAATTCAAATTGCATTTGTATTGTTTCATGATAGAGACTTGCGGTTATGTCATGATAAGAAAATAGATAGTACAAATCACAATAGACAAATTAATTAAACAAAGTAGGGTCATATGAATTTTAATGGGACAGATTATGATGCCTGGCTTTTCGCTTTTTGAAAGTAGTTAACTCGATTATGGATGTACGAAGGGTCACATTATGACCTTGGTGCATGTCATCGCGGCTAGGACGAGTCATTTTTGAAGGCGCTAATACAAAGGATATATAGGCAATAAAAATGCTACAAGATGCAGAGAGAGAAAATAGTGGCAAATAATCCTACCATCAAAATAGAGCTTAGTGCTTCTATTTATAACCCGTCAAAAAGTGATAAAGCCCTTGACAAAGGAGTCGGCGCATCAATTTGGTCTCTTCTTTGTGACTATTATATTACTCTTGTTCTAACCATGGAAGAACATAGAAGTGTAAGACATTATTAGATGTTTTATCTAAAAATAAATTGCACGTCTTAGGACAAAGCGTGCATAGTAGCATATAAGATTTTCCCCCTTTGTATAGACCCTCTCATGTTTCATCGTGGTTGTTAGCCCACGAGCCTGTAGGATCGTACTCGCACGCACCTTATATGCGTCCGTCTAGCCCGAGGGTGTAACGCCCCGATCAAACCCACCGGTTAACCAATGTTTCCATGGTCGCTGCGCCTGGGATTTAAACCGTCCTCACATACCAACACTACTCTTTTATGCACACTTAAAAAAAACCCTTAGAAAACGGGGGTGAATCCCTTAGAAAAAAATTAAGTGGGTGCATCAACTTGTTTCTTCCTTATGACTCTTATGTTACTTCCATTCCATCTTCGAATGCAGATAGAAGTTGACACATAATACATTGTTAGGTACTTTATTTAATGATAAATAGTATACATTATGTTACTTCCATTCCATCTTCGAATGCAGATAGAAGTTGGCACATAATACATTGTTAGGTACTTTATTTAATGATAAATAGTATACATTAGGATGAAGTTTTATGCTCCGTATCTGAATAAACCATCTCAATTTTAGCTCCCTCTCGAGACCTAGCAATCGAGACGCTCTTATCGCCATACTAGATGACTTCTCAAAGATGGAAAAGTTTATCTCCTTCACGAATACTTGCTTGTGGCGCACCATCGTCTTTCTAAGTTATGTACTCCCTCCGTTTCATAATAGATGACTTCCAAATAGATGAATCTAGACTACATTTAGTTCAAGATACATCTATTTGCAAGTCATCTAATATGGAACGGAGGGAGTATTATATTTCCTTTATGTTCATCATTTTGACATATCTCTTTCCTTGTTAGTCACCCGTCATGGATACGGAAAACAAAAGCAACAATCAATGATTTTTGCGTGCGCCACTCTGGTTGTAAGCTTTGAAAGTGAATCCTACATGATCATTGCATACGTGCCTCAAGAGCCTCATAGTTTTTATTTCCATACCGACTACACATGCATGCGGGATGCTCTCCCTGAGAATAATAAATTCGATTCAAACTACATTTCTATTGTTCCGTGATAGAGACGTATGGCTACATCATGAAGGAAAGAAGAGAGAGAAAATGACAATGGGTCGAATTAATTAAAGAGAGCATATTCACATGGATTAGGATGAGTTAGGATGCTCGGTTTTTTCGCTCTTTGAAAATGATTAACTTGATTATGGATGGACGAGGGGTCGCATTATGAACCTGGCTCATGTGGTCACATCTAGGACCGTCTGTATCTCAAGGCCCTAACACAAAGAATACATAGGTGATAAAAAACAGTAAAAATGCTACCATATGTAGCTGGGAAAACTATTGGTAAGGAATCTTAATTACCACCAAAGTTGGGCTTAGAGCACCTATTTATAACTCGCCCGAAAACATGTGATATACCCTTTGAAAAAGGAGTTGGTGCACCAATCTAGTCTCTTCTTTCTGACTATTATGTACTCCCTCCGTTCCACAACGTAGTGCATATTTTGATTTGAGAAAGTCAAAGATGACTAAGTTTGACCAAAATTATAGAAAAAAGTACTAATATATAAATACCAAAATTACTATTATTAGATTCATCATGAGGTGTACTTTTATATTATATGTATTTTATATTTTATATGTCAACAGTTTTATGCTATAAACTTGGTCAAACGTAGATATGTTTGACTTTTCTAAAATGAAATATGCACTACATTATGGAATGGAGGGAGTACTTTTATTTCATCCATGCAAGCACATAAAAGTTGAGACGTAAGGCACTGTTAGATGTTTTAGCCAAAAACAAACCACACGTGTTAAGACGAAAGTGGTGAATAGTAGCATACAAGTTTCTTTCCTCTTTGTATAACCCTCTCACCTTTTGGCGTGGGCTCTAGATGAACCCTCTTACTTTTAGGGATGCAAACACTCTTAACGCCAATACGACTGCTTGGACGGGCAGTTCTTCTCTTAAAGGATTGCTTGCGGCACTCCACCGTTTTCCTCATTTATGTATATTCTTTCTTTTCTGTTATCACCATCTATTTTCTAGTTCGTCATGAGTCATGGGAGGCATATACTGAAGCAAAACTTGATGATTTTTACATGAGTCACTCTAGTTGTAAGATCACAAAGCGAAATTTCCGTGGTCATTTCATACATGATACAAGAGTCGCATGGGTTTTATTCTCTTGTTGATGCCTACATATGTACTAGCCCCCGGGCGCCCCACAAGAATATATGTAATAGTCTGTGTTTCTGTTCTTTTCAAAAGTAATAATTCAGTTTGAACTGCATTTGTATTGTTCTGTAAAGTGTGAATAGTAACATATAAGCTTCTCCCCTCTTTCGTATACCCCACACGCCTTTCGGCTTCGGCCCCGAATAGACCCTCTCACTTTTAGTTTTCGCTTGACGCCTAGTGATACGGACGCTCTTATCACCTATATTAGACGGCTTCTCGGAGGTGGGAAGGTTTCTCATCCATGAATACTTAGTTTGTTATGTATCATACTTTCTTTTGGTTCATCATTTAGTCATCCCTTTCCATCTTTCGTCATCAGTCGTGGGAGACGGATACCTAAGCAACACTCAATTATTTTTGCGTGTGCCGCTCTGATCGTAAGATCGGAAAGCGATACCTCCATGATCATTTCATCATACATGGCACAAGGGTCACATGGTTTTTTATTTCCTTATTGCTGAGTAGGAAGGAGTACATACGTGCACGAGCAAGTGTATCTGCTCTTTCAAAACTAAACAAACAAATTCAGTTCGAACCACATTTGCACTGTTCCCACGATGGAGACTGATGGTTAGGCCACGAAAAGAAAGCAGATGGAAGAATTCATAATTAATGAGACGAATTAATTAGAGAAAGCAGGGTCACACCGATCGATCTTAGTCAGGGTGACTTGGATCCGACACGGCCGGCGTCACCCGTCCCGTTCCTCCTAATGCTCCATGAGAAGGGCCTCTCATTGTTCACGTCAATGTGAAAGGTTTTTGGTTCAGAAGGAGAAAAAAGGAGGAAAAGGAAACTTATATAGAGAGCATTAACATGAAGAAACATCCAAAGACGATGACGGCGACGACGACGATGAGGAGGAGAAACGGCCGGCGTCGCAAGACGGGGCGGCGGCGATTGGACCGGGAACCGAAAATTTCCACTGTTTTTCAGAACCTAACAAATTTGGTGACCTCTGGGCAGTTTTTCAAGTCGAAAACTTTATCAGAAGGAAGAAAAGCCATGAAATGAGGAAAGGAGCCGCATGAATGCTGCCGGGTTTCATGGCAGGTAACCTTCGCCATCCATCCATCGGTGGTGACCGGCACAAAAAGCAGCGGCTGCAAATGGCAAACCATGTGACAGGTTCGGCGGATCACCATCTCAACATGATGGATGCATCATCACACACACAAAGCATGTGCTAATGGATACTCTGAAGATGATGTGCATCAGGCATCAAATGGCCTTGACAACGGCATATGAGATGTCAGATGAGACTAAGAAGAACGGTTCAGAGTATCTAGGGGGGCCAAGTGCTGCTCCCATTCCGTCGAATCGACAGGCGAATCGGACTCGGATTCGACGAGTCGAGCCCGAAAGGAGCCCCACAGTTGCTGCCCACCACAAGAAGATCTGCCTCTGAATTCTGCTCCACCTCCACCCATATGCACCATATGGCCGGAGAAAAGTTGGGCAGGAAGGAGATGTTCTGATGATCATGGAATCGAAAGTGTTTCACTGTGCAGAGCAGAATTCCTCTGCTTTCCAGCCACCAGTAAAACCTACTACAGGGGAACAGCAGCAGAGTGAGACCACCACCACAACCCACCAGGAACTCTTTCCTTTCTTTCTTCTTCAGAGAAAATTCGCCGCATTTACATGAGTTTATTTACGGTGGAGATTTGATCATAATATCTGGTAATAGAAGGATCGATGCGTCGAGCTGACTTGTAGTTGTAGCCTCCCCTATGTATGTGCTAGCACCAAGAAATTCTACCGATTGGACAAAGAGGGGTCTCTTTCTGATGTGTGAGCAGCTGGGTCTTATCTGAGCAAAAGGGATGGCCGGCAAGGGATGGATGTACCACCCAGCATCAGATGTTCAGATCATTCCGCAGCCGAGCTCGAGATAAGGCGCATCCTCCGATTGGTCGGCAGCGATCCACTGGGTTCAGGTCACAGTCTTGCCTGAATCTGAATCATTCCCTGCATACAACCCTTTCCACATGAAAAACGACAGTTTTTAGGAGTTCTTGAAGAAAAAAGAGAGCATATTTTGAGTTTTGGACAGACAAGGTTATTGGTAGAGTCCACAAGATGGAATAGCTGAAAGAAACTGGGCCAAAAACACAAACGACCTACTGATTCACAATCTTGCAGCTCGGACCAGAGTAATGCACAGAGCAAGACGGCTTAAACACAAATCTACAGGACCGAAAAAGTTACACGCTGAAGCGCAAATCGCGCACCTGTTATGAACTTCATCTCTATGAACAGCTAGCTATACTTACAGTTACAGTCACAGGCAGGAGGGTGACATCTTTTTTTCTCAGCAGGTCTTTATGATCTCAGGTTTCCAGCCACGCCACACGATCTGGCGGCAACCGAACTTGAACTCCTGGAGCCTCCTCTTCAACGACCCTTTCTTGGTCCGCTTCGCGCCCGGTCCAGACACCGAGCCGTGGTAGTGCAGGGGAGGCTCCGGCGGGCCGATCTCGACGCTGTCGACGATCTTCTGCACCATTTCATACACCTCGCTCATCTTCGGGCGCGACTTGGGCAGCCGGAGGAGGCAGCGGTTCGCCACGCCGGCCAGCTTCGTCATGGACTTGAGGTTGTAGTGGCCCTCGAGCCGCGGGTCGACGATGATGGGGAACCGTTTGACGTCGGAGATGTATGGTTTCACCCAGTCCAGGAGCTTCTGCTCGCCCTTTGGGCGGTTCCGGTCGATGGGACGGCGGCCGGTGATGAGCTCGTAGAGGAGCACGCCGTAGCCCCATATGTCGCTTTTTGCGGTGAGGCGCCCGGTTTGCATGTACTCCGGAGCGGCGTATCCTAGAGTTCCAACCACCTGTGGAACCATAGGTATTTGATATGTTAGTTTAGAAATTAGATGGCCGGTCAGAGAGGATGTATCAAGTTCAAGTTGTACTAGGGGCTAAACAAACTGGCAAGAGGAAGACGAACTTCATAAACTAGTATATGGAGAATCTCCTACAATTTCTAAAGGGAGCTAAAGCAGTGCGTATGTAGCTATTGCTTAGCCTCACATAGTGGGATCCATATGTCATAAAAAGAAATAAGATGGTTTTCTTCTGTGCAAAATGTATTCTTACTGTTACTGAAATCAAACTAGTATCCTCCTAACAAAAATAATAGTTTAATTAAGTCATGGTAATAAATGTCCAGCAAGTTCTTTGCCAAATTTTCCAGCGCAGCTAAGCACATAATTGCCCTATTTGCTACCTGAACTAAACAAACTGGCAAAAGAACTAACTTCATAAAACTAGTATATGGAGAATCTCCTACAGTTTCTAGAGGAAGATAAAAGCAAGAACTTTAGGTGGGCACCAGGTAGCAGTGCATATGTAGCTATTGCTTATCCTCACATAGTGGGATCCATCTGTCATAAAAAGAAATAGTATGCTTGTCTTCTGTGCATTTTTTTTAATGAAACCAGGGTATTACCAAGCAAATGTTTTCCTAACAAAATAATAGCTTAATTGACATGGTAATATATGTCCAGCAAGTTCTTGGACAAATTTTCTGGTGCAGCAAAGCATGCAAAATCACCCTAGTTGTTTTGGTAGTTGAGTAGATACTTGAAAACAGAACTCATGTTACTTGTAGATGCAGTTGGCTTTATCTGAAGAAGAGAAATGTGATTTCTTTAAAAGACATACAATATTATTTTGGCTAGTGCTGCATGCTGAAGCAGCAACAAGAAACGTATATAGCTCTCATTGACGACTATTCAAGCTGAAGTACTCACTCCTTTCTAGGACTTCAGTTGTAATTTTCCAAAAATTAAGAATATGATTGCTGAGCACTTCAGAAACTGAGACATACATATTTAAGCATCAATAGCATACACTGAAACAATTATACCATTTGAGGTGGAGCAACTGGGTATCCATTTTCCGACTTCATTGCTATCAGAAGGGAACCATGTTTTAGGAAAAGAAACAGCTTGGTACTATGATTATCCGTATCTTTAGAACATCATATATTTTGCAAGCCCGATAATGTAAAATGGTTCTTTGTTGTGCGTACCGCTGTGGAGACATGGGATAGCCCTTCCTGCGGTCCGTGCCTAGCCAATCCAAAGTCTGACAATTTTGCATTCCAGTTCTCATCCAACAGAATATTAGATGTTTTCAGGTCTCGGAAAATAACCTGCACACAAATTGAAACAGCTAAATAGAGTGCAACTTCTCATACTGGACGTGTTCCCTTTTTGCTGAATGTAACTAAGCATTGATGCTAATACTACACAAATGTTCCACATTGAAAAAGTTTTAGTAGGTATCGATCACCAAGACAGCAAATGAATTTACCTGAAAGTCCATCTCTTCGTGCAGATACTTCAGCCCACGGGCAGCATCAAGAGCTACTTTCAATCTCATTGGCCACGATAGAGTTGAGGTCGACCTACTTGCCAAGTGGTCATCCACGCTTCCGTTGGGCATGTATTCATATACTAGTAGCCGCTGCATTCCCCGCTCATCGTCATCCGCACAGTAACCAATCAGTTTGACAAGGTTTGGGTGCTCAACAATCCCAAGCACGTTCATTTCTGTTAACCATTCCTTCTGCCCCTGAAGAGAGATGAATAATATATTAGGAACCCCAAACTAGTGGCTGAAGCTAGATTACAGCGTAAGTGCCTTAAAAGTGGCTCATCAAGCAAGCGGAGCTGAAATGCTGGTATAAGATGCTCGGTGGTTTGCTCGAGTACTGCTACGCTTTGTTTATTTACAACTTCAGTTGAGCTGTTGTTGCTAGTATATGCTGGCATTAGTTGACTCACAACACCCCAGGCTAGACTAGAACAACATGCAAGTATAATACATGGAATGAGAATGCCAGGAATTTTACAAGCATAAATTATACTGCATCACCTGAAGCAACCAGGGCCTACTGAATGGATTCTTCTCTTAAGGAATAATTAGTTTGGAAACCCTGAATTAGTTTCAAGGTGCAGAATTGCAAGATATATATCGCATTTCTAGCCATGAATGAATTGTAACACCTCTCTGAAATGCCTAAAAGTGATACTAGTGAATACGTATGTAACTGTAAGGTAGTGCAGGACAGTGTGAAAGAACTTGCCTGGACTCCCTTGCGGTTCAACTGCTTGACGGCGATCTCGACGCGCTCGTGGGGGTCGTCGGAGCCCTTGATGACGCCCCTGTAGACGCACCCGAAACCGCCCTCGCCGACCATGAGGGAGCGGCTGAAGTTGCGGGTGGCGCTCTTGAGCTCGGAGAAGGCGAAGACCCTGAGGTTGGTGGGGCGGTCGGTGAAGCTGGGGTACTGCGTCCGGCGGATGGACTCGGCGCTCATGTCGGAGACGTTGATGGAGCCGGAGCGCGGGTCGTGCTCCGTGGACGTTGTGCTGAAGGAGCGCACGGAGGCCGACATGGTGGCCGGGCCCGTGCGCTCCGACTCTGCTGCCTCCTTGGCGTCCCCGTTGAGGAACGGCAGGCACCTCATGGCTGCTGCAATGCGGTCGGAATTCAGTCAGGGAAACGATTAAGAGTGAAGCTTGATGCTTTGCTTGAAACATCATGAACACAAATCTGAATACTGGACACCATGAAGCACGTTGTGATGTCAGGCAAGAAGGGATGCAGACAGAATTCTGAACTGAAAATGTTCGTTTTTCTTCAGGTGGCAGTGTTTATTTCAGATTCAGCATACGGATTCAGTAAGGGTCTGAGCGTCAGCGTGGACTGTGTATGTAGATTCAGCAAATGAAACCGGAGCAAGAATGAACGACAAGTAGCACTAGAACAAACAAATCTGAATTGTTTGGCACGGAAGAATAAGGACCTTGCGCTGCTCTGCGGAGATCATCACGCCGTGTTATTAGAAAGCTAGTACAACATTTGAGTTTCAGTCCGAATTGTTGAATTAAACTAAGCTAAACAGATGGGCGATCGGCCATAATTACCCAACTAGTAGTACTAAATCCAACCTCTGCTGATTAATCCCCGCACCAGGAGTGGGAGGGGAGACGGGAGACCGCAATTGAACCGAAGCGCGGCCAATCTCAGGCCATGGAAGGGTGGCAGAGCAGAGGAGAACAGGGGCGAGGGTGGAGAGTAGAGAGTAGAGAGGATGAGTCACGGCGACGAACCTTTCTTTGGGTGCGGCGCGGTTGCTCACGATGGCGGGCCGCCCGCGACGAGGCGAAATCCCAGAAGCAGCGGCGGCGGCGGCAGCAGGAGTCGTCGTCGGATCCGGGCAGGAAGGGAAGGGACGGGGAAAGGGGGGAGAGGAGGAGGAGGAAGGTGATGATAGGCGGACGCACGCACGCGGAAGCAGGGGAGGGGGGAGGGGATGGTGGACTGGAGTGACGGCGGAGGGAAAGGGAATGGAGCGATCCAGTCAAAGCGGGGATGGAGGGAGCTCCGCTCCCGACGGGACGGCTGATATTTCTTGGTCCGTCTTGTCTCTTCTTTCGCTCTCACCTACTGACGAACGACGGCGACGAGGAGGAGGAGATGCGGGGTGGGACGCATGCCCCTGCCCTGCCCTGCCTGCCGCGCAAGTGTGGAGGAAGACGACGAGGTGAGGGGAGGACGAAGAATTCTCTCTCTCAGGAGCAGGAGCAGGACCCAGGAGCGGGGTCTTTGGTCGTCGCCGCCGGTTGTCTGGCTTGAAGAACGTGTGGGGCAGCAAGGCTGGCTGGCTGGCTGGCTGGCTGACAGGATCTATCACGAGATCCCGCCACCATAAATTTTTCATTTTTTGGGACATACTACTGCTATATGGATAATTATGGAGTATCCGGCGAGCAGTGATTTTCTTCACGGCACATGGTTGGGAGTACCATTAAAATGGAAACCATATTCATCTGTCTACAAATCAGAGAGATCACTTCAGGGATATTGATGTGGGAATCCGCTATCTAACTCTAACCATAAATATTGCAATCGAAATAAAATGAATTCATACTTTTTTTTTACAAACTGTACATATTTCATTTAAATTTGAATATGATTGATTTTAAATAGAACGCATTCATCACATTCTCGATGTATTTGAACTAAACCATATTCTAACCTACTCTAAATATATGATCGTCGAAGCCCGTTTCCCATGACATGCCTTTCCCATTTTCGATAAAAAGCTCACTGCGTCTCCGTGAGCACCGTCAAATGAAGCTTCAACGGAATGGGAAGGGTGGTGGCTTTCATGGGATACAAGCTCCGGCGTCCTCCCATGTACTACTTTCCTCTCCGTCGCACAGACAACACATAGACAATAGAGTGTTGGTGGCATCGCTGTCGCTTCGAAGCAGTCCCATCACGTCTCTCCGGCATTGAACGCCAGTGTGGAGAATGGAGATCTGTCCGACACCGTCCAGTAGCGTCTCTTCAACATTGAACGGCATGCCAACCGCTTCTCACGTGGAGAGAGTTTTTGGCGTGGAGGGTTTTGGGATGGACCAGGGGTGTCGGGTGAGGACATGTGGCTGGTCCAAAATCCCGCAGAGCCCTCGATTTGGGTCAGATTTGCGATAAAACAGAAATGTGGATCGATCCGTGGACAGATACAGAACCATGTTAGATATAAAACTGTTCAGATAGCCCAGTCCAAATGGTCGCGAAACGATTCAGGATCGGAGTTGCATATGACCTAATCGGCAATACAGTACAAAGTTGAAACTCGTTGTAGTCGCAACTCCAGCGACAACAACGTACCATTCATGTCGTTGAATGGTTAGAAGAAATGTGGTGTCTTCGATCCGTTAATGATAAATATTAGATATTTTTTTGAGAAATTATGCTTGTAAAAATCACAAACCTTACAAGAACGCTCTAGCACACACATAATTTCAAATAAAGTAACAAAGAGCTGTTGGGGTTCGGGGCAGAAAATACAAATTTTTCATAACCTACGAGACCGATACCCAAGACCTATGCTATGCCGATGCAAGTAACGGACATAAATAGATCACATACCAGTATGTAGTCCGTTAAGCGGGAAACGTTCCCGCATGAACGTGGTTGATGTAGTCGTACCGGCAATCCCCGATGCCGCGTAGATCCACGATGACTCCTGTAGCCGCCCGATCCTTGTAGACCGATGACGGGATTACGTCCCCGTCGGAACGTTGCTGATGAAGACCTCGCGATACGACCACGACGATGAAGTAGCACCACAAGTGTAGTGCCTCGCGGGATTATACACATACAGTATACCCGACGTCCCTCCGGGCTCCGAACCAGTAGAGCAGCGGAAAGAAGATGGATTCAGATCCCAATTCCAGCAGCACGACGGCGTGCGTATAGTGGAGAAATCCCCAACCAAGTGTAGACTCCAAACAAGGGGAGTCCACTCGAGGAAGGAGAAAAAATGGAGAGAGAGATGAGAACTTATCTCAAAATATCATGATTAAAAGGGCACCTCTACCCCTCCTTATATAGGCCAAGGAGGGGTGCCACCCCCCCCTCCACTTCCGGGGTGGGACTAATCCCCATGGGAGGGGGTGCGCCATGAATAAAGGGGGTGGGCCCCTCTATGGCGCCATGGCCCATGGGGGAGGACTCCCTCTCCCCCTAATGGGCCCTATGAGGCCCATATGCCTTTTAATTCATTTTTAATTATATTTAAATATATTTTAATATTTAATTCAGATAATTAAATAATAAAACATTAATTAAACATTATTAAATATATTTTGAACCTTTCAAAATACCCGGAACAACTTCCCGCCTTCATCGGAACAATTCCGGTCATCACCGGAACAATTCCGGTGTTCTCTCCAATTTCTCCAGTGATCCCGAATCAATCCTTACTGCGTCGAGTACCCTTAAGTGTAACACCCTACGGTCCGGGAAACAGCAGACATGATCGAGACAATTCTCATTGATCAATGACTAATCAATTGGACCTGGTTATAATCCTTGATAGGCCCTGCGCTTCCATCGAATGAACTTCAATCGTTGTTGGATCCGTTAACCGTGTGCCTGTTCCCTTTGTCCTATGGTACTTTGCTTGTCCGAGGTTTGATCATCGGTATCCAATATACCTAGTTCGTCCTCGTTCTCAACAAACAAGTTTACTCGTTCCCGTGATATTACAACTCCGTGACCTAGTCACACGTTTGCAAACTTTATGATGTAACATCACCGAGTGAGCCCAGAGTACCTATCCGTCACACGGATGGACAAATCCCGCTTTGATCTATTTGCATACTCATCAACCATCTATTTCGGAATACCCAAAGTGCACCGTTATGGCCAGCATATTTCAGTCAGGCGGTGGGATACAAATCAAAGTCTCCTCATAGATGACAATTACGTATGATCATTACGGTCAAAGGATCTGGTCACTACGTTATAGTTATCGCAATGTCGAACTATGTGACTTGATCACATCGCAACACTTCTGGTGGGTGGATGTCCATCATATCATTATCCAATGATACGACTCCATTGTCAACAGACGTCATTGTCTCATGATCAGGAAACCTTGATCATCAATCGCCCAATGGACTAGTATACTAGGGTTAACTAGGGACCTGGTTGTTTGTATACCACACCTGTATTAATGTTTCCGCTTAATACAATTATAGCATAGTATCAAACGTATTATGAACTAATGGAATATGCTCGATAAAACATATTTTATTTGCCTCTAGGGCACATTCCCAACAAGAGCATCCTAAAAAATTAGAAAAACATGTAGATATCTGTAGCTCTGTGCCATACATGTGAGCCATGCGGAAAAGACTTGCACCAATAAGAATCTGCAACTAGACCCAAGCATGACATCATCTTTCATCGTGGCATCATCGCTTCCATACTGCTCCACCTTTTATTTGCTCTGGTGCCAAAAATATAAAGACACACTTGCGCATCCAGCAAGCTTGTATCAGCCATCGCCATGTGGGGCTTTGAGTACAGTGATATGTGTCCCTTCCAGATGGAAGAGAATTAGGATCCGATTTTGGTGCCGTGACCTGGAGAATCGCGCCCGGGCAAAGTAGGACATCCCTCTAGCAGCAACACAAAAAAAAGGACGAACATCGGCAATAGATCATACCACGATGAAGAAGAGGAAACTCCGTCTTCACGAAACCGTTAACCGCCCGAGGACTTGCCCAACCAGTGTCGGTCGACCTTTAGATACCATAGTGCGCGACTCAATGAGACACGGGGATCTCCAACCCCGTTGGTTTCTAGAGATAGGCAGGATCCTTGCCTGACCACGTAAGAAGCCTAGAGAAATGTATTTAGATGTGACACCGCCGCGATGACCTCGATAGTGTCTCCTTCAACCCTAATCGTACCGTGAACGCAACTGACACATAGATCCGAGGTTCCCCCTCCCTTTCTCAGTCGAAGTCGACAAAGAAGGGAGAGGGAACAAATGGTGACGACGGTGGAGAGGGAACACATAGATCCGAGGTTCCCCCTCCCTTTCTCCGTCAGATTTGATACTTTGATGTTTCATACAAGATGTATATTATTTTCAGTAACAAAGGGGATGCGATATGATGGGCTGCAGTTAGTTGGGGGTAGTATCAAAGTTTGCAGAGAAGAGAAGATGCGTCGACAATGCGGCACATATGATGACTTTGTAAGAAAGCATAGCATTCATTCACGGGAACAAAACTTTTCTTAATAAATACTGCAATCGATCAACTTTGTGATGGTCAAGTTATTGTTGAACCGGGAATTTCCATTCCATTGCTGGACGTGGCGAGCAAGAAGGCTGGCGAATGAACAAAGACGTGGAGAAAGGTAGGGATAACACCCGGCGGTTCGGATGGTAGTGCTTTTTGTTTTGTTTAGGATAGGAAGAAGATTAAAGCTGTTTTTGCTTGTTTGAAGTGTGATGATGCCTAATTTTAGTGAGATGCTTCCCGTGTGTACTCAAGCTCCTTTTCTGGTCCAGGTTACTACCACACTCGTGGTGTTGGTTGGTTGGTGGGAGGTGGGGAATGAAATTCTATGGGATCACCGATCAACTACCCCAACTAATTGCAGCCTTTTCTATGTTTTCAGTCTTCACATTCATACTCTACTCCCTCCGCTTCTAAATATAAAAATATTTTTAGAGATTGTACTATAAACTATATATGGATGTATGCGCAAAAAACAAAAATTACATATGGATGTGTATAGATGTATTTCAGAGTATAGATTCATTCATTCTGCTTTGTATGTATAGTTTATAGTAAGTCTCTACAGATTTATGGCCCTGTTTGGATACTCTAACTCGGTTAGAGGTTAGAGTTAGATTCTAACTCTAGACTAACCTTGAACTAACTCTAACCAAGGAGGTGTTTGGATGGTGGGGTTAGATTGACAATAAATGTACCTTTTTCAATTATTTGACTACTTTATTCAGGATTTGATTGGTGGAGGTAGAGGGAAACTTAACTTTTTTTGGGCCCCACCTAACTCTAATCCAAATAAGCACCTCTTGGGTGGGTTAGATTTTTTGGGTGGGTTAGATGCATCTAACCAACTCTAACCCTCCTGTTTGGATGTTTTGGAGTTAGTTTGGTACAATCTAACCAACTCTAACTCTAACCCATGGAACCAAACAGGGCCTATATTTAGAAAGGGAGAGAACACTACTATTGTACCTCTTCACATTTCATACTCTATATTCTCATCTTCTACCACCTCTCGAGTCTTCTTCACATTCCATGGTTGAGACACTTGTAATAAGCCGCGTGTACCATGCATCGTGGAGAAAAAGGGAATAAGGTCCCATGTTGGATTGGAGCAGATTGGCATCAGCACAAGGTACGTACTGTGTAGTACTCCCTCCTTTTTAGCTCAAAAAAGTATTACTACATTATGGAACGGAGGAAGTAGTACGTATGTACGTGGCGACCGGACCGGCTGGTAGTGGTGTGGACAGCGAGAGAGATGTAGGTGGATCAATCCACTTTGCTTGCTGCGTGCCACCTCATGGCTCATCGGCCGATCATCAAGGGTGTCACAGGCAGGCTCCATGCATCGGCGGACACAACGGCACCTGCTTTTCGTTCCAGGGTCCTTTTTTATTCGTGACCGGCCGGTCGAACTCACTCACGTGCACCGTCGATACAGGCGGCCGGTGTACACAGCACACGTACGTACGGCACTCGTGGTTGGAGGAGGACTCCGCTCCGTCCGTCTAGAGTGAATTACTTTTTTTTTTTGAAAGTCATCTAGAGCGAATTACTACAGAATTTATTGTACTACTACATTAGTTTCATTTTTTGCAAAACATTAAAAAGAGATCGTATAAACGGACTTTCGCAAATAAATACATACCGAATTAAGTACTCCCTCCGTATTATAATACAAGATGTTTTTGCAGTTCATTTGACCTGCAAAAACGTTCTATATTATGGTACAGACCTAGTATATATCACGCATGCTTTTTTTTCTAAACCATGACAGATGGTTGAGACACCACATGCACGCGTTTCACTTTCAAATAGACAGTTTTTTTTATTTTTGGACGTGTGTGCGATAGTTTCATCGCACACGATTTTTGAAAAATGTAATCCCAGTAGATTGATCGGTAGGGTATACTAAACTAGATGATCAAGGATCGATGTTAACAAGGGACCCAAGTTCTGGCTCTTCGTGGAAATAAAATTTTACTACTTCATTTTTGTGTTTTATTATGTTGAAGTATATGCAAAGTAGTACATAGTATTGAATGATTGTATTATGAGTTTTCCGAGCCCGACCCTAAACGTGGGTATAGTTTGGGCTCACACCACAATTTTAATTCAGTTTTGTGTTAAACTACCTTTAGATTGGTTGAAATGGGCTGACCCTTAAATTTAATTTGGATTGGTTTGAGCTTTACCTACTTGATTCAGTTTGGTCTTGACCACAAAACCATTCGATCTCAAATCGTTTCAACTTGTAGACATAACCCAAACCAAACAACCAACATGCATACGAAGGAAGGTACGAAAAACATCTCAACATGCGACAGTCGCCACTAGGGTTAAAGGTCGTCGTGCCGTTGCGCTGGTGCTCCAGTTACCGCCTTACCTTCTCTCAACCTATATCCAAGAATCTTTCTGACAACTCATGGTCCGATGATGACAAGGAACAACATGAGCCGCGAGGTGTTTTGGCAAAGGCTCATGGGCGAGGAGGAAAAGTATTATTTTTAGTTTACATAACCTCATTTTGAATTTTGTTTTAATATATGTAATGTAGTTTATTCTAGTAGTTTGCATCGAGTTTGAGGATTATTTTTTATTTAATCTTCTTTAAAAAATTTAAAGCTATGCAATATAGTTTATTGTCGTAGTTTGCACCGAGTTTGATGGGCTAGTTGAATCGGGTTTGCATGAATTTGTATTATCTTAAAAAAATAACTTTTAGGGGTTAAGTTAGAAACAACAAGATCACAATACATATAAACATTCAAAATGATAAACAAAATCAAACCAACATGTCAAAACAATTAAATCCATCGATTCACCATGATCTTATGAGACCAAGAGAAACACATTGAATTGGAAAGAAAGTCTTACACAAGTAATAAATACATTAATGAAGTACTTGAACACGAGGATTTCTATAACTGTTGGGAAAATCTAATCTGCTCACAAGGATTTTCCATATTGTTGAGAGATCCAAATCCGACCCTTCTCGCCTTGGATCTTCATAAAGTCATCCCATGCAAATTGACCTCATGGAACGACAAGATCGGTGATGTCTATGTCCTTCTGTCCAAAAAATATGCAATCGACGAGAATATACATCATCACATCGATAAGGAAAGGCATCTTTACCTCACTATATCTGAACTTTTTCCTATTGATATGCACACACACAATATTCTTCCATGAGAAAAGGGAACAAAACTATCAGAAGAGAAGGAAGCAAAACAAACACGGTAGTTCTAATGTTTTTCCTGCATCCGAACGAGAGAAACTAGCACCACTTAAATAAGAGAAGATTTTCACAAGATTCTACGCTATGATTCCCAAAGAACATATTGAATTGTGGTAGAGGTTTGTAGCCAGGGGGGAGACCAAAAAAAAAAGTAGAGGAGGAAATGACCGAACATGGGAACTGGCTATTTGTGAAGAAGGCTACGAGAGGCTCACGACCTTTTCCAGATCTGGACACTTTTGGTCCATTCTAGACAACCAACATTGAGCGGTTGGCGTTTAAGGGTATCTTTAACAGTGGTCCTAAAATGGACATAGTATCCATTTGTGGTTTGGTTTGGATCATTTCACGAACACTGATACAAAAATCGGCCATCCAATCATATTTTTAAAACATTTGTTTTTATTTATTTTTCTAAGTCTACAACATTTAAATTTTAAAATTAAATATTACAATACAACAATTTGTTCAAATAAAATAGTTCAAACTTAAACTCAATTCGCACATATTCTTAGTTGTCCCCTTTAATGAGCCATAAATGTTCAAATAGATTTTTCTTGAGTTGTTCATGAGTTGCTCGATGCTCAATTTGTTGATGCATTTAGACAGACTGAACAAATATGGTCGGATTATGATATGGAAGTTGGATATGGTCATCCATATTCTCAATTTCCAGACCTCTAGTGGTATACTCACCCTCATCCTCCATATCATGTTGTACATAATCACACAATATGTCATCGCTTCCTACAAGGCCTTCAAATCTCATATTTTTGCATTTCTTTGAACAACTGCAAAATGGGTTTGAAACACTTCAAATGTCTTCTTCACATACTTTCATCCCCCGGTGGAAAAGAGTGGCGGTGGAGAGCAAGGCCGGCGTAGGTGACGGAGGCGGAGCTCATCGTTGTAACGGTGGTGGCGGCGGCAACATATGGTGCATCCTGGCAGTAGGGAGTGATGCCGTGGTGGGTATCTGCCTGGGTAGCGTCCAAGCAACCGGAATGGAACGGTGGCGGCGGCGTCTGATACTGATAGGGTGCCCGTGCATGAAAGAGAGGGGGGAGAAAGTGATCGTTGTACCTATGACGGGTGGGCCAGGGGGATGACAAAGGGATGCGTCGCGGACATTCGCTGTATGTTTGGATCGACGCAGACTCAACTCAAATTTATGTAGAGAACGGATCGTGACAGATGAAAAATGAAAGCGCGACTGCTTGCATCAACGCATTGAACGCGTATCTGTCATTATAAATCCGAGCGAACGAAAACATGTCGATAAAATGGATCCGTGAATCGGAGTTACCCTCACCGAAAATTTTACACCTTCATTCACACTAAGGGAAAGGGAAGGTGGGATCCGACAGAGGCAGACACCGATTAAGAAAAAGAAGGTGATGATAGGCACCCGCGTGGAAAGGCGAGACAAGGAAGGAGGGACTGGTGGCAGTCGCGTAGCTAGGGGATGGGCAGGGTGATCCATGGACCATCCTGAAATTTTCATATAACATAGAGGAAAATTAATTACTATACTAAATAAATGTGAAGGTTTGCATTGTTGGACCACCCTAACCTGTGGAATGATTGTTGGAGCACCCTCGCATGTGGATTGGACTGACGGTGGAGGGAAGGGAGAGCGGGCAGCGGTCAAACATGGAATGGACGGACTGATAAATCACAAAGGAAAGAGAGAGAGGAGAGGAGAGGTGGCGCAAGGGTGAAGAAGGAATTAATAAAGACCCGGCAATGTCTGCCTGCCACACCCGACTCACACAAGTGGAAAGAAGAAGAAGGCGGAAAAATTCTTCCCGATGGAGTCCTCCTGGTCGTCGTCGTCGGCGTTGCCTGCCTTGTGATTGTGAGCAAGTTAAGGACGATGAAGTCAAGGGGAGCACGAGCGAGGGCATCTGTTAATTCGGCACAGTAATATCGCAGCAGCAGCAGCATCGATAGCGTTGTTCACACACACACATCGTCACTGCGCTGAAGAAGCCTCCAATCCTTGGGCCCAGATTGATTGATTGATTGATTGATTGTAGCGTCACCATAGATTGCATTTCACACGCTAGCTAGCTATATGTGCTGGTGAGATGGTTAATTCAAGACATAACGTGTAGTATTAAGTTAATCGGACGGTTAATACAGATCCGTTCAGAATTTGGCTTGAGGACAGATCGGTAATTTTCTATTAGAGATTTATCGTTTCACTTTAATCCTAATGAATCAAATTAACACATTACGTAGGTCCGTCCATCCTCCACAATGTGCCCTGCGTGCCCGCCCGGCCACCCCTGGTCTTTGGCCATTTCCGTCGTAGCCTTCCCGCCTCTCTGCTAGCAAGCCACCTGATCGCCGGTCGCACACCCTCGCCTCCTATCGCACCTAAGGACGGCAATCTGCACCAACGCCACTGCTCAACCTCCACAATTAGAAAAAACAATGCATTGTGGAGGTTGTATCTTAAATTTTTATTGCACCTATGATATTGTGCTAAGATACAATGCATTGGGAGAGCCTTAAGTTATCACATGACTCTCTTTCATCATTAATTACTTGGCACATCATCTTTTTAGCTTATGTGACATCGATGTTACTACCTATGTTACTTCCACTATGGGTAATCTAAGAGTTCGCTTACCTTTTCTTCTCTTCTCTTTCATCCACCTAAGCAAAAATATATTAGTTTATCTCTTATAACCCGCTGACTCATTTTTATTGTACTTGCTCTAACATGTGAGCAGCAGCGTGCTATGCTTCTTCTGCTTTGACGAAGACGCTGGTGCTTGACTCGCTACACTAGCCACTAGTAGGCAACATCGGACTTGGATATCACGTTCAGTTTGCACTCACGTGCACCATGTACAGTAAGTATATTGGCATTAGCAAATCATCACGTGACTGACTAGGGCTTTGGTCTTGCACTTTGACCAAGCCACAAGCGTACCAACAAGAGCCCGTGACAGACAGGACACGTGGGGCATACATCCACGTGACAGCCAAGCGTGTTCGTGTGGGGTGCAACTAATCAAGCTAAGCTACTACGACCATTCGAGCTGCTTCAGCCAGCCAGGTGGCCGCCGGGCAACCTAACCTAACTAACAGTGCCGGGAATCAAGTGTTATCCAAGTCCATCACATGTAGTATGTGCCACACTGGTGGTATCTCTGCCTCGTCACGCATCGCCATCCATCCAATGGAAAATAATCCTATACGACCTGGGTCATATGCTTCACATTCGAGACCAATTTCATTAGATGACGCGTGGCACTTTGAATCTCAAAGCTTAACTTCTCTAATTCCTCACTGAAATCCCAACTACTAGCATCCACCATTACCTTCGAGTTCAGAGCTCGTGAGCCCTGCTGCCGCTGCACGCAATGCCTGCTGGTGTTGCTTCGTCCTCGCTAAAGCGCGCGAGCCCTCGCCGGTCGCCGATGCAGCCATGCAATTTCCTTCTTTGAGTTCTTTCTCACAACATCTCGTCCGCTCGGCCATACTACTACTCGACGCCGGCGCAATTAGGTAGGTCGCCCTCGCCGTTCACGATCACTCTTCTCAACGCCGGAGGATCTCCTCTGCTCGCAGCCGATGTCGCGAACCCTCGTCTCGACTGAAGGAGTGCGGTAAAATCCATCCACTCCGGAAAGTTGACAATGGAGTTGGTTGGTTGACAGTTGACGCCGTCCTTTGGTCGTCGCTCCGGCGTCTTGCGACAATGGCGCCGTCGTCAAGAACGAACTCGCTGTTCTCAGAAACGAGATTTGGCCGGGAAGGTGCCTAGATGCTTTGAGATTCGTAACTGCCCACGTGTCGTTCAACGGGATTGGTCTACATTTCAAAAGCCTACGACCCAGGTCGTATAGGATTATTTTCCCCATCCAAGTTCCACGCATAATCTGGTCTGGTTAGAGCAACTCTAGAAGAACCGACAATTTCGCGTACCGCAAATCGAAGATGTTGTTCACCCTAAAACGAATTTGCGATATGAAAACTGAAACGAAAGAACAGATACGCCATACGGTATGCGAAATTCTAAATTTAAACGCTGGAAGTTTACCAAAATGTTAGAAGAGCATCTATAAAATGAAATTAAGGCCGACGAGGGGTCGTCGACGCCGACGCCTACTAGGTGTGGTCGAGATAATACCCCAACACGGAGTGCATCGATGAGATAATACCCCAACTCCTCCTGCGCCTCCGCGAGGCGGTCGCCGACGCCTTCCTCTCCCACCGTCAGTGCACCCTTGGCCACGCTGAGCTTTTGCTCGGCGTTACGCTTACGCTACACGTAAGGTCAAAGGACGTCGCCGATGCGGTTGAACTCCTCCCACCCGGTCGCGGGAGAATATGTTGTGCGCACGTGCATACGCGGACCACCCCGGGTCGACAGGAGGACGGACGAGGACGTGGGAACACGCTGCCTCGTTGTCGTCTCGTCCTCGTTTGAACGGCGTACCTCGGCCGCAGCCACCGCGGCCTCTAGACCCCCGTGTTTCATCGCAACTGCTCACCGACATAAGAACTAGTTGCGGCGACGGAGGGGGAAGAGAATGCGAGACAACAACCCTACCTCCCCCTCCGCACCGTAGATATAGCGGATGAAAGACAATTTTGCGGGTCGTCAACATAATTTTTTACGGGCCGCTTGTGATATGGCGGTTCTGTTAAACACGCCCGTCCGTCAAAAACCTCGGGTCGACGACGAGATGACGCATCTACAAGAGTTGTTCTTAAATTATTTTGCCTTTTTTTTGAGTAATCACGGCGGGGGGAGCTCCCCACCTGAATATATCGCTCAAGCGCCAACCAACCGAAGTTGGAAGCGGAGTGTGAATTACATGGGTACGTTAGAGCATAGGAGAAGGTAGGAGTGCCACAGGAGGGCGCTTGTCTTATCAGTAGCATTACAAAGTCTAAACGGCCACAGATCAAGGTCGTCAACCATAAGCCTAAGCGAGGAAGAGGAGTGGGTGTCTACCAGGCTAAAAGCCTTTGCGTTCCTGGCATCCCAAATCTTTCAAAGGATGAGAAGCAGAGCAAAGGGCCATAGCTTCCTTTGCAATGGTAGTGATGAGTTCCATAGGTCCCAAAGGTCATCCAAGTGTCGAGGTGGCAGGATGCCAAGCCGCTGTCAGATACGGTCGGCATAGGGGCATCTGAGAAAAATATGTGATGTGTCCTCATTGTCCGACCCGCAACGCGGACATGATGAATTGTCCATGATATTCTTCCTGAATAGATTCACCTTGCTGTTTAGCCGTCCACAGAAGAGCAGCCACACGAAGATCTTGTTCTAGATATGCTTATCCGGCATTTCACGTTGTACTCGTTCGATCCCGGACGGAGGTGCACTGTACTGTACGGTTGCCTTTTTTTAGCGCACACTGTGTGATTACCTGCATGCTCAAATAATGGCAGTTCGTAAACTTTGCACTTTCTTTCCAAGATTGCAAAAATAAAGAATCTCGGAAGAAAGAGCAAAGTTTATTTTTTGAGACAGAGCAAAAACGATCGGTTAACAGTAGCTTGGCGTTCGGCCCAACAAAGCTGTAGAGCCGAATGGTCTTTATGGTCTTTTCTATTAGGCCTGCCTGGTAATGGGTTTCCAGCTCAAACGGCAAGTTAGTTTTTTTCTTTCTTTCTGGAGAGCCTACAAGAGTATTTTCTCATGTTATATACCACTTGATATCTATATCTATGTATGATGGTCCAGTTTTCCATATACTTATAGTTTGCTTGAAGAGGATGGCTTAATTTTCTCATTTACTTAAATATTATTTTTGATTAATATGGATGTACGAAAAAAGAAGCCACTAATGTGCTTAAATACAAATGGATTTCATGTACGTAATACATATGGCATTTCATAAAACTAAGAGCCACTAATGTGCTTAAAAATTCATCAAAATTCATATATTCACATTTCAAAAAAATCTGAAAATAAATACAGATATACATGAAGGCATAATGCGCAAGTGTGCAATTTTTTAGGACGGAATACGTTGAAATGAGGGTTGTGCAAAACGAATAAATCTAGGGCTTGTTAACACATGATACTATTCATCCTCCTAGGACATGAACTTATCATATCTGTACAGGCCGCAATTCAAGGTATTTCATCATAAATTTTTACAGCCACGTACACTACATCATTACGTACTTGCATATATTTTTTTCATATTTTTTTGCAATAAAGAAATTTTAATTTCCAATTTTTCAAATAATCAAGGTCCATGGAGCCCGAGCTCCAAAACGCCTCACTCATTTATACTCTGTTTACATGATATTTTTGTCTATGTGGAGGAAAGAAGCATGAAAAATTAGAAGGAATGGAATTTTATGCAATAATCTATTCTACACCTTTTACTAAGAAAATGCAATAAATTTGATGAAAAAGAGAAACATAAGATAAGATTCCTCCGTCTCAAAATAAATTTCACTGGTTTAGTACATAGTTATACTAAGTTGGGGTTTCACTTACATTTTTGGAGTTTTTCTTTATGGTTTCCATTAGTTTTTTTCCTATTTTTCTTCATTTTTCATTGATTTTTTATAATTCTATTTATTAAAAGTAGATTTTTTTAATAGACGTTGTACATTTGAACATTTTTCAAATGCATGAGGATCATTTCAATACTTGTCGGTCATGTACGAATTTTTTTTCTCTCATGTTATGTACCACTTGATATCTATATCTATGCATGATGGTCTAGTTTGCCATATCTTACATTCTTAAGAAGATGATCCCAATTCTCTCAACATGCAAAGTGTCCACCTCAACATCCCATTAAGCCACTATCTTTATGATCTTAATATGCACACATGCATGACACCTCATCAAAGACCAACACAATATGCATGAGATAAATATTTTAATTAATAGTTAATCTCATTCACAAATCCATCTCACCACATATGCCACCACATCAAGCCTCAATCAACATGCATGAGAATTATTTTTCATTGCATCATGTCATTTATATTAAATAAATATTTCAACTACACAATAATCAAATACAAATAATAGTATTTTTAGTTTATAAATTATTAATTAAATTATATGCTACATACAATCAAAATATATTGTTGTTGATTCCCGCAACAACGTGCGGGGTATTCTCTAGTACTTATAGTTTGCTTGAAGAGGATGGCTTAATTTTCTCATTTACTCCGATATTATTTTTGATTAGATATGGATGTACATTTTAGTGACTAAAATGTTCACCTTCTTGCATAAATAGCCATGTCATAGAAGCCACTAATGTTCTTAAATACAAATGGATTTCATGTACGTAATACATATGGCATTTCATAAAACTACGAGGACAGGGGCATCAACGTTGTGCAAGATTTGGAAATGGACATATTTGACGAATAGATGAGGTGATTGGTGTAAAGTCCTGTTTCATACTCCCTCCGTTCCAAAATAAATGTCTCAGCCTTCGTACAACTTTGTACTAGAGCTAGTACAAAGTTGAGACAGTTATTTTGGAACGGAGGGAGTATTAAACAATTAGCAGTTTTTTTTTTGTAAAATGTACACTCAAGTGGCATGTGATATCTCTCCACCTGAATATATGCCATTCATCACCAATCCAACGGTCTAGGTTACTATTTTCTATTTTTGCACTAGAGGATCAGATTCTATCCTTGTCTCTCCCCAGCGATCCGCTTTGACTTGTATCCAAAGCAGAAGATTTAAATGGATGTTGACATACATGTCATGTCATTGTTGAAATGCAGTACCTTCTGTTAAACTAGATAGGCGTGGTGGCCATAGGTTGTTAGGCTGTTAGCGTTAGCTTGTGAATCCTCTATCCCCTGTAACAACCAAACTGTGTACGCCAATATAGGGTTTGGCCCTCTCGCAATCAATATAAATAATGTGGGTTCCTCGTGTATGAGGGTTGAGACGCTTCATACAATTCACACATAGTATACAGAGCACTTCCCATTCATCTCATCCAGCTACCCACGAAAATCCACCTAGAACCACATCATCTTCCTCATCAAACTCCAACGCCATCCACCTCAGCCTGAACTCTCATCACTACGCCAAAACTCCTAGTTGGCGACGGCTTTTGCCGTCGGCATAGCCCAGAAAACCCTCGGCATAGGCAATGCCGACGGTGGCCGTCGGCGTCTCGTACGTCAGCAAATCTCAAAGCCCTGTCGGCATAGAAAACACCGTCGGCATAGAAGCTATGCCGACGACTTTTCCTTGGCCGTCGGCAACTTATATGCGTCGGCAAAAAAATAGACGACAGCTCAGCCAGACGCCGTTAATGAGCTATGCCGACGGCAGTCCCGTTGGCATAGATTGGACACGTGGCATCGCCTGGGTGCCCCTGGCTTGGAGCTATGCCGACGGTAGTCCCCTCGGCATCCTTTTTTAATAAAAATAAAAAAATGTGGTGAGCCCTCGGCTGCGGCTGCCCGCCGTGGTCGCCGGCGAGGTGCGGCAACAAAAGGTTGGTTGCGGCCACGGGGTCGAGTTTGCGTTCGGGTTCGGCAGCAGACGGTCGGGCACTGCCGTGGTCGCCGACGTGCTCACGTCGCCACAGTGCGCTCGTTGCCGTCGTGCGGTTGGCCATGTTCGCCGCCGAGCACGCGCGTGGTCGCCGTCGTGCGGCTGCTCGTGGTCGCCGTCGTTCGGCTGGCCATAGTCGTTGTCGGGCGGTTGGCCGTGGTCGCCGCCGTGCGCCCGCGTGGTCCTCGCCGTGGGCGCCGTGGTCGCCGACGTGCGGAGGGGCGGGCGGTCGCCGTCGAGTTCGCCGTGGAGGCGTGCACAGGAGGTGGGCGGGCGCCGTGCGGTTGGCCATGGTCGCCGTCGGACGGAGGAGGCGAGCGAAGGGGGCGGGCGGAGGGGCGAGCGGAGGGGGCGGGCGAAGGAGGCGGCAGGTCGCCGTCGAGGTGTCACTGACGTGACGAGGCCGCCGTGGCTACCATTGCCTGCGAGAGAGAGAGATACATGTGAGAGAGAGCAGCTGCGTGAGTGAGAGAGAGAGTATCTACGGGTGGGTGAGAGAGATAGGGACGTGGGAACGTGGGGAGGTGGGGTTGTTGGCTGGAGAGAGAGTGCCATGTCATCGATCCAGGAGAGCAACAATTGACCAATCACAGATAAGCTATTCAATGCGTGCTTCTTTATGCACTTTCAAAATGAAAAATCAAAATGAAAAAAAAATAAAAAAAATCCTTTTACACAGAGGAAATATACATGTTATACTTGTCACCAAAAATTTCAAATTTGGAATAACTTCATTTTCTATATACATTTGCATTTTTTTAAACAAAGAAGCAAAATTTTAACAGTTGGACAAAAGGGTAATGATATTTTCTACAAACATTTTGAAAAAAAGTATTTAGCAAAAGTGTGCATATGTGTGTATATTTGAATGCCCAACAAGTTTGCGAAAGGAAGTTTTCATTTTCGTTGCACGAAAAATCCATTTTTCATTTTTCGAGTGCCGAAAATAGGGTCTTTTTGTAAAGGATCTACCAAATATCTGATGTAAATTTGAACCAATCCATTTTTGTATTATACTAGACCATATTTTATTAACAATTGACCAAAGTTTCCATGTAAAATGTTTCCTATACACCTCTGCTGAAAAAGACAAATTGCCGCCGATTAAGTTGGAACGGGGTGAAATTTGAACTACAAGTGTTTGATAGTTTGCTCTTTATTTTTTCAAAAAATCATTTCTAGGTGCACAAGTACTCATTTCATCAGATATCTACCAAGAGGTTTGCAAGATTCCACCCCTAGCTATCACCGGCCATGCCCCCCTCCCCCGTTTTGACCGCATTTTGAAATTGGTGCTTAAACAATTCAAAAAAATCAAAAAAAGGAAAACCTTCGCGTTGCATCCTAATTTATGTCCTAGTAACCATAAAAACCAACAAACTTGGAATAATGCAAATCTATTAAAAAAGTCTTCTCAAAATGGGCTATCGAGTATGAAGGTTCATGGCTTTCAAGCCAGATGGCCGAAGTTATAGCTCATTTCAAAGGATAATTTCCCCAAATGATCTCATATTTTTCATATGTGTGTATATTTGAATTCCCAACAAGTTTGCCAAAGGAAGTTTTCATTTTCAGTGCACGAAAAATCCATTTTTCATTTTTCGAGTGCCGAAAGTAGGGTCTTTTTGTGAAGGATCTACCAAATATTTGATGTCAATTTGAACCAATCCATTTTTGTATTATACTAGACCATATTTTATTAATAATTGACCAAAGTTTCCATGTAAAATGTTTCCTATACACCTCTGCTGAAAAAGACAAATTGCCGCCGATTAAGTTGGAACGGGGTGAAATTTGAACTACAAGTTTTTGATAGTTTGCTCTTTATTTTTTCAAAAAATCATTTCTAGGTGCAAATGTACTCATTTCATCAGAGATCTACCAAGAGGTTTGCAAGATTCCACCCCTAGCTATCACCGGCCATGCCCCCCTCCCCCGTTTTGACCGCATTTTGAAATTGGTGCTTAAACAATTCAAAAAAAATCAAAAAAATAGAAAACCTTCGCGTTGCATCCTAATTTATGTCCTAGTAACCATAAAAACCAACAAACTTGGAATAATGCAAATCTATTAAAAAAGTCTTCTCAAAATGGGCTATCGAGTATGAAGGTTCATGGCTTTCAAGCCAAATGGCCGAAGTTATAGCTCATTTCAAAGGATAGTTTCCCCAAATGATCTCATATTTTTCATATGTGTGTATATTTGAATGCCCAACAAGTTTGCCAAAGGAAGTTTTCATTTTCGTTGCACGAAAAATCCATTTTTCATTTTTCGAGTACCGAAAGTAGGGTCTTTCTGTGAAGGATCTACCAAATATTTGATGTCAATTTGAACCAATCCATTTTTGTATTATACTAGACCATATTTTATTAACAATTGACCAAAGTTTCCATGTAAAATGTTTCCTATACACCTCTGCTGAAAAAGACAAATTGCCGCCGATTCAGTTGGAACGGGGTGAAATTTGAACTACAAGTGTTTGATAGTTTGCTCTTTATTTTTTCAAAAAATCATTTCTAGGTGCACAAGTACTCATTTCATCAGACATCTACCAAGAGGTTTGCAAGATTCCACCCCTAGCTATCACCGGCCATGCCCCCCCTCCCCCGTTTTGACCGCATTTTGAAATTGGTGCTTAAACAATTCAAAAAAATCAAAAAAAAGAAAACCTTCGCGTTGCATCCTAATTTATGTCCTAGTAACCATACAAACCAACAAACTTGGAATAATGCAAATCCATGAAGGTATGAATTACTTGTAATTTTTATAAACTATAAGGACTTATTTGCAAAAGTACATTATGTCGCATTTTTAACATATCCAAAAACAGAAACAAAGTGAATATTCATAATCTATGGAAAATTCTACCCCAAATTGATATATAATTTGCATATGTTTAAATTTAGATAACTCAAAATGAATATTTTAAAAACATTAAATTAAAATAATAATTGAAAAAATGTTGCCAACGGTATAACCGTCGGCATAACCGTCGGCATAGCTCTAGCGCCGTTAGTCGGCAGGCAGACCACGAGCCACGTGGCATATATACCGACGGGTATAGATATGCCGACGGCCTGGGTGATCTTTGCCGACGGCCAAAGATATGCCGACGGTGGCCGTCGGCATATCTTCGGCCGTCGGCAACTACAGATTTTGGTGTAGTGCATGTGTTAGAAAAACTCACCCGCACAAATTTCATCCTTTGGCGCGCCCACGTGCACGTGCTATCGCAGATCAAAGCTGCGGGCACGTACGATTTCATCATATGTTCAAATACATATTGTTGTTACAAATAACATTAAAAGATAAACATTATACATCATACTTTTATTGTCTTCTTGAGATCACATGACGGTTGTAAGATATAACATTCTTATCAATCATTGTACATGTCCTTAAAATGTACCGAATTACAAAACAACACATTGTATGCAGCCTCTTTGGATCTGAGTCTTTGGCGAGGAGATCGGTGTCCCCTCTTTTCTCACAGATCGAGTTCGTGTCGACCTTATTATAAACATGCATAAAGCAAAGATGACAACGAAGTTGCTGCTTACACTGTTACATGCACAACATGTCTAATTAACTTTTCCTCTTAGCGTCCCAGATCGATCGAAGCAGGAGGTGAGCACGCAACGGACGCTTCATGACAGTGAAGAACCCAAAGTGCGGGCGGAGATCGATAGCTAGATCCCCCTCCGCCTCCCTCCACTCAAACTCCTTGATGAGGTTGGCCGTGAAGTAGCTCATGTGAAGCATGGTGATGGCCATGCCGGGACACACCCTTCGTCCGGCACCGAACGGCATCATGCTCATCTCCCCACCTCTGCTTCCTGCCGCCGCAACAAGATTCACACGTTCCCCACCTCTCGAGGCTAGGAATCGTTCTGGCCTGAGCTCGTCCGGGTTAGCCCATGCCATCTTGTCTCGCCCTAGCGACATGAGCCGGAAGAGCACATTGGTGCCCGCTGGAATACGACGACCATCGTCATGAAGAATGTTGTCTTGTTCCATCACCTTAATTGTCAGCAGGAAATTACATTCATGATGCTGATCGACTTGTTAGTTAATGGTATCATGAAGCATGTTGTATCTTAGTAGAAAAAAGAAGATCTAAGTTTATAAGAAGATTGTTTCTTTCAGTTCGTTGGTAATTACCTGCCTAATCACCAAGGTCACGGTGGGGTATAGCCGGAGCGCCTCCATGACGACGGCGTCGAGGTATTCTAGCTTCGGTAGAACCTCCTCGCCGACCTCCTCCGCGTTGGCGTCCACAGAAGCGTCGATCTCCCTTCGGACAGCCTCTTGCATGTGTGCCTTTTTCATGAGGTTGGCCATGATCCACTGCAGCTCCCCGGCCACAGTTTCGGTTCCTGCACCAACGAACTCCAAGCACAAGCCCACGACCTCGCCGTCGGTCAGCCTACGCTGCCCCCTTGGCTTGCGAGCGTTGTGGCTGTGGTCGTCCGGCACCCAGAGGTCGATGAGCGTGTCAACATACGACGGCGGCTCGCCGGAGTCGGACTGGCGTTGCCGGTTGCGGCGGGCGTGGATGAGCGGGAGGCACATATCCTGTTGCTTCCGCCGCAGAGCGACTATCTTGATCCACCGTTTGCGGTAGATTATCCTAGCCAACGCCGGTAGCCTGGCGAAGAGGCGCAGGTCAGGGAAGAACTTGATGAACTCTTTCTGGGCATCGGCCATGGCGCGGACGATGCCCTTGTCGATTCCGTCGCCGTAGCACATGGTCGCCAGCAAGCCAAACATGGCGGAGCGGATGCTCTCCGCTGCTAGGACTATGCCGTCTGGGCTGGACGCGCACTGCCCCTTGAGGTCTGCCATTAGACCGCGGAGCGCGTCGCGGCGGGCGACGGCGTACTGGTGCAGGCGCAGCGGGTGGAGAAGCTTGGAGGCGAGGTTTCGGCGCGTGGCACGCCAGAACGGGCCGTACGGCGCCGTGATGATGTTGTGGTGGCGATGGCGCGAGACGGCAGCCGTCGGCGTGAGGGATCCCGGGCGGTTGCAGAAGGAGCCGCCGGCACAGCCACGGACGAGAAGGCGGTGCGCTGCGGCGCGGTCCTTGATCACGATGGCTGGCTGCTCGAGCCGGCGTTCCATTGCCGAGTTGATGCGGGCGGCGAGGCGCGTGTAGACGACCTTGGTGGATGCATGCCGCCGGAAAACAATGCCGACGACGAGGAGGAGGAGAGTCACAGTGACAGTGAGAGTGAATAGTAGGTCTTGCATATCTCTTGAGCCGCGGCTGCTACGTACCTGCTATCTCTTGTGTTTTTGTAGGCGCGCTAAGCACCCAATTAAAAATAATAGTAAAATATGTAGTGATATTTTGTTGATTGTGAACAGTGAAATTAACACTACAAGTAGGCATATCATCGCAAACGTACAGCTTGGAAAGCAGAAGATTTGACTCGTTCGAGCTGCCTTCCGTGATGTCTCTAGATCATCTCATCAATGGTTGCAACTCGCAAGTAGTATGTTTTTTATATTCTTCACTTGTACCTTTTTAATTAAGGCCCGGCTCCCAATTTCCATTGCTGAGAATTAAATACTACTCCTTACGTAAACTAATATAAAATGTTTTAGACCACTGATTTAGTTATCTAAAACATTTTATATTAATTTCTGAAAAAGTATTAAGTATGTCATAACAGCTTGCGTGATTCGGATGTTCGATAAACTTGGCCTCTCTAAGCTACTCGAAATTCTTTTCTTTTTTAACTGAATCTCTCCATTTGAGAGTTGAATCGTTTATGGTGTGATGTCTTAGCTCGTCTCATCAATCGGTGGCAAGGAGCTACTCCTTTTGATTTTTACTAGTAGAAGCTGGATCCGGCTCCCCTGACTTGTAGAAGGAAAGTTAGGGGCGTAACTTAACTGCTTATCTACCGTCCAGCTGCATCGAACGACTCCGCTCAATCCTTGCCTCCGTTTACGTATAACAGAATACTGCGCGGGTTATTTTGGAGGGAAAATAGCAGATCTAATCATCCTTGGCGCCAAATCCCTTACTATGTCACTCTGCCATTGAGGTCATGGACACCATGCCGTGAAGACAATACGAGAGACAAATCCATTGGCAATTCTACTCCCACGGGATGAGAATTGTGGAGAGAGATTGAGATTCGTTCCTGCCTGTAGGAGCTGATTCATCCGTGGCTGTAGGGAACGAACACCCCTCTCATCGTCAACGAAAATAGGGCAGCAACACCAATCAGATCAACCCGGTTTCAGACCGCAAGCGACTGAATCTAATGGAAGATCGAATTAGCAAAGCCTCAAATGAGTAAGTGGTCACGCTTCTCTCCCAATTCATAAAAAAATCTTTGTTCTGTAATACCACATTGATCTGTACTTGTTCTTCCTACTGTACTTGTTCTTCCTACAGGGAAAATGTAACACCAAGTTGGATACCTCAAATTGGCATGAAATTCAGCACTGTTGATAAGGCTTGGAAATTTTGGGAGTTCTATGGAGGACAGATGGGATTCAGTGTTAGAAAGAGGTACACAAATAAAAGCAAGTTTGATGGAAAAATCACTTCATGTAGATATGTTTGTTCCAAAGAGGGCCACCGAGTAGTAGACAAGAGAGATCACATGTATAAAAACCCTCGAGCTGAAACTAGAACAGATTGTGAAGTGCATATGAACCTTACAATAGATCGAGAAGTAGGAAGTTATGAAATATGTGACCTTTTTCTTGAACACAATCACATGCTTCAGTTGCCAGAAGCGCGCCATCTTATTCCATCTCAGCGAAAGATCTCTGAAGTGCAAGCCTTTGAGATTGAAATTGCTGATGACTCCAGTATTGGACCAAAAACTGCTCATGAGTTGGCTAGCCAAAGGGTTGGTGGATCATGTAATCTTAGTTATACACGACGGGATCACAAGAACTATTTGCGAACTAAGCGCCAAAGGGACCTAATGTATGGTGAAGCGGGTAGCATGATAAAATATTTTCAAGATAGAGCTGGAGAGAATCCATCATTCCACTATGCCTTTCAGTATGATTGTGAAGAACAAATAACAAACATCTTCTGGGCCGATGCCAAAATGATCATTGACTATGCAAATTTTGGTGATGTTGTGAGCTTTGACACTACTTTTGGAACAAATAAGGAATATAGGCCCTTTGGAGTGTTTGTTGGATTTAATCATTTCAGAGAAACAGTTATTTTTGGTGCTTCCCTACTTTATGATGAGACATTTGATTCTTTTAGATGGCTTTTTGAGACATTTCTTGCAGTACATAACCAGAAGCAACCTCGAACTATATATACCGATCAAGACACTGCAATGGGAAATGCGGTAGAGTGTGTATTTCCAGAAGCCCAACATGGCCTATGTACTTTCCACATTATGCAAAATGCAGTCAAGCATTTATGTAGTCACAAAGATGATGCTGATGAGGAAGAGGAAGCATCTATTCTTGCTGATTTTAGTGCATGTATGTACGAGTATGAAGATGAGGTAACTTTTGAAGAAGCTTTTGACACTATGAGAGGTAAGGTAGAAAAACAAACTTGGTTTGATAGTATTTATAAGGTGAAGGAGAAGTGGGCGGAATGTCACATGAGAAATGCTTTCACCTTGGGAATGCGGAGCACACAACTAAGCGAGAGTCTAAACAATGATCTGAAGCAATATCTGAAGTCAGATTTAGATATCATCCGTTTTTTCAAACAGTTCGAAAGAGTTGTGAAGGGAAAAAGAGATAATGAGATAATTTCAGAGTATGAGTCTAGATAGAAACTACCTAGACTCAAAATGAAGACACCCATGTTGGTGCAAGCAAGCAAGATCTACACTCCTGTTATATTTGAGTGTTTTCAGTCTGAATACGAAAGATCTACAACAGCTTGCATTGAAGTACTAGCTGGACATCATGAATATATGGTTAAAATTGGAACTCTATGTGAATTTCCAATTTATGAAGAAGAATGCAAAGTTATTGGCAATCCTTCAGATCAAACAATTAAATGTAGTTGTGGTCAGTTTGAGAGAATAGGAATATTGTGCAGCCATGCTTTAAAAGTCCTTGATATGATGAATATTAAGTTATTGCCTGCACATTACACATTGAAGCGATGGACTCGAGAAGCGCGGTCAGGATGTGTTCAAGATTGTCATGGAAGAACTGTTGTGGAAAATCCCAAGTTGGAGTCCCTTGAGCGCTACAATTTTCTTTCACGCAAATTTGATAACTTGGCGACCCAAGCATGACACTCTGAAAAGTGTTGTGTATTAATTGATAATGCACTTGATAGTGTTGGTAAGCAAGTTGAGGAAATATTAAATGCATGCACATATAATTCAGATGGAATAGATGATGCGAATGGAATTCCTCAAGAATCAAATGATCTATTGAGCACTGCGCGCCTGAAGAAAAAGAATGTTGAAAACAAAAGTTCAAAGAGAAAGAAAACTTGGATTGATAGGCTACACAAGAGAAGAAAGAAAACCCCAAGTAAATCTGGAGCATCAGAAAAAACAACTAAATCGAAGGTATCTTCCTAACTGTACTGTACATATAAATTAAGTTCTACTCTCTGTTTTAACTTTTTAATTTGTTGTACAGCAGCAAGGAAAAAATACCAGCATATCACAAGATCAACTAATAGCTGGAGCACCAAGGAAATCATCTAAGGTGTATCTTTAATTGTACAGTACAAATAAATTATGTTGTGGTACTCGGTCTTAACTTTTAAATTTTTTGTACCAGCAGCAAGGAAAAAATACCAGCACATCACATGATCAACTAATAGCTGGAGCACCAAGGAAACCATCTAAGGTGTTTCTTTAATTGTACAGTACAAATAAATTACGTTGTGGTACTCCATTTTAACTTTTAATTTTTTTGTACCAGCGGCAAGGAAAAAAAGTCAACACATCAGAAGATCAACTGACAGCTAAAGAAATTCCTATGATAAATGAAAATGGATTCTTTAAAAGTTTCACCGACCTACTGACGGTACTCATTCTCTTACTTTTGTGTTCAAATTTTTTTTCTAGCACTGGAGTTTCATGCTAACTAACTTACTCTGTCAACCTCCAGAATTCAACTATTGAAGACATATTGGCTGAAGATATACTTTGATCACCATGAATTCAGATATACCGATGCCTGCAGCTCTAGTCTTAACTTGCTTCGCTCAGAAAAGGCCATTTGTTTCTTCATTGCACCGAGGTGTTTAGAAATTAGAAATACCAGGCTTTTTAGAGTTTTTGTTTCAAAATTTTAAAGTGCATTCAGTCCGATGAAGTACCAGTAGTTTCATTTGTCATCTGTGTTGTTTATTCATGTTTGAACCTTTAGTACATTGAGAATTATGCATATTTGTTCATCATACCATCTTCATTCAGTGTAAAAAATTGTACAAGCTCTATTCTCCATTTTCTCTGATGTATCAGCTGCACAAGCCTTGCTCATTTCCTCTCTAAATCTGTTCTCTGTTTGTCTGAAGTTTTAGTTTTGATAAAACGCCTACAGAGCTAGCAGAATGTTCAGTACTAGATACAGTTGGTACTCTGGAAGCAAGCCCGAGCGTTTGATGCAGCTGGACGGTGGATGAAGCTGCTAAGTTACGCCCCTGACTTTCCTTCTACAAGTCAGGGGAGCTGGGTCCAACAACACGTAGAAGCTAGCGTTCTGCGTGCTTCGCTGCGTTGGCAATTACGAAAAGTTTGAGGATAGGGATTGAAGATGCCTTAAACATGCATTTTAATTTATTTTGTTGATTGCGATAGATTAAACTAATAGTATAGCACTACAAATCACCGCCCAAACAGCTCGGAACAGATTGTAGAACAGCCGGTTCAGGGTCCGCATTGATTTCTATCCAAAGAAAAAGATTTGATTTGGATGTTCAACATATATGTCCTCGCTAAGCTACTCGTGGAGCTGCCTAACTAGAGATTGAGATGATTTCTCTCATGTCTCTAGCTCATCTCATCAATGGTCGTAAGGAGGTGCTCTTTTGTTTTTCTTAATTCTCCACGCCGTGCTGCTACCTCTTAACTAGGTAGTTGTTGAGCCATCAAATGCAAAAGTTTATAGGATAGCCGTAATTTTTCTCTAAATTAGGTGACTAGTAAGGTTTATCGAACCAAAAGAAGTCTCTAGATTGTACGGCGAAGAAAAAAAAGTTATGGTTGCAGAAACCACAAAAAAATCCGATTTGTGTCATAGGTTTTCCAAATGAGAGATAAATATAGGCATCGGAAGGTGGTGTAAATGAGATCTAGAGGTCACATGCCCCCCCTGGCCGTGCACCCCCTAGCTGGCGGCAAGAGGGCGCAAGACCTCATAGTGGACTCTCGTCGGAGCCCTTGAGGTCCTCTAGAGTCTTCTCTATGGATATGATTTTTTTGTTTTTTTCTAAGGATTTTGGGGCCCCGTAAAATTAGGGGGCTGTTTGGTTCCTAGCCACAACTTGCCGCACTTTGCCAAAACTCATGTTAGGCAAGTTTGATCAAGTTAGTTGTGTGTTTGGTTCTAGCCACACTTGTGGCAATTTTTTTTATGCCCCACATGTCATACAGATAAAAAATATGAAAAGATTTCCTTAGGCAAGCCAAAGTATGGTTATGGATTTGAGCACCTCAGTAAGACAAGTATGGCAAATATATTGTGGCAACATGTGGCAAAGTTAGCTACAAACCAAATAGCCACTAGAGTTTTTGAAAAGTCCAACATTATGAAAAAAATAGAAACTGACCTAGGACCTGGGTTAATAGGTTCGTGCAAAATATTAGTAAAAATAGATGCTAAAAGCATGCCGATTTAGTATTTTCTTTATTTATTTCGTGTGTGTTTTCCTTATGGTGCTAAAAATAGGTTCATTTGTTCTTTCTTTATCTTGTGTGTTTTTTCTTACGGTATTTATTGGATTTCTTTGGGTTTTATTAGTTTATGTATTTTCTTTATGGTTTTCATCCATTTCTTCAGTTTTATCGAGTTTTCTCCTTACATTTTTATGTTTTTTATTTATGGTTTCCATTAGTTTTTTATATGTTTTCCTTTACGGTTTTCTTCATGTTTCATTGATTTTTTTTCTTCAATACAAGTATATTTTTTCAGTAGAAGTTGTACACTTGAACATTTCTCAAATACGTAAGGATTTTGAAAAAAAAATCATGTTATCTTCAAATACACCTGAATCATTTTTCAAATATTAGTGGGATATTCATTACAATGGTACGATTTCTTTTTCAAATTGCATGCACTTTTTTACATTATATAAACATAAAAAATACATTTTAAACATTTTTTGATAAATGTATATATTTTTTAAATACACTGGTCTTGCATGTTCACATCGCATTCACCACTATTGGGTGCAGACTGCAGTCCCTGTCACATGGAACGCTGGAAAAGAAAAGTGACCGACCTAAATGAGAGTTTCAATCGATTGACAGTTAGTCGTTCCCTTTGCATAATTAACTATCCTGCCAATAACCTACGCCAAGAAAAACATCATGGTGCCTAAACCAAATAAGGCCTATAACTTGGGGAAACTAGCTTCCAACCAAACACCACGACCATAGCATGTTCTAAGCTTGGTTTTCAAATTAGTCACTTATTTAATTCACTGCTCAATAATTAATCAACTCAGTGATGGTTAAGCTAGCATGTTTGTACAGGAGTACATCGAGAAAGTTCCTGCACTATGTGATCGTCCAGCAGCAAAGCGGTACAGTGCTGTGTCTAGCATGACAGTTAAGCTAAAATGCACCTACTATCGTACACCAAGGACAGCACATACGAACAAGCACGCATTGAAAATAAAAAGTGACTGATCCGAATTACATTTTCAGTGTGTCCCATAAAATAGAGACGACGATGGAATTACATCTTACACTGTTACACTACATGTCTAATGAACTTCCCTCTTCGATGCCCGGGATCGAAGTAGGAGGTGAGCACACAACGGTCGCTTCATGAGGGTGAAGAATCCATAGTGCGGGCGGAGATCGACGGCTAGCTCCCCCTCCGCCTCCCTCCACTCAAACTCCTTGACGAGGTTGGCCATGAAGTAGGCCATGTGGAGCAGGGCTACGCCTTGGCCGGGACACACCCTTCGTCCGGCACCAAATGGCATCATGCTCATCTCTCCACCTCTGCTTCCCGCCGCCGCAACAAGGTTCACGCTTTGCCCACCTCTACATGCTAGGAATCGCTCTGGCGTGAACTCATTCGGGTTAGCCCATGCCGTCTTATCGCGCCCTAGCAACGCCGGCCGAAAGAGCACATTGGTGCCCTTCGGAATACGTCGGCCATCATCATGAACGATGTTGTCTTCTTCCATCACCTTGTTGTAAGCAGAAAAATTACATTATTCATGATGTTGACCGTGTTATTTAGTTAATCTCACTTCACACATGCATGTTTCTTACTGACAAGGGGTGCTTCTGGTTTTTTTACTTGGCATGTAAGATTTGTATGAAGTCAAACCTTGTAATGTTTGATCAACTGTATAATTTTTTTTATCAACGTCCATAATATGAAACCAATATATATTATTAGAGTCACCATGAAATTAATTTTCATACTATATAACTTTAATGTTGTAGATGTTGATATTTTTTAATAGAAATTTGATCAAATTTTATCTTTGGTAAATCTTATATGCGGAGTAAAAAGAAACGGGAAAAGTACTATCTAAATTAACAGAATTGTCTGTTTGAATCCGTTGGTAATTACCTGCCTAATCACCAAGGTCACCGTGGGATACAGTCGGAGCGTCTCCATGATGACAGCGTTGAGGTACTCTAGCTTGGGAAGAACCTCCTCGCCGACCTCGTCGGCGTTTGGGTCCACAGCAGCGTCGATCTCATTTCGGACAGCGTCTTGGATGTGTGGTTGTTTCATGAGGTTGGCCATGATCCACTGCAGCTCCGCGGCCACAGTTTCAGTTCCTGCACCGACGAACTCGGAGCACAAGCCCACGAGTTCGCCGTTGGTGAGCCTACGCTGCCGGCGCCTTCGCTTGCGGTCGTCGTCCGGTACCCAGAGATCGATGAGCGTGTCCACGTACGCCGGCGGCTCGCCGGTCCGGCGTTGCCGGGTGCGGCGGGCGTGGATGAGAGGGAGGTACATTTCCTCCTGCTTCTGCCGCAGCTCGACTATCTTGCTCCACCGTTTGCGGTAGATCAGCTTAGCGATCGTCGGTAGCTTGGCGAAGAGGCGCAGGTCATTGAAGTACTGGACGAACTCGTGCTGGGTGTCGGCCATGGCGCGGACGATGCGCGGGTCGACGCCGTCGCCGAAGCACATTGTCACCAGCAAGCCAAACATGGCGGTCCGGATGGTCTCCGCTGCGGGAACCAGGCCGTCGGGGCTGGACGCGCACTGCCCACTGAGGTCTGCCACGAGACCGCGGACGGCGTCGCGGCGGGCGGCGGCGTAGTGGTGGAGGCGCAGCGGGTGGAGAAGCTCGGAGGTGAGGTTGCGGCGCGTGACGCACCAGAACGGGCCGTAGGGCGCCGTGATAATGTTGTGGTAGCGATGGCGCGAGACGGCGGCCGTCGGCGTGAGGGATGCCGGGCGGTTGCAGAAAGAGCCGCCGGCGCAGCCACGGACGAGAAGGCGGTGCGCTGTGGCGCGGTCCCTGATGACGATGGCTGGCTGCTGGAGCCGGCGTTCCATTGCCGAGTTGATGCGGGCGGCGAGGCGCGTGTAGACGGCCTTGGTGGATGCATGCCGCCGGGCAACGAAGACGACGACGAGGAGGAGCGTTACAGTGAGAATGAGGAGTAGGTTTTGCATGGCTGGTGGTCTGATGGCTTGGCTATCTGTTACTATGTTTTTGTAGGCCGTGTGCCGAGTGCCCTAGCACACAACTTTTTTTTCACCATTTGATATATTGCTTTTGACATATTAGCTTTTGACATCATCCACGAGGAAATAAAAAAAACACGTACATACGATCTTCTAAGTGAACACACATGTGCACTGCACTGATTAAAATGTTAAGCTTGTATGTAGAAGACCTAGGTTCGAATCTCATTTCCTGTCCCTTTTTCCTTTTTTTAAATAGCAAAATATGCAAAATTTTGTTTTAAATATATGGCAATTTTTTAGAACAAACAATTTTACATGGCAATTTTCACATTACTTACAAATGGTCATGGAAATTTCTTTGATATTTTTGCAACAATTTTTAGACACTAAAAATCATAGCAAATTTTGCGTGCATCACTTTTCCAAAATATTATGTGTGTACAACAAAGTATACTTTACACAACATAAATATTCTTTTTCAGCTCAATCCTGGTATTTTTTTTTATCATTTATCATGACGATTTCAATATCTAGACCATGGCAATTTTGTAAAATATTCCATGGTCTATTTTGCAGGTAGGATGGATATTTCGTTTTATACACCATGTAATTTTTTTCTAAACTTTTCGCTTTTGGAAAGCTTTCTCGTTAAAGCTATGAATTTTTTCCGTTAAAAAATGAAAATAACGCCAATAGCATGCTATTTCCCACTATAACATTCATTTAGACTCATTTAGCCCGCTAAACCGTTATACTAAACCATCTTTTTGCCATATTACTTTTCTTGTTTTTGATTTATTTGGTGCATTTATTGAAAGCTTTGTTATTGAATTACAACACCTGATTGATGCTCAGATTTGATGTTTGAACATGTGCTTATGTCAAGTATTTGGGATACATCAAGTATGATGTCTAACTGTATATTGATAACTTTTTCAATTTTTCATGAGTAAAGGAAAACGCTAAATAGGGTTTGGCTTCGCTATAGCTTTGTTATAGCTTTGTTACAACTTTTCATAGCTTCTGACCAAGCTGTCTCTAATGGCATAGCCTGCTATTGAAAACATTGTTTTGTTTTTATCAGGTGGCAATTATATTACATACACTATGGCAAATTTATTTGACATGCATAACATGGTTTTTAAACATGAACATCATGTCAAATTCAATATTTAGACCACATAATTTTTCTCTAATAGCCCACGACAAACATTTTGTAGGATGGCAATTGTATTACATACAGTATGACAAATTTATTTCACATAACATGGAAATTCTTGTTTTTAGTATGAATAACTTTTTTTGCCATGCATCCATGGCAATTGTAGACAAACTAGTTTTAAATGCGCGCCTTGGCGAGCTCCATCAGATGGATGGATGAATTACGTTAAAGAAGATAGTATATTTTTTCATTGCGTAAAAAAAGTGGCACCATCATCATCGACCTGCTCTCAAATAGATGTATCTATCATTGAAATACATCTAGTTATATCCATTTGAACGATCATCCGTGATTCATCTGTTTGATGTACCTACGAGATCTAGCGGTCTACAAAATACGGGTAAAAAACTAACGGTTAAAGAAACACAACGATGTGGATAGCTTGGTTGGCCTTCCACTTGCGTGGAGTTTCTATTGGAGGTTGTTTTTCTTTATCCTGGTAATTATAGAAAATTATTATTTACTTATTCTTATAGCAAAATTCGGTTTTTTTTCTCCTTCAAATGATGGCATTTTTGTAATGGTTTCTTTTTTATTTTATATAGAAATTTTAATGTTTTACTAGTATTTCATATATTCTCATGGCAATTTCATAATTTTTGAATTTCAAAACATGGCATTTTGGCAACTTATTCTCATAGCATGTTTTAGCAATTGTATCTTTTTAATTACATGATATTTACAATGTTTTAATAGTGTTTCGCATAGTCTCATGGAAATTTTGCAATTTTTTAGATTCTTTCGCTATTGAACTTAATCTCTTGGTTGGATAGTCATTGAATCGTTTTCATGGTACTCCCTTCATCCATTTGAAAACCGGGTTTATATTGTGGAACGGAGGATGTACATCTCTAGCTGTCTCACATTAATGGTGGCAAGGAGCTGCTTCTATTATCTTAACAAAATTGAATTACTTACCACGTGTACCACGTGGTTGCTCCTTTTGTTTTCGGTTTATAATCTCCACGCGTTCCTCGTGCCAAGGTACTGCCAAAGTGACAGATTGTCACCTCCCCACCCTGACTGCATCTGTAAATTTTGATGGACAAAGTGGAGACCGGATGGGGCCTGTTCATCAGATACCTGGTTGCATGTCAGTTGTGTGCACATGAGTTGTGTGAGTGTGTAAAGTATAAACTGAGCCATCAGGATTCAAGTTTATTGGACACTTATGGTCGAACCAATCCATCAGGATTCAAGTTCTAGTGTATTCATATTTATGGAATTATTTAAGAATTTTTGACGATGTTCATTTAATGGAAGGAAATGTTTCCGTCTACTATGAAGACACCCGTGATGACTTTTGTTAAATTTAAAATGTAACACCGGCGCGGTATCTTGGAAACGCTCATAGAGGTACGGTATGTGTTTATAAAGATGAGTATAAATATGTATTATAAGCGTCTGTGATTATATTGTGTAAAAAAAACAATCGACCGTGTACTGGAGTCACCGTTGAAAATTGTAAGGATAGTAGAAGCTCCCTGAGCTTATCTAATCTCTCTAGAACATCTAGAGTGGGTTTGTACTAATATGTTTTTCTATATGTCCACAAACGTGTTTGATTGCGTCCATGTTCAATGATCGATCACACTTTTTATTTTTGTTCTCACTACAAGTGGATACCTCAAATCGGTTCTAACGAATCTATACTATCCATGCAACATAATACATATTATTCGACTACCAAAATTTAACATGCTATATTAATAAAAATCTTGGCTAATCTTCATCCAGGTCCACATTTTCTTTTACCCTTGATGTCGCCGACACCATCTTCTTTGCGGAAGTAGCGGTTGAAGACGCAAAATGGGTCATGGTCACTCTGCTCACTGTCGGAGCTGAGTGAGTCGTCGGACTCGTCCTCTTCTTCATGGGGAGGTAGTCCCGCCATGGCGTGAACGACGCAGGTTTGCTTCTTTGCAAGGGCATTGCCTGTCCTCCTTTAACACTTCTCGAAGATCCGGTCATGGAGAGCTCCCTCTCTCGGATCTAAGGCGGCGCGTGACTCCACCTTCTCCTCCGCCACATGCGAGTCTTCAAGGGAGGCTACTTGTCGCGCTCGCATCCGATGACGACGGGTACGCTGCTCGTCCATTCCGGTGTACACCTTCGAGGCTCTGACTCGATGTCCAACGAGGTGGGGACAAGCCGCCACTTCAGTGGTTGCGGCGCCACTTTGGTGTTACTGTGCCACTCCAGCTTTGCCGCGGTTACCCGCCTCAAGCCAACGGCCTCGCCCGACGCAGTGGACTCTCTCCGGACGAGCTCGGTTTACGGACACACATTCTCCTGTCGGGACCGACGACTAATGAGGCGGGTTGCCATCTCCCCTCCCAGAGTCGGGGAACGTTAGATCATGGGATGTCGGAGTCGTCTGGTGTCCTCCATGTCGGAAAAGGCTAGAGATCACCGGAGAGGATCTTTGAGGTGGAGTGGAGCGGATAGAAGTGGAGTGAAGTTACTAGGGTTTGAAAGAAGATGAGGTCATATTTATGTGGGATTGAGATGAGACATTGTGAGCGGATCTGATGTTATGGACGCATCTGGGCTCGTTCGGGCGTTCCCGTATACGCTCCACATATGAACTAGGTATGGGAGTTCTGGTCAGCTCGGGCGTTTGGGACGGCTTTAACCCCTTTGGTTGGGTGGCTAAAAAACACTCGGGCAGCGTTCGTACAGGTCACCCGAACATTGAGCTTTGCTACACGCATAGACGGAATACTGGGCATTACGAGCTTGATCGTAATTAGCTCGGTTTGATTGGACTAATGAAGGGGATGGGCTCCACCCCGGGTTAAAATCAAGGGAGGATTAAGGTAGTTGAAGGAATATTCCTGTAATACCCTGTCACTTGCCCGTGTGTCTAGCTTTTTTGCCCAAACGTTTGGGAGGGTTTAGAGCCTCTAATTGTAGATGTTCTTACTCCCCTTCTCATCTCATTTCCAATAAATTAATATCAATCGGTTGTGAGATCTGTACAGGGCCTCACAATTAGTAATCAGAGTTTTAATCGTGATCGCTTGCGTTCAAATCCTCTTGATTGGGCTGTAAAATTCCACCACGCGACATTGATGAGATCCGACACCGGCAAGTGAAAGATGTTGTAGAAAATATGAGTCCCTAATATTTCTTATATTTATATGAGCTTCATATGTATTACTCCCTCCGATCCATAATAAGTGTCCCTCGTTTTGTACCAAGCTAGTACAAACTTTGTACTATATAAACGATACTTATTATGAATCGGAGGGAGTACGTAGTATATATATAGGAATACTAGATGGGGTAGATAGGAAAGTCCTCTTCTACTTCCAAGCTCAAAGAGCTCGGGGATGAACAATAATGAATAAAAAATAAAATAGAAATAGTTTTTTTGGCAAACTTTGAAAAACGTTCTTAGTGCTTGCAAAAATCCACCATGAATTGATATTCATGAAAGTCATGGTAAAAAAGATAAAATCATCAGCCCCTTTTGAACATAGCATATTTTTTGCCATGGCTTCCACAAATATCTTTCTGTAATGAAATTTTACAAGCATTTAAAACATTTATCAAATGTTAGCCATACAAATATCTTATTTTATTTATCTTATTTCTATTTTACAGTTCATTAGGGAGCTTTTGAGCTCGGGAGCGGATAATCCCTCCTCGTTTCCTTTCACATCCTCTCACTCTCATATCAATATCAATTGGACTTGTCGACCGTTTTTCAAAAAAAAAATGGAGTTGTCCTTTTCTTTTCTTTGAGAAACAAAAAATATTTGGACTTGTAAGGCCCTTGTAGACGAGTGGGGGAGAAGGGCTCAATTTTTCTCATCAGATCCTTGTAAGGCCCATCATAATAAACACACCCGGAGGGATATGGGCTTCGTGTGGCCCATACACACGGGCCACGGTAAAGAAGAGCCGAGCAGAGAGGTTGGTTCATCTGTCTGCTCTCTGCTCGCCTCTTTCTTTCTTCGCCGGCAAGAAGAAGAAGAAGACGCGCCCCCCTCCGTCGCCGGCCGACACGCCATGGCCGCCGCCCGTTTTCTCCCGCTTGCGCGCCGCCGCCTCCTCGCGGCCCTGGCCCAGCCTCCCGCCCCCTCGCCCCGCGGTAAGCCCCGGCTTCCTACCCTCCCCTCCCCCTCCCTCCTCCCCTTCTAGTCCCCGCTGCTCAAACAAATCCGGAGCACTTCTCCTCGGATTAGTCGGTCAGGATACTGCAGCTCCCGGCGCCCCGGTGTCTGGGATTCTAGGTTCCTTTTTTTTTCAATTCCATGACCGCCAGCCGTGAATGGTTCTGCCCCGGGCTTTGATCCGGTTGGGATTTTATCTAGGTCATCGGCGCCGGTGGGGGTTGAAATCATCCCTATGTGTGATTCTACAGTTTAATATATTTAGTATAGGGCAAGTTTCCTCCATGTCGTGTTGAGATGATTATGGTTTTCTCCGTCAGGGAATTCATATCAAAGTTCCCTGTCAGATTTGCGAATAAGCTTAAGCATTTTTTTTCCATTTCATCATGTGTGTGTGTGTGTGTGTGTGTGTGTGTGTCAGATCCTTGCACTTCTGAAACTCTATCGAGCTAACGACCAACCGAACACTCTTGCCATTGCAGGATTTTTCTTCCCTTCGCCTGCGACCGCAGGCTTGAGGTCCCTCCAGACGATCATCGAGGCGAGCAACAATGTGCCAGACGAGGGTCGTCATGATGACCGAGAGGATCACAACACCGGCACCCCGCCGCCACCAGCTTCGGTCCCTGCAGCAGCCGAGTCGAGCTTCATGGTCAGAGACGCGTCGAGCTTGAAGATCTCGCCGAGACACGACATGGCCATGATCTTCACGTGCAAGGTCTGCGAGACCAGGTCCGTGAAGATGGCCAGCCGGGACTCGTACGACAACGGGGTGGTGGTCGCCCGCTGCGGTGGCTGCAACAACCTGCACCTGATGGCGGACAGGCTTGGCTGGTTCGGCCAGCCGGGGAGCATCGAGGACTTCCTGGCGGAGCAAGGGCAGGAGGTGAAGAAAGGCGACACAGATACTCTCAGCTTCACCTTGGAGGACTTGGCCGGGTCTCAGGTCAAGTCTGCAGAACCCTCTGGTGAAAATTAGGCCTTACTGTAATGTCTTGGCCTTCTGGTCCAGCAACAGCCTCCTTACTGAAACTTTGCGAGTTAGTCACTCAGTTTCATGGCTTCTTAAGTGGAATACAAGCTGTTAAGTTCTAGATTAAAGTCACAGTAGTGAATTTCTTGTAGTGGACTACCCACACTATAGTATTTTGTGCTTTATCCTTCCTTGTCCAAGCATGTTCTTGAGAGAAGAAAGATATTGTGCTGTGAGCTTCTGAACCTCTCGTTATTCAAATGTTGCCTTCTGAACTTCTAGTTTCGAATATTGTGTCACTTTATCTGGAAGTATGAATGGTGGCTGCTGAACATAGCTATAAACCTGACCATGTACAGCCACAAACAATTCGACGTTTGCACTTCAAATTTTTTTTACACTGAAGCAACAAGTGAACTGTTCTGTTCTTCTGACATGTGCTATCAGCTAATCTGAAATGGATAGCGCCTCTACGTAAAATTAGGGCATTCCTGACCAGCTGCCTGCTACTCAACATCCTCCTCTTACATCTCATCAACAACAACAAAAAGGAAAAAAAAGGCAAGTCTGTTCTTATCTACACCTCATGCTGTGAATACAGAAAGTTCTAATTGTACATTTCTGTTACGCAGAGAAAGAATCGACGAATGGATCAGCTGTATCTATCGTCAGAGGGGAGCGCCTCAGTGCTTCTGGAAGACTACCATGCAGAAGAAGGCTACGCAGCGGAAGATCACCCCATTGGCCACGAGGACCCATAAACAGAGATTCCTGTTGCTGATGTCGTAGCCGCTACTTTGCAGCGAACCGCATCGTGTTATCAGCCACACCCCGGAGTAGCTGCAACCACGAACAATCGGGGTGTTTGGTCAGACTCAGATTTACTTACGAGTTCATTTGTGTCAGGGAAGAATTTGATGGGAGGAGTACTTGTGAGCATTGGCGATCACGAACGCCTCCAGAGCCCACTTTGTGTAGCAAAGATCAGCAATGATAGTGTCCTTCTGCTGAGTTGCTACCAAGGTGAGAACGACTGGGAGCAGTGCAGACCACTGCAAACAAAGCATGCATCATGAGCAATCTACAAGAGAGTGTCAAGAGTTTCCCTTGATTTCATGGTCATCAACATATGATATGATTGAGGAATGGAAGCATGTTTGAATACCAGTTGTGCGGAGCCTGGCTGGAAGAAGATGGCGAAGGTGTATCCGATGCCAGTGACGCAGTACACAAGCGCGACGAGGACGACATAGTTCTCCCAGATGGATGACCTGGGGTTGTTGAAGAAGTAGAACATGGAGAGGTAGACGATGGGCTTGACGATGGTGTTGAAGTGGTCAATGGTGTCCTTGGCCAGGAAGTAAGCCAGCGAGCTCATCCCCGAGGCCCTTTCCCTCCAGTAGTATATCTTGTCCAGCGCGAAGGATCTCAGGGCTCCGATTTTGCAAAGCAGGGCTGGATCATGAATGCAGCTTGACATGAGTGAACCTTGAGAGCTAGTCAGCTAGATATGCAGATTCGGGGCTTGCTGGGGAGAGAAGGCAGGCCAGACTTACAGACAGCGATGACAGTGTAAGTGTACCCAAGTGCTCCAAACGTTTCGTCGCTCACTTTGGCCAGCGTCCCCAGGCATATCCCAGCCAGGCAGAGTATCAGGTAGTCGACAGCCAGTATCCTTGCTTCCCTGAGCCTCTGCTTTCCAACCCTGGAAACACATAAACACCGAGGTGAACTGGAGAACAATTCCCCAGGAAATGAAATCTTCAATACACAGAGGAGAGAGACCTTACCTTCCGAGGAAGTACCTGTACTGCCTAAGGATGCCAGGAGTGCAGCGATTTGACAAATCTAAGGTTGACTTGTTATAGTCAAACTCATCCTTCTTCTGCATGATGGTGTCCTTGACATTGGCCCACATTTCTGATATAAAGGATGGACCTGTGTCCGCACCGGGAGAAGAAGGGTCTGCGCTTCCTCTGGACGAAGATTCAGATCCAGAGGAGCTCTGCAGCATGTCCCGTGGAACATCATAGCCGTTGTGCAGCATCCATCTGAGCGGCAGGTCCTTCACGGTTACACCTGCGCTCATGTTTGGCTTCACGATGCCCTCCAAGATGTCGATGTAGTAGTCAGGCGGGTTGACGCGATCCGGCACGACAATGCCCAGCCCTGAGAAGTATTCTTCCACCTTCTTCACTGGCCCGTGGTAGACGGTCATGCCCCCTTTCGCGAGAAGTATCAAGTCATCGAACATTCTGTACAGCGTGTAGCTGAGACAGCAAATGGGGTGCTTTAGTCAGGGACAAGTGTAGGCAATGAGGCAAGCATCTGTTCTGTATTTGAGTATGAAAACGAACCTAGGCTGATGAACAACCATGGAAATGTTGACGCCTTCGAGAGCTTCCCGGCGAAGGGCGCGGAGAAGAAGCAGGGAGGATGCACTATCCAAGCCGGAAGTTGGCTCATCTAAGATCAACACCGAAGGTTCCATGACCATTTCTAGACCGACGTTGACTCTCTTGCGCTGGCCACCAGAGATGCCACGCTGCTCCACCGTCCCGACCAGAGAATCTCGAACTGGCTGCAGCCCCAAGGACTCAATGACCCTCTCCACAACGAGGACCTTTTCGGCTTTCGGAACGTCTGCTGAAAGCCTGAAATTCAACAACATACAGTAAGTTCACTTGTATTAGCTGAAAAGTTAGATGGCTAACTCTACTTGGACAAATACCTGCATCTTGCATTGAACCAGAGATTTTCTTCAACGGTTAGGTTGCCATGGACAATGTCATCTTGGGGAACAAAGCCGATAATCCTCTTGTATGCACGAATCGGCTCATCTTTGCCATTGATGAGCACCGAGCCTGATGTGTCACAACCAGTTGCCTTGCCGGCGACAGCACTCAGAAATGTGGTCTTGCCAGCACCAGATGGGCCCATGACGGCAGCTACACGGCCAGGCATGAGCTTTCCTGTCACGGACCTCAGGATCTTCTTCTTACTCCCCTTCAATGTCAGAGTCAGGTCCTTGAAGGCGACCTCAACGAGCATTCTCGAACCGGCTTCGTGCTCTTTGGCCATGTTTATCACACCAGTCAAGGTCATGTTGTTCTCGTTCTCCTCCAACTCCTGTTGCATTGCCTTTTCCTTCTCGATTTGACCGTATGCATACTTGAAAATCTGGCTCCGGCTGTGCATCTGCTTCCCTTTTGGCCCCTTCTTCGTTCCCTTATCTCCTATCTCCATATTGAATCCTTCAGGGCCGTCCGGGTTGTCTTCAAGGGAGCTCATCATGTCGGTGAGGTTGTTCTTCTTTCCTGCCCCATCTGTTCCAACCGAAGGTAGACCTTTCGACGACATACCCCCTGTCTGTCCCGGCTTCTGCTTGCGCGAGAAGGTGCGAGACAATTGTGATTGCAGGCCAGTGCTAGCCTTCTTGGCGACATCTCTAGCTGATTTCCACCTTTCCCGAGCCTGCGCGGTCTCTTTTGCATACCTGGCAGCAGCCTCTCGAGATTTTGCTTGCTTTTTCTCACGGTTAGTCAGAAGTTGGCCAGAGAAATTGTAGATGATCAGAAGGACTAGACAAGAGGCAACCTACCGAACCGTGGAAAAGAACAGAAGACAAGTGTTAGTTCAATCTTAAGCAGCTGCGACTTCCAGAAGGATAATAACCATGATATCGATTTGCCCAGTGGCATTACCACTAGCAATGCGCCAAAGATCGTAATGTCCTGATTAACAGAGTTGGGCGGGCAAGAGCTCTTCTTGTAGCATCCTGCAGGGAAGAAGAAGAAGAAGAAGAAGAAGAAGAAGGCCACATTCAGGACGCGCTCAGATCAAGAATACCGCGGAGGGTCTGAATTCTAACTCCTCTGCAATGAGAAGTAGTTGAGCTTACTGGTTTGCGAAGTCGATCCCTTCCTGCAGTAAAACCTGCAAAAACACACCTGACACTGTCAGCATCTGAACAGATAAACACGGGAGCAATGTGATTATGATCGACGGTTCTGATGGAACTGCAACTTGAAACATCAGATAGATAGGATTACCCACTACTACAAGGGAGCTTCTGCGTCGTGCTCGGGCAGTAGAATCCAGCCGGGCAGAAAACATCGTCGGTGCTCATCACATCTGCCCAGTTGTCAGCACTGCCACAAGTGTGATTGGGGTTCCCAGCAGGCGGCTGGTAGTTGTATCTGGAAAATGCATCTTCATCAGCATTAAGTAAGGAATCAACATTTTTATTACGCTCGTGTGAGATTTTAGAAGTTTCGAGGACAGCCGACTTACGGGTCGCAGATGCCCGTGGTCTTGTTGAGGGTGGACAGTGGGCAGTATGCTCCAAGAGGGCAAGCTGCACATGAAAGAATTAACACGAAAGAAATCAAACCATGGTATATGAGTTCCTTTCTGTTTACATTTGAGTTAGCATAAGTGCATAATAAATATCTTGAAACATTCAATTTGGCTTCATTCATTTTGATCAACTCAAAAAAGGGGAAAGTTTACTACTACGTAGTAGAAAACAGTGTGATGCTCTTGTTTTCATTGATGTTGGCATGGGTTGATGAGATGAGAGCTAACTCACGTATCATGCAGGTGAGGGCATGGGGGCAGAAGAAGCCGGGGCAGCAGGCCTGGCAGTCGTCTGCGCGGTAGGGGATGTCCTTGGCTTCCTGGAGGTCGACCTTCTGCTCGCCGGCGCTGCAGGCCCAGCCGGGCTCGCAGCCGTCGATCCAGGAGGTGAGGTTGCAGTTCTTGTTGGGCCTGACGTAGCTCTTCTCCCCCCTCGTCTCCTCCCCGCTCTCCATGAGGCTGTTGAAGTAGAACTTCATCTCCGCCGCCGTGCACACCCGCTGGTGCAGGTCACCTGTTGTCACAGGGAGCCATGATCTAGATCATGAAAGCCATGATCGCCATTGTAATGTAAAAAATGTAGGAGCATAGCGTATATGAATGTGTCTTTAATCTACGTACCATTGGTCTGTTTCATGCAGTTGTTGAGGAAGGAGGTGTCCTTGGTGAAGTTGAAGGCCGCGTCCCACTCCGAGTCCCTGCCAAATCCGAATCCGAGCCCGAGATGAAGAACAGCGACGACGAAGAAGAATGGAAAGGAAAGGAAATTCAGACGGCGTACGTGTCCTTGATGCAGTAGCCGAGCTGGCCGCGAATGGCCCGGGCAAAGGTGGCGGTGAGGGCCTTGAGGCGCTTGTTGACGATCTGGGCGACGACGGGGTTGCCGGCGAGGCCCTTGGCGCCGGCACCGCCCGCCGCGGCGCCGCCCCCGACGCCGTCCCCGCCGTAGTCGTCGAGGTCGGCGTGCTCGTCGTTGGAGTGCTCCTCGAAGGAGAGGCGCGGGACGACGAGGATGTCGGCGGGGCTGGCGCGCGCTGCCGCGGCGGCGATGAGGAGGAGCAGCGCGGCGGCCACTCGGGCCATGGGTTGCACGGACGGACGGTGATGACGAGGGTTGGTGGGTGGAGCTACCGTATGGAACATGTTGGAGGGCATTGGGAGGGAGGATGGGGAGGGGAGGGGAGCTCGCGGGGCGGTGGTGGTGGAGAGCAGAAATAGGAGGAAGGATGGTCGGGAGGGCGCCGTGGTTTTGGGCCTCCCGCCTCGGCGGCATCAAGTGCGTGTGCGTCGTCACACGACACAAGGACGAGAGCGTCCTATATAGTATGTAGTAGCCAGCCCGGTTTTGATGGTGCATTATCAGCTCAGGAAAGTCGTGGTGCTGCTGCAGTGCTAGCTACAGATAATAATACTGGGAGAAGGATATATATATATATATATATATATATATATATATATATATATATATATATATATATATGGGCTCGGCTTCTTTGCCATTTCCTGGCATTGTCGTCGATGCCCCATCCATCTAGCGAAGCCATACCTCCAGGACCCGACGGGCTTTCCTGGAGAGGATGATGACTAAGTTTGGCTTCTCGCAGGGGTGGATACAAATGATTATGAGATGTGTATGTTCTGCCAGATTCAAAGTCAAACTTAATGGAGGATATTCAGATAGCTTTGTTCCTTCCAGAGGGTTGCGGCAAAGAGATCCCCTGTCTCCTTATCTGTTCCTATTCTGCGTGGACGGCTTCTATGCTCTCCTCCTAAAAGAAAGATGATAGAGTGATCGAAGGTGTGGACTTTGGGAGCACTGGCATCAAGTGCTGCGTCACACGACACAACGACAACATCCTATATGTAGTAGCGAGCCCTTGCTCTTGGTCGGATTTTTCTTTTCGAGAAGACATTCTTATGAATACATATATGAATACCCTATCCCTATGAGCACATTCAAAAGACTGGTCTTAATTTGGCGAGTCTTGAGATTTAACGAAACATCATAAGTGCCTTCGCTGTCGATGAAAACGTCTCCTCTCACTAAAAAAGTATTCGTCTTTAATGAGACATCAAAGCGTCAAACCTGAGGTTTGATCATTGGTGGGTTGAGAACACCACAGTTTTCCTAACCATCCAACCACATGTGGGTTCTCGCTCTTGGTGGGATCGACATGTATGTCCATGTACCACCCAAGATCGGGCAATCGCACAAGCACCGTGACACGTGATTTGTTGAAGGGCAACGCTACGCATTCGCCGGTCGGACTTTTCTAAATATCCACTGTCTGCATAGTCGTAGGATGAAGGGAAATGTAGCCATTTGATCGTTGCATGTCCGACACTACAAATCCTTTGCAACAAAAGCTTTGTTGCGATCTAACTATTGCAATAGTGCCTTTATTGCAAAGTTTGTTTTTCATCAAATTGGGACCGGCATACCAAACCTTGGCAACATAGGTTCTGTTGTGATTGGATCATTGCAACAAAACCTTTGTTGCTTGCAAAGTTCTTTTTAATTAAATCGGCGGCAAGCTCACTGCGCGGCGTCTCCCGCTCTCATCCCGTAAGTCTCTCTCTCTCTCTCTCTCTCTCTCTCTCTCTCTCTTGATCTGTTCAGGAGCCGCCGTGGCCGCCATGGTTTCTTCCCGAGATCTTGCGAGACCCGCCTCCCGTGTCGATTCTCGGCATCGAATCCCTGAACCATTGACTTCCCCCGCCCCTCACTGGAATTCAACGCCTTCACCCAGGTCAGAATCCGGCGGGATCCGGCTAGCAATGGCACTGCTATCGCTCGGTTCCTAGCGAGGCGACGACGAACCCCGTAGCGCCAGCAGGCATTGACCCCGGCTAGGCCTATGCCTCGAGATGTGGACTTCCAACGCCTTCACGGCCCAGCAGGAAAAGGAGCGGTCGCCGATGATCCTCTGTTACATGTCGCCTCGCTACAGCCTGCAACAGGTCGACTGTTGCAAAGTATCCTTTGCAATTGCGGATCAGTTGTAAAGGGGGTGCCGCTCAGTTGGTTCTATTAGATCAAGAATCCATCTAACGACTACGGAGGTGGTGGACGCGTGAGAAAGATCTGCCGGGTGAGGGGGGTATTTTCCATTTGTTGAAAGTATCGCCTATTGCCTATGTCTTGGGGGCTTCATCACGACTGCTCTTTTAAGTCTTAACCCATTGTGACTTGTGACATCCCCAAATAGGTCGATTGGACGTAAGGAAAATACGTTTGGTATCGTGTATGGAGGGTTGGTATCCCTCCCTGCGACGATGTAGGGAGGGATGCGTGCGGAGATGGTGGGAGATTGAAATCCGCCGGCGTGGGATGGAGCGAAATCTACCCTCAATGCTTCCCATTTACTTACTCACCTCTAGCACTAGGAAAAATCTTCCTTGAGTTTTTGGCACCGGTGGAGATACAAGCCTACAAGTGTGGAGGCGATTAAAATCTTCGGCTTCTCCCCTTCTTCCTCGACTTCATCTTGCCATGTTCGTCTTCGCCATGGGTAGGTCATCGATTCCAAAGGGGGTAAGTAGCATACAACCCCTCACCTCTATTATGTTGTTAGATAGTATGTAGGATCGATTTCGCCATTGCTTACCGCCACATCGTCGTCGCATGCTTATGATTAATGGTTGAAGCTGGTTGTTTAGCCAACAATACTCATAGTTGTTACTCAGGCTTGGTTCATGTTGATCCACAAAAGACTTGTCCATCAGAGTGATAAGAAAGTCATCCGTTATGGTTCATTGTTAACGTGCGATAGGGAGAGGATGGTGAAACTGAACTATATCTACAGAAATAATGATGTAGAGGTTGTGAAGCTTCGAATGCAAAAGACACCTTTTGCCATGCTTGTGGAGAAGAATAGGAGGTTGCTAGAAGATAGCATCCGCACCTCTGTTCCTTCATGTTGTAGCCGTAGGTCATAATTAGAGGTTCAAGGTTATTCGTATCACATTCAAAAGATCCAGTGAGACTATTTCCAGGTATTCATAGCAATTCTTGATTGCTACTGGAAAGCTTAGAGGAGATATGATCAAGCCACCAAGTGGGCAGACCCCTGGCAAGATTTGTACGAGTACAAGATGACACCTGCATTTCAAGGTGAGCAAAAAATCGTAGTTCATGACATTTCATGCTTGTAATGTTGTCATAGAACCATAGCAATATGTTTTCATGGCATCACAAGATTGTACTGAAGCAATAGATGGTACTCATGTGAATGATAGAGTGTCGAGGTCACATACCGCATCATACAAGGGTAGAAAGCACTACACAAGCCAGATGTGCTTGATGTTGTTGACTTCAATATCAAGTTCACATATGTGTAAGCTCGCTGGGAAGGATCAACCCATAATGTTAATATTCTACCTAACAACATGGCTTGATCTGTTGGCATCAATATCCTCGAGGATAAGTTCTACCTGGGATCTACTGGATCGATATGCATTTCGGCCTGGTGTTCTTTCACTCTTCAGGAAACTAGGGTACGATCTGAACGAGTTCTTGCCAAGAACCATCCTAAGAATGCCGCAGAAATTTTTAATCTTAGACACTTTAATTTACAAGGTAATACTTTACTGGGTAGACCCATAAAATACAAGAATCACTAGAAGGCCCAAGCCCATTAAGGATAAGCAAGCACCCAAGGTCATTTAACTCACATAACCTACAACTGATTATCTGCGGCAGTATTTATTTGAATAAGTTATAATGAGGTTGTGCTTCAGCTCGAGAGCTTCAAACACTCATATTGGTTTGGTCTGACACTTTGCTTTTTTATGTAGTTTTTATTTATTTTTTCTGCAAAAAAGAAAAACCGGCGGGACCAAGCAACTATTGTGCAAGAGCACACTCGAACTCGTAGTATATATACATGATTGAGCACATGTGCTGCACTTGTATTGTGAGTCTGTGACAATATGCTTATGAGTTGATAACATGTTCCTAACGTAAAGGAATCCAATTACAATCTAATAAGTGCCAATATATATATGAGTTACAAGCAAATGAGTAGCAAAATGAGGGTCCTCAAGGACTTACAGATATAAAAGTAGATACACCTTACTATTACTTGCCTTTTGGGAATACTAATAACATAAATACTACTTTTAATTACTAAGCTTGCAGGTCACCGACTGTTGTAAGGATTCTTTAGTAAAACTTTCTTCCTTGCCAATAATACTCGTTAGCAATAAGCAAACCTCTCAATTCATATCAAGGATTCCGGGGTTGATAACTGATAACCCAAGGGATGGAGATGTTGACAAGGACAACTACAAGCATAAGACTGTTGTAAATATCTTCTCTGAGGTCGCATGACGACATGCCGGTGATGAAGCTAGTCCCCAAACCCACAATGCAAAAGGCTACAACAATTGGGAAACATATACTGTTTCTTAATGCAGTGGCCTTTGGCTTGTTATTTATGACGTTTGCGAGCATTCCAATGATGGTCAAGGAGCCAAAGAAGGCTACCTTGTTGCTGAACTGAAACAAGCCATACCTCTTAGGAAATTTGTCACGCATAACTGGGGTACCGGCGACGTGCCCCGCCTTGTCATCGGACCAAAAACCACCTGGTGGGGTTAGCCCCGCAGTGAAGGTGACGGTGGCAATTAGTGAAGCCATGAGCAATAACCAGGAACGGAAAGCATGCTGCTCATTTTCAGTGGGATAGTCGCTGCCATAGTCGTTGTTCGTAGGCACTAGATTCTGATGTCCATCCACGGATACTGCTGTTAGCCGACGATCATCGTTGGAGGGGAAAAACAACACCGGCATGCCATTGGCTCTTTTTATTACTTTCAACAACTCATCAATCGACATATTTGGACCATGGTCAATAGTGATCTCTTGTTGTTGCGATGGCGGTGAATTTCCAAGATATACGTCTTCTTCTGACAATATTGCCACTCTATCAACCTTTTCTCTCAGCGATGAATCTCCCAGCAGTACGCCTTCTCCTAATGATACTCTCACTTTCTCGGCTTCCTTCGACATATTCTGATCTACAGACTCCATAAAGCCATAACAAACATGAGAGAAACTCTGGTTTCTTGTGCAAAAGGCATTATTAAAGTAAGAAATTCATGTTTAGAAGAGAAACAAAGACAAATTCAATTAGCCCACTTGGCGCTTAATTGAAGACATAAATCTCATTCTCCCCACATAATCCTGTAAAATAAGCTCTGAACTTCATGTTACGTTTTCCCTTAGCATTTTCGTCTTTCTCAAGCAGTTCAGTATTGGTGTATCCAAAACTAATCAAACAAGTTTGAAAGCAAGCACGTCGTTTCAGTTTTGTACCACTTGTATGTGGAGAACAATGACAAGAGTATAGAACCAACGAGCGGCACTAATTAAAGGCAGAACGAGAGTATAATGTATTCCACATTTCCACCGCAAGGTTTCTTGCGGTAAACCTTGCGGTGGGAAAATGTGTACTGTACATTAATCAACCAACAAACAAGAACAAGAACGTGCTATAACATATTGCCCATTTTATGTCTGCTTAAGAACAAAATGCATACATCAAAGGGCTTGATTGTTACCGTACCTTTTGCTGCAGCGCTAGCTAGGAGATTGAGGTCACCTCCTTCCCTTAAGCCAACAAAACTCGAACGGGCTATAGCAGATCTGCTGCAAGCCTGCAACTCAACAGGAAATCTGAGTATCATACCATCATATATAGATAGATAGAGAAGTGCACGCGGCTCTACCAACCACGGTGTTAAACGACAACCTAAAAGTTAGATCCAAACGCGGTACCCATGCGCGTCCATCGCTGGCTATTTGAATTTTGAACACAGCGGGAACTACCGAGGCAGCTGTGTGTGTGTGGGTGTCCATCACTGATTGATTTAGCAACACTGCCTGTACTACACAATGGATCAGTCTCAATGCTGGCATTAGTAACACGAGCATGGGAATCTGAACAACTTTTTCTTCTTCCTTTGCGTGGAAAGCCACAAGGCATATCATATTATACGTACTAGTTGTCGTCCATCTGTGCATTCGCACAAGGAAATTAGTATAATGTTCATATTCAAACGATCAACGTGAACCACATGCACAAATCTTAATATGAACTGTTATTTGTTTTGCTTACTACTTCCTTTGTTCACAAATACATGATGTGGTTTAAACTAAAACAATGTCATCTATTTATGAATGGAGGGAGTACCATATAAGGACATGCATTAACCATGTATATCAACTACCATATATCAATATAGAGGAAACACCGAAGAACTTGGATTATTAACATTTTTAAATAGAACAAATGCTAGATATAGTAAGTAAGATTAATACATAATTCTAGATGCGGTCGGCAGCCCAAGATATCTCTCCGCCAGTGCTTCAATCTGAATCTGCACGTCCCCATGAATCATACTCTTCTCCTCTTGAGTTTGAGTACAATTTGCGCTGAAAAATATTACTCGTACCTAATTCTACTTATTCACCAATAGACTTGAACCCTTTCTGTACAGTTCCAGAATATCATGAAGGGGTTGAGCTCCTTGAGGCGTAGCCTTGTAAAAATAATATAGCTGACTGCAAAAATTATATCTAAAATCCATGGGGCATGAATGATGACTCCAATTTTTCTCATATATGTAGTTCATTTATGTTTAACACTAATAAAAATATAAATTACATTTTTCAAATATATATTTTGATGTCTACTTTTTCTCATGTACGTTATATATTTTTTATAGACATCAGTAGCATTTTAACACATATTTAACATTTTTAAATACAAAGATTAACATTTTACCAAATTCATGTTTTTATATGGACTTTTTTCATACACATTTAACTTTTTTGAATATATTAAAACATTTATTTAAAATTTTTAAATACGGAAGCTTTGGCTTACTCTTTTAGACTCTGGCCCCTTCTTAATAGCAAAAAAAAATATCTTGAGCACATATTTTTATTTTTTTATTATGTGTTGATTGTTTTTTCAAATACACTTGAAACCTTACTTTAAATGCTATCAACATATTTTTAAGTTGTACAAACATCTTTTACACTGCACAATTATTTTAACTCAAATAATTGCTTTTGAAATACTATATGTTATTTCTATTTTTAAAATCATAAAAAATACAAAAATGAAAAACATTGAGAAAAAACAAAATAAAAAAAAGGTAATATGCTATTCAACTAGCCCACTTAGACTAAATTGCCTTCTATCCGGCTATAAGAGCATTTTCAATAGTTGTAACATAGATGTTGGTAAATTTATCACCTAAGATATATTGATCATGTGGATTAAATAAATGAGGTGAGAGCGTAAAGTTGTATGTAGACTTACCAACAACTTTTTTGAAAGAAAGGGGTTGCCCCCTAGGTTTCACCATTTTATTGATGCAGCCAACATTCGATCCGAGCATACACGAGTATCAAAGGTTGTCCAGTGGGTGAACCCCACACTTAGCTAATTTTATTACAAGAACAAACAGGAAAAGTAAAGTTAAAGTAAAGTATGGACAGATAGCATCTACTCCACTAGGAAGCCTTTGGCACGAAGGAATTCATTCCAGTCTTCAACAGTTGCATTGGCCAGCAGCATCATGGCCAAGCAATCCTTAGAAGCTCTTCACGGCACCGATTGGGTGATGTCGCACAAGATCCACTGATGTAGCAGAGGGGCCAGCACACCCAAAACACAGTGTATATTTTTCCACTTCCTGCCCTGAAAAGCAAATTCATTCCTTAGCAACCAGATGCTCCACAAGGAGGCAACCGTAACCATATTATACACTTTCTTATGAACCAAACCCTAGCTAACAAAAATATCACCCATAGAGGTAACATGTTGCGTCTCAAATATTTCTGCCACGCAAGTCCAGACATATTGAGCTGCCACACATTCAAACAATATATGATGAACTGTTTCAGGCTCAGAGCAAAATACACAGGTTGAGTCCTCAACAGGACGCCGTTTAGCTAGATTGTCACGGGTTAGAATCTTATTATTACCAGCCAACCAAAGGAAAAAATGAATTTGGGGGGGGGCAAGATTTTCCATAAGGAGCCATTGATTGGACTGATCACCCCACCAAAATTAATACTGTTGTAACAGGATTTAACAGTGAATATCCCTGAAGTTTCAAGAGTCCAAACTGGACATCCTTGTCAATAGAGAGAGAAGCACCATTAATAACCTCAACCAACATAAGCCATTTAGCAAATAAAACTTCATCAACACATCTCCTGAAAATGAGCTTGATGATATGTACATCATAGGCCATGGCAACAGAGATTTTCTGCTAGGAACATGTTGTGACGCCCCCAAAATCAGACCGTGTACAGTAATCATACACGCAAGGTACACGATCGAGATCAGGGACTCACGGTGAGATATCACAACACAACTCTACAAATAAAATAATACAAGCTGTTTAATACAAGCCAGGGGCCACGAGGGCTCGAATACAACAGCTCGAGAGCACAAAGTTAGCGGAAGCAAAAGTATCTGAGTACAGACACAAGGGTACAAGGTTGCCTTAAGAAGGCTAGCACAAATAACAACAGATCGAAAAGGCGAGGCCTCCTGCCTGGGAACCTCCAAACTACTCCTGGTCAAAGGGGAACTCGACGTCGTAGAAAGCATCGGGGATCTTCATGTTGTGGTGGTCGGCATCGGGGATCTCCTGCTCCCGGACTCCAACGTCGACTGCAGCGGCCGATCAGGCAAAACAGTAAAAGAAATAAAGCAGGTGAGTATCTAGTATACCCGCGAGTCTTACGTCCGGTACTAAGCATTATGCATTGTATCAACGGAAAGAAGAGGCTGTATATAGTGGACTGAAAGACAGAAATCCAGAGCAAGGGTAAGAAGCTAGGCCTAACGAAGTCTAGCATCTTCCGACGATGTCTTGCAGCATGAGGTAAGAATCAGCCAACAGTTTATATAAAGCATAAAGTAACAATGCAGCAGAAGTTGCTGCAGCATTGTATAATAATAAGTTGTAATAATTAGCAATGCCTCCGAGTTCACCTCCTCGACATCCCCGCGAGGAAGAGAACCCGGAACCATACAATTTAATAATAGTTTCTAGTGGTAAGATCCAGCTTCAGCATAAAGCGTCCTGTTACCGTGGACACGGCTATTCGAATAGATTAATCTTCCCTGCAGGGGTGCACTTGTGTTACGCTACACGCACGGATCTCAAGGGTGGCGGGAACCTTGTTAGGGAACGCTCCACCGAGACTATCCGACACTTCATATCCCATCTTTCAAACTCAACAGAGAGGTCATCCGCCGGACTATATCCTATGTACGCGGGGCTTTGGACCCTAACCCCGACGTACTCCTGCACGGTGCGAGGCTGGCCGGTGAAGTTAAATCAAAGCAAATACAAATCACACTGCCGCGGCAAATAAGACAACACCACTTCCCGCCGCAGGCCGCGGTACTGCTGACGTCTGAAGAGTCCTCGGACGACACTACGAAGCAGAGGAGCCCATAACTCGTAATTCCCACGGGTAGGTAGTGCGTACATGGCATATAGCCAACTCAAGACATTCACTGAATCATTTAGCATTTTATTAACCTACGTGACAACCGTTATCGTTGCCTCGACTTAACTGACCCGCGGACAACGACAGCGGCCAGGACCACCAGTACATCGGTGCCTGCCCCGTCGTCCCACCAAGTCACTGCGGTTACCAACAAGGTGAACCGTCTCCTTACCTTGTCTCGCGTGTGCTCCTGGAGGAGCTCGACTTTCGTGGTTTTGGTAACTCTCGCGGCCAACGATCAGGGGCCAAGCACACCGGTACACTGGTCGTACCCTCCCTGTCGTCCCGTCGCAATACCTCTCGCGGGCACCGTTGGGTCGCCCGACTTCTTACCTTTAAGGACACCAGTTGGTTCGAGTCCCTACCATTAAGTGAAACCAGGAGGAATCACCCTCGATGGCACACTTAAGAGGTTTGACAGAGACATCAGCGGAATGAACTAAAGAGGTAAACCTCATATCATCCCGGTGATGCTACGCTACTGAGCCGACGAGAGTGAAATACGAGTCCATTCCACTCGTAAGCCAAACTCGAAGCGACTCGGCAGAGTCTCGCCGTTGTAGGTTCCCTAGGGTGTCTGCATTGATTCGTACCTGTTGCAGTTGTAATATATCGTTCCCGCGACAGTTGTAATATATCGTTCCCGCGATCTCAGAGTGATCACGGCCCGCTATTCTAAACCTAGCTAACAATGCGCAGGGATCACTGCTGAATAATGCATAATAATAATAGGCAGCATAGGATAAAGGAGGTACATCAAGGGGCGACAAAAACAGGCTATGCAATTGAATAGGATTGTAATTGTAGCAGCAGCAGTAACAATGCCTAGTGCAAGAAATGTACGGAAAGATAGGCGATATCTGGGGAAGAGAATGGCTCTGCTTGCCTGGTAGCTCGACAGTAGCGGTACGGTCGTCGACGAAGTAGTCGTACTCTGCATCGGTGTAGTCGACGGCAGCAACGGGGTCTACCGGAGATTAAGGGGGGGGAAGAAACCATAAATACACAACAATAATAGCAATACAAATGCAAGACATAACAGATGAATTGTAAACGGGGTTCTAACGCAGTGCAATGCACATTGCTCGGAACGGAAATTCATCTGAGGATGAACTACCGGCTCCGGGTGATTATCGGACAAGGTGTCCGGAGGGGGGGAGATATCATGCCGGAGGTGTCGTGGACATCCGACACACATGTGGGTGGTGTATCCGGGTTAGTTGATCTATTCCGAACAACTTTCGTGTTCGAAATAAATTTATCCGGGTACTCTAACAGTACCGGACAGTTTAACGGTTATCGGGCAATCTATCGGACAGTGCTACCGGAGGGGGGAACAGTTTGATGATCGGTATGTTAGAGGGGTGTGCTGAGGATATGGGTATCGTATCTGTAATCGTTGATCCGTTCTGAGTAACTTTCGTATACAAAAGTTTTTCATCCGGACAACTTTTATCGGTACCGGGAATTTTCGACATACGGCCCGAAGGGGGGAATGTCGATGTTCGGTATGTTAGAGGGGGTGGTAGACATACGGATAGCGTATTATTATTCTACATATTTTTCTGATCAACTTTGATATATAAATTATTTTGATGTGAGTTACGGTTTAAAAGATATTAAATTTCAAAGTTTTAAACATTTTTAAACAATTTCTGGAATTTCTTTTATTAATAAACCCAACCTAATCCAGAACCTTATCCGGAACAGTGTCACTGACATGGGGGACCCACATGTTAGTGACAGAGACATATAATCAATTTATTTTAAATAGGTAATACAGTGAGGGCCCACATGTCATAGGTAACATTTTATCTAAAACAATTTAATTAGATTAAACACTGGTGGGGCCTAGCTGTCATAGACAGTTGGGCTAATTAATCTGTTTAATTAGGTTAAAGGGGGTATGGACCCACCTGTCATATGGTGAGGGGGGGTTTCTTTTCTGTTTTTTATTAGCAAGGTAATTAAGGGGGGCCTGGCCCACTGTAAGTCACACATGGGGGGGTGTTTAGTTAATCTCTCCGCTTAGGGAATTCATCCCGCTCACCTGCGTTCTACAGAGAAGCACGTCGGCGAGCCGGAGCCTGGGAGGGGGAGCACGGCGGGTTAGGGGGGATGCCCAGCGCGGAGAGGGCGCGGGCGTGCGGGGGTGCGGGGAGTGTGCCCGTGGCGCGGTGGGCGTGGCGAGGGGGCATGGCGAGCGCGCGCTTGCGGCCATGGCGGCAGCAGTGGCCGGAGCTCGCCGGAGGGGGGGGGGTCTATGGTGGCTAATCGAGGGAAGGGAGATGGGGAATGGGGAGGGCGCTCACAGTGAAGCTCGGGAGCGGGCACAGGGAGGCCATGGCGCGGTGAGCACGGCGAATTCGCCGACGAGGAGCGGAGGTCGTGGTGGAAGGGAGCGGCCGATTCGCGGCGTGCGGCGCGTCCCGGCCCGATTCTCCGCTCGGGGAAGAGGTGGACGAGGTCGGGGAGCTCCCGGGAAGCACGGCTAGGCCTGAGGTGGTCGTCGGCCACGGGAGCTCACTGCGGCGCGGTAACGGTGGCGCGGGCCGAGCTACGGGAGAGGCGAGGGAGAGACGAGGGGGAGGTAGGGGAGAGGAGTGAGCAGAGGGGGGGGGGTACGGGGCAGGTGGGGGGGGGGCCTTATCCAGAGGAGATGGAGGGCAGGTAGAGGGAGCAGGTGAGCTCGGTCGTGCCCTGCCATGGCACTGTGTCGTGGTGGGGGAGGGAGCTGGTGGGGATGAGACAGGGGAGGGGAGAGAGAAGGGGGCTGGGCCCGGGGTGGGCCTCGCCCTGGGTGGGGTATAGGGGTTTCCTTTTTTTTGTTTCCTTTTCTTTTTTTGTTCTATTTCTTTTCTGTTTTAATTTATTTTAGCTAGGTTTTGATTTTTGTAAAATGTTATAATTGCACCTATATTAGTGTTACTCTTTAACATGATGCCACAAAAAGTTTGGCCCGCAATAAAATTCATCTAGATTTTATTCAATGCACAAAATATTAAATTGAGCTATTTTTGCTACTGTTTATATTTTTTTACAATATTTAAATAGCTTAAATAAATTCCCATAACTATTTTAACATAGCCTACTGATTATTTGACATTTAATAAAATTTGGGTTCACAATTTTTAGTTCATTTAAAATTCCCACTTGTTTATTTTATTTACCATAGCCATTTAATAATTTCCTAAAGCCATTGTTTTATTTCATTTATTATTCCTTAATATTACTATACCATTTTAATAAAATAACTGTTGCTATATCATCGTGGCCTAATGTTTGTTAGGCATTTTATAAATAGATTCCATCATAAAGGGCCCACTATAGTTTTCATTTTCATTTTTAAATTCCTTGACAATTTTGATATGCCAACTCTAGGGTTTTCATAATTTATTCTTGGCTTGGGATTATGCAAATGAATAAGGTGGTTTTGGTTTAACCATGAACAGTTTGATTGACATGCACCCACAATCCTTGGAGCAAGATTTACAATCCACACTTATTTGAAATTTTTATCAGGGTTGGAATTTCAATGAGCTGTGATCAAAGGTGTTCAAGGCTTGATCATCAACAGTAATGATCACTAACAGTGGAATCACTGTAGTGATTACTGTACTGGATCTGAGGGTGTTACACATGTCTCATAAAGCTCCCAGAATTGGGTTTTTACAGAACATTATCCAACCCACCAGTCATGCCAGAAGTCAATATATATTGTTCCCATTACCTAACTTCCATTTATAAAATCCCCTCACAACAGACAGAGCCGAAGTAAGACCTTTCCAGAAAGGAGAACCAGTCCTAGGTCTAGACCAGAAAATATTTGGTTTGTTACTTGTGGTCCACCAAAGTTTTCCACTGTTTATCACAACCATCATAGTAACTTTTACCCTAGGAGACTAACAAGGACATGTTAAAATCCCTAAGATTGGGTACACCCAGACCACCAAATTCTTTCTTTCTGGCCACAAGGCCCCACTGTGCTAGATGATACTTATGTATATCACCCAGATTGCCCCAGAAAAAATGAGCCATCTGAGAGGTGATGGCATTGATAATCCACTTAGTAAATTTAACCAGAGAGATAAGTTATGTGGGTATACTAGCAACACAAGTGCACAACAATATAAGCTTAGCTTTGTAGGTCAGAAATTTTCCCATCCAACCTAAAATCTTTTTAATGATCTTATCAATAATGGGTTGTAAATTATCTCTCCTCAGGTTTTTAAAATGGAGAGGGACCCCCAGATATTTGAAAGGAAAATTACTTATCACACATCAAAAAACTTGAGCAAAAGCTCTAACCTCAGATAGTTTCATATTAACTTCTGGAAGGTCAGTATTGTGGAAGTTAATTTTAAGCCCAACAATAGTTTCAAAGCAAGTAAGAACCCATTTTAAATTCCTAGCATGATCAGTATTATTATTGAGAAAGATAACAGAGTCATCAGCATATTGCAAACTGATGACACCCTCAGGAATGACATGAGGCAGAAGCCCATGTATCATCCCCTGGGAAGTAGCTTTTTGTAGCATCTTAGTGAAAACATCAGCTACAAGGTTGAATAGGATAGGGGAAAGAGGATCCCCTTGTTTTAATCCTTTACCACTCACAAAATAAGGACTATTACAATCATTGATTCTCACATAGGCAGAGCTCCGTGAAAGTATGGTTTTAATCCAATTAACCCAAATGGGTTCAAAACCTTTAGATATCAACATCTCCACAAGTAAATACCAATTAACCGTGTTATAAGCTTTCTCATAATGTAATTTCAAAATGAGGGCTTGCTCCTAAGATGAACGGATATTTTACCAACAAAACTTACACGCAACATATTGAAGATGCCCTAAGTGGGACATAGCCGCACGTCGGAATTCAACATGTCGATTGCAAGATCTATTTAGCCCTTATACCTTTAAATTTTTAAAGTACATATATTATTGGACAATACTACACCGCGGCGCCGCACCAGTGTTTTACGGTGCGACGACTCCTCTCTTCTCTCCACGTAGTACATAGTAGAGTAGGAAAAGTGCTAGCTTTTATATCTTCAATTTTTTTAATTTTTTTATCTTTTAAATCGTTAACTCAATTGATGATCCGTTCGTCTCATTAGCTTTCTCGCGACGAGATCTTTGAAACTAGATTTCATGTCAACATGTTTTGACAAACTATTTTTTCACAGTACTTGCCATATTTCTGCTCTAGTTAACTGATAATTATTCATATAGTCGCCAGATTATACCAACTTGGTTGTTAAATTTTTTTCATCAGTACTTGCCACAATACTGTTATACTTACTTGATAATTATTCATACAACTGACAGATTATACCAAGTATATTGTTAAAACACTTCTTGATGTTAAAACACTGCACACTAACATATATAAACGAAAACCTTGTTTTTTCATATTTGTATGTTTTTTTATTTAGAACCATCTAAAAAAACACCCATACTTATCATGTCATATTATTATAGGGGTCTATATATTAATAAAATAGAAAAACAGAAAAATGGACCATGTCCAGCCAGACACGGCACAAAGCGGGCTGCATGCCGGGTCGGCCTGAATAGCTAGCCCATTTGGCCTCTTTGGTCTCAACTCGTCGCTCTACTACTACAGGCGAAGGATAGGAGGAAACTCCACTCCTCTCCCACAGCCTATTCCCCGCAGCCGGCGCAGAATACCTACCTACCACCTCCCCTCCTCTCCGTCGCTCCAGCCGCCACCGCCGCCGCCGCCGTAGCCGCCGTATCCTCTCCCCCCGTCCAGATCCAGCCCCCCGCCTCCTCCCCCCACCCTCCACCCATCCTCCAGGTCCAACCCCCACGCCTCCCCTGCTCACGGGTCTCCGGATCCAGGCTCCCAGTCCAAGCGCGCCTGCGCCGGCGGTCACCGGCCATGGAGGAGTTCCTTAGCACCTACACGGTAATGCCCTCCACCCCCCAAAAAGTTCTCTACTATCCATGTTCCAGCACGCAGGCTCATGTGTGACCATCTCCCTCTTTCAGGCGGCAGATCCCCCAAATCCGGTGCCGCTGGCCATTGAGCTTCCGGCGCAAGCAGCGGCAGCAGCAGCTAAGCACACCAAGCAAGCGCCAAGAGCCGCTGCTACTCCAACCAGTTCCAGAGGGGTAAGATAAGATTACCGCAAGCCTTTGCTGAGCAGACTTGGCATCTGAGTGTGCTGTGTGTGTGTGTGGTATACTGAGTGAAAGCGTGCCCTTTGTGATAACTGTTGCAGGTTGCGACGGCAGCAAAATCGAGCAGCATTTCATGGAGAACTGCTCTCCACAACTCCTCCTCCTCCTTGAACAAGAGAGCGATATACATTGTGGCCGGCGACGACGGTTCCCACGTGCCCATCCTGCGCCAAGTGCGGGTGTATGGAGAAGAGGTACTTGAACGCGTCTCTCATCCCCCTATATGTGCATCTATCAGTGGATAATGTAGGAGAAGACAGGCCACCAAGGTGCGGTCACATTAAATCACTGTGTCTCACACGTATCTGTGTCATCGCAGGCTGCTAAGGGACATGAGAAGGCGGCGGCACCTCCAGCCAACTTGGTTAAGGTACTTTGAGGCGCTACTTTGCCTTCCCTTCTCAGGAATGACTTGATGCCTGGTATTAACTTCAAAAGAAATGACAGCAAACGCGTGCGGATGTTGGCAAACAGCCGATGAGACGGACAAGAGCACAACTCAACAGCAACAATCGTGAGGTATGGAAACCAAACGAAATAATAACAAGTATTGTTGTTTTGGACACATTTGGATATAGTATGCTTGGTGGGTTGACATAAACTGTGCACTTGCGTGCAGGAACGATCAACAGAGTTCATGGATGACGATGAAGAGGCGTCATTGGCATTGCAAGTTAAATTGGAGAGAATGACCAGCTCAGTGGGCCATTCACTGCGGAATGCTGAAGAACATGATCTATATGATATTATGGAAATCGACGACGAATCTAGCGATGATACAGGCAGTGAAAGTGATTCGGACAGCAGCTCTGAGAGCGAGTCGGAAGGAGAAAAAGGGAAGTTCTTCTATCCTGATCCCAAGGCAGTGGGACATGTTAAAGCACCGCAGGTTGGAATGAAATTCCCAACCCTCGAAGATGCACATGACTACTATAACACATATGCTCTCCAAACTGGTTTCGTGGTAGTTAGGGGAAGGAATTACAAGAGACAGAGGTTTCAACTAGACTGCAACAGGAATCGCAAAGTAAAGCTGGTTGAGGACCTGAACCTGAAGAGGAAGAGGAAGAAAAATGTTATAGAGAAGACAAATTGCCAGGCAAAGATTATAGTGAAGCTTACTAAGGGGCAATGGGTGATCGTAGCAGTGCAGAATGAGCATAACCATCCGTTATCCCCAAGACGTTCGTTCACAAGATTCTTAACGAGCCAGAAACACATGTCAGCTGAAGAAAGGTCGTTTTCAAGAGTTCTTCAGCAAAGTAGGGTACCTCCTGGAGAAATTCTCAAGATTTTAAGAAGAATGAGTGGCTTTTTTCGGGAATTACCATCAAATGCAAAACATTCAAGGATTGCAGAGTCTGCAGAACAGTGGAGAAAAGTAAACTCAGATGTTGAAAAAGCATTGAACCACTTCGAGGAACTGCAGCTCCAGGACCCATGTTTTCTCTACACTGTGCAAAAGGATGAAGAAGGTACGGTTAGGAGTATTTTCTGGACTGAGGCAAAGTCAAGGATGGATTATGAAATCTTTGGTGATTTCATATCGTTTGATACTACATGCAGCACAAATAGACACAATATGCCCACCATTCCTATTACTGGGATAAATAACCGTGGGAGAACAATCTTGTTAGGATGTGCCTTGCTGCAAGATCGGAAAGCTGAAACTTACAAATGGATGCTCCAGACGTTTCTGCAAGAGATGGGAGGTCACATGCCAGGAGCAATCATAACAAACCAGGATGAAGCCATGGAGAAAGCAATAGCCGAGGTGATGCCACAAGCAAGGCATAGGTTCTGCAGATGGGATGTATTGGGGAAAGCACATGAAAAGATGGCAGCCTTCATGGCAGCAAGAGGCAACATGAAAGCAGAGCTGGACAGCTTAGTTGACAACTCGCTGACAGAGATGGAATTCGAAGAAGGATGGAGTGCACTCCTCCGGAGACACGATGCAAGTGGAAACGAGTACCTAGAGTTCCTGTGGGAGATGAGGAGAAAGTGGGCCCCTGTTTATTTCATGGAAGATTTCTTTCCTTTCGTGGTTTCAGCTCGAGGCAGCCAAGGGGCAATCTCACTATTCAAAGAGAATGTGATTGTTAAGGACAGAATAGAGAGGTTGATTGAAAGATACGAGGAGATGCAAGATAAGATCAGGAAAACGGATGAGGAAGATCTGCTGCAATCGGCTTCTGAACCTTCATGCTTCTCACTGCAGCCAATAGAAAAAGATGCATCACGTATCTACACAAGGGAGATCTTCCTGAAGGTCCAGAAGGAGCTGCTCCACTCCACAGCGTTCAAGGTGCAGGAGATAGAAAGCGGAGCGCTGTACAGGCTGGTCCAGGCCTCCAGCTACGAGAACCCAGAGTACAACCGAGACTCTTTCGAGGTCTCCGTCGATCGTGACGCCGACTCGTACAAATGCCAGTGCGCGAAGTTCGCCAGGGACGGGATCCTCTGCTGCCACGTGCTGAGGCTCTTCACGCAGTTTGGCGTGGACGAGATACCAGGGGGGTACATCGTGGCCCGGTGGACTGACCAGTGCAGGGAGGAGGCGCAGCTGGAGCTGCCCGAGGAGGGGTGGCTGGTGGCACGGCGCGACGAGGACGCGGCGAGGTACACGGCGCTGATGAGCAAGGCGGCCGGGATCGGCAGGGAGGTTTGCGGGGACGGGGCCAAGTGTGACGCCTTCATGCTGGAGCTGGACAGGATTCGGGTGAGGTTGGCAGCGGTGTCGGTGCAGAATCCTGGGAACCTGTAGATGGTCGCGGTCAGGACACGCTGAGCCTGGCTGGAGGCTAGCCGGCGCATGTGTGCTGGCCGGCTTGATGTTGTTCCTCGTCCGCAATGTAGAAGACGAAGTGGTCAGTAAGGTTTGTATCGCCTGTGTAATCTAAGAGACGAGCTAGTGCCATGGCAACTAGGTGAGGTAGTCTGTTGTATTCATGATTCGTGCATTGACTGTTACGGATGTGCTGTCGTGATTCTGTTGGTATTCTTCGATGATTCATGTACCAGTTCATGTGATGTACGCTGGTTGTGTCAAAACATGTTGCCTGAAACTTGATAAAATTGTTAATCGTCTACTTTGACCTGCTTTGTGTTTTGAACCGTTGTCGTCTCCCCAGGGCAACGCATGACAGGCAGAGGCAGGCAACAACACCGCTCGTACGAGTTCCAGTGTTCTATTCTCTTGTGTTTTGCAAGTCAATATTGTCTGTGGTTTTTATAGAACCAAGTGTTGTTTTTCACAGTATTTTCAGTGTGTGCTCTTGCAGTGGGAAAGATGGTGAAATCTAGGGCTTTGTTCTCGTAATTTCCTCTTTGTTTTTCTTGTGAGGAACTGCGGGTTATCTGCTACTCCGGCTGAAGAGTTCTCTGTCACAACCCTGAATATATCAGAACGAATTATTTCTATTGCATAGTAGAAAACAAATACCAGAGGTTACGTATTTTGTACTAGTCAGTAGTCACTATTGCAGGTATACAACATACTAAAACAAACATATATATACCTGCCCAATGCAGATATTTACGGAACCAAAGTATTTTCGGCCATGTAAATTTGATTCGTGATGCATGCAGATACTCACTCTCTCCTTCACGGAGTAAAACGGCGCGGTGCCTCTTTCTCCTCTCTCGCGCCGCCCCTCCTACCCCTTCCCCATCCCCGCCGGCACCGGCCCACTGCCGGGGAAGCCTTGTAGGCCTCCGCCGCCCCTCCTACCCCTTCCCTTTTCCCGCCGGCACCGGCCCACTGCCGGGGAAGCCTTGTAGGCCTCCGCCGCTGCCCTCCACCACCTCCTCGTCCCGCCGCCGGCAAAAAATCGAGGGGATGTACAACTGCTGTCGTCGTCGTCGTTGTCGTTGTCGTCGAATTTGGCGTTTTCGGCCCGCGGCGGCTGCGCGTAGCCATGGATTGTCCAAGAAGCGTCCCACACAATTCCGACAAAGACTCCACGCCACATGGAAGTACCCGCTCTCCATCTAGCAACTCTAAGCGCTCCCGTCGTTGGTTCGCCGGTAAATACATTGTCGGTCGTCGCCTAGTGTGACATCCTGACTTAATACGAATGATAGACTACTCCTATCAACAAGGTGCACCTTCTTTTCCGGGAGTCCAGATCCAAAGAACTCCAAAGTTAAGCGTGCTTGACTTGGAGCAATTTGAGGATGGGTGACCAAACTGAAAGTTATTCCCGGATGAGCACGAGTGAGGACAAAGCGCGCAGGGATGACTAGTGTTGGTCTGTGGGGACAGTCTAGATCCCACCGTGCGTAACGGCGGAAAACCGGTGTGTGAACGGGGCGTTACACCCAGGCTGGACGCTCGTGCAGCGGCTCGCCGGCTTGGATTTTTCCGGTCATATAGTGCGACGACTGCACACAACAAATGGTGCGCCGAATTTCTACCATGCCGCAATGTAACACCCTCAGATCCAGTACAGTAATCACTACAGTGATTCCACTGTTAGTGATCATTACTGTTGTTGATCAAGCCATGATCACCTTTGATCATAGCTTTGTCAGATTCTCACCCTGATAAATTTTCAAATTATAAATTCTCTCCAAAAATTGTGGAGGCCAGTCAATCAACATGATCATGGTTAAACCAAGTCACCCTTAGTAATTAGAATAATCACAAGTCTATGATGATTGTGAAACCAATGTTGTGGGGTTATCAAAATTGTTTTGAAAATTTAAATGAAAATGGAAACCTTAGTTAAACCAAAGTTAATGAGACATATTAAATAAAATGCCTAGCAATCTTAGGCCATGATAATATAGCAATGGTTGTTTTATTAAAATGGTATAGTAATATAAAGGAATAATATTTAAAATAAAAACAATAGTTGGGAATTATTAAATGGCCATGGTAAATTTAATAAAAAAGTAGGAATTTTAAATGCACTAAAAATTGTGAAACCAATTTTATTAAATGCCTAAAAATCAGTAGGTCTTATAAATATTGGAATATGAATTTATTAAGATATTTAAATAATGCAATTAAGTGATAACAGTAGCAAAACAATGCCAAAAAGTCTTTTAAAATAAATAACAATATTTAAATGATTTTTATTAATGCCCAAGCTTTTTGTGGCACTTAACTATGATGCAACCATAATTTTGGAACAAATTTTATGTGGTAGAAAAATTATAAAAGACATTAAACTAATTACAAACAGAACTAATAGAAAAGAAAAGCAAACAACAAAAAGGAAATAGAAAAACCCTATACTACGCTCATGGGCAAGGCCCACCCGGGCCCAGCCCCCCTCCTCTTCTCTCTCTCTCCTCCCACCTGCTCCCTCCCTCCTCTGCCTCACCACGCCATGGGCAGGGGGGAGCACTGCTCGGCCGCCCCCACCCCACTTTCCCCTACCTGCTCCTCCCCTCCCCTCGGTGGATAAGGTCGCCCCCAGCGCCCTCCCTGGAACCCTACCCCCTACCCATTCCCCCCTCACCCCGAGCTCCCTCTCTCTTCTTCCTCGCGTCCGAGCCGCCATGGCCGCGCCGTCGTCGCCCCCACGGACAACGTCCGCCGCGGGCCGCCCCTCCATGTCCTGGAGCTCCGCCCTGGTCGCCTACTTCACCTCCACCAGCGAATCGCGGCCGGGAACCGCTTCAAGCTTGCAATCGGGTCGCGCCCCTCCGCCACGGTCGCCGGTGGCTTCGCCGAAATTGGTCGTCCTCACCGCGCCTTGGCCTCTCCGTGCACGCCCCCGAGCTCGATGTGAGCATACTGCACTTCCTGAGCCACTCCATTTTCCTCCCCGATGCCCGTAGTCGTGGCCGCCATGGACGCATGCTCCGGCCGCAGCTGTTTTTTGCCACCGGTGTGGATCCTGTCGGTACCAACCACTACCACCACCCCCTTGAGATGCGTGGCGTTGGCCTCGTCCGTTCCCTGCCCTCCGCCACCCGATTTGGTCGCCGGAGCTGGTTACCGTGGACCTCGCGGGGCGCCTGATGCCCGTCGCCGGCGTGCCCCCGCGGGAGACAGTGGGATTGACCCACTGGCATGTGGGGCCGACCCACATTAGATTATGGGCTACTCCCCATTAGGAGTTAACCCCCCCCCCCCCTTAAGTCTATTACATGTGGGCCCAAGGCCAGTTGATTAAATCTAAGAAAAAACTGTTAGAGATTACTCTGTTAGACTTACATGTGGGACCTAGCACTTAAACTAACCACTGGATTAATTTAAATGATTAGTCATCTCTGTTAGTATGACACATGGGCCCCACTGTCAGTTTGATATAATTAAAAGAATTAATAGAATTGCAGTGTATGACATGTGGGTCCTGTGGATTTTAGAATAAAATTAAAGATTTAGTAAAATGACTAGAGGCTGACATGTGGGACCCACTGGTCAGTTGACAAGTCAACCTTACAGGTGGGTCCCCACTGTCATGTTTGACTAGGTCAACCACTGTTCTGGATAATGTTTGAATAAATGAATTAAATAAATTCATATATTTTTTAAATGATTTAAACTTTGAATTTGAATAACTTTTAAACCGTAACTCAGATTCAAAAACTTTATACATGAAAATTGATCAGAAAAATATAACGAATACGAATACGCTATCCGTATGTCTACCACCCCCCTCTAACGTACCGGACATCGACATTCCCCCCCCCCTTCGGGCCGTCTGTCGATAATTCCCGGTACCGATAAAAAATTTCCCGGATCAAAATACTTTGTATACGAAAGTTACTCAGAACGGATCAACGATTACAGATACGATACCCATATCCTCACCACACCCCTCTAACTTTTTATTTCATCCCCGGATGAATTCCCGCTCCGAGCAACGTGCATCGTACTGCGATAGAACCCCGTTTACAATTCATCTGTTATGTCTTGCATTTGTATTGCTATTATTGTTGTGTATTTATTGTTTCTTCCCCCCTTAATCTTCGGTAGACCCCGCTGCTGTCGTCGACTACACCGATGCTGAGTACGACTACTTCGTCGACGACCGTACCGCTACTGTCGAGCTACCAGGCAAGCAGAGCCATTCTTTTCCCCAGATATCGCCTATCTTTCCGTATATTTCTTGCACTAGGCATTGTTACTGCTGCTGCTACGATTACAATCCTATTCAATTGCATAGCCTGTCATTGTAGCCCTTGATGTACCTTCCTTAATCCTATGCTGCCTATTATTACTTATGCATTATTCAGCAGTAAACCCTGCACATTGTTAGCTAGGTTTAGAATAGCGGGTTGTGATCACTCTGGGGAGTGAACGCGGATTACAATTATTATAACTGCAACAGGTACGGATCAATGCAGACACCCTAGGGAACCTACGACGGCGAGACTCTGCCGAGTCGCTTCGAGTTTGACATACGAGTGGAATGGACTCGTATTTCACTCTCGTCGGCTCAGTAGCGTAGCATCACCGGGATGATATGAGGTTTACCTCTTTAGTTCATTCCGCTGATGTCTCAGTCGAGCCAGCTCAAGTGTACCATCGAGGGTGATTCCTCCTGGTTTCACTTAATGGTAGGGACTCGAACCAACTGGTGTCCTTAAAGGTAAGAAGTCGGGCGACCCAACGGTGCCCGCGAGAGGTATTGCGACGGGACGACAGGGAGGGTACGACCAGTGTACCGGTGTGCTTGGCCCCTGATCGTTGGCCGCGAGAGTTACCAACCCACGAAAGTCGAGCTCCTCCAGGAGCACACGCGAGACAAGGTAAGGAGACGGTTCACCTTGTTGGTAACCGCAGTGACTTGGTGGGACGACAGGGCAGGCACCGGTGTACTGGTGGTCCTGGCTGCTGTCGTTGTCCGCGGGTCAGTTAAGTCGAGGCAACGATAACGGTTGTCACGCAGGTTAATTAAAATGCTAAATGGTTCAGTGAATGTCTTGAGTTGGCTATATGCCATGTACGCACTACCTACCCGTGGGAATTACGAGTTATGGGCTCCTCTGCTTCGTAGTGTCGTCCGAGGACTCTTCAGACGTCAGCAGTACCGCGGCCTGCGCCGGGAAGTGGTGTTGTCTTATTTGCTCGCGCGGTGGTGTATTATTTGCATTTTCTTTAACTTCACCTACCAGCCTCGCACCGTGCAGGAGTACGTCGGGGTTAGGGTCCAAAGCCCCGCGTACATAGGATATAGTCCGGCGGATGACCTCTCTGTTGAGTTTGAAAGATGGGCTATGAAGTGTCGGATAGTCTCGGTGGAGCGTTCCCTAACAAGGTTCCCGCCACCCTGGAGATCCGTGCGTGTAGCGTAACACAAGTGCACCCCTGCAGGGAAGATTAATCTATTCGAATAGCCGTGTCCACGGTAACAGGACGCTTTATGCTGAAGCTGGATCTTACCACTAGAAACTATTATTAAACTGTATGGTTCCGGGTTCTCTTCCTCGCGGGGATGTCGAGGAGGTGAACTCGGAGGCATTGCTAATTATTACAACTTATTATTATACAATGCTGCAGCAACTTCTGCTGCATTGTTACTTTATGCTTTATATAAACTGTTGGCTGATTCTTACCTCATGCTGCAAGACATCGTCGGAAGATGCTAGTATTCGTTAGGCCTAGCTTCTTATCCTTGCTCTGGATTTCTGTCTTTCAGTCCACTATATACAGCCTCTTCTTTCCGTTGATACAATGCATAATGCTTAGTAGCGGACGTAAGACTCGCGGGTATACTAGATACTCACCTGCTTTATTTCCTTTACCGTTTTGCCTGATCGGCCGCTGCAGTCGACGTTGGAGTCCAGGAGCAGGAGATCCCCGATGCCGACCACCGCAACGTGAAGATCCCCGATGTCGACCACCGCAACGTGAAGATCCCCGATGCCTTCTACGACGTCGAGTTCCCCGTTGACCAGGAGTAGCTTGGAGTTTCCCAGGCAGGAGGCCTCGCCTTTTCGATCTGTTGTTATTTGTGCTAGCCTTCTTAAGGCAACCTTGTATCCTTGTGTCTGTACTCAGATACTATTGCTTCCGCTGACCTTGTGCTCTCGAGCTGTGGTATTCGAGCCCTCGTGGCCCCTGGCTTGTATTAAACAACTTGTATTATTTTATTTGTAGAGTTGTGTTGTGATATCTCATCGTGAGTCCCTAATCTCGATCGTGTACCTTGTGTGTATGATTACTGTACACGGTCTGATTTTGGGGGCGTCACACGCAACATCCCGGGTGGTTGTTTTTCAAATGCACGAACGATGGGGTATGTCTTGTTTTGATCATGTTTTTCACCGGATTCGGTTCAATTTCGGTAGTTCAATGATGCTCATCTATGTGTGTATGATGATGAATGCTCATTTTGGTATTGGAAAGAAGAATACATCGACCTAGATGGCACGAAAATAGATGTGAGATTAGAGAAGAAATAAGAGGGAAAGCAACGTCTACTTCTTTAGAATCAAAGAAGAATGACGCATGCAAGATCGAGAATCTGCAGATTAACAATGACGACATTGAGAAGATATTAATCCAACTAATGAAGTAGTTATCAAAGTTGGATATCTTCTGAAATATCTAATCGTGATTTTTTGTTTTCTTTAGTGTCTTGCTCTTCTAGCAAAGAATTGATGAATTATTATGTAATTCAATGTCGTTGAATGAAATAAAGAAGCAAAGAAATGTGTTTCGGTGACCGAAATTAAAATACATTTTTTTCTTACTTGTTAAGTTTAGAGGATTGGCTAGGACCAATCAAAACTATTATTGGGGATCGGTTAGAATTGTCGTTAAGCAGCTGTGCTGCAAAAGTTCTCAGTCTCTTACATATAGACTCGCAATTTCACATACCAATAATTTTGTCTTGGGCACATCAATATAGCATGGGCATAAGTTTGCAGGCTGGAGTAAACCTTTTCCCCTAGCGATCAACCGTAGCAACAAGCAGACCCCCTGAGGCTTTGTTCGGTTAATCCCCTCCACAAGGGGATTGGAGAGGATTGAAGTGGATTTTGGCTTGTAGAGGTTTTAATCCTTGTCAATACCTGTCAATCCCTGCCAAAACCACCTCAACCGAACAAGGCCTGAAACAGATGATTCCCGGGGTTCCTCATGGCTTCATGTATGGCTGATTCACCCAAGAAACAAAAACATGCCCATCCAGACTAGGGCATATACATGGTAAAACCCCCAACTGAGGGTAAGTGCCACAAGCCGTCCCATGAGCCGTCGACGAAACTAATCATTAAGTTCCCAATACAAAAACTACAGTGACCTTCGTTCTTTACGTTCACGGACGACCGTTCCGATCATAGTCAAGGAGCAGAATCGACATCAATCGACATGTGCGGACCAGTAATCAGCACTGCGGCATTGCAACTCTCTCAGCTTTCAGCAGCGATGAATCTGCAAGCAGTATGTCTTCTCGTATCGTTATTGCCACGCTGTGAGCTTGTTCCGGCATGTTTTCTGCAGGTTCCATAAGGCCATAACAAACACCATCTCGGTCAGGGACTATGCTTTCTTGTGTACTAGGAAAAATACTCGTGCGTTGCAACTTGGAAAAAGAAATTCCCACTCACCAACATCAAATTTGTGAATTCATTGCTATAATTGATGTATTATCAACTCATGTGTCGCAATAGAAGGTAAAACATATCATGAACTCCTAGTTTAGTAAGCATGGTGCAAGGAGACCTACGACCTTCGACACCGTCTTAGGTGCGGTCAGTTCAACGAACACCTAAAACACATCCATGAAAACACCATCCCGTGTGTAGGTGGCGTGGTTTCTCTGAAATACATTCATTTATCAATCTCATTCTTCACCATGCACTATATCATATATTTATCTTTATTTGATAATTCTAAGTTTACGCTCTCTCTTTTTCAAGTTAACTATTCTTATTTCATAATTTTCGAAAGCCCATTCGTCCTATGCCTGCCTTATTATAAGAGAAGGTGCAAAGCTTTGTGACCCAATATGGACGGAAGCAAGGTATGTACTCGCTAGTCTTTCGATACGGGACGACATTCGGAAGAAAATGTGGACTGCGGATTAAGTTCTTGATTTTTGAGGAGGTAAATTATAAAAATTACCAAAAAACAACGAAAAATATTTCTTTACTGGAACTATTGGAATGTGGGTTAATTCAAACCAAATGTGTTCGTGCCTCGCAACGGTAGAACTAAACATCACACACCATTCTTCATTTATTCCCCCTCTCAAAATGCGGGGTCCACGTCTTCCATTCAACACATGATCCATTCATATTTTGGCTTATACAATTTTCCATCCTATATCTCTCTCTTCCTTATTCTATTTATAATTGCATGAATCAGAAATGAAAGTTATAATTTTAAATCTATTATCCAACATAAGCATCAACATACTATAAATTGAAAAAAAATGAATGTTTGAAGCATGCATGCTTTGGCGTGCTAAATAATAATGCATTTAGTTCATTTCATCTCTCTCTCTCTCCCATGAGTAAGTTATAATTTTAAAATTTTAATTCGTTTCACCCTTCCTCTTTTAATTACTTCCTCCATTCCTAAATATAAGGTGTATAGTTTTTTTTGTAAAAAGTCAAACTTGTTTAACTTTGAACGGATTTGTAGATAAATATATTAATAAAAATGATATTAAAACAATATTATCATATTCATCTAGAAACGTATTTTCATATTGTTTTTATTGAATACCATATATGTTGATACTTTTTGCAATAAATTTGGCTGAAGTTACAAAAGTTTGGCCTTTTAATTTTCTTCCTTATTTAGCTCTTTTCCTTTTACTCACATCTTTACCTAATAATTAAATTAATACTACGTGTTTGTAACATTTTGAAAATTAATACAATTCATAATTTTTTTTCTTATTTTTAAAAATGTTCCATAAAATTTTAGAAAGTGTTTGTAACTCACGTATTTAAAAAAATACTTATGTGAAATTCATAAAAATGTATGTAGCTTTAAAAACGTATTAATAGTTTATTAAATATTTGATACCATTAAAAATATATTGATTATTATTTCAAAAATGTTTAAAATGTATTAAAAATTCAAAAATTATAATTTAAAATTTAAATCATGTATTAGAATTTTTTTGAACGTGTATAAAAAGGTTTCATGTATATACAACAATGTGTATTGAATAGTATACGTGTAAGTACAAAAGTAGAAAATAATAAGAAAAGGTTAAAACTAGATATGCTGGTCCGGGATTCCTGATAATATATCATGTAATTTTTGCCACCGTTAATGGGCCGAGGCGCTGAGGCCCAAACTGAAGACGTACATGCGGTGAGCCGGTGAGGGCCAGGTTAAGATTGAATGTAGCAAACATTGTTTTTTGTGAAATTCATTGGACTACGGGTTTATTAAGGAAAAAGGGAGGTGTTTTTTAATTTTAAAAAAATGTTTCATACAATTTTAAAAAGTGTTTGTAACGTTGAATAAAATATTCATGCATTTCAAAAATACTTATGTAAAAGTCATTAAAATGTATGTAGTTTTAAAATTCGTCCTCATAGTTTATTAAATTATTAGCATTAAAAATATATTGATTATTATTTCAATGTTTTTGAAATGAATTACAAATTCAAAACATGTAATTAAAAAATGGACATCATGTATTTGTAAAATTTTTAATGTGTATAAATAGGGTTTAGTTTATATACGAAAATGTGTATTGAAAAGTATACATATAATTATAAAAATATAAAATAAAAAGAAAAGGTTAAAACTACATATGTTGGTCCAGGATTCCTGAGAATATATCATGTAAATTTTGCCATCGTTAATGGGCCGAGCTTGTGACGCCCATACAGAAAACGTACGTGAGGTCAGGCTCATTTTAAGATTGAATACAGCAAACTTTTTTTTCTGATTTCATTGGACTGCGGGTTTATTAAGGAAAAAAATAGAGTTTTTTTGTGCAAAATGTGATGACGGATCAAGAAACTATCTCCCTTTATTATTAGGTAACGATAATACAACATCATAGTACGAAATTCATTCACAGGGAAAACAAAAAATACACTTTCAGTTAGTTCAACTGTGGTAGTTAACTGCAAGAAAGCAAATCCACTTTTCCCCATATATTATTTATTCTTGTAAATAACCTCCGAACTTTGTTTTTACATCCCCCCTATCCTAAAAGAGGGCTTTTGAGGGTGAAAGCTTGGAAAACATACCCTCTTTTTAGCATTTCCATATTCCTTTAGGCAAGACACCCTAGGCAGCACAACTCATAGTGGGTGTCTTGCCATGGGGAGATTATATCCATTGGGCAAAGATAGGTTCGATGAAGGTTTACTTTTCTGGAGTACCAAAAGCAAGCATCACGTCGTTATGAAAATAAAGGCCCAAGGTATGAAATCCTAGAATGAGGCTAGCACAACTTAAATGGGGCGACCCTTAGTTCACCTCCTCATCGCTCTTTTATTTACCATTGTATTATACCATTGTACTTTACTTTATGTTGGAGAAAATAAAAAATATATCATAGAACAATTGTTCTACGGTTACTGTCTCAAAAAAAAGGGATGACCCTCAACAAGAACTTCCTTGTCATTTCTCAAGAAAGGTTAGAGTCAAGCAAAATACTACTCGCTTCGATCCATAAAAAGTGTCGTTTATTTAATACAAAATTTGTACTAACTTAGTATAAAATGGACGACGCTTATTATGGATCCGATGAAGTAATAATTAAGTACTATGGGTAGTATATAGATCTGGAGAAGGCAGTGCACTCATTATGGCCGACCGACCGGTCTTATACAACAACATCAAGTCAGATCTAAAATCATCGACATTGTACCCGTTCGTTCAAGATTTAATAAGATGATAGATATGGAGTCAGGCTTAGAGCATCACTGGACATAGATGGAGTCATGAAGCTATAGGCTAATCATGTATCCGAGCTGGGTCCAAGTTATTTTTTTCTTTGAGAAAAGCCGGTTCCAATACTGATCATCACACTACTTTCTTTATGTGATAGAATGGACATTCATGTGTGTTGCATGTACGTGTGTGCTAGACAGACTTAGTTTGTCTAAGGGAGATCGATGCAAAAATGCACTAAAAAAATGAGAGACCAATGTGATGCGATGATCCATGATAGATTGACAGGAAAAGCAAGCAGAAATGCATGACAGGTTCCCAAATGTGTACTGCATTCAGTCAATTGAATTCAGGTAAAGTGCATGCATATACATACCTTATCAATGCAAACAACTGGCTAGGCAAGCTACAATGTGTATAGTTTGTTGTTCCCCTGCTGCTATATAGAACATATCATACGAGAGAACCAACCTAGTTAGCTAGCCCTTGAAAGTTGAAAACAAATTTGTAATGAACAAGCTCGTTTGTCTTGGCCCATGGCCAACAAGAGTGTCGTCCAAATTAACTTGAATATGAGAGATTGGAGCAAACCAAACCACAATCACATCTAAAAGTGCTGCCTTCGTGAAGTTGTACCTTTACCCAAATGTAGCTATTAGTAGATGCTATCCGGCCAAGCTACAAGATGCTATCTCTATTGTGACCGAAAATATCAGTCCGTGGTGGTACGAGACAGGATCTAGAGTGTAGGGAGAAAGAAAGAAATCCTTCAATTCTATAGTCATGCTGGTCATCTTGTTGATCTGGAAAGAAAGAAACAAGAGAGTTTTTGAAAACCATCAAAAGGCATTCAGGTTTTGGAGTACAAAATCAAGAAGGAAGCTAGACGCAATTAGATGATCAAATTCTGTGTACAAGCATGACAGTTTGTGTTCCAGCTGTCCCTGTTCTTGCCTGAGTGTTTGTTGAAGGGGGTAGTCCTGTTTCAGAGTCTGGTTACTGGTGGTGTTTTATTCATAGGAGAGGTAGTTCTTCCTCTGTTTTTTCCAAGGGCCTTGCTTCTGCCAGTTGTGTCCCCTTTGGGTGCTCGCTTTGTATCGTTTCTTGGTTGTACTTGTCGGCTGGACTGATTTCTTTCTATCTATTTGAGTACATGCAGTTCTCTTACATGGCTAAAGAAAGAGTTATATGTAAATGGAGAATTTGAATGTCAAATCAAATTTTTATTTGCATTGGAGGTCTGAATTAATTTGAGAAAGCTTATTCAGTCTATCTCTAGTATGTGCTTTGAAGATCTCCGTGGATAACCAAAAGGACTGTTTCAAAAACAAACATATTAGATCTTCAGTTGAGCAATGCAATGTTAATTTTATCATCATTGCGCAATGTTTTGGACCCATTGTCACTTGTGAAGTAGTTATCTAATATATATATTGTGCAATATTTTGAATCCATAGTTAATTATATATGGATCCGATTTGGCCGGAGGCTTCTGAACGGGAAAGATGTAGATCTGAATGCGAAACCAAAAATAACTAATGCTGCTTTCACAACAAGGTGGTAAGCCAACTACCAAAGATCCAGATCTGAATGGGAAACTACAAATACCTAACGTACAAATACCTAACTACTAGTATCATATTACTACTCCTTAATCTTCAGTAAAATGTTTTGTTACGAGGAAAAAACTATCTAGAGAAAGTAGTTACCAAGAATTTTGGTTGATATGAATCACTTCTTTGAAGAAAGGATTTAAAAATTCATGGTGTTTAAATATTTATTTGAATTTATTGTGTATGTGATTGTTGCATCAACAAAAGGATGCTTTTCAAATTTGTTGAGGAACCATTTTAAAAAACAATGACTCGAATAAGCTAAAATGATTAGGGAACATTATCCATCGAGAAGAAATCATTAGATGAGATTGACATTGACACAATCATAAATGGCTCTGCACCACAGAATGCTACAAGAAAATTTAACATTACATGAATAAATTATTGTATATTAACATTGAATTTGGATGTATATAAGTATTTATTTGTAAAATTTTGTATACAAATGGTTCTTAAATACTATTGTTGTGATGTTTATGGTCCTTACTATTGTTGTGATGTTTATATTAAGGTCCGCAAGTTTTAATTTTTACCCCCCCCCCCCCCCTAAAAAAACTCAGGACGTGCCTTTTTGGAGTGATATGACTAAACATAAACTTTTAGAGGATTTGCCGTCTTTGTGCTTATGGTCCTTCTCATCAAAACAATTATACATTGTATTGTCTATGTAAGCTCACATGAGTTGAACAAAACCTTAATTTTCATATGTTCCAAAAACAGACAGGGTAGTTGAGACGGTTATGGTTCGATTTGTAAAGAGCGTACGTGTGGCAACTTATTTCAAACCATCCCAATTTTTTACCACTGCATTATCATGAGGTTCCTCCATATCATTGCACCATGCCAAGTTTCAGGTTTTTTAGCCTCATTTTTCATTTTCAAATTTTAGAAACACTAAATTCTTATATTTTATTGAGCTAATAATAATTAATTGTAGGGTTTTGGTTACCACATGTTCTTTTGCATATTTTCCCTGCTGATTTTCCTAACAAGTCATGTAAATATGTATGGAAGGCTATATATATAAGTAAGATTTTAAAACTAATGTATGGGCAGTAGTTCAAATTTTTAATCACTCTTCCTTTAAGTGAAAATGGAAACTTAGAATAGTACACTTGGAATAAAAAAACTAATCATGAATAACGTAAAATTACCCCAAAAATTTCACATATAAGAAAATGGGACGAAAGGCATATCTTTTAGCCGCTCTTCAAATAATCATAAATCTTACACAATCTCACACGGGTGATTGTAATAAATCATGTGCTTTGTGTACGAAATTTTGCGCGGTAGTGCATACACTAATAAACCTTATTTTAGTTATCGAGCACCGACGACCACAAGAACCAGCTGCCAGAACCATGAACAGTCGCCAAGATCAAAGCCATCGGACAAAGCGAATCGCCGTGCCTTGCTGAGCACCATGCCGGCAAGGAACTAAGATGCGCCGCCCGAGACCGCCAACTGCCATGGTTGTCAGACGCAACCAGGCAATAGACTCGCGCGCCACACACACCACGTGCGCCACCACGACTACCGGAAACCAGATCGCCCACACCAACACCTTGAAGCAGCTCCTCCGTGCCGCCAAAGACCTCTGAGTCGCACCTTCGCACGTACTGCTCGGGCCCTTTTCCACCGACGCCCCTCACCAGATCCACTACCTTATGTCACAACCTCGGTTCCCCTTCATCACAGATCCTCTGCCTCTGCCAGATCGAGGAGCCGCCGAAACAGCTCGTCAACCCACTGCGTCCGCCCACACGTAGCCCCTCGCATAGCTTGTACGGCCACAGACGCCATCGAACCACCCAACTCGCCCTCGCAGTAGATCAACGCCGGCCCGCATGCTAGCACCGATCCACGCCCTCGCGACTGATCCACGCCGGCCGCCCTCGATCACCAAACCTCATGCTGCCTTATCGCGCCGCCCTGAACGACATGGAGAGCTTCGCGTCTAGGCACCCATGTAGGAAGCAGCCCACGCTACCCGAGCCCCAGTGGGAAGAGGAAGATAGCCTTGCCCCCGCCGAGCCGCACGGGCTTTGCCCGGCGACGCCTGCAGGGGGCGGCGAGGGAGGAAGAGGCAGAGAGCGGAGATGTTGGCGGCGGCTAGGCTTTCGCTCCCACAAGATCGACTGAGGAATGTCCGAGCGAGGGAGGACGGACACGGGGCTACGTGCTGAGCAGAGGTGCACTGTGTCATGAACGCAAGCCAGGTGAGGGGTCAATAAAAAAAAGGCAAGAAACTACTACTCCCTCCGATCCATAATAAATGTCGCTCATTTTATACTAAGTTAGTAAAATGAGCTACACTTATTATGGATCGAAGGGAGTACAACGGAACGCCAGCCGATACATGTGAATGTGATACTATCTCATCAACCAATCATCATACATAATCAGCATACTAGAATTCTGACAAACTTAATAATCAAAAAGTATATATACCGAAGCTCAAAAGTACTAAACAATCAGTATCATAATAACAATACATTCATAGTAAATTTGTTCAGCCACATAGTCACAACAGATCGATGCTCAAGTTCAGGCAATGAGCAGCATGACAACACCACGTCCATGGGAAATATTCAGACATTCCTTGATTGTGAGCAACAATAGCAGCCATCTTTTTTGCTTGATTTAGGTGGCAAGCCTAATGATTTTCTCCTAGTGAACGGGACCCCATGCTTATAGTCCACGTAATAGAATATTGCAGGGGCTCCTATAACCGTCCCGATGGTCCCAAAAAATATATTACGTCTATAATTGGGGTGATTTAAATAAAAACTACAATCAAGACATAAATGAATTAGAAACGGATTTAAATTTATTTAGAATCTATCTATTATATACTAAAAAAAAATACGGACCAAAAATCGATCCACCACGTTAGTCCACACCATCTGAATTATTTTAACCATTAGATGTAGAGTGAGTGGCCTGGATTAATTAGGTACTACTAACAGGCACATGTCTGTTTGAAGCAGTTTTTGTTCCACACGTATACATCTATTGTTTTTTTAGGATACTTAAACATCTATTGGTAAAAACAAGAGTTATTGCCTAATATGCCCACCCGGCCTAGATCGGTTCTAAAAAGAAGGAGCGATGGTTGAGCGCACAGTTGTAGGACAATCAAAGTTGGCCACACGGCCACAACTGACAACCCGTGACAGATTGCAACAAATACGTACTTCCGTTCCGTATAAAAAAACCTTATCACGTATAGATATTTGCCATGTACACACATTGTGTTCATAGAAAAAAAGAACAAATATAAAGGCATTGCAAAAATTCTATTTGGTGCAACTGTTCACGTGGCATGGATGTGTCATATTTTCCTATTTATCGTCGCTTGTGGATATTTTTTCTTCTCCTCGCGAAAATGATTGCGTGTGAACTTTGAATCTCTTGGGTCGAACTTGATACCTTGATTAATAAAATAGCGTTGTGCATCGATTGATACAGAGCCCGGGGGTACGGCTCCTTTTCCAAAAAAAGTGGCATGGATGAAAAAGGATGGCTAGCCTTTTTTTTGTTTCTTTTTGAAAAATAGTTGTTAGAGTTCTGTGATTTCTTTTCCTTACGGAAGTATATACAAAATAAATAGTACTATAATAAAGTAGATCCTGGGTTAATTTTTTTAAGGCATAAAAACTAAAAATAATCTATGAAAATATAAGTCATTTGATGATTAGTTCATACAAAATAATATTTGAGTCTCAATTTGACGCACCATAAGTAATAGCGGACCATTAGTTCACCTTGTGAGATTTAATATATTTAAAAATAAATAAATAATTAAGATATTTAAATTCCATCCAAACAAGGAAAACGTTATAAATGATTCATGATTCATTGTTTAGTAACAAAATATTTTCTAGAACAAATAATTTTTATACATATCTAATATATAATCGTGTCACTATCTGCTACTCCCGCTGTTTCATAATAATTTTCGCCAAAATGGATGTATCTAGATATATTTTAATGCTAGATATATCTATTTCAATGACAGTTACTATGGAACAGAGGGAGTACAATATAAATTAACAACAGCCTACCACAACAACATGCAACCCTATTAGTCGTACCAATAGAGAACTTCTCATGGCAAGAGATTCTACAACTTCTTATTGATTTGATATGAATTAAAATATGAAATGTTGCCGCACAAATTATGAAACAAAACTGGCCCACTATTAGTTAATAAAGTATGACATATATATCTTACTTCATAGTTGTATCTAAACATTTTATAGACATAGGTCATCAAAATTATTTACAAAATGTCATCCAACCATTGATCTAAATAATCTGTATTAGTTAATCACCATATATTAAATCTCATTACTTTGATCATGTAGTTTCCCTTGCATCTAGCGTTTCATGCACTATAGTAATGGTAACCAATTGTCTGTATAGCCTGTAACTTTTTTTTTACTTTTTCCATATATTTAATATATTATTATCTATTGCTCTCATACCACATAAAACGAAAAATAGCTATCGGAAAATGTTATAATAGAAAATTCAATTCTCATCGTGATTGTCAACATAAGATCAAATAAATACATAATATTGCAAAGAAAAGAAGGATGAAACCCTCACAAAATACACTATTAGAAATGTATCGATCCCTAAATTATAATGTTCATAAAGTTGATAAATAACAGCAAAAAATTAACCCGTGAAAAAATATTACTTAAGACTTACAAACAATAAGGACGGCACCTTTGAAAATATAACTTTTTTTATATCAGCATACATCTCGGAAATCTCAAATGGCTCATAGGAGCGTATGCACCCACTAACTAGTAAAAGCAAAAAAAATTAGTAAAAATTTTTGAAAAAAATCTGAATTTTTGTGGAATGCAATATGCTCATGCGTGTGACATCCGTGCAAAATTTCATGGTATTTCGACATTCGATTTCCAAAAACCCATGACCATCTTGATTCTTGATGAATAGTGCCGTTTTCCAAAAACTCTCACAGTTCCAAAATTCGTCATTTTTTCCGAGGATTACTCGAATGTTCAAACTTCACGAATTTTGGCATGGACTTCGCACACATGACCATCTTGCATCATACAAAAAATCCGTTTTTTTGTTTTGTTTACTTTTTGAAATGATGTTCCTATTGCTAATGGGAGAAAATGCACCTATGACCCAAAAAACCGCGTCCCATTAGCAATAGGAACATCATTTCAAAAAGTAAACAAAACCAAAAAATTCAGATTTTTTGTATGATGCAAGATGGTCATATGTGCGAAGTCCATGTCAAAATTCGTGAAGTTTGAACATTCGAGTAATCCTCGAAAAAAATGACAAATTTTGGAACTGTGAAGGTTTTTGGAAAACGGCACTATTCATCAAGAATCAAGATGGTCATGGGTTTTTGGAAATCGAATGTCGAAATACCATGAAATTTGGCACGGATGTCACACGCATGAGCATATTGCAGTCCACAAAAATTCAGATTTTTTCAATTTCTTTTACTATTTTTTTTTGCTTTTACTAGTTAATGGGTGCATACGCTCCTATGAGCCGTTTGAGATTTCCCGGTTTTTTGGGTCATAGGTGCATTTGCTCCTATTAGTAATACGAACATCATTTCGAAAAGTAGACAAAACCAAAAAAATTGGATTTTTTGTATGATGTAAGATGGTCATGTGTGCGAAGTCCATGCCAAAATTCGTAAAGTTTGAACATTCGAGTAATCCTCGGAAAAAATGTTAAATTTTGGGACTATGAGGGTTTTTGAAAAATGGCACTATTCATCAAGAATCAAGATGATCATGGTTTTTTAGAAATCGAATGTCGAAATACCATGAAATTTTGCACGAGTGTCACATGCATGAACATGTTGGATTCCACAAAAATTCAGATTTTTTTGAATTGCTTTGCATTTTTTTTGAATTTTTTAGTTAGTGGGTGCATACGCTCCCGTGAGCCGTTTGAGATTCATACATCTATAATATTATGTATTACACAATAAAATGGACAAATAAGAATAAAATATATTAACATGAGATAAAAATAAATACTGAAAATTGACATATAAGGATGTTGCCCTCGCATTTGCGAGGGCTGTCCTGCTAGTTCATTCATCTAAAAACAAGATATAATAATTACCATGGTACTATGCGCTCCGACGACGACTCTCCAATCTTCGCAGCTGATTGAGCTCCATGCTGCTGCGCAAAAGAAAATTAGATAGTTATGTTACAAACGGTGAGACAAAGAATACGAAATAAATTAGATAAATGACAGATAGCAAGCACCAACAATTATAATATGTTCAATCTTTCTTTTGAATCAAATGTATATAGATGCATGTTACTGTTTTTCTTCACTCATTTGATCCATATATAATGCATATAAAAAAACATCTTATATTTGTGAATGAAAGGAGTATACATGATTGATCTCAACAAGATAAGACCCGATTTATTAAAAAATATCAAAGAGAATTGCTCAGTTAATTAACAAAAACCGAGCGAAAACCATTGCAACACGCCCATAATAATAAGGCACACAAGAAAATCTGACAACCTACACAGAAACACGCACACACTGACGCATGAGGTTCTAATTGTGCACAACACATACCTGTATGTCTTCTATTTCTATTTCTATACCTGTATGGCTTGCTCCAAATTAACATTACAGAATGCGCGGCTGACTAATTTGGATGGAGAAAGTTATGTCAAACAGAAATGTTGGATAGAGAAAGGATGATGCGTGCGGCTGATGTGATCCTTGGGCTGCCCTGGGTCCAAATTACGAAGGGAGGGTTTGAAAGTTGAAGGGTTCTTGGTTCGTACCCTGAATGAGTACATCACAACACGTGCGTATTATTATATATATATGTATTGCGTCTTGCTTGAAGAAGATTGGAAAGAAGGAGACCGGCCACATGATTAATCAAACACTGGACAACTCATTCTACTGCATTATTGGTAATATTATACGCTTGTCACTCGCCTATGTGGTTTCGTGCATCGTGGCAAACAGTTGTAGCAGAATCTACCGAAAAAAGTAAAAACCATCTAAACTTTTTCACTGTTAATTAAGCAGTAATGATTAAGCACATTTTGTCGACTACTCTACTCTACTGTGCATCACCACAGCTAAGCCATTGCATGATCAAGCATGAGTTGCATTTTTATACCCAGCATGATGATGCTTCTTCTAATTTTCTTTGTGGGGCGGGATGGCCAGCCTCATGCTTACATAGTACGTGCTGATTCTATGGTGTGTTTTTTAGAGTACGCATTTCGTTTTTATAGCGGTGCATACGTACGTCGATCTTGAGGTTGTAATGGGCGCGGCGGGTGAGGTGGAATCAGCAACGCACGCATGCGCATACGTGTACACGTACGTATTGGATAGATAGAGTTTTGGAGGGAGATGGATGTTTGTAGTCACGTCGCTGTCCTAGACCATGCATATTGTTCAGCTACCGGTCCCACTCACAGCCATTGAACCGACGGCTATTGCTGAGTACGTATTATTATATGCCGACACAAACAAACAAACATACCTGGTCAACGGATTCAGCCATTTTGTTGGACTGGTGAGTTCAACAATGCATGCATGTAGTTTCTTTTTTTTTTTGAACACATACGATCTTTATTAAGCAAAGTACCGATTATTAATCAAGAGGGGCCCAAAACAAAACAAAAAAGACCGCAAAAGAGCCGGAAACACCCACAACCCAATGGATTGAACCTCGCCGGCGTCGGAGACGACACCACTTAAACCGATGAAAATCTTCCGAGCATCACGCCATGAACTTCACCAGAGAGCAAAACTGCCTCCTCTTGGGCATCGTAGTCGGGAGAAATGAAGACGGTCGCCCTTCCACCGGAGAGTATGGCCGGAAGAAACCGACGCCTGAAGACCTCCCCCATCTCCTATTCAACCAGCGGCAAGGATTTGGGCTCGGTTCGGGCCGGCGGGCGGGTAAAGGAGAGGGAAGGGTAAGGGGAGTTGACGGGAGGGAACGGGAGAAAGGTCTGAATACTTGCATGCATGGAGTTGATGTTGGATTGAGATGGCTGCTACTGCTAGGCATGCATGCTGGCCGGTCGCGCGGACAACAAGGCAAACGGATGCGCGTGCGTGTGCAAGTGGATGAACCTGCCTGCTTCAACTTGCACTCACGTCTCTCTCTCTCTCTCTCTCTCGTCCACGAACGTACTGTTCTTGTGCTAGATGTTTTGGTTCGTTTCGCACTGACAGTGAGACGACAGTTTGATGGGTCAACCGTCTTTCGTACGTGCCATTCTTCTTCATGCCACGATCGAATTAGGTACGCTGGAGTTGGCAAACGCATGCACACAGCTTGCATGATTGATCGGTCGGTCAAGCCTGCGTGCCATATACCAGTATACCGCGAAAGCCCTGCATCGATCTACACTTGTGTTGTGTACGTAAACGGTAAACCCGAACGAACGAACGAAGCTGGGATGGATCATGGATGGCGTGCGAGCGTGCAGGAGACGTCGGTCGATCGGTCCATTCATTCACAGACTCTCACCCGTCCATGCACGTCCGTATATATATAACCACTCGATCACACTGCGGATATTTTAAACAGACTCGGTTTGTAAACTAATATAAGATGTTTTAAATTACTAATTTAGTTATCTAAAATATTTTATAGTACGTATTACTCAGGGACGGATTCAAGGGGGGGCGAGACCCCCCCTGACGATCGTGTCGTACCGTATAGCGATCAATTTGGTAGCTGATTTTACCGTATAGGCAGCCGTCCGTGGCTTGCCTCGCCCCCCCTATGCCTGCCTCACATAGATACAGCCCATGTACTGTTGTATAATTGATTGCAGCCTAAAGGCCCAAATCCCAGTAAAATAAAAAGGGCAAATAATCCAACGTGAAAGCCCATGGCCAAGCTACGAGGGCTACGCCCATCATCATCACAACATGCAGTTCAGATCTGCTCTTCTAATCGCTTCGTTAGTTTTTTAACCTGCTGGAAAACGCATCTACGATCGAACTTGCCGCCGGCCGCCTGCTAATTCTTCTATGAATCTCTCCGTTGAGAAGAGAATGGGACATGAAAGCGTTATTTTCCGATCTGACTGCCGACTGGCCGCACAGATGATCACCCAGACGAAGAAAAAAAGGTTAGGTTTTATTTTCAGCATTAGATTAGGTTCAGGGGCTGTGTCATTCACGTCCTTCGATTTGATTCGCAATTCCAAATATTAAGCCGCTGCCTGCTTACTGCCATCCGACACCAAAAGGAGGCATCATTATCTATTATTATTGTATCTCATCTGCATCTAAATTCAGAAAAACGGTGATGTTGTGATGTCGTCGCTGAGCCTGATCTGCATTACCGCCAGTAGATTATTTCTCTAGTATAAACATATAGTATTAATGTATACTTTTTTACATCAAAATATTATTAACTAGAAGAATACCCTGTGCGTTGCAGCGGAAATTTGTATGAAAACTCTGCATGTAAATGAAAGAGGATGACATGAATAAATTATTGACTACAATAGTGGGTGATGTGGATAGCTTGCATGTTGAGATAGATACCACAAATGCATGTTAATTGGGTTTTGTTAGTGGATGAGATGAATAAATGATTGGCTAGAATAATGGATGATGTGGATAGTTTGCATGTTGAGATAGAAACCATAAATACATCTTATTGGAGTTTCGCTTTATAAGAGATATAGATATGTGCCGGCAGCAAATTGTTTTCCTTATGCATTACTTGGTGATACATAGGGATTTAATATATCTTTTATCCCAGTTTAACTGTACTTCTCATAATATATATAGAAGTAATAAAACATATTTTTTTCAAGCCATTTGCTTCAATTTCTAACTCTTTGCACTAAAAATCTGGATTCAGCTTGCTCATCTTATTATAATATAGGTACTCGCAGAGCTAAAATTCTACCGACAATTGCAAAACATATGTTACTTTCTCATATAAAAATTATTATTTGTGCAACTATTGCAAAGTATACATTGCGATTTCACGCTAGACTTGGTAATACATATTATGTGTGCGGTAGTTATCTCTTTCGCCCCCTCTATGTTCAATTTCTGGCTCCGTCCCTGGTATTACTTTACAGAGGAGGGAGTACGTAGAAATGATAGTAGTAGGTAATTCCACAAAAAATTAAGCAAGTGATAGGGACGCCGCGTGGAACTCATTATTATTTCGTTGTCGTTTGGCATTTGGCGTCTCCAAATTCTTCGTGGCAGGCAGGTAGGTAGGCAAGCTAATACGTGTGCATGTACGTTAGCACTCGCGTCGCTGTCCCTGCTGCACCTAGGAAATTGATTAAGCTTTGCTCTCTTCCTCACGCCAAAATGAAAACTGAAAAAGTATATGTTATCTTCCGTTTAGCATTCAGACAGTCCGTTCAGTTAATTCGGGTCAACCAAACAATCCAATTCTCCAAACAGTCCGTGCAATGCAGTCCAGTGGTAGAACCTCAAACCAATCCAATCCCCGACCATGATGGATATGCATCTCCAACTAACTATACACTATATATGCTAAAGTTAAGGGACATGGGTGATTCATTAAGCATCAAGTTGTACGCTTGCATTATCCTCGATCTTGACCCCCCCAAAGAAAGGAAATCGTATACCACTACCCTGCGCTATGGTCTAGCCAGCGCATCTCCAATTGAAAAACATTAACTACAGCAATCCAACTTGAGGCTACGCTAAGCATGGTTAATCACCGAAAAATTGCACTTCGCACTATGATATACAAAAAACTCGCCCTTGGTTCATTGTCGTGCATTCGATCCGCCCTCCCCATCACACTGGCATGATCTTGAGATTGAAAATTCTGCTCTCTTGAGAAAATGGTCTTTTAAGTTGTTGTCCGAAGATAGTGTATGACAAATCCTCCATAGGAGAAAATATGTGGATTACAAGGCAATATTCTACATATATCAGAAGCCTGGAGATTCACACTTTTGGGTTGGCCTGATGGCTACAAAAAAATATTTCTTTCACTATGGTTCCTTCTCTATTAAGGATGATCTAAAAATTAGATTCTAGGATGATAATTGGCTAGGTAATGCCACACTCGCGAAACAATATCGAACTCTATACAATATTATACGCCACACAGGTGATACTAGCTAGATACGTATGGAAAGTTCAATATGGTTTGTTTTCTTTCTTTCGAACGGATACAAGTTTCAATTGGCGTCCAATGGGTGCTCTTAACTACAAGTGTAAGTGCATAACTATTGATACACATAACTACAAACAAAAGTATGAGCTACCTAAATTTAAATGGAACCCTTCAAATGACTTCCAAATTAGCATTGATGTATTTTTGCGGGGTAAATTAGCATTTAATGTGACAAGCCGTCAACAAGGTATTGAGATGTGTATGCACAAGTGCAAAGGATGCTCGTAATTTTTGCTTCATGTTTTGCTCTATGTGATGGTCATTTGATTGATTTTCTTAATTTTTGCTAGCATTGTATCAACAGACAAGGAACTAAGCCCTATGCATTCATGCATCTTTGTATGAATTTGAATGGGAAAAGTGTTCGGAGATGAAGGCCACTTTCAAGGTGTCAAGGCTTGAGTAGTTCGAGGCCAAAAATGAGGTGGTTGGCACGGAAAACTTGATTTTTTTCGCTATTGAATCAATGAATATTAAAAATGTGCTCCATCCATTCCTAAATATAAGGTGTATAGTTTATTGTAAAATGTCAAACTTGGATAGATTTGTAGATAAATATATTGATTTTTTTCATTAAAACAATATTATCATATTCTTCTGGAAACACATTTTCATATTGTGTTAAATATGATACATGTTGTTGCTATAAATTTGATCAAAGTTACAACAGTTTGATTTTTTAAGAAAACATATACACCTTATATCAAGGAACGGAGGGAATATTAAACATCTGATGCTTATGGTATTACTTGCAGTTTTTATAATATATGTATATTTAAATTTATATTGATCTATATATTCATGTTAAAGTGAGAAGGCTCTATGTATTCATGTCATAGTGAGAAGGCAGGACACATAATAAATATTTGATGATTTCAATTGTATTCTCGGCTTCGCATCCTCTGTTCATGGGAACACATCAAAATGTCCATGAAGTAATTTTTTTTCAAAATATAATATCCGTGAAATATTGGTAATATGAAGTGTCCTTCATCCTTTGACATGTCATCTGGTCATCGAGTTTCCATTTTCCTCTTTGTGATAATTTGTTTTCGTTGTCATAGATAGGACGCTAACTCGGGTAGGTGAAAGTGGTTAAGATAATTCGAAACTGATTTCAAATCCATTTTTTATAGAACACAGTAACAAATTAGTACATCCGACAACAATCTGATCCGAATTTGAGTCCATTTGACAGGATATGGTATTACTAATATCCGATATATTTAAATCTTAGCTATTTTATCTAGTAGTACCTGAAAGCTATCTTTGCTTATGAGACAAAACATATATTTCCTCCGATCCATAAAAAGTGTCGCTCATTTTGTACTAAGATAGTACAAACTTTGTACTAAGTGGGCGACACTTTTTATGGATCGGAGGGAGTACTTGTTATTGATTTATTTGGTTTATTCTAGTATTGTCTAGTACTTTATGTGTCTTAATGTGTATAAGTACACATATTTGCTCATTGTTTATGTATAATATTATTATAAAATAATTATATATTTTTGTATATGAATATAATAAATGATCGTTTCCGATCCGATCCTGTTTCATTACCACACCACTTCTAAATTCGAAAAGAAATATAGAATATGATACGATATAAAAATTATCCATCCAAATCTGATCCTATTTCATCCTAAAAAAAACCCTGCATATACAGTCACGTCGCTATCCCTGCGGCAGCCACCCGCGAGATTGATTAAGTTTGTTCTCTTCGTCACGCCAGAATGAAAAATGAAAAAAGTTCCTCTTCAGCTTACCATTCATACCGTCCGTTAATTAATTAGTTATTTCAGGTCAACTAAACAGTCCACATCTCCTAGTACTACTACTCGACCGGGCTTCTGTGGATAATACATCTCTTGGTTGACTACTTACAAAAACATCTCATGGTAAAACTCCAAACAAATCCAATCCCCAGCAAAATGTGGCATCTTGAACTACTAGTAGTAACTAAACTCAAGTTTAGGGCATGAGTGATTAATTAGGCATCAAATTGTACACTTGCATTAGCCCCCAAAAAAATGTACGCTTGCATTATTCTCGGTCTAAACAAAAAAAGATGTCACTACTTGTATTGGTCTTGTTACCAAAAAAAAACTCTCTTCGGTCATTTCTAATTCTTATATTACCTCCGATCCATATTAATGGACTGGACTTTGTCTAGATTCGTATGTATCTAGTTAAGTATTTAGACTAGATGCATGTGTATCTAGACAAACTTAAGTCCATTAATATTGATCGGAGGGAGTATAAAATTTGTTTGACATGAAACCACATAAAATCTGATTGTGTTTATATACATCTGCAATATCAAAATTTGACCATATAAAATTAAATTCATGATGTGCATGTTTAACCAAGTCTTTATCAATTTTGTATTACTCCATCATGAAAAGTGGTGCGCTCTTTTATTTATTTTGGATTATAGATATTAATATTTTATACCCGCATCTTGTCAACCACTCACATATTCATCCTAAAAAGTTCACCTTCGCAGCGTGCGTATGATTCACCTTGCCTCACATCATTGTGTGTATTTTTTCACTTTGTGTTTGAGTCTAAATGTCACCCTATCCTATCGGGTAGGCCGTAAGAAGAGCAACTACTCTGTGCCCGACACTTTATGTCCGATTTTGAGACGATGCTACGCATCCAGCCATGAATGGTTAGGAGCAAGTCTCACGCAGCCAATGGATGAAGTATCGTCTGTAAATCGGGCATGAAGTGTCGGGCACAGAGTAGTTTCGTTCTTCTATAGCCTTCGAAGGCTAGTTCTAGATTGTCTCCCCCCCCCCCCCCTCCCCCCTTTCGTATCTCTTATGCCTCGATTATTTTACTTCCTTCGTTTGATGGGTGTGTTTTTTATATCTTCTCGTGTCTTGATCAAACATTGATGCACATTCCGGTGAGAGCTCACCCTCCCTCACACTATAGACAAAACATCGAAACCTACATTTTTCGACGCATTCCGACAAATTACACCACATTATGTAATACGAATGTGCCTACATGAATGTCCTTTTGACTCTATGCAAAACACTATGTTAAGCAGATAAAGATTTGAACAAGAACATTTCGTATAGCAGAACGGTTCAAAATGCAACAGGGTGTTTGACTCGTGTTTGACCGGTCGACCAGCCGTCTTCCTCCTCTTCAGGCAACAAACTCCACACGGTGGTCGGCGAGAGAGAATAATGTAAAGGCGAAACCTTTATTACGCCAGCAAACTGGTAGGCAGAGGAGGAGTGGAAGAAAGTCCGACGAGCTTCTTCTCTCGAGTCCCCAATGGTTGGCGTCCGCAGGCATCAGATGTGCAAGACCAAGCGCGCCACGGCCACCGCCGCCGCGCCCTCCTCCATGTCCCGCTCCTCCGCCACGACCACCGCCACGACCACAGCCACCAACGGCCGCCGCTCGCCCCGCGCCAACACCAACACCAACGGCACCCACCCCACCTCCTACTCCACCTCCTCCGCCGCGCTCTCCACCTCCTCCTCCTCCGCGGCCTCCTCCCTGCAGGCCCTCAAGGACTCGCTCCCGGACCTGCCGCTCCTCCTCACCTACGCCGAGCTCGCCGCCGCCACCAAGAACTTCTCCCCCGCCCACCGCCTCGCGCCCGGCTCCTCCAATTCGTTCCGGTGCGCGCTCCGGGGCCACCCGGCCGCCGTCTTCCGGCGGGCGCTGCGGCGGGACCCGTCCGAGGTCTCCGCCCGGCTCGCGGTCCTCGGCCACTGCCACCACTCCGCCATCGCGCGGCTCTACGGCGCCGCGGCGTCCCCCGACGGCGCCCTCTTCCTCGCCTACGAGCTTGTCCCGGGCGCGGCCCCGCTCTCCGCGCTCCTCCGCGGCGCCGCCAACAACCCCGGGTTCACGCCGCTCGCCTCCTGGCACTCCCGGCTCCGCCTCGCCGCCGACGCCTGCGACGCGCTCAGCTACGTGCACCTCCAGGCCGGCACCGTCCACAACCGCCTCTCCTCCTCCTCCGTCCTCGTGTGCGGCCAGGGCGCGCTCCTCCGGGCCAAGATCGCGCACTTCGGATCCGCCGACCTCGCCGGCGAGCTCCCGGACGACGCCTCCGACGGCGAGGCCAAGCACCGCCGCACGGGCAGCCGCGGGAGGCGGATCGAGGGCACGCGCGGGTACATGGCGCCGGAGCAGATCGCGGGCGGGGCGCCGACGCGGCGCTCCGACGTGTACGCGCTGGGCGTGCTGCTGCTGGAGCTGGTGTCCGGGCAGGAGCCGGTGCGGTACGAGCTCAACAAGGCGACCAAGGACTACGAGCGCACGTCGCTGATCGAGAGCGCGGCGGCGGCGTCGGCTGCCGGCGGGGAGGGAGGGATGCGGCAATGGGTGGACCGGCGGCTCAAGGACTCGTTCCCCGTGGACGCGGCGGAGGCGCTGACGACGCTGGCGCTGCAGTGCGTGTCCAAGGACCCCGCCGCCCGGCCGGAGATCTCCTGGGTCGCCGCCAAGGTCTCCAAGCTCTTCCTGGAGGCGCAGGACTGGGCCGACAAGTTCCGGATCCCCACCGACATCTCCATCTCCATGGCTCCCAGGTGAATGAATTCTCCTCGGCGCCATCGCCGCCGATTAAGTTGTCGACAATTGCTCGCCGGAGAATTTGTGAGTGACATGGAATCGTTGATAGATTAGTTGATTGCTGTTGCTCGTGATGCTAACAACAGATGGGTGCTGCTGCTAATGTGGACATGTACAGATAAATCACTATAGGTCTTTGTCCTCTTGTTCTTGGTTCTTACCGATGATGTGCACATGAGTGGTTTGTGATGTAGTTTACACAGATCCAGCTTTTTCATGGCTAGAAAAACAATGGTTGATGCAAGACTCCTGCATCTGAAAAGATTCAGCTTTGTTGACAAGAACATGTGAGTGGAAAATGTCTGGCAGAGTATATGCATCCACACTCAAAACAGAGCAAGAACTCATGTAGGTTCTCATTTGCCACTTGGTTCAGAGGATTTTTGACAACTGCAATCCCAACAAAATTTCCTCAAGTGGATTATTTGATCGGCGACACGTTTTGATATGAAAATTTCCATCGACTCCAACCTCTTAAAGAAAGGTGAAACCAGTTTTAATCCTGCTGGATATGAGCTGAAGTTGAATTGTGAACCTATGTTAGCCCATTTCCATGTTTTTGGAGTCCTGTGAATCAAAAAGGCTCAAACAACTTTGTTGGTTGTGTTAATGAAACCGTGGTTCTTGGATGAGAGTAGAAAGACCATTATGTTTCTTCTCCCTATGATGTGGATGTGTCTAGTCCCATTTGACATTGCATCATCTCTCTACCTCTCACTTACAAGAAAAGACGGATGAATTCCGAAAAAAGGTGCAGACGAAGAAATGCTTCGTGCTGATCAAATCGATCTTCCTTTTCCTTTTTTGATGGGATCAATCTTCCTTTTCTTCTTTGTGTGATTTGGATGTGTATAGACCCATATGATATCGCATCACTCTTGAGTCTTGAATGAGGCATGACGCAATGGCGAATCAGACTCTTTTTTGCGCAACATTTCTCTATCTCTAGCTTGCACGAAAAGACCGGTGAAGAAATGCTTTGTATATATCAGATTCTTCTTTGTGCAACATTTCCTCTACCTCTCGCTTGCGCGAAAAGACTGATGAAGAAATGCTTTGTATGATCAAATCAATCCACTTTGATCAACTTTTTTTATAGAATCTATTCCGATGCGTCATCTTCTCTTTTCATCTGTCATTTATCCAACAAGAAAACATATGCTTTCAAGAAAGCATTAAGTTGAGTTACGATCGGAATAAAACTTGAATTCTAATCATATTAGAGTTTCAGACTAACAGAATTTAAATCAAACTGCAAGTACCAAAAAGATGGTGAAGAAAAGACAACGTGACACACGAGTACAAAGATTCTTGCGTGAAGCTCGAATCATGCCAACCGAGATCTAGTTCAGTCCTACGAGTACGAAGATTCACACCAATTTTTTGTAACAAAGCCTCCACCAGCCTCTCCTAATCCCAAGAGTGTAATCAAACATAGTCTGAATTCCATGTTGTACCTATTTTCATGTGTACTGTGTTTAAATTTTAATGGACCAAAGAGGCACTTGAATTTTCGTTGTTGTTGTTTGTGATGTTGAAATTGTCTTTGGATGTGAGCAGATCAAATTGATGTGGATTTTGGACGAGAGTAGAAAAATCATTCGTGTTTCTTTTCCTCTGATGTGGATGTGTCCAGTCCCATTTGACATTGCATCATGCCATGCCGCTCCGACTCCGAGTGAGGCAATGTGGCAACGGCGAATGAGATTCTTCTCGAGCAACATTTCTCCACCTCTCGCTTGCAAGAAAAGACTGATGAGCAAATGCTCGTACAGATCAAATCGATCCACATGTTTTCGACAGTACCAATTACAATACTTCATCCCCCAATTTAACGATATTGAACAAAAGTGACATGTGCTCCTAAGAAGAACAATAACTTCAATCAGGATCTTTAGCGCCTTCCCTCAGTACAGTATTCATAAGGGACCTGTACCTAAATATTCTGTTCTAACATTTCTATTTTGGTTGGAATGGAAATTTCTCAAATTTTCTATTTTCCAATCTTGAGTTTGAACATCTGCTCAATCGGCGGTATGGTACGGATAAGAGATCATCAGAGGACAGCCTTCAGCCAAAAAGGCACAACAGCGCTGTGAAATGAGATGGAAGGGCTCGAAAGCAAGAAAAGGGAGTAAGAAAACTTCTCTATCCATACATATGCAGACCAAAATAGCAAAATTTAACTGCAAGTACACCAAAGAGAGCTCGAAGAGAAGGTGATGCAAGTACAAATATTCTTGCACAAAACTCGAACCTTGCGAAACGAGCTCTATTTGAGTTCCGCAGTTAACAAAGTTTCATACCATGTTCTGGCAAGTATATTTATTTATTTATGTGATGGTGCTAGCAAGAAAATTCTCATCAACTCCAGCTTCTCGAAAGGTCCCCATTTTCATCCTAGTGTGTAACCAAACACGGTTTGAATCCTGCCGGACTCGACTAACATGATATTGTAATCCTCTATTTTGTCTATTTCCACGCGTTATGTAATCGCGCAAACCTGAAGGGAATTTTCTGTTTGCATTGTTGTAATTGTGGGTCGAGGAGAAAATCGTTCTTGTTTCTTGTTCCAGTGATGTTGATGTCTCTAGTTGGCTGAGTGAGGCCTTTCGCAATGGCGAATCAGATCCTTCCTTTTTCAGCATATCTCACCCTCCAGCTTTGCAAGAAAAGACCGACGAAGAAATCCTTCGTACATTATCCGATCTTTTCTGACAGAACCTTGTTCCGATGTGTTATCATCTCCGATTTTCTTCTCCAGGTTAATCGAAACAGAAACATATTCCCTTCATCTTCACTTCTCATCTCCGGTTATCGGAACAGAAAATATTCTCCAAAGAGAATATTAACTCAAATCAGGATGATGGTGTCGGGATTCTAACAGAGAAACTTACACTCCCACCACCCATTAACATATCTGATATATTCAGACACACAGTTAAATGGAACAGCAATAGCAATGCCAAATGCATCGAGATTCTTGCACAAAGGCAAAGATCGAACCATGCAAACAGCAGACTCGAACGAGCTCGAATTCAGTCGAGCTTGAACCACAGGGAATGTTTCTCCCAGTCTGTGACGATCCCACACAAGCACTCTAGCTGTTTTTATTGGTATTATGCCTGTTTGAACCCTTTGAATTTAGAAGGGGGAAGGAGGAGCAACAGTTTCATTCACATCATCCTCTCGTACGATAAAAGAGATCCGCACGGTAGAAAAACAATAATACATTACAACAGCGTTAATCCAACATGAACGATGTACAGTCCGTCGACGAGAGAGTTGTACAATCTGCGTTCTTGTTCCGGTCCAGGCCCGAGGCGTCGGCGAAAACGCCGGTTAGTCGCAGCCGCTCGTGGTAGGCACGACGTGCCTGCCTGCAGATCAGACCACAGCTTGCTCACCAATCGCCGTACCACCGTCACCATCCTCTCATTGACTAGTTAAACATGAAACAGCAACAACAATAATTGAAGGTTAGTTGTTACATCAAGAACGAGCTCATGATCTTCATGATTAGTCCATTACAGCTGAGGATTATTTTGGTAAGGTTAGTTGTTACATCAAGAAAGAATTCATGATCTTCATGATTAATTCATTACAGCTCAAAATTATTATGATACAGCCAGCGGCATGCCAAAATTATTTTCTCCAGTCAGTACGATATTTAATCCAGTCCAGCAAAGCAAGCAAGGTGCCAGGGATGTTTTAAACACATAAAGACATATTTCCCATGGAATTTAAATATCTGATTTATTAGCAGGAAATTAGTTATCCCTCCATTTTACCGGACCATCTATCTTATCTTTGTTCAGATACTGCCACTCACACTTAGTGGGGAACAAAAGAAGGCAGGTCAAACGCGACAGTATCATGTTAAAGAAAAGGTAATAGATAACGCCAGATAGAGGTTGAACTGTCATGCAAGGTCAATGCCTAACGCCAATTGTGCCCTCAATGATTATGACGTGCACTACCATAGCATAGAACTGGGAATCGAAATATGCCTGTGCGTATTCCAAAGCAATTTGACTTCACCACGATTTTACACGTGACCACAATTCAATGCATTAAATTTCTCCCCAAGAGTAAATAAAGCATTACTATGTCAGAATGCTGTAAGTATGAATTTGAATAGTCAGAGCTAAGAACTAATTGTAATCAGCAAGTGACAAGTCAACATGTGCGTCAATATGATGACAACAAGGGCAAATAAGCTAACAAATTCGGTTGACTTGAGACAACTTGGCAGTATCATTAATCAGTATAGTCCCCAGTATAAAACTCGAGAAGCATTCAAGTGCATCAGATAGGACAGACAGAAACAAGTGTTCTGGGAATTGCAGGCAACATAGTGTATTGATACTATCCCATACACTTTTAGAAAGAGAAGTTATCAGGTGCATCTGCAATTCTGGCTTCCGGTGGTGAAAGAAGTGGCGTAGTAATCATGCACAGAAAATAGGTGCAAAATTCTACAGTGAATGGATCTATCAGCAGCTCATGTTATCACTTAATATAGTTCTTGCAGGTTAACACTTACCACACAGAAAAAATGGAACTACCTCCGATCGGTATTACTTGTCACTCAAATGGATGTATCTAGCACCAAAAAAGTACTAGATACATCCATTTGAAGACAAGTAATTCCGATCCGAGGGAGTAATATTTGAACAGAATAGCAATGTAAGGGTAACATCAGGTAAGCACGCTGATGTATATATGTATACAGCAAAACACCAACTGTTCCTATGTTTGCCATGCATACCTTGAAGCCAGACTTGTTATTAGTTGAACCAGGCAACATTTTCCTCGCAGGTTTGAGTATTTGGAAGGAGCACATCAGTGTCTCGTCTACACTCATCATGGCACCAGCATTATCAAATTCTCCACAGTAATTAGGCGCCGAAAATATTGTTACCAGCTGACGATCAGCAAAGAACTCGTAGCCATCCTCAACAACCTGAATTCCATCAAGCAGAAATAAGTTATCAATCGGAACACTTCACAAGGAAAATAATAGGACGGGGTGCTTTCTGAGCATAGTGCACCTGATGGGCTCGGCAGATGAGGTCTAAATCATGCTTCTCAAGAAATTCAGCCACTTTATCAGGTCCAAATGTATATGAGACACCTCGATCATTCATAGCCCACCCTTGCGCTTCATTGGAAGGATCGGACCAAAGAAGATCACAAAGTAACCCAGTATCAGGCACATCCGTGGGGCGATTGAGGTTGAGTATTTGATCCAGCTTGTTCAACTCTGGAGAAAGACCTCCATGCATGCATAGAATCTTTTCATCTATCAACGCCGATACCGGTAAGCAGTTAAAACAGTCTGTAAATGTTTTCCAGAGTTTTACACTGAATCTGCGCTTGCACTCATCATAGAATCCATAGATGCGGTTTACTGATGCACACTCATGGTTGCCCCTTAGAAGAAAGAAGTTCTCAGGGTACTTGACTTTATAAGCCAGAAGAAGGCATATTGTCTCAAGGCTTTGCTTCCCTCGGTCCACATAATCGCCCAAGAAAAGATAGTTGGACTGAGGAGGATATCCACCATATTCAAAGAGCCTCAGGAGATCAGAATATTGACCATGGACATCACCTGAACAGAATATTTTTGGACACATTAACATTAATATGGAGCTTTCTGTAAGCTGATCAAGGTTCTCTGAATAAACACTCAGATTCAGAAGGAAATTTTTTAAAAGAATTTGTTGGTATATTTTTATTAAAAAATGGTCTGCTGGAAGAATCTAGTATGAGTATGACATATAGTTTTTTTTCGTGAATACGTAAACGCCTTCATTGCAGTATATGAAAAAATATAGTGATGTACCACAATTTTAAGCTAAATACAATGACACATAGACCTGAAATACACAATCATTGCCTGAAGTGCAACAATGAGAAGTATGAAAGAAAAACATTTAGATAACTAAAACGGCTGTGTTTTTGTCAGCAAACTAAAACTTCTAATTATTAGTTGTTCGTCTTAATCCGAGCACGTTGACAATAAGCTAGCTGAACAACCAACCATCCAATACTCTTATATACATGGCGAGGGATGCCAGTTCTCCAGCCTAGAGTTAATTGCCAAAGCAAGCCTTTTGTTTGAATATACGGAGTACTGCTTTACAACTGTGCAAAATGATAAACAACACCCCTAATCGATGGTTCTCCAAACTCAATCAATGACATCAAATCCTGAATGGGTGAATATACCACTTTACAGCTGTGTACAATGATAAACAAAACATATAACCTATATATGGTTCTCCAAAGTTAATCAATGACATCAAATCCTGAATGGATAAATATACTGCTTTACAACAGTGCACAATGATAAACATCATTCAAAATCTATGATTCTCCAAAAGTCGACCAATAACATCAAATCCTGAATGGACCCATCAAATAAAACATCAGCAACTTTCCATTATGAACAGAACCCCAACAAAATCCAGCACTTTATCAGGTTTTGATGCACCTAAAGCTTAGCAGGGTTAGTTCATCCTAAACGGATAAACCCCGTTGATGCTACAATGACTCACCAAGAAGCACTCAGTGCACGTTCAAGGATGAGTAGCTTGCAAGTTGCAAATTACCCACCAAAAAGCACTCACTACCACGTCCAATACCTTGCAAACTACCCACCAGATACAGAGCATGGACTTTCTGTCCCGATTACTGCTGAAATCACCAAAGATTCAAAGGGCACTACCAAGGATTCAAAGGGAGTTTCCATCCCGATTACTGCTGAAATCACCAGAAAAGAGCTGCCGCGCACGATGAATCTCTGCCGAACTCCCCAACCCCGAAGAAAAAAATGATGCAAAACCAGCCACCTACTTCGCGTTGACCAACGAGACCGATCCCCCCGAGATGGCATTCCGAGGGCGGCCGGCACCGAGAGAGAGACGGAGGAAGGGATTACCGCAGATTTTGATGGGGGCCTCGAGCTCCAGGAGGTTGGGCTGGGAGAGGAAGATCTCCTTGGAGGCGGCGCAAAGCTGCTTGATCTCCGACTCGGACAGCTGCGCGTTCTTGCCGGGCTTGAGGGTCTTCACCTCCAGCAGCCTGGCGATGATGTTGTCCAGCAGCGCCGGATCCATCCCCTTCTCCATCCCCAACAACAACTTCTCAACAACGCAAACAGTTAAACAAGAGGAAGAAACCAAAAAGGAAAGGGAGAAGGAATCAAGCGCAGATCGAGCGAGCAAATCTCGCTCTGCTCCGCTCCTTTTGGGGGGAGGATTGGAGGAAGGCGGCTGCAAGCGGGCTTGCGATGATCACTGTGCCGGCCGAGAGGGTCCAAGCCAAACAAAGGCGCTACCTTTTTTCTTGCCTCGGCCTTTCCGGTCTCCTCCGCCGGCTTTATTCCCTCGTGCTCCTCCGGGATTCCTTCTTGTTCTTGCTCTTGCTCTTGCTCTTGAAGGAGACGGGGGAGGTTGGGACGGGAGCTCGTCTCCTCGGCCGGTGGGGTTCCGGAGGGGATTTTCACTGATCTCTTCTTGTTCTTCTTGGCATTGGTCAGGGTCTCCCCCTACCCCCTCTCCCCCTCTCTCTACCTCTCCCTGTCACTTTCTCTCTCTTGCCAATTCCCCAAGGACTAGTCTTGGACTTTGTAGAATAAATAATAAAGTGTGTGCCTTTTGCATCTAGGACCTTGTAGATGTTAATTATTGTTCTTGGGTCCCTGGTTGGAGATCACAAGGACAGTGTTGGGGGTTGCTTTTGCAATGTGTTTTGAGGGGCCTACTATGTCCTTTTCACTTGACATTTCCTAGTCAGATTTTTTGTTGCTTTGCATGCAACTATGTATGCAAGTGATGTTTTTGGAGCCTGTGTGAAGTGCTGGACTGCTGGTGCTAGTAGATAATTGGCTGGAGGTATTTATTGAGCTGAGGAGACCTTTTCTTCTTCTTCTTCTTAAATTGTGATACATGTGGCACTCAGTTGGCAATTGCAGCTGCATCTCTATTTGTCATCATCCTTCTTCTATTTACCTTGACACTGAAACTAGTTGCTCAGCTGAAACTCCATTTGGCAATTCTGGTGATGCAACACTTTTGTGTCATACGAAATTGTTTTCCCTGTTTGCGCTTTTCTTCCGTTTAGCGCATCTGAAACTTGTTACTACTAACATAGAACAATATATCGCAATATATTTTCTTACGGTATGGAAGTTTGGTATTATCGTTGAATTTGTATGTGAAAACTTTGCAGGATTTGCCAATACATGTGTTTGTTATGTCACAATTTTTTACGTTAATTTATTGTTTTGCTGGGAGCAGAAGATAAGCTCACCAAACTTTTTTTTCTAAAGAAACTAGATCCATTATGGAGAGCCCACATGTCTTTAGATATTTCCTTGTGTTGTAATGGAGCAAACTGTCTAGCACACATCAGATGGTGGATGCATCAGTAGGAGACAATTGGAGAAGTAGCAGACAACCTTCTGCTCTGTATACTTCTCCTGGATTGCTATAAGAGATGCCCAATTTTGATGTAAACAAATCCTCTTGGACGGCCAGTCAGCTCCTATGCTATGATGTCACAAAACAATCAAGAGGTAAAACATGGCAGTCATTTCAAAAGTAATAAATAGCATAGCTATAATAGCACTACGTTGGTTTTGGCATAGGGTCAAGCTAAGCGGCATACATATATAATTCAGTTGTTTTAGCAGGATATAAGAGCATCTCTAGCCGTTCGCCCCCGCAGGACGTTTTGCGGCGCTATTTTTAGCGCCGCTTGGGGGCGACCGACGCGGCGATAGGTCCTGGGGGGGAGGGGGGGCGGCTACCCAGTCGCGGCCCCAAAACGCCCCCCCCCCCCAAGTTCGACCAAATTTCGTCCAAGTTCGGCGGAACTCATGAACATAGAGCAAATTCGGCGAAAATTCATTAATATTTGGGGGATTTTACATAATATGCGATAATATTTGGCCTACTGTTACATAGATTCATCAGAAAATTTAAAAACTAGGATGGTGCATCTGCTGCACCATCGACGCAGCTCGCCTCCGCTGCACCGTCGACGCTACTCGCCTCCGCTGCACCACCGACGCCGCTCGCCGTCACCCCTTCATGGGTACTCTAGGCGCGGCTGGTTGCCGTCCTGGATGTGGTAGAGGACGGAGACGAGCGTGCGCCCCTCAGCGCTCCACCACAGGATCCGGCCGAGCCGGTTCCCTGGGCCGGCCACAGGCTCCAGACCTTGGACGGAGACGAGCGCCTGGTTGCGGCGCTCCTCGAAGTAGGCCGTCCAGCGCGCAATGTTGTTCGGCGCATTCGCCGGATCGGCGAATTCTTCGGCGGTCATGGTGGCGCGGACGGCGAGAACCTCCCGCTCGAACTCCTGCCCCTGAGGCAGAGGCGGCACCGGCACGCCGGCGGCGCTGAGCACCCACCCGTGCGGCAGACGCATGCCTACCGGACAAGGGTAGTTTCCCTCGGCCAGAAGGATGGCCTCAGCGCGGGTGAGGGCGCGACGGATGCCGTTCTGGCCGCGGTAGGGATTCATGGCGGAGCAGCGAGAGGGGAGGAAAGAGGAAGAGTGCGGCGAGCAGGGGAGGAAGAAGAGGTGCGCGGTGTGTCTCTCGACGGCGAGCCCGCAAGCTTTATATAGCGGCAGAGGGGGTGCATGCGGCTGGACACGCGGCGGACGAGCGGCGGCGATTGGACTACTCTGCGGCGATTGGACTGGACTCCGACGAGCATTGATTCCCCTGCGGCGGCGTCAGAGCGAGGAAGACGAGGTGAATGGATGAGCACGCCGCGTCGGAAAGAGGCCGACAAGTGGGGCCGTTGGGAGGAAGCGCGCGAAAGGCGCCCGTGATCGCGCGCTTTCCTTTCATCCGGCGACCCCAAGCGACCCCCAGCGCGCTGGGTTTGGGTTGGGATCGCCGGACTCAGTTTTGGCCCAATCCGGCGCTATTTGGGCCCTTAGGGGCGCGGCTGGGGGAATTTTCACCCCACGGCGCTAGTTTCGCCGTCTTGGGGGCCTCTTGGGGGCGCGTCTGGAGATGCTCTAACACCATTTTAGTTTCAGATACCACGATATTAGCCATAGTTCGCTATTTTAAACTTTGGTAACTTCTCAAATGAGACGAGAGCGATATTTTCCCATAACAATACATATCGTACTTTTGCTTTTGCCTTGGCATGGTGGCAATGGCGTACACGTGGCCTAAGAGCAACTCTAGCAGAAGTGATGCCGTCATCATAGTGACAATCGATACACTTTGGCGCATACTAATTTTGTCCCTGCAACTTATTTTTTGTCCAAACCTTGCAGACCTTGATCAAGTTTAAGAAAAAACAGTACTACCTCTGTAATTTTTTATAAAATGTTTTAGATTAACCTAAAATATCTTATAAAAGTTTACGAATGAAGTAATACACAACTAAATAGATCGGTAAAACATTTATACCATATTTATTTTGCATTAAAAATATTTTTTACTAAACTTCATCAAACTTTGACTCATAAAAAGCTGATATATATGCACCAGTAGTATATGCACCAAACCTAGACGGTCCTAAACTAGGGAGCCATGTCACAAGCACTAGCACCGTGGTAGTAGGGTCACGATGAGAATGAGATTGTGCGTGGTGTGACATTTCTTTTATGGGTGATTTGGTTGGTGGTGATGACCGATGAGTGGTCTTCCTCCTTGTCATCCTCTGCGTTTGGAATCTTTCTTTGGACACGAGGATGATGGACACACACGCATGCAAACCCAGCATGTTTTGCCACTAACGGCGCACTAATCGTTGCCACACTCGTGAAAATCATCTGTCCCTCTCCCTGTTTGGTGTGCTTTGAGATTTAGGGGCACCCATAAATCCTTAATGCTTGGCTCGTAGCATGTTATCATAAGCATAACATCTTTTTTTGCGAGGATCATAAGCATAATATCGATGTGATATTGTAATTGAATAAAAAGTAGATTGAAGATATATGTTTTTGACGCGTGATTGAAGATATATGTTAGTTACATATGACTCTTAGCTCGCTTTTTGTGTACAGTAATTAATGTTTGATTGTTTATCATTTATCAATTATCTTTCTACCTTTCTTTTGTTTCGCTCTATTCACAACTAGTCCATAATGTTGAGATGCAAAAAAGAAAAATCCAGAAATTATTGTGAGTGGCTTAACCAGTAGTATGCATTGGAGTAATCGTGTCTAAATTATTTTCACTCCGTACAGGACACGTTAAGAAACAATGTAAGTATTGTGAGTGGCTTAATTACTGCAAGATCGGCCGTCGTCAAACTGCCAAGCGTTAATTAAGGCAGCTCCGAGGAATCATGGAGACTGTCGACCTGTCTTGGCTTGGAATGGACGATTGGCCGTATCTGCAAGATGCATTAGTTTAGGATTGCATGCCCCTAGTTTAAGCAAAGATATTCATGATAATTGTGTTAGATGGATGCCCTATGCGTTCAACAGTTTGTAGCTTTGTGGCATTCTTAATCTCCTTGTTATGACCACCGTGTGCAGACGCGTTAAGATTGCTCAACTAGCTTGTAACATGTGGTTTTCAAGAGTGGAGTGCTTATTTTCTTAGAGAATCAATAAGAAATGGTAACACGTCAACATAGACCCGGCAGATTATTCTTCTTGAGGAAAATTGGCGACCGGGCGGATTATTTTGATGCAAATAACCAAACCATAGCTATCATTGGAGGATCTGGGAATGCAATTTAACCAACTTAGAAGCTGAATTAGAAAGCACGCTCGTGATAATGATACTTTTCACTCTTAGCTACATATAGATGGCCAAATATACACAAGAATCCAACCTTCTTTTGTGCAAACAGAAACTCCATGTCACCATGTGTTTTACTAGCAAACATGCTCGACCGTTGCAACGGGAAAAAATACATCACATATCTCTGTACTAAAAGGGTTCATATATTGCGGCGGATTGGTAAAATAACACCTTTAAATAAAACCAATAAAAATACCTACAATGATTTTACTATAATATACAAATTATATTAGTATAAATATTCAGATTACCAACAAATTTAAGGTTTATCTTTTTAGCTCGATGTGCATGATTCATTACATAGAAACCATATTAAAACGTGAGGTTGCTCCGTGCACCGCGTGCACCTTGTATCAAGGTTGCCGTGAACCGTACACACCTTATATGTTCGGGCATTCATCTAAAACTTATGGTCGACAATTTTACTCGATGCATTGTTTTCTTGGAAAACAAATGAATATTGGGCTAGCTAGAGATTATTCATGTTCTATGACAACTATTTCAATCTAAGAACCAAAATGATGAAATAACCAAAATGATGGTTTAAAATCGTGTTTGAGAGTGTTTAATTTCCTATTGAGAAAAGATGATGTTCTGCCATGTTTGTTTTTCGCACATGCCACATCTTTTTCTTCACAGTTATTATATTTTCCACGTTTGCGGTTCCATGCACATATATATTTTTCCTTCACATATATTAGTCAACATATAATTTCTTTCCTTCTTTATTACATATAGCCCACAAATGACATTTAAATTAGAATGGGTATTTTTTTTTCATTTTTTTCCTTGTTGCGCGCTTCCCCTCCCCATAAATCAAGGTTTTTCTTCTCACATATTATATATTTTTCCTTCACAACTATTATTCCCACATGTTTATGGCCATCATGCAATTTCTTTCCTTCTTTTGTTACATACAACCTAAAAATCGTATTTTAATTAGGATGTCTCTTTTTCCTTGTTTTTTTATTGCTCACATCCCACGAATCATGCATTTTTTTCACGGCTATTATTCCCACACGTCTTTTTTGTGTGACCATCATGCAATTTATTTCCTTAATTTATTACATACAACCCACAAATCATATTTTAATTAGAATAACTCTTTTGTCCTTTTTAATAGAAATGAATTCTCGCTTCTCCATGAATTTTTAGCGATTTAAAACAAAGTCCAACTCGGCCCATGCATATGAAGAAAACTTGTTGCTGGCCCATCAACGAAAAAAACTGCCAAGCAAACCCATCTCAGCTAACTGTTTTTTTTTCTGGAATCATTGGACTGCGAGTTTATTAGCTAAAAAAGGAGGGACTATTTTGCATAAACGTCAAGACGGGCTAAGAAAACCACCTTCCTTTATTATTAGGTAGAGACTTTCGAGAAATCTAACGCGCACTAGACGTCCGTTGGATGGAGCCTGCTCAAGGCGTTGTACACGACTGAATCAACTAACGACTCAGTGCACGGGGCGCGTCCGCGCAACTTAATTCGCTTTTCCTTTTGTGGCAATGAGTCCAGACTACTCAGTACCCCATTTAAGAAATAACATAGTTGTAAATATGCCCTGTTTAGGGTTGCCCATATATGGGGCGTCCGAATTTCAGCTATGGCTTAATCTAGGTGTTGGGTCGGCGGTGATGAGATGATGGCTTCATCGGTGGTGTAGAATAAGTTCTTCTCGTTCCGGTGATGTTGATTGGCCTCAATGGAGGACGCGTGAAGCTTTGATAAGGGTATTTTTGGTCCTGTTTTGGTCTACGATTTCTTTTGGATGGTCTTGGGTGTTGTTGTTCGGTGGAGTGGACGATGATGGTTCGTGTTTTGCTTTTCTTGTACCTTCTCCATTCGTCAGTTGCATGACCGGCTTCGGCTTTGTCGGGAAGCTAGTGAGGTAAAGCCTTCCTTGTTATATCTATCAGATCCTAGATGGTTGTTCCGTTCGCTTCATCGTCTTTTTCTCTTGGAAGGCGGTCCGATCCTCAAATCCATGTCGTCATCTTCTTTTGTCTCCAACTGGTCGTCGAGCCAACAATGATATTTCGGAGATCTAGGGCCAACTTCGATCTTTGCTCATGGCACGCCGCTAGCGAGTGCAGGAAGAAGACAACGTTGATATACACCCCAAGACCTTTGTTTTATTTTTCACCTTTTTTAATAATGACTTTCTTATAACGGAAATCTCAAACAGCTCGTAGGAGCGCACGCATCCACTAACCAGTAAAAAATAGCAAAAAAGTTCAAAAAAATGTGAATTTTTGTGGAATGCAATATGCTCATGTGTGTGATGTCCGTGCAAAATTTCAGGATATTTGGACATTCGAGGAGTTCGTGGCAAAAAAACAAAAAATCTGTTATGAACATTGCACTTTTCAAAAGTTTCTCACAATCCCAAAATTTGTCATTTTTGCCACGGGCTACTCAAATGTTCAAAGCCCACGAAATTTGGCATGTATTTCGCGCACATGAGCATCTTGCATCATATAAAATATCCGTTTTTATATTTGTTTACTATTTTAAACGATTTTACTGTTACTAGTGGGACTGTATGCACCTAGGAGCCAACGGTGTAAGGGTTGTATAATTTTAATATGAAAAAACACTTGGCATCACTCGACGGATCGAAGTGCCTACATCCGCCGCCTTTCATGCATGACACGTCTCCTCGCGCGAGCAGGGATTCCTTTTAGGTTGCCAGCTTCTTGGCCATCTTGTCCACGATGGGCTCTAGAGTCGAGGTTGGAACATTGTAGATCGACAACAGTAGGCCTAGATATGTGATTGGGAAGTGGGGATACTGGACATGCGAGGGCAGTACCAACCTCAGCCGCAATCTCGGGGGAGCACTGGATCAGGGTGGCGGAGCACTTCGCGAAGCTGGTGCGGAGGCCTGAAGCATCGCCAAAAACACGCAAGATCTCGCGTACCGCGGTGATTTCCTCAGTGTCCGTGTGGCAGAAGATGACGACTTCGTCAACAAAGAGAGATATACTTGACACCGCATGCCTCATGGTGAGCCTCTGAAGGGTGCCGACACGCGTACGATATTTAGCTTCAAAAGAACGTGTTGCGTCCGTAGGAGAGAAGTTCACCCGCGATCACCGAAGTTGAGATCGAGATTCACTTTGGTCCATGTATTTAGAAATACCATAAATACGATCATTAAAAATGTATCAGTAAACATCAACGGTCACCGCCATACGTTTTGACTACTTATTTTGCATACCTGGCATATTGTTTGACCAGTTGATCATCCATGTATGTGCTAGCAAGGCTAAAATTAATCGACGGTGCCTGGACTTGTCTTAAAAATTTATTTTGATCACTGATTCAAAATTCACAACGCATCACTTTGTTTGTTCGTTATTTTTTCTAGTTTTGTTTATATATTTAAAAAATATGTTGCATAAAATAATTTATTTAAAATTGTAAAAAAATCATCGCACATACAAAAAATGTTCATGTATCATACAAAATGTACAAGCTATTTTTCAAAAATGTTGCTTCATGAAAACACTAGTGACATTAGAAAAATGTTCATGTTTAAAGAAATGAGAGAATGTGGTTTATGGTACTACTTTTAATCTAGTTCTTTCTCATCCTCGTTGGAGAATTTATTGTTATAAATAATAGTATTATGGTATTACATGGAGAATAGGTTTACGACATGTGAAGCTTATCTCATGCTATGGTGCATTCTTTCTTAGGAGGTGGCTCATTAAACGGTTTTTTAACGTATACCGGTTTACATACATGTCTAACATTAGACATGTATATCAGTTCAAATACATGTCTAATTTTTTAATATATGCTAATTTATTATGCATGTTGATCATTTTTTAAAATATAAGATGATCATTTTGTAAAAAAAATTGTTTGAACACTTTTTGAATTAATGTTAAATATTTAAAATATGTGATGACCATTTTTCGTATGTTAATATTTTTTTATATTGTGTGAATATTTTTAGATATATTAATAAATTTAAAAATATATCATGCACATATTTGTAAAACATGTGACCATATTTTCAAATATTATGTACTTTTTTTATAATGGTACAACAAATTTTATTAAATTTATGTGAAATATTTTTATTGTAATGTTTTTGAAAATTTCAGGAACATATTCTCAAAACACATGCACTGTTTTAAAATTTAGTGAATTGTTTTTTACTCATATGGATTTTTTTGTAAATTTTGAAATTTGGTATATTATATTAAAAGAATTAATTTTCATGTACTTATTTTTTTAAAACCTTAGTATATTTCTAATGTGAATAGTTTTTTAAAGATAGGAACATTTTAAAAAAGTTTGAACATTTTTACAGTACATAAACTTTTTTGTATGTGTGATGAATAATTTTACAATTATACGTTTTTTTTTTCAGAAAAGAGTCTGCAAGCACACTCTGGGCCTTTAATCCCATCCTTGCCGTCGTCACCTCCTCCATGGCAGGCGGCCGCACGCTGCTCCCCAGCCAGCAGAGAAGAAACACCCCTCAAAAAAAAAAGCAGAGAAGAAACAGAATCGGAGGTCAGTTGTGCGCCTGTTTCCCCGCCGCCGGCCGTGTGCCGTATGGTATGCCGAGCTCCCCACCTCGCGCCGGCATCGTTGCCGCCAAGACCTTGGTGGGAGCTGCGATCCACAACCAAGCGTCTCCTCTCCGAGCTGCAACCAGAGATCGAAGCAATCAAGCGGCTCCTCTCCGAACCGCAACCGGCAACCAAAGCGGCTACGTCGCCGTCCGCGAGCGAAGCATTCCTTTTCGGGCTACAGTCAGAATCAAGTCCTCTTTCGATTTCAGTATCCGAGTCGCCACCGGAGGCGTGATGCCGTGATCCAAGCCAAACCACAATATGTCTGCCCGAGCGTTCTCCCCGACAGACACCAGATTTCGCCGGAGACCAGAAACTCCAAGACATCGCAAAACCTCTCCGGCGAGCGGCTGCTAGATCAAACGCCAAACCATCCGTCAAGGGCCTTGGCAACAACCCTCCTCCGTCGACATGGTGGTGAGTTCGTCCTCCTGATCTTTTTTTACTTTCCTTTTGGTAGATCCACTTACGACATCACCCTACACAAATACTCCTACTACAACAAAGAATAATACAAAGTAGGAATCATAATCAGAACTCAAACCGTAATAAAGTTGCATCTTTTGGTTGGAAAGTACAAAATGATGTACGTACTATAATCAACCGCATTTTTCTGTGGGGAAGTATAAAAATCCTTTGTGGGTAATAAGTATACAAAATGTAAAATCAAAATTGTTTCTCTCTATGAGGAAGTATGAAAATTGTATAATCGAAATTGCATCTTTCAGTATATCATAATAATCTTTGTGTTTGGGGAAAATATAGAAACATCTATACGTACTTTTATATTTTGCCAATTAGTGTGTCGTTGTTCTTTGGATCACCATTGGTGTTGTCACCCTTTAAGCTCTAGTTGTATCATCCTCTCGGAAACGACTAATCCATCCGTATCGACGTTTCACAGCCACCTATGACATGGTTTATACATAAGAAATCAACTCTGATTTGTTTCCATATCAAATGTAGGAGGACAATGAAGATGATAGGCTGAGCAAGTTGCCTGATGACATTTTGCTCAACATTGTCGAGCGACTTGATATTGCTGAAGCGGCACGAACCATCATCCTCTCCAGACGTTGGAAGGAGATCCCTGCTATACTCTCAAAAGTTGTTATAATTGCTGGTTCTTTTGTGCCCAAGCACGAAGATGGGAGCATGTTAACCTCAGATGATATAGTTCAGGCTAACACCACTGTGTTGGAAGCAACCAGGAGCTTACTGGAAAGGAGGCCTGGAAGTCTATACACCATTCACCTGTTGTGCATGCAATTCTACCTGGGAGATGAGTCCATTTTAATTGGCCAGACTGTTGCCAACACCATGGCAACACAAAAGGTTGCTTTAGCTGACTTTACAATCTTGACGAAGGTGCGTACAAAGTGTACCAAGAATGACCTGATCACATATGGGAGGCAGTTCATGTCATTCTTTGATTCGTGTCCAATCACATTTGGTGGTCTTGCACGCCTCACGCTAGAGAATTTGAGGTTAGGAGAATCAGATTTCCCCAAAATTTTCAGTATATGCAAGCAACTGGAGTTCCTCTCCCTCTACAAATGTGACATGGGTATTCAGTCTTTGCTGGAAGTGGAACACCCGCAACTCGGTGAACTAGCGATCATCTCTAGCTGTCTTAAGAGGGTTGATCTTAAGTGGGCACCAAAGCTCACAATACTGAAATTCAATGTGTTTAGATCTAAAGATGACCCCTTCAGTCTTGGCTATGTCCCACTGCTCCAGACTGTTATCATCCTTAATGTTGCTCTCCCTTGGCACAAGATGCTCAAGTTAAGTGAGTTGCTTGGTAAAACTGCCATAAGCAACCTGTGTTTGGACTTCAAAGGCGAAAAGGTTAGTGAAAGTCCTAATATATGTTCTTCTGGCCATGTCATGGGGAGGTTGTAATCATTATTTTTGGTTAGCATAATTCTGTATTATTATATCTTTTGCAGATTTGGGTCAAACCGGAATGTCGAAGACATTTGTTACCGGTGTTCCACAAACTTAGGATTGTGAATTTTCTTAACATTGCTGAAGAGTGCGATCTGACTTGGATAATGTTCTTACTCCATGGTGCACCCAACCTTAAGGAACTACGCATCTTGGTGACCTCTTGTACCAATTATTCAATCTCATTTTTATTGTCTCATCCGATGTTCAAAATTTGTGTGACCAATTAGAAATTTTTGATCTGATGGAATGCAGGTGCGGGACCATTTATGTGAAATGATAAAGGGGAGGCGGAGGGACGAGCTTGGGCTTAGCAAGGAGAAGGACAAGGGACTAGAGTGGGAACCATCTACACCTGATTTCAAACACCACAACCTTGCTGAGCTAAGTATCTATGGGAGGTTTCATGCGGGAGACAGTATCTTGAACTTTGCCAGAAATGTCATGGAAACAGCGGTGAATCTGGAGGACATAAGACTATATAAGAGTCCAGTGTGTGTGAACTGCAAGCACATGCTTCAGGAGTGGACATTTGAGGAAACGTCTTGGCTTCGCAACAAATTCAACAAGGCGATGCCCTCGCCCGTCCGGATCCACTTCCCAAGTTTAGGGCAAGTCTTTTCTTAGACAAAATAATGCTCTTGCACTGCAAGCTGCACGCACTTGACAAAAACTGTTGTATTCATGCCTTAATTCTCACTAGTGAACCTTTCCAATTATGTGTATTTTGCGATGGTAATGATTCGAGGATGATAAGGTGTAATCTTAGCATTATTATCAAGTATTTTAAATGGAAATTCTGGATATTTCTTATTCATGATAAATGCCTACACCTTATTTTCACTGTGAAATGAATTGTACTAAGCAGGGCATGCCCTCCGTGTCGGTGACAAAGCGTAAAGTGTGTTAGCCTAATGAATCCCACAGTTTCAAAATAGAAAGTTTATCAAATTGTCAAGAAGTCAGACATGATCAACTTGACAGAAAAATATGTTACAGTATCAAATATATATATATCATGACAAATCTAATGATGCTAATTTGGTATTGTAGATGATGATATATTTTTTTATAAACTTAGTCAAACATAGAGAAGTTGGACTTTGTGAAAAAATAATACTCACTTATATTTTAGGAGTGAGTACTACACAAGGGACGCGTGCAATTGATTTAATATCGAAGCAGTTATTAGTGTTCACAGTCCAACCAAATGATCTACGAATGAGATATAACATCCTAAGTGGGAGAAAAGTTCGCGGCGGTAATTTCAGACCAACAATGTTGTGTTGTTCAGATGTAGTTGCCCTCCACTTTATTCATCACTGTTGGTCTTGGCTGCTAGACCAGTCAAAGTTGTATTTTCTTTAGTTGTCAAGAATGGAAGCATTGCTTTCCCGGGAGAGTACTTCAGTTTTAGTGGCTTCAATTTCCTTTACCTCTAATGCTAACTGAGTCTTTAGCAGTATACCTGTCAGGTTTCAAAGCAAAACTATGAGGTGGAAGACGAGAATTTGCACTGCTCAAACTTCCATAGTTTTTCTGCAATTTATTCTCTTCTATGTATTCGGATTACAGAAAAATTAACGGGGATCGTGGCCGGGTTGTGGATTGTGATGCCATCCCACGAACATACCAAGAGACTCGCTCCAGGTTGCAAAGCCTGTGAGCTAACTAACTAACTAATCTGCTAACTGACGAAACCGGAGAAAACGACACCTAAAACAGAGCCTACCGAACTGAAGTTTTCTGAAACCGCAAGATTTATTTCCATCATTGACCAGTGGCTTCTTTTGTATCAACATGTTCATAGGTTTGAACTCCTTGTTGAATGATATGGTAGTACCACATGCCAATCCAGGTGGCATAGCTAGCAACTGAAAGTCTTAGCTTACGATAATCATTCCGAACCTGGCAAATGTGGGCCTCATAACTGAACGACAACCTCGATCTTATGACCAAAACCCAAGTGTTGTGAATCCAAAGATGCTTCTCTCCAAATTAATGAATTTCACTATAAACTGCAGAGATGATAGATCGAGGATGAACTGATCCATCGATGCAAATCTCCCGAGGGAGGAGGGAGCGCCGCGACAGACCACTTACATGCATTTTCTTCTTGCCAGCAAAATTTCTGTAAGCTGTTTTGGGCATCTCCATGACAAACGGTGATATGGATCTCATAGATAAAAGTTTTAGATACAAGTTAGCAAAGAATAACAGAACATTACTGCACGAGTGCACGAGCACAACATAAAACAGCATTTACCAGAAGAAAAACACGAATAGGAATAGACTGGTAGCGGAGGTAAGCTTCATACGAGCTAGTAAATTAAGAAAGATAGCTACTAAAATTCTGGAACTCCTTCCAGCCACATAGTCAATAGACCATGGCGATGCCACGAGTGATTCATTGATTTATGTATACATCGCCATATCCTTCGCCCGCGCCTTCGCCTTCATCCCCTCTGTGATCTTCTTTCGGAATGAATCCAACTCCTCGCTAGTCTATGGACAACTCAATGGACGAACCCGGCCCCAAGATGAGAGAACTTGCCAATGGAGACCTTAGATCGATGAAATTAACAAATAATAAAACATGAGACTTACATCATGGTGGACCTTAATTATGAGTTGAAGCCATCGCCATCGCCGCCACTATTGCCCTTGCCCTCTCTCTGCCCTTGATCATCTCTCTGATCTCCTTTTTGAATGAATCCGCCTCCTCGCTGGTCTCTACACAACTCCAAGGACGAACCCCTATACGAACGAACTCGTCAACGCAGACCTTGCACACCTTCCTGTCGTGCAGAGATACCTCCTTGATGTTCACCGCAGCTTCAACGATGCGCCTGACGTATCCCATGAAGTTTTCGCTGGACTGGAATCCGTAGATAGTTAGCTTGGCCAGATTCTTGTGCCTGAAACGAGGAGTAGATGGCTCCCACTTCACGTCGGTCATGCTATTAGAGTAACTTATTTGCGACTTCCTTTGGCACTTATGACCCCATACTGTGATGGAAAGCTCCTCAATGGATGGTGCGGCTTCGAGAAGGAACATCGTCCAAGTAATATCACATTCCTCAGGAAGATTGTCCAGGTTCACAAACCGTAGTTCGCCGAGTAGAGGAGCAAGCATTTTCGGGCGTTCTGGTCGAATCCAAATCTGAGGCAGATCCAAATGAAAAAAGTTAATAATGAGCTGTAACATGTGCAAAAATTATTACATCCTCAAGTGAGAAGAGACAAAGGGTGATTTGAGTGAGTACATTTTCACTTTGAAAATCCAGGTACAAATCGCTTATCGGTGGGGCATTAACAAGCATCTTTCTTAGATCGAGGGTCAGGTCTGCGGTATATCCATTAGAGAGATCTAGCTTGGAGAGCTGAGGGACAAAACCCAGAGCTAAGGGGTAATAAACATAGCGCCAATTTTTATAACTCATACGTTGGAGCTTGGGTAGGCAATCAAGCCTTATCGTTAAGAATTTTCCGAAAGTAATGTCAAGCTCGACCAGTTGAGCGTGTTCTACATGCAACACCGATCTCTCCCCCGCATCACACCGGAATAAGCACAACGACTCCAACCGCGTGCAAGTTTGAAGAATGGTGGGTATGTCGGACTCGCCGAACCTCAGGTTGTGCAGATACAACCGCGTGAGGCCGGCGAATGCGACCGGACACTTAAAGACAAAGGCGTTGAACAGCTACGCGAAGGAGAGGAGGTCGTCATGGCTGTAATCATTGTATTGCCTCTCGGTAAGGATCTCGAACTCGGCGGCGTCGATCTTGTGCGTCGCCATGGCGAGGGCGACGGACCTGCCGATCTTGAGATGGTCGTCGCCTCTCATGATGAACCTGAGCTGGAGCTTGCGGATGGGGATCTGCGGAGACCTAGTGTTGAGGACCTTGTCGGCCATGTCGGCGACATGGCGGTTCTTGCGGCGCAGATCGCGCACGCTGGGGACGATGACGATCTGCGAGAGCAAGGCGGGCAGGTTAAGCGTTCGCTTGGAGGCGACGCAGGTCCTGACAGCGTCGAGCGTGCCCAACCTCTCTAGGATGTTGAGCAGCACGTCGTCCGGCAGTCTGATTAGGCCGTCGATCTCCGGCAGCTAGATGCATGATTCGTTGAGCAAGTTAGGGTAATTAAAATAGATAGATCGATACAGAATTTGAGAAGAAGAGAACACAAAGTAAGGAGGGCTTACATCACAGCGGCGGCGGCCAGCCCTGTTGAGCTTCATGCCGGTACGATAACAACGAAGTGGCAGATGATGGTGCGTTCCTTCCTAGCTAGAGGTGTGATGATCAAGATGTTTATATGGCAGCCTCCTCCGGCTTTTGATCAAGGAGAGGATTCCTGATCGTATTCCATCATTGCTAGACGTGTCACGTGTACATATAAAAACAACCACTTTTATGTGATTACTAGGAAATATGCCCGTGCGTTGCAACGGGGAAAATAAATTCTTCCACTCCGTCATTGATTTATTCATGTTGTGACTTCTCTACACCACATTGTTCTCCTATTCAACATGAATGTAATCGTTGCGGATTTATGATGATAGTAGATATCACTCATGTCTCATCTCTCCCCCTTAGGCCATGTCTTGTAAAAGAGTTTTTGTCGGGATTAGAGGGGGTATCTCCCCTAATCCCCCCCTTCCGCAAAAAAAACTCTACTATCAAACAAAGCCTTACCGGCCCAGTCCTTCTCGACACATATTCATAATTACTTTGTAAAGATATTGAGATCACCAGTTCACATATTCATATCAAACAAAGCCTTACCTGCAAATGTTGCATCTGTCGGTGCATTTGTCTTTGTTGCGGTATTAGCCGTATAAGGGCATAGGTGTATCATAAATATTTTTTTATCTCCACTAACAGTGTTCTTGCCTTCTGTGAAGGTTTACAAAGGGAGCAAATCAACTACTAAGCCTTGTCATGATATAGTATGAAATTTAGCCTAATGAAATAGACAATGTTTGTGCAAACAAAAAATCATCATTACAGTTTTTTTTTCTTGGTTACCCTCACTCTGAAGATGCCCAAGGGCCTGTTGATGCCCCTTGCTGTCTCCACCCAATGGTTCCCTTCCTCTTGCGCGCCTGTGTGCGAACGCCCCGCCGTTCGTTTTTTTCCCCTGCAGGTTCCCTAGCGTCAATCGACATGTGCCTTATTTCTGAGCCACTCGGGCGCGCTGAAGGAGGTAAGCATGACGCACATGTAGACCAGCTGATGTCATGGCAGGTGGCACCCACACATTGCAGCTCTCTACGACGTCAACATTGAACATCTCGGCGACGACGCCCAGATTTTTTGGCACGACGGACTTGAGTCATGGGGGAACCACATGTGACGCCATGGGCTCGCCGTTGGCATTGTCGTGCACATCGCCCATTGTCTAGCACTGGGGTCGATCCACGTCGCGCTTTGACCCAGCTGTCAGTGTGCATGTGCTTGATGTGACCGTAGAGAGGTGCAGTCGGCCGGTTTCGGTCGACGATGACCGGCCGAGTGTCTCTCCGGGGTGATTGTGACAGGTCTAGGACCAAGGCGGGAGGCTCTCTCGGTGCCGCTGCCGGTAGAAGGAGTGGAGGAGTTGGGGCGGTGCAGGTCAACGGCGGTAGGCAACATGATTTTAGGATCACAGCAGGAACACCATGTCTCTTGTTTTTTTTGTGCGGTGCAAGAAACAGAGCGAGCGGTAAAAGTCCGGTGAAAAAGCTAGTGTGGGATAGACATGATGAGAAAAACAAATTGCCAACGAGATGGACGAAAAAGGCGCACGAAGCGAACGACGGACGGCGGAATGTTGCAATCTTTTTAAGTAGGAGAGAAAAGATTTGATAACGTACTTAATTACCATAAAACCCCAAAAACAATTACCATAATTTTTTGAAAATAAAAGCACATGTTTATTGTAATCATAAAAAGTACAAATAGATATTCTTAGGAGAGAATAGTATGAATAAATGAAACATATTATCTAAAGTTTTGATATTCTACTGCTAAAGAATTTCCTTGTAAAATTTAAATTCTTATGTGCAAAAGAATAGAAAATCGGAAACGTCCTGAACCACATACAAAAAATCTTCATCATACGGCGACTCAATCTATCTTAATATTTCAAGCACTTTTTTAAGCGACATTTGTAGCAAAACTCAATATTTTTCTTCCTTAAGCTTTGTGTAAAGTTTATTTGAAGTCCTCTCCTCATCCTATGTAATCCATGTACACATGTCTGTGACAATGATTTCGGCCTGGGTCCCATGTTATCACATTAATCCCGTTTGTAATTTGTAATTATAACTCACCTAGAAGAGAGTGCATCGATCGTTAAGTCAACCACATTTGTAATTTGTACGCACTAAGGACGCTGCATATGCAGCGAGCACATTTGTGTCAATAACATTCTGTTGGACCGGTTCTCTTCCGTCCTTAGCTCGGTGTTAAAATCGTTTTCAAATCATCTTCCTATCATGTGCTTATTGATTTTCGAGCCTGCTTATTGAGTTGATGATAATAAACGGATATAAATTGATTAAGATTATCGTAAAGGGGCGAGGTTGTACTTTAGTTGGCGTCAGCCAAATATTTTTTAGCACCGTGTCACCCGGACATGCTGAAGCCTGGATGGATGTTTGCGATTTCAAATCCTCACCGCAACGATTATTTTCTGTAATTTCGTAAGCCAAGTAAAATTTTTTGAGGGGTCTAAGCACAGTAAGCAAATCCTTGACGAGGGGCGAAGGATAACCAAGGCCCAACAAATCATTACAATTTTATAGGCCCAGTAAAGCCTTCCCCAAAAGAAAAAAGCTAATATTGGAGTGCGGGTTGATTTCCTAAAATTACAAGGGTGTTTTTGAAAAACATATGTGCTGAAACGTTTTTCTACTACAATGTCACTTATGGATGTACTGCGGGTTGATTCACTAAAATCTTGAGGGGTTTTCTGCAAAATGTGCTGACGTAAGGAGAAACTCACTTCCCTTTGTTATTAGGTAGAGATATTACTCAATAATTATAAACCAATAAAACCGTACAGGAGGAGAGAAGTAAGGGGATATGCGGTTGAAGAAAGTCAAGAAACCCACCGTCCCAGGTACCGCCGGCCAGCCCGGCGTAGCAGCGCGTGTCCGCTGTTGCATCAGTTGTTGGCCTACCGCCGAATTAATTGGTTGAAGCATCTCCCACCATCACCGCTCCTCTCGTAGCCTTGTTGCTGCTGGTTGCAACATTTGCGCTGCCTGTTGCAGCTCACACCTCTCGGGTTGATCGTTTCCAGCAATGGCGGAGGCGGGTTCACGACACGTCCCGGGCCAGCTTTAGAGGCACAGTACACTACAATGCACAATTTGCTACAGTGTGCTACAATCAAGCCTACATGCGGTTGTTGTGCCCTTGACCATGGCCCTGGTGGCCTGGGACCTGGCTCCGCCCCTTGTTTCCAGTATACTCATAATGTCATGCACCATTGCAGTTTTCCAGCATGATTGGTTCCATCTCGGCGTGCTCGTGCTTGTACAATCCCGGTACGTCGGTGGTCCAGACACAAGATGTTGGAGCATCTCAGGCTACTGTCATAGAGCAACACGACTGTCGCTATGTCGCAACATCACGTTCTTTTGGTCGCAATTCCCCATGTTACTAGTCTCATCTTCATGCAAAGCCGGTTCCAGTAACCCATCATGAACTATCGCAGCATAAATAGTCTGAGTACAGACAAAATACAAAGTGTCCAAGAGGCTGAAACATATAGTGACGATCTCATAAAGTGAAAGGAAGGAGTAGGGAGAGGGAGGTGCGGCTGGGTGTGTGTGTATGTGTGTGTGGGTGGGGGGGGGTTGGCTCACCGCGGCAAAGCACCGGTGAGTGTGGAAGGTGGAGCAGACAACGAGTTGGGGGACGCACGCGAGATCGCCTCTCCTCGGGCATGCGGACGACAACTCAGACAGATTGGGCACGACTGCGGAGGGCAGATCTGTGTTGTTTGATTCTAAATCTAACGGCTTACATTGCAGGGTGACTTTTCTCCATATTTGGAAGGGGTTGATGGGGCATGAAAATTAAGGCAACAGGGGGTGGTGGCGGCTGCACGCAAATGGAGGGGATTTATCCCTTAAAAAGTAGGGTTTGCCGCTAAACGGAGAGGGTATTGTCTTCGCCACTTCAGGATTATTTTAAGTTTCCCTTGTGTGGGTATTTGAATTGCTCGTGATGTGATTTTAAACTTGGTAGGTTAGTTGTCGGGTTTTCGTCCCTTAACTACGGTTTCGCTTGCAAGCAGTAGTAGAGGGTTTCTCGGCTATATTTTGAACTCAGTCCCCTTCCCCTCCACCCCATTACCAGAACTTTACTATGTATTCCCGTTATGTGAAAATATTGGAAAGGAGCGTTGCCCAGATAAAAAAAATCAATAGAAGGTGACTCTTTGAGGACTTTGTGTGTTGTTTTGGTGCAATTTTTTGCTGGATTTTGGTGGGCCTAGGGTTTTAGCGGTAAATAGGGAAGGTGGTATGGTTGGTTCTCAATTTTATGAAAAACATCATATCAATCTCCGCGATGAAGGGCTCGATAAAGTTGTGTGTTGCATGAGGGCTTTGGAAGATGGACTCTTGTATAGCCTTTCTTCTTGTCGTCCAAACCGCCCAAAGAGTGACTACCATTCGTGTGAAATCAGGTCTGCTTTGTGCTTCCTGGAGATTGAAGACATTGACTTACTTTTTTTTTAGGGAAAAGATTGATTTGCTCCTCTTTTTTGAGAAAAAGATTGATTTGCTCCTGAGAGATTGAGAATTAAACAGAACAGTTATCTCTTTTTCTCCCAGGCCTACTCTTGTGTTGAAGTGGGCTCTGTGGCCCATGCTTGTAGGTTAGGCAAGCCCAAATCCCAGCACAGCGTAGAAATACCCTTCCCCGTCCATCGTCTGCCCTAACGCGCTATCTATCATTCCCACCCACCATCCACCCCGGCGGCGGCGGCGACCGCAACTCCCCTAGGCGGCGCCAGATGAAGGAATCTCAAGTTTGTTCTGTGCTAGGATTCATAGAGGCAAGGAACATGTGTCAATCTCGTTCTGTAATCGGATTCCAAGAAGACAAGGATCAATTTCGGTTTGTATTAGAAAAAGGTGCTGTTTTTATATGTCTGCCTCTCGTGAAATAACGGGTAAATCCGTCGATTTACGAACTGTACACGAGACTGAATCGGATCCGGAAAAGCCTATAATAAGCGCTTAGCCCGGTTGTCCCGATTCTTCGCGTTTTGTTTGTCGGTTTAGTTGCCTATTTTGTTCATTTTTGAGATCGGATCACCATGAAGCTCAATAGAGGTCGCCGCCGCAGCCGTGATGTAAGTCGTTTTTTTTTCTTTGCTTCGTTGTTCTTACCAATGTATCGACCTATCACTGATGACTAATCCCCCCTTAACGCAGTCGAAGAAATCAGCTGGTAATTTGGAGGACAGGCTAAGCGAGCTGCCCAATGATGTGCTGGTCGACATCCTTGAGATGGTGGAAACAGAGTCCAAGAAAGCATATGGTAATGCGGAGGACAGGCTAAGCGAGCTGCCCAATGATTTGCTGCTCAACATCCTCGAGAGGGTAGGTACCCTTGATGCTGTAAGAACCTGCATCCTCTCGAAGAAAATGCAGAAGTTGCCTGCTATGCTCTCGCAGATTGTAATTGATCTTAGTCCTCGTGATTTGATTCAAATGGATGGTGTTGTGGCTGACGTGACGAACAAGATCCTTAGCACGAGATCTCCACACATCATCGTTCGCAAGCTGAAGCTCAAATTTCACTTGGTTCCTGATCGATGTCTTTCCATCGGCAAATCGGTCGGCCTCGCCATGGCAACGCAGACATTGGATGCAGTCGAGTTTGAGATCAAGACATTGATGGACAACGGACGTTGCACTATTGCTGATCGCCTGCTGTATGCTGAGCAGTTCAATGATTTTGTTCGTGATTGTCCGGATGCATTTGCTGGTCTCACGCGGTTGGATCTATGGTTTCTGAGGTTTGTTGGTGAATCGGACTTACCCAACATGCTTAGCACCTGCAAGCGGCTCGAGTCCCTGTCTCTCGTCGAGTGTGGTGCGGGGGCCCGTTCGGTGCTGCATGTAGAACACGCTCGACTCGTTGAGCTTGTTATCGACTACGGGGAATTTAAAACGGTGGTGCTTGACTGTCTACCAAAGCTCCAGCGCATGACCCATAGTAATTGGCCCTGTGATGAAAATCCCTTGGTTCTTGGTTTTGTCCCTCAGCTTTGGAAGCTCAGTCTTGCTAATGCAAACATTTTTGGCAAGACCCTCAACTTAAGCAGGCTGCTTGCTAATGCCCCCACTGTAAGCGATTTGTATCTGGAGTTTCGAAGTGAAAAGGTAATCACTCTAATCATCTCTATATACCATTCTCGTTTATTCTGTGATGCTTATGTCTGATGGTAGTGCATCACTTGATGATGCAATTTATGCACAACTTGCACGGATATATTACTACTTCTAATTTGTTTTACCTCTTCCAGATTTGGGTTCAACCAGAATGCCCGAAAGTGCTTGCTCCTGTGCTTTCCAAACTACGGTTTGTGAATCTGGATCACCTTCCCGAAGAATGTGATGTCTCTTGGACAATGTTCCTTCTTGAAGCTGCACCACATATAGAGGAGCTTTGCATCACAGTATGGGATCATAAGTGCCGAGGGGAGTCACAAGAAAGTATTTCCGAGAAAACTGATGTGAAGTGGGAGCCATATAATCCAAATTTTAAGCACAAGAATCTGGCGAGGCTTGATATCAACGGCTTCCAGTCCAATGACAATCTCACGGGGTACGTCAGGCGCGTCATTCAAGCTGCGGTGAACATCAGGGATGTATCTCTGCACGACAGGAAAGCGTGCCGATTGTGTGCCAAAAAGTTTCCTCATGTGGAGCTTCGTCCTTCGAGTTATCCACGGACCACCGAGGAGATGGCTTTGTTGAGGAAGAAGATGACAGCGGTGGCGCCGGCGTCTTCTCCTGATATTCACTTCCACTCCTAAGGTCCAGTTCAGCATGACCCTGGACTCCAAAACCCCAGTGTGTAGCTAGTCCGTCAGCACCGTTGTTTTTCTGAAGAAATGTATCCTAAATAATCACGCCTGTATGTGGACGTGCAGTGTGTGCTTATGAATTGCATTTCTTACCGTACATCGTACTTCTGGGAAAGTGTGCAATATAAGTTTCATCCAGCCGTTGATTTGGATGGCACGCTAAATTCAGATTGCTTTGTTTATTTTTCCAGTTAAGGACAAATTAGTAATGTAGTTAATCATGTAATCTTCAAGCTTACTCTGCAAGTCTGCATACGCCGTACACCTGCCGTCCCAACCCTCAACGTTGTCCCAGGCTCGTAAGCACAACGACCATGCCTAACACGGCCTTGCGTAAGTTGACCTTAGAGTAGAAAAATCCACCGGTCTGTAATTCTGTATCAGCTAGCCTTCTGGTTTGCCTGTTTTACATCCTGTCTTTCTGAGATTGTAGAACCTCTTTGCATCAACACCGTCCTAGTTTCAGCATCAGAAGGCTCATTAACATGTCACCACTGCTCTGCACTCTGCCGACCTGCCGTAGCACCTCGTCGGGCCAGTATGCATGCATGGTCTGGGTGCAGCCCAAGGCACAACATAATGAAGAGGTGCTCAGCATCGAGGATCACGCCAAGAGCAGGAGTTGGGTTCTCGGATGTGTAAAGTATGTTGTACTGCAAGTTGGAGGAGTCAATCACTCAGACAGGGACGCTCAAGTAGAGAATCAAACAATTTAGAACATTTGTGTAACTCGTAAGAACATTCGGTTTGGCTTAGGTGTGTAATTTGATTGAAAGAAGGAAGGGATAGAAGTCCGAAAAAAACAGACCAAAATAAGCTGTTTTTATATGTCTGCGTCTTGTGAAACGATGGTAAAAAGACCAGACCATCATTACTTAGAGCATCTCCAACAGATGCATCCAAGCGCCAAGCGCCAAAAAAATTACAGCGCCGAAATAACGTTTTATTGCGTGTGCGGTGAGTGCTATTTCAGGCGTTGTAAATTATACCTCACGATGGGAGCGCTTTAGCAGGCGATGTATCCGAGCGCCCGCGCAAGCATCACTAGACTTTAATTTTAGCCTAAAATGCAAGAACATCGATCCCTCTCACCCTCGCCACCATGGAACCTCATAGTTGAAGCGGGGAAGGAGGGAGATCCAGTGCATCGACAGGAGATTACTACTCAAAGCTCGCCGATGAAAAGCCTAAGGTAGCGCTCGTTATTTTATTTTTTTGTATTTTATGAGTCCTTCCCGTGAGCGGTCTATAAACAATACAATAAATAGTTCACTTATTATTTTACAACTCAAATAAATAGTTCATGAATAAAAATACAACAAACAGTTCAACAATAAAACAAATAGTTTAACAATACAACAAATAGTTCAACAATGCAACAACTAGTTTTGTTGCCCATTCCATGACCACCACTCACCGATTAGATCCTTTTGAAGTTCATCATGCGCATCGGCACGTCGAATGGCATGATAGGAGAAAACAAAGCGGTCCACTCTACCAGCCCTCCTCCGCGCTCGCACGGGATGCCCCATCAACTCATAGTGAGAATAGTCTAAATCTTCTCTATGCTCATTCTCGATGATCATGTTATGCGTGATCACACAAGCGTTCATGATGTACCAAAGGATCTTTTGATCCCAAAATCTAGCCGGTCCTTTCACAATAAAAAGTTGGGCTTGTAAAATCTCAAATGTTTTCTCCACATCTTTCCTAGCCGCTACTTTAGCATTGTGGAAATCAAGTTTTTTCTTATCTTGTGATGCCTTCATCGGCTTCACAAATGTTTGCCACCTTGGATAGATGTCATCCGCAAGAAAGTAGTCATAGTTGTATGTATAGCCATTTGCTACAAAATGTACCGGTGGAGTTTCACCATTTGCAATCTTATTCATGAGAGGTGACCGTTGCAAAACATTGATATCATTCAATGACCCGGTCATTCCAAAAAAAACATGCCAAATCCAAGTCTTCTGATCGGCCACCGCTTCAAGAATTATAGTGGAATCCTTTTTATGGCCTTGGAATTGCCCATGCAATGTTGCAGGACAATTCTTCCAACTCCAATGCATGCAATCTATCAAGCCAAGCATACCTGGAAACCCGCGAGCTACGTTGATCTCCAAAAGTCTTGCGGTGTTTTTAGCATTGGGTGCTCTCAAATATTTCAACTTCAAAGCGCTCGACACACATGATGGCTTGACTCTCACCCATGTCCAAGTGGTTATCAACTAGATCCGCCAGAATACCGTATGCCAACATACGCAAAGTGACAGTCACCTTTTGGAAGGTGCTATGCCCGAGTTCTTCAGCGGAATTCCTCCTTTGCTGAAAAAGCGGTCATGGCTCGCTAGTTTCTCCGCAATGCGTTTGATCAACTCAATGCTCATTCAAAGCGGCAACGAAAGTAGCTCTTGGGGTATGCTGGATTTTCGAAAAATAGTTCCTCATAAGTCTGTTGTGTCCTTCGATCCTTTACCTCCATAATTTCTGACGACCAAAAACCGAACCACCATGCTTCGACCTTTTGTTGATTTGCCTAGCTAGGATCATTGCAAGGTCCTCCTCCTCTTGAAGAACAAATTCTTTATCGAAAGAATCAAATGACGAAGTCATCCACAATATAGTATTTCACGCAACTAATTTACAACTACAAACAACGTACATGTACTACAAAAATCGATTTTTGAAGCAACATATACCTTGCAAGATTTCTATCGAACACCCTGCGGGCACGGAGGTGGGGGAAGCAGCGGTGCGCGGCACGCTGTTGAAGCGGGCGCGATGGGGAAGAGGTAGGAGAAGCCGTGGCGCCACGCTGGGCAAGCGGCTGCACGCTAGGAAGAGGTGGGGGAGTGGCGTCGCGTGAAGAAGGTGGTTGCGTTCGCGCGAATTGTTTTCGTTGCCCAGCGCACTGGAGCGGTCGCCCCAAATACACAGCGCGAAGGCCAGCATGTTGAGCTGGTTTACAGCGTGTACTCGTTTAAAGCATGTGCTGGAGCACTCGGTTTTGCCCCGCGCATGCTATATGGTTGTTTTTTAGCGCACGGAGCACGTTTAGCGCGCCTGTTGGAGATGCTCTTAGGTGGAATAGGATGAGGAAACCTCCTCGGTCAAGCTACCTAGATGAGGCCACCGTACCCGTACGTATAAATGTCTGCCATCTTCATTATCGTCGTTTCGATTTAAGCTAGATCGAAGACTTCCGCTACATGCTTCATTGTTCCTTGAGATCGACCGGACCATGATGAAGCTCAACCGGGTTCACCGCCACCGCCATGATGTAAGCCATCCAACCCTCGTTGCTTGTGTTCCCTTCTCAAATTCTTCTGTCCTACCCAGTTGTGTAAGCCATCCAGCTGCTAGAAGTCATCGGCGGCAGGCTAATCAAGCTCCCCGATGACGTGCTGCTCAACATCTTGGAGAGGCTCGGCGCGCTCGACGCCGTCAAGACATGCGTCGTCTCCAAGCGAACGCTCAACCTGTCCGCCTTGCTCTCACACATCGTCATCGTCCTTAGCGCGGATGATCTACGCTGGAACAACCTTGACGTGTCCGACACAAGGGACAAGACCCTCAGCACGCGGTCTCCTGGGATCCCCATTCGCACGCTCAAGATCGGGTTCCTCATGAAGAGGAACACCCATCTGAAGATCGGCATGTCCGTCGCCCTCGCCATAGTGGTGCACAAGGTCGACACGGCGGAGTTCGACATCCTCACCTAGGATATCCACTATCGGAGATGGAGCACCGACCCCGATCTCCTCGACTCGGCGAAGATGCTCAACAGTTTTGTCAGCGAGTGTCCGGCGCGATCGTCGGTCTCACGCGGCTGCGTCTGCAGAACCTAAGGTTTGCTGATGATGAGTCGGACATAGCCAACATCCTAAGTTCCTAACTACCTGCAAGCGCCTTGAGTTCTTGTGTTTGTCCCGGTGTGACGCAGGGGACAGATCGGTGTGGCATGTGGATCATGCCCGGCTTGTCGGGCTTGACATTACCGCTGGGAAATTCTTCACCATACACCTTGAGTGTGTGCCCAAGCTTCAACGGATGAGTTATAATAATTGGCTATATGCTCATGACCCCTTGACTCCGGGATTTGTCCCTCACCTCTCTAACCTGTCTCTCTCTCTCTCTCTCTCTCTCTCTCTCTCGGATATAATATAAACAGAACCCTCAATCTGAGAGAGATGCTTGTTTTATTAATGCCCCACCGATAAGCGATCTACACCTCAATTTTCAAAGTGGAAAGGTACTATACTCTACTCACTCAAATTAACCTCCCTGCTTGTCCCGATGCATTATCACCTTACATATAATGATCCTTAATTATAACTACTAGATGACCCGGTTATGTCAATGGCGCAGAAGCCATATAGTAGTGATGTGTTATAGACATAAATATAGCAAGTATTAAACAACACGCAGTAAACACCATCGACAAACCGATGCTTCATTGATATGAGCTGGCATCATGAATTAAAAGTTTAAGCCCGATGCAAGAGATCCATTACACAAGTAAGTATTTTCTGAGAGTGAAGCTGTAGATATACAGAGCTTCATAGGCTACTTAGACATCTTAGAAGACCAAAAGGAAACACGGTCTTAGGCATAGGTTATATATACATAACTTCATATGGGCAGCTAATAGAGTGCTTAGGGAAATGTCAAGAGTAGCATAATTATATTTGAAAAAGGGGAGTACAGAAGTAGGGAATTCTTTAATTTACAGGAAATCATACGAAGCACATATGCCTCTTTACTATGACGTTGTCCGATGAAAATAGAAGAAGCAATATAGCTGGAACAAAGGGTAAGTGCATCCGCTAAACAGCCTGATGATAGGCGTTAGATTGAACTTCGCCTTTTCGCTGCATAGGAAGAGATATGAAGAGTGTCAGCAGTGATATAGTGTGTGTATTGTATAGCAAATGAACCATGCAAGAAACATACATGTGGCTAGCAGGTTTAATCTTTGAAGATTAAACCCCTACGGATAGTGGATTGGCATTTCATCTTGCTGGCAGGATCGTGGGTTGATTCACTGGGTAAGAAACAAGAAACAGTAACAGATATAGTTCCATACTTTTGAAAAACAACAGACAAGGGAATTACCTATTGAAGAGTTTATTATCTTGTGGTGTTGAGAACACAGTTTCATCAAAGGTATCCTATAATACACAACGGGAAGTCGGGAACAACAGAGGGAAGATATAAATTGTTATTTAGATGTGTAAGGCTATGCGGAATCGAGGGAATGGAGGTGTAAATAAAGAGCAGTATAGTTATTGCCTGCATTTCATTGCTGCATTCAGCTGTTGGAGAACCTAGCGCATTGTTGTTGCCTACAGGAGGTTCCTTAGTTAGTGTAGCTACAGATGCTAATTGGGTGATTCTTTTTGCCGGTGATAGCTTATCTCGTGTAGTTTCCAACCCAATTGGTTTCACCTTCAAATTCATACAGAGCGTGGAGATATTGCGAAAACAGTGCGACCCAACAGCAGAATCCGAGTCAAAGTCCAAGTCAATAGGTGTTGCATCACCTCCACATAGGCCCAAGTGCCTTGTACGATGGTATTGTGCTGGTCCTAGCCTAGACCGGGCTAGAGACGCGAGCCTCGAACACTAATGTGGTCACAGCATAGCACAACTAGCAGCAATGAATGATATGAAGTACCTCTGGACAACAAAATATAGGTGAAGACCACGAAGAGAGTAAAAATAATGGTGAAAATAGGCTCCAAATCAGGATACACCAATACTCTCGCTACAACTTTCCTCTGAAATATATTTGATAATTTTTTGATAATTTTCCCCAACACGGCACATACTTGAGCTTTCCGACGCCACAAGAATCACTCAATTTGGAGGTCGGATGAGGTGTCAAATTTTTTGAGAATCAGCCTAAAATCTGCCAAAACTATGTTTGGAAATTTTAGAGGTCATAAAGTCCGTCTTAGAAGCAGATCTGGAGTTTTGAATAACACACTAGCTCCAGAAATATTTAGAAGCGGCTCAGAAATATCTTTAATTTGAGTATTCGTGGAGCCAAAACAGACTTCGGATGACAAAGTTGTGCCCGTTTTACTGGACACTGCTCAAAACCGATTCCGACGAGAATTCAAATACGAGCTCAACTAGAGATAGATCCAAAAAAATCTGCTTTTTCTTTCTTTTTTCTTTTTCCTTTCTATTTTTCTCTTTATTTTTTCTCTATTTTTTCAACTATTTTCTCTCTTTTTCTATGGTGGATGGTGGAAGTATGCAGCGGATGGGATGATGGTGAAGTGGCGTCGGTGACTAATGTGAACCGAACTCGAAACTCTAAAGGACTAGATACTAAGACCAGCAACTGAACACGACGATGCAACCGATAATTCAATAAAGCAAAGCACCAAAAAAAGAATTGCGAAGGCTCAGATTGGTTTGGATATGATGATCTAATCCTATTTTTATGGCTTTTTGTGTGGATGATAGGTGATAAAAAAAGATCTAATATTTGGATGTGGAATTCTCACCGAGAAAACTCTTATCTCTTGGTGAAAGATTGGTTCTCATAAATTCGGTACTAAGTAATATGGTACTATATATGATATCATTCTTCCAACTCCCAAAAGGCATCTTACATAGATTGGACTATCTTCGATCTATATTCTTTTCGCAAGGAGATACTGAGAAAAAGAAGTATCGATTAACGAAATGGAGCGTGGTTTGCAGACCAAAGGATCAAGGAGGCTTAGGCATCCATGATCTTGAGGTCAAAAATTTAGCTCTCTTAGGCAAATGGTTGTTCAAACTTTGTCCGAGGAAGGTGTATGGCAAACCCTCCTTAGGAGGAAATATGTGGGAACAAAGGCAGTATCTCAAATACTTTGGAAGCCTGGGTTCAGAGATTAGATTCTGGGAGGATACGTGGTTGGGTAACACCACTCTCCGAGAACAATATCCCGCTCTATACAACATTGTTCCACACAAGGGTGAGACTATTGCCACTGTCATGGAAACATCCCCACCCAATGTGTCTTTCATAAGAGCTTTAATCGGTCCTAGACTAGAATCGTGGAATACATTGGTACAACGCCTATCCACAATTCAGTGGACACCAGGGCCCGATGAATTTTGATAGAATCTCCAACAGAATGGCAAATTCACGATAGATTCTATGTATAGGGCTTTAATCCAACCTGACATAACAATCGATAATAATAAGATGATCCGACGTATGAAGATACCACTCAAAACAAAAGTATTTTCATGGTACCTTCGTAGGGGAGTGATCCTTACTAAAGATAATCTTATCAAAAGGAATTGGCATGGTAGTTCACAATGTGTTTTCTGTCATCATGATGAAACAATTAAGCATTTGTTCTTGCAATGTAATTTTGCTCGGTCTATTTGGTCAGCCATCCAAGTAGCTTCTGGCCTGTATCCCCCATGTAGCTTTGCTAACATATTCGACAACTGGCTACATGGGATTGATCACAGGTTTAGAATTCTTCTTAGGGTGGGAGCGCTGGCCGTTATTTGGTCGCTATGGCTATGTAGAAGTGATAAGATTTTTAACGCTAAAATATCTTCCTTTTTGCAGGTTATTTACCGTTGTACCAGTATTCTCCGTTCATGGTCGTTGATACAGCGTGCGGAGCATCGTGACGTGTTTACGGAGGTCTGTACATGATTGGAGGCTACGGTGAGGGATATTTTTTCTCAACGTGGGTGGCAGCATAATCTACGGATTGGACCTCCTTTGTCAGCGGCAATCAACAGTGCTACATAATGATTGTTTTTCACTGCCTTTTTTTTGTATTCGAAACCGAAGTGGCTGTGTGCATCCTAGCTATACAGAGGCCGGATGTATTTTTTATAACTAATAAGTAATAAAGCGTCCCTTATCGAAAAACAGATGCTAATTGTTCCTGGAAAAAACAGCCTTTGTGAGCCACGTAAGGATCCTAGAACTTGCATGAGAGGGTAGACGTTGACTATGCTTGCACTCTTGACCACATAGAAAGAATCAGCTTGCATCACATGAAGCCTTTGTGCTCAAGGTAAGGATCCTATAACTTGCCTGTGAGGAATTTTTTATTAACCTAGAAAGAATGATGCACTCTTGACAACATAGAACAGCCCAGATCTAAAAGCCACTAAAAAAGGTAGCACGAAATAGTGCTAATGCACTCTTGACAGCATAGAAGCGACCAGATCTAAAAGACAAAGGAAAAAACCTCAGCCACTAATAACCAACAAAGATCTAGGGATCATAGTCCACTTTTCATGGCCTGCCGTGCTATAAGCAAACACTAAAAATAAATAAACATTGTAAAGAGCATGGTCCATGCTCCACTTTTCACATCATAGAGAGCAACGAAAGGAAATAGGAAGCCAAAAACATCTAACCTGAGTAGACAAGGGCACGTATTATGGAAAGCTCGCATTCCTCCAAAACTTAAAGGGAAAAGCTACTTACCACCGCCGCATGCGCCCTATGATGCGGCGGCTGAGCATGGAAATCTTTGCATGCAAAAACCTTTACCTCATGTTGACATCATCTGCATTAAATGCTTTTTTTGAATTTTTAAAATGATTTATTTTACAAACCATTAATACGATTTATGTTCCGTCTTTCACCGTTGAGTTTGTTTTCGCGAGGGCTTCGAAACAAGATCCCATGTTGATATATTTTGACGAATTTTTTTCTTCATCATCAGTTGCCAAATTAGTTCATCCTAGTTGTCATTTTTATCGTAAACAGTTGCCACAATGTTTGTACATAGTTATCAGGGGAACAGTTCCGTATGCTTAAACTTACGATATAATCCGATAAAATAATATGGCAAATCAAACTGCTAAAACTGGCAAAAATAACAAACCATCGTGTCAATTAGGTGCAAAAATACGTCAACCGAAAATAAGTAAACCGGTAACCAATCGTTGAAGCACAACACTTCTGATAGGGAATGTTTCTCCTTGATTGGTTTTAGTGATTGATGACAATACATTTACGGACTAACCGGGTGCGATGATCATTTCAAATAAGTACATTATTGGCACAAGACGGTTATTGCCCCCTCGGTGTATGAAGCGTGAAGACGGAGTTTTTCCTTTCGATCTCCTTTTTGTTATTTGAGTCGTAGGAAAACCGTACTACGAAGAGGGGGTCCGCTTTGGAAATTATGGGTGGAATCATCACATGGTCTCACTTTCTGCACCCACATATTTCTCTTGCGTTATGGAGGTGTGGAATCATATGGGATGGGCTCCCTGGCTCTACCAGGGCGGTAGTACCGCTCCTGGAGCGGTAGTACCGGACCCAGTACCGCAACCATTACCGGAATCCCACTGGACTCCGCGGCAGTGGGGGCGGCACTGGGGTTCGGTAGTACCGCTTCGCGGTAGTACCGCTCCTGAAGCGGTAGTACTGCTTCGCGGTAGTACCGGACCCAGTACCGCAACCACTACCAGAATCCCACTGGACTCCGCGGTAGTGGGGGCGGCACTGGTGCTCGGTAGTATCGCGGAGCGGTAGTACCGTGCCCGGTACGATAGTACCGCGCCCGGTAGTACCAGGGCCAGTACCGCACCCACTATCGGAATCCCTCTGGACTCCACGGTAGTGGGCACGGTAGTGACCCTCAGTACTACCGGTGGCACGGTAGTACCGCTGCGCGGTAGTACCGCTTGTACTACCGTGGTTGGTGGACAGCCAACGGCTGCTTTTTAGGCCACCTATGAAAGGGGGCCTTCTTCCCCATTGAGACTCACCTCATTTATTGCTCTCACCTCCATTGACGCCCAAGCTCCATTCTTGCCCGATCTCCCTCCCTAGCCATCAAAACTTGTTGATTCTCTAGGGTTTGGAAGAGGACGCCCCGATCTACACTTCCACCAAAGAATATTTGATTCCCCCCACTAATCCCGTGTGGATCTTGTTACTCTTGGGTGCGTTGGTGCCCTAGACGGAAGAGGTCACCTCGAAGCCACATTCCATTGTGCTGAAGGTTCATGGTTTTGTTGGGAGCCTCCAATTAAGTTGTGGAGTTTGCCCCAACCTTGTTTGTAAAGGTTTGGTTGCCACCTTCAAGGCCGCCTCGTAGTGGATCACGGCATCTTACATCGGTAAGAGCGTGAGGAGAAATAGGGTGGCCCTCGTTGGCTTCGTGTGAGCATTGTGCTCCTCACCCTCTCCAAACGGAGACGTACTTCTCGAACGAGAAGGAACTTCGGAAACATATCCTTGTCTCCCGTGTTCCCCTTTACCTTTACTTTGTGCAAGTTACCTTCCATGCTTATTTATTACTTGCTTGTTATATCATAGTTGTTGGCATATAGGTTGCTCACATAGTTTCATATCTAGACAACCTATATTCCTTGTTGAGCCTAAATTGTTAAGAAACGTTTAAAAAGTGTTAGTCGCCTATTCACCCCATCTAGTCGACATTCCGATCCTTTCAATTGGTATCAGAGCCTCGTCTCTTATTAAGGGCTTTACCACCTTAAGAGGATGTCGCAAGAGGATAAACCGGTAGAGGTTGAGCTTCCAGGAGCTACTCCGAACCCTTCTCTTTTGGAAGGGAATCCAAGTATCGAGGGCTTCACGAATACGCTCGTGAAGGATGACTCATCATCTATCTCTCGACATGAGTACAATGAAGGCATATCCGCCATTAAGGCTCACATGAACAAAGTTACCGATATGCTTGGTTGTCTCATGTCAAGGATGCCCACGGAGAGCAACCCCACCATCATCCCCAACATTCCAACATTGGGTGGAGGAGATGTCATCTCCCAATCTAATGATGATGGTAGGAATGATATCCGATCCATTCCTCGTACGGGGAATGGATCGGGTATTCATTCCGTGGTGGCTCCTCCTGTTACTTATAACTCTCTACCTCTACCCGAACCCCATTTTGCACATGCAGGCTCTATTCCCATCCTTAACAAAGATGCTTATCCGGTTTGGGCTCATCGCATGAAGAGACACTTGAAGGGGTCCTCCGTGGAACTTTGGCGCATCGTTGAGGAGGGATTCACTCCTCGTGACCGCCACAACATGACCTCAAGAGAATATCGGGACAACAGCATCAACAGTCATGCTATGCTTGTGATAGGAAATGGGTTGAAGGAGGAGCAATACAATCTTGTCCTAAAGTGTGAAACGGCCAAAGAGATGTGGGATATTTCTTGAGAGGACTCTCATGGGAAGCACTAGCATACGGTGCTCGAAGTTTGACAAGATTCAAGATCAAGCCGATCACTTTGTCAGGAATGAAGGGGAGTCTTCCGAGGATGTTCATCAAAGGTTGGTGGCTCTCGCAAATTCCATGACGGACCATGGGAGCATGGACACCGACGACGGATGGATAAAGAGAAAGTTCATCACGGCTATGCTCCTACACAAGAAGCATATCACCAAGGTCATTCGACAAAGGCCCGACTTTTGCGAGTTGAGTTCAAACCAAGTCTTGGATGAATTTGTTGCCATGGAAATCTTGGACTCCACGACCGAGTTAACATTGGCTCGCCAAAGTGGCTCCAAGATGTCCTCTCTCGCCTTGAAGGACAAGGAGGTTCAAGTTGAGGAAGATGAAGATGAAGAGGATGTGGGTCCGGAGGACACCAAGTATGCTTACAATGAGCACATGGCTCTATCCTCAGGACAATTTTGGGGCAACAAGAAGAACTTCAAGTCCAACACAAGTAGCTTCAAGCCAAAGGGCCAACGAATAAAGACTTGCTTCAATTGTGGCAATGTGAGTCATTTTGTTGCGGATTGCCCTTATGAGAAGAGAGAAGACCACGGTGGAAAGCTCATCCGTAAGGACAAGAACAAGCCACCATTGAACAAGACCTTTGTGAAGAAGAAGCCACAACGTGTGTTGGTGGCTCAAGAAGAATACTATTTCGATGATGAGGATGATGAAGAAAGTGGTGAGATAGTGGCAACTGCCACCGTTGCTATTGATACGTCCAAAACGTATCGATAATTTCTGCTTGCTCCAGGCATGTTTTGTGTGATATTGTTATGATCTAGATACACTTTCATACATTTTTTATCATATTTGGACTAACCTATTAACTCAGTGCACCCCAGTGCCAGTTCCTGTTTTCTGCTGTTTTTCTATTTCAGTTTTCCCCCATATAAAAAGTGCCAGAAAAATTCGGGAAAATTCAGATAAAAAATCAGCGTGACGGAAGCTTCGAGAAGAGCCAGGGGGCGCCTGGGCCCCCTGGTCGACCTTTGGCTGCCCCCCTTCGCCTATTTATCCCCCGTCATGGGAAAACTCCAAAACGAGAACCCTATTCCGCGAACTCGCCTCTGTTCCGCCGCTGCCGCGCTTCCAAGATCGGGAGCACCAGAAGACCTCTTCCCGGCACCCTGCCGGAGGGAGGATTGACCTCCGGGAGTCTCCTCTCCACCATGGATGCTCCTCGGATGTCTCATGAGTAGTTTTCCTTGGACCATGGGTTCGTGATCAGTAGCTATGTGATGTTCTCCTCCCCTCTTTGATCTTCATTGTTTAGACCTTGTGAGCTGCCCTACATGATCGAGGCACCTTTGTAATATTTCTGATATTGCTATGTTGAGTTTGATCGGATCTGATGGATTATGAGATTATGTTCAGATTGTGATAGAGTAATATATTTGGTTCTTATCTCTTGTATTTTTGTTCCTAAGTAATTCTTGCATGCTCTCCGTTGCTGTTTATTGCTTTGGCCAAGTAGTAGGTAGTGACTCCAAGAGGGAGCGTTGTGCTAGATTGTGGGTTCATGCCTCTCCGATGACATGCTTGAGTGACAGAAACATGAGTCTAGGGGATGTGATGTTGCCACAAGGTGGAAAACAACGGTGCTTGTAACCGCGGTTACAAGGATTGTTTACTTTACGCAAAGATCTTTTTAATGCAGTTGTCTGTTGCTTTGGGTTTACACTTTGGGTGGGGCTCGCAACTTAATACTAGTGAGATGTTCTGGATAGATATCTCAAGGTGGATGATTAGTAGTAGATGCAGATGGATTTCGGTCTATTTATTTTGGCGTACTGCCCGTGCTTTTGAACCTCTTCCTTTCTTTTGTAGCATAGTTAGCATTGCGGTGTGCTCATAATCTTGTCAATTGCTTTTCTGTAATTTGTTTACCTTGCATAGCAATTTTTATCGTCTTTTGGGAGAGAGACATCACTAGCGAACATCACGTATCCCGGTCCATATCCTCATTATTGTTTCCAAGCTATATTTACTTTTCTGCATTTACTTTCAAGTTGCTATCATTATCCCCTTGCGTTTTATCATTTGTGAACAACAAGACCGGAGAGATTGACAACCTCTCTGAACTTCGTTGGGAACAAAGTTATCTGTGTCTATGTGCAGGTCCGCGTCAGTTGCGCCGCTGACACCTACTTATCATCTCTGGAGTCCTACTGGAGACAAACCTTGGTATCTTTACTGAGGGAAAACTCGCAGCTGTACTGCATCACACCTTCCACTTGGGGCCTACCAACGAAGGGAGAGAAGCCAATAAGCAAGAGTATTTCTGGCGCCGTTGCCGAGGACTCCGAGTGCTAAGATAGGGGAGTTGCACACTACCCTTTACCTTTGTTTTTTAGTCTTGTTAGTTTACCTTTCAGTTTTTATCTCAGTGTCCTTTATGAAAAACCACAAAAATAGTTGCTACCTTTTGCCTTTGTCTTGCTTTGCCTATTTATGCTATCCTCAACATGGGTGATGAACCACCCAAATATGGTAGGATGGACATGTTTTACTTGGATCGTCTTCGATCAAATTGTGCTCGCGCTAAAAACCCAACCGACTTGGTTGAAGGAAAATCATTGGATGAGCATGCTCATTATACGCGACACCGCCTATCTCAGAAAGGGAAACACTTATGGGATCAAATACATGTTTCTTATTGCCATGCTAAACTTTTGTGCCACATTTATGATTTTACTTGCTGTTCTAATATAGATCATAAACACCTCCCTTTCCAATGTGAGTTTAATGAAAATGAGATCTTATCTTCTTATGCTAAATGTGTTTATGATTACTTTGATGTTGAAAAGATTGAAGAGTTTGTTGCTTTTAAAGGTGTCTATGAGATTGATTCTTTGATTGAAAAGTATCACGATACTATTTTCGAGTCTGAAACTTTGCAGTTCTTGCTTATTGTTTCGAGAATTATACTTCCAATTCTTATATTGAGGATTTTAAAAATAAAATGTTTGCTTCCCAAGAAGAGGCCAATGATTGCTATGATGAGGAGTCCTATGATTCCGAGGACTCACTTGATACTTCCCTTTCTGATGATTTTGATACTTGCTTTGTTGATGGCCATGATGCCACTATGGATGATGCCTACGAAGATGAACTTGCTATAGTTCCTTATGTTAAGCATGAAATTATTGTTGTTGCACCCACACTTGAGTGTCCTATTATCCTTTTAAAATCTCCAACTCCGGAGAATTTTCCTCTTATCAAAGCTCAATGTGATGGGTTGCATTTATCTTATGATCCTAAAAACCGTGTTCAAAACAATACACGTGTTCTTGTAGGTCATGAACAACATGATTTATGTGATAGTTATATTCTTGATGTTGTTCATGATGCTACTGAAAATTACTTTGAGAGAGGAAAGTTTGGTTGTAGAAACTTCCATGTTACAAAAACACATATCTTCATGTTGAAAGTTTTGAAGTTGTTCTTGTTCTACCTTCCTATTCATGTCACTTTGTGCTTCTTTGATTTATTTTCTTACAAGATGCCTATGCATAGGAAGTGGGTTAGGCTTAAATGTGTTTCATATTTGCTTCTTCATGCTCTCTTCTGCTTCAAAGTCTTATTCTTGTGAGAGCATCTTCTATAATCCTTAAGCCTAGCTAATGGCTTTAAAGAAGCGCTTTCGGGAGGCAGCCCGCAACGAATTTAGGTTTTTATTTTTTGCTTTTGTTGTGTCTTGATGTTTTTTACTTCAGTAGAAACATCATTGTATCTTTATTTTTCAGCTTTGTGCCAAGTTATAGCCTCTTACGGCAAGGGAAAGTAAAAGTTGTGACATGCTGTCCAGAAAACAGATTCTGTCCTCGTGACCAGAAAAATTCCAGAAAAATCCCAGTTCATATTTTTGAGCTGAATTTTTTACACAGTATGCTCTATACAATTACGAAACTTCCGTATGTTCTGAGATTTTTTATGTGAGTTGCATAAGTGCCCCTAAAAAATTCTTTACTATCTGCTGTTCTGTTTTTCACAGATTCTGCCACGTTTTGTCTCTCCTAACTTTTGCAAACCTTAAGCTTGCTTTTTATTTGCAAAAACTTTTTGGCGCTCTTGCGAAACAGTAGCTCTTCAAGATTATCTTTATATCCAGTGGAGAAAAAATTATTTATTAAGGGTACTAACCTCTCTAATCAGCTTAAGATGAGTTATGTATGAAGAGAGTTTTCAAGTGTGCGATGGAAGATGATGAAAGAAGATCCAGGAGTGTCAAGCGCTCAAGCTTGGGGATTCCCCCATGCATCCCCAATAAATATTCAAGGAGACTCAAGCATCTAAGCTTGGGGATGCCCCCGTGCATCCCCTTCTCCATCAACAATCATCAGTTCGTCCTTTGTCTCACTATATTTTTATCACTTCATGCGTTATGTGCTATGCTTGGAGCGTCTCGCTCTTAGGTTTTGTTTTTAGTTTTATTTAGCTTTTCTTGCTGTTCATAACAAGTTAGATCCTTTCTTACTTTGTGTGGGAGAGAGACACGCTCCACTTTGAAAATCTAGAACACATCATAGGATTTTTCCTGCCTATCTTTTTGCTGTTGTGTGTTCTTTATCTTTTCATAGCTACAGCCATGTTTAGTTTTAGTCTTAGTTTGTCTTTAGCAAGAGCTTTGGCTTTTGTTTAGTTTGTTGCTGCAACTCTTTTTAGTTTTCATGTTTATCTTGTTAAGAGAGTTGGTTGTTGCACTGAGTTGTGTCTTGTCTTGAAAGTAGGTAATTGAGGTTGCTATTTAATTTTAGTAGTAGCTTGCAATAGTTTTGAGGCATTGCTGTGAGTAATGTTTGGACTTTTGGTGTCAAGAGCTCTTGCCTATTAGTGATAGGTGTCGTATTTTGGGCAATCCATGTTTATTTTCAAAACCTACAAAACTAATTGAGAACTCTAGCTACTAGATGGATCACTACTCTTCCGAGGGGTCGAATATCAGAGAACACTCACGTACCATGAGTCGAGGATGCGCAAGGATAACCAAACCCCCATACACTCCTCCTCGGGGTACTTGTCTCTTTGTGAACCTCCTTATTAGATTGAGAGTTACCGATAATAAGTGCATGAGTCCTTCAGACTAATGTAAGTATTGAGAGTTGACACTTCCACCTTCCCATATTTTGCTAGCCTTTCCCGTGCTGTGCATTGCCTTCTTCTCACTCCGAGGGTTGGTGTCCACCTTCGCCGGTACATCCAAACCTGTCGTCGATATGTGACGGCAGATGCCATGGGGATGGCTAAAGTGAGGGGAAGACGCGAGGAAGAAGATGTCGATGGTGCCGGAATCGGGTTGGGCACAAACACGGTGATGGACACCACGATGTACCCAGGTTCGGGGCTCTCCGTAGAGATAACACCCCTACTCCTGCTCGTCTCTTCTATATCAATGGAACTAGATTACAATAACTGCTTCTCTATCTACTCAGGGGAAGGTGAGCGCCGCCGTGGGCAAGGCTCTCTCCTGCTTCCCTGAGGAGTAACTACTAGCAGTGAATGAACTGAGGGAGATATGAGTAATGGTGAGAATGTGTTGATCGTCCCCCATGCAGGAGGGGTACCCCGGGCTCTTATAGTGTGAGGCCGGGGTAAATCGGTAAATTCACTACCGATTGGGCCCAGCTGTCATCCTCTAATCGGCTTGGGCCCACCGACTGCTCCTCTCCGGGTGATCCGTATCCTACGAGCGGCGGCCCATGCTGTAGACCCATAGGGCATGGTGATGAATAGTGGAGCTAGGAGGTGCGGTCTTGTCGCCCTGTCCGCGGAATTGGCGGAGAGGTCGACACCGTATCTCTTCCAGATCTTCGACGTGACTTGGCCTCCCTGCCACCCCGATCTCTCGGGATTGCACATTTATGACCTCGTAACCGTACCCCCGACTGGCGTCGGGGTCAACTTCTCCAAGGGTAGTAGGTTGTTACGATTGCGCCTGGGCCGACTGGTGGTTCTTGGCAAGGTCGATTGCTCTAGGCAATCGGCCTTCCAGATGCCTACCTCGGCCCAGCTGCGGACCAATCGGATGATCGTCTTGGTGAAGGAAGGGTGGATCGATTGCGCCTGGGCCGACTGCTGGCATTCGGTACGGCTGATTGCTTTGGAGCACTCGGCCGTACATCTGCCCAGCTCGGCCCAGCTGCGGCCCAATCGGTCCATCCTTGTCTTGAAAGGTTGCTTTCGCTTGGGTGAGCCTACCCGGGTACCAATCCCCCGACAGTAGCCCCTAAAGCTGTAAAGATCCCACGGTCCTTTGACTGCGGGGTCTTTGCAGTTTTCAAATTTTTCTCAACAACTTCCGACTGTGGTGGCCTCGCCCAGCGCATCATTCCGAGTTCGTCGACCGACTCGGAGATCACACTCGGCTAGCCGAAATTTTGTCCGATTGGATTTGAGTCGCCTCCGATTCGTGTCTTCACTTTTTGAGAATAGAATCCTTCGCCGATTACATTCCAACGGTTACCTCCGATTCTCCCGGGATACGGTCCATGGGCCAGGACCCACGACCCATGCGCGACTTGACGTAACTGCAGGCCTCGACCCCCACGTCGCACGCCTCGCCTCCCGCGCCAGGATTCCTTGCGCCGATCTGCCGGTTGGTCTTCCTATGTGCTAGGCCACACCGAGCCACACGGCCGCAAACACATCCCACTCCCCTCCCCCGCCGCCCATATAAGCCACAAGGGAGGGCTTTTGCCTCTTCCTTCTCCCAGACGCCATCTTCCTCCTCCAGCTCTCGCTCTCCTGCGCCATTGCCGCTCCGCTCGAAGCTCCCTGCCGCTCCTGCGACTTGACCTCTGCGCACCGGACCTGCTCCGGCCACGGACCCGCGCGCTCCTCCGCCTCCGCGGTAACTTCTCACCGCTTCTCTCGCGCTCCTCGTCCTCCTTCTCTTCTCCGCCCGCGAACGCCATGGCGCCACGGTGAGATATCTCCCAGGCGAGCCGCGGATGCTGGAAGGGCTCGACAGCCACCGCCGGCGCCGTCCAGTCTCTAATTCGCGCCCGGAAGATGCCAGCTGAGATCCAATGGCGCGTCCCCGGCGCTGAGGTCGTGCCCAACGCGCGTGCTGGAGAAAGGGTTGTCTTCCTCGCTCACTTCGAGCGTGGATTCGGCCTTCCCGCCAGCACATTCTTCCGCGAGTTCCTCGACTTCCACCGACTGCAACCACATCACCTCGCAGCCAACTTCATCATGATCCTCTCCGGCTTCGTCACACTCTGCGAGGGGTATCTCGGCTGCCGCCCAAGCATCGCTCTCTGGAAGCGATTCTTCAACCTCCGAGCCCACAATGCTCGGACGGGAGCTGTGGTGCCGGCTACCACTAAGGGTGGCGAACCAAAGTATCCGACTGACATGACCGACTGCGGCAGTTGCCTTGTCGCAGCCGGCAAGCCAAAGTACAAGAGTCCCGAGATCGTCCAATCATGCAAGAATTGGCAGACCTCATTTTTCTACGTCAAGTCACCTGACCAAGGTCCCGATCTCCTGAATCTGCCCGAGTTCTCCCTCGCCCGGCCGACTGAAAAACACCAGTGGTCGCTGAAGTATGGCGTCGGAGACTGTGATGTCGATGCCCAGGTCGCCAGGATCGCCCAGCTAGAGCAAGAAGGACTTCTTCCGACTGATCTTGTAGCCGCTTGGCTTCAAGTCCGAGTGCTCCCTCTGCAGCGCCGAGTGCACCGCATCTGTGATATGTCGGGCCCTCGAGATCCCACTCGGCTCTGTACGTGGCGGGTGAAGAAAGAAGACCTCTGCGCCAGGGTAAAGGCTATCACATCTAGTCCTTTGCCTGACCCCTTCCGCTTTGGGCTTGACTACCTCACTTGCCAACAGAAACCGCTTGTGGTATGCTCCGATTGCTTTCTTCTTCCGATTGCTTTTTCTTCTTAGCTCTCTGATCACATTCATCTTCTTTCCCAGCATTTCATCTGGTCCGATTTGATGGAAGACGACCAGGTGGCCGGTGCGTATGCCCCCGATCGCGCGGAAGACAACCCCGCTGACTTTGAGTACAACGGCGAGGTCCCTTCCACCGAGTCCGGTGACGATGATGGTGATGACGACGAGTCTTCCGGAGAATCCTCCGATTCCGAAGATGCCGATGACGCTGATGCTGAGGCCGCCGACCCCCAGAGGACCGACACCCGACCGACAGCTCAAGGGGGTACGCCTGACCCTTCCCTTGAGCAATTTTTGGCCGAATGGAGCGATGACGATAGTGTCTGAAAGGCTGATGATTCTGGTGCAGCTCCTCGTACCAAACCTCCGAAGGCGCCGGTTAAGCGCACCTCGGCGACCAGCTCCTCCACTGGTGCCGCTCCCAGCAAGGCCGCTAAGACAGCGCCGACAGCCAGCAAGGGAAAACAACCTCAGGTGACGGCCACCCGAAGGCCGATTTCCCAGGCGCCGCTGGATGTCGTCCCGCTGAGATGTCGGATGCCTTCTGGTGCACCAAGAACAGTTGGGTATGCTTTTATCTTTACACCTTGAATCTTACTGCCTTTCCTTATACTGATTCAGCTCTTCTTTCTTCTTTCAGGGAGCCGATTGGGCTTGACGACGTCGACACCGACGTCCCTGTTCATGCTAGCGTCATCATCTCGCCTGCTGCGTCTGCCGCCGCCATCCACAAACGGCCGCCTGCTTCTCATCGCTCCTCCAAGGATGCCGAGCGTGCTGCCAAGAAGGCCCGCCTTGAGACGGCTAAAAAGACTTCCTCCTCTTCCCTTGCTTCCAAGAGTACAGCTGACCGGGGAGTTACTGGTGGCAGAGGAACACAATCGGTCGATCCGATTGCCCCGTCTCCGCCACACCACTCCGACCTGGTCTCCACTGCCGTAACTACTGCTTCTCCGATTTCCACGTCCGAGCCACCGACGGTGACGACTCCATCGCCAATCGTGGTGTCCACGCCGCCGATTGCAATGACTATGCCGCCGGTTGTGCTATCCGCGCCTTTGACAATGACGATCACGCCGCCAATCACCGTGATCACCTCCGCCTCGGCTCGTCCGATTGCTCTGCAACCACAACCGGGTACCTCCGGCCCTCAGATGACGTCGACGCCACTAGCCTTCACCATTGTTGCCTCTGCTGCCACCACTCAAACTTTAGTACCAGCGCCGACCTCCTCTGCGTCAGAAGTTCTAATGCGCTCGGTGGACCAGTTCCGGGCCAAGTACTCTCGCACCCGACACGTTGGCCCCGAGCGCGACACTTCACGCCGTTCCCCGGATTCTTTGACAACGGCCCTCAGTCGGGTGAACGACTTTGCCACTGCCATAGCTCGGGACCTCCAACAGCTCGATCGCACTCATGCGGTAAGCTCTTCCACTTTCCTTACCTGGTGTTCCTCCAATCGGGAGACTTTTCTTCCGGTGGGTGCTCGCCAGCGCACCCACTGGGTGTAGTCCCCGAGATTCGGGCCGGTTGTTAGCAATCAGTTCGGATCTTTTATGCCTTTCTTACTTTTTCTCCTGCCTTCCTCCAATCAGGAGACTTTCCTTCCGGTGGGTGCGCGCAAGCGCACCCACTGGGTGTAGTCCCCGAGATTCGGGCCGATTGTTAGCAATCGGTTTGGATCTTCTATGATTCTTGTCCTTTCTCCTGCCTTCCTCCAATCGGGAGACTTTTCTTCCGGTGGGTGCGCGCAAGCGCACCCACTGGGTGTAGTCCCCGAGATTCGGGCCGATTGCTTGCAATCGATTCGGATCTTCTTTTTTCTGCTATGCCTCTAAAGTTTGACTTGATTTTCTTCTCAGGTTATTATGGACGAAAAACGTGAAGTCTTCGAAAAGCTCCTTGAAGCCTATGCTGCTAGTCTCCGAACCCTTGCTCAAGCCCAGCTGCAGGTCAACCACCAGTCGGCCGAGATTGATAGGCTGAAAGGTGACTTCCTCATTGCTTTTATCTTCTCTCCGATTGACAATTTCTCTTGTCCTGACTTCTTTATGTCTTCATCTAGTCTCTGTTCCCTTAGTGGATGGCCTTCAAGGCCGGATTGCCAAACTTACTGCCGAACTTGCCGCAGCCAAACATGAAATGACCCGATTGCAAGGGGTGGAAGTTGACCTGTCCCGGACTGTCCAATCTCTTCGCTCCGAGATGATTTATCTGAAGAAGTAGCACTCGGACAAATTTGCTGCTGTCGCTACTGCCGGCGGAGAACTTCGCGCTGAACGAGATGCTGCAGTTGCCGCCCGAGACGCGATGCGAGCTGAGCTGAATGATGCTATTGCTGCCCGAGACTCCATCCGAAAGGACCGCGACGAGCACATCGCCAAATTTGAAGAGCTGGAGAAACGCAGCTATGAAGAGGCCACTCGGCTGCGCCGCCGAGCCAAAGGCTTCTGCGACACAATGACCGAGATGGACGTCCTCCTCAGCGGTAAGAGTTTCCTGCATCCGAGTTCCTTTTCCGACTGCTTTCCTCTTTTTCCCTTGTTGCTCATATTTCCTTTCATGATGCAAAGGCTTGGCCTGAATCTGAAGCAGCCGCCTACGCAGCCGTAGCTAAATCCCGAGAAGAAACCATTGCCGCCAGAGGGACCTGCCAACTTGAAGACAATGTCTGGACTCGGCACGAATATTTGATTGGCACAGAAGCTCGCATTCCTGTCATCAAGGGAATTGCATTGTCATTCAAGCTCAGCATTCTGAGAATTGCTGAATCACTGTGGTCGCCGACTGAGCTTAAGGCCGGACTTCAGAAGATGAAATACGCCGCCGGTTCCTCCGCCGAGACCCGCGAGCCTGAAGTACTAGATGAAGAGGATTCTGACAAAGGGGAGGCTCCGAATGCTACCACTGAGCAGACTCGGACTCTTCTGAAGGCCATCCCACGTCGGATCGACGTCTTGCTAAACTCTGCAGCTCAGACTGGCGCGGAGACTGCTCTCCAAACTGTGCTGAGCTGGTACCCTCAGGTGAAGCTTTCCCAACTCTATAGCCTCAGAGAAAACGCGGCCGACCTGCTTGAGAAGACCTATACCGAGGTAAATCGGCTAGCCAGCACCATGGTGAACTGGTTCTCTCTGTATGACTACACTCCGTATCTCGACGAGGGAGGGAATCCGCTCGCTGCACCTTCAATCTCTGGCCTGGCCGAGGAGCTTTCTGACAGCGGCTCATCCCATACATCTCCGAGATCCAAGCGGACTGGGGCCACATCTTCTGACGCGCAGTCGGAGCCAAATGCCACCACTGCACCAGCTGATGCAACTATTCCGACTGCAAGCTCTGCACCGTCAACCGCCCCGACTTCTTAAGCCGTGACGCCAAGGATGGCATCCGCCGCTGCCGACATCATATATTATTTCTATTTGCAGCGTGGCTGCTTGTAAGACATTGTTTTAATTCTGCTGCCACCCACTGGGTGTATTTCCGATGTAATGAACCTATTCGGCCGTAGGCCTCTTATCTCTATGCGACTTGGCCGCTCGTTGCAAGTTTTGTTTATGCGATCAACTTTGCGTCTTTGTCGGTTTCTTTTATCGGTCTGCACTTGATGGTGTCAAGCCTTGTCCATGTTGCTGCCGACATGCGGTCTGCAACCGGATCACAGATTGACTTCCAACCAAGGTTCGATAAGTTTTTGTTTTTTACACGACAAGTTTTAACGCAAAGGATTCTGCATTGTTAGGATCCGATTGCCCGCTGCCGGTTGCTCAGTGCCCCGGTCAGTGGTACAATCGGAACCTATTTAATCGGCTATGCCGTTTTTAGAGCGCTTCGACTTGCATCTCGGGCATTCGTGCTGCCGACTGCTCCACTTGCTCTTCCTCTCAATGCCACAATCACTCTCGTGACTTGTGCTTGAGCCAGATGCCAAGTTAGATGCCAGCCCGCAGCCTCCGTGCCTCATTGGCCTATGTCTTTGACCTCGTGGTTAGTCAGTCCCCGAGTGCGTTGTCCACGTCTCGGGTATGACGAAGCGTTGCCAACAAAGCGTGATAAGGACTGCTGAGGTCGGCAACCTCGAACCAGATCGGCTCCCTCCTGAAGTTCTCCTCTGTGCCGAATATGACATCCAGCCGAATGCGACCCATGGCTGTGCAAGACAACCCAGGGACGATCCCGTGAAATGTCGTCCGACTGCGCTCCAGATCCTTCTCGGTGAGCCCCAATTTGATCAGGGTGTCTCTGTACAGGATGTTGATTGTGCTTCCTCCATCCACGAGCACTCGGGAGAACTTGCATGAGAATCTTGGTCCTGCGAACAGAGCATCGACCACAAGCGGATAATTGCCTGGATTCGGCAAGATGGCCGGGTGATCTGCTCTGTCCCAAGATATGGTGCACTCGGACCAATGCATGAACTGAGGAATCGGCGGCATGGTGGCATTGACCTCTTGAGCTCGGGCTCTCCGACTGCCCTTGTCGGTGGATTCGCTGGTGAAAATCATGTAAGCGGCATCTTGCCGCGGGAATTGGTTCTGCTGCTGAGGTGGTCCTCTGTTCTGGGGTGGTGGTGGGGGTGGAGGTGGTAAAGCTTCTCCCTTTGCAATCCTTCTCACGAAGTCGCACTGCCGAGTGGTATGCGCCGACAGCCTGCCAGGAGTGCTGTGCAATTTGCACGGTGCATCCAGCATATCGTCAAATGTGTATTGTGATCCTCTAACATGCGATTGAACTTCAACTTCTCCCTTTCTCTTTCGCATCCTCTCTGTGCATCAACAATGACACGGCGAAGCTCATCATCGGGCTCATGTGATGCCTTTTCTTCACCTTCTTGTTCTTTCTCTTGTTCTTCATTCTGTTCCCCCATTGTACCACCGTATTCAGGCAGGAACCCAGGATACCTGTCATCATCCTCATCTTTTTCATTCTCTTCCATCAGAACCCCTCTTTCTCCGTGCTTGGTCCAACAGTTATAGCCGGACATGAAACCATGCTTAAACAGATGGAGGTGAATATCTTTTGAGTCAGAGTAGCTCTTATTATTCTTGCAGACATCACATGGACAACACATAAAACCATCCCGCTTATTAGCCTCAGCCACTTCCAAAAAACTATGCAAGCCATTAATGAACTCGCCAGAGCGTCGGTCTTCGTACATCCATTGCCGACTCATCTTCATAATGGCACAACATCAAAAAGATAAAATTAATACAAGTAATTCATATACATAAAATTGATCATACATGCATAAAGGTTGTTCATACATAAAGTTGATCATACATAAAGTTCATACACATACTTATTAACATAAAAACAACATAAAACTATCTACCTAAAGCATTTAAATGCAACAATAAATGCGATCAATATCGCAACAAAGGTACCAATTGCTCCAACAACATAATGATACCAAGCCTCTTTAGTAAGGGCATATTTTCTAATTTCCCTAATCTTCATGCGCATTACATCCATCTTGTTCTTGTGATCATCGACGACATCGGCAACATACAACTCCAATATCATCTTCTCTTCTTCAATTTTTTTCAATTTTTCTTTCAAATACTCGTTTTCTTTTTCAACTAAATTTAACCGCTCAACCAGAGGGTCAGTTTCAATCTCCGGTTCACATACCTCCTAGATAAAAATATCTATGTCAACTTAATTGGTCATCATTGTCAAACACGAAAAATAGAACAAATTAATAGTTATAAAAGATAATATATATATACCACATCCGAATCATAGACAGGACGAGGGCCGACATGCGCGGATACCATAACCATCGCACTATGTATAAAAAAGAATCATACAAGTAAGAAAATTAGACAAGTATCTATCTAAATCATACAAATAAAATTTCTTATATAAAAAAAAATAAGAAACACATATATAGAGGCTCACCAAGGTGGTGCCGGTGAAGAGGGACGATGGGGGCGATCGACGGTGGTAACTATACGTCCGTGTGCGGGAAGGCACTAAGCAATCACTACAAATATGCATACTAATTAACTTGAGCTCAAATTGCATATAAATCAAATAAACTCCACATATCACTATATAGCTAGCTCCCAAACTAAAGTCCACAAATCTACACATATAGAGCATAGCACAAGCTAATCTAGCAAAAATGAGAGAGGACAAAGCTGCTAACCTTTGTGAACACTTGGATGAACTCGAGCAAAGAGAGATGTGAGCTTCAAAAATAGAGAATGAGCTTGCCCGGCTCATGTTGGAGAAGGAGTATATATAGTTGTATCTTTAGCACCGGTTGGTAGCACCAGCCGGTTCTATAGGTGGGACACTAGAACCGGCAGGTAGCACCAACCGGTGCTAAAGGTTCTAGCGGCCCCCCCAGCCCAACGGCAATCTGCCGCCACACCTTTAGCACCGGTTTGTACTACAAACCGGTTCTACAGGTGTGGTGGCAGGTTGCCGTTGGGCTCGGGCCCACCACACGAACCGGTTCTAAAGCCCAGCCTCACGAACCGGTGCAATTCGGCCAGTAGAACCGGTTCGTGTTCGGGTCGTGGCCTTTGCTCATATCCAAAGGCCTGTTTTGTACTAGTGTCAAAATAAATATAAAATAAATTAACATTTCTAGTTCCACAGAAATCATTAATACTACCAAGACTACCTTATTATTTATGATATTGGTATTTAAAAGCAATATATGAATGGTGTATCTATAAAATATGGCATGTGGTTAGTGTCAAGATGGGTTATGAAAAGGTATAAAATACAGTGGTTCAGTTTTGCCATCATGTGTTTCAGAAGCATTCTACAAGTTGAATGGTTTTATTGATAGTCAGCAGAAATACAAGGAACATCACAATAAAATACAGTGATTCAGAATCGGTAGTACGACAAGTACAATCTCGCAAACTGGAGTTCCACCAGGATCTCATCGGAGCTCAGGTCCATGTCTTCCTGAAAAAAGTTGAGACCGGTTCAGCCAAATAACAACAAGCAATGTCTAGGTATGGGGACCAAGATCTATAACAAGCCTCAAGTGGTCACTTCAACTTGTTAAGCTATCTACTCGCGATACTCGCGGACCTGGGAAGTAGCGATCAAGAACAACATTTATGTCGATATCAGGGGATCCATTTGCAACATCTACCTAGCATATCGGATTTAACCAACAGATTGGGGGCGACGACAGGGGGAAGAAGAGGGAGGAGGGGGGAGGCGGATCTACCCAGCAGATCGGGGGAGAAGAGGAGGAGGGGGAGGAAGAGACCTGAGGGTCTCCGATGCGCGCGAGGGGTCTCCGGCTCAGGGTATATCGGTCTGTGGAGGCGAGGCGTTGTGGCAGGGGCGGCATCGGATGAGGGAGTAGGGCAGCGTCGCAAGGCAAATATATAGTAGTGTGAGAGAGCGTAACCGAGCTTTACATAGTTTTGGGCCTAGAGAGAGAGGGCACGGAGGACTTCCTCCTGTTTTGGAGGCCTTTTCTTCCTTATACTCCTCGATAGCTTGAAAAGGATGACACATTAGAAGACTTTCACATCATGACTTACTTCCTTCCCTTTTTGAATGGTATGAAAATGAATTCTATTACCTGAACTTTTTTAAAAATGTCACTAGCTCGTAAATAGGTGCTTTTGGAGCTTCTATGAATTTTTGGCAAAAATGTAAAAGCTGCAAAAGCATAAGAAAAATCCCAAACAAACAGGGCCTAAAAAGCGTCTTTAAAAAGACTTTTTCAGCTTTCTGTAATAATGGCATGATAGAAAATTGACTGGCCTCTACAACTTTTGGACCTTTTATGACTTTGGAGCTAAATATTGTTATATTGATTCATTAAAATGGTATAATTTTTTTCTAAATAAACTAATTTTTTACATCATATAAACTTCTTAAAAATCATAAATATTTTTTAAACACGTGAATATTTTGAAATGTCATGAATTTTTTTCTTGAATGCATCAAGATTTTAAAATGTGTGATGAACATTTTTACATCCCGCAGACACTTTTTAAAGGTGTGATGAACGCCTTTTAAAATTTACTTTGTAATATATGTATTTAAATATTTTAAAATGCTAATAAAGGTAATAGGAATGACACAAACTAACTAAAGCATGCTACGGTGCTTCTTTGCTCGCTTCCTAATGCCTGGGATGCTCGGTCTCGCACTAACCACTTATGCCGGTCGTCATAGAACTAGGTGGGTGTTGGAGTTTGGCGCCTGCCAAGGGCCACGCCAAAGATATCTTCAACGACAATCCTAAAATAAATACAATGTTCGTTTGTGTACTCATTTGAATCGGTTTATGAACACTGATTGGGGATTCAGTTATTCAACTATATCCTTTATATGTTCACCTCTAAGTTTTTAAAAGTTGGGAAAACTAAAAAAATAAATTTAAATATTATAATTCAATCATATGTTTAAATTAAATACTTTAAATTTGAATTCAACTCATGCGTATGTTTATATTGTTCCTTTTAACGACTCATAAATGCTCAATCGGATTTTCTTAAGCTACTCATGAGTTAGCCAATATCAAATTTGCTAATGCATTTGGTTAAATTTATGAAATGTGATCGGATTATGATATGGAAGTTGAATAGGATCTCTCATGATCTCAAATTCCAAACCTTGGGCAACATCTTTACCCTCATCCTTCATGACCATATACCACATGATCACACAATATGTCATCACCTCCCACAAGGTCTCGAGATCCCATATTTTTGCATATCCTCGAAGAACTACAATACAGGTTTGTAGCAGTTCAAATGCTCTCTCCACATCTTTTTATCTGCTTTTATCTTTGGATAAATTGAGTTTTTATCAACAGGTTCCAAGATGATTTTAACAAATAACGCCCATGCAGGATAAATACATTCAATCAAATAGTAGACCATGTTGTACCCATGCCTGTTAACAGTATAGCTGCATGGAGGAATTTGTTCTTTAGCCAACCTGCAAATAACGAAGGCCTCTACAACACATTGATATCATCGTGAGGCTCGGGTATGCCAAAGAAAGTGTGCTAAATCTAGAAGTCATGTGATGGTACTACTTTAAGAAGGATTGTAGATTTTTAACATGGACCTGATACTGATATTGTAGAACATATGTACAGTTCTTTCAACTCTAGTGCATGCAATCAGAAGATTCGAGGATATCTAGTCCAAGAATGAAAGCATTTTATGTGCGTACATTACTTCTAACGTAAATATCTCCAACTACCTGTATAGACTATAGACACATTGTAATGCAAAATATCTAAAATTATAAATTGTTTCTACTATCCATATTTATAATATGTTATATATTTTTCCCTTAAAATGGACGGACGTGGCAACCGCACTCTTCATAATCTAGTAGTCTAAATAATAAATGCCAATTCCAATGGAACTCCCACGCCTTGTTAGGTTATGGTGCTCCACAAAGAATATCCATGGTTAAAAGGGTAGAAAACTAGAAATATTTGATCCCGTGGGTGTGTTTGGATTTCAATCGATCTCATAAGAACAACTATTCTTCAGTTAGTTTGGATTTTTTAACCACAAAAAAATTCCGTGCAAGTCACTACGTAGACCCAATTGTTTATAAGTTGATTGAGAAATAATTTTTTCTCAAACGATTGAGAATTAACAATTCCGAGTGAAAGAAAAGTCCAACTATAAGAAAAAGTCGTAAGTTTCGACAATAATTACCTATGTACCAGGACTTTGCAAATAGTTCCCGTATGAAATATGGGATCCATGGCAAATCAGCAACCTCGATCTAGATCTGGATCTGAATCTTCATAGGCTAATGCAGAAGAAGTTTTATATCTTCTATGCCTTCACTTGGAATGGACAGGATTGAAGGTGATTAACTCCATAGGGAGTCAAAATCCTTTCTAATCCGCTTCAAGAGTGAATCAGGAACAAGCCTTCAGCTGAAAAATTCATCATCGAGGTTGTTGTTGTGAGGGAGCGGAAACGAAAATGAAGGAGATCTCTAAAATAGAAAAGAGAAGATGCAGGCAACGAGAAGGGAGTCTGGTCCTATCTATCTACTATCTCAGTGATGGCACGTGTTACCGCGCCCGTCTATTTTTATAATCTATAGATTGAATATAGTCGAAGAGGTGAGTTGTAACAGTTGGTACGGAGGTAGGTAATGTCTGGTAGTCAATTTCCTAGGTTTGTTGGATTTGAAGTTGGTTCGAGCTTAAGCTTCGAGTGTGAGGGCTTTTAATTATGATGGCTGATGGTAAGGGCTATTAATTATGATGGTTGATGGTAAACTGTGCACAATGCAGCGTCCATTCATACTTACATTAAAATTGAAGACGGAAGAATACAATAAATAATAAGATAAAAGTATATCCGTCTCAACTGTCTCTTTTGATTGTAGCTTCCGCAAGCAATTATAAAATTATGTAGCTATAGATGAGATTCTAATACTAATACGATCACAATGAAGCACTCTTAAAATAGCTAGTTCATGGACAAAATTTATTGCAATATCATCTTGCACGACTGGAGGTCGGTGGGACAGTGCCCGTGGGTGTCATTTTCCTCCTTGGAGGCGTCACTGAGGTGTGTCGGCATCTTCCCCGTGCTCGGTCGGTAGTGTAGGTTCGGATGAAAGCCTAGGTCCGTAGTTGGATCAGTGTGATGGTGGCATCTTTGGAGTTGTTCCTCCATTGGGAGCATCACGTTTGGAGACACTACTTGGAGGTTCTATGTGGCGCTTCTCCGGTGCCCGCCGTTATTCAAGGTGAATATCCAGGACAATTTACGCCATCGTCGATGAGTTCAAGATGGTGCTTTTCTTGGGACCGGCCGAGTTCCACCATCTACTTGCCCCCTCCTTAGGCATCAAGGGTGGATGGTGCATCGATCGAGTTTGAGCTGTTGTTGTCTTTGGAGGTGATCGACATCGACCGATACGCAGTGGTGATGCTTAGCTTAGGATAGGCAATTATCTTCTGTATTTGTGTTATCTGGTGTGTATTGCTCTACAACTAATAGGGTTGATGCATTCTTTTTCTTTGATCTTCAGATTTTTGTCATGTTGTTTTTCCGCTACTTTCTACTAAATCTAAATCAAGCCAACAATTTCTTGGATCTTTCAACAAAATGTCACGAATGTGAGCATGTACGGTGATAGTTTACTTTCTGTGGAATTTCAACAAAAGGTCGTGGTGGCATCTTCCGCCGACCGTTGTGAAGCCAATCAGCTAAGCCGACAATGCTAGGCGGCAACCAACCAGCCATATCGCGACCCCTATGATATCTTACACTGGAAGGTCCGCTCTGACGATTGATACGTCCAAAACGTATCTATAATTACTGATTGCTCCATGCATGTTTTGTGTGATATTGCTATGATCTATATACACTTTCATACACTTTTGATCATATTTGGACTAACCTATTAACTCAGTGCACCCCAGTGCCAGTTCCTGTTTTCTGCTGCTTTTCTATTTAAGTTTTCCCCCATATAAAAAGTGCCAGAAAAATTCGGGAAAATTCAGATAAAGAATCAGCGTGAAGGAAGCTTTGCGAAGAGCCCGAGTGGGGCCAGAGGGGAGCCAGGGGGGCCCAGGCGGCTGATGGCTTCTCGCCCTTTGTTGGTTACCCCAAGTGGAAGGTTTGAGATGTAGTGTAGCAGAAGTTTTCCCTCGGTGAAGATACCAAGGTTTGTCTCCAGCAGGACTCCAGAGATGATAAGTAGGTGTCAGCGGCGCAACTGACGCGGACCTGCACACATACACAGATAACTTTGTTCCCAGCGAAGTTCAGAGAGGTTGTCAATCTCTCCGGTCTTGTTGTTCACAAAGGATAAAACGCAAGGGATAATGATAGAAAGTAAAAACAGTAAAGTAAATATAGCGTGGAAACAGTGATAAGGATATGGACCGGGATACGTGATGTTCGCTAGTGATGTATCTCTCCCAAAAGACGATAAAATTGCTATGCGAGGTAAACAAATTACAGAAAGGCAATTGACAGGATTATGAACGCACCGCAATGCTAACTATGCTACAAAAGAAAGGACGAGGTTCAAAAGCACGGGCAGTACGCCAAAATAAGTAGACCGAAATCCATCTACATCTACTACTAATCATCCACCTTGAGATATCTATCCAGAACATCTCGCTGCTTTTAAGTTGCGAGCCCCACCCAAAGTGTAAACCCAAAGCAACAAACAACTGCATTAAAAAGAACTTTGCGTAAAGTAAACAATCCTTTTAATCGCGGTTACAAGCACCGTTGTTTTCCCCCTTGTGGCAACAACACATCCCCTAGACTCATGTTTCTGTCACTCAAGCATGTCATCGGGGGGCATGAACCCACAATCTAGCACAACGTTCCCTCTTGGAGTCATTACCTACTACTTGGCCAAAGCAATAAACAGCAACGGAGAACATGCAAGAATAACTTAGGAACAAAAATATAAGAGATAAGAACCAAATATATTACTCAATCACAATCTGAACATAATCTCATAATCCATCAGATCCTATCAAACTCAACGTAGCAATAGCAGAAATATTACAAAGGTGCCTCGATCATGTAGGGCAGCTCACGAGGTCTAAACAATGAAGATCAAAGAGGGGAGGAGAACATCACATAGCTACTGATCACAGACCCATGGTCCAAGGAAAACTACTCACGAGACATCCGGGGAGCATCCATGGTGGAGAGGAGACTCCCGGAGGTCAATCCTCCCTCCGGCAGGGTGCCGGGAAGAGGTCTTCTGGTGCTCCCGATCTCGGAAGTGCGGCGGCGGCGGAACAGAGGCGAGTTCGCGGAATAGGGTTCCTCTTCTGGAGTTTTCCCGTGACGGAGAATAAATAGGTGAAGGGGGGAAGCCAGAGGTGGACCAGGGGCCCCAGGCGCCCCACTGGCGCGGCCAGGGGTGGGGCCGCGCCGGGTGTCCGCCTGGGGCCCCCTGGCTCCCCTCTGGCCCCTCCCGGGCTCTTCTCGAAGCTTCCTGTACGCTGATTTTTCCTGTATTTTTCCCGGAATATTTCTGGCACTTTTTATATGGGGGAAAACTGAAATAGAAAAACAGCAGAAAACAGGAACTGGCACTGGGGTTCACTGAGTTAATAGGTTAGTCCAAATATGATCAAAAGTGTATGAAAGTGTATCTAGATCATAGCAATATCACACAAAACATGCATGGAGCAAGCAGAAATTATAGATACGTTTTGGACGTATCAGCGGCCACCCGGCGCGGCCCCACCCCTGGTCGCGCCAGGGGGCGCCTGGGGCCCCTGGTCCACCTCTGGCTGCCCCCCTTCGCCTATTTATTCTCCGTCACAGGGAAACTTCGAAGACAGAACCCTATTTCACAAACTCGCCTTTGTTCCGCCGCTTCCGCGCTCCCGAGATCGGGAGCACCAGAAGACCTCTTCCCGGTACCCTGTCGGATGGAGGATTGACCTCCGGGAGTCTCCCCTCCACCATGGATGCTCCCCGGATGTCTCGTGAGTAGTTTTCCTTGGACCATGGGTCCGTGATCAGTAGCTATGTGATGTTCTCCTCCCCTCTTTGATCTTCATGGTTTAGACCTCGTGAGCTGCCCTACATGATCGAGGCACTTTTGTAATATTTCTGCTGTTGCTATGCTGAGTTTGATGGGATCTGATGGATTATGAGATTATGTTCAGATTGTGATAGAGTAATATATTTGGTTTTTATCTCTTATATTTTTGTTCCTAAGTAATTCTTGCATGTTCTCCGTTGTTGTTTATTGCTTTGGCCAAGTAGTAGGTAGTGACTCCAAGAGGGAACGTTGTGCTCGATTGTGGGTTCATGCCCCCCGATGACACGCTTGAGTGACAGAAAGATGAGTCTAGGGGATGTGTTGTTGCCACAAGGGGGAAAACAACGGTGCTTGTAACCGCGGTTTGCAAGGATTGTTTACTTTACGCAAAGTTCTTTTTAATGCAGTTGTCTGTTGCTTTGGGTTTACACTTTGGGTGGGGCTCGCAACTTAATACCAGCGAGATGTTCTGGATAGATATCTCAAGGTGGATGTTTAGTAGTAGATGCAGTTGGATTACGGTCTACTTATTTTGGCGTACTGCCCGTGCTTTTGAACCTCTTCCTTTCTTTTGTAGCATAGTTAGCATTGCGGTGCGTTCATAATCCTGTCAATTGCCCTTCTGTAATTTGTTTACCTCGCATAGCAGTTTTATCGTCTTTTGGGAGAGAGACATCACTAGGGAACATCACGTATCCCGGTCCATATCCTTATTACTGTTTCCACGCTATATTTACTTTTCCGCATTTACTTTCCAATTGCTATCATTATCCCTTGTGTTTTACCCTTTGTGAACAACAAGACCGGAGAGATTGACAACCTCTCTGAACTTCGTTGGGAACAAAGTTATCTGTGTCTGTGTGTAGGTCCACGTCAGTTGCGCCGCTGACACCTACTTATCATCTCTGGAGTCCTACTGGTGACAAACCTTGGTATCTTCACCGAGGGAAACTTGCTGCTGCGCTACATCTCCACCTTCCACTTGGGGTAACCAACGAAGGGCGAGAAGCCATCAAGCGAATTTCTGGCGCCGTTGCCGGGGACTCCGAGTGCTAAGATAGGGGAGTTGCACACTACCCTTTACCTTTGTTTTTAGTCTTGTTAGTTTATTTTTCAGTTTTTATCTTTGTGTCTTTTCTCAAAAATTACAAAAAATATATTTATCTTGCTGTTTGTAGTCCTCCTTGTTTAGATGAACATGTTAGGGCTAGGTACTTTGCGGGAATCGGAAGTTCTCGATTTCTGTCAAAGAGATGGAGAAAATATGAAGAAGGCATGGGACAGAATCTCTGAAGCACATAAAAGAATTATGCCTTGGATACCTATAAAAATTGTGCTTAGAAATTTTTACCATGGTCTTTTTAAGTGGTGTAAACACTCTCTTGACATTATAGCTGAAGGAGATTTTCTAGAGTGTGATGAAGATAGGGCTCTTGATATTTTGCATAGTCTATCTAGTTATTTTGTTTATGAACGTAGTGTTGATACTGTCATAGATAAACTTGCCACTATTGAAAAAAGACTGGATGCCCTAGACTTGAGTAAAGTAGAGGAACTTAAGTCCAACAAGAAAGAAATGTTGGAGATATATGATGATTGGGAGCCCTTTGTTAGGATTAGCATCTCTAACCAAGGCTTCCTTGCTCTTTGTGATATTGGATCCACAGTTTCTACTATGCCAAAAATAGTTTATGATTCTTTGAAGCTAGATATGGATAAATTATCATCTTATCATGAACATTCTAATGGAGATATTTCAGAGATCAAAAGAAAGGTAAAAGAAGTCCAAGTTGCATTCCTTCATAGGACTGCACCAATGGATTTCTTCATCATGGAGCCAAACCAAAGTAACATTGTGCTCGGAAGAGACTTCCTCCGTGCTATGAAAGGCTTCATTGATATTGGTAATAGGCACATACGCTTACGCGGTATGGCGAAAGGTAAGTATCTCTTTCCTAGTAAGAAGAAGAATTAGCTTATTGAAAATCAATTTAAAGGTTTTTGTGATTCTGATCTTGGATACCCATGATTCTTCTTTTTGCATCATGCCTAGCTAAAAGTCATAAAAGAAAGCGCTTTTGGGAGGCAGCCCGCAACGAATTTAGGTTTTTATTTTTGCTATTGTTGTGTCTTGATGATTGTTACTGTTGTAGCAACATCATTGTATCTTTATTTTTCAACTTTGTGCCAAGTTATAGCCTCTTAAGGCAAGGGAAGTAAAAGTTGTGACATGCTGTCCAGAAAACAGATTCTGTCCTCGTGACCAGAAAAATTCCAGAGAAATCCCAGTTCATCTTTTTGAGATGAATTTTTTACACAGTATGCTCTATACAATTACGAAACTTACGTATGTTCTGAGTTTTTTGATTTGAGTTGCAGAAGTGCCCCTAAAAAATTCTTTACTATTTGCTGTTCGGTTTTTCACAGATTCTGCCACGTTTTGTCTCTCCTAACTTTTGCAAACCTTAAGCTTGCTTTTTCTATGCAAAAACTTTTTGGAAATCTTGAGAAACAGTATCTCTTCAAGAATATATGTATATCCAGTGGGGAAAAATTATTTATTAAGGGTACTAACCTCTCTAATCAGCTTATGATGAGTTATGTATGAAGGGAGTTTTCAAGTGTGCGATGGAAGATGATGAAAGAAGATCCAGGAGTGTCAAGCGCTCAAGCTTGGGGATGCCCCCATGCATCCCCAATAAATATTCAAGGAGACTCAAGCGTCTAAGCTTGGGATGCCCCCCGTGCATCCCCTTCTCCATCAACAATCATCAGTTCATCCTTCGTCTCACTATATTTTTATCACTTCATGCGTTATGTGCTATGCTTGGAGCGTCTCGCTCTTAGGTTTTATTTTTAGTTTTCTTTAGCTTTGCTTGCTGTTCATAACAAGTTGGATCCCGTCTTAGTTTGTGTGGGAGAGAAACACGCTCCACTTTCAAATCTAGAACACATCATAGGATTTTTCCTGCTTATCTTTTTACTGTTGTGTGTTCTTTATCTTTTCATAGCTACTGCCATGTTTAGTTTTAGTCTTAGTTTGTCTTTAGCAAGAGCCTTGGCTTTTGTTTAGTTTGTTGCTGGAACTCTTTTTAGTTTTCATGTTTATCTTGTTAAAGAGAGTTGGTTGTTGCACTGAGTTGTGTCTTGTCTTGAAAGTAGGTAATTGAGGTTGCTATTTAATTCTAGTAGTAGCTTGCAATAGTTTTGAGGTATTGATGTGAGTAATGTTTGAACTTTTGGTGTCAAGAGCTCTAGCCAATTAGTGATAGGTATCATATTTTGGGAAATCCGTGTTTATTTTCAAAACCTACAAAACTAGTTGAGAACTCTAGCTACTAGATAGATCACTACTCTTCTGAGGGGTCGAATATTAGAGAACACTCACGTACCATGAGTCGAGGATGCGCAAGGATAACCAAACCCCCATACACTCCTCCTCGGGGTACTTGTCTCTTTGTGAACCTCCTTATTAGATTGAGAGTTACCGATAATAAGTGCATGAGTTCTTCGGACTAATGTAAGTATTGAAAGTTGACACTTCCACCTTCCCATATTTTGCTAGCCTCTCCCGTGCCGTGCATTGCCTTCTTCTCACTCCGAGAGTTGGTGTCCACCTTCGCCGGTACATCCAAACCCTTGGCATGATACGCTCTGTCATCATAAGCCTCCCTATATCTTTCCTCAAAACAACCACCATACCTACCTATCAAGGCATTTCCATAGCCTTTTCGAGATATATTGCCATGCAACATCCACCTCTTCATGACCTTATCTTCATGTCATACATGTTCCTGCTACACTGGCAGCGACATACATTGCATACATCGTGATATTTACATCTTCTTTATGATTTTGAGTACCTTGTAAAGTGTGAAAGATCTCCTTTACCTTCTTGTAAAATAGAGTGTTTCCCTTAAGTGAGGAAAAGATCCCAAAGTGGACACAATAAAATATCCCAAAGAGGACAAATGAGAGTTCAATAGAAAGAGCCATTGAGGCCACAAAAAAATACAAAAAAAATTGAAAAAAAGAGAAAAAAGAAATAAAAAGAGAGAAAGGGGCAACACTACTATCCTTTTGAGATATCCACACTAGTACTCCCTTTATATCCTTGTACTCCATAGAGATGATCTTCATGCATATAGGTATGTGGGGACTTTCACACTATAGAACTTGGCTTGCATATTCCAAGGATGAGCCTCCTCAAACGAGCTCTAGGTCTTCATGAGCGAGCAAGTTAGATGCACCCCCACTAGTCCCATTGGAGAGCTTCTTAGCTCGTATGTGCATCCGTTGCATGGCAATCCCTACTCCTCACATCATATCTATCATTTAGCATCTCTTGCCTATGATTGTCCTCATTGATGTGAGCCTTTCTAATCCTTTTTGTCTTCCTCCTCCACCATATTTCTCTCTTTGCCATCCTAAGTGTCAACTCTGTGCTTACGCTCATCCATTGCATGAGTGCTCAAAATATCGAAAAGGAGTGGATCAAATTGACTTGTACCTGGCTAGTGGTCTGGGGACGAGTCAAGATTAGATTCCAAAGAGGACCAAGTGTGAAACTTTAGTAGATTGATTTCTCAACAAAATTATTTTTTCATCTCGTATTCCCTATCCCCCTTCTTGCACGCAAACACCATTTGGAGACATTCGAGTCACGGACAGCGAGAGCTCTTGCACCAATTGTTCTTTTGTTACTTGTTTCAATGCTAATATAGACTCTTGCATGTTATGACTTGAATTGAATTTCTAACTTTGATTGCTTTACTTTTCAAAGTTATTTTATGGTTGCTAGCATGTCACCACAGAAATTATGCTGTTATCATTTACCTACTCGAGGACGAGCAGGAATTAAGCTTGGGGATGTTGATACGTCCAAAATGTATCTATAATTTCTGTTTGCTCCATGCATGTTTTGTGTGATATTGCTATGATCTATATACACTTTCATACACTTTTGATCATATTTGGACTATCTATTAACTCAGTGCACCCCAGTGCCAGTTCCTGTTTTCTGTTGTTTTCCTATTTCAGTTTTCCCCCATATAAAAAGTGCACGAAAAATTCGGGAAAATTCAGATAAAAAATCAGCGTGAAGGAAGCTTCGCGAAGAGCCCGAGTGGGGCCAGAGGGGAGCCAGGGGGCCCAGGCGGCCACCCGGCGCGGCCCCACCCCTGGCCGCGCCAGGGGGGCGCCTGGGGCCCCTGGTCCACCTTTGGCTTCCCCCTCGCCTATTTATTCTCCGTCACGGGGAAACTCCGAAGACAGAACCCTATTTCGCAAACTCGTCTCTGTTCCGCCGCCGCCGCGCTCCCGAGATCGGGAGCACCAGAAGACCTCTTCCCGGCACCCTGCGGGAGGGAGGATTGACCTCCGGGAGTCTCCTCTCCACCATGGATGCTCCCCGGATGTCTCGTGAGTAGTTTTCCTTGGACCATGGGTCCGTGATCAGTAGCTATGTGATGTTCTCCTCCCCTCTTTGATCTTCATGGTTTAGACCTCGTGAGCTGCCCTACATGATCGAGGCACTTTTGTAATATTTCTGCTGTTGCTATGCTGAGTTTGATGGGATCTGATGGATTATGAGATTATGTTCAGATTGTGATAGAGTAATATATTTGGTTTTTATCTCTTATATTTTTGTTCCTAAGTAATTCTTGCATGTTCTCCGTTGCTGTTTATTGCTTTGGCCAAGTAGTAGGTAGTGACTCCAAGAGGGAACGTTGTGCTCGATTGTGGGTTCATGCCCCCCGATGACACGTTTGAGTGACAGAAACATGAGTCTAGGGGATGTGCTGTTGCCACAAGGGGGAAAACAACGGTGCTTGTAACCGCGGTTGCAAGGATTGTTTACTTTACGCAAAGTTCTTTTTAATGCATTTGTCTGTTGCTTTGGCTTTACACTTTGGGTGGGGCTCGCAACTTAATACCAGCGAGATGTTCTGGATAGATATCTCAAGGTGGATGATTAGTAGTAGATGCAGTTGGATTACGGTCTACTTATTTTGGCGTACTGCCCGTGCTTTTGAACCTCTTCCTTTCTTTTGTAGCATAGTTAGCATTGCGGTGCGTTCATAATCCTGTCAATTTCCCTTCTGTAGTTTGTTTACCTCGCATAGCAGTTTTATCGTCTTTTGGGAGAGAGACATCACTAGTGAACATCACGTATCCCGGTCCATATCTTTATTACTGTTTCCACGCTATATTTACTTTTCTGCATTTACTTTCCAATTGCTATCATTATCCCTTGTGTTTTACCCTTTGTGAACAACAAGACCGGAGAGATTGACAACCTCTCTGAACTTCGTTGGGAACAAAGTTATATATGTCTGTGTGCAGGTCCACGTCAGTTGCGCCGCTGACACCTACTTATCATCTCTGGAGTCCTACTGGAGACAAACCTTGGTATCTTCACCGAGGGAAACTTGCTGCTGCGCTACATCTCCACCTTCCACTTGGGGTAACCAACGAAGGGCGAGAAACCATCAACGATGATGATGACGGCGTGGACGAGGATGAAGGTTCGATCGACAACTATGCCTCTCGTAAAAAAAAAAACATGTTTTGCCCTATCCGAGAGGAACGTATGTGCCTCTTGTTGCAGAAGCAAACCTGTGGCTCCACGAGAGGCACTGTCGTGCCTTTCGAAATAAAAAAGAAAAGGAGTTTTTTTTTCTTTCCGCTCGCGAAAGCAAACATGCGACTCCCCTCGTAAAAGAAAGGGGTTTTCCGTGTAACTTTTTTGTGAACATTGGATGTAGAATCTTATGTATGGCCTTTTGAACTTTTTCTTGATTAAGTCATATGGATGATGGCATTATGAAATTTGTTTGTATTTGCGTATTTCCACATATTACGAAGCCGACAACTGACGAGCTTGTACATATGCTGAGACATACTTTCTCTGTTCCTAATTAGATGATTTTTATTTATGTACATGTCTAGCTACACATGTGGACAAATAAAAGTTATCTAACTTGAAACGGAAGGAGTAAATTTTAACTCTCGGTATTGGTGTCTAGATATCGAGTATTGCTCACAAGCTCTCGGCATTAGAGCTAGTTGTCATGTACTCGATGTTGCCAAGTCATTTTCTGCGGGCACACGGACGCAGGAAACAAACTTTGTTGCCATGTGCTATGAGTTGCCGAGTTTCATTCTAGGCGTCCAGGGTGTGGCGGTAAACAAAGCATTCGGCATAGACAATTTTTCTAACAGTGCGGGAAGGGGGAAAAGACGAGCCCCTGCGCCTTGTTTAGCTTCTACTCCATCATACATCACATAGGAAATGGGAAGCGCTCGCTCTGTTCATGTTCATGCAGTTCCTCCTCCTAGCAAGCATCCACGGAAAAGAGCAAGTGCCGTAGAGATCTCATAAATAAAAGATAGAAAAAATAACAATGCACTGAATATTGACTGTATTCAACATAAGCACATATTGCACGACCACAACATAGACGTGTCTCATTGTGGATAATAACTAAGGCCATGTTCGGTTGCAAGAGGTTTTAAGGGGAATGGAGTGGATTGGGGAGGATTTAATCCTCGACAAGTCAAATTCCCCTTCAAACCTCTTCAATCCTCTCCAAAAAAGGATTAACCGAACAAGGCCTAAATGAGTTGTTCGAACAAAAATCTGTAGCGGGGATACATTTCTGCAGAAAAAGCAATAGCTAGTAGCTAGTAATTCTGCCTCTCTCTTTTTTTAGCACTGGTAATTCTGCCTTTTGAGATAGGGGAATCCTTCCAACCGGATTCCTTCCAACTCAACCTTATGAGCGGAAGTGAATATCAGGAGAAGACGTCCCTGATGCTGCTGTCATCTTCTTCCTCAACAATTCCATCTCCTCACTGGTCCGTGGATAACTCGAAGGACGAAGCTCCACATGAGGGAGCCATTTGGCACACAGGTTGCACACCTTCCTGTCGTGCAGAGATACCTCCCTGATGTTCACTGCTGCTTGAATAACACGCCTAACATATCCAGTAAAATTGTCATCGGACTGGAAGCCATAGATAGTTAGCCTTGCCAGATTCTTCTGCTTAAAACCAGGATCAGATGGCTCCCATTTCACATTCATTTTCTTCGAGCGGCTCTTTTGTGACTCCTTACAGCACTTATGATCCCATACTGTGATGCAAAGCTCCTCTAGGTACGGTGCTGCTTCAAGAAGGAATATTGTCCAAGCGATATCACATTCTTCAGGGAGATTGTCCAAATTCACAAACCGTAATTTGGCGAGCAGAGGAGTAAGCACTTTCGAACATTCTGGTTGAACCCAAATCTGGTGCTCAGATAAAACAAATTAGAAGTATTAGTGTGTGACATTTGTGAATAAATTGCATAATCAAGTGATGTGTAAGTTACCACCATCAAACATAAACATCACACAATAAAAATAATACTGAAATAAAGATGATTAGAGTGAGTACCTTTTCACTTCGAAACTCCAGATAAAAATCGCTTAGAGTAGGGGCATTAGCAAGCAACTTGCTTAAGTTGAGGGTCTTGCCTGAAGTGTTTGGATTAGCAAGACTGAGCTTCCAAAGCTGAGGGACAAAACCAAGAACCAAGGGATTTTCATCACAAGGCCAATTACTATAAGTCATCTGCTGGAGCTTTGGTAGACAGTCAAGAAACACTGTTTGAAATTCCCCATAGTTGATAACAAGCTCAATGAGTCGAGTGTGTTCTATATGCAGCACCGAACGGAACCCCGCGTCACACTCGAAGAAAGACAGGGACTCGAGCCGCTTGCAGGTGCTAAGCATGTTGGGTATCTCTGATACTAAGGATATTTGTCGTCACCTTGGCCACATCGCCGTTCATTAGCAGCAAATCGTGAGGGCTGAGATCGATGACAATCTGGGAGAGCATAGCGGGCAGCTTCTGCAGTTGCTTCGAGAGGATGCAGGTCTTTACAGCATCAAGCGTACCCACTCTCTCGAGGATGTTGAACAGCACGTCATTGGGCAGCTTGCTTAGCATGTCTTCGTCATTGGGCAGCTTGATTAGCATGTTATCGTTGCCAGCTGCTTTCTTCGACTGCAATTAACCAGCGCGGAGAAATTAGTCAGCTCAGTTGTGATGGATCGATACAACAAAGGAAAATCAACACAAGACTTACATCACGGCGGCGGCGACCTCTATTGAACTTCATGGTAATCAAATATCAAAAAAGAAGAACGTCGGCAACTTGCGTGGTAGTATATTGCTCCTTCTGTGTGCCACAATCGTAGACGGACACGGACACGGAGGAGGTGAAGTTTCCTATTTAAGCTAGTGTCTGTAAATCGACTGATCCACCGTTATTTCAGAACAGTCGCACATACTCCCTACGTTCCGAATTACCTTGAACTAAAGTCATGACAAATAATTTAAAACGGAGGAAGTATAAAATTATATTTTTATAAAAAAATAGCTCTTTTTCGCATAGAATTGATCCTTCTTTGAAACCGAGTACAGAACGAAATTGGCACCGGTCCCATCCTTCTTCGAATCCGACTGCAGGATAGATTTTATTATCTTCCTTCATAAATGTAGCATCCGGAGCGGACGTGGTTTAGACGACAAGGGCGCTGAGGAGGGTGGTGGTCGCGGCGGCCGCCGGTGGATGGGGAATTTGACAGTGTTAGGGCAGAGAATGCGCGCAGAAGGGTAACGGTATCTTCAACGGCGTCGCACAAATGTCGTATGCTGTCTTCGGACGTTTTTTGCCATCCAACGTTGTTCCGCAAACATCCTCGGCGTTAGAATTTCTGCACATCAAATGCAAAGTTGCGGATGGTTTGCGTGCTTTCAGACCGGCCTCCACCATGTAAGTGTCCGGTCGATCGGTTTTACTCAAAATTAACTCCACGCGCCACCTCTCGAACTATCGCTACTTCATTCATGTCGGTTTGCCGCTCCAAAGCGGATAAGATTGGACGACGTTGCCAGTCGATCGGATGGCCGGCTCTGTTTCAAAACGAACACGTCGTTCAAGAAACCTACTCTGCCCGTTGCGCCGCATTGAAACGGCATCGGTCCGCCTACCTTGGCTATCAATATGGTTTTATCAAGAGAGAACTGGTTATGTGGTATTCATCATAAATCGAGGAACCAAATTTGTGTGAGAGTTTGTACCATTTCGTGCATAATATGGAGCTATCGGAATGACTGTGTTTTTTATAGATCATCTTTTCTTTATTTCTTGCAGGTTATCTATAGGACTACGACTTCAATCCATATATATGGTCATCACTACGACATGTGGACGTGTGGGTGCTTATGTCCTGAGAAAGCATCTAGAAGATCAAGGCAATGGCAATGCCCAGTCCTCCTTTTGAAAATCTTAATTTTAACATGATCGAGACTTTTGAAGATCTCTCACTCACTCAATATAACATACCATTGAATCATTAGGCCACTCATCGGACAACTTAGTCTAGATGATTTTCATTGATGAGAAGGTCCTTTCAAATATCGTCGTTACTACGATATTAAAATCACAACATCAAAGTCTCACTAAAATGTTACTACTACGTTTGATCTATATTACCTATTGGTTAAACGTATTTATCTAGATGTATTTCAAGGCTAAAGAAGTTCGTTTGAGAGCGTGGACACGAAAATACTACTACTTATTATCCATATTACTTATTGGTCAAACGAATGTATCTAGATGTATTTCAAGGCTAAAGAAGCATCTAGAAGATCAAGGCAATGGAAATGCCCAGTCCTCCTTTTGAAAATCTTAATTTTAACATGATCGAGACTTTTGAAGATCTCTCACTCACTCAATATAACATACCATTAAATCATTAGGCCACTCATCGGACAACTTAGTCTAGATGATTTTCATTGATGAGAAGGTCCTTTCAAATATCGTCGTTACTACGATATTAAAATCACAGCATCAAAGTCTCACTAAAATGTTACTACTACCTTTGATCTATATTACCTATTGGTTAAACGTATTTATCTAGATGTATTTCAAGGCTAAAGAAGATCATTTGAGAGCGTGGACACGAAAATACTACTACCTCTTATCCATATTACTTATTGGTCAAACGAATGTAACTAGATGTATTCCAATGCTAAATACATCCGTTTGAGAGAGAGTTGCCGGCAATGATGACACCATGTTTCTTGTTGCAACATACAACCGAAAAAGCTGCTACCGACCCTTGATTTTTGGTACGACCAAAAATGATGAAGTTTGGCCGGTGACGAGGGATTGCGAGTTTACTGCAACCGACAGTGAGAAAGCTATAATCGACGATTAAATTTATTGCCACCGGACGAGGACGATAATGTGATTTGTGATGACGATACCACAATTTAACAGTAACAATGCCAAGAATTAATAAAAACTAGTTGATGCCCCGCGTGTTGCCGTGGGACTTTATTATTGATTTCTAAGTAACATCCTCGTAGCAAAGAAGTTAACAATTCAAAGCAATAATATGTGATTTCTTGTAGAGGTAACAAATAAGCACCAATATGATAGCTTTCATATAGATACAAATTATTAATGTTGTAAATATATATTGTATTGATTGGATGAACCATATGTCAGCATAATATATTTCACGTTGTTTGGAGGGGTTTCCTCTTCGACTACTGTGACATTGATATATAATGTCCCATTTTATACTAAAAAATTACCTGAAATATGAGAATGGATGGTAATACATTGCAGGCATATTATATAATTTATTCACTTAGATATATATTTGGTATTGTACTACTGAAAGCGCATAAAGTATGAGAATGTTTCTCGGTTACTGAAGATCAGTGTAGCGATTACTGATAAAAAGAAATAATATATGGGTAACCGCATGGAAGGCACTGGAGCATGTGTCTTCTTTGTAGCATTATCCAACATGCTGTAAAAATTAGGATAGATGATGAGTTGGTTAATCCAGAAGAACTCGTATACGTTGATATATAGTTTTCCTAGTGGAAATGTTGCTTTTGTTTACTTTGACATGCGTTCAGTTACATCATTTTTGGCAAACCTTTCATGAGCATGTAAAAATATAAGAAGGCATAGCTTATTACTTCGATTAAAAATGCTGGACTGAGCGTTGACATATGAACAGAAAATGTCAGTTGATCAAAACATAGTCATTGTTACCGTTGATCCTCAAGTAAGTTGCATTTTAGAATGCAAGGTTCAATATAATTATTTATAACAAGCCCACGATTTACTAGAATAATGGTCCATTAATTTTTGTTTTTCTTTGTGCTAATTTAGGATTACTATTTACGCCCGGTTGCTACACATTCAGCCCAATACATGATTAGATACGATTTTAGTTTTTCTTTGTGCTAATTTAGGATTACTATTTATGCCCGGTTGCTACACATTCAGCCCAATACATGATTAGATACGATTTTGACGATGCTTATATTTTCTAAATGGTAGCTTGGATTGAAACGGGTTCTACATGTAACGTGCTCATAATTTTGTCTAGTTTCATAAAATTTAGTTTTTTTTTCATGTTTAGAATTATTAATTATGTTATTTTCCTGTTAATAACAAATAATACAATTTATGTAAATGAATTGTGTGATATCTAATTAATCACAACGGTAATTTCTTATTTTGTGAGATATAATCATTATCATTTGTATGTAGGTTACAAATCTTGGTAATTATTATTGTAAGGCATTTCTATTATTATTTTATGAGAAATGATAATTCTTATTTTGTGTGACATGACAATTCTTATGCGTTGTCTTGGGTGTACATATTTTATTAAAACAAGGTAATTATTGTTTGTGTGACATGACGATTCTTATTTCATGGTAATTATTATTTTATTGCCATGTTTGCAATTGTTAAACATGTTGTTTTCCTTTTTTAAATCAATACAATTTTTGTAAATACATTGTGTGATAAGGAATTAACCGTAACTTATGGCAATTTTATTTTGTGAGATATGGCAATAATCATTTGTATGTATCTTACAAGTCTTGGTAGTTATTATTTTTTGGCCATTGGCAATTATTATTTTATGAGAATTGATAATTCTTATTTTGTGTGACATGATAATTTTTATGCGTTTTCTTGGGGGGTATACATTTATTAAAACACGATAATTGTTAGTTGTGTCCCATGGCTATTCTTATTTGTTGTACATGGTAATTGTTTATTTTGTGTGACATGCTATTTATTATTTGTGTCATAAAAATTATACATTTTTTTAAACACGGCAAGAAAATTAAATGTTGGACATGAATTTTCTTAAAAATAATAATATTGTGTGAAACATAGTAATTTTCTGTTAAGAAATGTTGAACATTGCTTTCTTGAGTAGAACATCACAAAATTTCCATGGTTTCAATGGTGTAATAGGTTTTCACCCCCATGAAAATTTTGAATTGTTTTTTTGGTAGATTGTTTTTGTATAGTTTGCGATGGATTTTTGTTGGACAAATTATTTTTCAAACCATCCATGGCAATTTCTTATTTTATTGGATATGGCAATTCTTATTTGTATAACATGGTAAATCTTATTCATAAGACATGGAAATTCTTATATGTGAGACATGTCAAATCTTATTCGTAGGATATGAAAATTCTTACTAGTATTGTTGTTAATACTTTTTGTATTTTGCGAGGACTCCATTGGTTTCAGTATCTCCACAAGTTGAACAACGTCTCGTGCGCAAACTTCGCTCCTGGTCGCTCCCGCAGGCGGCTGGGAGCAAACCCTAATATTTTGATCTGTATGTGTGGTTAGGTCAATCCACTGATATTTTATTCGTTCATGTAAACACTGTAATGGCTTAATAAAATTAATTAAGTTGTCTATAAAAGGGCGAGTAGTGACCAGGACACAAACCAAGCTGGCCCTTTAATCATGTCTTTTTAGATTTAAATGTCACTATTTTCTACACAAATATCTCATGATGAATGATATTAAGAACAGGTTTCTGGAGGGATTGCAACTTAAGAAAATTTGCAAACAGATGCACCTATAGTTTGCCAAGAGAATTATTGTACTGTATGTAGTCCTAGCATTATTAATGTCAACTTTCACATCAACGTTGGTTAGTATGATGTTTACAAAAACTTAAAATAATTTGGTATTTACTGAGGATGAAACATTGTATTAACAGATTATCCTACCAATGAATAAAAAATTTATTTACTAAAAGGAAAACATATTCGGTGAATCTCATTAGCCAAATTAACAAAACACATGTTTCTACTGCTGAAACTTTACCATTTCAATTTTATCTGGTCCTACTATGCACATAAGGTCGACTATTGAACAATAACAAGAACAAAACCTTTCAGTCTCAAATAAATTGGAAAAGGTTATAATTGAAATCCATAAAACATCACAACCAAGTTATGTAATTCAAATAAAGAACGTTGAAAACTTGGCGCCGCTTCATCCATCCAGATTTAATTCGATGACTCAAATCTTCATCGATATCACTATCCTTTTACAACCTAAACACTAAATATCAAAAGGTGTCCTTCTAAGATATCACATGCTCATCAAAGGTATATTCCTCCTCTTTCTCATGCCTAGTAGTGCTGAAATTGCATTTCATGTAGTTAATTTAGTTTACTAAGTATAAAACCTTCTAATTATAAAGTCTGTATCCATAAATTTAACTTTCTATTAACCCATGTCTGACTATCACTATTAGCACCACATCATCTGCAAAGAGCATACATCTTGGAATTCCTTTTAACTTTATCATGTATATCACCGTATTCAGACCATGATCCTTTTTTTTCATATGGGTGACTAAGTTTTAACGTTGACTTTCCAAGACTGTCACAACACTCCTCCTTTATCCGGGCTTGGGACCGGCTAAGTCGAGACAACATAAAGGGAGTTACGCGGACTATTGAAGTAATTTTTTGTAACATTTTCAACTTAATTTTATCAAGGCCGTTGGATTGGATCAAAATCCAGTGGTCCCATGTCATCTTTTAACCTCTAGCAATGCTAAACAACCTCTTCTTCCCACCTTTCACGTACCACTACTGGGCGACTATGTTGTTGCACATGCCTCACAACTCTTCCCTGAACGAGTACCCCCTTTGGTCCCTCTAAACCACCCACACAGCATCTGGACGTGTTATCTTCTTTCTCGCCATCCGTCAATTATGCCGCAACATCCCCGTATCCAAATCCTGGCCCAGGCTTCATGATGTCATACCTATCTAATCCTCCACCCTACTAAAATGATTTTGCTAAACAGACAAATTAAAAATTGTTCTCTCGACCATCTCACCCCTCCCCCACCCCCTCGCCCTCATTTGCGACATCCCCTCTCCGTCTGAACTTGACATCAACATTTGGGCCTTCATGGCTCTCACCATCCTTTGAAAGATGTTAAATTCACACAACACCTCGATGTTCAAGCATTAGAATCACAGCACCAACATCATTATTAGGAACATCATATGTGATTTTACTTAGTGGGCCTTCAGTTCAATGTAAGCTCTCAAGAGATGACTGTCAGGTATTATCTTTTCGCACACTATCGCTCTCTTGTAACACTTGACCTTATTTTTCTCTTTGAGTAATGATTCAGGTGGGGTGATGACCAGCATGCCCCTTGTTTATTTAAAAAATCTTACTTAAATGCGAGTAAATAATTTGTGAGTATAGCCCAAATAATAAATGTCAATTCCAATACTATCCCCACGCCTAGTTTGGTTAGAGCAATTCTAGCAGAGCTGCTATAATTTTGACCCGCATGAAAACGTTCATGGATGATCTGCAAAAAAATGTGTAGTACTGCGTGCCGCTCGCCGTTGCGGCCCCCTCAGCGGCGCCGCTCCGGCGGCCACATCACTTCTTCTTTCTCTAGCCTTCCAGAAAGCTTGCCCTATCTAGGACGCGATGCGCCCCTTCTCCCCTGGCAGAGGCGGCGCCAGTGAAGCCGCGACCCCGGCGGTACCCTAAGCAGTTCCCAGGCACGGCGGTTGGCATTGCCGAGGAGATGGTTATCCACATGGGCTTGGGAAAACAAGTATTCGATGTCACCGTTCATTCCATCGATTCAATCGAACCTGACGTTTTCATGCGGACGTCGCTTGTCCATGCCGAACATCTGGCACATATCGACGTCCTAATTATTTACTATAGATAAAGATCATTTCATGTGCTTCACGTGGGATCGGTACTCTTAGCTCAAAAATAGTACAACTGAACAATATACACTTGCAGGACATCACAAGACTAAACATATATAAGTTTGTGTGATTCTAGTAACTAATACATATATATGAAACTTCTTCCTAAAAAAACAGAATGTGCAAGTCTGAATGAGAAACAAGCTACCACTACCAATGTGAATGAAAAAGGGTTGAATGAGAACACCTCATCCACTCTAGAATCTTCTTGTTTGTTGCAAATAATTTTGATAGTCTTATACTCCATAGACCTCTTAGAAACCACTATCAATTTATATGTTACATATACATTGCAAAACACTCTACGAGGTCTTATAGACAATTAATAATTATATCATTGGCAACCCCTCAACATAATACATGTAAATGCGTAAATCAATTCGTGAATACGTCTAATACTTTTGGTTTGATTATAATAGGATTAAATCTATTGTAACAAAATATTGTCTGAAATATATTAAAATAAATTTAAAATAAATTAACATTTCTAGTTCCACATAAATCATTAATACTAGCATGACTACCTTATTAGTTATGATATTGGTATTTAAAAGCAATACATGGATGGTGTATCTATAAAATATGTCATGTGTTTAGTGTCAAGATGGGTTATGAAAATGTATAAAATACAACAGTGATTCAGTTTTCCAGTGATTTCTAAGCACCATTGATCTATATTTTTTCCAGTGATTTCTAAGCACTATTGATAAGAAAGTCCACAAATATAAAGACAATATATGTCAATAGAACAAAGTTTGAGTGTAACATTGGGGTGTGGGTAAACCACGACACAACCTGGTAGTACCCCAAGTCTTCCTGAAAGAAGTTGAGAGCGGTGTGCCAAATAACAACAAGAAATGTCTAGGTATGGGGACCAAGATCTATAACAAGCCTCAAGTGCTCACTTCAACTTGCTAAGCTATCTGTAAACATGACTGGTGAGATATATTTGAACAAAAACCCTAGACAGTTTCTCCATAAATATGACAGTCCAGATCTATTCGTGCAAAACCCTAGACAATCTCTCCATAGATGACGGTTTAGATCTAAGATGACAACCTAGATCTGTTCTCACAAAAAACCGTAGATAATCTCTCCATAGATGGCAGTCCAAACACATACGCTAGAGAACACGATTTCAAAACTTGGAACAAGAAATTCACCTACAGGTGGAACGATCCAAATCGGTAGGGGGACGATCCACGGGGAGACCGTGAGAGGAGGGAGAGGGAAGAAACCATGAGAGGGGGGAGAGGGAAGAAACCTTAGGGGTCGACGCCTGCGAGGTGTTCTCCGGGTTATTGGGAGGCAAGGAGTTCTCCAGGTTCGTGGGAGGCGAGGGAGCGGCGACGGTGGCTGAAGAGAGGAGGTGAGGTTTCGGCAAGGCAGGTTATTTATACGATTGTTTTAGTGGAGTGGGCTTCAGGTAACGATGTTCTAAGATTTGGGCCACGGAGAGAGTGGGCAAGTAATTCCGTACCCTGATGGTCGGTTTCCAAATGGCTAATGTTCGTTGCAGGTCGACCGGCCCAATCTTCGGCCGGTAGGGCCAAGTCTATTGTACACACCATTTATCGCTTTTACTACATACTACACATCGTAAATGTTTCAACCGTAGTATTAAAATGCTATTATAGGGAATATTAAAACACTACTATGTTGATCTATGTTACTTTTTGCTAATCGGATGTATCTAGATGTATATTTTAGTGTTAAGCACATCCATTTTAGAGCATGACATAAAAATGCTACCAATATTTTTTGCTACAACAAAAAAGATGAAGTGTGATCAGTGATAATGGGTTCCGAACATCGGTGATCAAACTTACTGCCATGAATTGATGATAAATATGGTACGCAACAAGTTTGTCATGTATGTTTTCTGTAATAATGAAAAAATTAAGAAAAGATGCACACAATTAATTTTTGTTGCATCCGTGTACCGAAAAGCTGCAAACGACATCTAAAAAAACCCAAATGATTTGAGATATTTTATTTTAAATTTGGGCCGTTGAGTGGCCCAGATCGGATGGCTTCCCGCTGACCGGCCGAAACTAGGCCGGTCGACTGGCGCCTAGCACAGCTCTTTCCAAATACATTTTTTCTCTTTTTAAAACACACTCCCTTCATTTCAAAATAATTGTCTCAACTTTGTACTAGTTTTAGTATAAAATTTACTAAATCTGGCACTTTTCCTGTCTGTTCAGCTTATCACTTGGAATTTGAGCATCTGCACGGAAGGCAACAAAGATCTGATGGTCAAGAGAATACTGCACAAAACCCAGTTTGGCAGCGTACTTGGTCTCTTAGAATTCCTGGGAAGGTGAAACATTTTGTCTGGAAAGCTCTTCATGGCGTCCTCCCTAGCTTTGGTGTCCTTGCGGCGTGACACATTCCTCTCAGTCCGCAATGCCCGGTATGTAAAGTTGGCTATGAGGACGTCCAACATGCTCTCTTTACTTGTTGCCGTGCTAAGGAGGTTTGGACCAGGCTAGGAATCCATGATGATACAGAACAAGCTGTTGCACAAGATCGGTCGGGATCTATTACCCTGGAGATTCTCTCCAACATCCAGGGAGTTGTGCATGAAATACCGAAACCAGAGCTGGTTGCAATTGCGGCATGGTACATTTGGTGGCAACGGAGGCAGTTGCTGAAAGATATTAAGCCGCCATCTGCTGAGGCGACGGCGATATCTATTCGCACGATTGCACTGAACTTCCTCAGATCATGCGATCATAAGCAGCAGCCGGAGGATCTGTGAAGTGGAAGAAGCCGAGTTATGGTACTGTGAAAATTAACGTTGATGCGTCATTTCATGCGGATCAGCTCTTAGGTGCAACGGGAGCTATTGCACGAGACGATAAGGGACAGTTTATTGCTGCGGCATCTTGGTTCTTACCGCACATAAGCTTGGTGAACTAAGTGGAAAGCACAGCTATCCGTAATGGTCTATACCTAGCAGCAAACATTGGATGCAGGAAAGTGGAAGTTGAATCATATAGTATATCGGTAGTGGAGGATGTTTCGCTTGGGAATCAATACTTGGGAGTAGACTACAGCGTGGTCAGAGAATGTGCAAGCCTAGACATGGAGTTTTCACCTGCCAAGTTCATCAACTGCCCAAGAGATGCTAACCAAGCAGCGGATGTGTTGGTGAAACATAGCTTCCCTTCAAAACTGCCTGATTTCTGGGATGATGCGATCCCTGACTTTATTTCTCAATGCATTGTAAACGACACTAGATTATTGATGGCGTGCGTTGCTACGCCCGTCTATTTGTGCATTTGAATGTTAGAATTGATACAAACATATGTTTTTATTTGTGTGTGAAATAAACGTAGAAGAGCTGTGTATTTCATTGATTAGAATAAGATGGTACAAGGAATATGTATATAGTAGTAATTTGTCGAGTAGGTCCATTGTACATGTTCTGGGCATTCTCTTTACAAAAATTATTGGATTATCTGAGTTACATAGTCCAGAGCTAGTTTATAAAAATGACATATTTCTCATAGAATCAATCTCCCTAAGCCCATGATTTACCACAAAGGATTGCATAAGCACCATATTACCGAGATATATGTAACATTTTTCATTTAAGGGATGAGCTAGACAAATTGGCAGCCATCAAACGAGTTACAAAGTTAGTAGTGTCATAGATCAAATTACATAGACTTACATGTTCCTGGGCAACACCAATTGTAGCGAGCTAGTGCGCCAGCCACACCCTTACAAGCTCTACAACAATAAACATCAAATATGTATCGAAGTAAAAAAGACAAGAGGAAGGAGAGGTTTCTGAACATGACATCATTAACACAAATATCTCCTCTGCTTCTCCTACCACCGAAAGCAAGCATGAACGACTATGTTTATATGCAAAGATTCAATTTGCTAATCATTCCAGGCATGTGTGATTTTCCTAGAAATTGTTGCAACAATGACACAATTGTTTCTTTAATGGCAAACATAGGTCTTGGGACGGCTGATCACACACCTTCTTTGAGTAGCAAAATACTATGATTTTTTATTAATGTTTTAGTGACCGCGAGATCTGAAAATTAGGACAAACTCCTACAAGAATATATATTAAAAGAATCAACATTAATGATTAGTTGAGCTGTAGCATTCACCAGTAGAAGAAAGGCTCACTTCTTTCGCACCACAGGCAACAGTCGTAGTATAGTAGTGAAGGTTGTGACCGTACTGATGTCGCGGGTTGATCTGTTAATCAAAAATTGCAGCAGTGACATTAGCACATATTTTACAAAAAAACACATCAAACTAACTGAACATTTGTGGTTTCTCTGACAAGCGCTCACAACTTGAAGCCAGTGCTGCAATGCAAGCTTCCGTGCTTTCTCATCCTTGGAGAGCTCCTTTCCAACCTGAAATCACATGAACTATTAGTCAAATTTCACAAATGAACATGGTATTGGAGAGATTTCTTTCTTGAATAGCTGAGGCATTTCAGCGGTTACTATTTACTTTGGTAGCTATGGTCCTTGCTCGCGCTCACTTGGACACGACGGACTCATGCAAGCACTTCACGTACCATGTATGCATTGCCAACCCAAAAGGCAAGCCCTCTGTCGGCCAAATGACATTGCTTGTCCACTGGTGGCCAGGATTTGGATTACATACACTTTGACACTTCTAGATTTGTGGAATCAATTCTGATCAACAATTTTGTGGCAGCCAAACATGTTGATGGCGGAATTCACAATTGAATTGTACGAATTTCGACCCAAATGATTGATGATTGATGCCAAACAAGTTGTTACAGTTTTATAGTTAATGAGATTCTCTTAAAGTAAGTGTTGCCTTGTGTAGTTGTTTAAGAATATCAACTGCACAATACAGAGTGGCCAGATCATTAACCTTGCAGGGAACAGTAATAAGTGGAAGAAACACTATTGAGATTGGATTCTACTTTCTGAACTTACTTGTGCGTTCATCAACAATTCCAGAGTTGTACCTTTTTTTACAGAGATTAAATAGATGTAATAGAACAACAGAACATGGGGCACATACCTAGATGAAATATGTGGCAAACGTATCCATTCAATCCTTCTGCTCTCCTCTCTAACTGGATAGTAGTTCTGTTGTGAAGGAGGGTCGATGTACCGCAATCTGCGAGGAAGGTATTTGTGCGTGGGCCGCGGGTCGACGTTGGCAGTCGGCAAGCCGACGTCGTAGACGGAAGCTGTTGTACAACTTCTGCAGCATCGCCACCACCGCGTGGTGAACCGTCTCCGAAGGACCTCATTAGTAGAAAACGACTCATTTGTCCCAGTTTCAGAGGCCCATTTGTCCCGGTTCCGGAACCCGGGACTAAAGGGTCGTAACTAATGTCCAATACCTTTAGTCCCGGTTTGCCCACGAACCGGTACTAAAGATCCTCCACGTGGGCTATTGTGGTGCACTGGGGCGGAAGACCTTTAGTCCCGGTTGGTAACACGAACCGGTACTAAAGGCCTCCACAGAAAAAAAAAACATTCAAATTTTTTTCTTCTTTCTTTTTTCTATTTTTTCAAAAATTGTATTATTTCCATTATTTGACCAGTTTTTCTTCACTCCTTTTTTTATATATTTTCACAATTTCTATTATTTGAGTTATTTGACTAGTTTAGTCTCTAACTACCCTTAATGTCTAGTCAAATTACTTAGTCATAGTCAAACTTCCCGATCGGTCACCCATCTTTAGACTACTCCAGCCATAGCACGCTTAACTTCTGATCCTTCCGTCTCCACTTCCAACTACACCTCGCACACGTTGTTGATATTACTATCATATCAATCCTGTTAACCTCTTGATTACAATGTCACACTTCTATATTGTTTTAATTACAAATAATTATTTTGATAAACAAAACTAATGAAATAATAATAATCTTCAATAAAAATAAAAAAAATTGTTTTTTTGCAAAACCTAAAATTTGAAAATTTTCATATTTCCCTCAATAGTAGTCGGAAAACCCTTATTTCATATTTCCGGACTTTAAATTTCTATCCCAACTTTTGTTAAATTATTTTATTGAGGAGATTAATAAATGGGTAAGTGGATGGGCGCCCTTTTAAATTTCTATCCCAACTTTTTTTGAATTATTTTTCCTCCAAATCTTAAAAGCATCATAACTTTTTTTCTGTTTGGTTTTTTTGTTTCATATAAAAATACTTTTTCATGGGAGGTCGTATGCAAAAGTTATGACCATTTTACAAATTCTAGAGAGATTTTGTAAAAAAAAGTCAAAATTCATGCTTGTTAATTTTGCAAAAAAACATTAGATGCATGAAAAATAACAAATGAAGTTAGAAAGGGTTGAAATTTATGGATGTGGCTTTGGATGGTGCATATTGACTGCATAAAAAGTGTGGAGTTGAAATAAGTTAAAAAAAAGAAATGACTTTGTAACAGATGAGTTTTCTTTCAAAACCCTCATACTTCGAAGGAGATGGTCCAGTTTGTACACGAAGTGCATCCAATTTTTGCCGTAATCGTCTCAAATTTTTAGCACATGCTATGTGGGTGAAATGATGACACAATGCCAAGTTTCGACCTTTTCAGAGTTCGTTTGTACAACTTTTTAATTTCATGGTCATTTAGCGCAAAGAAAATCATTAAATGCATGAAAAATAGCAAATAAAGTTAGAAAGGGTTCAAATTTTATGATGTGGCTTTGAATGGTGCATATTGAATGCACAAAAAATCTGGAGTTGAATAAGTTTAAAAAATAAATGCCTTTGTAACAGATGAGTTTTCGTCTGAAACCCTCACACTTCGAAGGAAATGGTTCAATTTGTACACGAAGTGCATCCAGTTTTTGCAGTAACCCTCAAAACTTCTTATCACATGCTATGTGGGTGAAATGATGATACCATGCCAAGTTTCAACATTTTTAGAGTTCATTTGTACTGACTTTTCAATTTTAGGGTCATTTAGCGCAAAAAAATATCATTAAAAGCATGAAAAATAACAAATGAAGTTAGAAAGGGTTGAAATTTGAGGATGTGACTTTGAATGGTGCATATTGAATGCACTAAAAGTTTGGAGTTGAAATAAGTTAAAAAAAGAAATTTCTTTGTAACATATGAGTTTTCTTCCAAAACCCTCATACTTCGAAGAAGATGGTCCAGTTTGTACACGAAGTGCATTCTGTTTTTGCCGTAATCCTCTCAAAATTTTAGCACATGCTATGTGGGTGAAATGATGATACCATGCCAAGTTTCAACATTTTTAGAGTTCATTTATACTGCCTTTTCAATTTTATGGTTATTTAGTGCGAAAAAATCATTAAATGCATGAAAAATAACAAATGAAGTTAGAAAGGGTCAAAATTTGAGGATGTGGCTTTGAATGGTGCATATTGAATGCACAAAAAGCATGGAGTTGAAATAAGTTAAAAAAAGAATTGCCTTTGTAACAGATTAGTTTTCTTCCAAAACCCTCATACTTCGAAGGAGATGGTCCTGTTTATACACGAAGTGCATCTAGTTTTCGCTGTAATCCTCTCAAATTTTTAGCCCATGCTATGTGAGTGAAATGATGACACAATGCCAAGTTTCAACCTTTTCAGGGTTCATTTGCACTTCTTTTCAATTTCATGGTCTAGCGCAAAAAAATCATTAAATGCATGAAAATAGCAAATGAAGTTAGAAAGAGTTGAAATTTGAGGATGTAGCTTTGAATGATGCATATTGAATGCACAAAAAGTCTGGAGTTGAATAAGTTAGAAAAAGAAATGCCTTTGTAAGTGATGAGTTTTCGTCTGAAACCCTCATACTTCGAAAGAGATGGTCCAATTTGTACACGAAGTGTATCCAGTTTTTGTCGTAACCCTCTCAACTTTTTAGCACATGCTATGTGGGTGAAATGATGACACCATGTCAAGTTTCACCTTTTTAGAGTTCATTTCTACCGCTTTTTCAATTTCAAGGTCATTTAGCGCACAAATAATTATTAAATACATGAAAAATAGCAAATGAAGTTAGAAAGGTTTGAAACTTGAGGATGTGGCTTTGAATGGTGCATAGTTAATGCACAAAAAGTCTATAGTTGAAAAAAGTAAAAAAAAATACCTTGTAACAGATGAGTTTTCGTTCGAATCCCTCATAAAGAGTTAAACAGAATCTGGTTTTGATTAAAACACCTATTTAAAATATCCTAAAAATTCACATATTGAACATACTGATAAAACATACTAATATTAAACAACAGGAAAAATAATCACTCGAACATCTATTTTTAAACTAAAGTTATTCAAAAACTAGTGATTCACACAAATTTCAAAAGAATTCAAGTTTAAACTATTTAAATTTGAAAAATACTGGAAATAACAGAAAGTTTATAAATTTTTTGACCTAAAGAAAAAAGATTCATTCAAAAACTCTAAATATTTCAACAGTTATTCAAAACCTAAAAACAGAAACTCTTCTGTTTAGAAAAAAATAGACCTTTAGTACCGGTTGGTGTCTCCAACCGGGACTAAAGGTCCTACCTTTAGTACCGGTTCAAGCCACCAACCGGGACTAAAGGTTGCGACACCCTTTAGTCCCGGTTCGTGTCTGGAACCGGGACAAAAGGGTCCAGACGAACCGGGACAAATGCCCCACGAGTCCCCCAGGGCGCACGAACCGGGACGTATGCCCCCATGGGTCCCGGTTCGTGACTGAACCGGGACTAATGGGCTGGCCAGGCCTGAACCAAAGCCCTGTTTACTACTAGTGCCTCCACCATGACGCGCCTCCTATGCTTCCCCTGGCGCATCGCCTATTGGTATGGATCCCCTCGGTCACCTCGCATCGGCCAGCCCATGATTCATCCGCATCTCGTGACTGAAGCGCGTCGCGCTGGATCCCCTCGCAAGCATGGGCTACCCCAGCGCCTCCTCTCTCTTCTAGTCCTCGGCGTTCTAGATTCACTGAGCAGTTTTTTTCTTACGGACCAGGAGAGGATCAGCGAACGATCTGTATCTAACCCAATTAACCACACCGTAGGCCTTGAAAACGGTCGCTAGAATAGTGCGGCCACCTAGGATAGTCAGCCCAGATCGCAGTAAACTATCACTTAGAAGAAGATCTGACGGCTAAAAACTAATCAAACACGAATCCGATGACCCAAATCGCTGATAGCCTAAAAAAGCAGGGAACCGATCATCTGTGATGTTCAAGCAAAGACCCTAGCCTCGATTTTTTTTGAATGGTCACCGGGGGGGAGAGACATTTCCCACCTGAATTATATTACCATCCAAAAGTCAATGAGGACAAGGCCTCTACATCAGGGGGAGACTTGAAGTTGAGAGGAGAAGAAAGCTAACCAGGCCCTAGCGGCGGTTTTATCATTACACCTTTTGAATCTAAAAGACCAGAGAGATAAGTCATCAACAACGTTTCTTAGGATCTTCTTTGCAGAGAGGGACTCCTGTCTGAAGACTAGGGCATTTCTAGAGTCCCAGAGCTTCCACATGAGTGCCATGGAAATGGTTGGCCAGAGGGTGGGATCAAGCGTGGGGGATTACAACATCTCAAATGTCTTGCACCGTGGGGGTGGGATGTAAACCTAGTAGGTCAGCCAAACTTGCGTGGAGAGGGGGCAGCGGATGATGAGGTGGTCAGCGTCTTCATAGGGGTCACCACAACGGGGGAAATTTGCTTCAGCAGCCATGTGCTTCCATTTCATATTCCCTTTTGTGTTGAGGCCATCTTTAAGCAGGAGCCACGTGAAGATTTGCACCTTGATAGGAGCCTTTGAGGACCAGATAAAAGCATGATTCAAGTCATGAGTGCCGACGGCGGTGATAGTTTTGTATAGGTTCCTTCGGGAGAAAGGCAGCCTGTGTGCGAGGGAGCGTTCATCCGTGCGATCTGAAGACGGGAAGTCCTGCAAAAAATACAACATAGAATCCATTTCTTGCGAAGGAAGACCAAAAAGGCGACATCGAAGGTTAGCCAGTAAGCCGAATTCCCACACGTGTGTCACTAATTTCTTTCCATCAATGGAGTGGGAGAAGAGGTGCGGGAAGGCTATTTGTAGCGTCTTGTCCAAGAGCCATGTGTCAGCCCAAAAAAAGGTGGAGAGGCCATTGTAGGTTAAGACAAAAGTGTATTGGATGAGGGAGGGTAATTGTTTGTTGACCACATTCCAAAGGAAAGAGGTGGGTTTTTTTTGCGATTTTTTGGGAGAAGTTTTGGAGAAACCAGTGTACCCAGGGTAGGCCAGGCATTTGGAGGAGTTTGAAGGCAACTTTGGTTAGAAGGCAGTTATTTTGTGTGGTAAGGTTTTTAATGCCCAGGCCACCGAACTCTTTAGGGGTGCAAATATTCTTCCATGCAATGAGACATTTTGAGCCGGTACAAGTTTCCTCGTTTGTCCAGAAAAACAACCTACGTAACGCATTCAATTTTTTTGAGGAGTTTTTGGGATGGGAGTGTCTACGTCTCAATCGACTGAGACCTAACTAGGTCTCAGTCGAATGACATCATCATAGCGAATTTGGCTTGTTAACTGTCTTTATTTTTCTGGGCTATAATCCACTTTGTTTGTGGGCTTGTTTTTTTTTTGTTTGGGGCTGGATAATTGAAGAACCGGTTTGGCCCTCAGAAAAAAACTGATGGAAGCAAAAAAAAGTCTTTCACTGTTTTTCCCTTTTTGGCCAATCCCTCCTTTTCCTTGGTCTCTACTTTTCGATCATTTTTTTCGTTTTTTATTTTCCTTATTTTTTGTTTCCTTTACTTTTTATTTTGTTTTAGCAATAAATATGAAAATTGTATTCGTTAAGTTTTAAAAATGTTTGCGCTTCAAACTTTCAGAATTCTAAAATTTACACTAAATATTAATAATTTTATAAATTGTTCATACTTAAAAACAATCAGGCGTATAAATATACAGTTGCGTGCTTGGTGTTGTACATCCAACTGTCGTCGTTCCCACTCACAAAGAAACTCAATTATAGTTCGGTGTATGGGCGTGCAGTTTTGGGTTGGGCCGATAGAGATGAAGTTGCGTGCGTGATGTTGGACATGCACGTCCTCCCCCTTCCCCTGCCACCCTCATTCACAAACAAATCTCAATTGTGGTTTAGTGTGTGTGGGCGTGCAGTTGCAGTTAGGTGTATAGAGATGCATTTGCATGCGTGGTGTTGGACATGCAACTACCTCGGGTTGCGGTTCGATGTATGGACATGCAATTGCGGTCGATTCTATGTACATGCAGTTGCGGTCGATTCTATGGACATGCAGTTGCACCGGGTTCTATGGACATGCAATTGCGGTCGGTTCTATGGACATGCAGTTGCACCCCGGTCTATAGACATGCAGTTGCGGTCGGTTCTATGGACATGCAGTTATGGTCGGTTCTATAGACATGCAGTTGCGGTCGGTTATATGGACATGCAGTTGCGGTCGATTCTATGGACTTGAAGTTGCGGTCGGTTCTATGGACATGCAGTTGCACCCGGGTCTGTAGACATGCAGTTGCGGTCGATTCTATGAACATGCAGTTGCGATCGGTTCTATGGACATGCAGTTGCGGCCGGTTCTATAGACATGCAGTTGTTGTCAGTTATATGGACATGCAGTTGCGATCGATTTTATGGACATGCACTTGCACCCGGTTCTATAGACATGCAGTTGCGGTCGGTTCTATGGACATGCAGTTGCACCTGTTTCTATAGACATGCAGTTGCGGTCGATTCTATGGACATGCACTTGCACCCGGTTCTATAGACATGCAGTTGCGGTCGATTCTATGGACATGCAGTTGCACCCGTTTCTATAGACATGCAGTTGTGATCGATTATATGGACATGCAGTTGCGATCGGTTCTATGGACATGCATTTGCGGTCGATTTCATGGACTTGTAGTTGTAACTCGGTGCGTGGACATGCAGTTGTAGTTAGGTTCGTGGACATGCAGTTACGACTCGGTGTGCGAACATGCAGTTGCGTTTGTATTCATGGGAAGAAATTTCAGAAAGATTCCTTACAAAGGCTTTAAAAGACGGGCGTGTGATGTTGGAGTCAAACAAGTGGAATTTTTTTGCATCAAGAAATAACAAAAAAAAAGATAACATGTCCTTTCTCTTGAAAAGCCAAAGCAACGACAACTTTCTTTGGGATTTTATGTGTGCAGATTAACAAAATATATTGAATGTATACAAAGTTTAACAAAATATAGTGAATAATGATAATATAAATTAATTATTAAAAAAATACAAAGGAAAAAGGGAAATATCTGAAGAGTGAATGATACAAAAAATAAAATATAAACATATACAACAAATTTGTGTCAAGAAAAATAATGTAGAAAATATATTTCTTGTGAATTGTTTATGGGTTTTTGTGCACATATAAAAAAAGTACACAAAGATTTTAGAAAGACAAACAAAGATGTTTCTCCAGCATAGAAAAAGCTCACAAGCACAAAAAAAACAACGATCGAAAAAAAAACCATTCTCAACGCCAGCCCAACTTCTACCTTTACGTTGCAGCTACACAAAAAAAAATACGTGGGCTTCGGTGGGCCGAAAAAGTTGTACATGGGTGTGTTGCACGAATCTGAATGCACTTTCCTCAAAAAAAAAGACGAATCTGAATGCACCTTTTGATCCAATGGCTACCAACTCGACTAAGACCTTGTTAGTTCTCTGTCGACTGAGAATTAGCCGAACCGTTTTGGGTAGTCTGAAAACGGGCATATGGTAGAATAGTACCCTGCCTCGGATTTTGAGATCCTCTACGTTTTTTGGAATGTTTGTTTTGGCTCCCGGGCATTTGGATGAACAGTAAATTTAAAATAAATATAAAATTCGTAACTGATCGCAAGCTCAGCTGCACAGCTGTTTCGGTGGGCTCCGTATTTTCTACTTCATGGCACTAGAAGTCCGGCTTAAGTTGCATTAGAAAAAGAAAGGCCTCACCAAAACAAACTGTTTTTTATTTCTGCGTCTTATTGTGTAAGCATGGTAAGAAAACGAGGCAATCTCCTTACCAAGGTGGAACTGGATTAGGATCAGGAAACCTCCTTGCTCAAGCTAGCTAGAGGAGGCTGCCGTACGCATAATAAACTTCTGCCATCTTCATCATCCTCGTACGTGTTTCGTTGTTCCGTCAGATCAGAGCCCGATGAAGCTCAACCGGGTTCGCCGCCGTCGTCGTGATGTAAGCCAGCAAGCCCTCATCGACGACAGGCTAATCAAGCTTCCCAACGACGTGCTGCTCGACATCATGGAGAGGCTCGACGCGCTCGACGCCGTCGGGACCTGCGCCGTCACGAAGCGAACGCTCAACCTGCCAGCCTTGCTCTCACAGATCGTCATCGTCCTCAGCACAGACGATCTACGCTGGAAGAACCTCGACGTGGCCGACGCAACGGAGAAGATCCTCAGCACGCGGTCTCCTAGCATCCCCATCCGCATGCTCAAGCTCAGGTTCGTCATGAAGAGCGACACCCATCTCAGGATCGGCAGGTCCGTCGCTCTCGCCATGGCGGCGCACAAGATCGACACGGCGGAGTTCGAGATCCTCACCCAGGACATCCACTATCGAAGACAGAGCACCGACGACGACCTCCTCGACTCCGCAAAGATGCTCAATGGTTTCGTCGGCGAGTGTCCGGGCGCGTTCGCCGGTCTCACGCGCCTGCATCTACACAACCTCAGGTTTCCTACTGAGTCGGACATGCCCAATATCCTAACAACCTGCAAGCGGCTCGAGTCCTTGTGTTTGTCTGTGTGTGATGCAGGGATTAGCTCGGTGTGGCATGTGGAACACGCTCGGCTTCTCGAGCTTCACATTACTGCTGGAAAATTCCTCACCATACACCTTGACTGCGTGCCCAACCTTCAACGGATGACTTATAATCATTGGCCCTACTTTCCTAATGACCCCTTCACTCTGGGTTTTGTCCCTCAGCTCTCCAACCTGGCTCTCTCTCATCGATATAAAATAGTAAATAGCACCCTCAATCTCAGCCACATGCTTGTTAATGCTCCACCCATAAGGGATCTACACCTCAATTTTCAAAGTGGAAAGGTATATACTCTACTCACTCAAACCACCCTGCTTGTCTCATTCATTCTCAGCTTATTGTATGTAATGATGCTTAATTATATTTAACTAACTTACTAGTAGTAAATGAAGTGAGTCTTCTATGTACACCTGCTTTTTTAGCCTCTCTTCTTCTACATCGTCACTTAATAATTGGTACTCGTTATTAAAAAAAATTATCTGTTCCAGATTTGGATTCGACCAGAATGCCCCAAAGTACTTGCACCTGTGCTTCGCAAACTACGGCTTGTGAATCTTGACAATCTTCCCGAGGAATGTGATATCGCTTGGACAATGTTCTTTCTTGAAGCCACACCATATCTAGAAGAGCTTTGCATCACAGTATGGGATCATAACTGCCAAAATGAGTCGCAAAAAAGTAACTCTCAAAAAACAGATGTCAAGTGGGAGCCATCTACTCCTGATTTCAAGCACAAGAATTTTGCCAGGTTAACTATATAAGGCTTCCAATCCGACGACAACTTCATAGGATACGTCAGGCGTGTCATTGAAGTTGCGGTGAACATCAAGGAGGTATCTCTCCACGATAGAAAGGTGTGCCAATTGTGTGCCAAAAAGTTTCCCCATGCAGAGGTTCATCCTTCGAGTTATCCGCGTATCAGCGAGGAGGTGGATTCTTTGAGGAAGCAGATGAAATCAAAGAAGGCGGTGGCTTTTCCTCATATTCACTTCCACTCCTAAGGTCGAGTTCAGCATGACCCTGAACTCCAAAACCCATTTATTAGCTAGTCTGTCAGAGCATCGTTGTTTTTCTAGAGAAACGCATCTCGGCTACCAATGTTGGAACAACTCATTTACTCCCTCCGATCCATAATAAGTGTCGTTTATTTTGTACTAAGCTAGTATAAACTTTGTACTAGATGAGCGACACTTATTATGGATCGGAAGAAGTAATTATTTTTGACCATGAATAGGATAAAATAAGCACGTCTATCTTGTGGTTGTGCAGTAAGTGCTTATGTTGAACATAGTCAATATTCATTATGAATGATGGCGTGTTATTTTTCTATATCTTGTATTTATGAGAGCCACGACACTCAATTTTTAATGAACGCCCTAACACAAATTTTACTCTTTGTTTTTGATTTATATGCTACACTATTGAAAAAATGGATGTTACAAAGTTCTAGCTAGTTTATTGAGTTCCATGACACGGGAGAATGACAAACACGTTGTTTGTTGACTGCCTGACTAGGTGAACAGAATCCCTCAGCAGCTTGGATTCAGCTGTTAGATTAAAATTGCTAAGATTTATGCAATTCTTAATAGGATTTTCATCTAATTTACATGAACACAATTCGATCTAATGCGGAAATTAAGAACAGTATAATTAACCTCCGTTTGAAAAGGCCATCGAGTCGATGTCGTCGATCAATGGAAGCAACGGTGTAGTCGATCACAACTCCAGCACCTCGTCGGAGTAAGGTAAAGATCTTCACATCAATAGCAGCACCTCCAGATTGGTTTTGGAGTGAATTTCGAGAGGCCGATGACTAATGCGATTGATTCATTGTACGTGCTAGTCTGCCCCTTATATAATGTGCTGCCTTGACCATGGGACCTGACCATATTAGCGTCATCTAGCCCCCCAATCAAGGTCAGAATTAGTCAATTGCCATTTAATTATTAGTAATCCAAAAATTAATTTAGAGGCCACATTTACTTATGGTAATTAATTAGTAGTAATCCCGAAATTAATTGCTAAGATTTATGCAATTCTTAATAGATCTTCATCTAATTTACATGAACAAATTCGATCTAATGTGGAAATTAAGAGCAGTAGAATTAACCTCCGTTTGAAAAGTCCATCGAGTCGATGTCGTCGACCAATGGAAGCAGCGGTGGAAACAACGGTGTAGTCGATCACAACTCCAGCACCTCGTCGGAGTAAGGTAAAGATCTTCACGTCAATGGCAACACCTCCAGATCGGTTTTGGAGTGAATTTCAAGAGGCAGATGACTAATGCGATTGATTCATTGTACGTGCTAGTCTGCCTCTTAAATAATGTGCTGCCTTGACCATATGACCTTACCATATTAGCGTCATTTAGCCCCCCAATCAAGGGCTGGATTAGTCAATTGCCATTTAATTATTACTAATCCCAAAATTAATTCAGGGGCCACATTACTTATTGTAATTAATTAGTAGTAATCCAGAAATTAATTTAGGGGCCACATTTACTTATGGTAATTAACGATTTGACCATTTGATCACCTAATAATTCTAACATTCTCCCACTTGATCGGATGGTCAACATCATTAGTCCATACATCAACAAAGCACCATACCAAGGTAATGTATTCACAATAATGAATAATTATTATTGGAACCCCATTATCTATAGCATAATATACTCCGTCTCAACACCGATAAAAAAAATTATGATTGGGAGTTTGTATGTGCATGTAGCCATACTCCCTACTTATGGTCTGTAAGGCCCGATATGGCGGTACTGTTTCAGATCTAGATGTTTCCATCCAGATCCGGGGACGAAGCACATATCGGTCCCACCGCGACATATGACGAAGTCATATGCCCCGGATTTCCAACATGATATCACAACATTACAGATACAAGGATACAACATCTCATACAATCGGCATACAACTGCCTTAAATACAATACATCAGCGAAAGGTACATGTCTGACTACAGACTACAATCAAATGCCTACTGGCAAAGAGAAAAAATATCGATCCCCATGACCACACGGGTCCAGGCCCTCCGCCGGGATCAGCCTAACTAGTCGTTGATGGCTTCTCGCCCCTCGTTGGTTATCCCAAGTGGAAGGTTTGAGATGCAGTGCAGCAGCAAGTTTCCCTCGGTGAAGATACCAAGGTTATCGAACGAGTAGGACTCAGGAGATACAAGTAGGTGGCAACATCGCCAGAAATTGCTTCCTGACTAGGGTGTTGTCGTGGACCTGCACACAGCAACAAATAACTTTGCTCCCAATGAGTACAAAGGAGTTGTCAATTCCTCCGGCCTTGTCGTTTACAAAGGATCAACGCAAGAGATAAAAGGTGCAAAGAAAAGTAAAAGCTGAAAATAAATTGAGGGTGTGAACAATAATGTGAAGGTGGACCGGGATCCCGTGATTTTCACTAGTGATGTCTCTCTCCCAAAAGACGATAAAAGTGCTAGCGAGTTAAACAAATCACAGTTGGGCAATTGACAGGATTATGAAGGCACCGCAATGCTAACTATGCTGCAAAGAAAGGAATGGCTCAAAAGCAATGGGCAGTACGCCAAGGTAAGTAGACCGAAATCCATCTGCATCTACTATGAATCATCCACCTTGAGATATTTTATCCAGAACATCTCGCTGGTATTAAGTTGCGAATCCCACCCAAAATGTAAACTCAAAGCAACAGACAACTGCATTAAAAGAACTTTGTGTAAAGTAAACAATCCTTGCACCCGCAGGTACAAGCACCGTTGTTTTATCCCTGGTGGCAACAGCAAATCCCCTAGTCTCATGTTTCTGTCACTCAAGCTAGACATCAAGGGGTTGAACCCACAATCGAGCATAACGCTCTCTCTTGGAGTTGCAAATAAAATACTTGGCCAAAGCAAATACCGCAACGGAGAACATGCAAGAATTAACTCAAGAACAAAATATAAAAGAGAAGAACCAAATATATTACTCATCACAATCTGAACATAGTCTCATAATCCATCAGATCCCAACGAACTCAGCATAGCAACAGCAGAAATTACATAGATGCCTCGATCATGTGAGGCAGCTCACGAGGACTCGAAAGTGGAAGCACAAAGAGGGGAGAGATTCATCACATAGCTACTGGTCACGGACCCATGGTCCAAGGGGGACTACTCACGGTACATACGGGAGGCGTCCATGGCTATGGATGGTCTCCCGGAGGGGGTTCCTCCTTCCGGCAGGATGCCGGGGCAGCTTCTCCAAGCAGCCCCGATCTTGAAACGGCGGCGGCGGCGGTACAGAGGCGAGATCGCAAAAGAGGGATTGATATTAGGAGTTTCCACCCCGAGGGGTAAATATAGGCAAAGGGGGCATCGAGGGGACCCACGAGGCAGTCAGGAGGGTGCCTGGCGCGACCCAGGGTGGGGCCGCGCCACCTTCCCTCCTGGTTGCCTGGTGGTGGCCCCCCTTCCATCTCTTTGTGATTCCGGAAGCTTCTATTGCGCTGATTTTTTATATATTTTTCCCGGAATTTTTGGAGCACTTTTAATGGCCGGAAAACCTGAAATATAAAAAAACAGCAGAAAACAGAAACTGGCAACTGGGTGCACTGAGTTAATAGGTTAGTCCAAATAGGTTCAAAAGTGTATGAAAGTTCAAGAAAAACATGGCAAAGTCACACAAAACATGCATGGAGCAAGCAGAAATTATAGATATGTTTGAGACGTATCAACATCCCCAAGCTTAATTCCTGCTCGTCCTCGAGTAGGTAAATGATAACAAGCATAATTTTTGTGGTGACATGCCACACAACCAAATAAAGACTTTTATGTAAAGTAATCAAAGCATGCAATTCAATTCAAGTCTTAACAAGCAAGAGTCTATATTAGCATTGACACAAGCAACAAAAGAACAAAAGGTGCAAGAGCTCTTGCTGTCCGTGACTCGAATGTCTCCAAATGGTGTTTGCGTGCAAGCAGGGGATAGGGAAATACGAGAGAAAAAGTAAGGTTGTTCAGAACAACTATCTACTAAAGTTTCACACTTAGTCTCCTTTGGATTCTTATCTGGACTCGTCCCCAGACCACTAGTTAGGTACAAGTCAAACTGATCCATTCCCTTTCGATATTTTGAGCACTCATGCAATGGATAAGCGTGAGTAAGAAAGTTGACACCTAAAAGGCGAAACAGAAAGAAGGTGGAGGAGGAAGACAAAAAGGTGTGAAAGACTCACATCAATGAGGACAATCATAGGCGAGAGAAGGCCATATGATAGATATGATGTGAGGAGTAGGGATTGCCATACAACAGATGCACATGTGAGCTAAAAGCTCTCCAAGGGAACTAGTGGGGTGCATCTAACTTGCTTGCTCAAGAAGACCTAGAGCACTTTTGAGGAGGCTCATCATTGGAATATACAAGCCAAGTTCTATAGTGTGAAGGGTCCCCACATAGCTATATGCATGATGATGATCTCTATGGAGTACAAGGGATAGAAGATGAAGTACTAGTCTGGATCTCTCAAAAGGAATAGTAGTATGCCCCCTTCTCTCTTTTTTTCTCTTTTTCTCTTTTTTTTATTTTTTTCGTGGCCTCAATGGCTCTTTCTATTTAACTCTCATTTGTCCTCTTTGGGATCTTTTGATTTTGTCCTCTTTGGGATCTTTTCCTCACTTTAGGGGCAATACTCTATATTTTACAAGGATATAGGAGATCTTTCACACTTTACAAAGGTACTCACATAAAGAAAATGTAACTATCATGATGCAAATGTATACCTTTGCCAGGGTAGCAGGATATGCAATGATACTAGCGCGTCATGTAGCAATGATTAGGGCAAGGCCCAACTAGCATGCGGCTCATCGATCAAGCAAGTAGCATGTATGACATGAAGATCAAGTCATGAGAAGGTGGATGTTGCATGGCAATGTATCTCGGAAAGGCTATGGAAATGCCTTGTAGGTAGGTATGGTGGCTGTTTTGAGGAAAGATATAAGGAGGCTTATGATGACAGAGTGTATCATGCCAAGGGTTTGGATGCACCGGTGAAGTATGCGCCAACTCTCGAGGTGAGAAAGGGCAATGCACGGTACCGAAGAGGCCAGAAAAATTATAGGTGGGTGGAAGTGTCAACTTTAGAATACTCACATTAGTCCGAAGAACTCATGCACTTATTATCGGTAACTCTCAATCTAATCAGGAGGTTCACAAAGAGACAGGTACCCCAAGGAGGAGTGTATGGGGGTTTGGTTATCCTTGTGCATCCTCGACTCATGGTACGTGAGTGTACTCTAATATTCGAACCCTCCAGAGGTTAGTGATCCATCTAGTAGCTAGAGTTCTCAACAGGGTTTTTTTGGTTTTCAAAAAACACACGGATTGCCCAAAATACGACATCTATCACTAATAGGCAAGATCTCTTGACACCATAAGTTCAAACATTACTCTAGTCAATACCTCAAAACTATTGCAAGTTACTACTACAAAGAGAATAGCAACTTTAACTACCTATTTCAGTCAAGACACAGAACTTAGTGCAACAGGCAAACTCTCTAACAAGATAAAACATGCAACCTATAGAAAGTTCAACCTAAGACAAAAGAAAAGCTCTAGAAAAACTAAAGCACTACAACTAAACAGAACAGCAGCTAAGAAAGGAAAAATAACAACTCACAGCTAAAAGAATAAGCATGCAAATCCTATGAGGAGTTCTAGTTCAAGCGAAGGGTGAATCTCTCCCACACAAAAGAGTAAGTTGGGGTCTAAATTGTTACTACAGGAAGAAAGCAAAACAAACCTAGAGAAGTAAAGAGTGAGACGCTCCAAGCAAAGCACATAACGCATGAAGTGATAAAAATATATTGCAACGAGGGACAAACTGATGATTGTTGATGAAGAAGGGGATGCATCGGGGGCATCCCCAAGCTTAGACGCTTGAGTCTCCTTGAATATATATTGGGGGTGCACATGGGCATCCCCAAGCTTGAGCGTTTGACACTCCTGAATCTTCTTTCATCACCTTCCATCACGCACTTGAAAACTCCCTTCATACATAACTCATTGTAGGCTGATTAGAGAGGTTAGTACCCTAATAAAATAATTTTCCTCTACTGCAAATAAAGATTTCCAGGAAGAGATATTGTTTCTCTTGCCTGCCCAAAAAAGTTTGCAAAGAAAAAGCAAGCTTACGGATTGCAAAACTGTGAAAAGAAAAAACGGGGCAGAAGCTGAGAAAAACAGGACATCAGAGAAAGGAGAATTTTTTCGAGGTACTTCTGCAACTCAAATACAAAAACTTTGAACAGACGCGTGAAAGGTAATTGTATGGAGCATGCTGTAAAAAATCAGATCAAAAAGATGATCTGGTGATTTATCCTGAATTTTTCCGTCAAGCAGACAGAATCTGTTTCTGGACTGCATGCACCAACTTTTGACCTTTCTTGCAATCTGAGGCTAAACTTGGCACAAAGCTTGAAAAGTAAAGATACAATGATGTTGCTACAGTAGTAACAATCATCAAGACCACTAAGAACAGAACAAAAGCAAAAAGAAAAACCTAAATTCGTTGCGGGCTGCCTCCCGAAAGCGCTTCTTTAGAGCCATTAGCTAGGCTTGAAGATTGCAAAAGATGCTCACAAAGGAATAACAGTTTAAGCAAACGAGAGCATCAAGAAGCAAATGTGAAACACATTTAAGTCTAACCCACTTCCTATGCATAGGCATCTTGTAAGAAATAAATCAAAGAAGCACAAAGTGACATTCATAGGAAGGTAGAACAAGAACAACTTCAAAACTTTCAACATGAAGAGAGGCGTTTTTGTAACATGGAAGTTTCTACAACCAAACTTTTATCTCTCAAAGTAATTTTCAGTAGCATCATGAACAACATCAATAATATAACTATCACATAAATCATGTTGTTCATGACCTACAATCACACGTGTATTGGTTTCAACACGGTTTTTAGGATGATAAGATAGATGCAACCCATCACATTGAGCCTTGATAATAGCAAAATTCTCCGAAGTAGTTGGAGATTTCAAAAGGATAATAGGGCAATCAAGTGTGGGTGCAATAGCAAAAATTTCATGCTTAACATAAGGAACTATGGCAAGTTCATCTTTGTAAGCATCATCCATAGTGGCATCCTGGCCATCAACAAAGCAAGTACCAAAATCATCAGAAAGGGATGTATCAAGTGAGTCATCGAAATCATAGGACTCCTCGTCATAGCAATCATTAGCCTCTTCTCGGGCAGCAAGCATTCTATTTTTAAAATCATCAATATAAGCATTGGAAGTATAATTATCAAAGCAATAAGCAAGAACAGCAAAGTTTTCAGACTTGTGAATAGTATCGTAATACTTTTCAATCAAAGAAGCAATCTCATAAGCACCTTTAAAAGCAACAAACTCTTCCATCTTTTCAACATCAAAGTAATCATAAACACCTTTGGCATAAGAAGATAGGATCTCATTTTCATTAAACTCACATTGGAAAGGAAGGTGTTTACGCTCTATATTGGAGTAGCAACTAAAATCATAAATGTGGCATAAAGATTCAGCATAGCAATAAGAAACTTGTATTTGATCCCATAAGTGTTTCCCTTTCTGAGCTAGGCGGTGCCGCGTGTAATGAGCATGCTCATCTGCTTGGTGTGTGAGGTGATGATGATTTCTCGCCCTTCGTTGGTAAACCCCAAGAGGAAGGTGTGATGTAGCACAGCAGAAAATTTCCCTCAGTAAAGATACCAAGGTTTGTCTCCAGTAGGACTCCGGAGATGATAAGTAGGTGTCAGCGGCGCAACTGACGCGGACCTGCACACAGACACAAATAACTTTGTTCCCAATGAAGTTCAGAGAGGTTGTCAATCTCTCCGGTCTTGTTGTTCACAAAGGATCAAACACAAGGGATAATGATAGCAACTGAAAGTAAAAGAAGAAAAGTAAATGAGCGTGGAAACAGTGATGAGGATATGGACCGGGATACGTGATGTTCACTACTGATGTCTCTCTCCCAAAACACGATAAAACTGCTATGCGAGGTGAACAAATTACAGAAGGGCAATTGACAGGATTATGAATGCACCGCAATGCTAACTATGCTACAAAAGAAAGGAAGAGGCTCAAAAGCACGGGCAGAACGCCAAAATAAGTAGACCGAAATCCAACTGCATCTACTACTAATCATCCACTTTGAGACATCTATCCAGAACATCTCGCTGGTATTAAGTTGCGAGCCCCACCCAAAGTGTAAACCCAAAGCAACAGACAACTGCATTAAAAAGCACTTTGCGTAAAGTAAACAATCCTTGTAACCGTGGTTACAAGCACCGTTGTTTTCACCCTTGTGGCAACAGCACATCCCCTAGACTCATGTTTCTATCACTCAAGCATGTCATCAGGGGGCATGAACCCACAATCGAGCATAACGTTCCCTCTTGGGGTTACTACCTACTACTTGGCCAAAGAAATAAAAAGCAACGGAGGACATGCAAGAATTACTTAAGAACAAAAATATAATAGATAAGAACCAAATATATTACTCTATCACAATCTGAACATAATCTCATAATCCATCAGATCCCATCAAACTCAGCATAGCAACAGCAGAAAGATTACAAAAGTGCCTCGATCATGTAGGGCAGCTCACGAGGTCTAAACCATGAAGAACGAAGAGGGGAGGAGAACATCACATAGCTACTGATCACGGACCCATGGTCCAAAGGAAACTACTCACGGCACATCCGGGAAGCATCCATGGTGGAGAGGAGACTCCCGCAGGTCGGCCCTCCCTCCGGCAGGGTGCCGGGAAGAGGTCTGCTGGTGCTCCCGATCTCGGAAGCGCGGCAGCGGCGGAACAGAGGCGAGATCGCGAAAAAGGGTTCTTCTTCTGATGGTTTCTCGTCACGGAGAATATATAGGCGAAGGGGGGGATCCAGGGGTCCAGGCGCCCCCCCTGGCGCGGCCAGACCCTAGGGCGCGCCACCAGGGCGCCTGGGCCCCTGGTGGTGGCCCTCTGTCCCCACTCAGGTCCTTCCGGAAGGTTCTTCTGCGCTGATTTTTTTATCTGATTTTTCCCGAATTTTTGGAGCACTTTTTATATGGGGGAAAACTGAAATAGAAAAACAGCAGAAAACAGGAACTGGCACTGTGGTGCACTGAGTTAATAGGTTAGTCCAAATATGATCAAAAGTGTATGAAAGTGTATCTAGATCATAGCAATATCACACAAAACATGCATGGAGCAAGCAGAAATTATAGATACGTTTTGGACGTATCAACATCCCCAAGCTTAATTTCTGCTCGTCCTCGAGTAGGTAAATGATAACAACATAATTTCTGTGGTGACATGCTAGCAACCATATAAGAACTTTGAAAAGTAAAGCAATCAAGGTTAGAGATTCAATTCAAGTCATAACATGCAAGAGTATATATTAGCATTGAAACAAGTAACAAAAGAACATTAGGTGCAAGAGCTCTCGCTGTCCGTGACTCAAATGTCTCCAAATGGTGTTTGCGTGCAAGAAGGGGATAGGGAATACGAGAAAAAATATTTATTTGTTGAGAACTCAATCTACTAAAGTTTCACACTTGGTCTTTTTCTGGAATCTTATCTTGACTCGTCCCCAGACCACTAGCCAGGTACAAGTCAATTTGATCCACTCCTTTTTCAATATTTTGAGCACTCATGCAATGGATGAGCGTAAGCACGAGAGTTGACACTTAGGATGGCAAAGAGAGAAGTGCGGAGGAGGAGGAAGACAAAAAAAGGCTCACATCAATGAGGACAATCATAGGCAAGAGATGCCAAATGATAGATATGATGTGAGGGTAGGGATTGCCATGCAACGGATGCACATATGAGCTAGGAAGCTCTCCAATGAAACTAGTGGGGTGCATCTAGCTTGCTCGCTCATGAAGACCTAGAGCTCGTTTGAGGAGGCTCATCCTTGGAATATGCAAGCCAAGTTCTATAGTGTGAAGGTCCCCACATAGTTATATGCATAATTATCATCTCTATGGAGTACAAGGATATAGAGGGAGTACTAGTGTGGATCTCTCAAAAGGATAGTAGTGTTGCCCCTTTCTCTATTTTTATTTCTTTTTCTCTTTTTTCTATTTTTTTGAATTTTTTTGTGGCCTCAATGGCTCTTTCTATTTAACTCTCATTTGTCCTCTTTGGGATCTTTTATTGTGTCCACTTTGGGATCTTTCCTCACTTAAGGGCAACACTCTATTTTACAAGGAGGTATAGGAAATATTTCACACTTTACAAGGTACTCAAAATCATAAAGAAGATGTAACTATCATGATGTATGCAATGTATGTCGCTGCCAGTGTAGCAGGAACATGTATGACATGAAGATCAAGTCATGAAGAGGTGGAAGTTGCATGGAAATATATCTCGGAAAGGCTATGGAAATGCCTTGATAGGTAGGTATGGTGGCTGTTTTGAGGAAAGATATAAGGAGGCTTATGATGACAGAGCGTATCATGCCAAGGGTTTGGATGTACCGGCGAAGGTGGACACCAACTCTCGGAGTGAGAAGAAGGCAATGCACGGCACGGGAGAGGCTAGCAAAATATGGGAAGGTGGAAGTGTCAACTTTCAATACTTACATTAGTCCGAAGAACTCATGCACTTATTATCGGTAACTCTCAATCTAACAAGGAGATTCAAAAAGAGACAAGTACCCCGAGGGGGAGTGTATGGGGGTTTGTATATCCTTGCGCATCCTCGACTCATGGTACGTGAGTGTACTCTAATATTCGATCCCTCCAAAGATTAGTGATCCATCTAGTAGTTAGAGTTCTCAACTAGTTTTTGTAGGTTTTGAAAATACACACGGATTTCCCAAGATATGACACCTATCACTAATAGGCTAAAGCTCTTGACACCAAAAGTTCAGACATTACTCACATCAATACCTCAAAACTATTGCAAGTTACTACTAGAATTAAATAGCAACCTCAATTACCTACTTCCAAGACAAAACACAACTCAGTGCAACAACCAACTCTCTTAACAAGATAAACATGAAAACTAAAGAGATTTCCAGCAACAAACTAAAAAAAAGCCAAGGCTCTTGCTAAATACAAACTAAGACTAAAACTAAACATGGCAGCAGCTACGAAAAGATAAAGAACACACAACAGCAAAAAGATAAGCAGGAAAAATCCTATGATGTGTTCTAGATTGGAGTGGAGCGTGTTTCTCTCCCACACAAAGCAAGATGGGGTCTAACTTGTTATGACCAGCAAGCAAAACTTAAAGAAAACTAAAAATAAAACCTAAGAGCGAGACGTTCCAAGCATAGCACATAACGCATGAAGTGATAAAAATATAGTGAGACGAAGGACGAACTGATGATTGTTGATGGAGAAGGGGATGCACGGGGGCATCCCCAAGCTTAGACGCTTGAGTCTCCTTGAATATTTATTGGGGATGCATGGGGGCATCCCAAAGCTTGAGCGCTTGACACTCCTGGATCTTCTTTCATCATCTTCCATCGCACACTTGAAAACTCCCTTCATACATAACTCATCATAAGCTGATTAGAGAGGTTAGTAACCTTAATAAAATAAAAAAATTCCCAATGAATATAAAGATATTATTGAAGAGCTACTATTTCTCAAGAGTGCCAAAAAGTTTTTGCAAATAAAAAGCAAGCTTAAGGTTTGCAAAATTGAAGAGAGGCAAAACGTGGCAGAATCTGTGAAAAACAGAACAGCAGGTAGTAGAGAATTTTTTCGGGGCACTTCTACAACTCAAATAAAAAAACTCAGAACATACGAAAGTTTCACAATTGTATAGAGCATGCTGTCAAAAAAATTCAGATCAAAAATATTATCTGGTAATTTTATTCGAATTTTTTTATCCAGGGACAGAATCTGTTTTCTGGACAGCATGTCACAACTTTTGCTTCCCTTATCATAAGAGGCTATAACTTGGCACAAAGCTGAAAAATAAAGATACAATGATGTTGCTACAGTAGTAACAAACATCAAGACACAACAAAAGCAAAAAGAAACCTAATTCGTTGTGGGCTGCCTCCCAAAAGCGCTTTCTTTTATGCCTTTGAGCTAGGCATGAAGATTATAAAAGATGCTCACGTAAGAATAAGGATTTGAAGCAAAAGAGAGAATCAAGAAGCAAACATGAAATACATTTAAGCCTAACCCACTTCCTATGCATAGGCATCTTGTAAGAAAATAAATCAAAGAAGCACAAAGTCACAAGCATAGGAAGGTGGAACAAGAGCAACTTTAAAATTTTCATCAAAAAGAGAGGTGTTTTTGTAACATGAAAGATTTTAGAACCAAGCTTTCCTCTCTCAAAGTAATTTTCAGTAGTATCATGAACAACCTCAAGAATATAACTATCACATAAATCATGTTGTTCATGACCTGCAAGCACACGTGTATAGTTTTCAACACGGTCTTTACGATCATAAGATAAATGCAACCCATCACATTGAGCTTTGATAAGAGTAAAATTCTCCGGAGTTGGAGATTTCAAAAGGATAATAGGACAATCAAGTGTGGGTGCAATATCAACAATTTCATGCTTAACATAAGGAACTATAGAGAGTTCATTTTTGTTAGCATCATCCATAGTGGCATCTTGGCCATCAACAAAGCAAGTATCAAAATTTTCAGAAAGGGATATTTCAAGTGAGTCCTCGGAATCATGGGAATCCTCCTCAAAGCAATCATTGGCCTCTTCTTGGGCAGCAAACATTTTATTTTTAAAATCCTCAATATAAGAATTGGAAGTATAATTCTCGAAGCAATAAGCAAGAACTGTAAATTTTCCAGACTCGAAAATAGTATCGTGATACTTTTCAATCAAAGAAGCAATCTCATAGGCACCTTTAAAAGCAACAAACTCTTCAATCTTTTCAACATCAAAGTAATCATAAACACCTTTAGCATAAGAAGATAAGATCTCATTTTCATTAAACTCACATTGGAAAGGAAGGTGTTTATGATCTATATTAGAACAGCAATTAAAATCATAAATGTGGCACAAAAGTTTAGATGGCAATAAGAAACATGTATTTGATCCCATAAGTGTTTCCCTTTCTGAGATAGGCGGTGCCGCGTATAATGAGCATGCTCATCCAATGATTTTCCCTCAACCAAGTCGGTTGGGTTTTTAGCGCGAGCACAAATTGATCGAAGACGATCCAAGTGAAACATGTCCATCCTACCATATTTGGGTGGTTCATCACCCATGGTGAGGATAGCATAAATAGGCAAAGCAAGACAAAGGCAAAAGGCAGCAACTATTTTTGTGGTTTTTCATAAAGGAAATTGAGATAAAAACTGAAAGTTAAACTAACAAGACTAAAAAACAAAGGTAAAGGGTAGTGTGCAACTCCCCTATCTTAGCACTCGGAGTCCCCGGCAACGGCGCCAGAAATTCTTTGCTTGGTGTGCGAGGTGATGATGATTTCTCGCCCTTCGTTGGTAAACCCCAAGAGGAAGGTGTGATGTAGCACAGCAAAAAATTTCCCTCAGTAAAGATACCAAGGTTTGTCTCCCGTAGGACTCCGGAGATGATAAGTAGGTGTCAGCGGCGCAACTGACGCGGACCTGCACACATACACAAATAACTTTGTTCCCAACGAAGTTCAGAGAGGTTGTCAATCTCTCTGGTCTTGTTGTTCACAAAGGATCAAACACAAGGGATAATGATAGCAACTTAAAGTAAAAGCAGAAAAGTAAATGAGCGTGGAAACAGTGATGAGGATATGGACCGGGATACGTGATGTTCACTAGTGATGTCTCTCTCCCAAAAGACGATAAAACTGTTATGCGAGGTGAACAAATTACAGAAGGGCAATTGACAGGATTATGAACGCACCGCAATGCTAACTATGCTACCAAAGAAAGGAAGAGGCTCAAAAGCACAGGCAGAACGCCAAAATAAGTAGACCGAAATCCAACTGCATCTACTACTAATCATCCACCTTGAGATATCTATCCAGAACATCTCGCTGGTATTAAGTTGCGAGCCCCACCCAAAGTGTAAACCCAAAGCAACAGACAACTGCATTCAAAAGCACTTTGCGTAAATTAAACAATCGCTTATTGGCTTCTCGCCCTTTGTTGGTAGGCCCCAAGTGGAAGGCGTGATGCGGTACAGCAGCGAGTTTTCCCTCAGTAAAGATACCAAGGTTTGTCTCCAGTAGGACTCCAGAGATGATAAGTAGTTGTCAGCGGCACAACTGACGCGGACCTGCACACAGACACAGATAACTTTGTTCCCAACGAAGTTCAAAGAGGTTGTCAATCTCTCCGGTCTTGTTGTTCACAAATGATAAAACGCAAGGGGATAATGATAGCAACTTGAAAGTAAATGCAGAAAAGTAAATATAGCTTGGAAACAATAATGAGGATATGGACCGGGATACGTGATGTTCGCTAGTGATGTCTCTCTTCCAAAAGACGATAAAAATGCTATGCGAGGTAAACAAATTACAGAAAGGCAATTGACAGGATTATGAACGCACCGCAATGCTAACTATGCTACAAAAGAAAGGAAGAGGTTCAAAAGCACGGGCAGTACGCCAAAGTAAGTAGACCGAAATCCATCTGCATCTACTACTAATCATCCACCTTGAGATATCTATCCAGAACATCTCGCTGGTATTAAGTTGCGAGCCCCACCCAAAGTGTAAACCCAAAGCAACAGACAACTGCATTAAAAAGAACTTTACGTAAAGTAAACAATCCTTGTAACCGCGGTTACAAGCACCGTTGTTTTCCCCCTTGTGGCAACAGCACATCCCCTAGACTCTTGTTTCTGTCACTCAAGCATGTCATCGGGGAGGCATGAACCCACAATCTAGCACAACGCTCCCTCTTGGAGTCACTACCTACTACTTGGCCAAAGTAATAAACAGCAACGGAGAGCCTGCAAGAATTACTTAGGAACAAAAATACAAGAGATAAAAACCAAATATATTACTCTATCACAATCTGAACATAATCTCATAATCCATCAGATCCGATCAAACTCAACATAGCAATAGCAGAAATATTACAAAGGTGCCTCGATCATGTAGGGCAGCTCACGAGGTCTAAACAATGAAGATCAAAGAGGGGAGGAGAACATCACATAGCTACTGATCACGGACCCATGGTCCAAGGAAAACTACTCACGAGACATCCGGGGAGCATCCATGGTGGAGAGGAGACTCCCGGAGGTCAATCCTCCCTACGGCAGGGTGCCGGGAAGAGGTCTTCTGGTGCTCCCGATCTTGGAAGCGCGGCGGCGGCGGAACAGAGGCAAGTTCGCGGAATAGGGTTCTTCTTCTGGTGTTTTCCCGTGACGGGGGATAAATAGGCGAAAGGGGGCAGCCAGAGGTGGGCCAGGCGCCCCCTGGCGCGGCCAGGGGTGGGGCCGCGCCGGGTGGCCGCCTGGGCCCCCTGGCTCCCCTCTGGCCCCTCCCGGGCTCTTCTGGAAGCTTCCTCCACGCTGATTTTTTATCTGAATTTTCCCGAATTTTTCTGGCACTTTTTATATGGGGGAAAACTGAAATAGAAAAATAGCAGAAAACAGGAACTGGCACTGGGGTGCACTGAGTTAATAGGTTAGTCCAAATATGATCAAAAATGTATGAAAGTGTATCTAAATCATAGCAATATCACACAAAACATGCATGGAGCAAGCAGAAATTATCGATACGTTTAGGACGTATCAACAATCCTTGTAACCACGGTTACAAGCACCGTTGTTTTCCCCCCTTGTGGCAACAGCACATCCCCTAGACTCATGTTTCTGTCACTCAAGCGTGTCATCAGGGGGCATGAACCCACAATCGAGCATAACGTTCCCTCTTGGGGTTACTACCTACTACTTGGCCAAAGCAATAAACTGCAACGGAGAACATGCAAGAATTACTTAAGAACAAAAATATAAGAGATAAGAACCAAATATATTACTCTATCACAATCAATGAAAAAAATAGCGTGCTATGACAAAATAGCGTGGCCCTAAAAATATACTATTAGCGTGCTATTTCGCGCTATAGCGTGCTATTATCGAGGCATTGTACATAGATCCATTTAGCGAGAACATCACATAGCTACTGACCACGGACCCATGGTCCAAAGGAAACTACTCACGGCACATCCGGGAAGCATCCATGGTGGAGAGGAGACTCCCGGAGGTCGGCCCTCCCTCCGGCAGGGTGCCGGGAAGAGGTCTGCTGGTGCTCCCGATCTCGGAAGCGCAGCGGCGGCGGAACAGAGGCGAGATCGCGAAAAAGGGTTCTTCTTCTGAGCGTTTCTCGTCACGGAGAATATATAGGCGAAGGGGGGCAGCCAGGGGGGGCATCAGTGGTCCAGGCGCCCCCCTGGCACGACCAGACCCTAGGGCGCGCCACCAGGGCGCCTGGGCCCCTGGTGGTGGCCCTCTGGCCCCACTCAGGTCCTTCCAGAAGGTTCTTCTGCGCTGATTTTTTATCTGATTTTTCCCGAATTTTTGGAGCACATTTTATATGGGGAAAACTTAAATAGAAAAACAGCAGAAAACAGGAACTGGCATTGTGGTGCACTGAGTTAATAGGTTAGTCCAAATATGATCAAAAGTGTATGAAAGTGTATCTAGATCATAGCAATATCACACAAAACATGCATGGAGCAAGCAGAAATTATAGATACGTTTTGGACGTATCATCATCCAATGATTTTCCCTCAACCAAGTCGATTGGGTTTTTAGCGCGAGCACAAATTGATCGAAGACGAGCCAAGTGAAACATGTCCATCCTTCCATATTTGGGTGGTTCAACACCCATGGTAAAGATAGCATCAGTAAGCAAGGTGACAGGTATTTTTGGTATTTTTGATAAGGGGCACAAAAGTAAAAACTGAAAGGTAAACTAACAAGACTAAAAATCAAAGATAAAAGATAGTGTGCAACTCCCCTATCTTGTAGACTTGTGTCCCCAGCTACGGCGCCAGAAATTTTCTTGATGGCTTCTCGCCCCTCGTTGGTTACCCCAAGTGGAAGGTTGAGATGCAGTGCAGCAGCAAGTTTCCCTCGGTGAAGATACCAAGGTTATAGAACGAGTAGGACTCAGGAGATACAAGTAGGTGGCAACGTCGCCAGAAATTGCTTCCTAACTAGGGTGTTGTCGTGGACCTGCACACAGCAACAAATAACTTTGCTCCCAATGAGTACAGAGGAGTTGTCAATTCCTCCGGCCTTGTCGTTTACAAAGGATCAACGCAAGAGATAAAAGGTGCAAAGGAAAGTAAAAGCTGAAAGTAAATTGAGGGTGTGAACAATAATATGAAGGTGGACCAGGATCCCGTGATTTTCACTAGTGATGTCTCTCTCCCAAAAGACGATAAAAGTGCTAGCGAGTGATGACCCACAACCGTAAGGGATCTATTGAAGCATTTTCGATAAGTAAGAGTGTCGAACCCAACGAGGAGCAGAAGGTAATAGTAAGTGACTTTGGCAAGGAGATAACTGCAAGCACTGGAAGATAACTTTTTAGGGGTTTTTTTGGTATAAGCAACAGGAAAGTAAAAACGAGCAAAGTAAAAGGCACTGGAGAGTAATGAGTGGCCCAATCCTTTCTGAGCAAAGGAGAGGCCTAGCAACTGAACTTATAAAGGCTGAAGTGTTCTTGAGGACACACGGGAGAGGTAGTCATGTGCTTTCGCCATATTCCGTATCGGTACCATGTGCTGTCTTGATAAGTGTTGAGTGGGTGGATCTATGCTAGTACACCCTCTAGACTAAGATAAGTGCACTCTTATGATTAAACACCTTGCAAGCATCCGCAAATACAAGATAGTAATTAAGGCAAAAGCCTAACCATAGCAATACGATCGGTGATCCATTGTTCCCTTGTGCAAAAGCGTGCAAACTGGGGTTTCGGTTTCTGTCACTCCGGCAACCCACCATAAGCATTCTTTGTACACAATGTATTCTCCTAGGTCCTTGATAAGGCGAAGTGTTGAGTGTTCGACTCACACAACACCACTAGGAAAATAACAACACAACTTAAATATCAAACAACACATATTACTTCAACGTCATATGACTACTAACAACTAGACTTCTCCCATGTCCTCAAGAACTAAAGTAACTACTCACAAGACATAAAAGAGATCATGATCAGTGGGGATAAATAGATGATAAACAATCTGGACACAATGATATTTCTCCAAAAAAACTCAATAGCATTCACCACATAGTAGTAATCAACACCGATAGAGTAGAGAGGATAGATAGTACGGATTACAACACAAGTTGCAATTGTGAGATGAGATTGGATGGAGGTGGAGATGGTGCTGATGATGGGGACGATGTTGATGATGATCTCGATGATGCCCGTGACGATGGTGATGATGATGGCGATGATCTCCCCTTCCGGGAGGTAATCTCCCCGACGGAATCTGCCCGCCAGAGATGGCTTTTCTTCTCTGTAGGTTTCCACCACAGAGCGGCGGCGGAACTCCGAAAACTCTCCCTTTTTATGGTTTTTGGATGATGTGTGTTAAATAGGCCAGAGGGGGGAACCGGGAGTGGTCCCAGGGGTCTAGGTGCCCTCCCGGCGCGGCCAGGGTGGGGGTCGCGCCAGGTGGCCGCCCAGGCACCCTGTGGCCCCCTCTGGTCACTCTTTTGCGTGTCTTCGTGATCCTTCTGGAAAATACCCTCCGTCGATTTTCAGGTAATTTGGAGGTATTCTTCTTTAGCAACTCAGCGTCCACTTTTTACCGCTGAATCCTGCGTCTGCTGCTTCGGCACCGGAAAGTTGCAAACTGTGTAAAATAGGCCAAAACAACATAAGGATAGCATCATATCATGTAATATATCAATGAATAAGAAAGAATTACTATATAAAATAGTGATGCATTTTGGATGTATCAACTCCCCCAAGCTTAGACCTCGCTTGTCCCCAAGCGAATACTGAGCTTGGTAAACCTGTCCACAAGTTTAGAGAGTGAAGTGTCGATAAATAGAATACGGACAAAAAGTATCAAGGTTTCTTCATCAAACTCAAGCATCCTCAACAGCAACCTCAACTCATAAGGCCCTTATGAGAAAGTAATAACAATTATAATCAAAAGTAGGGCTGAGGAAACTCATCAAATTATGGCAAACATATCCTTGGTCAAAGGACAACTAATAACTTTTACTCTTGCTCTTTATTTTTAATGAAACAATTTTAAGCTTTTGAAAAAAACATGTTATTAGTCATGAAGTGCAAATGCTAACACAAAGGAAGATGCTTGCTTGGCAAAAGCTTTCGCAAACAACTTACTTATCAAAAGATAATGTCAACAAGGATGTGGCATGGCAAAACTTAATGCAGCTTTATATGGATGAATCCTCATCAACATCAAATGTCTGTTCTCTTAGAGAAAAGAAGGAAGTGGGACAACTGACTCAACATGAAGGTGGATGAAAGGCCTTGTTAAGGGCAAGCAGGGAAAACTCATGTGCTATCCTTAAATCAAACAGCATAAAAATAGATTTTGGGGCGGTGCATAGTTTGTCAACGAATGCTAATAGATAGCTCAATTACTTCTCAAGATGGACAAGTTTCGAGGAACGGCTCCCAAGTGGAGACGATCACATCCCCTTAATCTCCTTTGTTTATCACTGCCAAAGTTTCTGATTTCTCATAGACCAAGCGTGAAGGAGGGTTTGTTTGTTATATTATCTTTTGAGTTGGGCGCACCCATGCCAGTTCCTCCTCGTATTATGGGTTTGCAGATTACACATGCAATCCCGAGGTAAAACTTGTCCAACTTAAGAAGATCATGAATTGCCTACTACTTCCTCATGAGCTAAACAAGAGGCACAAAACAGAAGATTTTGAGCATTTAAGGATAACACATAAATTCTATACTTATAGGAGTGGTAGGGGAATACCACGAATAGGAAGGTATGGTGGACTCATATGTAAGATATTGGTTTCAGGGTATGGATGCACAAGCAGAAATCTACTTGGCAAAGAGTTTGGCTAGCAAAGGCTTTGAGAGAACAGACAATTGATGCTAATTTAGATGCAAAACACATAAGGCATAAACATTAAGGTAAGCATAACACATCAAGTTGTCTTCCTTGTCAACATAACACTTCAAGCATAATAACATAAAGGCTTTGGCTATGTCGCTACTTGAGAAAACATGCATGTTGTCATGACCAAAGTTATGTTTTCCAAAATTAAATAAAGTTTTCAAAGCCATACCTGATATAAGGTCAATACTCCCCATAAGAATCGTCATATGAGGCCGATTGCGCAAAGAGAATACCGAGTGCAGCGAAGGAACTAATAGATTTCTCATTAATATTCCATTATAGACGACTCCACACTCACGGATACAATCTCTCCACAGAAGGAGTGATAGACCTCGATGCAAACACCTATTTCATATAATAACCTCCCTAGACATGATATGACTCTACTTGACTCTAAAAGACTAAGATAAATATAAAGATACCGGGCACTCCCCCAAGCTTGGAACAAGCCAAGGGGATGCCATTACCCAAGGAGATTTCACTCCTCATTCCTGTTGTTGTTGATCACGTAGTCCTCGGCGAAGCGCTTCCATGGAAGGGGTTCTCCAGTCTCATATGAGAAGTTTGTCTCCTGAATCCTGCATGCAGCACCCATACCCATGCACATAAACCTTAGTTCATACTCACAGTTCTGGTGATGTAGATCATAAATTTGCCCTTGGATCTCTTCAATTCTTTCTTCAGATGCGGTGATGCTTTTCCACATCTGCTTCATCTCCTTCTTGTAGAAAGCCTTCAGATCATTGATGAGGTCGAAGTTGGCTTCAACACCCCGCTCGATCATCTTCTTGTACTTGAAGACTTATTGCTCCACTTCTTCTAGCCTGGCCTGAATGCTCCCCTCCTTGACAGGTCCCTTCAGATCTTCTTGATGGAGGACACCTTCCTCCATCCGAACAACCTGAGGGTGCTTCTTCACCTCAGGGAGGTAAGGGTTGATGACGTTGACGACGAACTTGTCCTTGGGGGAACTTGGGGAAGCCATGGCACCTAGGTCTAGCTAAAAGATTTCCTGGCAGAAACAGATTGAAGAGAAAACACACGAAATCGCGAGATACGTTGCTGGAACGATCCGGGCAAATATATAGCAAAAATTTCTGCAACAAAAGGAAGGTAACGAGCCAAAGTGGGGTTGGAGATGGACTCCTGGGTGCCCAGGCGGCCTCCCGGCGCGGCCAGGAGGTAGGCCGCGCCAGAGGGGCGCCTGGGCCCCCTGGAGCTCCTCTCCGGCTCCACTTAGGCCTCGAATTTTCCTAATTTTGCAAAAACTCATAATATGGAACTTTTATGGCGGTTCGCAATGTTTCCTTACCGTAATACATACCTTCCCTATTCTTCTTCTGTTGGTGTCTGAAACAGGGCTGCAACATGTTCTTCATGAGTTGTTGTACGTATTATATTTACATCAACATTGACGGGATCTCCCGCCATGTAATGCTTGAGTCTTTGCCCATTCACAACTTGAGGTTTGGTGCCTTCAAAATTTTTAATCTTGATTGCACTAGACCGGTAGAGTTCTTCGATGTGAAATGGCCCTTCCCACCTGGAAAGTAGTTTACCTGGAGAAAACCTGAAACGGGATCTAAACAATAAAACTTTATCACCAACATTAAATTCACGTTTCAGAATCCTCTTGTCATGCCACTTCTTTACCTTTTCCTTGAACATTTTAGCGCTCTCGTAAGCTTCACTTCTCCACTCATCTAGAGAAGTCAAGTTCATGAGACGCTTTTAACCCGCTAACTTTGGGTCAGCATTAAGCTCTCTAACAGCCCAGAAAGCTTTGTGCTCTAACTCTAATGGCAAATGGCAAGCCTTGCCATAGACCATTTTATAGGGAGACATGCCCATGGGGTTTTTGTAAGCAGTTCTATACGCCCACAAAGCATCTCCTAACTTATTTGACCAGTCCTTCCTATTTCTATTAACTGTCTTTTGCAAGATCAACTTGATCTCTCTATTGGTGAGCTCAACTTGCCCACTAGTTTGAGGATGGTACGGTGAAGCAATTCTATGATTGACATCGTACTTGGCTAAAGCTTTTCTAAAAGCTCCATGCGTGAAGTGTGATCCTCCATCAGTCATGAGATACCTAGGTACACCAAACCTAGGGAAAATTACATCTTTGAGCATTTTCAAAGATGTTTTGTGATCAGCACTCTCAGTGGGGATTGCTTCAACCCACTTGGTTACATAATCAACAGCAACTAATATGTGAGTGTACTTGTGCGAAGAAGGAAAAGGACCCATAAAATCAAAACCCCAGCAATCAAAAGGCTCAATCACTAGTGAGTAATTCATAGGCATCTCATTCCTTCTACTAATATTACCAACTCTCTGACATTTATCACAGGCTAAAACATAATTTCTAGCATCTTTAAAAAGAGTAGGCCAATAAAAACCTGATTGGAGAACCTTATGTGCGGTTCTCTCACCGGCATGATGTCCTCCATAGGGACTATCGTGACATTGCTTGAGAATGTCCTTCTGCTTGTGTTCCGGTATGCATCTTCTCACGATCCCGTCTGGACCTTCTTTGAAACGATTTGGGTCATCCCAAAAGTAATGCCTCAAATCATGGAAGAACTTCTTCCTTTGCTGAAATGTTAAACCTGGAGGCAAATACTTTGCAACGATAAAATTAGCATAATCTGCAAACCAAGGATCGGAAAGAGATTGTACTTTAACAACGGCAAGTTGTTCGTCTGGAAAACTGTCGTTGACTGGGATGGGATCATGCGGTATATCTTCCATCCTTGAAAGATTGTCCGCTACAGGGTTGTCTGCTCCTTTTCTATCAACAATCTGCAAATCAAATTCTTGAAGGAGGAGTACCCATCTAATGAGTCTTGGCTTGGCATCCTTCTTCGTCATAAGATACTTAATGGCAGCATGGTCAGTATGAATAATAACTTTAGAATCAACAATATACTGCCTAAACTTATCACAAGCAAACACTACTGCTAAGAATTCCTTCTCAGTAGTAGCATAATTCTTTTGAGCACTATCAAGGGTTTTACTAGCATAATGTATAACATTCAATTTTTATCAACCCTTTTTCCTAAAACAGCTCCAACTGCAAAATCACTAGCATCACACACAATTTCAAAGGGTAAACTCCAGTCAGGCGGTTGTACTATAGGAGCGGTTATTAAAGCTTTCTTAAGAACTTCGAAAGCCTCCTTACAATCTTCATCAAATACAAAAGGAACATCCTTCTGGAGAAGATTAGTGAGGGGTCTCGAGGTCTTAGAAAAGTCTTTAATAAATCTTCTATAGAAACCAGCATGACCGAGAAAATTACGAATACCTTTAATGTCCCTTGGATAGGGCATCCTTTCTATAGCTTCAATCTTCGCCTTGTCCACTCCAATTCCCCTCTCGGAAATCTTGTGGCCAAGCACGATCCCTTCGTTAACCATGAAGTGGCACTTTTCCCAGTTTAGAACTAAGTTTGTATCCTCGCATCTCTGCAAAAATTTATTGAGATTGTGGAGACGGTGGTCAAAGGAAGTTCCATAGACGGAGAAATCGTCCATGAAGACTTCCACAATCTCCTCACAGAAACCATGAAATATTGCAGACATACATCTCTGAAAAGTAGCAGGGGCATTGCATAAACCAAAAGGCATACGCCTATAAGCATAAGTACCATAAGGACAAGTGAAAGTGGTCTTCTCTTCTTCAGCAGTGTTAACATGAATTTGAGAGAAGCCTGAATACCCGTCAAGATAGCAAAAGTGGGTGTTTTTGGACAGCCTCTCAAGCATCTGATCGATAAAGGGCAGCGGGTAGTGGTCCTTCCTAGTTGCCTTGTTCAACTTCCTGTAATCAATACACATTCTATATCCAATAATAATTCTCTGAGGTATTAGTTCATTCTTATCATTAGGGACTACAGTTGTCCCTCCTTTCTTAGGAACACAATGAACTGGACTTACCCACTTACTATCAGCTATAGGGTAGATAATACCTGCGGCTAGAAGCTTGAGGATTTCGGTCCTCACAACATCCATCATCTTTGGGTTCAACCGTCGTTGATGATCAACAACAGGTTTAGCATCGGGCTCGAGGTTGATAGTACGTTGACAGATAGATGGACTAATTCCCTTAAGGTCATCAAGGGTATAGCCAATTGCACCACGGTGTTTACGAAGTATCTCCAATAATCGCTCTTCTTCATATCCTGAAAGGTTAGAGTTGATAATAACAGGATATACTTTCTTTTCATCTAAATAAGCATACTTGAGCGTATCGGGAAGAGGTTTGAGATCAAACACTGGGTCTTCTTTCGGTTTGGATAGAATTCCTAAAGGTTCAACCGGAAGGTTGTGCTTCAGGATAGCAGGTTGTCTCAAGAAGATTTCATCAATTTCATTTCTTTCCTGCATATGAGTACCATTCTCGTGGTCCTCCATGTATTGCTGCAAAGGATCATTAGGTGGAATAGAAATAGAAGCAATACTTTCAATAATTTTATCATCACTAGGTAATTCAGTACCACGAGGCTTCTTAGAGAACTTAGAAAAGTTAAATTCATATGGCTCACCATTGAATTCAACAGAAACTTTACCCTTCTTGCAATCTATAATAGCTCCACAAGTTCTGAGAAAAGGTCTACCAAAAATAATAGGACAAAAACTATCTTGCACTGAACCAAGTACGAGAAAGTCGGTAGGATACTTTACCTTTCCGCATAGGACTTCAACATCTCTCACAACCCCAATAGGAGAGATAGTAGCTTTGTTTGCAAGATGAATAGTAACATCAATCTCTTCAAGTTCACAGGGTGAAATCTCACCCATGATCTCTTGATAAAGCGAATAAGGAATCACGCTAGCACTTGATCCCAGATCGCATAGCCCGTAATAATTATGATCTCCTATTTTAACAGATACAACTGGTGTACCTGAAATTAGGCTTTTATTCTTGGCTGTGACAATGTTAGTTGAAACAGCACAAAAATTTATAATAGTATCTGAAACATCATTAGTAACTAAATCTTTAACCATCGCAACTTCAGGATCGACTCTGATCTGGTTCTCACGTTTGCCTGTTCTTCTCTCACTTTTATTTATTATGCCTGTCACAAAAGAGTGCTCCCTTATCCTTGAAGGAAAAGGGGTCTGTTCATATATAACTGCAGGCAAAATAGGATCAGTAACGTGAATATCAATAGGCACTTCCTTGAAAGTCTTATGGTGCTGACCCTTCTTCATCTTAGAAGAATCAACATGAGAGGCAAAGTTCTTACAAAAACCAATCACGAGATGGGAATCCAGACCAATCTTAGAGCAAAAGGTATTAAAATAATCAGTTTTCACATAGCTCTCAATATAATCATGCTCATAATTTGTAGCAGGTTCAATACCTTTATCGATTTCCCAGTCTTCAGTATTTTTCTGGATCCTTTCGATGAGATCCCATATTTCTTCAACGCTCTTTGTCTGAAATACCCCGCTAGAGGAGGCATCCATTATTTCCTTATCCTGACGAGAAAGCATGGCATAAAAATTTGTAAGTATAATATCCTTGGGGAGCTTATGGATAGGACATTTGAACATTAGGGATTTAAGTCTCCCCCAAGCTTGAGCGATGCTCTCTCCTTCGCGAGACCTAAAGTTATAGATGTAATTCCTGTCTCGATGAACTTCATGAAGAGGGTAAAACTTTGTATAAAAGAGAGACATAAGCTCTTCCCAATTAAGAGAATGTGAGTTATCGAGGAGCTTATACCAATCTGAAGCTTTGTCCGTAAGCGATATGGAGAATAATTTCTTCATAACGAACTCCAGTGACACACCCGCAAGCTTGAATAATGAACATAGTTGTGATAAATATAGCAAGTGTTCACCTGGATGTTTGTCTCATGCATAGCGATTAGCTAAGACATAATCGATAATACCAGATGGTATCTTATAAGGCACAATTTCAGCAGGGGCAGGAGTAACTACCTTAGTTGTGGGGCGGTTCCCCAAGAACAACGATCCAAGAGTAGGGGTGTCCATAAGGACAAAAGCAGCAACAGCAAAACTAAAAACAGAAATATAAAAATTTCCTTACCAACTTCACTTACTAATAGCGCTACGCTCCCCGGCAACGGCACCAGAAAACGGTACTTGATGACCCACAACCGTAAGGGATCTATTGCAGCGTTTTCGATAAGTAAGAGTGTCGAACCCAACGAGGAGCAGAAGGTAATAGTAAGTGACTTTGGCAAGGAGATAACTGCAAGCACTGGAAGATAACTTTTTAGGGGTTTTCTTGGTATAAGCAACAGGAAAGTAAAAACAAGCAAAGTAAAAGGCACTGGAGAGTAATGAGTGGCCCAATCCTTTCTGAGCAAAGGAGAGGCCTAGCAACTGAACTTATAAAGGCTAAAGTGTTCTTGAGGACACACGGGAGAGGTAGTCATGTGCTTTCGCCATATTCCGTATCGGTACCATGTGTTGTCTTGATAAGTGTTGAGTGGGTGGATCTATGCTAGTACACCCTCTAGACTAAGATAAGTGCACTCTTATGATTAAACACCTTGCAAGCATCCGCAAATACAAGATAGTAATTAAGGCAAAAGCCTAACCATAGCAATACGATCGGTGATCCATTGTTCCCTTGTGCAAAAGCGTGCAAACTGGGGTTTAGGTTTCTGTCACTCCGGCAACCCACCGTAAGCATTCTTTGTACACAATGCATTCCCCTAGGTCCTTGATAAGGCGAAGTGTTGAGTGTTCGACTCACACAACACCACTAGGAAAATAACAACACAACTTAAATATCAAACAACACATATTACTTCAACGTCATATGACTACTAACAACTAGACTTATCCCATGTCCTCAAGAACTAAAGTAACTACTCACAAGACATAAAAGAGATCATGATCAGTGGGGATAAATAGATGATAAACAATCTGGACACAATGATATTTCTCCAACAAAACTCAATAGCATTCACCACATAGTAGTAATCAACACCGATAGAGTAGTGAGGATAGATAGTATGGATTACAACACAAGTTGCAATTGTGAGATGAGATTGGATGGAGGTGGAGATGGTGATGATGATGGGGACGATGTTGATGATGATCTCGATGATGCCCGTGACGATGGTGATGACGATGGGGATGATCTCCCCTTCCGGGAGGTAATCTCCTCGGCGGAATCTACCCGCCAGAGATGGATTTTCTTCTCTGTAGGTTTCCGCCACGGAGCGGCGGTGAACTCCGAAAACTCTCCCTTTTTAGGGTTTCTGGATGATGTGTGTTAAATAGGCCAGAGGGGGAACCGGGAGTGGTCCCAGGGGTCTAGGCGCCCTCCCGGCGCAGCCAGGGTGGGGGCCGCGCCAGGTGGCCGCCCAGGCACCCTGTGGCCCCCCTCTGGTCGCTCTTTTGCGAGTCTTCGTGATCCTTCTGGAAATACCTTCCGTCGATTTTCAGGTAGTTTGGAGGTATTCTTCTTTAGCAACTCAGCGTCCACTTTTTACCGCTGAATCCTGCGTCTGCTGCTTTGGCACCGGAAAGTTGCAAACTGTGTAAAATAGGCCAAAACAACATAAGGATAGCATCAAATCATGAAATATATCAATGAATAAGAAAGAATTACTATATAAAATAGTGATGCATTTTGGGCGTATCAGCGAGGTAAACAAATCACAGTTGGGCAATTGACAGGATTATGAAGGCACCGCAATGCTAACTATGCTGCAAAGAAAGGAAGGGCTCAAAAGCAATGGGCAGTACGCCAAGGTAAGTAGACCGAAATCCATCTGCATCTACTACGAATCATCCACCTTGAGATATCTATCCAGAACATCTCGCTGGTATTAAGTTACGAATCCCACCCAAAGTGTAAACTCAAAGCAACAGACAACTGCATTAAAAGAACTTTGCGTAAAGTAAACAATCCTTGCACCCGCAGGTACAAGCACCGTTGTTTTATCCCTGGTGGAAACAACACATCCCCTAGTCTCATGTTTCTGTCACTCAAGCTAGACATCAAGGGGTTGAACCCACAATCGAGCATAACGCTCTCTCTTGGAGTTGCAAATAAAATACTTGGCCAAAGCAAATACCGCAACGGAGAACATGCAAGAATTTACTCAAGAACAAAATATAAAAGAGAAGAACCAAATATATTACTCATCACAATCTGAACATAGTCTCATAATCCATCAGATCCCAACGAACTCAGCATAGCAACAGAAGAAATTACATAGATGCCTCGATCATGTGAAGCAGCTCACGAGGACTCGAAAGTGGAAGCACAAAGAGGGGAGAGATTCATCACATAGCTACTGGTCACGGACCCATGGTCCAAGGGGGACTACTCACGATACATACGGGAGGCGTCCATGGCTATGGATGGTCTCCCGGAGGGGGTTCCTCCTTCCGGCAGGGTGCCAGGGCAGCTTCTCCAGGCAGCCCCGGTCTTGAAACGGCGGCGGCGGCGGTACAAAGGCGAGATCGCGAAAGAGGGATCGATATTAGGGGTTTCCACCCCGAGGGGTAAATATAGGCGAAGGGGGGCATCAAGGGGACCCACAAGGCAGTCAGGAGGGTGCCTGGCGCGGCCTAGGGTGGGGCCGCGCCACCTGCCCTCCTGGCTGCCTGGTGGTGGCCCCCCTTCCCTCTCTTGGTGATTCCGGAAGCTTCTGTTGCGCTGATTTTTTATATATTTTTCCCGGAATTTTTGGAGCACTTTTAATGGCCGGAAAACCTGAAATACAAAAACAGCAGAAAACAGAAACTGGCAACTGGGTGCACTGGGTTAATAGGTTAGTCCAAATAGGTTCAAAAGTGTATGAAAGTTCAAGCAAAACATGGCAAAGTCACACAAAACATGCATGGAGCAAGCAGAAATTATAGATATGTTTGGGACGTATCAGTCGTCGTCGAGTCTCCACGTGAAACGTCGATCACCATACCTGTTGTCGATCAAGAACCCTGAAAAGAGTTTGGGGGTAGTATCATGAGTACAGAAGTACTCAGCATCCAACTATAGTGGTCAACTGACCCAGCAAGCACTTCATCACTCGTCATTCTAGGACAACTAGTAGTTTACGGTAAGGATGGGGTAAGTGGTGAGGTTGCTGCCGCACTAGCATTTATGAAGTGGCTAACGATCTAGAGAGTAAGGTAAGAAGCCAAGCATTTGATGAGTAATCTCCTCCAACAAGTCTTGCTATCAACTACTTACGCAATCATAACACCTATCCTATCCTTGTCCTCCTCTTCGCGTCCCGACGAAGAAGAAGCAGTCAAGGCACACACACACACATTGATCAAGTTATAGTTATGATTCAGTTGATGTTATCTATGAACAAGACGTAGGTTCCAAGTCGTCCATAACCGTGGACACGGCTTCTCGAAAAGATTTAACCCTGCAGGGGTGTACCAACTGCCCATTACAAGGCTCCGCACGCACGCCCATCTCTCTCAGTTTCTACCCATCACAGGCAACCATTTTATGATTTAGTTCCGAGAGATCCGAAATGACAGGTCCCTCTAACTAACAACGAACAAATTCGGGTGGCCCCCGGTGAGTCGACATCCATCTCAGGAGCCGGCCGCGCTCTCGATCTGGTCTCTACCGTCTATCGCAGGTTTGGATAGCCGGTTAATCACACATGGGAAACCGGGTCCTCAGCTGAACAAGGTGGACCAACAAGGAAACCATGTCCCTGCTGGCCCAGGTTGGTTTGAAAACTACTGGCGGCCGATCAGCACACACACGGTTTCAAATGGTAAATCAGCTTGGGCCACCACTGAAAATGTTTGAAGCTAGGTAGGTAAGAAAAGGGGACCCCATAAAATCCCACACGCGGTTAGGCACGCTCAGTCTTAGAACCAATACCCGGAACTCGGATCCTAGGTGACTCGAATGGAACAAAGCGTCGGGGCGGGATAGCCTAGACCTTCCATCCTTCGTCGAATATAGTCAACATTATATAATCATATCATCAACAATAATATAATAATGTGATAGCCCAAAACCAAGGAGTAACAGGGTAACAACGTAGCATCCTAAGCATGCATACTAAGCAGGGGCTGAGCAACGAGCAATAGTAACATAGCAGTACATGGTTTGCTGGGAGGATACATGGTTGTATCGGTTTAAGAGAGGCTGTAAACATGTGGTAGGATCAAACATCGAGCCTAACCTAGACTAGCATGCAAACCGCTGGTTGAAATAGAATGGATCATAAGTAATGTATAGTTCTTGCCTGTTGATAAGTCGGTTCCGAAGGTGTAGTTGATCGCAAGCTCGCAATGTCTCCGAAAGTATCCGCGGGAGCACACAAGAAGAAAACACTGGAAAGCAATCAACGGACATGCAACTATTACTACAAAGCAATCACGAGCAAGCATTGAACAAACAAGCATGATCAAGTATGATGCATGTCACTTTAATAGCATGGCATGAACGTAAGAACGCGCAAGTTTAAATAAAGCATCGGGAAGCAAGTGTGCAATGCTACCGACAACCTCCTTATGTATTATGTAGGTGAATTATGGATCCGAAGGATCCTTATGTTATAATTATTATGATGCATGATCATGGAAAAAGCAAGGATTGTAGAACATGGCATGAACAAGAATTACCCACTCACGAAGATAGACCTCGAGATGGGGTTCTTTAAATTAAATAGATATAATGACATGGCATGGTATGATGCACCTAAATAATACTTTCTATTACAAGCAATGAAATAAATAGTGAAACAACGCCGCCAGCAACTACGGTTATGAAAGAACTACGGTGCTCAGAACACGACAAAAGAAATGAAGAATTGCACCACGTGCAACACGTGAGGGGTTCATGTGCAAAAGTTACACTGTCACCACAATAATACTTGCCCGACCAGAAAATGGACAACGCCATCGCGTTCCTCACGAAATTCTGCCCCAAAAGCATATATAACATCATGTGTCCGGAGCAGGTATGCACATAGCACTAGCAAAAGCAAAAATGAACTTGAACCAGGGATCTCACGGCTGGAACCGTGGTACCCAAACCACTAGAATACGTAGCAAGAACTACGCAAACTATATTATGGACGGAGCAAACAGATAAAAGAAAAAATAGAGAAAGAGGCTGTTGGAACTTGAACCCAGCACCTCGACGTAGCAACCACGGCGACGAACTACTGTGCTAGAACTCGATCTCTGTCAAAAGAACAAAACTAAAGCAATATGAAGCTAATACGGCGCGCTAACTGAAACTGAACAAAACGCAGCCTGACGAACTGAACAACAGATACTTTGCGCAGCAAAACAAAAGGAGCGCCTTGCCTGGGATTTGATCCCATCTGACGGGAGATAAAACAGAGAGGTGGCTAACTGAAACCAACAGCGAACAAATCTGCAGCGCACTTGTTCTCTGACGAAAACTGAAGATCAGGCTTCAGATCACCGCGGCATAAACAGGGCAGCGACGCGGGGAGGCACGGGAAGGGGAGGGAGGAGGAGAAAAAGAGAGGGAAGAGAGATGGCGGCGGGGAGAGGGAAAGGAGAGGGCTAGGGGCGCTAGGGTTCGGGAGGAGGAGCTAAAAAAGGGGCTGGAGGGAGGCTGGCAAGGGGCTCCACTCCTCTCTGCCATGGCTTCACCGTGAGAGAGAGAGGGGAAAAGGTGAGGGAGAAGGAGAGGGAGAGGGGATGACAGGTGGGGCCAGGGAGATTGGTCTGTGGTTTGGGCTGGATTGGAGTTGGACTGGGCTGGGGGAGAGAGGATGTGGCCCAAGTGCCTAGGAGAGGAGTTTTCTGCCTTTAATCATTTAATAAAATGAGAGCAGAAAAAAAAAGCAAAATAAATAGCAAATGGATGTTACAGATCATATAAAAAATATGATTCCCCATCTACATGAATTATGGGACTTTAAAAAATGATTTGGGTCAAAATGTTTAAGTATAAAAATGGCAATTAAATTCATTTAAAGGCCATTTAAATTACAACCCCATTTTCTGGACATGATAGAATCATGAGAATTGGCAAGGAGTTTCATCATGGAACAACATGATGACATCCATAGGATCTTGCTTAGGGGAACAAAGATGAGGCTTGGGGGAGATGGCAAGCCAGAAAAGGAACAAATTGAAGGAATCAAAATAATCCTTTTACATAACATGAAAAATGATTGGGCACTATTCTGTCACATGGATTATGGCAAAGAATAAAGTTGCAAATTTTCATCCCCAATGGGAAAAATAAAAATGCAAATTTATATAGAATTTGCTAGTTTTGGGCTGTTACATGGTCCTAGTATAGTTTGTTTCTTTACTAATCATCATGTGCGCTTGAGCGAAGCAAACTTTCTTATTGTCCAGATCAAGGTTTGAGATCTCATTTATATTGTTATCCAACACTTAAGAGGCCTTGAGTTATACTTATGCTAGCAAAATTAATGTTAAGCCTTTAGTTAGGGGATCAGCTATCATGAACTTAGGACATATATGCTGAATTTAATATTTGATCTTGGAAAGTACCTTTCACAACATGATACTCACTTGATTGTTGTTACTTGAAAACTATTGTGCGGATTTCTTATCGCACAAATTGATTAGTTATGTATTGTATCAGTCTAAGTACGTCCGGAAGCCGGAAGCCATAAGGTTTTCCTGGTTGTATCACAACCCAACTAAAACTCAAAATTGCATTGTAATCACCTTAGACAGTAGGCTTAGTGGTGGAATACAATTCCTTTTATGTAGGTATACCATGAAGTACAAATGTGTTCCTCAGCGCAGATGACGTTCATCATGAAAAGCTTGAAGTCGAAAAAGCCAAAAATTTCAAAGTCTTAAATCGCGGCTATATTCGCGAGCACGCGCGTATATTGTTCGTACAGAGCATTGCCTACCACCTCACTCAAGTGTACACACGAGCTGTCCTTATATGCTGGTGTGAATCATTGTCTACAAGCGAGGTGGGACAAAAAAATTACATGCACTCCAGTACGCCACCCACTCGTCTATAGTCTCTGAAATTTTGTCTAGTGGCCGGAGGTTCGTGCTCCTTATGTATTAGGCCCAACAAGCATTTGCCTCCTGGATCATAATTCCAAACCATGTAGATATATGCATGCTCTGTATCCCAATGTCTATTGCATACCAACATGAAGCATGCAAGAGAAAAATAGTAGGTCGAAGCATTTGCCGAAAATCACTTTGGCTCCCGAGCTCTACCGTGGACTTTATGAAAAAAATTAAAAAATTACTTTGCAAAAAAATCTGAAACTTTTTCTAAACAAACATACACACATATAATACATATGTACAAATTTCAAAGCATTATGATTTCATATGTGGTATAAAGAAAGAAAAAGACAAATATGATTTTTAAAATGAGTCGATTTTTTAGATTGTTGGGTTAAAATTTTGTCTTTTTTGCACACCCTTCAAATCATAATATATTCAAACAAAAATTCACACGCTAGTGCAAAACACATATGTTCCATGGATTAATTTTTGGATCTTTTGGAAAGGTTTAAATATGATTTTGAATTTTTCTTTACCCTTTTTGCAAAATAGACGCTGGTGCTACCAAGGATTACGACAATGAACTAGATCATAGATAAGAAAGCGCACATTGCAAACTTTTCGTTTCGTCTTGCATTATTTGTTTTTTTTACTATAAATTTGTACCATTAATTTCCTGTAGATAACTATCTAATGATTGAAAACAGATATGCCTTGCATCTTTGGTGAAAATAGCCTAGAAACTGAAAGTCACAATCCTTGGCACCGTAGGACCACAATTACAAAAAAATTGTGTTATTGCAAAGGAGCTTGACTACAGCAAACAAGTAGAAAATCATATTACAAAACCATAACAAGGAGGTTACAAAGAACGACTGTCCTTGGCTCAAGATTCCATTACAGTGCAATGCAAAGTGCAAAGGTGATCGACAACTATTTGACCACTAGCTCATCAGTTCAATACCACAGTTGGGCACCACCAAGGCACCAAGTCACCAACAACATGAACAACAAGCCAAGAAACAAAGCCAACAGACAACTCAATTTGTACACAACATCACCAGGAAATTCAACCATCCAACAGAGCACAAAGTCGTAACTCCCGAGATACCCAGATCCACGTGCACATGAGCACAGCGCAAGACCAACCTGCTCATACATCAAAATAAGTCATCATCACAAAAGTTACTACTGCTTCAAAGAAACATCCCTGGTCATCTAAGAAACACACCAATGCACAGCAATTACAAACGCCTTGCTAAAAAAATACTAAACAACAAATATGTTCTACTAGACAGCGCCCACTAGAAACAACCAAGCTCCAGTACTGCAGTTCTTCATCAAACTCTAGAAACCAGGAGATGAATACAAGCGTAGTACTATCATATTCTTGACAGTGCGAACCTGAACATAATCCATGCTGTTTCTGAATCTAGGAAAACGTTATTCAGTGTTCATCTATGAGCATCAAATACATGTAAAAAACCAACAAAAGCTAAGCTACTATTCTATTATAATCTAAGAACTGCATTGTATGAATCTCAGAAACAAATATAGCTGATATATGCCTAAAATATAAAAAGATAAACCACAACCAAAGACGAAACAGGATGCTGCTGTTCTTATCCCAAATTGATTGATACTCCCCCCATCCCACAATGTTCTTATCCACAAAGCAACCATTTGAGGAAAAACTAGCTCATGATTGCCGGCACGGCGGCACGCAGAGCGGCCATAGCTCCAAGGCTAGGTCCCAGAGCAAGGGGAACAGAGGGGAGGACCCAGGAAAACCAGGGACTTACCAGAACAGATGTAGCCGCCGCCACCATCGCACGTCGGGAGGCCCACACAGACGAGGCCACATGCAGTGAACTGAGCCTTCAACCACGCATGTGTGAGAGGTCGCGACTGGTGCCCAGCAACTGTCGCTGGAGACCACGAGGAGATCCGCAGATCAACCTGCTCATACATCAAAAGAAGTCATCGTCACAATGCTGCGAAAAAACATCCCTGATAATCTAAGAAAAAACAATGTGCAGCAACTACAAATGCCTTCCTAAAAAGGCAAAAATAACATATGTACTAGATAATGCCAACTAGAAACAAACAAGTTCCAGTGACACAAGTATTCATCAAACTCTAGAAACCAGGAGATAAAAACAAGTGCAGTATCATATTCTTGGCGGTTAGAACCTGAACATAATCCATGGTGTTGCCAAATCTAGGATCAAGTTATTTAGTGTTCATCTATGAGCATCAAATATATGTAAAAACCAACAAAAGCTAAGCTACTATTCTAGTACAATCTATGAACACTAAATCATCAGCTTGATGGCCGACACCAGTCACTTACGGCTCGATGGCCAGCATAAAATAATAATAGTTGATGTTTTGTTTCGATGCTTACTGATTAAAAAGAGACACACTTATTTACATATATTTCAGGTACCACAGAAAAAGAAATGCATATGACCTTTATTCATTTCATTAACCACGACTTGATGGCAGAAGCGCACAGAGCATGAGAGGACAGAGGAGAGGAATGAGTGGCTTACCTATGCTGGAACCGAAGACGAACCGCCCACCGGAGTGGCAAGGTGGAAGGCATCGGAGTGAGCGCGGGAGCACATAAAGCTGGTTTGCCGGCCAAACTTGTGCCCAGAAGGTACACCCAGCAACAGCGCTACAAATGTGAGTACAAACCAAAATCATTAATACTAAGGCAGAGAAACTAAATAGATGGATTGCCAAGCATTAAGATAGCCATAATCCAGAAATATTAAGAGACCCAAGAGCACTTAGAACTTATCAGCAAATCCACAACAACCAAAGCAAGCAAGGTTTAGTTTTGGTAAATAACTAAATATCAGACCTAAACCAGAAGACCATTTCATTATATATAGTATTACACTATTACCACATACATAAACCTAAACAGTAGCGATTCCCTAATTTTCTGACATGGACAGACATGATAACCATGATACCCAGTAGACATGAGCATAATAGTGACTCCATGAGCAACCCAAAGACAATAAGGCATCACCAAGCAACCTAGAACTGACAATTTGGAAAAACAATATGCCATCATCCTAATCAAATTACCTAAGTAGCGATATGGAAAAAGATTGTCGTCACCAAAAGCATGACAGTACACCACCATAGAATCAATGATGACTTGATGGCCGGCACGCAGAGCGGACATAGCTCAAAGGCTAGGTCCCAGAGAAAGGGGGCAAAGGGGACCCAGGAAAACCAAGAACTTACCAGAATGACTGTAGCCACCGCTGGCGCTCTTGCTGCCACGTCTTCGCACCAAACAAGACCACAGGCACCAAACCAAGCCTTCGACTGCGCACGCATAGGAGGTCAAGGATGGCATCCAGCAACCATCGTCGAAGAGAGCCACAGGTCCATACATCAAGCATGGCGCAGGACCAGCCTATCCATACATCAAGAGAAGTCATCGTCCAAAAGTTATGACCGCTTGAAAGAAAACATCCCTGGTCATCTAAGAAACACACATTGGTAAAAAAGGTGTGTAAATCAAATATCTACTAGACAGCACCTAGTAGAAACAATCAAGTTTAAGTACCACAGCTCTTCGTCAAACTCTTGAAACTAGGATATATAACAAAGCGAAGTATCATATTCTTGGCAGTTAGAACCTGAACCTAAACCATGCATGGTAGTGCAGATCTAGGACCAAGTGTCTTAGTGTTCACCTAAGAGCATCAAACATATGTAAACACAGATGATGCTATTGTTCTTATCCCACATTGATTGCTATCGAACAATAGCACAAAATATCTCTCCCCGGTCCAACACATACATAGTTAACCTGAAAAGCTTCTAACACTATTTATCAAGCCTAAAGCCAAAACGGTAGCAATTCCATGTGAACAAAAGCTATATATTATACAAACTTCTGCATTAATAATAAGCAACAGAGGGCAACAACCCTCCAGCAGCAGCAATTCAGGACCCTCTAGATGCACAATAGAGAATAGAGAGCAGCAAAATAAATATTAGCTCCAGCTAAACTTCCGTTTTATCATACTGCTTCATCCAAGTTTGGCTTTGTTGTTAGGGTTAATTGGATCTATGCCATTGTAACTTTCACCGATTGGAAAAATACCATTACAAAACCTGGACTTGGATATATGCCACTACAACTTATTAATACCTCTATCTATGCCCTTATGGTCATTACCGAACCATATACATTGAGTTATACTCCCGTATGTACACAACTCACGGATAGACAGAACTTAAAATGTCAGTTCACAGGTCCATATGAGCCGACGAATGACCCATATTAGAACAGTAGACTCATATTAGTGTTTTTTATTTTCTGTAATTATTTCAGATTTTTCTGTGAACAAATTTTTGGTGAGAATTTGAATTTTTTTTTAATTCCTTGCGCCCGGATGAGCCCGAAATGCTTCCGGAAAGTTGAAAACAAGGGTATTACGGTCAATACTGTAGTACACACTGAAATACATGTATTATTTGAGCTGTTATCCTCTTTAAGTGCAAAAAATGGCATACATAGAGGTATAGGAAAATTGGAGTGGCATATCTCCAAGTCCAGTTTTTGTAATGGCATTTCTCCAAGTGGTGAAAATTGGAGTGGCATAGATCCAATTAACCCTTGTTGTTATAGTACCTATTTTGTTCTTTTACAAACCTACAAACAAAGGCATAACCAGCACAGAACTAACAGACCAATTTCACAGACAAGAAAGATCATCGCAATCACATGATTGTGGTGGCCAGAAGAACACCACCACAGATCGAACACTAAATCATCGGGCAGATGGCCAGCATAAAACAAATATAATTTGGTAAGTTTTATTGTTTCGATACTTATTCATTGCAAAGAGCAAAGCTTATTTACATATCTTTCAGACACAATAAAAAAGAAATGTATATGACATTTTTCATTTCATCTACCACAGCTCGATGACCATGGTCACAGAGAGCATGGGAGACTGGAGGAGAGGAAACAACAGCTTACCTATGCCAGAATCGAAGACGAAGCGGTCAACGAAGGGGCAGGGCAGGAGGAGTCGGAGTGAGCGCCGTAGCAGGGCAACAGACTCGCTGGTGATGTTGGGCGTCTTCTCCCCTGCGCACACCACACGGCGGTCGTGTGCACCTGCGTGAGGAAACAGCATCAGGAAAGAAGAGCAAATCGTCCTAGAACAACAGCGCAGCACCCGTACCATAAGTATTCATTTATCAAAAAAAATGGAAGTTGTGTGGAATCTAAGGTTATGTACTGTTGCAGGAACACCACCACCATGGCCGACACCTATCAGTTGCGCCTCGTCGATCGCATAACAGAGAAGGGCCCAACCACCACTGCCGGGCCGCTATCCCCACCAGCCAGAGGCCACGGCAGGGGCAGCCGCCTGCGACCCAAGCCATCCGCGGCCCGCCCCGCCAGATCGAGATCCAGCCGCGCCCGGAGCTGCAGGGACGGCCGACCTGACCAGCGAGCACCTCCACCACCACGCCACCGGAGTAGCCAGCGCCGCCCACGGCCGAAGCCCGCCGCCGCCGCCGCGACCCCAACCGCGCACACCAGTACTAGCCCCGCCGCCCAACGCTGGTCGCCGCACGGGAGCTCCTCGCGCCTGCATGCCGCCCAGCCGCGCCGCCCGACGCCCGCGACGCGCCCCGGCCCGGAGGATCCGTCCCGCGCCGGTTCCTTCTTGCGAGGGGAAGAGGAAGCCCCGCCGCCGCCGCCGCCGGCTCCGGCCTGGCTTTGCCGAGCCGAGCCCTGTGGCAGCGGCGAGGAGGCGGAGGGGGAGGGAGGAGGCTGGCGGCGGCGCGGGATTAGGGTTCCCCCGGTCGCCACGCGGGGGCGACACGGGAGGGGAGAGGGGAGACCTGGATAGGGGTTATACCAATGTATTCCACGAATCTAGCCTAGTGTCGATTATATCTCGTCTGAACATCACATTGGACACGAAGAGGTTTTTATGATTATGGCGATGGTCTCACCCTTGCCGTCACAAGGCTTTCAGTCCGATGATAACTTCATAGAACGCATCAGACATGTCATGGAAACTGCGGTGAACTAGATGATACCTCGCGCGTTGCTGCGGGAATTTTTCAGAGAAAAAATATAAAAAAAATGGTTTTCTAAAAATATAAGAAAATGTTTTTTCAAACATGAGAAAAATTATTAAGTGTAGTATAATTTGATTATAAATTCTCTTTTGAAATCAATAATGTTTAGAGCAACAATGTAAGAAATTTGATTAAAATCGAAAAAAATGAGTATGATTTTTGTTTTGTTAATTTATTAGCTTGATAATATATGGTGAGAGACAATATGAGATGAAAATAATGTTGAGTAGAGATAGTGAAGACATCTCCACCATTGGCTAAGGCTAAAGCAATAATATCAATTATAAATGTGCATAGAAAAATAAAATATGAGATAACTCATAATTTGTGAGGCTAAATGCATAAAAAGTTATTATTTATTTAGGTTGCATATGCATGCAATTAATGGAAGCATGTGCATGCATAGTTGATAGATTTTTTTGCATGGTGGACCTACTTGATGATATGGATAGCTTGCATGTCAAGATAGATAGATTAGTGGGGATGAACTATTTAGGTATTATAGATATCAAAGAGAAGGAGGTATCTCTGCATGACAGGAAGGTGTGCCAATTGTGTGCCGAAATTTTTCCTCATGTTGAGGCTTGTCCTTCGAGTTACCCACGGACCAGGACCAATGAAGAGAAGGATTTGTTGAGCAAGAAGATCACATATATTTTGGCGAAGGCTTCACCTACTGTGATTCACTTCTGCTCATAAAGTCAAGTTTTACATATCAATAAATCATTTGTGGCATCGCCATCTACCCCGCATGTGGTTGGAAGGAGTTCCGGAACTCCAATATTAAATTAGTAGCCATCAGTGCTATTGTTTTCCTGCTGAAGCTAAGTTTGTATTGTTGGCTTGTAAGAACTCTTTTGACTATTTTGCAAGAATGAAACATATCTGTTGAGGACTTGTATCCAAAATCCGATTGCAAGTAGATGATGGAGTTACAACTACATAAAAATAATGTTGGGGTCGAGCCTAAGTTGTAAATCGGGGATGACTCTCAACTTGAAGCATCGATGAAAAGAACCTAAAAAACCCGGTGACAAGTTGGTATGCTTCTGGGTAACGCAAAATGTAACAGCTTCAGACGCATGTTGGGTTTGCAAATAGTTGTGCACATGTGTTAGCTAAGGATAGATAATCATAATGCAGCTGGTGTGTGGCTAGCTCCACGTAACACTGATGTTTGTAGTCATTTTACAAATACTTCTTTTATGTGGCTAAAACCTAACCTTTTGCGATGAAAATCTCTATACTACACATTTGGATTTGTACTTTTGTGATACCACTTCATTTCATGTAGCATTCATCGGCATCAAAGCAAGCGCCCATCCAAAGAACCGTATTATAGAATTCCTTGGCATCAAAGCGAGCGTCTGTCGAAAGAATGGTAGATGTAACTCTGTATTGTTACATAGTATTTTTTTTACATAAAAACCGTACTATAGTGTTCTGGTATACCAAATCGTTACGCATCAAAGACTTTAGATCGTTATGCGTCACAGAATTTAAGGATCAAAGTTATAATGACACCTTAATCTCAAACTCTTGCACAGGCAGGCGTGCAAAGAGGTGGTTCATCCGAAACCTGCTCTTACAATTGGATGCTTAGTCTGAAGTATAGCCGAATTCCACGGACCGCCGGAGAGATGGACAACGCCACCTGTTGGTCCAAGGCAGTAGCTACGTTCATGCAGCCGTCGACAAATAAGCACAATCATAGGTATTCACTGAAGCTGCAAACCTAACAACGTTTGTATTTAATACTTTCTCTGTTCTGAAATAAATGTCTCAACTCTAGTACAATTTTGTACTAAAGTTAGTACAAAGTTGAGACACTTATTTTAAAACGGAGAAAGTAACAACATAACAGGAAAGCAAAAACCAGTTAAGGCAAATCAAACTGCAAAATAATCTTGCAAACAATAGTAAACAGAAGCACCATTATAGGTAAACAGGAAACTGTAAAATTTTAGGTCAAGGAAATAATTGAGCACAAGTGATATGTTATGCAAAATATATTAAGAACATAGTTAGTTCAATTCACCCTCTCATAGTTCACCATGACCGCTGGCATAGTAGCATATTTAAACTTAAGCTAACAGAGTTTGTATTATTGAACTGGCAAATACTTATTTTCGATCCCGTCGCCTTGAAACCTAAAGTATTCATTGAAACGGTGAAGATTTATTCTGCATAGGATCAACACCATGTTTAAAACATAGTCATGCCATTTTCATTACACTATATTAATAGAAATTCAACACAATCAGCCATAATTACAAAGAGGTGAAGCTAGAAACTAATAGTAAGGCAATGCATCATTCTATGCACAATAGTTGAAGATGGAGATTGAGAAGAAACATCACCATTTTTAACTGACATTAAACTAAATGATTCAGTGAGGTGTCGAGTTGTAAGTTTAACACAACAGAAGTACAAAATATCACAATTTTTCAACTAACACTAAATTTAATATGTTTAGGATTGTTTAATCAAAAGTTGAACACCTTCGTGAGATGGAAATTTTGAGACTTCCACAATAATTTTTACTTCTTAATATGAGAAGTCTGAACTAGGAACATGCAATAGACACTTGGAACATTACCCTCAATAAAGCCAACAGATCAACCTAATCAGGATCACCACCGGACCTTAACTACATAAGACTAAAGCAACTAAAGACAGATCAAGACGAAAGGATGCATTTACAGGAACTGATGTCATTCTAGGATGACAAAAAAGAGCACTGATTCACATTGTTTAGATTCACACAACAAATATACATTGAAAAGGCAATACACGAAAACTAACTTCAACTTTAACGCTAAGACTAACTTTTATTTGCCAGTATGATGAAATGAAGAACTTTTTTTCATATTAGCGATTGATCTATTAAAACTGATACATGAATGATATTTTTGTCAACAACGCATAAATTTAACCATAAATATTTACTTATAATATGTCTAAAATTAATATCAATACATATGAATAAAAAGTACTCCATAAAACAAAATATTGTGATGCCATTTATACAACTTAATACATACACTTCAAAATTATTTACATGTTAAATTATGTACAATACTTTTTAATTTTATAGTTTGACAGTTCTATAAATAATTATGATAACAAACACATTTGGTAAGTGCATATCAAACATATTTTATATTTGTTGATGACTACACTAAGCATTGTTGTTTCAATAAAAAATATAAATTATATATGCACACAATTGTGATATTTGTTGGATCATATTCTAAAACTTTCTATATGTATGCTTACTTAATCCTATACCAGAAATTACTATTGTGATATTTTTTGAATCACATTCTTTGCAGATCTTTACCATAAATAGTATAAATTATGTAGTATTATAAAATAGATGTTTTAGCTCACAAGTGATATGTTACGCAAAATATATTAAGAACATTATTTAAATAACCGGCTATGTTCCGGTTATAGCCCAACCATAGCCTTTTGGAAGATCTCGGGCTACGGCTACGCCATTGATAGGTTAAATGAAAAAAAACGCTAATAGTTGGCTATAGCCCTACTTACCCCCTAATTAGACCATATTTTAACCACTAAACTTCATGTTTTTTGAATTTTTTTCCTCTTCTTCTTTTTATCTCTTTTTGTTCAATCTGATTCAATAAAACTTGTTTGTCTTGAATAGTTCAATACTTGTTTAGATTGAATAGTTGAATGAGTTGTCGCTCGAGTCATGTTTGAGACATATTTTCTCCCTTTCTTTTGACAAAATATGACAAAACAAATTACCTGTTTTTGGAAAACAACTAAATGGATGTAGCCTTTTTTACCTGCTGAAAATGCCGGGGATAGATGCAATAGCCTATTTTAAACTATGATTAAGAAAAGAAATGCAAATAACCAAAAGATTTTAGCCATTATGCAGATCACTAGTTAAATCTAGTATCTATAATACTATAATAGATCATCTCCACTATCTTGTCTATCTCAACATGCAAGCATGCCACATCATCACACAATTATGAGTGGGATAAGGCTCACCTTAACATGCAACCATGCATGACACTAGACCCACCACCACATTCAACCATGCATAGAAACATATTTTTTTATTTTCTTACTATATTTATATATTTTAAAAATAAATAAACATAATCAAATATAATAAGTTATATGTGTTTGAATGTTTTGGTTATTTGCTATTAATTTAAATATTTAAAATTCACATAATTAAATTTCATTGAAATATAGGCGACTAATTGCCGCAGCAAAGCGCGGGGTATCATCTAGTTAGTTCAATTCACCCTCCATAGTTCACCATAACTGCTGGCATAGTAGCATATTTCAACTTAAGCTAACAGAGTTTGTATAATTGAACTGGCAAATACTTATTTTCGATCATGTCGCCTTGAAACCTAAAGTATTCATTGAAACGGTGAAGATTTATCCTGCATAGGATCAACACCATGTTTAAAACATAGTCATGCCATTTTCATTACACTACATTAATAGAAATTGAAGACAATCAGCCATAATTATAAAGAGGTGAAGCTCGAAACTAATAGTAAGGCAATGCATCATTCTATGCGCAATAGTTTCAAGATGAAGATTGAGAAGAAATATTACCATTTTTTAACTGGCATTAAACTAAATGATTCAATGAGGTGTCGAGTTGTAAGTTTTAACACAACAGAAGTACAAAATATCACAACTTTTCAACTAACACTAAATTTGATATGTTTAGGATTGTTTAATCAAAAGCTGAACACCTTTGTGAGATAGAAATTTTGAGACTTCCACAACAATTTTTACTTTTTAATGTGAGAAACCTGAACTAGGAACATGGAACATTACCCTCAATAAAGCCAAAAGATCAACCTAATCAGGATCACCACCAGACCTTAACTACATAAGACTAAAGCCACTAAAGACAGATCAAGACGAAAGGATGCATTTACAGGAACTGATGTCATTCTAGGATGACAAAAGAGAGCACTGATTCACATTGTTTAGATTCACACAACAAATATACATTGAAAAGGCAATACTCGGAAACTAACTTCAACTTTAACGGTAAGACTTAACTTTTATTTGACAGTATGATGAGATGAAGGACTCTTTTTAATATTAGCGATTTATCTATTAAAATTGATACATGAATGATATTTTTGTCAACAATGCATAAATTTAACCATAATATTTACTTATAATATGTCTAAAATTAATATCAATAGATATGAATAAAAAGTACTCCATAAAACAAAATATTGTGATGCCATTTATACAACTTAATACATACACTTCAAAATTATTTGATGTTAAATTATGTACAATACATTTTTATTTTATAGATTGACAGAGGATTTCTATAAATAATTATGATAACAAACACATTTGGTAAGTGCATATCAAACATATTTTATATTTGTTGATGACTACACTGAGCATTGTTGTTTCAACAAAAAATATGAATTATATATGCACACAATTGTGATATTTGTTGTATCATATTCTAAAACTTTCTAAAAGTATGCTTACTTAATCATATACCAGAAATTACTATTGTGATATTTTTTGAATCATATTATTTGCAGATCTTTACCATAAATAGTATAAATTATGTAGTATTATAAAACAGATAGTTTTAGCTCATAATTTTATTATATTTTTATTATATTCACATAAACACAAAACACATCAACTAATATTTATTAACATTGTCTTGTGGTTAACTTATGCTAAAAAAATAAAATTATGGTTTGTAAGATATAAGATGCTAAAAATAAGTTCTAAATAAGTATAAAATTTTAGTAAAATTATATTTATTTATTTTTGGTCCACCTCGGGCCTAAATAGACATATGATTGGCCCTAGTGGCCGCAGAGATATGAGAGCATGTGGAATTTAAGGATAAAGTGGGTCTGATTAATTGGTGCGCGAAAGGAGAAAAATAACAACGAAGAAATCAGGTCACTTAAACATATCGGGCGAGAGATAGCGAAGGAGTTGCGGTGTCGGAAAGAGAGTGTGGTCGAAGAAAGCAGCAGGCGAAACAGGGCGGCGGGTGAAATGGAGAGAGACGGTGAGATTGTCCACTTATTATATCAGTTAATCGTAGTTCTCTCTTTCCGATTGGTCCATGAAATGGCCAAGAAGCTTTTAACTAAAACAATTACTGGCACTTTAATCGTGTTTTTATTTTTTAAGATAAGATTTTAATTGAGTTAAGTGTGGTTTATTCGGTTTGTGATATGGACCCCAATCATGAACGATTAGTCACTGGGAGGGGGAGCGGAGCGACCATCCTATTCGCTCGGAGAGAGTTGATCCAGCGAACGTATTGATTCGCTACGACTTTTTTTCACCACAATTCTGGATGGTGAAAAAAGGCCATCTTTTTATATATTTTTAGAAAAACATTAATAAAAAATCACGCAACAAAAAATTATTACTATAAATATTTCATGTTGTAAAATCTTTAAAAAAAATCCATGAAAATATATGAGACACTATTAAAAAGATTACAATATTTGAGTAAAAACTTAAAATTTTATAAACACGGAAAAATTCATCATGTAAAAAAATAGTATAGTATAATTTTGCCATGAGATTAAGTGAAAAAATATACAATTGTCATGATATGGAAAAACATTTGTCTACAGTTGTCATGGATACATGACAAAAAAAATATTCATACTAAAAACAAGATTTACCTTGCTATGTCAAAAATTAAAATTTTATAGTGTATATACTACAATTTTTATCTTTTAAATAATGCAAGTATTCGATTCTTGGCACTTTCATGATCCTTATATATTGTTAGCCTCTTTGGACGTGCATTGTCCTTTCTCACCTCGAGAGTTGGTGCAAATTTTGCCTGTGCATCCAAATCCTTGGGATGATATACTCTCTCATTAATAAGCCTCATTATATATTTATCAAAATAGCCATCATATCTACCTATTATGGCTTTTCATAGTCATTCTGAAATACAATATCATGCAACATACATCTCTTATACATGACTTGATTTTATTCTTCATCGTCATATTGCTTTTGCTTTAGCATAAAGTCGCATGATAGTTGGGTTTTGCCCTTTACATCTTTTTGCTATATGTCATGCTAGTATCATTGCATATTTTGTTATACTGACAAAGACAAACATTGCATACAACATGTTATAGTTCGAGTTTAATTACGAGCACCTTGTAAAGGTGTGTTGATCATATTCATCTTTATATAGAGTGTTGCCCTTGATTATGATATAGTTCTCCCAATTAACTGGGGTGGATTATCAATAGATTGTTTTAGGCCGGGGTTTTTGTGGTTCCATTTTTTTGATGTTTTATTTCTAAATTCATAACCTTCCATTCAAATTCATGCAATGCCAATTTTCTAAATTCATAAAGTTTCTCAAATTGATGTTCTTTTCCAAATTTGCAAACATTTTTTATTTTTATGAACATTATTTAGTTCATAGTTTTTATTCAAATTTAATAAATTTATATCTAATTTATTAACATTTTTTAGTTTGTGGTTTTAAAAAGGTTATGAACTTTTGCAAATTCCTAATTTTATCCCAAAAAATATAAATTCTTGAATTATTTTCAAAAATCATGATATGATTCCAAAAGTCAATAGCCAACCTGTCAACCGAAATAAAATGACAAGAAATGTGCCTTGTGCTACATAGTCGGTCCATACAAAGGGCTTTGGGTGCTATAAGGGGAAAATTGGCGCTTGAAGCAATGTGGGAGCTCCCTAAGCCCCTTTTTTAAGATATACATGTGTATACAATTATTCTCAAAAATGCATATAAAGTTTTTTCTCCAACAAAAAATCATTTTCTTGACAAACTTAACAAAAAATACATGTGTATAAAGTTGTATAATAATATACTAGAAGATTGTTATTTTTATTTTTGAACAGTCAAAGGGCCTCGAAAGGCGAGACATCCCTTAGATAGAAATGCAAGTACATCTTATAACAAGAACCAAAGATACACGAAAATTACACACTAGTCCTTGAAATATGGGAAAAAGTTTTATAAGTGTATCTAGTGTCACCTTTGAGGTTTTGGAGTATTGATAACAAAATGGTGAAAGGACTAATATGTTTGTGAGAATACACATGATAAAATAATACTTGAATGATATTTTTAACTAACAATGTTTATCCCCAAAATTTACAAGTTACATTGAAGGAATTGGTGTCTCACTTGAAGAAATTGGTGCGGACACTCTGAGAAAATTGGCCATCACCTTGAAGAAATTGATGGAGTGTAGACTTCTTCGATAGTCATTTTCTTTTTTCTTCAGTCTTAGAGAATACCGTATTATTGGAGGAGGTCAAAGAAAATTAGATGTGCATTTTCGAGGAAAATGCTCAAACTTTCATATTCTTCGAGTGAAGCTTTTGAAAATCTTCTGCAACGGATGTTTATTTTCTCAGAGTGTTTGAGATGAAAATTTTCAGGACACTGTATAAATGTCTTCAATTGAGGAATCGGGAAATTGCCAATGCAATTGCCCTAATGTGAGACAGAGAGAGAGAGGGAGAGAGAGAGAGAGAAAGAGAGAGAGATCCGATCGTGCCACATGTCATGTGCTGGTTGGTAGGAACACCACCTAGCAAGGGTCAGATAGGAAAGGCTAAGACCTTTCAGTCGGGTTGCTCCTCGGCTATAAATAGTCGCCCCCAGCCCCCATTAGGTAGTTGGATGCTCCGAGAGAACTTTCATCCTTATCATGTGTGTCGATGTCCTGGATTATAGGTCCCCTACAACAACGAGTCCCACCAGGGGCGCGCCGGGTGGCCGCCTGGACTCCTGGGGCCACCCCAGGCTCCCCCCTCTGGCCTATTTATCCATCGTCATCCGAAAACCCTAAAATGAGAGGAGTTTCGCGAGTTCCGCCACCGCTCCGTGGCAGAAACCTACAAAGAAGAAAAGACATCTCCAGCGGGCAAATTTCGCCGGGGAGAACACCTTCCGGAAGGGGAGATAATCGCCATCGTCATCACCATCGTCACGGGCATCATCGAGATCATCATCAACATCATCCCCGACATCAGCACCATCTCCACCACCATCCTATCTCATCTCACAATTGCAACTTGTGTTGTAATCCGTACTATCTATCCTCTCTACTCTACCGGTGTTGATTACTACTTTGTGGTGAATACTATTGAGTTTTGTTGGAGAAATATTATTATGTCCAGATTGCTATAATCTATTTATCACCACTGATCATGATCTCAGTCTCGTAGTGATATATGTTGACGAAGGCTTCACCTACTGTGATTTGTGGCATCGCCATGATCTATCTCGCATGTGGTTATAAGGAGTTCCGGAACTCCAATATCCAATTAGTAGCCATCAGTGCTATTGTTCTTCTGCTGAAGCTAAGTTTGTATTGTTGCCTTGTAAGAACTCTTTTGACTATTTTGCAAGAATGAAACATATCTGAAATGAAACTCCATGGGCACTAGCACCCATGGTTTATTGATATAGAAGAAGCATTCCTCATGAGAAACCAAAAATTCGTCCCCGACGTGGATTGAACCCTAGTTGCTGGAGACACCACTTCACTCCATTGTCACTAGGCTACAGCCTAGTTCTCAGATGATAGACTTACAACTACATAAAAATAATGTTGGGGTCGAGCCTAAGTTGTAAATCGGGGATGACTCTCAACTTGAGGTGTCGATGAAAAGAACCTAAAAAACCCGGTGGCAAGTTGGCATGCTTCGGGGTAACGTAAAATGTAACGGCTTCAGAAGCATTTTGGCTTTGCAAATAGTTGTGCACATGTGTTAGCTAAGGATAGATAATCATAATGCAGTTGGTGTGTGGCTAGCTCCACGTAACACTAATGTTTGTAGTCATTTTACAAATACTTCTTTTATGTGGCTAAAATCTAACCTTTTGCGATGAAAATCTCTATACTTTTTTGAAATTAGGCTTTCGCCCCGCTTTATATATAAAGCACCATCCACATGTTCCATCATCATGTTACAACACTTATGAATACGCTGGCGCCACAACACAACAAGCCCAGGACCAACAGGGGAACCCCCACAACATGAAAAAAGGGGTCACACACACAATACGGTTCTTTCGATGGTCGCTTGCTTTGATGCCGATGAACGCTACATGAAATGAAGTGGTATCACAAAAGTGCAGGATTTTGATGCCGATGAACGCTACATGAAATGAAGTGGTATCACAAAAGTGCAGTCAAAGCAAGCGACCATCGAAAGAACCGTATTATAGCCTTCCTTGGCATCAAAGCGAGCGTCTGTCGAAAGAACGATAGATGTAACTCTGTATTGTTACATAGTTTTTTTTTTACATAAGAACCGTACTATAGTGTTCTGGTATACCAAATCGTTGCGCATCAAAGACTTTAGATCGTTATGCGTCACAAAATTTAAGGATCAAAGTTGTAATGACACCTTAATCTCAAACTCTTGCACAGGCAGGCGTGCAAAGAGGTGGTTCATCCGAAACCTGCTCTTACAATTGGCTGCTTGGCCTGAAGTACAGCCGAATTTCACGGACCGTCGGAGAGATGGACAACGCCACCTGCTGGTCGAACAAAACACAAAGCCCAAGCGACGGTGGCAATGGCATGGTGCAAAGGATGTAAGGCGGCAGCGGCCATGGAGGAGCACCGTCACTTGAATGGAGTTCACTCTTCACTGCCACTTTATATGTTCATGCAGCCAGAGACAAACCGTTCCAAGGCAGTCGCTACGTTCATGCGGCCGGCGAGAAATAAGCACAATCATAGGTATTCACTGAAGCTGCAAACCTAACAACGTTTGTATTTAATATTTCCTCTGTTCTGAAATAAATGCCTCAACTCTAGTACAATTTTGTACTAAAGTTAGTTCAAAGTTGAGACACTTATTTTAAAACGGAGAAGTAACAACATAACAGGAAAGCAAAAACCAGTCAAGACAAATCAAACTGCAAAATAATCTTGCAAACAATAGTAAACAGAAGCACCATTATAGGTAAACAGGAAACTGTAAATTTTTAGGTCAAGGAAATAATTGAGCACAAGTGATATGTTACGCAAAATATATTAAGAACATTATTTAAATAACCGGCTATGTTCCGGTTATAGCCCAACCATAGCCTTTTGGAAGATCTCAGGCTACGGCTATGCCATTTATAGGTTAAATGAAAAAAACCCGCTAATAGTCGGCTATAGCCCTACTTACCCCCTAATTAGACCATATTTTAACAGCTAAACTTCATGTTTTTTGAATTTTTTTCCTCTTCTTCTTTTTATCTCTTTTTGTTCAATCTGATTCAATAAAACTTGTTTGTCTTGAATAGTTCAATACTTGTTTAGATTGAATAGTTGAATGAGTTGTCGCTCAAGTCATGTTTGAGACATATTTTCTCCCTTTCTTTTCACAAAATATGACAAAACAAATTACCTGTTTTTGGAAAACAACTAAATGGATATAGAACTTTTTACCTGCTGAAAATGCCAGGGATATATGCAATAGCCTATTTTAAACTATGATTAAGAAAAGAAATGCAAATAACCAGAAGATTTTAGCCATTATGCAGATCACTAGTTAAATCTAGTATTTATAATATTATAATAGATTATCCCCACTATCTTGTCTATCTCAACATGCAAGCATGCCACATCATTACACAATTATGAGTGGGATAAGGCCCACCTTAACATGCAACCATGCATGACACTAGACCCACCACCACATTCAACCATGCATGGAAACATATTTTTTTATTTTCTTAATATATTTATATTTTAAAAAATATAACTAAACATTCAAATATAATAAGTTATATGTGTTTGAATTTTTTGGTTATTTGCTATTAATCTAAATATTTAAAATTCACATAATTAAATTTCGTTGAAATATAGACGACTAATTCCCGCAGCAAAGCGCGGGGTATCATCTAGTTGTCTATCTCAACATGCAAGTATGCCACATCATCACACAATTATGAGTGGGATAAGACCCACCTTAATATGCAACCATGCATGACACTAGACCCACCACCACATTCAACCATGCATGGAAACATATTTTTTATTTTCTTACTATATTTATATTTTAAAAAATATAACTAAACATAATCAAATATAATTAGTTATATGTGTTTGAATTTTTTGGTTATTTGCTATTAATCTAAATATTTAAAATTCACATAATTAAATTCCGTTGAAATATAGGCGACTAATTCCCGCAGCAAAACGCGGGGTATCATCTATTTAGTTCAATTCACCCTCCATAGTTCACCATGACTGGTGGCATAGTAGCATATTTCAACTTAAGCTAACAGAGTTTGTATTATTGAACTGGCAGATACTTATTTTCAATCTTGTCGCCTTGAAACCTAAAGTATTCATTGAAATGGTGAAGATTTATCCTGCATAGGATCAACACCATGTTTAAAACATAGTCATGCCATTTTCATTACACTACATTAATAGAAATTCAACACAACCAGCCATAATTACAAAGAGGTGAAGCTCGAAACTAATAGTAAGGCAATGCATCATTCTATGCACAATAGTTTCAAGATGAAGATTGAGAAGAAATCTCACCATTTTTTAACTGACATTAAACTAAATGATTCAATGAGGTGTCGAGTTGTAAGTTTTAACACAACATAAGTACAAAATATCACAATTTTTCAACTAACACTAAATTTGATATGTTTAGGATTGTTTAATCAAAAGCTGAACACCTTTGTGAGATGGAAATTTTGAGACTTCCACAACAATTTTTACTTTTTAATGTAAGAAGCCTGAACTAGGAACATGGAACATTACCCTCAATAAAGCCAAAAGATCAACCTAATCAGGATCACCACCAGACCTTAACTACATAAGACTAAAGCCACTAAAGACAGATCAAGACGAAAGGATGCATTTACAGGAACTGATGTCATTCTAGGATGACAAAAGAGAGCACTGATTCACATTGTTTAGATTCACACAACAAATATACATTGAAAAGGCAATACTCGGAAACTAACTTCAACTTTAACAGTAAGACTTAACTTTTATTTGGCAGTATGATGAGATGAAGGACTCTTTTTAATATTAGCGATTTATCTATTAAAATTGATACATGAATGATATTTTTGTCAACAACGCATAAATTTAACCATAATATTTACTTATAATATGTCTAAAATTAATATCAATAGATATGAATAAAAAGTACTCCATAAAACAAAATATTGTGATGCCATTTATACAACTTAATACATACACTTCAAAATTATTTGATGTTAAATTATGTACAATACATTTTTATTTTATAGATTGACAGAGGATTTGTATAAATAATTATGATAACAAACACATTTGGTAAGTGCATATCAAACATATTTTATATTTGTTGATTACTACACTGAGCATTGTTGTTTCAATAAAAAATATAAATTATATATGCACCCAATTGTGATATTTGTAGTATCATATTCTAAAACTTTCCATAAGTATGCTTACTTAATCATATACCAGAAATTACTATTGTGATATTTTTTGAATCATACTCTTTGCAGATCTTTACCATAAATAGTATAAATTATGTAGTATTATAAAATAGATAGTTTTAGCTCATAATTTTATTATATTTCTATTATATTCACATAAACACAAAACACATCAACTAATATTTATTAACATTGTCTTGTGGTTAACTTATGCTAAAAAATATGGTTTGTAAGATATAAGATGGTAAAAATAAGTATAAAAAATTAGTAAAATTACATTTATTTATTTTTGGTTCACCTCAGGCCTAAATAGACATATGATTGGCCCTAGTCGCCGCAGAGATATGAGAGCGTGTGGAATTTAAGGATTACAGTATATTAGCAAAAACTTAAAAATGTATAAACACAGAAAAATTCATCATGTAAAAAAATAGTATGTATAATTTTTCCATGAGAACAAGTGAAAAAATATACAATTGCCATGATATGGAAAAACATTTGTCTACAGTTGTCATGGATACATAACAAAAATATTATTATTCATACTAAAAACAAGATTTACCTTGCTATGTCAAAAAATAAAATTTATAGTGTATATAATAATTTTTTCATCTTTTAAATAATGCAAGTATTCGATTCTTGGCAATTTCATCATCCTTATATATTGCTAGCCTCTTTGGTATCATGCATTGTCCTTTCTCACCTCGAGAGCTGGTGCAAATTTTGACTGTGCATCGAAATCCTTGAGATGATATACTCTCTTATTAATAAGTCTCATTATATCTTTCTCAAAATAGCCGCCATATCTACCTATTATGGCTTTTCATAGTCATTTTGAAATACATTACCATGCAACATACATCTCTTATATATGACTTGATGTTATTCTTCATCGTCATATTGCTTTTGCTTTAGCATAAAGTCGCATGATAGTTGGGTTTTGCCCTTTACATCTTTTTGCTACATGTCGTGCTAATATGATTGCATATTCTGTTATACTGACAAAGACAAACATTGCATACAACATGATATAGTTCGAGTTTCATTACGAGTACCTTGTGAAGGTGTGTTGATCATATTCATCTTTATATAGAGTGTTTCCCTTGATCATGATATAGTTCTCCCAATTATCTGGGGTGGGTATTCAATAGATTGTTTCAGTCCGGGGTTTGTGTGGTTCCATTTTTTTATGTTTTATTTCTAAATTCATAACCTTCCATTCAAATTCATGCAATGTCAATTTTCTAAATTCATAATTTTTCTCAAATTGATGTAACTTTTTCAAATTTGCAAACATTTTTTATTTGTATGAACATTATTTAGTTCATAGTTTTTATTCAAATTTTATGAATTTATATCTAATTTATTAACATTTTTTAGTTTGTGGTATTAAAAAGGTTATGGACTTTTGCAAATTCCTAATTTTATCCCAAAAATATAAATTCTTGAATTATTTTCAAAAATCATGATATGATTTCAAAAGTCAATGACCAACCTGTCAACCGAAATAAAATGACAAGAAATGTGACTTGTGCTACATAGTCGGTCCATACAAAGGGCTTTGGGTGCTATAAGGTGCAAATTGGCGCTTGAAACGATGTGGGAGCTCCCTAAGCCCATTTTTAAGATATACATGTGTATACAATTATTCTTAAAAATGCATATAAAGTTTTTCTCCAACAACAAATCATTTTCTTGACAAACTTAAAAAAAAATACATGTGTATAAAGTTGTATAATAATATACTAGAAGATTGTTATTTTTATTTTTGAACAGTCAAAGGGCCTCGAAAGGCGAGACATCCCTTAGACAGGCATGCAAGTACATCTTACAACAAGAACCAAAGATACACGAAAATTACACACTAGTCCTTGAAATATGGGAAAAGGTTCTATAAGTGTATCTAGAGGTTTTGGAGTATTGATAACAAAATGGTGAAAGGACTAATATGTTTGTGAGAATACACATGATAAAATAATCCTTGAATAATATTTTTAACTAACAATGTTGATCCCAAAAATGTACAAGTTACATTGAAGGAATTGGTGTCTCACTTGAAGAAATTGGCGCGACCACTCTGAGAAAATTTTCCATCACCTTGAAGAAATTGATGAAGTGTAGACTTCTTCGATAGCCATTTTCTTTTTTTCTTCAGTCTTAGAAAATACCGTATTATTGGAGGGGGTCAAAGAAAATGAGATGTATATTTTCGAGGAAAATGCTCAAACTTTCATATTCATCGAGTGAAGCCTTTGAAAATCCTCTACAACGGATGTTTATTTTCTCAGAGTGTTTGAGATGAAATTTTTTAGGACACTGAATAAATGTCTTCAATTGAGGAATCGGGAAATTTCCAATGCAATTACCCTAATGTGTGTGTGAGAGAGGGAGAGAGAGATCCGATCGTGGCACATGTCATGTGCTGGTTGGTAGGAACACCACCTACCAAGGGTCAGATAGGAAAGGCTAAGACCTTTCAGTCGGGTTGCTCCTCGGCTATAAATAGCCGCCCCAGCCCCCATTAGGTAGTTGGTGTTGGATATATGCTCTATAGGCAAATAATACATGATTATTCCAATATATCTAAGCAATTTCATAACCAGTTTCATACCATGCTAGAACTGTATCAGTGAAACAATGATACATGTGTGGTATAGAAAAGCCCAGAGTTCCTAGTTAGCCTCTATATCAATAACTAGTTCATGGTCAACATGATTATCGTGGTTTCGCGATCATGGGCAATTAAGTCTCTTGACTATGAGGTCACCTCACTGGATGAGTGACGTGATGAACATTACCCAAAGCAAGCATTACAACATGATCAATCTTATGAAGGTTCAGTGTTGTAATTACAGAACGTAGTAGACCGTTCCCTTGACCGCGAGTACGTGCATAATTGATATCTACTCGGATGCTTTGACTCACATCCCACCACCTGACTGAAATATGCGGGTCATAACGGTTGTATCTTGGGTATTCCGTGGAGATATGTTGAGGAGTATTATTACAAGAGCGGGATTTGTCAATCCATGTGATGGACAGATACTCAGGGCCCACTCGGTGAGATTCCATCCATAAAGATGCAGCGTGTGACTAGGTCACGGGGATGAATAAAACGGGAACGAGTGAATAAGGATTTGTTCAGAACGAGGTTGAACCAGACATAGGATGTCATTGATCGAATCTCGGAACAATCCAGTATCACTGACAAAGGGAATGCTATAAGACGTAAGGTCCAATCGGTGTTGATATCCGGAATGCACAGGGGTCATTATGGGCATCCAGTTCCCGCTGATGATCATTGACCGTAGCCTCATCTCGGTCATGACTGGAGTGTTCTCGGACCGTAGGGTAACACACTTAAGGGCTCAATGAAATCGGAGACCTTTTTCGGAACTATCGGAGTAACCAGAGAATAAAGGAAACAGCATCGGAGAAGTTCCTTGTTGAACCGAAGAAGTTTCAGAGTGAGCCGGAAGGTGTTCTGGAGAACCGGGAGATGGAATAATATGTTTTTGTTATTAATTAATTGAATTAATAATTAAAAACAATTTATTTCTAATTTATACGTGCAATGGGCCTTAGTGGAGAAAAAGGCCCATTAGGGGAAAATAAAAGGGAAAAAGAAAAAAAGGAAAAAAAGGAAAGGAGGGGGGAGGCGCCTAGGGCCCATGAGGGTGGCGCCCCCTCCCCCCCATGGCCGGTGCCCTCCCCCCTTGGCATGTGGGATAGTCCCACATTCCTAAGGGAGGGGGGTTGACTCCCTGCCCTCCCCTATATAAAGTGGGCTATGGTGCACATATTAAATACACAATAATTCGTGATAAATTCATATTTACTCCGAATTGATATCGGCTTTCTCCGGCCTTCTCCCCTTCCTCGTCTCTTCCACGGTGGGCTCCCTAGTGTGAGCTTGTAGTGGAATTGAGGCATCTCTGCTAGAATCGGAGGCCGTCGTGTTGCCGAAGCTCCGTCTGGAGGTCTGCTTCCGCCACCTTCGCTGGATCGAAGAACGGAGGTCGTCATCGAGTCTCGTACGTGTGTGAGTACTATGAGGTGCTACACGTGTGGAACTACACCCATCCGGGTGCTCAACACAGCCAAGGGGCTGTGAACTTCGTTCGGCTACATCAACCACGTTTGCGGGAACGTTTCCCACGCAACAGACTACACCCCGAGGTATGTTATTCCACACTCTTTTCCGTTACGGTAATATGGCTAGCTAGATCTTGGGTTATGGGAAACGCTAGTTAGGAAAATTTTGTGTTTTCCGCTGCGCACCCCAACAGTTGGATGCTCCGAGAGAACTTTCATCCTTATCAAGTGTGTCGATGTCCTGGATTATAGGTCCCCTACAACAACAGGTCTAACCCTTTAGATCGGACCTGGGGCCATGTGAAAGACCAACTTGATGGGCTGTTAGATGGAGTACATGATCCGAAAAATAAGGTCTACTTTTTGTCGTGGAGGATAATATTGTAGTAATATCAATGTTGGGGATATCTCTTGTCAAGAACTTATCGATTGACCTAAGATAAGGGCTAAATCGATCGATTTGTCGGCATATCAGCTAATTTATCAGTCAATTTATCTTATCTGTCAGACAACGATAAGCGATAAATCGGCCAATTTATCAAAATATCGGAAGATATCTTGAACTGTGAGTATTATAGTCGATACAGTCTTCCTGACCGTATCGATGTAAGGTTTATGTCAACATCGGTACCCCATGACGTAGTATATAAGTCGAGTGTACAAGGCCCCTAGAGGTGTAGCAACGATCTCTCAGTCATTATACTCAGTATTATGCCCCATACAAATCAAGACAAGCAGTAGGGTTTTATCTCATAGGAGAGTCTAAACCTAGGTAGATCCTCGTCTCCCGTTACCATCAACATGGACCCTTAGCTTAGGACACCCTATCGAGGGATTCACCGAAATCAACTCCAACATTAGTGGCCCATAAAGGTTCGGCTACGCGATCATCAGATCTCAATGGGCGTCAAGATCGGCCTGAATATAGGTTTCGTCACTCTCTTGCCGCCAGGACAATCGATCATTTTCGATGACATCGCCTTCACCACCAACTCGATAGGTCATTTTGATCAAATCAAAACCCACTCATCTATCCAGATTGTCAAAATCACTCGCAAGATCCGCCCTACAGGTCTCAATAGCACGGGCAAGACATCAAATGGAGCCCAGGGAGAGCATAAAGCGCTCACCATGACATTGGAGTTTAAGATGGCCCAACACCGGAAGCCAGTGCCATCGTCGGATTAGAAGTCAGATCAAATCGTTAAACCGCAACTCATGATCAAACTATCTCCAAAACCAAGGAGAGGCATAATTTGAGTAATTTTAAAATGACTCTAGGTCGTACCAACTCTTGGAAATCGTCGGATCTGATGTCAAATCGCATCACCATGTTTTGTAGGAACCTGACTCTACGACATATACCAAAGGGTGTCCTAATGACCTCGCCCCCTTACCCCTATCGTGGATAAGGAACATGAGGATTGATAATCGACTAGATCTGATGTTAGATTACTATTCTTGATGCTACATTAGAAGACGTGACGCCCGAACCCTTGCGCTTTTAGACGTTTTCCTTGCCACGGCCACGACCACGATGATGGCGACCCACCCCGCGACCATGGTGTCCAGATCCAATCTCATCACCTCTCATCTTGCCCATAGGTTACTTCTCTCTCTTCGATCACATCGCCACCCTCAACAAGATCTACATCTCCCCTAAGAAAACAAGATCTACAATAGGAGAGGCTACAACTTGCGCAAAACTTGTAGGATCTCCATGTATTTTCCCCTTCTACCACAAAAAATAGGATGGAAACCCAGCCTCGCTCTGCTCAATCGCCTCCCAAAATGGCTAAGTAAGCCTCCACTAATATCACCGTGGGAGACGGGGCTCGCACACCTTTTTGGGACTCCCCATGGCTTCTTGGAAGAAAGCCTAAAGAGGTGGCATCGCTCATTTTCGAAGCATCAAGAAGGAAGAATTGGAAGGTCCGCGAAGCTCTCAAGAATGATGCTTGAATACGTAACATCCGACCAACCTCACCATCACGGGTGCCCACATTCGGGATTTCTTCACCCTTTAGTCACTTCTTCACAAGATCAATCTCGATGACCATGAGCTTGATGATATTAGTTGGAATCATTCCAATGTTGGTGTCTATTCCGTGAGGACCGCCTACAAAGCTCAATTTATCGGCCTCACTAGCTCTCTTATGGTATCCATGGTTTGGAAGGCTTGGGATCCCCCAAAAGTGAATTGCTTGCCGGCGTAGGCGGTGGAGCTCGTCCTGCCGGTGCAGGAGCATTGTCTTCTCTGGACATAACACACATCAGTCAGCCTCGCTGGGCGCCATCTGCTATGGCAGTGGTTCCTGGGAAGGTTTATGCAGCATCGATCTCAATGAGTTCCTCAACGACGTGGAGTTTCACCGTAGCTGCACAAGGATGCTCCCGGCTCCACCGCTTGCCGCATGTGGAGCAGAGTTCCTTGCCACGACGATATGCCCACGGCGTCGCCAATTTGTCATCGCTCGCCGGCGTCGGGGGCGAGGTGACCATCGTGGTGCGTCTCTGGCAAGGCCATCCCTGATTTCGTCGGTGGCGGCGGTGGCAAGGAAAGTGTCGTGCAAAGGATCGCCCTCCCCCAAATCAGCGTCCAGTGCCGGCCACACCGACAAGCTCACCAGTGTCGTCTCTTGTCTATGCGACTTCTTCAGGTGCAGGGTTCAGGTTGCCTAAGATTATGAATAGATATAAAAATACAAAATCGATAATGAACAGTGCGTTTTTAAAATTTCTCACAAGCTTAAACTTTATCTTTTTTTTCTCACGAGCTTCTCGAATGCCTAACCTCCATCAAAATCTGCAAGTGCATCAAGCATTCAAATATCTTGCACCATTCAATTCCGAATTTTTTGAATATTTTAGATGGTTTTACTCTCACACCTGGGAGCATCAAAAAACGCCGCGGTGCAAAACCTCTTCTTCCACCTCCCGTAGTTTTGCTTTGAAACTGACATGCATCAATATGATATTCTTGGAGATTGAAGCCACCAAAAAGAGTGAAGCAAACTCTTGCGAAAGGAGTTAAATACACCAAGGGTACCCTGCCTTAACTTATCTTGCGCGATAAATTTGATATCTAAAGTTGTAGAATACACAAAAATAATGTTTTAATTTAGTTATCTAAGCATGCGAATACAATGCCTTCATCCGTATATGGGTGCATGCTCGGCTCACGTGGCGCCAACATGACGTGCCAGCTTGGTGATGATCCACATATCAATGTTCTATTATTTTTATTAAAAACCAGTGTTTAAAATATCATCCGATAAACCAATAAATCGGCTGATTTATTTCTTATCGCCCTCCAACCGATAAGATAACTGCATATCGGTCAGGTTTCTCGTTCTAGGTGATTTTTCGCTCTAACAACCGATTTATCTGCTTATCGGTCGATATTTCGGGTTGTGTTCCACCTACCCATAACAAAAAAAAGATTCCACCCCACCGTACCCCATGTTATGCACGTGCTCGACTCCTGCACCCCCAGTACACCCACGATAGGGTTTGAGCGCAGCCAGCCCGCGCCCTCGATTCAGCCAGTTGCCATCACTGTGGTCCCCTCCTACGGTCGGAGCTAGCTTGGGTGCTATAAATAAAGGTACTACATCCTAAAAAAATGTCTTGAAAAAACAACTAGGATAATTATAACTTATAATGTAACTCGCGACACATTTTTTAGGATCGGAGGGAGTACTATTTTTTCAATATTGTTTTGGTATAATATTAATATAGCATATTTTACATTATTTGGTTAGGAAAACCTAAGATTACAAAAACTTACGGATAAATTTTATTATTTGTACATTTTTATTTAATAATTTAATATTTACGTATTTAAGCGCTTGCCCGTTTTATAGAATTTTCATGGAAAGTTTTATGTTTCAAAACAATGATGTGGCAAAAAAGTATATGCACAAAAAAGAATTTTCATATTCAATAAGCTATATACGAAATAACAATTTCGTACTCGTACAATTTTTTTCTTGCCATGGATGATCTAAAAAAATACTATGAGTTTCCCATGTGCATAAATAAGAATTTATCATGTGCAAAAGATCCATCGCAACATAAATAAAACAATCTAAAAATAAAAACATGGCAGAATTGCCATGGGAAGAAGATCCTATTACATCATTATAACCATGACAAATTGATCATTTTCGCTTGCCCGCACGCAGAGGGAGGCACGAGCAACTCCGAGCTCATACGCTTCCAGGTGAACTGTTCCCTTGGGTCAGGAGAAGGTAAAAGCTCAAACTCAGGTATTCCTAAAAACAGATATGTTGGTTTCAAAAAATACATAGTGTGAAAAATTTAAATTTACCTAAATTTATAATTTCAAGACACATGTTAATTTCATAGAATTTTCATGGCAAAAATTATGTTTAAAAAACAATGACGTGGCAGAAAAATATACGCACAAAAAAGAATTGTCATATTCAATAAGCTATATACGAAATAACAATTTCCTACTCGCACAATTATTTTTCTTACCATAGATGATATAAAAAAAATACTATGAGTTTTCCATGTGCATAAATAAGAATTTATCATGTGCAAAAGATCCATCACAACATAAATAAAACAATCTAAAAATAAAAACATGGCAGAATTGCCATGGGATGAAGGCCCTATTACATCATTATAACCATGACAAATTGATCATTTTCTACTTAAAATAGCAATGTTTAACAATTTCAACAAAACATTATCAAGTTCTGCACGGTATCTTGATCCATATGTAAGAGTTGTTATGTTCCATCAATAAAAATGGCCATGTCCTATCAGTAAGAATTGTCATGTGCTACGAATAAGAATTGTCATGACCCACATGTAAGAATTGTGATGTCCTACAAATAAGAATTTTCATGTCCTATCAATAAGAATTACCATGTCATATCAGTGAGAATTGTCATGCTCTACGAATAAGAATTGCCATGATTAACATATAAGAATTGTCATATCCTACAAACAAAAATTATCATGTCCTACCAATAAGAATTGATATGTCGTACAAATAAGAATCACCATGTCCTCCAAACAAAAATTGTCATGTCCGATGAATAGAATTTTCCATGTCCTAAAAATAAAAATTGCCATGTCCAAATAAAAATAAGAATTTGTCATGGATGATTTGAAAAACAATTTTTCAAACAAAAATCCATCGCAACCTATACAAAAACAATTTAGAAAACAAAAATGAGGTCAAATTTGCGTGGGGTGAAAACCTATTGCACCATTGAATCATGGCAATTTTGTCATATTTTAATATTAAAAATCAATGTCTAACATTTATAAATAGAAAATTACCATGTTTCACATAGTATTATGGTTGTGCTTAAGAAAAACTATGTCCAAAATATATTAATTGTTATGACACAGAAATAATTAATAGCATGTCATAAAAATAAAAGTATAGTCTTGTACAACAAAATAAGAATTGTCATATCACACAAAATAATCATTACCGTGTTTTAATAAATATCTACCTCCAACACAACGCAGAAGAATTTCCATGTCACAAAAAAATAAGAATGGCCATGTCTTATAAAATCATACTTGCCATGTCCTAAAAATAATAATTACTAAGATCCCTAAGCTACATAAAATTGATAATTATAATATCTCAGAATAAGAAATTGCCATGAGTTATGATTAATTACTTATCACACATTTCATTTACAAAAACGGTATGGTTTAATTAATAGGAAAATAATATTTTTAACAATTGCAAACATGGCAAAAAAGAATAATAATTGCCACGAAATAAGAATTGTCATATCACACAAACAATAATTACCGTATTTTGATAAATGTATACCCCAAGACAATGCATAAGAATTGCCATGTCACACAAAATAATAATTGCCATGTCCTAAAAGTAACAATTACCAAGACACGTAAGCTACATACAAATGATAATTGCATATCTCAAAAATAAGAAATTACCATGAGTTATGATTAATTAGATATCACGCAATTTATTCATAAAAATGGTACAAATTGTAATTAATAGGAAAATATCATGTTTAACAATTGAAAATGTGGTAAAAAATAAATTTTATGAGACTAGACAAAATTATAAACAAGTTACATGTAAAATACTTTCAATTCGAGGTACCGTTTAAAAAATATAAGCATAATCAAAAGCGTATTAAATCATGCACTGGGTTGAACTGTAGCAACCGAGCCTAAACAATGAGCGCGGAATGAGGACAACCAGTTAAGGAGTACTCCTTCGTAACCCACCCAGCGAACATTCTAAGAGCATGTCATGTGTCGCGTCCTCATGCTTCCCTCGGATTTTTTTTGTGTACGCATTTTCGGTGTTGAAAATTGGTTTTTTCGGCTTTTTTGCTTTCTCGGTTTACCTGCGATTTTTCCTTACATTTTTTTCAAAACAAGAGTAAAAAAGGAGGCACGATCGTGCATCTCACAGAGGCAAGAATCTAGTTTCGCAAGAGGCACACCATGTGCCTCTAAAAAGAGGCACAACCCCGTGCGTGTAAAAAAAGAGGCACGATCATGTCTCCACGGAATGCATGAGTTTACTTCCACGATAGGCACATCGCGTGGCTCTAAAAAAAGAGGCACGACCTGCTTCTCTTAAAAAGCACGAACGTGCCTCACGAATGTAATTCCGCCAGAGGCACATCGCGTGTTTCTAAATAAAAGTGGAACGACCCATGCCTCTTAAAAAGGCACGATCGTGCTTCAATAGGAGGCACAAATATGTGTTCGCGAAAGGCACATCGGGTGCCTCTAAAAAGAGGGGGAAAAACCTCAACAATGCGATAAGTGGCACGCATACAGAGTGCCACTTGTCACGCGCGAAGGGGGTTGGCGAATTCGTTGGAAGGAGTACTCGCTAATTAGTGATTTCGACACGGAATAGTTACACATCACATAGACAATTTGAGCGGATGATTAAAAATGTCACTCAGTGCGAGAAAATATGTATAAAAAATGTCGGGGCGGAAAACACACGACCCACACGTTTTCATAATCTGATGTGGCGCTTTAAGATTTACACTGTTAAACCAACTATGGGTAAGGCGTATGGGCAAACTCTTCTCCGTCCACACGTGTGCCACTTATCATTTTTCTCTTAAAATTTTAATTTTAAGAATTTTGATTTAGTAAATTAATAGTATTTATGCATTTAATAATTTATTTAATATATATTTGAAGTAAATAATAATGCATATTATTTTAATAAATTAGTTTTTTTCATATTATTTTGCCAACACGTGATTATAACTTATATATATTTAATAAAAAAAGTGCAATTGGGCCGGTTAGGCCGTTTATTTCTCAAATGTTATAAGGTGTAGTATCTTTTTCAAACATATAATTATGTCTGCTCTACTGGTTAGGGCAGCGCGTTCAAGGCTATTAGCTTTTGTGATCCAACCTCGTTCGGTTCATTTTTTTAGCCAATACTCCGTGAGTTCCACAATGTAGTACTCCCTCCAATCCATAATAAATGTCGTCCATTTTATACTAAACTAGTATAAACTTTGTATTAGATGAGTGACACTTTTTATGGATCGGAGAGAGTATGTTTTTGTAATCTAGTTTAGTTTGCAAAAGTGTTTTACATCATGGGATAGAGGGAGTACTGTTTACTGGCGAGTAGGTTTCATCTAACACGTGTTCGCTTATAAATGGGTCTCATAGTGCGGTTTTAGTCAATAATGTTTACTGACGAGTGACTCAATTTTTAAGCCAATACTACCTCACTTCCACAATGTAATACTCCCTCCGACCCATATTAATGGGTGCCCATTAATATGAACCGGAGGTAGTAGTATATTTTTGTAAGCTAGTTTAATCTGTAAAAACATTTTACATTATGGAATAGATAGAATACTGTTTACTGACAAGTGGCTTCCATCTAACACATGTTCACTGATAAGTGGATCTCTAGCCAATATTGTTTACTGATGAGTAAGTTCATCTGATATTGTTCGTTGCCAAATGGGTCCCATCGTGCGCTGGTGATTAATTAAAAAAAATCATACACCCATATACATATGGAGGCACCGTCTTTACACGCTTAACCAAGTTAAAACATCGTTTTCATGTATTTTACAACTTCAGGTACCAAACTTGCGCTCTTAAACAAGTTCATGTATTTTACGACTTTAGGTACTAAACTACCCGTGTAAAACAAGTTTAGGCACCACCAATGTATTCAACTACCGGGAAAACAATGTTTCCATTCTTGAGCCTGTTTCAGAAGAAAGTGCAACCTGTGATGCGATCAACAGCCAGGTTGGCATTCGCCGTTTAGGATCTTGTTCTTTCTAGTTGTGTCATGTTTTTGGAGTGATAGTAGAGCATTCGGCAAAATACTTGACAATAATCGACAATTTCCATTTAAAAAAATACAGTACTTGACAACAATGTTAAGAGCATTATCCTCCTCTCCACTCATTACCCTCTCAAAATACAAATAATTGAAAAAGGCTCACTAGTGACAATTAATCCATGCATCATACAACAGTTTTTGTCAACTGCAGCTTGCAGTGCAAGAGCATTATTTTGTCTAAGAAAAGACTTGCCCTAAACTTGGGAAGTGAATCCGGACAAGGGATGGCATCATCTTGCTGATTTCATAGCGAAGCCAAGACGTTTCCTCAAATGTCCACTCCTGAAGCATGTGCTTGCAGTTCACACACACTGGACTCTTATATAGTCTTATGTCCTCCAGATTCACCGCTGTTTCCATGACATTTCTGATAAAGCGCAATATACTGTCTCCAGCATGAAATCTCCCATATATACTGAGCTCAGCAAGGTTGTGGTGCTTGAAATCAGATGGAGATGGTTCCCACTCTAGTCCCTTGTCCTTCTCCTTGCTAAGCCCAAGCTCGTCCCTCCGCCTCCCCTTTATCATTTCACATAAATGGTCCCGCACCTGCATTCAGTCAGATCAAAAATTTCTAATTGGTCACACAAAGTTTGAACATCAAATATGAGACAATAAAAATGAGGACTGAATTATCGGTACAAAGAGTTAACCAAGATGCGTAGTTCCTTAAGGTTGGGTGCACCATGGAGTAAGAACATTGCCCAAGTCAGATCACACTCTTCAGCAATGTTAAGCAAATTCACAATCCTAAGTTTGTGCAACAACGGTAACAATTGTCTTCGACCTTCCGGTTTGACCCAAATCTGCAAAAGATATAATAATGCAGAATTATGCTAACCAAAAATACTGATTACAACCTTCCCACGACATGGCCAGCCAAATATACATTGAGGGCCTTCACTAACCTTTTCACCTTTGAAGTCCAAACATAGGTTGCTTATGGCAGATTTACCAAGCAACTCACTTAACTTGAGCATCTTGTGCCAAGGGAGAGCAACATTAAGGATGCACACAGTCTGGAGCAGTGGGACATAACCAAGACAGAAGGGGTCATCTTTAGATCTAAACACGTTAAATTTCAGCATTGTGAGCTTTGGTACCCACTTCAGATCAACCCTCTTAAGACGGCCACAGGTAATCACTAATTCACCTAGTTGTGGGTGTTCCACTTCCAGCAAAGACTGAATACCCATGTCACATTCGTAGAGGGAGAGGAACTCCAGTTGCTTGCATATACTGAAAATTTTGGGGAAGTCTGATTCTCCTAACCTCAAATTCTCTAGCGTGAGGCGTGCAAGACCACCAAATGTGATTGGACACGAATCAAATAATGACATGAACTGCCTCCCATACGTGATCAGGTCATTCTTGGCACACTTTTTACGCACCTTTGTCAGGATTGTAAAGTCAGCTAAAGCAACCTTTTGTGTTGCCATGGTGTTGGCAACAGTCTGGCCAATTAAAATGGACTCATCTCCCAAGTAGAATTGCATGCACAACAGCTCAATGGTGTATAAACTTCCAGCCCTCCTTTCCAGTAAGCTCCTGGTTGCTTCCAGCACAGTGGTGTTGGCCCGAACTATATCATCTGAGGTCAACTTTCTCCCTTCTTCATGCTTGGGCTCAAAAGAACCAGCCATTATAACAACTTTTGAGAGCATAGCAGGGATCTGCTTCCAACGTCTGGAGAGGATAGTGGTGCGTGCTGCGTCAGCTATATCCACTCGCTCAACAATGTTGAGCAAAATGCCATCAGGCAACTTGCTGAGCCTATCATCTTCACTGTCCTCCTACATTAGATATGGAAACAAATCAGTTAATTTATTATTAGCCTCATCATAGGTGCCTGCAAAGCACCAATAACCAGATCTGCCTTTTCCAAGAGGATGATCCAACTATAGCTCAAAGGGTGACCACACCAATGGTGATCCAAAGAACAATGATACACTAATTGGTAAGGTACCGTTTCAATATTTTCCACTAATTGGTAAGGTACCATTTCAATATTTTCCCCAAACAAAGGTACATTTTTTGTACTTTACCACAGAAAGACACAACTTTGATTTTTCAATTTTTCCAAGAGGATGATCCAACTATAGCTCAAAGGGTGACCACACCAATGGTGATCCAAAGAACAATGATACACTAATTGGTAAGGTAGTGTTTCAATATTTTCCCCCAAACAAAGGTACATTTTTTGTACTTTACCACAGAAAGACACAACTTTGATTTTTCAATTTGTATACTTATACCCACAAAGGATGCAATTTTATACTTCCACAGAAAAATGCAATTTTGATTATAGAATATTTTTACTTTCCAACAGAAAGATGCAAATTTTGATGTTCCAACCAAAAGGGTTAATTTTTGATACAATCTGATTTCTGATTATCATTCCTACTTTCTATTATTCCTTGTTGTAGTATTTTTTTAGGGTGATGTTGTAAGAGGATATAGCTAAGGCCTCGTTTGGTAGAATAGTTTGTAGGGGATTATCCTCGCGTGGCATTGTAATTCTTTGAAATCCTTGCCAGGTCGTTTGGTATGAGACGAGACGATCGCCTGCTGCCTCCTTGAAAAGCCACCGCCAGCCGGCGTCCTTCTCAGGCAGCTTGGTTTTCTTCCCCAGGCAATTCCTCTACTCCCATCCCATCCTTCCTACCCTCCCTGCAACCCTGTGAAATCCTAGGGCCATGGCTGGCAGTCTTCTTCCTTCTCCGACGCTGGCAGTCTTCTGTCACACTTCATGATCCATCCACAAGTGTGAGACAGTATGGTGGGCAGAAGCCTGACAAAACTGAAGAGAAGATAAGGAGGAAGATTGACAGTGTGAAGGCAGGGAAAGGAAAGGCGTCAACGGCTACAGTTGTGTGAGTCGCATGGGTGTGTGGGGCCGGGTGGCCAGCTGGTGTGGGCATACTTGTAAGCCTGGTGTTTCTGAATTGAGAGGGGGTTGTTATTTGAACTCTGAATTATCTTTCTGCGCTGAAGTTTCTTCCTCCCTCGGCTCAACTTCCCCTCTCCATTTCCTTGTGAACACTAGCTTGTGTTACAGCTGATCCAGGTCATAACATCTTCCTCCTGCTCTCCTCCTCGCCAGAGCCATGTGCCCCGTACCTCACCTAGTGTACCTAGTGTTTCTGTTTAAGTTAACTATGGTGTGTTTCAGAGAGTGATTTAGCTTGTTCTTTTGCTTTGCCTCGCAATGTAATCGCAGACAAAGAGAATTCTGTGCGGGTTCCTTGCTTCATGTCCTCTGAATCATCTAGTATCTACTGAATTCTGTGTCAATTTAATTGTATGAGCATTTGTATGAGCGCTGAGAAAATGTCTAGAGAAATGCCCTTTGTTAAAAAATTCATGACTGGGTTGCATCTTGATGTTAATTGAGTTCATGTGCGGGTTCTTGCTTGCTTGATTGTGTGCAACAGCTCTTGATGACCTGAAACAACAGTTAGCTGCTTATTGGCTATAATTTTTTGGATCTTAGCTAGCCTTTAGCTTCTGACCTGAACTTGTACTTAATTAGCCCTATTGTAATGGATTCAGTGACCATGTGTAGATGAAATAATTTGCAGAGTCTAAGATGGTAGCTAGCCTCCAAAACATACAGCAGTAGTAGCATTTGTTCTTACCTGATGACTATTTAAACTAAAGAACCACTGTGCCAGCACTATCTATCTATCTCAATTATTATCAGTAGAATGTCCAGCCATTCCAGTGGAGTGTTAAAAGTTCTTATTCTCGAGTGCTAGCGTTCTAAATTTTCTCTGCAATTACAAAGTAACAACATTAGTGGATATTAGAAAGTATATGATCAATCTGTTGTTTACTGAGACCATGGTTTTCGAATCGAACGACTAGTTGATGAGTCATCAAAAAATGTGACTCAACATAGTGTCGACTGGGTCGATGAGTCGCGACTAGTTGCAACTGTAGTGTCGACTATTCATGAGTCGCTACCCCAGAACGACTCGTCGACTCACCGACTCGAAAACTATGACTGAGACATACCATTTCCCTTTGATCAAAGTATCTACCCCAGTTTAGTGAGACATACCAAATTGCATTACAAAGAGTAAATTCTTTTGAACATTTTGAACTGAAAAATCTTTAGACCAAGATATGGCTTGTCATAAATTTTAGTTCAGCGCAAGGTCTATATGTAAATTCAGCACAAGGTTCTTTGCAGCACTGACAACTGTCAACATGCTTAAAATGTGTTTGGAGGTGAACTATGTTTTGGTGCTAATTCATTTGGATCAACAGTCAGTATACTATATGGTTTGGTCATTTGGTTGTTCTAAAGAAATGAGCAACATCAGAGTTCTAGCCACACATTTGTCACTGTTTCATTTTCCATTAATGTTTTTTTAAGAATAAAGGTAAGAGATACAAAAGGCTGGGACACGAGCCAACTCTTTTTCGTTCCTGTGCTGACTGCTGAGAACAGCAGGCAACCTTTTGTCTGTTCTCTTTGCACCCAACTTTATTCAAATTCAACATGGTATATGTTCCAATCAACTACCAGTGTATATGTTTTTTCAATACTTCCATAATGCAAGTTCTGTAAACTGTACTGTACTGAACTATACTGCATCTTCTGCTAATTTTTATACTGATTGCTAAACGGTACTGAACTTGTATTAGTTATTTTTTTACAGGTACCTTCCTGTTTTGTTTGGTTGAATAATGCACACATGCATGAATGGCATAACCTCTAAACTCTCTCTAATTTGTTGGCATTGATCATCTACCAAGAAGGCAGTACGAACAGGTTTTCCTCTATGCTATTCACATGGTTTGGACTTTGGACAGTTCATTCGAGCTGGAACCATAGCATCTCATACAACCAACATATTGGTCTATCCCATCATATTCTGTTGCTATTATCTATTTAATCCCATCATCTAATTTGATATTACCCTTCTAGAGAAAAAAATATTTTATTCATAATCGTAACTGCATTTCACATGTACACATAGGTGTGTTCTTTTTTATGAATTTTTTAATGTCGCCATTTAATATTGAGAGCTATCTATGTTTGCCATCGAGAAGTTTGTGAGCAAATCATAGAAGAATGGTCTGATCTAATCTGTGTACTAATGTTATATGGATGCTGTTATACTGATTATGCATTGTGGGAAACTATAATTTTATTCGGTCCTTTGGTGTAAATCTTCTTGCACTGTTGTACACTTGTACTTGAAATTAGAAAACACTAGTCATACCATGACTACCCCAAAATGTCATAAAAGATCTGAAAAGAGGGAGATGGAGGAAATTGTACAGATTGTATCCTTGTTTGTAGATTGGTGACTTCCTGCAAGAAGTGTGGTTTGCCTGTTGTAGTTGTTTTCTACTAGTTTCTCTGAAGATACTTACTGTCTTCAGATCGGATCAAACTGTTCATTTGAGATTCATTGTCTTGAAATTCAATGGGGCCAACAATAATAATTTCATCGGCATGTGGGAAAGTAGCATGTATCTTGAACTCTTTTATTTTTCAAACTACTACCCATTTTGCTGAGAAATGTTTAGTCTTCCTCTCCCGTGCATTTTATTATTATTGCTGATGGTGCTGTTTTTGGCTTTTTTATGTGGACTCAAGATCTCTGCTTTCTTGTAGAGTTATTATGAGTATTTGCCGCTTCCCAAGCAGGAGTTAGATAATAGCTAAAGAATGAGCTTTATGAGCTGCCCAAGTGTCAACGACAAGACAAAATGCAGCTAGCGAAATACAAACATGGCTTGCCACCATATGTTAAACTTAGAGCATCACCAGCACCCCCGTGTGTTCCCGCCCTTTCCCGCCACGCGTCTACACCGCTCCCGCCCTCTCACCACTGGTTGCACGAATGGGAAGCGCGCCTGCTGCAGGAGGCGAACTACCCAATGCCGCCCAACATGCACGTACCGAGCGAAGGCGGCTGAGAGCCAGCGGCGTCCCAGTGCCTACGCTGCCCACCGGCGAGGAAAGCGCTGCCGAGATCGAGGCGATCCAGGCCACCATGCCGTACGCGCGCGAAGAGGCTCGCTGGGCGGCGGACAACCACGCGCTCTGGACAACATACTTCCAGCAGTGCCACGCCGAGCAGCTGGCGTCCACCAACGGCGGCCCGACGCCGAGGGGGCGCCAAAACTCGGACGGTTGCTGTCAATGGTGGGGCGTGCCCAGGCAAACACTTTCCATCGTCCTTGCGCACATCGAGGGAGGCAAGGAGACACCGCTCGAGTACCCAGCACCGTCCCTCTCTCGCCGCCGCTGAAGCTCCTGGTTGCCGAGGCGCATGACCCCGGTGTCCTCATCGTTCTCTGGCTCCCGCTCCTCCGGGTCGGTGTCGGCGCCGCCACTCGTCCCCCGTCAACCTAAGCCACAGGAGACGCCGCTCCGTCGGGTCAAGCCCGAGCCGCAGGAGACGCCGCTCGGTCGCCGTAGCCGTGGCGGCGGCCTCGTCATAAACCAGGGTCTCCGCGTCCCTTCCCTTCCACACGGCCACCTTCGCCTTGTCAAGCCGAAGGAGCCGGCGATCGTGGTGAAGCCAGAGCATGAGGCCATGGCCGCTGGCCTCGACGGCGCCCTCGCCTGGTCGCGCGACGATTACGTGGCGCATGAGATGGAGCGTCAGCGTCGTCGTGCTCAACGACAACGACGAGGAGGTCGTTGCGCCGAGGAAGCCATTCCATGGCGACGATCCAGGGCAGGGCTGCAGCAGCAGCACCGCCCCGAAGGATGAGCCGCCGAGCGATGGCGGCGACTACACCATCTTCTATGGTCTCCTCGGCATGCACTAGGCGTAGTTTTTTTTATGTTCTTATCTATGTTTTTTCAATTCAGCAAAATATCAATGAAATCGCCTATATTTCATCCAAATTGACTGAATTTCGTCGAGTTTGGGCATTTTAATTTTGTTTTGCCTTTTTTCCGTTGCATACGCGGCTGGGAACCGGATCCCCCCCCCCCCCCCACCACCACACACACACACATACACATACGCCGAAAATAGCGCCGGCGATGCCCCAAGAGGCTGGAGATGCCCTTAGATGTAACAGAATGTTTTCAGGACCTCATGTTCTTATCATGAAGTGCGTTATCGACGAAAGTTAGTTACGCTAGGTTTCATTCCTGATAACTATGTTGTCACTAATCTGTAATGCTCATATTCTGCACTAGTATCAATTTGGTAGCAAGATGCTTAGTTTTTGTGAATGGATTTTATACTCATATTCCTTGCTATGATGATGTTTAACCTGTAAAGATTGGATTTTTAACTGGTTTGCACCAACTTATCTCAGTATGGGAACCCCTACCTACCAAACATGTGTTTTACATAAAGGGGATAGTGGCTGGAGGGGGATTGGGGATTGGGTGGAAGGGAGGGGTTCGGCCAATCCCTTGAATCCCTTCCCCTCTCTTACAAAACGAGGCTTAAAGGAAAAAGGATGAGGAGGACGAACTCACCATATGTCGAGGGAGGAGGACCTGCCGATGGTTTGGCGTTTGATCTAGCAGCCGGTCGCCGAAGATGAGTGTTTGCTATCGGCGCAGAGGTGTTGCTGGTCTCCGAGGAAGATATATAGCGGCTTGGATCCCGCCTCCGGTGGCGATTCCGAGATTGAAATCGAAAGAGGGATTGTTTCTGACTGTAGCCCGAAAAGGAATGCTTCGGACGGCTATTCAACAAGGTAGCAACTCTCGTTGCGGATTGCGGCTCGGAGAGGAGCCGCTTGATTGCTTCGATTGCCGGTCGCAGCTCGGAGAGGAGCCGCTTGATTGCGGATCGCAGCTCAAAAAGGAGCTCCGGATTGCAGCTCCCGAACGGAGAGCTGCTTATTTGGTTGTCTCTACGCAAGCACCACTCGATCCTCATACGAGGATCTCGCCGGCGACGGAGATGGCGACGGCGCGAGAGGGTAGCTCGACGCACGGCGGGCGGCGGGGCAGCAGGCGCATAACTGACTCCGATCCCCTTTCCTCTGGGGTGAAACCCTACCTCTCTCTAGGTGTTTTTTTTTTTGAGAAATTAAAACCTTTATTAATCAACATTCACCACAGCACTGATACAAGGATTATGGGGGTTTATAAGCCACAGGTGGCGCCCCTGCGGAAGCGAACCAGCATGGGTAGCTACAGCTCGAGCATCATTATTGGATTTCAACAAGTCAGATGCAAAACTGCATTGATCAAAGTACTTCCTCCTTAAGTTTACTTCCCTTACCACCGAATCATTGTTTCCCCCTCTCCCATCTTTGATATCTCGAACCACCAATTTGTTTTCAATGATGATGATGATCTGCTTCACCCCCAAGTCTTCAGCCAAAGCCTGGGCTTCTCGGCATGCAATGGTGTCCAAAGTTAGAGGACAACCAAGGTCAGGAATAACCAAAGATGAGGATCCGAGGTACAGTCCTGTAGGGCTTCTGCAAACAGCCGCAACCACTCCTGTACTCCCATCGTCCGAAGCGGTACTACAGCATTTGATTAAGAAAAGATCCTCCCGCGGACTCAGCTGAGCAGGAGGCACCATCGGTATCGCATGTGGGGATCGAGTCCCATTCCTTGCTGCATGCGATAATGACCCACCTGGAGGTTTCATATTAGCCAAGTTCACCTCTTTTATGAAACTTTTGATGAATCCATTTGTGGCCATTGGACTCTGAAAAATAGATTCGTGTATAGCCTTCCGGCGAGCTGTCCAGATGGCCCACATGGTCACCACGATCTGAATAAACAAGTCAGTACTCACTGTTTCCTGAAGGTGGAAGAGCCAAAGTTTTGCATTGGGAATATCATTTCTAGAGATGGCTTCCAACACTTCATCCCCTTCCAGAGCCCAAACACACCTCGACATAGAACAATGAAGCAAAGAGTGAGACCACGAATCAGGCATACCGCATAGCGAGCAGGTATCCGTAGTGCTCATATGTCGATGGTGCCGAATATCTTCAGTAGGAAGAGAGACTTTTGCTAACCGCCAGAGGAAGCTTTTTATTCGAGAGGGTACACGGATCCCCCACAGGGAAGTCCAGCCTGACTCTTCATTCCTTCGATCTGACGAGCCAACAGTTCCCGCAAGAAGATCCTCTCTCACCTTCCTCGTTTGCATGAGATGGTGGTAACAAGATTTAACAGAGAAAAGGCCCCTGCGGTCCGGTTGCCACCCCCAGAAATCCTCCATAGGCATTGTACTGATTGGGATTGACATGATTATTGAAACATCAGCCGGCAAGAAAATCCTTCTCAGTTCTTGGACATTCCAGCATGCGGATGTATTATCCAGGAGCTCCGAAACAAAGGTAGGGCCATTATTCACCAGCCTCGCCAAAGGCTTCATCGCATGAACCCGGGGCAACCAATTATCAATCCAGATTTTAGTGGAGAGGCCATTACCAATACGTTTAATTAGACCAGTTGCTAGAGCCTCCCGACCCTCCAGCAAAGCTCGCCAGATTTGACTAGGGTGAGACCCAAGTGTCGCATCCATAATAGAGCAATCTGCAAAGTAGACTGCTTTCAGAAAACGGGCACAGAAGGACTCTGGACACGTCAGAATTCGCCAAACCTGCTTAGATAGGAGAGCAAGTTTAAACACTTCCATATCTTTAAACCCTAGTCCACCAGAACTTTTTGGTTCAGTCATAGATTTCCAGGAGACCCAATGTGGTTTCCTCTTTCCCGCTTTGCTGCCCCAAAAGAACTGCCTTATAATTTTGTTTAACTCTTCACATAAGCCTCTCGGTAACTTAAAGCAAGACATGGAATATACCGGCACAGCCTGAGCCACCGCTTTAATTAACACCTCTTTCCCTGCATATGATACCGTATCATCGATCCATCCCTTCACTTTCCCCCAGACTCTATCTTTGATATACTTGAAGGCCCCCGTCCTGGAAGCTCCAATATCTGATGGCATACCCAAATATTTTTCATTAAGAGTCTCCGTTGGGACATGGAGAACAGCCTTAACTTCTTGTCTGACCAGTTCTGGGGTACCCTTGCTGAAAAAAACTGATGATTTGTCATAGTTCACCCTCTGACCAGAAGCTTGACAGTAGGAATGCAGTAGGTTTGACACTTCCACCGCCCCTAAACCATTTGCCTTGAAAAACAACAGGCTATCATCAGCAAAAAGGAGATGGTTTACCGGTGGTGCTAATGGCGCCACTTGTAGACCACTTAGTTGTGATGATTGATCTCTTGATTTGAGGAGGCCTGAGAGGCCCTCCGCTGCTAACAAGAAAAGGTAGGGCGAGATAGGATCTCCCTGCCGAATACCCCTTGAAGGTTTGAAAACCTCCAACTTCTTCCCATTGAACATGACTGAAAAGGATACTGACTTTACCATATGCATTATCCTTGAGACCCATTGAAGGGAGAAACCAAGTTTTAACATAATAGCTTCCAGATAGTCCCATTCAACTCGGTCATAAGCCTTCATCATATCCAATTTTATAGCACAATGCCTATGTTTCAGAGATTTATTTCGCTTCATGAAATGTAAGCATTCATAGGCCACTATAATATTATCCGTGATATTTCTCCCAGGAACAAAAGCAGACTGTTCTGGAGAAATTATTTCTGGAAGAACTAGTTTCAAGCGATTAGCCATCACCTTAGAAGCTATCTTGTAAAGAACATCGCACAAACTTATGGGTCTAAACTGAGTCAGAAGCATGGGGTTTTTTACCTTTGGTATAAGCACCAAGAAAGTATTATTTATGCATTCCGCACTTTCCTCCCCTGACAGAATCTTAAGAACTCCTGTCGTAACAGCCGTCCCGCATGTATCCCAATGTTTCTGAAAGAATCGTGCAGGGAATCCGTCTGGACCCGGCGCCTTCAACGGTGCCATTTGAAAAAGAGCTGTTTTAACTTCAGAAGCCGTGAACGGAGCATTGAGGCCATCATTCATCGCTGCCGTAACCTTCACTGGTACACAGTCCAGAACCTCATCAATATTTGTTACGCCCTCGGAAGTGAAAAGCGTAGCATAAAATTGAGTAGTCATTCTTTCCAGTTCACCAATATCAGTTATAACATCCCCATTGCCATTCACAAGTGACTTGATCAAGTTCTTCCTTCTACGCATAGTTGCACGTATATGAAAGTATCTTGTGTTTTTATCACCACTCGCCAACCACTGCACTCTTGAGCGTTGCTTCCATAAGATTTCTTCACGGTGATATAACTCAACCAGATCCTCTATGATCTTTAGTTCTCTGTGACAAGGTCCCGAGCGACCCGGCACTTGTCGCAGAATATTCAGCTCTGATTTCAGATTTCGGATCAGAGCCCGGACATTTCCAAAGGTGTGCTTGTCCCAGGCAGATAAATTCCCAGCAAGATCAGAAAGCCTATCCTTCAGATTTTGCACCGATATACCTTGCTGGTCCAGTGACGAACAGCCAGCAATGCAATCAGCCAACCCCGGGTGCTCTTCCCACGCAGCCTCGTATCTGAAAACTTTCTCCCTTCGAGTCACCAGGGACTCGTCAAGCTGCAGTAGGATGGGGGAGTGATCCGAACTAGCGCCCACATGGTGTTCCAAAAGAGCATTAGGGAACATAGAAGACCACTGGTTATCTGCAACAGCTCTATCCAATCTAACCCGAGTGAAACTTCCGCCTGCAACTCGCTTCTCGAAAGTCCAAGGAGTTCCTTTGAATCCATGTCAACTAGCCCACATATATCAAGGGTGTCACGGAAGCCATCCAATTGTGCTTGGCTACGCTGTCCAACACCATCGTGTTCAGAGTGCAACAAAACTTCATTAAAGTCCCCCATTGCTAACCACGGAAGTCCAGTTTGTACTGCCAATGTTTTAAGAGAGTCCCATGTTTTATATCTCTCATTCACCTGGGTTTCTCCATAAACACAGGTTAATCTCCATGGATCAGACCCCAGTTCATTTATCTGTGCATCTATGAAATATTTCGACGACCCCAACACCTCCAAATTTATCTCGTCATTCCAGAAGATGACAAGTCCTCCACTCCTACCGGAGCTACTAACAGCAAAAGAATTTTTGAAACCAAAAGAAACAGCAAGAATTTGAGCCCGTGCCTTCTAAAGCTGAGTCTCAACCAGACAAAGCACGGATGGGGCATGCTTGTTCGCCAACTCGCGAACCTCTCGAACTGTCGCGGGCCTGCCCAACCCGCGACAGTTCCAACATAACAGACTCATTGGACCCGGCGGTCTCCCCCTGAGGAAGCCGCCAATGGATCATTGGTAGGGATGACAGCATCACCTACGGTAACTGTTTGTGAAACTTTAAAAGGATTACTTGTATCGTCAACTTCCATTGTCACCTCTGATTGTCTTTGCTTCTTTTTGTTCTCATTCTTCTGGGGAGTGTTTGACGGTTCTGTAACCTCTACTGTGTTGTCGAATTTGTCAACTAGCGTCGCAACTTTGTTACTCTTCTCAACAGGTATAAGCGCCAAACTTCCTGCTGTCTGCTGGACTCCATCAGTCGGGTCCGCTACTGAGTCGTCAGCCAGTCGTTTGTGCCTTAACAGATCATCCTCGTCCGCAACTGCATCCAACTTTGCCCTCAGATCAGTCACCGGTGGGGCTGGAGGGGGGGGCAACTGCTCCTGAAATACAGCATTGAATCTCCAGGGAGGTGCATGCCCGGAATCTTCACGTCCTCTACCTCTTCCTAGGCCCTCAGCACGGCCACGTCCCCTCCCAGGGGGGTCATTGAGTGCAGACTCACCATACATAGAATTACCTCTTCCCCTTCCTCTTCCTATGGATCTCTCGGCCAGCACAAAGGAGCCCCATTCAAATTTCTTTTCATCATGTTCTCCCAAGCCGCACTCTTCATGCCAATGCCCTAGAAGACCACACTGATAGCAGAAGGTGGGGAGCTTCTCATACTGAACTTGATACCAGCTTTTCTTTAGATCCTTAGTTATTGAAACGAACCTGACCAGTTTCTTTGACACACTGATCTTTGCCCTCACTCGAACAAACTCCCCCGCATAGCCTGCTGGGAGGGTAGTTTGGACCTCAGTGATCTCTCCCAGCGAACGGCACATGCCCTTGATAATGCGATCATGCAAAAAGTTGTCTGGTAGATGTAACACCCTAGCCCAAACTGATATCTTATCCAGCACCACAGCCTTCGGGTCCTCAAACCCATCATACTCCTCCATAATGAGTGCCTTGTATCTGAAGAGCCACGGCCCCATGTTCATGGCCTTATTCCAATCTCCCAAACAATGAAATTGAGCAGTGAACAAATTTTCGTCAATCTTCCTCCAAGTAACCTCCTTCGCTGGATTCCAAGCAGAGCGCATATCGGCATAGAGCGCCGAAGGGCTGAAACCTGCCGTGGTATGAACTCTAGCGATCGCGAGCCACTTCGCCGCCGGCGGTGGCTCGGTTACTTCTTCTTCCCAGACGAAACTTTCGCCTTCTTCTTCCTGCAGATGCAATCTTCCCAAAAGATCTTCCACTGGTTCACGTCTTGTTTGCTTCTGACTCGAACCTACGCCTGCCATCCTCACAGATTGATCGAAACCAAACAACCCCTGAAACCCTAGAGCCGGAGAGAAGGGAACCTCCGTCCAGGGGAAGAAATAGAGCAGACACCCAACTAGCCCAGACCTCGCACGCAGATGATCCGTGATTAGCTGGGGCTGTCAAGGATCAAAGACTCTCGGCGGACGCCGGAGGAGATTAAAACCCTAAGTCGCCGACTCGCCGACTCGGGGACATGACGTACGAGTGGTGCTAATTAGTTGCTTCCTATTACCTCTCTCTAGGTGGTGGGTGGGTGGGAGGGGGTACAACCACGGCAGGTTGGGAACGCCAATAGTGCGGCCTGCGAGCGATGGAGGAGAGAGAGTGAGTGATGGCACAAACGGGCTGAGGCCCAAAAGGGTGCTTGCAGCCATCATCCTCCATCCATCATCATTGGGGGGAGGGGGGAGCGACTAGAGAATAGAAGTTGCCCTTCAGGTGCAAAAATAGATGTTCTCAAAAAAAAGGGTGCAAAAATAGATGTTCTAAAAAAAAAGAATTTCTAGCAACCACCCCCAGGCTGACGGCATTCATACTCTCCACGAAACTTGCGTCAACATTGATCTTTATATAATCATCGGGGGAGGGGGTTTCCACGCCACATTACCTTGCAATGGAGCATTAACAGCCAACACACCTCCCATAATTTTTTTACCTTTGTTTGTAGGAGCAACCTCAATAGTATTGTGAGAAGACGTAACAGAAGACCAAATCTGTCCACAAAATTTGCAGACGCAAAAATGGATTCCTTTCCTTTTCAAAAAATTACATCATTTCTTAAATGCCAGGCCCGCCAGAAAAGAAACAATAATTGCTCTCGCTGATGTGGGCTTAGGAGCTCTAACAATATCAATAACCAATCAGGTCCCGAGTACTTAAACAACTCTTCATGAGGGATATTCCAAGAGTTTCTCAAAGCCGATCGGAAAGCCCTAGCCCTTGTACAAACCACGAGGGCGTGGAAGGTGGTTTCCTCTTCCACACCACAGATAGAGCACATACCTGAGTTACTCTGATGATGTTTAACTCTATTAGTCTGGACCGCCAAGCTATCGGTTGCAGCACGCCACGAAAAAATCCTTATCTTCTGGGGAATATTAGCCTTCCAAATTAAATTCCAAATCCTTCTTTCTCCATTTGGTTCGCCACTAGATTGACCTAGATTCTCCTCTTTGTCCTTCAACTTGAGTGCAAATACGTACGCACTTTTAACAGAGAAAATACCGTTCTTCTCGTGGTGCCACATAATAAAACCCCCCTCCTCAGAACCTTGAATATGAATATTTAGAATCTCCTCAGCATCATGGGATAGAAAAGATACTTGACCAACCTTTCATCACACACCTTCCTCCCACTTAAGAATAAATCCGAGACCCACTTCAACCTAGTGTTATGCCTTTTAGCAGAAATTTTAAGGCCTGAGCTTCTTGGTAACCAATTGTCCCTCCAAATATTAATTTTCGAACCATCACCCACCCGCCAAATTACTCCCTTCTTAAGAAGATCCAAACCATGTGTAATCCCTTGCCAAGTTACTGAGGTCGACTGTGGAAAGATAGAATCCAAAATATGTCCATGAGGGTAATATTTGGCCTTCAAGAGCTTCGCACACAACGAATCCAGATAAACCAACAAACGCTACGCCTGCTTAGCTAAGAGAGCTTGATTAAATAACCCGAGATCCCGAAATCCCATACATCCCTTACCTTTAGGCCTTGTTACTTTGTCCCAAGCCAACCAATGAGTTTTCCGTCTTTCGACGTCGTCTCCCCACCAAAAACTCCTGATAATCTGGGATAATTCTTCACAAAGAGAGGCCGGAAATTTGAATATACCCATAGCATACACAGGAAGAGCTTGAATGACAGATTTTATTAAGTCTTCCTTCACTCCACAAGAAACATATTTTTCAATCCAATCTGAGAGTCTTTTCAAAACTCTATCTTTTGTAGGCAGAAATTTCCCTGCCTTCATTCTACCCTCAGGGATTGGTAGAGCAAGATACTTGTCTTCAAACCCATCGGCCGTAACTGTAACAGCCCAGTTTTCACAAAAATTAAAATTTTTGTTTTCGGTGTGAATTGTTTGATTGTCTGATTTGTTTGCGGTGTTTGCATCCCCGATTTATCGATCGGCGATTATTTTAACCCCTCTTATCTCGTATCGGACGGAGACCGACCCTTGCCACCCTGACACTCGACCTTTGCGACACCGGGTTTCACCCGATCACCGTCGCGAGAACCGCACGAGACCAGCTGCAGCCAACGGAACGAAAAAACCCCGTTTAGTAATTAAACGGGATATTTTATAGTGCCCCGGAAAGTGTTTTCGGAACGATTCCAGCACGAGGTGAAAGCCTCCGGCTCGACGCACTGATCGCGCAATTCGAAGTTTTACCCGAATCGGAGGTACTGCGGACCCCCGACGGTCAGAAACGTGAGCACCGGACGCCCGAGAGAAAAACAGATGATGTTTTTGCAAACAGCCAGCCACCGGGGCTATATAAAGACCACCACACTCCCACCCATTTTTAGGGTTTCTCCTAGCCAATTTTGCAGCCACCCGCTGATCTATCTCAGATCTGCCCCAAAAACACCCCTAGTCCGAAACCCTAGCTCCCAGATCCGTTTCGACCGTCGGATCGCAGATCGGACGCGCCCGGAGGCTGCCATGTCACCCAGCTCCACCAATCTCTCTCTCTCCTCTCCTCCCATGGACGCCCGCCCCACGCCGCCTCCAGCCCCGCGCCCGCGCCGGCGAGCCGCCGGAGCAGCCGCTGCCAGGCCGACCCCCTCTTCCCCTTGCGTCCCTCCTCCTCTCCTCCTCACCTTCCCTCTCCTCCCATCTGCAGGTGCTCCCCCAGCCGTGCGCCATGGAGCTCGAGGCCGAGCGCAGCAGCCATGGAGGCCGAAGCCCGAGCTCCTCCACCTGGACGCCGCCGCCGCCCGGACCTCGGCCACCTGCGCCCTCGCCGGATCCGGCCTCCTCCGTGCCTCCACGCCGCGCCGCCGAGCCCCTGTAGCCCCTCGCCTCGTCTCCTCGCCGGAGAGCACGGGCCGCCGCCGCCGCAGCTCCCGCTCGGGAGGGGCGAGCTGCCCGAGCCGCCTGCTCCCTGCCCCAGCTGGGCTGGCCAGGCGCCCCCGGCCCAGCACCAGGCCCACTGGCGCCAGCCCAAGGCCAGGCCCAGCCGGCCAGATCTGGCCCAGGCTGGCCAGCCTCCTCTCCAGGCCAGTTGGGCCTAGCCCAGTGGGTGAGGGGCCGATTCCCTTTTTTATTTTTTATTTTTTCTGACCCTGCTGTAATTTTTGCTAAGTGTTGGAATATTGTGCTGCTGATGCTGTTTTGCACTGCGATTTCCCGATAAACCGTAGCTCCGATGACGTCGCCCCCAAAACGAAAGTTGCTCAGAATTGCGTGTACTTTAATTCATCTTTTGTGAGCATTTGCATTTGAGCCCATATTGATTGTGTAATTGTGTGCTGAACAGGGCATCAGGCCGTTAAATTGCTTTACATTCCTGTTATTGTGCTGCTGTTGTTATTTTGTTGCAACTTTGCATGATGATTGTAACAAATCCATGAGGCCTATTGCATTGATTCCTTTTGCGTTGCGTTAAGCAATGTTTCTACTTCAGTTTCATGCTTTCACATGCCATAATTTCTTGCTGCATCATGATTGTATCTTGCTCCAAAGTGGTGATCCTGATGTTATTGTGCTGCTATTGCTGAAACTGTTATTTTGTTGCAACTTCGGATGACGATTGCTTCGCAACCGTTCATCGGAATTGAGTGATTCCAATTGCATATTGTTAAGCATGATGTCTACTTTCATCCCATGTATTGATATGTCATGTTGCTGCACTTTTGCATATAGATTTACCCCTGTTTTTACAGCATGTGTGCATAAATTGTTTTGCTTATATCTTTTTAACCGTAACTCCGTTTGGGGTGTTCTTTATATGTAACTTGATTAGTTTCTCGTGTTCTTTGTGTTTATGTTATTGGTTGCTGTTGTTAACCAACCTAAAATATGGTTTAGGACAGAACAGTACCAAATCTTTTAATCATCGTGCGGCACTTAGTGTTATGCCATGTTTAGGTTGTGCCTCACTTAAATTGACTAGCATAGATAATTTACTTTGTGCTTCACCTCTTGAAATGTTTGTGTGCTATGTCATGCTTGCTTGAGTTGCCATGTTAATAACCGTTGTTTGATCACCTGTAGCTAAGCAACTTGAACCACCGTAAATGTGCGGTATCGTCGTGTGTGACGAGTACTCCACTTAAATCATTAGTAACCGCTCTCGACGGTAGGTGCGATGTCTCGTGTTGCTTCTTGTTGATGCTTGCTCTCGTGTTTTCTCCGTAGTAATAGTGGTGCACCGTTGATTGTTTTCCAGTGTTTACTTCTTGTGTGCTCCCGCGGGTACCTCTCGGAGACGATGCGAGCTTGCGATCGACTACACATTCGGAACCCGACTTATCAACAGGCAAGGACTTGCATTACTTATGATCCATTCTATTTCAACCAGCGGTTTGCATGCTAGAATAGGTTAGGCGATGTTTGATCCTACCACATGTTTACAACCTCTTTCAAACCGATACAGCCATGTCCCCTCCCAGAAAACCTTGTACTGCTATGTTACTATTGCTCGTTGCTCAGCCCCTGCTTAGTATGCATGCTTAGGATGCTACGATGTTACCCTGTTACTCTTTGGGTTGGGATATCACCTGATTATTATATTATTGTTGAAGATATGATTATTATAAATGTTGACTATATTCGACGAAGGATGGAAGGTCTAGGCTATCCCGCCCCGACGCTTTGTTCCATTCAAGTCACCTAGGATCCGAGTTCCGGGTATTGGTTTTAAGACTGAGCGTGCCTAATCGCGTGTGGGATTTTATGGGGTCCCCTCTTCTTACCTACCTAGCTTCAAACATTTCTAGAGGTGGCCCAAGCTGATTTACCATTTGAAACCGTGTGTGTGCTGGTCATCTGCCAGTAGTTTTCAAACAACTCGGGCCAGTGGAGACATAGTTTCTCTCGCTGGTCCACACTTGGTGAGCTAGGGGTCCCCTGAATATTCAGGTGTGACTTACCGACCTTGGCCATACGGAAGAGTCCGATCCGAGAGCGTGGCCAGCTTTTGGATTGGGTGTCGACTCCCCGGGGGCCACCCGGATTTGTGCGTTGTTAGTTAGAGGGACCTGTCGTTTCAGATCTCTTGGAACTAAATCATAAAATGGTTGCCTATAGTGGGTAGCAACTAAGAGAGATGGGCGAGCATGCGACGCCTCGTAATGGGCAGTTGGTACACCCCTGCAGGGTTAAATTTTTTGAGAAGCCGTGTCCACAGTTATGGACGACTTGAGACCTACTCCTTGTTCATAGACAACAACAACTGAGATAATCTTAATATAACTTGATCAACGTGTGTGTGCCTTGACTGCTTCTTCTTCGTCGGGATGCGAAGAGGAGGACAAGGATAGGATAGGTGTTATGTTTGCGTAAGTAGTTGATAGCAAGACTTGTTGGAGGCGATTCCTCATCGAATGCTTGGCTTCTTACCTTACTCCCTAGATCGTTAGCCACTTCATAAATGCTAGTGCGACAGCAACCTCACCACTTACCCTTTCCTTACCGTAAACTACTAGTTGTCCTAGAATGACGAGTGATGAAGTCCTTGCTGGGTCAGATGACCACTACAGTTGGATGCTGAGTACCTCTGTACTCATGATACTACCCCCAAACTCTTTTCAGGGTTCTTGATCGACAACAGGTATGGCGATCGACGTTTCACGTGGCGACTCGACGACGACTAGTTAGGCGGATCCCGGCGGAGGGCCTGGACCCGTGTGGTTATGGGATCGTTGTTTTCCTCTTTGCCAGTAGGCATTTGATTGTAGTCTGTACTCAGACATGTATCTTCCGCTGTTGTATTATATTTGAGGCAGTTGTATGCCGATTGTATGAGATGTTGTATCCTTGTATCTGTAATGTTGTGATATCATGTTGGAAATCCGGGGCATATGGCTATGTCATATGTTGCGGTGGGACCGATATGTGCTTCGTCCCCGGGTCTGGGTGGAAACACCTAGATCTGGAACAGTACCGCATATCGGGCCTTACAGTAACTTTTAGGATTACCATTGTAGCCACTTGATTTTCCAAACTACATTTCTTCCCAAACATCATGGAACACTTGTCAGGATTTAATAGTTGTCACGTCCCTTTTGTTGGATATGTGCCCTAGAGACAAATTAATAAAGATATTTGTCACATATTTGTTTTGTTCATAATACGTTTTATACTGTGCTATAACTGTATTACTTGGAAATACTAATACAGGTGTAGTATAAAACATGGTTCGTAGTTTAACTCGGGTAAACTATCTCATTGGGCAATTGATTGATCAAGCTTTCCTGATCATGGCGACACTTAAGTCCATTGACAATGAGGTCATATTGTTAAGGGGAATGATGTGATGGACATACACCCACCTAAAGTATTGCAATGTGATCGAGTCACATAGTTCAGCGTTGCTATGACTTTGTAACGTATGGCTTAGTCCTTAGACCGTAATGATCATACGTAATTGTCATTTATGAGGAGACTTTGATTTGTATCCCACCGCCTGATTGAAATATGCTGGCTATAACGGTGCACTTTGGGTATTCCGAAATAGATGGTTGATGAGTATGTTAATAGATCAGAGCGGGATTTGTCAGTCCTTGTGACAGGACAGGTACTCTGGGCCCACTCGGTGATATTGCATCAACACCTTGCAAGGACGTGACTAGGTCACAAGAGATGCAATGATCATGAACGAGAAAAGTTGTTTGTTGTGAACGAGATGTGAACACGGTATGTAGGATACCGACGATCAAACCTCGGACAAACAAAGTACCGCAACACAAAGGGATTACGTCGTATCGTTAACGGTTTCCAAAAGCGATCGAAGTTCATTCGATGGAAGCGCAGGGGCTGTCAAGGATTGTAACCAGGTCCAAATGACTAGTCATTGGTCAATGAGAAGAGTCTCGACCATGTCTGCTGTTTCCCGGACCGTTAGGGCGTTACACTTAAGGGCAATCGATGCATAGGACAGTTACGGGATCAATCGGTGAAATAAGAGAAATCACCGGAATAGTTCCGGAGGAGGACGGAATAGTTTCCGGACATTTTGAATAGTTCAAAATAAAGTTTAATTGTTTTAATAATGTTTTCTTATTTAATTATCTGAATTAAATATTTAAAACATATTAAATAAATTAAAAATGGGAAAAAAGGCTAAATGGGCCCATGGGGCCCATTAAGGGAGGAGGGGGTCTCCCCCTTGGGCTTGGCGCCAAGGGTGGGGCCCACCTCCCCCCTTGGCCGGCGCACTCCCCCCCCCTTGGGATTTTAGTCCCACATGGGGGAGAGGAGGAGGATTACACCCCCCCTTGGCCGATATAAGGAGGGGTAGCCCCCCCTTTTTCCAACACACCAATATCTCCTTCTTCCTCCTTCTCCTTCCCGGAAGTGGACTCCCCTTGTTTGGATTCTGCACCAGGATTGGAGTTCTCCACCATAAGGAAGGCCGTCGTTCTACTGGAGTCGGGATCCGTAGCCGTCTTTCTTCCGCTGCTCGCCTGGTTCGGGGCCCGGGAGGAACGTCGATTGTACCGTACGTGTATAATCTCTTCGAGGCACTACACCTGTGGTGCTACTTCGTCGCTGGAGGTTTACCGGGAGTCATCCTCGCCGGTGGTGGTCTTCTACACGACAGGGAGGTCGTAGTTCCGAGTCTACGCCAACCACGTTCGCAAGAACGTTTCCCTCTTTCGGTCTTCAAAGGTATGAACACCGATTCCCTCCGTTACTTTACATCGCCATAGCATAGATCTTGGGTTCGGGTACCATAGGTATGAAAATTTTGTGTTTTCTGCCCCGTATCCCAACAGTGGTATCATGAGCTAGCTATGCGTAGATGTATTGTACGGGTAGAACACATCTAGGATGTGGGCATCGAACCTTCATTCGTTACCCTCCCACGTGTACTCATTTAGCGTTGCGGCAATGTTTGATGAAGCGGGCCCCGACCGACCTTACGCGTTTAAGCGAGACTGGTTCCACGCTTGACATATGGCTTGTACCATATAAAGTGGCTGGGGGTGTCTGTCTCTCTGCATTAGCGATGCGAAGATGTTTGCAACGGAGGGCCCTGACAGGGGTGTAATAGAGACGGATGGGAGACGGTGTTGTGGCATGTTTTTCGCAGGATAGAAACGGTTCTCTCTCTCGAAACCCCTAGCAGCCACGTAAAACTTGCGCAAGCTAAAGTAGAAAGGCGTTTAACTTTACTTTGCATGAAGGGGGATCACAGGTTGTATGATTTACAGTTTTACTTCCTGTTTTATGCTAGTATGCTAGATATATCGATGATAGCACGAAACAGGACCATCTCTCACAATACCAACATTGTGTTCTCCCTTGGTGGGCACCGCTTGGAAGGTTCTCCCATATGGCTTGATGCTCCGTACATACCGGAGTTGTCCTACATATTAAACGGAGTTCGCATGAGGTTGGGTTCGGCAAGCCTGGCATATGCAGATATGGCCTTGCTGAACAGCTAACATCAAGGTTCGATTGGCAGGCTTGACGTATGTAGATGCGGGCCTGGAACACAGGAGACCGAAAGGTCGAGCACGAGTCACATGCCTGATGTGATTGGCTTAGAGGACTACCTGGTTCGCATACTGATGGCCGTGACGATCGGGGGAGGTATGGGGGCTGGGATTGTGTAATCACTTAATTAAATTGAGAGGTGTTTATCTAAGTGGGAGCTTTCTAGAATTTTGAGATTAAATTGAAACTCCACATTATGAACAAAAGTCTAAATATGTATCCTTGTGAATCAACCTTGTAGATGGCAGCACCTCGCCCCTCGTTCAACTTAGGATCATTCCTAGAGAAATATAAGCTAAAAACAGATGGGACAAACTTCACCAACTGGTTCCGAACCCTGAGGATTCTCCTCGTTCCCCTTAAGATGGCATACGTACTAGAGGACGCGTTAGGTGACGCACCAGCAGATGATGCCAGTCAGGACGAGAAGAATGTTTATCTCTCCAGGACTGATGATTACAACCTTGTCCAGAGTGGCATGCTCTACTCCATGGAGGTTGAGCTGCAGAAACGCTTTGAGAGGATGGGTGCATATGAGATTATCACCAACCTCAAGGCGGTCTTCGCACCTCAAGCCAGGGCTGAACGGTACGAGGCTTCTGAAGACTTCTTCTCAGCAAAGATGGACGAGCACGGCAGCGTGAGTGAGCACGTAGTCAAAATGCCTGGCTACGTTCAGCGCTTGAATGCTCTGGAATGCCAGATTCCAGATGAACTTGCTGTTGATAGGGTGTTGCAGTCGCTTCCCCCTAGCTACAAAGGCTTTGTGCTGAACTACAACATGCAGGGGATGACCAAAACCCCTTTTGAGTTGTTCGCCATGCTAAAGAGCGCCGAGGTTGAGATCAAGAAGGAGCACGCCATCTTCATGGTCAACAAGACCACTGACTTCAAGAAGTCAAGCAGGCGGGAGAAGGCCAAGAGAGGTGGCCCCAAGAGGGATGGCAAGTCAGTTGCCGCTCCTCCCAAGGCACCCAAGCCTAAACCCGGAGTGGATTGCTTCTACTGCAAGGGTGAAGGTCACTGGAAACGCAACTGCCCCAAGTACCTAAAGGACAAGAAGGCTGGCAAGGTCGCCAAGAGAGACGAAGGTATATTTGATATACATATTGTTGACCTTCTCTTGACAAGCGCCGGGAACACATCCTGGATATTCGATACAGGATCTATCGCTCATATTTCTAATTCCATTCAGGGACTAAGGAATAGGAGACGCTTGCTCAAAGATGAAGTAACGATGCGCGTGGGGAATGGCTGTCAGATTGAAGTCTTGGCGGTCGGCACGAAGCATCTTAGTCTCCCTTCGGGATTAGTTTTAGTTCTGAATAATTGCTACTATGTACCCGCGTTGAGTGTGAACATCGTTAGTGGCTCTTGCTTGAAGCGAGACCGCTATTCTTTTAAGTCTGATACAATTGGTTGTTCGATTTATAAGGATGAAATGTTTTATGTTCACGCACCGGAGTTGCATGGTTTATTCGTACTTGATCTCGATGGTGACGTGTGTCACATCAACAATATTGAGGCCAAAAGATTGAAGAATGATGAAGATCACATGAAGATGTGGCATTGCCGACTTGGTCATATTGGTATAAAACGCATGGAGAAGCTCCATAAGGATGGACTTCTTGATTCATTGGATTTTGGATCCCTTGATACATGTGAACAATGCCTCATGGGCAAAATGACAAGGACTCCATTCAATGGCGTAATGGAGTGTGCGGATGTCTTATTGGGGATCATACACTCGGATGTATGTGGACCCATGAACGTCCCCACTCGCAATGGTCTTCGTTACTTCGTGACCTTTACCGATGACTTGAGTAGATATGGGTATATTTACTTGATGAAGCACAAGTCTGAAACCTTTGAAAAGTTCAAGGAATTTCAGAATGAGGTCGAAAATCAACTCGGAAAGAAAATCAAGCACCTTCGATCGGATCGAGGTGGCGAGTATTTGAGTCACGAGTTTGGCAATCATCTGAAGTCTTGTGGCATAGTACCGCAGCTTACGCCGGCAGGCACACCTCAGAGAAATGGTGTGGCTGAGCGACGTAATCGAACCCTATTGGATAGCGTATGATCAATGATGTCTCATACTGATTTGCTAGTGTCATTCTGGGGGTATGCATTAGAAACTGCCGTTCATATTCTTAATAGGGCACCATCCAAATCCGTAAAGACAACACCATTTGAAGAATGGCATGGCACAAAACCTAAGTTGTGTCACCTGAAGATTTGGGGTTGTGAGGCTTATGTTAGAAAACTACAGCCTGACAAACTTGAATCCAAGGCGGATAAGTGCATCTTTGTGGGCTATCCCAAGGAAACTTGTGGATACACCTTCTACAACAAGTCTGACAGCAAAACGTTTGTCACCAAGACGGGACACTTTCTTGAGAAGGAGTTTCTCGCGAAAGAGTTGAGTGGGAGGAAAATAGACCTCGATGAAGTGACTGACCAATCACTCCAATTGGAAGAAATGGCTACGGAAATTATTCTGGAACCATCTTCCACAGTGGGAGCTGAAGAGAATGGCCAGAACGACATTCATAACGGTCATGACATTAATGATGATCATGATGAGAATGAAGAGGAACCTTTTATGCCCCATAGGTCATCAAGAATCCGTCAACCTACTGAGTTTTACGGACAGCTTGTGAATGAAATCTCGGCTGATGAGTCAGATGAACCTACAAGTTACAAAGAAGCAATGGAGGGACCCGAGTCCGAGAAATGGCTTGAAGCCATGAAATCCGAAATAGACTCCATGTACACCAACAAAGTATGAACTTTGGTGGATATTCCCGAGGACCGCAAGGCCGTCGAGAATAAATGGATTTTCAAGAAAAAGACTGACGCAGACGGAAACGTATCTGTCTACAAAGCTCGACTTGTCGCGAAGGGTTTCCGACAAATTCAAGGAGTTGACTACGAGGAGACGTTCTCTCCTATAGCGATGATAAAGTCTATCCGGATCCTACTAGCAATAGCTGCATATCATGATTACGAGATATGGCAGATGGATGTGAAAACTGCATTCCTAAATGGCAACATTGAGGAAGATTTGTATATGATGCAACCAGAGGGGTTTGTCGATCCAAGGAACGCTGGTAAGGTGTGCAAGCTTCAACGGTCCATCTATGGGTTGAAGCAAGCATCTCGGAGCTGGAATCTTCGATTTGATGAGGTCATTAAAGCTTTTGGATTTGTCCAAAACGTCGAAGAGTTTTGCGTCTATAAGAAACTGAGTGGGAGCTCTGTAGCATTCCTTGTGTTATATGTAGATGACATATTACTAATAGGGAACGATAAGAAATTCTTAGAGGAAGTGAAGGAATATCTGAATGGACAATTTTCCATGAAGGACCTAGGTGAAGCTGCGTACATATTAGGGATTAAGATCAATAGAGATAGACCTAATCGACGGTTGGCCTTGAGTCAGAACACTTATATTGACAAGATATTGAAAAGGTTCAGTATGGGTAACTCCAAGAGAGGCCTCTTGCCAGTTATAAAAGGTGTCAAATTAAGCGTGACTCAATGCCCAACCACAGCAAAAGAGAAGGAGGAGATGTCCTCAAAGCCATATGCCTCAGCCATAGGTTCTCTCATGTATGCTATGTTATGTACTAGACCGGATTTAGCGCTGGCCATTAGTATGACTAATCGCTACCAGAGTAACCCGAATGGCTCACTGGACAACAGTAAAGAACATCCTTAAGTACTTAAGAAGAACCAAGGATCTCTTTCTCGTTTATGGAGGAGTTGATGAGGAGCTCACCGTAAAAGGTTACATTGACGCAAGCCTCGACTCAGATCTAGATGACTCGAAATCCCAGACGGGATATGTTTTCATGTTGAACGGTGGCGCAATTAGCTGGAGGAGCGGCAAACAGTCAGTCGTCGCTCAATCTACAATGGAGTCGGAGTATATTGCCGCTTGCGAAGCGTCAAACAAGGCGCTGTGGCTGAAGAAGTTCGTGATCGAGCTTGGCGTCTTTCCCAGTTGCACTGACCCCGTGGGAATCTTCTGCGACAACACGGGTGCCATTGCTAACGCGAAGGAGCCAAGAACTCACTCTACAGCCAAGCACATCCTCCGAAAGTTTCATGTGACGCGAGACTACATCAGGGATGGACACACTAGGATTCACAAGATACATACGGATCTGAACGCAGCAGACCCGATGACTAAACCTCTTCCACAAGGCAAGTTTTAAGAACACCGAGAGACCATTGGTGTTAGATACATACCTGATGTAAACTAGTGTAATTTGTACTCTAGTGCAAGTGGGAGACTGTTGGATATGTGCCCTAGAGACAAATAAATAAAGATATTTGTCACATATCCATTTTGTTCATAATACGTTTTATACTGTGCTATAACTGTATTACTTGGAAATACTAATACAGGTGTAGTATAAAACATGGTCCGTAGTTTAACTCGGGTAAACTATCTCATTGGAAAATTGATTGATCAAGCTTTCCTGATCATGGCGACACTTAAGTCCATTGACAATGAGGTCATATCATTAAGGGGAATGATGTGATGGACGGACACCCACCTAAAGTATTGCAATGTGATCGAGTCACATAGTTCAGCGTTGCTATGACTTTGTAACGTATGGCTTAGTCCTTAGACCGTAATGATCATACGTAATCACGATCTATGAGGAGACTTTGATTTGTATCCCACCGCCTGACTGAAATATGCTGGCTATAACGGTGCACTTTGGGTATTCTAAAATAGATGGTTGATGAGTATGTTAATAGATCAGAGCGGGATTTATCAGTCCTTCTGACAGGACAGGTACTCTGGGCCCACTCGGTGGTATTGCATCAACACCTTGCAAGGACGTGACTAGGTCACAAGAGATGCAATGATCATGGACGAGAAAAGTTGTTTGTTGTGAACGAGATGTGAACACGGTATGTAGGATACCGACGATCAAACCTCGGACAAACAAAGTACCGCATCACAAAGGGATTACGTCGTATCGTTAACGGTTTCCAAAAGCGATCGAAGTTCATTCGATGGAAGCGCAGGGGCTGTCAAGGATTGTAACCAGGTCCAACTGACTAGTCATTGGTCAATGAGAAGAGTCTCGACCATGTCTGCTGTTTCCTGGACCGTTAGGGTGTTACACTTAAGGGCAATCGATGCATAGAACAGTTACGTGATCAATCGGTGAAATAGGAGAAATTACCGGAATAGTTCCGGAGGAGGACGGAATAGTTTCCGGACATTTTGAATAGTTCAAAATAAATTTTAATTGTTTTAATAATGTTTTATTATTTAATTATTGAATTAAATATTTAAAACATATTAAATAAATTAAAAAAATGGGAAAATGCTAAATGGGCCCATGTGGCCCATTACTTCACAAAGCAAGCAATTATTAATATCGTTCCCTATCTCGTTGTCTTTTTAACTCTTTGGGGTCTGTTGGTTGTAGATAAATGGCAAATGATTTAATTGTCTTTAAACTCTTCAGCTTTGCTCCCTTCCTTGTGCTCGTGCAAAACGTTTTCCTTCTTCTAAGCATTGTCTCCTTGTTAAAATTTAAGGCTTGGATGATTTAGTTGCAATAGAAACATGGAATAAATCATATAATATTTGCAACTAATTCGGTGAATGCTGATAAATGCACCTTTAGAAAATGAAGTTCTTTGTAGTTGGGAGAGCATATATGAACTTGTCTGTGTTTCTCGGGAAATTTCTAATGGTTGGGATTTCTTTTGTTGATAAGCTTCACGGTGTTTCTTCAATAACTTATCTTTCTTATGTTTATCCATTTGCGCATATTTCTCTCTAGCGCCTTGTTGATTGTGTCTTTTGAATCCACTCTCCGAAAAACTGTGGGTCGACTAAAGAGTTATTCCCTCCAATCCATAATAAGTGTTGCTCATCTAGTACAAACTTTGTAGTACTAGATGAGCAACACTTATTATGGATTGGAGGGAGTAGTTGATTTCACTCCTAGCAAACTTGTAGTTTAACAAAAAATTAGAGATTTCACTATTTGCAAAACTGTGGTTGGTAATGTTAAGACATACCCATGATGTTATGCAAAGCAACTACTCTTTGTTGCTTTCCAAAGGAACACATACACTAAATGGTTATAGTTGTTCTAATTTTGTGTTTCCTGGTGAGGGTTTCTCTATTTCATATCTGCAGACGTACACACTGAATGGTCATACCTGTGTGCTCCTTGTTAGGCTCATTGCACTTTTTCTGACTGCATCCTAAAGCAAATACGTGTGGTGTCCCATTGTTTCAAGTGTTTCTGTCTGTTCGATGGCCATGTTCTTTTTCTCTTGTGTTTGTGTTCTTCTATCAGTGATAGTTCTCATTTTGTGTTTACCTCTTATATTATGTCCAATCTAGATTTTCTTTATTCCATTTCTGTTATCGATCTGGAAGTGTATTTTGTTACAACAATTATACTTATTGTGTTCTTGAATGACAGGAAGTGTTCAAGATGAGGAATGTATTGTGCGTATATCCGACTCTGACTCTGAAATCGACTACGCCCGTTGGAAGTTTTGCGAGAAAGTTGGATACTATGGGCGTGATCTGCTGGAGCAGTATCATATCTTAGTAGAAGCGGTCAATCCGATAGTTCACGAGATCTTAGAACTTGTCAAGAAAATGGTTGAACTTGTGCCTGCGGTGGACAGATTGAGCAACGAGTTTCTTGTGTCGGCGGAGGAATGTTCCTCTCATTACCTCGAGGGAGAGCAATTCCGGGAAGAGGCTGAGATGTTCTATTCAGAAGCTCGTGAGTTTAATTTCCTATCTGTGGTGCTGCGAGAAACAGTGGACGCTTACTGGCTGCAGGCTGAAGGACAAGGTGATGCAGTTGTTGACCAGATGGAGGCTGAAGGACAAGGTGATGCAGTTGCTGGCCAGATGGAGGCTGAAGGACAAGGTGATGCAGTTGCTGGCCAGATGGAGGCTGAAGGACAAGGTGATGCAGTTGCTGGCCAGATGGAGGCTGAAGGACAAGGTGATGCAGTAGCTGGCCAGATAGAGGCTGAAGCACAAGGTGATGCGGTTGCCGGTCAGGTGGAAGAAGATTGGTGGCCAGATAATCCCAGGGAAACGACGCAAGCAAGTGAGCATCAGCAGCTGATGCTTGTGGGGGAGGGTGAGGTTCTACCTGATTCGTGGGAAGATCTTGAGTGAGGGAAGATCTTGAGACATATACTAAGAAACATACACTTGTTGATAATTATCTATGTTGCGAACTTTGCTATATAGATCTAGTTGGTGTTAGTATTAAGATATATGGTATGCTGATATTGTCCTGTAGCATGACTTTGGTTGGTTTTGAGATTAATCAAAGTTGGTTCTTGGTTGGGATGGCCTTGTGATGCTGTTTAGTGCCCGTGCAGATAAATACATCAAGTTGATGCGATTTAAAGCTGTTGTTGCTCATTTTTCTTTTTAGTAAACTGAATTACAATGCTGAGAGACTTAACTTCAAACTGTTTTGCTCATATTTTTTTTGGCAAACTGAATTACAATGCTGAGAGACGCATGTGTCCAACTAAAACGCTGAATTAGGATGACAAGCATCCTCGAGATGATCTTGCCATCACGTTTCTTTGAAATAATCTAACGGTATCTTTCCATAACGTGTCTTTCAAATAATAATCTAACAAGAAATCGACAGGACTGGAGGATGAAGTCGCTGCCTATGAAGGCAAAAAAATTATAAGAGCGCAGAGGAGAAGCACACTAACCAAAAGCAGGGTACAATTGTGGCCCAATAAAACTGATCTGAAACTACTTCCCTTTCGAAGGTTTAACCACTCATTTGGTTTCATTTTGCGTTGCTTAGGTTAAGTACGAATGTAGCTAGTTTATCTTTCGTGTTATTTGGTTCTTGTAGACCCAGACTTGTTTGGTTTCGTTACTGAAAACCGGACGGAAGGATCCCCTTCTTTTGCTCAAAATGGAAGATGTCTGTGGACGTGGTGGTAAGCCATGTTTTTTTAATATATATAGTAGAATTCCGAACCAAGTAGAGGAAAAGATCATGGAGCGGCATTGCCCGAACATGTATGTACACATGAGACACGAGTAGGCGCACACAAATATGCTTCGATATGTACAAACTCTTTCTAGCTGACAAAGGGCACACACCCACTCTCCGCTCATACATCAGCCATATCGCCCAAGAACCTCAATCAAACTGTTCAGATAAAGAAGCAGCCTACACCTTAGGAAGGCCCTGATGTAGGGACTGTGATATCTGCCAAAGATAGCCTTGTCTTTGTAGGATAAGAAACTTCTATCACATTGGCGCCAAACGTTGACCAGACAACAATGAATCTATATTTGTATGATGGATGTGAACTCGATCAGGTGGTGGTAAACCATTCATGAAAATACGAGCATCCATAAGCACACCCCTTATATTACGAACCTGTATAACGCTTTTATAGTTTGGTTTTCCCCCTTTTTAAAGGCTGAAAACCGCTCGGGCAAAATAGACCCCATAAAAATTGACTGCAAAATCGAATATTCAACAACCCCCTCCATCGGGTCCTCGTCCACGCCGTTGCGCATTGTGCTCTGCACATTCGTTGTGTTCAACCACATGCACCCTTAACTGGAGCTCATCGAGTGCCTCGCACTGCGCGACCACCACGTGTCCTACATCTCCACGCCGGAGTGTAGGTGATGACAAAGGCTTCTATTTCCCCCTCTCGGAGGGAAGTTTCCACAATGGGACCAGCGCACCGGGGGCCAAAAGTGCTCCGCCAAGGTTCTGCCTTGCAAGCGGTGGCGTATGGACTCGTCAATTTTTTCTTGATTTTTTTGCCCAAAAGGAGTTCTGTAGCCAAAGGAGAGGATCGGGGGAGGTCACACGGACCCACACAGGTGGGTGGCACAACAAGTGGGTAGGCCGTTCCACTTGTCCATGTGGTGGCCCGTGGCTCCCCTCCGGTACTTCTTTGCTTGCTAATTCATCGTTACTTCCAAAACAATCCTTCGTGAATTATTAGGTCATTTGGAGCTCTAGACAATTGTGTTCTGTTCTGTTGCTATTTTGGCATCATAATTCCAGCTGCCGGTAATCTCCCTCTCCACTCATGCAAAATAAGAGAGAAAAGGCACTAAAACAACATCTTATTGTGAAATATATTATTGCAAAAGGATACATTATAGTATAAAATAGTGATGCAAAATGGACGTATCAGGATAGGGTCATCGCTAGGACCATTCGGTGATGACCTTGATGCGTAGTCTAGTGGCTTCATTCACGAGTCGTTAGTTCGTAGGTTGTTGGTTCTTGGTTTTTCTCTTTGTTATTGTTCAGTCACTCTAGTGGTTTTGTGTATGCAGCATGTTAGGTCCCATAGATTTGCAGAAGGAGGCGATCAATCAATACATATATGAAGCCACCTCCCTTGGAATATCGAATGAATGAAACTTATGAGGTACCTGAGAATAGGGGATATGAATAAGTATTGCCTCCCGACCGAAACCATCACTGGAGGCACCTATGTATGAATCCTTAGATGAAACTAAAGGATTTCATGTTAAGTGCTAACCTATGAGAACAGGAAAATAAGATGCTCATGAAAACCTTGAGAAACCACCACAAGGCATTTTGGTATTCCCTGGATGACCACAAGGGAATAATTCCATCCATATGAAATTATACGATATTTATGGAGGAAGTTTCTGAACCCATAAGTGAGTTTCAAAGAAAATTTAAACTAGAAATATAAGAAGTGGTAAGAAAAGAGGTGATTCGACTACTTGAGGATGGAATTGTCTTTCCTGTAGCCGAGAGTAAGTGGGTAATACAAGGTCATTGTGTTCCCAATAAATGGGGATTCATGGTTGTGCCTGATAAAATAACAAGCATATACATAATGTGACTATTTTTGGGTGTCAAATGTGTATCGATTATAGGAAATGAAACTAGGAAACACGAAGGATCATTACCCATTACCATTCATCGATCAAATCTTGAAAGGTTAGGTACACATTCCCATTTCTGTTACCTTGATGTATATTATGGTTTCTCACAAATTACAGTCCATCCAGGCGATAAAGAGAAAACTACATTTACTTGCCCCTTCGATATGTATGCTTATCATTGTATGTCATTTAGACTTTATAATGCACCCACTACATTCCATCGGTGCATGATCTCTACATTTGTTGATTTTATGGAAGAAACAATGGAACTATTTATGGGTGAGTTTTCATTTTGTGGAACTTTATTAGATGATTGCTTACATAATCTTGACAAAATTTTGCAGAGGTGTGAAGATACATATCTAGTACTAAATTGGGAGTTTCATTGTAAATGGAGGTACCGTTCTTGGGCACCGAATATTTGAAAGAGGTATAGAAGTATATAAGCTACAAACATATGCCTTAGCCATGTGATAATATCCCTTATGAGGGTATTCTCATCATGATGGGTCCAACCCTTGTGAGCTCGACCGTAGATCTATTGAAGGACTGATCATGGGATAACTAATGAGGTCTAGCATGGCGTACAAAGGAGGTTTCTCGAAGACTCGCCATGGACGATAATATATTAGTTTCCGAGAGGATTTGGCCTCCCTGGTCATAGGCCACTAGGATATACATGTAACCCTAGAACCCTCAACATATCTTACATCTTACATTCTTAAGAAGTTGCTCCCCACTATTACCAATTCTCTCAACATGCACACACTCCACCACATCATGCATGCCATATCACCCTCCACTAACATATTTCTCTCAACATGCAAGCATGACACCTCATCATCCAACATGCATGAGTAAGACCCACCCCAATATGTCACTATACATAATAAAAATCCACATGCAACATGTATGCATGGGAATTTTTATTTTATTATGTTATTTATATTAAATCCACATATTAGATTAAAAGTTATTGTTTCAAATATACATGCTTTCGTTTAATCAAACATTTTTACTGAAATATTTTGCAAAAAAAATCCGCAACAACGTGCGGGACATCTTCTAGTTATATAAGTTAAGGGGTTGGGGCTTGTAAAAGGGCAATAACAATGTCCCCGTACATTATACTTTTGGATACACCCCATCACAAGCAAGAGCAAGAAGTCACTACTAGGGAAAACACTAGTAGTGGTGTTGGGGAAAACAGCTAACAGTAGTGCTGGGCTCCGCACACAACCTATTTTAAAGCGCTACAGCTATGGAACAACAATGCACCGCTCCCATGTGCCTCTAGTGTGCTCACTATATAATAAGGGTCTCATATTAATAAATCATCCAGATCCCTTATCTTACATTCTTAACAAGTTGCTCCTCACTACTACCAATTCTCTCAACATGCACACACACTCCACCTCATCATGCATGCCACATCATTCTACACTAGAATATTTCTCTCAACATGCAAGCATGTCATTTCATCATCCAACATGCATGAAAAAGACCCATCTCAATATGCCACTATGCATAATAAAAACCCACGTGCAACATGCATGCATGGAAAATTTTATTTTATTATGATATTTATATTAAATCTATATATTAGTTCAAAAGTTATTATTTCAAATATACATGCTTTATTTGACCAAACATTTACACTGAAATATTTTGTAAAAAAAGTTCTGCAACAACGTGCGGGACATCATCTAGTTTAGGACAGTAAAACTGCACCTAATCCCTGGCCTCTCACGAATTAGGCGTTTTTAGCCGTTTGATTTCCCTTGTTAAACATTTTCGACCATCTAATTTAAAGTAATCACTAAGTTTGTCCCGAGCTGTGCCTAACGTGGAAACGGCAGCTACCCCCGTAGCTATTTTGGACACCTGTGGTTAACTGGGCCAGTTTTCTGATCGGCCCAACGCAGTGAAGCCCGCTTTAGCATTGCAGGAAACAAAAACTACAGATGAACACCTCCCTTCCTCCTCACGCTGCCCACTCCTCTTCCCTCCGCCGCCGACGATGACATCTCCTTCCTCCTCCATGGCAAGGCACCCACAAACAGATGTGGTGAGAGAAAGGGGGATCGAGGAGTAGGGCCACTTTGTGAGGAAATCTACGGGGAGAAGTGAGAGTTGCGGCGCCCGAGAAAGAGAGAGAGATCACATGAGGAAGTCTTAAGTCGCAGCTATATTCACGAGCGCACGCGCTATATGCATATGTATTGTTCATACAGAGCACTGCCTACAACCTCACTCAAGTGTACACACGGAGGTTTCCTTATATGCCGGTGTGAATCATTGTCTACAAGCGAGGTGGGACAAAAATTTGACATGCACTCCACCCCACTCGTCTATAGTCTCTGAAATTCTGTGTAGTGGCTGGACGTTTGTACTCTGTATCTATCAGGCCCAACTACCATTTGCCTCCTGGATCATAATTCCAAACCATGTGGATATATGCATGCTGGATCATATAATTCCAAACCACGTGGATATATGCATGCTCTGTATCCAATGACTATTGCATACGGACATGAAGCATGCAAATACAACAGAAAGAGAAAAATAGTAGGTCGAAGTATTTGCGAAAAATCACTTTGGCTCCCGAGCTCTACGGTGGACTTTATGAAATAAAAAATACTTTAAAAAAACTAAAAAAAATTGTGAACAAACATGCACACATATAATACATATATGTACAAATTTCAAATCATTATGATTTCATATATGGCATAAAGAAAAAAAGAGAAATGTGATTTTTTAAATGGGTCAATTTTTTAGATTGTCGGGTTTAAATTTTTTCTTTTTTGCAGTCTTCAAATCATAATATATTCAAACAAAAACTCACACACTAGTGCAAAACACATATGTTTCCATGGATTCATTTTTGAATCTTTTGGAAACGTTTAAATATGATTTTGAATTTTTCTATACCTTTTTTTTGCAAAATAGACACTGATGCTACCAAGGATTACAACAACGAACTAGATCATAGACAAGAAAGCGCACATTTCAAACTTTTGGTTTCGTCTTGCATTATTTGTTTTTTTTACTATAAATTTGTACCATTAATTTCCTGTAGATAACTATCTAATGATTGAAAACAGATATGCCTTGCATCTTTGGTGAAAATAGCCTAGAAACTGAAAGTCACAATCCTTGGCACCGTAGGACCATTTTTTTTTGTGTTATTCCAAAGGAGCTTGACTACAGCAAACAAATAGAAAATCATATTACAAATCCATAACAAGGAGGTAACCAAGAACGACTGTCCTTGGCTCAAGATTTCATTACAGTGCAATGCAAAGTGCAAAAGTGGTCGGCAACAATTTGACCACTAGCTCATCAGTTCAATACCACAGTTGGGCACCACCAAGTCACCAACAACATGAAACAACAAGCCAAGAAACAAGGCCAACAGGCAACTCAATTTGTACACAACGTCACCAGGAAATTTAATTCGCATTCGGCAATAACCAGCCAACAGAGCACCAAGTCGCAACTTGACTTATTTATCTAGTGCTTTCAAAATATCAACTAGCTCTCTCCTAGGCACCTTGCGACCTTTTTGTCACCATCCTACATCTGAAGCACAAAAGCAAAGGTAGCAATCAATATCATCGACAATCATCATCTTCTTGATCCTACGCATTTGACAACCATGAATGCACCCAATCAGTTCACATGCCCATATGCAAAAAAAGTAAATTAGACCAGGAAATTCAATTCGCATTCAGCAACAACCAGCCAACAGAGCACCAAGTCGCAACTTGACTTATTTATCTAGTGCTTTCAAAATATCAACTAGCTCTCTCCTAGGCACCTTGCGACCTTTTTGTCACCATCCTACATCTGAAGCACAAAAGCAAAGGCAGCAATCAATATCATCGACAATCATCATATTCTTGATCCTACGCATTTGACAAACCATGAATGCACCCAATCAGTTCACATGCCCATATGCAAAAAAACTAAATTAGCATTTCATTTTCATAGAATAAAAAATGTTGCTAGTTCTTATCCCAAACTGATGGGTGTGAAACAATAGAATAGAATATCTCTCAACGTTTTATTATACATAGTTTGACCGTATATATAACATGAAAAGCATTGTTGAAACATCTAAGATTATTTAGCAAGCCTAAGCCTAAACAGTAGCAATTCCCAAATTCCTGGCATATGAACAGAGATGATAACCGTGACGTCCAGGAAACATAAGCATAAAAGTGTCTCCAGGAACCACTAAGAATTGTCAACTTGGAACAAAAACATGTCATCATCCTAATCAAATTAGCTAAATAACAGTAGGGAAAATACTTCATCGCCAAAAGCATGACAGTCCACCATAGAATCAACCATGGCTCGATGAAAGGCACATAGAGCGGACATAGCTCGAAGGCTAGGTCCAGAGCAAGGGAGACAGAGAGGAGGACCCAAGAAAACCAGGAACATACCAGAACAGCTGTAGCCACAACCGTCGGGGGGCCCACACAGACGAGGCACCGAGCCGAGCCTTCAACCGTGCACACATGGGAGGTCGCGGCTGGCGCCCAGCAACCGTCGTCGGGGACCACTAGGAGATACCCAGATCCACGTGCACATGAGCAAGGCGCAAGACCAACCTGCTCATACATCAAAATAAGTCATCATCACAAAAGTTACTACTGCTTCAACGAAACATCCCTGATCATCTAAGAAACACACCAATGCACAGCAACTACAAATGTCTTGCTAAAAAAGACTAAACAACAAATATGTACTACTAGTACTAGACAGCGCCAACTAGAAACAACCAAGCTCCAGTACTACGGTTCTTCCAATCGAGGACGGAGGGAGTATCAGACAATAGCACAGAATATCTCATCAACCAATCGATTCAAAGAAAATGCCTAGAATTAACATGCAATAAAACCTAGGAGACAATCAATGTCATCAACAACAATTTTCTTGATTTTAAGCATTTGACAATCATGAATCAGCATATTTGTAATTCTCAGAACAGAAACTAGGTAGACGGTACTCTCTGGTGGCATGAGTCTATACCGATTACACGGTAATTGGCCTTGTAATTGGTTCAACTATTTAAGATATGAATCTATAAATGTATGTGTACAATATCAAATAAATGATAGAACAATCCAATGTGAGGACAGTTATATATTGTACAAACTTCTGCAAAACACAAAGCAACAACTTGAGAGGAACAACTAGCTCATGATTGCCGGCACGCAGAGCGGCCATAGCTCCAAGGCTAGGTCCCAGAGCAAGGGGAGCAGAGGGGAGGACCCAGGAAAACCAGGGACTTACCAGAACAGATGTAGCCGCCGCCACAATCACACGCCAGGAGGCCCACACAGACGAGGCCACAGGCAGTGAACTGAGCCTTCAACCACGCATGTGTGGGAGGTCGCGACTGGTGCCCCAATCGTCGCTGGAGACCACGAGGAGATCCGCAGATCAACCTGCTCATACATCAAAAGAAGTCATCGTCACAATGCTGCGAAAAAACATCCCTGATCATCTAAGAAAAAACAATGTGCAGCAACTACACATGCCTTGCTAAAAAGGACAAAAATAACATATGTACTAGATAATGCCAACTAGAAACAAACAAGTTCCAGTGCCACAATTATTCATCAAACTCTAGAAACCAGGAGATAAAAACAAGTGCAGTATCATATTCTTGGCGGTTAGAACCTGAACATAATCCATGGTGTTGCCAAATCTAGGATCGAGTTATTTAGTGTTCATCTATGAGCATCAAATATATGTAAAAACCAACAAAAGCTAAGCTACTATTCTAGTACAATCTATGAACACTAAATCATCAGCTTGATGGCCGACACCAGTCACCCACGGCTCGATGGCCAGCATAAAACAATAATAGTTGATGTTTTGTTTCGATGCTTACTGATTAAAAAGAGCCACACTTATTTACATATATTTCAGGTACCACAGAAAAAGAAATGCATATGACCTTTATTCATTTCATTAACCACAACTTGATGGCAGTAAGCGCACAGAGCATGAGAGGACAGAGGAGAGGAACAAGTGGCTTACCTATGCTGGAACCGAAGACGACCCGCCCACCGGAGTGGCAAGGTGGAAGGCATCGGAGTGAGCGCGGGAGCACATAAAGCTGGTTCGCCGGCAAACTTGTGCCCAGAAGGTACACCCAGCAACAGCGCTACAAATGTGAGTACAAACCAAAATCATTAATACTCATAAGGCAGAGAAACTAAATAGATGGATTGCCAAGCATTAAGATAGCCATAATCCAGAAATATTAAGAGACCCAGGAGCACTTAGAACTTATCAGCAAATCCACAACAACCAAAGCAAGCAAGGTTTAGTTTTGGTAAATAACTAAATATCAGACCTAAACCAGAAGACCATTTCATTATATATAGTACTCCCTCCGTTCCAAAATAACTGTCTTAGCCTTAGTACAACTTTATACTAGAGCTAGTGCAAAGTTGAGACAGTTATTTTGGGACGGAGGGAGTATTACACTATTACCACATACAAACCTAAACAGTAGCAACTCCCTAATTTTCTGGCATGGACAGACATGATAACCATGATACCCATTAGACATGAGCATAATAGTGACTCCATGAGCAACCCAAAGACAATAAGGCATCATCAAGCAGCCTAGAACTGACAATTTGGAAAAACAATATGCCATCATCCTAATCAAATTACCTAAGTAGCGATATGGAAAAAGACTGTCGTAACCAAAAGCGTGACAGTACACCACCATAGAATCAATGATGACTTGATGGCCGGCACACAGAGCGGACATAGCTCAAAGGCTAGGTCCCAGAGAAAGGGGGCAAAGGGGAGGACCCAGGAAAACCAAGAACTTACCAGAATGGCTGTAGCCACCACTGGCACTCTTGCTTCCACATCTTCGCACCAAACAAGACCACAGGCACCAAACAAAGCCTTCGACTGCGCACGCATAGGAGGTCAAGGCTGGCACCCAGCAACCATCGTCGAAGAGAGACACAGGTCCACGTGCACGCGAGGGCATGGCGCAGAACCAGCCTGTCCATACATCAAGGGGATTTTTGGATCCTGCCCGGGACAGCCCTGCCAAATCATTGGTGGCGTGGGCACGCCAAAATATTGGCGATCAATCTGGGCGCCCGCGTTTCACCAACTTTTTGGCGCAGAAGTAGAAGGAAAGTGTTGGCGTGAGTTGGCGTGCCAAATTCTTGGTTCTCATCCAAACAAGCAGCAGCCTCTTGGTCAACGCCAACATATTGGCAGGGTAGGCCTTGGCTTCCATCCAAACAGCCCCCAAGAGAAGTCATCGTCCAAAAGTTATGACCACTTGAAAGAAAACATCCCTGGCCATCTAAGAAACGCACATTGCGCATCACCTACCTACACATGCCTTGGTAAAAAAGGAATGTAAATCAAATATCTACTAGACAGCACCTAGTACAACCAAGTTCCAGTACCGCAGCTCTTCATCAAACCCTTGAAACTAGGATATAAAACAAAGTGCAGTATCATATTCTTGGCAGTAGAACCTGAACCTGAACCATGCATGGTACTGCAGATCTAGGAGCAAGTGTTTTAGTGTTCATCTAAGAGCATCAAACATATGTAAACACAGATGATGCTATTGTTCCTATCCCACATTGATTGATATCGAACAATACAAAATATCTCTCCCCGGTCAAACACATACATAGTTAACCTGAAAAGCACTATCAAGACATCTAACACTATTTATCAAGCCTAAAGCCAAAACGGTAGCAATTCCATGTGAACAAAAGCTATATAGTATACAAACTTCTGCATTAGTAATAAGCAACAGCTTGAGGGCAACAACCCTCAAGCAGCATCAATTCAGAACCCTCTAGATGCACAATAGAGAATAGAGAGCAGCAAAATAAATATTAGCTCCCACTAAACTTCCGTTTTATCATGCTGCTTCATCCAAGTTTGGCTTTGTTGTTATAGTACCTATTTTGTTCTCTTACAAACCTACAACCAAAGGCCTAACCAGCACAGAACTAACAGACCAATTTCACTGACAAGAAAGATCATCGTAATCACATGATTGTGGTGGCCAGAAGACCACTACCACAGATCGAACACTAAATCATCGGGCAGATGGCCAGCATAAAACAATATAATTTGGTAAGTTTTATTGTTTCGATACTTATTCATTGCAAAGAGCAAAGCTTATTTACATATCTTTCAGACACGATAAAAAAGAAATGTATATGACATTTATTCATTTCATCAACCAAAGCTCAATGACCGTGGTCACAGAGAGCATGAGAGAGACCAGAGGAGAGGAACCAGCAGCTTACCAACAGCCAGGATCAAAGACGAAGCGGTCAATGGAGGGGCAGGGCAGGAGGAGTCGGAGTGAGCACCGTAGCGGGGCAACAGACTCGCTGGTGATGTTGGGCGTCTTCTCCCCTGCGCACACCACACGGCAGTCTTGTGCACCTGCGTGAGGAAACAGCATCAGGAAAGAAGAGCAAATCGTCCTAGAACAACAGTGCAGCATCCGTACCAGAAGTATTCATTTATCAAAAAAATTGGAAGTTGTGTGGAATCTAAGGTTATGTACTGTTGCAGGAACATGGAGGATTATATGGACACAGAAAAACAGTCCAGGAGAAGATAAGTCCTTTGGATAATAATATGTAGGAATTTTATAAGTTTTTCAAGACACTTTACTCCGGTCATATAAAGATTCTCACGAACATATGGTCTAGGAGAGCTATTCCAGAGTTCGCAAAACAAGCAATAAATTACAAAAGAGTAATCGACATTCGAGTAGGTAAGAATTAGACCGCGCATATATTGATGAAAAGATGAAATCTATCTAAACACCAAGAAAAATCATGCCTTAATATCAATACAGCAAGAACTAGAGGATAAACAAGGCCATGTATTTGCAGGCTCTAGTATGATGTTTTCTCCTGCCAGTTAGATGCTGATAAGCCCGAGGGAAACTATACTCGTCATTGATCTTGGTCTTGACTAAAGCATATGCATAATCTAGGAAAAAAAATCAATGGACAAATAAGGCTGAGAAATTCAGTACCTGATTGCGGTCTTCTCATCCACCCAGTTGATGTACTCAATCGCGAACACCGCCAAATCAGTGTCCATCCGCCCAAGCCCCGTGCACCAGAGATGAGCCAAGTCGCCATGCAGGCTCCCCGTATTCCTGTATACACCTTGCTGTATTGCATCACCAGCAATGGTGTCGGTCAGTAACTGCAACAGTTGTGTTATTTATAAATGTACCTGCAGGTTAGCACATTGAAGCTCTTGCTATAGCTACTGGTACAGGTTGTGAATCGTGTTAAAAAATTATCAGGCTTGACTCTGTCAACTGGATGTAAGACTGTGGTGAAGGAGGAACACAGCAATGGCATCAGTTAGAAACATGTCATGGCCACATTCAATCTAGCATGGTAGCTATAAGCAAAATGTTTTAGGTACCTTTTTTCTTAGCCAACTTTTCTGGGCAGCCACTCCATTCTGTGAGAGTCTTGTCAAAACCTGAAAATAAGCGTGTTTATTTATAGGAGGAAGGATATTCATTTTCCCATTCAACAATAAATCAGGTTAACCAAGAAAATGGACATTTGGAGCTAATTGTGCATCATATTTGAGAAAGAAGACCAGATAAATGTACAGTAGCATGTGTGATGAGTATTTCTTTCTATCACCAAGAAAAATCATCTCTTTCTATCAATACAGGAAGAACTACAAGATAAACAAGGCCATGTATTTGCAGGCTCTGGATGATGTTTTTTCCTGACAGTTAGATGGTAACTCCGACACAAACCATACTTATCATTGAGCATTTGAGCTTGATCTTGACTATGGAAGATGCATAATAAAGGAGAAAACAAAGTCAATGGTTAAGTAAATCTGAGAAATTCAGTACCAGGTTGCAGTCTTCTCGTCCACCCAGTTGATGTACTCGATCTCGAACGCCGCCACGTCGGTGTCCATCCGCCAAAGCCCCGTGAACCAGAGATGAGCCAAATCGCAATGCAGGCTGCTGTGTTGCATCACCGGCAATGGTGTCGGTCAGTAAGTGCAACCATTATTGATCGATCAGGTTGTGTTATTTATGTAAGTACCTGCAGCCTAGCACTTTGAAGCTCTTGACATAACTACTGGTACAGGTTGTGAATCGTGTTAAAAAATTATCGGACTTGACTCTGTCCACTGGATGTAAGGCTGCGGTGAAGGAGGAACACAACAATGGCATCAGTTAGTGATGTGAATCATGTCATGGCCATGTTCCATCTAGCCCGGTGGGTATAACCAGAATGTTTTAGGTACCTTTTTTCTTAGCCAACTTTTCCAGGCAGCCTCTCCGTTCTGTGAGAGTCTTGTCAAAACCTGAAAAAAAGAAGCGTGTTTATTTATAGGAGGAAGGATATTCATTTTCCATGCAAGAATAAATCAGGTTAACCAAGAAAATGGACACTTGGAGCTAAGTGTACGGCAAATCTGAGAAAGGAGACTAGATAAATGTACAGTAGCATGTGTGATGAGTATTTGGTTGTCAAACCTGAAAAGCACTGTCAACAGCTATATATTACTCCCTCCGATCCATATTAATGGACTTAAGTTTGTCTAGATACACATGTATCTAGTCCAAATACTTAACTAGATACATACGAATCTAGATAAAGTTGAGCCCATTAAATATGGATCGGAGGTAATACCAAAATTCAAGTAAGTATGAATTAGACAACACATATATTGATGAGAAGCTGAAATCTGTCTAAACACCAAGGAAAATCATGTCTTTCTTTCAATACAGCAAGAACTAGTAGATACACAGGACATTTATTTGCAGACTCTGGTATGATGTTTTTTTCCTGCCAGTTAGATGGTAACTCCGACACAAACCATACTTATCATTGAGCATTTGACCTTGATCCTGACTATATCAGATGCATAATAAAGGAAAAAAGCAAAAATAAATGGTTACATAAAACTGAGAAATTCAGTACCAGGTTGCAGTCTTCTCGTCCACCCAGTTGATGTACTCGATCTCAAACGCTGCCAGACCGGCGTCCATCGGCCAAAGCACCGTGAACCGGAGATGAGCCGAGTCGCCTTGCAGGCTCCCCAGATTCCTGTATACGCCTTGCTGTGTTGCATCACCGGCATTACAGTCGGTCAGTAAGTGCAACCCTTATAGATCGATCAGGTTGCATTATTTATGTATGTACCTGCAGTCTAGCAGGTTGAAGCTCTTGCTATAGCTAGGCCAGCTTTATCAGGTTTGACTCTAGCTACTGGATGTAAGGCTGTGATGAAGGAACACAAAAATGGCATCAGTTAGTGATGTGAATCATGTCATGGTCATGTTCAATCTAGCATGGTGAAGATGGCCAGAATGTTTATAGGTGGTACCTTTTTTTCTTAGGCGACTTTTCTGGGCAGCTTCTCTGTTCTTTGAGAGTCTTGTCAAAATCTAAACAAAAAAGAGAGTATTTATTTATAGGAGGAAAAATATTCATTTTCCTATGCAAAAAAAAATCAGGTTAACGGGTACTTGAAGCTAATTGTACAGCATATTTGAGAAAGAAGTCTAGATAAATATACAGTAGCATGTGAGATAGATTATTTGGTGGTCAAGCCTGAATCTGATTGGTCAATCAATTACACTAACAGAAATCAAATTGCTGCTTGGTGCCAGGGGTGAGGGATACGTATGGAAGTGGGGAGTGAAGGATAAGATTAACCAATCCTGAATCTCAATGTCTGCAAGACCCATGGCACTAACTTTCTGAAAGTATAGCACGACATGGCCATGGCACGAAGGCCAGCACCGAGAGCAAAGGGGAGGAAGAAGAGAAGGAGGAGAACTCACCTGTGTTAGTTGTAGCCGAGGGAAGAAGACCGCTAGTCAAAGCCGGGAGCGCCGGTGGTCGAGCCGCACGGCCGCGTCGTCGCTCGAGAAGAACCACAACCACATGGAGGCTCTTCTCCCTGCGCGCGACTGTGGAGAAGGACCAGACCTCGAGCACCTCCTTCGAAGCCCTTGACGACGGCGGAAACTCGTGGCAGATCTGGGAGCACCATGGCCGCCGCTCGGTCTGGGGACTAGGTAAGGTAAGGGAGAGAAGGTGAGTGGGTGGGGAGGAGGTGGGGCCGGCGAGGGAGAGGGCCTAGCACGGTGGCGAGGTGGGAGGAGAACGAGGTCGCCGGCGAGGGAGAGGGCCGAGCACGGCGGCGACGGGAGAATGAATCGAGAGAAAGAGTGTGCAAGGGAGTGGGCTGAGCTAGCTAGGGTGAGGGCCAGTTTTTTTCCACGGCTAGGGAGTGGAAATAAGTTGTTCTTTCCCCAGCTTATTCTACAACGCACGCTATGGATTTTTGGGCTCGAAATTTTCGAACGCCAAAGCCGCCAAAAACCGGCGCCACTCTCTGGAAATTTTGGCGAATCAAAACTCTATGTAAGGAGCAACAGGATTACTCTAAAAAGAAAACCCCTCGCCCCCGTGCCTCTCCCACGAGCGGCCCGGGCGGAACCCTAGCCGGCCGCCACCTCCTCCCACCTCACCTCCCCCTTCCCTCGTCGCCGCCACAGAACGCCGTCGGGCAAAGCTTGTGCGTGCGTCGGCGGCGGCGGGGCTCCCCCTCCCTCACGAGACACGGTGCGGCACGGGACGCGAGATCTGGTGGCGGCTCTCGGCGGCGGGGCGCGATGGGATGTAGGCTTGGGGCGGCGGCGACCTCTGCTCCGGCGTGCGACGTGTCCCGACGTGTGGCATGGCTTGGAGTTCTGGCCCGGCGCGGGAGGCTCCGTGTTCTCTGGATCTGGCGGCGGCTCGAGCATGGTGGAGGTCGGCGACGGTGGTGGGGTTGGCTGGCTGCTCTGACCGCAGATTTGGGTTTCCTAGCCCCCGACCTGGCGCGGAGGTGGCGGTAGCCCGCGCCCGGCGTGAGGTGTGTCTTGGTGTGCCTGCCTCGGTGCGGGATGCAGATCTGGAGGCTGCTCGTGCTCGGTGGAGAGGTGGGCTGGTGGCCCTGCGCGCGGATCTGGGGTTTTCGGCCCCAATCTGGCGCGTAGAGGGCGCTAGCCAACGCCCTCGGTGTGCTCACAGTGGGGTGTGCGACGGCAGTCAGCTGATACTCGTGTGGGGCGTAGCAGGTTGGTGGATGTGGGTGGTGTGCCGGCACTGACGGTGGCGGTGGTGCTGCGAGGCCCTGCTAGGAAGGGTCCTGGCGGACAGCGGGCGTTCGATCGCAGCTGTGTGAGGCGTGTGGCGTTGCCCGGTGGTGTTGGTGCTGGAGTGTGATCGGAGGTGCGGGCCAGACACAGTCCGATGGCAGTCCCCTGGCGCGGGTGAAGGTCGTCGTGGTGGAGTTGAAGCTTGCACCGCTCGGTGGTTGTCCTAGTCAAGGTTGAAGGTGATGGCTCGAGGCGTGTCCCCTCGGCAGTGAGGCAGAGCTTCGATGGCATGTTGCTGCAGTGACGACGGTGTGAGGTAACTCTTCGAGGCTGGTCGGTCGTGGAAGCGTGGAGTTGTGCAGCGCTACGGATGAAAATCATGTTCGTTCTTGATCGAACCGGCGGCGATGGCACCAGAGGGTGTCATTCCCCTTCCTGGAGGCATCGCCGAGTGTGCCGCCATCTTCCTCACTCCCTGATGTCGACAACTGTCTCTAGGGCGAAAGCCTTGATTCGTTGGATCGGCATGATGGCAGCTCCTCTGTTGAGAGCATTGTGCCGGGAGACTTGAGGCCCTTGTTGCGCTCCTCCGGCGTTCACTGCTGCTCGGATCGTTCGTCTCCGACGCTATGTACGGCCGTTGTCGGATAATCCAAAGGAAGCTGGAGTTGTTGTTCTTCGGAGGTCTCCAATGTCTGTTGAGGCACGGTGTAGTGCTCGGTTTTGGTCAGGCTTTTTGCGTCGTCGTTGTGTTGTTGTGTGTGACAGTGGTAGAGTTGTACTACTCTCGTTGTTCGCAACGAGTGGTAGAGGTTGTTGTATGCGGTATTTCTCTCATTCTATAAAGCTTGTGCGCAATTTGCGTACCCTCTAAAAAAACTTTTTGAAATTTGTTTGTATTTGCGTATTTCCACATATTACGAAGCCGACAACTAACGAGCCTATACATATGCTGAGACATACTTCCTATGTCCCAAATTAGATGAGCTAGTTGTCATGTACTCGATGTTGCTGGGTCATTTTCTGCGGGCACACAGACGCATGGAACAAACTTTGTTGCCATGTGCTACGAGTTGCCGAGTTTCGTTCTAGGCGTCCAGGGTGTGGAGGTAAACAGAGCATTCGGCATAGACAATTTTTCTAACAATGCAGGAGGGGGAAAAAGACGAGCCACTGCGCCTTGTTAGCTTCTACTCCATCATACATCACATGGGAAATGGGAAGGGCTCGCTCTGTTCATGTTCATGGACTAGAGCAGGGGTTTCCTTACAGTCTTTTTATAAAAAAAACCTTATGAGCGGAAGTGAATATCAGGAGAAGACGTCCCTGATGCTGCTGTCATCTTCTTCCTCAACAATTCCATCTCCTCACTGGTCCGTGGATAACTCGGAGGACGAAGCTCCACATGAGGGAACCATTTGGCACACAGTTTGCACACCTTCCTGTCGTGCAAAGATACCTCCCCGATGTTCACTGCTGCTTGAATAACACGCCTAACATATCCAGTAAAATTGTCATCGGACTGGAAGCCATAGATAGTTAGCCTTGCCAGATTCTTCTGCTTAAAACCAGGATCAGATGGCTCCCATTTCACATTCATTTTCTTCGAGCGGCTCTTTTGTGACTCCTTACAGCACTTATGATCCCATACTGTGATGCAAAGCTCCTCTAGGTACGGTGCTGCTTCAAGAAGGAATATTGTCCAAGCGATATCACATTCTTCAGGGAGATTGTCCAAATTCACAAACCGTAATTTGGCGAGCAGAGGGGTAAGCACTTTCGAGCATTCTGGTTGAACCCAAATCTGGTGGACAGATAAAACAAATTAGAAGTATTAGTGTGTGACATTTGTGAATAAATTGCATAATCAAGTGATGTGTAAGTTACCACCATCAAACATAAACATCACACAATAAAAAAATAATGAAATAAAGATGACTAGAGTGAGTACCTTTTCACTTCGAAAATTCAGATAAAAATCGCTTGCAGTGGGGGCATTAGCAAGCAGCTTGCTTAAGTTGAGGGTCTTGCCTGAAAGGTTTGCACTAGCAAGACTGAGCTTCCAAAGTTGAGGGACAAAACCAAGAACCAAGGGATTTTCACCACATGGCCAATTATTATAGGTCATCCGCTGGAGCTTTGGTAGACAGTCAAGCACCACTGTTTTAAATTCCCCAAAGGTGATAATAAGCTCAACAAGTCGAGGGTGTTCTACATGCAGAACCGAACGGGACCCCTCATCACAAGCAACGAGAGACAGGAACTCAAGCCGCTTGCAGGTGCTAAGCATGTTGGATATGTCTGATTCACCAAACCTCAGATTCTGCAGGTGCAGCCGTGTGAGACCAGCAAATGCATCCGGACAATCACGAAGAAAATCATTGAACTGCTTGGCAAAGAGCAGGAAATAGGCCTCGTTGCAATTAGGATGATCCCTCAACGTCAAGATTTCAAACTCGGCTTCATCTATCTTCTGAGTCGCCATAGCGAGGGCAACAGCTTTGCCAATGGAGAGATAGCGAGAAGGACTCAAGAAAAATTTGACCTTGAGCTTGCGAATGGTGATCTGTGGAGACCTTATACTAAGGATTTTTGTCGTCACCTTGGCCACATCGCCGTTCATTAGCAGCAAATCGTGAGGGCTGAGATCGATGACAATCTGGGAGAGCATAGCGGGCAGCTTCTGCAGTTGCTTCGAGAGGATGCAGGTTTTTAGAGCATCAAGCGTACCCACTCTCTCGAGGATGTTGAGCAGCACGTCATTGGGCAGCTTGCTTAGCATGTCTTCGTCATTGGGCAGCTTGATTAGCATGTTATCGTTGCCAGCTGCTTTCTTCGACTGCAATTAACCAGCGCGGAGAAATTAGTCAGCTCAGTTGTGATGGATCGATACAACAAAGGAAAATCAACACAAGACTTACATCACGGCGGCGGCGACCTCTATTGAACTTCATGGTAATCAAATATCAAAAAAGAAGAACGTCGGCAACTTGCGTGGTAGTATATTGCTCCTTCTGTGTGCCACAATCGTAGACGGACACGGACACGAAGGAGGTGAAGTTTCCTATTTAAGCTACTGTTATTTCAGAACAGTCGCACATACTCCCTACGTTCCGAATTACCTTGAACTAAAGTCATGACAAATAATTTAAAACGGAGGAAGTATAAAATTAACTTTTTATAAAAAAATAGCTCTTTTTCGCATAGAATTGATCCTTCTTTGAAACCGAGTACAGAACGAAATTGGCACCAGACCCTTCACTACGGGAGAGGAGGCTGACGCCTACGGCCGAAACCTACGCCGACGGCCAAATGTCGGGGCCGTCGGCGTAGACGGCCCGGCTTGTCAGCCCTGGTGGTGGGCCGTCGGCGTTCCAAAGCCGTCGGCGTAGCCGTACGTAGGTCGAGGGCCACCGTCAGCGTAGAAAGGCCGTCGGTGTAGGCCCAATTTAGCCCGGCGGCCGCTGTCGGCGTTTAATGGGCCGTCGGCGTAGGACTGCCAGGTGGGCCTCGGTGACGGCCGGACGTTACGGCGTCAGCCCAGCAGGGGCCACGTCACGACGGTCAAGTGCGTCGCCGCGCGCGGGTTGACCCCATAAAGAGAGGGCTCGCGCGGCGGTTCGCGAGACTGCCGCGCCATTAATACCGCGTCTCGTCGCTGGCGCCGCCTCGCTACCCCCGCCGTCTACCGGGGTTAATGTCACCCGCCGTCCACCGGCGTTAATGCACCCGCCCCAACCACCGCGGTAAATGCCCAGCCCTCCCGTCGTCGCGACGTTAAATAGCCAGCCCTCCTCGCCCCGCGCTTACCCAGATCCACCGACGCCCCCCTCCCCACCCCATCCACCCCCTGAGACCCCCCTCCCGGTCACCTCTCCTCCCCGACGACGATGTCACGCGGCGGCGGCAGCGGCGGGTCCTGGCCGGCCCACATCACGGTGCCCGACGCGGAGGACCTCTTCCGCTACCGCGTTCTGGTCCCGCCGGCGGCCCGTCTCCCCGGTGGCCGGACCGGCTTCCACGTCAGCGAGGACGGCTACTGCGTGCCAGGCCCCGCCCCGCCCGGCTCGCGCGGCGGTCCTAGCCGGTGGAACGCCCGCGGCCGCCACGAGTTTTGGTCCGGCCGCGCCTTCCAAGACGTCCTCCGCGAGGCGCGCCGCAACGACGCGCGCCGCAACGACTCTCGGCGCCGCGGTAACGACGCGCGCCATCGCCGGACGACGCCACCTCCCCCACCCACCCCTCCTGCGCCGGCCCAGATCCCGACCAAGATCCCGCCGGAGGTGGCGGCTTTGTCCGAGGCCGGCGACCCCGAGGACTCGCCGGGGCTCATCTGGGCTATCCGCGAGTCGGTGACCGCGCCCGGCTGGGTTCCGCCTCGCGCGCCCGGTGACCCCGACGACGCCCCTGGCTTCACCGAGGCCATCCGGCTGTCTGCGCTGGCGTCGGCGGGCGGCAACGGCGGCTACGACGGCGGGAATGGCGGCTACGGCGGGTACGGTGGCTACGGCGGTGGAGGTGGTGGCCCCAGCGGGCACGGTGGTGGAGGCGGCGCGCGCGGTGGCCCCAGTGGCCACGGCGGGCGCGGTGGACAGGGCGGGCGGGACGGCCACGGCGGGCCGGACGACGATGACGGCAGCGACATGTCATACTCGGCGTTCGACCTCACCTGCAGCGACGACGACGAGTAGATTAGGACTAGTTTTTTTAAGTTGTTGTTTGTTTAAGTTTGAATTTCATTCACTTCGGTGTAATATATCCTAAAATGAATGAAATTCGTCGGTTTTTAGTTTAAATTTTGTTCAGTTTGATATAATATATTCTAAATTAGTTCAGTTTGATATAATATATTACAAATCAATAAAAAAGTGTCTAAAAATATAATAAAAAATTTAAAACCACTGTTCAAAATATTATTTTGAACAAAAATGTGAAGTGTGACTAACATGCATGTATGATATGGTAGCTTTACATGCATAGACTAATACAAAAATAATTGCAATTTATAAATTTGCTTATGTGTCATATTTTGCATGGTCTAGTGGAAGAAAAGACTTCAATGCATGGCTTAGTGGGGATGATGAGGTGGACACTTTGCATGTTAAAATAATTGGGGCCAACTTCTTAAGAATGTAAGATTACAACGCTCGCTCACTCGATGGCTATTGGGAATACTCGCTTGGTTACTTTTTTATGCATGTTTAATTGTATGTTTTAATTATATGATGAAGATTTTATAAATACATATTCTGAACTGTTAATATTTTTTAATAATTATAAAATACATTTTGAACATTTTTTGAATGATCGGAAACTTTTTATAACATTATGGAAACATTGTATTACATTGAATAATTTTTGTGGAGTACATGTTTGAATTTTATTTCAAACCAATGTTAAATATTTCGAATGCACATTATTTTTATGATGGTACTAAACATTCCTGAAATCATGTGAATTATTTGTATTAACATTTCTTCAGCAATATCACAAACAAGCTTTTGAAACAAATGAGCATTTTTGTAAAGGTCATGAGCATTTTTCTGAATTGTATGGATTTTTTTAAAAAAAATTACCCAAATATTTGATTTACATTGTATTTTTTTGAAATGTCATGGACATAGTATTTTTAATGTGTAGATATTTTTTTAGATTTCATGAATATTTTATTAAATGCTACCAACGTTTATCAAAAAATAGTGCAATCATTTATTTTACAATGCATGAAATTTGTTTGAATGTGCGATGAACATTTTTTAAAATTTTGAATATTTTTATGAGTATTCATTGAAAATACTTCAGATTTATAATTTCTGTATAAATTACACAAAAGCTAGCCTTTTGAATTTTAATGAAAGTGTATTGCTAGCCTTTTTGTCTTTAGGAATATATTTGTTTTTTGAATTTTTAGGCAAACATAGCAAGCTGTTTTTCAAACTTGGCTAACACTTAGTAAAATCGTCGATCCGTATGTGGAAACTCCCGGTACGTGTCTACCGGTGTGAATAATGTGGTGAAATGTGTTCAAACTTGGTTTTCCATGTATATATGTGCTAACCAAACATAGATAGATAAAAAAGTCCATTGGTCCATCCTCGTACGGAGAAAGCTATAAGGGTAGATCTGCGGGCCCCCCCCCCGATCTAGGGTTTCGGAGGTGAATGACCGTCGGAGGGCCGGAATCATTGGAAAACCTGCATGTGGAGCTAGGTTATGTTTATAAGTGTGATTTAATGTTTGTAGATGGCATATGTAGGTCATGTGTCTGACGTTGTTCACGGACATGGGCTAACACTTAGTAAAATCGTCGATCCGTATGTGGAAACTCCCGGTACGTGTCTACCGGTGTGAATAATGTGGTGAAATGTGTTCAAACTTGGTTTTCCATGTACATATGTGCTAACCAAACATAGATAGATAAAAAAGTCCATTGGTCCATCCTCGTACGGAGAAAGCTATAAGGGTAGATCTGCGGCCCCCCCCGATCTAGGGTTTCGGAGGTGAATGACCGTCGGAGGGCCGGAATCATTGGAAAACCTGCATGTGGAGCTAGGTTATGTTTATAAGTGTGATTTAATGTTTGTAGATGGCATATGTAGGTCATGTGTCTGACGTTGTTCACGGACATGGGCTAACACTTAGTAAAATCGTCGATCCGTATGTGGAAACTCCCGGTACGTGTCTACCGGTGTGAATAATGTGGTGAAATGTGTTCAAACTTGGTTTTCCATGTACATATGTGCTAACCAAACATAGATAGATAAAAAAGTCCATTGGTCCATCCTCGTACGGAGAAAGCTATAAGGGTAGATCTGCGGGCCCCCCCGATCTAGGGTTTCAGAGGTGAATGACCGTCGGAGGGCCGGAATCATTGGAAAACCTGCATGTGGAGCTAGGTTATGTTTATAAGTGTGATTTAATGTTAGTAGATGGCATATGTAGGTCATGTGTCTGACGTTGTTCACGGACATGGGCTAACACTTAGTAAAATCGTCGATCCGTATGTGGAAACTCCCGGTACGTGTCTACCGGTGTGAATAATGTGGTGAAATGTGTTCAAACTTGGTTTTCCATGTACATATGTGCTAACCAAACATAGATAGATAAAAAAGTCCATTGGTCCATCCTCGTACGGAGAAAGCTATAAGGGTAGATCTGCGGGCCCCCCCGATCTAGGGTTTCGGAGGTGAATGACCGTCGGAGGGCCGGAATCATTGGAAAACCTGCATGTGGAGCTAGGTTATGTTTATAAGTGTGATTTAATGTTTGTAGATGGCATATGTAGGTCATGTGTCTGACGTTGTTCACGGACATGGGCTAACACTTAGTAAAATCGTCGATCCGTATGTGGAAACTCCCGGTACGTGTCTACCGTTGTGAATAATGTGTTGAAATATGTTCAAACTTGGTTTTCCATGTACATATGTGCTAACCAAACATAGATAGATAAAAAAGTCCATTGGTCCATCCTCGTACGGAGAAAGCTATAAGTGTAGATCCGGCGCATGAAAGTTTGAAAACATAAATAAATAATTTGAAAAGTTGGCGAACGGTGTAAAAAGAATTTATATGCTTGAGATACTATTACAATGGTGTAAAAAAGAATTTATATGCTTCAAAACATAAAAGAACACAGAAACAAAAAAATGAAAAAAAATGAAAATACACCTAAGCCGACGGCCAGGCCGTCGGCGTACCTATAAATATTTTTTTTAAAATACCTAAGCCGACGGCCTGGCCGTCGGCGTAGGTCCCCGCCCCCACATCCCGACCAATGACCCCCTGGGTCAACGGTTATCCACTCCACGCCCCCACTCTCGTGCCCAAACCCCCCCCCACTCCCCCGACGCGTCGCTCCCCCGACTGCGCCGCCGACGGACCTCGCCCCGACGGCATCGCTGGTGAGCTCCTCTCCCTCCTCTCTGCCCCCAGCCCTGCCCCCTCTCTCCCTCTAGCCCCTCCCTCCTCTCTCCCTCAAACCCGTCGGCGGCAGGATGCACAACGGCGGCGCGATGCGTAGCGGCTGCGGTATGCGCACGGCGGCGGTGGCGAGATGCGTAGCGGCGGCGGTGGAGGGATGCGTAGCGGTGGCGGCGGGATGCACATGACTGCGGTGGCGGGATGGACACGTTGGCGGTGGCGGGATGGGTAGGGCGGCGGTGACGGGATGGGCACGACGGCGGTGGCGGGATGTTATTATGGATTTCTATGGATTTTTATAGAATATATATGGATTTTAATGGGTGGATTTTAGGTTTTGTGCAATATGCCGGCTCGAAAAGTAGTATGAAAAAATTGCTAAAAAGATCCCACCTTCATGTAGAAAACAAGATTTTTGGTTTTTATTGTAGTAACTATTGGGTGAGGCATATATGAAATTACAAATAATTTATTTTTCTAGGGGCTTCATTAGCAAAGAAATGAAATTATGAGGAAATAATGAAATTATGAATGAGAAGAGATGTGTTGTAAAAATACTATTGGAAATAACAATATACTATTGGAAAGATCGCTATCGTTTTTATAGACTTGTAAAAAATATTGAGGGTCGTTGATTTTGATGGATAGCTATCATTGTGTATTCAGGGCCGTTGAGGGACGCCGAGGACCATCGAGGTCTGTTGAGGGCCACTGGTTGGAGGCACTGCCGTCTCGGACCCACACCTTCATCATCGGGCTGGAAACCTAGGCAGTGAGCGCTACAAGGCCAAACTGGTATACACATACATGGAACAACCTGCATTTATTTCCCCTCATGCATGTTCCTATTTGGTACTCATAAAATCTTTTTGGCGATGCAGGAGGATAAACTAGGGAGGCCTGTCAGCTCATATGAGTCATGGGACTCGATGAGGATGATGGCGCCCGATCTCTCGCAGCCTCAGCCTCAGCTTCCCGAGTACTTCGGCACTGCCCAGGAGGACGGTGCTAACTACCTCGAGGCGATGATCGCTTTTAATCCGGAGTTGGATGACCCTAGAAGTGCGGAACCCGACCCCAGAGCGTTGGTCGTGTCTGGGGGAGGCTTTCAGCACGGACGTCTAAAGGTCATGGATAAGATGACCCCGCGCAGTCCCAATTTGAGCCTCACGTGGATCAAGGCTACCCTCGGTCCCGACGACCCCGCACCGCCTCCTCGACGACGGCCTTCCCAGACTGGCTACGATGTAAGTTTCTCTCATTTCCATCCTTTCTGTGACAATACTACTTCCTCATTGGCTTAGTTGATGAGATGGTTCAATTTTTGTAATTGTAGGCTGCTTTCGAGGCGGCCTACAAGGCCCACAACGACGCCTATTTGGTGGACCTTGCGCAGTGGAGACAGAGAGCACAAATACACGAGGAGTGGAAAGAGGCAAAAGAAGTTGTAAGTTCCAACCTTTTTTTTTTCAAAAGATGACAAGTCTCAATTTTCATACTTTTGTGCAATGCCTGACATGTTAACTATTTTGCAGGCTCTAGAGAGTGCTCGGCTTACGGGAGTGCTCGTCGATATACCGCCACGACCTCCACGAGCCGGGCTTAAGCCGGAGTTTGTATCGAAGGAAGAGTTCGCCCAGAACTACTAGTACACCGGCTATACCCCGGTAATTTACTTGCCCAATCAGTTGCTACCACTTTCACGTGCCTTGGCGGTTGCTAATTATTGCTCAAACGTGTAGGGAACGGGAGCCTCCGGGACTGGACCCTTTGGTCGTGCTGCTGCCTCGCCGTCGGCGTCCCGCGCGGTCACACCGGTGCACCCTGGCCCCGGTGGTAGTGGTGCCTCGCGCGAGAGCACACCGGTTCATGGTGGCGCGGGATCACCTGCTTCCGGTGCTGGTTCGACGGTGCCTCCGCACCGTCAGTCGCCTATCTTCACGCGCGGAGACCTCGGCTTCTCCGACTCGACTCCCTCTCCGGACGCGATGAGCTGAAGTGTAGAGGTCTCGTTTGTACCGAAACGATGTTTGGGATGTTTTTATACTTTGTATCCATACTATGTCTCTTATTTTGCATGTTTGGAACTTGTTATGCTATATATGTATAAGATGTTGTTATACTATGTCTCTTATTTTGCATTGTTTGGTCTTTGTCAATGTGCATTTGTAATATAAATGCCTATAATGCCTGTCTCTGATCTGGGTATGAATAATATAATGGCTATATGCTTATGAGAATTTTAAATATGCAGGAAATGAACCAGAAATGAAAAAAAAGGGAAACCATGTCAGGACCTACGCCGACGGCCTGGCCGTCGGCGTAGGCCTTGTTTTGTGCCAAATGGCAGAGCCTACGCCGACGGCCTGGCCGTCGGCGTAGACCTGCTGCCCAGGTGCGAGGAGGAAGTGACGCGTGGCCCGACTGGAAGGGGACCTACCCCGCCGGCCCGGCCGTCGGCGTAGGCCCGAAGCCCCGCCGCCCCACAGCCTGCCGCGTGGCACCCTAGGCCGACGGCCCGGCCATCGGCATAGAGGGAAACCAGCCGTAACGGCCGTTAAGCCCCGGGTGAGGGCCCACTGGTGCTACGCCGACGACCTGTACGCCGACGGCCGCGTAAACGCCGTCGGGCAGCCTATACGCCGACAGCTGCGCCTACGCCGACGGCTTTTAGGGCAAGCCCGAGAAAAGCCAAGCCCGACGGCGGCCGTCGGGGTAGGCCTACGCCGACGGCTTTAGGGCCTACGCCGACGGCAGCCGGCCGTCGGCGTATTGCCTCCGTCCCGTAGTGCTTCCTTCTTCGAATCCGACTGCAGGATAGATTTTATTATCTTCCTTCATAAATGTAGCATCCGGAGCGGACGTGGTTTAGACGACAAGGGCGCCGAGGAGGGTGGTGGTAGCGGCGGCCGCCGGTGGATGGGGAATTTGACAGCGTTAGGGCAGAGAATGCGCGCAGAAGGGTAACGGTATCTTCAACAGCGTCGCACAAATGTCGTATGCTGTCTTCGGACGTTTTTGCCATCGAACGTTGTTCCGCAAACATCCGCGGCGTTAGAATTTCTGCACATCAAATGCAAAGTTGCGGATGGTTTGCGTGCTTTCAGACCGGCCTCCACCATGTAAGTGTCCGGTCGATCGGTTTTACTCAAAAATAACTCCACGCGCCACCTCTCGAACTATCGCTACTTCATTCATGTCGGTTTGCCGCTCCAAAGCGGATAAGATTGGACGACGTTGCCAGTCAAAGCCTTGGCCGATCGGATGGCCGGCTCTGTTTCAAAACGAATACGTCGTTCAAGAAACCTACTCTACCCGTTGCGCCGCATTGAAACGGCATCGGTCCGCCTACCTTGGCTATCAATATGGTTTTATCAAGAGAGAACTGGTTATGTGGTATTCATCATAAATCGAGGAACCAAATTTGTGTGAGAGTTTGTACCATTTCGTGCATAATATGGAGCTATCGGAATGACTGTGTTTTTTATAGATCATCTTTTCCTTATTCCTTGCAGGTTATCTATAGGACTACGACTTCAATCCATATATATGGTCATCACTACGGCATGCGGACGTGTGGGTGCTTATGTCCTGAGAAAGCATCTAGAAGATCAAGGCAATGGCAATGCCCTGTCCTCCTTTTGAAAATCTTAATTTTAACATGATCGAGACTTTTGAAGATCTCTCACTCACTCAATATAACATACCATTGAATCATTAGGCCACTCATCAGACAACTTAGTCTAGATGATTTTCATTGATGAGAAGGTCCTTTCAAATATCGTCGTTACTACGATATTAAAATCACAACATCAAAGTCTCACTAAAATGTTACTACTACCTTTGATCTATATTACCTATTGGTTAAACGTATTTATCTAGATGTATTTCAAGGCTAAAGAAGTTCGTTTGAGAGCGTGGACACGAAAATACTACTACTACTTATCCATATTACTTATTGGTCAAACGAATGTATCTAGATGTACTTCAAGGCTAAAGAAGCATCTAGAAGATCAAGGCAATGGAAATGCCCAGTCCTCCTTTTGAAAATCTTAATTTTAACATGATCGAGACTTTTGAAGATCTCTCACTCACTCAATATAACATACCATTAAATCATTAGGCCACTCATCGGACAACTTAGTCTAGATGATTTTCATTGATGAGAAGGTCCTTTCAAATATCGTCGTTACTACGATATTAAAATCACAGCATCAAAGTCTCACTAAAATGTTACTACTACCTTTGATCTATATTACCTATTGGTTAAACGTATTTATCTAGATGTATTTCAAGGCTAAAGAAGTTCATTTGAGAGCGTGGACACGAAAATACTACTACCTCTTATCCTTATTACTTATTGGTCAAACGAATGTATCTAGATGTATTCCAATGCTAAATACATCCGTTTGAGAGAGAGTTGCCGGCAATGATGACACCATGTTTCTTGTTGCAACATACAACCGAAAAAGCTGCTACCGACCCTTGATTTTGGTACGACCAAAAATGATGAAGTGTGGCCGGTGACGAGGGATTGCGAGTTTACTGCAACCGACAATGAGAAAGCTATCATCGACGATTAAATGTATTGCCACCGGACGAGGACGATAATGTGATTTGTGATGACGATGCCACAATTTAACAGTAAAAATGCCAAGAATTAATAAAAACTAGTTGATGCCCCGCGTGTTGCTGTGGGACTTTATTATTGATTTCTAAGTAACATCCTCGTAGCAAAGAAGGTAACAATTCAAAGCAATAATATGTGATTTCTTGTAGAGGTAACAAATAAGCACCAATATGATAGCTTTCATATAGATACAAATTATTAATGTTGTAAATATATATTGTATTGATTGGATGAACCATATGTCAGCATAATATATTTCACGTTGTTTGGAGGGGTTTCCTCTTCGACTACTGTGACATTGATATATAATGTCCCATTTTATACTAAAAAATTACCTGAAATATGAGAATGGATGGTAATACATTGCAGACATATTATATAATTTATTCGCTTAGATATATATTTGGTATTGTACTACTGAAAGCGCATAAAGTATGAGAATGTTTCTCGGTTACTGGAGATCAGTGTAGCGATTACTGATAAAAAGAAATAATATATGGGTAACCGCCACTAGTAGAAAATGGGGCATCCGTCTAAGCCTTTAGTACCGGTTTCATTCCGAACCGGTACTAAAGGGGTCTTTCGTACCGGTTTGGGCATCCAGGCGGGCGAGGAGCTCTCGTACCGGTTCGTGCGGAGCTTTAGTACCGGTTCCTAAGGCTTTCAGACAAAATTTCAGACGATGGGTGGGGCCAGGGCTGGTCCTTTGGTACCGGTTCAAGTTGAGAACCGGTACTAATTTAGCCGTATTCATCCCTGTCCCATGAGCACACCCGATTCATCCTTCACTTCTTCCACTCTCACATTTCTAAATTTTTTGCACCTCTCACACTCCAACAAATCTTCATTTTTTGTCCACCATTTTAACAAGATTAACGACATCTATCTATCCAAGGGTTAGCAATATCATCCTTTCTTCCGGCGTTCCTAATTTAGCTCATCTCTTTGCTAGTTAACTCGTATTATTTTTCTAGTGCTAGCAAGGTGTTCGATGAAATGCCTAGCTAAGTTTGGGATTTTATTTTATTTATATGAAATTTGAGCTGAAATTATATTATGTTTTGTAGGTTTTAGTATCATCCCCGTCCTCACCGTTGTCGATCGCCAGCGTCGTCCCCTAGCCGACACCGTACCACCTCGGTGAGCCCCTTCTTTTTTATAAAAAAAACTTAGTTTCCGCACAGATGAAGTCACAAAGGGTTGAAAATTGATGGTTACGGCGCAATAAGCAAAGGACACAAGCGAATAAAAAATGAAGACAGATGAAGTCAGACAGGGTTGAAAATTGATGATGTGGCTTTGAATGGTTCATTTTGAAGACACAAAAAGTCTCGATGTACTAAAGGATTTCTAGATATATCAACAAAACACACGGTTTCGCCTGCATACAGCCCAACTGTAGCTCGTGAGTGCCCGCATATCAAATGCACCGTTGGGCGTATGCAGGCCAATCCGAATGATTTGTATTTGGTCGATGAACTGAAGGATTTCTAGATATATCAACAAAACACACGGTTTCGCCTGCATACAGCCCAACTGTGGCTCGTGAGTGCCCGCACATCAAATGCACCGTTGGGCGTATGCAGGCCAATCCGAATGATTTGTATTTGGTTGATGAACTGAAGGATTTCTAGATATATCAACAAAACACACGGTTTCGCCTGCATACAGCCCAACTGTGGCTCGTGAGTGCCCGCACATCAAATGCACCATTGGGCGTATACAGGCCAATCCGAATGATTTGTATTTGGTCGATGAACTGAAGGATTTCTAGATATATCAACAAAACACACGGTTTCGCCTGCATACAGCCCAACTGTGGCTCGTGAGTGCCCGCACATCAAATGCACCGTTGGGCGTATGCAGGCCAATCCGAATGATTTGTATTCGTACACACCAAGTGTCCGAGAGGTGGGATATATATAGGATTTGTGTGCCTCTTTAGCCCTGGTTGCTAGCACCAAGTGTATAGGCCGGTTCCCAGATCCAACGACTCACAAGCCGGATCCAACGGCTCACAAGCGCTTAAAAGAAACACGCGATCTGTGTACTTCTTCCTGATTGGTGGGATTCAGACCCGGGTGGGGCCAGGGCTGTGGTACCGGTTCATGTGGAGAACCGGTACTAATTTAACTCATGCCCACCCGATTCATCCCTGTCCCATGCCTGCCCGATTCTTCCTGATTGGTGGGATTCAGACCCGGGTGGGGCCAGGGCTGTGGTACCGGTTCATGTGGAGAACCGGTACTAATTTAGCTCATGCCCACCCGATTCATCCCTGTCCTATGCCCACCCGATTCATCCTTCATTGATGATTTTTGATATACATATATACATATATAATGATTTTGATATATCTATGATGTTGTCTAATTAATGATTTTTGATATACATATATAATGCAGATGAGTCGGCAATGGATGTACGGTGACCGGTGCCATCCCGACTTCATTAAAGGCATGCATTATTTTCTCAGCGTGGCTGAGGCAAACAAACGGACGAATGGTTTCATCTATTGTCCATGTAGTTCCTGTAAGAATATGAAGGATTACTCTACCTCAAAGACCATTCACGTCCACCTGCTGGAGAACGGTTTCATGCCCAGCTATAATTGTTGGACCAAGCACGGAGAAAGGGGGGTTATATTGGAAGACAACGAAGAAGAAGAGGATAGTGACAACTATCCTGTTTTCACTGAAGACGGTGATAGTAGAATGGGGGAAGACGAAGCTGAAGAAGAGCCCATTTTTGATGACCCGATTTTTGATGACCCCGATGACGATTTGGGTCGGGCCATTCTTGATGCGAAGATAAACTGCGAAAGTGAAAAGGAGAGGTTGAAGTTGGAGAAAATGTTAGAGGATCACAACAAACTGTTGTACCCAAATTGCGAAGATGGCCAGAAAAAGCTGGGTACCACGCTAGAATTGCTGCAATGGAAGGCAGAGAATGGTACTACTGACAAGGGATTTGAAAAGTTGCTGAAAATAATAAAGAAGATGCTTCCAGGGGAGAACGTATTGCCCTCTAGTACGTACGAAGCAAAGAAGGTTGTCTGCCCTCTAGGATTAGAGGTGCAGAAGATACATGCATGCATCAATGACTGCATCCTCTACCGCAAGGAGTACGAGAATTTGAATGCATGCCCGGTATGTGGTGCACTGAGGTATAAGATCAGGCGAGATGACCCTGGCGATGTTGAGGGCGAGTCCACCCCCAGGAAGAGGGTTCCTGCGAAGGTGATGTGGTATGCTCCTATAATACCACGGTTCAAACGTTTGTTCCAAAACAAAGAGCATGCCGAGTTGTTGCGATGGCACAAAGAGGACCGTAAGAAAGATGTGATGCTAAGACACCCCGCTGACGGGTCGCAGTGGAGAAAAATCGACAGAAAGTTCAAGTCATTTTCAGATGACGCAAGGAACTTAAAACTTGGTCTAAGTACATATGGCTTTAATCCTTTCGGGGAGCAGAGCTCCAGTCATAGCACCTGGCCAGTGACTCTATGTATCTATAACCTTCCTCCTTGGGTGTGCATGAAGCGGAAGTTCATTATGATGCCAGTGCTCATCCAAGGCCCGAGGCAACCAGGCAACGACATTGATGTGTACCTGAGGCCATTGGTTGAAGAACTTTTACAGTTGTGGCGTGAAGAAGGTGTACGTGTGTGGGATGAGCACAAAAAGGAGGAATTTGACCTGCATGCCTTGCTTTTTGTAACCATCAATGATTGGCCTGCTCTTAGTAACATTTCAGGGCAGTCAAACAAGGGATACAATGCATGCACACACTGTTTAGGTGAGACTGACAGTATATATTTGGGAAACAAGAATGTGTACCTAGGGCATCGTCGATTTCTTCCAAAACAACATCACGTAAGAAAGAGAGGAAAGCATTTCAGAGGTGAGGCAGATAACCGAACGAAGCCTACCCGCCCTACTGGGGATGTTATATATGATATGGTCAAGGATTTAAAAGTGATCTTTGGAAAGGGTCCTGGCGGACAATCTGTTCCGCATGATGTTGACGGACACGTACCCATGTGGAAGAAGAAGTCTATATTCTGGGAGCTACCCTACTGGAAATTCCTAGAGGTTCACTCGGCAATCGACGTGATGCACGTGACGAAAAATCTTTGCGTGAACCTGCTAAACTTCTTGGGCGTGTATGGGAAGACAAAAGATACACCGGATGCACGGCAAGACCAGCAAAGTATCCACGAAGGAAACAACCTGAATCCAGAGAAGTATCAAGGTCCTGCCAGCTACGCTCTTACCAAAGAAGAGAAGGAGATCTTTTTCGAAGTACTGAGTAGCATCAAGGTCCCGTCTGGCTTCTCGTCGAATATAAAAGGGATAATAAACATGTCAGAGAAATTTTTTCAAAACCTAAAGTCTCATGACTGCCACGTGATTATGACACAATTACTTCCGGTTGCATTGAGGGGGCTTCTGCCGGAAAATGTTCGAGTACCCATTGTCAAGCTATGTGCGTTCCTCAATGCAATTTCTCAGAAGGTGATCAATCCACTAACTCTACAAAATTTACAGAAGGATGTGGTGCAATGTCTAGTCAGCTTCGAGTTGGTGTTCCCACCATCCTTCTTCAATATTATGACACATCTCCTAGTTCACCTGGTCGAAGAGATTAGCATTCTCGGTCCTGTATTTCTACACAACATGTTTCCCTTTGAGAGATTCATGGGAGTCTTAAAGAAGTACGTTCATAACCGTGCTAGGCCAGAAGGAAGCATCTCCAAGGGATATGGAACAGAGGAGGTCATTGAGTTTTGTGTTGACTTTATTCCTGACCTTAAGCCGATCGGTGTTCCTGAATCGCGCTATGAGGGAAGACTGGGTGGAAAAGGCACGCTAGGGAAGAAAGCAACAACGTGTATGGACGGACATTCTTTCACTCAAGCACACTACACAGTTCTACATAATTCTATCTTGGTGGCTCCGTACATAGTGGAACACAAGGATATCTTACGCTCCGAATACCCGGAGCAACGTGAAGATTGGATTGATGGAGAACACATGAAGACTTTCGGCGGTTGGTTGCAAAATCGTCTAATGAATGTCACTGATGAAGAACAATTATACTTGTTGGCCAAGCAACCATCTTCGACTATATCGACTTTTCAAGGGTACGAGATTAATGGGAATACATTTTACACGTTCGCCCAAGATAAAAAGAGCACCAACCAAAACAGTGGTGTCCGCTTTGATGCAGCAGAGGGCAACGGGAAGAAGGTCACATATTATGGGTACATAGAGGAGATATGGGAACTTGACTATGGACCTAATTTCAAGGTCCCATTGTTCCGGTGCAAATGGTTCAACCTGAAAGACGGGGTACAGGTAGACCCGCAGTACGGAATGACTACAGTGGATCTCAAGAATCTAGGGTACGACACCAAACCATTCGTCCTAGCCAGTGAAGTGGCTCAGGTTTTTTATGTGAAGGACATGTCTACCAAACCGAAAAAAAGAAAAGAAAGGCAAGAGTACACATTATACGATGAGCCAAAGCGCCACATAGTTCTTTCAGGAAAAAGAAACATCGTGGGAGTAGAGGACAAGATAGACATGTCAGAAGATTATAATAAGTTTGATGATATTCCACCCTTCAAGGTAAAAACTGACCCAAGCATCATCTTAAATAATGAAGATTGTCCATGGTTGCGTCGCAATCCGAAGAAAGGGAAACACACGAAGAAAACTAGCTAGATAGGGATCATAACTTTGGAAATCACTTTTGTGTAATGATGCTACTGTATGTAAGATATGGAAATCACCGCGACATCGGCGACTCCAACATTCGAATCTAGCCATGTGTATCTTAATTTTCAGTTGAGCTATGTACTTTAATTCGAGTTCAACCGTAATAAAATTTTATTCCGTGTGCTTCTTCCTGATTGGTCGGATCCAACGGCTCAGAAGCCTGATCCAACGACTCACAAGCGCTTGAAAGAAACAGGAGCGTCATGAATGGCGGGAGGAGCGACGGGCGGCCAAGGCGATGGCGGAGGAGGAACTGGCGAGAGGCTCCGCCAACTGGCCCTCGATGACCCCCGCTGGATAGCGCTGGAGGATGACATCAGCTCCGACACCGAAGACGATTTCTCCGACGACGAGGAGGAGTAGTTTTTTATGTTCTAGGTTTGAGATGTTAAGTTTGTTTAATGTTTTCAGTTTGCCGCGTCGCTGTATCTTAATTTTCACTTGAGCTATGTACTTTAATTCGAGTTCAATCGTAATAAAATTTTATTCCGTGTGCTTCTTCCTGATTGGTCGGATCCAACGGCTCAGAAACCTGATCCAACGACTCACAAGCGCTTGAAAGAAACACGCGATCCGTGTGCTTCTTCCTGATTGGTCGGATCTGAAAAAAAGAAATAGAAATAGAAAAAGAAAAGAAAAAGAAAAAAGAGAAAGAAACAGAAAAAAAGAAATAGAAATAGAAAAATAAAGAAATAGAAAACAGAAAGAAATAGAAAAAGAAACATAAAAGAAAATAAAAGAAAAAGAGAAAGAAACAGAAAAGAAAAGAAAAAGAAATAGATAAGAGAAATAAATAGAAAAAGAAACAAAAAAGAAAAGAAAAAGAAAAAGAGAAAGAAACAGAAAAAAAGAAATAGAAATAGAAAAATAAAGAAATAGAAAACAAAAAGAAATAGAAATAGAAAAATAAAGAAATAGAAAACAGAAAGAAATAGAAAAAGAAACAGAAAAGAAAAAGAGAAAGAAACAGAAAAGGAAAGAAAAAGAAATAGAAATAGAAAAATAAAGAAATAGAAAACAAAAAGAAATAGAAATGGAAAAATAAAGAAATAGAAATAGAAAAATAAAGAAATAGAAATAGAAAAAAAGAAATAGAAATAGAAAAATAAAGAAATAGAAAACAGAAAGAAGTAGAAAAAGAAACAGAAAAGAAAAAGAGAAAGAAACAGAAAAGGAAAGAAAAAGAAATAGAAATAGAAAAATAAAGAAATAGAAAACAAAAAGAAATAGAAATAGAAAAATAAAGAAATAGAAATAGAAAAATAAAGAAATAGAAAACAAAAATAAATAGAAATAGAAAAAAAAGAAATAGAAATAGAAAAATAAAGAAATAGAAAACAAAAAGAAATAGAAATAGAAAAATAAAGAAATAGAAAACAGAAAGAAATAGAAAAGAAAAAGAAAAGGGCCTTTCGTACCGGTTCGTATTAAGAACCGGTACGAAAGGTTTTCGGGAGGTGGAGTGGCGCCAGGGCTGGACCTTTGGTACCGGTTCGCCGCTATAACCGGTACCAAAGACCTTTGGTACCGGTTTGTCGTTGGAACCGGTACCAAAGGTCCTTTTCCTCGCCAAAATAACCCCGCGCGACCACTTTCTTCTCACATCTTCCCCAACTCTCACACACTGCTGCCCGAGGAGAAGCTCGCCGCCGCCGCCGTGGACGCCGTGGCCTCGCTCCCTTCTCCGCATCGCCGTCGTCCCCAAGCACCAGAGCTGCCTCGCGCCACCGCCTCGCGCCACCGGAGTCCCCCCTCTCCTCGCCGACTGCCTTCACTGGAGACGCCCCCGCCCCGGCCTGCCCCTGCCGTTCACCGGAGCTGCCCCAACCCCTCCACGGCGACCTAGGCGACGCCCCTCCACCCCCAGGTACCCCCTCCCTCCCCTTGCTGGCTTCCGACGACGGCCGTGGTGGCCATGGAGCCGCCCCCAATCCCCACTCCTCCTGCTGCTCATAAATCCTTTGGGGGGATTATTTTTAGGATTATTGTTAATATTATTTCTAGGATTATTGTTGTTGATTTTGATTATTGATAGGATTATTGCTGTTGATTTTTTGAAGTGAAATTGGTTATGTGCCATGTACAATTGCTAGTATAAATAAAAATATAAATTCTGAATTTGATGCATAGCATATGTTCTTATTAATGGAACACAAGTTTTTTGTTTTGTGTGGTAGCAATGGAATAGAAGTGACAAGTGTTACATAAAATGTTAAAATAAAATTCATAGGAAAAAAGGGACAAGTGTTACATAAATTATATATTCTTTATTTATTATTTATCAATAAGTATTACATTTCATAAGTCAAAATAATAATATTCATCTCTGAATTTATTCCAAGGATTAAACAGATTAAAAAAATGGTATAAATCAATTTAATCCCTTAGAAATTGGCAAATAAAGAATAATTTAGAGCATGTTTGTTTTGTAAAAAAAATGAAAATTAAAAATGTTAAAATAAAATTCATAGGAAAAAAGGGACAAGTGTTACATAAATTATATATTCTTTATTTATTATTTATCAATAATTATTACATTTCATAAGTCAAAATAATAATATTCATCTCTGAATTTATTCCAAGGATTAAACAGATTAAAAAATGGTATAAATCAATTTAATCCCCTAGAAATTAGCAAATAAAGAATAATTTAGAGCATGTTTGTTTTGTAAAAAAATGAAAATTAAAAATGTTAAAATAAAATTCATAGGAAAAAAGGAACAAGTGTTACATAAATTATATATTCTTTATTTATTATTTATCAATAAGTATTACATTTCATAAGTCAAAATAATAATATTCATCTCTGAATATATTCCAAGGATTAAACAGATTAAAAAAATGGTATAAATCAATTTAATCCCTTAGAAATTGGCAAATAAAGAATAATTTAGAGCATGTTTGTTTTGTAAAAAAAATGAAAATTAAAAATGTTAAAATAAAATTCATAAGAAAAAAGGGACAAGTGTTACATAAATTATATATTCTTTATTTATTATTTATCAATAAGTATTACATTTCATAAGTCAAAATAATAATATTCATCTCTGAATATATTCCAAGGATTAAACAGATTAAAAAAATGGTATAAATCAATTTAATCCCTTAGAAATTGGCAAATAAAGAATAATTTAGAGCATGTTTGTTTTGTAAAAAAATGAAAATTAAAAATGTTAAAATAAAATTCATAGGAAAAAAGGGACAAGTGTTACATAAATTATATATTCTTTATTTATTATTTGTCAATAAGTATTACATTTCATAAGTCAAAATAATAATATTCATCTCTGAATATATTCCAAGGATTAAACAGATTAAATTTTTTTTATAAATCAATTTAATCCCTTAGAAATTGGCAAATAAAGAATAATTTAGAGCATGTTTGTTTTGTAAAAAAATGAAAATTAAAAATGTTAAAATAAAATTCATAGGAAAAAAGAGCGAGAGGAGCGCCGAGTGTTAGGGTTAGGGTTATTGCTTTCTTCATTTCAATTGTTATCCATCTGGCAATCTGTTATGATCATGAAATGATGAATGAATTAATTGTTTTCTTAATTTTGTAGTGACATTGAGCTTTGGAGGACAACGCCTTCGTCCGAAATGAGGATAAAGAAGAAGCTGTGCAGAGAATGATATTTGAGAGTGCCCGTGGGCCGGAACCCGATGGAGATGACTTTGAGCTCACACAATTTCTGAACGATGTCGGTGAGGGCTTTGAGTCTGAAGAGATTAGAAGAGAGAATGAAGTGTCCATAACAAACTCTGGCGAGGTGTATATTTATGTATCAAGTCTATGTTCATCAGTAGATGCATTCATTTATTTGTGTTGCACTTATTAACGAATTATTTTTCTTTTAGCCTTCTGGATCAATATCGAGCAAGTCTGTTAAAACAAAACGAGGCCCGACGCAATTGCTAAAGGGCGAGGGTAGGTTAGCCCTCATCGCATTTAATGATAACGGTGAACCGGTGCATCCGACAGAGCACTACCGCAAATTTATAAATCAAGCTGGAGTTCTTGTTAGGGACCATGTACCGATCAGCATTCAAGAGTGGCATAAGCCGAAGAACGCGGGGACTGAAGCTAGTTATGTCAACGACGCGTTGAATTTTTTTCTTTTCGACAATCTACTGACACGCTTCAGCCTACCGGAAGACATGACGGAAGGCCAGAAGAAGAAACTGAAGGAATGGACTCTCAAGAAGATGGCCATGCTATTCCAGACATGGAAGAAAAAATTATGGGAGAAATATAAGGATGAAGATCCAGTATTCAATGATAATCTAGTGAAGATAAAAGATCACTGGCCCGCATTTAAGAGGTATAAGCAATCGTCTACTCATGTGTCCCGATCGGTCACAAATAAGAAAAATGCTTCAAAGAAGGAATTTTTCCATCATTTGGGGTCAGGTGGCTACAAGACTGCCATTCCGAAGTGGAGAGCGTTTGAAGATAAACTGGTGGATGCAGGAATCACTCCACAGACATGGGACTGGCCCGACCGGTCCAGGCTCTGGTTGTTCGCGCATGGGTCAGGGTTGGACCTAATGACAGGGAAGATCGTTGCGCGGGGGAAATGGAAGAGCAAAATTGAAGCAGTCACGGAGAAGCTTATAGATGCAATTGAAAATGTCAGAAAGGGAGAGTACATTCCCGATAGAGAGAATGACGAGCTGACACTCGCTTTGGGAAATCCTGAACACGTTGGACGGGTTCGAGCTCGCCCAGGTCTCAACAAGAAGGAAGCGTGGCCGGAGTGCGCTGACACTTATAGAAGCCATTCGCGAAAGAAGAAGAAGGAGTCAGACAGGTTAACGGAATTGAGAAATAGGGTGGAGGCACTTGAGAAAAATCAGAGGGGGCCTCATGATGATCCTCATGTCGATGCCGCCCCATCTCAGCGAAGAACCAGTGTGGGTTCCTCGCATCTTGACGGATGTGGAGGAAGCTACCCCGTGGATTATGTCACGGAGAAGACAGATTGCGAGCTACATATGTTATTCAGGAACGTGTCCGTTAAGGTGGCGTTCGGCTATGTTTACCCTAATGAAGATGGAGCAACGCACCATCATATGCCCATTCCACCTGGCTGTGTTCGTGTCGGGGTGGATGAAGTTGTTTCGGGTTATGAAACGTTGGAGCTTGATTTTCCTAGAGGTGACGATGAGAAGACAATGGCCGATGTCAAGCACGGTTTCACCCTATGGCCCAAGAAACACATCGTCCTTTTGCAAAGGCCACAGACTCCTCGCATTCCACCTGAGCAGGAAAGGCCACCGACTCCTCTTCGTAGCGGTCCACATGAGCAGCAAAGGCCATCGACTCCTCCTGGTAGCAGTCCACATGAGCAGCAAAGTCCACATCTACCTGAGAGGGACCCCAGCGTGAGTCCGCCATCTCGAGATCCTCCGCGTAAGACAACGTCCTTTAAGCGGAACGGTACACCGCCTAGGAAGAGACCTAGAAAGGAGAAACCACTGCTTCCTATTGAGAAGTTACCTTGGGAAAAAACTATCGAGGAAAACAAGGAAACCTTTAAGTTCGAGCGGAAAGCCTTTTTTGCTAAGAAAGTGCCAGAGATCCCTTTTAAGAAGACTCTAGATCCGGTGAAAGTTGTGCGTACCGTTGAGAATCTATATGACCCTGTACCATCGCCGCCATCTGACTATAGGCGTTCTATACAAAAGTCGTATGACGAGATGATGAGGGCTAAAAAACCCACTCAATCGGGTGTCACAGCGAAAAAAGGGAAACAACAAGTGCACCAGCTCGGACAACAACCCGTCCAATCGGTCCCCCCTCTCATGGTGTTTGACGAGAAGGCCGTTGAAAGTTCTCGACAATCCATCGAGTACCCGTTACATGAAGGAGCATATCAATATGTTGAAGGGAAAGATTTGGTCGAGAATCTCAGGAAGCTACCAACAAGTATGCGTAATTTGCATACGTGGTACAGTAATTCCATAAATAAAGGGATCCAGTGTATCATGGTTGGAGTTAAGGAAGAGCACTACTTCCAAGAATACACTGTGAGCGTTGACTTCAGCGATCTTTTCCAGTTATACAATCTCCGGGCCCTCGACAAATCTATCATCAGTTGCTATTGTCTGTAAGTGATTTATTTATGTAATTTGAGAAGTCTTTAGCTCAGCTCGTTCTTTGTCTGCAAATTATAATCTTTTGTGCGCTATATTATGCAGATCGAAGATGCTCGAATGCAAAAGGAATGAAATCAAGCACATTGGGTTCATTGACCCGGATACAATGCATGAAGTAACCATAGAGGATCCCATCTATAACAGGGATACACCGGAGACTTTGCTAAGGTTTTTGAAGCGACAACGTGACAAAAAGATAATACTTTGGCCTTACAACTTCAAGTGAGTGTTACTGTCTTATAAGACATTTCTATTTTTCTCACGAGATGTTCAAATTTTAACTGATGACTTATATATATGGCACTGCATATTTAAACGTGCGCAGGTTCCACTTTATTCTTATCGTTATCGATATGTACGAAGGAAAAGTTGAAGTCTTGGACTCGCTTAAAAAAGAGGCTATACAATACAAGACGGCTTTTTTTATGCTCAAAGAGTAATTTTAATTCATATCAGTTTTTTTCGTTAATTTCCTAATATCAACTAATTGATAACTTTTTTATGCATTTTCTTTTGTCGGGCTGAAGATAAGTCCCATGAATGGAAACCGAAGCTGACATGGCGTTTGAACAAAGTAAGTAGTACTACCTAGGTCCACACACCTTTATCATACTTGATTATTGTTTAATTGAATTATATTCTTGTACAGCAATCCCCGCAACAACCACAGGGAACTGATCTATGTGGATACTACGTTTGCGAGAACATCCATAAAATTGTCAGCGAGAGAACAAATAATGAAATGAATAAAGAGGTACGAAAACAATATTCACAAATTTCTTTTGTTATCATATATAAGTTGTGCTTAGTTTCAGTAATAATTGTTTGATTGTGATTTGATATATATATATACACACACATAGCTCATGTATTCATTTGTATCTCATTCTTTTACAGTTGGCAAGAAAGCGGGACAAGATCTCAATCGAGGAACGGTTCAAAGCAATTGGCGATGAATTGGCGAGATTTTTCCTTCGTGAAGTCATACCGCCATTCGGAGAGTTCCACTATGAATGATGTACATGTAACATATAGTTTGACTCGGAGATCGAGTACCACTATTCTACATGTAATAGATAGTATGCCTCGGAGAGTACCACTACTATTCATGCATACATATACTACTTAATTTGCGATCGCAATTACATGTGTTATATATTATATGCACCAAGTTGCTATGCATCACCTTTTATCTTCATGTACTACCTAAACCCAAACGCGTAGCAGGCGCATCGACGCGATATAAAACGGTCCGATACCCCTAAACCCCTCTCTAAGCATCGACGCGATATCCGATACCCCTAAACCCCTAAAAACCCTAAACCCTGAATCAACCTTTGGTACCGGTTCGTATTGCAAACCGGTACCAAAGCTCCTTTGGCCTGCGCACTCCCGGAGGCCCACGTGGAGGCCCCTTTAATACCGGTTCGCAAGGAACCGGTACCAAAGGGGGGGGGGATTTAGTACCGGGCCTTTAGTACCGGTTAGGAAACCGGTACAAAAGGCCCTCCCGAACCGGTACTGATGAGCGATTTTCTACTAGTGCGCATGGAAGGCACTGGAGCATGTGTCTTCTTTGTAGCATTATCCAACATGCTGTAAAAATTAGGATAGATGATGAGTTGGTTAATCCAGAAGAACTCGTATTTCCTAGTGGAAATGTTGCTTTTGTTTACTTTGACATGCGTTCAGTTACATCATTTTTGGCAAACCTTTCATGAGCATGTAAAAATATAAGAAGGCATAGCTTATTACTTCGATTAAAAATGCTGGACTGAGCGTTGACGTATGAACAGAAAATGTCAGTTGATCAAAACATAGTCATTGTTACCGTTGATCCTCAAGTAAGTTGCATTTTAGAATGCAAGGTTCAATATAAGTATTTATAACAAGCCCACGATTTACTAGAATAATGGTCCATTAATTCTTGTTTTTCTGTGTGCTAATTTAGGATTACTATTTACGCCCGGTTGCTACACATTCAGCCCAATACATGATTAGATACGATTTTGACGATGCTTATATTTTCTAAATGGTAGCTTGGATTGAAATGGGTTCTACATGTAACGTGCTCATAATTTTGTCTAGTTTCATAAAATTTAGTTTTTTTTTCATGTTTAGAATTATTAAATATGTTATTTTCCTGTTAATAACAAATCATACAATTTATGTAAATGAATTGTGTGATATCTAATTAATCATAACGGTAATTTCTTATTTTGTGAGATATGATCATTATCATTTGTATGTAGGTTACAAATCTTGGTAATTATTATTGTAAGGAATTTCTATTATTATTTTATGAGACATGATAATTCTTATTTTGTGTGACATGGCAATTCTTATGCCTTGTCTTGGGGGTACATATTTTATTAAAACAAGGTAATTATTGTTTGTGTGACATGACGATTCTTATTTCATGGTAATTATTATTTTATTGCCATGTTTGCAATTGTTAAACATGTTGTTTTCCTTTTAATTAAATCAATACATTTTTTGTAAATACATTGTGTGATAAGGAACTAACCGTAACTTATGGCAATTTTATTTTGTGAGATATGGCAATAATCATTTGTATGTATCTTACAGGTCTTGGTAGTTATTATTTTTTGGCCATTGGAAATTATTATTTTATGAGAAATGATAATTCTTATTTTGTGTGAATTGATAATTTTTATGCGTTTTCTTGGGGGTACACATTTATTAAAACACGATAATTGTTAGTTGTGTCCCATGGCTATTCTTATTTGTTGTACATGGTAATTGTTTATTTTGTGTGACATGCTATTTATTATTTGTGTCATAAAAATTATACATTTTTTTAAACACGGCAAAAAAAATGTTGGACATGAATTTTCTTAAAAATAATAATATTGTGTGAAACATAGTAATTTTCTGTTAAGAAATGTTGAACATTGCTTTCTTTAGTAGAACATCACAAAATTTCCATGGTTTCAATGGTGTAATAGGTTTTCACCCCCATGAAAATTTTGAATTGTTTTTTTGGTAGGTTGTTTTTGTATAGTTTGCGATGGATTTTTGTTGGACAAATTATTTTTCAAACCATCCATGGCAATTTCTTATTTTATTGGATATGGCAATTCTTATTTGTATAACATGGTAAATCTTATTCATAAGACATGGAAATTCTTATATGTGAGACATGTCAAATCTTATTCGTAGGATATGAAAATTCTTACTAGTATTGTTGTTAATACTTTTTGTATTTTGCGAGGACTCCATTGGTTCCAGTATCTCCACAAGTTGAACAACGTCCCGTGCGCAAACTTCGCTCCTGGTCGCTCCCGCAGGCGGCTGGGAGCAAACCCTAATATTTGATCTGTATGTGTGGTTAGGTCAATCCACTGATATTTTATTCGTTCATGTAAACATTGTAATGGCTTAATAAAATTAATGAAGTTGTCTATAAAAGGGCGAGTAGTGACCAGGACACAAACCAAGCTGGCCCTTTAATCATGTCTTTTTAGATTTAAATGTCACTATTTTCTACACAAATATCTCATGATGAATGATATTAAGAACAGGTTTCTGGAGGGATTGCAACTCGAAGTAATGTACAGGGAAAAATACCTTAAGAAAATTTGCAAACAGATGCACCTATAGTTTGCCAAGAGAATTATTGTACTGTATGTAGTCCTAGCATTATTAATGTCAACTTTCACATCAACGTTGGTCAGTATGATGTTTACAAAAACTTAAAATAATTTGGTATTTACTGAGGATGAAACATTGTATTAACAGATTATCCTACCAATGAATCAAAAATTTATTTACTAAAAGGAAAACATATTCGGTGAATCTCATTAGCCAAATTAACAAAACACATGTTTCTACTGCTGAAACTGTACCATTTCAATTTTATCTGGTCCTACTATGCACATAAGGTCGACTATTGAACAATAACAAGAACAAAACCTTTCAGTCTCAAATAAATTGGAAAAGGTTATAATTGAAATCCATAAAACATCACAACCAAGTTATGTAATTCAAATAAAGAACGTTGAAAACCTGGCGCCGCTTCATCCATCCAGATTTAACTCGATGACTTAAATCTTCACCGATATCACTATCCTTTTACAACCTAAACACTAAATATCGAAAGGTGTCCTTCTAAGATATCACATGCTCATCAAAGGTATATTCCTCCTCTTTCTCGTGCCTAGTAGTGCTGAATTTGCATTTCATGTAGTTAATTTAGTTTTACTAAGTATAAAACCTTCTAATTATAAAGTCTGTATCCATAAATTTAACTTTCTATTAACCCACGTCTGACTATCACTATTAGCACCACATCATCCGCAAAGAGCATACATCATGGAATGCCTTTTAACTTTATCATGTATATCACCGTATTCAGACCATGATCCTTTTTTTTCATATGGGTGACTAAGTTTTAACATTGACTTTCCAAGCCTTTCACAACACTCCTCCTTTATCCGGGCTTGGGACCGGCTAAGTCGAGACAACATAAAGGGAGTTAGGCGGACTATTGAAGTAATTTTTTGTAACATTTTCAACTTAATTTTATCAAGGCCGTTGGATTGGATCAAAATCCAGTGGTCCCATGTCATCTTTTAACCTCTAGCAATGCTAAGCAACCTCTTCTTCCCACCTTTCACGTACCACTACTGGGCGACTATGTTGTTGCACATGCCTCACAACTCTTCCCTGAACGAGTACCCCCTTTGGTCCCTCTAAACCACCCACACAACATCTGGACGTGTTATCTTCTTTCTCGCCATCCGTCAATTATGCCGCAACATCCCCGTATCCAAATCCTGGCCCAGGCTTCACGATGTCATACCTATCTAATCCTCCACCCTACTAAAATGATTTTGCTAAACAGACAAATTAAAAATCGTTCTCTCGACCATCTCACCCCTCCCCCACCCCCTCGCCCTCATTTGCGACATCCCCTCTCCGTCTGAACTTGACATCAACATTTGGGCCTTCATGGCTCTCACCATCCTTTGAAAGATGTTAAATTCACACAACACCTCGATGTTCAAGAATTAGAATCACAGCACCAACATCATTATTAGGAACATCATATGTGATTTTACTTAGTGGGCCTTCAGTTCAATGTAAGCTCTCAAGACATGACTGTCAGGTATTATCTTTTCGCACACTATCGCTCTCTTGTAACACTTGACCTTATTGGGGTGATGACCAGCATGCCCCTTGTTTATTTAAAAAATCTTACTTAAATGCGAGTAAATAATTTGTGAGTATAGCCCAAATAATAAATGTCAATTCCAATACTATCCCCACGCCTAGTTTGGTTAGAGCAATTCTAGCAGAGCTGCTATAATTTTGACCCGCATGAAAACGTTCATGGATGATCTGCAAAATAATGTGTAGTACCGCGTGCCGCTCGCCGTTGCGGCCCCCTCAGCGCGCCGCTCCGGCGGCCACATCACTTCATCTTTCTCTAGTCTTCCAGAAAGTTTTCCCTATCTAGGACGCGATGCGCCCCTTCTCCCCTGGCAGAGGCGGCACCAGTGAAGCCACGACCCCGGCGGTACCCTAAGCAGTTCCCAGGCGCGGCGGTTGGCATTGCCGAGGAGATGGTTATCCACATGGGCTTGGGCAAACAAGTATTCGATGTCACCGTTCATTCCATCGATTCAATCGAACCTGACGTTTTCATGCGGACGTCGCTTGTCCATGCCGAACATCTGGCACATATCGACGTCCTAATTATTTACTATAGCTAAAGATCATTTCATGTGCTTCACGTGGGATCGGTACTCTTAGCTCAAAAATAGTACAACTGAACAATATACACTTGCAGGACATCACAAGACTAAACATATATAAGTTTGTGTGATTCTAGTAACTAATACATATATATGATACTTCTTCCTAAAAAAACAGAATGTGCAAGTCTGAATGAGAAACAAGCTACCACTACCAATGTGAATGAAAGAGGGTTGAATGAGAACACCTCATCTATTCTAGAATCTTCTTGTTTGTTGCAAATAATTTTGATAGTCTTATACTCCATAGACCTCTTAGAAACCACTATCAATTTATATGTTACATATACATTGCAAAACACTCTACGAGGTCTTATGACAATTAATAATTATATCATTGGCAACCCCTCAACATAATACATGTAAATGCGTAAATCAATTCGTGAATTTGTCTAATACTTTTGGTTTGATTATAATAGGATTAAATCTATTGTAAAAAAATATTGTCTGAAATATATTAAAATAAATTAACATTTCTAGTTCCACATAAATCATTAATACTAGCATGACTACATTATTAGTTATGATATTGGTATTTAAAAGCAATATATGGATGGTGTATCTATAAAATATGTCATGTGTTTAGTGTCAAGATGGGTTATGAAAAGGTATAAAATACAACAGTGATTCAGTTTTCCAGTGATTTCTAAGCACCATTCTATATTTTTTCCAGTGATTTCTAAGCACTATTGATAAGCAAGTCCACAAATATAAAGACAATATATGTCAATAGAACAAAGTTTGAGTAACATTAGGGTGTGGGTAAACCACGACACAACCTCGGTAGTACCCCAAGTACAGTCTCGCAAGCTCAGCTGCACAACTGTTTCGGGTGGGCTCCGTATTTTCTACTTCATCGCACTAGAAGTCCGGCTTAAGTTGCATTAGAAAAAGAAAGGCCTCACCAAAACAAACTGTTTTTTATTTCTGCGTCTTCTTGTGTAAGCATGGTAAGAAAACGAGGCAATCTCCTTACCAAGGTGGAACTGGAATAGGATCAGGAAACCTCCTTGCTCAAGCTAGCTAGAGGAGGCTGCCGTACGCATAACAAACTTCTGCCATCTTCATCATCCTCGTACGTGCTTCGTTGTTCCTTCAGATCAGAGCCCGATGAAGCTCAACCGGGTTCGCCGCCGTCGTCGTGATGTAAGCCAGCAAGCCCTCATCGACGACAGGCTAATCAAGCTTCCCAACGACGTGCTGCTCAACATCATGGAGAGGCTCGACGCGCTCGACGCCGTCAGGACCTGCGTCGTCTCCAAGCGAACGCTCAACCTGCCAGCCTTGCTCTCACAGATCGTCATCGTCCTCAGCACAGACGATCTACGCTGGAAGAACCTCGACGTGGCCGACGCAACAGACAAGATCCTCATCACGCGGTCTCCTAGCATCCCCATCTGCATGCTCAAGCTCAGGTTCGTCATGAAGAGCGACACCCATCTCAGGATCGGCAGGTCTGTCACTCTCGCCATGGCGCCGCACAAGATCGACGCGGCGGAGTTTGAGATCCTCACCCAGGACATCCACTATCGGAGACAGAGCACCGACGACGACCTCCTCGACTCCGCAAAGATGCTCAACGGTTTCGTCGGCGAGTGTCCGGGCGCGTTCGCCGGTCTCACGCGCCTGCATCTACACAACCTCAGGTTTCCTACTGAGTCGGACATGCCCAATATCCTAACAACCTGCAAGAGGCTCGAGTCCTTGCGTTTGTCTATGTGTGATGCAGGGATTAGCTCGGTGTGGCATGTGGAACACGCTCGACTTGTCGAACTTCACATTACCGCTGGAAAATTCCTCACCATACACCTTGACTGCGTGCCCAACCTCCAACGGATGACTTATAATCATTGGCCCTACTTTCCTAATGACCCCTTCACTCTGGGTTTTGTCCCTCAGCTCTCCAACCTGGCTCTCTCTCATCGATATAAAATAGTAGACAACACCCTCAATCTCAGCCACATGCTTGTTAATGCTCCACCCATAAGGGATCTACACCTCAATTTTCAAAGTGGAAAGGTATATACTCTACTCACTCAAACCACCCTGCTTGTCTCATTCATTCTCAGCTTATTGTATGTAATGATGCTTAATTATATTTAACTAACTTACTAGTAGTAAATGAAGTGAGTCTTCTATGTACACCTGCTTTTTTAGCCTCTTTCTTCTACATCGTCACTTAATAATTGGTACTCGTTATTAATTTGTTTTATCTGTTCCAGATTTGGATTCGACCAGAATGCCCCAAAGTACTTGCACCTTTGCTTCGCAAACTACGGCTTGTGAATCTTGACAATCTTCCCGAGGAATGTGATATCGCTTGGACAATGTTCTTTCTTGAAGCCACACCATATCTAGAAGAGCTTTGCGTCACAGTATGGGATCATAACTGCCAAAATGAGTCGCAAAAAAGTAACTCTCAAAAAACAGATGTCAAGTGGGAGCCATCTACTCCTGATTTCAAGCACAAGAATTTTGCCAGGTTAACTATATACGGCTTCCAATCCGATGACAACTTCATAGGATACGTCAGGCGTGTCATTGAAGCTGCGGTGAACATCAAGGAGGTATCTCTCCACGATAGAAAGGTGTGCCAATTGTGTGCCAAAAAGTTTCCCCATGCAGAGGTTCATCCTTCGAGTTATCCGCGTATCAGCGAGGAGGTGGATTTTTTGAGGAAGCAGATGAAATCAGAGAAGGCGGCAGCTTCTCCTCATATTCACTTCCACTCCTTAGGTCGAGTTCACCATGACCCTGGACTTCAAAACCCATTTATTAGCTAGTCCGTCAGCACCGTTGTTTTTCTGCAGAAATGCCTCTCGGCTACCAATATGTTGGAACACCTCATTTAATTATTTCGACCACACATCTATCTTGTGGTCGTGCAGTAAGTGTTGAACATAGTCAATATTCAGTATGAATGATGGCGTGCTATTTTTTCTATATCTTGTAGTTATGAGAGCCACGTCACTTAATTTTTCATGGACGCCCTAACACAAACTTTGCTCTCTGTTTTTCATGTACACACGCTACACTATTGAAAAAATGGATGTTACAAAGTTCTAGCTAGTTCACCAAGTTCCATGACACGGGAGAACGACAAACACGTCGTTTGCTGACTGCCTGACTCGGCGAACATAAGCCCTCGACAGCAATTCGGCAAGCGTAACTAAATCAACTTAAGAACCCTATGTCGAGTTCTTTGTGCATGGATCTTGGCAAATATCTGAAATGTGGGCCTAGAAAACGGCGAGCTGGCGGCCACGTGAAGCATTACGGCTATGGTGATAGAAATATAATTAGTGCAAAATCACGATGATGAACGTCACCTTCTCCATTTAGGGCAAACCCTAATTTTTAAGGGATAAATCCCCTCCTTTTAAGTTCAACCGCCACCACTCCCTCACTACCTTAATTTTCGTGCCCATCAAGCCCCTTTAAAATCTAGAGAGAACTCACCCAACAATCTGAGCCGTTAGATTTGGGATGCAACAACACAGATTTGCTCTCCACAGTCATGTCCGATCTGTCCGAGCCATCGCCCACATCCCAAAGGAGAGATGATCCTTGCATGCGCCCCTGACCTCGCAGCTATGCCTCGACCACGCGCCATCTATGACACCTTTTGCACTCACCGGAGCTCTGCCGCTAGTGAGCCCCTACCCCCTGTCGCACCTCCCTCTCCCCTTCCCGCGCCCGTACGTCCGCTCGGTGTCCGCATTGGCACAAACTTGGTGCAAATGTGCGTCGAGTTTGCGCTGGCGTGAACACATTGAACATTAGTCACCATTTTAAAAGGCGATTGCACGGGCCCGTCCCTATCCATTCCCCCATACACCCTCCACGGCCTCCTCTGACGCGGCCAGAACACCACTCCCTCGCTGCCCAGAGCGCCACCACCGTGAAGAAGTGGCTCAGCGATAAAGGGAAGCACAAAGTCGAGGCCTCCACCTTGTGTAATTAATTTTTATTTTAATTAATGCGTCGGGCGTTTTAATCGTATCGGCATCTTTAGAAATCCGTCGGCCGCGACGGGTGATCCTGCGACCACATTTGAAAAAACGGACAAAACACATGTTCATTTGTGATCGCGTGTTGGAGTTGCCCTTATTCTAGCAAAGATGCGTTTGGCCGCTGGGGACGGACAACTGTGAAATTTCCTCTTCCAGTAAATGCGTTTGGCAGCTGGGGACGGACAACTGTGAAATTTCCTCTTCTAGTAAATCGTCCACGGAAAGCAGCGAGTGTCGTAGCTCTTATAAATAAAATAATTGAAAAAATAACAAGGCAATGAATATTGATTGTATTCAACATAAGCACATATTGCACAACCACAACATAGACATGCTTACTTTATATCCATCTCCTTGCCGAAAATAACTAAATGAGTTGTTGTTCCACAGAAATCTGTAGAGGAGATACATTTCAGCAGAAAAAGCAATAGCACCGACGTAGTAGCTACTAACTCTTCCTTTGATATAGGGAATTCTTTCCAACCGGAATATTCCTTCCAACTTGACCTTACGAGAAGAAGTAAATATCAGGAGAAGACATCGCCGACGCCGGTTTCATCTTCTTCCTCAACAGATCCAACTCCTCGCTGGTCGGAGCATCACTCGAAGGATGAAGCTCCACATGAGGTAACTTTTTGTCACACAGTTCACACACCACCCTGTCCTGCAGAGATACCTCACTGATGTTCACTGCTGCTTGAATAACACGCCTAACATATCCAGTGAAATTGTCATCGGACTTGAAGCCGTAGATAATAAGCCTCACCAGATTCTTGTGCTTAAAATTAGGGTCAGATGGCTCCCACTTCACATCAATTTTCTCAGAGTAACTTTTTTCTGACTCCCTATGGCACTTATGATTCCATACTGTGATGCAAAGCTCCTCTAGGTATGGTGCTGCTTCAAGAAGGAATATTGTCCAAGAGATGTCACATTCTTTGGGGAGATTGTCCAAATTTACAAACTGTAGTTTGGAGAACAGAGGAGTAAGCATTTTCGAGCGCTCTGGTTGAACCCAAATCTGCAATAGATAAAACAAATTAGAAGTAATAACATGTGCAGTTTGTGAATAAATTGCATCATCAAGTGATGTGTAAGTTACTACCATCAGATATAAACTTCATAAAATTAATGAGAATGGGATAGAGCTGAGGTGAATAGAGTGAGTACCTTTTCACTTCGAAACTCCAGATACAAATCCCTTACAGTGGGGGAATTGGCAAGCAGCTTGCTTAAGTTGAGGGTCTTCCCTGAAAGGTTTGCATTAGCAAGACTGAGCTTAGAAAGCTGAGGGACAAAACCAAGAACCAAGGGATTTTCATCACAAGGCCAATTACTATAAGTCATCTGCTGGAGCTTTGGTAGACAGTCAAGAAACACTGTTTGAAATTCCCCATAGTTGATAACAAGCTCAATGAGTCGAGTGTGTTCTATATGCAGCACCGAACGGAACCCCGCGTCACACTCGAAGAAAGACAGGGACTCGAGCCGCTTGCAGGTGCTAAGCATGTTGGGTATGTCCGATTCACCAACCTGGGGTTGCCGGACAATTACCAAGAAACACAATGAAGTGCTTAGCAAAGAGCAGGAAATGGGCCGGGGTGCAATTAGAATAATCCCTCAGTGTCAAGATTTCAAACTCGGCTACATCTATCTTCTGAGTCGCCATAGCGTGGGCAACAACTTTTCCGATGGAGAGATAGCGAGAAGGACTCAAGAAGAATTTGACCTTGAGCTTGCGAATGGTGATCTGTGGAGACCTTGTACTAAGGATCTTTGCAGTCACCTTGGCCACATCGCCGTTCATTAGCAGCAAATCGTGAGGGCTGAGATCGATGACAATCTGGGAGAGCATAGCGGGCAGCTTCTGCAGTTGCTTCGAGAGGATGCAGGTTTTTAGAGCATCAAGCGTACCCACTCTCTCGAGGATGTTGAGCAGCACGTCATTGGGCAGCTTGCTTAGCATGTCTTCGTCATTGGGCAGCTTGATTAGCATGTTATCGTTGCCAGCTGCTTTCTTCGACTGCAATTAACCAGCGCGGAGAAATTAGTCAGCTCAGTTGTGATGGATCGATACAACAAAGGAAAATCAACACAAGACTTACATCACGGCGGCGGTGGCGGCGGCGACCTCTATTGAACTTCATGGTAATCAAATATCAAAAAAGAAGAACGTCGGCAACTTGCCTCGTATAAGGAAAACGCAAGAAACCTATATTGTTGAAATAGTGCTCCTTCGATGTGCGACAATCGTAGACGGACACGTAAACGGAGGAGGTTTCCTATTTAAGCTAGTGTAAAGTTCGTACATCGACTGATCCACTGTTACTATTTCACAACAGTCGGACATATAAAATTAGCTCCTTTTTCTCATAGAATATTGATCCCTTACTTCTTTGAAACCGACTACAGAACGAAATTGGCACCGGTCCCTTCCTTCTTCGAATCTGACTCCAGAATGGATTCTATTATCTTCCTTCATCAAGAAAGGTAGCATCCCGAGCGGACGTGGTTTAGTGGACAAGGGTGCCGAGGAGAAGGGTGGTCGCGGCCACCGCCGGTGGATGGGTTGAGGCCTTGAGGGTGGCTGCGGAATTGTTTTTTTTTTCAAAAGGACCACTATTGCCATCGTAATGTCAAAAAGAACCACTTGGGAAAAACATTGTCAAAAAAGACCACCATATATTTGGCGGCACGTCCGCCAAGTGACACGTGGCAATATGCCACCATCGCCAGTGGCGCGCGACACATGGTGACGTGGCAACGTGCCACCACCACCACTGGCGGCATCTGGTGACGTGACAACCTACCGTCAGAGGCAGTGGCGGCACGTGCCATTTGTTGCCTGCTAGGCATACCGGTAACGTATTGTGGTCCTTTTCACAGACGTTCTCTTTTGAAATTACAACAGTCTTGGTGGTCATTTTTGACAAAAAAAACCTGGGGAATTGGACAACATTAGGGCAGACAATGCGCACATAAGGGTAAGGGCATCTCCAACGGCGTCGCGCAAACGTGTTATGCTAAACTTCTTCGGCGTTCGAATTTTCGCACATCAAATACAAAGTTGCAGAGAACCCACCTTTGGTGGGATGGTTAAGAGAACTCGACAGCGAGAACGACTAAGGTGATTTTGTTAAATATTAAGACTCACTGAATCAAGATTAGTCTTTTAAAAATGCTTATAGGGCTAGGATATTCGTATATACATTCATATGGAGAAATGAGTATGTGTACATAGTTGCGAGCGTCTGCGTTTGTATCGTCTCCTCAAGAAATAAAAGCAAAGTTGTGAATGGTTTGCATGCTTTTAGACCTCTAGTCCTCCATCATGTAAGTGTATGGTCAATCGGTTTTACTCATAATTAACTCCGTGTGCCACCTCTCGAACCGTGGCCACTTCATTCATGTCGGTTTGCCGCGCTCCAAAGCGTATAAGATTGGACGACGTTGCCAATCGAAGACTTGGCCGATCGGAAGGCCGGCCCCGTTTCAAAGCGAACACGTCGTTCAGGAAACCTAATCCAGGAAACGTACTCTACCCGCAGCGCTGCATTGAAAAGACATCGGTCCACCTACCTTGGCTATCAATATGGTTTTATGAAGAGAGAACTGGTTATGTGGTATTCGTCATAAAATGAAGGACCAAATTTGTGTGGGAGTTTGTGCCATTCTATGGATAATATGGAGCTATCGAACCGACTGTGTTTTTAATAGATCATCTTTCCCGAATTTCTTGCAGTTTATCTATAGGGCTTCGACTTCAATCCATATATATGGTCATCACTGCAACATGTGGACGTGTGGGTGCTTATGAACTCTAGGTGCAGCCGGCTAGAAACGGTTGCGCGTGGTTTTTTCAACCAATTTCACTAGGGAGCCACTCGTAGATTATGTGGATGAGCTATGTAATCTCATATCCGGTCGCTTGTGGTCGTGTTTTCCTTTTTATTTTCATTACGAGGTCGAGAAAATCCTTCCCTAGTCTAAGAATGTCTACCAGGAATTTGGTGAAATGCACCCGACTTTTTATTTTGAAATGGAGGCATAAGATTTTCCTCATGCATCCATTAAAAGATAAGAGAGTTTATAGTGTTACAAAGTCGGACACACAAAAATAGTATGCGAACTACTCACGTTATACAATAATCCATAGTTTCTTAGCACCTACGATAACCCACAGCTTCGCCTCCCCCACGATAGCTTCAATCAGAATTGGTGGTGGCGCGCTCTTGTGTCGAAAAACTCTAGCATTCCTATCATTCCATATAGTCCAAAGAGACGATCAAGGTGAGGGAGGCCAAAGCTTGCATATTGCGGTTATGCTTATCGGTTCTCTTGCTCCACCACTCCATGACTGATTCCTCGATGTGCCAAGCCGGAGTGTCAATGTGCCCGAAGCCGAATATCTCAATAAACATTCTCCAAAGTCTAATGGTGTACCGACATATGGCAAAGAGGTGCACGCCAGTTTCTTGTTCCCCTTTTACAGAGAGGGAAACGCCCACAATGTTCTCATCGACGCAGCGCAAGACGGCCGGCGGTCCAAATACGGTCTTGTAAGGCTAGCCACACGAAGAATTTGACCTTGGGAGGTGCCCAGACTTTCTCTCTAAAATAAATAACAAGGTGTGGTAAACAATAAGTTACATATTGATTAGATTACGATGTGTTATGAGTAATGATATACATGGATCACGTCCAAACATCCATATACTATTGATCCAACTTCATTTACATTTAATACTCCACCCCAAGACCGCTATCCAGCAATGCATCTCATAGTATTAATCAAGTAAAGACCAAAGTATTGCATTAAGGATGATAACATGATTTTGATAATATATTATCTTCTCTCCGCGTTTAAAGGGAAACTACACTAGCATCTTTTTATGCTTAGTGGCAACAACACAATTCAAGTTTTTCACTTTCTTTCACTTTGGTAGATCACTTGCAAGATTGAACCAAACCAACATATAAAACCTCCTCTTATAACTCATCAAACTTGGAAAAGGAAAGACAAATAAATCGGAGAACATAGATGAATAAGAATTGTGTAGCAAAGCAAAAAATTGATATCAAGAGAATTCATGGATAAATTTGATCATAAAGTGAAATTCATCACACTGCAAGAAACACACTAAGAAATTACATCAGATTGATCATAATCATGTAGTGTGACTCATGTAATCTTTGTATTGACAAGAAAGAGAGAGAAACTCATCTAGCTAATGCTATCGATGCATAGTCCAAATGAAACTACTCATGAGGGATGATGGTGACAACTAGGTTGATGTAGATGGCCACCATGATGATTTCCTCCTCTGGGAGCGTACCAAATATGTCATCAGATTGGATCGCATCGGTATAGATAGAGAGATGTAGTGGCTGAGAAAATTGTCTCGAGAGAGATAAGGTTTTTGGATATATATATATATATATATATATATAAAAAGAGGGCGTCAAGCGGTGGTAAAGGGGAGCCATATAAGAGGCGCCACGTGGTACCCCACGCAACCCTTGATGGCTGGCTCCAATGCCCCATTGAAGTTTCTGATGTCAAAGTAATTTGTGCACTTTCCTTTTTTTCTGTTACACTCCATAAAATGGATTTTTTTAGAGAAGTCCCAAAATAACAAAAAACAAGAACTAACACTAGATAATAAATAAATAGGTAGTCCAAAATAATAATAATAAATGGTGCCAAAATTATGTCAAAGTGTTACAAACATAGCATTAAATAATCAAAATTATTAAATATCTTTGAGATGTATCAATTCTCTTTTGTATGTTGTTTAAATTAATTTTTATGTTGTGTGAAGTCGATCACCAATATTTGCCTTTAAGAACTAGAAGAATGTTTCTATCTTTGCGAAGGTGTGATGAGGAGGTACTGCGGTGAAAAAAGCTACCTCCCCCCTTCCCTCGTACAAACCAAAAGAATCAATTCACACTAGCAATGCCTGGTACAAATGTAAAAAATAATCTTAGATATATTGATAACAATTTTTTTAATGGTGTCTAGAAGATCAAGGCAATGGCAAAGCCCTGTCTTCCTTTTGAAAATCTTAATTTTAACATGATCGAGACTTTTGAAGATCTCTCACTCACTCAATGTAACATACCATCAAATAATTAGGTCACTCATCAAGTTAGTTTAGATGATTTTCATTGATGAGAAGGTCCTTTCAAGTATCGTCGTTGCTATGATATTAAAATCACAACATCAAAGTCCCACTAAAATGTTACTACTACCTTTTACTATATTACCTATTGGTTAAACTCGTATTTATCTAGATGTATTTCAAGGCTAAAGAAGTTCGTTTGAGAGCATGGACACGAAAATACTACTACCTCTTATCCATATTACTTATTGCTCAAATGAATGTATCTATATGTATTTCAATGCTAAATACATCCATTTGAGAGAGTGTTGCCGGCAATGCTGACACTATGTTTCTTGCTGCAACATACAACCAAAAAAGACGCTACCGACCCTTGATTTTTGGTACGACGAAAAATGATGAAGTGTGACCGGTGACGAGGGATTGCGAGTTTACTGCAACCGACAGTGAGAAAGCTATCATCGATGATTAAATTTATTGCCACGGGACAAGGACGATAATGTGATTTGTGATGACGATACCACAATTTAACAGTAACAATGCCAAAAATTAATAAAAACTAGTTGATGTCCCGCGTGTTGTCGCGGGACTTTATCCACGTAGCAAATAAGTTAACAATTCAAAGCAATAATATGTGATTTCTTGTAGAGGTAAAAAATAAGAACCAATATGATAGCTTTCATATAGATACAAATTATTAATGTTGTAAATATATATTGTATTGATTGGATGCACCATATGTCAGCATAATATATTTCACGTTATTTGGAGGGGTTTCTTCTTCGACTACTGTGACATGGATATATGATGTCCCATTTTATACTAAAAAATTACCTGAAATATGAGAATGGATGGTAATACAATGCAGACATATTATATAATTTATCCACTCAGATATATATTTGGTTTTGTACTACTGAAAGCACATAAAGTATGAGAATGTTTCTCGGTTACTGGAGATCAGTGTAACGATTACTGGTAAAATGAAATAATATATGAGTAATTGCATGGAAGGCACTGGAGCATGTGCTTTCTTTGTAGCATTATCGAACATGCTGTAAAAATTAGGATAAATGATGAGTTGGGTTATCCAGAAGGACTCGCATACGTTGATATATAGATTTTCTAGTGGAAATGTTGCTTTTGTTTACTTTGACATGCGTTTAGTTACATCATTTTTGGCAAACCTTCATGAGCATAGAAAATATTAGAAGGCATAGCTTATTCCTTCGAATAAAAATGCCGGAATGAGCGTTGACATATGAACAGAAAATGTCAGTTGATCAAAGCATAGTCATTGTTGCCATTGATCCTCAAGTAAGTGGCATTTTAGAATGCAAGGTTCAATATAAATATTTATAACAAGCCTACGATTTACTAGAATAATGGTCCATTAATTTTCCTGTTTCTGTGTGCTAATTTAGGATTACTGTTTACGCCCAGTTGCTACACATTGGGCCCAGTGCATGATTAGATACAATTTTGGCGATGCTTATATTTTCTAAATGGTAGTTTGGATTGAAACGTGTTTCTACATGTACCGTGTTCAGAATATTGTCTAGTTTCATAAAATTTAGTTTTTTTTCCATGTTTACAATTATTAAATATGCTATTTTCCTGTTAATTACAAATCATACCATTTTTGTAAATGAATTGTGTGATATCTAATCAATCATAACTCGTTGTAATTTCTTATTTTGTAAGATATGATAATTATCATTTGTATGTAGGCTACAAATCTTGGTAATTATTATTGTAAGGCATGGCTATTATTATTTTATGAGACATGATAATTCTTATTTTGTGTGACATGGCAATATTTATGCATTGTCTTGGGGGTACATATTTTATTAAAACACGGTAATTATTTTTTGTGTGACATGACAATCCTTATTTCATTGTAACTATTATTTTATTACCATATTTGCATATGTTAAACATGTTGTTTTCCCTTTAATTAAATTAATACAATTTTTGTAAATAAATTGTGTGATAAGTAATTAATCGTAACTCATGGCAATTTTATTTTGTGAGATATGGCAATAATCATTTGTATGTATCTTACAGGTCTTGTTAGTTATTATTTTAGGCCATTGGCAATTATTATTTTATGAGACATGATAATTCTTATTTTGTGTGACATGATAATTTTTACGCGTTGCCTTGGGGGTACACATTTATTAAAACACGATAATTGTTATTTGTGTCCCATGGCTATTCTTATTTGTTTTACATGGTAATTATTTATTTTGTGTGACATGCTATTTATTATTTGTGTCATAAAACTTATTAAATGTTGGCATCACATTTTTTTAAACACGGTAAATTTTGTTTAAATATTAGACATGAATTTTCTTAAACAAAATAATAATAATGTGTGAAACATAGTAATTTTCTGTTAAGAAATGTTGAACATTGTTTTATTTTAGTAAAACATCACAAAATTTCCATATGGTTTCAATGGTGTAGTAGGTTTTCACCCCCACGAAAATTTTGACTTGTTTTTTTTTTGTAGATTGTTTTTGTATAGTTTGCGATGGATTTTTGTTGGATATGACAGTTCTTACATGTGGGTCATGGTATTGTGCGGAACATGGCAGTTTTTTTTTGAAATTGTTGAAGATGATTATTGTGAGTACAAAATGACAAATCTGCCATGGTTATAATGGTGCAATAGGGTTTTCATCTCATGAAAATTCTGCCATGTTTTTATTTTCAGATTGTTTTATATAGGTTGTGATCGATCTTTGCACATGGAAAGTTCTAAAATTTTCAAATTGCAAACTCATAGCATTTTATTTTTCGAATCATCCATGGCAAATTATTTTTTGTGTGAGATGGCAATTCTTATTTTATATATCGCTTATGTGATATGGAAATTGTTATCTATAGGACATGACATTTATTATATACGCGACATGGCGATTCTTTATATATGTTACCATATGATTTTTTTGCCATGTCAATTTTGTTCAAAAAAATTTACTATGTCAAATTGTTCCAATTTAACAGAGAGTTTTCAATATAAATTCATCGTGGCAATTTCATATTTACTTACGTGATTTTTTTTTATTTTTTACTCCCATGACAATATTTTATTACGCAAAAGATGGTATTTTTTATAAAAATAATAATGGCAAAGTTCAACATGCATTTTTTCCATGGAAATACCTAATTCTTCACTAGTAGAAAACAGGGATTTGGTTCAGACCTGGCCAGCCCATTAGTCCCGGTTCAGTCACGAACCGGGACCCATGGGGCATACGTCCCGGTTCGCGCGCCCAAGGCGCCGGCCGGGCCTCGTGGGGCATTGGCCCCGGTTCGTCTGGACCCACTAGTCCCGGTTCCAGACACGAACCGGGACGTATGGGCCTCCATCCATTGGTCCCGGTTCGTAGCTGGAACCGGGACTAAAGGCCAACCTTTAGTCCCGGTTTCAGCTACGAACCGAGACCATGAAGAGGGCCGAGATGACGGCGCGTGTGGAGGCGAAAGTCGCGTCGCAGGAGGCCACCAAGCGGGCGGCGCCCAGCGACGACGATGAGGGCGCCGGGACCTCCGCCAAGAAGCAGAAGATCGAGTAGTTTAGCTCTAGTCGTTAGATTAGACGCTTCTAGCTTCGATCTTCTGTAATAAATATTATGAATTATATATATATATATATATATATATTTGGTTTGTTAATCGTGATTGTTTTTTGTTAATCGTGACATCATTGTTGTTTGTTAATCGTGATTGTTTTTTTAATAATTGTTTGGAATTCAAAAAATTAAATCATGTGATATCAAGACCTAAGGGTTATAACATGATTGATATCTTACTATTGTCAGGAAAACAACAAGTGCAGACTTGGAAACTAGGGGAGATAGAACCTGAAAGTTAAGCGTGCTCGGGCTGGAGTAGTGAGAGCATCTCCAGCCGCGCCCCCAAGCGCCCCCCAAGACCCCTTGGGACCACTTTTTACGTCCAAAACGGCGAAAATTCTCCCACTCGCGCCCCCAAGAGGCCCCCAAGAGCCGAAATAGCGCCGGCGAACCCAAGAGAAACCCAGGATCCTGGGGGTCTCTTGGGGGCGCCGGATGAAACTTTGGCCAATCATGTGCTCACATGTGTCTTTTTTCCTCCAAAATAGCGCCGGAACTTGCGTCCCTAGACCAAATATGCGCCGGCTTGGGGGCCACGGCTGGGGGGCCGGCCGCCCCAAGCCGGTTTCGCCGCCCAAACGGCCCCCAAGCGGCGCTAAAAATAGCGCCGAAGTGCTCTCGGGGGCCTCCAACGGCTGGAGATGCCCTGAGAGGATGGGTGACCGGCCGGGAAGTTAGATGATTTGGAATGAGTGTTGATTAGAGATTAGAGATTAAATTATGAAGCAGTGAGGAGGGGTGATTAGAGATTAAATTGTCAAATAATTCAAAGATTTGAAAATGAAAAAAATCCAAAAAAAAATCATTTTTTTTTCGAAAAAATTCCTTTAGTCCCGGTTTGTAACCCTAACCGGGACAAAAGGCCCTCCTGTCCGGGCAAGCCGCAGAGGCCACGTGGAGCCCCATCTGTCCCGGTTCGTGGGCAAACCGGGACTAAAGGTTTTGGGCATTAGTAACGACCCTTTAGTCCCGGTTCCGAAACCGGGACAAATGGCCCTCTAGAACCGGGACAAATGAGCCTTTTTCTACTAGTGCTTGTATTATGTCACACTCATGAGAACTTTGATAAAAAAAATATGATGCCATTTTCTTATATTATGCATTTTGCCATCGCAATTTTTTGATCATTTTTGTGTTGCTTTTTTCACACATGGCATTTTTATTACCCAAAATATAGCCTTTTTGTGGTAAAAATGCTATGGAAAATTGAACATACATTTGCCATGTTAATTTTTTGATCATTTGTTTTGCTATTTTTCCAAACATATATTTTCGATGGTAATTCTGAAAAAATTCATGTGTTTTAGAATAATTTTTACCATGCTTTTTTAGGTATCAAAACTTAGGCTTTTTCGGTCACCATGCCCCAAAATTCTAGTATCGGTTTGCTCTAGCCTCAAAAGAAAGGAACATTCGTTCCAACCCCTCCTCTACACCAAACGAGTACGTTCGTTCGATCGATTCAATCGAACCTGACATTTTCGTGCGGGCATCGCCCATCCATGCCGAACATCTGGCACATATCGACGTCCTAATTCTTTACAATAGATAAAGATCATTACATGTGCTTCACGTGGGATCGGTACTCTTAGCTCAAAAATAGTACAACTGAACAATATACACTTGCAGGACATCACCAGACTAAACATATATAAGTTTGTGTGACTCTAGTACTTAACACATATGATTACTATATACTTCTTCCTCCAAAAAATCAGAATGTGCAAGTATGAATGAGAAACAAGCTACCACTACCAATGTGAATGAAAGAGGGTGGAATGAGAACACCTCATCCACTCTAGAATCTTCTTGTTGTTGCAAATAATTTTGATAGTCTTATACTCCATGGACCTCTTAGAAACCACTATGAAGTTATATGTTACATGTACATCATTGGCAACCCATCAACATAGTACATGTAAATGCGTAAATCAATTTTTGAATTCGTCTAATACTTTTGGTTTGATTATAATAGGATTAAATCTATTGTAACAAAATATTGTCTGAAATATATCAAAATAAATATAAAATAAAATTAACATTTCTAGTTCCACAAAAATCATTAATACTACCAAGACTACCTTATTATTTATGATATTGGTATTTAAATGCAATATATGGATAGTTGTATCTATAAAACTAGATGATACCCCACGCGTTGCGGCGGAACCTTGTTAAAGTAATATATACGAAAGCAATTAAAACTATTTCAAAGACAACATGAAAGTGTACTGAATTTATTTTTTTTTTGAATAAAATTAACATGAAGCATATAAAAAAACGTGTATAAGAAGTGCAAAACTTTTTAATTATAGTTATCAAAATGCCACTTTCTTGTAATAAATGAAAATCGACTACATAGGATTCGGCGAGCATTCAACACATGCCGTCGATGACAACAAAGAATTGCCACAAAAATCAATACATATAGTGGGTAAATGAGTTAATCTTGAGAACAATCACACTAATATGTGCCAAAACAATATAGAATGGAGGCACAAGTTGTACCTGCTTTAAATTAGTAAAAATGCCCCAACCAAGGCCATATAGAAAGGAGCTTAGTAATGGATATATAACTCGCAAATGACACAATAATTATTCATAAAGTAATTTAATTGATATTAGAACTCGCAAATTAGAGTCATCATCTCTAGCACATAAGACATTCCATTGGTTATTAAATCAATGGAAATTTATTTTAGCTATTTCCCTTGGCAGTCTGTTAGTAACGCCTCTTCCGACTGTTTTCCCCTCTGCAAAACTAATACAGAAAGAAAATGAAAAAGATAACTTTTGGTATAATATATAGATTTGTCTTTGCTTTCACCTAAGGGAAAATAATATTGTTGAGGCACACTAACCATTCAGACTAATTATAAGTAAATACACATACATTTTCAATTGATAGCAGTGGTAACTGAAGGTCCAAAAATTTGATGGCAATATTTCTCTAGGCTTGGGGAGCTAGAGGACTGAAATAAAGAAACACAAATAGCTCCTGCATGCCAGAAGTCAGGCAACGGAGGACATGTAATTCAGAGTAGAGGACGTTGCGCCTTGAGACCGGCACCATTACTATTACCATCTGCACTGAATTTAGTAAATCACCAATAGTATTACTCCCAGACTGAGCACAACAACAAATTTCTGGATCCTAATATGTGGAGGAGGACGGCAAGAAGAACAGAGGGGTCCTCACCAGATTTCTTGCAGTGTCCGCTTTCGTTCCCGTGAGGCTGCGGCGCGAGCGGGAGCACTGAAACCAAGCTAAATCGAGTAGTGGTGTTCTCCTCGTTGTCCTAGTAGGGCGGCGCAACATTCTTGACTACGCGCGGCACGAATCGTTGGTGTCGAGTGTCGACTGTCCGCACGAAAGGAGGATATGACGCCCATGGCCACCATCGAGAAGCGGCAGTGTGGAGGGGTAAGAAGGCACTTGGTGGATGAGGCAGGAACATGTGGTAGTGGCGGTCGATTAGCATGGACCGGCGAGCGCAGGAGGATATCGATAAGATGGATGAGTTGCTCTATCTCCATCAGTCGCTGGTATTTGTGGTGGAGGTGCTGGAGACAACTTGAAAAGAGAAGATATGTAGCTTAAAGGGAAGAACGCCTTCATCAGTTACTCAGCGGAGAAGATGAAAAGGGCCAGGGAATCGGTGCGGTGAGTAAAGAGTAATTAGGGAGACGACTGGACAACATCACTTCAGCTTTTCTTTTCTTTTGCATGTAAGGGTCAGGAATTGATATTTTTCCTAGTGGGAAGTGAGAAATGTGATAGGAAAGTTGACGTGGCACATTAATGATGTGGACGGATACATTTTAAGTGAATGTGTTTCGCTGCTAATGACGTGGTATGAAGATGACGTGGACAGTCTGCATGGTGAGGTAATATGGAGTAGTGGGGAGCCTCTTCTTAAGAATGTTAGATATGTCATGTGTTTAGTGTTAAGATGGGTTATGAAAAGGTATAAAATACAGTGGTTCAGTTCTGCCATCATGTGTTTCAGAAGCATTCTACAAGTGGAATGGTTTTATTGATAGTCAGCAGAAATACAAGGAACATCACAATAAAATACAGTGATTCAGAATCGGTAGTACGCCAAGTACAATCTCGCAAACTGGAATTCCACCAGGATCTCATCGGAGCTCAGGTCCATGTCTTCCTGAAATTTTTTGAGACCGGTGTTCAGCCAAATAACAACAAGCAATGTCTAGGTATGGGGACCAAGATCTATAACAAGCCTCACGTGGTCACCTCAAATTGTTAAGTTATCTACTCGCGATACTCGCGGACCTGGGAAGTATCGATCAAGAACAACATTTATTTTGATATCAGAGGATCCATTTGCAACATCTACCCATCATATCGGATCTACCCAGCAGATCGGGGGAGAAGAGGTGGAGGGGAGGAATATACCTGAGGATCTCCGATGCGCTAGGGGTCTCCGGCTCAGGGTATATCGGTCTGTGAAGGCAAGGCGTCATGGCAGGGGCGGTGGCGGATGAGGGAGTAGGGAAGCGGTGCAAGGCAAATATATAGTAGTGTGAGAGAGTGTAGCCGGGATTTACATAGTTTTGGGCCTAGAGAGAGAGGGCACGGAGGACTGCCCCCTGTTTGGAGGCCTTTTCTTCCTTATACTCCTCGATAGCTTGAAAAGGATTACACATTAGAAGACTTTCACATCATGACTTACTTCCTTCCCTTTTTGAATGGTATGAAAATGAATTCTATTACCTGAACTTTTTTAAAAATGTCACTAGCTCCTAAATAGGTGCTTTTGGAGCTTCTATGAATTTTTGGCAAAAATGTAAAAGCTGCAAAAACATAAGCAAAAGCCCAAACAAACAGGGCCTAAAAAGCGTCTTTAAAAAGATTTATTCAGCTTTCTGTAATAATGGCATGATAGAAAATTGGCTGGCCTCTACAACTTTTGGACCTTTTATAACTTTTGGAGCTAAATATTGTTATATTGATTCATTAAAATGGTATAAAAAAATTAAATAAAATAAAAAATTTACATCATATAAACTTCTTAAAAATCATAAATATTTTTTTAACACGTGAATATTTTGAAATGTCATGAATTTTTTTCTTGAATGCCATCAAGATTTCCAAAAGTTTCATGAACATTTTTACATCCCGCAGACACTTTTTAAAGGTGTGGTGAACACCTTTTAAAATTGACTTTCTTAATATATGTATTTAAATATTTTAAAATGCTAATAAAGGTAACAGGAAAGACACAAACTAACTAAAGCATGCTACGGTGCTTCTTTGCTCGCTTCCTAAGGCCTGGGATGCTCGGTCTCGCACTAACCACTTATGCCGGTCGTGATAGAACTAGGTGGGTGTTGGAGTTCGCCTGCCAAGGGCCACGCCAAAGATATCTACAACGACGATCCTAAAATAAATACAATGTTCGTTTGTGTACTCGTTTGAATCGGTTTATGAACACTGATTGGGGATTCAGTTATTCAACTACCTCTTTTCTATGTTCACCTCTAAGTTTTTAAAAGTTGGGAAAACTAAAAAAATAAATTTAAATATTATAATTCAATAATATGTTTAAATTAAATACTTTAAATTTGAATTCAACTCGTGGGTATGTTTATATTAATTGTTCCTTTTAATGACTCATAAATGCTCAATCGGATTTTCTTAAGCTACTCATGAGTTAGCCAATATCAAATTTGCTGATGCATTTGGTTAAATTTATGAAATGTGATCGGATTATGATATGGAAGTTGAATAGGATCTCTCTTGATCTCAAATTCCAAACCTTGGGCAACATCTTTACCCTCATCCTTCATGATTATATACCACATGATCACACAATATGTCATCACCTCCCACAAGGTCTCGAGATCCCATATTTTTGCATATCCTCGAAGAACTACAATACAGGTTTGTAGCAGTTCAAATGCTCTCTCCACATATTTTTATTTTCTTTTATCTTTGGATAAAGTGAGTTTTTTTATCAACCGGTTCCAAGACGATTTTAACAAATAACGCCCATGCAGGATAAATACCTTCAATCAGATAGTAGACCATGTTGTACCCATGCCCGTTAACAGTATAACTGCATGGAGGAATTTGTTCTTTAGCCAACCTGCAAATAATGAAGGCCTCTACAACATATCGATATCATCGTAAGGCTCGGGTATGCCAAAGAAAGTGTGCTAAATCTAGAAGTCATGTGATGGTACTACTTTAAGAAGGATTGTAGATTTTTAACATGGACCTGATACTGATATTGTAGAACATATGTATAGTTCTTTCAACTCTAGTGCATGCAGTCAGGAGATTCGAGGATATCTAGTCCAAGAATGAAATCATTTGATGTGCGTACATTACTTCTAACGTAAATATCTCCAACTACCTGTATAGACACATTGTAATGCAAAATATCTAAAATTATAAAAAATTTCTACTATCCATATTTATAATATGTTATATATTTTTCCCTTAAAATGGACGGATGTGGCAACCGCACTCTTCATAATCTTGTAGTCTAAATAATAAATTCCAATTCCAATGGAACTCCCACTCCTGGTTAGGTTATGGTGCTCCACAAAGAATATCCATGGTTAAAATGGTAGAAAACTAGAAATATTTGATCCCATGGGTGTGTTTGGATTTCAATCGATCTCATAAGAACAACTATTCTTCAGTTAGTTTGGATTTTTTAACCACAAAAAAATTCCGTGAAAGTCACTACGTAGACCCAATTGTTTATAAGTTTATTGAGAAATAATTTGTTCTCAAACGATTGAGAATTATCAATTCCGAGTGAAAGAAAAGTCCAACTATAAGAAAAAGTCATAAGTTTCGACGATAATTACCTATGTGCCATGACTTTTCAAATAGTTCCCGTATGAAATACAGGATCCATGGCAAATCAGCAACCTCGATCTTGATCTGGATCTGAATCTTCATAGGCTAGTGCAGAAGAAGTTTTATATCTTCTAAGCCTTCACTTGGAATGAACATGATTGAAGGTGATTAACTCCATAGGGAGTCAAAATCCTTTCTAATCCGCTTCAAGAGTGAATCAGGAACAAGCCTTCAACTGAAAAATTCATCATCGAGGTTGTTGTTGTGAGGCAGCGGAAACGAAAATGAAGGAGATCTCTAAAATAGAAAAGAGAAGATGCGGGCAACGAGAAGGGAGTCTGGTCCTATCTATCTACTATCTCATTGATCACGTGTTTCCGCGCCTGTCTATTTTTATAATGGTACTATAGGATATTTAGATATATATGGTGACACAAAACTTTGAAGTTAATTTAAGAAACAAAAACTAATCTATAGATTGAATATAGTCGAAGAGGTGAGTTGTAACGGTTGGTACGGAGGTAGGTAATGTCTGGTCGTCAATTTCCTAGGTTTGTTGGATTTGAAGTTGGTTCGAGCTTAAGCTTCGAGTGTGAGGGCTTTTAACTATGATGGCTGATGGTAAGGGCTATCAATTATGATGGTTGATGGTAAACTGTGTGCAATGCAGCGTCCATTCATACTTACATTAAAATTGAAGACGGAAGAATAAAATAAATAATAAGATAAAGTATATCCGTTTCAACTGTCTCTTTTGATTTAACTTCCGCGAGCAATTATAAAATTATGTAGCTGTAGAGGAGATTCTAATACTAATACGATCACAATGAAGCACTCCTAAAATAGCTAGTTCATGGCAAAAAGTTATTACAATATTATCCTGCACGATTGGAGGTCGGTGGGACGGTGCCCGTGGGTGTCATTTTCCTCCTTGGAGGCATCACTGAGGTGTGTCGGATTCTTCCCCGTGCTCGGTTGGTAGTGTAGGTTCGGATGAAAGCCTATGTCCGGAGTTGGATCATTGTGATGGTGGCATCTTTGACGTTGTTCCTCTGTTGGGAGCATCACGTCTGGAGACACTACTTGGAGGTTCTACGTGTCGCTCTCCAGTGCTCGCCGTTATTCAAGGTGAATATCCAGGAGCAATTTACGCCATCGTCGGTGAGTTCAATATGGTGCTTTTCTTGGGACCGGCCGAGTTCCACCATCTACTTGCCCTCTCCTTAGGCATCAAGGGTGGATGGTGCATCAATTGAGTTTGAGTTGTTGTTGTCTTCGGAGGTGATCAGCATCGACCGAGACGCGGTGGTGATGCTTAGCTTAGGATAGGCAATTATCTTCTGTATTTGTGTTATCTGGTGGGTATTGCTCTGCAACTAATAGGGCTGATGTTTTCATTTTCTTTGATCTTCAGATTTTTAGCATGTTGTTTTTCCGCTACTTTCTACTAAATCTAAATAAGGCCAACAATTTGCTGGATCTTTCAACAAAATGTCACAAATGTGAGCATGTACGATGATAGTTTACTTTATGCGGAGTTTCAGAAAAAGGTCGTGGTGGCATCCGCCGCCGACCGTCGTGAAGCCAATCAGCTATGCTGACAACGCCAGGCGGCAACCAACCAGCCATATCGCGAGTTGTCATGTACTCGATGTTGTCGAGTCATTTTCTACGGGCACACAGACGCAGGAAACAAACTTTGTTGCCATGTGCTACGAGTTGCCGAGTTTCTTTCTAGGCGTCCAGGGTGTGGCGGTAAACAACGCATTCGGCATAGACAATTTTTCTAATAGTGCAGGAGGGGAAAAAAGACAAGCCCCCGGCGCCTTGTTTAGCTTCTACTCCATCATACATCACATGGGAAATGGGAAGGGCTCGCTTTGTTCATGTTCATGGACTAGAGCAGGAGTGAACAACTGTGTAGTTCCTCCTCCTAGCAAAGCATCCACGGAAAATCTCATAATAGGTCCGATTCTGATTTCACTGAATTTATAGTCCACGAAAAAGAGCAAGAGCCTGGACCCGTGTGGTTACGGGAATAGTGTGTTTTACCTTTTTCACTAGGCTTTTGAATATAGTCTGTACTCAGACATGTACCTTCCGCGGATGTAATGTATTAAGGCAGTTGTATGCCGATTGTATGGGATGTTCTATCCTTATAGCTGTAATGTTGTGATATCATGTTGGAAATCCGGGGCATATGGCATTGTCATATGTCGCGGTGGGACCGATATGTGCTTCGTCCCCGGATATGGATGGAAACACCTAGATCTGAAATAGTACCGCATATCGGGCCTTACAGTAGGTCCGGATGAAAGCCTAGGTCCGGAGTTGGATCAGTGCGATGGTGGCATCTTTGACGTTGTTACTCCGTCGGGAGCATCACATTTGGAGACACTACTTGGAGGTTCTATGTGGCGCTTCTCCGGTGCTCGCCGTTATTCAAGGTGAATATCCAGGAGAAATTTACGCCATCGTCGGTGAGTTCAAGATGGTGCTTTTCTTGGGACCGTCCGATTTTCACCATCTACTTGCCTCCTCCTTAGGCATCAAGGGTGAATGGCGCATCGATCGAGTTTGAGTTGTTGTTGTCTTCGGAGGTGATCAGCATCAACCGAGACGCGGTAGTGATGCTTAGCTTAGGATAGGCAATTATCTTCTGTATTTGTGTTACCTGGTGGGTATTGCTCTGCAACTAATTAATAGGGCTGATGTTTTCTTTTTCTTTGATCTTCAGAATTTTTTCATGTTGTTTTTCCGCTACTTGCTACTAAATCTAAATCAAACCAAGAATTTGCTGGATCTTTCAACAAAATGTCACGAATGTGAGCATGTACGGTGATAGTTTACTTTCTGCGGAGTTTCAACAAAAGGTCGTGGTGGCATCCGCCGCCGACCGTCGAGAAGCCAATCAGCTATGTCGACAATGCTAGGCGGCAACAAACCAGCCATATTGCGATCCCTATGATACCTTACACTAGAAGGTCCGCTCTGACGATGATGATGACGGCGTGGACAAGGATGAAGGTTCGATCGACCATGCATACATGGTCACTGTTCGGTATCTCCACGAGAGGCACTACTATGCCTCTCGCAAAAAAACAAAAAAATGTTTTGCCCTATTCGAGAGGAACGTCTGTCCCTCTTGTTGCGGAGGAAGCAAACATGTGGCTCCACGAAAGGCATTGTCGTGCCTTTCGAAAGAAAAAAGAAAAGGAGTTTTTTTTCTTTCCGCTCGCAAAAGCAAATATGTGACTCCACGAGAGGCACGTAAAATAAGGGGGTTTTCCGTGTAACTTTTTTGTGAACATTGGATGTAGAATCTTATGTATGACCTTTTGAACTTTTTCTTGATTGAGTCATATGGATGATGGCATTATAAAAAAAAATTGTATTTGCGTATTTCCACATATTACGAAGCCGACAACTGACGAGCCTGTACATATGCTAAGACATACTTCCTCTGTTTCAATTTAGATGATTTTTATTTGTGTACATGTCTAGCTACACATGTGGACAAATAAAAGTCATCTAACTTAGAGCGAAATGAGTATATTTTAACCCTCGGTATTGGTGTATAGATATTGAGTATTGCTCACAAGCTCTCGGAATTAGAGCTAGTTGTCATATACTCGATGTTGCCGATTCATTTCCTGGGGGCACACTGACGCAGGAAACAAACTTTGTTGCCATGTGCTACGAGTTGCCGAGTTTCTTTCTAGGCATCCAGGGTGTGGCGGTAAACAAAGCATTCGGCATAGACAATTTTTCTAACAATGCAGGAGGGGGAAAAAAGACAAGCCCCCTGCGCCTTGTTTAGCTTCTACTCCATCATACATCACATGGGAAATGGGAAGGGCTCGCTCTGTTCATGTTCATGGACTAGAGCAGGGGTTTCCTTACAGTCTTTTTATAAAAAAAAACCTTATGAGCGGAAGTGAATATCAGGAGAAGACGTCCCTGATGCTGCTGTCATCTTCTTCCTCAACAATTCCATCTCCTCACTGGTCCGTGGATAACTCGAAGGACGAAGCTCCACATGAGGGAACCATTTGGCACACAGTTTGCACACCTTCCTGTCGTGCAAAGATACCTCCCTGATGTTCACTGCTGCTTGAATAACACGCCTAACATATCCAGTAAAATTGTCATCGGACTGGAAGCCATAGATAGTTAGCCTTGCCAGATTCTTCTGCTTAAAACCAGGATCAGATGGCTCCCATTTCACATTCATTTTCTTCGAGCGGCTCTTTTGTGACTCCTTACAGCACTTATGATCCCATACTGTGATGCAAAGCTCCTCTAGGTACGGTGCTGCTTCAAGAAGGAATATTGTCCAAGCGATATCACATTCTTCAGGGAGATTGTCCAAATTCACAAACCGTAATTTGGCGAGCAGAGGAGTAAGCACTTTCGAGCATTCTGGTTGAACCCAAATCTGCGACAGATAAAACAAATTAGAAGTATTAGTGTGTGACATTTCTGAATAAATTGCATAATCAAGTGATGTGTAAGTTACCACCATCAAACATAAACATCACACAATACAAAAATAATGAAATAAAGATGATTAGAGTGAGTACCTTTTCACTTGGAAACTCCAGATAAAAATCGCTTGCAGTGGGGGCATTAGCAAGCAACTTGCTTAAGTTGAGGGTCTTGCCTGAAGTGTTTGGATTAGCAAGACTGAGCTTCCAAAGCTGAGGGACAAAACCAAGAACCAAGGGATTTTCATCACAAGGCCAATTATTATAGGTCATCTGCTGGAGCTTTGGTAGACAGTCAAGCACCACTGTTTCAAATTCCCCATAGGTGATAACAAGCTCGACAAGTCGAGCGTGTTCTACATGCAGCACCGAGCGGATCCCCTCATCGCAATCAAGGAGAGACAGGAACTCGAGCCGCTTGCAGGTGCTAAGCATGTTGGGTATCTCTGATTTACCAAACCTCAGATGCTGCAGCTGCAGCCGTGTGAGACCAGCAAATGCATCCGGACAATCCCGAAGAAAATCATTGAACTGCTTGGCAAAGAGCAGGAAATGTGCCTCGTTGCAATTACGATAATCCCTCAGCGTCAAGATATCAAACTCGGCTACATCTATCTTCTGCGTCGCCATAGCGAGCGCGACAGCTTTGCCAATGGAGAGATAGCGAGAAGGACTCAAAAATAATTTGACCTTGAGCTTGCGAATGGTGATCTGTGGAGACCTTGTACTAAGGATCTTTGCAGTCACCTTGGCCACATCGCCGTTCATTAGCAGCAAATCGTGAGGGCTGAGATCGATGACAATCTGGGAGAGCATAGCGGGCAGCTTCTGCAGTTGCTTCGAGAGGATGCAGGTCTTTACAGCATCAAGCGTACCCACTCTCTCGAGGATGTTGAGCAGCACGTCATTGGGCAGCTTGCTTAGCATGTCTTCGTCATTGGGCAGCTTGATTAGCATGTTATCGTTGCCAGCTGCTTTCTTCGACTGCAATTAACCAGCGCGGAGAAATTAGTCAGCTCAGTTGTGATGGATCGATACAACAAAGGAAAATCAACACAAGACTTACATCACGGCGGCGGCGACCTCTATTGAACTTCATGGTAATCAAATATCAAAAAAGAAGAACGTCGGCAACTTGCGTGGTAGTATATTGCTCCTTCTGTGTGCCACAATCGTACACGGACACGGACACGGAGGAGGTGAAGTTTCCTATTTAAGCTAGTGTCTGTAAATCGACTGATCCACCGTTATTTCAGAACAGTCGCACATACTCCCTACGTTCCGAATTACCTTGAACTAAAGTCATGACAAATAATTTAAAACGGAGGAAGTATAAAATTATCTTTTTATAAAAAAATAGCTCTTTTTCGCATAGAATTGATCCTTCTTTGAAACCGAGTACAGAACGAAATTGGCACCGGTCCCTTCCTTCTTCGAATCCGACTGCAGGATAGATTTTATTATCTTCCTTCATAAATGTAGCATCCGGAGCGGACGTGGTTTAGACGACAAGGGCGCTGAGGAGGGTGGTGGTCGCGGCGGCCGCCGGTGGATGGGGAATTTGACAGTGTTAGGGCAGAGAATGCGCGCAGAAGGGTAACGGTATCTTCAACGGCGTCGCACAAATGTCGTATGCTGTCTTCGGACGTTTTTTGCCATCCAACGTTGTTCCGCAAACATCCTCGGCGTTAGAATTTCTGCACATCAAATGCAAAGTTGCGGATGGTTTGCGTGCTTTCAGACCGGCCTCCACCATGTAAGTGTCCGGTCGATCGGTTTTACTCAAAATTAACTCCACGCGCCACCTCTCGAACTATCGCTACTTCATTCATGTCGGTTTGCCGCTCCAAAGCGGATAAGATTGGACGACGTTGCCAGTCGATTGGATGGCCGGCTCTGTTTCAAAACGAACACGTCGTTCAAGAAACCTACTCTGCCCGTTGCACCGCATTGAAACGGCATCGGTCCGCCTACCTTGGCTATCAATATGGTTTTATCAAGAGAGAACTGGTTATGTGGTATTCATCATAAATCGAGGAACCAAATTTGTGTGAGAGTTTGTACCATTTCGTGCATAATATGGAGCTATCGGAATGACTGTGTTTTTTATAGATCATCTTTTCCTTATTTCTTGCAGGTTATCTATAGGACTACGACTTCAATCCATATATATGGTCATCACTACGACATGTGGACGTGTGGGTGCTTATGTCCTGAGAAAGCTTCTAGAAGATCAAGGCAATGGCAATGCCCAGTCCTCCTTTTGAAAATCTTAATTTTAACATGATCGAGACTTTTGAAGATCTCTCACTCACTCAATATAACATACCATTGAATCATTAGGCCACTCATCGGACAACTTAGTCTAGATGATTTTCATTTATGAGAAGGTCCTTTCAAATATCGTCGTTACTACGATATTAAAATCACAACATCAAAGTCTCACTAAAATGTTACTACTACGTTTGATCTATATTACCTATTGGTTAAACGTATTTATCTAGATGTATTTCAAGGCTAAAGAAGTTCGTTTGAGAGCGTGGACACGAAAATACTACTACTTATTATCCATATTACTTATTGGTCAAACGAATGTATCTAGATGTATTTCAAGGCTAAAGAAGCATCTAGAAGATCAAGGCAATGGAAATGCCCAGTCCTCCTTTTGAAAATCTTAATTTTAACATGATCGAGACTTTTGAAGATCTCTCACTCACTCAATATAACATACCATTAAATCATTAGGCCACTCATCGGACAACTTAGTCTAGATGATTTTCATTGATGAGAAGGTCCTTTCAAATATCGTCGTTACTACGATATTAAAATCACAGCATCAAAGTCTCACTAAAATGTTACTACTACCTTTGATCTATATTACCTATTGGTTAAACGTATTTATCTAGATGTATTTCAAGGCTAAAGAAGTTCATTTTAGAGCGTGGACACGAAAATACTACTACCTCTTATCCATATTACTTATTGGTCAAACGAATGTAACTAGATGTATTCCAATGCTAAATACATCCGTTTGAGAGAGAGTTGCCGGCAATGATGACACCATGTTTCTTGTTGCAACATACAACCGAAAAAGCTGCTACCGACCCTTGATTTTTGGTACGACCAAAAATGATGAAGTGTGGCCGGTGACGAGGGATTGCGAGTTTACTGCAACCGACAGTGAGAAAGCTATCATCGACGATTAAATTTATTGCCACCGGACGAGGACGATAATGTGATTTGTGATGACGATACCACAATTTAACAGTAACAATGCCAAGAATTAATAAAAACTAGTTGATGCCCCGCGTGTTGCCGTGGGACTTTATTATTGATTTCTAAGTAACATCCTCGTAGCAAAGAAGTTAACAATTCAAAGCAATAATATGTGATTTCTTGTAGAGGTAACAAATAAGCACCAATATGATAGCTTTCATATAGATACAAATTATTAATGTTGTAAATATATATTGTATTGATTGGATGAACCATATGTCAGCATAATATATTTCACGTTGTTTGGAGGGGTTTCCTCTTCGACTACTGTGACATTGATATATAATGTCCCATTTTATACTAAAAAATTACCTGAAATATGAGAATGGATGGTAATACATTGCAGGCATATTATATAATTTATTCACTTAGATATTTATTTGGTATTGTACTACTGAAAGCGCATAAAGTATGAGAATGTTTCTCGGTTAATGAAGATCAGTGTAGCGATTACTGATAAAAAGAAATAATATATGGGTAACCGCATGGAAGGCACTGGAGCATGTGTCTTCTTTGTAGCATTATCCAACATGCTGTAAAAATTAGGATAGATGATGAGTTGGTTAATCCAGAAGAACTCGTATACGTTGATATATAGTTTTCCTAGTGGAAATGTTGCTTTTGTTTACTTTGACATGCGTTCAGTTACATCATTTTTGGCAAACCATTCATGAGCATGTAAAAATATAAGAAGGCATAGCTTATTACTTCGATTAAAAATGCTGGACTGAGCGTTGACATATGAACAGAAAATGTCAGTTGATCAAAACATAGTCATTGTTACCGTTGATCCTCAAGTAAGTTGCATTTTAGAATGCAAGGTTCAATATAATTATTTATAACAAGCCCACGATTTACTAGAATAATGGTCCATTATTTTTTGTTTTTCTTTGTGCTAATTTAGGATTACTATTTACGCCCGGTTGCTACACATTCAGCCCAATACATGATTAGATACGATTTTGACGATGCTTATATTTTCTAAATGGTAGCTTGGATTGAAACGGGTTCTACATGTAACGTGCTCATAATTTTGTCTAGTTTCATAAAATTTAGTTTTTTTTTCATGTTTCGAATTATTAAATATGTTATTTTCCTGTTAATAACAAATAATACAATTTGTGTAAATGAATTGTGTGATATCTAATTAATCACAACGGTAATTTCTTATTTTGTGAGATATAATCATTATCATTTGTATGTAGGTTACAAATCTTGGTAATTATTATTCTAAGGCATTTCTATTATTATTTTATGAGAAATGATAATTCTTATTTTGTGTGACATGGCAATTCTTATGCGTTGTCTTGGGGGTACATATTTTATTAAAACAAGGTAATTATTGTTTGTGTGACATGACGATTCTTATTTCATGGTAATTATTATTTTATTGCCATGTTTGCAATTGTTAAACATGTTGTTTTCCTTTTTTAAATCAATACAATTTTTGTAAATACATTGTGTGATAAGGAATTAACCGTAACTTATGGCAATTTTATTTTGTGAGATATGGCAATAATCATTTGTATGTATCTTACAGGTCTTGGTAGTTATTATTTTTTGGCCATTGGCAATTATTATTTTATGAGAAATGATAATTCTTATTGTGTGTGACATGATAATTTTTATGCGTTTTCTTGGGGGGTATACATTTATTAAAACACGATAATTGTTAGTTGTGTCCCATGGCTATTCTTATTTGTTGTACATGGTAATTGTTTATTTTGTGTGACATGCTATTTATTATTTGTGTCATAAAAATTATACATTTTTTTAAACACGGCAAAAAAAATTAAATGTTGGACATGAATTTTCTTAAAAATAATAATATTGTGTGAAACATAGTAATTTTCTGTTAAGAAATGTTGAACATTGCTTTCTTTAGTAGAACATCACAAAATTTCCATGGTTTCAATGGTGTAATAGGTTTTCACCCCCATGAAAATTTTGAATTGTTTTTTTGGTAGATTGTTTTTGTATAGTTTGCGATGGATTTTTGTTGGACAAATTATTTTTCAAACCATCCATGGCAATTTCTTATTTTATTGGATATGGCAATTCTTATTTGTATAACATGGTAAATCTTATTCATAAGACATGTAAATTCTTATATGTGAGACATGTCAAATCTTATTCGTAGGATATGAAAATTCTTACTAGTATTGTTGTTAATACTTTTTGTATTTTGCGAGGACTCCATTGGTTTCAGTATCTCCACAAGTTGAACAACGTCTCGTGCGCAAACTTCGCTCCTGGTCGCTCCCGCAGGCGGCTGGGAGCAAACCCTAATATTTTGATCTGTATGTGTGGTTAGGTCAATCCACTGATATTTTATTCGTTCATGTAAACACTGTAATGGCTTAATAAAATTAATTAAGTTGTCTATAAAAGGGCGAGTAGTGACCAGGACACAAACCAAGCTGGCCCTTTAATCATGTCTTTTTAGATTTAAATGTCACTATTTTCTACACAAATATCTCATGATGAATGATATTAAGAACAGGTTTCTGGAGGGATTGCAACTTAAGAAAATTTGCAAACAGATGCACCTATAGTTTGCCAAGAGAATTATTGTACTGTATGTAGTCCTAGCATTATTAATGTCAACTTTCACATCAACGTTGGTTAGTATGATGTTTACAAAAACTTAAAATAATTTGGTATTTACTGAGGATGAAACATTGTATTAACAGATTATCCTACCAATGAATCAAAAATTTATTTACTAAAAGGAAAACATATTCGGTGAATCTCATTAGCCAAATTAACAAAACACATGTTTCTACTGCTGAAACTTTACCATTTCAATTTTATCTGGTCCTACTATGCACATAAGGTCGACTATTGAACAATAACAAGAACAAAACCTTTCGGTCTCAAATAAATTGGAAAAGGTTATAATTGAAATCCATAAAACATCACAACCAAGTTATGTAATTCAAATAAAGAACGTTGAAAACTTGGCGCCGCTTCATCCATCCAGATTTAATTCGATGACTCAAATCTTCATCGATATCACTATCCTTTTACAACCTAAACACTAAATATCGAAAGGTGTCCTTCTAAGATATCACATGCTCATCAAAGGTATATTCCTCCTCTTTCTCGTGCCTAGTAGTGCTGAAATTGCATTTCATGTAGTTAATTTAGTTTACTAAGTATAAAACCTTCTAATTATAAAGTCTGTATCCATAAATTTAACTTTCTATTAACCCATGTCTGACTATCACTATTAGCACCACATCATCCGCAAAGAGCATACATCATGGAATTCCTTTTAACTTTATCATGTATATCACCGTATTCAGACCATGATCCTTTTTTTTCATATGGGTGACTAAGTTTTAACGTTGACTTTCCAAGCCTGTCACAACACTCCTCCTTTATCCGGGCTTGGGACCGGCTAAGTCGAGACAACATAAAGGGAGTTACGCGGACTATTGAAGTAATTTTTTGTAACATTTTCAACTTAATTTTATCAAGGCCGTTGGATTGGATCAAAATCCAGTGGTCCCATGTCATCTTTTAACCTCTAGCAATGCTAATCAACCTCTTCTTCCCACCTTTCACGTACCACTACTGGGCGACTATGTTGTTGCACATGCCTCACAACTCTTCCCTGAACGAGTACCCCCTTTGGTCCCTCTAAACCACCCACACAGCATCTGGACGTGTTATCTTCTTTCTCGCCATCCATCAATTATGCCGCAACATCCCCGTATCCAAATCCTGGCCCAGGCTTCATGATGTCATACCTATCTAATCCTCCACCCTACTAAAATGATTTTGCTAAACAGACAAATTAAAAATTGTTCTCTCGACCATCTCACCCCTCCCCCACCCCCTCGCCCTCATTTGCGACATCCCCTCTCCGTCTGAACTTGACATCAACATTTGGGCCTTCATGGCTCTCACCATCCTTTGAAAGATGTTAAATTCACACAACACCTCGATGTTCAAGCATTAGAATCACAGCACCAACATCATTATTAGGAACATCATATGTGATTTTACTTAGTGGGCCTTCAGTTCAATGTAAGCTCTCAAGAGATGACTGTCAGGTATTATCTTTTCGCACACTATCGCTCTCTTGTAACACTTGACCTTATTTTGCTCTTTGAGTAATGATTCAGGTGGGGTGATGACCAGCATGCCCCTTGTTTATTTAAAAATTCTTACTTAAATGCGAGTAAATAATTTGTGAGTATAGCCCAAATAATAAATGTCAATTCCAATACTATCCCCACGCCTAGTTTGGTTAGAGCAATTCTAGCAGAGCTGCTATAATTTTGACCCGCATGAAAACGTTCATGGATGATCTGCAAAAAAATGTGTAGTACTGCGTGCCGCTCGCCGTTGCGGCCCCCTCAGCGGCGCCGCTCCGGCGGCCACATCACTTCTTTTTTCTCTAGCCTTCCAGAAAGCTTGCCCTATCTAGGACGCGATGCGCCCCTTCTCCCCTGGCAGAGGCGGCGCCAGTGAAGCCGCGACCCCGGCGGTACCCTAAGCAGTTCCCAGGCGCGGCGGTTGGCATTGCCGAGGAGATGGTTATCCACATGGGCTTGGGCAAACAAGTATTCGATGTCACCGTTCATTCCATCGATTCAATCGAACCTGACGTTTTCATGCGGACGTCGCTTGTCCATGCCGAACATCTGGCACATATCGACGTCCTAATTATTTACTATAGATAAAGATCATTTCATGTGCTTCACGTGGGATCGGTACTCTTAGCTCAAAAATAGTACAACTGAACAATATACACTTGCAGGACATCACAAGACTAAACATATATAAGTTTGTGTGATTCTAGTAACTAATACATATATATGAAACTTCTTCCTAAAAAAACAGAATGTGCAAGTCTGAATGAGAAACAAGCTACCACTACCAATGTGAATGAAAAAGGGTTGAATGAGAACACCTCATCCACTCTAGAATCTTCTTGTTTGTTGCAAATAATTTTGATAGTCTTATACTCCATAGACCTCTTAGAAACCACTATCAATTTATATGTTACATATACATTGCAAAACACTCTACGAGGTCTTATAGACAATTAATAATTATATCATTGGCAACCCCTCAACATAATACATGTAAATGCGTAAATACTTTTGGTTTGATTATAATAGGATTAAATCTATTGTAACAAAAATATTGTCTGAAATATATTAAAATAAATTTAAAATAAATTAACATTTCTAGTTCCACATAAATCATTAATACTAGCATGACTACCTTATTAGTTATGATATTGGTATTTAAAAGCAATATATGGATGGTGTATCTATAAAATATGTCATGTGTTTAGTGTCAAGATGGGTTATGAAAATGTATAAAATACAACAGTGATTCAGTTTTCCAGTGATTTCTAAGCACCATTGATCTATATTTTTTCCAGTGATTTCTAAGCACTATTGATAAGCAAGTCCACAAATATAAAGATAATATATGTCAATAGAACAAAGTTTGAGTGTAACATTGGGGTGTGAGTAAACCACGACACAACCTCGGTAGTACCCCAAGTATTCCTGAAAGAAGTTGAGAGCGGTGTGCCAAATAACAACAAGGAATGTCTAGGTATGGGGACCAAGATCTATAACACGCCTCAAGTGCTCACTTCAACTTGCTAAGCTATCTGTAAACATGACTGGTGAGATATATTTGAACAAAAACCCTAGACAGTTTCTCCATAAATATGACAGTCCAGATCTATTCGTGCAAAACCCTAGACAATCTCTCCATAGATGACGGTTTAGATCTAATATGACAACCTAGATCTGTTCTCACAAAAAACCGTAGATAATCTCTCCATAGATGGCAGTCCAAACACATACGCTAGAGAACACGATTTCAAAACTTGGAACAAGAAATTCACCTACAGGTGGAACGATCCAAATCGGTAGGGGGACGATCCACGGGGAGACCGTGAGAGGAGGGAGAGGGAAGAAACCATGAGAGGGGGGAGAGGGAAGAAACCTTAGGGGTCGACGCCTGCGAGGTGTTCTCCGGGTTATTGGGAGGCAAGGCGTTCTCCAGGTTCGTGGGAGGCGAGGGAGCGGCGACGGTGGCTGAAGAGAGGAGGTGAGGTTCCGGCAAGGCGGGTTATTTATACGATTGTTTTAGTGGAGTGGGCTTTAGGTAACGATGTTCTAAGATTTGGGCCACGGAGAGAGTGGGCAAGTAATTCCGTACCCTGATGGTCGGTTTCCAAATGGCTAATGTTCGTTGCAGGTCGACCGGCCCAATCTTCGGCCGGTAGGGCCAAGTCTATTGTACGCACCATTTATCGCTTTTACTACATACTACACATCGTAAATGTTTCAACCGTAGTATTAAAATGCTATTATAGGGAATATTAAAACACTACTATGTTGATCTATGTTACTTTTTGCTAATCGGATGTATCTAGATGTATATTTTAGTGTTAAGCACATCCATTTTAGAGCATGACATAAAAATGCTACCAATATTTTTTGCTACAACAAAAAAGATGAAGTGTGATCAGTGATAATGGGTTCCGAACATCGGTGATCAAATTTACTGCCTTGAATTGATGGTAAATATGGTACGCAACAATTTTGTCATGTATGTTTTCTGTAATAATGAAAAAAATTAAGAAAAGATGCACACAATTAATTTTTGTTGCATCCGTGTACCGAAAAGCTGCAAACGACATCTAAAAAAACCCAAATGATTTGAGATATTTTATTTTAAATTTGGGCCGTTGAGTGGCCCAGATCGGATGGCTTCCCGCTGACCGGCCGAAACTAGGCCGGTCGACTGGCGCCTAGCCACTAGTAGAAAATCGCTCATCAGTACTGGTTCGGGAGGGCCTTTTGTACCGGTTTCCTAACCGGTACTAAAGGCCCGGTACTAAAGCCCCCCCCCTTTGGTACCGGTTCCTTGCGAACCGGTATTAAAGGGGCCTCCACGTGGGCCTCCGGGAGTGCGCAGGCCAAAGGAGCTTTGGTACCGGTTTGCAATACGAACCGGTACCAAAGGTTGATTCAGGGTTTAGGGTTTTTAGGGGTTTAGGGGTATCGGATATCGCGTCGATGCTTAGAGAGGGGTTTAGGGGTATCGGACCGTTTCATATCGCGTCGATGCGCCTGCTACGCGTTTGGGTTTAGGTAGTACATGAAGATAAAAGGTGATGCATAGCAACTTGGTGCATATAATATATAACACATGTAATTGCGATCGCAAATTAAGTAGTATACGTATGCATGAAGATTGATCTTCATGCATATATAGTAGTGGTACTCTCCGAGGCATACTATCTATTACATGTAAAATAGTGGTACTCGATCTCCGAGTCAAACTATATGTTACATGTACATCATTCATAGTGGAACTCTCCGAATGGCGGTATGACTTCACGAAGGAAAAATCCCGCCAGTTCATCGCCAATTGCTTTGAACCGTTCCTCGATTGAGATCTTGTCCCGCTTTCTTGCCAACTGTAAAAGAATGAGATACAAATGAATACATGAGCTATGTGTGTGTATATATATATATATCAAATCACAATCAAACAATTATTACTGAAACTAAGCACAACTTATATATGATAACAAAATAAATTTGTGAATATTGTTTTCGTACCTCTTTACTCATTTCATTATTTGTTCTCTCGCTGACAATTTTATGGATGTTCTCGCAAACGTAGTATCCACATAGATCAGTTCCCTGTGGTTGTTGCGGGGATTGCTGTACAAGAATATAATTCAATTAAACAATAATCAAGTATGATAAAGGTGTGTGGACCTAGGTAGTACTACTTACTTTGTTCAAACGCCATGTCAGCTTCGGTTTCCATTCATGGGACTTATCTTCCTTGATGAACGTTTCCCATACGCTGCCCGACAAAAGAAAATGCATAAAAAAGTTATCAATTAGTTGATATTAGGAAATTAACGAAAAAAACTGATATGAATTAAAATTACTCTTTGAGCATAAAAAAAGTCGTCTTGTATTGTATAGCCTCTTTTTTAAGCGAGTCCAAGACTTCAACTTTTCCTTCGTACATATCGATAACGATAAGAATAAAGTGGAACCTGCGCACGTTTAAATATGCAGTGCCATATATATAAGTCATCAGTTAAAATTTGAACATCTCGTGAGAAAAAGAGAAATGTCTTATAAGACAGTAACACTCACTTGAAGTTGTAAGGCCAAAGTATTATCTTTTTGTCACGTTGTCGCTTCAAAAACCTTAGCAAAGTCTCCGGTGTATCCCTGTTATAGATGGGATTCTCTATGGTTACTTCATGCATTGTATCCGGGTCAATGAACCCAATGTGCTTGATTTCATTCCTTTTGCATTCGAGCATCTTCGATCTGCATAATATAGCGCACAAAAGATTATAATTTGCAGACAAAGAAAGAGCTGAGCTAAAGACTTCTCAAATTACATAAATAAATCACTTACAGACAATAGCAACTGATTATAGATTTGTCGAGGGCCCGGAGATTGTATAACTGGAAAAGATCGCTGAAGTCAACGCTCACAGTGTATTCTTGGAAGTAGTGCTCTTCCTTAACTCCAACCATGATACACTGCATCCCTTTCTTTATGGAATTAATGTACCACGTATGCAAATTACGCATACTTGTTGGTAGCTTCCTGAGATTCTCGACCAAATCTTTCCCTTCAACATATTGATATGCTCCTTCATGTAAGGGGTACTCGATGGATTGTCGAGAACTTTCAACGGCCTTCTCGTCAAACACCATGAGAGGGGGGACCGATTGGACGGGTTGTTGTCCGAGCTAGTGCACTTGTTGTTTCCCTTTTTTCGCTGTGACACCCGATTGAGTGGGTTTTTTAGCCCTCATCATCTCGTCATACGAATTTTGTATATAACGCCTATAGTCAGACGGCGGCGATGGTACAGGGTCATATAGATTCTCAATGGTACGCACAACTTTCACCGGATCTAGAGTCTTCTTAAAAGGGATCTCTGGCACTTTCTTAGCAAAAAAGGCTTTCAGCTCGGACTTAGAGGTTTCCGTGTTTTCCTCGATAGTTTTTTCCCAAGGTAACTTCTCAATAGGAAGCAGTGGTTTCTCCTTTCTAGGTCTCTTCCTAGGCGGTGTACCGTTCCGCTTAAAGGACGCTGTCTTACGCGGAGGATCTCGAGATGGCGGACTCACGCTGGGGTCCCTCTCAGGTAGATGTGGACTTTGCTGCTCATGTGGACTGCTACCAGGAGGAGTCGATGGCCTTTGCTGCTCATGTGGACCGCTACGAAGAGGAGTCGGTGGCCTTTCCTGCTCAGGTGGACTGCGAGGAGTCTGTGGCCTTTGCAAAAGGACGATGTGTTTCTTGGGCCATAGGGTGAAACCGTACTTGACATCGGCCATTGTCTTCTCATCGTCACCTCTAGGAAAATCAAGCTCCAATGTTTCATAACCCGAAACAACTTCATCCACCCCGACACGAACACAGCCAGGTGGAATGGGCATATGATGGTGCGTTGCTCCATCTTCATTAGGGTAAACATAGCCGAACGCCACCTTAACGGACACGTTCCTGAATAACTTATGTAGCTCGCAATCTGTCTTCTCCGTGACATAATCCACGGGGTAGCTTCCTCCACATCCGTCAAGATGCGAGGAACCCACACTGCTTCTTCGCTGAGATGGGGCGGCATCGACATGAGGATCATCATGAGGCTCCCTCTGATTTTTCTCAAGTGCCTCCACCCTATTTATCAATTCCGTTAACCTGTCTGACTCCTTCTTCTTCTTTCGCGAATGGCTTCTATAAGTGTCAGCGCACTCCGGCCACGCTTCCTTCTTGTTGAGACCTGGGCGAGCTCGAACCCGTCCAACGTGTTCAGGATTTCCCAAAGCGAGTGTCAGCTCGTCATTCTCTCTATCGGGAATGTACTCTCCCTTTCTGACCTTTTCAATTGCATCTATAAGCTTCTCCGTGACTGCTTCAATTTTGCTCTTCCATTTCCCCCGCGCAACGATCTTCCCTGTCATTGGGTCCAACCCTGCCCCATGCGCGAACAACCAGAGCCTGGACCGGTCGGGCCAGTCCCATGTCTGTGGAGTGATTCCTGCACCCACCAGTTTATCTTCAAACGCTCTCCACTTCGGAATGGCAGTCTTGTAGCCACCTGACCCCAAATGATGGAAAAATTCCTTCTTTGAAGCATTTTTCTTATTTGTGACCGATCGGGACACATGAGTAGACGATTGCTTATACCTCTTAAATGCGGGCCAGTGATCTTTTATCTTCACTAGATTATCATTGAATACTGGATCTTCATCCTTATATTTCTCCCATAATTTTTTCTTCCATGTCTGGAATAGCATGGCCATCTTCTTGAGAGTCCATTCCTTCAGTTTCTTCTTCTGGCCTTCCGTCATGTCTTCCGGTAGGCTGAAGCGTGTCAGTAGATTGTCGAAAAGAAAAAATTTCAACGCGTCGTTGACATAACTAGCTTCAGTCCCCGCGTTCTTCGGCTTATGCCACTCTTGAATGCTGATCGGTACATGGTCCCTAACAAGAACTCCAGTTTGATTTATAAATTTGCGGCAGTGCTCTGTCGGATGCACCGGTTCACCGTTATCATTAAATGCGATGAGGGCTAACCTACCCTCGCCCTTTAGCAATTGCGTCGGGCCTCGTTTTGTTTTAACAGACTTGCTCGATATTGATCCAGAAGGCTAAAAGAAAAATGATTCGTTAATAAGTGAAACACAAATAAATGAATGCATCTACTGATGAACATAGACTTGATACATAAATATACACCTCGCCAGAGTTTGTTATGGACACTTCATTCTCTCTTCTAATCTCTTCAGACTCAAAGCCCTCACCGACATCGTTCAGAAATTGTGTGAGCTCAAAGTCATCTCCATCGGGTTCCGGCCCACGGGCACTCTCAAATATCATTCTCTGCACGGCTTCTTCTTGATCCTCATTTCGGACGAAGGTGTTGTCCTCCATAGCTCAATGTCACTACAAAATTAAGAAAACAATTAATTCATTCATCATTTCATGATCATAACAGATTGCCAGATGGATAACAATTGAAATGAAGAAAGCAATAACCCTAACCCTAACACTCGGCGCTCCTCTCGCTCTTTTTTCCTATGAATTTTATTTTAACATTTTTAATTTTCATTTTTTTTACAAAACAAACATGCTCTAAATTATTCTTTATTTGCCAATTTCTAAGGGATTAAATTGATTTATACCATTTTTTTAATCTGTTTAATCCTTGTAATAAATTCAGAGATGAATATTATTATTTTGACTTATGAAATGTAATACTTATTGATAAATAATAAATAAAGAATATATAATTTATGTAACACTTGTCCCTTTTTTCCTATGAATTTTATTTTAACATTTTTAATTTTCATTTTTTTTACAAAACAAACATGCTCTAAATTATTCTTTATTTGCCAATTTCTAAGGGATTAAATTGATTTATACCATTTTTTTAATCTGTTTAATCCTTGGAATAAATTCAGAGATGAATATTATTATTTTGACTTATGAAATGTAATACTTATTGATAAATAATAAATAAAGAATATATAATTTATGTAACACTTGTCCCTTTTTTCCTATGAATTTTATTTTAACATTTTTAATTTTCATTTTTTTTACAAAACAAACATGCTCTAAATTATTCTTTATTTGCCAATTTCTAAGGGATTAAATTGATTTATACAAATTTTTTAATCTGTTTAATCCTTGGAATAAATTCAGAGATGAATATTATTATTTTGACTTATGAAATGTAATACTTATTGATAAATAATAAATAAAGAATATATAATTTATGTAACACTTGTCCCTTTTTTCCTATGAATTTTATTTTAACATTTTATGTAACACTTGTCACTTCTATTCCATTGCTACCACACAAAACAAAAAACTTGTGTTCCATTAATAAGAACATATGCTATGCATCAAATTCAGAATTTATATTTTTATTTATACTAGCAATTGTACATGGCACATAACCAATTTCACTTAAAAAATCAACAGCAATAATCCTATCAATAATCAAAATCAACAACAATAATCCTAGAAATAATCTAGCAATTGTACATGAGCAGCAGGAGGTGGGGATATTGGGGGCGGCTCCATGGCCACCACGGCCGTCGTCGGAAGCCAGCAAGGGGAGGGAGGGGGTACCTGGGGGTGGAGGGGCGTCGCCTAGGTCGCCGTGGAGGGGTTGGGGCAGCTCCGGTGAACGACAGGGGTGGGCCGGGGCGGGGGCGTCTCCAGTGGAGGCAGTCGGCGAGGAGAGGGGGGACTCCGGTGGCGCGAGGCAGCTGCGGTGGTGCGGCGGCTCTAGGGCTCCGGTGCGCGCGAATGGGGAAGATATGAGAAGAAAGTGGTCGCGCGGGGTTATTTTGGCGAGGGAAAGGACATTTGGTACCGGTTCCAACGACAAACCGGTACCAAAGGGACCTTTGGTACCGGTTATAGCGGCGAACCGGTACCAAAGGTCCAGCCCTGGCACCACTCCACCTCCCGAAAACCTTTCGTACCGGTTCTTAATACGAACCGGTACGAAAGGCCCTTTTCTTTTTCTTTTCTATTTCTTTTTCTTTCCTTTTCTGTTTCTTTCTCTTTTTCTTTTCTGTTTCTTTTTCTATTTCTTTCTGTTTTCTATTTCTTTATTTTTCTATTTCTATTTCTTTTTGTTTTCTATTTCTTTATTTTTCTATTTCTATTTCTTTTTTTCTGTTTCTTTCACTTTTTCTTTTTCTTTTCTTTTCTGTTTCTTTTTCTATTTATTTCTCTTTTCTATTTCTTCTTCTTCTCCGGTTCAGTTCAGAGAAGAGGAGGCGTACCGCCAAGGCGGCGGTCCAAACTACGAATCTTTTGGAATATGAGAAATCTAAATGCAAAGCAGGCAGGCTACCTTCATAAATGACTATACGTTTGACCTCTGTGTGCCCTTCCAGTTCTCCATAAGTAAGACCCCACCAGCGCTCCCTTGATACGTTCTTCTACAGCACAGCAACCTCCAGCACCACGGTGAGCTTCTTCTGCCAAGTTTGCTCGCTTTGTTTGAAATTTATCCACATCGATCTTTTCTCCTTCCACATCTGCATGGAGCAGCCGTATTTGTTTTTTAGTTTTATTGTTGTTTTGCTTTCCTTTTATTTCTGCTGAATTTTAGAAACTGGTAGGTTTTAGTTATACAAAGCAGTCATGTTGTAATACAATGATAGGAATTTCAGAAACTCAATGCTCTATGGTTGTTTTGTTTCTTTTGTAGGTGTAGCTCTATGGTTGTTAAACATATCACTAGTTTTTACGTTTAGAAGAGATATCAGTGATTAATTTAGATCTTCATTTTAAGATACAGCGACGCGGCAAACTGAAAACATTAAACAAACTTAACATCTCAAACCTAAATATGCATGCCAGAACCTGCCGAGACACACACGCTCGTTGTTGGCGCAAGTGATCACCGCCATGAATGTGCCGTCCGAACGCTCGCGGATGCCGTGGTAGCTTGGTCGGCGGCGGCGAGGCGGCATGGTGGCGGTGGCGCGGAAGGGGAAAGAACTAATGCCGACTGGCGTTGCGTGGTGTCCTCTTCCACGCGCTTTTAACCGTACACGATTTTGAATCCAACCAATCAGGAAGAAGCACACGGATCGCGTGTTTCTTTCAAGCGCTTGTGAGTCGTTGGATCAGGCTTCTGAGCCGTTGGATCCGACCAATCAGGAAGAAGCACACGGAATAAAATTTTATTACGATTGAACTCGAATTAAAGTACATAGCTCAACTGAAAATTAAGATACACATGGCTAGATTCGAATGTTGGAGTCGCCGATGTCGCGGTGATTTCCATATCTTACATACAGTAGCATCATTACACAAAAGTGATTTCCAAAGTTATGATCCCTATCTAGCTAGTTTTCTTCGTGTGTTTCCCTTTCTTCGGATTGCGACGCAACCATGGACAATCTTCATTATTTAAGATGATGCTTGGGTCAGTTTTTACCTTGAAGGGTGGAATATCATCAAACTTATTATAATCTTCTGACATGTCTGTCTTGTCCTCTACTCCCACGATGTTTATTTTTCCTGAAAGAACTATGTGGCGCTTTGGCTCATCGTATAATGTGTACTCTTGCCTTTCTTTTCTTTTTTTCGGTTTGGTAGACATGTCCTTCACATAAAAAACCTGAGCCACTTCACTGGCTAGGACGAATGGTTCGGTGTCGTACCGTAGATTCTTGAGATCCACTGTAGTCATTCCGTACTGCGGGTCTACCTGTACCCCGTCTTTCAGGTTGAACCATTTGCACCAGAACAAAGGGACCTTGAAATTAGGTCCATAGTCAAGTTCCCATATCTCCTCTATGTACCCATAATATGTGACCTTCTTCCCGTTGCCCTCTGCTGCATCAAAGCGGACACCACTGTTTTGGTTGGTGCTCTTTTTATCTTGGGCGAACGTGTAAAATGTATTCCCATTAATCTCGTACCCTTGAAAAGTCGATATAGTCGAAGATGGTTGCTTGGCCAACAAGTATAATTGTTCTTCATCAGTGACATTCATTAGACGATTTTGCAACCAACCGCCGAAAGTCTTCATGTGTTCTCCATCAATCCAATCTTCACGTTGCTCCGGGTATTCGGAGCGTAAGATATCCTTGTGTTCCACTATGTACGGAGCCACCAAGATAGAATTATGTAGAACTGTGTAGTGTGCTTGAGTGAAAGAATGTCCGTCCATACACGTTGTTGCTTTCTTCCCTAGCGTGCCTTTTCCACCCAGTCTCCCCTCATAGCGCGATTCAGGAACACCGATCGGCTTAAGGTCAGGAATAAAGTCAACACAAAACTCAATGACCTCCTCTGTTCCATATCCCTTGGAGATGCTTCCTTCTGGCCTAGCACGGTTATGAACGTACTTCTTTAAGACTCCCATGAATCTCTCAAAGGGAAACATGTTGTGTAGAAATACAGGACCGAGAATGCTAATCTCTTCGACCAGGTGAACTAGGAGATGTGTCATAATATTGAAGAAGGATGGTGGGAACACCAACTCGAAGCTGAATAGACATTGCACCACATCCTTCTGTAAATTTTGTAGAGTTAGTGGATTGATCACCTTCTGAGAAATTGCATTGAGGAACGCACATAGCTTGACAATGGGTACTCGAACATTTTCCGGCAGAAGCCCCCTCAATGCAACCGGAAGTAATTGTGTCATAATCACGTGGCAGTCATGAGACTTTAGGTTTTGAAACTTTTTCTCTGACATGTTTATTATCCCTTTTATATTCGACGAGAAGCCAGACGGGACCTTGATGCTACTCAGTACTTCAAAAAAGATCTCCTTCTCTTCTTTGGTAAGAGCGTAGCTGGCAGGACCTTGATACTTCTCTGGATTCAGGTTGTTTCCTTCGTGGATACTTTGCTGGTCTTGCCGTGCATCCGGTGTATCTTTTGTCTTCCCATACACGCCCAAGAAGTTTAGCAGGTTCACGCAAAGATTTTTCGTCACGTGCATCACGTCGATTGCTGAGTGAACCTCTAGGAATTTCCAGTAGGGTAGCTCCCAGAATATAGACTTCTTCTTCCACATGGGTACGTGTCCGTCAACATCATGCGGAACAGATTGTCCGCCAGGACCCTTTCCAAAGATCACTTTTAAATCCTTGCCATATCATATATAACATCCCCAGTAGGGCGGGTAGGCTTCGTTCGGTTATCTGCCTCACCTCTGAAATGCTTTCCTCTCTTTCTTATGTGATGTTGTTTTGGAAGAAATCGACGATGCCCCAGGTACACATTCTTGTTTCCCAAATATATACTGTCAGTCTCACCTAAATAGTGTGTGCATGCATTATATCCCTTGTTTGAATGCCCTGAAATGTTTCTAAGAGCAGACCAATCATTGATGGTTACAAAAAGCAAGTGACAAGTGTTACATAAAATGTTAAAATAAAATTCATAGGAAAAAAGGGACAAGTGTTACATAAATTATATATTCTTTATTTATTATTTATCAATAAGTATTACATTTCATAAGTCAAAATAATAATATTCATCTCTAAATTTATTCCAAGGATTAAACAGATTAAAAAAATGGTATAAATCAATTTAATCCCTTAGAAATTGGCAAATAAAGAATAATTTAGAGCATGTTTGTTTTGTAAAAAAAATGAAAATTAAAAATGTTAAAATAAAATTCATAGGAAAAAAGGAACAAGTGTTACATAAATTATATATTTTTTATTTATTATTTATCAATAAGTATTACATTTCATAAGTCAAAATAATAATATTCATCTCTGAATTTATTCCAAGGATTAAACAGATTAAAAAAATGGTATAAATCAATTTAATCCCTTAGAAATTGGCAAATAAAGAATAATTTAGAGCATGTTTGTTTTGTAAAAAAAATGAAAATTAAAAATGTTAAAATAAAATTCATAGGAAAAAAGGAACAAGTGTTACATAAATTATATATTCTTTATTTATTATTTATCAATAAGTATTACATTTCATAAGTCAAAATAATAATATTCATCTCTGAATTTATTCCAAGGATTAAACAGATTAAAAAAATGGTATAAATCAATTTAATCCCTTAGAAATTGGCAAATAAAGAATAATTTAGAGCATGTTTGTTTTGTAAAAAAATGAAAATTAAAAATGTTAAAATAAAATTCATAGGAAAAAAGAGCGAGAGGAGCGCCGAGTGTTAGGGTTAGGGTTATTGCTTTCTTCATTTCAATTGTTATCCATCTGGCAATCTGTTATGATCATGAAATGATGAATGAATTAATTGTTTTCTTAATTTTGTAGTGACATTGAACTATGGAGGACAACACTTTCGTCCGAAATGAGGATCAAGAAGAAGCCGTGCAGAGAATGATATTTGAGAGTGCCCGTGGGCCGGAACCCGATGGAGATGACTTTGAGCTCACACAATTTCTGAACGATGTCGGTGAGGGAATTGAGTCTGAAGAGATTAGAAGAGAGAACGATGTGTCCATAACAAACTCCGGCGAGGTGTATATTTATGTATCAAGTCTATGTTCATCATTAGATGCATTCATTTATTTGTGTTGCACTTATTAACGAATCATTTTTCTTTTAGCCTTCTGGATCAATATCGAGCAAGTCTGTTAAAACAAAACGAGGCCCGACGCAATTGCTAAAGGGCGAGGGTAGGTTAGCCCTCATCTCATTTAATGATAACGGTGAACCGGTGCATCCGACAGAGCACTGCCGCAAATTTATAAATCAAGCTGGAGTTCTTGTTAGGGACCATGTACCGATCAGCATTCAAGAGTGGCATAAGCCGAAGAACGCGGGGACTGAAGCTAGTTATGTCAACGACGCGTTGAAAAATTTTCTTTTCGACAATCTACTGACACGCTTCAGCCTACCGGAAGACATGACGGAAGGCCAGAAGAAGAAACTGAAGGAATGGACTCTCAAGAAGATGGCCATGCTATTCCAGACATGGAAGAAAAAATTATGGGAGAAATATAAGGATGAAGATCCAGTATTCAATGATAATCTAGTGAAGATAAAAGATCACTGGCCCGCATTTAAGAGGTATAAGCAATCGTCTACTCATGTGTCACGATCGGTCACAAATAAGAAAAATGCTTCAAAGAAGGAATTTTTCCATCATTTGGGGTCAGGTGGCTACAAGACTGCCATTCCGAAGTGGAGAGCATTTGAAGATAAACTTGTGGGTGCAGGAATCACTCCACGGACATGGGACTGGCCCGACCGGTCCAGGCTCTGGTTGTTCGCGCATGGGGCAGGGTTGGACCCAATGACAGGGAAGATCGTTGCGCGGGGGAAATGGAAGAGCAAAATTGAAGCAGTCACGGAGAAACTTATAGATGCAATTGAAAAGGTCAGAAAGGGAGAGTACATTCCCGATAGAGAGAATGACGAGCTGACACTCGCTTTGGGAAATCCTGAACACGTTGGACGGGTTCGAGCTCGCCCAGGTCTCAACAAGAAGGAAGCGTGGCCGGAGTGCGCTGACACTTATAGAAGCCATTCGCGAAGAAGAAGAAGAAGGAGTCAGACAGGTTAACGGAATTGATAAATAGGGTGGAGGCACTTGAGAAAAATCAGAGGGAGCCTCATGATGATCCTCATGTCGATGTCGCCCCATCTCAGCGAAGAAGCGGTGTGGGTTCCTCGCATCTTGACGGATGTGGAGGAAGCTACCCCGTGGATTATGTCACGGAGAAGACAGATTGCGAGCTACATATGTTATTCAGGAACGTGTCCGTTAAGGTGGCGTTCGGCTATGTTTACCCTAATGAAGATGGAGCAACGCACCATCATATGCCCATTCCACCTGGCTGTGTTCGTGTCAGGGTGGATGAAGTTGTTTCGGGTTATGAAACATTGGAGCTTGATTTTCCTAGAGGTGACGATGAGAAGACAATGGCCGATGTCAAGCACGGTTTCACCCTATGGCCCAAGAAACACATCGTCCTTTTGCAAAGGCCACAGACTCCTCGCAGTCCACCTGAGCAGGAAAGGCCACCGACTCCTCTTCGTAGCGGTCCACATGAGCAGAAAAGGCCATCGACTCCTCCTGGTAGCAGTCCACATGAGCAGCAAAGTCCACATCTACCTGAGAGGGACCCCAGCGTGAGTCCGCCATCTCGAGATCCTCCGCGTAAGACAGCGTCCTTTAAGCGGAACGGTACACCGCCTAGGAAGAGACCTAGAAAGGAGAAACCACTGCTTCCTATTGAGAAGTTACCTTGGGAAAAAACTATCGAGGAAAACACGGAAACCTCTAAGTCCGAGTTGAAAGCCTTTTTTGCTAAGAAAGTGCCAGAGATCCCTTTTAAGAAGACTCTAGATCCGGTGAAAGTTGTGCGTACCGTTGAGAATCTATATGACCCTGTACCATCGCCGCCATCTGACTATAGGCGTTCTATACAAAATTCGTATGACGAGATGATGAGGGCTAAAAAACCCACTCAATCGGGTGTCACAGCGAAAAAAGGGAAACAACAAGTGCACCAGCTCGGACAACAACCCGTCCAATCGGTCCCCCCTCTCATGGTGTTTGACGAGAAGGTCGTTGAAAGTTCTCGACAATCCATCGAGTACCCCTTACATGAAGGAGCATATCAATATGTTGAAGGGAAAGATTTGGTCGAGAATCTCAGGAAGCTACCAACAAGTATGCGTAATTTGCATACGTGGTACATTAATTCCATAAAGAAAGGGATGCAGTGTATCATGGTTGGAGTTAAGGAAGAGCACTACTTCCAAGAATACACTGTGAGCGTTGACTTCAGCGATCTTTTCCAGTTATACAATCTCCGGGCCCTCGACAAATCTATAATCAGTTGCTATTGTCTGTAAGTGATTTATTTATGTAATTTGAGAAGTCTTTAGCTCAGCTCGTTCTTTGTCTGCAAATTATAATCTTTTGTGCGCTATATTATGCAGATCGAAGATGCTCGAATGCAAAAGGAATGAAATCAAGCACATTGGGTTCATTGACCCGGATACAATGCATGAAGTAACCATAGAGGATCCCATCTATAACAGGGATACACCGGAGACTTTGCTAAGGTTTTTGAAGCGACAACGTGACAAAAAGATAATACTTTGGCCTTACAACTTCAAGTGAGTGTTACTGTCTTATAAGACATTTCTCTTTTTCTCACGAGATGTTCAAATTTTAACTGATGACTTATATATATGGCACTGCATATTTAAACGTGCGCAGGTTCCACTTTATTCTTATCGTTATCGATATGTACGAAGGAAAATTTGAAGTCTTGGACTCGCTTAAAAAAGAGGCTATACAATACAAGACGGCTTTTTTTATGCTCAAAGAGTAATTTTAATTCATATCAGTTTTTTTCATTAATTTCCTAATATCAACTAATTGATAACTTTTTTATGCATTTTATTTTGTCGGGCAGCGTATGGGAAACGTTCATCAAGGAAGATAAGTCCCATGAATGGAAACCGAAGCTGACATGGCGTTTGAACAAAGTAAGTAGTACTACCTAGGTCCACACACCTTTATCATACTTGATTATTGCTTAATTGAATTATATTCTTGTACAACAATCCCCGCAACAACCACAGGGAACTGATCTATGTGGATACTACGTTTGCGAGAACATCCATAAAATTGTCAGCGAGAGAACAAATAATGAAATGAATAAAGAGGTACGAAAACAATATTCACAAATTTATTTTGTTATCATATATAAGTTGTGCTTAGTTTCAGTAATAATTGTTTGATTGTGATTTGATATATATATATACACACACATAGCTCATGTATTCATTTGTATCTCATTCTTTTACAGTTGGCAAGAAAGCGGGACAAGATCTCAATCGAGGAACGGTTCAAAGCAATTGGCGATGAATTGGCGGGATTTTTCCTTCGTGAAGTCATACCGCCATTCGGAGAGTTCCACTATGAATGATGTACATGTAACATATAGTTTGACTCGGAGATCGAGTACCACTATTCTACATGTAATAGATAGTATGCCTCGGAGAGTACCACTACTATATATGCATGAAGATCAATCTTCATGCATACGTATACTACTTAATTTGCGATCGCAATTACATGTGTTATATATTATATGCACCAAGTTGCTATGCATCACCTTTTATCTTCATGTACTACCTAAACCCAAACGCGTAGCAGGCGCATCGACGCGATATGAAACGGTCCGATACCCCTAAACCCCTCTCTAAGCATCGACGCGATATCCGATACCCCTAAACCCCTAAAAACCCTAAACCCTGAATCAACCTTTGGTACCGGTTCGTATTGCAAACCGGTACCAAAGCTCCTTTGGCCTGCGCACTCCCGGAGGCCCACGTGGAGGCCCCTTTAATACCGGTTCGCAAGGAACCGGTACCAAAGGGGGGGGGGGCTTTAGTACCGGGCCTTTAGTACCGGTTAGGAAACCGGTACAAAAGGCCCTCCCGAACCGGTACTGATGAGCGATTTTCTACTAGTGATCGCCACCACCGCGTGGTGAACCGTCTCCGAAGGGCCTCACTAGTAGAAAACGACTCATTTGTCCCAGTTCCAGAGGCCCATTTGTCCCGGTTCCGGAACCCGGGACTAAAGGGTCGTAACTAATGTCCAATACCTTTAGTCCCGGTTTGCCCACGAACCGGTACTAAAGATCCTCCACGTGGGCTATTGTGGTGCACTGGGGCGGAAGACCTTTAGTCCCGGTTGGTAACACGAACCGGTACTAAAGGCCTCCACAGAAAAAAAAAACATTCAAATTTTTTTCTTCTTTCTTTTTGCTATTTTTTCAAAAATTGTATTATTTCCATTATTTGACCAATTTTTCTTCACTCCTTTTTTTATATATTTTCACAATTTTTATTATTTGAGTTATTTGACTAGTTTAGTCTCTAACTACCCTTAATGTCTAGTCAAATTACTTAGTCATAGTCAAACTTCCCGATCGGTCACCCATCTTTAGACTACTCCAGCCATAGCACGCTTAACTTCTGATCCTTCCGTCTCCACTTCCAACTACACCTCGCACACGTTGTCGATTTACTATCATATCAATCCTATTAACCTCTTGATTACAATGTCACACTTCTATATTGTTTTAATTACAAATAATTATTTTGATAAAGAAAACTAATGAAATAATAATAATCTTCAATAAAAATAAAAAAAATTGTTTTTTTGCAAAACCTAAAATTTGAAAATTTTCATATTTCCCTCAATAGTAGTCGGAAAACCCTTATTTCATATTTCCGGACTTTAAATTTCTATCCCAACTTTTGTTGAATTATTTTATTGAGGAGAGTAATAAATGGGTAAGTGGATGGGCGCCCTTTTCAATTTCTATCCCAACTTTTTTTGAATTATTTTTCCTCCAAATCTTAAAAGCATCATAACTTTTTTTCTGTTTGGTTTTTTTGTTTCATATAAAAATACTTTTTCATGGGAGGTCGTATGCAAAAGTTATGACCATTTTACAAATTCTAGAGAGATTTTGTAAAAAAAAGTCAAAATTCATGCTTGTTAATTTTGCAAAAAAACATTAAATGCATGAAAAATAACAAATGAAGTTAGAAAGGGTTGAAATTTATGGATGTGGCTTTGGATGGTGCATATTGACTGCATAAAAAGTGTGGAGTTGAAATAAGTTAAAAAAAGAAATGACTTTGTAACAGATGAGTTTTCTTTCAAAACCCTCATACTTCGAAGGAGATGGTCCAGTTTGTACACGAAGTGCATCCAATTTTTGCCGTAATCGTCTCAAATTTTTAGCACATGCTATGTGGGTGAAATGATGACACAATGCCAAGTTTCGACCTTTTCAGAGTTCATTTGTACAACTTTTTAATTTCATGGTCATTTAAAGCAAAATAAATCATTAAATGCATGAAAAATAGCAAATAAAGTTAGAAAGGGTTGAAATTTTAGGATGTGGCTTTGAATGGTGCATATTGAATGCACAAAAAATCTGGAGTTGAATAAGTTAAAAAATAAATGCCTTTGTAACAGATGAGTTTTCGTCTGAAACCCTCACACTTCGAAGGAAATGGTTCAATTTGTACACGAAGTGCATCCAGTTATTGCAGTAACCCTCTCAACTTCTTATCACATGCTATGTGGGTGAAATGATGATACCATGCCAAGTTTCAACATTTTCAGAGTTCATTTGTACTGCCTTTTCAATTTTAGGGTCATTTAGCGCAAAAAATATCATTAAAAGCATGAAAAATAACAAATGAAGTTAGAAAGGGTTGAAATTTGAGGATGTGACTTTGAATGGTGCATATTGAATGCACTAAAAGTTTGGAGTTGAAATAAGTTAAAAAAAGAAATTTCTTTGTAACATATGAGTTTTCTTCCAAAACCCTCATACTTCGAAGAAGATGGTCCAGTTTGTACACGAAGTGCATTCAGTTTTTGCCGTAATCCTCTCAAATTTTTAGCACATGCTATGTGGGTGAAATGATGATACCATGCCAAGTTTCAACATTTTTAGAGTTCATTTATACTGCCTTTTCAATTTTAGGGTTATTTAGTGCGAAAAAATTATTAAATGCATGAAAAATAACAAATGAAGTTAGAAAGGGTCAAAATTTGAGGATGTGGCTTTGAATGGTGCATATTGAATGCACAAAAAGCATGGAGTTGAAATAATTTAAAAAAAGAATTGCCTTTGTAACAGATGAGTTTTCTTCCAAAACCCTCATACTTCGAAGGAGATGGTCCTGTTTATACACGAAGTGCATCTAGTTTTCGCTGTAATCCTCTCAAATTTTTAGCCCATGCTATGTGAGTGAAATGATGACACAATGCCAAGTTTCAACCTTTTCAGGGTTCATTTGCACTTCTTTTCAATTTCATGGTCATTTAGCACAAAAAAATCATTAAATGCATGAAAATAGCAAATGAAGTTAGAAAGAGTTGAAATTTGAAGATGTAGCTTTGAATGATGCATATTGAATGCACAAAAAGTCTGGAGCTGAATAAGTTAGAAAAAGAAATGCCTTTGTAAGTGATGAGTTTTCGTCTGAAACCCTCATACTTCGAAAGAGATGGTCCAATTTGTACACGAAGTGTATCCAGTTTTTGTCGTAACCCTCTCAAATTTTTAGCACATGCTATGTGGGTGAAATGATGATACCATGTCAAGTTTCCACCATTTTAGAGTTCATTTCTACCTCTTTTTCAATTTCAAGGTCATTTAGCGCACAAATAATTATTAAATACATGAAAAATAGCAAATGAAGTTAGAAAGGTTTGAAACTTGAGGATGTGGCTTTGAATGGTGCATAGTTAATGCACAAAAAGTCTATAGTTGAAAAAAGTAAAAAAAAATACCTTGTAACAGATGAGTTTTTGTTCGAATCCCTCATAAAGAGTTAAACAGAATCTGGTTTTGATTAAAACACCTATTTAAAATATCCTAAAAATTCACATATTGAACATACTGATAAAACATACTAATATTAAACAACAGGAAAAATAATCACTCAAACATCTATTTTTAAACTAAAATTATTCAAAAACTAGTGATTCACACAAATTTCAAAAGAATTCAAGTTTAAACTATTTAAATTTGAAAACTACTGGAAATAACAGAAAGTTTATAATTTTTTTGACCTAAAGAAAAAAGATTCATTCAAAAACTCTAAATATTTCAACAGTTATTCAAAACCTAAAAACAGAAACTCTTCTGTTTAGAAAAAAACAGACCTTTAGTACCGGTTGGTGTCTCCAACCGGGACTAAAGGTCCTACCTTTAGTACCGGTTCAGGCCACCAACCGGGACTAAAGGTTGCGACACCCTTTAGTCCCGGTTCGTGTCTGGAACCGGGACAAAAGGGTCCAGACGAACCGGGACAAATGCCCCACGAGTCCCCCAGGGCGCACGAACCGGGACGTATGCCCCCATGGGTCCCGGTTCGTGACTGAACCGGGACTAATGGGCTGGCCAGGCCTGAACCAAAGCCCTGTTTACTACTAGTGCCTCCACCATGACGCGCCTCCTATGCTTCCCCTGGCGCATCGCCTGTTGGTATGGATCCCCTCGGTCACCTCGCATCGGCCAGCCCATGATTCATCCGCATCTCGTGACTGAAGCGCGTCGCGCTGGATCCCCTCGCAAGCATGGGCTACCACAGCGCCTCCTCTCTCTTCTAGTCCTCGGCGTTCTAGATTCACTGAGCAGTTTTTTTCTTACGGACCAGGAGAGGATCAGCGAACGATCTGTATCTAACCCAATTAACCGCACCGCAGGCCTTGAAAATGGTCGCTAGAATAGTGCGGCCACCTAGGATAGTCAGCCCAGATCGCAGTAAACTATCACTTAGAAGAAGATCTGACGGCTAAAAACTAATCAAACACGAATCCGATGACCCAAATCGCTGATAGCCTAAAAAAGCAGGGAACCGATCATCTGTGATGTTCAAGCAAAGACCCTAGCCTCAATTTTTTTGAATGGTCACCGGGGGGAGAGACATTTCCCACCTGAATTATATTACCATCCAAAAGTCAATGAGGAAAAGGCCTCTACATCAGGGGGAGACTTGAAGTTGAGAGGAGAAGAAAGCTAACCAGGCCCTAGCGGCGGTTTTATCATTACACCTTTTGAATCTAAAAGACCAGAGAGATAAGTCATCAACAACGTTTCTTAGGATCTTCTTTGCAGAGAGGGACTCCTGTCTGAAGACTAGGGCATTTCTAGAGTCCTAGAGCTTCCACATGAGTGCCATGGAAATGGTTGGCCAGAGGGTGGGATCAAGCGTGGGGGATTACAACATCTCAAATGTCTTGCACCGTGGGGGTGGGATGTAAACCTAGTAGGTCAGCCAAACTTGCGTGGAGAGGGGGCAGCGGATGATGAGGTGGTCAGCGTCTTCATAGGGGTCACCACAACGGGGGAAATTTGCTTCAGCAGCCATGTGCTTCCGTTTCATGTTCCCTTTTGTGTTGAGGCCATCTTTAAGCAGGAGCCACGTGAAGATTTGCACCTTGATAGGAGCCTTTGAGGACCAGATAAAAGCATGATTCAAGTCATGAGTGCCGACGGCGGTGATAGTTTTGTATAGGTTCCTTCGGGAGAAAGGCAGCCTGTGTGCGAGGGAGCGTTCATCCGTGCGATCTGAAGACGGGAAGTCCTGCAAAAAAGACAACATAGAATCCATTTCTTGCGAAGGAAGACCAAAAAGGCGACATCGAAGGTTAGCCAGTAAGCCGAATTCCCACACGTGTGTCACTAATTTCTTTCCATCAATGGAGTGGGAGAAGAGGTGCGGGAAGGCTATTTGTAGCGTCTTGTCCAAGAGCCATGTGTCAGCCCAAAAAAAGGTGGAGAGGCCATTGTAGGTTAAGACAAAAGTGTATTGGATGAGGGAGGGTAATTGTTTGTTGACCACATTCCAAAGGAAAGAGGTGGGTTTTTTTTGCGATTTTTTGGGAGAAGTTTTGGAGAAACCAGTGTACCCAGGGTAGGCCAGGCATTTGGAGGAGTTTGAAGGCAACTTTGGTTAGAAGGCAGTTATTTTGTGTGGTAAGGTTTTTAATGCCCAGGCCACCGAACTCTTTAGGGGTGCAAATATTCTTCCATGCAATGAGACATTTTGAGCCGGTACAAGTTTCCTCGTTTGTCCAGAAAAACGACCTACGTAACGCATTCAATTTTTTTGAGGAGTTTTTGGGATGGGAGTGTCTACGTCTCAATCGACTGAGACCTAACTAGGTCTCGGTCGAATGACGTCATCATAGCGAATTTGGCTTGTTAACTGTCTTTATTTTTCTGGGCTATAATCCACTTTGTTTGTGGGCTTGTTTTTTTTTTGTTTGGGGCTGGATAATTGAAGAACCGGTTTGGCCCTCAGAAAAAAACTGATGGAAGCAAAAAAAAGTCTTTCACTGTTTTTCCCTTTTTGGCCAATCCCTCCTTTTCCTTGGTCTCTACTTTTCGATCATTTTTTTCGTTTTTTATTTTCCTTATTTTTTGTTTCCTTTACTTTTTATTTTGTTTTAGCAATAAATATGAAAATTGTATTCGTTAAGTTTTAAAAATGTTTGTGCTTCAAACTTTCAGAATTCTAAAATTTACACTAAATATTAATAATTTTATAATTTGTTCATACTTAAAAACAATCAGGCGTATAAATATACAGTTGCGTGCTTGGTGTTGTACATCCAACTGTCGCCGTTCCCACTCACAAAGAAACTCGATTATAGTTCGGTGTATGGGCGTGCAGTTTTGGGTTGGGCCGATAGAGATGCAGTTGCGTGCGTGATGTTGGACATGCACGTCCTCCCCCTTCCCCTGCCACCCTCACTCACAAACAAATCTCAATTGTGGTTTAGTGTGTGTGGGCGTGCAGTTGCAGTTAGGTGTATAGAGATGCAGTTGCATGCGTGGTGTTGGACATGCAACTACCTCGGGTTGCGGTTCGATGTATGGACATGCAATTGCGGTCGATTCTATGCACATGCAGTTGCGGTCGATTCTATGGACATGCAGTTGCACCGGGTTCTATGGACATGCAATTGCGGTCAGTTCTATGGACATGCAGTTGCACCCCGGTCTATAGACATGCAGTTGCGGTCGGTTCTATGGACATGCAGTTATGGTCGGTTCTATAGACATGCAGTTGCGGTCGGTTATATGGACATGCAGTTGCGGTCGATTCTATGGACTTGAAGTTGCGGTCGGTTCTCTGGACATGCAGTTGCACCCGGGTCTGTAGACATGCAGTTGCGGTCGATTCTATGAACATGCAGTTGCGATCGGTTCTATGGACATGCAGTTGCGGCCGGTTCTATAGACATGCAGTTGTTGTCAGTTATATGGACATGCAGTTGCGGTCGATTTTATGGACATGCACTTGCACCCGGTTCTATAGACATGCAGTTGCGGTCGGTTCTATGGACATGCAGTTGCACCTGTTTCTATAGACATGCGGTTGCGGTCGATTCTATGGACATGCACTTGCACCCGGTTCTATAGACATGCAGTTGCGGTCGATTCTATGGACATGCAGTTGCACCCGTTTCTATAGACATCCAGTTGTGATCGATTATATGGACATGCAGTTGCGATCGGTTCTATGGACATGCATTTGCGGTTGATTTCATGGACTTGTAGTTGTAACTCGGTGCGTGGACATGCAGTTGTAGTTAGGTTCGTGGACATGCAGTTACGACTCGGTGTGCGAACATGCAGTTGCGTTTGTATTCATGGGAAGAAATTTCAGAAAGATTCCTTACAAAGGCTTTAAAAGACGGGCGTGTGATGTTGGAGTCAAACAAGTGGAATTTTTTTGCATCAAGCAATAACAAAAAAAAAGATAACATGTCCTTTCTCTTGAAAAGCCAAAGCAACGACAACTTTCTTTGGGATTTTATGTGTGCAGATTAACAAAATATATTGAATGTATACAAAGTTTAACAAAATATAGTGAATAATGATAATATAAATTAATTATTAAAAAAATACAAAGGAAAAAGGGAAATATCTGAAGAGTGAATGATACAAAAAATAAAATATAAACATATACAACAAATTTGTGTCAAGAAAAATAATGTAGAAAATATATTTCTTGTGAATTGTTTATGGGTTTTTGTGCACATATAAAAAAAGTACACAAAGATTTTAGAAAGACAAACAAAGATGTTTCTCCAGCATAGAAAAAGCTCACAAGCACAAAAAAAACAACGATCGAAAAAAAAACCATTCCCAACGCCAGCCCAACTTCTACCTTTACGTTGCAGCTACACAAAAAAAAATATGTGGGCTTCGGTGGGCCGAAAAAGTTGTACATGGGTGTGTTGCACGAATCTGAATGCACTTTCCTCAAAAAAAAAAGACGAATCTGAATGCACCTTTTGATCCAATGGCTACCAACTCGACTAAGACCTTGTTAGTTCTCTGTCGACTGAGAATTAGCCGAACCGTTTTGGGGTAGTCTGAAAACGGGCGTATGGTAGAATAGTACCCTGCCTCGGATTTTGAGATCCTCTACGTTTTTTGGAATGTTTGTTTTGGCTCCCGGGCATTTGGATGAACAGTAAATTTAAAATAAATATAAAATTCGTAACTGATCGCAAGCTCAGCTGCACAGCTGTTTCGGGTGGGCTCCGTATTTTCTACTTCATGGCACTAGAAGTTCGGCTTAAGTTGCATTAGAAAAAGAAAGGCCTCACCAAAACAAACTGTTTTTTATTTCTGCGTCTTATTGTGTAAGCATGGTAAGAAAACGAGGCAATCTCCTTACCAAGGTGGAACTGGATTAGGATCAGGAAACCTCCTTGCTCAAGCTAGCTAGAGGAGGCTGCCGTACGCATAATAAACTTATGCCATCTTCATCATCCTCGTACGTGTTTCGTTGTTCCGTCAGATCAGAGCCCGATGAAGCTCAACCGGGTTCGCCGCCGTCGTCGTGATGTAAGCCAGCAAGCCCTCATCGACGACAGGCTAATCAAGCTTCCCAACGACGTGTTGCTCGACATCATGGAGAGGCTCGACGCGCTCGACGCCGTCAGGACCTGCGCCGTCTCGAAGCGAACGCTCAACCTGCCAGCCTTGCTCTCACAGATCGTCATCGTCCTCAGCACAGACGATCTACGCTGGAAGAACCTCGACGTGGCCGACGCAACGGAGAAGATCCTCAGCACGCGGTCTCCTAGCATCCCCATCCGCATGCTCAAGCTCAGGTTCGTCATGAAGAGCGACACCCATCTCAGGATCGGCAGGTCCGTCGCTCTCGCCATGGCGGCGCACAAGATCGACGCGGCGGAGTTCGAGATCCTCACCCAGGACATCCACTATCGGAGACAGAGCACCGACGACGACCTCCTCGACTCCGCAAAGATGCTCAACGGTTTCGTCGGCGAGTGTTCGGGCGCGTTCGCCGGTCTCACGCGCCTGCATCTACACAACCTCAGGTTTCCTACTGAGTCGGACATGCCCAATATCCTAACAACCTGCAAGCGGCTCGAGTCCTTGTGTTTGTCTGTGTGTGATGCAGGGATTAGCTCGGTGTGGCATGTGGAACACGCTCGGCTTCTCGAGCTTCACATTACTGCTGGAAAATTCCTCACCATACACCTTGACTGCGTGCCCAACCTTCAACGGATGACTTATAATCATTGGCCCTACTTTCCTAATGACCCCTTCACTCTGGGTTTTGTCCCTCAGCTCTCCAACCTGGCTCTCTCTCATCGATATAAAATAGTAGACAGCACCCTCAATCTCAGCCACATGCTTGTTAATGCTCCACCCATAAGGGATCTACACCTCAATTTTCAAAGTGGAAAGGTATATACTCTACGTACTCACTCAAACCACCCTGCTTGTCTCCTTCATTCTCAGCTTATTGTATGTAATGATGCTTAATTATATTTAACTAACTTACCAGTAGTAAATGAAGTGAGTCTTCTATGTACACCTGTTTTTTTAGCCTCTCTTCTTCTACATCGTCATTTAATAATTGGTACTCGTTATTAATTTGTTTTATCTGTTCCAGATTTGGATTCGACCAGAATGCCCCAAAGTACTTGCACCTGTGCTTCGCAAACTACGGCTTGTGAATCTTGACAATCTTCCCGAGGAATGTGATATCGCTTGGACAATGTTCTTTCTTGAAGCCACACCATATCTAGAAGAGCTTTGCATCACAGTATGGGATCATAACTGCCAAAATGAGTCGCAAAAAAGTAACTCTCAAAAAACAGATGTCAAGTGGGAGCCATCTACTCCTGATTTCAAGCACAAGAATTTTGCCAGGTTAACTATATACGGCTTCCAATCCGACGACAACTTCATAGGATACGTCAGGCGTGTCATTGAAGTTGCGGTGAACATCAAGGAGGTATCTCTCCACGATAGAAAGGTGTGCCAATTGTGTGCCAAAAAGTTTCCCCATGCAGAGGTTCATCCTTCGAGTTATCCGCGTATCAGCGAGGAGGTGGATTCTTTGAGGAAGCAGATGAAATCAGAGAAGGCGGCGGCTTCTCCTCATATTCACTTCCACTCCTTAGGTCGAGTTCACCATGACCCTGGACTTCAAAACCCATTTATTAGCTAGTCCGTCAGCACCGTTATTTTTCTGCAGAAATGCATCTCGGCTACCAATATGTTGGAACACCTCATTTAATTATTTCGACCATGAATAGGATAAAATAAGCACATCTATCTTGTGGTCGTGCAGTAAGTGTTGAACATAGTCGATATTCAGTATGAATGATGGCGTGCTATTTTTTCTATATCTTGTATTTATGAGAGCCACGTCACTTAATTTTTCATGGACGCCCTAACACAAACTTTGCTCTCTGTTTTTCATTTACACGCTACACTATTGAAATAATGGATGTTACAAAGTTCTAGCTAGTTCACCAAGTTCCATGACACGGGAGAATGACAAACACGTCGTTTGCTGACTGCCTTGACTGCCTGATTCGGCGAACAGAAGCCCTCGACAGCAATTCGGCAAGCGTAACTAAATCAACTTAAGAACCCTATGTCGAGTTCTTTGCCCATGGATCTTTTTTTTTCTCGAATACGCACAAGCATTCGTATCATTCATTACAGGAGAAGGGGAAAGAGACCCCGAGCTTACAACCACCAGTCACAATGGGCTCGAGACAGCCCACTCCACCGAGAAGAATATCCTAACCGAACTACTCACGAGTACCCCACGGTAAGCGCCTGGTACCCTGAAGGATTCCAGCGGCGACCCACAACTTGCCCTCCTCCTCGATCCGTCTCAGGAAAACCTCCACTGAGGGTGCCGCCCCGTTAAAAACCACATCGTTCATGTGTTTCCAAATCATCCACATTCCTAGCAGGAAAAGGGCTCGCATGGTCCGCTTGTCCTCAAGGCCTTCGTCCTGGCGGATGCACCAGGTTTGCACCGAGTCTTCCCCACGTGGCTCCAGTTCCGCACGACCAGTACCGACCTGAAACCACCGCCATACCTGCCTCGCAAATACGCAGCCCAACATGAGATGGCGCATCGTCTCCTTCTGCTGATCGCAAAGCGGGCATGAGTCTTGGTGCGGAAAATCCCCGCGAGCCAATCTGTCGGACGTCCAACATCTGTCCCGCAAAACCAGCCACGCAAAGAAACGACACCGAAGAGGGGCGCGTGACTTCCACGTAAAGGTTGCCGACGGCGACACCTCTAGCCCCATGAACCTCGCCGCGTAGGCCGACCTAGCCGAGAAGCATCCATCCTTCTCCCAAGCACACTGGATCACATCCTCCACGCCATCCGAAAGCAGGACCCGGGAGATGCGAGCCCACAGATGTAAGTACTCGTCCAACTGTCCCGTGGTCAGGTTCGGACCGACGTCCCGGGCCCACTCGCCAGTGGCAATCGCCTCGGAGACTAGGGACGTTTGGCGCCTCCGCCTCGGCACTCTCTCATATATGGACGGTGCGAGCTCGCAGATCCTGAATCCATCGAGCCATCTATCCTCCCAGAACAAAGTGCCTTTGCCATCACCCAGTGTGACCACAGTCGCCGCCCTAGCCAAGGCCAAAGAATCCTCAGGCACATGTAACTCAAACTCCGCCCAGGGACGCTCCTTGTCCGTTCTCTGGAACCACGGCCATCGCGCCTGAAGCGCCGTGTTAAGCCACCGCAAGTTCGGGATTCCCAGGCCGCCAGCCCACTTTGGCCTGCAGACAGCGTCCCAAGCCACCGCGCAATTTCCACCCTTTGCCTCTTTTCGTCCGCACCAAAGAAACCCATAACAGATCTTATCCATCGATGTGATCATCTTCTTGGGGATGTTTAGTGCAAGCATGGCGTGCACCGGGATGGCGCAAAGCACCGAGTTAACAAGGATGAGGCGCCCACTCTTGGGAAACATTGCCGCCTTCCAGCTCGGCAACCGACCCGCGAGCTTACCCACCAGCCCCTCCAGCTGGGCGGCCGTCTGTTGCCTGAGTGCCAGTGGCAGGCCCAGGTAGGTGCAAGGGAACCCCGACGCTGCGCAGCCAAGCAGCGCACACACGCTGGTGATGTCCTCCGGGGCGCACCGGATGGGCACGGCAGTGCTCTTTGCCATATTCACCGACAGACCAGAGGCATCCGCAAACAGCCCCAAGATCGCCCCACACGCTCTCGCCTCCGCCAATACTGGCTTGAAGAACAACATTACATCATCGGCGAACATGGAGACCCGCTGGTGAAGCCCGGATCGCGCGAGTGGGGCGAAAAAACCACACGCCGCGGCGTACTCGAATAGGCGGTGGAGTGGCTCCATGCATATGATGAAGAGCATGGGTGAAAGGGGGTCCCCCTGCCGCAGGCCACGGCAGTTGAGTATCGGCTTGCCCGGAACACCATTGGTCATGATCCGCGTGGAGGACGAGGCCAGCAGGCCACAAATCCAGGCAATCCACCGCTCTCCAAAGCCCAGCCTCTGCATCACTTCTATCACAAACGGCCACTGGATTGAGTCGAAAGCCTTGGAAATATCTAGCTTAAGCATGATGGTGGGCTCCTTTAGCGCGTGTAACCGCCTAGCCGTGCATTGGACCAGCATGAAGTTGTCGTGCAACGATCTGCCCCTCACAAAGGCACTCTGCTGATGTCCCACAAGCCTTGGCAAGTCCCCTGTGCAAAATCACGATGATGAACGTCACCTTCTCCATTTAGGGCAAACCCTAATTTTTAAGGGATAAATCCCCTCCTTTTAAGTTCAACCGCCACCACTCCCTCACTACCTTAATTTTCATGCCCATCAAGCCCCTTTAAAATCTAGAGAAAACTCACCCAACAATCTGAGCCGTTAGATTTGGGATGCAACAACACAGATTTGCTCTCCACAGTCATGTCCGATCTGTCCGAGCCATCGCCCACATCCCAGAGGAGAGATGATCCTTGCATGCGCCCCTGACCTCGCAGCTATGCCTCGACCACGCGCCATCTATGACACCTTTTGCACTCACCGGAGCTCTGCCGCTAGTGAGCCCCTACCCCCTGTCGCACCTCCCTCTCCCCTTCCCGCGCCCGTACGTCCGCTCGGTGTCCGCATTGGCACAAACTTGGTGCAAATGTGTGTCGAGTTTGCGCTCGCGTGAACACATTGAACATTAGTCACCATTTTAAAAGGCGATTGCACGGGCCCGTCCCTATCCATTCCCCCATACACCCTCCACGGCCTCCTCTGACGCGGCCAGAACACCACTCCCTCGCTGCCCAGAGCGCCACCACCGTGAAGAAGTGGCTCAGCGATAAAGGGAAGCACAAAGTCAAGGCCTCCACCTTGTGTAATTAATTTTTATTTTAATTAATGCGTCGGGCGTTTTAACGTATCGGCATCTTTAGAAATCCGTCGGCCGCGACAGGTGATCCCGCGACCACATTTGAAAAAACGGACAAAACACATGTTCATTTGTGATCGCGTGTTGGAGTTGCCCTTATTCTAGCAAAGATGCGTTTGGCCGCTGGGGACGGACAACTGTGAAATTTCCTCTTCCAGTAAATGCGTTTGGCCGCTGGGGACGGACAACTGTGAAATTTCCTCTTCTAGTAAATGCGTTTGGCCGCTGGGGACGGACAACTGTGAAATTTCCTCTTCTAGTAAATCGTCCACGGAAAGCAGCGAGTGCCGTGTAGCTCTTATAATTAAAATAATTGAAAAAATAACAAGGCAATGAATATTTGATTGTATTCAACATAAGCACATATTGCACAACCACAACATAGACATGGTTACTTTATATCCATCTCCTTGCCGAAAATAACTAAATGAGTTGTTCCACAGAAATCTGTGGAGGAGATACATTTCAGCAGAAAAAGCAATAGCACCGACGTAGCAGCTAATAACTCTTCCTTTGATATAGGGAATTCTTCCCAACCGGAATATTCCTTCCAACTTGACCTTACGAGAAGAAGTAAATATCAGGAGAAGACATCGCCGACGCCGGTTTCATCTTCTTCCTCAACAGATCCAACTCCTCGCTGGTCGGAGCATCACTCGAAGGACGAAGCTCCACATGAGGTAACTTTTTGTCACACAGTTCACACACCACCCTGCCGTGCAGAGATACCTCACTGATGTTCACTGCTGCTTGAATAACACGCCTAACATATCCAGTGAAATTGTCATCGGACTGGAAGCCGTAGATAATAAGCCTCACCAGATTCTTGTGCTTAAAATTAGGGTCAGATGGCTCCCACTTCACATCAATTTTCTCAGAGTAACTTTTTTCTGACTCCCTATGGCACTTATGATTCCATACTGTGATGCAAAGCTCCTCTAGGTATGGTGCTGCTTCAAGAAGGAATATTGTCCAAGAGATATCACATTCTTTGGGGAGATTGTCCAAATTTACAAACTGTAGTTTGGAGAACAGAGGAGTAAGCATTTTCGAGCGCTCTGGTTGAACCCAAATCTGCAATAGATAAAATAAATTAGAAGTAATAACATGCGCAGTTTGTGAATAAATTGCATCATCAAGTGATGTGTAAGTTACTACCATCAGATATAAACTTCATAAAATTAATGAGAATGGGATAGAGCTGAGGTGAATAGAGTGAGTACCTTTTCACTTCGAAACTCCAGATACAAATCGCTTACAGTGGGGGAATTGGCAAGCAGCTTGCTTAAGTTGAGGGTCTTGCCTGAAAGGTTTGCATTAGCAAGACTGAGCTTAGAAAGCTGAGGGACAAAACCAAGAACCAAGGGATTTTCATCACAAGGCCAATTACTATAAGTCATCTGCTGGAGCTTTGGTAGACAGTCAAGAAACACTGTTTGAAATTCCCCATAGTTGATAACAAGCTCAACGAGTCGAGCGTGTTCTATATGCAGCACCGAACGGAACCCCGCGTCACACTCGAAGAAAGACAGGGACTCGAGCCGCTTGCAGGTGCTAAGCATGTTGGGTATGTCCGATTCACCAAACCTCAGATTCTGCAGCTGCAGCCGTGTGAGACCAGCAAATGCATCCGGACAATCCCGAAGAAAATCATTGAACTGCTTGGCAAAGAGCAGGAAATGTGCCTCGTTGCAATTACGATAATCCCTCAGCGTCAAGATATCAAACTCGGCTACATCTATCTTCTGCGTTGCCATAGCGAGCGCGACAGCTTTGCCAATGGAGAGATAGCGAGAAGGACTCAAAAAGAATTTGACCTTGAGCTTGCGAATGGTGATCTGTGGAGACCTTGTACTGAGGATCTTTGTCGTCACCTTGGCCACATTGCCGTTCATTCGCAGCAAATCGAGAGGGCTGGGATCGATGACAATCTGGGAGAGCATAGCGGGCAGCTTCTGCAGTTGCTTCGAGAGGATGCAGGTCTTTACAGCATCAAGCGTACCCACTCTCTCGAGGATGTTGAGCAGCACGTCATTGGGCAGCTTGCTTAGCATGTCTTCGTCATTGGGCAGCTTGATTAGCATGTTATCGTTGCCAGCTGCTTTCTTCGACTGCAATTAACCAGCGCGGAGAAATTAGTCAGCTCAGTTGTGATGGATCGATACAACAAAGGAAAATCAACACAAGACTTACATCACGGCGGCGGTGGCGGCGGCGACCTCTATTGAACTTCATGGTAATCAGATCTCAAAAAAGAAGAACGTCGAACTTGCGTCGTATAAGCAAAAACGCAAGAAACCTATTCTTGAAATAGTGCTCCTTCCGTGTGCCACAATCGTAGACGGACACGGACACAGAAAACGGAGGGGGTTTTCTAATCCTATTAAAGCTAGTGTAAAATTCGTAAATCGACAGATCCACAGTTATTTCACAAGAGTCGGACATATAAAATAGCTCTTCTTTCTCATAGAATTGATCCCTTACTTCGTCGAAACCGAGTACAGAACGAAATTGGCACCTGTCCCTTCCTTCTTCGAATCCGTTTGATCTTCCTTCAGCAAGTAGCATCCGGAGCGGTCGGACGTGGGGCGGGGAGTAGCCGCCGCCGGGGGGGGGGGGGGGGGGGGAGGATTGGAGCGGGGAGTGGCCGCCGCCGGGGGGGCGGATTGGAGCGGGGAGTGGCGCAGCGCTAGGGCAGACGATGCACGCGGAAGGGTAGTATCTCTCCTCGAGTGGACCTAGACATTTTCTTTTTGAGAAAAAGTGGACCTAGACATAGATTTGGTTTTGGGCTAATTTTGTAACTTGGTCCAACAAGCCCATTTCAACACAAAAGTAGGCCGAAATAAGCCCTGATTAAATTGGAAGCGGCGATCCCATCTTTTCTGCAGTTTATAAATAATACTAGTGTTGCCTAAAAATGATAAATGATTTAATATAAGATATTTAAAATTAATCTAGTTTACAAAGAAAGTATATCGTACACACGTTACTTGTGGTGATTTGGAGATTTTTTTTTCAGAGGCACTAGGCGTCTAGTCGTGCCTCTGCCAAAACAAACATGTGCCTCCACGAAAAGCACAATCGTGCCTCTATGAAAAAAAATATGTTTTTTCTTTTTATAGAGGCAATAAATCTATGCATCCATGAGAGGTATAATCATACTTTTTTTAAAGCACGGGTGTGCCTCTCGCGAAAACAAACTTGTGCCTTTTTTGTAGAGCCATGATCGCGTCGTCTTTTTCTTCTATAAAGGTACCGCGTGTGCCTTTTGTGGAAGCAAACCCGTATCTCCACAAGAGGTACGATCGTACCTTTTTTCTTTTTAGATGCACGGGACATGCCTCTCACAAAAGCAATGTGCCTCAACGAGAGGCACGGTCGTAAAAAACGTTTTTCACCAAAATGTAAGAAAAACTACGTGAAAACCGAGATGCCGAAAAAAATCATCTAAACACTGAAAACGCCTAAAAATGACAAAAAATAGAAATTCTAAGGAAGTGTTCAGGACGCGACACGTGACGCGCTCTCAGCACACCAAAAATGATCCTTGCGTGGTGATGAGGACATCCCTACTACACTAGCATCTCCAACAACTCCTGAAGAACCAATAATGGATAAATTCAGTGAAATCAGAATCGAACCTATTACAAGAGCCCGTGCAAAGTTACTAAAACAACAGGTGGACTTATTCCTCATAAAGTCTGATGTTTTCCTTAATGAGGATTTTATACTGCCTAAGTCCTTATATATATATATATATATGTATTATCAGGTACCAAGGAGTTATTCAAGAAGAGGACATAGGACAAGGACAAGTTGCACAAGGAGAAGGTGCGCGAGAACACGGAGGGAAAGGACAGCCAACTCAAGGAGTCAGACGTCTGGGCTCCAAGTCGGATGACCGGACAATTATCCGGACCGTCCGAACAATTACGTTCCCGAAGACCCGAAGACCTGACGGTCCCGTCCGGGCTGCATCCCGGACCGTCCGAATAATTACACCTAAAGACCCTCTCGGGACGACAATTAGTCGGACCTTCCGGACCATAAGTCAAACCGTCCGATCTTAGCCCGGACTGTCCGACTTACGGGTAGGACGTCCGACCTACCCGCTGCCTACACACAGAGTTAGGGCCGCGGCCCTTGTATCCCCGATTAGACCCCCTGGCTTATAAATACAACACCCCCTGCGAGTTTTAGGGTTAGACCACGTTTTAGATAAACTCTAGTTTAGAAATTTGCTTCCAAGCATTCATCTTGAATCATATACTTTAATTCGTATCGATCTGAAGTACTGCTGCTGCAAGTTCTATGTGATCTGTTGTTCCACTGGAAATTAGTAGATTGCATATTATCGTCTCGTGGTTGACGGCTACGTTGCGCAAGTGTGTGAAGTTGTGAATATCCAAAGGGTAAATAGCTGTCGCATTGGCAACAGGGATCTCGCGAGGAGAGTTCATCGACTACATACAAGTTGTCTCATATCGCCCTCATATTCACCGTACACTTACTCAGAAGATCAAGCCCCCCATATCATCTTGGTATCATATTTCCAGTGTTTCCTCGGTAAGCATCCACCACATATCCCGTAGATTAGTTTTGTTTCATCCTATCCAGAAAAAGCCACACAAAATATTAGGGTTTAGTGTTTTTCCATAACCTAGATTGCATCTTTTCCATGTTTTACTTGTTGATCGTCGTCCAATTTGCGTCACTTGTTTTGTTCGAGTCTTAGTTTTCCTACAATTTTGTTTACAAGTCAGAGTGTTTTCGTTGTGTCTCGATTGGTTTACTTCAAGTCAGTTTTTGCTTCGTTCATATTGTCCATTACTTTGTGTCTCCGTTTGATATCCATAGTCAGTCTTTCTTATTTTGTGTAGCACTTTCCTTTTAAAACTAGCATATCTTTCGCTCTACGGGTTGCTCACATAGGATTTTGAGGGTGCATCAAGTGTTTGTGCAAATTCAGATTGTTTGATGTTTTACTTGCGTTTGGTTAAAAAGTGTCAAAAAAGAGAAAAAGAATCAAAAAGAGACAGAGTTGAGGAATAGTTGACCAAAAAGAGAAAGAGAAGGCAAAGTTGTTTACAAAATTTTGTGCAACCTTGTGTTACTATTTCTACGACGTTCATCGCACTAGTAGATCGAACAATCTTGTGCCCGTATACTTTGAGCGTTTGCTAGAAATTCTCTCCTGCGCAATTGCAACACGAGCATTACTCCGCCACACATCTTGTGAGCTCATTTTCAGAGTTGCCTTTGCCCAATTGTTCTCCACCGCGTGTGTTTCTCGTAGAACCTTTTGGCATACAATCAACACTAGGATTTATGAATTGGTGTAGATAGGGTACCATACCTATAGCTCTACTACATAATCCTATTTTGTCGTGTCACGGTTTCTTTTCCCGGGTTTTCACTTCATCACATCCGTGCACTAGTCCTCCATCCGAACGGGTATGCATTACTATTCACTTTGGAACGGTAAGATTCACCTTTTCTTGTCAATTTTGAGTGAGTTGTGAATGTCCACCAAAAAGATTTTGATTTCGTGCACTAACCTACTAATATGTCTCAAAGTGGTTTTGATGTGATGCAGAAACAGGCTAAGAATGCGCCAGTTACATGGGAGGCATATGAAGGCCTCCGTGATCATTTGGCAGAGATGATTACTAAATCCACTGATAATATTGATGTTAAGGTTCAAGGGGTACAATTGAGAGTGGATGCGACTGATGCTTCAGTCACCACCATGCAAACCCAGCTAGATGTTCTTCAAACAAGCATAAAACAATTGACAACGCCAGTCACTGGATTGTAAGCAGCCATTGAACGACGCCAAAGTGCAGGCCATGAGGATGATGGTAGTGTCCATGGCGACAACACTGACTTGCGTGTCAATCCTATCCGAGGACGTGGATTTTAAGGGTTAGGTCACCACCCTCCACTTGGTTTGGTTGCACGGCGTGTGCCAGTTCAGGAAGATGATGGCTTAGGCAAGCCCAAGTTTTCAATTCCCTGTTTTGAAGGCTCCACAGATGTGAAAGAGTATCTCACTTGGGAGTTGAAGATGGAAAAACTATGGCGCTTACATGCTTGCACTGAAGATAGGAAGGTCAAGCTTGCTTCTTCGGAATTTGATGGCTATGCATTGCGTTGGTGGGATGATATTATGACTGAGATATGTGAAACTAATGGAACCCCTATTCGCACTTGGCGCGAGATGAAGGAGACCATGAAGGCTCGTTTTTTCCCCACTAATTATTTGCGGACAGTTTTTGATAAGTTGCAACAATTGAAGCAAGATAATATGACGGTTGATGCATACTATATGGAGATGGAGATGTTGCTACAACATGTGCGTGTTCGTGAGGCTGTTCAGATGACTATGCAAAGTTTTTTCCATGGGCTGAAATTTACTATCAAGAGTATTGTTCGGCATCACCAATATTTTACAATGAATGATCTCTTACACCTTGCAAGGGAGGCTGAATCACAGCTTGCAGAAGAGGCACAAATGAAATCAAGATATTCCACATCCAACAAATTTTCTCCAAGGACACCTGCCGTACATATGGAGAATAATGGTGCTACTAACCGCCCTTCTTCATCTTACTCCAAGCCAGCCTCCAATGTTTCTATGGCCAAGAAGCCAGCTGCTCCTGTCACTAGTGCAGGATCCAACATGTCTACAGCTCGCAATCGCGAGATGACTTGTCAATCTTGCAGTAATTGATGACCCACAAGTGTAGGGGATCTATTGTAGCATTTTCGATAAGTAAGAGTGTCAAACCCAACGAGGAGCAGAAGGTATTAACAAATAATCTTGAGATAAGAATAGCTGCAAGTACTGAAAGGTAAAATTTTATGGGTTTTCTGGTATAAGCAACAAGGAGATAAAAGCAAATAAAGTAAATTATGATAAGGTGCAGCAAGTGGCCCAATCCTTTTGTGCAAAGGATAAGCCGAAGGATCAAACTTATAAAAACTAAAACGTTCTTGAGGACACACGGGAGAAATAGTCATGTGCCTTCGCCATATTCCGTCTCGGTACTATGTTTTGTGTTGATAAGTGTTGTGTGGGTGAACCTATGCTACTGCATTTTCTAGACTAAGATAAGCACACTCTTATGATTAAACCTCTTGCAAACATCCGCAAATACAAGAGAGAAATTAAGTCAAAGCCTAACCATAGCAATAAACTTTACGATCCAACAATCCCTCGTGCAAAAGTGTGTGAACTGGGGTTCAAGTTTCTGTCACTCCGGCAACCCACCATAAGCATACTTTATACACAATGCATTCCCCTAGATCCTTAAAAGGTGACGTGTTGTGTAGTCACGTTCACACAACACCACTAGAAGAATAACACCACAACTTAAATATCAAACAACACATATTACTTCAACATCATATGACTACTAACAACTAGACTTCTCCCATGTCCTCAAGAACTAAAGGAACTACTCACAAGACATAAAAGAGATCATGATCAGAGGTGATAAATATATGATAAACAATCTGGTCATAACGATAATTCTCCAACAAAACTCAATAGCATTCACCACAAAGATTAATCAACACTGGTAGAGTAGAGGTGATGGATAGTACAAGTTACAACTTGGATTGCAATGGCGAGATGAGATCGGATGAAGATGGAGAAGGTGCTAATGGTGAGGATGATGGTGATGATTGTAACAGCCCAAAACTGACAAATTCCATATAAATTTGTATTTTTATTTTTCCCATTGGGGAAGAAAATTTACACTTTTATTCTTACAATAATCTTGAGGATTCATAATCATATTTTTATATGATTTTATCTTCTCGTTGTTTATTTCTTCTATTGCCTTTTCTTGCTCTCATTTATTAAATGAATAAACGCAGAGAGGCACTTCAGTGGCCATTGGGCCGAAACCACCCAGCACATCTTCTCTTCAGCCCAGCTGAGCCGAGCCCACTTCTCCCCCCCCCCCTCTCTGATTTTCCAGCGGGACCCACATGTCATCTTCTGAAGGGGAGCCTTGGCGCAGTGGTAAAGCTGCTGCCTTGTGACCATAAGGTCACGGGTTCAAGTCCTGAAAACAGCCTCTTACAGAAATGTAAGGAAAGGCTGCGTACAATAGACCCAAAATGGTCGGACCCTGCGCAAGCGGAAGCTACATGCACCGGGGTGCCCTTTTTTTTACCCACATGTCATCTTCTCCTTCCTCACCTTTTCCCCTCACGATTGAGAAAGCAGAGGAGGAGAGGACGGTGTGGAGCCCCTCCTCCAGTGTCCCCGGCAGCCTGCCCTGCTCTCCCCCTTATAGCCTCACCCCAACCCCTCCAGGAACCCTAGTTCCCTTCTCCCCCTCCCAAGCCATTGCCGCCAATTTACTCTCCCTCTTCTTCCCCTTCCCCTCTCTGTTTTATTCATGCTCGCCATGGACAGGAGGTCCATGGCCTCGACTTCTTCTTCCCCGTCCTCCAGCGCGTCCCAAGAACCTGCAGATGGAGCTAGAGCGCCCAACTCGTCTTCCCCACGCCTGGAGCAGTGGAGACGTCGCCCTCGACCACGTCTTCTTCAAGCCGGCGCCTTCCCCGAGCTGATCGCCTCCACCGTGACGATGCCCTCTTCCCCAAGCCGATCATCGACGGCAGCAAGCCCCCTGTGAGCCGCCCGTCTCTCCAATGTTGGAACCGGTACCAAAGGTCCTTTCCCTCGCCAAAATAACCCCGCGCGACCACTTTCTTCTCATATCTTCCCCATTCGCGCGCACCGGAGCCCTAGAGCCGCCGCACCACCGGAGCTGCCTCGCGCCACCGGAGTCCCCCCTCTCCTCGCCGATTGCCTCCACTGGAGACGCCCCCGCCCCGGCCCGCCCCTGCCGTTCACCGGAGCTGCCCCAACCCCTCCACGGCGACGCCCCTCCACCCCCAGCTGGTACCCCCTCCCTCCCCTTGCTGGCTTCCGACGACGGCCGTGGTGGCCATGGAGCCGCCCCCAATCCCCACTGCTCCTGCTGCTCATAAATCCTAGGATTATTGTTGTTGATTTTGATTATTGATAGGATTATTGTTGTTGAAGCGAAATTGGTTATGTGCCATGTACAATTGCTAGTATAAATAAAAATATAAATTCTGAATTTGATGCATAGCATATGTTCTTATTAATGGAACACAAGTTTTTTGTTTTGTGTGGTAGCAATGGAATAGAAGTGACAAGTGTTACATAAAATGTTAAAATAAAATTCATAGGAAAAAAGGGACAAGTGTTACATAAATTATATATTCTTTATTTATTATTTATCAATAAGTATTACATTTCATAAGTCAAAATAATAATATTCATCTCTAAATTTATTCCAAGGATTAAACAGATTAAAAAAATGGTATAAATCAATTTAATCCCTTAGAAATTGGCAAATAAAGAATAATTTAGAGCATGTTTGTTTTGTAAAAAAAATGAAAATTAAAAATGTTAAAATAAAATTCATAGGAAAAAAGGAACAAGTGTTACATAAATTATATATTTTTTTATTTATTATTTATCAATAAGTATTACATTTCATAAGTCAAAATAATAATATTCATCTCTGAATTTATTCCAAGGATTAAACAGATTAAAAAAATGGTATAAATCAATTTAATCCCTTAGAAATTGGCAAATAAAGAATAATTTAGAGCATGTTTGTTTTGTAAAAAAAATGAAAATTAAAAATGTTAAAATAAAATTCATAGGAAAAAAGGAACAAGTGTTACATAAATTATATATTCTTTATTTATTATTTATCAATAAGTATTACATTTCATAAGTCAAAATAATAATATTCATCTCTGAATTTATTCCAAGGATTAAACAGATTAAAAAAATGGTATAAATCAATTTAATCCCTTAGAAATTGGCAAATAAAGAATAATTTAGAGCATGTTTGTTTTGTAAAAAAATGAAAATTAAAAATGTTAAAATAAAATTCATAGGAAAAAAGAGCGAGAGGAGCGCCGAGTGTTAGGGTTAGGGTTATTGCTTTCTTCATTTCAATTGTTATCCATCTGACAATCTGTTATGATCATGAAATGATGAATGAATTAATTGTTTTCTTAATTTTGTAGTGACATTGAACTATGGAGGACAACACTTTCGTCCGAAATGAGGATCAAGAAGAAGCCGTGCAGAGAATGATATTTGAGAGTGCCCGTGGGCCGGAACCCGATGGAGATGACTTTGAGCTCACACAATTTCTGAACGATGTCGGTGAGGGAATTGAGTCTGAAGAGATTAGAAGAGAGAACGATGTGTCCATAACAAACTCCGGCGAGGTGTATATTTATGTATCAAGTCTATGTTCATCATTAGATGCATTCATTTATTTGTGTTGCACTTATTAACGAATCATTTTTCTTTTAGCCTTCTGGATCAATATCGAGCAAGTCTGTTAAAACAAAACGAGGCCCGACGCAATTGCTAAAGGGCGAGGGTAGGTTAGCCCTCATCGCATTTAATGATAACGGTGAACCGGTGCATCCGACAGAGCACTGCCGCAAATTTATAAATCAAGCTGGAGTTCTTGTTAGGGACCATGTACCGATCAGCATTCAAGAGTGGCATAAGCCGAAGAACGCGGGGACTGAAGCTAGTTATGTCAACGACGCGTTGAAAAATTTTCTTTTCGACAATCTACTGACACGCTTCAGCCTACCGGAAGACATGACGGAAGGCCAGAAGAAGAAACTGAAGGAATGGACTCTCAAGAAGATGGCCATGCTATTCCAGACATGGAAGAAAAAATTATGGGAGAAATATAAGGATGAAGATCCAGTATTCAATGATAATCTAGTGAAGATAAAAGATCACTGGCCCGCATTTAAGAGGTATAAGCAATCGTCTACTCATGTGTCACGATCGGTCACAAATAAGAAAAATGCTTCAAAGAAGGAATTTTTCCATCATTTGGGGTCAGGTGGCTACAAGACTGCCATTCCGAAGTGGAGAGCATTTGAAGATAAACTTGTGGGTGCAGGAATCACTCCACGGACATGGGACTGGCCCGACCGGTCCAGGCTCTGGTTGTTCGCGCATGGGGCAGGGTTGGACCCAATGACAGGGAAGATCGTTGCGCGGGGGAAATGGAAGAGCAAAATTGAAGCAGTCACGGAGAAACTTATAGATGCAATTGAAAAGGTCAGAAAGGGAGAGTACATTCCCGATAGAGAGAATGACGAGCTGACACTCGCTTTGGGAAATCCTGAACACGTTGGACGGGTTCGAGCTCGCCCAGGTCTCAACAAGAAGGAAGCGTGGCCGGAGTGCGCTGACACTTATAGAAGCCATTCGCGAAGAAGAAGAAGGAGTCAGACAGGTTAACGGAATTGATAAATAGGGTGGAGGCACTTGAGAAAAATCAGAGGGAGCCTCATGATGATCCTCATGTCGATGTCGCCCCATCTCAGCGAAGAAGCAGTGTGGGTTCCTCGCATCTTGACGGATGTGGAGGAAGCTACCCCGTGGATTATGTCACGGAGAAGACAGATTGCGAGCTACATATGTTATTCAGGAACGTGTCCGTTAAGGTGGCGTTCGGCTATGTTTACCCTAATGAAGATGGAGCAATGCACCATCATATGCCCATTCCACCTGGCTGTGTTCGTGTCGGGGTGGATGAAGTTGTTTCGGGTTATGAAACATTGGAGCTTGATTTTCCTAGAGGTGACGATGAGAAGACAATGGCCGATGTCAAGCACGGTTTCACCCTATGGCCCAAGAAACACATCGTCCTTTTGCAAAGGCCACAGACTCCTCGCAGTCCACCTGAGCAGGAAAGGCCACCGACTCCTCTTCGTAGCGGTCCACATGAGCAGAAAAGGCCATCGACTCCTCCTGGTAGCAGTCCACATGAGCAGCAAAGTCCACATCTACCTGAGAGGGACCCCAGCGTGAGTCCGCCATCTCGAGATCCTCCGCGTAAGACAGCGTCCTTTAAGCGGAACGGTACACCGCCTAGGAAGAGACCTAGAAAGGAGAAACCACTGCTTCCTATTGAGAAGTTACCTTGGGAAAAAACTATCGAGGAAAACACGGAAACCTCTAAGTCCGAGTTGAAAGCCTTTTTTGCTAAGAAAGTGCCAGAGATCCCTTTTAAGAAGACTCTAGATCCGGTGAAAGTTGTGCGTACCGTTGAGAATCTATATGACCCTGTACCATCGCCGCCATCTGACTATAGGCGTTCTATACAAAATTCGTATGACGAGATGATGAGGGCTAAAAAACCCACTCAATCGGGTGTCACAGCGAAAAAAGGGAAACAACAAGTGCACCAGCTCGGACAACAACCCGTCCAATCGGTCCCCCCTCTCATGGTGTTTGACGAGAAGGTCGTTGAAAGTTCTCGACAATCCATCGAGTACCCCTTACATGAAGGAGCATATCAATATGTTGAAGGGAAAGATTTGGTCGAGAATCTCAGGAAGCTACCAACAAGTATGCGTAATTTGCATACGTGGTACATTAATTCCATAAAGAAAGGGATGCAGTGTATCATGGTTGGAGTTAAGGAAGAGCACTACTTCCAAGAATACACTGTGAGCGTTGACTTCAGCGATCTTTTCCAGTTATACAATCTCCGGGCCCTCGACAAATCTATAATCAGTTGCTATTGTCTGTAAGTGATTTATTTATGTAATTTGAGAAGTCTTTAGCTCAGCTCGTTCTTTGTCTGCAAATTATAATCTTTTGTGCGCTATATTATGCAGATCGAAGATGCTCGAATGCAAAAGGAATGAAATCAAGCACATTGGGTTCATTGACCCGGATACAATGCATGAAGTAACCATAGAGGATCCCATCTATAACAGGGATACACCGGAGACTTTGCTAAGGTTTTTGAAGCGACAACGTGACAAAAAGATAATACTTTGGCCTTACAACTTCAAGTGAGTGTTACTGTCTTATAAGACATTTCTCTTTTTCTCACGAGATGTTCAAATTTTAACTGATGACTTATATATATGGCACTGCATATTTAAACGTGCGCAGGTTCCACTTTATTCTTATCGTTATCGATATGTACGAAGGAAAAGTTGAAGTCTTGGACTCGCTTAAAAAAGAGGCTATACAATACAAGACGGCTTTTTTTATGCTCAAAGAGTAATTTTAATTCATATCAGTTTTTTTCGTTAATTTCCTAATATCAACTAATTGATAACTTTTTTATGCATTTTATTTTGTCGGGCAGCGTATGGGAAACGTTCATCAAGGAAGATAAGTCCCATGAATGGAAACCGAAGCTGACATGGCGTTTGAACAAAGTAAGTAGTACTACCTAGGTCCACACACCTTTATCATACTTGATTATTGCTTAATTGAATTATATTCTTGTACAACAATCCCCGCAACAACCACAGGGAACTGATCTATGTGGATACTACGTTTGCGAGAACATCCATAAAATTGTCAGCGAGAGAACAAATAATGAAATGAATAAAGAGGTACGAAAACAATATTCACAAATTTATTTTGTTATCATATATAAGTTGTGCTTAGTTTCAGTAATAATTGTTTGATTGTGATTTGATATATATATATACACACACATAGCTCATGTATTCATTTGTATCTCATTCTTTTACAGTTGGCAAGAAAGCGGGACAAGATCTCAATCGAGGAACGGTTCAAAGCAATTGGCGATGAATTGGCGGGATTTTTCCTTCGTGAAGTCATACCGCCATTCGGAGAGTTCCACTATGAATGATGTACATGTAACATATAGTTTGACTCGGAGATCGAGTACCACTATTCTACATGTAATAGATAGTATGCCTCGGAGAGTACCACTACTATATATGCATGAAGATCAATCTTCATGCATACGTATACTACTTAATTTGCGATCGCAATTACATGTGTTATATATTATATGCACCAAGTTGCTATGCATCACCTTTTATCTTCATGTACTACCTAAACCCAAACGCGTAGCAGGCGCATCGACGCGATATGAAACGGTCCGATACCCCTAAACCCCTCTCTAAGCATCGACGCGATATCCGATACCCCTAAACCCCTAAAAACCCTAAACCCTGAATCAACCTTTGGTACCGGTTCGTATTGCAAACCGGTACCAAAGCTCCTTTGGCCTGCGCACTCCCGGAGGCCCACGTGGAGGCCCCTTTAATACCGGTTCGCAAGGAACCGGTACCAAAGGGGGGGGGGCTTTAGTACCGGGCCTTTAGTACCGGTTAGGAAACCGGTACAAAAGGCCCTCCCGAACCGGTACTGATGAGCGATTTTCTACTAGTGATCGCCACCACCGCGTGGTGAACCGTCTCCGAAGGGCCTCACTAGTAGAAAACGACTCATTTGTCCCAGTTCCAGAGGCCCATTTGTCCCGGTTCCGGAACCCGGGACTAAAGGGTCGTAACTAATGTCCAATACCTTTAGTCCCGGTTTGCCCACGAACCGGTACTAAAGATCCTCCACGTGGGCTATTGTGGTGCACTGGGGCGGAAGACCTTTAGTCCCGGTTGGTAACACGAACCGGTACTAAAGGCCTCCACAGAAAAAAAAAACATTCAATTTTTTTTCTTCTTTCTTTTTGCTATTTTTTCAAAAATTGTATTATTTCCATTATTTGACCAATTTTTCTTCACTCCTTTTTTTATATATTTTCACAATTTCTATTATTTGAGTTATTTGACTAGTTTAGTCTCTAACTACCCTTAATGTCTAGTCAAATTACTTAGTCATAGTCAAACTTCCCGATCGGTCACCCATCTTTAGACTACTCCAGCCATAGCACGCTTAACTTCTGATCCTTCCGTCTCCACTTCCAACTACACCTCGCACACGTTGTTGATTTACTATCATATCAATCCTATTAACCTCTTGATTACAATGTCACACTTCTATATTGTTTTAATTACAAATAATTATTTTGATAAAGAAAACTAATGAAATAATAATAATCTTCAATAAAAATAAAAAAAATTGTTTTTTTGCAAAACCTAAAATTTGAAAATTTTCATATTTCCCTCAATAGTAGTCGGAAAACCCTTATTTCATATTTCCGGACTTTAAATTTCTATCCCAACTTTTGTTGAATTATTTTATTGAGGAGAGTAATAAATGGGTAAGTGGATGGGCGCCCTTTTAAATTTCTATCCCAACTTTTTTTGAATTATTTTTCCTCCAAATCTTAAAAGCATCATAACTTTTTTTCTGTTTGGTTTTTTTGTTTCATATAAAAATACTTTTTCATGGGAGGTCGTATGCAAAAGTTATGACCATTTTACAAATTCTAGAGAGATTTTGTAAAAAAAAGTCAAAATTCATGCTTGTTAATTTTGCAAAAAAACATTAAATGCATGAAAAATAACAAATGAAGTTAGAAAGGGTTGAAATTTATGGATGTGGCTTTGGATGGTGCATATTGACTGCATAAAAAGTGTGGAGTTGAAATAAGTTAAAAAAAGAAATGACTTTGTAACAGATGAGTTTTCTTTCAAAACCCTCATACTTCGAAGGAGATGATCCAGTTTGTACACGAAGTGCATCCAATTTTTGCCGTAATCGTCTCAAATTTTTAGCACATGCTATGTGGGTGAAATGATGACACAATGCCAAGTTTCGACCTTTTCAGAGTTCATTTGTACAACTTTTTAATTTCATGGTCATTTAAAGCAAAATAAATCATTAAATGCATGAAAAATAGCAAATAAAGTTAGAAAGGGTTGAAATTTTAGGATGTGGCTTTGAATGGTGCATATTGAATGCACAAAAAATCTGGAGTTGAATAAGTTAAAAAATAAATGCCTTTGTAACAGATGAGTTTTCGTCTGAAACCCTCACACTTCGAAGGAAATGGTTCAATTTGTACACGAAGTGCATCCAGTTATTGCAGTAACCCTCTCAACTTCTTATCACATGCTATGTGGGTGAAATGATGATACCATGCCAAGTTTCAACATTTTTAGAGTTCATTTGTACTGCCTTTTCAATTTTAGGGTCATTTAGCGCAAAAAATATCATTAAAAGCATGAAAAATAACAAATGAAGTTAGAAAGGGTTGAAATTTGAGGATGTGACTTTGAATGGTGCATATTGAATGCACTAAAAGTTTGGAGTTGAAATAAGTTAAAAAAAGAAATTTCTTTGTAACATATGAGTTTTCTTCCAAAACCCTCATACTTCGAAGAAGATGGTCCAGTTTGTACACGAAGTGCATTCAGTTTTTGCCGTAATCCTCTCAAATTTTTAGCACATGCTATGTGGGTGAAATGATGATACCATGCCAAGTTTCAACATTTTTAGAGTTCATTTATACTGCCTTTTCAATTTTAGGGTTATTTAGTGCGAAAAAATTATTAAATGCATGAAAAATAACAAATGAAGTTAGAAAGGGTCAAAATTTGAGGATGTGGCTTTGAATGGTGCATATTGAATGCACAAAAAGCATGGAGTTGAAATAAGTTAAAAAAAGAATTGCCTTTGTAACAGATGAGTTTTCTTCCAAAACCCTCATAGTTCGAAGGAGATGGTCCTGTTTATACACGAAGTGCATCTAGTTTTCGCTGTAATCCTCTCAAATTTTTAGCCCATGCTATGTGAGTGAAATGATGACACAATGCCAAGTTTCAACCTTTTCAGGGTTCATTTGCACTTCTTTTCAATTTCATGGTCATTTAGCACAAAAAAATCATTAAATGCATGAAAATAGCAAATGAAGTTAGAAAGAGTTGAAATTTGAAGATGTAGCTTTGAATGATGCATATTGAATGCACAAAAAGTCTGGAGCTGAATAAGTTAGAAAAAGAAATGCCTTTGTAAGTGATGAGTTTTCGTCTGAAACCCTCATACTTCGAAAGAGATGGTCCAATTTGTACACGAAGTGTATCCAGTTTTTGTCGTAACCCTCTCAAATTTTTAGCACATGCTATGTGGGTGAAATGATGATACCATGTCAAGTTTCCACCTTTTTAGAGTTCATTTCTACCTCTTTTTCAATTTCAAGGTCATTTAGCGCACAAATAATTATTAAATACATGAAAAATAGCAAATGAAGTTAGAAAGGTTTGAAACTTGAGGATGTGGCTTTGAATGGTGCATAGTTAATGCACAAAAAGTCTATAGTTGAAAAAAGTAAAAAAAAATACCTTGTAACAGATGAGTTTTTGTTCGAATCCCTCATAAAGAGTTAAACAGAATCTGGTTTTGATTAAAACACCTATTTAAAATATCCTAAAAATTCACATATTGAACATACTGATAAAACATACTAATATTAAACAACAGGAAAAATAATCACTCAAACATCTATTTTTAAACTAAAATTATTCAAAAACTAGTGATTCACACAAATTTCAAAAGAATTCAAGTTTAAACTATTTAAATTTGAAAACTACTGGAAATAACAGAAAGTTTATAATTTTTTTGACCTAAAGAAAAAAGATTCATTCAAAAACTCTAAATATTTCAACAGTTATTCAAAACCTAAAAACAGAAACTCTTCTGTTTAGAAAAAAATAGACCTTTAGTACCGGTTGGTGTCTCCAACCGGGACTAAAGGTCCTACCTTTAGTACCGGTTCAGGCCACCAACCGGGACTAAAGGTTGCGACACCCTTTAGTCCCGGTTCGTGTCTGGAACCGGGACAAAAGGGTCCAGACGAACCGGGACAAATGCCCCACGAGTCCCCCAGGGCGCACGAACCGGGACGTATGCCCCCATGGGTCCCGGTTCGTGACTGAACCGGGACTAATGGGCTGGCCAGGCCTGAACCAAAGCCCTGTTTACTACTAGTGCCTCCACCATGACGCGCCTCCTATGCTTCCCCTGGCGCATCGCCTGTTGGTATGGATCCCCTCGGTCACCTCGCATCGGCCAGCCCATGATTCATCCGCATCTCGTGACTGAAGCGCGTCGCGCTGGATCCCCTCGCAAGCATGGGCTACCACAGCGCCTCCTCTCTCTTCTAGTCCTCGGCGTTCTAGATTCACTGAGCAGTTTTTTTCTTACGGACCAGGAGAGGATCAGCGAACGATCTGTATCTAACCCAATTAACCGCACCGCAGGCCTTGAAAATGGTCGCTAGAATAGTGCGGCCACCTAGGATAGTCAGCCCAGATCGCAGTAAACTATCACTTAGAAGAAGATCTGACGGCTAAAAACTAATCAAACACGAATCCGATGACCCAAATCGCTGATAGCCTAAAAAAGCAGGGAACCGATCATCTGTGATGTTCAAGCAAAGACCCTAGCCTCAATTTTTTTGAATGGTCACCGGGGGGAGAGACATTTCCCACCTGAATTATATTACCATCCAAAAGTCAATGAGGACAAGGCCTCTACATCAGGGGGAGACTTGAAGTTGAGAGGAGAAGAAAGCTAACCAGGCCCTAGCGGCGGTTTTATCATTACACCTTTTGAATCTAAAAGACCAGAGAGATAAGTCATCAACAACGTTTCTTAGGATCTTCTTTGCAGAGAGGGACTCCTGTCTGAAGACTAGGGCATTTCTAGAGTCCTAGAGCTTCCACATGAGTGCCATGGAAATGGTTGGCCAGAGGGTGGGATCAAGCGTGGGGGATTACAACATCTCAAATGTCTTGCACCGTGGGGGTGGGATGTAAACCTAGTAGGTCAGCCAAACTTGCGTGGAGAGGGGGCAGCGGATGATGAGGTGGTCAGCGTCTTCATAGGGGTCACCACAACGGGGGAAATTTGCTTCAGCAGCCATGTGCTTCCGTTTCATGTTCCCTTTTGTGTTGAGGCCATCTTTAAGCAGGAGCCACGTGAAGATTTGCACCTTGATAGGAGCCTTTGAGGACCAGATAAAAGCATGATTCAAGTCATGAGTGCCGACGGCGGTGATAGTTTTGTATAGGTTCCTTCGGGAGAAAGGCAGCCTGTGTGCGAGGGAGCGTTCATCCGTGCGATCTGAAGACGGGAAGTCCTGCAAAAAAGACAACATAGAATCCATTTCTTGCGAAGGAAGACCAAAAAGGCGACATCGAAGGTTAGCCAGTAAGCCGAATTCCCACACGTGTGTCACTAATTTCTTTCCATCAATGGAGTGGGAGAAGAGGTGCGGGAAGGCTATTTGTAGCGTCTTGTCCAAGAGCCATGTGTCAGCCCAAAAAAAGGTGGAGAGGCCATTGTAGGTTAAGACAAAAGTGTATTGGATGAGGGAGGGTAATTGTTTGTTGACCACATTCCAAAGGAAAGAGGTGGGTTTTTTTTGCGATTTTTTGGGAGAAGTTTTGGAGAAACCAGTGTACCCAGGGTAGGCCAGGCATTTGGAGGAGTTTGAAGGCAACTTTGGTTAGAAGGCAGTTATTTTGTGTGGTAAGGTTTTTAATGCCCAGGCCACCGAACTCTTTAGGGGTGCAAATATTCTTCCATGCAATGAGACATTTTGAGCCGGTACAAGTTTCCTCGTTTGTCCAGAAAAACGACCTACGTAACGCATTCAATTTTTTTGAGGAGTTTTTGGGATGGGAGTGTCTACGTCTCAATCGACTGAGACCTAACTAGGTCTCAGTCGAATGACGTCATCATAGCGAATTTGGCTTGTTAACTGTCTTTATTTTTCTGGGCTATAATCCACTTTGTTTGTGGGCTTGTTTTTTTTTTGTTTGGGGCTGGATAATTGAAGAACCGGTTTGGCCCTCAGAAAAAAACTGATGGAAGCAAAAAAAAGTCTTTCACTGTTTTTCCCTTTTTGGCCAATCCCTCCTTTTCCTTGGTCTCTACTTTTCGATCATTTTTTTCGTTTTTTATTTTCCTTATTTTTTGTTTCCTTTACTTTTTATTTTGTTTTAGCAATAAATATGAAAATTGTATTCGTTAAGTTTTAAAAATGTTTGTGCTTCAAACTTTCAGAATTCTAAAATTTACACTAAATATTAATAATTTTATAATTTGTTCATACTTAAAAACAATCAGGCGTATAAATATACAGTTGCGTGCTTGGTGTTGTACATCCAACTGTCGCCGTTCCCACTCACAAAGAAACTCGATTATAGTTCGGTGTATGGGCGTGCAGTTTTGGGTTGGGCCGATAGAGATGCAGTTGCGTGCGTGATGTTGGACATGCACGTCCTCCCCCTTCCCCTGCCACCCTCACTCACAAACAAATCTCAATTGTGGTTTAGTGTGTGTGGGCGTGCAGTTGCAGTTAGGTGTATAGAGATGCAGTTGCATGCGTGGTGTTGGACATGCAACTACCTCGGGTTGCGGTTCGATGTATGGACATGCAATTGCGGTCGATTCTATGCACATGCAGTTGCGGTCGATTCTATGGACATGCAGTTGCACCGGGTTCTATGGACATGCAATTGCGGTCAGTTCTATGGACATGCAGTTGCACCCCGGTCTATAGACATGCAGTTGCGGTCGGTTCTATGGACATGCAGTTATGGTCGGTTCTATAGACATGCAGTTGCGGTCGGTTATATGGACATGCAGTTGCGGTCGATTCTATGGACTTGAAGTTGCGGTCGGTTCTCTGGACATGCAGTTGCACCCGGGTCTGTAGACATGCAGTTGCGGTCGATTCTATGAACATGCAGTTGCGATCGGTTCTATGGACATGCAGTTGCGGCCGGTTCTATAGACATGCAGTTGTTGTCAGTTATATGGACATGCAGTTGCGGTCGATTTTATGGACATGCACTTGCACCCGGTTCTATAGACATGCAGTTGCGGTCGGTTCTATGGACATGCAGTTGCACCTGTTTCTATAGACATGCGGTTGCGGTCGATTCTATGGACATGCACTTGCACCCGGTTCTATAGACATGCAGTTGCGGTCGATTCTATGGACATGCAGTTGCACCCGTTTCTATAGACATCCAGTTGTGATCGATTATATGGACATGCAGTTGCGATCGGTTCTATGGACATGCATTTGCGGTTGATTTCATGGACTTGTACTTGTAACTCGGTGCGTGGACATGCAGTTGTAGTTAGGTTCGTGGACATGCAGTTACGACTCGGTGTGCGAACATGCAGTTGCGTTTGTATTCATGGGAAGAAATTTCAGAAAGATTCCTTACAAAGGCTTTAAAAGACGGGCGTGTGATGTTGGAGTCAAACAAGTGGAATTTTTTTGCATCAAGCAATAACAAAAAAAAAGATAACATGTCCTTTCTCTTGAAAAGCCAAAGCAACGACAACTTTCTTTGGGATTTTATGTGTGCAGATTAACAAAATATATTGAATGTATACAAAGTTTAACAAAATATAGTGAATAATGATAATATAAATTAATTATTAAAAAAATACAAAGGAAAAAGGGAAATATCTGAAGAGTGAATGATACAAAAAATAAAATATAAACATATACAACAAATTTGTGTCAAGAAAAATAATGTAGAAAATATATTTCTTGTGAATTGTTTATGGGTTTTTGTGCACATATAAAAAAAGTACACAAAGATTTTAGAAAGACAAACAAAGATGTTTCTCCAGCATAGAAAAAGCTCACAAGCACAAAAAAAACAACGATCGAAAAAAAAACCATTCCCAACGCCAGCCCAACTTCTACCTTTACGTTGCAGCTACACAAAAAAAAATACGTGGGCTTCGGTGGGCCGAAAAAGTTGTACATGGGTGTGTTGCACGAATCTGAATGCACTTTCCTCAAAAAAAAAAGACGAATCTGAATGCACCTTTTGATCCAATGGCTACCAACTCGACTAAGACCTTGTTAGTTCTCTGTCGACTGAGAATTAGCCGAACCGTTTTGGGGTAGTCTGAAAACGGGCGTATGGTAGAATAGTACCCTGCCTCGGATTTTGAGATCCTCTACGTTTTTTGGAATGTTTGTTTTGGCTCCCGGGCATTTGGATGAACAGTAAATTTAAAATAAATATAAAATTCGTAACTGATCGCAAGCTCAGCTGCACAGCTGTTTCGGGTGGGCTCCGTATTTTCTACTTCATGGCACTAGAAGTTCGGCTTAAGTTGCATTAGAAAAAGAAAGGCCTCACCAAAACAAACTGTTTTTTATTTCTGCGTCTTATTGTGTAAGCATGGTAAGAAAACGAGGCAATCTCCTTACCAAGGTGGAACTGGATTAGGATCAGGAAACCTCCTTGCTCAAGCTAGCTAGAGGAGGCTGCCGTACGCATAATAAACTTATGCCATCTTCATCATCCTCGTACGTGTTTCGTTGTTCCGTCAGATCAGAGCCCGATGAAGCTCAACCGGGTTCGCCGCCGTCGTCGTGATGTAAGCCAGCAAGCCCTCATCGACGACAGGCTAATCAAGCTTCCCAACGACGTGTTGCTCGACATCATGGAGAGGCTCAACGCGCTCGACGCCGTCAGGACCTGCGCCGTCTCGAAGCGAACGCTCAACCTGCCAGCCTTGCTCTCACAGATCGTCATCGTCCTCAGCACAGACGATCTACGCTGGAAGAACCTCGACGTGGCCGACGCAACGGAGAAGATCCTCAGCACGCGGTCTCCTAGCATCCCCATCCGCATGCTCAAGCTCAGGTTCGTCATGAAGAGCGACACCCATCTCAGGATCGGCAGGTCCGTCGCTCTCGCCATGGCGGCGCACAAGATCGACGCGGCGGAGTTCGAGATCCTCACCCAGGACATCCACTATCGGAGACAGAGCACCGACGACGACCTCCTCGACTCCGCAAAGATGCTCAACGGTTTCGTCGGCGAGTGTTCGGGCGCGTTCGCCGGTCTCACGCGCCTGCATCTACACAACCTCAGGTTTCCTACTGAGTCGGACATGCCCAATATCCTAACAACCTGCAAGCGGCTCGAGTCCTTGTGTTTGTCTGTGTGTGATGCAGGGATTAGCTCGGTGTGGCATGTGGAACACGCTCGGCTTCTCGAGCTTCACATTACTGCTGGAAAATTCCTCACCATACACCTTGACTGCGTGCCCAACCTTCAACGGATGACTTATAATCATTGGCCCTACTTTCCTAATGACCCCTTCACTCTGGGTTTTGTCCCTCAGCTCTCCAACCTGGCTCTCTCTCATCGATATAAAATAGTAGACAGCACCCTCAATCTCAGCCACATGCTTGTTAATGCTCCACCCATAAGGGATCTACACCTCAATTTTCAAAGTGGAAAGGTATATACTCTACGTACTCACTCAAACCACCCTGCTTGTCTCCTTCATTCTCAGCTTATTGTATGTAATGATGCTTAATTATATTTAACTAACTTACCAGTAGTAAATGAAGTGAGTCTTCTATGTACACCTGTTTTTTTAGCCTCTCTTCTTCTACATCGTCATTTAATAATTGGTACTCGTTATTAATTTGTTTTATCTGTTCCAGATTTGGATTCGACCAGAATGCCCCAAAGTACTTGCACCTGTGCTTCGCAAACTACGGCTTGTGAATCTTGACAATCTTCCCGAGGAATGTGATATCGCTTGGACAATGTTCTTTCTTGAAGCCACACCATATCTAGAAGAGCTTTGCATCACAGTATGGGATCATAACTGCCAAAATGAGTCGCAAAAAAGTAACTCTCAAAAAACAGATGTCAAGTGGGAGCCATCTACTCCTGATTTCAAGCACAAGAATTTTGCCAGGTTAACTATATACGGCTTCCAATCCGACGACAACTTCATAGGATACGTCAGGCGTGTCATTGAAGTTGCGGTGAACATCAAGGAGGTATCTCTCCACGATAGAAAGGTGTGCCAATTGTGTGCCAAAAAGTTTCCCCATGCAGAGGTTCATCCTTCGAGTTATCCGCGTATCAGCGAGGAGGTGGATTCTTTGAGGAAGCAGATGAAATCAGAGAAGGCGGCGGCTTCTCCTCATATTCACTTCCACTCCTTAGGTCGAGTTCACCATGACCCTGGACTTCAAAACCCATTTATTAGCTAGTCCGTCAGCACCGTTATTTTTCTGCAGAAATGCATCTCGGCTACCAATATGTTGGAACACCTCATTTAATTATTTCGACCATGAATAGGATAAAATAAGCACATCTATCTTGTGGTCGTGCAGTAAGTGTTGAACATAGTCGATATTCAGTATGAATGATGGCGTGCTATTTTTTCTATATCTTGTATTTATGAGAGCCACGTCACTTAATTTTTCATGGACGCCCTAACACAAACTTTGCTCTCTGTTTTTCATTTACACGCTACACTATTGAAATAATGGATGTTACAAAGTTCTAGCTAGTTCACCAAGTTCCATGACACGGGAGAATGACAAACACGTCGTTTGCTGACTGCCTTGACTGCCTGATTCGGCGAACAGAAGCCCTCGACAGCAATTCGGCAAGCGTAACTAAATCAACTTAAGAACCCTATGTCGAGTTCTTTGCCCATGGATCTTTTTTTTTCTCGAATACGCACAAGCATTCGTATCATTCATTACAGGAGAAGGGGAAAGAGACCCCGAGCTTACAACCACCAGTCACAATGGGCTCGAGACAGCCCACTCCACCGAGAAGAATATCCTAACCGAACTACTCACGAGTACCCCACGGTAAGCGCCTGGTACCCTGAAGGATTCCAGCGGCGACCCACAACTTGCCCTCCTCCTCGATCCGTCTCAGGAAAACCTCCACTGAGGGTGCCGCCCCGTTAAAAACCACATCGTTCATGTGTTTCCAAATCATCCACATTCCTAGCAGGCAAAGGGCTCGCATGGTCCGCTTGTCCTCAAGGCCTTCGTCCTGGCGGATGCACCAGGTTTGCACCGAGTCTTCCCCACGTGGCTCCAGTTCCGCACGACCAGTACCGACCTGAAACCACCGCCATACCTGCCTCGCAAATACGCAGCCCAACATGAGATGGCGCATCGTCTCCTTCTGCTGATCGCAAAGCGGGCATGAGTCTTGGTGCGGAAAATCCCCGCGAGCCAATCTGTCGGACGTCCAACATCTGTCCCGCAAAACCAGCCACGCAAAGAAACGACACCGAAGAGGGGCGCGTGACTTCCACGTAAAGGTTGCCGACGGCGACACCTCTAGCCCCATGAACCTCGCCGCGTAGGCCGACCTAGCCGAGAAGCATCCATCCTTCTCCCAAGCACACTGGATCACATCCTCCACGCCATCCGAAAGCAGGACCCGGGAGATGCGAGCCCACAGATGTAAGTACTCGTCCAACTGTCCCGTGGTCAGGTTCGGACCGACGTCCCGGGCCCACTCGCCAGTGGCAATCGCCTCGGAGACTAGGGACGTTTGGCGCCTCCGCCTCGGCACTCTCTCATATATGGACGGTGCGAGCTCGCAGATCCTGAATCCATCGAGCCATCTATCCTCCCAGAACAAAGTGCCTTTGCCATCACCCAGTGTGACCACAGTCGCCGCCCTAGCCAAGGCCAAAGAATCCTCAGGCACATGTAACTCAAACTCCGCCCAGGGACGCTCCTTGTCCGTTCTCTGGAACCACGGCCATCGCGCCTGAAGCGCCGTGTTAAGCCACCGCAAGTTCGGGATTCCCAGGCCGCCAGCCCACTTTGGCCTGCAGACAGCGTCCCAAGCCACCGCGCAATTTCCACCCTTTGCCTCTTTTCGTCCGCACCAAAGAAACCCATAACAGATCTTATCCATCGATGTGATCATCTTCTTGGGGATGTTTAGTGCAAGCATGGCGTGCACCGGGATGGCGCAAAGCACCGAGTTAACAAGGATGAGGCGCCCACTCTTGGGAAACATTGCCGCCTTCCAGCTCGGCAACCGACCCGCGAGCTTACCCACCAGCCCCTCCAGCTGGGCGGCCGTCTGTTGCCTGAGTGCCAGTGGCAGGCCCAGGTAGGTGCAAGGGAACCCCGACGCTGCGCAGCCAAGCAGCGCACACACGCTGGTGATGTCCTCCGGGGCGCACCGGATGGGCACGGCAGTGCTCTTTGCCATATTCACCGACAGACCAGAGGCATCCGCAAACAGCCCCAAGATCGCCCCACACGCTCTCGCCTCCGCCAATACTGGCTTGAAGAACAACATTACATCATCGGCGAACATGGAGACCCGCTGGTGAAGCCCGGATCGCGCGAGTGGGGCGAAAAAACCACACGCCGCGGCGTACTCGAATAGGCGGTGGAGTGGCTCCATGCATATGATGAAGAGCATGGGTGAAAGGGGGTCCCCCTGCCGCAGGCCACGGCAGTTGAGTATCGGCTTGCCCGGAACACCATTGGTCATGATCCGCGTGGAGGACGAGGCCAGCAGGCCACAAATCCAGGCAATCCACCGCTCTCCAAAGCCCAGCCTCTGCATCACTTCTATCACAAACGGCCACTGGATTGAGTCGAAAGCCTTGGAAATATCTAGCTTAAGCATGATGGTGGGCTCCTTTAGCGCGTGTAACCGCCTAGCCGTGCATTGGACCAGCATGAAGTTGTCGTGCAACGATCTGCCCCTCACAAAGGCACTCTGCTGATGTCCCACAAGCCTTGGCAAGTCCCCTGTGCAAAATCACGATGATGAACGTCACCTTCTCCATTTAGGGCAAACCCTAATTTTTAAGGGATAAATCCCCTCCTTTTAAGTTCAACCGCCACCACTCCCTCACTACCTTAATTTTCATGCCCATCAAGCCCCTTTAAAATCTAGAGAAAACTCACCCAACAATCTGAGCCGTTAGATTTGGGATGCAACAACACAGATTTGCTCTCCACAGTCATGTCCGATCTGTCCGAGCCATCGCCCACATCCCAGAGGAGAGATGATCCTTGCATGCGCCCCTGACCTCGCAGCTATGCCTCGACCACGCGCCATCTATGACACCTTTTGCACTCACCGGAGCTCTGCCGCTAGTGAGCCCCTACCCCCTGTCGCACCTCCCTCTCCCCTTCCCGCGCCCGTACGTCCGCTCGGTGTCCGCATTGGCACAAACTTGGTGCAAATGTGTGTCGAGTTTGCGCTCGCGTGAACACATTGAACATTAGTCACCATTTTAAAAGGCGATTGCACGGGCCCGTCCCTATCCATTCCCCCATACACCCTCCACGGCCTCCTCTGACGCGGCCAGAACACCACTCCCTCGCTGCCCAGAGCGCCACCACCGTGAAGAAGTGGCTCAGCGATAAAGGGAAGCACAAAGTCAAGGCCTCCACCTTGTGTAATTAATTTTTATTTTAATTAATGCGTCGGGCGTTTTAACGTATCGGCATCTTTAGAAATCCGTCGGCCGCGACAGGTGATCCCGCGACCACATTTGAAAAAACGGACAAAACACATGTTCATTTGTGATCGCGTGTTGGAGTTGCCCTTATTCTAGCAAAGATGCGTTTGGCCGCTGGGGACGGACAACTGTGAAATTTCCTCTTCCAGTAAATGCGTTTGGCCGCTGGGGACGGACAACTGTGAAATTTCCTCTTCTAGTAAATGCGTTTGGCCGCTGGGGACGGACAACTGTGAAATTTCCTCTTCTAGTAAATCGTCCACGGAAAGCAGCGAGTGCCGTGTAGCTCTTATAATTAAAATAATTGAAAAAATAACAAGGCAATGAATATTTGATTGTATTCAACATAAGCACATATTGCACAACCACAACATAGACATGGTTACTTTATATCCATCTCCTTGCCGAAAATAACTAAATGAGTTGTTCCACAGAAATCTGTGGAGGAGATACATTTCAGCAGAAAAAGCAATAGCACCGACGTAGCAGCTAATAACTCTTCCTTTGATATAGGGAATTCTTCCCAACCGGAATATTCCTTCCAACTTGACCTTACGAGAAGAAGTAAATATCAGGAGAAGACATCGCCGACGCCGGTTTCATCTTCTTCCTCAACAGATCCAACTCCTCGCTGGTCGGAGCATCACTCGAAGGACGAAGCTCCACATGAGGTAACTTTTTGTCACACAGTTCACACACCACCCTGCCGTGCAGAGATACCTCACTGATGTTCACTGCTGCTTGAATAACACGCCTAACATATCCAGTGAAATTGTCATCGGACTGGAAGCCGTAGATAATAAGCCTCACCAGATTCTTGTGCTTAAAATTAGGGTCAGATGGCTCCCACTTCACATCAATTTTCTCAGAGTAACTTTTTTCTGACTCCCTATGGCACTTATGATTCCATACTGTGATGCAAAGCTCCTCTAGGTATGGTGCTGCTTCAAGAAGGAATATTGTCCAAGAGATATCACATTCTTTGGGGAGATTGTCCAAATTTACAAACTGTAGTTTGGAGAACAGAGGAGTAAGCATTTTCGAGCGCTCTGGTTGAACCCAAATCTGCAATAGATAAAATAAATTAGAAGTAATAACATGCGCAGTTTGTGAATAAATTGCATCATCAAGTGATGTGTAAGTTACTACCATCAGATATAAACTTCATAAAATTAATGAGAATGGGATAGAGCTGAGGTGAATAGAGTGAGTACCTTTTCACTTCGAAACTCCAGATACAAATCGCTTACAGTGGGGGAATTGGCAAGCAGCTTGCTTAAGTTGAGGGTCTTGCCTGAAAGGTTTGCATTAGCAAGACTGAGCTTAGAAAGCTGAGGGACAAAACCAAGAACCAAGGGATTTTCATCACAAGGCCAATTACTATAAGTCATCTGCTGGAGCTTTGGTAGACAGTCAAGAAACACTGTTTGAAATTCCCCATAGTTGATAACAAGCTCAACGAGTCGAGCGTGTTCTATATGCAGCACCGAACGGAACCCCGCGTCACACTCGAAGAAAGACAGGGACTCGAGCCGCTTGCAGGTGCTAAGCATGTTGGGTATGTCCGATTCACCAAACCTCAGATTCTGCAGCTGCAGCCGTGTGAGACCAGCAAATGCATCCGGACAATCCCGAAGAAAATCATTGAACTGCTTGGCAAAGAGCAGGAAATGTGCCTCGTTGCAATTACGATAATCCCTCAGCGTCAAGATATCAAACTCGGCTACATCTATCTTCTGCGTTGCCATAGCGAGCGCGACAGCTTTGCCAATGGAGAGATAGCGAGAAGGACTCAAAAAGAATTTGACCTTGAGCTTGCGAATGGTGATCTGTGGAGACCTTGTACTGAGGATCTTTGTCGTCACCTTGGCCACATTGCCGTTCATTCGCAGCAAATCGAGAGGGCTGGGATCGATGACAATCTGGGAGAGCATAGCGGGCAGCTTCTGCAGTTGCTTCGAGAGGATGCAGGTCTTTACAGCATCAAGCGTACCCACTCTCTCGAGGATGTTGAGCAGCACGTCATTGGGCAGCTTGCTTAGCATGTCTTCGTCATTGGGCAGCTTGATTAGCATGTTATCGTTGCCAGCTGCTTTCTTCGACTGCAATTAACCAGCGCGGAGAAATTAGTCAGCTCAGTTGTGATGGATCGATACAACAAAGGAAAATCAACACAAGACTTACATCACGGCGGCGGTGGCGGCGGCGACCTCTATTGAACTTCATGGTAATCAGATCTCAAAAAAGAAGAACGTCGAACTTGCGTCGTATAAGCAAAAACGCAAGAAACCTATTCTTGAAATAGTGCTCCTTCCGTGTGCCACAATCGTAGACGGACACGGACACAGAAAACGGAGGGGGTTTTCTAATCCTATTAAAGCTAGTGTAAAATTCGTAAATCGACAGATCCACAGTTATTTCACAAGAGTCGGACATATAAAATAGCTCTTCTTTCTCATAGAATTGATCCCTTACTTCGTCGAAACCGAGTACAGAACGAAATTGGCACCTGTCCCTTCCTTCTTCGAATCCGTTTGATCTTCCTTCAGCAAGTAGCATCCGGAGCGGTCGGACGTGGGGCGGGGAGTAGCCGCCGCCGGGGGGGGGGGGGGGGGGGGGAGGATTGGAGCGGGGAGTGGCCGCCGCCGGGGGGGCGGATTGGAGCGGGGAGTGGCGCAGCGCTAGGGCAGACGATGCACGCGGAAGGGTAGTATCTCTCCTCGAGTGGACCTAGACATTTTCTTTTTGAGAAAAAGTGGACCTAGACATAGATTTGGTTTTGGGCTAATTTTGTAACTTGGTCCAACAAGCCCATTTCAACACAAAAGTAGGCCGAAATAAGCCCTGATTAAATTGGAAGCGGCGATCCCATCTTTTCTGCAGTTTATAAATAATACTAGTGTTGCCTAAAAATGATAAATGATTTAATATAAGATATTTAAAATTAATCTAGTTTACAAAGAAAGTATATCGTACACACGTTACTTGTGGTGATTTGGAGATTTTTTTTTCAGAGGCACTAGGCGTCTAGTCGTGCCTCTGCCAAAACAAACATGTGCCTCCACGAAAAGCACAATCGTGCCTCTATGAAAAAAAATATGTTTTTTCTTTTTATAGAGGCAATAAATCTATGCATCCATGAGAGGTATAATCATACTTTTTTTAAAGCACGGGTGTGCCTCTCGCGAAAACAAACTTGTGCCTTTTTTGTAGAGCCATGATCGCGTCGTCTTTTTCTTCTATAAAGGTACCGCGTGTGCCTTTTGTGGAAGCAAACCCGTATCTCCACAAGAGGTACGATCGTACCTTTTTTCTTTTTAGATGCACGGGACATGCCTCTCACAAAAGCAATGTGCCTCAACGAGAGGCACGGTCGTAAAAAACGTTTTTCACCAAAATGTAAGAAAAACTACGTGAAAACCGAGATGCCGAAAAAAATCATCTAAACACTGAAAACGCCTAAAAATGACAAAAAATAGAAATTCTAAGGAAGTGTTCAGGACGCGACACGTGACGCGCTCTCAGCACACCAAAAATGATCCTTGCGTGGTGATGAGGACATCCCTACTACACTAGCATCTCCAACAACTCCTGAAGAACCAATAATGGATAAATTCAGTGAAATCAGAATCGAACCTATTACAAGAGCCCGTGCAAAGTTACTAAAACAACAGGTGGACTTATTCCTCATAAAGTCTGATGTTTTCCTTAATGAGGATTTTATACTGCCTAAGTCCTTATATATATATATATATATATATATGTATTATCAGGTACCAAGGAGTTATTCAAGAAGAGGACATAGGACAAGGACAAGTTGCACAAGGAGAAGGTGCGCGAGAACACGGAGGGAAAGGACAGCCAACTCAAGGAGTCAGACGTCTGGGCTCCAAGTCGGATGACCGGACAATTATCCGGACCGTCCGAACAATTACGTTCCCGAAGACCCGAAGACCTGACGGTCCCGTCCGGGCTGCATCCCGGACCGTCCGAATAATTACACCTAAAGACCCTCTCGGGACGACAATTAGTCGGACCTTCCGGACCATAAGTCAAACCGTCCGATCTTAGCCCGGACTGTCCGACTTACGGGTAGGACGTCCGACCTACCCGCTGCCTACACACAGAGTTAGGGCCGCGGCCCTTGTATCCCCGATTAGACCCCCTGGCTTATAAATACAACACCCCCTGCGAGTTTTAGGGTTAGACCACGTTTTAGATAAACTCTAGTTTAGAAATTTGCTTCCAAGCATTCATCTTGAATCATATACTTTAATTCGTATCGATCTGAAGTACTGCTGCTGCAAGTTCTATGTGATCTGTTGTTCCACTGGAAATTAGTAGATTGCATATTATCGTCTCGTGGTTGACGGCTACGTTGCGCAAGTGTGTGAAGTTGTGAATATCCAAAGGGTAAAGAGCTGTCGCATTGGCAACAGGGATCTCGCGAGGAGAGTTCATCGACTACATACAAGTTGTCTCATATCGCCCTCATATTCACCGTACACTTACTCAGAAGATCAAGCCCCCCATATCATCTTGGTATCATATTTTCAGTGTTTCCTCGGTAAGCATCCACCACATATCCCGTAGATTAGTTTTGTTTCATCCTATCCAGAAAAAGCCACACAAAATATTAGGGTTTAGTGTTTTTCCATAACCTAGATTGCATCTTTTCCATGTTTTACTTGTTGATCGTCGTCCAATTTGCGTCACTTGTTTTGTTCGAGTCTTAGTTTTCCTACAATTTTGTTTACAAGTCAGAGTGTTTTCGTTGTGTCTCGATTGGTTTACTTCAAGTCAGTTTTTGCTTCGTTCATATTGTCCATTACTTTGTGTCTCCGTTTGATATCCATAGTCAGTCTTTCTTATTTTGTGTAGCACTTTCCTTTTAAAACTAGCATATCTTTCGCTCTACGGGTTGCTCACATAGGATTTTGAGGGTGCATCAAGTGTTTGTGCAAATTCAGATTGTTTGATGTTTTACTTGCGTTTGGTTAAAAAGTGTCAAAAAAGAGAAAAAGAATCAAAAAGAGACAGAGTTGAGGAATAGTTGACCAAAAAGAGAAAGAGAAGGCAAAGTTGTTTACAAAATTTTGTGCAACCTTGTGTTACTATTTCTACGACGTTCATCGCACTAGTAGATCGAACAATCTTGTGCCCGTATACTTTGAGCGTTTGCTAGAAATTCTCTCCTGCGCAATTGCAACACGAGCATTACTCCGCCACACATCTTGTGAGCTCATTTTCAGAGTTGCCTTTGCCCAATTGTTCTCCACCGCGTGTGTTTCTCGTAGAACCTTTTGGCATACAATCAACACTAGGATTTATGAATTGGTGTAGATAGGGTACCATACCTATAGCTCTACTACATAATCCTATTTTGTCGTGTCACGGTTTCTTTTCCCGGGTTTTCACTTCATCACATCCGTGCACTAGTCCTCCATCCGAACGGGTATGCATTACTATTCACTTTGGAACGGTAAGATTCACCTTTTCTTGTCAATTTTGAGTGAGTTGTGAATGTCCACCAAAAAGATTTTGATTTCGTGCACTAACCTACTAATATGTCTCAAAGTGGTTTTGATGTGATGCAGAAACAGGCTAAGAATGCGCCAGTTACATGGGAGGCATATGAAGGCCTCCGTGATCATTTGGCAGAGATGATTACTAAATCCACTGATAATATTGATGTTAAGGTTCAAGGGGTACAATTGAGAGTGGATGCGACTGATGCTTCAGTCACCACCATGCAAACCCAGCTAGATGTTCTTCAAACAAGCATAAAACAATTGACAACGCCAGTCACTGGATTGTAAGCAGCCATTGAACGACGCCAAAGTGCAGGCCATGAGGATGATGGTAGTGTCCATGGCGACAACACTGACTTGCGTGTCAATCCTATCCGAGGACGTGGATTTTAAGGGTTAGGTCACCACCCTCCACTTGGTTTGGTTGCACGGCGTGTGCCAGTTCAGGAAGATGATGGCTTAGGCAAGCCCAAGTTTTCAATTCCCTGTTTTGAAGGCTCCACAGATGTGAAAGAGTATCTCACTTGGGAGTTGAAGATGGAAAAACTATGGCGCTTACATGCTTGCACTGAAGATAGGAAGGTCAAGCTTGCTTCTTCGGAATTTGATGGCTATGCATTGCGTTGGTGGGATGATATTATGACTGAGATATGTGAAACTAATGGAACCCCTATTCGCACTTGGCGCGAGATGAAGGAGACCATGAAGGCTCGTTTTTTCCCCACTAATTATTTGCGGACAGTTTTTGATAAGTTGCAACAATTGAAGCAAGATAATATGACGGTTGATGCATACTATATGGAGATGGAGATGTTGCTACAACATGTGCGTGTTCGTGAGGCTGTTCAGATGACTATGCAAAGTTTTTTCCATGGGCTGAAATTTACTATCAAGAGTATTGTTCGGCATCACCAATATTTTACAATGAATGATCTCTTACACCTTGCAAGGGAGGCTGAATCACAGCTTGCAGAAGAGGCACAAATGAAATCAAGATATTCCACATCCAACAAATTTTCTCCAAGGACACCTGCCGTACATATGGAGAATAATGGTGCTACTAACCGCCCTTCTTCATCTTACTCCAAGCCAGCCTCCAATGTTTCTATGGCCAAGAAGCCAGCTGCTCCTGTCACTAGTGCAGGATCCAACATGTCTACAGCTCGCAATCGCGAGATGACTTGTCAATCTTGCAGTAATTGATGACCCACAAGTGTAGGGGATCTATTGTAGCATTTTCGATAAGTAAGAGTGTCAAACCCAACGAGGAGCAGAAGGTATTAACAAATAATCTTGAGATAAGAATAGCTGCAAGTACTGAAAGGTAAAATTTTATGGGTTTTCTGGTATAAGCAACAAGGAGATAAAAGCAAATAAAGTAAATTATGATAAGGTGCAGCAAGTGGCCCAATCCTTTTGTGCAAAGGATAAGCCGAAGGATCAAACTTATAAAAACTAAAACGTTCTTGAGGACACACGGGAGAAATAGTCATGTGCCTTCGCCATATTCCGTCTCGGTACTATGTTTTGTGTTGATAAGTGTTGTGTGGGTGAACCTATGCTACTGCATTTTCTAGACTAAGATAAGCACACTCTTATGATTAAACCTCTTGCAAACATCCGCAAATACAAGAGAGAAATTAAGTCAAAGCCTAACCATAGCAATAAACTTTACGATCCAACAATCCCTCGTGCAAAAGTGTGTGAACTGGGGTTCAAGTTTCTGTCACTCCGGCAACCCACCATAAGCATACTTTATACACAATGCATTCCCCTAGATCCTTAAAAGGTGACGTGTTGTGTAGTCACGTTCACACAACACCACTAGAAGAATAACACCACAACTTAAATATCAAACAACACATATTACTTCAACATCATATGACTACTAACAACTAGACTTCTCCCATGTCCTCAAGAACTAAAGGAACTACTCACAAGACATAAAAGAGATCATGATCAGAGGTGATAAATATATGATAAACAATCTGGTCATAACGATAATTCTCCAACAAAACTCAATAGCATTCACCACAAAGATTAATCAACACTGGTAGAGTAGAGGTGATGGATAGTACAAGTTACAACTTGGATTGCAATGGCGAGATGAGATCGGATGAAGATGGAGAAGGTGCTAATGGTGAGGATGATGGTGATGATTGTAACAGCCCAAAACTGACAAATTCCATATAAATTTGTATTTTTATTTTTCCCATTGGGGAAGAAAATTTACACTTTTATTCTTACAATAATCTTGAGGATTCATAATCATATTTTTATATGATTTTATCTTCTCGTTGTTTATTTCTTCTATTGCCTTTTCTTGCTCTCATTTATTAAATGAATAAACGCAGAGAGGCACTTCAGTGGCCATTGGGCCGAAACCACCCAGCACATCTTCTCTTCAGCCCAGCTGAGCCGAGCCCACTTCTCCCCCCCCCCTCTCTGATTTTCCAGCGGGACCCACATGTCATCTTCTGAAGGGGAGCCTTGGCGCAGTGGTAAAGCTGCTGCCTTGTGACCATAAGGTCACGGGTTCAAGTCCTGAAAACAGCCTCTTACAGAAATGTAAGGAAAGGCTGCGTACAATAGACCCAAAATGGTCGGACCCTGCGCAAGCGGAAGCTACATGCACCGGGGTGCCCTTTTTTTTACCCACATGTCATCTTCTCCTTCCTCACCTTTTCCCCTCACGATTGAGAAAGCAGAGGAGGAGAGGACGGTGTGGAGCCCCTCCTCCAGTGTCCCCGGCAGCCTGCCCTGCTCTCCCCCTTATAGCCTCACCCCAACCCCTCCAGGAACCCTAGTTCCCTTCTCCCCCTCCCAAGCCATTGCCGCCAATTTACTCTCCCTCTTCTTCCCCTTCCCCTCTCTGTTTTATTCATGCTCGCCATGGACAGGAGGTCCATGGCCTCGACTTCTTCTTCCCCGTCCTCCAGCGCGTCCCAAGAACCTGCAGATGGAGCTAGAGCGCCCAACTCGTCTTCCCCACGCCTGGAGCAGTGGAGACGTCGCCCTCGACCACGTCTTCTTCAAGCCGGCGCCTTCCCCGAGCTGATCGCCTCCACCGTGACGATGCCCTCTTCCCCAAGCCGATCATCGACGGCAGCAAGCCCCCTGTGAGCCGCCCGTCTCTCCAATGTCCCGTGTAGCCCGCGCGTAGGCTGTTGCCGTGGTCGCCGTGCACCCATTACGCCCCGTCCTTCTGGGACACGAGCAGAACGTGCGCGCGCGTGCCCCTCCTCATTCCAGCGCCTGTCGGGCCCGTACGTAGCTTCTTCCTCGCCGATGTCGCCATGTCTTAGTGCGTCTCCGTGCTCCCGGTTCGCCTCGTGCGTGACCCAAGAGCTGAGCGCAACAATAGCTCGTGCATGGCATCCCCAGGTCGCGTCTTTGGCCACGCCCATGTTCCCCTTGCGAGCAGCCCGTGCCCCCTGTTCGTTCCTGCCGTGCAGGTTCAATTTCCATCAGAGTCGGTTGGTGTTGATTTCTTCAGTTTGGGTTGGATTCAGTTATCTCACTTTCTTCTAGTTTAGCTAGCTTTCAACTTGTTCTTTGTACAGTAGTACAGTGGTAGTGGTAGAGCATCGTGGGTTGCATCCAGGAGGTCCCTTTCGCGACCTGAGTGTGTTGCTGCTGGCAGTCGCTGTCTCCTCCTGGCCCTTTCACGGTGATGGTGATGGGCAGGTCGCCTCCAGCGTGCTCCTGTTGTATGTGGTCTGAGGCCGCTCGCTTTCTCGGCCGCTCCGACCCGCCCCGTGCATCCCCGATATGCAGCGGTCGGCAAGTTTGTTGGCTTTTAAGCACTAGATCAAATCACCCAGGATCTGAAACTCACACGTACGTATACACTAGCTACCCAAGAAAGCTGCTGGATGGATCAACAATACCAGCACTAGTACATGTCTCGCTAGATACTTGCGTACGTGCTGGCTAGCTTGCTCTCGTCAGGATCGATTCGATCTTACTTGAGCGACTCAGGCGACGGCGAGCACTCGGCGATAACAGATTTATGGCTACAGGACCCTGTCGGTCCTGCTGAAACTTTGTATTACTTTTTCTCCTTTTCTGTTTTTCGGTGGTACAAAGATTACAGGGATACATGGGTATATAAAGAAGCTACCTAGCCTCTAAAGCAATCCTACTTGGTGACTTATTCCAGCCAATATCGGACACGAGTCCGTGTTTAACTCTAACATTCACCTCCTTACACACGGTTTCCTCGCGTCACAGCTTGGACGCCGATCCTTTCCCGCATCTCCTAGAACTTCTGTCGTCCGAGAGACTTCGTGAGAATATCGGCAAGCTGATCCTTCGTGTTCGCGTGTTGAACCTCGATCATCCCTTCCTCTATGCACTCCCGGATGTAGTGGAACTGGACATCTATATGCTTACTCCTCTCATGATAAACTGGATTCTTGCACAATGAGATTGCAGCTTGGTTGTCAATCTTGAGTAACACCGTCTGCACCTCCCGCTTTGTAAGATCAGCTAGAAGTCTTCTCAGCCACACAGCTTGACAAGCCGCCGTACCTGCCGCTATGTATTATGCTTCGCATGAAGACCATGCAACTACCTTTTGCTTCTGAGAATTCCAGCTGATCGGATTCGGTCCTAGGTAAAATACCATGCCCGTTGTGCTCTTCCGATCATCAACATCACCTGCCATGTCGCTGTCTGAATAACCGTGAAGGACCAAACCTTCCTTTCCCTTTCGATACGTGCATCCAAGATCGATGGTGCCTTTCACATAGCGCAAGATTTGATTGACCGCGCTCATGTGTTCGGTCGTCGGATTCTCCATGAAACGACTCACGATCCCGACTGAATATGCCAAGTCAGGTCGAGTATGCACCAAATATCTTAGACTGCCCACAATGCTTCGATACATTGTGGTGTCCACAGGCGGATTTGAGCTTGACTTGCTCAACTTGTGACGTTGGTCCATTGGAGTTTGCACCTTGTAGCAATCTGTCATGCCACACTTGTCCAATAACTTGACCGCGTACGCCGATTGACATAGGGAAATCTCACTGGAGCTTTGCTTCACTTCGATGCCTAAGTAATAGCTGAGTAATCCCAGATCGCTCATGCTAAACTTCTTCTTCATCTGCGCCTTGAAAACTTCAATCTCTCGCGCGCTATCTCCGGTGATAATCAGATCGTCGACATATACTCCAACTAGCAGATTTGAACCTTTGGAGTTCTTCGTATAGACTGCATGCTCGAGGGGACATCTCTTGAACCCGAGCGAGACCATACTTTGGTCCAACTTTGCGTTCCAAGCTCTTGGCGCTTGCTTCAGCCCATATAGTGCCTTCTTGAGCTTGTAAACTTTCTGTTCTTCGCCTTTCTTCTCGTAGCCGAGGGGTTGTTCCACGTACACTTCTTCTGTGAGATCACCGTTGAGGAAAGCGGATTTAACATCCATGTGATGAACCTTCCAATCCTCTTGTGCTGCCAAGGCTAGGAGCAGCCTCACAGTCTCGAGTCGAGCAACTGGTGCAAACACCTCCTCATAGTCGACTCCTTGACGTTGTACGTAGCCCTTTGCGACGAGTCTTGCCTTGTACTTCACAATAGCACCTTGCGTGTCCTTCTTTAACTTGTAAACCCATTTCAAACCTATGGCCTTATGGTTGGAAGGTCGGGTTACCAAACTCCACGTGCCATTGCTCTCGATCGCCTTTATCTCCTCGTCCATGGCGTGCATCCAGCTTGGATTCTTGCTCGCCTCTACAAAGTTCGCCGGCTCCTCAACTCCGAGCAAACATAGTCCGGAGTACTCGAGCGTAACTGGCTTTGCTTTCTTGTAGATTTCTTCGAGGGTCTTGTAGCGATGAGGCCCGGAAGAATCCGTGGCTTGCGAAGGAGGCGACACAAATTGTGTCGGCATTGATGCATTTGAGGAAGATTGTGGAGTCTCGTGTGATGCCGATTCATTGGCATCCTCGTCGTCGTGACCGTGACCATCGTCTTGATTGTCGTTGTCACCTCCGAGATCTCCACTCGCGTCGTGCGCGTCGTTGTCGCTATCTTGCGACCCTTGCGCATCATCATTGGCGTCGGCACCATGGTGATTGAATCCATCGTGATCACCTTGGTTGGGCGTTCCGCCATCCACCTGGATAACCTCTTCTGCATCATCATCATCTGGAAATTCAACTGTGAACATGTTACCATTTGGAGCGTCGTCGTCGTTTGATGAGCCCCAGTTCCACGATTGTTTTTCTTCAAACACAACGTCGCGTGAAACTTTTAGACGCTTGGTTCGTGGATCGTAGAAGCGGTATGCCTTGGTGCCCGAATTCCTCTCGTATCCGATGAACACCATCTTGGTGCTGCGATCGGCCAGCTTTGAGAGGTGCGGCTCCGTCGTCTTCACATGTGCTACGCACCCGAACGTCCGTAGATGAGACACACTCGGCTTACGTCCGTAAATTGCTTCATACGGAGTCTTGCCGATCACCGCCTTCGTTGGAGCACGGTTGAGAAGATAGACCGCCGTTGTGACAGCTTCTCCCCAAAAGACCCCTGGCATGTTCTTGCTCTTGAGTAGGCTTCTCGCCATGTCCACGACGGTACGATTGCGTCTTTCAACAACACCGTTCTGCTGCGGCGTATAAGGTGTCGTGAGGAACCTCTTTATGCCAATCTTCTCGCAGTAGTCGTTGAACTCGTTCGACGTAAACTCCCTGCCGCGATCAGTCCGAAGAGCGCGAACCTTCAGTTTGAGTTCCATCTCCGTTGCAGCCTTCAGTTTCTTGAAAGCTTCAAACGCCTCGTCTTTAGATCGTAGGAGGACGACCCACATGTATCTCGAGTAGTCATCTACCACAAGAAAAAAGTACTTCTTTCCCGCGTGAGTTGCTGGGGTGATAGGGCCACATAAATCACCATGTAGCAGCTCAAGTGCGTTACTTGCACGATAGGTAGACTGAGCAGGGAACGGCTTGCGGTGCTGTTTTCCAACCAAGCACCCGTCACATACTCGATCAACATGGTCGATGATTGGCATCCCAGATACCATCTCCATTTTCGACATCTTCTTCAGGGCGTAGAAGTTAACATGTCCAAATCTGGCATGCCATAACCACGAATCATCATCACTCTTGACGAGCCAACACTCCGGTTGAGTAGGATAGAGGGTGAGAATATAGAGCCTGTTCCGTGTGCGGTTTACACGCACTAGCACGTGTCGGAGCTTATCGAAGATCGTCATCACTCCGTACTCAATATGCACCTTGCATCCAATCTCGTCAAGTTGTCCGATAGAGATGATGTTGCTGCGAAGCTGTGGGATGTAGTATACTCCGGTGAGAATGCGATGTTCGCCGTTGAGACCCATGAAGAGAACAGAGCCCTGCCCGCAAATCTCCACAGTTGAGCCATCACCGAATTTTACCGAGCCTTTGACATCATATTCAAGGTCGAGGAATTTCTCCTTGCATCCCGTCATGTGGTTACTAGCACCTGTGTCCAGATACCATGACACGTTCTGATTCCCGGATAACTTTGGCACCACCTTCTTCTCATGAAGTAGCACCTCCCGGGTTGGTTTTGCAACCACCGTGTTGACGATCTCACAAACTTCGGACATCAGAAGACCCGGATGGTCGTCTTCCTGCGTCGCCAAATTTGCTTTGATCTCACGCTTGTTAGGCTTCGGACAATCCCTTGCAAAGTGACCCATCTCATTGCAGTTGTAGCACTTTACCTTCGACATATCAAAGTTTCGTGGCTCCTGCTCGTTAGATCGGCCAGCCTTTCCACTACCTTGTGGCTTGCCTTTTCCTTTGCCTTTTCTGATGTATCTGTCGCCCTTTGTGTTACTTGAACCTTTGCTATCGTTGCGTCTCCCGTTGCTACTTGGGGTCTCCCACTCTCTGCGTGAGTACAGGAGTTGATCTCCGCCTCTTCCGTTGCCTTTCCGACAGCCGCGAGCATTCTCTTCCCATGTCCGCAGGCGTCCGATCGCCTCCGTTATGGTCATGCTCTCGATGTCGGTAATTTGCTCAAGCGTGCCGATGATGTATGTGAATTTATCAGTCACAGAACCGAAAAATTTCTCCACAATCTCGACTTCATCGAGCTTTGCACCCAGCGCGCGGATCTCTCCCACCAGAGTAGTCAGACGCATGGCGTAGTCGTTCACCGATTCAGTTTCCTTCATCTGCAACTTGTGAAGTTGGCGCTTCAGCACTTGTGCCCGAGCCTTCGTGACGCGATCTTCTCCAATCCTCATCTCTTTGAGTGTGTTCCATGCCTCTCTTGCCGTCTCGTACTCCGCCAATGTCATCAGCACGGAGTCCGGTACAGACTGGGCTATGGCGGCCATGGCACCTTCGTCGCACTCATCGTCGACGTCGTCGTCGGTGACTGCTTGCCACACTCGGAGGGTTCGGAGAATAATCTTCATCTTTACGGCCCACACACCGTAGTTGGTGTCGGTCAGCATCGGGTACTGGATGGGGATGTTGCGATGCGCCGTTACGTTGGCGCCGCTCGTTCCTCCACCGCTCGTCGCTGGCTTCCCGCCCTTCTTCACCTTGTCGCCGTTCTTGTTCGCCTTGGAGCCGTCGTTGCCGGACTTGTCCCTCTTTGAGCCGTCGTTGCCGGACTTGATCCCCTTGGAACCGCCTTTGCCGGCCTTGCTCGTCTTGGAACCGTCGTTGCCGGACGCTACAGACTCCACGTCGTTCATCGTGGATCGTCGAGGCTCTAGATACCAATTGTTGGCTTTTAAGCACTAGATCAAATCACCCAGGATCTGAAACTCACACACGTACGTATACACTAGCTACCCAAGAAAGCTGCTGGATGGATCAACAATACCAGCACTAGTACATGTCTCGCTGGATACTTGCGTACGTGCTGGCTAGCTTGCTCTCGTCAGGATCGATTCGATCTTACTTGAGCGACTCAGGCGACGGCGAGCACTCGGCGATAACAGATTTATGGCTACAGGACCCTGTCGGTCCTGCTGAAACTTTGTATTACTTTTTCTCCTTTTCTGTTTTTCGGTGGTACAAAGATTACAGGGATACATGGGTATATAAAGAAGCTACCTAGCCTCTAAAGCAATCCTACTTGGTGACTTATTCCAGCCAATATCGAACACGAGTCCGTGTTTAACTCTAACAAAGTTCGCCGTGCTCCTCTACTGTCCCCTCATCCACCTCGCCTCTGCGTTCCGGTGCGCCGTTCAGGACCAGGCGCAATCGGCGTCTTCTTCTGCTTCGCCATCACCATCTTCTGCGCAGGTAGACAGCCCTTTTTCTCTGAATAAAGGCTTCCAAATTTCAACGCTATAGCTGACTGATTGCTTCATAGGAGCAGAGTCCGTTTTGTCTTCATCGACCTTGACTCCCAGGAATATGCCGCATCAGCGGCGCGCTGTCTCCCTCCTCGGCCGGCTCACACGTACCTTCTTCTGCGCAGGTACTTCCTCTGCTTTTTTCTCTGAATTAAGGTTCAAATTTTTTGACTCCATGGCTGACTGATGATTGCTTTATAGAAGCAGAGGTGGCGATCCCACAATCCGGCTGCTCCGCTTTTGCGGTTTATATTTTGATGTTTAGCTTCCTGTTATGGCTAGACCTTCTGGATTCCTTCCTATGTTGTATTTGCCCTCACTGATTATGAGCGATCATCTGTTCGTGATGGTTTTGTCTACATTCCTTTCTGCCATTTGCTTTGGGAAATGCAATCCTAAAGTAGATCATAATGTATGCACATAGCTTTCAGAAATTTAACAATGTTGATGTAGTTTATCTACACCACAGTTGAGAGAACCAAAACTAAGAACCAACACTCCTCTAAGTTCAGACTTGTATCTATTCTGAGGTATTTTTCTTATAAAGAATACAGATATTATTTGTATTTATTTTGGCTGCGAACCCAGCAGTTTTTCAAATTCAGACTTGTGTATATTTGGGGGTATGTTCTACAAAGAATACAAATATTACTAGATTTTTTTGGCTATATACCTTTGCTTGCATCTGCTTATATTTTTTATCAATCTGTATGACCAATTTGTGGATTATTATTTATGGTATACATTGTTACCATTTCATGGTTTAATTACAAAGAATGGTTTCTGCTATACTCCAGGTGTTGTTGCTCTTTGGCTTTTCCGTTTTATTCTTCAACATTGGCAATTTTTCAAATGGTTTGAAAAAAATACAAATGCTACTTTTAAATGGTGCAGGGTAATTCTATCGGAATGAGAGAATAATAGAGATGCCCTTGCCATATATAAAGAGTTGTAACTTTACCAAATGTCGTTCTCAAAGAGTGCAGTTGTATTGACTTTGTACCATCCTTCAAATAAATATGTGTTCAGGATTTTTATGGTTTACATTATCATAGATTGGAGAAAACCATATCGAATCTGGATTAATTAATTAAGTGGTGTGTTTCCATATTTGGATCTATTTGTTTCAATTTTCAACTTTCATTTATTTATTACATGTTGTTGTGATAATATATTTTATTTATGTCAAGAAGGTGTGTATTTGTAGATTTATATCAAACTATTTATTTGTACATTCCTGATTGCTTTTGTAGGGCATCGACTTGATTCTGCTGAAGCACCCAGCGTCATCAAGGGATTTGGGAGGGAAAACGCCCTGTTTCTTCCTCTTTGCCAAGCATTCCACAACAAGCTTCATCGTTCTCTTCGGGGTCAGGTCCATAGGTTATATTTGGTTTTCGAGCTGATGGGCCCAATGGCCATACTCCGTTAGGTATGCTCTTTGTGCTATCCATTCATTGTGTGAGGTGTACTCTGCTTTCAACTTTATGTTTTTCTCTTGATTATTTTGGTATATCCATTGCCGTATGTCGATCCCGCGCAAACTGTTTTGAATAGACAAAAACGCAAACTTATTTGGAGTTACCGTTGAGAGAAAAAGAAACATACGCACTTCACTATCATCGAATATATTTAATTTTTTTATCAATGTTTGTCCATGTAGTTTAACTGGTGTCATCTTTTTTCTATACAGTTCAACGACCAATTCCTCCGTTTACTAGAAAAAATATAGCTTTGTTGAAAGGTGACTTGCTTCTGTTGTGCTAGATCGACAGGTATGCACTCCATTCCAAAAGCACTATGGTTCATAAACAAAAAAAAAACTATGATTCAAAATACACAGGTGTCATTTCTTTGACAAAACACTCCATCCTGCCGTGCCCTCAAGAAAGTTTTATGATGCATGTATCTCACTATATTTAAACATGGCGCACTCATTGTTTCTTTTTAGATTAAAGATTTATTATAGGAGCAATTATACGTTGTTATTTACATGTGTGTGTGGATCATAACAGTAAAATAAAAACTGATATCATAATGCTACACTCTGTTTAATGTTGCTTCTTTCGCCATGATGATGATATGTTTTGCAACATTTTAATTTGTACTACAAAATTAGAAGGGGAACACTTATTTCACTGATCTGCTCTATTTTCATTTGCATCGGAAAACTGAATGCAACTATCGACTGCAAGCTTGCTATTTACCTGTGTGTGGAACTGTGGATCATAACAGCAAAATAAAAACTGATATCATAATGCTATACTCTGTTTACCGTTGCTTCTTTTGCTAGGATGATGATATGTTTTGCAACATTTTATAAAAAATTAGAAGGGGGGCACTTATATATGATTCTCCTCAGTCTTATTACCTTTTTAACAATTCTGTTTGATTAAGATGGTGGATCAGTATTCTAAGTATTATATTGCTTCACACTCACCTTTTTCACTTTATTAAAATATGCTAATATTACGATAATTTCACAGGAACTAGCTATAAAAAAAACATGCATTCCGGAGATGAAAGCTATATTGGAAAGGTATATACTGAGTACCACTTGATTCAATAGTTTCTTTTTTCTAACCGTATTTTTTACATATTGTTATTTAATCTTACAAAGAACTAAAAGTGAATCATTCTCATTTACAGATCTGCTTCTAAGAAGCTACTAACATCAGAAATTGTCAAAGAAAAAGCAACAGATCACCACATCAAGTAAACTCGGCTACTCAAGCAATGTCTAAACAAAAGCAGAAGCCTAGCGAGTGGTCAAGATACATCATGTCCGTTGTAAATAAGTTTCGATCTCTTTTACAACTAGACCAGCTGAACTATGGTATCAAGTCATGAACTATGGTAGAAGTGTATCAAGTCATGAACTATGGTAGAAGTGTAGCAAGTGCTGTTTCGATCTATTTAGTAACAGAATACTTATATATACATATATTTCTGACCTGCTATCATACTATTTGTTATGAAACTTATGTGCTTATCTATTAGAAGCTTCTTTGTTTCTTAATTTTATTTCCAACTACAGGAACCACAGAGGCTGAACAATCCCATACAAAAACTATACTTCCTCTACATGGTTGTAACCTGTATCCCATCAAATACACGGTCAATTTCTTAAAAAGCACATATATGCAAAGGCTACACGACGGGCATGGCCATCAAGTCTGCTAGTATTTACTCCATCCGATTCATAAAAAGTATCGCTCATCTAGTACAAAGTTTGTACTAGCTTAGTACAAAATGAGCGACACTCATTATGAATCGGAGGAAGTACTAGAATTGCTCTTACCAAGCGCCTCACAACAGCCTCGAACAAATCACCATACTACGGCAGGCATGCGCATCATTGACGTGTGTCTATATTCTGTGAGGCTGCATGCTCATAACGAACTACTTCCTCTGATCCAAATTAATTGACGCACACTCACTTAGTACAACTCTGTACTAGAGTTGTACTAAGTGTGCATCAATTAATATGAATCGAAGGGAGTACAGTACATTGTTTATCTACTCCCTCTGTCCCATAATGTAGTATCATTTTTTCAGTTAGTCTAGCTCAAAAAACGATACTACATTATGAAACAGAGGTAATACTTGCTAATTTAGCATTAAGATACTGCCAGGCTGCTTATACATTGGTAATCTACGTGCTAAATCGGCTCAACGTTTGGTGTCCACCAGCAGCAGCGTCATGCTCTCTGACTGGAGAGCGTCTACTAATCGGTCAGTTTACACATGAGTAAGGTGCAAACAGTTTACAGGTAAAAAAAATGCTGGGCATTCAGCATTGATTTAAAGTGACTTGTGTTCCAACTGGGGGGAAAGTAAATCAACTTTGAAAAGAAAGTTACTACACGCAACTTAGCAACAACAAAGAAACAGTATAACACTAACAAATCCAAGGAACCAACTTTTCAGCAAAAGTACTGGTATGCTAGTTCAAGACCGATCAATCAAAAACGTTACATGAGACCAATAGTTCAAGGCCAGAGCAAATTTATTGCACGAAATAAAATTGACAGCACTGGTGCAATGTGGCTTAGACATCCTGCCGATCTTCACTGGATAAGTACTGTAGATAAGCTGCACAGAATCACAAGACTGTCAACTACGTAATCTTCTAGCAGTTCTTCCTACATAAAGGCTCTGAACAGATAAATGACTAAACAACATTGGCATACCAGTTTTTACTGAGTGGAAAAACAGATGCCTACTCTTCCTTAAAGATTCCCATACCTGCAAAGAAACAGCCACAAATATTACCGGCTAATCTGCTGCTTGTCTACTAATTATATCTCACATTTCTATGAATATTTTCCTCTATGTAAGTGTAATAGTTTAGTTTAGCATTGCCGAAATACTCAGTATGCAGTGACTGTGTTGCACCTCTGCTTTGTTTAACCCTGCTTTCTGACCGTGTTTGTGGGGTGTTTACATTGGTGCAAAAAGGGAAAGCTGTTCCTTGAGCAGCAGCGGCCAGACAACCGTAGTGATAGATCCACAGATGAATGGCTAATCTGCTGCTTGTCTACTAATTATATCTCACATTTCCAAAGGTTACTTTCCAGCATTTTAATGTCATGACATAGTTTAGCATTGTAAAAATATCCAGTATGCAGTGTGTATGTTGCACCTGTGTGTTTTGTTGTCCTACTTTCTAACCGTGCTAGTAGGATATTACACTGGTGCAAAAAGGAAAAGCTGCTCCTTGGAGAAGCAGCGGCCAGACAACCATAGAGATAGATCCACAGATGAATGGTGAACATGCTGTTTGTCTACTAAATCTATCCCACAGTTCTTGCAATGATTTAACATGTTTGCTCTAATATGCTTGTCAAGATAGCTGTTCACCTTCTGCATTACTTCACCTGTAATTTGCTCATTTCTGTTTTCTTGCTACCATATTAAACATGGTGCACAAATGAAATGCTACCGACACATTACTGATGTCTATAGCTTTGCAATGTTTGATGTTGATGCTTGAGTGTCAGATACAATACGATGAAATTTGGTGCAACCCAAAACTGCATAATAAAACACAACTATTCAGAATTAACATACCTTCTGCAGAATCAACTTCATAAAATGCAAAGCCTTCCTCACTGCTAAGAGAGGGCTGAACCTCCTCAGGGACTGGGGCATCCTCCGCAAGCAGCTCAAAGACTGGGGCATCTGGGGCATCCTGCACAAGCAACTCAAGGACAGGGGCATTCTCCTCAGGGACTGGGGCATCCTGCACAAGCAACTCGAGGACTGGGGCATCCTCCACAGGTAACTCCGGAACATGGAACTTGCCTGCATTTGACAAAAATTGTCAACACTAACAAAACATTTCAGAACCAATAACCAATCACATAGACATATAATGTCGAGAGACATACGTGCTGTCCGGTGCTTGCGGTTCACCTTCTTCCTGTTTGTTTCACGAGGAATAAGAGGGGTGGGCAGGTGGTCGTACGCCGCCGCTGCATAAAATATATGACGTTTAATGTCAACATGTTCTAGCAGTACAGAAATTTTGACTAAATACAGTCCATTAGTGATAATCAGTGATCAGTCTATATAGAGAAAAGAGTATAGATTACCGTTAGGGTGTGGGTACACCACAGCACGGCCTCGATAGTACCCAAGATAGACTTTGGCCAAATGAAACTCGACCAAGATCTCATCAGGGATGGGGTCCATGTCTTCTGCAAAAATGAAACCAATGTCTACATTAAAGAACAACAAGCAATTGATATGATGCACCAATCAAGTTGTCACTACAACAACATGCTAAGCTAAACATGCCTGGTAAGATTTGTTCCCACAAAACCTAGACAACCTCTGCAGTCACATCTATTCGAACAAAAATTGTAGACAACATGTTCTGCTAGAGTACAAGAACAGAGATTTCGACCCAGATCAGAAGGTTCGAACAAAAACCCTAGAAACATGCTCTGCTAGAGTAGAAAAACAGCAAATGATTTCGATCCAGATCGGGGGGGTCGAACAAAAAATCCTAGACAACATGCTCGGCTAGAGTACGAACAGCTAAACTTCCACGATTCTTTTCGATCCAGATAGGAGGTTCACACAAAAACCCTAGACGAACTTTGACGATCTCGATCCAGATAGGGAGGTTCAAACAAAAACCCTAGACAGCATGCTCTGCTAGAGTACGAGAAGGGGGGAGGGGAAACACCTTGGCGTGGGAACGATGGCGGCGAAAGAGGGGAGAGCCTGGGGGGTCGAACAAAAAAACCCTAGACAACATGCTCGGCTAGAGTACGAACAGCTAAACTTCCACGATTCTTTCGATCCAGATAGGGAGGTTCAAACAAAAACCCTAGACGAACTTTGACGATCTCGATCCAGATAGGGAGGCTCAAACAAAAACCCTAGACAGCATGCTCTGCTAGAGTACGAGAAGGGGGGGGGGGAGGGGAAACACCTTGGCGTGGGAACGATGGCGGCGAAGGAGGGGAGAGCCTGCGAAGGGCGTGGCCTTCTCCGGGGGAGAGTTCGTGGGAGGCGAGGCGAGGCGAGGCGGCGGCGGCGGCGGCGGAAAAGAGGAGGGGAGATGCATCGAGTAGGTTATTTATAGGTTATTCCAGTTTGGGAAGTGGGCTTCCGACTAGGGTTTGGGCCTAGAGGCCACGGAGAGAGAGTGTGGTGGTGGTGGGCAGGCAATTCGGCTCGCTCTCTTGCGCTTCAACGCCAAAATGGTGTAAGGAAAAAATAGTGTTTTACCCAAAAATTTACTGACCTTGGATCATATACCCAAAATTGATTGTACATTTATAAAATACACAATAGGGAGTTGGAAATAAAAAACTTCTTAACACTCAGCCCCTCCTATTAAACTAGAAATGAAAAAACGATACAACCCATGATTAGAGGGGGTCAGCTTCATCGTCTGGATCAGGAAACCTCCCTGACCAGCGCTGCCTGGCTGATCCTGGCGGAAAATAAGTCGCGGTATTCAGCGTTAAGCGACATTGCTCACCAAATTGATAGTCTACTACTTGTATTTCTTACTATCACTTTGATTTATACTTGGACTTTCGATACCTCTCCCCTAGTGATGGGCAGACCTAGATAAAAAATGATCGGTGTCCTAGCATGAAATTATTCATAATTTTCAACTAAACATGGGGTGTCATACAATACATATTGTATGAAAGTTACAAAGAAAAAGTTATGCATCCGGGTAGCTTAACGTGGGTACGCCCCTGCCCCTAGTGTACTGGATAGCTTGAAAAGGATGGCACATTTGGAGACTTCCACATCATAACTTACTTACTTCCCTTTTTGAATGATATGAAAATAAATTATATTGCCTATATTTTTTTTAAATATCACTAACACTTTTTTTAAATGCGTGAACATCTTTTGTACGGTTCTTTCCTCTTATGTGTTTTATCTATTGATTTTCAACTCAGATTTGTGGTTTTATGTGTTCTCTTTGGGGGGGTGATTTTCTTCGCTTGTTTTTTTTTTTGTATTTTTAGATACATGTTTATTTTTTGGATGCACATTACAAAAAAAATGTATACCTGGAAAAAAAATTCATACATGTTAAACATCTTCAATATATTTTGTTAATATTTTCAATGCGTAATAATAATTTATAAATGCATGTTAAACATATTTTTAATGTTATTAATATATATTTTTAAATGTCATGTACATACTTTGAAACACATGATTTTCTAAATGTTACGTAGATTTCTTAAAACTGACCTAGAATATTTTATAGTGTTACACAAACATTTCTTGTATTGTATAAAATTTTCCCAAAATAACATTAACAATTTTCTTGGAATGTTTCAATATTTAAATTTTTTCACAAACATTTTGTTGAATGGATGAAAAAAATCTAAATAAACTACAAAAATTTACATTATATAAACTTCTTAAAAATCATAAATATTTTTTAAACACGTAAATATTTTGAAATGTCATGAAATATTTTTCTTGAATGCCATCAAGATTTCCAAAAGTTTTGTGAATATTTTTTACACCCCGCGGGCACTTTTTTAAGGTGTGATGAACACCTTTTAAAATGAACATTTTTAATATATGTATTTTAATATTTTAAAATGCTAACAAAGGTAATAGGAATGACACAAACTAACTAAAGCATGCTACGGTGCTACTTTGCTCACTTCCTAAGGCCTGGAATGCTCGGTCTCGCACTAACCACACTTATGCCCATCATAGAGAGCTCGGTGGGTGTTGGAGTTAGCCTGCCAACGTACACGCCAAAGGTATCTTCAACAACGATCCTTAAAATAAATACAATGTTCGTTTGTGTACTACTTTGAATCGGTTTATGAACACTAATTGGGGATACTTTATTCAACTGTATCCTTTATATGTTCACCTCTAAGTTTTATAAAAGTTGGCAACACTAAAAAATATATATTATAATTCAATAATATGTTTAAATTAAATAGTTTAAATTTTAATTCAACTCGTGCGTATGTTTATATTGTTCCTTTTACCGAATCCTAAATGCTCATTCGGATTTTCTTGAGTTACTCAATATTAAATTTGCTGATGCATTTGGTTAAATTTATGAAATGTGATTAGATTATGATATGGAAGTTGAATAGGATCTCTCGTGATTTCAAATTCCAAACCTTGGGCAACATCTTTACTCTCATCCTTCATGATCATATACCGCATGATCACACAATATGTCATCACCTCCCACAAGGTCTCGAGATCTCATATGTTTGCATATCCTCGAGCAACTACAATACGGGTTTGTAGCAGTTCAAATGCTCTCTCTGCATCCTTTTATCTCCTTTTTATATTTGGATAAAGTGAGTTTTTTTATCAACCGATTCCAAGATGATTTTAACAAATAACGCCCATGCAGGATAGATATCGTCAATCAGACAGTATCCCGTGTTGTACACATGCCCGTTAACAGTATAGTTGCACGGAGGAATTTGTTCTTTAGCCAACTTACAAATAATGAAGGCCTTTACAACACATTGATATCATCGTGAGGCTCGGGTATGCCAAATAAAGTGTGCTAAATCTAAAAGTCATGTGATGCTACTACTTTAAGAAGGATCGTAGGTTTTTAACATGGCCCTGATACTGATATTGTAGAACATATGTATAGTTTTTTCATCTGCGGTGCATGCAGTCAGGAAATTCGAGCATATCTAGTCCAAGAATGAAAGCATTTTGTGTGCGTACATTACTTCTAATGTAAATATCTCCTACTACTTGTATGGACACATTGTAATGCAAAATATCGAAAATTATAAATTACTTCTACTATCCATATTTACAATATATTATATATTTTTATCTTAAAATGGACGAACACGGCAACCGCGCTCTTCATAATCTAGTAGTCTAAATAATAAATGTCAATTCCAATGGAACTCTCACACCTGGTTAGGTTATGGTGCTCCACAAAGAATATCCATGGTTAAAAGGGTAGAAAACTAGAAATATTTGATCCCATGGGTGTGGTTGGATTTCAATCGATCTCATAAAAACAATTATTCTTCAGTTAGTTTTTTTTTACCACACAAAAAAAAACAAGCAAGTCACTACGTAGATCCGATGGTTTATAAGTTGATTGAGAAATAATTTGTTCTTAAACGATTGAGAAATAACAATAACAAATGAAAGAAAGCCCGACTATAAGAAAAAGTCGTAAGTTTCGACCATAATTACCTATGTGCCAGGACTTTGCAAATAGTTCCCGTGTGAAATACGGGATCCATGACAAATTAGTAACCCCAATCTGGATCTGGATCTCAATCTTCATAGGCTAATTCAGAAGTCGTTGATATCTTCTAAGCCTTCACAAAGAATATCCCTCTTTAGAAGGTTGAAGCCAGGCACCGACGAAGGTGGAGGCGGTACCATGGCCGCGCGCGGGCCGGTCACTATCCAGGGATCGAGTCCCTTGTTCATCTGCAGGAGATGAGGAGCAACGGCGCCATGGCCGAGTCCATTAGCGCAGCGACCGCAACGGTTGCCTGCCGGCTTGGTGGTGGTTACCACCACGGCAGGCAATAAGACGGCTACGACGACCCTCCCCTCACCGGCGCTAGATTCTCGATAGATTCTAGGTGCTGATAACGTGTTGAAGATAGAATGAAATCTTGTATTGATCTGACCGTAACAACTACTACAATATATGGAGGCTAAACCGACGCGATTAAGTCGGTTCCCCTTCGAAGGGGTGGCACACCTGTTGCACCGCTAAGCGGTTTAGGAAAGTGTAGATTTACTTCCTAAATACATGATTAACTTTAATCACAACAGAAGTGTCTCTTCATGAAAGGTTGGAAGTTACAAGGATAAATTTACCACAAAATTAAAACGTTAATTAAATTCTAACAGGACCGGACGATGACCACCATTTCATTAACCTTAACCCCAGGACTCAGGAACAACATGCTATGGGGGTCTATTGTTCATGGGACCCAATGTCCTACGAACAGAAAAATATCAACCTATCTAAATTTACTCTCCTTCACCTCTGGTACATTGCTAATCTACCATCTAAATCGGCTGAACGTTGTTTAGTTGCTGCCATGGAGTCTTGGCGACCCCACAGGAACAACATCAAGCTACCCCTGTCCCAGGAGAGCGTTTGTCTAGCATTTTACAGGGACAAACATATTTTTGGTTTTTGGCATTCAAGTTAAGAGCCACTTGAGAACCAAGCGCAGATAAACAAATAAAGTGGGAACACTACTCAAAGCACTTATTAGAAACCAGGCAACAGAGTAGCACTAACAATGCAACGAACCAACATCACATAAAATGTATTGGCATGGTAAATTCAGTAGTTATAACCACGCAAAAACATTGCACGAGGTGAGTATAGCAACATATTTAGTTCAAGGCCAGAGAATATTCATTGCACGGAAAGATAATGAACAATGCATGTGCACTGTGGCATGAAAGGTCTTATCCACTGATTGGTTCAAGCACAGAAAATGTTTGTTGCACGAAAGATGATGAACAGCGCATGTGCCGAATGGCCTGAAAGGTCTAAACGATCTTGAGATATTCTACTCTACCTGCAGAAAATAACAAGGCTGTCAAATAAGTGTTGTAAGCTTCTAGCAAATCTTCCCCACATAAAGGCTAAGAGACTGGTAACAGATAAATGACAAAATGCATTGGCATACCAGTCACTCATAGCAAAAGAAATCCAGCCTTCCCTAGTTTTCCTTGGCCAACTCACAGAACTTAGCTGCAAACAAAGAGAGACAAATATGATGACATGTAGTTCAACCCAAAACTGTCTTGATTTAAATGCTAGTAAGCAGAAATACAAGAAGTACAGTTATTAAGAATCACTCATTCAGCCACATATAGTGCCCAATAACTAAAGATTATGTGCTTGTTTGTTACAACAACTAGCACACAAGTTGAATTACCGTTCTAAAGTTTTGCTGGACCAATTACTGATACTAGTCACCCACAAAGAAAGAAGATTATTGTTACTAGTCAACAATGATTCTAGTCCAGAGTTAAACGTGTATCACATCAGATTCAGGAAATCAGAACAGTGCAGAAATAAGCAATTCAGCTTAGAATGTTTTTTCCTTCTTTCAAATTTCCAAGATAGTAAATCCTCAAGTAAAGTACTAGTGATGTGGGTGCATTCAGGTAACAGAAACTGAGAACTGGTCCACTGAATTATTATTCTTGACCATTTTGCGTTAGAACCTCAGTACCTTCGAGACGGTCAACTTGGTGGGGGCCAATATTGTCCTCGCTGACAGTGGGCTCAACTTCCGCCACATCAAGCACAGGGACCTCTGCCACCTCAAGCACATGGACCTCTCCCTCCTCCAACTGCTCAAGCATGGGGACCTCCTGCTCAGGAACAAGAACGAGGTTCTCCTCCTGCTCAAGCACAAGGACCTCATCCTCGTGCTCAAGCACAGGGGCCTCCCCCTCCTCCTCCGTCACCACCTGCACAGAGGCCTTCTGAGACTTGGGAGTACCTCCAAAAGAGAACTTCCCTGCATTTAACAAGTTGTTAGCACTAGCTAAACATTACAGGAACAATACCAATCACATAGTACAAAGATACTACCACAAGACATACGTGTGGCTTTTGAAAACCTGTGCTTGCGATTGGCTGATTTCCTTGATGTATCATGAGCAATAGGAGTGAGAGTCACGTGGTCATATGAGGCGGCTGCATAATATAACAAACAATGTAAATAGAGTATATACACACACAGTGGGAAAAACATTTAACAGTAAATATATTTTGATTGTACCGTTAGGATGCGGGTAGATAGCTACGCGGCCTTTGTAGTACCCACCATAGATTCTGGCGAGGTGGAACTCAACAAGGATCTCCTGATCCTCAAGGCTCTGGTCCATCCTTACCTGAAAAACGTTGACCACGGTGTTCAGCCCAAACAACAAGAAACAGATTATTTTGAGCATCTACTGTGTAATACTTAATCAGATTTGCTAGAGCACATCTAGTTGTGCCCTAAGATAGAGCACATCTAAGTTCAATCAAACTAGAAAGAAAAAGAAAAAACATTACAAAATTATCTACACAAATCTTTATGCAACATCAATAGTATAGAACTTAGATGTGCTTTATCTTAGAGCACATCTAGATGTGCCCTAGACAAACCCATACTTAATTCACCACTGCAGGCATATTTTTTTAGATAAACAGGGGGCCTGCCCCCGGTTTCATTTCATTGAAATCAGACCACCCCAAAACATCAGTATGATCACTGGTCTCAAGCCAAACGGAAGAGTACCAGCAGCAGATTATTAGAGATCAAAGTAAACTAGAAAACAGGAAAAAACTACCAAGAACTAAGCAGCAAGCTATCTAGCTCTGCCCAGCTTCACAGGGAGCAAGCTCAGCAGCAGTCGAAACCCTCATGGACTTCAAGGGGGGGTGATCACTGGTCTCAAGCCAAACGGAAGAGTACCAGCAGCAGATTATTAGAGATCAAAGTAAACTAGAAAACAGGAAAAAAAACTACCAAGAACTAAGCAGCAAGCTATCTAGCTCTGCCCAGCTTCACAGGCAGCAAGCTCAGCAGCAGTCGAAGCTCTCATGGACTTCAAGGGGGGGCCAGCCAACCTCACCATGGGTGGCCAGCAAACCTCAAGGGGCGCCATGTCTTCCTTGGTAGTCCCCAACTTGACAGGTGAGTTGAAGCAACTCCTGGAGTCCAGCATCAACAAAAGCTGCCTGATGAGGGTCTCGACCATGTTCACAAAGCTCACCAACCTCTCCTCATAGATCGTACACTAAATGAACGCGATCCCGATTCGACATCGATGAGGGGATCCATTATATCGTCCCCGCACCCTACATCTACGCTCGGATCTGGGAATTAGGGATCCTAAAGCACATCTACGGATCTGGGAATTAGGGATCCAAAAGCACATCTAGGGGGAAGGGGGGAGGCGGATCTACCACCAGATCGATCGCGACGACGACACGGGAGCGGGACGACAAGGGAGGAGAAGAGGGGGGAGGGGGGAGGTAGAGACCTGAGCTCCGATGCGCGCTCCGGCTCCGGGTAGGGAAGATCGCTCCGTCGAGGCGAGGAGTCGGGGGCAGGGGCAGGGGCGGCGGCGGGGGCGGCGGATGAGAGATGATTAGGGCAGCGGCCGCAAATATATACTAGTGTGAGGCCTTTTCACAGAGTTTTGGGCCTAGACAGAGGGCACTGCTGAGGCCTTTTTTTCTTCCTTACTACATCTTTCATACGGCGGTTCTTTTCTCTTGTGTGTTTTCTCTATTGATTTTCATCTGGGATTTCTGGTTTTATGTTCTTTGGGGATTTTCTTTGTTTTTATATATTTTTTGTATTTTATAATACATGTTTATTTTTTATACACATTAGAAAAAAATTATGTATACATGGAATATTTTTCATACATTTTAAACATCTTCAATATATTTTGTTAGTATTTTTCAATGCATAATAATAATTTATAAATATGTGTTAAATATTTTTTAATGTTATTAAACATTTTTCTGTTACATAAACATTTTTTTAAATGTCGTGTGCATACTTTGAAACACATGACTTTTCTAAATGTTACATAGATTTCTTAAAACTGACATTGAATATTTAATAATATTTAATGAAACATTTTTTTGTTACATGAACACTTTCTTAAATGTCGTGTACATACTTTGAAACACATGATTTTTCAAAATGTACATAGATTTCTTAAAACTGACATTGAATATTTAATAATATTTAATGAAACATTCTTTTGTTACATGAACATTTTTTTAAATGTCGTGTACATACTTTGAAACACATGATTTTTCAAAATGTTACATAGATTTCTTAAAACTGACATTGAATATTTAATGAAACATTTTTCTGTTACATGAACATTTTTTTAAATGTCGTGTACATACTTTGAAACACATGATTTTTCTAAATGTTACATAGATTTCTTAAAACTGACATTGAATATTTAATAATATTACACAAACATTTCTTACATTGTATATACATTTTACTGAAATAGCACTAACATTTTTCTTGGATTTTTTCGATATTTTAAAATTTTCACAAACATTTTCTTGAATGGTATGAAAAATTTCTAAATAAGTTAAAAATTGTATACATTATATAAACTTCTTAAAAAGTCATAAATATATTTTTAAACACGTTAATATTTTGAAATGTCATGAAACATTTTTCTTGGATGCCATCAAGATTTCCAAAAGTTTCGTGAAATTTCTTTACACCCTGCGGACACTTTTTAAAGGTGTGATGAACACCTTTCAAAATTTACTTTATATATATATATATATATATATATATATGTATTTAAATATTTAAAATGCTAATAAAGGTAACAGGAATGACACAAACTAACTAAAGCATGCTACGGTGCTTCTTTGCTCACTTCCTAAGGCTTGGAATACTCGGTCTCGCACTAACCACTTATGCCCATCATAGAACTAGGTGGGGGACGGGGATTCGGCGACTGGCTAGTCGACGGTTACGCCGTCACCGTCTCAAAAAAATCAATTTTAAATGTTTTAAAAAATTCTGAAAAAAAATTGTGAATGTTCACTTGACATGAATGTACAATCTCTAAAAATTTGGACCTGGAAATTTTAGGGATTGTACATTCATGTCATGTGAACATCCACAAAATTTTCAGAATTTTTTGAAACATTTAAAATTGAATTTTTTGAGATGGTCATGGCGTAACCGTCGACTAGCCAGTCACCGAATCCCCGTCCCTAGGTGGGTGTTGGAGTTCGCCTGTCGAGGACCACGCCAAAGATATCTTCAACGATAAATACAATGTTCCTTTGCATACTAGTTTGAATCGGTTTATGAACACTGATTGGGGAGTTAGTTATCCAACTATATCCTTTATATGTTCACCTCTATGTTTTCTTAAAGTTGGCAAAACTAAAAAATATATAATTCAATAATATGTTTAAATTAAATACTTTAAATTTGAATTCAACTCGTGTGTATGTTTATATTGTTCCTTTTAACGACTCATAAATGCTCAATTGGATTTTCTTGAGCTACTCATGAGTTACTCAATGTCAAATTTGCTGATGCATTTGGTTAAATTTATGAAATGTGATCGGATTCTGGTATGGAAGTTGAATAGGATCTCTCGTGATCTCAAATTCCAAACATTGGGCAACATCTTTACCCTCATCCTTCATGATCATATACCGCATGATCACACAATATGTCATCACCTCCCACAAGGTCTCGAGATTCCATATTTTTGCATATTCTCGAACAACTACAATACGGGTTTGTAGCAGTTCAAATGCTCTATCCACATCCTTTTATCTCCTTTTATCTTTGGATAAAGTGAGGTTTTTATCAACCGGTTCCAAGATATTTAACAAATAACGCCCATGCAGGATAGATATTGTCAATCACATGGTAGCTCGTGTTGTACCCATGCTCGTTAACAGTATAGTTGCATGGAGGAATTTGTTCTTTAGCCAACTTGCAAATAATGAAGGCCTCTACAACACATTGATATCATCGTGAGGTTCGGGTATGCCAAAGAAAGTGTGCTAAATCTAGGAGGTCATGTGATGCTACTACTTTAAGAAGGATTGCAGTTTTTTACCATGGTCTTGATACTGATATTGTAGAACATATGTATAGTTCTTTCATCTCTAGTGCATGCAGTCATGAGATTATAAATTCCGAATTCCAACTAGCTATTTATACACATTGTAATGCAAAATATCTGGAATTATAAATTATTTCTACTATCCATATTTATAATATGTTATATATTTTTCCCTTAAAATGGACGAACGCCGCAAAAGCGCTCTTCATAATCTAGTTATCTAAATAATAAATGTCAATTCCAATGGAAATCCCACGCCTGGCTTATGGTGCTCCACAAAGGATATCCATGGTTAAAAGGGTAGAAAACTAGAAATATTTGATCCCATGGGTGTGGCTGGATTTCAATCGATCTCATAAGAACAACTATTCTTCAGTTAGTTTGGATTTTCTTAACCACAAAAAAAATCCGCGCAAGTAATTACATAGATCCAATGGTTTATAAGTTGACTGAGAAATAATTTGTTCCCAAACGATTGAGAAATAACAATTCCGAATGAAAGAAAAGTCCAACTATAAGAAAAAGTCGTAAGTTTCGACGGTAATTACCTATGTGCCAGGCTTTGCAAATAGTTCCCGTATGAAATACGGGATCCATGGCAAATTAGCAACCCCGATCTGGATCTGGATCTGGATCTCAATCTTCATATGCTAATTCAGAAGACGTTGATATCTTCTAAGCCTCACTTGGAATGAACAGGATCGAAGGTGATTAACTCCATAGGGAGTCAAAATCCTTTCTAATCCGCTTGAAGAGTGGATCAGGAACAAGCCTTCAGCTGAAAAAATCATCATCGAAGCTGTTGTTGTGGTTGAGGGGAAACGAAAATGAAGGAGATCTCAAAAATAAAAAAAGAGAAGATGCAGGCAACGAGAAGGGTGTCCGGTCCTATCTATGTATGGACGAGAGGCAGACAACGTCGCGTGCTCGGCGTTTAAAGAGGCTCGGACAAAGTTGTTGTAGATCACGAGTGCCTATTTCACGTGCTCCAACTAGTGCACTAGTCACTGAAAGCTGGGGACGTTGTATCTCTGGGCCACAAGTAAGTGAGGTTGGTGCTCAAAGAGTAACTTAAATGTACGCGTAAAATTTAAGAAAGAAATGGCCCGCTCCCATCGATTGTCGTTGCCCATGACAGATCGCTATACACCACCCCGATGCATCCACACATGGGCTTAAACAATCTACTAGATGCCAAATCATCATGCCATGTCACTGATCCACGAGAAGCGATTATCATCCGTTGATTTCGAAGGATCTATGCTTTGTCGACAGCTATGTGTGCTATCTTGACTTTACAATACCATGGCTTTTTCACTAGGCGGACGCCATACCGGCTCTCGGCCCGAACGTTACCCTCGCTCCCGTATGAAGCAGCCGCGCCGTATCGGGATGTCCCCATTCTCATTCTTCGATCCCCCCTCCCTCGCCTTCCCTTCGCTCTCAGTCGTAGTCGGCCAGCGTCATCGGGAAAAGCCCGCGTGGCGGCGACGACAGCGGGCATTCCTTCAACGCGAGCCGGAGGACCGCGAGACGACACACTCGTGTGTGGGAGGTTGTGGCGTGTGACAGCGTGATACTGGTGAAGGGCGTTGCACGACGGCGATGGCTAGTGGCTGTGACGACGTATGGCTGCACGCCCACTGGTTCGATCTGGGCCAGGCGGGTCTAGATCTGGTGCCTACATGCTGCAAGCTTGGTACAAGGCGCGGGTGTGGATCGCTACAGTTTGGTGGTGGTCTGCTCGTCATCGCGATAGCAGGCCTTACGTGTTTTTTCAGGGGGCGATATGCAAGGGGTTCAGGACTTAGTGCATAGATCTGACGATTGCGGTGGTGGTTGCCGCTGGTATGGGTGACGGTAGCAGCTGGCGTGGCGGTGGATGCTCTCTATAGCGCCCGAAATTCGGGCGGCGGTCCCTCTTCTTCAATGGCGGCGGACTTCGGGGTCATATGGGCGGCTCAAAGTCCGAATCTCGGGTGGTGACAGCCTTTCTGAGGCTGGCTTCGGTATGCGACGTCACTTCCATCAACAGACTGGGTTCGATGCAGCTCGGTAGGTGGCACATGTATCTCCTTTGGAGCCTTCGAGTATGGGTTGTCGCCAGCACGTGAAGCCACCGGCGGATGCTACGCACTAAATCTCATGTGGGGGCATCAAATCATACCTACTATTGACATGAGTTGCACGAGGCTCTTTCGGTGTACTCATGTCTAGCTTGTTGCTGCTGGATCGAAGGTGGTGCGACAGTGGCGGGAGACAGAGGGTATGGGACGTTTGTCTTCTCATGTCTTCCCCAGAGGAATCCGGTTATCGAGGCGTCGGGAGCCGAATAAGGACTGATGGTACACACGACTTCAACGATGATTCTATGTACTCCGGTGGAAACACAAGATCTCTGGTCAGGCTATGTCGACGTGCGCTTGCGTTGTTTCCTTATTGAAGGTGGTGGATTGAAGCCTGCCATCGTGGATGAAAATTCGGATTTCAACTTGTGTTGCACTTGCCATCATTGGCACACGTGCGATGATTCCTTGTTGAAGGCGTAGTCTAGGAGTTGTGCAATTTTCCTTTTGATGCCGTCTTGTATCTTAGTGTTAGTGATTATCTGATGGAGTTACTGTCGCGAAGCATGCGACCTCGTGTTTTATTTTTGCTTTATTTCAGTGTCAATGGTGTTCGACTGCTGAATTTTTGCATTCATAATAATACATGACCGCATGCATCATCCTGATGCAGAGGCTTGACATTCTTTTCTAAAAAGTTAAAAGATATGTGTGCTTTCTTGCTTGTGAAGTTAGCATCAAATCTTGGCCCCCACTATTATTTGGCGCGATTGATGCATGGATTGTCACATCTAAATCCAACATATCCTTAAATAGGGTATCCTAAACTAAATGTTTTGAAACGATGGTAATAAAAATATATAGTTTACTCAGATTTTCAAGAGAAAATGAAACCCTACACCCCTCTTGTGTTTTTTTGAGTTAGAGTCTATTGAGCAGAAATTCCAAATGGTTCTCGAAAGTGTACGCACCCACTAAGCAGTAAAATAAAAAATAGCAAACAAATTCAAAAATATATGGATTTTTAGATGACTTGGTGGATGATCCTTCACGCAGGGGCGGAGCCAGAAAAATCAAGTAGGGGGGGGAGTATTGTTAAGCCTCATTGGGGAGGGCCAATGCATCAGAAAACACCATTTTAGGATCAAATAATCACCTATTCAGATGTGTATTAGGCTAAAATGAATGATGTTAGGGGGTGGGGTGGGGAAGGCCCCTTGCTGGTCCCCTATCTCCGCCACGGCCTTCCCGTCATGTGAGATAGTACTGCTACTTGTAGTAGTACTACCTCCGTCCAGGTGTATTGGGCGCACGCGTAGTTCTAGGTCATCGATTTGAGCAACTAAATATGAATCATATTTCATCATAATCATATCACTGAATTCTTGAGTAGATGTAGTTTTTTAATATATATTTTTCATCACATATAATATATATTTAGTTAGTTAAATTATCAACCTAGAACTACACGAATGTCTTATACACCCGGACGGAGGTAGTACTCGGAATTGACTTCAGTTGCCCTGGAGTTGTAAAGCGGAGAACTCAGTGGAAAGAAAACTATCTGTCTACTTGTCTTGATGGCAGCAGCGGAACACGTGGATTCGATTACGGTTAAAATTCCAGAGAGCAACCCGTTGATTCAACCGTGCAACGACAGTTTAGATAATTGACTTGGTGGCGTACGAACACATCCACCGTTTTTGAAGATTGAACCCATCAAAATCTGAACCATGCGCATCCAATCCAAAGTGGGAGCTAACTGTCGTGGTGGTGTCACATCAAGTATCATCCGAAGATGATTAGTACGGGCTCCTTCCGATCTAGGCGTGGTTTTCTCCGAGCTGTAGGCCTCGCTGGTGATGGGGAATCCATGCCGGGTGAAAACCTTGGTCGTCCGTGCCGACGGCGGCGCTTGTGGGCGTCGTTTCCCTCCCTGGAGGCGTCAGTCTGGCCTGAACCTCTTACTGCTCCTCCCCTTGGCATCCCGGGACGAAAGCCCCAACTTTGTTGGGCGATGACGGCGCTCCCGGCGTTGCTCCCTTCCTCCAGGCGCCGCTTTAGGAGCTCTGTAGATGGTGGGGGCGGCGGCGACGATGCCCTTCTCATCCTTGCAGGAAGCTTCCCCTCCTCTGATGTTGGGTGGGTGCCGCGTCTATGTTCTGCTCCTGGAGAGTTGTGGTGTCATCCTGGGGTGAGTTGATCCCTCTCCGTGGCCTCCTTCCTACGCCCCGATCCAGTGAGAATGTAGTGGCCTCCTTTGGAGATGGCGATTGGATGCGATGTGCCGAGGTCCGTAGATGCCAGGTGATGTCATGCCTCACTGGTGTCGGTGTCTTCCCCTCGAGCCCGTGTGATCTTGTTCCGATACTACGTTCACAGAGGAGGACCTCGGCGCCTCATCTTCATGTTGGTAGCGTTGAAGTTTAGTTTGTTGCAGTCGTGTGTCCTTGTATCTTTTCGCTTTAGTTTTTCCTTCTCGTTGCCTGCGGGCGTTTGCTTGTAATCCTAGCTAGTTGATGGTTTTATTTATTCAAAGTCAGGCTAGGTTCGAGCCCTATCTCAAACTCGACTGACGCATTTTCTCTAAAAAAGAAGAGTTCCACAACACTACTACGCCCCGACTCACCTAAACCATACCCACACAAACCAAATTGCTGGTTTGTCTATATGGTACTATATGGGGAAACAAATCCTATGAAGTGACCCATTTAACCGGCGTTCAGTTCCTGTCGTTCCTCGCATGCGTTCGGTTAAACCTGCGGTTCCCCTGGTGCAATAGTCCGCTACGCTCCTAAAACCAAGCCAAGCTTATTACATTCACGAGGGCAGTGCTGAATTTTCAGTTTATGAAGGATGCGGTGATTCAGTACTCACGTGCATCTACAGTTCTACACTTGAGTTGTGAGTAGTAAATTCAAACGGAAGTGTAAAAAAAAACAAAATATATATTAAAAATGTAGGTATTCAACATACTTACGTGTACAAGATGCGTGTAAAATTCTGTGCTGTTCTAACATCTAACAGAGTCATGGAAAATAACAAATTTTAGATTACTGAGAAACTTCGAAGCCCTACTTGTTTTTTCCATGACCTCCTCGGGTGGTCAAACACCATAAAATTTTGGATACATCTTGCGTATATGAGCATTTTAATGCCAATTTTTTATTCTTTTGGATTCTCTTAGTATTCCTCTTTAGTTTATTATCCAACAATTTTTTTTTACAAGATATCGTAAACTTTGCCTCAACCTCGCCGCCGTCGCCCCGAGCTGCTGCCGCAACAGTGCCGCCAGAGCATTGGACCGCCTTCGCGCCACGCTGATCCGCTGCACCACCATCCATCATCGGTTGTGGCCGCTCCACGCCGCATCTCACCGGCCACCATCACACATGTCATTGACTTATGAACCCTAGGCGAGAATTAACAGGGAAAGAAGCTAATGGGATCTGATAAAAGTAACTTTTGAATTTTTTTTCCCTAAAATATAAAAATATCCTCTAAAATTAGTACTTCCTCCGACCCATATTAATGGGCACATATTTAGTACAACTCTAATACAAAGTTGTACTAAGTGTGTGCCCATTAATATAGATCGGAGGTAGTACTAGATTTTTTTTAAAGAGCAGTTACAGAAAGACACATGGCTGCACGCCATTCTCACAAAAGAGCACTTGCAGCAAGAAACATGAACACACGGAGTTGATTATCTTAGTTATACTAGTAGTATACCCTGCACGTTGCTGCGGGAATCACTATGAAAACTATATGCATAAAGAAAAAGTATAAAAGTATGATACATTAAGTTGTCTAAGTGAAGATGCAACAGAAACATGTGTGTATTAAATTTTTTTAGGGTGGACATTAAAATGATTAAAATATGATTGATATGGAGATTGCATATAGAGACTAATAAATATATTAGTAGTTGAGATGAGATGGACAATTGATTGACTAAGAAATGGATGATGTGGATAGCTTGCATGTGAAGACAAACAATTTAAATCACCTAAGTGGGTGACATGGATAATTGATTGGCTAAGAGAATAGATGATGTGGATAGCTTGCATGTTGAGATAGACAACTTAAATGATCTAAATGATTTATAAGAAGTATAAATATGACATGAGCTGTTACAACAACATATGTATTTCCTCCATCCCAATGAATAAAAAGCAAATGAAACCTATAAATCAATTTTGGAACTAAATTAGACCAATTAAGTGTGGGTTATATGTGACAAAAGTTTATACCATTGAATTTTTTAATTTGAAAGAAGTTTGCAGTGGTATACTTTTAAAGTCACAAAACTATATTTTACTAGTCGAATTTATGGTCAAAGTTGTATTTTGGGATAAATGTGCATCTTATTCATTTGAACAGAAGGGAGTAGCCGATTAGAAAACAAAAGCTTGGGTTCATTCGAACAGAAGGGAGTAGCCAATTAGGCCCTGTACAATGCAGGTGCCTCAGCGGGTGCTTCATAAAAAAAAACGTGTTTTTCTAATCTTAGGTGCTTGATCAGGTGCTTAAGGCCCTGTACAATGCAGGTGCCTCAGCGGGTGCTTCATAAAAAACCGTGTTTTTTTAATCTTAGGTGCTTGATCAGGTGCTTAAGAGAGGCAACAGAAGCCAAAGTTTGCTTCTCCTTGGCACCGATGCTTAAGGTTATTTACACGTACAAACTGAAGCTAAGCACCTGTAGTGAGGCACTATCCATTGTAGATATTAATTTTGGGATCGACTACACAACGGCGCCGCACGTAGTCCTTTCCGTGCGGCGGCTGTTAATCACACAGGGTAATCGCATATTAGCGCGCAGCCGGCCGGTAATGTAATAGTCCGTACTCTCTTGGCCCAATAAAATAATTTATGCTGGGCCCATATGGGATAATGGCAACACATGGGAAGCATCTAAAACTTCTCTCTCTCTGTATCAGTCGCTTTCCTTCCTGACATGTTTTTAATTTTTCTTTCTTGTCCACACCTAGACGTGCATGCATCAATTATTTTTCTAAAGGTGCAACGCACAGTTGTCGATTTTATACATGCATATTTTCTAAATGATGATTAGCATAGTTATCAGATTTTACTTTGTTGTCACAAATAAGAAGTATAATTATACTCGGTTGCCAAATTTTAAACCACCTAGTTTCCTGTATTTTAAATATTTTTATATATTTAGTTACCGGATTTACTTCGTTGCCAGAAATACAAAATATACTTCTACTCGGTTGCCACATTTTAAACCACCTAGTTTCTTGTATTTTCAATATTTTTATATATTTAGTTACCGGATTTACTTTGTTGCCAACAACCAAATATTACAAAAACTGACAACTAAAAACTCTAAAATATGGAAACCGGATATTACTATTCTAATGATGGAAAAACACTGAATGATAACCAAGTATTACAAAAACTGACAACTAATAACTAATTTTTTCTCAAATTTTAGCATCGTTTGCAGCAAAAAAAACATGACAAAAATGTTGCTTATCATATTTGTCATCAATTCGTGATAGCAAAATTAATTACCAGTAGTAGCATTTTTGTTATCTATTGCGACAAAATTGCATCTCATCATCCCCAGTCATACTTAATCATTTTTTAGCAAAAATTAAGAGTCAATGATAGCAGGAACTAAGCAATTCACGTAGTGTAGCTGGCAGCAAGCAGCGGCAACACGCTCATCCGCAGCTTTACTACAACTTATTCTAAGGCATGCGTCCACAACTTTTACTGCAACACATGCAGCATCCGCAGCGATAGCCCATGCAGATTTTCTGTAGCACATGCAGCCACAGCAGCGTAAAGTCCAAGTTTAGGGAAAGCTAACTACGCACGAAGCCGCCGCACCGGAACCGGACTGTGCGGCGGAGTTAGGTATCACTTCCCATTAATCTATAATATCTAAATAGTTCATCTCCACTAACTTATTTATATTGACATGCAAGCTATCCACATCATCAAATAGGTTCACCATGCAAAAATTATTTCCCACCATTTTTTCATGCACATATTTCCATTAATTTCGCATGCACATGCAACATATCACCAATATATATTTAAAAAATGCACTCAACTCCATGATTTGTAAATATATTTTTATAGAATTTTTTTTATAAATTACCTCGTATTTTATTTTTCTATGCGATAATTTTTTTATGAATGCACATCTATAGTTGCTATTATTGTTTTAGGCTTAGTCAATAGTGGATATGTTTTATTGTCTCTACTCAACTTTTCTTTCGTCTCATACCATCTCATAGACATATTGTTAAGATAATAAATTAACAAAAAAAATCACACATATTATTGGATTTTTCATCAAATTTTCTTAGATTTTTACTCTAAACAATATTTTCTTTCGAAAAAGAATTTATAATCAAACTATAATATATTTCAGAAAAATTCTCATGTTTTAGAAAATCAAATTATTTTTTACTAGTTCCCGACGCAACGCGCGGGGTATCATCTTGTTTTATCAAAGAAGCAAAGCATATTCTCTCTCCTTAAGCACCTGTACAAGCATTTCTCATTGTACAAGGCCTTAGGCAACAATAGAAGCTTGGGTTCAGCACATAGCGCTGACATTTTTGAGTTTTGACTAGTGCGGAGTGCAGACTTTGACCTTCGAGCTGAACTGAATCACAGCAAGAGAAGCCCTTCCGGACGCCTCTGTGATCTTCTTCGTCAATGAATCCTTCTCCACGTTGGTACGTGGATAGCTTGAAGGACGAACCTCGATATGAGGAAACTTGTGAGTGCAAAACTTGCACACCTTTCTATCGTGCAGAGCTACCTTCTTGATGTTCACCGCAACTTGCATGACACGCCTGGCGTATCCTGTGAAATTGTCATCAGCCTGCCAGATTCTTGTGCTTAAAATTTGGATTTGATGGTTCCCACTTCACAACCGTTTTCATCGAGTAACTCTTTTGTGACTCCCTTCGGCACTTCTGATCCCATACTGTGATGGAAAGTTCCTCTACAAATGGTGCAGCTTCAAGAAGGAACATTGTCCAAGAGATATCACATTCTTCATGAAGATTATCCAGATTAACAAACCGTAGTTTAGCAAGCATAGCAGCAAGCACTTTGGAGCATTCTGGTTGAATCCAGATCTGGGAGATAAACCAAATTAATAAAGTGCAAATTATGCAAAATTGCATCCTAAAGTGATGAACAATTTTTTATTCCCTCCGTTCCTAAATATAAGTCTTTTTAAAGATTGTACTATAATGATGTATATAAATGAATTTTAGAGTATATATTTACCCATTTTGCTTCGTATGTAGTTCATAGTGAAATCTTAAAAAAATAACTTATATTTAGGAACGGAGGGAGTACAATGAGAATGAGATAGAGATGATTGGATCGGGTACCTTTTCACTTCGAAATTCTAGATACAGATCGCTTACGGAAGGGACATTTGCAAGCAGCTGGCTTAGCTTGAGGGTCTTGTGTGAAAAACATGCACCACCAAGAGTCCAAGACTGAGCTTCGAAAGCTGAGGGACCACACCAAGAACCAAAGGGTTTTCATGACAGGGTCAATTATCATAGGTCATCCGTTCGAGCTTTGGTAGACAGTTAAGTTCCACTATTTTGAATTTCCTACAGGAGATAGCAAGCTCAACAAGTCGAGCATATTCTACATGCAGCAGTGAAGAGATCCGCGCGTCACACATCTTCTATATCTAAATAGTTAGCCCCACTAACTATTTCTCTTAACATACAAGCATACCACATCATCACAGAACATGCATGAGAAAATGTCCACCCCACTATACCACATGCCTCTCAACATACAAGCATGCTACTTCATCATAAAACTTGCATGAAAAAAACCCATCTCAACATGAAAACACACATGAGAATTTTCATTATATTATGCTATTTTTATTTAATAAATATTTTACAACTATATATTAATCATAACTATATAGTAATCAAACATAATAATTTATATGCATTCTCATTTTTAGTTTTTTATATTATTGTTTTAAATATTTCATATTTCATATAACGAATCACATTAAAATACGTTTTAAAATATTCCCGCAACAACGTGCGGGTATCATCTAGTTAAGAAAGATACTGACTCCAGCACCTTGCAACAGCGAAGGATGTTGGGCTGGACAATCACGAATAAAATTATTGAACTGCTTAGAGCATCTCCAGCCGTTCGCCCCCCCCCCCCAGACGTCTTGGGGGCGCTCGGCGCAGTGATAGGTCTTGGGACGGCCGGCCGCCCAGCCGCGCCCCCAAGACGACCCCAAGACTGGTGGGGCCGGCTCAGATTCGGCCCAAATTCAACCCAAAAACGGCGCAAATTAATTCTTTTGACACAGATTCAGCACAAACATGGAAATATAGGCGCAAATTCGGCGATGTTCGGCGCAAATTCGGCATACAACATGATATTACAAACACATAGTTTGACACAAATACAAAAAAACAGATCAAACTAGACATTGCCTTTGCGCATCCATAGATGATTCACTAGATCTTCCTGCAGTTGACGATGCACGTGCGGGTCTCGGATCTCCTGGCGCATGTTGATATATGCTGTTCAATCTGATGGTATCTGGTGATCAACAACTGCAAGAGGTCCCTGGTTGATATATGGTTCAGAGTCATACACTGACTCCGCTTTCTCGCTCTAAATGATCATGTTGTGTAAGATGACATAACAATTCATCACCTCCCACATTTGATCTTTCGACCAAGTCTGAGTGGGGTACCGGACAACGGCAAATCGAGAATGTAGTACCCCAAATGCTCGTTCGACATCCTTCCTGCAAGCCTCCTGACACTTGGCAAAATGGGCGTGCTTCCCCCCTGACACAGGGTTTGAGATAGTGTTCACAAATACCGACCATCTTGGATAGATGCCGTCTGCCAGACAATATCCCTTGTTGTAATGGTGCCCATTGACCACAAAGTTCACCGGAGGAGAATGACCTTCGACAAGCCTGGCAAAGATATTTGAACACTGCATGACGTTGATGTCATTGTGTGTTCCTGGCATGCCAAAGAAGGAGTGTCAAATCCAGATATCATGTGTAGCAACCGCCTCAAGTACCACACTGCAGTGACCTTTTGCACCCTTGTACATCCCCTGCCAAGCAAATGGACTGTTCTTCCATTCCCAATGCATGCAGTCGATGCTTCCAAGCATCCCAGGAAATCCTCTTGCTTCATTCTCTGCTAGGATTCGAGCAGTGTCTTCTGCATTGGGTGCTCGCAAGTACTGTTTTCCAAAGCTTCCAACTACTGCTCTGCAAAATCTGTAAAAACAATCAAGGGCGATGGGCTTGGCCATGCGTGCATAGTCGTCCTGTTCATCACCAGAAGTTCCGTATGCAAGCATCCTCGTGGCCATTGTGCACTTCTGAAGTGAGGAGAACCCAACTGTGCCGGTGCAATCTTTCTTGCAAACGAAGTAGTTGTCGTACTCTCGGATCGAGTTGACAATGCGAAGAAAGAGCTTTCGGCCCATGCAGTACCGTCGCCGGAATACCTTCTCACCGTGCAGGGGAACATCGGCAAAGTAGTCGGAGTATAGAAAACAGTAGCCCTCCGAACGGCCCCTCTCCTTTCCCTTCCGGCGGCCCATCTTGGAACCTCCTCGCTGCGGCTCCTTGTTGGCGCCGAACAGGTCGGCCAAGGCGGCGAGCATCATGAGGTGCTCGTCGTCCTGGGCGCCGGCGATCGCCTCTTCCTCCATTAACGCGGCGAAAAGTGTCTCGTCGTCGGAGTCCAACTCGGGGCGGCAATTCGTCGAACAGGTGGGGCGCGAGGTGGGCGCGACTTTGCGCCGGCGTTCTCGGCTTGGCGTCCCGCGCCGGCCAAACGCCGGTGAGTTGGAAGAGGGGCGGCGGGGGAGAAGCAGCGACGTGTTTTGGGCGGCAGAAACGGCTATCTAGCGTCAGCGCGGCGACCGGCGACGACAAGGGCGGTGGGGAGAGATGAGGGGGTGATGTCCCTTTTGGGTCGGCTTGGTCTGTCAGTGGGCCAGGCAGCCGCTTACGTTTCGTCCGGCGCCCCCAAGCGACTCCGGCGCGCTGGGTTCGGGTTGGGTTCGCCGAACTCAAAATCGGCCCGATCCGACGCTAATTGGGGTCTTGAGAGCGCGACTGGGCAAAATACTTCCGTCCGGCTGCCTCCAGTTTCGGGGTCACCATAGCCAGGCCGACAGATTTGCCGATGGAGAGACAGCGAGAAGGGCTCAAGAAAAATTTGAGCTTCAGCTTGCGCATGGTAATCTGCGAAGACCTCGTACTAAGGATCTTGTCTGTCACATCAGCCACAACACCATTCATTTTAACTAAATCGCGAGAGATGAGATCAATGATGATCTGTGAGAGCATGGTGAGCAGCTTCTGCATTTGCTTCGAAAGGATGCAGGCTCTTACAGCACCAAGCGTGCTCACCCTCTCGAGAATGTTGAACAACATGTCAGTAGGCAGCTCGCTTAGCCTGTCCCCATTATAAGCTTGCACGTCAGCAGGCAGCTCGCTTAGCGATCCCCCATTATAACAGCTGTCTTTGGCTGCATTTTGCCAGATGGAAAAATCAGTCAACTGATATTGATATATCGATAATTTCACTTCCATCAAATAAAAAACAGCAAAAACAAAACACAAGCAACGACTTACATCACGTCCGCGGCAGCTACCCATGTCACATTTCATGGGGATGCGGTGTCAAAAAGGAACTTCTTGCGTGGATAAGCAAAATCAAATCATAACAGATATCCCTCTGTATCGCGCCACCATGGCACCAATTTTGCCGGTGTAGACTTCCAGCGCTTCGCCATCCACCATGCGTAGGCGATCAAATTCACCGTGGAGCGTGGACAAGACCCTAACTCGATCCGCACCGATGAATCGAGCCTTCAGGCTCACCCACACCTCTGCCGCTGTCTTCTTGGTGGAGATCTGCATCAGGAGGTCCTCGAAGAGCGCCCCGAACAGGTACGCCTTCTCCACCTTATTCTTTTTGTCATTGATAGATGCGTCAGGCCTCCCAGAGGCCCTGCACGTCGAGGTTCGCCTTCACATTGATTGCCCATACAGTATAGTTCTCATCGGTGAGCATCGGGCACGACATCGTCGGGAAGCTCCCTCCACTACCCGTGTCGCCGCCACTGGCTCTCTCTCGCTTTCAGCTCACGGGCAGTGGAAGGAGAGGAAGGGGACACGGCAAGGTTTTCCAATGCATTGACGTCGTTCTCTATCATTTTTTCCAGGCGAGCCCGACGTGTCCACTCGCCATGCTCCTGCATGCCTCGGCGCTCCCGCACTACGCGCTACAACGCAAACGAGGTGCCCTGGCTGCAATGTGTAGGACATGGTTTACTCGCTAAAAGTATCTCCAACATCATGTGTATATTTGGATGTCTATATGATCATATAGACAATGGTCTATAAAGATTCTTTAATATACACGTTCAAATTTGCAGCAGATTGTCTATATACACATTGTCTATATTCTTTCTCCTATATTATAGACTCAATTGAGCCGCCTATATATAAACAATGTCAAGGCATTACAGAGGATGTGTTTATTTGCACGTTCGTTTCGACGAGCTGTTGAATGTTATTTTGAAATCCACATTGTTTAAATTTCATATACACATTTATATAGACGTGCTGGTGGAGATGCTCTAACAGGCTCACACACACACATACAGGCTCTAAATATTGTGCCCAGACTATACAAGACACCACCACGGACACGACCTTGAGCGCGCACGCCGATCGCCACCTGTGGGGTGTGGCTTATTCTGACAGTATCCCTGTTAGTCGCCGAAGTACTGTGTCGGCAACTTTACTGGCCGTTGCTTTTGGCCACACACACGTACACACGGTAACGCTCACGTTGTTGTAAACAAGGAGGCAAACACGTTGATTGATTCCTGGCTGGAGCTAGCACACATGCACGTTGGAAATTACTACCAGCCGCCGGCCGGATTGATGGGTCGACTTGAACGACCTAGTACGCACACGTGAGGAGAAAAGTTGCCGATGTATCCCGACACGAGCGTGTCTTTCGTGGTTGTTTTGTATTAGAAGTATTTAGCGCGCTTTGCTGCGTCGTTTTATCAAACTGATTGCGTATACATCAAAATAACCTATCATATTTAACATACATGTATACATAAATATTAGCTCGCTCAGATAAACACCAACGGTATGTAAAAAAACAATTGGTAACCCCTGCAGTGATAGTATCGATGGCAATAAATTTTATCGTACTAAAGCGAACTACAACTTCATTAACATACATCAATACAAGAATCCAAAATCGAAATATAAAAGGCAAAGATTTTTCTTAATGTCATAGCAAAAGAACAAAAAGAACATCATGAACCATCATTCCACACACATAACCAATGAACGATCGTCATAAAACTAAGCATCGATCGATGGTTCACTAAACACATAACATCCAATTTCAACAAACATCCAACATCAATCCAGGTCAAACTCATAAAGTATGTCAACAATAAGCCACTCTAATGTATCAACACGCTTGAAAGCACAAAATAATACTCCAAAGAAGTGAATACCGCCCAAGGAGTGCCCCCCAAATCGACCAGGGAATAGCACAAAGCCCACCCTCACAGAGAGGACCCACACGCCAACCACGAACACATGCCTTTACAACAAGTTCAAAGGAATTTGCAAACTAATCATCTAAGTCTGTTGTCAAGTAAATGAAGATGTTTGTAATTATATACCCAAGCGAAATCTAGATGAGCATAGTAGAACATCTATTCATGATTGGTAAATCAAGGGGGAAAATGTCTTACATCAAGAAGCCATGGACATGGCAAATGGCATATGATTGCTAAGCAACTACGGACTGTTAAGCAGCTAGCCAGAGGCATCCCTTAGATGAAATAGAATCACCATGTACAGCAGGAAGCCTGAACCCTAGTATTTCATCCACAAACAAACCAGGAAAAAGCAAAGACCAAAACTCAGCACAATGGCATGATATAGCTAAAAAAAGTAGCTACATTACAGTAAGAATCCAGTAGAATGGAATAAAAGCATGTCGTTCTAAACAAACAACCTAAGTAAAAATAGCTACAATACAGGAAAAAGATTGTCATCTCCAAAAGCATGACAATCCACCTTCATAGAGAGTCAACCGGGAAAAGAGAAGAAAAACATAGCTGGAGCTATTCTAAACCAAGTATATTACATGTGCCTCAAGTCTGATCATTTGGCGTGTGCCTATCATACATCACAAAACTAAACTGTGAAGGTTTTTAATTTTGTCCTATTTTTGTCTAAGCGGCGGTTCAGTTGGGATTTTAATTAATTTTTAACGCCTTTCGATGGAGTCAGCCGGTTTTCAATCCTCTTTCGTTCTACATGCATCTCGCATTATCCAGAAAACTCTGCCCTTTCTCCGTCGGTTTCCCCACCCCCTCCTCTTCGATCGAGGGGGCGCGCTCCTCGCCTTTCTTCTCGGCGCTCCATATCTATCAAGCGGCGGCGTCTCTCCTCTTCTCATCTGGGTTATTCGAGCTGGCTGTGGCCTCACATCAGAGAAGCTGCTCTGGTCGTTGGATTTGGAGAGGGGGCTGAGGTCCGGGCGAGCGCCTTAGAAGTCCTTGCAAGGGAGGTGCAGCGTGGGCTGCCCGATGACGGCGGCGGCGCTAGGAGGCGCCGGAGGTCCAGTTCTTCTGAGAACGGTCTGTTGATCCCGCTGAAGCGGGCAACGCCTTCGTTCACCCAGCGATCTTGTGGTGTTTTTCTGGTTCTTTCTTTGCTTGATTTTTGCAATACTGTTATGTATTTATTTTGGTTCCTTATTTTCCCATCCTTTTTCAGTGGGTCAACCAGCCGTGGAGCTTGATTCGTGACAGGATGGTGTCAAGAAAGAGATTGACAAAGGAGACTGGCATGTTGTTTCTACTGAAGGTGTCCTCTCTTATTTTGTCTGTTGCATCTTTTGTCCCTTTTTTTGGGTTCTGGTTCATTTTATCATCTTGCATAGACGAAACATATACTCCTAGATTTTTCTGGCGCTTTGTGCTCACTTAAGATCAACCTTTGCAAAACATCAATCATTCCAATGTTGCTTTCTCCTCTTTGCTATTTTTCGTATTGTTGTTTCTGTGCCGTGGTCGTCTTCCTTGATCAGCACTAAGTTGTACATCAGATTTTTGGAAACATGAATTGCTCAGCTTTACTGAAGGTATAATCTCTGTATGGCATGAGTTGAGCAGCAATAAACTAGATGCTTTTATCATAAGTGATCAAAATGCTTGGCTACTTGTGCTTTCTCTTGACACTGTACAATGGAAAAAACATTCTGCCTTATTTTCTTTCTGTGTTTACCATGAGCAAGGGTTAAATGACATAAGGGCCGCTGCTAGGTAAGATTCCTTACCCAAACTGGTGGACCTGGACCTGAGCATCACGTCGAAGAGAAAGGCGTTTGTGGTGGAGCGCTTCAGCAAGACCCTCCTCCTAGATCCACTCCTCAGCCCGGTCGACACCTCATCACCTAGGTGCACTCCAGATTGTTCGCCGGTTTAGGAGGGTGCCATACGACCAATCCGACATTACCAAGGACAATGTTTCAATCCAGGCTGGGGAAGGTTTATTTCTTTGTTTTACACTTTGCTTCATATCTACTACACGGCTAGACTAGAAGAATTACTAAATGCACTGAATTGCCCAGATCTTTGATCCCTGCATTGCCACCTATATGGTGTGGAGAATCACATCTATGTAGGTGACACTCTTAAATCAAAATGCTGAAGAAGTAGCAATTTTCTTGGATGGAGGGGCTCGAATTCAGGAGCACGAGCTGCAAGGATTCAGATAAAGAAGGAAACAATCAACTTGGCATTAACCGTTTTTTGGACGCGGCCTGTTTCTTCTTCACGTGTTCTGTTATTTCTTTTGATGCCTATGGCGATCATGATTTGGTCGTGTTTCCCTTTGGTTAAGATTTTAGCCATTTGTTTTTCCTCTCTTATTTTGTTAGACGAGGTTGATGTGGAGATGGTTGTTCTTTCTGCTGAGGCGTGGTAGCGGCGTTGGGAATATTCATGAAGGAATGAAATATGTTCTCTTATCTAGTGGGCTTTTTTCTGGTCTCCCTTTTTTTATCATTTTCTTGGTATTCATGTTTACTTATTTGCTGCTTCCTTTACATTAATTGTGTTGCATGTTTGCTGATGTGCTCCAATTGGGAGGTTATCCAGTTTGCGGGCAAGAGGGTAAATATTCCTTGGTTGTCTGTAATCATTCTATTCATGAGAAAACACTAATTTTGGCCGTCCCTTGATTTTACAGTGTAACACTTTGGAAGGATTAATACAAGTTAAAAAAAAAGTGCCTAAGTAGAAGGACAAAATTCATGAGGGAGTAATCTACACCACTGAATGATTTGTTGCACAGACAGAGGACTTTTCCATGCATGCATGTACATTGTTTGCTTTCTCACAACTTGCCGGATGAAAGATAATGTTATAATGTCAGGTCAGATATTTGCCTTTTTATTATTTTCCATAACTGTTTTTTTTTTCATGGGAAAGAAATTATATAGATCTAATGATTGCTGTTTTTTTTAAGATATATTGTTGGTCAGGTAACCTCTACCTCTGAAGTGATACCGCCATACCGTCATCTGGTGATGCCTAGGAGCAAAGATGATAGATTTTCATCATGGACAGCCGGTGTGAACTCCCTTCCCTTTTTTCTTATTTGTTGTTCTATGGTTGTTGTACTGTCGTGCCACATTTTCTAATCGCATGCTTTCATACATGCAAAACGCAGTGATCACACTGTGGAGAGGCCATGCAAATGCAATCGACTATACTAAGATTATTCCAGGTTTCTAAACATAAGCTAAACGTGGCAGTCTTTATCAGTGTTTTTGTTCACTGATATTCAGGTATACACTTGATAACACATAAAGAAATGAGTAAGTAGTAACAAGAAACTCCATTACTTGTGGAGCCTTGCTCTTTGCAGTAGCAATTTTCTTAGAATTTTATCTGCTTCTACAGGCCATGTTATGTTTTTGAGCATTTCCTTCCCTGGAACGAATAGTTGTGTCTTGTATGTTTGCATATTTGCTGACATCTGGTGATCGAACACCAAAATAGGACTTGGTAAGAGTTTCAATTATATATTTCCTTTTGTTTTTATTTAAGACTTAACAATGAACGGTGGACATTCATGCCATAAGAGTAGTAAACAACAATATATGCCAAGAGGTATATGTATTTACTTCCATTACTATTGAGTAATTGACAACACTTCAAAATATATCGATCATTTAGTATGCAAGGTCCAGGGAACTACTAATGTTTAGATTGACACAGATCTTCATGTTCAATATTTTATAGTCAAGCTACATATCTCTTCGGTTTCAGGTACTGATTTGTTGTAGTTCAATAAAAGCACCCACTCAATAGTCGAAGCAGGTCAGAAAAGCTATAAGCCCATCCTCAACTTCAATCAGGTTTCAGCAAATAAGTTTCATCTCACATAAAAAGAAAAAAAATCCCTATAGAACACACTAAGATGCATAGAAAAACTGATTACCAAGAAGCCATAATGCGTACGTGAGTGTCTATTTGTGAAGAAGATATGAAGAGCAATTTTGTGGGTAGACATGGAGGAGTTTCGTCAGTTGTGGTTTTCTACATGGCCAATCAATTTGTTGATTTCCACTGCCCTGGGCTTCTCTAACCTTTAGCCTTCATGGTGCTTACTGTTCCTGTAAAATCTAATTTTGTTACATGGAAGTATAGTTTTCGTAGCTTACTCTTTATTTATAATTTTATATTCATTTGATACTGGACATGGAATCCAAGTTTATTGGTGGTTCGGATGTTTCTATAAGTAACTCTACCATTTTATGGTCATGCCAGAATTTCTATAAATATTCAGTTACGAGCTGATTGTTCTCACCACTGATTTCCCTATGAATTTATCTTCCTACTGTAACTGAAATGCATTTCTCATCACTTCAGTCAGCTATATTCTCATTGCTCTTAGCATTTGGTCCAATCTACAATTTTCTTGGTTTCATGAATCAGAGACTAACATCTTTTCTTTCATGTTTCCTTTGATTGATCATGTTACGGACTGCTACCCTAACGTTGCATATTGTAGGGCAGATTCTTGACACCCAGTTAGTTACTATTCTTTATGTGCGTAGCTGCAAGTTTCTATTTTTTTTTCAAACAGTGTGCATCAAAAGCAGAGCCCATTGGAGTATTGGACACTAAATTTTGGTGCAGCAGCGTAGCTGGACCATAGTCAGTGTGACAATGCTAATTTGCAAAAGTAGAAAGCTTTTGTGTGTTTGGTTTCTGTACATTACTAGCATTTTCTTTCTTAAAATAATCTTCTTTTTTTGTTAAAGGAAAAAAGAATTTCGTTTTTCAACCTGACTGGTACAAAATAATGGTAATTATGCTTCATTTATGTTGTTTGTCAGATGTTTGAAAGGTTGCTCTCAATCCAAAAGATTGCCTTCTATTCTCTGATGTTTCTAAATCTATATGAAAATGTTATAAACTGACCCTGTTAGCTTTTAATTCTATTTTAATTATGTTGTTATAACCATATAAAGAACTAGGTATGAAAAGTTATTTCTTTGACAAATACCATTCTTATTTGTTATTCCATGAATTCAAATGCGCTTTCTACAATCTGTATGTTATTCCCTCTTCAAATAGACATAGTGAGGCAAGCCGTGAGAGCGCCATGAGCACTGCCCCGCAATTTAGTCACTATAGCTATCCTCTCATCTGATGAAGAAAAAGTCGAGGTGCCCGTCTAAGTATCCCTCCCTATTTTTACTAACTTAAATAAGTTTCAACAAATCTATCGTGAATTTGCGTTCATTTTTCTCTATACCACTGAATTCTGACATTACTTAGAAGGCACTCAGCATGAATAATAATATATTAGGCTATAATTCAACCAGAAACGGGTTATCACAGCGCCTCTGCACTGCTAGTAGTTGAATGACAGAATCAAGGTATATGGTGCCTCAAGCAACTACAGACTGTTAAGCAGCTAGCCGTATGCATCCATTACATCAATTACAATCACAATGTGCAGCAGGAAGCCTATACCCTAGCATTTCATCCACAACCAAACCAGGAAAAAATAAAGACCACAACCCAGCATAATGGCATTATATAGCACCAAAAAATAGCTACATTACAGTTTCAATCCAGCACAATGGAATAAAACATGTCATCCTAACAAAACCACCTACGTAATGGTAGGGAAAAGGACTATCATCCCCAAAAGCATGATAGTCCACCTTCAAAGAGATCACAGCCTGACAAACTGATAGTCGGGGGCAGAGGGGAAGACCCAGGAACTTACCAGAAAGGGCTGTCTTGTTTCTGAGGCCATACAACATTGGCTCCGTTGCACAGCGGGACGGCCATGCAAACGAGGCGGTTGGCACCCAGAAACCACTAGGTCATGCCAGCGAAAGCCAAAGGTCCATGTGCACAGCGACGTCACGACACAAGGACCAACCTGCTCATACATCAAGGAAAGTCGCCGTTACAAAAATTTACAACTTCTTGGAACTAATTTTAAAGCATATATGTTGGTTCAACGTGATAACATGGGCCCACAGAACACTAAGTATTTTTAAGAAAGAACCATGTTAATTGCTTTTAAAAGCATCCCAGATAATAATTGCATCAGAGCTCAATGCAAGTGGTTCAAACAAGTTAAAGAAAGCACTTCAGGAACCGACAGTGCTTCACAAATACTTGAAATGCTGAAAGGTCCGAGCAGGATTAGGGGCCATAGTAAGATCCTAAGAGTACATCATATATAGATTAACAGAAGAATATAGGAGCAGTTGGCAGTTTTAGACGCACACATCGACTCTGTCACTGAAACACACATCACCATGCAAGACTGCAGGCTGTGGGAAGCAACACAGCCAGAATATAAGGACCCACAATAATATAAAGTAGTACTAACAAACATGAACAAGCTAAAGGACATGTGAACTGTGCAACAGTGTAAGAGCAGGTTATGGTATGATTTATACCAAATTATCGCCACTTAAAGTAAAAGAAAAAAAAGGACTGAGCAGGATTGCAAGTCCACATCAGATTTGGGGGTAGAGGGGGAGAGAGACAGCAAGCTCACCTTAGTAGTAACAGGGGGACCTTCGCGGTGGTGATGTTGAGCAGCCTCCCACTTCACCTGATCAAAGCAACCTGCACACAAATCGGATGGATGAACAACAAAACCAGAAGAAGAGGAAGGAGCGGGAGGGGATGAACTAACCGCAACACTTTGTAGCCGATGCCATGCACTGCAGCAATAGCAAGGATATACATGGAACAGAAATCTGTACCCAGGTTCAGTAATTACAACAAACATGTTAGGGGACGGAATGGAAATTAAAGGAGCAGTTAGCAAACAATGTCCATCCAGTAGCCTAGTATTCATACAAGACCCTCAACCAAAAGAAACTACAGGGGAGCAGCGAAAAAAACTGAACAACCTTGTAAGTTGGTCGGGGTTCGTTGACCTCGTCGGCTTGGGCTTGGGTTCCCGGTCGTCCATGGAGTACGATGCCTGCTGCACCAAATCAAACAAAGAAATAAATAAGGGTTTATTTTTCTAGTTGACAAACTGGCATCAATCAATCAAGCAAGCATCAAGGAGGCACATCACATCAGTACAACAGCCGACGTCAAGGTCGTCAGCTAGGGCGTGGGGTCAGGTCCCGATCATCATCCTCGCCCATGGAGGGTGCCTGCTACTCCTAATCAATCAAACAAACAAACAAACAGGTTTAGCCCATCATGAATGGGAGCACTGATGACAAGCAATGTATGTATCCAATAGCAATGTTAGGTAATAATAACAGAACCTTAGCTAGTACTTGACCATCAACCAACCACAAACGCAGGACCAAATTTATCAGCAATGTAGAACCAAAGTTTGGCCAGCAAATAACAGAATTTCAGTCAAATTCCTTGTACACAAGAAAGAGTGTGGCTGGAGTCCAGCAAAGTTGAAGAGCAAATGACAGAGCTTCATGAACACTAAGCTTATCTAGTACACGAGCATCAATCAACAACACACGCAGCTACGGACTGTTAAGCAGCTAGCCAGAGGCATCCATTAGATGAAATACAATCACCATGTACAGCAGGAAGCCTAAACCCTAGTATTTCATCCACAAACAAACCAGGAAAAACCAAAGACCAAAAACCAGCACAATGGCATGATATAGCTCAAAAAATAGCTACATTACAGTAAAAAACTAGTAGAATGAAATAAAACATGTCATTCTAACAAACCACCTGAGTAAAAATAGCTACAATACAGGAAAAAGATTGTCATCTCCAAAAGCATGGCAATCCACCTTCATAGAGAGTCAACCGCGAAAAGAGGAAAAAAAACATAGCTGAGAGCTATACTAGACCAAGTATATTACATGGTGCCTCAAGTCTGATCATTTAGCGTGTGCTTATCATAATTGAATGACAAGATATATGATGCTACATGTCAGTTTGAAATTTAGAGAGAAAAAAACAAATATGAATTAACTTGCAGGTTAGTATGTCTTCACTGAACCTGAACTTTCTGGATTGAAAAGAGAAACATACTGAACAGTGAGCACATATACTAACTGACATGAGGCACCATACGTAAACTAAGAGGCGTGGAAATTTACTGGTCCCAATGCCATTGCCAGTTGCAAGCAAGCCTCCAACAGATAATCAACAAAATACAAAGGCATAAAGAAACAACTTTTACCCAAATGAAATCTGGATGAGCAGAGCAGAGCATCTATTCGTAAATCAAGTAAAAAAACATCTTACACCGAGAAGTCATGGCATACAATCGCTAAGCAGCTACAGACTGTTAAGTAGCTAGCCGGATGCATCAATTGGTAAATCAAGTAAAAAAATGTCTTACACCGAAAAGGACTATCATCCCCAAAAGCATGATAGTCCACCTTCAAAGATATCACAACCTGACAAACTGACAGTTGGGGGCAGAGGGGAGGACCCAGGAACTTACCAGAAAGGGTTGTCTCTGAGGCCATACAACATTGGCTCCGTTGCATGGCGGGAGGGCCACGCAGACGAGGCGGTTGGGGCCCAGAAACCACCACGTCGTGCCAACGAGAGCCGGCCAACGAGAGCCGAAGGTCCACATGCACGGCGATGTAAGGACCAACCTGCCCATACATCAAGAGAAGTCGTTATCACACTCCTCCTACAAAAGAAAGAGCCTGGATGGAGTACTAGTACGTCCTATGATTATGAACCTAGCTGGACTCTACTTATCTAGTACATGAGCATCAATCGACCACACACGCATCACACAGGACCAAATATGGTATGAATTGGAACCATATATAGTCACAGAATTTTAGTAAAGGGGACTCCATGGGTTAGAGTCTAAGTGGCATCAGTCAAGCAGTACAGGAAACCTTCACTTTAGTTTTAAACCATTAGACAGAAAATAAATAAATGGGAGGGACAATTACTGTTCAGAAATAGTTTTTTGCAGCGGTACATGGGTGCCTTTGGTTCTAAGCTAGCATCATTCTATCATCAAGTGAATTGTATTTGCAAGCAACCAGATAAGTGGAATTAGTTAACCAAGTTTGCTTTTCTAATAATCATGTAAACTTCTTGCAGACTGTTACATCAGAGAGCTTGTTGAAACCAATTTTATCAGGTGATGAACTCCAGCTATTTGATTCTAAAACTCGTGTTTGCATCCTATCCTGAAAGGATGGCGTTTGTGCTCAAATCCTTTGTATCCAGTCTGCGTCCATGGAACTTACAAGAAATTGGTACAATTTGTAAGCAGCATCAGTGAGCTACTATTTTACAAGAACCGGCATCCTTGCACCGGAACAAAACCTGGAGGGAGGAGAAGAGAGCAGAGGAGATCGCGGTGCTTACCCCTGCGGGTGAGACCAGGAACTTGCTGTCCTCCTTGTCCTGGAGCTTGTTGGAGACGACGATTGGCACCTCCTGCACCTCCTCTAGTCCTGCAGAAGAGAGGGAGCTTCACAACAACCAGAGGCAGCATTGAATGGACAGAGAAGGAGAGAAGGGGAAGGAGGGCACCTTCACAGGGTCAGAGCAGAGGAGTCAGCATCGAGGTCGTCAGCTCAGGTGTGGGGTCGTCATCCTCATCCATGGAGGGCGCCTGCTGCTCCTAATCAAACAAACAAACAAACAAATAGGTTTAGCCCACAATTAATGGGAGCACTAATGACAAGCAATGTATGTATCCAGTAACAATGTTAGGTAATAATAACAGAACCTTAGCTAGTACTTGACCATCAACCAACCATAAAGGCATGACCAAATTTAATACGAATTAGAACCAAAGATTGGCCAGCAAATAACAGTGTGGTTGGTGTCTAGCAAAGTTGAAGAGCAAATGACAGAGCTTCATGAACACTAGGCTTATCTAGTACTCCCTCCAATCCTAAAAAAGTGTCTTGGAAAAACAACTAGGATAGTTATAATTCATAGTGTAACTTGCGACACTTTTATGGATCAGAGGTAGTACATGAGCATCAATCAACCACTCACGCATCACACAGGACCAAATATGATATGAATTTGAACCATATATAGTCACAGAATTTTAGTAAAGGAACCTCCATGAACTGGAGTCTAGTGGCATCAGTCAAGCAAGGCAAGCAGTAGGAAACCTCCATTTTATTTTTAAACCATTAGACAAAAAAAATGGAATGGGCGACTTATGTTCAGAAATAGTTTTTGCAGCGGTACATCAGTGCCTTTGGTTCGAAGCTAGCCGACCAAACATGCACACACAAAGGAGAATTATGCTGTGCAAAGTTGAGTTGAGTTTGGGGCTTTGGCCCACCTGCTGTCGGCTTTGCTCTTCTGCCTCTCCTCCTGCTTCTTCACCATCTACAGTTTCCTCCCCATCTCCGCCTTTGCTAACATCCCACCTACAAGTCCATGGATAACTAATGAACACGTTACTTTCTAAAGAAATCTTCAACATTATAAACGCATGCAATTAATTCATGTACAAACAAATGCGTACACATACAGCACATTTACTTGCATGTTATCTTTCTCACATTATCACAAAAACATAATGCAGCGCATTAGATTATGAAACATACTGTATGTGCTAGTGTCTCTATCTGAACGGTGCAACACGCGGTTCTCTGGCTTCTTCCTCAGTGGCAGCCATTGCAGCCTCAACTCTGCTACTGCCATTTTTCTCCTGCACAAGTGCAAAACAACACCAACTTGAGGAACAGAGAGCAACATGGGATACAATGTTAGAGAAAAGGTGGAAATTTGGAAGAATCTGCCCTAAGAACAGCCACCCATGTACCACCCTTGCACCCGAACCGAACATGGAGGGAGGAGAAGAGAGGTGTGCTTACCCCTGCGCTGGAACTTGTTGTCCTCCTTGTCCTGGAGCTTGGTGGTGCCGATGAGTGGCACCTCCTGCTCCTCCTCCATGCCTGCAGCAGAGAGTTAAATTCAGTAAATTGAATGAATGGGATATATATACTACTAGTACCAACCGACCCGTCATGATGTTTGAACAACTATAGTGACATGATAAAATGAGGTGTCAAAAGAGAGCACCACACCACACAGAAAACCATATATTTGGAATTTTATCTTCGTGGAAACAAGGCCGCGTGCACGACACTAAAACTAGCAGGAGTAGGAATTGCATTCATTCATTATTAGCAAGTGTGTTGTGCATTTGCATTTGCAGCAGCAGCTTGTGGGTGGCTAAAAGAGATCATTATCAAGTGAGTGGGAGGCGCTACCTGGAGGAAATGGAGCCATTGCCGGGGAAGCAGGGGAAGTAGTGACCTTGTGCGCTTGGAACCGAACGAACGAAACGCAAATCCATCAGATTGACGGGGAGATTCAAAAGAGAGGCTCGTCGGAGGCAGCTCAAGGGCCGAGGCAGGTCGCAGAAGGAGGTGAGCACGGATCCGGCGAAAGTCGACCGTCGAGGAGCATCGCCGCGCTCGTCCCGGATCCGGCGACCTGCTAGGTCGCCTGCGGGCTAGGGTTTCGGGCGCGAGGAGGCATGGAGGGCTGTGGAGGTTGGACGCGTCCGTCGCCGTCGTCTAGGGAGAGAAGGAGGGAGGTCGCCGGCGGCGGCGGCTGGTTGGGAGAATCGGGGGAGAGGAGGATTTGTTCGGTGGTTTGGGTTTGGGCCGCTAGTCTGCTTGGAGAGGTTTGTTTGGTGGGTTGGTTTTGGAAAACTCTTTTGGTTTCGAAACTTTTTTTAAAATAATACATTTATTTAAATAAATTATGGAAATAATGCACGTTTTTTATAATTTATAGAAATAATACACCATTGGTCACGGCCTGGCCGACTGGACCCAGTTGGCCACGGCCTGGCCGATAAGATCCCAATTGGTCACGGCCTGACCGACTGGACCCAGTTGGCCACGGCCTGGCCGATAGGATCCCAGTTGGTCACGGCCTAGCCGACTGGATCCAGTTGGCCACGGACAGCCTGACCGACTGGAGCCAGACGGGCCAACTAGGGTAGTTGTTGGCCAACCAGCCATGCAATTGGCCACGTCCAGGCCGATAGAGGCCAGTCAGTCACAACCAGGCCTACATGACACGATTTAAGTATTAAAGAAAAATAATATATTTTTTAATAATAAAATTAGTATTACCATATGATTTAAAATTATGTCAAAATCAGTACACTATTTAAGTATTGAAGTAAAGATACATTGCAATACTAAAATTAAGATACATTTAACTATTGAAATAAAGATACATTATGGTACTAAAATGAATATACATTTAACTATTGAAATAAATATACATTGTAGCACTAAAATTAAGGTACAACCGCTTGCGAAAAATATCCACGTTGCACTCAGTAGATTTGTGTGGTAGTATTTTCAATTTCTCAAGCGGTTGTATCTTAATTTTAGTACTGCAATGTATCTTTATTTTAATATTTAAGTGTATCTTCATTTTAGTACTGCAATGTATCTTTATTTCAATAGTTAAATGTATCTTAATTTTAGTATTGAAATGTATCTTTACTTCAAAACTTAAATGATGTACTAATTTTGAAATAATTTTAAATCATGTGCTAATACTAATTTTGTTATTAAAAATATATTATTTTACTTTAATATTTTAATTGTGTCCTGTAGGCAGTAGGCCTGGATGTGGCCGACTGGTCTCTATCGGCCTGGTCGTGGCCAATTGCATGGTTGGTTGGCCGACAGCTATCCTGGTTGGCTCGACTGGCTCCAGTCGGCCAGCCCTAGGCCGACTGGGATCCTATCGGCCAGGCCGTGGCCAATTGGGTCCAGTCGGCCAGGCCGTGACTAATGGTGTATTATTTCTGTAAATTATAGAAAATGTGCAATATTTTTATAATTTATTTAAATAAATGTATTATTTTAAAAAATTAACTTTGGTTTCAACTGTGTAGCCGCCGCGGTCCTGGATATTTTGTTGGTGTTGCGCGGGAATTTTTCGCTAAAATCGTGGATAAGTAGTGTGAGTGAGTCTCACAGATTGACTGGCCCACCTTCGAAAAATCCTGTCCGCTCATCATTTTTCTGTTAGATTCAACGATGGTTGAGTAACAGTTATAAAATCAATTGCTGGAGGAAGAAAAAACAGAAAATTGTAAACACTCAAAGGGAAGTGAGAAGAGCGTGCCAAAGGCAATATCAAAGGAAAAGAAAACAAGCTAATCTCAATCGATGATGCCTCGACAACCGAACGTTTAATAGGAAAAGATCGCTCCCATCTGGCGAGGTTGCAACCACTGAATCCAACCGCCGAATGAACAGCTGGGAAGACGTTGCTCCCAGACGCGTGCTCGTAACCACTGAATGTCTAACCGATAAATACGTATAGTTCCTCTTAAAACACCTAGTTCAATCATCGAGAACTCTTCAAACCGCCTCGCACACAATCGCCTCTGATTTCTTCCTCTTCACCTCTTTGAGGTCTTTTCCATGTCCACACTACCAAGGCATCAATAAGAAAATCACGTGCCTGCTAGAACACAACATGATGAGCACACATGCCACAATTGAAGACGCTTGGGTCGAGGTGTGCGAGTCGTGGTCAACACCAGGTGGCCAGTGGACAAAGAAGTAAAAAAAACTGGATTATTGTGCGATGAATCCAGTCACCGCTCCAGTATGTTTGTCAATACATTTTGTTTGATTTATATGGTTTTTGGTTTATCGATATTGATACTTCGGCAAATACGACATGAAATTCAGATATAGTTCCATTTGAATTATACCAAATTATTTTGGTATGATTTCATTGTATACCATAATAGTTAAAGTTGATGCGACTTTGAAAACGACGTAATATTTTTTGACAAATTTATGACTCAAAACACACACCTCTTTTAAACAAACACTAAATAACTATATATGCATGCGCAGATTTATGCCTTGATGGTTGGTCATGCTTTATATGTGTATAATATATATGTTTTTTGCTTAAGGAGGTATTTAGCAAAACAAATGAGAGAAAAAAGCTTTTATGATGTGCAATTATTGGTCAGTGTATTGTGTATATGAACGATGATAACAACCTTAATACCACCTCACTTACTGACCTCGCGAGTAGATTTAAGGTCTATACAATACTATGTCTGGGCGTGTGAATGTTGGACAATGCAATCGAAATAAACTCATATAATCGATGATTGTATGATTATTCTCTCAAGAAATATAAATATATTTTCTAATTCGGTTAATTGTTAAGATTTTGTGGATATATAACTTTTTTTCAAAATAGTAACGCAATTTCATACCATACCAAAAAAATAAAACATAAAAACCATAAAATTGGTTCGGTTCAGTTTATTTTTAGTATGATTTTTTGTTCGGTTTAAAAAATACTTAGAGTAACGCTCTATCACGCATCCACTTACCAATGGGTCCATTCATAAAAAATACTTTACAAAGCAAAGCATGTTGATCAAGTTAAAATTGAATATCTTAATTGATTGGGAGAGCAAAAAATACTTTACAAATAAAGTATGCATGTTGACCAAGTCAAAATTAAATACCTCAACTGATTGAGAGAGCAAAAAATACTTTACAAATCAGAGCATGCATGTTGACCAAGTCAAAATTGAATACCTCAATTGATTGAGAGAGCATCCACCCCTAGGGAGCTTAGTAAATTAAAGGATACCTCAATTGATCGAGAGAGCATCCACCCCTAGGGAGCTTAGTAAATTAAAGGACTAGGTTGCCTCACTGCGTCGCAGGTTCCCTCTCGGGCGACACGGGAGGCCTCATCGTCGTCGCCACACACCGAGACCTCACCACGACCCGCCTCCCCTCCGCCGCTGCCAGGGTCGCCGCCGGGAAAAGCCCATGCGTGCGATGGCAGTGGCGGAGGGCCTCTCCTCCCTCCCCCGGATCCGTGAGCGGCGTGGACGCCCAGATCCGTGTGGGTAGCGGCCAGCCGACGGAGGTGGGCTTGCGGCGACGCCCGATGGCGGCTTTGCGGGAGCAACCGGCGGCGGACGACCTGGCGGCTTGGTGGTGCTCGTTGTGGGATCAACTCCGGGCGGAGCGGCGGCCAGGGCGGCGACCTTGGCTGGTGCGGCGGCGGCCTTCGTCTCCATGGACAGCGCGATGAAAGCTTTGGCGAGCAGCCTGGCCTGGGCATGGACAACAACGGCGGCCGTGGATCTGGTGCCCATCCAGATCCGTCGCGGCATGGACCGGCTTGCGGCGCGTGGAGGGGCCGGTGAGGGGCGGCTGGAGGCCCTCTGTCGGTGTTCTGGCGGCCTCGTTCGTCTTCACGGTGTGGTTCGTATGGATCTAACCAGTGGCGGTCTCTAGATGGCGTGATTGCCGGTGAAAACCGCGTCGACTTCAGTCGTGGCGGACGATGGCGCCTACCGCGTGGTCTCCTTGTTGAAGGCATCGTCAGTTGCAATCATCGCCACCTTGGTCCGACTGCTTCGGGGGAAACCCTAGTTCCGGGTCTCTCGGATCGGACGATAACAACGTCTTTGTGGTGCTCTCCTACTTGAGGAGATCGTTTTGGAGCAGGTGTTGGTTGAAGGGGCAAAGAGGAGTGACGTTGCATCTACCGTGTTGGCAACGACAGATCTTGGCGGCATGGTGCAGCTGAGACTCGGTGTCTGATGCGTCTGGATTGACGGGCGCAGGGTGGTGGCGCTGTCTAACGTCGTGGCGACGTCAACGGATTATGGACCTGGCAAGAATGATACAGATCTCTTTCCTGAAGATGGGTTAATGCTTCGATGGTAGTACTGGCTTCTAAAACGTGTGCATGCGGTATACGTTTTAGGTTTACAACAACAGGTGTAGGTCCATGATACGTCATGCGGACAAATTGGTGGTCACCCTGTTTCTTGATGATGGGGAGTGAAGGCATTCCACATTTATCAAATTTTGTAGGTGTGAGTGGTGGCTCGGGTTATTTTGATAGACCTTTGTTGAATAATTAATAAAGATTGTTGTGTGCATCTACCGATGCATAGGCCGGGGGTTTCAATCTCCTTTTAAAAAAAAAGATTGGAATGGAATCGATTCCTCTGAACCTATTAGCTTTTGTGTTTCCTTGGATGCCATGGTGAACGATCTATCATTCATCATTCAGGTACTGTCTACGGACTACAGAAAACAACAATGCCTGATCTGAGTTGATCATAACCGAGGTGGATGGATGTGGATGTGGAACTGGGATGTGATCCAGAACACAAGTGGATCGAGCTGTATGTATGTGCTGCTGCTCAAAGTACTGTACAGCAACAACAGAAACTGTTGCCGCTTCAGTGCTCGCAGGTGTGGGGATGAGATCTGGTGTATCTGAAATTGTGGCCGTTGCTAACTGAAATTGATTAGGAGTTGCTTTTGTAGTAGCAGATGTAGATCTAACCTTGGGTGGCAAAACATTCTACGATCATTGTGAATGAATGAATGTATGGTTTCGTGGTGCATCAAAATTGGAACGGAATCGATTCCTCTGAACCCTTTTGCTTTTGTGCTCCTTGCTGTCGTCTCCTAGGTAGGATGCCATGGTGAACGAACGATCTACCATTCATCATTCAGGTACTGTCTACAAACTACAGGCAACAACAGTGCCTGAACAGTTCAACAGTTACTATTGGTGCATTTTTTTCGCGTCATAACTCATAAGTCATAGCCGAGGTGGACGGATGTGGATGTGGATCTGGATGCGATCGAGAAGACGAGAACACAAGTTGGATGGGGCTGTATTTTTTTTTTTTTGCGGGCAATTTCAGAGCTTTATTAACCAAAAGTGCTTACCGGATTATCAGCGAGGAGGCTGCTAATCAAGAAGCCAGGAGTATCCATAAGCCAGCTTTCAGTTCCGGATAGCGTACAGGCACGCTTGGCACACAGATGTGCTGGAACATTAGCTGTTCTACTGACATGCTGAATTACAAAAAGCGTAAAAGTAGAAGATAACTCTGCGATTTCTAACAAGAGCGGTGCCACAACTGAGCGGTCATTGTGGCGAGTGTTCCAGAGGTTGACTACCTCCAGGCTGTCGGTCTCCATGATCACATGTGTCAACCCTTGCAGACTAGCATAGATGACACCATCTCGGAGGGCGAGGCTCTCCGCTATCATGGGATCAGTGACTCCGGGGTGTGGTTTGCACCAAGCACCCAGTATTGCCGAAGCGGATCGGGCTACCCCGCCAGCGCCACTGATGTTTCCCTCAGAGAATACAGCAGCATCTGTGTTGATCTTGACGTGGCCTTGATCTGGAGGGCGCCATCCATGACCCGGGAGAATCTGAACTTGCTGTTGAGGAACATCCAGAAGCGCCAGTGTTTCCCGGGTTAGCCTTATAGACTGGCTTGGATCGAACTTTTCTGTGTCATGTGTCCATTTATTCCTGGAAGTCCAGATCGACCACATAATGGTTATGATGAAAGCTCTCTCCCGACTGCTGAACATTGGATCACACAAAATGTCTCGGGACCATGTGTTTGGATGTAGTCTAGGTAATTTGATGTCCAAGATCAAACGGGCCTGCTCCCAAAAATTGCGGGCGTGAGAGCAATGCATTAGTGCATGCTCAAGTGTTTCTTCCTTTGCTAAGCAAAGTTTGCATAAGCTAGTCTCCCTCAGGTGCCTATATTTCATGGTAGCTTCGTCAGGTAGAATACCACGTAAGACCCTCCACCAGAAAACACGGACCTTAGGAACCACCTTGAGAGACCACAGCGATTTCCACAACTGCTGATTGTTCATTGACGACTCGGTAACGTGCCCTTCATCTAGAACCGAAAGTTCTTTTTGAATCTCTAGAGCTCGATACGCTGATTTCACAGTGTAGACGCCTGTTTTCTCATGTGCCCAGGCTAGTACATCCTCACCGCCACCACGCCTTAGAGGTATATTGAGAATTGCCTCCGCATCAGGTGCAATAAAGATTTCCTGAACCATTTGCTTGTTCCATGTCCAGTTCTCATTATCGATGAGCTCACTGACATGAACAATAGAAGTGCTAGCCGGGTTGAGGACCGGGGATCTTGTACGGGTAGTGGGTATCCACCTATCATTCCAGATATTGATCGTGGAGCCGTCACCCACTCTCTTGACGTCGCCAGCTAGGACTGCTTCCCGTCCAGCTATAATGGCCCGCCATGTCGCCGACGCAGCCGCGGGTGCTGTTGCTTGCATAAAATCACAAGTTGGGAAATATCGCCCCTTTAGCACCCGGCTGCAAAGACTGCCAGGGTTGGTCATGAGTCGCCATCCGTGTTTGCCAAGCAGTGCCAAATTAAACATGTGTAGGTCACGGAAGCCCATGCCGCCCCGGCACTTTGGTGTGGATAAATCTTTCCAGGATATCCAGTGAAGTGACCTCCTGTCAATGGAACTACTCCACCAGTATCTTGCCATAATAGAAGTCAGACTTTTACAAACCTTCTTAGTCAGCAAGAAACAACTCATGCTGTAGGTAGGAATAGCCTGAATCACCGTTTTGAGAAAAACCTCCCTACCTGCGCAAGCAAATAGTTTTTCAGACCATCCTTGCATCTTACTACGTGCCCTTTCTGCAATATGGTCAAAGGTGCCGCTGGAGATCTTCCCAACCGCAGTGGGGAGCCCCAGATACCGGTCGCTGAACGTCTCAACATGGATACCAAGAGAGCGTTTCAAGGTCTGCCGAACATGGTCTGCTGTATTCGGGCTGAAGAAAATGGCACTTTTCTCCTTGTTAACCCTTTGTCCTGAAGCATCACCATAGATTCGCAGAATCTCATTTAGCCTTGCTGCACTTTGTGGGCTGGCCTCGAGAAATATGAGGCTATCATCAGCGAAGAGTAAATGGTTAACCCAAGGTGCATGAAAACCTGCCCGAACTCCTCTGTCAATGTATCCATATGATTTGAGTAAGGAGGAGAAGCCTTCTGCACAAAGCAAGAAGAGAAAGGGGGACATGGGATCACCCTGTCTCAGTCCACGTGTTGGGGAGAAGTACGGTAAGAGCTCCCCGTTAACACGGACAGAAAAACGAACAGAGGAAACACACTTCATAATTAATCTGATAAGATAGTGACTGAACCCAAGCTTCCGAAGAACTGACTCCAGATAGTGCCATTCCACTCGATCATATGCCTTCATCATATCCAACTTTACAGCACATGAAAAATTCTTGCCCTTCTTTCGTCTTCGCAGAGCATGAACACTTTCGAAGGCGACAAGAACATTATCCGTAATCAAACGTCCAGGAACAAAAGCGCTTTGCTCCTCGCTGATAATCTCATCCATGCATCCCCTCATACGGTTCGTCACTGCTTTGGCTCCTATCTTATAAAGAACTGGACAAAGAGCTATAGGGCGATACTGGGAGATAGTCTGTGGATGGCGCACTTTCGGGATGAGCGTGATTGAAGTATCATTCAGCCCAACTGGGAGATCGCCACCATTAAGAAATCCAAGCACAGCTGATGTTATATCATCTTTCAGTAAGTGCCAGTGCCTTTGGAAAAACCCAGCTGTGAAGCCGTCCACACCCGGAGCCTTCGAGGCAGCCATCTGGAAGAGAGCTTGGTAAATCTCTTTTGCCTCAAACGGTTTATCTAAAACCTCATTCATCTGATCGGACACCTTCCTTGGGATGAACTCAAGGATTTCATTTGCAACAGCCGGCCCTTGTGATGAATAGAGATTTTGATAAAAACTATGAATTTCCTGCTTGTCTTCATTCTCATCAGCGCATATCGTGCCATCTGCACGTATCAGGCCAGCAATCTTGTTTGTACGTTGGCGTTGCCTGGCCTGTGCCTGAAAGTAATTAGTGTTGCGGTCCCCGGCACGCAGCCATAACACCCGAGAGCGTTGCCGTAACCATACTTCCTCCTGTTTAAGGACCTCACGTAGCTTAGCAGCGACTGCTTTCTCCTCCTCTGATGGACCACGTCGTACAGAGCGAGATCGAATACTATCCAACCTTTTCCGCAGTTTCCTAGCAGACCGGGTTAGGCTGCCGAACTCCCGCGCTCCCCACGGAACGAGCTCCCGTTGTAGCGCATCAAGGGACTCAATTATTCCTTGCAGTCCCGGCACACGATGCTGTCGTTGCCAAGTGTCAGTTACTAATTGCTCATAATCAGTATGGGTCTGCCAAACATTCTCGTACCGAAATTGCTTCGTTTGATTAACACCATGCTTGTTCATATTTTCATTGATTTCAGTCACAATAAAGCAATGGTCTGATTCAATCGCACTAACGTGTCGCACCCGGATGTGCCTGTACAGTTGGCGAAACGCTTCATTTGCAAACGCACGGTCAATACGGGCTTTGACATTCATGTTGCCATCTTGCCGATTATCCCAGGTGTACGCCATTCCCGACCATCCAAGGTCCTGGAATTCGACATCATCAACAGCTTCGCGGAATACCTTCATTTGACTCTCAGGCCTAGCCGCTCGACTGAAGTGTTCATCGCCGTATAGGGTTTCATTAAAGTCACCCATACACAACCATCGTTCATGCGGAATTGCATGAAGTGTTCTGAGGAACCTCCAACTTTGTTGCCTATCGGAAACTTTTGGAGCACCATAAAAACCAGTGAAACGCCATACTTTCTCAAGGATGTCTTTGGTCCGTACCAGCACATCAATGTGACCAGTACTGAAGTTTTTCAATTCAACATCAATATCCTTAGACCAGAACAGCCCTATTCCACCACTAAGACCATCACTGTCAACTGCGAAACAACCTGCAAAACCGAATTGGTACCGCATGTCTTCCACTCTCTTAGCCCTGATTTTTGTTTCCATGACGAATAGCAGGGCAGACACTTCTTGCTTCACCAAACAGCGAAGCTCCCGAACTGCCTCGGGGTTCCCAAGCCCCCGGCAGTTCCAGCTGATGCAAATCATTGGGATGGGCAGCGCCCTTCCGACGCTGCCGAGTTCTCAGGAGTTGGTTTCTTCTTCTTACGGTTCTGCTCATCGCCTTGTTCATCCCCAGAAGTTGTCGGTTCATCTCCAATTCCCTGTGACCCGCTGCCAGGTTCAATGTTGCAAGCTGTACCATCTGTCAACAGGAGTTGTTGATGTTCCACACGTCTATATACTGCCTTGGGAGGTCCCTTCCTCTTATGTTTGTTCTTGTTCTTGACCGGAGAATTAACCTCAGCAGTATCCTTACCAGTATTGCTTGAATTACGGGACTCTTTCTGACTATCAGTTCCAGAAAACTGCTCCTTGCTCGTGCTCTCTCCGGAAGTAGCCTTGCGTTTATCATCAATAGCCCTCAGTTTAGGACCGAAAGGTAGATCACCCTTCTCGTCCCTAGGCCCCGGAGTAGGGCAAAACAATTCAGAGTGTCCAAGCCTTCCACATGAGAAGCAAAAGTGTGGCACTTGTTCATATTGTATGTCATACATATCTGTTTTCTTCCTTTTCGCCGAGGTAATCAGAATCCACCGTCGCAGCGGCTTATTCACCTCATGAGAAATCCTGGCACGCAGATATCCACCCACATGATCAAACTGGACATTAGTGGCTTCTTTGTCAATCTGTTGTGCAATGAGTTTTCCCCAATTTTCATCACGCAGATTAAAGGGAAGATTAGGAACCCTGGCCCAGAGATGGAGCCGGTCAAACTGAACCTCATCAGGCTTCATGCAGTCCTCAAATTCTGCGAGGATTACTGCATGCTTGCTAACATGCCAAGGTGATCCTGCCCAGATGCGATCACGATCACGCTGATCACCAAACTCAGCCACAAACGTGTTTTCACCAATTGCTCTGAACTGTAACCCCCTAGGGTTACCCCATGCAGGACGCAGGGCGCTGGCGATTGTTTGGATATGGAAGAGATTTCGGTGCAAAACTTTCCCAGCAACCAGCCACTTCTTCGCCCCTCCATCTTTACTGTCATCGATGACCAGGGGAGTCGCTTCCTCATCGGTGATGCCCAGTTTTCCTAGCGCCTCCTCCAGCCGAGCCCTAGCCCGCCGCGGCGAGTCAGAGCCCTCGTCCTTTCCACCGTCGCCAGATGATGTCGCCATCCCCCGCGGAAGCCGATGAGCGCCCCGCCGGAGAAGTCCCGCGGCCGCTATTCGAGGTCCGCCGAAACCCTAATCGCCGCCGCCAGGGAGGTGTTTTAGGTTTTCGCGGAAGACGCACGTGCGACACGTGAAAGCGGGAGACGAGAAGAGCAGGATGTATGTATGTATGTATGTGCTGCTACTCTAAGTACTATACTGTACAACAACATCAGAAACTGTTGCCGCTTCAGTATTTGCAGGTGTGAGGTGTTGTGGGGACATATACGAGATCCACATCCACATCCACATCAGGTGTGAGTATTTGATGAGCACGGCGCTTTCTGGTCCCGCCCACACGACTGGTGCTGTTGCTCGTCGTGTGTGTCTTGACACTTTTGTTGATTATGTATGTCGCTTCTTCGCATAATAGCAAAGCATTGGTTGGACGAGATTAAACGGTTCAGATCCAAATATGATACACTGATGTCATCCGTATCATGAGAAGGCCCGATGGATAATTTTGATATAAAAATTATTTTGACATTTATTTAATTACTATTAAATTAATAATATTCAATTAAAAAAATTGAACGATATTATCTTGTAAACCAATTTTTTTGCTTTGGATGATCATTTTTTGAACCATTCTTTTCTTAGGCTTAAGTAAGGCCCAAGTAATTTAAACCGTTAGATCATCTAAAATGATACACCTCCTCTCCAGTATCATGATGCACCGTAAAATCTCTCTTGATTTATGAGATGAGATATGTAAAAAAAAGCTCACTATTCAAAATCACACTCCCTCCGTAAACTAATAAGATGTTTTAGATCACTAGTTTAGTTGTCTAAAACATTTTATATTACTCCCTCCGTTCCAAAATAACTGTCTTAACTTTGTACTAGTTCTAATACAAAATTATATTAAGGCCAAGTCAGTTATTTTGGAACGGAGGGAGTAGTTTATAGAGGGAGTATTAGTCTAGCTAATGTATTGTCTGCTGAAAACATCCAACGGTTCATTACACTTTGGACAAGACTTCATGACATTCACTTGACCGATGACACACATGATTCCATTCAGTGGAAAGTTTGACACACATGATTCCATTCAGTGGAAAGTTTCTCTAAACGCTTGCTACTCCACCGCTTCAGCTTACCACGCTTAGTTTCTAGGCTTAACATTGTCCATGCTCAATCTTTGCTACACGCACGGAAAAGTACGGGGATTACGGGCATAATGATAGCTTGATTTGATTGTACTAGTGAAGAGGGATGGCCCCCATCTAGATAAAATTCAAGGGGATGGGGGGGGGGGGGGGGGGGGGGTTAACATAATTAAAGGAATATTCTTGTGAAACCCCATCACTTACCCGTGTGTGTAGCATTTTTTGCAAGCCAATTGTCTAAAAGGCTTGAGCACCATCCAAGTGCAGATTTTTCACTTAGCTAATAATCCAAAATGGAGTTACTCTGTGTGATCTGGAATATGATAAAAGATTGGTTAGAACGCAAGGACCTCGACCCTTAAAATTGGCAAGGCTTCAACCCCGTCAAAGATTGGTGGTCTGAGACGGTTAATCGTGACAATGGTCCTAAAAAGGCCATGTGGCTTCTACTGTTATAATCACCTGGGAGATATGGAGCCAAAGAAATGCAAGGGTCTTGAGAAAGGTTTCTACCCTGTCACCATTTTCTTTTTGGAAATTTGCCATCAACTATCTTCATTGGGATTACAAGTGAGGCTAAGTTGTCAGAAGAGAAATTGGTTTTGTATGGCCATCACTAACCCTTTCCTTGTATATACAACTTATATCTTAATTAATTAAAATGGAAACTCAAGGTCACCCGACTTAAGGGATGCCTGAGGGCGATGGCTAGCACAACGGTAGGGGGAGGTCGAGGGAAGGGAGAAGAAGCAAGGCGGTCGCAAAAACGCTGTCGGGCATGGCGGCGGAGGCAATCAAATCGAGGTGGTTGTGGGCCGATCGCACATGAGGTTGAAGATGACCTTTTAACCGTTGGATCTAGCATCCGACGGCGCAGAATAATCGACTGACTTTTTTCCCCATTCAACTGACATGTAACCAGTCCCTAAAAAACAACGAAAACGGTGAGCAAGGAATACGCTTTGGAGGCAAGAATACGAATGTCTCTTGCCACCGGTTCCACCGCTCACTGCTCCTCGCCGCTTCCTCCATCCCCCTGAGCGGCAGTGCCGCCCACACAAGTCGCCGGCCGCCGTGCCGGTTGCCGAGGTGTCGGACGGACGTCGGATATCGGTGGGTAAGCATGAAGCCACGCAGCGAAGACAGGCTTCAGCGAGCGGGCGCATTACCGCGGCAGGAGCAGTGCGGTGCGGGGGGAAGTGGCTCCTCCGGCAAGCCTCCGCGACAGTGCTCCCGGCACCGAGGCTCCGTCGATCCAGGCGCGTAGACACTGACCAGAGGGAGGGTCCCGTCCGGCGCGGCGGCCGGTGGTGAACGCCGGTGCTGGTGAACTCGGATCTGTTCGTCGGGACGGCGGCGAGTCACCTGGGCGGTGGTCGGTCGGCGGCTCGCGTTTGGATACGCGGCGCTAATAGAAGGGGATCCATTCCACACTGGGCACAGGTAAACTTCGATTCAGTAGTGGAACCGCTAAAATCAGTGTTCTGTTGCAGAGCTGAATATTTCTTCAGAGTTCAGAGTTTGCTCTAAAAAAAAATCTTCAAAGTTCAGGCTGGGAAACCATTCTCACGGCAACAACGAACAAACTAAATGCCCAAAGCAAGAGCTGGAGACCTATGATCAAAACACACGCACATTATATACATTGTTGCATACCTAGAAATTCCGTATGAAGCGATTTCTCCGGCATGCCAAATCGAATGCTAGGATCATTCCTCCTCCTTAAACCGCTCAACTTATTATAATTACAACAGTGGGGTGAGTTTAGTATTGCATACCACAAACAAAAGACTTAACTGCATATTACAAACATCACCTTGCAAGATCTTCAACCAGTTCGGACATGTTGGTGGTCCCATGTGTTGCCTCGTAAAAAGGTACACACCGGTTGTCCTCATGGGCACTGGCTGCCTGCAAATGGAGTCTCCTCATCATCTCGAGTCTCTATGCAATTTTCTTCATTGTTGGCCTGTCATCTCCTTTCTGGCTAAGACAGTGAATTGCAAGCTCAGCCATGTTCTCAAGGACCACCTTACCTGCACCGGCTGTAATTTAAGGGTCCAACATAATGTGGTGCCTCTTCTGATTAAGCATTGAGGGAAAACTATACGATAATGATTGCTTTCGGTTAATTTTATCGGTATATATAGCCCTCTTTCGTGTCATTAGCTCCAGAAGAACGGCCCCAAAGCTGTATACATCACTTTTGTCAGTGAGATGATGGATGATAAAGCTCTCAGGGTCAAGGTAGCCAAGTGTTCCCTGGACGAACATGATGAACTCACCTTCCTCCATGGACTTCAGTGTTGATGCTCCGAAATCTGCAACCTTTGCGTTCAGCTGATCATCCAACAGAATGTTGGCAGTTTTGACATCAGCATGTAGGATGGTGCGAGATGTTGATGAATGTAAGTAAGCTAAAGCCTCTGCTGACTGTGTCGCAATCTGGGCTTAACTAACACTGAATATTTTTAGAATTTTTTTGTAGAAGTGTATCTAGGCTCAACTAACACTGAATATTTTTTAGATTTCCATCAGTTTTCAGTGTAATATCCATGGAAATCTACAAAGTTAAATCGAGCAAGTACTTAACCTTGGCAGCCATTCAGAAGATAAGGATTGCCCTCATATCCTCCTGATCACCGGCATAAGTATCTTGAACCATTGTTTGCGGCCATACAATAGCTGTTTGCACTGATGCAAGCATAGTCGTTAGGTGTTTTCTTTCCCTTCTCTGGGCATGAGTCATTCCTAATGGCCGATGATGCGGGAACCCTTCTTGGCTCGATCATTAATGAAACCAAGTCTGCTGAAGAGGTCCTGCTGACTGAAGTTGTACCACCCAACCTCGGCCACCATGGCGTAGAAGCATGGGTTGAAGTGCCATACCTTGCTCTGGTCCATCTCAAACATGATATCCAAGGATGTGAGGTTGTTGAGGATGGCAGCCTCACAACAGCCCATCCCAGCACACGGCGCGCCTTCAGACGTGTTGTTGGTGCCCTCAACAGTAGGAGTAGCAGCCAGCCTTGTACTAGCCCATGGTGTCTTTGTAGCCGCTGATGAGCCCCAAGGTGTCGCAGCCGATGACTGTGAAGCGGTTACGTGATGGTGAGGGAAGGAAGGGCGTGAGATGCAGATCGTACCCTACGGTGAACCAGTTGAATGTGGTGCTCGACTCGAAGCAGATGTAGCTGACGGGGCTGAAAACGCGCATCTCGCCTTGCTCCAGTGAGATTTCAATGATCTCATTTTCTCCTCCGGGATCCCCAACCATTGGCCATGGTGGATTAATCATGTTGTCGCAGATGAGGTTGAAGCAAGTGCTCAGGTTGGTCGCGGCACAGTCCGCGCCAATCCCGAAGGGGTATGGGATGGATACGTCTCCGCACTTGTCCGGACAACCTGGCAACGACATGGAGCGTCCAGAAGAAGCTCCGGCAAGTGTTCCCACTGCCGGGAAGAAGATGCTTGATATGAAGATTATCGTGACTGTCAAGGCTCCTGGCATGGTTGGATGCCAATTAGCAATGTTACATGTATGAAAACAGCACATTAGCTGGATAGGGTTAAATCGACATGAAGTAGATTTGTCACCAGAAATAACTAATTGAAAGTTGTGATACAATACTGATCTATATGGAGAGATTTTCCAAGGGTGTTAGTTAAGTACCACTAGTGACATCGCTATATCAGAGTACACTGTTAACACGCACAGATGTTTGGACCTTGATTGGTTTCTTGCCTTGGTCTAACTATTTGTTGGAGTTGTCTCCTTAATCTTTAATTGAACATCACTATTGGTGCTGCTGTTGGAGGAAGGATTTGACCATAAAACAGCAAGTCCTCTCATACAACAATACTATCTCTTGCTTGTCAACGGTTTGTTCACGATGTAACTGTTTCCATTTTTTGCCTCATTTGAATTTATGTTATCTCCAGGAAACAAAGTAATCTAGTGTGATGGTAGCAAGCTGGAGAAGGAACCATCACAGATTGGCTGGTTGGAGCTTACACATTTCTTAAAAATCCATAAGGTGAGAATGCGCTGGTTCCATCTTCTCATTAGAAACCTAGAGCCTACTCATACACTCTCCATCGTCAATGTATTAGATTGCCATCTCATAGGGTGAGAACTATTAATTCGGGTCAGCTGAATCATATTAACAATTACGTGTTGATCTAAAAAATGCATCATGTAGGTGGAGTGTGTGATGAATTCTTGCTGGATGGGCTGAAGCCCAGTTGGACCTGCTTGCCACTGGGCTCAACAAAATGCACGCCATGAGATACAAATCAGCCATTATTTACGGGACAATAAAAAAAGAAATTATGCTTACTCTAAAAAATATCAATTTGAATTGTCATGGAAATAGATTTGCGAAATAAGACAAGCATATGGAATCAGCCAGCTAGCTAACCGAGCATGCATTTTTTTTCTATCTAAAAGTATAAGCATAAATTCCGGCAGACGATGCCAGCTGGAGGTTTTATGACTGAAATGCCAGCTGAAGTTAGCTCGAGCCATCAGAAGATGACACTTCGGGCAAAACATCGACAGTCCAGTTGGACCATACACATCCAAAAGCTTGTTTCTCGATGGATAACTATAATGGCATAAGTGTTCTATAAAACAAACAACGGCGAATGTGGTGATTTCTGCAACATTTAGTGTTGCAAACCACAAACAAAAGAATTAACTGGCTAACTTATTAAACCAATGGATGGATTAAATATTTAGTGTTGTAAACCACAAACAAAAGAATTAACTGTGCATACAAAAGTACAAACATCATCTTGCAAGAACTTCCACCAATTCAGACATATCGACGGTCCCATGTGTTGTCTCGCTGAGAGGGACAACAACTGAAGAGGATCCTCTGTAGTTATGTGCAAAGCAGTTGTAGTCATGACCATTGGTTGCATGCAAATGGAGTCTCCTCATCATCTCTAATCTCTCTGCAACTTCTTTCATCGTTGGCCTGTCATTTCCCCTCTGGCTAAGGTAGTGAACTGCGAGTTCAGTCATGTTCTCTAGGACCACCATGTCTGCATCATCTGTAATTTCAGAGTCCAGCATAGTGTGGTGCATCTTCTGATGAAACATCAAGGGAAAACCATATGACAATGATTCCTTTCCATTGAAGTTGTCAGTATATATTGCCCTTTTTCGTGTCATCAGCTCCAGAAGAACCACCCCAAAACTGTATACATCACTTTTGTCCGTGAGGCGACGACTGATAAAGCTCTCAGGGTCAAGGTAGCCAAGCTCTCAGTTGCTATCTTTATCTCTTTCTCTGTTAGTATGCGGATTGTGTCGACCTGCCTTGACCTCATCTCATCGTATAACTTGAGCCCTCCATTTTGTTTGAAATACTCATCTTTATCCCTCTTGTGCCTTTTTCTTTGAAATTGCATGAGCAACATGCATGTTAAGGCCATCACCATAGTTGCAGAAACACAAACACTGAGGCCTGCAAAAATATATTTTGGAGAGCAGATGCTAGTAAATTTCCATTAGAATTTGGACTTTGCTATTTTCCATGTGGTTGCAACTTGTCAGTGGTGTCCAGAGTTTATATTTTTGTTTGTATTACATGATGTTTGTTTTGGCAATAGACCTCTTAATGTAGATGAAGATAATCTCTTTATATAAACGATGCTTACCAATAACCAATTTTTCAGCTGGAGAATGCAAAGATTGGCATCCAAAATTTGTACCGTCAGATCTTTTTCCTGTCTTGCATTTGCATAAGTAGCCTCCCAGTGTGTTGTGGCACTCCCCATTTCTGCACGGATACAAATCTTCATACTTGGTGTCCTGCTTACGCAATGCACACTCATCCGTGTCTGAATATATTAACGAAAGCACTTAGAAGCATCAATTCAAACACGAACTACTATAGTACTTTCATTATGAATGGATCAAAAAGTAATACAGTCAACAAGGGAATTCACTTTGTAATTCTGTAGCTTGGCTTTCTGTATTTTTTCTCAACTTAATATTCCAGCACATGTTAGTAATTTACACCAGAAAATATGTCGTTTTTCTGCTAGTATTACTCCAAGGTGTGCTAGAAACTAAATACGGTTATGTGAGTACGTGCTGCCAGGTGCTGGCTCAACTGTATACACACACAAGGTGAAATTCGGAACCCACCCCCTTGTTAGTTTCCGTATAGATGTTTCGTGGAAGTGTATTTAGTCTAACTAACACTGAATATGGTCTAAAGTTCCATCAGTTTTAGAGTAATATCCTTGGAAATCTACACAAGTTATATTAGAGTAAATATCTAACCTTGACAGCCATTCAGAAGATAAGGATTGCCCTCATATCCTTTGGAGCACTGGCATAGGTACCCTGGTCCCTGGACCATTCTTCGTGGCCATGCAGTAGCTGTTTGCACTGATGCAGGCGTAGTCATTAGGCATGTCCTTCCCCTTCTCCGGGCATGAACCATTCCTAATGGCCCAGTCAGCTATGACGGGGGCACCCCTCTGGGCTCGATCTTTGATAAACCCAAGGCTGCCAACGAGGTCCCGCCGCTTGAAATTGTACCATCCAATCTCGACCACCATGGCGTAGAAGCACGGGTTGAAATCCCATACCTTGCTCTGGTTCGTCGCAAAGATGATTTCGAAGGTGGTGAGGTTGGATGGGATGGCAGGCTCACAACAGCCCATCCCAGCACATGGCGCGCCGTCTGACGTGTTGTTGACACCAGCACAGTAGGAGGAGCAGCCAACCACGTAGTGGTTCGCGGTGCCCTTTTGACCGCCGATGAGCCCCATGGCGTTACAGCCAATGACTGTGAATGTGGAGTCCTGCAGGGTTGGAAAGGCGTGTCCTGCAGGCGATACCCTCCATTGAACTTGGTGAATGTGGTGTTTGACTTGAAGCATATGTGGCTGACAGGGCTGAGCACACGCATCTCACCGTGCTCCAGTGATATGTCGGTGACCTCAGCTACCGCAGATGAGGTTGAAGTTGTCGTTCCGGCTGGTCGCAGCACATTCTTCCCCAATGTCGAAGGGGTATGGGATGACATGGAGCGGTTGGATGAGGTTCTGGCCGCTGTTGCCATTGCTGGAAAGGAGATGCATACTATGAAAACTAGCAGCGCTGCTGATGCTCCTGGCATGATTGGAATTCAGACAACACATTAGCTAGCCCAGCTAAATCAATATTTGGTGTTATGCTTGTCTCTGCAAAATAATAATTGCAAGTTGCCATACGATCATCTGAGAGAATATCCAAGAGTGTCTTCACTTAACTACTACAAGTGGTATTACTATATACTAGAAGCGAAGCGCACGCTTTGCTGCGCCGTTTTTGTTCTACCGTTCTTGTGTTGGTCGTTAATTTGTCAACATATCACACATCTCCATTCATGGGTTGGTTGTTATAATTTGGTCAACAAATCACTTGCATCTCCAGTCGTTGGCACTTACGGTGGTCTTTTGTGCCTTTGCCTCAGCCTATATGATTGGGGTAATTAGAGAGAGGAAATGCATATTCAGGGGTTCTAAGACACAAAGTTAGTTTGATTTGTCGAAGAAAATGGACTTTAGAGTCCAACTCCCACCATGTAAACCTGCTAAGACATCATCTTCAATGCCGGAGGGGTGGGAATGGAGAGGGAATCAAGTGACATTGAACATCTCACCCTTCATCATAGTTCCTCACAAATTTCCACTAACCAAACAAAATATCCCTCTCAAATTCTCATGTGTAATAATATCAAATACCAAAAAAAGGATCGAGAATAAAATTGCACTTTCCACGTCTCATTTCATCACAACTCCCTCATCTGAATACCAATTCCCCTTCCCAAAAGTTACCAAACAAACTGTCCGCAAGCAATTACTCTGGATGCTGACTTGCAGAGTAGACACCTCCAACTGGTAATAATATCAGCAAAAGAAAATTCTCCCGTGCTCCAGACATGCTGAACTTCCTTGCATGATATGTCCAGGAGTGAAGCATAGGTTATGTCAAGAATCCAACACATATAGTCTTCCAAAGTTGGTAGGGCATTAGTTAATAGTTTTACAATAATTGTTCTTGACAAACATGAAATATAAGCAACAATACCAAAGAAACTCTTTCACCAATTCTCAATGCAAATTATTGGGGCTTGGACCTGGCGGATCTTTGTGTCAGTGCATTGGTTCCAGAATTTTATTAGTATGAATGCCTTTCTCCATCCATGTTTTCTCATATTTAAGCAAATTAAACATGATTTCATTCTATACAATGGTTGGCACGTAAAATACTATTTACGGCGTAACAAAAGCTTCGAGGTGAGTCACCCCATTACTTATCTTAATTTAGTTTCATGTAAGAAAATGAAGTACAGTTTATTAGACAATATAGATATTGCCGAGAGTAGCATGAGCAAATTATGTGCACACTAAAAAGAAGAGCACACAATGTGCGAACTTGAACGAATTCCCTGATGTTCCCAAAATATTTCAAGAGTCTAAATAGTATAATCCAAGCAAAAGAGACTGGTCATACCTTTTCTTTCAATCATGATAAATTCATTAGTACAACTATGTCAGAATATATAGTTCGGAACTACAATTCTTAGTTTGACCATGTATTGATGTAGCTTCTCTTGACCCTGCATTGATGTTACTTCTGTTTATGTTTGGTGATGTATATTATTTTCTATCTTTGAACTACCCAAATAGAGATCCTTTAGATCAGAAAAGAAATTTTACTTCTAATGATTATACTGGAAAAATCGGTGTATAAGACATACATATAGCTTCAGTTATAGTTTTATATTCTGCAAGAAAAATTGATTAAGCACATGTAGTCAAAGATAATAAATAGAATAGATGAAAATTAGGAATCATGCATATGATTGTAAAAAAAAGTAAAAGTAGAGGCATATATAGAAGAGAAACTCTAGTCAAGGAGATCAATAGCGACATAACCAAATCTTAGCTTTAGTCATGGTTTTTTGCTTTTGAAAAATATTGAACACATCTAATCAAAGATGATCATTCTGCATCTTTTTTCTGCTTCATGCATTTCTCATCATACTAAATGCAAAGTTGAAACTGAGAATGAAGGTTTACTTAACTCAAGCATGACCATGGCGTCCACCACTTTCCCCTTTGACCCGCAACAACGACAAATATATTAAGACGTGAGCTCACCTCAATGGTGGGATTGTCATGGGAAAAAGATCATATGGGTACATAACGCAAACAACACACACACAAAGGTGACCTAACCATCGCCCCCGAGCCAGGGACTTTCCTTCGTCGCCACCGCGACATGGATCGAAAGGATATGCATCGGAGCAGAGTGCGGAGGGAGAGGAGCTAAGTGGCGGCACTGTGAGCGTCGGTGGGGGTTTCGTCCATGGGCCATGGGAGAGAAGCTAAAGATCTCAGGGTCGTGACATCAATTTTCACTTTCACCAGCGTCTACCTCGTGGCAGCGGCGGTGGGCTCCGGCTTTGACCGCGGCCTAGGGCATGTAGGCGAGGTTCTACCCGAGGAAGGGGGATTTCAGGGTGAAGAGTCAATGCATCAACCGGAGGAGATCAAGGACTCTGATTGCCGCATGTGAGATGGGTGGCAGTGGTGGCGATGACGTGGGAGAACAACCTAGGGATTGGATGTGTCGAGAGTGATGCGGGCATGCGATCAGAAGATGTTCCCAATAGACAACACACCAACATAATCATTCGAGAGAAGCCACCCTTACCTTCCAGGTGGGCCAGGGAGGTGGAATTGCGCCCAAAGGCTCACAGTGATGGCCCAGAGCCCCCCCCCCCCCCCCCCCCCCAAAGCCTCGACAAAGGAGAGGGCTCCAATTCCTCAATGCACATTTGTGCATTCCAAGCTATCGATTCGTATAGTAGACAACCTTTTTGCATGGAAGAACCATGGCATTGATTCTTCCTATTGTCACACCGCACTGACCATTTGTGCACGATTATAGAACACATATGCATTGATGTGATTTAGGAAGTTAAAGCATATACATACGGTTTGCAATCTACAACTCTGGTCTTCCCAGCAAAAGTTAATACAATAAACAAATGTAAAAGCAACAAATAATTCTTCATATGAACTATAAATAAGAAAATTGTAACTACAATAAAGTTTCATAACAATATACGACGCAGCCTATATATTTTGTTACTACGCTTTTCACACAAAAGTCTACCCCCAAGGATGGCTTCTTGTTTTCTCAAACATGGAAAGAGAAGTTTTCATACTGCAAGTGAATAATACAAATGCAAGGATTTTACTCTCTTTGAAAGAAATCACCGCAAAGATTTATACATGTGTTCAAAATCACATGTACTCATGCCATGTGTCGTCTTTAGAGTATTATTTGTCGAGTGGGTAGACAAAAGTATAACTATATTTGTATGATATAGAAGACGACATAGAACTAATTTGGCGGTGCGGGCTCTAGCATGGCAAAGTTGGTTTAGTTCTGATGCTTCCATGAAACTAAAGACTGACAAAAAGCACAAAAAACAGTAGGAGTGGATGCTCTCAAATATGCTACTTCATGAACAAGTGAACCACAGTTCACTCATCTCACAGTGCAATGGCATAAAAAGTAGGGACTGCTTGGATAGAAGCCCTCGCATGCCCTGCAAATTTATTGGTGTTGATTAAGAGATTGGATCTCGTTTGGATGCAGACCAACTTATGGGCACACCAACTGACCCAGGTCTTTCCTTCCTACTTTTGCTCCAAATCGCGAGCGAACGAATCAGCCACCAATATATAGGCGCACCCATGACGCCCAATATTTGGTGGGGTGGTTATGGGCAGAAACAAACAGCCCCGTTGAGGGCGCATCGTTCTAACGACCGATATGTCTCTTTTGTGTCTACAATAAACATTACTTTGAGTAGATACTTAACATGAATCGAACTTGACTATTACTATAAAACTCAAACATGTAATACCTAACAATTTAAGTATCTACATAAATTGCGAAAATTAAAACAGGAAGCCTTTTTTAGATGATACCTTAGCATGAATTCCCTTAGAAAAGTATCCCCTCGATGGATCCTGTCATGTGCTTACGACCTCCTAAGCTCAAAAATCATAGTGCAAGATTGGATTAAAACATTTTAGATTAGCAGAAATAAATAACATAATGTAAGAACAGAGAAAAGTACTTCAGATTAGCATAAACATTCACATCAACATTGGCAAAAAAACATTTCAGATTAGTCAAAATATTAATATTAACAGGCAGGCAAGCTCTCACCCTGCGCAGCTGTCATCCCCAACAATAGAGAAAACAAAGAAATCTAGGTGTAAGTACTGCATGACAAAATCTGATGGAAAGTCATAGCAAAGATGGGAACATGAAGGACAATAAAAGAAAGAGGAAGTCTCATGTGCAAAGCACTCACGTCCATGCCATCTAACTACAAATGCAAGTGATAGATTAAGGAACAGGTTGTACAATACTCTTATATATGCTTAACGATGAAACTTCCTTCGCACCATAGGTAATACCAAAATGAGAATGATTGTAGAAAAATCGTTGGTCCCAAATCAAGAGGAGAGGAGAATCACCAAAGGCTTGCCAAGGAAAGACACGGGAGCTGCGCCACGTGAAGAGAAACGTGTACCAAAACAAATCAAATACATGGGAACCGAACATGGAGTTAAACCTAGCGCTCCAGACACATAGACATGTGAGACCCACCACGCAGACCCAAGCCTCGACACACCAGGAGGCAACCTTCTTGAGTGCTTTTAAGGATATTCCAAACTCAGTCCAAACTCAAACCAGTGAAGACATTGTTTTAATTGATAAAATATTCAAGGAATTGCTTTGATTTCTCAATAATTCTTGCATCCGCCAGATTCCATCCTATAAATTTCAGCTACAATTGGGCATAAAAAAAAAAAAATCAATGCCATTGCATGCTTAGCCGGCCAATTCATTTCCCTAAACTCAGAGTAGCACACCTTATAGTAATGATATTATTGGGCTGGTGACTCAAGCCAAACCATTCATATATTTTCCCAACAAATTATCTCACACTCTTCATGCAAAACAAGATACCTAGATCATAGAAAAAATGTCCCCATTCAAGAGGAGGTAAAACCTAGGAGGTAAATATAGTCTAAATTGCTAAATCTATAGAAAGATGACGCCGCCAAGAAGCTAAATCCAGTATGAGAAACCCCAAGCATTACCAATCACGACAAAGGTTGCAACAATGTATAAATAGTAATGGGATGGATGCATTAGCATTTAGAATTGCATGAGGAATAAAGTCAGCAGACAAAATGTTCATGCCAGCATGTACCAAATACAAACATTTAATTCAAACTGCATACAAAGGAGGTAATCCGTATAGACAAAGTAATGAAAACCACATTAAAATATTACCATACCAAGTGGAGATCACTATACCTAGAACAATGCTATCCAACCATCATTCCTCAAATTTGGTACCCCCCCCCCCCCCAGCTTTTCCTGCAAATTTAGTAACACATGAAAAAGGTTAGCTGCAGTTTACACGATAGTACATAAAGGATGTTGATTCAAGAGACACAGGTAAAAAATTGACCACATATGATGTAAAAAGTGCATACCTTCATTACCTTTAAAGTCAATTGAACATAAATAGAAGTTGTTGGTTTCATACCATTATATAGCCTTTCCCCAATATCCAAAAATCTAGGCAGCATCAAACTCGTCAACAATGATGTCCTTATAAACCTATATTCAGATCGGTAACTTGAAGCATCTCCATGATCGTTATTAACCAGAGAAATACTATAAATCAAACTGAAAAAGGAAATATAACAGGTTGTCAATGAATCAATCATACACAAACATTATTAAACCTGCCTTTTGGGCATCAGATACATATAGTACGATAGTCAAATATATTCAGTTGTATGCCATTACAATGATGTAACTTTTAATCAACGAAAAAAATAGCACGCTATAACGACGCTATAACGGTGTTATAGCATATTAGAAAAGGAAACACTATATTTTAGCGAATTTAGCCGCTAAGACGCTATGTACGCTATTAGCGCGCTATGCGCGTTATAACGCTGTAACTTGTAGCGTTATAGCATACACATGATGCATTTTTTTAGGAAAATAGGGAAGCCAGGACTCAACCCAGCAGGTCCAAAACTACCATTGGTCACACATCTCTCACTCCTCTTTTTACACGAAAATGACCATAGTACTATGTTCGGGAAGAAACATGCACTTGCCTGGTTGATGACTGTGTGGAATAAAGGCATCTAATCGATGTTGTACTTGGTTACCATACATAATAATGAATGAAAAGGGTTTCCTTGGACTGCCTTTTGTTCCCTATAGCCGTTGCTTTTTTTGATGTTGATGTTGGGATGTGGCACTGTGCTTGACCTGTTTAAAATTTATTCTTCCATCAAATATAGAGTATTTTTCTGAATATAAATTTAGAGTGGAAGCAAGCAAAGTTCTAATTGTAGGTTATAGTTGATGTTTAAAATACATAGTATTTCTCTGAATATGAATTTTACTTGCATATGGCTGAGAATAGAAATAAAGTATTATTCTGAATATATATACTAATGTTGTGCTTCGATTTAGCTGATAACAGGGACAAGCTGCCTTGGATCTGGCCCTTGTGCATATATTTCCTTGGGAAAATTTTAGTTGCTGAAAATACTTTATTTCTGGATATATTTATCATTTTTTTGCAGACGCTATTTTGAAATATAGCACGCTATTAACCGGATAATGCTAACGTAGACCGAGCTACACGTAGCCCTTTAGTTTGAACAAGTCATAAAATGTATTTTATATTATTCAAAAAGCATTGATTTTTTTATGAATATATATACACATGTATATGACATATATGCAAATTTTCATACCATTATACTTTCACATGTGGCGTATGAAAAAAAGATAAATATTTGATTTTAAATGAGCCTTTTTGTTGTTGGTTTTGGGCTGAAATTTTGTTTTTTTTGTGCAGACTTCATATTACAATATTTTCAAGCCAAATTTGACATGTTCATATGGAATACATATAAGTTTTCATAGATTTTTTTCGAATTTTTTCATAACTTTTAAATATATTTTTCGATATTTTGAAAATAAAGGGCTACGTGTAGCTCGGCCTCCAAAAATTCGCACTCGCTATTAACGCGCTATAACTTGTGTAGCATTTAGAGCAGGGCCTCGCTATATTTTATAGCGCGCTATTTTTTTCATTGCTTTTAATAGAAGAATTGGGCTGTCAGGGGAGAAGGGTGAACATCACGATGGATGAAGCCAACGACGGCGCCGTTGCCGGCGGCTGGATGCGGGGATGATCAGAAGAGGGTCTGGGATGGCAGGCCAAGGTGGGATCCGCCGGATCCGGGCGATAGGGTAGCACACGGAGATCGTCCGGAAACGAGAAAGAGCTCAGCTCCATGGCCGCTACTGGACAAAAAAGGAGAGGTGAGACAGAGAAAAAAAAAGGAGAGATTAGAGGGAGATGGCGGGCGGCGGGGAAAAGGATCCTGCGAGGGGTCGTCGGCGCTGCTCCGGCACGGCTGCTCGCCGGCGTGTGGACAGGGAGCCGCGAGGCCGCGGGGTGAAGGCGCTGGCCGTTTCTATGGTGGCGCAGTGGCTGTTCAAAAGGGGGATCGAACATCAGAGAATTGGATTAGATGGGAAGAGGGCACGTGGAAGGGAGAAGTCTTTGGAACATTCACGAGCCCATCCCGCGCCGGCTCATACAGCCAGAGAAGACCGAGTCAAAATTGAAGCCTCAACTGATTGTGAGCCCTTTATATCTAGGAAGCATAGTAAATTTAAAGATTGCTTTTTTGATCTGCCGGTAGAAATGTTTACAGGAGGCTATCACGTACATATATAGCATCTGAGAGACTACAAGCTAAGAGCAACTCTAGCTGAACCGCTATATTTTTGTACCACAAATTTGATATAGCAATTCCCATAAAACGTTTTTTTTTTACATTTTTACAGTATGATTTTTATTGGGCCAAAATATATATGCTATAATTTTATATAATAAATCCCCTACAAATTAAATCTAGATTGTGATCGGGTTCAATAAACCGAAGCCAGCCGTCAGTGGTGGCCTCCTGGACGTGGCCAGCCAGCAAGCCAGCTGTGGGCGTGGGCGTGGCCCGCCAGCCAGCGCTGTGGCCGTGGCCACCAGTCAGTCAGCGCTGTGGCCGTGGCCGCGCTTGGCCCGCCCAGCCACGCCCCGGTCGGAGCTAAACATTTTTTGTACATCTCCTTTTGTTTATAGAGAAGAGGTCATCTTAGAGTATGAATTCAAAATTTTATACCTGCATAATTATGGTACGGTTTGATTAAGACGCGCGTTGCACGTGCACGCTTACTAGTAGTACTAAAGGAAACTGTAAATAAATCCATAAAATGCCATATATACGAGCTAAAAAAATTACGGGTCGGAAAAATATGGCGCATATGTTCTCGTATTTTTAGCACATCGGTGTACCATATTGATGGTTATTTTTACAATACGGAAGATATAGCGGTTATGCTAAAGTTGCTCTAAGCCTACTCGATAACAACTTCTAGTACTACTCGGATATGGATATGGATATGGATACGTACATGATACCAAAGTTGGGTTTAATTCCAACAAACTTGACTCGGGCAAAACAAATTGTGTCATGTTGTTTCTTGTTTGGGTTGTTCATCTTTTTTGCTGCTTGCAAAAATTAGTGTACGATAGTGCATCAAAATAAAAGTATTGTACAAAGAATTTATCTGTAATGGGGGATAATCTGAGGTGTCCCAAGTTCTTTCTGCACATTTCTTCAGAGATGAGAACTTCAGAACAAGATGAGTAGCTGCTCCTACTGTAACAGTACAATCACTGACCTGCTTTACTGCATTGTTACTTGGATGAGAACAATAAATGAAGAAAAATGATGTTCAAGCACTTACATTAAATATTGGCAACCGCTGAAAAATCTGAACACAGAAAGCAAAGCAGCTGTGGATGATGGAAGCAAACCAGACATGAAGTGAAAAGGAAAAAAAATACATCCACATCTAGAGAAATTTGAGTCAAATAATTTGGAACGGAGGAAATAGTAGAAGTGGTGGCGCTTTGAATTCACTGTGACCTCCTAGTCCTAGCACAAGCAGCAAAGTCTCACCAAAACCTTACTAAAGCAACAATAAAAGTTGAGATCTCTGCCTTCAAACCATACAAAAGTAAAATGGTTGTCCACCAATTGAGATCCCCTTGTTACGTATTCGGTCGAATCCTCTAAAGGTGTGGACTAGTCAATAACTACCTTGTTGGTAAACATGAGTAAGTGTTTTCTATGGTTTTACATCGCTCATGGCTATCATTATGATGAAATAACTCATCTATAATACCTAAATAGTTCATTCCCACTAACATATTTCTCTTGACATGCAAGCTATCTACATCATCAAGTAGGTTCATCATATAAAAATTATTTTTCAATAACTCTTCATGCATATGCTCCCATTAACTCCACATGCGCATGCAATCTAAATAAATAATGACTTTTTAATGCACTTAGCCACACGATTCATAAGCATTTTTTTATAAAAAAATCAAATTATGAGTTATCTTATAGTATTTTATTTTTCTATGCACATCTATAATTGCTATCATTGCTTTAGGTTTTGCCGAGGGTGGAGATGTCTCTACTCAACGTTGTTTTCATCTCATATCGTCTCCCGATATATTATCAATGCAATTAATTAACAAAACAAAAATCACACTCATTTTTGGATTTATCATCAAATTTTCTTAGATTTTATCCTAAACAATACTTCTTTCAAAAAATAATTTATAATCAAGTTATACTATGACCAATAAATTTCTCATTTGTGAAAACATTAAATTATTTCTTGACAATACCGGAGCAATGCGTGGGGTATCATATAGTTCATTATATAATCCGTACTTCATGAACATGACGACTTTGTTCTTTCAGTCGTGATTATCTCAGATATGAGCAAATGTCTAAGATTTGGAGAGTTGATGAGTCTATTTTTGCATCACTTTTTATTTTATTCTTTACATAGTAGTTATAGGATTTATTTTATAACTTTATTGTGTCCACACACTCTTTTTGTGTGATTTCATTAGAATACCAAGGATAAGGGGATTTGGAGCATTTATTGGAAAACGCCCATTTATGGGTAGAAATCACGCCAATTGATATGATAATAACCTACCTTACGGTGCTATGATCAAGTGGGATGGAAATTGGTTGCGCGCAACTCTCTGCAGGAGTAGATATCGTGTGGTGCAGCCATACACGCTCGTACCAACGGTCATACCATGCAACGCCGCCTACCCTTGTTCAAATATTTCAACCTCGCATGATAGGATTTGAGAAGATGAATGGATAGACCAAAAAGCACACTCCAAAATCAATAAACATAACCTCCGGATGGAATTCGAAGGTTGAATCGGCATAACGGTACCACCATGCCATCACCATGATCAAGGAGACTCCGACATCGATCTTCGATCATCATCATCATACACATCTTCATCACCAACACCCCTTTCATATCTTTGTAACGATGAACCCTAATGTGGATTCATTTGTGCGTTACATTAAACATTCATCTATTATTGCTTTGACCACCTAAATGATGATTGTTATCTTCATGCCAGAGTAAACCCCGTAGTTCTTGGGAATATGGTGGACCCCTAGTATGTGTGTGACCTGAATGCGGGTAAGATACACCATTCCCGTTTCATTCTAACTAGGAAGATGTTGAGCCACCAAGTGCAAGGATATGTAGCAAGATTTTTTTTCTCTCAAAGTGGATGACCTTAAAGTTTATCGAATCACTAGAAGCTTTGAATTGCAACCAATGATAAGTACCTACACACATAAATAAAAACTCTCCTTGTCCCCCAACAGAACTAGTAAGCTTATGGGTATTACTGGTTTTGCTAGTTACATGGATTAAACACAAAGTGTGTTCGGAAGATTGTCATTGCAAAGAAAATAAAATTACGACTCAGATTATAAAGAAAATAAGATAAGGAGATTGAGGTCGTATGCGGATGGGGAAAGATGGATTGGGATCCATAGGCCCACTATTGCTTCTCTCTAAAAGAAATAACAAGGTGCGGTAAACAAATTAGTTGCATATCGATTAGATTACAATGTTTTATGAGTAATGATATACTCCCTTTGTAAATTAATATATGAGCATTTATATTAGTACTTTAGTAATCTAACTTCATGGATACATGGATCACATTCAAATATCCATATACTTTTGATCCAACTTCATCTACATCTAATACTCCACCCCAAGAATGCTATCCAGCAATGCATCTCATAGTATTAAGTAATGAACAAAGTAGTGCATACAAAGGAAAACTACACAATCATCTTTTTATCCTTAGTGGCAACAACACAATACAAGTCTTTTCCACTTTCTTTCACTTTGGTATATCACTTGCAAGATTGAACCAAACAAACATATACAACTTCCTCTTATAGATCACCCATCAAACTTGGAAAAGGAAAGAAAAATAAATCGGAGAACATAGATGAATAAGAATCGTGTAGCAAATAAAAAATGATCCCAAAAGAATTCATGGACAAATCTAATCATAAAGTGACAATTCATCACGTTGCAACAAACACACTAAGAAATTACATCAGATTGATCGTAATCATGTAGTGTGATTCATGTAATCTTTGTATTGAAAATAAAGAGAAAGAAACTCATGTAGCTGATGCTATCGATACATAGTCCGAAGGAAACTACTCATGAGGGATGATGATGAAAACTATGTTGATGTAGATGGCCATCATGATGATTTCCTCCTCAGGCAGAGTACCAAATATGCCTTCAGATTGGATCGCTTTGGAATAGAGAGATGTAGTGGCAGAGAAGTTTTTCTTCCTCGAGAGATAAGGTTTTTGGAGAAATGTAAAAAAGGAGGCCATCAAGAGGTGGTAAAGGGGAGCCATAACGGGTCCCATGTGGTCACCCCACGCAACCCTTGGTGGCTGGCTCCAGAGGCGTAGCCAGGTCCTAGGCTACCTGGGCTATGTCCTGGGTCGTGGGATGATAATAGTTTGTTAACTGTAGCAATTTAGGTAATTTAAGCATGAATTGGTTTTGTAGATTACGTATTGGCCCGGGGCGTGCCCCAAACCTGACTACGCCACTGGCTGGCTCCAATGCCCCATTGAAGTTTCCGATGTCAAAGTAATTTGTGCACATTTTTTTCTTTTACACTCCGTAAAATTGATTTTTCGAAGAAGTCCAAAAATAAATAAAAACAAGAACTAACACTAGATAGAAAATAAATATGTAGTCCAAAACAATAATAATAAATGGTGCCAAAATTATGCCAAAGTGTTATAAACATAGCATTAAATAATCAAAAATTATATATATGCTTGAGATAAACCAATTCTCTTTTGTATGTCTTTTGATTATTCTTTTTTATGTTGTGTGAAGTCGATCACCAATATTCACCTTTAAGAACGAGAAGAAAGGTGTTGCGGTTACAAAAGCTACCTCCCACTTCCCTAATCTTTGATATGGGACAACGACGACCACCTTTAGCCGCGTCTATAAAAGGAGGGGGGGGGGGTGTTCTTAAATCACGGTTACCGTAACATGCATATGGAGAGGAATGGTGGTGCTGTGTGTGATACAAAGTTGTTGTGTGTAGGCATCTAAACGTACTTGGCTCCATCCACTTATAAAAACATATGAAGTGGATTAGTTTTACGAAATTTAAATTATATGTTCGACTAATTATGCAATATATTTCCACTTCCGTGTGCGCTTTTACTATGGACCACAACTAACTTGCACGCACATTCCAATAATTCTTGAAAAATGATAAGTGCGACACCTGTGGACGGGGGATAGTTCGCCCACACGCCTTATCCACCGTTGGTTTAACAATGTGAATCTTAAAGGGCCACGTTATATTCTGAAAACGTGTTGGCTGTGTCACTGTGTGTTTTCCACCCGGACGTTTATACAGATTTTCTCGCTTGGGCGACCTTTTGTTATCCTCCGCCTTAACTATCTGGGTGGTGTGTGGATATTTTACGTTTATTGTTTAGGTCCAGTTGCCACAGATTCGGCCCAGTGCACGATTAGATACAATTTTGGCAATGCTTATATTTTCTAAATGATAGCTCGGATTGAAACGCGTTCTACTTGTAACTTGCTCGGAATTTTGTTTAGTTTCATGTAATTTAGTTTTTTTTCCATGTTTGTAATTAGTAATATGCTATTTTCCTGTTAATTACAAATCATACATTTTTGTAAATGAATTGCGTGATATCTAATCAATCATAACTCATGGTAATTTCTTATTTTGTGAGATATGATAATTATCATTTGTATGTAGTTTACAGATCTTGGTAATTATTATTTTTAGGACATGACAATTATTATTTTATGAGACATGATAATTCTTATTTTGTGTGACATGGCAATTCTTATGCATTGTCATGGCGGTACATATTTTTATTAAAACAGGTAGTTATTGTTTGTGTGACATGATAATTCTTATCTTCTATATCTAAATAGCTAGACCCCACTAACATATTTCTCTTAACATGTAAGCATGCCACCTCATTATTCAACATGCATGAGAAAAGGTCCACCTAAACATACCACTACGCATAATAACAATCCACCCTAACATGCAACATGGATGCATGAGAATGTCAATTCTATATGATAATTATCATTTGTATGTAGTTTACAGATCTTGGTAATTATTATTTTTAGGACATGACAATTATTATTTTATGAGACATGATAATTCTTATTTTGTGTGACATGGCAATTCTTATGCATTGTCATGGCGGTACATATTTTTATTAAAACAGGTAGTTATTGTTTGTGTGACATGATAATTCTTATCTTCTATATCTAAATAGCTAGACCCCACTAACATATTTCTCTTAACATGTAAGCATGCCACCTCATTATTCAACATGCATGAGAAAAGGTCCACCTAAACATACCACTACGCATAATAACAATCCACCCTAACATGCAACATGGATGCATGAGAATGTCAATTCTATATGATAATTATCATTTGTATGTAGTTTACAGATCTTGGTAATTATTATTTTTAGGACATGACAATTATTATTTTATGAGACATGATAATTCTTATTTTGTGTGACATGACAATTCTTATGCATTGTCATGGCGGTACATATTTTTATTAAAACAGGTAGTTATTGTTTGTGTGACATGATAATTCTTATCTTCTATATCTAAATAGCTAGACCCCACTAACATATTTCTCTTAACATGTAAGCATGCCACCTCATTATTCAACATGCATGAGAAAAGGTCCATCTAAACATACCACTACGCATAATAACAATCCACCCTAACATGCAACATGGATGCATGAGAATGTCAATTCTATATGATATATATTAGTTAAAAAATTATCATTTCAAATATTCATGTTTAATTTAACAAAAAAAAATCATTGAAATATATTACAAAGATTCCCGCAACAACGTGAGGGGCATCATCTAGTTTCATTATTCTTATTGCCATGCTTGCAATTGTTAAACATTTTGTTTTCCTATTAATTAAATCAATACCATTTTTGTAAACGAATTGTGTGATTCATTAATCATAACTCATGGCAAAAGAAGTTGTTTTATATGGGAATAATCATTTGTATATAGCTTACGGGTCTTGGTAGTTATTATTTTTAGACCATGGGCAATTATTATTTTATGAGACATGGAAATTCTTTTTTTTTATGACATGGCAATTTTTGTGTATTGTCTTGGGGGTACACATTTATTAAAATATGGTAATTATTATTTGTGTCCGATGGAAATTCTTATTTGTTGTACATGGTAATTCTTTTTTTGTGACATACTATTTATTATTTGTGTCATAACAATTATTATATGTTGGAATCACAGACGGTAATTTTTGTTTAAATGTTGGATATGAATTTTCTCAAACACAAACATAATACTGTGTGAAACATAGAATTTGTTTTTGTTTAGAAATGTTGGACGTAGCTTTTTTATAGTAGAAGTGTAGAACATCGCAAAAATTCTATGGTTTCAATGCTGTAATAGGTTTTCACCTCCATCGCAATTTTGACTTGTTTTTTTTTTGTAGATTGTTTTTGTATAGGTTGCGATAGATTTTTGTTGGACAAATTATTTTTCAAACCATCCATGGAAAATTCCTATTTTTATTAGACATGGAAATTATTATTTGTATAACATGGTAAATCTTATTAGTAGGACATGGTCATTCTTATATGTCGAAAATAGAAATTCTTATTTGTAGGATATGACAATTCTAACTGGTAGGAGATGACAATTTTTATTCGTAGGACATGATAATTCTTATTTATATGACATGACTATTCTTACTGGTAGGACATGATATTTTTTATCGGTAGGACATAGCCATTTTTATTGGTAAGACATGACAATTCTTACATGTCGGTCATGGTATTGTGCGAAACATGACAGTTTTTGTTGAAATCGTTGAACATGGCAATTTTGAGTAGAACATGGCAAATCTACCATAATTGTAATGGTGCAATAGGGTTTTCATCCCATTGAACTTCTGCCATGATTTTATTTATAGACTGTTTTATATATCTTGTGATGGATCTTTGCATATGGAAAATTCTTATTTTTGCACATGGCAAACTCATAGCATTTTTCCTTTTAAGATCATCCAAGGCAAATTAGTTTTTCTGTGAGATGGCTATTCTTATTTTATATATAGCTCATGTGATATAGAAATTCTTATCTATAGGACATGGAAAAAAAAGTGTGACATAGCATTTCTTATATATGAAACATGGCGATTCTTTATATATGTTACTATATGATTTTTTGGGCATGTCAATTTTGTTTGAATTTTTTTACTATGTCAAATTGTTCAAATTTAGTAGAAAGCTTTAAATATAAATTTTCCAAGGCAATTTTATATTTACTCCCATGAAAATATTTTAGTTTTTACTCCCATGACAATATTTATTACGCAAAAGATGGTATTTTTTGTAAAAAATATGGCAAAGTTCAACATGCATTCTCGCCATGCCAATATTTAATAAATTCTTGTATTATTTCACACTCACGAAAACTTTGATAAAAAATCACAATGCCATTATCTTGTATTATGCATTTTGCCATCGCAATTTTTTTATCATTTTTGTATTGATTTTTTTCACACATGGCATTTTATTACGCAACATATAGCATTTTTGTGGAAAAAAATGCCATGGCAAATTGAACATACATTTTTCCATTTTAATTTTTTGATAATTTGTTTTGTTTTTTTCCAATATATCTTTTACATGGTAATTCTGAAAAAAAATCATGTGATTTAGAATAGTTTTTATCATGCTTTTTTTGGTATAAAAACTTGGGCCTTTTTCGGTCGCCATGGTCCATAATTCTAGTATCGGTTTACTCTAGCCCGATATAGAAAGAAACGTTCGCTCGAACCCAGCATTGTTCGTTCGTTCGTTCCAGCGATTCAATCGAACCCGACGTTTTCGTGCGGGGGTCGCCCATTTGTGGAAGGTGGAGCACTGCCACACGAGCCTGATCCTTCCGAAGGCCGAAGACCGCGCTCGCGTTAGATGATATGGTCGACTTGGTCGGGCTCAAAGATGGTCGAGATGGACGCTGCGTGCATGCGAATCCAACGATGAACTCATGAACATACTCTAACTGCAATACAAAAGTCTAGTCGCACGCAACATTGTTCTATGCAAGGAAAAGGGAAAGGAAAACGGACCAGTGGTATGACGAAGACAAAAACCTGCCACAGGATCAGCCGCTCCGAGCAGACTGCGGTCTACAGCTTGCCTGGAACGCGAGCATATCGAGAATAGTAAGGATTGCGCTCCGTAATGCATGCATAACGTCTTTGTGTAAGGCGTTAAGCTAAGTAGTGTAGCGCCTGCGCTAAAAGCGTTACAAACTACTTATGGATCCACTTTGGTCCTTCGGTGTGTAACGCCTTTGAGAAAGGTGTTATAGAGTAGAGCTTAACGTTTATGTGTTAGGTATTACTCAAAAAGGTTAGAATTGCGAAATAGTTTCGAACTGAGTTTATCTTGTGAATTTGTTTCGTTCGAAAGTTATTTTTGTGCATTTCACCGTGGGAGACAGTTGTAGGTCCGAAATTGGATGAAACCAGAACGGAGGCAGGGGATTCTCTTTGGAGAGCGACTCTCTTCGGACAGCGGCGACGATAGGAATGGCTAGAATCAAACTTCATTGGCGACAACAACGGTGAGGATGACCGACGGCAACAGGGGTGGGGGCACGGAAGTGAGGAAATTTCACTTCCATCAACTCATGGATATGCATATGGGGAGCGGTAAGCTGGGATGGAAAACACGATATGTATAATACTATAATAGATCATCCGCACTATCTTTTCTATCTTCACATGCAGTCCATTCACATCATCATGTGGGTTCCATGTGTAAAAATATTTTCCTCTTCTCAATATTCTTTCTATAATTATTTCTACTAGGCTGCATGGCATGTATTGTAAGTGGAAGATGGCACGAGGGTCTCCCCATCTTCCATCCACTACGTACGGGCCATCATCCTCTCTGCCATGTGTATTGCTTAATTACTACGCTCCTCTTCCTTCTACAGTTCTGAAGAGCCACTGGAGAGTGGAGACCATCGTTTTATCTTCATCTCCACAGTCCCCACCCGACCCTATGAAAGATGGGTAGTAGATATATACGGGATGTGCCGCCCCTATCCTCCAGGTCGCCGCTACTGATCAATTCTTCTAGCAGCTCTGGCCTCTGATTTCCTCGGCAGCCCAGATTTGGGGTGTGGAAGCGGGACTCCAAGCAGCTTGACGAAGTTTAGGCTATCCTGCTATTGGTTTCAGCGGCACATCCTCCCTTCCTGTGAGCAGGCAACGAATGAACTGGCCGTCGTTGTCGCTTTGGTCGACGATGAAGACGGCGCCATGGACTTCTCCAACTATACATGAATGGATCGGATAAGTTGAATCGTCACTCACCCTGTACCGCATTTGCGCGCTGCCCCTATCCTCCAGGTCGCCGCCACTGATCATGTGCGCCTCCCACCCGGTTGTCGTTGCCACTCCGGCTAGGCTTTCTTTCCCTCTGGTAAGCTTTCTTTCCTGAATCCTCAAAGTATTTGCCAGATTACATCTGCTAAACGTGAACACACAAGTCACATGTACATTTTTTTAGTAATGTTTCTTATCCGAGAAGCGAACTCAGAACTAATTTTATTTGGTGTGCTTCTTGATGTGAACTCACAGTTTCAGTGACGTGGGAACTCAAAATGGATTGAGCATGAAGAATATATATTCAAGTGGAGCAAAAGGTTCTTCTCTACGTTTTCTTTCTTTTCAAATAGATCTACGATTTTTTGAGATGATTTGCTAATTGAGATACCCCTAATTCCTTCAATCCATTATGTCTTGAGAAAACAAACGGGTTTGGCATGGTTGTTCTTTTTAGGGTAATTACTTTCGATGTTTCATACCTTTATTTTTCTGTGAAACTTGCCTTGATTGTAACACTGAACTTCAGAAGACATTCTTATCGATAGCACATCATCTTATTTTTGGAGTGTAGGTGTCAATAGGTAAAAGCTACATATGCATCTGTATGATTGTAACCATGTATCTAAATGTATGATAAAGCTCTGTCATAAAAAAAAGTAGCAGACGCTACCTTTTAGAATTTCAAGATACTTAAAGGAGTATAATATTTATCCCCATTCTCGGTACCTCAAAATGGCAATATCTACAATAACCTTTCGATGTGTGTCCATTTCGGAATCCCCATTCTGAGTGTGTTTGTATACAATAATATTTATGTAAGTCCCATAAAATAACTTAAGTCATACCACTATATTTAGTTAATTTGTAGAGCACATAATTCAGATTTTGTTTCCATTGCAAAATAATAATAATCCCAAGATCATATATCTACCCTGCAAACAAGTTATTTTATTGATGTATCATCATGAGCATAAGACTAAGTGTCCTGCAGCAACGCGCGGGGTATCATCTAGTTTACCATAAATAGGATTAAAGAAATGATGTCATTGGCTCACTTTGTATTCTAAAACTTTTTATATGTATACTTACTTAATCATATACTACAAATTACTATTGTGATATTTGTTAGATCGTATTGTTTGCAAATCTTTATCATAAATAGTATAAATTATGTATTATCAAATAGATAATACTAACGTTACAACAAACATTTTATTATATTTCTATTATATCCAATAAAAACACAAAACACATCAACTAATATTATAAACATTATCATATGGTTAACCTATGCTAACAAAATAAAATTATGTTTGCAAGAATGTAACATACTAAAAATAAGAATAAAACAAATATAAAAATTTAGTAAAAATATATATTTTTAATTTGGTTCACCAAGTGCCCAAACTTTTATTTAACCGAAGAGGGTTGACTGAGAACACCTCATACACTCTAAAATCTTCTTGTTTGTTACAAATAATTTTGATAGTCTTATACTCCATGGACCTCTTAGAAACCACTATGAAGTTATATGTTACATATACACTGCAAAACACTCTACGAGGTATTATAGAAAATTAATAATATCATTGGCAACCCCTCAACATAGTACATGTAAATACGTAAATCAATTTGTGAATTCGTCTTATACTTTAGTTTCATTATAATATGATTAAATCTATTTTAACAAAATATTGTCTGAAATATATTAAAATAAATTTAAAATAAATAACATTTCCAGTTCCACTGACACCGTTAATAAAAGCATGACTACCTTATTAGTTATGATATTGGTATTTAAAATCAATATATGGATGGTGTATTTATAAAATATGGCATGTGTTTAGTGTCAAGATGGGTTATGAAAAGGTATAGAACGCTTAGAGGCAAACTCTTCATGATAAACGAAGACAATCCTAACGCATACATATCGAAATTTATGCTGCTAGAATACGAGAACATAACCATAATTAGATTGCAAGACATCCCTGGTGGATATGATTGTTGCTCTACAATAGATCCCTACAGTTGAGGGTCATCAAACGTCCCTGGTGGAAATCTTATATTTAAGTTCTAAATTTGATAATTATATTTTTTGTTTATGAAAATAAAGGCTTGAAGCTAGGCATGCATCATCGTTATAAGATGAAATGTATATTTTGTTAAGCCAATACTATGATTTCATTTTGTCTCAATGACAATGAATCAATAAAGCCTAGGAAGTTGTGCTAAAATTGAGGCAATTCGATGCAATTTGTTTTTCGGTGTATATGTTTTGGTGTCCGACTTTTAAATAATTATTTTGAATACATGTTATGTATTTTTTAAATACACTTAGAAATCCAACTAACCACACTTCAATCCAATAATTGTAGCATAGAATCGATCATTCATGGATATTCAGCCAAAGTCTAGCCTCGAGCTGCAAGAACTTCTATGATTCTCTCATTATTCGTATGGAAAGGGTGTTTCTCATTCACTTTGGTCTAAAAGAAGATTTGACACTCAAGAGAACACGATTTATAATTGTAGCATAGAATCGAGCATTCATGGATATTCAGCCAAAGTCTAGCCTCGAGCTGCAAGAACTTCTATGATTCTCTCATTATTCGTATGGAAAGGGTGTTTCTCATTCACTTTGGTCTAAAAGAAGATTTGACACTCAAGAGAACACGATTTATAATTGCATTCCTATTTTAGAGTGTCCCTCCCTCCTATTTGGTTGGGAGTTTCTTACTAAATAAAAAAAACAAAGGCTGATATGATTGTTGCTCACTCATGCGCTTCAATGGAAGAAGATGCTATTACTTTGTTAGCCAAATTGATAGCCTACTACTTGTACTTGTTACTTTTCTTCCTTATATTTTTGAAAGTATGAAACACTTTTTATTGAACATATTTTTAAAACACGTGAACATATTTCGTCCGATTTTTCCGTATGCAATTTCTCTATTAATATTCATAGGAGTTTTCATATTTTGGTTTTCAGTATCCTCTTATGGTTTTCTTTGGATTTTTTTATTTGTTTATTTCTTATTTTATATTTTCATTACATATCTATTTCATATACACATATTTTTGTGTTTATCTGGAATATTTTTTGATATGTGTTGAACAGTATACAAATACATGATTATCGTTTAAACAAAATATTTTATTTTTTTTGAAATAATATTGAATACTATTTAAATACACATTGAATATTTTATGAATGATATAAAACATTATTCTATTACATGAATACTTTTTCAAAAAATATGTATTTTTATTTTTAAATGCATGTAATTTTTTTTCAATGAAGCAAAATATTTTTTCAACTTGCATGAACATGTTTAACATTGTACAAATATTTTAAGAAAAATATGGTCAAATTTGTATACGAAAATAACCTATTTTTTTTAATCCTCAACATTTTCTAAAATTGTCACAAACATTTTCTTGAATGGTATGAATATTTTCTACATTATGTGGATATTTATTTACATTGTATGAACTTTTAATTAAAAAATACAAACAAATTTCTATACACATAACATTCTAAAGTGTCATGAAACATTTTTTTGTATGATATCAACCTTTTTAAGTGTTGCACCAACAAATTTCAAAGATGTGATAAACACTTTTTAAATTTAACTAAATTATTTTTGAAATAAATGAATTTGAAATGTTTTAAATATTATTGAAAATAAGAATAATAAAGTAAACAACGCATGCCTAAGGCAAGGGATCGCTAGGTCATGCACTAAGCACTAATAGCAACTCTAGCAGATACACCAAAACTTCAGCCTGCAAATCCGAGATGCGGGTCGCCGCAAAAAGGTTTTGCAAAATGAAACGGGCGATGATAGAACAGATGCGGAAAACACATACAACATATTACATATCTAAATAAAAATATAGTTTTTCGGTACAAACTAGCCGGAATATCGCCGGAGCACACTAACACTAAACAAGAACACGTAATATTTGGTCACCGAAATTCGCCGGGGTGGTATATACTTGAAGCTCGTCACGATGGCTCCTCACTCGTCAGTGTTGAAGCGATCGCGGGCCTCCCTATGCCCCTGCTCGGCGAGGTTGTACTTCCGCTGGGCAACGGCGTGACGGCCCAACGCGCCAACATCACCGCGTATCACGGTGGCCTCACGGAGTTCTATGTTAGCGTCCCTGCAGACGACTGTGTAGGGGTAGAGGTAGTTCATGAGGCGCGTGAATCGATTCCAAGAGTGATCGCCGGCATCACCTTCTAGCGCGTGATCGAAGAGACTCGGGGCCTGAGTGGAGCTAGAAGAGCGGCCACCGCGGCCCCCGCCGTTTCCACGACCGGGGCTTCCAATAGCACCAGGAGCCATGTAATTTTTCATCGAAGCTTTAGAGTGTATGCGTCGGAGGAAACAAATTACGGCGGCAGAGGGAGAGATGGATACGGGAACCGTAGAATGTAAGGCGGGCTGTAGACATAGCGGCGATTTACAGACGCCCACATAATTTTACGAACCGTGGCGATTATGACGGTTCTATCATGAATCAAAACTTCGTCCGTATGCCTCAATGGCTCGCCCCCCTCAACGATTTCAAGCAGCTAGTAATAGTATATGTATAGGTAGAAAATTACTGTAGAACTACTAATTGTTAGAATTAATTACATTGTTAACCCAGATGTACATACATACTCTCTTATCAAAATATAAAACATTTTTTAGTTTAAATCGAGCTATAAAAATGTTTAATATTTTAGGACAGAGGTAGTACTCCCTCCATTTCATAATATAGTGCGCCCACGCTTATCGAAGTTCAAGTTTGACCGTAAATTAAACCAACAAGACCAAATGCGGCGGGAGCAAAAATTATATCATTGAATTTGTATTTGAAAGAAGTTTTCAATGATACATTTTTTTATTTTCGCCGCAATTGGTCTCGGTGGTTAAATTTATGGTCAAAGTTGAAGCACGAAAACCGAGGACGGACGCGGCTATTTGGGTCTGGGGTGCACGCGCTCTCTAATGAACAGTAAAATCAAAACAAATAATAAAAAAAATCAAAAAAATCTGAATTTTTTTGTGGATGTTCATATTAGTGTGGCATGTGTGCTTGCCATTTTTGATGCCATATGGTGCAGTGGTTCTTCCTCGGTGAAAAAAACAAAAGTACGTATGATGTTTTGCTACATTTGAAGGCATCATTTGGCGTTCGATTTGTCTTTTTTCACAGTCCAAAATAATAAAGCTTTTCACCTGAAATTTTGCATGTGTCATTTGGGTATGACAATGAATACATACAAATTTTTTTCAACTTTTTTGGCATTGTCAAAATATACATTTGGCACGCAGGTGTACGTGCACCCTAGAGCCAAAGAGAATATCCCAACCGAGGACGCACTATATTATGAAATGGAGGTAGTACATACAAGTCCAATAACCCATATGTACCTCTACCGCGCCTGGCCTAATTGTCGCTGGCTTTTGGCTTGCCCGTGGATCGATCCAGAGCGTCAAAACTGCCTGTTCGCACTAGGAGGGTCTAAGTCCTCTGTCTCTGTCCTACGGTAGCCACGCTCGATCGCTAACCACGCTTGCACGACTCCGACGCCCACAGTTATTAGTTGTAAATTTGCCGTGACCCGTAAGGATTCATACTATGCACTAGATCAGAATTTTGTCGTGAACAGAAAAGATCAGACAAACAACGAAGGGTAACACTATGCACTAATAGCTATGAGTTATTATGAATTACATACTTAGGACACTCCCAATGCTAGTATCTTAGCACGAAATCATAGACATTTAGTTTATGTGGCATGTCATTTAATGAAGAAAGAGAGTGAAACCCTTACACGTGGTCATATGCAAAATGCATGGATAGACCAATCATATTTATGCATGCAACCAAAATCATTAAATAAGATACAACCACTAAGAAACAATGCATTGTGGAGTGGTATCTTAAATATTTATTGCTCCTATGATATTGTGCTAAGAAACAATGCATAGTTGTAGATATTATTGTGTATTAAATGATGAGTTAATCAATTAATCATGCTTTTCTCTATACAATAGTCAAGTATTCTTTCCGTTTCAAATTAGATGATTTTCATTTTTTCACATATGTATCTAGACATATACACAAATGAAAGTCATCTAATTTGGGACGGAAGGAGTATGAACTAATCCATTAATCATGTTTTTTTATAGCTTTAAATATGTATTTTTATGATTTATCTTCACTATTATTGTGAAACTTATTATTATCTGATATTTATATATACCTAGTAATAAAGGGAAGTGGCTTTCTTAGTCCGTTTTTGTAATTTTGCGGAAAAAAACCACTCCCTATTTAACTAATCAACCCGTAATCCACTATTCTCCGAATTTTTTTTCGATCCGCTGCTCTGTTGCTTATTGAGCCTCTTTCGCTGGTTCAAAAAAATGTGCACAGGAGGCCAATTCGCCGCTTTAAGCTGCATTTTGGTTCGGGTGTTGTTGGGCCTCTTTCGCTTGGGCCGTAGCCGCTGAAAACATACGACCGAGCAAGTTAAATGGATGGCCACTTTGTCTTTTTTAATAAAATTTCATAATGTAAGGTGCATTTTTCTAAAATTGTTATAATTACTTTATAGCGCTTTAGAATAATAAAAAAATCCCCTTATATCTCCTTCTAGAAAAAGAAAAATATCTCTCTTTTTATGTGAAGTATCTCTTTCTTTCTTGGCCTGGTTTATTTATATTCCAATAATAAAATAATTAGCTTAGGATAGTTTCGTTATAAATTCTCTATAATTTTTCACCTAGGTCATCGTGTCAAAAATAAATATATAACATTTTTCTTCTTATTTTTTAATTCTTTGTAATTAATTTTTATTCCTCCAGCAGAAAGAAAAGTATCTCTCTTTTATTGCATGTGTCTCTCCAACTAGAAAAGGAAAGTATCCCTTTTTTGATTGCATGTATCTCTTCTTCTTTTGTCCTATTTGAATTATTTGTTGTTAATACATAATTTCACCAAGATGATTTCATTCTAAATTTTCTATAATTTAGTGCTTTGATCATCGTGTAAAAATAAATACATCTTACATAAAGAAATAAAGGGAGTATATTGAACATGCTTTTTAAGAAAATATGATGAGCGAGCAAAATATGCAGATTTATATTAGTATCCTCGTTTTTATTTCATTCATCAGGTGTGACTTGATATTGGTTTGTTGAACGTTAAAATGTTCACACAATTTTAATTTCTCGTGTCATTCCAAAATCCTACATGTACCTAACTGACAAAAAAAATGTACCCACAAAAAAAAACTCATGAAAAGTGTTCGCATGTTTTAATTTTTTGAAAAATGTACCCACAAAAAATTATGAAAAATGTTCACACATTTTATTATTTTGTATCATTTTAAATGCGTTTCTCCTTTAAAAAATATAAATTAATTTTATGTGAATTATAGATATTTTAACATAAGATTAAAATTTACTCACGTTGTATTAACCAATATTTTTTTTTATTAAAAAAATGCTCCAAATATCTGAAAAAAATGTTCACATGATTTTAATTTTTTGTGTCATTCATTCGAAAATCCTAAATGTATCTAAGTCACGAAAAAGTGTACCCGCAAAAAGAACTCAAGAAAAGTGTTCACAAATTTTAATGTTTAGTATTATTTCAAAAGTGTTAATTTTAAGCCCATCATAGGTATTTTATTATAAGATTAAAATTTTCTCCCATTGTTTAAAGCATTTTTTTATTTTTATTAAATAATATTGCTCCAAATATCAGAAAAAAATGTTCACACAATTTTAATATTTTTTTTCATTTTTTTCAAAATCCTACATGTAGCTAACTCATGAAAAAGTATAACAAAAAAACTCACGAAAAGTGTTCACATGTTATAACTTTTTGTATTATTTTAAATTCGTCTGTGCTTTTTAAAATAGATGAGATTAATTTTACGTACATTATAGGTATTTTACCGTAAGATTTGAATTTTCACCCGTTGCAACGCACGGGCATTGTCCTATCTATACCTAATTATAAAGGGAGCTGACTTTCTTATTCCGTTTTTGCGTTTTTGTTAAAAAAAACCTCCCTTTTACCATAATCAACCCTTTCTTAGTCCGTTTTAGCGATTTTGCTAAAAAAACCACCCTTTTACCATAATCAACCCGCCGTCCTGCTGTTAATAAAAATGAAAACCGATTCGTTCGCTGTTTTTTTTCTACTGGGTCACTTTTTGTTGGGCCATGGGTTGCTGTAAAAAAGACTTGGGCCGACTCCCAAACAGTAACGCACACATATTAACGAAGCAAAATTCCCCACGCCCTGTAGTCGCGTACGCATCGGCCATCTCCGCCGCCGCCGCCGCATGCCGCCCGCCGCCGCCTGCGCCTCCGCACGCCGCCACGGCTGGAATACCTCCGCCAGGTTGCTCATTTCTTCTTCCCCTCCTCACGCTTCCATGGCGCTGTCTCCAGCGGCTTCAGCGGCGTGAGCGTATTGTTGGTGTGCTTTAGGTATTGTTGGTTGTGATATTAGTACCACCTCGACCTTTTACATCCGACTCCACCGACTTATATAGGTATGCATCAGTGATTCGACAAGCGAACTCGAAAATTGACAGGCAGAGGTGCAGAGGATGAGGCATATGGATGAAATGGAAGACGACGCAAATAAAACTCGTCGGGCATCCGCCTAGGAGGCCGTCGAGGTGGGTAGCCGCTGGATCTTGAGACTAGGGTGGGGGTTAAGGGTGAAGACGGCTGGGACGGCCATGGACATGGACGAGGACGGGGGAGGCTGGCACGGCTCCGGCCGTTGGCCGTGGAGGTGTGCGCAAAGTGCGCGCAGCCATGGAGGAGGAGGGGGAGACTGTAGGGCTACGGTCGTTGACCGTGGAGGTGCCTGCAAGGGGAGGCTGCGCAGGCAGGGCTCCGGACGTAGGGCGCCGACCGGCTGAAATGAAAAAAAAAACCTTTTGCGAAGACATACTGTACTTTTGTAATAAGTTTCTTAAATTAACCCAAAAACCAAAATTTCGTTCGAAAAAAGACACCCTAACAGTTAGCTAAATAGCAATTCCCATGAAAAAGTAAAGTGGTCGTGAGAATAATGATGAAGAGATTAGCAGGAAGAAAGTAGGATCTCAGATGTGACCTTATCTACGATTTCTACAAATGCCCATATCAATCAAAAGGTTCGAGTGGGTGTGTGAGGCAATCTAAGGACGCGAAAGCACATCTCGCTGAAAGACATGTCATCGAACGTTCTCGCTCGAGAACTCTCATAAGTTCTTTCATCGCAACTATATTGACAGTTTAATTCATAATTCTTGCTTTAAGAGATATGTTTTTTTAGTAAAAGGATGAGTGATATTTTTATTTCCCGTTGTAACACATAGGCAATTTTCCTATATATATGTCATCATTACAACACATCGATACTAGAAAGATTTATCACTATAAGTTTTTTCCGTTGCAACGCACGGGCATTTTTCCTAGTCATCTATATCTCTTATAAGACAAAACCCCACTAAGATGCATTTAAGGTGTCTATCTCAACATGCAAGCTATCCACATCATCCATTCCCTTAGCCAATCAATTGTCCATGTCATCTACACTATCATTAAAATTGTCCATCATCACATGCAAGCTATCCACATCATCCATACCCTTAACCAATCAATTGTCCATATCATCTCCACTAAAATATTTATTTATCTCTATATGCAAAGTCCACATCAACCACCTTTTAATCATTTTATTGTTCATGCTAATAATTTTTAATACACACGTGTTTCATTTTTAAATAAATTTAGTATCTCGACTATGATAAATTGAATTTTACATGTTCACTTAGACAACTTAATATATCATACTTTTTTACTTTTTATTTACATTACATAGTTTTTCAAGAAATACCCGCTGCAACGCGCGGGGTATATTTCTAGTTTATTATATGAGTATTGGTTTCTCGCCCCCCCTTATATTCAAATCCTGGCTCCGCCCCCGGTCCTAGTATTATTAATGTCAACATCACATCAATGTTGGTTAGTATGATGTTTACAAAAAAATAAAGTAATTTGGTACTTACTGTGGATGAAACATTGTATTTTCCCGCAAAAAAAGAGATGAAACATTGTATTAACTGAATATTCTACCAATGAATCAAATATTCTACCAATCATGTATATCATCGTTTCAGACCCTGATCCTTTTTTGTGTGGCCACTTAATTATCTTTTTTTCCATATGTGTGCCTAAGTCTTAACATTGGTTTTCCAAGCTTGTCACAACTCTCCTCCTTTACCTCGGCTTGGGACCGGCTAAGTCGTGACAACATAAAGGGAGTTAGGCGGATTATTGAGTATTTTTTTGGTAAATAAAACATTTTCAAGTAGATTTTATCAAGGCCGTTGGATTGGATCAAAATCTAATATATGGTTCCATGCCATCTTTAAACCTCTAGAATGCTAGACAATCTCTTCTTCCCACCTTTCATGTACCACCACTGTACGAGTATGTTGTTGTGCATGCCTTGCAACTCTGACCTGAACGAGTGCCCCCTTTGGTCCCTCTAAACCACCCACTACATCTGGACGTGTTGTCTTCTTTCTCGCCATCTGTCGATCATGTAGCATCCATGTATCCAAATCCTGGCCAGGATTCACGATGTCATCCCTGTCTAATCCTCAACCCTACTAAAAGAGTTTTCTAAACAAATATATATAGGGTTTTGCTAAACATATAAAAAAAATCATTCTCTCGACCTTCTCTCTCACCCCTCGCCCTCATTTGAGACATCCCCTCTCCGTCCAAACTCGACATCAACATTTGGGCCTTCATGGCTCTCACCGTCCTTTGAAAGATGTTAAATTCGCACAACACCTCGATGTCCAAGCATTAGAATCACAACGCCAACATCATTATTAGGAACTTCATTTGTAATTTTACTCGGTGGGCCTTCAGTTCAGTGTAAGATCTCAAGAGGTGATTGTCAGGTCTTGTCTTTTCGCACACTATCGCTTTCTTGTAACACCTGAATTTATTTTGCTCTTTGAGTAATGATTTAGGTGGGGTGGTGACCATGCCCCTTGTTTGTTAAAAAAATCTTACTCAAATGTGAGTAAATAATTTGTGAGTATAATCCGAATAATAAATGTCAATTCCAATGCTATCCCCACGCCTAGTTTGATTAGAGCAACTCTAGCAGAGCTGCTATAATTTTGATCCGCAAAAATGCATTTACGAATGACCTACACAAATATTTGTACTACCGCGTGGTCTCTGGCAGAACTGATGTTGCAAATATGTACCGCAAATTTATTTCGGTACGGTTTGCAACATCTATTCCACCAAAACGTCGCAGGATACTGCAAAATTGCGTAAAACCCACACAAATAATACAGATTATTGAATGTTGATAGTGTGGTACAAGGATCCTTATTTCGCTTAGGCCAAGTACTAAATCAGTGGGGAAGACGCGCTTGTACATGGCCGTGGGGAAGACTTATCTTTGGTTAATTGTATTGACTATTCTCTCTTTGTCTATAGGCTTTATTTATAAAGTCGAGACTATTTTTTGCTTTAAAAAAAGTATATGCTGCTTCAGCGGCGGGCAGCAGCATCTCGCTGGCGCAGTGTACGAGCTGCTCCAGGGCGAACAGCAGCAGTTCGCGGGAGACGGCGAAACGCAAAAAAAATAACCTCCAAACGAAACAAATTCATAAAATAAATTCAGTTCAAAACTATTTTACGATTTTAACCTTTTGAGTAATGGATCTGCTAAAACGCATGTACATGTGTTTTAAGTGTCACATGTACACAGTTTTTTTTTTCATTTTTCGCGCTGGGCGTTGGATATCGGTATGTTTGTTGGGCTGCAGAGAACTGAGCGAAACGTTTTTTGTTTGTTTGTTGGGCTGTTTAATCCTTTTGGGCCATTGTCTCCCCCGTTGTCTTTATGGGCCGCGGAAAGGTAGACTGCGAGCTGCTTACTGTTTTCTCTTTGTTTCTATTTCAGTTTCGGATTTTTATTAATGTTTATTTTTTAAAAACTATTCTATAATTTTTCATGACATACTGTGAATATTTCAATACTTAATATTTTTTAACATGATAAACTTTTTTAATACACATTTATGTGTTTGTTATATAAAATGAACATATTTAACATAGAACAATGTTTTAATAATATTTTTATATCATACAATACTTAAAATACACACCAAATATTTTTTTAGTATTATATGATAATTCTTCATCGACGTGTCCCAGCTGCAATTCGTCAACTTTTTTTTTCTTAGTTGCAAGTCCACCAATGAGTCGTAATAGGGTCCGACTTGTTTTTTTCAGTTGCAAGTCCACCTACTAGTCACAATTGGGTGACTTTTTTCTCGGTTGCATGTCCAACAAGAAGTCGCAACTGGTTCCGACTTTTTATTCTCAGTTGCATGTCCACCAACGAGTCGTAACTAGGTTTGTCTTTCTTTTCAGTTGCATGTCCACCAATAAGTCGTAACTGGGTCTAACTTTTTTTTCTCATTTGCAAGTTCACCAATGAGTCGCAACTGGGTTTGACTTTTTTCTCAGTTGCAAGTCCATCAACGAGTCCCAATTGGGTTCATTTTTTTTCCAGTTGCATGTCCACCAACGAGTCGCAACTGGGTTCAACTATTTTTTTTCTCAGTTGCAAATTCATCAACGAGACGCAACTGGGTCTGACTTTTTTCCAGTTGCATGTCCACCAACGAGTCTCAACTGAGTCCACTTTTTTCGTAGTTGCAAGTTCACCAATGAGTCACAACTGGGTTTGAATTTTTTGTCAGTTGCAAGCCCTCAACGAGTCGCAACTGGGTTCGACTATTTTTTTCTCAGTTGCAAGTTCACCAACGAGTCGCAACTGGGTCCGTCTTTTTTTCAGTTGCATGTCCACCAACGAGTCGCAACTGGAGGGATGAATTGTCTTTATTTTCTCCACACACCTTAGTTGCGAGTCGACCACCGACTCGCAATTGGGCTTGACTTTTTTTTTCCAACACCTAGTTATGGTCCACCACCGACTCGCAATTGAGGATGATTTTTTTTCCAACACCCAGTTGCGAGTCCACGACCGACTCGCAATTGGGGATGGCTTATTGTTTTTTCCAACACCCAGTTGGGAGTCCACCACCGACTCGTAACCGGCGATGACTTGTTGCTCTCCCCACACCCTAGTTGAGAGACCACCACCGACTCGTAACCGGGGATGACTTGTTGCTCTGCCCACACCCTAGTTGCGAGTCCACCACCGACTCGTAACCGGGGATGGCTTGTTGCTCTTCCCACACCCTAGTTGCAAGTCCACCAACGACTCATAACCGGGGATGACATGTGTTGGGCGAGACGGGGGCGTGCAGCTTAAGACATTAAGTGCACTCACTATTTAAAAATTTCTAAATAAATTATCAACGTTTTCATACTTTTTAATAATTTTAAATAACTGTTTAACATTTTTAAATACTTGATCAACATTTTTTCATACTGATTGTATATTTTTTCGATATAATTTTTCAATACAAGATCAAAATTTTCTTCATATGTGTTTCACAATTTTTAATACTCCCTCCGACCCATATTAATGGACACACATTTAGTACAACTCTAGTACAAAGTTGTACTAAGTGTGTGCCCATTAATATGGATCATAGGTAGTAGATTATTAGCAATTTCAAATAATCATGGAAACTTCCATGTACGATTATTATTTTTAAACATGATTAACATTTTTTTCATATATTTTGACATTTTTCGCATACATGATAAAATAATTCCTAAAACATTTAATATTTATTTTAATGCTTTATTAACATTTTCTTAAATAGTATAATGAATTGTTTCATACATGATTTATTTTCTGTATACATGAGAAACCTTTTTCTATGTGCATTTAATATTCTTATCATGAGCAATTAATATTTTTATATGTTATGTAAAGTACTTTTAGTATACTTTTTTTGATTTTTAAATAAATATAAAATAATATAGAAAAGAAAACAAATAACATTTGTTTGAAAAGAAAACAAAGAACATGAAGTAAACAAAAAATGAGGCTGCAACCTACCGCATACTTGGCCCGGCCCATCTTAAAACGCGCTTAATAAACGGGACGAGCGATAGCTTCTTGGTTTTTTTTCTGTGCGACAAAAAACGGAAAAACTGGACAAACAAATAATTAAGGCTTGTTTTTTGATTAATTTATGATAAGATCATAGTACATTAAACTTTAATTTTTATTTTCTTCGATTCATAATAAGTGTCGCTCATGTAGTACAAAGTTTGAATGAGTGACTGATCGTGTGGCATCGCCGGACAGATATATATGGGTAGTATCTCTCAGTTGGCGAAGACTATGCAGCCATCCACCCGTGACACGCATGGTGAAGCCACGGTGAACAAACTAGCTATTGTTTCAACAAACAAACAACACTACTACGTACTAGCTAGGTTCTACAAACTCTTAAGCGCTATACTTCCACTTTGAAGAAAACGGGTGTGCATGTTTGGAGGAGCAGCCCGGGGAGGAAGCTGGCGTGCCAGCGGTACGCCGTGCAGCTTGGGCAGCACCTAGTGGACCGCTGCCGGCCGGCGCCATGTCCTCCGCCTAGCCGCTGGCCGCGCTCGCGTTAGACGGTATGGTCGACTTGGTCGGGCTCAAAGATGGTCGAGATGGAGGACGCTGCGTGCATGTGAATCCAACGATGAACTCATGAACATACTCTAACTGCAATACAAAAGTCTAGTCGCACGCAACATTGTTCTATGCAAGGAAAAAGGGAAGGAAAGCGGCATCAGAGATATGACCAGGGTAAAAGCCTGCCACAGGATCAGCCGCTCCGAGTAGACTGCGGTGCCTGAAATCAGGGGCAGCGCCAGGGGTATTTGGCGGAATACCCAAAATTTTAACAAACTATTAAAATGTTATATAAAACATATGATTTTTTTACAAAACAATAATGATTTTAGCAAAATGAATACCATCTTTTCAAATGAATACCCACCCTTTAAATCCTGGCGCCGCCACTGCCTGGAACGCGAGCATATCGAGAATAGTAAGGATTGCGCTCCGCAATGCATGCATAACGCCTTTGTGTAAGGCATTAAGCTAACTAGTGTAGTGCTTGCGCTAAAAGCGTTACAAACTACATATGGATCCACTTTGGTCCCTCGGTGCCACATTGGCAGATAGTGTAACGCCTTTGAGAAAGGCGCCACAAAGTAGAGAACTTAACGTTTATGTGTTAGGCCTTACTCTAAAAGGTTAGCATTGTGAAATAGTTTTGAACTAAGTTTATCTTGTGAATTTGTTTCGTTCGAAGGTTATATTTGTGCATTTCGCCGCGGGAGACAGTTGTAGGTTCGAAATTGGTTGAAACCAGAACGGTGGTAGGGGATTCTCTTTGGATAGTAGCTCTCTTCGGACAGCGGCGACGATAGGAATGGCCAGAATCAAACTTCATTGGCGACAACAACGGTGAGGACGAACGATGGCAACGGGGGTGGGGGCGCGGAAGTGAGGTAGTTTCACTTCCATCAACTCATGGATATGGATATGGGGAGCGGTAAGCTCGGATAAAAACACGATATTTATCATAAATAGGATTAAAGAAATGATGTCATTGGCTCACTTTATATTCTAAAACTTTATATATGTATACTGACTTAATCATATACTAGAAATTACTATTGTGATATTTGCTGGATCGTATTCTTTGCAAATCTTTATTATAAATAGTATAAATTATGTATTATCAAATAGATAGTACTAACTCAAAATTTTGTTACAACAAACATTTTATTATATTTCTATTATATCCAATAAAACTACAAAACACAACAACTAAGATTATAAAAATTATCCTATGGTTAACCTATGCTAACATAATAAAATTATGTTTGCAAAATGTAACATGCTAAAAATAAGAATAAAACAAATATAAAAATTTAGTAAAAAAGATATATTTTTATTTTGGTTCACCAAGTGCCCAAACATTTATTGGACCGTCTTGTGGACTGGGCCGTGAATGGTCCAGTCGATTTTAATTGAGTGGTTTTTTAGTGGCGATTTTAATTAAGTTTTATTTTCTTATCAAAATAAACTGAGTTTTATTTATTTTTATTGAGAAAGAAGATTTTAACTGAGTTTTTTAGGAGATTGTACAAATGTAGACGCTCACAACTACATACACGCACCCATCCCAATAAACGTATACACGTATACCCTATCCCTGTGAGCAACTCCGTGAGACTAATCTTGATTCAGCGAATCTTGAGATTTTAACTGAGTTGAGCATGGTTTATTCGGTTTGTGATATGGACCCCAATCAGAAGCGACTAGTTTCTGGGAGAGGGGAACGGAGCGACCATCCTGTTCGCTCAGAGAGGTTGATCTAGCGAACGTTCGGATTCGCTACGGATATTTTTCAACACAATCTGAGATGGCCAACAAGGCCAGTTGATTTGTTTTCATGTTTTTAATAGAAAAACATTAATAAGTATTCATATAATAAAACTTTATTTTAAATGTAATTTTTTTGTAAAATTTATTAGAAATATTAAATAACATAAGAAAATATTAAAAATATATAAACACGAAAAATATCATCATTTGAAGGAAAAAATGTACCGTATATTTTTACCATGAGAACAAGTAAAAAAAAGACAATTGCCATCATATGAAAAAAAATATCTACAATTATCGTGGACACATTAAACAAATATTATTTATAGTAAAAACAAGAATTTCCATTTTATCTCAACAATTAAATTATCACAGTGTATGTAGTACGATTTCCATCCTATAAATTTTTAATGCCAGGCCACATAGCCATCAGTTTGTTGGTGGTGTATAAGAATCTGAAGTATTCTAGACACATCAATATCCTAAAAATTACCTTGATAAGTTGTTCATCATAATCACCAGCCACTAGGATACTCATATAGTTTGCCCAATGGGAAAATTGCACTGCATTTAGTCATAACACTATTATTAATTCAAATAAAATTTTATTGGTAGGATGTTTACCAAAACTTTTTTTGAGGAATCATCGGGGGGAGTTCCCCCACATGAATTATATATTACTCAAATATTGTAACCATCATATACAGAATTAAAGAGAGAATTACAAAAGCACATTAATTCGTGCGGAGAGGTAGGAAACATACACCATTTGAGACCGTTTTTCAGTCTATGAGACCATATGACTAGATCATCTAATATCAATCTGAGGGATGTTACACTATGATGATCAATATTGTTGAATGTCATAGCATTCCTTGACGCCCAAATTTACAAAGGATGAGAAGCAAGCAACACAGTGTGCCAAATGGATAAGTCCAGCCCAAGTGGAGTCTGACATGCCGAAAGTTCATCAATTTCCTCGGGTGGTAGTATGCCGAGACACTACCAAATTTTGTTAGAAGTAGGGTATGCAATAAAGAGGTTTTGATGATCTTCAGATATTTGACCACATAGAGGGCATGTTGCATGAGACAAAATGTGTTCACGGAGCAGGTTAGCTTTGGTATTAAGCCTTTATCTAAAGAGTAGCCAAGCAAATATCTTCACATGGGTTGGCACTTTGGATGTCCAAATGACTCTTGCATGGGTATCTTACGACATCGAGACTCTGTAGGTAGCAGTTGAGAAGAATGAGAATCTCCCCAAAAGGAAGCGAGCGTGATCACCGTGACCCCTACCATCAGGCTATAGCCCGGTCCTCTCATACATTCTTATTGTTTGTATCAGAGAAAAACAAGGGAATGCCAGGGCTAGTGGCCGTTTATTTGTTTGCCAAAAATTTAATCTAGAGACGGTAGCCAGTTTCTTCTTCCCGCATTCCATGCCTCGTAGCTCCGCCCTGAATGAGCCACCCCCTTCGGTCTCTCTAAACCAACCCAATGCATCTGAACAGTTAACTTCCGTCCTGCCCTCCGCCGATCATGTAACAACATCCCGTCTTCAAATCGTATCCCCCCCCCCCCCCCCCCGACCCTCATTTCGAACATCTCCTCTCCGCTCGGAGTCAACACATCAATATTAGCCCTCTGTGGCACTCACCAACCCATGAAAGGTTTGGGATTCGTGCAACGTATTTGATTTCTGGCATGAGAGTCATAACGTTGACATCACTACTAGGAGAACCATTAGTGTCTTTACTTCGTGGAACTTTTGATTCAATGTAAGCTCTTTTTTTCTTCTATTTTGCGGGGATTCAATGAAAGCTTTTTTTATGGGTGATTCAATGTAAGCTCTCAAAAATTTAATTAGTTCAGTTATTATAATTTAATAAATATAATATCTATGTTTTTAATGGTAAGATTTTTTTTTTCGAAATACACAAAAAATTTCTACATTTTAAAACATTTTTTAGAAATTTCACGTACACATTTTTTGAACAAATTAGATTTTTTAAAATATTCATACATTTCTAATGATAAAAATATTTTGTAATAGCTGTGTGGAACATTGTTTTACACGAAATTAAACACGTAAAACATCTCATGTCGGCCTGCCTGTGGCCGATTGGGCCTGTCGGCTAGCCCAAGGCCGACTGCATGGCCAGGTTGACCGACTGCTAGGCCAGGCGGATGATAACCTGCTGTCGGCTAGCCCAAGGCCGAAGGTGTATTATTTTTGTAAATTTTCAAAACCATGCATTATTTCTGCAATTTTTTTAAAAATGTATTATTTAAAAAAAAAATCATGTTTCATAAAGTATCATAACCCGCATGTAAGAATTGTCATGTCCTACGAAACAAGAATTGACATGTCTTTCGAATAAGAATTGTCATTTCCTATAAACAAGAATTGCCATGTTCTATTAGTAAGAATTGTCATCTTCTACGAACAAGAATTGACATATCCTATAAACAAGAATTGCCATATTCTATAAACATGAATTTTCATGTACTACAAACAAGAATTACTAAACTAAAGTTGCCATGATGAAATACTTAAAATCGCCATGCCATATAATTGCCGTGGTCATGATACTAAAACTGCCATAGTCAGAAACTAAAATTGCCATGGTTTGTAAACTAAATTTACAATGATGTATTAATGCAAAATTACCATGATCAATGAAGTGAAATTTCCATCCCTACTCCCGCTGTCGTACGTCGATATGCGCCAGAGAATCTTCTCTACGTCCCGACTGACGCACCACATGACGTTGAGCCTGACCAGCCTGTCTATCCTGGGGTTGACCGTGCTGGGCATCCTCACCACCTCCGCGCTGCTCCTCACCTACTACGTCTTCGTCAGCCGATGCTGCCTCACCTGGCACGCCACCACCTCCTCCCCCGACCCCGGCGCGCCTAGAAGCCTCGTCATCTCCCTCACCGGCCGCATGATACGTTTCAAACATATCTATAATTTTTGCTTGTTCCATGCTTATTTTGGGGACTTTGCTATATGTTTTGTTGCACTTTCATATCATTTACAACTTATTTTGGAATAACCTATTAACTCAGTGCTCACTGCCAGTTTCTGTCTGTTTTTGTCCGTGCATCGCAGAAAAAATGTGAAAAATAAAAGTGCTCGGAAAATTCCAGAAAAATTCCTAAAAAAATATGATTTTTTAAATAATACGTTTTTTAATAATAAAATCAGTAATAGCACGCGATTTGGAAAAAATTGAAAACTAGGTCTCTGTCGGCCGTAGTAGGGACAAAAGCAAGTGATTCGGCCCCGCTAGTGACGAAACGGGTCGTTTCGGCCCTGGTAAGGCCGAAGCAGGTAGTCGGCTCCAGCTTCGCCGATCTGCACGGTTTGGGATGTGGCTGCCGCGCGGGGCCCACCGTTTCGGCCCGGGTACGGCCGAAACAGCCTGGATAAGGCCGAAACCGGCCGCTCCCTCCCTCCTCCTTTCTTCTTCCTCTAGCTCTCATTCTTACCGAGCTCTCTCTCTTCTTCATCTTTCCCCTGACCGTGATCTCTCATAATAGCCAATAAAAATCAGATTTTTTTAGTGGAATAAATAGAGGAGGTTGTAAGCATCAAGGATCTGGTCATGGGATAGCTTTTGGTGGCGTTTTGGGTGATGTTTTTGGGTGAGGAGGTGGAGCTTTTTTTTGCAACAATGGTGGACAATAGTGGTATGTGTTGGTGTTGTGAGGGTAGGAGAAGCGGTGCTGCGATGGTGGTGGTGCTCTTTTGAAGTCCGGCAGCGAGAAAAAAGTGTTCGCACGCATCAAGGGTAATCCCTAGTTTTTCTGTAATTTTACATACGCGTACATGGTAATATATTTAGATACATTTTATAGATGCAGCATATATTATTGTAGATGATATAGATAAATTTTTGCTGATATATTTAGTATATATTTAGATAAATTTAGTTGGCTCATTTAGTATGTTTACATATATTTTAGGCGGTATAAATTTGGACATGTCGACCGTCATGACTGTTAATGATGGACATGAATCATCGTGGGAGTATCACATGAATAATGTTGAAATTGGAGCTCAGTATAGCACGAAGCAAGCACTACGGGAAGCTGTAACGAAGTGGGCATTAACCATGCAAAGGATTTTTCAAACTGACGTATCAAATAAACAATATGTGACTATGACTTGTGTTGTAGAAGGGTGTCCTGCAAGGGTGCACGGCCATGTTCCGAAGTATGACATTAATTGGGTAGTGACAAGCGTCGTGGGCCACACATGTGTCCTTAAAAATATGAGGCAAGATCATCCAAACCTAACATCAACCCTCATTGCGCGACTCTTGTTCAATGAGATAATTCAGAAGAAAGACATGGAAGTAAAGGGAGTACAAAAAGCAGTTAAGGCAAGATGGAATTATGATATTCCGTATGGAAAGGCTTGGAGAGCTAAGCAGAGGGCTCTAGAGAATAGGTTTGGGACCTTTTTTGACTCGTATGATAATGTTGTCTGTCTTCTTCGCACATTGCAAGAGAGGAATCCTAGCACATATGTCAATGTCCAACACTTCACAAATGATACGATGCCAGGATATAAGATCTTGCACCGAGTGTTCTTCTCATTCAATATTTGCATAGAAGCTTTCAGATATTGTCGTCCGGTGTTGTGTGTGGATGGCGCATTCCTCACAGGCAAGTACAAGGGGCAGATACTTACTGCAATAGGTGTTGACGGGAACCAACAGATCATCCCAATTGCTATGGCGTTCGTCGAGAGTGAGAACTATGAGAGTTGGTTATGGTTCTTCAGGCATCTAAAAATGGCAGTTGTGAAGCATCGCCCAAATGTGTGCATCCTTCATGACAGACATGCTGGTATGCTGAAGGCAATTAAGAAATTGCAGCAACCTACCATGAACGAGCCAACACCATGGATTGATTTGCAGAGCCGATGGTGTATGCGCCATCTCGGCGAAATTTTTTACTCTCAGTTTCGTAGTAAGCGCCTTATGAATCTGTTCAAAAGAATGTGCAATCAGAATCAGGGGAAGAAGTTTAAATTTTTGTGGGATAGGCTAAATGAATTTACTAGGAACCAAGTTAAGGAAAGAAAAGCTGCAGAAAAAGTTGCGCAGGCAGCTGTTGTGGCCGCACAAGTGGCAATGTTGGCAGAGGATGAGCCTATAGGTTTGTGTGACTTGCCTGGCATTGACCCACCTGGGACGAAGAGAAAGAAGGGAAGGCAAATAAAGAACTTTGAACAATGAATCGAAAAAGAGAATCCCGAGAATTGGTCTTTGTTGCACGACACACATGGTGCAAGGTACGGCATCATGACAACCAACCTTGCTGAGATATATAACTTTGTACTCAGAGGTAATAGGAGCTTGCCACTAACAGCAATTGTCGAGGGTGTTTTGCATGGAACAATGACTTATTTCAGAGATAGACAACAGGCTGCCATCGAGCATATTCAGGAGAACCCCAATACATCATACTGTAGAAAGATCAAACAGTACATGGATGCGAAGATAGAAAAGGCATGATCGCACACTGTCATTCTAGTGGGTAATGCAGAATGGAGGTATGAAGTACGCTTACCGGTCGCACGATTTGGAGCTGGTAATGAGTTGAAAACACATGAGGTTACGATTGGTAATGAAGCACCTCCAACGTGTCAGTGCTCATGCAAAAAACCTAGGTTGTTGCATCTACCTTGCTCACATGTGTTGGCTGTTTGTTCGCAATTGCAGATTGACCCGTTAGCTTTTGTATCCTGCTATTACTCTAAGGAGGCTGTGCTCAATACTTGGACAGGGGAGATGAACGGTTTTAGAGTTGTTGGTAACTTCAATAAGGTTAACCAGGCAGGAAGGGAATACGTTCCAGACCCGACTCTAATGAGGGTCACTAGAGGAAGAAGGAAATGTCGCCGCATCCGCAATGATATGGATGAGTCTGAAGCTGGTGGTTGTACTCGATTGTTTTTGTTGTGCGATGAATATGGACACAGTGAGAAATCTTGTCCCAAATACGTCGAATCTGCACGTGGGCGAGACAACCAAGGGGGACGTAGAGGAGGAAGAAGAGGAGGACGAAGAGGAGGAAGAGGGGGGCAAAGATCTTAGGCAATACGCGTGATCTATGTCTCAACTATTTCTCTGTATGTCTGATCTATGTCTGAACTATTTCGCATTATGTCTTAAGTTGTGATATGTAATATGTGTAGACTCTGTTATGATATGTAATATGTGTAGACTCTGTTATGATATGTAATATTGTGTGAATCATATTATGCTATATTGTCTTATTTTAATTTTAGGGTATCCGTTGCTAAGTCAGGTGATAGATAGAAAACATCGTGCGGCAATTTGGGAGAAAGGTGTGGAACCACATGTGTTGCGTACACGCACACCGGCACATAACTGGAAGATACACCCTGCTTGGGTAGATTGGTATGTACAATGATACATTTCTGCAAATATTTGTTAACTTTTAGCAGTCCATAAATATAATGAAGTTGCATTTGTTTTGAACAGGTTGTCTTGGGCTGGACTCTTACCGATTGCACGACTTGTTGAGGACACTCCCGCTGGTTGGGTAGAGGTCGAAGCAGATGAGGAGGGTGAACCTGCACGTGATGTACGCCATGAAAAATCGAGACGGGTTTTCGTAGACAAGTCACTGCTCAGTTGTTTAGTCGATAGATGGAGGCCTGAGACCCACACGTTTCACTTTCGGTGGGGAGAGATGGCACCTACTCTCCACGATGTGTCATACTTGTTGGGTCTCCCTTTGGCAGGTTGCGCAATAGGTACGTTGGGGAAGCCAGCGCATTGGCGTGACCAAATGGATGCACGTTATAATGTTGTGCGTCAGAATAATATTGCATTGCCGGAAAGTCCACACGGACCTCGAGTTTCCTGGTTGAGCGCGTTTGAGGTAAGATTGTATGTTTTTAAGTTTTCGCTTATACACATTAAGTTTGACATGTTCACTGTTAAATGCAGATTGGTCAGTTAGGATGGCCACAGGTGGAGTTGACTGGACCGCAGATTACTATATGTCTGGAGGCATATATTCTCTGGTTATTGGGAAAGGTCATGTTCACTGATAACCATGTCGACACTATTAGTGTGAGGTTCATCCCTATTGCGCAAGAGATCTCGGTGGCACAGAATCAGGCTAACATTGTGCCGAGGAGTTTTGGTTCTGCCGTCTTAGCAGGTACGTACCGAGCTATGTGCAACGCTTGTACGAAGAATAAGGATACTTCTTCCATACTTGGTTGTCCACTATTCTTGCATCTATGGTCATGGGATAGGCTACCTATCGGTCGACCTGACGTCGATGCTATGCGACCGTGGGATAGCCGCATTGATGCGTATGATGATGAGATGCCTACTGTTGGAAGCGTGTGGACACGTAGACAGGTAACTAGTTTATCTTGTCATGTTATTCAAGTAGGCACTTCCTAGAACTAACTAGTTTTTGTTTGCAGAGACAGTATGCGCAACATCAAGTCAGGAATTGCTACGCGTCGTTCACGATGCAGTTTGATCAGCTGGACGAGGGTGAGGTCATATGGGAGCCATATGACCCTGCTACTTTGGCTGTGAGATTCCCGGGCGGGATTTCACCCTTGTGTACGAGAGATCAAAGATACTGGTACACTAAAGCCTTTCTTGTTTTCGATGTCACTTTGGAGGAGATGGCGCAGCAAAGGGTCATGAGACAGTTTGGTCGGCGCCAACTGTCGAACCCTCCCCTTAGACTACCCCGCTTGCCACAGGATATCCACAGGTTCGTAAATTCCCTACATTTATTTACACATGCATGCGTAATATATTGTAGTATATAGAAACCTAATTTCCTGCTTTTATTTACACATGTAGGATGAGTCACCAAGCAGAGAGATCGATGACAGTATGGTCGCAAACCCTGCAGCCGTACATTGCGGGATGGGTGACTGCCACAACATCAGTATGGCCATCGAATGAGCCATTTGAGGAATGACGCGCAGATTTTGATGTGTATCTTCAGACGTACAAGCGTACAACTCTTCTACGCTTGGTGCAGACTTCTCACCCTGAGCAGATGCAACCCCCTTCTGTTGCAGATATGTATCCACTTGAGGCTATTGCGGGAACCAGGCTCTATGCGGTAAGTAACAAGCATCTTATTTTTCTTTATGTTAGGTTTGATTGATCAAACTTAACATTATCCATTATAGGCAGAGTTGATAGATGAGATTCAGCGCGACGTGACTGCTTTTACCCCGCAGCCCGAACATGTTGGGTGGTTCAAGCGGCTTGAGGATAAGCTACACAATGTCTACAACGTTCTTACATGTAGCCGCTCTACAGACGTTGTGCCCCGCCGTGAAGATCCTTCGCGCCACTCTTCCCACACTAGGGATTCACAGGTATCGTCCCCGCGTCACTCTATGCATCGTCAGGAACCACGTCCACGTCTTACGCCAGTACAGACTCCCCAACCACCACCCACTAGCCAGCCAGATCTTTCCCAGCCTGGTAGTTCATCGTGGCAGTTGCATCGACCTACTTACCATTTAGATCCTTCCCAGCCTGGTAGTTCAACGTGGATGCCACAACCAAATTACCCGTATGGGATGCCTCAATACGAGATGCCACAACCAAATTACCAGTATGGGATGCCTCAATACGGGTGGAATCCATCTGCTGCTCCATTAAGTCAAGGCATGGGGCTAGGTATGTACTTTTCACTCTTCGTACTTATCAATAGGAAAATAAAAATGTACATAGTATTAACATTGCATCTAAAGGGGGGGGATGCCGAGTCTTCACATGATACGCATGGTGAGCACAACATGTACGCCACTCCACCTCCGCACGTCACACAGGAGACACAAGCACATGAGGAGGAGCCGTTGCGCGGTCGAGGTTTGCGTGACCACCATGGTCCGAATCGCTGGGAGCCTTCAGGGCGTCGGCAGCGTCCTCCGAGACAGCCGCGATATCGTAATCATACAGACCAGTGAGACATTTATGTATGCGACATTTATGTATCCGACTTATTTATGTATGAGACATTTATGTATCCGACTTATTTATGTATGAGACGTTTATGTATCCGACTTATTTATGTATGCGACTCAGTAATTTTACGAGGGATTCTCAGTCTTAAATTAAATTAAATTACTTAAACTGAAAGTAAGATACAACGTAGTGCTTATCGCTAACAGTACATAAAGTCGTCAACACTTTTTTTTCCACGGTAAGTTTCCGCGCTTGTCTGGCATAAAGTCATCATCACTATCTTCAGCGGGCTTTGCTGATGCATCGCTTGATTTCTTCTTGTTGGATGACACTGATGCAGCACTCTTACCTGTTTTTTTTTCCACGGTAAGTTTCCATGCTTGTCTGGCATAAAGTCATCATCACTATCTTCAGCGGGCTTTGCTGATGCATCGCTTGATTTCTTCTTGTTGGATGACACCGATGCAGCACTCTTACCTGGTTTTTTTTCACGGTAAGTTTCCGTGCTTGTCTGGCATAAAGTCATCATCACTATCTTCAGCGGGCTTTGCTGATGCATCGCTTGATTTCTTCTTGTTGGATATCTCTCGGGGAAATGGACGAGGATCGCCCATGACTGTGAAATGAGAAGAGTGAATGAAGAGAAGAGGCAAAGATGAGCTCCTTTTAAATAACCGACGAGGCCTCAACGCCGAAAGCGTTTCAATACCTGTCTCCTCAGCGCCGAAAGCGTTTCAATCCCTGTCTCCTCAGCGCCGAAAGCGTTTCAATCCCTGTCTCCTCATCGCCGAAAGCATTCCAGTCTATGTCTCCTCAGCGCCGAAAGCGTTCCAATCAAACAAAGAAAGGGCTCGTCAGAAAGAAAATATCCACGCTGGACTCAGTAGATTTGTGTGATACTATCTTCGATTTCGCAAGCGGTTGTATCTTTATTTTAATAGTTAAATGTATCTTTAATTCCAATGTTGTTTTTTTAATTACAATGTACTGGAATAAGTTATCAACTCGCAAAAAGGAAAAAAAACTTATCCAGAAAGCTTCGGCCTTACCAGGGCCGAAACGGTGGGGCTCGGCGTCTGCCCAGTGGAATCCCCATGCAGGTCGGCCGTGTCGGCGCCGACGGACCTCTTTCGGCCAGGCCGCTGCCGAAACAAGGTCTTTCGGCCTTACTTAAGCCGAAACAAGGGCTTTCGGCCTTGCTACTGCCGACTTGTTTGGTTTCGGCCTTAGTAATGCCGACGGCGCACTAGTTTTTTAATATTTTCAAATCGCGTGCTATTACCGATTTTGTTATTAAAAATCTTATTATTTAAAAAAATTCAAAAAATATCCACGACGGAAGACTCCAGAAGACCGATGGAGAGCCAGAGGGGGGCACCCCACGTCCTGGCGCGGCCGCGCCCTCTGGCCGCCTGGGCCAGGGGGGCACCCACTACTGGAATTCACCTATTTGCCGTCTGCCTCGGCGGACGGCAAACACCTATATGGCGGACGACAAAGTCCTTTGCCGTCTGCCCGCGCACGGCAAAGCACCCGTCAGCTATTTCTTCGGCAAAGAGGTGCTTTGCCGTCTGTGGGAAATCGACGGACGGCAAACCACCTTTGCCGTGCGCATTTGTGCAAGCAGACGGCAGAGCGGGCGTGACGGCGAAACTTTACCAGCCAGCTCCGTCAGGCCCTTAACGGCGGGGTTGTCGTCTACTGACAGACGACAAACTTTTCCGTCTGCCTCAAAACTAGCCGGGCGGGCGGCCGGCTCCGTTAGGCCGTTAATGTCGTCTACTGACAGACGGCATAATGACAAACTTTGCCGTCTGCCTTGCCGGAGGCAGACGGCATAATGACCAAATGGTCACCCAGCTGTTGCCAGATTGCACAGCTGGGCGCCACGTGTCCACTTTGCCAACTGCAAGCAGACGGCAAAGGCCTTTGCCGACAGCTTGCAGACGGCAAAGTGGATGCATTCCTTCTGTTTTATCTGTTTTCTTTTAAATCCCTGCATTTTGACAAATATATATATATATATATAATCTCAATATATAGTATCCAACAAACATTATAGTGACCAACAAACAATATATAGTTTCCAACAAGGTTTGCATACAAGATTCACATGTGAACAAGGTTCCAACAAGCATTTCATAGTTTGACATATATACATGGAAAATACAAAGCACATAGTGACCAAAACAGTTTATGAAACTAAACTACAAGTCCAAATGCAGCACTCCATCATAGCGTGACTCCCCTTGAAGCAAATCTGCAAAATGAAGCTAAGAAAGTTATAAGAAGAATAAGGAGAAGAAGGAGAAGAGAAGAAAAAGAAGAAGAAGAAGAAAGTGAAGAAGAAGAGAAGAAGAATAAGAAGAAGAGATCTAACCCTTCTTCTTCTCTTCTTCTTATTCTTCTTCTCCTCTTCTTCTTCTTCTTCTTATTGAGGAAATAAAGAAGCATAAGCAATTGTAATCAAATTGAGATAACTTTAGCATATTTTGAGGAAATGAAGCTAACTTAGCATTTTTTGAGCCAATTAAGCTAACTTTAGCAATTTTGATCAAATGAAGCCAACTTTATCATATTTTCAGTAAATTAAGCTCACTTTAGCATTTTTGAGGTAATTAAGCTAACCTTACCATTTTTGAGCAATTTAAGCTAACTTTAGCAATTTTGATGAAATGAAGCCAACTTTTTCATATTTTCAGTAAATTAAGCTAACTTTACCATTTTTTGAGCCAATTAAGCTAACTTAGCATTTTTTTAGGGAATCGAACTAACTTTACCATTTTGTGAGCATATCAAGCTAACTAAGCATTAATAAACCAAAATAGAAGACAACTTACCGGAGTGTAGTCCTCAAGGCTGAGGTGGCTGAGAAGCATCCGTCGGGTTGGCCGATGTTGACGGTGGAGAAGGGTCATGGGACGCAGCCCGAGAGTTATGCTGCACGAAAAGATCAACTAGAGGTTAGCACGACGCCACTCAATATGGTATTGATGATCATCGAAAGATACTCACCGTCCCCACAGGAGAAATGATCGGCATCGGTGGAGCGGCCTGACCAGTCTTCTCGCACATAGTCTGCACATTTGTTTTTCATGAGTCAATCATATTAGTTAGTAATATAAACAAAAATTATAAAATGCATTCTTTGGGTGAATATGAACAAGTGACTTACCACGAAGAGCTCATACAAGGCCCGGTTCGATGCATCGTGTCGTGCCGCGGCCTCCTCGAGAGCCTTCGCCGTCCTCTCCTCCGCCAGCCGCTCTCTCTCCGCTGCCTTCTCCTCTGCCAACCGCTCCTTCTCCTCCAGTAGCCGCTGGGTGTTCTGTCGCTCTTTCTCAAGAGCTTCCTGCAACCCCACTCCTCTAGTTAGCATTGTAATATTCGATGAGAGAAAACAAGAATGCAAGAGTCCTTATGGATAACCTGGATAGCGAGGTCGACTGGCCGCGGACGAGTCCTTATAGCAGGAGAAGAACTCGTTTGGCGCGCCTTGATCTCAGGAAGAGTCTTATCACACCTAATCAACTTATCTCCAATGGCCATGGCGCCATGACGCCTTCCGCCACCAGAGATCATCACCAGCTCCGGGTCAATAGGCTTCCCAATCGGGGTGTAAACCTCCCCGTGCTTCTCCTTCGCCACCTCAGTATAAGCCTTGAGCTTACTATAGGCGGCAATGTTGGTGAAAGTCGAAGGAGTGGCGAGATCCGACTCTGAGAGCGCCTTGGCCTTCTTGTACGACGCTGTATCGGACATGCCATACATGTCGAACACCTGAGGCACCTCCGTTTTATTATGCTCCGCCTAAAAGACAAAGCAAAGCATGATATTAGTAAGTGGGTGCCTAAAAGACAAAGCAAAGAAGAATTTTCACATACCCATTTATGCCCGTAACCAGCTAAGTTACGGCTGCCTTGATGGTGTGGCACACCAACCATTTGGGCGCGCCGGTCCTTGGCATTGTTGTGGACGGCCAACCAGGCATCTGAGCACCAGTGGTCCACAATGACCTCCCAACAATCCATCTTGTCCGCACACCATCTCGGCGGCGCCTAAGTTAGTAAACAAGGAAACTAATAAGTAGCCTAGATAGGAATCAAATCAAGCAAACTATTCAAGACTTAAGAAGGGTTACCGTCATGTACTGGGCCCTGGTCAGAAACTTCTTGCGGCAGTCCTTCTTGCTACGCTTGCGCCCTTGCTTGGCGTAGTAGTCACGGACCGCCTGCACTCGCATCTCGTGCCTTGTGTTCTGCAAGAGTCGCGTGGCCTCTGCAACTATCACGTCCTCCGCCTCCTGCTCCTTGGACTCATCGACCTTGTAGTAGACCTGCAATAGCACGAGACAACACTGATGAGTGCACCAACTAGCTATTGTCAAGATTTTATTGTGTGAAACAGAAATTACCCAAAAGTCGTTGATCACCATGTCGGCTCTGGTGTGGCATTCGACCCCGTTGATGGTCGTATCCGGCGGGGCCGGGGCAGCACAATAGTGCTCCCATTTGAGTCCAGACTGCGGAACCTCATCAGGTCCGGGCAATTGAACCAGCCCCGGGAAGTTCTCCCTGACGAGCACACCAAGGATGGAGTTGGGTTTGCGGACACCATTACCGTATATCCAACCCCTGCAGTATAAAAAGACAAAGCCATCAGATAGACATAAGTATAGAAGGTACCGGAAGAGAGTATAAGTGCACTTACGTCTCTCCATCAGGCGTAATCAACCACTTATGGGCGGGAGTCACCGGCACGGACGGGAGCCGTGTACCCCCATGCTGGTACACGGTGGTACCCTCAGCCACCTCCTCCTCATCCGTAGTGTCCAGCTCGGCACCAGCCTCCCCCTCAGGCGTGTGTTGCTCCGGCTGGTCCGGCCAGGGACTCCAGGTCGTGCGGGTGGACGTAGCCTCCTCCTCCACCTCAGGCTGGTGGATCGGAGTGTCCGAGGAGGGATCCACCCTGCAGTGCTCTGGTGAATCAGCCGGAGGTGGCGGCGAGGAAGCAGCAGCAGGTGTCCGTCTCCCTTTCCCGCGACCACCACCTGCTTTGCCTCTCCCGGTCTTCTTCCGACCTCCTCTCCCCCTGGGCACCTCATCAGTAGAAGGAGGAGGCGAGGAAATACTCTCGAGCAAAGACCTCCGTAGAGCCAGAGGTGGGAGCGCATGACCCCTCCCTCGCGAGCCTGAGGTCTCGCCCTCCATATCTGTCACGAACCTGCCAAGAATTAAAATAAAATAATTAGTACAATGAGAAAAAGAATTAATGATACAAAAGTAATTACTGCAATAATGAGAATATATATATATATATAATTAAAGTTGAGATGCATACAACTAACAATAGTTGGGATCATCGGTATCTTCTCCGCGATCAATTGAAGGATCGTCATCACTATGACACGTGTCGTCGATAATGACGGCCTCATCAGGTTCAACAACACCAACATTTGGAAGGCCTTTATGTAAACGGTCAAGCATGGACAGGTCATCTGGAGCAGTAACCTCTTCTTCTTCAGGCTCTTCAACATCGTCGTTAGCGGGTTCACTCTCATTGTCTTCTTCCATGTTCTGCGGTTGCGTAGAGCGGTTTCGGAAACGTTTTTTATCACGCGTGTTTCTTGGAAGAATTCTCCTTCATATGTCTCTGGGTCAATGTGGGGTACATAATCCTCTTCATTGGGGGGAGGTGGTCTAATATGAGGTGGCACGTCATAAACGACATCCCAACCTTTCAGGTTTTCAACCGTTTGGCAGGGGTAGGATAGATAGAAAACCTGGGTGGCGTGCTGATCCGTAATATAGACATCGGGGACATTAAAATGGGTGTCTTGTCGAATTTCGACTAGACCTACATGTTCATGAGTTCGTCTAGTCCTCGACGGGAGAAACCAATGACATTTGAAGACAACGACGTTGGGAGGATTTTCACCATAGAATAGAAGTTCGTATATTGCTTCAACTCTTCCATAATACTCAATACCTCCGTCGCCGACAGCAGAGACACCCGAATTTGTACTTTTTCGATCGGCCATTTTTCGCTCTTTATCAACGGTACGAAAGTGATACCCGTTGATGTCGTATTTCTCAAATACACGGACCTTATTGTCAAAACCATTAGCGACTTGTCTCAATTCGGCGTCCATAGGCTCCTCATTTGCCTATAAGTTTTATAGGAAAGGATTGGTATATTAGTGAAAAATAGGTCGAACCAACAAATGAAACCCTATATATGAATGATAGTTACCGTTCGTTTGAACCAAGAGATAAAACCAGGATTGTCGTCTCCTTGATTGGCAAGAAGCTCATACTCTGCGATGGAATCACTTTCAATAACCACTCCATTCGAGAATTTGGCGACGTATCGACTATATGAATTCAGGGGAATTAATAAGAAACAAGAATTATTAGAAGTTGCGAAACAATGTACGTACCGAGCACTTACTCGATGTACGGTCGCACTTCTGTTAGGTTGGTGAAGATATACAGTGTAAGAGTCCGCCATTCTTTGATATCCAAAATCTCATTTCTCGAAGCACCAACAGGTCCGAGCTTCCCTTTGAATAGGCTGAGGTTGGATTGACGCCGTTGGGGGTCGCCAGTATTGTATCGAGGCTTTGGATTATGCAAATGGCGATTTTTGGCTTCATAATGTGTTGTCACGAAGTTTGCCGCCTCCTCGGTAATGAAAGCCTCGGCCATCGATGCTTCAATTCTACGTTTATTTTTACATTTTGCTCGAAGCTTCTTCTGTTGGAAATATGCCCTAGAGGCAATAATAAAATGTTATTATATATATATTTCCACGTTCATAATTAATGTTTATATTTCTGTGCTATAATTGCAATGACCCTGACTGTGAGATTCAGAAGAAAACTCATTTGCATGTGTGGAAATGTAAACACCAAGAGTTCCTGGTTTAGCCTCTAAGACCAGCTCATGTGCTAACTGATGATTACGTTTTCTTAATCATGGATATTGTTCTTGTAACAAGGATGTCAGTAGCAATGGGAACATATTGTTAGCAGAACAATGATGTTGAACCGACCCCAGTATTGAATGATATACTTAGAGATCACATCGTAACTACGTTATAAGTCATATCATGAAATGTTTTCATATACGTAATTCCTTAGACCATGAGAGTATCGAGTTGCTTCACACAGGAAGACATGCTTTGGTTCTTAGATGAATCCTCCCGTAAATGGGAAGTAGTAAAATAAGTTCTGGGTATGTCAGATGGTGTGGCTAGTGACTGTGATAGTTCAAGAATGGGATTTGCTCCTTCACGATGAAGAAGATATTCACTTCGGGCCCACTCGGTATGACGGTATCCATTATAGTCTGGCCAGACGCATCGTGATTCAGTCACGGGGATACCGGAATACGATAACGAGAAAAGGGACAAACGAGCAAAGAGGATAACGAGTGGCTTGTGTTCAAAAGTTGTTACACATGGGTGCCAAACTTCTCTCCTCTAACTTTGTCATATATCGCGAAGCAAAGGGAATGGTACATGACTAAACATAATGGTTCACTCGAAGTTTCTTCGTGTATGTGCGGGAGTCAACATGGGTGTCCATGGCTCCGCTGTTGATTATTGGCTATTGAAAAAAGGCTGTTGACCTATGTATGGAAGATGTTCTGAGTCATGTCCGCATTATACCGAACCTATTGGGTCACACACTTAACGAGCAGTAGTCTGTTAGAATACTAGTATGGTAGAAGGTTTAGTGGAAGCAAAGCAGAATAGTTCATACGGGTACCGGAAGTAGTTCCGGGGATTTATGAAATAGTTCATAAGGGCACCAAAAGTAGTTTTGGGTATTTAAGGATATGTCCGGATCACTCTGGCGTAGTCCCAGGTGGTTCCGGAACATATGAAAATGGTAATGGGAAAGTTTACGATCAACCGGAATAGTTTCGGTGATCGGTGGACAGCTTAAACAATATGTTGTGTTCACCGGACATAATAACCTTTGCCCGGATGGCTCCGAAACCCATTTAGATGGCTCCGGAACATTTGTTAGAGGTTCCGGAAGGTATTGGAAGTGCTCCAAAAGTGTCCGGAAAGTCCCGAAACAGTCCCGGAAGGTCCTGGAAGCTTCTAGAAGGTTCCGGAAGGTTCCGGGCAGTACCACCCACTGCCCTGCGCCCCTGGCCTTGGGGGGCAAGCCACCTAGGCTGCCCTGGGCGGCCAGGTGGTGGGGGCGCACCAAAAAGGGGTGGGAGATCCTCCAGGTGGGATTTCCAAATACCATTATGGAAGGTTTCCGGTGGGAAGGTATGTGTAGGTTTGGAAGGCTTGGGAGTCCAAGTTGGACTCCCAAACCTCCTTGAGCTGCGCCCTAGGCCCCTTGGCCACCTATATAAGGTGAGCCAAGGGTGGGGGAAGACACAGACAACTTGTCCCCAAGGCCTATGCGCCACCCTCCCTCCTCTAAACCCCGTTGCTCCACAATTAGACCCCGGTTTAGACGCTGTTCTAGATCGGAATCCGTTAGGGTTTTCTCCCTCTAGTTTTCTCGGTGGCGTTCATCTCTGGACGGCGGAGCGCTGCTGGATTGCTGCTACGGTATGTGTGGATACTAATGGAGGGGTCGTATCTTCGACCCTTCTTCGAGGAGCTCGTTCATGGGACTTGTCCGTGGGACTAGATCGCGGGACTTGTTCGTGGGATTGATCGAGGGACTGTTCGTGGGAGAACTTGCGAGATCTACTTCCACTACGTCCACGAGCTTCACCAACTCTACTTCCGCTGCAACCGTTGGTGAGCAAAGACCTAAACCTTGTATTCAATCTATCTTGGATGATCTTGGGTGCTTGTTACGTAGGCACGAATTTTTTTGAATTCTACTACGTTTCCCAACATCTTCTGCATTCTCTCCGTTGAATAGCACCAACGATTTTGCACAGGGCCCCCTAATCTTGCCTCGGTCGGGAGATGCAATATCAAATGCTGCATCGGATTAAAAAAACCCGGTGGAAAGATCTTCTCTAACTTGCAGAGCAACTCCGGCGCCATATCTTCCATGTCTTCTAGCACGCCATCGGATAGTTCTTTAGCACAAAGAACACGAAAGAAATAGCTCAGTTCTGCCAGTACTAGCCACTCTTCCTCGGGGATATAGCCGCGCAACATCACCGGCATTACCCGCTCAAGCCATATGTGCCAAATTGACTCTTCAGCCCAAATATTTTATGTTTTTCAGGACTCGCTCCCCTCCTCAGATTCGATGCATACCCATCGGGGAACATCAAACTGTTTTGCACCCACAAGAGAATTTCCCTGATATGCCCCCTTTCAAGATTGAACCAGGCCCTTGGCTTGGACCAATTCTTCTTTCCTTTCGGCTGTCGCATGTTCTGTGAGGGTCTATCACATAGAGTCTCCTGGTCGACTCTAGGTTTAGGGTTATCCTTTGAATTCCCATCTATGCCGAAAAATGTACCAAACAGGGTCTCGCCGATATTTTTTTCAGTGTGCATCACGTCAATATTGTGTGGAAGTTTGAGGTCTTGGAAGTAGGGGAGATCCCAGAAGCATGTCTTGTGAGTCCAGGCGTGTTCCGAATTATATCCCTTAAAATACCCGGGACGTTCTCGATCAGGCTCAAGAGAGTTCAACTGTGCCAAGACATGTTCGCCCGTCATCGTAGGTGCTGCCAGGTTTTTGACAACTTTGCCTTTGATGAAGTTCTTCTTGTCTTTTCTAAAAGGATGCTTAGGAGGCAGAAACTGTCTATGCAAGTCGAAGCAGGAATACTTGCCACCCGCCTTCAGCCAATGAAACTGAAGAGCAGCCTTGCATGTTGGGCACCCGAACTTTCCATGAACATAGAAGCCAGCGAAAAGCGCATACGCCGGCAAGTCATGCATCGAGTACTGGTACCAAACATGCATTTTGAAGGTCTTTTTGCTAGCTGCATCGTATGTCTTGAACCCTTCGTCCCAAGCTTGTTGCAATTCCTCCTTAAGCGGTTGCATGTACACATCCATATTCTTCCCCGGATATTTGGGCCCTGGTATTATCAACGTCAGGAAAATGTTCTTCCTTTTCATAATCTCTGAGGGGGGGGGAGATTGAGTGGCATGACAAATACAGGCCAACAACTGTATGAGGCTGCCATCAGACCGAAAGGATTGAACCCATCTGTACCGACGGCGATTCGGAAATGCCTTGGCTCCTTAGCTTTTTCCGAATGTTTTTCATCAAAGTGCTTCCATGCTGAACCATCCAATGGGTGAGTCAACATCGGCTTCCCATCTGCATCAAATTCTGTTCTCTTCCCATGTTTGTGCCATGTCATCTGTCTAGCTGTCTCTTCCATCATGTAAAAGCGTTGAATTCTTGGTATCACTAGAAGATACCGAAGAACATTTACGGATATTTTGGTCTACGTCTTCTCACCTTGACCATTGTCTACCACAACATACCTGGATGACTTGCATTTGGGACAATAGTCTTCGTCCGCATACTCTTTCCTAAATAAAGCACATCCATTTTCACAAGCATGTATCTGCTCATAGGGCATCTTAAGTACCTTGAGGATTTTATCCGATTGGTACAGGTTTGCAGGCATAACATGATCTTTTGGTAGAAACCGCCCAATTAGGGTCGTGATCGCATTGTAGCAATCTGTGCCCAAGTTGAATTGTGCCTTCAAAGCCATCAACTGTGCGATGGCATCGAGCTGACAAAGCTCAGTGTGAGCGTGCAATGGACGTTTCGAAGACTCCAACATCTCATAGAAGGCCTTCGCAGATTCCTCCATCTCATCGTCCTCATCCCGCGCATCGTCAAAGTCCTGCACCATGTCTTCGATCCCGGTTCCGTACTCATCCGTGCGCTGACGGGCCACCTCCTCTCTCCGTCGTCAGCCAGACTCGCCATGGAAGCTCCACACTGTATAACCAGGCTTATAACCCCACTTCTGCAAGTGTTTACCCATATCCACCTCTGTCGCCTGTTTATAATTGTCGCACCTAACGCAGGGGCACCAGGTTTTTCTCTGCCCATTTGCAAACGCCGCTCTCAGAAACTCCTTGGTTTTCATTGCCCATTCATTGCTGATCTCTTTCTGATTAGGGCGACCAGTGTACATCCACGCACGATCATCGCTCATCTTGTAGCTACTAAACAACAAATATACCGGTTTGTCAATTTTATTACGTCCACTTTTTATTGCTTTTATCATACATAGCTACGGCATATGCAATTAACCTACACACTAATAGGTAAAGATAGGTCCTAATCCCACCCGAGTATGTGTAGATTGGGTCGGTTTCCCATGCTTTGGTCCCGATCCGACGCGGTATTTCGGCAGCACCTCCCCGCTGTTCTCCTAATACACGTCTCGACAACAAGCCGAGAGGTTGTGTATCCGGAGAACAACAGGGAGGCGCTGACGAAATACCGCGTCGGATCGGGACCAAAGCATGGGAAACCGACTCAATCTACACATACTCGGGCTGTCCATGGATAACGTTGGACAATTCGAAAGAATCACTATTATAAATATGCAAATGAATGCATATTTATAACTGTAACCCTTTCGAACGGGCGACGCATACTGGTTACGCGACTGCATATTGAAACTATATAGCTAGCTAGTGTCATCGGCACAAAGGCCGGAACAGAGCAAAGGAAGGGGGGTCAGGAGGATAGGACTTGGTTTGCATACCCTCGAGTGCAGGGGAGATCGTCAACACAGGGAGAGGTCGTCGAACACCAGACTTGCGACGGCTCGAGGTGAAGGGGGAACAACTGCACATTAAAAACCAATAAGCTATTCTGCGGTGTGCTAGAGATATTTTTTGGTTTCAGGTTATGCTAGAGATGCTCTTCGGTCAAGATTCATTTGTACTGCTCCTTCTTCTACTTTCTACTCTTCTCCTCCTCCACACTCATCGTGCTCCATTTCTCATCCTCCTTCTTCTACTTTCTACTCTTCTCCTCCTCTGACCTCCACCTTCTCTCCTCCCGGCCTCCTCCTCCGGCCTTCACCTTCTCTCCTCCCAGCCTCCTCCTCCGGCCTCCACCTTCTCTTCTCCCGGCCTCCTCCTCCTCCTCCGGCCTCCACCTTCTCTCCTCCTCTTTCTTCTTATTTTACATATTATTTCTTTTTTCCTTTACACTTCTTCTTTTATTTACATTTACTCTTTATTATCATTTAAATTTTCTGCATATTGTAATTATGCATCTTATCATTTAAATTTTCTTCATATTGCAATTAACAGAAAAAATAAAAATAAATCGTACTAAAAATCTAGAACCTAAAACCTAATATCTACAATTACTAACTAAATCCTAACACTAACTAATTACTAACTAAAATCCTAACACTAACTAATTACTAACTAAAATCCTACAACTATAGAAATTACAGAGAAAAAAATAAAAGAAATAGAGGAGGAGCGGGCTCACCGGAGTAGGGGCCAGAGGAGGAGGCCTAGAGGTGGGCGGCTGCGCAACGGCGAGTGGTGGCGGAGGGCAGCGGCGTCGGGATCCGGCGAGATGCGGCCGCAGGCAGCGGAGGGCGGGGCGGAGGAGGGTGGGGGCGGGTGCGGGATCCCACGGGCGGCGGAGGGCGGGGAGGGATCCGGCGGGGGCGGGACGAAGAGGCGGCGGCGATGTTTAGGGCTCGGCGGCGGCGTGGGGGAGAGAGCACGGTTGCGAGGAGTGGGAGTGGGAGAGGGACCGTGCGGGGGGTTAACGGCCCACCGCTTTGCCGTCTGCCTACGGACGGCATACCTGCCGACAAACGGCAACGGCACATATGCCGTCCGTAGGCAGACGGCAAAGCGGTGGGCCGTTAGCCAGACCGCGTGCCTCTCTTGGGTGGGCCCCAGCTGGGGGTTTGCCGTCTGTCGACGGACGGCATAGGTATCGTTGCCGTCTGCCTGCGTCCATGCAGACGGCAAACATGTGGTTTGTCGTATGTCTACGTTTTACCGTCTGTACTTAGGGCAGCGGACGACATACCGCTGCTTTGCCGTCCGCCCCGACGAAATGCAGACGGCAAAGCCACTGGCCCATGGCAAACTGGTGAATTCCAGTAGTGACCCCTGACCCACTCCTTTCATCTATATTTATCCATCGACGCAAAAACCTACAGAAAGTCCCCCGTTCCGCGAAAGTCCTACTGTTACGCCTCCGCCGCGATTCCGATATCGAGATCGCCTGAAGGACCTGTCTCGGCACCCTGCCGGAGGGAGGATTGACCTCCGGAGGCCACCATGGTCGCCTCCAGGATGCGCCGTGAGTAGTCCCCCTTGGACCGTGGGTCCATGACCAGTAGCTATGTGATTGTCTTCTCTCAAATCTTGTGCTTCAATGTTTAGCCCTTGTGAGCTGCATATCATGATCAAGACATCTATGTATGAATTCTTATTTTGCTATGTTGTGTTTGTTGTGATCCGATGAATTATGAGATTATGTTCAGATTGTGTTGAGTAATATATATTTTTTATCTTTATATTTTAGTTCTTGAGTACTCTTACATGTTATGCATTCTTATAGAAAAGAACATACCCGACAATAGGTAAACTTCCTGAAACCGAACGAAAAGGATAGACGCTATAGGATTTGATCATACCGGACAATAGGTAATTAATGGATCATCCTAGGAGCACCAGCATTCCGTGTGAATTAGACCCAACGCAACCCACAACCGATCCACACTTTGACATATGGGGCTACTAACACACAACTAAGCTCAATACACCAGGAAGCTTCCTTACGGTTTTCCCCTCAAGTTAGGGTTGCTCTTCTCTCTCGCCGGCGGAAGCCCCGAGTTGAGATCTTCTCCCCCTCCTCTCTCCCTATCGCTGGCTCTCTTCCCTTGACGAGGCGGCTGCCGTCCCGGATAGGGGAGTGCTCGCGCGGGGGAGCGGTCCCTGGGGTTCATTCAAAGTATGTCTCTTCCGCGGACCAGGGTTCCTGATAAGATGGCGGCGGATTCATCAAGTTCTAAAACGGATGAAGATGAGTTGGGCAAGCTAATGGCTGATCTGGGGCTTCAAGAGGAGGATTTAGAAAATGTGGTGGTGGAGGATGAAGTCGATCTTCCAGAAAACTTGACAAGGTGGACCGCTATTGCTAGGGTTCATACATCTAAAACTTACATCCAATATTGTTTTTTCAAGAACATGAGGGCAGCTTGGTATCTGGTGCAACAGGTATCGATCAGACCCCTCGAAGCAAATATGTACTCTCTGCAATTCTCGTGTCTTGGGGATTGGGAACGGGTCATGGAGGAAGGACCTTGGAGCTTTCGAGGTTTTGCCGTTATTCTTGCTCCATACGATGGGTTCTCAAAACCATCCACGGTTCCGCCCTTGAATACCATTGACATATGGGCCCAAATCCATGACTTCCCCGATGGTTTTTATCCTTTGCTGATTGGAGAATTCATCTGCTCTGAACCGAAGTCTCAGGATTTCGAAGGGAATTTTTCAGGGTCAAGGTGAGTATTGATGTTCACAAACCCCTAAAGAACGACGTTTCTATCATCAAAGGAGGAAAGAGGCAAATCTATATTGTTAGATATGAGCGCTTGCCGGATTGGTGCGCGGTCTGTGGTCACCTTGGTCAACTCTATAAAGAACATGGCGATGTGGTTCATCCACCTTCGGCTCTTGTTTTCAAAAACCTGAGAGCTGACTGGTTTCGTGGTGTTGGTCCAGGTCCTGGATGTGCAAAGACCAACAAAAACTCCCAAGTGGTGGTGCCAACCACTGCTGTGTCTATTCAGGTGGTGAATCTTGACAAGTCGGGGCAGGATTCTCATATGGAGGACGTGGACTTGATGAACCGCAAGAGGGAGGTTGATGATGCGGCTGCATAAGATCTAAAGTTAGTACAAAGTTGAGACACTTATTTTAAAACGGAGGAAGTAACAACATAACAGGTAAGCAAAAACAAGTCAAGGCAAATCAAAATGCAAAATAATCTTGCAAACAATAGTAAACAAAAGCACCATTATAGGTAAACAGGAAACTGCAAATTTTTAGGTCAAGGAAATAATTGAGCACAAGTGATATGTTACGCAAAATATATTAAGAGCATTATTTAAATAGCCTGCTATGTTCCGGTTATAGCCCAACTATAGCCTTTTGGAAGATCTCGGGCTATGGCTATGCCATTTATAGGTTAAATGAAAAAAAACTGCTAATAGCCGGCTGTAGCCCTACTTACCCCCTAATTAGACCATATTTTAACCGCTAAACTTCATGTTTTTTGAATTTTTTTCTTCTTCTTTTTATCTCTTTTTGTTCAATCTGATTCAATAAAACTTGTTTGTCTTGAATAGTTCAATACTTGTTTAAATTGAATAGTTGAATGAGTTGTCGCTCGAGTCATGTTTGAGACATATTTCCCCCCTTTCTTTTGACAAAATATGACAAAAAAATCCTGTTTTTGGAAAACAACTAAATGGATATGGCCTTTCTTACCTGCCGAAAATGCCGAGGCTAGATGTAATAGCCTATTTTAAACTATGATTAAGAAAAGAAACGAAAATAACCAGAAGATCTTAGCCATTATGCAGATCACTAGTTAAATCTAGTATTAGTTCAATTCAACCTCCCATAGTTCACCATGACTGCTGGCATATTAGCATATTTCAACTTAAGCTAACAAAGTTTGTATTATTGAACTGGGAAATACTTATTTTCGATCATGCCGCCTTGAAACCTAAAGTATTCATTGGACCGGTGAAGCTTTATCCTGCATAGGATCAACACCATGTTTAAAACATAGTCATGCCATTTTCATTACACTACATTAATAGAAATTCAACACAATTAGCCATAATTACAAAGAGGTGAAGCTAGAAACTAATAGTAAGGCAATGCATCATTCTATGCACAATAGTTTCAAGATGAAGATTGAGAAAAAATATCACCATTTTTTAACTGACACTGAACTAAATGATTCAATGAGGTGTTGAGTTGTAAGTTGTAACACAATATAAGTAAAAAATATCACAATTTTTCAACTAACACTAAATTTGATATGTTTATGATTGTTTAATCAAAAGCTGAACACCTTTGTGAGATGGAAAGTTTGAGACTTCCACAACATTTTTTACTTTTTAATGTGAGAAGCCTGAACTAGGAACATGAAATACACACTTGTTACATTACCTTCAATAAAGCCAAAAGATCAACCTAATCAGGATCACCACCAGACCTAAATTACATAAGACTAAAACAACTAAATATAGATCAAGACAAAAGGATGCATTTAAAGGAACTGATGTCATTCTAGGATGACAAAAGAGAGCACGGATTCACATTGTTTAGATTCACACAACAAATATACATTAAAAAAGCAATACTCGGAAACTAGCTTCAACTTCCACGCTAAGACTAACTTTTATTTGGCAGTATAATGACATGAAGAACTCTTTTTAATAATAGCGATTTATCTATTAAAATTGATACATGAATGATATTTTTGTCAACAACGCATAAATTTGACCATAATTATTTACTTATAATATGTCTAAAATTAATATCAATACATATGAATAAAATGTACTCCATAAAACAAAATATTATGATTCCATTTATACAACTTATTACATACACTTCAAATTATTTACAAGTTAGATTACGTACAATACATTTTTATTTCATAGACTGACAGAGGAGTTCTATAAATAATTATGATAACAAACACATTTGGTAAGTGCATATCAAACATATTTTATATTTGTTGATGACTACACTAAGCATTGTTGTTTCAATAAAAAGTATAAATTATATATGCACACATTTGTGATATTTGTTGGATCATATTCTAAAACTTTCTATATGTATGCTTACTTAATCATATACCAGAAATTACTATTGTGGTATTTTTTGAATCATATTCTTTGCAAATCTTCACCATAAATAGTATAAATTATGTATTATAAAATAGATAGTTTTAGCTCATAATTTTATTATATTTTTATTATATTCAGTATAAACACAAAACACATCAACTAATATTTATTAACATTGTCTTGTGGTTAACTTATGCTAACAAAATAAAATTATGCTCTGTAAGATATAAGATGCTAGAAATAAGATATAAATAAGTATAAAAATTTAGTAAAAATAAATTATTATTTTGGTTCACCTCGGGCCTAAATAGACATATTATTGACCCTAGTCGCCGAAGATATATAAGAACGTATGAAATTTAAGGATAGAGTGGGTCTGATTAATTCGCGCGCGAAGGGAGAAAAATAACAACCGAAAACTCGGGGCACTTAAACATACCGGGCGAGAGATAGCGAAGGAGATGTGGTATCGGAAAGAGAGCGTGGTCGAAGAAAGCAGCAGGAGAAACGGGGCAGCGGGTGAAATGGAGAGAGGCGGTGAGATCGTCCACTCTTATTATATTAATTAACTGTAGTCCACTTATGCACCATTGTAGCATTTTTTTAATGTCTGCATGTACCTTTATGTAGATTACCTATCTAACAGTTTTTATCTTGTTTTTTATACACAATGCTGAAAGATTCTATAGAAGCATCCTTATTCTCACATTCTGTTCTATTGCATGTGATGTTCGACGGGATATATTCTTTTTAGGTAGGAGAGAAGATGTGAACCATTGCTTGTTCAAATCATTTAAAGTTTAATTGCTAATAATAATTTATGAATGCTCTTTTGTTTTTGTAACAGTTTCTTTGCTTAACTGTATTTGGCTACAACAATTATACTTATTGTGTTCTTGAATGACAGGAAGTGTTCAAGCCGAGTAATGTATTGTGCGTATTTCTGACCCTGAATCTGAAGCCGACTATGCTCATTGGAAGCTTGCTCAGAAAGTCGGATACTATGGGCATGATCTGCTGGAGCAGTATGATATGTGAATAGAAGAGGTCGATCCGATAGTTCATGAGATCTTAGAACTTGTCAATGAAATGGCTGAGCTCGTGCCTATGGTGGACAGAATCAGCAACGAGTTTCTCATGTCGGCGGATGAATGTTCGTCTGATTACCTTGTATATCATGACCTCGAGCGAGAGCAATTCCCGGAAAAGGTTGAGATGCTCTATTTAGAAGCTTGCACGTTCAATTTCCTATCTGTGGAGCTGTGAAAAACGGTCGACACTTTTTATGACTGACTGCACCCTGAATCCCAAGATGATGTGGTAGTTGGCCAGATGGAACCTGAAACACAAGGTCATATGGTTGTTGGCCAGATAGAGCTTGAAGCCCAAGGTTCATGTGCTTGCCGGTGGGATGGAGCCTGAAGCCCAAGGTCATGTGGTTGCCGGTCAGCTGGAGCAGGTGGAAGATTGGTGGCCAGATAATCTCAAGGCAACGCCACCCGCAAGTGAGCACCAGCAGCTGATGCTTGTGGGGGAGGGTGAGATTGTACCTGATTCGTGGGAAGATCATGAGTGAGGGTGGTAAATTTTGGGTCTTAGGCATATATAGTTACTCTAAGAAAACATCCAACTTGTTGTGAACTTTGCTGTTAGTATTAAGATATATGGTATGCTGATATTGTCCGGTAGCATGGCTTTGGTTGGTTTTGAGATTAATCAAAGTTGGTTGGGATGGCCTTGTGATGTTGTTTAGTGCCCCTGCAGAGGAAAATACAGAGCAATTTGATGTGATTTAAAGTTGTTGTTGCTCATTTTTCTTTTTAGCAAACTGAATTACAAAGCTAAGAGACTTAACTTCAAACTGTTTTGCTCATTTTTTTTGGCAAACTGAATTACAATGCTGAGAGATGCATGTGTCCAACTAAAACACTGAATTAGGTTGACAAGCGTCCTCGAGATGATCTTGCCATCATGTTTCTTTGAAATAATCTAACGGTATCTTGCCATCACGTGTCTTTGAAATAATAATCTAACAGGAAATCGACAGGACTGGAGGATGAAGTCGCCGCCTATGAAGGCAAAAAAATTATAAGAGCGCAGTAACAGTAATGCTTCCACTGCCGCCGGTAGCCCGAAGAACTCTTGACAGGAGCTTTGGAAGATAGGGAGCTCGTTGCCTGGGTCCATGGCGCCCGATCAAGCACTGTGCTCTAGCTAGAGGAGAAGCACAATAACCAAAAGCAGGGTACAATTGTGGCCCAAGAAAACTGATCTGAAACTTCCCTTTCGCAGGTTTAACCACTCATTTGGTTTCATTTTGTGTTGCTTAGGTCAAGGTACGAACGTAGCTAGTTTATCTTTCCTGTTATTTGGTTCTTGTAGTCCCAGACTTATTTGGTTCCGTTACTGAAAACCGGACGGAAGGATCCCTTCTTTTGCTCAAAATTAAAGATGCATGGGGACGTGGTGGTAAGCCATGTTTTTTAATATATATATATAGTAGAATTCGGAACCAAGTAGAGTAAAAGATCATAGAGCGGCATTGCCCGAACATGTATGTACACATGAGACACGAGTGGGCGCACACAAATACGCTTCGGTGCGTAAAAACTCTTCTAGCTTACAAAGGACACACACACACACACTCCGCTCGTACATCAGCCATATCGCCCAAGAACCTCAATCAAACTGTTCAGATAAAGAAGCAGCCTACACCTTAGGAAGGCCCTGATGTAGGGACTGTGATATCTGCCAAAGATAGCTTTGTCTTTGTAGGATAAGAAACTTCTATCACATTGGCGCCAAACGTTGACCAGACAACAATGAATCTATATTTGTATGATGGATGTGAACTCGATCAGGTGGTGGTAAACCATTCATGAAAATACGAGCATCCGTAAGCACACCCCTTATATTACGAACCTGTATAACGCTTTTATAGTTTGGTTTTTCCCCTTTTTAAAGGCTGAAAACCGCTCGGGAAAAATAGACCCCATAAAAATTGACTGCAAAATCGAATATTCAACAACCCCCTCCATCGGGTCTTCGTCCACGCCGTTGCGCATCGTGCTCTGCACATTCCTTGTGTTCAACCACATGCACCCTTAACTGGAGCTCATCGAGTGCCTCGCACTGCGCGACCACCACGTGTCCTACATCTCCACGCCGGAGTGTAGGTGATGACAAAGGCTTCTATTTCCCCCTCTCGGAGGGAAGTTTCCCCAATGGGACTAGCCCACCGGAGGCCAAAAGTGCTCCACCAAGGTTCTGCCTTGCAAGCGGTGGCGTATGGAGTCGTCAATTTTTTCTTGATTTTTTTTGCCCAAAAGGAGTTCTGTAGCCAAAGGAGAGGATCTGGGGAGGTCACACGGACCCACACAGGTGGGTGGCACAACAAGTGGGTAGGCCGTTCCACTTGGCCATGTGGTGGCCCGTGGCTCCCCTCCGGTACTTCTTTCCTTGCTAATTCATCGTTACTTCCAAAACAATCCTTCGTGAATTATCAGGTCATTTGGAGCTCTAGACAATTGTGTTCTGTTCTGTTCAGTTGCTATTTTGGCATCATAATTCCAGCTGCCGGTAATCTCCCTCTCCATGTGTTTCATGCAAAATAAGAGAGAAAAGGACTTAAAACAACATCTTATTGTGAATATATTATTGCAAAAGGATACATTATAGTATAAAATAGTGATGCAAAATGGACGTATCAGGATAGGGTCATTGCTAGGACCATTCGGTGATGACCTTGATGCGTAGTCTAGTGGCTTCATTCACGAGTCGTTAGTTTGTAGGTTTTGTGTATGCAACATGTTAGGTCACTCTAGTGGTTTTGTGTATGCAGCATGTTAGGTCCTATAGATTTGCAGAAGTAGGCAATCAATCAATACCTATATGAAGCCACCTACCTTGGAATATCGAATGAATGAAACTTATGAGGTACCTGAGAATAGGGGATATGCATAAGTACTGCCTCCCGACTGAAACCATTACCAGAGGCACCTATGTATGAATTCTTAGATGAAACTAAAGGATTTCTTGTTATTATAAGTGGTAACCTATGAGAACAAGAAAATAAGATGCTCATGAAAACCTTGAGAAACCACCACGAGGCATTTTGGTATTCCCTGGATGACCACAAGGGAATAAGTCCATCCATATGAAATCATACGGTATTTATGGAGGAATTTTCTGAACCCATAAGTGAGTTTCAAATAAAATTTAAACTAGAAATATAAGAAGTGGTAAGAAAGGAGGTGATTCGATTACTTCAAGATGGAATTGTCTTTCCTGTAGCTGAAAGTAAGTGGGTAATACAAGGTCACTGTGTTCCCAATAAATGGGGATTCATGGTTGTGCCTAATAAAATAACAAGCATATACATAATGCGGTTATTTTTGGGTGTCAAATGTGTATTGATTATAGGAAATTAAACTAGGAAACACGAAGGATCATTAATTACCCATTACCATTCATGGATCAAATCTTGAAAGGTTAGGTACACATTCCCATTTTTGTTACCTTGATGTAGGTTTCTCACAAATTGCAGTCCATACAGGCGATAAAGAGAAAACTATATTTACTTGCCCCTTCGAAATGTATGTTTATCATTGTATGCCATTTAGACTTTATAATGCACCCACTACTTTCCATCGGTGCATGATCTCTACATTTGTTGATTTTATTGAAGAAACAATGGAACTATTTATGGGTGAGTTTTCTTTTTATGGAACTTTATTAGATGATTGCTTACATAATCTTGACAAAGTTTTGTAGAGGTGTGAAGATACATATCTAGTACTAAATTGGGAGTTTCATTGTAAATGGAGGTGTCGTTCTTGGGCACCGAATATTTGAAAGAGGTATATAGAAGTATATAAGCTACAAAAATATGCCTTAGCCATGTGATGGTATCCCTTATGAGGGTATTATCATCATGATGGGTCCAACCCTTGTGGGCTAGACCGTAGATCTCTTGAAGGACCTCATCGTGGGATAACTAATATAATGAGGTCCAGCATGGAGGACAAAGGAGGCTTCTCGAAGACTCGCCATGGACGATAAGATATTAGTTTCTGGGAGGATTTGGCCTCCCTGGTCGTAGGCGACTAGGATATACATGTAACCCTAGAACCTTCGACATAGTATATAAATTAAGGGGTCGGGGCTTGTAGAAGGGCAATAACAATGTCCCCGTACATTATACTTTTGAATACACCCCATCATAAGCAAGAGCAAGAAGTCACTACTAGGTTGTGGCATGGGGAAAGCAGCTAACAGTAGTGCGGGGCTCCGCGCACAACTTATTTTAAAGCGCTACATCTATGGAACAACAATGCACCGCTCCATGTGCCTCTAGTGTGCTCACTATATAATGAGGGGCTCATATTAATAAATCATCCAGATCCCTTATTTAGGACAGTAAACCTGCACCTAATCCCTGACCTCTCACGCATTAGGCGTTTTTAGCCGTTTGATTTCCCTTGATAAACATTTTCGACCGTCTGATTTAAAGTAATCACTAAGTTTATCCCAAACTGGGCCTAATTTCTAAAGTGCGGCTACTTCCGTAGCTATTTTGGACACCTGTGGTTAACTAGGCCAGTTTTTCTGCTCGACCCAACACAGTGAAGCCCGCTCTAGCATTGCAGGAAACAAAAACTAGAGATGAACACCTCCCTTCCTCCTCACGCTGCCCACTCCTCTTCCCTCCGCCGCCAACGATGACAACTCCTTCCTCCTCCATGACAAGGCACCCACAAACAGATGTGGTGAGAGAAAGGGGATCGAGGAGTAGGGCCACTTCGTGAGGAAATCTACGGGGAGAAGTGAGAGTTGCGGCGCCAGAGAGAGAGAGAGAGAGAGATCATGAGGCGGTGGATGAAACGGGGTGAGAGAGAGAAAATTGAGATATCGTCCACACTATATACTTATATACTGCTTGTAAGTGAACTAGTGCAGATCCTAATTCTAGATGGGTCGTCAAGTGGACGAGGGGATTTAGCGTTAACTTTTTTTTTGAGCAGGAAAATAAACTTTATTCCACTAAGACAGAAATTACAGGAATAACAGACTGATCATGAGGCTATAGCAGCCACACGTGTCTACCAGTATTCAGAGAAGTAGCAAACTTAACTAAACTATGAGCCTCTCTATTCAAAGATCTACGTTAAAAAATAAACTTGCAAGAATTGAAAAGAAGCATTCTAGAGCGAATCTCCTTGATGATCATGCCATGCTTTCCTTCCGAGCCATTGATGATATCATCCACCACACCTTTAGAGTCACAAGCAATCACAATATCAGTTAGTAAGAGATCAAGAGCCAAACTAAGCGCCTCCCGGCATGCTATAGCCTTCAAACACGTTGGGTCCGTCACTCCGTCAATCACCAGCGCTGAGGAACCCCCATACACTCCCTCGTGATTTCTGCAGACCACCGCTGCAGCCCCCTTGATGGTCTCCAGATTTACTCCCCCATCAACATGTATCTTGACTGACCCCGCAGGCAGAGGAGACCAACGATATCTGATAGACGCCTTGCTTTGCTGCTGTGATCAATATTCATGGTTAATTCGATTTGAGCTGGGCCATGAAGAGGGCGAGAGGATATTAACTGAGTTGAGAAATATTCAATGTGTATTCCGTTTATTATATTCGGTTTGGTGTCTACATCATTAGCTCTTTTGGTTTCTCGGCGTATCGTTGATTTTCATCCTACATATATAAGTCGCATTAACCACCATACGTCCATATAATACACACCAAAATGACCTTCCTTTTCTCTAACTTTCCTACTTCGCTGGCACGTGTACGATATGATCGCCCAAGGTTCATATAAGATGCACGTACCCACATAATCCAATTCACTTGTGTTTGTCTATTAGAATCACTCTCTCTGCATTGGTTTTCACCCCAAAAGAAATCAATCTTTCAATCTAGTGACTCCCAGTCCTAAGGCTAGATGTACCACAATTCCTGACTACAACGACTCTCAGACATATACTCATGTTGGCTTGGATCTTCAATGCTTGATATTTTTGTTTCTTCCTCTCCTCTAACACTAACACACTATCGATCTTTCAGCGTGAATCCACGACGTGAGGAGCCTGACGGGGAAGACGGAGAGAGAGACACCCCAACTTCTCATCACAGAATCATCAAGCCGCTGCCACCCCCTCGCGAATGCATGAAGCTGAGACTCATTTTACCCCAAATAATCCACAAGTGCAGGACATCGTATTAGTGGGCAATGCGCCAAAGGTTGACCCAATGAACCCACATTTGTTAGCTTTGGTTGGCTAGCATCGCCCTAGTTGGGCCTCGACCTACCCCGAGAAGCGAAGAAAAAAGAGAGGAAGGGAAACTATAAAATGGTAACGATGATATATAAACTTTTTCGAGCAAATTAAAAAAATGTCGTGAATTTTGAACAATCTTGTGGAAAATATATTTTTTGTAAATTTTAAATATGTTAATGAAATTGAAAAATGGCAGAAAAATTGAAATAAACACAAATTTAGAAAGGACCCTGATAAGTGCCACATGTGTGGGCGGAAGGATGGCAATTCCGAACATTTTGGTGGCAATTTTAGTTCATGTGAGATGACAACTTCAGCTAATACATGACAATTATTGTTAGTATATGACAACTTTTGCTTCGACATGGTAATTTTGGCTCATAATTGACATCTATACATAACGAAAATTGCCATCAAAAAATGTTCGGCCAACATGGTATGTGTCACACGTTCGGCACATATCTTTTCCGGTTTGGAAATGGTCGTGAACTTTAAAAATAATGTCATTTTAAAAGATGTTAACAAAATTATTTATTAATTAATTAAAAAATGTCCAGAAATTTTACAAGTGTTCCTGAATTTTAAAAATTTCTTCGAATTTTGAAAATATGCATGGATTTTAAAAATGTTCTCATATTTTATTAACAAATTGAAAATGTTCCAAAATTTTATTAATGAAAATATACATGGATTATACATTCTTATAAAAATAATATAAAATTAAAATAATCATAATCATAAAATCAGTAAACTTCTTGAAACCGAATGAAAAGGATAGACGCTATAGGCTTTTATCACCGCCGACAATATGTAATTCATGGATCATCCTAGGAGCACCAGCATTCCGTGTGAATAGACCCAAGGCAACCCACAACTGATCCACACTTTGACATATGGGGCTACTAACACACACACACAAAAAAAACTCAATACACCAGGAGGCTTCATTACATAGGAGTTAGTATCCTTAGGATTTTCTATTGTCTTGGAACGATGGTTCTAAATAGCAATTTTTAAAGTTATAGTATCAAAAACACAAAATTTCTTATATCATTTAAGAAAAAGGACTAGACCATTTACATAAACCCAACTATGTGAAATTTTGATTTGTATAAACTGAGGTTACATTACACATGCATTAAAGTACTTATGGTTTTGAAAGTAGTATGCTGCCAAGCTAGACCTAACCGACATCTAAATCACAAGCTTAGGGCAATTCCAATGTCGTGCATCAGACCACCCCTAAACGTTCGGATCACCGTTGTTGTTTTTTTCACCCGAATCATGCATCGAACATCCATGGACTGATCCAAACATCTGAATTCCCCCAAACCGGCAGGAAACTGGGGGGTAGGGGTTGTGTATGTTTGGACGTCTGCCACGTAGGCCTACGACACCTTGGAACCATCCAAGAACCTCACCTGGAGCCTCAATTTGCTCACTCCGTCCCTACCCCCTCTCTGTCTCTAGATACGTTCAGATACATGGGTTGTATGCATTGGAAATACAAGAGTTTTTCAGGACCATTGTAAGAAGTTCATCATCATTTTTGAAGCAGTTGCATCACAAGACCTTTAATTTAAACCACTTTTTCAGGAGAATGCATGTAATTAAGCCTTTAAATTGTGTTTTTGTACTGAAGAGGAATCTATTTACCATATGTTTTTCGATTGTACTGTTGCTAGATGCTTTTGGAGCTTTGTTATAATGTTTTAACATTCCTATTGGCTCTAAGTTTAGAGTGTGTAGCTAGATTCTGGCTTTATACAGTGTCTCCTTTACAGTCATGTGGTACTTGTGGAAATATAGGAAGTCTATGATTTTTAACAACACCATTTGTCCATTTGTTTGTCAACTATTTAGATTTGGAGATTCATTCTTCGGACGAACAGATTATGACAAGCCTAAGAAGCCATGTCTCTTAGCTCTTTTTTTTTTTGAGGGTAAGCCATGTCTCTTAGCTCTAATTATGTGCTGCCTGATGTATCCCCCGAACAAAACTGTGTCTACGATGCTTTGTTTCCCTGCTCCTTGAAAGATTTTCCTTTTTTCCTCTTCTCTCTCCCTTGAGAGAGTTTTATGATGGTTTCTTGTTAATGATGAAACCGGGAAGGTCCTCCCTGTTTATCTAAAAAAACACGCCCCGGCTATGCTTTCGACGTTTGTACCAGATGGTTCTGAATTTATCTCGTAAGAAGTGACACACGGGCCATTCTGGTTTTGCTACCCCAGACACGTTTTAGATTGTCCCGGCTGTACTGTATATTCAACGTGTGTACCGTGTCGTGCTGTGTTTATCTTGTCATTTCACTGAGTTAACATCACATGCATTTCCTTACGAATTTTCGGAGAAAATAGCATAAAACTATCACAACCGGAGTAAGTATTTGTATTTTTTGGAAGCAAAGGAATAAAAGTGCCTTTTTAAAGACCTTGCAAGTGAGCCAACTAACTGTTGCTATGCAACCGGTGCAGGAGCTATGGTCAGCGAAAAAGAAGAATGCCCAACTGACTGAAGCACAAGTGAGTCGCTTGTGATGGGATAGTGCTGCTAATGACCTCATTTGCATGTCCATAACTCTGCTTCATCACCTGATAATGATATACTATTATGTTATGGCCGCTAAGTTAACCCTAGCCAGGCGGCGGTTTTGGCCGTTTCTGCTCTGCTTTTGGTACTGTAGCTGTAGGCTAGCAGTCAGTTTCTGAATTTTCATTCCTCTGCGACTTGGCCCATATCATCATATGATAATGACAAGACCGCTTTCCCTTTTGTCAAGATCAGCATACTCCACAAGAATCTCTCCGATCCTTGGAGCTTTCCATGTGTAACTTGATTGTGCACACACGTTTTCGTGTGCAAGCGCAATTTTGAGCAGCAAGGAAGGAAGCGGCAGCAGATCAGTGTTAAACGTGGCGGCAGACATGACCAAAAAGCAAAGGCAAAGACGCACGAAAGAGACCTTGCGATGCAGTCCATCAACCAACCAACCAACCAAGGACGAAAGCGAAGTTTCACTCAGGAAACGAAACACTGAGAAATGAGCAGAGCCAAATGCTTCTTCTAGATACTAGACTGGTTGGGTCCAAGTCCAACGGCTGGAACCTGGAAGCGATTCCATGGAACTTGCTGCTGCAACATCTTCTTGTCCCCTTCCTCCACCTCCACTGCTTTTTTTCTCTCCCACTCTCACATCCTTTTCTCCTCCTTCGATGATCTTCCCCTCCTACCGCCCTCGCCACATCGCCGGACCACCACCACTACATATGCTGCAATGTTGCATCCACATCACCGTCATCAAATCAATCTTCCACCTTCCATCCAACCATCGGTTTCAGTTCTTTCTACTCCATGGACGCAGAAGGAGCAGGGAGGGCCCCCGTCTTCCCGGTGCCGCAGCGGCAGGTCCCGGCGACGACGCTCATGTTCCCGCCACCGCAGCAGACACCATTCACACCTTACTACTCCTCCTCCTCTTCTTCTTCATCATCGTCTTCTCCGGCGACGTCGTCCGGGCTGACGCACCACATGACCCTAAGCCTGACCAGCCTGCCGATCCTGGTGCTCACCGTGCTCGGCATCCTCACCACCTCCGCGCTCCTCCTCACCTACTACGTCTTCGTCATCCGATGCTGCCTCACCTGGCACTCCACCACCGCCTCCACCACCTCCTCCCCCGACCCCGGCGCGCCCAGGAGCCTCGTCATCTCCCTCACCCGCCGCCGTCCTCGCCGCAGCAGCGCAGCCCATGACCACGAGCTCCCGGTGATTCACGGTCCCGCGCCTGATGACTCACGCGGCGGGCTCGGGGAGCTGGCCATCCGGGCGCTGCCGTCGTTCAGCTACAGCAAGGCCGCCAAGGATGATGATGCCACCGGCGGCGACGCGAGCGAGTGCGCCGTGTGCCTCGGCGAGTTCCAGGAGGGGGAGACGGTGAGGCTCCTGCCGGGCTGCCTCCATGTCTTCCATGCGGAGTGCATTGACACCTGGCTTCAGGGCTGCGCCAACTGCCCCCTCTGCAGGGCAGCCATCACCGGCAAACAGCCTCCGTTGACGATGGGCCAGCCGCCGAGACCGGAGGAGGTGGTCATCCAGGTCGACCTCGCCGGCACCGGAGAAGAACAAGGCGCGCTGACACGGCAACAAGAGCCCGACACGGCGGCCGTCTCGAAGAACACCACTTACTGCCATGGAGATTGCAGCAGTAGCACTAGCAGTGAAGAACATTGTAGGTAGTGACGTCAGTTGTAACACTTGACTCAGGCAAAGAAAAATTGTGTCATATTGTTTCTTGTTTGGGGTGTTCATCTTTTTTGCAGCTTGCAACATTCGTGCAAGATAGTGCAACCAAAGAAGAGGTTTGTACAGAGAATTTATCTGTAATGGAGGATAATTAGTTGTTATAGAGGATAAGAGGTGTCCCAAGTTCTTCCTGAACATTTCTTCAGAGCATTAGAACTTCAGAACAACTTGAGCAGCTCCTCCTACTGTAAAAGTACAACCACTTACCTGCTTTGCTGCATTATTACTTGGATGAGAACAATCAATAAAGATAAATGGTTTTCAAGCACTTACAAAAAAACATTGGCAAGCAGTAAAAAAATCTGAACACAGAAAGCAAAGCAGCTGTGGATGATGGATGCAAATCAGGTTCCAAGAAACTGAAACCTCAGATGCAACCCAAAGAAGAATTCACTGTGATCTCCTGGTCTTAGCACAAGCAACAAAGTCTCACCAAAACCTTGCTAAAACAGCAATAAAAGTTGAAGTCTCTGTCTTCAAACCATACGAAAGCAAAATGGTTGTCCACCAAACATTGATTTCTGGGACTTGGATATTTTTATACTTAATACTCTATAGCATGGAAAAACCTTTCACCCATCAAGTTCCAACTGTTCATCATGGCTAAATACGTTTTGATTACTTTAGGTAGAATGTCGAATCTTCCAGATGGTACAGAAGGCTGCCTCCTGTGCAACCAGGATCACCGTAAAATAGCTACTTTTACAGCCAACATTTCTTCTACTACGGAACAGAAAAATGGCATCAAAATAGAAAGAAAGAAAATAGTACACGACGTGAAGATCCAAATTACTGTTGTGCAGCTTTGGCCGTATCAGAATCGACTTCCTGTTCCTGAGGTTCAGGCAACGCGATTGCTGAATCACCAGGCGACATGAATGATAGGGCCTTTATCTTGATCTGCTCGTAGAGACGAATGGCTTCCTTGAGCTCGTCCGCGGCGCTGGGACCATGATTTCGCCATGAATCAATCACTTGCTTTTGGAACTCCATAGCCAGGGCATAGCTGCATTTAAAAATAAGAGGATATTACTGATCAAATCAAAAGTTAAGATAACAAAATTACTGTCGTTAAAGTGAAGCACTATTGCTCAATTACTCCCAAGACTCCAGCTAAAGAGGAAACAGCACTCTGCATACAAATGTGTACTCGTAATACCAGCTTGCCACTATGGTGCCGGTGCACCTTGCTCATGCAATTTTTTGGAGTTGTTTCAGGCTTGAAGGTGAACCTTGGTAAATATGTGGCTTACACAATCAGTTACCATGGTTTGGATTTGAGTGATATCCTCTCGGTCTTTAGAGGTCAGATGGTTCTCTGATGTGCAAGTATCTTGGGCTTCTCCTTGGTTACAGAAATCCTAGGAAGATTGATTGCCAGCCTTTCTTGGATTTAGGGAGGTTAAAGCTCTGGAAAGGAAAGCTCATATCTAGGGAGGGATGCTTGGTGCTCGTAAATTCGGTGATTTCAGCCCTCGCCACTTCTTTTCCTCCCTCTAAATGGATCATCAAAAAAATTGACAAGATCAGGAGAAGTTTCCTTTGGTGTGCAGAATAGGATGCTCACGCAGGAAAATGTTTGGTTAACTGCAAAGTGTGGTCTCCTAAATCTTACGGTGATCTGGGTGTCAGAAAACTAGATTTCTTTAGCGGAGCGTTGCGTCTGAGATGGTCAAAAACCTAGATTTCTTATAGTTTGGGACAACAAGGATCGACCTTGGAAGGGGTAAGCTGTTCCCAGCAGTGAGATGCATTGGCAGCTCTTTGCTGTGTGCACCAACATTGAGATTAACAATGGTGTGCAGGCTTCATTCTGGAAAGGCAAGTGGCTACAGGTTGGTGCTCTCAAAGTTTTTTTTTTTTTGAGCAACCTGCTCTCAAAGATTTTGCCCCTGATCTTTATATGCTGGCAGCTTGGAAGAACTTACAGAGTATATGTTAAAGAGGGTATTATGGAGGGGAAGTGGATGAGAGGCCTTCATAGAATTAATTCAGAAACTCAGATGGGTTTGTTTTATTCAGATTTGTGCTATGCTGCGTAAGTTAACGGCCCAGATACTATCTCTTGGAAGCTAACGTCTAATATGCAATACTCCGCTGGGTCAGCATGGTGCTCATTTCATTGGCAATATCAAGAATAACAATATGGAGAAGGCGTGGAGTGTGAGGGCTGAAGGAAACGTGTTGAATTTGTAGCTCACTTCATGCTTCATTGCCCTTTTGTGAAGCAAGTTTGCTTGTTTTATCGCTGCCGGGAGTCTCGGTGACCGCCTTGAATGCAAATACTGGCAGTAGTTGGTGGTGAAAATCTTCCAGAGCTATAAAGAATCCTGGGCGAAGACATCATGTTTTGGTGGCGGTTTATGTGGCTTGGCACCTTTGGAAGGAGCGTAATCATAGAAATTTTCAAAATGAATTGTGCTGATCCGTGCTGATCTCGAGGCCCTTGGATAGGCGTTTTGAGAATAATAGCCTTAGTTTAGTTGTTCCTCTTTCATCTTCTTTGGCCCTGTTTGGATACTCTAACTCGGTTAGAGGTTAGAGTTAGATTCTAACTCTAGTCTAACCCAAAACTAACTATAACCAAAGAGGTGTTTGGATGGTGGGGTTAGATTGGCAATAAATATACTATTCCAATCATTTGACTACTTTATTCAGAATTTTGTATGATGGAGATAGTGGAAAAAGTAACTTTTTGTGGGCCCCATCCAACTCTAACCCAAATAAGCACCTCTTGGGTGGGTTAGATTTTTTGGATGGGTTAGATGCATCTAACCAACTCTAGCCCTCCTGTTTGGATGTTTTGGGGTTAGTTTGGTACAATCTAACCAACTCTAACTCTAACCCATGGATCCAAACAGGGCCTTTGTCAGGTTGATCTCAATTTGTACAGTATTCCCTCTACTTTAATGAATCAGCAGAGAACCTGCTGTTCACTATCAAAAAAAGCAAAGGCGGCGATACCGAAAGGCTGAAGCCGATCTTTATTAAGATAGGGAATGAGAATCAAATGTGTCCATAATCCTGCCCCTCTCTCTCTCTCTCTCTCTCTCTCTCTCTCTCTCTTTTCCTTTCTAATTTTAGCTATGAAGCACCCAACAGTCTGTACTTTCTATACTGTTGTCCAACAATCTTTGGCTTACCATTTCTTGCAGTAGTAACATGCACATGTAAAGTAGCTAAAAAGAAGCAACAACAACAAAGCCTGTCAGTCCCAAACAAGTTGGGGTAGGCTAGAGCTGAAACCCAAAAGATATCGTAACCAAAAAAGTAGCTAAAAAGAAGTACACAAAAACAAACCTACTTGCAGATAAACATGCAAATTATCTTAGAGCATTGGATTTTCTGCCAGGCTAACAGAAATCATGTTTGTGTTTGAGTGGACACCCATTTGAAAAGTAAACGGAAATAGTACCTTCCCATCGTGTTGTATGCATTGGCGAGGCTCTGGCAGGTCTCAATTGTATCTGAATGGTGAGGCCCTAGGGAAACATCCATGATTTCCTTTGCGAGCGCGAACATCTGTGCAGCTGACTGGGGGCGGTCCATTTCCATGTACGCAGCCCCCAGGTTGTTGTATACATACCCTACCCCATAATGCTTCGGCCCAAAACTTTCTTTCATCCTCTCCACTGCATCCTCCAAAAATGGGACAGCCTCAGTCACCTTCCCTGTCAGAAGCAACAGCCATCCGATCCTAGCTGCGACATTCCCCTCCAAGTGTTGTGATTGAGGGATCCTCTCGAGCATCCCCAAACTCCTCTTCAGCAAAGATATTGCCTTGTCAAATTCATTCACCATCTCGTAGAGTGAGGATACTTCAATAAACGCTTCGGCCACCATGTGAGGTTCAGACACTTCCTTCCTATCTAGAATGTCGCAAGCGATCTCCAAGCACCTCTTCGTGTCCCCGATCTTTTCCTGGTTGGCGAGCGCCTTGGCCATCGATATGAACACCAGAGCTCGCGCATCGCTATCCTTGTCCACCTTCTTAGCGACATCCTTCAACACTCTTACGGCCTCATCAAACTTCCCAAGCCCAATCTTGATGTTGGCCGCATCAATCTCAGCATGAATGAGATCGGCGCCGGCCACGCCCCATTTCTTCATCACTTTCTGTGACATCTCATTTTGCTCCAGCGCCTTTTCGTGCTGCTCCAGGCCAGTGTATATGACACCGAGCAGCCGCCTGTCGTGCGCCAGCTCCACCGAGTTCTTGCCCAGCGCCGACTCGTGCAGCTCCAGTGCCTTCTGACAGAAGGACAGCGCCTGCTTGAAGTCAAGCACGGAGGCGTGCGCCTCGGCGAGGTCCCGGTACGCCGTGCCAAGCTCCCTGCTTCCCGGCGGCAGGATCGCCTCCTTGAGCTCCACGCTGGCGCGCAGGTCGGCGAGCGCCTCCTCCCGCCTCCCCAGCGCCGTCTTCACGTTGGCGAGCTGCAGCCGCACCGCGTGCGCCACGGGCCTCACGTCGAACACTTCGTCCCCAACGGCGGCGTCCTTGGACGGGAGGAGCGGGGTGAGGAGGCGTAGGGAGCGGGAGAGGAAGGAGAGGGCGTCGTGGAAGCGGGTGAGGTCGAGGGAGGCGGAGCCGGCGAGGTGGAGGGCCAGGGCGAGCGAGACGGCGTCGGAGTCGCCGGAGGGCTTCCGGCCGCCGGCCTCGAAGATCCCGACGGAGCGGAGCGCGAGCTCGAGGACGCGGGAGGGGTCGGCGGAGGCCGAGGAGTCGAGGTGCTGGCCGAGCTTGAGGCAGGCGAAGGCCAGGCGCTTGTCGGTGGGCGGGACGGCGGTCTCGAGGCGGGAGAAGGCGGCGAAGAGGTCGGTGATGGAGGAGGCCGCCTCAAAGGCCTCCTCGGCCGAGTCAGCTACGGCGCGGGCGGACGCGGGGAGCGCGGGCGGCTGCCGCGGGGAGTAGTGGCGACGGGGATGCGGGAGAAGAGGGTTTAGGGGTTTGGGCGCGGGAGCCGAAGCCGGGGCGAGGGTTCGGAGGCGCTGCCTGAGTACGAGGGAGGCGGCCCTGCGTAGCGCCATGGCGAACGGCGATCGGTTTCGCGGCGGCTGGCGGCGGCGGCCGGCGGTGGGAGGGGCAGAGCGGAGTGGAGTTGAGGGAGAATGGTGGAGTGGGCTGGGCTTCCTATACGAGACACACACAGGCCTAGCTTATGGGCCGTTCTGGGGAGCAGGCCTTTCACACGACTCACACTAGGAGAGACTCATAAGACAGACAACCATTTTTCGATTGCCTTAAAAAAAGACAATCATTTTTCAAAATCACTAATTAGTGAGTACTCCTTCCAGTGACAAGTGGTGCTTCGTACATGTGTCACTTGTCGCGCTCTGGTGTTTCCTTTTTCCTTTTGTTAGAAGCGCCCGGCGTGCCTCTCGCGGAAGTAATTTGTGCCTTCACGGGACACGATCGTGCCTTTTTTAGAGATACCGGTCGACCACTTTTTTAAGGCATTCGGTGTGCTTTTGGTGGAAGTAATTTCGTTTTTCAATGGGAGGCACGATCGTGCCTTTTTTTAGAGGCACATGTCGTGCCATGTGCCTTTCGTGGAAGTAACCTCGTGCCTCCCGTGGAGGCATGATCGTACCTTTTTTAGAGGCACGGGTCGCGCCTCTTTTTGTAGAACCACGCGTTGTGCCTCTCGCGGAAACAGATTCGTGCCTCCGTGAGATGCACGATCATGTTAATTTTTCTTTTTTTGAAAAACATGAACTTTATTCCACCAAAATGTAAGAAAAAACCGCACGAAAATAGAAAACCGAAAAAACTAAAATAATAATTTTAATCACTGAAAAAGCGTACAGAAAAATAAAAAATGGAAACCCGATGGAAGCGTGAGAATACGACACATGGCGCGCTCTTAGATTGTTCGTTGTGTGGGTTACGAGGGAGTACTCTCTAGCTAGTTGCTCTCACCATTTTCTCCCTATCACTGAAAGTAAAAAATACTATCCAACCCACTTGGCTTTCTTAGGAGCATGGTGTTTTGGAGACCTCGATGGAAGCAATTCTAAAAAGGACTCCATGGAGGCTGAATTTTCTATAAGAAATCAAAATTCAAAGTTTCTGCTCAAAAATTTCCAAAAAACAAACATATATATGTGTGTATAAAATTTAATGAAAAAACAAAAATTATGGACTTTAAGAATTAAAAGTGCATGCGATGAAAAGACATTTTTTTGTTTTTGTCTAGCTCTCATTTTAACGTATTTCATCGTGTATATTTTTTAAAAGAAATTGAAACTTAAGAGGATGAATTTTGAAGGAAAAATCAACCTCCATGGAGTTGGGTTACGATTTGGAATTTTCAAGATCTTTGCACCTACAAAAGTGCATCTCTCTCTTACCATATAATGGGAAACTATTTTAAATCATTGTTTAATCTTGCCTTAACTTGAACTTACCTGTAGCTTTAGGTCTTTGGTTGTCGTCATGGTAATTAAGTTTCTCTGAATCATCCTTCATATACTTGTGTTATAAAAACATCAAAATAGGATTACATTGTTTGATATGACATTAACTTGATTGTAGTTTGGAGCTGAACCAACTGGACGATGATGTCCTAGATTCGAGTGATGATGAGATGGCAGATGATGTACAAAATTTGAGCAATAATTAGAAGATGGAGGATGAGTATAGCACCCCTGAGTAGCAGGTCCCTCAACTGAGGCATCCTGTCAGTTACAGCGGAGAAATCATAACAAAAGTTTGAACATTTATTGAGTCAGTATTAACAAGGTGACATTATCAATGTGAAATGGATTCAAAGGGACCCCTCGACATAATGGATCATGTGTATATTTGATAGAAATGTGGATCATAGTTGTCGATAAAATACCCAGAAGACATGGAAATGAAAGTATCATTTCCCTATTTTTTCCCTAAAAGATATGCCATATTTTCAAGGTGGAATACCCATTGATAGGGTCTTCAATCCCTTGGGACTACCCTCCTGGATGAATGTGAGACAAATATTTAAAAGCTCAGTCAGGTTGGTGGAGGATCTGGAAAACAAACATTATAGAATTGCTCCCTTTGATGAGAGATATGACCAAGAGGCGTCAAGAAAATTCTATTTCAGAATTCTATAATTTTGATATAGAAAGGCAAAAACCATATGTGTGCAGCCGCCGCCCCTCGATTGCACTGCCGAGATATACCTCCGTCGGCATTTAATTTGGTTTGCCTCCTCACTTAGACCCAACCAATGGTGCCTTCTTCCACGAATACTAAGAGTACTATTTGATTTGGTCACACAAACAGTTACAATTTCTAGATCATCAGAGTACCTGTTAATGAAACACATCGTAGACAGAGGATTCTGAAACTCATCATCATGAATCGCCCATCTCCTCGCCCACCATATCACCCACATGGTAATTAGAACTCTTGCCAAGTCATGCTGATTCAAAGTATCACAAAGCCATAACAAACAAAGACGAGCATCATCTGAGCGGTCGGATATCACATGTAACAGAATTTTCTCCTCTCCTAGAGCCTAAACGCAACGAGCCATTCGACACTCAAAGAGAGAGTATCACCAAGAATCGTAATCCAGGTTGCATATAGAAGAAACAGGAGAAGTAGCCATACTCCTCTCATGGCAGACAAAGTCGGTGGGTAGTGATGTGGGTGTCGATATCTAAGCAAAAACGCGAACCTTCGAGGGTACTTTAACGTTCCAAAGTTGCGACCAAGATTTTCTTTCCACCCCCAAGTTTGAATGATCGGGACGGTGCTCAATCCAATCCTCTTTGTGAGCCTTAATAGCCGAAATCATTCTATAGGCAGATCTTCTCGAAAACAATACATCGCTTATCATAATGCCACATCCAAAAATCCTCTTGAACCTTTGAGCTGTTCAATGTAGCAATAAAATGATCCAAAACTTCTGCACATGTAAACGGGGGTGATCGATCTCTTCTCATTGGGTTTGGCTTAGCTGTGATGCACCGCCGATAGTCCAGCCCATGATACATACTGTTGGGTGGGAGACACTTCCAAGTTCCAACCAAGCATTTTTGAGTTTTAGCACAGACCAAAAAAATGGTTCGCTTGTTCTTGGTAGTAGATCTTTTTTTTGGAGCATGTTCTTGAAAGCTCATGATATGATTGAGCCTTGTAGATGATGAATTCAGTAACCAATCCCATTAACAAAGCCTCATTTTATATTTCAATATCCAGTCTCTCAAATATACATTTTATAGTAGTATACCAACAATTGCAATTTCGCAATATGAACAATAATAATCCCCCGTCTTCTTCTTGCAGTGAACCAACCACCGGCAAGATCATCTTGAATATCACATGTACCAGAATTTGCTCCTCTCCCAGAGCCCAAACGCAACGAGCCATGCGACACTCAAAGAGAGATTGTCGCCAAGAATCATAATCCGGGTTGCATATAGAAGAAACAGAGAACTAGCCATGATGGGTGCCGATATCTAAGCAAAAACGCGAACCTTCGAGGGTACTTTAACGTTCCAAAGTTGCGACCAAGATTTTCTTTCCACCCCCAAGTTTGAATGATCGGGACGGTGCTCAATCCAATCCTCTTTGTGAGCCTTAATAGCCGAAATCATTCTATAGGCAGATCTTCTCGAAAACAATACATCGCTTATCATAATGCTACATCCAAAAATCCTCTTGAACCTTTGAGCTGTTCAATGTAGCAATAAAATGATCCAAAACTTCTGCACATGTAAACGGGGGTGATCGATCTCTTCTCATTGGGTTTGGCTTAGCTGTGATGCACCGCGGATAGCCCAGCCCATGATACATAATGTTGGGTGGGACACACTTTCAAGTTCCAACCAAACATTTTTGAGTTTTAGCACAGACCAAAAAAATGATTCGCTTGTTCTTGCTAGATCTTATTATTTTTTGGACATGTTCTTGGAAGCTCATGAAATGATTGAGCATTGTAGATGATGAATTCAGTAACCAATCCCATAAACAAAGCCTCATTTTATATTTCAGTATCCGGTCTCTCAAATATACATTTTATAGTAGTATACCAACAATTGCAATTTCGCAATATGAACAATAATAATAATCTCCCCTCTTCTTCTTCTTGCACTGAACCAACCACCGGCAATATCTTCTCCCTTCTCCTCTCATAGCCGGTGCAGGCCATCGGAGAAGCAGGAGGCGAACCGCGCCATGTCGGCCTCCGGCAACACCACGCCGACCTCGATGCCGCGCCGCCCGTCGGTGCCCTCCGCCAGCGACACCGTGCCGGGCGTCTTGTCGATGGACACCAGCTCCACCTTGCTCGGCCGCCCCAGCCCGAAGTCGGTGTCGTACACGCCGTACCGCGGCGACCCGCCCACGGACATTGGCCGCCGCGGCACCAGCGACAGGATCTTCTGGAACCACCCCTCCGCGCCCGCCAGCACGCCGTCGCCGTCCAGCGCACGGATGGCCGCGCCGATCGCTGCGGCGGCCGTCGGCACGCCGTCCGCGGCGAGCAGGTCGCGCGTGGCCACCTCCACGAAGCAGGGCCGCAGGCAGTTGCCCAGGTACTCCTGCGGGACCGGCGGGGACAGGCGGCGCCTGCACTCCACCGAGAACAGCAGGTGCGCGCGCTCGTCGGAGGAGGGGGCGTCGCCGTCGGCCGAGCGCGCCAGGCAGGCCCAGGCGAACGCGCACGCCACCGTGAACGCCGAGCAGTGGGCGGTGGCGTCCTTGGCGTCGGCGGCCACGCGCTGCTTCAGCTTGTCGATGCAGCCGCGGGCCAGCGTGAAGGACCGGATGACCAGCTTGGGCGGCGGGCCAGCCGGCGCCGGCGGCGGTGCAGGAGGAGGACCGCTGGCCGCCAGCTGCCGCATTTCGTCGAGCGTCCTGGCGGCAAGCCCACGGGGGTCCGCGATGACCGCGCGGTCCAGGAACGGTGGCGGGGGCAGCGCGGCGCCGGCGTCCTCCCCACCGGCGGCCAGCCGGCAGTGGCCGGCCCAGGTCTTGACGAAATGCATGTAGCTCGAGTCATCGCAGGCGACGTGGTGGATCGACACGCCGAGGGCGACCCCGCGGCCGGCGAACACGGTCACCTGCACCGCGGCGAGCGCGAACCCGCCGTCCTCGCCGCCAGCCACCGGAAGCCGCGGCACGAGCGAGTAGAGCCGGGCGACGTCGCGGGGCCCGTCGCCTGAGAGCTCCTCGAAGTCGTCCTCGCTCTCGGCGACGGTGAGCTCGACTGAACCGCCACCGCCGCCCGCGGGGCAGAAGAACTCGTACCCGGCGCCGTCCGGGCAGGGCCGGACGCGGCCGAGGAGCGGGTAGAAGGCCCTAAGCGCGGCGGAGAGGGAGTCGACGAGGCGCGGCAGGAGGGTGGCCCGGAATCGCTCGGCCGGGTGCGGGTACGGGTAGAAGAAGACGCGCTCCACGGGGCCGGTGAAGATCCAGGGCACGTCGAAGAAGGTGAGCGGGAGAACCCCTCCCCCGCCGTCCTCCGGCGCGACGGCGAGCCTCTCGAGGACCCTGGTAGCCATGGTGCCCGCTCGATTCAAGATCCCCTCCCCTGCCGTGCTCCCCTGTTCTTCTTGGCGGCGGCGGTGGAGAGGGGGGAACGGAGAGGGGAAAGGCGGGAGCTTTAGCGATCCAGATCCACCAAACGCACGCACCAGAGCGAACAAAGAACCAAAATTGTTCTGTTGGCAGCTGGTGCGGTGGCGGTGGCGGTGGTGGTTGGCGATGCGGGTGGGCAAATGGGATGGCTACTCCTAGTCCTCCATCCATCATCTCTCTGCCCGTCACTGTCTTGCTCTTCTTTATTGCTGTCATGGCTGCTGGCTCTGAAGAATGTGCTTCTGAATCTGCAGCACAGAATAAACCGACACTCACACGAGGAACGAACAGTGGTAAACAGACAGATTGCACTGTCGAGGAGCTCATCACATCACATGGAGTTCATCACATGACTAATATTCTTCTACTAATATACTACTCTCTTGGAGGTTACAGCCACATCTTGCAGGTTTGCCTGTGACTGTAACCTGCATATGGTGTTCCAGGGCAGCACTTGATCAGGTTATTAGGCACTGCCTGAAGGTCAATGGTGCAGTTAGGCCAATTAGCTTAGATATCTAATTTCATAGGGAAAATGTTTACACTATACTTTGGCACATGTGATTGCTACAATCATGGATGGATTGGACTGGAAGCTTGTTCTGGCTTTCAGCTCTCTTCATCTCCACAGGAAGAGAATCTGTCAGAATTGCATGGTTTTGGCCAATCGTATCATTAGCAGACGCCAAAGCATTCTGGGGGCCACCAAGCAATTTTGGGTACTCCGTACTATTATCAGTAGGCAGCAGCAATGAATGAATGGAAGTTGCTTCCACGTCAAGGGATGGATGACTACCAACAAGTAGACTGGTGAAGAGCAGCCAAATTCCATATTTTCTGTGCTCTGTATTTGTTTTATAACAGATTCATAAAATCCATTTTTAGTCTGTCAACTCTTCATCCCGGTCGCCCTAAACTCTATCAAACCGATTTAAAAAAAAATTAATGGGCGTTTGACTGTTTGAGGACGATTTCGTGAGCTTTAGCGATTCAGACCCACCAAAGACAAGCACTACACCAAACAAACAAACCAAATTGTTATAGTTTGCGGGTGGTTAGCAATTAGTTGTGGCCAAATGAGATGGCTCCCTCTCTCCATCTCTCTGCCCCTCAGTCACTGTCTCGTGTGTGTCTTGCTGTTCTTTATTGGTGAATCTGAATGTGAGGCAGAGGTTCCTGTCCAGGAGAAGGGAAGACAATTCTGTCAGTGAGCGAGTGCAGTAAAGATTCAGAGAATAAATTGGCAATCGCACGAAGAACAGTGGTAAACGGACTGCGGTGTCTTGGACCTAATCACATGAATATTCTTATTAAATATCCTCTTGAAGTTCTATTTTTCTTTTGTCTGTGACTGTAACCTACAAGTTGTTTCAGGGCAGCACTTTTATCAGGTTCGAAACTGCTTCTATCAGGTTAGGCACTAAGGGTCAATGGTGCAGTTAGGCCAGTTAGGTCAGACATCTACTTCTACTTTCAGAGAAAAAATGTTGACAATATGCTTGGGCGCATGTGCTTGTTGCAATCGCCAATCACATCATTAAAAGATGCCAAAGCCTTGAGGGCCAGCACTGACACTGAAGCATCTGTGAAGTGGACTGGTTATGGAAATAGTCCTACTGGTGGTATCAGTAGGCAGCAACGAAAGGAAGTTGCTTCCACGCCAAGGGATGAGCTACCAACCAAGCTGAGCCAAGAGCATCTCCGGCACCGACACACGAAAAAAGAGGAGATTTTTTTAAAATAATATTATTTTTAATAATAATTCCACTAATAGCACATGATTTAAAAAATAATAAAAAATAGCATGCTGTCGACCTTACTACCGTCGAAACCTAGTGTTTCGGCATTACTAGGGCCGAAAGTGATGCTTTGGCTACACTAGGGCCGAAAGCAGCCCTAATCCGGCCTTAATCTGCTGTCTCGCGGAAGGTAATGCTGAAAGTCGTGCTTCGGCTGCACTAAGGCCGAAAGTGGGCAGCAGAGCCACCTCACGTGGCCCACGCCTGCACGGGCTCACAAGACGCGAAGGTCCAGCCGAGGGCTGCTTCGGCATGTCCCACGAGCTGCTGCACGAGACTATCTTCCTCCTGGCTGGTAGCCATGCATATGTGGGCAGCAGACTCTCAGCGGCTGGCAGGACGGCCTGCATGTGGGCAGCAGAGCCACCTCACGTGGTTGCATGCATGCTAGCTCCACCTCCCGTCGCTGCATGCATAACATGGCCGGCCCAATACCAGCCATTGAATTGTTGTTATCATCTGCCGAATGCACCAACTCAGTGCTATTATCCTGATCTGTACGACACTTTCGGCCCTAGTGCAGCCGAAGCACCATCTCCTGCATTACGTTTACGTGAGACCGGGAGATTAAGGCGGGATTAGGGCTGCTTTCGGCCCTAGTAAGGCCAAAACATTAGGTTTCGGCCGTAGTAAAGCCGACAGCATGTTATTTTTGAAAAATTTCAAAATCATGCACTATTAATGGAATTGTTATTAAAAATAATATTATTAAAAAAAATCCAAAAAAGAAGACAAGCCAAATCATATGTTCTTTCTTATAAATTTTGATAATATCTTGTATCGTAACTAATAACATACTCCGTATTTTCTAACGGCTATGTTTTGATAATGTAATTATGCAAAAAATCATTTTATTTCTAAATTCATACTCTTGTTCGGAATTAGATATGGCTAAAATAAACTTATCAGGATGTATTTTAGTACTAGATACATCCATATTAACAGTAACTAATTCCGAGCAGAGGTAGTATCACATTAACCATTTGCTGGGGAATAGTCTAAACATATTGAGTTAGAACCATTATCAATATTCACAAGAAATAATTAAGTTAGATTTTTCGACATTAATGAATCACTATACTAATTGCTAAGAGCACCAGTTTCTATAAAAATCATCCTGTAAAACTAGGTTTATGAGACGTCTATAAATTTTAGAGAAAGTTTGCTAATTTTTATTTATCAAATCTCATAAATTTCTTTTCATAAAATCCTTTTTTTCCAATTAAGCATAGAAACAAATGACACATGCATATGTTTAATATCATCATCATAATTCAAACAATTATACGTGGAACTCACACAATTGATAATAATTCTAAAGTAACATTATCTGAAATTTGGTTCAACATTCAAATTTAAATTCAAACATAACCTATGCTCCAAAACATTGCAAAAAACAAAGAATAAAGTTTATTGGCCCTGAATCGCCCATAATTTCTCAACTAGATCATGACGGAGTTTTGCATGACCAACAGTTTTCTATGCAATGCATTGAGAGAAATTTCTGCAATCTCCATTCATTCCTCTGTGGCTGGACCAGTGGTATATAAACTTTGTTTCCCTTATTCTCATATCGATAGTCAGATGACTGCTCACTCTCATCCTCTATGATCATGTTATGCAATATCACACACACGATTGCGATGCACCACAAGTCCTTTTGATACCAAAAGTGTGCTGGATCACGAGCAATGGCAAACCGAGCTTGGAGAACCCAAAATGTCTGTTCAACATCCTTTCTACATGCTTCTTGTCTCTCAGAAAAATACGAACTCTTGTTACCTTGAAGGTTTGATATCATCGTCACAAAAGTTGCCCATGGTGAATATATCTCAAAATTTATTGGAGGTGCATCTCCAACAGAAAGCCTTGAAAATAGATGAGATCTTTCAGAACATTCAAATCATTGTCCGATCCTGAAAATTCAAATATAAATGCCAAATCCATAGATCATTTGACGCAACGGCTTCTAGAATTCTAGTTGCATTGTTACATTTTTATTTGAATTATCCATGCAGTATTGTGGGACAAAGCTTCCACTTACAATGCGTGCAATAGATACTTCCAAGCGTTACTAGATTTTTGTATGCACCCATCTCAAGAAGTCTTACAATGTCCTCCTCATTTGGATCTAGAACATATTCTTCTCTGAATATTTCAATGATGGATGTCGTATATTTTTTCGTATTGTCAATGCAAGTAATTTCTACCATTCCAATCGAATTATCATAAAATCATCTGGGCATCCATATGTAAGCATTCTCACGACCGCACAATTATACTTTAAACTACTATGACCTAGTTGACCAGCTGCATTTATTTTTTGTTGAAATTAAGAACGGGCATTGTTCTTGATAGCACGAGCAATACACACAAAAAAACTCATTGACATACAAATGGTATCCTAAAAGTTTTTTTGCATCATATATCAGATTCTCATAAAAGTAGTCTGCCAATAGCTTGTCGTGACCGGCTTGCTTGTTTCGACGAACCACAAGATGACCGGACAATGAACCTCCTCACTTTGTCTTATTGTTTTCCATCGTGTTTGCATACAAAGCTACGACAAGGTCGAGGTCTTCATCCTTGTTGGAGGACGAGTCCTCAAAAATATTGAACAAGAGTGTTAATCTGCAACGGATACAAAATATTATAATAAAAAACAAGGATACTGCTTGACCAAATAAAAATGTTTTTTACTTTTAATTGTTGGCCATTTATAGCTAGTCTATTGTCATTCTACACATGCAAGTATAGATATATGGGGAGGAGAAAGTAAAGACATGCATATGCAAGAAAGTAAGGTAGAGTTTAGGAGATTGCAAACGAGATTGAAACGGAAGATTGTTGACCCATGGTTCCGATAGTTAGTGTTATCGTACATCCATGTTGGTGGAGGCTTTAATAACTTAAGATAATGGCCGTGATATTCCATGGAGGGCTTCACCCACTTAAGGTCCAAGAAGAAGCAACATTTCCTATCCCATCGTGGCTTATGCCCACAAAGGACTAGCAGCCTCACTCGGGTAGATCTTCACGAAGTAGGCGATCTTCTTTCCCTTACAAACTTTTTGGCTTCTCCACATGATTTGGAGATTTCCAAGGACACCTAGACAGGGAAGGAGGCACACCTCCAAAAAGGTAATAGATGGGGTTGTTGATGCTGAAACCCTTGCTCTTGTGCTTCAAAAGATCATCTCCTCAACACTCATACTATCTCTCATAGATTTGGGTTTGGAGAACTAGAGGTTTGGATGGAAAGCAATTGAGGGGATGATAAATCAAAGGTTAAATGATAGGGTGGGACTCCTTTGAAATCAACTCAATGATATGAGCTCTCTCTCAAAAATGATATGGAATGTGTTTGCTTCGTTTGGTTTGCTCTCTCACGAGTACGGTGGAGTGGGTGGGGGTATATATAGGCAGCACCAAAATATAACCGTTGCTCACCTTTATGCACTACTCGGTACGTGGGATTGAATGAAATCATATAGTCTAACCGACTAGTACAAACAAACTTTATGCATTTCAGTATGACCGATATAGACCATTCAGTGTGACTGAGATAATGAACTGAGCTCTTTTAACACTTCGGTGTGACTGATTAAAACCAATCGGTAATTCCGACTTAATTGTATTTGGAGATAGAAGGTTACAAAGAGCATTTTGGTCATTTCTTTTTTTGCGAGAAAAGACATCCATTACACCACCTCCACCACAGGTTTCCCGAATTACAAAAAGAGATAAGATTCGGGGCAACCGATCCCAACCAAACCATAGTTCTACAATCTACTCTACCAACTTTGGAAATAAGAGAGCTAACAATGTTCTGAGAAGCAATGACACGAGTAACACTAACATCAGTAGATAAAGCACGGCGAACCTCAGCCACCTTAGACCCATAGATGGATCTATCCGGACTATCTTCTGTTAAGAGCTTGTAGGCTTGAAGCGAGTGGGGCCGAGGACCAGTTCGTACTACTGCACAAAAAATAAACTGACACTACACGCAGCACCCACATACTCTGCAGTGTTGAACTCATCAGATGAACATTCCATTAGCATGTTGCAGTCAACATTGTTAGATATCCTCATATGTTGTTAGTCTTGTTCGCTGGCACTGACCTGCAAGTTATTTCAGGGCAACACTTGATCATGTTAAGCGATGAAGATCCATAGTCCAGTTAGCTCCTGGATACACTATGGAATGGATGACATTTGGGAGGAGTTAGTGTCGTCCTCGTCATCCACCTCCCCCCCCTCCCCCGAGCCGCTCCCGCGAGCGACCTCGGGGGAAACCCTAGCCGCCGCCGCCCTCAGGCCCCCTCCCCTCGCCGCCACCCCGCAGCACCGCCGGGCGAAGCCTGGCTGGTGCGGGCGGTGGCGGGGTCGTCCTGCTCCCCTCCTCGCGGATCCCCGGCTGGTGCGGGACGGCCGCCGCTGGAGGCGCCGGGCTATGGCGGGGCCCGGCGGCGCGGCCTCGAGGTCTTCTGCTGACGGCGGGGGTGGCGCGGCGGCTGCCTGGTGGGGCGTGCGCGGGCGCAGTCCGGCGCCGGGCGGGCGGCGGTCTGGCTCCTGGCTGCGCGGGCCGTGGGCGGCGTGGGCGGCGCGGGGGTCCGGCTTCGGGCTTCCTGCGGCTGTAGTTGGGTCTCCCCGTCGCGGGCGCGCGGCGGGTGTTGTCGGCTACTGACGGTCCGGCCTCCCAGCGGAGGGGGCCGGCGGCGCGCGCGATGGTGGTGTCGTCTCTTGGCGGCGGGGCGACATGGTGGTGCTTGGGGCCGGCGGCGCGACCCCGGCCCAGATCTGGGCCCTTAGGGGCCCATCTGGGTCCTAGCGGGTTGGCTTCGGCATGGCTACGCCGTCTTCGGCCCGGTGAAGTGGAGGAGCGGCTTGGATTTGGAGCGGCGACACCGACAGCATGCCTTCTGCAGCGCGACGGCAGGAGCTTTACGGGTGTGGAGGGCCCGGCCGGGCCTATGGGCCAACGGGTCTGGTATGCTCCTGCCGTTGCGTCTGGTCGGATCCCGCTGTGTCGGTGGAGGTTGTACCCTCCCGCGTGCGGACGGTGCTGCTTCTTCGAGTCCCGACTTTTCCGCTTTGCCGTGCAGGTCTCACTTCGCGGTGCCGTGGTGAGATAGCGTGGGAGATTCAAGAACTTATTGGCGCAGGGTGGTGGGCGGTAGGGTGGTGTGCTCCGGAGCGCTCGGGGAGATGGGTGGGATCGGGAGAAATCCCTGTTGGCTTGGCCGACCCCGACGCGGTGTCGCCTGAGGGTGCCGCTAAACCTTCTTGAAGGGCGTTGGGCGCCACCCTTCCCTTCTCCTTGTCGTGTACCGGGGAAAACTCGTGCAACAATGTCGTCTTCGTCGCATCCCTTCTTGAAGGTGTTGCGTGGTGCCTGCGCTTCGGAGTCGGAGCTTGACGGATGTTACGGTGGGCGCTATGGTCGCGAATCTTCTTTGTTTCTGTTGATCCGCCGTTGTTGGCATTTGTTTCTTTTATATTTTCTCTCTTTTCTTTTGGACGTGCCTGTGCTGTTTCCGCCCCAGCACCTATTGTTGGTTGTAACGGTGATGGTTGCTTTATAATACAAAGCGGTGGAAGACCCAGTGGCGGAGGCACAGGGGTGGCGAGCGGGGGCCAGACCCCCCTATGGCTCGGGCCCCCTTGATCACTTGCAACGGGGACTACTCTATTAGTTTAGGCCTAATCACCGGCCATTGGGCTAAACTCTTCTTAGTGTTAACAAAACCCCAGAATAATATCACCGGCTGGCCATTGTAACAAACGCACCAAGGTCCAGGCCTACACCTACATATCTGGTGGATATTATCTCACGTAGCGTAGTCCCCCGTAGATTGAGCCTCCTGCACGGCTGCGCTTCGTTTTTCTGCTGTGCCGCTAGGGTTTTCTCTTATCTTTATTGTGGCCGCCTCGCCGGCCGCCGGGCATCAGGTTTTGGTGATTAGCAAAGCTACTGGTCTATTGCTTGCCACGCATCGATCAGTCCGATGCCAAGAACGATTCTACGACTATGAGTCTACAGACAACAGACTACAATCAGTTGGTGTCTCATCCAGTTTCCTATTTGATCCATTGAATCAAGTTCAGCAATGAAGGTACTATTGTGCACATATTGTATTATAGTTGTCGCTTGTCAATTAATTTAGTTATACAAATCTTAATTAATTTATAGTGCTTAATATATTTTGTTACTTTTCCATCAATTACAAATTACAAACTTATTTTGTTCGTACCCACTTAGCAAATTACGTATTTAGAAATTTATAAACTACTCAGCAATGAAATTTATCAAGACGCGGCGTCAAATTAAAATAGGCGATGATTTTCTTTGACATAACATGATTGTACACATTGGGAAGAAAATATCTTCAAAGTTCAATGTTTATGATATTTATTGATTTGTTCGATCGACCGATTGAAGGGTGTAGATCTTATAAGTTTCGAAGTATTTTTCGTCCCCCCTATGATTAAATCCTGGCTCCTCCCCTGGGCAGACCCTATTTTCTCAGTGTCGTCCTCGTAAGTTGCAGCAGTTCTTTTTGTTTTGTTTGCAAATGTTCAGAATATAGGTTATGGAAGAGAATGATTAAGCATGACGGTAGGTACAAAGATGTCTGTTTACCTCAGGCAAATTTTCTGATATACAGCAAGACATATCACAACATTACAATGTCTATTTCGTAAATTACAACAGCTTGTAGGCATTGCAGCAGTAACGATTTACCATTTGTTGTATGCAGGAGAAGTGCAGTCTTGAGCTTTGTAAAAACTTGTGGGCATAATAGTATGCTTGGGTGCATGTGCTAGGTACAGTCATGGACTAGAAGCTGTCTTTTGCTTTCAGTTCTTCTAGTTTGATTCTCTTATGTGGATCATGTAAAAAAGGTTAGGAAAATACAGCCCTCGTAATTGCAGATCATTTTGTAGGAGGTACCAAACCACTGTGACTGAAGCAACTGTAAATAGAACACACAAAGCAGACCCTTCAGATTCCAGTAAAACCCCAGAGCATCGCAGCGCACTGGCGTCTCTCGTGGATGTAACCGGGTAAATTAATGACAGGCAACGAGAACATGCAGATTAAGGCCGCCATTTTCATTAAACTGATTGAAGGTGAAGGAAACCTATCGATTCAGCTTCCCGCGTAAACCTCTATATAAACGCACGAAGCAAAACCTTCCCTCTCTCCCATGTTTCCACTCCATCCAGCCATCCCACCATCGGAATGGCAAAGCGCTACAAGATTTCTGCTGCCATTGTCGCCGAGTGGGAGGAAAGATCATATGCCATCAAGATAGACGGATACTCTAGAATCAACTACTGCGAGCGCGTGATTTCTCCTCGTTTCAGCGTCGGAGGCCACGACTGGATCTTCAGGTCCTTCCCGAAAAATGCAGATCTAGTATCCGTGTCCCTGGTTCTCGATTCTGCTGATGCAAAAGATGTCAAGGCCAAAGGCAGATTTTGCTTACTCGACAAGGATGGGTTGCCGGTGCCGTCGTACTGCCACACCATCCCTGAAGGTGAACGTATCTTCCAGGGGAAAGGATCATTTTGGGCCCTGGCTGAATTAATCACGCATGAAGAACTGGAGCGATCGGGGCATCTGATAGATGACAGTTTCACCATCAGGTGCGATGTCGCCGTCATGATGAAGGAGTTTAAGGGCCAGGAAAATGGCCAGTTCGTCGTGGTTCCCCCAAGCGACTTGCACCAGCATCTGGGCAACCTCCTGGAGAGCTCACATGGAACGGACGTGACCTTTCAGGTCGACGGCAAGACATTCTTGGCCCATAGGTCTGTGCTTGCAGTACGGTCATCCGTGTTCAAGGCGGAGCTCTACGGCGCCATGAAGGAGAACTCCAATGATCCGATCAAAGTCGACGACATGGAAGCCGACGTGTTCGAATCCTTGCTCCGTTTCATGTACACAGACTCGCTCCCGCAGATGATCCGTGAGGGACACGATGAAGGTGCAGCTAGCCATCTGCTCGTAGCGGCGGACAGGTACGATGTTCAGAGGCTGAAGCTCATCTGCGAGGAGAAACTGTGCAGCCACATCGACTCCAGCACTGTGGCGACCAGTTTGGCTTTGGCTGAGCAACATGGCTGCCATGGGTTCAAGGAGGCGTGTTTACAGTTCCTGGCTTCTCCGAGCAATTTGGAGGCGATGATTGCAAGCGATGGCTACGAGCATCTCAGAAGCAGCTGCCCGTCTGTTCTCAAGGAGCTGATTGCTAAACTCCTGCCCGTTGAACTGAAAGCGGCCAAAGTTATTGTCATGGCAATTTAGTAATCGTACTGGAAGGGTTAGAGTGTTTTGCTGTACCAGCGGTTGCCCACCATCCATTGATAAACACTAGCAAAAATACCCGTGCGATTGCAACAGGATTAGAAACATAAATTATAGGAAAGCGCTCTTCAGTTAACTTCGATACATGTGCTTCGTCACGGCCAACACGGCTTGCGCGCCCACGACAATCGTGTCTTCCCAACGCTCTCACACTTGATGCACACAAAAAAGTGTTTTAGATCTATAGTAGTATGATTTTCTTTCCAGGTTTTCAAAGACTAATTGGAGAAAAGACGTAATATATCATTATGCATACAACATGGTATAATCCAATACAACTGGATTCTCAATATATAACAACTGCCTACAAGCATAACATACCAAGAACCAAAAGGGAAAACATTTAGAGTTGAAAATATTTTTTTATATTTTAAAAGAAAACTTATACAGAATAGCAAAGGTGCTACATAAAGTTATGAACACCATTGAATAAATGATAGGAATAAGAAATCCATATGTCTTTCATAAAACAACATTTGCACAAATATGGTAGAATCTATTGATTTTTTTTCAAGGAAGCTTACTCCCGGCCTATCCATTGATTTGTTTGCACAACATCTTTCTTTGTTGGTTTAGCAATAAATAATTTGCAGCTGAGTGCCTCTCACAGTGAACAAAGGTAAAAGACAACTATCAAAACAAGAAAAGCAAATGCTGACCAATAATCTTTAGGGTTGCGCATATATTTCGTAGTGTTCTAACATATGTGTAAGATGGACAGAAGTTTTTTGAAAGATCCGGTGATAGCCGGCTTATCGTTTTAGAAGAGAGCAGCGGGAAACAGGGTGATCAACGATCAATGGGTTGCCAAAGGCTAAACAGAGTAAAAGCAAAAGAAAACAGAAAATAAAGAGAAACCGAAGCAGAGCTTCAGCTCTCCTCTCATCCTGGGTCCCCTAAAGGGGGCTCGAGGCATCTTACTCCCGCGATGCGCCATTGTTCCAGATTTTCCCGCACAGCGCTAATGAGTTTCGAGACCGTGGGAACAATCCCTCTGAACAGGCAGTCGTTCCTGCCCTTCCAGAGTTCCCAGCAAATCATCAATAAGATGGACAGAAGTAGGCGGATCATTCGATCTCACAAAAAAGTTGAAACTGACCTAAGCTATGCTAGCTAGTACATTACCACCAAATCTTGAAAGGAAATTGAGCCGAGGTCCAAGCAGGAGAAGCCGGGCGAGGAGGTGCTGGCCTCATTTCCCGTGACAGGGGAAAGAAGCAACACAAATAACACAGCACCAGAAACAACAGGTGGTGGTCTTGGGCATCATGCGGAAGCCAACGTCGACGATCATGAAGCCGGTGATGCTCACGACCCAATACCCGCCACCCGGGCCTTCTCTTCTCTGAATCTTCGTTGGTTGTGCGTGACCTTGCTGCCGCATAGCAGCTATACGCGGCCAGTCTCTAGGTGGACGTGGGTGCTCTGGTGTCGTTTCTTCACAAGCCAATTTATGGCAATTTGAATTAAAATACCATTGCTATTTTTTCATGTGCAAATTCCATACAAATCATGGCTATTTTAATTAAATCTACATGGCGTTTTTTAACATGCAATTGCCATGGCAACTATTGTTCATAATTTGTGTTAGGTTTGAATACACAGTAAATTCTCACACAAAACGTGGCAATTTTTATCAAAATACCATGGCAAATTTATATTATAATTTCGTTCGTTTACATGCATGAAACATTTCTCGTTAGAAAAATTGAGAATTTAATTAAAAACCATGGCAAAATTTTATTATTAATCTGCCATGGCAACTATTTGTCTTCATTGTTCATTCTATATTTTTCCATGGTAAATTTTTGCCACATAATTTTTTAAATCATAAAATTTTGGCATGGAAATTTTGGAAAATTGCCATGTGCTTAGAATAATTTTTACCATGCTATTATTTAAGAATAAAATTGTTATTCGTTAAAAAGTAACAGCGTATAAATTTATAAAATAATTTGTTCTACACGTATGAATTTTTTTTGGCTTCCATGTGTTACGAAAAAACAGGAAAATTTTTGTAGTGAATAGATGTACTCCCTCCGATCCATAAAAAGTGTCGTTCATCTAGTACAAAGTTTGTACTAGTTTAGTACAAAATGGGCGACACTTATTATGGACCGGAGGGAGTAACACATAGTAGAGTACCCAAAAATCCAAAAATAATTCTATTTATATGGGTTGGCATGATACGCTCTGTCATCATGAGCCTCCTTATATCTTTCCTCAAAACAATTCTATCAACCCTCAAAAGGACATAAACAACCTTGTTTCTGTCCTGTTGTGGGGGGGGGGGATGGGCCTGCCAATTTCTCTGCTTCCAAACATATTATTTTCCAGTTTAATTTTTTTCATAAATGAATTACTAATATTTCTTATTATTTCAAATGCAAACCACATGGTTTATAATAGAAATCATTCTTGTATTCCTATATTAAGGAAATATTCATATAATTATTATTTTTCTTAAAAAATGTCCATTCATGTCAAAACAAGTATACATATACCCTTTAAGCTGTTCAATTATTTAGTAAAACTAAAGTAAAAATAAAATAAAATAAAATAAAATAAAAGTACTGTATTATATTTTTAAATAAAAGAAAAAAGGTAAAATAATAGAAAATAAAACAAAAGCAAAACAATTGAGATATACCTGGAGCATGGGCCGACCTAGTGGCCTGGCCATGTTAGTGGTTGACTCTCTATTCTTGCTTATGGCTTAGAGTAGGATTCACCGGACTATGCCCTTCACCTAAAAAGGATAGCTTTTCCAATACTACAAAGTAGTTTAATTTCCAGAACAAAATATTTATTTGTCACCAGTTACAAACCAAGGGTACTATATCGTCTTAGTTCCAACGACCAAGCGACATTATTTTGGTAAAGTTGTCCGATAAACAAGGTTCCTTATTTGATAAAGATGAATTTCAGAAAGAATTTGATAAGCAACATGGTAAGCACCAACGGCCAAACAAGCTCTCAAGCCGAAATGATGGTGGAGGCGCCACATGCACAATTTCCAAGGCATCTGTTTCATCATATTCCATCTCACTTGTCTTCTTTTCCTCAAGCTTTCTCTGCTTGGAACAATTAGTGTTGTTTTTATTATCATCTTCTCCAATTGCAAGCCATGTTAGAAAGGCCTCTTCCCTCTTCTTTTGGTCCAAGACTGAACCAAAAGCAGCTGCACACTCACAGAAAAAAAAGCATTACCAGCTCTTAGTTTCATTTCCCATTAGTTCTTTGTGTGTTGGGATTAGTGCTAAAGCTCTCTGTGATTAGTGGGGCCTAATCACTCTCAAGTGCCATAATAAGCCAGCCCTTTTGCGCTCACCCTTGTTTGACCAAATGACTAGCTTCTTGACCAGCTGAATCCAAACATATTCTACTGATACTCCCTATTGTTTGATACTCTACTATTATAGTGCTTACAAAACACAAAGTGACAAAGCAAGCAAAATTAATGAAATTTGCTTCTACTTTAAGAGACAGTCCCATTGCATTCCTCATTTTTTGTGTTGCTCGTCCATTGACTAATATAAACTTTGTAAAGAGCAGAAGAGAACACTCCAGAAGCTCTTGTTAACTTCTCATCTTGAGGCTTTGCAAAAAAAAAATACTCCCTCCGTTCCGGTGTGTTAGGCTCCTTATAAATTGCAATGGGACCAAGATGAATACTCATTGGCTATGCAATTTGGTTCTTTCTACCAATAAGGTTTGATTCACATTAAATATGGACCAATTTTCACAAATACTACTAGCTGCATGCAAAGACTAGTGGAGAGAAGAGGAAAGGCCATTTCGTGTTGTGTGCTCATTAAACATCATTTAATCCTTATAGGCCTTAATCCAAAGATAAAGTGGAACAAATAGATTTTGAAGAGGAGCCCTACATACCGGAACGGAGGGAGTACTAACTGAAGTTACCTCTATTAATTCAGACACTGACAAGGACAAAAACTTGAGCTAGTGCCAATTAGGGCCACCTAATCACTGACGGCTAAGCACCCTAGGCCACCTAAACCATGTGCATGTGAAGATCATCTTGTACCGACCCACATTAATCACGCGTTAAATCTACGGCTTTGCGCCGATCGACAACGAGGGGGCATCGCAAAAGTCACTGCCCTATGCAGATTGTTAAACCCAGCTATGGCTTCAGCTTGCTTCCAATGTAGGTGTCCAAGAAGGTTAGCTGACTCCAGATTTTGCAGCAACCTCTGCCCCTGAATCAACTAAACAATGAGCTCATGTGCAGCTTCTTGCTTGCTTGATTGCGTGCAGCAGCTTTTGATGACCTGAAACAGTAGTTTGCTGCTCATTGGCTACAAAATTTTGGCTCTTAGTTAGCGTTTAGCTCCTGACCTGAACTTGTACTAGTTTAATTAGCCCTATTGTAATGGATTCAGTGAAACATGTGTAGATGAGATAATTTGCAGAGTCCCAAGATGGTAGCCTGTCCTCCAAAACCTACAGCAGTAGCACTGTTCTTATCTGCTGACTAATTAAACTAAAGGATCACTGTGTCAGCAGCAGTATTTGGCATATCTATCTATCTTTCTCAATTATTGTCAGTAGAATGTCCAACCATTCAAATTGAATTGTACTATCTACATTTCTTTAGTATCCCTAGCTCAATTTGGAGTGCTAGAGTTCTTAATTTTCTTTGTATAGCACCAAAACTGTACTAGCCTACCAGTAGAGGAGTGGTTAAATTAATTACTATAGCGGTTAACTTGGTCAATCATCTACTGCAGTCAACTCTAGAAGGAAATTAATCAACCGTTGGGATCAGGGATTTCACCGTGTCTCTGTTTGTGTGCATGAGTGACTAAGGTCAACATTTTTGTAGGACATCGCGTACTCCGACGAATGCAACCAAAAGTAAACGTGTAGATGAGCGGCTGAGCAGTTCATACATGTCCTTGATCAGGGGGACAGTCTTCTTGCTTGGCATGAAAAACTAGGATTATCAGCAGCGGCCTATGAGTTTTTAGTTATACTAGTACAAGCCTACCTATGAATGTATACAAGTGATTTTATGGTCTCTAGAGAGGGAAACTTGGTGGCAACTCAAAGTTGTGTGCTAGTAGTAACTCTTCATTGGACTTTTGGTATGCACTATAAAAACTTTGGAGTAAGCTATTTCCTTCCAATAGAAACAAAATCCAAACAATTTTCAAACTTGCGCCGAAGAGAGATTCGCGTAGAACCGACTGTTTCAAGCAGCTGAGGTACAACAGAGGAACAGTGCAGAGATAAAACTTGCAAAACAGTTTTCAAAACATTCCTTGAACTCTTGGGATGCAATGTTAAATTTCAACACAAACAAACAAACAAACGAAGAAAATAACAGCTTCTGACAGTAGAGTTGTGTTCATCCTGCAATAGACTGATGCAAGGGTACATCTGAGCAAGAGTGCAGAAGTTTCTACAAGATTGAGTTCATTAAGTCATCAGCAAAGATAGCATATATTTTTGCCAGTGATGTCATTACCCAGACTTGCAATGCATGAGCTGCTTATATAGAAGTTCTGAAGTTGTAATCATCATTCATCAACTGAGCCACTCATGCAGGGCTTGCCCTTCCTCTAATATATAGATATATAATATGTAGTACAATAACTTGTAGGATCAGAATTAACACTGATAAAAAAAGTTCAGTACAGGTTAATTAATCAATTCCCTCCTGCCTTGTTCTAGCACGATCGATGAGATTGATGGAAGCATGCAAAATGCATGGTCTGATCATATCGGTCTTCTACAGGGAGTAGTTGGAGCTTTGCATCATGGCCTGGGCGAGGTACTGGAGGTCCCCGGCGCCATTGCCGCCTCCCTCCACCTTTCCGCCGCAATGCTGCTGCAGCATGGACATGTTGGACATGGCGTCGCCGCCCATGAGCTCCGGCAGAAGCGCGCCGCCGCCGCCGCTGTTCATGTCCTGCTGCCGTAGCAGGGCGGCGATGCCGCTGCTGTCCGGCCACTGCTGCTGGTGGCTGACCGGCGTGGCGGTGCTCTGGACCCCGCACGCGATCTGCGCCCTGGCCTGCATCAGCTGCGCCTGCAGGATCGCCACCTGTATGCAAGATAATCGTCAGCAAGCGCGTTCTTCATGGTGGAAAGATGGATTGATCGAAGAATGGAAAGGATAGGTGGATGAGGGAGGGACCTGCTGCTGGAGCGCGAAGATCTGGGCGACGCAGCCGTAGACGGGGTCGCGGAGGCGGGACTGGGCCTCGTAGGTGATGGTGACGACGGCCTCGCAGCGGTCGGCGTGGGGGAGGTGGGCGAGCAGCTTGGCGGCGTTGCTGGCGCCGAAGACCTTGTGGATGGCGGCGAAGCGCGCGGCGCCCTGCTCGGAGCTGAAGTATGGCGCGAAGACGCACTCCGGCACGCAGCGCCGCCGCAGGAACTTGCAGGCCCCGCACGGCGACCCCGCCGTGCCCACACCAGCACCACCACCTCCACCACAACCGGCCGCGGCCATGGATGGATGATCGAGGAGCTTGCGCAACGACGTACGACGGTGGAGCGAGGAAGGAGGTGCGCGTCTGTGGCTAGTGGTGTGGTGTAGTGTACCGGCCGGTGTGGATGGCGACGTGGTGGGTATTTATAGAAGGTGGCCGGATGGGAGGGGAGGAGGAAGGAGAAGTTGGCCGGAGACAGGTAGGGCAGGGGTGGTCGGGTTTGACGGGGGCAAACGTGTAAATGCTGGGTGGAATAGAAGGAACCGGCCGGCTTCTTCACCTTAATACGGTTGATTAATTAGTGTAAAAAATTGTAAATGTGCATGGCACTGCTGAATTGGATGGGCATGTGGGTCGAGAGTGTAAGGGCAACTCAACGGATCGATCCAAACGAACCGTCATTTGTCTGTTTGGATCGTCAGTCTCCAGCGGTGCGATAACGACGCAAATTTAAGACCCAAATATGAATTCAAAAGTCATAATTATACAATTAAAAAAATCCATCATAAATCCTACCTTGCCGCCGATCGCTCCTGGGACGCCTACTCATCGTCCATGTCAATGCCGTCGTTCCCGCTGAGGTCGATGAATGCCGACGGCGACCACGACACATTGGACGGCCAATACCCCTGCGGTGCCGATGGGGGAGAGGGCGGCGGTGGCGGCGGAGGGAGAAGCTCCGAGGTGTCACACTGGAAAGTCCAGATCGTCTCGACGAAGTCGCGGATGACCTCGCGCACCTGGGCCTCGGCGTCGTCGACGGGCGGAGGAAAAGCCTCGTACCAAGACGTCAGCGCTGGTGGCGGTGGAGGTGACGTGGAAGCATTGGTCATGACCACCAACATGTGGTCGAGCCTCGCCCACTGCTCGGTCTCCTCAATGGCCCGCCAAAGGGCCTCCTCCTCGTCGTACTCAGACGGGATTAGGGAGACATGGAGGGGGAACACTCGGCCTTGATGACGGGAGGCGGCGCCACGTCGCGGATCTGCGAGCCGCGGCCGCGGGTCTTGGGAGGCGGGGGGGGGGGCGTTGGGACGGCGGCAACTCGTCCATCGCAGTTCGCCTATGGACGCCGCAACGACGACGTGGTGCATACGCGATCGTTTCGTCAGCCGGCGGCACAGGCACACGGACGGAACTGAGATGCCACCCGTTGGGCAGCTTCACGTCCGAGTACGGTACTAGTTGGCCGTTCTTCCAGTACCATACGGTGTCCTCAATGCAGACGTTGACGCGGTTGCGTCGACGATCGTCGGACAAGCCGTCGACTTCCCAGTTGTTCGACATGGGGGCCTGGTAAACCCGGGCATTTCTCGGGCCGGGCTTGGTTCGGGCCGGGCTTGAGAAAGCCCGATGCTGAAAACTCCAAGCCCGAGCCCGGCCCGGCCCGACCATCGGGCTCGAGCCCGGCCCGAACATGGCAAACCCCGACAAAGCCCGACAAGCCCGGCCCGATCCTTCGTTAATTTACGTTTCCTATAGGCCCGAGCCCGGCCCGATCAGTGTATTAAGCCCGATTGTGAAGCCCGAGCCCGGCCCGAATGACAAGCCCGACCCGGCCCGGCCCGGGTTTTTCGGGCCGGGTCGTCGGGTCGGGCTGCCCATGCCCAGGTCTAGGGCCTGGTGTGCGGGTGGTTGGGAGCGAGGAGGGCGGCAGGGAAAGTGAAGTGGGACTGGTTGGAGTGGCCGGTCCTATTAAATGGGGCCGGTCCACGCTGCGTGGGGGAGTCAAAGCGGTGTTGTCTGGCTGCCAGGTGGGGCCAGGACGAACGCAGAGGGACGCGCGGACAGGAGGCGAACGCAATTTAACCCTAATTTTGGATTCGGTTTAGGTTGCTGCGGACCGAAATGCGAACCTTTTTCATTTTGAATCGCTTCGTTGTGCCGTGATTTTTGGTCTTCCGATCCAAACGGACCAAAAGCGAATAATATGGATCGCGTTGGAGTTGCCCTAATAAAGCATGCGTGCGTGTATGGGAAATGAAAATGCTTGGGCTTGTTGGTTTGCCAGGCAATCACGGTGCAGGGTCGCAGAGAGGCGCAGGCGGTTGCCGATTACCAATAGGAAGGAGATGATGCTGAGACGTACGTACAAAGGGATCGATCGATCAATCAGCTGAGCCACTGGTCAAACTCGCATGCGCCTGGAAAATCAATCGAGAAACCAGGTGAGTGCGTCTGTGTGTGCGTGCGCACGGGTGGCGTACATGGATGGATAAAGAAAGCATTTCCCGCCGAACGAGCGGCCGCACCGCGCTTTAAATTTAGTTTGCGTGGTCGACGACCACCACAACACACCACCTGAACGAATACATATATATCTCCTCCATGGATATATATATATATATATTCATCCGGCGATGCACAACATAGTATTTTCTTCCAAGTAGTGTGTTGTGTGTTCGGTTTCCACTTTCAGGTCCAGGACACGCAAGAAAGCAGTGAGAAACTAGACTAACAAGTTACACTACTACTGCAAAACTGTAACGAAATGACAAGGGCGATCGAGAGAGTGAAAAATATATAATAGCTCTTGGTATGCTGATATGAAGGCAGGCCATGACATTTGCAAACAGCATAGGATTGGATTGGAGTCGACTCCTGTGCTTATCTCCTATACGGTTCCAGTTTCAAACTTTGAGGTCGACCGCCCGTCTCGTTTTCTGCCCCCTCTATCTATCTGGTCCTCTCCCACCCTGGTCAATCTACCCTGAGATCGAGACGCTGACGACCCAGAATAGAGTAGCAAAGCATTTATCATCATCTCCATATCTACTCAAAAACCCCAAGCACATTCACACGTGCACACCAGGCTTGCACCGCACGCACGAACGCCCAAGAAATCAGCGATTCAGATGAGATCATACGAACGGATATCATATCACACAGCCCATGCAGGAATAACAATATCAAGGTACACACCCGCACGCTTGCAGCTGCATCATCTTCGGCAGATACACTCGCTGACCGCACGCACACACAAGTCCCTGTGTTTCAACACCTCACCTGATGAAGTGAACGCCGTCCTTGTGGAAAAATCACGTCTCGACAGTCCCCGCCCAACCGGCCGCACGCATTCAGGCCAACGACCCGCGGCGGAATCATCGTTTTTTCGTTTCTCCAATGAGCACGATCATCATCATAAGGCGTGTTGGATTGTCCTATGGATGGGGGGCGGTGATTTGGTTAGCCAAGCCACTGATTGGCGCGGCGGTCTCCCGCGCCGCCGACCGCGCGCCGGATGCTGATCTTCTCGTGGGAGTACTTCTCCTGGAGCCGCTCGAAGGCGTTCACGTCAAGCTTCCCGCTCGCAGACTTGCCGTGCCTGCGCCGGATCTGCTGCTCCTTGATCGAGTTCCACAGCTTCTCCACCGCCTCACGCTGCTTGCACGTGAACCGCCCCACGCTGTCGTAGGCGTGCCGCCCCAGGATGTCGATGGTCGTCTGCGTCCTGAGACAAACAAAGACACAAAGAGAATTGAATTCAGAACAGCAAGACAGATGCGTGGTATAGTGTATATGTGGACTACATGGCGTGCGTCAGTCACTCAGAGGACTCACCAGGGTATCCTGTAGCGCCGAGCGGCTGTCTCAAGGCATTTCAGGAGGGCTTCGCGCCGTGACCTCAGAAGTCTCCTGGACTCCTCCTCGTCTGCTTTCCTCTTCAGTTGGGCTTCAGCCACCTTCTCTTGGGCCCTCTCGGTTTTCTTTGGCTTGTGCTCGAGGATATCATCTAGACCGAAAGGATCAGAGGATTCTTCTCCCGAGTTGGACGCTGCAGCATGTATGCTGCTGTCAGATGCCTTATTCTCTGCGGTGCCAGATTGGCTCTCAGCTAGTGCTGCAAGTGCTGCTGCTTCATCGTTATCATCGTCAGTTGTCGCTACTGGCAGGGCTGAGATGGCATCTTTAATCTTCCCTACAGCCTTTGAGAACTGCAGAATAAGACACCAGTCCATTAGTGCAAAACACACAAGCCAGTATCCCAGGACAATCATCACATGGAGTTAAGACACGCCATAACATACAGGTACACTTACCACAAAACTGTCGTCAGTACAGAGATCATTGGCGACCACCGCGTGAAGCATCCATACATCAAACTGATCTTTCTGCTGTTGGTTGAAACACTGCACATCAACCAGAAAGTTGTAAGTACATGAGAGAATGGCTTAACGGAACTGCACAGAAAGGAAGCAAAACTGTTGACTTCTTCGGCTATTTATTTCAACAACAGTAAAAACTTCACCTCTGTTACAGCCTCGGCGGCATTAAACAATGCCTGGTAATCTGCGCGTACAGAAGGTTCATTACAGGCTCCAGGTGAAGACATCGCAGCCTCTAATAGTGCAAAGAAGTGCCCGATCGTCTCTGGCTTGACACTTCCGGCCTCAATAAGTTGTAGAGCTAGCTTCGACGCCTTGCTGAATTTTGAAGGATTTGCAATGTGTGAAGTTATCTTCTGCATAGCTTCAATGATTTGCATTTCTGATGCATCAACAGTAGTTCTGAAGCGAAGGCGCTTCTCAGGAACTGCAAGCAACACATTGATCTTAAAACATGACAGTGTGGCAAGTAAAAGACTATGCTATTGCCATAAGAGTTCAAATAGCAACGAACGTAAGAGAAAGATTATTTGTAAATATCAGGAAAACATGTGGAAGAACAGCTGGATGAACCAGAACCATCAGACAAATGGAGATAATGAAAAGTAGTCAGACAGGACCGATATTCTAGCCATAGGCACAGAGCAAGATATTCAAGTGCTAGTGCTGCTGCCATAATTCTGGAGAGATTACCAGAAGGCAGAGCTGCCTATGGTTGGTTTCACCTTTTGAGTTAAGACTAATGGTAACCCAAGATCACTGGTCAGAAATATCATCAGATTTCACAAATACAATCGACACTAAATAACATACTGAAAAACAAACTTTACTACATAGGTCTAGTAAACAATGAGCAGAAAAATCCAGTGAACAATGTTCATATATCTGGCAGATAGCATTAACTTTAACGGGATGCATTGCAGACAAAACTGAGTCACTTCAAGACAGTACCATGTCCTGGAGGTGAGCTAGAAAAATGCTCAATGAAGCTTAAAATACATTCAGTACCAGGTTCAGATTTCTATCTTCGTTGCGACTAAATTAATTAAGCATCTTCTAGACGCTAGCGCATTTCTCGTTTGCTCCCACTGTCAAAACAGGCTATTCTAGCTGGTGCAGTCACTGATCCCTACGGTTATTATCACGGAAAAACAAGCTACAAGCCAACAACCACCTAAGTTCGCCATGATCCCTATGGTCAAGAGCCATATCTGTTCTTAGACTAATTCTAACAACAGGCTCAAGCAATTCGCTCAGGTAAGCTGTTCTAGCTGGTGCAGTCACTAATCTGAAGCCATCTGATCCAACTGCATTTCCCCCTCGCATTCTGATATTGAGGGGAACAGGAAACCCTAATCCCGACCTGGAAATCCCCTCCTGTTAACCAAAATCCACATCTCGATCTCAACACGAAGTTGTATGATCAAATCGACCGTGATAACACTCTCGCCGCGCTCTGGCCGACCGCACACATCGACCAACTCCTAGGTAACACTACTACCACGCAAGGAACGAAATCCGGCGCTGAAATCTACGGCAACGCTAAGCTTCGTCTGAAATTCCAATACGCTAGCAGGGCTTGCAAGCAACCCCCGAGATGCGGCGGACGCGGGAGAAGGTGATTGGAGAGGAGGGTGTTCGGAGGAGTGGAGCGCTCACCGGCGGCGACATCTGCGGGAGCGACGCTAGCGGCGGGCGAGGGGGAGGAGGTAGCGGCCGAGGAGGGGGAGGGCTTGCTGCGCTTGAGGGCGCTCTTCAGCGCGGAGGGCCTCGGTGCCGGAGCCTCCGGAGGAGGAGGAGGAGGAGGCGCGGGGGAGGCCGCGCGGTCCTCGCCGGCGGGGGCCGCTGGCGCAGGCAGGCCTTCGAAGAGGTCGTCGGACGCCATGGATGTTTTTTTCCTCCTCTCTCGAAAGTGCTCCGTCGGTTTGATGATTCTTTTGCTTTGTTTGGGGCTTTGAACTGCCCGGCCCAGGAGAGCACAGCGTTTGGGCCGGATTTGAGAGCACGGACCTTTCATACCCCTAAAAAGCAAACTCACTCATATTCATAAACAAACTTTATACTAGATAAACGACATTTACTATGGATTGAAAGGAGTATCTGTTTTTTCTGTTTCCGCCGGTAGATCAAAATGATAAAAACAATTCTCAACAAGAAAAATCATTGTGTCAATAAGTTATGCAAGCCAAGTTGTCGATTCTGTAACACTCAAAAAAAAAAATTCGACCCTATGCAACTCTTCCTCGTCTACTCTGAACTGATTGCACGTGTGGATGCTCAAATGGGTGCAATCCCGAGCTCAATGCTTTCTACGATCTGTGTTTACCTTGTTATATATGAGAGCTGCCCATGCGGGACAAAACCTATTTGTTAGCCAATGGCAAACAAGACTAATCTAAACACGCTCGACATTTTTAGAAGGCCGAAGAAGAAGGCCCTCCCTCGGCATCCATGGAAAAAAAAGGCCAAAGAAGGCCCTCCCTCGGCATCCAATTATTTTGTTATATTTTCGTTGTTTCGCTGTCACCAATTCTCCTAGTAGCTCCTTAAAGAATAATGTCTCGTCCATCTAAAAGAGATCTCCAAATTTATGATGGATTTGTACCAAGTTCAGCATCAAGAATAGAACATGGATAATATTTTGCCTTCAAGATCTTTGCACTCAAAGATGTAAAATCATTTAGGATGCGCCAGACTTGCCTCGATAACAAGGCCAAGTTAAATACTTTAATATCATGAAAATCGAGGGCTCCTAGATTTTTTGGTTGTGTCATTGTATCACACGAGATGTGACATGGCTTTCTCTTGCCTTGTTTGTTATCCCATCATAACTAACCAAACATACAAGTTAAAATTTTCCAATTTGGCAATCTAAAGCTAGCCATTGCGGTATGGCTTGAGCCACATATATTATCAATACTTCCTTGCCCCACTGAAGACATAAGTTTATCCAACCATCCATTTATTCTGTCCCAAACTCTATCTCTGAAATACTTGAAAATTTCATTCATTGAGTGTCCCAAATTTGTTGGCATACCCAGGTATCTTTCACTCATGTACTCATTTTGTACATTGGGAATGTCCTTGATGCTCAACCTCAATCTCTGCTAAAAAATAGAAGAATTATCTAAGTCCGCTCTTTAATTCGAAGTTGCATAATAGACATCCAACATGTTTGATACTTCATTAACACCCTCAAAACTTGATTTTAACAACAACATGCTATCATCTGCAAACAAAATATGGTTTACTACGAGGGTAGTTGGAGCACCTTGATGCCACTCATAGAAAACGATTGAGAACTGGTTTTTAAAAGGCACGAGAAACCTTGGACCACAATCAAAAAAGGATAAAAAAAAAATAGGATCTTCTTGACGAATACCTCTGAAAGCATTGGCGGAGCGTGAAGCAATGTGGCGGCGCGGCAGGGGGAAGAGCGTTGGAGGCCTGACCATCAACCTACTCAAGCACGCGGTCAGGGGAGCTCCAAACCGTCATGACTCCCTCTCTCACTCTCTCTTGCGCGGTTGTGTGCTAGAAATGAGAAAGTGGAAAGGACAAAGGCGAAAAGGCAAAAAGAAAAGTGAGATCAACGGTTCAACGAGCGAGGAAAAACTAAAACGGGTCTCCCTCAAAAATTTAGTGCGCCTGCTAAAACAAAGCAACAAACTGGAACATGAACAAAAAAAATTAGCATGAATCTCAGGACAGAGATCGGACGGCTGAAAAAAAATGAATGAAGCCCTATTGTTTTCATCCGGATGAAAATTAGCAATTATAACACTCCTTTAAATTTATAATAAATATTGTTCATTTTGTATTAAGCTAATATAAACTTTATAAATGTATGTGTTTGGTCAACAGATAAGAACATGTAATTTTCGGTCAAACTGACATTGTGCATGTTAAGTCGAGAGTGGATGTTACGGCGGCTTCCAAGTTCCAAATCAGGCGACTGGATCATCGTCGTCGTCGTCGTTGTCTCGTCCCGTTGGCAACAGCAACCGAAGGACCGCTCCGAACCCCACGTCCATCCCATCTTTTCTTCTCTTCTCTTCTCTTCACGCACGGGCACGGCACCTTGCCTCACTGTCTCTCTCTCTCTCTCTCCCCTCTGCCGTCCACCCATTGCCACTGCAGCGCTGCCGCGCCGCCTGCCAAGCCATGTCCACCACCGCAGGCGCACCGCCCTCCTTGTACCCCTGCTTCGTCCGGGTCCGGCTCCCGCGCCTCGCTCCGGCAGCCAGCGGACGTAACAGTCTGCTCCTCCGATGCTCCGCGTCGGGCGGTGATGGCGATGGCGCTGGCGGCCGCCCCGATCCGGTCCTCGAAGAGCAGAGGCGGCGCCGGGCCGAGCTCTCCGCTCGCAGTTCCTCTAGCGAGTTCACCTCCCAAGGCGGCGGGTAAGTGCTCCCCGGCGAATTCCTTGTCCGGCATTTCTTTTCTCCTCGTGTAGCTCCGGCCTCCGGTGGTGATCGGGTGAGGCTTGAATCTTTTCTTGCTCAGATGGCTGGCCAAGCTGGGTCCGCCGGGGGAGCTCGTGGCTGGGCTGCTCAAGGTAGCCGGCGTTGGCGCGGCGGCGCGCAGGGGCCCGGAGCTGCCGCAGGTGGCGGGGTCGCTGGCGGCCAGGGAAGCCATCTTCCTGCCGCTCTACGACCACTTCCTCACCCTCGGCGGCGTCTTTCGCCTCAACCTCGGCCCCAAGGTGAGCACGCACGCCATTAAAGATTGCGAACTGCTCCCAAACTTGCAGTGTTTTCTGAACCCTGCCATGCCATGTCGCTGAAGGTCTCTGTTTTTTCTTTCTTTCTTACAGTCTTTCGTCATCGTCTCTGATCCAGATATAGCCAAGCATATCCTGAGGGACAACTCCAAGGCTTATTCCAAGGTTTTGCTATGAATTTGGTACTAGCCATTCTCAAACAGCATAGAAATGTCTGCTCTTCAGAAATGTTTGATTCAGTCATGGTTTTATCATGGTGGATGCAGGGCATTCTTGCAGAAATACTTGAGTTTGTGATGGGCAAAGGCCTGATCCCGGCTGACGGGGAGGTTTGGCGCGTTCGACGGCGCGCCATTGTACCAGCATTGCATCAGAAGGTCCTAGCTTTCTACTCACCATTAAGGTTTTTGTGTGCATTGCTTTCTTTCTAGAGAAATTTTATCCACTTTTGAATTCTGCTGCTCAGTTTGTAACAGAGATGATAGGTCTCTTTGGAAAAGCTTCAGATCGGCTGTGCCAGAAGTTGGACAAGGCGGCATCGGACGGGGAGAATGTGGAGATGGAATCTTTGTTCTCTCGACTAACATTGGATGTCATTGGGAAGGCGGTGTTCAATTATGATTTCGATTCGTTATCTTACGATAATGGAATGGTTGAGGTTGTTGTTCAGATTTTGCCTTATTCCTAAGTATATTTGTATGAGATTTGTATGAGTTTGTTGGTTCATGATCAGGCTGTGTATGTAACACTACGAGAAGCAGAAATGCGGAGCACTTCTCCTATACCAACTTGGAAAATACCCATATGGAAAGACATCTCCCCTCGACAGAGGAAGGTCAATGAAGCTCTTGTTCTGTTAAATAATATTCTTGATGAACTAATTTCTACATGCAAGGTAAATCCATTTCTTAGACTTTGAGGTTAATTACTAATTATTGTGTTTAGAAAAGTCATGACCCTAGGATTTCTACTGCAGAGGATGGTAGAAGAAGAAGATCTGCAGTTTCATGAGGAATACGTGAATGAGCAAGATCCTAGTATTCTCCGCTTTCTATTGGCATCCGGAGATGATGTATGATATAGATGCACTTGTGAAGTCTTTTAGATATTCTGGAATTTTGTATATATTAACAATGCTTCACTGTTCAACCCATCAATCTTAATTAGGTGTCCAGCAAGCAGCTCCGTGATGACCTGATGACAATGCTCATAGCTGGCCACGAGACCTCTGCAGCAGTCCTGACATGGACATTTTATCTTCTATCTAAGGTGGGGTATGGTTAATAACTCAAACTAAATGTTGTAGTAGTGTAGCAATATCCAGTGATATTATATTACTTTTAAATTCATTTTCATTAAACCATTTTATATTTTACTTATTCTCTTTCTGTTTTATATTGCGAACTTGTAGTATCCAAAAGTTATGTCCAAGCTCCAAGCTGAGGTAACTAGACTTTTACCTCTAATGTGGTTTTTACATGGAGGCTCACACTTGTAGATTGTAAAAATGACAATTGACATTTTCTCTGCTCAACTATCCACAGGTTGATGGTGTTCTAGGAGATGGTTTACCAACAATTGAGGATGTGAAGAAACTAAAGTATACTACTCGAGTTATTAATGAAGTAAGTACCAAAAGTGTTACATTTTCACGTGATGAGTTTTCCACTGAATGAGAAGATTATCATTGTTGTAGTCTTTGAGACTATATCCACAACCACCAGTTTTAATTCGTCGGTCCCTTGAGGAGGATATGCTGGGGGAGTACCCAATCAGCAGGTAAACATTTTCTAGCAAAATTCCAACTATTAGGTCACTAATAAAACAATCATTGATCCTTAGTCTCAATTCACGTGTAAGGAGTGATGCTCCTTTTGTCTACTTTTATCTTCTCCACATCCTTTTCCCTTGGATACTTGTGTGAGTAACATATTAGCATAGAGTGTTCCCACCTTTTCACAATCTTGTGCAGACTATTTTACTCAACATATTCTTTATCTGCCTTTTTATGTTGTTTCCCGTAGCTAAGTTTGTTTAATTGTTGTTGTTGGTCATTTGTATGTGTGATGTTTTTTATTTTAGCATTTACATAGAAATATAAACTTTTTGTAGTACTGAAAAATGTATTACTCTTTTCAAGGGGAGAAGACATTTTTATATCCGTCTGGAATCTTCATCGCTGCCCAAAGCACTGGGATGATGCAGATATTTTCAATCCAGAAAGGTGGCCTTTGGATGGACCAAATCCAAATGAGACAAACCAAAAATTCAGGTTCCATCGCTATTACTGTAATGAAAGTCTTTTTGGTACGCCATGTGACACCCCAATGTCAATTTGAATCGCCGTGAATGAACAGTTATAACTATTGTAGAGGGTTGAAGCAATGACATATTAGTATATAAAAGTTTCCTCCTAAGTATCCCTCTAAAAGTTGAAATCTGTACAAAAAAAACTAGGCAATACAGTTATGTTCTTGTGCTTTTTTTGGTTGTGTTTCTCTTTGTTAGTATTTTTTCAATTTACATTAGCACCATTATTGCAGTAAAATTGATATATGTCCAATGAGAGCAAATATTGCAAATAAATAAATGTATTTGTCATGTCACACTCTTAGAGATCCATTGGTGGTTGTCGTAGCTTTCCTTCGGAAGAATAGTAGTGCCATGCTATGGTTGTTTAACTAACGGCTTACAAAACTATTTTAGTAGGTTATAACTACTTTTTTTTTGCGGGGTATATAACTACTTATTTGTACAGTCTTGTTGCTTTTTCAGTTACATACCATTTGGTGGTGGACCAAGGAAATGTGTAGGTGATATGTTTGCCACTTTTGAGGTAAACCATTCTGATTATTTGGGGTTAGCAGATGATAATTTCGAAATAGCATTTTTAGATATCATAAGATTTAGATTTTAGAAATTTCATTTAGTAGTATTAAGGCCTTTCATTTATTTTATTTTTCCTTAGGCTTTCCCAATCTATGCATGCACCTAGAGGATGCCCATCCTACATTAATTTGTTCTATGACTATCAAGAATCCTGACATTTATGTAATTTTTTTTGCAGAATGTGGTGGCAACAGCAATGCTTATCAAGCGGTTTGATTTTCAGATGGCTCCAGGAGCACCTCCGGTATGTTCCCCATCAGCTTTTTGATTCCACGTAACTAATAAAACATATTCTCACATTTATGAGAAATATTATAGGTCGAGATGACAACAGGAGCAACGATTCACACAACCAAGGGGTTGAACATGACTGTTAGTCGGAGAACAAAGCCATCTGTGATTCCAACTTAGAGATGAGAGTCGTTTCCTGTTAGAAAGAAGTGCATGTTATACTCCATCAGTGGTCGTTTCCATTGCTCGTGTTGCTTCTAGAGAAGATCGAGAAGACCAACAACTGAAGGTGTCGACAAATCAAGTGTGTGATACATAATGAGTACGTTTCCATCTCATAACTACTCGAAAGTTCTACTGGTTAATTTTTCAGCTTTATTTTGTCAAATGATACCATGCATGCACTTTATTATTTGCTCCTTGATGCATTTCTAGCCTTTACAGATACCTACTATGTTGGAAAAAAATGTTGTTTGGTTTGCCGGTGTGAGAAGGCAGGATGAAGAGGTTCCACTAGACTCGTCTATTGCTACTACATTTTCTCTCATTTTCCAAGCATTTCTTCCATGGGAAATTCACACTTATCATACCATGTTTTGTCAACGTGCACTTAGTGTTTCATATTTTTAATACTAGAAACGAAACATGGCAAGGGATGTGAGAGAACTAAAATTCAAACATGCCTTTATTCGGTGGTTATGTATTTCCAGAACGAAATTGGTCCTGGAGTGATCGAAAAGAAAACTATTATGTATAACTTTGAAAGCAGTTCGTGAAACTTATTAGAGAAGCCATTTCTCGATCTCAATTGAAGTTATCTGTAATTTAGCTTTGATGACAAGAGTTTGTTTTATGGCAGCCATAAGAAAAGAGCTTGACTTCCTGTTTTTGCATCGATGTTCTTTAGCAGTTATCCTTTAGTTACAGGAAAAAATTACTATCTGTATATTCTGAATCGTTCTGTGTCCTCTATGATAGGTGTGTTGAACATCTATCTTGTATATGCCAAGATAAAAATATCTATGTCGGTCATTATAGTCTTCGTCTGGCTAAACTAAAGTAACGGAGGTATATTGTGCGACATCCCAAGTTATATCAATGGTAGGTACTCCCACCCTAAAAAACACAATATACGACATTTTTCTGTTTCACATACAATTGTTAAAAATGTCTTACATTTTGTTACCGAGGGAGTAGTAATCAATCAATCCATGCTCGCCTAAAGATCAAGGCCAGAACCATCCGCGCACATTCTGGAAAAACATTAGTATGCATGGTTGATACTTTTTTCTTGTTTATTAGGGGTTCAAAGCTTGATGTTCATGCTGTCAAGTTTATAGGCTATAGTAGCTACAGCCCAAGAGCATTTTGTATGATTGCAGGTACTTGTTTTGGGGGGTATGGATGCTAGGTAGTTCAGCCTAGGAATTTCTGCCTGCCACCGGGCCCGACATAAACAAAAATGACATGTAACTGAATTTGGGCAGTTTTTTTTTCCTTTGAGAAACATTTGGGCAGTGTTTTTTGAGACAAAGGTTTTTTTTAGGTGTAAACATGCTTTATTCACGCATGGGCACTTTTGTATTGAGAATTACGCATGGGCACGACCACTAACAGATAGTATTATTTTCTTTTAGATTAAGAGCTTTTTTGTTCGACATGCTGTGAGCAGGCTGTAGGTCCAACTTGATGAAGGCTGTAGGTCTGACTTGCTGAGATCATCATTTGTTTGATCTTCTTTTTTCATCTTTTACTTTTTATTCATATTTAGGAAATATTCTAATGCATATGTTCCAAAAAAAATTGACTTCATTGTTCAATGTTGTTTATTGTGCATTTATAAATATTCATGTATTATAAAAAATTAAAAGTAATAATCTCCGTGCCATCTAATAAAACACTCGTGTCATTTAAAAACGTTCACATGTTTTATAGAAACATATGTAATTCTTTTAATAAAATGTCAAAAAGGTCCATGTAATTAAGAAAATCATACCATTCAAAAAATTGTGACATTTTTCAAAAGTTCACGTGTTTCAAAAAATATGTTCGTGATATGAAAAAATCTTTATAAAATGTAAAAATATGTTGATTTTTTTTAAAAAAAATTATGACAGTTAGAAAAAAATCCTAACACTTAACAAATGGTTAGCATATTTAAAAATAATCTATGCACAAATTCATTATGTGTCAAAAAATATATTCAACATCTATTAAAAAAATGCTCAATGTGCATTTAACAATTGTCAATGTGCATTTAAAGATGCATGTTTTGAGAACATGGAAAATATATGAAAAACTAATTAGAAACAAAAAATAAAAGTCGCATAAAAGCTTGTAAAATCGGTTCATAGAAACTTCCCATAACCACTAAGCTATAGTATTATGTTAGACATTTAGCAGAGGGCCCATTAGCGGAGCACCAAATGAGAAGAATTTAGGTGGCCTTTGTTTAAGCTACAGCTACAGATTTTCGGATTCTAGCCCGTATAAAATCAGAATCCTAAACAAACTGGCAGATTTTAATCCAAGATGGTAAGAATCGATTCTATAAACATAGTTACCTTTCACGTACAAGCCAAAGCTGGAAAATAGGTGATTCCCGAGCTGCCAAGATGATTCCCGAGCGGCCACTTATCGAAGTTTGTGAATATCCAATATTTTGACAGTTATTACGAGTCAAATGCCATCCCACCGACACTGAAAGAAATCCTCTGTTTCCTTCCTCGTCTTCTTCTTTCTCAGAAACATGGAGCAGATGACGATGGCGACCACCTCGCCGCGCTAGTGACCTGCCGCCGGCCCTCCACCTGCGGCCCCAACTCGCCGGCGACAAGAGATCCGCCACCGCCACCAGAGACATCCAGCTGGCCTGCAAGGACCTCCACGGGCCGCCTCCTACTGTCGTTCACCGACGTCCCCAACTGCCGCCGCCGACTGCTGCTTTCGTCCGCCGCCGTAACTAACCTTCGTACGCCGGCTGTCGCTGTCGTCCGCAATCTCCATACTACCGTCCAAGCAGGTGCATCACTGTCGGCTGCTTGAACGAATAAATTTGCTACTGAAGCCTGAACTTTATTTGTAGTACATCACCGTCTACTGAAGCCTGAACTTGATTTGTATTGCAGGTATTGTTCAGCCACGCAAAAGGATTTTCCCTACCTCCATCTAGAAACCAGCAGCCCCAACTTCGGTCCTTGCTACCTTGCCCGAGCAAGGTGAGTTGTCCTTTAATTTTTGTTTCATTTAGCTGCTCCTGGTTGCAACATGTGTGACCATAGTTAATAAAATTGTATATATTAGGTTACCTTTACTTATATTAATCTTACGTACATAGATGTCAAAAGAAGCAAAAGCCAATTGGAATGCGGAAGTGACCGCGGTATTTTGCAAACTTGCCGCTGAGGAGAAGCTAAAGGGAAATAGGCCTCTCAAATTCTTGAACCCTGCTGGGTACAAGAATGTACAAATTGGATTTTTAGAAAAGACTGGAAGAAACTACATTAGGTTGCAGTTTAAAAATAAATGGGGCAGCCTGAGGACTTTGTATAGGGATTGGTTGATCCTAAAAAACAAAGCAACCGGCCTTGGCTGGAATGATGTAACAAACACCGTGATAGCAGACGATGAATGGTGGAAAAAAGCTGGTGAAGTAAGTTATCTAATGAGATCTAATTATTATGTACCTAATCTTCCACTACAATTTATTTTGACAAGTCCCAAACTCTTTATTCAGGAAAACAAGGACTTGTTGCAATTTCGTAAATGCGGCCCTGAAAATTTGGAGGAGTTGAGTATCATGTTTGAGAATATAAACGTTACAGGAGAAAGTTCTATCATGCCGGGATGTGAAAACACTGAAGCACATGATGTTGAAGATGACGAAACCGAGGAGGAGGAAGCACAACCTACCCAAGCCAAAAAGGCAAAGAAGGGGGCTGGGAAGATAGATGGAAGCTCAAACAAACAGAATCCTGTTCAAAGGGATTTCAAGCGCATGGTTGACCACTTGATTAGTGAGGATGCCGCGGTGAACTCAAATAAAAATAATGTTGCTACTGAAATTGAAAAGATAATGGAAGAAGTTGTGGCATGTGGAGCAGATGAAGGAAGTGATGAGTATTTCATAGCAACCAAGTTGTTTGCTAAGTTTGAAAATCGTTGTTTCTTCAACAATATGAAGACTAGCGAGGGAAAGAAGAATTGGCTTAGGAGGATGTATGACGAGCGAAATAGGCGTTAGGGTCACACTATATTTCCCTTTATTTATGTTATGTCGTTTGAGGCTTGTTGAACAATATTTACTTTATGTCATGTCAGTTGAGAGATGTTGAACAATAAAATATTTTTGTTTTATCTATGGAGAGTTGTTGAACATTATTTCATTTTATGTTTATATGTAGATGAGCACAAGTGAGAGCCATAGTGAAGAATCTGAAATTGATTCTGATTCTATGGCAACCTCAAGGAAGCAAAGGCAAAAAAGATACATGATGGTTGCACATGTTGGTATCATGTACAGTGAGAAGTATCTCACGAAAAGCAAGAGAAGAGTTCCTATTATGACCGGACAACAGTGGGTTACCGAGAACTTGAGTACTCCAAAAGATTGTTATAACATGTTTAGGATGTACAAGCCTTGTTTTGATAGATTGCATCGCACGCTTGTGCACACATATGGACTGAAAGCAACAAGAAACATGAGTTCAGAAGAAGCATTGGGCATGTTTTTATGGACCGTTGGGGGCCCTCAATCTGTGAGCCAAGTGGAGAATCGTTTCAAGAGATCAACTGAAGTTATACATCGAAAATTCAATGAAGTACTACAATGTTTGAATGATATGGCTGTAGACATCATTCGCCCAATTGATCCGGAGTTCAGAGTTGTGCATGATAGACTTCGAGATGCGAGATTTGCACCTCACTTTGATGGTTGTATAGGTGCAATTGATGGGTCACATATTCCTGTTGTTGTTTCAAATGATGAGATCGTCAACCATGTTGGTCGTCATGGATACCCAACACAAAATATCATGGCAGTGTGTGACTTTGACATGAGATTCACCTCTATAGTTGCGGGATGGCCAGGGTCAGCACATGACACAAGGATATTCAGAGATACTTTGGTGAAGTACGCAGATAGGTTTCCACATCCACCTATAGGTATTCATTTCTTTTTATGTGTGCACCATTATATTATATCATTCATCTTGTTGATTCCATTTATAAAACTATTGCTTTATGCAGGAAGGTACTATCTTGTTGACTCAGGTTATCCCAATTGTGATGGATATTTAGCTCCATACAAAGGGCAAAAATACCATGTGCCGGAATTTCGTCAAGGTCTCCCACCCAATGGTAAAAAAGAAATTTTTAACTATGCACATTCATCCCTACGCAATGTCATTGAGCGTGCATTTGGTGTATTGAAGATGAAATGACGTATTTTACTAAAAATGCCAAGTTATCCTTGTGAGAAGCAAGCTCGGATCATCATTGCATGCATGGCACTTCATAATTGCATTAGAGAAAGTCATCTGAGAGACTTGGAGTTTGACAAATGTGATAGAGACGAGAACTACATGCCAGGAAATTTACAACCGCTATCCATAGGCCATGTTTCCAACATTGTGCTCGGTGATGATGCAGCTATGAAAGCAACCCGTGAGGCGATTGCTGATGGATTGTTGGCAAATCAACCATAGTATCGTATAGCTTCATGAGACTATGATGATTGATGCAGATTTTAAATGATATGTACGACTATGCTGGTTAATGGATATTTTGGATGATATATTTGTACGTAATAATATGATAGTTGGATGTCATATTTCATATGTGTGCTTTGTCTTACATATTCCTATCATCATGATTTTTTTAAACATGTTTATTTTTTCTAATTCCCACTTTACGAAGTCAAAACTTGCAACTTGTGCTTTAATATTTGTATAAACATCATAGTCAACACTCTAGGGCGTGAAAATATGTTACAACATCCAAAAATTATAGCTGATCAACCACAGGGTAAACAAACAGACAGATTCTGATTCTCAGAAATCCAGAGCCACAGCAGATTCTCAGGAATCCATAGCCAGAGTGATTCTAGGAATCTGTAGCCCAAACAAAGGGGGCCTTATCCCTCGCGGATGTCACAGACGCGCTTCATGGGTGCCAAGTATTGCGTTTCGGTGCCGTTTTGCGGTTTGCTTGTAGCCCTTCTGCGGTTCATATGTGATGCCTTTTGGGTGCATATTTGCAGCTGCAGTCGTAACAACATTCATGTCCATAAACGTAACTACAGGGTGCAACCACAGTCACAGTCATAGTCACAGGTGCAACCATATTTTTCATGCAGTCACATGTGCAGTTAAAAGTGCAACCATAATTCTCGCGCAGCCATAGACACAACCATAGGTACATCCACAGTTTACACGCGTCATAGTTGTTGCTTCGCGCAGGACACAATTAAAAGACGACACGTGGCGGCTCAGGAGCGCACGAAAGTTACCTCTGCGAGGACGCGCAAGAGAATGTCCTCTAAATAGTGATTGTTACAAAGCTTTATTTGCTCGATATGTTTTTGCAACATGATGCTTGCTGCAAAGCTCTTTTACAACATAATGTTTGCTGAAAAGATTTGTTTGTACGTTGATTTCTTTTTGTAACATGATGTTTGTTGCAAAACTTATTTGTAACTTGTTGCGAAGCTTCATTTATGCGTATTGGGTTGGATCTTACTCCCTCCAACGATGCACAGAGCGGCCGATCAAACAACTAGATCGACCGGCTGCATTTCCCGAATAATAAACTTAACTTTCACACACATGAGGGCTCAAAAGTACCACCATAATTTGCCGCTGATAACGTAGGCACGAGTCGTAATCGTAACAGAGGCATGAACCTGGCCTTGGGGGGCATGGCACGCGTGAAGCGAGCCACGATGGAGCTGCACTGAGGAGACCCAGCTTATATTTATACCACTTCCATCACCACTCAAGTCCAGAGCTCATCAAGATCTCGCCATTTTTAGGAGCTCCAACATCGATCTTCCTCGACACGTACGTACAACCACCGACCAGATGGGCGGCGAGAAGAACAAGGCGGCGGCTGCCCTGCTGAAGAAGATCGCCGGCCTCCACGCCGCCATCTCCAAGCTGCCGTCCCTCAGCCCGTCCCCCGAGGTGGACGCGCTCTTCACGGCCCTCGTGGCGGCCTGCGCCCGGTCGACCGCCGCCGTCGACGTGGCCGCGCTGGGCCCGAGGGCCCGGAGGATGCGGTGCGAGCTCGTCCGCCTCTGCGCCGACGCCGAGGCCCGCCTCGAGGCGCACTGCTCCGACGCGCTCGCCGCCCTCGCCGCCCCGCTCGACCACCTCCGGCTCTTCCCCTACCACGACAACTACGTCCGCCTCGCCGAGCTGGAGCACGCGCTGCTGTCCCTCCACGCGCCGGACCGCCTCGCCGCCGCGCCCGCCCGCGTCGCGTTCCTCGGGTCCGGCTCGCTGCCCCTCGGCGCGCTCCTCCTCGCCGCGCGCCACATGCCCGACGCCGCCGTCGACTGCTTCGACCGGTGCGGCGCCGCCAACGAGCGCGCTCGGAGGCTGCTGCTCCGCGGCGGGGACGACGACGGCGTGGCCGCGCGCATGTCGTTCCGCACGGCGGACGTCGTCGAGGACCTCAGGCACGAGCTCGCCGCGTACGACGTGGTCTTCCTGGCGGCGCCCGTCGGGGTGACGCCGGAGGAGAAGACCCGCGTGATGGCGCACCTCGGCCGGCACATGGCGGCCGGCGCCGCCCTCGTCGTGCGGAGCGCGCACGGCGCCCGCGGCTTCCTGTGCCCCGTCGTGGAGCCCGCGGAGGTCGGGAGGGCCGGGTTCCAAGTGCTGGCCGTGCACCATCCCGCCGAGATGATCAACTCCGTCATCGTCGCGCGTAAGGTGCCGGCGGGTTGCCTCGAGCTGGTGCCTCCGGCGGTGAGCCCGCCGTGCAACTGCTGCGAGGTGGAGAAGAGATTGCCGCCGACGAGCTGCCATCTTGACGCCATGGACGAAATCCGTAGGCGCGCATGGTGATTGATTCAATGTCACGAGCTTCGTGATTGGATGTCGTCAGCCCACCACTTTTTTTTTTGTGACGCGTCGAAATAAGGCCAAAATCCCGATTTCAGCCAGGGCAAAAGTGAGCTCGTTATCGCAATCCCAGTATTAAAGCATCTAAGCAGGAGTTTTGTTTTCGTACACCTCTTTAAAATGTTTGCACGAATTTTAAAGATATATAAAAAATATATTCTTGTATCTTTACCGCCAATAAATTCTAACATCTATTTTCCAAATGCATCAAACAAAAAATTACAACGATATAATATTTCTGATTAAAGAAATAACTTTTAATCTGAACCGAAATATGTAAAAGAAATTAACGGGTGTGTACCGAAGCAAAACTCCTCTAGCAAATGCTAGATCTTGTAAAACTGTAAAATAATCATTGTTATAGTTTATTTAAGGGTGAAAATGTACATTTCAGCTTACAAACTGTCGGTCCTATAAAAATTTATACAATCAACATACAAAACCTCTCGTTCCTAAGATAAGGAGTTTTGTAGGCAAAATTTCTAGCTCTTACTATACCAAAAAAATCGTTGGTGAAAGGGAAGTTTCACGTCAACCACCATCGCCAGCTCCTATTTTCGGCCATCCCCATCATCACGGACCATCCAGCTGATATCATCCGCCCTTCCTCGCCTCATTTCCAACGGCCATTACACCCCTCGAGCTATTGGGTGGTCGTGACAGCTTCATCATGGATGTGGGTTCAAGGTTGCCGCCGGGACCGACAACCATCGCGCCTCTTGAGCTCGTGATTTAAAAGCAACAACTTTTTATGAATGCATATATGTAATTGTTATCATTGTTTTAGGTTTAGCCAAGGTTGATGTGTAACTGTCTCTACTCAACGTTGTTTTTCGTCTCATATCATCTCGCTGATATATTGTTAAGGTAATAAATTACTATAACAAAAATCACACACATTTTTTGTTTTTTCATTAAATATTCTTATATTTTTAATCTAAACAATTTCTCTTTTAAAAAAGAATTTATAATCAAATTATACTATACGTATTTCATAAAAAATATATATTAAATTATTTATTAAAAGTTTATGCAGCAACGCGCGGGGTATCATCTAGTTATAAACAATGATACGGCCCTGCTGAAAAATAACTCATTAAACAAACCAATATATATGTTCTACTAATAGCACTTTGCTATAGCATGATATAGTAGCTATAACAAGATATATCACGCTAATAACGGATTTTAAGATCGATGCTATTTTTCTATAACGCGATAATTTTTCATTGGTCGGGATTATGTTCCAACACGGTATTCACTCATTGCTATAGTGTACCGATAAATTTCTTTTGATTTATTCCAAGACTTTCTCTATCTTAAGTTCTACATGTTGGGAGTTGCTTATAATACTACTCTCAGAACCCCTAGTACTGGAAGAACAAATACTGCTACTAAGTCAATAGCATAGATATGGGATAGTGAATGGAGGGTGTAGGAGGACATCGGGAGAATGATCATAAAGTCAGACACTCATCCAAATTTAGGTCTCATCAAGTTAACAAAAGTATCTTAATCGTGCAAAGAACAGACTAGTTGAATTACAACGATTCGTATGAGGCAAAACATCTGGTTGGTCGCATAAGTGAATCGCAACACGTGCGATGGGGTGGGGGCCTTCCCCCCCCCCCCCCCCCCCCCCCAAACACACACAACCGTATGTATTCGACCTTATTTTTATTTGTCAATGCGAGGAGAATTTTCTCTGATTCCAGTGTGGTAGAAGAAAGAGGTTTTGGCAAAGTCTACAAGATATTACTAGGAAAAAATGTGATGAAATTACTGACAAAAGGCTTAGTGGTCAAATTGAAATAAGACTATGTTCTCGCAAAAAAATAAAAATTGCATGGACCATCTCATTGCCATCCTCACTCAACACACTCACTTCCTCGAGGATGGTGATCGCTGCTCAAGCGAGGATGGCGGTGGCTCTCCTGATCGGGGCCCTGTTGATCAGAGTGTGTGACGATGCTTCGTTCTCCGAGGACCCAGTCGATCTAAAGGAGTGAGTATAGTACAATAGCTAGGCGGATAATACTAACGTAGACTGAGTTACACGTATTGCTTTAGCTAGGCCCATTTTTTCCTTGAGAAATGCAATAGCGTGATTTTTTGCCTGATTCTGGGTGCTGTGAACGGGCAGGCGATGGTACAAGCCCTACGACTGTCTCAGGTGCGACCTTTCCGCCGCCTCAGTGAGAGGTCCACGACGGCGGGAACAACGTGGCAAACTGGCCATGCTCGCAGTCCGGATGGACAACCTTGGATTCACGACATAGTCGTGATGCTGCTTGCTTCTATCGCCCTTTAACAATGCATGCTCAAAGCACATGGTACTAAGGCTATGGGTACGTACGTAGTGATGATTTTGTGCTAAAAAAATACATAGAGAGGATGCTCTATAATAAGTAAATAAATAAATAAACAAACAAATAATGTCGGACTTCGTTGATTTGTAATGACTCCATCATTCAGTGAAGAAGAACTCCTACCCAACTGCTACAAAAACCCATCAACAAGGTTCATCTTTTTGTGTTTATTGGTGGTTGTCTTGCACTAATATATTTTTAGGTAACATGTTTTTGTATGCATACGGAGTGGACCTTATTTTTATTTTTCAATGCAAGGATAAATTTAACTGATTCCAATGTGGTAGGAGAAAGACGTTTTGGAATAGTCTACGAGGTAATACTAGAAAAATGGTGATTAAATTAATGTCAAAATGCTTAGTGATCGAATAAAAATAGGACATAGTAATGATTCTAGACAAAGTATCGAGGAGGTTAGAAATGAATTAATTTAATCATGAATTTGAGACACTAATCTAGTTAAAACTTTTCTAGCTAGTATTTCATTTGTTGTTAGTTTCTACATCAGCGGCGATGGAGGTGGTCCTCCATCGCATTCGGTTCGATCTTCGCTACAGGGACGGGGATATTACCTCGATCTCGTGAGGGGGCGTGGCGGCATGGCAGGAGGCCACAACTCACCGTAGGCAGACGGATTACGAGCTTAGCGGTACGTTTCTCGCATATGTGAATCCCAACATCGTGTGATGGGGGGCATTGCCCCCCTCCCTTACCATGGTCAGTCACGACAGAAGTCTAGGGCTGCTGGATTTTTACTAGCGTCTCACCTTCGCCACCACCATGTCGAGATGCGAGATTATTAGACTCCTATTTAGCTCCAGGATAATTTGGTTGAGCATATGTGATGGCCTGAAGTCGAGGGACAACGTGACTGTCATACTGGTTCGGTTCAATCCCATTATCAGTACCTTCCGCCTCCGCTCGCGATTGCCGACGTGCCTAGCAGTAGCGCTAATCCAACTCTCACTGCGAGCAGCAACAATCCTGATGCTGGCGCTGAAGCCAAGACTGAGACCAGCATGGCATGCGGCACACGTTGGCAACCAGTAGATATACAAACTCCTTTTAATTTTAATTTAGTTGTAATTATAAAAATTTGAGTTTGTATTTGGGATTATAAAACTATTTATTTGTTGTTAGTTTCTACAGCAGTAGCGATGGAGGTGGTCCTCCATCGCATTCGGTTCGATCTTCGCTACAGGGGCGGGGATATCACCTCGATCTCGCGAGGCCATGGGGATGTGCGGCATGGCAGGAGGCCACAACCCACCGTAGGCCGACGGATTACGAGCTCAGCGGTACGTTTGTCGCATAAGTGAATCCCAACATCGTGTGATGGGGGCATTGCCCCCCCCCTCCCTTGCCATGGCCGGTCACGACAGAAGTCTAGGGCTGCTGGAGTTTTCCTAGCGTCTCACCGCCGCCACCACCATGTCGAGATGCAAGATTATTAGGCTTCTATTCAGCTCCAGGATAATTTGGTTGAGCATATGTGATGGCCTGAAGTCGAGGGACAACGTGACTGTCATACTGGTTCGATTCAATCCCATTATCAGGTACCTTCCGCCTCCGATCGCGATTGCCGACGTGCCTAGCAGTAGCGCCAATCCAACTCTCACTGCGAGCAGCAGCAATCCTGACGCTGGCGCTGAAGCCAAGACTGAGACCAGCACGACATGCGGCACACGTTGGCAACCAATAGATATACAAACTCCTTTTAATTTCAATTTGGTTGTAATAATAAAAATATGAGATTTTATTTGGGATTGTAAAACTATTTATTTATGTGATAAAATTGTTATTTATACAATATATGATGAATTGTGTGATGAATTTGGCTCGTGAATTTGCCTGAAAACTTTGGACGCGGCCGTGCGGACAGCACCGCAATGCGTTTGCCTGTTGGTCACAACAATCACATCACAGATGCGCGGACACACCCAGACATCGGCGCTCCGGCCTATGCAACGGACATAAATTGAACAAATCGCGCGTGCGTTTACATCGACGCGTTGTCAGATGCCCTATGGCCTTTTACTCTCTTAAGTCTTAAGGGATCAGCTAGAAATGCCCTTGTAACATTTTTTTTTCTAAATATGCCCTTGAACAAATCGCGCGTGCGTTTTCACTCCATGCTGGCGCTCGACGTGCCCGCCTCGGTCCTTGAGCGGATCAACAAGATCTGCCGAGGTTTTTTGTGGACGGGCTCGGAGAACGCCCGGGGCGGTCAGTGCGCGGTGGCTTGGGAGCTGGTGTGTCAGCTCAAGTGGGCTGGTGGTGTCGGCATTGTGAACTTAAAGTGGATGAACGTGGCCCTGAGGAGTCGTTGGTTATGGCTGCAGCGGTCGGATCCGGAGCGCCCCTGGGCTGAGTTCTCGCTCGACATCCCCCGTCGCTCCCGGGCGATTTTCGAGGCAGCGACGATCGCGGATGTGGGGAACGGGTCGGCTTGTCTCTTTTGGGAGGATCGGTGGCTTGATGGTTGGAGGCTTCAGGAGATCGCTCCACTTATCTATACCAAAGTTAGGCCGCGCATCCGCGCTACGCGGTCGGTGGCAGAGGCTCGAGAGGGTGTCTGGGCACGCGACGTTGGCCCAGACTTGTCGCCCCTGGAGTTGAGGCAATTCCTGCAGTTATGGGAGCGAATTGGGGAGATGGCTTCACCCCAGGCGATCCCAGACAGGATTCGGTGGGCGTGGGAGCCCTCGGGCACGTTCTCAGCGCGATCGGCCTATGCGAGCGGTTTTGTGGGGCGAGAGGTGGACCTGGGGGGCCTCCATCCTTTGGAATTCCCGAGCTCCAGCGCGCTGCAAGTTCTTTTGTTGGCTGAGTTTGAAGAACAGGATCTGGACCTCGGATAGACTTGCGCTCAGAGGTCTCCCCCATCAGGACGCTTGCCCGTTTTGTGCTCAAAATGACGAGACGGTGGAGCATATCTTGCTGACCTGCGTTTTTTCGCGCGAGATCTGGTTCAGAGTAGCGTCTGCTTGGGGAGATGGTGTGACGGCCCCGGGACCCGAGGATACTCTGCTCGATTGGTGGTCTTCCATCTCTATTCGGGTGCCTTTCCGCAAGGACTTCAATACCCTGACGACTCTCGTGTTATGGGAACTGTGGCTGCACCACAATGCCATAGTGTTTGATGGAGCTACTCCCTCTATTGGCGCGGCCTTGGGCAAGGTGGTCGCCAGAACGCGAGAATGGATGTATGCGGGATTCTTCAGGAGAGATGTAGGCTATCTCTTAGCTGGGTTAGCTAGGTGGGCTAGCAGTGAGGAATAGCGGATGTTGTAGGGGTCGTGCCCTTCGTGGCATGATTTGTATCGGTGGACGGGCTTCTTAACCCTCTCCTTCTATTAATCGAAGATACGCATGCTTGTGCGTATTCTATAAAAAAAAAGTCTGACTGAGATTTAGCAAGTCCCAATAATCAACCATCCGATTTCCTCCCCGATCCGCTCTAACTAGATCTGGGTGAACACATTCTATTTGATGATTGCCGTTGAAAATGTGATGTATCCATACATGAACGTGTCTCCAGACTAATGTAAAAAATAAAAAACGTGTCCATGCATTCGAATGATTGGGTCAAACTTCAACCGGTTTCCCCGCCATTTTCATCTCCTCTCCATTCCTCCCCGGCGGAGCGGAGAGGAGCCACGAGCACCGCCCAATCCCAGCGTACCAAAGCTACGATTACGCCGAAGCAAGGGAAAAAAAATCCGGGCATGGCTCCGCTCCTGCGGCTGCTCGCCGCGCTGCTGCTCGCCGCCGTGTTCCCGGCGCCGGCTGCCTCGAGCTCCGCCGTGGACGTCGGCGTGAACTGGGGCTCGCAGCTCACGCACCCGCTGGACCCCTCCGCCGTGGTGAAGATGCTCAAGGACAACGGGATCATGAAGGTGAAGCTGTTCGACGCCGACCCCTGGCCCGTCGGCGCGCTCCTCGACTCCGGCATCGAGGTCATGCTCGGCATCCCCAACGACATGCTGGAGACGATGACCAGCTACGGCAGCGCCGAGGACTGGGTGAAGGAGAACGCCACCAGCTACGGCGACAAGCTCAAGCTCCGGTACGTGGCCGTGGGCAACGAGCCCTTCCTCAAGAGCTACAACGGCACCTTCATGAAGACCACCGTGCCGGCGCTCAAGAACATCCAGAAGGCCCTCGACGAGGCCGGCCTTGGCGACAAGGTCAAGGCCACCGTCCCTCTCAACGCCGACGTCTACGTCGGCGACAGGCCGTCCGAGGGCAAGTTCCGGCCCGACATCGACGACGTCATGACCGACATGGTCAGGTTCATGCACGACCACGCCGCACCCTTCGTCGTCAACATCTACCCCTTCCTCAGCCTCTACCAGAGCGACGACTTCCCCTTCGAGTTCGCATTCTTCGACGGCGGCCGCAGCATCCAGGACAACGGCGGGGTCAGCTACTCCAACGTGTTCGACGCCAACTACGACACCCTCGTCAGCGCGCTCAACAAGGCCGGCGTCCCCAACCTCAAGGTCATCGTCGGCGAGGTCGGCTGGCCCACCGACGGCAACAAGAACGCCAACGCCAAGCTCGCCAGACGCTTCTACGACGGCCTCATGAAGAAGCTGGCCAAGAAGGAGGGCACCCACCTCCGGCCGGGGAAGATGGAGGTCTACCTCTTCGGCCTCTTGGACGAGGACATGAAGAGCATCGCGCCGGGCAACTTTGAGCGCCACTGGGGCATCCTCACCTACGACGGCAAGCCCAAGTTCGCCATGGACCTCTCCGGCCAAGGCAACGACAAGCTCCTCGCCGCCGTCTCCGACGTGGAGTACCTTCCCAAGCAGTGGTGCGTGTTCGACGACGACGCCGCCAAGGATCAGGGCAAGGACAAGCTCCCCGGGAACATCCAGTACGCCTGCGCCACCGGCGACTGCACCGCGCTGGGCTACGGCTGCTCCTGCAACGACCTCGACGACAAGAGCAACATCTCCTACGCCTTCAACATGTACTTCCAGATGCAGGACCAGGACGTCCGCGCCTGCGACTTCGACGGCCTCGCCAAGATCACCGACAAGAACGCATCCACCAAGGACTGCCTCTTCCCCGTCCAGATCGTCAGCGCCGCCACCCCCGCACGACGGCGACGGCCGGCGGCGCTGCTGCTGCTGCTGCTGGCCTTGGTTGTGACGATGGGTTTTATTACCATGTAGTAGAATTTGGGAATCTAAGGCAGGAAGCTTTTTTTCATCTCACAGATGTTCCGCAACAGACTAGCCTTCGTTTGAAATTTAGATACTCTTTTGTAAGCACTTTTTGTTACAAAACGTTACACAGAGTGCAACGTCAGTCAAAAAGAAGACAGGGTTAATTACAGAGGTTTAAGCAATGTCACAAAAACGATAAAAAAAAAAGCTGACGTTACTGGAGACCTACACTTGATTCCACAAAGAATTTATATCCACGCAGCCCGATTTGTGTTTCTTTTTTAACAAAAAATAATCCAGCAAGCCCTAAAATAAACCCAGCAGAATATAAAGTGCAAAGCTCAGAAACAGCAGGACAAAGAGAAACATCTTTCATCCTTTGGTTCAAGCAACTTCCACCATGGTACATGTCTGTATTTTTAAGGAGAGAGATAAGTAAGATATGCAGAGGGTGTGGTTTTACTTTAGTATACACAAACATCTGGAAACAATCCTAGACACAAGACGGTATTCATAGTTTTGGAATCAACCTAACGCGATCCTGGAACAACCAACATGCTCCGATTGCAGTCAAGCAAGATATACAGCAGTTTACATCCTGGTGTTGTATGGCAGACAAAAACACAGCAACATCCTTCCTGATGCGATTCAGGGACAGAGAGACCGGATAATGAGGATGAAGTAGACCAGCTCGAAATGGAAGCCTGCATAAAAACAGAGGAAACAATGAGAATATGAGAGCCCAGGTTGGAAGAAGCAGTAGATGAAGGGAAAATTGTATGAGAGATTATCCACTTAGATGGTCATTGGACCAGCATGCCACTTGATCTAGTCATACGAATGTTGGAAGGATAGTTTGCTAGTATTAACATGAAACTCAACACAAGTTTTTTTTTTAACTTCGTTAGTTCATAGGGTAGCAGCATTTGACGCATTTACTCAATGTACAGGCAACAAAATAGCAACTCACTAAAACTGCCTTTGGTGATGCCTGCCTTAAGTATGCATCTGCTAGTTTGACCAATCAAACATTTGATCCTTACTTTCTACTCCATTCCTTTTTATAAGACGTTTTAGCTAGTGCACTCTGAACTGTCTTGTGTGTGTGTCTGAAATATGTAAAACGTCTTATAAAAAGGAACAGAGGGAGTATTATCATATTGTGGTGCCAGGGATTGAAATGCATAGTGGGCCAAAGGGTGTGGAAATGGTGCAACAAGATCTAGTACGGTATGCTTCTTCAAACTAGATCGGAACTAATATCGGAGCACACTATTAACACATATATGCCAACTATCAAAGATATGATAGTGAAGAGTGGTCTGGTTACTTACAGTCGAACAGCAGAAGAAAGTTCTACTGGATAGCAATTCGCTCGGAAGGCACTCCATGGGCACAGAGGATATTTAGAATACGGTTAACTATAACATCTTCCTTCACCAGTCTGCGCATGATTTTGACTATCTTGAGATGTTTCGATAGTGATGATTGCTCCTTGGGGTCATAGATTTCATCTGTTAACATCACACGTTCTCTCTGTAGCAAACAAAAACATTTTACTGAAGTCAGCAGGAGGTACATGGCGACTTCAAAGAAAAACCTATCTATCAAACTTTGAGAATATGTACCTCGTGAGTTTGAAAATCAAGATCAAGTGTCAGCGTCTCTAGAATTGGTGAGTGCTGGAGGAAGTAAACCAACCCAGTGAAATCATCATCCGCACACCATTTATTCAGCAACAACCATTTGAGATTGCTAAACATGGGGCACCATTTCAAATCCATTCTGAAAATAGATAACTGGACAAAATGAAGGGGGTTAAAGAACAAAACAAGTACATGCTTTGAAAACTTTCTGGCGGTTTCTATTTTGCACAGAAATTAAGCTAATTAATAAGTGTTACCAGATACTGAGATTTATATCCCAAGTTGTACCTTGCCAGTTTCTGGTCTACTCAGAAATATTGCTCACATACTAATCTCATTCCTACATGTTTTAATACTATGCCTTACTAAAGTACCAAGTAGAGATATGCATATTGACAGACAAGTACATAGAAACATCAATATTCAAACATGTGAAACAGTGAAAACAATAATGAACTGAGCTTGTAATGACAGATAACTGGATACAAACATAAACGAGATCTAGCAGATGAAAAACAGCAATAGGAATTAGCAAAAATGGGAGCATACCTGATCATCACTTGTTAACTCCAAATTTGTAGCACCAGACAAGGCTTCCAAAACTACAGAACATCCTGCTTGCCTATCGCATCCTTCACATGGTACATCAAAACAGTAATGATACTTCTGATCTAAGGACTCAACAGATGCTGTTACCAGAGATGGCATGCTATCAAGCAATGGAGTCAGACCCTGGCATGGAGCTAGTTTCAAGCTGATCAGATTCGGTGCAGAAATACGACGGCGGATTTTATCGTCAAAGCACCCGCCTTTGATGTTCAGATACCGTACTGACCGGCACAAGATACTCGCGTGGATAATACAGCCTTTCATCTCCAACACGTCTAGCACCTGACAACCCGTGAAATCCAGAGAGCGCTTAAACTGCATGAAACATAGCTCTACCCTCTTGAGGTGCGAAGAGACGAGAACCAGGTTGGCTGTAACCGAACCAGCAACAACACGGAGCGTCTGAACTTCATTCGACAAGGCATACTGGAGCCACGGCTTGATGCGGGTGAACGCCTCCTCGCAGTGAAAGGCGTTGTACTCAGAGCAGATGTCGCACAGGTTCAGAGGCGTCGGGCGCCGGCGGCGCAGCAGCTCATCGACGAACTTGCCCCTGGGGCCGTCGTCGCCTCGCGGGTCGTCCTCAATGCGCAGGGTGGGCACGGACTTCCAGAGCGTGCGCCAGCGCCGGGCGAGCACGCAGGTCCGCACGGAGTCGCGCGAAGGCAGGAACGACATCAGGTACATCAGTAGGTCGTCCGGGAGGTCGCCGATGCGGTGCTCGCTGACGGCCGCGGCCGTTGCCGTGCTTCGCTCCTCGTTCATCCTCCTGAGCATTTCGTCGAACAGGTTGCCTGCGACAAAGCTGCGGGGTGCAAGAATATGTATCACCGGATGGGATCACCTCGCGCCGCCGCAAGAAGCCCTGTGCGCCCCCTCCTCCACGACGTTTTGCTCGATTCTCCGTCCCGATTCTTGCTTGGTGGGAGAGGGAAGACAGGCAGAGGTATTCTTGCTTGACACCTCCAGTTAACACCTCGCCTCGAGCAGACACCGGAAAGTGTGGTTTTTGGACGATTTTTGGGCGGCGGGCTTGGGGGTGGGCGGGTGCCTCGTGGCGAGCTCCGATGTCCCGGCGGCGAGCCCGCCCGCGCGGACCGACGGTGAGGCGAGCTCTCGACGGGCAGAGGGATGCGGCGCTGCCGCCAGACCTTGCGAAATGGGCCGGCTAGGCCCGCCCCCCCATTAAACGTGGTGTGAGACCTTGCGAAAGTACGGCCCATTAATTAAAAGGTGCCGGTCCATGGCCTGTTTTATCTTTTTATGGACCCCATGCTTTTTGGGCCAATTTGAGTTGTTTAGTGTCTTTCGGCTGTATTTTGGCCCAATATACTAATATAAGGACGGCGATAAGTGTTGAACGTCAGGTCAAACAGCTCTCGCACCAAACGAAACGTTTGGTCGTTGAGCGGGGATTCAATCGAGCGAAATCATCGTTCGGTGGAGGAACCTGCAGCCCGAACGATCGTTCTCCCCTCCCACTGTTGCACTATAGAAAAAGACTAAAAGCCCGTTTTATTGGGCCTCTTTATGGACGAGAATAAAAAGTATAAAAACAAACGGTCCAAAAACCAGTAAAAACTAAAAAAGATACAAGAACTCCTTGCCATCAAAACAAAAAGGAAATTGTTTAGTGTAAAAATTCCATGGTTGCTGATCTACTTTCAAATGAACATAAACAAATGGATTAAAAAAATCAACTACTGATCCACTTTCTTGTCACCATCGGTCTCTACGGAAAATTCTTATAAAGAATTGCGATGGCAAATTTGTATCAAGAAATACCGGGTGTGAAAAACACACATTTTTTTTTTGAAATTCATACTATGAACAAGAAATATAGCCAAGACTGTGATGATAGATTCGTATCAAAAATTGCCATGTTTGTATGAGGAATTTGTTGTGTGTAAAAACATAAAATTTTGAAAGATCAAGTATGAATAAGAATTTCCATGTCACAAAAATGTGCATCTATCATGTCGTACAACTAAGAATTGTCGTTTCACACAACTAAAAATTGCCATGGCAATTTTTAATGTGTTATCCATGGCAAGTTTCTTTTATATAAAGCATGGCAATTTTCAAAAAAATGTGCATCTATCATGTCGTACAACTAAGAATTGCCGTGTCAAACTACTAAAAATTTTCATAGCAATTTTTAATCATAGTTTTTGTCGTGCATAACAAATTTATTTTCTATAAAGCATGGCAATTTTCAAAAAAATGTGCATCTTCCATGTCGTACAACTAAGAATTGCTGTGTCACACAACTAAAATTTTCCATGGCAATTTTCAATGTGTTGTGCATGACAAATTTCTTTTATATAAAACATGGCAATTTTTTTAAAAAATGTGCATCTATCATGTCGTACAACTAAAAATTGCCGTGTAACACAACTAAAAATTGCGATGGCAATTTTTAATCATAGTTTGTGTTGTGCATGGCAAATTGTAAGAGCAAGTTTTGCCCCCGAAGGTTTTGGACATTGTTGGACAAAGCAGAAGTGGAACTAATATTGTTTTCGAGTATAAACAGATACTTAGGTTCCGAAAGAATGGAGTTTGCAAGTAGAAGGTCGAAGGACAACTCGCTGCAGCAGAGCTGCAGTCATCTACCGAACCCTTTGAAGGAAGACGACCTCTAAAAATGTAGTCGAAGAAAAAGTCTCTCTCGAGTGAAAGCGCAACGAGGAGAAAGCTGAAGCTGGTCAAAGACTTAGTCTTTTTACTAGTTTCTCTTTATTTTCTTGAGTCGTAGGAAAAACCGTACTATCAAGAGGGGTTTGCTAGTTGAGATCTTAGTCGAAGTGAATTTGCTCTGCTCAACCAAAACCCACAAAAGCCTACCGAGAGAAATCTTACTGAGTCGAGTGAATAGCTCGAAGGTAAAGTCATCGCACTTTGTGCCTTCGAGAGAGAACTCGTTCGGTAAGTCAGCTTACTTGTTCCTCAAGTAAGTTGCGCTGTGATTGGAATCCGACCGTTGTGGACACGCGTCAAGCGGTTGCATCGGGATCGCCAACTATAAATACCCCGCACCTACCCGACAGTTCGGGTCGGCCGCTCCACTGAAGATTCTAAGACAGAAGTCTGTGAGCATCCCAAGAGAGATTCAACGAGAGAAAACCAAAATCCCAAGTCTGAGCTGAGTTGAGCAATTCACTATGACTTAGGTCGAGATTAGCCGATCTTTTTATCTTGGTGAACTGCAAGTCTCCTAGACGGTTAGACGTCGCCTGTCAAGCAGTTGAAGAGTAATTTTCACTGCTGAAGAAAGTTTGTAAAGGTCTCGGAGATGCCCTGAATCATCTACCACGAGTGAAAACTGGACAAGCTCGAGGAGTTTGTTGCAGTGGAGAATAGGACGGAGAGAGTTTTGCTCCAGGTGTTCAATCACCAGTCCCTCCAACCAGACGTAGCACTTTGCATAGTGTGAACTGGTTTACCAAACATCGTCGTGTCAGGCTCGTTTTCCTTCATACATTTAAATTAAGTATTCACTCGTAGCCTGTATGCCTTCGATGTTTCCCTTCGCCCTTAATTCTTTCGAGCTATGCATTACCTTCGATACTGTATTTCCTTCGAGATGTTCTTAGTCCTTCGCAGTTTGCATGAATTCCTTCTAAGTTCCTTAGAATTTTTAGAAGTGATCATTCACCCCCTCCCCCTCTGATCATTCTTGAGCTTTCAATTGGTATCAGAGCTAGGCACTCCCTACGCTCTGCGTATTTTGGTCTAACAACCTGGAGTGTTGTCAAGAATGTCGTTTGCAGATGTTCGCTCGGGGGAACCAATCCATATCTTCAATGGGAAGGACTATCCCTATTGGAAGGACAAAATGAAGAGGAATATCATGGTTATCAACTCTGCCGCTTGGGAAGTTGTCAAAAATGGTGTAACTGTCAAAGACACAAATGCCATCACTCCTGAAGAGGCAAAGAAGATAGAACTAGATACTGAAGTCTGGGTCTTCATAACAAATCATCTGATTCCAGAGAAATACCATGAGGTCAAGAATATTCCTTCGGCCAAAGGTGTTTGGGATTATCTCGAGAAGATTGGTGAAGGTGTCTCTACTCAGAAAGATGCTCGTATTGACACCCTTCGAAACAAGTTCTATCGTTTCAAGAGGCACGAGGGAGAAAAAGTTAGCTCCATATACAGCAGACTCACTGCGCTGTCAAATGAACTGATTTCTCTCGGTGCCGAAGACATTACCAATCGGATTATTGTCAGAACTTTGCTCCGTTCCCTTGATGATTCCTTTGATCACATTGTGCTGATGATCAAGGAAAGGACTGATTTCAAGGATCTTGTTGCCGCTGATATTCTCGAGAGACTTAATACCTTCGAAATGGAAGAAGATGAAAAACTTGATATTAATGGGACACGAAGAAAATCTCATGCACTGAAGGTCAGAGCTTCACATCACTCCTCTCCTGAAGCTAGTTCTGAATCGGGTTGTGCCTCAGATGACACCGAGAACATTGGAAAAGATCTGGCACTGATAATTAGAAGATTCAATCGTTTTCAGAGAAGGAACTCCTCTTCACCGAAGAAAAACTACTCTTCAAGACATTCAAACAATTCATCACAGCATCGATCATCATCCAGAAACTCTTCAGCGAAAGATAACTGTTGCTATAAGTGCAAGAAGCCAGGTCATTTCATTGCTGATTGTCCTCTCTGGGAAATTGAACATAGATCAAAGCATTCTCACAGCAATTCTTCGAGCAAGTCTCACAGATCGAGCAAAAACTATGAGTCGAAGAGATATGATTCAAAGTCCAGAAAAGACAAGAAAGGCGGTTCTGATGATGACAAGAAGAAGAAGTATCACAAGCATCGAGAGGGTTCTTCCTCGAAATCACATTCCTCTCGACGAAAGAATTCCCATCGTTTCAAAGCCTATCTGGGTAAAGAGATGAACTCTGAAGATGATGCATCCGGTTCCGAAGCTGAATCAAACCCAAGATCTGGTTCTGGTTCTGGTTCTGGTTCTGAATCTGATGGCGTTGCTGGTTTAGCATTTGCTTCGAGCAAGACTTCAAGTTCATTCTTCACAAACCAAAGCAGCGAAGATGAATCTCCAGCTTACTGCTTCATGGCCAAGGCTAAAGTATCCTCATCTAAGAATTCCTACGATACTTCTGATGGATCTTCTTATGAAAGTAACTCTAGGATAAGTTATGCTAAACTTGCCAAAATTGCTTCTATCCAACAAGATGAGCTAGATTCTTTAAGTGAAACTATTCAAAAATCTGAGACTTTGTTGATCGATGAGATTGAGAAGGGTCAAACTTTGACGAATGAGCATACTGCTCTGAAAGAAAAGTATGATGAACTTTTCTCTCGTCATGATCTTCTCTCAGTGGACTACGAGAAGCTAACCTATGAATTCCTTCAAGGAAAAATGGCTCTCGAAAAACTGAGAGAGGCTAATGAAGAGTTGGAAAGTGTCAACCTCACGCTCATGGCTCAACAAGGCTCAGAAGCTAAAAATGAATCTACTTCACCTTGCTTAACCTGTTTAGAACGAAGTAAAATTGAGTCTATTTCCGAGAGATCGAAAGGAAAGCAACCTATTGTTATCGATGATACTAACCCCTCGAACGAGGAAACCATTACCGAGGAACTTCTCAGGTTTAAAGATTTATTTGAAACAGGCATGTTCAAAAGTGTGCAGGGACACCAGTACCTATGTGATATCCTACGAAAGGCTCTTCTTCACAGGAATCCCCGAAACGAAGGAGTTGGCTTCGAAAGGAAAATCAATCCTGATGGAACCTACTGGGAACCCGAGCAGTATCCTAAAACTGTCTGGGTTCTTGCGAAAGAAAATCCCATTGATATTGCTAACCTTTCAGGTTTCAGTTGCAAAATTGACAAAGCTATTGTTGATGAATCACTTGATTCTGACTACAAACTTGTCAAAGATCAGGAAGGAAAGGTGTCGGCTGAATTTGTTGGTACTCCTCCGAAGAATGGTTTCTATAAGCGACAGATTTGGGTTCGCAAATCTCTCGTAGAAAAACTGCCCCTAACCATTCTATGCAGGGAAAATCCTCGGTACCACCGAATCACTACTATTCTCTCGAGGATAGAAATGAACCTTTGGTGCCTGCTTCAAATGTTCCCCAGAAGGAATACTATCGTGTCGATAGAAATGTTTATCGTCATCATAACGATAACACCAAAGTTGCTGTTACTCATCAGTACTCTAACCCCTCATCGAGGAATTATGTTTATGGTGTGCTTGATGGTCCAGATAGACAATGCAATCCTGTTCGCTATAATATTGCTGCCCCATCTAGCTCTTCCATGCCTTCTAAGTCACCTACTCGTTTGTGGGTGGTTAATAAGAACTAATTCTTCTACAGGGCTATGTCTCCGGTGGATCCGAATGGGTCATGGATAGTGGATGTACAAATCATATGACCGGAGACAAAGATTTGTTCACCGAAGACAAACTCTCTGAATCTTCACAGAGATACATTACCTTCGGTGACAACAACAAAGGAAAAGTACTTGGTTTGGGTAAGGTTGCTATATCGAAGGATAAGCATATCGATAAGGTTATGCTTGTTCAATCTCTAGGATATAATCTTATGTCTATCTCAAAACTTTGTGATATGGGTATGCTTGTACTGTTTTCTGCTTCTCGTTGTGTTGTCTTTTCACAGGATGATTATTCCTTCGTGTTCGAAGGATATCGCAAAGGTGATCTTTATGTCGTCGATTTTTCTTCGGGACCTGCTGTGTCCACACGTTTAATGGCCAAAGCCACTTCTGGTTGGTTATGGCACCGAAGACTTGGGCATGCAGGAATGAAAAACCTTCAAACTCTTATCTCGAAGAAGAACATCGTTGGAATTGACAATGTGAAATTCGATAAGGATCGTCTATGCAGTGCCTGTGAAGCGGGAAAGATTGCCAAGAAACATCACTCAGCAAAAACTATAATGACTACTACTCGTCCTCTTGAATTACTTCATATGGATTTATTCGGTCCTCAAAATTATGCTAGTCTTGGAGGTAACAAGTATGGTCTGGTTATTGTTGATGATTTCTCTCGATATACTTGGGTGTTCTTTCTAGATGACAAAAGCAAGGTTGTTGAAATCTTCAAAACTTTCGCAAAGAGAGCTCAGACTGAATATGAATTATCTCTCAAGCATATCAGAAGTGACAATGGTACAGAATTCAAAAACACTCATATCGAAGATTTTCTTGATGAATATGGCTTTACTCATGAATTATCGGCTGCTTATACACCGCAACAAAATGGTGTGGTCGAGAGAAAGAATCGTACACTTATTGAAATGGCCAGAACAATGCTTGTTGAATACAAGACTCCTATCAGGTTCTGGGCTGAAGCAATCAATACTGCATGTCATATCATCAACAAGGTTTATCTGCACAAGTTTCTGAAGAAAACTTCACATGAACTTATTACTGGTAAAAAGCCAAATGTTTCATATCTCAGGGTTTTTGGTGCTCCATGTTATATCAGAGATATGAATCACAGCTCCAAGTTTGCTCCAAAGGCTCACGAAGGTTTTCTCCTAGGTTATGGTTCGAATTCTCACACTTACAGAGTTTACAACTCTCATCTTGGCAAAGTTGTAGAAACTGTAAATGTTCGATTTGATGAAACTAACGGCTCTCAAAAAGAGCAATTACCTCTTAACCTGGATGAACCACCTTTGGATGAAGTTATCAGGTACATGGCTATTGGAGATATTCGACCTGTCGAAGGAAATGCACGTCAAGCAAACAAGGATGATGATGGTCCAATGTTCCCACACATAGCCCGGGGCGCTGGAGATCAACATCCTGAAGCAAATGATGTACAGGTCGAAGGAGAACGCGTAAACGAAGAAAATGTCCAATCCGAAGGAGAAGCTGATCCCGAAGGACAAGCTGATCCCGACGGACAACCGAATCCGCAAGATGATGAAGGAGTTTTACCTCGTGTTCGAAGAAGAGTGGACGTCGACTCAATACTCGAAGAGATTCATTTACCAGGTCGTCCCACCACTCGTTCTCGTACTCGATTAGCTAACTTCTGTGGAAATTTCTCGTTTGTATCCATGCTAGAACCATCGAAATTTTATGAAGCCATGAAGGACTCAGACTGGATGACTGCAATGCTCGAAGAACTTAATCAGTTCGAGAGAAATAAAGTCTGGTCCCTTGTTGATAGACCTGATCCCAAGAAGCATAATATCATTGGTACGAAATGGATTTTTCGCAACAAGCAAGATGAAGATGGCATTGTGATAAGGAATAAAGCTCGACTGGTTGCTCAAGGCTACACCCAAATCGAAGGTATTGCTTTCGGTGAGACTTATGCTCCAGTTGCTCGACTTGAATCCATTCGTGTCATGCTTGCTTTTGCCAATTACAATGGTATATTGCTATATCAAATGGATGTCAAAAGTGCATTTCTTAACGGTGAAATCGAAGAAGAAGTATATGTTATGCAGCCACCAGGTTTTGAAGACCCAAAGAATCCTGATAAGGTGTACAGGTTGCACAAGGCCCTATATGGGTTAAAGCAACCTCCTCGTGCTTGGTATGAAACACTGAAGGATTTTCTTCTAAAGAAGGGCTTCAAACCAGGAACAACTGATCCGACTCTTTTTACTCGTGCATACAAAAATGATCTTTTTGTGTGTCAAATTTATGTCGATGATATTATATTTGGCTGTACTAACCCTGATATTAGCGAAGAATTTGCTCGTATGATGTCGAAGAAATATGAAATGTCTATGATGGGTGAGTTGAAGTTCTTTCTCGGGCTTCAAATCCGTCAACAGAAGAATGGGACTTTCATTTCTCAAGAGAAGTATCTCAGAGATTGCCTGAAGAAGTTTGATCTTGTCAGTTGCAAAACTATCAAGCCTCCAATGCCTACGAATGTTCATCTAGATGCAGATGAGAAGGGAAAACCTTTCAATCAGAAGAAATATCGCTCGATGATCGGTTCGCTTCTTTACCTTTGTGCATCTAGACCTGACATTATGCTATCAGTTTGTATGTGTGCTCGTTTTCAGGCAAACCCGAAAGAATCACATCATATTGCTGTCAAGCGAATTCTTCGATATCTGGCTCACACACCATCTTTGGGACTTTGGTATCCCAAGGGTGCCCAGTTTGATCTCGTTGGATATTCTGATTCTGACTGGGCTGGTGATTGAGTCGACAGGAAATCTACCTCAGGCACATGTCATTTTCTCGGTAGATCTCTTGTCTGTTGGGCTTCGAAGAAACAGAATTGCGTATCTATTTCTACGGCTGAAGCCGAGTATATTGCTGCCGGTTCATACTGCACTTAGATTCTGTGGCTCAAGCAAACGCTGAAAGATTATGGTATTCTTGTGAAGAAAATTCCATTGCTATGTGATAACGAGAGTGCTATCAAGATTTCCCATAATCCTGTGCAACACTCTCGAACGAAGCATATTGACATTCGTCATCATTTTCTTCGAGATCACGTTCAACGAGAAGATATTGTTATCAGCCATGTACGCACCGAAGATCAATTGGCTGATATCTTTACAAAGCCCTTGGATGAAAAGAGGTTCTGTGCACTAAGGTGTGAGTTAAACATATTGGACTCACGCAATGTGCAGTAAGATCATAACTATCGGTACCATGTATTATATGTTTTCTTTCTATGTTGTTTACTTACGTTATTTTTCTATCGTGTTTCTTTTTCGTTTGTTTTTGTTCGTTTGGTGTTGTCCTATACACTTACCACTCCGAGTTTTATCACTGTTTTCCCCTCGGATTGATTAAGCATCGGACCCTGTTTTCCCTCTATTCTATCCCTACCCCATCCGTGCTTTACTCTCGTAAACATGTATACATGTACTCGATCAAGATTCCCTTCGAATGTCATTGATTCCGAAGGAAAATCTATCGAACGTTTATCTACTTTTATACTCGATGTTCGATGAGTTTGGTCTCGGACGTGGAGCAACTTTCTTTCGGTTCGTTGGGATATTCCCGCGATTACCGCCACAAAATCCGTCCGTTGAATGCGGAGAGACGCGAAATCTGCGCCGTTGGATCAGATCTGACAGTTATGTCAAACCCCCCCTCCCTATAAATACTGATCCCTGCCACCGGCTCAGACATCGCAATTTCCTCGACTTCGTCTCTCTGCTCCCGAAATTCTCTCTCGCGCGCCGCCGTGCTGCTCGTCGCCGTCGACTCCCTCGCCGCTTTGCTGCCGGAAGGAAGCCGCCGGGGACCTCCCTGTCGACGAGGAACTTCTTCCGCGTCGCCGTAGTCGCCGTACATCACCAAGTTAGGGTATGCACGGCTCTGAACACGATTCAAATCTCATCTGTTCTTCGTATCCAGATTTGTTCTTGATTTCTCTCTCTTTTTCTTAGGTCTGTTTGATCTGTTTGGATCATTGAAACTTGGGAAATCTGTTTCTACCGTTTTCTGTCGATTCCCATCTGATCTAGGTAAGAAATCCCTCGGGTTCTCTCACTTTAGCAATTTCCTCAGAAACGTATCGATAAACTTGTGTTGTGCAATTCGTTCATACAAGTTCTTCGTTAGATTTTCACCCGATGGAAATCTAGCCTAGCACTTGTTTGAAAAATCTGCTGCAAGATATGCTTATCGATATGGTTACTGCTCTCAAAAAGTTTTTCCTCGAAAACCACTGGTACTCGTTCACAACTTTCCTATATTCCCTCGTACCTATCTTTTTCGCAGGAAAATGTCTGGGATCGAAGGAAATGTCAGAGCACCCAAGCGTGTAGGAGTCCGAACAAGAATCACCAACAACTCTGAAGGTTTATCAGAAGAGTTGATCGTCGAAAAGAAGTTAAGAACACCTGAAGGTTCTGAGGATGAACGTACGAGAGAAAACCGTCTGCAAGAGATTCGAAGACTTCAAGCGCTTCGTTGGTATGAGTACAAGTCTCTTATGCCACGCTGGGAGAGGCTGTTTGCTATGAAAAATCCTTGGTCTGATGTCAAAGCGTTAAGGCCAAAGTGGACGAAAGATAATCGACCACCTCCTCCAGCTGATGCTCATCCATCCTCTCTGAAAACTCCTGCCGATTTTCAAGAGCTGGTTGATGCTCGGGAAGCACGAGCACAGAAGAGAAAAGAAGCCAAAGCTAAAAAGGAGGTTGCTGCTGCTGAGGGCACCGTAGATGTTGGCCCAAGTGCCAAATCGAAGGCTGGCAAGAAATCAGCCAAGCGAAAGAAAAAGGTAGTAATTGTCTCGCCACCTGATGCGAGCTCTGATGAAGAAGTAAATTCAGATGATCAAGACCCTGGTACAGAGGCTGATGTCGAGGACATTCCTCTGAAAAAGAAGCCGAGCAGTAAGGGCATTAGGATCCAGGAGCCAGCTTCACAGGCTCCTCGAGAAAATATTGACTTGACCAACTTGGTCACTGATCCGCCCATTTCATCTGCTCCTCCAGTTCAAGCTCGCCAACCAAAACCTTTGACTAAGTCGAAGGGAAAGCAAGCTCTAGTTTCTGAGGATGAAGAAACACTTATTCAACGTAGAGAAAGGCTGGCAAAGCAAAAAGAACAAGAAGCAAAGGACTTGACAAATTCCAAGCTCCTGAACTTTCACAGCCAGCCCGAGCATAAAAAGGCTCTGGTTGCTCAACAGCTAGGCATTCTTCATTTGGTCAGTGAAAAGTACCGACGACAAATTGCTGAAGGCAACATTCCTGTTGCACCGAAAGAAAAGGTCGTGGCCCCAAGCGCCACCGAGAAAGTTGTGACTCCCACGGTCACGAAGGAAAAGGTTGCAGCCCCAAGTGCTGCGAAGAAAAATGCTGAGGCCCCAAGTGCCTCGAAGGATAAAGCTGTGGCCCCTAGTGTCGTCACCAAACCCATTGCTGCTGCCAAGGCCACCAAGGAGGCCGAGAAGAAAGCCAAGGAGGCTAGGCAAAAGGCTCAGAATGTTCCAGTTCCTCCAGCTCCTGCACCTGCTGCACCTGTTGTTTCCGGCCCTCGTGCCGATGAAGAGAGTTCCAACGAAGGAGAATCTTCTGCCCATGCTCCTTGGGATGCTGCTAATATTTCTCATATCCTCTGGAAGATGGCTACCACACCGAGCAGAGTCACTGCCGAGGATGATGTCCTTGCTGAAATCCAAGAGCATGTTGCTCGATACATGATTCGCTGGGAAGGATATATCACCCAGGATCGCAAGGACAAGGAGCAAGTGAATTTTTACTCCAGACAACTTCAAGAAGAAACCGAGGACATTGAGTCCCGTAAGTTTTTCAAATCCAAGATTGCCACCGCTGAAGCTTCCAGAAGGGCTCAAAAGGAAAATCTGACCGCTGTGTATGAAAAGGTTCGACAAATTGTGTCGGCCGTATGCAAAGAGCACAATGAAGCCCTGTACAAGAGACAATCTCGTAAGAGAAAGTCTGCTGCCCCAACCTCTGCGCGTGGGACGCCAGAGATCGAAAAGAATGCCAAGAATGCCAAGTCTACCGAGGTCGTTGCTGCATCAGCATGACAAGAAACTGCACCAACCCCCACCAATCAACCAACTCCTCCTCGTGAGAAAACTTCTCCTCCACCTCGCCAAACAACTCCTCCACCTCGACAACAAACAACTCCACCTCCACCTCGCCAACCCTCACCACCTCCAAACCCACCATCACCACCTCACGTCATTCCATCGACCACCCCTGCCCTCGAAACCCAAGATCATGCAGAGACCGAGCAAGCTGCTCATGTCGAGCAAGAAACTCAAGTCCCCATTTCCTCTGCTCAGAAAGATTACTCCTCTTCCCAGACTCTGCATGAAGGAGAAGACGTTGATGTTGATATCACGACAGTTTCTTCTCGTCAAGATCCTGTCGAAGGAAATAGTTCTGGAGATGACCGTTCGAGTGCCAGTTCTTCCTCCTCATCAAGTTCCTCGAACGAAGAAATGGTTGATGCTTTTGCACAACTAGATGAAGATTTGGAGGCCATGGAAAATGAAGAGGCTGCACAAAATGCTAACACCGACGAAGGAGTTGCCGTCGAAGCTCAGGCCGAGGAAAATGCACCTGCAGCCAACCCAGCTCAGGACATTGTAAACATTCCATCTTCCATTACTCGCCCTGCTGAGCCAGTTTTCCAGATGCCAGACAATGCTGACGAAGTTTTTCCTGTTGATGAGCTGCTCCATTCTGCTCATCCGAGAGAAATGTTGCCTCTGTTCCGCTCAGATGTTCCTCGAGGAGGCCCCATCTTCAAAAGGCGCGAACACAAGCCATTTTTCTTCGGGACCAATCCCTACGAGAAGCCCAGAAGTGCATATTCTCTTCGGTTTTGGACCCAAGAGCAAGCCATCTATTATACTCGTGTGCTGTACAATAAGGCTAGAGTGTTCCAACATCAATACCTCGATATGCCTTCGGTGTACTCCACTTCATGTTTCGAGAATGTTGCCGAGACCATTGATGGTCTTCATGCTCACAAGATGTTTGCTCTCGATTGTGGCTACAATCCCGAGCTTATCAAGCAATTTTAGCAACGCTCTATGTCACTGGTGACCCCGAGAACTCGAAGACGTGGAAATTTGATTATATGATCCAAGGCCAAGTATTCCATATGACTATCGATCAATTTCTGGCCATCATCAATTTACCTCGGTTCGAAGGATTACCACACAAGCTTCATGACTTACCTGCTCCAACTCCTGCTGAATTCTCAACGATAATGAATCCAGATGTCGTAGGAGATACCTATCCGACTGAGCCGAAGCCAAGACACTTAGTCTTTGAAGCAAAGGCATGGTTTTATATTCTTTCGAAGACTTTGATGCCAATGCTCGATGTACACGATGACTTTCCTATTCCCAATGGCGTACAACTTGCTCTATTGAAGTTAGTCCACGGTCATCCTTTCGATTTTGAAGACTACTTCCTCAGAACTTTGGTGTCTTGTGCTGATGATCACAATTCCCACAAGCCGTATGCACCATGGCTGATGGCTATCTGCAATTACTCTCGGGACGTGCCATTCCCCGTGTCAATTTTCCCGAAGATTTTCACTCCACCTGTTAGGGAAGTGTTGCAGATTGTTGCTCGACCCAACGATCCATATGCTGAGCACACTGGCATCCGCGCACATTTGACTGAGCGAAATGTTCGCTCAAAGTTTATCAAGCCAGTGCATCACATGGAAGTTTCTCTTCGGTCCCAGCAAATGCTTCAACATCACATCGACCAAGATTTCATTCAGAAGCAAGCTTTGATGGACGAGATTAATCATTTGCGCAATATTACCATGAACAACGATCAGATGTTGCGTGAATGTCTTCGAAGAGATTGGAAAGGACTGCGGAAGTTCAATTCCCTCGGTCAACTTCAACGATGTGGCTTCGAAGAATATCCTCCCCATCTGACCAGGAATTGGACTAATGATGATCGTGTAGATCGCCCGGATCCCAATATCCCTCGGCTGCCGAAGAACAGAGATGTCCTAAGTGTTGATGACTATTACCACATCACTTTGGACACCTTCTCCTCCGAGTCCGAGCAAGATGAAGCCCCTCGACATCAAGAGAGAGTTTATACTCCACACCCTCGAAGCCCCAGGACCCCGCCGGAATCGCAGCTGGAATCTTCTGGAGATCAACACTCCTTCCGCACGAAGATCACTCCTCCAGGTGCTCGCCCAATTCGTCGTGCTCCCACGCTCGCCGAATCCTCTCGACGTCGCCGGAGCCGCCACAACGAGTAGGGATTTCTTTCGACCCTATTCTCTCGAATTTTTGTACGTTGTGACAAAAAGGGGGAGATGTAGTGGCATCGAAGAAATTAGGTTGCCTACGGGGTTAAGGGCTTTGCTTTTCATTCGACAAACTTTTGATCTTTGAGGTTTTCTGAGTAGTTTCAACAAACTTTCGATTCATATTCGATCTGGTTGTAACTAACTCTAAGTAGGACTGTGAACTGCTACTCTTTTTCGTAAGATATCTATCTGCTGCTTGCGATACTTAACCTTTTGCAGGAAGTTATCTTTCACATAAGTTCACAGGTCATTCGAGGAGATTGCAAGTTTCTCATTGGATATTATCTGGAATGCAATTTCACTCGCTAAGATTATTGATGTTTTTCCCTCGACTCTACATGTCAAAATATGCACTTCACAGGAAACTCTTATCTTCCGTGCATACAACAAGGGGGAGTATTTTCATCGACCTTAGCACTGGTTTATCATCAAAAACTCAAACTTTTCAATTATTTATCGATGCCTGTTTTGTCAACAATCGTCCAAAAAGGGGGAGATTGTAAGAGCAAGTTTTGCCCCCGAAGGTTTTGGACATTGTTGGACAAAGCAGAAGTGGAACTAATATTGTTTTCGAGTATAAACAGATACTTAGGTTCCGAAAGAATGGAGTTTGCAAGTAGAAGGTCGAAGGACAACTCGCTGCAGCAGAGCTGCAGTCATCTACCGAACCCTTTGAAGGAAGACGACCTCTAAAAATGTAGTCGAAGAAAAAGTCTCTCTCGAGTGAAAGCGCAACGAGGAGAAAGCTGAAGCTGGTCGAAGACTTAGTCTTTTTACTAGTTTCTCTTTATTTTCTTGAGTCGTAGGAAAAACCGTACTATCAAGAGGGGTTTGCTAGTTGAGATCTTAGTCGAAGTGAATTTGCTCTGCTCAACCAAAACCCACAAAAGCCTACCGAGAGAAATCTTACTGAGTCGAGTGAATAGCTCGAAGGTAAAGTCATCGCACTTTGTGCCTTCGAGAGAGAACTCGTTCGGTAAGTCAGCTTACTTGTTCCTCAAGTAAGTTGCGCTGTGATTGGAATCCGACCGTTGTGGACACGCGTCAAGCGGTTGCATCGGGATCGCCAACTATAAATACCCCGCACCTACCCGACATTTCGGGTCGGCCGCTCCACTGAAGATTCTAAGACAGAAGTCTGTGAGCATCCCAAGAGAGATTCAACGAGAGAAAACCAAAATCCCAAGTCTGAGCTGAGTTGAGCAATTCACTATGACTTAGGTCGAGATTAGCCGATCTTTTTATCTTGGAGAACTGCAAGTCTCCTAGACGGTTAGGCGTCGCCTGTCAAGCAGTCAAAGAGTAATTGTCACTGCTGAAGAAAGTTTGTAAAGGTCTCGGAGATGCCCTGAATCATCTACCACGAGTGAAAACTGGACAAGCTCGAGGAGTTTGTTGCAGTGGAGAATAGGACGGAGAGAGTTTTGCTCCAGGTGTTCAATCACCAGTCCCTCCAGCCAGACGTAGCACTTTGCAGAGTGTGAACTGGTTTACCAAACATCGTCGTGTCAGGCTCGTTTTCCTTCATACATTTAAATTAAGTATTCACTCGTAGCCTGTATGCCTTTGATGTTTCCCTTCGCCCTTAATTCTTTCGAGCTATGCATTACCTTCGATACTGTATTTCCTTCGAGATGTTCTTAGTCCTTCGCAGTTTGCATGAATTCCTTCTAAGTTCCTTAGAATTTTTAGAAGTGATCATTCACCCCCTCCCCCTCTGATCATTCTTGAGCTTTCACAAATTTACTTTATATAAAGCATGGCAATTTTCAAAAAAAGTGCATCTGTACAACTAAGAATTGTCGTGTCATACAACTAGAAATTTCCATGGCAATTTTTAATCATAGTTTGTGTTATGAATGGCATGTAATTGTAGTTTAAAGTGTCATGGAAATCTCATACTTCAAAATTTTCTATTTACAGATCATGGGGATTTAAGCTACAATACCATGGCAATTTATAGTTTTTGGGACATGGAAATTGTAGTTTTAGCGAATCGGCAATTGTTACCAACAACAAATTATAATTAAAAATTGTCATGGCATGTTACCACAAAAACAGCCAGAGCAAGTGTACATCATGCAACAACATGGTCTCTTCAGTTTCAACAAAATTTGAACAATCCTTGGGCTCAAGCTATGCAGATATAAATCAACTTCTCCACCTTCATCAACACCAGCTTCATCTGTCACAGCAGTAGAGCAACCTTAGAGATGAACTCCCAAAACCACTGTCAAAAATTTAGAGCAGCCAAATCAAAACCAGCAACCAACTTGGCGTGTCCGGATGGATTGGAATGCCTAACACAACATGCATAACAAGGTCGTGACTGCCTCATCCACATCAGCGTAGGACATCCCTGTCTGCGTCAAGCTGGGCACTGCCGACGACCGCCGCATCTCGGCCATGCCGCCGCGCGCCGCTCGAATTAGGTTGTGATGATGACCTCATCCGCATCAGCATGGGACGCACCCGTCGCCGTCCGTAGCCGCGCCGCCACCGCATCTCGCCCCTACTGCCGCGCACTGCTCGAACTAGGCCGTGACGGCCTCGTCATCACCACCAGGAGGCACGCTGTTGATACATGAGAGAGGATAATTGTTTTTCGCATTTCGTTGGTTACCCCAAATAAAAGGTGTGTAGAGGATAGGGTTTGTCTCCCGTAGGACTTCGGAGATGATAAGTAAGTGTTAGTGGTGCAACTGACGTGGAACTGCACACAGACACAAATAACTTTACTCTCAACGAAGTTCAAAGAGGTTGTGAATCTCTCCGGTCTTGTTATTTACAAAGGATAAAAAATACAAGGGACAATGATAATGATAGCAACTGAAAGTAAAAAAAAGCAAGAAAGTAAATAAGCGTGTAAACAATGATGAGAATATGGACGGGTCCCGTGATGTTCACTAGTGATGTCTCTCTCCCAAAAGACGATAAAACTGCTATGCGAGGTAAACAAATTACAGATGGGCAATTGACAAGATTATAAACGCACTGCAATGTTAACTATGCTACAATGAAAGGAAGAGGCTCGAAAGCATGGGCAATACGTGAAAATAAGTAGACCGAAATCCATCTGCTTCTACTACTAATCATCCACCTTGAGATATTTATCCAGAATATCTCGCTGGTATTAAGTTGCGAGCCTCACCCAAAGTGTAAAGCCAAAGCAACTGACAACTGCATTAAAATAACTTTGTGTAAAGTAAACAATCCTTGCAACCGCGGTTACAAGCACCGTTGTTTTCCCCCTTGTGGCAACATCACACCCCCTAGACTCATGTTTCTGTCACTCAAGCGTGTCATCAGGGGGCATGAACCCACAATCGAGCATAATGTTCCCTCTTGAAGTTACTACCTACTACTTGTCCAAAGGAATAAACAACAACAGATAACATGCAAGAATTACTTAGGACAAAAATATAAGAGATAAGAACCAAATATATTACTCTATCACAATCTGAACATAATCTCATAATCCATCAGATCCCATCAAACTCAGCATAGAAAAAGCAAAAAGATTACATATGTGCCTCGATCATGTAGGGCAGCTCAAGAGGTCTAAAACATGAAGAACAAAGAGGGGAGAAGAACATCACATACCTACTGATCACGGACCCATGGTCCAAAGGAAACTACTCACGGCACATCCGGGAAGCGTCCATGATGGAGGGGAAGCTCCCGGAGGTCGATCCTCCCTCCGGCAGGGTGCCGGGAGGGGTCCTGCTGGTGTTCCCGATCTTGGAAGCGCGGCGGCGGCGAAACAGAGGCGAGATCGCAAAAAAGAGTTATGTCTTCGTAAGTTCCACGTCACGGGAGATATATAGGCGAAGGGGGGCAGCCAGGGGGCCACCAGGGCTCCAGGCGCCCCCCCCCCCCCTGGCGCGGTCAAGCCCTAGGCCGCGCTAGCTAGGCACCTGGGGCCCTGGTGGGTCCCATCTGGCCCCCCTTCGGGACTCTGGAAGGTTCCTTCATGCTGATTTTCCCGAATTTTTGGGCACTTTTAATATGGGGGAAAACTGAAATAGAAAAACAGCAGAAAACAGAAACCGACACTAGGGTGCACTGAGTAATAGGTTAGTCCAAATATGATCAAAAGTGTATCTAAATCATAGCAATATCACACAAAACGTGCATGGAGCAAGCATAAATTATCTATACGTTTGGGACGTATCATCCATTCCTGACGCGCTGGCCGCCGCTAGCAGGTGTTGCATCACTTGCGGAAGGGGTGGAGTAGGTTGCACTGTCGCCGGATGCCATCACCGACGTATGATGAAAAGAGAGTTAGGGAACAGAGGAGTGAGAGGAAGGACCGAGGAAAAGAGGTGGGGTGGAACGAAGGGGAAAAGGACAAGCTGAGAATATCGTTCAGGCCGCTAGTGCATGGATCAAACATTTCCAGGAGCTGACATGGCACGTGTGTGTTGCATTAAAAAGTGTGCATGACAATGGACCTGGATGAGGACGTTCGGGCAGAAATCGTCTATACCGAATGTTCGACACTTATCATTTGAGTAAAATAATTATGAAGAAAAAGTAAACAAATTATGCCGGCACGCGCTCTTGGCCCCGATGGGCAGCTATGGGTGTTGCAGTTGCATAAATGCTAAATTGTATTTAAGGGTGCATAACTTTTTCATCAAGGTCAGCAAACACTAAATGTCGTAGAAGCTCTCGCCTACAAAGTTTGCTAGGATGGAGCGATATCAACCCTATGGTCTCCATCATTTTTCTATTATTTCATTTTTATCTATTAAATATAGGTTAAAATTTTAAAATACACATTGAAAAGACATGTTGAAAATCTGCAGATACATTTTGAATATTTAATTAAACACATTATGAGTATTTATTTGAATATTTGTTGAATATTTTCGTAAAGTACACATTGAAAATTTATTTATAGATGATGAACATTTATAAAGACATATTGAAATTTTGAACATTTGTTTTAAAATGTGGACCACTCATTGTTAATTATTTAATAAAATGTCCCAAATATTTTTCATATGTTATGACATTTATGAAAAAATGCACAACAATTGTTTACATTTCATTAATAATTTTAAAATATCATGTACATATTTTGAAACATGCAAATATTTTCCAAATATCGTAACTTTTTTTTATCGGTATGAATATTTGTTGAAAAAAACTAAAAATATTTTTTACATTTTCATGAGATTTTGTAAGAAATTTAATCAACATAGTTTTCAACGTGCAACATAGTTTCAATCACTCACTTCTTTGCATTTCGTCATGATTGCCATCTCCTTTAGAAGTTGACTCATATTCTTGTCAAAGTCGTGGAAAGCAACTTCCTAGTTGGATATAAATTTGCAAAGTTTCATTTTCTTGAAAAAAAAGTCTAAAAAATTGGCACAAACTTGCTTGATTTTCTTACAGCTTCTCTCAGATATCTTGCAATGTTCCATGATCCACATCAATTTTCTTAGCGTTGCACTTAAATCTCTTGCAATGTCCCATGATCCACATCTTTTTTGAGTAATCTCTACATGTCTTTAGTTTGAAAAACATGCACGAATGCAAGACAACACTAAGGCAATTATTGACATGCACAAGTTGAATTGAATGAGTTTAAGTTATGCAAGTGATGTTAATATTTGTACCTTTTGTCCCAAGTAATTGATGTCCGAAAGAGATTCGTAGTTGCTGGAATCCTCCAAGTCATTCTCTTGGAGTTCTACATTGAACACGAGATAATGTCGTCGGAAAGAGTTTTTATTAAGAAGCATAATGTTCATGGAGGATTCAGATGCGATGTACTTTTTATGGAGGAGGATAATCCTCATCCTTTCTTGATGTGCTATGTTGAAATCATGAGATTCAACGTTCAACCTTGTCCATGGTACTGGCGCATGACACGAACAAGTCATGTGGCTCAACGTAGTTTGTAGAGGCATGCACGATGCAACTCTTGTCTAACTGCGGAGAGTTTTTGAAGTGAATCCATTGATTACCTTTGATCTAATTTCAGATGTAGATAGTCCGTGCCCATTTTCCCAAGGATGACCCTGGGTATCAAACCCATTGAAAATAATGCTAATAAACATGGTTTCAAACAAGCTATTATTGTCGTTAGAGTTTCAGCTTTCAAAACAAAAATTGAAAGATTTATAGAAAGGAAACAATGGTCTAAAAATAGGCTATGGCATGAGGACCTTAATTATAATCTTATACTTGCACCTAGGATCTTGTCTTAATTTCCAGCATGGTCCTAATAGACAACACTATGATGTGTTATGAACATGTAAATGTGGGGGATGCGTCCAAATAACATCACGACCGATCAACTACCTGCAGCATGAGCCTATTGTTTAACTAAGATCCCTTATCGTCTCATGGTTTACCTCAGCTATTGACTTGTCCTAACATAACCAACACATTGGGATTTTTATTAATGCACCTCATGGTACTCAAGGAGTTGCTTTCGATTATTGTACTAGTTAATACGTAGTTGATACGTCTCAAATGTATCTACTTTTTCGATCATTTTTTCTTAGCTTTAGACTCAAAACTTGCTCGGATGAATAAAGGACTAACCAGATTGATGCAATTTTTAGCTAAATGTCTATGATATTATATTTTGTGCAGAAAAGTGCCTCAAAAAATTGCATCAAATATAGTCGAGAAAGATTTATTAGAAGAGGGACCCCGTGGACCTTGACTTGGACTAGGGTGTGGACCCAGGCTCCAAACACCCTTTGGAGGCGGCCAGAGTAGGGTGCCTGCACCAGGCGCGTGTAACCTATGAGCCCCTCTTGGTTGCCTCATGTTGCCCCTAGCTTTATAATCTCTTTAAACCCCCAAATGTAATTATCGATGATTTTTCCATTGCAATGATGTATCTACCTCTAGATAGTACGCAAAACCCTAACATTTTACGTTGCAATGCTATATCTACCTCTAGATACTATAAAGAATTTATGTGGGTAACAACATCTAACAATTTGGACAGAGATGGGTGATAGGCAAAAGATTACAGCTTAGTTCCCTCCATGGTTATCTAAGAAAATAATAATACCATTGCAGACACACCTGGTGCCGTCTCACTAAATTTGACATTGCCATGTTCACCTTCGCGTCGGGGTAGATGATGCATGTCATGGTCGGTTATCATAGGTATTTCCCCAAGTTTTTGTGTGTGCCACATAGTCACACAAATCGATGTGGTGTCGATGCCAACTATGAAACATAGTGTGGTGTCATGAGTGGATGGGGTAGGGGGCTCTAGCGCTCATCACCTATGCACCGGGGAGGGGGATAAGGACCCCTAGCCTATTAACTAGTCATTCCTAGTTGGTAGGATTAGGAGACATAATGGACACATGCAATGGAGACATCTTGGATCTTGGAGATTGGTCATTTTGGGGATGACATCAATTATAACAAAGAGCTTCTAGTTCTTATTGATCCAACACATATGTACATTGGAGGCACTGTGTGCGATTGACATAATCAACTGCATTCGTCTAATAGTAATCCATCTAGTGGCATGGATATGTTGATATTTAAGAGAGAGAGAGAGAGAGAGAATGTTATCGAACAATGTTAGATGCTAAGGATAATACGCAGAGGCCTAACATTTTCCGTCAAAGGATTACATCTTAATTCCCTCCTTGATTATCTAGATAATAATAATACCATTGTGGCGCACTTGGTGTTGTCTAGTGAAAATTGGCATTGCCAGTCATGTTCATCTTTACAGCTGAGGTGGATTATGGATGTCATGGTCGCTTCTCATAGGAATTTTTCAAGTTTTTTGTGTGATCTAGTCGTACAACTCGATGTGACATCGGTGCCAACTATGAAATATAGTGCGATGTCATCATAGGAGGGGGGGGGGGCTAAGCCCCCTAGCCTACCAACTAGTCATTCATAGTTGGTAGGATCGGGAAATTGGAGGTCAGTCATTGTTGCGATCACATGAACTATAACAAAGAGCTTCTAGTTGTTATTGATCCAAAGCATATGAGCATTGAAGGCACTGTGTGCGGTTGACATCACATATTGCATTCGTGTAATGGTAATTTATATGCATCTAAATAAAATATGGACTGCTTGTAATCTTTGGGATATAAATATATATCATCTAGTGGCATGGGCATGTTGATATTTTAGGGATAGATAGATAGATAGATAGATAGATAGAGAAAGAGAGAAAGAGAGAGAGGGAGAGAGAGAGCATGTTGGGAATAAATATGATAGTGTTCATGTCCGATTCAGTGTAGGTTTTCAAGTAATCATCGAGTAGGACTATTACTAGTTAGTTTTAGCCAGCATATATAATCAGGTATCCCCTTGTATACAGACCAGCTAGACCAGATCAAATCAATACAAAGTAAACAACGAGAGGCAATCAATCGGTGTCCTGGTTAGGTCTTGTTCGGTTACACCCTGTCTCAAGGGGATTGATGAGGATTGAAGGGACTTTGACTTGTAGAGGATTTAATCCACTTCAACCCCTACCAATCCCTTGCGAACCGAACACGCCCTTATATGTGTCCGCGACGAGTTCTCTACACAACTATCCAGTGAACTTGATTGCTAACTAATTAAGCGACTTTCTGTAAGTACAAACGCAATGGAGGGAACTGATCAACAGTGGCCATGTTGCTAATTAGGTTTTTCAAGGATGCACTTTGCCCCATTACATGATATCGCAAAAAATAAAAGGGTGCGCATGATAACTGAGAGGATCGTTGGAAGGAAGAAGATCGTGTCGATGGAGCATGAAACAACAAGCTAATTCGGGGACATTGAAGCGAAGATAGTCGCTAAGAAGCTAAGCAATAACAGATCCAAAGAATCTTCAGCAAAGTACATAGTGCTTAAGTTGTTCTTCTGACCCCTTTCCTCCTTTCTTAATCCTTTCTTAATTGTCTTTGCTAAACATCTCCGCCGATTTAGCTTCGGTAGATTAGAGTAAAATATCGATGTCTACAATACAAAATAAATAAATTTTAAAAATACTTTTCGTGGTGGATCTAATGATGCGAATTTGATATTGTAGATACTTATACTTTTTTCAAAAACTTGGTCAAAAATGAACATGTTTGACTTTTCAAAAAACTAATACACCTTATATTTTGGAACGGAAGGAGTATTTTCCTACAATAGCAAATAGATATCATTAGATTCACCATCAAATACATTTTCACATCATATGTATTTGTCGTTGTAAATATTCATATTATTGTCTATAAACTTGGAGTTTATAAGGTTAAACTTATGGCAAATCTAGTATGTAGAGCAAATAAAAACAGAGGGAGTAGTATGTTCGATTTGGTGTTGATAACTCGACCTTCTCTTGTCATATCTATATCCATCGTCTTCTGTGATAGTGTGATAGTTGCATCTGTGCCATGTAAACCCACTGTTTCACACCACGGCAGAAGATGGCCACAATCCACAGGCAAGCAAATTCATCAAAGTATCGTTTAAGACACCATAATCCACAGGCAAAGAAATTCATCAAAGTATCGGTTTCTGTTTTCATGAGGCATCTGCACATGATACTCTCATATGAGAGCTAATTCATACAGTGGTATCTTTCACCGTTTTACTATCCTTGTGTCAAGCAAGTCTACCCAAAAAAGAACAGGAAAGGGCAATATTTCTCTCAGATATCATGTCCGCTAAGACGCTGCACTGTAAACTAGGACTCCTGCTGCACCTGAGGAGTCTGTAGGAACAGGAACTGCATCGAAAAACTACACGGTTAATATTTACGTGTAAAAGCGACCGGTGTTCATAACCAGTTATGTGTGTTGATCCGGGCCAGGCGTGTTACCTCAAATGACTTCCCTGATCTCTCGTACTCGAGCATGCTGAGAGCTACTTCACAGCTCTGGGAGACAATGGGCTCGGGGTCCTTGGAAAATTCCTCCAGAAGTGCAATGCTTTCTTGATCTACAGCAACAACACGACCATAGTGTCAGGAAACTCCTAAACATATGCGGATCAACTGGAGAGGTAAGAGAGTTCTGGCAACTCATATGGTGTTAGTTACCTGCAATTGAACCAAGGGCCTCGGCAGCTTCATGCCTGACCATTGGGTGCTCGTCTACATTCTTCAGGACACCAGAAAGTGCATCGGAAGCAGCCTTATTTTGCAGCTGACCTAATACATAAGCGACCTGCAGAATAGCAGAAGAAAACATATTATGCTGCAGAAAACAGTAGGAACTAAAACAGCAAGAATAACATAAAATGGTTATGTTACAGAAAATAATTTCTTAGTGATCCTAGTGACAGGAAATGTAAGATGTAGGCCAAATACTTTTGGCTTACTCATCCCTGTTTTTTAGCATGACAGGCAACTTTATTAATTTAAAAGAAGATAGTACCATCTTCCATAATTTATGCTTGTATTAACAGAGCAAACAAAATTGGTTAAAGTTCAAGCAAACCTCATGGCGCAGAAGAGCACTTTTCACGCCTAGAGCTTCGATAACAGCAGAAACAGCATAATCTCCACCATCATTCCTAAGCGCGAAAAGAGCTGCATAACGTTCATACATCTTTTCTTGCTCGTTGAGGAGAAGCTCCCTGAAAAATATCCACCATGCTAGCAATATCAAGATGGTGCATGCTAAAGATGATGAACACATATAGAACTGTCTACAAAGGCATACCGTAGTTGTTCTACCGAAAGTCCTTGCTTGGCAGGCAGTGCTGGATCAACTGATAGATAAGGCGAAATTGTTGTGCTTTCAGCACCACTAGCATTCTTCTGCCCTTCTATCCGTCTAAGAGCCAACTCACATGTTTCTTGCACCTCCACAGCAGGATCAGCTGCTAAACTCTCTCTCAACAGGGAAATGCTCTTTTCCAGGCCAATAGCTCCCAGGGCTTCAGCAGCCTGATCAATAAACATATAAAGCTTCTCAAATGAATAGCAAGGTACTAGAAAGGGCAGATAACATTAACTTCTGCGATGGTAAACTACCTCGTGGCGGACAATTGGATGCAGCGAAAGATCCTTGAGAACTGCCTCTAATGCAGGAATAGCCTCAGCATCCTGCATTTGTCCAAGTGCAAATGCAGCCTCATGGGCAAGCAAGTTAGAAGGATCCCTTGCAGCTGAGCATTCAAGAAAATACATCAGATTTTTCTTAACCGTTTCTTTCTGGCACATTATTTTCAGGAATAGATTACGAAACATCGGAAGAATTTTAGAACTAGGAGCTGATACTAACAGCAGATCTCAAGTAAAAGACCAGATAATTTGAAAAATAAGCAAAATGAACAGGGAAATCCTAATGGAATGTCATCTACAGAGAAGCCTAGAAAAAAAGGTTGTAGGCACTGAACTTTGAGCAAATCATCATAAATAATCTAGAGATAGAAAAACATACACAGTCTCAGGATAGACAACAGTTCTAGCATTCTAGGATTACAAATTAATCATAAATAATCTAGAGATAGAAAACCATATACAGACTTGGGACAGCAATGATCCTAGGATTACAAATCCATACAAGGTGCTAGCATTCAAGCTTTCTTAGAGATATCACCCCACATGAATCGCTGGTACCAGCAGAAAATCAACACTGAACCACACCCGAGTCCAGGCCTACTAATTACGGCAAACCAAAACTACCACCATTCAACATTGTGAGAAGACCAAAGATTAAAACCGCGGGAGAAACTATTTTGCGGTAGCCTCTCCCAGCAGCTATAGAGGCCGCCATAGCGGGCAATCGTGGCAAATAGCGACAACTTTTCAGGAGGGAGAGATGATCTCTAGAGGTTTTTGCTGTTTAGAGGGATTTGTGGATGATTTCGCGGCGCCAAATAGCGTAGCGACGAGGCTCCCGGGAAGCTATAGCGCAGCTATTTTGCAGGTGGTTTAATTTCATGGAGAAGGACCTCATAAGCTAAATGGAAAGGTGACAGGTGCCACAACTACAGAACCAGACAAAAGAAGCAGCAGATTTCATGGAGGACAATCCAGGCTCAACCTATATTATCAGCACAGAATCAACTAATATAGGCTCTTGGGATCTATATTCATTCAGGAGGAAGAGCTGCCAACACAGATTAAATCTTAATATGAAGCTACTACCAACCAAGCAGTTGAAGGTCATTCAATTTGGGCCAAAAAGAAGATAACTATGCTGAGTAAGCGCCACTGTATCAGTACTACTAGTAGGAAACAAGTGAAGCACAGAATTTTAGCTGCGGTCTGCGTGCGCACAATCAGGTACGGGGAACACACCGAAGATCCCAAATTCCTTTGTACCGGCAGCTGAAACTAAGCATCAGAGCTACCACAATGAACTTCTTCTTCCCTGCAGCAGAACCTAAGAAAAAAAATCCACTACCCGCAGCATCAAACTAAAGCTACTGTGATCGACGGGGACGGCACCTTGGAGGAGGGCTTGGCGGGGGCCGTCGCCGCGGAGGTTGCGGAGGGAGAAGAGCGCGCGGAAGCGCTCCGCGATGGGCTGCGCCGCGTCCAGCAGCCGCTCGCAGAGGAACCGCTCCGTCTCCGCCGACGACTCGAACGCCATATCACGCCGGCGACCCCCTCTCCGCACGGTCCGACGGCGCTCGCGCTGCTCACTGAGCTCCCCGGCGGCGGCGGCGGCTGTAAGAGAAGGAGGAGAAATCGAAAATCGAAAAGAAACCAAAAAAGGAAGAGAAAACTGCGCGTTAGCTCGACGCCACATCACGCGATCCTGGCCGTCCGATGGGGGCGGGACACGTCACCGCTCCCCTCCAGAAGCCGCCACCTACGCGAAGCAACCTACCGTCGCTGCCAGCGGGGCCCACGCCGTGCCCGGGCCCGCGTGGCAGTTACGAGCTAGTACCACCACTATACCGCCTTCTTCTTTCTCCTCCGTCTAGGCCCCCTCCATCCCTGCCATTCTCCCACGCCGCCGACGCGACCAGCCAACCAGCCACCGATCCGGCGCGAAATCGAGAGGTAGACCCGCCGGAGATCCGCCGGTACTCCGAATCTACCTATTCCCTTGTGTTTTTTCGGATTTTTTCCCGGATTTTCGGCGGCCCTGTGGCCGGGTTTCTGACCGGGGGGCGGTGCTGGGTTGTTCTTCTGCAGGGGCCGTGGAGCGGAGGAGGGAGTCGATCCGCGACGGCGGGCGCCATGAACGCGAGGGGGTAAGCTCCGGCGAACTTGGAATCGAGCTTTTCGAATTTGGGGTGGCCGATTAGGGGGGTCTAGGGTTCAGGTGGGCGCGCGAGATTCGCAATCAGGGGACGCTTCACTAACTCGGGCGATCACACTGCGTTCGTCTTGTCACAACGCAGTGCCACCATGTAGGCTTCGTGCGCCTCTGGTGAAATCGGTGCAGTGATGCATACCTCCCCTAAACGAATTTTGGATTAAGGTGTGATTCGTATTGTTGCTGAGCATTGCATTATTTTCCATGGCCTTGCACCCTGGTAAATTGGTTAGGTCGCTGGGAACGGTGCTATTGCCGTGGTGAATTCGACGGGGTTCCTGTTTCCTGGTGATACTTCGTGCCGGCTGACTAGTTACCACACATAGTGATAGCTATGTGTTCCATTATGACTGTGTTTACTTGGCTCTTGAAGGCGTCTGTGTCCTGATAACTTGTGCTGTATAATTAGTACCAGATCTGTGTGTTCTCGCTGACCAGCTTAGGCTCTTGTCTTTGCATATTTGTTTTCAATTTGAAAATGAATTCACTGAAAGTAGCATTGCGACCGAAGCCTATGTCGAGGTTTTGAATCTGTTTTTTAGGATTATGGAATTGAATCTTGCACGGGTATTTCCTACTCCCCCCATCCCATAATATTAGATCATTTTGGAAGCTACTATAATGATCGTATATTATAGGACGAAGGGAGTATTATTTAGTCCACCAGATTTACTATAATGCCCCACCCCTGGCATTTTCCATCATGTCACTGTTTATTTGTCAACCTAGTTAAATGGAGATGCATTTAGGCTTGGCAGACATTGTGACATACTGGCATGGCATTGATCTTACCCTCCCATCAGATCAATGAACCAAGAATCTGGACTTTTAGGGGCTACTGTTCCAACATTATGGGCTATAGCAGAATGAATTGCAGTATTGTGTATTCATGCATTTCATACTAATTATGAACTGTTATGATAGGACATGAAGATAACGTGCTGTTAGCCATTCTTATTGAAAAAATAAATTTGAATGCTATATAAGGAAAACAAAAGACATGACGTACTCTCAGTCTGATAGCATGAATGTGTTGCCCTGTTTTTTTCTTCTACATGGGTTTAAGGCATCCCAATGTTGATCCAGCATGGGTTTTAAGGCGTCCCGAGTCTCGAATGGAACAAGGGAGCAAAATACTGAAATGAAACATAGGATGTTGGGAGAGAAATTAGGGTGGGTTGATATTCTGTTTAGCTGCAAAGACTGAACTTAGTGCCAAATATCGTAGCGCGAAGTAAACACAGCAGCCTGTCTGTTACTATATATAGCAAATACCCTAACAAGAAATCTGCTAACAGAAACAACTTCTCTCAATTCCAAATAGATATCCTTATAAATAGTAGCGAGGGCACATTGTATTATACATATTTTGTGGACCTGACCATTATCTGGTGATGGGCGCTCTGTCCTCGTAGGCTAGTGGAGTGATTTAACATACAGTTATGCCAAATTTCTTTATCTGATCAAATGCTTCGCAGGCAATTATTTGTTCAGAATTTGTTGACACGATTTGCAAAATATAAATATTAGTCCTTTTCATATGCGAAGTAATTTAGTTTGCATATGCATTTATGTGTCCTTTTATGCACTTATCAAACTCTGTATGAATTCTTATACAACCATTCTCTGCACTTTTGATAGCTACCGAAGCACCAGAAATGCTCTCTTTGATGGCATTGAAGAAGGTGGAGTCCGAGCATCAGCTTATTCGTCACATGAGATAGATGAACATGAGAATGAGCGAGCTATGGATGGATTGCAAGATCGAGTCAGCATTCTCAAGAGGGTGAGTGCCACATAACAGTGCTCTATCTTGATTTTATGTGAAGAGTTGGCGTATTCACATATTGATTGTACTTGCTTATCTAAGAACTGTATCGCTTAGAAGGTATTTGTAGTTGTATGCTTTCTAAAAAGGAACATCTTTTCCTCACAGAACGTAGAGACGAACAACTTTAGAAATTGCAACTTTATAGACAGTACTACTCTAGACTGGGATCCATGCTAACCATGTGTGGTCCTGGATCATTTAAATTGAAAAGCCGGTGAGGAATTAAGCATAGGTTGCCAGAGGAGAAGGAATCTTAACTTAATGGGTCTTGTGAATTGTAATATGCTATTTGGTTGAACTGATGCAATTTGATCAGCCTCCTCATATAATATGTATTGGATCAACTCCTTTTGAGTGTGGGGATACATATGGCTCTAAGCTTTGTAACATGGTGAATAAATGAGCTGTTGACGGAATCTTTTGTTGTTCGATGAGCTACTGGGAGTAGCCTCCAAAGTAAAAGGCGTGCAGAACATCTGGATGCAGAACATGCAATGATTCTTGTCTAACTGTTGGCGTTCTGAGTCGAGTTTTGCTTGCAAGACTCACTGTGAGCAATTAGGCATGTCCGGTAAGTAGTAGAGTTGTTGAAGGTTCGGTCCTCAAATGACAAATGAAATGAGTAGCTCATGGTGTTCTGCTCAAATGTATGTATCTACTTGCTGGCAGCCTTTCCAGCTTGAAGATTACTGAAGCTTTTTACCATTCTGTAGTTGTCAGGTGATATAAATGAAGAGGTGGAGACTCATAACCGGATGCTGGACAGAATGGTATGTTATATCTTCTTTGTGAACCTTTTCTTTGTTCAAAGATCAGAATCTGCTACTTCTGCTATCTTACCATCACATGCCCTATTCAGGGGAACGAGATGGATGCATCAAGGGGGTTTCTCTCTGGAACAGTGGACAAATTCAAGACGGTAAGCGACCAGATTAACTAACAATTCGCCATGCATCTTCTCCTTGTATTCTCCTGAGACTGATTCATGTTTTCATGAACGCAGGTGTTCGAGACCAAATCAAGCAGGAGGATGGGGACCCTCGTGGCGTCTTTCGTCGCACTCTTCATGCTGGTGTACTACCTGACCAGGTAGAGGGATCCTTGGGTTGGATCCTGTTCCTGCCTCAGGCTATGTGTGCACTGGGGGTGCTCAAGAACATGCTGAAAATGGTTGCGCCGGTCGATCTACGTGTCCTATGTACTTAATCTGTCAAAGTATGTCGATCCGAGTGTCGCTAATTTGCACCGTTTGTGGATTACAACCATTTCCGTCTTTTTTTGCTCTGGTGATGTGTAATTAATTACAGATTATGGAGTCAACTCTTGCCTGTTTGCACTGTCATGCCACATGTATGGTAACTAGTACACTTGGAATGCTTGCTACTACAACTTCAGTATCTTTTTCCCTGGGGTTTTGGTTACCAGTAGACAGGAGTTTAGTGAAAGCTTATGTGGGTAGCTGCGAGGGCGACACGCGTCCCGCCCGCGGCTGATGGGACAAATCCAAAACTGGAATAATAATAATGCAGCTGCTGCATTGTGCAGGTATAGTTTTTAGGGCAAGACTTGAGGTCAGCGGGTGGTTTAGTCACACGATTAACAACTGACGCGATCGTCGTTAGGCGCAATTATTGAGGGGGGAGATGCCCTAATCGTGTGGGAACAAGAGCTGGACACCTGTCATTAGCATAGATAATTGCACCAACCAATCTTAATCACATGTTAGCAGCTTGTCCCTGATGCATGACTGTTAAGTACAATTTCTTTGCCAGTAGTACCAGATACATGCATGTGAACAACCCTTAATCTACTGCTGCTGCACTGCACTGCCCTCCCTGTGGATGTAGCTAATTAGTGCCTATAATTGTATTGTTAGATATGTCATGCACACCACCCCCCATCAAAGTTTGACAAAGCTTAGGTTATCCATCCCTGGGAGATGTGCCACCAGTGTTAATTAGTAGTGGAGAGTGCTTTGTAGAAAGAAGAAAAAAGATTAGGGGTTCAACATACTTAATTAACTGGTTGCATTTCGCTTTTGCTCTGTCCTTTTCCTTTTCAGCTTGGAGTGGAGTGGAGGCATGAGCATGGCAGGATCTTTGATGTACTTTGCAAATCTATATCTGGACCACAAGAGTTAGGCATGCATCTGTATGATTTTGTTCTCTAAATCAACTATGATTTCTATTGCAGTAGCGATGTTATTGTCGATTTCTGCACCAAGTATATGTATATCTGTTAAAAATGTTTTCCCCTTTCTCTGATTAAGTAGAAAATAAAGATTTCCTTATGCTGTCAAAGTATTGCTGGAATGACTTGGGACTTACATTGATAATTTATAGAGCGTGTCGTTTACACCGAGTATTATCTAATCAAGGTTACAATGATTAATTTGATGAAATCTGTTATGATTAATGGAATCTTTTGTCAAGAGGTTCCCTGATTAGTTAAAACATGTATATAATTCAGTATTGCAGGACATCATCGTCTGTTTGTTTGCCTACAGAGAGATCTAACATAAAAAAACATGTGACTTTGCCATGATTAGTTAAAGCATGCCTACTTGTATAGCTTCAAAAATCTCATTACTCTGCCAGCCTGAAGTACACTTTGTCTATCTTGCCTAACTGAGTACTGAAACGTTGAATACGAACTTAGCTCTAGGCTTCAACAAAATATTTGGCAATAAATTCAATAGCATTCTCTATTGCCGTTGGAGCAACCATATACTAACTCATGTTGGAATAAGAGTGACCAGTAGTTGAAGTCCTTGACTGCCCATGAACATGTTTTATTAATATAGTTTTTTTTAATAGTTGCAAGTACTAGTTGAAGATTATCTTCATGAACATGTCATCTGATTGATTACTTTGTCTCCAACTAATTGGAAGCATCCACCAGAGAAAAAACTTGAACATATTATTATGGTAGAATGATTCCCTTTTGTAGTCCATACATTAATGTACAATGATATTCTTGTCATTAATTGTCAATGAGAAGAAAAGGTATCAAATTACAACTAATTTAAAAAGAAGAAGTCAATAACTGACGCCTAAAAAAACATTTGTAAGTTGGCAAACATGCATCCCACAAAAAAAATTCCGAATTGAAACCTAAGAATTGCACCTAGTTAATTAATTCATCGGAAGAAATATATCGCTTAATATGGACCTAGGGAAGTATAAGAGTAAGATTAAGAGTATTGTTTTGTTGGCTGCAAGTGACAAGCAAACGAAAGCTAGGGCTGGTTTTGTTTAGTTGGGATGTCGGAGCTTTGTGAAAAAGGACATGCACCGTACAAGCATCCCACCTGCCACCCCAACGCACACAAAACCCCTAATACCCAACTAGACACACATTTCCATCTAGCACAATCCTAATTACAAATAAACAAAAAACACTATGCCCACACAACCTTATCATGCACCATCCTATTTCAGGACAAACTTCACACCTACAAGTTAAAGTAGCGGGGTGGTAGGAAGCCGGAAATGTCGCACCCGATTAGAAGATGTCGGGAGGCGACGGGTAAAATGGCCATTTCATGTGAAAGCGCTAGCTGCTGCGGATCGGTCTGTTAGATTCTTACTCGTCACAACTTACACATATTAACAATTAGCGGACATGTCCAATTCTCTCAGCCACGAATAAAGGGAGCGGAACCTTAGGGGTTATTTTTTACGCCTACCGAACGGTGCACCGCCAGCTCAACAGGGGACCAGTCCAAGTGTGCGATAAAAAAGAGCTAATATGGGGGGTGATAGCACGAATAGAGACCGGTTCGCTTATACGAATAGAAAAAGGCCTACTCCAGAGTGAAAATTTTAACGTGTACTGGGGATTTGAATATAGCTCTCGATTTGAATTCACATGGGCAATAGGGGACCAATGGCCAGCCAGGATCAAAGCAAAATCCAAATAACCCCTGGGAGGAGCATGCATAGGGGGTGGTGGGGGTAAGAGTTGAAGAGTGCACCTTGGATAAAAGCCTCCCTTTGCTTAATTAATTATTGGTGATTAGTTTATAGTGGCACCCAAAGTCTCTCCCCAGCCTCCATCAGCCCTCTTTCTCCTCCTCCTCCTCCTCCTTTCTTATACCCACTTGCATGCCTCCTCTCTTCTACACTCTTCAGAGAAAGCCACAGCTCCCCAATGCTCCTCTAGCTACCTAGCTCCATATATCATCAATCTAGCTAGATCGTCGTCGGAGGGTGCAACTTGATCCATCTCCTAGATTCATCAAGGTATGCAAATTGAATATGTTCCTCATGTTTGTGCACTAGATCTCCTCAAATATTTGTATGCATACAAATTAAAATCTCTTCTTGCTTTCTGCCCTTTTCTTATTGAGAGAGCATATATAGATTTCCATGCTGTTTTTCTTATGATCTACTTGTGGTATTTGTTGCACTATATATCTATGTGTTCGAAGGAAGCTTACATGATCTGTGTGTTTGTGCTTGCATGTGGTGACCAAAGAGTTCATGGCGAACCGGTGGTGGGATGGCCATTTGGGGTTGCCGGGCGTGGCGCCGGAGCAGCCGTCCGGCTCGTCCGGCCCCAAGGTGGAGTCGCTCGCACTCGTCGTCAAAGACCCTGAGACCAGCCCGACGTCCGGCGGCCCGGGCGAGCACGGCGAGGAGAACAAAGAGTCTGTCGGTGGCGGTGAGCCGCGCGATCTGGGCGCGGTGGTGCCGGCCCCGAACCGGCGGCCCCGGGGCCGGCCGCCGGGGTCCAAGAACAAGCCGAAGCCGCCCATCTTCGTGACGCGCGACAGCCCCAACGCGCTGCGCAGCCACGTGATGGAGGTGGCCGGCGGCGCGGACGTGTGCGACGCCATCGCGCAGTTCTCACGCCGCCGGCAGCGCGGCGTGTGCGTGCTCAGCGGCGCCGGGACCGTCGCCAACGTGGCGCTGCGCCAGCCGTCGGCCCCCGGCGGCGCCGTGGTGGCCCTCCACGGCCGCTTCGAGATCCTCTCTCTCACGGGGACCTTCCTCCCGGGGCCCGCGCCGCCGGGGTCCACGGGGCTCACCGTGTACCTGGCCGGCGGGCAGGGGCAGGTGGTCGGCGGCAGCGTGGTGGGCTCGCTCGTCGCCGCGGGCCCCGTCATGGTGATCGCGTCGACGTTCGCCAACGCCACCTACGAGCGCCTGCCGCTGGAGGACGAGGACGAGGGCTCCGGCCCGCCCATGGCGCACGACCCGCTCATGGGCGGCGGCGGCGGCCACGGGCACCCCGGGCACGGGCACGGGATGCCGGACCCGTCGGCGGCGATGCCGATGTTCAACCAGATGCCACCGAACAACGGCCATCTCGGCGGCGGCGGCGGCGGCGACGGGTTCCCATGGGCGCCGCACTCTCGCGCTCCCTACTGATGGCGTTCCCGTGGTGCAGTGCACTGCATGCTGCTGCATGGTTACTGTTCCATTGGACTTGGCGCCATTAGCTTAGGTTAGTACATATGACGATCCAAGCTATCTAGTGTGGTGATTAAATTAGAGCGAATGAATTTCGTACTGCTGCTTAATTAGTTTCTTATTGTTATCTGTGGTCAAATAATTTCTAATTCTGCCGGTGTGTTTATTGTTGTGTACTTAATCAATTGAGGTAGAGAGATATAGCTCTCTGGTCAATTCATGCAATATTTGGTTCATTCATGCACTTAATGTTTGGTTCCTCACTTCCAAATTCAGAGCAAACTTTTGGTTCTTCTCTTGTTTGGATTTGTTCCCTAGCACTTGACTTCTGCCAAATCATTCCAGAAGAACACAAACATTCATACATAGGCACACAAGGATGCAGATTTGGAACCTAAATGGGTACCCTGTGAACCTACTTAGTTCAACTAAATGAATTAAGAATTAAGAAGTGAGATGAATTCTGAAATCTTAGTTCATTTGGTTAAACTAAGTAGGTTTCCAGAGTACCCTTAAGGTTCCAAATTTGCATGGCCACACCACATGACATGTATAGTTTGTGTAGCTAGTTTGTTGATCAAGTATAGTTAGTAAGTAGCTTGGTGTCAGTTGGTCCCTCCCATGTCTCTCACACCGTCTCTCAAGTCTCAACGCTAGCTCATGTTATCGGTCCCCGGTGTTTTCAAGTTTGAACTAAATTTGCTTGGATATATACCACTGTGAATTTGTCGAGAAAATCTCTAGCAGTTGAACATCCGCAGCTCGGCGACGAAGGCTATGGCATGTGGCGTTCATGGTTAGTGTTCCATTGGATTGGAGAAGATAATCCGATGTATTGATTGGTGTACGCCCTTAGCTAGGTTAGTGCATATATATGATCGATGATCAGGTGTTGATCAACTAGCTAGTGAAATGTTTAGTTGCTACTTATTGTGTGCTTAATTAAGCGAGATAGCTAGATAGATAGAGATCGATCATATTGCTAGCTCGGATCAGTATCATGCTTCATGCTCAGCTGATTTCTGGGTGGTCAAATCTGTGTCTACCATTGGGGCAAGTGCAATGCAGACTTAACACATAATTGTGTTAATTCTCGGGTCACATTAATACATGTATGATAATTAACAAAGCAGATGCTTTTAGTGAGGATCATTTCAGTGACCCTTCAATAGAAATTAAGTAGATTGGCTCAGTTGGTCCCAGATCTGAGAGTGTCTCGAGTGATCCGTTTACTGGTCCCCCGTTTTCTCCAAACTTGAACTTTGTTAATTTGGATGTCCCTGGTCAAGAGGCGAATTAAGAAAATATCCAGCAGCAGTGCATCTGCGCAATGTTTTAGTTATATAATAGTGTAATTAAGTTAAGAGATGAGCACCAAGTATTATCAGTAAACTTAACTATATGTGTACTCTAGCAAATGCAACGTCCATTAGTTCTGAATATCACCAATGAACTTGCATGCAATATGCATGCCCGGCCAGGTAGCTCCACAAAGTTCTGGACTAGTTGGCTTTTGTTTTTCTTTAGTACTTCCTCCGTCCGGAAATACTTATCGATTTTTTTTGATAAAAATGAACGTATTTAGAACTAAAATACGTCTAGGTACATCTATTCCTCCAACAAGTATTTTCAGACTGAGGAAGTAATATATATGTACAGCTAGTGTATTTACAATCATTTTGGTAGCTAAACTTTTAAATGTGTACACTACAACTATTTTCGTTTCTTTTGAGGGGGCGATTGACATGGCTTATTTTGTGTTCTTTGAATCAATTTTAATTTGCAAGTCTTTGCAAAATCTAGCTACCAAATTAATTAGCACTGTTATCGTTTCCTACTTTCCATGATGTGTATCCCCAGTTCGACTTACTCTTCAAACAAAATATGCTCATCAATTAATATGAGAGCTTTCATGTTTTTCACTCAAGATCTTTCAGATCCCATACTACTAAGTACTGAATAATTAGGAAGGCATCATATACCCAAAATATTGCAATATTAATTGGGGAGGGGAGATTAGTGTTCACTACTTACACATAGTTGATGCATATATGGATAAATAAAATAGGATTAACCAACTAAACTAAATTATATGTAGTAACAACTTATGTGTTATGGTCAATTGATGCCTGGTAATATGAAAATGTGAAATATGGATTTGTATATTACTACTATGGCTTTTTCTTTCCGGGGTGCAACTATCTTTTGACAATTATACACAAAAATGTTACAGAAAATGTTTCAAGGATGATTTATGCACCTGATTAATTTTTATAAAATCATACATCTAAAGGGTCTAACTGACCCAAGAAGCTAAATCTACATACAATGAACGAGGGCCTGCAGAAATTGAAGAGGTTTTCTTAGTACAAGATAATCTTCAAACTTGATCTTTTCAAAACAAAAATTAGGAAGGAGTTATCGATTATCCGAACGATGAGATGTGTTGCTCAACAATATGTATATTTTACATATTTTAAAAAACATTTCTCTCTAAAATGATAACATGTAATCATTACTTCATGTTAACAAAACACTTAAATATGCAGTCATTTTTCATTTGTCTTAGACATAACAAAGCCATTAATATAAATTGCATGTTTTTTATGTATTAATCCCTTCTGTTGAACTTTGAGATCCATTTACCCATAAAATGATTGCATGTGCATTCATCTGATCTATCATATATATCCTATCTGTACTTGCCTATGAAAAACTGTTGGATTTCCTTCTTCTAGAAAAGAACAATTCTCCTGCCATGCATCTGAAATATTATGCTTGACTCTTCGTCCATAAAACTCTCGAGAAGGATGATAGTGGAGTACAAATACCCTCGTTTTCACTGTGATATACTCCCTCCGTTTCTTTTTACTCCGCATATAAGATTTGGTCAAAGTCAAATTTGATAAAGTTTGACCAAGTTTATATTAAAAAGTATCAACATTTACAACATCAAAGTTATACCATATGAAAATTAATATCATGATGCTTCTAGTGATATTGGTTTCATATTGTGGATGTTGATAGATTTTTCTATAAAATTGATCAAACTTTAGCAAATTTGACTTTGACTAAATATTATATGCGAAGTAAAAAGAAACGGAGGGAGTATATTCTAGTAGTAAAGTCGTTAGATTAACTATATAAGAGGATGGTTAAGTAATTTGAGTGCATGTGCATGGATCGATAGATATAATATACTGGTTGGACAGTGTAACTTGAGAAAATCACAAAAGAAACATGGGGTTAGGCTATCGCAAAACTACCACATTTTATTTTTACATATCACCACCACTAGATCATGACAAAAAACATTAATTCACGGTTAAGCGCTTTGACATAAAAAATGGCTGGTGGGACCCGGTTGTCACGGCGGAGTTGGCAACTTATGTATTCAATGGGTTAAAGGCATATCCAACGCCGACTCCTAAAACGAACATCGATCATATCCATTTCTGGATTGATCGAAATCAGTTCATGAACATCGATGCGAGAACTGGTCATCAAACCCTATATCTTATATGTCTGCATCTATTTAACTTACAAAAAATATCGTATTTTCATCAAAAGAAAAAAAACTATTATGTGATTAATAAATTCTTACTTGGCGGAAGGCATGATGCTTTAGCTAGCTTCTGTCAAATCTAGTATATCCATTTATAGCATTTTAGCTAGCTACTAGTAAGCATGCACGTGCAACGCATGTATAACATAGAAAACAGTTCTCTTTCATCCTAGTTAGGAGACGATAATTTTCATAAAATCAATAAAAAGTCAAATAGTGTATTGATATAAAAAAATAGAGATGACCACTAATGTACTAATTGAAAATAGTGTGACTATGATGAAATATAATACTTCCTTCTACCCATATTACTTGTCGCTCAAACGGATGTATCTGATGAAAGCGAGTACCAAAACTTAGGCCCTCCTAAGCTTATAACAGAGCTCACGGAAATTCTCAAAAATCAATTGAAATCTAAATCCTTTATGAGGTAAATAGAATACAAAGTTGTAATGAGATAAAATTGTTTTATTAAACCCCCAAATGCTAGATACATATATCTGGTTCGACACTTAGAGAACGAGGTTTTCATACACTATGACAATATCAACTAATAATCAAAAGCAAGGTAGGCTAAAATAATTAACGCGGTAGGCATGAATTTTGCATATCACACATTACAAAAATCTAAGAAACAACAACATCATGACTTATGTATGTGCAATGCACGTCTCAATTAATGCACATAAATTTACAGTCAAACTATGTTGGATACATTGCACACACTCAGGTAAAATACACGCAAATATATAAACCACATAGAGAACAAACCCTTCTCTATTCATCTCGCTCTATCCAATCCCATATGGCCTTATGTACATACCTCGATAGCAAGTAGTTCACATGCCGCAACAACTATTTGGCATTGAATAGGGATGACCGAAAGAAATGTACAATGAAATATGAAATATGTGTTACAATGATGTGTTACAATGAAATATGAATATTGTGATGATATACATCAAGGGCATTCTAACTTTGCCATCTCGCAGTTCCAAATCTAAAAGGATACTATAAGAAATTTAATTTGCAACAACGGATTGAACAAAGAGATATTATGGCCATGAATTTTAAAAAACTCAAGGAATATTATGACTTTGTTTCAGCCAATCTTACAACAATCCAGTATATCCAAATATCTGGAGGACATTACCAACAACAGAATATATACATCCACTCAAAGCTAGGGATCCACTCCGCTCTAATTATTCAAGCAACAAATATCCACTAATATAAAATCAAGCTGTCCAAAATCATGTGTTTCTAGACAATATATTACAAAAAGATATTTTTTAGAATATTTAACGACAAGGTTACTTTAGATGGGCATGTATTTAGATATGGTACTTCCAAAGACCAGCAATGAGAACCAATATCAAGCAAACCAACCTTTTTGGAAGCAATCTTCTTCATTATCAGGCAAGAAATAAACATGGTGTTTCTATTGAATAAGAACAAATATGCATCTTCTTTCCATTAAAATTCTTTGAAATGATGAGAAAGATCGTAACCAAAAAGAAGAAAGCCAGAGAACACTGAAAATATTCCACATGATGCCACTTAGAGAAATCCTATGAACAATACAACCAACTTAGTAAATATTTCTATTCTAGTTCTCCAAAGTTCCTACAAAAATCCTTTTAATCAGAGGAGCTCTAAATAAAGATGAGATTCTTTATTCAGGACCCGGTTCTACCTCAATCATGTCATGTCCCGATAATAAAAAGTACTCTCAGCATTTGTGGACATTACACATGCATGTCGACAAACCAACCCACATAGTCAACGGTAAGCACATGCTGACCTTTGCTGAGTATTTTCCCAAAGCACGAGGTTTAGGGGGTACTTCGCCAAGTGCACATGGAAATGCACTCGACATAAAACCATTTTCATGTAGTGAATATTAAACCAATGTTTTGGAAATTAATAAGCACATGAACACCTCAAGAATGAATACACAAGGAAGAACCAGAAACAATCCAGATTCAATAACAAGACATTACCAAGCCACAATATGATGTGTTTGCTTGCTTGTAAATTTCTGTGTTAGTTGAAATTTAATTCATGACATGATAAGTATGCAAAATGTACAATAACGCTTATGATGCGAACGCGGTGTTTTGGCTCTGGGGAGCATGTGCTCTCTAATGAACAGTAAAATTAAAATAAATGGTAAAGAAATTCAAAAATTCTATTTTTTTATGAATGTTCGTATTACTGTGCGAAGTGTGCTTGGCAATTTTGATACCATATGGCACAGTAGTGCTTCTTCGGTGAAAAAAAATAACTATGACATTTGGAGGCAACATTTAGTGTTCGACTTGTCTTTTTTGCACAGGTCCAATCACTTAAGTTCTACACCTGCAAATTTGCATATACATTTGAACGTGACAATGACCACGTCAAATTTTTATACTCCCTCCGACCCATATTAGTGGGTACACTCTTAGTACAACTTTGTACTAGAGTTGTACTAAGTGTGTGTCATTAATATGGGTCGGAGGTAGTATATTTTTTGATATTTGTAAAATTCATTTTTGACCCGCAAGAGCATATGCTCCCTAGAGCCAAAGTGAATATCTTTTATGATGGCAGCCTGTGGGAACTTCGACGGCGACCTGCCAGCAGACATGCAACGCCCAACTACAAGAAACATGGATGAAACAAAATGTAGACTATGATGAAACATGCATGACTATCTTCAGATTTAAGTAGCCTTGATGTTTTCACTTTAATTGTAATAAACTTTTACTATTCTTCTTATTTCATAAGTCCTAGCAGTTTAAATCCTCTTGTATTTTACAAAAGCACACATGTTTAGTCCTCAAGATGTTGCATTATATATTTCATATGAATGACAAGGACTCAAATTGTACTGACCAAATACTCTCCATGTTCAGAAAAATATAAATATATCAATGTGAAACATCCTGATTTATACTCTCTCCGATCCATAATAAGTGTCGTTCATTTTGTATTAGGCTAGTATAAACTTTGTACTAGATGAGCGACACTTAGTATGGATCAGAGGGAGTAGGATATTCCAGAATAAAAGTAAATAGTTTTATGTGTGGTGCCATATATTTCATTGCAAGGTTAACCACCCACAAAAGAAGGTCACATACTGAAAATTTCAGCATATATCATGAATTACATTTCACTGGTGTTATTTATCCCGCAAAATTTGGGTGTGTAATTTTCCATAAAATTACCTAAGAAATGATTACATGTGGTAGTGAAATTTTGTGCCCTACAAAACGGTAGGTAAACATTACAAAGAGGTAATTATATATATGAACCATATAAAATAACGGTAAGTAAAATTAAGATTACATAATGGAGTGCTTATTTCCTAACATGAACAACAATGGCTGATTAAATCCGAGCCTAGTGAATGTTTTTGTGTAAGTTTGCACGACGAAAATACATTACATAAAATAAAATCTAAAAATGTAGTATTTCTTAAAAATGCTTCATTATGTCCTGTACGTATTTGGTGATCAGAGATTTGTCTGTTTCAATAAGAGACCAACAAAGATAATTTAAGAAAAATCTAATCACATGGGTGTGAAGCTCACCATCTGAAACCAACACATCGCAGACCTCATTTTACCTACACATCAGGGTTGGCAGTTCTGTCAAATTGGAGCGATTGAAGAGATGGAGGAGCATCAGCGTCGCTAGAAAAAGCTCAAATAGCAGCTGCTCGCATTGTCACACAGACGTGTCGCTCCCATCGCATGCACCTCTGCCTAGGTTGATACTTCACCGTAAATTATCAGTTAACAATATATCAAAGGACAATCAAGGAAAAGAGGAACTTAGTTATGCCGGACACATGTAACATGTGCTAGATCTTCTACATGCAGAAGCAACGGCTTGCCTCCAAAGTTTGCATGCGTCCCAAAACTGGGGTACGACTGAGGTGCAGGTGCAGTCAGATTCTTCCATATATCCTAGTGCAGGCTCTTAACTCCAATGAGCATGGCTTGGCTAACTACGATTAGTGCCTGTGTCGGTTTACCTCATTGCAAATTAAATACCGATCAATGTAACCAATTATCAGGTACTGAGTTTCATGAAGATGTCAACATTCTTGTCAGATGAGTTGAGAAATAACAGGAAGATAATGGAATTAGAAGCACAATTTGACTCCTTTAGTTTCTAATAAAATTGTTGAACAAATGCTTGGTTCCACTTCCACAAGCTAGTATATCAGAAGTTCAGAACTGCAAACATGAATAATCTATTGCACCTGACTAAAATGCAGACAAAAAACCAGTGGGACAACCAATTCAGTGCAGTAAATATGGAAAAGCATAGTAAAGGTCATCCACAGGTTCTGGCAATAACATATGACAATAACCCCATCTATTTCACTCAAGTGAGATGGCTCTGAAATATAGGAATCGTTCACATAACTACTTCAAGGAGGGGATGGTTCTAACCCAGGAAAATTGCACCTGCGCATTCAATATCAGCACATCATATCAAGAAAACAAGCGATAATTTGATAAAGGCATACTGTACAATATGAATAGGAAAATCAAAAAATAGTGAGGATTCAACATGAATGATGAACTGGAGGAAAAATAAACGATAAGCGTGAGCGTTCAAGATGGCCGCAAGGAAGCAGCATCTCATAGACAACGTGAAGAAAACCGTTAAAGGAGTAAGTGCACTGAATGATTGACTGGCAATATCAGTAAGTGTGTTGCTGCTAACTTGGCCGGAATCTTGACAACAGCGAGCCCAACTCGGGGTGGGGGCATTTGCCGATGCTCTACTGGTTATTCCCAAAACGCTGGCAGAGAATTCAGGTTTAGATACCCAAGACGTTATTGCCTCTCTTGAGGTATATGTGCTTTCACTCATTGTATCGCCTCTCCCTTGACATCAGAAAAGGTTGTAACTGTATGTGTCTGCTGATACTTCCTACTGTACAGAATGAGCACGACCGTGGGCTTGTGGTACTGGTGGGACTGAACCATAACACTGCACTGGTGAGCTCATCGATCCCGAGATGGAAGGGATCTACGACAACTACTCGGTGAAGCGCCAGATCATCAATTCCGGTTATGTGATCATATAGCTCTCATTTTTTAGCTGACCCGTTCATTCTCCAAAAAAGGTTCCTCCCTTTCGATTTCATTAACGAAATCAAACAGTTCGATCAGAGCTATGTGACATGAACAACAACCTTTGTTTTGTTGGGTGGTGCAGACACATCGTCGCGTCGCAGTTGTTGCTAGTGGATGGACTTGAAGTGATCAGGGCATGCATTGATCAAATTTTTAATTAGATTTAGAGGAGAAAATCATAGAGAGATTCAAGTAAAATGAAACTCCTGGATTTTAGAAAATAGTTGCTGGCTGGGCTTGCGCCACGCTGAGGCCGGCCCAATAAGCCCACCCAGACCCAGTCCATGGTTTGTCTCTCTTCTTTACTGTTGGCATTTTTATTTTCCCTTATTTATTTATTTTTGCTGAGTTTGTCTCTCTTCTTTACTGTACCATCGAACCTTGGTTCCTTTTCCCTCTTGTAATATGAAAAGTAATAACTACTGCCATTTATTTTTGCTGGAAAATATCCTTGTATCAAAAATTAAAATAAAAGGTAGCCCTAACAAAAACCTAGCCTAGCTCTTTCACCACCTCCTCTTTGTAGTGTAGCAGTAATATATTTTTCTGGCAATTGTATTTGGGATTCATCCCATAACCACATTTCCAGGACGCACATTTTATTTGGCGTGGTCGAAAAAAAACAAGCAGAGAATCCATCCTGATGTGCAACGTTGATACAGTATAGTATCTAGCACTGTATGCAAAAGATGGAGACAACCGAACGAATTGGTAACAGGAGGGTGAGATCGAGTCGACGGAGATCGCATGGACGGCGACGTCGCCTTTGACCACCGTTGTTCTTGTCACTCCATCAGATCAGTACTCCCTCCGTTTCAAAATAACTTAAAACAATTTTGTATTAGAGCTAGTACAAAATTGAGACAGTTATTTTGGAACGAAGGAAGTACTAAACTAGGTGAAGATCGGCGTACATTTCCTTTTTCCTCTCTTCGACAATGACACGCATCCAGTTCAGTACAGTCAGCTACAGCAGCTTCGAAGAATGAAAGTTTGTCGGCACATGGATTTTTCGAATTTGGTTTAAAATCTGACCGCTCTTTTGAGTTGGACGAACGATGGGCTAGTGACTGGCATAGTGGAGCCGTGGACTGGAGTACTATGAGAATCGAAGAACAATATAACAGTCGTCGTAGATCCAAGGGGCAGCCAGGGGAAGATGAACTGAACCAGAGCTGAGCTGATGAGCGAGTGAGTGACCACTCTGCTCTGGTGTTCATGGTCCGATCTACTAGTCGAGAACCCCTGCAGCCTAGCTGCCTATTGCGTGGTGTGGTACCATGTGTAGCATGCCGAGTAGGTGGTACTGCAACAAGAACTGCACTCACATCGTTTTGTTTGCAGTTAAGTGTTTCATTTCAGTCATGCTAGCTCGCTGCAGGCATTTCAGGTCGGATAGGAGTACTGTACATGTCGTTCTTGGAAACGCTGGTGCTGCTTTTAGGGGCAGAGGGATATAGAGAGTTAATTGCAAAAAACCACGATAATTCGGGCGACTATTGCAGAAAACACACATTTTCAGATTTTCTGCAAAAAAAACACTATTTTTTTACAAAAACCACAGATCGGGTGGTTAGCTCTTTTTAGCCCAGTTTCTGGCAGAAGGGACACACATGTAAGAGTGATATTTCACGGAAACACCCCTACAAAAAATAAAAAAAGCAATCAGGTCCCCTCTCCTTCTCCTCTTCTTCCATCGAACGCTGCGGGCCACGGACGGGCGCGGCAGCCCCGTCCCCAGGCGGCCACTATCTCCTCCCCGTGATAAAGAGTGACACACCTGATGATACGAACACCGGGGTGATCCTCTTGAGTTTGTCCCGACTTTTCACAGCGAGCAACCTAGATAGAAATTATACCAATCACGCGATGAACGCAACCTGAAGAAGAGGAACGAATCCAGCAAGCAACGTGATGGAGATCACCACGCCTCCAACCAAAGCACGATAATCCTTGATGAACACAAGAACCTCCGCGGCAATCTTTATTGGATAAACGGCATCGCCAACCCCGGAGGGAAGCTTCACCAAGAGATACAACTCTTAACCCTAATATTCTTGTCTAAACTTAAGCTGACCCTAAAACTCGTAGGGGGTGTTCTATTTATAAGCTAGGGGATAAAACTAGGGATACATGGGCCGTAGCCCGTCAAATCTACGCGCAGGCAGTTTCGGACGTCCGATGCGTTGGACGTCCGAATCGTGTCGGACTTCCGGCTGTTTTGACACCGGTACTGTACTCGGGGGCCGCCGTCCTCGTTGCTGATGTCGGACGTCCGAATTGGGTCGGACGTCCGATGTCCAGAATCCTGTCCATCTTCGCCTCCTTCGTCCAGCGCATATCTCAACCTCTGTCGTCCTGCCCATATCATCCTCCCCCCCCCCTTCAAAAAGCGTTGTCCCCAACGCGTGAAGTTCTTCTCGAGAGGGTGACGTGATATCAACAACATCACACGTCTTTGCCACTTGACTTGAGGCAGCACTCAGCGCCTCCTTTCTTCTCCACATGAGTTTGGACTTTGGCGCCACCACCTTCTTCTTCTCAACTCGTGCTGGAGACCTTTTTTGCTGAACATGAATCTTCTTTGTATGACCCTGCAAAGTGGTAATGCCCGGGCCACACAACTGACGAACACGTCCATCCTTGCCTTTGTGCACATGCACGGCTACTCTAACAAAACGTCGAAGAGGTGTGCGAACAAAACTGTGGTCATCGAACCTCGTCGCCATATGCACCGAGTCACGAACAACACCACTGTCATCAGTCTGAACAACTTTGTCAACACAAACTGAAGGTGTATAACATGCTGCAATGTCCTTCCTTTCATCACGAAGAGGCATAACTTCAACCGGCTTGTCACCAACAAGTACAACTGGCTTGTCATCTACAGGCATGGTTGAATTAGTTTCAGTACTGATGCTCCTAGCATCATGCTCCTCAGGCTGCAACTTAGCTAAACTTGGTTGTGGTTTAGCCTTGTGCAATTTCTCCTTGCAAACCACCAGCACCACATCGGACTTGATATGATCATCTCCCATAGGCTTCAAAGTCCATTGTTTGCCATCATGCATAAAAGAATATGTATTTGCTCGGCCCGCATGCATAGCATTGCGATCATACTGCCATGGACGCCCAAGTAACAGCCCACACACCTCCAATGGCAACACATCGCACTCAATCTCATCAACATAGTCACCAACTGTAAATGGCACACGCACCTTATGAGTAACCTTCAGCATACCGCAACTATTCAACCACTCGAGATGTTTCGGTTCAGGAATACGCCATGTGGACAACCTCAATGCTTCCACCATCGCTTTGCTAATGCCATTGATACAGCTACCACCATCAATCATCAACTTGCATGCTTTGCCTTTAATCATACACTGCGCCTGAAATAAATTCCATCGTTGACATCTATCCACTGTCATACAAGTATCACCATGTACTCTCTTGAGTTGCACATTCAGCCCACTCAATGGTACAACATCATCCACAACATCCTTGCCAACATCATCCGCCATGTCAGAAATCATGGCTGCTGCCTCATCAATTTTTTGTAGTGGAACAACTGTCTGACTAATCTCAACAGAATTTGGAATCAACTCCTTTTGAGAGCTAGCAGAAAAATCTGAGATTGTTTTGGATGTAGTTGCCGCTTATGTTTCAGCCTTCGCTAATATCTGCAAAATCTTTGATATATCATCCAAATCTGCATAATATGGACCAACCGCAGTATTGTTTTCGCGTTTGCGGTTGTACCGCTGCGAACCGGAAGCGGTGGCCATACAATCTGGAAAGCACACAAGATATCCTTTCTAATTTGTGCTTACGCGCCTTATTTGGAGCACGAATGCGGATTCTGCACCTATATCAATTTCGGGACTCCTGACAGCCAAATCCAATTACGGGATTTCTTCTCTTCAACCTCTAGCAATCTCCTCGCAAATCAATCTAGCGGAAAAAAAATCTGCACAACCACAACAGCAATCTGCAGCCTCTATGCACAATCTCCTCCAAACAAATCAATCTGAACGAGAAATCCTCCAAGCAAACTTCTCCCAACAAAACCGATCTAGATGCGATCGATCAACACAACCTCGCCGTGATCAACCCGAAAATCTGATACCACATGATAAACAAGGACACACCTGATGAAACGATCACCGGGGTGAGATCCTCTTGAGTTTGTCCCGATCTTTCACAGCGAGCAACCCGAATATAAATCCTTCCAATCACGCGATGAACGCAACCTGAAGAAGAGGAACGAATCCAGCAAACAACGTGATGGAGATCACCACGCCTCCAACCAAAGCACGATAATCCTTGATGAACACAAGAACCTCCGCGGCAATCTTTATTGGATAAACGGCATCGCCAACCCCGGAGGGAAGCTTCACCAAGAGATACAACTCTTGACCCTAATATTCTTGTCTAAACTTAAGCTGACCCTATAACTCGTAGGGGGTGTTCTATTTATAAGCTAGGGGATAAAACTAGGGATACATGGGCCGTAGCCCATCAAATCTGCGCGCATGCAGTTTCGGACGTCCGATGGGTTTCAGACGTTTGATGCGTCGGACGTCCAATCGTGTCGGACTTCCGGTTGTTTTGACACCGGTACTGTACTCGGGGGCCGTCGTCCTCGTTGCCGATGTCAGACGTCCGAATTGGGTCGGACGTCTGATGTCCAGAATCCTGTCCATCTTCGCCTCCTCCGTCCAGCGCATATCTCAACCTCCATCGTCCTGCCCATATCAACACATCCCTACTACCAACACATCTCCAGTTCGTCATGAAGAACAAGTTGATTCAACAAAGAAGAAGGATGATGAAATCATAATTGGACCTATTACAAGAGCTCGTACAAAGTTGATAGAACAACAGGTGAACTCGCTCTTAATAGATTTTGATATGTCATGTGTTGAGAACTTTATACTGCCTAAATCTTTGTATGTTTGCATTATCAGGTATCATGACGAAGAAGAGGATCCAGAAGGAGGAGAAGATAAAAGAAGCTCCAACTTTCAGACGTTCGACGCATTTCGGACGTCCGACATCGGAGGCCAGGAGCTACGACGCCTCGAAGACTTCAAGTTACAGAAGGGTTCCTATTTTCGGCGGACATCCGTCGGGATTCGGACGTCCGATACGACGGACGCCCGACAAGGAACGGGCGTCCGACATGAAGACCTTCGCGACGCCCCTCTAGTACAGAACCGATGTCAAAACAGCCGGACTTCCGACACGTTTCGGACGTCCGACACATCGGACGTCTGAAACCCATCGGACGTCCGAACTGCCTGCGCGCAGATCTGACGGGTTGCGGCCTTGTATCCGAGTTTGAAACCCCCTAGCTTATAAATACCGGACCCCCTGCGAGTTTTAGGGTTAGACCACGTTTAGATAAACCCTAGTTCTTGAGAATAGCTCCAAGCTTTCATCTTGAATCATATACTTCAGTTCATATCGATCTGAAGTGTTGCTACTGCAAGTTTTGTGTGATCTGTTGTTCCACTGGGAATTAGTAGATTGAAAATTATCGTCTCGTGGTCGACGGCTACGTTGCGCAAGTGTGTGAAGTTGTGAATATCCAAAGGGTAGAGAGCTGTCGCATTGGTAACAGGGATCTAGCGAGGAGAGTTCATCGGCTACATAATAGTTATCTATCATCGCCCTCATATTCACCGTTCGCTTATTGAGAAGATCGGGCCATCCCATATCATCTTGGTATCAGATTTCCAGTATTTCCTCGGTAAGCATCCACCAAATCCATCTATTAGATCGTTTTTGTTTACGTCCTATCCAGAAAAAGCCATACAAAAATATTAGGGTTTCTAGTTTTGCCATAACTTAGATTGCATCGGAGTCATTGTTTTAGTTTGCTGTTTCATGTGTTATTCCCGAAAATTTCTCCGCGGTGCGACATATTGTGTCCTAAAGAGAAAAGTACTGTAGCATTTTTCGTATTGTAGCAGTACTGTAGCAATTTTCGTAGCAGTACTGTATTAAATTTTCGTAGCAGTACTGTAGCAATTTTCGTAGCAGTACTGCGCCATATTGTGGCCTAAATTATTGTAGCAGTATTGTAGCAATTTTCGTCAAGTTTTGAATAGTGTCAGAAAAATCACACAAAAAAAGAGAGAAAAAGAGAAAAGTTTTTTTAAAAAAAGCAAGAAGTGTGATCAAAAAGAGTTATCCAAGAGTGCAAAGAGATATACAAGTGCTAGAAAGGACATATCATAGTGGTGATCTTTTGAGAGGCCTGTCTTTCGTTTGTCTCCACTGTGTGAGTTTTTCCTTGGGTTTGTATCACACGATCAGCACTAGGACTTGACTTCGGTGTAGTTAGGGTGCCATACCAATAGCTCCACCACATATATCCTGCTTTGTCGTGTGTTCACTCTTTTACTCGGGTATTCACTTCATCACATCCGTGCACTAGTCCTCCATCCGAACGGATACGCATTACTATTCACTTTGGAACGGTAAGATTCATCTTTCTTGTCAGTTTTGAGTGAGTTGTGAGTGTCCACCAAATTTTTTTGATTTAGTGCACTAACCTCCTAATCATGTCTCAAAGTGGTTTTGATGTGATGCAGAAACAGGACAAGGATGCGCCAGTTACATTGGAGGCATATGAAGGTCTCCGTGATCACTTGACTGGACTGTTTACTAAATCCGTTGATACGATTGATATAAATGTTCAAGCGGTACAACTGAAAGTGGACGCGACTGAAGCTGCAGTCACCACTATGCAACAACAGCTTGCTGCTATACAACAAAGCCTACAACAGATGACAACATCTGTCACTGCCATTCAAGCAGCTATTGTACAACGCCAACCTGACGCTCAGGACGATGATGGTAGTGTCCATGGCGACAATGCTGATTTGAGGGGCAATCAAGGCCGTGGGCGTGGTGCTCAAGGGCCGGTTCGCCAACCTCCACTTGGTTTTGGTGCGCGCCGTCTACCCATTCAGGAAGAAGATCTCTTGATCAAGCCCAAGTTTAACATCCTCAAATTTGAAGGTTCCACGGATTTGGAAGAGTATCTCACATGGGAGCTTAAGATGAAAAAATTATGGCGTTTGCATGACTATTCGGAGGACAAGAAGATCAAGATTGCTTCTTTCGAGTTTGACGGTTATGCCTTGCGTTGGTGGGAGAGTGTGTTGACCGAGATACAAGAAACTGATGGGCAGTCTATTCGTACATGGCGTGACATGAAGGTGACCATGAAAGCTCGGTTTGTTCCCACTAATTACTTACGGACAGTTTTTGATAAATTGCAACAATTGAAGCAAGGTACCATGTCCGTTGATGCATACTATATGAAGATGGAGATGTTGCTGCAACGTGCACGAGTTCGTGAAGAAGTTGAGATGACTATGCAACGTTTTCTCTATGGGCTGAAATTTAACATCAAGAGTATTGTGCGGCATCACCAATACTATAATATGAATGATCTATTGCCTATGCCTTGGCTACGATGCCGGCGGCTGCCCCTCGCGTCCGGCGCGTCGTCGCTCGTGCTCGGCGTGGCCGCCCCAAGCCGCCTCCAGAGCCACGCCCGGCGGCCCGCGTGCAGAGGCGGCGCGACCGCATGCAGCGTCTATGGCGCCACTAGCGCTTGCATCTCCAGGTCGCCCGAGTCCGGGCCGACATCCACCGCGAGAACTGGAAAGGAGAAGGAACTGGGTGGGGAGGCGCACGCCGGCGCCATCCACCGCGACCTCCGCCGTGCGCCGTCCGAGATGGCCTGTGCGCCGCCGCGCCCGTGAGCGGTAGGGGGAGTGAGGCCATGGCGGCCGGCGGGGGGGGGGGGGGGGGGGGGGAGAGATGCCATGGCGGTCGGCGGTAGGGGGAGTGAGGCGGGGCGGCCGGCGGCAGGGGGAGCAAGGTTGGGTCGGGCGGCGCACCCACCGTGGGAGATGGGAGGACCCGATTGCTTTAAAAAAAACAATGAGGGATCTTTCTGCAAAATAATTTTATGATTTGATCCACGTCATCCTTACATGTAGGCCCCATCTGTCATAAGCATACTTAAATGAAGTAAATCGAGCAATCTGTGGTTTTTACAAAAAATTAGTGTTTTTTACAGAAAATCTGAAAATGTGTGATTTCTGCAATAGTCGACCGAACTGTCGTGATTTTTTTGCAATTAACTCGGGATATAGATGTGGCATGGATGTATCACTAGGTTGGTGTGGTGCCACAGAGGATCCGGGAGATGATAGGGAAATCAGAAATGGATGTCCAGCACCAGCAGTCCAGGTTCTCCTCACCGGATCTATCTATCTCGGCGTGGGGCATCACCCAAGCAAAGTGTGTCTGCTAACCTTTTCTTAGTTATCTATTGTTAACTAGTGTACGTCGTACTACGAGTGCTAGCTATTATCACTCACTACTAGCACGGGGCTGAACTAGTGCCTGTTTTTTATTTGCTTTGCAGCAGGGGTATTTCTGTCCGAAGTAAAATACCAAAAAACGAGCTAAATTGGTCGGAGTGGCATATATATAGATGTATCCAAGAATTAGGGTCGCATTTTATCTAAGTTTGCAAATTCGAATGGCATTTTTTTAAATCACCAGAATTGGAGTGGCATTTATCCAATTAACCCTTGTAATAACTATGTTGGTGGTTTTCAGGCCTTCTATGGTTTACAGAAGTTTTTGTAGAAATTTTAAAGGATATATCTTTAGAGTTTATAATGTTAGATTGATCTCTCCCGTTCCAGTCCAACGACCCGACGGACCCCTTGACTCGCGCCCTGATCGGGGGCGCCCAACCCCTTATGGTTGGTGGGCCCCTGTCACATTGCGTATATAAAGAGGTGGGGGGCCGGCTGCACGAGGTACGAGGTTGACCTGCACCGCACACCCCATCGACACACCAAAACCCGATCTAGGTTTGCGCAGTAGTGACGGGAAGCTCCGCCGCCGCCACCACTGCCCACTCCGTCGCCGTCGTCGCCCTCACCATGGCCGACACCTCGAGCTCCTCGTCAAGCAAGGGACAAGGTATCCTCTCCTTCTCTCTGATCTCTCTCCCGATCTGGATACACGTACACATAGACACAGATAATACCCGAATTGATCTCGCCTAGTTGATCCAAAAGATCTAACAATGGTATCAGAGCCACTAGATGTAGATATTCACGGGTACAAAGAGAAGAATTTTTTCCCTCTCCCAAAGAACCCCAATCACAGAAATGGGGCAAAGAAAAGTCTCACCGGAAGGGAGCCTCGAGCTCGCCGGCAAAGTGTGCCGCCGTCATGGCCGCGCCGTTCCTCTCGACCCGACGCGCATCGGCAAGCCGAGGCGTCGGACGAAGAACATGGGCAGTGGGGGCATCTCGCCTCCACACAGCCGAAAGAAGGGATCCCCTCGGGGCAAAGGGCATCGCGGCCACTCCGTTCGACGGCGGAGCGCCCACCGCAAGGTGTACGCGCGACCGGTGAAGGGGAAGGCAACGATGGCCGCCATCTCGGGTCGGACGTGCGCCGTTTTTCTCTACCCCGCTCACTGTTCCGTGTCCGATGTATGGATACAAAGGAAGGGAAGGAGGACAGAATGGAAAGGGGGAGGAGGCTCGCCGCGCCGGGGGCCCTCGCCGGCCGGCGGGCTTGCAGCCGCCGCTGCAGGAGGCGGGGCAGAGAGGGTTGCGAGAGAAAGGCGGGGGGGGGGGGGGGGGCAGAATGAGCGGCTAGGGTTCGGGGGCGCCGGCGCCGGCTGGTTTTGATCCAGCGAGGTGCGCGGGCAGCCGTTCGATTGGCTGGACGGGCCAGATCGCTCCCCAGCCCCCCCCCCACGCGGTCCAGCAGGGCGAAAGGACCAGGCCATGGGCCGAATAGAACCCAACAGAGCAGGCCACCGCGCAAGAAAAAAAAAGAGGTCGAAGCCTAGAAAGGCTTCTAGCGCGGGCGGGCCTAGAAGGCTGCACGGGCCGTGGGCCAAGGACGGCACAGCCGCCGTTTCCAGTTTTTATTTAACAGAAACATTGCATTATATGTTTTTGTCCTGTTTTGTGCAAATTTTATACAGTTTTTTTTCTATTCAAATTATCCAACGAAATTTTGTTTAGAAAATAGAAAATTAAAAGTAATAACTCTGAAAAAGTATAAAGTACATGAATTTTAATTCATGTTTTTCCACTGCAAATAGATAAAAGTGCTCTTTTTTCTCTTTAAAAGTAAAATTGAATCAAAGTTGAATTATTTAAAAGAGCATATGAAAGTAATTATAGAAAATAATTATGGTTCTGTTATTTTATGACCAACGTTGTTAATAACATAATCATAATTTATTATTGTTAATATGTGCATTTATTTCTATTTTTTGCCCAACGGTGATATAGTTTTAATTGCACCAATAGTTGTATGCCCTAATTTTGACCAACGTTGGATTATTGCATGCAATTGTTGTTACGTTCTCACTTAATTGTGGTTTTCAGGAGGATTCTACTTGATGAGTTGCATCAAAGAGGTCCCAACCCTCCGTGGTGATAACTACACCGAGTGGAGAAAGAAGGTGGACTTTGCATTTGTCTGTGCTGAGGTTGACTGGGTTGTGGAGACCCCACAGCCGGTCAAACCTACAGAGCCACTCAGAGATGCTAAGGACACTAATGTAACATGGGAGAAAAAGAAAAGGGACTATGCTCCGTTCGAGATGTCATACACTCTCGAGAACACAAAGTGGCTCACCGCCAATAAGAAATGCATGGCATTTATAAAGAATACAATTGACTCACACATTGTGTGTTCAATTCCAGAGTGTGTTTCCGCAGGGGAGCTCCTTGAAAAGATAAAGAGCCAGTTCACTGGTTCTTCAAAGATTTATGCCACCCAGCTGGTCAAGCAACTGGTGTCTGAAAAGTACACCGGGGGTGGACATGGAATAAGGGAGCACATCTTTCGGATGAGCAATATGGCTGCAAAGTTAAAGCCAATGGATGATGACCTGGAACTTAAGCCAGCACTCATTGTCCATCTGGTCATGGCTTCATTGCCAAAAGAATTTGAAACTTTTGTTGTAAACTACAACTTCCAGCCAGAGCGGTGGGACATAGAAAAGACCATAGCCATTTGCGTACAAGAGGAGGAAAGAATAAAATCCTCATATGGTGGTTCTCTGAACTATGTGAGGGAAAACAAGAAAAAGAACTAGAACTATGGTTCCCCCTCGAAACCACATGGAAAAGCTCACATGCCCTATCAGCATCAGCAGAAGTCTTTTCCAGTGGACAAAGACACTTGTCTCCACTGCAAGAAGCCTGGGCATTACAAGAAAGACTGCCCTGATTGGCTAAAGTCCATAATGGCCAAGAAAGGGATTCCATTCGACGCGGACTATTCAAAGAAGAGAAAGACGCATTGAAGTTGCGAATGGAGTTCAAGCAGACATTGAAGCTGTCGGCGACGTCTCCCTAGAACTAGCTAATGGCTTCAAGCTTGTGCTTAAAGATGTATTATACGTTCCTTCTTTGCATAGAAACTTGATTAGTGTGTCTCGTTTGGACAAATGTCACTATGAATGCTATTTTGGACATGGCAAATGTGCCATATGGTTTAATAATTCTCATGTGGGTGTTGCTTTCCTTCACAATGAGCTTTATTTGTTATCACTGTGTGAAAAAGTGCATTTTGTGTGTAATGTGAACGAGCATGTTTCCGCGTCGAACAAAGAACAAAAGAAAAGAAAGAGAAATCACGACTCATCGAAATTATGGCACTGTCGTTTGGGCCATATTTCGAGGGGGAGAATAGAAAGACTAGTTAAAAATGAAATTCTTCCTCCATTAGAGTTCTCGGACTTAGAACAATGCATAGACTGCATTAAAGTAAAGTATGTGAAACAAATCAAAAAGGGTGCAAATCGAAGCACAACAACACTAGAAATAATTCACACTGATATTTGTGGACCATTTCCTGTGAAAATTGTGGATGGTTATGACTCGTTTATAACATTCACAGATGATTACTCCCGATATGGTTATATTTATCCAATCAAAGAAAGAAATGAAGCATTGGATAAATTTAAGATATTCAAAGCTGAAGTATAAAATCAACATGATAAAAGAATAAAGATAGTCAGATCTGACCGTGGGGGGGAGTACTACGGTCGGCACACTCCATATGGCCAAGTCCCTGGACCTTTTGCGAGGTTCTTACATGAGACTGGCATAGTAGCCCAGTACTCAATGTCGGGCGAGCCTCAGCAAAATGGAGTAGCTGAAAGGCGCCACCGTACACTTATGGATATGGTGCACAACATGATGAGTTACTCCACGTTACCATTGGGATTATGGATGGAGGCGCTTAAAACCGCCATTCACATTCTCAATAGAGTACCAAGCAAGTCGGTGCCCAAAACACCGTACGAGTTGTGGACAGGAAGAGTACCCTCCCTACAACACTTTAGGGTGTGGGGGAGCCCAGCTGAGGCCAAAGTTTTTAATCCAAATATTGCAAAGTTAAATCCAAAAACAGTGAGTTTCCATTTCATTGGCTATCCTGATAGATCAAAAGGTTTTCGTTTCTACTGTCCAGACAGATACACAAAGTTTATAGAAACGAGGCATGCAATATTCTTAGAGGACGAAATGATGAGGGGGAGCATGGTAGCTCGGAAAATTGATCTTGAGGAGAAGAGGGTGCAAGCACCTAATCCGACGATTCAGGAATCATTTTTCTCACTACCTGTTGTACCTGCATCGACAATCCCCGAGGTTGTGGTGCAAGCACCTGTTGTAACTCCACCCGTGGCAACTATGGGTGAAGATCCGGAACCTGTCCGTCAGGAGCCAGCTGAACCCATCGTTGAGCATGAAAGGGAGGTGCAACAACCACCTTTAGAAGATGTGCCAGAGAATGAGGCTCTCAGAAGGTCTAAAAGACCTAAAAAGTCAGCTATTTCCTCCGATTATAAAGTTTATAATACAGAAATAGTTCATATGGACAATGATCCCACTTCATATGAAGAAGCCATGAGAAGCCCTCGCTCATCGCAGTGGCAAGAGGCAATGGAAGACGAGATGAAATCGATGAGTTCCAACGATGTTTGGGACTTAGAAAATACTCCTAAAGGAGCCAAAACAGTAGGCTGTAAATGGGTCTACAAAACTAAATATGACTCTAATGGGAATATAGAAAAGTATAAAGCACGACTTGTGGCAAAAGGATTTACACAAAGAGAAGGGATAGATTACAATGAGACTTTTTCTCCAGTCTCATGTAAGGATTCCTTCAGAATCATAATGGCACTAGTTGCACATTTTGATTTAGAGCTACATCAAATGGATGTAAAGACGGCATTTCTAAACGGGGATTTAGAAGAAAATGTTTACATGAAACAACCCAAGGGTTTTATCATGAAAGGCAAGGAAGAAATGGGATGCCGCCTAAAGAAATCCATTTATGGATTAAAGCAAGCCTGTGGTATCTAAAGTTTAATGAGACCATTAAAATGTTTGGATTTAAAGACAATGTTGAGGATAATTGCGTTTATGCAAAGTTTAAAAATGGAAAATATATTTTCCTAATCTTGTATGTGGATGATATCTTGCTTGCAAGCAGTGATGTTAGTTTACTTCAAGAAACAAAGAAGTTCTTATCCTCAAACTTTGACATGAAAGATCTTGGTGAAGCATCATATGTTTTGGGGATAGAAATTCACCGAGATAGGAAAAATGGAGTTCTTGGACTATCACAGAAGGCATATTTAGAAAAGGTTCTTAAAAAGTATAATATGCATACGAGTAACGCCACTCCTGCTCCTATAGTCAAGTGCGACAGTTTTGGGAAATTTCAATCTTCCAAGAACCAGTACGAGATCGGTCAAATGAAAGATAAACCATATGCTTCGGCTGTTGGAAGCTTAATGTATGCACAAGTGTGCACTAGCCCTGACTTAGCTTTTGTCACCGGAGTACTCGGTAGATAACAAGAAAATCCAGGCATAGAACACTGGAAGATGGTAAAGAAAGCTTTGCGTTATGTGCAAGGCACAAAAGACCTCATGCTAACATACATATCTTCTGATTCCCTAGAGATAAAGGGGTATTCAGACGCAGATTTTGCGGGGGATAAAGATGATAGAAAATCCACGTCAGGATACGTCTTTACTCTCGCTGGAGGGGCTATTTCGTGGAAAAGCTCCAAACAGTCAATAGTTGCATCGTCCATGATGTATGCAGAATTTATAGCATGTTATGAGGCCACGGGGCAGGCGATATGGTTAAATAAATTTATACCCGATTTGAAAGTGGTAGATTGTATTGACAAACCACTAAAGTTATACTGTGACAACCAGCCCGCAGTATTCTATGCTCACAACAACAAGTCGAGTAATGCTACCAAACCAATAGAAATAAAGTATTATGTTGTGAAAGATAAAATCCAGAATCACACTATAAGTCTCGAGCATATAAGGACAAAGGATATGCTTGCGGATCCGCTTACGAAAGGCTTACCACCCAATGTGTTCAAGGAACACTTAGCCGGCATGGGTTTAAGGGAAAGCCTATGATTCCTGAATCATGAGAGGCCCAAAAGAAACAGAATTTGTTTCAAAATAGAGAGGTATGTCGTAGCTGTCTGATTCTATCGGCAATTGAGCTGTGACGATGAAACATGCTCTATATACTAATCTGTGATGAAACGAGTAAAGTAAAAGTATAAAGTTAAAAAGGAAAGTTGAGATCAAGGGGGAGAATGTTAGATTGATCTCTCCCGTTCCAGTCCAACAACCCGACGGACCCCTTGACTCGCGCCCTGATCGGGGGCGCCCAACCCCTTATGGTTGGTGGGCCCCTGTCACACTGCGTATATAAAGAGGTGGGGGCCGGCTACACGAGGTACGAGGTTGACCTGCGCCGCACACCCCATCGACACACCAAAACCCGATCTAGGTTTGCGCAGTAGTGACGGGAAGCTCCGCCGCCGCCACCACTGCCCACTCCGTCGCCGTCGTCGCCCTCACCATGGCCGACACCTCGAGCTCCTCGTCAAGCAAGGGACAAGGTATCCTCTCCTTCTCTCTGATCTCTCTCCCGATCTGGATACACGTACACATAGACACAGATAATACCCGGATTGATCTAGCCTAGTTGATCCAAAAGATCTAACATATAAAAGAACGTTTTTTCTAGATTTTTTTCTTCTTTAGAGCCCTTTAGTTTATAGAAATGGATTTCCATTCTTATATATGATAGGAGCCAATGTTTCATATTTCAAAAGAGAAAAAACATTAGCATAAGTCAACGATTTTTTCCCTATTTTATGCATCAAATGATATATCTTTCCATATAAAAATTAAGATACATGTGAACTCATTTCATATTTGTATCGTATGAACCAAAGAACGCCTTGTAACTAAAAACAGCAAGATGACTCGTTGCATTTTTTTTGTTGGAAAAGGAGGCTTTACCCCCGGCCACTGCATCAAAATGATGCATGCAGCCATCTTATTAAAACAAGTAAATATGTTCGATACAATTTAAGTCACAAGAAAATCATAGCCACAACCGGCAAAAATAGGACTAGAACCCTATGCTCCTATCATATTATTGGACCGCCATCCAAACTGGTTGTAAATAGCCCGTGCTACCGTCTCCCAGCGGCTGCACCCAATATCCAAAAGCTCCTTGGCTCCCGCAATGCTGAGTAATGACCACATACGGATCAACCCCGATGCCCTGAAAATAACCTGCAAGAAATTTTTAATATTCAACCTGTTAAATATAACATCATTACGACATAACCATAGAGCCCAAATTAATGCACACACTTCAACCCAAATATGTGCCGCTATATTGGACTCTACCCCACTCAACCAATCACAGTTATTCGTGGTCGCTTTCTTGTGTATGTAGCCATCGATGGACCGTTTTCAGATTAATTGGACGGCTGAAATGTCTGAAAAGCGAATCAGAATAATCTACTCCATCAACTGGGGCCGTGAGTTAAACAGGAAAGGTCGAGATACAGATCGCATGGATGGCGACGGGGCCTTTGACCATCCATTCGGACGGTCACCACCGTTCTTTCTAGCTACTGGAGTACTACTTCTGATAGCTAGCATATACTCCCTCCATTTTTTTTACTTCACATATAAGATTTGGTCAAAGTCAATCTTCATAAAGTTTGATCAACTATATAATTTTTTTTATCAATATCCACAATATGAAACAATTACCATTAGATTTATTATAAAATTAATTTTTATATTATATAACTTTGACATTGTAAATGTTGATACCTTTTAATATAAATTTGATCAAATTTTATGAAGATTGACTTTGACCAAACCTTATATACGGAGTAAAAAGAAACGGAGGAAGTACTATAGCAGTGGCCATTTCTTAATTCTCTTTTGGACACGCATCTGCTAGTAATTTAGTGCTTAAAAGCATCAGCAGTGTTTGGAGGCAGCTCCGCCTCAGCTGGACCCCATGTGCTCGCCTCTAAACTTGGCTAGAAAATCTGCAATGTATAACGCCTGGTATAGCCTCTAATGTAGACCCCACCACAAGATTAAATAACTATGTTTTCCATTGGTCTTCCTCTGGTAGTACTCTGCCTAAACTCAGTGAAAAGCAGATGACAAGTAGACCCACAAGAATATTTTAATCAATAGCAAAGCTTAGAGACCGCCTCTTACCTTAGAGGCGTCGCCAACCATTTTTGCTTAGAGGCGTGTGGCTGCAATGTATGGCGCCGGTCTCTAATGGCATGGAAGCGGCTATGAAGGCGGCAAAACCCAACACTGTGGGTGCCCTAAGAGCATCTATCATGTTGATCTTTAAAACAAAAACCGCAAATTTCCGTGAATCGCATCTATATGAATCCTCGAACGTGATGTAAGAGGTAGTTATCCAACCATATTTACTCAATCTTAACATAGAGATGGATCAAATTGATTTAAATATTATATTTTATGGGCTGCGGTTGTTGGGAAAAGATTAAAAAAAATAAAAAATCACGTGCTTGTTTTTGATTGGGTAGATTGGACATGCAGATGTCCGAACTCCCGTAGAGCCCACATAGTATAGGATCGGGTTGGCAGAAAGATGGATATGCTAACAATCCATGAATCGATACATGATCGCGTTGGATGGTAACAATGATCCAAACAATATCGTAATCCAAACATTTACGAAAGGTTTAAGGATTCGTGTTAAAAATGCCCTAAATAACTTATTGCAGCTACGGCTTCGAAAGGAAAGCTTGTCATTACCATGAAATTAATTATTATTTTTTTGAATATACACGGGGGAGGATCCCCACCTATGGAATTATATATGTTTTGAATAAAAGCATCTCTTGATTGCAATTTCAACGGTTGCAAACTGACCGGCAAGAAACTAAGCCGAAGGCTTCCAAGAAGGAGGACACGAACGCATGGGTATGGGATGGGGCCATGCAGATGCAGTACTTACTAAAGTACCGGATGCTAATACATGATCAATATCTTAATCATGGATGTGAGCACATCGATCGAATACTCTTGGCAGGGAGGGACCAAGAAGCAAGCAGCAAGCAGCCAGGGGGGATGAACTGGAACTGATGAGTGAGTGAGTGAGTGAGTGACCACTCTGCTGCTCTAGTGGAGTGGAGTTCATGGTCCGATCTAACTCCGAGTCTACTAGTGCGTACAACTGTACTCCCATAATTTTGTTTCTCATGAACTCATTTCGGTCGAGGTTGGCAGGCATTTCAGATGGACAGGAGGAGCATCGTTTTTTGGAAACGCCGGTGATACTTGTACGGGCAGAGAGAGAGATATAGACGTACGGGGAGAGGGAGGGAGGCCATATACGCCACTAGTAGGTGTAGCTGTTCACAGAGGATCCGGGAGAGGATGGATGGATGTGTACTAGCAGTAGCAGTAGCAGTCCAGGTTCTTCTCCTCACCGGATCTCTCTCGCTCGGTGGGGGGCAAGGGGCATCACCCAAGCAAAGCAAAGTGCCCGTGTCTCCTATTATTAGTACGGAGTACTAGTGCTATTAGCATTAACTATTTTTAGGTTCTCACTCACTAGGTCTAGTAGGGTGCAACTATGGTGGCGCGACAACCGTCGCTACTAGTGCTAGTTGACCGGGTTCCCTTTCTCTCTAGCTTGATTAGTACTTTTTCCGGGTTTTTTTACTCTGCGTATTAGAAATATCCAAAGTTAAAATTTTCAAAATTTAATCAAGCTAACATGAAAAAAAGAGAGTACTTACTAGCATAATAATACTAATAATTCTATCGAATGGGCTCTTTTCTGAGCCAATTCTGCAATTATTTAGCTACTGAGTATTCCCTTTGTTTTTTTACTCCGCGTGCTAGATTTTTAACGGCCAATTTTTATAAAGTTTAATCGAAATTATTTTGAAAAATAAATGTATCTAGATATATTTTATTGCTAGATACATTCATTTGAACGTTAGTTATTATGAAACCGAGGGACTACTTGCTAGCTTAATAAAATAAGTAATTCTATCGAATGACTCTTTTCTAAGCCACTTGTGCAATTATTTTTGTTTATTTGATGTGGGATTTGAACACGCCATGACCTCATCTATTGTTCCAACGAGGCCGTTGAGGGTGTTCAACACGATTCACACGAGCTGGATGCTATTGCATGTCGAATTATATCCAATTTACGTGTATTCTAGGATGATCGTTAAGGGTGTTGAAATACATATTGCAAGTTCGTTAAGGAAAGCGGGCATGCGTCGACCACCCTCCCATAGGACAGTATAGGGTTCCCTCGCCGATCGTCATCACATCTACTTTATCGACATATAATCACTCTTTTTTTCATGTGGGTGAGTACGTATGCAAGGAAGCCCCAATCTACCAGTGAGAGTTTATAGCTACTTGCACCCCCACCTTGGACCATTTGGTAATTCTTCAATCCTTTTAGCAATGTTGGGTATATCGCTTATCCGGAACTTATCGGTTGACCTAAGATAAGTGGTAAATCAGTTGGTTTATCGGTATATCGGACGATTTATCGGCATATCGCCCAATTTATCAATCGATTTATCTTATCGGCCAAACACCAGTAAACGATAAATCGACCGATTTATCGAAATATTGAAAGATATCTTGAACAGTGTCTTTTAGTATTGATGACAACACTGCAGAAAAGGTTAATCTTTAACTTTTCTTTGGTTTCGGCGATGTCGTTTGCATGAGATAAACATGCTTGCCTTTTATTTATTGCTCAAACAATAGCATGAAACTTCACTAGAAGCAACATCAGCACGCCATTGACATATGCAGGATAAATGATGTTTCGAGGAGTAGATTTCTTTTTGCTGTATACCGTGGTTCGTGGGGCAAAAGCCCCACAACCCCTCTTTATTTCAAAATCAATAGAAGGTACAATAGAGGTGTATGTACAAAGCTTACCTCAAAATAAAACAAAGGTATGTAGGTAGGAAATCCAGCTGAACAGTCTATCTTTAAATTTAGGTTTAATTCTATAGGATAGTAAAAGATACATCATGGATGAAACCTCTTCTCCAAGCAAAGAAATAAGGCTGCTCAAATCTAAAAACCTTGGTATCACGAATAGTCCAAATGTTCTAGCAAGAAGAACAAAAACTTAAATTCATTGCTCATTGCTCGCTCGAGGGGATGGCTTTTTATGTGCCCCTTTTCGTGTTGTAGATGGTATTTGGAGTTGTACACCGTACATCTCAGCAACATCGAATTAAGATCCTATATTGTTACAATCGCTGTCACGTGAACCTTAACCCCACGTGTCATCTGCTCTCTTTTTTTACAAAAGAACTATGGGTCTATTCATGTTTAATCATGGCAATACAACGAACATCAGAAATAATAATAAAAATATCCCAATAAAGGATCTTGACCTCTCAAAATCAATTGTGTATCTAGTTCTAAGTTTTAAAAAAAAGTATATGAAATCTAGTTGAGAGTATTTCTGGAAAGTGGTGCCATGGACAAAAAGGCGCCAGTCACTTGAACCCCACTCCACCCGTGCTCGCTCACTCACTCCCGGCCCCACCCCCATCCCCACCGACGACTGGGCCATACCACGCCGTGGGCCATCTGCCAGAGAGACATTTCCCACCGCCATTCAGTATACACACACTCCGGTTCCCGTGTCATCGAGAAAACAAAAATAATAAAAATGGCGCCTTTTCCCACCATTTCATTTCTTGCGGCCACAGCTTCTTCTTCTTGCGCGTCTGTCTCCTGGTTAGTCAATCTGATGAGATTTAGTTAGAAATTAGCAGTGGGAAATCTAATCCCACCGCCTGCTGCTGCTGAGACGATCGATGATGCTTTCCGCACCCACTTGCCGATGCTTCGCCGGTTTCTTCCGCCACCAGCCAAGCCAAGCAAAGCGAACCTGCAGCCCAGGTCCAATGTCTTCGCCTTCGTCTTCGTCTTCACTCCCCCCCATGGCCATGGCGCCCTAGCTCGCTCCCTCCCCTCCCCTCACCGACCGGGCCCCTCTCCTCGCCGCCCGCTTCCTCAACTTCTTCTCCGCCAGGTACTCTCTCTCCGGCTGATCGATCGATCCATTCATTCTTGCGTTCCGTCCGTCCGTCCCTCGGCTCCGATCCATGTGGCCTCTGTCTTCTCGAATGACTAATCCATGTTCGTTCGTTCTTGCCGCCGCAGGACCTGCCGGCTCTTCTCTTCCGCCGCGGGGTTCGCTAGAAGCAGCGGCTCCGGCTGATCGAACAACTGCGCGGCTGAACCCGAGGTAGCGTTCCGTGTTCCTGTCCCCGGCCCCGAATTCGCTGGATTCCCTCTGCTTCACGGACTGGACTGGATTGGATTGGATTGGATTGAATGGCGCCGAGATCGCTTGTCTCTGCTCGTGCTAGTGTGGCAGGACAAGTGTCCGTCTCCTGGCCGATACATCCAATCCCCTCTCGCTCGAATCTTACAATAGTTTGTTCATATGCAGGTCTGATTGTCTGAAACTGAAATGGTCCGATTGTCCCTCTGCTGCAGGTGATGCGGGATTGATTTCTGGTGCCTCCGGGATTGATTGGATCTTTCCTCCCTTGGTCAGAGTCAGGCACGCCGCCGCCGCCGCCGCCGTTTCAGACTGCCGGGATTAACCGGCGGCGCCAACTAATCTCCCCCGCTTCCCCACCTGCAACCCCAATGCTGCCAAGAAGATCGTAGCTCGCTCCCCTAACCCATCAATCACATGGTGTGTCCCCGATTTCGCCTTCTTCCTCCCTCCGCGACTTGCCCCCAATCTGTTTCCTTCTGACGACGAGATTGCGTCTGCAGGACCGGATGGCGCCCCCGAGATTCAGATGCAGATTGCTACTGCTGCTGCTCGCGCTCGCGCCGGCGGCCGTGGCGGCGGCGGGCGGCGACGCGGAGGAGTACCCGCATTGCAGCTGCGACGGCGGGGGCGGCATGGGCGGGTTCTGGAGCATGGACAACATCTTCCGGTGGCAGAAGGTGAGCGACCTGCTCATCGCGGCGGCCTACTTCAGCATCCCGCTGGAGATCCTCTACTTCGTGGCGGGGCTCCGCCACCTGCTCCCGTTCCGGTGGGTGCTCGTCCAGTTCGGCGCCTTCATCGTGCTCTGCGGCCTCACCCACCTCCTCGCCGCCTTCACCTACGAGCCCCACCCCTTCGTCCTCGTCCTCATGCTCACCGTCGCCAAGTTCCTCACCGCGCTCGTCTCCTTCCTCACCGCCATCACCCTGCTCACGCTCATCCCGCAGCTCCTCCGCGTCAAGGTCCGCGAGAGCCTGCTCTGGATCAAGGCCCGCGAGCTCGACCGCGAGGTCGACCTCATGAAGCAGCAGGAGGAGGCGAGCTGGCACGTCCGCATGCTCACCCACGAGATCCGCAAGTCGCTCGACCGCCACACCGTGCTCTACACCACCCTCATCGAGCTCTCCCGGGTGCTCGCCCTCACCAACTGCGCCGTCTGGATGCCCGCTGCCGCCGGTGACGGCAAGGCCGCCACGATGCACCTCACCCACGAGCTCCGGCGCGGCGGCGGGGACGGCGGGGTGTCCGTTGTCGCCGTGGACGACGCGGATGTCGTGGAGGTCCGGAGGAGCGACGGCGTCAAGCTGCTCGGCCCCGGATCGGCGCTCGCGGCGGCCAGCGGCGGGGGCAAGGAGGACACGGGGACCGTGGCGGCCATACGGATGCCGATGCTCAAGGTGTCGGACTTCAAGGGCGGCACGCCGGAGGTGATCCAGACGAGCTACGCCGTGCTGGTGCTGGTGCCGCCCAGGGACAAGGACTGGGGCGCCCACGAGACGGAGATCGTCGAGGTGGTCGCCGACCAGGTTGCCGTGGCGCTGTCGCACGCGTCGCTGCTGGAGGAGTCGCAGGCCATGCGCGACCGGCTGGCGGAGCAGAACCGCGAGCTGCTGCAGGCGCGGCGGGACACGCTCATGGCGAACGAGGCCCGGGACGCGTTCCAGCGCGTCATGAGCCAGGGGATGCGCCGCCCGATCCACTCCATCCTCGGCCTCGTGTCCGTGGTGCAGGAGGACGAGCTGACGCCGGAGCAGAGGCTCGTCGTCGACACCATGGGCCGGACCGCCACCGTCGTCTTCACGCTCATCAACGACGTCATGGAGATGTCGGCCACCAGCCGGGAGCGCTTCCCGCTGGAGACGCGGCCGTTCCAGCTGCACTCCATGATCAGGGACGCCGCCTGCGTCTCGCGCTGCCTCTGCGACTTCAGGGGGTTCGGCTTCGCCGTGCACGTCGAGAACACGCTGCCCAACCTCGTCATCGGCGACGAGAGGAGGATCTTCCATGTCATCCTCCACATGGTCGGCAACCTCATCAGCCGGATCGACTCGGGGCACGTCACGTTCCGGGTGCGCGCCGACGACGAGGCCGCGGAGGACACGCTTGGGCAGAGGTGGGATCCATGGAGGCCGAGCTACTCCAGCGGGTACTCGTCGGTGAAGTTCGTCATCGGCGTGAAGAGCCAGCAGAGCTCCGGCTCGACGGTCCCGCCCGCGGGACAGTTCAAACGGAAGCCCAGCGGCGAGGGCTTCGATCTCCGGCTGAGCTTCAGCATGTGCAGGAAGCTTGTGCAGGTACACTGTCTAAACCGTTGTTGTCCATTTCTGATAAGCTCATTTCAAATTTCAAATTTCAAATTCAGTTCTGATAAGCAAGCATGGTTTTGTAATGCAAATCAGATGATGAGAGGCAACATATGGGCGGTGCTCGACGGGAAAGGGCTGCCGGAGAGCATGACCCTGGTGCTGAGGTTCCAGCTGCAGCCGCCGGCGCCGATGGTGTCGTCGAGCACCAGCGGAGGGTCGTTCGAGCAGCGGTACGGGTCGCCGTCGTGCCAGCTGACCGGACTGAAGATCCTGCTCATCGACGACGACGACATCAACATGGTGGTCGCCCGGAAGCTGCTGGAGAAGCTGGGGTGCGTGGTCTCCTCGCTGCCCTCGGGGTCGGGGTTCCTGAACTCCGTCGGCCCCTCGTCCGGCGCCTACCAGGTGGTCTTGGTGAACCTGGAGATGACGCGGGTGAGCGCCCTGGACGTCGCGGCGAGGGTCCGGCAGTACCGGAGCGGCCGCTGGCCGTTGGTGATGGCCATGACGTCGGAGCAGAACGCGTGGGAGAAGTGCGCGCAGTCCGGGATCAACGGCATCCTGAGGAAGCCGGTGGTCATGCTGGAGGCCAAGGAGGAGCTCACCCGGATCCTTCAGAGCGCATGATCATGTCTCTGCGGTTCGCGGGGCATTTCGCCTTCCTGCCGAGAGAGACAGAGCTCTTGAAATGATGAGAAACCCCTATCGATCACCGGTCGGGGACGCCAAATGGGTGAGATCCCTGGGAAATCTTTGATCAGAAGGGCGGCGGCGCCGACGGCGAAAAGAGCACGTTGGCCAGCCATTGAAGGTCTCCCTGTGTGCTGCTCTGTTCTGCAGTGTTGCTGGAGGCTCCATTTCATTTTCATATCGGTGGCAATGGCTCTGTGCCACATTCTCCAGCAGTAGATGGGAGGTCACAACTAAGTTAGAGATGATACTTTGATTCTTCATAAGAGATCCAAGGGATAAACGTGTGATGACTTCATCATCACATTCACTCACCAGTGGCAATAATATTTTGTCTGACAAGTGGAAGAAGAAGAGAGGTTTTAGAAGTGTATTTAGAAAGTGGAGAAGAACTAATCAATTGCATGTCCAGTGGAGGAAGGAGCATAATTGAGCTTCCTTTGAGCATTGGATTCTAGTTGTAGGTATGAGAATGTAACAGGTACATTTTGTATTGTTCAATGAGAATGGGTTGAACAATCCATATGATCTTCTTCCATTGTTTTTTCAGATGATAGATAGATTCCTCTTCAGAAAACTAAAATGGTTGCTGGAGATTTGGTCCGGTGGTTGCATCTTGAGAGATGATTCTGCAACATTTTAAAAGCATAGATTGGAATAGTAAAGAAATGTTTGGATCCAAGAAGAAAGATATGGTGCGTCCAGGCAGATCTTATGGTGTCTAATTAGCATCAGGATTATGCCAATAACAGATGGTTAGTTGATGCTAATGCTGCACGCGTGCAATGGATGGAGATGGGATCAGGTGAGATGGTTTGACCTGATGGAGAAGAAGCAGACATTGATCTCGAGTTAAGCATGGATCGGGGGGCACGTGCTGGATCACGTGCGATGGTGAGTGAGATCGAGGTGACAAGAAAAGCCAAGCACGAGGGCCGCATCATCCGATCGAGATGTATTGATATCAGATCGCTTCTTTGTAAACTGTGAATTAAGAGTTATTTGTCTTTAAAGACGAATGAATTATTGGAGGGTGAAGAACCTGAGCAGTCGAGCAAAGCCCTTTCCAAAAATCTAATTCGCTCTTTTCGATACATGATCATAAGAGCTAGAAGCTTCGAAGAGCTGATCTTCCCGGTTAGGTTATTGCGAGTTTCCATGGCTGGCGGAGTCTTCTTTTCTTCGCATAGATACAGTGGCCTCATATTGGCGATGATGGATATGATCCAGATCCGATTAGCCGGACAGAGGTAGTAACAGATAGTGCTACAACAATCTCCTATGGTTCGACGGTGGCCGTGGCCATCGAAAGGTCTTTTAAGAGAGGTGATCTTTTCAGATCTAATGGTTGACTTCAGCGGTGAGATGCAAACTATTCTTGAAGTCTTGATGCAAATGGATGGTTGTGGAGCGGCAACGGCTGCAGTTGTTGGCGTTGCGGAAAAGTGGTGGAGACGACACACACGAGTAACCTTGATGATGGTGTTACTTGCACTCGGTCTCGAGCTCTGGGGTGAAAGTCTAGGCCTGGCCACACTTGGTTAAAGCTGGCAATGATGACATTGTTGAAGGACTTGCTTGGATATGTTTGGACTATTTCTTTAAGGTGAAAACCTAGATTCTGGCTTTGTTGATTGGGTCTGATGACGTCGATCGTGCCAGCGTCGCTCCCTTTCGAAAGACGTTGTCGTTGAAGAACTTTATCGTCCGTGTGGAGTCATGAGATAGTTGGTGCGAATGTGGTTATTTCTAGAGTTTATCGATCATGGATCTGTTTGTATTCTCTTGATACTTTATTTTGAGACAACAAAATCCACTCTTTATTGAAAAAAGAACTTTCGAAGACCTACTCTCCCATTTACCAGCGCATGCTACTGTTTGAGATGTAGACGATGACGGCGATGCAAGCAGCGTGATGAGGCAAATACCCTAATTCGATTTCGTGTATTTTTAGTGATGGTCGATACAACATATCTATTGGAGATTCAGTGCCGCATGCCCGTGCATTGGCCGAACCCCACGAATGCACATGTGTGGTGTTTTCCTTTTATCCTTATACCCATCACTAAGTGAAAGTGGGGAGACTTCAGTATATAATTTGGTATCATACCACCTTTTCTTTCGATGTGCACCTTCACCTCTTGCTATACATGGACCTTTGAGATTTATTTAAAAATTACTATAAGTGTACATGGACCAAACGCATTAATTCTTACAATCCACACTAGATCTTAATGTCCATTTAAAGATTTGATTGTTCCCGCTAGTTGTCTAATATATCAGTGTTTCCACAGTGTTTATTAAGTTGAATTTTTGTCTAGAGCTTTAAGCTATAATGTACTCCCTACGTCCCAAAAAGAATGTCATGGTTTTAGTTCAAATCGGAGGGAGTACTATATATCCATCTATAACTTGCAAAATAGAGAATGCCTTGAATTGAAAGTTTTGTACGAGCAAGTTTTTCTCAAAGTCAAAACCAGATCATAACTACCAATAATGCACCCCATGAATGAAGCACATGTGCCATACTCCCTGACCTCTTCATGAGTTTACTAGAGATCACTCAAATGGATACACCAATTTAGATAGACCATATTAGTTTTATTAGAGTGAATCAATGCAAGAATCAATTGAACGCCATTATAATTTGCAAAACTTTGTATTCTAATTACCCATGCATATTCTAAACTATTTGATGTTGAGTACATGCAGCACAAGTGCTCCTTACCTCCAAGAACAACGTGGCAAATTCGTCGAATAAAAAAGGCACTCCAACAAAAAAGATCTGAAGAGGAGATTAAAGGAACGACAACTAGTTTGTGTTGCATATTTCTGGAACTTATCTATTTAGTTAAATGGATTTTAGAATATGTACTCTAAGAATACGTGTCCAATTATTTACCTATATTAATACACTAAAACACTACCATTTTCTATAGATATTTAAGTATACTATGAAAAAGGCACATACAAAAACATTATTGTATACTAAAGGGCGTATATAAATTTGTGGATTAGTAGGATGATTCTATTATGCTTAGGCATGTGGTAAATCCATTGTGCAAAAATGTTGTATAACACGAAACTAAATAACAACAAAGTGTTTGTAATGATAAATATTATAAACTTATGGAAAATTTGCACTGTAACAAACATGATCATGTTTACATTATTAGTGTTGTTATATACCTAAAAATAACACCAATATAGTATATCGAACAAATTATCGATCAAATAACATACATTTAAAGTCAAGTTCAATTACATTGATGTAAAAGAGTTCAATATAAGAGGTGATCCTATAAGTTGATGTGCGGGATATTGGTGTTTAGAAAAATCTTCATTTTTTTATAATTAGAACCATAAGTAAATACCTTCAGTTACGAATTTACGAAAATTATTTGATGATTCTGACCGCATATGGTTGTAAGTATCTGATATGGAGGAACAAACAACTTATTTCATAAGTCCACTACTGATGGATATCTCGTCAACTTGGAATTCAGTGAAAACATGGTCAAAGATTAACACTGCAATACATGCAAACATGTCATTAATTTCCTCCTAAACAAGTCCACTTTATTTATTTTTCTCAAAGAAATAAGTCCACTTTATTTTCCATTTTTGTATCTTATTTTTCCATTTTAATATATTTTAATTCATTCAATACATTATGCTAGTGCAATCAATTGCTATTTTATAAACATATAAGATGGATACCCTTTTCGCTAGGTTATTGAAAAAATTCATAAAAAGGGATAATGATCAAATAAAATATTAAGAGAAGATTATTTGGAAAAAAAAAGAACACCCTTGGAGTAAAGATTTTTAAACCCAGACACATCTAATCTGGATTCAAATAGCTACGTACACACATCTAGCATTGAAAATTTCATTCGTTGGTTGTTTAGTTGCTAGCTAATTGCAAAACAAAACTTACATTTTATCAAGTCAGATTACAGACTACCATAGAACTTAATTATCTATTCAACCTTGCCGTTACATTTTGGGAAAAAATAGTTTTATCAAACTCGGCTCGGTTATTCCATTTTGTGAAATCTCATTGTATCCTCTAGCTGTTGTTGGATCTATCCATGTATCTAAGACTCATCCATTCACCTATTTGGTTTGGTGTATACCGTGGATGGGGCGTATACCAAAGAGCATGCACGGTTAAGATGATGTCTACCCACATGAAGGATATTAGCAAGTATAACATCATCTTAATTAGTTTTGTATGATATTTTTTTGCCGCCTATTTTGATTAGATATTTGGTATGCAATTACAGAATACCTTTATGCATCCATTACTTGACTATGCATGTATTTAGTTTTCATTAGCTAAGACATTGTGTTTACGTTTATGATAGTTTTCTATTATGACGCCTTACATTATTTGTTACATGTAAGAATATCCTACAATGAAATTAAGATGTGCCAGTTCGCCATGCATCTATAAGATGTCACCACAACTCACTATCTATTCCAGTCCTCCATGTTAGACAATAGGAATTGGATAACATGTAATCACGTGTACATCTCCAACTCTGTTCTTCCCTCTCGTGTACATCTCTTCCTCCTTTCACCATAACCGACTCAGGTTGTAGGTCCGTGATGTATACGCCAAGGCAGGCCTTGTGCTGCTGCTATTTATATAGACACGCGACTCTCCTCTGGAGATAGATCGCTTTCGTTCTTTCATGGTATACAGAGCCAATCCTTTTTCCCACATCTAGCGAATCTCATATCAAACCCACAATCGCTGCCGCTATGTCTTCCTCCTCAGCCCCGGTTGTTCTCAATCTTGGACAGCCACCTGCCGAGAAGCTATCAAAGGGGAATTATCTCCTATGGAAGGCACAAGTCATGCCGGCCCTGCGAGGAGCGCAGGTAACCGGCCTTCTAGACGGCACGGACGCGGCACCATCGAAGACGATGGAACAAGCGCAGTCCGACAAGACCACAATCATGGTCGCCAATCCGCTCTACGGACCCTGGATTTCCAAAGATCAGCAGGTTCTCAGCTACCTTCTCAACTCTCTATCGAAAGAAATTTTGGCGCAGGTGATCGGGAAGGAAAGCACGTACGAACTCTGGACCACGGTGACCACCCTGTTCGCCTCGCAGTCCCAATCTCGGGTTACAAACCTGAGAATTGCTATTGCCAACACAAAGAAGGGCACCATGCCTAGCAGCACATTCATGGCGAAAATTAAAAGTCTTGGAGATGAACTTGCTGCAGCCGGAAGACCCGTGTCCGACCCAGAGATGGTGGACTACATACTTGCCGTCCTAGATCGGGATTATGACCCGGTCGTAGCAGCAGTCGGCGCCATCAAAAACCAGATAAGTGTGGACGATCTGTTCGCTCAGATCCTTGCGTTTGATCAACGTCTAGAGATGCTTGGAGATGGTCCTAGCAGTGGCTTCAATTCATCCGCCAATGCTGCCTACAGAGGGCGTGGCCAGCACCGTGGCCGAGGGCGCACTAGAGGAGGCCGAGGTCGTGGACGGGGAGAACGTCCACCCTCCCCAGCCACAGGAGGCAACACTGGCCACCGTGGGCGCCCCAACTCAGGACCGCAAAATCAGCAACCCCATCGTGATCACCCCGAGTGCCAAATCTGCTTCAGGCATCATGCAGGAGGCGCCCGAACATGCTGGTGGAGGTACGAAGACGATGAACAAGAAACTAAGGGGGCAAATTCTGTCTCCTATGGCATTGACACCAATTGGTATGCCGATACTGGCGCTACCGACCACATCACCGGTGAACTTGACAAGTTGACAATGAAGGAGAAGTACAATGACCGAGAGAAAATCCACAATGCAAACGGATCTGGTATGACAATTACTCATGTTGGTCATTCAATTGTTACTACTCCTGAAAAAAACTTGCATCTCAACAAAATTCTCCATGTTCCTCAAACCTCAAAAAATCTCATATCAGTTCATCGCTTTACTCGTGATAATCGTGTTTTCATAGAATTCTATCCTTATTGTTTTTTTATCAAGGACATGGACACGAGGAGAACCATTCTTAAAGGGAGGAACGTAGGAGGACTCTACCCCATCATCTCATCTTCATCATGGTCAAATAAACAATCCCTTGCAGTCATCAAGCCGTCTTCAACACAGTGGCATAGTCGTTTAGGTCATCCATCTTCAGTCATAGTTAGTCATGTCCTTAGTAAACATAAACTTCCTTACTCTCGTGAGTCTAGTATTGCGTCAGTTTGTGATCCATGTCCACAAGCAAAGAGTCATCAATTGCCTTATCCTATTTCTACTAGTGTTTCTACATCACCTTTACAGCTTGTCTTCTCAGATGTGTGGGGTCCTGCTCCCACTTCAGTAGGTAGACACTCATATTATGTAAGCTTTATTGATGATTATAGCAAGTTTACCTGGATCTATCTTCTCAAAAGACGGTCTGATGTGTTTCAAGTTTTCTTAAATTTTCAAAATCTGGTTGAAAGAAAACTGAACACCAAACTCATTGCTATGCAAACTGACTGGGGAGGTGAATATGAGAAACTAAACTCTTTCTTTCAGAAAATTGGTATTTCACACCATGTTTCATGTCCTCATGCTCATCAGCAGAATGGATCCGCTGAAAGAAAACACCGTCATATAGTTGATGTAGGCCTCACTCTTCTTGCAAATGCATCTATGCCACTCAAATTCTGGGATGAGGCTTTTCTGACTGCCACTTATCTCATCAACATTCTCCCTAGCAAAGTCATTAAATATGATACCCCAATCACACGTCTCTTTGGCACTATTCCTGATTATAAAACTCTTCGTGTTTTTGGTTGTGCATGTTGGCCAAATCTTCGCCCATATAACACACGCAAACTTGCGTTCCGTTCAAAACAATGTGTCTTCTTGGGGTATAGTCATCTTCACAAGGGAGTCAAGTGCCTAGATGTATCCACTGGTAGGGTATATATTTCTCGGGATGTTGTATTCGACGAGTCTGTTTTTCCTTTTTCAACACTTCATTCAAATGTTGGTGCACTCCTTCGCAAAGAAATTTTGCTTCTTCCACCAAATCTTCACAGTTTTGATCAAGGGGGTAACAATTCTACTGACCAATATGATGAAATTGTTGTATCTAGCACTCCGTCTGTTAATGTGCAGGGCCATGGTGCAGAAGAAATTGCAGAAGAAAACGGTGAAGAAATTAATCAAAACGGTGAAGAAATTGAAGAAAATGGCCTATTATTTCATGTGGATGAAGACAACCCAGCTGGTGCGGCTGCCGAGGTTGATCTGGCGGCGCCTGCAACTCCTGCGCACCAATCTCCCTTGGATCACGCGCCTGTAACAGAATCTGGAGCAGCGTCGGATCCTACGCCCCCCTCGTCCGCCTCTGGTGTTCCTCGTACAAGCGCAGGCTCGGGCGCTCGTGCGTGTGGGACAGCTCGTCCAGGCGCCAGATTTTCTACGGACAGGAACTCACCTCCATTCAGCAAATCGGCCACATCGGGGGACACTGGATCTTCTGCGCCATATGAAGAATCTTCTGCGTCAGCACAGTCAGAGGTTGCAGGATCTTCTGCGGCTGGAAATTATGTGACTTCTCCTGTACAGCAGCCAATGTCACGAGTCACCACGCGATTGCAGAAAGGTATCCGTAATCCGAAAATCAGAAAGGATGGCACTATACGATATGGAATGTTGTGCATTTCAGGAGAGCCCACAAAATTGGATGATGCATTGGGTGATCCGAGGTGGAAACAGGCTATGGATGTTGAATACTCTGCACTTATGAAAAACAAGACATGGCATCTTGTTCCAAATCAGCAGGGTAAAAATATCATTGACTGCAAATGGGTGTACAGAATTAAGAAAAGAGCAGATGGCTCTATTGATAGATACAAGGCTCGCCTTGTTGCGAAGGGATTTAAGCAACGCTATGGTATTGACTATGAGGATACTTTAGTCCTGTAGTAAAAGCTGCAACTATAAGACTTGTGTTAGCTATTGCAGTATCCAGATGTTGGAGTTTGAGACAGCTAGATGTACAGAATGCGTTTTTGCATGGTGTTCTGGAAGAGGAGGTTTATATGAGGCAACCGCCAGGATATGAGGACAGCAAAGCACCACACTTCGTGTGCAAACTTGATAAAGCTCTTTATGGTTTGAAGCAGGCACCCTGGGCGTGGTACTTCAGGTTGAGTTCACAGCTGAAACAACTTGGCTTTATTGCATCGAAGGCTGACACTTCTCTGTTTATCTATAACAAGGGAGATGTCATCATATTTGTGTTGATATATGTTGACGATATTATAGTTGCAAGTTCTTCACAAAGTGCCACTAATGTCCTTCTATGTGATTTGAGCTCAGAGTTTGCTCTGAAAGATCTTGGTGATTTGCATTTCTTTCTGGGTATTGAAGTCAAGAAAACTCAGGATGGATTAGTGATGAATCAAGGAAAATATGTTCTGGAACTGCTAGCTCGCATGGGTATGAAGGATTGCAAACCCTCACCGACGCCATTATCTTCTTCAGAAAAACTCTCGGCTCACGAGGGAGATCTCCTTAATGAAGAAGAAGGTACAAAATATAGAAGTGCTGTTGGAGCTCTACAGTACTTAACCATGACACGTCCAGATATTTCCTTTGCAGTTAACAAAGTCTGTCAGTATTTACATGCACCTACTGACACTCATTGGACAGCTGTTAAGAGAATTGTGCGGTATGTTAAGCATACTATGAGTTTAGGACTACAGCTGAGACGTTCTAGCTCTACTTTGGTCAGTGCATTCTCTGATGCTGATTGGGCAGGTTGCAGTGATGATAGGAAATCAACTGGAGGTTTTGTTGTTTTCTTTGGTTCTAATCTTATATCATGGAGTGCCAGGAAACAAGCAACTGTGTCAAGGTCAAGTACAGAAGCTGAATATAAATCTATGGCGAATGCTACAGCTGAGGTTATTTGGTTGGAATCTTTGCTTGCAGAATTAGGCATTAAGCAGCAACGTATCCCTTGTCTGTGGTGCGACAATTTGGGTGCTACCTATCTCTCTGCCAATCCAGTCTTTCATGCAAGGACTAAGCATATTGAGATTGACTTTCATTTTGTACGAGAGAGAGTAGCAGACAAGAAATTGGAGATACGGTTTATTCCTTCCAAGGATCAAGTTGCAGATGGATTTACTAAGACGTTGCCAGTCAAGGCGTTTGAGGAGTTCAAGCATAATCTCAATATAGGATAGTTGAGATTAAGGGAGGGTGTTAGACAATAGGAATTGGATAACATGTAATCACGTGTACATCTCCAACTCTGTTCTTCCCTCTCGTGTACATCTCTTCCTCCTTTCACCATAACCGACTCAGGTTGTAGGTCCGTGATGTATACGCCAAGGCAGGCCTTGTGCTGCTGCTATATATATAGACACGCGACTCTCCTCTGGAGATAGATCGCTTTCGTTCTTTCACTCCAACCAAACAAAAGTTATGTTTATCCGATTCAACTTTCATCTCTTCAACCAAACAGAAGACTGTCTCATCCACTCATTTAACTAGACACTCAAATTGGCTCATCACAACCCTACAATTCTGGATCGACGTAAACCATGCTTCTTTGTCAACCCAACGCATCCCAAAATTGCCAGCATGCATCCATCCAAACATAATACATTGTACTAGGGAACAGAATTATTATTTGTAGATCACCATTCATGGCATTATGGTGCATACTTTTAAAAATACAAAGAAGTAGGTTCAACAACTCTTCCAAAGAATTAGTATAAGACCATGAATGTTGAAACCAACTGCGCTATCTTATTCATCCGCATGTATATATATATATGTCCCAAATAGATTTCCAAATCCACGGTAGCTACTAACTTACTAAAGACAGACATTTGGCAGCATCAGAATATAATTGTAGTTAAACTGCTATGAGACTAGCTAGTCAAATGTACTATCATAATCTTTCTGCGAACCAGATTTCAGAATCCTTAATTTTTTTGAAACGAAGGATTACACCCGGTCTCTGCATCAATTGATGCATACAACCATTTTTAGAATCCTCATATGTGAACCTTAACCAGTTCTTTAGCTCAATGCACAGTAGTGTGTGCATTCACATAGATATAAATCACCAGTGCGAAACATATCGAACATTGGTCAGAACTCATAAGCTAAACCCTCACAATGTATATATATGTTCATCACCACTCTCACAAACAGCTTTAATTATTGACAGAAGAAATTGTTCACCACTGAAACTTTCCAAACACAAAACCGAGCATCCCATGCATTTTCCCAAGCAAAAAAAAGGGTGGAGTAAGATGATGCATGGAAGTAAGTCGATCGCATCGATCACTGACCCGCAGCACCAAGTCTCAGCTCCAGATCCAACTCCTCGTCCTCCTCCTCATCCTCATGATCGCCGACATCGTCCCTGCCATCGTAGCACCCTCCTCGATCTCTGGCTCCGCGGCCGCCGTGATCTTCCTTGCCACGACCGGCGGTGTCGTGGACATGTCCGAACAGCCGGAGCTCCCGCGGCGGCCGCTGGGCACGGATCCTCGAGCTCCCTCCAGCGGCGCCGCTCGCCTCCGGATGAACCAGCACTCCATACGCCAAGAGCGCGTCGATGACCGCCGGCGACTCCTGACCGCAGACGCCTGCACCCCTTGCCGCCGCCTTGCTTCCCGTCCGGTCCTTCCGGTGCACGTTCATGTGCCCGCCCAGCGCCTGCGCCGTGGGGAACCCCCTCCTGCAGAACGCGCACTTGTACGGCTGCCTCGTCCCCTCGTCGTCTCCGTCGTGCTTGTCGTCGCCGTCGTCGCCGCTCCACGTAGTCCTTCTTCCACCATCCTCCTTCCTGCCCTCATCACCCAACTCCATGCCCAAAATCGATCGATCGATCGGACTAGGCTACGCTTTGCTGGAGAAAACTAGGGTTTATCTTGGGGAGATCAGAGACGCAAAGGTAGCTATGGTCAAGCGCGATAGAGAAATGCAAGGGTATGATAGTATGTTACTACGCCATTACTGTGTGATGATGTGTGTGATGCTTTTGTTAAGTGTATCTTTGCATCATCCTGCCGGCCGGGACACTTGTTTTTCTGCTCAAGTTGTTTGTTGGTTAGCTCCGGCCTGCAGATGGCTGGACCGTTTCTACAGCTTTCCAGTTAAGGTTGGTCATCCTCATTTTGTAGGCTTGTGCTTGGAAAATCACCATAGATTTCCTTGCACATGACTGATTCAACCACCGAATTTCGAGTCAAGTATTTCTAGCTAGCTACTCCTGTCTCGAGTGCCAGGTGATCTATTTAATCTGTCCCAGTGACAGATGTGGCCCTAGCTAGAAACGTTGCTGCATTACATTGTTTTTTAGTGTTATGCCAAGTGGCACTGCCTTAGCCCTGCTTCTATGTGTTTTTTCCTCTCTTTTCCTTCGAGGTTTGGATGCTGAGATGTGTAAATCAAATTTAAACCCGTGACTTGTGATTACTTGAATTACTACATGACAAGAAGATCCAGGATTGCCACTAGAGCGAAGACCCGGAGAGATGCCTTGACATGCACCAAGGGTTCGCAACGGCGAGAGGTACACGATGGCCGAGCATGCCGGTTCTCAAGGAAAATCAATGTCACTCACAAATGTGTTCACTTGGCGCCGTCGAGACATTGTGAGTTGGTTTTTTCGCCTTACTTCGCGCTAGGTTTCTTTTTGGTATTATTCTGATTTTTTAATATTATTTTTCATTTCGTTTTCTGTTTTTACATTTTAAAATTTTATTCCATTTTTCTAAAATTCATGTCCATTAGTTTATTTTTAATACACAATTTATAAAGGGTTAATTGGATCTATGCCATTGTGAATTTCATCACTTGGAAAAATGCCATTACAAAAGTTGAAGTTGGAAATATGTCACTCAAACTTTTCTATACTTCTATGTATGCCATTACGACCATTAAACGAACAATATACATTACATTATACTCTACTTTATATGTACACAACTCACGTATACAGATACCATTGGCATTGGTTTGACTGACTACTCGACTATCTCCCGCATCAGGAATCACAAGGCCACCCCGCTGCGCCATCTCTTCCGTCTCTCCCGCACGGACGAACCCAAGCAGAGGCGGCGGCCACCGGAGTCCCCTGCCTGCGGACGACGCCGCGGCTGCAAGCCCCCACGGCGGGAGGCGCAGCAGCTGCAGCCCCTTGCCCCCTCGCGCGACGCATCTGCCGAACCCTAGCAGAGGCGGCGGCCACCGGAGTCCCCTGTCCGCGGACGACGCCGCGGCTGCAAGCGCCCGTAGCTGGAGCCCCCTGCCCCCTCGCGCGACGCCTCTACCGAACCCTAGCGGAGGCGGCGGCCACCGGAGTCGCCGGCGGCTGGACCCCCACGGACGCCGCCGCGGATGCAGGCGCCCGCGACAGGAAGCGCAGCAGCTGGAGCCATGGAGTTACCGGTTCCCGAGCCTCCATTCGTGTGAGTGCACTAGTCCCCGACAACCTCCGAACCCTATCTCTCACTGAATGTACAGAGTGTTGTACATTCTATCTCTTGATTTCTCTATTTTTTCTGAAATTTGTAGGCTTGAATTGACGAATTAATTTAGCTTAGACATTGTTGTTCAAGGGTTTGTGTTGAAGGAACCGAATGGTAGAAAATCATATGTGAATGGGAAAACGATTAGATGGAATGTGAACTCGGATGATTTCACAATGGATGTGCTTATGGATGGTTTAAGTGCAGATTTGAGAGTTGGAAGGGATCAGAGTATCACTGTGTGGTATTTTAACATGATAATGGCGCAAGATGTTAGACTAACTGAGAATGACGAATTTCGTGTGATGTTTGACATGTATAGAACAGAGAGGAAGCTTGCACTTGCTGTTCTTGTGCTTGATAACTCCTGTTCTGAAACTCCAGTGCATGTGCTTGACAATATTGTTCATGTTCCTGAGCCAACAATTCCTGATAATGACGAGCTACTGGCGGGTTTCCAAGGGTGTCCTCTAACTCCTACTAAGATTGCAAAATCTCATTCAACTTCGCCCTTAAAGCAACCTGATCCATCTTCAGAGGCTATAGAAACTGATCCATTTGACATAGTTGAGGAGTATGTTGGAGTGGATGATGAGTACATGTATGATGTCCATTTGGATGTCTCGAAAACATGTGCTGAGGTGGGTGGCAATATCCAGAAGGAAGATGATGATGGTGATGTGTTTGCGGAGCATGAAGAGGAAGAAGTGACGGACCTTGATCCTGCTGGGTATAATGTGGTGCATGACCCCGAGAAACCAGACATTAGAGTTGGGGCTCTTTTTCCTGACATTGTGGCTTGCAGAAAAGCTATAAGGCAGAGAGCTATTATTGTTGGGTATAAGTTGGCTAAAATCAAAACCGATAAAACTAGATTTATTGCTCAGTGTGCACATGCGACATGTAAATGGCGCATCCATGCATCGGTACTGCGGGATGGTAAAACAGCCATGGTATGGGCTGTCAACGTGTTTATTATTTATTTATTTATTTATTTGCAATATTTGCGCCTCACTTATGTAGTCGTTTTCTTATTTGCAGATAAAAACACTTCCATTTGAGCACAATTGTCCAACTACGAAGTTGTCAACTTGCACAATGGCCTCACAGGCATGGATTGCTGATAGGATTGGGGATTGGGTGAAGAAAAATCCCGGTGTTGGTGCAAAAGATGCTAGAGCAAAGCTGCAAGATGAGTACAACATCAAGCTGGAGTACAACAAGACTTGGTATGGTATGAAAGTAGCACTCGATGAGATTCATGGTAGTTATGAAGATTGTTTTCCATTGCTTTTTAATTGGAAAGCTGAGATAGAACAGAAAAGTCCAGGGAGCATTGTAGAGATAGAGTTACTAAAAAATGATAATAAATATCACTTCAATAGAATGTTTGTTGCATTCAAGCCTTGCATCCATGGTTTTTTAGCTGGTTGTAGGTCGTATGTTGGTGTGGACTCAACTGCACTTAATGGTAAATTTAAGGGACAACTAGCATCAGCAACTGCTGTAGATGGGCACAACTGGTTATATTATGTAGCCTTTGCCATTTTTTATTCTGAAACTGGTCCAAATTGGGAATGGTTCATGAAACAGCTGCATAGAGCTATAGGTTCCCCACCTGGACTTGTTATTTCTAGTGATGCATGCAAAGGATTAGAAACATCCATTGACCTTGTGTTCCCGGACTATGAAAACTGAGAGTGCATGAGGCATTTGTATTCAAATTTCATGAAGAAATTCCATGGTAAAGTGTACATGGATAACCTATACCCAGCTGCAAGGAATTTCTCAGATCGTAAGTTTTGGCATCATATGAACATCATTAAGGAAGCAAACCCAGAATCTATTGAATATCTTGATATGTATCACCATAGGTTGTGGTATAGATGTGGTTTTGGGGAGGCCAGCAAGGTTGACTATTTAACAAAAAACATATCTGAGAGTTTCAACAAGCAAATAAAAGAGTTGAAAGGGCTCAATCTTTGCAACCTTTTTGATAGAATTAGGGAGCTCGTCACGAAAAAGTTCTGTGTTAGAAGACTGGTAAGTGAAAAGCTAAATACTGGAATTCTTCCTCATGTCATTAAGCAGTTGAATGCTCTTAGCAAAACCATTGGGCGAAACAAGATTCTCTGGACCACTAAACACGAGGCAGAGGTTATTTTGCTGGATCTGAAATTTGTCAAAAGGCATATTGTCAACTTACAAAATCGCACATGTACTTGTAGAGTTTGGCAAGTTTCTGGAAAGCCATGCATGCATGCACTGGCTTTCATTTGTAGCATTAATGGGGCTGAAATTCAGACATATGTGGATGATTATTATTTTGTGGAAAAGTTCAAGGCAGCATATGCTGGGAGAATCCCTACCATGACAGACAAGTCACAATGGATAAATGTGGATTTGGGGTTCAAGGTGCACCCTCCTTTGCAGCAGGCAGTGGCTGGTCGGCCAAGAGTTCAAAGGATTAGAGGATGGCTAGAGCCTGGAAGAAAAATAGTCAAGTGCAAGAGATGCAAAGCACCTGGGCACATGGAAAAGACATGCAAAGTTCCTGATCCTAAATATGTGGCAGTAGATGATGATATACATGACAATGTACCAGATCCATTTATACCAACAAAAAAACGGTGATTTAGTCGTTGTGTTTTTGAACTTCTTTTTCATAACTTAATATATCACAAAATCGATTAATCTTGTTCGTGTTGCAGGAAAAAAGGTGATGAAACAACTGCTACAATAGATGGTGATGCATCAGATGATGAAACCCTTATCAACCTTATAAGGTAAATTGTTGCACTTGTCTGGATTTGTTATTACTCAACCTAATCCACATGTTGTCAATACAGGAAAAAGGCTAGAACAACTCCACAAAAGCCCAATACACCATCTAAGAAGAAGACACATGTCAAGATAGCTACAACACAAGAGAAGGCTAAGAAAACTCCCGTGAAGAAAGCTGCACCACAAGAGAAGGACAAGAAGAAGACACCTGTGAGGAAAGCTACAACACAAGAGAAGGCGAAGAAAAAGACACCAGTGAAGAAGCCTTCATCTAAAGGCAAAAAAGCCAAGAAGAATGTTCCATTTTCTCCTGTTATACCTCCACCTCCACCTCTAGAAATGCAGCCTATATCTGGTACAAAAAGAAGCCTTATTTACTGGCTTGGTGGCTAAAGTAGCCAATTCAATTGTGCTTGTGAACTTATGTCCCTCTTTTAATTGCTTTTGGTACTATTTATGTGAACTACTCTGCTTTAGAACCTATTATGTGAACTATTCAATCGTGTGAGTTGCTATATGAAATATTCTGCTTGTGAACTATTATATTGTGATGAAATGCTGCTGAATTTTTCGGTAATTGGTGTCAAAGTTTCTGGACAGAACCAAAATACCTCAGTTTAAGAGCCCATATGTGCCCAGAAATGGTTCATATTATAAAAGTAGACTCATATTAGTGTTTTTGATTTTCTGTAATTTTTTCAGATTTTTTTGAAAAGTTCAATTTTTTGGTGAAAATTTGAATTTTTTGAATTCTTTGACGCTCAAAAGAGCTAAAATGCTTCCCAAAAGTTGAAAACAAGGGTATTATGGTAAATACGATAGTATACATTGAAATACATGTATTCTTTGAACCGTTATTTTCTTAAGTGCATAAAATGGCATAGATAGAGGTATAGAAAAGTTGGAGTGGCATATTTTCAAGTTCAGTTTTTGTAATGGCATTTCTCCAAGTAGTGAAATTCACAATGGCATAGATCATATTAACCCATTTATAAATTACGAGACCATTTATATTAAATTCAAGAATATATTTTAACTAACAAACATCGTTAATATTTTGAAAATTTCTAAGGCACCTTCTAAAAAATACATAATATTTTTAAAAAATAATGATTTTCTCAAACGGACTAAAATTTTACCAAATTGAAAAAATAAACAAACATTTGTATTGGATTCAAGAAAAACATTGACTTTGTTTAACTTTACGAAAAATCTCAATTATATGAATACTTTTAAGAATTGTGAGCATCTTCAAATTTTATGAATTTTTTTAATTCATGATATATTTTTATATGTGGAATTTTAGTTCACTAATTTATTCTCCAATTCATATATTGTCAAATCTACTTATACTAAAAACAAAAGGAAAACCTGTAATATTTAAAAAAACAATGCCAAAAATGGAGGAGCTTTCGGTAAACACACACACTTTTTTCAAGAAAGAAACACGCAAACACACATATGTTGACGGAGCCGGCCCTTAAAAATCGCCCACTATGTTTTGGGGTCTGCATAACCTGTGTGAGGGTTGTATTTCCGGAAGCAACTAATTAAAGGGTATCGTTCGAGGTACCCATATAGGATATTTTTTATGCATCATGAAGTCACCACTTGTCGCGTTTTAGGTGTATTTGTGAAGGCTTCGCCTGAACTAAATCTAAGATTATGCCACAGATAAAATAGTGGTTGCACAAAAATTAAATCTGTAGTTGTGGAAGAAGCAAAATTGTGGCTTCAAGATAAATAAATTTGTGGTTGCATGGCATACGAATTTGTGGCTACACGATAAGCAAATTTGTGGCTCCACGATATTTCAACCAGAATTTAGTACAGGTTTCCGCCATATTTTACCATAGTTTTCCGGCACAGTTTAGTACAATTTTCAGCCACTGATTTCAATGAACAAAAAAGTTTGTCGAAAACTATCAATATGGGATCTAGGTCTTCCATAAAACCGGCTATTTCACTCGTTAGGCCTTCTAAACTATGTATCCAATAACTAGTTTAGAATCTGCAAAAAAATAGAAAATAACACTTTTTGAAGTTGGTAAGTGACGGTTTATTTTTAAGCCATCCGAAAGAACTAACCATCAGTTTTAAATATCTCGACCCGAGAAACACAACGGTTCATCATTTGGACGCACGATTCGAAAGATAAATATTTGAAAAATAAATCTACTAAAAAACATAAATAACCCACATTCCATCCTGATAGCGATAAGTAGCGCGCGTACGTTACATCATTTATTAACACTGAAGTAAAAAGTGATATTTACAAAGAGTATCCTCTAATTAGTGATTGTGTTGTATCTCGCATCACGCGACAGTAGCATCTTTCTCGCCTGAAGCTTTATCGTGCATTGCATAATATTGGGCTGGCCCGTTCTTAGCGCTCGTGCTTATTTATAGTTGTCTTTGTTTTGTTTTTCTTTGTTCTTGTTTTTTTGTTTGTTTTCATCTTTTCCTTTGAGTATTTTTGTTTCTTCATGGGTTTTTTAATCTCCCGATTTCTTTATTTGATTCCAAGATTTTTTTTTTCATTTCTTGGGTTTTCTTTTGTTTTTACCTGTTTCAATGGTTTTGTTATAATTAATCCTAACTGCTTTTTACTATCTTTGTTTCTTCTTTGATTTCATTTGTCTTCTTTGGTTTTTATTATTTTCATTCTTTTCCACTAATTTTATTTTACCTTCTACACGTTGTACATTTACATATACATAAAAAATACATGTTTGGCCTTTTTTATTCATAATTAATAATATATTTTTTCAAATATATGTCTTTATGTCTATTCTTTTTATATACAATTTTTGTATACATCTAAAAACAAATTATACATGTTTAAATTTTTTATATACATGATTAATATATATTTTTAAATGCATTTATTGATATCTATTGTTCAAACACATTGTAAATTTCTGCTATACATATGAGATAATTTTATATAAGTTTAACATTTTTCATGCAGATGATTAACATTATTTCCAAATATATGTTTTGATGTATACTTTTTCATACACATTGTAAGTTTCATTTATACATTTGCAACATTTTTATACATATTTATTATTTATTATACATCTTTTAAATACATAATTAACATTTTTCAAATATATATTTTTTGATTTATATTGTTTTGATACACATTGTAAAGTTTTTGGTATACATCTATAATATTTATAAATTTGTTTGAGAATTGTTCATGTCTACTTCTTTTCGTGCATGTCGTACATTTTTCTTATACATGTGAAATATTTTAATACATTATAAAAATTTCGTTAATTGATAGAAAAATATACAATATATAAATATTTAGAAAAATCAATAATATAAGTTGAAATGCTAAAAGGCCTTTTGAATGTTAATTATTTTTCTTGAAGGAGTACATTTTTGTAAGTTATGTTACAAAAAATTGAAAACTTTGCCCTGCAGTTGTACATCAAAAAAATTGAAAACTATCTACATTTTTATAAGTTATGTTACCCAGAAATATTAAAAGTGTTAACATTTTTTAATTCTTTATTTATATTCTTAAGCAAATTTTGTTTCGGAATATATTTAAAACCAAAAAATGAAGGAATTAGGAAAGGTTAAAAAAAGAACGAACTAACCTAAAAGCTGGGCCAAACAATACTTGTGGCTGGAAATAATGGGCCGGCCTACCGTTGTATCCTTGACATGACGTACGCTCTATAGGTCTTGCGTAGACATAGCCTCAGAAATTGTAGCGTTAGAGTTATATGTCGCCAAGTTCAAATGATTTGATTTTTCATGGTGAAACCAATCCATCGGAGTTTAAGTTTTGATATATGCATATTTTTGGATTTGTTTTAGGATTTTCGACGGTGCTCGGTCATTGGGAGGCCATGTTTTCATCGACTACGGGACACCTATAGTGACATCATCAATTTTAAGATATTATATTGGTTCAGTATCACAGTGGTGCTTATATATGTATTGTGAGTGTGTGCACGTATTAACATGATCTTGAAAATTGTGAAACTGAAAGTTCTTGCCATGGTGGAATATAGAGTCAATGCAATTGCTACTCTGGAGGAGAAAAATATTGTTCATCTGGAGATTGGTAAAAATAATCTAGAGTTGGAATTAGAAAAACTACATTATTTGCTGCAACTTCTTGCTGAGAAGATTAAAAGGAGAGACAGTATTGATAGAAAGTTACAGAAGATAAATGATAATGATGCTGAGGATGAGGACACTAATGAGAAAGTGAAGGTGGTTGGTTCTGACCAAGACAAGTATGTTGAGAAGGTGGATTGTAATGCTAGCCAATATTCTGTTGAATCTTTGGGGAGTAAATTGGGATTTTCTAATAAAGGTGTATCTGAAGGTGAAGCTGAGGGGGAAGGACTAGTGAGAAGTGTCATAAACTTGAAGATAGAGAAGACATTAGGGTGAAGGATCTTGCAAAGGAGAGAGTTGATGATAGGGAAATTATGATATAGACTCTAAAGTTGATTATGATAAAAATTACAGGTTTCTTTTATTAGTGATCTGATCATTGATAAAAAAAATTGTGGGGCTTCAAGAAACGATTAAGGCTGGTTTCACTAATAATGAATTACATGCACTATGTTAGTTGGGGGGGGGGGGTTAAAATTCATGCCCGAATCAAATTCTTCAATTGGATCTTAGTTAAAAAGAGCATTTTAACTAAGGACAATCTACTAAAGAGAGGTTGGCAAGGCAGTGGGATATTTGTTTTGTGTGGGGGTCAAGAAAGTATCGAGCACTTGTTTTTTTTCTTGCTCAACTGCTAGGTTGATCTGGTGCTTGTTGAAATGTGCCTTAAATTTGCAGTCCATCCCTGAAGACCTTTCTACTTGTTTTGATACCTGGCTAAATATCTTTCCCAAATAAGACAAAAAATGGTCTTGGTAGGGAGCTTGCATTGTGTTGGTCTATAAGGAGAAGTAGGAATGACACCATATTAGATAGAAAAAACAAATGTTAATCCCCATGACGATGATCAGATAAATGACCTCCTTGATTGGTAATTGGGCCTCTTTGCAGACAAAGGAAGCAAAATGAAAGGGTATTGATGGTGACCACAAAGCTTTTTTTCGACAGTACGCAAATTGCGAACCATCGCTTTATAGAAGAAGAGAATATTGCAAGTACAAGATGACTACAACTCGCTGCAAACAGCAAGCGTAGCACAATCACCACATCCGGCTAGCCCGAAGACCGCCACCCACGACAACACAAAATACATCGCAAAAAAGCGTGCCCAAAACAGAAAAACCACGCCACCCATGCAACTCTCATCGAGCATCCCTTGTCGACGCACCATCCACCCTAAATGCCTAAAGGAGATGGCAAGTGTATGGTGGGACTCGATCAAACCTGAGAAGGCACCGTCTTGGGATCACTTGCGACGGTCGTACATTGCATCGTGGAAGATCGATGATGAGCAGTGGGAGCACCGGAGGAGCGCAACGAAGGACCACAAAACTGTGTCTCCAAGCACAATGCTCCCTACAGAGGAACGGCGTCGAGGTCGCCGCCATCGTGCCGACCCTGCCGAATCAAGGCTTTCGCCCGAAGACAAATACCATCACCAAGTGAGCGCGGGGGATGAAAACGCACCTCGACGACGCCTCCAAGGAGGGGAGAGACACCCGCGGGTGCCCTCGCCGCCGTCCCGGAAAAATCAGGCAGGATTTTCATCTGAAACGCCGCACATCACCCCACTCCCAAGGTTTGACGCAGCATCATCCTTGTAGCCTCACACCGCCGCCACCAAAACTCCTCGCCGATGAAGTCGCACAGCCGCAGACCGCTGACACCATGCACAACGATGAGGAACACGGCCCCAAACATCCACCACCAACCTTGGCGAGCAGCCACACAACACCATGGCCAAGGATCAGGGTTATAGTCATGATCTTCACCCACTCCAGGGGACATCCACACACAACCCAAACACCTCTGACACAGATCAGATCTGAAGAAACTCGGATCTGGCCTGCATCTTCATCACCGCTCCAATGTCGGCACCGCCCGAGGGACTCCACCACCTGCCCGACGCGGAGGAGGCGCATGTGATACGTCCAAAACGTATCTATAATTTTTGCTTGCTCCATGCATGTTTTGTGTGATATTGCTATGCTTTTGATACACTTTCATACACTTTTAATCATATTTGGACTAACCTATTAACTCAGTGCACCCCAGTGCCAGTTTCTGTTTTCTGCTGTTTTTGTATTTCAGTTTTTCCCATTACTTAAAGTGTCAAAAAAATTCCGGAAAAAATATATAAAAAATCAGTGTTCCAGAAGCTTCCTTACGCTCGAAGGAGAGCCAAAGGGGCCCCACCAGGAGTCTAGGCGGACACCCCACGCGGCCTAGGGGGAGGCCGCGCCGGCTACTCGCCTAGGCGACTGGGACCTCCCCTGGTGGCCCCCCTTGGCCCTTATTTTTACTCGCGTCGCGAAAACCCTGATTCCAGAACCCTTTTCTCCAGAAGCAATTCCGATCTCCGCCGCCATTGCCAACAAGCTTCGGGGGACCAGAATTCCTGTGCCGACACCCTGCCGGGATGGGGAAGTGCCCCCGGATTCATCTCCATCGACGTTGCTTCCTCCCTCCATGAAGCGGGAGTAGTTCTCCCTAGGGGCTGAGGTTTCTACCAGTAGCTATGTGTTCTTCTCTCTCTCCCATGATGTGATCTTCGTTGTGATCATAGGCTATGTTAATCTAGGGTGATCCCATGATATTTCCCCTTCCTCTATGTATTGGATTGATGTACTCAATTGATCTTATCTAGTATAATCCCCGAGACCAAGGTGACAGCGGTCTATTGGACATGGATTAGAAGAATATTTTCATGAGTGATTTCCTCTTTTGTGTGTGGATTGAAGATTGAGAGTCTCTTGGTGCTTGTCTTTGACTATCCTTTAGATATGTTGTGGTGATTGTGGTACTCTCTTTGGATGGCCGCGGTGACATTGGGAAATCCATAGATGAGAACTAAGAACTCTGAGGTGTGCTTTTGTAGCCCTACACAATTCTCGTCCTCTCTTGACCACAAAGGAATGACCTCCGAGTACGTCTCCATTGCATGTTTTATGGGAAATATCATGTGATTAGACTATGTTAATGTTGTTGAGAGTTGCCACTAGTGAAAGTATGAAGCCTAGGCCTTGTTTCCATCATTGTTACACCGTTTGCACTCACTTTTGTTACATGTTTGCTCGCTGCACTTTTTATTACAGATTTATATTACTTCGTTTTACCACACCTATCACCCATATTTTACCATCTCTTCGCCGAACTAGTGCACCTGTACAACTCCTAGTTGTATTAGGTGTGTTGGGGACACAAGAGACTTCTTGTATCTTAATTGCAGGGTTGCTTGAGAGAGACCATCTTCAACCTCTACTTCCCTGAGTTCGATAAACCTTAGGTCATCCACTTGAGGTAAATTGTTGTTGTCCTACAAACCTCTGCGCTTGGAGGCCCAACATAGTCTACAAGAATAGAAGCGTGCGTAGACATCAGCATGCCCGCTGTTCTCCAGGAACTCCTTCCTGGCTGAGCCTCACAGTGTCGCCGCCACCCACGCCGAGATCCAGCGCGGACGCCACCAGAAGACACCAACGCGTCACCGGCCCAACTCCCTGCTCGTCGACTCCGGGGCTCCTTCAGGAGCCCCCCCCCCCCCCCGCGCGCGCCTCTGCGAAGCCCGCCGCAATCCCACGCCGTTGGACCTCCATCGCTCATCGCCACCGCCGCCCCAGGAGTGACCAGTCTCCCGCGAAGGGGCTCGCCAAGGGGAGCGCCGCCCTCACCTGCCGCCTTCGACGGCCAGGTGCGGCCACCACCGCCGGCACCGACGGCGACAGCGGCCGGGGAAGGGAGATCGAGGTGCCTCTGGTCTAGGGTTTAGACGGCTCCGGAGCCGAACGCGCGTGCGGCCCAGGAGGGGATGGGTGTTGTTTTCATCCTAGTCCTTAGAGCATCTCCGGCCGTTCGTCCCCCCAAGCCGGCTTTCGGCGCTATTTTAGCGCCACTTGGGGGGTGCCCGGGCGGCGAAAACGGTTGGGAGGGGGCGGGTCCCCAGCCGTGCCCCCATAGGGGCTCCTCAAGTTCGGCGTGGATTTGTGAAAAACGAGGCAAACTGAACGAAATTCGGCCTAATTCATAATATTTGGTCTAATTTTACATAGTAGCAACTAAAAAACTACTAAAAAGGAAAAAAATGAGTAGAGATGGTCGAAGATGAGCTCCCCGCCGCCTCCTTCGGCGCTTCCTCCAGCGGCCCCGTCATCGCCGTCGTCGTCGCCCTTGGGCTCGCACTTCACAGCGGCCTGTGCACTACACGTGCCGCCGCCGAGCGGCCCCTTCCTCCTCCGCAGCCGCAGCGGCTCCTCGTTCTCGTCGTCGGTGTCGTCCAACACGATGAAATCTGGAGCAGGCGGCGCCAGTGGTGCCCACTTGCTGCGGCAGCTGTTGCCGCCCTTCGCCTTGCCGCTGCCCTCCCCCTGCGGACGAATCCTCGCCGCCTCGGCGCGCTTCTTGGCCTCGGCGAGGTCCCAGTCCTTGTGCTGCTCCTCCATATGGCTGAGGAGGTGGTCCTTCTTGGCCCACTCGAGGCCGGCGTCCTACTCCTCGTCGTCGGCGGCTGGTGGTGGCGACGGAGGTGGGGCGACCTCCTTCTCCTTCTTCTTCCCGCCAAGGACAAGGAAGCCACGGCGCCTCGGCGCGGCCGAGGTAGGGGATCCTATGACGACGACGCGGCGTGGACGCCCAGATGACGCCCCCAGCTCGCTCTTCACCTCGGTTTTCACCGGGGCGAGCTGCGGCGAGGAGAAGTCTGGACCCGAGGAGTGGGAGCCGATGGAGCGCGACGAAGGGCCACCGGAGGAAGACGACGATCCGTCGAGGTCGCGCGGCATCGTCGCCCACAGAGGCGTGCTGCGGCTGTAGGAGCGGCGGGCCGCGGCCCCGTACCCCATCGGAGGGTACTGCAGCCGCGGCGTGTTGCCGTTGTCGATGTACTGGAGCACCCACTCAAGGGTGCGCCCATACGCGCTCCACCACCGTCGGCGGCCTTCGCGATTGTGTCGTCTGGCCACCGGTGTGCTGGAAGTAGGCGACCCATGCGGCGGTGTTGCCTGCCGCGTTCGCCGGGTCGGCGCGCCCCGCCGGCGTCATTTGGGCGCGGACGGCCTCCACCTCCAGGTCGAAGGCGACGGTGCCCTCCTTTGGCGCTGGCGACACCGGGACGCCGCCGTTGGACAACACCCAGTCGTGGGGTGCCCTGGTGTCCGGCGGTCACGGATAGCCGGCCTGTGCGAGGAGGATAGCCTCCATCAGCAGAAGGTTGCGACGCTGGAATCCGTTTCGTGCAAGGTTGTCCATGGCCGCCGGCAATGTGGTAGGAGGAGGAGGGAGGAGAAGATGGTGATACACGAGATAACTTCTCGCCCCCGTTGGTTACCCCAAGTGGAATGTGAGATGTAGATAGCGGAAAATTTCCCTTAGCAAAGATGCTAAGGTTGAGTATCGTCCAGGAGGACTCCAACGGCAACAAGTAGGTGGTTCGGTAAGTGAGGCGTCGTTTTATGATAATCACTTGCTTTGTCTGCACCTGCACACACAACAGATAGCTTTGCTCCCAACGAGTACAGAGGAGTTGTCAATTCCTCCGGCCTTGTTGTTTACAAAGGATAAAACACACGGGATAATATTGATAGTGATAGCAACTGGAAAGTAAATACTGAAAGTAAATTGATAGTGTAAACAGTGGTGGAAGTATGAACCGGGATCTCATGATGTTCACTAGTGATGTCTCTCTTCCAAAAGACGATAAAATATCCATGCGAGGTAAACAAATTACAGCTGGGCAATTGACAGGATTATGTGCGCAAACCAATGCTAATTATGCAAAACAGAAAGGAAGAGGCTCAAAAGCACGGGCGGTACGCCAAGACAAGTAGACCGAAATTCAACTGCATCTACCCACTAATCATCCACCTTGAGATATCTATCCAGAACATCTCACTGGTATTAAGTTGCGAATCCCACCCAAAGTGTAAACTCAAAGCAACGGACAACTGCATTAAAGAACTTTGTGTAAAGTAAATAATCCTTGCACCCGCAAGTACAAGCACCGTTGTTTTCCCCTTGTGGCAACAGTACATCCCCTAGACTCATGTTTCTGTCACTCAAGCTAGTCATCGGGGGGCATGAACCCACAAGCATGCATAACGCTCCCTCTTGGAGTCACTACCTACTAATTGGCCAAAGCAATAAACAGCAACGGAGAACATGCAAGAGTTACTCAAGAACATAAATATAAAAAAAGAGAATCAAATATATAACTCAATCACAATCTGAACATAATCTCATAATCCATCGAATCATAGCAAACTCAACATAGCAACAGCAAAAAGATTACATTTGTTCCTCGATCATGTAGGGAAGCTCACGAGGTCTAATCCATGAAGAACAAAGAGGGGAGGAGAACATCACATAGCTACTGATCATGGACCCATGGTCCAAGGTGGACTACTCACGGTTCATCCGGGAAGCATCCATGGTGGTGGAGAAGCTCTCGGAGGTGATTCCTCCCTCCGGCAGGGTGCCGAGAAGAGGTCTTCTGGTGCTCCCGATCTTGGAAGCGCGGCGGCGGCGGAACAGAGGAGAGATCGCGAAGAAGGGTTCCGTCTCCAAGGGTTTCTCGTCACAGGGAATAAATAGGCGAACGGGGGCAGCCAGAGGTGGGCAGGGGCTCCAGGCGCCCCCTGGCGCGGCCAGGGGCATGGCCGCGCCCTCTGGCCGCCTGGGGCCCCCTGGCTCCCCTTTGGCCCCTCTCGGGCTTTTCTCGAAGTTTCCGGTACGCTGATTTTTCATATATTTTTCCCGGAATTTTTCTGGTACTTCTAATAAGGGGGAAACCTGAAATAGAAAAACAGCAGAAAACAGGAACTGGCACTGGGGTGCACTGAGTGAATAGGTTAGTCCAAATATGATCAAAAGTGTATGGAAGTTCATCAATATCATAGCAATATCACACAAAAGAGGCATGGAGCAAGCATAAATTATATATACGTTTTGGACGTATCAAATGGCGGCGAGAACAGAGGAGGAGGAGCGAGTGTGCGCGGCGTGTTCACCGGCGAGCCCCTTTAAATTGCGGGGGACGCGAACGGGCGGGCTCACCGGGGCGGGACACGCGGCGACGCAGTCGTCGGACCGTTGGGCTTCAAGGCGCCGCATTGATTCCCCTGTCGGCGATTGGACTGGACATCAACGCCGCATTGATGCTCTGCGGCGGCGGCAGGCGCGGGGAAGCCGAGGCGGTGTGACGCCCCCAAAATCAGTCTGTGTACAGTAATCATACACACAGGGTACACGACTGAGATTAGGGTGCCACGGTGATAATATCACAGCACAACACTAAACACAAAAGGATAAACAAATATATTACAATAGAGGGGGTCACGCGGACCCGAATATATAAGTCATACAAGCCATGATATCTGAGTACAGACATAGTTAGTCAAGTTTTGCCTTAAGAAGGCTAGCACAAATCACATCAGAGATACAGAACGAAAAGGCGAGGCCTCCTACCTGGGATCCACAGTACTACTCCTGGTCAACGGGGAACTCGACGTCGTAGTAGGCGCCTCCGGGGTACTCCTGCTCCTGGGCTCCAACGTCGGCTGCAGCGGCCGATCAGGCAAAACAGTAAAGGAAATAAAGCAGGTGAGTATCTAGTATACCCGCGAGTCTTACGTCCGCTACTAAGCATTATGCATGATATCAACGGAATGAAGAGGCTGTATATAGTGGACTGAAGACAGAAGTTCAGAGCAAGGGTAAGAAGCTAGGCCTAACGAAGACTAGCATCTTCCGACGATGTCTTGCAGCATGAGGTAAGAATCAGCCAACAGTTGATATAAAGCAGTAAAGTAACAATGAAGCAGAAGTTGCTGCAACATTGAATAATAATAAGTTGTAATAATTAACAATGCCTCCGAATTCACCTCCTCGACATCCCCGCGAGGAAGGGAACCCGGAACCATACAGTTTAATAATAGTTTCTAGTGGTAGGATCCAGCTTCAGCATAAAGCGTCCTGTTACCGTGGACACGGCTATCGATAGATCAATCTTCCCTGCAGGGGTGCACTTGTGTTACGCTACACGCACGGATCTCCAGGGTGGCGGGAACCTTGTTAGGGAACGCTCCACCGAGGCTATCCGACACTTCATAGCCCATCTTTCAAACTCAACAGAGAGGTCATCCGCCGGTCTAAATCCTAAGTACGCCGGGCCTTGGACCCCAACCCAAACGTACTCCTGCACGGTGCGTGGCTGGCCGGTGAAGTTAAATCAAAGCAAATACAAATCACACGCCGCGGCAAATAAGACAACACCACTTCCCGGCAATCAGCCCGCGGTACTGCTGACGTCTGAAGAGTCCTCGGACGACACTAAGAAGCAGAGGAGCCCATAACTCGTAGTTCCCACGGGTAGGTAGTGCGTACATGGCATATAGCCAACTCAAGACATTCACTGAACCATTTAGTATTTTAATTAACCTGCGTGACAACCGTTATCGTTGCCTCGACTTAACCGACCCGCGGACAACGACAGCAGCCAGGACCACCAGTACATCGGTGCCTGCCCTGTCGCCCCACCAAGTCACTGCGGTTACCAACGAGGTGAACCGTCTCCTTACCTTGTCTCGCGTGTGCTCCTGGAGGAGCTCGACTTTCGTGGTTTGGTAACTCTCGCGGCCAACGACCAGGGGCCAAGCACACCGGTACACTGGTCGTGCCCTCCCTGTCGTCCCGTCGCAATACCTCTCGCGGGCACCGTTGGGTCGCCCGACTTCTTACCTTTAGGACAACCGTTGTCAAGACCCTATGGCGGTAAGACAAAGTCGGCCTCGAGTGGAGTACAAAGATTACTCCTTGATAGCTCACACTTGAGGTGACTAGGCATAACCCAGATAGGGCCTGAGGCGGTGTCTGCATTGTACCGTACCTGTGCAGTTATAATATTAATATCCGCGTTCACTCCCCTGAGTGATCGCGGCCCTCTATCTAATCCTAGCTAACAATGCGCAGGGTTTACTGCTGAATAATGCATAAGTAATAATAGGCAGCATAGGATTAAAGGAAGGTACATCAAGGGGCGACAAAAACAGGCTATGCAATTGAATAGGATTGTAATCGTAGCAGCAGCAGTAACAATGCCTAGTGCAAGAAATGTACGGAAAGATAGGCGGTATCTGGGGAAGAGAATGGCTCTGCTTGCCTGCAAGCTCGACGGTAGTAGTAGGGTCGTCGACGACGTAGTCGTACTCAGCAGCGGTGTAGTCGACGGCAGCAGCGGGGTCTATCGGAGATTTAAAGGGGGGAGAAACAGTAAATACACAGCAAGCATATACAAACAGATGCATGACATGATAAATGAAATGTTAACGGTGTTCTAACGCAGTGTAATGCACGTTGCTCGGAACGGAAATTCATCTGAGGATGAACTACCGGCTCCGGGTGATTATCGGACAGGGTGTCCGCAGGGGAAGGATCAAGCCGGAGGTGTCGTAGTTACCGGAACAACATAAGGGGGGTGTATCCGTGCTATTTGAACCATTCCGGACAACTTTCGTGTTCGGAATAAATTCATCCGGGCACTCTAACAGTACCGGACCATTTATCGGACAACCGGTCCGGAGGGGGAATGTTCGATGTTCGTTGTGTTAGAGGGGTGTGGTAGGCATACAGATAGCGTATTCGTATTCGTTATATTTTTCTGATCAATTTTCATGTATAAAGTTTTTGAATCCGAGTTACGGTTTAAAAGTTATTGGATTTCGAAGTTTAAATCAATTTAAATGATTTTCTGCATTTCTTTTATTATTCATTTAAACATTATCCAAAACATTATCCACAACATTATTCAGAACAGTGCTGACATGTGGGACCCACATGTCAGCCTTTGTTATTTATAAAACACTTAATTAAATTAGAAAATACCCCTGGACCCACATGTTAGTGACTCAATTTTAATTATCTGATTAATCTAAATCATTTAGTTTAATTATTCCAGGGGGACCCACCTGTCAGTGACTGGGGTTGCCCAGTCAGCACAGTTGACTGGTCAACCCAGTCAACTGGACCACGGGGACCCACTGGCAGCGACCCAGGGGGGTTGCCCCAGGGGTGCCACGTCAGGGGGCACCGGCGGCTAAACGCCGACGTGCCCAGCACGGCGGAGGCCACGGGAGGGGGTCGGAATCGGGACAGGGGGCACCATTCGCCATGGGATATGGTGCGTTAGAACCGGAAGACAGCGCCGCGTCGATTCCAAGTGGTGGCGCCGTCGGGGGGTCACCGGAATGACGCCGGCGACGACGAAGGCGGGGACCCGTACGGTGGCGACGTCGAGGACGGCGAATCCGCGCACGGGGTGAGGCGTGGCTATGCGCGTTCGGTAGCTGGCGTCCAGGGAAATGAAATGACGCGAGTAGGGCGTCAAATGCAAGCTCTACGCCGCGGTTGGGCGCTCGCCGGCGGCGAGGTTGCTCTGCCCTAATGGCGCGCATGGCTATGGGACACGGGAACCTCAACGGCGACATGGGGATGGTGAAGGAGCTCACCAGAAACGTAACGGTGCAGAGAGCGGCCTCGGTGGCGTCGGGGTGGCGCCGGATTTCCTCCGCGACGCCGCGGCGGCCGGAGTTGGGGGAGATGACCGTGTGCTCGCCGTAACGGCTCCGAGCTCGATTCCTTGCGCTCGGTGACGAAGGCGACGGCGAGACACACGCTGGACAAGGTGGTGAGGCGGCTCGAGGTCAGCGGCCGCGGTGGTGCGCGGTCATGGCGACGGCGGGCTCGGGGGAATTTTCCCAGATGATGGCGAGAGGAGGAGGAGAGGAATGGGGTGGGGGAGTTGTCCAGGGTGTCGGCCGGGGTGGTCTTAGCGTGTCCATGGCGGGAGGGAGCAGGTGAGGGAGGGGAGGGCTCCAGGGGCGCCCGTGGCCACGGCGGCGCCACGGCGTCGAGCAGGTGGCCGACAGGACGGGGGCAGGTGGGAGGTGGAAGATGGGCCGGGGTGGGCTGGCTGAGGTGGGCTTCACCCTGGGCGTCAGTTTGCGGTTTTCCAATTATTTTGTTTCCTGTTTACTCAAAAGCTTTTCTGTAATTAATTTATCAACCCTAGCATTTTTGTAAAAGGTTAATAGTGTTTGTAAATTAGGGTTACATATTATTAAGGTGACACAAAAGTTTTTGCAGCAAAATAAAATCAATAGATAGTTCTTTTAAATATTAAATGCCCAAAGTAGGGGTTTTAACCTACTGTTTGAATTGTTTGGAATTTTCTGCAACTCCAAAAATTACCAAAGTTGGTCCAACATGATTGTAATGATTTTAGGCAATTTACAAAAATAGTTCCATGATTTTTGGAACAACTTTATTTGAGCACATTTGTTTTAATTTCCATTTGAGGTAGTTTTCAACTAGGGTTTGGTTTCATGATGAGCAAAATGCATTGGGCTTTGTGTTTTGATTACCAACCAGCATGGTTTGAAAAGAGCAGAAGCAAAGTTTGATTAAGGACAGGGGATAACAGTGATTAACAAACAGTGATAGTCAACAGTGATGATCATCAGTGATGATGATTACTGTTACAGCAACTGAGGGTGTTACAAATCTCCCTCACTACAAGAATTCTCGTCCCGAGAATTTAAGTGGTAGCGAGGAAAAGATCGGGGTATTCATCGCGAAGGCGATCTTCGCGTTCCCAAGTGGCTTCATCTTCAGAATGATTCGACCACTGAACCTTGAGGAACTTGACGGTCTTGTTGCGGGTTCGACGCTCAGACTGATCGAGGATGCGGCTCGGATGTTCTCGATAAGTCAAGTCTTGTTGCAGCTCGATCATATCATGCTCCACTTCGCGGATAGGATCCTTGAAGCAACGACGGAGTTGCGACACGTGGAAGACATCGTGGACTTGGGAGAGGTTCGGCGGCAATTCCAACCGATATGCCACGGGTCCACTCCTGGAAAGGATACGGAACGGGCCAATGTAGCGAGGAGCCAACTTGCCCTTGATACCGAAGCGATGAGTGCCCCTCATGGGAGTGACACGGAGGTATGCGTATTCACCAGGCTGGTACTCCATTTCACGGTGTTTGCGGTCATAGTTGCTCTTCTGACGAGACTGTGCGGCCTTGAGATTTTCTTGCACAATGTGAACTTGTTCTTCAGCTTCTTGGACAAGATCCGGTCCAAAGTAGGGTCGTTCCCCAGTTCCTAACCAATTCAGGGGGGTTCGACATTTACGTCTGTATAGAACTTCGAAGGGGGCCATCTTCAAGCTAGCCTGATAGCTATTGTTGTACGAGAATTCCGCGTACGGGAGGGCATCCTCCCATTTCATGCCGAAAGAAAGGACACAAGCGCGAAGCATGTCTTCCAGCACTTGATTAACTCGTTCAACTTGGCCTTGCGACTGGGGGTGATAAGCGGTGCTGAGGTTCAGACGAGTCCCGAAAGCTTCCATGAAACTATTCCAGTATCGTGAGGTGAAGATGCTGCCACGGTCTGAACTGATCTCCAACGGAATACCGTGGAGTGACACAATTCGGCAGATATACAAGTGTGCCAACTGACTAGCAGTGATCGTCTCCTTGACCGGCAGCAAGTGTGCAATCTTGGAGAATCGGTCGATGACGACAAAGATGGCATCGTTACCTTTCTGTGACTTAGGAAACCCGGTGACGAAGTCCATTTCGACTTTGTCCCACTTCCAATCAGGAGGAGGGAGTGGTCGCGACCAACCGGCAGGTTTCTGATGTCCGGCTTTGACGCGACTGCAAACGTCACATTGAGAAACATAGCGGGCGATGTCTTGCTTCATGTAAGGCCACCAGTACCGTTGACGAAGGTCTTTATACATCTTGGTACTGCCAGGGTGGATTGACAAGGGAGAATTATGGGCTTCTTCCATGATATCCGGACCACAGTTAATGAGGGGCGGGCTCACAGGAACTACCAAGCGGCCCTTGAAGTACACAGTATCACCATCGTTAGCATCAATGGTAAAAGAGGAGGGCTTTCCCTCGGCGATGTCCTGCTTGATCTTCACAATGTCAGGGGCCAGAGATTGTCTACTCTTGATTAGGGCGTCGAGTTTTGACTCGAGAACCAGGTTATTGGCGTAACCTTGAGGAACAATCTCGAGATTCAACTTGCGAAACTCTTCATACAGAAGTGGTTGCTGCACCTGAACCTCAAGTTCAGAACAGTAAGCCTTGCGGCTCAAGGCATCGGCCATCACATTAGCCTTGCCCGGGGTATATGAAATATCCATGTTGAAGTCGGCTATTGTCTCGAGCCATCGTTGTTGACGAAGATTCAGGTCTGGCTGAGTAAACAGGTACTTCAGACTTTGGTGATCGGTGTAGACCTCGCAACGATTACCGACGAGGTAATGTCGCCACAGCTTCAATGCATAAATTACTGCTGCTAATTCGAGATCATGGGTCGGGTATTTGTCTTCGTGAGCACGCAACTGACGAGAGCCATAAGCAATCACCTTGCGCTCTTGCAATAGGACACAGCCTAATCCTTGACGAGACGCGTCGCAATATATCACGAAGTCCTTCTGAGTATCAGGGGGAGCGAGCACCGGGGGAGAAGTTAGCTTGTCCTTGAGGGCTTGAAAACTTTCTTGACATTTATCTGTCCACTCAAACTTGACGCCTTTGTGAAGAAGATTAGTCAGAGGCCTGGCAATCTTGGAGAAATTCTCGACGAAACGGCGGCAATAGCTAGCGAGTCCGAGGAAACTGCGGACTTGCTTGACGGTCTTGGGAGGAGTCCAGTCAAGAATAGCCTGGATACGTTCTGGGGTGACGGCAATGCCATCCTTGGAAATCACATGTCCAAGGTAGGTTACTTCGGGAAGCCAGAATTCACACTTAGAAAACTTAGCGTAGAGTTTGTGTTCTCGAAGCTTCTCCAGTATAAGACGAAGATGTTCAGCATGTTCTTCTTCATTCTTGGAATATATCAAGATATCATCCAGATAAACCACGACGAACTGGTCGAGGTACTCCATGAAAATATAATTCATCAATCTGGAGAAGGTGGCTGGAGCATTGGTTAAGCCAAAGGACATGACAGTGTACTCGTATGAACCATAACGAGTAATGAAGGCAGTCTTCGGAATGTCCTCATCACGGACTCGGATTTGGTGATAACCCAACCTCAAGTCGAGTTTAGAAAACACCTTGGATCCGGCAAGTTGATCATACAGGTCGTTGATCCGGGGAAGTGGGTATTTGTTCTGGATGGTGGCTTGGTTAATGGGCCGATAATCTTGGACCAATCGGTTTGTCCCATCGCTCTTCTTGACAAAGAGCGAAGGTGCTCCCCAAGCTGAGGAACTGGGGCGAATGAATCCTTTCTGAAGTGCCTTGTCGATTTCCTCCTTAAGTTCAAGGAGTTCATGTGGCGGCATCTTGTAAGGACGCTTGGCAATAGGGACAGTGCCTGGCTTCAAGTCGATGACGAATTCAACTTCTCTGATCGGGGGTATTCCCGGCAGTTCTTCTGGGAAGACGTCGGGAAAATCGCGAACGACTGGAACGGTCTCAATGCCTTCAAGGGGGGCGGCATTCAAAGCATTCATCATAAATATCTGTGTTTCAGCATTACGGGTTACTCTGGTGGTGTGGGTAACAATCTCGCCGGAGGGGTGTAAAAGTCGGACAGAGCTGGTGCCACAATACAGTGCGGCATCGTGAAATTTCAACCAATCCATGCCCAGAATTAGGTCTATGGTGGAAGTCTTTAGAACGATGGGGGAAACAAGGAATTCAATCCCTTCAATTTCAATGATGGTTCCGGGCACTATCTTGGTGGTTTGACATTGGCCTATTGGGGTGCGGACAACCATCGGTGGGTTCATCTTTTCTAGCGTGAAGTTATGCGACAATGTGAATGCTTCCGACATGAATGAATGCGATGCTCCTGTATCAAATAAAACAGTAGCAGGTACGGAATTAACGAGAAGGGTACCCATCACGGTAGCGGGTTGTTGCTGAGCTTCTTCAACATTGACGTTGTTAGCATGTCCACGGGCATAAGCAGCAGACCCAGTATTATAGTTGGGGGTCCGGTTGTTGCCACGACCATTTCCACGGCCAGCGGGGTGAACTACCAGTTGCTTCTGTTTCAGGGGGCACTCCCTGGAAAAATGCCCTGGTTGGCGGCACGTGAAGCATAATCCATCCTTAGGACGAAGGGGTGTAGCATTGGGTGGTGCAGGCAGAGCTCTTGGCATCTGCGGTGGAGGAGGCAGACGGGGTGCAGCATAAGACGGCCTTGGAGCAGGGACAGCTGCGTGGGTCACACTGGTAGGGAGCCAGATACGACGCTTCTGCGTTGCGCCCGAAGATGAGCCAACATCACGATAACGCTTCAGAGAGTTCTTGTGCTCCATCTGGGCAGTATCGACGGTGATAGCCTTGTTCACCATGGTGGCGAAGTTGGCGAAATCATGAACGGCAAGAGAGAGCCTGAGTTCAGGGTTGAGGCCACGACGGAACTTCTGCTGCCTGCGAGCATCAGTGGTGATCTCTCCTTCCGCATAGCGAGAGAGGTTGAGGAACTCGCGCTGATAGGCTTCAACAGTCATATCGCCCTGAGTGAGGTTACGGAATTCTTCCGCCTTACGATCCATGATCCCCTGAGGAATGTAGCGGGCGCGGAAGGCAGACTGAAATTCATCCCAAGTGATGACTTCTTCAACTGGCAGGGAACGCTTGTGGGTGCTCCACCACTGAGCAGCGGCGCCTTTCAGATGATAAGACGCAAAGTTCACATAGTCGGCTGGATCGACATTAGCAGACTCCAGCTCGTGAGTGATGTCGCGAAGCCAGTCATCAGCATCCAGCGGCTGAACAGTGTTGCGGAACATAGTGGGGTTGAGGCGGGTGAAGTCGTGTAGAGTCACGGTGGCATGCTGATGGTGGTGCCCATTCTGATTCGGCTGGGGGAACTGAGCCATGATATTCTGCATGAACTGACGATTCATCTCGAACTACTGCATCATTGCGGCCATGTAATCCGGCGGCGGAGGTGGGTCGTTGGCAGCACGACCACGACCACCACGACCAGCCATCCTGCTAGAATTAACAGGGGTATTTCAGCGATGAACAACTTAACGAAAATACCGGAAACGAGTAAGAGGTAAAGCGACAACAAAGAGGAGGCGCGGATATATAGGAGTAGTCATATAAGACATACACATCCACACATAGAATCAACCGAAAATCGGGCAGCGTAACGTCGTAGAAATTAAGGAAAAAGGACTCTCTAGGCGGCGCGCAGACCGCGGTAAGGATTACACGACGCGACATAGATTCCACTATGTCAATCACGCCGCAAGAAAACTGTTGGCCACAGGAGTTGATGCCAGAGAACGCGCGGCCTGCCCAGAATGAGAATGGGATCCGCGGTCTGGGATCTGGCGTACGACGCCTGCGACACGACTCAATCAATGGGGGCAAGCACAAAAAACGCCGGGTGGAATCAAGAGAACGTGATCCTAATGTCAGATTTTTTTAAAACTTACCAGCAAGGATAAGAGAGCAGATTCCCAGAGCATAGGTAAGAAGAAAAGGATCCTAATACCATAGATATCACACGTAGTGACATCGATGTGGGCCCGTAAGCCAAATATTAAGTTAGCAAAATAGTTTTTCAAAGTCTAGACTCAACATCGACCAGGTAGTGGTGGGGTGGCTTCCTACAGGCAGTCGGCTCTGATACCAACTTGTGACGCCCCCAAAATCAGTCCGTGTACAGTAATCATACACACAGGGTACACGACTGAGATTAGGGTGCCACGGTGATAATATCACAGCACAACACTAAACACAAAAGGATAAACAAATATATTACAATAGAGGGGGTCACGCGGACCCGAATATATAAGTCATACAAGCCATGATATCTGAGTACAGACATAGTTAGTCAAGTTTTGCCTTAAGAAGGCTAGCACAAATCACATCAGAGATACAGAACGAAAAGGCGAGGCCTCCTGCCTGGGATCCACAGTACTACTCCTGGTCAACGGGGAACTCGACGTCGTAGTAGGCGCCTCCGGGGTACTCCTGCTCCTGGGCTCCAACGTCGGCTGCAGCGGCCGATCAGGCAAAACAGTAAAGGAAATAAAGCAGGTGAGTATCTAGTATACCCGCGAGTCTTACGTCCGCTACTAAGCATTATGCATGATATCAACGGAATGAAGAGGCTGTATATAGTGGACTGAAGACAGAAGTTCAGAGCAAGGGTAAGAAGCTAGGCCTAACGAAGACTAGCATCTTCCGACGATGTCTTGCAGCATGAGGTAAGAATCAGCCAACAGTTGATATAAAGCAGTAAAGTAACAATGAAGCAGAAGTTGCTGCAACATTGAATAATAATAAGTTGTAATAATTAACAATGCCTCCGAATTCACCTCCTCGACATCCCCGCGAGGAAGGGAACCCGGAACCATACAGTTTAATAATAGTTTCTAGTGGTAGGATCCAGCTTCAGCATAAAGCGTCCTGTTACCGTGGACACGGCTATCGATAGATCAATCTTCCCTGCAGGGGTGCACTTGTGTTACGCTACACGCACGGATCTCCAGGGTGGCGGGAACCTTGTTAGGGAACGCTCCACCGAGGCTATCCGACACTTCATAGCCCATCTTTCAAACTCAACAGAGAGGTCATCCGCCGGTCTAAATCCTAAGTACGCCGGGCCTTGGACCCCAACCCAAACGTACTCCTGCACGGTGCGTGGCTGGCCGGTGAAGTTAAATCAAAGCAAATACAAATCACACGCCGCGGCAAATAAGACAACACCACTTCCCGGCAATCAGCCCGCGGTACTGCTGACGTCTGAAGAGTCCTCGGACGACACTAAGAAGCAGAGGAGCCCATAACTCGTAGTTCCCACGGGTAGGTAGTGCGTACATGTCATATAGCCAACTAAAGACATTCACTGAACCATTTAGTATTTTAATTAACCTGCGTGACAACCGTTATCGTTGCCTCGACTTAACCAACCCGCGGACAACGACAGCAGCCAGGACCACCAGTACATCGGTGCCTGCCCTGTCGCCCCACCAAGTCACTGCGGTTACCAACAAGGTGAACCGTCTCCTTACCTTGTCTCGCGTGTGCTCCTGGAGGAGCTCGACTTTCGTGGTTTGGTAACTCTCGCGGCCAACGACCAGGGGCCAAGCACACCGGTACACTGGTCGTGCCCTCCCTGTCGTCCCGTCGCAATACCTCTCGCGGGCACCGTTGGGTCGCCCGACTTCTTACCTTTAGGACAACCGTTGTCAAGACCCTATGGCGGTAAGACAAAGTCGGCCTCGAGTGGAGTACAAAGATTACTCCTTGATAGCTCACACTTGAGGTGACTAGGCATAACCCAGATAGGGCCTGAGGCGGTGTCTGCATTGTACCGTACCTGTGCAGTTATAATATTAATATCCGCGTTCACTCCCCTGAGTGATCGCGGCCCTGTATCTAATCCTAGCTAACAATGCGCAGGGTTCACTGCTGAATAATGCATAAGTAATAATAGGCAGCATAGGATTAAAGGAAGGTACATCAAGGGGCGACAAAAACAGGCTATGCAATTGAATAGGATTGTAATCGTAGCAGCAGCAGTAACAATGCCTAGTGCAAGAAATGTACGGAAAGATAGGCGGTATCTGGGGAAGAGAATGGCTCTGCTTGCCTGCAAGCTCGACGGTAGTAGTAGGGTCGTCGACGACGTAGTCGTACTCAGCACCGGTGTAGTCGACGGCAGCAGCGGGGTCTATCGGAGATTTAAAGGGGGGAGAAACAGTAAATACACAGCAAGCATATACAAACAGATGCATGACATGATAAATGAAATGTTAACGGTGTTCTAACGCAGTGTAATGCACGTTGCTCGGAACGGAAATTCATCTGAGGATGAACTACCGGCTCCGGGTGATTATCGGACAGGGTGTCCAGAGGGGAAGGATCAAGCCGGAGGTGTCGTAGTTACCGGAACAACATAAGGGGGGTGTATCCGTGCTATTTGAACCATTCCGGACAACTTTCGTGTTCGGAATAAATTCATCCGGGCACTCTAACAGTACCGGACCATTTATCGGACAACCGGTCCGGAGGGGGAATGTTCGATGTTCGTTGTGTTAGAGGGGTGTGGTAGGCATACAGATAGCGTATTCGTATTTGTTATATTTTTCTGATCAATTTTCATGTATAAAGTTTTTGAATCCGAGTTACGGTTTAAAAGTTATTGAATTTCGAAGTTTAAATCAATTTAAATGATTTTCTGGATTTCTTTTATTATTCATTTAAACATTATCCAAAACATTATCCATAACATTATCCAGAACAGTGCTGACATGTGGGACCCACATGTCAGCCTTTGTTATTTATAAAACACTTAATTAAATTAGAAAATACCCCTGGACCCACATGTCAGTGACTCAATTTTAATTATCTGATTAATCTAAATCATTTAGTTTAATTATTCCAGGGGGACCCACCTGTCAGTAACTGGGGTTGCCCAGTCAGCACAGTTGACTGGTCAACCCAGTCAACTGGACCACGGGGACCCACTGGCAGCGACCCAGGGGGGTTGCCCTAGGGGTGCCACGTCAGGGGGCACCGGCGGCTAAACGCCGGCGCGCCCAGCACGGCGGAGGCCACGGGAGGGGGTCGGAATCGGGCCAGGGGGCACCGTTCGCCATGGGATCTGGTGCGTTAGAACCGGAAGACAGCGTCGCGTCGATTCCAAGTGGTGGCGCCGTCGGGGGGTCACCGGAATGACGCCGGCGACGACGAAGGCGGGGACCCGTATGGTGGCGACGTCGAGGACGGCGAATCCGCGCACGGGGTGAGGCATGGCTATGCGCGTTCGGTAGCTGGCGTCCAGGGAAATGAAATGACGCGAGTAGCGCGTCAAATGCAAGCTCTACGCCGCGGTTGGGCGCTCGCCGGCGGCGAGGTTGCTCTGCCCTAATGGCGCGCACAGCTATGGGACACGGGAACCTCAATGGCGACATGGGGATGGTGAAGGAGCTCACCAGAAACGTAACGGTGCAGAGAGCGGCCTCGGTGGCGTCGGGGTGGCGCCGGATTTCCTCCGCGACGCCGCGGCGGCCGGAGTTGGGGGAGATGACCGTGTGCTCGCCGTAACGGCTCCGAGCTCGATTCCTTGCGCTCGGTGACGAAGGCGACGGCGAGACACACGCTGGACAAGGTGGTGAGGCGGCTCGAGGTCAGCGGCCGCGGTGGTGCGCGGTCATGGCGACGGCGGGCTCGGGGGAATTTTCCCAGACGATGGCGAGAGGAGGAGGAGAGGAATGGGGTGGGGGAGTTGTCCAGGGTGTCGGCCGGGGTGGTCTTAGCGTGTCCATGGCGGGAGGGAGCAGGTGAGGGAGGGGAAGGCTCCAGGGGCGCCCGTGGCCACGGCGGCGCCACGGCGTCGAGCAGGTGGCCGACAGGACGAGGGCAGGTGGGAGGTGGAAGATGGGCCGGGGTGGGCTGGCTGAGGTGGGCTTCGCCCTGGGCGTCAGTTTGCGGTTTTCCAATTATTTTGTTTCCTGTTTACTCAAAAGCTTTTCTGTAATTAATTTATCAACCCTAGCATTTTTGTAAAAGGTTAATAGTGTTTGTAAATTAGGGTTACATATTATTAAGGTGCCACAAAAGTTTTTGCAGCAAAATAAAATCAATAGATAGTTCTTTTAAATATTAAATGCCCAAAGTAGGGGTTTTAACCTACTGTTTGAATTGTTTGGAATTTTCTGCAACTCCAAAAATTACCAAAGTTGGTCCAACATGATTGTAATGATTTTAGGCAATTTACAAAAATAGTTCCATGATTTTTGGAACAACTTTATTTGAGCACATTTGTTTTAATTTCCATTTGAGGTAGTTTTCAACTAGGGTTTGGTTTCATGATGAGCAAAATGCATTGGGCTTTGTGTTTTGATTACCAACCAGCATGGTTTGAAAAGAGCAGAAGCAAAGTTTGATTAAGGACAGGGGATAACAGTGATTAACAAACAGTGATAGTCAACAGTGATGATCATCAGTGATGATGATTACTGTTACAGCAACTGAGGGTGTTACAGGCGGGAGGATAACGATGACGCGTGTTCACACGCCGACAAGTGGGTCCGGTGCGCGGCGCGCGTGAAACCGCTCGCGCGTTTTTTCTCTTTCGCGTCGTTTTCTTTCATCCGGCGTCCCAAGAGCCCCAGTGCGCCGGGTTGGCTTGGGTTCGCCGGACTCAATTTTGACCCAATCCGGCGCTATTTGGGCCCTTGAGGGCGCGATTGAGCGAAATTCGTCCATCCGGGATAAATATCTCCGCCTTGGGAGCCTCTTGGGGGCACAAAGCTTTTAGAGCATGTAGCAAATGAAGTCTATAGAGCATCGTAGTGCTTGAGACCTAGAGTACGAAGAATATATGGTTGATTTCTCTATCGAGACGCTTGAAGCTGCTCTATAATCTATGTTCTTCCTTTTTTGTTTTGCTTGTTCGCTTTACTTTCCCCTAGTTATGCAGGTTTTTAGTTGGTTCTTTGGCATGTTTCCCATACTTAACTGAAGAAAGTCTGGTCTCCAAGGTTGTTCGGCTCAGAGACCGTGGGGTATTTGTCATGTGTGATCATATCCTGAATTGTTCGACCTTCGTGCCACAAGTATGTAAATATGGTCCTGGCTTGGTCTTGTTGGATAGTATATGCTGCTGGTAGGGTGTTAGCATTTTGCTGGTTCTTGTTGTTTTTGTTGTGCGTTTGTTTTGAACTTTGTTGGTTTCTCTAATGAAATCGAAGAGGAGAAACCCCTTCTTTTGCACAAAAAAAATGTTACTGTACTATTTGTTATTGGATGATAGGAAATCGCAACAATGCTAATTTGTAAGTACAAGTCAATTAGCTAGCCTTGCAAGATAAGTTTCTTTTTTAAAAAGAATATGACGAAAGGTCACACGGCATTCTCAGTACAAACTTTAATTTGTACTCCAAGTGTTTAATTACAGTGGCTTGGTGGTTCCATGGTCAATTGGGCAATTTGATCAAGTCTTAAAAGCCAGTTCACGTGTGTCGTGTTCCCAAAAATAAATATTTACAAGAAGAAGGCCCAATCAAACAAAACTAGATCCGGCAGAACTCGCCGGTGGTGCTGGTGGTGGTGCCGGTGCTGGCGCTGGAGGAGCTGGCCCGGTCGGAGAACTCGTCGGCGGCGGCGGCGGCCATGGCGGACGCCGTGTCCCTGTACGTCTTCCTGACGGCCCAGAGCGCGCGGCAGCAGTCGTCCATGCTGGGCCGCTCGTCCCTCACGGGCCCCATGCACCGGAACGCCAGCTCCAGCACGGCCTCCACCGCCGTCGCCGCCGCGGCGGTCCGCAGCAGGCACGGGTCCAGCACCTCCTCCGCCGCCCTCCCCTCCACCAGCTTCTTCATCGCCCACCGCGCCGTCAGCCGCTCCTTCATCTCCCGCTTCGGCTCGATGGGCCGCCGGCCGGACACCATCTCCACGAGCAGCACGCCGAAGGAGTAGACGTCGCTCCGGTCCGTCAGCTGGCACGTCTTGAGGTACTCCGGGTCGAGGTACCCCGCCGTGCCCTTGACCTGCGTGGACACGTGCCTGGCCCCTCCCCCTCCCCCGCCGCCGTCGTCGCCGTGGCCGAGCCCGCCGGCGCCGAGGCGCGCGAAGCCGAAGTCGGCCACCTTGGCCCGCAGCGAGGCGGTGAGGAGGATGTTGGAGGACTTGATGTCGCGGTGGATGATGGGGTGGTCGGAGTACATGTGGAGGTAGGTGACGGCGTGGGCGACGTCGATGGCGACGTCGAGCCTGGCGGCGAGCTCGAGGAAGCGGCCGCGGCGGCGGTCGAGGTGCTCGCGGAGGGTGCCGTTGGGGACGTGCTCGATGACCACCACCCGCTCCTCGCCGTGCTCCAGGTAGCCGTAGAAGCGGACGAGGCTCTGGTGCTCGATCCGCGCCATGATCTTCACCTCGCTCCGGAACTCCACGTCCACGTGCGGGTTCTGCGCCCGCTGCCTGGCGCGCTTCACCGCCACCACCGTGCCGTCGGGGAGGACGCCCCTGTACACGGCGCCGAAGCCGCCCTGCCCGATCTTGAGCGCCGGCGAGAAGTTGCTGGTGGCCTTGAGGATCTCCTCCATGGTGAACACGGAGCTCTGGAACTGGTACTGCTGCTGCGTCAACGTCAGCGACGCGGTCCTCCGCCCGCCGCCGTACAGCCCTCCTCCCCGGAGCATCGACGCCCGCCCAGCACCGCCATGGCCGAAAGCTGTGATAACGCAGTAACAGCAGCACAGTCAAGACGAAGAAGGGGAAATCTAATGAGAAAGCAGACCGGCGGCCGGCCGTGGGGAAGAAGGGAAGGCTAGCTTACAGAGCGGCTTCTTGATGGCGTCGGCGGGCGGCGGGGACGGCTGCTGCTTGGGCCGCTTTTTGTTGGAGGAGGAAGTGGGAGAGGAGGGGGAGGAGAGGGAGCTGAACCAGACGCCGATGGAGCGGAAGAGGGACTTGGCGCGGCCGCTGCCGGCGGAGAGCTGCTGCGACCAGGCGGGGCTGGGGGCCGCCGGGCCGAGGCGCTCCCGCCGGCCGGACGACGACGCCGAGAGCCTCCGGCGGCGGTGGTCGCGGCCGTCCATGTCCCACAGTCGACAGCAAGCTGCACGTACGCCCACCGCTCCAGCCAGCGATCCGGGCGGCGAAGTCGACGTACGGAGTTTATAGATGAGGACAAGGCGCGGCCGCGACCACGTCCAACGATGGCCGGCCAGCGAGGAGGCAGCGGCGCAGCAATTAAAATGCGTCGCTGTGTGTGGGCCCGGGAACGCCCCGGACCCACTCGTCAGTGACGTCCAGTGTGCTGGAACTGGACCGGGTAGCCAAGAGAGAGTGGAAGAGTTCTCTACCTACCTGCTGCTGAGAGAGAATTTAAACGGCAGGCAGATGGGCCAGCCTCTCACCGGTCAGATTTAAGTGTGCCGCTGCGCGTGGGTCCGGGACTTTCCGAGGACCCACCTGCAGTGGGGATGCGGTGTCTTTTCCTTGGAAGTATACTGCAAATTTTCAGATAAATTCGTCTGGTTTTCTAATCATAAACGCTGCTATTCCTTAGGCAACCCAAAACAATTCTTGGATCAGACCATTTCCTAGCTAAGAATGTGTGTGGCTGCGTGTATCACAGTTATACAAAGATCGGATGTAATACTTAAAATTATTAAGTAATAACTTTCTGTACCACAATCTCTGTATGACGTCCATCCGACGAATCGATTCGAGATCCGCCGTGCTACTTTGCATTTGCTACGTCTGGCTCAATCTTTTATGTCGTACGTGAAACGTCATACGTATAGCAGCTCTCAATAATAAAAAGTTCTTTATCAAAAAACAATCTAAGAATTCATGTGGAGCTTTGAGACTAAGACTGGGGCGATGCGGCACCCCAGGCAAGGTCGAGCCAGGACCTCGCCAAGGATGGGAACGTCGTGTTTGGCCATAATGTCGAGGCAAGAGTTGACCGGTGTGGGTGGGAAGAGGGGGGGGTCATTGCCATTCGAATGAGATAGCCATCAAGCTTGAAACCGGGACGCAATAGCATCACCGGGAAGGGCTCGGGCATGGTAGAGAAATCATGCTCTACATGGAATCAAAATCGAAAGAGAAAATGGTCGAAGAAAGAAGAGAGTGATCACCTCATTTTCCAAAAAAAAAACCATTCGTTTTCAATACAACGGCTAAGACCATATTCATCTCCAATCGATTGAAACGGAAAAAAAATAGTTATCTAACATTCAGGTGCTCCCAAATATAAATCGTCTCAGATTTTGTTACGTCTAACTCTATTTTCATAAGGTAGAATTTCATTTCATCATTTTCCTTTTTTGCTATAAACTTGTGGAACTTGGGGAGTCTGCCTTCTTCGTTAATGAATGATATGCATGCTTGTGTGTATCTAAGAAAATAATTGAAAACTGTTCATGGATCCCGAGCTCCATGGAGGACAAAATTAAAAAATAATCCAAAAATCAACCTTAAATTAAAAAAAAACTGAAAATAAATATACATATACATAGACATGCGTACTAGTACATGTTTGTAAAGTTTTCATGATGAAATGCGGTTTTATGTGGGTTAGCATCGTGATATACATCATTATGTGCGTGTGTCTTTTTTTATAGAAAAATGTAAAGCTTTAAATATGAATGTATATTTTTAAAATTATTGACTCTAGGGAGCTGCTCGGGATTGAAAAATCCTCTCTCCATAAGAATATCTCAACCGACTTTAAGGTAAGTTGCACTTTTTAAAATTGTCTTAAACACTAAGAAAATGTCAGTTGACTTGGACATAGACGAAACACTGATGAGTTGTACTAGTTCAAAACCTACCGAGTAAATGCACTTCAGGAGGAGACCGTGTCAATGTCCGAGAAATGCGGCCACTTGTGGCCCAAGAGCAGCAGCACAGCGTTTCCTACCTCAAAAACCCCTTGATGAAGCCTCAAGTGTGCCTTCACTGGCATACCGCATACATAACCAGACCTGTTCAAAGGTCAGCCTGCATGGGATTGCACGCAACAACAACCATGATATCCGGTCAGGTCGCTGAGCTAGCACCACATTTTGTCAACGAGAGCAACATCACCAAGCTAAAGAACACTTCCCGCGGCGGATAAAATTATGCGCCGCGACGAAAGAGAGAGAGATGGATCACTCGGCAAGAAGAAACATAAGATGAATAGAGACAGCAGCTCAGTCCACCCAACAGGACAAGAAGATTCGGGGATAAGGATATACAAATGGAAACATAATCCAGAACCAGTTCTTTTATACTTCCTGTCACCTATCTAGTGTGCGGTGGTTTATACAGACGCTCACCGAATCAGAAGAAAAACGCAACCCAAATCCAGAAAGTACGAAAAAGAAAAAAAGAAAAAGAAAAAGAGCTTAGTTTCAGAGTTTCCACTAGAGTATGATGTGCATATTGCAAATGCAGCTAATCCTGTTACCATAAACAGTATAAAAACAGGGATGGTTTTTTTGAACACATTTCTTGATGTTTCCTTCATTTCATTATTTCCCATTTTGTTCTTCTCCCAAGATGCGTCTCAGTAGCACCTCCACCAGATCAGATCATACCAGGACCAGAGTAGTTTGCTGATTTTACTTCCCCATAGAAAAAAGGACTAAGTACTAAACCTCCTCGACAGGCACGCGCTCGAAGCTCCAAGAGAGGATCCACCAGGGTCAACATGCTATTCATACATCTCATCTATCAAAGTTATCTGCAACATAGCATGAGAAGCTTTCATCAAGGGAAGGTACCATGTTTATTTACAGATAATTTGTGCAAAAAAAGAATTATCACACCAAGTGTTCAGGAAAAAAGGTACTAGCAAATAACAAATAGTCACAGATATTATCGAAGAGATGTCCACAGATGGTCCTCTTATATTCATGTTGATCCCATTCGTAAGTTTGTATAAGTTTTGTCAGGATAAACTTGATGCATAAACACCTATCCAAGTTTTTTTTTCATGCAACATGTCTCGCTTAACAATGAACATACATACAGGAAATGACAACAGAAAAGACATCCATGTGCTTCGACGACAGTGGAGTAAGCTATATGGGTTTTACCGTACTAACCTGGTCACAGACAGGGCAAGTCTCACTTCGCTCCATCCATTCAAGGATGCAACAGAGATGGAAATGATGCTCGCATTTGGTAATGGAGCGGGGATTTTCTTCATCATATTCTGGTGAGAGGACAAAGAAAGGTTATTATAAGGAATTGTATGGCCCAGCACAAAATATAACTTAGATTTAGAACATCCATTGGTGCATCAGTGGAGGATAAGGGGACTGTCACACACATCATCAACCGGAAACTACATTATGATGCAAGTTCATAGGTTACATCTAATAAAAAAGGTCCAATATATCAGATTGCATGCATCCAGCAACTAGTGAACTGTTTAAGGCTCCGCTAGTGAAAGGCTTATAAACATGCAGAATTATCTATTCCACTGATACAAATGTATAAATAATGCATACATCTGAACCAAATACAGAAAAATAACTGGTGCACCAGCCATTGTTTGACTGACAGATTCTTGGTACAGTAACATATTCCTCTACCATGATTAAAGAAATAACGAATGGTTATGTTTCAACTAAATAAGATCAATCTCCTGACTAATTTATCCTGTTAATAAGGAATCAGCAGGCTATACGAAGAGTAGCAAAAACATGTTCATCCAATCCCACAACCAACCAAGTAATGACAGCAGCAACAAATATTCAGTTCTTATCCTGACAATATAAGGAACTATTTATCCATGATCAATAGAAACACAACCTTCGAGGCAGATTGGGCAAACATCCTCCTCCTCAATCTTATCTTCAGGGGCACCTTTTTCACATGATTCATATTCATCCACCTTTAAAGATTCCTGCTGATCATCTGTTTTTCCTTTAATATCTGACTTCTCCAAATCTGCACATGAAAACTTATAAGCTTGCATCACTACCATTATTACGCTAATTTCAATCAGCCTCAATGCTCATAAGAACTTTACCTGGGTTTTCTGTATCTGGCAAACTAACATCATAAGGCAATGGCGCAGGGGGTGCCCGATATGTGTCAGGAGTGGATGTGTCCAGGTTTGTGTCAACTGCGACTATAGCAGAAGCCGGAGATGATCCATCAAAGGCAGAAGACAGAGGTTCATGCTCCTCTTGATCTTGTTGATGCTGGATAAAGCAAAGCCAACACTCTTAGCAAAATCAATTGAGTAATACTCCTGAGTAGTGCAGAAGGTTGACTAGAACAGAGGTACCGCCTAGTCATTATTAATCAAGATAATTTATGCAAATTACCAAAAAAAATGAAGGTGGTGATTTTTGCAAAAGGGTGTACATATCACCTAGCAACATTACAGGTTTACGGCAAGCAGCTTATTGTGTAAAGACCAGAGTCTGCAATGCCAAATCATCAAGGATCTAAGACAATCATATGGGAGATGCACACTGGAGATAACATAATTTGTCATGTTGCATCAAAACTGCAAAGAAGGCAGTTAAACTTGTAGCACTCTGCTATTATAAGCATGTGCAAGTAAGACATCAGGTAATTCTGGAACACCCGATGATGACCCGCACATGCCAGATCAACAAATGAGCAGAGTGTATTACATACAATACAACAATTTAAATAGTCGCAAAAAAAACACATACAACAACTTAAACATAAATATTTAAGTACCACGATTTTGGATAATCTGATTTGATCTTATAAAACAAATGTAAAGCAGAGGATAGAAACCACCCTGACACTAACATCAGATTATTCCGTAGTTGACAGTGGCACGCAAATCCGAGAATACTGTGAATTTACAGAGCATAAAACAGGGTATACAATACATACATAGATATGAACTGGTGCTCTATCCGCTTCCGCTCTTGATGAAAAACAACAGCAGCCACCCATTTTATCCTTAATGAAAGAGCTTGATCTGGGCTATCCTCTAGCTGTTGTTTTCGTCTCTCATACCCTACAAAAGAAACAAGTCCACACAGACATAAGAAAGAACAGAGAATGATGAATTGAACTAGAATATATACTAGCATATCAGCACAAGATAATGCAGAATGTGCTGGCATGCGACCATACAACTCCACATGTACCTTGTTACTTTGTGCTTTACTCTAACAGAGCTGGTCGCTAGCACCGACAGAAATGACACATCATTTGTGGACATGACCACCATACCTTCATACTACAAGGCATGTTTCATACTACAAGATAAGGCAAAATGCCCTGGACTCCATAACTTCGCATTCTAGCTCAGAAATGGACATCGGCGGTGCCACCGCCACCAGAGATTTTTAGTCGATAACAAACTAATGAATCGAGCACGGAGCTACCTATCGATGCGGCCTTATCCCCCGCAGACAAGGAAACGCCTGCAAGCAACACAAGTGCACTCACCATGTAGCCTCGACGCCAAAGTGAGGTTCACTTCAAGTTATAACTGAAAAAAAAAACATGGGCAAGGCTGCAGGATGCCTGTGGCACACCCTAGACATGGATGGATAGTGTGTGCAAATTCCAAACCCCCAGTGCGAAGCGTGCAAGCAAGTCCCTGCCTAGAGAAGCAGCCAGGCAGGCGTCACCAGATAACCAAATTCCGATCGAAGCTACGTTGGTTCAGTTTATGCTGAGCTCGACTGCGGGGGCCAGGCCGACGGCGTGAGTCAGCTGCAACGGCAACGCGACCCCCTTGGAGTTGGCTTGGCCGGCCCCTTTCTCTCTCTTTTGTGCGGAACAAGCTAGGCCGCCGCTAACCCGCTACTCTAAAAACACGGCCGGATTGCCGAATCCGCGGGCGGCGAGGCGGATCGGAGCTGCTGCCCGCGGGAGGAACGGGCGGGCGTCTGGGTTCGCGGCAGGATGGGGAGACGAGAACGAGACGAACCTCCAGCAATCCGAGCAAGCGGAGCTTAGTAGCAGTAGTACCAGCGGAGGAACCCAAGCAAAGCCCCGACGCTCGCGCTCCCGCTGCCGATTCCTCCTTCTTCTTCTCCGGCGCAGGCGGCGAGTTCGGGCCCGGGAATTCGAGCGGACCTGGGGGGGAATCGAGCGGAAGAGAATAAAAATAAATATCATCGCAGGGAAGGGAAGGGGAGGGGAATCGGCAAGCGTGAGGACGGGGAAGGCAGGCAGCGCGCGGAGCGGAGACGGAGAGTGATTACCGCCGGTGAGGGAGGAGCGCCGGGACTCCGGCGAGGCGGGCTGGTGGTGCTGGGGTGGGTTCCTCCGCCGAGCTCGCTCCCCGGGCTGGGCTGCTGTGCTCCTCTCCTCTCCTGTGTGGAGGGAGAGAGGGGCTGGTGCTCGCGAATTTGCGGGATCCGGAGGGGCTTTTCTGCAAGACTCGCCGCCCCGCCCCGGCCCGCCTGAGTGAGACGAGGACCGAGGAACAACACCTTCTCACCCGGTCAAACCTACTCCCCTCCCACTGTTCGTGGGCCCGGGGACAAACCGGACCTACCCGTCATGTACGGGGTGACAGGCGCTAGCGGCCGCCGATAAGATCCTCCCCGCACTATCGCTCTGCTTTTTGACGTCACGCGCTTTTTCTTCTGCTCACTTATTTTGTGGGGGGGAAATGGAAAGGGGCCGGCCGCTGGCTGGATTGGGGGGTGCCACGGGGCGCGACACGTGGACCTGGGCGTGTCGCTGACGGTGGGCCATGGGGATTGATTGGTTGGCGAGGATGGTTGGACTAACGGCGCCGTCGACGTGGTGGCTTTGACTTGATGGCGATGGTGTGTTTTTGGTTAGGTAAACTGATTTGTGCTACTCCTCCTTCTCTTTTGGTAGTGAGGAAGTGGCCTACGCACTTGATCCATAGGTTTGCTGTTTTCGGATAACCCAACCCTAAGCTGCCAACATGATTGGTTATTTTCAAGTACATTATAGTAATTAGTATATATTCCAACTACCCATGTTTTGGTACAAAGAGAGTAGTTAAGTAAATTCAATTCTCTACTTTGTTTTTTACTTTGTATTTAGATATATTGATGTTTTTTTTTGCAGGTAAAGATATATTGATGTTTTGAAACGGTTCCATATTGAAACCGTGAAAACCTTCGATCAACGAATGTGTTTTCTTTTCATCCATGTATTTTGGGATGTGGCATGATTCTAGGATGTTTTTATATAAGTGGGCTTCTCGTTGGTTGTGCATGAGAGTGGACAATGTAACCACGAGTAGGGGCTCGGTAGGCGTGTCTGGCGGAACGAGGCATGGGGCCTACAAACATGCGCGTCATGAGACGCTAGTTGACACGCAAGTCGAAACTAGGCAGGGATCCACATCACCCACGTGGCTGGGGGCGTTGATTGGTGCTTACAGAATAGGAGGGGTCACAGCTCGCATAAGCGACGAGCTGCTGGTTGGCATGCTTGTCGAAAACGGGCGGATGGACCACATCATGCACGTGAAGGCACAAACCGAAAGCGTTGATTGGTGTGCCTGTCGGGATAGGGTGGTGCCCACAACATGGAACACGAGGCGGTGTTGACTAGCACGCTTGTTGAATGGGACGGAGACACACAACAAGGCATTATTTGGCGTGTTTGTTAGAATAGGGCAGGGACACATGACACATATGCGAGGAGAAGCAAGCTGACGCGTCAATTTAAACAGGGTAGATGGAATGAGGCCCATTCATGTTTCGTTTCCTTTTCTCTCCCACCTTTCCATTTTTTCCATGATGGTTACCCCCCATGTGGCTACCATAATAAGGTGACAAAGCGGCTTGCACACTTGATCCACGAGCAACCATTTTTGGATAATCCAACCAGAGATCCTAATATGACTGGCTGACAATGTGGGGGAGTGTTGAGTGGTGCTTATCGAATAGGGGTCGCGGCTCACATGCGATGATCTATTGGCTGGCATGCTTGTCGAAACGTGGAGGGTGGGCCATATCGCGCACGTGAACGGTATATTGCATGTTTACCAAAATCGGAGGCACAAACTGAAAGTGTTGATTGGTGTGTCTATCGAGACATGATGGTGGACCACAAGATGAAAGACGTGAAGGTGTTGACTAGCATGCTTGTCGAATGGGACGGGGGCACACAGTGAGGCATGTTGGGTTTATTAGAACGGGGCAAGGACTCACCACACACGCACACACACACACACACACAAGGAGGCACTAGCTGGCGCATCAATTTAAACATGGTGGATGGGGAGCGGGACATTCATGTGGCATCGTTTTCTCTCTCACCTTTCCCTTTCCCCCATGATGCTTATGTCCATGTGACTGCCATAATAAGGTGATGAAGTGACTTACACACTTGATCCACGAGCAACCACTTTCGGATAATCCAACCCGAGCTCCTGATACGTCTATTTTGCATCACTATTTTGTGAATTCACTTCTATTCATTAATATATTTTCATGTTATGATGCATCTCTTATGATGTTTTGCCATGTTTTACATAGTTTACAGTTTCTTAGGAGCCCAGTCAGCCGAGTTAGGAAACAGTCGGAGAAACACACATCAAGGGGGCATACTTCCATAAGTCTAATATAAAAATATTGGAGAAGTATTTTTCGGAAGAAATGATGCAGGGGGCCAAAAGGAGTGCCGGAGGGGGCCACCTAGCATCCAGGAGACCAGGTGGCACGACCACCCCCTGGTTGCGCCCTCTGGTGGGGCCCAGCCCCAGTGTCCCTCTTTCGCATATATACTCCCTCTGACCTAAAAATCCTGAGAGGCAGATCAGATCGCGTTTTCGCCCCACTACAAGGCGGAAACCAACTGAGATAAGAAAACCTCTCCGGCAGCAAGATTCTGCCGGGGAAAACTCCGCTCGGCGTGGGAGATTATCACCATCGTCATCATCAAGATCACGGGCATCATTGAGATCATCATCACCATCTTCACCAACACCATCGCCATCTCCATATTCATCCCATCTTACTTTACCATTGCAATTAGGGTTGTATCTTGTACAATTCATCCCCGCTACTTTATCAATGTTTATTACTACTTTGTGGTTGATGCTATTAAGTTTTGTTGAAGTTTGGTATGATCAGATTGTTCATCATATATTTATCCCTCTGATCTTGATCTCTTTTATGTCTTGTGAGTAGTTCCTTTAGTTTTTTGAGGACATGGGAGAAGTTTTGTTGTAAGTGGTCATATAATGTTGAAATAATATTCGTTGGTTTGATGTTTAAGTTGTGGTGTTCTTCTAGTGGTGCTATGTGAAAGTCGGCTACACAACACTTCGCCTTCTAAGGACCTAGGGAAACATTGTGTATTAAGAATGCTTATGATGGGTTACCTAAATGACAGAAATCTGAAGTCCGGTTTGCGTACTTTTGCAAAAGGGGGTGTAGGATCCTAGAGTTTATGACTACGGTTAGGTTTACTTTTAATTATTTTCTTGTAGTTGTGGATGCTTGTAAGAGGTTTAATCGTAAGAGTACACTTGTCTTAGTCTAGGAGGTGTGTTAGCATAGGTTCACCCACACAACACTTATCAAAATAGTCTTGGAGTGTTTAAAATTTGGCGCACCAGCAACTAAAGTTGGGACTAAGATATTCTCTACTAGCGAGAGAAAGACGGTGGTGGTACCAAGAAGCATGGTAGCAATGGTGGCGTTTCGACACCAGGAGATGGTTGAGGCGGTCAATACCGAGGAAGAAGGCGACGTCACAAGGATGGGAGAGGGGGCCTGTGTGATCATCGCCTTCCCAAACAACACGAGCAGACCAAGGAGGTTGCAGGGCACAACATGTGATTGGTTGTGCACTCCTTTTCTCCTCCTCAGTGCATATGTAGTGATGTTGTTTTCTTTTTCATTGTCAAACTGAAAGTATGGAATTGTAAATCTACCTCGTCTTGAAAAGAAAATGATGTTCTCACCCGAACTGACAATATGCTATTACACCGTGTGGGTCCATAAATAGAATACTGAACCGGAAAAGCCAACGTGTATATTTATCTATTATATACTAAAAGCAAAATGAGGATGAAAAATAGAGGAAATAGCTAGAAAATCCCACGTTAATCAGAAACATCCGGTCGTTGATTTGGTGGACCCTTTATTAATATCCCTTAGATCTTCTTAACTTAAAGCGGACCCACATCATATTTAGATCTAAATAAATAAAGATTACACACATTTGCCATTACATACAGAAATAGGCCCCCTCCATGCCATCACGTAATAATTACCTACATATGCAATAAAAAAAACGACCCACATCATATTTAGATCTAAATAAATAAAGATTACACACATTTGCCATTAGATACAGAATAGACTCCCTCCATGCCATTACGTAATAATTACCTACATATGCAATAAAAAAACCGTGCTATATATCCTCTCAAAAATGCTAGACGTACGGACGGTTTGCTACGGATTCTGTCTACAGGCTGACCTGTCCTGCGTCAATTAGCTAACTTAATTATCTCTTTCTAATAATTTGCCCCCCTGAATTCAATTGGTGGCCGGGCCAGCAACGCGTAATTTTCCTGTAAATTGCCTGTACATGTAGCAAAGCTCATATCCTCTCTAATCCTTATCTAAATTTGATTCTCAATCTCTCTTTCCCCCGTGTGCCTCACAAAGCCTATATAGCAGTCGTCATCCTCCACTGCTTTTAAAGGCGTCAACGTCGCCGGCACTTATATTGGTAGTCTTATGTACGCCTGCTACTTTCCGGCCAAGTCCACCTTGAGATTCTTCCAGCTGATGCTCTCTTCCTTGGCTCACATACACGCCCATGTAGCTAGTACGTAGGATCGAAGAATATTGATGGATTCTTGACGAGGCTGGCTTTCAACGTACAAAGCGAGCTAATCTCTCTCATGTCTGCAAAGTGCCTCAAGACCTAGCAGCCGCCCTGGTTAACAACTCCAACGTCCCTGGCGCTTCAGTTGGCATAGCCCATGTACATGTATATGTACCGACGTATGCCAGGTACCTTCGAGCGAGATGCACAGAGCGATAGCGCCTTCCATTGCTTTTGACCACTGATCACACGCATATGGAAGAAGGTAGATGGATTCTTCAGGAAGATATCTTGCGGGTACAAAGCTAGGTGGTTATATTAGCAGATCGATCTATTTCGGCTAGCACACTTTCGGTGAACAGTAGCATATGTGGTGCCAGCTTTCTTTCCAATTGATCTATTGATGTTAGGTCACAAGAAGTTCTCAACAAGAGAATCGATCTAACATCTTGGGAAGAAGAGAGTACTACACAATATATAAATTGTAAGTTGCGTACGCAATTAAGATGGATAGGTGACAAAAGATTTACTCCCTCCGTTCACAAATAGATGGTGTGCTTTTAGTTCAAATTTTAATTAAAAGCATGTCATCTATTTGTGAACATAGGGAGTATGTTGCTAGCGCAATTGTTTGGGCCACTTGGCTAGCAAAGAGTCATTGTTTCACCCCTCAATTTTTTTTACACTAATAAGATGATGCCCTCGCAAATTTTTGCTCTCCATAAACCCGGGACTTAAGTGCCCGCGAAAAGAGAGAAGTTGTGTACGGCTGGCGTGTTTAATATGGAAGAATTGTTTTTGTTACTAACAACATAGAAACCATGATACCAAGTTATGCTATTGAAAATTTGTTCCTCTAGCAGTTCTGGTTTGAGCTTCCCATTTTCAAACTCCACTTCTTTTCAATATAGCAATTCCTAATCAAAGAGGTAAAAAGAACATTTCAGAATGAAAAATATCCCGCAAAAGGAGGATTATCCAGAGCAATCCCGGAGCGCATCCGGAAGTGCTACAAACTTCCTTGGAATGCATTTCGGGTCTAACTTTAGTTTTCCTTTACAACCTAGAATTCCATTTCTTTTTTAGAGAAAAATTGAGGCCAACCCTGTATGAGTGCTCTACATGGCCGGAGAAAAACTATTCTAAAAACTAGATCGACTGGAGTGGGAAGTACTCAATATGTAGAAGAGGACAGATCGATTGGAGTGGGAAGTACTCAAGATGTAGAAGAGGACTCAAGCAGGTTTGGTCCTCTGGCATTCTTGGGTCCCTGGATTGGGAGTGATAATTAAATTAACTAGAGGATACCCCGCGCGTTGCTGCGGGAATCAATTGCAATATATTTTTAATGTATAAAACATGAATAGTTGAATTAATAATATATAATTTAAAACTAAAAATACTATTATATATTGTATTTGAAAATATTTATTTAATACAAGTGACATGATAGAATGAAAAAAAAAACCATACATGTTGATTGAGCCTTGATGTGGTGGCATGTGTGGTAAGATGGATTTGTGCATGATTAAATATTAATAAAAACTTTTATCTCATGCATATTATGGTGAGACTTTGATGAAGTGTCATGTGTGTATGCTAAGATAATAAAGGTATTTGGCTTAGTGGGTATGATGAGGTGGACACCTTGCATGTTGAGAGAATTGGGAGCAACTTCTTAAGAATGTAAGATTAGTCCTCATGCCAGATGTAACAAAAGATTAGTAAGGTCACGGATTAACTATTTCACTGCTCCCCTAAAATACATTTGGTTATCCAATAACAACAAATTTACATACACCTGGTGCTATTCACACTATGGGTTGGAGAAATATTACTTAACAAAACAAAGTATAGCATGCTAAAATAGTTCAAATTTAGGAGAAGAAATAAGCACGTCATTAATGAAAATATATATTGTACATTTACATATCACGAAGAAAAACTAATATCTCTAGAATCCAACCATATAGGCAGTTTTGTCAACTATTTTAGAAGTAAACCTAAATACCAATGTAGAAAAACAGTTCTCTCTACTAAGAGTCAGATACACTCATTGTTGGGTTCAAAATGACCGTACAAACCAATCAAAGAATGGTTGGTTCTCCAAACTATTTTATTCAGTTGAAATAGTTTAATTGTAAGTCTCAGATTCCATAGATGGTTACATATTTTATACAAAATGATATTTTCTTTTCTTCATTATAAAGCCTCAAATGTTGCCTGCATAAGTGATTTATATGTTGTTAAACCACGTTTGCAAGTCTTATATTTTTAAATGGCATCATATTAGATTTAAGTATTTTAGAAAAAATCAGTGATACATTTTCATCATTGAACATTATAAATTCTAGCCCGCGCATCGAGCGGGCCACTTTGCTAGTTGAAACTGAGATTAGGAACCCAATCGATCACCCTAATGTGCATAGACAAGATTAATAAAGCGCACAAGATCATCTCAGGACGTTGTTGGCTTAGTCGTAGCAAAAGGACCAGGTGGATTTATCCACAGAAGGGAGAAGAGCTAGAGCCTAGAAGAAGGGTCGAGTGGGATACAATTTGTTGTTTGGTTGGTGGACGCATTGACGAACGGGGCGTGTGGGCACCTTAAACAAATCACTCGGGATGATTAATTAAGTGCGGACGGCCCGAGAAGGGACGATGCGTGACGGCAATGGAGTCCGATCGATCTGTTTAGTCCATTATTATTATTGTTGATTGATTGTCTGATTAGTACAGCTTACTATAGCACAGTAAATGTGAAACTACCTATACTTTATGCAGTCGAATGCAGTGTTGTTGAAAAGAGGGTAGGAAATATTGTTGAAAAAGGATTAAAAAAAATCAAGAATGGGTTCATTGACGTGGAGAATCAGGAATAAAAGTCCCAATCACGCTAGTAGCTGGCAACTTTGATGCAGAGAGTGAAGAGAAGTAGTGGCGCCTCTAGAGAAACAAAGTGAAGCGTCTAGTGCATAGTACTCTCTTCGTTTAGAATTACTTGACATAACATTAGTTTAAGCTTGGTTTAAATTTTAACTGAAGTTATGCCAAGTAATTCCGAACTTAGGGAGTATGTGCATAATAAAGCTAAGTTGGCGGTGCTATAGTTAGGATTGGGTCGTCGACATTTCTCGTTCCATTCCGTCTTTTTCGTGCGTCCACGTCTAACGATGGCATCGTCATCTAAAATGTATTTTGTGTAATGTCAACACCTGACGCGAAGATGTAACGCCTTTCCTCTAAGGAGCATTTTGTGTAATGCTTGGGATCCATAGGAGTGGGTAATTAAGAAAGACATGCCGACTCACTGGGCTCGACGGGTAATCACTAAGCTTGAAAGCCAAAGACGATGACCAAGCGCAGTGCAGAAGACATTGTTGTTGAAGATCCTCATCGTTCGTTTGCTGTTATGATATGATCAATGTGGATATGATTGTTGTTGTAGTTTACCGATCAGGGATCCGATCAGTTCAGGTCCTTTTTCTTTTTTTTCCTTGCCCATACATAGCTTTGGTTTTACATGATTTTGATATTCTTTGGTGAATTTTTGTGTGTGTGCGTTAGTGTTGGTTGAGTACATCCTAGCTATGCAAAAATTAGGTCTGTGCTCGTTGTGTTTATATCTTCTTGATGCTTCATTTTAAGGTAATAAAAGTCATCCTTTATTAAAAAATGCACGACGAAGAAGAGTGAAAGAAGATGATTTCCGGAGAGAAAAGGAAAAGGAAAGGAGTCGGTCCACCAGAAGATGAGGCGTTTTATTTTGGTTTTAGTTGGTTTTCCTTTTTTTACATCTTTCAGGTTTTCTGTTAGGTTTTCTTATACTCTTATATTATATTATATTATATTATATTGTTTTTTTACAATATGAATTTCCTTATAAATTTACGGTACTAAATTTCCATTTTTTAACATATGGTAAATATTTAGTATATGCAGAACATTTTCACATACGTGATGAACATTTTCAACACATGATGACCATTATATAAATATACACTAAAATTAATTTTTTTGGTAATATTGTTTAATATTAAAATCTATTGTAACTAGATGTTTTTATGAACATATGTCTAGATTTTATCATCGTTCAATTTCACCTCCAAAAAAGAAAATTTAATATAAATATCCTGCTCCACTTTTGGCCCATATAGATCAGCGTGGGCGTTTCCATATATTAGACAAAATCATTAATTATAGAGTACTCGTAGCAATGAACACGTTTATTTCTTTCGCGCTTGCCAAGTGGCGCTTCGTGCGTGTGTCAAGTGGCGCAATCTGGCGGGTTTTTTTTTTGAGCACGCGGTGTGTTTTTCGCGCAAACAGGGTCGTGCCTCTTTTTTAGAAGCACAACTTGTGTTTTTTAAGAAGTACGATCGTGCCTCTTTTTAAGAGGCACACGGCGTGCCTCCCGCGGAGTCACGGTCGTGCCTTTTTTCTTTTTGTTTTTATTTTATTTTATTTTTCACCAAAACGTAAAGAAAAAACGTGTAAAAACCGGCAAAACGGAGAAAAACCTGAAAAAAAAAATTTAAACATAAAAAATACGTACACAAAAATTGAAAAAACAAAATTCCGAGGAAACGATGTGGATGCGGCACGTGACGCGTTATGAGCCTAGTGAAATGCTTGGTGGGCGCCAGGACGAGTACTCCACAACTAGTTGCTCTCTCTATTATAGATGCATCACCTGCTCAATAAACAAATCTATTAGATGCATCAAAGTTTATACCTTTGCCTTGAAAAAAAAAAGTTTATACCTAGATAGAAAGTAGTAGAGTGCAGGTTTTGGGCTGTTGTGCTCCATGGAAGCAAATATTTTTTAAATAACCCAAAATCAACTTGTTGTGTTTCAAAAAAAAAACTGACTTGAAACCACCCCGTGTCTTATATAAATATTAAATATGTATAAATTATTTAAGTATATATATAGGTCTCATTTTAAAATGTCCAGCAATAATGATATCCTTAACACATGTATAATGTTGAATCTAAAAATATCTATAACATTACCAAACTTTTTTTACCTCCCCAAATGGAAAAACATCATGTTTATGTTCAAAATATCAGAGTTAAAATAATAGAAACATATTTAGCAAAAACCATATCTTGCTTGTTTTTCTCATCTAAAGTCAACAAAAAGAATGTCCACATAACTAACACTTTTCAATTAGGACAAATTGCTAAAAAGACAAAATCAAAGTTTAGTAATCAGTAATCGTTATTGAATTCGAAGATTTTTCTTCGTTTATTTTACTTTCAGACGAAATCCTAGTTGTTTGAATTGTTGAACATCTTCAAGCTTTGCATATATTCAAAATATCTTTCCGTCCCAAAATTTGAGCATTGATTTTTTTTTTCTGTGTGCTAAAATTCCTTACTAACCTCACATGCATGTCTTCCCCTTACAAACTTGCTAGGTGATTAATGAGCAAGTTTGTTCTCTTCTATTTTATTTTGATCATGTTGGTCAAAGATGATTCGACAGTATCAACGGGTTGAGTTCATACCAATGTCGAACACCATTGGTTATACCATCCATAGCGTTCTCTGCGCCATCGACATGGCCAAAGCTTTCTCGTTAATGCGTGAAAAGTAAAGGTTTTACCACTCAAGCGATGGTATTATGTGGCATTAGTTAGCAGTGCTCCCTGATTGTTGTTCTGAAGTACGAACAAAAGCTGATAATCAGAATAGCAAAAATGAACAACCCATATGAATTTATGGCTACCGTAGAAGAGCTCTGAATTCATTTGTTAAGATCTTGAAATCTCGGTACACGTTGTGCTTAGAAATTTATGACCTAGGGGTCGCCCGCATAAATCCCACATCTGCAAGAAAACGATGTGCTGAAATCTCGGTAAATCTGGATGTGGGTCGCCCGCAAAACGTTTTTACGGATTGCATTTTTGGCGGATTTGCTAGAATTGCTCTAATGTATTGGTACATGTTATGCTTATATAGCTTGTAGTAATTGATATCTTTTTTGCATGGGTAACAAAAATTCAGGCACAACATTAACCAACAAAGCTTGATGATTAAATTTGTTATACAAGCCACACCTTTGAATTAATTTTACAAATTTAAAACAGCTAGCTGCGATCTCGGCATCTAATAAAAAGAACTACTTTATTTGACTAAATCGTCGACGTTTCTTGCTAGGTGAAACCACACTTTCAGAATCATTCACATCATCGAAGTTAGCGATGTTAACATACTTCTTATACGGCGGTAACCTCGACTCCCATGCTATTAGCTCAAATTTTTCCTTCGGCGGAACAACGGACCCGGTGATCAGGTCCCCAAACCTCACCTTGGGCAGATCCCTCGTAGAATCATCGTCTTCGCAGTGCGGTGGCATGAGGCGAAGTGGAGCATATGTTGATGACATGAGTTTGGATATATCAACTTGGCGAGTCCTCTCCATGAGAAGCTTTGGATGTTCACGGTACATCAAGAGGTTGTTCGCCACCACGTTTCTGTACTTGTTGAGGACGCTTAGCCAGAATTGAACATTCTGGTTCTGTCTGAAGATGTCGGCAACCACATTTGCTATCACGAGCGAACCTCCCATGAGCACAGCTAGCTCACTCGCCACCGATGATAGCTGGGGGTGATCCTGTGGATTTGTGCTTCCGAATGCAAGGACCTTGAAGAAGTAACTGTACTCCTCTAGTGACAAGCTATTCATGTGCACCGGCCTTACGGTCCCGAGCCTCGACAAGCTCTCGATTCTACTTATGACTATGATCTTGCTTCCTTTGCCCATACGTTTGGCTGAGGAATAGAATTTTTCCCAACTCTCATCATCTATGTCTGAAGCAAATTCAACCACAACCAAAGTCCTCCCAGCAGAAATGAAAGCTCCATGCTCAGCACCGCGAATGCTATCTCCATTCAAACGCAAGATCGAAGAGAAGTGTGCTTGAACTCGATCATTGTTACAAACATGCGCGACTAGAGTTTTCTTGCCCACTCTATTGGCGCTGATGATGGGAAGAACAGCTGGAGCAAAGGGATCAGGAATATTTTCTTGCAGCAAAACACTCATGATCTGCTGTTTTTCTACATGACGTCCAAACATGAAGTTGTCGGTGTAGAGGTACGTGTCATAAGGGCCACGGGACATGCGTTCACATCCTCCCACAAGTAAGACGAACTCTGTCATGTTCGAAACCATGGTTTCTAAGTTCTCCAGTGCACTTTCAAGGCTGATACAAACCGTAGTGCTACTTGTGCTACGAAAGCAGTTGATAGAATTCGTAAGAGATAAGGTATTGGAGCTGCTGCTAACCTCATCTTCGACCTTTGAGCTCCAAAGGGCCCTGCATTTGATGGTGTCCAGGACATGGTAACCTTGATACATGGCCTCCGCAAGCTTCCTGAGCTCAAGCAACATTCTTGAGTTGGTGATGTACCGCCCCTCGGCCTCCTCCACGACCATGTGAACCCGAAGAAGCAATTGTTGTAGTCTTTCCACCATCTTCTCTAGATTTCCATGGCTCTCGTGCTTCTTTATCAAGAAGGATATGAATCGATTAACTAGGTCACCTGCGATTGCAGAGACAACAATCTCCATCTTCAATCCTTACTCCTCTCGTTTCTTATGTGTGTGTGTGTAGGAGAGAAAGAGAGAAAGAAAACATGCAATTGCTCCTGCCGAAAGGGGCTTTTTGCGGGGAGAGATAGACTAAAAATCTTGCAAATCCGTGTGAACCACACGTGGCATCTATTGCTACCGGTGAAAGAGATTGGTTGAAAGTTGAAGAAAATCTTGTAATTCCGCGTGAACAACACGTCAAGACTGAAAATCTTGCAACTCCGATTGAATTACAGCCATGTGTTGCTCCGGGTGAAAGGGATTGGTTGAAAGTTGAAACTAACCTCTATCACACAAACCATGATGACTTGTTGACCGGTGCAAGAAATTAGCACACAAGCTCTTTATTTTTATCATAAGAAATGCGCATATATGTACATATCGATCAATATCTCTGAAATTTTACAGTCTTCACTTTTTATTTTATTTTGCGGGTGTTTTCTCTTTTATTCACAACAGTAAGTGTGCTACAAATTTTTAATTTTAGAGCTCAGGCTCCATTGGGTTGGTTTTCTGAAAAATATTAAAAATCAAAAACTGCGAGCTTAAAAAAAATTGAACAAATTTCCACATGAACACATACAAAAATCATAGATTTTTAGCACATGCATTCTATTCACTATTAAAAATAGAAAAATTGTTCCTTGTACAGGTCCATGGGTTTATTCACTACAGGTCCATAAAACCATGGATTTTAACAGATGTGGGTTAACTTTTAAAATCCGTAAGTCTGTTTTTTTTATGTGGCTCGCACTTTAGACATAGCAGAGAAGCAAGAAAGAAAAAAAAACGGACTTGGTCACCCACCGCCTCTCCAACCGGACCCCAATTCACCAAGCAAGAAAGCAAAAGACTACTTGGTTATGCCATTTTCAATGTCAACTTTTAAAACAGACACAGTATATGTCTATAGATTAGTTTGAATCAATTCATGAACATTGATACGGGAATCAACCATCAAATTATAGGTGTAAACATTCACAACCATTTCAACCAAAATTTGATGAAATGGATTAAACTTGGATGAAATTAATTCAAATTTGAATACAATTTACATAAATCAAACGATTTTTATAAAAGCAAACAAAATGCACGAGTTTAACCTAGACTAATATTATGTTGACAGTCGTGGTGGGTCGTCCATGCTTCGGTGTTAGTTTCGGGGCTCCGGATGGCAAAGAAGATTCAATGCAGCTCAGGATAGCTGACACAGAAAGGTTTGGGAGAGTGGTCGCCGGCACAAAGGTGCCTCATCTTAGGGGTTATCGATGATGAAGGTGTGGGATGCCATCCCAAGGAGAAGGGCATCCCGGCATGCCAGTTGCCGCCCATGGCCACGTCACGTGGGCAGACTGCTTCTACTGCGAGACAGAAGCCTAAAGGCATTGTCCACGTAGGTACTTCGTGTGAGCCTTATTCCGAAGCACGACGTTTGCACATCGTATTCAAATGGCGCGGAGCCATTCGGTGAGGAGAATTGCTACTCGTAATCGCCGCATGCGTCGTCGTTGCACCCAACTTGTTGAGGAGAGTTGTTGTCTGCAATCGCCTATGTCGCTTCCGCGGGTGCACACTGTTGGTCGGCGGTAAACCGGCTTCTATCCCACAAGATCCTAGAGCTTATCATCATGGCGGAGGTGGAGGAATAACAAAAGGGTGCGGGCAGAGTGTGGTGTGTTTCATGTCCTTCGAGGGAACATATAAATTACAGATGCTGGCTAAGGGAACGAAGCAGCCGGTTTGAATGCGGGACGCCAAAGTGGGTTTCTTGGTCATCGTGCATGTTTAATGCATGTAGACGAACAGACGGGTAGCAATCCCATTGCATCTATCCGGCAATGAACATGCGCAGAGACTGAGGCCCTCGGTCAGCGTGGTGTTCGTCTCTTAAGTGATCGGTCGCATCGGCTTTGGCTATGCATCAATACCAACCGCAATGATTGGGCGCGCCTGCGCTAAGACGACATTCAATACCAGCGACCAGCATGAATGCGTGATAACCGTTTCGTGCACGTATAAGGTTTTGGAGTAAGACGGGGGTGTTCTATTACTAGATGGCGTCGGTATGGACTCCCGCACCCTCCCCCCCCCCCCCCCCCCCCCGATTTGCTTCAGATTTGCGAGAAAATAAACACATGGACCGGCCCATAGACGAATACATAACCGCGTTGGCTAGGAAAACAAGACCGAATGATTGCGGGAAGTTTGAGGATCGACGTTAAAGATGCCCTTATGTAGCCGAGTTGATTAGTCCAAAAACTGGTCTACCCCTACAAAACCGAACTTGGTTATTTATGAAGTTTTAAATGATTCATATTTATTATAAAGGTTCATCAGAATGATAAAAATTACAACTGGAAAATAAAGGTTTACAGGGTTTGAAACTTTTAAGTCATTTTTTTACAAATTTGATAATAAAAAGCACAACAATTATTGTAGCCTCTTCGCCGACAAATCACCCTAACAATAATAAAAATACAACTAGAAAATTACATCAAGATACCTGGATCACTAAGCAACCTGCTGCTAGAATGATTCACTGACACATGATGTCGCCGCTTCCATATCGGAGCCGGTTTGACCATGTCTATGATATACCTGTGTGTTCCCTTTAAGAACCAGTGCCCTGAAGCCACGATCTCATTAAACTCTTGAATCGACCTGAAGAACCTGATGTCAAATCTTGCCCTCATGTATACACGACAAGAAATCCTAACCTCACCACTTCGAGGAGCTAGCATGAATTTATGTTGGAGCTCCATCTAGTCAGTCCTAACGAATAAAGTTGAGAAGGATTAGAGCCTCAGAAAATTGACTCGAAGAAGAAACGTCGCCATCCTTTTTTGATTCATTTGCTACTGGAACCATCCATCCATGTGAGATTTCCATGTGAGAACTAAACACCCTAATCTATCTACTAGCAGGAGCCGAGCCACTAGGTCTTCCTCCCCACCAACGTTCGCCGAAGCTTCCGACGAAGGAGAAGTGAATCCACGTGCTCATCGGTAGAGATCGAACGAGAAATTTTGTCTAAATTGCCTTGCGAGAGCAGTGTGTTGAAAAAGCAAGGTTGGATGAGTTAATGTGGGGCGCTCAAAAATCAGAGTTATCACACTAGATGAGAATTGGACCCATAGTAAATATAGGTATCACTATCACCTCCTAAGAAACAAAGTGAAACTCGTCTTGTTTAATTTGTGGTGTGCATAAAACTAAGATAGTTGGTTGGATTTGGATCGGTCCGTCCACGATTCTCCACCTTCCATGCCTGATGATGATGTTGTCATCTACAATCTACGAGTAAATAGCTTCCGACCATGCCTTTTTCCTACGAAGAAGAAGAGAACTGGTAGTTTGGATCAGTAGGTAGGACGTGTCTACTCACTAGAGCAAACTCTTTTGATAGGAGTGGACGATCAACGATGTCTTTCTTCATGTGAACACGGTGCAACAAATCGTTTAGTCCATAGATTTTGTAACAAAATAGTATAAATTTGGAAATTGTTCATGGATTTTGAAAAAAAAATCTTGAATTGAGAAACATACCCAAATTATTAATAATCATCGTCAATTTCTAGAAAATGAAAATTTTAAAAAATATTCATGAATTTCATAGATTCTCGTGGATTTTTAAAACATGACTTTAAAAATATTGCCGTATTAAAAAAACTGAAAAATATTCTGAGAGTTTGAACACTTTCGTGCATTATAGTGTTTTGAGTTTTTACAAAATTATGACTTAAAACATGTTGATGAGTTCATAAAATCATCCAAACTTTTGAAAATGTTCATGATTTTTAAAACTAAATAAATATAATTTTTAAATATACATAAAATTTAAAAACACTTGCATTAAAAAATTCATGAGTTTTTTAAACAAATTGTGTATGAGCTTGAAAAAATGCTCTATGAATTTTAAGTTCCATAACATAAAAAAATATTTAACAAATTTCAAAATGTTCATGAATTTTATAATCTATTGAAAATTTAAAAAGATTGTCAATATAAAAAAATCCTGGAATTTAGAAAATGTTCTTAGAAGTTCATGAATTTAAGAAATATTCTTGGAATTATGGAGTGTTCCTAAATATAAGGAAATTTTCATAAATTTTCAATTTTTTTGGAAAAAATAATTCAGAAAATATTAGTTAATTTTAAATTTGTTCACAGATTTATAAAGTGTGCAGTCATTTAAATAGTGATCAAAACTTTAGAAAATGTGCCTAAACTTGAAAATTGTTCCCAATACTTTTTAAATGTTTGAATCTGTAAAAAAACTAAGTAAAAGGAAATAAATAAATAAATAATAGTATATTTAGAAATGGAATGAATTTTAATGAAAAAAACGAGGTACTGCGTTTGTTTGACAATGGTGGATTGGCCAACTCAAATGTTATCTGTCGCGTGGAGGAGATACAGCCTGCTGCACTCAGCAGAGCCCCGTAATGTGGGCCAGCATCATAGCAAAGCAAGCGTATCCCAAACGAATTTTCTGCTTTTGCGTAGGATGGTTTTGTCTGGGGTTTTTCTTAGGCTACCAATCAATATTATTGTTCATCCTAAAAACAAATTCGGATTTCCCTTTCTATTTTACTTGTTTTTTTTACCTTTTTATGTTTTCTTCTTTCTTTTACTTTTCCATATTCTTTTTTATGTTTCCTTTTTACCTTTTCATTTTTAAGAAAATATGAATATTTTAAATATATGATGTAAATTTTAGCATGACAAACATTGTTTTAGCACTATGAACATTTATTAATACTTTATGAATAACTTTTGAAATACTCCCTCCGTTTCAGAATATAAGGTTTATTTTTTTTCAGAAGTCAAACATGTGTGTGTTTGACCAAGTTTTTAGAAAAAAATACAACTATCTACATTATCAAATTTGTATCATTAGATCCACCCTGAAAAGTATTTTCATATTATATTTATTTTGTATTATAGATGTTGATATTTTACTCTATAATCTTGGTCAAACATAAACAAGTTTGACTTGCATGGAAAACAATACACCTTATATTCTGTAATGGAGGGAGTACATGATAAATAATTTAATAGGCGTTGAGTATTTTTTGGAATACATAAAAAAACAATCTATTTTTTCCTCTAGATCCGCTTGACCCACCTTATTGTTCAAAATTAATGTTTAGTTAAGAGAGATAAGTTTGAAGACTAGCTTCAGTATAATGTTTGTGGACACATTAGAATACGATTTAAAAACGAATAGTGTGTCTGTTTTAAAGGATGGTGTTGTTCATGCCCTAAATCAAATTGAGTATGCCTGAATGCCTTCTACAACAATGTACGAGTTGCTCAAAATTGTGTGGATCGGGGATTCATGGGAAGACATGCCAAGCAATTAAAAACGACGCTGGCGGCTAGTCTGCATCAATGAATGCTGGTCAGGAATGGGTTGGCAGTGGGAACTAGAAAGTTGAGGAGAAACTCCAAACAATTGGATTTGAATTTCCTATCTATGTGAAAGAGATGACCAAAAGCCCTATCATGGGCACGGGCAAAAGAGAGCTTGTGAGTTTGGTAAGTTTAGTTTATCCACAACTACATTCTCGGCCTATTAATTTCTACTTTGTTGTTGTTTTTACAATGAAATTATGACATCGGCCTCTACATCACATTGTGGAAATAGCGCATCGCTTCTAAAAACTTGCACAATGCATTACACACGGTTAGAAGTATGTGAATTTGTCTCCTGTGAATTAACTCTGAATCTTTCAGCATTTGCATTTATGAGCAGACATTTTGCAAAATGTATGCTTCAGCATGCCTGCTCTCCTGGAAAACAAATATATACCTTCAGCGAGAGGGTGAGAAAGAGCCATGGTACACCATGTTCAGCTTTCAGGGGTAAGAACAGAGTGAGATGGATTGACAAAGGGTGTGAGGAGTTTGTTACGGACAATGACCTGAAGGTGGGAGACTTGTGTCCCTTCCAAGCAAAATAGAAGCAGGGCCAGGCGTTGATTGTCTATGTGATTCACAAGTCGAAACATAGCCTTAGCTCAAGCATTCAAATGTGGTGGTTTCAAATGTGGCGTTGATTGCAGTTTAATGCGGTAACTAGTGTGTATTGCCCTCTGAATGGTGAAAACTAGAAATGACTTCCCATATGTAGTAGTAAAACCATGTGAAATATGCAGCTGACTACAGTAGTTGAGACGGTGTCATAGGTCATGTTTGTGTGAAACTGCAGGCAGACTATGTTTCTATTCTGAATTATCCAAAAACGGTGGCCTTTATCCTCAACTCCAGAGAACGACTCAAGTAGTACATGTAACTTTAAGACAAAGCCAATAGACTGTAACAGAAAAGTGAGGGAATCTAAGTGATCACTGACTAGACGAGCAATGAGTACAGTTGTGCCAAAATTCATTTACAAGTTGGTATACATTGATTCTGGGCCTCCTGTAAATGATCAATCAGAGCACCCTGGCTCTGGCTGGTTGACTGCATTGACGAGACCATATGTAAGTTTTTTTTTGACGGAACTAGAACATATGTAACTATATATACTCCTTATGGAAACCCATATGTTTTTTATAAAAAGAAATCCAGCTTTTTTGAACTGGTAATACTTTTTGGTAACCTGAGAAAAGAAAAAGGAAAAGGGCAACGTGTGAAAAAAATACGAAGGAGAGCTTTGGAACGGCGCCTACCTGCCTGCGCGGGCGTGGCGGTGTGGCTCCTCGCGGAAGAACCTCGCACATTAATTCCCACGTCACCGGCGTCAGGGGAGCAATGGCAACGAGCAGTGCCCAGAAGATCACACGCTCGCCCGATGAATCGAATCTCGTTTTCTTTTCCGTTGGCCGCGCACATCACCACCACGTGGACTCCGTTCCGTTGTGGGAGGATGACTCCAATGGCTTTCGTACACCCAAGCAAGAGAGCCGGCTTGTACGTCTGGAACACCTACCTACGCCTAGAAGAACCAACCAAACGACTCAGCTTCCGTTTCCCGCTTCTCCTCCTGTCCGGATGAGGCCATCAGCCGTCGGAGCAGTGAGGTTTCCCCGATTTTGTTTGTTGTCACGCTCGGCTGGACTGGAGGAGTAATGCACATCCATCTACTAGCTTCTCCAAGAGGAGGGGTCAGAAAAAAAAGGAGGAAAATACCCTCTCAGAATAGAGGAGGGAAAAAGAAAAGAAAAACATCTCTTGAACTGACCCGACCCGACCCGACCTATTTATTTGTATTCTCGCTCCGAACCGAGGGTTTCACTCTATTTTTGTTTTCAACTTTGCCTGAAAACAAAGTTACTTCATTTCTCTTGAAATTGGTGTCCATAATTGGCTAAAATTTGACATGAATATAATAAAGGCACTATGTATGATTTTTTGTGTTATCTACACATGTTTCTAAATAGTTACACATTCCGATACGATCGCAAGAACGGTCTCATTGTTATAATCCACAAACTCACCCCCTTTCAAAACAAACCTTTAGAATTACTAGTACCCCTTTATTCACAATCATCACAATGTTTCTGAAAAAAGTGCGCCGAACATCGGGTAACCATCCGGTCTCGGACCCTTTTTGTCGGAAACATCTGAAACAAGACAGCTTCGCCTCATCGGTTAAACAAGGTGCAATAAAAGGCAACATTCATAGTATTGGAGACCTTGGGAGGTACATGATTAATCACCTCTTTATACGTTGTGCCCCCTTCACAAGTGAACATGAGCATTGAGCAGAGATTGGAGATGCTCTAGTACACCTACCAGTATCTATGTCCCAACTCAAGTCCAGATGTCATATTAGTTGAGGGGACGGGGTTGGAGATGCATCTATATCTATCTCCCAATTTAAACCCAGACCGCACCTGACCTTTCCTGCTAGCGAAGGCCGGACCCAGCCAGCCAGCCAGCCAGCCAGAGGGCACCAAACCTTGGGCCCACACGCCAGAGGGACACACACACACACCTGACCCGTGTGCCGGCCACGGGCCACGCTCCCCAAACCCAACCGCGGTTAACCCCAAACCCAAACCCGGGGTTACGACGCGCCGCGGCTCCCCCCTCGCACCCACCCCCACCCTCCCCTCCCTCCGCCGAATCGCACCGGCTCTCTCTCCCTCCCCATGTATATCTACTACGCATGAAGCTGCCTCCTCCGCCCGCCTCCCTCCTCCTCCGATCCCCAGATCCCTCTCTCCACCGTCTCCCACTGCGCCGTGTCTCGTCGCCTCCGGGTCTCCCCCGCCCGTTCGCCGGACGCGGGAGTGCGCTGCGCCCCGCCCGACGACTGTGGTGCTCCTCCTCCGCCGGGGGCTTCGTCCGCGCCGTCGCGCCTTCCGTCGTGCGGTTCCAGCAGCGCGGGATGGCCGCCTCAGGTGCGTCGCCGCCCCCCCGAGCCCCAGCGATCCGGCTCGTGTTTGCCTCGCGCTCGCCGATGCCGCCCTCTCTCACGCTGCTTAATTATGTGTGCGTTTGAACTTGTTGGAGTCTCAGCGGCTTATGCCACGCGTAGATTCGAAATCCCGGGATGGATATGCGGTGCTAGCTTTGCGTCTCGATTCGGCGCCGCTGGTGATGAGCAGTTGGGATCGCGATTTGTTTATTATTTTCATTATTGTGGCCATATCTAAGGTTGGTGTGATGGATGTCCCGGGTATATGCTGTCGGTCGGTCATGTGGCGTCCTGCTGAGTGGATGTGTTCCGTTGCCGTTAGCACCAGCCAGGCCAGCAGATTCGAATGGATTCATCTGATCCCGTACGTGCTGGAGCGAGATTCAGTGGAATCACTTGCTCGATGGGCTCAGTCGGGTCCGCTAAGAGTGTGCAGTCATGGAGAATATTGGGAGCACGGAGAAAAGCAGATTCAGGTGATGAGAAGAAGCAGAGGCGGGGGAGAAACAGAGCAGAAAGGCCGCCGGGCACACCAATAGAAACAGCACGTCAACTTTAGCAATTTATGTTATGAATAATTTCAAACGAGCCATCAACTTGAGCAATTTATGACGTGCCTTGTTCGACCAATCAGCTAATGGACTAGTCCTGTTTTGTTAATGCATCACACTTCACTTATTGCTAATCACTCATCTTGTTGCTTGTCTTTCCACGCAGCTACTGAGCATGCCTTCAAGAGTATTTTGACCAGCCTCCCTAAGCCCGGGGGCGGTGAATACGGCAAGTTCTACAGCCTTCCCGCACTAAATGATCCAAGGATCGGTAATTGTTCTCCTCTCTTCACTTCCTCCATCACAATTTTCATTCTTATCTGGGTTGCGTGTGTTCTGTTGAGTCTAATTCTTGCATCATCCTAGGCTTAGGAAAACTGAAACATGTGGAAGTCAACTCTGCATTCAGTCACTTCCTTTTGACTAGCTAGCGCTGCTGTTTTAAAATGATTTTCTTCGTACCATACTCTTATTGAGAAAGCTATGTTTCACTTACGAATAGAATAGATTATGCATGATAACATGTCAATTGCTATGTGCCCCCTTTAAGTCTATATTGATCGTGTAGTTCAAGCAGTTGCAAACCTACGGTAGTTGGAACATTACACATGCATATTGTATAATTTGTTACTGTTGTCATCGGACTGACATGCTCTTTTTTTCCGTTGTTGTATCAGATAAGCTGCCCTACTCTATCCGTATTCTTCTGGAGTCAGCTATCCGTAACTGCGATGGCTTCCAAGTTACCAAGAATGATGTTGAGAAAATCATTGACTGGGAGAACACATCTCCGAAGCTCGCTGAGATACCTTTCAAGCCAGCACGAGTTCTTCTCCAGGTTTTGAACTGAAACATTACAGGAATCTTGACGTTTCGATGTACCTTTTGCTTACGGTTGGTTTTACGTACTTTCTAGGACTTCACTGGAGTCCCAGCGGTTGTAGATCTTGCAGCTATGCGTGATGCGTTGGCCAAGTTGGGCAGCGATGCGAACAAGATCAATCCATTGGTACACCTTATCTCCTTGTTATCTGAAACTTGATCAGTTTGTTCTGGGTAATCTTTGGGTTTTTCATAGAAAAAGCATTTGGAGTAACCCATCTAGATATTTTTCTTTCTCTCTGATGTACATATTTTGTTTGGAGTGCAGGTTCCGGTGGATCTTGTTATTGACCACTCCGTGCAGGTGGATGTAGCAAGGTCTGCCAATGCATTGCAATCGAACATGGAGCTAGAATTTACCCGCAACAGAGAAAGATTTGGTTTTCTTAAATGGGGCTCAACTGCTTTCCAGAATATGCTGGTTGTCCCCCCGGGTTCTGGTATTGTTCACCAGGTAAATCCGCTGGATCAAAGGAATTTTCCATTGCCAATATGTTTTGTACCTGAACCACTCTTTATCTTCATTTTTTTATATTTGTATCCATATTCCAGGTCAACCTTGAGTATCTTGGCAGAGTTGTTTTCAACACAGATGGCATCATGTACCCTGACAGCGTGGTTGGCACTGATTCACACACCACTATGATTGATGGTTTGGGTGTTGCTGGCTGGGGAGTTGGTGGTATTGAAGCAGAGGCTACAATGCTTGGGCAGGTAACATTTATTAGGAGCTCTGCCAAACTCAATTAATATTTATTAGGATCTTGTGATGAGAGGGAAAAACACACAAATTATGATCTCTTTGCAACACAACTATCCTGGTCCTAACATCCCTTTCTTATACCTAAATCACAGTGCAACTTGTCTTGAAGTGACTTATTTACTGTTAAGTCCTTTTGGCACATCGAATTCACTTGGAACTTATGGGGTGTTTGGTTTAAGGAATCAGATGGGGTAATGGTCAATGTACAAAACAAATCTAGCCCACCTGTTCTGTTTGCACGTTTGGGGAATGAACTGGGTTGATTCATCATCACCTCACCCCTCGTAAGCATAAGACTAGTGGAAAGTGAGGGATTCAGGCATCCCACCAAAACACATGGGATTATCCCATGATAGACCTATCCATCCTCTATGATATGGTGGTCCCTGAAGCCAAAAATCCTATAAGTTCAGTAGCATAACCCTATACATGTTCACTCAGGACGGGAATGGGCCGGGTCGACCCGCCGGGTCACTGACCCGGCCCAAAATTTCAGGGTCAATGGGTCGTGTGGGTAACAAAATTTGGGTCAGCAGAGCCGGCACCAGATGACCCGTTGGGCCAGCAGGGTCGACCCACTACGTGGTGTTGTATCTCACAGGAGCTACGTCTTTGTCGCCGCTCACGCTCGTCGGTGCCGCGCGGTGGCGCTATCTCTGCTCGTCGTCCAGCTCGTTCTGGTGCTCGCAAAACTCACCGTCCTGCCGGCCGCTTACGCCCTTCCGCTACCAACTCTGTCAAGCATACGTAAGCTAGTTGGTAGCTAACTAATCTGAGCTAATTACTCCACTAAATAAGCTAAGTCAAACAGGGAACGTTGGACTGTATAGAATGAGTCAAATAGCACAACGTGAGGCTAATACATATCACATACTGTATGCACAACGTGAGGCTAATACATATCACGTGAGTACTTGCTACCGTATTTGTGTCGTCGCTTGCTTTTGTGCCAGCAGAAGATGAAAAAGTGTAGATTTTCACTGTATTTTGGGTCGGCCTTGATTACCCAATGGGCCAGTGGGGCCACGGGCTTTTAGTGGAATGGGCCGACCCATGGCCTCTCATATTGACCCTGGGGGCCACGAGGCCAGGTCCAAGGCCAGGTCCGGGCCGGCCCATTCCCACCTTGAATGTTCACTGTTCTTGTATCAACATCTGATGTGCCTCCAGTTGACCAATATATATTATTTCCTTATACAGCCGATGAGCATGGTTTTGCCTGGTGTGGTTGGATTCAAGTTGACCGGAAAGTTAAGGAGTGGTGTCACTGCTACCGACCTTGTTCTCACTGTTACCCAAATGCTAAGGAAGCATGGTGTTGTTGGCAAATTTGTTGAATTCCATGGTAAATATTCATTTTACACTATTGAATGCATGATGTCTTGATATAATTTGTTTGCTTCTTATTCGTCTTTTTTCTGCTTGTTCTTTTTATTCAGGTGAAGGTATGGGCAAACTGTCTTTGGCTGACAGGGCCACAATTGCTAACATGTCACCAGAATATGGAGCTACCATGGGCTTCTTCCCTGTAGACCATGTGACATTAGATTATCTCAGACTGACTGGCCGAAGTGATGAAACTGTAGGTTCCACTATCAACAAACTCTTTTGCCCATTCTATAACTTCAATATTTTGATAACGAGTACTCTTTGATAGCCAAAATAAGCATAAAATATGTGTTACACTAAAACAGTAAGCAATTCATATATATGTTTTTTATATTTCCCACCACACCACCACAATATATATGTTGCGCGTGGGTGGTATGAATTCAGTGTGTTCCATGTGCAGTTCTTTTGTTTAAACATGAAACTTTAGCTATATATAAGAACTCTGTAGTCTTCAAGAGCTATAATTTGAGAAAACCTATACCTATAAGCTTTATGTGTTACTCAACTATTGTAATAAGCAATCAAACATATTACAGCTGCCTTTCTAAGCCACACAGGGATAGGGGTGAGGAATATTGCTCATGAAGGGCTATTGAGGTGGAATATTGATCATGCAGTAGCTCCCAAGTTTCTGAAATTTATAGTGCTGTTGCTCTTCTGGCCATTATTCCCTTATTGCCATCACTGCCGTTGTTTGTGATATTGTTTGAACTGGATGACATAGGCTAATGAGCATAATATGGTATGCCTGAGTTACTACCTGCATCATTCTGTAAACTGAATCGTACATTTTGATTTAGGTGGCAATGATCGAAGCATATCTACGAGCTAATAATATGTTTGTGGACTATAATGAGGTATGCCTTTTTTATGTTATTATGGTGCTTGTATTTCAGTTATTTGTGTATCACTGTATAGACATATTTGCATTCGTGTTGACAGCCTCAAGCAGAAAGGTTTTACTCTTCGTATCTTGCATTGGACCTTGATGATGTAGAGCCTTGTATTTCTGGCCCGAAGAGGTATGGCTATTAGTTTTGTAGTTGAATGAGTTTTCTGCTGATTGGGGTGTGCATTATGATTTATGACGTACTATTTGATTTATCAACTGTAGGCCTCATGACCGTGTCACTTTGAAGGAAATGAAATCAGATTGGCATGCTTGCCTGGACAACAAAGTTGGTTTCAAGGTATGCTTCCGCATATGTATCTTATAACTTTTGCGTTGCAATTTGCAATGTTGTATCCGACATTGTTTGTAATACACACAAATTCAGGGCTTTGCGGTGCCAAAGGAACAACAGGATAAGGTTGTGAAATTTGACTTTCATGGACAACCTGCTGAACTCAAGCATGGCAGTGTTGTTATAGCAGCAATTACTAGTTGTACAAACACATCAAATCCCAGTGTTATGCTTGGTGCTGCCCTTGTCGCAAAGAAAGCTTGTGAATTGGGTCTTGAGGTTTGTTTTCTTCCCTAATCTGCTCAGATTTTTGTTGTACTTCCTGTTTCTTTGCTTTCTGCTGACTGTGGAGTAATGCTAATCTTCAGGTCAAACCATGGGTAAAGACAAGCCTTGCCCCTGGATCTGGGGTTGTCACTAAATACTTGCTAAAGAGGTATCTTGCTGTCCTTGACTAATTTTAATGTCATATCCAGTGTCATGTTTGAATCAAATTTGGTGATTTTTGTATCACGCAGTGGCCTTCAAGAATACTTCAACAAGCAAGGATTCCATCTTGTTGGATATGGGTGTACCACTTGCATTGGCAATTCTGGTGAACTCGATGAATCTGTATCGGCTGTCATTACAGAAAATGGTATGTCTAGGATGCATGCACATTGGATATTTTTAGCTAGTTGCAAGAAGTTTGTATCGTTAATTACCTTGTCGTTTGTCTTGCATAGATGTTGTTGCTGCTGCTGTGTTGTCGGGCAACCGTAACTTTGAGGGTCGTGTGCACCCTTTGACTCGGGCTAATTACCTTGCTTCACCACCTCTGGTTGTTGCATATGCACTTGCTGGCACCGTAAGTCCACGACTTTGGTTCTCACATAATAACTTTGGTCAAAGGCTGGCATGGTCAAATATTTTATTCCTTTTGTGCTTTTGTTGCACATTACAATTTGTACTTTTCAGGTTGACATTGATTTTGAGACGGAACCCATTGGAGTTGGAAAGGATGGCAAGGAAGTTTATTTCAGGGACATATGGCCCACAACTGAAGAAATCGCAGGGGTATATATATTACTTCAGTTCCTTTCATCCTTTTGTATGTAATCATGACATGTTGCTATCATGCTGTCTGCCACATTACATTGGATGTTTCTCTTGTAAATGAACTTAAATGGTACTACCCAACAGGTTGTCCAATCCAGTGTGTTGCCTGACATGTTCAAGAGCACATATGAGGCTATCACCAAAGGCAATCCAATGTGGAATGAGCTTCCTGTTCCAGAAGCATCGCTCTACTCCTGGGATTCGAACTCCACTTACATCCATGAGCCCCCCTACTTCAAGGGCATGACCATGTCCCCGCCGGGCCCGCACGCGGTGAAGGACGCCTACTGCTTACTCAACTTTGGAGACAGCATCACCACGGATCATATTTCACCCGCAGGCAGCATTCACAAAGACAGCCCTGCTGCCAAATATCTGCTTGAGCGTGGCGTGGACCGGAGAGACTTCAATTCATACGGTAGCCGGCGCGGTAACGATGAGGTCATGGCAAGAGGAACGTTTGCAAACATCAGGATTGTGAACAAGTTTTTGGGTGGAGAGGTTGGACCCAAGACAATTCATGTCCCCACAGGGGAGAAGCTCTCTGTTTTTGATGCGGCCACGGTATGTATGTTACCAGTTAGTTGTATGTGAATAGTAATTAGTGTAATATCTTCTGTCTCCACCCTTCCTCATTGCTATTAATAATATTGCCACATCTATCTACATATACCTTAGATTTATATGTACTGTCGCTGTAATATTGCAGAAATACAAGTCTGAAGGTCATGATACCATCATTCTTGCTGGCGCTGAGTATGGGAGCGGCAGCTCTCGTGATTGGGCTGCCAAGGGACCAATGCTTCTCGTAAGTTGGAGACTTATTTTCAGTCCTCAATACTATTTGGGAAACAATAGCATCAAGTATGATGTGCTATTATTTTCAGGGTGTGAAAGCAGTGATTGCGAAGAGCTTCGAGCGGATCCATCGGAGCAACTTGGTCGGGATGGGGATCATCCCACTGTGCTTCAAAACCGGCGAGGATGCCGATTCACTCGGCCTTACTGGACACGAGCGATACACCATTAACCTTCCCACTAACGTGGCCGAGATCCGTCCTGGCCAGGATGTGACTGTCACCGCGGACAATGGGAAATCCTTCACTTGCATACTTCGCTTTGACACAGAGGTATATATGTTCGACTTGTTGGATCTTACTACCAGTCATACACTTTTGTATGAATTGTGTTAGTTATGAGCTTCTTGGTTGGTTGGGTTGACACATTCTTTGTGCTTGCAGGTGGAGTTGGCCTACTACAACCATGGAGGCATCCTGCCCTATGTGATCCGCAATATGGCTGGAGGTCAGAACTAGGCGAACCCCGACCACAATGGAAGCCTGGCAGCCTTGTTAGTACCATCAGCGACGTCCAGGGTTGGTTTGGAATTTCGCGGCCTTATAAATAAACCAGAAATAAAGCCGCAGGAGACAGGATCATCCACATCAAGGGCATTTCTGTACCTGATGGCTGATGCTCATGCTGGTTTCGGCGCAGGTCGTGTGATTATGTTTGGTTGTGATTATGGAACCGTGTGGTCATTCAGAACACATCTTCAATTGTGGATTAAATTGTTCAGTAGTAATCTCTGTGCGATGGATCTCCAGCTGTTTTTTTCTTTTCTTCTTTAGCTGTACTGGCCTTTGTGTTTTTTCTCTCTTTCCATTTTGCTCCTTGCCTTTTGTTTTCTTTGTGCTTCATGTTTTCAGAACATTTCTGTTGGTTCGTAGAATCGTAGTAGACTAGTAGGTCATCAGATATATGCAACATTGTGTGAATTCCTTTACCAGGATTCGTTGAAGATAGATTCCACTGTTCTGTGTGTTTTTTTCGTTTTCTTTCCTTTATTTGACTTATTATTTATTCTCCACCTTTTTAGCAGTATTTTCCCCACCTTTTCTAATGCGTAAACAATCTGGTTTCTTTGAAAGACCGGACTACACCGTATCCTATTCCATATTTATTTTTGAATTCGGGAGCGGAACAAATGCCGATTCGAATACCGGATTAGGCAGATTTGAAAGTGATACGGTAACGAAAAAGCATCGGATCGAAAACACACATTTACCATATTTGTATCTGAGGAATATATAAATAATTTAAACTAAAATCATACATAAAGAATGAGCAAATATATATACTTTTACACTTTAAAAACACATAAAGCACTAGATAGTATTGAAATAATATAAATAAATCACTAACAAGCATATATCATGTTCCATAAGCAAAGATAACATTTACATACTTCTCCTTAGTACTTAAAACTTGGTCCATCAATTGGATTCGGAAATTATAAATTCGGATTATTCGGCTAGAAAAAACAGATTATCCTATTATGTTGGATATTTGTAATACCATATCCTACCAATCGGATTCGGTATCGGACCGGATTTTTGTCGGATGTAAAAAATCTGTTACCGTATCCTATAAAAATGGATTCGAAAACGGTTTTGGTCGAAAATTATCCTAACCACTTTCACCTTTACTCCCAAGGCACTAAGGGCCAATTCTTTTTGTACGGTTCCGAAGAATCGTTGTCGATTCTGGGCAGTCCCTCAAAAGAAAATTGTTCGTTTTGATACCTTATTCTTATTTGATGAGGTAATAACATGCAAAATGCCACTCGGTTCAAAGCTTTAGAATCAGATTCTGAAGAATTACAGGGCGAAAAGAACAGACCCTAAGTACACTATTGCACATCGGATCTAGGACAACTATCTTGAACAAAAAAGGGGAGAGGGTAAGGTAAAAAACAATGCTTCAAAAAAAACATCATATGAATTAAGCATTGCGAAAAAAAGATGCAAGTACTTACCATATAGCGAGAAAAATCTTATTCCATCCTCAGGAATTGCCGTCATCTTGCCTTGTTGCTTAAAAGCAAGTACAATAAGGTACAATCAGGTGACTGTAAGTATTAAAATATTATATTTTCACTTAGTTGGAGAAGAAAGGAGAGGAAAGATAAGAAAAGCGGATTACAAATTAGTAGCTAGCTGCAGCACATATGTTCCTAGGCATTTTATGAAACAAACATGTGAGTCATATATCACTAAAATAATATATTTTTATAACTAATTATTATACTAATTAACTATAAACTTGACTATAGATGACATGATATTTTCTTATAGACAATAGCCAGCTACACTGTTAACCATGCTCTAAGAATCATCGAGGCCGTCTCAACGAAAACAATCGACCATAGTCACAATTTTTTAGATATTGTTTTAACCGGTAGCAATATATACTCCAATATTTAGCTAGCTTTATGGGTTGGAAATGTACACCGATGGTGCATTGCATGGAATCTTTATGGTGGAGGACAGGGTCACTGACATGACCGCCATTGAGGTAGCTGACATGCAACGGATGCGTCGCGTACGACGAGCTCCCGCGTCTCGCCTGAGTTCCCGCCATGCCCCGACCACCGTCCACCACTCTGTCGATGACGGCAACCAAAAACCCAGTTCGATACCTCACCTCTCACCTACCTCCATCGCCTGTACTGTATATATGTCGGGAGAGCCCTCGACAATGGCCAGGCCAGACCGATCGATCGCCGAGCGCCTCCACCCGACTGCTGGCAGCTGAGGTGACGGCCGGGGAGCTAGCTATCTAGCTTCTCATCACCTCAGTTCAGCCGTCGTCGGTCTGTCCGGTCATGGTACTCATGGACGCGCCGCTGCTTGTCAAGAAACCGGCCGCGGAGGAGAAGGACGCGGCGGCGCCGAGGAGCTACGCGGAGGCGCGGCAGGCGTTCGCGCGGGAGGCGGAGCGGCTGTGGGCCATCGCGGCGCCCATCACCTTCAACATCCTCTGCCTCTACGGCGTCAACTCCGCCACGCAGCTCTTCGCCGGCCGCCTCGGCAACCTGCAGCTCTCCGCCGCCGCCGTCGGCCTCTCCGTCGTCTCCAACTTCTCCTTCGGCTTCCTCCTCGGCATGGCCAGCGCGCTCGAGACGCTCTGCGGCCAGGCCTACGGCGCCGGCCGCGTCGGCGCGCTGGGGGTGTACATGCAGCGCTCCTGGATCGTCCTCGCCGCCTCCGCCGTCCTGCTCTCCCCGCTCTACGTCTTCGCCACGCCCATCCTGCGGATGCTCGGCCAGGAAGACGCCATCGCCGGCGCCGCGGGGGACTTCACGCTGCGCATACTCCCGCAGATGTTCTCGCTTGCGCTCACCTTCCCCACGCAGAAGTTCCTGCAGGCGCAGAGCAAGGTCATGGTGCTCGCCTGGATCAGCCTCGCCGCCCTCGCCGCGCACGTCGCCATGCTGTACCTCTTCGTGTCGCGCCTCGGGTGGGGCCTCGCCGGCGCCGCCGCGGCCTACGACGTCACCTCCTGGGGCATCGCCGTGGCGCAGACGGTGTACGTGGTGCGGTGGTGCGGGGACGGCGGCGGCTGGAACGGCCTGTCGTGGAAGGCGCTGGAGGGGCTGTGGTCCTTCGCCAAGCTCTCGCTGGCGTCCGCCGTGATGCTCTGCCTGGAGGTGTGGTACATGATGGTGCTGGTCGTCCTCACCGGCCACCTCGACGACGCGGAGATCGCCGTGGGCTCCGTGTCCATCTGCATGAACCTCAACGGCTGGGAGGCGATGCTGTTCATCGGCCTGAACGCGGCCATCAGCGTGCGGGTGTCCAACGAGCTGGGCTCCGGCCGTCCCAGGGCGGCGAAGCAGGCCGTGGCGTCGGTCATCGCGCAGTCGCTGCTCATCGGGCTGCTGGCCATGGCGCTCATCCTGGCGTACCGGAACAGCTTCGCGGCGCTCTTCACGGGGGACAGGGACATGCAGGCCGCCGTGGGGAAGGTGGCCTGCCTGCTGGCGGTCACCATGGTGCTCAACAGCGTGCAGCCGGTGATCTCCGGCGTGGCCATCGGCGGCGGGTGGCAGGCCCTGGTGGCGTACATCAACCTGGGCTGCTACTACGCCTTCGGGTTGCCCCTGGGGTTCTGCCTCGGCTACCTCCTCCGGCTCGGCTCCCGGGGCATCTGGGCCGGCATGCTCTGCGGGACGGCGCTGCAGACGGCGGTCCTGCTCGCCGTCATCTGGAACACCGACTGGGAGGACGAGGCGGCGCAGGCCAACCAAAGGATCAGCGCGTGGGCCGGCGAGGTCCACGGCGGCGCCGACGACGACGGTGACCTCAAGGAAGCGTTCCGAGTGTGATCCATCGATTATTGGTCAACCATTGATTCATACTGTAGAATGCGACGAACTCTGTCGATCCCGGCCCTGGTGGAAGAAGAATGTAGCGCCATGAGCAAAACCAGAGAGAGCTTTTGTTTGTGTTCAACTTCAACCCCTTTTGAGTGGAGAATTGCAGAAATAACAGAGGAAAGAGGGTGATTCATTTCATGATGGCTATGTTTAAGGAAGTGGCTACTAGATTTATCACAAGCCGTTGGATACAAACTGGTCGTCTTAGATTTCATCTTCAACCTCTCACATTTCATCTTCAACCTCGGACGAGATCTGTAACCATCTCGATCCATGTGCTGCCGGTCTAACCGCCTGCCACCGTCGCTCCCGCATTAGCCTCGCCGCTCCACCCTCCTTCAACGGCCGCCCCCGGTCGTCCTTTGACCTCGGCCATGAACCTCCCTAAGATAGATCCACAAGGTTGATGGCTCCGATGACTTCTTTTTTTCTGCAGAGATTGATTGAATCTGATTCCCCCCCCCCCCCCCCCCCCCCCCATAGATTATCGTTTATCTATTGTGTTGTTTAAATAAGGTGCCTCATCAAAAATCATTCAGGTCAGTTGAAAACAAAATTTAGATCAATCTGACTAACAACGAATTTAATTTTTATGCCTTTTATACATGCGTATAAATTTGTTCTTAGCTAATAATACAGTACATGCGTATAAATTTGAGAGAATTCCTTATTTATTACTGTGTCTAAATTTTATGCCCTATTTAACATCGACAAATGATTTTTTTCCTATCTAACAAAGAATTTAATTTTTATGCCTTTTATAACAATTTTGTCCATTTTAAACCTAAATGGCGCCTAAAAACCCCGTTTTACCCCTTGTATGGTATATTTGTGTGCGTGCAATTTTTTGAGACACACTAGTTTAGTCATCATCATTCAATCCAATTTGTTCGGTTTATTTTTTAAATGGGATGTTTGGCTGCTGGGCTCTTGTAATCGTTGTGCCTAGGCCAGTGGCAGGTGGCCAGGCACGCATGGGGCACTGCATACAGCAAAACACCAAGCATGCACGGCAGTAATGTGGCCACCAATTGGATCATCACTCTATCAGGTGTGCCAACAAAGCCTTATTTAATTTAGGTTATTTTATAAAATAATTATATAATTGAGTATACATGCAAACATTATCTGGAATATATACCCGCAAAAAAATATTGAATATATAATTGTTTTTCTTATCGTTTTATCTTGGCAAACACTATATTTTGAATATTTATAATAACTTTGTTATATATTTTCATCGTTTGTGTAGATGTACATTGCTGTATCGGTCGATTGAATATTTATAATAACTTTGTTATATATTTTTAAATACTGTTGAGATACAAAATATAAAAGATTATATAATCAAATGAGGGTATATATGCTTTAGGTATACTAGTTATCTTACTTATGAGTATTTTTCAAAAAATTAAGGCTTTTTTTGCATTTTGCACCGGGGTCCAAAATTTCTGAAAAAAAGCCCTGTACCTGCTTGTATGTGTGAAGTGTTTGTCCTGCCTCAGTGTCTGCTGTTGTGTGTGTGCGCGCGCATGTGTGTGCGTGCTATTGCATGTGTATATGTAGTGCTATACTTTCTTCGTTTTTTTTACTTCGCATATAAGATTTGGTAAAAGTCAACCTTAATAAAATTATAGGTCCGCACAAACAACATCACACACGGAATATCATATAGGGGCAAAAGAGTTTTTTTAGGTGTTATTTAGGCTTAAAATTGATGAACGTGTTACAAAAGGTATAAAATTTTGACTCGTTGTTGGATAGGAAAAAGAATCAGTGTTAATATTTTTTTTATGATAATAGTTAATAAGGAATTGTTTCTACAAATTTAGGCTTGACGATTTGACAAAGTGCCTCGAATCACGCATCGCTGCTCGCATGTATGTATGTGAGATCTCATGTTTTGTTATGGTTTAATACGTGTTTGGTTTGTAATCACGGTCACCCATGGTTACTACTACCATCGTTCACGAATACAAGGGGCATGTGCATTTACATTGTCCTTAGAGAGGAAAACAATGAAAAACGCTTTATCCAAAAACTTTCACACAATTAGCATATAAATGCTATTTTGTATGATATGCAATAATAAACATATCACAGTAAGAATTAGTTTCGTTTGTATTACCCTTTAAGAAGAAAGAAATGAAAAACAATCACAATGATATTTGAATACAATTTACACATAAACTGTGTTTTAAATAATATGCAAGAATAAACATATAACAGTGGATTTTTTGCAAACCTAAAAGTTTCCTATGAAACTATAACACAATCAAAATATAGAAAATTTTCTAGTAAAGAATGAATTACGGGCTTTCGTATTGCCCTTCAAAAAGAAAGAAAATTAAATAAGAACTAGATCAAAAAAATCAAAGGAACACTAAATTAGTGATATCGGTATTATGCTTTAAGAAAAAGAAATGAAAAAATCTAAAACAAACAATAAACATTTTTTAACACGGTTGAAAATACTCTTTTAAAGTATGCAAGGATAAGCATATAGTAGTGGAATTTTCACACAAATAATCCTAAAGAATGGATTACTGGCATTGGTATCACCCATAAATAAGATAAAAAAATCATGCTCTTAACAATAATATTTTCATAGAAGAAAGTAAAAGACAATTTCGAAAATTGCCATGAATAAATGGTAAAGTTTCCCAAAAGCTTGCAATGGGGCATTACCGAAAGACCTAAAAATTACCATGTTTTTGAAGAGCAAAAAATTCATGGTTTTAAAAATAAAAAATAATTTTCCATTTTACCTATATTTTAAAATTCACATGACAAGTATAAAAAACTCTAAAAAATAGGGATTCTTGTTCTTTCAAGAAATGAAATTCAAAACTAGTTTTGCTTTCAAAGTACATATATTAGTTTAAATGGAAGTATTCACAAAATCCCACTTCGGTTGAGTGGAACCCCCACACCACTCCCTACACGGGAGGTTGCATATTTGAACCCCCCCCCCCCCTCCTTGCTCGCATTTTTCAGAGAGAGAAAATAGGCTCGCCAGCAAATGAAAATAGCGAACGCCTAAAGCTAATCTACATGGCAACGGTCTTGCACCAAGTTTTACTCACTTGCAAAAAAAATACTGCAAAAAGGAATGATTTACCATTTTCCCACCAGATACATTTGCCATAGAAGAACATTCATTTGTTATCATTTTACCGTTGGCGTTCATAGCATCGTGCTAATCTCTCGAGAAGTATTTGAAAAGGTCCAGAACAAACCCTAAACTGGTAAACGAAATCTAGATCAAGCCCTGAATTATTAATCTCTGTCGTTCGCACCTTGAATTATTGAATCTCGGTTTAAATGAAATCCCGTTGGGGGAAGGAAGATCTTCACTCATTCATTAAGTGCCTGCGGTGAGACCCACAACAAACGAAGGAGACCGAAGAAGGAACAATTGTCTTGAATGCTACGCTGGGATCAGCAGCTTCCAGTGAAGACAAAATGAGTCGGGCAGGAAGAGGAAGATCGGGCGGGGAAAACGGGGTTCGAACCCGCGACTTCTGGCGTGACAGACCAGCACTCTAACCAACTGAGCTATTTCCCCCTTTCGTAACTACTGTCGATTCAACAGTCACCTACCGGTTACCTTTGTAACTATACCAAAGTAGCTGTACAACAGAATGCCCTTCGCCTTTAGTACTTTTCTTTTTCTTTTGACGACAGTAGAAAGAAATGGCTCTGCTCTCTTAGACTCGGGGCTCCACGCTCTATCAGCTATCAGTTAGTTGGCGCTACGCGCGACTTCAGTTGACAAAAGCGAACAAGATAGCGTTAGCGCATGTACCCGGGCCCAGTACACACCGCCCGTCACACCCTGGGAATTGGTTTCGCTCGAAGCATCGGACCAATGATCACCCATGACTTATGTGTACCACTAGTGCCACAAAGGCCTTTGGTGGTCTTATTGGCGCATACCATGGTGGGGTCTTCGACTGGGGTGAAGTCGTAACAAGGTAGTCGTAGGGGAACCTGTGGCTGGATTGAATCCTTCGCGATGGAAATGCCCTCGCCTACTTGACTAAACTAAGGACCTCAACGGAAGCTTATGTAGATTTTCTACTTTTCCATTTTCCTTCTTGTTTATCAATCACCAATCAAGACAAACCGGGCACTACGGTTAGACGTGAAAACACCCAATCCCATTCCGACCTCGATATATATGTGGAATCGTCTTGCGCCATATGTATTGAAATTGTTCGGGAGACATGGTCAAAGCCCGGAGAAAGAGCAAGAAAACTAAAGAAAGCGTTAGCGCATTGGACTCGAAATCCAAATTGTGCAATCTCAAGATATCCATGCTACTGCGCCTGGCGTAACAGCTCCTGGTGCAACAACAAGTACCAGCTTAACGTGGGGAGGCGGCGAGTTAGTAGCAGTAGGTGGCAAAGTGGCTTTGTTACCTATTCCATTAGGAACCGCGGATTTTTTAGTCCATCACATTCATGCATTTACCATCCATGTGATGTATTAATACTTTTGAAAGGTGTTTTATTTGCTCGAAGTTCCCGTTTGATACCCGATAAAGCAAATCTAGGTTTTCGCTTTCCCTGCGATGGGCCTGGCCGAGGGGGAACATGTCAAGTATCTGCCTGGGATCATGTTTTCTTAGGTTTATTCTGCATGTGCAATGCAATTTCGGTAGTCATTTTCCATTTCAGTTGGAAAATGCAGTCGGATGTTTGGGGTACTATAAGTGATCAAGGGGTTGATAAAATCCTACAAGGATCCTATGAAAATCCTATGAATCAAACGAGCCCTAAAATGAACTGAGTCGTCCATTAGTGCAGACACTCGGGCTCGCTCTTCTCTGTGTTTTTGTACATTTTTCTTTTTTGTTTTATTTTTCCTTTTTTATTTTCTTTTTCTTCACTTTGTTCCAAAATAACTGACTCAAGGGAATATTTGGCATGAAACAAATTATTTTTTGAAAAATGATCATATTTTAAAAGGTATTAAAACCCGTTAATGCATTTATTAATATTTCAAATTTCAAATTTTCGTTAAATGTTTGCGCACTTAAATGTCTTAAATTGTACGCACATAATAAAATTGAATTTGAATTTTAGAAAACTGAACTATTATTAAGTGCAAATAATTTTTTAAAATCAGAGCAGAGCGGGTGCGATTGATTCGTTAACATTGCCAAACACTTTAATGTATTTTTTTAGTGTGTACAATTTTAAAAATGCATTAACGCATTTTTAAGTGCTAACAATTTCTAAAATACGCAAATATTTTTAAATGTTGAATTTTTTGGGTGAGAACGTTATTCAAATGCAACGCAAAAGATGAATAAATAATAAAAAGAAAAGAAAATGTTTCAAGATGATCGGACATTTAATATTATTCTAGAAAAAATTAGTGCGTTATATTTTTGAACTTATAAAATTTTGGAGTGCGGACATTTTTTATATGTTAAACCATAAAATGATTGTTTATTCTTCCTAAAGAAGAAATGAAAAGAAAACATAAAAAACTTAAAGGAAAAAAACAAAATATATTGAAAATAGAAAAAACATAGCAGAGCAAGCGAATGTGAGCGACTGCACTAATAGAACGGCCCAGTTGACTGTCGAAACAAATACATGGTTTGATTTAGAGGTAATTGCACCAGTGGTGTTTGAATTTGGCACAAATGTTCAGTGTCTGAACTTGAAAAATACATTGAATTAGTTTTAAAACTTGGCACAAATGTGCAAATACGGTGCTAACCTCATTCGTATACGTAAATAGGTCACTGTAGCGACGAGACAAGATTTAATTAGTATTAATCTTGCTATGACTAATGGGTTCCGCATGTCAATACTACAGAAAAAATTGGCAAATTTTATTTCCGAAATTTGACATGAGACATATACCTCGCTTACAACCTCAATCAGCCATTCCACCACAGTAATTAAGTTGGAAAATACAGCGCCTCATCCGGTGATACAGCTGCACCCAATGACCAACTTACAGACGTATTTTGTAATGTAAAAGTATCTAAATTATAATCATAGTAATACAGGTATAATAAATATTATACAATCAATTATAACTAAATTTTCGAAAATTCATGTGTTATATAAAAAAATACAAACAATATATATGAATGATAACAATGTTTGTATATTATAAAATAATACTACGTTCTCCGATCCAAATTAATTGACGTACACTTAGTACAAATTTGTACTAAAGTTGTATTAAGTGTGCGTCAACTAATATGGATCGGAAGGAGTAATATTTTTTTTAAATCTCATAAATAATTTGAAAATTAAAGCTCATAAATATTAGAGCATCATATTTGAATAATTGTACACACATTTTGATAATTTGTTAGTACGATGTTTAAGTAAAGTTCTCTCCAATTACAAAAAAACAGATTTTAAAATTTAAAATTTTTATATGAATATTCATCGTATATTATATTTATCTTACACAAAAATTATTAATATAAGCCATGAGTGAGATAATACACTTATGAATATTCATAAATACCCAAATTAATCTTGTTTCGTCGCTACAATTGCCCATTTTAAGTATAAGAATGAGGTTAGCACCCTATTTGCATGTTTGTGTCAAGTTTTAGAACCAGTTCGACGTATTTTTTTAAGTTTAGATACTATAATAAACATTTATGTCAAATTCAAGCACCGCTGGTGTGATTGCCTCTTTGATTTATACGGGAATAATAGTTCGTGATAGGAACAATTGGGATTCAAAGTTTAGGCTTTAATTGTTCAGTGTTTTTTTAATTTTTTTCCTTTGCAAAGATAAAGATAGAAGTCGGTTATCATACATAGTAGTAGGTATATCGCACTAACAAGAAAAGATAAAAGAGACCGAATCGATCGGAATGATAAAGAAAGAGGGAGGAGAGCGAGGCCGGATGGTGCTCAACCGTCCGCCCTAAATAGGGCAAATAGGGTAGAGGAGTTGAGCACCGGCCGCCACCATCGTCTACACCACCACCATCACCGGCCACTCCCCGCCATGGCATACACGGAGCCACTCCTTTTCACCGGGGCACACAACAACACCCAAAGCCCGCGCGCCCTCCACCGCCGTGTCGGCGCCTTCGGACCCCCCACCCCCGCCCCCACGCCCAGGAAGCCCGGCGACGACGACGACGACGAGGAAGACGGAGGCATGGTAGTGTCCGTGCGCGACGACGAGGCCGGCGGCGAGCCGGATGACGACGCGCCGCCTGTGCGGTCGGCGCGCGCCGGGCTGGCCGTGTTCGCGGAGGAGTCGCGGCGGCTGTGGGCCATCGGCGCGCCCATCGCCTTCAACATCCTCTGCCTCTACGGCACCAACTCCACCACGCAGATCTTCGTCGGCCACATCGGCAACCGCGAGCTCTCCGCCGTCGCCATCGGCCTCTCCGTCGTCTCCAACTTCTCCTTCGGCTTCCTCGTGAGTCCTCCGCCCTCCTGATCCGATCCTCTCGTGTTTCTGTGAATTGTGATTCTTCTTCCTCCTCCGATCCATCGACCATGCATGGAGATACGAATTGACGATGGACGCATGCAGCTGGGCATGGGGAGCGCGCTGGAGACGCTGTGCGGGCAGGCGTTCGGGGCGGGGCAGGTGGCCATGCTGGGCGTGTACATGCAGCGGTCGTGGATCATCCTCACCGCCTCGGCCCTCCTCCTCTCGCCGCTCTACCTCTTCGCCGGCCCCATCCTGCGCCTCTTCGGCCAGGACGACGCCATCGCGGCCGCCGCCGGCGGGTTCACGCTCCGCATCATCCCGCAGATGTTCGCGCTCGCCATCAACTTCCCCACCCAGAAGTTCCTGCAGGCGCAGAGCAAGGTGGCGGCGCTGGCCTGGATCGGCTTCGCCGCCCTCATCGCGCACGTCGGCCTGCTGGCCCTCTTCGTGTCCGTGCTCGGCTGGGGCGTCGCCGGCGCCGCCGCGGCATACGACATCTCCTCCTGGCTCACCGCGCTCGCGCAGGTGGCGTACGTGGTCGGGTGGTGCCGGGAAGGGTGGACGGGGCTCTCCCGCACCGCCTTCAACGAGCTCTGGGCCTTCGTCAAGCTCTCCCTCGCATCCGCCGTGATGCTCTGCCTGGAGATCTGGTACATGATGGTGCTCGTCGTGCTCACCGGCCACCTCGACGACGCGGAGATCGCCGTCGACTCCATCTCCATCTGCATGAACATCAACGGCTGGGAAGGGATGCTGTTCATCGGCCTCAGCGCGGCCATCAGCGTGCGCGTGTCCAACGAGCTGGGCTCCGGCCGGCCGCGCGCCACCATGCACGCCGTGGCCGTCGTGTTGGCGCAGTCGCTGGCGCTCGGGCTGGCGGCCATGGTGCTGATCCTGGCGACGAGGAACCGGTTCGCCGTCATCTTCACGGGCGACCGGCACCTGCAGAAGGCGGTGGCCAACATCGCCGGCCTGCTGTCCGTCACCATGGTGCTCAACAGCATCCAGCCCGTCATCTCCGGCATCGCCGTCGGCGGCGGCTGGCAGGCCGTCGTCGCCTACATCAACCTCGGCTGTTACTACGCGTTCGGCCTCCCGCTAGGATTCATCTTCGGCTACCTCTTCCGATGGGGCGTCAGGGTAAACGACTAACCATCTCCGATCATCCACCATGAATGATCGATCACATTGGTTTGATCGTTGCAACTTGATCTGATTGTTGAACGTTGTAGGGGATTTGGGCGGGGATGCTGTGCGGGACGGCGTTGCAGACGGCGATCCTCACGTACATGGTCTTCAAGACCGACTGGAAAGCCGAGGTAACTTAAAACTAATAATGTTAATTTGCCATCATTTTTATCATGTTTAAATTTGCACCGATTGATAGGCTTTTCGAAAATATTAGTGCTGATTTGAGGATGATTTGAGCAGGTATCGAGGGCGCTGGAGAGGGTGAGATTATGGGGAGGGCAGCATGAGAAGCTTCCCACCACAGACATGGAGGAGGATTGAATTCAGAAACTAAATGTGTACCAGAGCTTAGTTTCAGTTTTCTTTTCTACTATAGATAGCGTGTAACATCAGTTCATTAATCAGACACAGGAATTATCTCAAGATTGAGTTACATACTTCCATCTAGCTAGGTACCCCTATTTATTTGGTCCTTGACTGTATGTATATGCACTTGCGGATACAACTACATATCGAATATTAATACCCATACAAAAATAACGATATACGGCAGGCTATTTTACTGAAATGTTTGAAAACTTCACGGGAGTTTTGATGTCATTTGGTCAAGTTAGAGTGTTTTGTCAAACGGTCCTAGCCCCCACACAACTTCGCTACCTCATCGGCTGATTACAAAGACCATGGATCTTCATGCTCATAAGGATTTTGGGAACTTTTAAATATATATTTTGAAACATACTGATCGTTTAAAAAAAATTGAGGCAAGTATTGATCGTTTCTAATGAAAATCAAAATTGTATGTATGTCGGCTTTGACTGGGCGGACAATAGGCTTTTCGGACTGACAAGGTCTAAAGTCGCAGTCCAGGCAAATGTGCAATCATAGATTGGCCCATTGGCGGCATTGCCTAGGCCAAGCATCCCAGCTTCGGCCTCGTTCTAGCGCAAGCCGGATTTTCGGTTGTGCTCAGACCGAAATCAGATAAGCCAAGGTGCTCGCTCCTTTCCTCCTCCTCCGTTTTTTTTTCTTCTTCCTCCTCCAAATCTCTTCTTTTTCTCTCTTTTTTTCACTTTGTATTCTGCCTAAATCCTCCATTCTTGCCGCCACAAATTCACATGTGTTGTAGATCCTCTCATTATCTTCTCATGTACCCGTTGCCTCTTTTGCGAGAATCCAACACCATGCGCTAAGTATCATATATTTTATATGTGTACTTCTCTTATAAGGCGTAACTGTTTAATCTTTCTACTACATGGTGATATTACACTCGAGGCTCAGGAGGTAGCCATTTTTATATGGCGGGTTGAGAGTGGGCATCATGTCCCACACACAGATCATATGTCCTGGTTGAGGCATCTTGGGGACATGCTACGAGAGATTTATACAGCTATTACTTGTACATGCTCGTTTGATGTTGCACATGGAGTTGGACGTCCCCTGCATTCCTCTAATAGTGAAGTGAGGCCAAGGGCTTCACCACGCGTCACTCCGCTCCCATCCGCATGCGCGTCCACAGATGACCTGCGTGCCACCTCCTTCGGCGCAACATCAGTTGGACATGCGTATCATGCCACCATCTTCGTTCCAGCCAGGTAGCTCGTTCTGGCACCATCATCAGATGGACATGCGTACCTTTGCACCTCCTCCCTTCCAGCCTGATAGCTCATACTGATAACATCACATTCACACGCGTGCCTCCTTGCAGTACTGATTCATTCTTACCTCATTATGATAATGAGCACTTCGATGAGATCACCTATCACAGTTATGGGTCTCATGCCTCCTGTATTAATTTCAGACATCCACCGCAACCCACACTAGGCGATGATGACGAGAGTGTGTACGACAAAGGTTTGCGCCAGCGTCGTGGATCTGCTCAACAACTCTCACCCTCCATGTCCTCGATAGTGGAGGCCACGTACCCATCCATGTCGGTAGGACCTATATGATTAGCTATGTATGAAACATATTTATGTATGTGATATTTCTATAAGATATCTTTGTATGTGATTTATTTATGTATGAGATATATTTGTATGCAACTTTTTTATATATGAGACATGTTTATATTCAAGTGATGTCGGTCCGAATTGGGGTCGGAGAAGAAATTGCTTGAAAGAGGCATTGGAAGCAGCAATGCATGCACATGCTAGAACCTTGGAATGTTATGTTGTGCACATTGATGGGGTTGAAAAAGTGAAGATGATGGATTATGAGATTATGTTCAGATCGTGATAGAGTAATATATTTGGTTCTTATCTTTTATATTTTTGTTCCTAAGTAATTCTTGAATGTTCTCTGTTGCTGTTTATTGCTCTGGCCAAGTAGTAGATAGTAACTCCAAGAGGGAACGTTATGCTCGATTGTGGGTTCATGTCCCCCGATGACATGCTTGAGTGACAGAAACATGGGTCTAGGGGATGTGTTGTTGCCATAAGGGGGAAAACAACGGTGCTTGTAACCGCGGTTGCAAGGATTGTTTACTTTACGCAAAGTGCTTTTTAATGCAGTTGTTTGTTGCTTTGGGTTTACACTTTGGGTGGGGCTCACAACTTAATACCAGCGAGATGTTCTGGATAGATATCTCAAGGTGAATGATTAGTAGTAGATCCAGTTGAATTTCGGTCTACTTATTTTGGCGTAGTGCCCATGCTTTTGAGCCTCTTCCTTTCTTTGTAACATATTTAGCATTGCGGTGCGTTTATAATCCTGTCAATTGCCCAGCTGTAATTTGTTTACGTCGCATAGCAGTTTTATCGTCTTTTGGAAGAGAGACATCACTAGTGAACATCACGGGACTGATGGCGCGAGGGTTGACGGGTGTAGTCTTCTCGCCCTTCGTTGGTGAGCCCCAAGTGGAAGGCGTGATGCAGCACAGCGCAAATTTCCCTCGGTAAAGATACCAAGGTTTGTCTCCAGTAGGACTCCATAGATGATAAGTAGGTGTCAGCGGCGCTACTGACGCGGACCTGCACACAGACACAGATAACTTTGTTCCCAACGAAGTTCAGAGAGGTTGTCAGTCTCTCCGGTCTTGTTGTTTACAAAGGATAAAACGCAAGGGATAATAATAACAACTTGAAAGTAAATGCAGAAAAGTAAATATAGCGTGGAAACAATGATAAGGATATGGACCGGGATACGTGATGTTCACTAGTGATGTCTCTCTCCCAAAAGACGATAAAATTGCTATGCGAGGTAACAAGTTACAGAAAGGCAATTGACAGGATTATGAATGCACCGCAATGCTAACTATGCTACAAAAGAAAGGAAGAGGTTCAAAAGCACAGGCAGTACGCCAAGGTAAGTAGACCGAAATCCATCTGCATCTACTACTAATCATCCACCTTGAGATATCTATCCAGAACATTTCGCTGGTATTAAGTTGCGAGCCCCACCCAAAGTGTAAACCCAAAGCAACAGACAACTGCATTAAAAAGAACTCTGCGTAAAGTAAACAATCCTTGTAACCGCGGTTATAAGCACCGTTGTTTTCCCCCTTGTGGCAACAGCACATCCCCTAGACTCATGTTTCTGTCACTCAAGCGTGTCATCGGGGGGCATGAACCCAAAATCTAGCACAACGCTCCCTCTTGGAGTCACTACCTACTACTTGGCCAAAGCAATAAACAGCAACGGGGAACATGCAAGAATTACTTAGGAACAAAAATATAAGAGATAGAAACCAAATATATTACTCTATCACAATCTGAACATAATCTCATAATCCATCAGATCCTATCAAACTCAACATAGCAATAGCAGAAATATTACAAAGGTGCCTCGATCATGGTGGGCAACTCACGAGGTCTAAACAATGAAGATCAAAGAGGGGAGGAGAACATCACATAGCCACTGATCACGGACCCATGGTCCAAGGAAAACTACTCACGAGACATCCGGGGAGCATCCATGGTGGAGAGGAGACTCCCGGAGGTCAATCCTCCCTCCGGCAGGGTGCCGGGAAGAGGTCTTTTGGTGCTCCCGATCTTCGGAAGCGCGGCGGCGGCGGAACAGAGGCGAGTTCGCGGAATAGGGTTCTGCTTCTGGGGTTTTCCCGTGACGGGGGATAAATAGGCGAAAGGGGGCAGCCAGAGGTGGGCCAGGGGCCCCAGGCGCCCCCCTGGCGCGGCCAGGGGTGGGGCCGCGCCGGGTGGCCGCCTGGGCCCCCTTGGCTCCCCTCTGGCCCCTCCCGGGCTCTTCTCGAAGCTTCCATCACGCTGATTTTTTATCTGAATTTTCCTGAATTTTTCTGGCACTTTTGTATGGGGGAAAACTGAAATAGAAAAACAGCAGAAAACAGGAACCGGCATTGGGGTGCACTGAGTTAATAGGTTAGTCCAAATATGATCAAAAGTGTATGAAAGTGTATCTAGATCATAGCAATATCACACAAAATATGCATGGAGCAAGCAGAAATTATAGATACGTTTTGGACGTATCAGGGACCACGGTCCATATTCTCATCACTGTTTACACACTCATTTACTTTCTTGCTTTTACTTTCAGTTGCTATCATTATCACTTTTATCTGTTGCGTTGATCCTTTGTAAACAGCAAGGCCGGAGAGATTGACAACCTCTCTGTACTCGTCGGGAGCAAAGTTATTTGTGTTGTGTGCATGTCCACATCAGTTGCACCGCTGACACCTACTTATCATCTACGGAGTCCTACTAGATTGAACTCAACCTGGGTATCTTCACCAAGGGAAATTTGTCGTTATCCTACATCACACCTTCCACTTGGGGTAACCAACGAGGAGAGGTGTTGCACTGGTCAACTCTCTTGTCATCGGTAGGCAGTGACTCCAAGAGGGAACGTTATGCTCGATTGTGGGTTCATGCCCTGACGGGGATTAACCCCGGCAAATCCCATAGTCAGGGACCCTGGGTTAGTCATGAAAGGCGCAGGTTGGACGATAACTCGTCGGCAAACAAGGAGGCTCGCTCCTGCTCGATATTATTGATTGGGGAGATGCGATTACAGAGGAAGCCGAGGCTGGAGCGCTCAGGGCTAGGGCTACAGGTGAGATTCGATGTCCTTGGTGTCGCCCCTCCTAGCCCTTATATACCGGGCTAGGTCTCGGGGAGTTCAGCTACATGTACAGGTAAACTTTCCTAACCCTAGCTTGCCCCGTACGACAGGTCTTCGCACCTTCCTTGTGAGTCGAGGACTTCTACGTCGGTGCCATCTAGTGGGCCGAGGCCGTATCTTCATGGGCATTCTGCCTTCATGGACACCAGGTAGGCTCATCCGTAGGAGTCGCGGGGTCACCCCCTCGTCAGTAGCCCCCGAGTGCTCGGGGGACTCGAAGAGTCTCGCAGGGACTCGAGTACATTCATGTGTCGTTTATTGATATGCACGGTTCATCCGTGGGTCGCTGGCAGTCTGGTGGCCATGACAAAACCTGTTTCGAGGGATGCTAAGCTGAAAGGGCCCAAGGAGTCGACGGGTCGAGCCTTGGCGAATTGCACTAGGGAAAATACCACAGTAGCCCAATCAAACCCACGTCCCTCGACGTGAGCTTGGAACACTGGTGTCGAGCAAAAGTCCAGCCGCTTCAGGTCTTACGGTGTTCATTTGCCGCCAGTAATGTGTGTAGCTTAAGGCGCGTCCGCCCGGCTTATCTATCATGCTCTGCGCATGGGAAAGGTTGGGAGTGAAATCGCTCTTCGGCAAGTCCCAGCCCGGCCGTACTTCGCAGCGGGGTCTTACCTACACGCTAATCTTGCGTGGCTTCTGGGCACAGTGTATCGTGTTCCAGGAATGTGTGTTTTTGAGGCGCAGAGCCTTATAGTATTGCACCCTCTTGGAACAAAACATCAAGCGAGTTGTTCACTATTTTACCCGAGGAGCTTTGTTTCGAGTGCTCAGTCGGGGGGTTATTCGCGAGTAATCACTCGAATGCCATTTTCGGCTCTTCAGGTGAGGGAGCACCCGAGACTCGTAGCGCCGTATGGTCTTGGCGAGTGCTTGTTTGTCTTATGTCGGGTTGAGGGAGCACCCGAGACTCTCATTGGTGCGAGTGTTCACTCGAGCACGTGGTTGGCTTTTAGGTGAGGGAGCACCCGAGACTCTTATGATGTACGCTCCCGATGGGAGTAAGGTGTTTTTTCTTCCTTGGGAAAAAGATCTGAAAGATGGAATCTCTGGGCCTTGATGGCGTACTGAGTACGCCTTGCTGTTTGGTTTTCTTCGCCGCTCGTCAGGGATAGTGATGCCTCTGTTTGATGGCTTTCATTGATGCGCTGCCAGTGAACCGTCACGTCTCGAGGACCGGTCATAATGATGGCCGTTTGTGGCGTGCAGCAGGCGCCGGTTGAGTTTCCCATACGTGCGTTGGAAGCGCGCGCGATTTGACGCGCCCTGCGTACAGTGCTTCTCGTGGGAAAGCATCTTCGTCTTGGAGTTCGAGACGGCTGGGACGATTGGTCTTTGAATTAATTTCCGCCGTCGTTTTGGCTTCTCCGTGCTTTGATGATAGTTGTTCTACAAATAGGCCTTTCTCTTCCACGCTTCTATCCAACTCGCTGCTTCACCTCTTTCTTCATCTCTTCTTCCGCTCATGGTTCCTAGGCGAGGTGTTGGCCGTGGTCGTCGTGGCCGTGGTGGCCGCACACCACGCTCATGTCGTGGAGGTCATCATGGTACGGTGCCAGTGCCTTCCTCCTCTCCCTTGGAGGAGGGATTCTGGCGCTATGATTTTATTTTGCGTATTCGTGGTCAAAGTGCCAATCGCATCCTTCTTCCCTCTGCTTTTTCTGCCATTGTCTCTGAACGTGGCTTGGACGGCTTGCTTCTGCACCTTCAGGGGAGCTGTCGATCTCCTTCTTATGTTGAGTTGGAGGTTGATAGTTCTCGCTTGATTTTTCTTGGCTCTGGTTGGGGTTTGTTTGCTCGGCGGTTGAATTTGTGAGATGGTGATATGCTCAGCTGTCGCTTTGATGGTGAGAGCACTGTCATTGTCTGCGCATTCGATCCGAGTGGCAATAGCATGGATCCGCATGGGCAGGAGTCGAGCAGCGACAGCTCCATGAAGTCGAGGAGTCCTTCACCTGCGTCTTCAACTGCTTCTTCCTCCAAGGACTCTTCTGGTGGTGGTGGTGAGCCGTCTTCAACTGCTTTCTCCTCTGCCTCTGAAGAAGACCTCGACGTCAAGCCACTGGTTAAACGAGCGCGGCAGGCAACCTTGTAGAACTGGAGGCGGCGGCGTCATCTTCGCCGGCAGTTTGGGCGGAGCTGGAGAACAAGCTAGAGGAGCAGGAGAAGAAGCTGGTGGAGCAGCTTCCCCAGTGGCTCCCCAAATAAGTCGAGCTTCACCTTGTGTTATGTCATTGACATCATGAGCTTGCTGCTTCCATCCCTACTTTGTCTGTGATGATGCTCTTGTACTAGGGTTGATTACCCCTCATGGGCACACATGTAGAAGGAGCTGCCTTCTATCCAAATGTAGTTGAGTCCTTTATGTATTGAAGATGATATCTATGATGTAAACCATGCTTTATCCTTTGTGTATATTTGAGCCTTTATGCCATCGAGAACTGTGTCTTCACCATCAGGAGTTGTCTTTGAATCCTTTTTGGAACTGAGAGTTACGTTCGAGTCTTTTGCGGCTGGGAGGTGTCTTCAGGTTCATCTTGTACTTGGTACTGTGGTTTTTTATCAGGTGCGCGACAGCGCTCCCAATGGGAGCAGCCCCCGAGTCTTTAGGTGATCGTTGGCGATCGGGTGAAGACTAGATGAACTTGTGCTTCCTCCAAAGTTTTTTCAAAAGTGTTTGGATGCCATGGGAGTGTTGATGGTCGTCTCTCGGGTGGGATTTGTGTTCGAGACCCCGAGTGCTTCGTGAAGGAGGTCGTGTAGGCGATAGCGTTGCTCAGGGGTTTGTATTCTTAAGCCCCCGAGTGCTTCGATTAATATCGCGCGTGTGATGGAGTTGCTCGGGGGGTTTTCTCTTCAGCCCCCCGAGTGCTTCGATTAGGATCGCGTGGGCGATAGATTTGCTCGGGGGGGAGTTTCCTCTTCAGCCCCCGAGTGTTTCGATTAAGATCACGAGTGTGATAACAGTTGCTCGGGGGGAGTTTCCTCTTCAGCCCCCGAGCGCGTTGATTAAGATCGCGTGTGCGATAGCAGTTGCTCGGGGGGGAGTTTCCTCTTCAACCCCCGAGTGCTTTGATTAAGATCGCGAGTGCGATAGCAGTTGCTCGGGGGGTAGTTTCCTCTTCAGCCCCCGAGTGCTTTGATTAAGATCGCGGGTGCGATAGCAGTTGCTCGGGGGGGAGTTTCCTCTTCAGCCCCCGAGTGCTTTGATTAAGATCGCGAGTGCGATAGCAGTTTCTCGGGGGGGGGGGGAGTTTCCTCTTCAAACCCCGAGTGCTTTGATTAAGATCGCGAGTGCGATAGCAATTGCTCGGGGGGGGGGGGAGTTTCATCTTCAGCCCCCGAGTGCTTTGATTAAGATCGCGAGTGCGATAGCAGTTGCTCGGGGGGGAGTTTCCTCTTCAGCCCCCGAGTGCTTTGAGATGGCAGTATTTGGGCGAAACTTATTTTATTGCTGTCAAGCGATTTACATGAGTTGCCAGTCATGTCCGACCGATAGGGGCTATGGATAGAATAGTCGCAAGTTTGCTACGTTCCATGGGTTGCCCATGTCCTCGTCTGTCTTTGGGTTCTTCAGTCTGTAGGCGCCGCCTCCGATGACTTCTGAGATTATGAATGGTCCTTCCCATCGGGGGGCAAGTTTGTGAACCTTCTCTTGTATTAGCCGTAGGACTAGGTCACCTTTGTTGAAGGTTCTGGTGTGCGGTCGACTGCTTTGATAGGTACGCAGTTTGTCTTGGTACCCTTCTGATTTTTCCAGGGTTGTGTCTCTTGCTTCGTCAGCCGTATCTTTGTCGTCTCGTAATGCTTCTTCTGCTTCTTCTTCCTCGTATCCGGTGACCCGGGGTGCTCCGAACTTGAGGTCATGTGGTAGGACTGCCTCTGCCCCGTACACCATGAAGAAGGGTGTGTATTGGGTCGCAGTGTTTGGCGTGGTTCGTAAGCTCCATAGGACCGCGGGGAGTTCTTCTACCCAGTTGCCGGCGGCTTGCTCGAGTGGTGCGAGGAGTCATTTCTTGATTCCTCCACAGACAAGGTCGTTTGCTTTTTCCACCTAGCTGTTGGACTGTGGGTGCGCGACTGATGCATAATTGATTTTGATGCCCAGTTCTTCACAGAAGTTCTGGAATTCTGCGGCCGTGAAGTTCGTGCCGTTGTCCGTGATGATGTTGTGTGGCACTCCGAATCTGAAGATGATCGTTTGATGAACTTTACAACCGTGAGAGTTGTAGAGCTGGTGATGGGCACTGCTTCGATCCACTTGGTGAACTTGTCGACTGCGATGAGCAGGTGTGTTCTTCCGCCCTTTGATGATTTCTTTAGTGGGCCCACCATGTCGAGTCCCCAGGTGGAATTTTTGACAGACGACGCAACGTCGCACGATTTCCTCTGCGTTTTTCATGGCTGTGGGCCAGTAGAATCCAACTCGAAATGCTTTTGACACGAGCACTCGACTGCTCGCATGGTGCCTGTAGGTGCCTTCGTGGATTTCTAGTAATAAGGCTTTGTCGTCCTCTTCGTCAATGCACCTTTGGAGTATCTGGGTGATGCTGCGCTTATATAGTTGTCTGTTGATCACAGTGAATGCCTTGGATCGCCGGCTAATGCGTCGTGCTTCGGCCACTTCTTGTGGTAGCGTGCCTTCGATTAGGAATCGGAGGAACGGTTTTGTCCAGACAGGTCCTTCGAACTCTGTCAGGGCTGTGCTGTCGGATGCACTGGTGCTTGTTTCTTCTGATGGTGTTGCTGCTGCCACCTAAGTTATTTCTGGTGTGTCTTCGCCGTCCACTATCGCTTCAGGTGTTGCTGTCTGCGCCTTGATGGATCTCCGGTTGATGCTTTCAAGAAAAACGCCAGGTGGGACAGGCGCCCGGGTCGAACCGATGTTCGCGAGCTCGTCAGCTTCTGTGTTGTTGTCCCTGGTGATGTAGTTGAGCTCGCAACCGTCGAAATTTCCTTCGAGTTCGTTGTAGAGCTTCTGGTAGGCCGCCATGTTGTCGGCTATTGCGTTGCAGTTTCTCATCGTCTCGCCCGGTTGCTCCAGGGTTGTTTAGTATGTCAGCGAGTGGTGCGCTGCTCATGATTGTGATAGGGTGCTCGTCGAAGTATTGGGACACCTTTCTTGAAGTCATGACGATGGCTAGTAGTAGCTTCTGATAGTGCGGGTACCGCTGCTGGGATTTGGTCAGGAGCATGCTGAGGTAGTAGATTGGTCTCTGAATGCTCTGGACCTTGCCTTCTTCTGCGCGTTCGACAACGAGCATCGTGCTTACTACACTGCTGCGTGCTGCCACGTAGAGGTATAGCTTCTCTCGTTCCTTGGGTACCGCCAGGATTGGTGGAGTTGAGAGTGTCTTTTTTCAGGTCCGCGAATGCTTGGCGGGCTTCCTCCGTCCACTCGAATTTCTTTCCTTTCCAGAGCAGTTGATAGAAAGGCAGCGTGCGTTCTCCAAGCCTGCTGATGAAGCGGCTGAGAGCTGCGAGTTTTCCACTGAGCTGTTGTACTCCTTTGACATCGGTTGGTTCTTGCATGCGGGTGATGGCTTGGACTTTCTCGGGATTTGCCTCGATTCCGCGGGCAGAGACCATGTAGCCCAGCAGTTTTCCCGCCGGTACGCCGAATGCGCACTTCTTTTGGTTGAGTTTGATTCTGTATTTGTTGAGCGCTGCGAAGGTTTCGCGCAGGTCGTCGAGTAGTGTGGCTTCTTTGTAGGTCTTGATGACGATGTCGTCCACGTAGACTTGTACGTTTCTTCCTATTTCCTCCTTTAGGCAGGTCTGCATCATTCGTTGGTAAGTGGCGCCTGCGTTTTTTAGCCCGAAGGGCATGGTCCTGTAGCAAAATACTCCATAGGGGGTGATGAACGATGTGTGCTCTTCGTCTTCTTCCTTCATCCTGATCTGGTTGTATCCTGAGTAAGCGTCCAGAAAGGAGAGTAGGTCGCACCCTGCTGTTGAGTCGATTATTTGATCGATTCTAGGCAGGGGGAAGTGGTCCTTCGGGCAATGTTTGTTGACTGGTCCGTAGTCGACGCACATGCGCAGCACGGTCGTGTCTTTCTTTGGCACCAGCACTGGGTTTGCTATCCAGGTGGCTTTCTTCGTTTCTCGGATGAACTGAGCGTTGAGTAACCGATTGACTTCCTCTCCGATTGCTCTGCGCTTGGGCTCCGAGAATCGTCTCAGCGCTTGCTTCACTGGCCTCGTGTTTGGCTTGATGTGTAGGGCGTGTTCCGCGAATTCGCGTGGTATCCCAGGCATGTCGGCTGGGCACCAGGCGAATATTTCCCACTCTTCTCGAAGGAAGGCAACGAGAGCCGCTGCCTGCTCCTCTGGTAGGTGGGCGTACACGCGTACTGTTTTGTCCGGGTCCGTCGGGTGCACTTGGTAAGTGACTGTGTCGCTGTCGATGCCGAAGTCGCGTCCGTACTCCCTGGATACGCTTCGGTTTACCAATGGGAAGGTGCTCTTGTCCGTCACTATGGCTATTTCTCTGAGTTCTTTTTTGGCTCCGAATGTGTCGGAGATCCTGTGGAAGTCACGATCACATTGATCTGATTTGATGAAGCTTCCGTTGATCATGAGGACTCCTGATGATCCTTGCATCTTGAGCTTGAGATAGGCGTAGTGTGGGACCACCATGAGTTGCGCGAATGCTGGCCGTCCCAATATGGCGTGATACTGTGATTGCCAATCGAGTACCTCGAACTCGAGGACGTGTTTTGCGAAGTTACGACGGTATCCAAAGACGACTTCGAGTTCGATGACTCCGAGCGATGTGGCTGATTCTCCTGGGACTACCCCGTGCAACTCGGTGCTTGATTTTTTCCATACTGATCGTGGGATCAGCATCTTTCGCAGGGTATTGGCGAAGATGATGTTCATGCTGCTGCCTCCATCCATGAAGATCCGGTCCATGTCGTATCCTCCGATTTGTGCATCTAGCACTAAGGGTGTTGTAACACCCTCAGAATCAGTACAGTAATCACTACAGTGATTCCACTGTTAGTGATCATTATTGTTGATGATCAAGCCATGATCACCTTTGATCATAGCTCTGTCAATTTCCAATCCGGATAAAATTTTCAAATTGGGTAAATTATAAAACTTTGCTCCAAGAATTGTGGATGCCAGTCAATCAACATGATCATGGTTAAACCAAGTCACCCTTAGTCATTAGAATAATCACAAGTCTGATGTTTGTGAAACCAATGTTGTGGGGTTATCAAAATTGTTTTGAAAATTAATATGGAAATGGAAATCATAGATCAACCCAAAGTTGTGAAACCTATTAATAGAATTGCCTAGCCATCATAGGGCCATGTTAATATAGTAATGGATATTTTATTAAAGTGTTTTAGGAATAATATGAAATAAAAATAAATGCTTGGGAATTATTGAATTGCCATGGTAATTATAGTAAACAAGTGAAATTTTATATGCACTAAAAATTGTGAAACCATTTTTATTAAATACCAAATAATCAGTAGGTCATATAAAATGATAAATTTTATTTTATTAACTATTTAAATAATGCGGAAAAATATAAACAGTAGCAAAAATAGCTCAATTTAATATTTTGTGCATTGAATAAAATCTAGATGAATTTTATTGCGGGCCAAACTTTTTGTGGCATCATGTTAAAGTGTAACACTAATATAGGTGCAATTATAACATTTTACAAAATCGAAACCTAGCTAAACTAGATACAAACAGAAAAGAAAATTTAAAAGAAACAAAAACAAAGAAAAATAAAAAGACCTATATCAACGCCTAGGGCGTTGCCCCCCCCCCACGGCCCACCCAACCCCAGCCCACCTACCCCCATCCCCTACCTCTCACCTGCCCCCCCCCCACCCCGTACACGCACAGGGACATGGCCATGGCCACTGTGGCCATGCCCCCCCACCTCACCTGCCCTACCTGCTCCCCCTTCCCCCTCTGGATAAGCCCGAGCCCAACTGCCCCATGGACGGTCGCCCCCATTCCGTCCCCTGCCCCTCCCTCTCCTCTCCCGCAGCGCACCGAGCCCGCCATGGCCGCGGTTGGTGAACACGCGCGTCCACCCTCACCAACGGACCACGCCGAGTTGTCCAGTGTGTTCCCCTTCTTCGTCTTCGTCACCCTCAGCGCGGAGAATTCGGCCGGGACACGCCGCACGCCGCGAATCGGCCGCCGCCTTCCACCACGACTTCCGCTCCTCGTCGGCGAATTCGCCGTGCTCACCACGCCATGGCCTCCCTGTGCCCGCTCCCGAGCTTCACTATGAGCGTCCTCTCCTTCCCAACCCCCTCCGCGCTCGAATTGTCCCCTGGGCTGTCCCTGTGGCCGCCGTGCCCGTACTTTGTCCGCGGCTGTGCCGCCATGGCCGGAGCGCGCCTGGGTCGTGCCCTGCTTCGCCACGACCGTGCTTTGCCTCCCTTCGCCACGCCCAGCGCCGGCCACCGCCCCGCAGCCCGCACCACCTCCCGCCATGCCTCCCCCTTCCCTCGCCGGAACGCCCCCCCCCCCTGTCGTGGCCCTTGCCGCCGGTGGCCTCGTTGGTTTAGGCCAGTGGGGTGACCCACTGACTGGTGGGCCAGCCTGTTTAATTAGGCCACTAATCCCCTATTAGATTAATCCCTTTGTTAATAACAAGTTAATATAACCCCTGGTCTCACCTACACGTGGGTCCAACAGCTTAATAAGCTTTTTAAAACAAATTGTTAACTTGGTGTCAATGACACCTGGGCTCCACCTGATGTTTAATTAAATTAGATAAATTTTATAAGTGGTAGTGTATGACATGTGGACCCCATGTGCTAATTAAATAGATAAAGAAATTGTTTTAATTATCCAGAGGCTGACATGTGGGTCCCCCATGTCAGTGGTACTGTTCTGGATAAGGTTGTGGATAATGTTGCTATTTAAATAATAAAAGAAAATCCAGAAATTGATTTAATTGTTTTAAAACTTTAAAATTCAATATCTTTTAAACCGTAACTCAGATTCAAAAACTTTATACATGAAAATTGATCAGAAAAATATAACGAATACGAATACGCTATCCGTATGTCTACCACCCCCTCTAACACAACGTACATCGAACCGTCCCCCTCCGGACCGGCAGTCTGATAAATTGTCCGGTACTGTTAGAGTGCCCGGATGAATTTATTCCGAACACGAATGTTTCTCGTATAGATCAACTAGCACGGATACACCCCCCTTATGTTTGTCCGGTACCCACGACACCTCCGGCTTGATCCTTCCCCCTCCGGACACCTTGTCCGATAATCACCCGGAGCTGGCAGTTCATCCCCGGATGAATTTTCGTTCCGAGCAACGTGCATTGCACTGCGTTAGAACACCGTTAACATTTCATCTGTCATGTCATGCATCTGTTTGTATATGCTTGCTGTGTATTTACTGTTTCTTCCCCCCTTAATCTCCGGTAGACCCCGCAGCTGCCGTCGACTACACCGCTGTTGAGTACGACTACGTCGTCGACGACCGTACCCCTACAGTCGAGCTTCCAGGCAAGCAGAGCCATTCTCTTCCCCAGATATCGCCTATCTTTCCGTACATTTCTTGCACTAGGCATTGTTACTGCTGCTGCTACGATTACAATCCTATTCAATTGCATAGCCTGTTTTTGTCGCCCATTGATGTACCTTCCTTTAATCCTATGCTGCCTATTATTACTTATGCATTATTCAGCAGTAAACCCTGCGCATTGTTAGCTAGGTTTAGAATAGAGGGTCGTGGTCACTCTGGGAGTGATCGCGGGAACGATATATTACAACTGCAACAGGTACGGATCAATGCAGACGCCCTAGGGAACCTACAACGGCGAGACTCTGCCGAGTCGCTTCGAGTTTGACTTACGAGTGGAATGGACTCGTATTTCACTCTCGTCGGCTCAGTAGCGTAGTATGACCGGGATGATACGAGGTTTACCTCTTTAGTTCATTCCGCTGATGTCTCTGTCAAACCTTTTTAAGTGTGCCATCGAGGGTGATACCTCCTGGTTTCACTTAATGGTAGGAACTCGAACCAACTGGTGTCCTTAAAGGTAAGAAGCCGGGCGACCCAACGGTGCCGGCGAGTGGTATTGCGACGGGACAATAGGGAGGGTACGACCAGTGTACCGGTGTGCTTGGCCCCTGATCGTTGGCTGCGAGAGTTACCAAACCAAGAAAATCGAGCTCCTCCAGGAGTACACGCGAGACAAGGTAAGGAGACGGTTCACCTTGTTGGTAACCGCAGTGACTTGGTGGGACAACAGGGCAGGCACCGATGTACTGGTGGTGCTGGCTGCTATCGTTGTCTGCGGGTCAGTTAAGTCGAGGCAACGATAACGATTGTCACGTAGGTTAATTAAAATGCTAAATGGTTCAGTGAATGTCTTGAGTTGGCTATATGCCATGTACGCACTACCTACCCGTGGGAATTACGAGTTATGGGCTCCTCTGCTTCGTAGTGTCGTCCGAGGACTCTTCAGTCGTCAGCAGTACCGCGGCCTGCACCGGGAAGTGGTGTTGTCTTATTTGCCGCGGCAGTGTGATTTGTATTTGCTTTGATTTAACTTCACCGGCCAGCCTCGCACCGTGCAGGAGTACGTCGGGGTTAGGGTCCAAAGCCCCATGTACATAGGATATAGTCCGGCGGATGACCTCTCTTTTGAGTTTGAAAGATGGGCTATGAAGTGTCGGATAGCCTCGGTGGAGCGTTCCCTAACAAGGTTCCCGCCACCCTGGAGATCCGTGCGTGTAGCGTAACACAAGTGCACCCCTGCAGGGAATATTAATCTATTCGAATAGCCGTGTCCACGATAACAGGACGCTTTATGCTGAAGCTGGATCTTACCACTACAAACTATTATTATTAAACTGTATGGTTCCGGGTTTTCTTCCTCGCAGGGATGTCGAAGAGATGAACTCAGATACATTGTTAAATTATGATTACAACTTATTATTATACAATGCTGCAACAACTTCTGCTGCATTGTTACTTTCATTACTGTTATATTAACTGTTGGTTGATTCTTACCTCATGCTGCAAGACATCGTCGGAAGATGCTAGTCTTCGATAGGCCTAGCTTCTTACCCTTGCTCTGGATTTCTGTCTTTCAGTCCACTATATACAACCTCTTATTTCCGTTGATACAATGCATAATGCTTAGTAGCGGACGTAAGACTCGCGGGTATACTAGATACTCACCTACTTTATTTCCTTTACTGTTTTGCCTGATCGGCCGCTGCAGTCGACGTTGGAGCCCAGGAGCAGGAGATCCCCGATGCCGACCACCACAACAGGAAGATCCACGATGCCTTCTACGACGTCGAGTTCCCCTTTGACCAGGAGTAGTTTGGAGGTTCCGAGGCAGGAGGCCTCGCCTTTTCGATCGTGTTGTTTTTGTGCTAGCCTTCTTAAGGCAACCTTGTATTCTTGTGTCTGTACTCAGATACTATTGCTTCCGCTGACTTTGTGCTCTCGAGTTGTTGTATTCGAGCCCTCGTGGCCCCCGTCTTGTATTAAACAGCTTGTATTGTTTTATTTGTAGAGTTGTGTTGTGATATCTTATCGTGAGTCCCTGATCTCAATCGTGTACCTTGCGTGTATGATTACTGTACACGGTCTGATTTTAGGGGCGTCACAAGTTGGTATCAAAGCCGACTGCCTGTAGGAAGCCACCCCACCACTACTTGGTCGAAGTCGAGTCTAGTATTTGCAAAACTATTTTGCTAACTTAATATTTGGCTTACGGGCCCACATCGATGTCACTACGTGTGATATCTTTGGTATTAGGATCTTTTTCTCCGTACCTATGCTCTGGGACTCTGATCTCTTATCCTTGTTGGTAAGTTTTATTAACACTGACTTTAGGATTCTCGTACCTCCTTCCTCCCGGAGAGCTCTGCATTCTCGATGATCGCCTGATCCACCTGAAGATTTCGACGATTACTCTCCGATGAATTCCTGAGATCCTACGTGTTCATCGCATTTGCAATCCCATGCCACCGATAAGTCCGTGTGGATAATTGCATCCACCTCCCGATCTGGAAATCACAATTTCCTTGTACTTAAGCATCAAATTATTCCGATGCTTCTATCACTCGATGCCTTTGCATTCTTTCTCCTCCCGATTGAGTGCCGATACTCACATCGGATCCTTTGCGAACCATCCGACCTTTTCATGGATTATTATCCGACTAATCTTACATGGCTTATTCCCTGTGTCAATTGTATTCACCGTGTGTAATACCGTCCCTGTCCCTCGATGATTTGTATTATCATCGACAACCTCCCTTCACTCCTTGCCGATAAAACTTGGTCATGTATATCGTGCTCTGCCTTTTCCTTGGGAAAGACATGCACGTGATACTTGTGTGTCATCACTTTTCCCTTCCATTGGTCTGTATGATCAGACAATCACATTTTTCCTTTCCATTGGTCTGTTTAAACTTTCTTGCGATCATTATAACCTAAGCAGTGATAATTCCCCTGCTTATGTAAACACCTTGGTGTGCAACCTCGTCAGTAACACCTTGTTGCCATTGTTGATGACATTTCGGTAACCACCGGGACGAGAACTTTGCCAATTGGTCCGCCTCGTATTAACGAGCAGGAAAATGGTTATCAATGTCCACTGCTCCTGGTATCGATGTTGTTGCCGACATAGCTGACAAGCTATTCTCTGACCATCCTTGCATCGTGATCGCGTAATATGCCACCACTCTAAGCCACAGTTCCACAGGATCGAAACCTGACTCTTGTTATCTACCCTGTGATATTCCTTCCGATATCAGACTCAGTGCTTGTGTCTGATGATCGGGGCCCCATTCCCATCTTCCGTCATCGGCATCGAATACGTGCCTATCCGCTTAAAACTTCTCACGATGTACTTCCCTGAGGTTAAACTCGAAAGGACTTTGTACCCCATACCCTTGAACAACCCCATTAGATGGATCTTGTATCGATCCGACCCCCTTAAGCGTTACCTCTTAACCTGTTCGTGAGTGCGATGGAGCCCCGAGGAAAGGATAAAAACTCATCGAGATGCACCGATGCAGTACAGTGAAGGCCTCAACGTGAAGGATTAATTTCTTCGAGTAGGGTAACAAGAACCAGAAGATTTGTTAGAAGGTGAAACCGAAACTCTACCCCTTACACTACTTTTAATTCTCGGGGCGAGAATTCTTTGTAGTGGTGGAGAATTGTAACACCCTCAGAATCAGTACAGTAATACCTACAGTGATTCCACTGTTAGTGATCATTACTGTTGATGATCAAGCCATGATCACCTTTGATCATAGCTCTGTCAATTTCCAACCCGGATAAAATTTTCAAATTGGGTAAAATTATAAAACTTTGCTCCAAGAATTGTGGATGCCAGTCAATCAACATGGTCATGGTTAAACCAAGTCACCCTTAGTCATTAGAATAATCACAAGTCTGATGTTTGTGAAACCAATGTTGTGGGGTTATCAAAATTGTTTTGAAAATTAATATGGAAATGGAAATCATAGATCAACCCAAAGTTGTGAAACCTATTAATAGAATTGCCTAGCCATCATAGGGCCATGTTAATATAGTAATGGATATTTTATTAAAGTGTTTTAGGAATAATATGAAATAAAAATAAATGCTTGGTAATTATTGAATTGCCATGGTAATTATAGTAAACAAGTGAAATTTTATATGCACTAAAAATTGTGAAACCATTTTTATTAAATACCAAATAATCAGTAGGTCATATAAAATGATAAATGATATTTTATTAACTATTTAAATAATGCGGAAAAATATAAACAGTAGCAAAAATAGATCAATTTAATATTTCGTGCATTGAATAAAATCTAGATGAATTTTATTGCGGGCCAAACTTTTTGTGGCATCATGTTAAAGTGTAACACTAATATAGGTGCAATTATAACATTTTACAAAATCAAAACCTAGCTAAACTAGATACAAACAGAAAAGAAAATTTAAAAGAAACAAAAACAAAGAAAAATAAAAAGACCTATATCAACGCCTAGGGCGTTGCCCCCCCCATGGCCCACCCAACCCCTGCCCACCTACCCCCATCCCCTACCTCTCACCTGCCCCCCCCACCCCGTACACGCACAGGGACATGGCCATGGCCACTGTGGCCATGCCCCCCCCACCTCACCTGCCCTACCTGCTCCCCCTTCCCCCTCTAGATAAGCCCGAGCCCAACTGCCCCATGGACGGTCGCCCCCATTCCGTCCCCTGCCCCTCCCTCTCCTCTCCCGCAGCGCACCGAGCCCGCCATGGCCGCGGTTGGTGAACACGCGCGTCCACCCTCACCAACGGACCACGCCGAGTTGTCCAGTGTGTTCCCCTTCTTCGTCTTCGTCACCCTCAGCGCGGAGAATCGGGCCGGGACGCGCCGCACGCCGCGAATCGGCCGCCCCCTTCCACCACGACCTCCGCTCCTCGTCGGCGAATTCGCCGTGCTCAGCGCGCCATGGCCTCCCTGTGCCCGCTCCCGAGCTTCACTATGAGCGTCCTCTCCTTCCCAACCCCCTCCGCGCTCGAATTGTCCCCTGGGCTGTCCCTATGACCGTCGTGCCCGTACTTTGTCCGCGGTTGTGCCGCCATGGCCGGAGCGCGCCTGGGCCGTGCCCTGCTTCGCCACGACCGTGCTTTGCCTCCCTTCGCCACGCCCAGCGCCGGCCACCGCCCCGCAGCCCGCACCACCTCCCGCCATGCCTCCCCCTCCCCTCGCCGGAACGCCCCCCCCCCCCCCCTGTCGTGGCCCTTGCCGCCGGTGGCCTCGTTGGTTTAGGCCAGTGGGGTGACCCACTGACTGGTGGGCCAGCCTGTTTAATTAGGCCACTAATCCCCTATTAGATTAATCCCTTTGTTAATTAGAAGTTAATATAACCCCTGGTCTCACCTACACGTGGGTCCAACAGCTTAATAAGCTTTTTAAAACAAATTGTTAACTTGGTGTCAATGACACCTGGGCTCCACCTGATGTTTAATTAAATTAGATAAATTTTATAAGTGGTAGTGTATGACATGTGGACCCCATGTGCTAATTAAATAGATAAAGAAATTGTTTTAATTATCCAGAGGCTGACATGTGGGTCCCCCATGTCAGTGGTACTGTTCTGGATAAGGTTGTGGATAATGTTGCTATTTAAATAATAAAAGAAAATCCAGAAATTGATTTAATTGTTTTAAAACTTTAAAATTCAATATCTTTTAAACCGTAACTCAGATTCAAAAACTTTATACATGAAAAAAATTGATCAAAAAAATATAACGAATACGAATACGCTATCCGTATGTCTACCACCCCCCTCTAACACAACGTACATCGAACAGTCCCCCTCCGGACCGGCAGTCCGATAAATTGTCCGGTACTGTTAGAGTGCCCGGATGAATTTATTCCGAACACGAATGTTTCTCGTATATATCAACTAGCACGGATACACCCTCCCTTATGTTTGTCCGGTACCCACGACACCTCCGGCTTGATCCTTCCCCCTCCGGACACCTTGTCCGATAATCACCCGGAGCTGGCAGTTCATCCCCGGATGAATTTCCGTTCCGAGCAACGTGCATTGCACTGCGTTAGAACACCGTTAACATTTCATCTGTCATGTCATGCATCTGTTTGTATATGCTTGCTGTGTATTTACTGTTACTTCCCCCCCCCTTAATCTCCGGTAGACCCCGCTGCTGCCGTCGACTACACCGTTGTTGAGTACGACTACGTCGTCGACGACCGTACCCCTACAGTCGAGCTTCCAGTCAAGCAGAGCCATTCTCTTCCCCAGATATCGCCTATCTTTCCGTACATTTCTTGCACTAGGCATTGTTACTGCTGCTGCTACGATTACAATCCTATTCAATTCATAGCCTGTTTTTGTCGCCCATTGATGTACCTTCCTTTAATCCTATGCTGCCTATTATTACTTATGCATTATTCAGCAGTAACCCCTGCGCATTGTTAGCTAGGTTTAGAATAGAGGGTCATGGTCACTCTGGGAGTGATCGCGGGAACGATATATTACAACTGCAACAGGTACGGATCAATGCAGACGCCCTAGGGAACCTACAACGGCGAGACTCTGCCGAGTCGCTTCGAGTTTGACTTACGAGTGGAATGGACTCGTATTTCACTCTCGTCGGCTCAGTAGCGTAGCATCACCGGGATGATACGGGGTTTACCTCTTTAGTTCATTACGCTGATGTCTTTGTCAAACCTTTTTAAGTGTGCCATCGAGGGTGATACCTCCTGGTTTCACTTAATGGTAGGAACTCGAACCAACTGGTGTCCTTAAAGGTAAGAAGCCGGGCGACCCAACGGTGCCCTCGAGTGGTATTGCGACGGGACGATAGGGAGGGTACGACCAGTGTACCGGTGTGCTTGGCCCCTGATCGTTGGCCGCGAGAGTTACCAAACCACGAAAGTCGAGCTCCTCCAGGAGTACACGCGAGACAAGGTAAGGAGACGGTTCACCTTGTTGATAACCGCAGTGACTTGGTGGGACGACAGGGAAGGCACCGATGTACTGGTGGTCCTGGCTGCTGTCATTGTCCGCGGGTCAGTTAAGTCGAGGCAACGATAACGGTTGTCACACAGGTTAATTAAAATGCTAAATGGTTCAGTGAATGTCTTGAGTTGGCTATATGCCATGTACGCACTACCTACCCGTGGGAATTACGAGTTATGGGCTCCTCTACTTCGTAGTGTCGTCCGAGGACTCTTCAGACGTCAGCAGTACCGCGGCCTGCGCCGGGAAGTGGTGTTGTCTTATTTGCCGCGGCAGTGTGATTTGTATTTGCTTTGATTTAACTTCACCGGCCAGCCTCGCACCGTGCAGGAGTACGTCGGGGTTAGGGTCCAAAGCCCCACGTACATAGGATATAGTCCGGCGGATGACCTCTCTGTTGAGTTTGAAAGATGGGCTATGAAGTGTCGGATAGCCTCGGTGGAGCGTTCCCTAACAAGGTTCCCGCCACCCTGGAGATCCGTGCGTGTAGCGTAACACAAGTGCACCCCTGCAGGGAAGATTAATCTATTCGAATAGCCGTGTCCACGGTAACAGGACGCTTTATGCTGAAGCTGGATCTTACCATTACAAACTATTATTATTAGACTGTATGGTTCCGGGTTTTCTTCCTCGCGGGGATGTCGAGGAGGTGAACTCAGAGGCATTGTTAAATTATGATTACAACTTATTATTATACAATGCTGCAGCAACTTCTGCTGCATTGTTACTTTCATTACTGTTATATTAACTGTTGGCTGATTCTTACCTCATGCTGCAAGACATCGTCGGAAGATGCTAGTCTTCGATAGGCCTTGCTTCTTACCCTTGCTCTGGATTTCTATCTTTCAGTCCACTATATACAACCTCTTATTTCCGTTGATACAATGCATAATGCTTAGTAGCGGACGTAAGACTCGCGGGTATACTAGATACTCACCTACTTTATTTCCTTTACTGTTTTGCCTGATCGGCCGCTGCAGTCGACGTTGGAGCCCAGGAGCAGGAGATCCCCGATGCCGACCACCACAACAGGAAGATCCCCGATGCCTTCTACGACGTCGAGTTCCCCTTTGACCAGGAGTAGTTTGGAGGTTCCCAGGCAGGAGGCCTCGCCTTTTTGATCGTGTTGTTTTTGTGCTAGCCTTCTTAAGGCAACCTTGTATTCTTGTGTCTGTACTCATATACTATTGCTTCCGCTGACTTTGTGCTCTCGAGTTGTTGTATTCGAGCCCTCGTGGCCCCCGTCTTGTATTAAACAACTTGTATTATTTTATTTGTAGAGTTGTGTTGTGATATCTTATCGTGAGTCCCTGATCTCGATCGTGTACCTTGCGTGTATGATTACTGTACACGGTCTGATTTTGGGGGCGTCACAGGTGCATGCCCCGGTCTTGGGACTGCGGGTGGATGGTCGTCATGTGAGAACGTGATGCTGGTCTCCGTTCCATGTAGCAAGTAGACGTTGAATGTGTTTATGCTCTCAGCTGCTCTGGCCTGCAGGGTTTGGGCGTCGCGTTGTGTTTGCGGTATCCTTCCTTCTTGGACCATGAGAACATGTGCTCGCGACGGGCTGTGACGTCCTTTCGTGCTTGAGGTCGGCGCCTTCTCGGGTCGTTTGTTGCGTCTGTCTTCTTTCTGCTTCTCCTTCTTGAGGTCGTCGGCTAGCTCGTTGAACAGACGGCAGTCTCTCAAAGTGTGACTTGACCTGACGCGTCCCCAGTCATCCTCGAAGCTGTGGATCATGCAGGGTCCTGCTAGCTGCTCTCTGGCCGTGAGTTTGCTAGATCCGGCGTGCCTCTTCCTTCTTGAGATTCTGAAGATCTGCTCGTGATCCTCCGGGTGCTCGTGGAAGCGAGGATCGGTTTCGATTCCTCGACTCATGTCTTGGTTCTTGATAAGGTTGGCGAATTCATCTGACCTTCGATCTGGGTCGTCGTACTCGCCAACGGGTGTCTCGGAGTCGCTGTCTTGGTTGGCGGCGGATGCCCATGCGTGCCTTTTGGGTCGTCGATTCCTTCTGCCTTGGCGGTGGTTCTGCTGATCGTTAGATTCAATCTCGTAGTCGTCGTCTCGATGTGCGGCGGGTGCCCGGGCGGTGGAGGGTTGTCGGAAGATTTGCGAGTCCTCCGCTCCGCGTCGCAGTTCGTCGAGTGGGATTCCTTCGTAAAGGCCCCTCGCCGTTCTTCTGGGTCGTCGACTCCTTTGGCGTCGGCGCTGTACTTGGCCGTTACCGTAGTATCGGTCCTGGCGTGACTGCAGCTCGAGTGGTCTTGATGGGGTGGCGAGGATGTCCGTCGTGATCTTGAATCCTTCGAGTGGGCTAGGTCCGGTTCTTGCCCTTGAGTTGTGGCTTGCTGAATATGGGACCGCCGAGATCGTGATCCCAACCTGCGTAGTCCCCACGGCCGGCGCCAATTGACGGGGATTAACCCCGGCAAATCCCATGGTCAGGGACCCTGGGTTAGTCATGAAAGGCGCAGGTTGGACGATAAGTCGTCGGCAAACAAGGAGGCTCGCTCCTGCTCGATATTATTGATTGGGGAGATGCGATTACAGAGGAAGCCGAGGCTGGAGCGCTCAGGCTAGGGCTACAGGTGAGATTCGATGTCCTTGGTGTCGCCCCTCCTAGCCCTTATATACCGGGCAAGGTCTCGGGGAGTTCATCTACATGTACAGGTAAACTTTCCTAACCCTAGCTTGCCCCGTACGGCAGGTCTTCGCACCTTCCTTGTGAGTCGAGGACTTCTACGTCGGTGCCATCTAGTGGGCCGAGGCCGTATCTTCATGGGCCTTCTGCCTTCATGGACACCAGGTAGGCTCATCCGTAGGAGTCGCGGGGTCACCCCCTCGTCATGCCCCCTGATGACTAGTTTGAGTGACAGCAACATGAGTTTAGGGGATGTGCTGTTGCCACAAGGGGAAAACAACAGTGCTTGTGACCGCAGTTGAAAGGATTGTTTACTTTACACAAAGTTCTTTTAATGTAGTTGTCTGTTGCTTTGGGTTTACACTCTGGGTGGGGATCACAACTTAATACCAGCGAGATGTTCTGGATTGATATCTCAAGGTAGATGATTAGTAGTAGATGCAATTGGATTTTGGTCTACTTATTTTGGCGTACCGCCCATGCTTTTGAACCTCTTCCGTTCTTTGTAGCATGGTTAGCATTGCGGTGCGTTCTTTATCCTGTCAACTGCCGAACTGTGATTTGTTTACCTCTCATAGCACTTTTATCGTCTTTTAGGAGAGAGACATCACTAGTGAACATCACGGGACCCTGTTTCATATTCTCATCACTGTTTACACGCTCAATTTATTTCATGCTTTTACTTTCTAGTTGCAATTACTATTATCCTTTATCCTTTGCGTTTGATCTTTTGTAAACAACAAGGCCGGAGAGATTTACAACCTCTCTGAACTTCGTTGGGAGCAAAGTTATTTGTATTGTGTGCAGATCCACGTCAACCGCCTTATTTCTAGCGCCGTTGTCACCTACTTGTCGCTTTCGGAGTCCTAAGGGAGACAAACCCTATCCTCTACGTAGGGGAAATTTGCTGCTATCCTACATCTCACCTTCCACTCAAGATGACCGAAGATGGTGTGTGATTTGGACTATTGCGAACCAACTCGCAGGGCGACAAAGCAGTATCGTGACTGCAGTTGCATTATCGGCCCTCTTTCTTTGACTGACGATGTCGAGCGTTACGTTTTGCAGGGGGTGGCCTCAAAGGCGACCATCATCAATGGGTCATCTGCCTCCGGCAAGACGATGAACGTCTCCTATCACGTCTTCATCGCGACGTTGTATGATGAAACGGGTGAGAACTAGGCGTTGTGCAATGACGACTTAAGCAAAGAGAGTGGGAAAATGACGGTCTTTTGCACGAGGACAATGGTGGATTTATCCAAATGCGTAAGCTCTACTTCGGTTTTGGTTGGGTCCAAGGCGACGGATGCCTAAGTTGCGAATGCGAGCGAGAAGTATGGGGTATGTGTGGCGTTTCTTTCATCAATCATTTAGATTTACACCATATATCATGAGATTATGGTTTTGAGGACCATCCATTGCAAAAAGACTTCTTCTCGTTGGTCATGTGAACATGCACCATGATGATAAAAAAAACTAGTTTTTGAATCCATTGAGATGATTCAAAAATGTCGCTATTTTGACTCCAAAGCGCATTGAATGCAACCCAGAAAGCCATTGTCTATAGCCCATGATGATAAAAAACTAGATTTTGAATCCATTGAGATGATTCAAAAATGTCGCTGACGGGGACCAACCCCGGCAAATCCCATGGTAAGGGACCCTGGGTTAGTCATGAGAGACGCAGGTTGGACGATGGCTCGTCGGCAAACAGGGAGGCTCGCTCATGCTCGATATTATTGATTGGGGAGATGCGATTACAGTGGAGGCCAAGCTGAAGCGCTCAAGGCTAGGGTTACAAGTAAGATTCCGTCCCTTTGGTGTCGCCCCTCCCAGCCCTTATATAGCGGGCTAGGTCTCGGGGAGTTCATCTACGTGTACAGGTAAACTTTCCTAATCCTAGCTTGCTCCGTACGGCAGGTCTTCGCACCTTCCTTGTGAGTCGAGGACCTCTACGTCGGTGCCATCTAGTGGGCCAAGGCCGTATCTTCATGGGCCTTCTGCCTTCACGGACACCAGGTAGGCTCATCCGTAGGAGTCGTGGGGTCACCCCCTCGTCAGTAGCCCCCGAGTGCCTGGGAGACTCGAGGAGTCGCGCAGGGACTCGAGTACATTCATTTGTCGTTTATTGATATGCACGGTTCATCCGCGGGTCGCTGGCAGTCTGGTGGCCATGACAAAACCTGTTTCGAGGGATGCTAAGCTCAAAGAGCCCAAGGAGTCGACGGATCGAGCCTTGGTGAATTGCACTAGGGAAAATACCACAGTAGCCCAATCAAACCCACGTCCCTCGACGTGAGCTTGGAACACTGGTGTCGAGCAAAAGTCCGGCCGCTTCAGGTCTTACGATGTTCATTTGCCGCCAGTAATGTGTGTAGCCTAAGGCGCGTCCGCCCGACTTATCTATCATGCTCTGCGCATGGGAAAGGTTGGGAGTGAAATCACTCTTCGGCAAGTCCCAACCCGGCCGTACTTCGCAGCGGGGTCTTACCTACACGCTAATCTTGCGTGGCATCTGGACACAGTGTATCGTGTTCCAGGAATTGTGTGTTTTTGAGGCGCGGAGCCTTATAGCATTGCACCCTCTTGGAACAAAACATCAAGCGAGCTGTTCACTCATTCACCCGAGGAGCTTTGTTTCGAGTGCTCGGTCGGGGTTTTTTTTGCGAGTAATCACTCGAGTGCCGTTTTCGGCTCTTGAGGTGAGGGAGCACCCGAGACTCGTAGCGCCGTATGGTCATGGCGAGTGTTTTGTTTGTCTTGCGTCGGGTTGAGGGAGCACCCGGGACTCTCATTGGTGCGAGTGTTCACTCGAGCACTTGTCTGGCTTTTAGGTGAGGGAGCACCCGAGACTCTTATTGGTGCGAGTGTTCACTCGAGCACGTGGTTGGCTTTTAGGTGAAGGAGCACCCGAGACCCTTATTGGTGTACGCTCCCGATGGGAGTAAGATGTTTTTCTTCCTTGGGGAAAAGATCTGAAAAGATGGAATCTCTGAGCCTTGATGGCGTACTGAGTGCGCCTTGCTGTTTGGGTTTCTTCGCCATTCGTTAGGGATAGTGATGCCTCTGTTTGATGGCTATCAGTGATGCGCTGCCAGTGAACCGTCATATCTCGAGGACCGGTCATAATGATGGCCGTTTGTGGCGTGCGGCAGGCGCCGGTTGAGTTTCCCATGTGTGCGTTGGAAACGCGCGCGAATTGGCGTGCCCTGCGTACAGTGCTTCCCGTGGGAAAGCAGCTTTCGTCTTGGAATTCGAGACGGCTGGGTCGTTTGGTCTTTGAATTAATTGCTGCTGTCGTCTTGGCTTCTCTGTGCTTCGAGGATTTTTGTTCTATAAATAGGCCTTTCTCTTCTACGCTTCTATCCAATTCGCTGCTTCACCTCTTTCTTCATCTCTCCTTCCGCTCATGGTTCCTAGGCGAGGCGTTGGCCGTGGCCGTGCTCGTCGTGGCCGTGGTGGCCACACACCACGCTCATGTCGTGGAGGTCGTCATGGTGCGGTGCCAGTGCCTTCCTCCTCTCCCTTGGAGGAGGGATTCTGGCGCTATGATTTTATTTTGCGCGTTCGTGGCCAAAGTGCCAATCGCATCCTTCTTCCCTCTTCTTTTTCTTCCATTGTCTCTGAACGTGGCTTGGATGGCCTGCTTCTGCACCTTCAAGGGAGCTATCGATCTCCTTCTTATGTTGAGTTGGAGGTTGATAGCTCTTGCTTGATTTTTCTTGGCTCTGGTTGGGGTTTATTTGCTCGGCGGTTGAATTTGCGAGATGGTGATATGCTTAGCTGTCGCTTTGACGGTGAGAGCACTGTCATTGTCCGCGCGTTCGATCCGAGTGGCAATAGCATGGATCCGCATGGGCAGGAGTCGAGCAGCGACAGCTCCATGAAGTCGAGGAGTCCTTCGCCTGCGTCTTCAACTGCTTCTTCCTCCAGGGACTCTTCTGATGGTGGTGGTGAGCCGTCTTCAACTGCTTCCTCCTCTGCTTCTGAAGAAGACCTCGATGTCAAGCCACCGGTTAAACGAGCGCGGCAGGCGACCTTGTAGAATTGGAGGAGGCGGCGTCATCTTTTCCGGCAGTTTGGGCGGAGCTGGAGAAGAAGCTAGAGGAGCAGGAGAAGAAGCTGGTGGAGCAGCTTCCCCAGTGGCTCCCCAAATAAGTCGAGCTTCACCTTTTGTTATGTCATTGACATCATGAGCCTGCTGCTTCCATCCCTACTTTGTCTGTGATGATGCTCTTGTACTATAGTTGATTACCCCTCATGGGCACCCATGTAGAAGTCATAGTTCCTTGGGTGATTTCCTCTTGTAATAAGAGTTGCCTTCTATCCAAATGTAGTTGAGTCCTTTTTGTATTGAGGATGGTATCTATGATGTAAACCATGCTTTATCCTTTGTGTGTATTTTAGCTTTTATGCCACCAAAAAACTGTGTCTTCACCATTAGGAGTTGTCTTTGAATCCCCCTTTTTTTTGGAACTGAGAGTTACGTTTGAGTCTTTTGCGGCTGGGAACTGTCTTCGGGTCCGTCTTGTACTTGGTACTGTGGGTTTTTGTCGGGTGCGCGACAGCGCTCCCGATGGGAGTAGCCCCCGAGGCTACGCTCGAGGGCAGAAAACACAAATTTTTCACACCTACGGTACCCGAAACCAAGATCTATGCTATGGCGATGTAAAGTAACGGAGGGAATCGGTGTTCATACCTTTGAAGACCGAAAGAGGGAAACGTTCTTACGAACGTGGTTGGCGTAGACTCAGAACTACGACCTCCCTGTCGTGTAGAAGACCACCACCGGCGAGGATGACTCCCGGTAAACCTCCAGCGACGAAGTAGCACCACAGGTGTAGTGCCTCGAAGAGATTATACACGTACGGTACAATCGATGTTCCTCCCGGGCCCCGAACCAGGCGAGCAGCGGAAGAAAGATGGCTACGGATCCCGACTCCAGCAGAGCGACGGCCTGCCTTATGGTGGAGAACTCCAGTCCTGGTGCAGACTCCAAACAAGGGGAGTCCACTTCCGGGAAGGAGAAGGAAGAAAGAAGGAGATTTTGTGTCTTGGGAAAAAGGGGGGTCTACCCCTCCTTATATAGGCCAAGGGGGGGTGTGATCCTCCTCCCCTCCCCCATGTGGGACTAAACCCCCAAGGGGGGGGTGCGCCGGCCATAGGGGGGGATGGGCCCCACCCTTGGCGCCAAGCCCAAGGGGGGAAACCCCCTCCTCCCCTAATGGGCCCCATGGGCCCATATAGCCTTTTCCCATTTTTTAATTTATTTAATATGTTTTAAATATTTAATTCAGATAATTAAATAATAAAAACATTATTAAAACAATTAAACTTTATTTTGAACTATTCAAAATGTCCGGAAACCATTCCGTCCTCCTTCGGAACTATTCCGGTGATTTCTCCTATTTCACCGATTGATCCCGTAACTTTCCTATGCATCGATTGCCCTTAAGTGTAACACCCTAACGGTCCGGGAAACAGCAGACATGGTCGAGACTCTTCTCATTGACCAATGACTAGTCAGTTGGACCTGGTTACAATCCTTGACAGCCCCTGCGCTTCCATCGAATGAACTTCGATCGCTTTTGGAAACCGTTAACGATACGACGTAATCCCTTTGTGTTGCGGTACTTTGTTTGTCCGAGGTTTGATCGTCGGTATCCCACATACCGTGTTCACATCTCGTTCACAACAAACAACTTCTCTCGTCCATGATCATTGCATCTCTTGTGACCTAGTCACGTCCTTGCAAGGTGTTGATGCAATATCACCGAGTGGGCCCAGAGTACCTGTCCTATCACAAGGACTGACAAATCCCGCTTTGATCTATTAACATACTCATCAACCATCTATTTCGGAATACCCAAAGTGCTCCGTTATAGCCAGCATATTTCAGTCAGGCGGTGGGATACAAATCAAAGTTTCCTCATAGATCGTGATTATGTATGATCATTACGGTCTAAGGACTAAGCCATACGTTACAAAGTCATAGCAACGCTGAACTATGTGACTCGATCACATTGCAATACTTTAGGTGGGTGTACGTCCATCACATCATTCCCCTTAATGATATGACCTCATTGTCAATGGACTTAAGTGTCGCCATGATCAGGAAAGTTTGATCAATCAATTGCCCAATGAGATAGTTTACCCGAGTTAAACTACGGACCATGTTTTATACTACACCTGTATTAGTATTTCCAAGTAATACAGTTATAGCACAGTATAAAACGTATTATGAACAAAACGGATATGTGACAAATATCTTTATTGATTTGTCTCTAGGGCACATATCCAACAGTCTCCCACTTGCACTAGAGTACAAATTACACTAGTTTACATCAGGTATGTATCTAACACCAATGGTCTCTCGGTGTTCTTCAAACTTGCCCTGTGGAAGAGGTTTAGTCATCGGGTCTACTGCGTTCAGATCCGTATGTATCTTGTGAATCCTAGTGTGTCCATCCCTGACGTAGTCCCGCGTCACATGGAACTTTCAGAGGATGTGCTTGGCTGTAGAGTGAGTTCTTGGCTCCTTCGCGTTAGCAATGGCACCCGTGTTATCGCAGAAGATCCCCATGGGGTCAGTGCAACTGGGAAAGACGCCAAGCTCGATCACGAACTTCTTCATCCACAGCGCCTCATTTGACTCTTCGCAAGCGGCAATATACTCCGACTCCATTGAAGATTGAGCGACGACTGACTGTTTGCCGCTCCTCCAGCTAATTGCGCCACCGTTCAACATGAAAACATATCCCGTCTGGGATTTCGAGTCATCTAGATCTGAGCCGAGGCTTGCGTCAACGTAACCTTTTACGGTGAGCTCCTCATCAACTCCTCCATAAACAAGAAAAAGATCCTTGGTTCTTCTTAAGTACTTAAGGATGTTCTTTACTGCTGTCCAGTGAGCCATTCCCGGGTTACTCTGGTAGCGATTAGTCATACTAATGGCCAGCGCTAAATCCGGTCTGGTACATAACATAGCATACATGAGAGAACCTATGGCTGAGGCATAGGGCTTTGAGGACATCTCCTCTTTCTCTTTTGCTGTGGTTGGGCATTGAGTCACGCTTAATTTGACACCTTTTATAACTGGCAAGAGACCTCTCTTGGAGTCATCTATTTTGAACCTTTTCAATATCTTGTCAATATAAGTGTTCTGACTCAAGGCCAACCGTCGATTAGGTCTATCTCTATAGATCTTAATCCCCAATATGTACGCAGCTTCACCTAGGTCCTTCATGGAAAATTGTCCATTCAGATATTCCTTCACTTCCTCTAAGAATTTCTTATCGTTCCCTATTAGTAATATGTCATCTACATATAACACAAGGAATGCTACAGAGCTCCCACTCAGTTTCTTATAGACGCAGAACTCTTCGACGTTTTGGACAAATCCAAAAGCTTTAATGACCTCATCGAATCGAAGATTCCAGCTCCGAGATGCTTGCTTCAACCCATAGATGGACCGTTGAAGCTTGCAAACCTTACCAGCGTTCCTTGGATCGACAAACCCCTCTGGTTGCATCATATACAACTCTTCCTCAATGTTGCCATTTAGGAATGCAGTTTTCACATCCATCTGCCGTATCTCGTAATCATGATATGCAGCTATTGCTAGTAGGATCCGAATAGACTTTATCATCGCTACAGGAGAGAACGTCTCCTCGTAGTCAACTCCTTGAATTTATCGGAAACCCTTCGCGACAAGTCGAGCTTTATAGACAGATACGTTTCCGTCTGCGTCAGTCTTTTTCTTGAAAATCCATTTATTCTCGACGGCCTTGCGGTCCTCGGGAATATCCACCAAAGTCCATACTTTGTTGGTGTACATGGAGTCTATTTCGGATTTCATGGCTTCAAGCCATTTCTCGGACTCGGGTCCCTCCATTGCTTCTTTGTAACTTGTAGGTTCATCCGACTCATCAGCCGAGATTGCATTCACAAGCTGTCCGTAAAACTCAGTAGGTTGACGGACTCTTGATGACCTACGAGGCATAAAAGGTTCCTCTTCATTCTCATCATGATCATCATTAATGTCATGATCGTTATGAATGTCGTTCTGGCCATTCTCTTCAGCTCCCACTGTGGAAGATGGTTCCAGAACAATTTCCGTAGCCGTTTCTTCCAATTGGAGTGATTGGTCAGTCACTTCATCGAGGTCTATTTTCCTCCCACCCAACTCTTTCGCGAGAAACTCCTTCTGAAGAAAGTGTCCCGTCTTGGCAACAAACGTTTTGCTGTCAGACTTGTTGTAGAAGGTGTATCCACAAGTTTCCTTGGGATAGCCCACAAAGATGCACTTATCCGCCTTGGATTCAAGTTTGTCAGGCTGTAGTTTCCTAACATAAGCCTCACAACCCCAAATCTTCAGGTGAGACAACTCAGGTTTTGTGCCATGCCATTCTTCAAATGGTGTTGTCTTTACGGATTTGGATGGTGCCCTATTAAGAATATGAACGGCAGTTTCTAATGCATACCCCCAGAATGACACAGGCAAATCAGTATGAGACATTATCGATCGTACACTATCCAATAGGGTTCGATTACGTCGCTCAGCCACACCGTTTCTCTGAGGTGTGCCTGCCGGCGTAAGCTGTGGTACTATGCCACAAGACTTCAGATGATTGCGAAACTCGTGACTCAAATACTCGCCACCTCGATCCGATCGAAGGTGCTTGATTTTTCTTCCGAGTTGATTTTCGACCTCATTCTGAAATTCCTTGAACTTTTCAAAGGTTTCAGACTTGTGCTTCATCAAGTAAATATACCCATATCTACTCAAATCATCAGTAAAGGTCACGAAGTAACGAAGACCATTGCGAGTGGGGACGTTCATGGGTCCACATACATCCGAGTGTATGATCCCCAATAAGACATCCGCACGCTCCATTACGCCATTGAATGGAGTCCTTGTCATTTTGCCCATGAGGCATTGTTCACATGTATCAAGGGATCCAAAATCCAATGACTCAACAATTCCATCCTTATGGAGCTTCTCCATGCGTTATATACCAATATGACCAAGTCGGCAATGCCACATCATCATGTGATCTTCATCATTCTTCAATCTTTTGGCCTCAATATTGTTAATGTGACACACATCACCATCGAGATTAAGTACGAATAAACCATGCAACTCCGGTGCGTGAACATAAAACATTTCATCCTTATAAATCGAACAACCAATTGTATCATACTTAAAAGAATAGTGGTCTCGCTTCAAGCAAGAGCCACTAACGATGTTCACACTCAACGAGGGTACATAGTAGCAATTATTCAGAACTAAAACCAATCCCGAAGGGAGACTAATATGCTTCGTGCCGACCGCCAAGACCTCAATCCGACAGCCATTCCCCACGCGCATCGTCACTTCATCTTTGAGCAAGTGTCTCCTATTCCTTAGTCCCTGAATGGAATTAGAAATATGAGCGACAGATCCTGTATCAAATATCCAGGATGTGTTCCCAGCGCTTGTCAAGAGAAGATCAACAATATGTATATCAAATATACCTTCGTCTCTCTTGGCAACCTTGCCAGCCTTCTTGTCCTTTAGGTACTTGGGACAGTTGCGTTTCCAGTGACCTTCACCCTTGCAGTAGAAGCACTCCACTCCGAGTTTAGGCTTGGGTGCCTTGGGAGGAGCGGCAACTGACTTGCCATCCCTCTGGGGGCCACCTCTCTTGGCCTTCTCCCGCCTACTTGTCTTCTTGAAGTCAATGGTCTTGTTGACCATGAAGAAGGCGTGCTCCTTCTTGATCTCAACCTCGGCGCTCTTCAGCATGGCGAACAACTCAGAAGGGGTTTTGGTCATCCCCTGCATGTTGTAGTTCAGCACAAAGCCTTTGTAGCTAGGGGGAAGCGACTGCAACACCCTATCAACAGCAAGTTCATTTGGAATCTGGCATTCCAGAGCATTCAAGCGCTGAACGTAGCCAGACATTTTGACTACGTGCTCACTCACGCTGCCGTGCTCGTCCATCTTTGTTGAGAAGAAGGCTTCAGAAGCCTCGTACCGTTCAGCCCTGGCTTGAGGTGCGAAGACCGCCTTGAGGTCGGTGATAATCTCATATGCACCCATCCTCTCAAAGCGTTTCTGCAGCTCAGCCTCCATGGAGTAGAGCATGCCACTCTGGACAAGGTTGTAATCATCAGTCCTGGAGAGATAGACATTCTTCTCGTCTTGACTGGCATCATCTGCTGGTGCGTCACCTAACGCGTCCTCTAGTACGTATGCCATTTTGAGGGGAACGAGTAGAATCCTTAGGGTGCGGAACCAGTTGGTGAAGTTTGTCCCATCTATTTTTAGTTTATCTTTCTCTAGGAATGATCCTAAGTTGAACGAGGGGCGAGGTGCTGCCATCTACAAGGTTGATTCACAAGGATACATATTTAGACTTTTGTTCATAATGTGGAGTTTCAATTTAATCTCAAAATTCTAGAAATCTCCCACTTAGATAAACACCTCTCAATTTAACTAAGTGATTACACAATCCCAGCCCCCATACCTCCCCCGATCGTTACGGCCATCAGTATGCGAACCAGGTAGGCCTCTAAGCCAATCACATCAGGCATGTGACTCGTGCTCGACCTTTCGGTCTTCTGTGTTCCAGGCCCGCATCTACATACGTCAAGCCTGCCAATCGGACCTTGATGTTAGCTGTTCAGCAAGGCCGTATCTGCATATGCCAGGCTTGCCGAACCCAACCTCATGCGAACTCCGTTTAATATGTAGGACAACTCCGGTATGTATGGAGCATCAAGCCATATGGGAGAACCTTCCAGGCGGTGCCCACCAAGGGAGAACACAATGTTGGTATTGTGAGAGATGGTCCTGTTTCGTGCTACCGTCGATATATCTAGCATACTAGCATAAAACAGGAAGTAAAACTGTAAATCATACAACCTATGATCCCCCTTCATGCAAAGCAAAGTTAAACGCCTTTTTACTTTAGCTTGTGCGAGTTTTACGTGGCTTCTAGGGGTTTCGAGAGAGAGAACCGTTTCTATCCTGCGAAAAACATGCCACAACACCGTCTCCCATCCGTTTCTATTACACCCCTATCGGGGCCCTCCGTTGCAAACATCTTCGCATCGCTAATGCAGAGAGACAGACACCCCCCAGCCACTTTATATGGTACAAGCCATATGTCAAGCGTGGAACCAGTCTCGCGTAAACGCGTAAGGTCGGTCGGGGGCCGCTTCATCAAACATTGCCGCAACGCTAAATGAGTACACGTGGGAGGGTAACGAACGAAGATTCGATGCCCACATCCTAGATGTGTTCTATCCGTACAAAACATCTACGCATAGCTAGCTCTGATACCACTGTTGGGATACGGGGCAGAAAACACAAAATTTTCACACCTACGGTACCCGAAACCAAGATCTATGCTATGGCGATGTAAAGTAACGGAGGGAATCGGTGTTCATACCTTTGAAGACCGAAAGAGGGAAACGTTCTTACGAACGTGGTTGGCGTAGACTCAGAACTACGACCTCCCTGTCGTGTAGAAGACCACCACCGGCGAGGATGACTCCCGGTAAACCTCCAGCGACGAAGTAGCACCACAGGTGTAGTGCCTCGAAGAGATTATACACGTACGGTACAATCGATGTTCCTCCCGGGCCCCGAACCAGGCGAGCAGCGGAAGAAAGATGGCTACGGATCCCGACTCCAGCAGAGCGACGACCTGCCTTATGGTGGAGAACTCCAGTCCTGGTGCAGACTCCAAACAAGGGGAGTCCACTTCCGGGAAGGAGAAGGAAGAAAGAAGGAGATTTTGTGTCTTGGGAAAAAGGGGGGTCTACCCCTCCTTATATAGGCCAAGGGGGGGTGTGATCCTCCTCCCCTCCCCCATGTGGGACTAAACCCCCAAGGGGGGGAGGTGCGCCGGCCATAGGGGGGGATGGGCCCCACCCTTGGCGCCAAGCCCAAGGGGGGAAACCCCCTCCTCCCCTAATGGGCCCCATGGGCCCATATAGCCTTTTCCCATTTTTTAATTTATTTAATATGTTTTAAATATTTAATTCAGATAATTAAATAATAAAAACATTATTAAAACAATTAAACTTTATTTTGAACTATTCAAAATGTCCGGAAACCATTCCGTCCTCCTCCGGAACTATTCCGGTGATTTCTCCTATTTCACCGATTGATCCCGTAACTGTCTTATGCATCGATTGCCCTTAAGTGTAACACCCTAACGGTCCGGGAAACAGCAGACATGGTCGAGACTCTTCTTATTGACCAATGACTAGTCAGTTGGACCTGGTTACAATCCTTGACAGCCCCTGCGCTTCCATCGAATGAACTTCGATCGCTTTTGGAAACCGTTAACGATACGACGTAATCCCTTTGTGCTGCGGTACTTTGTTTGTCCGAGGTTTGATCGTTGGTATCCCACATACCGTGTTCACATCTCGTTCACAACAAACAACTTCTCTCGTCCATGATCATTGCACCTCTTGTGACCTAGTCACGTCCTTGCAAGGTGTTGATGCAATATCACCGAGTGGGCCCAGAGTACCTGTCCTGTCACAAGGACTGACAAATCCCGCTCTGATCTATTAACATACTCATCAACCATCTATTTCGGAATACCCAAAGTGCTCCGTTATAGCCAGCATATTTCAGTCAGGCGGTGGGATACAAATCAAAGTTTCCTCATAGATCGTGATTACGTATGATCATTACGGTCTAAGGACTAAGCCATACGTTACAAAGTCATAGCAACGCTGAACTATGTGACTCGATCACATTGCAATACTTTAGGTGGGTGTACGTCCATCACATCATTCCCCTTAATGATATGACCTCATTGTCAATGGACTTAAGTGTCGCCATGATCAGGAAAGCTTGATCAATCAATTGCCCAATGAGATAGTTTACCCGAGTTAAACTACAGACCATGTTTTATACTACACATGTATTAGTATTTCCAAGTAATACAGTTATAGCACAGTATAAAACGTATTATGAACAAAACGGATATGTGACAAATATCTTTATTAATTTGTCTCTAGGGCACATATCCAACAAAAGGGTCAGGCGTAGGCTAGAGTATTGTTTCCTTTGTTGCCTTTTATCGGGTGTGCGGCAGCGCTCCCGATGGGAGTAGCCCCCGAGTATTTAGGTGATCGTTGGCGATCGGGTGAAGACTAGATGAACTTGTGCTTCCTCCAAAGTTTCTTCAAAAGTGTTTGTATGTCATGTGTGTGTTGATGGTTGTCTCTCGGGTGGGATTTGTGCTCGAGACCCCGAGTGCTTCGTGAAGGAGGTCGCGTAGGCGATGGCGTTGCTCAGGGAGTTTTTATTCTTAGGCCCTCGAGTGCTTCGATTAGGATCGCGTGGGCGATAGAGTTGCTCGGGGGGGAGTTTCCTCTTTAGCCCCCGAGTGCTTCGATTAGGATCGCGAGTGCGATAACAGTTGCTCGGGGGGGGGGGGAGTTTCCTCTTCAGCCCCCGAGTGCTTCGATTAAGATCGCGAGTGCGATAACAGTTGCTCGGGGGGGGTGTTCCTCTTCAGCCCCCGAGTGCTTCGATTAAGATCGCGAGTGCGATAACAGTTGCTCGAGGGGGAGTTTCCTCTTCAGCCCCCGAGTGCTTCGGTTAAGATCGCGAGTGCGATAACAATTGCTCGGGGGGGGGGAGTTTCCTCTTCAGCCCCCGAGTGCTTCGATTAAGATCGCGAGGGCGATAGAGTTGCTCGACGGGGAGTTTCCTCTTCAGCCCCCCGAGTGCTTCGATTAAGATCGCAAGGGCGATAGAGTTGCTCGGGGGGCAGTTTCCTCTTCAGCCCCCGAGTGCTTCGATTAGGATCACGAGTGCGATAACAGTTGCTCGAGGGGGGGAGTTTCCTCTTCAGCCCCCGAGTGCTTCGATTAGGATCGCGAGTGCGATAACAGTTGCTCGGGGGGAGTTTCCTCTTCAGGCCCCGAGTGTTTTGAGATGGTAGTATTTGGGAAACACTTATTTTATTGCTGTCAAGCGATTTACATGAGTTGCCAGTCATGTCCGACCGATAGGGGCTATGGATAGAATAGTCGCAAGTTTGCCACGTTCCATGGGTTGCCCACGTCCTCGTCTGTCTTTGGGTTCTTCAGTCTGTAGGCGCCGCCTCCAATGACTTCTGAGATTATGAATGGTCCTTCCCATTGGGGGGGGGCAAGTTTGTGGACCTTCTCTTGTATTAACCGTAGGACTAGGTCGCCTTTGTTGAAGGTTCTGGTGCGCAGTCGACTGCTTTGGTAGGTACGCAATTTGTCTTGGTACCCTTCTGATTTTGCCAGGGTTGTGTCTCTTGCTTCGTCAGCTGTATCTTTGTCGTCTCGTAATGCTTCTTCTGCTTCTTCTTCCTCGTATCCGGTGACCCGGGGTGCTCTGAACTTGAGGTCATGTGGTAGGACTGCCTCTGCCCCTGGAAGGACGTGGATGTCGCCTAGAGGGGGGGGTGAATAGGCGTTTAAAATAATTACGGTTTCGGCTTGAACAAATGCGGAATAAAACTTAACGTTTAATTTGCCAAGAAAGAAACCTAAATAAGCTAGGCTCAACTATGTGCACCAACAACTTATACTAAGAAAGATAAACAACTATGTGATAGCAAGATATATGACAAGAGCACTATGGCTATCGCAAAGTAGGTGCACAAGTAAATAGGTTGACTAGAAGAACAACCAATGGGACAAGCAATGTACAATAATATGAGCAAGCACAAGATAAACAATGTAATAAGCTTGCTCAAAGTAAAGGTAGAGATAACCGCAAGTGGAGCCGATGGAGACAAGGATTTGTTACCGAAGTTCCTTCTCTTGCGAGAAGTACGTCTCCGTTTGGAGAGGGTGAGGAGCACAATGCTCACACGAAGCCAACGAGGGCCACCCTATTTCTCCTCATGCTCTTACCAATGAAAGATGTCGTGATTCCACTATTAGGACACTTGAGGGCGGTCACCGAACCCATACAAATGGCAACCCTTGGGGGCGGTCACCGAACCCGTACAAATGCTCGGGGCAATCTCCACAACCGAATTGGAGGCTCCCGTAGCGTCCCGAAGCTTTCCACCACAATGATTGAGCTCCGTAATCACAAGCCTCTAGGTGCCAATGCACCCACGAGGTACAAGCTCTAGAGTGCCTATGCACTCAAGAGTAGCTATATTCTCAACTTCACTCGCTACAAAGAATCCTCGAAGAGAACTCAAACCGATGCACCAAATGCAATGGCAAGAGCACACGAAGTGTTCAAGTCCCCAACTCTCAAATCCCACCAAAGCAACAAAAGCTATGGAGGAATATGAGAGGAAGAACAAGGAGAACACAAAGAACTCCAAGATCTAGATCCACAAGGTTCCCCTCACTTAGAGGAGAGATGGCTTGGTGGAGAATGTGGATCTAGACCTCCTCTCTCTTTTCCCTCAAAAAGGAGCAAGAATCATAGGAGGGTAAGAGAGTAAGCAAGCTCAAAGAGGTCAACAATGGGGGGAAGAACTTGCACAAAACCGGTGGAGACAAAGGAGGAAGAAGACCCCCTTTTATAGTCTCCCACGAATCCAGCCGTTGGAACCCGTTGGCAGCCCACCAAGCACGGTACTACCGCTCGGAGAGCGGTACTACCGTGGTGCGGTACTACCGCGCCGGGAGCGGTACTACCGCCCCACGATACTACCGAAGCCCAGTGTTGTGCCCACTACCGCAAAGTCCAGTGGACTTACGGTAGTGAGTGCGGTACTTGCCCGCGGAACTACCGTGGCACGGTACTACCGCACTGGGAGCGGTACTACCGCCCCACGGTACTACCGGGGGCCAGTACCGTGCCCACTACCGCAAAGTCCAGTGGACTTACGGTAGTGAGTGCGGTACTCGCCCACGGTACTACCGTGGCGCGGTACTACCGCTCCAAGAGCGGTACTACCGCCCTGGCAGAACCAGGGAGCCCAGGGCACACAACAGATGAACTCCAAATAAAACAGGCAAACCCTGAACTGCCACAACTTCTGCAAACGAACTCCGATTAAGGCAAACTCAAGCTTGATGGAAATATTTAGAAGTGGCAAGGGAGAAATGCCAAACACATAGAGGTGTGAAACCTCTAACCAAGAATAACCGGCAAATCTCCCGCATCGAAAATCATAAGAGAAGATGCATATGAAATCCTTTTTCGATGAACAAGAGCTTGTCATGAAGAAGACGACAAGCTCCCAAACCCACAAAGAGAAAAGCCAAACAAGAACCAATAAAGATGATGCCAAGGATGCAAAAGGTTTGAGCTCTCCACGAATGACTCGACCTAGCCTATAACACGGTCTCCTAACTACTACCAAGAGACCGGTAAACTAGACACCTATCTAGTCAAACCTTTGTCTTGCGCATAATCCACTTGTGCTTGATGATGACGATCATGCCCGCCTTAAGTTGGAACATCTTCCTTGATTCCGCCGGCTCGATGAAGACTTGTAGATAGCTCCCCCATACTCATTACGGGTGAGCCTCTTTTAGGCACATCTTCACAAGACCATAAACACCAAATGTTCGTCAAGCTCCAAGCATACGATATCTACCTGACCAATCTTTGGATAGCTCCATGAAGAACACCTTGGTCAACACGTAATCTTCATCTTACAACCTTGAAGCCACCATATGATCTTCAAGCGTTGCCTATGGACAAACCTTAAAGTATAACTCAAGGAAACCATTAGTCCATAAAGATTTTCATCAATTACCAAAACCAAACATAAGGGCACATGCCCTTTCAGCCCCGTACACCATGAAGAAGGGTGTGTATTGGGTCGCAGTGTTTGGCGTGGTCCGTAAGCTCCACAACACCGCGGGGAGTTCTTCTACCCAGTTACCGGCGGCTTGCTCGAGTGGTGTGAGGAGTCGTTTCTTGATTCCTCCACAGACAAGGCCATTTGCTTTTTCCACCTGGCCGTTGGACTGCGAGTGCGCGACTGATGCATAATTGATTTTGATGCCCAGTTCTTCGTAGAAGTTCTGAAATTCTGCGGCCGTGAAGTTCGTGCCGTTGTCCGTGATGATGTTGTGTGGCACTCCGAATCTGAAGATGATCGATTTGATGAAGTTGACAGCCGTGAGAGCTGTAGAGCTGGTGATGGGTACTGCTTCGATCCACTTGGTGAACTTGTCGACTGCGACGAGCAGGTGTGTTCTTCCGCCCTTTGATGATTTCTTTAGTGGGCCCACCATGTCGAGTCCCCAGGTGGCGAACGGCCAGGATAGTGGTATGGTCTTGAGCTATGATGCGGGAGTGTGTGGCCTGTTGGCGAATTTTTGACAGGCGACGCAACGTCGCACGATTTCCTCTGCGTTTTTCATGGCTGTGGGCCAGTAGAAACCCGCTCGGAATGCTTTGGACACGAGCACTCGACTGCTCGCGTGGTGCCCGCAGATGCCTTCATGGATTTCTAGCAATAGGGCTTTGTCGTCCTCTTCGTCAATGCACCTTTGGAGTATCTGGGTGATGCTGCGCTTGTATAATTGTCTGTTGATCACAGTGAATGCCTTGGATCGTCGGCTGATGCGCCATGCTTCGGCTACGTCTTGTGGTAGCGTGCCTTCGATTAGTAATCGGAGGAACGGTTTTGTCCAGACAGGTCCTTCGAATTCTGTCAGGGCTGTGCTGTCGGATGCGCTGGTGCTCGTTTCTTCTGATGGTGTTGCTGCTGCCACCTGCGTTATTTCTGGTGCGTCTTCGCCGTCCACGACCGCTTCAGGTGTTGCTGCCTGCGCCTTGATGGATCTCCGGTTGATGCTTTCGAGAAAAACGCCAGGTGGGACAGGCGTCCGAGTCGAACCGATGTTCGCGAGCTCGTCAGCTTCTGTGTTGTTGTCCCTGGTGATGTAGTTGAGCTCGCAACCGTTGAAATTTCCTTCGAGTTCGTTGTAGAGCTTTTGGTAAGCCGCCATGTTGTCGGCTATTGCGTTGCAGTTTCTCATCGTCTGCTGGACGACGAGATTGGAGTCCCCATAGATTATGAGGCGAGTGGCTCCGCATGTTTTGGCCATGCGCATGCCATGTAGGAGTGCCTCGTATTCTGCTTCGTTGTTGGAAGCGTGACTGAAGTTGATCTGGAGGACGTATTTCAGTTTTGTTTCTTTGGGGGAAATGAGTACAACTCCTGCCCCAGCTCCTTGTTGTCTCTTGGACCCGTCGAAGAACATTGACCATGAGCTTGATAGGTCTGGGGGGGCTGGTGTTTGAACCTCCGTCCACTCGACCAAAAAATCTGGGAGTACTTGGGCTTTGATGGCTGTTGGGTGCTTGTACTGCAGGTCTCGTGGGCTGAGCTCGATGTTCCACTCGGCGACTCGCCCGGTTGCTCCAGGGTTGTTTAGTATGTTAGCGAGTGGTGCGCTGCTCACGATTGTGATAGGGTGCTCGTCGAAGTACTAGGACACCTTTCTTCAAGTCATGACGATGGCTAGTAGTAGCTTCTGATAGTGCGGGTACCGCTGTTGGGATTTGGTCAGGAGCATGCTGAGGTAGTAGATTGGTCTCTGAATGCTCTGGACCTTGCCTTCTTCTGCGCGTTCGACAACGAGCGCTGTGCTTACTACACTGCTGCGTGTTGCCACGTAGAGGTATAGCTTCTCACGTTCCTTGGGTACCGCCAGGATTGGTGGAGTTGAAAGTGTTTTTTTCAGGTCTGCGAATGCTTGGCTGGCTTTCTCCGTCCACTCGAATTTCTTTCCTTTCCTGAGCAGTTGATAGAAAGGCATCGTGCGTTCTCCAAGCCTGCTTATGAAGCGGCTGAGAGCTGCAAGTTTTCCAGTGAGCTGCTGCACTCCTTTGACGTCGGTTGGTTCTTGCTGATGGCTTGGACTTTCTCGGGATTTGACTCGATTCCGCGGGCGGAGACCATGTAGCCGAGCAGCTTTCCCGCCGGTACGCCGAATGCGCACTTCTTTGGGTTGAGTTTGATTCTGTATTTGTTAAGCGCTGCGAAGGTTTTGCGCAGGTCGTCGAGTAGTGTGGCTGCTTTGTAGGTCTTGATGACGATGTCGTCCACGTAGATTTGTACGTTTCTTCTATTTGCTCCTTTTAGGCAGGCTTGCATCATTCGTTGATAAGTGGCGCCTGCATTTTTGAGCCCGAAGGGCATGATCCAGAAAAAGGGTAGTTTCTGAAATTATTAAAATGACTCAAGAATTTTGCTAGTTCTTGGAATAGTATAGAAATGAGTAATTCCATATTAAATTTAAAATAAATAAATAAATAAAAATAAAAATAAAAATAAGAAGAAAACTTATAAAAAGTTCAAAATGTCAGGAGTGGGGTTCGAACCCACGCCCTCAAACGAGGACCTGAACTTGAATCAGGCGCCTTAGACCACTCGGCCATCCTGACACTATTATTTAAAATTACCGGATTAGCTCTATAATCTAGTTTTAGCAAACACTTAATTACGCCGTGCGATCCAGCCGTCCATTCACCATTCTCCTCACCAACGGCCCAGATCAAACCCCAACCCTAATTTCCCTCTATAAGTCTTCTCCCAAGCCCCCATCCCAAACCCTACCCTCCTCTCCAAAACCCTAAACCCTCCTTCGGCGGCGGCGGCAGTACCACTCGAGGGGCTTCAGCTATGAGGGCACCCATGAGAGGAGGGCGCGGCGGCGGCGGCAGGGGCTTCGGCGACAGCGGCGGCCGGGGCGGGCGCGGGCGCGGCTTCGGCGGGAGGAGCGATGGCGGTGGCCGCAGTGGCGGTAGGGGGTTCGGCGGCCGGAGCGCCGGTAGGGGCCGCGGCGGAGGCAGGGGAGGGGGAAGGGGTGGCCCCGGCATGAAGGGCGGGAGCAAGGTGGTCGTTGTGCCGCACAAGCACGACGGCGTCTTCATCGCCAAGGCCAAGGAGGACGCGCTCTGCACCAAGAACATGGTCGCCGGCGAGTCCGTCTACGGCGAGAAGCGGGTCTCCGTTCAGGTCCGTGCTCGCTCGCTCGCTGCTCCCTCTCTGTTGCATCTCATGCTTATGCACAGTTCCAAGATTTCCTTTTTAATCTGTTTTACTGTTACTGAGCTTATGTCTAGATAAGCAAATGTTTAACCAGCTTTGATCCAGCGGGGTCATCAGCTTAGATTTAGCCGCTAATAGTTCTTAAGAGTAGCAAAGGGTACACTTACGTCATTAGTTTTTAGATATTTACCGGTTTCATATTCTGCTGATATATTGTAATACTCTGTTATGCTTCTAGAGGATGTGAATGATGTTCATAGCTGCCTGAGAGATGAACCTTTTTGGTGTTTTTGTGAAATGATGTTCATTGCCGTTTGACAGATGTACATGCAGACTGATGTTCATTACTGTTTTTTATTGTACAGAACGAGGACGGATCCAAGGTTGAGTACAGGGTGTGGAACCCCTTCAGATCCAAGCTGGCTGCTGCTGTGCTTGGTGGTGTGGACAACATCTGGATTGTAAGTCCCTTTTTGTGGATTAGCTTGTATTCTGAATTGTTTGAATAGCTTGCTTTGTCAAGGTTGCAGTTACGATTAGGATCATTGTTAAAGTTATTGACTTTGTGGTTGTTATTTCAGGCTCCTGGAACTCGCGTGCTATATCTTGGTGCTGCCTCTGGAACAACTGTGTCTCATGTTTCTGACATCGTTGGACCGGTTAGAGCTCTTCTCGATGCTATTTCCTTTGTGTATCTATGTGAATGTTGCTTGTGAGTTGGCTTAAGTAAGTCCATCACTCTGTAGACTGGGTTGGTGTATGCTGTTGAGTTCTCTCACCGGAGTGGCAGGGATCTTGTCAACATGGCCAAGAAGAGAACCAATGTCATCCCCATCATTGAGGATGCTAGGCACCCAGCCAAGTACCGGATGCTGGTTGGCATGGTTGATGTTATCTTTTCTGATGTTGCGCAGCCTGACCAGGTATGCCTTTTTATGAAGAATTCCCAGAGTTCCGTTCCTACACTTTTGCTTATTGTCAACATTAAATATTATCATTATTGCATTTACTGTTATTGTTTTCCTGTGCAACTCCTTTGTGAGTACGTAACGGCTTAGCAAAAGATGAGCTTTACTCGGATTCCCCTTCAGGACATCAAACGGATGATGCAAAATCGAGTCTCTGATGCGTCCAAGCCTCTTTTCTTTTTTGGTTCGGTGCATTTTCTGTGTTTTCATTACATCCCTACCTGAAACTTCATACCATTGTTTCCTCTACCGTTATATGTTTACAATGTTCTCCTTCCAAGTGGCAATATTGGGGCTTGGCATATGATGAGCTAACTCGGATTCCCCTTCAGGACATCACAATGGATGATGCAAAATCGAGTTTCTGATGCTCCTTTGCCCATTGCCAGTTCTTTCCTTTTGTGTCTTGCTACATTTCTACTTTGTATTTCGCTGACTTGTGTGAATTTGCCTTTTATATACCTTGTTTGTATAGTTGGTTACAAGTTGCCTTGGACCCTTTTGACTGGTGCAATTTTCTGGAAGTTACTTGTGCATTAAACCCTGTTCTATCTTAATCATTTATACTTAGTGTAATACTTGGTTAATAAACAAAATAATTAAGTAATCATTCATCTCTTGTATCTTTTCCTTCTTTTGATTATGTTGACAACTGTGATGAGCCAATTTTACAGTTACAGACCTGTAATGACTCCTGTGGAAATGATCACATGGTCAAAGAACATCTAAGGGACTGAGTTGTCTTAGAATTATGTATTTTTTTGTCTTGGATCTTTGCTGTACCCTTCCTCTGTTTCTATATTTTGATTATTTTGACAACCTTGATGAGTCAATTTTACAGTTACAGACCTGTAATGATTCCTGCGGAAATGATCGCATGGTCAAAGAACATCTAAGGGACTGAGTTGTCTTAGAATTATAAATTTTTGTCTTGGTTCTTTGCTGTACCCTTTCTATGTTTTTTATTTTGATTATTTTGACAACCTTGATGAGTCAATTTTACAGTTACAGACCTGTAATGATTCCTGCGGAAATGATCGCATGGTCAAAGAACATCTAAGGGACTGAGTTCTCTTAGAATTACAGATATATGTCTTGGATCTTTGCTGTGTGTTTAAATCTGCTTCTCTTAACAGTATTCGTGCCTGTGAATTAACTTTTATGGTTCCTGGGTAATGAGGAGATGGGAAGCAGAAAGCAATGTTCCTCTCGCTATCCAGTGCGGAATTTATTGTGTTGCAATTGGACGTCGAGGAACTACAATTGTCTCTCTGAATTTGAATTGTTGCTTTTCTAACGATTTCCAGTTAGATCTTTGATAAAATTGTGTTTGTCTTATAATCCGATCTCTTTGGTTCATTTATTCCTTTTTTGCACACAATCTTAAAACACACATTGAGACATGATTGCATCTTTGGAATTTTGGTACTCATGCTTCAGCTTGAGTGCTGTGTCAGAAAAATGAGCATAGTGTGGGTGACTTGTTAATGTTGTGACCAAGCATATCTGAACCTTGTAATTGCATCTTCTTTCCAACAGGCTAGAATCTTAGCCCTTAATGCATCATACTTCTTGAAGAATGGTGGCCATTTCGTCATTTCCATCAAGGTACAGTTAGTTACATACTTGCCATTTCTAAGGCCCTGTAAATATGTGCTCACATTTCCTTCATTTGATCAGGCCAACTGTATCGACTCAACCCAGCCCGCTGAGGCTGTGTTTGCCACTGAAGTGGAGAAGCTCAAGGCTGACCAGTTCAAGCCCTCGGAGCAGGTGACCCTGGAGCCCTTTGAGCGTGACCATGCCTGTGTTGTTGGTGGTTACAGGATGCCCAAGAAGCAAAAGTGAAGTTAAGATGAGGGAAAGAAGAGGCTGTGTTATTTCTGCAATCTGTTTTGATCAGCTGTACTATTAGCAGTAGTAGTGTTGCCCGCATAAGGGTTTTGTAAAACTGTCTGAGACAGTTAATGCTGTTTTACAGCAATTATGTGGACTTGATTTGAGCAGCAAATGGGTATCTATCACACTGAAGACTGTTGGCAAGCATGTTGATGGTTTTAATTAACCTGTTTAATCATGGTTCTCTGAAGTTCCTAAAGGCTCAAGCTGAATAGCAACAGTAGGAATGGATAGTGAAAGAAAGTTTGCTTAAGTAAAGCGAGGAAAGTACTTTCATGCTGGAGCAATTCCGGAATACAATTACTTCTGTTGGAGAATCATGAGGAAACGGCTCCAACCTTTCATGCATGTGTGAGCTTTTGAGTATTTGCACTTATAAGATTTGATTTCGAACAATTCGGGATTGTCTTGGGTGAGCTTTTGAGTATTTGCACTTATTTGATTTCGATAAGGCGTTTAACATAATGGGGCGCTCCTGTATACTGTCTATTCTTAACACATGGTTTTGATGACAAATAGATAATGTGGATTGAACTGATCCTTAGCTCTTGTGGCCGTTGCTTTTAAGGGATTCGGGATAATAATTCAAATGTAGGGGATTTCTGAGCAGCCTCCGCCATTTTTTACATCCAAATCGTCGAAAAAGTGTTACAAAATTTCCACCTGCCCCTCAACGGCCTCCCAGGCTACAACCAATCATGCTCCCTCATGTGTCTTTTTTTCTGGCCCACGTCAAAAGTGTGTAAGATAACTTTTACTTGGAATGAGTGTATGATTGGAAACATGTCCTTCTCAAGACATTACGTCAATAGTGTCGGCGAGGTGTTTTATTCCTCCAAAACGTCACTTTTTATCCCGCGTGCTCTTGGGGGGTTCCAACGGTTGAAGATGCCCTTAGTCAACATAGCTCGGCCTGATGGAAATTTGACGTTGCCTATACAACTTGACTCGAAAGATTTCCATGTAATTCAACATGTAAATGATACAATGTTAATGTTGCCAACCCAAAATGCTCGATTACATGTCAATACACAATGTTAATTTTGCCAGCCCAAAATGCTCAATTAAATGTCATACACAATACGTCAATGTTAATGTAAGCTATGCAAGCAGAAGAAAACCATGGCACCCATTCTTTGCAAGTGGTCGAAGTGTGATGCTGAATTGAGTGATGAATCAAAGGAAGGAGCCATAGTTCCAGGTAAGGCTTTTGGTTCGGAGCATATAAACGTGAACCAACAGTTTAGGCTCTCAACTGTCTAGATCCTTCGCTCAACTCTTTTTAGCTATCTATATTTCGACTCGGAGGGAGTATAAATGTATAAGGGGCGATTGTCCCCAAGTTGGTTGGTTTGTAATAAAGCAAATAATATGCTTTTATAGACAAGGAAAAACTGAATTTCTTATGAGAACAATCCGCATTACAACATAATAACAGCACACTGAACCTTAAAAAAACACACACTTCATGAGGTAACAGCATAACAAAGCATTTCATGCTGTCAAAACAAAAAACCGAAACAACTCTCTCATCCAAAGCAATAACACTTGTAGTAACACACTTCACCGTGAAAATCAACCGCCTTTTTTATTTGCCTCACGTAAAAAACCTTTTTGCCTCAAGCAGTGAGCACTGTGGGTACTCCTTTTTTGCTTCATGAGCAGCCCTCATCTCACCAAAGTGAAATATGGCAAACGACTCAATCTCAGCAGTGAGTCTCTTCTTGAGTGACCTCCTCTGCCTTTGAGTCCGGGGGTACCTGTTACGCCTCTCCTCACAGAGGCCACAATCAAACCTGCTATACAGGTACACGTCGGCTAGATTGACCGCCGTCGCCATGATACGTCTCACATAATTCACATAGCAATCTTCAGATTCAAAGCCGATGATCACGAGTGTGACCAAACTGTGGTGTTGGAAATCTGGTGCGGCCGAGTCCCAATCCACTACACCCTTGTTCTCACTGTATGATATTTCTTTCCTCTTCTCCTCGTCCGTTTCCATTATACACGCGTGTTCCCAAACCTACATTGGTTGCCAACAATTAGGACAAAGATTTAAAAAAATGATTCATCTATATATTGAGATGACATCTTTTGTATTATCTGGTGAGATAATCTTGCAAAACCTAAAATGCATTAAGCGAGCCCATGTGGGAAAAAAGAGGTCTTTAGGTAAGCACATGTATACCGTCATGTATAGTTCCTTGAGTAAGGGCGCAGCTTCAAGAATAAACATTGTCCAGGTGAGATCATACCCTTCAGGAAGATGAACTAGATTCACAAATCTTAGGTTGCGGAAAACAGATGCTAGGCTTTGGGTCGGACATTCTGGCTGCACCCAAATCTGCAACAAATAAGCACATGATGAGATTGACAGAGAAGAAGAGAAGACACAACCCACAAAGCAACAATCTTGACTTTACCTTTTCAGAATAAAAATCCAACTTCAAATCCCGTATAAAGGTACCACTAAGAAACTCACTTAACTTGACCATCCTACTGTAACTAAGGGCAATATTTATGAGGCTTACAGCCTCCAGCAATGGTACATGACCAATAAACAGTGGATCTTGGAAACGTAGCCAACCTTCAAAGACCAGCTTTGTGAGTTGAGGGAGCCAGTTCAGCTTAACTTGTTCAAGCTTACATTGCACGATACTAAGCTCACTGAGATGAGCGTGTTCAACTTGCAGCGTGCTGCAATCACCAGAGTCACAATTGTACAAACGTAAATGCTTCAAACGCTTGCAAGTGCTGAGGACGTTGGATATGTCTGATTCACCAAATCTCAAGTTCTCTAGGTCGAGGGTGGTGAGACCGCCAAATGCGCTTGGACAGGCATCAAAGAACAACATGAATTTTCTCCCAGCGGTGACCAGCTCATCCTCGTCCATGTCGATGATGTCAAACTTCCCTGTCATAACACTGAATTTTGCATTCTCGACCAAGTGCGCCGCCATGGCATGACCAACAGCGCGCCCAATGGATACGGGCACATCATCATCTCTCAAGTAGAACGTCGTGGACAAAAGGCGGATGGTGTGTTCTCCAGGATTTCTGCGTGTCAATATGCTCTCTGCCGCTTGAGCCGTAGCTCCATTGATGCGAAGCAATTCATCATCAGAGATGTCGGTGCATAACACCCCCTTGGGCAGGAAGTGCTGAGCGCTTATTATTAGCCGAGACAGCTTGGCGCAGAGTTGAGTCCACCGTCTGGAGAGGATGCCGGTTCTCGCGGCCTCGCCGACATTGAGCCGGTCAAGAATGTTGATCAGAATGTCATCAGGCAATGCACTGAGCCTATCAGCCTTCTTGCCTTTCTGCATTTGACATGAAGGCAAATAAGAGTTGATTCCACACTAGTTGTAAAAGAAAACAAATTTCATATTCTCAGATATGCAAACTGTATGCAATTACAAACATGTAATTTCCATGGTACTACAAGATATATATCCTGACTTCTACATATATTTTTTATGTATCACACACAAAAAAAATGCAGTTATCAGAGATGCGATTTTGATTCAGTAACACAGATGCAGTTTTTGAAAAATTTCAGCTTTGATTAGATCTAGAAAAAGGGTTATCTCTGAAAACAAAAGATGTACTCCCTCCGATCCATAAAAGTGTCGCACATTTTGTACTAAGTTAGTACAAACTTTGTGCTAAGTGGACAACACTTTTTATGGATCGGAGGGAGTAGTACCTGGCAAGGTAAAGAGGAGAATGAACCCACCCCCAAGGCCATGGCTACCGCGTAGATCGAGAAGAATTGGTCACCGTGAATTGCTCACGATCGAGTTGCCGTGGATTGGCCTGCTCCAAAAATTGGCGGTCACAGAGGTAGAGAGGTAGCCGCCAGGCCAGAATTATAGCTGATGCGTTGCCGCCACCGATGGAAACTCAGAGAGTGAATTCGAAAGCGTATCTGTTTCTAGTTGTAGCCCGGAAAGGAGTGCTTTTATCCCGGATTTCAACTGAAAAATAGGAGCCGCTTCGGTGAGTTGATGCAACCAATGGAACCAGCTATCAAAGTCTGAGGCATCGTTGATGCAAGTGTGTGTGATTAAGGAGAAAAAAAATAGTATTTCCTCCGATCCATAATAAATGTCGCTCATTTTGTACTAAGATCTATTTTCCGAAAAGCACGGCAAGTACTACCCGCAAAGTAAATTCCAGCTATACGAGGACCGAGAGTTCGAAAACTACACTTTATATGGTTGCATGTGTTATGATCCTTATTTTTACCTAAATGCTATACAACTCACCTAGTAAGTTTTTTAGGAGTCCTGAGCGAACACCCTCATGCACATCAGATCTTGTCACATCTCATATTTTAATATTTTTGATGTGAACGTATCATTCATATACATGGCATGACTTCAGTGCATTTTGGAGTTTTTTTTTAATTTTATTTGATATTTTAGAAATACAAATTTAATATGGTACTTATTAAATTGCCGTATTAAACTCAATTTGCATAAAATGATTTTTCGACATTTATGTAGGGGCTGAAATATTTTTTCTATGATTTATATGGACCCTATTATTTGTTTGGTTTATCTTGAGTTCAAATAATTTGAAGTAAATTTGGACCAACTCAAATTCAAATCAAATTATTGGTTAAAAGAACGGAAAACGAATATAAAAAGCCTTGTCACGCTAGACGACCCAACTAGCCAGCCTAGACCAGCACACCCTCGCGACAGCCACTTAACGGAATGATACTTTGGGATCTAATCCCAACCGTTCGCTCGAGATCTAAAGGCACCACTAACGATGTAGAAAATCGACAGTAATTCATGTAGGATGAAGCGAGGGACCGGAAATACCAAATAGGAGAGCTTGCGGGAGGTTTACCCAGGTTCGGACCCTCATGATGAGAGATAATACCCTACTATCTTCTTGTTTTTTATTGATGGTTGGGAACACCTCACGAGAGAGGGTTACAATATGAGCCTCAAGATAAACCTTGACAAATTTTGACATTAATAATTTTTACCTTTTACTTTTTCACGAAAAAAAATTAAATGTCGTAGAGGCATGTTTATTCTCGTCCCATCACTGGTGCGAAACAAAGAAGCATTTAGACGAATTTATGCCAATCATGGGCTGATGACATCTCGATTTTCATGTTGGCCATCATGTGTAGTGGGAAAATCGCATAGGGATGGCGATGCACGTGTCATGCTCCCAGAATTACAGTGTCTGTTAGCCTCTAGAAATCATAGGTCTCTCACACCTTTATACTTTTACTCTGCCCATTCCCTTATTCCTCTGTCTCTGCTCCACCATTGTCGCAAGCTTCCTCTCCCGCAACCTCTACCAAACCTCCCCTTCCTCCCTGAATCTAGTCGGATCTCGCGATGGCATGCTGAGCCAGAGACAAAGGTTGTAGTTAGGGTGCGGGGTCGCATAGCCGTGGACGATACCGATGAGAGGGTTGCGTCGGTGCCGCCGATGAAGACAGAGCGAAAGGTGAGATGAGCACGTCGGTTGACAACGAGAAGAAGATGAAGTGGAAGGCCATCGCTAATGACACGATGGGAAAGTATCTATATATTTTTATTGTTTCATGTAATATTTATATCAAATTGGTATACTTTTGGTATCTATTTTAATCAATTTTGTGAACTAATCTATTAACCAATCTCACATGCCAGTTTCTATGTTGTGCGTGTTTGTGGATTTTTTTCAGCAAAATCAATTTTAATTACAGAGCACCAAAATCTTGAAAAAATCCATAAAAAGTTTCGAGTCAGGAAGCTTCCCCGACAACAGGATTCTTCAATCCTACTCCAAAACTTCTTCGATTTATCCATACCTAGCGAGGCATCCAAGCTAGGCACAAAGCAATGTCGTCTTGGAGGCCATAGTTCGTCGATTTCTTCTTCTTGATGTTTGCTTGTGTATCCATGGGTCATCGACATCCTCCAGTTCGGAGTCATCCTCCTTGCACTCCTGATCTTCGTACCCCTCAACATCATCGGCATGGACATCTCTATGTCATTAAGACATGAAAATTGCAACATCAGCACTAATATATGGATCATCCCAGCATTGTAAAAAAACATCAGCACTAATATAGGGATAGCAATCCTATACACAAAAGCGACACTAGCCATAAGGGTTTCCGATTCCCCTATTTTCCTGTCTTGAACTAACTTATGAGTAACACCTCTCATCTCCCACGATTTTATCAATCAAAATAAGTAGAATTAAATTTATAGATATATGAAGTTTTCATGCCCATAGTAGAAAGTGCTAGACATCAAAGCTAATTTCTTCGTATACATGGCAGAAAGTAGTAGTGGACAGCAAGGGAACTGGATCAACGAAGGAGCAGAACATCTGAGTAAAATCTCACCAGTCATAAATATCTAATTAACATGGCTTTCCCATAATTATGCATGCATGTATGTATGAACATAATTATGGGCAAAAACATGTAGTACTAAGGGCTCTCCCAATGCATCGTTTCTTAGCACAATATCATAGGAGCAATAAAAACTTAAGATACAACTCAATGCATTGTTTCTTAGATGTTGTATCTTATTTAATGATTTTGGTTACATGCATACATATGATTGGTCTAGCCATACCTTTTGCATATGGCCACGTGCAAGAGTTGTATCTTAGCTAAGATACAACCTCACTCTCTTTCTTCATTAAATACTATGCCACATAAGCAAAATGCCTATGATATCGTGCTAAGATAGTAGCATTGAAAGTGCCCTAAGTTACTAGTGTAGTAGCGAATGTGCTATGGAATTGTGTGCTCGGGCACATATAAGCTCGGAATGTGATTGGACCATGATAGATGTAGTACGCCCCGGGCCCAGTATATATAAAGGATGCAAACATGAATGTATTCGTAACGTATCATATTTTAATTAAATGCGCTTGCCTACAGCGGAGGAAGTGGAAAACTGACGCCGGTTAGCTAGGGTTATACCAGCTCAGATGGACACGCCGATCTGTACCGCTTGCATAGTGCACTTCTGAGCCAACGGCGTCACCCATGCAGAACATGCACTGATGCACGGCACGTGTCATACATGCTGCTCTAACACTACTATCATCTTAATTGTTTCTCTCCGGATCACTATAACGCATAAGAAGCATGTCAATGCACTGGCACCCACGATATGTGGCATGCACAACCTCTAATCAAGACTGGAACAGCACATTTATACATATTTATACGATATGTGGAATATCAAGTAACTACTGTGTTGTGACATACATTCTGATGAAATAACAATCAGAACTCTCAGCAGTGACAGCTACCATTATTTGGTACATTTAGTCTGGGATGGGATACACTACCACCACAAGGAAAATCAGTATAATCAAACCGTTGCATAGTCACCGATCGCAAACTACAATTTCTATAACCTCATTCTCGCTTAGCCGATATAAATTTAAATTCTGATTGCGGGTTCATATCTAACACTCTTGTACATCTCAACTCATCTACAATCAGAGTACTATATGAGAATCACATTGTCCCACTACATAACCTGTTCGGAATTTTATGTACTCTACAGTATAAATAAGACCATTATGCCCTTCATAACGAAGGGGTATCGATTAATCTCAACCCTTTATTTATTTAAAGGGGTGTACCGAAGAAAAGTATATAAATTATCAACATTTCCTCTGCAACCTACACACAGATATAACATTTTTCCTGTATCAGGAACGTGGAAGAATTTGTTCTTAGCAGTTCAAGTGATATCAAATCTGATTGAACATGATTACATGGACCTCCTATACACAAATCTTTTTGCGGCACATTCATCTGGTCATGAGCCAGTTGATTTTGATGACCAATTTTTTTATCAAGCCTATGTGCAGATTAAGGATGTGTTTGGTTCGCAGACTCGGCCCGTGTCGCTCCGCTCCGCTCGCGGACGGTTTGGCAGATTCGACCGCATCGCCCCGTCCGCGTTTACACGGAAAATTTGCCTCGGCCCACGTCGCCCCGTCCCGCTCGCCCACAGAACCAAACAAGTCGCCCCGCTCGCTCGCTCGATGCAATGCGGGACGAACCCTCAACCAAACAGACCCTAAATTTTTTCCTCTGATCCCTATGTGCACAGTTATGTAATCACTTACCATTTGTGTCTTATCATATTTTTGCTCAAGCACCACCTATTTTTCATATAAAATTCTTGTAACCATGCTTTCGTGAAGGAAAAAAAATGGCGGAACCGTTCGGTAGATATTAAAGTGTAGCAACAATTCGATTCGATGACTACCGAATGGCAGATTTCTACATAATATTTTTCACTGGAGGAAGCACACATACAATAGATTTTCAATATACGTATCTACGGGCCCAACCAGGTTTCTTCGGATCCATTTGCTCAATCAACTGCTCCGACGCCGCAGGCTAATTTTCCAACGGCGAATGCGCTGCCGGCTGCCCGTCCCACGACACAGATATATCCTCCCAAGCTTGCTGCCTTCGTTTGAGTGGATGAAATCCCCGGCGGCGCTCCATGCGTATATCGTTCTCGTTTACTTCTTCCAACATCGTATATCTGCACCGACCAATGAATCGCTCAAAATACGAGTCCACACATAAGCCAAAAATAAGCGATCCGGATTTTAAGGAAATTACAGAGATGAATCAAATCTGACCTCAAAATTGGTTGCATCAGAAATTCCATATCTCTCCCGGGCAACGAACATCACCAGTTTTTTGGATAAACACCAGATGCCCTGTCAACACCGCTTCTCCGTCTTGTTCGATAAACACACCGTCTGAAGCTTGGAGACAACCCCACCTACCTCAGTGCAACAGCAATTACTACACATTTGCCACTCTGGCCAGAAAATGAACATCTGGGCTACGAATAATTCTCACGGCCAACGGGAGACAAACTCCGTTGATGTCATAGCCCACCTCCCAGCTCTGACTCCATTCGTATTTTCTTTATTTCCCATTTAAACAGTACTCCCTTCATTTCATAATATAGTGCGTCTTCGGTTTTTGTGCTTCGACTTTGACCAAAAATTTAATCAACGAGACCAATTGCGGCGAAAACAAAAAATGTATCATCAAAAACTTCTTTCGAATACAAATTCAATGGTATAATTTTTGCTCCCGCCACATTTGATCTCGTTGATTTAATTTACGGTCAAACTTGAACCTCGATAAGCGTGGACGCACTACATTATGAAATGGAGGGAGTAGTACGTATTCACTGTACATTTCTGGACCCACGTCCACTTTCCGATGTCGTGGACCAATCATATTTCCGGGAGTATGTGTGCTCGGTCACACAAACACCGCGTCCGTGTAGTAGTCTCTATAAACTGAGATAGTGGAGTAAACCAAGCCCGAAATTAAGAGTACTTATGGTACGTTGAGAGTTGAGAGGAGGCCAAGGTGCGAGGCGACGCCGCAAGGATGCCAGCCAACTTGCTACAGTGGGGCCTGAATTGGAGGACGCTCTTCTGGCTGGACCAAAATGCCATCCCAGTTGATAGCTTTGGATCAGGTTCGGAAGGCAGGACGTGAGGCGACACACGATGGCTATCTCCCGGTGGGTGCAGCCATTGAAAGGTAACTATCCCGGTTTCATATATGAAATCTCTATAGAATCCTTGAAAAAGACCTTTTTTTCCATAAGAAAGAAAAAAGAAGATACATTTGCACGACTTGTAAATTGCAGAAAAGGAGAGCTAAATACTTTTGTGATTGACAAACCTACGAAGTGGCAAACTTTTTTCAGTAACCTCCAGAAGAGTATAGAAGCATGAATACTAAAATATGGGATGCATGAAGGGACTTGACTCTGGGGTCAGGATGAATTCAGAAGCATCCGAAAGGCCATGCCTCAGCTCTCACAGACTGCACTTGCTGATAAAATCACCCAACGAGGAATACTTGTCCTCGTATGGACCAAAAGTAACTATAAGAGAATAACGAAAGGTACCAATCCTTTAATTTTCCAGTTTCTAAATAACCTCTAAAATCTTACAAACACACACACAAAAAACAGAAAAACAAAATAACTATATATATGTTCAGCCTTTTAAAATTGTGCTATCAAAATAAGTAAACTAAACCTAAGAGGCTAAGACCGAACATATTATGTTTGTTTATTCATACATCAGCTGGCATACTAGTTGCAGGGTTGGAGCAATTCAAATGTCCTCCAAACAAAGCATATGCAAGTTAGCAACTCTATCGCCAACTATATGCCAGGAGACAAAGAGAGCAAGGTAGTATCTTCCTCGTCGGGAGCGCGTCGATGTAACAAGGACGGTAAGGAAATGCAGGGCTGATGCCATTAGCATTTTGGCAGGGGTCCCGGACGAGCCTCCGGCCTAAGAACTGCATTCTCGAGGTAGTACTAAGGTGGTACGCTACGACAAAACTGCTGGTCTTGAGGAGAAGCACATCCTTGTGCGGATGCAGACCCATGATCCCTCGTAGTCGTAGGGCAGACCTCGCATCGTTGGTAGATTCATCGATGTCGAGGAAATTGTCCTCATCGGAGTCCCACGAGTGCTCAGAGGCCTCTATGCTCCCGGTTTCTTCCTCTTGGCTGCCATCATCATCAACTTCATTATTTGTGTCATGGTGTGTCCTTCCTTGTTGTCACCCGCCAAGCCTTCCACTCTATATCCGTGCTTACACATTATGACACTTTTTGTGCTGGTCTTGACTGCGTCCCATGTCACCCTCAGCCTTTATTTTCCCCAGGTCTGCCTCATGTTCCATCGTCCACTCTACCATGCCATCGGATGATTTTGCAAGTGACCATACTTGAAGTTGGCAGTCGTTGAGCGCCGCATAGTATTGGCCCCTAGGGAGTGGACTTCGAACTCTTCGTGCAGCACAACCTTGGCATCTTGCGACGCACCTGATCTTGATGATGTATCGGTTCGCTCTTGGTCTACTTCATCATGTAGTTGATCTTCTCCAAACAATCTTGGTAAGTACATTTCCTCGGTGATCCGCATCTTTTGTATTTCGGCGCGCGTTTGGACCTTCTCAATGGGACAGAAGAACACCTCGTAGTGCCGCGACACGACGGGGTCGAAGGCGAGGAACATGCCCTTCATGTTCCACGGCCATGGGCAAGCCCACTGCGCGGTCGCCGGGTTGCACACGCGGTAAACCCTGCGGTGCATGTATTCCGTGAGGAGGGTCAATCCGTTGCAGTGGTCCACCACGCTCGCCCAGCTATGCCCGAAGAGAGGACGCCGGAAAACAGGCTCGGCGGCGGCGGAGCGGGGCACCGGCGGGGCGAAGAAAGATGACTGGTAGTTGAAGGATCCGTAGTTGTTGGTGAAGATGCCGGGGAAGGCGTGCGGCGAGAAGTAGTAGGGCAGGAGGAGCCTATCGCCGTCGACGATGGCGCGCCACGCGCGGCAGACGCGTCGGGACTCGGCGAGGGCGTCGCATGGGAGCCGGCTGAGGACGTCGAGGAGGACGTCGTAGGGGAGGCAGGGGCCGTCGTTGTCCCCGTCGCTGATCGCGTCCATCTGGCCCGCCGGCGAAACCAGTGAGGCACTAGATCGCTCGATCTATCGATAAATTTAGAACCAACGAAAACGAGTTGGTGAACGCAACGGACGAGTTATAATTGTGTTGGATGGCGATCAATGGTCAACGCAAAATACTTCTACAATCTTGATGATGATCCGTTCAACGGGGTAAAATTCATGCAATTCACTTAATTTTCTTCTCACTGCGGCGACTCAACCCTAGCCACCGCCAAGAGTTTCAACCTTCCATCTTCCGACTTACCGGATGTTGATAAAAACGAAGCAGCGACGGGTCGGGTACCCGTGGATCCACTATGCAATAGAACACTCAGGTAGTGTTGTCATAGGCGACACGCAGAGCCCGCACTGTCAGATGGGAGAGTTACTCTCCTCCGCCTGCGGCCTCTCGGCTGGCAATGGTGAGGAGGGTCGCTCGATTTGGCACGTGCAGTTTCGTGTAGCTCGAGGGTTATGGCCTCAATAGTTTAGGCTTTCAACTGTTCGACGTGTTGGCTTCGGTGGAGGCGGCGACATGGTGAATAAACGTATACTTCAGATCTTTTCATGACATTGAGATCTATTCTGTGGTTGATGATGGATCTAGATGACTATCTGTTCAAGCAATGATAGTGTGGCGACGGCAACATTGTGGTGGGCATATGTCCTCTGGTTCTTTCGTTGTGATGACGTTTGCTCCAGTGTTGGCGTGAAGTTTGGGAGCTAGTCAATGAGCGAATGCAGATAGTGATATGTGTTGGCGGCATCTGGAAATTAGCGGATCGTGTGTTGGGATCGCGGTTGGTGGATGGCAAGTATGATTTTCTTCTTCGGCGTATTTGTTGAGCGTGGATGCCAGGTCTGGAGTCCGATGGCATGTCTGGGATGTTCTCCCGGTCCGATTCGTTCAACAGTAAAGGCTTCGTCTTTAGAAAGCCACCTTAGAGATCCGCAAAGCTATGCATATCAACTATGGATTTGCATCAAAGGCGGATGACGACCGTTGGTGTCAAGCTCAAGGGTTTTTCTTGGCTGGTGGTTCTTTGTGCAAAGGCTAATATTTTGTTATTTTTTCAATTTTATCTAATCGGCGTATACATAACTTATACTATGATCGTTATAATATAAACGAGACATGTATTACCACACACACAAAAACATGCAACTGTTTTACTATGCTATATTAGTACTTCTTCCTTCAATGAGTAATACTTATTATAGGTCGGAGGAAGTACTAACTATAAACTCATAGATTCCCACACAAACATGCATGCACACGTTGCATTTTTGCTTCTTAAACAACTGATATGCCCTAGCAGACAAACAACCCCACGGCAGACCGTTAAAGATAAACATAACTAATTTCTATCAACATCGATCCAGATCCAGCGAGCTAGCATCACAAAGAAAAAAATAAAATTGAAAAATGCAAAAGCAAAGTGAATATATTATATCTTGATCACATAACTATTCCTGAAGACTTCTGGCCTTACAGGTCACCCATAGAGACGGATGAGCATTTTTTGGAGTGTTCAGTGACGTAGCACGAACGGTAAGGAAAGCGTATGAGAGATGCGATGATAATACCATCAGTGTAATTATTGCATTCATGAGGTCATCAGATGGTATGTCACAATGTTTTCCCCAAAATCGCAAGGAGCATGTCCTTATAACGATCATGTAGTACACTTCATCAAACTCACATAAGTCCTGATAGTCGTCACATTCTTTGAAGAAGTTGTCCGCATCGGAGTTTGAGGAGCACTCTGAAACCTCTTTGTCTTCTACTTCATCATCATCTATGTTTGTATCACATTCATCGCACTTCGAACCCTCTTCGTCTTCTACTTCATCATCAGCTTCTATGTTTGTATCCCTTTCACCATGATCATCGTAATCAACATCACTGAAGATGTCGTACATGCCAACATCCTCGTGGAGGTCGGCGGTTATTTCTCCTTGGCCGTCCTTTTCATTATACATGCTTTTGTGAATACTAGGAAAATTGCCCGAGCGTTGCGAAAGAAAAATATATATTTCTTTAAACATATTTCTTTATATTCTTGATGAGAATTGTTTTTCCAATATTTTCTAAATGACTTTTAAAATCGACCTTAAGTTTTTTTAAATCTTATAAAATGTTCGCACTAAGAAAACTTGATAATTCCAAAAACGTTTGTACTAAAAAATAGAATTTAAAAATGATTACGTATCTAAAAAATGTTAGTAATTGAATCATTTTTTTTAATTTATTTGCACTTCGAAAATGCACTAAAGTGTTCAGGAATGTTAGCACATCGCTCCCGCGCTCACTCTGCTTTGATATTTAAAAATTGTTTGCACTTAATTATAATTCATATTTAAAGAAAATTTACGCTAAAAAATGTTTGTATGCGAGCAATTGAATACATTTAACAAAAATAAAAATGTGAACTTTTTAATATATTCATTAATGTATTTTAATACATTTTGTAATTACAATCGTTAAAATAATTTTTATTTTAGTTTAAACCTCTTTGAAAAGTATTGCAAAAAATTGAATTCTGGACAGAGAAAATATTTGTAAGTGTTAACATTTAAAAAAATGAATACTTTTACAAAAAAATTAAATTTGCGAGCCAATTTTTTTTAATTTAACACACTAAATGGTTTTCAAGCAAAAGAATAAAAATAAAATAATCATTAAAAACTTACTCCCTCCGATTCATAATAACTGTCGCACATTTTGTACTAAGCTACTTGTACAAAATGTGCGACACTTATTATGTATCGGAGGGAGTATTATTTAGTTTAAACATCTTTGAGAAGTTAAGCAAGAAATGAAGTCTGAGCAGAGCAAATATTTTGAAGTGCAAAATATTTTAAAACAATTATGAACTTTTTACAATTTAATAAATTTTGATGTCAAATATTTTAAAAATTGAACACACTAAATATATTTTCGATGCACAAAAAGAAAAAGAAAAATGACTCGTGGCAAGGCCCAATCGTTCTCTTGTTTTGCCTTCCTTTTTTTTAATGGCTGTGGCCCAAGAAAAACAGAGCTGCGAAATATTTTGCTTTTTTTTCTAGTGGCCGTGGCCCAGGAGAAAGTGGTCCAACAAAAAAACTAACAGAGCAGCGAACCATTTTTTTTCTGTATAAATAATGGGCGCGGGTTTATTATCGAAAAAGGAAAGGGATTTTCTGCAAATTTGCCACGACAAACTAAGAAAGTCCCATCTTTTTATTATTAGGTATAGATATAGATATAAATATAGATTACGAGACTCAAACAGGCTGAAGCCGCTGAATGTTGCTTTGTTGCTTTTCACCACCCTGCGCTTCACGGAGGACCTTTGATCAAAACATAGGTCCTCTGCTTTTACGAGCGAATGGTTTGAGGTTTTACGAGCATTCATCCACCCTAGTTGGTCATTCAGTTAATGTTCATACTTGGCTTGTAGTAGCTCCCTAAGATGGACGTATCAGGCAACTGATTCATGTAGATGCACCGGTGTCTGCGGTTTCTAATTGTAGGCTTTCCTGGGAACTTGGACCATGCCATACACTCATACACCTCTTTGAGTTAAGCATCTTGATATCATTTGGATCATCTACCCCTGGCTCATGGGCGGGTGGTTGCGCTTCTCCAAACAATTCAGGTAAATATAGTCAGACCTTCCTTTCAATGTTATGTTGCAGAACCAGGAACACCTCATGGCGCCGCGACACGGCCGGGTCGAAAGCCTGAAGGAGACGAGCATCCAGGTGTGACCAGCCTTGCCAGAACCGGAGAGGAAGACCTAGCAGCAGCAGCGCCATCCACCGTGTGGCTTCTTTTCTGTTCCACATCAAATGTCTTCCAAAACAGTCTGGATCAGGATTTCCTTCAGCGCAAATCAAAATTCTCGCAGCCAAGAATATCAATGTACCATCAGTTCAGCACGGACTTATCGGCCGACAAAGTGCAACCAGAACAAGATAGATAAGAATTCCACCACAGAAGTAATATTACAATGGCAGACGAATTGCAGCAGCAGCGCAATGCAAACCAACCACACAAAACTCGTGTATATTTACATACCCAGGAGGAGTTTTGGGGTTTAATTACACAGCCAGCACGCATAAACGTCCATACGTTCTGCGGCATCAGGTAGGCAGCGACGCACGTCGCCTTGATTTACAGTTCTGTCTATTTCTCCATGCGATACATTAGTTTCAGGATACATTGTTCATCGACGGGATGGTTATCATCAGCCCAATCGAGCTTGCCCATGAGAAGCCGAGCTCGGGTGGTTGCCGGCGACGAGAATGTCCTTGATCCGGTTAAGCGGTATAGCGGCCTGGTTGATACCCTGAAAAGTAAACAAGTGTTTCGTGTTTATTAGAACTCAGCTGACAGTTGGCACTGTAAGTCCAAACGTGCTACAAATATGACACTAACATGAGTTGCCGAGATACAAATGCCAGCGAAATTCTTACATGCTACAGACTAACAGAGAAGTTCCTGAAGTCGCAATATGTGAGAAATTATGCACTCTACGACTATGCAGGCAGAGCTTTTAAGCACAGGGAAAATAAACATAAGAACATGCATGATTCATCAATCAGCAATGGTATCTGAATGACAAAGCCAACAGTTTGGTTTTTCCTTGCAGCTATATAAAGAATTTTGATGAAAGCAACATCAATAATAGTTTCGAGATAAAAATATATGTATGCTACCACCTACCTGAATTTCAGGACCAGTTAGTCGGTTCAGTTGCATGGAAAATTTGGCTAGTATGATCAAAAGGAAGGCGTCCCACGATTACCTCCTTGCAGCTGGCAGGTTGCAATTTGACCTGCTGAAGCTGAAGCTTGCCCTTCTGCCAGCGCCGCCGGAAATACGCCATCCCCATCAGTGCAGCAGCAGCCACAACGATAGGCCAGAGCTTGTTGCTCTCCTTAGCGCTCATGTACAGTGATACAAGTTGTTTCCTCCACCACGCGTTGCGTGGGGCTCCAGAACCGTCAGGCTTGCTCTCTTCACTGGAAGCGACAGCTTTGGAGGAATCAGTGACAGCATCCATAATTTGCGGAGTTGGATTTTCCTCGGTCTTCACCTTGGTGCCCTCAGTAGCTGCCCAGCTCGATTCTTTCTCAGCGACAGTTGCACTGTAACCAGATGATGAGAACTTAACCGGGTCTTCCCTAGCCGGGCTCACCCCATGCAATGTGTTGCCGTCATCTGGCTCTCTATCACCAGAGGAAAGACTTTTCCCTTTGTCGAAGGACGGGATCCAGTCAAGATCATCATCCTTCAGTTCCTCTTCGTAGCTATCATCATCGCCCTTGTCAGAAACCACGTACTGGCTACCACGCGCCTCCTGCCGCACAATGCCAGTATCGGCTTCCATGAGGAGATTCACAGTCTCATTCTTGGGAATCGAGAAATGTCCAGACACCAGCAGTGCCGAATCGTCCCCCTTTGCGCCATACACCTGGCCTTCAGACTCCTCGTCGGAAGGTTCAGATGTCGCCGCACCAGGCACAGACGCATAGTTTGACGCCGTGAGCTGCACGACCTCCCAGTCGTTCCCGCGGGGAGAAGTCTGCCCGGTGGCACCCTGGTCAGGCTCCATCTTGCAGCTGCAGAGTTGGAATCGAAGTCAGAGAACCCATGACAAGCAATTTAGCTCGGATAATGCAACGCTTTGATAGCCATGGGCGCTGCAGGTTTCGGCAAAAGGGATTGCTGCAGCAGCTACGTCTTGCATCATAAGTAAGTTGTAAACTTTTTCCGTGGTGTAAAATTAAAGCTGGGTGGTTTTGGTTGCAGCCTGGGAATTTAGAACAACTGATCTGTAAATACTAGAAATAAGAAATAGCGGACTTTTACAAATGCAAACATAAAGCAGTTTAAGCTACCGTACAAGAATTTGCAGATGTAACAGGATTCAGAAACAGAGCAAGCGCAGTGAACCTATGGTTTCGGTTGTCTGTTACACACCCCGGACAGACATCAGCTAGCTATGTACTAGTACTGCTAGAGTAGCTGTATTGATTTCTTGCAGCGGAAGGGGCAAACGGAGCGCGGTTTCCGATTAACACGGCGCGGGCGATTAATCGGCTGGCTGGACCTGAGCCGGCAGAGGCCGGGGACGAAGCGCGAGAGGGGATCGATCGATACCTACCTCGGGCAGGCCAGGCGGGGATGGGGTGGGGAGAAGGGAAGGGAATCCGTACCGGCGAGGCCCCGCGAGCCGAGCGGCGCAGGCGGCTTCCGCACAAGTCGCGGCGGCGGCGGCGGCGGCGGGGATCGATCGCCGAATATTGGGGAAAGGGGAGAGGAGGAAACTGAGGCTGAGGGAGGGAGGGGCGAGGCGTGGCGGCGTCCCGTTGCGTGCTGTGATTTTCCTTCCTTTCCCCCCTCCCTCCTTTTTTCTTGTTGGTGGGTGGAGGTCTATCGCTAGAAGTAGATCCCGTAGAAAATACTTCGAAAACTTATCTTAAAGGGTATCTGAAAATATTTTTACAATATGATGGATGCATCGGTAGAACTGATTCTTTATCTTCTTCCTCACCGAATCGACAAACGACTCGCCTCGGCGTCGAACGTTCGGCCAATCGGCGGTGCAGAGGTGCCACGGCTCGCAAAGAGGTCAGCAACGCATGGCTGCCACAAGGGGTGAGAGGGCCATCGAGCCACGACGAAGGCCTCGAGCCCGTATATATCCATGGTGGGGCTACCGTGGCCACTGAGATCTCGAGGTGTGCGATGACTATCGGGAATGAGCCGAAGAAGGGTGGGGGACGATGATCGGTTGGTCGGCAGCGACGGGGGCGTCCAGAATCGTGAGTTAGCGGTGGCGACGTGAAACTTCCCTCCCACCAAAGATTTTCTAGCATGGAGGGATTTTATAAGTGGGTATTGTATAAATATTTGAGGGTGAGATCATTTTCTGGGATCTGGTATAAACCTATTTTTCTACCAATCCTATAAATCGACGATTATTTTTCGATTTCGGGACTTTTATAAGATCTGCTAGAGATGCTCTAAGGGAATCTTCAATGTTGATCCCTAAAACAGACATCGTATCCGTCAGCGGACCGGTACAGACCAATCCACGGACAGTGATGCGACAGCCGGCAATCCAACCACACTTCCTAAACGTCCGTCGAGCTCTGATCCCAACAAAAAGATCCTAAATTGAAAAGGATAGTAATGAAAAAATAGCATCCGATCACAACAACAACAACAAAGGTGGATGCTCATTGTTTTTGCAAAATTATCGGCCTGACGATTCCAAGCTCTGTCTGGCCTACTCCACCTCTTCTTCCGCCAGAATGGTCGACATGAGCTTCAGCATTCGCATGCTGGAGGCTTGCATGATTATCGTCATATCTGGATCCAAGTCCGTCATTTTTTGTGAAATATTTGGTCTTCACCTTTAGCTCTTCGATGATGATCTTTTTTTCGTTCACCATCATGAAGATGCTAAACCTCTCGACCTTATTATCCTCCTTAATCTCGTTGTGCTTGATGCTTGCCTCCTCCTTCTTGGCCAAGATGTCCCCAAATTTCTTCATCATCTTGGTTGCCGCCCCTTGCTTCTCCTTCTCTACCTCTCACTTCTTGTAATGGAACCCCCTTCTAATCTTTTTAGGTGGTTCTTTTTATGGGTCCATTGAACCACCTTCATCGTCCATTCTCGATGATCTTGTAAGTGTTGGCAATGCTTGCAAGCCATTTGGGTTTGTCGTTTAGCTTCAACCAACATGGTGGCGTAGTAGTAGAGCGGCTGGTGCACATCAGAGCAGGTTGACACATGCATGGATGGTTGCGGCAAAGCCCCTGCACGTGCCTGCCGCTGCCCCCGCCCGGCCAGTGTAGATCTTCCCTGCCCTCGCCCAGCGGCCACCAATGCAGCTTGCCCTTTTGTTTGAGACGGTGGGCTTGCCATGATACTGAATTGATCTTGCGGGCGGACAACTTGGTCTCATCCTCCACCGTTGGCACTTCTTCTTGAGTCTTCATGCGGCGGGAGTAACGGAAATTACGAGGATTAGGATGAAGGAGGGTGGCGTAAGTGGAGTGAAGAGAGTGAGGAAAGGGGGGAAATGACGGATTTTAGCTTGGAATCAGTGAGGATGGCTCCAAAGAGCGGGCTCCATCTAAATTTTGAGTGGGACATGGGTGTCAGAGTCCTACGTGTTGGTGATCCGGACTCCAGCAACCCCCCCCCCTTGGTTTGGATCAGATTTGCAGGAAAACGGACATATGGACTGGCCCGCGGACAGATACAGAACCGCATTGGATGCAAAACTGGTCCGAACAGCCTAATCTGAATGGTTGCAGAAGGTTTAAAGGTCGGCGAGAAGCCCTAAGTGTTTTTATGATATTTTTTCTTTCGTCTTCTTATTCTGCTTGGTTTTCTCTATGTTTTGGTGAGGAAATGTGTTTTCATGCAACAAATATATGCTTTCACGAGAAGTAAACATTTTTAGGATTTTTTTTCTTGTTTTTGGATTTTAATTGGTTTTTATGTGTTTTGATGGGTTGGGAATTCATGCAACAAATTTGTGCCATCATGATAAGTAAATTTAGGGTTTTTTTAAGCATAATTTTTCAAAATTCTATGCTGACACAAGAAGCGAATATATGCCTCCATGAGGAATAAATATGTGCTATCCGAAAATGAAAAGGCACATGTCATGGAAAATAACTACCTCCATAAGATGTAAAATATATGTCTTTACAAAAAAAAATATGTGTGCCTCCATATGAAGTAAATTTGTGCTTTCCAAAAACGAAAAAGTACGGTTTATAAAAAATCTATGCTTCCATGAGAAGCAAATATATATCTCCATGAGAAGCAAATACGTGCTTCCTGTAAAAGGAAAACCACCGTTCATAGAAAATGTGTATTTCCACTTAAAGCAAATATGTGCCTCAATGAAAAAACTGTCCTTCCATGATTTTTTTATTGCTTTTTGGTTTATCTAATAAGTTTAGAGATCTTGATGCAAGAAATCTAACGCTAAAAACGGTTCGTGATTTCGACACATGGTTTGAAAGAAAAATAAATAAAAATAAATCAACGAAAAAAAAAATGACATCTTACATTCTTAAGAAGTTGCTCCCCACTACTTCTAATTCTCTCAACATGCACACACTCCACCCCATCATGCATGCCACATCACCCTCCACTAGCATATTTCTCTCAACATGCAAGCATGCCACCTCATCATCCAACACGCATGACAAAGACCCACCTCAATATGCCACTATATATAATAAAAACCCACATACAACATGCATGCATGGGAATTTTTATTTTATTATGATATTTATATTAAATTCATATATTAGTTTAAAAGTTATTGTTTCAAATCTTACATTCTTAAGAAGTTGCTCCCACTACTTCTAATTCTCTCAACATGCACACACTCCACCACATCATGCATGCCACATCACCCTCCACTAGCATATTTCTCTCAACATGCAAACATGCCACCTCATCATCCAACATGCATGACAAAGACCCACCTCAATATGCCACTATGCATAATAAAAACCCACATACAACATGCATGCATGGAAATTTTTATTTTATTGTGATAGTTATATTAAATCCATATATTAGTTTAAAAGTTATTGTTTCAAATATACATGCTTCATTTAACCAAACATTTTCACTGAAATCTTTTACAAAAAAGTTCCGCAACAACGTGCAGTGCATCATCTAGTTACGACAAGACTTGTCACCACTAGGAATGGTGAGAGTGACTTCCGCGAAAAGATACCACTTAATTAGTGATCACCCGTCTCTTCTCATATCTTAAAAAAATTATTTTATTGTCATTTTAAAAAATATTACAAAACATGGAAATAAAATAGAAAAATAATGAATATCAAAATAAGATAACTCAATGTAAAACAATTGTTAGATTGATTCAAACTGAATTGATAGCACATTAAAGATTTTTGTTGTGACATTTTAAAAATGTTCATGTGTTTCTAAAAATGTATGTGACATTATACAAAACTAGTAAGTCATACGTGCCTTGCACGTGAGAGTGAAGTGTTACCGGATATCAACATACCACATTATAATAGGAAAAAACTATTCAAAATCACACATAAATAAAATTTAAGATGATCACCCATCTCATTCAAAATCAAACTATAATGACATAATATTTGATGATTGTGTGATATATACTACATAAAACTCATGTGAAATACATAACAACGGTTGAGTATTCCATTTGCAAACAAAATTGAACTTTGTAAAGATGTTGTATTAGCTTTGTACCAAAATGGAACGAAATAAAATAAAAATACATATCAATTCTTAAAAAAAACATGAAAGAACTGAACTATGAAAGTGTCTAGAACAAATGAGAAGTGTATGTGTTATGTACATATTCTAAAATGTAAATGATAAAAGAAATATGAATGGTTATTTTTTAACAAACACTTTAGGTGAAGTGGGGAAGAGTCTAGAATGCTGCAGAAATGTCTTTGTTCCAGGTTTGTGCATAAGCAGAAGTATGAAACCTTCTGGATTAGTACACATGGCAAAATCTTAATGTGATAGAAAGAATATCCAACGACTAAGACTACTCGGACTTGCCACATCTCAACCGTTGGATAGGCTTCATCCAACAGTCGATATTCAAAGTTATTACTACACTATATAGTGGTATAGATATATTAATTACATATTGTTAAAATTTATAAACATATATGAAATAAATAAATAAATAAATAAATAACCATATGAAAAATGTTGATGGCATCCAAAAAATTGAATATGACATTTAAAAAAAACACAAATTCAAATATTATAATAATGTATTTTAAAATTATTTAACACGTAACAATTAAATGTTTCAAATGTATATGTTTAGAGGGCGCTGAAAACCCAAGCTTGTACTTTGCAGATTTGGGGGCAAAACTGAGGGTGCATTGTAAACCGATCAACGCACGCGTGCCATGGTTTCGAGTGTTGTTGAGTGAGGTCATCGTTGTTGCCGTTGTGGCCACAGTTCATAGCCCGATGAGCATGGTGAAGTACGGCTGCCGTGGGAGGTGCTCGGCGCGAGGTGGGACATGGTCGTCGTCGATGGTCGAGCGGGGTTGAGGCAGACGGACGCAGGGGCCGCCGCGACAAGGACTCGACGGTCGAGCGGTGTCGGACCAGGGGAGCCAACGTAGGGGTTATCTCGATAGTGGGGGCGTCAAGCATGGTAGGCAGAAGTACCTGTCCATGGGTGGACTGCTAATGACTTGTGCTCGATTGGTCCGGTCAGAAAAGAGAAATACACCCTCCGTCCCAAAATTAATGTCATTAATTTAGTACAACTTAATCTAGTGACAATTATTTTGAGATGGAGGAAATACTAAAATAAATATGCTACTCCATCTCAAAATAAATGTATTTTACGGATACATTTTAAAGGTTTGGTTTCAGCGTAGTTGGTACAAAACTGTAAAACGTGTCCGTGTGTTATACGAGTTCTGCTAAAGATGTTCTGTGAGGCGATGACCGCTGCTACCTGGCGCACGAGCGTTCATTCTTCAGTAAACAGAGTGTTCCTTCTTTCAACAAACAATCCTTATAAACTTTCAGATGCCTGGGCTGCACTGGCTGGGTTGGATTGGAAGCAAGGAGGATTCTGGACCTCGCTCGGATCCACAAACTGTCGGAGCGAAATAAATTAAAATCAAAGGCAACGATGTATAAGAACAAGAACTGGACTGGATTGCATTCCATCCAAAAGGTTTCAGTTCGTCAGACCATCATACACATTCAGATTACCAAGGACAAATCACGGATGCCAAGTATGGAAAAAGATTGCTAGCATTTCATTCCAACCAGATCCACTATCGATACATGCACCAACAAGAACATTGGCCAAGAACCAATCATAAAGGATTCGGGGGATCTAGAACTCCTGGGACTGGGAGGCGGACCCGGCGGCGCCGCCCTTGCCGTGCTTCTTGGGGAGGAGCACGGGGTTGATGTTGGGCAGGACCCCGCCGGCGGCTATGGTGACGCCGCCCAGCAGCCGGCTGAGCTCCTCGTCGTTGCGGACGGCGAGCTGTATGTGGCGCGGCGAGATCCGGGTCTTCTTGTTGTCGCGCGCCGCGTTGCCGGCGAGCTCCAGGGCCTCGGCGGCGAGGTACTCGAGGACGGCGCAGAGGTAGACGGGGGCGCCCGCGCCCACGCGCTGCGCGTACCGGCCGACCTTGAGGTGCCGGGCGATGCGGCCCACGGGGAACTGCAGGCCCGCCTTCACCGACCGGGACACCGACTTGCTGCCCTTCGGCTTGCCCCTCCCGCCGCCGGCTGCTGCTGCTGTGGCCATCCTTGGATTGGAGACGAGGGGTGCGCGGTGGTCGACTCGCCGGAGTCGGTGGGATCGGGGATGTTGGCAACTTGGGGATGCTGGATTGGAAGGGGGCGGTGGTGAGTTTATATGGTGGAGGGGCAGCGCGCGTGATTGGTCGGGAGGGCGAGGCCGCGGATCGGTGACGTGGACGCGGGCGATGCCGTCGGATCCGGCGCGGGGAGGGACGAGGATTTTTGGTTTGGCGCGGGGAGGGACGAGGATTTTGGGTTTGGCGCGGGGAGGGGGATTTGGAGGGAGACGCCAAATTTTCGAAAAATGCTCTCTTTTTTTTGCGGGGATTTCGAAAAACGCTTCGAGGAAGGAAAGAAACGTGTCTACGTTTCTGCATCACGATTTTGTGCATAGACTTTTCCTTTTTTGTCTACCTAATAAAATACCATATGAATGTCAAACTTTCCGGGTCAATAAAACATCAGAGCTACAATAATGTGCGAAAACCTGAACTGGATTTTTTTTTCGGTCCATGACAAATGGTAATTTAATATTTAGCTATATTATTTAAGTATATATCGCTGCACAAAAAATAGAATGCTCTTTAGCAGATTACAGTTGTACCATTTAGTTGAACTACAGAAAAAACAAAATTTATATTTCTATGATTAAAGGGAGTATGTTGTCGTTAATGTCGTCATGATGACGAACGAGGAGACGCTAACCCTAGCCGTCACCAAAAACTTTTCTCCTCAAGAAAAGCAAAAGGATGTAGTATCTTCAATTTTTCTTCTTTCTTGCGCAGTATTCGTTGAGTTTTTCCTCGATCTACACGTAGTTATTTGGCGGTGATTAAAACATGAGATATACCTGACAAACATAACTAGTCTCCTATATGTAAATTGCGATCAACATCAAAGCATACTCAGTGGCATAACATGTAAAGCAATAAAAATATAGTTTCATCGGAGACGATCTGATAATTGTTGATGAAAAAGGGGATGCCTAGGCATTCCCAAGCTTAAACACTTGACTTACTAAAGCATGTGCATTAAGAGTTAGTGAAAAAGAGTTTTTACATGGTGAACCTACTTAATGACGTGGATAGCTTGCATGTCAAAAAAAATAGGTTAGTGGGGATGAACTATAAGTACCATTATAGAGTATAGATGAGTAGACATAGGCCCTGTTTGGATACTCTAACTCGGTTAGAGGTTAGAGTTAGATTCTAACTCTAGACTAACCTTGAACTAACTCTAACCAAGGAGGTGTTTGGATGGTGGGGTTAGATTGGCAATAAATGTATCTTTTCCAATCATTTGACTACTTTATTCAGGATTTGATTGGTGGAGGTAGAGGAAAACTTAATTTTTTTTGGGCCCCACCTAACTCTAACCCAAATAAGCACCTCTTGGGTGAGTTAGATTTTTTAGGTGGGTTAGATGCATCTAACCAACTCTAACCCTCCTGTTTGGATGTTTTGGGGTTAGTTTGGTACAATCTAACCAACTCTAACTCTAACCCATGGAACCAAACAGGGCCATAAACACCATTGTTTAACCCTTGGTAGCAACAACACGTCCTCGCCCTTAGACATTTCTATCACTCGTGCCTAGGATCGAAGGAGGCATGCACCTACTATCTAGCACAAAACTCTCTCTTGAAGAGCATGCAAAAACGCACTTACACCATATCATAAATATAATCTCAAGATCATATAAGAACATGAACAATATGATCATAATTTCATAATCTATCGAATCCCGACAAACACAGCATGTAACAATTACATAACGATGATCTTGATCACGTTAAGCAGCTCACAAGACTGAGTATGGAAGCACAAGGTGAAGGGGCACCATCTAGCTACTGCTATTGACCCATATGTTGGAGATATGCCCTAGAGGCAATCCATGTTATGATGTTATCTCCTTGTGTATTCATGAGTTATTTGTATTATCCTCGAACATCATCACTAATATGTATCAATAAGTATGTGACTTGTTTGTGAGACTATATATCCTCTGATGATTGTTCTAATAGTCCCTAGTTGATAAGGTTATGCGGACACGTATCCTTGACTAGTATATGATTCGGTTGATGACTATGTTTCACAAGTCATGAGCATGGAGATGTTACCGATAGTATGGACTTAGTGACGGTATCACTGAGTTGGACAAAGACACACTTTGAGACGCGGTGAGATATTGTCATCTATTAGTCTTAATACAATGTATATGCCATGTCATAGACATGAGGTCCTCGCATGTTCTCAGGATGAGGAATGACTCACTTAGGTACTATCAAACACTACACCGTAACTGGGTAGTTATAAAGGTAGCTTACGGGTGAGTCATGATACATGACGCGAGACATGGTTGATCAAGACGGGATTTGACCCTCCACCTTGGAGAGATATTCTTTGGGCCCTCTCGAGTGATCAGATTCAAAAAGCATGGCCATGCGACATGGGTTAAGTGTTAACCCAGTTCAGGAATCTGTATCACGGTTTCGAGAAGAGAGGTCAAGCTATCACAAGGGTGACAAGTACTCGCCTTGAGCTTGATAACATATATCGTGAGGCAAAAGGAATGTTACATATGACACTTTGTAATGATTCGTCTTATGACTTTACGCATATATGGGAGCCGGCACGTTCTGCTAGGAACCACTACCGACCATCGAACCAGATGTGACCCGGGTCGTGTCCATGTATACGTGAACCTATAGGGTCGCATGCTTAAGGGGAAAGGAGCCCATTCGGATGTGATCCGAATCGAATATGGATGGAGGGTCCGGATTGCCTCAAGGGTTGAGGCCATTCCACGAGCGCCTATATAAGGGCTAGGGCGAACCCCGAAGGGGTACATGTCAGACCACAACCCTAGCCGCCACTCCACCTCCAGGGCGAGCCGTCGGACCTAGCAGTCTGTCGCCCAGCGCTCCTCCTTGTACGTGTGCATCCCTTGGAGGCGCTGCATCTGCGGCGCTCGAACGAACAGTTCGCAAGATCGGATCGCGGGACTCCGTTCATGGGATCGGTACGAGGGATTCGAGGAGCAGCCGCCGACGCGCATCGCCAACTCTCCTTTCACTGCCGTGACTGCGCGTCTAGTGACAAACCCTAATTATGTAGTTCATCCCCAGTAGCAGTGATCTTGGTTGTGCGCGGTAGAAATTTTAATTTGGCGCTAGCGTAGCATATGATACGTATCAAACGTATCTATAATTTGTGCTCGTTCCATGCCCTTTTTGTGTCATTGCTACATCTTTTTGCCATGCTTTTGAATCATTTATCGGACTAACCTACTAATATAGAGCCCAATGTCAGTTCTTGTCTGTTTTGTCTTTACAATGCAGAAAAAGTAAAAAAATGAAGTTGCTCAGAAAATTACCAAAAAATATTTACATCGGAAGAGTCCTCCAGCTGGAGGACTGAGTCAGGAGGTGGTGATACGTCCCAAACGTATCTATAATTTCTGCTTGCTCCATGCATGTTTTGTGTGGCATTGCTATGATCTAGATGCAATTTCATACACTTTTGATCATATTTGGACTTACTTATTAACTCAGTGCACCACAGTGTTAGTTCCTGTTTTCTGCTGTTTTTCTATTTCAGGTTTTTCCCATATTAAAAGTGCTCCAAAAATTCGGGAAAAATCAGATAAAAATTTAGCGCAACGGAACCTTCCAGAGCCCTGAAGGAGGGTCAGAGGGGGCCCACCTGGTGCCCAAGCGGCCAGGTGGCGCGGCCTAGGGCGGGGTCGCGTCGGGTGGCTGCCTGGACACCTGGTGGGCCCCCTGGCTGCCCCCCTTCGCCTATATATTCTCCGTGACGGGATTCTTCCGAGAGGAGAACCCTTTTTCACAATCTTGCCTCTGTTCCGCCATCGCCGCGCATCCAAGACCGGGAGCGCCAACAGACTTCTTCCCGGCACCCTGCCGAAGGGAGGATCGACGTCTGGGAGCTTCCCCTCCACCATGGACGCTTCCCGGATGTGCCGTGAGTAGTTTCCCTTGAACCATGGGTCCGTGATCAGTAGTTATGTGATGTTCTCCTCCCCTCTTTGTTCTTCATGGTTTAGTCCTCGTGAGCTGCCCTACATGATCGAGGCACATATGCAATTTTCTGCTGTTGCTATGCTGAGTTTGCTGGGATCTGATGGATTATGAGATTATGTTCAGATTGTGATTGAGTAATATTTTTGGTTCTTATCTCTTATATTTTTGTTCTTAAGTAATTCTTGCATGTTCTCCGTTGCTGTTTATTGCTTTGGCCAAGTAGTAGGTAGCGACTCCAAGAGGGAACGTTATGCTCGATTGTGGGTTCATGCCCCCCGATGACACGCTTGAGTGACAGAAACATGAGTCTAGGGGATGTGCTGTTGCCACAAAGGGGAAAACAACGGTGCTTGTAACCGCGGTTGCAAGGATTGTTTACTTTACGCAATGTGTTTTCAATGCAGTTGTATGTTGCTTTGGGTTTACACTTTGGGTGGGGCTCGCAACTTAATACCAGCGAGATGTTCTGGATGGATATCTTAAGGTGGATGATTAGTAGTAGATGCAGTTGGATTTCGGTTTACTTGTTTTGGCGTACCACCCATGCTTTTGAGCCTCGTCCTTTCTTTGTAGCATAGTTAGCATTGCGGTGCGTTTTTAATCCTGTTAATTGCCCAGCTGTAATTTGTTTACCTCGCATAGAAGTTTTATCATCTTTTGGGAGAGAGACATCACTAGTGAACATCACGGGACCCCGGTCCATAATCTTATCATTGTTTACATGCTTATTTAATTTCCTACTTTTACTTTCTAGTTGCTATCACCATTATCATTATTATCTGTTGCGTTGATCCTTTGTGAACAACAAGGCCGGAGAGATTGACAACATCTCTGTACTCGTTGGAAAGCAAAGTTATTTGTGTGTCTTAAGGTCCAGGTCAAGGAAGCAACGTTTGTCGTAAATGGTGTCATTGTTTTCTTGCCACCAACTTATCATTGGCGGAGTCCTACGGGAAGACTAAACCTTGGCATCTTTGCCAAGGGAAATTTGCCACTATCCTCCATCTCACCTTCCACTTGGGGTAACCAACGAGGGGCGAGAAGCCATCAAGCAAATTTTTGGCGCCGTTGCCGGAGACTCCGAGTGATAAAATAGGGGAGTTGCCCACTATCCTTTACCTTTGCTTTTTAGTTTAGCTTTCAGTTTTTTATCTTTGTTTCTTATATCAAAAATCACAAAAAAATATATCTTGCTTTTGGTAGTCCTCCTTGTTTAGATGAACATGTTAGGACTTGGTGCTTTGCGGGAATCGGAAGTTCTTGATTTTCGTCAAAGGGATGGAAAAAATATGAAGAAGGCATGGGACAAAATTTCTGAAGCACATAAAAGAATTATGCCTTGGATACCTATAAAAATTGTACTTAGAATTTTTTACCATGGTCTTTTTAAGTGGTGTAAACACTCTCTTGATATTATAGCTGAAGGAGGCTTTTTAGAGTGTGATGAAGCTAGAGCTCTTGATATTTTGCATGGTTTATCTAGTTATTTTGTTTATGATCGTAGTATTGGTACTGTCATAGATAGACTTGCCACTATTGAAAAAAGGATGGATGCTCTAGACTTGAGAAAGGTAGAGGAACTTAAGTCCAACAAGAAAGAAATGTTGGAGATAGATGATGATTGGGAGCCCTTTGTTAGGATTATCATCTCTAACCAAAACTTCCTTGCTTTTTGTGATATTGGATCCATAGTTTCTACCATGACAAAAATAGTTTATGATTCTTTAAAACTAGATATGGATAAATTATCATCTTATCATGAACACGCTAATGGAGATATTTCAGAGGTTAAAGGAAAGGTAAAAGAAGTCCAGGTTGCATTCCTCCATAGGCTTGCACCGATGGATTTCTTCATCATGAAGCCAAACCAAAGCAACATCGTACTTGGGAGGGACTTCCTCCGAGCTATGAAAGGCTTCATAGATATTGGTAACGGGCACATACGCTTATGCGGTAAGGCGAAAGGTAAGTACCTCTTTCCTAGGAAGAAGAAGAATGAGCTTGTTGAAAATCAATTTGAAGGTTTTTATGACTCCGATGACCTCGCAAACCTTTGATTATTCTTTTGCCTTATGCCTAGCTTAAAGGCATAAAAGAAAGCGCTTGTTGGGAGGCAACCCAAGATGTTTTTACTTCTGTTTTTAGTGGTCCTGATGATTGTTACAACTGTAGCAACATCATCGTATCTTTATTTTCAAGCTTTGTGCCAAGTTATAGCCTCTTATGATATACTATAAAATGCAAAAAATGGTTTCCACCTTCTTTTCTACATGTGAGTTGACGCAACATGCGATGACAAAAAATGATGATGCCAGTGACATGCAAACTATTTTGAACCTTCAAAATACATTGCTTCTAACCTAAGCGTTCAAATTAAAATTCATTTTCACCGTTGTGTTCCTCGCAATGAAATCTTTTAAACCAGATCCCACTTAGGCATATTCCGGTAATAAAAAAACAAATCTTAATCATGGAAAAAGCATATTAGTAGCACAAATATGCTTTTTTAAATTGGATCAATGTTCTACAAAAGTGACAAGTAAATCACTTGTTACACATTGTTTGGTGATAAAAAGCATGTTTCTAAAGCATAGTTGCTTGCAGCCATTAAATTTGCTTTTATATAGTCTTTAGGACTTGCCATTTTGATTTCTACAAAGCAACATAAAGCATAAAAAATACAAATCTACACTACATGCTACTTTTCACCATATTAATTTGCTTTTGAAAAAAAAAACATAATCAAACTCTTAAAACCATGTGGCTTCTAGTTTTACTCGAGACAAACACCAACTAATTGGCAAGTGCTTGCTTTTTCCGGAAGAAAGTTGCTTTTTAAAAATATTTATCGAAACATACTCATATGGGATTTAGTTTTAAAGATCTCATCACGATAAACCCAAATGTGAAAACAGATTTTAATTTGATATAATCGTTTGAAAGTTATGATTTTTTAAAAATCACAAAATAGATTTACCTAATGCAGACATCATCTACTCCATCTGACTATGTCCGTTGGTAGTCATCACGTGGGTAAAAAAGGTTTACCTGTGGCTGCGGGGGTCAGGTGCCAAACAGTCTCATCACATCCGAGCAAGCAAGTGCACATGCAGTTGTGTGTCGCTCGATTGAAAAGTGCGCATGCACTAAGTAGCATTTGAGGCAATCTTCCCAGAAATACAATAACAGTTCTGCCAAGGGGATACAGTAATATAATAAAAATAATTAATAAACTATTACTTGCATTTTTATGTTAATTTATTAGTTATTCCAATAACAGAGTAATATACTTATTACTTATTCGTTACTCCTTTTTAATCACTAAATCTAATATTTAGGAATGTAAACTTAACAACTTATTTTATCAGTTTTTCCCACATTTAACCCAACTAGCAAATTTATATGTTAAGTTTGTATTCTTAGTATCTTCACTAATCTTGCAATGTGGTTTAATTCCACTTTCACTTAATGCCATATTTTAATTTCAGATTTTGTTAAAATCTTTGATATAGTTCATGCAATTTTTACCATTATATATTGCAAATTCTTTGAACGTGTTTTTTCCATTTTGCACCGTCGTTTTTTGTTGCTTCGAATTCCCCTTCCTCTACCAATGGGTATGAAAAAAGGCGCATGCCAGTAGTGCCATCACATCTATAATACCTAAATAGTTCATTCTCACCAACCTATTTATCTTGACATGCAAGCTATCCACATCATCAAGTAGGTCCACCATGTAAAAACTCTTCCACTAATTCGTCATGCATATGCTCCCATTAACTTTGCATGTGCATGCATCTTATCACAAATAAATAAAACTTTTTATGCACTCAACCTCATAATTTAAAACTCTTCCACTAATTCTTCAAGCATATGCTCCCATTAACTTTGCATGCGCATGCATCTTGTCAAAAATAAATAAAACTTTTTATGCACTCAACCTCATAATTTAAAACTCTTCCACTAATTCTTCATGCATATGCTCCCATTAACTTTGCATGTGCATGCATCTTATCACAAATAAATAAAACTTTGTATGCACTCAACCTCATAATTTAAAACTCTTCCACTAATTCTTCATGCATATGCTCCCATTAACTTTGCATGTGCATGCATTTTATCACAAATAAATAAAACTTTTTATGCACTCAACCTCACAATTTATAAGCAACATTTTTATAGAAAATCAAATTATAAGTTACATCACATTTTATTTTTCTATGTGACACTTTTTTATAAATACACATCGAAAGTTGCTATCATTGTTTTAGATTTAGCCAAGGGTGGACGCGTCTTCACCGTCTCTACTCGGAAGTTGTTTTCGTCTCATATCATCTTGCTGATATATTGTCAAGTAACTAAATTAACAAAACAATAATCAAACTCATTTTTGGGTTTTCATTATTTTTTCTTAGATTTTTTTACTTTAAATAATATATTTTTCAAAAATAATAATAATTAAATTATACTATGTTTCATAATTTTTCACGTGTTTTAAAACATTAAATTATTTCTTATTAATTTCTGCAGCAACGCGCGGGGTATCATCTAGTTTATTGTAATTTTCTCCTCCAAATATTTTAGCCTCACATATTTAAACTTAATGAATCAACTAATGGTCTTATAATTTTAGTGAGTTAATATATTCACTAATCTTATGGCGTATATTTCATAATCTAAGGTTTTATTTTACGACCTACAACATCTCAAAACTATTTATTACCTTCTTTGATCCTCAAATATGCATTGTTACTTCATGTCACATAAATTATTTTATTTGTGTTCAGTTGCTAATTATATGGACTCACTTGATACAAATTAGGGTGCAAATCATTGCGTAGTAATCTAAGAAAATGATACATATTCTCGTTTCAGTTTCTAAAACATATTCGCAAACAAGAAAAGTTATTGAGTATTCAATAATCATGTAGTATACTAGGCTGGTCACAGTGGGAGTAACTTCAGCAGTAACATAGATGTCACCTAAGCAAAAAAGATGATGTGGCAGCTAATTAATAAAGAAAGAAGGAGATAGAGTAACTTAGCTAGTTAACATCACATCACTCTTCCCAAGATAGAATGAGTCTATAAGCCAATAAATAAGGTCATCTATGTTACTATCTTGAAGTTATTTTGTATTGTGGAGATAGTAACATAGACTAGTAACATGATCATGTTACTACTCTAAGTTACTCCCCATTGTGACCAGCCTTAGAAACAACTAGTCCGTGCATGCATGTGCATGGGTTAATGACTAGTATATACGTGTCAAGAATTTGATCTAGAATGCTAAAATTAGAGGGTTGTAAATGGGTTATTTTACGGTACATCATACTACCAAAACTAATGGGTAGTATATAATTGATCCAATGGTTATTATTGATTCCTTAATTTTGAGCTTTAGGACATTTTAGTAATTGACTGTTAGGAAAGATTTGTCCATTCTTAATAATAATTCTAACGTAATTAATCTCACCTTACCGAAAAATATAGTGCTATTTTTTTAAATTTAACCGGACACGTAGTCAATCCCAACTGAATTTTAGAACTTTGTTATTCTTCTATTTTTGCACACACGTACAGCTCTCATCGTCGCACAGGGCTGGCAGCCGCCGCCACCTGGAGATCTCGATGACGCAGCCGCCTCGCGCTCCGCTGGCCGTCGACTCTCTCTCTCTCTCTCAGTGGCATCCTCCCCCGCCTCGCCATACAGAACGCATCCGCCCCGCGCTCTCCCGCTCGCCGTGCAGGACGCAGCCGCCCTGCTCTGGCCGGCGACCCTCTCTCTACGTCGAACGAACTGCAGCTGGCGCACCAAAATTAATTCCTGTTTCTGAGTTCCTGAGAATCTCCAGTTTCTGCTCCGAAAAGGCACTTACAGGCTACAGCTAGAACATATTACTGCAGTTTCTGAGAATCTGAGCTACGTTTCTTGTTTTTTCAGAACTTGTCTGATGTACTCCGTACCAAAGCAAATGGTCATATGTGAAATTCCAGTCTTCCCCTTTAATCGTTTTTGAGGAAATAGATCACACTTTCCCTAAATATTGCTTTGCCAAAAATACCCCACATCACAAAATATACTACCAGAAATTGTGTGTAGTATGATCTAATCTGGGCCATCCAAACCAAAAAAATAAATGGCTAGAATTCATTTGATGTACTGTAAAAGGTCTCTTGTAAATGCTCTGTTTATTTTAAGTTCTAGGTAGCATGCCAAACTTAGTTAATATTGCTTTACACTCTTTCCTGACTCCGAGTTAATTTAGCTTCCCCATTGTCCTATGGACCTTACAGCCTAACTATTTATGGTATCTTTGGTGCACGAACACTATAAGAACCTCATAAAGTTTGGAGACCCAAGGACACAACATCACTACTACGTTCTGGTGCTTCTCTTGTAAAATTGAACTACATTCTCTTCTTCTACAATGGTGGCTGCGAAGAAGACTATTGTGTGGTCTTTCCTTCTTATCTTGATTGTGGCTTCGTCTAGTAAGTAGAATTATCCATAGTATCGACATTTTTGCTATAGTGTAGTTTAATGGTCTAACACACTGGCATTGTTAGCCACATTGATAGTGCTTATGCTAACCTTTTTTCATTTATACACAGGTGCTATTTCATGTACCGCAAAGGATTGTGGTGAGCAGATATCAGATGATTGCCCACCATCTTGTAGAGATGATTGTATCAAGAAAGGATGGGATGACGGCAAATGTTTAACGAATTTGAACTCATATGGAAGCGGTCCAAATTCTGGAAGTTGTAGATGCTACCGTAATGCATGCAAGCTTGGGTACTTAGGGATTTTTTAAGCTGGGAAGGAGCAGCTTATTTTTAAGCGGCTCAAAAGAACTTGCCCTAAGTGAACCGTAACGTGCAATTTTCTCATCCCAAGTTACCACTCCATCCTTATCTTAATATACATACGTTTTTTGATACTATAACAGTATCAAAAAGTATCTTATATTAAGTTACAGAGGTAGTAACATCTATGAATTTTCATGGTCCCACATGATTGGTACCAACATCTTCTAGTACCAATCAGGATGGTTTCTATATCACTTTATATTTTCATTTTATTTTGGATCAATATTTTCCAAAATAATGTATTCAATATTGGGATGTTATTTAAAATACTTGGTTAATGTTTGATGTCTTCTCAAAAAATGTATGAATATTTTGGTGCTTATTAGAATTGTACTCCATAGGACAAAGGGGAAGCTAAATTTCTACCCGAGCGAGCGAACAAATGAATGCTAGCCGATGATTGAGCGCGAGGCACACGTGCTACTCTCTCTCTCTCTCTCCCCCTGCATCGATAGGTGCACTATTCTACCAAGACGCGCAAATTCATCAACGAGGGTAATGTGAATTCGTTCTGTTGCAACATGCTCGCAAGTGTCTGCATGCATGCACTCGACGAACCGAAACTGAAAGAAAAAGGAAAAAAACGCACGCGGCCTAGAAAAGACTCAACTACCCAGCAAAAAAACCTTAACGACGAGCGGACACGTACGATCCAACAAAAATATTTACTGTATTATACAATCGCCACGTATTATGCATATATCTTATTTTTTGTGTATCTGTAGATCCTGTTCATTGCTCTCCATCGGTGACTTGTCGATACATAGCAGCAGCATACACTACATGCATGAAGCACCCGGCCGGGTTTTAATTCTTGCGCCCTAAATCGATTAGGGTAAAATTTCAAATCGGTACCTAGCCGACTGCCTAAACCGTATGAAAGATAAAATTTTTATTCCTAAACCCACAGAGGAATTAATAAATATACTCACTCGGCCGAGTAAAATCTCGTTGCCTCGTTGCTCGACGACCTCAAATCTACTTCTTGGACAAGCCCAATAATCTCAGAAAATAGACTTTCGCCCCCCTTTATAGATACAGAAACAAACAAAGTGCACAGCCGAACGATATAAGATGGCGAGGTAACCCTTTTACAAAGCCGATCGTAAGATATGTGGCGCATGCATGCTACCAGCAAGGAGCAACGGGCGATGTACACACAATCCCACACTACACCCTAACACACCTAGGCCCCACGACAACGCCCTCGAAAGGGAAGACATCGTAGAGCATCGTCGCTGCCGAGTCCAATCGGACAAAGATCTTCACTCGAAGCCTTGACACGCCCAATACTCTCGAGAACACTCGCCGGCCAAGTGGAGCTGCACATCATGGAGACGTGGACTTTGTTTCTTTGCCTGCTTTTGTCGACGGTCAAGTGGAGTAGTAGTTATAGTATGGGTATGTGGCTTTGTTGTTGATAGTTTAGATTTTGCATTCGATTTTAGGTAAACTATACTAGTACGTACAAGATTCGTCGCCCTAGAGCCTATAGATTCGTTCGCCCCTAGAGCCTCGAGATTCGTCGCCCTGTAACAAGAAGAACGAACGAAGAACGTGAAAGAGAGAACATGGAAGAGAGATAAAAATAGGGTAAAAGGATATAGATGTGTTTGTTCGATTGTGTGTTATTCAATCTGCCATCACCTCTCATTTATATATGAAGCGGCTGGAGCGACAAAAGGACTCCAAATCCCGTCCAAAACTTTCCAAACCTAACAGAACTCGGATTACACATGGGCCTGGGACAATAGTTTGGTTTTTGGCATGTCAAGGTCGCACATGACCTCGGATGAAAAAACTTAAAACATCAAAGTTGTAGTTCTTAACGAGATAAAGAACTTTCATGTTGAACGTTATTTTATTCTGGGTCATCTTAAAGGCCAAATTCCTCACGCTTTCCACCAGACATTTGTTGCATGAGTGTCTTGTCCAGGGCATTATGTTTTGGGACTTTCGGGCCATATATCTACTTCGGATGGAAAAACTCAAAACATCAAAGTTGTAGTCCTTGACGAGATAAAGAACTTTCATGTTCAACATTTTTTTATTCAAGCCCATCTTAAAAGCCGAATTCATCACGCTTTCCATCACACATCAATTGCAAAAGTGTCTGGCTCCGAATGTCAGTTTTTGCTCTTGACAAGTATACATCGTGCTGGCTATAACTTCCGCATACGAACTCGGATTGAGATAATTTAAATATCAAAATCGACCGGCTCGACGAGAGGAAGATAATTCATGTAGAACTTTTCCCATTTGAGGCCTTCTTGGTGGCGTGATGGGCCAAATATTAAACTGAGTACCAAATATTATCACTTCAATCACAGTCTCAGCCACATAAACTATCTCGAATGATGATCACCCAAACTGCAAAGATGTTCACATCGATAATACAAAACTTTTTCATGTAGAGAACTTTATCACTTGAGGCCATATTATATATGTTCATTGATGTGCCAAAATCTGGTGTAAACACATGCCACCCTGTTTTTGGGTAAAGCTTGCATGCCGAAAAATAATTTGCACTAGAGGATAACCCGCGCGTTGTTGCGCGAATTAACTGCAATATATTTTGATTGTATGAAGTATAAATAGTAGAATTAATAATATATAAACTAAACTAAAAATATTGTTATATATTGTATTTGATTATTGTGCAATTGAAAATATTTATTTAATATAATTGAAATGATACAATGAAAAAAAAATCACATGCATGTTGATTGAGCCTTGATGTGGTGGTATGTGTGGTGAGATGGATTTGTGCATGAGATTAAATATTAATGAAAACCTTTATCTCATGCATATTATAGTGGGCCTTTGATGAGGTGTCCTGTGTGTATGTTAAGATAATAAAGTTAGTGGCTTAGTGGGGATTTGAGGTGGACACTTTGCATGTTGAGAGAATTGGAACCAACTTCTTAAGAATGTAAGATGTAAGCTTTGTTTATTCTAAGGACGATGTCAACACTCCTGTCGGTAACCGGATACTGGGGGTACCCCGTTTCCCTAGGTTCCGACCACGCCTCTCGGACGACTCAGGAAGAACCCAGGAGACTGTGCTTCTCCTGGATCCCAACAAAGAACAATCCAGGTGGATCCCGGCATGCAGGTGCCGGGAACATCTCACAAGGCACCCGAAAGGAGAACCTCACATCACTTCCAAAAAGGTGGAACCCTCCAGCCGGTTCCCACCGCCCAAAAAAGAGCACAACACATTCAATGCGCTAGAAGACAAGCATGCGTCGCTGACAGGAGGCAGCCAACACCTGGCGAGCTCCCTCGCTCCTACTCAGCCTGCGCATGCACCAGCCGTCCCCACAACGCCATGGGAACTTCCCGAAAGACTGCTGAGCGCCTCACGTCCACAAGTATAAGATAACCACCCTTAATGTAGCTATCAGTGGTCCTGTGGTGAGACCCTTGCTCTATAAAAGGGAGACGTCGACCAAATCAGTAGGGGGCAGCAAGGAGAACAAGGAGTAGAAACAAGGAGAAGAAGGAAGAGAAGAAGGACTAATCAATAGAAAGCCGTCACCCAGAAGAATACCTAGCCAGAAAGAAGAGGAGTTCATCCCTAGAACTTCTCGGGAGGCCTCTCAAGGATCCCCCTTGAGAGGGTAGCTAGTTTCCACCAAGAAGAGGAGATTGTAGCGGAGTGTAGCATATGGGATCTTCTCCCTGAAGACCACCTTGTACTGTATTCTACTCCACCACCAGCAAGGAAGATCATACATGCAGGAGTAGGGCTTTTAGTCTCTGGACGGCCCGAACCTGGGTAAACACCTGAGGCCCCACCGTCCATCGACGTTGGTCCTCCGCGAGAAAAATCTCACTCGAACGACTGGCCTCGCTCCGTGCAGACAGTTTGAGCTAGCACTGTTGGTCCATCCGATAAGATTCGTTCCGAGTAGCCTATGGATGATCCGTACCTTCCCAAGATAAGACTCTACCGGGTGGTCCCTACCTCTCGGGATCCATCCATCCCGAAGACCGGGCTGGAGTTCCCGTCAAGCATCCGTGCGGGTGGATGTACCAGTCTCCCGGAAAGACCCGCCAGGACGAGTCGCACACTCGGACCCCGTGCCGAGGCATCACCACACAAACTCGATAGGATTGTGATCCCCTGAATCTCTTAGTTCTCGGGCCCAATATCTCGATGAAATAGCAGATGGAGATGAGCACCGGCTGCACATATTGCCATCCGTGCTCTCACAAAACGCGGCTACCGCATGCAAAGGAGGATGCTCACGGTGTCCCTCCGATAAGCCATGCAAAAGGTCAAGTTGCATTTACTGGAGACTGCTTGTCGGATGTTTTCTCCGAGACGCCGGCAACACATCAGATACCCATCAGGTATGAAAGAACCAAGTTTTTGGAAGCACTAGATTCATTACTACTGCATAGAAGGGGATTTCCCGGAACCAAAGCACTGCTTGGGTTTTCCGGATCGATATTTACATCTTGCGCTAACTGGACGGAGTGGTTACACCACTACCACGTTCCATCTACTGCTAAGTACAAAAGTGCAGGGCCAAAATGAGAGCGCCCTATAGAGGGTGAATCGCCGGATTGGAGCTGCAGTACTCGCCCGAACCCTTCTGGCGGCGTCCCGCCTCCTTAGTGTTCGGTGGCGGGCTCATGATGGCACTGAAGTAGTGCTCCTCATTGGCTACCCCAAGTGGAAGGTTGATATGTAGCGTAGCGGTAATTTCCCTCGGTGAAGATACCAAGGTTTGTCTTCGGCGGACTCCGACGACGACAAGTAGGTGGTTCAGCAACTGAGGCACCGTAATCACTTGCTTTACCCGGACCTGCACACAGATACAAATAACTTTGCTCCCAACGATTACATAGGGGTTGTCAATCCCTCCGGCCTTGTCGTTTACAAAGGACCAAACGCACGGGATAATGATAGTGGTAATGATAATAAATGCAAAATAAAGTAAAACGGTAAATAGAGTGGAGGTGTAAACAATGGTGGAAATATGGACCGGGGTCCCATGATGTTCACTAGTGATGTCTCTCTCCCAAAATACGGTAAAACAACTATGTTGAGTGAACAAATTACAGTTGGGAAATTGACAGAATCATAAACACACCGTAATGTTAATTATGCTACTCGAAAGTAAGAGGCTCAAAAGTATGGGAAGTACGCCAACACAAGTAGAACGAGATCCATCTGCATCTACTCACTAATCATTCACCTTGAGATATATATCCAGAACATCTTGCTGGTATTAAGTTGCGAGCCCCACCCAAAGTGTAAACTCAAAGCAACAGACAATTGCATTAACAATCTATGCGTAAGGTAAACAATCCTTGCAACCGCGGTTACAAGCACCGTTGTTTTATCTCTGGTGGCAACAACACATCCCCTAGTCTCATGCTTCTGTCACTCAGGCTAGACATCGGGGGGCATGAACCCACAATCATGCATAACGCTCCCTCTTGGAGTCACTATCTACTACTTGGCCAAAACAATAAAAAGTAACGGAGAACATGCAAGAATTACTCAAGAACAAATATAAAAGGTAAACCAAATATATAACTCAATACGATATGAACATAATATCATAATCCATCGGACCCCAACAAACACAACATAGCAACAGCAGGAAAATTACATAGGTGCCTTGATCATGTAGGGCAGGTCACAAGGACTAAACATTGAAGAACAAGATTGGAGAGAAGAGATCACATAGCTACTAATCATGGACCCATGGTCCAAGGGAAACTACTCACGGCACATCCGGGAGGCGTCCATGGTGGTGGAGAAGCTCCTGGAGGTCAATCCTCCCTCCGGCAGGGTGCCGGGAAGAGGTCTTCTGGTGCTCCCGATCTTGGAAGCGCGACGGCGGCAGAACAAAGAGGTATTTTGCGATGCGGGGTTCTCCTCGAGGGTTTCCTGGATGAGGGGTAAAAATAGGCCGAAGGGGGGCACCAGAGGTGGGACCCACCTCCCAGGCGCCCTGGTGGCGCGGCCAGGAGGTGGGCCGCACCACCTGGCCGCCTGGTAGGGGGGTGGCCCCCCTCCGTCACTTCTTTGGTGGTTCCGGAAGCTTCCGTGATGCTGATTTTTATTCTAATTTTTTCTGGAATTTGTGTAGCATTTTGAATTGGGGAAAAATCACTGCAACTAAAGACATCAGCAGACAGAAACTGGCACTGGGTGTACCGAGTTAGTAGGTTAGTCCAAATATGTATAAAATGATATGAAAGTGTAGCAAAACATGTAGCAATGTCACATAAAAGTGCACGGAACAAGCAGAAATTATAGATATGTTTGGGAGGTATCAACATCCCCAAGCTTAATTCCTACTCGTCCTCGAGTAGGTAAATGATAGCACAGATAATTTCGGTGGTTACATGCTAACATGCATATAAGAACTTCAAAGTAAAGCAAGTAAGATATGCAATTATAGTCAAGATAATAAAAAGAAATAGTCTTAGTATTAATTCTAGCAAAGTACAAACATAAAGGTGCAAGAGCTCTCGCTGTCTGTGACTCGAATGTCCCCAAATAGTGTTTGCATGAAAGCAATGGGAGATGGGATTAGAGAATAAAAAAATACATATATAGTTTAACTGAGAACTCAAACTACTAAAGTATCACACTTGGTCTCCTTCGGTACCTTATTTTGACTCATCCCCAGACCACTAGTCAGGTACAAGTCAAACTGATCCTCTCCCTTTCGACTTTGAGCACTCATGCAATGGATGAGCGCGAGCAAGATACGTTGGCACTTAGGATGGCAAAGAGAGAAATGATGGGAAAGGAAGACAAAAAGGTGTGAAAGACTCACATCAATGAGGACAATCATAGGCGAGAAGGCCAAATGATAGATATGATGTGAGGAGTAGGGATTGCCATGCAACAGATGCACATAAGAGCTAAGGTAAGCTCTCCAATGGAACTAGTGGGGGTGCATCCAACTTGCTTGTTGATACGTCCCAAACGTATCGATAATTTCTGCTTGCTCCATGCATGTTTTGTGTGATGTTGCTATGATCTAGATACACTTTCATACACTTTTGATCATATTTGGACTAACCTATTAACTCAGTGCACCGAGTGCCAGTTTCTGTTTTCTGATGTTTTTCTATTTCAGTTTTCCCCCATATTAAAAGTGCTCCAAAAATTTGGGAAAATCAGATAAAAAATCAGCGTGAAGGAACCTTTCGAAGTCCCAAAGGGGGACTAGGTGCGACCAACCAGGGCCCTAGGCGGCCACCTGGCGCGGCCTAGGGCTTGGCCGCGCCCGGGGGGCGCCTGGACCTCTGGTGGGCCCCCTGGATGCCGCCCTACGCCTATATATCTCCCGTGACGTGAAACTTCCAAAGACAGAACCCTCTTTCGCGATCTCGCCTCTGTTCCGCCGCCGCCGCGCTTCCAAGATCGGGAGCACCAACAGACCTCTTCCTGGCACCCTGCCGGAGGGAGGATCGACCTCCGGGAGCTTCCCCTCCACCATGGATGCTTCCCGGATGTGCCGTGAGTTGTTTCCTTTGGACCATGGGTCCGTGATCAGTAGCTATGTGATGTTCTCCTCCCCTCTTTGTTATTCATGGTTTAGACCTCGTGAGCTGCCCTACATGATCGAGGCACATATGTAATCTTTCTGATTTTTCTATGCTGAGTTTGATGGGATCTGATGGATTATCAGATTATGTTCAGATTGTGATAGAGTAATATATTTGGTTCTTATCTTTTATATTTTTGTTCCTAAGTAATTCTTGCATGTTCTCCGTTGCTGTTTATTGCTTTGGCCAAGTAGTAGGTAGTAACTCCAAGAGGGAACGTTATACTCGATTGTGGGTTCATGCCCCCTGATGACACGCTTGAGTGACAGAAACATGAGTCTAGGGGATGTGTTGTTGCCACAAGGGGGAAAACAACGGTGCTTGTAACCGCGATTGCAAGGATTGTTTACTTTACGCAAAGTTATTTTTAATGCAGTTGTTTGTTGCTTTGGGTTTACACTTTGGGTGGGGCTCGCAACTTAATACCAGCGAGATGTTCTGGATAAATATCTCAAGGTGGATGATTAGTAGTAGATGCAGATGGATTTTGGTCTACTTATTTTGGCGTACTGCCCATGCTTTTGAGCCTCTTCCTTTCTTTTGTAGCATAGTTAGAATTGCGGTGCGTTTATAATCCTGTTAATTGCCCATCTGTAATTTGTTTACCTCGCATAGCAGTTTTATCGTCTTTTGGGAGAGAGACATCACTAGTGAACATCACTGGACCCCGGTCCATATTCTCATCATTGTTTACACGCTTATTTACTTTATAGCTTTTACTTTCAATTGCTATCATTATAATTGTCCCTTGTGTTTTGATCCTTTTTAAACAACAAGACTGGAGAGATTGACAACCTCTCTGAACTTCGTTTGGAGCAAAGTTATTTGTGTCTGTGTGCAGGTCCAAGAGAAGCAAGTGATTATCTTCAAACGGCGCATCACTTGTCGAACCACCTACTTATCATTGCCGGAGTCCCACTGGTAGACACTCTCAACCTTGGTATCTTCACCAAGGGAAACTTGCCGCTACGCTGCATCTCACCTTCCACTTGGGGTAACTTACGAAGGGCGAGAAGCAATTATCATCTCTTGCGTATCACTTGCTCATGAATACCTAGAGCTCTTTTGAGGAGGCTCATCCTTGGAATATGCAAGCCAAGTTCTATAGTGTAAGGGTCCCCACGTAGTTATGGATGAATGATAATCTCTATGGAGTACAAATATAACAATGGGATACGGGTGTGGTTTTTCAAAAGGAATAGTAGTGTTGCCCCCTTTCTCTTTTTTTCTCCTTTTCTATTTTTTTGTATTTTTGTGGCCGCTTTGGATCTTTCTATTTATCTCTCATTTGTCCTCTTTGGGATCTTTTAATTTGTCATATTTGGGATCTTTTCCTCACTTAAGGGCAACACTCTATATTTTAAAAGAATATAGAATATCTTCACACTTTATAATAAGTACTCAACATAAAGAAAGATGAAAACTATCATGATGTAAGTAAATTATGTCTCTGACAGTGTAGCAGGATATGCAATGATACTAGCGCGTCATGTAGCAATAATAAGGGCAAAGCACAACTATCATGCGGCTCCTTGATCAAGCAAAAGCATGTATGACATGAAGATCAAGTCATGAGATGGTGGATGTTGCATGGCAATGTATCTCGGAAAGTCTATGGAAATGCCTTGATATGTAGGTATGGTGACTGTTTTGAGGAAGATATAAGGAGGTTTATGATGATAGGGAGTATCATGCCAAGGGTTTGGATGCACTGGCGAAGTATGCGCCAACTCTCAAGGTGAGAAAGGGAAATGCACTATACCGAAGAGGCTAGCAAAATATGGGAAGGTGGAAGTGCCAACAATCGAATACTCGTATTTGTCCGAAGAACTCATGCACTTATCATCGGTAACTCTCTATCTAATTGGGAGGTTCACAAAGAGACAAGTACCCCGAGGAGGAGTGTATGGGGGTTTGGTTATCCTTGTGCATACTCGACCCATGGTACGTGAGGGGTACTCTATATATTCCAACCCTTTGAGAGGTTAGCGATCCATCTAGTAGTTAGAGTTCTCAACTAATTTTTGTAGTTTTTGAAAATAAGCACGGATTGCCCAAAATACGACACCTATCACTAATAGGCTCAAGATCTTGGCACCTTGATGTCCAAACATTACTCTAATCATTACCACAAAACTATTCCATGTTACTACTACACTTGTAATAGCAACCTTAGTTATCTACTCATGCAAGACACACGACTCAGTGCAACAAGACCACTCTCTAAACAACATAAACATGAATACTCGAGAGATTTCCTAGAACAACCTAAACAAAAGCTCTTAAAAAGTTAAAGCATGAAGACTAAGAGCTAAACATGACAGTAGCTATGAAAAGATAAAGAACACACACAAAAGACAAGATAAGAATTCAAGCCTATGTTGTGTTCTACGGTGGAGTGGAGCGTGTTTCTCTCCCAAACAATGAAGGCTAGGATCCAACTTGCTATGAACAACAAGAAAAACTAAAACAAACTAAAAAGTAAAGAGCAAGACGCTCCAAGTCTAGCACATAACATATGAAGTGATAAAAATATAGCATGGAGAAGGATTAACTGATGATTGTTGATGGAGAAGGGGATGCACAGGGGCACCTGATACGTCTCAAACGTATCGATAATTTATGCTCGCTCCATGCATGTTTTGTGTGATATTGCTATGATCTAAATACACTTTCACACACTTTTGATCATATTTGGACTAACCTACTAAGTCAGTGCACCCCAGTGCCAGTTCCTGTTTTCTGCTGTTTTTCTATTTTAGTTTTTCCCCATATAAAAAGTGCTCCAAAAATCCGAGAAAAATCAGATAAAAAAACAGCGTACCGGAAGCTTCTCGAAGCCCGAAGGAGGGCCAGGGGGCCACCACCAGGTGCCCAGGCGGCCACCTGGCGCGTCCAGGGGCCTGGCCGCGCCAGGGGGGTGCCTAGACCCCTGGTGGCCCCCCTGTCTGCCCCTTTGCCTATTTATTCTCCGTCAGGGGAAAAATCCAAAGACAGAACCCTATTTCGCAATCTCGCCTCTGTTCCTCTGCCGCCGCGCTTCCAAGATCGGGAGCACCGTCAGGACCCTTCCCGGCACCCTGCTGGAGGGAGGATCGACCTCCGGGAGCTTCTCCTCCACCATGGACGCTTCCCGGATGTGCCGTGAGTAGTCTACTTTGGACCATGGGTCCGTGATCAGTAGCTATGTGATGTTCTCCTCCCCTCTTTGTTCTTCATGGTTTAGACCTCGTGAGCTGCCCTACATGATTGAGGCAGATATGTAATTCTTTCTACTTTTTCTATGCTGAGTTTGATGGGATCTGATGGATTATGAGATTATGTTCAGATTGTGATAGAGTAATATAATTGCTTCTTATCTTTTGTATTTTTGTTCCAAAGTAATTCTTGCATGTTCTCCGTTGCTATTTATTGCTTTGGCCAAGTGGTAGGTAGTAACCCCAAGAGGGAACGTTATGCTCGATTGTGGGTACATGCCCCCTGATGACACACTTGAGTGACAAAAACATGAGTCTAGGGGATGTGCTGTGGCCACAAGGGGGAAAACAACGGTGCTTGTAACCGCGGTTACAAGGTTGTTTACTTTACGCAAAGTTCTTTTTAATGCAGTTGTCTGTTGCTTTGGGTTTACACTTTGGGTGGGGCTCGCAACTTAATACCAGCGAGATGTTCTGGATAGATATCTCAAGGTGGATGATTAGTAGTAGATGCAGTTGGATTTCGGTCTACTTATTTTGGCATACTGCCCATGATTTTGAGCCTCTTCCTTTCTTTCATCATCTTCCCTCGCATACTTGAAAACTCCCTTCATACGAAACTCATCATAAGCTTATTAAAGTGGTTAGTACCCATGATAAAATATATTTTCTCCACTGGAAATAAAGATATTCTTGAAGATCTACTGTTTCTCAAGATTTCCAAAAAGTTTTTTCAAAGAAAAAGCAAGCTTAAGGTTTGCAAAATGAAGGAAACGAAAAACAAGGCAGAATCTGTGAAAAACAGACCAACATGTAGTAAATATTTTTTCGGGGTACTTCTGCAACTCAAATCAAAAAACTCAGAACATACACACGAAAGCCAATTGTATGGATCATACAGTCAAAAAATCAGATAAAAATATGATCTGGTGATTTAATGCCAATTTTTCCGTCAAGGGGACAAAATATGTTTTTGGACAACATGTCACAACTTTTGAACGTTCTTGCAATCGGAGGTTAAAACTTGGCACAAAGATTGAAAATAAAGATACAATGATGTTACTACAGTAGTAACAAACATCAAGACCATTAAAAAACATCTTGGGTTGCCTCCCAACAAGCGCTTTCTTTTATGCCTTTTAGCTAGGCATGGTACAAGAAGATCAAGTTTTATCAATATCAAAAGAATAGCTTGCCCGTGTAACGGACTCATAAGGTAACTTGATTTTCTTTAGAGGGAAGTGTTCTATTCCCATTTTGAGGGGGAACTGAAATCTAATGGTCCCCTCTTTCATGTCCATGATTGCACCAATGGTGCGAAGAAAAGGACGTCCCAAAATAATTGGACATGAGGGAACACACTCAAGTCCATAACAAGAAAATCAACGGGAACATAAGTATCATTGACAGTAATAAGAACATCATCAATCCTTCCTAAAGGTTTATTTACAAAAGAATCAATGAAATAAACACCAAAAGAACAAGTATGAAAAGGTTTCAAATTAAGCATATGATACATTCTTTCGGGCATAACAGAGGCACTAGCTCCAACATCACATAAGGCAAGGAAAGAGAAGTTATTTAATTTAATTTTGACTATAGGATCCCAACCATCTTCTAGGTTCCTAGGGATGGAAGTCTCAACCATGAGCTTCTCCTCCCTAGCTTTTATAAGAGCATTGGTAATATGCTCGGTAAAGTCAATGTTAAGTGTGCTAGTGTGGGGGTATTTAGCCATTCTTTGCAAAAAGGTGATAACTTCTGAGAGACTACAATTATCAAAATCAATTTCATCGCTATTAAGCAAAATTGTAGTGTCATCCTCCATGTTTGACTATCTTTCTATTATAAGAGTTTGGACATCTTCCCAAGTTTGGGGAGGTGTGGGAGCAACTTCAAACAAAGGCTCATACTTCCTTCCTGGGAGACCATGTGATACGTCCCAAACGTATCTATAATTTCTGCTTGCTACATGCATGTTTTGTGTGATATTGCTATGCTTTACAAATACTTTCATACACTTTTGATCATATTTGGACTAACCTATTAACTCAGTGCACCCCAGTGCCAGTTCCTGTTTTCTGCTGTTTTTTTTATTTCAGGTTTTCCCCATATTAAAAGTGCTCCAAAAATTCTGGGAAAATACAATAAAAAATCAGCGTACCGGAAGATTCCGGAATCACCAAAGTGGGGCCAGAGGGCCACCACCAGGGGCCCAGACGCCCTGGTGGCACGCCCTAGGGGGTGGCCGCGCCAGGTGGTCGCCTGGACCCCTGGTATCCCCCCTGGCTGCCCCCTTCGCCTATATATATATTCTCCGTCACGGAATTATTCCGAAGACAGACCCCTTTTTCGCGATCTCGCCTCTGTTCCGCCGCCGCCGCGCTTCCAAGATCGAGAGCTCCAACAGACCTCTTCCAGGCACCCTGCCGGAGGGAGGATCGACCTCCGGGAGCTTCTCCTCCACCATGGACACTTCCCGGATGTGCCGTGAGTAGTCTACCTTGGACCATGGATCCGTGATCAGTAGCTATGTGATGTTCTCCTCCCCTCTTTGTTCTTCATGGTTTAGACCTCGTGAGTTGCCCTACATGATCGAGCCAGATATGTAATTCTTTCTGCTTTTGCTATGCTGAGTTTGATGGGATCTGATGGATTATGAGATTATGTTCAGATTGTGATAGAGTAATATAATTGGTTCTTATCTTTTGTATTTTTGTTCCAAAGTAATTCTTGCATGTTCTCCGTTGCTATTTATTGCTTTGGCCAAGTGGTAGGTAGTAACCCCAAGAGGGAACGTTATGCTCGATTGTGGGTACATGCCCCCTGATGACACGCTTGAGTGACAGAAACATGAGTCTAGGGGATGTGTTGTGGCCACAAGGGGGAAAACAACGGTGCTTGTAACCCAGGTTACAAGGATTTTTTACTTTACGCAAAGTTCTTTTTAATGCGGTTGTTTGTTGCTTTGGGTTTACACTTTGGGTGGAGCTCGCAACTTAATACCAGCGAGATGTTCTGGATAGATATCTCAAGGTGGATGATTAGTAGTAGATGCAGTTGGATTTTGGTCTACTTATTTTGGCATACTGCCCATGATTTTGAGCCTCTTCCTTTCTTTGTAGCATAGTTAGCATTGGTTTGCGCTCGTAATCCTGTCAATTGCGCAGCGGTGATTTGTTTACCTCGCATATTAGTTTTATCGTCTTTTGGCAGAGAGACATCACTAGTGAACATCATGGGACCTTGGTCCATATTCTCATCACTGTTTACACGCTCCAGTTGCAGTCACTATTATCTTGTATCCCTTGCATTTGATCCTTTGTAAACAACAAGGCCGGAGAGATTGACAACCTCTCTGAACTTCATTGGGAGAAAAGTTACTTGTTGTGTGTGCAGGTCCAGGTTAAGCAAGTGATTCTTTTCAGACGGCGCATCACTTGCCGCGCCACCTACTTGAAGTTATTGGAGTCCTATAGGAGACACTCTAAACCTTGGCATCTTTGCCAAGGGAAATTTGCTGCTATCCTACATCTCACCTTCCACTTGGGGTAACCAACGAAGGGCGTGAAGCCATTATCATCTCTCGCGCATCAAGAAAATTTCTGGCGCCGTTGCCGGGTACTCCAATCTTCAAGATAGGGGAGTTGCACACTATCTTTTACCTTTGCTTTTTAGTCTTGTTAGTTTACCTTTCAGTTTTTATCTTCATGTACTTTATCAAAAATCACAAAAAAATATTACCTTTCTTTTAGTAGTCCTTCTTGTTTAGTTAAGCATGTTAGGACTTGGTGCTTTGAGGGAATCGGAAATTCTAGATTTCCATCAAAGGGATGGAGAGAACATGAAGAAGGCATGGGACAGAATTTCTGAAGCACATAGGAGAATTATGCCTTGGATACCTATAAAAATTGTCCATAGGAATTTTTACCATGGTATTTTTAAGTGGTGTAAGCACTCTCTTGATATTATAGCTGAAGGAGACTTTTTAGAGTGTGATGAAGCTAGAGCTCTTGATATTTTTCATGGTATATCTAGTTATTTTGTTTATGATCGTAGTTTTGATATTGTTATAGATATAGTTGCTACTATTGAAAATAGGATGGATGCTCTAGACTTGAGAAAAGTAGAGGAACTTAAGTCCAACAAGAAAGAAATGTTGGAGATAGATGATGATTGGGAGCCTTTTGTTAGGATTAGCATCTCTAACCAAGACTTCCTTGCTTTTTGTGATATTGGATCCATGGTTTCTACAATGCCAAAAATAGTTTATGATTCTTTGAAAAAACATGGATAAATTTTCATCTTATCATGAACATGCTAATGGAGATATTTCAGAGATTAAGGGAAAGGTAAAAGAAGTACAAGTTACATTCCTTAATAGGGTTGCAACAATGGATTTTTTTTGTCATGGAGCCAAACCAAAGTAACATCGTGCTTGGAAGGGACTTCCTCCGAGCTATGAAAGGCTTCATTTATATTGGTAAGGGGCGCATACTCTTACATGGAAAAGCGGATGGTAAGTACCTCTTCCCTAGGAAAAAGAAGAATGAACTTGTTGAAAATCAATTTGAAGGTTTTATGACCCCGATATTCTCGGGGACCTTTGATTCTTCTTTTTGCTTCATGCCTAGCTTCAAGGCGTAAAAGAAAGCGCTTCTTGGGAGGCCACCCAAGATGTTTTTTACTTTTGTTTTTAGTGGTCTTGATGATTGTTACTACTGTAGCAACATCATTGCATCTTTTTTTCGAAGCTTTGTGCCAAGTTTAGCCTCCGATTGCAAGAAAGTTCAAAAGTTATGACATGTTGTCTAGAAAACAGATTCTGTCCTTGGACGAAAAAATTCGCCTAAATCACCAGATCATCTTTTTGATCTGAATTTTTTTGACAGCGTGCTCCATACAATTTACTTTCGAGCTTCTGTTCTGAGTTTTCTGATATGAGTTGCAGAAGTACCCCAAAAAAATTATTTACTACCTGATGTTCTGTTTTTCACAGATTCTGCCACGTTTTGCCTTTCCTTACTTTTACAAGACTTGCACTAGCTTTTTCTTTGCAAATATTTTTGGAAATCTTGAGAAACAGTAGCCCTTCAAGAAAATCTCTATTTCTAGTAGAGGCAAATTATTTTATTAAGGGTATTAACCTCTCTAATCAGCTTATGATGAGTTATGTATGAAGGGAGTTTTCAAGTATGCGAGGGAAGATGATGAAAGAAGATCCGGGAGTGTCAAACGCTCAAGCTTGGGGATGCCCCCATGCATCCCCAATAAATATTCAAGGAGACTCAAGCGTCTAAGCTTGGGGATGCCCCCGTGCATCCCCTTCTCCATCAACAATCATCAGTTCGTCCTCCGTCTCACTTTATTTTTATCACTTCATGCGTTATGTGCTATGCTTGGAGCGTCTCGCTCTTATGTTTACTTTTCAGTTTTCTTTTGATTTGTTTGTGTTCATAACAAGTTAGAACCCAGATTTCTTTGAGTGGGAGAGAAACACGGTCCACTTCAAACTAGAACACATCATAGGATTTTCATGCTTATCTTTCTTTGTTGTGTGTTCTTTATCTTTTCATAGCTGTTGCCATGTTTAGCTCTTAGTTGTCATGTTTATCTTTTCCAAGGGCTTTAGTTTAGTTTGTTGTTGGAACTCTCTTTAGTTTTCATGTTTATCTTGTTAAGAGAGTTGGTTGTTGCACCGAGTTGTGTCTTGTCTTTGCATGAATTGTTATGCCATCTTATTGTTTTGCCTTGGTGCTTTGGATGTTGTGAGCTTGAAAGTACATTCAATGTACTGACATGGCGTGTCATGCCAGACTTGCAGGCAATGCTATGTTTGTGTAGTACGACGTTCCCGGTGTTTGCGGACTAGAAGGTGCCCCAGTCAGTGTCCATGTGGAATGGAGTTCATCACCATCGTCGGTGTTCTGCTGCTAAGATTATTCCGCTGCCTTAGAGTTATTTCGCTGCTAGGTGTAGATCTGCGGCTAGCATTAGGAGCAGGATGTCCGCTGACTCGCTCCGCTGGCATTGTAATAGACCCCTTTTAAACATTTCATTGGTAATAAAATTGGTTCCGTTCTATATCAAGCAGTGCCGTGTTCCAGAAGACATGATCTCTGGGCTGGAGCACGGGGCGTTCCGGTATTCTGAGCCGGGGTGCCACACGCAACCAACACCAACACACACACAGACAAAAATCACACCGATAACTAAGAAATCATCTTGTTAGATATCCTTGGTCATTTCATGGTGCAATGTTGTGTTTCCTTACCGTCCATGCTATGTCAATGCGCTTACAACACCTAAACCATCCTCCTAGTATGGTCCTTTGGGCGGAAGATAGATCAGACATTGCCTTTTTTTGAAATATAGGCCTAATTGTTTTTTGAAATATAGGCCTAATTATTTCCCATGCCGCAGGCAATGCCCTGGGCTGCCTGGTGTAACAGCCCTGAAAATCCACCCTAATTAAAAAAATTGCTATATTTTTTGTTGATTGCTAGCATTATTTGTAGTATTTGCTTCACCAATTTATTAATTGGTTAATTATTTCCCCCCTCCTTCTCATACCGGCATGCGTGACTGATGCATGTAAAATGCATAGATGAATTTTGCATATTTTCACATGGTTTTCTATTACATATTGCATCATATAAGGGTATAATTCAATGTTTTATAGTATTTTGGGGTTAAATTACAAAGTCCCCCAACTTTTATAGAATTAACCCTGCCTGTCAGAAACCCCGTTTTCTATATTTTTGACGTTTCAGGGGGCAAACTTTCGCGAAATCACCTGAAAATCTGCGGGGGTCATTTTTTTGGAAGGAGAAGACTTGCGGGCGAAGGATCCACGGGAATTGGGCAAGGAGGCCCAAAAGAGGACCCTCCACGCGGCCAGATTCCTTGGCCGCGTGTGGGGCCCCCTTTTGGCCCCTGTGGCCCCACTTCCTTCCATCTTCGACTTACCGACTCCGTCTTGACCTAAAACCGACTATAAATAGGGTCCCCCATACCCTTACGGAGAGGAGCGCCGCCGAAACACCGAAACACCGAAACAGAGACCAGAAGTTCAAGATTGGAGGGGGAAAACTCCGGCGGGGCGCTGCCGGTGTGATCTCCTACCCCTCCAACGTCATCTCCATCGACATCTCCATGAAGAGGGAGTAGTCCACCCCAGGGCTATAGGTTTGTGGAAGTAGCACTTGTATCTCTCTCTCTATGTGCTTCACTAATTAGATCCGTATGAGCTGCCTCACATGATTACGGGCACCGTTGTAATTCCTATGTGGTGGATCTTTTCTATGAGTTATTGAATCTGAGATTGCAATTGTTTTCCTTGAGTTATTTGAGTAGATGTATCTTATGTACCCCGTTCTTATTTGCTAGCTTTGATCAATCTAATTCTTGAGAGCGTGTGTGGGGTGAAGGGTGCATTAGTTGGAGTAACGGGGGGTGGCTAGTGCTGTGAAAGTGACAGAAATTCAGCGATCCACTTTGGTTTTGTTAAACCTTTCTTAGTTACCTCACTAGGGATAAAAAGGAGTACCTTGCTACCGGGGATTTGATGTGAGCTTTGATCAATCTCCATGACTAGATCTAGCAAGTTCTTACTTCAACTTCATGTCACAATGCTTAAAGCTATACTCTGGTTTTTCCTTAATTATCGAGGTGTTATGATTTATTTCGCATCTTGGTGGGGTATAAGAGAGATCAATATGACCGTAGAGATCTCTATGCTAGGACGTGATGCCCATATGAAAGTACTCAATGTTAAACATGCTATTGTAATCTCACATGTAATTCTTCATGTCAACCGTCTACTTTATTTGAGAGAATGCAAGTGTGAAACCATGAACCCCGGTCCTATTTTAATTATAAGAAAACACTCTAGTTACTTTGCTGCATTTATTTACTTGCAATTTACTTTACTTGCATCACAAAAATACAAAAACAATCCATTGCATATTTATTTTCCTATTTGCATTTAGTGGTAGATTTAATTATAGCATATTTACTTTCAGTTTTGCATTGCAATTTAGAAGTCTCACACCTTGTGCTTGACAACCACTTGGTGAGGTTGAGGGCACAAAATTCTCTACTTGTTTGCAGGATCCTGGAGGAAGATTGGAAGACAACTGCGGAAATACTGGCTCCCCAAGAGTTCGATATAAACCCTCGAGTCACCCTCGTGGGGAAAAAGCTTGCACTTGCTACACACTCTGCGCTTGGAGTCTCAACCTAGCATCACGTCCATCAAAGGCTTTTTCTGGCGCCGTTGCCGGGGAGCCATAGGTGAAGGAGTTGTCCAAGGGAGCTCACAAGAAGTCTTCATCACCAACAAGGTGTGCAAACACCTAAGCTTGGGGAGGTTGCACCTACGTGAGTACCGTCCTTTCTATCTCCACCTTCTTTCAAGTAGATTGTTTTGTTTCTTGTCTTGTTTTTGTTTTTGTTTTTGTGTTTGTTTTTGTTTTTGTTTTGTCTTGCATATTTTATTTTAGTTTGCATTTTAGTTTTGCATTTAGTTATCTAGTTTATTTAGTATTTCGAATTTGCTTAGTTACTTTACTTTTGTTTTGCATAAAAATTTAAAACTACATAAAAACTGTTAAAATGGGTGATAGAACTAAATTAACTGACTATACAAATACACCCAATGATCAATTCATTGCTAGGCCAATTACTACACCTGAAATACAAGCACAAAGCTATGAAGTAAGCCCTAGTTTATTGAATTTGATTACTAGAGAGCAATTTGGTGGTAGTGCTATGGAGGATGCCTCTATGCATCTTCATGATTTCATGGAAATATGTGATATGCAAAAATTTAAAAATGTGGAAAGTAGTGTTTTAAAACTGAAATTATTTCCTTTTTCACTTAGAGGAAAGGCTAAAGAATGGTTACTTTCACTACCTGCAGCTAGTATAAAATCTTGGGATGATTTAAAAGAAGCTTTCATTAAGAAATATTATCCTCCCGTTAAAATTTTGCAAAATAGGAATAATATCCTCTCATTTAGGCAAAATGATAATGAACATGTAACCATGGCATGGGATAGAATTAAACTTATGCTTAGAACATGCCCATCACATGGAGTAAATGAATGGACCATACTACACTCTTTTTATAATGGTCTAAACTACATGTCTAGAAATATACTTGATTCTGCTGCTGGAGGTGCCTTTATGAGTAAAACTGTAGGTGAGGCTAAGAGCATATTAGAAAGCATATTACAAAATTATAGCCAATGGAATACTGAATGAGCACCTAATCCCACTAAGAAAATAAACTCAATTGAAGAAACCAATGATTTGTCTTCTAAAATGGACACTATTCTTGCCTTTATTAATAAACAAAATATGGAGAATGTGCCTTTGCAGGAGCTAGTTGGTAGTAATTCTGAAAGTGTGGATGTTAATTTTGTTAGGAATTATGGTAGCAATGGTTTTGGTAATGCTTACAATTCTTATGTTAAACCTTCATATGTGCCAAATAAACCTTTTGTTCCATATCCTAATGCTAATGAAAATAAGTGGAAACCTTATAGTGAAATTTCTGAATCTCATAAATTGCTTATGGAACAAGTTGCTAGTCACAATGCTATGATACATGAGTTAAATAAGTATATTGCATCCATTAGTAATGATATTGAAGGATTGCAACTTCAATCTTCGAATTTGGATAAAGCATTGTCAAAATTAGCTGATAATCAAGCAACTCTATTAAGCATGTCAGCAGGAAAGCCACAAGCACAACCTAGTGTAGGAATGAATGCTATTACTATTGCTGCTCCTATTGTTGAAAATATTGATCATATTGCTGAGAATACAAGTGAGCATGTTCCTACTAGCTTAGAAGAAACTTTGAATGAAATAGTGAAGTATCCTGAATATTTACTTCCATATATGTCTTATCTTGCTAGCAAAGATGAAATTAGTCCTCATGAATCAAGCATGCTAGCTAAATTAGAGAATAAAGTAGAGGAAATTATGATGCTTACTGAAATTAAGGATCCATTGCTTGATTTAGAAAAAAGTAGCTTGCAAGAACTTATTGCTACTCTACAAAAATTTGCGAGTGATCCCACTATAAATGTTAATCAACCTGGCTTTGGTTCTTATATTGCTAATCATGTCTTGCAAGAAAAAATTGCTAGGTACAAGAATGAGGCCATGATACCTCCTAAGCTTGGGGATGCATGGATCCCCAAGGTACTAGTTTCAATTGGAAAAGAAATTCACCATGCTATGTTAGATCTAGGTTCTAGTGTATCGGTACTCTCTAAAGAATTATATGAATTGCTAGAACTAGAAAATTTAGAAAAGTGCTCAAGTGAATTTGTCCTTGCTGATAACTTTACTAAACATGCTATAGGACAAGTAAAATATGTTATGATTGAATTGCACATGACTTTTGTACCCGTTGATTTCATTATTCTGGATATGGGGGATAAATCCCCTAGTCCTATTATTTTGGGTAGATCTTTTCTTCGTACTACAGGTGCAATCATAGACTCCAAGGAAGGGAATGTCAAGTTTCAGTTCCCTCACAAGAAAAGCATGGAGCACTTCCCAAGGAAGAGGGGCACGCTGAAGAACAAGCTCCCTCATGAGCTTTATCCCTCTTGACTATCAAGTAAGTAAAGCCTAGCTATATGGCTATAAAGAAAGCGCTTTGCGGGAGGCAACCCGGTTGTTTTTGTTTGGATTTTCCTAGTGTCCTCTTGCTGTCTCAAGAGATTAGGATTTTTGTTTTAATTCTGGAGTTTTCAATAAAGTATCAAGTCAAACCCATTTGGACTTATAAGTTGCTATCCTAGTGCATGAAATTTCTGTTTCAGCACGAGTCTGCTCACCGTACGATTTTTCATTTTTTATTGGTATGGAGGATTGAGCTAATTTTTTAGTATGTTCTGAAACTTTTCGTCCTCTGTAAGCACAAAAATTGGCTTAATTTTTTGACGAGTCTAGCTTAGGGAAAAACGTTCGTTTTGCTGCTGCTGCTTTTCTGGACAGATTCTGCCTTCTTTTGTTTTATGCACTCTTTGGGCTTGGGAATCGAATTTCCATGATTCTTTCCAGCTAGATAGTGAACATACAACATAACGAACCTTATTGTCTATCTACTGGAGCATTTGATTTGGAATTTTTCACAGCAAGCATGTGATTTGTTTGTCCTTGCTAATCTCACCCCACAGAAAAAGAATGGGAGAAACATGTTTTGTGAAGTTTTTTCACAGGGAATAGAGGAGCTGCGCCTCAAGATATCCAAGAATGGTGAAAGCCATAAGCTTGGGGATGTGATGAACACACCCCACTGGAGCTACACTCTTTTGGTTAGCACACGTCTACTTTCTGTTTTTCTAAGCAAAGCATTTATCGTAGAGACTTGAAGCGTCTAGTTTTTGTTTTTATTTTGTTTTTGTTAAGACCACCACCATCATTTTATATGAGATTGAGCTATTGGAGTTTGGGGTTGGAATTCATTGGATGCTAGTATTATGATTCGGAATAGGGATGCCATGGTTGATTTGAAGAGCTACATATGTTTGCATGATTTATAAGCTTTTTATGTGTAGAATTCTGCATTAGTGTTGTCTTGAACTATCTCTTATTCATGTCTTTGATGTTAATTGCTGGTTTATTTAGTTTGTCATGAGATGAGTAGTTCTATGGACATATGCATGCATAGTAGCTGGTCAACTATCTCCCTCTTGCTAGCCAAAAATTTAAAAATTCCAACAAGTAAAAACTTGTTTCCAACACCCCTTAGCCAAGTATCTCCAGTGAGTCCACCATATCTACCTATTAGCTTCATTGCTATTCCGAGTATGTTCATCATGTTATTGTGTTATTTATGATCTAAATTAAGATATTCACTTTGTTAATTGTCATGGGTTGAATTTGGGATAGGACTCTCACGAACTTTTGAAGGCACACTTTACTTTTTATGCATCTAATAAACATGACCCAATAATGGGAGCCACAAGTTTTGCGTTTGACAAGTGTGTTGTTGGGAGCTAGCTATAAACGTGTATCACCGGAAAGCTTTCAACATTGCACAAAAATTTATATTTGGTTGATATCATGTACTTTTGTTTTTGGACTCCTACCATGCTGAAATAAAATAGAGGAATAGTAAGTTTTGATGAGTAAGTATCTATATGACTAGAGAAACGCATTGGGCCGCTAACCCAAGCCATGCTTTATCATGGTGGAAATTTACTTACAGCTTGAGTGGCTCTACAAACACATCCTACAATAAAATAAGAAGCTATGCATAATAGTGAATGAAAATAAAAAGGATGATGAGTCTACTCCGTTTGTTTGTCTTGCCATTGTGACATGGGCTTGTTTCCATGTCATGGGGCAAGAGGTACCTCTTTGCGGTTCTCTATGATGTCATTAATACTTATTATGATTGTACAAAGCTTATTAGGAATCTTAAGTTGAGTAATCATGGAGTAGGTTTTCACACTCACGGGGCATGAGGCTTTCAACCACCTTGTCATTCTCATCACTTCAACACTCACAAATTCAAGATGCTAGTGATAAAGGGGCAATGAGAGTCCTAGATCAATGGATACCACATTTCAATTAGTAATTTTAGTTGAATAATTTGGAGACTAAATAATACTTGATCATGTTTTACCTCTACTCAATTTTCTCCAAAGTGTCCACCATATTTTCATTTTCCATTATGTTATTCTTTGACCAATGTAGGATTTTATTTTCATTTTTTGTATGCATTTGGTCCATAGTACTTTTATTTCATTATACACTTTGTGAACTTTCATGAAGCATCTTTGCTTGCATATTTGATATTTCTTACAACATGAATTGTATATTGCTACTCATTTCTAGTATTAATCATTTGAGTATATGTAGCATGAATAATCCTCCTTGATATTCCATGATTGTTTCAATATGCAAAACCCATCTTAGTTTTATCACATTCATACTCGAGGACGAGCATGGGTTAAGCTTGGGGATGTTGATGCATGTAAAATGTATAGATGAATTTTGCATATTTTCACATGGTTTTCTATTACATATTGCATCATATAAGGGTATAATTCAATGTTTTATAGTATTTTGGGGTTAAATTACAAAGTCCCCCAACTTTTATGGAATTAACCCTGCCTGTCAGAAACCCCGTTTTCTATATTTTTGACGTTTCAGGGGGCAAACTTCCGCGAAATCACCTGAAAATCTGCGGGGGTCATTTTTTTGGAAGGAGAAGACTTGCGGGCGAAGGATCCACGGGAATTGGGAAAGGAGGCCCAAAAGAGGACCCTCCACGTGGCCAGATTCCTTGGCCGCGTGTGGGGCCCCCTTTTGGCCCATGTGGCCCCACTTCCTTCCATCTTCGACTTACCGACTCCGTCTTGACCTAAAACCGACTATAAATAGGGTCCCCCATACCCTTACAGAGAGGAGCGCCGTCAAAACACCGAAACAGAGACCAGAAGTTCAAGATTGGAGGGGGAAAACTCCGGCGGGGCGCTGCCGGTGTGATCTCCTATCCCTCCAACGTCATCTCCATCGACATCTCCATGAAGAGGGAGTAGTCCACCCCAGGGCTATGGGTTTGTGGAAGTAGCACTTGTATCTCTCTCTCTATGTGCTTCACTAATTAGATCTGTATGAGCTGCCTCACATGATTACGGGCACCGTTGTAATTCCTATGTGGTGGATCTTTTCTATGAGTTCTTGAATCTGAGATTGCAATTGTTTTCCTTGAGTTATTTGAGTAGATGTATCTTATGTACCCCGTTCTTATTTGCTAGCTTTGATCAATCTAGTTCTTGAGAGCGTGTGTGGGGTGACGGGTGCATTAGTTGGAGTAACGGGGGGTGGCTAGTGCTGTGAAAGTGACAGAAATTCAGCGATCCACTTTGGTTTTGTTAAACCTTTCTTAGTTACCTCACTAGGGATAAAAAGGAGTACCTTGCTACCGGGGATTTGATGTGAGCTTTGATCAATCTCCATGACTAGATCTAGCGAGTTCTTACTTCAACTTCATGTCACAATGCTTAAAGCTATACTCTGGTTTTTCCTTAATTATCGAGGTGTTATGATTTATTTCGCATCTTGGTGGAGTATAAGAGAGATCAATATGATCGTAGAGATCTCTATGCTAGGACGTGATGCCCATATGAAAGTACTCAATGTTAAACATGCTATTGTAATCTCACATGTAATTCTTCATGCCCACCGTCTACTTTATTTGAGAGAATGCAAGTGTGAAACCATGAACCCCGGTCCTATTTTAATTATAAGAAAACACTCTAGTTACTTTGCTGCATTTATTTACTTGCAATTTACTTTACTTGCATCACAAAAATACAAAAACAATCCATTGCATATTTATTTTCCTATTTGCATTTAGTGGTAGATTTAATTATAGCATATTTACTTTCAGTTTTGCATTGCAATTTAGAAGTCTCACACCTTGTGCTTGACAACCACTTGGTGAGGTTGAGGGCACAAAATTCTCTACTTGTTTGCAGGATCCTGGAGGAAGATTGGAAGACAACTGCGGAAATACTGGCTCCCCAAGAGTTCGATATAAACCCTCGAGTCACCCTCGTGGGGAAAAAGCTTGCACTTGCTACACACTCTGCGCTTGGAGTCTCAACCTAGCATCACGTCCATCAGTGACCGAACTTTTTCACCATGGCACATGAACTTTTGCGACACCGGGTTTCACCCGAGCATCGTCGCAACTTTCGGCACAGGACCAACCATCACCATCGGAATGAAAACCCTGTTTATGTTGGGGTTCGGGGCAGAAAACACAAATTTTTCATAACCTACGAGACCCAATCCCAAGACCTATGCTATGCTGATGCAAGTAACGGACAGAGATAGATCACATACCAGTATGTAGTCCGTTAAGCGGGAAACGTTCCCGCATGAACGTGGTTGGTGTAGTCGTACCGGAAATCCCCGATGCCGCGCAGATCCACGATGACTCATGTAGCCACCCGATCCTTGCAGACCGATGACGGGATTACGTCCCCGTCGGAACGTTGCTGATGAAGACCTCGCAATACGACCACGACGATGAAGTAGCACCACAAGTGTAGTGCCTCGCGGGATTATACACATACAGTATACCCGACGTCCCTCCGGGCTCCGAACCAGTAGAGCAGCGAAAAGAAGATGGATTCGGATCCCGATTCCAGCAGCACGACGGCGTGCGTATAGTGGAGAAATCCCCAACCAAGTGTAGACTCCAAACAAGGGGAGTCCACTCGAGGAAGGAGAAATGAGGGAGAGAGATGAGAAACTTTTCTCAAAAAATTGATGATTAAAAGGGCACCTCTACCCCTCCTTATATAGGCCAAGGAGGGGTGACACCCCCCCTCCACTTCCGGGGTGGGACTAATCCCAAGGGAGGGGGTGGCGCACCAATAAGGGGGGTGGCCCCCCTCATGGCGCCATGGCCCATGGGGGAGGACTCCCTCTCCCCCTAATGGGCCCTATGAGGCCCATATGCCTTTTAGTTCATTTTTAATTATATTTAATTATATTTTAATATTTAATTCAGATAATTAAATAATAAAACATTAATTAAACATTATTAAATATTATTAAATATATATTGAACCTTTCAAAATACCCAGAACAACTTCCGGCCTTCATCGGAACAATTCCGGCCATCACCGGAACAATTCCGGTGTTCTCTCCAATTTTTCCGGTGATCCCGAATCAATCCTTACTGCGTCGAGTACCCTTAAGTGTAACACCCTACGGTCCGGGAAACATCAGACATGATCGAGACAATTCTCATTGATCAATGACTAATCAATTGGACCTGGTTACAATCCTTGATAGCCCCTGCGCTTCCATCGAATGAACTTCAATCGCTGTTGGATCCGTTAACCGTGTGCCTGTTCCCTTTGTCCTATGGTACTTTGCTTGTCCGAGGTTTGATCATCGGTATCCACTATATCTAGTTCGTCCTCGTTCTCAACAAACAAGTTTACTCGCTCCCGTGATATTACAACTCCGTGACCTAGTCACACGTTTGCAAACTTTATGATGTAACATCACCGAGTGGGCCCAGAGTACCTATCCGTCACACGGATGGACAAATCCCGCTTTGATCTATTTGCATACTCATCAACCATCTATTTCGGAATACCCAAAGTGCTCCGTTATAGCCAGCATATTTCAGTCAGGCAGTGGGATACAAATCAAAGCATCCTAATAGATCGTAATTACGTATGATCATTACGGTCAAAGGTTCTGGTCACTACGTTATAGTTATCGCAATGTCGAACTATGTGACTTGATCACATCGCAACACTTTTGGTTGGTGTATGTCCATCATATCATTATCCAATGATACGACTCCATTGTCAACAGACGCCATTGTCTCATGATCAGGAAACCTTGATCATCAATCGCCCAATGGACTAGTATACTAGGGTTAACTAGGGACCTGGTTGTTTGTATACCACACCTGTATTAATGTTTCCGCTTAATACAGTTCCAGCATAGTATCAAACGTATTATGAACTAATGGAATATGCTCGATAAAACATATTTTATTTGCCTCTAGGGCACATTCCCAACAGTCTCCCACTTGCACTAGAGTACAAATAATCTAGTTGCATTTTCTTCTGGATCATAACTCCTTATTGATCATGCTTGCCCGTGGAAGAGGTTGTATCAACGGTCTGGGTACCATTCAGAACCGTATGTCCTTTTGCAAATCATAATGTCACCTAATTTGACATTACTTCATTATCCACTATAATGATGAGGTATATATATTTGGCGGTGAAATGAGACTTCGTTTTTGCTGTGTCATAGCAATGACATCCGGTGAGTCAGAGGACTTTGCCATAGTCATGCACACTTGAAACTCACTCAATCAGAAGTCGAACTTCTTAAGCCATAATATAACCCCTGCTACTTCTAAAGCAGCCACATCAATGTAGATTCAATCCATAGTGCATTGTATGCAACTTTGATGTCTAACCATGTTTCTTTCAACTTAGGCATTCATTAGTATGATATCTCAATTTTTCTAGGTTAGTGTCAAAAACTTGAACCAGCATAACATTTATGGTCAAGTCCACTATCCTTTACAAATTTGAGATGTATCCTCAGTTCTCTTCAGACACTGAAGGATAAACTTAACTCTTTGTTCAATGATTTACTCATAAATCATATCACAACATGTTCTTACTACTAAGAACTTGGGTCACATTACGTCGAGTACATAACTCTGGTTTTATATGAAAGAACCTATGACAAAGGCATAGAGGATCCAACACATCCATTTCTTTCATTAACCATTAACCATTGTTCTTGTACTGAGATTAACTCAACACTTCTCTTGGATATACAAGTAAGGACCACTTCTTGACTTGTCCCATTCTGAACTCCTTCAGAATCTTATCCAGGAAAGTATTACGACTCAATGTTATTAAACACATATCTATCTTAATAGATCTTCAATGCTTAATACTTATTCATCTTCATTTATGAAAGATTCAAATAATCATTAACACCAACTGCACCATTCATAATATGTTATCCATATATGAGAATGTTATCATGCTCCAACTCAAATATGTCATGGACATATTAAGTTATAGGATAACACTCATATTGCTCCCACTCAAATATGTCGGCCACATATAAGACAAGGATAACATCCACATGGCTCCCACTTAGATATGTGAGACACATAAGTTCAGGATACTAACCACATGGCTCCTACTCAAATATGTCATTTACATATAAGGCTAGGATGATACTCCCATAGCTCCCACTCAGTTTCATGCAAATGCATGTTTCCTCGATATTTTCGTTAAGTCCAAAATCCTTTGATCATCCATCAAAATGAGAATTCAGTTTACGAGACACTAGTATCCATATGTTTTTCCAAAAACTTCTTGTTGTACCAATTACAACACTTCTTCAAATACAGGATTTTAGGAAGTCATGGTATTGATAACAATCCTGGATCAATCGTAGTGAATATCCCTTTGACTCAAGCATTGCTACACATTGTAGTCAACCCATTGAATTTGTCAGAAACAATATTTGTGACAAACCAATCTTGACGTCCCTTTGATGTTCACATTTATTCCTCATAACTCTGAAGTTATTGTGAATATCAAGTAACCTCCTTACTTGATAAGATTCAAGCAATCTTAAATGTAACTCAACATAGGATTTCATGACTCGTAGTCATATCTCGTACTTAGGTCCACCATCGCTTCTTTGTAGTTCGTAGGAATGTCTTGTTCCATTAACATGACAAATGAATCATGAATATCATTTTGCATCAAGGGCAAATATATATTCTTGAATCCTACCTTTCTTAGTAAAAGCTCCCATCAAAAGATCATGATCATTATCATTAGTTTCTCCTCTTATTGTAGAGCTTTGCTTCCAGAACATATTCCGTTGCACTACTCTGACATTTGGAGGCAAGGTCAATTACCTTGGTTGAACTTTCACTTTTCTTCCATTACCACATTTATCAAGAACAATTCTTGACAAACACCAAACATAGCAATACAAGTTTTGCTCCATTGGTTCTAGTTGTGGAAGATGCATCCATAGTTGACTAAGGATACACTACAAAGACAATTTATCATATAAATTAAGTTTCCTAGAAACCACAATACACCATGACATATATAGTGTTGGTTTCCACGAACTCAGATGGTTCCCTATGCTGAAGTGAGTGTTTGCATATTAAATTAATAACTCTAAACAATAATAACGTAACTTGGTAAGAGATAACTTAGACCATACACTTTTCAATAGAATATGATCACAATGTTCAGGCACGTCAATCATATTGAAGTGTCTCAAGACATTGCAATTTGTGGAACAACTTTCACACAAGTCTTTATGCCCAAGACTAACTCAAAACATTTGTCACTTTGATCAAATCGTAGAGACTTGTCTTTCTTGTTAATTTAATATCCATCTTTACTCTGAAATCCCTTTTGATTATATCAAATTATTTCAGACTCATGTTTCATTAGTGAATACAAATATTCATCTAAGTCCACATACGAATCAAGAAATAATGAAATTCACCACATGCTGACATACGATACATCACAATGTATGATACTCAACAATCAGTACACATTCCGTTTTACCAGAATGCGAGGTTTTAGTCATCTCACCTCAAAAGCATGGTTTGTATATGTCAAGAGATCAAGTATCTTAAGACATCATCATACCATTCATGACTTAAACTGTAGTGTCATTATTAAGCCTGGATATTTCTTGGCATTACAATATTTATTATAAATGATCAAACAACTATCATCAATATAAGAATAATTCATTCATAATCGTAATGTGACCATAAGAGATATCATTCATAAAAGGAGAACAACTGACTTGTTTCTCACTAATATGAATAATTGTCTTCGCGAGATGCAAGACACACTAATAAAGTCCTCATTCAAACGATCATAAAATTTATTCATATATTAATCAATTGATAGATGTAGAGGGAGAGTGTTGTCGACCATCAACTATCTTGATTACCGTCAGCACACATTGTCACCTCATCCCTTCCAAGCCACTCTCAAGCAGTAAGTTCAAGCATCGAATACTTAATCAACCGCAATTAGTGTTTTGTGGGGAAAACATTTATAACTCGTATATCAAATATACCTTCTCCGTCAATGACCATTCCTGCATTGGTTCTACTCTTAAAGTTCTTAACTTTAACCATGACCTCATGACAGGTGAACGATTCTCCTTCATGACATAGTCCAGACATGGTCTTTGTAACTGGAAGGAAGCGGATGCAACTCCCCAGTTATCGCAAAGTAACCAGTCATTCAGTAGTCCAAGTTATACACAAGGTGTTCCATGTATCTTATACATTTTCCAAGTGACTTTCTCAGCAGGTTGTTCCTTCCACCATAGTTGAAAGAAACCCCGTCCATATACTCATATTCCATTACTCTGATTTGTGACCAAGTGCTTTCAAGTTCACCTAGCACGTCATACGTGTTGGTTAACATGCATTCACAATTCAGATTCCATAGAATGAATTATGGTGTATTGGGCAGTCATTCATAAGTGACGGTGAGTATGATACTCATCATCATCTTCCTTGAATACGGAGTTAACAGGTGTATCTCGTAGCAGTTCTTTGTATTATGTTTAGCAAGTCATTACTAACGAGTATGTCTCTAATGGTATTGGTACACATCAATGAAGTAAGACCCATTTACCTTAAGTTCTATCATACTAAAACAGCCATAGTTCTAAACATTGGTATGACGTTATCTACAATGATATTTGCTAAGACATGAAGATTAAGTTCATAACGTGGAGTTTCAATTTGATTTCAAAATTCTAGAAAGCTCCCACTTAGATAAACACCTCTCAATTTAACTAAGTGATTACACAATCCCAGCCCCCATACCTCCCCCGATATGTACGACCCAGTATGCGAACCAGGTAGGCCTCTAAGCCAATCACATCAGGCATGTGACTCGTGCTCGACCTTTCGGTCTCCTGTGTTCCAGGCCCGCATCTACATACGTCAAGCCTGCCAATCGGACCTTGATGTTAGCTGTTCAGCAAGGCCATATCTGCATATGCCAGGCTTGCCGAACCCAACCTCATGCGAACTCCATTTAATATGTAGGACAACTCCGGTATGTACGGAGCATCAAGCCATATGGGAGGACCTTCCAGGCGGTGCCCACCAAGGGAGAACACAATGTTGGTATTGTGAGAGATGGTCCTGTTTCGTCCTACCGTCGATATATCTAGCATACTAGCATAAAACAGGAAGTAAAACTATAAATCATACAACCTATGATTCCCCCTTACATGCAAATTAAAGTTAAAAACGCCTTTCTACTTTATCTTTTGCAAGTTTTACGTGGCTGCTAGGGGTTTCGAGAAAAGAACCGTTTCTATCCTACGAAAACAAGCCACAACACCAATCCCGCAATTGTCTCTATTACACCCCTGTCGGGGCCCTCCGTTGCAAACATCTTCGCATCGCTAATGCAGAGAGACAGACACCCCCAGCCACTTTATATGGTACAAGCCATATGTCAAGCGTGGAACCAGTCTCGCGTAAACGCGTAAGGTCGGTCGGGGGCCGCTTCATCAAACATTGCCGCAATGTTAAATGAGTACACGTGAGAGGGTAACAATTGAGAATTTATGCCCACATACTAGATGTGTTCTATCCGTACAATACATCTACGCATAGCCTTGCTCTGATACAACTGTTGGGGTTCGGGGGGCAGAAAACACAAAATTTTCATAACCTACGAGACCCAATCCCAAGACCTATGCTATGCTGATGCAAGTAACGGACAGAGATAGATCACATACCAGTATGTAGTCCGTTAAGCGGGAAACGTTCCCGCATGAACGTGGTTGGTGTAGTCGTACCGGCAATCCCCGATGCCGCGCAGATCCACGATGACTCCTGTAGCCACCCGATCCTTGCAGACCGATGACGGGATTACGTCCCCGTCGGAACGTTGCTGATGAAGACCTCACGATACGACCACGACGATGAAGTAGCACCACAAGTGTAGTGCCTCGCGGGATTATACACATACAGTATACCCGACGTCCCTCCGGGCTCCGAACCAGTAGAGCAGCGAAAAGAAGATGGATTCGGATCCCGATTCCAGCAGCACGACGGCGTGCGTATAGTGGAGAAATCCCCAACCAAGTGTAGACTCCAAACAAGGGGAGTCCACTCGAGGAAGGAGAAAGGAGGGAGAGAGATGAGAAACTTTTCTCAAAAAATTGATGATTAAAAGGGCACCTCTACCCCTCCTTATATAGGCCAAGGAGGGGTGACACCCCCCTCCACTTCCGGGGTGGGACTGATCCCAAGGGAGGGGGGTGGCGCACCAATAAGGGGGGTGGGCCCCCTCATGGCGCCATGGCCCATGGGGGAGGACTCCCTCTCCCCCTAATGGGCCCTATGAGGCCCATATGCCTTTTAATTCATTTTTAATTATATTTAATTATATTTTAATATTTAATTCAGATAATTAAATAATAAAACATTAATTAAACATTATTAAATATATTTTGAACCTTTCAAAATACCCAGAACAACTTCCGGCCTTCATCGGAACAATTCCGGCCATCACCGGAACAATTCCGGTGTTCTCTCCAATTTCTCCGGTGATCCCGAATCAATCCTTACTGCGTCGAGTACCCTTAAGTGTAACACCCTACGGTCCGGGAAACAGCAGACATGATCGAGACAATTCTCATTGATCAATGACTAATCAATTGGACCTGGTTACAATCCTTGATAGCCCCTGCGCTTCCATCGAATGAACTTCAATCGCTGTTGGATCCGTTAACCGTGTGCCTGTTCCCTTTGTCCTATGGTACTTTGCTTGTCCGAGGTTTGATCATCGGTATCCACTATACCTAGTTCGTCCTCATTCTCAACAAACAAGTTTACTCGTTCCCGTGATATTACAACTCCGTGACCTAGTCACACGTTTGCAAACTTTATGATGTAACATCACCGAGTGGGCCCAGAGTACCTATCCGTCACACGGATGGACAAATCCCGCTTTGATCTATTTGCATACTCATCAACCATCTATTTCGGAATACCCAAAGTGCTCTGTTATAGCCAGCATATTTCAGTCAGGCGGTGGGATACAAATCAAAGCATCCTAATAGATCGTAATTACGTATGATCATTACGGTCAAAGGATCTGGTCACTACGTTATAGTTATCGCAATGTCGAACTATGTGACTTCATCACATCGCAACACTTCTGGTGGGTGTATGTCCATCATATCATTATCCAATGATACGACTCCATTGTCAACAGACGCCATTGTCTCATGATCAGGAAACCTTGATCATCAATCGCCCAATGGACTAGTATACTAGGGTTAACTAGGGACCTGGTTGTTTGTATACCACACCTGTATTAATGTTTCCGGTTAATACAGTTCCAGCATAGTATCAAACGTATTATGAACTAATGGAATATGCTCGATAAAACATATTTTATTTGCCTCTAGGGCACATTCCCAACAGTTTATTTAATAAACGGATAATTTTATGGGGCGCCAAATATGTTCTTGGAACGGTATCGAAGTGAGGTAGAAGTGACCGACTCGCCCTGCAGAGAGTGTGGTTCAAGGTTTCGTCTGAATCGCAGGTCGTATGGACTCTCGGCGGTCAGAAACGTAAACATCGGACGCGAGAGAGAGAAACCAGGGGCGTTTGTGTAAACCTACCAGCCAGCCAACCTATAAATAGACCACCACTCTCTCCCAACCATCCTATGGTTTCCCTAGTGCCATTTTGCAGCCACCCCTGTCCAAAATCCCAGATCTGACCCCAAACCAGCCTTCTCACCCGAAACCCTAGCCATCCCCTCTTCCTAGCCACCGGATCTTCTTGTGGATGATCCAGATGGAGCCACGTAGCCTCCAACCAACCTCCACCTCGAACCGGGCCCCACAGGGCCCTCCCCAGCCCACTCCGGTGCCGCCGCGGGCCTGCCTGGGCTCCTCGCCGGGGACGCCCTGCCGCCACCTTGCTCCGACCGCGTGTCGTGCCGCCGTCGCCCTTCGGTCAGCCCTCCACAGTCGGCCTCCTTCTTCCTCCTCCCTCCTCACCTCGCTCCTCTCCTCCTCCCTGTAGGATGCCTCGCCGCGCCGCCATGGAAGGTCGCCGCCCGGAGCTCGCCTCGCCATCCCGGAGCGCAGCCAACGACCACCTCCGAATGCAGCCGCCTGCCGGATCCGGGTCCCCGCGCCTGTCGGGGGGATAAACTAAGCCCATAACCCGACATTAGATCTATGGGCCGACTCACCTATAGAAGGCCCACAAAAGAATACCCGGCCACGAGCCGGTTGCGCTAAGGAAAGAAGATCGAAGTAGTAGAAGGAATTCGACTTACCTTGTGTAGCACATAGCATATTTGTAAAGTAGAATAGGACTCCACCTCGTTTCGGAGTCGGACTCGCGGAATCCCGAGACTCGATGCCTGTATAATCCAAGGTTCATGGGATCCAGGGTCAAGAACAATCTCAATCCAAGAATAGGACTAGACACTTTCGGTGTAACCTAGATCTCCTCGAGAACTAAGGTTGCGAACCAACTCTCTTGTAATCGATCATCCGACTCTTCTTTCGAGAGTCGGAACCCATAATAATAAGAAGCAGGAGTAGGCTTTTACCTCGAGACAAAGAGGGGCTGAAACCTGGGTAAATCGCAGAGTCTCTTGTCCATGTCGACTCTCTCGAAGAAATCGCCTTGCAGCAAAGGTCCCATGTCAAGTTCGACTCTTCGGAAATCTGCCGTGACTTTCCCACGACAGCGCCCCTGGTCCCGCCGACATTGCCTCCCCTTCACCTCGCGTCGCCCCTCACCGATGGCCGGCCGCCGTCACGTCGCCGTGATCGGGATCGGGAAGATCCTGACCCAACGACCGATCGCCATCGCCAACAGCCTGGACTGGCCTGCCCCGCGCGGCCCACCTCCTCCCGCCTGGCCCAGCGCCCTGGGCGCTAGCCAGCTCCCCCTCGCCCACCCCTGCGATATGGGCCGGCCCATGGTGAGAAGCCCATGGCCGAACCCTCCTTTTTATTGTCTAAGTCCTTTTCTCTGTGTTATTTTTTGTGCTATGTTGCGTTGACGTTTGCGAGAGAACCATAGGTCGTATGATTTGCGCCCAACATGAAAATTGCTCTCTGTGTTGTGCTACCAATATTGCTTTAGGGAGTTTAGTCATTTGAGGTCATTTGGTTGGTGCAATTGCTTGTTGTTTACTGCTATTTGCTGTTAACTGCTAGAGACTGTTATTTTTAGCAATGTTTGATTGATGATTGCCTCACATCCATACATCATATACATATAGTTCTTTGATATGGATTGCTCAGCATCATGTCTACTTTAATAACATGCTTTCACTTGTCATGATATCTTGTTGTAGGTTGCATTTATATCGCTCCAAAGTATTGTACCTGTTAATCTGTCATTCCTGATTCATTTTGTTGCATCTTGCTAGCCTTGTAGTTATTGATCCATGATTCCTATGATTTGACCCCCAATGGAATGAATTTCTCCTTGGCATGTATACTTTCATGCCATATATTTCTATGCCATGTTATTTTTCCTGTTCACATAGTTCTTGAGCTCCGAAAGTGGCTATTTGTTTTTTGATGTCAACTACTCTGAAAATCTGCTAAGTCTGGTTAGTTGTTTTGCATGCTTGCTATATATTCATCCTTGGGTCCTTTGACCACAAGTGCTATGTATGGATTGATGAGAATCATGTATACTCCATGTTCATGTATTTCATTGTCATGTTACTATAGTATTGCTATCACTTTTGCTACTGTTTAGAGAGCATGATTATAACAGTTTGCCATGATTCCTATTTTCCACTAAGTCTGTAATCTGTAGTAGCTCTCTTGCATCCTTGTTATATGTTTATCCATGATTCTTATCAGCATAAGTATAATGTATGGACTCGTGTGCATCATGTAGCCTACCTGTTGATATATTGGATGGTCAATTTTGTGATTTTTTATATTAGTTTACCTGCTGTTATATCATTGAAAAGTAAACCACATTGTTTTTTGATTTATATAAGATATTTTTGGCACTTTTTGGGCGTAAGTGAACCACAACAACGCCAAGAGTGAACCACAAAAGAATCATACTACATTATTTTTTACGATATTAATGAACTGCATTTTTTACTACCATTCCAATCCAAAGCATACATAATACGCAAATTAAAAATGAACTGCATTTTTATCTCAGCCGACCATGCCAACCCAAAATGAACTATAGACATACACCATACAAACATTTAAAAGTTGACTGCATTTTCATCACAACGAATCTTATCCACGACGGCCGAAACCAGTTAACTCTGGCAAGTGAAGGAGAGGGGATAGGTGCCGGTGGCGCTCCGTGGTGGTTGTGGTGATCCATATCAGCAGTAGGTAGAGGTGGTCATCGATGGAAGGTCCAGGGTCGCCGGGACCCCTGGATTTTTGCTGGATCGGGCCCAGGGTCGAAGGAGGAGGGAAACAGACGTACCGGCGACGAAGGAGCCGAGCTCGTGGCACGGTCGTCTGAAATGGCAGAGGCGACCAGATCCAGGGCCATAGCCTGGCAGCGCGGTGACCTTGCGGCGGCCTGGTCCACCGGCGCGGTGCCCTCGCGGCGGCCGGATCCATCCGGGGCCCTCACGGGAGGGGCCAGAAGCGGCGCTTGTGGCGGCCATGGGAGGGCGCGGACGACCCCGTCGCGGGCGCCCTGTGGTGCGGCGGCGCGACCTTCATCCCGGCGGCCCCGGGCGGAGCCATTGGAGGGTGCGGTGGCACGGCCCCGGCACGGGGGGCGGGGAGGCGGGAGGCGGCACAGTGGCGCGGGGGAGGAGGCGGCACGTCGCGGGGGTTGTTGGGCCGGCGGCGGGATGCACGGTGGGGGAGATGCGGGGGGAATGGGGAGACGCGGGGGCAGGTGGGTAGTTAGGGCAGCTATTTTTTCGTTCGATCGGGGAATGCAGCTATTTTTATCGGTGCGGTACGAGTCTATGGTTTGGGTTAATCGCGCAGGTGTTGAAAGAATAAGACAAGTGTTGTTATAATAAGCGCATATGTTGTTAGAATAGAGTAGAATCTGTGTATAATAGATATAGATAGATAGCTAGATAGATAGATAGATATATAATTTGTAAGACAAAAATTTATTTAATAGATAGATAAATGTGTATAATACTTTGTATAATAGATATAGATAGTTAGCTAGTATATAGATAGATATTGAATAAATTTTTCACTCGTTCATGTTAATAACTTTTTTCACTCGTTCATGTTAATAAAATTTTGCATATATTAAATAAGTTCATCTTTGTCTTAGCTAGTATAATTTTTTCACTCGTTCATGTTAATAAAATTTTGCATATATTAAATAAGTTCTCGGCAACGATGCCTGGCCCGCATCGTCGTCGTCGCCGCGTCGGAGAGCACCCGTTTGATGGGATGGACGATGTTCGGGACTGGGCTCTCCCAAGCTGGCACTAGGAGGTGATCTCCGAGGCGCACCGCTTAGTGAGGAATCCGGGTCCTGTCGTCGGCCCGGATCTTCTTTGGTGGCGATCGCGTGGGCCACAATCGGTGCGGAGACTGCCGACCCCCGAGTGGATTGTACGCCGACGTGTCAGGGAGGAGGACGAGCACGTCCGTAGCTACTTGGTGGCGTTGGACGCCGGGTCATGGAGGACCTGGAAGGTTCTTCAGGGATCTCATCCGAGCTACGAGTTTGTGGTGGTTCCTTCTCTTTGGGTGGCCACCTTCCACCGCACCCGATGTTGTTTACTGTATTAGTCATGTTGTTTACCGTTGTATTACTTATGAGGCACTATGCAACCTTGTTTTAAGATATTATTGCTGCATTTTTATTCGAGTTCATAATTTTGTGTGTGTATTAACTTTGAACCAACCGGGACCTATTCTCTTGGTATATAATCCCCTGCCTTTCAGTCGTCATTCCCATCTCGCCATTTGGCTCAAGACGACGCCGACGACGACACCGAAGTAATATTTATATATGAACACAGAAAATGGCTGACGATGAACAACTCGTCCAGTGTCCCTATTGTGATGATAACTCGGGTCGGTGCGACAGCATGTATCCAAAGTCGGATGGGGATGAAGAAAGATATTTGTCCCTCACGCTTAGGCGTGACTTCATAAAAATAACGGTATATCTTACATTCTTAAGAAGTTGCTCCCCACTATTACCAATTCTCTCAACATGCACACACTCCACCTCATCATGCATGCCACATCACCCTTTATTACCATATTTCACTCAACATGAAAGCATGCCACCTCATCATCCAACATGCATGAGAAAGACCCACCTCAATATGCCATTATGCATAATAAAAACCCACATGCAACATGCATGGATTGAAATTTTTATTTTATTATAATATTTATATTAAATCCATATATTAGTTCAAAAGTTATTATTTTAAATATACTTGCTTTATTTAACCAAACATTTTCATTGAAATATTTTGCAAAAAAGTTCCGCAACAACGTGCGAGGCATCATCTAGTATATACAACTTCTGCGTCGACATCATCCTTCTTATTTAAGCATGATTCGCACTTAAATTTTTGTTTTGACGTGTAATTTTTTTATAATCAACTAGCGCATCCCATGCTATGCAAGACGCCAAGTATGTGACTTTGTTAAATTCAATGATTGGCAAGATAATGAAACAAAGAAAGTCAAACTAAAGACGACGAAACATGGTATAACTTTGAGCATTGATGTCACTAATAAATGTTGGTGCACTTATTTTGCTTGTCCAAATTGGCATGCATTGTGCAAGGCATATGCATTACAAGAGGGTATGCAAATAACCTTTGATCTTGGACCTCGCCGAGATGTATTTAAAAATAAGGATATTTGGATGCTAGTGGACGAAAAGAAGCTGGTTCTATCTCAACGTGAGTTTCTTAACCAAATTTTACTTGTTTCCTTTTCTTATTTCTTTGCTTCCCAAGTTGACAACTTTGTTATAATTGCAAGTTTATCTCTATGCTCCGATGGATGTACGCAAGATATTTGATAATGCTTTCTATAATGGTGGGGTTGAGGAGCTAACCATGGATGAACAAGATGATTACATCTCCTTTCTTGAAGATGTAACTGGCTTTGCAAGCAAATCTTATACTCCATATGTTCCATTTGTTCTCGAGTTGTTGCCGGTATATGTATCAAACTATATCATGGTGAGATTTTTTACTGTTCTTTCACTACTTCATCATTTTCAGAAATCTTTTGCCCTAAGATTAACTATACCGCATTACTAAGTATTTTACTCATATGTTTTCAACAGAAAATCCCGAAAAAATGTGTGCCTAGATGGATGCCTTCTAGAGGCGAGCTTACAGTTGTGTCTTACAGTTGTGGATGCCGGCGGCCATGGGAAGAACTCTTCAAGACTGACTACTCCACTGAAAGTGAACGTGATGGTGGCTCCTTAAGAATAAAAAATTGGAAACGGATAGTGATTCGGAAGAATATAAAAGATTGGGACAAGGTCTTCCCCATATTACATTATGAAAATGAAGGTGTCTTTTGGTTCTTTTATATTTACCCTTGTGAGGATGATGTTGGGAAACGTAGTAGAAAACAAAAAATTTCGGCCTACGAATCAAGAACCCAAGATCATCCAAGAAGATTGCATACAAGGTTTTAGGTCATGGCTCACCAACCGATGTAGCGGAAGTAGAGTTGGTGAAGCTCGTGGACGTAGTGGAAGTAGATCTCGCAAGTTCTCCCACGAACAGTTCCTCGATCAATCCCACGAACAAGTCCCGCGATCTAGTCCCACGGACAAGTCCCATGAACAAGCTCCTCGAAGAAGGGTCGAAGGTACGACCCCTCCATTAGTATCCACACATCCCGTAGCAGCAATCCAGCAGCGCTCCGCCGTCCAGAGATGAACGCCACCGAGAAAACTAGAGGGAGAAAACCCTAATGGATTCCGATCTAGAACATCGTCTAAACCGGGGTCTAATTGTGGAGCAACGGGGTTTAGAGGAGGGAGGGTGGCGCATAGGGCTTGGGGATTGATTGTGTGTCTCTCCCCCTCCCCTTGGCTCACCTTATATAGGTGGTCAGGAGGCCTAGGGCGCAGCTCAAGGAGGATTGGGAGTCCAACTTGGACTCCCAAGCCTTCCAAACCTTCCCACACCTTCCCACCGGAAACCTGCCATAATGGGTTTTTGGTATTTCCACCTGAAGGAGGATTCCCTTCCCTTGGTGCGCCCCCACCCCCTTGGCCGGCCAGGGCAGCCTAGGTGGCTTGCCCCCCAAGGCCAGGGGCGCAGGGGAGTGGGTGGTACTGCCCGGAACCTTCCGGAACCTTCCATGACCTTCTAGAAGCTTCCAGGACCTTCTGGGACATACCGGGACCGTTTCGGGACATTCCGGACACTTCTGGAGCACTTCCAGGACCTTCCGAGACCGTTCTCGGACGTTCCGGAGCCATCCGGATAGTTTCCAAGACCATACGAGTTACAGTTTAAGCCACCCGATGACCGCAAAGGTTGTCGGGACGCCCAGCGATTATCCGGAAACTATTCCGGTTGATCCAGGACTTCCCCAGTACCATTCTCATATGTTCCATAACCACCTGGGACTATTCCAGAGTGATCCAGACATATCCTTAAATACCCAGAACTACTTCTGGTGCCCTTATGAACTATTTCATAAATCCCCGGAACTACTTCCGGTACCCGTATCAACTATTCTGCTTTGCTTCCACTAAACCTTCTACCATTCCAGCATTCTAACAGACTACTGCTCGTTAAGTGTGTGACCCAATAGGTTCGGTATAATGCGGACATGACTCAGAACATCTTCCGGACATAGGTCAACAGCCTTTCGTCAATAGCCAATAATCAACAGCGGAGCCATGGACACCCATGTTGACTCCCACACATACACGAAGAAACTTCGAGTGAACCATTATGTTTATTCATGTACCATTCCCTTTGCTTCGTGATATATGACAAAGTTAGAGGAGAGAAGTTTGGCACCCATGTGTAACAACTTCTTGAACACAAGCCACTCGTTATCCTCTTTGCTCGTTTGTCCCTTTTCTCGTTATCGTATTCCGGTATCCCCGTGACTGAATCACAATGCGTCTGGCCAGACTATAATGGATACCGTCATACCGAGTGGGCCCGAAGTGAATATCTTCTTCATCGTGAAGGAGCAAATCCCATTCTTGAACTATCACAGTCACTAGCCACACCATCTGACATACCCAGAACTTATTTTACTACTTCCCATTTACGGGAGGATTCATCTAAGAACCAAAGCATGTCTTCCTGTGTGAAGCAACTCGATACTCTCATGGTCTAAGGAATTACGTATATGATAACATTTCATGATATGACTTATAACGTAGTTACGATGTGATCTCTAAGTATATCATTCAATACTGGGGTCAGTTCAACATCATTGTTCTGCTAACAATATGTTCCCATTGCTACTGACATCCTTGTTACAAGAACAATGTCCATGATTAAGAAAACGTAATCATCAGTTAGCACATGAGCTGGTCTTAGAGGCTAAACCAGGAACTCTTGGTGTTTACATTTCCACACATGCAAGTGAGTTTTTTTCTGAATCTCATAGTCAGGGTCATTGCAATTACAGCACAGAAATATAAACATTAATTTTGAACATGGAAATATATATAATAACATTTTATTATTGCCTCTAGGGCATATTTCCAACAGATGAGCAGTCTCATAGGTGATATATATGAGGAGTCGAGGTATAATATTATGGAAATGAAACTTTGTGTTTGATATTAGCGAAGTTAAACTAGCAAAGGACCTTTGTGTATTGGATATTAATTATGATCATGATGATATATATGAGATGAATCCTTTCTCTCCTAGATGGTGATAAGAGAGTACACAACTCTTTTTATTAGCTAGATAAAACAATATATGAAACCTCTAAATTAACCCCTGCAAAACCCCCTAAACCCCCCACAATTTCAAAAAAAAAAACTACCCATCCCGGTTGGTGGCACCAACCGGGACAAAAGGCCCTCCCGCCTGGGCTAGCCACAGCGGCCACGTGGAGGCCCGTCTGTCCCGGTTCATGGCCCAACCGGGACTAAAGGTTTTGGCATTAGTAACGACCCTTTAGTCCCGGTTCCGGAACCGGGACAAATGGGCCTCTGGAACCAGGACAAATGGGCCTTTTTCTACTAGTGTCTTGTTCTCCTCGGCAAGAAGCTTTGACATGGCCTTGTTCTCATCCACCGCGGTTCTTCTCCCTTCAATGGAGGTTTTGCGCATGGACTCTTCCTTGATTAGTTTCCATCTTTTGTGCTTCTCTTGCGCCTTCTTCTCGGCCGTTTCCTTCTTCGCTTCCAACTTTTTCATCACCAATTCTTCGTTTGACTTGACCATTTGATCAATCTTTTCCCGCAAGCTTGCCGCCTCGACCTCTCTCTCGATCGTGTCCTTTGCCTTCTCGTTTCCATCCGGTTTGTTTTTGTTTCTTGGTCCATCATCATCTTCATCATCATCCATTGGTGTGTCCTTGTCCTTCAATGATGGTGTCTCTTTGTCCTTCAATTTCCATTTCTCACAATGCTCAAGCAACACCCAACAATGATCAAGCTTAAATGGCTTGCCCTTGGATGCTTTCATATCCTTGTACCTCGCAACCTCAATAGATGGATAGCAATGAATAAAACACAATGTTAACCAATGCATCTCCAATGGCCGCAATAGATGGCTACAAAGGAATGAAACTAACCCAATCGGCCGCAAAGGTGCCACTTGGAGGTGCATTGCGGACTTGTTCCAAGCATCCAGCCCAACGTGTGTAAGTCGCACGGATAATGTCCCAACGGCCTTGAAGTGAATGATACATGCGTGGAGTCCTCGAAGGAACGTTTGCCATCATCCAGAAAAACCTGTCCTCTATGCGTTGCCAGTACTTCTTGCCGGTTTGATCATTACCGCTCATAGAATCAATGGATACTTCTTGCCAAGCCTTGATCAAAATCTCATCTTCAAATGGTGAGTAGCTCTTAAATCTCCTTGGCTTGCAGTTTGTGTTTTGCGAGCCATCATATACTCCTTCTTCAATTTCCTCGGCCTCGTCGTCTTCATCGCCGCCACCATCTTCCCCATCATCGAACTCATCATAGCCAAAATGGCTAATTGGAGCCTTGTCAATATCCATGGCGTTGTCGTCCAACATGCTTGCAAATGTGTTTGGCTCGTCGTAACCTCCAAGGCTACAAAAATTGCCCCCAATATTAATGGACAGTCAAACAAGCTCGCTAAGAGAGGCGCCGGTGATGATTTTCTACCTTTGCGTCATTTCGTCGAACATGTGGGGTGCGTCCAACGAAGCGCCTTGTGTGGCTCCGATTGGAGTAGCGGCGCTTGCCTCTTCGGCGACAGTGGGCCGTCCAGCCACCCTCTTGCGCTTCGTCGTCTTCCCCTCCTTCTTCCTCGGTGTGCCTTCTTCAACCGTCACGGTGAGGGGACCCAAGGGGGAGGACGAGTCTTGCCAGCGGCTGCAGCTGCGGCCACGCCACCAACGTTGCCAAGCCTTTTGCTTTGGACATCGCCTGCTTCGTCACCGGCGCGGGCTGCTCCCGGCACCGGCACCGGCGTGGACGTTGCTCCCGTCACCGCCGCGGACACTGCTCCCATCGCCGGCGGGGGGGGGGGGGGGGGGGTTCTCCGCCTGCGCCACGTTGACTGTCAATAGTGTCGATTGGTGGCGTCCATGGCGGAGGAGGGCGGCGACCGGAGCGGAAGGGGAAAGAAGGGCGACGGAGGGCAAGGTGGACGCGGGAACGAGCGGGCGGAAATGTCCCTCCCGCGAGAAAGGATACGGGGTGCGCTCGGGTGTGGGCGCGGACCCTTGTTTCTACGGGTCGAGGGGGCCGATTTGCCGTGACCCTTAAATTTTTTACGGGCCGGCCGGTTTTACGGACTCCGTTCTGGTCGTTTTTCCGCGGCGTACCCTTAAACTGGCGGTTATTATAAGGGTCCGCCACGGATACGGGTTCCGCTAGAGTTGCTCTAACATACATTATCAATGTCGTCCCATGTACGTACAGACGAGTGCTTGGGCACACTCCTAGACCTAGCGGCCACCATGGCATTGCCAGCAGCACCGCCGCCGAAGCTCCCGGACGACCTCGTCCAAGAGATCCTTCTCCGCATGCCGCCCGATGACCCAGCCCTCGTCCTCCGCGCCTCTCTTGCCTGCAAGGCCTAGAGCCGCGCCGCCTCTCGCCCTGGGTCCTGGCGCCGCCTCCACGATCTCCACGGGGCGCCACCCGTGCTCGGGTTCCTCCACGACTGGGACGACAAGGACATACACGGTTCATCCCCGCCACCGTGTCGCCCTTTTTCCTCGCCGTGTCGGACCGCCGGCTCTGGCGGACCGTCGATTGTCACCACGGCCGCACCCTCTTCCTTGGCCAGGACACTCAGGAACTCCTCGTGTGGGATCCAATCACAGGTGACCAGAAGCGTGTGCCGGCGTTCAAGAGTCGCGGCTCGATCGCGGCCGTGCTCCGTGCAGTGGACGGGGGCGACCACCGCGACTCCCTTGGGGTTCCCTTCCGCGTCGTCTTCATCTCCTCCGTCGCCGCTCACGTGGGCATGCGTATACTCGTCGGAGACGGATGCCTGGAGCGAGCCGACATTGTGGCACGACGAGTTCAACTCGTACTTCACTTTTTTTTCGAGCGTGCTCGTGGGGAGGTCTCTTCTCTACTTCATCTCCGATTGTGGGTTGATCATGGAGTATGACTTGGAAAGACACGTCATGACCGCGTTCGACCCACCGTACCCCGATGACTTCACCTACGGTCATAGTTTCAATCTAATGCTGGCCGAGGACGGTGGATTGGGACTCACTCAAGAATTGTAATCTGCATCTTAAGTTGTGGTCAAGAGAGGTGGTGACTGCTGCTCGATGGGTACCGGGTTGGATCATCTACTTGGGAGGTTTATTCCATAATGGTGGACTCATGGATGCATATTGTGGAGTGAAGATGTTGGACTTTGCCGAGGGAGCAAATGTCATTTTTGTGACCGCGACTACCGGCCTCTTCCATGTCGAACTACAATCAGATCGGGTGACCAAGGTGTGCGATGATCATGTCTTCTGTAATTTGGTTCCAGATGTCATCTTCTACACTCCTATACCCCTAGGTGGGTACACAGATTTGTCATCGAAGCCAAGTGAGGATAGAGATGGTGAGGAGAAAGGAAGGGATGAGAGGGAAAAACATTACATCAAGCAAAATAGAAAATAACTGCAGTTTTTTTTTGAGAAAGAAAATAATCTGCAGTTAGTTCAGTGCTCTTTGGGATCTGTTGTTTGTTTTGATATGTCCCTGGCCTCTATGGTAAGCTGGGTACCCAACTATGATCATGGTGTTGTTTGAGGTGTTACTTGATAACAATACTTTGAAGTTAGAGCATAGTATATTCTGTAATGATGTGTGCATTGTGATTAATTAGCATCATATCAAAGTGTAATTACCAGGGCCGGGGAATATTATATGCCTCTCCAGCAATGGCTAGTTGCAAATATCTCATTACTTTGCAATTTATTCGGTTTAGTACTACATAATCTGTGCAAACACCGGCAAGTTGTTAGAGAAGGCACTCAAGACTCAACAAAATGAACTTAGCACATTGTGTCATCAAATTGGTTGATACAATAATTGTGTTGTTGCGTTGTTTTATCTAGTAACTTTCTGCCTAATGTTATAGCTTTGTATATGTCAGGGTTCCACACTTCCACCGTATGGAGAAGTTGCCCCGGAGTCTACATACATGGATGTCGCTTCTCTATAAGAAGCTCAAGACGTACGTGAAGTTCCCGAGATTGAACGGACGGAGAATCAAGCCTTGGCAAAAATAATAATCAATGAAGAGGTTCCACTACAATCAGTACACTACTACGAAAAAGGCCACTAGCAGCGTGGGGTGCCCGCGCTGCAGCTAACGTAGGGTCTCGTTTGTTTCAAAGGGATCAAGAGGGATTGGGGAGGAATAACCTTGCGGGGGCCCAAAACCTCCCGTCACCGCTTCGGCCCATTTGTTTAATGTGGTTTAGTCAGCCTAATCCTTTCGAGGGGCTCGATATGCTTCATCGTTTTCTGGTATTTCAAGATTTTCTTCTTCTAATTTTTCTCATTGTCTTCATACTTCATGCCAGCAAGCAATATTTATCTTTGATCAAGTAGTGAATATTAACTGCATAATATCTGGCACTTGTCTTCGATTGGTCAAACAAAAAAACAAATATTAGCTGGTTTTTCTTTTCCAGTAGCGCCATTGAAGTCTCTTGTAGGGGAGCCTTCCCTGCAGACTTAGGGTGAAGTACTTAGCTTTCTCCAAAATATAAATCTAGACCGACTAGCATGGTGTATCCCAAAATATTACATGGCTAAATTAGTTCCTGGATGTTATAGTGCTTTTAGGTCTTGTATATCATTTGTCTTCTTCATTTTGTTATTGACCTTGTTTCCTTCTAAATTCTAAATCAGCCCACGCGGCGGTGAGGTACCCGGATGTCGATGCGCCATAGAGAAAGACCAGAGCAGAGCTTCTGACTTTCGCTTCACAGTTCACTTCTTCAGAGTGTCACCGACTGCCTATTTGCTGTTCTAAAATTCAGAAACTATTTCGCTTGAGAAGTGTTTCTGTTTCTCTTGAGCAGCTATATTAATTAATTTGTAATGATGTATTATTGAACCAAATTGTGCGTGATGGATGCATGAACAAACTAGTGCTTGTTTTTTTTTTGCGGGGAAACTAGTGCTTGTTATTATGCATGAACATAGTACGTGTCGTGGGACATGTTTGTGAACTGTAATAGGATGTTGTTTTACTTAGAAAGATTACATTTTTAGTTGCTTTGCACATCTTATCTTAATATGCAAACCTTGTCTACCAAACAACAATTTTGTACAAAGGGGATTGTGGAGGGAGGGATTTTGAGGATCCAAGGGGATTTGAGAGGATTGGGTGAAAGAGAGTGATTCACCAAATCCTCCCAAATCCCCTGCCCCCTAAAACCTCCCAAATACTCCTCTAACAAATGAGGCCTAAAGATGAAGCTGAGAATTCAAGAGGTAACTTGTAGCAATGTTTATGACGATCCACCTATAGAGCGATACTCGATATGATTTTGCATATAGCGGAAAAAAACCTTATTTATTGCTCAAAAAGAACTCATTTATGGATTGTGCATACTTGTGAACGAGTGCCTATCAAAATATTTTGAACATGTGCCCAATATCATGTGTCAGTTATCAAACATCCACCAATCTTCTTTTCAGGCTCTCATTTGTTGCGACTTTATTTATTATTTATTTTTGGCAAAGCAGAGGATTTGAGTTACACTAACGTCGATTCCTTCACCATAAATTCACATCCCTGGAAAATAAATAGAAAGAAGATTCCATCGTGTTTTTCAATGCGGAGCGGCCACAATCTACTGTTCATCACCTAGAGTCCTAAACTGAAATCTGTTTTGGGCTTCGAAGAGTAGGGTTCATCACCATCATCATCACAATCCTTCTCAATCGCCAGTTTAATGATGCTCACAACCATGTGTGGGTAATTTGTTTGTAGGTTCATGAACATAGATAATATTAGATGAGATTTATTATGTAATCGAGTGTCAAATTTCGGAACAAGGTCAACATAAACGACACACTGGTCAAAGAGACTCTCTCCACATCAGACACCCTCCTCAAGTTTTGGTGGTGTAAGCAATTTAACCAAATTAACATAATTTAGTTAAGATTTTTTTACTTTAAAGACCAAACAAAGTTATAAGTGTGTGCGGCAAGGCGCACCTGTTCCACTAAAATCATTTCGAAGCCAAAACGAATACTACAATCTTACCAAAATGAATTGTTACATGTAAAAAAGTATTACTCCCTCCGATCCATAATAAATGTCGCTCATCTAGTACAAAGTTTGTACTAGCTTAGTACAAAAGGAGCGACAATTATTATGGATCGGAAGGAGTAGTAGAAAAATTCCACTTCACATCTTTCTTTCGTTTTCTTCCATACATTTTTTTCTTTGCACTTCCATAGAAACCATATTGCCGTCGATATCACCACAGCACTATCAAGTAACCCTAGAACATCAAAATCGAAGAAAAAAAACTTTCAAGATACATCCAGTCCTCAATTTTGGCTTAGCACATACAGTAGATTTTATTATTACTATTAGTAATATTTTAACATCACATGGATTTATTTTGTTTAACTCACATAGATTTATCCCTTCAAAAAAAAACTCACATAGATTTACGTAGAGTATCTTATTTTTTTGCTGAAGTAATAGCAGAAGTTTTTATGTCAAGTGGCAAACCCAAAGGAAAAGACTTCCCGGAACTACTTGACTTTGGCTTCTTTGCGCGTCGCGACCGCCGCCGGCAATGGAGCCGCGGCCGCCGTCGCCGCCTCAGGCGTCCCCATCCTCTGCCGTCGCCGCCTCAGGCGTCCCCATCCTCTGCCGTGCGGGTCCTCTCCCGCTCGCCTCCTGGCGCCCCCGCCCCCTCCTCTCCGCCGCACGAAGGCGGAGTGGTCGTCGCCGGCTTCGTTGGCGGTGCGGGGAGCTCTGCCCCCGCCTCGCCGACCGGATCCTTACGCCCCCCGTGTAAACCGCCGGAGGCTCGGCCAGGCCCCTCGCCGGGGGCTTCAGGTACCACCGCGACGGGGACAAGAGGATGGTCTTCTTCCACCTCGCCTCCCCTGAAGTGAGTATTGTTGGCCTATGCTGTCTTCTAGACTCTCTCGCAATAATTTCTACAGTAGCAAAGAGCAAAACTTGAGTAGCTGGGGGCATAATTTTGATATGCTGTATTCAAAGTTCAAACTGTATTTCTTATGCTTGCTTTGACATTTGGGCTGCCCGACTGGGTGTTACAATGCTTATGGAAGTGACTATTCCAGACCTATTCAAGTGAGTACATAGTCTTCCAATGATTAGTTGCAAATAGCACTGTTTTCTCATCCTCATTTGCAAAACGTAACTTGAACATGAAGCAAGTGTTGATTTGCAAATTTACCTGATTATGGAAATTTGATGCCAAGGTGGAAGGTTTAGTGCTATTTCCATGGTATCACAATGCATCATCTTGACTTGAGTATGGGGGAACTAATACGTTCGCAAATGTATGCTCAGCCCGTGGAAATTCCTGTGAGTCAGACATGGCAGACAATTACTAGTAGGGTTTTTTAGGGAAAGGGAAAGGGACTTTTTTTTTGAGGGAACACAATTACTAGTAGCTTTGATGATAATAACTGGCAACTTTCTTTGGTTTACTTGGTCCATGTAGAGCTGGCATCTTAGAGCCACACCTCCAACAGTTTTACTTGCTTGCTTGTAATGGCATCTAAGATTTAGTGCTGATCATAAAGATGTTAGACTTCAGTATGATACTTCCCTTATTATTATTCTGTTTGTTTCATTCACCAATGTAATGATAAATACCTTTGGGAACAGAGCTGACTAATCGAAGTTTAAGATTCACTTATTTGAAGGTTGATTCTGATATGTACTTTTTTTTTGGTCACTAGTATCACCAGGAACACCATCCAAAGCTGCTCCTTCTGGCACACCGGGGACACCATCCAAAGCCATTCCTTCTGGCACCCCGACTCGGCCTACCCCCAGGGCTTCATCAATCTCCCCTCCGGCACGTCGTGGAGGTCATTTGGGCCACCAACCCTCAGCTATCTCGTTCATGTCAGGAACCGGTTCACATATTTCTGAGTTGCCAGGCAAATGCATCCCTGTTGTCCTTTTTGTCTTTGAGGATGATATCATTGATGGTCCAAGTTCTGCAACAAGTTTAGACGATAAGGAGGAGACGTCTTCATCAAATCAGGCTTCTGGCACTTCAAAAAGTTCTGGCTCAGTAGTGATGCTTGCCCGACCAGCCAGCAAAGCTGAAGGTAATTTCACCAAGAAGCTGCATTCCTCTCTGGAAGGTCAGATCCGTTTCTTGCTGAAGAAGTGTCGGACACTTACCGGTCTGGAGTCAGGGCATAATGGTCAAAGGGGTGCTGTTAACGAGCCATCCTCCTTTGTTCTCACTTGATACATCTAGAGTTGTTGCCCTGCTGGACCGGTCAATTAATAAGAAACGAGAGCTACTGGATATCATCTCAGGGCAGTTTGAAGATTCATTCAGCTCCAAGTCACCGTTGGAAATCCAATAGGCCAATGGAATCATCAGGGAGAAATAGCAGGCAGCAATTGCTCCAACCTGGCGTTGACAGAGAGACCTTGCGGCCTGGTCATATTCTTTCAGATTCACATAATGTCAGAAAGGGAGAGCATTCTCTTCAATATGTTACAGCTGATGATGGTGGAGAAGCATATTCACTTTTGAAAAGAAATCTGTCGATATATATGCACTGCCCACATTTCAAGAGCTCAGACGGGAAGGGGCATCAAGATGTAAAGGCTGCTGATGCTGTGTCACAACTTCAATGGATTTTTCTTGTAAGTTTAATTTTGAAGCTACAGTTTGTAAGTTTGTTTTTGTAGCCATGTTCACTGTTTGTTTATTTCAGCAAGCCATGCTTACTAGCTAATGCTAAGAAAATAAAGCATTAGAGAATTTGAAAGCCACTCCAGATAGATGTCCAGCTAGGTAGTAGTAGTATTCCCTACTGGTCGACGTTCATGGATGCTGCCATGCTGGTCTACTCACGCAAACAAAAGTATAATACTAGAACAGCGCTAGGACCCCATCGGTCGCCTCGCGCGTGGTTGGATCAAGCCGCCTGAAGTGCATAAATGCACCTTAATTACGTATGGGCTCGAAAGACTAAAACAAATGTACTTACACAATCAGCAGTACCATAGTACACAAATAGGGGATTGTATATGATTAATAGGTACAATTATATCAGCCTTCAGTCTCGCTGCAAATAGAAACCCCGTTCATTATAAAGGGGAGGGGTCGAACAATCAGCTCATAGTAAGCTCAATACTTAAGTCACACAAACACACAACTGCTACTGTTTTTCTCATCAGCGGTTGCATGATTTCAGCATTTCAGCCCCGGAGTCTCTCTGCTCTACCAGTAGCAGTGCTTCCATCATCTGGTATTTCTTGAAACAGGTCGTGTAGCTGGGATTGCACTCCATCATGCATATGGCTAAATTAACTATTTCCCTTGTGACTCCGGGGCAACCAGCAGCGGGCTTCATATTAGCATTAATGTGACTGACCAGCCTCTTTATAAATATCTCCTTAGTTTGGCCGCGCTCTAGTTCTTGAGCAAAGTCTTCAGGCATGACATTGCATATTTGTGAACCAAGGCCAGCAAGGACCTTTAGTTTTTTGCCTTCCACATCCATAATGCCTTTCAGCACCTGTAGTAAAAAAATAGCTACGTCATGTCGTTTGTATGCCAATTTTATTGTATAAACATAACTTGACGAGCTTGGGTTACAATTGTACCTAGCTACTTAGTCATGTGGTGATCCATGATATTTCCATATTTAGTTGCATTATGTACACCCATTACTTTATTACATATTAAAAGTCACAGTGCTCCTCAGGTTACTTAATTGCATTAAATAAAATTAGAATGCAATGCAAGGGAACGCACGTCCACTTCATGTTTGTGCCAACAATTAATGCCTACACTTGTATAGATGTATGTTAGTTTTCATAGCGATAAATATGTAAATTGTAAATTAGGTACCTGTGGCAAGATGTGTAAGAGTTCTTTGAGGTCTGCTTTGTTGAGCATGGATTGAGTATGCACACATATATTCTGCAACAGGCTTGCTGCTGTGTACTTGTGCCTGTCAACATGGATCATAGTTGTGAGTTCCTTGATGAGTGCATACCCTGCTTCCGCTGAGATAGCCGAACAGTTACCAGGACTCTCCATTGTTAAGACTGCTAGTGCTTGACCTGCAATATGTTGCAGTGACTTTTCTGAATCTGTAACTGAGGGTGCAGCATCTTGGCTAAGAAATGCATGCACCAGCCTGCTAGTGACCGCATGGAAGTGCCCGATTGCCTCCCTTCTGCTTTCATCCAGGGCAAGGTTTCTAAGGATCTCTGCTGCCAACTCCCTGAGTTGTTGGTTGCAACTTTCATTCTCGTCCAAGATCTCTGCAAGGTTGGGCAAAAGGAAAGGATTCTCTAAAATCTTGTGTCGCAGTTGTACACCAAACATCCCTTCGATGCTTGAAAGTCTTGTCAGCACCTTCAACGATGAACCTTTCAGCAGCTTGTGATGTTCCTTGTTTATATTTTGAAGGACGATCCTGTTGCTTGTAAATTCTATAATCATCGAGATAAGGCCCGCTTTGCTGATTTCCGTGCAATTTTCAATATCAAAGTAACTCAACCGTTCAAGTATTAACATGCCTAGTACAGGGAGGAAGTCATGGTCCATCGGTGGCTCCTCCTCTGGAACAGAACACCATCTTGTAATATACTTCCAAAATTTCAGTACCCAGCTGGTGTTTTGTTCATCTATTAATTGAGATGGATCAATGGGAATCAAGCAGTATATTGCCATCTGCTTCCAGAATTTAAGCGGAGAACTACGATTCTCACTGTCAACTGGCTGAGCTGAGGCTTCTTGTTTTGGCTCTTCATCATCAATGTCCAGAAAATAGTCTTTTATTGTCAGTTGGTGAACACCAGTCTGCAGAAGTGATTGTATGTTCTGCATTGCCCTAGGGATAGGGGCAACTCGGAGGCTCACAGCGAGGACCTTTGCAGCAAATGATCTGGTATCTCTATGTTCTGCTTCACTTGTCCACTCAAACTTGCTGAGTAAGATAGCAATTGTCTCGGTGGAGCTTTTGAGGTTGGAGATGGTCATATTCCTAAAGGGCTCCTTTTTCAGAAAACCGTCGAGCATCTGAACCCCTTTGGAGCTGTATATTGGGTTTGTCCGATTTCAAAGATTCCATTGCAAATGTGATGATGCTGGTATTTTTTCCAGAAAACATATGCCCTTCCATGTGTTTCTCAAAGGCATACGAATAGTACAAATCGACATATTCCGATCCCCGCTGACCTCTGAGTCCAGCTCCACGCACAAGAAATCTTCGAAGGATGAAGGAAAAGACCTGGACAATGCATGCCCCAATGTAGAGTATCCCTTGTCCAAGCACCATGACATAGAAGATGCCAAGAGATATCGCAAGATTTTGTATTTCAAGGGAGTTTTTGTCAAGATGGAAAATAAAATTTAGTGCCCGAATGCCATCTGCTGCAACCAAGATGCGTATCATAGCTGCTGGAACTTGTAGGTTAGCAGCCAACACTATCATCAAAGAACAGACTTCCAATATCATCATCATATGCATGAGACAGCCAGAAGTGACCACCAACAAAATTATTACAGCAAGCATACACAGGTTTATGATAGTTTTGTGCCAAAATGCCAATTTCCTACCAATTGCGGAATCTGCCAGCTTGATAATACCTGGGAACCGCAGCCTGCTGATTGTCATTAGGAGCACAATCACACACAACACCAAGTATGCTATCCATTTCGGAACTAACTTTGTGAATGTGGATGGGCTAGGTTTATAATTTACTCGGCAGCTGTCAAAGTAATATGGCACAGAGGGACCCAGAAATATGATCACAATCACAGGGCCCCATAGCGATATGGCACGGCGTAGCAGATTCCGTACATGCAGTCTTGGATATAGAATCTGGCAGGCCACCCATATGACCAGTATGACCAGAAGATAAACATATAGATGTAGCCGGTACGAAGACCAAATCAACACACACATGAAGACATCAGAAAAGAAGGCTATTGCAAGTAGCCCATTCCATGTAAGAGGCTTTAATGCTTCTCTGGTACTGAAGAACAAATGGTAATACACTCTGTTGTTGGTGCTGCTAAACATCCTGAAGTAAATATGCATGCAATTAATTATTGCTTGGTTAGGGGGGAAAATGAAATAGTATATGTAAGAAATAATATCGTGCGGAATATTCTGATACGAAAGTAATGGAAAACGAGGCCTTTTCGGTTTTGAATCGTCTATAGCTTAAAATACGTAGTACTACAAGTTAGTGAACTGCCTCATGTTTGCAAAGTTGCTAGTTATTTTAATTATGAAACAACTCTATCCTTGAACTCTGAACTCTTGTGGTAGCTATGTCTTCAACTCTATCCTATGAAAACCATTTTGTCTTAGCTGTGGAACTTTTAAAAACAATAAAAAATGAACCAAAACCAGTTCTTAAAAAGTTTATACTATGTTAAATTGTAGCATCCCCCATGTTTATGAATTATTATTATTTGTACCTTTTTCTGAAACTTGAAAGATGTAAAACCACCACAAATAAACATATTAAGGTTTTGAAGATGTGTTTGCATTCAAGGTTCTAAACAATCTGAAGCAGTTCAGGGTATGGAGAATGCTATAAAGTAAGAGAAAAATAAAATCATCAATCAATATGATCATTTCTGTTGTATACACAAATCACAAAAGACATTTTTTTTATCATGCCATAGATAGCCATACTTTTTGAACAAGTTTCGTGGGTTCCATGTCATAGCATTCCCTGCATCCATGTTGCTTTAAAAAAAAAATCTTTCTGAAATGCCCAAGACACAGAATCGCATTCCAGTACCGGTGCCAACAGCTAGCTTTCTGAAAGCTTAGAGTTTACTAAGCAGTGATCAATTTCATAGTTTGAGGTTGTATTCAGCCAGCCAAGTCTTGTGCGAATTTTATCAGGACAGTGGTGACAGATGTCTTTCAGTTGGAACAGAGTTCCCTCAGGTACGATCGGTTTAGGGGGCGGGCTTTGTTTGTTTATAGATGACATGATGTTTGAAAAACAAGTTGATTGGGGCAAGCTAGCGAGAAGACGCACAAACTGCAGCGGTGTAGCTAGGTGTAAGCCTGGGAATAGTTTGGATTAAATCCATAGTTTCAGTCAGTTTTTCTGTTGGGCTGCTTTTGGATTGGACGAAATGGGCTAAGTTCGTAAACCAGTTTAATTTGGTTTGGGCTTTAACTATTGTTGGACTGGGCTGGTTTGGTCTGGACAGGAACCGAACCATCTCAGACCGTTTCCATCCACAATCTAAAACCAGATCAAGCAACCAGACTCTAGGTGAGGAGCGGCCGCCTGCCGATGGCCGCCGCCCGCCGCTAGGGTTGCCGCCTGCCGCTGCCGCTGACACTGGCAGTCTGGCGCTAGGTCCCAGCCTTCCCCTCCATCCCACCAAGACGCCGCCACCGGTGCCGGCTGCCGCTGCCGCCCCCGACCAAGACGTCGCCGCTGGTAACCAAGCCTGCAAGAACAAGCCGGCCAAGGTATGTATACACGCCATCTCTTTTTCTTTCATTCTGTCCCCCTACCTTCCTCTCTCTCTTTGACCCCCCTCCTCTGTTCTTGCCCCTTTTTCAGAAAAGATTTTGGTATGGTTCTGTGAAGCAAGGGAATGGGCTTGTGTGAAGCAAAAGTTGATAAGATCTGCGAGGCTGCTAAAAAAATTCTGGTATGGTTGTTATTGTCTTTGCATTGATTTTGGATTTAGCACTGTCCATCTCAGTGTGGGCTTCCAAACTGAATGTGTTCCTGTAGCTTGCAAGTTCAGTTTGCCATCGAGAAATTAGTCACATTAATCAGTAGTAAGCAGCAGCTAGGTGGTCTAATTCCAAATGAATAATTTCCCACTGTCACTCAAGTAGCACTGTCCTTGTGTTTAATCTAGTTAAATGTTTGCGTTAATTCTCTATAAGTATTGCTCTATGAAGTTAGTCTGGGACCAGCAGCCTTAGAAATCATATTGGTGAGGCTTAGCCCTTAGAAAGCTTGATTTGGTTTAATTTGATTTTTATTTTTCAGTACTGTACTAGTTGCCACCGACGCCGACGCCATGGTCTGATTTGAGTCCTGCCTGCATGAGTTTCTTCCTGTAGCTGAAGTGTCAAGTTTCTGATGAAGTTTAATGTCCTGTTGTCAAGTTTCTTCATGTAAATGTAGTGAAGCTTAATGCCCTGATGTCAAGTTCATGCAAGGCTGTAACTGTACGTTCATGTAACTCTGCAAGTGAGGGTGACAAGTGAGGGTGAGGTGAGGTGTGACGCACGTACCTGGTGGCTTCGAGGAAGACGACGATGGTGGCTGCCCCGAGATCTCCGATGATAGCGTAATTCCCATTGCCACGAGGAGCTTCAGTGTAGTGTGTTTTCGTAGCGTACGCGCCGAGCAGGATGACGGTCGCCCAAGTGAAAGCCAGGCTGCCGAGAGCGTTGCCAACTCGCTCCACCAGCGTCACGCAGCGGATGAATTGGAGGAGCCTCCTCTCCGGCGCCGGGGCGCCGCCGCCGCTCCCCGCCATCGCCGCTGAAAAGCAAAAGGTGGCTGCTGTTGAAGAGCTGCCTGGAACAAACAAGTAAGACCATATACAATGCAAGGTGCTTAGAAGAGGTGCTTAAAGAAAAAACCAGATTATTCTCTAAGCACTGGTGCTTAGATGTAAAGAGTAGACGCTTAATTAGGCACCTCTCCTATAGAAATAAGCACTAGTGCTACAAAAAAAAGTTGGTTTATTTTGCTAAGCACTCCCCTAAGCACCTTGCATTGTACAAGGCCTAATGCAAATGCAATGGCGTCGCCAAGACCAAGCACATGCTGGCTACTTAGTTCTGTTGTGATTCTCGCTCGCCTCGCCTCGTCTGATCGGTCCATCTCAGTCATACTCGTTAGGCAGCTTTTCAACTCGCTGGATACACTTGTCATGCTTTGGTGCATTTCTGTCACGTTACTCTGTTTTCCATTGTTCATTCCTTCTCTCCCATGCATGAATCTCACGTCCACGTATCCCTTTTCTTTTCTTTTCTTTTAAAGCAATCCATCATCCCAAGAGTTTTTTATACATTGTATACGTTTTACATTGCGTTGTAGTTTAGTTTGTAATTTCTTTTTTTTTCTTTTTTACATTGTGGGACGGACGGTTGACGCGTACACATACATTCTCTTCTTCTTTTTTTATTTCGTTAAGAAGATAGAAGAAAACTCCTTACAGAAAGAGCAATCCACGCCACCCTAAGAAATGAAATCCTAGTTCTAAATCTCTCCTAAACCCACAACCCGACTCAACTCGTATCACATACAGCTTCATTCATTTTTCATGCACACTCGAGGTCCGTACAACACCCACTACGGGACTGAGCACAGACGCCTATGGACGTCCTCTACGCCGACGGCCAAATGTCGGGGCCGCCGGCGTAAAAAAAGTCATCGACATATAAATCGAACGTACGACGGCGTCAGACGACCGTTACAAGACCTACGCTAACGGCATGTTTTTTTCCTACAAACTAAAAAAATAATTACAAATATTCAAAAAAATTAAAAAAAATTCAACGGAGATACGCCTACAGCCAGGCCGTCAGTGTAGCAATAAAAAATTTAATAACTAAAAAAATAAAAAATTGAAAAAAAATAAAAAATCAAACGGGGATACCCTTACGGCCAGGCTGTCGGCGTAGCAATAAAAAAATTAATAATTTGAAAATTTTGAAGAAAAAAATCAAACGGGGATACGGCTACGGCCAGGCCGTCGGCGTAGCTGACCACCAGGCCTATGCCTACGGCAATGCCGTCGACGTACGTTTTTCCTACAAAATTAAAAAATAACCGGTGATATCTAGGGATGGAATCTTGCAAAACTCTTGGTGGATCTCTAATGAAATAACTACTTTTGTACCTTGAAATGATTTAAAAAAAATAAAGAGAAAACTATCAAGCACATGTAGTTTAAATTTGACCTCGTTCCAGCTGAATCTGCGGAAATTTGTTTTTTTCAGAAGAGGTATATAAAAAACATTTTACACGGAAACTTTGGTCAATTGTAAATAAAATATGGTCGAGTATTTAAAAAAATTGAGTTCTTCAAGTTGACATCAAATATTTGGTAGATCCTTCACAAAAAATCCATACTTTCGTCACTCGGAAAATAAAAATTGGATTTTTCGTGCAAAAAAAACAAGAACTTCTTTTGGCAAACTTGTCGGCCAATAGAATATACACACATGTGCAAAATATAATATTATTTGGGAAAACTATCATTTGAAACTAGCTATAATATCGGTCATTTGACTTGAAAGTCATCAATCTTTATACTCGATAGCTCATTTTAAAAAGACTTTTTTTGAGATATTTGCCTTACTCTAATTTTTTTGTTTTGTATGGTTAATAAGACATAAATTAGGATGCAACACGAAGGTTTTACATTTTTTTAATTTATTTTGAATTATTTTTATCGATTTCAAAAAGTGGTCAAAACGGGGGCATGACCGGTGATATCTAGGGGTGGAATCTTACAAAACTCTTGTAGATCCATGATGAAATGATTACTTTTATACCTAGAAATGATTTTTTGAAAAAAAATAAAGAGCAATCTATCAAGCATATGTAGTTGAATCTGCGAAAATTTGTCCTTTTATAGAAGAGGTATATAAAACACATTTTACATGAAAACTTTGGTCAATTGTAAATAAAATATGGTAGTATTTTACAAAAATGGAGTGCTTCAAGTTAACATCAAATATTTGGTAGATCCTTCACAAAAAACCCTACTTTTATCACTAGGAAAATGAAAAATGGATTTTCAAAAAAAAAATTATTTTTTCAAAAACATATTTTAAAAATGTTCAAAATATGATAGGTAACCGATCGAGAAGTTTCAAAAAAAAAAAATCATCACACCCATGGACATCAACAAGGTTTAATAGGATTGATATGATACATAGTGAGCTGGGGTTGAACTTGAATGAAACTGAGAAGTTAAACGTGCTGGGGCTGAAGTAGTGTGAGGATGAATGACCCTTGGGGAAGTTTGACCACGGAGGTCAATTTGAACTGAGATTAAGCATAGAAATAAAAAATAATTAATAATTTAAAAAATTCAAAAATAAATAAAAATATTCAAATGGGGATACGCCTACGGCCAGGCCGTCGGCGTAGCAATAAAAAAATAAAAAAAAAATAAAAAAATGGAATTTAAAAACAAATCAAACAGGGATACGCTTACGACCAAGTCGTCGACGTAGCTGACCACCAGGGCAAACGGCCGTTAGTCTCTGCGTGGACCCCACCTCGTGTACGCCAACGACAATGATACACCGACGGCATCAAAGGCTAGCCCGAGGGAGGTATATGCCGACGGCGACCCTCGGCATAGGCCTACGCCGACGACATTTGGATCTACGCCGACGGTGGCCGACCGTCGGCGTATAAGGCTAGTCCCGTAGTGACCTCGCCCTCCCTCCCGACCAAATAAATCATCTTCCAGGAAGGAGCTCCTTCAAAGAGCTCAATGTTGAGGAACCCTAAAGGGATGACACAAATACCTCATCCAATTCAACCCCCACACCCACCCTTCCGGGCGACTAAACTATCCTCCAGTCCAGTTTCCATGCATCATTCAAACTAGATTGCTATGTCGATCAGATGTTGGATCAAGTCTTTTTACGTCTCTTATATTTTTATATCACATTGTCTGCATGTTCATGTCAGACAAGGTGCTTATAGGGGGATCTAAGAATTTATATAAGAGGCAACATATCTGGTACAGTATAATGTATCCCTGCATTCGTTCATTTCTGGACGATCGATCTAAATCGTGCGCCTCGCGTATGAATTGAAAGAAAATTGCATTTACATGCCCGCTTTCAGACTTAACAAACGGTGAAGTTTGCCAAAACCATGATTTAGATCAATCGCGGTTTTGGAAAAATTCATACTTTATATAAGTATGGCAAGTAAAGTTTTTAAACGGTCATTTGGTTTTTACAACAAGATTTATCTTGGTTGCATACAGGCATAGCGCTTACTACTGTGGTATCTTTATTTGATGTGCATGTTAGATGTAGCAAGGGAATTGAGAGAGAGGGTGTCAAGCGAAATATGTGGCGTCGACTGTGGCGATGGGGGTAATATCCCTCTCTCGTCGACCGTCTTGGAGGTTCTTCCCCTCCCTCCCTGGCAGTCGCGCGATGTCCCTTTGGCCCGTCATCTCGGAAGACCAAGATCTTGCCACTGCGCACGCCACGCGGGCTGCTGGATCTGAGCTCCCTCTGTACCATTCAACACCCATCGAAGATGATCTGGCGGTGGTCGTTACCTCGCTCAACGCGGGACCTAGGTGTGTCCAATGTGTGAGGGTGCTCGGACATTCCGAGAAATTCGAACGGCGGCTGGCTCTGCCATTTCGGCAAATCTGAATGGCAACGTCCTTGTTGTCACCCAGATCCATTTGCAAGGGTGTGGACTGCTGCTCGATAGAGACCCAAAAGGTGCGCTATAACAAATGTGAGGTGTCTGGTCGTGCGGAGAGAGGTGTTGCGATGCTTTTTTGGTGGGCTTTGACGATGCTAACCTAGGGACAGGGGTGTCCGTCGTCTATCTTGTCGTTGTCGCTGGCATTTGTCCCCTTTCTAGTCCCCTTTTCTCAACCCCCTTTCAGATGTTCATTGGGTCCTTCCTTGACAACTTTCCCCGCTCTCCCTCCCTGTTGCGAGTGCTCAAACAGATGCCCTTGTCGCAACCGTCACCGAGGTTCCCTTCAAGACTCTGTAGGGTTTCCCTGCCGATGCACTGGGACTGTTGGTAGTCCTCGCCTTGAGTGTTAGTCAAGCCTCTCCTTGCGCAGTTTTATTGGACTAACATATTAATTTAGTACCCAGTGCTAGTTTCCATTTTCTAGATTTTTATTCTTAGAAAAATCATCAAGAAAGGTTAATAAAAATCAAAGGAAAATAGTTCCATAATATTCACATTGGGAGGGGATATGGGGGCAAGACCCAACACCATGGGCCACCCCCAGGCTGTAGGAGCCTCGTGGAGGAGCTTTAGGCTTTGGGCGCTTGGGGCACCCCTGGCCAGCCCACGGCGCCCCTGGCTCTATATATACACCCTCATCTCAGGCATAATTATCGAGCATTTTCTCCGCTGCCACATCACTTTTCCGAGGCAATATTCATTTTGCTCTGATCCGGTACTCCGTCGGAGGGGGAATCCAGCTTCATCTTCATCAACACCGCCCCTTGTAACACCCCCCAGATCTTAGCCCTGTCATTAAGCTAATTATATTGCCTTTTCATCATAACCATCCTCATTAAAAAATCATTAGAAAATAATTCCACTTCAATGCATTTTAAAAGGCAAGTTAAGATAAAATTCTCGAAAAATAATTAAACAAAAAATATTCTTCATATTGTAGGTAACCCTAAGACAACTATAAAAATGAAAAAAAATTATTTTGGGATATTAAATTGCCTCCAGAAAATCAAAATAAAAGGGGAAATAAAGTGAAACAAATAATGGTGCAATTTTTTTATTAAATGACAAACAATAAGTAGGTCATGTAACTATAGCAATGGAATATTATTACCAAGTTTAAATATATTAAACAAATTAAAAAGTAGCTAAAATAGCCCCTTTTTAGTCAAATACTAGTATATAAATAAAATTCAAATGAATTTATTAGGCACCCAAACTTTTTGTGGCATTGGTATATTATTTAACACTAATATTGGAGCAAGATAAACATTATAAAAAACCATTTGAGGTCTAAAATAAATAAAATAGCAACGGAAATGAAAAAGGAAAACTAGGACAGAAAAGAAAAACAATAAAGGAAAAACCTATCTAACGCTCAGGCAAAGCCCACCAAGGGCCCAACCCACTCACCTCCCCTTCTTCTTCCTGTTCACCCCAGTGTCGCGTTGCCATGGCAGGCGACCGAGCCGCACGTCGCCGTCGAGCCACCTCGCGCCGCGCCGCTACATTACCCCCCCCCCCCCCCCCCCCGCCTTCGTCTTCCCCGCGATCCCGAGCCGTCACCTCGTGAACTCCTGCGGTCATCATCCTCCCCAGACCTAGCAGAGGAGCCCTGCAGCCTCGCCTTCGTCATCTTCTTCTTCGTCTTTGGCCGCCGCGACCTCGCCGCCGTTGAGCCCGCTTAGCACACCTGCAGGACAGCAGTGAGTAACCGCAGTTTTCCCCGATGTCCCCGCGCGTTGAACGTCACCGTAGCTGTTGTATTCGTCGTACCCGAGTGCATCACCCCGCCACCGAGTGTGCCGCCGTCGTACTCTGCGTGATCCCAGGGACCCAACACACCCACACGCACGTCTTTCCGTGCCCCGTATCGCCGTGCTCTCCATGGCTGGACACGCCTCGCCCTGCGCCCCGTACACACGGCCCATGAGCTGCGCGCCTGCTGCTGACCCTGGACGACCATGGGCCGTGTGTTGTGCATGATATGTGTGTGTGTGTGTGGTACCGCCGGCTGGCTCCGGTCATTGGGTGAGACGCTCGTTTGTGCCGGGGCTAGGCAACTCTATGACATGGTGACCACGCCACACCATAATGATGACCACGCAAAAATCTTATAATGATGACCACGCAAACGCAAGTTGGTGAGACTTGCTGAAAAGCTCTCTGTCTTTGCAAGTTATGAGAGAGGGGTTCACCACGTGGCGCTCGACAATATCCAATTGCGGGTGTGGAAACTGATAGAATCAGAAGATGGCCGGGTGGAGTGGATGCTCGCAAACGAGGCAGATCTTAGTCACAAAATAGAACATTGTTTTCAGCCTAGAGTGTCGTGGAAGGCCGTCAAAAACAACAAAGCAATTGCTAGCTTGTTCGAACCTTTTAAGGATGAGAAGGAGGATGGTCAGAGTGACACAACTGATGATGTTGATGGGGAAGATGACAAAAGGGAAGCAGAAAAAATCCATGAGATGGATGACTTCGATGACACAACTGGTAATGTTGATGACGGTGGACACAATCAAAAAGAAGATGCTCAGGGAGATGAAGATGACAAATTCAAAAGTGAAGAGAGCTTCGATGCCTCTTGGGACTCGGACAAGGACAACTTCATCGACCTGCATGAAAGATTTGGGAGCTGTGCGTCATCATAGGATTACACCCGCACAAGGAAGTGGTGCTTCTTCAAACCCACAGCGGCATTACGGCATACCATCTTAGGACCTCGAGAATGCAATACTTAGGCGAGGACCTCCTTAGGGACCCTCACGTGAATTCTACCTCACAGGCTCATGGTGTCGGCGCTGCGTTCCCTTATCGTCCATGCTACGTCGATGCACTCCCGACGACTAAACTACCATATCCCTGTTTTAATTGGTGATCTGGTCCATAGCGTGCAACTTTGTACATGGAACAAGTAAGAACAAGCATGGTGAAGATGAACAAGGTTGCACATGGACGGCTGTCTGCATACTGCATTGTGCCTTTGAGGATGACATGTGGGGACAGGGCCCGTTTGGTCGGTCAACAGATTGCAATGTGTAGCATCCAATTAATTATGAATAGTTGAATACAGAACAAATATACACTTCCTTTCCTTTTACTGAGATAGCAGCTACTCCAGAATGTACATCTTTTTTCTTCTTCTTCTTCTTCTTCTTCTTTTTTCAATATATAAAATGTACAACCCAAAAAGCGCCCGAGCACGGCGGTGAATGGCATCATCCGTGCTCGGGGGCCCAATCATAATGATTTACGTGGTACATGATTTACCCCACAGACCACAAATAATGACGGCCTGAACCTTCACAGTTTTTTTTTTTTTGAAATTTACATACCTAGTATATTCATATGAAGGTGATGAGAACCTCTCTTGCTCAGTTGCTCTTGATGAGCAGCAGGCCGATGCCGGTGACGATGAGCGTCGCCGGGAAGCCGAACTGAAGGTGGCTGAAGAAGGAGAGGGTGTAGCCAAACTGCTGTGACCGGCGCGCCTGCTCGCACACGATCAGGTTGGCCGCCGACCCCAGCAGCGACAGGTTGCCGGCCACCGTGCTCACCCACGCCAGGATCAGCCACGCGTTGGTCTCCGCCGCCGGGGAGATGGCCGCCGCCGAGGCCGCCACCCGTGCGCCGAGCAGCAGAACTGCAACACAGTACATACATACATAGCCTGTCACAAGCAAGTACGTATGTTTGGTATATATGTTTCTGATCTGACTGATGGTTAGTAGACTGAATGATTGATTGGGCTATCTGAAAGAAATTGGGACCTGACAGTCTGGCTAGCATCTAACGCATTGAGAAATAATTGCACAAGTGAAGTGATCCAAATTTCAATGGTGCCATAGAATATAGATAGTTGGCCATGTACTAACCGGTGGGGACATTGGAGGCGACATTGGAGAGGAGAAGGATGACGAGGGCGAGGACGAGCACCCCGGTGGGCGTGTCGATCCGCGCATAGGGCTCCATCAACTCCCAGAACGTGCTCGGGATGCCCGTCTTGTTGAAGCCGTCCACGGTGATGAACATCCCGCAGAAGAAGAGCAGCAGTGGGTACGAGACCTTCTCGAGGCAGGGGCGGGCGTCCTTGAAGTCGAGCACGATGAGCGCGAGGGCGGCGGTAATGGCGCTCCAGGACATGTTGAGCCCCAGCAGCAGCGCCACGAGCATGCCCAAGGTGATGCCGTACACGCACGTCTTCCACAGCTTCTTCTTCCACTCCTCGTCCATGGCCTCCTTCTCCTCCGCCGAGTTGAAGCAGCAGTACTCTTGCTCCTCCTCCTCCTTGGCCGCCACCCTGCCGGTGCGCCTCTGGTGGATCCCGACGTCGCAGCAGTGCGCCTCGCAGCCGGAGCGCGGGTGCGACATGGTGGCCGGCGAGAAGCGGTGCGAGGTCACGTCCTCCTCCTCCACGACCTCGGGGAGCGCGTCGTGGGAGTAGTGCAGCACGTCCACGCACTTGTCCTCGTCGGACAGCTCCCGCCAGTACAAACACAGTAGGATGGCGGCGTTGACGACGACGCCGACGAGCGTGGCCGGCAGGATGCCGAACACGAAGTCGCCGAAGGAGATCCCGCTCTGCACGGCGATCACGAGGTTCTGCGGGTTGCCGATCGGGGTGGCGGCGGAGCCGATGTTGGCCGACGAGGCGAGCGCGAGGAGGAAGGGCTTGGGCGGGAGGTTGTTCTGGCGGGCGATCTTGAGGATGAACTCGGTGAGCACGACGCAGCAGGTGTCGTTGGTGAAGAGCGCGGAGGCGACGGCGGCGACGGCGCAGGTGCGGAGGAGCAGGTCCTTGCCGCCCTGGCTCCGCCACGAGAGCAGGCGGCCCAGGTGGCGGAACATGTCGGCGCGCTCCAGGTAGACGCTGACCACCATGGTGCCGAAGAGCAGGCCGAGGATGGGCAGGTCCACGGCGGCGTAGGCCTCGTCGGCGGTGATGACGTTGAAGAGCACCATGAGCATGGCCCCCAGCAGCGACCCCGCCGTGCGCCCGATGGGCAGAAGCGGCACCGCCGGGAACACCGCCAGCACCCAGAAGATGCCGAACGCCGCCGTCCCCAGCGCCACCTTCACCGTCGGCTCCATCGCCATTGCCAAGAATCCCAAGATCTCTCTAGGACTACTGAAAATGTGCAAGAATCTCCTCTCCAAGAGATTCAATCCAATCCAACAACAAACACTAATTAAGCTAGCTAGCACCTAATCCAGTAAGCAGTAATCCTCCGCCTAGAAAGAAATCTGCAATCTGTGGCCTAGCTATGCATGCACAGGAACAGGAGCAGGAGCAAGATCTGCAATCACTGGCTCACATGGGCAGCAAGAACAGGAGCTCAGCTGCAGCTCCAACCAACTAATGGTGGTGGGCACAATGACAAGCTCAATCATGCACGCGGCAACGTACCAAGCCTGAAGCCACCAGTCTCATCAGCAAGCCTCCATCTCCATGGATGGATGGATGGACGAATCCGATGATCCCCAGCAAACGGTGAGGCTCACGCCGACGCCGACGACGACGGCGAGGACGAGGAGGGAGGGAGGAGCTGGTCTGGTCGTGGAGCTCGTGGAGAGAGAGTCTAGTTGCCACCAGAACAAGTTAACAATGGAGCACTCACTTGGCAATGAGGCGTACGTCCACCACATCCACATGGCCTCCTAGTAGATTGCCCCCCATGGATATTATTTCCTTGCCACACTCCCCACCAGTCGATGGGACAAGGAGAGAGATGTCTGCAACCAAACAAGGAAAACATTTTCTGTATTTCCAGGAACAGAGAAATGTGGCTGGCTCTCCTCATGTGGAGCTGGATCGCCATGAGCCCCGGTGTAGTCACCGCGTACTCAGTCCTCACACCACATGCATGCCCATGATTAATGGCGATGATGCTGTTGCTAATGTGCCATGGAGGTGGACTGGCCCTGCTTGGATCCTAGCCAGTCCTGGAGAATAAAATTACAATTTCTGCTGCATCACTCTTTGTTTTCCTCCTTAAACTGGGATTATTGCTGGGGTTTGATTTTGGTTGGGCATGAAACGAATGGCGCATGCTTCCTGAAAAGAGAGAGGTGAAAGGTTATAATGGTACAGAAAGACTTGCTCTTGACTTGGTTGTACAGAATGATAATTAGCTAGAGGGTAATTAGTGAGGCCACTTTCACCTTTTGATGCCACAAAATTGACAGGCCAGAGAGGTATAACTGTTTGTCTGTCTTGGATACCATTCTATTACCAGAAGTAAAACATTTGGTGCCACTACTAGTCTCCTACTACTGAGGACCTCGCGATGATTGACCGGAGGAAATCGCAACAACATACACCGTCGGGCCCTGAGATGGCGACGACGATGGAGATGGAGATGGTGGCTTACGCTCACCGGCGGTGGGCGCGACGATGAGAGAGGGGAGCTCTGGAATAGCTTATTGATTGCTGATGTGGAGGGTGGTGGGATGAGATTTGGTTTTGGGGGTTTGGTTTGGTGCGGGATCAACGTTATCCATCCCTTGTCTTGAGTCCTCAGCCATGTTTCTGTCCTCAATTAATTGATTGATCATCACCTTAAAACTAATCATCTACCCTCAATTAATTGATTGATCATCACCTTAAAACTAACTAATCATCAGGGCTTATTCTTGCTTCTCCTTAACCTTCACCTTGTTGATGATGGAGAGGGAAGGGAACGAACAGTACTATGATATGTTCATGTTCCCTTGGCTCGCTTTCGACTGGACGTGGATTGGTTGATGCTGAGCTTAAGGCCCCACCAGGAAGAGGAAAGGAGAATGAGAAGAAAATATATGCCACCACATGATTGAGGCTCCACATTGGATCTTGCTGCCACCTAATCTAATCTTGTTGCCACTTGGCCGGCCTACACTAATCAATCCTGCTACAAGTTCGCCTCCATATTATTTTGGGGGTTAGAACCCAAGATTGAGATGATCATCAAACCTGTCCCCTATGTTCGTATGACTCGACGAGACGAGAACCGAGCTCGTCGTCGTCGTCTACATATCGTTGTTGTTGCTGCTGCCGCCATTGTTGTTTGCTTCTTCAAAGGCATAAATATTTTTCTCCCCATTTTAAAACTTGCTGACACCGACATTGTGGTGTAACGGCACCTCTTGGAGATTCTTGGGGGTCATAATGATGTTTAGTTAGTACACTATGGAGTACTCCGTACCATTATTGCCCGTCAATTTACTCTTAACATATCGTGATCTCCATGTAATCTCTATGCTCTGGTGGACCATCTTATGAGATTTGTAGGCTTCACCAAGGCCCCTTTCAGGACTTCTGTTTTTCTTCCCGTCCTTTTGGTCCTATTCAGGTTCCTGCAAACTACAACAAAACCACTTATGTACCCCAGAAAGTTAAATTGAAGAGACAAATCGCTCGGCACCGTCGCAAAATATCAACGTCGGTGTCATCTGTCGAGTTGTATGCGCTCTCCGCTCCTTCCATGGCGCCAGGCAAAGTACCTGAAACCAGGAGCCTACAAGAAGGAAACCACATGCTTCAACCTCCCTGGATGATAACATGATTCTCCTTGTAATTTCGACATCCAGACCGAAACTGGCACACAGCCGGTTCATGTGTGATGAGCATAAGAATGGTGATTTCTGATGCTGGCTCCAGTCAATAAATCAATCAGCCTCACTGACGAACAACATATACAATGGCAATTTTTCATCTGAGATGAAGAACAGAATAGAGTATGGATCCATTCCATCTGACAATGCTGCTGAGAGGAACAGCTCCACAATTCTGGCTAGTTTATTATGTACATAAACAGCATCATCAGTCCAACAGCAGCGAGTCGGTTAAAAGAGGATTACAACACACGCTACAACGGGAAAAGTATATCGGTTTGGTTTTATAACAATGACGGCAATAACAACATGAACACATTGAGGGTTCCAGGATCTGCATCACCACCTTTTTGAGTCTCTTATACGATGATTAGCTGGACACTGAATTACTTACTACTAGTATAATCTAACCTTTTAACTTGCCACTACAACCTGAATGTTTGCATAGGTTTTGTTTGGCGTCTCCTGCGGTTTTAAGATGGCGGGTGTCTGGGAAACATGGCGGCTGCTGTTGCATTGCAGGAGCAAAAGTAGCAAAAAGAAACATGTATCTTCTTCCTGTTGTAAGGTTACGGTCAGTGCGTCGGTTAGCTGACCCCCGGTTGCGCCACTGGGCGGAAGGACCAGCTCTTCCTCGGCTCCGTCGTGATCGCGGCCACCTTCTCGTTCGCCCACCAGTCCGACCCGAGCGCGCCCGTCTCCTCCACGTGAGGGGCGTCCACGTTGCTGAACTTGAAATCTTTGGCCATACGGAGGGACAGGGAGCGCCTTGCTTTCTCAGGCAGGTCATGATATGTTTCGTCGACGTACAGCCCTGCCCTTGTTTCATTGGATTCTCTGGAGCGATCACCATTGTTATTGGTGGAAGACGGGTGAAAAGATGATGCAGCAGATTCTCCAGAAATGGCGGTCTTCTTCTCCAGGCAGCGGGCGACGTCTTCTACTGTCAGCTCGAATGAGACCCGATGATCCATAGCATGATCATTGTTCTGGAGTCGTGCAGAGAAGTCTACAACGGGTACAGCTGCTGTAATGTGGCCATCCAAAAGGGAGCCGCCATTCCTCATGTGGCGAGGTATCAACTTCTGTGTAGCAATGCCGTCGCCATCCAGGATCTTTGGGGGCTCACGAACTGGGAAGGAGGGGAAAGTGCCGTGTGAGGAAGTCTGCAACTCAGGGTCAGGGAATGGGGAGCAAGTGCCAGAACAAGCAGAACTTGGAGATATGAGACGCCCTATTGGGCTCTCAGGGTACATATGGTACGAATGAAGTTCACCCCTTTCACCATTCTTGCTGTTGTTGAGCGAAGTCAGAAGCTTTGCATATGGCACCTCGGGCGAGGAAGGGGTTGTCAGATGAACAGACTCTGGTGGGGGAGTGAATGGAGCTGTTGAAGGTTCAGTTGTGAAGGCCGAGAAGATCGGAGGGGAGACTACCTGTGTCTCATGTGCATATGGCCCAATAGCAAAGATGGATGGAGGACCTGTGGGTGACGGAGAGTTTGGCGAGCGAGGCGAAAAAGATGGAGGGCCCATCGGTGATTGTACAATGGATGCAGATCCTGATTGCAGGAAAGAGGCGGGCGATGATGGAGGTGCAACAAAGGGGAAAACCTGGGGAGGTGGATGATTTGGAATTTCTGGTGCCGGTGCATCTATCCTCTGAGATGCAGGTTCTGGGACAAGGACCGCATGGCTGATGCGCCGGTCATTCTTTTGAGTTCCAAAGCAGAAGTAAGCGCTCAACCAATCAGTCCATTTCCTTCTCTGCAAAGGAACAATACTACTCTTTAGTACATAAACAAAGAGCTGTCGTTGTGCAGTCTTTAAACAAGGGATATAGCATGAGGCAGCATAAAAAGTTCATAAATACACAAGAAACCTTAACATACGAACCTAAAGAGTGTTAAATGCCCATGCAAAATCAGAACCATGTGCACTTTTCTCAAACATACATTCTATACAAAAATTGTCGTCCTTAGCTCATCGGTACAACAAACAACAATATGCAACTTTGCTAACGAAAAGAAGACAACAATACGAGCCATGCCACATAATTACGGTAAAACTCAAAGCAGTCTTAAGTGAAATTATTATCTGCTGTTTATATGACAGAAGATAGAGAAGTGAACCATCATGCTGCTTAGCCTGAAACTAACCCAAAAACCTGTAGAAATAAATCATACAAGTCACCCAAAATTATGATAGTAACTCAGTCGGAAGAAGCACTAAACAAGGGAAAAACTATAGTTCCAGCCACAATTCTAACTTATATACACCACCAACTTATTTCTTTTTTATGTGGTTAAGTTAAGCCCGGCTCAGTCACAGGATTAAAATCATAGCTCCACTACTAAGGGATCTCACATCAGCAAGTGCCGGCTGCTATCCTAAGAACACAGAAACTAGAAATAATCGTTTGTTTCATGTGGTCCAAACTAAAAAGTCTAGAGAGTAGCAATCATAGGTGCACCACATTGCCTTAATTTTTCATGAACAGACAAAAATGTGACCAACTAACATAACAGGACGAATGCCTAAACAGCAGGCCATGCATTAGAAAAGGGAGTAACTAACGCCAGGGATTAAAAATAGAAATAATAGCTGGTGGCATATGGCCAGCTAAGAGAGAATATTTTTTGTCCCATCTGGTCCTCTCAAGAATCCAAACTGACTGTTTCAGCAATGGCCTTAGTTTCCATGCAAGTATTCAGTGCCGATAGTATCTTTCATCCGAGGCCTTAAATAATTTTCTCAAGAAACAGCACGCATTACAATTCCCCAAAAGAGTACAGGGCAGGTGCAAAACTTGATTTCCTATCAATTTTTTGCCCACCACAAAAGTGCTGTGGCTTCCACGTAATGTTAAACAATGTCACCAAAGTTTGCAAGCCAACTTAGTGAAGAAGAAGCAAGTAAACCTGCCCGCAATGATTTGCTAGTATTTAAGTAACTATCATTTCAAAGCAGACAACTAACCTGTGTAACTAATCTCCCACCCTAACTCTCTCATGCACTCAGTAATCTGTAACTTGTGTACAGAAGATGTATCTATTACACATATTACCAAGCAACCAGGTACTTGGCACCACAACAATGCAATCGAAAGCCTACCACAAGCACATGTGAGTTGGTGACCTGGCGATAACGAGGTGCCTCATACCAAGCTCTCGTCGTGGCACAAATCAAATGACACAAAGCAGCAGTCGAATATGCGAGGCAGCACGAACGATCTCACTTCAAAGGCATAGGCAAGCGATGTATGTAAGCAATCATGAACTCTACCGCAACAGCTTAACGATCAGAGTGAGCTCTCTAAATGGCACAACCAAATCACACGAGCTGGAATGGTTGATTGATAAAATTCACGGCGGGCAGGGGTCAAAATAACGAACCGGCTCCACGGTGGGCTGCCTGCGGCTCCCGGCGGTGATAATGGCTGCGGCGGCCGCGTTCACGGTGTCGACGCTGTTGTGCACGGGCCTCATCTCGCTCCCACGACGCTCCATCCGGCCACAGGGAAACGGGATCGATCGGCAGCCGACGAACTGGGCGGGCGGAGGAAGATTCGCATCAGAGACCAGAGCGAAACCAAAATCAGAAAGTAAGAACAGCGGAAGTAAGGGAGGGCTTCCTCACCGCGGAAACAGAGCAGCCAGGAGCCCGCCGGATCGGGCGGATCTCCTCCTCCGCCCCGCCCTGGAGTCGGGCCGGGAGAGCGGCGCCGCTGCCCCCTCTGACCTCCCGGGATCAGGCTCGGAGCTGCGGCGGCATGGCTGGCGGCGCGGATCGGCGGGATCGGGGCGGGGGAACCCTAGGCGGGGCCGGATCGGAGCGCGACGACGACGGCGGGGAGAGGGGATGGGGGGGAGTGGAGGGGACTTGCTTCTGATGATTACTGAATGAAACTAATTGAAATTTAGGAGGGGCGGATTTTTATACCCGCTGCTCGAGTCAAACTCAAACACGCCATTAGCCCATCCGCGGATTTACCATCCTGCCCCTGCCTGAAATGGAAGGATCTCATGCCCTGCCATCTAATGCCCATCGTCGGATCGTCGATCCGACGACGATCCGACGGCATAGATCGTTTGAACGTTAAAGGCTTGATATGTGTAGCATGGAATCAATATTGTGATAATGTTGATATTTAATGGTGAAATCTATATCGTATCTTATATTCCTTTTATTATTCCCTTGCTAAAATTCAACGTGCATTGCGGAGTACACAATTAAAGTAGGCGTGTCAAATAGTTTGGAAATGCTCGTGCAGTGCTTGGACGTGACGCATCCGGGACAAGTACCAAAGAATGCTTGTGCACCAACGGTCATCGTCGCGCGCTCATTCATATGTGTCGTCGCATGGTCATTTTTGAAGTAGTAAATTATACATGTTGCAATGGGTATTTTGTAGTACGTATGTTATATATGTTGTATTGGTTACTCTATGATAAGCCGTTGTACACGATGCACGGTTGCTTTATAGTTTGTTATTTGTTACATGTCGCATGTTTACTTTTTGCAGTGTGTTTTGCATGTCATACGTTTCACTTTTATAGTTTGTTACACGTGTCACTCGATCATTTTTGTGGTGCTTTTACACATGATGTGTGGTTGATCTCGTGATCTATTATAGATGTCATTCGATTACTTTTATAGTCTGTTACAATACATATTGCACGGTTGCTTGCGGGAGCAAAGCTATGTTATATTAATCCCTTGATAAAATTCAACATGCATTGTGGGCACACAATTAAGGTTGGCGCTTCAAATAGTTTGAAAATGCTAGGACATGACGCATCCGAGACAAGTACCAAAGAATGCCTATGCACCGATGGACATCGTCGCGCACTCATTCATATGTGTGTTTCGCATGGTGATTTTTGAAGTAGTAAAGTATACATGTTGCAATGGGTATTTTGTAGTATGTATGTTATATATGTTGTATTGGTTACTCTATGATGGTTCGTGGTACATGTTGCACGGTTGATTTATAGTTTGTTATACGATAATGTCACATGTTTACGTTTTGCAATCCGTTTTACATGTCATACGTTCACTTTTATAGTTTGTTACACGTGTCACATGATCATTTTTGTGGTCCTTTTAAACATGATGGGTGGTTGCTCTGGTGATCTCTATAGATGTCCTCCGATTATATTTATGGTCTGTTAGAATACATGTTGCACGATTGCTCGTGTAGTATATGTACCACACGGTTGTTTTTGTAATCCATTATACATAATGCACTATCGAGGTCGACAAATTTACAAAGCTTCCCAAATACACGGCAAGCAACAAATGTAAATTAGGGTACCTTTTTTTCTTCTTCTTTTGGATCATCAATGGCGTTTAACAGAAAAATAACACTACCTCCAATAAAAAAAAACTATCGTGGCTTTAGTTCAAATTCACGTTAAATATAAAAGAGTGATGAAAAGCATTTGGGTCTTTGACCTTTTTTTGCGGAGTAATTTGAGAGCTTTATTCAAACAAAAGCATTTATTGGACAATCAACCAACATGCTGGTTACCATGAAGCTAGGAGTTTCATTCAGCCAACTTTTGGTTAGAATTAAAATGCAAGCGTGCTTAGCACAGAGATATGCAGGAACATTGGTTGTTTTAAATACATGTTGAATATGAAAAGATAAGAAGTCTTTGACCTTTGACTTTAAAGGTGAAAGCCACTGGCTATATTTGGGGGCAAAGAGAATGAAAAATGATAGTATATGGCAAGGGCATTTTGGTCAGAGCGGGGTGCAGATGAGATGGCGCTATCCATCCCCACGTGTGCGTGCGGTGAGGGCAGCAGAGTGTGTGTGTGTGTGGAGGCAGCCACCAATCATGGCCGCGCAATTCACAAACCCACTCTCCCTCCACCCAACCCGTCGCCGTCAGACCTCACCCGGCCCCACGGGTCAGCGGCACCACGTCTGCGGTGGCCGGCGTCGGACGAGAGCCCCTCGTGCGGCTGGCTGGCTGGCTGGGTGGAAAAGCCGCCTTCCTTTCTTCCTTTCTCCACCCCTTTTCCGTTTCCCTTGGTCCGCTGGCGGCTTTTTTCTCCCGAATAATCTCCTCTGCTTGCTTGGCGCGTTGCCGTTCCGTACGCGTACGCGGCAGAATAAACTAAACTAACTACGTACCGGTGGCAGTAGTGTGGTTCGGTCACCCACTGCGAGGGACAGCGTGGCTCTGCGCTGCACACGTGCACACCTCCCCCTCTTGTTTTTTTCCTTGCGTATTAAAAAATGATCTCTTGCATGGCCATTTTTCTCTAGTTCTAATTCCACTGCTAGCTGGAGTAGCTAGCATAATCCTGTCCTGGCTTACTATATTTGAGGATCAGTCCCAGCTTAGCATCTCTCCTGGATGACCAGGCTCCAGCAAGCAAGCAACGGCCAGTGCTACCCGAAGTGTCTGTTTCAGTTTGGGTACAAGGAATTAGAGGTGAGCTTTTAGTTACAAAACCTGTCCTTTAGAGAAATTGTAGGAAATTCACTTTTTGATAGTAGCAGTTTTTTTGTATGCATAATAAGTATATACAATTCCTCGGAATACCTGATCGGCGCGTATGTGACAACTTGTGCTATGATTCTTATTGTGATATAAATAAAGCGCGTATTACCATGATAAAAAAGAGAGATCATGCATACATATTATTCGAAAAATCTTGCATATACATCATATCCATCAGGTTCCGTATGCACCCAGCTGAAAAATTAGGAAAAAAACAGTTTTTGTTAGTAGCAGTTTTTTTGTTTGCATAAACAATTCCTTGGAATACCTGATCGGTATGTATGTGACTTGTGCTAGGATTCTTATGATATAAATACGATATGTATTACCATGGAAAAAAAAGAGCATGCATACATATTATTCAAAAAATCATGCATATAAATCATCCATCGATCATGTTCCGTATGCATCCAGCTGACAAATGGGCACACCGGTAAAAGATACTCCCTCCGATCCATAAAAAGTGTCGCCCACTTAGTACAAAGTTTGTACTAACTTAGTACAAAATGAGCGACACTTTTTATGAATCGGAGGGAGTAACACAATTCATAATTGCCCTCTCATCTGACGAGTGGGTTGGATATAGCACCTCATCATCAACCATAGCAAAGTTTCAACTATGTTCTATCCGTTGGATTATAGTTGGGCTTTGGCCCAAATAACCCCATAAACCCTATTCCCCCTTCCTCTGTCCTTGAAAAAGTATATTTAAAAAAAAATTGGAGATTTAAATTATTTTAAACTTTGACCGAGTTTACACAAAAATATAACAATACTTATGAAATCAAATAATTATATAATAAAAATATACTTCATAACGAATCTAATAATACTAATTTGATGGTATAAGTGTTGATGTATTTTTATATAAATCATGATCAAAATTTTAAAAGTTTAACTTTTCAAAAAGCTGGAAGTACACTCTTTCAAAGACGGAAGGAGTAGTTAATATTTAAGGGCCCATGTATGTTGGTAGGTGGTGCAAAAGTTGACACCAATAGAAAAATACTCATTTGTCCCGGTTCCAGGGGCACATTTGTCCCGGTTCCGGAACCGGGACTAAAGGGTCGGTACTAAAGCCCAATACCTTTAGTCTCGGTTCGTAACTAAACGTCCTCCACGTGGGCTGTTGTGGTGCGCTGGGGCGGAGGAACTTTAGTCCCGGTTGATAACACGAACCGGGACTAAAGGCCTCCACGGGAAAAATAAATTCATTCAATTTTTTCCTCTTTATTTTTTCTATTTTTTCAAAAACTATATTATTTTCATTATTTGACCAGTTTTTTTTTCATTTTTTTATATATTTTCATAATTTCTATTATTTGAGTTATTTGACCAGTTTAATCTCTAACTACCCTTAATGTCTAGTCAAATTACTTATTCGTAGTCAAACTTCCCGATCGGTCACCCATCCTTAAACTACTCCAGCAATAGCACACTTAACTTATGATTTCCTTCCGTCCCCACTTTCAACTACACCACGCACACATTGTTGATATTACTATCATATCAATCATATTAACCTCTTGGTCACAACGTCACACTTCTATATTATTTTAATAAACAAAAGTAATGAAATAATAATAATCTTGAATAAAAAATAAAAATGATTATTATTATTGCAAAACCTAAAATCTGAAAATTTTCATATTTCCCTCAATAGTATAGTCGGAAAACCCTTATTTCATATTTCCCAATTTCAAATTTCAATCCCAACTTTTTTTGAATTATTTTATTGAGGAGAAGAATGAAGGGTAAGTGGATAGACGCCCTTTTAAATTTCTATCCCAACTTTTTTTGAATTATTTTTCCTCCAAATCTTAAAAGCATCGTAACCTTTTTTCTGTTTCGTTTTTCTATTTCATATAAAAAAATCATCGAAGGTCGTATGCTAAAGTTATGACCATTTTACAAATTCTAGAGAGATTTTGCAAAAAAAAATCAAAATTCATGCTTGTTAATTTTCCTAACCACTAGACCACATAAGAAATGGGCATCTTGAAGGGATTTTATTTTTTGAATCTTTATTTTTTTCAACATTGAAAAGGCGATCCACTAGGGGGTGTCAATTTTAGGTTATTTAGTGCAAAAAAATAATTAAATGCATGAAAAATAACAAATGAAGTTAGAAAGGTTTAAAATTTGAGGATGTGGCTTTGAATGGTGCATATTGAATGCACAAAAAATCTGGAGTTGAATAAGTTTAAAAATGTCTTTGTAACAGATGAGTTTTCTTTCAAAACCATCATACTTCGAAGGAGATGGTCCAGTTTGTACATGAAGTGCATCCAGTTTTTGCCGTAATCTTCTCAACTTTTTAGCACGTGCTATGTGGGTGAAATGATGACACAATGTCAAGTTTCAACTTTTTTAGAGTTCATTTGTACTGCTTTTCAATTTCATGGTTATTTAGCGCAAAAAAATCATTAAATGCATGAAAAATAGCAAATGAAGTTCGAAAGGGTTGAAATTTGAGGATGTGGCTTTTAATGGTGCATAGTTAATGAACAAAAAGTATGGAGTTGAATAAGTTAAAAAAATGTCTTTGTAACAGATGAGTTTTCGTCCGAAACCCTCATACTTCGAAGGAGATGGTCCAATTTGTACACAAAGTGCATCCAGTTTTTACCGAAAGCGTCTCAACTTTTTAGCACATGCTATGTGGGTGAAATGATGTAACCATGCCAATTTTCAACAATTTTAGAGTTTATTTATACTGTTTTTTTTATTTCAGAGTCATTTAGCGCAAAAGCAATCATTAAATGCATGAAAAATAGCAAATGAAGTTAGAACGGTTTGAAACTTGAGGATGTTGCTTTTAATGGTGCATAGTTAATGCACAAAAAGTCTGGAGTTGAAATAAGTTAGAAAAAAGAATTGACTTGTAACATATGAGTTTTCGTCCAAAACCCTCATAAAGAGTTAAACAGAATCTGGTTTTGATTAAAACACCTGTTTAAAATATCCTAAAAATTCCCATATTGAACATACTGATAAAACATACTAATAGTAAACAACAAGAAAAATAATCACTCAAAAATTTATTTTTATCTCTCAATCTTTAATCCACACACAAAAGAGGAAATCACTCATGAAAATATTCTTCTAACACATGTCCAATAGATCGCTGTCATCATGGTCTCGGGGATTATACTAGATAGGATCAAGTGAGTACATCAAATCCAATACATAGAAGAAAGGGAAACATCATGGGATCACCCTAGATGAACATAGCCAATGATAACAACAAAGATCACATCATGGAAGAGAGAGAGAGAAACCACATGGATCAAGATACAAGCCTTAGCCCCGAGGGGAAACTACTCACACATGGACATGTTGAGAGGGACAATTGTTGATGGAGAGGTGCAACCCGGAGGAGATGAAGGAGACGACGACGGCGGTGGCCACGGCCCTTGGGGGCAGCGGCCCTTGGCCCCCTTCTTCTTCCTTGGAGATGGTTCTGCTGTGGATATTGATCTCCCCCTCAAGACGGCTGCCAAGGGGAGGAAATTTCGTGGTGCCCTTTGACCTAGGTTTCCTCTCTTTATATAGACTCTCGGATTCCCGTCATTCAGATTATGTTTTCGGTATTTCGGACCTACAGGGAGCATCTGAACTCCGATTGGGCCGAATTTTATATCTAGATCCATCGGAAAAAAATCCCTATAACTTTGTAGTTTTAAGTTTTTCCTTTTGAGGACGTCTTCTAGCGTTTACGAGGCGATCTTTAAAACCTGTCTGGTGGGGACAGATTTCGGGAAAGTTACAGTCCAACTCCTACAAGGCTTCTTTTTTTGACTTTTCCTTTATCCAAGTAATTCCTACACATAAAGTATAAAAATAAGAATTTGTGCACTCTTGCAATCATTAATAGGTTAGTTTCAAAACATGTTATAAAAAGATATGCAAGTGTATCAAAAGCATAGCAATATCACACAAAACATGCATGGAACAAGCAAAAATTATAGATACGTTTGAGACGTATCAGCCTTCAAGGAGGTTATGGTGCGCAGGGCACTACCGACGCCAAATCCAAAGAGGATCTTAGTTTTTCACCCAGGCAAGGGTAGGAGTGGAGAGATGGGGACCTCACCAGTGCCCACATGGAGGAGAGCGACGCCATTGGGTGTCTCCGCTGCCGGGCCAGCCAGGTCGGCAAAGGTTTCCCCTGGGCCCCGAACTGCTCCACCAAAACGCTCCAGAGAAGGCGTCTATGCATTGTTTAAGGAGAAGGTCAACAAATCCCAAGATCCGAAGCCCACCATCCGAGAGATGATGTTGAAGCGGTGCGGGAATTATTTCTTCGACAATAATTCACTAGTACAGAGATTTTACAGGATTCGTGGACTTACGTCGATTCATTCACACAATTAGCTTATTAAATAGGACGATGGGTGTAAATGAGGTGGCATGCACCGACTAAGCTATGCTATATATGTATCTTACCTATACCGGTATGTTTTGGACTTGGGGTCTGCTTCAGTGTTTTTTCTTCAAACCCACAACCATATATATGTTGTGGCTTTCCATGTTTCAAAGTGTATTTTGACATTCTTTAGGAAAATAATGAAACAATGTTGCCAAGAGTGCATATCATAGTGTTAGGAGATTGAAGTAGCGGTTTGTTAAATAAATGTTGGCAATCCATTTACATCCATGTTGTAGTGATCTCCATTAAATCCACATGTGAAAGGGGATGAGAAGGGAAAAACATGACAAACACTATGTTTACACCAAACGATCAACAGATAAACTCGTTACAGGAAAATGGCGTGGCAATGCGCGCATCCGCTTCTAGTAATTGTTTAGTGGGAAACGATTCCTAGCTCCGCCGCACCTCGGCCTTTCCATGCGGCGGCATGCGGGCGTACTAATCAAGTGGTCCACCCCTAGCTTGTACCTTTTTTTCTTATCTTTTTCTACTACAAGGCTACAAAATACGTTACTACTGTGCATGCATGCTACATGCTTTTTTTAATGTTTTCGCATCAAGCGCTGTATTTAAAAATCTTAGCTGGTTATAAACAATACATCAAGCTTGAAGTAGTTAAGTACAAGAAATAATTCTTGTAATTAGGTGTAATTTTTTATGACAAGCACAACAAATAAGTCTCGCAAGTAGGTGTAAATTTTTGAGGCAAGTACACCAAATAATTCTTGCAAGTAGGTATAAATTTTTGTGGCAAGCACAACAAATAATTTCTTGCAACTAGGTATAAATTTTTGTGGCAAGCAGAAGAAATAATTTTTGCAATTACGTGTAAGTTTTTGTAGCAAGTAAAATAAATAATTTTTGCAACTAGGTATAATTTTTTTTGTGGCAAGCACAAGAAATAATTCTTGCAATTACGTATAAGTTTTTGTAGCAAGTAAAATAAATAGTTCTTGCATCTAGGTATAATTTTTTTGGCAAGCACAATAAAATAATTCTTGCAATTACGTGCAGTTTTTTGTGGCAAGCATAAAGAATAATTCTCGCAACTAGGTGTAAAATTTTATGGCAAGCACAACAAATAATTTTTATAATTATGTGTAAACTTTTATGGCAAACACAATAAATAATCCTTGTAATTATATGTAAATTTCTGGTAATTGAATGTTTTAATCCGACAACTTGATAGTTAGGTGCTATGTAATCTAGCAAGTAAACGCGTATAATTTGAAAAGTAAATACTTGTAATTTGACGTATGTTTTTTCAGTTCCAATTTTATTAAACAAATACGTGATTAATGCATGCATGATAATCATGCTGACATGCATGCAACTAGTACTCTACTCCGGTGTAGATGAGTAAAAAATAAAGTGACATGAGGAGAGAGTGAAAGCGACAGGAGAGGGAGACATAGGTAGTGGCTTCAGCGGCATGCATATCACTGACATTTAATAATTAAGGCTCGTCCTTTTTTCGGGCACGCGTGTTGATGATCAAGGTAATTAGTAAGGATGCGTTTGGTTGAGGGGATATATTTGAATGGATATGAGTATCCCCATCCACCCTGCTAGGGATAGCCAATCTTTTGTTTGGGTGAATAGAATGCAAAAAATGGTTGAAGATATCCCCATCCACCCTCCCGTGGTCGCCGCCGCGCCATGGTCGGCCTCGCCGCTGTGCCGTGCTCGGCTCCGTCCGTTCCAGCCGCAATACATATTGACCCCCCCTCCTCGATCCAGCCGCAATAAAGTTGTCCTTTCCCCTTCCTCTCGATTCAACTCCACAGGTAAGAACCACGCCCAAGGGAAGGCAAGAAATTGTCAAGTTCAAGGAGAGATCTACCTTCCCTCCCCTTTTTCACCGGCTGCTCGGGGAGCCCCCAGCCGCCAAGCCCAAGCGGCGGCGGAGCTGTGGACGGAGAGGAGCGTGGTGGCGGGGCGAAGCAGGACGAGTGGGAAGGAGGGAGTAACTCGGAAGGAGGAGGAGAAGACGCTCGGCTTCGTGACGAGCTCGGGCTCGCCGCCGCGTCCATCTGTGCCGCCTCTTCAAGCGCCAACCGGCGTCAGCCTCCGATTCATCTGCGGACGGAGGACCTCGGTGGCCAAGCGAGGCGAGCGCGGAGTGGATAGGCAGGGTCGCCAGTTTTTTGCGGACGAGCACAACCGCGTTTTCGGGGAATATTCAGAGCATCTGGCTATCCCCATCCCCTCATTTTTTGTTTTTCAATAAATATTCTTATATTTTTATTCTAAACAGATTCTCTTTCAAAAAAATTTATAATCAAATTATAATACATTTTATAATTTTCTCATATTTTAAATAAATAAATTATTTTTTAAAAGTTTCCGCAACAACGCGCGGGGTATCATCTAGTAAATATAACAGGGTAGTACTGAATATGCGTGTGTGCAATGAGAATAAATCCAACTGTAAACCAGAAGACATAAGCTCATGCAAAAAAAAATGAATTAGCCATACTCATAAGCAGATGTACCATGCAGACTGAGGTAAAATACTGAGGTCCATCCAACATTTGATGAACTTCTATAAGTAAAATACTGAGGTCGATCCAACATCTGATGAACTAGCACTAGAAACTCAACATATATAGCACGGTTGCAACCTATTGAGCACACGTACGCTCCATCTTCGCCTGCTTCTTCTTTCTACTACTCAAGAGTTACACGCAATGGATCACTAACCATGATATGATTCGTGCAAAATGGAGGGTAGTTTAGTCACCGGAAGCGCATCGATGTAGCATGGGCGGTAAGGAAACATGGCGTAGATGCCGTAAGCATTTTGGTGTGGGGATATATTGAGACGCCATCCTAGATATTGCATCTTCGAGGTCCTAAGATGGTATGCCACAACGCCGCCGTAGGTTTTGAAGAACACCACTTCCTTGTGTGGATGTAATCCTATGATCCTGTAAGTCCCACACTCTTTGTACCTGAGGTGTTCGACACTTTCATCAAGGTCGATGAAGTTGTCCTCGTCAGAGTCCCAATAATATTTCAAACCCTCTTCGCTTTGGACTTCACCTTCTTCATCTCCATCCTCATATTCATCTTCACTTCCGTGTAAATCTCCATCATAACAATTATCGTGGCAATCATCGGTTGTGCCATCAAACCCATCTACCTCATGGGTGTCTTCTTCATCATCCTCATCGCCATTATCATTGTCATCACTAGTATCACTCCGGTAATGATCCTTGTCATGTATGGATTCCATAAAGTTACAATGTTCGAACAAGCTAAGTAAGGCTTTGTCGCTTTCGACCACCTGCCACGGTACTGTAGGCTCCATGAGCAATTGTACTTCATGATTGTGAGGACTAAGGTCGGCGTCGTGCGCTAGAATCCACCCAATTTGGCCATCTGCTGATTCTGTGAGTGTCCATACATGTAGTTGGAATTTTTCAAGAGCCACATAGCGAACTCCTCCGTCGTAGCTCGCTAAGATGGACCTGTCGAGCAGGTCAGGAAGAAATTGGTACTCATCATAGGCTTTCCCCGGCAGCTGAGCCATGTCGTACACCCCATTTGAGTTGCGCAGAATCATAATGATGTTGTTCCAGCAATGTACGTAGAGTGACCCTTGCCAGTACTCAGCTGACTTCCATGTCCGCACACGCCAAGGGTGTGGCGCAACCACCATGTCAAAGAGAGCCTCAGGGGCACAACGCCCTGGCACAGACTCCCGGCTCACCCATTGACCAGATTGTGAGGAAACACCAATATAGAAATCACCTTATCTTGCTTATCGGCCCTTGGCACGTGGGCATTGCGCATCTCTTGTTGCTCCAGCGATGCATATATCTCTTTAACATAATCAAGATGATTTTTTATGTCTAACTCCTCTTGGTCATCTTCGGATAGTAGTTGCTCTTCTTCCCACGATTCCTCCACGTATTCCATCCAGGTCCGTGGTTCGACATTTTTCATCCCGTTGTGCGGCGGGATCTTCTCTTGAGCGTTTTTTGGGAGGAGGAATACCTCATGGTGAGGCGACACGGCCGGGTCAAAGGCGAGGAACATGAAGTCGCGGTGCCACCACCGATCCTCCTCCGACGGCATTGGCAACTCAGCGCCTCGTACCGTCGCCGGGTTACAGACGTAATAGTGGGAGCGGTGCTCGAGGAGAAGAAGGCCGTTGCAGTGGTGGAGCACCGAGAAGTCGTCGTGCCGGAAGAGAGGGCATCGGAAGACGGGCCCGTCATGAGCTCCATGTGACGGTGGCCCTGAGCATGGCGCCGATGGTGCGAAGAAGCACGATTTGACGTCGCATCCGTAGCTGTTGGTGAAGATGCCGGGGAAGGAGCCCCGAGGAAAAAAGTGGGGCAAGAGGAGCTTGTTGTCGTCTACGATGGTGCGCCACGCGCGGCAGACGCGCCGGGACTCGGCGAGCGTGCGGCAGGGGAGGCAGCGGAGGATACTGAGGAGCAAGTCGTAGGGAAAGCATAGGCCGTTGCCGTTGCCGTTGCCGTTGCCATCGCCGTCGACGTCCATCTGGCTGGCCGGCAGGGGTGTATGTAGATCGATCAACTCGGAGAAGGCGCCGATGGAGAGCAATCGACCAAGATAATAAGTAGAGGGAGGGATCCGGTAAGAGCTGCTGAGTCGGTGACGGAGTCGTGTAATCGTGTTCGACTCAACATCAAATCATTAGAACCTGTACTCCGTTACGTGCTCTTTTCCTAAAAGAGTACTATATACCATCGAAATACGATGCTTCCAGAATGTATGCTACGTACCACAAGTCCACAACGAATCTGAATGTGTGTTCAGTTTGGAAGTCTAAACGTGTGTTCGTAGGTTCGTAGCGTGTTCAGTTCGCTTAATTTTAATTATGTGAAATGTCTTTTTATTTACAGAAAATTTAAAAGTTGTCTCCAAACTATGAAACTTTGCTACGGAAGAGCATCTATAATCGGATCGAACAAATTCAGATACCCACACGTTCACTGATGCGTTCGGGCGTGGTGTTTCAGACACCTATTTTTTGACCTTGCTTTTTTTTAGAACCGGGCACACCCCTTTCCATTATGATAATAACGGAAATACAGTGTTCGAGAGATATAAGAGGGGAGGGGGGGGGGGGGGAAGGGATCGATGCAGACATACTTACTGGGAAACTCATAGCCTAAAGATCCGGAAAAATCGAATCCCAACTATGGGGCAAAAACCTAGTAGGTAATTGTCCATCTAAACCACCAATTTCACTAACACAGGATCATTACAAAACAAATAACAAGGACCACCACTGGTGTCCAAAACGAGTCTTCCAGCGACCAAAAGTGAGAATAATCGAAGCAACCAGGAGAAAGCTTCAGACGAGACTCAGTTGTCCTCCAATGCCCTGTTGCACAGCCTCATCATCTGAACGGCGTTGATCTTGATCGTCTCCGCACCCATCTTCAAATCAGCAGCCGCCCCTGAGTCCTTATGCAGACCTGCCCAATACAAGATATTGGCACAAGCTAAGAAAATGATCTTAAACGGTGATCGAAGCCTTTGAGCTTCAAAGGTAATGCCATTGCGGACGTCCAAGTTGCCCAGCATATTGCAGCCAATCCGATAGTGTAAAACTTTTCACCATCAGGGAAAATACAGTAACACCAAGTAAAAAACTGCCAAATGTTGTTGGGACCATAATCTACCCCAAACACCGAGGCCACCACTCTCCAGGTTACCCTAGCGATAGGGCATTCAAAAAACAAATGGTTCAAGGATTCGTAGCCGAAACAGAATAAACACTTGGTATTTCCTTGTCAATTCTTTTTCCTCAGAACATCTCTAGTAAGGATGGCATTTTGATGCATTTGCCACATGAATATTTGAATTTTCAGTGGTAGATGCGCATCCCATATCCACTTATAGTTGCAACCATGTAAATGAGATTCCAACAGTTCATAAACAGATTTAGTGGTAAAAATTTTCTTTTTGCCAAGGCCCCAGAAAACTTCATCATTTCTCACCCCAAGATCTATTTCCCCAAATCTTTGCTTAACCATATCCCATTGGCTAGCCAGCAACGGGGAAAGTCTTCTCTGAAAAAACATGGTAGAATCTGCAGATAAACCTTGCACCACTGTGCACTCAGGTTTAGTGCAGATTTGAAACAAATCACCAAACTTCTCCCCTAAAGGAGGCTGATTATCAAACTTACCAAGCCAAATACGAGCCATATTCCCCGAAATGAGTTTAACTCGCCTTCCTAACATGTACACATCCTTCACCCGCATAATGGCTTTCCAGCATGATGAATTCTGAAACTTACTTTTCACAGAAGGAATAGTATCATGCTGAAAATATTTGGCATTAATCACCTCTTGCCATAAGCACTTATATTTCTCCAATTTCCACCACCATTTGACCAAGAGGCTAACATTCTGTCTGTGTAGATTTTTAACCCCAAGACCACCTCGTTTCTTAGATCTACAGATCCTATCCCATCTCACTAGATGGTATCTTTTCTTGATATTAGAGGATTGCTAGAAAAATCTCCTTCTATGCACATCCAAACGATTAATAACAGTTTTGGGAAGCATGAACATATACATGTAATAATAAGAAATACTGGACAGATTTGCATTCAGCAACATCAGTCTCCCCCCAGATTTTTTGACCTTGCTATAGCCGGCGTTCGTAAACATTCACCCTCAAATTCATAATGGACGACTCTAGGCGTCGGCACACCCGCGCTAGCTCGGACCAGTCGCATGCTAGCCCTACGCTATATACCGTGCCAGAAGTCTGATCTCATCCAGTAGTTTTTTTTTCATGTGTCTTCTCTCTACACGTTTTCTTCTTCACGAAGAAACTGGATCGTGGGATGCGCAACTCTCCCACACAGTCAGATGCAGCTACCCCTCGCCTACCAGATGAAGCTTCCCTCGCCGACCAGATGCAACTTCGCAAGCCCTCAGAAGCAGCTCCCCTCGCCGACCAGATGCAGCTCCGTCGGTGGCCAGATGCAGCAGAAATGCGATGTTAGTTGTGGCCGGATGAATCGCCGGTTGTAGCAATTTGTGATGCTGCTCATCAACGCACGGCCACCCGAATTGCAACACATGGACTCCAGTTTCTGCTCGTTGACAGTTGCAGCTCCGGCATCACCGGTACTAGCTCGTTATCATCGTGGTTGCAGCATTTCCCGACATCACCGTCTTCGGCTCGCCGCTATCGTAAACACAATTTCAGATAACATTAAAGAATGGAAGTAAAACTAATTAAAAACTGCTATGTTTTTTTAAATTGGGTGAAATCATCAAAATATACATTTGTGTTATCTGAAATTGACTGAAATAATTAAAATGTGTGTAAAATATTTTGTGAAATCAAATTATTTACTTGTTTTTCAATCAATTTCAGAAAACATCTAACACATGCTTTCAGTCATTACTCATTAGCCATTACACCAATTAGGGAAATTCTGCATCTCATATTTCAGTTTCAAGTGAGTGTAGAAAACAACTAAAATAACAAGTAAACATTTGTTCAATTTGATTTCAAATTAGGGAAGTCAAACAACTGAAATAACAAGTGATAATTTTGACATCTAGTTGAAATAAGTGAAAATTAAACCAACTAGAAGCTAGAGCTTGTGGACTATTCAAAATCTACGAAAAGTCATGGAAAAACATATGGATTGTGCTATGCATAGTCCAACGATAATTCTAGAATATCAATCATTTAGCTCGTTGTTTGATGGAGTCGTAGACAACCGTCCAATCTTTTTCCGTGAGTCGTGAAGCCTTTGCAACAATTGATGCCCCGCACGTTGTTGCGAAACTTTTTTGCAAAATATTTCAATGAAAATGTTTGGTTAAATGAAGCATGTATATTAAAACAATAACTTTTAAATTAATGTATGGATATATTATAAATATCATAATAAAATACAAATTCTCAGGCATGCATGTTGCATATTGTGGATTTTTATTATGCATAGCGGCATATTGAGGTGTGTCTTTCTCATGCATGTTGGATGATGAGGTGTCATGCTTGCATGTTGAGAGAAATATGCTAGTGGAGGATGATTTGGCATGCATGATGACGTGAAGTGTGTGCATGTTGAGAGAATTGGTAGTAGTGGGGAGCAACTTCTTAAGAATGTAAGACTAGGCATACAAAGTAGTACTAATAATTAGCAGTAACTATATAACCCTTGATCCTATGACAACAAAGTATATACATCTCATATGCATCCAGCTTAGCTGATAAACAAGCAGATGGGAACTAATCAATTGCCCACTGTATCATAGCAAAGCTGCAATGCATCCAAATATATATACGCACGCTCTATCTTCACCACGCTTCATCTTCCCTTCCTAAGTTGTTACACTTGCTGGTTGGATCACTAACCATTATAACAGCACCATCCATTGCAGGGTAATTTAGTTGATGGAAGTGCATCCACGTAGCACGGGCGATAAGGAAATGCGGCGTGGACGCCACGAGGACCATGACCGCGTACAATCCGCCATCCTAAGTATTGCATCCTCGAGGTCTTGAAATTATATGCCATGACATTGATGAAGAATCGGTCTAGCAGAAACACCACATCCTTGTGTGGATGTAATCCAAGGATCATGTACTTATGTCGAGCCTCCACCTTGAGGTCGAAGTCACTTTCATTAGGGTCAATGAAGTTGTCCTCGTCTGAATCCCAGGAGTACTCAAAGCCTAGTTTGCTTGTGAATTCGTCGTCTTCATCAAGGTTGATGGGAAAGTCCTCTGAGGAAAATTTTGAGCCCTCTTCACATATGAATTCATCATCTTTGCCTTCATGTTTATCTCCTATATGTTGGTCGGCATCGTCATGAACATCACTGTGTGTGCCATCGATGTCATCCACTTCATGGATGTCTTCTTCTTCATAGTCGTCACCATTGTCATCAATGTCATCAATCATGTCGCTCTGGCCATCCTTCTCCTCCTCCTCCTCCTCCTCGTCGTATAGGATTTCCTTCGTGCTACATGTTTCGAATAGGCTCACTAGTCCTTTCTTGTTTTCGGCCGCCTCCCACAGCACTCTCGGCTCCCGTAGCCCTCGTAGATCAAAAGGACTAAGGTTGGCCTCGTGTGCAAGCATCCACCTCACCTGGCCATCGGATGATTCCGTCAGTGTCCATACCTGTAGTTGGAATTTGTGAAGCGCCACATAACGAATCCCTCTCTCGTAGCTCGCTACAACGGACCTATCAAGCAGTTCAGAATACCCTAGAAATTGGTTTTCATCATAATCTTTCCCTGGTAGTTGAGCCATGTGATAGGCCCCATCCGAGGTTCGCAGTATCATGATGATGTTGTTCCAACAATGTACGTAGAGCGACCCCCGCCAGTACTCAGCTGACTTCCATATCCGCACGCCCCTAGGGTTTGGCGCGGTCAGCATGTCATAGAAATGCCCAGGGGCACAAGGCCCTGGCACGAACTCCCTTATCGCCCATTGATGGGTCTGCGAAGAGAACACAAGCACAGGGATCACTTTATCCTCCATCATATCAATCCCTTTATTATATCTAATTAGGGTACATCCTGATGGGAGGTCGAATACATTGTAGTGCAGCGACACGGCCGGATCAAAGGCGAGGAACGTGCCGCCGTTCAGGAACCTCCAAAGCTCCTCCACAACCGGTAATGGCAGGCGAGCAATTCGTATCGTCGCGGGGTTGCAGACATAATACGAACCGCCGTCAACGAGGAGAAGGAGGAGGCCGTTGCAGTGGTGGATCACGGAGGCCCAATCGTGCTGGAATAGAGGAAGCCGGAAGACTGGACCGTCAGGACGTGGCTGTCCCGAACGCGCCAGCGCCGACGGGGCAAAGAATGAGGAGTCTCCAGTTTCTTCATCATCGTCGCTGTAATTCTGGGTGAAGATGCCGGTGAAGGGGCCCCGTGGAAACATGTATGGAAAGAGGAGCTTGTGGCCGTCGATGATGGCGCGCCACGCCCGGCAGACGAGCCGGGACTGGGCGAGCGGGCGGCATGGGAGCCGGCGGAGGATGTGGAGGAGCAGGTCGTCGGGGAGGTAGATGTCGTTGCCGTCGCTGTCCATCGGGGGTTGCTGTAGATGGATGAACTTGGAGAAGAGGTGGCGGTGGAGGGAGGGATAGGTACGTAGTATGTATAGCAGCAAGATAGGCGGCGATTAATCAGATGGATCGAATCGAGTTGTATAAAAATAGGAATATGTAATGTACGTATACAAGAGTTCGCAATCGTGCAATGCACGCATACAAGATACAAGAGTCGCGTCCGAGCAAGACTCTTGGACGTACGGGTCCGTGACGAGAATACAAGTATAGAAATCACGTGATCACGTACATGCATTTCTTGTTGCCCCAACGGTGAAGGCAACACATCTAATCTTGGTGACGCCAAAGTGTGAGGCTCGTTCACATAATAAACAGGCTCTTCGGCGTCCATCTCCCCCTGATCTTCTTGGGACAGTAGCTCTTCATGAACAATTTGGGTGAGGATGGTTCTCCCATGAATATATTCCATCCAGGTTTGTGGTTCCAACTTTTTTAGAGAAAAGGCGTCAGTCGAGCCTGAGTAGGGCTCGAACCTAACCCGACTTTGAATTAACAAAGCCATCAACCGGCCAGGATTACAAACGCCCGCAGGCAGGGAGAGGAGAACACGTGCGGAAAGATACAAGGACACAGGACTACAACAAGCTAAACCTCAACACTACGGACAAGAAAGCCGGAGAATCGAGGACCTCCTCGGTACAGGAAGTGACGGACAAGAGCACGCAGGCTCGAAGGAAAGACGGACCGGCACAAGCAGGGTAAAACATCACCAAGCATCTACGGCCCCCGGCACGTCGCATCCAAACCCATCTCCGAAGGAGGCCACTACCTCCTCGCCGGATCGGGGCACCGCACCGTCGCAAGATGGAGAGGATGCCGCCGGAAGGAGGCCGCGAAGGGGATCAGTTTAACCCCAGCACGACGCCGACGCTTTCCTGGAGCAGAACAGAAGCGCGACAACCACCCAACAGAGGAGAGGGAGCTTCCTGAAAGGACGAGAGGGCATCGCCGCCGCCCACCATCCCAAAGCCGCCCACCATCCACGAGCTCCCAAAGCGGCGCCTTCAAGAAGGGAGCAACGCCGGTAGCGCCGCCGCCGCCCAACAAAGTTGGGACTTTCGCCCCAGGAACCAGGATGATGGGAGGTGAGGGGCTCAGGCCAGACCGACGCCTCCAGGGAGGGGAACGGCGGCCACGGATGCCGCCTTCGGCGCGGCCGGCCAAGGCCAGCCAAGGCTTTCGCCCCGCCTGGATTCCCCAACACCAGCGGAACCTTCAGCTCGAAGTCGACCACAAGAGCACGGCCAGATCGAAGGGAGCCCGCACGGCGTATGGAATGAGGGGGAGACGCACTGCGCCAGCCGCCGAAGCCGCCACCGCCGCCCACGACCACCGAGGTCCCGCCGCCCAAGGGACCAGACACCCCGGAACCAATGTCCACACTTCCAGCCGCCGCAAATCCAGAGGTGACTCGCCATGGAAGCCGCTGTTGGCTGCAAAGCCAACGCCGACCACCTTGTCCGGGACCGCCGTCCCGGCTTCCACCCACCTCGCGCATCCATCTAGCATCCAGACTTACACCCTACCATCGCCACCGGGAACCGCAACCACCACCACCACCACGCCACCACCGCAGAAGGAGATGCACTAGGAACGCCCCAACGACCGGATCCACTCACACCGGAGGGGATCACCACTTGACGGGGATCAACCCCGGCAAATCCCATGGTCAGGGACCCTGGGTTAGTCATGAGAGGCACAGGTTGAACGATAGCTCGTCGGCAAACAGGAGGACACGTTCCTGCTCGATATTATTGATGAGGGAGATGCGATTACAGTGGATGCCAAGGCTGGAGCGCTCAAGGCTAGGGTTACAGATGATATTGGATGCCTTTGGCGTCGCCCCTCCTAGCCCTTATATACTGGGCTAGGTCTCGAGGAGTTCATCTACGTTTACAGGTAAGCTTTCCTAACCCTAGCTTGCTCCGTACGGCAGGTCTTCGCACCTTCCTTGTGAGGCGCGGACTCCTACGTCGGTGCCAATTAGCAGGCCAAGGCTGTATCTTCGTGGACCTTCTGTCTTCAAGGACACCAGGTAGGCTTATCCGTAGGAGTCGTAGGGTCACCCCCTCGTCAGTAGCCCCCGAGTGCCTGGGGGACTCGAAGAGTCGCGCAGGGACTCGAGTACATCCATTTGTCGGTCGTTTGTATGCGGGGTACAACCGCGGGTCGCTGGCAGTCTGGTGGCCATGACAAAACCTGTTTCGAGGGATGCTAAGCTGAAAGGGTCCAAGGAGTCGACTAGTCGAGCCTTGGTGAATTGCACTAGTGGCAAATACCGCAGTAGCCCAATCAAACCCACGTCCCTCGACGTGAGCTTGGAACACTGGTGTCAAGCAAAAGTCCTGCCGCTTCAGGTCTTACGGTGTTCATTTGCCGCCAGTAATGTGCGTAGCCTAAGGCGCGTCCGCCCGGCTTTTTCTATCATGCGCAGCGCATGGAAAAGGTTGGGAGTGAAATCGCTCTTCGGCAAGTCCCAGCCCGGCCGAACTTCGCAGCGGGGTCTTACCTACACGATAATCTTGCGTGGCATCTGGGCACAGTGTGTCGTGTTCCAGGAATGTGTATTTTTGAGGCGCGGAGCCTAATAGTATTGCACCCGCTTGAACAAAATATCAAGCGAGATGTTCACTCATTCACCCGTGGAGCTTGTTTCGAGTGCTCAGACGGGGGGTTCTTCGCAAGTAGTCACTCGAATGCCGTTTCGGCTCTTGAGGTGAGGGAGCACCTGAGACTCTTAGCGCCGTATGATCTTGGCGAATGCATGTTTGTCTTGTGTCGGGTTGAGGGAGCACCCCGAGACTCTCGTGAGTGCGAGTGGTCACTCGAGCACATTGCTGACTTTTAGGCGGATGCTCACCTGAGGCTCGGTTTTGAGTGGGTACGCTCCCGATGGGAGTTTTAAATATATTTGAAAAATGTGTTTAAGAAATCATTCTTGATGTCTGTTGGTATTCTTCGCCGCTTGTCAGGATAACGATGTCTCTGTTTGATGGCTGTCAGGGATGCTCCGCCAGTGAACCATCACGTCTTCATGACCGGTCATAATGATGACCGCTGTGGCGTGCGGCAGGCGCTGGTTGAGTTTCCGATACGCACAGTGCGTCCCATGGGAAAGCATCTTGGTCTTGGAATCTGAGACGTCTGCGACGTTTGGCCTTTGAATTAATTGTTGTTGTCGTCTTGGATTCTTTGTGCTGGGGGATTTTTGTTCTATAAATAAGCCTTTCTCTTCCATAGAGTTTCGCCTCTATCCAGCTTGCTGCTTTGCCTCTTCCTTCTTCTCTTCTTCCTCTCATGGCTCCCAGTCGAGGTGTTGGCCGTGGCCGTGGTGGCCGTACACCACGCTCATGCCGTGGTGGTCGCCATGGTACGGCGCCAATGCCTTCCTCCTCTCCCTTGGAGGAGGGATTCTGGCGCTATGATTTTCTTTTACGCGTTCGTGGCCAGAGTGCCAATCGCGTTCTTCTTCCCTCTACTTTTTCCGTCATTGTCTCTAAACGTGGCTTAGATGGCTTGCTTTTGCATCTTCAAGGGAGCTGTCAATCTCCTTCTTATGTTGACTTGGAGGTTGATAGCTCCCGCTTGATTTTTCTTGGCTCTGGTTGGAGTTTGTTTGCTCGGCGGTTGAATTTGCGAGATGGCGATATGCTCAGCTGTCGTTTTGACGGCGAAAGCACTGTCACTGTCCGCGCGTTCGACCCGAGCGACAACAGCATGGATCCGCACTGGCAGGAGTCGAGCAGCGAAAGCTCCACAAGGTCGAGGAGTCCTACGCCTGCATCTTCTACAGCTCCGTCTTCTGGCGACTCCTCGGGTGGTGATGTCGTCTCCATCAGCTCCGAAGAGGACATCGACGTCAAGCCGTCGATCAAGCGGGCGCGTCAAGCGACCTTGTACAACTGGAGGCGGCCTCATCTTCGCCGGCAACTCGGATAAGAAGCTGTGCAGCCGGAGAAGAAGGCGTGCAGCTGCAGCTGGAGAAGAAGCTGGTGGAGCTGGAGAAGAAGCTGGTGGAGCATCGACAAATATGTCGAGCTTCACCCTTTTGTTATGTCATTGACATCCTCTGCTAGCTTCCTTTTTTCCTTTGTCTGTGGTGATGCCCTTGTACTAGAGTCGATTACCCCTCATGGGCACACATGTAGAAGTCTTAATTCCTTGGGTAATTCCCTCTTGTAACAGGAGCTGCCTTCTATCCAAATGTAGTTGAGTCATTTTATACCTTTATGGTTGAATTCAAGCTGTGGTTGAGATCTTGCAATAAACTGTGTTTTCGACTCCTGTGATGCACTGTCTTCGACTCCTTCTGATAGCGCGAAATGTCTTTTGACTCCATCTGATAGCGTGAAATGTCTTCGACTCCAGCTAATAGCGTGAAATGTCTTCGAATCCTCCCGTGATGCACTGACTTTAACTTTCCAGTGTGTTCTATCGGGTGCGCGACAGCGCTCCGGATGGGAGTAGCCCCCGAGGCTACGTTTGAGTTGTAGAGTCAAACGTAGGCTTAAAACTTTGCGTATTTCCTCGTGGTTCAACTCTGGAGTAGTCCCCGAGTCTTGGTTAAGATCGCGTAAGCGATGGTAGCGTCTCTCGGGGGGGATTTTATGCTTAAGCCCCCGAGTGCTTTGGTGAAGATCGCTTAAGTGGCGATAGCGTCTCTCGGGGAGATTTTATGCTTAAGCCCCCGAGTGCTTTGGTTAAGATCGCCTAGGCGATAGCGTCTCTCGGGGGGATTTTATGCTTAAGCCCCCGAGTGCTTTGATTAAGATCGCGTAGGCGATGATAGCGTCGCTCGGGGGGATTTTATGCTTGAGCCCCCGAGTGCTTTGGTGAAGATCGCTTAAGTGGCGATAGCGTCTCTCGGGGGGATTTTATGCTTAAGCCCCCGAGTGCTTTGGTTAAGATCGCGTAGGCGATAGCGTCTCTCGGGGGGATTTTATGCTTAAGCCCCCGAGTGCTTTGGTTGAGATCGCGTAGGCGATAGCGTCTCTCAGGGGAATTTTATGCTTAAGCCCCCGAGTGCTTTGGTTAAGATCGTGTAGGCGATGACAGCGTCTCTCAGGGGGAGTGTGTGCTCGAGCCCCCGAGTGCTTTGATTAAGATCGCGTAGGCGATAGCGTCTCTCGGAGGGATTTTATGCTTAATCCCCCGAGTGCTTTGGTTAAGATCGCGTAGGCGATGATAGCGTCTCTCGGGGGGGGGGGGGGTGCTCGAGCCCCCGAACGCTTTGAGATGGCAGTATTTGAGAAACATTTATTTTATTGCGGTCGAGCGGCTACATGAGTTGCCAGTCATGTCTGACCGATGGGGACTATGGATAGAACAGTCGCAAGTTTGCTACGTTCCATGGGTTACCCACGTCCTCGTCTGTCTTCGGGTTCTTCAGCCTGTAGGCGCCACCTCCGATGACTTTTGAGACTATAAATGGTCCTTCCCATTGGGGGGAAAGTTTATGGACCTTCTCTTGTATCAGCCGTAGGACTAGGTCACCTTTGTTGAAGGTTCTAGTGTGCAAGCGACAGCTTTGGTAGGTGCGTAGCTTGTCCTGGTACCCCTCTGATTTTGCCAGGGCTGTATCTCTTGCTTCGTCAGCTGTATCTTTGTCATCTTGTAATGCTTCTTCTGCTTCTTCTTCTTCGTACCCGGTGACCCGAGGTGCTCCGAACTTGAGGTCATGTGGTAGTACTGCCTCCGCCCCGTACACCATGAAGAAGGGTGTGTACTGGGTCGCGGTGTTTGGTGTAGTCCGTAGGCTACATAGTACCACGGGGAGTTCTTCTACCCAGTTGCCAGCGGCTTGCTCGAGTGGTGCGAGGAGCCGCTTCTTGATTCCTCCGCATACAAGGCCGTTTGCTTTTTCCACTTGGCCGTTGGACTGCGGGTGCGCGACTGATGCATAATTGATTTTGATGCCCAGTTCTTCGCAAAAGTTTTGGAATTCTGCGGCTGTGAAGTTCGTGCCATTATCCGTGATGATGTTGTGTGGCACTCCGAACCTGAAGATGATCGATTTGATGAAGTTGACAGCCGTGAGGGCTGTGGAGGTGGTGATGGGCACTGCTTCGATCCATTTAGTGAACTTGTCGACTGCGACGAGCAGGTGTGTCCTTCCGCCCTTTGATGATTTCTTGAGTGGGCCCACCATGTCGAGTCCCCAGGTGGCGAACGACTAGGATAGTGGTATGGTCTTGAGTTCTGAGTCGGGAGCGTGTGGTCTGTTGGCGAATTTCTGGCAGGCGACACAACGTCGCACGATTTCCTCTGCATTTTTCATGACTTTGGGCCAATAGAACCCGGCTCAGAATGCTTTGGACACGAGTACTCGACTGCTCGCGTGGTGCCCGCAGGTGCCTTCGTGGATTTCGAGCAGTAGGGCTTTGCCGTCCTCTTCGTCGATGCACCTTTGGAGTATCTGGGTGATGTTGCGTTGTAAAGTTGTTTGTTGATCACCGTGAACGCCTTGGATCGTCGGCTGATGCGTCGTGCTTCGGCCACGTCTTGCGGTAGCGTACCTTCGATTAGGAATCGGAGGAACAGTTTTGCCCAGGCAGGTCCTTCGAGCTCTGTCGGAGCTGTGCTGTCGGGTGTGCTGGTGCTTGTGCCTTCTGATGGGCTTGCTGCTGCCACCTGCGCCAGATCTGTTGCGTCCTCGCCGTCCACGACTGCTTCAGGTGCTGCTGCCTGTACTTTGACGGATCTCTGGCTGATGCTTTCGAGAAAAACGCCAGGTGGTATTGGTCCTCGGGTCGAACCAATGTTCGCGAGTTGGTCAGCTTCTGTGTTGTTGGCCCTGGTGATGTAGTTGAGCTCGCAACCGTCGAAACTTCCTTCGAGTGCGTTATAGAGCTTCTGGTAGGCCGCCATGTTGTCGGCTATTGCGTCGCAGTTTCTCATCGTCTGCTGGACGACGAGATTGGAGTCCCCGTAGATTATGAGGCGAGTGGCTCCGCACGTTTTGGCCATGCGCATGCCATGGAGGAGTGCCTCGTATTCTGCTTCGTTGTTGGATGCGTGACTGAAGTTGATCTAGAGGACATATTTTAGCTTTGTTCCTTTAGGGGAGATGAGCACAACTCCTGCCCCGGCTCCTTGTTGTCTCTTGGACCCATCGAAGAACATTGACCATGAATTTGATAGGTCTGGGGGCCTGGTGTCTGAACCTCCGTCCACTCGACCAGGAAATCTGGGAGTACTTGGGATTTGATGGATGTTGGGTGCTTGAACTGCAGGTCCCGTGGGCTGAGCTCAATGTTCCACTCGGCGACTCGTCCAGTCGCTCCAGGGTTGTTGAGTATGTCAGCGAGTGGTGCGCTGCTCATGATTGTGATAGGGTGATCGTCGAAGTAGTGGGACACCTTTCTTGAGGTTATGATGACGGCCAGTAATAGCTTCTGATAATGCGGGTACCGCTGCTGGGATTTGGTCAGGAGCATGCTGAGGTAGTAGATTGGTCTCTGGATGCTCTAGACCTTGCCTTCTTCTGTGCTTTCGACAACGAGCGTTGTGTTTACTACACTGTTACGTGCTACCACGTAGAGGTATAGCTTATCTCGTTCCTTGGGTACCGCCAGGATTGGTGGGGTCGAGAGTGTCTTTTTCAGGTCCGCGAATGCTTGGCGGGCTTCCTCCGTCCACTCGAATTTCTCTCCTTTCCTGAGCAGCTGATAGAAAGGCAGCGTGCGTTCTCCCAGCCTGCTGATGAAGCGGCTTAGGGCTGCGAGTTTTCCAGTGAGCTGTTGTACTCCCTTGACGTCGGTTGTTTCTTGCACTCGGGCGATGGCTTGGACTTTCTCAGGGTTTGCCTCGATTCCTCGGGCAGAGATCATATAGCCGAGCAGCTTCCCCGCCGGTAGGCCGAATGCGCACTTCTTTGGGTTGAGTTTGATTCTGTATTTGTTGAGCGCTGCGAAGGTTTCGCGCAGGTCGTCGAGTAGTGTGGCTGCTTTGTAGGTCTTGATGACGATGTCGTCCACATAGACTTGCACATTTCTTCCGATTTTCTCTTTCAGGCATGCCTGCATCATTCGCTGGTATGTGGCGCCTGCGTTCTTGAGCCCGAAGGGCATGGTTCTGTAGCAGAATACGCCATAGGGGGTGATGAACGATGTGTGCTCTTCGTCTTCTTCCCTCATCCTGATCTGGTTGTATCCTGAGTAGGCATCAAGAAAGGAAAGTAGTTCGCACCCTGCTGTCGAGTCGATTATCTGATCGATTCTAGGCAGGGGGAAGTGATCCTTCGGGCAATGCTTTTTGACTGGTCCGTAGTCGACACACATGCGCAGTACGTTCGTGTCTTTCTTGGGTACCAACACTGGGTTGGCTATCCAGGTGGCTTTCTTCGTTTCGGATGAACTGGGCGTCGATTAACCGGTTGACTTCCTCTCCGATTGCTCTGCGCTTGGGCTCCGAGAATCGTCTCAGAGCTTGCTTCACCAGCTTCGTGTTTTGCTTGATGCGTAGGGCGTGCTCCGCGAATTCGCGTGGTATTCCAGGCATGTCGGCTGGGCACCATGCGAATATTTCCCACTCATCTCGAAGGAAAGCGACGCGAGACGTCGCCTGCTCCTCTGGTAGGTGGGCGTACACGCGGACTGTTTTGTCCGGGTCCGTCGGGTGCACTTGGTGAGTGACTGTGTCGCTGTCGATGCTGAAGTCGCGTCCGTACTCCTTAGATTCGCTTCGGCTCACCAATGGGAAGGTACTTTTGTCCGTCACCATGGCTATTTCTCTGAGTTCTTGTTCGGCTCCGAATGTGTCGGAAATTTTGTGAAAGTCACGTCACATTGATCTGATTTGATGAAGCTTCCGTTGATTGTGAGGACTCCCGTTGATCCTGGCATCTTGAGCTTGAGGTAGGCGTAGTGTGGAACCGCCATGAACTGCGCGAATGCTGGCCGTCCCAATATGGCGTGATACCGCGACTGCCAGTCGAGTACTTCGAACTCGAGGACGTGCTTTGCAAAGTTGCGTCGGTTGCCGAAGACAAATTCAAGTTCGACGACTCCGAGGGATGTGGCTGCTTCTCCTGGGACTACCCCGTGTAACACGGTGCTCGATTTCTTCCATACTGATCGTGGGATCAACATCTTTTACAGGGTGCTGGCGAAGATGATATTCATGTTGCTGCTTCCGTCCATGAAGACCCTATCCATGTCGTACCCTCCGATTTGTGCATCGAGCACCAGGGGCGCGTGCCCCGGTCTTGGGACTGCGGGTGGATGGTCGTCCTGTGAGAACTTGATGCTGGTATACGCGTCATGTAGCTGGTAGACTTCGACTATATTTATGCTCTCGGCTGCTCTAGCTTGCAGGGTGTAGGCGTCGCGTTGTGCTTGCGGCACCCTTCCCTCTTGGATCATGAGCGCCTGTCCTTGCAGCGGGCTGTGACGTCCTTCCGGGCTTGAGGGCGGCGATTTTTTGGGTCGCCGGTTGCGCTTGTCTTCTTTCTGGTTCTCCTTCTTGAGGTCGTCGGCTAGCTCGTTGAACAGGTGGCAGTCTCCCAAAGTGTGACCTGATCTGACGCGTCCCAAGTAATCCTCGAAGCTGTGGATCGTGCAGGGTCCTGCTAGCTGCTCTCTAACCGTGAGTTTGCTAGATCCGGCGTGCCTCTTCCTTTTTGAGATTCTGAAGATTTTCTAGTGATCCTCCGGGTGTTCGTAGAAACGAAGGTCGGTTTCGATTCCTCGACTCATATCTTGGTTCTTGATGAGGTTGGAGAATTCATCTGGCCTTCGATCTGGGTCATAGTACTCGCCCACCGGTGTCTCGGAGTCGCTGTCCTGGCTGGCGGCAGGTGCTAGTGCGACGACGTGTCGTCGAGTGGCCGTCGGTTGCACGGCTGCGTGACGTGGCTCGTTCAGTGAGGCCTCGTCGTAGATCTCCCGTGCGCGCCTTTTGGGTCATTGATTCCTTCTTCCTTGGCGATGGTTCTGCTGATCGTTGGTTTCGATCTCGTAGTCATCGTCTTGATGTGCGGCGGGTGCCCGGGCGGCGGTGGGTTGTCAAAAGATTTGCGAGTCCTCTGCTGCGCTTCGCGGTTCGTCGAGTGGAATTCCTTCGTAAAGGCCTCTCGCCGTTCTTCTGGGTCGTCGATTCCTTCACTGCTGACGCTGCACTTGGCCGTTACCGTAGTATCGGTCCTGACACAGCTGTAGCCCGAGCGATCTTGATGGGGTGGCAGAGATGTTCGCCGTGATCTTGACTCCTTCGAGTGGGCTAGATCTGGTACTTGCCCTTGAGTTGTGGCTTGCTGAAGACGGGACCGCCGAGATCGTGATCCCAACCTGTGTAGTTCCCACAGACGGCGCCAATTGACGGGAATCAACCCCGGCAAATCCCATGGTCAGGGACCCTGGGTTAGTCATGAGAGGCACAGGTTGGACGATAGCTCGTCGGCAAATAGGAGGACACGTTCCTGCTCGATATTATTGATGAGGGAGATGCGATTACAGTGGATGCCAAGGCTGGAGCGCTCAAGTCTAGGGTTACATATGATATTGGATGCCTTTGGCGTCGCCCCTCCTAGCCCTTATATACTGGGCTAGGTCTCGGGGAGTTCATATACGTTTACAGGTAAGCTTTCCTAACCCTGGCTTGCTCCGTACGGCAGGTCTTCACACCTTCCTTGTGAGGCGCGGACTCCTACGTCGGTGCCAATTAGCGGGCCAAAGATGTATCTTCGTGGACCTTCTGTCTTCAAGGACACCAGGTAGGCTTATCCGTAGGAGTCGTGGGGTCACCCCCTCGTCACCACCCCAGCCCGGCGGCACAGGGGCTGGACTGGCAGGCGCAGGTCCACCATCCTCGCCGGACGCCAGATCCAGATCCGCCACAGGGGGCCGCAGAAACGGAGGAGGGGCGGCGCCCAGGCCGGCAGCGAGCCGAGCAGCGGCACGCCGGCCGCTGGAGCAGGCCGCGGACAGGGGGCCGTCACCGCCAAGGCGAGGCCGGCGAGGGTCGTGGCAAGGTCGAGGGCGACGGGAGACGGGAGACGGGGCCTGGCCGATGACGCGAGGGGAAGCCCCGCCGCCGCAGGGCACCGCGCGGGGCAGGCCCGGCGACAGGCGCCAGCGGCGGCGGGGGGAGGAGGAGGGAGAGGCGGGCTGGGCGCGGCGGTGGGATTCGTCCCCGAGCCGCCCTAGGTGGACGACGCGGGGGAAGGGTTTTGTGGTTCCAACTTGTCTACATCTTTGTTTTGTATCTTTTCTCTTGAAAGGACGAATACCTCGTGGTGCGGAGACACAATCGGATCGAAGGCGGGGAACATGCCCCTGGTTAAGTAGCCATGGATCTTGCGCCGACACTGGCAGCTGATCGCGTCGTACTGTGGTCGGGTTGCAGAAATAGCAATCATGTGGACCTTTTTCGAGGAGAAGGAGGCCGTTGCAGTGGCGAAGGAAGGCGGCCAAGTGATGCTGGAAGAGAAGAGCTCGGAAGACTGTACCGTCGGGTGGCTGCTCTGAGTGTGACGGTGGTGCGGCGAAGAAGTAGGATTTGTAGCGGCAACCAAAAGTTATCAGTGAAGATGCCAGAGAAGGGGGCCCAGGGGAAGAAGTAGGGGAGGAGGAGCTTGTGGGCGTCAAAGATCTCCCGCCATGCCACGTAGGCGCGTCGGCACTCAACGAGCGGACATCACGGGAGTTGGCTGAGGATGTTGACGAGCACGTCGCGAAGGCATGGACCGCCGATCGGTCTCTCACTACGGCAGAGACGTCCAAGCGACGCCTTCAATGGCTCGACCAACAACTCGAAAAGATGCCGATGAGTGGTCTCTCAGCAACGCGGTCACCTTTAGTAGCGACAAGGGCAAGGGCAAGGATCGTTCCATTAGATCGGTCATGCCACGGCCATCCACTGCCGACGTCGTCCGTCGCGCATCGGAGGAGTACGGGCAGTCCTGCCGGGAGCTGTAGGGGATGGCCGGGCAGGTATGTCACGTCCCCGCGCCCTACGACCACTGGAAGGACGACGATGATGGCACGGACGGCGATGAAGATGCTGCGAGGTATAGCCCGACCATGCATATGATCTCACCGTTCGAAGTTTTTATTAGATTTTTTACTTTTCATAGTTCTAGTAGTTAATTGGATGAAATATCATCCAATTTTGTAAAAAAAATATCCAAAATCGATGCACAAATTTGTGCAACTTTGCTTAATTTTGGTTAAAATGTTTGTGTTTAAGGTTGAATGGTCGGCTTCCACATCAATGTCTGTGGATTGGTCCCTCTATCCGTAGACGGATGCGACATTCGTTTTAAGGGATAGCTTTGGAGATACCCTAACATTACAAGTGCCACAAAGCCATTATCCTGTTCTATTAGCGTGTGTACAGGAAAGATAAGAAGTGTTTAATTTTTTATTGATGATCTGGCCAGCCATTATTCTGTGAGATCTTTGCCCTCATAGATGCATGGGATCTATGTTGATTAATTAGATTAGTGTGCTCTTTGTCCATGCTACCGATAAATATTGTATGATAAATAAAGATAAAATAGTACTCCATCCGTCCCATAATGTAAGTCGTTACAAAAACATCTTACATTATGAGACAGAGTAGTACTAATTAAGCATGTCACATAAACCCAAGCAAGTTTTTTCGAATCAGCCATAATGATACAATATAAATTCTTAGTAGATCCACTTGTAAGCATCCAACAGATAAACAGGCAATATGATGCATGGCACATGAAACTATAAAGCACAGCTGCAACGTATCGAAAGATCCACACACCTTATCTTTATCATGCTTGCTATTCCTCCCAAAGTGTTAGTTACACGCTAGGGATCACCAACCGCAATATGATGCATACAAATTGGAGTTTAGTTTAGTTGTTGGAAGCATGTCGACATAGCAAGGGCGGTAAGGGAATGCTGCGTTGATGCCATTAGTATATGTGTCATTCATAATCGGACATCCCAAAGATTGCATTCTCGAGGTGCTAAGATGGTATGCCACAACGCCGCCGCTGGTTTCCAAGAGCACCACTTCCTTGTGCGGATGTAATCCTACGATCCTGTAATACTCAACCCCGTATCCTTGGTATGCAACACTTTCATCTAGGTCAATGAAGTTGTCCTCGTCAGAGTCCCAAGAGTACTCAGAACACTCTTTGCTATTGAATTCACCTTCTTCACATACGTTTGCATCTCCTTCTTCATCGTGACCACTGTCATCGGTTGTGCCATCGAACTCATACGCCATATGGTGATATGGATGCCTTCTTCATCATCCTTAGTGACACTATCAGAATCATCAATAGTGTCACTCGGGCTATCCTCATCGTCATATATGCATTTCTTAATGTTACAAGGTTCAAAAAGCGTGGCTTCGTTGTTTTGGACTACATTCCACGGTACTGTAGGATCCATCCAATGTTGTACTTCATTATTATAAGGACTAAGGTCGGCCTCGTGTGCTAGCATCCATCCCATCTGACAATTGGCTGATTCTATCAGTGTCCATATCCGTAGTTGGAATTTGTCGAGCGCCACATAACGAACCCCTCCATCGTACTCCCTTCGTCCCATAATATAGTAACGTTTTTTGAGTTAGACTAGCTCAAAAAACGTTACTACTATATTATGGGACGGAGGGAGTAACTAGCTAAGACGGACTTGTCGGGCAAGTGAGACCAACCTAAATATGGTTTATCGTCGTAAGATTTTTCCGGCAGCCGAGTCATGTCATACACCCCATTTGCGTTGCGCAGGATCGGATCATGATGATGTTGTTGTTCCAGCAATGTACGTAGAGTGACCCTCGCCAATACTCGGCTGACTTCCACATCCGCAAACCGCTAGGGTTTGGCGCCATCACCATGTCATAGAGAGGTGTAGGGGCAGAACGCCCTGGCACAAACTCTCGGCTCGCCCATTGACGGTTTCGTGACGAGAATGCAAGTATAGGAATCATCTTATCCCCTGGCTCGTCGGTCCTTGTCACATGTACATGCTGCATCTCTTGTTGCTCCAAGGGTGAAGAGTCGTCGCCTTGTTGTGATGGCACTAGCGATTCCTCCGGCAACACATGTAATCTTGGTGAGGTGTGAGACTCGCTGACATGAAGCAACAAGAGATGAATTCCATGAATTCCATCCTGCTGCAGGTTTGTGGTTGGAACTTGTCTGCTACCTCTTTGTCTTGGGTCTTTCCTTTCGGAAGGATGAATACCTCGTGGTGCGGAGACACGAGCGGGTCGAAGGCGAGGAACATGCCCTGGCTGAATAGCCATGGCTCTTGCGCTGGTAGCGGCAGCCGCTCGCTTTGTACGGTGGCCGGGTTGCAGACATAGCAATCTTGTGCTTCCTTCTCGAGGAGAAGGAGGCCGTTGCAGTGGTGGAGGACGGAGGCCCAGTGATGCTGGAAGAGAGGAGCCTCGAAGATGGGAGGACCTTGGGGTGGCTGCTGCTCCGAGCGTGGCGGCGGTGGCGCGGCGACGAAGTAGGATCTTTCGTCGCAGCGACCGTTGGTGAAGACGCCGGGGAAGGGGCCCCGGGGGAAGAGGTAGGGGAGGAGGAGCTTGTGGGCGTCGACGATCCCGCGCCACGCCCGGCAGACGCACCGGCACTCGGCGAGCTTGCGGCAGGGGAGTTGGGTGAGGATGCTGAGGAGCACGTCGTACGGCCTTACGGGAGGCATGTGCTGTTGCCGTCGTCGTCGATGCCGCAGTTGGTTCCGTCGTATGCCCCCACCGATTCACGCAAGATCAGAATGATGTCATTTCAGCAATGTACATAGAGAGACCCTTGCCAATACTCAGCCGACTTCCATATTTTCACGTAACTAGGATGTGGTGCGGTCACCATGTCGTAGAGGTGCCCAGGGGCACAACGCCCCGGCACAAACTCTCGGCTTGCCCATTGATTGGTCTCTGACGAGAACACCAGTACCGAGATCATCTTATGCTTTGTCTCCTCTGGCCCTGGCACATGGACATGCATCTCTTGTTGCTCCGGTGGTGAAACCTCACCTTCTTGTTGCTCCACCACTGCCGAGTCATGTCGAAAGAGAGGATGCTGGAAGACAGGCCCGTCACGAGCCACCTGAGGCTGCTTCGACCGCGGTGCCGTCGGCGCAAAGAAGGATGAGTCCTTGTCGGATCCGAAGTTGTTGGTGAAGATGTCGGGGAAGGGGCCACGGGGGAAGAAGCATGGAAGGAGAAGCTTGTGGGTGTGGATGATGGCGAGCCACTGGCGGCAGACGCGCCAAGATTCGGCGAGGGCGTGGCAGGGGAGGAGGCCGAGGATAGCGAGGAGCACATCGTAGGGGAAGCACATGCCGTTTCCGTCGCCGTCCATCTGGGGCGGGGACGCGGATCAGGTCGGAGAAGGCGGCGATGGCGATGGAAGGATCGATGGGCAGCGACCAAGACGGGTATAGCAGCTAGGATCGGCAACGGCGGCAACGACATCTATCTCCCCGACGACCTGCTCGTCCCCATCCTCCGACAGCTCCCCTGCCGGCCGCCCGCTCGCCCAGTCCCGGCTCGTCTGCCGCACGTAGCGCGCCATCATCGACGGCCACAAGCTCCTCTTTTCATACATCTTTCCACGAGGCCCCTTCACCGGGATCTTCATCCAGAGTTATAGTGACGAAGATAAAGATGCTGGATCCTCCTGATCATTCTTTGCCCCGTCGGTGATGGCGCGTTCGGGACTCCTACATCATGACGGTCCAGTCTTCCGGCTTCCTCTCTTTTAGTACGGTGATCCATTACTGCAACGGCCTCCTCCTTGTTGACGGTGATCCATTACGCCTGCCGGTACGACCGAAGCGGCGCTTTTGATCCGGCTGTGTCGCCGCACTACGACTCCTCCCATCAACACGTACCCTATAATTTTTTGGGTTTGCTATGTGAGAAGATAAGGTGATTCCTGTTTTGGTGTTTTCTTCATACACCCGTCAATGGGGCGGGACGGGAGTTTGTGCTAGGGCGGTGTGCCCCTGGGCATCTCTATGACATGGTGACTACGCTTAAACCCTACGGGCGTGAGGATGTGGAAGTCAGCTGAGTATTATTGGCGGGGGTCACTCTATGTACATTATTGGAACAACATCATCATGATCCTGCACAACTTAGATGGGGCGTACGACATGCCTCAACTACCAGGGAATGCTAATGGTGAAAAGTCAAAAACTAGGGTATTCAGATCTGCTTGATAGGTCCGTTGTAGCGAGATACGAGAGAGGGGTTCATTAGGTGGCGATCAACAATTTCCATCTACAGGTATGGACACTGACGAAATCAGCCGATGGCCTGGTGAGGTGGTTGCTAGCACATGAGGCCAACCTTAGGGCCAGTTCTTTTGTGCTATCCTGTGGAAATAAGTTGCTATGAAAATAAGCTCTAGATAAGTTGTTGTGAAAATACGCTCCAAATAATAAGCTAGCTAGTTATTTTCAAATCCTGTTTTTAGCTTATATGTGGTATGGTCAGTGAAAAATTTGTTACACCCCTGAACTACCTATGAAAAGTTTGCTACTCGTAAACATAGCAACCATGGCCAAGGACTGGGAGGAGGGGAGGGAGAATGGGGTCCTCTTGCCGGAGTTGAGCGTCGGCCGGACCGAATCATGTCGAGTAGCAGAGGAGTGGGATGGGGGCAGAGCAGAACACGGTTGTGGTGGAGGAAACCAGGACCAGTCAGATCCATGGAATCGGCCGCCGGAGTTGAGCGCTGGTCGGACCGAATCGCGTCAGGTAGCAGAGGATTGGGGTGGGGAAAGAGAAGAATGCGGTGGTGGTGGCCAGATCCATGTCGTCGGAGTAGGGAGGGGTCGGGTGCGGAGGGGGGAGGGGGCGGGGTCGGTCGCGGAGGTGGAAGGAGGAGTCGGCAGCGGTGGGAGGCTCGGTCTGCAGCAGCGGCGGGAGGCGTGCTCGGTGGCGGCGGGAGGCACAGTCGGCGGCGACGGAGAAATCCTGCGGGAGGAGAGGGGCGAGAGGGATGTGTGGGTTGAGGGCGGTAGCATTTCCTTCGTAATATTGTGCAAGTGGGAGGGCGAGGGATTATACCGGTTCGTTTTTAAGTAGCCGCTGCGGGAAGCTGCCCACCCCTAGCTTTTTTCCATTGCGAAGAAGTGGGTTGTGGAAATAAGTTAAGCTGGCTTCTCTAAAACGAGTTCTTTTGAACTTTAAGCTTATTTTGACAATAAGCTCCTAGAGGCTGCAAAAGAACTAGCCCTTAGTCCTTATGATTTGATATTACTCCTAGGACTCGGATGAGGACAACTTCATTGACCCTGATGAAAGTGCCATCCACCTCAAAGACGAGGAATCACAACATTATTACAGGATCCTGGGATTACATCCGCACAAGGATGTGGTGTTTCTGTTCAATCGAATCTTATTCCAAGTCGTGGCATACCATTTCAAGACCTCGAGGATGCAATACTTAGGATGGCGGCTTGTACGCATTCATGGTCCTCGTGGTGTCCACGCCGCATTTCCTTATCGCCCGTGCTACATGGATGCGCTTCCATCAACTAAATTACCCTTCAATATATGGTGTTGCTATAATGGTTAGTGAATAAGCGTTGTACCAAAGTATTCCACGAATCTCATTTCGGCCTAATAAATCTCTCCTGAACGTCACATTGGGTGGAAATTTTCCCAATACCGTAGCGATAGTGTCGTCTTTGTGGTATACAATATTGTACAGTGTTGGATAGTGTTGTAGCCATTAGGTGTATTGCTCGGAGCGGGAAATCATCCGGGGATGTTTTACCGGCTCTGGGTGAATATCAGACAGGCAATACGGAGGGGGAATGTTCCACGTTCGGTATGTTATAGGGGGTTGGGGGTGGGTGGATATGTGGGTAGCGTATTCATACTCGTTGTATTTCTCTGAGCAACTTTCATGTATAAAATATTTTCATCTGACTTACATATTAAAAGATATGAATTTCTATAGTTTTAACCAATTTCTGGATTTTCTTTTATTAAACAATTGCAACATTATCCAAATAAGTGAATGTTGACTGGTCAACCTGACATGAGGGGCGTACATGTCATAGCCTGAGGCCTGTCGTAGGCTGAGGTCATACAAAAATAGGACCTCACTTGAACCGCCTACAAAAGATTTAGGACCTAGATATGCATTTTGAAAGAATTAGGACCCAAGTGACACTGCGTGAAAAGAATTAGGACCGCCAGTGCATTAACTCTTTTATGTGATACTATTGAAAGAAGTTGATCGCTATGGTAGGACCTTTGCTTTTTTTTCTTTCTTTTTTATTTTCTCTTTTGGTTGTGTGTATATCTGATGTCTTGCGACATTTTATTGGTGCAGAGGCTGGGTGTAATTGGTATCTTTGCGATATTAATATATTCCCCTTTTCAAAAAGATTATCCTATTTTATGCAACATGAGAGTCAACTGAAAACATATGAGATTAATGGTTTGAATGCAGTTGCCTCTGTTTCACTTGAGGTTGAATGGATTGGCTGAATTTCAGATTTTAGGTAGTGCAATAGTCTTTCGAACTCTAGAATTAATGGAAAATGTGAAAAGCATGCGAGGTTGCATGTGAGAGTAAATGTATGTATGATATAATCATGCTACTTGGTGACACTACCTGATTTTCTATTGGCCTTCATTTTGGTTAAGAAAGCATTGTGGCAGGCTGGCAGTAGAGGTCCTTTGTTGCACTAATTATAATACGCGATGTCTCAATTTTCTTGATATGTTGATATGATGCTGGTAAACAATAGCACGGTTGGCTGCTCTTGATGTGAGCATTTCATAATTATAAGGATTATCTTTAAGATATGTTTGCCAAGATATGTCCAATATATTTCTTCTTGGTAAATATTTACATGGGCTAAAGTATCTAAGCCATGTCTCTTTGGGTTTTAAAATGTATGCAGGCAGATATATTTTTTCTATAAAAGGGACAAACGAGGTTTTAATTTTCTTGCTGTGAGGACATTTGTCGTACCAAGAAGCAAATGAGTTTACGTGTCCTGAAAATGTTCCAGAAAGGAAGATTTAGGTTTTTAATCATGTTTGCTTCCGGGAAGGAAGAGCGCAAGAGTTTCCAAGCATAATCACACTTTGAAAAGGAAAAGGCCAATGGTCAAGAGTGAAGTATTACGTAGAAATTTTTATTAATTCTTTAAGCATTTCATATAAGGAGCCCGTTGTTTCCGTTTAAAACTATGTTGTTGTTTTTATACATCTTTAGTCATGTTGCAGCTAGCATATGTCATGTTGTGAATGGATAAAATTTATCTTGTGAGAACAAGTGAAACATGTATTGTCGCTTCTCCTGCATATGCTTATCTGCCTTACTTCCAATGCAAATCGATCGTCTAGAACAAACCTATTCTAGCTTCAAAAAAAGAACCCTATTCGGTGGATCCATTTTTTTTTCTACCAGAAACCAGATTTGAACAGGTGACACGAGGATTTTCAGTCCTAACAGATCACCAAGAAACTAGTTATGCTACACAATAAAATACTCGTATTGCTCAAGAAAAGTGTGTTTCCACGAAGCATATCAATCGCGTGAGCAAAGCGCGCACGTACTAATATAAGTTCAGATCGACACCGACGGTTTAGAACAATGGCAGTGTTTAGTGAGTGGGTTAGGCAGGTGTTTTGGTATTCTAAAATAAATCGATCGACACCGACGGATTAGAAAAGAGTGTTCTCACATCATTGCGCTCTATGCGGTGCACATGGCCAAGCACAGATTTTAATTACTTTGAGTTGGAGATTGGTTTAACACTTTAACTACAGCTATCTCTAAACTTGTTTTTTCTTAATTTGTACTGCAAGAATCCATGTGTATTCCGTATTTCTACAGGTAAGGTCTGTGTTAGTATTTATTCTAACTGCAAAAACAAATTGTTTATCGCTTAAATGAATGTATCTAACACTAAAAAAAAGCTAGATACATCCATTTGAACGATAAGTAATTTCAGTTGAAGAGAGTAGTACTTATTCTAATATCGACAGCTTATATGAAAATGGCGTTAAGAAGGATCCAGCAAAGCAGAAACACGGTCACACCTGATGGCTGATGACGTCGAGCGAGCCGCCGGCGGAGCGGCGATCGCCGGAAAAGGATAGTGTTGCCTGGATTCGCCGGAGACGGTGCTGATTTTCAGAGATGGATTGGTTCAAGAGCTTACTGACTAGAGCGTGGAACACTCCAGCAACACAGCCTGGGTTGTACCCGGCCGTGAGCTACAATCATTATTATTCTTCATCCACCATGCATGGACCCAATTCAAGCACGATGAACCCGTGACTCCCGGACAACACGGAGACCTCCAACAACTCACACGGAGACCTTGAGCCGGCAAAGCTAGTCAGCCAGCCAGTCAAGCCACACTTGTAAACTAGCCGGACCGATCCATCTCCAAAGTCCCAAACCACTCTTCCCGGCGAGCCCAGGCACCCAACGCCGGCAAGGACATCTCTTTTCCGGCGAATACATCTTCTCCGCTGCCATTGGCATCTCAGTCGCCTCATCAGGTAAGACCAAATGATCTTCGTTTCTGCCTTGCTAGCTCATCCCCAGTTTAGTTCTTGGTGGCTTCTCATAAGCCAGGAATCAACTCATTATTCTTGCTCACAGGCTCCGATTCCGCCCAACACGAGCATATGGGTCCTGTCAATCTCCTCTTCTTCCTGGTACCGCTTACAACTGCGGTGGCACTTCTCTCCGCCGCACAGGGCTTGGACCATTCCATGGTGAAACCATCAACAGTGTGGATCAACAACGCCGACTCCTACTCCAGTGACCCAATTCTGCAAAGTATTATACGACCAGAAGATTACTCCTCTGGATTTGCCTTCGTGGCAGGGTTTGTTTGTGTATCCACCCTCGTGTGCGATGTGTCCCTCTTTGCCGTTTCTTTTGTCAAAGTCTTCAATGGCACATCGAGCGGGTATCGTCCGCTGCAGACGGTCTGGTCCGCCAACCGGGATCGCCCTGTCAAGAATAATGCCACCCTTGAGTTTACCTCGGACGGGAACTTGATCCTCCGTGATGCTGATGGTAGCCACGTCTGGTCAAGCAGCAACTCGGGCCGGTCTGTGGCAGCCATGGCAATCAGCGAGATTGGAAATCTAGTATTGCTTGATCAGAGGAAGGCAGCAGTGTGGCAGTCATTCGATCATCCTACTGACACAATGGTCCTTGGGCAGTCACTTCGTGAAGGTATGAGGCTCACATCAAATATTTCTGCAACAAATGCAACCCAGAATAAGTTTTATATTAGTGTACGTCCAGATGGATTATATGCTTATGCTGAATCCACACCACCACAACTCTACTTTACGCATACCATGATCCAAAACAAGACAAGAAATGATCCAACAAAGGTTACATTCATGAATGGAAGCATCAACATTTTTTGGCAGCCAACCTATCAATATGATATTAATATTTCGCTGCCAACAGCCAAGTCCGGCCAGTACATGAGATTTGAGTCAGATGGACATCTGAGGTTGTATGACTGGTTTGCGGATTCGTTTAGTGGCGGCAGTTGGGATGTGGTGTACGATGTATTGGGATCCATAGGAATGGATGATTGTGCTTACCCAACGGCCTGTGGGGAGTACGGCATATGCACCAGGGGGCAATGCACATGCCCAGTTGATAATAATTCAGGTTCAAGCTACTTCAAGCTAGTGGATGGAAGGAAACCAAATCTTGGTTGCACACCATTAACTCCAATCTCATGTCAGGAAATACAACACCATCAGTTATTGGCCATTCCAGACATTTCTTACTTTGATGAAAACCCCGTGGTTGTAAATGCAACAACCAATGAAGATTGTCAGCAAGCCTGCTTGAAGAACTGCTCCTGCATGGCAGTTCTGTTCAGAGCTAGAAAATGCATGTGGATGACCAAGGTCTTCTCCCTGCAATTAATACCGTCCGAAGATGAACGTCACCTCTCCACTGTTTACCTCAAGGTGCAGGGTAGACCCTCAATTTCTCCATCCACTTCAAACAATAAAAAGGTGATAGTAGGTGCTACAATTGGAGCTATTACTACTCTTGCATTGCTTATCATTGTTGCCATTCTTTATCTACAAAGGAGGAGGAAGTCTCGAGAAAAAGACGAGGAATTTGATTTTGATCAATTTCCCGGAATGCCGACAAGGTTTTCTCTTGAGACATTGAGAGAATGTACCGACGGGTTTGTTAAGAAGCTCGGAGAAGGTGGGTTTGGGACAGTTTTTGAAGGGAAATTTGGTGAAGAAAGAGTTGCGGTGAAACGTTTGGAAGGTGCTAGGCAAGGAAAGAAAGAATTCTTGGCAGAGGTCGAGACTATTGGTAGCATCGAACACATCAATCTTGTCAGCCTGATTGGGTTTTGTGCAGAGAAGTCTGAGAGGCTTCTAGGTTATGAATATATGTCAAGAGGGTCGCTTGATAGGTGGATTTATTACCGCCATAACAATACCCTCTTGCTTGGTGCACTCGGTGTAGGATAATTCTTGATATTGCCAAGGGCCTATGCTATCTTCACGAGCAGTGCAAGCGAAAAATTGCTCATTTGGACATTAAACCACAAAATATTCTCTTGGATGACAGCTTCAACGCCAAAGTGGGTGATTTTGGACTGTGTAAGTTAATAAATAGGGACCAAAGCAAGGTAGTGACAGTGATGAGAGGAACACCTGGGTATCTAGCACCTGAATGGTTGACATCGCATATTACTGAAAAAGTTGACGTCTACAGCTTTGGAGTTGTTGTGATGGAAATAGTAAGTGGAAGAAAAAATATTGACAACTCTCTGCCCGAGGAGAATGTCCAGCTCATAAATTTGTTACGAGAAAAGGCTCAAAACAACCAATTGGTTGATCTTATTGATAAGCATAGTGATGATATGGTCTCATACCAGGAAGAAGTGGTTCAAACGATGAAGCTTGCAATATGGTGCCTGCAACATGACTGCACTAAAAGGCCTTCAATGTCAACCGTGATCAAGGTATTGGAAGGTGCGATTAGCATCGAAACTTTCAATGCAAATTCACTCATGTTTGTTCAAGATAATCCATCAACATATTCAGCTCCATTTGAAGCATCCATATTATCTGGCCCAAGGTAGAAAAGGTGGGTAACGAGCAGAAGAAATCATATGTATGCGCTTAGGCTTTTGTATCATATCCCTTGTACTATGGAAGTATGTTTGAAATGGCACCATTTGAACTTTCCAGGAAATATACATGTTTGATTATTTGGTGAAGTTGTACCTCATGGTCTTGTACCTTTGTAGATGAAAAACTAGCTCTCCTTGATGAAGAACTCCATGGTAGTTCTCCTTTCACTAGGCATTTTTCGGTGTACAGAGAGCATCGAATCTTATCCATGCAACCCCTCCTGCTGCTACCCATATGATACATTGGGTCTGTATAGCATAAAAGAAAAGAGACTGGGGTTTCATAATTCTGATGGACTGAATCGTCAAGTTTGGTAAAGACCATCAAAATAATTAAGTTGTAGAAGCGACAGCAATAGCAGTTTACACTGAAATAAACTGTACATTAATAGAAAACAGAATAGGCAATATAAATTACAGAGTATTTCTAATCCTCCTTTTATGTTTCATGGATGACAAGCTGAAGTCAAGCACAACACCATTGTTTTCTTGCAGCACAAATCATAAGAATGATGGCAAATAACTAGTAATAACATTAAAAGTGAATGTATACCCTAAAGAAATCTATGCACCTTAGTGCAGAGCAATGCTAAAGGCAAATTGCCATGAACAACACTCATGTCCCCAAATCAACTGAAGCACCAACCAATCAATGCAGGATTAAAAGCAAGGGCGCATAACTAATGATAATGAAATAATAATTCAAAGAAAGGAAAGAAATGGGTGGTTTCATCTATTGAAAACCATGTTATTGAGCATCATAATTACAATTGGGAACGGCTTGTCAGAAGCAGAGAGGTGGTTGCATTCAGAAAAGACTAACTTGCATTTCACAAGGCCAACAGAGGAACCCCATTACTCATAAGAGTGTCTCGAGGCACTCCCAATGGTTTGTATCACAATTTTAAATCACCGCCGAAACAGCCGCGCTATCGTCGATCGGAAACGGCCGCACGATTTGCACAGCCCAGGGAATCGCAGGAGATCGCGCCATTCCTGCCGTAGCCATAACTGCAAATTTCTATGCCGCGATTTCCTTTTTCCTGTGATTTTAATCAGTGGTTTGTATATGCAGTTGTATCTGGGGGCATGGATATGACCTTTTAGACAGCTTCTCTTGTTGTGATACAACTGACCATTACTAACATTTAATCATGTGTCCTACATGAGGCAACATAATCTATAAGAACAGACAAAGGCTGTTCGATTTGTGATTCAAGCACAGTAAAAAACCAAAAAGTGAGCTCTAAAATGGTCAGATAGATTGTAGCTGCACATGGGATTTAAGCAGACGTCATTCGACACTGAACTGTACTACATGACTGAACTGAATATACAGAAACCAGTTGAAAATCTCAGCATCACGATACTCGTTAACCGAATTCAATGTATCACCAAACGCTCCATGTATAGGTAGTAGGGCTCAAATATGCACATGCAACAACAGAGCAAGATTACCACTCCCCTGACCTTTGATGTGACGGCATCATCTGACAGAGACTCCAGTAAATAAATACTCCTAGAACGATTAATGCGAAAGCGAGTTACCGAGATTAGAAAACAAAATACTGAATTCAGATGTACCAATGTCACTGATGCGGAGTAGAGTCGCCACGGCAGGGATTGGCCTCCGGGGCGGCGGATCCAGCAAGCACCGAACGCGGCGGCCGCCGGCGAGCAGTTGCTCCCGTACGTCCTCTTTCCGCCATCTCCCGGTGAGGCATGCACCCTGGAAGCAGTACACTGACGACGACGGCGGCGGCCGAGCAGTCGTTCCTCCCGCCATTGTTCTCCCGGAGCCATAGGCATGGCGGCTGGATTTGTAGTGGGAGGATGCAGGAAAATAATCCTATACGACCTGGTCTCACGCCAGCAATCTGAAGACCAATTCCATCAGACGACACGTGGCACTACAAATCTTAAAGCATCCCCGTGACTCACCTCACCTTATCCCCAACCCTCTGCCTAATCTTGATTATAATAAGGCGAGTTCCTTTCCGTCGGTGCCACGGCCAGATACGGATGGCATGACAGACGGCGGTGGCCAGCCAACCAGCTCCTTGTGTTTTGCCGGACTAGATGGATTCGTCTGGACGAAGGACTAAGCGGCGAGCAGCAGAGTTTCACGGGCGTTGAGGAGCAAGGCCGCGAATTGCGAGGGCGAGCAACACAATTGCATCGCCGTCGAGCAGTATGGCCACAACCGACAGCGGAGCAACCGGAACAATTTGAACAGAACGGAAATTGTTGAGGAGTGTGGCTGCACGGGCAGAACGGAGCAGCGGCAGTAGGCTTGCGTGCACCGGCGAGGAACGGAGCAGCAACGAATGGAGAATAGCTGTGTGAATCTGAGAAGAAGCTATCGGGGGATGGAAGAGAGGTCGAGGTGCTTTGAGATCAATTTTCCAGGTGGCAGCATCAGAAGAGGGTCCAACAATTCTGTGCGTGCGACCCGGGTCGTATAAGAATTTCTTCCGAGGATGCAAAATGGGGATCTCGGTTCCAAGTGACACACGTGGACATGCCCCTTTGGAATTTGGGACGTGTCGACGTGGTCACAAAAGAATTTAGGCCATCTCCTGCTCGGATCATTAAACCTTTTGAAATTTTAAGATTGAATTGTCTGGATCAGTTTTACAATCCAACGCGGCTCTGATCCAATCCAAACGAGGTTTTGCGGGAGTCGAGACATCAAAACACCCGCTTTTGATAACCTGGCCCTACCAAAAAGCTCTTCACATCAGAAATCCTTCACATGTTACGAGCAATGAAATGAGAAGATCATGCGGACCAAACAATGTTACTGATGATCTAACAAGAATGCAAGCCTCTCCTTGTGTTTTTCATTCTTGTATATGTATTTTAAAAAAGAAACGGCAAGATGATTTGCAGAAAAAGCTATGATTAAAGGAGAGAGTGCATGCGTGATAGGAGAAACTACATTAGGATTCAACACTATGTTATTGAAACTAGAGATAATATCATTGAGGGTCGTAGAACTTGCGCTCGATGTTTATTTTGGTGCTAAAACTTTGAAAACTAGAAGATGTCCCGCACGCTTGTTGCGGAATTTTTTTGCAAAATATTTCAGTGAAAATATTTGATTAAATGAAGCATATATATTTGAAACAATAACTTTTAAACTAATATGCGGATTTAATATAAATATCATAGTAAAAATAAAAATTCTCATGCATACATGTTGCATGTGGTTTTTTATTATGCATAGTGGCATATTGAGGTGGGTCTTTCTCATGCATGTTGGATTATGAGGTGGCATGCTTGCATGTTGAGAGAAATATGTTAGTGGAGGGTGATGTGGCATGCATGATGAGGTGAAGTGTGTGCATGTTAAGAGAATTGGTAGTAGTGGAGAGCAACTTCTTAAGAATGTAAGATACGAAATATCAGTCACATAACTTGATTCGAGCGTGCAGATACGGTCACAAATAAGTATGCAAACGTAGACCCCACTTGTCAGTGAGTGATGGCGATTAGCAAACGTTTTTACACTAAACACCCTTATAATTTTTATTTGTAGACAAATAGACCATCACGATGCATTTTTACATAAAAGTCCCTTGTATTTTTACTTGCAGAAACACTAACTATTGTGCAACTCAAATACTATTTATTTTTTAAAGATATATGAACAGTGGGTCCTACCTATATTTACTAAGCGAAAAATACTACGAGTAAAATAATTGAGCATGAGAATCCAACTCACAACTTGGGGTTTTAGTCGAACCATCCTACCCAGTTGGCCTACTGAAGTGTCATGTTCGAACGTATTCAGTAGCCCTATATAGCCTCCTCAGTCCATTTTGCACGATGGATTGTTGTCTAATGCGACACATTTTATAACGTTAATTATGTTTAATTCACTGTTGCTAGATAAGTTTTAATAGTCTTCCATAAATAATATATATATAATCTATTATATTCTATTATTAAATATTTGAGATTAATTTCAAAAACATCAATATACTAAAATTGTGAATTAAAAATTATTTACATAAATTTGCAAATAAATAAATACATATGTTTTCAAATAATACCATGAAAATTTATAGTTTCTCAATTTTCATAATGAAAAATAAATATATAAATTTGAAAAATATTTATATATTTATTCAATGTATTTTCTCATTGATATATTTATTTGTAAATATATAAAATGCATAATGATCTTATAATATTTTTAACAATTAGAATATTCTAACTTTAATTTTATTTTATGGTTATAAAAATTAATCACAAGCATTTTATTTATACTTTAATATTGATAGTTTAAAATATTATTTAAAATAAACCTAAATATTTTAAATATAATAAATTAAATTTATAGTTGTATTTCATTATTCATGACAGACACTTGTAATTTAACTTGTTGCAAGGAATAAAAAAAATTAACATTGCAAAATGGGACGCACTGGGCAACAACCCATTGTGCAAAATGAGCCGACGCGGTGAAGAAGGATATGAAGTTGCGGAATCCTTTATTGACAACCAATTTTGCTAGGCCAACTGGCCAAGACCGCGCGGTGTGAAACCAATATCGCGTGTTCGGATCATTTTCATGATGCATTTCATTTAACCAGTACAATTATTTGTATTTTAGCAAATAAAAACATTATAAGGATGTTTTAAAAAATGTGTGGCGATTGTCATCTCTTTTGACAAATAAAAAAATTACGAGGGTGTTTTTGTGTAAAAATACATCATCTAAACGTCATCGCTCATTGACAGGTGGGGCCATACACATGGATAAATCCATATATACATTTGTGACCATATATGCACGTCTGAGTCAAGTTGAATGAATGCAATTCCATATTTTCAAATTTCTAGCACCAAACTGAACATCGTGCGCAAGTTATATGACTCCCGGTGATATTACCTCTTGAAACTATAATGGTGTGCGGACATTCTCACGGCGGAAGCTTTGGCTGTTAGATTCAGATTGTTTCTTGCGCAATGAGCGGGATGTAATCGAGTCGTCATTAATTCTAATAATCTAGAGGTTACTGAAACAATGAATAATGGCGGACGATTGACAAGAGCGGCGAGGACGGTGTTTGATGATATATTGTTACTTTATGGCTTGTGATTTTTCAATTTCTAGGTTTGAACATTGTAATAGAAAAGCAAATAAGGTTGCTCATGAACTTCCTACACCGGCTAGATTTTCTTTCCCTATTGAATGTTTTGAGGAGCCTTTGAATGAAATTGTACTACCTCCGATCGGAAATACTTGTCCGATCAGAGGGAGTACCTCTTCTCATAAACGATGTAACTATTGTTTTGATTAAATAAAGTCTTGTGTTATTTCAAAAAGAAAAGATTCAACACTGTGTTGGTCCAGCATTATTCTTATCTGTCCCAAGGTGAGATAGGTGGTCGATGATTATGTTAATGTTTTTTTTTGCAATAGATTTCTCCTTTTCTTATAAAAGAGTAGGCTTGTCTTACATCTACTCCCTCCGTTTCATAATATATCTTGTTTTAGCAAGCTATTATGGAACGGAGGGAGTAATATGTATCCCTCTCCTATTTCTACACTTGGGACTATATCTGGAAAAAAATCAGCCATTATGTTGCGTGTGACACCATACTGTAGATGTGAAGGTGGATACACACAATATTGATTCTGTATGCCTAACAGATGTTAGGTGAAAGTCTGAAAGTCGGAAATTGGGATGAAAGTCAGTAGTTCTGTTAAACCAAAATGAATGGGAGGTAGAAGGTTTTTCCGGGTATTCTCCTACAAGCTAAAACTAACAGTGTATCAATTAATCAATATGCAGCCAAGGTATGATTAGCTTTTCAAATATTTGACCCACACATAAGCCTGGGAATAGTTTGTAATCCAAACTAAACCCAGTCCAATCCATGTGCGTATAAGATCAGCAACCAAACCAAACCAAACCAAATATGCAGTGATAGAATCCAAACCAATCCAAACTGTATGTACTTTGAAGCCAAACCGATCCAAACTATTCCCTACATACAGTTGGAATCTGCAGTTTCAAACCATACTCCATTCCAAATTGTGTTACAGTCTACAGTACAACCTTAAACTCCATCAGAAATATGAACGTACAGTTACATGAACGTACAGTTAGAGCCCTTGCAGAGTTACATGAACGTACAGTTACAGCCTTGCATGAACTTGACATCAGGGCATTAAGCTTCATTACATTTACATGAAGAAACCAAACAGCATAAGCATTATCATTTCAGAAGGATCTTACACGGTCATTAAGCGCCATTTTCCCGATGTTCTTCTACAAACTACAACTCACAGTGTATCAACTGAACCGGTAACTTCAGTTTGATGATTCCAAAAATCCAACGATCTATGTTTCAGACTTGATTCGATCCCAGTCCATTTCAGTCTCATTTCCCCCCCTATTTGGGTGTCCTTTGCAATTGAATCATTGGGATCTAAACCGGAACTCAGTAACACACACGCAAATCTTACTGAACCGAGCTCGAGCTGAAGAGAGTGCCGCTGAAGCAGAGGGGAAGGCGGAATTTGGCGAAGTGAAGGTAGGCGCAGGCATCTGATCGGCTAGCAATCAGCAACCCATCACAGGGGGAGCACCGGAGCAGGCCGAACTCTTGGGCTGAAAACAAATCTCACACACTACCATCAGGAATACTCTCCCAAAAACATACGATCACTCAATTTCCCTCAGAAAAATATACTATATTCTTAGTGTTAGAATTCAGATATGACCTGATGTAATCTCAACCAAACTCTGTCTAACCTCTTTCCCTCTCCCTCACGTATCCTGTATTCCATAACATGTACGCCAAGATTGAGGGTTGATATATAGACACCTGCGGCTCCCTGTTTCGGCAAGCCGAACGCTTCTGTCTTTCATGGTATACAGAGCCGATCTCTTCCCCACATCTAGCTAAGAAAACCTCAAATCGTCGAGATGTCTTCCTCAAGCACGGTCGCCCTCAACCTTGGCGTCGCCCCTGCCGAGAAGCTCACCAGGGGAAACTATCTGCTATGGAAGGTCCAGGTCATGCCAGCCTTGCGCGGAGCGCAGGTCACTGGCCTCCTGGACGGCACCGACGTCGCGCCTCCAAAAACAGTGGAGCAGCCGCAGACGGACAAGACGACGGCGACAGCGCCGAACCCGGCCTACGGGCTGTGGCTGTCTAGGGACCAACAGGTCCTCAGCTACCTGCTCAACTCTCTATCGAAAGAGATTCTCGCGCAGGTGATTGGCAAGGAAAGCACTGTCGATCTTTGGGTTGCGATCACAACCATATTTGCATCGCAGTCACAATCGCGGATTAAAAATCTGCGTATAGCCATCGCCAATACCAAGAAAGGAACCATGCCCAGCACTACCTTCATGGCCAAGATTAAGTCTCCCGGGGATGAACTTGCAGCCGCCGGGCGCCCGGTGTCAGAACCGGAGATGGTTGATTACATCCTCGCAGGATTGGACAGAGACTATGATCCAATTGTTGTTGTTGTTGGCGCCATCAAGAATACCATATCAGTAGATGACCTTTGTGCCCAGATTGCTGCCTTTGATCAGCGCCTTGAGATGTTAGGTGATGCACCCAATGGCGGCTTCCACTCCTCTGCCAATGCGGCGTACCGTGGGCGCGGTGGACGAGCCCGAGGACGCGGACGAGGGACTAGGGGCCGTGGTGGTCGTGGAAATCGCCCTCCTGGCCCTAACAACGCTGGAGGAGGTGGACGTGGACATCCCCAACAATCACAACAACAGCAGCAGCCTCGAGATCATCCAGAGTGTCAGATCTGTTACAGGTTTCATGCAGGAGGAGCTCGTGCGTGCTGGTGGCGTTATGAGGATGATGAACTTGCAGAAAAGAGTATCAATCTTGCTGCAAACTCATATGGTGTTGACACGAATTGGTACGCGGACACCGGCGCCACGGATCATATCACCGGAGAACTCGACAAGTTGACCATGAAGGAGAGATACAATGGCCGTGAGCAAATCAACAATGCAAACGGAACTGGTATGATAATTACTCATGTTGGTAGTTCAATTGTCAATACCCCAAATAAGAATCTTCATCTCAAAAAAAATCTTACATGTTCCTCAAACTGCAAAAAATCTTATCTCGATTCATAAATTCACTCGTGATAATCATGTCTTCATTGAATTTCATCCTTACTTCTTTTGTATCAAGGACATGGCCACGAGGAGAACAATTCTTAAAGGTCGATGCGTAGGAGGACTCTATCCACTCATCTCTTCATCATCACTATCTTCAAATAAACAAGTTTTTGCAGCCATCAAGCCGTCTCCAGCAAAGTGGCACAGTCGTCTCGGTCATCCTTCGTTTGTTATTGTCAAGCATGTCATTAGCAATAATAAACTTTCTTTTTGTCATAAGTCTAGCATTGAGTCAGTTTGTGATCCATGTCAACAAGCAAAGAGTCATCAACTACCATATCCCATATCTACTAGTGTCTCTACTTCACCCTTGCAACTTGTATTTTCTGATGTATGGGGACCTTCCCCTACTTCAGTAGGTAGACAATCGTATTATGTAAGTTTTATTGATGACTATAGTAAATATACTTGGATCTATCTTCTTAAGAAACGATCAGAAGTGTTTCAAGTATTCTTGAATTTCCAAAGTCTTGTTGAGAGAAACTGAACACAAAGCTCATTGCTATGCAAACCGACTAGGGAGGTGAATATGAGAGACTGAATTCTTTCTTTCAAAATATTGGCATAGATCATCACGTATCATGTCCTCATGCACATCAACAAAACGGATCTGCTGAAAGAAAACACCGTCACATTGTTGATGTAGGACTTTCACTTCTAGCCAATGCATCCATGCCACTAAAATTTTGGGATGAAGCCTTTTTGACTGCCACATACCTCATCAACATACTTCCTAGTAAAGTCATCAAATACGACACTCCTATCACACGCCTTTTTGGCACTACCCCTGACTATAACACTCTTCGTGTTTTTGGTTGTGCATGTTGGCCCAATCTCAGGCCATACAATACACGAAAGCTTGCGTTTCGCTCAAAAAGATGTGTGTTTCTTGGGTATAGCTCTCTTCACAAAGGAGTTAAATGTCTCGATGTCTCCACCGGCAGGGTATATATTTCTCGAGATGTTGTTTTTGATGAATCCGTTTTTCCATTTGAAACTCTCCACCCAAATGCTGGAGCTCTCCTTCGCAAAGAAATTCTTCTTCTACCATCCCATCTCCATAGTTCTGATTACGGGGGCGACAATTGTACTAATCAACATGATGATATTGTTATTTCCAGTACTCCGTCTTTGCATGTGCAGGATCATGAAGAATTTGCCGAAGAACATGGTGCACAAAATAATCAGAACCATGAAGAAAATATAGCATAAGAAGCATTATTGCATGCTGTTGGAGAAGAAGAAGCAGGCGCAGTTCCCGAGGAAAATCTGGCGCCACCTGCTACTCCTGTACGCGACTTGGGCCGTGTGCTGACCAGACGACAGAATGGATCAGCGTCGGATCGAGCGCTGGGCAGGCGCCAGATACGTCAGACACTGCGCCAGTCACCGTGCGCTGTCGCCACCTCGGAGGACTTCCCAGGAGATTCTCCCGCAGACTCGCACGCGCGCATGCAAGTGGCCAGCAGCGGATCAGGCTCGGGATCCTCTGTGCCGCATGGAGATCTTCGTTCTGGCGGCGACTCAGACACACCAGCGACCACAGGATCTGCTGTGACATCTTCGACAGCGACATCTTCTGGATCCAGCAGGTCACAGGAGACAGGATCGTCTGCGAGTAGCAACTCTGCGGCGTCGCCTGTACAGCAACAAATTGTGCCAGTCTCTTCACGAGTTACAACCCGACTACAAAAAGGCATTCGAAATCCAAAGGTTCGAACTGATTGCACTGTTCGATATGGTATGCTGTGTGTTTCAGGAGAACCCTCACGGTTGGAAGATGCACTCAATGATCCAAGATGGAAACAAGCAATGGATGATGAATATTCTGCGCTCCTGAAAAACAAGACATGGCATCCTGTGCCAGAACAGAGGGACAAAAATGTCATCGACTGCAAATGGGTGTTCAGAGTTAAGAAGAAGGCAGATGGCTCAATTGACAGGTACAAGGACGACTGGTTGCAAAAGGTTTCAAACAGCGGTATGGTATTGATTACGAGGATACATTCAGTCCGGTTGTAAAAGCTGCAACTATAAGACTTGTACTAGCTATTTCAGTATCTAGAGGTTGGAGTTTAAGGCAGCTAGATGTACAGAATGCGTTTTTGCATGATGTTCTGGAAGAGGAGGTTTACATGAGGCAACCACCAGGTTATGAGGATAGTAAAACACCTACCTTGTTTGCAAGCTTGATAAAGCTCTCTATGGGTTGAAGCAGGCACCGAGAGCCTGGTATTCCAGGTTGAGCTCACAACTGAAGCAACTTGGGTTCAGTGCATCCAAAGCTGATACTTCCTTGTTTATCTATAATAAGGGAGATGACACTATTTTTGTGCTCATATATGTCGATGATATTATAGTTGCCAGCTCATCACAGAGTGCCACTGATGCCCTTCTTCATGACTTAAAGTCAGAGTTTGCCTTGAAGGATCTTGGGGATTTACACTTTTTCTTAGGCATAGAGGTCAAGAAAACTCAGGATGGTCTACTGTTGAATCAGGAAAAATATGCCTCTGAACTGTTAGCTCGTATGGGTCTGAAGGAGTGTAAACCGTCATCTACACCATTATCCTCGTCAGAAAAGCTCTCAGCACATGATGGAACTCCGCTCACAGAAGAAGAAGGTACCAAATATAGAAGTGTTGTTGGAGGGTTGCAGTACTTGACTTTGACACGTCCAGATATCTCCTTTGCTGTCAACAAAGTATGTCAGTACTTGCATGCACCCACTACAGATCATTGGACAGCTGTTAAGAGAATCATGCGATATGTGAAGCACACCATGAGCTTAGGATTACAATTCAGACGCTCAAGCTCTACACTTGTTAGTGCATTCTCTGATGCTGATTGGGCTGGCTGTAGTGATGACAGGAGATCAATTGAAGGTTTTGCAGTTTTCTTTGGTGCTAATCTTATCTCATGGAATGCTAGAAAACAAGCAACAGTATCCAGATCAAGTACTGAAGCGGAATACAAGTCACTGGCAAATGCTACTGCTGAAGTTATTTGGGTAGAATCCTTGCTTGAAGAATTGGGAGTTAAACAACAACGAATTTCCTGTCTATGGTGTGATAACTTGGGTGCTACCTATTTATCTGCCAATCTAGTCTTTCATGCTAGAACAAAGCACATTGAAATAGATTTTCATTTTGTGCGTGAAAGGGATGCAGATAAGAAATTGGAAATTCAGTTTATTCCCTCTAAAGATCAAGTTGCGGATGGCTTCACAAAAGCATTGCCAGTCAAGCTATTCGAAGAGTTCAAGAGGAATATTAATTTAGGATAGTTGAGATTAAGGGAGGGTGTTAGAATTCAGATATGACCTGATGTAATCTCAACCAAACTCTGTCTAACCTCTTTCCCTCACGTATCCTGTATTCCATAACGTGTACGCCAAGATTGAGGGTTGGCTCCTCGATATATATAGACACCTGCGGCTCCCTGTTTGGGCAAGCCGAACGCTTCTGTCTTTCACTTAGAAGAAAAATTGATGATCATTCTTTCAAAACAAAATTATGAGCACTCGAGTTACGAGCAATACGTGCCGCTAAGATAATCATACGATTCCTACACAAGAAAATTTGAAGAGTCGCGCCGCCAGACTGCGACGGAGTACTAAAGGGTGATTACAGAGACATGAACACTGTATAGCTGTCACGTATGAACAACAGGCAATGGGTTTGGCAAGTATTCAGCTCACATCCATATCCTGGGCATCCATACCTGTTCAATGTAAAGATGCGTGGCTCTCCTTGATGCTGAGTGCTGACCCCAGGCAAACTCGAACTTTCGTCGAAATGGTCTCTATTCATATGTGAAATGCATGTATGAAATACGTACGTGGCTCCTGTGATGCTCACACATACCACCATACCATCATTCCCTGACGTGGTCCACCGTGTGTACTGTGGACAGAAAGCAATGTTAATTTTGGGAGGAGACTTGCTGACTTGTAAGTCTACACCACGCCATCCACTGACATGGAAATCTTGGGTCAGTCACCAAAGCACGGCTACCAGCCAAGTCAGTCACGCTTGGGAACTATACCCAGATCAATCAATCTCCAAAGACCAAAGTTAATTAAGAAGCTCTCTTCCCAGCGGCCATCTTTTTCCTTCTCCGTCGGCAGCTTATCATCATCATCATCAGGCAGTTCAGGTGTGACAACCATGTTCATCTTGTTTCCACTCTGCAAAACCCGTCTTGTGTTTCTTGCTTGTTTTTCGTAAGCTAAGAACTAACCGGTTCTTCTTAAGCGATTACAGGTTCCGTCGAAGCACCATGGGCCTTCCTCTTCTCTTCTTCCTCCTCCTCGTGCTTGCGGCAGTAGCGCCGCGGCTCTTGGTGCCGAAGACCGTGAGCAATTCCGCGGAAGCTAATATGTTCGCGGCCAACATCACGTCCAAACCCTCAATGATTTGGACCAACAACAAATTTTTCCTCACCGGCTCCGGCGAACAAACCATCGTCGACCGTTATATACAAGGAGAAACTAACTTCAAAGGAGCTGACATCGAAGCAGGGTTCGCATGCATCTCGGCCTCCTCCCTGTCCCCATGCGACGACGAGTTCTTCTTTGCGGTATCCATTCAATACCTCGAGAGCGGCACCTCGCAGATAATCTGGTCCGCCAACCGGGCTCGCCCTGTCAGGAACAACGCCACCCTTGAGTTTACCTCCGACGGGACCTTGGCCCTCCATGATGCAGATGGTAGCCATGTCTGGTCGAGCAGTAGCTCAGGCCGGTCTGTAGCCGGCATGCTGATCACGGAAATTGGCAATCTGGTGTTGTTTGATCAGAGGAATGAAACTGTGTGGCAGTCATTTGATCATCCTACTGACACATTGGTCCCTGGGCAGTCACTTCTGGAAGGTACAAGACTCGCAGCAAATACATCTGCAACAAATATGACTGAGAATCAGTTGTATATCATTGTACGCCCAGATGGATTGTATGCTTATGCTGGATCCACACCGCCACAACTCTATTTTTCATTCAACTACTTGGTGCCTGACCCCAAGAAAGAAAACGATCCATCAAACGTTACGTTCATGAATGGAATACTCAGCATCTCTGCACAGTCAGATAGGTATAATAATAGTAGTATCACATTGCCAGAAACTGAATCCACCCAGTACATAAGATTAGATTCAGATGGACAATTGAGGTTGTACCAATGGTCTGATACTAATAGAAACTGGAATGTGTTTGATGTACTGAGTATGCAAGATTGTGCGTACCCAATAGCCTGTGGGGAGTATGGAGTATGCAACGCGGGGCAATGCACTTGCCCACATCAAGAGAACTTTACTTCAGCCTATTTCGTGCCAGTGGATGATGAGAAGTCGAATCTTGGTTGCGCACCAATAACTCAGATCTCTTGTCAAGAATTACAACACCACAAGCTATTGACCATTTCCGACATGTCTTACTTTGACAAAAACCCCACAGTTGTGAATGCAACAAGCATCAGTGACTGTAAGCAAGCATGCTTGAAGAACTGCTCCTGCAAGGCCGTTATGTTCAGCTATCATCATAACGATTCTGATGGAAGATGTGACTGGCTGACAGAGGTCTTCTCTTTGAAATCAACACAACCTGAAACTATTGGTTATAACTCATCTGCTTACCTCAAGGTGCAGCTTAGCCCCTCATCAAACAAAATCAAGGTGATGTTTATTGTTATTGGGGCTCTTTTAGGACTACTTCCTGTCGTTGTTCTCAGTCATTCTTTATTTACGAAGGAGGAGAAAGAACGACGACAAGACGAGGAATTTGATTTCGATCAATTGCCTGGAATGCCAAAAAGGTTTTCTCTAGCTAAATTGAATGAATGCACCGAAGGATTCAGTAAGAAACTAGGAGAAGGTGGATTTGGGTCGGTTTTTGAAGGGAAGTTAGGTGAAGAAAGAATTGCGGTAAAACGTTTGGAAGGTGCTAGACAGGGAAAGAAAGAGTTCTTGACAGAGGTTGAGACTATTGGCAGCATTGACCACATCAATCTTGTTGGTCTGATTGGGTTTTGTGCACAAAAGTCTGAGAGGCTTCTGGTATATGAATATATGCCAAGAGGGTCGCTTGACAGGTGGATCTATTACCGTCATAACAACAACCCTCTTGATTGGTGCACTCGTTGCAGGATCATATTGGATATTGCCAAGGGCCTGTGTTATCTTCATGAGCAATGCAGGCGAAAAATTGCTCATCTGGACATCAAACCCCAAAATATTCTCTTGGATGACAACTTCAATGCCAAAGTGGCTGATTTTGGACTGTGCAAGTTAATAAATAGGGATCAAAGCAATGTAGTGACTGTGATGAGAGGAACACCTGGGTATTTGGCACCTGAATGGTTGACATCGCGGATCACCGAAAAAGTTGATGTCTATAGCTTTGGAGTTGTTCTCATGGAAATAGTGAGTGGAAGAAAAAATATTGACAATTTTCAACCTGAGGAGGATGTTCAGCTCATAAGCCTATTACAAGAGAAGGCGCAAAACAACCAATTTATGGATCTGATTGACAAACATGGTGATGATTTGGTCTTACACCAGGAGGAAGTGATTCAAATGATGAAGCTCGCAATGTGGTGCCTGCAAAATGATAGCAATCAGAGGCCTTCAATGTCAACAGTGATCAAGGTATTGGAAGGTGCGGTGAGCGTAGAAACTTTTGATGCAAAGTCAATCATGTTCGTTCAAGATAATCCATCAACATATTCATCTCCAACTCAAGCATCCATATTATCAGGCCCACGCTGAAATGCTGAAATGAGTGGATAATTAAATTAACTTCTATGTTTTTGCTTCTGTATCCTGTACATATACTTTGGAATTATGTTTGGATTGCTCAAATTGTAATGTACAGCCAATATATATGTTTGATTGTCCATCCGCAAATTCAACACCGGCATCCGTCCAGCTTTAATCTTATCTATCCCAAGGTGAGATAGGTGGTCACTGAGTGTATGCTTTGCTTTCAACAGATTTTTCTTTTGACAAAGGATAGTATGCTTGTACATGGATTCTGTGTCCCTCTCATATTTCTAGACTTGGGACTGTATGTTGAAACATTTATGCTTAATTGCATGTGACACCATAGACCATACTCGACATCTGAAGGTGGGAAGTGGGACTAGATAACATTGGTGTTTTATACAATATAAGTGAAAAGCCTAAAATTTTACTTGGCTGAAAGTCTGAAAATCGATTGGGAATTGGGTTCTATTAGACCAAACAGAGTGGGATGCATCGATATGTGTCAAGGGATATCTAGCGTTTTAAATGTTTGGCCTACATCTTCAGTGCTCTGCTTTCAAATCTAGTGAGGATATATACCATCAAGATGTCTGGATTTTCTAAACGATTCCTCAAAAAAATAAGGGCTAATAAACGCTGCTACTCAGATAGACAACATACTGTATTATCTTTTCTGAAGCCTGTTATGTGACACCCATCAGTTGAACAGATGACAACAGCTTGATGCTTCCAAAAATCTAGCAATCTAGAATTCGGATATGGTTCACAGCCCACCACAGTCCCATTTTCCTAGTCTGTTTGGACATCCTCCGGAACTGGATCGTTGGATTTAAACCTAACAAAATACTGATTCCACAGCCCAAATCGTACTGAACCGGGCAGAGGTGGCCTGCCTGTGCCAGTGAGGGGGAGAGGGAGGAACCTGGCGAAGCAGAGGATCCTTGGGGGAGAAGGTGGAGGTGTCCGTGTCCGTCCGGGGAGGCGCAGGCGCTGCTCGCTGCCGCCAGCGCGCGGGAGGAGCGCCTCAGCGTCGCCTGAGGTGGGGATCGTGAGCGGTTCCGCTTCCGCGTAGAACCGCAGAGGAAGGAGGAGGTCGGACGACTGGCGGATCTTCTGAAGCCGCGCGAGGAAACCATGCCGGGGCAGCGGCGGCAGCGGTTCGTCGGAGCTTTGAGGGTTCACGGTGGCGCCGGAGGGGCAGGAGCCATCGAAGGGGAATGACGATTCAGCTGAAGAAACAAACAAAAATGACAGGTCTGTAAAAGAAACTTGAAAACTTGGAATACTAATATAAAAAGCACCAGAGAGGCTAGACCATTTGATCTCGTACGCCCAATGTTGTTAATCTAACGACCCAAATTACTCCCGTGTTGTATGGCACAACACCTCTAAACATATCAATTATGAGACCCTTTCTAACAGATGACACTTGACAATAAGAATTAATGCGCGACAAGTCAATTAATTCTCTAATGAATTCTATTAGCAAATCGCTCTAATCACGACTCTTTCCATCCTATCCTTTTTCCCACGCTTCTTTACGTGCTTGCGTGGTCATGCTAATACCTAGCTAACTTATGCAGCCTTTGTGCATGTATGCGTGTATCCATCGAGCAAATTAGGGCAATGGTATTGGGTGTATTTTCATGGCGGTGGTCGTCCGCGTCACACGGAATAGGTGCATGTACATGGCCACTAGACGACAGCGGTCGTGCTCCATGGCCTGGCGCGGGATGCGCAGGTGGCCTGTACACACTGGACCAGATACACAGACTTCTGCTTCGGCCTTCTCCGCCGTCCGTGCGGGTGCTGAGTAGGAGCTCATCGTCATAGACGCCGTCGACGGTTGTGACGCACGCCGCGCTGTACAAGGCTTTTCGTTGAGCGCCTATGCCCCTACCTTGTCACCTCACCGGCCTCTTCCTCGATCCTAGGGAGGCTTACGCTCGTCTCTGCTCTATTCCATGCGGCGCTCCGGAACTTTGGTTCCTACTTCTCTTCTCTCATAAACGAGCTCGGCATGCTGACGACAATGACGACAAGGATGACGCCTTCGTGCGTCAGAGGGACATCCACCTATGTTCGTGTTCAACCTTGCCACGTAAGCAAAACCGCTTGTAAAACCATTTTAATCAAGGCGAGGGAATGGTTTACCTGGCTTGGGAAAGCTCAGGGGGTCAAATGCCCTGTTTTTTAGTTTAGAGGGTGAACTGACCGATTTATGAAACCCCAGGGAGTTATGTGGACTTCTTTCCTCCCGTCCTTTCATCTTCTAATCCAAATCATCTTCTCTATCTGTTCCACACTTTCACCTCGCCGCCGGCGACGCGGCACAATGGAGCAGCCGCTACTGGATGACGAGGACGAGGCAACGATCAATTAAGAAATATGGCTGCACATCCATCAGGATCTTCTCCGCTCACGTCGAGGAACATGGTCGTGGATGGCGACGGAGAGAAGCGGCCCTGCGCCGGCGGCCGTGGCCGCGGCGAGCTAGCCGGAGAAAGAAAGGGGATTTGGTATGGAAGTTGGGAGTGGGAAACTTAGGATTAGGAACAAGATTTGTTAAAGAAACACTGGATAAGCAGTCTGCATGCTTTGAGATTTGGTTTTGACAGATGTCTTCGATTGGAATGGGTCTCACGATCGTTTTGTACGACCCGGGTAGTATAGGATTATCTTCCCCGTGACTCCCCCGCCGCCCCATCTCCACCACTCCCCCGACGCCCCTTCCCCAACACTGTCCGCCGAACAGCCGCTGCCGCCCATCCCCGCCGCCGCCGCCATAAGTTGATTCGTTGGATACTTATAACTTGAGTGTTGGATGCTCTAAATTTTTTTACAGTCTTTCGTATTTTTTTTGAGTGTTTCATGTAAGATAAACATGTGTGCTCGGATGTAATCTTGTTATTCTTCTACCATATTTTAAAGAGATGTTTTTTGAGTGTTTTATATAAGTTAAACATATTTTTTACTCTGAGTATAATACATTTACTTTGTATAATTTAAATCAGATGAATTTTTTTCTTTGCAAATGAAATATGAAGATGCTTTTCGTAAATTCAATCCAGTGCATCATTATGTTACTTTATCTCATTAAAATTAATTCAAATAATTATCAATTGATTTTTTTAGATAATCTTGATTTTATATTTTAGGTTAATCAATGAATCAATGAAGTCATTGAAACGTAATTGTTTATGGTTTGTAAATGTATCTCCAGTAGCAATGCACTGGCATTTTACTGTGAATTATAAATTTGCCCACATGTGCAATCATGTGCCGAGCATAGAATTTTGTTAATGTGCAACCGCGTCATGAGCATACAATTTTGTTAATAAGACATAGACTCGAAATATTTATTTGATATGTGGAAGATTTCATTCATATGTCATTCATAATGCTACATAGTCTTTCTATATTATTCATAATGTTAATAATTCTTTTTAAAAATATGATATAAAAAGAATAAGAAAATTTATTTTTACGGTTACACGTGCGTTGCATGTGCAAGCTTACTAGTAAACAGTAAAATCATAAAACTATCCATACTTGAACTTGATCAAACCCATTTTTATTTAAAATGCACATGTTTATGTGAGTGTCTTCTTTGTTTCATGTAAATCTCGTGAAAAGGGAAATTTTTGTATCTTTTGTGTTTGATGCAAAGTTTACCGGATTTTTGAGATGTGATTTTATTTAGATCTTTCTATGTTTTGCACTATATCTTCGTGGAACCAGCACGAATACCGATTTTTTCAAGCCAATGAGAAACATAGGTCAACAAAGGTCTCTGTTACACGGTGTTTAAGTGAATTCTTGTTCGTAGCTTATGTTCGATGGTAGAATAATGAAGCAAACTGCATCGGCGTCCATCGAACTTATCAAAAGGTGCAAGACTTGTATGAAACTCTACATATACTCGGTATTTTTAAAACATGAGACTAGTCCAGAAGGATCCAGAGTAGTTTCATTAAACTTTGCAACAAATTACAATTGTAAAGGGATCCCAAACAAGCATAAAATTACAACTCTCCTCAATAGCTTTCTAAAAATGACCCTCGACACGAGAGAAGATTACAATCTGATCCATAGTCCACCATCATCGAGAGAAGATTACAATCTAATCCATAGTCCACCATCATCGAACTTCATCACTAGACCAAGATCGCCCCACGCCGAGGACAAGACCACTTGGGAAGGGGATCTCATCCTTGTTCCAACATCCCTTGGACAGAAAAGAAACAAACGCTGAGACAAAGCTGAAACTATCTCCCTATCAACATGAAAATTGTGTTCGTTCAAAAAGAACAGCCAACGGTGAAGCAGCTGAGGCCGTTGCAGGACACCGCTGAGAATATGCACAAGGCGAAGAAGATGCATGAGCTTCCGATTCATCGTTCGAACCCCATCTTCGACGCGTCGACTAGCCTGGAGAGACTGGAGTTAAGGACACCTTATTGTTCCCCATCCACCATCATAGTGCCCAAGAACATATGAAGCAATCACCTCCAAGCTTGCTAGATCCGACCGACCCACAAGCTTATTGGAGGAGCTATCATGTAGGGCCCGATATGCGGTACTGTTCCAGATCTAGGCGTTTCCACCCAGATCCGGGGACGAAGCACATATCGGTCTCACCGCGACATATGACAAAGCCATATGCCCTGGATTTCCAACATGATATCACAACATTACAGATACAAGGATACAACATCTCATACAATCGGCATACAACTGCCTCAAATAAAATACAACAGCGGAAGATACATGTCTGAGTACAGACTACAAGCAAATGCCTACTGGCAAAGAGAAAAGCATCGATCCCATAACCACACGGGTCCAGGCCCTCCGCCGGGATCCGCCTAACTAGTCGTCGTCGAGTCTCCACGTGAAACGTCGATCACCATACCTGTTGTCGATCAAGAACCCTAAAAAGAGTTTGGGGGTAGTATCATGAGTACAGAGGTACTCAGCATCCAACTGTAGTGGTCATCTGACCCAGCAAGGACTTCATCACTCGTCATTCTAGGACAACTAGTAGTTTACGGTAAGGAAGGGGTAAGTGGTGAGGTTGCTGCCGCACTAGCATTTATGAAGTGGCTAACGATCTAGAGAGTAAGGTAAGAAGCCAAGCATTCGATGAGGAATCGCCTCCAACAAGTCTTGCTATCAACTACTACGCAAACATAACACCTATCCTATCCTTGTCCTCCTCTTCGCATCCCGACGAAGAAGAAGCAATCAAGGCACACACACACGTTGATCAAGTTATATTAAGATTATCTCAGCTGTTGTTGTCTATGAACAAGGAGTAGATCTCAAGTCGTCCATAACCGTGGACACGGCTTCTCGAAAAGATTTAACCCTGCAGGGGTGTACCAACTGCCCATTACAAGGCTCCGCACGCACGCCCATCTCTCTCAGTTGCTACCCATGATAGGCAAACATTTTATGATTTAGTCCCAAGAGATCCGGAACGACAGGTCCCTCTAACTAACAACGCACAAATCCGGGTGGCCCCCGGTGAGTCGACACCCAACTCAAAAGCCGGCCGCGCTATCGAGTCGGCCTCTATCGTCTGGACGAGGTCGGGTTAGCTACCCAAACAGATGTGGGCAGCCCCCTAGCTTCCAGGTGTGGACCAACAAAGGAACTAAGTCTCCGCTGGCCCGAGTTGTTTTAAATAATATCTGCCAGGAGCTACCCGACAGACACACACACGGTTTTCAAATGGTAAAATCAGCTTGGGCCACCACTAGAAATGTTTGAAGGTAGGTAGGTAAGAAAAGGGGACCCCATAAAATCCCACACGCGGTTAGGCACGCTCAGTCTTAAAACCAATACCCGGAACTCGGGTCCTAGGTGACTCGAATGGAACAAAGCGTCGGGGCGGGATAGCCTAGACCTTCCATCCTTCGTCGAATATAGTCAACATTTATAATAATCATATCATCAACAAAATATATAATAATGTGATATCCCACCCAAAGAGTAACAGGGTAACATCGTAGCATCCTAAGCATGCATACTAGGCAGGGGCTGAGCAACGAGCAATAGTAACATAGCAGTACATGGTTTGCTGGGAGGGGACATGGTTGTATCGGTTTGAAAGAGGCTGTAAACATGTGGTAGGATCAAACATCGAACCTAACCTAGTCTAGCATGCAAACCGCTGGTTGAAATAGAATGGATCATAAGTAATGTATAGTCCTTGCCTGTTGATAAGTCGGGTTCCGAAGGTGTAGTTGATCGCAAGCTCGCATCGTCTCCGAGAGGTACCCGCGGAAGCACACAAGAAGGAAATACTGGAAAGCAATCAACGAGCAACCATCTATTACTACGAGGCAAACACGAGCAAACATCAACAAGAAGGCAACAGGAGACATCGCACCTACCGTCGAGAGCGGTTGCTAACAGTTTAAGTGGGGTATCGGTCACACACGACAAATACCGCACGTTTACGGTGGTTCAAGTTGCTTAGCTACAGGTGATCAACCAACGGTTGTTAACATGGCAACTCAAGCAAGCATGACATAGCACACAAACATGTCAAGAGGTGAAGCACAAAATAAACTATCTATGCTAGACAATTTAAGTGAGGCACAATCGTAAACATGGCATCCACTAAGTGCCGCACGACAATTAAAAGAATTGGTACTGTTCTGTCCTAAACCACATTTTAGGTTGGTTAACAACAGGAAACAATAGCATAAACACAAAGTACACGAAAAACTAATCAAGTTACATATAAAGAACACCCCAAACGAAATTACGGTTAAAAAGATATAAGCAAAACAAGTTTCGGGCACAAACTGCCAACATCACGAAGCACAGTTTAGAGCATTGCATAAACAGGATAAACAATGCAAACATGCTCACAAATGACTTGCAATTAAAGTAGACATGACATGGAAAGCATGGCAAAAAGAATCATGCAAATAGGCATCATAGATCAAAAGATATTAAGCAAACAACATGGCATCGCAAAGTAACAGACTTAGAGAAAAACAGAGGTGGCTGTCAAAAACAACAGCATGCTAGACAATTTAAGTGAGGCACAATCCTAAACATGCAATACATGTAATGAAAGTAGACATGATGCTTAACAATATGCAATTGGAATCACTCAATTCCGATAAACGGTCGCGACACACTCGTCGACCGAAGTTGCAACAAATTAACAGTTTCAGCAACAGCAGCTCAATAACCTCAGGATAGCTACTTTGGAGCAAGATATAAGCATGATGCAGCAAGCAAATATGGCATGTGAATACATGAAACTGAAGTAGAAACATTGCTTAACGCAACGCAAAAGGAATCAATGCAATAGGCCTCATGGATTTGTTACAATCATCATGCAAAATTGCAACAAAATAATAACAACAGCACATAACAAGAAAAAGTAGCAGTTTAACGGCCTGATGACCTGTTCAGCACACAATTACACAATCAAGATGAGCTCAAATGCAAATGCTCAGAAAAGATGAAAGCTAGAGCACGCAATTCTAAACAATTCGTCTTTTGGGCGCGAAGTCATCCGGGCTACGGATCGCTTGCTATCGTCAACGCGGAATCGAATCAGCAGCAAAATTTTACAACACTTAGCAAAAATTCCAGGCAGGGAGTTAGAAAAAAAAAAGGATCGACCTCATCGGGCCGAGGCCCACTTGCGGCCTGGAGGCGGCTGGGAGGCCTGGAGGCCTGGCTGGGCCTGGATCGGGCCCACCTGGCTGCTGGCTTGGGGCTGGGCCGGCCTTGGTGCGCTGGCCCACGGGGCCCAGCTGGCTGGCTGGATCGGGACGCCAGCGTCGATGCAGCACGGTGCAGGGACGAGCTCCTGTCGGGCTCCCTCCATGGCGTGGCAGCGGCGGCCTCCGGCGGCTTCCGTGGTGGTCCTGCAGGCGAGGTGGGGAGGACCCGGAGCGCGACGGTGCTGGGGCGGACGCCGACGGTGGATTCGGTCGGCGACGAGCGCCCTGGGCGCGAGCTCTGACCCAGCCATCCATGTCGGCTGCTGGACCTCCTGGCCGGCTTCCATGGAGGCCGGCGGCCTGCTGGATGGAAGAGGAGGCGAGGTGAGAGGGAGAAAGGAGGAGAGGGAGGAGAGGGAGGCGACCTGGCGCGGCGGCGAGCAGCTCCGGGTGCCGCCGGCGGCTTCGGCCTCCACGGGCGGCGGCTACGTGCAGAGGAGAGAGGAGAGAGCTAGGTGGTTGGTGGGGAGCTGCCTGGGCCGTCGGATCGCGAGATCTGACGGTCCAGGATTGATTTGGATAGGGTTTGGCAAAAAAAATGGGCAAGATGCGAAAATTGGGGCTATGTTTGAGGGGGTGGCTGCAAAATGTGGCTAGGTAAACCCTAGAAAATGGGTGGGAGTGTGGTGGTCTTTATATAGCCCCGGTGGCTGGCAGTTTGCAAAAACATCCCCGGTTTTTCTCTCGCGCGTGCGGTGCTCACGTTTTTGACTGCCGGGGGTCCGAAGTACCTCCGATTCGGGTAAAACTTCGAACTGCGCGATCAGCGCGTCGAGCCGGAGGCGTTCACCTCGCGCTGGAACCGTTCCGAAAACACTTTCCGGCGCGCTATAAAAATATCCCGTTTAATTATTAAACAGGGTTTTTCGTTCCGTTGGTTGCGGCTGGTCTTGTGCGGTTTCGCGACGGTGATCGGGTGAAACCCGGTGTCGCAAAGGTCGAGTGTCAGGGTGGCAAAGGTCGGTCTCCGTCCGATACGAGATAAGAGGGGGAAAATAATCGCCGATCGATAAATCGGGGATGCAAACACCGCAAACAAATCAGACAATCAAACAATTGACGTCGAAAACAAAATTTTAATTTTTGTGAAAACTAGGCTGTTACATATCATCGGATCTTCCACCAACCACAACCTTCCTCCATGGAAAGCTAGTTTGGGAGGTAGATGTCGTCCGCCAAGATCTGCTTGAGAGCTTCAACGGGAAGCTCATAGACGATAGGACGCCAATCCAATGAATTTCTAACTACTAACTACGAGAGAGAAAGGTGGACGTGACCCTCACCCAACTCATCGGCGCCTAGGCACTACATGGGACTGAGACCTGATGGTAGAGAGACGGAGAGAAAGAGGAGGCAAGGAGATCTTTGAAGGTGCGGTCCTCGGTATTTGTAGAGGGCTGCATACAGTTCCAATCCTTCTCCCTTTAAATTTTATGATGATGATGTATCTGACGTACATAGACATTCCATCTGGTTCGAAACATTTGTGCTTTGCTCCTCCTAACAATTCCTTCTATATGTTTACATGTATTGTTTCTTAAAAACAAAAAATAAGCTTTCTCATATATGTTTACCTTTTTTTAGGGTATCAATATGTTGTTTCCGCTTTTTTCAGGTGGTGATAATCAAAGAGGCCCTAGACGAACCCCCTTTATCCGAGAAAAGATGGCACGAAAAAATTCATAATTTCAAATGTTTTCCATTAAACGCCCTAATCTTTTTTGAAACTATTAAACGCCCTATTTTTAAAGTGTTTTAATCATCTTTTTGCCTTGGACCCACATGCCAGATTTTTTGAGGACCATCTTGGCCTGTCCCTCCCGGTCGGTTTGCCTTTGCCTGGCTCGACCCAAACCCACCCATCCATCCCCCTTCTTCAACAGCCGGATTTCCCCCCGTCCCCCTCTGCTAGCTAGGTCTCATCAGCACGCCTGCGCCGCCGCCCCTCCCGTCGCCGCCGCCTCCGCCGTCCAGCCCCGTCTCTCCTCGCTATCCGTCACCGCAGCCCCCGTCCCGCGCGGAGGCCCGTCTCCCCCGACCCCAGGTACCGCAGCCCTAACCCTGCTCGCTCGGATCGCCAGAGCACTCGAATCTGAGCCCCCGTTTACTCTCTCTTGTCGACTCCGTTGCTCCAGCCGCGTGTCCTAGCTCGCTCTCCCCGATGCTTTCGGGGGGCGCGCGTTGGACGCATCCGTGTCGTGTCATCTGACTGGGTTGTGGGTTGTGACAGTGCTGCTTTTGTTGCCCAGCAGGTTCGCCGGCCCTCTCTCGCCGTCGGAGGATGTCGTGGTGCACCATCGAGTCCGATCCCGGTGAGCGCCGTGTCTCTCCTTTTACCTCTACCTCGATTTTCTTATGTGGATAAGTGGTTTGTGCTTGGATTGCATGGCACTATGCTAGAGCTACATTGCTAGCCCATCAGTGTTGCTGTTTACATCAAACCGATCCGTGCAGGCAATGCGCTATTAGTATCTGCGCTTACGAGAGTCGGATTAGTGGACTGGTAAGTGAGGATTTGAGTATTTGTTCTCTTCTCATTGTTGTTCTTTTAAGTCTCATCATAAGTTCATAACTTCATCCTGAATTCGGTTCCGCTGGGGATCCTTGATTCCTTACCTCTCACTGTAAATAACTAGTCGTGAAGAAAGTCCCGAGTCAGTTGAGCTGGGCGCAATTTGTATTTCTCATGGGGAATAATCAAGCATTGAAGCGGAAATAAGACATCGACCATGCTAGTTTGAGTAAACCGTTGGTTATACCAGTGCTTAAGCCGTCATCCTTTACCGATCAGTCATAGGGACCTCTGTACTTTGTTAATCTACTGCCATCGTTCTTTGTTCGGACTAACAGTTGGCCAAATCCTCCATGTGCTTAGTGGAATTTTCTTGTCACCGTTTAAACATCGCATATGTCTATGTTTGACCAGAGTGTATGCCTTGCAGGTGTTTTCACCGAGTTGATTCAGGAGATGCAAGTAAAAGGTGTACAGGTTAGCTTCCAGGGGTCATTGTTTTCCTTATCTAAACGTAATTTAGCTATGAAACCTGTATCAGTTAGTTTCGATATGTAGTCATGCAATGGTGTCAAATGCTTGGTTGGAATTGTTTGTTGAGCTGTGCAGTTTAAGAGTCTTCTGAGTGACTTTGTCTCTCTGTTTTAAAGAATTTTGTGATAACCTGATTGAATCTGCAAGGAGGAACTACCTCTACAGCTCTGTACTATGTCTGTATGACAAGCAGGGTATATATTAGTCAAGGCTTATGGTGAACTCATACTGCTATACTAGTTGTGATGACATGGACATGAATTTAAAGCACAAGTCCTTTATGAATAGATGCACTTGAGTTTAAAGAACAATAACAATCTAGGATAAGATAACCTTCTGAAGAAAATGTTGTGGGCCAGTCAAATGGCTTTGGATATAACATGAAGACATGATAATCATGACAGTTGTTGGGCTTATATATGCATGTATGCCACTGTCAAACCAATGCAAATTTAAAGCGTCTTCACTGAAGCTTTTTTTCGACACCTGCTAATATATTTGCATGCATTCGTGTCATGATATGGCTGGAGATACCAGAATAATGTTCATATCAAGCTAGGTTCTATTGTTTCTTTGATTATGCCTGTAGTTTTTATTACCATAATATATGTAGCATTAGGTGATTTTATACTTTTTATGGATAGCATTGTATTTGTATCTCAGGTTTGTGCTTTCATATTTGAAAGGGCTCCTACATGCTATCTCATTTTTGGGATGTATCTGTTAGCTGTCTCTTATTTCATTATCCTATCTTTAACTAGGTGGAGGAGCTCTACTGTCTTGATGTGGACTCTCTTAGTGAACTACGGTGAGGATCTTTACTGTTAGTGTCATGAATCTCTTCTTTGTGGATTTCCTTAGCATATTCTTACTCTCTGCTTCTTACAGGCCAGTATATGGGTTAATTTTTCTCTTCAAGTGGATGCCTGGAGGAAATGATGAACGGACTGTTGTCAGCGACCCAAACCCAAACCTTTTCTTTGCTCGCCAGGTTAATTCATTTTGGCCCTTAAGCTGCCTCTGTCTAGTACTTTGCCTTACTACTGTTGGACTAATTTTACCATGTTCAGGTGATCACAAATGCATGTGCCACTCAAGCTATCCTTTCAATCCTCATGAACTGCCCAGAAATCGACATAGGTCCAGAGCTATCAAACCTGAAGGAATTCACGGGAGCTTTCGCGCCTGACATGAAGGGCCTAGCAATCAACAACAGTGACTCCATCAGGGCCGCCCACAACAGCTTTGCAAGGCCAGAGCCATTTGTTTCTGATGAGCAAAAGGTCGCCACCAAGGACGACGATGTGTACCACTTCATAAGCTACATACCGTTCGAGGGCGTCCTGTACGAGCTGGATGGGCTGAAGGAAGGTCCGATCAGCCTGGGGCAGTACTCGGGCGGGCCCAACGACCTCGGGTGGCTGCAGATGGTGCAGCCAGTGATCCAGGAGAGGATCGAGCGCTATTCCAAGAGCGAGATCAGGTTCAACCTCATGGCCATCATAAAGAACAGGAAGGAAGTGTACACCGCCGAGCTGAAGGAGCTGGAGAAGAAGAGGGAGCAGATCCTGCAGGAGGTGAGCAGCGAGGCCACCGCCGCCGCCGAAAAGGAGTCCCTGAACACTGCGCTGGCGGAGGTGGCATTGGCGGTCGAGGCTGTGGGCGAGAAGATCGCGATGGAGGAGGAGAAGTTCAGGAAGTGGAAGACGGAGAACGTCCGACGGAAGCACAACTACATCCCGTTCCTGTTCAACCTCCTCAAGGCGCTGGCGGAGAAGAAGCAGCTCAAGCCGCTCGTTGAGCAGGCCCGGCACCAGAAGACCACCGCGGCTGCCGCCGGTACCAGCGCTAGCACGAGCTGACCGCGGCTCTGGATGGGCTGTGTGGTTGGGTGTATCGATTTCGTCCATTGGGTGGTTGGACCTTGGCGTCGTCTTTTGAGAATGCATCTCATGTTATCAGATACTCCTACATACAGCACCTAGTTGGCAGCTTAGAGATATTGTTATTAAACAATTTCTGCTTAATTTTTCTCTTGCATTGTGCTGGATTATCGATGTTTTGCTGGGTAGAACTGTATAAGCGGTCGATTTGTGGGTGGTAGGCACGTCTGAAGAGAATGGTGTTGCCTAAACTACCTCCGTTATGCAGGAAAATATTAGTATCCCTGGTATGGATGACAGTATGGTACTCTCCAATTCTGCCGTCTTTGCTGTATCAATGACATGTGGGGCCTGGATGTCTTTTGTAAGTTTAGGGTTGGCAATGACTCCTCTAGAGAATGAGTGATGTGTGCGGTCTCGGTGTGCCGTTTAACGGTTGTGAGGGTTTTTGTTTGATTTTTTCTAATTAACCAAACAATTCTTATTCTCTCTTATTTAATGGGTGTGGCAAAACTTTTGTCACCATTTTGAAAAAAATAAATTACATGAATATTTAAGATGTTATTATGTTGCAAAGGATCTCAGTCTCGTCTTTCATGTATAGAGATTTTATAAAAAGATGGAAGATATTTTATTTCTACATTTTCTGCCCACTTTGTCCTTTGTGCATGATTCCTGGGTTTGTGACTTGTGATTACATAAGCTAATACAACTTATTAGAAGAAATGATGCCAAGAACTGTAGAAACAATTGTTCTACATTATTTTTTTCATTATAGTTGTTCTACAAAATGCATGAATGAAAAAATGTGCACGACTTCTGGTGTCATTTACTCCTACTCTTGAGTATTGTGTGGCTATCAGACATGAAAAATGCACAGAAAAAACGTGGGTATTTATAGATATGCATACAGAACAAGGCACAAGGGTAAAAAATATTAGACAAAGGGAAATGAAAAAGAACAAGCGCAAGTCTTCGCATGCTAATTTGTGTAACTTAAATGAACTGCGAATATGTGTTGGTATTTGCGTATATTTTAGCTTACTTAATATCATGACAATTGCTTGTCGAATATTGAACCTATCGATGTTTCTAGAATCATGCTTATTTATTTTTGGTACACATAAGTAAATTAGATGATTATCTACGTATTATTTTGTGGTGACTTAATTGTAGAATATAAAAAATAGGGATATTTAATTTGGCTCTAGGGTGCACATGCTCGTGCGTGCCAAAAATGTATTTTACAAACGTCAAAAATTTTATACAATTTTTTTATGTGATCATTGTGTATGGGCTCAACAAGATGTACCACACACATACTTTGAATTTGGTGTTAGATGTGCATTGTGTAGCTCAAGGCGCACCAAATGCATTGGCTTCCTTGGTTCGGTAGATGGTTTAGATAAAATTGATCGATTTGTATTTTATAAAACATTATCATTTATAATGGTATGTACACATTAAATTTCATGCATCATATATTTTTCTTGAGTTGATATGCAATTTCCATAATAATGCACAATTTAACCCCTAAAAGTAATCATGACTTTCATACTTCACCATAACTCACTCAAAATTAACCAACCCGTCAAGATTTGCGCGTTACCATCTTGTTTTCCATAAAAATTAGATGCAGAAGCTTTATGTGTTTGTCGACTTTGTTATCTTTATCTGAACCCTTCAATGCATACAACTTGGATCCCACTAACAAGCAATCTATCTTTTTTCTTTCTTTTGCAAGCAATCATAGTTGAGCGTCCTTACTGTACAACCCTAGGGCTTATCATGTGTTATATGCGTCATTACTCAATTGCACTAATTTTACGCACCATATGCTTTTCCTCGAGTCGTTATACAATTTGCGTAGTAATGTGCAATTTAATCCCTAGAAGCAATCACGACTTTCATTTTTCGCCATAGCTCGCCGAAAATAGACAAGCTCATCAAGGTTGTGCATTAGGGCACGCCTTGTGCTTGGTGACCAACTAGCACAAGTCATGCATGGATCTAGGTGTATCATGAACATGCTCTGGATAGAGATCATGTTAACAGATAAGATTTTGATAGAGCTCCCCATGTTGGTTTTCCTTGTTCCTTGCGCCGCGAAGCGTGACCAAAGCGCGCACGCTAACTAGATAAAAAGTTATCGAACTACGGGTTTCCTTGTTCCTTCCTTATCCCGTGAAGCGTGATTAAAGCGTACACACTAATAAATTAAAAAAATTGTCGACAACCGATAAACACACTTGTCTTCTACTCCATCTAACAACAAAAGAAGAATGACAAGATGCATTGTTGGCCCCGACGATATTTTGTACCCAGAGGGTCCGTCCATTTGGTTGAACGGAAAATCATTTTCGAGACATCAAACTCCATCGGGGGCAGATGAAGAGATGGAATTATTTTTTTCTATCGATGATCTGAGATTGGGATTTCCTACCTAGAGAAATTAAGAAGATCCTGGTAAGACCCCTCACCGCCAAACAAACCCAGAAAGGGTGTTTCTTTACCGGCATGATCGGTTTTGTATTTCTGTCGTGGACCAGACGAAACAACAATTGCATGCAATCGTGGAGGAGGAGGAGGAGAGCACGGTACGAAAACGATAGCCCAGAAGAGAAGAAAGAAATAGAAAGATTGGATGGATAAAAGAGGCCCAGGCGCGTCGGTCGTCTCAATCGTAGGCCCATAGCGATCTACCTTTGCCTGCACCCCGTCTCCCCACTCCCCCCTCCGCCCCCCACCCCCCGCCTTCACTCCCCACCTCCGCCCCCCTCCCCCGCCCCCGCCGCCGCCGCCGGCAGATGGAAGCCCCGGGCTCCCCCTACGCCTCCTCCCCCGAGTCCGCGCCCAAGCGCGCGCCCCGCTCCTCCCCGCCGCCGCCTCCCCCGCAGGACCGCCCCGAGGCCGACCACGACCCCGCCGACCCCGAAGGTAACCCCCACTCATCACTCCCGTCCACGCGTCCCTGTACTGTATTCCCTCTCCGAGTCGAGCTCTGCCGCGGCCACCCTGGGCGCGCGCGCGGATCCGCGAGATCCGGGCCCCGGCGCCCCGCCGCGGGGCCGAGATCTGCGCTGCACGCACGGGTGGCTTGCGTGCGTGTGGTACTGTTTCCCGGGCGACCGGTTCCATGCCGGTGCCCCGTGGTGGGAACGAAAGTTAGGCAGGCAGCTGGCCATGGATCATCATGTTTCGCACCTCACGTGCGTGCTGTGCCTGGTTGTTGACCCCCGCCGCCGCGCGGGGCTCGCTGTGATGATTCACCGGGTGGTTTAATCAATGTGCCCTTGTTCTCGTTGGCTGATTCGCTGCTAGTGCCCGCAGATGCCGAGTTTTGTTGTATGGACAAGGTAGGGACATGGGGTTTGTTAGTTCTGCAGCGTGCCTGTGGCGCATCCCGCATTTATTTAGGCTGTTCCACGTGCCTGATACGATAGTTTGTTTCAGACCACGAAATATGTGGGTGGATGATTTTGCTCCTCGCTTCGTGGTTCAGCTTGTTCCAGCTGTTGCCCACGGTGAAAGTGTTTTAGGAGAAGGCGCACACCGGAAAACGCGTCTCACAATCAAAACCTACTAAATTTATCATGTGCGGTCAGCGCACCGTTGACAGTAGCCTCTATAAGTGCTGTGGTATTACAGTGCATAATTGGTTGCTTTTGCTCCTTGACTTTAGAGAGCATTTATGAGTAAACAACTAGTAACGTAATTCTCGACTTATAACTTGTAACGGCATGCTTGCTGCCGTTCACCTTTCTTAATTTAGTGATGAATTGTTTCACAACACAAAGGTGTGTGTGGATGAAGTTGCTCTTTCCGTTTCGTAGTGAAATTTGTTCCAGACCTTGGCAGGTGCAATCACATGGAAAATATCCTTTTGTACTGAAAATCCTAAATCACAAGCGGGTTCTTTGGACGTTAGGTGCAATCACATCATTAACCTATGCATTTGCTATGTTATTTGTTGTGCATCACGGGTTGCTTTTATTCCTTGGCCTCGGTAAATTTATGGTTGGACCTGTAATGACATAGCAATTGCTATTGCTATTCACCTTCCTTGCATATGATTCTGAATCTGAAATTGAACTTTCTCGTCAGATGACAAGGAGAAGCCAACGCATTTGAGGTTTCTGGTGTCTAACACAGCAGCAGGATGTATTATTGGCAAGGGTGGTTCAACTATTAATGACTTCCAGTCTCAGTCTGGGGCTCGTATTCAATTATCACGCAGCCATGAGTTTTTCCCTGGTACAAATGACAGAATCATCATGGTCTCTGGACTGTTTGATGAAGTAGTTAAGGCCATGGAGTTGGTTCTTGAGAAACTCTTATCAGAGGTGAGTCAAGTTTTTTTGCAAGTGGTCATGTCTCTTGGACCATGTTGCCATTGTTTGATAACTGATGTTATCCTGTTATTTACCAGGGGGAAGAATCCAATGAAGCCGAAGCTAGGCCTAAATTTAGACTTGTAGTTCCTAACAGTTCTTGTGGTGGAATTATTGGTAAAGGAGGAGCAACAATCAAGTATGCCTAATCCATAAACCCGTTCTAATCTCTGATACTATCATTAGGTCTTTCCCTCACTATAATATTTAATTCCGAATGTTGTTGTGATGTTATTATTGAGTAAACTGATGAAGTATATCTGAACTGACACATGATACTAGGAACTGTATGGCTCTTCTCTTGATAACATGTGCTTGGTCTGATTGTAATTTTACCACATGTTTCATCGTTGCTCTTGTGTTTACTTTATTTTAGTTTCTGTTGGAATGTTGAGAGTTAGTGTTCCCTCTCTCCAGGTCATTCATTGAAGATTCACATGCTGGAATCAAGATTTCACCACAGGACAACAACTTTGTTGGTTTGCATGATAGGCTTGTTACTATCACAGGACCTTTAAACAGTCAGATGCGAGCCATATATTTGATATTAAGCAAGTTGTCTGAGGATATTCACTACCCACCTAATTTGAGTTCCCCATTTCCATATGCAGGTAAATCCTAGAATTTTCCACACTTTCTAATTTTAATATTACCACACTGCTTCATGCTTGCTTCAATGGGGTGCCTTCTCTTAATACCTTTCTTGCTTTGAGGAATGCATGTTCTGCATTTAGCATGCCTTCCTAAAAATAAGTCACAACACCACTTGAAAAAAAGGTCATGACTGAGAATGCTGAGATATATTGACATGAGCAGCTAGACATACTCTTTGCATTCATGATATTTATAGATGGATTCACCCTTCAGCAGATACAACATCACTATTTTCTCCTACTCATTTCCTTTACTTCAAAATATCCAGGCCTTGGTTTCCCTAGTTACCCTGCCGCTGTTCCTGTTGGGTATATGATTCCACAGGTGCCATATAATAATGCTGTGAACTATGCCCCTAATGGGTATGCTGGTGGTGGTGGTGGTGGAAGGTACCAAAACAACAAGGTTCGTTTTTGCTATCCTTCATGTTGTACACCTTTTTGTAGACACCTAGTTCATCTGTGTTGATAATGAACTACCGTGCGTTCTCTTTTTGTTGTGCACCTGAGGATGTTGGAGGGGGGGGGGGGGTGATCTGTATGAGATGTTTCCTAGTAGAAATGTTTTCTGTTGTGCATAGTCATGTAACACATTAGTAAGTGCATAGAAGATTTTTCCTATCCAAGTCTGCATTGCAAGAAGGCAAAATTCGATCTCATGAATTTATGGTTATGTCCTTATAGCTTTTGTTGGTGCTACTAATATTAGGCAGTGCATCAGAAATAAATCAATATGTCACACTCCCTGTGTTATACCTGACAATTTTTTTCTGCATACTACTTTTCTTAGTCAGTGCACTGAAAATAAAATTTATATTACACTAAGCATTTGTTTTTGGTGAAAGAGAGATGTGTATGTTGGAACTTCTGATGAATGTTATCCGAGCTAACTCCTTGATATCAGATTTCATCTTTTGTGTGTGCCCTATTTTCTTGCCTTCCAATGCTTTCGGGTGATATTATATATGCATATATTTTATTATTCTGTAAAACTGTATGGTGAGGCAATGCCTTCTGGATAAGGTGCTGTGTATGGCAGAATTGGGATTTTCTGTGTCACCATCTGGATAGTTGCACAACTGTGTGCTGAGGCAGCACCTTTTTGCTTTGTTTTTTGGGCGGAAATGTACCCTCTTTTTTTTCCCTTAGTTTTTTGGGTCGAAGTGTTAACCTCATATGTGTTCAAATTGTTCTAACCATGGTTTTCCGTTGAAACTTTTCAGCCTGGTACACCTGTTAGATCGCCCGCTAATAATGATGCCCAAGAATCACACACCATCGGTGTTGCTGATGAACACATCGGTGCAGTTGTCGGGCGTGCCGGGAGGAACATAACAGAGATCATTCAGGTATTTTCTTACACTGCATGAATATGATATTATAGCAACACTACATGAATATACATATATAGTTATATACACGTTTTGTATAGATTTGCGTTGCTTTTGCAGTATATTAGCCTTAGTGACCAGTATATTAGTTATAGACAGTTGTTACCTTCATACTTAGATCTCATTTGGCCATGTAGTTTGCCCACAACTGGTGCATTGTTAAGCAAAAATGAGCACATATTGACTGTCCTCATTTTATTATGTTTAAAACAGGCATTACCTTTTTGTGCTTCTGTGATTTATAACAGAAACTGCGTAAACCTGCCTCCGCCGCCTTGTGTGGTGTGAGGCACCATATTTGAGGGAAACCAACTAATGCAATTTGTTGTGATTGCAGGCTAGTGGCGCCAGGATCAAGATATCCGATAGGGGAGACTTCATAGCTGGCACATCTGACAGGTAATCTCCTGCCCCCTTTGTCGCTCGGTGATCACCTCTCTGCTACTGCTTCTGTAGCTTACATGTTGATGACATTACAGGAAAGTGACGATAACTGGAACATCGGAAGCCATCCAGGCGGCCGAGGCGATGATCATGCAGAGGGTGACAGCCAGCTCGGAGAGGTGATGAAGGAGCCTCCTGAGAAGACTGGAACGCGCCCTTGCGAGTGTTAGGCGAACTGAGAGAATTTGTTTTGTCTCCCTTAGCTTTAGTTGTTGTCCACAAAGCTTGAGAAAATTTTAAGATGATTGTTGTTATTTATTCCGTCCAGTCCGGTCCAGTTGTGCTAGTAACCAGTTTAATTAGCTGTGTTTTTTTGGAATAGGATCATATATATCAACAGATTCGACTATCTCCATAACTCAGAAACAAACGCTGGTGTGCATTGCTGCCTGTTTTTGTGGACGGAGGGAAAATTGTTGCTAGGATGGTCCTCTTCTGCATGGTTTGGCAGTTGCCAATTGGAAGACTTGGTTTATCTTTTTCACCCTATGTTTAGTGCTATCTGAAATGTTATAGAAACTTTGTTGTTCCTGCTGTACACATTTTGGGATTTAACTTTGACCATCAAGTAGACTAATATATAAGTTAGTGGTATAATTTTTGTTGTACATAACCCACATTTTGTTGGTTATTGATGGTTACGGTGAAATCTTCAACCCCAAAATTTGAAATCCGTGGCAATATGCAAGTCAAATAATTTTCAATGTTGAGAACGTATTATGTATGCAAACTAAAGTCAGTATTATGTATACAAACTAAAATCATGTAAATTGAAAAATTCATACCATTGCATACGTCTTTTGTATAAAAAGCTAATGGCGATGCCATGCGGTTGTTTGATCGAAGCTCTGAAATTATCCGCTTGATCGGAGCTTTGAAATTATCAGCTGCCTGCATAGCTGTTCGATAGAGGTAACTAGAGCCGTTAGATCGCTCTCATGTGCAAAAGAGACTCATCATTTGCAACTGTTGTGTTCGATTCATTGGAACATGACCTCCATTGTAAAGCCACTAATCATTTTTCCGCTTCACAACATCTTGTAGCCTCCTCTTTTGCTTTGCAATAACACGCCTGCTGCAAAGCTTGAGCTTGAGCTTGTCCATGGCCATACAATGGCGAGGAGCTTGAATTGAGCATATGATTGTTCTTGCAACAAGGACTTTGTTTGTGGCTTTGCAACAATGGTCCTCAACGACACAACATAGATGAGCTCTTGCAACAGCAAGGGCGAACGTTGCTGCAACAACTCCCTATTTGCACGGCGAAGGAGGGGGCTACAAGGTCTAGAGATGAACGGCCCCATCAGCGGCCGCACCCTCGTAGCAGCAGCGGGTCCGCTGTTGCATCTCGATCTGATGGGTAGTGGTTGCCGTTGACAGTTGCTACTTTCACGGAGATAATATGAATAATTTTTCCCATTAGCAGATGTTGCATGATATGCAAAAAATAATAGTATGTGCTATACACCACCATTTGTGTCATCTTATTAGCAAATGTCTTCTTATTGCCCTACTATTTTGTACTACCATGGTTTGTGTTTTCTTCTTCCCCCGTTGTACTTAAAACTTTAGGAAAACATGCTGAATCATCTACATTGAGAAAGGGTGCGACTTTTTTAGAACTTCACTAATATTTACACTGTTCTTTCGATAGAATTGTCATGCTATCAAAATGCATGCATTGCATAGAAGGAAGAAATATGATAAGTAGACATGAAGAAGAATCTCATATGTAGCGAGACAAGGCGCGCACTAGATGATCACATGTTGGACCATGAGTCATTGATCCGCCGCACCATAACTCCATTGGATTCTTTTTGTATCAGCCACAACAACCATGTTGGAATGGGTGGAGCGGGATACTTTTATTTAGTATGCAACCATCTCTGTTGCAGAATACTATAGAAAAAACCAAAGCATCCATTTACATTTCAAAAGCGAATGATTCCAGTTCTATGAGGGTTCTCCCAATGCTTGATTATTAGCATGATTTTATAGGTAAAATGTTGAAGTAAGATAGTAATTAAATAAAGGGGATATAAGATATGTATGTTGGTAGAGAGACCATTGTTAGCCCATTTCTCTATTCAACAAAATGTATTCCTGGTCTGATGTGGCATCTTTTCCCCCTTTCTTCTTCTTCTCTTTGTTCTCCACAATTAGACCACAACATGATGCCTGACCAATTAAATGCAACATCACTTAGATACAACACTGGAGAGACAATGCTAGCCATATTTGGTTGCCTCTTAAAACTATCACCACCAAGAATAACAGGCCAAGAGTCAATGGATTGGGACTGACTTGAAATGCCGAGATATGAGGTATGAGTTCTTTACGGTACCCACAAGGACGAATTTGGTTATCATCTCTGAATTTAACTGCATTGCATACACTTCTGAGCTCATCCTGCCTATGCAAATACAGACTACAAACCAACATCTGCATATTAATTGTTTGGTTATCTGCATTGCATCAATGGCCATTCAAGGGCATGATGTTTGGTTGCTCACATTGCTTTAGAGCTGAGTAGATGCAAATCACATCTGTTTTACATCACACACCATGTTTTAATTCACCAACCCTTAGATTTTCATAAACGTTTCTGATATGTTTTACATCGCACACCATGTTTTAATTTAGAACGTTTGCTTTACTAAGGTAGCGATTCATTTTTACAATCATAGGTGTTCTAAGGAGCAATAACAAACACTTGATTGTAGGAACGTCCCGTGCATAACCATCACTAAGTTTTGCAGAAACGTGCCTGATAGATTACACATCCCACACGTTTCAGTAAATACAAATGATTGTGAAAGAAGGGCTAGCGGTTCATTCCTTGCAACCGTGCGTTTTCTGGCTGTTCAAGCGGACGATTGTTTGAACGAATCTTCAACCCTTGTTTCACACACGAAAGGATTTTTAAAGCATACCTGATAGATTAGGCATTCCAAAAAATACGGTAACTATGAACGATTGCCTAGATAGGCTGGCGGTCCTTTATTTGCAACCGTGGGTTTTCACCATAAATATCCCAGACGGGTTTTCAAAGACCCGTCAGCCCTACATCACCCACACAATAATTTTTAGAATGGTGGCCATTGTCGTACGTTTCCCAGACGGTTCAGTTTTGGGCACATGGATTTTTATTTATACCGTTTGCGTTGATAGCATCGCAAAAAGTTTCGTACAAGGGACTGGGAAAGGAGTGTTGGGAATGTGCCCTAGAGGCAAATAAAATATGTTTATTGGCATATTCCATTAGTTCATAATAAGTTTTATACTGTGCTATTACTATATTAAGAAGAAACATTAATACACGTGTGGTATAAAACAACCAAGTCCCTAGTTAAATCTAGTATACTAGCTCATTGGGCAATCGATGATCAAGGTTTCCTAATCATGAGTTACGAGCCGCCTATTGACAATGGGGTCGTATCATTGGAAGAATGATATGATGAAGATATATTCACCAGAAGTATTGCAATGTGATCGAGACACATTAGTTCAACATTGCGATAACTATAACATAGTGACCAGATCCTTTGACCGTAATGATCATACGTAATTACTATCTATTAGGATGCTTTAATTTGCATCCACCGCCTGACTGAAATATGCTGGCCATAAAGTTGTACTTTAGGTATTCCAAAATAGATATGTTAATGAGTATGCAAATAGATCAAAGCGGGATTTATCCATTCAAGTGACGGATAGGTACTCTGGGCCAATGGTTGCACTGAAGTACCTCACATGAGAAAAGATGATCAATGACATCAAGAGTGCGTTGAACGTCAAGTGTTCTGTCCAAAATAAGTGGCACTGGGGAAACGCCATCTTCTATCGCTTCCTCAATGGAATAGTATCCACTTCTCTCGATTCCGGAATCCATTTTAGGGTCCATTATCTGTATCAAGAAGGAATAGATGCCGAGAACCCAATCAAGCAATGGATCTAAGTAATTAAATTGACATCCCACGAATTAAATGGTAAATGAGCCACTCAACAGGCATATAAGAGCAAAGTATCCTGAAATTATATTATCAAAATTTTAAGATTTGTCTTGGTCATTATGAACTTAAAAGTTTGTACAGAGTCGTGATCAGTTGCAGTGACTAGTGAGACTCAACACTCAAGAGTAATTCCAAGCCTAAGGTGTACACTCGGAATTCAAACCAAAGCAACTCAAGTGCAAGTTTCATGCAGAAAATGTGCATAACCAGAACTCAGGTATCAAAACAACTCAAGTTCAAACTTAACATAGAAAAGTTTAAAAGCATCTACCGGTGACATAGAAAATACCATGTCTACATGTTAACTAATTAGTAACCACTGGTTGCGTACAATAATTTGGTGCCCACAAAAACATCATTTGAGACTCACTCTTAAGTACACACTAGAAAAAATGACAGTTGAAACACATCAAAAGAGCAGGGGAGATAATGAGGTCCTTACTTCCAATGCGGACATTGCGGCAAACAAACTAAAGTTCTCCCCATGTACAAATTCCCCATCTTGGAGATCTACAAGCATGAAGGAATTAGAAGGAGAACAGTTGACAGAATATAAATTTAACTACCAGATCTCAGCATCGACTCGATTTTCAGGCGTCTGCTCAAATATGACAGTCCTAGATACATTCACATCAAACATTGTTGTGGAATTCTTTTACGGAGACACATACCAGTGATAGTGCCACCATGCACAGGGCTAACCGGACCCAGGATTCCACAAATCCACAATGCTATCCATAATAAGTTATATTTGGCTTCTATAATCCAGTTGGGAAGCTATACATTATATATTAATATATCCTTTAGTTCGGTATTATTGGAATTCCCTCTAATCAGGAGTTCAGAACACTAGTCAATAAAGAGAGACATCATGCAGTAGGAGCTCAAGCAAAAATTTAACAGAGAACTGCCCCACATAGCCACGCTATGCGCAAGTCAACTAAACATAAACACAAAAATACAGATCCAAGATAGATGGAAGCAAACAACGTGAGGCCTAAGCCATAAACCGCCCAAGCCTATAACCCTAAATCCTAACAGGAATGAAAATCCCTATTCTAAATGAGGTTACTCACTTCCTGTGATTCTAAGGGTTGCATCAAAAGAGCAAATGTTCAGTATGTCCAGTCAACACTAGTAAATATAATATCGTTCCCAACAACAAATTTTCGTGACCAACAATTCATATTATGTTGTTGAGAACAAACTTCGAACGCTCATACTAATATCAATGAAAGGAGTGATCCAAATATTTTGCAAAAAAAAAATGTGATCGACAGATATGATTAACAAAAGTACTTGTGTGTATCCTTCTATCTAATCCTGGCTTGCAGGGTGATAGCTCCCTCCACCTCTCTAGCTCAACCCCGGATAAGCCAACCCAGAGGCAGATCCAAGGGTGTAGATGAAAGCTCGGACACCACAAAATGCATCCCTCACTGCACTAAGCTGCAATTGACTTCGACAAGGGGGCACCAAAGAACAAGAACTAATATGAACAGGCAACCAGCAAGGTTTTTAATTCTAAAAATCCCCATTCCCAGGCAATCTTGCAAAACCACTAAATGAGAACGTGAGTAATGGTATCAATTCGTTTTCAGCTTTTAACAAAAGGAAGACCTGAAAATGTGATGTCATTATGTGCCATTCTGCTTGCATACCAAAGAAGAACTCACAATTTAGAAACATTAGGATCATGATCATGTGACGCCATAAAGTAGACACCCCAAACATGTTATCCATAGGGTATACCTCTCAAATAGGGCAACATTTTGCCGCACATTAAAATTCTAAGGGCAACATATGCAACAACATAATGGCTAATTGGGATAAACATCTGTTACACTCAATCGCTTCAGATGAACAGGGATTTTGGTTCAAATTTCCTGCCCATTCGAAGGTTGATACGAACCATCCAAACAAGGATCAGAATGGTTCAAAGAACCAAACAGATGTATGATTAGTACACATTGCCTAGGAACTAGAAGAAAACAACAGTGTTGGCATCTCTCTTATCTTTCGATGATGCGCCCGATATCAACCTGCTTACCCGAAGAAAAAAAAAGTCCAATCCATGAAGCCACATGCCTGCAGTAACCCATTCGCGATAGATGAATGATCGTGCATAAACTCACACACACACAAACAGGACCGACTCCTAGGCCCTTGATAATCGAATTCTATCAGGAACAGACACCCACTGCCGGTGATGCGAGCTTGTTCCAGCGCAATTTCCTCATAACAAAAAACTAGAAACAAAAAGAGAACATGCCTACTCCGTCCGTGCGTCCTAAATGACAATGATGCAAGAACGCATGTCAAATTGCTGGAAACAAGCCATGGATTCGATCAAGCAGGCATCCACACACACACACACCCACACACAACACGAGATCGGTCGGTCCTTGGACCTGGTACTACTCTCCGCTCTTCAAAACAACTTGGTACTCCCTCCATTCCAATTTATAATGCGTCCGCGCTTTCTGAGGTGCAACTTTGACCAACGAGACCGACTGCGGCGGGAGCAAAAATTATACCAGTGAAAAGATAAAAAGATGAGTTTTCATTGGTATAATTTTTGCTCCCGCCGCAATTGGTCTCATTGGTCAAATTTACGGTCAAAATTGCAACACGGAAACTTAGGACGCACTATAAATTGAAATGGAGGGAGTACTAGCTCCCAACGTCTTGGAAAATACGACACGGAGGCGGCCCAGACGCCCTGGTCGCCGGAGGGGGGTATGAAGGGCGGCGGGCGAGGAGGAGGAGCTCGCCTTCATCGGATCTGGCCGGGATTCGGCTGCCCACGGCAACAATGATGGAAGTGAACAACCGGGGGCGAAAACGAACGGCGGCCCGAGGCGGAGAGCTAGGGCTCCCCTACAGGCGGAAGACGAAGGAGCCGTGGCGCGCGCACACCCGGCAGGGGGGATCCTCGCTCCGCTTCGGCCCAAGGCCAGCCGAGCCGACGGTTGAGGAGCGCGCCGGCGATGAGGGTTTCCCCCGCTCTCTCGGCGCCGCCGCGGATGGGGAGAGCTGTGGGGCGGCGGCGAGGCTTTTGCGTGCCGTGGAATCTGTGGGCGCAGCAGTTGTTACAGACAGATTTCGTCACCCAGTGAATGAATCTCTTTTTTCTTTTTCCTCCTCTAGTTGTTACAGGCTTTATACTATCTGTTCCCCAAACCATTGCCTGATGACAGCAGGGCGGGGGAGAGGCTGTTGCTACAGATCAACAAGCATTCTTCCGTTGCTACAGAACACGCAGCTATGTCAAGAAACTGGTTATTGCAGAATAAGTGGATCAAAAAATTACAATACTGCAAAGACCGGACCAAGACATCTCGACGGCGTCCGTCCGTCCGTCCGTCCATCTCTACGACCGATCCAATTCAAGGCCAGAGGGAAGGAGCAGAGTGCGAATAATCATCGTCGGTCCCGCGCAGCGGAGCTCTAGGCCTTCATCTTCCGCTTCCTCTTGCTCTTGCTCTTCTTCGACTGCGCCTTGGTTGGCTGCGTCTTCTTGTAGTCGGGCGCCTTGTACTCCGGCGTGTCGCGGAGCCCCAGCTTTGACAGGACGAGGCAGTACGAGTCCCAGTCGGTCCTGCGCAGGTACTTGAGGTACTTCTTCCTCCTCTGGACCATGTCCTGGAGCCCCTTCCGAGAATGCTTGTCCTGCATCACAAAGAAAGTCGGCAGATCATTTGACCAGACTGATGTCCGCGTGATTCCCAGAAGCGGTGCAAAGGTGGAACAAAAATGCTGCATATGGGTATGGACAAGGGGTATGTTCAACATTGCGCGTACCTTTTTGTGCAGAACGGATGACAAGTGCTTGATTTTAAGCGTCAGTTGGGCTACTGAAAAGACAAAAACGTGCACTTCAGCACTGTGTGCCTAGAAAAGGTGCAAGAAGAGCCACGACGGCATAAAATCTTTACTACTACTAAAAGAGGAAACATTGCTTTTCCTAAACGCACCCCGTTTAACGTAGACGCAACAATGTGAAGCAATTAGAACCTCAAGATCAGATCACTCATTTAAATCTAACCATTAAAATAGCAACTAACCCACATCAAAAATACGTTTAGCAGTTTAAGAGAGCAGACGAAAACTCTGCCATCCGCTTCCACACCTACGCCCGTGCCCTTCCTCCACCCACGTACAATACTAAACCGTGCATCACGCTTGATCGGGTCAACCCTCCTTCCCCACCTACCGATCCTCTCTCCCATGGAGCCTCGTCGCCGCTTCCCCCATCTCACCCGCGGGCCCGGCTTGCTGCCCTCTACTGGTCGTCGCCACTTGAACCTCACCTCGGTCGCCGCTGGCCTCCCCCTCCACTACATTGTTTCGGCCCCCAATGCCTGACGTCTGACGCTCGCCCTCCACTATATTGACACCGCCCATCTCCACTGCTCGCCCCTCCACTAGATCGAGGCCGGCCATGAGACAAAGATCAGGAGGAGGTAGAGAGGGGGATCGAAGGAAAAGAAGGGGGCGACTTCCTTTCTCTTGCTGATGGAGGAGCCGTCGTGGTGCGTGCACTGCGTGTGCGTAGGGCCGAACCCAAAAATGGCGACCAGTGGAGGGCAGAGAGCCTAATAACCAACGCCCAACCTGTTCTATCGACCTCCCTGAAATCTCGCTGTTCCGCCGATCTCATCAGAATTTCGTCGTTCTGCTGACTTAGCCGGAATTACGTCCGCCCGTGCTCCAACCAAGGTACGTCGTCTCGGCGCTCGAGCAGTACAGATGATAGATTGATATAGATAGATAGCAGTATTGATACGAGCATATTTACTACCTGTTTTGGACGTTCGTGGCCATGCTTTTCTACTATAGTGAGCAAATTGGTTTCCTGTCAAGTGAACCCAAGTAATCCTTGCAGAAGGTAGTCTAGAAAAGCAACATATTTGCTAACTGATTTGGACGTCCATTGTCATCTGTAGATTTTTGTTTTACTTTGACTATTGCGTAACTTAGGTCAGCCTGAACATTAATCAAAATTACAGTTACTGGGTGCACATATATACAAGAGTTGGGGAGGAGAAACAAAAAGAAGAGAAAAAGTTTCAAAGGTGGTTTGAAGGTAAAGCTCCAGGCTGAGTCATATTTATTTGTTGCCTTTACAAATGCAGTGTATTAGTTGGTAAATGTGTATCATGATATTTCCTGCAGCATAATAGCTTAGCTAAATTTATTGAACAAGACAAGTCTCTGAAAATTAGATACAGACTTACTCACTTACACCTTTGGAATTTACATATGTTGTGCTGTATCTCTGTTTTAAAAGCCGATGTATATAAGTAAGAACTAAACTGAACCATGCTAATTCAATCGGGTTTGGGCATATACATAGCCAAAAGTTCGAATGATAGTCATGTTCCAGTAGAATTTAAATTGAGATTCGACAGGAATAACTGAACCTATTCAATTGTTATGTTAAGCTATATGGGTTGTTCATACTTCAGCACTAAGCTCAACATATATCTTACTTGAGTTTCGGCTTGATATTTTTAATAATTACAATAGAACTATTTATGCATTCATTTTCGAATTATTGTTTGAACAATCTGAATATGTGATGTTTAACTTCTAATTTTCGTTGTGATTGCAGAAAATAGATCACAACATTAATAATTTTAATATCCAATCTTTTTAAAAAGCAAAATGTTCTGAAACAAGTGTTTGGGAATCAGCTGCACTGCATGAAATGGCCATGGAGAATGGATGGTACGAGGTGATGCCAATGCTGCATTTGATGGCATGATCTGCTTGCTGCAGGCCAACACCCTGCTTGTGGTTTCTGAAGGTAGCGTAAATATAAACGAACTGTATCTGAAGACACGGTCCATCAAGTTTGGGCATTTATGAATTGGAAAATGTTCATTGTCTCTTGCGCGTTGAAGTTTTTTTTTGTAAATACTGCTTCATTCCGATACTCATAAGGCATGTTTCTTTCCAGTGTATACAAAGTTCAGACATACCGCTGTAGACATTTCTTGAAGGTAACTAGCTACTTGATGATTAGCGCCGATTTACAAGTTTTGTACTCTCTCCGATCCAAATTAATTGACATGACCGTTATGTAACCTCTATACAATGTTGTATAATGGCTGCGTCAATTAATTCGGATCGGAGGGAGTATTGAATTTTGTTATATTTTTCCCAGTCACCACAAGTTTCGTCTGGCCAATCGACTTTACTTGTTTTCTGTTTAATCATCTCTTTAACTCTTGCAGATTACAAATATATTTTGTTTCATCTTCACATTGATTACCAAGCCAACTCATGCCTATTCTTATCTGGACTGGATCAAACTGAATGTAGATGTTGAGGTCGATGATACTACAGCGGCTCGATCATTGTCCCTTCGTGGTCATTTAGGCATGTTTTTTAAAAGGAGGTGTAATGGCCATCCATGAGTTTTTTAGTTTCAATGCGGTGTTTTCCTTGCTGTTAATGCCAGAAATGCCTGTGGTCGTAGATTAACCGAACTAAGAGCAAGTGACACACTATATATCTATACCATATATACTACTCCCTCCGTTCCAAAATAAGTGTCTTGACCTTAGTACAAATTTGTACTAAAGCTAGTACAAAGTTGAGACACTTATTTTGGAACGGAGGAAGTATATTGTGTACGTGAAAATTGAAAAGTGTCATTCAACCGAATCATAAGATGTATCTTGTAGAAACGTGCGTGCACGTGCAAGGCTACTAAAACTTAGCAGAAAATAGATTAGAACTCCTGAAGACCTTGAGAGGTGGAGGGTCAAAAGACATGAAAGCTCCAAGGTATCTACTCCTAGTTCGAGGAATGCATGTACAAGGTGTGCTTCCAACAACTCTAAGCGCAACACAAGAAGATTGCCGACTAGCCATGGATAAGTAAAGAAACTTAGGAGTGGTAGGTATAATGATCTGTTACTAAGTACGGCAAATAAGAACTTGCACTAGCCAAAATCTAGAAGGCCCATAATTTAAAAACAATATTTAGCCAGGCCTCTTTTCTGACAAATCAATTACTAGCTACCATGTTAAAAAATTACTAGCTACAGCAGATGAAAATAAAAAACATGTTACTGTCAAAATATGTAATACTGAAGTTAACTGAGCCACGGCTCCATTGTATTACAGCTGACAGAGATACTAGGTGTTCAAGGGAAAATTCTGAATACTCTATACTACAATATCTAGCACAGGCTATATCAACTTCTCAAGCAAAATTTGTCTTCTGAGTCAGTCCTAACCGTCGTATAAAAATCATGTGCATTCGTTGCCAAACACAATGGTGATGCAAAATGTAACAATCACTACTCCCTACGTTCCAAAATAACTGTCGTAGACTACTCCCTCCGTTTCAAAATAACTGTCAGTACAAAGTTGTACTAAGGCTACGACAGTTATTTTGGAACGGAGGCAGTACTTATCAACATTACACTAGTCATGGAATATTCACAGGACATTTAAACGCTATATTGGCAAGTCGGTGTGTTATACTAGTATTATGCAAATAAGGGGCAAGATATTTACTCTGAACTCGTGCGGAACCACAGTCATTCTCGGACATCTTGAACTCATCCCTCACCTTCTGAAGCTCCAATTTCATCTTCTCTTCGCCTGACATGTGGTCAGGATGGAAATACTGCAGACAGCAGGCACCGATAATCATAAGTCAATTTGCAACCTCAGAACAGAGACAAACGGGGGATAAGTCCTCCCACCGCTAAAACATAGATGAGAAAGCAAAGGTCGATCTCACCCTCTCTAGCAACTCCTCCTGCGGCGGAAGATTGTTCAGCATATAATCCGGCTGCGGCTTTCCGCCGATGTTTGCGAATAACGATATTCCCTGGACTGCTCCGGATCAAGCACAATACAGGACAAGCTTATCAGTTTCCACCGCCCCACAAAGACAAAAGAGTTGAAGAAAGAAAACAAGGAATGCTAGGCGGGATCACCAGTTTTGACACGCTTCTGCTGCTCATTCTGTATGGCAGTGAGGCTCTGCCGGATTAAACCAAATTCGACACCATGCTGCGGACCCTGCTGGCTCCTCTCCAGCTCCGCGAGCTTGGCGATCCGTCCCTGCAGCTCCTCGAGAGAGAACCACTCCTTCCCGTCCTTGCCTGCCTCCGCGGGCCGGAGCTGGGCGAGCTTCTTCCCAAGCTCCTCGTGGCTGTATTGCTTGGTGAAGAAAATGCCAGCGTCTGCCTCTTCCTTCCCCTGGTCGGGCTGTGGCTTCCCGGCCCTCTCCTTCATTAAGAAGCTCTCGGGGGGGTTGGTCAGGAACATCGAACTCGGCGGGCGCTGCCTCTGCTGCTGCTGCTGGTGGCGGTGGTTATCGCGGAGACTGCGGCGGATGGAGCCCAAGTCCATGGCGAACGACTTGCCGTCGCCGGCGTTAGGGGCTCCTGCAGGGCGGGCGGTCTTGAGCAGGTCCTGGAACGACGGGGTGACGCCTCCGTCGGGGGCGGATAAGCGGGAGGAGTTGCTCCTGAAGGACTCGAGGCTGCGCTTGATGTCGTCGATGTGGACGGAGGGGCCAGCGGGGCGGAACGGGTTGTTGGGGATCCGGCGCGGCGGGGGCGGCGCCGGGGACGACTGCAGGCGGTCGCGGATGTCGCTAAAGAGCGAGGGCGCCGGAGCATGGGGGGCCTCGCCGTGGTTCGGGGGCGGGTGATGCGGGGAGGCGCCGGGGTCGTCGGAGGGCGGCGGCGGGGGATGGAGAGGGAAGGGAGGGTTGTTGTTGTTGTTGGAAGAGGAGGAGGAGGAGAAGGGGCGGGGCACTTGGAGTAGGGGCCTCCTCAGCCGGAGCGCCATGGCGGCGGCGGCGGATGGGGTTCACTCCTTCCTCCGCCTCCCCCTCCGTCAACGGTATAGGGTTTGGCGTTTGGGGAAGGAGGAGACTGAGTGGAGTGGGCTGAGATCGGCCCAATACGGGCGTAGAGAGAGAGAGTTTCTCAGTTTGGTGGGCCGGCTGAGCTTGTCTTGTCTCAAATGGGGATTTTCTTCTTCTTCTTCTTCTTCTTCTCTATTATCCTCCTTCCAAGCAAATGTTCCTGTACAACTATCTAGTGAAACTTGATAATGCCCCGCACGTTGTTGCTGGAACGTTTGTCGAAAAGATGCATATATAAATATTATAAATACAAATAAAAACAACACAAAATGAATGTAAAAGTGATCGTTGTTTTTATATTTTCAAAATAATAAAACACAAGAAGCATGTGATAAAAATGTTGCATAAAAATAGCAAAAATGATCTAGAATGAACTTAGGGGGATATCATTCTGTAATAAATGAAAATGTGAATACATAGATATGCTCATGAATAGATTAGATTAGTGCACGGAAAAGTTTTATGTCCACATGGCATGCCTACATTTTAGGATAAATAAAGGTGATGAGGGTCGTCTACTTAGAAATATAGGATTAGTAGAAAATGCTACTCAACAACATTCAGGAGTATATTCTCTCTTATAATACTAAAAAAAAATCAACAATGACAATGGTAAGTTTAAGGAGTATATTTTACCTCGACACAAAGCCTACAACCACATACATACCTGGAAAGGTGAGAGTAGAAGAGCTAATATTAAAAGGAGCCGCATGAATCAAGAATGGTCCAAACCTGAAATGATTGATGTGTATTAAATCAATGAGTATACATGTAAATAAAGCAAAGCTCAAACTAAATCAATGAGTAACCATGATTTTAAATAGCATGCTATAGTGTTTAGAAGAGATCCGGAGCTAAGCGATATTGGTCGAAACACATGAACAAACATCTCAAATAGAGCGCTATAGATCGATATACCACAATAATAGTGTGTAACAGGTCCACTGCTAAGAAGCTTAGCGCACGATTTAAAACTAATAATGTATAACAGGTTCACTGCTAAGAAGCTTAGCGCAAGATTTAAAACCGTGTGTATAACAGAAGCAATAGTGCAGAAGAATCATCAAAAGGGACAACTACGACCAACTCACATCAAACTGGACTGCTTGCTTATTTCCAAAACATAACTGCTAATTCTACAACTCAGGTAACATATAGATAGAAGAATAATGGAATCCAATTTAGTTAATCTAAGCGACAAAAAAATGCTATATGTGGAAATATTACCATCCAACAGTCAACTGGCACAAGGTGTCCAGGCAAGGTCATGTAGCTAGAAGAACCGAATCTCAGCAAGAAAAATCATCAATGATGGCTGATCCAGTCCAGCAGCACAAACCTAGCATGTAAGGCTTGTAGGCAACATTTTCTACCTATGAATTCAAGGAGCAGAAATAGCCCATTACGTGACCTGGTTGACATCTTTGCTACCTATTTATTCTCTATTTCCACCGAGCAGAGCGGCACATTAGATTGCAACTGCACGATTATTTGAATTCCCTAACACTCATGTAATCAGCTGTGAAACTAGTTGTGTACAGTGCAGGACACCGACGTATTTAAAATTTGGAAAAAGGCATATATGAATTGCGCAGATTCAACACGGGCAACTCAAATTTGGGGATTTCACGAGTATGGGTATGAAAGGGAACTAAACCAACCTCGTGGAGAGGCGCGGAAACGGTAGGATATTAGCGATTTGTCGGCCGGGCTTCTCTAGCAGTAGCAGGACACGGTGACCATCTACTCTCTACTCTTGGAAGCTCGCGACACAGTGTTCGTGCCGGAGCAGGGCGTCCGTCTACGCTTGATCCAATTCACCAGGAGGAGGAGGCGGCGGATGTACCAAAGTCCTCCAACGCACGCGCTTTGGCCGCGTCCGCGGATCCGGTGGCGACGAGGTCCGCTCAGAGAGCAGGGGCGTGCCGCCGGCGGGAGGGAAGGGCGGCAACAGGGGAGGAGCGGTTCGTCGCGGCAGCGGTGAGGACACATGGAAGAGGGTGTAGCTCGCTCCAGTGGCAAGGAGGCAGGGGATGGAGTGGAGAGGTCCTCTCGCCGATGGAGGGGAAGCAGGGGGGAGAGGCCGGCCCTTGGCGCCGGCGGAAAGTAGGGAGTGGAGCGGATGGTCCACGCGTCTTGAGAAGAGAGAAGAAGCCTGAGTGAGAGTGGGATGTGTTCAGTCGGGCCTGATGTTTTTTTTTTCTTATTAGGACACGTTAGGATCATCTACTATCTAACTTCCCTTTATTTATCTAAAAAAAATCTAACTTTCCTTTATTTTGAGCTCAATTTTTTTTCCTTTCTTTTCTTCTCAGTCCAAAAGCAAAGATCTCTCCGTTATAATATAGATGAAATAAATGGTATGGATTTGGTTTGGTTCTGGCTAGCGTTGGGGCTATATTAAGATTTTAAAACATCGTGCTTGCTTTAAAAAAATGATCTGCTCATATCCATTTCATATTATTTTTAAATGACTATATTGAAAAAAAATCATATTTTCAAAAATATGCATCATTAAAATTCCACAATGACACAAGTCATCTTGATATTTGTGGATATCAAACTTGATGGGTTACGGGATGGTAGATGTTTTATGTGACATTTGTATTTCGTTTGTGATGCTTTTTCTATGTATTACTAAAACGGGAACTTTGTATTACTAAAACAGAAACTTTGATTGCTATTTGCTCGGTTTATATTGGACATGTAGAGGATGTGAGGTTTGTTGAGGATTGAGTCGATTGTGCTAGTAGGACCACGGAGAGTAGCCTTCGCAGGAATATGATACACAAATTAATTTTGTCAGCTGATGTCATCTACTATTCTTAAAAAGTGGTTCCCCATTACTAGCAATTTTCTCTACATGCACATAGTCCATGTTATCATACATGTCACATTAACTTTAGGTTCAAAACATCAACCAATCCATCAATTAGGAACTCCCCACTCCCTACAAGCATGATAACATGCATTTTCCACATCAGCAAATTAATCAGTTTTTACGGACAAATTTTTAACTTTTTTCGAGACGTGATAGCCTACCACTTCCTCTTATTGCCTCTTGGTCTGACGATTCTTTTCATTTCCTCTTCAACAATAAATTTTCAACAAAGTTTTCCTAATTATTCTCCTTCCTTATTTATCGTGTCACTTTGCACATTGCGCCACTACCGGCCAAGCTTTCTCTGATCGTCGCTATCATAGACCGCCCCTACCCTCTCATCAAACTATATGTTCTAACTTTTCATATTATATATGCATTTAGATTCCCCGCAAAAGGACGACGTGTTCTAATTACACAAATTTGGAGACACAAAGTGATATGGTACTATTTTCCTGAATTTTCACATAATATCATTAATTGTTTGATTAAAGACATAATTATATTTATTTTCATTGTTTATTTATTTTATCTCCATAATATTCCTACAACATCAAAGCTTCAAATAAATATACAAATATATTTATTTTCCATTCTTTGTCTATTTTCACTCCACAATCTTCTTCAAGGATTGTACTGCAAGCTCCCGCTGTAACGCGCGGGGTATCAGCTAGTTTCTATAGTAAGGTGTCCCGCTTGGTCATTGATTTGTAGAGCAATTGAAGACTACGGTGGTTCCATGGACAACGGGAATGGTGCAGATCCGTAGGCAACGGTGGGGATATTGCTCCTAGGCCATAGCAAGTTCATGGGTGAGGAAAGAAAACTCTTTCCATTAATATGCATGACACTGAAGGCCACAAATTGAAGATGCAAACTATCAAATTGAAAGTATACTGTACTGGAAAACATTGCAGAACCAATAAAATTGATGTCACACTATCTATGGCATGCAACATATAATTTGGCTCATTTCTGGGTAAGCATCCTAAGTTCATGTATTCTCGATCAAGGGCCAACTTCTTCATGACTACAAATTTTGGATCCATGTAGTATTCTGTGATAATTGATGTAAAGTTTAAAAGGAACACTTTGTAAATTCCCCTCACAAAACGAATCAGGTTGTAGGAAGAGATTCAGGTAGGTTACCTTTAAAAGTCTTATGCTAGGATTTTTAAACTTTGATGTGGTACATCTATGACTTTATGCTTCACTGCAACTGAATATCCCTGCGTTGGTCTTGCCAATCTATAATACCTAAATAGTTCATCCCCACTAAACTTTCTATCTTGACATGCAAACTATCCACATCATCAAGTAGGTCCACCATGCAAAAACTAATTTTCACCAACTCTTCATGCACATGCTCCCATTAATTCTCCATGCATCACAAATAAATATTTATAAAAATTATGCACTTAGCTCCACGATTTATAAACGATTTTTTTTATAGAAAATCAAATTATAAGTTACCTCGCATGTTATTTTTCTATTCGACAAATTTTCTATGAATGCAGATCTGTAGTTGATATCATTGTTTTATGTTTAGTCAAGGGTGAAGATATTTCCACTGTCTCTACTCAACTTCTTTCCGTCTCTTATCATCTCACCGATATATTGTCAATCTAATAAATTAATAAAGCAAACAATCACACATATTTTTGGATTTTCATCTAATTATCTTAGATTTGTACTCTAAACAATATATTATTTGAAGTTTTTTTATGATCAAATTATAATATGTTTCATAATTTTTCTTCTGTTTTAACACATTACAGTATTTGTTAATAGTTTCCGCAGCAACGCGCGGGGTATCATCTAGTTTTATTAACATAAAGTGTCTCTCATTAAGCTTCTGTGTGGCTAGAATTCAATCTGGATACATGTGGTACAAAATTACAGAAGGAAAGGCTTCAGTTCACAACTTCACATGTATATGCTTGGTTGAGAGGATATGTGAACTATATAACTCTGTAACGAAAGTAAGGACTAAGGAGACTGGTTTACCTTACTCAACTATCCTTGATTTCAGATCAAGATGAGGACGCTGGTCGCATGGTGCACCACAAATACTGCAAGCTGCGGCACCGCTGTGTGGAGTGAAGAGACGGACGATGGCTATCGACCATGTAGCTCTTCGTTGCGCCATGTAGCTTGATGTGGCCTGCCTATCCCCTTCAGGGACGTCTTTATACCATTAACATCCACCAGCCAGCACTGTTGTCTCCCTTTTGGTTGACAAGCCATGCTGCGAAAGAGGGGGTGGAAGGCAGGAACTAAAAGGAGAGCAAGGCACAATGGGTATCGTTGCAGGCGCGCGGTGAGATCGAGGATGAGATCCCCATGCTGGAGCCACCACCGTCGAATAAATCATGATCCGCCGCCATCATCCTCGTTATATTTGCCGACAAAATCATGATTTGAACGCCATACGACATCATAGGAGAATCCCCTTCGCTTCTTAAAGCCCTAAACTAAAGCGTCGTCGATGAAAGTCGCTTCAGATGCACTGACTGCACTGAACGCGGGCCAGATAATTTTTACGAGCCCAACATAAGCCCAGTTAACAACAAACCTCCAAAAATAGCTACGAGAATAGCTGCCCATCAGGACAACAACACCAATCTATCCACTACCCAGTGTTAAATCATACCCTATTCTGCCGAGTCTAGGGTTCTTCTTCCCCGGCGACTTCGATCGCACGGGTTCTATCGTCCACATCAATTCTTCGAGGGTGTTCTTCGCCTTATCCATCGGTCCTTCCACGAACCTAGGAGGCGGTGAGGTTTTGACTTGTGCTCCGAGGGTTGCGCTAGAGTTCCCTATACCCTAGACCATGGACCGAGGAAGTTCAAGCAGTGCTGGGGATTCGCTTGATGGTCTCTTGGGGAGGCTTAATCTCCAGGAGGAAGAGGGAGAGGAATTAGTTTGGGAGGAGAAGTGAAGACCCCCCCGACGACGGTGAAGTGGCTCCCCATCGCTAGGGTTCTCACGGACAAATCTTTTGGTCATAGTGCGTTGTTTGCCGACATGCGTGCGGCATGGAGCCCAGCAAAAGACATCATTTGGCGTAGGGTGGATGAGAACTTGTTTACCATCCAATTTAGTTGCTTGGCAAATTGGAACAAAGCCCTAACCATTGGGTCGTGGTACTTCCAGGAGAAAGCTTTGATCATCAAGGAGTACAATGGATACACCAACCCTAGGACGATTGTGCTGGATAAGATAGCGATCAAGGCTCAGATTCATAAATTACCAGACAATTTTCTACATGAACATATTGTTAGAGGTTTATGCCGGACTATTGGAGATGTTCTTGAGGTACAGTTGAAGCTCCCAGTAGGGTTTGTTGGAGAATTCGTGAGGGTTAAAGTTGATATGAAGGTGGAAAAGAAGATCACCCATTTTGTCTCAATCACGAAATATAAAAAGAAAGAGTGGTATCAAGTTAAGTATGAGAAGTTTCTTGTTTTCTGTGGGGTATGTGGCTTGATGGGGAACTGGGACCAAGAGTGCGGAGATGGTGATCATGAAGAGAGCAAGCTGGAGTGGGGCAGCTTTATCCTTGAAGATGCTGGTAGAGGTAGAGGGAGATCATGGAGCAATAGAACAACTCCTGATAGCCGTGCCCCAGGAGCACCAGGGAGGGGCGTCCCTCATGTTATGGAAGAGGGCGGGGGTTTATGTTTGGTTGAGGTGCTGAGAACGGCCAGGCAGTAGCAACAAGCTGGAGGTTTAATGCACCGGGTCAGAATGCAAGGATGGACCTGCAAAAAGAATTTAACAATGTTGCCAACCAGGATGCAAATCCACCTACTAAAGCCAATGACCAGTTGTTGGGGAAACGGATGGCAGATGATGTTGTATCAAGTGACCTGGATGCTATAAAGGAAAGTGAAAATTTAAATAGGGCTTTGATCCCCCTAGGAACCGGAAGTTCAATGGCTTCTATGGTTGATATGTTTGATGGAATTCCAGTTGCAACGCAGGACCCTACCCTCACACCGCAGAAGAGTACAAATCGAAAGAAACAGAGAGGAGACGATGATGAACCTGTAGGTGATGCAGTCATCCCTACCAATAAAATATCGGCGACATCCCTCGGGGATGACCGCCGGGAGCAATGCTATTGTTATGTTGGAATTGTCGTGGTTTGGGTAATCCCACGACAGTTCATGAAGCCCGCGACTTTGCGGTAAAATTTGCCCCGGCCGTGTTATGCTTGTTAGAGACAAATTTCAAGCAGTCGTGATGAGGATCTAGCCCAATCTCTGGGTTTTGATAAGTCGTATGCGGTGGGAAGTAGTGGTAGAAGTGGAGGCATGGCTATCTACTGGAATGATGAGTATGAGATTGAGATTACTGGTTTATATCGGTATTACATTGACACAAAATTGAAGAAAAAGAGGGGGAGGAAGATGTCACTGAAGAGGTAAGATTGGAACAAGAAAGGTGGGCCACAAGGACACGTGGTGTGCGATGGAAGCAGTGGATGCGAGCGAGGGATCCATCGGTTGAACATGAGCGTTTTCCAAGAGCCAATGATAAATTCCAGGGACGAAGCTAGAAAAAATAATCTATGGTGTCAACTCTATTTTGATGGTGTCAAATTGCAGATATAGATAGTAATTAGTCTAATTTAACAAAGGTTTTCTAGTGATCAATGGTGTCATTTGACACCAGTGGTAATGAAGCAGCTCCGTCCCTTATAAATTATTAATCAAATAATTGAAATGAAACCCACAAATTTGAATCTCAAGAAGGTTATGCATGTTAAAAATACTTCGTCTGTCCATAATAAGATTTTTTTTGCAGTTTAAACTAAAGTGCAAAAATATCTCACATTATGGAACGGAAACGATAGAATGAAGGGGGTATATTTTCAAACATCGAGGCTTTGTTTGATCGCATGGGCAACAAACCAGGGGAGCATATACCTCGTCGGGGGACCCTGAAAGTTGGGATCCCCTTTCGTATATGAAGGGAATTTTCTTAATTCATGTTGCCATTTGGTAACTGGGAAGATGATTTCTGCCACTGTTCACACAACAAATAAGGCATAGAAAAGCATGCTTTTTGCCGTTGATTCACAAGGCAGAAGAAAAACGTCGAGGAAAAGCCTTGGTCGAAGGAGGAGGAGGACGCCGTTGTTTCTCAAGTTGTGAGATCGAGGAAGACGAGGATTTCGTCTCCGACCTCTTGAGCCATGGAAGTTCCACCCAGGGAAGGGCCGAGGAAAGGGAGGGGAATCCTCGCCTTGCTTGGCAACCAAATTTCGCGATAGGCTTTCCAGGGATGATTCGGCTCATGGTTTTCCACCCCAGGAAAAGAAGGGGGGTCCCTTAAGGATCCCTGGCAACTAAATTAACCCCGAATGTAAGAGCAGAACCTATCTTTAAAGAAAACTACGGTGATATTTCACCTTGAATCCCATTGGGTTCTATTTTCTGTCTTTGATCTGAACATAAGAAACAAATTTGCAAAATTCTTTTAAATCCAAGAGGCCATGAATTTCTTGGTCATGCCAGCTCAAAGCAAGCGGCTGACACGTGGGGCCGATAAATATACACCCGCACCCGGCCCGAGTCGAGCCCAGTCCAGTCCAGTTGAGACCCACCCATTCCGATCGAGGCGAGCCCACCATGGCGAAGCCTCACGCCGGCGCCGCCGTCAACACCCCGCGCCCCCGCTCCTCCTCCGGCGCCAAGGCCGCCGCCAACCGAACCTCCGTCGGCTCCTTCTCCTCGTCCGCGCCCCCCGCCGGCGACCTCGCCTCCCTCCCCAAGGTAAACAAACCTCCAGCGCCACCTCCCTCCCTTCATCATCTGATCGATCGATGACCTCGTCGGGCCTCTCCCTGCTCACCAGGTCTCCGGCAAGCTCCTGACCTACGAAGACGACGGCGACTCCTCCTCCTCCTGCGCCTCCGCCGCGACGCATCCTCCGGATCTCGCGCTGCCCGAGGGCCTCGCCGACCTCGCGCTGCCCGAGGGCCTCGCTGACCTCGCGCCTCCGCTCGACCTTCCCGACCCCGACGCCGCCGCCTCCTCCTCCTCCGTCGTCTCCGCCCCTCCCCTCGACGCGATCCCCGCTCCCGACGTCTCCGCCGTCTCCCAGGTGCGTCCCTGCGGTTCGCTCGCCCTCCCCAGTCCCCACCGATTCCGCGCCGCGGCGTCCATTTCGGTTCCGATCAGTTCGAAATAGGTCGATTAGTTCGAATTTATCGTCGTCGCCATGCAGGCCGCACCGCCCTCCGCCGTCACCGCCGCGGACGCCGGAGTCGAGGGCCCCACCGTGCTCACGGAGATGGAGCAGGTCCTGGCCGAGCTGCGGGATGCCCGCGGCCTGAGCGCGCGGTCGAGGCGCCTCCTGGCCGCGCTAGCCGAGGCCGCGGCCGACGAGCTCGTCCCCCTCCGCACCCGCCGCGCGTCCTCCTTCTGGGGGAAGGCCCGCTTCGGGCTCCTCGCCGCGATGGTCTTCTCCGTGGCCGCCATGGACGTCGCCCTCCTCGCCACGTTCCTCGGCGGCGGCCGCTCCAACGCGCTGCCCCCTACCTGATCGCCGCCATGCCGCCTCCTGTTTTTATCTTCATCGATCGATAAGTAGCCTTGTTTGCACTAGCGGTTAATCCTACTTCAGTTAAAGTCGTACGTGACGATTAATTAGTAATTACTGCACTTAATAGTACTCCGTACTAGTAGTACCATGTATTTTGAGTTAAACTTTGATCTTTGATTTAACTAGAAAACTAAATTATACTACTACTAGACAATACCCCGCGCGTTGCTGCGGGATATTTTGCTCAGTTTTTAGAGTTGTATGTATAACAAAGAAAGAAGGCAGTGTGTGTTCATTGTTTTATTTCATGACATCAATCAAGGCATTTCTCAATAAAAGTTAAATAATCACGTTCGATGATGAAGTTAAACTTTCAGCAATTAAATGTCATAATTCAATTTAGACATATAGCATGTTGTGAACTCACAAAATACAATTACCACATTATATACTGATTATTTCCTACAAAAATATTGAACAAAAAATTTGAACCGATTTAATTGAAATTAATGCAGATATATGGATAAAAGTATAATACATTCATAAAAAAGAAGTAACAAAAAGTTGCATAGTTGAACAACTTTTGAATTTTATATGCATGGATATATTCCAATATATGCAAACATGCATGCTTAGTGGATATATTCTAATATATGTAAACATGCATTCTTAGTCGAAGCATCAATTTATAATCAAAGAGCCTACCTGCAAATATATATATCAGACAAAAATGAAATGGAAGCAACTTCGATGCAGATGAGATAGACAATGATTAATAATAGTGCTTCCTTTCATGAAATAAGTTTGACGGTATGCAAATATATATCGGCTAATCTATCTATCATGGTGTTATAGGAAAATCCCTTGGTGTACAAAGAGGAGTTTCACGTCCATGATAGTAATGAGAATAAATTTTTATTTTTGCATGGCACATTTGGTGATGTGGAATGCATGATGAAATATTTAATGGTGGTGGGATTGAAAGCTAATGTAACATGCATGATGAGGTGGCATGTGTGCATGTTAAGAGAATAGGTAATAGTGGGGATCAACTTCTTAAGAATGTAAGATGTAAGATATGCCATAAAAATTATATCATTGGAAAGCCCTTTAAAATATGAATCCAATAATATATTGTATTACTTGTATTCTATGGAGTATTAGCTAAATGTGCAATCAAATTTTGATACTCCCTACGTCCCATAATTTTTGTCATTGTTTTAGTTTAAATTTGATTAAATTTTTGTTAGCGCTTGACTGGATTTGAGGGCCAAAGGTGGTAATTAGGAATCTGTGTTAAATATTGGCAACCGTTCAAATGATCTAAATCTTGTCATCCTACAACACTAAGTGGCGGGATCGGATCTATCGAGGTTTTCTCACAAAAACCTTTTGAACTACACATTGAAACAGGCAAGGCCATGTACAGTACACCGTTGGATGTTTATGCACAAGTGCCTAAAGAGAAAGAGAAAGTAATGTTGCATCTTCAAAGTGTAGAAAACACACGTAATAGGAATGATCCGCTTAACTGAGCTATGATCATGAATGTAATAAAAACCCTCACAGTCACAGCTAGACTAGAAAACACACATATAGTAGGAATACATTCTCGGAAGTAAATCGGTGCAAATAATAGATATGTGGCCATGTGATGAGGAGATCCCTACTACACCTTCACCTCTATCCCCATGCTTGTTGCATCTCTCACAGAAAGCTTACAAGCACTTGACTGTAGTATGTAAAATGACCATTAGTTTGAAAGATTTAACAAACCTCAGGATTCCTTTTGAAACCAATTCCAAGAAAAGGTGGATCACACTATTTAGGAGGTGGGAGCGGCTTCTTAGGTTGACGGTGAGGATCTTTGCCACCTACCGCCATGCCAGGTTGTTGGTTAGCTTCTCCCCAACGTTCTTGACAATGAGCGTCGACTTAGCGTCCCTCGGTCGCCTCCTCCCGTTGATTATAACGATGTTTTCGGATCTAGAAGCAATGTTGGAAAAAGAGTTTCCTTACACCTCATCGCGCTTCTAGATGTTGTGCCCTCGTCCGCAGCTGTGATCAAAATGACTAGCACGATGACCATAGCGGTTAGATCCAAAACCCTCGCACCACATCCCCCCCTCTTCTCCACGATAACCCATGGTCTTCGGAGGGTGAGGGGGAGAAGGATAAGCAACAACTTGAGCAAAATACCGAGGATCCCAACTGACTGGCTAGTGCTGCCTCATATTAGATTTGAATACTACAACATTGGATTCTCTTTTTTTTTCTTATGGGGGAAATATTATTTTTTACTTGAGCAAAGAAAATTAGGTCTTCATCATCATCATCATACTGAGGAATGTACGTAAAATCTAAATAGTGGGACATCAAACAGTTTAATTAATCATAATCCAAGAGAGACAATGATATTGAAAAAAGAGACAAATTTATTCATTGAAATGAGATCCTTTTGTTTTCTTGAGGGACATCAAAATGCATGGCACTCCTTATATTTATTCCTAGCTAGCAAAGCAAACATTGGATGCATCCGACAAAAAGAACTAATAATACGTAGGATTTTATTCTAGGGCGTCGACCTGCTGATTATAACTAAACCATTTGATGCATTCATGGCCGCCGCCGGTCATCGTCACCCCATGCGTTTCTGGGCGAGACACCACTGGGCGAATTCATCGTCATCCGGGCGGCGAAGTCGTGGGCGGCGAGCGATACCGTAGCCGGAATTGGATGATGGCTTCAACCCAAACACGTCATCGTCTCTAACGTCGTCGTCGTCGTCGACGTGCTCGCGAGCGAGGCATGTGGTCTCCAGCTCCGTGAAGCCGCCGACGTCGCAGCGGAACACCACGCGGCCGTCTTTGAGCAGGTCCTCGCACCTCTCCAGATCCTCCCGACGGATGAAGTGCTCGTGACCGCATAGCTGCGCTCCCTCCTCCTCCTCGTAGGTTGACTGGGATGCTGCTTCATAGGTTGACCTAGGCAATTTCTCCTTAAATGGGCCGAACAGACATGAAAATGAGGTGAACGACATGCTACTGGCCTCTTGGTTTCTTCCAACTCTGTGTGCGTTTGCCCCGAGTGGTGGTGGAATAATGGCGAGGTGGTATCTCAACCGCCTCCTGTCTGTTATCATTTGTGTTAATCCCCACCATTGCCCTAGATATCGTTGTCGGGTACCCCATCGCCAAACCCCACGATTGCCCTAGATCTTGTTGTCGGGTACCCCATCGCCCACCGCCACCATGGATGTTGCCTTGGCATCGTCTGTGAGGCTCCCGTCCTTGGCTCCGGCCTGCAAGCTGGAGAACGTTGCCCGAAAGGATCAATGATGAAGGCAACATGAGAAGGAAGTAGTGTCGCAGAGAGTTTCGGTCAACTTCTCACCATTTGAATTGCTTGTTTGTTTGTTGAATTCTCGTTGTTATGCTTATTGTTTGCTAGACGGTGGCAGCGGCCAATATGTACCAATAAAACAGAAGCAGAGCAAACAACACAGATGGCGTTCGACGAGTGACCCATCATATGTTCAGGGCGAACTTGAATTTTATTTTGGCATATCCTTATTGTTCTATGATTTATTTTACCTTATTGCATTATTAAATTGTTTTTTTTATTTTCTACCGGGGGGGGAGAGAACTCCCCCACCTGAATGTATTATATATCACCAAATCGCAGAACAACATTCCAGAGAGACATGTTGGGAAAGAGAGAGAGAGAGAGGCAGGCTAGCTCAGCACGGTCCCGGGCCCCCGCCGCCGTTAGACGGGGGACGAGGACGTGGTCGATGCCGAGCCGAAGCACGTCAGCAACAGTGGTCTCCGAGAAGGTGGTGTGGGAGTAGAGGGCGGGGAAGCTGGAGCGCAGTGCCCCTCCAACGAGGCACCAATCGTGCCAGAAAGAGGTCGTGGCCCCGTCGCCAACCCGCACCCTGGAGAGAGCGCGGTACTCAGGGAGGAGATCGACAGGAGATCGACGAGGTCTCGGAAGTGCACCCCCTCTAGTTAGGCTTAAGTTTGTCTAGATACACATGCATATAATCTAAATACTTAACTAGGTACATACGAATCTAGACAAAGTTGAGTCCATTAATATGGATCGGAGGTAATAATTATTTGTGTCATATGATAGACGTGTATAAATTATATGGATTTTTTGATTATATGGATTTTTATGATTATATGGATTAGAGGCAGCCTATGGGTAGCCTCTAACACATTGCTGATGCTCTAAGGGGCGGTCGACATTTAAGGGATGCATGCAGATAAATCTGAAAATAAGAATATTCTTCTTGTTCCTGCGCCGCACGTCCCCAGCCCCCAACCGCCACGGGCGACAGAGACGACGGCCGCGGAGGTCAGCCGGCCATTCCTCTGCGGCCTTCTTGCTCAACTTGGCCGCTCCGGTCCGGCCGGCGAAGTACCTAACCGTGTGGCGGTTCCCTTGGTTCGTTTCGTTGGTACAGGGTCGAGATGAAGGAGGAGGACTCGGAGGTGCCGCCGCACCCGCATGCCCATGGCGCCGCCGCCACCGCCACCGCCACCGCCGCTCCTCGTAGGTACCCACTTCGCCTTCGCGCTAGGTGATGATGTCTGCCGTTGAGTTTTCTTCCCGTCGGGGGCCGCGGAGGCTGGCCGGCCCGGATCTGGATGATTGCGACATCTGCTTCCATGAAACAGGGCATGCGAATTAATCTACCCATGAACAGTTAATAATCCCTGGGTGTAGGACTCCTTGGTTATGTGCCAAGGATTTGGGGTTAGGGTTTTAGTAAATAGTTATGTGCGCCAAAGCAAATCCAGTCAGGCTCTCGGCTTGAACCATTGTGAAGCTGTTGCATTTCCCGTGGTAACAAAATGCATCGATCTATCCGCGCAGCATTAGCTACAATCCCAATCTAGAGTGTGTACTCGGTACTCTACTCCTGTTGATTGATGTTCACATCCCAATCTCGTAGATATACCGGATTTTGTTTCGTTATGTGCTGGCTGGTGTTAATCAAGAACCCAAACAGCTTGGGTTCTTGAACTCCAAGTACAAATCTCAGTTTTTTGCCATTTACACTCGTTTGATGTCTCTTGACTTTCGGAACCTTGTATGTTTAGATAGGCCAAAACATTCGGAGCCTGGTTGGTTGTCAGTGGCGGCGCCAGGTTTTAAGGGGCGTGTATTCATTTTAAACGTGGGTATTCATTTTACAAAAAATCTCATTGTTTTTGCTAAAAAAATTGCTGTTTTATCAAAAAAAAATCAAGGTTTCATCAAATCATGGGTATTCACTTGCATACATGGAATACACGCTGGCGCCGGTTGTGTTGCCATACTACAGTTTTACGTCTGCTGAATGCATTCCAGAGATTGAAATTCAGATACGAGAAACATGTGGATGCCTCAATACCTTTTGAATGTTATATTTGGATGATGTTCTGTTGTGTGCCGGCTGCTGTAAATTAAGAAAACTGTACTCCCATTCAGCAACTTACTGCCGATCTCTGTGCATGTAACTAGTTGCTACTAACATATTATGTAGGGCGCAGCTGGGAGATCAACATGGAGCTGTTTCTGTGTATCGTGTCAGCGCTCTGGAGAAGGCGATTGCAGGGTTCAAGCAGAGGGAAACTAACGCCATGGTCAATCCAACTGTCGGGACCGTCTTTGTTTCTCTTGACGAGGCTTATGAATTCTACAACATTCATTCTTGGGAATCGGGTTTTGGAGTTAGGTATGGAGCGAGCAGCATGGGTTCTCATGGAACTAAATGCATACAACAATTCGTTTGCGCATGTGAGGTATGGCATTCATCCTCCCTTGTAGTTAAGGTAGTACATACTTCTGTTTTTTGTGATGTTGATCTCAACCCAGTACCAATGCTCGGAAAATGTTATGTTCTACAGGGGAAACCAACCAAGGACAGGAGCTCATTTTGTCGGTGTGAATGCACGGCATCGATTCTTTTGCTGAGATCCAGAGACGGCGGATGGTGTGTGTGCGAACATCAAGCTGGGCATAACCATCCACTTTCTAAGATGTGTGCGCAGAGGTCATCTTGGCAGTCTCATAGTAGCATCGACAAGAACACAAGGCACTTGATTCACCAACTAAGGGAAAACAATGTGCCACACATTGATGATAGCGAAGCCAAGGACCTGATGTCTGATGATCTCAGGAAGACCGTGGAAACCTTTGGTAGGATCAATGCAAAGGATCCAACATTTGAATATACTGGCTTTCAGGTTGATAGTAACTGTAGATTAAGGCCATTACTCTGGACCAGTGGTCAGAGGGTTCAGTACCAATACTTTGGTGATGTGATTATCTTCGATACCACCTACAGATCGGACAAGTATGGAAAGCCGTTCGGTCTTTTTCTTGGAGTCAACAACAAATTTGAGACCATAGTGCTTGGTGGGGTGCTGATGATAAACGAGAAAACGGAGAGCTTCAAATGGGTGTTGAGTCAGTTCTTCGAATTAATGGGTGGGCAACACCCCCAAACTATACTGACCGGTAAGATTACTTCTGTACACCCTTTTCCCTGCCCAATAGTATTTTCCTGCAGCGCAGCCATCTAACTTGTTTTGTTCAAAATACTCTAGATCGCTGTGAGGAAATTGAGGAAGCCGTGTTGGAGGTGTTGCCATCCACTGCACACAGATGGTGCAAGTGGCATGTCCTTGGTAGGGCAAAGGAGTACCTCGGTTCTCATTACACCAAAACGAGTAGCTTCCGACTGGGGCTCCACAGAATTCTGAATGACATGCTGACGCCCGATGAGTTTGAGAGAGCATGGGAGATTCTGCTAGAGAAGCATGGATTGGAGGACCACCCATTTCTGCAGGAGATCTATGAGGTGCGGCACAAGTGGGTTAAGGCATACTTCAGCGACACATTCTGTGCTACACTGACTAGCACAGAAAAGAGCAAGAGTGCGAAACACTTTCTGAAACAACATGTTCCACGGGATTGCTCAATGGAGATTTTCGTCCAACAGTACTTGGAACTGCGGTCCGATCAAGAACCAGACTATGGGTTACAGGACAATAGAACTACTATGGTAAACTTAACTTCAGGAAACTAACATATTTTCTGTGACGTGTTCTGATGAGTTGACACTAAGATAGGATGATTTTTTTTGTCATGCAGGATGAGATTGTTCCAAGAACAAGTCTACCGATCGAGAAGCATGCCAGCGAGGTGTACACAAGACCGGTGTACGAAATGTTTGTGCAAGCCATACACGAATCAGAAACTTTGGTGGTGGAGGCAGTCATTCCCAACCTGAAGTACATAGCACGGCATACCAGCAGTGAAACCAGGGAGAACTGGTCTAGGGTGGAATATGAGGTCAATGTTACAGAAGATGGCGAATTGTTCAGGTGTGTGTGCAAGCAGTTCGAGCACACGGGGATGCTCTGCTGCCATGCCGTCAAGGTAACAGTTCCCTGTCGATACTATCTTCCATCCTCTCTTGCTCCTACCTTTAGCTGCCACATGTTGTATACAACCTTGATGCTTGAAATTGTTTCAGGTGATGATCCACCTGGGGGTGCGTGAGATACCAAGGTTACACGTCATGCCACGCTGGACAGACAAGCCACTGCAATGCCAGATGCACTGCCGCGGTGAACCACAGATGGACACATGCCAGCAATGCAGGCACTGTGACCTGCATGACAAGTTTTTTGGCCTGGTGCACCGCGCCTGTGAGAATGAACGCTACTACGAGGTCGTCATGAGGGGTCTCAAAAAGCTGAATGAAGAATTAGCTGCGGCAGAGGCTGTGCCCCGCTGCCGCACCAAGCCGGCGTCGCGGAAGTCGCGGAGGAGGCGTTGATTGCTCAGTCCCGGATGCCTGGAAGCCTGTCGGAGGCTGCTGCAGTGCTTTGGCAGGACGCAGAAGGAGACCAAGCGAGGGTTTCAGATATGTGTGTTTGGATTCCAGCTTGTTCTGATGTATCGTTGAACCTGATTGCTTATGAATGAAGTAGGGCAAACCAGTATTTCGATTTCTAAGGGAACCTGGCCGTTTGTGTTGAGGTGGCCCTATGCCATTACAGTAGGTAGTCCAGTTGGATGATCAAACCAAGTCCATGTAATGCAGTCTCAGCAATACATTGTGACAGTCGTAACTCCTTCCGCGACACATCGACACGACCTGATTCTGTACTTTTGCTGCTACTGTCATTTTCGTGTCTATTTTCATGAAGCATCGATCTGCTTATCCTGCTTGTCTCTATTCGGGATACACTATATTCATTCAGTGAAGAGGTATGATAATGTCTGAAGATAGCTTCTAATGGTTTCTGTACATTGTGGATGGGACACATGCATTTTCACTCAGTCATGCCAAGCGTTCAATTTCTTACGCTTCTTAGTTCAGATCTCTTCTTCTATTCTAAATTCTGATCAAAATATGTGTTCTTGTTTTATTGCTTCGTCACTTGATTGGTTGCTTGTTGCAGTTGATTTGGGCACATGAATGTTGTAGACCAAGCTAGGTTCATAGCAATGTGCCTTTAGCGTCGCTCTGCAGTCTGCGCTAATAATAAGGTGCATTGCATTGGTCTTGAGCTCTGCTTGTTGATTCACATTATTTGGATTCTGCATCTATGTACAGTATTAAAATGCACATCATTTTATCACGTCTTAAGAATCTACGTATTTGGCATCATCCTTATGAATTTAGCTGCAACACAAACAATGGTGCTGAGAAATGGCAAAACGAATGAAGAAAAGATGCAAATGCCAGCTCGCTGTTAATGGATTTCATTTCAGCGCACTTTGCTGTGGTTTCTGGATGCTTGTCGCTGAGGTTCGTGCGGTCGTCATGTTAAGAAAGGAAAGCATCGTGATGTGGCCATTTAACAAAATCATTTACGATACCTAAAAAATCATTTACTACGGCCGTTACGGATTTTTTTAGAAAAAGGTAGACAAAACAGTTGGCTAAGAGACTTTTCAGGCATAATATAAAATGCAAAGAATCAGTTAAAGTGGCGCCGGAGGGAAAAGGTAGGGCCGGACCGGCCGTGGGCGGGTCTGAAAATTCCCTTGCATGAATCTGCGGAGGCGCTGGCATTGGATGTCTTCTGGGTGATGGCCGCCGGATCAGGTTCTGGCAAGATCTCTGGGTCAATAACTACAGTCCGGCGTTGATTGCGCCGACAATATTTGCGCAATTGCGCGCCTCCCTCCCAGGGCTAGGAGGCGTATGGTGTGTGATGCTCTCCCGGAGGCCAGGTGGATGCAGGACATCAAAGGGGAACTCTCCGTGACCATGATAGTGGAATGCATCAAGCTTTGGACTTGTCTCTCTGAGCTTGCCCTCCGCGAGGTCCCGGATTACTTCTTCTAGAAATTTGAACCCGATGGCATTTTCTCTGTCTCTAGCGCTTATTATGCTGCCCTCTTTCTTGGGAAGGAATTATGGCCTGTGGCCATGGAAATCTGGGAGTCATGGGACCCGTTGGAGGTCCAGATCTTTTGCTGGTTGGCCTTGCATAAGAGGATGATCTGGGCGGCGGATAGGTTGCGTCGGCATGGGCTGGAACACCCTGGTTTCTGCCCCATGTGCTGTCAACAGGAGGAATCAGTGGATCATCTTCTTCTCGGCTGCTCCTTTGCTAGGCAAGTTTGGTTCTCTCTGCTGCGAGATAGGAGGATGCATGCTGTCACGCCATTGATGGATGCGGAGCTTTGCTTGTGGTGGCCAAGCGTTCGCAGTAGAGTGCCTGGACATGCGGCTAGGGAGCTCAATACCTGGATCAGTTGTGTTTGTCGTGGGATTTGGCTTGAGCGAAATCGTCGGGTATTTGACAAAGAGGCGAAATTACAGGCACTGGTGATCAAGATGATAAAACACGAGTGGATGCTTTGGTCCAAGGCCAAAGAAAGTGACGTTGATGATGATATGGGCTAGCTAGTTCTCGAGTAGGTTATGTTTGGGGTGGTGGATGTCTGATTGCATATATCCTGTAAATAACTCTGTAAATTCTCCTGATCTTAATATATAAGACATGCGGCTCGCATGTTCTTCAAGAATCAGTTAACAAGGTTAGCACTCCGTGTATGTCAAGGTATATTATAGGATGCATGATCTCCCACTTCAGAAAGATAAATTATTATTAATCGGTTTTTATTATCAAGTGAAATGTAGGAAGAAGAGAAGCATAGTATATAACTGAAGATTTTTATTACTCCCTCCGATCGAAAATACTTGTTTTCAAATGGATGTATCTAGTACTAAAATAGTGTCCGATACATGAAGTACAACAATTGCAGAGGTACAACAGAGTCTATAACTGAAGATTGACATTTTTGTGTTAGCTATGGAATTTTTGGTTTCCTTTGATATAAATCCAATTATCTAAATTAGAAACAAGAACCAGTTCTCAATTGGTAGCAAATGGTTACCATCAAACGAAGAAAATATTAATAAAAGAAAAAAGAGCTTAGGCTTCTTTATCTTACATGAACAGACTAACATGTCAGCTACTTACCTAAATTTCATAATTAAATACCTTCATTTTATGGATAACAATTGGTTTTACCGGTACATTGTCAAGATTAAACTTAAATCAAACTGAAAAACAATTGACAAATACAACAGTCAACGTAAAAATATATTTATTCATACACATCATAAATGATTACATTAATGTAACAACCAACCAAATAATCAAAAAAATACACATAGATGTTTCTACAAATAAAACTTCAACGCCAGCAATATGTTGCGTGCTCCACCGTGCTACATGGCTAGTGTTACCTTTTTTGCGTGTAATACCTATATAATTCATATAATAAAGATCAAAATACAAGTTACGAATACATCAAACTGATAACACTGAACGGACAACAAATTGATAGCCTTTGTACAAAGGATGCGGAAAAAACTTCTAAACTTGACACCAACGCCCGTCACTTGTCTTTTGATACCAACACAACAGTCACCAAAGAATAAAATGACAAATCACCTCTTTATCCGAGCTCGACGTGTCTCCATCGTTGATATACAGCTTTGCGGGCCTTTAAGATGACTCTTAGACTGGATTGAGAAATATGTTTCTTGTGGGGTGAAGGAAGACTTAATAAAATCTGTCATTCAAGCTATTCCTGTGTATGCTATGGGTATTTACAATTTTCCGGTGACTCTTTGTGAAGAATTATCCCAGATTATCAGGAAGTTTTGGTGGGGAGATGAGGATGATAGAAGGAAAACTCATTGGTTGGCTTGGGATAAAGTTACAAGGCCCAAAGGTAAGGGAGCTATGGGTTTTCGGGATCTCAGATTATTTAACCAAGCCCTCTTAGCTAAACAGGCATGGCGTTTGTTGGTGTATCCGAAGTCGTTGTGTGCTAAACTTATGAAGGCAAAGTATTACCCTCATGGACATATTCTTGATACGGTATTTTCACAGTCGGCATCAATGACTTGGCAAGGGATAGAGCATGGTCTGGATCTGCTTAAGAAGGGAGTTATTTGGCGGGTGGGGGATGGATCCAAAATAAATATATGGCAGGACAATTGGTTACCCAGAAGGTCTGGCCTTTGAATTACCGCTAAATGGAATAACACTAGGTTGAAATGGGTCTCTGACTTATTCCTAAGCGGGACGAAGGTTTGGGATGAAAGGTTGATTAACTATATTTTCTATCCCCATGATGCTGAGGAGATTCTTAATATTCATATTCAAGATTCTGAAGATGGGGATTTTATTGCGTGGCATCATGAAAAAAATGGCATATTTTCTGTTAAAAGTGCGTACATGTTTGCGCTTAAGTTGAAGGAGGGGGAGGAGGTTGTGGGTCAATCTAGTGGTGAACCAAATGGTGAAAGGGGGATTTGGAATTTAATTTGGAAGGCTAATATTCCACAGAAGATAAGGATTTTTGTGTGGCGTGCTGCAACCGATAGTTTGGCGGTCCAGACTAATAGAGTTAAACACCATCAGATTAACTCAGGTATGTGCTCTATTTGTGGTGCAGAAGAGGAAACCATCTTTCATGCTCTAGTAACTTCTACTAAGGCTAGGGCTTTGCGTACTGAATTAAGAAATTCGTGGAATATCCCTCATGAAGAGCTGCTTAAATACTCGGGCCCATATTGGTTATTGATTTTGTTAGAGCAGTTGAGTCTGCAACAGCGTGAGCATATATTGTTTCTTTTCTGGCGAGCTTGGCTTTTGAGAAATGATGTTATCTTTAGAAAAGGGAAGGAATCCATATGTGGTTCTGCAAGATTTGTGGATAACTTTTGGTCTTCGTTTACGTCTTCTCACAGTACTATTGAGGCTACCCATAGCAAAAAAGGTAAAGAAAGTGTGAGAAGTGCTATACTTGTTATGCCTCCTTTACAGGAAAATGTGGTGTGGAAACGTCCCCTGATAATTATATCAAGATCAATGCCGATGCAAGTTTCTTGGGGAGTATTAAGGCCGCTAGCCTGGGGGTGGTCGCTAGAAACTCGGCTGGTGAAGTTGTCACTTGTTCATGGAACTTTATCGGACGATGTACCAGTGTGAATTAGGCAGAACTCCGTGCATGCCTCGCGGGTCTTTATATCAGTATTACCCTCCATCACTCTATTATTTTTGAGATTGATTGTGCTTTCGTGCATTCTTTTCTTGTGAATGAGAAGCTTGACAGGTCTCCTCTCAATGATATGAAGAAACGGGCTTTGAGTATTTTCAAGATGTTTTTAAATTGTAAGATTGAAAAAAATCAATCGGCTTGCCAATGGCATGGCTCATGAGATTGCAAAGTTTAGTTTTACTAGCAGGTCTAATGGAATTCTTGTTAATAGTTATCCGTCCTGTGTGGCGAATTCTGTATTGAATGATTGTAATAATATTTTAATTAATTAATAAATGGGTTGGGTTAAAAAAACAAAGGCAAAATCATTGTCATTGAACGAATCAAATCAAAACAACATCCTGAATGCACCATCAAACTTTAGATATGACACCTCCGCTCGACAAAGACGTCGAAGAAAGAAATCATACTTGCTAACCACGAGTCGTGATCCCAATACACAATGTACCATATTTTGATGTTTTCCACTCAAATCATAATTTGCATCTGCTCCATAGCTACCTCTTAAGCTTCATACAGCCGCTAGAACATACACCATCACAATGATGAAGCCTGAAGACACATGCATGTCCACTATAGCGAAGCCATGGAGTAGAACGTCGCGTCTACCAAGACGTAGAAAAGTTAAAACCTTAGAACACGGGTGTGGCTAGGTCTCAGTCGACTGAGATTTAACTAAGTCTTAATCATGTCACTTAACATGCAAGAAAAAAAATGAAAATAAAATTTTGCACCGATCTCAACGTAAAATCTAACGGATATAACATCGACGGAGACTTAACGAAGTCTCCGTAGACATCATCCGATAAATTGATGGTGGGTCGAGTGAAGGAAGGGATGAGGTACAAATTTAGATGCAATCATGTCCTTTTCTTCTTTCTCCCCCATAGAAGAATCCTATCCGGTGAAATCAAAGGCCACCCCACCATTCCTTTGAGATCGAGATCGAGAATCCTATAAATGCCTTTCCTGTAGAAATCGTCCTACTAGCTATTCCAAAGTCCAAACTCCTGTGTCCGAATTGGTTTATGGTCTAGTTTCCATTTGGTATTAGCAGTCCGTGTAAGAGTCTGCTGCTAGGTTGTATCCGTGTCACCTTGGAGTCTTGTATATATACAGCGTTGCCTATCTGTTTGCTTCCATTGTTGTGTACACTGCCTCTTCCAAATCAAGAAAGATGAACGCCCAGGGTGCCCTCGACTCGCTCCTTGGCCGCCTCACCGCCATCCTCGTGGACGAGGCCAAGCTGCTCGGTGGCCTCCAAGGCGACGTTGAGTTCATCAAGGATGAGATGGAGAGCATGAACGGCCTGCTCCTCCACCTCACCGAGGCTCACCACCGCGACCACCAGGTCCGCGCTTGGATGAAGCAAGTCATCGGCCTCACCCGCGACTGCGAGGGCAACGTCGAGCTCTATATCCATAGCGTCACAGACGCTGGCCACAATGCAAGTGGCTTCCTGGGCTACTTGCGGCGCCTCGTCCGGTATGTGCGCACCATCCCGGAGCGGCACCGGATCGCGACACGGATCCGGGAGCTCAAGGTCAGGGCGCGCGATGTGGGAGACAGGAAGCTGAGGTATGGTGTCACCGTGCCACCGGCTGCTGACCAAGGTGATATGATATTCATGGAAGACGACGTACGAGCCCTGGATGGACCAGAAGCTGAGGAGGAAGATGCTCGGAGACGCGCTATTCTTGTCAGCTGTTCGTGGTCAGAGGACAAAGAAGCTTATGAACAGAGAATCGCCGATGATACCATCGATTCTCTGTTGTCTCTGTTGTCTGAGGAGGAACCTGTTGAAGAGCTAGCAAACGGGGAATCACCACACCCGAGGATATTCCTGATGACGGGTTGGGGGGACCGTCAACATTATGATCATCGTTTCACAAATCTTGCTGCACAGAAATTGCATGAGAGGCAGATGAGTTCGTTTAGTTGCAAAGCCTGGTTTGACACGCGGAATTAATTTTCTGTGGTCGGATTACTGCGGGAAATACTGAAACAAGTGGCGCCCCTTCTAGCTGAACAAGAAGACGTGCTCACGGTGGAAGCAGAGAAGAGTACGGAAACATCACTGGGTGATGACAAGGAGGATGAGGCCATGCAACTCACCAAGAAACTTGACGGGTTTCTCAAAGGTAAACGATTCTTGATCATTCTTAAGAATGTCAGCTATGGAGATTGGGATAGAATCAGGTCTGCTCTGTTACATGCTACTGCTCATGGCTCTCCTGGTAGCGCTATAGTCATCACCACAGAGCATGCTAATTTAGTAAAGTCCCCTTATAAAATCCTCAAACCACAAAGTCTATTAGGTGCTTTCTACAGTAAAACCATGGAGCTTGTTGATTCTGGCGATTCTGTATATGGTATATTCCTTATTTTAGTCTTATGTCACCCCGATGTCTTTGCAATGAAGATGTTCCAACATCTTCTGTATGTTAACCCTGGAAGAGGTAAAATACAGTTAGAACACATTTTGAAAACCTTACAGGGTTGTCGGGATGCGAACAAAAGTGTGGGGAAGCAAATGGTGAAGATCTCCTACAGTGACCTGCCTGCCAAGTACAGGAGCTGCCTGTTGTACCTGATTATCTTCCCAGAAGGTGACTGCATTAGGAGGACAACCGTGTCTAGAAGATGGATAGCTGAAGGCATGATAACATCGAGGGAGAATCATGCACAAGATGAAGCTGACTGCTGTATCGACGCGCTTCTCTCAAGGGGTCTCATTCTACCTGAGGAGATTAGTGACACGGGGAAGGTCAAGACCTTTATATTGCATCGTGTTGTTCGTGAGGTCATCACCACAATTGCTAGAGATGTTAACTTTGTGGACACGGACCTACCACCCGATTTGGCTCGCCACCTTCCCGTTCACAGTAGAACCGGGGTGCAAACATCTCACGCCGATCATGCCGTGCAAGCAGCTGATGGCAATGGCATTGTAGCATTTCTTCCAGCCTTGGCCAAGTCATCTCAGTGGCAGCTAATGAAGATGCTGGATCTTGAAGGTTGCAGGGGCTTAAAGAAGCAGCATTTGAAGAGCATCTGTAAAATAATACTGCTGAAGTATTTGAGTCTCAGGAACACAGATATCACTGAACTACCCAAGCAAATCGAGAGGCTGCAGTGTCTGGAGATGTTGGACATCCGGCAAACAGCGGTACGGGCGTTCGCCACAAAATCGATCATGCTTCCAATGCTAAAGCATCTACTTGCTGGTCAGGATGAGTCTCCAAGAAATAGCTCCAATGGGTGTCAGGATTTGTTTATGGCAGTGCGGCTTCCCAGAGGCATCAGAAGAATGGAACAATTGGAGACACTTTCCCATGTTGAAGCTTCCCACAGTGTCAATGATTTAACTGATATTGGTCATTTGTTACAGCTGAGGAAATTGGGTGTGATTCTTTCTGGTAAGAAAAGTGGCCTGGATCTTTTGTTCCGGCAGATTGAAAAATTACACGGTTGCCTCCGCTCCCTGTCAATCCAGTTTAACAAACTGGTTTCCAAAACTGAGGAGACTCCTTGTGCAGAGGAGGTGGTCACATTAGCCTCACCTCCAAAGCTTCTTCAGAGCCTAAACATCAGTGGCATCACAAGTGGGCTTCTCACCTGGATTGCAGAGCTTGATCAACTTACCAAGATAACATTGAGAGAGACTTACCTGGGGGAAGACTACATACGCATCCTTGGCAAGCTTGCAGCTCTGCGTTGCCTCAGGCTTCGGCGCAAATCATATGCCGGAAGCGGTCTCACATTCAATGATGGAGAGTTCATGAGCCTCAAGTCATTGGTCGTTGATGACGACATCATCACCAACATTACCTTCAACACTGGAGCGGCTCCCAGGCTCGAAACAATTGTGTGGTCCTTCGAGAAAATGGAGTCTATTTTTGGAGTGCTCTGCCTTCCCAAGCTGAAGAATGTCGAGCTCAATGGTGACTGTGACCCAGGCCCAGTGAGAAGAGCACTTGGAAAGCACCCCAACGATCCCGATTTTAAGCACAAGCCACTTGGAAATACGTGCGATGCCTGTTTATGTGTGTGAGTTGCAAGCTCTGGTGTGTGGTGTGTTGTGGTACTGGATTATATTCTTCGATGTTCTGTCTTGTTTAGTGCATGTCATCGGCAAACAGTATTATCTGTGTTGTATTTGATTACATTTTTATGTAATAAAACAGAGTTTGTTGAGTCAAAGTTTGATGGAAGAAATTACAATATGGGTCCAGGTGATAATGTAACTGTCATTTTAAGCTGTCAGTTCGATATTTCATCAGAAGAAGCAAACAGTATCAAAGTATAGGCATGTCTTTAATTAATCTGTGCATTGCAGAGTACAGAACAGGTGACAAAAAATGCAATGATTCTGAAGGTGTCCTCCATCCTATTTTTGAGAGAGGAGAAACACCAAGCAGGCGTCAGTCGAGGCAAAACTGCAAACAAGGACATCTTCTCCTAACACAACAGCAAAAAACACCCTACTCGAACTGAATTCTTGTAGCGGTTTCTGCTTTTCATTTTGAAGCAGAACTTAGCAGGCAGGAGGGGAAGATCAAGGCACCTTCAGTTGAAATTTTCAGTCTCTGTTCGATCGAATTGCAGGAGAAGCTAGAGAAGAAGAGAACAGAGTACACAGAGAAGATGAGGAGACAGGTCGTGATGATCTACAAGGAGATGTCTAAGCAAGAGGGGAGGAGGAGATGGTCAAGCAGGGCAGACGATGAAGGCCAGGCACCGGTCCAAAGTGAACGTGCCTGACAAGAAAGATCCTCAGCTTGAGGATCATTACATCGTTTTTCTTTTTCTGTTTGAGGGTGATGATACATAAATCTTTTGATGTTTCCATATGCTTCACTATTGTTTTCCACATATCTTCTGTTAATTGAGGACCATTACATCGAAGGAAAAGGAAATGTTAACATGCTGATAGGAGAATGAATGGACCTTCATGTTTCTGATATGTCACTTGTGACTCAGTATCTGAAGATTTATTTAGACGAATGAACTACGATGCTTCAGTTGTAATTAATCTCAGATCATCACATATACTGAATTTTATTGTAAGAAAGAAAAATATATGCATCAAGGCAACTAGTCTCAGATTATCTTGTCAATGTTTACATGAATCAAAGAATACCACAGATCTATGTCACTTCAGCACTTGCAGAAGACAATGTGATGAGAACCATAGTTTCTGCTAACTTCAGCACTTGCAGCTACTCATGTTACCTGAAATCTGCACTTCCCTTGGGAACACCCATGCTTGCAAACTGAAGAGCGCCTATCATAGCTTCCATCATGAGCTATGTAGTGTATGTAATGCATGTTTTTCTCTGGTTCTAGGCTCTGAAAAATGTTTTTGGTGTTTCTCTTGTAGATTGAGGATCATTACATCCAAGTGAATATATTATCTTGCTGATGATAGGAGAATGAATACAACTATTATCTGAAAACTTATTTAGACTACTATGTCTCAGATGTAATTAATCTCAGATCATCACAATTCACATATAGTACTGATTTTTAGGAAGGGAAAAAAGGGCATCAAAGTAGTTTAAACCCAGAAAAAAAATCATGGATTATTATTTTTCGGCCAAAGTTTATGTAAACCCACCAATAGAAAGGACTCTGCCTTGGATTCAATTGCCATATATAGAAGAGGTTATCCGTTGAGACTAATTAAGTTAAGGCAATCCAATAGAAGGTCAGTTAAAAGCAAGTGAATGGACAGGCAGATCAAGGAGGGAAAACAGAATAGCATACCATGTTCCTAAATCCTAACCATAATGCACCGGATAATTCATTCATCAACCCATCTAGCATTGCATACTCTGGTTAGGTGATAGACGGTTCAATTGGCGGAGGCGCATGCATATGAGCCTGACCAGCATATATTGGTAGTAAGCAATATGATGTCTCAACTTAGTTCTACCAATCTCGATCAAACACAGATCTATAGTTCTACCAACCTCGATCAAACACAGATCTATGTCGATCACAAACAAAAGATAATGTCATAAGACCATAGTTTCTGCTAACTTAAAGCGAGCATTTGCAGCTACTTATGCTTGTACATGACTACATGTTACCTCAGAACACTAGGATCAAGAAGCACATGTTACCTCAGAATACTAGGACCAACAGTGGAAAGGGTTGTTAACAGAGAGATCGGACGCTCTGCGGAAGCTCCATATGTCCTCCATAGGCCCCCCCAACAGCACTTTGGAGTGGTCGCAGACCCACCCTCGGTGTGTAAAATCATCCACTTTAGTCATCAGCTCATCCATCTCATCCTCCGAAGCGAATTTCTCTGCAGTAGTCCTGAGGAGCAAACACTGCATCTCCTCCGCGCTCCTGTCGATAAACTTGAGGAACTCCATCTCGCTTCGATCCCCGCGGAATTCATGGACAACCATCTCGGTGACATGCGACTTGAGGGAATCGATAGGGCGGAGCTCTCGCCAGAACTTGGCATTGTGTCTTCCAGTGGGTTCAACGGCTGGAAGAGACTACAAAGATCAATGCATTCAACTTTAATTCAAATCAATCAACTGGCTTAGAATTGATATGAAGACTGAACAGATGTGGTTGTCACCTCGATGTGCAGCATTTCAATGTTGGGGAAGCATCGGAGGAAGCTGGCCAGCATCTTGACCTCCTTGAGGACACCAAAGTTCACCTTCAAGGCCAGCACCTTGACGCTGGGAACCACGGTGCTCGGGCTCGGCTTCGTGTCAGTCTTGCAAAGTGACCAATCAAAATAAAAGAGATATCATGCGCTAGTCATACTACATTCTGTGCAAGATCATCTCAAAACAAAAACTTGTTCACTCAGAGCATGCATCAATTAGTACCTTGATGAGACTGTCGCCAATCTTGAGCCGGTGGACTCTTGGCTCCAGGTAGCCGAGCACGCGCAGCTTGGGCGCAGCAGCAAACTTCAGAGCCGTCGAACTGCATTCCTTGGATGAGTCATTCCACAGGACGAGGCGTTCCAGGAGCGGGCAGTCGACAACGATCTCGTCCGTGTAGTAACTCCAGAGGATGGCGCACTTGAGGCTCTGGCTGGTGAGGTGGATGTGCTGGAAGATTTGGCTGAGGACGACGACGAGGGTGTCGAGAACGGGGCTGCGGGCGAGCAGGCGGTTCAGGTTGCCGCAGTCGGGCATGTGGACGGCGAACAAGCCGAGCTCCCGAAGGTGAGGGAATTCCTCTTCTCTGCGGGGCGGGCTGGCGCCGGTGTCGGGGAACCTAAAGAGGCCCAGGAAGAGGCGGCGAAGCGAGGCGCAGCTGAGGACCTCGGCGGGCGTGTCGGGGAGGTGGTCTCGGTCGGCGGCCATGTTGACGAGGGAGAGGTCCCGGACGCCCTTAGCGGCGAGGAGACGCGGGCAGTCGGCAAGCTCGCGGCTTTGGCACCGGAAGTCGCACCATCCGATGCTGACGGTGGCGAATGGGCCCGGGTGGGCGGCGAGCGCGGCGGCGGCGGCGGCGGCGGCGATCTCGGGTTGGCTGGACCGGAGGAAGTGGGTGTCGTGGAAGACGAGCGGCGTGGAACGCCAGAGGTGGCGCCAGCGGGAGGCGAGCACGGCGGTGCGGGCGGCGTCGTCGGCGGGGAGCCGGGACAAGATGTCCTTGAGGAGGTGGTCGGGGAGCGCGCTGATGCGGTCCTCGCCGCCGGCGGTGGTGCTAGCGGAGAGGGATACGTTGTCGGCCCTGAGGATGGCGTCGCCTCCGGGGAACCAGTCCAGGACGTTCCAGACGCCGAGAGCCATGGCGGTGGCCGGAATTGGGGGAGGACGGACTGCGGCGGTGAGAGATTTGGGGCTGCGCGGTCAGAGTGGGCCGAACAAAGCTTACTTAAAACTATTTAAAAAAAAGTCCATCTACAAAAATTTCAATAAGTCTTTAAAATGTCAACATGTAGCTAAAAATTACTCAAAGCTTACTTAAAACTATTAACATGTTTTTTTGAAAATAAGGAATAGGAAAAGGAACATTAAAAATAAACAACAAATAATTGATAGAAATCAAAGGAACACTAAAAAACCCGATATTGAAACATGATTTTTTTTTCCTAAAACAGGAACCATAGTTGGGGCCTTGATCAAGTCGTAGGTGGGTGAGCGCTTGGTTCGTCTTCTAATAAGCGAGATATAGCACTTACGACAAATGGAACCACATGTAACAATGCTAGAACGAGATCTTCTCCGCCACCATTGATACCGATAAAGACTCGGACCGAGGAACAACAGGCCTCCAGAACCCGCCTCTCATGATCCGAGAGGGGTGATCAGATTTTTGGAGAGCGCATTCGCGCAACTGCTAGCAGCGACCACTTCCTCAACGATGATTTATTTCCCGACATTGGTAACCTCTTCATCAACGACATTGGTTTCTGCTCCTACTGCACCGTAAGTAATTCGATGCTTTCTGCTTGAGATCATGCTACATGTTTTGTTTCTAATGTGTGTTGTAAATGTGATCTCTTTGTCTACTATATTATTAGATCGCATGATTAGTTTGGTATTCTCATTATTATTATGAATTATACATTTATTTCATGAATTATATCATATGCTAAATTGCTAACATATTTAAGGCGCCGTGATCTCGCCGCCCTACGGGATCTTGATGCGGCGGAACCGAGTTCCCTACTCGGCCGAGGTGGTGTGGTGGAAGCAGGCAGTTCGAGGTGGTGTAGTTCCATCACTGCCTCGACGCACACACATAACATCATGTTCTCAAGGCCCCAGTGGTAACTTAACTGCTCTTATAATATGTAATCATTGCATAATCATTAATAAAGTGTGATGTTCATATTCATAACGAGAGTAGCCCAGCGAGTTACAGGTACGGCGAGCAGATGCAAACTTTATTTTCTCATCGGAAAGACTGCGTGAAACGTGGATGCCGACGCCGGCTGTGAAGCATCGAAGTGGGCGAGCGCCGCCACGATAAGGGTGGACGCGATGTTGAAGGCGGTCCAGAGGTTGGGCGCGATATTTCCAACTGAAGATAGTTTGATTTTGATATTTCCAACTGAAGTTAGTTTGATATTGTGAATTTGCTAGCAACAATCTTGCCTACCTAAACTTATGTCATGTGTTCACCTTGACAGCTTGACTTATAGCTATATATGTAATGTGGCCATATGGCTCACTACACTTATCTAAAGTCGTTGTGTTGCCATCAGTATTGTCACTTGGTATCCACGTGGAGAGCGGCCCACGGACAGTCCAGCGTGGGTCTCGTGTCACGCTTTAGATTGACATGCCACTGTTCTCGGAGAGGTTAATAATAATAATAATCGATTAATAGGGGCTAAAATTAAAAAATATACCTCGTGCAAATCACTTGTATACACAGGAATAATCATATGTGGCTCCGTGCATGCCACATCATCTTAAGTTAACCTACCCATTGAATTGCACATAGATGTCTTAGGTTTGCCTCAGATCCTCCTAGGCCAATCCAGAGTCTATATGTTTACCATCATTTTAACCTAACCTCTTGGTTTTTCAAAAAATATATGTTTGATGAAGCTTTCTAAGTGTTATGGATATATCATTTTAAACTTATGTACATCGATCAGTTTCTAAGTGTTTTATATAATATAACCTTTTACACGATTCAACAACTGCAACATATATTTTTCAAACAAGGTGTAAAATTGGGATACCATGATATTCTCCCGAATAGGAATTAAACAATTTTTCATAGTATAACAGGGGAAAATGTGGAACATTTTGTAACAGACTCTCTTCCAAACGATCAAATTCATTTAATAGAAACAACTCTGCCAAATGAATTTAATTAATTGAATCACATATATAATTGTATTTATTATCTTTATTAACTCCAATGACAAGAAAGCTCGATGAACACACACTTGTATACATCACTTCGAAATATAAAATGAAAAAAAGGCAATTACACGCGCTCGAACGAGCTAGCTAGGTGGCTACCAGAGCCCTTAATTATTTAGGTATAAAGATCACACCTCAAATTATATATCGCCGGAGCTTCATTGTTTACGTCGTCGTTCAAGGGTAAACCTCAATAACCGAAATAGGGCCCATCACCGACGTAATTTTGTAGTCGCTGAATCCAGCATCGGAGAAGATCTTCTTCCACTCGTGCTCCTCTCGCCCCACGCCGCTGATACACGTCAGGAACAAGCTATGCATCTCTTCGGTCTCGACGACGTTCCTGTCACGCGGTCCCAACCCTAGCACCAGCTCCGTGATTATCACCTTCCCTCCAGCCTCTCTCGCAGGGATTGCATCCTTGCAACGCCTGAGGATCTTGACACAATCGTCCTCGCCCCAACAATGCAGGACATACTAGGAGAAAAAGGAACACAAGAGCAAAAGATATAAGTCCGTAGTTTTATCAATATTAAAGAAAGGAAGTGTCTAGATCTCAATCGACTGTGCAGGTATGAAAAATACACACTGACACTGACACACGTAGAAACATGTATACCTTGAGTAAAACAGCATCCGCTGGTGGAATAGACTCGAACATGTTGCCGGCGACGAACTGCACCTGCACGCTGCCATCAGCTACGTCGTCGACGGGGACGCCCGCGACGACGTGGGGGAGATCCATGACGGCGCACTTGATGTCGGGGAAAGCCGTGGCGACGGCCTTGGCGAACGAGCCGTGGCCCCCGCCGACGTCGACCAGAGAAGTGAGGCCGCGGAAGACGTGGGCGTGGTCGCCAAGAAGGGCCTCGATCAGGAGCTGGCTCTCGGCGAAGGCGGCGTCGTTCATGGTGTCGTCGTCGGCGTTGGCGGGGTCCCACCTGGAGCGCCCGTGTGTGAGCTCGAAGAGCGACTTGGGGGCGTCCGGCGCATCAGGCGAGGTCCTGAGCCATGCGGGCATGTCGAAGAAGGGGGCCACGGAGACAGGCCCGGCCTCGAAGCGCACGATGTTGGACAAGCCGCGCGGGCCGACGACGAGGCTGGACGCCGCGGTGAGCGTGTAGTACACGGCGGCCTCGCCGTCGGAGGCGCCGGTGGAGGCGCCGAACAGGCCCGACGTGGTCAGCAGCTTCATCACGCACCGGAGGTCGGGGATCCTGCTGGCATGCACCCCCGTGTCGCCGGCGATGTCGGCGAGGGTAGCCGCGCCGCCGCGGCGGTGGATGGCGTCGGGGATGCCGAGATCCACCACGCACTTGAGCGCCATGGGCTTGATGAAGCTGAACACGTGGTGGTAGAGCAGGGCGAATGCTCCGATCATGTCCTCCTCACCAGCGCTCACTTCTTCTTCTACGTTATCATATTCATGGACGAGCGCCATTCTGTCTGACCTTATTCCCTGCACAGCAGCTTAGCTTGCCTGTGTACTGTATACTACTAGTGCTATAGCTCAGGTTGGCCTTATACCAGCCAAATACTACGCTGGTATTTATAGAGGCTTTGTGATGAACTCATTTTTGTTTTATTCCGACTTTTTTATTTGAGCAAACCCTAAACCTTTATTGAGCCGTCAGCACGTTTACAGGGACGATATATGTTGGGATTTGCAAGATTGATATGGTCTGGCCATTAGTTCCAACTTCCAACTTCCAATTCCACAACGTACGTCTCTGACTGTTTGGCTAGTTAGTTCCAAACTGCTGCTATCAGTGGCTTACTGCTCTTCCCTGTTAGACACGGAACCAACCACGAAATTCCTGCAATCCATCTTTCGCAAGAATATATCTTCTGTTTTTTTGTTTTTGTTTTTTCTTGGCAGACAGTGGTTTGATTGGTTGGTCCGGTTCCAGATGGATTTCTCATCTGAAATTGTTAATGGACAATCAGTGATTTTTGTGCATCTTGACTCGAGATAATTCGGCAGTACGCACTGCTTTGCAAGCATGTCGCTCAAAAGCACGGTACAATACTGTTGGTTGTTATTTGTGTTGTAATGGCAGCAAGACAGTTCAAAGTGGGTGGCACAATGAGCAATTTTCCCGTTTAGACAGTCCACCATGTCCGTATTTGCCTTCTTTTAAGTAACACAAAATTTGGAGCTTCGGGACGAGAACTGTTTTTTCAGTTTGACTATGAGTGTACAACTCAGCCAAACAAGCGCACACATATATAGTGTATTAGCTAGAGGTTCTGTACTTGGTATTTTTAGAACATTCTTTTAAAGTAAAAATAAGATATGTTATAAAGGACAAATTATTTCTTATGCACATTGACCACCCTTATTCACCATGGACTAGATAATACTAATGCTTGAAATGGAGCTGAATATGTTCATGGATTATGTTGACCAAGGATGGCTAAATATTGGTCGCAAGTTTCTTCACTAATTGCACCTTCCAATATCTTGATCACTTAATTTGCAGCCACCATATTTAAGAGTGTAACAAGATCACAAGAGAAAGGTCACACCTGATGATGGATCGAGAAGGTGTGATCGCCAACAAGATGGCTTCACCGGTAAGGGGTTCCGGGCCTCGCCAGAAGAGTTTTTTGCTAGCTAGTTAAGATAGGTGGAGCTATACGGAGGCTGAATCAGGTTCAAAATTTTCATTTGTTGGCGATTAGGTTGGCTATCTCGCCTATACAACAGGGTGACACTACTAAGTGAGCATCAAGGCGCAATTTCTTTTCGCATAGCAACGTAAGCGAGATCCCTTTCGTTTGGGCTCGATCGTTTGGAGGTCGTTGGGTAGATCAGTGTTGTAGCCCCGTTTGCCATGCCATTTTGCCAGTGTGCAGTAGAGCCCTAAGGAGAAAAGAAGAAGAAGAAAATAGTTGAGGGAGGTATGACTTGATGACATGTTGTGTGGGCGACCAAGGGGTGATTTTAAATTTCGCATGTCTGCTCCATCGCCGCCGACGAGTGGCAGCCGCCCGGATGCCTCCTACCCCCTCCCCTCCCATGGGCTGGCGAAGGCCCCCTTGCGATTGGCTAACGTCGCTGATGAAATTGATGAAGACGTCGCGCCTGCGGTTTCAGGCCCTCCTTTTATGGATGCCGATGCTAAGGGGGTTTTTCCTCCTCGCTAAGTGCATCCCTTATGGAGATATTCCAAGGATGGAGCTAATCTGGAAGTGCAGAGGTGGATAGAGTTGGCTTTTGTCAGGTGATGCCAAAGATTTCTACTCCCACACGATTACAAATGGCGGGCGGATCGAAGATGCTCGACCCCCTTTCTTGGGGATGGGGATACTCTTATCGAAGGAGAAGGGGAGATTAGCCCCCATATTTACTCCTTATATAAGGCCCTCTTCTTGGCTAAGGGCAACTTCGGCCCCTCCCTCTTGGAGGACTTATGACCTTAATTAGGTGTGTTGGGTGCCTGCAGAAGATAATATGGAAATGACTCTCCCATTCCTCCCAAAGAAGCTCGGGCTGGCCATTGCGGACATGAGAAGGATAATTCTGCTCCTGGCCTTGATGGCATACCCACTGTGTTCTTCCGCAAGTTCTAGCCTTAAATCGAGGCCGTTATTATGCCTATGTTCGAGGAGTTCTATGTCAAAACAATGGACATGGCTAAGCTCAACTATGATATTATTACCCTGATCCCTAGTCGATCCTACATATATTCGATAGTTTCGGCCAATTAAGGTGATTAATATAATTAAACAAAAAAAATCTAAGGTGTGTTGTGCTAGTGTTGCCGATGATTGAGAGGCTATCTCACCTGTGCCAATTCGCCTTCTTCCGAGGTCATCAGATCCATGAAGGGATCTTGTCTCTTCACGAGACTGTGCATGAGGTCAAGGTGTGCCACCACAAAGCCATCCTTTTGAAATCCGACTTTAAAAAGGATCATGATTCCCTACATTGGAGCCTCCTTCACCTTGTTCTAGAGCGTAGAGGCTTCGATGACCGGTGGTGCTGCTTAGTCATGCATCTGGTTCGTAGTGAGTCTACCACCATTAATATAAATGGATCGGCTGGCCCGTATTTTAGGTTTTCCCGCTAGGTTAGGCAAGGGAACCCTATCTCCTTAAACCTAGTTAAACCTGCGGTGGACACCCTTGCTGCTTTCATTCTAGATAATAAGGCAAAGTTATATGGCTACCTGCCACGCGTGGTTGGCCATCTGATTTCAGGAGGTGGGATCAATCATCTTCAATATGTAGACGATACCATTATCATGGTCGAAGGCTCTAAGAGCATCTCCAACATCACGTCTATATGAAATTTAGACAATGTGGATCCTAAATAGTGTCCAGCAGCTCATCTATAATCTATCTTAATCTAATTTTCATTGCTTAAGTCAATCCAAATATTGTATGAAACTTGTTGTTCTGAAGGCAACTTCTTGGACGAGTGGAGGCGTGTGAGGTGCATGTTCGAGCATGAACGAACAGTCTTGACAACATAAGCTAGCTAGATTGGTGAAAAAGACTGATGGTGTGTATTTCGCTTTTGGATATCCATGTTAGCATCATCCTGCTTTTGTTTATCAACTCCTAATGCATGATTGGTTTTTGCGTGATTACTCAAAGTTGAGGTCATGTGTGCATGCATTATGACCAAATTGCTAACAGAAATTTAACTACTTGGAGCTGTATTTGCTATGATTTTGTAAGTTCGCAATGCAAATGTCAAAAAATCAGTAATTTATTCAGTATGATTCCTTTGACTCGTATTCTAAATTTCATAGCTAAAATAGAGCTACTGTGTGAACAATGTAATTTTTTTGAAAAATATTTTTATTCTCCTATCCACCACCACTCTGAATATGTAGATCTATTGAATAATACTTGTTTTAGTCCCAAACTTTTTTTCTCAATGGTTACAACTGACCAAAGTTTGTGCTATAGGTAGCAACAAACATTATGAAATTTTGTGAGCATGGATGGAAAGCAAGATTTGAAACTATTAAATGCATTATTCTTTATTATATTTTGTTCGGTTTATCATGTGATCTATATATCAACTTAGGTATTGTTTTTTTAAAGCATAATTCCATGTCTTCTATTCTCTATTGTTAATTGTTTTACAGACAGGGCTCTGGTATATATTGCAGACAGACTGAAAATAAGATAGAAAAGACATATGTGTTGGCTGTTAAACTTCCCCAACGGTTCAATTACTCAGTTACTTCCATGAGATCAACCTCTCACAATCTTGCTGAAGATAAAAAAAAATGCAGCTTTTTATTAGATAGAGTAAACTATAAATATTCACCACATCACATTCGTTGAGATCTTGAGTGTGTGTGTTGTATTTTGATAATGCTATAGAATAGCATGGAAACACTGGAGGTCTAATTAGCCAATAATAATTGGGTATACTGGAGGTCTGGGGCTATTACCCGATTATATTTCACCGATGACTATGTAAAAGAGCCTGTGCACGAAATATGTTTAATAAAGTCTGTTGCAATACACGGACATTCTATTAGTACTGGACGGTGAGGCATACGGCGACTAGTCATGTGATTTGCCGGCCATCCCTGGTCAGAAGCATGCAGTTTGCCGTTTCAACAATAAAATTCGCATCTTCTGGACGGTGAGGTATACGGACCACCCGTACGTCCCAAATTGCTGCTATCAGTGGACTGTTTGGCTAGTAGCTAGTTCCAAAACGTCGCTGACCCGGAAGTAGTAGTAGCTGGACCCAGAAGCATGGGGTATACGGCGACAATTCATGTGGTTTGCCCGTCATCCGTAGTTGTACGACCCAGAAGCATGTGGTTTACCGTTTCAACAATAAAATTCGTAGCTTTCATGCCACATATGACTGAAAGAAAGGTCGGAAGCTTCTTCTCCTTTTCCGGCACATTATAAATATGGGCAAGTACGTGACACATACTCGATCAGTTTACCCTAACCACATAGAGAATATCTCTTCTGCATGTCCTTTTTCTCCTTTTCCGGCGCGCGATTTAATTGGCAGGGTCCAGTTCTAGATGGGAATCAAATCTGAATTCTTCGATATATAGAAAAAATAATGTGGTTTTCTACATCTTGACTCTAGATAGTTTGGCAGTAACTTTGAAAAACTCTGTGTGGTACTAGCAAGACAAACCAAAGTGAGAGTGGATGCGCTGATATTCCCGTTCACAATGTTCACATTCTTGTCTTTTCTTTTTTACCATGTACTTCCTCTATAAATTAATATAAAATATTTTAAATAACTAAGTTAGTGATTTAAAACATCTTATATTAGTTTACGAAAAGAGTAATATTCTTGTCTTCCTTAGAGCAAGTACAATAGGATGACGTAGTCGGGCTGTAAGACATATAATATAATATTTAGGATGAGTTGAAAGAGAGAGAAGATGAGAGAGAAGAGAAGCGGGCTATTAGTTAACAGCCGGTGCTCCTAGACATATTGTGAGAGTGTCAAGTGAGCCATATATCAACAAAGTAGTATATTTTTACATGCAACTATTGTACTTGCTAGCTATAAAGTTGACTATAGATGACATGACAACGCCTTAGAGCATGGTTAATAGTATAGCCGGCTGTTGGCTATAAGGAGATGTCATGTCATCTATAGCCAACTTTATAGCCAACTAGTACAATGGTTAGGTATAAATATATACTACTCTATTGATACATGACCCATATATCTATCTCACAAAGTGCCTAGGAGCACGTGCTGCATCTGACTATTAATCTATAGCCCGCTTCTCTTCTCTCTCCTCTTCTCTCTCTTCCACCTCACCTTAAATATAATATTTTAATGCTTATAGCCTGCTGACTGTACCTTATTATACTTATAGCCAGCAGCTGGCTATACTATTAACCATGCTCTATGCTACCAGTGAATGAAGACGGCTGCTTCTTAATTTTCTCACTAAATTCACTAAAGTGGCAGAAGACAACCCAATCTCGACAACTTGTTTACACAACTCTGACTCTCAGAGATATTAGTAACGAGTTGATTGGATAGCTGTGCTCTTCTGACCCAAGATTTCCATGGTAGTTATTGAGCGTGCATCTCAATAAGTCTCTGTGTGCTCGTCGCGTGGCCTAATGCTCATGACTAATCCTGTTACAGTTAAGACATGAAAGCGACGATGTGCTGATCGAGTCCTTGAAAGATCGATTCCCGGACGAATGTCAGCGCTTCATCTACGAGTCAGTCTTCCAGGCTCCTTGGTTAGGGCATCTGCGTGGAGAGGCTCTGCCATGCAGACCGCATCCTCCGACGGCGGAGAAGGGGTGTTGGACGTAGGCCTACCAACTTTATTTAGACCAAAGTGTTGAATCCCTCGATCAACCGTGCAATGGACCGTAGCTAGCATCGCCCAGCAGGCACCCAAGTTTCCAGGTCGCCGCCCTGACTTCCGCTCATCGCGATAAGCGGTATCTGCCCCCAACAGCAGCAGCCATCCTCCAGCGACGTCGATGGAGTCCCCGATGCGTGAGGCAAGGCTCAGTCCACCACGCACCCACCGTCAGCCAAGCATCGCCGCTTGCACACATCGTCCTCCGCCGCCCGTGATCTGCCGCCGCGAGACAAAAGATGGCCCCGCCATCATTGATGGTGGCCATGCTTTGTCGTGCGCCCTGTTGCGGCGGTGCAATGAGGGAGGAGGTGGGAAGTAGTCGAAGGTTCGGTTGTGAGATCTTCCTCTGTCGCTTCTGCGGGGGTTGTTTTCATTTCCCTAGGTAGCGTAGGCTCTTCTTCTTTCTTGTCAGGTCAACACATGAACTGGAGGCCCATTGTTGGACAGTGACGTATATAACTTCACACCATCGCGGAGCAAAATCAAAAAAAATGGAACAACATGTAACAATGCTAGAACGAGATCTTTTTTTGAGCACTTGCTAGAACGAGATCTTCTCGACCACCATTGATACCGATAAATACTCGGACCGAGGAACAACAGGCCTCCAGAACCCGCCTCTCATGATCCTATAAGGGAAAGGGGCAATCAAATTTTTGGAGAGCGCATTCGCACAACTGCTAGCAGCGACTACTTCTTCAACGATGATTTCTTTTCCGACATTGGTAACCTCTGTATCAACGATATGGGGGACAACAACGTCAACGGTTCTGCTCCTGCTGCACCGTAAGTAATTCGATGCCTTCTACTTGAGATCATGCTACATATTTTGTTTCTAATGGCGCGGTGATCTCGCCGCCCTACGGGGTCTTGATGCGGCAGAACCGAGTTCCCTACTCGACCGAGGTGGTGTGGTGGAAGCAATGCAGCTCGAGGTGGTGTAGTTCCATCACTGCTTCATGGCAAAAGGTCTTCGAGCACCCTAACATTTAGTTTTGGTCACAAATAAGGACAAAATTAGAACAAGTCAGGAGAATTTTGGCTAGAAATTTTGGCAGCATAACAGGTGGAAACAAATGCATCCACAGTGGCACAAGAACAATCTGTACAACAAGTACATATTCGTTATTGCACTAAAGAGACCAATGCTGGGAATTCACAAATTCACTGGATAAACAACAACACCAACACAATGAAACAACGCTGCTGATAGATGAACCTAACAGCTATGTCGCCAGCCCCAAAAATTCTTCTTCGGCAAGGAACATCTTCTTCACTCCGAAATGATGGACGCAACACACCTAGATAGGAGTAGACAACACTTCACTTGTGCTGCATTTTCCCGGGCTAAGATCAGCATGCACTCGCCCGAACTGACCCTCCCACACCACCAGAAAACTACCACAACTCATCCAAGCAGCGCTACACAAGCTCCACCCATCCGTCTTCTCTCACTCTGCAAGATCAAACTTCCTCACCATCGACCATGCTCTTGCCAATCCGAAGAGCTAGGTTGAGTTGAGCTCACCTGCACATTCACTAACTGAGATTATAAAACAGAAGTTCCTATACTCACTACAATCGGATAAATAAGTTTAGCCCACCAAGAAAGGAAGCAATAGCCAAACAATGTCTATCCAGTAGCAACCATAGTAACAATAACGGTGAGCAGCTACATGACGCATAAACTGAAATACCAGTCATTCAGTAGCAAAACAACCTCCTTAGCTAGTAAGTGACCATCAGGAAATATTATGTGATCTGGAACCATAGTTCAACCTAGGCATACAGGAAGGGCCTCATATGATTCAACCAAGGCAAATTAGAGAAATTCGTCATACTACTCTACACAAGAACCTGATAAAGTTCAACCTAGAACATAAGCAGTAAACACAGAACAGACCTCACCCAACCGTGGTAGTTTGGTTTCACAAGCAGAACATAAGCTAGGCAGGCTAGAGCAGAGGAAAAAAAAAACCAGAACATGAGGGATCGACCTTGTGTGGTGGCTGGGGTGGACGTTGATGTCCTACCGGTCAGCTCGGGCTTGGGGTCCCTGTTGTCATGCTTGTCTGTGGAGTCATGCGCCTGCTGCAGCAAATCAAACAGAAAATTCAATATAGGGATCATGATGAACATGCCTTGGGAGTGAGCACTAGCCGAACGAACAATGTATATCCAGTAGCAATCTTAGGTAACAATGACAGTGAGCAGCTACATGAGGCGTAAACTGAAATACCCGCCATTCAGTAGTAAACCAATCACATTTATGCATGAATCAAAATCATTAAATAAGATACAACATCTAAGAAACAATGCATTGTGGAGGTTGTATCTTAAGTTTTATTGCTCCTATGATATTGTGCTAAGAAACAATGCATTGAGAGAGCCCTAATGTGACACAAGATATTTATTCTACCTTGTATTCATGCATCCAAGTAATACCACAATGTTACTGAAACCTCGACAAATAATGTTGAAGATGTCCTTGAAAACCAAAATTCGATGCCATTGAAGATGCGGTCCACTGCCATTCGATGGTACTCAGCAGAGAGCTTATCTTCGTAGAGTATTGCATATCATCTGAGCCGCCTTGTATGTGTTATATTCATGCGGCATGTCGATGTGACCCAATCTTGACAAATTGTTTACACAACTCAGAGAGTGGAGTAATGAATTTATATTCAAGCCGGATGTTGCGGTTGTCGAAGCCCAAATTGTCGGGCGTTTGGCCGCGGAATAGCCCCAGGATTGTGCCTCCAAGATCAATGGTGCTGCAGCTGCAAGTACTGGAAGAAAGAGAACGGTATGGTAGGACCTAACAGGAACTGTAATCAGTTAATACTTGGTTTATGAGAAGCCATGAAGAAGCCTCAAGAGTGTCTGACTAGTCCCAAAGCATCTCCAACTGCTAATCTACGCAGATGTGGACCACGGGAGTGTGTACGCCATCCCTGTTAGCCAAGAAATAATGTACTCCGGTCAACAAAATCATTTATGACAGTAATGTGGGTATCTCCATCATGCTTGACAAGTCTCAGCCTGCCAGCACGGGTAAAGGATCAAGTCTGCTAGATGCAGCTTGTTCAGATCTTCAGACTGTGTCGGCCATGGGTATCTCTGAACTTCTTTCCGCAAAATTTGGCAATTAATTTACTCTGAAACTTCTTGAGTGCGTCGAAGCCAGACCACAATTTGGTATATACCTGGTTCTGTGATTTCGTTTTGGAATGGATAACCTAATCTTTTATTTTTTCCAAGAATATATGTTTGATGAAGCTTTCATATGGACTGTGTCATGTGAGACCAGGAGCAACATGGGTGACATGGATGATGGTGATCATTCAGTGCAGTGCATCTACTTATTACTTAACAATGCTATGCATCTCATGTGTTTTCGTGGGCATCTCTGAACTTCTTTTTACACCAACAGGTTGCTCTGAACTTGTCGACAGAGTCGAAACCAAACCAAACCAAATTTTGCAGGACATGAAACAAGTCTGCACCAGGCCCATCATGTGGTCTACTGCACACGTGGCTCCAGTCAGCTACAGCAAGTCTATCCTCGAAAAGAAATATCCGTAACTGTAAATATGGGCAGAACAGGGAGCTGTCAGGATTGATCATGACGCAATCAACAGCCGCCAGTGGACTGCTATGTATCATCCTTGAAGGTCATCTTGTAATCTCCTTTGAACGAAATCAGTGTGATTAACCCATTTTATTCAGTTCCCATGAAGCAATTCAAGAGTAATAGTAGCCCACATCAGTTCTTCAATGTGTCTCATGATTTTTGCAACCTTGCGGTATGCAAGTGATGGACATGGTTCAGGCCAGGGTAGGGACAATCTTGTTTTGTTGTTTTATATGCATATATATAGCCTCATGTGTGCTCGAGATACCCTGACTTCAGTTAAGAAGTATATATCGTAGTGCATGTACAATTTCAGTGTTGAATTTCTTCTGCTTCTCCGTTCACATGTCAAGTTTGCACTGTAGTAGACATATATATGAAAAATAAGGTCATTTTCTGTTAAAGAGAGAGAGAGAGAGAGCACCCCTCCCAATTCCATGATCTAAACCCATTGTGCTGGCTAGAAGGTCAAAAGAAAAGAAAATTACTAAACAAAATATACTAGTACGAATCATATGATCATTTTAGGCCCAGCAGATGTTCTATATCCACAGCATGCCAAAACAGAAAGCGCTGAGCAGACTGATGATAGTAGCCATAAGTCAGCAAACAAATCAACATAGCAAATTAATGCATAATATGGAAGGTACTGACATAAACCTGCAAATTCTCGATGAAATACTATAGGAACATTTAGACAAAATCAAGTGTGAGTTTACACTACATTAATATAGCTGCAATATATCTCTCTCACAAAAAACATTCTTGTTGCATCTAGGAGCATGGTTGACCAAGCTGAACAAGTTCACCACAGCTTAGATAAATAGAGCATTTCACAGAAGGATGCGCCAAGAAAACATTATCGATTTTCGTGATCCAATCTTGTAAGGTTTCTATTTCAACCTCCTGTGCTAGTTTCACGGTTACTGTTCTAAGAATTGGCGCGCATCCGAATAGCCGTTTCAACAAATCAAGTTGGGGATGCTCTCCTTTGAAGCCAGAGATCTCCACATCTTCAAGACGAGGCAGCAAAATACTATCGCTTTTCCGGTTCTTGGGTCCGCCACAAGGAAAACTTTGGCAAAATTTTCTCGCCTGAAGCAAAACAATATTGTCATTTCTTTACGTTATACTTATACCGCATAAAAGAATGTGATGAACAAAGGACAATATGCATGTAAGTTATATAAGCAACATGACAAATTATTACCATGAACCAGTTTGGTAGGATGAGGTTTAGCCTTTGTGTAGCGGTTCGAATCCGATGCATACCAAGAAGACTCAACACAAGTTCTCCGAAAGCATGCTGAAACGGTGTCAGATGTATCTCTAACTGGGAGAAATCGGTAACCATAAGTTTCTCTATCTCCTGTGCAAAATCCATCTTTGAACCTGAACGATGAATCTGAAAAAAAAAAAATTTGACAGCATGTATGTCATGTAAAACTAGTTTAACTTTAATGGGTGAATCTATATATAAGATTGACCAGTTTGTTGAGAAAAGACCTACATAGGCAGACATGTGCAAGATCAAGGCATGAACTGGATGATGACATTTGCCTTTGTTGTTGTCAGTGGGTAATGTCTCTAACTTCATGGTATCGGGCGACCAACAACCATAGGAAAGAGATAATCCAGTGTAATAGCGAAAGAAGGAGACCTTCTCCAGCATTGGTGCCGAGATGGACACACTGAGGTTCATGCTGGCATAGACCCTGAGCTTGAGCTGCTTAAGGTTGGGAGCCACGACGTCGATGCCCTGACATTCTGTGTCGATGCGAATGCAGACATCCAACTGGTGCAGAGACGTCGAGTGGACCGTGATGTTTCGTGTAGATTTCTCTGCCGTCACCTTGAGCACGCGCAGGCGCGGGCAGCGAGCCACCAGGGGAGCAAGGTCGGCAATGGCGCACCCCGAGATGGACAACTTCTCGAGCAATTGAAAATCGCCGGCCGGTGGCAGCCGCTTGAAGCAGATGTTATCCAGCTTGATCTCGATCGAGGTGGCGCCGCCGACGTAGGGAAAATCAACATCGATAATGGCCCTATAGGGAGCAACATCATTGAAAAAGTCGGCGGCGAAGATGAATTCCTGCGATGAGACACTCGCCGCGGCGTGGAGCAGCATGGGGATGCGAGTGGCACCGATGTGATCTTGCCGAGAGATGCATATGTCGAGGAGGGACACCTCGAGGCCGGTCGGCGCCGCTGCGAGAACCGCGAGCGCGGCATTGATGGAGCTGTACTCGATGCCGCGGAAGGTGACGCTGAGCGTGCGTAGGCGCGGGCAGCGGCCGAGGAGGGCGCCAAGGTCGACGATTCTGCCGGTGAGTGACAGCGTCTCGAGCGCGCTGAACTCGCCGGCCGGCGGGGGCAAGATGTGGAGGAACGGAACGTTCAGCTCGATCGAGGTGGTGCGGTGGAAGCAAGGCACCTGGACGGGCAAGAAGACTGCATCGCTCATACGGGGCGTGTTGAGGGTGAAGGACAGCTCCGCCGGCGAGAATGGCGCGGCGGCGCGCAGCAACGAGTTGGCGTAGAGGGCGTCATCCGACCGAAAACAGATGTTGATGGTGGACACCGCCGCCGCCGGTGTTGGTGAAGCGGCGAAGCAGGCGAGCGCTGCTACGAAGGTGGCCGGCGCGACGTCGCGGAAGAGGAGATCGGTGAGGGTGGTCCTCCAGAGGCCGCGCCACCGTCGCGAGAGGAGGCCGGTCCTGACGGCGGTGCGTGTGCAGCGTATGCGCGCGAGGACCTCGAGAAGTAGGTCGTCGGGGAGGGCGCTGAGGTGGTCTGGACGACCATGGCGTCGCCGGGGACGATCTCCGTCCGCCGCCGGCGAGCGCGTGAGGGGACGCCCCGATCGCAATTCCATCGATCGATCGATCGATCGATTGAGAATCCTGCAAGGCTGCAAGAAACTCACTCATCCGTGGTGCGGCCGGATCACGTGGCCCATAAGGCAGCTTGTCGAGCAATTTACAGCCTACGAAGGAAGCCATGCCAACGTTTTTTACTCTGAAAAAAACTTCCAACTTGTTTTTATTTTTACCCCTAAAAAAAGTAGTATCTTTTTTGTATATGCAGTGGAGGAGATAATTGTTGTATACAGTGTTCATCTATCACAATAGAAAGCTCACCTACTTTCTAAGAACGTACTCCCTCCGTCCTATAATATATTAATATTTTGAAAACTATGCTAGTTTTCAAAACATTACTAATATTATGAGACGGAGGGAGTATGTTCCAATGTCAATGAAAAATGTACATTTGTACAGAAAAAAGGCCGCATGTCTCAAGATTTTTTTCCTACATGCCGCCATATAAAAAGTTTCGTATGAAAAAACATTATTACAAATGAATTTTTTCTATTTTAAAATGATGATCTGTATAAAACAAATGTTTACGTGGCTAGATTTTGTGAAATGGTCTAATAAATTTAGTTTGCGAAAAATGTTCATTTGTATGGAAAAAATGGGGCATATCTTCTTAATTTCTTTTCCCATTGCCATAGAAAAAAGTTTCATATGGAAAAACTTTCTTATCAATATATTTTGTCTATTTTAAACGTTGATCCATATGGAAATTATTGTTGGAATAGATATGTCTCGTTGAAGTTTATGGGCCTTTCACGATTAGGCCGAAGCCTTCATCTCATTTATTTCTGTCGATGAACCCATGGATTTGCCTCCCCTTTGCCTAGCCCTCCGATGGTCGGTGGCATCAAGGAGAATCATGATACCATGGTTCTAGCTACTAGATAGGTTAGGGCATTAGTCCTTGAAAGATCGATGCTCGGACGAATGTCAGCGCTTCTTCTACGAGTCAGTCTTAGGCTCATTGGTTAGGGCATCTGCGTGGAGAGACTCCGCCATGCAGACCGCATCCTCCGACGGCGGAGAAGGGGTGTTGGACGGAGGCCTACTGAAAGCTCAAGAATGATCAGAGGGGGAGGGGGTGAATGATCACTTCTAAAAATTCTAAGGAACTTAGAAGGAATTCATGCAAACATCGTAGGACTAAAGACATCTCAAAGGAAATACAGTATCGAAAGTAATGCATGGCTCGAAAGGATTGGGAGCGAAAGAAAACATCGAAGACAAACAGGCAACGAGTAAATACTTAATGTAATGCTAGAAGGAAAACGAGCCTGACACGACGATGTTTGGTAAACCAGTTCACACTCTGCAAAGTGCTACGTCTGGTTGGAGGGACTGGTGATTGAACACCTGGAGCAAAACTCTCTCCGTCCTATTCTCCACTGCAAAAAACTCCTCGAGCTTGTCCAGTTTTCACTCGTGGTAGATGATTCAGGACATCTCCGAGACCTTTACAAATTTCCTTCAGCAGCGACAATTACTCTTCGACTGCTTGACAGGCAACGCCTAACCGTCTAGGAGACTTGCAGTTCTCCAAGATAAAAAGATCGGCTAATCTCAACCTATGTCTCTGTGAATTGCTCAACTCAGCTCAGACTTGGGTGTTGGTTTTCTCTCGATGGATCTTTCTTGGGATGCTCACAGAATTCTGTCTTAGAATCTTCAGTGGAACAGCCAACCCGAAATGGCGGGTAGGTGCGGGGTATTTATAGTTGGCGATCCCGATAGGTAAAATGACTGAAGTGACCCGATGCGACCGCTTGACGCGTGTCCACAACGGTCGGAATCCAATCACTGCGCAACTTTACTTGAGGAACAAGTAAGCTGACTTACCGAACGAGTTCTCTCTCGAAGGCACGAAGTGCGATGACTTTGCCTTCGAGCTATTCACTCGACTCAGTAAGATTTCTCTCGATAGGTTTTCGTGGGTTTATGTTGAGCAGAGCAGATTCACTTCGACTAAGATCTCAACTAGCAAACCCCTCTTAATAGTACGGTTTTTCCTACGACTCAAGAAAATACAGAGAAACTAGCAAAAAGACTAAGTCTTCGACCAACTTCAGCTTTCTCCTCGTTGCGCTTTTACTCGAGAGATTCATCTTTTTCAACGATATTTTTAGGGGTCGTCTTCCTTCAAAGGTTTCGGTAGATGACTGCAGCTCCGCTGCAGTGAGTTGTTCTTCGACCTTCAACTTACAAACTCCATTCTTTCGAAACCTAAGTATCTGTTTATACTCGGAAACAATATTAGTTCCACTTCTGCTTTGTCCAACAATGTCCAAAACCTTCGGGAGCAAAACTTGCTCTTACACCTACCAACTTTATTTAGACCAAAGTGTTGAATCCCTCGATCAACCGTGCAACGAACCGTAGCTAGCATCGCCCAGCAGGCACCCAAGCTTCCAGGTCGCCGCCCTGACTTCCGCTCATCGCGAGCACCGGTCGCTGCCCCCAGCGGAAGAAAATCCATCCTCTAACGATGTCGATGGAGTCCCCGATGTGCGAGGCAAGGCTCAGCCCACCACACACCCACCCTCAGCCAAGCACCGCCGCCTGCACACATCGGCCTCCGCCGCCCGAGATCTGCCGCCGCGAGACAGAAGATGACCCCTCCATCATTGATGTTGTCCATGCTTTTTTGTGCGCCCTGTTGCGGCGATGCAATGAGGGAGGAGGTGGGAAGTAACCGAAGGTTCGGTTGTGAGATCTTCCTGTGTCGCTTCTGCGGGGGTTGTTTTCATTTCCCTAGGTAGCGTAGGCTCTTCTTCTTTCTTGTCAGATCAAGACATGAACTGGAGGCCCATTGTTGGACAGTGGCGTATCTAACTTCACACCATCGCGGAGAGAAATAAAAAAAATGGAACCACATGTAACAATGCTAGAACGAGATCTTCTCCACCACCATTGATACCGATAAAGACTCGGACCGAGGAACAACATGCCTCCAGAACCCGCCTCTCGTGATCCTGTAAGGGAGATGCATGGGCGATCCAATTTTTGGAGAGCGCATTCGCGCAACTGCTAGCAGCGACTACTTCTTCAACGATGATTTCTTTCCCGACATTGGTAACCTCTTCATCAATGACATGGGCGACAACAACGTCAATGGTTCTGCTCCTGCTACACCGTAAGTAAATCGATGCCTTCTGCTTGAGATCATGCTACATATTTTGTTTCTAATGTGCGTTGTAAATGTGATTTTTTTGTCTACTGTATTATTAGATTGCATGATTAATTTGGTATTGTCATTATTGTTATGAATTATGCATTTATTTTATGAATTATATCATATGCTAAATTGCTAACATATTTGAGGCGCGGTGACCTCGCCGCCCTACGGGATCTTGATGCGGCGGAACCGAGTTTCCTACTCGGCCAAGGTGGTGTGGTGGAAGCAAGGCAGCTCGAGGTGGTGTAGTTCCATCACTGCCTCGACGCGCACACATAACATCATGTTTCTCAAGGCCCTAGTGGTAACTTAACTGCTTTTATAATATGTAAACATTGCATAATCATCCTTATTGTATTCATAAAGTGTGATGTTCATATTCATGACGAGAGTAGCCAAGCAAGTTACACGTACGTCGAGCAGATGCAAACTTTATTTTCTCATCGGAAAGACTGCGTGAAACGTGGACGCCGACGCCGGCTGTGAAGCGACGAAGTGGACGAGCGCCGCCCTGACAACGGCGGGCGCGATGTTGAAGGCGGTCCAGAGGTGGGGATGGAGGAGACCGGTCCAGAGGCCGCGCCATCGACGCGAGAGGAGGCCGGTGCTGACGGCGGTGCGGATGCAGCCAGGCGAACGAGGACCAGGAGTAGCAGGTCGTCGGGGAGGGCGCCGAGGAGGTCTGGACGACGACGTCGCCGGCGCCGATCTTCATCCACCGACGGCGAGCCCGTGAGGCGACGCCCCGATCGCAGTTCCATTGATCGATGATAGATCGACTGAGAAGTGAGAACTCCTGCGACTCCATCGGTCTCAAATAAAAGAAAAGAAACTCATCCCAGTACGGTAGTACGGGGTCACACGTGGCCCTCAGCCCTCTTTAAGGCCATGGATGAGCAACTACACATCCCACGAATCTCAAAAAAAAAAACTATACAGTCCACGAAGGAAGCCAGCTGGATGATGAACCGCCAAAGTTTTTTCTATTTAACTCTAAAAAGCGTTTCTTTTTTTTGCAGATAATTATCAAAAAAAATTGAGGGTAGATAATTATTATCACTCAATCACTAGTTTTTTTTTGAACGTCAGTCAATCACTAGTTGATGATACCCTTGCGGAGGTTACTCGTGATATCCTTCACCACGTAACCCTTTATAAGCAGTGAAGATTAAAGTGATGTGCATTCAATTCAAATCCTCCACGGGTAATAGGATCTATGATGAACAACTTTAGAATTGAGATTTAGATGTGCATTTTGAGATAATAATTAGAATTAATTATCTCAAAATACTTAAGTGCAAAAAGTGCTGGTGAAAGAAAAATGACGCTAATAGCTGGGGTCATTTTTTTGGCAAACGATTAAATTGCCATGCTTTTATACTAAATTTACCATGTTATTATCTATAATACCTAAATAGTTCATCCCCACTAACCTATTTATCTTGACATGCAAGCTATCCACATCATCAAGTAGGTACACCATGTAAAAACTCTTCCACTAACTCTTCATGCACATGCTACCATTACTTTGCATGTGCATGCATCCTATCATAAATAAATAAATCTTTTTATGCACTCAACCTCACAATTTATAAGCAAAAATTTTATAGGAAATCAAATTATGAGTTACATTGCAAATTATTTTCTATGTGTCATTTTTTTAATAAATACCCATCCAAAGTTGTTATCATTGTTTTAGATTTAGCCAAAGATGGACACGTCTTCACCATCTCTACTCGATGTTGTTTTCCTCTCATATCATCTCGCCGATATATTGTCAAAAAACTAAATTAACAAAACAAAAAATCAAACTCATTTTTGACTTTTCATCAAATTTTCTTAGATTTTTTTAACTTTAAACATTTTTTTTGAAAAAAAAATTATAATCAAATTATACTATGTTTCATAAAATTTTCACGTGTTTTAAAACATCAAATTCTTTCTTAATAGTTTCTGCAGAAACGCGCGGGGCATCATCTAGCTTATGAAGTTGTCATGTGCAAAAGGTTTAAGAAAGAAAAGAAAAAGGAAACACTTCTATGCACCCGATTGATTTTCATGCCTCCATCGGCTGCCTCAGGCCCTGTTTGGTTACAGATAAAACCACGTGGATCACAGTGGATTGAGTCACGATCCACTCCAAACCACAGGGGGGAGAAGAATCGCCTCTAACCCGTGGAAAAAATCCACCGAAGCGGACGAAGAAAAGTGCATGCAATCCCACGACCCCTGGGTGGATTAATCCACCTTCTAACCAAACAAGGCCTCATGGGGTGTGCCATGTGCCCACTTGGGACCACACAAGGCATGACGTTCTTTCAAGAGAGAGCAAATCAATCCTCTCACGTTTTCTTTCTCTGTCTACTTTAGGCTACCTCTCACCGGTGAGCCTTTTTCCTCCCAATCATAGCTTCCTATTTCAAAAGAGTGTTGATCAACAATAGTGACACTCGTGCTCCTTTTGAAGTGGATGAGATGGAGGGATGCGCCTCCCTCTTGGTTGGCACCAGGTGCTGCAAAGTGGACGAACCACTTGCGTCAGCCAATGGTGTTGCATGGAAAACGACCACAATAAAGGTCGCCTTGTAATGAGGTTCACAACAAAAGATTTGCAATGACGGTTCTGCTGTGTCAGTATCTTCCAACCGTAGAAAAACGTTTGAACAAGATCTCAATAAAAGTTACGTTGAAAAGGATCGAACACAACATAACCATCGTTGCAATGGACGAACCGGAGTGCAATAAGAATCGTGTTGCAAAGGATCCAACGTAATATGATCATCTATAATACTATAATAGATCATCCCCATTATATTATCTATCTCAACATGCAAGCATGCCACCTCATTAAAGGCCCACCACAATATGCATGATAACAAGTTATTTATTATTAGTTGATCTCATGCACACATCTATTTAATGACACATGCAATCTCCCTCAACATGTATGGATTTTTTCCCATTATATTACATCACTTTTAAAATGCATACATGTCACATCATCAAAGACTCACCACAATATGCATGAGAACAAGTTCTTCGTTATTAATTGATCTCATGCATACATCAATATAATGACACATGCGACGTCACTCAACATGCATTGATTTTTTTTCATTATATTACATTACTTATATTTAATAAATATTTTTAATTACACAATAATAAAATACAATACATAAAATGTATTTTTATACTTTAGTTTATATACTATTAATTTAACTATTTATGTTTCATGCAATCAATCATTCAAAATATATTGCAACTGATTTCCGCAGCAACACGCGGGGTATCGTCTAGTTGTTGCAAATGACTATGACTACGGGTAAACATCAAAAAATTGCAAAGCTCGTCATCCAACGATCGGCTCGGCAGCGAATCTTATGCAAACATTATTCGGCTGACGCGTAGGGTCGCCCAAAGGAAAATGCCTAAAAGTATTCGGAATGTTTTTGAATATAAATTTCTTGAAAACTGGCATCTGGATGGCCAGTGAACTTTTCCTCCGAAGAAAAAAAGTTTAAGTGCCGAAAATGCGTTTTTACTAGTACACGTTTACTCTAAACGTTTCGCTCTCGCCCACATCCTCTCTTCTCTCCACCTCGCCGCCGCCGCCGCCGCCGCCGCCTCGGCTTCTCAGGCGCGCCGCCCGGCTGTCCCCCGCTCCTCCTCCCCCCGAGGTTCCTCCTCCGGTCAAACTTCTCTGTATCGAGCTCGGCGCTCCTCCTCCTCCTGCGTCCACCCTTCCACCGGCGTCTCCTCCTTCCCCAGCCGCAGCAGCCCGAGGCACCTTCGCCCTCCCCCCCTACGGCCGACCTCCATCGGCGCGCGCGCACAAGGTTCGTCACTTCGATTTTGGGGATAGGGTAAACAGACATCGCAGGTGCTCCGGTTTGGGTCGTCCAACTAGGTCTAGCAGTAAGTGCGCTCGCCGCCTAAGGGGAAGAGGAACAGAGAGTAAACGAGAGAGAAGTTATTAGGAGAAGAAAAATGGAAATGTCTACTATTATTAGAAACTACAAATGATTAAAACAGAAAAGTAAACATGATACACAGTTAAGCACCAATCATCACCATGTTAGTTCCTTGTAGTTGGATAGCTCTGCTTGCTTGGGTTACGATGAACATCGCTATGTTAGTTCCTTGTATTTTATTTTCTATATATACAAAGGACCATTTTAATCGAGGAGTTGGGTGCTTGGTTGATACATACAGGAATAGGTGCTTGGATTGTACCAGACACAAGGAAATTGGGAAATGAGTAAGCTGGAGAACATGTTCTCTCTTCTCAATCTGGCTGGTGAAGATGATGGAGAGAATGATAGGGAAGTAACCCAAACATCTTCTACCAGTATACAAGAAACTGCTGCCAGCAAACCTGGTTGGTGCCCCATTTCTTCTAGGATGCAGCTTTCCAAAGTATTGGATTACACATTTACACTAGATAGATTATTGTTCCTTTTTTTTCATGTAGAATCGATTGCATAGCTCATGATTATCCCTGCTATTTCAGTTGAAGCAGTTTCTTCCTTTGTAGTTTGCATCGGTTCACTGGGCCTATTGCCAAGAACAAAACTGCCTTGATGTGATATTATCTCCCTGATGCTAATTATTTTTAACCGACATTCTGTTATATGTCCATTGACCGTTTAATTTCTTGGACTGGTTATTCTGAAAAGATTGAGATGTATTATATTCCCGTTTTGTAATTCATCCATACTTGTTTGGGTTTGTTTGGTAATTTATCCATGCTTGCTTGGGTTGTCATGTCACATTTTGGATGGTGCTCATTTTCTCATGAAGCTTGTCAGGTGGTTCGATGATATAATATCCATCCCATCATCTAAGTGTGCATCTGCAACATTTGCAAATGTGAACCTGAGGACATCTGGTCATGCCACCGCTGGATGCGTCGTGCATGGGTAGGCCGCTTGTCATGGGTAAAGTCATATCATGATTAAAAACTCAGCTTCTGCTCATTGAGGCTGGAGCAGCAGTTGGCTCTGAAACCAAATTGGAACAAATTAGGTAACTACCGCCACGGTGATAGCTGGATGGCACGGCGTAGGGGACTGGGGGAGAGTTCCCATACCGCCACCGTTCAATGCGATGGGTCAATTTTTCTGCAGTTCTTTGTTGGGGCCTTCCCTACAGTTCTCCTCTGGAAACAGTTTTAACTAGATTGTAGTGTGACATTTTTGGTTAGGCATATTTACCAGCACTGTGATCAGATTCTTAATCTGGCCGATATGGTTTGCCCCTTTCTTGTAGATTTTCTCTTCAGGGTGCACATGGCTGCTTGAAAGGCCCTTATGTTTGACGGAGACAAGGATATACATTTTTATGTTATATAAAGTTTCTGATTCCTACTCGCTGTGTAGACACTAATGGGGTTATAAACTGTATTTACTATGCAGGTAAAGGTGTGCAAAATGTCACGGCTGTAGTAAACAATAATGGAGGAGCTCCCGCGTCATCATCTGATAGTTACAGGATGCCTTTAGTGTGGATAGACTTGGAAATGACTGGTGAATTCTTCAGTTACCACAAGTTGTTTTATGTTATTAATACATGAGGGAATTCCTTTTTTATGTTGCACCTTCATTTACTTGTTGTTAACAATTCGTGTTGTTTTATTCTGCCTCAGAATGATTATTTTTTCTGCACAGTTTTGATATGTTTGTGGAAGTACTAAAATTTTGCACCTACGAAATAATAGTTCATAGTGATGATGATTTGAATTTCATGATGCTAATTATTTATAACCTGCTAGTGAGGGAAGTCTCTGGTAGCCAGTAGGAAGTTCTTCAGCAGGTCAATAATTAGTCTAATCTGTTCAACCATACTTGTTTAACTGGTATGGAAGGATGTGAGGGTATAGAGTAGTTCAGGAGGCCTTCTGAAATTACTATTCTATTCTGGTAGATTATCTTAACCACTCGGATGAAATATGTTAGCTAGCATAAATAGTTCTTAAGTTCTTATTCTTTTATTCTGGGAAGGGTTCTCTACTGTCTTCTGCTGGCTGAGAATGAAGTGACATCTGGTCTTAAATTTAATTTGTAATCACTCAATAATCTCATGGTGAAACAAACATATACTCCCTCCGTTCCAAATTAGATGACTTTCATTGTGTACATGTTTACATACACATATGAACAAATGAAAATCATCTAATTTGGAACGGAGGGAGTATCAAATTACTGTTACATGGATTCAACCGAACAAAATTACAAACTTCAGATTGTCTGCCCCAAACAACTTATTGAGTTGGTCTGAAACATGGAAGGATTTTTTTTATCCTGAGAGGTTGATGATGATAGCTAAATACCTTGATCTCTGATCTGATTGTAGTTGCTAATGCTGTGAATTTATTCCTTTTTTGCCTTTCTTATTTTTTATTCTTATGCATAGAATGATGACTAATGGGCACACACATACTGTATTGTGTAGGTTTGGATGTTTCGAAAGACCGAATATTGGAGATCGCTTGCATTGTAACAGATGGTAAACTTACAAAACAAATAGAGGTGGCTGTTGAAATCACATACCTTTAGTTCGTTCTAGATAGGTTTTGTACAATATCATGATGTTCTTGTTACCAGTTCTGCTTACAGGAATATTTGAGAACACCCGTGAATTACTCTGGTTTTCTCTAGATTAATTTATTACTGAATCTGTTCCTAGTAGCTGTGCTACATAAACTGCAGTTTTGAAACAAATTTAATATGTTATCTTCACGTGGGCAATCTAGACAGTACTTCTTCTGTTCCACAATACAAGTCCAAACTTACCCTTTGCCCATACCCAAATAGAAGAAGTATTTAATGACAAATCAGTGCTGATGATTCATGTGGAATATGATATTTGTAATAGCACAAATATTTAATGTCGAAGTCAGTACACTAGTTTTCTATGCATCGTGTCCAGTTGTGCTTCATCTCCATGTAGAATAACTTGTCTGTCATCATCTCATAAGGAGGTTCAACATTGTTGTTATTTTGCAGGGTCCTAACTTGGTTATAAGTCAGAGCAAAACTTGCTTAGATAATATGAATGAATGGTGCAAAACCCACCATGCATCTAGTGGTAAATATTCTTTACTTTCCAAACAACATTTTTTATTGGGTGGTCTTCTCTGAATATAAATCTGATGACCCCTGAACTTATTTAGGATTGACAGAGAGAGTACTGCAGAGTGAGATTTCTGAACGTGATGCTGAGAAACAAGTATGTTGTCTGATTTTTATGGCTATCATCGTATTTTTTCTGAAAATTTAATTGCAAACATGGTTATGAAGTTACAGCACTCACAAGTCGCAACTGATTCCATAGTTTTATTCATTTATCTATCATTATCATGAGAATTGAGAATTGTCAGTTCTGATAGGATTCGAGTTGATCAATATTGGTTGTTTTCTTTCTCATTTATCAATAAAACAACAAATTTACATTTGATCATTAAATCTTATTCTGCAGAATGTTGAATTGTCAATTGACATTTTATTGTTTATTTAGTAAATTACCAGTGCATGCCCCCAAATGGCAGCTTTCAAATTTGTAAGGACATGTGCAATGGTGCTATCTTAGTCTTATCATGCTGATGTGGAGGAGAGAGAAATTGAAAAAAAGGCTTTGCCTTCTCTTATTTAAGAGATCATCTCTTAGCAATAATTCTCTCACCACAAATTTAGGTACCTCTAGTTATTATAGCTAAGCTAAGATAGAACCCATTGTATATCACTTTTTTTTGTCATATCTAAATTATGTGGCGGCGCAAAGATAGAACAGTCTTATCAACCATTGTACATGCTCTAACACTGCAGTTAGTTTGTGAATGTTATTTTAGTTCTGACTTCTGAAATTCTTAAGTCTAAAATTCTGAACTAGGCTTGTGCTTGACCAATTGATACAGCAGTTCCTTGCACAAGTTAGAATGATATGTCATACAGTTTTCAATCATTTATGAACTGCAAAACCGTACAAACTGAAAAATAGAGTAGCCAAAGGTTTCTAATAGAAGTTCCTATTGGCCTATTTGCAGGTGTTAGACTTCCTCATGAAGCATTTAGGTTCAGACACTCCATCAATAGCTGGGAATTCAGTTTACGTGGATTTACTATTTTTAAAGGTTGGTAAAGACTAAAGAGTGCCCGTTAGGATTGATATGCTGTCACACAGATAGGAACAGTCGTGCAGCTAGGATTAATTAAAGATATTTGTTTTCCTTGGACTCGAGACTGGTCACTGTTACAAATTATTTATCATCCAGCAGGGTTAACAGTTTCAGTAAAGAAAAAACTGTCGGTACCAACTTATATTTCTAATCACTAGGATTTCCATCCTGTTTTTTCAAATTCAAGTTTTTTTTTGTTTGAGTAAAGTGAAACAAGTCAGCAATCTCAGGATTGTTTGATCAATATTTTATTTTCAACATTTATAACCAAGTAATTGGTTTGTTTTCAGTAAGGATTTTTTGGAGCTCGAGCTCCGTGGAACCTGTTTTGTGAAAAAATCGAAAAACCTATTTTTAGGTTTTCGAAAAATTGTAAATAAACTGTACAAGTAAACAAGGATGTAAGGTGAATGTGTGTAAAATTTCAGGATAAAATGCGTTGAAATAAGTTCTCCACGAAAAAGACTAATCCATTGTATGGAAGGGTGAATAGTACCATGTGTTAAAAATCCTTAGATTTGAATTTTTTTTGCACTGCCCTCATTTTGGGGTATTTCGTCCTGAAATTTTACACACTTGTGCATTATACCTTCATCTATCTTTGTATTTTTTTTCAGAAGTTTTAAGATGTAAATATATGAAATTTTATGAATTTTAAGTTTTGCATTTTGGATGGCTCACTGGAGCTCGTCCTCCAAAAGCAATTTACGGTTTGTTTTCTCCAAAGACGGGGAGGGAAAATTTCTTCCTTGCCCTCTAGGGTGAGAAAAAAAGCTTGTTAACAGGCTTGTTCAAACTTGGATATTGGTCGAAGTCAATTCAAAAAGAAAATATTAGTTGATTTTCTTGTATTATTTCTGTGGCTTGTTTTAGATCGGCTCATTTGTTCAATAGAAAAAAAAATTGTGAACTATATGGTATTAGACCAAACTGCCTTATTTTGGACAGTGTTCGATAATAGTTTGCTACACTAGATATCCATGTTTCTTACTTTTATCGTCGTGCAAAATTATTTCTTTATTCCTCATTACATATACAATGGACTATTTTTTCCTTCAAGTGGGCGTCTTTTTCCATTTTAAACATGATGTATCCTGTAGCTCTTGGTGGATGATTAAGAGTACATTTGCTATTTTTTCTTTGCAGAAGTATATGCCACAGCTTGCAGCCATCTTCTCTCACGTGGTTGTTGATGTGAGCAGTATAATGGCTTTGTGCACCCGGTGGTACCCTAAAGGTAAACTAAATTTGTAGAATGCTGATTTATTATTATTATGCTTGCTTGCTTTCAGTTTGTTCCTGCCTATCCCATTAATCCAATTGCTATTTGCACTTGTTTCAATCATGGTTCCAAGAGCTACATCTGCTTGAAATGATACGTGTAATTTCTGATTTTGTTGAAGAAGTGTAAAATAATTACACCATTACCGTGGATAAGCAATGCACACAATTTCAGTAGTTAAACAAAGCCTTGTATTATTGATGTTCCTGCTATATTCAAGCACTAGTATAGGAGTACATTTAGAGTTTGCAGCAAGCAATTGTAGTGCTGTTGTGGACATTGCTGACTCTAGCCTTGTGCTAACATGTTTACTTTCCCGAGCACGATGATTTTAAGTCTGAGAGATTTCCTGATGTAAACTAGTTGCAGAGATCTGACCTTTTGTTTCTTTGTCACCGCCATTCGCAGAAAGGAAACAAACTCCTAGGAAAGGGAAAAGTCACAGGGCGATGGACGACATCAAAGAGAGCGTCGCTGAACTGAAATACTACAAGAACAACATCTTCAAACCACAGTGATCTAAAAGGTAGCCGTTTGTAAAGGCGACTTTGATGGGAGTGTAGCAGACATGTCGCAGTAAGTTGATCATCGAATGAGTAGATAGCCAGGATTGGGAAGGGAATTACAAGGCCAACCTGTTCGCTCAGAGGCGAGCTCATCGTATTCCGTAGCTCCTCTTATGTTGATCAGTGTCTGGATATATCCCAAGGAATATTTGTTTCCGGGCGATGCTTTCTTTCTTTCTTTCTTTTGCGAGATAATTGCACGTATCAATCCTCCTAGTCGTTGTCCATGTCGAACTCGATCCTGGGGTTTGCAGAGTGCTTCAATATGATCCTGATATGAGAAAATATGCTATTAATATGATCCTGGAAGTTGAAACAACATACGTATCATGTATCCCACAGGTAACACGGTCACGTGCTTCACACCCTCGCTGATGCATGGGATGCAGAGCTCGCCATGGTCATCTCCAACGACGAGGCGACCAACAATGAGGAGAAAGCTAGAGGCTAAGGAGGAAACTTTGATGCGGTCATCCATCATCGACGTCAACTACTACATAGACGGACACGGGCCAGCAACGACCATAACGTATCACAGTTTCAGGTACGCCTAGAGGGGCCAAGGGGGGAGAATAGTCACCGTGGCCCGTGGTCATCCATCATCGATGCCACCATTTTTCACGCAAATGAACAGTTTTTACAAATTAATTTTTTTAAGGGATTTACTAACTTTATTGATCAAAATCTATAACAGGGGGGATACAAATTGGGTCGTGAGGGGTAGTAAGCCACAGATGGCGACCCTGATCAAGTCCGCTAGCAAATCTTGCCAGTTTATGAGCATCTAAATTAGAGTTTCGAGGTTCAAAAATAAACTTACAAGCTTGGAAATTCAAACTACTATGATTTATCTCTACTACTATAGCACCATGGAGCCCTCCAACTTGCTGATTGATGTCCCTGACGACCGAAGACGAGTCGCAGGCGATGATAACAGACGTTAGCATCAAATCTTGCCCTAGGGCTAGAGCTTTCCTGCACACAATTGCCTCCACCGTCACTGGATCTGTGAAGCCTTTGATGACGAGAGCACTGGAACCAAGATAGTTTCCATCACGGTCTCGGCATACGGCCACCGCAGCACATTTCTGGTTCTGAAAATCAAAGCCAGCATCAACCTTGAGTTTAACAAAACCTTCAGGTGGCCGCGCCCCGAACGACCGCACATGTGATGACGGAGCTGAAGACGCAGCCACCCGCGATGATGGGGTAGTAGCTACATGCAGTAATGATCCACCTTTGGTCTGTCTTGCCACTGTGTCCACTTGCTTCACAATTTGGAGTTCTTGAATGAATCTTGTGACAAAGGTATGTGTTCCCATAGGACTTTGGAAAACCCCTTCATGTATCGCCTTCCGTCTCGCCGTCCAGATCGCCCACAAGGTGACAGCCAATCTAGTAAAATCCTCATGAGGAAGAGAGATAATCTAGTTTTTACAAATTAAATGAACTTCCTGATTTTTTTATGGGCCATGGTGACGCCGGAGGGCTTGGGGAGGAACCGGAACCAAAAACATCCGCTTTATGCGGTTGCCGGCTGGCATTTTCTCGAAATCACTAATTTAAGAGTATTCGTAGCAACGAACACCGCGAGCCTTCCACACGTGACACGTGGCGTATCATATGTGCATCATTTGTCGTGCTCTGGAGCCTTTTCGCTTTTTCTGTTTCTAGAGGCATGATAGTGCCTCTCGCGGAGACACGACATTGCCTTTTCATGGAGGCACGAGTGCCTTTCGTGGAGGCACGATAGTGTGTCTCGTGGAGGCACAACAGTGCCTTTTCACGGAGGCACGACTCGTGCCTCCTTTTTTGAGGCACGACTCGTGCCTTTCGTGAGCCCGAGGGAATGCTATGAGCCTAGCAAAGTGTTTGTTGGACCGGGCCGTGAACGAATACTCTAGAACTAGTTGCTCCCCGATTTTCTAGTGTTTGATCGGCATACCAGAGATCGAGCTGGAGCACAAGTAGCCCGCCCTCTGCACCGCTTGGCCAAGAGTTTAACTTGATTTCAGATGAAGAGATGGATGGTTCATCTGAGAAACCGCAGTGCAGATATTGTATCCATTAATTGGTCTCAGTTCGTGTATCAGGTGAAGTGCGTCATGCTTGCTTAGTCTGACTAATTAATCCTATGTTCGTTCTTTTCTGCTGTTGTTTTTGAGGAACAGTTATAACTGGTGCTCTGTTTTCTCATTAAGAAGGGAGGAGCTCGAAACAAAACCGGGTAATCCAAATCAAAACTGTTAAATGGGGGTAATGAGCGATTAAACAATGTCTATATAGTTGAAGAAACATGAATTCACTTTGCCGAATGTAATACATCCATCATCCATGATCGGAACTTATGATAAATGTTAAAAAACGAATCAAGCAAAAGCACATCTAGTTCCTTTTTCAGGCACTGAAAGAGCACATCTTCTAGATAGCTAGATAGTAGACCACATAATAAGCTTTTCTGGTCGTAATCTATGGGTGCGTGTTGTGTGCTCAGCCCAACATTTTCTGGTCCGTCTGTCCCTTTGCCCTCACACCAGCGCTTGCCTCCCTCTGGCTCCTTGTTCTGGATCTTCTTCTCCGGTTCCTCATCTTCTTCGCCTACTGTGCATTCTTCTCCTGTTTCTCCTGCAAATCGGACGAGATCATCCACAAAGTGAATTAGTATCGTGACAAGTTATATATTCTTGGTCTCATGTGTGTGTACAATTTCCATATCTTACCATGATTTTGCGATTCGGCACACAAGAGGTGACAATGAGCATGTCCTGACGTGATACTCTGAATCTGAATTTTTCAACTGAAGGCCAGTCAGAAGGTTCAGATACATTTTGAGAGTCAGAGACCTTCTTCTCCTCGGTGGCCTTCCAGGTTGTTGGTGTTGTACCACCACACGAAAGGATGGATCGATGTATCATCTACTCCATCCTGAAGCACACCATATTTTCAGTTAAGACTGTCCAAACATGCACACACAGAGAAGAGAATTATGCTGACCAAACATGGCACGCACCTCCCATACTGTATGTATACTAGGATCTCTATCTGAAGGGTGCAGCAGGAAGTTCTCTAGCTAGGGATGCTGACAACCAGAACCAGGATACAGATATAGGTTTGCCTAAGTACGTACCAGCGGGGAGGCTGATCCATCGCACAGAATGATGAATTGTTCGATCTCAGAAATGCAGTGATGAAACATTGAGATTACCGCCTAATCGGAACTGTACCCTGAGCTGAAAAATACAGACAAGCTGATCGTATGAGGCAACTAGAAAGAGATACATAAAACTTGCGAATTGTAGCTGGATCGTACCTCGATTCCAGCAACGCATGATAAGAGGAAGGACAGAGTTTCTCCTCGATGGCTCGACGGTCACCTTCTTCATGTTATCTCACGACACAGCAGCATAGATTGCAGATTAACGGGAACTTTACTTTGAGCTGAAAAGATAGACAACCTGATCATATGAGACAACAAGAGAGATACATAAATTGAAGTAGTACATGGCCGTACCTCACAATTCCAGCAACGCATCACCAGCGGAAGGATAGAGTAGGATGGTTTGGGTGTGCGTTGGCTGCTTCCTCAATGGCAGCCTTTGCAGCGTCAACTCTGCTACTATCATTCCCCCGTACTATGCATCTGATATTAACGAGGCTGGGGAGATTTCCGATTCCAATATCAAAATCACCGCTACTACCGAGAGACTCTGTTTTCCGTGCGTCAAATAATATCCAGAGGTCATCTACCTTGGGCATGCCTCCAGCCGCAAACATCAGATTCATCCCACCATACAGACTATAATAAGTAAATCTCGTCAAGGATGGGAATCCAACTTCACCACACACTATGATCCTGCTTGTATTTATAATTTCACTTTCTTCAATGTCCAGACGAAGGATGCGCAGAACAGGTAAGCCTCCAATGATATTGAAATCTTTCTGCTCAGCTCTGTCCAATACAAGGCGTAAGTCCTGGAGGTTGACAAGGGAGCCCACCCACTTTGGAACATGGGGAAGTCTCGAAAACAACCAGAGCTTAAGCTTCCGAAGGCTAAGTGGCATAGGGCACAGAGATTCCCCTACTAATAATTCAGAGGCATATGAAAGAGTTAGAGAGAGAAGGTTCCCTAGATTTTTAAGGGAAGCGACAATAATAGCTTTCTTGGGCTCATTTTCAGTGTTGACTTGATCAGTAGAAAAATAATCTTCAAAACTAAGCTTCAATTTCTTCAGACTCTGCAGCTGCCCAAATTCTTGTGCGAAGTTTGATGACTGACCAGAGACTCCGACACACTTCAATTTCTCCAGTGCTTGCATCTTGGAAATTCCACAAGGAAGTATAACATTGTTGTAGACTGAGAGGTGCACCAATCTCTTCAGATTGACAATAGATGATGGTAATTCACGAACAGATGTGCCTCTTAAGTCCAGTATCTCTAAGCACCATAGGTGTCCGATTTGTTCTGGGAGCTTAGTTATGTTTTCTACACTTTGGAGGCTCAGATACCTCAGTTGAAACAACCTCTGTATATTATCCAATTGATGGTTTTCCAGCTGTTGGCAATCTTCAAAGTTCAGAAAACGCAAATGCCTGAACTTATCCACAGAAGGGATTTTCACTGATAGCCCGAACACATCAAGTGATCGGACATGAGACAACACCAAGCCTGTAGGCACTATCAATTCTTTTTCCTTGCCGGTTTGCAGAGAGAGCCGACGAACTTTGCATTGTGTCCTAACAGTTAAACTAGGAACACCTACCAAAGTAACAAAGTTTTTTTCTATGGACTTGGATATGATGAAATCAAGAATTGTGTCATGAAGACGACAACTCTTGACCCTATCATATATGCCTTCCTTCACAGGTTGGATCAAACTCCTATTGATGAGCTCATTAAAACACCTTTCACCAAACTCATATGTTGTGCTATATCCGGCTTCTGTATGGATTAATCTTTCAGCAATCCATCTATTTATCAAAGCTTTCTTCTTTATAACAGAATCTTCAGGGAATATACTCAAAGACAAGAGACAAGATTTTAGATGAGGAGGCAGTTCAAAGTAACTAAGTGACAATATCTTCATCATTCCTTCAACACTGGGATTTCTTTCAAGTGCTTGACCAATCGAATTTTCAACTTGTTTCCATGGACCCTCAGTCATTTCAGTATTGGCCAACAAACCAGATATAGCAATGATTGCCAAAGGCAACCCATCACATTTTTTCAAAATATGCTCACTAACTATTTTAAGGTATGAGGGGCAATTTTCTTCAGAGTTGAATAATCTTGTATAAAATAATTGCCTAGAGTGCACCATATCAAGAGGCCTCATGCAATAAGTATGCCCACTGAATTTTGTTGAACAACATGATTTAGCAACATCCTTCATACGGGTAGTGGTGATTATGATACTGGCACAATTAGTCACAGGAAATGCTAGCTTAAGAACATCCCATGTACCCACATCCCATATATCGTCAAGAACAACAAAATATCTGCACGAGGCTTGAGGATACATGGTTGATATCAGTTTGGTGATGATATAAAGAATGTAAAACAAGATAGATAAATACATAATACTATAAACATGTTCACATGGGCAACATAAAAATATACTCTCGAGTAAGAAAGCTGACACAAGTGGTAAACTACAAGCTAATTAGTTTGGCAAATTATTGCAAGGTGGGTGATACCCAAAAGCTTAAACATGAGTTATTACGACAGGAAAGATCAAGGGTGACTAAACAAGATTGAATAAAATATTATGATGTGGGTATGTGCTTAACTGGTTTAGAAGGGAAGTTGATCATGTGATCGTGAAATTAGAAATAGTCTAACTAGGTGTGGATTCAAACATCTTACGATTTAAAATCAAGGAAAGCTACATGTAATACTATATTGAAAAGTTCATTTCTACTCTTGACAATTATTTTCCCTTACATTTCCTGTAACCAATGTATGGGACCACTTAACTATAAAATATTGTTCTTTTTCTATTTGAGTGACCACATTGTCGATGCTACACATGATCACACGAGGTCCAAGCAAAGACCAAGGCCTCGGGGATCTCATCACACCAGGGACATGAGATATATGCATGAGGGGGAGGAGAAGAAGTCAATAAGATTGCAGGGAGGATGTGGTGCCTTTAAAGATTGGTAGCACAAAAGGAAGTGGAAAAGAACATCGACATATAGGCTTCCCTCGGGCACCCACGTCGCTCCCTCCCCGGGGCGACATGGGCGATGACCCCACCACCGCTACAGCTCTCCCCCTTTTCCAATTCACTCTCCCTCGCCATCGCAGGTGGACTCCTACGGGTAAAGCCCACTCGTATTTTGTGACAGCGGGGCCTCTGGTTCTCGATGGCTAGCGTTCGTGTGGAGGGACCCTCGCTTCAGGTTTAACTTCTCGTTGGCACGACAGTGGTTTCTGCGGTGGATTGCACATTGGGGGTCCCGATCCGGCAGGGGAGGGGAGCCTGCGGTGGCTGGTGTGATGCATCAATGATATGGTGGTGGTGGCACGCGGCGGCGTCCGGCTCAACGCCTTCAGGTTTAGCTGCGCGGTGGCCCCGAGAGGCGCTTTGTCGACCTCGGGGGCTCTCGGTGTTGGTGCTCCTATAATGGTTGTGAGGGCAACGACGCATCAACGTTGGTGCCCGTGGTGGAGGTGGCTTGGCGTGCGATTGGGGGTTTGCGCAGATGCCAGTGAGAGGGGCGGGGCTCCCTGGCTGTGGTGGCGGCATCTGGCCTTTTCCTCCTGCGGAGTGGCAACCGTGGTGGCGGTTGGAGATTGGTTCGTTGTCGTGGCGGAGGTTTCACAATGGTGCGAGGGGTCGTGTGCGTGCGGTCACAAGAAGTTCATCTTGGTCATGTGGAGGCCACGACATCCTCCTTGGTTCAATTAGTCCCATTCGCCACTGTTGAATATGAGCAGAGTTGAGGCTCAGGCCGTGTTCGGATTCCCACCAGACTTCTTCGCTCCGCAAAAAATCATGGAGCACAAATTTCATCGCTCCGCCAAATTGAACGCTCAGCCGTCCGCTCCCCTCGAGGAGCGGAGGACATTCGAACGCAGCCTCAGTCTCACAAGTTAACTATGGCTTGGCTCCCTCCCAAAGTTTGTAGAGGTGGTGTGGCATAGGAATCTAGGCGAAAGCCCAATTCGTCGATGCTGACTATGCTTGGCGGTTTTGGGAGTCCTACTCCTTGGAACCATCGAAGAACAACTCATCCTCATCACTGGGCCATGGTTGGTCAGAGCAGGGTGCGACGTCGAGGGTTGCTATCTAAGTAAGACCATTCCCAGGGTTTGGTGGAGCGGTTGTGTGTGAGACTGGAAAGCTTGAGGTCGGTGGGTGGTCGATGCCGGGAACAACAGAGTCTACTGGCACCACTTTCCTTCTTGAAGGTGTTTCCGAAGATTTTTCTAACAATCACTCCTAGGAGGTCATGTTAGGTGGGCGCGGCATGTTTATTTTGTCATTGGCGGTTGTTTGTTGTTCTTTTTATGTTTATGGTTTTCGGCCTAGTTTTCCATATAAAGTGAGCTAGTTTGTACTTTCCTTTTTCTTCTCATAAAGAAATCGGAAGAGCACCTGCCTTGCCAGTCAAAAAAAAGGTGATGGGCATGCCATGACATATTGGGAACTGGACATCGGATAAATTATACCAAAAATGGTTTAGGATATGTTGGAAGCCCAAAAATACTTATGAGAATAAGTGAGTCAAGTCAATAATTAATACATGCATGAAAATGAAATTTCCCACAATAAATAAGCATACGATTGTTAGCAATGGCCAAGACTAGCTGCATGATTTACACCTTAAGAACATGGATAATAAAGCAAGTATAATAAGATGATGGAAGTACAATATGCCATAAGAGTGGTCACATCATATATATTTGTATTGAGTTGAAGAGGAGAGAAGAGAACAAACTCTAGATTTACATTCACTTGTAATACAGGCTCCAGGAAACTTTGCGTATGAGGTGGGTTAGATATTAATGGGGTCTAGTGGTGGAGCTAGAGGGTGGGCTCATCCTAGAATTTACCAATCGCTTTTATATCATAGAAAAATGTTTTCAAAATAAAAATAAATAAAATTTATCTGAACAATTTGATTGTTGATCGCCCACCCTGATCTGCTAGGCTGGATCCGCCACTGATGGGTGGTATTAAGCTAGTTGATTCTATTATGTGGTGGGCTACTAGACTAAACATATATGACATGACACTGAGATATAACCAACAGTTGGCTTTATTATCATCCTTGCGCATAGTACGACCATCCGGTGGATACATGCTTGCCATGTCATCTAAATCCATCAGCTATGATCATTTTTATGACGAGATTGGCTATTAGATACTCCCTCCGATTCATAATAAGTGTCGCAGATTTTGTACTAAGCTAGTACAAATTTTATACTAGATGAGCGACATTTATTATGGATCGGAGGTAGTACTATATTTGGCTTGGACCACATAGAGGAAGACTCTTATTGGCTTGGACCACGTAGATACTATATTAGGGCTCTCCCAATGCATTGTATCTTAGCACAGTATTATAGGAGCAATAAAAACTTAAGATACAAGCACCACAATGCATTGTTTCTTAGAGATTGTATCTTATTTAATGATTTTGATCTCATGCATACATGTGATTGGTTTAACAATGCTTTTTGCATATGGCCACGTGCAAGGGTTGTATCTTAGCTAAGATACAACCTCCCTCTCTTTCTTCATTAAGTGCTATGCCACATAAGCAAAATGCCTATGATATCGTGCTAAGATACTAGCATTGGGAGTGCCCTTAGCTCACTCTCCTCATTTTTTATTCTCTCCTCCTCAATATGCTCTCTATCAAAGTGCCATTAAATCAGGCAATGAGCCATCTATTATACTTGATCGAAGGCTGTGCCATATGCTCAATGATGGAGTACCTATGTCTTACAGATGCTATAATATCAAAGTTAAATAAAAAAGAACATAAATCACGGGCGAACGTTTAATACGTAAGATATATGGTTTTGGTACTCTCTAGTTTTATTTACTTGGCTTCAACATGAATTTCCCACAATATTTGACAAATACTATTTTTAGTAATTTATGGAAAATTGAACAAAATAAATATCAGATATTTTTATTACTCCCTCCGATCCATAATAAGTGTCGCTCATCTAGTACAAAGTTTGTACTATCTTAGTATAAAATTTGCGACACTTATTGTGGATCGGAGGGAGTACAAAACTTACAAGATGATTTTCATGTAAAATATCTAAATGTGTTTATTAATTTATATTCGAGGATGTCAAGGTGAAAAAAAAAGTATACCTTTTGTCTGTTAGAAAATTAGTGATCTTGTTGATGATTTGTTGTATACTCGCTGATTCGGTGTCAGCATGACGTTGGCCACTAACTTCACCAAGAATAGTCCTAAAGATATTCATCATGTCTGGATTCCTAGAAACAGATAAGAAGGCCTGACATTTAAACTCTCCTTTAAGATCTTGATACACTTGGTTTGCAAGAGTTGTCTTGCCTAGACCGCCAGATTCTACGATGGATACCAAATTCATTTTATCTTGTGTTGATGCACCTTCAGTCATCAGTTTAATTACCTCAGCCTTGGGTTCATCAATTCCAACAAGCTCAGAGGCATGCTGAAATATAGCAAGAGCTCTAGGATCAATGGCTTCATTTTTGCTCTTGGAGAAAGCCTCACGAGTCTTGTACCTTTGATTCCTCTCGGCCACCTCGATGAACTGTTTCTTCAGATCTTGGATCTCATTGCCGATGCGACGACGAGCCTTCATCTTCCCCAACGAGTTCTTCATCTTCTTCAGAAATCCATCTGGCTTTGCATCTCCATCGCCAACGTTTTGCATGAAGTCGTCGATGAAGTCCTCCATATCATAGGAGAGCTCCCGAACCTCGTTCATCCACACCTTATCCTGAACATCAGGATCCTCCTCCTCCGACATCTTCAGAAGAAACTCTTCCATGGTGACGAGTTCGCTAGAAAGCGATTTGATCTCGCCACGCACGCCCTTGAAACGCATGTACTCGTCACCCAAAAGAGTGGCCAGCTTCCCAAGGACAGGCTTCAAGGCCCCCGTCGCGGCACTCACCAAAGCCAACTCCATGGTCACGAGTGGTGGGAGCTTAGACGGATGCACGCTTGCTCAGTTAGTCTTGTGTGTATGAAAGGGAAAACAGTGTAGGAGGAATGATGCTACCCTCTCTCGGCCTTATAACTAGCTAAGCTAAGCATAGATTACATCAACTGGGCGTAATTAAGACATTACTTTTCGGTCAAGTTGCTCTACTTTGCATAGCTAAAGACAACTTTCTCTTACCCCAAGATTGTAAATTAAGACGAGATGCTCGCTGCTACCAAAGTTGTTCCCAGCCAAACAGTTCATGCATCTAACTGCTTCAGATCTGTTCAAACGCACGCTCCCACGTTGCTCACCATACCGCATCATGAGATCTGTTCAAACCCACGTTGCTCACCACCAGCTCTTTTCTACTGAAAGATGCGTTTGATGCTCATTCAGTATAATAAACGCTTAACCATGCTGTATCATGTGATACCAACTAAAGCTAGAGCTAGGTACCTTGTTAACTTTTACTTTAGTTAACCTCTTAGGCCTCCTTTGGTTCATAGGATAGGATTATCATAGGAATAGGAAATTTGTAGGATTGAAATAACATGTATCTCCAATCCTATGAGTAAGGATAGAAAAAGAGATGTCATTTGGTTCACACCAATTTTTTTTTTCATTGAGTCTAGGTTCATTTTTATTTTTCTTTGAAATATGAAGGATAGGAACCAATCCTATGTAGAAATAGGAATCCATTCTTATGAACCAAATGGCTCTAAAAAAAATTCCCATAAAAATCCTATCCTACAAAATTCCTATGATATTCCTTCAAACCAAAGGAAGCCTTAGCTTAACAAATCTTTTACTAAAGCCCAGTTGCACAAAACTTTCATTTTTACCCATAAGGTGGGCGCTTATTTTCAGTAGTTAGCGACCTAATCGGTGAATTGAAAAGCCCAACTGTAGTTTGCGCACTAATTCGTGACTCGAAAGAGGCAATGCACATGTCTTCTGGCAAGAAAAGGCGTGGCACTCTAATTTTTTACTCGCATGCTGTCGAGCGGCTCGAGCCCAAAAAAATTTCCCCAGTGTTGATGAAACTTTTACTACACACAGCAAGGATAAATAGTTGAAGAAACATGAATTCACTTTCCCGAATGTAATACATCCATGATGGAAGCTTGTGAACGATTTAAAAACGGATCAAGCAAAGGCACATCTAGTTTCTTTTTCGGGCACTGAAATATCACATCTTCTAGATAGCTAGCTAGTTGACCACATAATAAGCTTTTTTGGTCGAAATCTATTGGTGCGTGTTGTCTGCTCAGCCGAACACTTTCTGGTCCGTGTGTCCCTGTACCTTCACACCAGCGATTTCCTCCTCCGGTTCCTCATCTTCTTGGCCTACTCTGCCTTCTTTGCCGGTCTCTCCTGCAATTCGGACGAGATCAGTCCACAAAGTTAATTAGTATTGTGACAAGTTATATATTCTTGCTCTCATGTGTCTGTACAATTTCCATATCTTACCATGTTTTTGCGATTCGGCACACAAGAGGTGACCATGAGCATGTCCTGATGTGATACTCTGAATCTGAATTTTGCAACTAACTAAATGGCCGGCCAGTAAGGCAAGGTTCATATTCAGAGTCGAGACCATCTTCTCCTCGATGGCCTTCCAGGTTGTTGGTGTTGTACCACCACACAAAAGGATGGACGATATCATCTACTCCATCGTCCATCCTGATGCACAACATATTTTCAGTTAAGACTGACCAAACATGTACACAAAAAGGAGAATTATGCTGTGCAAAGTTCAGTTAAGTTCAGTTGAGTTGAGTTTGGGCCACCTGCTGTCGGCTTTGCTCTTCACCATCGACGGTTTCCTCTCCATCTCGCATTCGGTAACGCTTTCATAGAAGGTGTGGTCGCTTTAGACTTATGAGTGACCTCCCGGCACCTGATCATTTCCTCCTGCCACAGCAGCCCTCTCACCCTCTGCCCCCTTGTTGTGGAACGTCGCTACTCTGCCTTCTTCTCCGGTTTCTTATAATCTGGACAAAAATTAGCGCACAAAGTTAATTAGTATGGTGACAAGTTGTATATGCTTGTTTTCATGTGTGGGTACAACTTCCATTTTTTTTACCTTGATTTTGTCACACAAAAGGTGACTAAATGAATCGAAGGGACATTTATTATGGATCGAACGGAGTACTAGATGAGCGACATTTATTATGAATCGAAGGGAGTACATAATTCTTGGAATTTGAAGTAGTACATGGCCGTACCTCGATTCCATTAACCCTGAGCCGAGCCTGAAAAGGATAGACAACCTGATGGTATGAGGCAACGAGAGGGATACATACATAAATCTTGCGAATTGAAGTAGTAGTATACATGGCCGTACCTCACAATTCCAGCAACGCATGATCAGATGAAGGACAGAGTAGGGTGGTTGGGGTGTGCGTTGGCTGCTTCCTCAATGGCAGCCTGTGCAGCGTCAACTCTGCTGCTATCGTACCCGTTTACATAACATTCGATGTTAACGAGGCTGGGGAGATTTCCGATTCCGAGATCAAAAGCACCGCTTGTACCCAGAGAGAGAGACTCTGTTTTTCCTGCGTCAAATGCTATCCAGAGATCATCTACCTTGGGCATGGCTCCAGCCGCAAACGTGAGATTCATCCCAGCAGACGAATTAACATAAATAAATCTCGTCAAGGATGGGAATCCAACTTCACCACACACTATGACCCTGCTTGTATTTATAATTTTATTACGTATCTGAATGTCCAGATGCAGGCTGCGCAGAACAGGTAAGCCTCCAATAATATAGAAATCTTTCTGCTTAGCTCCGATCAATTGAAGGCGTAATTCCTGGAGGTTGACAAGGGAGCCCACCCACTTTGGAACATGGGGAATAAACGAATCCCAGGTCTTAAGCTTCCGAAGGCTAAGCGGCATGGGGCACTGAGATTCCCCTACTAATAATTCAGAGGCATAGAGAACAGTTAGAGAGAGAAGGTTCCCTAGGTTTTTAAGGGAAGCCACAATAATAGCTTTCTTGGACTCATTTTCAGGGTTCACTTGGTTAGTAGAAATAGAATCCTCACAATCAATGACCAATTTTTTTAGACTCTGCAGCTGCCCAAATTCTTGTATGAAGTTTGATGACTGGTCACAGACTCTGACATTCTTCAATTTCTCCAGTGCTTGCAGCTTGGAAATTCCACAAGGAAGTGTAACATCGTTGTCCACTAATAGGTGCACCAATATCTTCAGATTGACAATAGATGCTGGTAACTCACGAACACGTGTGCCTCTTAAGTCCAGTATCTCTAAGCACCATAGGTGTCCGATTTGTTCTGGGATCTTACGTACTCTCGACGCTTTTTTGAGGCTTAGGTACCTCAGCTGAAACAACCTCCCAATATTTTAAAGATGATGGTTCTCCAGCTGTTTGCAACCTTCAAAGTTCAAAAAACGCAAATGCCTGAAGTTATCCATGGAAGGGATTTTCACTGATAGCCCGAACACATCAAGTGATCGAACATGAGACAACACCAAGCTTGTAGGCACTATCAATTCTTTTTCCTTGCCAGTTTGCAGAGAGAGCCGACGAACTTTCCATTGTGTCCTAACAGTTAAACTAGGAACACCTACCAAAGTAACAAAGTTTTCTTCAATGGATTTGGATATGATGAAATCAAGAATTGTGTCATGAAGACAACAACTCTTGACCCTATCATCGTTGTCTTCCTTCACAGGTTGGATCAAACTCCTATTGATGAGCTCATTAAAACACCTTTCACCAAACTCATATGTTGTGCTATAGCCGGCTTCTGTATGGATTAATCTTTCAGCAATCCATCTAGTTATCAAAACTTTCTTCTTAATGACTGAATCTTCAGGGAATATACTCAAACATAAGAGACATGATTTTAGATGAGCAGGCAGTTCAAAGTAACTAAGTGACAATATCTTCATCATTCCTTCAACACTGGGATTTCTTTCAAGTGCTCGACCAATCGAATCTTCAACTTGTTTCCATGGACCCTCTGTCCTTTCAGTATTGGCCAGCAAACCAGATATAGCAATGATTGCCAAAGGCAACCCAGCACACTTTTTTAAAATATGCTCAGAAACATTTTTAAGGTATGGAGGACAGTTTTCTTCAGAGTTGAATAATCTTGTGTAAAATAACTGCCTAGAGTGCACAATATTAAGAGGCCTTATGCAATAAATATCTCCATTGAATGGTGTTGAATGGCATGATTCAGCAACATTATTTGTACGGGTAGTGGTGATTATGATACTACCAGAACTAGTCACAGGGAATGCAAGCTTAAGAACATGCCATGTATCCAGGTCCCATATATCATCAAGAACAACAAAATACCTACATGAGGGTCGAGGATTCATGGACGATATTAGTATGGTGATGATATAAAGAGTTTACAACAAGATAGACAAATACAGATATACTCTTGAGTAAGAAAGATGACACAAGTGTTAAAATACAACTAATTAGTTAGGAAAATTATGCAGAGGGGGTGACACCAAAAAACTTAAACATGAGTCATTACCACGAAAAAGATCAAGGCTGACTAAACAAATCATTATGATGGTTGTATGTAATTAACTTGTATAGAAGGAATTTTTATCGGGTGATCGTGAAATTAAGAAGAGTCTAACTAGGTGTGGATCCAAACATATAATTTAGAATCAAGGGAAGCTACTTATAATACTATATGCAAAAGTTCATTTCTACTCTTGAATATTGTTTTTCCATACATTCCCTGTAACCGATATATGGGACCACTTAACTCTAAATTGTTTTATGTTTGATTGACCACAATGTTGATGATGCACATGACCGCACGAGGTCAAGGCAATGACCGAGACCTTGGGGATTTCATCACAACCGAGATACCAGAGAAGAGGGGGAAGGAGAACAATTCCATAGGATGCAGGTTGAATTTGGTACATCTAAAGATTGATAGCATAGAAGGAGAAGGTGGACGAGACAGAAGGTGATGTGCATGCATGGCCTGCCCCTGAACTGCTCATGGGATAAAGTACTCCAGAAAAATCGTTTAGCACATCATGGAAGACCAAAAAGACTTATGAAGAGGATGTAGTTGGAGGATCGGTTCTCTCTAGGCCTCTCTCTCTCTCTGGTATGAACTCACGCACACACAGAAAACAAAGAGATTTGCGCTGCGAACAACTTCTGCAGCCTTTTCAGTTTTCCCTTTATTCAGTCCAGCGCATCGCGTGGATCACAACTGAAAAACGAGGAAAGATAGCTAGCGACCAGGTATATCAGGCGTGCCATCCCACGTCCACCTGAACGCAGCTACAAGGACGCTGCATGCACTGAATTCGCGCCATCCCACGAAGCCCATGCAGCGCCAGGTCTAACTACCTGAAAAACTACTCCAAGACGTGGACATGTACACGTTACTTGGTCATTATTAGCTGGAAAGAAAACGCTAATCCTAATAGCAAGCTCAACGGGATTACATGGTCATCAGAGGAGTGAGTCAAGTGAATACATTATGTAAGTATATGAGTGGTGTTATTGTTGGCAATGGTCTGAGAGTTGCTACATAATCTAATCTCTAAGAACATGGATAATAACTTGAGTATAATAATATCATGTAACCATGCCATAAGAGTGGTTACATCATATTTATGTTCAGTTGAAGGAAAGAGAAAAGAGCAAACTATAGATTTATAGTTACCTATAACACGGGCCCCAAGATACTTTGTGAGTGAGATGGGTCAGATATTAATAGGGTAGTATGTTTCTATAGCTATCTATTATGTGTTGGGATATTAATTAGACTAACCACATAGCTAGGACATGGAAATGAGATATACCAACAATTGGCACTATTATTATCCTAGTACAACCAATAGATGGATACATGCTAGTGACATTTTGTAGAAGGATAGAGAGGGGTTTGGTGGAATCGATATTTATTGCTTGAGCCTTGGAGGCATATATATAGGAGTACAATGATCTACTTGGAGTACAAGTCAAGGTAAAATAGAATCCTCATCTATCTCATATTTCCTAATATAACAAATATACTCAACATCCCCCCGCAGTCACAACGTAGCGACGCAGACGATGAGACTGGAGAAGAATCTGAAGGCGGAGCAATCCCCGAGGCCCACCACCAACCAACCCTAGATCTTCCGCGATTGGTACCAGTTGCTGGAGCCAAACGCGCCACCACCCAACATATCTAGGTACTTGGTTCTAACCCAAACATGCCTCTAACGTACATGGTCGGGGTGATCGCCCATGCGCCTCTCTGTATCGCCACAACTTCAATCCAGCCACAATGTAGCTACCTCGCACGTGACTGACGCCGTGCAGCCTCCGCGTCACCAACACCGCCACTTGAAGCACCTTCGTCGCACCCCTATGGGCCTTGCACGTGCCGCCACCAACGCATGAGCAAGGAAATGGAGCCCCGTCGGCATGGAGGTTGACGGGCTTCGCCCGACATGATTGTTATGCGGCGGCGAGGAGGAAAAGAGGGGGCCGGATAGGAGAGGTGCAACAAAACAGTGGAGTCGCTTGGCCGTTCAAGGGAGCGGCTTGGATGGGTGATGGGATTTGTTTTCTCTTATCAAGGGTGGCCGAAGAAAACATTATGTTTTATGTATGTATGTACTTAATTTGTCTAGAAATGATGTTATCAGGTGATCAGATGTTGGTCTACAAAGAGTCTAGATAGGTGTGAATACAAACATCCTATGAATTAAAATCAAGAAAAGTTAACTTATACTCGTCATTGTCTTTTCTCATTACTAATCCAGTAACTGATTTATGAGACCACTTAACTCTAAATTATTATTGTTCAGTTTAAGCGACTACATTGTCAGTGATGCACACGATCACATGAGGTTATGGCAATAATCGAGGCCTTGTGATCTAGTCACAACTGGAACATGAGAGAAGAGGGAGGAGGAAGAACGTGTACATATTGATGCAAGATGGATCTGTTAGTTCTAAAGATCGATAACAGAAAAGGAGTAGGTGGAAGAGAAAATGGGCGACGGAGCATGGCATGGCCTGCCCTGAACTTACCATGCGATAAAGTACTCCAAAAAAAAACTGATTTACGAATAGCATGGGAGCCCAAAGAGACTTACGAAGATAAGTGAGCTAAGTCAATAATTAATACATGCATGAAAGTGAGGTTTTCCTAAATTATAAAAGTAATGCGATAGACTAGCTACTTGATATAGGGCCAGTTCTTTTCGGCAATTCTTCCAAAAATGCCATTTTTCCCGGCTTCTCCTAGAATCGTTTCCATCCCCCATTTCATATTTTTTTTGACAATCCTATATAATTAAGGTCTTATTAAGTATAATTAAAAAAAAACAGAGTGACAATTCTGAAAGAAGCTGAGGAGGAGGGCAATTCTGGGAGAATCGCCGAAAAGAACTGGCCCATAATCTCCACGAGCATGGATAATAAAGCAAGTATAATGAAACGATGTAAATAGACTGTAAAATTTTCCACGTCGTATTTGTGTGGAATTCAAGTAGAGAGAGTTGTTACACAAGCTCGCAAAGAAACTTTTTTCAGTGAAGTGGGCTGGATATTAATGGGGAAGTATATTTCAATAGCTAACTATTATGTGTTGGTCTAACCACATACGAGATTAAATGAGATGTAATAACTACTTGGCTCTATTATTATCTTCACACAAAGTACAGCCGGCCAATGGATACATGCTAGTGCTATGACATCTAAAGTCATTGTTTACAATCAGTCTTATGATGCGTTTGACTATAAGTGTGGTTATTATATACTATATTTGTGTTACATCACATGTAGAGGTAGGCTCTCTTTAGAGAGCTAACTCTCCTCAATTTTCATTCTCTCCTTCATATAAACAAAAGTGTTATGCAAGCAGGCTATAAGCCAATAAAGCGATTTGGAGATCGGTCTCCATGGCAGTCATTTAATTTACAAAATACTAAAAAGCTTTTAAAATATTGTACACATATACATGTTCTTCAACTATGTGTAAAGCTTCATCAAGAAAATTTATTATTTGCATGTTATACGCGAAAAAATACAGAACAAATACAAGAAAGAGAAACCCAGTTTATTCAATGTATTTACCTTTTTTTTGTGTAAGATCGCATACAAACGAATATGTTTATGAAATTTTGCAAGTGTATATTACAAATATATTTTTATTTTTCTACTTTTTTACAGAATTTTTCAAAGTGTGAAAATAACACTTCTGTCAAAAAAGGGGCTCCGTGGAGCTCGTGCTCCAAAACACCACACTCGACTATAAGCCTCCTATTATTTTTGTCCTAGTGCTATGCCATATGCTTATTGGTGGGAGTAGCTATGTCTTAGAGATTCTATAATGCCAAGGGTAAATGAAAAGGACATAAATTATTTACATACGTTCATAAGATGTATGTTTTTTGGTTCTCTCTATATTTATTTACATGGCATAAACATGAATTTCACAACAATATTTGAGCATTAAATTATTGGAAATTTAACGACAAAACAAACAAAAAATATGGAATTGTTTTTGCTACACAAATTACAAGCATGATTTTCATGTAAAATATTTATTATTTAAAATTTTATATTCAAGGATTACAAGTTAGCAAAGAGATTGTACCTTCGGTCTGCTAGAAAATCATTGATTTTGCTGATGATTAGTTGTATACTCGATGCTTCGGTGTCAGCATAACGTTGGCCACTAACTTCACCAAGAATAGTCCTAAAGATACTCATCATGTCTGGATTCCTCGACACGGATAAGAAAGCCCGACATTTGAAGCCTCCTTTGAGATCTTGATACACTTGGTTTGCAAGAGTTGTCTTGCCTAGACCTCCAGATCCTACGATGGATACCAACTTCATTTTCTCTTCTGTTGAGCCACCTCCAATCAATAGTTTAATTACCTCAGCCTTTGGCTTATCAATTCCGACAAGCTCAGAGGCGTGCTTAAAGATAGCAAGAGCTCTAGGATCAATGGCTTCATTTTTGCTCTTGGAGAAAGCCTCACGAGTCTTGTACCTTTGATTCCTCTCGGCCACCTCGATGAACTGTTTCTTCAGATCTTGGATCTCATTGCCGATGCGACGACGAGCCTTCATCTTCCCCAACGAGTTCTTCATCTTCTTCAAAAATCCATCTGGCTTTGCATCTCCATCGCCAACGCTTTGCATGAAATCGTCGATGGAGTCCTCCATATCATAGGAGAGCTCCCGAACCTCATTCATCCGCACCTTATCCTGAACATCAGGATCCTCCTCTTCCGACATCTTCAGAAGAAACGCTTCCATGGTGTCGAGTTCGCTAGAAAGCGATTTGATCTCGTCACGCACGCCCTTGAAACGCTTGTACTCGTCACCCAAAAGGGTGGCCAGCTTCCCAAGGACAGGTTTCAAGGCTCCCGTCGCTGCACTCACCAGAGCCATCTCCATGGTTCAGCGTGGTGCTAGCTTAGGTATGCTCACTAGGTAAGTTTTGTGTGTATGGATGCAAAAGCAGTGTAGGAAGAATGATGCCCCCTCTAGGCCTTATAACTAGCTATAGTAAGCTAGATTAGTTACCGGACGTACTTAAACAATTACTTTTGCGTCAAGTCGCTCTAATAATACAAGTAATCAATCCACTTGCTTAGCTAAAAACAAGTTCTCTTATCTCGATATAGTTAATTAATTAAGCTAAAGATGCTAATTAATTAGATCGATCCACTTGCTTAGCCAAGTAATCGATCCACTTGCTAAGCTATGCTGTTCCACGTCGATCGATGCTGGCAAGTTGGTTCTAGTTCACGGTTCGTTCATCTAGTTTAGATCTGTTCAAACGCAGGCCCGACAAGTACTCATGACCCGAAAGACGCGACTTCTTATTCATTAGTAAAATGCTTAATCATGCCGCATCATTAAATGCCAACTCAAACTAGGTCTTAATTAGTATACTCATTAATTTCAATTTAAGCAACCTTCAACTAGCTTGATAGGTCGTATTACCTTGTTCATCGACTCACCACGTTACTCAATCTCCGTGGCACGAAACTAACTTTCATCATTAACCTAAGAGGCACGATCTTATTTTCGTAGTTATGGTATACTACATCCTTTCCGGTTTATAAGGCTTGCGCGTATATCTAGGTTAATAAATAGACCAACGTAATATAAATTATACTCCCTTTCTCCGTGTATAAGTGGACGTCTAGGGTTCACAGTTTTTTCACAAAAGACTGTACGTCTGCGTTTTGTGTGATAGTTTTGCATTTGCACCCATGGTTTACGTATCGAGGTAGCGCCTGGGAAAAAACACAGTCCACTCGTTCTCTTCACCGGACAAGCAAACCCCTAATCCTCTTCCTGTTTGCTTGTGCTTAGTAATTGGTGTGGCATGCACAATAAATGATGTGGAGTGAATCGAAGAGGTATCTTGGCCGGTGGAGCAGCCTAACCGAGGTAAGGAGGGTTTCTTTGCAAAATGCTTAATCTGTCTCATAAAACCCAGAAGTGCAGTCTTTTGAGGACAGAGGGAGTATATCATAAAAAAAATATCACTAGAAACTTTAAATCGTATATTTTCTAACGGTATAATTTTTAGACAATACAACTCATCTTATGTACTTAATTAAATTATTAATCTAGTGATACGTGCAAGCCTTATAAACTGAAAAGAAGGTAGTACGTGCACGCTCAGTTACTTGAATGGTTCTATCCCCTCTCGTCTTTAGTAGTAACTACTCCTTTCGTTTCATAATGTAAAATATTTTTACAGTTCAAATTAAAATATAAAAATGTTTTACGTTATGAGACTGAGGTAGTAGCGCTTGTGTGATTGCATCCACGGACTGTGGTTAGATGACTCTAATTGAGGGTCAAGTCGCTCTAATAAAACAAGTTAACTCGATCCACTTGCATAGCTAATGACAAATTCTCTTACCCCGAAATAGTTAATTAAGCTAAGATGCTCTGTCCCCATCAACAGGTCATCTAGCTAGATCTGTTCAAACTTCAAACGCACGCCTATACACCTCTCTTGACCCGAAAGATGCGGGTTTTTATTCACTAATAAATGCTTAATCATACAGCGTCATTAGATGCCAACTCATGCTCGGCTTAATCAATCAGTGCTCGTTCTTTCAGTAGTATAATTAACCGTCTAGCTCAACAGGTTTTATATCCATGTCCATCAGCTCACGTTACTCAACAAGTTTTGTTATGCACGAAAGAATTTACCGTAAAAAATGTGGCATTTAATTTTTCTAATTAGTATTATTAAGCTCAAAAAATCTCCACCTGGCACAAGCTGTTAGCTATCTCAAAAACTGAACCAAGAAAATCCCAGAAAATCTGCCAGGATATGTATGAGTAGCTGTCAACAAAGTCAACAATCTGACATTACAATTTTGTAAGATTTGGCTGGGCTTGATATGCATTCTGTCTATTTCACAACGGAGAGCAGACTTAAATGAAACAACGCGTAGATAAGATCAACTTAACTTTGGTGCAAACTGACACTCTATACAAGACAAATTCTCTTGACTTGACAGATGCAGCCTCTTATTCAGTAATAAACGCTTAATCATGGTGCATCATTAGATGCCAACTGTCTTAATCAGTACTCATTCATTTGAGTTTAACTAACCCTCTAGATAGCTTAACAAGTCTTATTACCATGTTCATCGACTCACGTTACTCAGGCCCAGTTACACAGAACTAATTTTAATTTTTACCCAAAGCCACATGTGCTTATTTTTGACAGTCAGCTCAGTAACTTATGTTTGGTGCAACTAACATCACAGCTTGTACTCATCGCCCACCAAAGCGCCTAGCTTCTCCAATACAAGAGGTTTTGCTCCCGGAGCAAATTAACCTCCGCGGTGGCGGTGGTTCTAGCTATCTCAGACGTACGTACAGCTGCTGAGTGTAGGTTAAATGATGCTACCCTATAAGTAAACAATTAATTTTGGTTCAAGTTGTTGTACTTACCCCAATATTGCAAATGAAGCTAAGATGCTCGATCGCTGCTACCAAGTCGGTCGCAGTCAAACAGTTCATCTAGCAACTTCCAGTTCTGTTCAAACGCACGCCCCTGCACGTTCCTTTCCACAAGCTCTCTTCACCCGAAAGATCTGTCTGCTTATTCAGTATAATAAACCCTTAACCATATCGCATCATGAGATGCCAACTCAGCTAGGTAAGTTAGATCTTAATTGGTGCTTGTTAATTTTTAGTTTGGTTAACATTTTACCTTACAAGTCTCTTGCTACCATGTTCATCGATTTGTGTTTATCAGCTAGAGATGCACGAAACTAATTTTATTACGTATGCCAGACCAGAAAAGGCATGACACTCAATTTTTTACTCGCTACTCTCGGTGTTGTTGAGACCAAAACTTATCCCTCAATGTTGACGAAACTTAAACTGCTACACAGTAATAGCACATCTTGCGCTTTCATGCTTGAGAAAATTTAATTTGATAGAAAATATAATGTTACATCAAATGTTAACCATCTTCAGAACTCCTCAAAACACTTTGGAGTTTGGATCCAGTACTTCCTTCTAGGTTATGAGCAGTTGTCAACAAAATATACATATTTTCCAAAATGAAAAGAAGTATAGAGCTAACATTAATTTTGTGTATGATTTGGCCATCATTAATTGGAATTATGTCTAGTTTATTGAAAGCATATTTAATAGGAACTAATGTGTAGAAAAGGTTATCTTAACCTTGGTGCAAAACTAACACTCTACAAAAACAATTCTCTGCTAGAAAAAAGGGCATTGTAAGTTTGGTGTTGCTAACATTGTCTAAAGCACCTAAGGAAGGTTGTACCATTAACAGAGTTGATAAAGGATTCATTCCACTTGCATGAAAAACATGTCAAATTAATATGATGTGCCCCTCTATTTCACCAAAAATCAGTAATGTGGAGTATCATGTTAGCATGTTTCGCGTCTTTCGGAATAGCCATGGTTGGATCCAATCTACATATGGAGAAGCCCCTCTTTGTTAAGCATGGGCTGACAATCTGAGTATCTGACATAGATCTCTTCAGATATTCCAAAAGATCTTAACCACTAATATTGAGACCAATGAGTTGTACGCTCTATAGCTAATAGTTGATAAGATGATTATGTTATACTCTCTATAGCTAATAGAGAAGATAATAAAATTTACACAACGGGTTACCTCTTTTTTTTCATGCTTATGAAATTATGGAGTGACTAAAATTAAATTATAAAGCATATGTCTACAAGAACATATCTCCTATATTAAAATCATATATTTTCTTACTAAGAGAGGTCTTCTCTTAGCCAAGAGAAGGAAAACATGTTTTCTCTCCCTCCCAACACTCAACAATTTCTTATATCATGCATGCATTACAAAGATAACACCATTGCACAAGCTCTAAGAAGCCATAATTGTATTTGAAAATAGTCGGCGTGCGCATTTCCAACCCAATAACAATGCCTCTTCAATTAAAGGGCTTGCAAAAACCGTTGTCATTATACTAGTCTTAACTTCTTGTTAATGATCTATGATACCATCTGTGAAACAATGCATAACATGAACAATATTACTTTGCCTCGTTACGATCCTACTACTCGCGACTTTGGTCCATCTACGGTCCTGTGGCAGGCCTACGTACGTACACAAGTACACGTTCATCCACATCAGCACGGCGGCACGTACGTGAGTAGCCATCGGCGGCGATGGCCGCGCTCCCGTCCGGCGGCACGACAAGGGTCTTGTACCCAAATATGATGAGTTCGTTTCTTGTCCACTCCCTTGAGGACCATATCTTGACCTGCAACTATCGTCTGTCGGAGGACGGCTCCATGCATATGCCAATCAGCTCACCGTGAAGCTCCTTCGGCATGCCCTTGACGGAGCCCAGCTCGCGCACACCGTCGGGGAGGCCTTCATTGCACGCGGCACACGGCTCCGGCCGGAGACATGGAGTCGTGGGCGCGGGCTCGGCTGCACAAGAACCGGCGATCCTACTCCAGCCTTCGCCTTGACGTTGGTCAAGTGACCATAATTGTATATATCAAATATATGTACTGAAAAAATCAATTCACGTAAAACCATAAAAATATTTGTCACACATACAAATGTTCATGTTGTGTGAAAAAAATGCTCAAGCCATTTTAAAATATGTTTTTAGATTTAAAGCAATATTACTGACATTGGAAAATTGTCAGGTTTTCAAAAAAAAGGTTCAGGACAATATATTATCTTAATACAATATAAAAAATTGCACAATTTACAAAAATATTCCATGTCATTCAGAAACAAATCATGAAATTTTAAAAAAGGGTAATGTGTTTGAGAAAATGTTTGAATAAAATATTTGCACCATTCTAAAAAAGTGCATGACATTTGAAAAAAAATCACATGTTTTAAAATATTTTCATTCCATCAGGGCCCCTAACCTTTTCAAGATCGCCACTAGGAAGAATAGAACTGTTAGTGCTGAGCTCCATAACGACACCTGGATCCAGTCGATTGCTCGTCTTACCAATCTCACACAGTTTGCCGAGTTTTTGGACATTGCCACCATCATTCAGGATACGAACCTCTTGGAGGATCAGGCCGACACCATTAGGTGGCTATGGACGGAGGACGGATGCTACTCCGCGGCCTCGGCCTACGCGATTCAGTTCCAAGGATCCTTCCCTAAGTTTGAGCCATCTAAAGTCTGGAGGGCTTTTGCGGAGCCCAAAGCCATGTTCTTTGCCTGGCTTGTCCTCCATAAGCGCATCCTCACGGCCGACCTGCTTGCCACCAAGGGCTGGCCACATGATCCCACCTGCCAGCTCTGTCTCACCCATCCGAAGACTGTGGCTCACTTGTGTATGGAATGCCCGTTCACGGTGGCGGTTTGGAACACCATCGATACGTGGTCTGAGGATAAGCTCGGGCCTTTCATTGGGACTCTGAACTCCGTTGACTTGGCATGGTGTAAGATCATTTCGAACACAACCTCTGCCAATGCTCGTGTTCGTAGTGCGAGAATCACCTACATCATGTGGAATGTCTGGAAGGAGAGAAACAGGCGCATCTTCGATGGTAGGCGCCAAACCTATCTTGAGGTGGCCTTCCTCGCTTATGAGGAACTTCGTCAGGTTTTAGGTGTGTTGCACCCTTCGGGGCCGCCGCGTGTTGTTCAGCTTGGGGAGTAATCCGCATGTGGATCTCTTGTCGTGTGGGTTGTAAGACCTTTGTTCTCTCTTCTACTATATATGAATAGGCAGAGCTCCTGCCAAGTTTCGCTAAAAAAAATATTTTCATGATATATTTTCAAATATATTAATATAATGTTTCTAAATGTTCACATTATATAAAATATATTTATTACCATACGAAAAAAATCATCTTATATTTGAAAATATTTTAAAAAAATTGGAAAATTCTCACACGCGATGTTTTACAAAATGAGCATCTTATATTTTAAAAATGATCAGCATATTTGAAAAAATAGCATATTTATAAAATTTATATAAGATATATTGAAAAATTAGACGGTTATTTGAATCGCTATACATTTCTAATGTTAGACGTGTATGTGAACCGGTTTACCTTTCGAAAAATCGTTTAATGAGCATCTCTAGCAGAAAACCTATAGAATGCGAATACAGGTTGGGATAAACGTGTTTTATAATCTGACGCCGGGTGCGACCGGAGGGCGGGACATCATCTCGCGCATGCATCTAGCCATCGGTCGCCGTGAAGCCGCTGCCCATCTCGTGTATTGGATGGATTGATGGATGGACATAGCAGGGTACTGTCAGTTTTGCCTTTCAATATGAAGATACAAGGGTCGTTGATGTGGATTTTAAGTGCACTGAAAAATGTTTATCGGTTTGATTATTATTACGGGCTCTATTATGGACAGTTTTTTGCAACCAAAATTGTAAACGTCGGATTTTTACAGGGTTTTTTTACAAGCTCTGCTAGAAATGCTTTAAAATAGAATGCACCCTAGCATGGGCACAATCTTCACATGTAGTAAGCCTATCTCCTTGAAGTGTATTGTTCATACACATAGACCCTCTAGCAAGGAAGAGAAAAAAAGCTAAATTAAGTTAGTATTTTTTGAAAGCTAGCAACATTCTTTGAAAAATAGCTTGCACATTTTTCTATATGTGATGACTAATTTGGCAATTTTAAATACATAATTTTTTACAATACATACATTTTAAATATATAAACATAACTAAAAAATTAAGCACTGAATAAATAAATGTGTTGTGAATTTTGAATCAGTTATCAGAATAAATTTTTAAGATAAGTATAGTGACTGCTGATGAATCTTAGCACTGCTAGCACATACGTGGACAATTAAACAATATGCCATTTAGGCAAAAATATGTAGTTAAATTGTATGCCGGTGATCGTCGGTGTTCACTGATACTACTTTAGTGTCTGTATTACGGATATTTCTATGTACCTGGACCAAAGTGAATTTCGGTTTCAACTTTAGTGATAGTGAGTGATCTTCTCACCTTTTTGGTGTTCCATCACCGGATTTGTTCAAAAATTTACCTTTTCTTTTATACCTTTTTATTTTAGTAACACATGCCTACTTTATGAAAACAATACATTTTCATGTACCCATGCAATATTTTTATACATGTTCAAAAATATTAAAATACATTATTTGTAGTTTCTTTCAAGTGCATGTTTCAAATATTTTATCAGTACATGTCAAATATTTTCCTAATACACACTGAATATTTTATTTCTTGGCCTGGAATATATTACTCAAACCATATGAATGTTTTTTTAAAAAATTATAAACATTTTATTTAAAACATGAATATTTTTTACATTGTATACAATGTTTCTAAACTGATCACATACTCCCTCTGTTTCTTTTTACTCCACATATAAGATTTGATCAAAGTCAAATTTTATAAATTTTGACCAAATTAATATTTAAAAGTATCAACATATACAACATCAAAGTTATACCATATGAAAATTAATATCATGATGCTTCTAGTGACATTGGTTTCATATTATGGATGTTGATAGATTTTTCTATAAAAATGGTCAAACTTTATCAAATTTGAATTTGACCAAATCTTATATGCGAAGTAAAAAGAAACGGAGGGAGTACATATTATGTAGATATTTATCTGAAATGTCTCATATATATTTTTGAATCGTACGAAACATTTTATTTGCATTACGCAAACAATTTTTTACACTGTATAAAGATTTTTGAAAACCATGTACGTATATTTTTGTAACCCATAAACATTTTATTAATTGTCGTAAACATTTTTCTGAATGGTATCAATACTTTTTAAATGGCGCAAATATTATTTACCATTGCCTTAGCTTTTTTAAAACCTGTGGTGAACATTGTTTTGAATGGTATCAATATTTTTTTAAATGACGCAAACACTTTTTACCATTGCCATAACATTTGTAATCCTGTGGTGAACATTTTTAGAAGATAAAGCTTTTTTGATTTTAAAAAGATAAGTGAAGGTAGAAGCACAATGTCAGCTAGAGAGTCAGTGCTGTTCCTACACGCAGGAGCGGCTCATTTTCTTAAGTACCGTAGGTAATGTTGTATGTTGTGTTGTATTTGTATATCGCTGCAAGGGATAAATAACCGCGCTCGACAACTACGGTACCGACACAGGTTAGGCCCATATTTAGGTCTTGTTGAAACTATGTACTACCTCCATTTCGGTTTATAAGGCTTGCGCGTATATCTAGGTTAATAAATAGATCAATTTAATACAAATTATATATCACAAAAAATATATTATTAGAAACTTTAAACTATATACTTTTTAATGGTATAATTTTTAGACTATACAAATCATCTTATGTTGGTCAAATTACGAATCTAGGAATACGCGCAAACCTTATAAACCAGAAAGGAGGTAGTACCTTGCATAGTATATATCGTGTGTTTGGTGCTCATTTGGATATTCTTTTGTTTTAACGCGATTTTGGGTTCTAGATGACTTTTACTTTTTTAGGCTTTATGATTTTCGCACGAGTTTTCCTTGATTTTGGAGAAAAATATTTTTATTATTATTTTTGGTGCAAAACAATATTTTTGCTTCTGTGGAAGGTTATTTTTTTGTTTTAAAGGCGTGAATTTATTTCCGTAAAAGGCACAACTATACATCTTGGAAAGGGGGAAAACACTTCTTTTTAACCGGGAGGCACAGTTGTACTGAGTAACAGATTTGCTTTTCCGAGAGGCAGAGTTATGCTTCTTGAAAATAAAAAATACATTTTCATTTTTATGAGAAGCCCAAATATGCTTTTCCTAGAGACCTAGGTTTGCCATCGTAAAAAGCACGCCCGAAATGGGAAAAATACATTTTTTGCAAAGATATAAATGTACCAAAGTACGGATTTGCTTTCGCGATCTGTGCCTATTGAAAAAAAATCATTCCACGAAAAGCATGAATTTTCTTTCGCAAAAGAAAAAAAGTCAATTTTTGTTTCTTTCATTTTTTATATAGATTTTTTGTCAAAAGAAATATCGTTAAGACCTATTAATATGAGAGTTTCAAAGATCTCGATAAGGGAATTTCAACAGTTATAACGGTTTATATTCTGAACGCATGTTTAAAAAAATATATTTCAAAAAAGTCTAACAAAAAAACTTGAAGTGATTCATATCAAATACTGGAAAGGTACGGAGTCATTTCTAGATAGAGTATTACTCCCTTCGATTCATAATAAGTGTCGCTCATCTAGTACTCGGAGTGAGTAGTTAACTAACGAATACGATAAAAATCTTTGAAAAAGAAGAAAAAAATTGCTTGTTTTTCTACAGGTGGACTCTGCCAAAATGTTGAGAGAGCCGGGAATATTTTAACTTCTGTAAGTAACATGAACAGATTGATATTCTTGACAAACATTTCTTGTATTTCTCAAATCCAAGTAGCTTAAGTACATTTTTACAGGTACATTTCTCACAGACACCGAGGCAGAATAGTCATCACCTTAAATATGTGCATCACACCACACAAAAACTAGCAGTAGTACTGCTCCCAAGTACTATAACACATCCATGCATCATCAAGCTTATGATCCATGTTCCAAAAGAAGAGAGCAAGATCACATTTTCTAGCTAAGCTACTTCACAACTTTTACTATGATTGTAGTATTTCAGTGGATGCTCATCCGAAACAGGTGAGGAACTTCTTCTTGGGCGTGGTGCCCTGGGCCCGGTGCTTGGCGGCCATCTCCTGGTACTTGATCGTCTCCTCCTGCCGCCTCGCCTCCACGGCGGCCCGCTGCTCCTCCGCCTCCTTGTGGATCATCGCCACCCGGTTCATCATCTTCTCCGCGTACTCCGCCTTCTTCTTCTCAAGCTTCTCCTGCAAATCATATACTAGTATTTTTTCATAAGGGAAAATCAAATAATTGAGCATGATCTGATGATCGTTGCATGTCCTGCTGCTAGCTGAACTTTGTTCAGAGTTTCAGAGTTGACATGCCTCTCGTGTTCGGAGCTTGGCTTGGATCGCCGCCTTCTTGGTGTTCTCCCGAGACAGGATGGACGACATCTTATGCTCAGCTCTGCAACATAACATATGTATGTTTGCCGGTTAAGACTGAATTACCAGAGGTGCAGTAGAGAATTCTCTTGGGTAAACTAAAATTCAGTTAAGTGTAGACGTATTCACCTGTTGTCTGCCTTGCTCTTCTGGTTCTCCTCCCACGCCTTCACCATCGACAGCTTCCTCTCCATCTCCACCTTGGCCAGCACCGCATCTTACAAGTGCCAAGTCCATCCATTTCATTCATGTCAGTTTGATTCATCCAAGAGATACTGAAAACCCGCGACCAAATTCAGTTAGATACCTCTGTCAGTTTCTGAACCCGGAGGAGCTGCTGGTGCTTGCTGTGCTGTTGCTGATGCTGGAGGTCCATCTGCAGCGGCAAAGACAGAGTTTGTAAACACCAAACTGATGCAAGTCACGAGTGATCCACCTCCGAAAGTTTGTAAGCACTATCACTACGGATCAAGACGGCCATTTCAACACGATTATTTAGATGCTTGGACATTGCACACAGGCTTCCAATTCATGCTGTGTCATACTACAAAAGAGAGGACAGCACCGGTGGTGAGTAGGTGAAAGAACAAACAAATCTTACTCTCCACGACTCCGCCGCCACCGGCCGGATCGCCGGCGACCCCAGGCGGCGGCGGCGCCACCGCACCCGCTTTGGTCGGCTCCTGCTGGGTCTCCATGGATACGAGATGTTCTCCTCCGATCCTTGCACAAGCTCAGTACTGCCGCTACTACTACTACTAGTAGCAAAGATCGAGCGTGGATTTCGCTGTCAAATCCAACCTGAATCTCATGCGTAACGATCACTCATCAAAAAATTCTAAAAGCGGCCTTCTTTGCTTTGGCTTTTGCTTTGTTGGTACGGCGCGGGCAAATGAGCTGCTGCCGACGAAGAGGCCCGAGCGACACGTAAGCGTCCAGGCATGCACACGTGTCCTTTTCTCTGGACGAGACGTGCCACGTGGCGGCGGTCGGAGGCCGACGTTTCCCGTTTCATATTCGCCGTCCGGCCCCTCCTCCAAAACGCACGACGAAGATGATCCATGATGTCACACGGAACAGACCACGCTAGGTCCTAGTCCATGATATCTACATACGGCGGAAATCTCAGCGTCGTCTTATTAGTGGAGATGAATTGAGTACAACTCTAGTACAAAGCTGTATTAAGTGTGTGCCCATTAATATGGGTCGGAGGAAGTATCATTTTACAAACTATATCATACCCGCGTGTTGCTGCGGGAAATCGATTGTTGCGTATTTTCATAAAATTCGACTAAGCAAATTTGAACATGTAAATTAATAAAATGTGAATTAATTTTTTTAAAATATTACAACTTATGATATTTGAACATGTATAGTTATAAAATATTTATTGAATATAAATACAGTAATAAAATGAAAAATATATTTCTTCATGCATGGTTGCATTTGGTGATGGATTTTTATCTCATGCATGGTTGGATGTTGAGGTGGGTTTTACCTCATCCATAATTATGTGATGATGTGACATGTTTGTATATTAAGATGAATAAGTTAGCGTGAATACTATATGTGATGCCCCGCATGTTGTTGAAATGTTTGGTTAAATGGAACATGTATATTTGAAACAATATTTTTTGAATTAATATATATATCATAATAGAATGAAAATTCACATGCATGTATGTTGTATTTGTGTTTTTATTATGCATAATAGCATATTGAGGTGAACCTTTCTCATGCATGTTGAATGATGAGTTGGCTTGCTTGCATGTTAAAAAAAATTGAGACCAACTTCTCATACATGCATGTTGCATGTGTGTTTTTATTATGCATAATAGCATGTTAAGATGAATCTTTCCCATGCATGTTGAATGATGAGGTGTCATGTTTGTATATTAAAATAATTAGGACTAATTTTTAAAAAATGTAAAATGGATCCTTTCTAATTGCTATTAAGATTTGAAAAGATAAGTGGTACACACTTTTTCTTTGCCGCCCGCTTCGTGGCACTTCCATCATGTTGTTGTGGACACATCCCACGATTCCCTACTCGATGACCTATATATTTGAGGTGTTGGCAACCTAAACCGACACGTGTTCTTCCTCCTTGTGCATAATCCTGATTGTTACCGTAGTTCCTCTACTGCTGCTACTTTTAGCTAGCTCCGTCCCATCGATTGCGTGCACGGTTGTCTGGGACAGTATGCCTCCAAAACCTTGTCCTTTGAGATCTTCCACTGGTAGAAGGACAATAAGGTTTTTGAAAAGTGTCTTCTCGCGACTGCTCGTTGTTCCCCTTGGTTCTCTTCTTCAACTACCTCTAAGTTGATTCCATGGTTGACATCGTTGCTTAGTGCAAGGCCGCGGAGGAAGCTGTTAATGATGCAACCGCATCTACGGGTTTGACCTGGTTACAACGACCATGCACACCACTGCATGATGTAATGTGTCCGTCTTTGATATGATACCCACAAGACATTATTGTATGAAACTTATATCTCTTAGAGTTGTACAACATAATCATAGCGGGGGCATTTCATTATATTATAAAACTCAACCCAATATGATATATTATTCAAACATAGTTTTAAAGATCCAAAATATTCAAACTACGATCACCGAAATACATAGTAATCCTATTGTTTACGCCTTTACAGTATTATTGAGATCAACCACGACTACGTGATCCTCTCAACTAGACTAGTCCTAGAATATTGCTGACTCTACTCGATCGGCTCCCTCCTCGTCCTAGTGCAGCTCCATACTCATGATGTGGTCGATGCCTTCTACTCCCCAGGACAGGTCCGGCTACTCGTCGAAGTTCTTGCCGGCTACTTCATCATCTCCTTCAAATATGTTAATTCTAAAGGTTACGATTACAAGGCGATGAGTACAAGAGGTACTCAAGAAGTTCATTTATTATGAGGTGGATATGCACTATTGCTACTATTGATTTCAAATAGGTCTTAGCAATGACTTTGGAAAATATCTAGTAGAAGTCAAATCTTAATTAAATCATTTGATCATCAGATTTCATGGGTTGCTAGAATCATCGATAGAGTCCTTTCAGCGTTCATAAATATTTTCTAGATCATGGAGTGAAATGATAGAATTTTAATACACTATGTGGTGGTGTGCTACTTTATCCACATTTTTTTACTTAGCCTGTATGTTGAGTTCATAACCCTTTACATCCATGATGTGTGATCAGGTCTAAGATCCAAGTCTTGCGCCCTCTGATGTCCAACATAAGACTGAACCCCTAGTTTTGAGGTATTGCCTCATTCTACACAGGTAGAAATTATATGACCCCGTTACCTGATCATTTAACCCAACCTGGGAAGCAGGATTTGACGGTCATAAGTTGGAAAATACATTTACAAATGCAAGAGGTTTGAAGATCTCCCTTGGAGATGCCCTGACATACATCGCATATGCATCATCCTTCTCCTTCTCCCTTCGATGTGTTCAATCGAACCCCTTAGTTGTCAAGTATCAATGGTGGAATTAGCTTCCCTCATCGGTGTTGCTCTGCCATTGGGCTTATAATTGGTCTAGGATACCGCTAGGCTTTCTCCCTCTTTAGTTATCTCTAAGCACTTCTTCCTGGACGATGGAGTGTTGCTGGATTACAATTTTGGAATACGTGGATATCACAGAGGGATCGTCTACTTCAACTTTTGATCGATGGATCTCTACAAATTAATTCTCACGACTCGGAGGTATGATCTACCTGTGGAAATCATCACTGCATCGACGGCTTCACCAACTTTTCTTCATCTACTTCCGCTATGCGAGAATCGTTGTTAATAATATTATTGTTGCCTTGCATCTTCATAGTGATCCTGGCGTGATTGCGTAGCATAAGTTTTTTGTGTAGCACGTTTTCCTACAATATTGTATTTAACAAACATAAATATGCTTAGTTTTAGGGATCACAAATGAAGTACAAGGTTTTTTTTTCCATGTTTTCACTAGTCATGCGGTTAAAAAATTAGTCATGCATATTATCAACTACTTTCATTATCTATCTATGTATCACCTTGCATTTCAAAACAAATAACATTGTTTCAGATTTTAATAGTAGAGCTTGGTCACGTATCCATTGAGCAAAATGAAGGTGGCCCAAGTGAAGGCCAGTTTGTCGAGTGCGTTACCAGCTCGCTCCACGAAGCGGACGAAGTGAATGAGCCGCCTCTCCAGTGTTGGACATTGCCGGCGATAGAAAGCATCTCTGTGTGGTGCTTTGCGATTTCATTGCTTGGTCGACGACACCCACAAAAGAAAAATCAAAGAAAGGATCTCCGCTGCTGTCGGGTGAGCTGAATAAGTATAAACGTTGGTAAGGGCATATGCGGGGGCATATGTCCCCGCATCACATACTATTCCTATTTGAGTATTTGTTATGACCATCGGTAACTCATGGGTGCCGCTTGTATAGACATCACGGACGCTCAATCTCATAATCTCTATATCACCGCGTTCTAGATTATGAATTGGCCAAACTAAACAAGATATTTCGGTGCAAACGTACATCAATCCGTCCTCAAAATAACATCAAAGAATATTAAAAATATTAATGTAATTCACAAGTTATTTCAAAATTTGTTCACATGTTTCGTAGTGAACTATCTCAGCATCTCAGTAAACATGTCCGTTTGTGTCACAATATTTGCTTCCACATTTTTTTTGTAGAATAGTGTTTATGAATACAGATGTTTTGTAACATACACAAATAAAATAAAATTCATATCTTAGAAAAGCAGAAAACTAATGGCGTGAACGTTTTCCTTCTGCCATGTGGACCAGATTTTAACAAATAGTGACTCCTTTAGAGACGTATTTACCAATAAAAATAGAAAATTTTCTTAATAAGGATTTGTTTTTCTTGATAAAACAACTTTGTAATCAACAAGAAAAACAAAACATACATGAAAAATACATAGATGAGTACTTGAAAATAAATCATAAACTCTTGGTAATAAAAAAAGAGTGAACAAAATAATGACAAATAAAGAAGAAGAAGAAGAAGAAGAAGAAGAAGAAGAAGAAGAAAAATATTTTTTGAGGGGTAGAAGAAAAATAAATGGAAAAGAAAAATTTGAATTTTTTTGAGGAAAAAAAGAAAAATTTGAAGAATGAAACCCAAAAAGGGGAAAGGAAAACTGGATGATGGAGATGATTGATGATGTAGCATACGTAAAAAGGCTGAGCATGGCCCGGCCCAGTACGCCAGGCCGGCTTATTGCGGGAAGGTGGGGGGAGAGGAGGAAGAAAACCTCTTCTTCCAGGCCAGGCTAGGGTTTGCCTCTGTCTGTCTTCCGGCGGCCGGCGGCGATGTCGAAGAAGAACAGCCTCTCCAAGCGGAAGAAGCAGCACGAGTTCGACCTCCAGAGTACCGCCCCCCACTCCCTCCCTCTCTCTCGTTTTCTTCTTCCATGGATGGATCTGTTTCGGCTCTGAATTGGTGTGGCGTGTTTCCACAGGGGAGAAGAAGGCCAAGGAGGAGCAGGCCAAGAAGCTGCAGGCCAAGAAGTCCAAGATGAAGGTATACCATACGCACATCGCATCCTCCTCCTTCGATGCGTTCAGTCGGATTGCTTAGTTATTGTTACTGATGGAAATAGCTTCCCTCGCCGGTGCTGCACTGCCACACTGGGTCTTGGCGCTTCTGCAATAGCATGTGGTCTCTTCTTGACACATGGAGTCTTGATTGACGGCCGTTTAGCTTGCTCGGTGGAGTCTGTATCTGCGCTTCATTTCCTCGAAACTGCAAGATCAGCAAAGCAAACATGTTTAACTTTTATGGGCTTTTTGTTCCGAGCAAGAGGTTGGCTGTTGGGATTACCTCTCCTGGCTCTGTTTATGAGCTACCGTCTGATGAGTGTTTGCGTTACACACCCAATGTTATCCGACTGTGATTTATGTAGAAAAGCTTGTTCGCAAGGGATAGTTTGTGTGGGGACCATTGCGCGCATACGGGCGCAACTGGAAACATGATAAGAAGTCTGAAATTGGTTAGTGCGGAGTGTAGACGCTTCTTTCTCTCGAGGTTCTGGGGGTGATTCAGATCATCTCATTTTCCCCTGACCTGTCTCAGCCATCACATTTTTCTTTTCCTTGCTAAGTTCGGCCCTGGATTACCCCTGACGGATAGGCAACCTTGTTATCCCTGAAGCACATGAAGGTTCCTTGCTAGTTCATTCCAAATGCAGCATGTCACTTTATTTTGTTTCATTCTGAATATTGGAGTTTCCAATGCAACCTTGGTGGTGTCTGTGCCCTTGACTTTTGCCCTTGGTGATCGCAAATCAGCAGAACTAGCCGTTTAATTTTTAACGCCACGTATGAACCGGATCGCTAGGCATGCAAAACTATTTTGTTCTGGGTAAGAGATTGACTGTTGGATTCTGTTGTAATTCACTCTCCTGGCTCTGTTTAGGAGTTTGCGTTAGACACCCAATGCTATCTGCTTGCATCTAGAAAAGTGTATTCACAAGGCCAATATATGTGGAGACCATTACGGACATAGGGCACAACTAGAAACGTGATAGGAGGTGTCTGAAATAATTACTGCAGATGTCTCGTTCTCTTGAGGACAAAACCGGTCTCAGACAGCACTTTCGTTGCTAAATTCACCCCTGGATTGCGCCTGTTGAATAGGCAACCTGTTTTCTTTGAACAACCTGAGCTGTTTTAACAGTCTTATGTTGGACCAGTTCATTCCATATTCTTAATGTCACTTTATTTTGTTCCACCCCACCGGTTCATCAAATTTCACCCTCTGTTGCTTGGTGTCAAGTGTGTTATGGATTCTGATCCGACAAACCTGAACTTGCTACATTTGTGCTAATGCTAATTTCGCTTCTCCATCTCTTCAGATTGACGGCAGCGACAAGAAGAAGAAGGGCAACAGCTTCAAGGTCGGCAAGAAGAAGGTGAAGACAAAGCTCACAGCCCTGTCAAAAGCCAAGGCCGCGCAGGCCATGGAGGTCGACAACTGATCTCCATCCTCTAAACCGTTGTTTCGACCAATGCTGGTTGTTTTGATGCTATAACGGAAAGAAAGAAAGTCCCATCCTCAGATCCGCGACACTCGCTCTACCCAGATCCCATGTAGCCTAGCAACCTCAACCCTGCCTTATGCGATGGCTTTGTAGCCTTACAGTTTTTGCTAGAGTTTGCCGGATCTTTCTGTTCTGATTGTGTATGATCACTCCTCGATATATTTGTAGTCCAGATGCAAAAAAAAAATGTGTTCTTGCCCCATTCTTTTTTTCCCTATCAACCTGCAGCAGCAGCAGCAAGGTTCCTATACGTTTCTGAATGCCTGCAGAATGGAGGAAGCCTTGCCATGCTCACTGTATGCAGTACACATACAGTATATGTACACACACACAGTGTGTCTGCTGCTGCTGCATTCACTAGAGTTCTGGCTCCCTTGGTACCTGTGAGCATACATCCAAAACTGTACTGGCACCACATGACACATTCACATGTACATATCTTGAAGCTGTACTGCCTTGGTGGCCTCGACTCTGAGGGTTCTAGTCCGGCCACTGCGTACGTACGTGTGTGCTGATGTGATCGCTCCTTGGGAGAACTCAAACTTTTGGCCCCTTTTCCAACCTAAAAAAGATGAGGATTTCTTTCAAGAACTTTTAGATCCTTTCCAAGGAGAAAAAAGATGAAGATTTCTTTCATGAACTTTTGGTGCTTTTGCAAGCAAAAAAAAAGATGAAGATTTCTTTCAAGAACTTTTGGACCCTTTGCAAGCCAAAAGATGTGATGAAATTCGCTCCTTGGGACAGCTGAAACTTTTTGGATGCCTCTTTTTATTGAGATGAACATGGTTGGTTTTTTGTTTCTGCTGGAAATAAAAATCTTTTGCGGTGATAATGGCATTTTGTGATGTGACTATGGGACTCTGAAACGCAACCAATAATTGCCATCCTGGCTTACGCGTCAGCACAAGGAACGGTCCCTTTCTCCGTACCTGGTCAAGCCCAGGATCCTCTGTGCCTCTCATGCTTCCTCACTCCCACCTGTACCAAGGAGAAGAACACTTTGTCATCCAAGAATTTTACAGCACCATTGGCTGCCACTTGGAGCCAATTTAACAAGTCCTATTGTCAATTCATGCAAGAGTATCACAAATATAGGATTGCGATTTTGAGCTGTGTTTTAATTTAATTCAAACATGATTTATCCATCCGAATGTGTTTTATAGCCCTGACAATTCTTATGTTGTTGGATATATGTTGAAAGGTGCTGGGTGTTACTCACATGAAAAATGTTATCATGTCATTTACTAGTCGTCGCACACTTTGAATGAGGTCTAAATCACATGGATAGATGCTCTATTTAACCTTGTTTTATTTGAAATGCACATGAATGAAATTGGATGAGAAAGTTACATGCATTCAAAATTCTTAAGCTAATATGAATTCCTCTGTTGCACCGCTTACACTGCACCCAAGTCTATGGAATCCATGCATCCTTAATGTATCCGGGACTAATAATGAATCCTAGTGCCAATACATCCCCCCTCCTTCTGACATAACAAATAGACACGTGGATGCGAGAGTTTTTTGGTCCCTCGGATTGGAAATCATGTGTTTTTATACTGGGGACTACTTCGTTCAATTTCAAGGAAAATGTTAGTAAGTCCACTATGATTTCCCCCTTGATTTGCATCCAAAACAACTATTACATGCACTACCTATATACATCCATTTCGGCGGTAATTAATAGACGGAGGAAGTGGGAGATTTCCCACTGTGTCTTTTTTCCTTCTCTGCATCCAAACAAATTCTATCGGTTACTCTAAAGCTTCCAATTCCTACCACAAACACATATCCTCATGTTACCTCATGCGTTTCAAGAACCCATCGGACTAGAGAGGCACTTACCGTTACAAACATGTATTCTCAAGTTACTTGTGTGTTTTAAGAAACCATCATAACAGAGAGGCAATCCCCGTCACACAAAACTATTCCCATGTTATTCGTGTGTTTTAGGGGTCCGTTTGGATTGCAGGCAAGAACTATCGAACTAAATTTTTGAAGCCGACCAACTGCTTAGGTGTTTGTTCGAATGGAGACCTCACTTTTGAATCTTTATGAACTTTTCAGGACCATTCACTTTTGAGCCAACAACTTATTAAGACTGCAGTGGCGAAAACGTATACCAAAAAATTGGCGCACCTTTTTTTACGAGGCTAGTGTGAATGCTATTCAAACTACTCCGAGGAGGCCTTGAATGTATCTCCAATGCTCGCAAACGTCCAGACTAACGCGTCTGGATCATCTTTACCATCCAACGTGGTGCTAGGTATGTCTTTGACGCTTTCGTGCGTTAAAATTATCGCAAAATGACAGCAAATTGAGCAGGTCCGAGAGCGCCCGAACCTTCGCCATGTACGTGTTCGACAATGCGTTCCCACCCAAAACCCTCTCATGTGTGACCGCTCCCTCTCTCGCGTGGCCGCTCCACCGTGCATCTGCTCTTGGTGCCGTATTCATGTCGGCCTAGATCGGGTGCGACCGATCACTGTTGCTGAAAGGCACATCATTGAAGTGGCACAACGTCTGAGAGTGTCGCTCCTGCCGCGTCCATTCACTCTCTATGCCTATTCAGTATCAACGCAAAACGACATGACCAAAAGGTGCATCACATGACTTCCTACTCATTGAAGTCGGTTGCCTGTCCTTCGTCTCCCTAGGATTGAACGGATGCAATGCCTAAGAAAACCCACTCTAGTGATCACGTTCAAACCACCACTTGCTATGACCGATGCGGTTCTCTACTTAAACCACGAACGTCCATGAGACAACTGACATTGCCTTCGAGCCACATCTCTAATAGAGCTCTTCTCTAACACGGGCAATTTGCTCCTCCTTCCACGACCGTCGACATAAATGGTTGGGACCCACAAAGGCTGAAGGAAGAGCCTCTCACCGTAACACCAACACGAGATCATCGAGATTGTGCACGAGTGGAGGACCCATGCTTTGTTGACCAGCACCGGGTGCTCTTCGAGTCCGGTTGCAACATTCATGCTGCCTGACGTGCATAGTGGTTGTGCCACGTCTAGGAGAAGGCAGATGCTACAACGTCACAAGCGGTGGCAGATAGAGTTAACCAAACGTCGGTCGGTCGCCCGTGTCGGGTCGCAACGGCTGGGAGGCAGATCCATCCGACTCGATCGTCGACCTTACCTCCACCGACGACCAGTACAACGACGAAGAGTAACCAACGAAGCATAGACTAGTCCCGCTTTACCTTTGTTCTATGTAATTTTATTTCCAAATATTGATGATAATGTTGTGTCTGCTTGAATTCGATCCGATTCGTTTAATTTTCATCTGAACTATGTCCGAATGTTTGATCAACAAGGTTGAATGATCACCTTCCATATTCATGTTCACTAACCACACATGGATTGCAGCACAGAGGATCCCTGCCTCCCCTCCAGCACATACACATGCTCGCCCTTCTTCCTCCTCCACCCCTCTCTCTCTCTCTCTCGGTTCCTCCCCCCCACCCTGATGATCCCCCACCCCACCCCCACCCCATCCCTAGGGTTTTAGCCCGCACCCATTCCGCCCCCCACCCACCGCCATTCCGGTCAGGATCCCTCCCCCCTCCCCCCTTCCCGCCGCCGCGCAGATCCCGCCCGCCGCGCGCCACCCCTCCGGCGCCGCCACCCCCCGCAGCTTCCCGCAGCCTCGGCGAACCCCGCTCCGCTCGCTCGCCCATTCCTCCCGGAAAGATCGGGTTTTGACGCTCACCTCTCGCGTTCTCCTCCCCCCGTCCGTGCCTCCGGCGGTTTCCCCTGTTTCCTCCACAAGATCTCGGGCTGCTCCCTCGATCTGATCCCGCCTCGGCCCGCGAGAAGAGCTGCTGCGGAAGTTCCGGGCTTGGGAGAGGAGATCTCCGTGGCCGCGATCCTCGCCTCCATTGCCCGAGCCGTCGCCGTCTTCGGGGCGTGTTGGCGGGCGTGAGCGGCGAGCTCCGTGGCTGCCGCGCATTCCATGAATGGATGGGAGGGAGTCGACCGCGACGTCGGGGCCCAGCTACTCGCCCTTCTACGTGCAGCACCGGGGCATGGGGCCGCCGAGGGGAGCCCCTCCCCCCGGCGGCGGCCTCCACGGCCCGCCCTCCGGCGCGTACCGCCAGCAGCTTGATGCCGTCTCGGGCGGCTACACGTTCCAGCAGCCGCCCTTTGGGGTCCCCGCCCACATTGGGCAGCAGGCGTACCACCAGAACCATGTCGATGCGTCGCAGCGTATGGCGCAGCACCACAGCTCTGGCGGTGGGGGTGCCTCGCAGCATTTGACGCAGCACAGCTCCGGTGGTGGTGGCGGTGTCTCGCAGCATATGACGCAGCACAGCGCGGGTGGCTCGCAGCATATGGCGCAGCACAGCACGGGCGGCGGAGGTGGTGGCTCGCAGCATATGGTGCCGCACAACGCTGGCGGTGGTGCCGGCGCCGATGGTAGCATGGACATCGGCATGAGTATTGTGGCAGTGGGCGGTGATGCGAAAGGGGATCAGGGGAGCGAGTCTGCCCAGGATGAGCAGGTGAAGAAAAAACGTGGGAGGCCAAGGAAGTATAAGCCTGATGGGTCGGTGACGCTGGGGCTCTCGCCGTCTCCGTCGACTCCTCATTCCTCAAGCCCAGGAATGGGCACGATGGTTACCACGCCTGGCTCAGGATTTGGGCCCGGGACAGGGTCAGGGGGTTCTGGTTCCGGCGCATTGACAGAGAAACGTGGCAGAGGGCGGCCACCTGGGTCTGGGAAGATGCAGCAGCTGGCTTCGCTTGGTGAGCACTTGCAGCCCTGTAAATTTTATGATCATGCTGTGCACTTTATGGTAACTAATTTTTCAAGTGACATGGTATTTCCATTAATGCTACATAGGCAATCATTTTACTTCACCATTATAAATGTGCTCCGTAGATTTCTGGCATGTTTCTGGTAATCGTTTGGATCTAGGCAATTATGTGACACCATGTTGCTACCAGTGTCACTATAATTATGTGATACCAGGTTGCTACCAGTGCTAGCATTTTTCATGATGGATTTGCTTCATAGATATGGAAACTATAACTATGTGACTTATATCTAGTTGTATGTAGATAAAATCTGGAAACCATGTTTGTATTATGTGTCTGCTTTTGAAGTTTTTCTTATATTATTCCCCAATCCGCACTAGCTGCCCATGGTTAGTTGGTTGTTACTCACTTCTTTATCATCAGTTGGGAGATATGACCGTTATCATGCCAAATATAGTTTCCCGCATTATTTTATGCGTTCGGCTGCTGCATACATGTCTTCAGGACCTACTTGTGAATCTTATCTAAATGTCATATCTTTTTCCCCATAAATACATTTTTTAAGTTTTAAGGGTCAAACTGGAAAATAATACTCTTAACTTCTAATGTCATGTTCTGTATCTCTTGAATTGACGAATTGCGCAAGTTGTATGTTTACCTGATTCTGTTAAGCAAGCACTTTTCATCTGTTTTTTTTCCTCTAAAAAAAGAGGAAGAAGAAAAGTAGACCTTTTGCTTTACCACCTTTTTCTTCTCTTTCTAATTTAATGCATTTGCTATTGGTGTTATCTGATGAGTTCTTTTTCTTCAGGAAAATGGTTTCTTGGCTCTGTTGGAACAGGCTTTACTCCTCATGTGATTATTATTTCAGCAGGAGAGGTAAGTTGCGAATGATTAATAAATGATCATTAGTTATACTTCTTTCTATGAATGTTGCTGGCACACTATCTTTATTTTTGGCATCATTATTATTCCATAAAACTGCTGGACTCTTGGCTGCCATGAGTGATGAAAGATAATGAACTAATGCACGAATTGTTTCTTGATTTGCTATGTTATAATGTAACAGATGGCATGGCAGAAAAGGAAAATGCTTCATTAACCAATAGACTAGTCCAAACTCTTGCTTATTGATTGTAAATAAAGTCTTCATATCCTGTCTCATATAATTAACTCCATATGCGCCATTTAATTGATGTATGCGTTAATGTCAGGCTTATTGACAGACAATTTGATGATGTTGTCATGTAATTAACTCCATAGGCGGCATTTAATGGATGTATGCATTAATCCCAGCCTTTTTGACAGACAATTAGATGCTGTGGAATCATGTTGAAACTTCAAAATAACTCAACTGGAGACTATCAACCACAGTACCATCAGTGTGGTGTGCAAGCTAAATTATCTAGATACTTATATCTGAATATTTTGTTTGCTTCTGGAAATACTACATACTCCCTCCGTAAACTATTATAAAATGTTTTAGATCACTAAAATAGTATTCTAAAATGTCTTATATTAGTTTACAGATTTAGTACTTCTTAAAATTGTTATATATGCCTGGCAGTTTTGCGATTTTTATAAGGTGTGTATCTATGCAGGATGTTGCTGCCAGAATAATGTCCTTCTCGCAACAAGGCCCAAGAGCTATTTGCATCATTTCAGCAACAGGGGCTGTCTCCACGGCAACCCTTCACCAGGATTCAGACTCTGGTGCGGTGACATATGAGGTATCTTGTTGTAGGTGTTTAATACTATGTTTCATTGTAAAAAGACTAGCTATGTATGACATGCATCCTTTTGTTATTCGACGCACTCTTTATTACAGCAAAAGATATACTCCCTCCGATCCATAATAAGTGTCGCTCATCTAGTACAAAGTTTGTACTAGCTTAGTACAAAATGACCGACACTTATTATGGATCGGAGGGAGTACCAAATATAGTACTTCCTCAGTGAAAAGGGTATAATATACCTCTGTCCTGCACCTTAGCCCATGTTGAATGTGCCGAGCTCTCTCTATTTATCAAAATGCTTTACTGCTGCAGTAACCACTAACCTGTCATCTGGTGGTAATAATTTCCTGGCTAACCCATTGATTTATAGATAAGATATTATTGTTTGATATCTAGATCATGAAAATGTTTATAATTTTTTCTCCAAATTAGTATTCTATACTTAGAACTTCTGTTAGTTTTTTTTGTCATTGAACATTTCACTGTATTGTTTTACCCTTGAGCCTGAGAAGAACTGTTTTGTCCGTATGCAGTTCATGCTCTTATGTATTATTATCATTTGCTTTGGCAGGGTCGATTTGAAATCCTGTGTCTCTCTGGATCATATTTGGTGGTAGAAGAAGGCGGTACGCGCACACGAAGTGGAGGCCTTTGCATAGCTTTGTGTGGCCCTGACCATAGGGTTATTGGTGGGAGTGTTGATGGAGTCCTGACAGCAGCTGGAACTGTTCAGGTATTAAATCTCAGAATTCTGGGTGTTGCATGTGTCTTTTCCCCTGTACCAGTTGCTTTGCTCATCACGCAGGGAGCCCAGTGTGAGTACAGTTTTACATTCTGATTTATTGCGGTTAAGTTATTCCTTTGGTTCTTACCAGGTGATAGTGGGGAGCTTCATGTATGGTGGTGGGTCAAAGAAGAACAAAGGCAAAGCGGACCAAGACGTGGAGAACGAAGAGCAGAATGGTGGAGGCTGCGGCGGTGAAGACACCCCCACAATGACACTGCCAATGCCAGAGCACAACATGCCGCCCCACCCGATGAGCGGATGGCCACCCGGCCTGATGAACCAGATGGACCCGAGATCATCTCCCATGTACGGCGGCGGGTCAAAGCAAAACATGACCAAAGAGGAGCAAGACATGGAGGACGAAGAGCGCAACGTCGGCGGCGGTGGCGAAGAGCCCCTCGCGATGGCGCCTCCAGAGCACAACATGAACATGCCGCCCCACCCGATGGGTGGGTGGCAGCCCGGCCTGATGCGGCAGCAGATGGACTCGAGGTCGTCCAGCATCGACATCAACTCGATCCGCGAGTAGCTCGTTGCGGGCGAGACCACTCAGAGATGAGATGAGATGGTACCTTTTAGCAAGCACACAGCATCATGTACCGGGCGTATTGTAGATTGCTGCTGCTGTGTCCTGTCGTTTTAGGAACGGAACGGAACATTATGGATCATATTATTGGTCATGTACTGAGATGTTGTATTAGAGTGATGGTGGATCGTACCTAGTAGTATTATATACAGGAAGAGGGAAAGGAGGAACAAACCTGGGTATTTTAGCTGATGGAATAATGTTGGGAACAGTACACCAAGTACTCTTCTGCATCATGCTGGTACCCATGTCATCTTCATCCACTTTGTTTCTTTTTCTCTATGCATTTATGCTAGCTCCCAGTCCCACTCCCAGCCCATCATTCTGGCTCGGAATTAATTTTTGTTTGATTGCTCAATTCTCTACCTATTTAAGGGCCAGTTCTTTTGGTACTTATGGATGACTTTCAAAATAAGCTGTCTTTCTATCCAACTTATTCTGGCAGGCAAATCTAAAATTATCTCGACTAGCCCACGATTCAGGATTGGACAGATTTCAACATGGTTGCTCATGTGCTAGCTCAAAGAAAACATGTTGATCCTCTATCTTTATCTTTATGGATGGACACACCTCCTGATTATATTTTACCATTATTAGCAGATGATGTAAGTGTTATTCAAAGTTAATAAAGTTAGTCATGAAGATCTTTCCATTAAAAAGGAAAGAATACATCCAGTGATGTCCTCTGCCTGTATTATGAGCCTGATGGGGTGGTCATGCCAGCGCTCTCGACATCTCCATCAACGCCTCATTCAGTACAATGTTAATTATGATTCAATGTCATTTTTCGACAAAATGTAGATTTTATTCACTCAAAATGAAGCATCAAGATACAAACACAATGAGCTTACACCCAGCCTCGGATGCACACAACCACCACCAACACACACACACACACACACACACACACAAAATTCACACCAGCAACTAGCAAAATCAAACAAAACCCAAGCCATACCATGGTGGATTGAAGAAAAAAAAGAGAAAAAAGTAGACCCCGCCACGGTGATCAATCACCTGCGGTAGCAACACTCTAAAAAAAGAAGAACCCGGCACAGTGATCAGTCGCAATAGCAACACTCTAACCACCACCAAAGACAGCACCCGAACTACAAAGGAGGTTCTTCAAAAGCAACGCTTTCCGGAAGGAAACAATGCACAAGCGTTGTCGTTGCCCGATCAAAGATCTTAGGTTTTTACACCGAAGAAAGACGGCGTTTCCAAAACCTTGATTCAATGTCATGACACAAAGTGATCTTTAATGCCAAAGTGCGTGCTCTAGCAATTGCGCCCAGAGAAGACAAACAACACGAGTTAATAATAATACAACACGTATGGTTTATTGTTTGTTTGTGGCAATCCGATATAGGAATAGTACAAGTCACTTGATACAATACTAAACAGTGCACAATTTGTTGAATCAAATAGGTAGAAATACATGCATACATTGAAGGGACCACATGATAAGATATGCATCAATCATAGGCTGGAAGATATTTGTTCATCCGACCGGACCAGAATGCCTTTGTAACTAGGAAATGATAATAATGCTTGATCATCACTGCTGTTTGAAGAGTAAGACTTTCTTTGACTTCATTATAAATTGACCATACTTCAAAACATAATCCTTAGAACAAAGTATCACTTTCTGTGACCTGCAAAAAGCAGTGTGTTATCACCCTTCATCCTTGGTAGTAAAATTGAATCAAATCAAATCAAAGAGAAACAATGGGAGGAGGCAGTGTTGTTACCTCGCATCCTCTCTGCTTCAGACCTTTCAGTGTGCTGTCACTCAACCGGCGTCTTATCATATCACGCAGTGATACGGACCTGAGGGATGGAAGGTGCAACAGTCCCTCGGGGATCCTCTCCATCCGCGGGCATCTTTTAAACGACAGGTGGAGTAGCTTTGGCATTGTCCCAACCTCCATCCTCCACTTAATGGAACACATTTCAAGTGTTAACACTTGCAGATGAGGAAACCCTCGGGCACCGAAGCACATGGTTTCGGCTTGGCAACCATTCAACCCCAGCACCACAAGACAAGGAAGCATCTCCAGGATCGGCATCGGGTCCTTTTCAGTTTCAGAAATAGCAGCGAACATATGAAGCTCCCGTAGGCATTTCTGAAATTGCACACTCCTTGGCAGAGAAATTCTAGGAATATCTGCATACCTTAGAGCGGGTACATCCCAGAGGGAGCTTGATACTTCTGATTCATGTCGATAGACCCCAGATAGATCTATAGTCTGCAAGTAAAGAAGTTTCCTGATTGAAGACGGGATCACCACATTTTTACATCTTGTCAACCCGAGGTGTCGTAGGTGAACACACCCACCAATTATCTCTGAGGAATTCTCCAGTCTCGCATTCTCTACATGAAGAACTCTTAGGAATCTTAGCTTGGGAAAAGATACTGATGAAAGACCAAAGCCAAACAAAGCTCGGAGATTGGGTGGTGCCTGCCGAACATGCTCACTCGAGTTTTGAAAAGAAGAACGATAGGATGTCCGGTTATGTGCACCATCTTGTCCTGCATTTCGTTAGGGTCCATATATATGTCAGTAAAGTTATTCCACACACAGACACAAAATAGTAGTATATAAAAGAATCGATATAATTAAGAAATCGTATACGAATTGAAGAGATGAAAGGAATCTAGCCTCACCTCTAGTAGTTTCATCGATGACATCAAGAAAACCATCTTGTGTTGCTTCTTCTATGCACCAGTCGCGTAAGATGTCATGAATTTTTATCTTCTCGATCCATCCATATATATTATTGGTTTCAACAACTTGTATCAAGCTTCTTTGAGTCAACTCAGTTACATACTTACGCGCTGTTTCTTCTAGTACATGCTTTGGTGTATGTGGAATCAAGCTTTCTGCTATCCATAGATTTATAAGGTCCGACACGGATATCACAAAATCCTCAGGAAAAGCAGCAAGATAGAGAAAACAAGATCTCAAATAGTGATTCGGTAGGTCCTTGTAACTGCGAGCTATTATGCCTCGCATCATCTGTGTATCTTTGGTTGATGGCCAGCCCAATAGTACATCGGACCATGCTTGCGTGTTGAGATTCTTTGATAGATAACCCCCTAAAACTGCAAGTGCAAGCGGTAATCCACCACATTTCCTTGTAAGCTTTCTCCCTAATTTTTCAAACTTATCCAGATCACGTATGTCTGACCTTTTGTATGATGGTAAGGCTTTGCTACTAAGAAGTTCCCAGCTTTTCTCCTCATCTAAACACCTCAAAGAGTGAACATGGGTTGGCATTTGAACGTGATTTGCAACATCTTCTTTTCTTGTAGTTAATAGTACTCTACTAAAGTTAGCTGCATCTGGAAAGGCCTTAACTGTTCTATTTATTTGCTCCCATGTGTCTGCTTCCCACACATCATCGAGAACTACCAAGTATCTTTTGTGGATGAGGATATCGTGGATCTTCTTTGCCACCTCATACTCATTCATTTCATCAGTTATTGACAGACCAATATCACTCGGTATTTGCTTCACAATTTCTTTCAGTAGATCGACGACCTTGAACTTTTGAGAAACAGTCACCCAAACAAGCAGCTCAAAGTGTTGCTTGACTCCGGATGAAGTGTACACTTTTCTGGCAACTGTTGTTTTTCCTGCACCACCCATAGCAACCACCCATAGCAACCACCCATAGCAACTATGGAGATAGCACTGAGCGTATTTCCCCCCTGAAGTAATTTATCCACTATTTCCGTGTACTCGTTCTCGAATCCAACCATGGCGGCATCATCCTTAAAGTTTAGGTGTGTAAGGCCATAATCTTCTAGACACTCATCAACATCATGGGTATCCAAGTCAATGTTCAAGCGGTGTACACTCTGAAATATCTCATTGAGCTTCCTTCTTACACGCTGGATCTTAACACCGATTTTACGGAGGGTAGTCAAATCACCCGGTAAGTGAGCATACCTTGAGACTGCACCCCTGAAGCCCTTGCTGATCATGTTTCTCTTCTTCATGTATTCTGCAGCTTCGATGAGATTCTCGGCCTCATAAGCGGCATCCCTAATCTGGCCCACAAGAACAGCCACTCTCGCATTTCCAGATCTCCGTTTGCTCTCGGCATCTTTGAGGTAGCCCTGCAGCCGCATCAGCTCATCTTTCAGGAATGCCACTTCGAGGGTGACCACGCATATAAAACTTGTCCCCTGAACAGCAAGACTGCCCACGTTCGCAAGAACGGCGCTAACAGCAAACTCGGCCATTGGTCCTTGCCAAGAATTAGTGCCCTACACTAGCAATCAACCTGATGAGAGCGTGAGAACTAAGTAAGGACATGCGGAGAGAGAGAGAGAGAGAGACTCACCAAGGGGATAGGAGCGTGCTGCCTTCAGCTCTTCAGTGCACTGCTCCGAGCTCATCTGGTACATGTGGAGCGGCGGAGGCTGTGGTGTTAAGGAGATCGCCGGCGATGTACGCGGTTTAGAGGCACGACCAAAACATGTTGAGAGTCAAGGCTTCCAAGACGTCGGAGGCTTTGGAGCTTGTGCATATATATTATAGGGAGCGACTAGAGCTTATGCGCATGTGACTATGACGTCATGCGCTTTTTTTATTTGTCCGTGTGGAGCCCATTGTCGTTTTTTTCTTGTTCGCTTGATTTTTTTAGTCAGGTTCTGCTTAAATGAGCAAAAAGGAGGGAAATTGTGTCCGTGTGGGGTCTCGAACCCACACCCACACCCACACGCTTTTGCTACTACTCCCTTACCATTGCACCACTCAAGTTTGTCTAAATAATATAAGATGCGGACAATAAGTACAGGTCTTCCGGGATAACTGAGTTCCACATAAAACTGAAACACGTCTACGGCGAGGTCTTGCGACGAGGCTAGCCTCACGCTCACGTATCTGGCTACTCATCTGCCGACTTGGGGATGGTAGCCTGCACTGCTACTCACACACCGGTGTACATAGAGACCACAGAGGCTCCACGACAGGCCCTCGAACTCGCCGGGAACAGCACGACGGCGACACGCATAACAGGTTCAGAGACGGGCACACGACGACTGTTCCGGCGACGATTGTGTCACGTACAGGTCACCGAGGACTCACCGACGTCGTGCCAAAGAAATAGGACACCTCCACGATCACGTGTGTGCCCCGGATCTGGCCCTGGCCTAGCAACTGGAATGGAAATGAAAAATCAACACCCAGTTGCGAGTCGGTGGTCGACTTGCAACTGGAGTGGAAATGAAAAATCAAACTCCAGTTGCGATTCGGTGGTCGACTTGCAACTAGGGTGGAAAATGAAAAGTCACCCCCCAGTTGTGACTCGTTATTCGGCTTCGAACAAGGGTGGAAAAATGAAAAAGTCACCGCCCAGTTGTGAGTCGGTGCTTGACTTGCAACTGGAGTGGAAATGAAAAATCAAACCCTAGTTGCGAGTCGGTGGTCGACTTGCAACTGGAGTGGAAATGAAAAACCAGTCCCCAGTTGCGAGTCGGTGGTCAATTTGCAACTGGAGTGGAAATGAAAAATCAATCCCCAGTTGCGAGTCGGTTGTCGACTTGCAACTAGGGTGAAAAAAATGAAAAAAAAATCAAAAACCAAAAAGTCAATCCCAGTTGCGAGTCGGTTGTCGACTTGCAACTGGTGGTTTGGAAAATGAGAAATAAAAAAAACCTAGTTGCGAGTCGATGGTCGACTTGCAACTGGGGGTTAGGAAAATGAGAACAAGTCAACCCCCAGCTGCGAGTCAACGGTCGACTTGCAACTGGGGGTTGGGGAAATGAGAAATAAAACAAAACAAAAATCAAAAACTCTAGTTGCGAGTCGATGGTCGACTTGCAACTGGGGGTTGGGAAAATGAGAAATAAACCAAAAAAAATATCAAAACCCTAGTTGCGAGTCGATGGTCAACTTGCAACTAGGTGTGTGAAAAAAATATGAAAAATCAATCCCCAGTTGTGAGTCGGTTGTCGACTTGCATCTAGGGTGAAAAATAATAATTCAAAAACCAAAAAGTCAATCCCCAGTTGCGAGTCGGTTGTCGACTTGCAACTGGTGGTTCGGAAACTGAGAAATAAAACCAAAAATAAATAAAAAAATCCTAGTTGCGAGTCGATGGTCGACTTGCAACTAGGGGTTAGGAAAATGAGAAAAAGTCAACCCCCAGCTGCGAGTCAATGGTCGACTTGCAACTGGGGGTTGGGGAAATGAGAAATAAAACAAAAAAAAATCAAAAACTCTAGTTGCGAGTCGATGGTCGACTTGCAACCTGGGGGTTAGGGAAATGAGAAATAAACAAAAAAAATCAAAAACCCTAGTTGCGAGTCGATGGTCAACTTGCAACTAGGTGTGTGAAAAAATAAGAAAAGTCAACCCCAGTTGCGAGTCGGTGGTCGACTTGCAACTGGGGGTTGGGGAAATGAGAAATAAAACCAAAAAAATAATCAAAAACTCTAGTTGCGAGTCGATGGTCGACTTGCAACTGGGGGTTGGAAAAATGAGAAATAAACCAAAAAAAATCAAAAATCCTAGTTGCGAGTTGATGGTCAACTTGCAATTAGGTGTGTGGAAAAAATAAGAAAAATCAACCCTAGTTGCGAGTCGATGGTCGACTTGCAACTGGGAGTTGGGAAAATGAGAAATAATAATAAAAAAAAATCAAAACTCTAGTTGCGAGTCGATGGTCGACTTGCAACTAAGGGTTGGGAAAATGAGAAATAAACCAGAAATAAATAAATAAAATCAAAAACCCTAGTTGCGAGTCGATGATCAACTTGCAACTAGGTGTGTGAAAAAAATAAGAAAAGTCAACCCCAGTTGCGAATCGATAATCAACTTGCAACTGGATGTGGAAAAAATGAAAAATCAACCCAAAAAATGAAAACCCTAGAAACCAGACCATCAACTTCTCGTCACCTCGTCACCTATCTGTCACATGCATTCAGCTCGAAAAGAAAATAAAAATCTGTCACATGCATGTCACGGACGCATCCTCTATTCCACTGGATGTTGCATCCAGCCTGCTAGTACGGTAGTAAAAAAAAGGATTCGGCCCTCATAATGTGAGCTCGCTGGCTGCCTTGCATTATTAAAAAAATTACAAACAAATCTAACGGCTCAACACTTGCATGTGACTTAGCTAATTCTTATGTGCATGTGAAATAGCAATCCCGATATATTATGTGCAAAGTCTAACCTGCAGGTCTGCACGTCCTTCAGCGGCCCAACTAAGGCACAGGTTATTAAACTAACTGTTGCTTGTGAATGGATCGAAATCTTTGCCTAGCTAAAATACTATGGTAGCCAATGGGGGGGGGGGGGGGGGGGGGGAGGCTTCGACCTTACTTAGGAGGTGTTTGGTTGACAGCATGGTAACGGAAAGGGAAAGGGAAATAGATGATGCTGGAAGCAGAGGTGTAACAGCAAAAGCATCGTTTTGTTTGGCTCCTTCACTGTAATCGGAATGGTTTCCATGTACAGGACACCGGCCAGATTAGATCGTGGAGTTTGCCAGACGAAGGGATGGTCCTCTGGTCGTCCTCCTGTACGTCCTTCTCGGCGGCCAGGACCTACCCGCTGAGATCCAGGCCATGGAAGAAGCTCGGCGGCCCCGCTGAGATCCAGGCCGTGGAAGAAGCCCGGCGGCCGGCGTGGCGTGATTTGGTGGCGCTGGACAGCGGCTTGGATGAGGCGGTGGGGGTCGTGAAGAGGCTGAGGACGTCGTGAGGAGGCAGACAGGATAGGCCGCCGGTCGGCTTTGGACGAGGCGGATGGGTGTGGAGGCGCAAGGGAAGGTTAGGAGCGGGTCGTGGGGGAAGACTGCCAGGGGAAACGAACGTGATACCGGTGGGGGATGAGTGGTAACGAGGGTAAGCGTCGAGGAAATCGTTAACGATGGGAATAGATTACGAAGCAATGCTACCAAACACATGTAACGGTTTCGGATTACAGCGTAATCAGATAACGGACGAAAATCGCTCAAACAAACACCTCCTTAATCTCAGTGCAAACGAAGGGTTGACCGAAACTTATGTTTAAAGCATCTTCAACAGTTTCCGTAAAAAACTTCTTGTAAAACTGCCTTTATAGGACGTTCTGTGAATTTTACGGGATGTGCAATATTTGTCAGATCCCATAAAGTTGCTCCCATGAAATTTATGCCAGTGATCCGTACCATGGACACCAGAGAGATGTGGGGCAGCGTGCTGGAACGGTGGCTCCGTGGCACCCGGCCAACGAGACGGCAGCCGGCGGCAATGGCATGGACAAGGAGGGGCAGAGGTGGATGAAGGGACAAGGAGGGGCAGCGGTGGATGAAGGGCAAGGCGGCGACGGAACGGATCAGACGGTCTCTTTTAGCAAGCATACATCATGCATGTCCCTAACCGACCGAAGTGGCGAATCTTGTAAGAAAATGAAGGAGGATTCAAAGTTAATGGAAACAAACCTTAAAGCCCGTTTAAATAAAAATCCATTATCTCACAAACTTTTTCTCCAAATAAACTCAAAACTTCACAAATTGCTATTGAAATCTTGTACTCCCTTCGATTCATAATAAGTGCCGCTCATAGTTTATACCAGTTTAGTACAAAATGAGCGACACTTATTATGGATCGGAAAGAGTAGCATTTACTAAAATTTTCTTTAATTCTTTTTGTATGAACCAAAATTTGAATCTGTTTAGGGAAAAAGTCATTGTCTCACAAATCTTTTCTTCAAATAAGCTTAAAACTTCACAAATTGCTACTGAAAACTTGTAGTACTAGTTGATGCCCCGCGCTTTGCTGCGGAACTCTTTGTTCATCTGCATGATAATACATAAATTAAATAACTTTATGTGCATAGTAGAGATATGATACTTATTGTGTATTATGTGTGTGACTCTTGTTATCAATCGATCTTCCACATTTAAGTACTCCCTCCGATCCATATTAATGTACTTAAGTTTATTTAGATACACATGCATCTAGTCTAATACTTAACTAGATACATACGAATCTAGACAAAGTTGAGTCCATTAATATGAATCGGAGGTAATACATAAGTTCTACTAAATATAGTAAGTAGTTGTTACATATGTTCGTACCAGCAAGTGTAAAAATAGGTGTTAGAACTTAGAACAGATAGTTCTATCTGCTCATAAACATAATATTAGATTATAGATAGTGAAAATGATGATTGGGAAACATTGACAGTGGTGACAGTGGTGGATTGTTTTCTTCATCGTTAAAGAGCATCTACAATAGCTTTTAGTTGTTCATTAGTGTGTAGTGAGAACTGCTACTTCCTCTTTTGAAGAAAAAATGGGTATACTCTGAAGCAAAGCTAATGCAAATAGTTTAAGCTTCCTCTTACAAATGACACTATGGATAGCTATAAATAATATATCGAAATGGGCTGATGAATCTGGGCACTATGCAAGCTATAAAAAATCCAAATAGATGGAATACTAAGATTTGAATAAGTCGGTCACATTGTCCCTGTAAGAGTATAGGTAGATACTAAGTATTGCTGGAGGAAGGCAAATGGAATTGTCAAGTATTAAGCCAATCAGCAAGGGCGACACTGAACATTAAAAAGTATAGCTAAAATAGCACCTACTCAGTTATCAAATGCATGATAGAAAATCTAATTCCACATAGTTTTTGATTTGGGGCTTCAAAACCTGTTTGGAGCAATTCAGTAAGCACCTCCCTACAAAGCAACATGTGTACGAAATTAGATAGCATAATTTGACCACAATCCGAAAAACAACCCGTGCAGATGGAGTGTTTGTTTCTCTATGCAACATCAAATACAAATTTTTTTATCTACCAAGGCCAGTATTATATTTTGTTGGTTCTCAGCAACTTTGGTATATCTCCAAGAACAAAAAAAACATAAATAATCGTTTTACCTAAGAAGTGATAAACACCATCTGTAAGATAGAATCTTGAGGAACGGCCTCTCAAGAAAGGCGAAAAAATGCTACAAACACATTTATTTTATCTGCTGACTTTGCTTGCCAATTCAGAAAAGAGTTAATTTAAACTTACTATATGATCGTCATGAAGAGCAAACACGGTTTAGTTTAATACGTTATACGGTAAAGGAGAGATTTCAAGCTCTGTACTGGAAAAGGATGGTTCTAAACTAACTGTAGGGAAAATGTATCAAAATTATCATATGGTGTAGGTTCAAATATATTCGTATTGAAATGGCTAGAGGAGTTACCTTGTAAAAGCATACTTTTATATGCATAATTCTTTGGGTGTAGCATGAGTACAGGCTCATAGAGCTGAAAAATTAAAATAAACATTCCTTGGCATGGCAATGTTTGTTCTTTCCTTCTTCACATTGGAATCGCTAGAATATAAGGCCTTTGTGTAATCGGGACATTTATTCATCTATGTGCCTGAAAGAGAAAAGAAAAGGCAGCAAACCATGTAGGATAACCTTACAGTAAAGTAGTATGATAATAGGAAGGGTTATGAATGGAGCCATGGATGAACCGAGAACAACCTGGTGCCAATCGGATGGTGTGAGAAAGATAGATAAGGAACTCCAATTTTCACCTTACACTAAAACTTATATGAGCGAAAAATACATGCAAGAAGCAAAAGTAACAGCCCTGGTGCTTGCTGGCGAGATGGTGATGTACGTGCTCTACTCCATGGGGCTGATGGAGTACAATCGAGGCCCTGAGGCCGCTAGCTTCTGGACAGATCGGTGTATTGTCAGCGACGGGGAGCTGCACAGTGTGTCTGCCTGGGCAAGGACTTGGCGTACCTGCAGATGAAGATGGCGTATCCACCTTGTGTACGTTCTTCATACATGTTCTAGATCATGGAGGTCCACCCTTTAAGTATCAAATGAGGAAAATCCTCTCCATGGCGCACGCCCTCAAGGTCTGCATCTCCAGGTTGCAATGTTTGGTGGAGAATGAAGATGGCCAGCCATGGAAGATAAAGAGAGTCAAGGAAATAATTGATGGGGAAATTAATTAGGGAGATGAGAGGGCCAGAGAAACGTCAGACTTTATTGGGGAAATTAATATGTGCTACTGCGGGGAAGAAACCAGGGAAGGAGGAGCCAACCGGGCCGGGGAGCGTGGAGCATGAGCTGCAAATCGGAGCCACTCCTGGCGAATCAAACGGCTGGTAGAAATTAGGGTGACGTGGATGCATGAGAGAGTAGATATAGTAGATTTACTGGAATTTTCTTGATTTAAAAAAAAAATTGGAACCAAAAATTGGATCTGTTTAGGGAAAATCTCATTATCTCATAACCCTTTTCTCCAAATAAGCTCAAAACTTCATAGATTGCTACTGGGAACTTGTAATATTTACTGGTCTTTTCTTGATTTTTTTAAAATAATTTTTTTGAACCATATTCTCAAATCCTCAAATTGACATGCATTTTTTGAATACTAATACGGGTAACATGTTTGATCATACCACAAAGTTTCATATAATTCATACATCAATACATCCAATAGACAAGTACTAAAGAAGCAACATAAAAATAGAAATGACAATGATATCATGTTGCTTCTTATTAAATACTAACCCTATTGTAGTTGTAGAACAACTCGACACCAAAATATAACAACGGACTACCCAAGTGACTAACCACAATCCATCTATCAAAACTAGCACAATTGTTAGTGATATAATATAGTACAACGGCAAGGCATCCATAAACGATTATCAAAATTACTAAAATTGTGATATCCCTTAATGCTATCCAAACAATTTAGGATTTATTTAATCTGAATTTAAACCTTTATAGAGCGATGTCAGCAACCTAACGGCGCTGCAGGTCACAGCACCGGTGAGCAGGAGGATCGACCGTCTAGTAAACGATGCCTTGTTGGTTGATTTGTGCTCTCGTTAGTTGAGGGTTTGATACTCTCATTTGTGTGCGGGGTAGTGCTCTCATCAGTTGGGGGATTGGTATTCTCATTTGTAGAACGGAGATAATGCTCTCATCAACGGACTGGATCTCATCAACGTCGGGTCGGCTGATGGATTAGTGCTCTCATTTGTAGGAGTTTGGTGAATTATGTTCTCGACTAGGACTGGTTGAACAACAACATCAATTGGGACAATATTTGATTCGGGAAAACAGTGGGAGCGTATGAATTGCTAGAAAAAGTTCTGATGGATTGTTATCTTCATTTTAGTATGCAAAGTTCTCTTTCTCTTAATTAAAAAAAAAGATAACATGGATTAATTTCAGGATGTTAATAACCAATCACCACCAAAAAACCAATATTAACAAATAACAACTAGAACAAAGTATTACGGGACATAGGGAGTATGAATTAGTAGAAAAATATCAAATGCCATTGTGACAGTTTAGGATTTCTGAACCTGAATTTAAACCTTACGAGAGCGATGGCAGCAGCCTAATGGGTCGCAACGCCGGCGAGCAGGAGGACCGACCGCCCAAGCAAGGCAACCGCTGGGATGGCCAAAGGTCCGACCGAGGTCGGGTCCCACCGGGATGACGACCGAGGAGAGCCGACGAAGAGGCATTAGTGGACCGGGGAGTGGGGAGGCTCGACGCCAGGATGAGGGAGAGGGACGTGGCGCCGCATCGGGGAAGGGATTCCCCAGGAGCTCATCGGGGACGACGCAATGGAGGGATTGCGGCGGATAGGGCATGGCAGCGGCTCACGTGCACGACTGCAGGTTTTTTTGAGTGCGCGACTGCATGTGGTCTCTGGCTCTCTGTGCCTCCTGGGAGCAACTAATTAGCGGGTACCCTTTCGCACGCTCCCGCAGAGGTCACTTTTCATGCGCTTCGGAGTTGCCATGTGGCACGTTTTGGACGCACAACGCGCAGCCACAGTGCAGGCCAGATTCAGCCACAGTTTTTTCGCAGCCATAACCTAGTTTTTCAGCCACATCCCTGCCACAACGCCACAACCACAGTTTCTTCAGCCACAGTCTCGGCCAAAGCCACAATTTTTCAGCGAAAGCCACATTTTTTTCAGCCACAGTTTTTCAGCGAAAGCCACAGTATTTTCAGCCACAGTCTCGGCCAAAGCCACAGTCTTTCAGCGAAAGCCACAGTTTTTTCAGCCACAGTCTCGGCCAAAGCCACCGTTTTTCAGCGAAACCCATAGTTTTTTCGGTCAAAGCCACAGTTTTTTCAGCCACAGCTCCTGCCACTGCCCAGTTTTTCAGCGAAAGCCACCGTTTTTCAGCCAAAGCCACCGTTTTTTCAGCCACATGCCTGTCACATTCCAAGCCACAGAAGAGTCCACGCGCAGCCACAGTTGTTGTTCCGTGGAACATAGTAAAAACGCGACACGTGTCGGATCCAGAGAGCGTAAAAAATGACCTCTGCGGGGACGCGTTGGAGGGTGCCCGCTAATTAGTGATTGACGTGCTTCCTGCCTCGTGGGTGTTTTTCTGGAACTGTGCGAAGGTGACTGTTGTGCGGGGCTGGGCTGGGGAGGGGAACTAGCCCATGATTTGATTGGAGGATTGGGGACGACCCACTCGGTGTGGAAATGATCACATAAGTGTTCAGATTCATGTATGTATGCATCTTCTAAATTATCATTGTAATTCTAGTAGAGCTATGGTAAATTATCGTCGTAGTTTTTTTTATTAGGTGCATAATAGAACCCACCCTGCATAAATCAGAATATTTGTAACTTGCACAAATGAAGCACTTGCATTACACTCATGATGAACACTAGCAGTCGAATGGCACGGCGACACGCCGTGCCCGTGTTTAACCTTGTCAGTATTTGTGAATTTCTTTTGAAGTAAAAGGAAAGATAGTAGTAGTAGTAACATTTTTCAACTTTGTACTGATTGTGAATCTTTTTAATAAGAGGAGAGTTGTTTATGTGTTAGATGAAACATATGGGGATGTCTGTTTTCTTGGGTACACCCATAATCTAGAACGAATGGTTACATTTATTTGATGATACAGTTACTTAAAAAATAAAATATACATGGAGTAAAGGCAAATGACACATGGGATACAGATGCAGCCAATTGAGCGGAGCGGAAGCGAGTACACAACAAAATAGAGTTTTGCTGCTAATTTTCTGTTCTGCTTGTCAAAACTTATGGTTGTAATGCAATAAGAGACCTATAAATAAATATATGATGACGTGTTCTGCGGGCAGTATGACGACGTGTTTCACTGCAAAATGAGAAGTGACCAATTAAGATATCTGAAAAACAATTTTTCAGACCGTACAAAAGTAAGAAAAATGTATCTGACTATCAGCCTGACTATATCAATTATTTCTTTATGCATGATGCCAATAAATCAGATAAGATGGGTAAGATTGATTGGACGGACCTGTTTGGTATAAAAAGAAAAGATGACCAATCGGCTGAGCATGTTGAGAGAAAGGCTGAGAAAAAATATGCCATCAATTGTCATGTATGTTCATGACCAACATATAACCGTGTTGAATTTTCCTAAACTGAACAGAGCAAAATAAACTTCAGGTGCCTGGCAGAATTTCCCCTCATCATTTCTTCCCAAGCACTTGCATTAATATTAGGCTATAAATATATCACATGATGTAGAGTAGGCAATAAATTTCCAAGTCCGAATCAATCTCGTCATCCTAGACTCCTTCCTAAGCAGACTCCCCCAATAGCATTTTCTGGAACGCCTACGACGGCTGCAAACAAAATCTGCTATGGTTCGGTGTCATTGGTGACGTTCATAAGCAATAGGGAATAGATAATTATTCTTATAAATTGGTGAGGTGTTTAAGCCGTGCAAGAGCCGATATGCATGTTGTGCTGCATCATGTAATTTTGAAACCAAATGTATTTTTGAAATGTGAATCATATTTAGAGAAATCAACTGACATACTTGCCCCCAAGTTTGAAAATCCAGCAATTGCCAGCCGTTACTAATTGGCCATAAGAAAGGACCAAGAATTGTGCTGATAACATGAAGATAGAAAATAAGCTAAAAATTCAATGTGATGTGTCCTCTTTCAGTTAACTCAAAAAAACGTTACTATATTATGGGACGGAGGGAGTACCAGAAATGTTTTCAAGGCAAATTATGGATGGACTGAAAACTCATAAGTCTACACAATGGTCAGCAAGAAGGATAAATGTTAAATTCAGTGTTATGCTCCGGACCTTGCCATTAAAACAAATGTTTCCAAATCTTTTTTGTTTGATATGTGTACGTACATATCTTGCAGGCATTCCTTCAGGCAGATATGTGTATGTGTAATCTTGAAACCAAATGTATTTTTGAAATGTGAATCATATAAAATAAAGTAACTAAATTGGGAATATAAAAACTAAAAGGGAAGAAAGTAGTGAAGTAAACAATCACAGATAAATGCATTAATCCAGCTATAAGTAGAAGTATAGAAATAAAATCCATTGTGAGGAAATGCAAATTCCACATCAGAGATGATCTAAGCCATAACACATTTATTGGCAGTAGATTAGTATTATGTTTTCCCTTTTGGGTAATGGCAGGTTCGTATCTTCTGCCGATATTATGTGTTTATACAGTTGGGATCAACTATGATTTCCAATGTACAGAGCGTTATAAAAATCATAGTAAAGTCCAAACTCTAAATTTAGAAGCTAAACTGATAGGATAGCACAAATCATTCACCATTGATTGTATGGATCACACTAATACAAATAAGAGAACACCATAGTCTTGTATCATATAGATTCAATGGTAGATAGCCATTCCACTAATTAAGAGCATAACTGCAGTTAGCGGTAAGATTGGTCTTCTAAATTATCATACGCACAACGCACTAACCTGAAAATGTTGCTTGGTTCAGACATAGCCTTTGATCTCTCCATGCTATAAGTAAATCTCTCCAAGAAACACAATATGACAGCATTGGTGTATTTGACTGTACACAGTAGAGTGCTGCACCTGAAACACTCATCAAAAGATACATATATACTTTGTACGTGACCAGATTTTGTCTCTAGAAAACTAAAACCATGGACGGCAAATTGTATAGCTCGCTGTACCTATAAGAAACCAAAGAACATGACTTTTAGTTCTCCTCCCACACACTAAAACGAACAACTAATGTGCAGTTCAAAAAGGTAGAAGTATAACTTTCTTTATGTACATACACGCTTTAAAAAGGTGAACTCAAAACAGATTAGCCCATCAGCTAGAGGCATGAACATGAACTAAAGAAGAAAATGAGGGGAATCGCACACACATACACAGTTACACATGCTGAATTTTACACTCATTTGCTGAGTGGGCCTTTGGCCCAAAGCACTTTGTAAATTCTGAAATTCTCTTGGCCCATTCATGCATAGCAAGTGGTGGAAAGTTTAGTACCACCTCGCTAGTGGAGGGAGAACCACACCTCTTTATAAGGTGAGCTTCACTAGCCCTTGTAAGAGCTTGAGAAGAGAAGTGCTACACGCGCGCTCCTCCTCCTCGCTCGTCACGACGCGCGCGCGCGCGTCGGGTTTCGGGAATGAGCCGAGGACAAAGCTATGCGTACGCTTATATTTTTGCAGCTCGGGAAAATTAACGAGGCATTAATTGTAATTAACGGACACGTTAATTATGCTTAATTGGTGCGCCGTTTTCATGGGCTCTACTCCCACGTCGGCCCGTCCATCCCTTCTTCCGGCGTGCACCGCAAGAAGGGACAGCAGGCCTCCGAAACTCCGCCTCTCGAGATCCTGTACGGGAGAGGGGCGATCAGGTTTTTGGGGAGCGCACTCGCGCGACTGCTGACAGCGACGACTACTTCTCCGACGACGACTTCTTCCCGGACGTCGGCAGCCTCTCCATCAACGACATGGGCGACACCAACACCAACATCAGCGGCTCCACACCCGCTGCACCGTACGTGATCTGTTCTTCTCTGTTTGAGATCATGTTGCAAGTCGTGTTCCTAGTAATTGCTTTAGATGTGATCTCGTTGTCTACTGTTTTAGTAGATCGCATGGCTAGTTTGATCTGTTTCATTATTGCCATGGATTGTTTGTCTATTTCGTGGATTAAATCATATGTTAAATTGCTAATATATTCAACAATCCAAAAACCTGATTATAGGAAATTTACTGCATCTGGATTTCTTGCGTCTATGAAGCCGCCGCCTTTCAAGGGGGTGCACTATAAGCGGTGGCGCACGAGAGCAGTGTACTGGCTTCAGTCCATGCAATGCTATGACGCCACCAAGGGCAAACCCGAGGGCGATCTTAATCCTGCACAGCAGGAGGCTTATGAGAAGATCGATACTCTCTTTAAGGGTGCCCTCCTTGGTATTCTTGATGATTCCATTGTGGATTCATATATGTCGTTTGATAACGGCAAGGACATGTGGGATGCGCTCGAGGCCAAGTTTGGGGCCTCGGACGCTGGCAGCGAATTGTATGTCATGGAACAATATTATGACTATAAAATGACTGATGAGCGCTCTGTTGTTCAACAAGCGCATGAGATACAGTCGCTTGCCAAAGAACTTGAGCACTTCAAGTGTGTGTTGCCGGACAAGTTTGTGGCCGGAGGCATTATTGCCAAACTTCCACATTCGTGGAACAACTTTGCTACTTCTTTAAAACACAAGAGGCAAGAGTTTTGCGTTGCGAATCTCATTGGGACTCTTGATGTTGAAGAGAAGGCGAGAGCAAAGGATACACGTGCTCGAGTTCCTGAGGGTGGTTCAAGTGCCCATATGGTACATAAAAAGAACTACCAGCCCAACAAGTTCAACTTCAAGAATAAATCTGGTGGAAAAGGCAAGTTCGATAAAAGGAATAAGCCGTCACAGCCTACCAACTTCAAGAAGAATCCTAATAAGAAGAAGGGAGTGTGCCATGTTTGTGGCAGTGAAAAACATTGGGCATCCAGCTGCCCTAATCACTATGAGGAGCACGGACCTGAGAATGGCGGCAAGACCGCCAATGTTGTCATTGACACGGAGATGAAAGACTCTGGGTACGTCCCTACAATTCTTTCATTATGCCAGTCTCCTGATTGGTTGATTGATACTGGTGCCAATGTTCATGTCTGTGCTGACGCCTCTATGTTTTCTTCTTATCAGATCACAGGGACTTCCCCCGTGCTGATGGGGAACGGGTCATATGCTACTGTTCGTGGGGTCGGTACGGTGGATCTGAAGTTTACTTCGGGGAAGATCGTGCGAATGAAGAACGTTCATCATGTGCCCTCCATCAATAAAAATCTCGTTAGCGGTTCGCGTTTGTGTCGAGATGGTTTTAAGTTGGTTTTCGAGTCCAATAAAGTTGTAATTTCCAAGTATGGACAATTCATTGGGAAAGGCTATGAATGCGGAGGCTTGTTCCGCCTATCCTTGTCAGATATTTGCACCAAAGTTGTTAATCACATTTGTTATGATAATGAGTCCAATGTTTGGCATTCTCGACTCTGTCACATTAACTTTGGTAGCATGACGCGGTTAGCTAATATGAGTTTAATTCCGAAGTTTCCTACTGTCAAGGGTTCCAAGTGCCAAGTATGCGTTCAAGCTAAGCAACCTCGCAAGTCCCATAAGACTGCAGAGGCAAGAGACTTGGCACCACTGGAACTTATACATTCAGACCTCTGTGAGATGAATGGTGTGATGACAAAAGGTGGAAAGAAATATTTCATGACGTTGATTGATGACTCTACTAGATATTGTTATGTGTATCTTCTGAAATCTAAAGATGAGGCTTTAACTTACTTCAAAAACTATAAAGCTGAAGCACAGAACCAACTTGATCGAAAGATTAAACGGCTTAGGTCTGATCGTGGTGGAGAATACTTTTCCAATGAATTTGATTTGTTTTGTGCGGAACATGGTATAATACATGAGAGGACGCCTCCCTATTCACCTCAGTCAAATGGGGTGGCCGACAGAAAGAACCGAACTCTAACTGATTTGGTTAACGCCATGTTAGATACTTCGGGTCTCTCCAAGGCATGGTGGGGGGAGGCGCTAATGACTGCATGTCATGTCCTAAACCGAGTTCCCCCAAAGACAAAAACTGTTACCCCATTTTAGAAATGGGAAAGGAAAAGGCTGAAACTCTCTTACTTACGTACTTGGGGCTGTTTGGCAAAGGTCAATATACCGATCCCCAAGAAGCGCAAGCTTGGACCAAAAACCGTAGATTGTGTTCTGTTGGGTTATGCTTTTCATAGCATTGGCTATAGATTTTTGATAGTAAAATCTGAGGTATCCGACATGCGTGTTGGTACAATTATGGAGTCGAATGATGCGACTTTCTTTGAGGATATATTTCCTATGAAGGATATGCCTACCTCATCAAACCAGGAGATTCCTACTTTATCTGGTCAGGATTTAACTGAGATTCCTGAGACCACCATTTCGATAGAACACGTTGAGAATCCTGAGGAGGATGACAATGAAACTCCTGTAAGGAGCAAGAGACAGAGGACTGCAAAGTCCTTTGGTGATGATTTCATTGTGTACCTCGTGGATGACACACCCAGCACTATTTCAGAAGCCTATGCATCTCTTGATGCTGACTACAGGAAGGAAGCTGTTCGTTGTGAGATGGATTCCATCTTGGCTAACGGAACATGGGAAATTACTGCACGTCCTTATGGGTGCAAACCTGTAGGATGTAAGTGGGTGTTCAAGAAAAAGCTTAGGCCTGATGGTACTATTGAGAAGTACAAAGCAAGGCTTTTGGCCAAGGGCTATACTCAAAAAGAAGGTGAAGACTTCTTCGATACTTACTCACCAGTGGCCAGATTGACCACTATACGGGTGCTACTTTCATTGGCTGCCTCGCACGGTCTTCTCGTTCATCAAATGGACGTTAAGACAACTTTCCTCAATGGAGAGTTGGACGAGGAAATTTACATGGAGCAGCCAGATGGTTTTGTAGTACCTGGTCAAGAGGGCAAGGTGTGTAAGTTATTGAAGTCGTTGTATGGCCTTAAGCAAGCTCCTAAGCAGTGGCACGAAAAGTTTGAAAGGACTTTAACTGTTGAAGGCTTTGTTGTAAACGAGGCCGACAAGTGTGTGTACTATCGCCATGGTGGGGGCGAGGGAGTCATTCTTTGTCTATATGTCGACGACATATTGATTTTTGGGACCAACCTCGATTTAATCAAGGAGGTCAAGGATTTCTTATCTCGTTGTTTTGAGATGAAAGATCTGGGGGTAGCTGATGTTATCTTGAACATCAAGCTACTAAGAGATGATGATGGTGGGATTACTCTTCTTCAGTCTCACTATGTGGAAAAGGTCTTAAGTCGTTTTGGGTATAGCGATTGTAAGCCCTCTCCAACACCATATGATCCTAGCGTGCTACTTCGTAAGAATAAACAGATTGCTAGAGATCAACTGAGATACTCTCAGATTATTGGCTCGCTTATGTACTTGGCAAGTGCCACGAGGCCTGACATCTCATTTGTTGTTAGCAAACTGAGCCGATTTGTGTCAAATCCGGGAGATGATCATTGGCATGCGCTTGAGAGAGTTATGCGATATTTGAAAGGCACTGCGAGCTATGGGATTCACTATACTGGGTATCCTAGGGTACTTGAGGGTTATAGTGGTTCCAACTGGATATCTGATGCTGATGAGATTAAGGCCACAAGTGGGTATTTGTTTACACTTGGTGGTGGCGCTGTTTCCTGGAAGTCTTGCAAGCAGACCATCTTAACGAGGTCAACTATGGAAGCAGAACTCACAGCATTAGACACAACCACTGTTGAAGCAGAGTGGCTTCGTGAGCTCTTGATGGACTTACCTGTGGTGGAAAAACCAATACCCGTTATCCTGATGAACTGTGATAATCAAACTGTGATCGTCAAAATAAACAGTTCTAAGGATAATATGAAGTCATCAAGACATGTGAAGAGGAGACTGAAATCTGTCAAAAAATTGAAGAACCCCGCAGTTATTACATTGGATTATATCCAAACGTCTAAAAATCTGGTGGATCCCTTCACAAAGGGTCTATCACGTAATGTGATAGATAATGCATCGAGGGAGATGGGTTTGAGACCCACCGTTTGAGTTGTCCACAGTGGTAACCTACTCTATGTGATCGGAGATCCCGTGAAGTAGAAGTAGGAGACAAGCTGTTGGTCAGGTGAGAGGAGAGTATCCTTATATTGGTTACCCCACTCCGTTATGATGCAATACTCTCCTGATCTGCATGGTAGGTTGATATTTATCTTAATGTGTTCCAAGTGGCTTATGTATATAAGCAAAGATGTCGTCCTGCAGAGCATCTTTTGAGGAATACACCTATATGAGCTAGGCTGTTAAACGTCGCAGTCCGTGAGAGTTGGGTGCTCTCTAATAAACTCATGAAAGGCTTTGGAGTATGACGTATAAGCTCCACCCGCGGGGAAGCCTTGCGGCAGCCCAGTATCGATCAAGGGTTTGTGTGAAACTAGATTTACAGAAAGCTTATAGTTCAAGGCATAGTCCACTATTCAAGTTGTGAACTAGTGCAGCATGAATTCTACGTGGAAGTTCAACTTAACAGTCTCCACTAAAACATCGGTATATAAACAATGATTTGGAACAAAAATGATGAGATGAGCCAATGAGACTTTGTGGGGGATTGCTGAATTTTACACTCATTTGCTGAGTGGGCCTTTGGCCCAAAGCACTTTGTAAATTCTGAAATTCTCTTGGCCCATTCATGCATAGCAAGTGGTGGAAAGTTTAGTACCACCTCGCTAGTGGAGGGAGAGCCACACCTCTTTATAAGGTGAGCTCCACTAGCACTTGTAAGAGCTTGAGAAGAGAAGTGCTACACCCGCGCTCCTCCTCGTCGCCACGCCTCGTCACGACGCGCGCGCGCGCGTCGGGTTTCGGGAATGAGCCGAGCCGAGGACAAAGCTATGCGTACGCTTATATTTTTGCAGCTCGGGAAAATTAATGAGGCATTAATTGTAATTAACGGACGCGTTAATTATGCTTAATTGGTGCGCCGTTTTCGTGGACTCTACTCCCACGTCGGCCCGTCCCGCTGCGTCTATATAAACAGCGCAAACCCTACCTTGGCCGCACCGCCATATGATTCCTCCTCCTCGTTCCAGATCATTGCGCCGCCGCTCAAGTCTTCTCCATCCCTTCTTTCGGCGTGCACCGCAAGAAGGGACAGCAGGCCTCCGAAACTCCGCCTCTCGAGATCCTGTACGGGAGAGGGGCGATCAGGTTTTTGGGGAGCGCACTCGCGCGACTGCTGACAGCGACGACTACTTCTCCGACGACGACTTTTTCCCGGACGTCGGCAGCCTCTCCATCAACGACATGGGCGACACCAACACCAACATCAGCGGCTCCACACCCGCTGCACCGTACGTGATCTGTTCTTCTCTGTTTGAGATCATGTTGCAAGTCGTGTTCCTAGTAATTGCTTTAGATGTGATCTCGTTGTCTACTGTTTTAGTAGATCGCATGGCTAGTTTGATTTGTTTCATTATTTCCATGGATTATTTGTCTATTTCGTGGATTAAATCATATGCTAAATTGCTAATATATTCAACAACACACACACACGCGCGGAGGGGGGGGTATAAACTTGCATCTTATGACGGATGGGAAAGAAGGCGAACTGCTGGAGTCTTGCCCGCTCCCACAACATCGCAGCTCAGGCGCGGGAATACGGATCCCGCGGTGGCCTGGCCAAGGCAGGAAGACCCCTGAAGACAAGGGGCCAGGGAAGGCCGGTGCAGGACCTTTCCTTAGGATGAGTTGACGCGTACCGACACTGTCACGGCCGTCGGAGAGGACGATGAAAGGGAAGAGAGGAGGCACGGTGGGGATTGACAAAGCGACAGCGGTGAGGGGCAGCCGGAGCAGATTCAACGGCGACGGACAGTGGTGGATGGCTGGGATCGCGAGTTGAACCGATAGAGACGGCGATGCCCCATCTCGTTTATCGCAAAGAAGCGAGGAAATTTGGTGGAATCGAAGCGGTGGCGTGGCTTCCGAAAACATCGTGCTAAGCGGTTAAAAATCTCGAAGAAAAAAAAACTGACCCCACCACTGATAAGATCCAAAATATCCATCATCTGACCGGGATAGAACAGCAAAACCTGCATAAAACCGGAAGCAAAAAAAAATATCAGTTCCACGTGTCAAACTCAGAAGAGCCAGCACTTAACACTGCGAGTGCACAACATTGACGATAGCTTAGCCGGTTTGTATTGATAGTATATTAAGCTATCATTGGGCATAGTGATGGAAAGTCTTTTTTGTTTCTGACGTGCTATATAGTGATCCAAGTCATGATTAGACGGCCGACTCCCCACGTCGGTGAACGATGAGCATTCAGGTCCAACTTCGGCTGAGAAATTGCATGCACAGTATAAATTGGGTCCAGTTTGATTATAGATAAAAGAAAAGAGACCTGATCCCATCTATAGCTTTTCTTCATCTGAAAAATGCAGGCAATGCAACAACAAATAAAACAGTCTCACAGGCGTAACAGTTCCCGCAAAACCATATTTGGCTAGAAACCAATAAAAATGGCCTCGAGCAAATCTACCACGAGCGTCTTCTTACACATTGCTGTTGTTGTTGTTGTGGTGGTGGTGGTGGTGCCATGGTGGTGATGGTCTCATCGGGTGCCGATCACAAGGGCTACCTATTTTGTGTAAGAAGTATGCAACTATGCAAGTATGTCTGCAGCAAAGCTCTTAGCGCCCTACTTGCTCTTGAACTCCCAACCAGGAGAGGAGATCGACGGTGCATGTTCAACTGAAAACACTTGTTCTTCTTCTTCTGGCCGGCCTGGGGGTGTGTGTGATCGAGTTTGAATGGAGGAAAATCCTTGACGGTACAGAGCTGCTCGCTTCGCCAAACCAGAGAGTGATGGCTGTACAATTAGCCAGGGCCGGGCCGGTAAAATCCGGGGCCCTGTGCGAAAGTCTACAATGAGGCCCTACCTTACACGAGAAATTGAATTCTGAAAATAGGTTTTCGCTCCCTTATAAAAAAATGAATTAATGAACAATTCTAATGTATATAATATAATGTTTTACTTAGCAAATGAATATAATGAGAAACACATCTATTCAACTCCAAGTTGCGCAATGTTTATTTAAACATTACTATTTTTGTAGTATTCTTTGATATAAAATCTTATGAGGATCATCAAACTCACCTCAAACTGTGGTAATCTGGTTTTGAAGATTAGACGTTGGTTAATGAACCTTATTTGGTTGATGAGCTAAGCAATCCCAGACGCCTCTTTATCCTTCTGTACTGAAGATTGAAAAATGCATACCTGGCAGTCCATCGATAGATCGAAAGCTTCGGAAGCAAAAATACCGAAGAGTCTAGAGACTGAGAGTCGGGCGCCGATTGTCAGGGGTCGGATCGGAGCCGCGCTAGCACTAGACGGCTGTCGACCAGTTAGATCCAACCGTCCGAGCGAGGCGAGGAGGCGATGAGGCAAAGAGCCCAGGAGCAAGTTTATTTTGCGTGCGCAATTTCGCTTCCAGCAATTAGCATTTTTTTTAGGAATTGATTGAGCGTTTCTTCTGGAATTTTTCGTAACTACTAGTACCAAGCAACGTTAGTAATGGAATCGGGCCGAGTATTACTAGGCTTCGGAGGTAACATCGGCTCAACAATTCTAGCTTTTTTATTTTGTTTTAAGAGAAATAATACACACTGTACATACATGAATTTTGGCCCTCAAATTTCTGGGGCCCTGTGCAGTTGGCACAGTCAGCACACCTGCTGGCCCGGCCCTGCAATTAGCTAGGTGCTGTGCTGGTGGCAGGGGAATATAAACAAAACCAGAGACGATAATACGGTATGGTTAGAGGATTATTAATTAGAATGACATAAAAGGGTCCATAGCTCAGTGGTAGAGCAATTGACTGCAGATCAATAGGTCACCGGTTTGAACCCGGTTGGGCCCTTATTGTGTCATTTTATTTTATATTGGCGCCCTTTTGTTTTTTTTAAGTAACCTGATAGAACACTCAACCAGTTTATTATAACAAAAAGAAAAATTAGATACGCTTTTACAAATAATCCATACACTATATCTTTCAGAATTTAATATTCATCAGGATGATAGTCCTAACCAAGCCGGGCTAGAAGTAATGCCACGTGTGCGTGTTTTCTTACTTTTTGTCATGTAACACATGATTTACTCTTCATAATGGCCGATTGCGCCCTTTTGTTTTTTTAAGTAACCTGATAGAACACTCAACCAGTTTATTATAACAAAAAGAAAAATTAGATACGCTTTTACAAATAATCCATACACTATATCTTTCAGAATTTAATATTCATCAGGATGATAGTCCTAACCAAGCCGGGCTAGAAGTAATGCCACGTGTGCGTGTTTTCTTACTTTTTGTCATGTAACACATGATTTACTCTTCATAATGGCCGATTCATTAACTAGGGGTTGGTTATCCGTTGGCTTACAAGAGTTTTTTTCTCAGACAAGCCCTAACCTAGTCTATTCCTTCGTCTGTACGTTCCACGCGTTGGGTCACCTACCATTTTCTCCTCTCTCCTCTCGCCGTACACCTTGGATGAAGACATGCCTTTGGAATCCCGCCTCTTGTGATCCTGCACGGGAGAGGGGCGATAGTGTTTTTAGCGAGCACATTTGCGCGATTTCTGGACCTCCAACGTGGGTGTGAGCGACGACGACTTCTTCGCGAACGACAACTTCTTCCCCGACATAGACGGTCTTTTCGAGGAAGACATGTCAACATCCACTGCTGCTGCTTCGTACGTTATACGATCCTCTTTGTTAGGATTAGAAATTGGCTTATTATTCATAGCAATCGATATTAATGTGATATCTATTTTCTGTGATCTTGATTGTATTCTTTGCTTCGATCATATGTTGCTTGTTAGGGTTTTGACTGTTATTATGGTTAGTACATATTACCTACTATTTTTATGAATTAAAATATATGAAAAATTACCAAAATTTTCAACCGGAAGCTCATAGTTTAGGTAGGCTAGCTACCACTCTTGATGTTGAAAACACCCCGTCTCGCCCCGCATCGCTCCCATGGGCGGCGGCGGGCGAACCCTGGCATCTCCCCTCTCCGTCCTCCTCTGACATCCCCTCCCCCCGCCGTCACCAGAAGGCGCTGCCGGGCAAAGCTCGGTGGGCACAGGAATCTGCGGGGATCTTCTCCCCCCCCCACACACACGACGAGCGGCGAGAGCGGGGGCGCATCGCTGCGGCCGCGGGGCTCTCGGCCGGCGGCAACGCAGTCGGGCGGCTCACGACTCGGTGGCTACAGGACTACAGGAGCACGACGGATGGGTGCTGTGGCGGGTGGCCCGACGTGGGTGTTGTGGCGTGGCCGCGTCTCGGCCGGCAACGGCGTCCTGCTGCTCTACCAGTGCGGTGGTTGTGGCTGGCCTCTCCAAACGGTACCGTGTGGGGCTGCTCGGGGCCAGATCTGGCTTGTCCTTCGGCGGGGGCGGCGGGCGGCATAGGTCAGGCCCGCTGACTCCCTGCTGTTGGTAGGGGTTGTGGCGACGTGTTTGCGGTGCTGGCGACGCGTCCCTGTGCTACGACGGTCAGATCCGACCGACAGGGGGCGAGGACTACGAGATGGCGTGAGATGAAGGCTGGACTTGTTGGTGCGTGTTGGTACTGGCTGTGACGGTCAGGCTGGCAACGCATTGTGAAGGTGCGGCGGCCTACCATCTCCTAGGATGAGGCTGGCGGCGCAGGGCTGGATGCCAACGCTGCGGGTTGAGGGGGCAGCCCGGTCCTATGGTTTGTGCCCGGGGCGGGCCGGGTCTGGGCCCGGGGCAGATCGGCGTTGCACCCTGGGTAGGTGAGGCTGATCTTGGCCTAGGATGCCCCGTGATCGGTTTCGGCACGGCGGCGGTGTGCGATGGCGGGGTCCTTGTCACTGCTTTCCATCCTATTGATCGATGCTGTCGAGCACGGATTTGGCATTGTGCGAGCTCCGAGAGGGCTTGATGGCGGTGATCGACAGTTTTGGGATTGTATCCCCCCGAACCATGGGGACTGGCTGGGGATGCAAGCGTCGACGCCTCCTACCGTGGAGGGTCAACCCAGATCCGAGCACTGATGCCGAGCTAAGATTGGACGGCTGATGTCTACTCTTCCTGCCAGGGTTGAGGCATCGTGAGGTGGAGGATGGCAGTGGCTGGGGACATATATGTCGGGGCGACGACCCTGGATGGTGGACCACATGGCTGCTTTTCGGCAGACACCATTGTGATGGTGGTGGCTCTCCTCGGGTTGTGTGGACAACCAGTGGTGGAGTGGCGGGTAGCTGGGACATTTCCTCTCTGTAGGTGACATATATCAATCCGGATATGGGGGTTAGACCTTCTCGTGCTCCCCCTGGCGACATCGATGACACGGGTGAGTTGCTGAATGAAAGCTCCATGCCTTGGCGCCAGCGGTGGCGACACCACGAATGTCACACTCTTCTTGAAGACGTCGTCATGTTTTTCTCTCCGTGTCAAGGCCCTGGGTAAAGACCTTTGTCCCACTGGACTGGGCGGCGATGACAACGCTTTGCGCCGTCCTCCCTCTTTTGAGTGTGTTGTCGTGGTGCCTAGGTGTGTTAGCGTGTAGCGTGGAATTGTGTGTAAGTCTTCCGTTGTTCCTTGCTGGTAGCGTGCAAGCGCCACCTTTGTCAAGATCGGCTTCGTAAGAGGGTTACCTCGTCATCGTGTATCGTTCGACTGTGTACCTTATCGGATTCTCTCATCTATAAAGGGGGACGAAAACTTATTTTCTGACCACTCTTGAGTCTTGATGTTAGCAGACCTTAAATAGAGATGCGCTGTTTTACTAAAAGGAAACAAAATCTGAAGTAAGTTAATGCAGCGACAGGAACAATACTTTGGCTCACTCTGTGGTTGCCAAAATGGTTGCAGCCTTGGAGGCACTTGTTCCGTCCGCATTCTCTAGTCTAGCGAAGAAAAATAGGAATGAAAAGCGAGGAAAAAGCGTATGTTGAGCATTACTAGTAGTACAAAGACGTATTCCTCTCCTTTTTCCCTTCTTCTTTACAAGACCGATGCATGCATGCACGCCGTTCAACCAAGAACTCTTCATCTTCTTCCTCTTCTGCACGGCCGGCCGGGATGTGAGTTGAGTTTGAATTGAATCGAAGCAATCCTGGTCTGGACAGTGCATGTTCAACCAGGAACTCTTCTGGTTCTTGGTTGAATGGAAACTCTCTTTCTTTCTTCCTTTCGTCCTCTGGTAAAGCGTGAAGGCCATCCTAGCTACTACGCGTACGTCTGTCTTTGGAGAAAAGCACCGTAGACCGTCCGTTGATTTCCAGCTCCTCGTTTACATGGAAATGGTCCGCTAATCACCCGACAAACCGACAGAGATGCTCGCTTCGTCAAACCTGAGAGTGACATGACTTAGAATGTCTGTCTAATATAATTAGGTAAAGCTGATAACACGATAAATTAAGACGAGGCCACAGGCGCGAAAGCGAGAGGATTAAGGATCTTTGAACTGATTATAGTTAGATAAGAAAGGCTAGCCCTCGATCAGACGGTTCCAGGAAGAGAGTTTTGGGCAGAGCAAGCGGTTTCTGCAGACAGGTTCGTTTACGCCACTCCATTTATTTTTCATCCGGAACAACAGCTTATGTTGACTGTATTGTTAGTTAGTATAGCATACAATTATTAAAATTTGCATTAAGGGGTCCATAGCTCAGTGGTAGAGCAATTGACTGCAGATCAATAGGTCACCGGTTCGAACCCGGTTGGGCCCTAAATGAGCAATTTTTTTTTCTACCTGCATACTTGATTTGCACACATCATCTTGCCGGTTTTTTGTTTTTCGCAGTAGGTTCTAGTGTTATGATGATTTCGCCCCAAAAGTTTTTACAACGTCCTCTCGTACAAAAGTCATTCCTCTCAATCCCTTCTTGATAGCGCTTGGTCGAAATCGTCCAAGAGCTTGCAAGTTTTGTCTCTGCTCTTCTTCATGGCCGACAAGTTGCGTGATTCTTGACGTCATTCTATGGGTATTTTTTTTTGAAATTGGCGTCATTCTATGGTTAGTGACGGACAACCCAACTATCCTAATAACTTTCAAGATTTTGCTAGCAAGGTCCTCGGCTTGGTCTTTTTGTGTTAGGGTGGTGGACACATACTTAGATTGGGGTGATGTCTTCGTCGGTATGCTTTACATGATTGTTAGCTTTGCGGTTTGGTCCTCTACATGTCTTTTGTATGTACTTCACTGATTGGATTGTGCAATGGCACGTCGATGACATGTTCGGTTCAACTTTAGCTTTAGCTTCGGCAAGAATCTTCAGATAGTCCTAGTAGTAATATTTTGTTAGGGGCTTTATAATGTATGTTGTATCAGAAGTTTTATTGGCCTAATACTTTTTTCAAATAGTAAAGGGAGACAACATCTCCACCCATCAATAGATCACCGGTTCGAACCCGGTTGGGCCCTTAATGAGCAATTTTTATTTTATTTTTTCTACCTGATTTGCACACGTCATCTTGCCGGTCTTTTTTTTTGCAGGAGGTTGTACTATCATTGATGATCGCTCCAACGGTTATTACAACGTCGTCTCGTATAAAGTCATTCCGATCAATCCTTCTTCATATCGCTTGGTCAAAATTGCGGAAGAGCATGGAAGTTTTTGTCTTCGCTATTCTTTATGATCGACAATTCGACTGACTCTTGGCGTCGTTCTATGGTTAGCATCGGATAACATCGTCATTCCCAACGATCGTAACTTTCGACATTTTGCTAGCAAGGTCATCATCGGCTTGGTCTGATTGTGTAAGGGTATAGATACATACTTAGACTAGGGTGATGTCTTCGTCGGTATGCTTTACATGATTGTTAATCTCCTCGTGCTTTGCGGTCTGCTGTTACACAATTCATCATGGTTTGGTTCTCTACATGTCTTTGTATGTACTTCAGTGATTGGATTGCGCAATGGCACATCGATGACACGTTCGGTTCCATTTTAACTTTAGCTTCGGCAAGAATATTGAGATAGTCCTAGTAAGTATTGTTTTTCAATGGTCTTTATTATGTACCACCACAACTGTCTATCAATACAGGGAGGATTGTCTGTTAACGCCGGCGAAAGGCTTCATACTTTTGAGACATCACAAATTACATCAACAGTCAAGAGGAACGATCCTAAGTGACAACATGCGAACAAGTGTCTTCAGCACCGTCGAGAGGCTTCACTCTGGCAAGACCACACCATACACATCAATCTCATGCGGTGAAAGATGCCAACACTATATATGAGATGCTCTGTCAATGCTATTGATTTAGCTTACAAAGTCAAAAGCAAGGCACATAACACGAATCTCGGCAACGGAGTTAGTGATCACATAACACCCAAGGTAGTGTGTGAAGTGAGTTCTCCAGTTGTGTTGGCAAAGTGAAACAATATATTGAGGCAATACCACAAACATTAAGCTCACCTTCAAACGGCGTTGCCGTCTTGCTAGGAGGGCAAGATCCAAACGAGACAACACCACTTCACAACAAAAATGCCGTGGCAAAGGTGGGAGGACAAGAGTTCATCAAGGATGAAGTCGTGTGGCAGCACCGTGGCACAATGCACACGCCGATTCAACCCTAGCTACACCACCCAAGTTGTGCCGACCGATCCACCGCTATGTCCCGAAGGACCAGACTTCAATATTTTTAAGGAAGGAATTGATCAACTTTTATTTTTATTTTGAGAAAAAAAGAATTAATCAACTGAACTAGCATATTTGACCACTTATGTGGGGATTAACCAAGGGAGTTTATCTTTTCTCAATTCGTGAAAAGACAAAGGAAGCTTAATTACTTTGTAATAGCTAGACAATATTTCCTCGGTTCGGATTATTAATTCTTTTGTACTTTGAATCACTTTGGACCATATATTTGACTAGTGGAATCTAGCTAAAAATAGTATCACTGGAAACTTCCATCAAACAACTTGAAATTTCTACCGAATACGAGAGTTTTGACCTTTTAATTTTTATTGTAGAAAACATAAATATTATGCTACTAGTCAAATTCACAGTTAATATTTAGCCAAAATGATATGAGGGAGATGGATAAATCAGGTCCAAGAATGTACTAGCAAAGTGCTACCATGGGCGTAGCTAAAGATAGACGAAGCTTTCTACTATCAACTTTTTCTTAAAAAGGATTATATTTATGGCGAGGAGATATCAATTATACCCCATCTCTGCAACAACAAAATGCTCTAAGGATATTACGGATACAAACAACCGTACAACAACAACAACAAAAAGGAAAATAATAATAAATATCCCAAGTAATTAGGATGCCTCGACAAATGATCTTCAAAACCCTAAAAAAAGATCCTCATCAAGAGACAAACTGATGAAATTAGGTCATACAAATTCATCATTAGAATTTAGAATACCGTACCTATACTATTATCATGCCTTTCGTCTATATAATTAATCAACCAAGTAACTCGATCTGTTGTTTAATTAGGATCCATGCATCCATGCATCCAAACTCGTAGCTAGTGTTTGATCGTCGGCGCCGCCGCTAGAGGCGTGAGGAGGAGCTGGACGCCGTCGGACGGCCGGAGGGAGAGCATGACGCGGGGCCGGTGCCGGTACTCGGGCGCCACGGCGAGCTCGAACCGCCGGAGCACCATGGCCAGCACCACCCTGTACTCCATCCCCGTCAGGTTGCGCCCCACGCAGATCCGCCCGCCGAACCCGAACGGCAGGTACCCCATCCGGTGCCGGCAGCCGCCCTGCGGCCCCGCCGCGAACCGCTCCGGCCGGAACTCGTTCGCGTCGGCGCCCCACAGCGCCTCGTCGCGGTGCATCGCCACCACGTCCACCCACATGTTGGTGCCCCGCGGGATGGTCGTCATCGTGCTCGCGCCGCTGCCGTCGTCGACGGTGACGTCGTGCAGGGCCTGCCGCTGCACGTTCGGGGACGGCGGGTAGAGCCGGAGCACCTCGCTGAGCACCCACCCCATCTTGGTGAGCCTGGCGAGCGCGGCGGCGTCGAGCGGGCCGTCGGCGGTGACCTCGCGCAGCTCGTCCCGGAGCGCGCGCTGCCACTCCGGGTGCGCCGCCAGCATGAGGAGGGTCCATGTGACCGCCAGCGCCGTCGTCTCGTGCCCGCCGAAGAAGAAGGTCTTGCACTCGTCCACCAGCTCCCGGCTCGTCAGCAGCCTCTTCTTCCCCGCCTCGTCGTCCCCGTTCCCGTTCCCGGCAAGCAACAGCGACAGCAGGTCCTTGCTCTTCTTCTCCTCACCGACGGCTTGTCGGCGGCGAGAGTCGATGATGTCGAGCAGCAGCGCGTCGATCTCGCGGCCGAGCCTCCAGGCGTCGTAGGTCTTGCGGAGGTGGAGCAGCCGGGCCAGAGGCACGCCGACGAGGCGGTTGGACCGGAACAGCATCGCCTGCATGGCCTGCAGCTTCTCGAACACCCGCGCGCCCGCATCGCCGCCCTCCTCGTCGCCGATGCCGAAGCTGGCCCTGGCGATGATCTCCGCGGCGTTGCGCACCACGCCCCTCTCCACGTCCACCACCGCCCCCGCGGTCCGGCCCACCGCCGCCACCGCCTCGTCCCACTCCCCCAGCATCCTCGCCGTCGCCTCCTCCATGACGCCGATCATGTCCTGCACGCAGTTCACGGTCACGTAAACGTCAGTGCATGCACGCATGCATGGATAATTAATTACACAGAGTTGTTAATTACGTTGAGGTTGGTGGCGGAGAAGGCGGGGGCGATGATGTGGCGGTGGCGGGCCCAGTGGTCGCCCTCGGCCATGACGAGGCCGCGGCCGAACATGGGCATGCGGTCGCGGCGGAACACGTCGGGCTTGCCCCACAGCCGCCCCATGGCGCCGGCGGTGGCCGACTTGAGGAACTCCGGGTCCGCCACGTACAGGAACGGCTCCGTTCCCAGCCAGTACACAAACACCTTGCCGAACGCGGCCCGCCACCGCGCGAAGTAGGGGAACACGGCGTTGTGGATGTCGCCGCTTCCCACCGCCGCCGTGCCGCCGCTCCCAGCCTCAGGCTCAGCCAGCGAGGCGGCGATCTCGGGGAGGTTGCCGAGCGGGAACGATGGGGCCGGGCCGACGAAGCCGGCCGCGCGGAGGCGGCGCCGCGTGGCCCACGGCGCGAGCCACGCCGCGTAGAGGAAGTAGACGGAAGTGGCGAGTGCCAGCGCGGCCGCCGCCGACACGGCGGCCTGCAGAGCTGACGGCGCGAGCTCCATTGATGCCACGTACTGCGTACCAGTGCCCTACAATTCGACCGAGAAGGAGAAATCGATCAAGGTGGCGATGGATCGATGGGATTTAACGAATGTGACGAGAGATGCTTCGATGGTGTCTGGTGTCCGGAGCGGCGCGCGCGTTTATATAGAGGAGAGGGGAGGAGGAGGAGGAGGAGGAGGAGGCAGCCATGGGGGAGTAGGTGGGTTTGACCGGCGAATTAAGGCGGGAAAGAAAGCGAGCTTGGAATGGTCGGAGAGGTAGCAGTACGCGGCTTGGCTCCCCGAGTGGAAGCATCTTCTTCTCCGTCCGTCTGCTTGCATTTCGTCGGTCAAACGCGGGCGAGCGGGCCGTAATGATCATATCATCGCCTCCGGCCACCGGTTTTCAGACCGGCCAGGGCCACGGTTAACCACCTTTCTCTGCCAGTCCTTAATTACGTAGTACATGTTTAAGTCCATATTCTCGCACTTTAATTTCCAGATGCTAGCTTTTGGAAATACTATCGAAGACAAGTGTTTCAAGAAGATTTATAGGGGGCAACATGCATGAAGCTTCCTTGCAAAATGTTGTATGAATTCCACACACTAGCGGACTATATACTCCCTAAGATGGCCATGGGAATTCAATTTTTCTAGAAGAAGAATGACCTTGGAATTTAACTTAACCGCGGGCCTCGGCTAGACCATGAAAATATCCCCTGATGCCATGCCACGATGTTTCTTTTTTCAAATTGCTTACGACATATACCATGCGGTTCGACTCACCGCGTTTACAACAAAAACTGAAAACGAATCTAGTTGTGTGTGTTTGTGTGGTGGTGGGGGTTGGGAGAAGGGGGGAGTTCACGAACATCGAAGAAGGGATCGATAGAGGGATGGCTAGAAGGTGACGAACTAGGGATGAGGCTACGCCGGCAACATGTGGCGGGTGATAGAGATTCGGCCGATGGTAGTAGGTGGGCCGTCGACGACGGAATAGAGTGGACAAATTGACATAGAAGTTTTGAAACCCGAGTGATATTGAAAAAAAATGCAAGCAACCGTGAACAATAGTTAGTCACTAATTTGCAGTCATATGCGCATGAGCCTGCAATTTTTTGGTCCTAGTCCATAATTTGCAATCACAATGTTGGATTTTACTAGTATCTACTAGTGGGTCTTTGGCCCAAAGACCAAGATAAAATCTAAAATTCTCATGACTAATTCAGGCGTACGAGTCATTAATTATAATTAACGTTATAATTAATGGACATGTCAATGAGACGTGTTAATTGATGATTGATGGACACGTTAATTGATGATTAATGGACACATTATTTAGACGCGTTAATTGGTGATTAACTCAAACATTATCGTGGACATTACTCTCGCGTCTTAATGGCCCATCCCGCTCCGCATCGTTTATATAAACAACACAAATCCTATCCTGGAAGGAAGCCACATGGTTCCACCTCGTTTCAGATCATTGCGTCGCCGTCCAAGCCTTCCAAGCCTCCTCCATCCCACCTCATTTGTGACATCCATTGCCCTATCTAATGAACACTCGTCAATATTACTCAATTTAAATACATTAAACCATCATTCCATAATGTGTGTTCGTTAGGTTAGTCGTGAGGTAATAATCGAGGTTAGAGGATATGATAAGGACGACAAAGAGTGCAACTGGTGAAGAAGAGAAGACCGGACATGCTCTTCAATGGCGCCCTCCGAGCTTTAAAATTTTGTAGAGCCACAATGACTTAACATGTCGGTCTTATCTAACTATAAAAAATTGCTAAAATGTAGTGAAACAAGATTTAAAATTTCTCATATGAGGCATTTCATTAAATACGGTACTAATATGTATTACAAACGCATAAATACAGATTGAAATGTGAATTTCATTCCTTCTTTCATCCTTTACGAATCATGCACTGTCGTCTACATGTGTATGGCCACAGATTAAGTTAAAAACACAGCGTTGCCAGCGTTACTTGTTTCTATTTTGGGGTTGTTCGGTGAGCTTAGAATTGCTCACTTTTGCGTCAAATAAAACCGTTCAGCACGTCACATTAATGCATGCATGGAATGTAACTAACATGTGTGTGTGAACATCCAACACAGATCGAGCACTTTCAGTTCGAAGTGCTTTTCAGCTAACTTTCTCCGCTTCATACTTCTTGTCAAAAAGGTTTAGCGCGTCACATCCACTCACGGTTTGTGATTGACAGGGAATATTCAGAACAAATAATCACAAAATTAACCGCTGGCACCGGAAACTCAATTATTCTGAAAAGGGGATCGCTAAATCTTAGTCGATTACTCATGTAGAGATTAGTACAATTTTTTATAGATATTTTAATTCTTTTTTTACATGTTCTATAACTTGATTGAGATTTGATTTAAGCCTTAGTCGACTGAGACTTAGGCACACCCTTCTAGAAAACTCCAAAACGATAGAGAATACAGATCATCTTGCTGTCATTTTCATACCCTCTCATGTGCAATTGTGAAAAGTTGTGGCCGATAAACTCACGCATAGTCTTTGGACTATGAAATAATGGCAGCAATGTTGAGAAAAATTGCAAACAATCTAAAATTACAATGCATGTGGTGTCATATAACAAGCGCATCATCAACGTTACATGGCGCTTTGGACCATCATAATTGCCTAATCAGTTTTGCTGCTTTTCACGGTTGTTTGTAAGAATGCTGTTTCTATAATGACGATAACTCTTTGTTTTTTATATAATTTTTTCCTCGTTTAGTTCTTCTCAATTTTACTTTTTGAAATAGAAGCAAAGTGCTTACCTTGCCTCATTAATGGAGAAGATGTAGAATTTTCCAGTTATAGTGAAACTTGAATGAAAACCATCACAAAATCTCACAGGAACAAAGGGCAACATCAGCCGTCCTAACTGTTGAAGTTGTGATCAACATTCATATAAAACTAAAGGGTAACTTCTGACGGAGCGGAGCGGAGACCCGTCGCCGGTAGGCTTAGTCTAGGTCTCTTCTACCAGTTATATATACCCCTTGTAAGCCGTCGCATGAGATAGTTCATCACGTTGTATATCCCTCGACGATTGTAACACCTTCACAATAGTGAAAGGTGGCAAGCTTATGCCCTTGGTTTTTACCCTTCTCCTCGAAGGGGTTTTCCACGTTAAAAATCTGCGTGTCCCTGTGTTGTTTTTCGTTCTTCTCATTTGTTATTTGCTAGTCAATTCTCTAACACTAACTATTCACACAAAGACACACCCATCATCGAGAAAGAAAGCACCGTCGATATTACCGATGACCACCAGTGAAGCCCCATCACAACTGACGTCAGCACCATGCCGGGCCATGCCAAACAAACGACCACCCTCGTTCGTGACCAGACTCTAGGGATGATCTTTGCGGGCGAAAATCATTGACCCCACACCGATCAGACCCATGAATCTAAGCACTCGTCCCGTTTAAGCGTCACTTCAAGGACTCCTCGTCAGCAGCTTCGACTTCACAAAGACATGGAGAGGCCGGAGAACCTCTCAAACACGCCAAACGAAATTGACTACCAAAGTTCAGCTGCTACCCAACTTCGCTCGACGCTACCATCGTTGCCGAATGAAGAGACCATGCCACATGATCCAGGGCCGCTCCCCCATCATCCTCGTAGCAAGCGGCAAGGCAACAAAACCCGCAACCAACACAATTCCATGACGATAATTTCAGGAAGGACCGCGACACCCACCGCCCGAGCGGGCATATACCTACAACAATCACGGCCGCATCGCCGTCTAAAACCAACTTGCAGTCACAACACGAGTGTTATTGGTTTTCTTAACAATTAAATGCAGTGGTCTAGTCTTATCGGGAAATCGAAGGTGTTGCACCTCTCTTTACTAAGAAAGGGAGGGAAAAAAGGAAATAAAACGGGAGTTTTACAGGACAAGTTTGTGCATAGTGATGACATGGCACAGGTTTGTTCGTGACCAGACTCTAGGGACGAACATTGCGGGCCAAAATCATTGAGCCCACACCGACCAGACCCATGCAACAGAGCACTCGTCCCGTGTCGGCGTCACTCCAAAGACTCCTCGTCAGCAACTCCGACTTCAGAAATACATGGAGAGGCACGAGAGCCCCTAGAACGCGCCAGACGAAACCGACCACCAAAGTTCAGCCGCTACCCAACTTTTCTGGATTCAACCATCGTTTCCGAATCAAGAGACCACGCCACACGATCCAGGGCCGCTCCCCCATCATCCTCGTAGCAAGCAGCAAGGCAACAAAACCCGCAAACCAACACAATTCCGTGACGACTTTCAGGAAGGACCGCGACACCCATCGTCCGGGCAGGCATATACCTACAACGATCACGATCACATCGCCGTCTAAACTGAACTTGCAGTCACAACACGAGTGTGATTCGTTTTCTTAACAATTAAATTCCGTGGTCTAGTCTTATCGAGAAATCGGAGGCGTTGTACCTCTCTTTACTAAGAAGAGAAATGAAAAAAAAGGAAAGAAAACATGAGTTTTACAGGACAAGTTTGTGCATAATAATGACATGGCACAGGTTTGTTTGTGGCTTGCTAGCTCTACACGAGAAGCTTTTGCTCAATCAAATTAATTTTGATGGTGACCGGGCGAGCGCGAGCCACGCACGACTGGCTGCCATGTCGATAGATCGCTTGGCTGGATACTTGGATTAGGATAGCAACAGCTACTAGAAGTAGAAGAAGACGGTCAACGGCGCCGCCACGTACGTACGAGTGGTCGCCGGCCGGTACCGACCTGCACGACGGGTCCGCTTTCGGAAATCCTATAACCGGTGCAATCAAGCACCTGAGAAAATCGCGGCGTCCCCGATCACATCCATACATGGACTGTGATCGATCGTCTGATTGCAGGGAATACAAATCAAGCTAGTACTACCTACTACGAAAGAAAAAATTACATTGTTTTATTTTAAATTTCAATAATTATATTCATATATTAACGCATATATACATAATTTTTAGAAGAACAATACAAACACAGATGCTCATCATAATCTCGCGTAAAAAAGAGATGCTCATCATAAACAAGTACCACTGAAAAAGATACGTTTTTTAATAAGACATCAAAGCGTTAAATTCAAGGTTTGATCCCTGAAGGGTTGCGGTTATATAACATTGTCCCCCTTACTATTCAACCACAGGTTGAGTCTGTAACCAGTATGCATGGTTAAAATATATCGCATGGTTCATATTGTGCATGAATTAATTATGTTTTTTTCCTATTTTTAATTAACACTTTTTGTATTTCCTTTTTCTCGGTTTCAAATTTCCTGCCTTAAATGTTTTCACTTTTAAATTATTCTATAAATTCACAGTGCGGATGAATAGATTAATTTTGAATAAAAAATAAAATCCAGAAATTGAAGAAAAATAATACTCCAAGTACTTGTTGTTGAACTCACTTCTTCTGTGCAGCCATGAAAAATGTTGCCCTAAGCCATCTATCAATGGACATATTTTAATGAACTAACCACATAAATGCTGCAGAGAACATAGAACTTTGAAAATTTACAAAAGTTCTAAAAGTTACAATACATGTGGAGCCATACAATGAGAGCGACATCGATGTAAGGCATGCACTTTGGACTATCAAATATGCCTAGTCATTTATCATATATTTTTATGAATGTGTTACCTTTTTGGCTAAATAGTTATTCACATATAGAGGCCAAGGTTTTCCTTTATTTGATTTTTGTTGTCCATAATTTTTCGAGCTAGTTTTGCAAACTTCTGATGTGTAGTATACCACCTGACTGGCCAGACAAACATACCTGAAAAAATCATTGGACTTTAGGTTACTTGAGGGGTACAATTTTATCGTCAAAGACGATTGCCTAGTCTTTCCAGAAATCGGAGGCATTGCACCTCCTAAAGCTAAGAAAATAAAGAACGAGCGAACGAATGAAAAGCCTAGTTAGGTTTACAAGACAAAAACAACTTAGACACATCATCATGCACTTGGTGTCGTGAAGACAAGTTAGCGCGACATAAGAAGAAATTTGAGATTAGGATGGTGGTGACAGATCGAGCAAGCACGAGAGGCTCAAATGAGATAGAGCAAATAGGAGGGAAGAGACTTACCAAAATAAGAAAAGTTTTCCTCGAGGAAGTAAAAAAAAGGCTCAAAAGAGAGGCTGAAGGGCGAGGCAATCAACGGAGCCACGTACTCCCTCCGTTTTTTACTCTGCATATAAAATTTATCTGAAATCAAACTAGATAAAGTTTGACCAACTTTATAGAAGAAATCATCAATATTTAAAACCCAAAACCAATATTATTGGATGCATCATAAAAATAATTTTCATGTTGTATGCATTTGATATTATAGATGTTGATAATTTTTAATATAATTTTAGTTAATTTCTTTTGAAATTAACTTCAGAGTGAAAAGAAATTTATCTAAAATCTTATATGCCGAATAAAAGGAAAGGAGAGTACGTGATGGCCGATAGTGGTGCCGAACGCGATCGCGCTATCGGACAAGGGAAACGGAATCCCAAGGGTGCAATCAAGCACCTGAGAAAATCGCGGCGCATAGTGCAGCACGTGGCTAGCTGACTGGCCGGACACTGCCGCCGGGACCACGACGACGGCCGTTCTTTTGGCCGCGCCGATTATCGTTTGGGTCCTCGGTCAGCGGCCGGCGCATCGCCGGCGGCCGGCCGGCTCCACCTCGACGTACCCTATAGCTACTCTCCAATGCCGTCCATGCATGCACGCCGAGAGCGTGCCGCTGATTTCTCAAAATACAATGCATATTCACATTCATCCCTGATTAGGTCATCCATCGTGCCATGCATAAAGGGACGGAAGAAGTATTAAGTTTCCCTTGTGGCGGAATTTTTGACCTATTTTACAGAAACAAATATGAACATTTACTATATCCTAGTATATCCAAATAATGATAGAAAAATACATCTGCGCTAGCCGATAAAAACGGTCACATCCTGTTCCAGACAGTTGGATGGAACCACATGAAAGCAACTCTAGCAGATGCGCCATTCCGGCGCATACCCCTATTTATGCGGGTATTTTTGCGAACAAACAAAGTTTCCTCTAAAATAAAACCGTCATATTCGGCGCGACCCGTTAATTTTTTGTGGGCGGCCCACAAACTATGCTTTAGGGTTTTCGTCTCTCATCCATTTTTTCCTTCCGTCGCCGCAATTTATTTGCTCCGTCGAATACATCCTTAACTCCAATGACAGATTAGATGGTTCCTGGTGCTAGTAGAGTCCCAGGTCGTGAGGCAAACGACAACGGCCACGGTGGCCACTCTTCTACCTCCACCCAGGCGTTGGGAGTCTTCGACTGCGTGCTTGGCGGTGCCGACGACCCCTCTTCGAATCAGTTCATGCGCCTCATGAACTACCCCTCGCCATACACAATCACCTACGGCGACACTGACATCAAACTCCCTGCGGCCACGAACGTCGTGATACGTGGTTATGTTGGCGTGCTGCGCTGCCACACCGTGGCCCACGCGGAGTACGACCTCGTCAAGCAGCGGTACATGAAGGTCTACGACCGCTTCAACGTCGACGAGTGATGAGCCATCGTGAAGAACTCTGAGTATACTACCGGCGACCTTCGGTGACTAAATGTTAGGTGTTCTTTTTTTAGTGTTTGTGTGCTCCGACGATGTTCAGGCTAGTTTGTACCGTGAAATTATCTTTTATTTGAAATCGATAATACGTCGTATAAGTTTGTTGTATCTGTTCTACCAACGTCCGTTTCGTACCGCAAAAACGTTTTGTGGTGACCCGCATCTCGGATTTGCGGGTAGAAGATTTAGCGTATATGTTAAATTTGCTCTCACATCACAGGCATGTGGGATGGATAGTATCTGCCCACACATGCATGTGTGATGACGTTGCTCATTTCTTCTATTTTGGATCTTTTCAAAAAGTTATAACTTTCGAATTGAGTATCGGTACGAAGATCCGATTTTGTTGTCAAAGACGATTGCCTAGTCTTTCCAGGAAATCGGAGGCATTGTGCCTCCTAAAGATAAGAAAAGACTGAATGAATGAACGAAGAAAACGCCGGATTAGGTTTACAAGACAACGGCAATGTAGACACATCATCATGCACTTGGTGCCGTTAAGACAATCAGTTAGCACGATTTAAGTAAATAGTCGAGCTTAGGATCTGTGGTGGCTGGTCGCCGGCCGGCAGTACCGACCAGACCGGCCGGAAAGGCGGAAACGGAATCCTAACGGTGCAACTGTGCAAGCAATCACCTGATCGAGAAAACAGCGGCGTATACTGCAGCACGCGTGGCTGGCGGGCTACCTCGCGTCGTGTAGGCACGATGACGATGACCGTCCTTGTGGTCGCGCCGATTATCGTTTGGGTCCTCGGTCAGCGGCCGGCGCCGCGCCGCGCCTCGCCGGCGGCCGGCTCCACCTCGACCCTGGCTACTCCAGCGCCGTCCATGAGCGTGCCTAGCTCGTGGTCGTGGGCTAATAATGAAGCTGTCCTAGTCGTTGGGAAATATGAAGGGGCCAAATTAACTGTGGGTATTGTTTGTGCTCAGGTGAGGTCTTCAAATCCTCTCAAGGGTGGAGGCCTGACGTTCTCAGGATCACAAACTGATGCTGGGAGATGCTATGTTCCTTCAACATGCACTAGCTACTGCTTATTTTCGGCTACAAAAAATATTTTGTTTTGTCTGTCTAAGATTTCCTTTTACCTATCATCTTGATCCTGTGTGATCTATGTTAAATCTGTTAGCCTGGCATGCTTCAGATTGTTGCTATTTTGCTGTTTGAATTTCAGATAGACTCTGTCCTGTAATAACCGACTACTATGTTGATTTCTATAAATGAAATCGGAAAGGGGGGCAACTCTCTTTCTTTTACTAAAAAAAAACTGTGGGTATTGTCTGCTGTATCAACAAGATCACATACGTGGCCCGTCTTAGCTACGGAGTAATTATTTCTAGAAATACTAGTATAGTTCTCCTCAAAATACAGTGCATATTCACTTTCATCCCTGATCGAGTCACGCTTCATGTAAAGTTCTATTAAGTTTTTCTTGCGGCGGAAAGTTTGATCAACTTTACAGAAACAAAAATGATCATGTACTGTTTCCAGTATATACGGCATGAAAATATATTTTATGAAGAATTTAATGATGTTAATTTATACTGTAGATGCAGAGATGTCTTTTTATAAAACTGATCAAAATTTCCATATTTTGACATAAAAGGGAATCATTCGATGTAATCTCATTAAATATCCTATTATGGCACATACTCGACAGTAAATATGACCAGCATCATTTTAAACCTTACAAGTAGGGTTGTGCTCCATGACTTCATATCTACTACACCAAGATTTTAATTTCTACATCAAAAGGTGATTCTAACAGAGACTCTAATTCAATTTTGGAAAGAGGGGAGGTCATACTCAATTTTATGCATAAAACTTGAAATAGGGTGGTGAATTGCTCGTGGTCGGCCATGAAATATTTCCGCCTGTATAGTATCAATGTGATGTTTATGAGTGAATTCGCACTCCCTTTATCAGAAAATTTCCATTGCCATTTGAGCTCCATTGAACTCATTGTCTCGGAAAACATTGCAAAATGATAATTACAATGTTAAAAAAGGGGCATGTACAAATATGATACCACACTATGGATGGACATAATTTCATGGATAAAAAATCGATTTGCGAGTTGCACAAAAAATGTGGATCTTACAAACGATGAAATGTATGATAGCCTGTTGCTACTTAAATCACCTTTTTTTGTAGACCGCATGTAAACATATTTTTCATTAAAGTATAGCAAGATTTAGAGAACACTACAATATGTACCTGCTATATATTTTTATTTTTGAAGTACGTACTACCTCCGACCCATATTAATGGGCACACACTTAGTACAACTTTGTACTAAAGTTGTACTAAGTGTGTGCCCATTAATATGGATCGGAGGGAGTACATTTTTTGCCTTAATTAAGAGGTTTATGGAGGTCGAGAGCCGAATAAACCTCACTATTTGAAAGATGAGCCATACATACATGTGGATTTACCTAATCAGGTGCGTACTGCATGCTGCAATTGACATTGAAAACATACATACATACACTTATCATACATGTTTGAGCCACAACTTTTGACCATGCATGTAGATCGAGCACCGTCCATTTGGTAAGACCATCAGTTAGCTGAATATATATGCGTGTGGGCACAGTAGTAGCCCGCCATTGAAAAGCTAAGCTAACTAGCTAGTACAAATATACTAGTACTACCTCGAGTTCACATAGAGAATAGTCACGGCTAGCTAGCCGTCGCCGCATCCATCATCAAAGAGTCGAGTGGATGTGGAAAGCTAAAGCCACATATCAAGGGTCATCATCAGTCAATGGAATGAACGACTTGTGCATATGAATAAGATTGATGTGAAATTTAGTCAGCAATCATCGAGCCGCGCCAAGTGCAAGGTCTTTTAAATATACCAAGCCGCAATGCAAGTTGCCACCTATCTATACACACTATATTGACTTTACATCCAGGTCTTAAATATACAATGCCGCTTGGTTCGTGGATGTATAGTTTCCTACAAGAAAATAAGCACACGAATAGACAAATTAAATAATAAGCACACGAATAGACAAACAATGTATAGTTTCTTAGGGCCCCACAAGTGCAGGTGGCACGGCCCTCCATGCCGCACCCGATTTGTTGAGGAGCCCATGCCACCTCTGTGAGCGTATTGTAGAGCACCCATTGTTGAAGTGCAGCAAACTGACTTTTATCACACAAGATGACAAAAGCTTTCTTTTTCGAAAAGGGGTAACATCCCGTCCTCTGCATCAGTCGATGCACACAACCCTTTATTAGAATATTATCATTCGAAGTTATTACATGACAAAAGCCTAGAGCTCACCGTTCTAGCTAATGGAGGTGGGGGACGAAGAAAGAGGAGATGGCGGGGTGTGGTGCATCCCGTCCCCTGTGAGGGTACGCATAAGTGTCGGATAGGGAGCGAAGCAGGCCATTTGAATGCATTAAACACGAGCGAAGACTAGGGCTCTCGGTCGAAGGATGATTGGATGTATCTAAATGTATTTTAATTTTAGATACATTCATTTTTTATTCATTCACCGAATGGTAATTCTGAAAGAAGGGAGTATATAACAAAATATTGTACTAATCAAGACATATATCGAAAGGACAAGGTATAACTATAAAAATAAAAAATAGTATATATAGACAATAATCATGTATTTAAAATTATTATAAACTCGAGTAACTATAATGCATACGAGAACACGTCAACCGCGCCCACAACAATGGTAGAAAACGATGGATTCTATACCAGAGAACAATTCTTCCACTTCTAGTGCATGCAATCGGTAAACCCAAGCATACATGAAAACCAGCGAGATTTTTATTTATCTCCAAAACTCTGAGTGTCCTGAGCATTGTATGCTCTCAAGTACTCTAGACTAAATATTACCATAGTCTTTGCAAATATTGAACATAACAGATAGAAGTGCTCTCTACCATCGCTAAATTTTCATCAACGTAATCAATCGCAACACCATAAGACATCATGCGTAAATCGGTAGTGACCTTCTGCTCAGTTCTATGTCCAAAAATCCAGCGCAAAACTTCCTCTTCTCGAAGGCTCGATCATGTTGCTTCACGAAAATGCAAATCTGAACAAACAAATTCTTGGACATCCTAAAATGCTCTCTGAAAAAACTGGTGGAGTATCAAAATAGTTGTGCAACAATCCTTCATGCGCCTCTACCGTTCTCTCCAGATGTATTCACGGCCAAACACGAAACCGTCGTGCTTCAGATTCTTCCTCTTGTGCATCTCTACTAGCATATCAATCTTCTTTTCTTCAGTCAAATCGAATTCCTCATCATATGAGGAATGGTCTGTTGAAATATAAATATATTTCCTAGTCTCTCTCCATCAGTTCAGATTTTTGGAGTAACTGGCTGATGCATCAATTTATATGGTATCCGAGCCAAGAGGTTTTGAGTTCAAGAGCCTGCCAACGCAGAATTAAAAAAAGATCCTGCAGCCTGCACCAAACCTACGCTAAGAACCAAAATAGCCTAGACGTAAGGGAAGTGTTGAAATATAAATATATTGCCCGGCCTCTCTTCATCAGTTCAGACTTTTGAAGTAACTGGCAGGTGCATCAATTCTATATGGTCCACAAAAGAGGAGTCACACGAGCTCATCTACAATACGGAAATCTCCATCAAAACGATCTTCATGCTCGACAAGTTAAAACAAAAAAATTACTTTAGGAGAATTTTATCGACCATGTTGTTGTGTGCGAAGAGGAAGAAACCGTCCGGCAGTTGCTTGGAGCCATGATGGTGGTTGCGCCAGCCGGTGGTAAATAAATGAAAAAAAAAACTCTTTTCGTTCCAAACTAGATGATTTTTATTTGTATACATTTCTAGATACATATGTAAATAAATGAAAGTCGTCTAATTTAGAACATACCTACTATATCATTTATTTCCTCCGCATTAAAATATACTCCGGTAGTTAGAGTTTTTTGCCAAAGAAGTTCAACTATCTATATATATTTCTGTAAGGAGGGAGTATATTGGAGATGGGTCTTAGTAACGGCGGTGCATGCGGTCCTCGTTGGTGTAGAGTGTAGACCGAGCCGCAGGATGAACAGTGCGCGGAATGAAAATAGGTGCATGAGTACCTCGTGATGGCTACGTGGAACGGCTCGCTGTGCGCGGGTCTCAATCCATCCGCCATTGAACGTGCTTTCTTCCATTAATTTACTTGGCAAAAACGGCAACATGGCCTCGCCAACAACGTTTCCGAATCCGTCAATCCTTTGCCTTTTGCATCCATGGCAGAAAAACGGCGCGCGCGAGGGGATATAATCAATTAATTTACCTGCTACACGTAGCTTAGACAGCGACAGCCAGAAGGATTATGGAGCTGTATATAAACGTGGATTTTTTTTAAATTAAGCTTACATAGCGACACGCGGCCACCATTTCACTTCAAGACAATCCTTTAACAGGATTATATACTAGCATGAGTGCATGTTGGCTGATCGACCTCAACTCGTGGAGATCCTGAATACCTAAAAAAACCATTATTTAATATTTATAGAAAATTAGTGATCCCCAAATGGTAATAAACAAACAAGAGAGTATAGGATTTCGTAAACTTCACACCAACATCGCCCTCATATTTACGGGTTGATGTTCACCCTGTAAACAATTCATGTCACAAAAACTACCGTGAAACTTCTACCCCATTGACGGCCTAGTCACCCGCCGCTGCTGGCCATCGTGCCACGACGACCGCCCCTCGTTGTTCGCCGAGCCATTGTGTCACCTTGTGTCGCTGACCTGCGGGCCCTAGATGACAATTAAAAGTTTTGGTGAAGACATTTACGGGATCTCACAAAAGTAGTTTTAAAGAACTTTTCGTAGAAGTTTTACAGGATGATTTTTTAAACACTGTTGGAGATGCTCTAAAAAGAAAATACTATCCAAGAGGATCCAAGTCTTATTGATGCCTAGCAGTCACCTGGTTATACAGCCGCATCCGCTAAGTCCTTCTTTGGTTTATAGGAATTTGTGGTATTTTAATGGATATGCATTTTTTAGGAAAATTTTCTTTAAAGTCCTTTGATTTGTAGGAATGAAATTTTATTCCTGTGTAGCAAATGAACCAATCCTTCACATTTCAAAGGATTTTTTTAGCCTAGGCTCAATGAAAATTTTCTTATCTTATGCATCCAATGACATCTCCCTCCCTATGAAAATTGATATACATATCATTTAACTTCCTATGATTTACATATTCTTATAATGTTCTTATCGTATGAATAAAAAAAGTCCTAAATACTAAGGTAACAGTGTTTTAAAAAGAAAAAAATATTTTTGTTGAGGGGTTAAAAAAAAAGCAAAACAGATAAGGTCACTGAGAAAGAAACAAAACGAAAACAAAAACAAAAACAAAATGTAACGGCCTGGCCTACTACGCCACAAGTCCATCAGTGTTAGTCCATGGCCTTAAATGGGCTTTGGTTTCCTACTCATCGTTGTTTGTTGCGTTTCACTTTGTTCTCTCATCAAAGACTACTACTACCCCTCAAAAAAAAAATCAAAGACTACTACTACGCTAAAAAAAAAAATCAAAGACTACTACTTACTTACTCCCCTCAAAGAAAAATAAAAACTTACTCTTAACCAAATATATCAAAGAATACAACTATTACTGGTTTTGGAATAGCTAGGCGTCAATGATGCATGTATCATCAGAAAATTGGCTGAAGACGGTATTTCACCACTCTGTTGTGGATGAGTTTGTTATGGATCGGAGATGCATTCTGCAGTAGGTACATGTCTTCACGATGACGCCATAAACATCTCACTTCAGTTTGGAACACACATTATGTGTGTAGTTGCTATACTAACAAGTTGTAACTACGTCATGCTATTATCAGATAAGCCATCATTTATCGACAAATATGTAGGGGTGAGTTTATGGATGTGCAACTGGCCCTTGAATGAGGAGAGACCTATTTAGGCTGCTGCAAATCTTTTCGGCGAGCTGTTTGTTTCTCGGCGAGCATTCCTTACTTCCAGTTTTGAATGAGCTGTTACTCAAATTTATTAACAATTTCTTGTCATGCATACTGGAAAAGCACAATCTAGTAATTCCAGATTTTTCTTTCTGTGATCATTGACTTAATTCCTCAGATCGATTGGCGCACCTATGATTCTCTGAATTTTCATTACACGCAAGATTTTTTTGAGGTAAAGATGTGGTACTGTGTAAAGATGTTTTCTTAGAATAGTTAAGAGGATGATTGTCAAAGGGCTGGCCCTGCGACAAACAAGATATATGTGTGGTCGATTGGTGCGCGTTGATATATCACTTATCTTATGCTATTAAATATTAAGGGGTAAATAACGTCTGAAGAAAATGTTTGATGCAAACCCTATATGAGCACCATATAAGATTAAACGTGCGATTGGTGCACCATTGCTGCCCCGCATGAGCTGGCCCAACAAGCTATTTGTTTTCCATTTTCTAATTTCTATTAGGGCGTGCTCTTTGCCGCCTAAGTAGAACGACAAATGTCTGTTTAAGTATTGTCCTTTTTATGATTTTTTTCCTGGTTTCCCCTTTTCCATTTCCTATTTTTTTGGTGTATTCACTTTTTCATTTTTTCTTGTTGTTTACATTTATTTTTCATTTTCATTTTTCTCAAATTTTTGGGGATAAATTCATGAACTTGCTTTATGATATAATTGAATACTTTATTTAAAATGCGTACACACTTTTCTATGAATGAGCATCTATAGGAGATACTTGAACATATCTTTTTACATATAATTTTTTTTATTAATAAGTAACTTTATTTACTTTTTAAATTATTAATTTCATAGGTGTAAGAATTATTTTAAAGTAAAAAGATATAATTAATATGGATATTTTTATAGTAAAATTATACTCACTCCGATCCACAATAAGTGTCGGTCATCTAGTATAAATTTTGTACTAGCTTAGTAACAAATGAGCGACACTTATTATGTATTGGAGGGTGTATAATTCATATGGATTAAAACTACAAGAACAATAATTTTGTACATATGAGTGGGCATTGTTTTCCAAAAATAGAATGAAAATTTCTAAGTTGCAACAATTAGCGTGCATGCAGTACGTCACTTGTCAACCGCCAAGAAGATGAAAGTAATCGTTATAAGAAATACTTCTTAACTAATCATCTCATCGTCATTGCCTTATTTGTTCTTGTTGAGGAAAACGCCATTGTCCCAAACTGGTCTGCATGGGCTTTTGCTGCCACCTTCATAATTAACATGGGCTTTTGCTGTTTCTTAAACATCATAATTAACATGGGCCTTATTTTAAGATAGGTAGGACTCCTGCCTCTTGACCCCGGCCGTCGTCTCTCATAGTCTCATTTCTTTCAAAATCCATCTTCAAAAGAATCCTTTCTCTCCTTTTCTAACGTGTTCGGCTAGAATGATTGGACTAGTGATTCTTATCTGCAGAAAAAGGACATGACAAATGAAGGAGGATACTGTCGTGTTGGATGAATGGGCATCCATGATAGCCCCCTGCTTCTTTCGTTGAAAGCACCCTCCACCTCGACGTTATCCCCAATATCACACTGGACAGAAGTATTATATCAATCAGATATATCATAAATACAGAGAAAAGACACGCCCATAAACAGTAAAATTAGTGCAGCTAATGGAATCGTGTGACGAATAGAACACAATTTCATGTTTAGGAAGATATCAAGCGCGGATTGCCGACGGGCGCAACATCACTCAGCTCAGTTTCAGCTCGTTAGCGTCCACGATCCGCCCAAATCTGGATGCATATATCCGTCTGTTTGTCTGTCTGTCTGTCTGTCTGTCAATCTGTCTATCTATCCATAGCTGACGACGGAGCGCAGCGCCGAGCTAAAAACTGCACAATGAAGACACTAGTAATAAATTGATTATGCACATAGATAGATAGATACATGGGTCGTCGAATGGGCAGGGGAATGACATGAGGCTACAGGTGAAGTGAAGGGGGTGGCCTTTTGATTTTGAGTGCACAAGACTGAAGCCAAGTATCTACAAAAGTTGCTCTTCTGGCTGAGAGTGACTGAAAAGCTCCCTACATTTCCTCCGATCCACAAGCTGCTTGCATTGCTGCTAGCAAGCTCTCAGATTCCCTCCTCATCTTCAGAGTTCAGAGCAGCCACTGCTGCTGCTGCCGCCTCCTGTTGCTGTCCATAACTTTCCCTGTCTTCTTCTACACTTCACACTTACTGCTGCTACTGGTAAGAGTGAGTGAGTGAGAGAGGCGCTTGGACCAGCTCACCGTTGCCTGCACAGCTAGTGACACTTGTTAGTTGTTACTACTGGCTCCTCACTCACCAGTACGCGTGTGGTCATCTGTCGCCGGCCGTGTGCGTTTCCTGGCCAGCAAATAGTGATGAGGAACACAATGCTTTGTGGATATTTGAGCTCTATATATCCGGTCCGGTCCTGCCTGAGACGTCCGTCCAGGTCTCTCTTGGCTACCAGTGGATAACGCCGGCAATAGTTGTGGATATTACTACTGCTGCTAGTGATACACAACGATATCGATCAGAATCAGCTCTGCTGTTCCATGTACTATTATCAATCGTTGAAGAGGTGTATCTGTGAGTGAGCTGTCAATTCTTAAGTTCAAATGACCCTCATCAACTATCAGGTACTAGTGGTGTGTGTATCGTGTGGTGGTACAATCGTAATGTGCACTTAGAGCATTTCCAGCCGTACGGCTCTCCAAGGAAGGTTTAAAGCGGAAAACAGCGCCGCTTGGAGGCTTGCCGGCGCTATATTCACCATAGGGGGCTCCGACTCCCAGCCGACCCCCAAAGTTCGCCCCCCAGCCGCTGTGATTCGGTAATTCGGCTCAAATTCGTTACACTTCAGCACAAATTCAATTAAAAATAATTTTTATCACAGTTAATCATAAAAATCAATACAAATCAAATAGTTCAACGAAGCAAGCTCATAATTCAAACACAAATTAAAACACATCGAACTAGTCGTTGACTTTGAGCCTCCATAGGTGCTTCACCAAATCGTGATGCAGTTTTTGATGCACCTATGGGTTTCGAATCTCCTGACGCATATTGAGGAAGACAATCCATGTTGTCGGTACCTGGTGATCAACAATTGCAACAGGACCCTGCCTAAAATATGGTTCAATGTCAAACATTGGCTCGTGCTGCTCGCTTTCAATGATCCTATTGTGCAAGATAACACAACAATTCATCACCTCCAACAAATGTGATTGCAACCAGGTCAGAGCGGGGTATCGAACAACAGCAAATCGAGATTGGAGCACACAAAATGCCCGCTCGACATTCTTTCTGCAAGCCTGCTGACACCGAGCAAAGTAGGAGTTCTTGCCTCCCGGCATATGGTTTGAGACAGTTTTCACAAATGTTGATCATCTTGGATAGATGTCATCTGCTAGGTAATATCCCTTGTTGTAGTGTCATCCAGTGACCTCGAAGTTCATCGGAGGAGCATGATTTCAACAAGTTTGGAAAAGATATTTGAGCACTCTCAGACGTTGATGTCATTGTAAGTTCATGGCATGCCAAAGAAAAAGAGTGCTAAATCCAGAGATCTTGTATAATATCCACAACTCTTGCCGGCGTTATCCACTCGGACATTACTACTGCTGCTAGTGATGCACAACGATATCAGATTCAACTCTGCTATTCCATGTACAATTATTAATCGTTGAAGAGGTGTACCTGTGAGTGAGCTATCAATTTCGTAAGTTCAAATGACCATTATCAACTATCAGCTATCAGCACAAAAAGGTTTTATTTGGTTGAATGGGAAATTATTCCCAGAGCAGCAAACTCCACCGGGGGGAGATAAACAAAATTCTCCCTATGTCCTGAGATCGGAATTTTCTATCCAAGAAAATTAAGGAAATTTTGGAAGGATCCCTGCCTATCAAGCAGAGACTTACATTTTACAATTGTATCCCGTAAAACTGGTATCGGGTATCCCTTAAACTCAGTTGAAGGTATAGAATTAGCAGCGGCAGAAAAAATACACTAAATTAATACTGTAAATTTTCAAAAGATACTTCGCATTAGATTTTTTTACCACATGCAGTTAAAACAAACATACTAAACGATTACATCTAGACGAAACATTGTTCATACAACAAAGAAACATCTAAACATAGACCTAGTTCGCCGCCATGCTCACTTGTTGTAGTTGAGGTAGTGCTTGACGACGCACTTGGACAACGCCCCTGTGCGCTCATGCTCCTTCTTGGCGGTCCTGCACACCATCTTCGCCGTTCGCCACCGCGTGCTGAGCGGCAACGCGTTCATCGTCGGTGGCGCAACACATCTTGAAGTGGGGCAACATGTGCTCGTTGGACACGTCGAAGCTAGCCCGCGCATCTCGCCCTGGCGCTCCGGGAGAGACGGGGAACAGTCCCTCCTATGTGCTGACCTTCACGTGCGCTGCAGTTCATCTACCTCGTCGCTGAGCACAACCACATCTATCACAGGGTGGGAGCTTCTCTTCTCCGCGTCGTGCGAGCGGGCGGGTGGCGCACACAGGCCATCTCAACTTCTCCTTTGAGGTGTTGCTCGTTGCCACCACACCCACTCCTTATAGGTCCGCTGGGATTGCGCATGGATGATCCAGCCATGGATCTACTAGAGATGTTGTTCATGCATGCAGGGAAAGGGAGTAATTGCTCATCGGAGTTACTCGATTTCACGGTGGAGGAGTGTATTTCATGGCGGCAGGATCCGAGGGGCTAACCCCAAATTAAGCGAGGTACCAAGGATATAGCGGTGGAGGGGATGGATATAATGCAAACTTGAAGAATTCATCCGGGCCAGGCCGATATGTGGTTTCCGTTTGATCGACCAAGTGATCCCAAACCGCATATTGACCGGAATTTTTCGGATCAAGGGTGTTTTCCAGGAACTGCTAGAGGTGTTTTTAGTTGGGTGCAAAAGTTGAACTTGAGTGTTTTTAAAGACCCTCCTAGTGACGAATAGTTAAGACACAACCACCTTGGGTGTAAGTAGATTGGCGTATGTTTGGTTTCACGTGTTTTCAGTCTGTCTTGTCGAGATTATATATTTCAAAAAACATATTAAATATAAAATTATACAAATTGGTCTTGAATTTAAGAATGTTTATTTTCTAAATAATTTTTTTAAATATTGAAATAAAATTTCACTTAAATTTAATCATATTAAAGTTTTTTTGAAAGATATCCATGAAAATTAGAAGTATTCTTTTTTTAATGAATACGAATTGGAAAAGAATAGAGACGGAAACCAACCAAAAAACAAGGAAAAGAAACACAAAATAGGGAAATCCAAAAGAAACAGAAAACACATGAAAACAAATATCACAAAACCCAAACATACATGAAAAAAGAAGGAAGAAATACAGTTGCCCCTAAAAATAGGGCGGCCCATTATCGACGCCCATTGCAAGTTAAGCCATCTCTATTCTACGTGTAACTTGAGGAAGGATTGGACTTATTTTTGTTTAGTGAAATTCAACAATCGATCAATTTGGAAATAAATTAGCTATTTTTGCCCATCCGTAGTGCGAATTTATGAAACCAGTCATGTTCTAATTGTTAATCTAAAAACGACCCACTTGCAAAACCTGAACGAAATATAATTACACCAGCCAACCAGGCCACAACCATAGACTCCACACACACAAATGAGTGAGTGAATTGTGAAAAACCACCACATTAAAGCGTAGGTTTAAATTAAAAACATTTTACCATTTTTTTTGCTGAAAACAGTGATTTTGAACTTAATCTTTTCCAAGAAGCACTAATTAGTTTTTTTGGCCTTTTCATTTGGTTTATTATAGGTGGCCCCAGGTTTTGTTGAACAGACGTAACAGTCAGCAACTTCGACCGTTATGACTGGGTGGGGTACACATGTCAGTTTTACCAAAAAATTAATTTTTACCAAGGAAAAATTAGTTTTACCAACAATAATAATAAACCGGCAGAATTCATTTTTTACCAAATTTCTTTTTGCCGACAAGAAATGATTTCCCCCGAAATAAAAAATACATTTTAACACAAAAATTATATATTTTACCTTGAAATGTCTTACAGGAAAAACATAAATTTTCCTGAAAAACCCATTTTTTGCCGAAAAAACTTTTAAACCTGAAAAAAACATTTTCAACCAGGAAATGTATTTTTTTTCCCGAAAATCATTTTTTACTAGATTTTTTGTTTTGCATAAATCATTTATTTCCTCACAAGAAAATAACATGTCATAAATAAGATTTTCTACCAATTTTTTTATACCCGAACCCCACTTTTTTAGACGGAACGGCATCACCTGTTGGCCGTAATGCCACATCAACAATACCGAGGCCCACATGTCATAAATAAGATTAAAAGGCTCAAAATAATAGATCAATGATTCTTTGCAAAGATTGAGCGCAAAATTAATGTTTTCTGCAAAATAAGTAAAATAATCTTTTCTGCAAACCTACGCTTTAATGTGGTGGTTTTCTGCAATTCACTCTAAGTAAGTATAGAGCATCCACTGTGACTACACACAAGCGTCATCCTCATCACTGTAAGGCCCGATATGTGGTACTGTTCCAGATTTAGAGGTTTCCATCTAGATCGACGAAGCACATATGGGTCCCACCGCGACATACGACAATGTCATATGCCCCGGATTTCAAACATGAAATCACAGCATTACATATACAAAGATACAACATCTCATACAATCGGTATACAACTGCTTTGATACAATACAACAGCGGAAGATACATGTCTGAGTACAGACTACAATCAAATGCCTAGTGGCAAAGAGAAAAACATCGATCCCATAACCACACGGGTCCAGGCCCTCCGCCGGGATCCGCCTAACTAGTCGTCGTCGAGTCTCCACGTGAAACGTTGATCACCATACCTGTTGTCGATCGAGAACCCTGAAAAGAGTTTCAGGGTAGTATCATGAGTACAGAAGTACTCAACATCCAACTATAGTGGTCAACTGACCCAGCAAGGACTTCATCACTCGTCATTCTAGGACAACTAGTATTTTACGGTAAGGATGGGGTAAGTGGTGAGGTTACTGCCGCACTAGCATTTATGAAGTGGCTAACGATCTAGAGAGTAAGATGAGAAGCCAAGCATTCGATGAGGAATCGCCTCCAACAAGTCTGCTATCCACCTACTTACGCAAACATAACACCTATCCTATCCTTGTCCTCCTTTTCGCATCCCGACGAAGAAGAAGAAGTCAAGGCACACACACGTTGATCAAGTTATTAAATATGATTCAGTTGATGTTATCTATGAACAAGGAGTAGGTCTCAAGTCGTACATAACCGTGGACACGGCTTCTCGAAAAGATTTAACCCTGCAGGGGTGTACCAACTGCCCTTTACAAGGCTCCGCACGCATGCCCATCACTCTCAGTTGCTACCCATAATAGGCAACCATTTTATGATTTAGTTCCGAGAGATCCGAAACGACAGGTCCCTCTAGCTAACAACGAACAAATCCGGGTGGCTTCCGGTGAGTCGACATCCAACTCAAAAGCCGGCTGCGCTCTCGAATTGGCCTCTACCATATGGATGAGGTCGGGTTAGCTACCCAAACTAATGTGGGCAGCCCCCTAGCTCCCTGTGGTGGACCAACAAGAGAAACCATGTCTCCGCTGGCCCAAGTTATTTTAAAGGATATCTGCTAGGAGCGACCTGACAGACATATATGCATGTTTTCAAATGGTAAATCAGCTTGGGCCATCACTAGAAATGTTTGAAGCTAGGTAGGTAAGAAAAGGGGACCCCATAAAATCCCACACGCGGTTAGGCACGCTCAGTCTTAAAACCAATACCCGGAACTCGGATCCTAGGTGACTTGAATGGAACAAAGCGTCGGGGCGGGATAGCCTAGACCTTCCATCCTTCGTCGAATATAGTCAACATTATAATAATCATATCAGTCACAACAATATAATAATGTGATAGCCCAAAACCAAGGAGTAACAGGGTAACATCGTAGCATCCTAAGCATGCATACTAAGCAAGGGCTGAGCAACGAGCAATAATAACATAGCAATACATGGTTTGCTGGAAGGGGACATGGCTGTATCGGTTTGAAAGAGGCTGTAAACATGTGGTAGGATCAAACATCGAACCTGTCCTAGACTAGCATGCAAACCGCTGGTTGAAATAGAATGGATCATAAGTAATGTATAGTCCTTGCCTGTTGATAAGTCAAATTCCGAAGGTGTAGTTGATCGCAAGCTCGCATCATCTCCGAAGGTACCCGCGAAAGCACACAAGACGATAAACACTGGAAAACAATCAACGAGCAAGCACTCTATTACTACGAGGCAAACACGAGAAAGCATCAACAAGAGGGCAACACGAGATATCGCACCTACCGTCGAGAGCGGTTACTAACAGGTTAAGTGGAGTACTCGTCACACACGACGATACCGCACATTTAGAATGGTTCAAGTTGTTTAGCTACACAAGGTGAGCAAAGGTTATTAACATGGCATCTCACTCAAGCATGGCATAGCACACAAACATGAAAAGAGGTGAAGCACAAAGTAAACTATCTATGATAGTCAATTTAAGTGAGGCACAACCTAAACATGGCATTCCACTAAGTACCCCACGACAATTAAAGCATTTGGTACTGTTCTGCCCTAAACCATGTTTTAGGTTGGTTAACAGCAACAAACAATAGCATAAACACAAAGTACACGAAAAACTAATCAAGTTACATATAAAGAACACTTCAAGCGGAGTTACGATTAAAAAGATACAAGCAAAACAAGTTTGGAACACAATCTGCCAACATCAAGAAGCACACTTTAGAGCATTGCATAAACAGGATAATGAATGCAAACATGCTCACAAATGATATGCAACTAAAGTAGACATGGCAGGGAAGGCATGGTAAAAGAAATCATGCAAATATGCATCATGAACAACTAGTTATAGCCCATGCAAAATGCAATAAAACATTACTGGTCTAGGACTTAGTGAAAATCAGGAAAACAGGGGCAGAAACTGTTATTTTTATGCTGTACAAATAGGGGTAAAATTATATGCAGATGTGCAGCAACATGACATAGCAATATATGGGCATGAACTAGACATGTTGGTGATCAGGTACAAATAAGAATCATGGTCATAGGCATCATAGATCAAAAGATATTAAGCATGCAACATGGCATCAGAAAGTAATAGACTTAGAAAAAAACAGAGGTGTGTCAAAAATAGTGGCATAGCAACTTTGGAGCTAAACATATCAATGACCAGCAATGCAAACATGACAATGAAATACATATAATGAAAATAGACATGATGCTTAACAGTATGCAAAAATAATTAATACAATATGCCTCATGGATGTGTCACAATCATCAATCAAACTTGCAATAAAATAACATCAACAACACTTAACAGAAATTAGTAACAGTTAACACTCTCATGCCCACTTCAACAGAGATTAACAACATCAAGATGGCCTCAAATCAAAATGCTCACAAAAGATGAATTGAAGTACACACAAAACTAAACAATTTTCCTTTTGGGCTCAACATCATATGGGCAACAGATCACTCGTTAACTACATCGCAAACACGCAATCAGCAGCAATAATTCCAGACTTTGAAAAAATAACAGACAAGAAAAAAAACAATACAACAAAAAAAAAACGGGCCTCACCTAATGGGCACGGCCCAACTGGCGGTGCGCTGGACCAAGGAGACCAACTGGGCTAGGTGCGGCTGGGGCAAGGGAGCGGTGGAGCTGGGCCGCGTGCTGGCGGGCTTGGCAGGCCGGGCCCAGGAGGAGGCTGGCCGGCTCTGGTCGAGCGAACGCAGCGACGACGTCCTCGCCGGACTGTAGACGGCGGCGGCCGGCCTAGGTGCGCTCCGGCGAGCACGGGGCAACGACGCAGGTGCGGATCCGGGCGCAGGGGTCGCCAGGGAGGCGGATCCCGGCGAGGGGCGGGCGAGGCGGTCGCTGTTGGGAAACGTAGTAGAAAACAAAAAATTTCAGCCTACGAATCAAGAACCCAAGATCATCCAAGAAGATTGCATACAAGGTTTTAGGTCATGGCTCACCAACCGATGTAGCGGAAGTAGAGTTGGTGAAGCTCGTGGACGTAGTGGAAGTAGATCTCGCAAGTTCTCCCACGAACAGTCCCTCGATCAATCCCACGAACAAGTCCCGCGATCTAGTCCCACGGACAAGTCCCATGAACAAGCTCCTCGAAGAAGGGTCGAAGGTACGACCCCTCCATTAGTATCCACACATCCCGTAGCAGCAATCCAGCAGCGCTCCGCCGTCCAGAGATGAACGCCACCGAGAAAACTAGAGGGAGAAAACCCTAACGGATTCCGATCTAGAACAGCGTCTAAACCGGGGTCTAATTGTGGAGCAACGGGGTTTAGAGGAGGGAGGGTGGCGCATAGGCCTTGGGGATTGATTGTGTGTGTCTTCCCCCACCCTTGGCTCACCTTATATAGGTGGCCAAGGGGCCTAGGGCGCAGCTCAAGGAGGTTTGGGAGTCCAACTTGGACTCCCAAGCCTTCCAAACCTACACATACCTTCCCACCGGAAACCTTCCATAATGGTATTTGGAAATCCCACCTGGAGGATCTCCCACCCCTTTTTGGTGCGCCCCCACCACCTGGCCGGCCAGGGCAGCCTAGGTGGCTTGCCCCCCAAGTCCAGGGGCGCAGGGTAGTGGGTGGTACTGCCCGGAATCTTCCGGAACCTTCTAGAAGCTTCCAGGACCTTCCGGGACCTACCGGGACTGTTTCGGGACATTCCGGACACTTTTGGAGCACTTCCAATACCTTCCGGAACATCTAACGAATGTTCCGGAGCCATCTAAATGGGTTTCGGAGCCATCCGGGCAAAGGTTATTATGTCCGGTGAACACAACATATTGTTTAAGCTGTCCACCGATCACCGAAACTATTCCGGTTGATCGTAAACTTTCCCATTATCATTTTCATATGTTCCGGAACCACCTGGGACTACTCCAGAGTGATCCGGACATATCCTTAAATACCCAAAACTACTTTTTGTGCCCTTATGAACTATTTCATAAATCCCCGGAACTACTTCCGGTACCCGTATGAACTATTCTGCTTTGCTTCCACTAAACCTTCTACCATACTAGTATTCTAACAGACTACTGCTCGTTAAGTGTGTGACCCAATAGGTTCGGTATAATGCGGACATGACTCAGAACATCTTCCGGACATAGGTCAACAGCCTTTTGTCAATAGCCAATAATCAACAGCGGAGCCATGGACACCCATGTTGACTCCCGCACATACACGAAGAAACTTCGAGTGAACCATTATGTTTAGTCATGTACCATTCCCTTTGCTTCGCGATATATGACAAAGTTAGAGGAGAGAAGTTTGGCACCCATGTGTAACAACTTTTGAACACAAGCCACTCGTTATCCTCTTTGCTCGTTTGTCCCTTTTCTCGTTATCGTATTCCGGTATCCCCGTGACTGAATCACAATGCGTCTGGCCAGACTATAATGGATACCGTCATACCGAGTGGGCCCGAAGTGAATATCTTCTTCATCGTGAAGGAGCAAATCCCATTCTTGAACTATCACAGTCACTAGCCACACCATCTTACATACCCAGAACTTATTTTACTACTTCCCATTTACGGGAGGATTCATCTAAGAACCAAAGCATGTCTTCCTGTGTGAAGCAACTCGATACTCTCATGGTCTAAGGAATTACGTATATGATAACATTTCATGATATGACTTATAACGTTGTTACGATGTGATCTCTAAGTATATCATTCAATACTGGGGTCGGTTCAACATCATTGTTCTGCTAACAATATGTTCCCATTGCTACTGACATCCTTGTTACAAGAACAATGTCCATGATTAAGAAAACGTAATCATCAGTTAGCACATGAGTTGGTCTTAGAGGCTAAACCAGGAACTCTTGGTGTTTACATTTCCACACATGCAAGTGAGTTTTCTTCTGAATCTCATAGTCAGGGTCATTGCAATTATAGCACAGAAATATAAACATTAATTACGAACGTGGAAATATATATAATAACATTTTATTATTGCCTCTAGGGCATATTTCCAACAGTCGCGAGCTCGAGCGGCTGCACGACCTCGTCGGCCATGGCGGCCGGCGGCAAACTGGTGGCTCCGGTGACCTGCAGGGCGGAGCAAGGAGGTGAGAGGAGGGATGAGAAGGGAGAGGAGGCGCGGAGGAGAGAGGAGAGGTCCTGGCAGGCGTCGCGCGGCGCGACGGCTCGGCTGCCGGCGTGGGGCGTGGAGGCGGCGGCGCCAGGAGGGAGAGGAGAGGTTGGTGGAGGCTGGGTGCAATCTGGGTCGTTGGATCGGCCGATCCGACGGTCCAGATCCGCTGGGAGGCTAGGGTATGGATTTTTTGGGATAAAACTGCGAAAATGAGGGAATTTTTGAGGCAAAGTGGAGGGTGGCTGCAATTTTGTGGCTAGGGAAACTCTAGAAAGTGGTGGGAGTGTGGTGGTCTTTATATAGCCCAGGTGGCTGACAGTTTGCAAAAACATCCCCGGTTTTTCTCTCTCTCGCGCGGTGTTTACGTTTCTGACCGCCGAGGGTCCGCAGGACCTCCGATTCGGGTAAAACTTCGAACTGCGCGATCAGCGCGTCGAGCCGACGGCGTTCACCTCCGCTGGAACCGTTCCGAGAACACTTTCCGGCGCGCTATAAAAATAACCCGTTTAATTATTATACAGGGTTTTTCGTTCCGTTGGGTGCGGCTGGTCTTGTGCGGTTTTCGCGACGGTGATCAGGTGAAACCTGGTGTTGCAAAGGTCGAGTGTCAGGATGGAAAGGGTCGGTCTTCGTCCGGTACGAGATAAGAGGGAGAAAAATAATCGTCGATCGATAAATCGAGGATGCAAACACCGCAAATAAATTAAACAATCAAACAATTCACACCGAATACATAATTTTTAATTTTTGATAAAATCTGGACTGTTACAATCACCCACCACATTCAATCTAGGGACTCCAACTACACCATAAACAACCATACACGAAGTGATCATCGTAGACCATACACGAATCGATCCACACATGTCAATAACGATAAACAACTCCAACTTTGACAACGAGCTTTGGAGAAGAATATGCATGGCTCACGCCGACTGATTTGACAACCAAATCCTCACAAACCCCTACTTTCCTTTCTTCAGAAACGATTATGTATGGTACACACGCCAATTAAGGAGGAAAAAGGTTGTTGATAAAAGGGGTGGTGGTGCTTCTCTCCAGCATTGAACAGGCACGAAGACCGGGACTCTTGGTCGACGAGCCGTACATCTTTCTAGTGAGCGGCTGCGTCTGTACTGGCTGGGCATCAATGCCAATCGCAGTGGCCGGCCGCACATGAACTCGACCGACGTCCAACGCGAGTGATCTCCATGAATGTGCGACGACTGCTTTGCATACGTGAAGGATTTCTATCTCAGTGGGCTATTGGATGGAGCCAGGTTGTTAGAAGCGAGTGTTTCTGATGTCCGAACTCACGCAAAGTTTTTTTTTATTTGGATCAGATTGACGAAAAAACAGTTAAGCGAATCAACCCGCAAACTGATACAAAACCGTGTTAAATGATAAAACTAGTATGTTATGTCTGTTTTAACTTGGAGTGAAAAAATAGCTTGCTTGCTAGGGGTTGCACGTACGCTTGTAGCTATAGTACCTCGCGCTACAAACTTACAGTACGGGCTTCATACGTGCGCTTGACTTGCACCTTATGCGTACATGTGGGCCAGCTTTGTACTCCCTTCGTTCCAAATTAGGAGTATAAGGGAGAATGGAAAAGCCTTATACTCTCGATGAGTTTTGCTTGGGTATACCTGAAAAGTTTGCATGCATGAGTCTTAAAGCCACCTAAAAAATCATTTTCGTTTACAACCAACAAATTTAAACACATATCATTTCAGTGAATCAAATAAGAAATGATAACAATTCAGTTTTTTAAATTTAAAATAAAAATCAAATCACATATCATTTCAGTGAATCAAATCAAACAAGAATAAAAAACATATTAATTTTCAATTTAATCTTTATTAAAACTAGCAAGATGGCCCTCGCAAATGCGAGGGCTAGTACTATATATTTTTTATTTTTTGTTGTTTATATTTTAGTCATATTTTTTATTTATTTTCTTGATACATTTTACAGTTTTTCTATGTGATCATGTACTATTTTTTTCCATGCTCATGTACTATATTTGTGCATCATTTTTCATATTTGGTAGCATATTTAACTTTATAGTTTGGCCATAGTATGTAGATGATTAGGAGGTTTATTGTTTTATAAATATAGTAAATAAAATAGCGAGAGAAAATTGTACTACAATCTATAATGATGCAACAAAATTTTCAGTCAAGACAAATAAATTTAGAGGTGAATATATGTATTAAAAGGTAAAAATTTCCAAGGAAATTAGTGGCGGAGCCAACAAAAATGCACTTTTGTGAAATATGCCTTGCCAAAAGTTGCCACAAAAAAAATTAATGATGCCCTTTTTTCTATTAGCTGGCACTATAGCAATCACTATATGGTTAAATGAAAGTAATGGACTGACAGTCAAGTAAACTCTAAATCCATATATATGTACGAACTAACAAAGATGCGTATCATGGAATGTGAGTTGATGCAACTGTTAAGTTAGAAGTATACAACACGTATTGGAAGAAGAGTAAAAATGTTCTAATCTTTAACATTAACACGCAAAAAAAGCAATAGCGTTTTAGAGTGATGCCACTCAAAACATCTATACATCCATTAGTGTTAGGAAATCTAATTCATCCCCAATAAGAATAAGAATGACAACATCTGGAATGCATTTCTTCATTACTCATGTTTGTGCTATATTTACCACAACATTAAAAGCTAAAAATTTATAGTAAAATGTTCTAATCTTTAACATTAACATGCCAAAAAAGCAATACCATTTTAGAATGATGCCACTCAAAACATCTATACATCCATTAGTGTTACGAAATCTAATTCATCCCCAATATGAATGACAACATCTGGAATGCATTTCTTCGTCACTCATATTTGTGCTATATTTACCACAACATTAAAAACTAAAAATTTGCTCATGACCTCCAACTTTTTTTTTCTGCCTAGTGTGGACTTTTTTCTTTTCTTTTACGGGGATGGTATGGAAACTTGCGAATCAAAATGGAGCTGCTTTTGAATCCTTTGCTCAAGAAGATGCCGGGAGTGTAAAGTCACTATTATATGATAAACTTCAATTATTAAATTCAGATCTCATGAAAGCAGAATTACATTTAGATACAAAAAAAGTCTAAAATTCCCTGCCGACATCTGTTTTCTAAATGCTAATGAGAGCTGGCATTATCTCCACCAAATTGAGGGTAAGAAATATTCATTCTCGTAGGTCTGCACTTAGTAAAATCGAGCAAGCTTCTCCACCATTACTAATCATATCATGCAATCTCATAGTGTATGGAGCACATAATCAAGAGAATGCGTGCCTTGTTGGCTGTGGCACAAACCCTTCAAATCTTAAGTTTAATGCATGTACCAAAATATTTAGATGGGTTGGATAAATCACGTCAGATTAAGACCTAGAGCAAGCTAGCTTTCCAAGCAGCCAAGTCAATTCAGCCCAAGAAATCGATTGTGGGGAGTCTCAAGCTAGTTGCACACGTCTTGGAGATACTCCACGAAGCTAGAAAGATGCGTCTGGCTTTATGCCGCTCGCCGAAACGATCGGCCGATCGGCTCAGGACACCAAGACTTCATGTACTGGAGCTTCCAGCTAGTTGCGAGCCAATACGGATCGATTTGCTCCACCAAGCTACCGATCAAGCTGTTCGACGACGCTAAATCGACTGACCGAGGGCAGCGAGACAGACGCGCCGGTGGCGGCCGGGTGCGTGAGTGAGGACATGAATGGATGTTACTCCCTTCGATCCATATTAATTGACACACACTTAGTATTATTAATTGTTTGATGGACTGGAGATCGAAGGGGTACTATAAACTAACTAATCTTGAGCGTGGGTGAATATTAGTTTGAACTTTAACGGCAACAGATCTTAAGATCGAGATCCATCATACGTGACAGATTTGTGCCATTTGTACATAACATTATTGGTACGTAACATTTACACTATTAAATCATAACCGTTAATATTTAATTTTTTTTGCTTTTAGTATATAATAGATATGTAAAGTTTTCTAGAAGGGTGTACCGAAGCAACCACATACGAGAAGAGAGCAAGTACACAAGCAACCATATACCATACGTAGGCAAGTACATACGTGGTTGGGCGTAGGCACACACAAGCTAGTCGATCGATAATGGTCCGTACGCAATTAATAATGTACTACGTCGATAGCTTAGTTTTGTACAGTACACTTGACTGACTGACCGACGAGGCAAATCAAGTTTAGTACTACTGCTACTAGTAGTATTGGCAGTTAAAAGTCGTTGTACTACAACTGCTAGTAGCTGGTGCCACTTGTGGCTAGTTCAACTTGCATTTGGGAGTTTAATTGTTAGGCGAATATTCATTTGGAAGAGAGAAAGAAGAAACAAATTAACACGTGGGGATCGACACCTATACTCTGTGATCGATCATCAGTTAAAGTGCATGTCACGGAAAGTATACTTGGTGCAGGCGAGATCGAGGTTGCAGCACCTGCCTGGCCGGCCGGTACCCCACCCCACCGTCACACCACAAAAGCTAGCTACCAAAGCATATATACCTTGCATGCATGATGCATGGACACCTATACTCGACCTCGCTTTTTCATTACCTTCACCTCGTGCATGCAATTAAAATGTACTCATGCATACTTATATGCTTTTATTTCAGCAACTATAAGTTTGCACTGTTTGATTTTGATCAAAATTTATATGCATTATTTTTAAGAATGGAACGAGGGAGAAACGAGAGAAAAACACTCACCCGCCAACCCCTCGCGTCGCCAGCGTGCGGCCGGTGGGCATCCCGCGCCACCGCCGGCCCTAAGCCCCCTCCCCATCACCAGATCTCGATGGCGGGGGCTCCTCTCCCCCCCCCCCCCTCCGCATGGTGGTGCATTGCGGAAACAGTGACACCGAGTGGAGGTGCTACGCTGCGTGAGGCCTAGTGGTGCAATGGTGATTCATGTGACGGCGTCGAGGGATACAACGAGGTGGTGTACAATCGTGTGGCAGTGGTGGCCGGTGCTACCGAGGGCGTTGGCTTCGTCTAATATGTTAGGCGGTTGGCGCGGGATGTGTGCAGGCCATGGGGAGGTCGATGCTTGGACAACGTCAGACGATGCGGGGGGTCGATAACGGTCCGGTGTGGTTGGTGTGTTGCCTTCCCTCGGTTAGATCTGGAGTGTCGAATCTGGCCATGGGGAGGGCTTGGCGGTGGCATTGGTGGCATCGATCATAGACGAGGTTGCAGTTGCTTCGTGGCGATGGCCTGCGTGTGGTGGTGGGGGTGAGGGTGATGATGGTTTCTCCCCTCTTTTGGGGCTAGTGTTTGCAGTGTGGGTTTGCGCGACGGAGATGGCCATGATCTGGGACTTCTGCTCGGGCAGATCGATCAGATAGAGGCACGGGGAGAGACGGAGCTTCCGCTCCGGGTAGGCCATGCGGCCATGGTGGGCTTGGTCCGGGTGATGTCCGCGGACATTGAGGTCCCTCTCCTCACGAGTTTGGTAGTCGATGGTGGTGGTCGGGAGTCTGCCACTCTGTCATGCAGATCAACGTCATACCACGAACATGGCGTCGTGCGAGTGTGTTCATCGACGTCTATCGGGTTTTGTCTAACATTGTTGAATAATTAATACTCCCCCGTTCCAAAATATATGGTGTATTTTTTTAAATATCAAACATTCTTATAACAAACAATATCAATATCTACCATACTCAATAAATAAAGTATAAAAATACATTTCATGGAATGATGTGAGATTATGGATATCAATATATTTCTCATAAATTTGATCAAAGTTAAAAAAGTGTTTAACTTTTTGAAAAACTTATACAATTTATATGTTGAAATGGAGAAATAATATATACCCATGCGAGTCAATCTATGCAGAGGCCTAGGTTGATCATCCTTTAGGCCTTTCCTAAAAGAAACTTCCATCCTATTTTGGGGGCTCCGCTATTTTGTCTTGCTAGCTAACACGAACAAAAACGTTGGTATGTGTACAGCTTAGCACACTACTTATAACGGGAGGATTATATGCACTTGCCAGCTATAGCTCAAGCCGGTAGAGGTAGATTAATTATGTTTACTCTGTGGTCTGTTTATGATAGCTAGTGTGCCTAATACTTAACTTGATTTAGGAGCAGGCAGGCTGGCTGGCTAGCTTGCAAACAAGACAATAATCTCATCTCCAAGGAAAGGAACCTGATGCATATGGTGGCCCTTTAATTTACTTGGTGGTGCAGAAACCAAACCACAACATGCATATATCCAAAACACATCTCGTCCATCCAAACATAGTGGTACTAGCTAGTATTCCCTCCGTTTCAAATTAGATGACTTTCATTTGTATACATGTCTAGATACACATGTATACAAATAGAAGTCATTTAATTTAAAACGAAGTGAGTAGCTATTACCTCTGTTGCATATGCATGAGACAGAGGTAGTTCAATTTAAATTATAAAAACATCTTACATTATGGAGCGGAGGAAGTAGGTAGCAAGTAGGCAACAAATAACACTCATCTCATCCATATATATACGATAAGATACATGTATATATGTATGCACACATATGATATGGCAAATTGCCCAACACCCAAACACACTCACCTCATGCGTCACTAGCTAGCTTAGCCAAGTTAGAGCATATATATCTACATAACATGCTCAACTAGCCACCTTGCAATTAATTGCCCCCTTTTTGCTTGCAAAGTACCCTCTCCATATTCCCTTTCCAACTTTGCCTACTTCACTGTCCATATCTTTCTCAATTAACCAACCGCAACAAGCTACTAGAAAGATAGCTGACTTGATCAAGAGGAAACGTGCATGCATGCACCACCACTCGAAACGACTGTCCATTGCTGGGTTATAAATAAATGCAATTAACAGTTTAAGGAAAACGCTTAGTACTGTTTATTCACCTCAGCAATTAATTGATTATACCTAATTAAATAGAAGGAGAACATCATAATTCAAAGAGATTCATCTGATGTGAGAGTGCATAATTTTTTTTTGAATCTGCATAGATATATTTTGTATACAGGATAAATTTGTACTAGATGCATGTGCAGTTGCCACTTGGTAGAGCTGAACTAAGCTAGGAATTGGACACATGCATGTTATGTTAAGAGAAGAAAAGGTGGATCATAGTAGGCCACAACATTGCACCCACTCCCTTAATTTCCATCACATTTCAGGCAACCTCCACCACTCGCTCACTCGCTCACTCACTCACACTGATCCACTGGCCAAACCTTTTCTTGTGCTCACAGGTCACAAATAACTGGAATTCTTTTCATTCCAATTTTATATATTTCAGCACCAATATATATTACATGGTCATGTTTACATATATAGTTACATACATACATGTGAATGTCAATTAATTTCCTATAGTGTCAACCTTCCGCCAAAGAATCGAAAGAATCAATTTGTATGTTACAGTTTTCCTTGATATATGTTCCAAGGAGCAAATTTGTAATTTGGTATAGAAGAAGAGGAGGAGGAGGAAGAAGAAGAAGAAGAATGATCCAACAATCAATCAGTGTTAAGAAACGGAAAGAATTCGTGCATGCAACGTGCCGATCAATAATGGCAATCCACCAGCGCGGCGGTGGAGGCGGCCGTGAGCATGAGCCGTTTCTTGCCGCTGTCGAATGGCCCCAGGCCGAGCACCACCGGCGGCGCTGGCGGTGGTGGCGCTGGCGGGTGTGACACGCACTCCTCGTCGGATGGTGCCGGCAGGTTTAGGTCGAGCTCCAGGTTGATTCCGGCCGGGGTGCTGTCTTTCTTCGTCGTGGACGTGGTGATCGCGGTCACCGCGATGGTTGCCGTGGCGCGATCGGCAGGCGCGTGCAGCGGCCGGTGGCGTCGCATGTGTCCGCCCAGCGCCTGCCCGGAGGCGAACTCGGCGCCGCAGATGGAGCACTCGTGCACCCGGATCCTGTTGGTGTTGACGGCGTTGCAGCCGGGGTTGTTGAGGCTCAGCACGGTGGTCACGTCCGGGGCGGCGTCGATCTGGGACGGTGGCGGCGACGCTATCGTCATAGTCGCACTCGCAGGCGGTGGTGGCGAAGCCGTCTTCATCGACGGCGGCTTGGACAGCTTGGCGATGGCGACGCTGGTGGCGTTGGCGGCGTTGTCGTCATCGGCGCCGGCGAGGCGTGGCTTCTTGTGGCTGGCGCGGTGGCCGCCGAGGGCTTGGAAGGTGGGGAAGCACTTGTTGCACGTCTTGCACTCGTACACGTAGAAGCCGGCCCGGACGCCGTCCGCCGTGGTGGCCGCCTCCGTGTACTTGCGGCTGGTGTACCTCTCCGTCTTCGTGGACACCACCGCCGGCGAAGGCGCCGGCCGGGGGCCAGCCGCGGCCGGAGGAGGCAACGACGTATCCCGGCGAGCCTCCTGCGGCACCGTCGGGGGCGGCGGCGGCCTCGAGTCGACGACGACGGGCGGCGCGGCGCCCTGGGCGAGGAGGATGAGGCAGTGGGCCATGTCTTCCTCCTCCGTGGTGGTGCTCTCGGAGGAGGACGCGGAGGAGCACGCCATGGCCGCCGCCGGCGACGACGTCTGGTGGCGCGGCCTCTTGGTGCGCTTCCGCTTCACCACGGAACTGCCGTGCTGCTGCTGCGGACGATCGTCCACGGCCCCCTCCTCCCGGAAGAGCACCAGCTCCATGGCCGACGTTTGCATGCCGCCGAAGCAAAGAAATTTAGGCCTAGAGAGAGAGGGAGAGAGAGAGAGAGAGAGAGAGGAAGAGAGTGGCAGGCAGGTAGAGGTAGGGAGGGAGGCTGGCTCTGTACGTGGTTTTTATGGCGCGAGATGGAGGGACAAGTGGAGCTACACACGCTGGCTAGAGAGAGAGAGAGAGAGAGAGAGAGAGAGAGAGAGGCGTTTTGGCTTGCACATATAACAAAGAGATGGATCCGGCAGCTACTACTCTAATCAATGGAAGTTTCTCTTGGCCTCTAATTAATGGACAAGCAAGCCTCCTAGATAGATAGATAGATAGATAGCTTTCTCTCTCTAGAGATGAGAGAGAAAACACCCAGAGAGAGAGAGAGAGAACAAGAGCTGTCTGGAAAAACCTAGCTAGCCGGCTTTCTCTTCTACCTGTGTCTTGTCTTTTGGATGCCAACTCTTATAACCTTCTCTAGAGATAGAAAGAGGGAGTGGTTTTGGTGGTTAATTGCTAAGTGCTATTGTTAGAGGGAGTAATAGTAGAAGGGTAAATCGATCGGTGGCCAAGGAAGGGAGCTGAGTGGAAATAGATAGCTAGAATGGGTGTGATAGAGCTGGCTTAATGCTGCCCATCCCCTCACTTAAACCCACTACTTGTGGACAATATCCATGCTTGGCTACCTGCCTAATTTCTTTCATGTGCAAAACATGTCTAGCTAGCCCTGGATGAATTAATAGCAACCCTTAATTTAGTCTCTGGCGCATCCTCTTTTTTCTCTCCTACTGCTTAACTTAATTAGCCACTCTCTCTCTCCCTGTGGTGTGGATCCTAATTAAGTGTGTAGTGAAGGTTATTCTTGAGGTGAAGCAAAGCTAGCCAGGTGAATGAATGAATTTGGAGTGTATATATTTGGTTGCCACTACAAGTGGAGAGAGAGAGACAGAGAAGGCAGAGGGAGAGAGAAAGGGATCCAATTAGAGGAGTGGTGAGTGAGTACTACTAATATTTATCAATTAATTAGGTAGTAGTACTATAGTGGTAGCAACAGCAACAAGCCAAGAAAGAAGGGATGGAAGCAAGCTCAATATTCCTCTGTGCATGTGTGATTCCTGGGGTGTCATGGTGTTGCACTGCAAGCCTGGATTCATCAGCCTCTCAACCAGCTCAAACTAATCACATCCCCGGCCTACTTTTCTTCCACTACTTTTTCTTTTTTCTTTTGATTTATATACATATGCAAGCATGTGGCTATTGATTATTTAGTTGGTGAAAAATCCTCGAAAATCCCCGCGATCCATCTCTTTATTAATTATAGTCACATGTTTGATGGTTTCTTGTTAATTTCCTTGTTCTTTTCTGTTGAAAAAACCCACAGACATATATACAATTGTCTTGAGAAATTCCACTGATCATGAACAGCTAGCTAGCTAGGTTGCTTGGCAGTTGGCAACTACAATTAGGAGGTAGTGAGGCAGTAGTGGCGGTGCAGCTGTAGATGCATTTGTCCCCAGCTAGTGTCCAGTGGCCACACAACACACCAAATAAGAAAAACTAAAAATAATACCCCCCCCCCCCCCCCCAATTATATAATTTCTTCTAAAGTATTTGCACCTCCACACCCAAAATGTTTGTTTCCGACCTGTCCCTCCATCACCTACCTTTTTAATTGCACTGTTTATCAATAGGAACAACTAATTGCTTGGTTTGTAAGCTATATGCAAAAACTTCCAATCCTCTGATGCAAATGGCCCATCTAAAATGGTGTTAGTTAGGGGTCACACTGATTAAGTACTTCCTTTTCTTACTTCTCAGGATGGCTAGATTTGGGTTGGTGCTACTATATAGGTTGCTGTGGCTACACTATCTCAATCAAAATGCCGTCCTCTCCTCCAAATTAATTGAGTCACACACACCCCCTTAATCACTATTCATGTACGTATACGGGTACATGACATATACTCAATAACCAACAACCATACAGTCTATGATACACATACAACTAAACCAAATAAATTATCTCGATGTATGCATATAATATATATGATAAACCAATTAACTAAATTATCGCGGATATTTCCAAGATTTTTTCTTAAGTTTGAAAAGAAGCGATTGATGTGGCATCATGTTGTGTGAGAGAAGTCAACGGTTGACGAGAGATTAGAGGGAGAGGGGATATACGGTTGAGAGTGATTAAATTAATCCAGTGGCGATTCTTGACGTGATCCTTGATCGTTGTTTGTTGTGTGGGGCAACAAGAAACCCCCCCTAGCTAGAAAATTGCAACCCATCCAATTGGGAGGATGATATGATGCTGTAGTGTGTGGTGGGGGCAAGCAAGGCATCACTTCACTTGGCTTAATTAGTTGGAAGCTGGTTAGCTTCCTTTCTCTCTCTAACAAACTTCCTCCAACCTCTCTCTCTCTCTCTCTCTCTCTCTCTCTAGATCTCTCATCATGCACACATGTTGGTCACTCACTTGCACTTCAACCCAGAGTGAGTCAGCAGTAATGGATGCCTTTTCTTCCTCCCTCCCTCTCCTTACTTTGCCATGACTAAATTAATCAGCTAAGCAGTGCAGGAAAGCTGCCATGATCCTGCCCATGATTGGCAATTAGCCGAGTTGTCCCACATGTGGAACCCTAGCTTTAAGGATCTATCATTAATCAGTGCATGTATTTGCTAGCTAGACAACTTAAGCAGCCTCACATGAGTGTGTGTGGGTGTGTATGTGATCATCCCAAAAGATTCAAAAATGCTTTTATACCATATTATTCCTCCCCAGTACGTACCAGTACAAGTAGTAGTCCAGTACCACACCATGTACATGTCAATCCACCATCTCTAAAAGTCAATACTAGTAAACTATTATTAATGGACAGGCTGGTACTTGATGTGAGGGCATAATCAACTTAACTGCAAAGCTCACATGGCGTGGCACTCCAATTAGTGAGTGAGGTTAACTAATTCAGGACAATCCAACGCACTGCACCAAACCATCTCTAAAGATCGCAGCCCGGACTTTTTTTTGTCATCCAACGCCTTGAATCAAACGATATGAACCGGTTTAGACCATGGTTTAAAATAGCAGGATATGTGATATATCGGCGGGCTTTTTTGGCAGCTATTTGCCGATATTTGACACAAGGAATCCCGATATATCACAGATATATCCCGCTATTTGCCGATATTCAACGAAGAAAACAAATATTGGCGAGCTTTCCTAGCAGCTATATCGCCGATATTCGGCTATTTAACGGGCTATCTTACTTCATGGTTTAGACGTTCGAATTTCCACAAACTGAAAGCAAATCGGGAAGGTTTATTAGCGTCCGGACTCCCCATGTGGCATACGGTTGCATGGTCCCAACGAAACCCTTGTCGAGCACGAACCCTTGTCGCATTCATACCACTCTAGAGCCGATGCAACGGGCGGCGGTCAACCATATTGATGCTGATCATATTGACTTAGATTAGACGGTTGATTGGCACCGCTTCAATGCGGACACGACGATCGAGGAGGATCCTCTCTCGCTGCCGCGTAGCCAGGACAACTACGCTGCCCCTCGCGACAAGGAGGTGAAGAACTAGGAGAGAGTGCATGAAGCGATGATCGCCACGCGTGCATACACCTCCTCCACTACCTCGGACATGACAGTAGGAGCTCCTCCTCACACACCATGACAACAACTGGCAAGGAGGACAACTAAGAAGGTGCATCAGGAATAGTGCAACGCGGTGTGTCGGGCAGTGTTCACTACATTCAACGTGGCATAGGAATGGGTTTGCGGATCTTCCATTGTCCCGAGCCGAGGATCGGTCCAGGACCACTGCAAAGACACCTGCCCACCGTCAACACCGATTCAATGATCACCTTGTCAAAGTTGGGTTGGTCGAGACTGAGCGCGCCGCCCGTCTCCTCAGCAAGGCGTAGTGGAAGTCGTTCAACCGCTGGAAGGACGGCTACAACAACGACGATGGAGGTGCTTAGGTATCTCGCTTGTTTTTTTAGTTAGTTTAGTGGAAACTTTGTTAAACTTTATCCATTTTGATATAAATCAAATATCGTCATCTTAGTATGAACTTTTTCCATTTTTAAAATGATCGTTCGAACCAACGTTGGACATTTGATGCACCGGATTACATAGCCAACTCCCTTATCACGATCCGCGGATATTTGATGTGTTTGTTTTGTTAACGGCGTAGAATTTACCCTTAGGTAATTAAAGTTTCTGACCGGTCCTGTAACAAGCCTCGTCGCATACATGTTCTCCCTCATGTCTTTTCGAACTACCAAAACGTGAGGTAGTAGTTGCTTAATAGGCAAAACAATTGACCGTAAACCGGAAAGATCGGGTGGTATATACATAATTCATTTTTCTTTAATCAAACAGCAAAAAGAGAACCATGTTTAATTGGCAGATCAACATAGAGAAGTCATGAACAACAGTTAAGCAGCAGCAGTGTGAAAAATTGTGTTGGCCGGTGGATGTTGGGCTGTTGTAACCATCCATTACGACGTGGACACGTACCCATGTGAGAGAGATGGAACAGAAACTGCATGAAATCTGCCAATAGAGAGAGAGAGTTATAGTCATTGTTTAAAATAGCCGGATAAGTAATATAGCGACGGACATTTTTGCTGATATTTGATAATAAAGAATCCTGATATATCACAGATATATCCAGTTATTTGCCGATATTCAACGACATAAATAAAAATCGGCAAGCTTTTCTGGAGCTATATCGTCGAAATATCGGCCATTTAGCGGGCTATCTTATTCTTTGGTTATAGTGCCAAACAATGCATACTTTATAATAGTGTGTGTTTTCAAAGAGAGAAAGAGAGAGAACATATTATAGTGGTTGGGAATATATATGGGAGAGATGGAGATGGAAGCAAATATGTGGTGCTGTTCATGGACACCCACCATGCACACACACCAGCGGTGCCTGGGAACGGAAACGGATGACGAGTGAAGTAGTAGTGGGACACTCGACGGTAGCCAGCACTGTCATCACTTGCAGCAGCAGGAGGAGAAGGAGATCACTGCTAATTAATCGCCACCATGCATTAATCAACAAGTGGCTGCTGGCTGGGCCACCACTCCTCACGTCACGCTCATGGAAGATCAGAGGGTGGCATGACAAGATCATCTCAAAATACATATCTTTATTTATCCATTCATTTATTTACCTGTTCAAATATAGTATTAGTCATGCATGCATGATGGAAGTTAACAAAGCGGCGACTAATTAATCAACACCTGTGCAGTAGTAGTAGTAGCTGGGACTTGACAACTTGGAAGAAAGCCTGGGATATATAATTTCTGTAGTATTAATCAATCTGTATATGCCTAGCTTTGCTTGCTGATGGAGGTGTATTATTGGTGCAAAAAAATTCAGATTAGTGGCGTGGAGTGAAGGGAGATCGAGAGGGAGGACGGGGTGCGGCAAGTAGCTAGTGTTGTTGATGTTGTTGGCTTTGCTCATGGGCAACCACTCCTGATCCACATCCAGCCATCCACTCACTGATTGGCACCAGAGCCAAGCCACACCACCAATCCAACCTTGCTAATATTCCAGGGGCAACCATGCATGTGGCCAGAATCATCCCTTGTTCCCCTCCTCAAGCCATGCATCAACATATATATGGTTGAGTGCATGTTGCAACAACATGACACATTTCACACATATTCTAATATGCTCTCTGTACGTACGTGGCCTGTGGCTGCTAGCTTCAAGAAACATCATCTTAGCTGCTGGTGCCACAGTCTTGCTTCTTTCAAATGCTTCTCCAGCAGTTTGTGCGTAGAGATAAGTGAAGGGATAAGATCAGGATATATAGATGAGACAGTTCTAGGAATCTTGTGTGTTTTCATCCTCAAAATGTACTTGACTGTCTTACTACTGGCCAATAAGCACCCGCGACTTCGACAACACGAAAAGAGAGGACGAACAAAAGATCACAAACCAATCAATTTTTTTTCTTTTTGTATTACATATATATGATATATATGCTTTGCAATTCCAAATTATGCGGCTCATAAAAATATTTTAGGAACTCGTAAATATAATTAATTAATTAATTATCTGGTGATTAAGTATTAGATTCTAAAATCATAAATAAATAAAAGCTAGCCTTAAGTTTGGATTGCTCATGGCTGGCCAGTGCCACCGATCGATGCCTAGTCTCTACTCAGTGCCACTCTAGTCTTATCCAACAATACAGGAGGAAATTAAAACAGATTCCACAGAAAGAAACTAGCTAGATCTCTCTCCATCCTCCACGGACCCGCCGATTACGACCTGAAATGAACCGCCAAATAATATCTAGGATAAGCCATATATGAAGATAACAATCCTGGGCCTTTCTTTTTCTTCCTCCGCTTTCCCCTTTTCGGAAAAGCTGGTCTGGGATTTGGTTAAGCCAATCGATCGACCACACGATATATATATTCACCTTTTTCGGACAAATGCCTGCTAAGTCTCTACTCTACTTAGTTGGCTCACAATGCAACACTGCCCTGCCTAACCCCAAAATTAAACTAGCTAGTACATTGAGATGAGAGTAACTGTATCTGAACTCCACAAAATTAAAGATGCCTAACTAACTAAGCAAGGGCGCGCATGACTAGTTGGGTGACCGGCCAAAACAGAGTGTGCTCATGACTTGTCTGCAAGACAAGTTGGTCATTCAGCAGCAACTCCTTTTGCTAGAGCTCAGCTCAGCTCAGCTCACTAAACCGTTGCTTGGATGATTGGATACAAACAGGTAGTAGTGAAGTGGGGGCATCGTCCTCATGGCCTGCTTTCAGCCCCAACCTAAACCATGCTTCCAAAACTGGCAATTTCGGTGGCTGCACTGTCAGTCGTCTTTACGGCACGCCTATCATATGCAGTTCATATGCATAAGAGAATGTCTGTGAGTGTCCGTGCCGCCAAGTAGACACCACTGTAGGCGGCGTGTTACTTGTTGATAAGGTCATTGCGGATTGATCAGATAGAAAAGCTAATTATCAAAAAATAAACAATGAGAGAGAGAGAGAGAGAGAGAGAGAGAGAGAGAGAGAGAGAGAGAGAGAGAGAGAGAGATGTTAAGCTGAACTTGTGAACAATTGTGCACCTCTAGTTGGTTTTGTCAGGACAAAAGGGTGTTGGTTCGTTGTCAATGTACGCACTGGATGCTACTACTAGCTAGTAGCGTGGTGTGTCATAGCCAACTGCTGATCTAGCTAGCTGCGAGCGACGACCTCCTTTCCTTTCCGGCGTTATCCCCTCCCCTCAGCACTGAAATTATAGCCAGACCTCGACGTCGCAGGCAGAGGCAGCAGGACCAGATCAGCTCAAATATCCATATATACTGTCTATTGTGTTCCTCATCACTGTTTTAGTGACCACAAAATACACACGGATGGTGCCAGACGACCACACGCAGTCAGCTGCCTGCCAGTAGCATGAGTATTGTAAGTAGCTAGCTAGTTACTGGTGTCACCGTACAGACAACAGTGAACTGAAGTGGCTCTCTCACTCTCTCACTGAAGCTTGTTGATAAGTGCCAAAGTACGTCGTCCTCGTCCTTGTCATGGTCATCATTTCATGGTAGTAGACCTTGTAGCTAGACTTGTTGGTCATCCTTTCTCTCTTCATATTTTTCCTTGGTAGCCCTCTTCTTCTTCTTCCCTCGTTTTAGCCTAGCCAGAGATCTTCTTTTCACCCCTGGTACCCAAAGATTTGTCTCTAATAGTCAAATCCCCAATAGCCAAAACAGGGTCTACATAGTTCATGTGTCGAAGGTGAAAACGATTGTTCTTTCTCTTACGCACAACGGGGAAACCAACCAACCTTGGTGGTTGATCTCCCTTTTGTGTGAGAAGAGAAAAAACGTTGCCTGAAGAGAGAAGCAACATAGGCCTTTGATTTTAATTCCTGATTAAATTTGCTTTGTGTGCTAATAAGTTTTTTTTCTTCTGTGTGCGATAAAAACAGCTTCTCCTGGACCTTGAGTGACAACATGAGTAGGAAGAACCAGTTGATTTAAATTTCCTCCTCGTATAATTATTTTCTCATAAGTTATTTTTAGGGCCGGCCTATAAGCCGGGCAAAAAGGGCGACCGTCCAGGGCCCCAAGAAATTAAGGATCCAAAATGGTAATCTTTATGGTATTATCTATTAAACATAATAAAATATTAATACTCACTCTATTTAATTGAATGTCTGAATTAAAATTTTGTTCGACAACATATAATTTTGACAATGAGTTTTCACCTATAATATGTTTAAATTAATGTCAATATATATAAACAAAATTATTCACAAAACAAAATGTTGTAATGATGATATCAATCACATTTTCATAAGTGAATATCAAATAATAAAATTACATATCAAAATAGATTAGAAACCACACATTTTATATTTGTTGATAATTACTCTAAGCATTATTATTTCAATAAAAAGTACAAAGTATAAACAATTTTATGAAAATTTGTCTGTTGCTAAACAAAAAAGGATGAAAAATGAGATCATTGTCTCAGTTTATATTATAAAACTTTCTATAGACACACTTACTTAATCATATACTAGAAATTACTATCATGATATTTACGGGGTCATACTTTTTGAGAATCTTTACCATAAATTATATTCTCTCCATTCCTGAATAAATGATATTATTATTTTTAAAAAGTTAAATTTATGTAACTTTGATCAGATTTGTAGATAAATATATTGATATAAATTATATACCAAATTGGCATCATCACAATTATCTTCAAACATATTTTCATATTATATTTTTTATATATCATAGATATTGACTTTTTTCTATAAATTTATTCAAAGTTAAATAAAAATGTCTTTGTAACAGAACATATACACCTTATATCCCGGAACGGGGGAAGTATAAGTCTAGCACTGGTTACAAAAATATAAGTCTAGGATTGCCTTATATAAATTATGTAATATAAGAAAAATTGTTACAAAATATGTTTTACTATTTTTATATGATATCTAGTACAAACAAAAACAAACGAACTAATATTTATTAACTCTAATGCACTACCATGGGGGTAAAATAAAACAAAAGATAACTATGTTTGTAAGACTATAACTCGTTAGAAATAAGATCTAAATAACTATAAAAATGTAGTAAAAAGATATTTGTTCGCCTCGGGCCGAAAATAACTTTGGACCGGCCCTGGTTATTTTGTCTGTGTAACGAAGCATTTTTTTTGAGAAAACAGATGTTCTTCCAATCGGCTGGACATAGCTCTTCTCAGTCCATGCACCGACTGCTTGCCGAGGGAACTCATCTCAGCCGTTTGATCCTCGGATCGCAGCCATCCAGCCGCCTCATATATAGCCCGCGTCTCCCCCCATCTGGATCACGTCCACCTCCCCCTCCCTAGGTCAACTCGCCCCGCCTCCAGATTGTCGTCGCCTCGTAGCCGTACATCGCCGACGTTCGGAGCCGGCGGTTGCTCGAGGCAGAGGTAGGTTTCCAAGTCTCTCTCTCTTGTGGAAGCGATTTGCACCGAGATCTGATAGATCTTCTGTTTGTCAGAATGTTGTGCGATCTCGTTTCATTCTTTGGTCTGGTCGAATTCGTTCGAATTGATTAGTGGTTAGATGCGAGCTGTGAAGTCTCGTGGGCGATCTGCTAGGTCTCGTGTTCGTCATTTTGTTGTGAAATCCGCGATATTGTCGAACTTGTTCGAGTTAGTTAGAGGTTGGTTGGTATTGATTTGGTAAATCTAGGATACGATCTAATGTTCTGATCGATCTAGGGTTTCTGTTCCTCGATTGGATCTGTAAGGATTGGCGATATCTATTTGATTCGTTATACTAAAATAATTCCGTTCGTATGTTTGGCTGATCTGTGGAATCGTTTGTCATATCTTGAGGTCCTTTTGTTCATTTCGTTAATAGATTTTGGTTGGTAGCGACCCTACTTAAGATTATCCTCTGAGATTTGTAACCATGTTGTATGGATGTACTGGTTGATCGTGTTTTTAGTATACTAGATGATGTCCCGCACGTTGTTGCGGAATTTTTTTGCAAAATATTTCAGTAAAAATGTTTGGTTAAATGAACCATGTATATTTGAAATAATAACTTTTAAAATAATATATGGATTTAATATAAATATCATCATAAAATAAAATTCTCATGCATGCATGTTGCATGTGGATTTTTATTATGCATAGTGGCATATTGGGGTGGGTCTTTCTCATGCATGTTGGATGATGAGGTGGCATGCTTGGATGTTGAGTCGAATATGCTAGTGGAGGGTGATGTGGCATGCATGATGAGGTAGAGTGTGTGCATGTTGAGAGAATTGATAGTAGTGGGGAATGTAAGATTTGTGATGTGATTATTGTGGTGAACTTTGTGATGCTGCTATAAGTTAAAAGAAGTCAAACGTGAGATGTTAATGTATATCCTTTGCATCGTCGATTCTTTCGTCTTCCCCTTCCTTTCGATGTGAAAGAGAGCGATCTATAGATCTCTTGAAGGGGAGTGATTGATACTCTATCCTCGTTGGTTATCCCAAGTGGAAGGTTATATGAAGTGTAGCGGCAAATTTCCCTCGGTAAAGATACCGAGGTTTTAAGATTGTCTCCCATAGGACTCTAATAATGATAAGTAGGTGGTTTGACAAGTGAGGCGTCGAATCACTTGCTTCGCCTGGACCTGCACACGACACAAATAACTTTGCTTCCCCAACGAGTACAGAGAGGTTGTCAATCTCTCCGGTCTTGCTGTTCAAAAAGGATCAATGCAATAGATAAAAGATAATAATGATAACAGCTAGAAAGTAAAAGCAGAAAAATAAAAGAGCGTGTAAATAGTGATGAGAATATGGACCGGGATACCGTGATGTTCACTAGTGATGTCTCTCTCCCAAAAGACGATAAAACTGCTACGCGAGATAAAAAAAATCACAGCTGGACAATTCAAAGGATTAAAAACGCATCGCAATGCGAACTATGCTACAAAGAAAGGACGAGGCTCAAAAGCATTGGCGGTACGCCCAAATAAGTAGATCGAAATCCAACTGCATCTACTACTAATCATCCACCTTGTGATATCTATTCAGAACATCTCGCTGGTATTAAGTTGCGAGACCCCCAAAATGTAAACCCAAAGATGTTAATTGTTAGTGCTAGTATATTTTATTACTTGTTAAATCAATTATGAGTTACACTTCTTCTTTGTATTAATATTACAATTGCATAGGCCATGAAGAGAAAGATATTACTGATAAGTAAATTTTCAAACCAATTGCTACAAACTCTACTTTATAGTTGAAAATGCAAATTCAACCGAGGAGGTTGATGTCAAAGAGCACCCATTGGACATGATATCCCCAATTTAAGTTCAATTGATATGCAAACCGCCAAGAAAGTATCACTAGTGGACAGACCCCCCTTTCGTCCATCCCAAAAAAGGCATCGCTCCCGGTTCATTTCAGAACCGGGACCGATGCCGGGCAACGGTCCCGGTTCGTCTGGAATGGGCAACAGTCCCGGTTCATGTGAGGCAACGGTCCCGGTTGTTTCCACAAACCGGGACCAATGCTCTGGCGACCAACACGTGGCGCACTGCGAGGCATTGGTCCCGGTTGTTGGAAAAAACCGGGACTGTTGCCCTGGCTATATAAGCCCCCAACCAGCACTTTGCCATTTTGCCTCAAAAAATTTCAGGATTGTGTTGGGGTGGGGTGGGTGCTAGAATTTTTTTCCTTTGATTGCACACCAGGTGTTCGACGAAATATCCGAGCCACACTTAGGTCCTCAGAACACCGTATCCTCGGCCGAGGTTAGCAACCTTATCTTCTCCATCTGTAACTGATACAAAAATACTGCACGTGTGCATATATAGTGGTCTTTTCACTATTCACGAAGTTATTGTAATGGTTAATTATATGACGCAGATCGAAGCACGGATGCGATGGATGTACAGCGATCGACGCGGGTCCGAGTTTATTACAAACCTGCATACATTTCTCAATGTGGCTAATGCAAACAAAGTGGATAAGTTTATGCCTTGTCCCTGTATTGACTGTCGGAACGTGGCGGAGTACTCTTCCTCGAGAACACTTCAAGGCCACCTGCTTCGGAGAGGTTTCATTCCCGGATATTATTGTTGGTCCAAGCACGGAGAAAGAGGGGTTAGGCAGGAAGACAATGAAGAAGAGGAGGATGATGATAGCTATCCTATGTCCCCTGAAGAATTCGGTGACACTGCAATGGAAGACAATGAAGAAGATGGAGCTCCTCGAGGTGACAATGAAGAAGAACAACGGGAATCGGATGAGACCACTGATGGTCTTGGTCGGGTCATCTCTGATGCAAAGCGAGACTGTGAAACAGGAAAAGAGAAGGAGAAGTTGGAGACCATGCTAGAGGATCACAAAAAGCCCTTGTACCCAAATTGCGAAGATGGCAGCACAAAGCTCGGTACCACACTGGAACTGTTGAAATGGAAGGCAGATTTTGGTTGTTCTGACACCGGATTTGAGAAGTTACTACAAATAATGAAGTCGAAGCTTCCACCGGATAACGAATTGCCCGCGACAACACACGAAGCAAAGAAGGTTATCTGCCCTCTAGGATTAGATGTGCAGAAGATACATGCATGCATTAATGACTGCATCCTGTACCGCGGTGAAAAGTACGAGAGTATGGATAAATGCCCGGTATGCACTGCGAGTCGGTACAAGATCAGACAAGATGACCCTGGTGATGTTGAGGGAGATGACGAGCCTCCGAGGAAGAGGGTTCCTGCTAAGGTTATGTGGTATGCTCCTATCATACCACGGTTGAAACGTCTGTTCAGAAACAAGGAGCATGCCAGGTTGCTGTGATGGCACAAAGAAGACTGTAAGAAAGACGGGAAGTTGAGACACCCCGTTGATGGGTCGCAGTGGAGAAAAATCGAGAGAGGCCACTCAGACTTTAAAAATGAAGCAAGAAACTTATGGTTTGGTCTAAGTACAGATGGCATGAACCCTTTTGGAGAGCAGAGCTGCAGTCACAGCACCTGGCCTGTGACTCTATGTATCTACAACCTTCCTCCTTGGGTGTGCATGAAGCGGAAGTTCATCATGATGCCAGTGCTCATCCAAGGACCGAGGCAACCCGGCAACGACATTGATGTGTACCTAAGGCCATTAGTCGATGAACTTTTGGAGCTGTGGGCCAAACCAGGTGTACGCGTGTGGGATGAGGACAAACAGTGAAACAGGAGGAATTTGACCTGCGAGCGTTGCTTTTGGTAACCATCAATGATTGGCCCGCTCTTAGTAACATTTCAGGACAGTCAAACAAGGGATACAATGCATGCACGCACTGTTTAGATAAGACTAAAGGTATATATTTGGATAAATGTAAGAAGGTTGTGTACCTCGGGTGTCGTCAATTTCTGCCGCCCAATCATATCGTGAGAAAGAAAGGCAAGCATTTCAACGGTGAGGAAGATCACCGGAAAAAGCCTAAGCTCCCTAAAGGTGCTGATGTATTTGGTATGGTGAATGACCTAGAAGTAATCTTTGGAAAGGGTCCTGGCGGTCAATCTGTTTCGAAAGACGTCGTTACCGGACACGCGGCCATGTGGAAGAAGAAATCTATATTTGGGAGCTACCCTATTGGGTAGACCTAGAGGTCCGTTCTTCAATCGACGTGATGCACGTGACGAAGAATCTTTGCGTGAACCTGCTATGGTTCCTGGGCGTGTATGGGAAGTCAAAAGATACACCAGAAGCACGGGAGGACCAGCAACGTATGAAAGACCCATACCACAGGCATACTGATAAAGGGCGTCTAAGCAGCTACGCTCTTACCAAAGCAGAGAAGGAAATCTTTTTTGAATGCCTTAGAAGTATCAAGGTCCCAGCAGGCTTCTCGTCAAATATAAAGGGAATAATAAATATGGCAGAGAAAAAATTCCAGAACCTCAAGTCTCATGATTGCCACGTGATTATGACGCAGTTGCTTCCGGTTGCATTGCGGGGGCTTCTACCAGAAAATGTTCGAGTACCCATTGTGAAGCTATGTGCATTTCTCAATGCAATATCTCAGAAGGTAATCGATCATGCAAGTCTGGAAAGGCTACAGAAGGATGTGGTCCAATGTCTCGTCAGTTTTGAGTTGGTGTTCCCCCCGTCCTTCTTCAATATTATGACGCATCTGCTGGTTCACATGGTCGACGAGATTGCCATTCTAGGTCCTGTATTTCTACACAATATGTTCCCCTTCGAGAGGTTCATGGGAGTTTTAAAGAAATATGTTCGTAACCGTGCAAGGCCAGAAGGAAGCATCTCCAAGGGCTATGGAACAGAGGAGGTCATTGAGTTCTGTGTTGACTTTATTCCTGACCTTAAGCCGATTGGTGTTCCTGAATCGCGGTATGAGGGGAGACTGAGTGGAAAAGTAACGCTAGGAAAGAAAGCAAAGATATTTCAGGACGGGCATTCTTTGACTCAAGCACACTACACAGTTCTACAAAGTTCTATCTTCGTCCAACCGTATATCGAGGAACACAAGAATGTTCTACGCTCCAAGTTCCCGGGGGAGGATGACCAATGGATTCAAGTCAAACACATGGAGACTTTCGGCACTTGGTTGCAATTACGTCTCATGCATGACACCACTATTGGAAATCAACTCTACTTGCTGGCCGCGACACCGTCTGAGACTGTATTGACTTTCCAAGGGTACGAGATAAATGGGAATACATTTTACACGGTCGCCCAAGATAAGAAGAGCACCAACCAAAACAGTGGTGTCCGCTTTGATGCAACAAACGAGGATGGTACAAAGGACACATACTATGGTTACATAGATGAGATATGGGAACTTGACTATGGACCTACTTTTAAGGTCCCTTTGTTTCGGTGCAGTTGGGTCAACATGAATGTAGATGGGGTAAAGGTCGACCAGCTGTACGGAATGACAACAGTGGATCTCAAGAATCTTGGTCACACAGACGACCCATTCGTCCTAGCCAAAGATGTGGCTCAGGTTTTCTATGTGAAGGACATGTCTTCTAGACCGAAAAAAAGGAAAAACAAGGATACGAATACATCAGACAATGAGCCCAGGCGTCACATAGTTCTTTCAGGAAAAAGAAACATTGTGGGAGTCGAGGACAAGACAGACATGTCCGAAGATTACGATAAGTTTCATGAAATTCCACCATTCACAGTGAAAACTGACCCAACTATCCCATTAAGCAATGAAGATGCTCCGTGGTTACGGCCCAAGAAGCGATCATAAGCAATGTAGGAAACAAGTGATGTGTAATAATGTATTGAACCATTGGTGATTTTTTTGTGATGTTTGCAATTAGCCAAGTTTGAACATGATGCTTTCCAATTGTAGTGCTTTCCAGCTGAATTGGCGGCAATTTGTCTTTTTCAGCAGAGGTGCATAAGAAACATTTTACATAGAAACTTTTTTAAATTGTTAATAAAATATGGTCTAGTATAATACAAAAATGGTTTGGTTCAAATTGACATCAAATATTTGGTAGATCCTTCACAAAAAGACCCTACTTTCGGCACTCGGAAAATGAAAAATGGATTTTTCGTGCAACGGAAATGAAAACTTCCTTTGGCAAACCTGTTGGCCATTCAAATATACACACATATGCAAAATATGAGATCATTTGGGGAAACTATCATTTCAAATTAGCTATAACTTTGGCCATTTGGCTTGAAAGCCATGAACCTTCATACTCGATAGCTCATTTTGAGAAGACTTTTTTAATAGATTTGCATTATTCCAAGTTTGTTGGTTTGTATGGTTACTAGGACATAAATTAGGATGCAACGCAAAGGTTTTATATTTTTTTGATTTTTTTTGAATTGTTTAAGCACCGATTTCAAAATGCGGTCAAAACGGGGGAGGGGGGGCATGGCCGGTGATAGCTAGGTGTGGAATCTTGCAAAACTCTTTGTAGATATCTGATGAAATGAGTACTTGTGCACTTGGAAATGTTTTTTTGAAAAAATAAAGAGCAATCTATCAAGCACTGGTAGTTCAAATTTCACCCCGTTCCAGCTGAATTGGCGGCAATTTGTCTTTTTCAGCAGAGGTGCATAAGAAACATTTTACATAGAAACTTTTGTAAATTGTTAATAAAATATGGTCTAGTATAATACAAAAAAAATTTGGTTCAAATTGACATCAAATATTTGGTAGATCCTTCACAAAAAGACCCTACTTTCGGCACTCGGAAAATGAAAAATGGATTTTTCGTGCAACGGAAATGAAAACTTCTTTGGCAAACTTGTTGGCCATTCAAATATACACACATATGCAAAATATGAGATCATTTGGGGAAACTATCATTTCAAATTAGCTATAACTTTGGCCATTTGGCTTGAAAGCCATGAACCTTCATACTCGATAGCCCATTTTGAGAAGACTTTTTTTAATAGATTTGCATTATTCCAAGTTTGTTGGTTTGTATGGTTACTAGGACATAAATTAGGATGCAACGCAAAGTTTTTTTTTTTTTGAATTGTTTAAGCACCGATTTCAAAATGCGGTCAAAACGGGGGAGGGGGGCATGGCCGGTGATAGCTAGGTGTGGAATCTTACAAAACTCTTTGTAGATCTCTGATAAAATGAGTACTTGTGCACTTAGAAATGTTTTTTTGAAAAAATAAAGAGCAAATTATCAAGCACTTGTAGTTCAAATTTCACCCCGTTCCAGCTGAATTGGCGGCAATTTGTCTTTTTCAGCAGAGGTGCATAAAAACATTTTACATAGAAACTTTTGTAAATTGTTAATAAAATATGGTCTAGTATAATACAAAAATGGGTTGGTTCAAATTGACATCAAATATTTGGTAGATCCTTCACAAAAAGACCCTACTTTTGGCACTCGGAAAATGAAAAATGCATTTTTAATTAAAAATTGTAAAATTGTATAGTTAAAAAAATATTTTTCAAAACAAAAAAGGGGTTTGGATTAGTTAATTAAATTGAAGCACTTTTTCTGTTAAAAGTTTTTTCAAATTCCAAACAAAAAATCATTTTAAATTGAAACAACTAACTAATTAAGAAAGAAAATAAATTTGAAAAGGGCGGGAAGTCAAATAGCTTGCATAAAATGGGTCATTGGTCCCGGTTAGTAGCACCAACCGGGATCAAAGACTCAACGGTCCCGGTTGGTGCTACCAACCGGGATCGATGACCCTGGTGCGACGTGGCAGCACCACGCCCCTCCCCGCCCAGGCCAACGATCCCGGTTCGTGGCACCAACCGGGACCGTTGAGTCTTTGGTCCCGGTTGGTGCTACCAACCGGGACCAATGGCCCTTCCTATATACGTGCAAGTCTTCTTCCTCCTCCCCCAACTCCACCAAATCCCATCTTCGTCGACGCCGAAACAACTGCCCCGCGCGGAATTCCCTGTCGACGTCGGCAGGCTGCCCGCCGATTCGCCGCCTTCACGCCTCCTCCGAGCTCGCCGTCACCGCCGTTGGACCCTTGGTGAGCTTCGGCTCCTTCCCCAACTCCTCTTGCTTGCCCCCTAAGGCCCGAGCGCGTTCCCCCCCCTGTTACATGCTCCGGCCGCCGCCATGGCTATGAGCTTCGCGCTCCCTGTTATGCTCGGCTCGCGCCTTTGGCACCAACGTGCTCCTCGTGCCCCTTAGGCTCCAGCCAACCCCTCGAATCACTCAATTTGGTCATGTATCGTGGCGTGGCATTTGAACCGTACGTCCGCCGCCGCCATTGATGACCTGGAGCTCGCCTCCGTCCAGCTCGGCCGCGGAAACTGCTACAATCGACGCGGGGCAGTGGCATCTTTCCATCGAGACCAACCGCGCCTCAAACGGCCGCCGGAACTGGCCGGAACATCGACCTCGCCGTCTCGTCCAGTACGTCGCCGGCGTGCCCGCGAGGTTAAGCCTAGGCTAACCTCACCGACTGGTGGGCCCCGGTGCTTAATCCGGCTATTAAGCCCCTAACCCCCACTAATGGGCCACTGACAGTGGGCCAGTGCCCTGTTGAGTGTCACCTGTTTGTTTAAACGAAATTAAAATATTGATCCATTGACATGTGGGCCATAGGCCATTAACTGCCCCGCGCGGAATTCCCTGTCGACGTCGGCAGGCTGCCCGCCGATTCGCCGCCTTCGTCTTCCCCGCGCGCGTGGCCGCTGCTCCGCGTCGCCGCCGCCGGCCACCCTCTGCTCCGCCGCGGCGCCCCGAGCAAACTGCCCTACCCCTACACGCTCGCGGTGAGAAGCCGCCCGTTTCGCCCTTCCTCGCGCGCCGATTTGTCCTCTCCCTCGCCGTTCCCGTGCGCTGCAGGTACTCCGGCCGCCGCCACGGTTGCGCCGGTACTCCCTCACCGTGGTCTGCTTGGCGTCGCCGGCGAGCACGGGATTAGCCTACTCTATGACATGTGGGCCCTGCCCAGTTAAAACCTAATTAAAATGTTTAGTTAATATATAAGTGACTTACATGTGGGTCCCCCCCCCCACTGATTAATTAGATGAATTGTCCGGTACTGCTACAGTACCCGGATCAATTTATTTCGAACACGAAAGTTGTTCGGAATAGGTCAACTCACCCGGATACATAACCCACACGTGTGTCGGATGTCTACGACACCTCCGGCATCACCCCTCCCCCTCCGGACACCTCCGCGCAGAGTATCTTAGCGGAACGACGGGTCAGGTGTATTCCACCGGTGTGCGGCGGGCCTGGTACTGTTCGTGGCCCAGGAGCAGGAGTACCCCAGCGGAGCTTACTACGACGTCGAGTACCCGACTGACCAGGAGTAGTTTCGGTGGTTCCCAGGCGAGGTCGCCATTAGCGCCGAGCTTATTGCATCGTTTTACGTTAGATCGTCGATTGCATTTCATTTGTCATGCCTTGTATTGTTTGCTATGATTGCCGTGTATTTACTGTTTCTCCCCCCCCCCCCTTTAATCTCCGGTAGACTCTGCTGCTACCGTTGACTACACCGCTGCCGCCTACGATTTTCATTATAATAGCTTGCAATTCTTAATTTTCAGATACTATGGATCCAATATTTCATAGAGATGAAAATGAGGAAAACTTGCTTCACGATATGATCAACGACAATGAAGGTCAAGATGTCACCCGTCGGTTTCTGAACGATTCCGGTGAGGGAGACGAGTCTCTCCACCGAGAAGAAGCATCGGACGGGAGACAAGTCGGCTCCGGCTCCGCCTCCGGCGGAACCTTTAATCTCGAAAACACCGGCGAGGTTGATTAAAATGTTGTTAATTAAAATGCAGCTGTATATGTACATGCATATATTAACACTCTTTCTTCTTTTAGCACTCCGGATCCGGATCCGGCCATTCCTCCGCAAGACCGAAACGAGGCCCAACCAAAAAGTTGGCTGACAATGTGAGGTATAGGATCGAAGAGGTCGGTCCAGACGGCGAACCGTTAGCTCCGGATGATGTCAAGAAAAAATTTGTGAAGGCATGTGGAACTCTTGTGAGGGACAACATCCCGATCACCATTCGAGAATGGATGCAGCTAAAGGACCCTACAATCTCGTTTGTGTGCGACACCATGAAAGACAGGCTTTGGAACATGCTCATGCATAATTTTCTCCTGCGGATGCCAGAGGTGGATAATCCAGCTCAGGAGGCGGCAGCTAGACTGGAGCTAGAGGCTAGAGTCAAGAAGTTTGCTCTCAGCAAGATGGCCGAGCAATTCAAGAATTGGAAGAAAAACTTGTACCTAAAATTTGTCAAGTTAGACAAGACTCCGGATTTCGAACACGGCTATGGTAAGATAAGAGAGCAGTGGGATGATTTTGTGGCGTACAAGAAATCGGAGCACGCGCAGCAAAGGTCTGAAATAAATCAGACGAATGCCGCTAAGAAGATTTACCACCATAAAATGGGGCCTGCTGGCTACGCCGGTTGCATGCCTAGGTGGGAGGCAATTGAGGCCAAGTATTTTGATGTCGGGATCACTCCAGAGCCTACAACATGGAACGAACGGACAAGAAACTGGTTTTACGGCCATGGGGGCACGTTGGACCAAGATGGGAAGGCAATATATAACCAGTCACACATAGATGATCCCCTGCTGCCCATCGATGATATTAGAGATGCAGTACGTGATATTGAAGAGGGACGGTTCATTCCCGATAGAGAGGACGACGAGCTCACACGCGCCCTAAAAAATAAAGAACACCCAGGACGAGCACGAGACACGCCAGGCTCCAAGTGTTGGAAACTTGCCTTCCCTTCGGAAAGCAAGAAATATCCAGATAAAAGCCATCAGAGGAGGAAGGAAAGGGAGGCAACTGAGAAAGCGGCGGCTGAGAGAGAGAAAGTGGCGAATGAGGCTGAGAAAACGGCTACCAAAGAGCGGCTGCGTAATGTAGAAGAAGGCTTAAAGAGGGCGAAGGAGCTGATCGGCAGACTTAGCCAGCAAAGTGGCGGCCAACCTCAACAGCTCTTGTTAGAAACTGGATTCGATGCTACCGGCGCCCCATCGAATCGTAAAAGCTCCCAAGCTTCCACGCAGCTCCAGCAGGATGATGATGATGCACTGACAACGGCTGCTCCTAAACGCTACCCAGTGGATTATATCACGGAGAGCACACGTTGTGAGCTTAAGGTGCAAGTGATGAACTTAAAGGTAACGGTGGCGGTCGACATGGCCCTATCAATCCCGTAGAAACCAACTTATCATTGCAACCCGACTCCAGAAGGGTACGCTGTCGTCATGGTGGATGGTGTGATGGATGATTATGAGGAGCTGAAGCTGGACCACCCTGCAGGTGAAGATGGGGAGCTGAAAGAACTAGGAGAAGCAAAAAAGGGGAGTGTTCTATGGCAAAAGGAGCACATCGTGCTTCCAGATTATGTGCCTCCAAGGTCACCCACTCTTCAGAAGAGCAATCCACCTTCGCCTCCACGTGACCATTCTTCACCGCAACCATCGCCTTCACCGCCTCACCACTCTCCGGCTCAGCCGTCTCCACCGTCGCCTCAGGCATCTCCACCGTCGCCTCAGCCGTCTCCATCTCCTGAGCCTCAGAGCCAGAAGCGGAAGCGTACCTATACTAGGAGGGGCAGCAAGAAATCACCGAAACGTAAGCGATCACCCCTCCCAAAAGTTCCTCATCAGAATATGAAGAAGGTACCCGGAGAGATGACACCTGAGGAACTGGAAGTGTCCGTAAAAATGTCTTATGAAAAGTGGAAGATTGATGTGGCCAACAAGAAGAAGCCGATAGAGCCATTGTTCCCGCGCACCCCAAAAGATCACGTCGCGTGCGCGAAACTGAAGAAGAAGCTTCACAACCCCATACCGCTCACATCAGACTATGAACGCTCTATTACAAAGTCGGCTGAGGCAAAAGAGCGGAGAGTCGGAAAAGAGATTGCCCAGCTCGGACTACAGAAAGAACAATCGACCGAACCGCTCAAAGTGCACACTTGGCCGCGCCCCCAGCAGCATCAGGTCGATGCGTATGATCCGAACAAAGATCCGGAGTTTATAAGACAGTACGGAGCAAAAGCCCAGGCAGTAGGATTGTCTATTACTGATTACCTGAGCTGTCTCGATGAGTTCGGGAACGACGAGGAATTCGTACCGGCGTACCAATACCAACACGGGTATCCTCTCGTCAAACCCGAGTTAGTCAAGGATCTACCAACAAAGATGCAAAAATTGCATGACTGGTACATGGAAAAATCTGCTAAATCCGAAAACTGGATCTACGCTAAATTTCAGAACGAGCATTACGGGCATGGACAAGGCTTCGATCTGATTGAATTCTCAGAATTATTTCAGTTTTACAATGGAGACGCCATCGACAAATCTATTGTCAGTGCATATTGTCTGTAAGTACCATTAATTTCAATGATCAAGCCTTTCTAGCTCAGTTCATTCGTTTCATGTACAATCTTACACTCATCACTAAACTAATTATATATGCAGAATGAAGATTCTCGAATGCAAGAAAGGACAAATCTATGACATTGGGTTCGTTGACTGCCAGTTAGTTCATGAAAGAACTCTCAAAGAGAAGCCCAACCAGACAGAGAACAACTTGTTGCAATCGTTGACGTATTTCGGCACAAGAAGGGAAATACTATTTCCTTACAACTTCGAGTGAGTGTTACTGTCTCGCACACATTCTATTTTGCTTGCTCGGTGTTAAGCGTATAATTGACTCTTTATGCGTGTGCAGCTTCCACTTTATTCTGTTGATCATTGTTCCGGACGAAGGAGTAGTAAAAGTCATGGACCCGGGACGCAGATCTATGAAATCATGGGAGGACATGCAAGCATGCCTCCAGAGGGTTTGGAAACGGTTCACCGCCAAAACACCGGGTCTTCCGGCAAAGCTTACATTTGAATCACTGAATGTAAGTACTACTTGCTAGATCCGTGCATCTTTTTTATTCTAGTTTCGGTATAATTATCATGCTGATTATAATATCCATTGATCTCCGTTCTCGTAAAGTGTTTGAGACAGGGACCCGGGAATAACTTATGTGGATATTATGTCTGCAAGTTCATTCGCCAAACGACCAAAGAGACGGCCGCAACCCGAAACATAAGGAAAATTGAAGTACGATAAACAACATTCAATACTTTAATTTATTGCGTTAAATTGTGTTTAGTTTCATTCATATATATTGATCCCTTTCTTTTAATTAGATCGAACGAATGCGGAACGGTCTTCTACCACGAGAACGCGTGCGAGCAATTCAAGAGGAAATCGCCGGATTCTTATTAGACCATGTCATAGCTCCGACCGGAGAGTTCTTTCACCCTCATTTTTTGGAAGACAAGCGGCCAAGGATCGATGTAAATTAGATCGAACTCGTGTGAGTACCGTTTGTGTAATACATGTTCGACCAAGCACGAGGAATGAGATGGTGTATATGATATATTCGTGACGATAATGTGTAATATATATTGTGGTTCCTTCATTGTTGCTTTAATTTATATATATATGGTACCATTTAATTGAGAACAGAACACAAAATAAATAAATGAAAAAAATCAGAAAATAGGGCTAAAAAGGGGGGCAGTGGAGCCTCTTCGGTCCCGGTTTTTCTTACCAACCGGGACCGATGACCCCTCCCCCCTCGCTGCGCGTCTGGCCACGTGGAGCCTCTTCGGTCCCGGTTCATGGGCCAACCGGGATCATCATTGGTCCCGGTTGTGGAACCGGGACCGAAGGCCCATATGAACCGGGATAATATGGGCGTCTGTCCACTAGTGTATATAAGACTTAAAAAAATTGATTGACCGGATAAGGGGCTTAGATCTTCATTCTAACTAGTAGAAATATAATTTATAAAATTATAAAGTATATAGTAGTCCTTGCTTGATATCATTACAATATTCAATTTCTTTTTATTCTTCGCCCTCCCCCCCCCCCCTCCCCTATGATCAAATCCTGGCTCCGCCCCTGGTAGTAGTAGTGATAAGAGGCACGCAACAGTACGTGTGAAGTAGAGGATAGGGAAGGGACAGCAACAGGCAGCACAAGCAGTGGCTGCAGTGAAGAAGAGGAAGGAGTGTGAGAGTGTGTGATCTAGCTAGCTAGCCAGCAAAAGGAAGCAAGCAGCTTGTGGATCGGAGGAAAGCCATGGAGCTTTTCAGGGGAGGCTGGGATTGAGTCCTGTGAGTGAGTGAGTGAGTGGTACCGTGCTAGCTAGGTGTGTGTGAGTGACACGAGCGAGCGCGACGCTGCAACCAATCAATTCCCTCTCACGCATTCAGAGCAACTTTTGAGCTGCTCTGCTCGCTACTTGGCCCTTTGATGTACACAAGATTTCTGTGCGTGTATGTGCGCTTCTCGTGCACTCAAAAGGTCACCAGTGAGGAGCTCTCCTAGAAGGAGTGCTCTGGACATCACAAAGGTTGTTGTCATCCGTCTGGGTTCGAGTCTCCTCATTCTCCTATAAAAATAAGACATGGTTTTTTCCCTCTATTCTCATTCCTTTTTGTAAAGGTTATCAGTCGGCCTCATCTCATATCGGCCCCGTGAGAAGCACCACCACCCCTTTTATCAACATCTATTTTTTCCTACGTAATCGACATGTGTAGCAAGTGTAATCGTTTCCGAAGAAAAGAAAGCAAGGGAACGAAAAGTTGTTACTCCCTCCGATTCATATTAATTGACGCACACTTAGTATAACTTTAGTACAAATTTGTATTAAGTGTGTGTCAATTAATTTGAATCGGAGGGAGTACGATTTGTTTTCGCAGCTCAGTCTGCGCGAGCCATGCGCATAACAAGCCTGGACGTAGCGATCAGGCTTTTTGGCCCGCTCGTGGACCAGCCCGGGTCGGACCGAATTTGCTAGGCCTGACCAAAAAATGAGAAGTCCGGTCTGCTAAAAAAGCCCAGAAAAAAGTTTGATCCGGTTCTCTTTTGGCCCGGTTTAGCTCGGTGGACCGAAGATTATTTTTCTCTCTAGATTTTCTGAATTAAATTCACAAGGCCTAGCCCATATAAAGGTTCTTTTATGCCCCCAGTTACTATCACAAAACACACGCACACACGTACCTACGCTGCCCGATTGCTTGCGGTTTGTGGTGATGCTCCCGCTCGGCTGCTTGCCGTTGACGTTGATCCTTACAGGAGGCGGCGGCGATGTACATGGTGTGGCTTTGCGAGGTGAGGGTCTCGTGTTGTCGGCCACTCCCCGACAACCTATTGGTCCGTCCATATGAGCCCAGGGTAAACTGTTGCCAGGAGAGGGCAGGGGGCCTTCTACGGAGGCAGACACGGGTGGCGGAAAAAATATGGTTGGCCTTATAGGAGTTGACAAAGCGTGGTTCTTTTCCGACTATGGACGGCTCCTTTGTCTTGGTCCTGTCACTAGCACGATCTTAGTTCAGTACGCCAAAATGCCTAGTTGCCGACGGCAAGCCGTCGGCATAGGCTATGCCGACGGTGACAGCCGTCGGGATCTTGTACGTCAGCACAGCTCAAACCACCGTCGGCATACAGAAACCCGTCGACAACCAAACTATGCCGACGGGTGTCCGTCGGCATCGTAATCCCCTCGGCAAAAAAAAATCACGGCAGCTCTATGAAGTACCGTTAGACACGTGTCATCAACTGCAAGCTTCTGGTAAAAACGATGTCGACGGCTTTGCCGTCGGCATAGATGTATAAAAAACATTCAATGATGCGGCATGCGCTGTATAAAAAAATAAAAATAAAACATCCAATGATGTAGTCTGTGTCGGTGACGTAGGCTTAGGGCGACCCGTCAGTGCGTCCGCCCATGCGCCACCGCGGTGTCCGGTCGTGGTCGGACGTGCGTGGTGCGCCGCCATGGCCCGGTGCGCTGCCGTGGTCGCCCGTGCGTGGTGCGCCGCCGTGGCCACCCGCCGCGGTGCCCCGCCATGTCCTCCCGTGCGTGGTGCGCCGCCGTGGTGGCCCATGCGTGGTGGCCCCGCCATGGCCACTCGCCGTGGCACGCCCTTGCGTGGCGGCTCGGCCTTGGTCGCCCCGCAGTGGTCGACCGTGGCAGCGTGATGGCGAGGAGGTGTGGTCGTGGTTGCCCGTATGTGGTCACCCGCCGTGGCACGCCCGCTGGCCACCCGTTGTGGTCGCCCGTCGTGGCCACCCGCGGTGGCTCGGCCTTGGTCGCCCCTCTGTGGTCGTTCGTGGCGACGTGCTGGCGAGGAGGGGCGGCGGTGCGTGGTGATCTGGGGAGGGGGCGGCGCTGGTGAGGACGTGGGGAGGGGGCGACGCTTGTGAGGACGTGGGGAGGGGGCGACGCTGGTGAGGACGTGGGGAGGGGGCCGAACGTGTGGAGGGCAGCGTTGTGCCATGGGGATGAGAGGATAAGGCGTGTGGGCTCATCCATTCATTAGCCGCCATGTCATCGATCCGAGGGGTAAGTTATCAGCCAATCAGGAATCGCCACGTCATCGATCCGAGGGACAAGCTATGGGCCATTAAAAAATAAGGTGATGTTTGTGCTTCTTTACACACTTTATAAATTGATAAAGAAAATAAAAAAAATTCAAAAAATATATCCTTTTAAATTGAGGCCTTTTATGTGTGATACTTTATCATCAAAAAATATAAAGTTTTAATACTATAATTTTCTTACTACATTTGCATTTTTAATATAAAAATACACAATTTTTGACACTTAAATAAAATGAAAATGATTTCTTGTACAAAAAGTTTGGATTTTTATTTTCCAAGCGTGTCCATATTAGAATAGGCTACAAGGTTTTCAAAGGAAGTTTTCATTTCCGTTGCAAGAAAAAATCATTTTTCATTTTCCGAGTGTCGAAAGTAGTATTGTTTTGTGAAGGATCTACCAAATATTTTGTGTATATTTGAACCAACCCATTTTTGTAATATACTAGACCATATTTTATTAACAATTGACCAAACTTTTCATGTAAAATGTTTCTTATACACCTCTCCCGAAAAAGACAAATTGTCGCCGATTCAGCTCGAACTGGAACAGGGTGAAATTTGAACTACAAGTTCTTGATATTTTGCTATTTATTTTTTCAAAAAATCATTTGTAGGTACGGAAGTAGTCATTTAATCAGAGATCCACCAAGAGTTTTGCAAGATTCCACCCCTAGCTATCACCGGACATGCCCCCCTCCCCCCGTATTGACCGCATTTTGAAATCAACAAGAACAATTCTAAAAAAATCAAACAAAATTTAAACCTTCGCATTGCCTCCTAATTTATGTCGTAGTAACCATACAAAACAATAAACTTGGAATAATGCAAATATCTTAAAAAAGTCTTCTCAAAATAGGCTATCGAGTGTGAAGGTTCATGGCTTTCAAGCCAAATGACCGATGCGTTAGTGCTAGTTTCAAAGGATAGTTTTCCCAAATGATCTCATATTTTGTATATGTGTGTATATTAGAATAGGAAACAAGGTTTTCAAAGGAAGTTTTCATTTCCGTTGCACGAAAAATCCATTTTTCATTTTTCGAGTGTAGAAAGTAGGGTTGTTTTGTGAAGAATCTACCAAATATTTGGTGTAAATTTGAACCAATCCATTTTTGCAATATACTAGAACATATTTTATTAACAATTGACCAAACTTTCCATGTAAACTGTTTGTTATACACCTCTCCTGAAAAAGACAAATTGTCGCTGATTCATTTGGAACGGGGTGAAATTTTAACTACAAGTGCTTGATAGTTTGCTCTTTATTTTTTTCAAAAATCATTTCTAGGTGCACAAGTACTCATTTCATCAGAGATCCACCAAGAATTTTGCAAGATTCCACCCCTAGCGATCACACGTCATGCCCCCATCCCCCGTTTTGACCGCATTTTGAAACCGGTGCTTAAAAAAATAAAAAAAATAAAAAAAATGTAAAATCTTTGCTTTGCATCCTAATTTATGTCCTAGTAACCATACAAAACAACAAACTTAGAATAATGCAAACATCTTAAAAAATTCTTCTCATAATGAGCTGTCGAGTATGAAGATTCATGACTTTCAAGCCAAATGGCCAATGTTATAGCTACTTTCAATTAATAGTTTTACCAAATGATCTCATTTTGTGCACAAGTGTGCATATTGTAATGGGCAACAAGTTTTCCAAAGAAAGTTTTCACTTTCGTTGCACGAAAAAATCATTTTTTATTTTCCGAGTGTCGAAAGTAGGTTCTTTTTGTGAAGGATCTACCAAATATTTCATGTAAATTTGAACCAATTCATTTTTGTAATATACTAGAACATGTTTTATTAACAATTTAGAAAACTTTCCATGTAAAATGTTTCTTATACACCTTTTCTGAAAAAGACAAATTACCGTCAATTCAGTTGGAACGGGGTGAAATTTGAACTACAAGTGCTTGATAGTTTGCTCTTTATTTTTTTTAAAAAGTCATTTCTAGGTACAACAGTAGTCATTTAATCAAAGATCCACCAAGAGTTTTGCAAGATTTCACCCCTAGCTATCACCGGTCATGCCTAAGATTGCCTCGCGGTGTGCTCGTTTCGGGGTAAACACTAACTACTTGTTCTATTATTTTAGTCTATGTAAATTTGAAAATATAGTATGCCAACAGAATACTTGCAAGATTCTGATCCTTAAACATATAAAATTTGTCAAAATCCATCCAGGTATGAATTACTTGTGATTTTCATAAACTATAAGGACCTATTTGAAAAAGTACATTATGTCGCATTTTTAACATATCCAAAAACAGAAACAAAGTGAATATTCATAATGTATGAAAAATTCTACCCCAAAATTGATATATAATTTACATATGTTTAAATTTAGATAACTAAAATTGAATATTAAAAAACATTTAATTAAAATAATAATAATAAAATGTTGCCGACGATAAAGCCGTTGGCATAGCTCCAACGCCGTTAGCTCATGTGCCACGTGGCATATATGCCGACGGCTAGAGCTATGCCGACGGCTGGGGCTGTAGGCATACCTCCATCTATGCCGACGGTGGCCGTAGGCATACCTCCATCTATACCGACGATGGTCGTAGGCAACTAGCGATTTTGATGTAGTGGTTAGCCGAGGGTCTCGTTGCCGAAGCTCGTTCTTGGTGCATTTGAAGCTTGTTAGTGGCTCGTTCGATACCTTGTATGTTTGCCGTTTTATGTTTTTATCTAGGTTCTAATGTTGTCGCTTTATCTATAAAGTTGATTATGTTTAAAAATAAGAAGAAGAAGAAGAAGAAGAAAAAACTCCAGCACCAAGCAGCCAGATCATCATCTTTCGGCTGGTACGTGTGCCAAAGTTATTTATAGGACGAACATAGAGTTACGGCGGTGCGTGCCTATAATACATTTGCCTGCCAGTGCCACTGGTCCTTATTTGGCAGGGCAGGGCAGGGCTGGGGGCTCCTATGAGCCAAGCATCGCTGCGCATAAAACGAAACGAAAGCCATGGACACGGGCGCACGGAGCTTCTCCTCCTCTCGTCTCCTCTCCTCTCTTACGGCGAGCGGAGCGGCAAGGAGAGACGACGACGGCGCGGCGAGGAGGCATGGATGGGAACGCGGTGGACGACGTGATACGGCGGCTCCTGGACGGGAAGAACAAGGCGAAGCAGCCGGGCGGGGCGGCGGGGAAGAAGGTGCAGCTTAGCGAGGCGGAGATCCGTCAGCTGTGCGTGCGCGCCAAGGACATCTTCCTGTCGCAGCCCAACCTGCTGGAGCTGGAGGCCCCCATCAACGTGTGCGGCGACATCCACGGCCAGTTCTCGGACCTGCTCCGCCTGTTCGACTACGGCGGGCTTCCGCCGGCGGCCAACTATCTCTTCCTGGGCGACTACGTGGACCGGGGCAAGCAGAGCATCGAGACCATCTGCCTGCTGCTGGCGTACAAGATCAAGTTCCCGGACAACTTCTTCCTGCTGCGGGGCAACCACGAGTGCGCCTCCATCAACCGCATCTACGGCTTCTACGACGAGTGCAAGCGCCGCTTCAGCGTCCGCCTCTGGAAGCTCTTCACCGACTGCTTCAACTGCCTCCCCGTCGCCGCCCTCATCGACGACAAGATCCTATGCATGCACGGCGGCCTCTCCCCGGACCTCGACTCCCTCGACCGCATCGCACAGATCAAGCGACCCGTCGACGTCCCCGACCAGGGCCTCCTCTGCGACCTCCTATGGTCCGACCCCACGCGCGACGTCCCCGGCTGGGGCGAGAACGACCGCGGCGTCTCCTTCACCTTCGGCGCCGACAAGGTCGCCGAGTTCTTGAACAAGCACGACCTAGACCTCATATGCCGCGCACACCAGGTCTTGATCTTCATCTTCATCTTCATTCTTCATTCTTCATTCTTCATTCTTCACCGCATGCATGCATGCACCATAAAATCATGCATCTTCATTCATTCATTAGGTGGTTGAGGACGGGTACGAGTTCTTCGCCGACCGCCAGCTCGTCACCATTTTCTCAGCCCCCAACTACTGCGGCGAGTTCAACAACGCCGGCGCGCTCATGAACGTCGACGCCAGCCTGCTCTGCTCCTTCCAGATCCTCAAGCCCTTAAGAGCCAAAGTGCAGACCGACTAATTTACCTTTATTTGTTTGTTAGACGGACGGGGTCTCGTAGATTAATTAATTTTCCTGCACATATTCATTGGCTTCTCCGGCCTCCTCCCAACTCTTCTCAATACGATCATTTTGCTTGTACCTAATTTGTTCTACACATGTGTATATACGTCCGTACATAGAAGCATAAATACAGTTCCTTCCTCAATTGCTTGCTGCACGTCTTAATCTAATCTAGTGTTCACATACGTTCACCACCAAAACTCGCCGTCTAAAAGTGCAAATAAACTCTATTTTTTCGTTAATACGCAATCATTGAATTGATAAAATGAAAGCAGAGTGATCGCAGAAAAGGGCACAACACATCGCACGAATGTATAGATGAGAAGGCGTGGACATGATACCTTAAGTACAGAGGCATGGGATGCTCGGCCCGAACAAGGGAACAAAAAGACCTACAACTAAACCACCAAACCGGCAAGACATCGATCATCTCCAAATCCAACAGCAGGGACGCCACAAGCAGACACAAGATGACGCCTTCAAGAAGGGGAGCGACTTCGTGATGTCGTCGCCATTCGATCCGAAGAATCAGGATCATGGGTTTAATTTCCCCCGATGCTCGAAGAGGGTCTCGGATAGTGGCCATGCCAACGCCTCCAAGAAGAAAAACGACACCCGCGGATGACTCCATTACCAGCGTCGACGAACCGATCAATGATTTCACCCTAGCCTAAGTCTGGGTAATCCCATTGCCGCAGATCAGAGTTCGAAGATGAGGAAGTCACTTTGCTGGTCGAGATCACCACCATAGGAGGGGGTGGGTGGGGTTGCGCCTTCCGTCGAAGGGCGGCATCGGGCGACGTGGAAAGACGCAAACTTTGGTATTGGTATACACCGTGGAGGTGGACGCGGTCGGGAAGGCGGCAGGGCGGAGAGACCTCACGCGGAGGAATCGATGGATACCACGCCACTAGCAAGCTAGAAGCCGGAAGGTAGCACAGATCCAACATGCAACAAGGACCTGGCCGAACAACCCAAAGCCACACCCATCAGCAACATCACGGGAAGAACTAGCATGCTGCGGGAGAGGAGGCTGCCAGGGAGGATCAGGCCGAGCAAGGATCGCCACGTCAGGTCGACCAGAGGACGCAGTAGCTGGAGGGGGGACCAGCTCCGCCAAATTTAGGGTGATCGGGGAAGAAATGCATGAGTCGCAATGGCGGCGTCAGAGAGAAACCACAGGAGGGAGGAGATCCATCGGATCCACCACCGGGAGGCGCGCCGCCGATCGCTAAGCCACCGAGAGAGGCGACGCCGAAGACCCGCGACCACTGAGAGGTCGGGTCGTCGGTCGCAGGGATCCGCGACGAAGATCCGCGACCGATAGGAGACCCCACCGCTGGAGCGACATCGTCATGACACCATAATCACCGTTGGAGCGACGTCATCATGCCACCAGGAAAAACACCGGTAGACAATGTGTGCAAATCAAGTATGTAAGTAGAAAAAAAATCCAAAATGTATGTTAAAAAAATGGATTCATCAGATGATACATGAGTCCTTAATTTTGAATCAAAGGATTTGTTGTGAAATTTGTCAATTGAGTAAAGTAATAACATTCAGGACCAGATTATCTAACCCCATTGAACAGAAAAATGAAATTCAATTTTCAGGAAAAAAAATTAACCCCATTGAACAGAAAATTTTCAAGAATGTTTGTGCATAATGACTCCGTAATCATCAAAAATACAAAACTATTTAGGGCCCAACCGGGTTCGAACCGGTGACCTATTGATCTGCAGTCAATTGCTCTACCACTGAGCTATGGACCCTTTGATGCAAATTTTCTAAAGGTTAATTATAAGTAGTAATACTCTCACGGTTGGCAGAAGCCACCATGCGCACGGCCGGTTCCTCTGCCCAAAAATCTCTTCCTCGACCTCCCTCAGGATTAGTGTTATCAATTCTCTCACTTTCTCACCTGTAGTCTAGTCTACCAGATCCGTTAAAAGCTCATCGTTTCATAAAATCTCGATCATTAAGAAAATAGATAAACCTTTAAGCTTTCATCCTTACTAACTGAGGAACAACCATGTAATGGAATGAGACACGGAATGTATAGTGCAAGATATAGCCAAATCATGTTCTTCATCAGCATAGCTTACATTATATATCTGTGAGTGTTCTTCTCTACAATTTAACCACAAAAAGTAGATGCAATGGTATAATTTAAATGGTGCTTTTGGTTCCTCAGCAAAATTCGTTATAGACCCGTTGGACAAGGATCACCGTTTGGTCCCGATAAATAAACCTGGTTTTTTAGGACTAGCTAGCCTCACTAGGTCAAAAATAAAAACTCGCCCACCAGAGAGAGCCGAATCGGCTCGCTTTCAGCGGCAAACCACTTCGCAAAAAAAAATCTACGTAAAACCCGTACATAACTGATATAAAAAGCAACACATCCAAACGTGCAACACATGTCAAGGCTGGCAAATCCGAGCTGGGCTAGATAGGCTGCTCAGCTATAGCCCGGCCAAGCAATGCAACCAAACTTACCTTAGAAATTGTGTCGTACGATTTGCATAACAATCGCAAAATCAACCTAATAAAGTACACTTTATATAGGACCATAAGAGAAGCACATAAACCACATAATCAAGATCGAAAAATGAGTCATATGTTTTATTGCTTATGTAGCTCATATTTAATTTCTCAGGAGGCATAAAACAGGAGATGAGTTAATATATTCGAAGGCCTAGTAGGTAAAAAGACATATCCTGGCTACCATGAGCACTGAGCTGCAACTCAGTGAGCGAATGGTACCGTAACATGTAAGCGAAGGAAGAAAAACCTCCTTTCCAAATAGCAAAAACACAAACTTAGGCCAAATCTGATCCCCTCCTCGACAGGCAATGTGTCAAACAAGCAGAGGTACACAACCCAGCAAAAATCAATCTCTTTTACAGGGTGCATCTGAATCTACACCTGACCATCTCCTTACTCCATGCATGACCAATCGAATAAACAGTCCAAGAGAAGAAGGTGGGTGCTTACTCTGCACAAACGGCCCAGCCGCAGAAACAAGAACCAGAGCACATATCACACTAGATCTTCACGGTTTTGACCTTCCACCGCTGGGAATCGATGGCTGGGGGCATGAGATGAATCAATCCGGCAGCCGAAATTGTCAAAGCTCGGAGAACCGGCTTTATCCAGCACCAATTACGTATAGAGATGTCTACACATTTTATTCATGCACCCCCTTTCTAGCTAGAATATGTGCATCGCCATTAGCGGAACGGTGAATCCAACAAACTTTGAAATACACAAAGGCTTGAAGAAAAGTCTTTATTTCATATGCCACATGCCCTTGAGCCGACCAGTCCTTTGTCCCTACTATGAATCTTGCTCGACACTGCCTTTGAGGCTGACCATAGTGGAGATACGGAGTAATATAGCTAGTGACATAACACATCTCAAGGCAAATATGCTTATGTGGCTAGTAGTTAATGAGAAGAAAGATGCCACATAACGCATTCCGAAGCAAAATGAATCTACATCTAAATAAATGAAGGTTTGCATGATACTACCACACATATGTTACTACTCATTACGTATAGCGGTAGTAACATCGACTAGTAACGTAGATTACTTCCCACTATAAGCAGCCTGGGTCCGTCACCAAAACGATTTTCTCCACATCTATCTCCCTGGCCAGTTGAGCACCTCGCCAATATGCCAGTAACTCTGCTCTCTCCGGCTCAGCAGCAGTACGGAAAAATGGCAAGTTCCTGCAAGAAAAAACGTCGTGATAGTTCCTTAGGACCGCCTCTCCATCAGCAAACTCTAGCGATTTCACCATGGCTCCATCATGGATAGTGTACCTGGTGTTGTGTGTGATTGTGCTCCTACTCACAATCAGCAGGCTGCGTTTTCCAGGCTCCTACTGAAGAATGCCTTGAGTGTGGGATACATACTGAAGAATAAGAAACAAATAAAGTTATATGTATCTCGTGAAATGAGAGCGATGTTGAGTAATGAAGAGAGTGCAAAACTACTGTCACAAGGTTACCTGCTGGCTGCTGCACGCACATCCTGAAAGCGAGTAGAGCTACAAATCCCCAAGTTCATCAAGACGCGTTGGCTTCTTTCTCGGTGACGTGTCCTGCTGACACAATATGCAAAGCTGTGCCTCCGACGAGCCATGCTGTGAGCTCTGGTTGCTGCTCAAGGTGTTTAAGGGGGGATGTGCTTCCATCCCTTGTCTCGGCACCATACACGAATGGAAGCCGCAAGGTAAGAAAGCTCTCGGGTGGAAGGAGAACTCGGCATCCAAGACTGAACGATCCTTGTTGATCACGATCAGATACATTTGATGGCAGACATGACCTCTGATGCCCAAAAGGAAAAACAAGGAATCCATCAGTAATAAATATGATAATGCACGAGTTCACATGATCTATATTACTACTAGTTACCAATTTATTTGCTCAACATTAAAGTGTTGAGAAGATGATTGTACTCACCTCAAACTGCACAAGTGGGCAGCTAGCCAGCAGGACAGGGAAATCAGGTGTCACCTGCGCCAGAAAGCAACATCAGTGGAATGACATAAAGATTAGTATATAGATACTGCAATGTTCAGCACGGAGTGCTTAAAGATCAGTATTAGAAATAAAATTTTAATCTATCAAATCTATGTTCCCAATGTAAATCATATAAATGTTGACATAAGAACTCTAGCTTCATAATTAAACTTACGATAAAAATCCGTTGAAGTTGTGACACAGCACCAGCAGCCTTTACATCTTGATGCCCCTTCCCATCTGAGCTCTTGCAATGTGGACAGTGCATATATATCGGCAGATTTCTTTTCAAAAGTGAATATGCTTCTCCACCATCATCAGCTGTAACGTTCTGAAGAGAATGCTCTCCCTTTCTGACATTATGTGAATCTGAAAGAATATGAGCAGGCCGCAAGGTCTCTCCGTCAACGCTGGGCTGAAGCAATTGTTGCCTGCTATTTCTCCCTGATGACTCCATTGGCCTATTGGATTTCCGCCCATTGTTTGCGTTCCCTGTAGTTGCTGCCAACTTAGATGCATTTGGGGGCAACTTTTGTGAACTGTGTTTACTTTCCACTTCATTGTTTTGATAAGATCTTTCATAATCAATCTCCTTGAGATATTTCTCTGACAGTAAGAAACGATGACCGTACGAACACTCATGCTCAAATCCCACATATACTACAAACTGTTGTACGGCTTGAGCAGCTTCTTTAGTCTCATTTCCAACAGTAACTGGCACTATGTTGCTCCCAATCTGTAGAAAGGGCTTCCCATCAGCAGTTTCACTACTCATACTTTTGCTCATCTTCTCAGATTCATTTTCAGCTACAGGTCCTTGACTGAGAGCTGCATTGATTCGGCCATTAGTCTGTTCCGTTACACTCACTTGCCGTTCATCTTTTCGGCTAACAGGTTTTGGTGGTTTCTTCAGCTGGAGAGCAGGAAACTCAGAATCTTTAGTTGTGCTTCCAGCAACAACTTCAGCAAAAGGCTTTTTCATAGCAAAATTTGGAAGACCTTTAACAAAATTAATGGCTGAGTTGTTTGTTGACTGCACTTCAGGTTGTTTTCTGGAGTTTTCAAGCTTCACAGATTTAATTTCTGATGCAACTTGGGTCATAATGGACTTTACTTCTCTAGAAACAACAGTTGGAACCTGGGGGTTCACATTAGATGTCATGGAGGAAGATTTAGTGGTAGCATGGGTGACATTTTTCCCTTGTCCTTTTCCAAGAGATATTGTCCACTTCAAAAGATACTTGTCCTTTGAGCAAAATCCAGCTTGGAGCAACCCTTTCGTTGCCTTGTAATATCTTGCTCCTCCAAGGCGCACCAAACGCCAAGAGGATGCCGGAAATGAACCAGCATCAACCCCCCTTGGTAGCACAAGGGTAGGTAGTAGATCTTCACAATTGGAGAAGCAGTTAAATGATACGTTGGCTGTCTCAAAGTCAAAAGGATCATCTCTAAGGCGGCGTGACCGTCCACAGGCACATGCATGGAGGAAGACGTATCCACTAGAATGCTGTTCGACTGCATCTGATGAAGATAATTTACCATGTCGCTGGTGCTTACAAGGCCTCCCAGTAAGGCTGACAGCATCGCATTGCTGCCTTCCAGCTTCCCAGATTGTCTTGCATTCATCTTCTAGCTTCTTGGAGAAAACCTTGACAGCCGGTCCTTTGACTTTCGAGTGAAAGGATCTGAATGCTTTCTGTAGCTGCACTTCATGCACACTAGTTGGGTAAAAGTCAGGCAGATCTTTCAAGTACACCTCCTTAGCAACTGGAAGCACCCTTTGGCACCACGATGAGGAAAAGTTCATGTTAAGCCCCTTGTTGCTTTCCAAGCAAGATAAAGCAGTTTCAATAGCACTAGATTGCTCGTTCTTCAAACTAGAGCTTGTATGAGTGCATGATCCCCTCATACTTTCAGAGTTACTGATCCCATCTTTTGTACTAATCAGTCCGGATAGAATAGATGTACTAAGGGAGAACCATTTATCAAAACTAGGGAGATCAGGAACACTGACTGGCTTCCCAGATGACGCGGACGCAGCTGCTGCAGCTGCTGCTGCAGCCACCATACCAACACCAGCAACAGAGCCAGAAGACGCATTGCCTGAATACCCGCCTTTCCCTCTCAGTCCATCGGACTGCCGAAATATAAAATCCTTGATGAACTGAACATCTTCATGGTTTGCAGATTGGCAGTTATTTTCTAATGAAGCAACATCCAACGATGACTTGGAGCTGAAAGAATCTTCAAAGTGCGCTGTGATGATATCCAGTGGCTCTCGTTTCTTATTAATTGACCGGTCCAACAGGGCAACAACTCTAGATGTATCAAGTGAGAACAAAGGAAGATGGCTCACGTTAACAGCACCCCTTGGACCATTATGCCCTGGCTCCAGACCGGTAAGTGTCCGACACTTCTTCAGCAAGAAACGGATCTGACCTTCCAAAGAGGAATGCAGCTTCTTGGTGAAACTACCCTCAGATTTGCTGGCTGGTCGGGCGAGCATTACTACTGAGCCAGGATTTTTTGAAGTGCCAGAAGCCTGATTTGATGAAGATGTCTCCCCCTTATCATCCAAAGTTGTTGCAGAACTTGGACAATCAATGATATCATCCTCAAAGACAAAGAGGACAACAGGGATGCATTGGCCCGGCAACACAGAAGTATGTGAACCGGTTCCTGACATCAACGAGATGGCTGAGGGTTGGCGGCCCGAATGACCTCCACGACGTGCCGGAGGGGAGATTGATGAAGCCCTGTGGGTAGGCCGAGTCGGGGTGCCAGAAGGAATAGCTTTGGATGGTGTCCCCGGTGTGCCAGAAGGAGAAGCTTTGGATGGTGTTCCTGGTGCTACTAGTGACCTCACGAATGGTGCAAAAGCATGTTTTGAAGATTGCAGCAGCCTAAAATACTTCAAGATCTGTGTATTGAACCGGAAGCCTTCTTGGAGAAATATTATTACATGGCAAACCTAGAATTTTTTCCAACAAATATAAAAGTAAATATCAGAATCAACCTTCAAATAAGTGAATCTTAAACTTTGATTAATCAGCTCTGTTCCCAAAGCTATTTATCATTACATTGGTGGATGAAACAAACAGAATAATAATAAGGGAAGTATCACACTGAAGTCTAACATCTTTATGATCAGCACTAAATCTTAGATGCCATTACATGTAAGCAAGTAAAACTGTTGGAGGTGTGGCTCTAAGATGCCAGCTCTACATGGACCAAGTAAACCAAAGAAGTTGCTACTACTAGTTATTGTGAATCTGCCTGCCATGTCTGAATCACAGGAATTTCCATTGGCTTACATACATTCGCAAACATATTAGTTCCCCCATACTCAAGTTAAGATGATGCAGTGTGATACCATGGAAATAGCACTAAACCTTCCACCTTGGCATCAAATTTCCATAATCAAGTAAAATTTGCAAATCAACACTTGCTTCATGTTCAAGTTACATTTTGCAAATGAGGATAAGAAAACAGTGCTATTTGCAACTAATCACTGGAAGACTAGACTATGTCCCCCTGCATAAGAATTATTGCGAGAGAGTTTTTCTCTTTTCTACTGTACAAATTATTGCGATAGAGTCTTATATGTCAGAAGACAGCATAGCACAGTAGTTTCATCACTTCAGGCAAAGCACAAAATCTCGGCCTTGAGAGTTAAATAGTCAGCATCCAGTGAGCTTAATCACGGTAAAGATCCAGCACTCACCGAGAACATGAAGAGCATCTCCGGGAGGCCGCCGCTGCTCCCGTCTCCCGCCTTCCGCGGCGGCGGCGGGGAGGCGAGGTGGAGGAAGACCATCCGCTTGTCCCCGTCGAGGTGGTACCTGACGCCCCCGGCGAGGGACCTGGCGGTGCCGCCGTGGGAGAACACGGGGGCGTCGAGGATCCGGTCGGCGAGGCGGGCGGCGGCGCTCCCCGCACCGCCAACGAAGCCGACGACGACCACGCCGCCGTCGTGCGGAGGCGAGGAGGGGGCGGGGGCGCCAGGAGGCGCGCGGGAGAGGACCCTAACGGCGGAGGATGGGGACGCCTGAGGCGGCGGCGGCGGCCGCGGCTCCATCGCCGGCGGCGGTCGCGACGCGCAGACAAGCCAAGTCAAGTAGTTCCGGGGAGTCGTTTGCTCTTTCTTCTTCAGCCAAAAAAAAGGATAAATCTATGTGAGTTAAACAAAATAGATCCATCCATGTGATGATAAAATATTATATTACTCCTACTAATAGTAATAAATTCTACTGAATGTACTAAGCCAAAATTGAGGCAATGTATCTTGCAACTTTTATTTTCTTTGGATTTGATGTTCTAGGGCTAGTTAATAGTGTTGCGGTGGTATCGGCGATAAAATGGTTGATATAGAAGCGCAAAGCGAAATTGAGGGGTGCATCTGCCGATTATTTTCTTTGTGTTAGGAGGTGTCTCAAATGAAATTAGACAGAAGAGAATGAAAGAAAGGGATAAAGTGAAATCTCTTTTGATAATTCTTTATTTTACATGTAACAATTCTTCTTGATAAGATTATATTTGACTTGGCTTCGAAATTGTATTAGCGAAACATGTGTGCCTTGCCACACATGCTTATAGCTTTGTTTGTCCTTTAAAATAAAAATCTTAACCAAATTATGTTAATGTAGTTAAGATGCTTACATGACCAAAACTCGAGGAAGACGTCTGATGTGGAGAGACTCTTTGAGACTTCGACCAGTGTACCATTCATGTTGACCTTGTTCTCGATGCCTTCGAAAGATCAGTGGTGGTGGCGAGCAAAACCCTAAAACTATGGCACTTTGGAGGGATTTACCTCTTAAAACCTCAAGGGGGGCTTAGACATCAAAATCGTTGTCGTACCATCGTCGTGAACACTGTATGTGGGTACTGTAGCCACGAACGGCGAGATAGGCACATGTGCATCTTCCATTCTCCTCGGCTCCTACCATCACCGCCTCCTCCTCTCCTTTCCACCTAACGTTGGCCCTCGCTATTCTCATCTCCCTCGGTTCCTACCAAAATAAGGAGTTTTCACTGAACGTGGTAAGCCATACAAATATCAACTGGACCAAGCTGCACATGGTAAATAGAACTGGCTTTTGCTTGCTAGAGATTACACACACGACCTCTCAAGTTTAGTATCATACTACCACCGAGATAGAAATAAACCATCATATAAGGAGAAGATTTGCATTGTTGTGAAGATGTTAGAACCGTATAAAGCGGAAATCTCAAACGGCTCACGTGAGCGTAAGGACTTTCTATGTTACACACACAAACTAAAATAGTGTGTGCGCTCGCATGAATATATGTGGATTGTATGTGACTTAAGACTTTAGACGCTTAGTGATGCCACCGCTCTCCTCCCCATTTTTTTTAGATTCGCACAAATAGTATCAACCTTTTCTATGGTTGAGCACAAATGACAACCTCAGGAGCACCTTTTGATAAGATTATATTTGTCTTTGCTTCAAAATGATATTAGCGGAACATGTGCGCCTTGCCCTAACCTTAGTAAACATAGAGAGAGGGGAGAGGCCTACCGGGTTGGTAACAGAGCCATCGTAGGAGGAGGAACGGGTTATGTCATCCTCGGAGACCATGAGTCCATCGCGGCGGCGGTTGCACCGGCGAGAGATGAGCTAACTGTTCGAGCGGATATGAAATGACCCAGCCCCCTCCTCGCCAGTCTAAATACCGACCGTGTCATGAACCCTAATGCCTCGCTTGTCGACGTCCTTCTCTAGATGCCATGTCAGCCCAACAGGGGGTCGAGCTATCATCTTCGTTGTTTCCGAGAGCAAGCGAGGAGTGCGTGTTATTAGGATTAATTTTGATGACTTTTTATGAGTTTTCGCAAAAGTGATATTGACCTATTATCCTAGCCCAATATGTGGTGGTTTTGAGTAATACCTCGTTGTGTCTGCAATGTACTAAAGTTGTCACATATGTAACTTTTTAATGTATTATGTTTTCTGCAATGTAATGAAGCCATCACATATGTGATTTTTTAATGTTTTTTTGCAATGTACTGAAGCAGTCACATATGTAATTACACACATCATGAAATCAATCCATGCATCTCATAAAAACAATGTGACACACACCACTAGTTTTTTTCTGGGAAGGAGGTGCTTGAGGCGATAGCTCAACCGAAGAATAACAAGGCACCAGACCCGGGTGGTTTTCCTGTTGAATTCTACAAGAGGTTTAGGGATATTATTAAAGGTGAACTTTTACCCATGTTCTATGATTTGTTCATTGGCGCCTTTGGAAAGCTCTAAATGATGCCTTTTTTGTAGAAGCAGACCATTGCAGATATACCAAGTGACGAACGTGATATTAAAGGGCCCAAAGCTAGAGGTGTTGATGGAAGGACATGATCAACACGCACAGGCCACTGGAATATAAGGCTCATTCTAGCCTCTATTTTAGGTGTCGTCATGTTTTATCCATAACAGAATAGCACACATCAACGGGTGTTTTAATATCAAAGCGCATCATCAAGCAAAGTTAGCGATCAAAATTTAAAATAGGCATGTAGCTTTCTAATGTCTCACTTCAGATACAGGTCATTATACTACAAGAGATGTTATTGACATGTCTTCCGTGACCCATTTCACACTACTGTATATAAAATGTTGCTAAAGTAATAAAATTGTCCTTGTTATTCAAAAAAAAGTCACCATCTTTATGCTTGTTTATGTTGATGATATTATTGTGGCTAATTCATCACAGGAAGCAACTCAGGCCTTGCTGGAAGACCTGAGAAAAGATTTTTCCTTGAAGGATCTCGGTGATTTGCGTTATTTCTTGGAATTAAGGTAAAGAAGGTGAAAGGTGGCATACTTCTAACTCAAGAAAAATATGTTCTAGATATCCTTAAACATTCAGGTATGACGAACTGTAAAATTTTAAACATGCGCATTGTCTACCTCTGAAAAATTGTCCAAGGAAGAAGGTGAATTGTTAAATCCTGGAGAGTCTATAAATTACCGCAGTGTTGTAGGTGCATTACAATGTTTGACTCTGACAAGGCCTGCTATTTCTTTTCAATAAAGTATGTCGGTTCTTGCATGCTCCTACATCACTTCATTGGAATGCAGTAAAAAGGATATTAAGATATCTTAGAGGTATTGCTGGGACATGTTCAAAGTTTAGCAATTGAACATCAACACTAGTGGGTGTCTTTTTAGATGCAGACTGGGCAGGATGTCCTGATGGCAGAAGGTCAACAGAGGGATTTTTTTTGTCTTCTTTGGCCCCAATTTAATATTTTGGAGTGCACGTAAGGAAGCTACTCTTTCAAGGTCTAGTATAGAAGCTGAGTATAAGGCCTTAACCAATGCCACAGCTGAGCTGATATGGGTACAAACTTTGCGTAATGAACTTGGAGTGCAACACTCCCAAATAGCTTTTTGTGGTGCGATAATCTGAGTGCCACTTATCTTTTAGCAATTCCTCTCTTTCATGCAAGGACTAAACATATTGAAGTTGACTATTAATTGTTTGGAAAATATCGTAGCCAGGAAATTACTCGATATTCGGTTTATTCCCATATGTGATCAAGTTGCTGATGGATTCACCAAATCCTTATCATGGCGACAACTGGCGAATTTACAATCATGTGCGTGTTACAAATTGCGTTGTATCAAGGTGACACGGTGCATGTATAAACCCTGACATCTAGAAAGTTGCAGGGTGTGTTCGTTGTAATCTTGGTTGTACAGATTGTTGAGATCGATAGGATTCCTAGCATCAGCTAGCATCTAGATAGATTAGATGTTGATCTCAATAGCCGTAACAACCGAGGAACTTTGTACCTTGGTCCTATAAATTAACACGGAACGCATTCCTGCTAGGCATACGCTTAACCTATTCCCTTATAGCAATCACATATTTCATTACACACATCATAACATCAGTCCATGTATCTCACAAAAACAATGTGACACACACCACTGAGTTAAGTCATGACGCCAATCATATTTAAAATAATCCTGTGCAGCAAATGAATCAACTCATTTCTATATGTTTGTCGATCATCTTCAGCGTTGAGGAGAGACCTGGCTGAATACTTGCTTCTGTATTCTGATGCTATTCCCTTGCTTTGCATTTTCGTCTGCAAGAAGAACATCATCTATCCATGAGACAATACTGTAGGCCAAACTTTCGAGCACCCTTGAGTAGCTTTCAAGTATTGCCTGTCCAATATCCTGTGGAAGGGGGAAAACATCGTTTAAAAAGGTTAGCTATATATATATATGATAGGCACACACTAACTAACTTTTTTTTTTTGGAAAAAGAGGATGATCCCCGGCCTCTGCATCAGGACGATGCATACGGCCAACACACTAACTAATAACTAGTTTAACGGTGAATAATTCGTTCTTTTTAACAGTGAATAATTAAAGTTGTACTACGTAGGTAGGTACGAACCTTATTGTAGTGAATCTTGCTTGTGTCCAGGGTAGTTTGTGAGAGGCCTGGAAACCTTTGTTTCAAGCACAGCAGCAGGCTCCAGGCCCTGCTTGCCAGGATCAAATTCTTGTCCCCATCAGCATTCAGCTCGGTAACATTCTCCCATTTGGTCACCACGTGCGTCATGCTAGCTTTCCTTCTCCACACATACATAGCAGCTTCGACGCGGTCCGCGATCTCGAGCGCCTCGTGTTCGGAGCTCAAGTTGAGGAAGTCGAGGAGGTGATCCGGCGAGAACTGATCCCCTGAAGACATGTACCTGTATATGGCGTCACCTGCCCCGACTTTTCCGGTCTGTTTTGTTCGTCGAGCAACACAGAAGAAATGTGTTAGTGGGGGCTAGCTATTTAAATATAGAAGATGTATGTGGATCGGATCCATCGCCAAGTGTGGTGGTGTGCGTTATTACCTTGGGAAGCGTTTCTATGTATGAGGATGGGATCTGCATTTCGGAGAGGATGGCGTTGTTGATCTCCATGGCCATCTTGTGGATCTGGCTGGCTTGGTCCCTCTTGTGCTGCAGCTCACGGTGTAGAGAATCGGAGAGGCCTGACTGCGGCACACATGGCTCAGGCAGCCACCACTTATCCTCGTTGCGTTTGAACGACGACTGCTTGTTGGTTTCGCTCAAGAACGACGACTGCTTCGTCGTCCTCTGGTCTGCATACCAGAACTCTGCCTTGTCAAAGCTGTCCAGTATGCCCTGCAATGCAACCAACCAAGTCAGTCCTGATTTTGAAACTTGCACACATGACATGAAACACACGAGTATCTGCATGCAGAAAGGAAGGAATCGAGGGTTTACGAGGAGCATCGTCTCTAGCTTCTCAAGCGCAGGAAGGTTCATCAGAATGTCTGATCGTGGTGAGGTTGCCATCACCTGTACGTACGTAGCGTACGTGGTATAGTAATAGTCTAGTCTGTTAGTGATAATAATTAAACTTAATAGAGAAGCAGAAAGCTGATTCAACGTAATTATGTATCATATCAGGAATTAGAATTACATCGTGGGTGCTCCCGTCGGGTCTGGCCTGGACCGTTGGCGCGAACTCTACGATGTATTCGCAGATGGAGAGGAGGCAGTCCATCTCCCGGTTCCACATCGATCTCTTCTCAGGAGGCAGCGGCTGCAGTCTGTGGCAGGTCCCAAACACAGTCGCTGCATGCATGCATATATATATAGATGCAATACGTCAAGACTACACTAGCTAAGCTAAGCTAGGAGAATGCATGCATGAGATGGATCAAGAATTCAAGAACCAAGTTTCTTTGCGTGCAAGTTGAAGAAGAAAGCAATTCCTAGAGACGTTTTTTGTACATACCATATAGGTTGGTGATGGCATTGGAGATGGCCACAGCGGTGCAGACGCCCTTGCCGCCGCCCGACATGTCCTCCCCGAGAAGCAGCTTGGTGTATTTCTCCTTCATTAGATCCATCTCCGATTCCGAGCCTTGGTCTTCCTCGACCACGGCCACGGCCACGGCCTGCTGCAACTTCTTCATGCTCAGCTTGCTCATCGCCCGCGAGAGCCGCGACGGCGCCGCCGCCACCTTGAATGGTCTCTCCTGCTCGTCGGCGCTTCTTTCCGACGAGGAGGAGGAGGAGGAGAAGGAGGCGACACGGAACAGCGGCCGCGCGTAGTCGCGGTCGTAGCTGTGGTTGTGGAACCCCGGGAAAGCTGAACTGTCGCCCATCCTTGCTACCTTCTTTTTCTTCTTCTTCTTCTCCTTCTTCTCCTTCTTTTTTGGACCTTGAACAAATATGGATGATGCAAGAGTCAATGGCGGACGGCCTGTTGGTAGCAACAGGGCATATAGCTAGCTAGCTCGTCTAAGTCTTGGGAACAACAAGGCAGGCAGGCAGGCAGGCATAGGGCTAGCTAGTTGGTCCAGCAGTTCAAAACTTCAAACTTGCATTATTTTATTGTAAGCAAAGCCACATACGATTACAAGCTTCGTGCTTGCCATGATCATGATCATTAGCAATTGAAAAACGGAGAATTAATGTATATATGTGACGGTCGGCAACAAAATGCTGGTCACGTAGCTAGGATCAGTACAGTATATCTCTTAGAATATAATTTATACGGAGTATAAAATTAAGAGGGAAGAAGGTGGCCGCCCACTAACTTAACTGGTCAAATAGCACTTGGTAGCAGAAGCACACGTTCTCCTCAAAAAAAAAAGCACACGTTACAATGTGTGAGAAATCGCAAACAAGGTGGCCGCCCACTTGGAGGTGACTACAAGCCGTATCTTGATTTAAAGCTAAAGGTCAGTTTTTTTTGCGGCTTCTCCCAGAAGCTGTCCTTCTCAGCTTCTCTGAGAAGCCGCCCCAAAATGTTAGGGAGGCTTTCAAAATGATCTAGCACTGGTATTTCGGAAGCCTCCTAATTTTTTAAGGCTGCTTCTTTCAGAAGTTGGGGGAAAGGCAACTTCTGGAAGAAGCCGCCCAAAGAATTGGCCCTAAGTCTTTAATAAAGTACAGTTAGCAGGAGGCTAATCCTGTGCGACCCGCCCCCGAGAGTCGAGAGAGGAGCCCCCGCCGTGGCCCACCTGGCAGCCAACCATGTGTCTGGGTCGCATCGTGCGACCTAGTCGTATATGATTATTTCGTAGTTAGCAGGAGATATGCATTAAAATATTATATTTTGATGAATTGAAAGAGAAAGAAGAGAAGAGAGAAGGAAAACGGACTGTAATTAGATTAACAATCGACTGTAGCACAAGCCTTAAAAAACATTGTAAGAACGTTAGGTGAACCATGCATTTATAAAGTAGTACTTCTTACTAACTACTTCCTCCGTTCCAAAATAACTGTCTCAACTTTGTACTAGCTCTAGTATAAAATTGTACTAAGGCTGCGACAGTTATTTTGGAACGGAGGGAGTAGTTATTATAGCCGGTTGCTGGCTATATATATTATTAACCATGCTCTTAGAGGTTAATTGAATTATGTTAATTAGTCTAATTTAGCTCTAGATGGCGTTCTGCTATTGGAGCAACCGGCCAGAATTAGTACTAGTTCATATATACGTGGCAAAACTAGTGGTAAAACTAGTTCGAGTCAATTTCAAGGATGCGCAACACATGGCTCTACGATGTCCCGCTGCCTTCGATATTTGGTTTGTGCTTTCTTTGACGCCACCATACATCATCATGCTCTTCTGTACTTCACCTCGCATTAATAGTCTGCGTGCAAGTATTTGGCCCTCGGTGATTCTCGCAGTCTATTGAAAGATATGGTAGGCCAGGAACTCAATCACGTTCAGGAAGGTAAAAAAATTCTCCCAAAATGTCGGTTAAGAACATTATAGACGGTTTCTTTCTCTGGATTCACCACTTTAAAAAATGAAACCTCTAGTGATCAAGCCAGATCTTGTCTTATCTCTCTCTTCTAGTCTTGTCTAAAAATTATAATAACTATGCACTGTGGTAATTGTGTTCGTGTAGGTTAGGTCTTTAAGTTAAAGTCGGGTTTTTTTACTACAACGGGCAACGAAAAAAACTATCAGTAACCCTCGATTTTTGCTACAACCAAAAACGATAAAGTGTGACTGATAACAAGCAAATTTGTTGCAACCCCCAACAAGAATGTACCACCTGCGATCAAATTTGTTGCCATCATGTGACAGCGAGTGTGACATGCGAAGATTGTGCCACGATTTTTACTGCAACCGTGCAAACAATAAGAATAAAATAAAATATAACACGTTTTGGTATGTTAAAACAGTCTAGACAGGCATTCTAATTTGCTGCAACAGTTGTCGCTTTTTGCTACACCTATCCATCCACCCACGAGAGGAAAGAGGAATACGACGGCAGATGGCGTCTACACGCTAGACGCCGGCCTGGGCGTGTTTTTAAGAAGAAAAGAAGAAATGTATTGCAGACCCGATGATGAATATTAGCCTCTAGTGCAGATGACATGGATTATTCTACCTCTATATATTAGGCTAACCTCTTGAGTTTTGGTGGATTTCCTAACAAAAAATCTTCATACTTTTGCTGCAATTACTGCAGTAGATATAGATGGCCTCTTCAGTTTCGATGGGATATCTAAAAAGAAGTTGCTGCATTCACTACAATAACTTCCAGTTCTTGATTCAAAACAAAGCGATGAGATGGAGTACAACATTTAGGTGAATGCAGCAACAACCATAGAGCGGATTATGCTAAGTCAATAGTCTCTCAGCAAGAAGAAAAAGAAACTGATATCACAAAATCTACAACCTAGCTCCACTTAATGACCAAAAGAATACTTCTAGGAAGGAACCATGATCGACAGAACACAAACTAATATCTCAACCGCCCGTCGACTATCCCTAGCAGCTCAAAAGCGAAGCTCCGACGACGCGCTCCACATCTACCTCTTCCGCTCAGTCTGTCGAGTTCTCATGGAGCAACACGTACTCCCGGCTGCAACCAATGGAAGAAACATTCATTCACACACCCATATGTTGAAGACTGGTTATGTTGACAAGAGGTTGATCAAACAATAATATCTAGGAAAATAATAGACTATTTGACCATACCTACTATTGCCAAACTTAATGTTGTCCCTTTCAAAGAGTTCGTAGTAGCGGTGGGACTCGACACGATTCTCCTGTAGCATTACAGCATGTTTGAGAAAAAACGCAAGTGCCATAAATCAAACTAAGCTTGAAATGAAAAAATGGAAGTGGCATAAAGCAAAATCAGGTTGAAATGATATCGTGTGGAAAACATGTGTCTAGAAAACTTACATTGATGAAAGTCCCATTGGTACTACCAAGATCCATCAGGTAAGGCCTATCAAACCAGGCAGAAACACGGAAAGTCATCGTTCATTAACATATCATGATGAAGTACTCATGGACTAGGACAAGCATGCTGATTAATTACAACATATACTGCAATTACCTCACTTGCTTTGACATCATGCCATCTGGTTGCTCCTTCTCTACAATTCTGAATAGGCAAGAGATTAGTTTATCACAGTACGACTTCTCAACATAGGCAAATAAAGAGTGTTAAGTCTTACCTATATTGAAGAACTGCATGTTGCTTGCTGCAGGAGGGATGATCTGTGGGGATGTCTGCAATTCTCCTTTCCCTTCCAAAAAGGTAGTGGCTCATGCGATGAACATACAACGGTTCTGTTCAATCAACTAGCATCATCAGAAACATTCAAGCACAAGAAACTGAAGTATCATGTCATCAAGAAGAGCATGCCAGCTCTTCAGCAGTTCAGCAACCTACACACCCTTGCTAACTAAGGCTAAAATCAAAACTCAAGCGCACAAACCAAACATGCACTAATGTATTAATTAACCTGGTTATTGGCACTGGCTTTTTTTTAGGTGTATTGCCATTGGCTCTTTTTTAGGTGTATTGCCATTGGCTTCAGTACATTCACTTCAATTCAATACAAATCTAGCGAGCTATTTATCAGCCCTCCTTTGGTTTACAGAAATTTGTAGGAATTCTGAAGGAAAAGAATTGTGTACAAAAAAATTCCTTTGGAGCCATTTGGTTTGTAGGAATGGGTTCCTATTCCTATGTAGGATAGGAATCAATCCTTCACATTTCAAAGGAATAAAACATTAGCCTAGACCCAATGGGAAAATTCTTATCCTATGATTCAAAATGACACCTCGTTTCCTATAGGAATTGAGATACATGTCATCTAATTTCCTATGATTTTCCTATTCCCATGATATTCCTATCCTATGAACCAAATGAGGTCATCAGGGTGCAAGTGGGGGTGGGCCATCCACCACGCCGCGGAATCATCCCACATAACAGTGTGTGGATGGTGCCCCACGCCCCCACAGGTGTATGTGGGACTTACGGATCATCCCATTCAACCAACATCAAATCAAGCAGCAGCTTCCTGCTGCAGCAGTGATTCTTCTCTGTTCCACAGCCAACTCAAATCCCAGCACTACATGAACTCGAAGATTGTTCTCTACGCACGACTGATGCTATAAACGGATCTGTTGATCATGTGTGTCGGTGGTTAATTCATGTCCAGATGCAGCAGGAAGATTGGTGATAAGAAGCATTGATTCTGATTCATGGCTGCAAGAGCCAAAGATTTTCTGAATTCCGAGTTAGTGATGTTATGTGTTTCACAACTTGTTGATTGATTCATGTTTAATTATCTGTGTATACAGTATGGACAGACACACCATGTACCTAGCAGGAACAAATAACTACTAGCAAGACTACATGGGCTTGTGCGGGTATGTCAATGCTGTGTAGTAGACACTGCTGGTTGACGGACTGCCACAAACGACCCAATAACACACAGAGGATGGTGCAGACAGAAGCAGGCAACTCGCTATTAGTCCCACTTGCACCCTGAATCAACACATCCTTCATACTCCCTCCGATTCATAATTTTTGTCGTGGTTTTAGTTCAGGTAAGTGTATAGTTACCAAATGGGACCTATTTCCTCTCCAGAAGAAGGAAATAATGATATTAATCCAAGACAAGCCGTGAAGTTCTGGTTACTGCCTTTGTCCCCCATTAAATATTTGTCTAAAAATTTACGAGATTAGGCTGGTTAACAAATGGTATTTTTATGAAGGCTCGTTTTGTCACGTTGAATGACATAACACTTGCTACTGAACCTACTTTTCTTCACGATGCTGGGACGAAAATAGAGAATTGACTGCCAAAATAGATAACTACATACGGACAGCGTATGTGGGAAAAAACTTCATGTTTCTCCAAGTTCTCTCGCAACAACTATATTAAATTGATGGATAGCATGACATAAAGCAAACAAGATCTTCGTATATGGAGAGTAACAAGTCGAGAATAAGTACCATTCAGTGCTTCACCACCCTTGAATACATAGAGTCTCCATCTAATATCTGATTTGCGAGCCTCTGGAGGTTCTGAATACAACAAAGTTATACCTGAAGAGGAAATAAATTGTCAGCTCGGGAGATTGTACAGTGACAGTGCACACAAGGGAAGCTTGTGTTAGCTTTTGTAATTGGTTGTACAACCATCATAGGAACTGTGGTTCTCTATGATCATTGATCATACAATAAATAAATACTCAAGATATACATGCTTGAAATCAGCACCTCCAACTTTGTTAGTCTCCTCGGCTAGCTTTCCAGACAACTCAAATGAAGGTTTTTGCTGCAAAATAAATGCATTTGCTAAAATAAGAATGTGTAGTAAATGAAAAGAAAGACGAAGCAAAAAATGCTGTTACGACAAGTATTACCAGAAAACAACAATCATCTCATATATGAACATTCTTCGGATAATTGAATTGACATAATGCAATATCCATCATGGTGTGTGGACTACCTTTTCTTTCACCTCCAGAGCTTCTGCAGCAGTATTCATCATTGCCAATGAATCAGCATCACCACTCCTGACCAAAACAGTGTTTGGTTAATAATTACAGATAAAAATGCATAGCAGAAAGAACATTGGTTAAAGCAGAATAGCATGCTTCAAACACATAAGAACCAACAAGACACTCTGGTACACCCTCGAGTAAAACATAAATGTTTCAGAAATATGGCATATAGCACACCATACCAACCAAGCAGGATAAAAAAAATAGTCATCCAACATACTTGAGTAGTAACAAAGAAAACATGGTGCATGGTTGCTTTCGCAATATAGAAAGACACAAGCAGTTAAGGTATTCCCAACTGAGATGGTTTTGAAAAAGAATGATAATGACCCAAAAATAGGAGAAAATTAATTGCCCCAACTAGAGTATGTCTATTCACTTGAGAGGGGAAGACCCTTGACAAACAAACGTCTTTATAAAATTGGGAAGATCCTTCTTTTGCCATGCAAAGGCCTAAATTTGTATCTGCCACCATAAAAGGGCATAAATCTTCATGCCACTAGACATCACATTAGAGTTTTGTGTTTGGCACTGGTGGCAACCAAATAGCAATCTACCATTTTACTATAATGCAGTATCTGCCACCATGAAAGGGCATAAATCTGAATTGCCAGTTTTCCACTCGAAATCATATCAGAGTTTTGTGTTTGACACTAGTAGCAATCAAATATAATGAAAACAGGAAATGGCGCTCATGCTCCCAGCCAGCTGGAGCATGCATCTCGACCACAAGAGTTTGGAAAGTAAAACTTAACCAAAAGCCATCCCAGATACAAATTTGAGCAATACTGTATCTAGACAGTGGTGAATACAAAAGAAAAATGTGTCTTCATCTTTAGTATGAAATATGTTGAACATCTAGCTGGTCTCACAAAAATATTTTTTCAGGTACAGGACCCAACTTAAAAAAGATCATAATTTATTCATTGTAATGATAATAATTTCCCTTAATGTATGTGCCTATATCAACAAACAGAAAATTGTACTAATAAACAAAGCTTCTTTTCAGAATATAAAATGTCCATGAGTCAAGAGTTTTGAACACTCACCGAGATGCTACATCCACTCTAGAACTTGTATCCTGAAACAAATCAAAAACAACTTTCAGACTGAAGTCTACACACCATGATATAAAAGCAAATATGAAAGTACCATATTAGTTTAAAATTGAGATGGTATATGACCACTAATTATATCCTACAGAATCTGCAGACGGGAGGGTTCAAATGGGTCATGTTTAGTGTATAGTATGTATAATGAAGTGTGAACTACTGGCTAAATAAGTTGCACAGCATCCAATTGATATTCCAAGGTATCACATAATTTTCTGACATCCTGTTCATTTGGGTGGAGCTTATCAGTAGTATTTGGCAGCAACAAGGAATATACATGCAACAAAAGAAGACAGGGAGCCAAGTAACATAAGGAATTATCGAGAAATATGGGGAAAAGGGTTGATTGTCACCACACACCTCACGATGTGCTGCACTTCTGGATGCCCTTGGTGATGGGTGAGATTCATGCCTACCCCGATGTCTATGCTCTTCTGGAGACACTGATCGGCCACGCCTAGACGATCGTCCTGATCCACCATTGTTCTCATCGCGGTCTGCCATTCTATCGCGCACGGGATCCCTTCTGGGACTTTGGTCTGTCCTTTGCTCCCTGGAACCACCTTTTCGGTCATAAGGATCTGACCTTCTCCCTCTTGAGTCATGTCTGTCGTCATCCCGTCCTGGGCGTGCCTCTCTCGAAGCACCTGCACCGGATCGATCATCCCTGACAGTTCTTCTATCTCTTGAGTGGCCCCTTCCATCATCATCATCATCATCATCCAGTCTTGTACCTGCAAAGGCACTCCTATCATCTTTTGGCTCCACCTTCCGATGTCTTGACGCATCCCTCCCCTCATCGTGCTCCCTGTGTTTCCGTGTGCCCCGGTCTTGACTGCTGGGAGGCCTCCGATGGCCGCCCTCAGTTACATGTGCCCCTTGCCGCTCAACCTGAGCTCTCCTTAGTCGCTTGGAACGCGGCGAGAGCGACCGAGACTGTCGTTCCCCGTCAGGCGATGGCGACCTGACCCGGTCCTTGACCTTGTCTCTTTGTGGAGGCGAGCCACTCCTCCCTGCCTGTGACCTCTCCCTCCGGCTCTGCTCGCGTGGAGAAGAACGGGACCTGCGGTCCACGGTAGAAGCCATTGCTCACCTGAAAAATCGATTCAGGTAAACAAAATGTGTCCGTGTCGCAGCATCATGATGAACGAACATCTGTGTAGGTCTAAATAAAACAAAACAGAAAATATTATGGGGCGCACAAAGCATGATACTAGAGCCACGAGCTTTCATTCGTCTGGGCTGGAAGGTTAACTAGAAAGACGGATGAAGCAGGGGTTTTGCAGGGGGTCGGGCTAGCTAGCTAGGGTTTGGACGAGAGCGCTAGGTGGTCAGTCGAGCACAATATGGCATCATCTATATTTATGAAGGAATACAAGATTTGTGCAGAGGATCGTCTCTATTTCACACAGATGAGCGAAAGCAGCAGCACGAGCATACCGAGCAGCAGCAGCAGCCAGGCGACCGGCGCGGGCGTCAGGGTCGGAGCTCAGGCAGACCAGGAAGAAGAGCACGGGGTGGTGCTGCACCCGCGTCGATGGAGAAGAGCTGCGGAAGCGTCGATGGAGACGGAGTGCTGCGCGCCGCCGTTACAGGAGGAGGAGGAGGAGGGGAACCTGCGCCGCCGCTAGGTTAGGCAGGCAGAGCGGAGGAGACGAGACGAGAGGAGAAGAGAGTGCTTGGGGGTCTCGCTCGGGCGAGGCTGGTAGGCCGTTAGTGGGCTGCAGGATGTCGGCCTCTTTCTCAATTCTCATACACATTTTCTTTCACTCAGGAATATCTCTATTTTCCCCCTCAAAAGAAAGGAATATCTCTATTTTCCCCTCAAAAAGAAGGAATATCTCTATCTCTCTACCTAAGGGGGGAGTTGGTACGTTGTTCGTTGAACACAACACCCCACCGATCAAAGGAATAATCCCACCGGTTTTTTTTCTGGTCGAACCCCACCTCCCCTCTCGATTTTCTCACCTGGTTTTTTTCAACCCTATCCTCGCTCAACCTCATCCCCTCGTCCCTCACCCGCCTCATCCTCTTACGTATCCTGTCGCCGCCCCGTCTAGGGTTCCTACCCGGTGCCGATGCCGCCTCTCACCGCCTTCCCTCAATTCCTCTCCTTTCACACCCTGGCCTCCAAATCCTTAGCCGTCGCTCATCTCTCCTTCTTCCGCGAGAGGAGTACATGCAGGGCAGCATGGGGGATCCGACGAGCCGAAGCAGCGCGTCAGCGTGATGGACAGGGGAGCGCATCTCGTCGATCAGGGCGAGCAAGGAGGGACTGCAGATGACAAACACGACGATGGTACGACTGCGTTCTGCTTGAACCAGTATCTGAGGGCGGTGGCTTGGCTGTAGAGGGGCCCGACTGCAACATCTGGAGCCACTACGGCAAAGGGCGTGGTTGCGACTGAGGGAGGTGGCTTGGCTAGGGAAGAGGACCACGGTGTGTGACGAGGGTACACCCCCACGACTCCTCTCCGTGAGGGTACCCGGTGCGTGTCAAGACCGGTGGCCCACTAGAAGCCTCGAGAGGCCCAACGTCAACCGGCCGAGCCCACTCGAGGCACCGACGTTTGAACCGACTTGGAGTCCAAGACTGATGTGGAGTCCAAGACTTGACACACAAGACTACATAGATTAGAAAATTTCATGTAAACCCTAGACAGACTCCTCGGGGCCTAGCCTACTATATAAAGGTTGGGAGAGGCACTACTGGAATTCGGTCGTTTGTCGTCTGCCACGGCGGTCGGCAAACAAAGGAACGACGGACGGCAAAGCACTCGTCAGCCATTTCTCCAGCAAAGATGTGCTTCGCCATCTGCACATTATCGACGGACGACAAAGCACTTTGTCGTCCGTTTTTCTAGAAATAGTCGGCAATTCTATCCTGACAGCGAATATTTGTCAGGCCACCTCCGTCGGGCCGTTAACGGCGTGGTTTGCCGTCTGCGGGTAGACAGCAAAGAATACTGACGTCATCTGCCCTATCTGCCCACGTCAAACCCTCCCCATCCTTCGCCGTCTGCCGGCAATCGACAAAACTATGGCCTTTACCGTCTGCCGGCTGACGGCAAAACGACCAAATGGTCACCCAGTTGTTGCCAGATTGTACAGTTTGGTGACATGTGTCCCCTTTGTCGTCCGCAAACAAACGACAAAGAGCATGCATATTCTCTGTTTTTTTTATCCTGCAATGAACAAAAAACACTAACATAACAGTAATAGATATATCTTCACAGCATAAAAGTGCATCCATATCAACAAGGACATAACAATAAACATGTCTAACCATTTCCTACCCGGTGCCGATACCGCCTCTCACCGCCTTCCCTCGATTCCTCTCCTTTCACACCCTGGCCTCCAACTCCTTAGCCGCCGCTCATCTCTCCTTCTTCCGCGAGAGGAGTATAGGCGGGTCAGCATGATTTGAACTAAACTAACCCGGACTGACGTTGTTTTCAGCAGAGCTGTCCGTATGGTTTTATTGTGTGCAGCAATTTGATTTTTAGACATCTCAAAAAATTCTTAGAAAAAATACAAAAAATCCACGCACCCGAAGGAGCCCGGAGCCAAACCCGGAGATGTCTTCACTAACTCAACTCAATGTTTTTATCATCATATATCATCTTGGCAATATATTGTCAAGTTAATAATTTAACAAAATTAAAATCACAGTCATTTTGAATTTTCCATCAAGTTTTCTTAGCTTTTTTCTCTCAACAATTTTTTTTCAAAAAGAAATTATAATTAAATTATACTATGTTTAAAACATTTTTATGTTTTAAAACATTAAATTATTTCTTAATAATTCCCGTAGCAACGCGTGGGGTATCATCTAGTTATATAAATTCTTAGACCCCCTTATAAGCACCCTGTCTAAGAGTGCGAATTTCTGGAGGCCGAGCTACGCGTAGCCCTTTATTTTGAAAAAAATCGTAAAACATATTTAAAAGTTCTGGAAAAAATCGAAAAAAATCTATGGAAACTTATATGTATCCCGTATGAACTTGTCAAATTTGGCTTGAAAATATTGTAATATGAAGTCTGCACACAAAAACAAAATTTCAGCCCAAAACCAACAACAAAAAGGCCCATTTAAAATCAAATATTTGTCTTTTTCTCATACGCCACATGTGAAAGTATAATGGTATGAAAATTTGCACATATGTCATATACATGTGTATATATATTCACAAAAAAAATCAATGTTTTTGGAATAATATAAAATACATTTTATGACTTGTTCAAACTAAAAGGCTACGTGTAGCTCGGTCTACGTTAGCATTATCCGCCCTGTCTAACATGAACATCTATACAATATGATATAAAAATATAATAGACGTCTTTGGCGTAAAAAGACTTGATCCAACATCTGATCAACTAGTAGCACTATAAAGTCAACATAGTAATCTAGTTTGAAAATTGTTCCCATGTCCTGAGGCCGAGATTTTCTACCCAAGAAAATTAAGGGGATTCCGGCCTATCAAACGAGCCCTCGGCATTCCTCGACAGTGAGCTCTCTGAAGAAGCTCATTCCTTGAAGATGATATATTTGGTCGGGAGGGAGGGCGAGGAGAACAAGGTGTTGTACGAACCTCGTGTGTGCATGAAAAATGAATGAAGTTGTATGTGATACTAATTGAGTCGAGTTGTGGGTTTAGGAGAGATTTAGCACTAGGATTTCATTTCTTAGGGTGGCGTGGATTAATCTTTTTGTAAGGAGTTTTATTTAATCTTAATGAAATCAAAAAGAAAAAATGTATGTGTACGCGTCAACCGTCCGTCCCACAATGTAAAAAGAAAAAAAGAAAAATTACAAACAAAACTGCAACGCAATGTAAAATATATACAATGTAAAAAACATTGGGATGATGGATTGCTTTAAAAGAAAAGGAAAGGAAAGGGATACGTGGACGTGACATACATGCATGGGAGAGAATGAATAGTGGAAAACAGAGTAACGTGACAGAAATGCACCAAAGCATGACAAATGTGTCCAACCAGTTCAAAAGCTGCCTAACGAGTGTGACTGAGATGGACCGATGGAGACGAGACAAGGCTAGCGAGAATCACAACAGAACTAAGTAGCTAGCATGTGTATGCTTGGCCTTGGCGACGCCATTGCATTTGCATTACTTGCTTGTTCCAGGCAGCTCTTCAACAGCAGCCACCTTTTGCTTTTCAGCGGCGATGGCGGCGGCGCCGGAGATTCATCCGCTGCGTGACGCTGGTGGAACGAGCTGGCAATGCGCTTGGCAGCCTGGCCTTCACTTCACTTGGCACGCAATCTGCTACGCCGTGCCTTATCGCTATGGGGACCTATTGAAAGGGCATGTGCCCTTATGTTTGGTTTTGGTAATTGCTGACAATCTTTATGGATTAATGGTTTCCTTGAGTTATACTTTAAGGTTTGTCCATAGGCAACGCTTGAAGATCATATGGTGGCTTCAAGGTTGTAAGATGAAGATTACGTGTTGACCAAGGTGTTCTTCATGGAGTTATCCAAAGATTGGTCAAGTTGATGTGTGCAAGGTCAAGAGGATCATCACGAAGATATCATATGCTTGGAGCTTGCCGACCATTTGGTGATAATGGTTTTGTGAAGATATGCCTAAAAGAGACTCACCCATAATGGAGTATGGGGGAGCAATTTACTAGTCTTCATCGAGCCGACGCAACCAAGAAAGGTGTTCCAACTTGAGGCGGACATGATCGTCATCATCAAGCTCAAGCGGTTTATGTGCAAGACAAAGGTTTGACCTTTATAGGTTTCTAGTTTACCGGTCTCATGGTGGTAGTTAGGAGACCGGGTTATAGGCTAGGCCGCATCGTTCGTGGAGAGCTCAAACCTTTGCATCCTTGGCATCATCTTTATTGGTTCTTGTTTGGTTTTTCTCTTTGTGAGTGTTGGAGCTTGAGTTAGTATTCATTACAAGCCCTTCTTCATCGAAAACGGATTTCATATACATCTACTTTTGTGTTTTCGATGTTGGTGTTTTTGTCGGCTCTTATCTTGTGAAGGTTTCACCTTCTACCTTGTCGGCATTCTAACATTTCCATGATTTGCATCATTTCTTTTTGTTGATCTTGGGTGGTTCTCTATGTGAGGATCTAGAGCTTTTCCATAGCTTTAAAACAAGCCCAAGATCATCAAAATCGGAGTTCGTATGGAAAAGTTATGCTTGTTTTGGCCGTGCTGTTTTTTCCTGTGAGGTAGTACCGCCCGGAGTTGAGGTAGTACCGCCCGAGCGGTAGTACCGCCCGGTAGAGCGGTAGTACCGCTCCAGCGGTACTACCGTGGTTAGTACCGCATCCACTACCGTATTCCTACTGTATAGGGCGATAGTGGGGCACGGTACTGAGCCCGGTAGTACCGTAGGGCGGTAGTACCGCTCTAGTTGAGGTAGTACCGCTCCACGGTAGTACCGCTCGCTGTGCGGTAGTACCGTGGTTGGTGGGCTTCCAACGGTTGGATTCATGGGGACCTATAAAAGGGGGTCTTCTTCTTCCTTTGTCCTCACCCGTTTTGTGCAAGTTCTTCCCCCCATTGTTGACCTCTTTGAGCTTGCTTACTCCCTTTCCCTCCCATGATTCTTGCTCATTTTTGAGGGAAAAGAGAGAGGAGGTCTAGATCCACATTCTCCACCAAGCCATCTCTCCTCTAAGTGAGGGGAACCTTGTGGATCTAGATCTTGGAGTTCTTGGTGTTCTCCTTGTTCTTCCTCTCATATTCCTCCATAGCTTTTGTTGCTTTGGTGAGATTTGAGAGTTGGGGACTTGAGCACTTCGTGTGCTCTTTCCATTGCATTTGGTGCATCGGTTTGAGTTCTCTCCGAGGATTCGTTGTAGTAAGTGAAGTTGAGAAGATAGTTACTCGTAAGTGCATTGGCACTCTAGAGCTTGTTCCTCTTGGGTGCGTTGGCTCCTAGAGGTTTGTTGTTGCGGAGCTCAATCATTGTGGTGGAAAGCTTCAGGACGCTACGGGAGCCTCCAATTCGGTTGTGGAGATAGCCCCGAGCATTTGTACGGGTTCGATGACCGCCCTCAAGGGTCACCATATGTACGGGTTCGGTGACCGCCCTCAAGTGTCCTAATAGTGGAATCACGGCATCTTGCATTGGTAAGAGCGTGAAGAGAAATAGGGTGGCCCTCGTTGGCTTCGTGTGAGCATTGTACTCCTCACCCTCTCCAAACGGAGACGTACTTCTCGCAAGAGAAGGAACTTCGGTAACAAATCCTTGTCTCCATCGGCTCCACTCGCGGTTATCTCTACTCTTACCTTGAGCAAGCTTATTACATTGTTTATCTTGTGCTTGCTCATATTATTGTACATTGCTTGTCCCATAGGTTCTTCTTCTAGTCAACCTATTTACTTGTGCACCTACTTTGTGATAGCCTTAGTGTTCTTGTTATATATCTTGCTATCACATAGTTGTTTATCTTGCTTAGTATAAGTTGTTGGTGCACATAGTTGAGCCTAGCTTATTTAGGTTTCTTGCTTGGCAAATTAAACGTTAAGTTTTATTTCGCATTTGTTCAAGCAGAAACCGTAATTATTTTAAACGCCTATTCACCCCCCCTCTAGGCGACATCCACGTCCTTTCAATTGGTATCAGAGCCTCGTCTCTCTTTATAGGGCTTCACCGCCTTGAGAGTAAGGATGTAGACTAGGGGACTAGGTTTATTTGACACTCTTAGTTTCGATGGCACAAATTTTGATGCTTGGAAAATTCGCATGCTTAATTATTTTCGGGGCATTGACCCGTGTATGGAGCGAATTGTAGATATGGGTTTTTCTCCTCCAAAGGGTACTCAAAACCTATCCTTGGTGGATGAGAAAAACTCTTATCTCAATGCTCAAGCTTCTAATGTGCTTATTGATGCTTTGAGTAATGTAGACTTATTTCAACTCATGCCGTTTCGGGATGCTCATGAGTTGTGGACAAAGCTTCAAGATAAATATGGTGTGTCCAAGATTTGTGGGGATGATTGTTCTCCCTCCACCTCCGGTCGCGATGCATTCTCAACTTCTTCTACTTCACAAACATGTGGTTTTCCACAAGGTAATGAAATGGTGAGTAGTGTGAGTCATTGCAATGATGATAGTGAACCTATTGTTCATAACCCTTTATCACTATCTTATCGCAATGCCTCCTTGTTGGACCTCAACACTTCGAGCACCACTAATGTCTTCCATGCTTGTGTTGATAGTCCTTGCATATCATGTAGAAATCACTTGAATAAATCTCATGATGATATGCTTGATATATCTTGTTGCCATGATAACCATGCCTCTATTTCCTCTAGTTATTGTGCTAACAATGTAGAGGAAAACCAACGGTCCATGGAACAAGATGTGATCTTGAATGGTGACTCAAGAGATTCTACATCATCATCTCGTGTGACTCATTTTTTCCTTATGGTGAAGGAGTTAAAGGTATCTCCTACTTTGACCCCCATATCTAGTGATGGTGATGATGTAGATAATGTTGAAGAGCATGTTAATATTGCTTCCTTAAAAATTAAGGGAGAAATGATTTTTAAAGCTCTTCATAAGAATAAAATTGCTTGCTCCAACTTCATGGAAATCATGTCTATTGCCATTGAGGGCAAGAAATACATTGAGGAGTTGGAAGCTCATATTGAGGAGAATGAGGCCACCATTGAGAAAATGGAAAGCCATGAGCGTGATTACGCTAATGAAATTGCGGATCTATCTCAAGCTCTTGAGTGTGAAGAAACCACCTAGGAATCTCTTGAGGAGACTTTTGCTTTAGAGTTATCTAAAGTAAAGGAATCTCTTGATAGAACCCTTGATGTGGCTAATTCTATCAAAACTAAACATGATAAGCTTGAAGTTGCGCATGCTAAACTCCTTGAGGATTTTGAGCACCTTGGAAATGGCTCACGGGTCATTAAGGGTGAGCTCATCAAACTCACCGAGTCGCATGCTCAACTAAAAGCTTCATATTTGAAAGAGCTTGCTATGTTGTCTTCTCCTTCCGTTATTCTTGATGATGCTTGTGCTAATCACTCTATTTCTTGTGAAGCATCCATCCTAAAGGAGAATGTTGAGCTAAAAGCTCAACTTGAGTTGCTAACTAGCAAGTATGGGAAATTGGAAGAAAGTCATGAAAATCTCTCAAGCTCTCATGAGGATCTTCTCGTCTCCCATAATGTGCTAAAGTTAGCTCATGAGGCCAAGGTTTCTAAATTAGTTCCTCATGTGGACATTAGCACTACTTCTACTCAATATGCTATATTTCCATGTGCTAGTCCTTGTAATTCATCCACTCATAATGTTACTACATCTTGTGATGAAGTATCTTCCTTGCCTTGTTGCTCTAACAATGCTTCTACTTCCTCTAGTACTTGTATTGTTACTAACCATGTAGAGGAAATCAAAGAGCTCAAGGCCCAAGTCACTTCTTTGAAGAAAGACTTGGGAAAGGGTCATGAAGGGAAGTCTACACTTGACAAGGTTTTGTGTGTACAAAAATCCCCCAATGACAAGGGTGGACTTGGATTCAACTCCAATAATAAGAAGTCCATGGTTAACAAGAAGAAGGGCCAATCTCAAGTCAAGAATTCGGCCAAGATTATTTGCTTCAAGTGCAAGGTTGAAGGGCACCATGTTAGATCTTGCCCTTTGAAGAAGAAGCCCATTAGTGACAAGCAACTAGGGAAGAGGCCTCAACTTCCACCGCAAGGTGAAGTCAAGCCACTTCCCAAGAAGACTCAAGTAAATGATCTTCATGTTGAGAAATCAACCATGAAGAAAGGAAAGAGTAGGTGTTGTTACTTATGTCGCGAGAAGGGTCATCTTGCTTCTTCATGCACGAACGGTACCTTATCCAACCCTATCATAGTTGATGATGTTTATTCTCTTCGGAAGGATAAGGTTGGCAATGTGGTTGCCAAATTTGTTGGCACTCAAAGTGGTGACAAGAAAAGCACCATTTTGGTTGCCAAGCCTATTGTGACTAACCTCTTAGGACCCAATTTGGTTGGGGACCAACAAGCTCCTATTTGATCAATAGGTTTTTTTGAAGGGCATTGGAGACTTGGCTACATTATGAAGAATTAAGGGACCTTCACTAGTCACATTATCTCAAGCCAAGTCATTTGGATTATCTTGTGTCTATCTTATATCCAATGTGCCTCCTTACAGTAACTTGTACTTAAATTGTTTACATTGAAAGTTACTTGCTCCTTTGCATGTTTTGGTTTTGTACCTTGCATGTGTTTGTATATGTTGTGCTTCCAATTATGTATATGTTGGTTTGCACATCATTTATGTTTGAGTGTTGTGTTGAGCCTAATTTTCATATTGGTTTTATCTTAGTTGGCTCTTGTGAGAAATTAATGGTTCATCCCATTTTGGGGGAGTGATGTGCCTAGTGCACTTAACAATCCTAAAAATGTGTATACATGAGTAATACCACCTAGTATTGATATTACAAGATTATCTAGTCACTATGTGGTATGTCGTACTCATGAGAAATTCCAATTCTAAAGTATCCATTAATTATCTCTTGTTGGTATTTGTTTGCCCTAGTTGTAAATTTTGGGATATCACATTATGGGGGAGTAATATGCTTTGTGCATATTGCACACCTATAAAATGTGTACATTTGGGGTTTGTGCCACTTAGAGTTGATATTGTAAATTATCTAGTTCCTAGGTGGCATGGTTGCTCCTCAAGTTCCAATTTGCTTATATTGAATTTATTTCTCATCTTATGGTTCTTGAGTGTGTGAGATTTTCTTGTTACGGTTTCCCTCCAACATGTACTTGTATTTTCTATGCGGGAACCGTTTGCTCCAAGTTTTCTAGTCATTGCTTGCATGATTGGATGCATACTTGAAGCTAACAAGAATCTCGTTGTAAGCATTGTGGTCAATTCTTATCTTTTGCTACATGCTTATGGTTGTTGTAAAGATGATAATTTATATTAATGCTATCTACCACCCGGAAGTAATTCCATATACCTCTTGTGCTTAACAATTGGTACTCTTATATGTGGTAGAAATTATTGATCACCTTTACATTGGCTTGTTTTGAATTGCCTTATTACTTGCCAAGGTTTTGTTGTGGTTTTAAGTCTCATTGTCTTCCTAGGCACTTGTGGATCATGTGTTTTCGTGATCTTGTCTAGTGTTTCTCTAGATATAGTTAAAGTGATGATCCCATCGTGTGCATTTTGTATTCAAATAGAAATTCTATATAATGCACATCTCTTGGGGGAGCTAGCATCTTATGATCCATATCAAGTGTGTGTTATTGGAAGGCATATATATTCTCTTTGGTGCTTTATGTCTTCATAAAGTCGTTGAGGGCATAGTTTGTTTGGATTTGTGCTCTCTTGTTGAGAGTTTGATATCTCCTTCTTTGATATCTTTTATTTTCGATATCACGCTCTCTATCAATTGGTGTGTCCATTGATACCCCATTCTTGATTAATCTTTTATTTGGTATAATCCAAGTGACAAGTTTATGTTGAAATCTTATTTTCAATTGGAATCTTATTTTGGAATCTAATGGTCACTTGGTATCCTTTTCAATTGTTTCCCTATTCAATCATGTGTTGATTGGGTTGGGATTCAATTGGTATTTCTTCACATTTGTGGGTGAATGTAGTAATTGACCATGTGTTAATTTCTACTTGTCTCCTATCATGTGTTGATTTAGACCTTTGATATAATTTGGACAACCTTATGTTGTGTCACCCTTTGGTGTGCCATTTTGGTTTACTTGATGTTTTGTCCAAATTGTATTCACTTTTGGTTCTTGAAAGTCTTGTGCATGCATATTTTCTATGTGTTGTTCCGATGCATGATTTCTTTCTTTGATCCTATATATAGGTTAAACTCCTTCCACTTCTTTATTGGCTAATATGTGCATGGAATTCATCTTCATGTCCATATGCACTTATTCCCGTGGAGTTTGTCCTATGTATGTTTGTTCCTCTAACTCTTGGGTCCCAATGAGTTTGGGTACCATTTTGTGTGTTAATGTTGATGTAGGAACTTTGGAGATGCATTGGAGGATCGTCTCATTTGAGAAAGGTGGTGTCACCATGTGCCTTTTGGAGTCATGTTAGGACGATCATTGAAGACTTTATCTATTACATCATTCCCATGCTATCTCGGTAACAAGTATCTACCTCATACATACTTTTCTTGCTTCCAACCTTGTGTAGGTTGCATCATGGCATGATATTCTTCATTTGCAATTGTTGCGGTTCTTGATTTGTTCTAGAATTGCAAGATATATTATTGGTTGCGATACTTGTTTCGTTGTTCAAAGCATCTCAACTATCTCTTGATACCTTGTTGCTAGTTATGATGACTTTGATGGTTGTTTGTGTGGATTTCATCCTTATACAATAAGATAATATTAAGCCATTGGCTATGCTTTCAAGCAAAGATCTTATTAGTATATTTATGACTTCCATTTGGATATCGTGTTCTCTCCTTTTGTAACTATCTCGGGTGTACATGCTTCTTTGTGGATATAATCTACCTAGAATCTTATACACTTGAGAGAAGTTGCACTTTTATTGGATATCCTTGGTCTTTCATGTCCACCTTTGTATTTTATTTTAAATGTTAAATTCTTCGGTGGTTACATGAAAGCGTGTGTGGTTGAGTGCGTGTCTTAATTCTATTCTTATTGGTGCACTCTTTTGGTGGTGAAGATTGTTGTCCTCATGCTTGTCTTGATGAGCCTATCATTATCTATCTTCACCATGGGGTTGTCACAAGCCTTGATTTTACTTTGCATTTTACTTATGCTTGTGAACCCATTTGTTGTTTGTGTGTGTGATCTTCTTAACTTATGTTGGAAGGACATGTCAAGCATCTTGAGTCTCATTTCTTCAAGACTATGTTGATGCTTAAATAGTCATCCTTATACTAGTCATATCAAGTGCTTCGCCATGACTCACACACATCTTGTTGGTTGAGCTTATTCCTACGATTATCTCTTTTGCTATTTGCTCAACCATTGGTTTGTTGCAAGTGCTAGACTTTGTCTCATATCTTTGCACACTTGCACATGTGTTGTGTTTCTATCGATTTTGGGGGAGTGATGATCCAATTTTTGTGAACTTTGTACTATACTACAAAGATTCTAAATAGTGCACAAATCTTGGGGAACTTCTCTATTTTCTTTAGAACACTCCTATGCTCAAATCATAATATCTTATAATCTTTTGGCATGTTGGATCGTTTGATTGCTTGCTTTTTCTTATGCCTTTGTGCCATCTCATATTTTTGCAATCTTTGGATCCTCTATATAGTTTGTTTTTCCTCCCATCGTATATCATTGGATATGTGTATTTTATTCCACTCATTTCTTGAGAAATACACCCTTTTGGGAGGAACACATTCTATATCGGCCTTCTAAGTTTTTTCGCCCATTTTGGCAATCGATGCCAAAGGGGGAGAAGAGTTTAGAGGGTTTTGTTTGAGGAGGTTCATGCTTTGGTTTTGTTCTTAAGCATTTGCCCTTGTTTGAGGAGGTTCATGCTTTGGTTTTGTTCTTAAGCATTTGCCCTTGTTTGAGGAGGTTCATGCTTTGGTTTTGTTCTTAAGCATTTGCCCTCTTACTCATGCATACTTGCTTTGCATGATTAGCATAATTCATCATATAAACCCTCTTAATGTGTTTGTCATCAATTACCAAAATGGGGGAAATTGAAAGGGCATGTGCCCTTATGTTTGGTTTTGGTAATTGATGACAATCTTTATGGACTAATGGTTTCCTTGAGTTATACTTTAAGGTTTGTCCATAGGCAACGCTTGAAGATCATATGGTGGCTTCAAGGTTGTAAGATGAAGATTACGTTTTGACCAAGGTGTTCTTCATGGAGTTATCCAAAGATTGGTCAAGTTGATGTGTGCAAGGTCAAGAGGATCATCACGAAGATATCATATGCTTGGAGCTTGCCGACCATTTGGTGATAATGGTTTTGTGAAGATATGCCTAAAAGAGACTCACCCATAATGGAGTATGGGGGAGCAATTTACTAGTCTTCATCGAGCCGACGCAACCAAGAAAGGTGTTCCAACTTGAGGCGGACATGATCGTCATCATCAAGCTCAAGCGGTTTATGTGCAAGACAAAGGTTTGACCTTTATAGGTTTCTAGTTTACCGGTCTCATGGTGGTAGTTAGGAGACCGGGTTATAGGCTAGGCCGCATCGTTCGTGGAGAGCTCAAACCTTTGCATCCTTGGCATCATCTTTATTGGTTCTTGTTTGGTTTTTCTCTTTGTGAGTGTTGGAGCTTGAGTTAGTATTCATTACAAGCCCTTCTTCATCGAAAACGGATTTCATATACATCTACTTTTGTGTTTTCGATGTTGGTGTTTTTGTCGGCTCTTATCTTGTGAAGGTTTCACCTTCTACCTTGTTGGCATTCTAACATTTCCATGATTTGCATCATTTCTTTTTGTTGATCTTGGGTGGTTCTCTATGTGAGGATCTAGAGCTTTTCCATAGCTTTAAAACAAGCCCAAGATCATCAAAATCGGAGTTCGTATGGAAAAGTTATGCTTGTTTTGGCCGTGCTGTTTTTTCCTGTGAGGTAGTACCGCCCGGAGTTGAGGTAGTACCGCTCGAACCTAACCTAGACTAGCATGCAAACCGCTGGTTGAAATAGAAAGGATCATAAGTAATGCATAGTCCTTGCCTGTTGATAAGTCGGGTTCCGAAGGTGTAGTTGATCGCAAGCTCGCATCGTCTCCGAGAGGTACCCGCGGAAGCACACAAGAGGATAAACACTGGAAAGCAATCAACGAGCAAGCATCTATTACTACGAGGCAACAAAGGATCAAGAAGACAACACAGGGCACGGCAACGCGATACAGATCTATCGTCGAGAACGGTTACTAACAGTTTAAGTGGGGTATCGGTCACACACGACGAATACCGCACGTTTACGATGGTTCAAGTTGCTTAGCTACAGGTGATCAACCAACGGTTATTAACATGTCAACTCAACCAAGCATGGCATAGCACACAAACATGGCAAGAGGTGAAGCACAAAATAAACTATCTATGCTAGTCGATTTAAGTGAGGCACAACCTAAACATGGCATAACACTAAGTGCCGCACGATGATTAAAAGATTTGGTACTGTTATTCCCTAAACGATATTTTAGGTTGGTTAACAACAGCAAACAATAGCATAAACACAAAGTACACGAAAAACTAATCAAGTTAAATATAAAGAACACTCCAAACGGAGTTACGGTTAAAAAGATACAAGCAAAATAAGTTACGGGCACAATCTGCCAACATCACGAAGCACACTTTAGAGCAATGCATAAACATGATAATCAATGCAAACATGCTCACAAATGATATGGAACTAAAGTAGACATGACAGGGAAGGCATGGCAAAAAGAATCATGCAAAAATGCATCATAGATCAAAAGATATTAAGCAAACAACATGGCATCGTGACGTTACAGACTTAGAGAAAAACAGAGGTGGCTGTCAAAAACAGCAGCATAGCAACTTTGGAGCTAAACAACTATATGACCAGAAAGCATATCATGGCAATGCAATACATGTAATGGAAGTAGACATGATGCTTAACAATATGCAATTGGAATCACTCAATTCCGATAAACGGTTGCGAAGCAATCGTCACCCGAAGTTGCAATAAAATAACAGTTTCAGCAACAACAACACATTAACATTAGGATCACCACTTTGGAGCAAGATTTAATATAGCTAGAGCACCCAAATATGACAAGTTAAAGCATGGAAAAGAAGTACACATGATGCTTAACACATAGGAAAAAGAATCAATGCAATAGGCCTCATGGATGAGTCACAACCATCATGCAAACTTGCAACAAAATAATAACAGCAGCACTTAACAGGAAATAATAGCAATTAACGGCCTGATGCCCTGTTCAGCACACAATTACACAATCAAGATGACCTCAAATGCAAATGCTCACAAAAGATGAATTAAAGTACACACAATTCTAAGCAACTTTCGTTTTGGAGGCACGTTCATCGGAGCTACGGATCAACAGGAAATCGCATTACAAAACGGGATCAGCAACATATTTTATAAGGACTTAGAAAAATTTCAGAGCGCATGATGAAAAAAAAAGCACGGGCCTCACCACTGGGCTTGGCCCAAGAGGCTGGCGGCTGGGCTGGGCCATGGGAGGCCGGCTCGGCTGGGAGGAGCCAGCGGGCCAGGGGCGCTTGGGCCGGCCCAACTGGCCACGGTGGCTTGGAGCGGGGCTCCCGATCCCGCAGCGGAACGTGGCGGCGCCGGCTGCCTCCGGCGAGGCGCGTCGGCGGCCGGGACGCAGGTGGGGCGGCGAGGAGGCGCGGAGAGGAGCGGATCGGCGGCCGGGGTCTCGGATCCGGCCGGACCCTGGAGGAGGGGCGGCGGCTGGCGCGGCTTCGGACCGAGGAGGCACGAGCTCCGGCCAACCCTCCATGGCGCGCGACGACGGGGTCCCAGGCAACGCGCCCCTGCGTGAAGAGAGGAGGGGTGAGGAGGAGGGAAGGGGAGAGGAGCACGGGGGAGGAGAGGACCTGGCGGGCGGCACGGCGGCTCGCCGTTGCCGGTGGCTGCGCGGCCGTGGCTTGCTCCACGGGGGCGGCGGCGCGAGGCTGTGAGAGGAGAGAGAGAAGAGAGGTGGGGAGGCAGGGCGCGTTCTGGCCGTCAGGTCGCCCGATCTGACGGTCCAGATCGTTGGGGAGCTAGGGTTTGCTGGAATTGGGGTAAAACTGCGAAAATTGAGGCAGATCTGGGGTGGTGGCTGCAATTTGTGGCTAGGGAAACCCTAGAAAAGGGATGGGAGTGTGGTGGCCTTTATGTAGCCCCAGTGGCTGTCAGTTTGCAAAAACATCCCCGGTTTTTCTCCCACGCGCGCGGTGCTCACGTTTCTGACCGCCGGGGTCCGCAGTACCTCCGATTCGGGTAAAACTTCAAACTGTGCGATCAGCGCGTCGAGCCGGCGGCGTTCACCTCGCGCTGGAACCGTTCCGAAAACACTTTCCGGCGCGCTATAAAAATAACTCGTTTAATTATTAAACGGGGTTTTCGTTTCGTTGGCTGCGGCTGGTCCCGTGCGGTTTTCGCGACGGTGATCGGGTGAAACCCGGTGTCGCAAAGGTCGAGTGTCAGGGTGGCAAGGGTCGGTCTCCGTCCGATACGAGAATACGGGGAGAAATATTCACCGATAATTATTTCGGCGAAGCAAACACTGCAAACAAATCAGACAATAAAAAAAATCACACTGAAAACATTTTTTTTAAATTTTTTGTGAAATCTGGGCTGTTACACTTAAGTTTCCCAGGCATTATCAAGCTGGCAGATTCGACGATTGGTAGGAAATTGGCATTTTGGCACAAAACTGTCATAAACCTGTGTATGCTGGCTGTGACAGTTTTTTTGGTGGTCACTTCTGGTTGTCTCAACTATATAATGATGATACTCGAAGCATACTCTTTGGTGATAGTGTCTTTTGGTAACCTACAGATACCACCAACCGTGATGCGCATCATAATTGCAGAAGATGGCCTTCGGGCACCAGGATATATTTCCGATCTTGAGAAATATCCAAGGAAATGAAAAATCTTGCGACATCTCTTGGCATCTTCTATGTGAAGGTGCTAGGACAATGGATACTCTACATTGTGGCATGCATTGTCCAAGTTTTTTCGTTCATCCTTTGAAGATTTCTCGTCCGTGGAGCTGGACTTAGAGGTCAGCGTGGATTGGAATATGTTGATTCGTACTATTTTGCCTTCGAGAAACACATGGAAGGGCATATACTTTCTGGAAAAAATATCAGCATCATCACATTTGCAATGGAATCTTTGAAATCATAGTGAGTGGTCGCCGACAAGCAGGGTGCTAACCAGCAAATGAGTGGTCGCCGGTTATGGAGTGTAGTCCGTCGTGCAGGCTGTGGCCGTCGTGGCTGGAGTGGCCAACGACGACGGGTGTGGTGGGGGCTCTCAAGGGATTGAGTTTTTGCTAGGGATCCTCACCCCATCTCAGTCCTTTCACTAGGTTCCTTAGTAGGTTATTCATTTCATTTCACTTTGTCTAGCTTCATCGTGATTTGCGTGATCAGGGAACCCGCATACAGTTGCAGAACGATTTGGTTGAGCATATGCGAAATCACATAGGAGATCAATGTGCTGACATTTATATGCTACAATATATGATTAATAAAATGATTTGATATAATTAATAAGTTCTATGGTTTGTAATAATATTATGTGCTACAATGAATGATTTCTTTGGTTTGTAACAATATTATGTGCTACAATGTATGGTTGCAAAAACGTATAGCAAAAATATCAATGTTTAGCTTTCGTGAGTAGCCACTCGAGGGTGATATCTGCGTATTTCAGGGAGGTGAACATGTAAATATACACCCACGAGTAGCTCTCCACGAGAGCAACATTTTCTAGCTTTGGTATAATAGAATGTGACCATCGGCGGATCCCTTTTAAGCATCACGGCGCGTTCCTCCAACAACGAGGATGGACTAAATTTAGGTCGCATTCGCACCAATGGAAGAAGCGACTTGAGAATGGTGGATCGAGACTGGACATTGATCCGTTTGGTAACCCAAACGAATAAAAATCGAACCAGATCGTGATTCGTTTGAATCGTGTCTTTGAAGCTTCCCTCACGCAATCAAACGAATCCCAAATGTTCCCGCTTCAAATTTGACCACATGGGTCGTTTTTCACGGGCCGATCCGTTAGCACACTAATTTGGTCATTCACATGTCGGGCCGACACTTTTTTGGTGGGTTGTGCCTAACACGTGGTCCAGCAAAGGCCGTGCCTGGACCTGAAGGTTGGGCACGCGTGTCGGCACGACACGGCCCATACCGATATGGCTCGTGTCTGGCTTGTTTCGCGGCTGCTGGACCGGGCCGGCCCACCTAGCCAGCTTTGGTCCGCCTTACACCCCTACCATGTACCCACGTGCCACACTTCCTGGGACAGCTGGTTGACTCCTCGAGGGCCACGGGCCACACGGTCCATCTGCAGAGCAACAATGGCTCCGTTGCGGCTGTTTGTAGAGATGGCTCTGGAAAGTTCTTGGGCGCCTCGACGGTGCTGTTCAAGCATATAATTGACCCCCTACACTTGAAGCGTTGGCCATCAGAGAAGGTTTAGCAGTTGCGGACGATCTGAACGAGAAGAACATTCATCTGGCATCCGATTATAAGGTGGTCATTGAAGATATCAAAAAGAAGACGACCACACCGTATGGAGCAATAATCCTGCATGAAACCATATCTAGACAATCTATTTTTCATACTTGTAATGTTAGCTTTGAGGATAGGAGCTCGAACTATGAAGCTCGCAATCTCTCTAAACATAGCTTTACTTTTGGACCTGGGAGTCATGTTTGGCTTGGCAGTCCGGGAGATCTCACTTTCGTCCCAGTTAATCCGGTGACGCCTTAATAAAGCTTAGGAAGACCTAAAATAAATAAATAAACTGAGTGACTCCTCCCCCACCTTTCTTCTTCCCCGGACCAACAACCGAGCTGACCCGCTCCGATCCCATTCCCATCCCATCCGGTCAAAATCGAGACGGCTGCTCCCGGCCCGCCCCGCCCCGCCCCGACGAGGCCATGGTGAGTCCTGTCCCCGCCGCCGCCGCCGCCGCCGCACGCGGATTCTCCGGTGCTGGTTTCTTTCGCTCCGATCTGAATCTGACCGATTCCATCTCATGCTAGGTATGCGTGGCGTGCCTCATCCCGCTCTTCCTCATCCCCTTCGTCAACGCGCTCCCCTACCTCTTCGACCTCCTCCTCGTAAGTCTCTCATCTTCCTTCCTCCACCCATCTGCCGTCTTAAGACTTTTTTCTCAGATAATTCCTAATGTAAATGATGAATTTGGGATGATAAAAGTTGAGACTTTTATCACGGCTGCACCAAAGATATCGCATCAAATGGGATGGATGGATGGGATGTTGCCTTCATAGAGGAGGCATGGGATTGAATATTGTCTAGATCTGCATCAACGTTGGTTGGATCGGTGCCAGCCCCCAGCATATATATATATATATATATGTTGATTGCTGTTTCTTTGCCAACCAGTGTGCATCCAAGGATTGAAAATTCTTAATGTTGCTGCTACTCCTGATGCAATCGGATCCCAATCTCAATCTCATGTTTGAGATTCTCTGAAAAGTCAGCATGTTTTTATCAACGCTGACCCATGGTTCGAATGCCCGTTGCAGAGCAAGATCTATCGCATGCTTGGATGGGAGTACAGGAGGCCCGAGAGAGTCCCAGCGGCCTGCCCGTTCAAGCCTGCGGCAAACAAGGATGAAGTGGTAAGCCTCAGTGCTCATGTTACTCTATTCTGCCCTTATGCTAGTGTAAAACCTATAGGTTCCTGCTTACCGTTTGGACGTCCGTCCAGATCATGCATTCTTCCCTAGTTCATTCATTCTCCAAAGTATATGCTTCATGCATCATCGTACCAAAATCAGCTAAACCTTTGTTTGCAACCATCCTTTGCTCCCTTTGGCTACATGATGATCTTGGACCGGTCCACGGAGCATAAATGCTCGAGCTCTTAGCTTTCTTAGGCTTAACTTTTGCCTTTTCGTTTAAGCCAAAATCCAAAACTCCCCCTTAAGCTTATTGATTTTTAGTAACAGTTAGCTTTGAGCTTAGCCTGTTAACAAGTGCTTTTTACATTTGCATTACTCTTTTCTTTGTAGGGCGCAGCGGGTGAATCAAAACCCTTAGCAAACCCTCATGTTGCAAGTGTGAATCCTCCGCCGGAACCCCAGGGTGCTACCGCAGAAATGAAGAAAGATGATTAGCACATGTAAAACTCGCCCTATTTGACCTGTGTGAACAACTCTCAATATCTGTACTTGGGTGCCCTAACTAAGAAATAATTGATGTGAGATTGTATATTTGGGCAATGGATTGCCAAAATATTCCCACGCTTCCGCGTTTCACCATAGGTTACGTATGCATGTGTGTTGTGATACCACTAGCAAATTGCACAGTTGCACTTGAAATGATTCACAAGATGAGCCCCTACTATTTTTTTCATTAACTCAAAATGTGTGTCCAATCTCTTGACCACCTCTGGGTAGCTGTTGCACAAGTGAGAGGTGATCCAACTCAAAGATCACTCGACATACTCGATGATGTCGGGGCTAGGCAGAAGGCCCTTAAGCCGGTAATGAACTCGAGCTACTGAAGCTCCTCCTTGGACCAGTTAGTTTGGTTTGGAACTGGTAGTGCAGTAAGGGGAATTACCACCCATGCCCCTGCCTGACTCGCGTGACAAAGATAGCAACACCAACGCTATCACACAATCACGTGACTGAGGTCAAGAAAATAAATTGGATGAATGCCAATTTGTTGGTTGCTCTTCTGGTGAGTAATGTGTGCATACAAAGAAGAACAATGGTTTGATGCCTTACATAAGAGGTTGGGTGTATGCTTGGAATCTACTTATCTTGCAAGTGCGAGATGTTTTCCTGACTCTTGTGTGGCAATGTTGGGGCTTAGCAAAATCGAGTTTCTGATGCTCTTGTGCCCATTGCCAGGCCTGTCTTTTTTGTTGTTGAGTTTGACCATCACATTTCATATTTCACTTACTTGGTGTTGATTTACCTTTTATCTACCTATACCTTGTTTTGCCTGACATTAAGTCTGGATGGTTGGTTACAAAATTAGCCTTGCACACTTCCTACTGTGATACAGCAGTGGGTATGATTAGCTAGCCCTATGTTTATTAACTTTGGTTGAAAGTTCCTTGTGCATATCGAGCCATGTTCTTTCTTCAAGAGTCTTCTTTGATAAGTCATATTCTCACACCATCATCAAGTTATTAGTTGAATAAATGAAGTAAAACCTTTTCCCTACTTTTCTGCGCGTAATGGAAAACTTATCCCGAGTTTGATGATCCGCGTTAGAGTCGCATTTAGACTGATTCAAAGGGATATGATCTTGTTGCACAACTCAAAATGCATGTCCAACCTCCCAACAGTTCGTCATACATCCAACCCAAGATCACTTGACATACTCGAGAAGGGCGTAGAAAGGGTCCAGGTAGAGTGCCCGGAAGCCGGTGAAGCCGGCGGTGAGGCCGAGCCGCCGGAACTCCTCCTCGGACCGCTCCCTCCCCTGGGTCCGGTAGGTGGTCATGACGAAGATGTCGTTCTCCAGCAGCGCCCTGGTCCTCGTGCTGGCATCCGTCGTCTCGGGCACCACCGGCTCGCATGCGACGAGCTTCCCGCCCTCCGGCAGCGCCTCGAGGCATTTCTTGAGGATCGCCCTGCACTCGTCGTCGGTCCACGTCGTGAGAACCCACTGGGTGAGTGGGGAGGAAAACAAAAGGTGTCAATCGGATTCAAATCTTGCTTTGGTTGGTTTCAGCAAATTGTGTTGTGTGATGCAAACCTTCATGAAGATGGCGTCGCCGGAGGGGATGGACTTGAACATGTCTCCTCCAACATGCTTCACTCCTGCATTTTTTTTATTTTCAGGTGTCGCCGTTGTTATCAAGAAATATGCATGACTCGATACTACGAATTTAGAAACCACTTCCTCCGTTTCTAAATATAAGTTAGTATTTCAGAGTTTCAATACGAATTACATACAAACGTATATAGATATATTTTAGAGTGTAGATTCACTTATTTTGTTCCGTATATAGTCCATATTGAAATCTCTAAAAGTTGTTATATTTAGGAATGGAGAAAGTAGATAGAGAACATGCAAATGTGTCCTAGTAGGAGTACCATATTAGCAGGTTAGGCAGGGAACAAAATGAATCAAATGTCCCCAAGTAGGATTCGAACTTACGACCAGGCAGTTAAACCGCTCTATCACTGAGCTACTGAGGAACAATGGGGAATTCGACCTCCTAGAGTTCAACTCCCGCTCTCAACCCATGAACAATATGAGTCCCAAGCTTCTTTGGTAACTCCCATAATTTATTAAGCCAATATGGTAAAGGACAGCATAGTTTACCTTACCACAAGCATGCTCTGAAACTTCATTATCAAACCCATTTTTTCAAAAACTCATCTTATACTGTTGGTAAAAATTTCTGAAGCCTGTACAGGCAAGAGTTCATTATTTATGCATAGTTTACAACAAGTGTGACCTTAATTAGAGAGATCTCATTATCAAACCCGATGGATCTTTAAAAATTTCCTCTATGTTTGTGTGGTGGCGATTTCTAAATCATATCCTCTGGTGAGATCACGTGTGCCATGTCTGTCTGCTTTGGTTGGTTGGTGGCAAGGCAAGCAATTTGTTTGTTTGTTTCAACCACCGGATCCATGGAAGGAGAGGAGGTGGGGGATTTGGGATTCTCACCGGCGATGGGCGGCGCGGCGGCGACGACGTCGGGCAGGTCGAAGTTGACGCCATGGCGGATGGAGGGCACCCGGCGCATGATCATCTCGAGGCAGGCGCCGGAGCTGCCGCCGACGTCGACGAGCGTGGCCACGCCGTCGAACCCTCCGGCGTACCCGTCCAGCAGCGCCTCCATGAACGGCTCCGACACGCCGGTCATCGCCCGGAGCATCACGGCGTTGGCCTCCGGGTCCCGGCCGTAGTAGGCGTAGGCGGGGACGCCGGCGTGGGCGCGCGCGAAGGGCTCCGGGCCGGCGGGGTCCAGCACGGCCTCGTGCAGCCGCGGCCACGCCAGCACCAGCGCGTCCTGGTGGTGCTGCAGCACGTAGTCGGCGTACGACGCGCCGGCGCCGGAGGGCCCGGTGGGGGCCAGGGTGCGCCCCACGGCGGTCAGCGCGTACCGCCGCCGGCCCTGGGCGTCGGAGTGCTCGGAGAAGACGCCTCGGGAGGCGAGCAGGCGGAGGAGCCGCTCGAGGACGGACGGGTCCGGGTGGCCCGGCGGCAGCAGCTCCGCGGCCGAGAGCGGCGCGTTGGCGCCGCCCGCCCACACCGCGGCCGGCACGCCCAGCCGGATCACGGCCGTCAGCGCCATCGGGACGGCGATCATGTTTGCCAGCTCCATCATCGCCAGCCGCGCCTCCGGCGGCGTCAGCTCCTCCGCTCCTCCGGCTGCCGGCGGCGGCGGCGGCGGCGGCGACATTTTAGATGAGGTGCTAGTCAGCGAGAGCGAGGGGGCGGCCACCCACATCTATCTATCGGCTACATAGGCACACGCTGCCCAGTGTACCAAACTAGTGGACACTCCCTGACAATGACACGTGGGGCCCGCAAACCACAGGCCCCGCATGGCAGCGTGCACAGGGTGAGGGTTTGGTGTACGCTGCGCGATTTTCGGGTAGCCATCAAATCGGATCTGCTCACCAGTAATTTAATTTAAGAACCCTGACTCAGAGCGAACGCGTGTTTAGATTGATGTCATCTACTACCTCCGTTCCATATACTTCTTTGAACTAAAATCATGATAAGTTTTTTTTTTGAATTTTCACCGGAAAGGGAGAGAACTCCCCCACCTGAATATGTATTACGTATCACGGGGAACCGAACCAAAGATACACAAGGGGGGCTAGGACATCGAGAGAGAGAGAGAGGGAGGGAGGGGACTAAAGGAACAGCAGGGGCACTAGCTAAGAGCACTAAGCCACACATCAACGTCCGCCTGGTTTCTGAACCGTCCTTTCCACAGCAGGGCGTCGTCCCGACAACCTTTGAGAACAGCCACCATAGGCACACTGGTGTCGAAACACCATCGCGTTCCGGTGTTTCCATAGATGCCAGCAGCAAAGCAGGAGGAAGGCGGAGGGGGAGGCACCCCCCACCGCGCCAGTCGCATCCAGCAGGTGAAGGGCGGCCACCGAGGCCGAAGAGACGTCGACACGAAGGCGGCGCTAGAAGTCGACAGTGAAGGGGCATCCGAAGATAAGCTTTATGGAACGGAGGGAGTACTAATGTAAAACGTTTTTTAATTTAAAACTATCTTACATTATGAGACGAAGGAAGTCGAATTCCCAGCAAATGGAATAACGCTTGCCATGCTTTCGAGCTTCAGATTCTAAGATCTTGCTTTGCAAAACCCGTCCTGAACCTGACCTGAAGTGCTAGCTGCGCAACAGGCTACTCCATGATAGGATGAGGAGTCTTATCTTCATCAAATTCAACTCTAAGATGAAGCAACAAAGAGAGAACAAGAAGAGAGATCCAATAGAGAAGACAACCGTTGATGTTCCCGAGGATGAAGACAACGAGTTTATCATCGGGATTGTTGGCGATGATAATGTTGATGACCATGTTGTTGTTGAAGATCAAGCACAATAAAAAAGAGCTTCAACAATCGCAAGCATAAGCAAAAATGAAGAAGAGGTCGACTGCACTCCCTAGAAAGAAGAGAAAGAAGAGCTTGCAATCTCTCCTTAATAGCATCGATGGACAAGCTTTGCTTTCCGCCTCTTCGAATTCTTCTTGTTTGGAATCAGAAGATGAGTCCCCTCTACCCATGTCGACTCAGATTAATTACATACTTGGGTGTACCACTTTTGTTGTTTGAGGTGTGAAAGTTTGGCATATAATTCAAAGTTAGTTGGTATATTCATTGTGAGGTTTGTCGTTTATGACTTGCTGTTAGTGCTATGAACTCAACGTTGCTATTTTCTATTGATCTAAGTGTATGTGTCATCTTTTAAATTGACATGTTAAATTGATGAATGATTGTATATTTATTTTTATTTTTATAGATTTATGCTCAAAAACTAAATAAAGCTTAGCACGTTCACTATAGCGTTTCATTAGTTTTGGTCGAACCATCGCTAAGGCTGGTCCCACTGGGAGTAACTTCTTTTTTTGAGGATATAGTGGGAGTAACTTCAATCGTTTCATTAGTTTTGGTCGGACCATCACTAAGGCTGGTCCTAGTGGGAATAACTTCTTTTTTTGAGGGTATAGTGGAAGTAACTTCAATAGTAAGGTAGATGCTGTCTAAAAAAAAGATGATGTGACAGCTAATTAATGAAGAGAAAGGCAAATAAAGTCTATAAGCTGATAAATAAGGTCATCTATATTACTACCTTTAACTTTAAGGCCTTTAAAAATGAAACGCATGTTAGGCCGATAATTTTCTCAACAGATTTGGTCAAACTTTGCACAATTTGACTTGAGACAAAATGCATAGGCCTTAATTCTTGTCGTCACAACCACAGGGAGTGCAATGGACGTACCATAGCACATCCACCAATATGAGTGATGAGATTAAGCACAATGATAAATGGATTACATAAAACATAAGCACACAAGGAGGCAGATAATGTAATGTTAACAAGAAGATGAATCTATTATATCATTTGGGTTGGGAGTATATCTCATATCATCTCATCTCATCTTGAGCTGCTGTGGTGAGGGGGCATAAATACAGCGAAAGAACTTTTACACTGGGTTGGGTCCCTTTCCCTGCTGCTACTACTACTAAGTACTACTAACAACTACTTACTGCCCATGGTATAAACTCCTTCAGCAATCAATGACACAACGCACACACGCACACCCTTTACCGCTTGCTTGCCTGCGCCCAGCAGCACGGCAGCAGCTGATATGTATGCAATGTAATGTAATGTAAATCCTGTAAGATGGTACACAGGAAGGCTACATGGGGAGAGGCAGAAAGCTAAGAAAAACAAACGGTAAGGTGAAGAAGCAGGGAGGGGTCTTGTTTTCTTTCCTTCTCCCCGCGCCAAAAACTTCCCGATCGACGTTACTGTTGTAGTAGTAGTAATAATTTACAGCACCGCGTATGCCCGGACCACCTCCACGATCGGCGCCCGGCACAGCGGGCACTTGCCGCCGCTGCGCACCAGCTCGTTCGCGCATTTCGAGCACGTGCACATGTGCCCACATCTGCCAAACACCACCAAAACGGGTCGACAATCAGACCAGAGCCATAATGCATATCAGGTGGCATGTTTAGCTACTGCTAAGAACACGGCTGAGAGAACAGATGCAGAGCGCGTTCGCCGGGTGCTGACCTGTAAAGTAGAGAATCGATTTGTGTGTCGCAGCAAACGCAGCAGGTTCCTTTCCTCACTTGGTCCCATCTTGTTCCGTCATCATGTAGATCCAGAAACATGCCTGAAACAAAAGAAAATGGTTATTTCAGAGCATGCCTTCAGTGAATGTTGCAACAATAGAATCCTGTGGTGATATAGTGAAACACAAACTGAAAGCATGCAAATGAATCATATCATCACTACCTGAAACTACATAAAAGAACTTTCTAAGGTGTGTCCCTATCAGCACTTGTTTGGTGTGGAATAACACTATAAAAGAGAAAACAGCGTAATTATGATGCTATTTGACAAGGAGCGGGTTGAGCAAACCTTCAGGCCCCGGGAATCTACTCAAGGCTGCAGACACTTCTTGTCTCACTGAACGTTGCAATTCCAGTTGCATGTCCATGCACGCCTCCAGCATCCTTTGCATGCTGCTCATGCCTTGTTGGAGTCTATTCATGTCGGCTTTCAAATCATTAATAGCGTCCAATTCCTGCAAGAGTACAGAGCCAGATGACTTCCCCAAGATAAAACTTCTAATCAACATAAAGGGACGCAACTTATTCAAGCAAAACAAGTTTTTTCATGGCACTAAGAGCAAATATAGTTCAAGCAAAAGGAACAAGAGAAACAAAACACACACTTTTAAAGCTCTTTTAGGCTTATACCAACGAGGCATGGCATGTCGCAAATATACTCATGGCACAGGACACTGGTGGAAATACTACATGCATTTAGGAGGAACATATTCATAACAGATCACCAAACCAAAACAACATTTCTATTTATACAAGAGAACATTAGGTGAGAAGGTAACATACCTGATGTACCCTGTGCCTACTGCTCCAGGTGTTATGGCGCAAATCTCTGTGCCACAGTGGCTGCCGCGGTGGCAAAGGTGGTGGAGGGATAACAAGGGCAGGTCTGTTTACTGGAGCTTGGAATTGCCGACTTTCAGCATTCCTTACTAGTTCCTGGTTTCCGTTTGGTGCATTCGCAGTGGGCATGGCTGTATCGAGATTCCAGTTGAGTGGGGCATGACCACGTCGTTGAACATATGACCTTATTAATCGCTCCAAACTGTCACCAAAACCATTACTAAGAAGATTGGATACACTTCGCCTGGCAATTAAAAATTTGAAACAGGTTAAGAACTAAAAGGAGATGAAGAATCAACAAAGAGATTTTGGGAATGAAGTAAAAAAATACCGGCTAAGTAATTCCCTCAGTTCCATGTTGTGCAAATTGGCTTCATCGCGTAGGTTGAAGCTGTTTTCAGTTCTAGGAATGGGCCCTGTGTCAAGTGCAGAATCCTGGAAGTCATCTTGCCAGTTCTCCTCGGTGACATGAGATTCGTCATCGTGCCACGCATCATGCTCATCTTGGAGATTTTCATTCTCCCTGTCATCATCCTCCACGATTTCGCTGTGTAACTCTTCTGCATTATCTTCCCAATTTCTGTCAGAATTCTCTGCAGTTTCATTTGGCCACCTATCAAGCCTGACATCCAAAGATGGTTGCCAAAATATTGTCTCACGTTCTGTCTCATCTTGCAGCCCATTATCAACTTGAGACACTTGCATATCAACTATGTCACCCGATGTTGTAGTCGGTGACTCCGCCTCAGCAACATCTACATTATCCTCCTGTAAACCCACATTCTCGGGTGTAGTTTGGGCCACATCCTCATTACCAGTAAAGTGCCCGACATCAGCACCCTGTTCAGTTTCATCATTACCAAGTAATGCAACATTTTCCGCGGCAGGAGCATCAGACGGGCTAACATCTTGACCACTTACAGCAGTCTCTGATCTGAAAGAAGCATATTCGGTCACATGGTTATTACATAAGAACAGAAGATGATAAGAACAAAAGGCAAGTGATAGGGGATGTCAATTGCATTAGCTGTTCTAATTGATGGTGACACACAAAAAGGTTAAGAGCACAATCAACAAGGAAATCTAATGTTGTCAGTTATCTGAATAACAGGAGCATTGCAGCAACAGAAGGTCACTAGAAGAGCACTAAAGACAAAACTTAATGAGCAGGCACGGTACCAGCAAATAGTTGGTGTCACAAGCATAACTACTAGAAGAAGGAAACATGTAGCACGCGGGTTTAGTTCAGGATCCCATCTTCCATTGTATGATATAGTCAATATCATCAAAACATTTCACAGTACCATCTAGGACCAATTTGGTTGGTGGACAGTCTCTAACGTGTAGAGCAAGAATGACTTGTTGTGGCAGGGACCAGCATAATTAGCACTTAGCAGCACCGGCACCTGGAACCTTACCTGTAATTTCCCTACAAGGGAAATTCTCATTGGTTCACCTAGTTTCAGTCCGATCCATCGGATTACAGTAATTTTGAATGCTCCAGATAACATAAGGAATTTAAGTTAAAAAATACTAGAAAGTCTGCATGAATCACATGATTTGACAACACTGGCCTGCTAAAGTTGGTACCAACCTAGAGAGACTCTCTTTAACGGTAACGAAATGGCTTGATCATTTTACACGAACGATGCTCAGTCAATCGGATAAAGCTAAATCTGTATCATTTTATACAACTTCTATGGTTAGCAAGTATGTACTTGCTAGTAACAACCTAGAGCAAGATATCCACTACAATTTTTATGATAACAGATATGATGGTGGCATGGTTCTTCCTCCCACGTGATGACATTCCTGGCAGCTAATACTCAAATATCAAAAAGATGCACTAAACTCTAAAGCCTCCAAGGTAAGAATTGAACAGTTGCTTATAGGCCTCTACGGATTGACCCATTAAAGGCGAGGTAAAGCTCTAGCCCAATACTCCGTGCACGCAATGGAATTATGGAACAAGCCCTTAACCTCATAAGAATAAGATTAATGTGTAGTTTGTGCCGAATTTTAATACTTCCACAGCTACTAAATAAATCAAGATGGTTTGCCAAGGAAAACTATGAGAGCAAAATGCTTGAGCACGTTATTTCACATTTGTTCTCCAATAAAGTATGTTAAAAGCACAGATACTATTCCTATCACAGGTTGTAGGTGTGTGTTTTCAAAATTATGCTACGATGTGTGATAGGACGAACACCAGGTCATCTTCCAGACCAGAACACATGCACACAATATTTTCTTCACTTATTGCAGTAGAAAACTCTAAATTGAGGTGAATAACATATATATTAATCACTGAGGCATTCAATATGCCTTATACCCATATGCTCGGATGAATGCCAATAACTGACATCTCTGTATCACCGCAACTCGAGACAACAAGTAGCGATGTGCCAAATAAGCAATGTGCTAGTAGTCCTCAAGAATGTATACTATATATAATACCGAGAAACTCAAGAAAAGTAAAGGAACACAGACACACATTAGGTTGTGCTTGTGGGGCATAGGCTACATAATAGAAGAGAGTAGCAAGTAGCAACAAATATCTCTTCCAAAACACCGGCGTTTTCGCGGTGGAGAAGAATTTCAATTGCGCTAATCGAGTATACCGGACATACTTTGCATTCATGGATGAGATACGAATAAAAATAAATCTACCATTACCGATGTGAGTTGCAATTGCAATGTCTGCTAACCTTAAGGTGGACACACGATGGCTCTGCCTCAACTGCCCGAGCTCCCTCGCCGCCACAGACGGTTGTCGCTCCTCTTCAACTGGAAGCACCGTGTTCCTCAAGAACCTTACCCTGAGCAATCCCTGCAAAACCAGACATTTTTTCAGACCGGCACACGCGACATTCCTGATAAATCAAATCATTGCTGTCATGCAACACAGCCAACTTCTCACCTGAATGCGGCTGCGGCTGCGCTGGGGGAACTGTGACACAATGTGGTACCCTGATAGCCCCTGCAGCTCGCGCTGACGCTCCCGGGACATCCGAGTGATGACATCGGTGCGCGCCTGCCGGCCGCGGAGCCGAGGAGGCTCTCCTCGCCTCTCCCTCTCCGTGGTGGCGGTCGGCTCTTCCCTGCGGGAGGCTGCGCCGCGGGCGTCGCGCGGCTGGCTGGCCATCTGCACCCACTCCCTGACGAGCCTGACCCTCTGCCTCTCCGTCTCGCCGAGCCACTCCCCGGTGGCCGTGGCGGCCGCGGCCGTGGGGCTATCGGTGGAGGTGGTGAGGCGGCGGGCAATCTGGCGCACGCGCTCGCGGTGGCGGTCGGGCGTGTCGGGGGAGGGCTCGCGGTCGAAGGGCTGATGGGCGTCGGCGCGGCGGTGCTCGAGCTCGCGCCACATCTGGAGGAGGGAGGAGGGCGCGGCGGGCGAGGGGGAGGGCGCCTGCGGGCGCGGCGGCGGGGGCGAGGAGAGGAGGAACGCGGAGGGGTCGAGGGTGGAGACCGGGTGGAGCCTGGTGAGCGCGAGGAGCTCGGCCTCGCGGTTGCGGCGCTCCACCTCGCGCTCCATGGAGGAGAGCACCTCCTCGGCCTGGCGCGCGACCCAGCGGCTGAGCAGGCGCGACTCCCGGCGGCGGCGGCGCGACGACTCGGCCTCCCCCTCCGCGGCTCCTCCCGGTCCTCCCCCGGCGCCCTCCGCGCCTGGGCCGCCGGCCGAGGCGGAGCAGAGCGAGGAGGAGGAGGAGGGCGGCGGGGAGTAGCAGCCGCCGAGGTGGTCGCAGACGAGGTCCTCCAGGTCGCGGCGGAAGTCGGCCGCCGCGGCGCCCATCCGGTGGTGGTACTCGTCCACCATGCCGCCTAACGCCGCTAGCCCTAACCCTACAGCAAGCAAAACCTACCTCTAATTTTCAATCAATCGATCCTCCAACAGCAGCAGCAGCAGCAACAAAAATGGGGATTGGAGCGATCGCCGCGCATTCGCGAGGCGATTGGCGGGGTAATTTTGGCGGATTGGACGGCGGGTGGCGAGGAGGAGGAGGAGGAGACGCGTGGGAGAGAGGAGAGGGGAGGAAGGAAGGAAGGGGAGAGGATTACCGGAGGAGGAAGAAGAAGCGGCGATTTATTTTTGGCTTTGCTTCTTTTTGTGTTTTTTTGGGTTGGAAGGAAGGCGAAAGGTGTAGCTAGCTATTTTTTGATAGGGCCACCCACACGCTGCTCCCACCACTCTCTTGCCTTGCCCTTCACAATTCCATTTCCATGGGGAGGGTTGCCTTTTGCAATTCTAGGGTGGAAAGGGGGCTTTATATCGGGTTCGCCGAGGCCGCGATCCGCGTGAACCTTTGTGCCGGGGGGAGGGAGGGGGGCGATCCGCGTGAACCTTTGTGCCAGTCGGGTGTGGGGTAGCATAGCCGTCGAAACATGGAATATGTTCTAGAACCTTCTCATCTTTGGGTGGCATCGGTCGACGTACAGACCATGACAGGATCGGCTCGTACCGGTGTGATCTTGGCATAGATTTGGGTGGTCTATCCTTTAAATGTCATAGATTTTTTGAGCCTGTACTCTGCGTGCCATCGATCGCCGTACAGATCATGACAGCTTGGTTTGTCTTTCTGTAGTCTTACCGTAGATTTCATGCGGGATGTTTTATCCTTTGAATTCCATAAATGGATGGTTTTATGCACTCTAGGTGCTATTGCCTATATGATGGTATCGTTGAAATCTCGCCGTGGATTTCACGCGTGATGGTGTACCCGTTAAATACCATAAATTCTTGGTTCTGGCCTGTAGCTAGCATCGGTTGCATCCAGTCCACGATGGGTAGATCCGTATCGTTGTAATCTTTCGTTGCGTTTGAGGCGTGATGTTTTTCCTTTCCATAAATGTCATGATATGGATTTTGCATAGTACCAGTTGTGACAAGATCATGACAACCTGGTTCGTATCACTGTAATATTGCCCATATATTCCATGCGAGTTTCCATTTCTAATGTCAACTCCACATATCATAGGTTGGTTGCATACATATTGTAAAATGGCACGATGTAATCCGGGTTCCATTTGTCCAAAATCCCAAGAGCAAAACATTGGCATTAGGGCAAAACTGGATGTCGGTCGGGGGTGTGTGAAATTTGTGGGCTCCCTTTCAGCCCATCTCATCCCTTTAACTCTGCGGCTAACCTTGGAAACGACGATGAGAACCATCCTTAATCTCATTATATTCAAATTTTGTGTGGGTAATGTCCGTGCCTGCCGTAGAACGTAAAACATTACTTACTCGGTTCGATCTTTTTACTATACTAGATGATACCCCACGTGTTGTTGCGGAACCGGTTAAGAAATAATTTAATGTTTTAAAATATGAAAAATTTATGAAACTTAGTATAATTAAATTATTATTATTATTTAATATAAATATTGATTAGAGTAAAAACTAAGAAAAATTGATGAAAAAACTAAAAACGAGTGTGATTTTTGGTTTATTAATTTATTACGTTGAGAATATACCGGCGAGACGATATGAAGCGAAAACAAAATTGAGTGGAGACATCAACTTTAGCTAAGCCAAAAACAATGATAGCAACTACTCCCTCCGTTGTAAAATAATTGTCTTAACCTTAATACAACTTTATACTAAAGCTAGTACAAAATTGAGACAACTATTTTGGAACGGATGGAGTATATATGTGCATTTATAAAAAAGATTGACTCCTAGAAGATAAAATATGAGGCAACTCATAATTTGATTTTCTATTAAAATATTGCTTTAAATCATGAGTCGTAATGCAAAAAAAATTAATATTTACTTGTCATAGGTTGCATGTGCATGAAAAGTTAATGATTTTTTACATAGTGAACCTAATTGATGTTGTGGATAGCTTGCATGTGAAAAAATATGGATTGATAAAAATAAACTATTTAGGCATTATAAACAAAAAAACAAGAAATTATGCTGCGTACCTAGTGGTATTCCGATCGAGAGGGAAATGCATTGTTTGTATCTTTCATAATCTTCATTCATGTGACGTTTTCTCTCATGTACGTATGTATTATACTATGTTCGTTTGAAATTATGTATTTAGATATATTTCAACTTTCGATCAGTTAAGTTGAAGGAAGAGGAGCGCGCGGGGCGGGCCAGACATGCGGTGCATTCCCGCCCACCTAACGGAACGGAACGTGATCCACCTTGTCTTGGACACGTGGGATTTGTCTCGTACCCCAAACGTCTGTATCGTACTGTGGCGGTCTGCAAGATCCAAGTGCCAGGCTTTCCTCCTCTTCTCCTCCTTTCCTTGGTGGGTAGCCAACTCAGACGTCGTGCGTGATTCAAACGAACATGAATATAATTAAATTTGATTAAAAATAATTTAAATGTTAGTCAAAATTCATTCACAGTAATAAAAACTTAAAACAATACTTACATACATCATAAAGCTTTCGTGGATCTAGGCGGCACCGCCGTCGTCCTTGTTGATGAGGTCAACCAATGTGAGGGCCTTCACCCATGGAAACGCCCTCATGTACCTCTCCAGCGTGGCCGCCTGCTCGACAAAGCATCTAGCGCCTACTGATGGCGGCGCGCGGCCTCCCATTCCATTGCCATTTGAAGCTTCACATGTTCCTGCTAGGCCATCAGGTGTCGCGTCCATGCAACATCGATGACCTTGGCCTCTTCCGCTTCTGTGACCCAATAAGGGATCGGCAGACACGACACATGCACCATGGTCATCACCTCCCAGTGAGTGACAACGTGAGCCACCTCAAATGGTGGTGGTGGGGGTGACGCCGACGCGTTGGTGGGCCCTTCGGATGCGAACGCAGTCAACTCCTTGGAGAGGTCGGACCAACTCCTCAAGCTCCAAATTGCTCGATGGCGTGATGGATAGCGGCCTCCCCCTCAGTCATGGCATGATGGGACGTGACCTTGGCCTTCTGATCCTCCTCCACCACCATCAATGGGGAATGACGATGGGTCTGCTACACGACTATGAACATTGATGCATCTCTCGCTCCCGCCCTCGGCCACTGGCCAACACCCTCACCCGATCGCGATTGAGGCGCCACCCATGCCGCGGGTGCATGCCCGATCGTAAAAAGCGATGTCGCGTATTTCGAATAATGTTGGCACTGATGTATTGGCACATAGATCTGGTTGCGCGATGTTGATTGGTCAAGACCCGAATGGACGCGCACGGACAAAATACGTCCTTCCATTGAAGTTGGCCTAAAAGCTTCAGGAATAATGTTTACCCATTGCATCTTAACACTTTTTTTACATAATTTATTTATTCACATATCTTTTTTACATTTGTTTATTTTATGGGTGTTTGTTGAAAAAGAAGAAGAAGAGAAGAAGAAGGAAGCTGCTGTCTACGCTATTTATTTATTTTTGAGCTAGCTGGAACGGCCATTTTCCTCCTTTTTGTTGGATGGATGCAACCATACCGTGTTGGCTGCACATGATACTTGTTCCTTTAAAACAATTTTTTTTTATTCATCATATGCAGTGACAATATAAAGAACATTAGAAATAACAAAAAATATGTCCATATTTATAGACTATCTAGTGGAGAATACAATCACCAAAACAAGCCACGGGACCAATGCATCAGAACATCAACTTTCATCAATGAAAACAAATATATACTAAAAGGATGTAGACACACACGAAGACGAACAAAGACTGGATGTAAGCAGATCCATGCCCATCGAATCCCGCGAGATCCATCGAAGATACATCTTGACACGCCCTTTGGCGATGTTGCACAATCGTCGAAACAGGGGCTAGGTGGGAAGAACGTTATTCCATCTTCAAGGAACTGTGTCATCTTTCTTAGCAGAATAAAAATCCTAAACAAACTAATAAAATCATCTAAAAACAAAGCAAGAACCCTCCACTGACAAAGGCCAAGATCCATCGTGACTGCATGACCCTAGGGTCATCGGAGTCAAGGCGAACCGACGGCGGCACCGGCAAAAGGCAGATGAACCCTAAGCTATGTTTTCTTGAGAAGAAGAAAGCGGCTGCATCTACGTATCGCTCGTGACTCAACTTAATTTAACCAATGCTTTGAAAAGGATATACTCTTTTTATGTGTGTGTGTGTGTGGGGGGGGGGGGTATAAGAATCTTATGGTATAATTCGTTCAAGAAGTAGAGAAGGAGAGTGGAAGATGGTGTTAATCGAAATTCGCTGCTTTGGTAGGAGTGAGATGAGATGGCCATTTTTAGGTGGGACGCAACCACTGCATTCATGAAATCAATGGTAGAAGAAACACACTCTTATCTCTTGTCCCCTGGATGGCACGAACGTACCAGTACGCAGTTGTTCACATTCATAACGAGTAAGGGCATCTCTAATGCTAACACCAGTTTCATCCATCGTGGATATTGATATGGAAATCGGTCGTTCAACAGTAGTTGTATCCATTCGCTAACAGTTTAATAAAAATATACTAAATTCGTATAAACTTAAACATATTTCATTCATTTTTGGATGTAATTTACAAAACTCGCACGCATTTCATGTAAACCGAACGAAATACATGAGTTTAACCTAGTATCAAACTATATCGATGGTCAGATGGGCCGTCCTTGCTTTTCACGGGCTCCGGTGCTCCCGGCGTGGAAGAAGTTTCAATGCAGTTTAAGGTCGGCGAGGCACGCTGATTGTCTGCACCAACAACCCTCGTCCTCTTGACTGGCACGCCACTTGATACTTGTACTTATATGATGAAGGAGACTGATCGTTGCACCGATCAGTGATGCTTTAGTGGTAGGGGAAGACCATCATCCGTCTCCCCGACCAAGCAGCTAATCGATCGACAATCAGTCCGCCAAACTTTACATCCACGGGGGGAGAAGTGGTGGCCTTCTTGGGCCGAGCCGGCGCGTAGTCCTCCCGTGAGAAGAGGTGTTGCATGTAATCGTGGCCTGAGCAGCTGCTACGATCAGTTTCTTGAGGAAGGCTGATGTCCGCAATCGATTGTGTTGGGTCAGCGAACCGACCTCTATCCCACAATGGCCTAAAGCTCGGAGTTATGGGTAGGGGGTGGAGGAGCAGTAGACTTGGAGGAAGGAGAAAAGGGAACGGGTTTGTGTGGTGTATTCCGCGATCCTGGGAGGATTCGTTGAAATAGCCGACGCTGGGTAGAGGAGCGGAGAAGACGATTTGAATGTGGGATGGCGAAGTGGGTTTCTCGACCACCGCACTGGTTTAATGTCGGCAGGGTGAGAGATGGGTAGCCGTCCCGCCGGCATTGAACATGCATGGAGATCAGATCTCTCGATCGGCGAGCCATACATCCCTCTAGTAAGAGGTCGTGTCGACACTGGCTTGGCAATGTAGGCCTAAGTGGTCAGTCGCGTGTTCTTTCGGCCAGCATCCAATGTCAACGACCTTCATGAATACGTTGCGTCTGCTTCGCGCGCGTTGGTGGATTTGGGAGCGCAGATCATGTCCATAGGGTGAAGGTGTCAAAACGGAACGTGTTTGCGGTTCAAACTCCTATAAAATATCCCTTGATTTAAACAAGCGAACCAACCAGAGACGAATACAAAACCACATTAAATAATAAAATTGACGTAGACAGTCCGTGCTGGAGATGCTCTAACGCCCACGAACGAGCGAGCCCTGTAAGCCGCGGCAAAATGATCGAGCACACGACTAAACCACCTACCTCACTCATCCGGCCATACGTAGTATAATCATCACGTGACACGATCGAATCACATCGATCGGTGCAACCAAAGCGAGCTAACTCAACGTGTCTGCATTTCTAGGTTTGTAATTTGATCAAATATGTAGGAATATACTGTATTATTATATTATTATTATTATATTCCCTTCGTTCCATGTACACAAATAAAAACCATTTAATTTGGAACGAAGGAAGTATAATGTAAACTATATGTTTAAAAAACTTTATCTGCATATAGTTTACGACAAAATCAACCTCTCGTGCATATAGAGGGGATAAGTAGAACAGTGGCCTTCCAGATCAAATCAAATCATGCACGAGGAGTTGATTTTGCCGTCGATGGCAGCAGCAGAAATGAATGAAGATTTTGCGGGGTGCGTTGTCCTTCTCCAAATTAATCCAACAGGCCGTACTCTACCCGCTGCTCCCACCCAAGTCTTCTCCTTCCTTGTCATAAATAATAAACACAGTCCAGAATTTCAGTTAAACCTTTTCAATTTCGAACTAACTTATAAATATGCTCATACGCCTACACGGATGGATCCCCGCACTGCAGATACTACAAGCCTGCTTTTGTCGCCTTAATCTTGATACTAATAATAATTAGTAGCAGAAGATCCCTTTAGCAGCTTCTTTTGACGAACTGAAAACGCACCGACGGACATGATTACTTTTTGCGGCTGTAATTTTTGTTTTAGCTCCTTGATTCAGCTGCTTGGTTGATTAGTTTGCAATGGTAGATCAAGCAATCCGGCCGGTCTCGCCTTTAAGCTTATACTCCCACCGTATCAAAATATAGGTAAATGAAGTGTACTAGTTGTAGTACACTTGAATTATATAACACAATGTTTTGAAAGAATCGAAGAAGAAATTTTCCCAAAAAACAGTCAGGCAATTGTCCACTTTTGGGTTAATCTCACTGCCAAGCGGATGAAAAGTGGCCAAGCTGATTAGGATCGTACTGTGGTATTTCATTTGTCCCGAGAGAGAAGGAAAATCAGATAAGCATAATGTCTTCCTCTGTGTGTGTGTGTTTTTCTTGGACTCTTATCATTTTCCAGCAAAGTGGATTCGACTTTATTGTGATGTCCATCTATGAGAAAAGCACTGCCAGGTCCCTATATATAGATGCGCCATGCTTAATTGCTGGCAAGTGGCGGGATCATGAGAATTAAATCCATGATGAATCTAATGATACTAATTTTAAATTATAAATGTTGATATATTTTTTAATAAATTTGGTCAAAATTTATGAAGTTTGATTTCAAAAAAAAATACGAAGTAAAAAGGAACGGAATACTTTCAGCGATTCCTTTTTACTTCGTGTATAAGATTTATGTGAAATCAAATTTAATAAAGTTTTACTACTAGAAAATTGCCTATTAATGGCGGGCATAAAAATATCGTCAATTAAGGGCGTAGCAATCATCGCCGCATGCTACTGACCTTCTGCCACTGCTAACAAGTCATCAGTGGCGAGTAAACCGTTCGTTACTGGTACTAGTTTAGCAGTGGCGACGTTTGTAAGGACCCCATTGTAAATCATTATAGCATTGGCAGGTCTAACCCTATGGCCGCCACAAACGCTAGTTGTAACAGCAGCATGCTCTTAGTTACACCCCCACTGATAGCTATCCACACCAAAAGAAGAAAAAAAGCCGTCGTCTTGGCACCTTTTGACAGAGTTACAGAAAAAAAATTGATGCACTTTCTATACAAATTGAACACTTTTTAGGACGCATCGAAGTTTTGAACAAAAATTGAAGCCCTTCACAAAGAGCATATTTTTATAAGAAATACAAATGATCTTTGAAAATGATGAAACTTAGGATGGATATCATTATATGACTCCCATAGGATGTGGTAAAAATTTAAGAGACTTAAAGATTTAATTGATGCATTTCGTGTACAAACTGAACTCTCTCCCGAAAAGTATCAGGATTTCTAATGAAAACCGACACCTTTCACAGAGCTTTTAAACCTTTTTATGTTAAATATGCATCATTGAAAGTGTTATGCTCGAATTTTACACTATTCTAGCCTTTTTTTCCAATTTTTAAAGCATTAATTTTTTTTCTAGCCATTAAATTAGTAAAAATGATCTTAAATTTTTAAAAACATGCATATAAGCCCCAAAAGAGATAAAACTTGGCATAGACTCATTATATGACGCACATAGGTTGTTGTAGAATTATGAGAGAGTTGCGGGAGAAAAACTTGCGGCACTTTCTGTGCAAACTGAACACTCTCTCGTGAAGTATCAAGGTTTCGAACGAAAACCGGCGTTTTTCACATATAACTCAAATTTTTAAATCATTTTCAAAAAAAATTCTATGTTGAATATGAAACATTAAAACTACAATGCTCAAATTTTAAACTAATTTCAGTTTATTATTATTTTAAAGTATTAAATAAATTTTTAGACATCTAATTGACTAAAATGATCTTAAATTCTTAAAAACATCCAGATGAGATCTAAAAAGAATAAAACTTGGCATGGTGTTATTATATAACCTCCATAGAATGTGGTAAAACTTTAAGAAAAAATATATAAAAAACTTGATGCACTTTGTGTACAAACAGAATATTCTCTCATAAAGTATCAAGGTTTCGAGCAAAAATCGACGACTTTCATGAACAATTTATTTTTTACATCATTTCTCCTTTAAACTTTGATATGTTAAATATGTATCATTGAAAGAGTCATGTTTAAATTTTAGACTATTCTAAATTTATTTATGATTTTAAAGCTTTAAATGACTTTGTAACCATTAAATTTAGCAAAAATGTTCTTACATTTTTTTAAACGTACAAATTAGCTCTGAAAAGGATGAAACTCATTGTACCATTACATGACACATATATAATTTGATAAAAATTTAAAGAGTAACAAAAATAATTTAAATTTTAAGTTAAATTATATATAATAATAAATAATTAATAATGAACCCTGCAAAGTTCATTCAATTTTCAGATAAAACAATGGTCATAAAAATAACAAAATAAAGTATATAAAATCATGAGGGCAAAATATTAAATAAAATAAACTATCAACATAGTTAATTAGTGGCGAGCGATACCTAGTGCCCGCCACTGATGTACTTTGTTCGCGGGTAAGGAAACAGAAAATCATTGAAAATTACCTCTAGCAGGTGCACTATAGGGCTCGCCACTGTTGGGTGCGCAGGAAATACCCACCCTTTGCGGCCGCGTCCACTTATGGTCTGGGAAAATTAGCATGTAGTGGCGGGGGTCCCATTGTGCCCACCGCTGATGAGACCCCATCTAAAAGATATTTTCTAGTAGTGTTTGATCATATTTATATTAAAAATATCAATATCTACAATACTAACATATACAATGTAAAAAAATAAATTCACTGTGAATCTTATGATGATATTGATTTTGTGTAAATTACACATGTTGTCTTGATTATTAGCAGTTAGTTCCGACTAAAATATGTAAGAAATTTCAATTATCTATGTACTCACTTCAACATGTATGAGTTTTAGGAATACTAGGTATATGCCCTGTGTTACCACGAAAGCATATACATTTTTTTAGCATCCAAAAAAAGCATATACATTCTAGTGGTGCAATATGTTTTTCACAGTCATTCATCATTTATCATGTACAAAATTTACCCTTAGAATCCCAAGGCACATCGGCCGCATTGTGTGTAGTTTTTAATTGCATCACATAAAAGTGTGAGTACAACAACATTCACGACATACATATTTAATTTGGAAGTGATTCATGCCAAGCCCTAGAGGTCCTAAACATATCTAATCAAGCTTGCTCAAGAGAATTTGAAAAGGCTAGTTGTTGCATCTGTTAAGACTGCAAAAGGCTTAGAGGATCTGCAGAGAAAAATAGCGAGTATTACTCAAATAAAGGTCATTGAAAATTCACCAGCAGAGAAAATAGTTAACAATACTAACAATTCCAAAGAACACAAACGCAAACAATTCCACCACTTTCTCCACAACCAAGTGACTAGGGACAATGCTGCAAACGATTCCATCCCTTTCTCCACAACCACCACACAAAGAACACACACGCTTTCTTTATTTTTTCAAACTAATTAATAATGACAACAAACTTTCATTAACTTGCTTCTACAAAATAAAAGAAATTGTTGGAACTTAACTTCATATTGTGTAAGTGGCATACATAAGTTGAAATAATTGGAGATATATCTTTAGCTTCGATGTGGTACGACACTCAAATACTTCCACATCCTTAATTCAAAAGTGCTAAAATAATTCTCTGCAATTGGGGGCTATAATTAACGCGTAGTACCAGGGGTCTAGCCAACTCTCGTGGATATGAAAATTGAAAGAGTAGAAATATTAAAACTCAATAAGAAAAACCAAATCCTAAATGAACGCCATATGGACGTATTTCTGGAGGGATAAGGGGTAGGAGGAGGTTCGAATCCAACCTTAAGTCGGTCTTTCCTAAATACAAACTCTAAAAACTGCACATATTATTTTACTTTGGAAATACATGGTCCTGACCCAAAATCGAGCTGGCATCGCACCTATAGATTATTATGAGGAAAAGGTGTTATCTTGTATATTTTGTCCATGTCCCTTGCATATCATAACAGTGGCTTCAATATTCTGAAATCACCACTCAAAGCTTAGTACTTGCACCTTGTACGCACGTTGCCATCTCCCACCTTGATCATAATTTAGTGTGTGTTCCTCTTGTCCGTGCTAGGTCCTTACTTCATGAGTAATATAAATATATCGAACTTATGCAGCATCATATTCTCATAAACACTTGGAAGAGTTCCTAGAAACGAAAGTACCTGATGTTTGAGTTGGTGTGTGCGACTCTAGTTATTGGTTCCTGTGTTTATTGAAATTTAACCGGTGTGATCATAGGGGTTGGGGGTATAATTTTAGTAGAAATGTCCTCTTCAAAAGCTTGGAACCATGAACATGATCTGCCACTAGAGGTTGGGGGTGTAATTTTACTTGGACAGTATGAATGTCCTCGTAAGAAGCTTGCAACCATGAACATGATCTTAAGCTACCCGACCTTCATATTGGTAATTTTATCCTCGACCTCAATTTGCAAGCATACACTCGCCCATTTGAAATTTCCTCTATTAGGCCACGACCGTCGCTCTCAACCTCTCCCCTCCTTCGTTTTGAGCTTCATGTCCACCTCGTCATCTCTTCCTTGCATTTGACCACCAACGGTTTCTTGGTGTCGATTATTGACATGAGCTTCTTCATAGGCGCCAAGTACACCATTCTTCTTCCTCCGATTTGTTATGTTTTTCCCATCTGGACGAGGGTTACGGGTGGAGTCACCATTTTCACCATCATGGACATCATCAATATAGTTGCTCAACCTTGACCTCCTCGATGTTGTTTCATAATTTGTTCAGAGCCCACTTATAAATTTCTTGGAGCACCTTGTAACAACGATGCATAGTGAATTTCGTGTGACTACCCTTTTTCTTATGTTTCTTGTACCACTCTTGGGTGATAGACCCATAATAAGTTATTAGCACTCCGCTCAACGATGTGATTTCCAGTTGGTCAATGCAACCAGTCCGACAATTGCATCGATCTTGGAAGACACTCAAAGCGGGAGATCCTTGTGTATGTTTGAAGGTAGACCTGGGCATATGTCGGGTCGTGCCAGACTGATGGTCAAAATCTAGGCTCGGGCCCGGACCGATCAAAAAGTCTGAAAGCCTAGTGGGCCTTTGGGCCAGGGACCTCAGACCTTCCTTAAATATCCCCAACAAGAGGCCTAAGTCCGGCCCGGCCCGGTTGCCGTGGCCTTGTTTTCCAAGCCGATTCCCAGGATTTTTGGGTCGGACTTTTTTTGCCCAGGTCTAGTTGAAGGGAAACAGAACATTGTGTGTATAGTACTGCTCAGTTCTCCTCTAAAGTATTTCCTTGGTTTGATCGGCTCCAACCGATTCATCAAGAGATATGTTCATTCAAGCATCACACAAATTCATGTCCTCTGCTCCCTTGTAGTTCATCGACCTTGTTAAAAGATAGATGAGAGGTTGCTCAAATTTGAGTAGTTGGGGTGATTTCTATGACTAACTCCGCAAATTTGTAGTTGTTCAGGTTTGTAGGGGAAGAGCTGGTTCTACTTAACTAGTCAAAAATGAAAATTTGACAAGTCAAAAGTTTTACAGGAATGGGTAGGGATGCCCTTTACTATTTGCCTATTATATGTTTTTATTTACTCACTTTGATCCATATTAATGGTTGTTGAAATTGATGTGTCTAGCATTAAAATATGTTCAGATACATTTGTTTTAACGATAATTAATATAGATCGAACAGAGTACATAATTTTGCATAAGTATCCATGCTTTATTGTTCATATATTAATCAACATACTAATAATTCAACCGAATTTTCCCTTTTGGTGAATTAACAATGGGTAGAAGCAAAATAATCCGAGGAATCATACATCACTTCATATAAAAAAGAACATAAGCCTACAAAAATATGCTCACAAAATGTTCCCCTCTTCCCGTGGAAGACGATGTTAGGGAAACTCCAACGCGGATCCTCAAACCTCTCGCATCCATTCGGACCAGTTTTGTCATCCAACGCGGCCATGTATCCATCCATGGGCTGGTCTGCATGTCCATTTTTACGCAAATCTAACCCAAAATAAGGGGGGTCTTTGCGGGAGTCGGAACACCGCAAACACCCAATTTCGATAACTTGGCCCCACCCAAAACCCTCGCGCCAAAACTCATTCCCGCCTGCAAAGTGGTTGGCGGTTGGGCGTTGTCGTTCAATGTCGAAGAAACGCATCTGGAGGTCTTCGGTGAGAGCTTCGTTCTCCGTGCGTACGTTATGTTGGGGTTCGCAGCAGAAAACACAAAATTTTCTAACTAGCGTTCCCATAACCCAAGATCTAGCTAGCCGTATTACCGTAACGGAAAGGAGTGCGGAAATAACATACCTCGGGGTGTAGTCCGTTGCGCAGGAAACGTTCCCGCAAACGTGGTTGATGTAGCCGATCAAGTTTCACAGCCCCCTGGCTGTGTTGAGCACCCGGATGGGTGTAGTGCCACACGTGCAGCACCTCGTAGTACTCGCACACATACGAGACTCGACGACGACCTCCGTTCTCCGATCCAGCGGAGGTGGCGGAAGCAGACCTCCGGATGGAGCTTCGGCAGCACGACGGCCTCCGATTCTAGAAGAGAAGCCTCAATTCCACTATAGGCTCACACTAGGGAGCCCACCGTGAAAGAGACAAGGGAGGGGAGAAGACCGGAGAAAACCGATCTCAATTCGGAGTAATATTTATTTTCTCATGAATTTCTGTGTATTAAATATGTGCACCCTGCCCATCTATATATAGGCAGAGGGGAGGGAGTCAACCCCTCTCCCTTAGCAATGTGGGACTAAAGTCCCTTTGCCTACCTTTGCTAAGGGGGGGTTGGCCGGCCAAGGGGGGGAGGGGGCGCACCCCTCATGGGCCCTAGGGCCCATGGCGCCTCCCCCTCTTTTTTCTTTTTCTTTTTTCCCTTTTATTTCCCCTAATGGGCCTTTTCTCCACTAAGGCCCATTGCACATATTAATTAGAAATAAAATGATTTTAATTATTAATTCAATTAATTAATAACTAAAACATAATATTCCATCTCCCGGTGCTCCGGAACACCTTCCGGTTCACTCCGAACTTGTTTCGGTTCAACACGGTACTTCTCCGATATTGTTTCCTTTATTCTCTGGTTACTCCGATGGTTCCGAAAAGGTCTCCGATTTCATCGAGCCCTTAAGTGTGTTACCCTACGGTCCGAGAACACTCTAGTCATGACCGAGCAGAGGCTACGGTCAATGATCATCAGCGGGACCTGGATGCCCATAATGACCCCTGTGCATTCCGGATATCAAACACCGATTGGACCTTACGCCGTATAGCATTCCCTTTGTCAGCGATACTGGATTGTTCCAAGATTCGATCAATGACATCCTATGTCTGGTTCAACCTCGTTCCGAACTAATCCTCGTTCACTCGTTCCCGTGATATTCATCCCCGTGACCTAGTCACACGCTGCAGCTTTATGGATGGAATCTCACCGAGTGGGCCCCGAGTATCTATCCATTATATGGATTGAGAAATCCCGCTCTTGTAACAATACTCCTCAACATATCTCCACGGAATACCTAAGATACAACCGTTATGACCCGCATATTTCAGTCAGGTGGTGGGATGTAAGTCAAAGCATCCGGGAAGATAGTGATTATGCACGTACTCACGGTCAAAGGAACGGTCTACCACGTTCTGTAATTACAACACTGAACCTTCATAAGATTTGATCATGCTGTAATGCTTACTTTGGGTAATGTTCATCACGTCACTTAACCAGTGAGGTGACCTCATAGTCAAGAGACTTAATTGTCCATGATCGCGAAACCACGACCATCATGTTGACCATGAACTAGTTATCGATGTAGAGGCTAACTAGGAACTCTGGGGTTTTCTATACCACACATGTATCATTGTTTCACTGACACAGTTCTAGCACGGTATGAAACTGGTTATAAACTTGCTTAGATATATTGGAATAATCATATATTATTTGCCTCTAGAGCATATATCCAACACGTTAATGCCGGAAAGCCGCAACAAGACGGCTCTGAAGCGATGACGATGTCATCAGCGCAATGTTGTCTGTGCATTTTCAATGCCGGAGACGCGATGTGATTGATTCAAAGCAACGACAATGCCTCAATGCGGATGTGTCGATTGAGAAGCCTACCCCGACGGCATTGAAGTCGACTGCCCGCCCGTCCTCCTGCCGCGGCTATATAAAGCGGCATGGTGAGCCTTCTCACCCAATATCTCATCTGCACCACTACGATCACCATGGTTCATTCTAAGATGACCACTTACAAGATGCTCACTCCGGCAAAGCGAGCGGGGATCCTAGCAGAGCAAGAGAAGGCTCTACGTGTGGAGGCGTAGGAGGAGGTGAAGGGGGAGGATAAGGAGGTTAGGTGAAGGACGACGATGACGATGAGGAGGAGGGGGAGGAGGACGACGTGGAGGAGGAGAACGAACTTACTCCGGCGCGCCACCACTAGCTCTTTCGGGAGTTACAGGACAGGTGCGGCATCGAGGAGGCCGTCTTGGCGAATCTCGCCACAGCGGAACAAAAGGCAATCCTCGAATTCATTCAGTGGAAGCTTGAGGTGCAAGCCAACCGCCACCTTCTCCGCGAGCAAATACGTATTATATTGTGAAACGAAGGAAATAACATTGAAGATGCCCTAAGCAGTTCCCCAAAAAGAGACACTTATCAACTCTCCCTGCTACCAAAACAATCGCTAGAACCAAATGATCAGAAGTGGCCTACTCGCAAAATCTAATATTAATAATCAGAAGTGGCCTACTCGCAAAGTATGATATTAGTGTAAAGTGGCCTGACTGTGATTAGTCTTGGGAAAGGTAAACTACTAAGCAGGAAGAGGCCCTTGTGTACATTTTCTTGGACAATAACTCCCTCCAGCTTCCTTATCTCTCAACAAAGTGGAATGATGCCCTGGACTTTTTATTGTGGTATCCATGAAAAGCACTGCTAGATTAGCTATGATGCTCCACACCATGCATGCTTGATTGGCAAGTGGCAGGGTCATGACAAGAGTGCTATAAATCTTATTTATCCATTTTGCTTGAAATGCATGTTCGTGCTAGCTTTCATTGACTTGGTTATCATCGTCAATTAGTTGCGAGTAAGATATGCTAGTACATCCGATTGAAAAGATGTCAATCCGTGCACTTTAGCGGTTATTTTTTCTTACAAATTTGATCAAACATTAGTAGCATTACGTTTTCGGATAAAATCTATAGTCCTTCTTTTTTCAAGCACGGAGGAAGTCCTCTTTTTTCAAACTTGATATTGTAGACGCTAATATTTTAAAATATATAATCAAATTTTATGAAATTTGATATTTTAGTACTACATCCGACTGAAAAGATGTCAATCCGTGCACTTTAGCGGTTATTTTTTTCTTACAAGTTTGATCAAACATTAGTACCATTAGTTTTTCGGATAAAATTTATAGTCCTTCTCTTTTCAAAGACGGAGGAAGTCCTTTCTTTCTACTCAGCATGTAAGATTTGTTTGAAGTCAAACTTCATAAACTTTGATTAATTTTATAGAAAACAATATCAACATTCATAATAGGAAAATCAATATCATTAAATGCATTATAAAATTAATTTTCTTATTGTATAACTTGATATTTTAAAATATATAATCAAACTTTATGAAATTTGATATTTTAGATAAATTTTATATGCAGAGTAAAAAATTCAGAGAGAGTGCATTGTACCTCTCGACACGCAGTAGGTGCATACTGTACACGAGTACTCGAACGAGAAACAAAAGGTAGATGCAGATCATTTGGTGGCTGGAAGCTGATTTAATTGATTGTTATTCTCTCCGTTTCAAAATAACTGTCTTAATTTTGTACTAGCTTTAATATAAAATTGTACTAAGGCTAAGACAATTATTTTAGAATGGAGGGAGTATTAAGAAGAGAGTACGTGCAAAGTCAATGGAGTCTGTCTAAAGGAGTACGTGGCAGTACGTACGTAGATATAGATAGATAAACAAAGAAGGTCAATGGAGTCTGAAGGCGTAAAGTCTCGTTTTTCCGTGACAGTGAAGCGATAGCGCACGCAAGCTTGTTTGGGTTTGGGAGCAGTTGTCACAGATGAGATGATGAACAGTGATGCCGCAGCCGATAGGGTTAGAGGAGTTTCAGTAACGCCAACAAGTAAGCACACACACCTTTTTGCATTTAAGACCATATACAATGCAAGGGGTTAGAAAAAGTGCTTATAAAAAAACTAGATTTTTCTCTAAGCACTGATGCTTAGATGTAGTGTAGACGCTTAATTAGGCACATTTTTCATAGAAATAAGCACGGGTGCTACAAAAAAGGTCGGTTTATTTTTCTAAACACTCCCCTAAGCACCTTGCATTGTACAAGGCCTAATACTCTTCTTCTTCTTCTTCTTCTTCGTCGTCGTCGTCGTCGTCGTCGAACGGAAAGCTCGGATGAATAGTAAAAAAAGATAAATTAAAAAATGAATCTTTTTTGCAATAACGTTGATATATTTTTATATGATTTTACGATAAAATTCATTATATTTATGGAGGTGTCGGCAAGAAAAATCTAAATTGATGCTCAAAAGGACAATTTTTTATAGCAATTCGGAGCATCATTTTTTTTACTCACACCTTCACAAATGTGATTCGAAGGTTATCTAAAGTATTCAACCCAAAAACAGACTAGTCCAGCTCTTCTTCTTCTATTCACTCCTCACCACTCCGATATGGTCCATATCGCTTTTTTTTAGGGAATACAGTGCAACACAGACGCTCATATACACGAGTATACATTCATCCCTATGAACGCACATACGCACACCCTAGTCCTATGAGCATATTCGCAATACTGAGCTGGCATATCATCTTGAAATTAATGAAGTCACCATCTCGTTTTCGACAGAAACGTCTACTTCCACTGAAAGCACATCACCGAAAAGTCTAAAATATATTTAAAATAATGTGAACGCCAATATCAAATCTAGAATTTAAACTCTGATGGACTGAGGATATAACCATCTACCTAACCAACTCAACCACAGACAGCAAAGCTGCATACGCTTTGCTATTTTGTCTATAAAAAATTGTGCTTCCCTAAAAAGCACTCAAGAGATGGCGAGCATCCCTTCCTTACCCTCATGAGACGTGCAATTTTTCACGTGAATTGCAATGTAAGAATGTTTATAACTTGTAGAATTATTACAATAAGCATTATTTATAAAAAATAGTTCTCTTATAGTTTGTAGTAAGCTTCATTATCATTTGCTATTTTCTACCGTTTGTATATCACAGCATGTTGCCACTTTGATATGTCGAATAATTAGTCTTTTTATCTGTTGGAAAAAACAAGTTACGGTCAATTCTATGAATCCAATATTGTTATATATTTTGTATAATAAACATTTAGTACAATATAATGCCATAATCAACTATACATGCCAAAAATGAGGCTTTAAAACTAGCATTTGAAATTATGAATATACTCCCTTTAAATCTTGGGCCAGCCCTCGCCCCCGCCTGAGATTGGCTTGAACGGGTGCTTAGAAAGGGAGGCAGAAGCAAAGGTTTGCTTCCGTTGCCGGCCGATGCTTGCGCTAAAATTACTCCCTTGAAGTCACAAAAGCAAGTGAAACACCTCTGCCTAGCACCTCTACACATTGGAAGACGATATTTGAGGCAGGCCTCATACTTGGGTTCAAGCCACAGTACATAACATACACATGCATGGTGGTGGGTTTTTTTTGCGATGGATAGGCATGCAAATTTGAAACCTTAATGGTACCCTAGAAACCTACTTAGTTCAACCAAATAAACTAAGATTTAAAAAATGAGACGAGTTCTGAAATCGGCCATTCAAGGTCTTGGGGTATTTGTCCATCTAAAATTAAAGAGTTGCATACTAGTGGCTACAGAAGCTCATACAAAGTTAAACATAAAAACATGTCTTTTTCTGTCTGTGAACTTTTTATTTTACCACAACCACAACAGATAGCCAATCTCTTCAACGCTAAACATGCCCCTTTTTATCTCTTAAACATATCCACAGAACACTGGTAATATTATTTTCCCATAAAACGTTGAGACATGGGTACAAGGCATCATCGCGTAAATGCATACAGAAATTCTAACATATATGGCCTTTTTTTACACCCGAAGGCATAGTATATTTATTGTTTCCACCAAGAGCGTGCTGCTCCTCAATAGCTTTATTTGGTCCTTCAGAAGAAGAAAAAATGCTACAGATCCAGCACCTCCGTCCCAGCATCCAGCAGCTCTCAGGTGCTGCGGCCGAACCATCTTCCTCGTCCTTCATCGCCATTCAAGGTCTTGGGGCTAGGTTTCCTGCGACGGTCATGAAAAATAGTATTCTTCACACACATCAAGGAAAGAAGCTGGATTTGCATCTAGTCCCATTTGCTACGTATATATAGGTCTACAAATGTCAGCTAACGATAAAAAAAGGGGCAGGTTTGGAGGTCAGAATATGCAACATACCACCATCTGAAATCCTGACATGAATCATCAGGATAGAAGATAACGTATCCTGGTATGAATCTCCACAGCACAAGATAACGGGTTATCACCAGGATTCCTGCAAGACGGCGGTGACATCCAGATCAATATCAGCAATCTTGTAGTAGACACCAAGGAAATACAAATAGGCACAAACACATTCTTTGCATAAAACTCATGGAGGGTGACGGCACTTTTTATTTTCAAACGTAGGCAAAAGAGCCTCATCGGTTAATTAAGAAGAGAGATGCCCAGTTAATTTATAGGAAACCAGGCAAAAACTGATACAAACAGCCCAAAAAGGACTACTCACACAACATGAAACACCAGAGTGTGGACATGTTTTCCAAATTAAAAATCTCAACAGGTGAGCTTTGTAGTACTCAGAATCAACAGGGATGATCTATGTACCTTTGATCCTTTGGTATCTCAGTCAGAGGGGACAATAAACATTAGGACAGCAAGGTGAAGGCATCTCTTTCTTGCTACAGCCAGCCGGGAAGCAGCAGTGTGTGTTTGTTGTGATTACGCTGGAACCAGCAAAATATTTGGTCCTGCAGAGACACTGCCAGATTAGGAGCCAAGTTATGCAGGAAAGAATGGTAGAGAATTAAAGCATTAATTACATGCACAAAAAGGCAAGTATGACATGGAAATAACTGACACGTGTAGATACAAAAAAAAGGCAGGTATGACCTGGCAGTAACTGAAGCATGGAAATAGACAAAAACTTCATGATGCCCACCCTGCCATGACGTGGAAATACAGAGAAAACTCAAAAGCTGTGAAACAACACAAAAGGATAGGCCAACGAGGTGAAGAAGCTATCTCTTAACTCAATGCCGCTGCTGCAGTGAGGGAGCAGCACAGGTTTCGCGCAATAACGCTGAGACCAGAGGTCACCTGTTCCAAAGTATTATAAGGTATTGTCAATGAAGCTATGCACGAAAGGATATGTGCATGTCTTATCCTGCAGAGGTATGACATGGAAATAGCTGACACATGTAAATAAACGAAAGCCAAGTATGAGTCTGTATGACATGGAAATATAGCTGACACATGTAAATAGACAAAAGGCATCCGATGGTATGACATGGAAGTAACTGAAGCATGGAAATGGACAAAAGCATAATAATAATAGAAAGGAAGGGGAAAAAACATATCTCTGTCATGACGTGAAAATAAAGATAAAACTCAAAAGCTGTGAAACAACACAGTAAGACAGGCCAACGAGGTGAAGCCATCTCTTAAGTCAAAGCCCCCAGGGAGCAGCACAGATTTCGTGAGACCCGAGGTTCGTCGGCTCCAAAGTATTATCCTGCAGAGGTATTGTCAACAAAGCTATTCGAGAAAGATTAATTCATGATTACGAATCAGATGGGCAAAAGCATGAGAGATTCAAGCATGACATGGAAAACAAAACTGATTCACAGGAAACATCCTCCTCAGAGGAGAAAGCAAGGCAATAGTACAAAGTAAGAAACATGCTTGCTGCACCATAGGAAAGAAAGAATAATTACGGGAAAGAAAAATCATATTCCAAAATGATGCCACTCTCCCATCACATACAAACACAGACAAGACTCCACAATAACCAGCTGGGAAACACAACACCCGTAGGGCAGAAAGAAACAAAATCCTCTTGGAGAAAGCGCAACGGAAATAAGGCAAACGCATAATAATGGCAAAACAAAAAACCAGCAAGAACCAGCTGGGAAAAAACGCAACATAAGGGAGGAAAAAATAAAATGCTTTTGGAGGAAAATCATAACTTCTTTTGGCACCATCTGGCACTTAGCAGTCATAAATGGTGACCAGTATAAGCAGTTGGGGGATATACAGACGGCTGCAACCTGCAGATGCCAACCATCTCCGCCAAACCGCGACGACTTTAACACGACCGACTATAAGTTAGGTGATGATTGCTAGGAACAGGATATGGAGCTATGGTCTATACAACAAAGGGAGAAAAGATGGGGTCTACTCTGGTGTCAGTCATCTCTGAACAAACAACAACATGGATTCCGCTACGCTGACCTAAAACTACTGTCCAAGAAAACATTCAAGCCACCGTTGCATACTGAGACCATGCGGAATGCTTGAATCCCAGATCTTCATATGCCACTTCGGTAAAAGCCATAGAATTTAACTCGCCACACAAGTTCACTGCATGCACAACCATGTTTGTCTGAGTGCACAGAGGTCTTAACATTCGACGATCTCAAGGCACATTGCTACGATGATGATGATGGAGTTGATATGAAATTCAATACAAGGATGGATGTGCCAATCTGGTTCATGGTCTGATTTTGCACCAAAGGCTTGTGAAACAATGTCTGCTTCTTTTAGGTCCCATGGAGCCAATGCCTGATGAGCGACAGCATAGTCTGCAAGGTGAAATTTGCTTCCCCACATGTAACAGCTTCCTAGATATGTACATGTTATGATTCAGGGGGTGGAGCCACATGCCAATGCCTCTCGACCAACTTATCCACAAACGTTTCAATCTGCATTATTTGCAACACACCAAGGGGTTAAAACTTATAAAGAAGCCACAGCAAGATTTCTGCAATTGAAATAAACAAATATATTATACAGAAAATACTACTCCCTCCGATCCACAATAAGTGTCGCTCATTTTGTACTAAGCTAGTACAAACTTTGTACTAGGTGAGCGACACTTATTATGGATCGGAGAGAGTACAATGAAGGAAGAGAATCCTAATCTGTTATTTAATTTGATTGATAGAAAGGCCTGAAAAAACAGCAAATGTAGAGTCTGAAAAAACTTGCTACAAATTAATCTTGCACGCACCTTAGTTTTCCTTTTAAAATTAAGAAATTCATTAGCAGTCATCAGCTTCTCTTCTTCGGTGCATGCCTCGATGATCTGTTGAGACCAGAACAAGCACATACCAGTCAGTACTATTACTTGCACTACATGACCTAATGCACTATGCAGCAATTCTGAACAAACAGCAAAAGCCTAATGAAAATAAGACTAACAAAAGAGAGCAACACAGATGGTATTATAAGGAAAAGAAACATTCTAATGTATATATCCACAGTTCAACACCCATGACATTATAACAAAAAGTATGATGAAGTAATTATTCAAGTTGATATTTGAAATACTTTACTGGTTCAAAAAGGGTGTGTATGATACCTTTGTGACAGCTTTCCGCATCATTGTCCTGTACGCATCCCTGTCAATCTTTTTACTTTTGTACAGTGGCATCAGTAGTGTGCCAATGAAACTTATAAGCCCCTGTCTTATATGTTCTACACCTCGGGATTGTCCTTCTGATGCAGGTTTGCTTTCTGCAACCTGCGAGGCAGAACTTTTACATGTCTGCTTCTGGCTACCTGAATCGTCTTCCACGGGTATGCGTATCTGACTGTAGAATTCTTTATCTGCTTCCATTGCTTGTGCTTGCCACCTCTCTATGGCTAGAGGATGTTTGACGCCATCAATGCAGACTGCATCAGTATCAACCCATGCCCTAGTAAACCGACTGTCTACAGCTCCACTCTCTGCAGAATTGTCCCTAATATTAATTAGGCAGGCTTTCTCATTTGAATAGCTCCTCTGCGTGCAGTTATCAACAGTCATTTTCGAGCTATCAACATCAGGACAATTGGCGTGCTCAGCTGGTGAGTTCTTAGTTTTGCCATTCCTGGAATCAATCTCTGATATGCATTCAAGTCTCCCAAGGTTGTCACTTGTCATTTTCTTTCTTGTCTCAGGTTCATCCATATGATGATCACGCCTTGCGAAAGATCCAAATGATGGTATCTTTGGTAGTTCCCGAGGCTTACTTATCACTGCCTCTACGGATGCATATGCCTGCACAAAAATGAAAAGTCTAAACAATATGTACACCAACAAGCCAATAAGATATCAGACAACATCATATTATACTGGTATTCCTGTAGTTTTAAATGTACATCTCATTATATTCAACAGATTTTATTATGGCTTATTTTAGATATGGCACTCTGAATTTTGTTTCAAAATATATGTACAACAGTTGGCCACCACATCTTTTTATAAATGATCAACATACATATCTTCGTCAATTAAACTTTTGTCAGATTTTATTTAAAAGTCCAACATTCAGAAACCGAAAAGAGACTGTAACTAACGAACCTGTGCAGCTGCTATGGCAGCAGCTCGAGCAGCCTCCGCAGCAGCAAATGCAGCAGCTTCTTCCTCAGACATGCCTGGATCAGGCTTGGGTTCTGGATCATGGTGTTGCTTCTGGGAACGAAGTGAGCTTCCATCAGACTTTGTAGCCATTATACTTGCTAATTTCACAGCCTTTTCAGGCTTCTTGCCTACTTTGTGCGGTGAATGGCTCCCAGCAGATCTTACACGCTGAGCACCAGCTTCATTTGGCACGTGCAAAGTAGGCATTCCTGAATGTAGATCCTTACTCCTGGTCTTGCTCGATTCAACTGATGGCAATCGGCGCAGCAATTTGAGTCCGCCGTTGCTAGCCTTTTCTTTACGGAAAACTTCTATCCACATACTGACCAACTGGCGAGCTATAGCACGTATATCTCGACTTGTATGCACACAGACCTTTTCCTTTACAGTCCTCCCAATTCCTGAACGAATTTCAGATACAAGAGAATCAGGCATGGGATAAGCTCTACTCTGACAGTGCAAAAAAAAGCTATATTCTAATAGGTGCGAAGATTTGCTTCCTATTTTTCTTTTGAACTGCTAGCCCTGTTGCTAGGGTGACTTGGAGAACAGTGGCTTCGGTTTTTGGGGTGGATTTTTGCCCTAATAACATGTGGCAGTATTTTGCTTGGTGTTATACCATTTTTCCTGGAGGTGAAAAGTTCTATACTGTGGGTTTGGCTGCCATCTGTTGGGCTGTGTGGAACATTCGCAATAGGGCCACCGTTGAGCACAAAATTTTGAAGAATCCTTTTGAAGTGGTTTTTTCAGCTTGTGCCAATTTGCTGTACTGGGCAGGTCTCCAGAAGATAGACAGACGCTGAGGACTTGAAGAGAGGGACAGTGATGCTACGCGACAACGCGACTCAGATGATGCGAATCTGTGGGGCGGCGCTGTGCGGCAGGGACTGAGATTCTGGTGGACTAACTTCCCCAAGTTCGTGCGGTGGTTGACCTTGGCTCTATCTTAGAATTGGTTCTGGCTAGTGAGCATTTTGGATGTCTCGTTTTATATCGGATTGTAAGGATATTTAGAAGTAACTGTTTGGATAGATGGGGAAGTCTGCTGGGTTTTTGCCCCATGGCTGGGATCCATTTCTTGGGTCTTTAGGTTGTGGGTTTCCCAGTTAGGCTGCTCTCATCTATCCCCCTTTGCCCCTTCTCCCTCCCTCATTTCTGTGATCTGGTGGGTTCGCAAACTTTGTATTTCCGTTAATCTGATTGATGGAAAGGGGTATGTATCCGGTTCAAAAAAAACAGAAACTACTAAGCATAAAAAAACAGAAACTACCGAGTAACAAATCCCCCTAATCAGAACAAGCGCATCTTGAGCTTCCTACCCTAGCAACGAGAGAGAAATGAGAAAGAGACCACACACACACACACACACACACAGAGGAATTATCTAACAAATAGTAAAGCGATTGGAGTCATACCAGATAAGCGAACAGCTAGCAGATCAGTTGAAACAAGCAGAAGCAAGCGTACACAATGCCGCAATAGTTGAGTTGAATTTTTTCCCAGTGAATCCTGCCAGAAGTTAAATGCAGAAGCCAAGGACTTGAATGTAAGAGAAGCTACATTTATCCTGCTGTAAATACGAAGTTTACTAGAGAATCAACTTACAAGTATCCAAGAGTTTAGCTTAGTTAGTCCTTCTTTAGACCCAGCAAATGATTTGAGAGCATTTGGAGGAACTTTCAGTAGCTCCTTGGCTAAATGTAGGCGCCCTGGTGTAGTTTGAGCACTGAAGAACATTTCTTGCAGTACAGATTCCTTGCTAGCTACTGCATATGATGCATCGGATGAGTTTTTGCATAGAGCAGTTGAAAGTTCACGTGCTTCAAGTCTGTTTGACATGTCTCTGACTTCATTTCTTTCACTGTCTGACTGCACTTGGTATGTTTGTAGAGCTTCCACCTCAGCCACATAATCTTTACCACTGTGTACCAAGTCGATAATCCGAACTGCTTCTCGAAGACCACTTAAAATTGCACCACCAACAGTATCTGGATGCTCTTTGCATGTTGCTTCCCCAGCAAAAAATAAACAATTTGCAACTGGCCGTCCTAGAATGTCATAATCTTGCCCTGACGCTCCTACTGCAACATAAGAGTAAGCACCTCTACTAAAAGGATCAAGGCCCCAGTTTGTGACGACTGATGCGATTGGATCTGGTACAGCAGCATCCGTAAAGAGCTTACGGAGAACCACCATAGCTTTACTAACATGAGCATCAGAACTGATACTTTGTCCATCTATAGCAGCCTTCCCAACAAGTAGAGCTATTAGAACTGGTGCCCCAACTGTCTTTTTGAGATTCCAAAACATAAAGCATTGTCCCCTCAGATCTGTTTCTTCTGCAGTTGCACCAAAATAATCCACATTATCATCCCAAAAGACCTCAGGAAACTCCAATACTATTTTATTTAGAACACCAAACCCAAGCCTGTCAATGGAAGATATTTTCCAGTCCGGCAAGGAAGGAGAAAATTTGATTGCATGTGCTTTCAAGCAACCAAGAGGAACAGTGATCAATACAGCATCTCCCACAAATTCAGCTCCATTCGAAGTGGAAACTTTAACGGTTTTTCCATTAATACCACTAGCATCTGACTCCTCAAACGAGTACACTACTTCAGTTACAGCATGGTTTAAATGAACATCAAGTCCTTCTGCAAGGCTCTCAAGAACAGCGCCATAACCACCTTTAATCATGCAATGAGGTCCTCCGAACCCTCCATAGACATCATCCTGGTTCCAGTATGGAAGAGAGACAGATTTGAGCATTGCAGCACAACCGTACTCTAAATGTGCAAAGTGCCAGTTCATAACCCTTCTTTCAAGAGGGCTAAGAACATCTATCTTATCATCATCCCCACAATGAGCTGTCTCCTTTTCTGTTGAAGCACTTTTGGAAATGTCTACACCTCCTGTATTGGACATACTTATTAACTGATCGTTATGTTCCACAGAAGAAATAGTATGAGCTGCACGTTTCTTCCTAAGAGTATATTCCAACCCATCCTCAAGGGATAAACCCATTGCACTTTCACCATTTTGTTCAAAAATTTGTTCCATTTCATCAAGAAGACCATTGTATTCAGATTCCAACTCATCATCCAACTCATCAGGAACCTTGTTGCCAGTTACTACATCATAGAGAGGGCAAGCACTTTTCAGTACAGTCAGTTCAAGACCAAGCTGGGAACAAATCAAAGAGGATGGATCAGCCCTTCGTTCAGTTGCTATATCAGCCTCCACACCCGTAATAATACTAGCACCCAAATCCACAGGAACTGAAAGTGATGTGCGATCTGTATAAACACGACCACCAGTCCTATCACGCGCCTCAAGAACAGTGACAGCAAAACCTTGGCGCCGCAAATGGCGTGCTGCAGTTAAACCTGCCGGACCAGCTCCCACAATGATTATACTTTTGCAATGCCCTCTAGATTCAACTCTATGATCTACCTCACATTTGTTTCCAGGATGTCCTACAACAGCTGCTTCAGGTTTATCAAGACTGAGGCCTTCAGTGTTTCCAACTGAACTAATATTTATCGGTGGTAGTAGTGCATCTCTACCTTCAGTTGATACATCTAGATTATTTTCTTCAAATGCCTGTTCTTTGGACTGCAAGTGAGGTACCAACTCTTGGGCATCGCAGTGAGTGTCAGGGACAATATTTTCTTTCAATTCTTCTGTCAAAGGTCCTAAAGCACCATAATCATGATCTTTATTCTGGAGAGAAACAGCAAAAAAGTCACCTTCAACCTTGACTGGCTTCATTTCAGGTAATTCATTTAGCTTAGCTACTTCCACAACCTCAGAACAAAGAGTTCCATGACCCTTTGTCACTTTGGCTGATGCGATTCCAGAATTTATGTAACCCTGTGAATGAATGAAATATCAAGTATTAGCATTTAGACGACTTTGGCATCTACCATGGCACATAATAGCTAATAACAACAATGTGTAAAGGGCAGCCCGGTGCATGTAGCTCCCGCTCGCGCAGGGTCCGGGGAAGGGTCCGACCACTTTGGGTCTATTGTACGCAGCCTTTCCCTACATTTCTGCAAGAGGCTGTTTCCAGGACTTGAACCCGTGACCTCATGGTCACAAGGCCAACAGCTTTACCACTACACCAAGGCTCCCCTTCCAATAACAATGTGTAACAATGAAAAAAAGTTTAGTAGTAAACGGAGATCTAGAAACCGCGTGAAGTAAAAGGAAAGAATAAAATGTTGCCATATTTCAACAACTTATCCAGCAAGTTGTCAAGAAGGTATGATAACTGCAGCTAATGCCCAGCAAAAGCTCACTGCTGAATCGAATTAAGCATAACTTGGTAAGTAATAATACAGATGTCACAAAGGAGGCAATGCAACTTACATTCTGATCTAAGAAACAGTACACATCACGTGTAAGTGTTTGACGTGGTGAATTATCATCCAAGGGGCCATTAGAAAGACCACAATCTGCAAGATCCAACAGATGTTTAACATCCTTGTTCCAGCAACTTAGGATCATGTTCCTGGAGTGAATACAGAAATAGTCAGTAAAACTCATGATCTAGAGTAAATCGCACAAAGCATGGTGCTTTCAATTTATTGTCACAAAAAGAAACTAGGGCATGTAGCAAACATTAGAGGACAAAAAAATGTGTTAAACGTACCTGCACTCCAGGTAGTCCTTAAGGCCACCCTTCCGCTTCAGGACATCCTTGAACTTTATCTTTTCCATTGGAGAAACAGCATCTGCCATTAGGCCAGCACTTACGGCAGCAACACCTCCATTCTGGAGACCTTCCAACGCTTTGATTTTATCTTTTGGTTTGACTGCAAAACCTGCTGAGGGGGTCGAGAATAGCCCCTGGTCATGCATCAGAGTTTCCCAATCATCATCTCCCTCATATGCCATGTCACCATGTTTACGTTTCCTAGAACTTCGAGTTACGCGTTTCACCTTTGGTGCATTCTCCATGTTCTCAAAATTGGATGGTGCTGCCACGTTGATGATATCAGTTTCTTTTGCAGATGCTGCCATGTTACGAGAGGGGCGTGATTCCTTTGTGGCACGGGAACCACGAACTGCACAGGCAGCTGGCTGATCTAAGCTTTCCTCCGTTGGCACAGCTGCATTTCGTTTGATATTTCCATATTTGAGGTCGCCTGTACTACCTGCTTTATTGGCCAGAGAGGAATCAGACTGTACAGTGGTAGACCTTGCCAAGAGAGAATTATTTTTGCGTCGCTGCTTCGACGAAACATCACTTTCTGCTATCTCAACTGGTTTATCATCAGCACTAGCAGAAGGCAACTCCTTTCTTCTAACAGGTTTCTTGGGCGCTGCTTTTGGTTTTAGAGCAACTTTCCTTTTGACGGTTGGTGCCAGTGGCTCATCTTGAGAAAACCCAGCATCAGCATTTCTATCCTCTGCTAAGGTTTCAGAGCATGTCTGCGCATCAGAAACACCATCAGCGGATGCATTTGCTGCGCCGTGAGATGCCTTTTCAGCGTGTGCTCCTCCTGAGCAAGGATTTAATCCTAGGCGGTTACCAGCCCTAGCTGGAACTTGGACAGGATGACTTGCCCCATCAGAAGAGTTTCTAGATCCATCCTCCACAATTCTACTCGTTTCCACGTCTTGCAGAAGCGTCTCTCCCAGCGATAAACCATCATCCGCAGCCTCTTCTTTACCCACAGCCTCTTCTTTCTCATCGGGCTTCCTTTCCAAATCAGAGGAAGGCTCGGCAGCCGCCAATTCTCCAACGGCTCGACGGGTGCTAACCCTAGAGCGCCTATCGGAATAACCATCCTTTGGCTTCGCCTTTGACCTCCTGGGAGACTGATCGCCTGCCATTGCATTCACACAATTCTCGGCAGCGGCCCTCATCTCCTCCATCTCCGCCTTGGTGCGCCGCCTTCGCCTCTTCTTGGTGCCCTTGGCAGTCTCATCCGAAGCCAGGCCACCAGATCCGACATTGAGGGCCTCCTCGGCCTGCGAATCGGCAGCCTGCGCGCCCTCTGCCTCCTCGTTCTTCGAGGCCTGCTGCCGAGGCTTGCGACCGGGCTTCCTGAAGAGCGCCGACAGGGAGTCCTGCAACCCTAAATCGCCGCCCGGACCTTTCAAGCCGTCCTCCCCAGGAACCGCATTCGCGGCGCCATCCAGGTCTCCGCCCTCGTCGGCGACCCCCTCACCCATGTCCTCAGCATCGCCGCCGGCCTGCAGATCTTCCGGCCCGGCGGCGACGGCGCCCTCGACCGCGTCGACGGCGTCGTCCTCGTCCTTGCCCTTCTTCAGCCGCTTCAGCTTCTTCCGTATGTTGGCCAGGGTATCGTCCATCTGGCCCGACGCCACGCCCGCCCGCCGCGCCGGCTAGGGTTTGGGCCTCCAGGGCACGGGGGAAGGGGCGCAGGGGACGGGCTCGCGAGGCACGGATGTCCCGACGGGCACGGCGACCGGGGGGGAGGGGAGGCGGTCGGATCTCGCGGGTGGCGGTGGGGTGGGAGGGGGGAGCGGAGGCCGGTCGCCGCGCCGGGAGGCCGCCGGCGGAGGTGGCTGGCTGGCGGTGTGGGTTTTTGCGGCACGTTTGGTCGGTCGCTGCAGTACTATGTTGGCAGCCGTAAAGGGGGAAATATTTTAGCACCCTAGAAAGAAAATGGGTCTCATCTAATCTCTAGGTGGAACTCCTCCATGATCTGCGAATCCGGGCCGTCGAGGCTTCCCTGAACGGTCCGGATTAAACGTGTGTTTAATATTCGGTCCTGCCTTGTTCGCGCCGGGGTGGAAGACGGTTTACTAGAAAACCGTCGAACGACTAGGAATATAAGTAGTGTTTCCGCGCCAAAATAACAAACACATCAAATTTTTGCACCTAAAAGATATCGTCAAGTTGATTAATAAATAGAAACAATATGTTATTTGGCGGTTATGGAAAGGTCGACCGAAGGTTATAATCGTCATTGATAGGAGACGCCACCCCACGAACCCTTGTAACACGCGAGGTTTTCATGTGAACCTAAATTGATGTAGGGTCAGTTCTTTTAGCGGTTTCTTCGAGAAGCTGCCACCCCCCTCCCCCAAGCTTCCTAGGGAAGCCGGTCTTAAAAATTTGCGAGGCTTCGAAATTAGTTTATCCTTAACTAGTTTGAAAGTCTCGCAAAATTTTGAAACCAGCTTCCCCAGAAATTCTGGTATGATCGAACATCGAAGCTCCTTTTGCAAACATGTATGGAGAAATCAAAATACTATCACGAAAAATCAACATGTCTTTTGTGTCTCCTTCGCGTTTCATCATACCCCTTCTTGTTCTTTCATATAAAATTGTAAGATCTTCGCTCGTAGCAATGGATCAAGTAGTTTGTTACGTGTCTAAAGATTTTCTTGGCTATCAGACGTGGAAGGCAAAGCGTGAAGGAGGCCCTTGGTCATGGGGCTTAGTCTTTTGGAATGTTTTGGTGTTCAAATTATGCATCAACTAAAAGGTGACGTGTCAATGTATTTTTTTTCACTCACACATGAATGTTTTTATATTCATGGTACATTTTTTGAAGTTTATGCATCAACTAATAACATGAGATGTTGGATTATGGTTATGGTGAATTGGATGGTTTAGTGGAACATATTCGTGCTTTTTTACATTTGAGTGCATTTTCTTTTTTTAGAAAATGGTTGATTTATATCTTTAATAATTTAGAAAATCTTATTAAGATTTTTTAGGAGATAATTTATGACTCGATGGAAAACCAAAAAAGGAAATATTAATTTATAGCTCTCCTTATGAGCCGATCGATTTGTTCGATATAACTAATAAAAATTGGTGTGTAAAAAGCTCAGTGACGACTGGTGGCAACTCATGAACACGTCGTGAGATAAGGCTGGTGTGGCCTGGCCTGTTTTTGTACTCGAGTTGAAGTCGCAACAATCTATTTGTCTATTCTATCTAAAGCCCATCAATGTTATTATCAGCAGACAACTCCCCACTCACATGAATCTTAAAAGAACTTCTCACTCACACATATTTCATCCCTAAAAAACTCGCATTTCTCTTAAAAACTATTCACTCACACTTTCCTTCGAAAACAAAATGTTGCTCATGGTCTATTGCTTATTGTTTATTGTTATCCAAACATCCTCTTCTCTATATCTCCCCTCACATTAGGGTTGTCCCTCCTCTCGTCGTCACCATCTCAGGTGAGTTTATCTTCGCATTGTTACCGCGTCGAGATCATTTCAAATACGACTCCTCTCATCTCTCCATTCCGTGCTTGGCTCCCATACGGGTAACCTCATTATCCCCAGGCCCCTACGACCCGCACTTCAGTGATGGATTCTAATGTGCAAGCTGCAGCTTCAAAGGAATCCAGTTCTTCGGTGATGCCTTCTAATGCACAAGCTTTTGCTTCAAATGACGGTCACAAATTGGAAATTATAATGGAAGAGGTCGACATCAAATATGATGTGAATGAATATTCAAGGGATTCAACCCTTGAACTCTCGTTGTTGCAGTATCTAACTAGGAATGCGGACTACTAGAACTATCTCTGAGTAATCGATTTACTGTAGTGAATATGTCTTTTTCCCCACTATTTTTTTATTTCTTTTTCTTTTTCATTTTTAGCTACTTTTTTTATTTTTCAAAAAATGATTATCTCATAAACATTTTTTTAAATTCGAAAAATTACTGCCTTTTTTCATAAAATAAAATATTCACATTTCAAAATTTTGTATAGAAACTAAAATAAAATTGTTCATATCTTTCAAACTTGCTCAAAACGTCAAAACATGAACACTTTTTAAAAAGATCAAACAAAAATTTGAGCATGATTTATTTTTTATTTTTTCAAACACTAACAAACTTGGATTTTCAAAAAACATTGAAAAATGTAAACAAATAATTTCAAACAATTTTTTTCCTCAATTGAACCGAACACTTTTTGACATGGTGTAGATTTTTTTGAAAGCGTGAACACTATTGAAATCCCCCTGAACATTTTTTCAATTTGTGACCAAAATTTGAAAAAGTGAAACCTTTATAAATTTGTGAATAAATTTTGAAATAGGGAAAAATTAAATATAGAACATTTGGAAAGTATTTTTTGAAATTTCTAAACTATTTTTGAAAAGGGACCAACTTTTTGAAAGTCTAAACAAATTTTAACAAATGATATTTTAAAGTTTATGAACATTTTTCGAATTTTGATTATTTTTGAATATTTAAACATTGATTAATAAATGTAATAAAAATTGGAATTATGACTATTTCAAAAAAATTTGAATTTTGATTGACGAATATGAAAATAATAAATACAGATTTTTTTTCTAGAAATACCAAAAAATATAAATAAAAGGGAATGTAAAAATGAAATATTTTGGAATTTCAAACAACTTTTGAATTTTGAATGTTTGAATTTATGATTAATCAAGGAAAATGAAAACAAAAAACTATGAGAGAAGAAAATAAAATAAAAAATGTGATTCAGAAATCCTCGAATGTTCCCAAGACTAGGTACGCTTTTTTCAACTTATATTAAATTGTTTTTTGAAAATCTAGAAATAAATAAATTCGTGAATTGTTTCATGAAATTGATGATTTTTTTAAATCTGTGAGCGCTTGGGTCGGCGCAAGAAGCGCGCGGGCGATCACGACGCCTAATTGGCCTAAGGCCTAAGCTTTTTTCTTTTCTATTTTTTTCACTTTTCCTCTCTTTTTACTTAATTTATATTTCTCCTTCTACAACATTTTTCATTATTTCTCAAAAATATTCAGAATTTGAAATATTGTTTTAATATCAAAATAATAATGTCAAGAATGTCCAAAAAATACCACGCTCAATGTAGGATGTTCGGGTAGGCCAGAAGGTTTCATTTGACAAGATTTTGTTTCTAGAGATCCATCAAATGACCCTAATTTTTTGATTAGCTTGTATGACCAATTCAATGCATCATGCCAAGTGGTTTTGATTTTCCACAAATTTTGCATTGTTGGAATTTTCTCGGTCAAAAAGACCGATAAATGTCCAGATGTGTCTCAACTTGCATACGGTGTTGAAATCGTTCAAACCCTGCATAGATGCCTACCATGGACATGCTCACTTGGTTGCAAAATTTAAGGGCATTTTAGAAATGTCCATAAATAGGCTATGTTGAATGAAGGGTGTTTGAAAACATGTTGCTTTTTGACATCCATCAAAAGACCCAAAAAATTCATCAGCTTCTATGACCAAGTCAAGGCGTCATGCTAAGTTGTTTGGACATTTGGCAAGTTTTGCATGTTCTGAACTTTTCTCGGTGAAAGACATGTCTCAACGTGCAAATTCTGTTGGGAATCGTTCAAATCTAGCATTGATGCTTCATATCTCCACGCCAGGCCGCTTGAAGATGTTGGGATCATTTATTCATAATCGAAAAAACGACCAGCTGGAAGAAGTGTGCCAGACTAGGCTAGTTGAGTGCATCCGTGAGCATGTAGTTTTTCCTAATTTGAAAGCTTTTACTGTTTACTATTTGTTTCGTTATCAATCAACATGACAACTTTCTTATGTCCTACTACTTGAAATTTGTCAATAATTTTGGATTTTCAAATTGTCTAATAAAATATTACAAACTTAAGCACCTTTTCGACAACTATTAACAAATTAACTACAATTGATGAAAATTTCGAACATAAATTGCAAACCACATGCTTTAAAAAAATTGAGTTTTTTTTAAACAACAAGATTATTTAATTTGTGAACAAGAAATTTAAAAACAGGAACAGTTTTTTAAATTCCATAAAATTTTTAATTTTTAAACAGTATATCCAAACAAGACCATATTTTCGTACTCTATTTATTTTATTTTTTCAAACAGGTTAAAAATAATAATAAAGTTCAAAAGGAGAAAATTTAATTAATAAAAAAAGAGAAGAAAAATATATAACAAGAAAAACACGTTTAGGCTTTGGCCCAACTAGGCGACGAGTTAGCCTCGTCAGGCAATTCTTGGTCCGGTCTAAGTGTTCATGGATTTGAAAAAAGTCCACCGGATTTGAATAAATATACGCGGATTTGATTTTTTTTCAGAGATTCTCAATAAATAACATTAAAATGTTACTAAAAAATCAACAAATTTACTAAGATTCACAAAGTTTTTAAAAGTACACAAGTTTTTTTTTGTTTTAGAAAGTTCACGCATTTGAAAAAACATAAGAAAACAAAACGAGACAGTACATAACTAGGTTTAATATACACGAACCTGAAAGTTTATGAGTTATATTCATACGATATAAAAAGCAAAAGAGAAAGTAAGTAGACACATCGAGTAACCCACTCCAGTTTGTTACTCCCTCCGGTCCATAATAAGTGTCGCACATTTTGTACTAAGCTAGTACAAACTTTGTACTAGATGGGCGACACTTATTATGGATCGGAGGGAGTATTAAAATTTCAAGTAAATCATGAGGGTTGGAGTTCAAATCTTTCATGCCGCACATTTTTTGAAGATTAAAAAGAAATGGAGAAAGGTCTGAGGGCTCCAAATAGAGTTTGTGTATGGCATGTAAGCCCGTGTACAAGCGATCCGTACACAAGCCATGTATCGACGACTCATCACGGGCAACATATTTTGTAAGAAGATCATCCTATCATTTATTGTGAAGGGATTGATGTGCTAGTTGAACCGAATTTCCTTTTACCACTTGCGACTGCAATGTTTTACGGCTGCAATAAGTAAATCTATCGGCAGAATGACATCACATAATTTAGGCGTTACCATTGCAGCACGAAAATAGATGTAATTATCATACACGCCATTACTCTAGACACCACTACTCACTACTGATGTTGCATCATTCTATGATTTCACAAGCATCGTCGCCTTCTGGCACTGGTTGTTTCATCATTTCATTTGTAGCAGAAATCCATGTTTAACTAACGGTGCTTGTCAATTCTGCCATGCCATTGCCCTTTTTGAATCCCTCAATTTTAGTATTAAGAGACCAACCCATGAAACCAATGCCGCACATGCTCAGTGAAGATCTCCTTCCTGGAGAAACTTACCATCTTTGCACACAATAGGGAAGAATATGTTGTTGAGGTTAAAAACATTTTACGATGTTGAAATATTGTTGCACCTGTGTTAGAAGAGTCATTTGCCGAAAACCACCACATTTCAGTTGACTTTTACTGAAAACCATCGAATCGCTATCAGTTTGCAAAAATCACCGAACATTCAGTAACAATGGTGCAAAAAACACTAAGTCATCGCTTGAGCGCTTTTTAGTAGCCATGATTGCTTACCAGCCAGCTCAATGATCTAAAATATTTGCCAATACCCTTAAAATGTCCCCTGATAAATTGCAAATTCTGTACAGGGTCATGTTCTTGGGCCCTGCAATTTATTATGGAATCATTATCCCATTGTAAATAATATTACTTGTTCATCAGACATATTCTCGATTCTCAGTTCATAAGAGAAAATAAAAAAATGTTGTTAACTCAGAAGAAAGGGTGAAATACCATTGACATTGTAATAAACAAAAATAAAGGGTGAAATACCATTTCCTGCCACATCTTTCTAAATTGCATCCTTCGACAGTTTCCTTTAAGTTATCTGAGAGTAATAGAACACGCGAAACAGTCTATCATTCATAGTACACGTTAGTCTGTGTCTAATGTGCAGCACACGTAAATGATAAGTGGCTTACCTTTGCACGTCCCAAAAGGGTTGTCGAAACACAGAATACGACATGTGTAATAGCAAGCCCAAATATGAAAATATGCAACTAATGTATAGCTTCAAGGGACATTGGCGAAACGTTTTCCTATGAAAAAACACATTAGAATTTATATATGGTAGTATGGTACCATAAAATTAAAAGGAAATCTTAAGATTGTTCAATTCACATGCATCGTGAAAAACAGAACAATTGTAAACTGGGGTGAGAAGGAAGGATAAATGGAACATAAATGCAATATTCCAGTCATGAGGAAAAAAATCAACATGCTGAGATAGACGCTTGGAGCAAAGCCATTTGAATTGAATGTTCCAAAGTTATCGTCAAATTGATTTACAATGAGAAATAATATGGGCACGGTCCAATTACCTTCTCTTGGCAGAACTCGGCCGTTGCTGAGCAGCCGTCTCCCGAATTTGTCGATTGCAATGAAATGCTCCTGCTTTGTGGGCGCGGTATATGTTTGGCATGGCAGCATGTGGAGTATCCAGAGCTTGGACGAATGCAGATCTTGTGGCTGATCCCCAGGCACACCGCCAGCATCAGGGAAACGAATCTGAGGAGCATCAGCTCTGCAATTGCACCCACCAACTGACATTGCCGATGATCATTGAATGAACCGGCTCTTCTTCCTAGTTTAATTAGTTCTTGGTGATGGAATGAACCAGCAGGATATACACATCTTTTTCTTCAGTTTAATTTGTTTTGCTTGGCGCAGCAAGATGACGCACGCATGCATACATTATGGGTGGTGGAAAACCAACCAGATTGATTATATTACCTTCCTTCACCTTGAGGCTTACAAATTGCAGAATACGTGTGGCTCTTTTTATCTTTTGCTAAATGTGACCTCAATTTTTTTTCCATTAGTAGCTAGGGAATTTGCTCGCATGATGACTCGTCGAAGAGAATGCCTCCATTTCATCCTTGTTCGGCATCTCATGCACAAGAACCAAAAGCAACAACTGGCGATAATGTCGAAAAGCTCTATTTACCATTGGAACCCCTCTCCTACAGACACTAGATGTAAGTTCCAAAGTCCAAGCACTGCAACAGGTATATTTACCAACATCATGAACATTTATCTTGTTCACCTCTATTTTTTATGTTGTTTAATGAGCATGCAAACTGGATTGGAGTGTGCTTTTATACTGGAAGTTGTATCTAGACTCCACCATCATTATGTTGCCCCATCACCACCACCAGTTAGAAGTTGATTGAAATATTCATGTTCTACATGTGATGACTAGATTTTGTCTTGCTGACTGCCAGTCCTCTTGTTAAATTTGTGAGAAATACTTTAATTTCAGGATGCTACTGTCCAAAGTCTAGACAACTTCTGATACCTCCTGGCTTACTAGATCTTGTGTTAAATTGGTAAGAAAAATATATTACAATTTATGTTTTTTGGGAAGATGAAAAATCATGCATTTTTCTTCAACTTAGATTTGATATTGTCTTGATGTTTGGATTCTGTTGTGGTTTGTGCTTTCACCGGTGATATGGCTCCAGCTTGTGTGTTGCAGCCCAAAGCAGAGCTGAAGCTGATTGCCGGGTGCCAGGCGGCTGACCTAGTGGTGCTAATGAATGCCACTGGATCCCAAGAGCGCAACCACATGTAGCTCGGACTACCCACCATACCGGTTGCCTCCTGTCATTTTCTCCTTATGCTTCCCTGCAGCGCAATGATGGCCCCCACAGTGGTTCTCGATGGCCTTGGCAACCATTATAGTAAGTTCCTGATTTTCTTGAGCCCGCTCCCTTGATATGGGATCTAGCCCTCGAGGTGTGACCGCTCAACGCATCGACAATTGAGTTTTGGTTGATTATGATAGTGTACTTGTGTGTTTTTGGCAATGACATCCTTTTTCCTATTGTTTTACTTGGACAGTTTGATCCAGATGACATGTTTTGCTGACTGTTCAAGATATCTTCCGATATTCTGATATCCCTAATTTTTTCATTAGCTTGTATGACCAATTCAATGCATCATGCCAAGTGGTTTCGATTTTCCATAAATTTTGCATATTTTGGAATTTTCTCGGTCAAAAAGAGCGATAAATGTCCAGATGTGTCTCAACTTGCATACGGTGTTGAAATTGTTAAAACCTGGCATGGATGCCTACCATGGACATGCTCACTTGGTTGCAAAATTTAAGGGCATTTTAGAAATGTCCATAAATAGGCTATGTTGAATGAAGGGTGTTTGAAAACATGTTGCTTTTTGACATCCATCAAAAGACCCCAAAAAATCCATCAGCTTCTATGACCAAGTCAAGGCGTCATGCTAAGTTGTTTGGACATTTGGCAAGTTTTGCATGTTCTGGAGTTTTCTCGATGAAAGACATGTCGCAACGTGCAAATTGTGTTGGGAATCGTTCAAATCTAGCATGGATGCCTCATATTTCCACGCCAAGCCGCTGCAAGATGTTGGAATCATTTATTCATAATCGAAAAAACGACCAGTTGGAAGAAGTGTGCCAGACTAGGCTAGTCGAGTGCATCCGTGAGCATGTAGTTTTTCCTAATTTGAAAACTTTTACTGTTTACTATTTGTTTCATTATCAATCAACATGACAACTTTCTTATGTCCTAACTACTTGAAATTTGTCAATAATTTTGGATTTTCAAATTGTCTAATAAAATATTACAAACTTAAGCACCTTTTCGACAACTATTAACAAATTAACTACAATTGATGAAAATTTCGAACATAAATTGCAAACCACGTGCTTTTTAAAAAATTGAGTTTTTTAAAACAACAAGATTATTTAATTTGTGAACAAGAAATTTAAAAACAGGAACATTTTTTGAAATTCCATAACATTTTTAAATTTTAAACAGTATTTCAAAACAAGAACATATTTTCGTACTCTATTTATTTTATTTTTTAAAAAATGTTTAAAAATAATAATAAAGTTCAAAAGGAGAAAAATGAATTAATAAAAAAAGAGAAGAAAAATATATAAAAAACAAAAACTTTTAGGCTTTGGCCCAACTAGGCGACGACATAGCCTCGTCAAACAATTCTTGGTCCGGTCTAAGCGTTCACGGATTTGAAGAAAGTCCATCGGATTTGAATAAATGCACGCGGATTTATAATTTTTTCACAGATTTTCAATAAAAAACATTAAAGTGTTACCAAAAAAATCAATAAATTTACTAAGATTCACAAAGTTTTTAAAAGTACACTAGTTTTTTCGTTTTTTTTTGGAAAGTTCACGCATTTGAAAAAACATAAGAAAACAAAACGAGACAGTACATAACTAGGTTTAATATACACGAACCTGAAAGTTTACAAGTTATATTCATACGACGTAAAAAGCAAACGAGAAAGTAAGTAGACACATGGAGTAACCTACCCGAGTTTGTTATTAAACTTCAAGTAAATCATGAGGGTTGGAGTTCAAATCTTTCACGCCGCACATTTTTTGAAGATTAAAAAGAAATAGAGAAAGATCCGAGGGCTCCAAATAGAGTTTGTGTATGGCATGTACATCGGCCCGTGTACAAGCGCAGTACACAAGCCATGTATCTGCGACTCATCACGGGCAACATATTTTGTAAGAAGATCATCCTATCATTTATTGTGAAGGGATTGATGTGCTAGTTGAACCGAATTTCCTTTTACCACTTGTGACTGCAATGTTTTACGGCTGCAATAAGTAAATCTATCGGCAGAATGACATCACATGATTTAGGCGTTACCATTGCAGCACGAAAATAGATGTAATTATCATACACGCCATTCCTCTAGACACCACTAATCACTACTGATGCAGCTTCATTCTATGATTTCACAAGCATCGTCGCCTTCTGGCACTGGTTGTTTCATCATTTCATTCGTAGCAGAAATCCATGTTGAACTGACGGTGCTTGTCGATTCTGCCATGCCATTGCCCTTTTTGAATCCCTTCATTTTAGTATTAAGAGCCCAACCCATGAAACTAATGCCGCACATGCTCAGTGAAGATCTCCTTCCTGGAAAACTTACCATCTTTGCACACAATAGAGAAGAACATGTTGTTGAGGTTAGAAACATTTTACGATGTTGAAATATTGTCGCACCTGTGTTAGAAGAGTCATTTGCCGAAAACCACCACATTTCAGTTGACTTTTACTGAAAACCATCGAATCACTATCAGTTTGCAAAAATCACCGAACATTCAGTAACAATGGTGCAAAAAGCAGTAAGTCATCACTTGAGCGCTTTTTAGTAGCCATGATTGCTTATCAGCCAACTCAATGATCTAAAATATTTGCCAATACCCTTAAAATGTTTCCTGATAAAATGCAAATTCTGTACAGGGTCATGTTCTTGGGCCCTGCAATTTATTATGGAATCATTATCCCATTGTAAATAATATTACTTGTTCATCAGACATATTCTCGATTTTCAGTTCACAAGAGAAACTAAAAAATGTTGTTAACTCAGAAGAAAGGGTGAAATGCCATTGGCATTGTAATAAACATAAACAAAAAGAAAGGGCGAAATACCATTTCCTGCCACATCTTTCTAAATTGCATCCTTCGATAGTTTCCATTGACGTATCTGAGAGTAATAGAACACGCGAAACAGTTTATCATTCATAGTACACGTTAGTCTGTGTCTAATGTGCAGCACACGTAACTGATAAGTGGCTTACCTTTGCGCCTCCCAAAAGCGTTGTCAAAACACAGAATACGACATATGTAATAGCAAGCCCAAATATGAAAATATGCAACTAATGTATAGCCTCAAGGGACATTGGCGAAACGTTTTCCTATGAAAAAACATATTAGAGTTTATATATGGTAGTATGGTACCATAAAATTAAAAGGAAATCTTAAGATTGTTCAATTCACATGCATCGTGAAAAACATAACAATTGTAAACTGGGGTGGGAAGGAAGGATAAATGAAATATAAAAACAATATTCCAGTCATGAGGAAAAAAATCAACATGCTGAGATAGACGCTTGGAGCAGAGCCATTTGAATTGAATGTTCCAAAGTTCTGGCCAAATTGATTTACAATGAGAAATAATATGGGCACGGTCCAATTACCTTCTCCAGGCAGAACTCGGCCGTTGCTGAGCAGCCGTCTCCCGAATCTGTCGACTGCAATGAAATGCTCCAGCTTTGTGGGCGCAGTATATGTTTGGTATGGCAGCATGTGGAGTATCCAGAGCTTGGATGAATGCAGATCTTTGTGGACGTAGCCATCGTTAGGTTTGATCGCGCGGAGGGCGAGAAGACGAAGGATGGAGCTTATAATTGTAATTGCACTCATTTTGTGTTCAACGTTGGAGTCGTCTGCTCCTCTCCAGGACGAGTCAGTTTCTGAAGAAGGACAAGAGACGTGTCGCGGCTCTTAGATTCTGTTTGTCGTGTGCTCGTTTTCAGAAGAGCTAGGTTGTTGTGTTTGATTGTTGTTGTTGTGCAACATATCTCAAGTTGGTAATCGTCCTTGATCTGGAATGGAGTGTATGAATAAACGAATGAATTTCTGAATGAATAACACTTGATCTGATTTATTTTTGTTGACTCATCGGTTGCATCATGTATACTATCGTAAACGTACGTATATCTATATCTCTTATAAAGCAAAACTCCACTAAGATACATTTATGATGTCTATCTCAACATGCAAGCTATCCACATCACCCCACTATTGTAGTCAATCATTTGTTCATGTCATCCACTTAAAATCCCACTAAGATACATGCATTTATGGTATCTATATCAACATGTCAACCAACATTTCTGGTAACCATACTCCTTCTGGTTGCCCGCAAGCATTTTGTGAAAGATATGGTAAATTAGGTGATCTGGCTTCTGGGTGTTTTACTTTCTTGACATCCGGTCGAAGGGTCAGGGTTTCTATTATACTAGATGATACCCCGCGCGTTGCTGCAGGAACTATTAACAAATATTTTAATATTTTAAAACATGAGAAAAATTATGAAACATATTATAATTTGATTATATTTTTTTTGCAAAAAAAATATTGTTTAGAGTTCAAATCTAAGATAATTTGATGAAAATCTAAAAATGTGTGTGATTTTTTGCTTTGTTAATTTATTACCTTGAAAATATATTGATGAGATGATAAGAGATGAAAAGAAGTTGAGTAGAGATAGTGGAAACATCTCCACCCTTGACTAAATCTAAAACAATGATAGGAACTACATATGTGCATTCATAGAAAATTTGTCGCATAGAAAAATAACATGCGAGGTAACTTATAATTTGATTTTCTATAAATAAATCATGGAGCTAAGTGTATAACTTTTTTTAAATAATTTTTTGTGATGCATAGAGAATTAAATGGGAGCATGTGCATGAAGAGTTGGACAATGATAGCAACTACAGATGTGAATTCATAGAAAATTTGTCGAATAGAAAAATAACATGCAAGGTAACTTATAATTTGATTTTCTATAAAAAATCGTTTATAAATCGTGGAGCTAAGTGCATAATTTTTAAAGTATTTATTTGTGATGCATGAAGTATTAATGGGAGCATGTGCATTAAGAGTTGATGGATATTAGTTTTTGCATGGTGGACCTACTTGATGATATGAATAACTTGCATGTCTGTAAGGCCCGATATGTGGTACTGTTCCAGAACTAGATGTTTCCATCCAGATTCGGGGACGAAGCACATATCGGTCCCACCGCGACATATGACGAAGTCATACGCCCCGGATTTCCAACATGATATCACAACATTACAGATACAAGGATACAACATCTCATACAATCGGCATACAACTTCCTTAAATACAATACAGCAGCGGAAGATACATGTCTGAGTGCAGACTACAATCAAATGCCTAGTGGCAAAGAGAAAAACATCGACCCCATAACCACACGGGTCCAGGCCCTCCGCCGGGATCCGCTTAACTAGTCGTCGTCGAGCCTCCACGTGAAACGTCGATCACCGTACTTGTTGTCGATCAAGAACCCTGAAAAGAGTTTGGGGGTAGTATCATGAGTACAGAAGTACTCAGCATCCAACTGTAGTGGTCATCTGACCCAGCAAGGACTTCATCACTCGTCATTCTAGGACAACTAGTAGTTTACGGTAAGGAAATGGTAAGTGGTGAGGTTGTTGCCGCACTAGCATTTATGAAGTGGCTAACGATCTAGAGAGTAAGATAAGAAGCCAAGCATTCGATGAGGAATCGCCTCCAACAAGTCTTGCTATCAACTACTTACGCAAACATAACACCTATCCTATCCTTGTCCTCCTCTTCGCATCCCGACGAAGAAGAAGCAGTCAAGGCACACACACACGTTGATCAAGTTATATTAAGATCATCTCAGTTGTTGTTGTCTATGAACAAGGAGTAGGTCTCAAGTCGTCCATAACCGTGGACATGGCTTCTCGAAAAGATTTTAACCCTGCAGGGGTGTACCAACTGCCCATTACGAGGCTCCGCACGCACGCCCATCTCTCTCAGTTGCTACCCATCACAGGCAACCATTTTATGATTTAGTTTCAAGAGATCCGAAACGACAGGTCCCTCTAACTAACAACGAACAAATCCGGGTGGCCCCCGGGGAGTCGACACCCAATCCAAAAGCCGGCCACGCTCTCGGATCGGACTCTTCCGTATGACGCAGGTCGGATTGCCGGTAATCACACATGGGAAACCGGGTCCTAGCTGATCGGGTGGACCAACAGAGAAACAAAGTCTCCACTGGCCCAAGTTGTTTTAAAACAGCTGGGGGCCCAACCAAGCACACACACGTTTTCAAATGGTAAATCAGCTTGGGCCACCACTAGAAATGTTTGAAGCTAGGTAGGTAAGAAAATGGGACCCCATAAAATCCCACACGCGGTTAGGCACGCTCAGTCTTAAAAACAATACCCGGAACTCGGATCCTAGGTGACCCGAATGGAACAAAGCGTCGGGGCGGGATAGCCTAGACCTTACATCCTTCGTCGAATATAGTCAACATTATAATAATCATATCATCAGCAACAATATAATAATGTGATATCCCAAACCAAGGAGTAACAGGGTAACAGCATCCTAAGCATGCATACTAAGCAGGGGCTGAGCAACGAGCAATAGTAACATAGCAGTACAAGGTTTGCTGGGAAGGGACATGGCTGTATCGGTTTGAAAGAGGCTGTAAGCATGTGGTAGGATCAAACATCGAACCTAACCTAGACTAGCATGCAAACCGCTGGTTGAAATAGAATGGATCATAAGTAATGTATAGTCCTTGCCTGTTGATAAGTTGGGTTCCGAAGGTGTAGTTGATCGCAAGCTCGCATCGTCTCCGAGAGGTACCCGCGGGAGCACACAAGAAGTAAACACTGGAAAGCAATCAACGGTGCACCACTATTACTACAGAGCAATACAAGATCAAAGAGACATCACAAGGCACGGCAACGCGATACGGATCTATCGTCGAGAACGGTTACTAACAGTTTAAGTGGGGTATCGGCCACACACGACGAATACCGCACGTTTACGGTGGTTCAAGTTGCTTATCTACAGGTGATCAACCAACGGTTATTAACATGGCAACTCAAGCAAGCATGGCATAACACACAAACATGACAAGAGGTGAAGCACAAAGTAAACTATCTATGCTAGTCAATTTAAGTGAGGCACAACCTAAACATGGCATAACACTAAGTGCCTCACGATGATTAAAACATTTGGTACTGTTCTGTCCTAAACCATATTTTAGGTTGGTTAACAACAGCAAACAATAGCATAAACACAAAGTACACGAAAAACTAATCAAGTTACATATAAAGAACACTCCAAACGGAGTTACGGTTAAAAAGATATAAGCAAAACAAGTTACGGGCACAAACAGCCAACATCACGAAGCACACTTTAGAGCAATGCATAAACAGGATGATCAATGCAAACATGCTCACAAATGATATGGAATTAAACTAGACATACAAGTAAGGCATGGCAAAAAGAATCATGCAAAAAGACATCATAGATCAAAAGATATTAAGCAAACAACATGGCATCGCAAAGTAACAGACTTAGAGAAAAACAGAGGTGGCTGTCAAAAACAGCAGCATAGCAACTTTGGAGCTAAATATCTATATGACCAGTAATGCTAACATGAAGATGCAATACATATAATGGAAGTAGACATGATGCTTAACAATATGCAATTGGAATCACTCAATTCCGATAAACGGTCGCGACACACTCGTCGACCGAAGTTGCAACAAAATAACAGTTTCAGCAACAGCAGCACAATAACATCAGGATCACCACTTTGGAGCAAGATTTAATATAGCGAAGTACACATGATGCTTAACACATATGAGAAAGAATCAATGCAATAGGCCTCATAGATTTGTTACAATCATCATGCAAAGTTGCAACAAAATATAAACAGCAGCACTTAACAGGAAAAGTAGCAGTTTAACGGCCTGATGCCCTGTTTAGCACACAATTACACAATAAATATGAGCTCAAATGCAAATGCTCACAAAAGATGAATTAAAGTACACGCAATTCTGAGCAACTTTCGTTTTGGGGGCACGTTCATACGAGCTACGGATCAACAGGAAATTGTATCGCAAAACGGGATTAGCAGCAATAATAAAAGGACTTAGCAGAAATTTAGATAAAAAAAACAGACAAGGAAAACAAAAGGGGGGCGGCCTAGGCTCTCACCATGGGTCGTGGCCCATCAGGCCACCGCTGGATCTGGACGCGGCTTGGAGGGCGGCTGGGCTAGGGCGCCTGGGCCGGCTCGGCCTGGAGGTGGGTCGTGGCTCCACGGGGCCCAGCTGGCTAGCTGGCCGGATCGGGACGGGATCCGGTCCCGTACGGGGGTGGCGGCGGCCACCGACCTCGCCGGCGGCGAGGAGGCCAGGCGGCGGTCGAGCCAGGAGGGTCGGAGGAGGGCGGTTGGGGTCGGCCGGACCCGCGCGGTCGCGTCCAGGCTTGGGGTGGCGGAGCTCGGGTCGCCGGCGGCTTCGGACCGTGGTCTTCCATGGCCGGCGGCGGAGCTCCCGTGGCGGCGCGCCTGCGAGGGAAGGAGGAGAGGATACGGTGAGGGGGACGGGAGGAGAAGGGGCGCGGGAGGAGAGGAGGCGCGGTGCGGCGGTGACCTGGCGTGGCCGCGGCCGATGCGCTCGCCGGCGTCCATGGCACGCGGTGCTCCAGCCGGCCGGAGGCGGAGGTTCGGGCCCTGGCGGCCCAGATCGGGGCCCTGCGGGGCCCGGTGGCGGGGCTGGAAGCTGGGAGGCGGCTGGAGGCCACGTGGACGCCCCTGGAGCGTCGGATCTCTGATCCGACGGCTCTGGAAAGGCCAGGAGGCTAGGGTTTCGGAAATTTGAGGATTTGGGAGGCAAATTTGTGCAAACTTCAGGGGGGTGGCTGCAAATTTGCCATAGGGGAACCCTAATTGGCTGGTTTGGGAGGTGGGGGTCATTATATAGGCAGGTTGGCTGGCCTGTTTACGGAAATGCCCCTGGTACCCCTCTCGCGTGTCCGGTGATCGCGTTCGTGACCGCCGAGACTCCGTACGGACTCCGATTCCGACGAAATCTCGAACCACGCGCTCAGCGCGTCGAGCCCGTCTATCGTACCTCACTTCGGTGACATTCCGACAACATTTTTCTGCGCCCATAAAAATAATCCGTTTATTAAATAAACGGGGTTTTCGATCCGGTGGCGATGGCTGAACTTGTGCCGGTTGCGACGGTGCTCGGGTGAAACCCCGGTGTCACAAGGTCGTGTGCCGTAGTGGAAAAGGGGTCGGTCACGCATCCGATACGAGAATAAGGGGGAGAAATAATCGTCGATCGATAAATCGGGGATGCAAACACCGCAAACAAATCAGACAATCAAACAATTCACACCGAAAACAAATTTTTTGATTTTTCTGAAAGGTTAATGAGAATGAACTATTTAGATATTATAAATAAATGAGGCGTGTTCACCGAAGCAACAAAAAGACCTGGCGTCTAGTATCCATATCACCGTTGTGGATGGTACTACTACTGGATGGCAACTAGAGCAAGCGTTTAATGAGTACATTGGCACGGGGTGGCGTTGTACTACTCGCTGTATTGGTCCTTGCACTTTCTTGATGCGGTGTCCTACTCCTTGTGAAGTAAAAAAAGCATGCCACAAGGAGTTCATGAACCTGAAAAAGTACAATGTGAAGGTGAAAGCTAACACCATGGTCTTCTAGTATAGGTGCTAAGGGGGTTATGGAGATTGCCTGGGCGAAAGTTGAAAATATCCCTATTGAAAAAAGAAATGAAAGAATTGTGGCCTATGTCTCCTCTCTTGTGGGTGTACCCCTGGAAATTGATTATGCAACCTTGCACAGACCAGATTCAGTGCATCATTTTATGTTTTCAGAAATTGTGGCAAAAGCCTTGCTCCATCTAGAGCCAGCAATAGTGATGACCGCGGCGTCGCAAACCTTCTTGAAGGCGTCATTTTATGTTTTCATCGCCATGCTTTCGTGACTTCGGGGAAAACCCCAGTTTCAGGTTCAGTTGGAACAGATGATGGAGACGCAATCCATGTTGTGGCCCTTCCTGAAGGCATCATCTAGAAGTCAGGTGGTTGTAGGTTGGGGAGCTACTCGCTGCGGGGCTGTTGGTGGTGGTGGTGTGCTCTTCTTCATGTGTTGTTCTTCGGCTGGCCATAATGCGATGTGTGTGCTTAATACCCTCTCATGATTGTTGTTGTGTTGCGACGAGTTTTGAGCACTTGGTGTTATCTCGGTTCACCTTTGCCCAATGGTGATGCATATGCATTGATGCCTTCCCAACCAGCTAATCGATCTATCTTCCGATGGCGGAGCTCTCACTCAAGGTTCGTGGTGAGCCACTCCTTTATTGTGGATGCTCTTACGTTGCGTCGTGGGTTCAGTTTGCACGCGGGTGTGGCGCGTTGGGATATTTGCAGAGTTTTGGTATTGTGATCCCTCGATGACACCCAAGTCTACTTATTTATCTCTTGATGACGGTCTTTCCGTCTACTAGCTAGATAGTTCTTTCTGATGGTTCTCAATGTCTTTTTCTTCTGTAATTTTGTTACCTGTATGGTTTTGGCCCAGTTTTCCTTATAAACAAAGTTAATTTATTTAGGATTTCAATATGGTTTTTTCTTATAAACTGGACCAGTCAATGCTAAGAGGATAAATACTTTTGGATTTTGGTATTTTTGAGCAATATATTCAGGGGGGAGAACCCCCCCCCCCCCAAGTGTATTCCTCAGAAACACATTCTCTCACGAAAGGTAAGTGCACGACGAGATGAGTGATTGTTCTTTCAAAAAATCACTTCCCATAACACTCAAGAATTACCATGCTATAAGGAAAGTGCTACTTTATCCCCGAGCTTAAATGGACCCGCAAAAAATCACTTCCCATAATGCTCAAACATTCTGCAAAATTTCATCACCAAAAGACATCCGTAGAGGTGTGTCCAAAAAAATAAAATAAGTGCTCCAATATGTATTATTTCCCATCCTGATTTTTGTTTTCTTTGTACAAGCTTTCATAAATGTCTTTTGAAGGTGAAGTTTTGCAGAATGATAGAGTATTTGTTGATGTTAATCCATGATTTTTTTAGGTTTTTTGATTTTTAACTATTTTTTGAGAATTTAGTGTTTATAGGGTGCGTATGAGCTTCGGATTACATACACCGTCTCCATGCTATAACTCATATATTTTTTCCTGCTACTACAAAATGATTCTCATGCTAATACCAATGGTCTTCTCAGTGAACGTGCTAAGAATCATGCATGTCAATAAATCGGACGCGGCACAAAGCGTTCATGAGAAAGCCCATCAGATCAATAACATTTCGTTTATACAGTATAATAGAGAGAAAAAAACTCATAAAATATGTTGCCTTGATAATCGACCCCACAAACGGCTTAGGAAGAAACATACTTCCTTTGTTTCTAAATATTAGTTTTCTTAAATTTTTTAATAGATGCTACATACGAATGTACTCCTTCCGTATCAAAACATAGATAATTAAAGTACAGTAAAACTAATATACTCTAACTATCTATATTATTTCAACGGGGGAAGTATATAGTACTACCTCTGTCCCATAACATAGTAACTTTTTTGAGCTAGACTAGCTCAAAAAACGTTACTACATTATGAGACGGAGGGAGTACGTAGTTTACAGTATATATAAACACACTCATTTTATTTGGTATGTAATACATATTAAAATCTTCAAAATAGCTTATACAAACGAAGGGAGTATCATGAATCCATGAATAGCACCGTTAATTTTTTTGAACAATAAAGTCTTTTATCCAAAAGAAAAAAACATCATTGGGAGGTGTGGTTGCAATATTCCTCTTGTCTATCACTGCTCACCCCAATCGCTATCAGGCGGCCGCCTAACCCTAGCCAGACCTAAATTATCTATCTATTTCGTTGATGATCCAGAATATACTATTCCCTTCGATTTATAATAAATGTCACTCATCTAATACAAAGTTTAGTATTCGATGAGCGACACTTATTATGGATCGGAGGAAGTACTGGCTAGTCTATATGGAGCTGTCGAATCCGTGACACCTAATAGTATATATAATCTTGCATTGCATTCCGGGCCGTTAGATACCTGTGCTACCACAGCAAAAAGTCTAGGCACGGACTGGACTAATATATATAGCTGGATATATTTGTTGATTGATTCATTACGTAGGCATCCGGAGTCGATCCATGTGGTGGAGAGGATAAATACACCGTACGTAGAATATGTGGCCGGATAGCGTATTTTTTGGATCATTTGTTAGTGAGTGAGTGATGTCGTCATGAGGGTTTTATATGTTATCCGTCTTCTAGCTAAACGAAACGGTGCAGTACGTACCGCTCGCTTTTATCAATCAGAATAGTTTCAAGACACCGGCTAGCTCTAGCTCTAGCAAGATAAAAAAGAGAGCCCGCAAAAGAAAATTAAAAAAAAAAGAGTGGTATATTATTATGATGTAAGTTAACTGCATTAATCAAATCCATAATAAAAATGAACACCTGGCTAGCTACTCCCTTCATCCCATAATATAGTACTTTCTTCGATTCATATTTATTGACACACATTTAATATAATTTTAATATAAAATTATATTAAATGTGCGTCAATTAATTTAAATAGGAGAAGATATCATTTTACAAGCCATACGTTTCATAATATAGTAGTATCATTTTACAAGTTAGTATAGTATGTAAATTGATACTACATTATGGAACAAACATAATAGCTAGCTAGGGTCGGCATTCACGCTGTGCAAAACCGAATCGAACGGAAAAAACCGAATTGAAACCGAAATTTAGGTTTTATGAGTTTCCGGTTTAGGTTTCAATTTCCAAAATACAAAACCATATGGAGTTCGGTTATTTAGGTTTTAAAACCGAAAAAACGGTTAACCGAAAGAAGCCAAGCCGGCCAGCCCAATGTCATTTCCACTCCACTTCTCAGGCAGGCCCAGCCCAAGTTCAAGTCTCCAAGTCCAACCCTAGTCTCACTCCCGTCCCGTACTCACGCACTCATGCCTCGGCGCCTCGCCCCCGCCGGCCCTCACACACGCGAAAAGCGGCAGCGGCGCCCTGCTCCTGTGCTCCACCAGCGTCTAGCGCCCTACTGCTCAGGCACGGCGGTGCCCTACCTCAACCGCAGCAGCCGGGACCCGGGACCCTCGAGGAGTCGAGGCCTCGCGTGGAGCAGCTAGTCCGTCCGTCCGTCCGCCACCGCACCAGGCCGTCGGTGGGCTTGAGCTCGCCGCGCTGCGCTCACCGCCCCGCGGCCGCGCCCAGCGCTTGGCCGCTTGCCCACTGCCCGCGCCCGCGCCGGCCGACCCTGGCCTCCCCGTGCCCTCCCTAGGCACGCCATTTCCTCACCGTTGACACCACGCCCGTGGCCAAGCACCTCTGGCCGTTCTGGGCGCCACCACCCCATGCCCTTCTCGGCTGCTGCCCTCGGTGCAACACTGCTACTTCCACTGCACATTGCTACTATGGCTGAATGTTGCTGCTTTACCCCCTTTGGCACCTAAACAACAACAACAAATCCACTCCAATTATAGCTAAAAATGATATGAGCCTAAAGTAGATGTATCAAGCTTCAACTTGTTCCACAGGACCAACTCCAGTAGATGTAATAAATTTTTTGATGACTTCAAATTCGCGTCAACTTTGGTTAATTTGGTTATTACCGAAACCGAACCGATAACAAATGGTTATTACCGAAACCGAACCGTATCTATGTACAAAACCGTATAAAACGATGTATACAAATCGTATAAACTGAAAACCGTATAAACCGAACCGAAAAAACCGAACGCACAGGCTGAGTCGGCATTAAGTAGAAGGACGATGATTCCAGGGCTCTCCCAATGCATTGTTTTTTAGCACAAATATCATAGGAGCAATTAAAATTTAGGATACAAGTATCACAATGCATGCATTGTATCTTAGAGGTTGTATCTTATGTAATGATTTATCTTCATGCATACATGTAATTGGTTTAATCATGTTTTTTACATATGGCTACATGCAAGGGTAAGATACAACCTCCCTCTCTTTCTTTATTAAGTATCATACCACATAAGCAAAATGCCTATAATTACGTGCTAAAATACTAACATTGAGAGTGCCCTAATATCTATATACTCATGTATACATTTCAGCAGCGTCACTAATTAAGGTTGAAGATGGTTCATAGTACTATCATTTTGTGAAGCGTTGAAGATCGTAATTCAATGGTCGACGTTCCTTCCTTCATGCGGAGTAGTAATTTACATAATATTCACGCTCGATCAATTAATCTCGCGCGTGAGTACAATACATAAGTAGAAGTAGTGGGAAAGTAGTACAATTAAGGAGTAGACAGACTGAAGCTCGCAGATAGATTTTCAACAAAGGATGGAGTGCCGACATGCAGCAGGCACACACACCGAGGAGGAACAGGACGACGCAACGGGAGAATTATTACAGCTCGCAGTCGCAGGAGCAACCACCACCACATACATGATCGATCAATCGACGATGAACAGCGATAAGATTCCATTCCATTTTCTTGATTGATTGATTGGTCGACTAGTCGCGGCTCTTGAAGGGTATGGCCCTGATCACCACCACGTGGTAGATGGCCGCCAGCGCCGCGCCGATGAAGGGGCCAACCCAGAAGATCCACTGCATATATATATGCACATCAATTATCAGATCATATATATCTATCTATCGATGAGATTATTATTAGTAACCATATTCTTCTACTACTACTGTATCAATCAATCATCAAGCTTATTACTAACACCATGGATCGATCGATCCAGCTAATTCTTGCTAATGGTTTACTATACTATACTGTACTGTACTTACGTGGTCGTCCCACGCCTGCTTCTTGTTGTAGATGATGGCGGCGCCCAGGGACCTCGCCGGGTTGATGCCCGTCCCGGTGATTGGGATCGTCGCCAGGTGCACCAGGAACACCGCGAACCCGATCGGAAGCGGCGCCAGAATCTGCAACATCAGTTTCATTCATCAGTTTCCTTCTTTCTTTCTTTCTTTCTTTCTTTCTTTCACCAAACAACCAAGATTCAACAAGAAGACTCAGCAAGGAAGAAGACTTACGGGTACGTGGGAGTCCCTGGCGCTGCGCTTTGCGTCGGTGGCGGAGAAGACGGTGTAGACGAGGACGAAGGTGCCGACGATCTCCGCCCCGAGGCCGTCCCCCTTGGTGTACCCGGGCGCCACCGAGTTGGCGCCGCCGCCGTTGCCCTGGTACAGCGTGGTCTGGAACCCTTTCACCACCCCGGCGCCGCACACGGCCCCGAGGCACTGCATCACCATGTAGAACACCGCCCTGGTCAGCGACAGCTTCCTGGCCAGGAACAGCCCGAAGGTGACCGCCGGGTTGATGTGCCCGCCGGAGATGCCCGCGGTGCAGTACACCAGCACGAAGATCATGCCGCCGAAGCTCCACGCGATGCCCTGGATGCCCACCGTGCCGCACTTGGACCCCGACGGGTCGCCCACCACGCCCATCACCGTCAGCACCGAGATGTAGAGGAACAGGAAGGTGGCCAGGAACTCGGCGATCCCGGCCCGGTAAAAGGACCACGACGTGAGCTCCGCCGCCTCGAACAGCGGCGCCGGCGGGGGCTCCTTGTAGTCCTTCTCGTCCGCTCCGCCGCCCTGCGCCGCCGTGCCGATGGGCTGCCGCTCCGCGTACCGGTTCGCGCCCAGCCGCACGTCCTCCTCCTTGCCCTCCATTAATTAGCTTGCCTGGTTGAGATCGAGAGAGAGACTTATACTTGTTGAGAGAAGAAGGAGATGGATAGGGATGAGGAAAGTGAGTGGGCTTGGAGAGCTTCTTATAGAGGGAGGAGGGGGCCAATCATTCATGGCTTCTCCTCTACTATGCATAATCATGGTGTGTTATGTGTGTGTGTGATGATAATGTTTTTTTTCTCTGGGTTTACTTATCAGTATTATTTTTGCTGCCACTTTGAGATTAGTGGACGATGATGATAGCACTTAATTAGTGTTAGTAGTTGTCTTCACTAATTAGTGTATGCAAATAATGTTTGTGGTTTGTTCACTAATTAGTGTATGGAAATAGTGCTCTTGGTGTGTCACCTCACCTCACCTGTCATGTCATGTTATGGTATTCAATGGTTTAGTCGGCGGTTGTTAATTAGCAGATATGATTTTTATTACTAGTACAGCAGATAGGATTAATAATTAGTATGCTAGAAATTGTGTATTATGAGGGATGAAAGCAGTGCCCTTTTTGTTCTACTTGTTGTTAGTTGGTAGACACGGACAGGATGATGTCTCGAGCATCTTCTATCTATCCATTCCATTGATCAACCAATCAATCATAGCCACGCTCTCAAACCAGCCACCCCCTCTCTGTTCGCCATGACAAAATTCAAAAAAATAAAACTTGTTTGCAAAAGCCACGGAATAATAGTTGAGCGAAAAATACAAAGCGCGTCAAACATGCACGATGAGAATTATCCGCCATCGCTAGAACAAATCGCGACGCACCATTGTCACCGCTCCCGTATTGATAATAGTTTTTTTATTTTGCGATTATACCTAAGATAGGTTGATCTTGTCGGTGACAGTCGAGAAGGCTTCGTGTAAGTGTCCCTAAAAGCCACCACTTTGAAGCCGCAATTGTCGCCGTTGAATCGACCCGAAAGGTCTCAAACCCTGTCATCGCACACAACGATGAGAGAACTACTGCGGAGTTTCAACGATTCTATTCAGAAGAAAGGACCTGAGCAGGATCAAAACCCGGTAAACCGACTCGAATAAGTAGCGCTGCCCCTAAGAGTACTAAAACCCCGTAACCTAAACTACCAGCTGAAGCCTAAGCATTTTGATTTCCCTTCCCGACATCGGCTATCGATGTGTTATGCAAAGGGAAGGTAAATCCACGAGCTCGCCGACGCAGCCCGAAGGGGATGAGTTGACCCGCCGTCGCTTACGAGGGAAAGGAATGGGACAAGGGGCGATCAGCCGATAACCTAATTGTGTTGTATATTCTTCCAAATTTTTTTATTTAGCATGCTCCATATGTATATTACCAGAATTTGTTCCTAGTAAATCTCTTGCCCAAAGCCTAATTTGTAGCTCCATGTATGCATTGAGTTCATCACAAGACCGTTTGGCCTGGGTAAATGTGGTTTTGTCCTTGTTCTTTTTTCTGTGCCAGGCCGGATCGGAGCTTAATTAGCTAGGGAGAGGATCCGTGATGGATCTGCTCGGGATTTCGTTCTAGTAAAGCAACGACGGCGACGTACGTGAACACTTGGGTAACAAAAGCAAGTTAAGTTAACAATGTTACTACAAAGGCAGCAAGCGCCACAACATCACAGGATGTGGATGAATGATGATGGAATCCAGACGCACTTGTAGGCGACAAGGACGACCGAACGCACCCCCAAGAGCTACTACTACAAAGCCACAACCACTCACTAGGAATAGTAATAAGGAGCAGAAGAAGAAAAGAGAGGGGCGGCGATGGTGATGGCGATGGCGACGACGTCTGGGGGACGGCAGCCGCAGCTTCATGGCTGGCCACACAGCCCCCACCGCCACCATGGCCCTCCCCGGCCCTCCGACCACACCTGCACACAAAAGAACAAACATATATTTCAACTAGAAATCTAGTTGTTGCATGGCTTCAGGCAGAAAAGAGAAAAACCGTCGTCGGCTTAAGTATCTTCTAGAGACGGGGCCGCTAAATTAGCTCTTCGTATGTCTGTTGCCTACAAAAATGTTTCAGCAAATTCAAAAATGCTACTAGGACACATTTCTTTTTCCATTTGTTCTTCTTTTTCTTCATTAATCTTGTCGCGGCTGTCCACACGTATGAGTGATGTGAAATCTTCCTTCATTGATGATCAACGACGGCGATGCATCACCCTGAATGAATGAATGAATGCTCAGTTGTGGTTCGCGGAAATAAACCCTTTTTCTTTTCTGTTTCTTTTCCATTGGGGGGCTTGGGAACGAACGCTACGCTATTGAGTTCGGCGACCACGATGTGGTTCCCCATCAACATCGCCCGTTGCGTCGCATGCACCGGCAGAACCAGTAGCCGCTCGTCACGTGTCCACCTCATGTTGTGGCGATAAATACTTGTGAGTTTGTTATTACAACATCTACTAATGGATTTCTCAAACTCTTTCAGAAAAGATAGCTGCCACATGTGTGGGCGAAGCGTTGTTTTTAGACGGTAATTTTAGTTATGTATAGATGATAATTATGAATCAAAATTGTCATGTATGTTTCAACATGGCAACTTTGGCTTATAATTGTAATCTATACATAACTAAAATTGCCATCTAAAATTGCATGGGCGGAAACGCTTCATCCACACGTGTGGCAACTATCGGGATCCAACTCTTTTTATACGCTTAGGCAAACAGTTCGATAAAAAAATGTTTCATCACACTCCTAAACGTTCAGAAAGATCTATACTCCTCATATTCCATCAAAATCTGGAGCGGATATGGAAAGTCCTAGCGTGCCTGTCTCCACATTAAATTGCACTAAATCCTCTTTTGACCTCGCCGATTCGATCTTGTTCCTCTTCTCTCTTCCCTATTGTCTGCGCTTTCCCTCCCTTAGCTCTGGCACCACCCTGCCTCCGCCATCGTACGTAGCCCGCAACGCCACCAGATCCGCCACAACACTCCTCCCTCCTATTCTCATCATCGTGGGCACTATCGTCGGAGCGGACATCGCTGCGGTATGCTCTGGATACTCTCTATCTGAACCTTGGCCTTCATGTGTTCGACACAATGTTCGATCAATTTCTTGCGATTGTTTTGTAGGCAAGATGATGAATTTGGATGGTTCGTCCGGCGAGGAATATGGACCAACACAGCTTAATGAAGCAATGAACAACAAGTTCTTTGATTCTTGAGACTTGGATGAAGAAATTGACATGATGATGATGACCATCCAACAATAAATGGACCAGGAGGTCGAGCACGTCTGAATTTCAAGGGCTCAATCAAAGGGAGAAGAGTTTTAAACTGGGATAGGGTTTCTAGAGCACGACTGCTATAGAAGGACTACTTTGATCATGTTCCAACATTCCCTTAGGAACGGTTTAGTCGAAACTTCCATATGTGCAAACCTTTGTTCTTAGGTGTGAGTAAGTTAGAGCATATCTAACCGGTCCCTTATAATTTAGCTTCTATATGAACTCTTATCCTTTACATTCTTATATTTTCACCTCTAAAAGTTTGCGGTTTCTAACCGAACCCTAAAATTTAACTCCTTCAAAAATTTATAACACAAATTCATGTAATTCAATTCAATCGGTTCATCAAACTCGATTCGAACTACTAGCATCAACTACATTACATAATTTTAAACAAAATTTAAGCTAAAATTGCATAAAAGCTAAAAAAAACTACTGCATGAGCTTCTTCCAAAACTCGTCGTCGCTCATGTCGCCACCGTCGGACCTATCTTCGTCACTATGACCAATGCACCGAACGTCCTCCTGAACTTCCCTGCTTCTGCTTCTTTGTAGGATTGAGATTAGCTGACTTTGTCTTGGCTGACTTTGAGTCATTGATGTGTGGACCTCACACATGATGGGCCCCAGTTATCAATGACTCAAAGTCACCTGACTTCGCCTTTTACAAAGTCAGCCAATCTGAATCCTTCTTTGTAGGCCTTGAACATTCGGTGGCGCTCCTCCTGGATGCCCTTCGAAAATGTTTGTGGTTTGTTTACTGGTGCTTTTGGTGTGTCACCTCACCTGTCATGTCACATACCTCGTGTATTGAAATATTGAATGGTTTAGTCGGCGGTTGTTAATTACTAGTAGATAGTAGTACTAGTTTAGATACTCTCTCCGATCTATAAAAAGTGTCGCTCATTTTGTACAAACTTTGTACTAAGTGGACGACACTTTTTATGGATCGGAGGGAGTACATGATAAGATAGGGTTAATCGATCAGTAGGCTTAGGTTATGTGAATAGAATTGTTGTATTATGAATGGGCAGAAAGAAGCAGTGCCCTTTTGGTTCTACTACTATAGTGCTAGTTGTTAGTTGGTAGAGACGGACAATTCGGTGAGTTTTTGAGCTCGTCCTGCTACGCTAGCTGTCTCGGGCATCTTCATATTATCCCATTTCCTTGATGATTGACCAATCAATCAATCAATCACTCACTCACAGATAAGCAGAAACAAACCAGACACCTCGCTCGATCTCCAGCTTAACACGGCCATGAACTGAGCTGCTACTGTCTATTAGTTAAACCTAATAATTTGGCAAAGCTGGAATTTCTTGATGTATATTCAGACAAGTGACATGTATCTGTCTAAAGAAAGGATTTGATGCATCAGTTTTAGATTTTGTCTAGAAAGAAGAGTGTGCAGGCAAGTGACATGCTAATGGGGAAAGGGGTAACAACATGCACAGCACGGGCCGATTGTGAATGATGATGGAATCCAGGAGCACTTGCAGACAAAGGCGACCAAACACATAGATAGATAGATAGACCCTTGGTGAGCTCACAACCACTCACGAGAACAAACACGCACAGGGAAGAGAAAAGAGAGCGACGGCGATGGGGACGGCGGCCGCAGCTCCTCCGCTGGCCACACACCCTCCACCGCCCTCGTCTAGCCATCCACCTGTGGATCCAGAAAAAGAATATTTGTTCAAAGTGGAGTCACTCCAAACGTGCATGGCTATACATGCACATGCATCTATTATTCTTAAGAAGTTGATTGTCATTATTTCTATTGTCTTAACATGCATATATATTATATTATTAAAGGCCCATCATAATATGCATAAGAATAAGCTCTTTATTATTAGTTTTTTTTCATGCACACATCCATTCCATGACACATGTCATCTTACTCAACATGCATAAAAAAGTTTTTCATTATATTACGTCACTTATATTTAATAAATATTTTCAATTACACAATAATAAGATACAACATATAACATGTATTTTTATTTTTTATTTATATATTATTAATTCAACTATGCATGTTTCATACAATCAAATCTTTCAAAATATATTGCTATCGATTCCTGCAGCAACGCGTGGGGTATCTTCTACTACTCAAAAAAATTCCGCCATCACCGTGCACTATACTACTTCATCCCTTTCAAAATATAGTTAGTTGAAAAAAGTTACAAAAATATTTATTTCAATCCGACGGGAGTACACGAGGGTAGAATCAAAGTTTGTACTGCACTGTACTATAAATTCTTTGTTGAGTACTACAATATTAGTTAAAGTAAACCTTTTTCGACTGGTATTTGTGTTTCATTTTATGTTGGTTAAAAGCATCTATGGTTGGATAGATCAAATCCAGTTTATTAAACGTTCGTGAACGTATCCGGGTGCGTTTGTAAACGGTGATCGATCAGATCTTAAATTTTTATTTCCACAACCGAACTCCTTAATTACGCCCCGGCCACAGCCACCGGTTCCCGGCGTACGCCTGGCGGGATCTAGACTGTCCCCACAGACCAACACTAGTCTTTTCTGCGCACTTTGTCCTCACTCGTGCGCACCTGGGAGCTACTTCTCAGTCGGTCACCCATCCTCAAATTGCTCCAAGCCAAGCACACTTAACTTTGGAGTTTTTTTAAGATGTGCTTCCGGAAAAGAAGGTGCACCTTGTTGATATGAGTAGTCTATCATTCCTATTAAGCCAGGATGTCACATACACCCCCACTCAAAGGAACCGATGTCCTCATCGGCCCATAGGAACGTTCCCTCTTGGCGCACGTCTGTGCGTCCAGTGCCGACACATGTCCCACATGTTCGCGCACTGACCCACACACGTCCGTGTAACCGCGAGGGTCGGCTCTGATACCATTTGTAGCGCCCGGCCACAGCCACCGGTTCCCGGCGTACGACTGGCGGGATCTAGACTGTCCCCACAGAGCAACACTAGTCTTTTCTGCGCACTTTGTCCTCACTCGTGCGCACCTGGGAGCTACTTCCCAGTCGGTCACCCATCCTCAAATTGCTCCAAGCCAAGCACGCTTAACTTTGGAGTTCTTTTAAGATGTGCTTCCAGAAAAGAAGGTGCACCTTGTTGATATGAGTAGTCCATCATTCCTATTAAGCCAGGATATCACACGATATTTTAAATCCATGTAAATTCATGCACGTAAATCATATATCACAAAAATTAATCAATTCAACATTCGGTGAAACATCTTATCCGCTCAGGTGAGAAACTTTTCCATGTTTGATCGGCTGAACTCTGTCACCGTCTCCAATGCCCTACTCTTCCTCGTCGGAGCAGGACATCTCCACCATGACGCGGTCACCCGTAGCGGCACAGTGGCATATGACTCTGCCTCGGCCGCGTCCGTCGTGAGGCGCGTCGTCTCCTCCCGCACCCCTTTCCTCGTGCGTTGAGCAAGCCGTGCCATGAGGTCCGGAACGAAGGTGTGGGATTCCTACTCCACGCGCCAATGAAGCGGTTGCGCCTCCGCCACGGCGTGAAGACGTCAGACGGACCGCGCCGCCTTTGGCCAGACAGCGATTTGGACGACCATCTACTCATCGGGCAGGATGAGGTCTCAGTCCACAGATCGGATGATGGAGGATTAGGATCCACTGCCCACCATGTCGAAGAAGGTCGGAGATCGCAGGAAAAACCTTGGGGCGGAGTGGGCATGGTGGGCTGGATCTGACATCACAAACGCATCCGGGCCTCCACCTTAGATTCTGACAGGATACGAGGAGTTCGTTTGGGTCGCATTTTTGTGACTGGTCAGTGACTGATTCGTCCGACCGGTTGTATAGGGAGGATTTGAAGATCCCAATTGTAGATGATCTAAGGGCATCTTCAACGTTGGGAAACCGGACACCGTATCCGTTTGTGAACATATTCACGGGTGCAGATATAGGAGTCGGTAATCCAAAATTGTCCATCACACGTCCGTCCTTAGTTATTTTCTAAGTCACCAATATTTAAAATAACTACAGATGAGCATATTTTTAAGTAATGAAGATGTTTAAATGCAACATTGGTGTAAATTTAAAAATTAAAACCAAAACATTAAGTTTTCAAATAAAATACTCAAACTTGAATTTAAGTTTTTTAGTTGTCTCCTCTAAGCACAAATATATGCTCAATCAGATCAACCTTAAGTTACTCATGAGTTTCTTGATACCAAATTTGTTGATGTATTTAAACAAATTCCTCAAATGTGTTCGGATTCTGAGGTGAAAGGTTGATAGGATCAACCATCTTTTATATCTAAATATCGAGCCCCCACTAACATATTTTTCTCAACATACAAGCATGTCACCTCATCACTCAACATGCATGAGACAAGGTCCACCTCAACATCCCACTATGCATAATAAAAGCCCACACTAACATGCAATATGGATGCATGAGAATTTCCATTCTATGATAATATTTATATTAAATTTATTGTTTTAAATATTCATGTTTAATTGAACCAAATATTTCATCATATTGCAAATTTTCCCCGCAACAACACGTGGGGCATCATCTAGTTTCTCAAATTTCAGACCGAGTCCGGTAGATCCTTCATCCTCATCCTTAGTAATCATATTATGCATGAACACACAAGTTATCATCACATCTCACAAGGTCTCTGGATATCATATATTTGCAAGTTCTGAAACAACTCCAAAACGGGCTTGAAGCACTCCTAATAACCTCTTCATATCTTTTCTAGCCCCTTGTCTTTGAGCAAACTGGGATATTTTCTAACCAACAAGCTTAGAGAACGATTTGTTATCGGAGGATAGATACCATAAAAAAGATAGTAGTTATGTTGTAATCAGGTTCATTGATAATATAATTGTACAAAAGAGTTTGTCCTTTAATCAACCTAGCAAACAATGGCATGACAACAATGTCGGGCAAAGCGGCATGGAGAAGAACATGCCTTCTCCGGCGTGGGCAAGTACCTGGTACAGCTTGGTGGGGAGCTGGTCGGGGCCGGATGAGGCGTCGTTGGCGTCGCGGTCGCCGAGCAGAGTCTGACCTTTCGTGGTGGCGGCGACGAGGAGGTTGCCGGAGGACGCGAAGAGCATAGCCTCGCCACGGCAGAGGTGCCTGAAGCGCGCGACGTGCTCGGGGAAACTGAGCATGGGTGGGAACTCGTCGTCATGGCTGGGTTGGCCGGAGACGAGATCGAGCTCGTAGAAGAGGGTAGCCAGCTCTTAGGGGTGGTACGTGCACCATCACCAATGGCCAAGAAACAAAGGATGGTGCGTGTTTTACTACCTCCTCACTGCGTTCGTGTTGCCATGACAACACCATGCGCCAGTGCCTACAATCCTATCAGGGAGTGTTTGGTTACATTCTCACTGGAACCTCGCCTAATGGAACCTTTGTCGGTAGAGCTGGGCTGAGGAAAACAGGTAAAAAGAATAACATCGGCTTGCATGTTGTTTGGTTGCCCGCATCGCATTAAGAAAGCAATTTTGGCATGACGTTTGGTGTTTTGCATTGGCTGGGCTGATGCAATTACACGATGTTTGGCTTGCATACATGCAACAATGATTAAGAGTTAATAGCTAGACATAACACGTAGAGTTACACAGTGCCATGACGACATGCGATGGATGGTGGCCGCAGCGCCGTGTCCGACACGATGAACCAGACCCGCGAGCTAGCGAGCGATCCCGTCATCGGCGCAGCCGCGTAGCGAACTAGTTGCTAGTGTCGTTGCTGCGGAGAATGTTTGAGTGAGGGATGTATAAGAGAGCGCTAAGAGCATCTTCAGCCGCGCATCCAAGAGGCCTTCAAGACGGTGCAATTCGTCATGAATGGACGAATTCCGTCCAGCCGTGTCCTCAAAGTCTCAAATAGTGTCGGATTGAGCCAAAATTGAGTCCGCCGATCCCAAACCAACCCGACGCGCTGGGGTCGTTTGGGGCCCCACTTGTTGGCGTGTGAACACGCGACATCGTCATCTCCCGCCTCGGCTTCCCCGCGCCTGCCGCCGCCACAGAGCATCAATGCCAAGAAGTACTACCTCCTCGGCCAAATGGAGGCGCAACACAAGGCCTGGGACCTCGCCGAGGCCAAGAAGCGTGCCGAGGCGGCGAGTATCCGGCCGACGGCACAGGGGGAGGGCAGCGGCAAGGCGAAGAAGGGCGGCAGCAGCCGCAGCAAGTGGGCACCACCGGCGCCGCCTGCTCCGGAGTTCATCATGCTGGACGGCACCGACGACGAGGACGAGCAGCCGCAGCCGGTGAGAAGGAGGAAGGGTCCGCTCGGCGGCGGCACGTGCAGTGCACAAGCCACCGTGAAACGCGAGCCCAAGGGCGACGACATCGGCGACGATGGCGCCGCTGGCGGGGCCGCTGGAGGAGGCGTCGGAGGAGGCGGCAGGGAGCTCAACTTTGACCAGTTGTACTCGTTACAACATATCGCACATCTCTACAATCGTCGAAACAAAAATTATGCAAAACAAAAGTCGTGTGAAATTGTGAGATGATACTAAGGCCCTGTTTGGTTCGGCTGTGGATTTCTGAAAATCTGCTGCGGAAAATCGGAAGCACCTTCCGGGCAGATTTTCGATTTTCCGCAGCAGATTTTCAAAAAACGTTCGAAGATTCGCTCTTCGGCTCGCTCGTACGTGTATTTTCTGGTTGTGCTTTGGTGAAATCCGGTCGTTTGAAGGTTCGCTCTTTGGTGGAATCCTATTTGGTTCGGCTGTGGATTTCTAAAATCTGAATGATAAAGCTGAACCAAACAGGGCCTAAGGGTCAAATGATATGCATGGCAAAGTTGCACTCCCTTCGTTTATTTTTACTCTGCGTGCTAGAAATGTTTGAAGTCAAACTCTTCAAATTTTGACCAAGTTTATACGAAAAAATATCAACATTGGTAACACAAATCCAATATCATTATATTCATCATGAAATATACTTTCATGTTACACTTATTTGGTATTGTACATGTTGATACCTTTAAATATAAATATGATCAAAATTTACAAAGATTGACATTTTTAAATCCTAATACGCGGAGTAAAAAGAAACGGAGGGAATACAAACGAAAGTTTGCACATTGAATTGGCTAACATACCGATACCACTACCACTTGCTACAAACTGTCGAAAATTAAGGCCAGGCACGAAATATCACAAGGACTAGGTGTGATTATCCTTGCCGGGGCAAGAACGGAGCCATCGAGGTAGCTGAAGAGGCCGGCGCCGGTGAGGTTGGGCACGACCTGCTCCTCCCACAGCAGGAAGTTGGCGCGGGTAAGCCGGACGGTGACGAGACCGGCCAACGACGGCATGGTGACGGCGAAGGCAAAGACGATCGCGCCAGCGGTGGTGCTGATGAGCATGCCGACGAAGGTGTTGGCGAGGACGCCGGCGGTGCCAGTCATGATGGTGATGGATCGATGCTCTGATACCAAATTGGAAATAGAGAGAGATGATTTGCCTTGCAAAATATCACGGGCTTGCACATGTATATATATTGGAGCAATCTTGGTTGCCAAGTATACAGAGATTACATGTGATCACAAGGATCAATCTAATAGGAAACAATCATAAATAATCTGTCAACATAATTACAAAGATCCTATAAATGCAACAGAACTGTTTAATCTCGTGTAACAGAAGTTCAAGCAAATAGAGCTAGATAAAGTAATTGTTGTGACACCTTTGCATACTTGTATCCAAATCCAATAGCACGATGCCTATAAGCAAGCTTCCTTTTATTCACATCATCATAAGGAGAACTAAAGCAGTCATCCTCGGAATCATATTTGTCAACTCTTTCCCATCATCATCCTCGAAATCATAATCTGCACACGTGAGAGAACAAAACTATCAGTGAATAGAAACAACATTAAGTGGACACACATTGTACGTACATAAGATGTGCAGCTAGATGGCTTATCCATAACAAGAGAAGTGCAGTGCAATTTTGGTATTTTAGGCGCAATGACGACGCATACAAAAATGCCAAATGTTTATATTAAAAAAAACATTTATTCATTTATTTATTTTGCAGGTGAATTTTAAAAATAATTAAGATGCGTATATTCTGAAGATTTTTTTTTACTTATGTTTAAAATATGTCACTGTGAATTTAAACAACGGCAGCGAAGTCCGGCCTGGGGTGGCAGCGGCGCGGCACGTCCAGGGGTGGCTGAGGTGCGACGCGACCAGGGCGGCGGCGGCCCGGCCTCGGGTGGCTGTGGCGGCTCCAGGGGCAGTGGCGGGCTGGCGGCGCAAGGGAGACGACGGCCGGAGAACAGGCTCGATTTCGAGCAAGAAGAGAGAGGAGAAGCAATTGTCGTCCGGAATCAGCGAGGGCAACGGTGAAGAAGCAAGGAGTTGCTGCGTGCAGAAAGAAAGCCTAACCTGGAATCTGATATCATGTTGAAAAATGAGCGACTGTGTTCTCAGGGTACCAAAGGTTAATACATGTGTGGTAAAGTGTAGGAAACCCCTTATACAATGGGGATATATAGAAAAAGGGGCTATACACATCTAACAGCCACCACGAATTAATTCAGATCAACATACCATCACGTCCATATCAAGGAAAGTAGTTAAGAGTTCAACCAGATGATAGGAACCCCGGTCGAAAAACAAAGTAATGATTAGCGGACTAAATACTGACAGATATGCCTGTATTATTTGCACATTGCATATCATTCCTAGGAAGGAATGCTTGAGACATTTCTGGGAAGTCACGTGAAATACATTTCTAAGAAAACATCTTACCATAGCAACAATGACCTAGGGCTAGTTCTTTTGGCGGCTTCTCCCAGAAACTGCCCTTCCCCAGCTTCTCTGAGAAGCCGCCCCAAAAAGTTAGGAAGGCTTCCGTGTTAGGCCATTCCGGAAGCCTCTCTAACTTTTTGGGACGGCGTCTCAGAGAAGCTGAGGGGAGGGCAGCTTCTGGGAGAAGCCGCCAAAAGAACTGGCCCCTAGTCTGTTTGTATCATCGCAAGTTCAAAAATACACAACCATCACATATGCAAGAGTAGCATCACTAGCTAGCACTTGTCTGTAAGGAACAAATTCACTTTAAGAAAATCAATCAATGATGGGAGACAATATCCTGAATGCCCAACAATTCTCCAAGAAAACAAATTTAATCTCCTGCAACGCTAAAGATCAGAAGAACAATTCTCTGGTTGCTTTTTGGTTGGCTCTAAACAAGGAGTGTAGCACATACTAGGTAAAAGTCAAAAGAAGAATCATCTGGTTTCTTTCTCCTTGGCTTAATCCTGACGATGGGGTTGGCAAAGCAAAAGCAGATAAAACATCGATGGGGAGTTGTGTCCAAGATCAAGAGTGGAATTAATCCTTTGCTTGGCCTCATCTCCAAGGCAAGAAATCAAAAGTATTCGTACTGAATAGCATCAAATAGCAGCAGCACGAAAAGATGAAAGAAAGAATCCATTGCTTTGGTTCTAGGCGAGATGGTGTCGGAGGTTATATGCCAAGGAGCAGCAACACATAAAGATCAAAATAAGAAGATTCCTTTAGCTGTTGTGTCAGATGCTGGGTGTTGCGGTATGATGATGGCCATGGTGGACATGTTAAGCACGGACACAGCTCTTTCCTTATGTTGGTGTGAGTGCTATTGGCCGAGAGCTTTCGTGTGAGAGGGAGAGGGAGACAGGGAGTGCCGGCCCGGAGATGGGTGTTGCCTCAGGTGCTCTGGAATGGTGGGAGGAGTGGCAGCTGCGCATCCTGGTGCTCAGCAGCCTGTGTGTTCAGTTCCTCCTCTTCTTCACCGAATGGGTGCGTCGACTCCCCGGGCTACGCAGGCTGAGGGTGGTGGTGTGGTTGGCATACATAGGAGGCGACGCTCTGGCCATCTATGCCCTTGCCACCCTCTTCAACCGCCATCAGCACCGAACCACAGATGTGGTGGCCGTGGGTGAGAGCAGCAGCAACCTAGAGGTGATATGGGCGCCTGTTCTCCTCATCCACCTGGGTGGCCACGCAACATTGAGCGCCTTCAGCCTGGAGGACAATGAGTTGTGGCTTCGACATGTCATAACTCTGGTGTCTCAGGTCACCGTTGCCTTGTACGTCTTCTCGAAGTGGTGGTCCGGTGAGTTGAGGCTGCTGCTGGCGGCGGTTATGCTCTTCGTCTTTGGCATCCTCAAATTTAGCCTCAAGCCATGGACCCTCAGGAAAGCTAGCTATAGCCAGATGCTGGCTTCCACCGATGTGTCCCAACCAAGAAGGGGAGGAGGAGGCGACGGGGACAGCGCCCTTTCCCTTGATGAATATGTCACACAAGCAAAAGCGATGATGTCCTTGACAGCTGCTAGGCAGCCTGTGGTGATAGCAATCAGGCACACGGATTACTTTGTCGACCTATCCGCCCCGTACGGTGGTCGGCTAAGTGACCTCCGATATCTTCAGAACAACAACAAGAAGAAGACGAATGCATCATACGTGATGTTACAAACGTGCTTCAGTGAGACATTTAATCTCCTGTACACCAGAATTGGAGGAGATAAAGCCACAGTTATTGAGTATTGGTTGGTGGTTTTGCTTCCATTCCTGGCTTTAGCTTCCCTGGTTCTCTTCGCCACGAGCCACAAGCATGGTTACAACAGCAGGGACGTCAAGGTGACATACATCCTCTTCTCTTGCACCGCTATGGTCGAGTTCTTGTATCCCTTGTTGGGCATTGTCACTGTTTGCATTCCTTGCCTGGAATTCATCTACGAGCCTGAGTGGCATGGCATGGTTTGGCAGTACGACCTCATGTCGTTCTATGTTCGCAAGAAGAAACCCACCTTCCTGATGAAGATCGTTTTCTTCAAATGTGTAAGGGAGTATGTTAGCAAGGTTCGGTATGTAAGGCAGGTGCCTACAGCCAGCGAGATTACGGAGCTGGTTCAACGGCACATAGAAGATGGATGGAGGACGTTCATAAGTGATGCAGCCACGTACAGGAGGTTCAGTGACTTTAGGGGGCAGCTGACTCTGAAGAAGCACCAACAACACCTTGGCCTTGGAGAGCAGGTGCTATGGGATAGCTTGAAGGTGCCATTTGACAAGAGTGTCCTTGTTTGGCACATCGCCACAAATCTCTGCTTCCATCAGTCCGTGGACAAGCCTCAAGTACAAAGCCATCTTACCGAACGCAGTATGGAAATGTCTGATTACATGTTATACCTGCTTTTCATCCGCACCGAGTTGTTGTTGCCCAGTACTAGACCCGGTCTCTTCACTGTTGCCATACATGAACTAGAGGACATCTTGAAGAACAGCGAGGCAAAGCTTCTCCAGAACAAAAACTCACTTGCTCAAGAGATTATTCAACACACGGTCGGGGATACTCTGATTCATGAAGCTTGCAGGCTCGCTGTGTCACTGATGAAGCTGCAAGAAGTGGAGATGTGGAACATAATCCAGGGCGTGTGGGTGGAGATGCTCTGCTACTCTGCGAGTAGATGCAGAGGGTACCTCCACGCCAAGAGCCTGGGTGAAGGTGGGGAATACCTCTCTTATGTCTGGCTCCTCTGGTCATACATGGGGATGCAGACTTTGCCTGACAAGATCCAAAAGCCCGAGTCTCCCGCAGAAAAAGAGATCCTTCCCATGGCCAGCCAATCGGCTTCTTCGTCCCAAGGCAGACTCAACAGTCAAACTTCAACTAGCCTGGTGTGATTTTGTTCTGCTGTAATATTCATGTTACATTGTGTTAAATTTTCCTTATGATCTTGTAAGAGCGGCCACTTCTTTGGGTGCAGGCCGCCATGTTTTCATTTTCTGACTCCACCGCATGTTATTTGTATTTCTATGAATATTGTGCTTCAATGAAGTTTTCTTTCGACTAAAATAAAGAAAAAAATTGTGTGTGTGCTGAGAGCCTGAGAGCGAATTTGATATCCTAGTAAGAAAATATGTGATGGCATGCGTGAGTTGTATCAATCAAGTGATTCAGATTGAATGAAACCCCCCTCGCATCGCCCTCCCGCTCCCACGAGCGGTGGCAACACCCACCCTAGCCGCCACAGACTCCCCCCCTCCCCTCACCGCGACCGGTGCGTGCCCGATCGGCATCGCTAGCGCTGGGGCTCTGCTTTCCTTGCGCGCGGTGGGGCTCATCGCGGGGCGAAATCTCTCGAGCGGCGGCGCAGTGCGTACAGGAGGCACGGCAGCGCGACAACGACGCCTAGCGGCGGTGATCCTGACCGCTGACGTTGCGCAGAAGGCTCCGGGAGGGTGGCGTCGTCGGGCGGCTCGGCTTGCTGCGGGCGTCGTGCAGATGTGCCGGTGTCCTAGATCTAGTCAGCTTGGGGGCAGCTGGGCGCAGGCAGCGTGCCGGCCTGCCAGTGGCAGGCGGCGGCCATGGGAGTGGTGTGTGTGGTGGGGGTCGCAGTGGCGGTGGACCTCTGGTCGGTCTGTCGTGTTGACCCTCCAGTGCTGCGGGCTGCGGACGGCTCCTCTGCGGTGATGGGTGGAGGCGTCGACGTAGTGGCGGTGGATGGCGTGCTCGTCGAGGTTCGACCGATGGTCTTCCCGGCGAGCAGTCATAGGGGTGGGTGGCGGTCTTCGGGGTCCCTTGGCCGGTGGTTGAGCCGACACCGGTGGCCTTGCGTGGATCTAATTCGTTCGCCACGGTGGGGTGTTGGGAGCTTCATGAAAGGGATAGGCAGCGCCGATGCTAGGGCTGCCCGTTGTCGGCACGGGGTGTGTCAGTCGTGGATGCGTTCGCCCCCCTCCTCCCCATCCCCTTTCCGTTTGTGTGTGGCGGCAGCTTCGACAATGTCCAAGGCGAGATGTGGGCTGCGATTTCATCGGTCGTGGGCGTCCCCTCGAACCAAAGTCAGTCACTTTGGCTCGTCTTGGGGTGGTCCGGATGCAGGGACACTGCCTTGGCGGCAGGAGGCTTGGTGTTCGTGGGCCGAGCACATATCTCGGGTGCGGGCAGGCAACCTTGGCCATGTGGGTGGTAAGGTTGGTGTTATGCGGCACAGGATGGTGGCAGAGGGGTGTGAGTATCGGGGTGCATAACGTGCTCTGGTTCTTCCTGGCCGACGGCGGCGGGCGTTCGCGAACGCTATAACCTTCTTGAAGGCTCCGAATCCCTCTTCTTTGTGTACTTCAGGTGAAAACTCGATCCCCTGGATCTGGCGGTGGCAGCACTATGGTGCCATGCCTTTCTTGGAGGCATCGCCTTGGAGTCCATGCTCCGTCGTGTTGGGTTTGTGTGTGGCGTGCGTTTGTATCGGTACGCTCAATTGTATTGTGGTTATGGTTGCTTTATAATATAAAGCGGGGTGAAAACTTATTTTGATTAAAAAAATGTATCATTCAAGTAAAATTTAATAATGCATATGCTAATGTTTGCAGTAATTAATTGTGTCCAGATGTATGCTTAATCTGGAGATCATGATATTTAAACAACTATATATCTTAGGTTGTGCATCAACTTGGATGTTAGTGGCTTCAGTTAATGGGAAGTATCTGTGTGTTTGTCTTGAAGACTTCAGTTGATGGAATGACAAGTGCGGTGCCATAATGAAATAAACGATTGATGGATATATTATCACATTTTCGATTAATCTAATCCATGAGTAAACAGTAAACATGGCAATCACGGCATGCATCTCACACCGAAAACTAAACATGTGAGCACGTATATCACAAGGCACTGAAACATCTACGAACAGCACATATACGGCAAGCATATGAAGTAAGTGAGCGACGAACAAATCATACCCTCTGGTTGGCCAGGCCAATGCGGCGGCAGAAGCGGCAGCCGCGGAGTCCTCCTTGGCCTTCTTCAAGGCGGCGGTGGCGACTTGGTCGTCCGCCATGGAGTCGATGCAGGGGAAGTAGTCGAAGCAGAGGAGGCTGAAGACGGGGACGGATCGGGAGCAGTCGCGCCCTCTGGTAATTACTTAAATATGGTCAGTGCTCGATGTAAAGTTCTTGCAAAAAAATAAAATTCTGGCCAAATATAAATCTGTATTGTCTGGTTTATCTGGTTAGAACTCAAATGGCTACTTTGCTTAGTTAACCGCATGTATGTTGAACTACTCCGCCATCTGTAAGCTCATACGAAAATGATCTGTTACAATATCAGGATATGCATGTCAAAGCTGTACCAAAGAAAGTCTGCACACTGAATTGGCTAACATACCGATACCACTACCACTTGCTACACACTGGCGAAAATTAAGGCCAGGCATGAACATCATAAGGATTATGTCTGAGCATTATTGACCAAACACCACACAAGAAGTTGTTTCTGGAGAGACCTACCATATGAATTCCCTCATCAAGTTATATGGGCAGTTCAGTCATTCTCATGAAACGAAAATGAAATGTCACTGTTTTTACAAGAGTGATCTGGGCACTGGATATCACCCTATTTAGTAGGTTGAGGTTCACTCTTAAAATGCAACAGAACTGTTTAATCTCGTGTAACAGAAGTTCAAGAAAATATAGCTAGAGAAAGTAATTGTTGTGACACCTTTGCATTTTTGTCTCCGAATCCAATAGCACAATGCCTATAGGCAAGCTTCCTTTTATTCATATCATATCATAGAGAACTAAATCAGTCGTCCTTGAAATTTCGTCCTCGAAATCATATTATTGTCAAACCTTTCCCATCATCATGCTCACGTAAAGCACTGAGATAGGTTCATTGTAGTTCTCAATCTGCATACGCGAGAGGGAAAAACTATCAGTAGATAGAAACGACACATAAAATGGACACACATTGTACAAATGTGCAGCTAGATGTCTTATCCACAACAAGAGAAGAACTGCAGTACAGTTTTGGTAATATTAGGCACAAGCAATGATATACAGCCATCGCTTTTCAGACGATACTCAGCCGACGTTTCCCGTCAGACGCTTGTAAATTTGATGCTAGCCAATCTCACGGTGCAGAGTATGCGTCGGCTGCACATCGGACTCAAAATGTCGTGTGTACATCAATTTTGATACAGAAATGCCAAATTGGTTTACAAATACGTTGCGCTATTAAAGGTTTGAGGGGTGCACTGACCTCCTCAAAGGAGGAGTGCTCATCAGAGAATTACAAGAATGATGTTCCCCTAACACTTCCCTATGTCAGTACCTTTATCTTCGTCCTTGAGGCCTTCGAAATGCCCAGTAAATCACCCGTCTTTGAAACCGAAGTTTGGCTTGGCTGTAAGCTGAAGCAAAGACCTAATCCTGTGATGGAAAAAATAAGCTCGGCAACTAAGCGAAATCAATCGACCAGTCAAATCTTTAGCATTGAGTGACAGACCAAATGCAACATCCAAATAAACCCTAGTCCTTTCTCATCAGTTCCTTGAGATGTACTGTAACTTGTTAGTAATCTTAAGAAGGTAAAAAATGGTGGTGCCAGGAGTGGGATTTGAACCCACGCCCTCGTTAGAGGACCTGTGCTTGAAACAGGCGCCTTAGACCGCTCGGCCATCCTGACGTGGAACCAACGTCGAGACGGGCGCTTATAAAACGGCGGAGATGCTCATAAACTCGCGATGTGGGACTAAAGATATGCTTCGTCTTACCGGAGCGCGTGGTCGCCGGGGCGTCCCCCCTGCTCCGCCGCTCGTGCGACGCCGCCAGCGCGTCTCGCCTCCCTCCCCATCCTCCTCCTCCTCCGACCCTCTCGGTCGCAGGAGAAACTCGAGCTGGTCGTCCGTCGATGGCGCCGCGGCGAGAGGTCGGGGATGGATGGGTAAGAGAGGGATCTCCCGGCAGGTAGGGATGGACGGGGGGACAGCGACGGCAACGGCGGCGGGGGATTTCCGGTGGCGCTCCGATCTGGCCTCTCTGCTCTAGCTTTTTTTTTTTTTTTGAGGGGACTCTGCTCTAGCTGTGGCCGCCTGAGGAGAAGACGACGATAAGAGCACGTCGGGCCGACGAGAGAGTGAGAGAGGGGGGAAAATGGCGGCATGGGCCCAAAGTAGCCCAAGACGCACTAGGAGAAACCACCAGGCCGATTCTGGCAAAATGAATAGAAGAAGTTCACACGAGCTAAAGGACAGCCGTCTAAAAAAAAAACGCTCAAAAAAAAGTTTAAAAAAATCAGGTTCAGTCGTCGTTCGCCGGACAAGAAGAAGATGCATATTTCGGTATATCTTAGAGGTGTGGGGATACGGTTCGACGGGGAGCACGCCTCGATGTCTATCTTAAGGACAGGGGAGCAAGTTCACCAACGTTAAGATTGGAGTTTGTCGGACTTTAGAGGGATTGCCAGGGATGGAGCTAGCACAACGGTGGGTGGTGGGTGGAAGAAGGGTGGTGCGGCGAGGCATACGGCTTGACCTATGGTAGGTCGGGGCAGATCGGGTGGCGGTTAGAGATATGGCCGGAGGTTGAAGACGTGATCTCAATCGTTCAATTCGTCTAACACGAAATGTATCAAATTGATTGACCCTGATTTTTTTTCAGGCATATAACATCTATCCACGTTCATAGATGTTACCTTCACGTGAGAACACTTTTTCCCTAGGGTTCCTCTAGGGTGAACATCTTCTTCGACGGTGATCGCTAGTCTACTTTTTTTTGACCGGAGATCATCGTAGCTATGGGGGGATAGCAACAGAGTTTTGAATTTCAATCGAGAAACTTTAATTTCGGGCTAAATTTGGCCATCTCGGGTCTTTTTTGGCCGAAAAAATTCAAGTGATTTTTAAAAAATCGCCTAACCCAACACCTTGAGTCTTTCCGTTATGGTTCGACTGACCCCAAACATTATATTTGTACTTCTCCGGGTTATGTTCGGTTATTAAACTTTTGTTACGCTTGATTTCAATATATATTTTTTATCAAATTTGATCATTTTTATTCTAAAATTTAAATTCTGGTTTTGCTAATCGATCTGAGATTTTACTAATTTTTCTAAAAAGGCTAAATTCGGCCATCTTGTTTTGTGGAAAAAAAGAAAAGAAAATGCATATGTACCTACACAAGCGATATATGTTATATCCACACCATTCATTAAAAATCATGTTGCTTTGAGATCCGTGCAGTCATGCACCATGGAATGCATAAAGTCGTACTAGTATCTTTGTGCACACTAGTAGAATATACGGGTACGGTTCGTGTTGATGTGATGATTTTTCTAAATTAACAATGTGCACCAAATAAAATTGTTTAGGTGCAACACGGATCTCAATGCACGGAGGAATGATGTGGATATGAAATGTATCGCTTGTGTTGGTACAAAATCCGCACTCTACAAGAATACTATCATTTCTTGAGCATCATCGGAAGTTCGAATTTAGAGCCGCTGGATCATTGTCCCGGATCTTGGCGCGCGTCGCATCAGGCTGCCTTCTGGGTGGTCCAGCGGGTTTTCAGTCACGTTTTTTCTTACCCGGTTTTGCGACCCGACCCAGATTCAGCTGTGGTCGGTCTTTTTTTATTATTATTATATGTTCGCAGAGAGCCCGTGGCAACACAGTCTGGTTGGGAGAGGGGCGTAGGCGGCGGAGCCGCGAAGGAAGGTGAGCTCGTGGCAAACTAACGAAGAGGGCGGCGGAGGGGGAAGCAAAGTTGCTGGCGAGCAGCAGAGGAAGGAGATGGAGGGGGGGAGAGAGAGGAGGCCAGCGGGGCTCATCGCGGTGCGCGCAAACGCATGGTGGTCCGCGGGGGCGGAACACCAGGCCGCCGGCGGCCGCAAGACAGGTACGACAGGCTTCTCCATATCCACCCCATTCCTCTCCGACTCGTGCTCAATTTAGAATCGTCCATTTTGATTCATTGCAGGCATCTCTCTGGGCGCCTCCGCCCTGCTATCCTTCATGTTCCTTATTCCCCTTGTGTTTTAAATTCAGGGATAAAATTATTGGCATCGATTCAGTCATTTTCTGATGAGAGCTAATTAGGTTGTAGGTTTAGTTCATAGTGTTGTTTTATTTTTGGAAATCAGGGACAAAGTAACTAGTACCAGTGCTTTTCAGTTTTATTTTTGGATGACAACTAGAGAGGGTGTTAATTAAGTCCATAGTGATGTTGTCTTTTTATTCTAGGGCACAATGTGATTGGCACTGACTTTGTTATATTTTCATGAGATCTAGCAAGGTTGGAGATGCAGTTAGGGGCATTCAGTATATATTTCATTACCTTTTTCCTCAGCAGCATTTAGGAGATTTGTTTTCAAGAACCACGCCCCAACATGTCATGTATTCTCACTTCTTCGTGTCATGATCCCGGCTGAAGTTTTCTTTTTGGAAATGGAAAACGTCAAACAAACAACAGGGGGTTAAAGGTCGAGCTATTTTTTCGTTCTTTAGCATCTCTGAACTCCTTCATTTTAGTGTTCATCAGTCATATCCACTTTCGTTTCAGTTCCAGTTAATGCGAATCACTACTTATGATATTGGTTTTCAGTAAAAAAATCTGCACCTTTTCTTTCAGTTCATAGTGTCGATCTAGTTCGGCTACATTTGCTTTTTCTAAGTTTTAACCAAGTCACAACTAGTTTTTTTTATCCTTAGTGTTCAGAGCTAGTTAGTACCATTGTCTTTTCTTCATTACTTAGCATCAGATGTAGTTAGATGATGCTTTCTATATGACCGGATTTTATCCCTAGAAGCAGCATGCATCAGCCTACCAATTGATCGACTACGCACCCACTGATGCAGCAAATTTTAGTCTTAGAAGTTTTTTTGTGAAAAAACGCTACTGTGCTAAGAATCAGACTGTTGGTAGTTCAGAGCATGAATTTGTTTACCAGTTCTCAGATTTTAGTCTTAAGTATCCTTCTATAATTTTCTTTCAGTCATTAGTCTATCATTTTCCATACCTAAAAATCAGACTTTATCTCATTCTCTTTAATCTGTACTCTTCTTTTTGTTTTCAATTTATATTAGCCCCTCAGTGTTGTTTTTTGGTTAGTGTTAGTTACACCTGAGGATCAGTACTCTTTTATGATTTTCTTACAGTCATTTGTATTTTCTTTTGTCTAGCGTGTTCGTTTATTTTTCTTTCTCAGCTCTCGTACCTCAGTTTTTTTTCATAAGTCTCTCGGTTCCTAGTACCTCAATTTGTCTTTCTAATTCTCTCAGTCTTTGTACTCTAGCAGTACTCAATCCCTCTATTTTCAGTGTTCAGTCTTAATTGTCTTGTTAGTCATCATATCAAAGTTATCATGGATAAGTCATTTTCTTCGTTGTTCTTCATTTATAATTCAGTATTTTCATTCTTGATCATGCAGATGAGTGTTTAACACTTTTAGTATGGGATTTTCAGTCCTTCATTTTTTTTGTCATTAGTATGTGTCATCTTTAGTTTTCTTTCCATCTTCTCTTTATGCGGTCACTATTATTTTTGCTCATTCAGTCTTTTTTAGTATTCAGCTTTATCAATTCCTTTGTAGTTCTAAGTGTTGTTCCTCCTTTTGCGCTCATCTTCTTTAGTTATTTAGTTATCCAGTTTTATCCTTTTATCTTAGTTTCTCAGTTCCTCATTCATTTTTTTTAGTTTTCAGCTTTATCAGTTCTTTTGTAGTTCTCAGGGTTGTTCCTCCTTTTGCTCTCATCTTCTTTAGTTATTCAGTTTTATCTATTTTATCTTAGTTTCTCGGTTGCTCATTCAGTCTTTTTTAATCTTCAGCTTTATCAGTTCCTTTGTAGTTCTTAGTGTTGTTCCTCCTTTTGCGCTCATCTTCTTTAGTTATTCAGTTTTATCTGTTTTATCTTAGTTTCTCAGTATCTCAGTTGTATTTCTTTCTCTTATTTATTCATTTGATCATTTATTTTTCCTTCTTAGTTTTCTCTTTCATTCACTCAGTTCCTCCAAGGCAAGAAATGAAAATGTATGCCCCTCATTTTCTATTGTTATTTCTCTTTCCTCCAAGGCAGGGTTCTTTGGCTGGCTCACAAAGACAGAGTATATACCAACGAACGGAGGTTCAGGAGGTCTTTATCCACCTCAGCCGCTTGCCCCTTCTGCGGCTCGATTGAGAGCATATTGTGCATCTGCTTCTTGGCTGCACCTCTTTGCTTCCTCTCTGGGATGAGATACAAAGTATTCTTCAACACACACCGGACAACTTGGAGGTTTTGTGGCTGGAGTCCACACACAACAAAGTTTGTTCCACTGTGATAATCGCTATCTTTTGGAATATTTGGAAGCGGCGAAACGCTAAAGTGTTCCGCAATGACAATCATGGTCTCGCTCTTTGGGCACACCGCTGCAAGAACCTTTCCACCTAGAATTTATCCTTTAGCCTTTTATCTTTTTTTTCTTTTTTTTTGCCCTCTAGCCCTGTGTAACTCCATGCTCACTCTGTAATTGTTTCACAAGTTGGGTAATATATTGGTTCAGGCCGGCGTAAGCCCGCCGTTGATGCTTTAAAAAACAACCTACTTCTCTGCTTGGGTCATGTGATACATCTTTGTTAGATTCTCCACCCCCAGCATCACAAGTTTTCACTTGTACTTGCAATTTCAGTGTTTCTACGTTTAGCTGACACACCTGAGTTTGTACTTTGATTTTTCATAACTAGTGGCAACATAGACATATAGCTACCTTCATTGTATTTATTTCAGCTACTAGCATGTCTTTTTTTAGAACGGTACATGTCTAGCAATTTGATATGTTTCTCACAAATTCATTTTCTTTTTAAAGTTGGTTATCAGTGGAGCAGATAGGAGTCGACAGTTGTGGAGACTGGAGATTGCAGGGAGGTCTATTTGTACTCGTTCTCTTTTGTATCTCAAAAAATTGTCATATGCATGTGATGACTGTTTAGTGGTAAGTTATTTTTGTCTTGATTTTTAACTCACGAGGGACACTTCATTCTGACAAACAAGGTTTGCCGTGTTGTGATCTTGCTAATCTGAGACATCACCAACAAATGTTGTTTCCATCAGGCCATCTACGACGGAGAGGAGGCCCATTAGGAATCACCTGGGAATACCGTGAGTGGCCTAGCTGCTTAGTATATGTGTACGTCACTGATTGCATTAAAAATCTGACTGAAATCCAAATCAAAAATCAGTCGACTGCAGATTAGACAGTCCCAGAAGTTTTTAAGGATCGATTAGAAATGCCGTTAGGTAGTAGCAACCGGATCGTAAATTACTAGAGTGTGTTAGAGATATATTCCGTGTACGTATAAACGGATAGTCTAGGATAGAGATAGGACTCTCGTGTCTTGTCTTGCACTCCAAGATAACCCTTTGTACGCCTATATATACTCGCCCTTGAGGCTCAATACAACATCCATCGACTCCGCCAAATCCCTCTATCCTCCAAAACCCTAGAGCAGCCGCCGCCTAGCCCCCCGCCGCCGCCGCCGCTCCCAAACACTAGCGCCGCCGCCCCTCCATGGCGCCGCGCTAGCCGTCGTCGACACGCTTCCGCCGCGCCGCCCCCGGGGAGGTCGATCTCCATGATCTCCGCCGGGGGCTGCGCAACCCGTATGCAGGGTTCGTCCGCCGGTCCGTGATCGGTTGCCCTGCAGTCTTTTTCCCGATCACTTGATCGGGTTTCTTTTTGGCTTACCGATCTTAGATCGGATTGAGTCTCCCACCGTCGCCGTCGACTTCCCGCGCCGCTGCTCCGACATCGGCATCGACGATCTCCATCGCGCCCGTGCGTCTGCCACCACCGCCGCCGCGCCTGCCTCGGCAGGCCGCCGCGGCCTCACGGCAGGCTGCCGCGCACCGCGGCCGGCTGTTGCGTCTGCCTAGGGAGGCTGCCGCGGCCGTCCCCCTCGGATCGTCTTCGTCGTCATCGTCTGGGACTTCACCGACCACGCCGCCATCGCCTACGATCTACGTGTCGTCCCTGCCATGGCGCATACTGCGCTACCGTCGGCCTGATCAACCGATCTGCGCACGTCGCCGCCAAGCACGTCCCCGAGCACGCGCCTACCACCGATCGAGCTTCGGGCGGCCGCCGCGCCGCCCCCGTGGATCTCTAGGTGGTTGCCCCGACTTCTTCGCCGCCGCTGCGTCGCCCCCACGGGTTGTAGCGTCGCGGTGCGCCGTCCACGCCGCCGCCTCGAGATCGTCCCCAGGGTTGCAACAACCCGCGCGCTGCCGCTGCGTTGCCTCTTCGGGCCGTAGTGCCGGAGCCCGCGGTCACCGCCGCCTCGAGGCCGTCCGCTCCAGGTCGTCCCCGAGGCTGCACCGACCCTCGCGCTGCCGTTGCGTCGCCCCGTCGGGCCGTAGCGAGCGTGGCACGCGGTCCCTGCAATCGCCCCGAGGTCTTCCCCGCCGTTGCCCCAAGATATGCGCACCGCCGCTGCGTCGCCCCTTCGGGTCGTAGCGCCGCGGCCCGCTGTCCCCTCGCCGTTCGCGCGCATTGGCGTCTCCGGCTTCCACCGCGCCGCTCCACGGCGCGGATCGCCGTCGGCGCACGTCTACGTCGTCCCTCCCGGTTCCCCGGCGTTAGGGCCCGCGACCTCGTCCGCGTCGACCCCGTTCGCGCCCGCGACACCGTCCGCGTCGACACCGTCCGCGCCTGCTTCTCCGTCGAGCACCGCCGCCGCGCTCCACAAGGTAACCTGTCGGACGACTTCTCGTCGTCGCAGGTCCCGCCGACTACCCCGCGCCCCTCTAGGCGTCCAGCATGACCACTCCAGGCCTTCGCTGGTTCCGCCGGCTTCTACGTCTTCGTCCACTACAACTTCGCCGCCAACGTCATCGCCTCGCCCCCATCTACACCACCTGCTACTCTACTCCGACAACCGCGGACAGCATCGGCATCTCTCCCTCGCCGCTCTGCACGTCGCAACCGTCGTGGAGTCCTCCTCTGCTAGTCCCTCTGACATGGCGACAAGTTTATGATGGTCCCTGCCCCTCGCACGCCTGGTACTGGCAACACCGGGAGTGCCTTCGTCCCCGATGCGTTCCCGAGTCTGGCAAACTCGGATCGGCGCCTTGTCTTCATCGGCTTCGACAATGTCTTCTACGGCATCGACCCCTCTACGACCGCCTCGACTGCGTCACCGACGAGTTCTTCTTTGCGTACTCGGTTCTGGCAAAACCGGAGTATGCCTTCGTCCCCGACGTGTGCCTAGTTCTGGCAAAACTATGGCCGCACCTCGTCCTCGACGGCTCGGACTGCATCGACTCCGGCATCGACTCCTTTATCGACGTCTGCCTTGACGCGTCTCCGTCAACCTCCTCGTGCACTATGCGCATGCGGCTTCATGTGCGGCTTCCTCGACACCGGCCACGACATCGACCACGGCGACCCTTCGCACGGCTACCCCGACCTCGGCTCCGCCCCACGCTCTCGGCTCCCTCGACATCGGCACAAGGGCTACCACCTCGCCTGAGCACTCATCGTCTTCCTCTACAGTCCAAGCTTCGCGCCGCGACACCGTCCACGACACTCCCGCTCGAACTGCGGGGGAGTGTCAGCCTTCTGGGGTCCACTTCGGTTTATCTCCAATCTGACCGTCCGCGACGTTTCAGTTGTCCACGACGCTACTGCTACGACTGCGGGGGAGTGTTAGAGATATATTCCGTGTACGTATAAACGGATAGTCTAGGATAGAGATAGGACTCTCGTGTCTTGTCTTGCACTCCAAGATAACCCTTTGTACGCCTATATATACTCGCCCTTGAGGCTCAATACAACATCCATCGACTCCGCCAAATCCCTCTATCCTTCTACAGAGTGGCCAAGCTGCTAGCGATTCTTGTGGCAAGGAGTAGCAGCTGAATTTGCGCTTGATGAGCTGAAGCTCCGGGGTGAGCTTGATGTCGACGGCGGTGAGGGTGAGCAGGTGGGGGTTTGGCGTTTCCATGGACCTCCCGGTGTAGCGGTTGTCTTCGATGAGCATGGAGATGCAGAGCCTGCCGCCTCCGAGGTAGGCAAGATCGGTGCTGTTGTATAGCTTGAGATATCCATCGGGCCATGCCCGGGGCCGGGTGATGGAGGGGCATACCTCCTCCATGTCCCAGGACCTGAGGATCGCCGGCGGCCTGGCCTCCATGTCGCAGGCTGCCAGGCGGTCGTACTCCTTCTCGCCGCCGTGCAACTTGCCGAACAGCAGCTTCCCTCCTCCCGGAATGCCGTCGGAGACCAGGAGCGAGATGCCCGCGAGGGGCAGCACCCAGTCGCCTTCCCTGCGCCACCGGCGCCGCGCCGCGTCGAAGGAGAATGTGCCTTGGTCCTTGAAGGAGACCCAGACGCGCGCCCCCGCCTCGTCGGCGAAGTAGCCCGTGATGTCCGGTTTGCCGCCGGGGAGGAGGCCCGGCGGGTCCGGAATGAGGCGCCAGGCCCAGCGGCCGTCGGCGAGGCGGAGCAGGAGCTCGAAGCGGGGTTCTCCTCCTGGTCCTCCTGGCCGGTTCCTTTTCGCCTCCACCTCCGCCGTCGGGAAGAGCGGCATGGAGAAGAACATGCCGTCTCCGGCGTGGGCAAGTGCCTGGTACATCTTGGCGGGGAGCTGGTCGGGGCCGGATGAGGCGTCGATGGCGTCGCCGTCGCAGAGCAGAGTCCGACCGTTGCTGGTGGCGGCGACGAGGAGGTTGCCGGAGGACGCGAAGGCCATAGCATCGCAACGGAAGAGGTGCGTGAAGCGCGCGACGGGCTCGGGGAAACTGAGCATCGGCGGGAACTCGTCGTCGTCGCTGGGTTCGCCGGAGAGGAGGTGCTCAAGATCGAGCTCGTAGAAGAAGGTAGCCAGCTCTTTGGGGGCGTGCACCATCACCAAGGCTGCAGATCCGCCATGGCGCTGGCGCTGCGGCTGCGCGGCGGCCATTGATCGATCAGCTCCTGGACGTCGTCGTGTCCTACACGCAGGGAAAAAGCTAGCTACCAGCTGAACTCACGTACACGTACGAGATCTTTTTCTCCCTCTGCCGTAGCTTCCCACGGTATGATCTTATTTACAGTATCATCATATAATCCGACTCCGAGATAAACACGTCTTCGTATTATTTCGCAAAAACAAAAAACACGTCTTCGTATTGGATTCTACTTCTAACACATGTTGTCATTGTTGCATGAGTCTATCTAAAACCATAGACTTCACGAAGTCTCAGTCGAGTGATGTTAGCATAATTTTTTTGCTGTAAGCGGCACGGTTAGATGCTACAACCGGCAATAAAAAATGTTGCGATGGTTTTATAGGCTCATTCCATCTTGGAAAGAGTGATGTGATGGTAACTAGCTAAGTTACTCTATCTTGCTCTCTCCTCCTTAATTAGCTGTCATATTATCTTTTTTGCTTAGGTGACATCTATGTTACTGCTGAAGTTACTCCCACTGTGATCAGTCGTGAGGTGCTAAAAGTATTAAATATTTCAAGCAATCATAGTCTCCAATACATTGGTGCTTAGTTTATTGTTGTTAAGATTGCCTCATTTAATGGTGAATCAAGGTTTCTTCTACTAATTTCTAGACCAAAGTTGTATATTTGTGTTTATTAGTACCAAAAAAACGTTTTAGTAACAGCTCAAAAGGGAATAGTTGTTTGAGATTATCGGTGCATCTTTCCTAGCTAGTAAAAGATGAGCATGAAAAATAGAAAATTAGCCTCATTTTGCCGATGTATGTTTTATCCGTTTATGTTGAAATCTGTTTTGCTGTGGGAAGCGAAATAAACTCCAACATTAACGCACACAACACAACCACGATGCAGAGGAGCATGTTCTATGCCAACGCACATCCACTGCCTAAAGGAGGTGGCAGGTGGATGGCGGGACTCGAATAGCTTCAAGAAATTCATCATCTTGGACACCCGCGAGATTATACATAGCGCCCCTGAAGAACAACAAAGAACAGCGGCGAGCATCAAAAGAAACACAAATGGACCTCTAAGTTGAGTCTTCAAACAATGCTTCCCACAAAGAAACAACGTTAAAGACGACATCATCATCAATTCGGGCTTGAATCTAGTCCTTCGCCCAAAAAGAGCAAACCAAGTGAGAGAGAGAGAGAGAGGTGTCGGTTCATCAATTCGGGCTTGAATCTAGTCCTTCGCCCAAAAAGAGCAAACCAAGTGTGTGAGAGAGAGAGAGAGGTGCCGGTTCATCACCACGATGCCTGTAAAAAAAGGAATGACACCCACACGTAACATCGCTGTTGTGATCGACTGGAGTCATGCATGACTTGCGAATCGTCGCACACCTACATCCCTCCATGCATACCAGAAAAAGGCAACACCATCCACATGATCTTCACTCCTTGCCGTTGAGGCCACATAGTCACGCCCCATCAGCACCTTCTCTAAAATAGTCAGCACCACCCCACCAAGCACGGATCCAGCTTCAATGACTTAAGTCACAAAGCATGGATCCAGCTTCAGTGACTTAAGTCACCGTGACTTGAGTCAGCGATTTGTCAGCCTGTGCATTTGGTTTTTCCGGTTTGATTCAGTTCGGTTTATACGGTTTTCAGTTTATACGGTTTTTATATCTCGGTTTATATGGTTTTATACATAGATACGGTTCGGTTTCGGTAATAGCCACTTGTTAACGGTTCGATTTCGGTAATAACCAAAATAACCAAAGTTGACGCGATTTTGAAGTTTCAAGCAATGTATTTATGAGAAAATTTCTTATTCGACCTGTTTTTAAAATCTGCTTTCTTTTATGGTCCTAAATTTTTTCTTATTCTTGTTTTGACATCTAAACTTCATTTTGTTTTCTTTATGACATTTTTGTCGGTTTTAGCCATAAATAAAATGTTATGTGTGATATGAAAATTCTATTTTGCGCTTGCATTAGCAAGCTGGAAAAAATACCAATGCTAGAGAGACATTCGTTATCCTTAACCGAAGAGACAAACCGGCAGCGGTATGACAGGCGGCGGCAGGAAATCAAGCAGCGGCGGCTGCCGAGCAAAGGTAGGGGATTCCTAGATCCCATCCCATGGAGGAGGGTGACGCGGAGATAGCTGCCCAAGCGGCGACAACAACCACCGAGCAGCGTCAACAAGGGCTGAGACGGGCGGGGCAGGCATGGCGGCCGACGAGACGGGACCGGCGAGGAGGCCGACGACGCCGCGCCGAGGCCAACGACGCGGAGGACTCCGAGGCGCCACAAGATGCGCGGCTGCTGGCTCTCCCTCCCGGTGGCTGCCTGGCTCTCCCTCCCGTTGTGTTCTTGAGTGCGGCGTCTGGCTAGGGTTGCGACTCACATGTCGTGAGTGTGACTTGAAGTTGGGTTGGCTGCCTGCCTGGCGGCTGGGTGGGTTGGGCGTGTGGGCAGGCTTTCAGCCTTTCACCCTTAAAAAAACAAAAACTTGGGTTGTTTTCAGTTTTATTCGGTTAACCGGTTTATTTCGGTTTAAAACTTAAAAACCCGAATTCAATACGGTTCGCTATTTTGAAAACTGAAATTGAAACCTAAATTTCGGTTTCAATTCGGGTTTTTTAATTCCTTTTTCGGTTTCGATTCGATTTTGCACAGGATGACCGACATGTTGGTCCAACAAATGGCTAGCCCACCTGTAACACACCAAGTCACGATGACTTAAGTCACCGAAGCTGCGTCCACCAAGCACACCACAACCGCAGTACCCAACAACAGCCACGCCCCGGCGACACCATGAAGCGAGGAACCGAATGCGAGTGCGGCCTTGCCGCCATCACCTGCACCATGCAGAGATGACCGGACAAACAGCCCAAATAAACGCCACGGGGGGAGCGAGGTGCCGGCTTCGGTTTTGATTCATGTTCAGCTTGCCCTTACCTGGAGATACAACATGCATGCAGATACAAATCTTTCCATGGGAGACGATCACAACCACAATATACACTCTCCAAGTATACATACTCAGGTGAGGTGATGCAGCCACACCAAGAAAATCATCCAAGAAGCGAGGCTCTATATACAGCTAAATGGATTTGCTCCTAACGACAACAGAATATCCATATGAGATACTACTACACCCCACCTAACAGAGTCACACAATACATCCACCCGGTCGCGCTTCCGCCTCCAGGCATGGAACTATTGCGCCATGATAAGGCGAGCCGCTACCTACGACGAGACTACAGCAGAAGCGGAGTCCTTCAGAGGATGGTGCTCGTGCGTGCAGACCCTCGGAGGCTGTCCTTTGATCCAGAGGTTCCTGAGCTCGCCCCGCTTTTTACCGAGCGATATGAAAGTACCTGAGTGTGGTTTTTGTTAATGGCATGGGCAAGAGAATACGGTCATATGAAATTTTATCGGCAGCCACAAAGGCGTGTTTTCATCCTTACCGAGCGTGAAGGGCACGATGTAAAGCAGAGCCGGTTGCCCGTGACCATCCATGAGATTCAAGGCAACGTAAGTGATCAGAAGACCTAAATAAAGAAGACAAATATACACCCTGTCAGAACCTAAGGTGAAAAATATCACATGATTCTGTATAAGATAGGACATGCTAATTAAGAAAGTTCATGAACTGTGCTTACAAAAGTACAAAAATGCAAAGTTGACATAGAAGTGGGTGGGCGATGTCTTACCAGAACCGTACGCAACCATTGACCACAGAAAGTAACCAGATTGCAAGGTCTTCTTGGCAGCCCAATCATACCTAAAGATAGGGAAATGTAAAGAACATGTGAAGAGCTCAACTACCTTACGATATCCGCACAATGTAAGTTCAAAGCAATTGGTAAACGGTAACACAGGTAATTATCCAGAGATGGAATGGGATAATATGCATGCTGACAGTTGTTCTCCAGCCTCTAATTATGAAACCCACCATTCTGAAAAATAAAATCACACGTGGCAAGCCAGGAGCGTGAATTTAGCGCACTAACCTTAGCGCAAAAGCAACCAACAGTCCTGGGAGAAGGATATCGCCAAAGCCTATGATGCTGTATCCACCCCATGGATCAAACATGCGTGGGATCTTTAACAGCATGGGTACACCATCTTCGTCAGTATTATCACCACGCGCAACCTGCAGGCAGAGCACACACATAACTAGCATGTTTACCGGGCAGAAAAAACATAATATCACAACAGTCATTTGCACATACCACAATCATCACACTCTCATGAAACAACATCTTGGATATGAAAACCCAGAAGATGTCATACAAGAAGGAACAGCCGAGAAGAACAGACCCCACCTGACCAATTATGAGCAAATAGAGAATTGGCATCAAGGTCCCTCACTGCATGGAAAGCACAAGCCAAGGAGCAGAAACAGTTACCTTAAGATTAGGTATCCTCACAATTTGGATCACAGTAACAATCAGTGCGATACCCTGAAGGCACAAAGCATGATGTTAATCAACAGAGAATAATTACAATGGAGGGTGTAAAAGCTAAAACTGCACTTACAAGAACATCTTGCCCAATCCATGCATAGGGCATCCGGCGATAAACAGCCCAGAGAACAGCAAAGACAATGCAAAATGGACAAACTGCCAATGTAAGGTATGAAACAGCTCCAAAAAATGGCACTTTTACGAATGATCCTGCTGCGGGTTTAAACCATCTGAAAGATACCACAATTTCCAGGTCAGTAATGCATTTATCCTTTTATTTAATCTATGGCTGTGAAACCACAGATTAAAGAGACAACTGAAACATATCTAAGCTGTGCATGTTAACCCAGAAATCATAAATGTATCTAGTAGAGCTATAAATGTACCTTGACAGCAAAGCCACCAAGCATGTTTGCAAACCCTGGATAAATAAGGAAAAAATAATATGCCATCAGCTCCAGAAAAGGGCAATGCAATATACCAAAATAGATACAGCAACCAACGAAATCAAGATTAGTTCACTCTGCAGTTGTAGGACATAAGTGTGATGTTGGTCATTCAATGAAATCAACCATAAAGCCATTCAATGAAATCAACGAAATCAACCATAAAGCCATTTTTCCATTTAATGTTGAAATCAAAAGGTACAGATTAAAAAGGAAGAACTTCAATGCTTTGCCGGGAAACTGACAACACATTTGTTTAAAGCAGGTTTAAAATTTAAGGGCCTAACTTAACCATTTTCCAAATTATATTGATTCATGATTTGTGCCATCTAGTTTAATGTTCAATACTAACACAAGTACTGCATTATTCTGTTTTAGTAACTAGGTATACAGTACTACAAATCAATATTTAAAGCAATGGCAAAGTTGAAATATGTACAGTATAATTTTAAAAAGGATCTCATCATACGCACCTCTACACCACCAATGCAAAATATAACCACCAGGAGCTCCACAAACCAGTGAGACATCAGCTTGTAAAGCATTACCAAAAAGAGCGATGCAACCACAATAAACAGCATTGCCGACGTCATGGTGATATCTACCATACCACTAGAACCTCCAGCCTCAATGTTAACTGAACTTACGTGGCCATCCTATACGAATAATGTGCCTGTTAGTTTTTCTTTCCAAAAATCCAAAATAACATATCATACAAGCTTCGACTGAAACCTTTAGAAGTTTCTCTTGTTCAATAACTGCTTCTCGAGCACTCCATGCTGACCAGTATGATGCACCAAGAATGGTACCAACAGCCATAAGCCACAGAAATACCTCTGCCGTATCAACTAGAGGTCGATCTGGAGAGTATAACTGCACTGACACTGAGAAAATTGAAAGAGAGAAACATAGCTATTAGCTATAATATGGTTAAAAAAAATCACAAATACATACATAAATAAATAAACCAAATATAGGGGTTTGATAACCTTGCATTCACATGACAATGTACAAGATTTGAGGGGATTAAAGACCGAATGATTTACCTTTACCAAGTGACAGAAGACCCTGTAAAATGGTGCCTGCATCTTTTGGCAGAAGAACTGCAGGTATATTTATATCCAGATCCGTTTCATTTTGGTCACAAACCATCTTGTATAGCTCTGCAAGCAGACATATGCCATTTGTTAACGCCAAACACATGTAATGAAAGACGCATGAGCCAAAAAGTGTGCTCTTTTAAATACGAAAAATATGCACCGCCAAATGTGTACACACAACTATAAAAAAAAGATATCCGATAAATAATCAAAAGGCTTGAGTAAGATTATGATGGTCATTCTAGTGGTACAAAATGGTATATACATTGTCAGACAACTTGTTTTGCTGATCTCATTTACTGCATCCCACCATCTTCATCTTTTAATTAAATACTAGTTGAGAAAAGATCATGCATGGAAAAAATTGCATGTTGAATTTTATAAGACAGTCGTATAGGGCATACCATGTTGATTATTCATGATTATAATAGCAGAAGCACCAGCATCTTCGGCAATCTTAGCTTTTGTAGTGAACTTACAATCTCCTCTTTCTACTAGCAAAACTTCTCCAGCAACCTAGATAAAGGAATAATTAATCACTACATAACAATGTAGGATACTATCAACAATTCGCAAACAGCTAAATCATGGTTTTCGAGAAAGGTAACCTTTTCTTTGAGAGGGGTACAACAATCAAAAGGGTCTGCTAATAGTAGTCCTGTCCGGTTTGCATGCTTTTCCTTTGACTCTATTATGGGGCCAAACCGAGCACCAACACCAACAAACTCATCGGTCTCTCTGTTATTGACCCAGGTTTGCACCTTCACCTGATAACAAGTTGAGGAAACAAAATTTGAGAATGAGTGCATTGCCCATTAAAATGAAGTAGATGATAAAGTGCAAAATATCCATCAGGAAAAGAAAAGAGCAGCAGCAGTGAGGATGAAGAGAAGCATCAGGGATTCTGAGACAACCATACTCGCTCCTTATTGATGTGGGCACCGCCACCCTCACCTGTTGGCTCCTCTTGCACCAACCGACAGGTGGGTCAGCACTACGACAAATAGCCTAAACGACAAAATTGATTATACTAACCACATTACAATTGTCGTGCCCTGAGTTGTGGTCTTACAAACCCCTTATTGTTAATGCTTACTTAACACTAAAATGAAAACACACACCTCCATCTAGATAAGTGGTAACCCAAGAGCCCACAGGAGCCATAATAATTAGCTACAATTAATGAGGCTCTGAGTTGGTAACATAAGCCCAGTTGGAGCTCATGAGTCATGATAGACAGTCCATGACCACCGATTATTAGATAAGAAGAAAACATAAGTAGACGATAGACAATAAATCTGCTCGCGCGGATTAGGTGCACGTCAGTGTATCAACAACTAATTGGGTGGAAGTCAGAAACGACTATGGACATCTTGAGGCCGTAGCATTCTCAGGACATCAAAATACCTCGTTATGGAACTTCAAGTTGGAGCATCAATATCACCCATTCAGCATATATAGAAAAATATCCATGATAGGAAAATTCCAGCAGCTTGGGTGGAAGTCGGAAACGACTATGGACATCTTGAGGCCGTAGCATTCTCAGGACATCAAAATACCTCGTTATGATACTTCAAGTTGGAGCAGCTTTATAGACTTAGTCCGATCAGCTTAAGATAAAGTTGGATACTAATCCTCGATAGTGACATGAATGAATTAGCTAACAGACCATGCAATGTCAAAGCCATAATTGACCGGCGTTGACTCTACTTGTGACTTGTTAAACCGGCCATTTCTGAAACCTACACCGTGTCAACTAAGCCTCAGGCAGACAGCCCGTGTCATCTCAAAGAGTAAGTAAGTGTCGGTAGCCCCTGGTCAAACATTAGCACCAAAAACACCATGGACCAGGCTAATTAAGTAGCAACGGGGGGAAGCTCCTCAGCTCGCAGTTGGAAAAAAAAAAGACGAAATCGAAGCCTCCAAGCAAGCTGGTGGCGCGCTCTGCAGCCTGCTGGAGCAGCCTTGCTAACTCCAGAATCCAAGCCGGAGCACACCTACCGCGATCGATCGGCCTAACTGAATTGCAGGTAACGAAAAAGCTGCGTCGCCTAACTCCACAATCCGCGGATCGAACACGCGCGCGGGTCGCTCGCCGGACTCCGGGATCGTCAGCGCCGCAACGAAACCTATGCCGGAGCTCTGCCGGCCACTAGGCCACGGCTCGGAATCGAGAACCGGGGCCGCTCCACTCACTCGGTGACGAGAAGAGGAGGAGAAGGAGGGCGTGGCGCGCGACGTACGAGCATGAAGTCGTTGGAGCAGCCGGGGATCTTGGGCGCGTCGTCGTCCTGGTGGACGATGTCGCCGCCTGCGGCCACCCCCGCGAGCGCCGCCAGCACCAGCAGCAGAGCCGCGGCCGTCCCCGGCGGGCCGGCGCCCATCGCCGCGCTTCGGTGGGGCCTGGGCTGCTGCTGGGAGGGAAGCGGGCGGAGCGCTCGACGGATCGGCCCGCGAGCAGCTCGATCGATGGTGGCTGGAATGGCCGGCCGAACGGGGGACGAGGAAGAAGAGGAGGAGATAGATCTGTGTGTGACGTCACGCTGTTCGGCGGCACAGTTAGTGAGTGATGACTGCCGGGCGGAGACTGCAAGCGGGGCCGGCCGCTTTTTGGGGGCTTCTCAAAAATATTTTGACCAAAAAATCAATCATCTGAGGCGGCTGCTCCAAGAAAAAACCTATAAAAACTGTTACGCCCTAAAATAGAACTGCTGCTGTTAGAAATGTTTTTAAATGCATTGTTTCAAATAATAAAAGTGAAGAGCAACAGTAATCGAATGGAGGGAGCTGGAGCAAATAAAAGAGACGTCGATAAATCTTTTAATAAGATGTTTGCTTGCTACTAATAAGGAATACTTCCTCCGTTCTGTATAAAATTGAGACATTTAAGCTATGATGGATAATGATGTTGGAGAAGGATGATGGAGTATATGGGAATGGGGACGACCCGAGATGAAGATGGTTTCTGTTTTGCGGCTCCTTTTTTAAAATGCCGAAGGGTTGGACCTCCTGGAGCCTCCGGCAATTGGACGATCGTGGCACGATCGTATCAAATGATGTTGCACGCTTTTGATCCTCCTCTAGCGCCTCAATTGCTCCAAGTTATTATGGGTTTGATTCTTTCCATCTACAACACGATTTTCCAACCCAAATATGCTTCAGGGCAATTCCAAAGGCGCGATCCAAACGGTTCGTCATTTCATTCACCTTTTGTTCGTTTGGGCCGCCAAACGGATCAATGTTCGACCCTTGTCCGTACTTTCCAGGTTGCTATATATATTTGCAACACGGTAAAATCACAATCATTGCCATTTCAATGTACTATCTGCTGGCCAACCATTCGGCGGGCAACACGTGACAAGTAGCGCCCCTATCTAGCACATGATTATATAAACTCACTAAGCGGGTTGGAGGATTGTCCATCAAACACATTTAATCAATGGATCGTGTCTTTAAGATATCGTCTCGATACCGCATGTTTATTAAAGAGACATTTAATTTATAGCGTGCTTGGACCCTGTCGTGTGGGGCCCTTAGGGAAAATGTCTACAACAAGCCTTGAATTTATGGTCAAATTCTAAATCAAACCCTGAACTCGCAATCCTTGAAATCAGCACACCAAACTTTGTGATCATGGTCTATTTTGAATCTTGAGAGGTTTCAAACAATGTTTTTTTTGTCGCGCGTTAATAAAATAAAGAATTATAATACAACGCGTTAAGAAAAAACGAAAAAAAAAACTCTCTTCATGTCTAGTGGGACGGCTCAATCGAACCCGTAGCCAGCACTCTCGGGATTTAACATGCCCACGTTTACGATCCCTGTTTGAAAACGCTTTCAAGGTTCAAAATATATCGAGATCGAAGAGTTCCGTGCGCCCATTTCAAGAATTAGAAGTTTAAGATTTGATTGAGCTTTTGCTCGTAAATTTAAGGTTTGTTTTAAACCTTTTCCACCCCTTCTTGGCCAGCCATGTCTGGTGTGGTGTGCGAAGACGGAACGTGACAGATACACGCAAAGGTGGGCAGCGACGACGGACGGACGAGTCCACCTCCCTTCTCCGTTCTCCGGCACTCACTCACTAATAATCAACGCTTTCCCGGGTTAAAACCGCTCCAGATCCGACGAGCCGAGGTCAAATCCGAGATCCCTCCGCCGCGATCTCGTCGATTCCGTCTGACGCGGGGCGAAATGGGGCAGGAGGGCGCCATCAACGGCGCCGGCGAGGAGGAGGCCCCCATCAACCTCGCCGCGGCGCCGCACGACCGCTGGGTCCTGCTCCGCCCCGCTCAGGGCTCCCCCCGCCCTTCCGCCCGCTACAAGGTGCGCCATCCGATCCATCCCCACCGTTATCCCGTTCTGATCCGCCCACTAGTTACTGCGTGCGTATCCAGAAGCGTTTGGGATCGAAAAAACGGGGTGCGAAATGCGCGACTAGATCGATGCGCTGTTCCATGTTCATGAAGAATATCTTCAGAGAAAATGGGCGCCAGGAATCGTCCGCCATAGGACCAGATTTTCCTTGCACCGTAGTAATTCGTTTACCCTGTGCTGTGCTCACTAACTACTCAAGTGCTAAATGCATGGCAGCACGCCGCGGAGGTGGTTCAAGACAAGCTGTATGTCGTCGGGGGAAGTCGGAACGGCCGTTCTCTGTCAGACCTTCAGGTTCATGTTAACTCATCAATCGTGTCCCGTGCTCCTTCATTACCTGAATATTATCCTCACATGCGAAATCGTGGCAGGTTTTTGATTTCAGGACATCCAAGTGGTCAGCGTTAAGTCCTAGTCGAGATTCGACTCTTGAGAATAATGCCGGAAACCAGCCGTTCCCAGCATTAGCAGGACATAGTATGGTAATGCTACCATGTTCCATTTGTGTGGAAATTTAACTCAAAAACTTTTCCTAAGCCTCTTTAAACCTTTCAAGTGCTGATTAGTGTTTTCATTCAGGTCAAGTGGAGGAATATGCTCCTGGTTGTAGCTGGGAACACAAGAGCGTCATCATCGAATAAGGTTTCAGGTGCTTCTTTGGATTTCCCTTTTTCCTGCTTCATACTAAAACATTGTCCAGCAAAACTTTGGGTCATGCCAGGTCAATATTTTTTGGGGGTCATGGGTTTGCTTAAACACACATAGTAATAATTCACCATCACTTTATGGTTTCACAACACCACCAAGAACCATGATATCTTTGTTTATGCCCCTAAACATTATAGGTTTCATATCATAGAGTTCTTCTACTGTGGTGCATGAATGCATGTGTGCGCATATTTCACTTTAAGGTGGACAATTTTCTTAGTCTGCATCAGCCTATATGTTTTGGGAAAAATTTCAGGTTTAAAAATGAGCACTACAACAGGGATGGTTTTCAGATACTGTTTGTGATATTATATTGATGTGGTATTATGTTGATATTTTTCCCCATTTCCTTATGCTGTATACACATTGATTCATCATGTGTTGAACTTGTAGTGAATCAGCATGCTTCATCTGAACTTCACAAGTTACGCTTTCCTCATTCCCCTGATATTGCCTCTTTCCACTGCCTTTGGCACGGCAGCTCAGTGTAGCACAGCTGCACAGGCCCACAAGTAGTCTCCCGGTGTATCCTAATAGCGGGTTTCAGCACGTTCCCTTTAAAAACATGGTCCTTTGTTTGTGATTATTACCTCTATTTTTTGCAATGAAAAGGCAGCACTCCTGTCGGCTGCTCGCAAAAGAATGTTGCCTCTCTCTGACACCTAGTATATTTAAAATACTGATATGTGCTTTACATTCCCTCTTCATTTTTTGGAGTGATTTCCCAGACAACTTTACAAGTACTATGATTGTAAATGATTGCGCTGTATTTCTGCATGCAGTTTGGCTTATCGATGTGGAAACCAATAGCTGGTCCACTGTTGATACATATGGAAAAATCCCAGTAAGAATCATTTTTTTCCTGTGGTTATACACTAATTTACTGGATATCATGCTGAAAACCCTTCCTCATCAGATGGCTCGAGGTGGGCAATCTGTAACGCTAGTCGGGTCTCGATTAATAATGTTTGGTGGAGAGGATAACAAGAGGAGGCTTCTGAGCGATCTTCATGTACTTGACTTGGAGACAATGATTTGGGAAGAACTTAAAACAGAGTAAGAGTTTACTTATTAGTCATGCTAAATATTGCTTAATGTATTTCTAACCACTTGCTGAATGCTGAATCTAGTGTTCTCTTTGTTAATGTGAAACAGGAAAGGTGGCCCAGCTCCTAGGTATGATCATTCGGCTGCTGTTTATGCTGACCATTATCTCTTAATCTTTGGCGGTTCCTCTCACTCCACGTGCTTCAACGATCTGTACTTACTTGACTTGCAAACTGTAAGCACTGAATGCTCTTATGTATTTTTGTATACAAGCACACTTGTGCTTTAACTCACATTCTGTAAATATGCAAAGCCAAAGTTTATTTGATAAATTAGCTGATATTTAGTTGTTCTTTGAAAACTTGTTAAAGATCGTCAAATTTTTCCACATGCATTGTTATTGTAGCCTTCTAGGTTGTAGTAGGACTTGCAACTTCAAAGATTTATCAAGTTATATTAACTGCAGGGTTGTTTTGTTCCGATCAAATGACTAGGATCCAACTCCATTCCACTGTCGCTAACTGTAACTAGTACACATCAATACATCATAAGATGACACCCGGATATGTTTTGCAAATTATGTTGTACAGTACACTGAAGGGATACTTTTGAGGGCTTTTCCTCTCGAGCCAAGTTTTAAGTTTAAAATGACTTTAGACTCAACTGAAATTTTTGTGAAATAATGTTTAATTGTAACAGCTGGAGTGGTCTCAACCTGACACTCAAGGTGCACATATAACTCCTAGGAGTGGTCATGCTGGTATGATGATTGACGAAAATTGGTACATAGTTGGTGGTGGAGATAATGCAAGTGGTAATGCCTGAATACATGATGCTGTATTGATGCGTTTTTATTAAATTCTTGTTGTGCTGTTCTTTCAGCTCCAGTATCTAAGGAAATGCACATGTTGTAGGTGCCACTGATACAATCGTAATGAACGCGTCCAAGTTTGTCTGGTCTGTGGTCACTAGTGTGTCAGTTCGAGATCCACTTGCTTGTGAGGTAAGCAGTATTTGCAGTGATGCTGACATGTTTAATCATTGAGATTGCTCATACATCATGTTCTAGAAGGGCATAACTATGAATATTTAGAGCTTGAGCTTTCCATAATATTGTGAATTACTGACTTGTTGTCCAACTTTATCTTCTACTTATTTGATATATTTTCAGGGTCTCACTCTTTCCTCAACCACCATTGATGGCGAAAAGTTTCTAATTGCCTTTGGTGGTTACAATGGGAAATACAACAATGAGGTATTCACTTTAAGGAGATAACTACTATGCATAGTATGATGTTCAAAATGATCCATCTGTAGAATTCTCTCTTTTGATGGTAGTTGTCATGCTTTTCTGAGCTTGTCTCCTCTAGTTGGGGTTTTTGGGTTCAGGGCGAGGTTACATATTCTCCATTTTCCCTTTTCAGTGCTCTTTGTTTCCATTAGCAAATTTTGTACCTTTTGTTTCCATTGACAACATCTTCATTGTCTGAGGAAACTGATGATACTATGCAGGTCTTTGTGATGAAACCCAAGCCAAGAAACTTCGTGCAACCTCGGCTTCTCCAATCCCCAGCTGCCGCTGCCGCTGCTGCTTCTGTGAAAGCTGCCTATGCTGTAATAACTGCTAGTGATGAGAAAACTAAAGATATTGTTGCTACTGACGATTTGGATGTGAAGAGAGCTGAACCTGGAAGTTCTTCCAAACAAATGGTTGCTGAGATTGATGCACTTAATGGGGAGAAAGGAGAACTAGAGTCTCGACTGGGAGAAGTTCGCGCTGAAAACTCAAAGCTAAAGGATAAACTAGATATGGTGAAATTGTCCTATGGTGAATTAACTAAGGTAAAACTGTCTTTCCATATGTTTTCTTTGAGAGTGCAAACTTTCTTTACATGCCGCCAAAGGAATTTCTTTATTCACCATAATAAATTTCCGTTGTTTTTCTTCTTTTGAAGGAACTTAGATCGGTTGAGAATCAGCTAGCTGCTGAGGGTTCAAGATGCCAGAAACTGGAGGTTCTGAACTTGCACACTACAATTAGTTCTGAGCATGAATACACGCATTTTGAACTCTCCTTTGTATGCTTCTGAATGCTTGCCTTTTTTTTCTCTGGTCAATTCAGTCCCAAATTGCTGCTGCGCATAAAAGATTGGAGTCTGCCAGTTCTCTGGAGAATGAACTTGAAGCCTTGCAGCAACAAATATCTCAGGCTGAACAAACCATGACGACTTCTCAGAGACGGAAATCTGGGGGTGTATGGAAGTGGGTGGCAGGAAGTTCAGAGGTTTCCGACAATGAATAGTAAGTCTTATGTGCAACATCCTGAAATGGAACAATGTCTTATGTGTTACCGTGTTAAGATATTGTACTCCCTCCGATCCTAAAAATGTGTCGGGAGTTGTACGTAAGAATTGTGCTAGCCAGTTTAATTCCAGCGACAGTTTTTCTGGATCAGAGGGAGTATCATTTTGCAAAACCTTATTGGTAGAGGTTGATGGAACCCCTGCTTTCTAGTTTCAAGGATACAATGCATGGTGCTGGTCTATAGATCATACTATGGAAGCAAATATGTAAATGGGTAGCCTAGAATGATCTGTGAAATGAACATTAAAGCGCGATTGCCTACATCTTGTTTTTTTAGCATCAACGCTGCTTTGTGAAAAGAGAATCTTAAAACTGACTTGTTTTTAGCAAAATGTTCCTTCACATACATGCAACTCGTATAGGATGAAATCTTGTGGCCTAATTTAGATTTTGACGCTTATCTCTGTACTTACTTTCTTTCTCTAAACAGTTCTTGCATGCTTACAGAACCAAAAACAGCAAAAGCTGTCACTCGAAATTCTTGAGGTAGAGGAATGTGAATGTACGATAAAGCTGCATCTATTTTCATATATGTACTCGTGTTATTCTGATTTCCCTAGTGTAGAGGCCATCTCTGCTCAACTTGCTCAATGTTTCATGGTTAAACTTACAATAGTGTGTGCAACTTATTAACCATTATATGTCAGGTCCACCAAGATAGGCTTGAGTTTCCTTAAACTAGAGTCCATACAAGCTCTCAGCTCTCTTTTTCCAGTTTTCCATATAGCTCGATATAATGGTACAACTTTCAGGAGCACTTGTAACTCTTTAAGCATTTACATGCCAGGTCCTTCAAGCCACCCAGCAGCGAACGACAACGCAGGTGAAGCAGCTACAGTTTTGATACGGCTTGTTTGTCGCAAGCTACTGGGTTCCTCAAGAACTTGCCTGCGACTGATTTTGCGAAGACTTGTCCGAAAACAGTCTTTTGGGTCTTCTGAAGGGGCGCCACCTGGTAGAGATTTTCCATAGGCGACCAGTTTAGACATTGCACAGGAAAAGTATGGCATCATACATAGTACAAGTATACCTAAGATTGTAGTGCATTGGAAGTATATTTTTTTGTTTTTACCATCTCATCACTTGTTGGAGTGGGGTGTACAAATTCATTCATTGGATGTGGAGGAGGATACATTGTTCATAGCGTATATTTACAGACTGTACTATCAGTATCAGGTGTTTTCTTATGGTCGAGTGCATAAATGATTTCTTACCGGAGATGTACCCTCGTCTATCGTTGGCATTTGATCTGGTATTTTGCCCTTCATCCTGAAAAGTTTTGAACATGGCAAAATGTTACCGTGATGTGCTAATCCTCTGAGATTATTCGGTTGAGTTCTTGCTGTGTGGCAAAGTTTAGTCAGGGCGAAGCAAAATCTTACTGTGTGGCTGCAGCTTCAGGTTGCACGAGCAGCAGAGGTCCCAGCTCCGCAGCTGCCACCTGCTCCGGCGACTCCGGCGTCGGCGCTCCCATTTTCGGTGCGTCGGCCATGTCCACCAGATCGACCCACGGCAGCCTGCGGCGGAGCGCCTGCCTCGCATCGTCCGCGAGCGGGGTCACCACGGTCACCCTCCGCAGCGTGGCGAGCTTCCCCTGCGGCAGCGCGGGAGCGAATAGCGCCGCGGCCGCCTCGGGCGTCGCCACGACGTCGGTGGCACCGTGGGCGGCCACCGCGGCCCGCAGGTCGGAGGACGGCGGCAGGAGCACCGTGGTCACTCCGGCTGCCGGGAGCCCGAGGGCGAGCAGCGCTAGGCCGCCGTTGATGCCGGTTCCCCATGCCGGGAGGGAGGCTAGGCAGACCCGGCCCTCTTCGGGGAAGGCCGCGCCGGCGACGGCTGTGACGAGCTCAGCGTGCGTCATGGCCACGTTGCTGCGCGACGACGAGTGGACTACGAGGGCCGTGTCCCAGGCGTTTGGTCGGTCTGCGGCGACGGCGTCGAGCGCGGCCGGGTCGCCGCCGTCCATGAGCTCCTCCGCGGAGAGCGTGCGCGGGTCCGGAGACCGCGACGTGAGCAGCAGCGGAACCGCGCCGGCCGTCCCCGGACCTCCGACCACGATCGCCGCAGTGGCTGCCACCTTAGCGTCCGGGTCGTCGGCGACGACAAGCACGCAGCCGGCGGCGAGGACGCCGAGGAGCAGGGGAGGGAGCAGGAGCGGGTCGTCGTCGGGCGAGAGGAGCACGAGGACGGCGTCGCCGCGGCGGAGGCCGAGGCCGAGGCGCAGCGCGGAGGCGAGCGAGAGCGCGGCGCGGCGCAGGCCGGCGAAGGAGAGCGCGCGGCCCGTGGCGGCGTCGAGGTAGGCGGCGCGCGCCCCGGTCGCCGCGTCGTCCGGGTGCGGCAGGCGGGACAGCACGAACGCCGCCGCGTCGCTGCCGCCGCCGCCGCCGCACTCGAACGCCTCGGCCTCCATGTCGCGCTCTCGCTCCGTCCGCGACGCGCGAGTTTTAAAAGCGTGGTCGGGTCGGTTTTGGCGCGCGGGAGGCATCGTGGAGTCCGCGGGGAGGTTTGTCCGGTGGCGTCAGGCCACGGCCGGCAGCCACGACGACGCCGCCGCCGGCGCAAGCTCTCGTGCATGGGCGCACGCAGAGTAGCCGGCAGCATCTCCAGGAGATATCCCGTCCGTTCTTTGGATCCACTCTTCTGTCCCTTGCCACCGTCCTCTACCTACGGTTCACCCTGTGCAAAATCGAATCGAAATCGAAAACCAAATCGAAAAAAACTGAATTGAAACCGAAATTTAGGTAGAAACCTGACGTTGACTCCCTGGGAGGGACGTGGATGCGTGTATGCAAGTGAATACTTATGATTTGACAAAACCTTAATTATTTTTGGTAGAACAGTGATTTTTTAGCAAAAACAATGATGATTTTGGCAAAATGAATACACGGCCTTTTAAACCTGGCGCCGCCACTGGATGCGTTGGACTTTAGTTTTGTCAAACTAGTCATGTTTATTCTCTCTCGATAATGTTAACCTTTTTTTGAAACAGTCCCGAAGCTTTATTAAATCGTCACAAGGTTTACAGGGACAGAATGAAGATCACCAGGGTGTCTTAACCAGACATGCCTGCCATCTCCAAGTGATAAACTATGCTTCGCGAGATTGTGAGTCTCAAAGTTCAAACTCCTACTTTCAAAAGTAAAAATACACGTAGAAAACGAGATACTTCTATCTATGATTTCATGTATGATTGCCCCATAAGGAGGCGCCGCCTTCGTCTTCATATCCTGGACCACCACCTTGCAATCAGATGCAATATGTAGATCCTTCTCATATAGATCCTCTGCAAGGGCTAACCCTTCCATTATTGCTAAAGCTTCCAGAGTAGGTGGGTCAGAAATGAGAGGAAATAGGAGTGAATATGCTCCCAGGAAATTGCCCTCTCCATCTCTGCAAACAGCAGCCACCGATCCACTCTTATTTGCCATATTCACTGCAGCATCGACATTTATCTTGACCAACCCTTGAGGTGGAGAAATCCACACATGTGCTCTTGGAAGATGAACTCTGGATCGATTAGATTCTGTAGGTCTCGAGCATGTGATCTCCCCAATAACTCGATAATATTAACTGACTGAGGTTTATCGAGAAGGAGGAACTACGAGCTGATGTTTCCATAGCCGTTTGATTGAGATCAAATGATTTGAATTTCTTTTTCTTTCAAAAAAGTAAATTTTATGTATGAAAAAAATGTATGTCCTACAACTAAAACTGTCATCTCCCTACAACAACTTAAACTGCTAAGAAAAAACTAATGCAATTGCCACCCTTACAAGATATATGCAAGATTTCAAGGACACCATGCAAGATTATCCCGTGATGTGGAAATCTGAGAAGATTTCAAGGACGTTTGAATCATAACGAACCAGAGAAGGTGACGTGGAAGAAACCTCCTATTAACTCATACAAGTTAAAACGTCAATCCTGCTTATTTTGATAATGACTCAGGTGCGGCGGCTGCAATTCTTCGAAGAAGCCTTGGAGAGGCTCTTGCATTGGCATCATGGCTGCTATACCACATTCATGACGCGACAACGGCAGAAGTGATTGCGCTTCAATGAGGTTTGAAACTGGTGGAAGGTCTTGTCTGCCAACTAGTAATTGTTGAGTCGGATTCACTAGAAATTATTCAAGCAAGATTGAAATATGGAGTCCTTACATTGCTATTTTGGCGGATTTTTTTCAAACGGCTTTCCATATAGGCAGGTGTTGTTTCTTTCATGCATTGTCTTAGGGAGGCTAACAAGTTGGCGCACAATGTAGTTAGGCATAGTTTCGATCCGAATTCTACTTTTGTTTGGGATGGTGATCAGTGGCGAGGGGCCGAATGGTCCATAGCCCGCCGAGTAAATAGCAAAAAACTATCATTTATGAGTTAGGCTTGCGGAAAACTACATTTTTTTTCTTAATTTTCCAAAAAACTATCACTTTTTTGGTAACCATTGGCAAAAAAACCAAATCTCAAAATGGATTAGTTTTAATGCGGTTTATGACATTTATGGTGCACCTGTCAGGATTTGTTAAGTTTGACTGTTATGACAGATGGAACCCACATGTCAGTCCGTTCAATATTTAAAAAATCAAAAAAATAAAAATCGGCAAAAGAAAATGTGAAATATTTTTTGGACCAAAACAACATTTTTTCCTTGAAATGTTTTTATCCAGAAAAAAAATTTGGCCCACAAAAACCAACTATTTTCCGAAAACTATATTTTTTACCCATTTTTTGCCCACACAGTATTCCGTCTAAGATGAGGGGGGACTTTCGAGGGAAATAATATTTGTTTGGTCGATTTTTTTTCCTCGGAAAAAATGTTTTTGGGGAAAAATATATTTTGGGAAAGAAATGTGTTTTTTGTCCGAAAATATATTTGTTTGGGGGGAAATGCGTTTTTGTCAAAAAAAATATTTTTGGGGTAAAAAAATACTTAATTTTGGGTAAAAAAAATTAGGAAAGAAATGTGTTTTTTGTCCGAAAATGAATTGTTTCGGTAAAAATAACTATTTTTAGGTAAACATATATTTTTGGGAAAGAAATGTGTTATTTATCCAAAAATATATATTTTGGGGAAAAATATTTTTTTTTGGAAAGATATGTGATTTTGTCCGAAAATATATTTTGGATAAAAAAATATATTTTCGGGAAAATGTATTTTTTTTGCCTGATTTTTTTCTTCCCAAGTTCTTTTTGAAAAGGAAACAGACTGATATGTGAGCTCCATCTGTCATAACGGTCAAAGCTAACAACTTATGACAAGTGGGCCACAGATGTCATAAACCACATTAAAATTAAACCATTTTGAGTTTTGCTTTTTTTACCAACGGTTACCAATTTGTTTTGCTATTTATGTGGCATATATCTATTGTTGGGCCATAAAATACAAGCCCAATAACTATTTCCTACAGCTGGGCCACCCAACTGATGGTGATACTCCTAGGTTTTTTACTTTCAGTCATTTTGAATGATGTAACCTTGGTTTGAGTTAATAAAGTGCATCAATTGGTTTTCACTTAAAAAAAGCATTGGCTCATATGTTGGTTACCCAGAAACACCCCCTTATATTAATCACAAATAAATATATAAATAAAGTTTCTGTGCAACACTAAATTTGTTGCTTTTCTATTGTTCTCCTTATTTATCGAAAGATTACAACATGCTACAATTTTTTTCGGATCATGCCATCTCACGATCGAACGAGACGCTCTAGGCGATCGTAACATCTCAGGCAACGCATAGGCCGCGTCAACCCCCACGCTAACTGAGCTTAAATGAATTCGACCGAAACAAAACAACTAACCTGACAAAACGAACAACTAGATTTATTCAACATTTTTTTTCCAAAATAATTGAAAATGGTGAAAACGGCGATAACACCTATTGATAGATTCTAGATGACCCACAGTATGATCACTTTTAATCTTCGAGACATGCAACAAGAAATCATGTTTTTTTTATTTAGACTAGACTTGTTTACTTCATCAAAATAAAAACCTTTTCAACATAGGTTCCTGCTTTTACACTATATTATAGTACCTCCGTCCAGAAATACTTGACGTGGTTTTAGTTAAAATTTGTACTAAAATCATGTAAAGTATTTTCTAATGAAGGGAGTACACATTAGCTAGGTAATGATACAATCAGATATTAAGATATACTTCCTCCGTTCACAAATAGATGACATGGTTTTAGTTAAAATTCGAACTAAAACTACATAATCTATTTGTGAACGGAGGGAGTGATATTTTATTATATAGATTTAACATGAGATGTAGGAAATATAATTTTATTAAATTTGAAGCATATATTTACATCAATGTGATATAGTTATTTCCTTTTGATACATTGTTTATTTTTTTGATTTTATCTATTTAACAAAATATCTAGACTTGTTTTTTTAATAAAGAACAATGGCCTAATTCTTTACATACTAATTTCTGTTACTTAGATGAATATCAATTATATGATGGTGTCCGTGTTATTTTATTTCTGTATGGCTATGATTGTATACAAATACTACACTCAATCCGAACAAGGGATAAATATCATTGTAGAAAGGCACAAAGTTGATGATGTTTATGGAATGCATGCAACATGCTTGTCAATTTTATTGTGCAAGTAAAGAAAAGGTGTAATAGGATGAGTAGTTTACCGTATAACCATTGCATTTATTGTTTATTGGTTCTCCTGTTTCTAAATGCCTCTTCCATATCTTTGGGTTCCACAATCCTTGGCCCATGCAACACTCAATCTTGAATCGACATCATTTAGCCAAACTCATATGACATGAGATGCATCTAGTTTTCTTTCTTTGGTTGGTAAAAGAATATGTATAAATAAGCGTTGTATTTTGTACAAAAGCTTTATCAGTTGTAATCCACTGGTGATTGGTTTGTCCATAGACATCCTTCGACGGCGGGGAGGGAAGGAGGATGGGGATGTGAAGATGAGTGTGTGTGTGTGTGGGGGGGGGGTCCACTTGTTCGCTATTCGAACTTAAGTCATGTTCTTATTTATCAGAATCTTATCTTGCCAACCAACATTTTTGTTTGAATGAGTACGATTTCAAAGAATTAACATATTTTGGCATGAAGTGAGTCTTGGCAAAAATAATTGCAAAGCAAAACTGTTATATTTTTTTGTAATGGAATCATTTTTTGGGAGATGGTGGCTTTTCCCTTTTTTCACGGGGTCAGCAAAATCATGAGTTAAGAAGCACTCGTTGCAGCGAACACTCCCACCTCTTATGCGGTTGACAGATGATACACTTTACGCACGCCGCTTATCGTGATATGGAGGTTCCCATTATTAGGGCTCCTTTGGTTCAAAGGAAATATGGAGGAAAGATGTAGGAATAGGAAATTTTCCTATGGTGATACTATTCATGCCTTTGGTTCAAAGGAATTGAGTAAAGGAAAATTGGAGGAAAGTTTCCTTTGATCTCAGTTTCAAAGGAAAAATGTAGGAATTTTAGCATCTACTAGGACCTCTTTTTCAAATTCCTATGCACGAAGAACGAGGTTAAGATGCTTAGTGGCATAATAATATTTTAACTATACATTTTTATGTGATTTAACTTTTATTTGACCATGTTTATTAGAATTCCTACGTTTTTCCTATTCCTTTGAGGCCTCCTTTGGTTCATAGGATAGGATTATCATAGTAATAGGAATTTTGTAGGAAATGAGATGACATGTATCTCCAATCCTATGAGTAGGGATAGGAAAAGAGATGTCATTTGGTTCACACCAAAGGAATTTTTCCATTGAGTCTAGGCTCATTTTTATTTTCCTTTGAAATGTGAAGGATAGGAATCAATCCTATGTAGGAACTAGAATATTACCCCGCGCGTTGCAGCGGATATTTCCATAAGAACTCTACAATGGATGATGTGGATAATTTTTGAATAGCTAAAAATAGATTATGTGTATATCTTGTATGTAGATTGTAGACATCGACTATTATATGAATAAATGTTGGTAGAGATGATATGAACAATTGCTTGGTTGATCGATAAAGTGATGTTCATACACCCGCGTGTTGCGGCATAAATCTTTTTAAGGATTTTATTGTTAAACAAAATGAGTTAAAGATGTATGGAATATGAAGTTTTTGTTATAGACGCATGCAAGATTCAGTTGATCACAATAGTCTATATCTCTATAAGAACTTTGCAATGTAAATTGAAAAGCTATAAGATGCATGTAAATAAAATTGGATGACATGGAAAAATGATTGGCTAAAATAGTGGGTGAAGTGGATAAATTGCATGTTAATATAGATAACATAAATTCATCTTAGTATGACATGGACAAATGATTGGCTATAGTAGTGGATGATGTGGATAGCTTGCATGTTGAGATAGACACTTTAAATGCATCTTAGTGGGGTTTTATCTTATAAGAGATATAGATAGGAATCCATTCCTATGAACCAAAAGGCTCTAAAGGAAAAAATCCTATAAGAATCCTATCCTACAAAATTCCTATGATATTCCTCCAAACCAAAGGAAGCCTGAACCAAATAGCAAAGTTGATAGAATTCCTATGTTTACCAATCCTCTGTTTTGCATGTGCATTCCTATCCTATTCCTTTGTTTTTCCTATTCCTGTGATATTAGAATCCTGCAAACCAAAGGAGCCCTTAGTTTATTAGAGGCATGGGTGTGCCTGCCGCGAAAGTAAACATGTGCTTGCACAAGCTCTCTGAAAAAAGTAAAACATTTTTTCTTTTTTTAAAGGCACGTGGCGTATCTTTTGCGAAAACAAATCTATGCCTCCACGAGAGGCACGATCATACCTCTTGATATTTTTTATTTTTAGAGGTACGGAACGTGCCTCTCTCGAAAGTAAATATGTGCCTCCACGAGAAGCATGATCATGCCTCTCGAAAGAAAAAAAATATTTTTCCATTTTTATAGAGGCACGGACATGCCTCTCACATAAGCAAACATGTGCCTCCATGATAATCACGATCGTGCCTCACGGAAAAAAATACATGTTTTCTTAAGGCACGTGGCGTGACTCTCGCGGAAGCAACCCTATGCCTCCACGAGAGGCTCATAAAAATTAAAAAAAATGCATTTTCTTTTGCATAATTGTTTTTCTCTAAAATGTAAGAACAGGTTGAAGCCAAAAAAAAACCATGTAATCCCCGAAAACACGTAAAAGAAATTCCGATAAAAACCTTCAACACGCGACATGTGGTACTCTTTCAGCATACCAGAAAGTAACCTTTGCAAGCTCCAAAACAAGAACTCTTCAGATAGTTGTTCTCAGGATCAGATATGAGTCAAAAACAAAGAAAAGTAAAAAGCCCATAAAGAAGAATCCCCAAGCGGCCATATGTACCCAGAGCCCATACAAATCCCGCCATCAGGCCCAAACCGTACAAAATCTGGCACGGGTAGCAGAGTGGATGGATAAGAGAGTGTATCCTACCCAGCGAGCTTAACGCCAGAGCAGAGAAAGCACACCGCAATGGCGTCGCCGTCGTGTGCCTCCACGCTGCCCTGGACCGCCGCCGCCTCCTCCCCCTACTCCGGCGCCGCCTCCTCCCCGCGCACCCTCCAGACCCGCCGCGCCCCGTCGCTGGTCATCGTCGCGCAGGGCAGGGTCAAGAAGTACCGCCAGGTCCGTCTCCGTCCGTCACCCGACCCAGTTCCCTGTTTTCTTTTCTTCAGATGTTCGCCTTTGTAGATTGGAAGAAGTGCCAATTAATTTTACAATGAGAAGTAATCTGCACGCTTGAATCGATTGAGTGTGCCAACTACAACTGGCAATGTTCATCTTGGCCTGACCGCTATGCCTTTGGATACTTATATATCGGTGTGTGTGATTAACATGTGCACACATTTCATTCGATTTGTTGGTGCTGTGTAGGTCATACTGATGGATGACATCGAGGAGATAAGCGGCAAGAAGGGGGACACCATGAAGGTGCGCGCCGGGTTCTACCGCAACTTCCTGCTCCCCAAGGGCAAGGCCACGCTGCTCACCCCGGACGTCCTCAAGTAACTCCCCCCCTCCCTGCTCTGCCCTGCACTCGTCATGTCAGCCTCTCATTTTTGCATATGAGATAACATGTAGAGTACTAGTCTGTCTTGTGGTAAGTAGTACATTACTCTCTCAAGGCTGAATTGATTTTCAGCTTGACTGAAACTTGATTCTGTCTGCACATGTTCTATTTGGGTTGAGCATGTGTTCAAAAATACTACGCTCAACGGAGTCGATGTTCAGTTCGGTGTATAAACGCACTAAGATTAGTAAGTTTGTTTCCTCTGCTCCTCATTGCAGGGAAATGCACTCGTTGGTCCAGAGTAGTAGTAGTTTCTAAGTTGAAAACAATGCACTCGTTGGTAGCCTTCATGCATTACATTGTTTTCTCAAGGCTGACTTGGTTTTCAGCTTGACTCTGCACATGTTCTATTTGGATTAATAAGCATGTGTTTAGAAAAGAACGTTCGACAGAGTCGATGTTTAGTTTGGTGTGTAAACAGCACTAAGATTAGTAAGTTTGTTTCCTCTGCTCCTCTTTGCAGGGAAATGGCGCTGGAGCAGGAGAGAATCGACGCTGAAAAGAAGCGGGTAAGACAATACTTACTGTATATGGTTGGAGGCTTGATAACAAAAATACGGTCGCAGTTTAATCTTACCATCTTAGATGTCTGAAAAAGTAAGCAACGGTTGCGGATTCGATCCTATATCCTTATTTTGTGGAAAAGAAAGCATAGTTGCAGTTCAACATCATAGGATCTGAAAACGTTAGTGCACTTGGGTTTTGACCTTATATCCTTATTTCCTAGGAAGAAGCATAGTTGTACTTCAACCTAGTATCTTTGTGTAGCATACCTGTAGTTTAACCTTGCCATCTTTATTTTCTTGATATAGTTGTAGTTTAACCTTAGTATCAACATTCTCAAAAACCAAAACTATTAAGCACACCATATTTCTACGGATCCTTAGCCTTGGCATAAACCCGCAATCTTTCTGTACTTGAGTAGGTAAAAGAAGAGGCACAACAACTCGCGCGTGTATTCGAGACCATTGGCGCGTTCAAGGTGCCACGTAAAGGTGGCAAAGGAAAGCAGATCTTCGGGAGGCAAGTCCTACTCGAACAATTTCATCGCCTATCTTCTTACTTTCTCATGTTTACATACATCCTCTGACAATTTTTCTCTGCCCTACACAGTGTCACATCGCAAGATCTCGTTGACATCATCAAGTCACAACTCAACAGGTAGCAAATCCTTTCGAATGGTTACAGTACAAAAAGCAACCAAAACTTGCCATCATGATCGCTTCGCTTACAGCCTAAGTAATTAATCACTGAAACGTGGAAACCACACAGGGATGTGGACAAGCGGCTGGTGGAGGTCCCGGACATCCGCGAGGTCGGGGAGTACGTCGCGGAGATCAAGCTCCACCCCGATGTCACGGCCAGGGTGAGGCTCACTGTGTATGCCAAGTGAGCCCAAGCAGGGCATTCAGTGGATGATGAAGTCTAATCCTGCAACTGTTGTGCCTGGGAGCTAGCGAGGATGGGTTTTACAAAAATGTTGTTCATGGTGTTTTATACTTTAGGAGAAAGAGCTGTTAACATTTTACCAAGTGAATATGTGAAATCGTTTTTTTTTTGTTCATTTGCGTGCAGAGATTTTGCTGAATAAATCAGATTTTCCATCCTGCAATTGTTCTTTTTTTTTGGAGAAAGTCTACAAAGAAGCCTAAAATGTTAGTGCGAACAATTCAGTCACAGAGATCAGATCTTGTTCTAGCTGAATTAGCAAAAGCCAAGTGATACAGACACAACCAAACCAAACACAACACACTCAAGTTTTCTCAGGCAACAACAATTCAGGCTATGTTGGGAAACTCGTAGAATGCAGGAACATTATCCTGTCCATACTTCATTTGGACACAAGACACTAAGTGAAGCCACAGAAAGTAAAAACTAAGAGTGCAAGCATCCATTACATGAAGACAACATATCCACATCATTATTAAACCAACGAACCTAGTCCACACATCTTTGCTGATTTTACTCATGTTCCGCCATGTCACCAAAAAGAACAGACGCAATCTCAACTAAGTGACCTTAGAATGACACAATTGTGGCCATGCCAAAAATAAGATCAACTGTTGCTAAAACATCGACTACATGCTACACCACCCCCCCTCACGTCAAGGCGGGACAGGGGGTATACGGAAGCCGAACAGATGCCTGACCTAGGATAATGAAATGTACCATATTGAACAATAGACTCTAACCAATTCATCCAAAAGACCGATCTGTTAGAGAAGGGCTGGTAATATATTTATTTTAACACACACCCTCACGTCAAGGCGGGACAGGGGGCATACGAGAGCCAAACAGATGCCTGACCTGGGATGATGAAATGTACCACATTGAACAATAGACTCTAACCAATTCATCCAAAAGACCGATCTGTTGGAGAAGTGCTGGTAATATATTTATTTTAACACACACCCTCACGTCAAGGCGGGACAGGGGGCATACGGGAGCCGAACAGATGCCTGACCTAGGATGATGAAATGTACCATATTGAACAATAGACTCTAACCAATTCATCCAAAAGACCGATCTGTTGGAGAAGTGATGGTAATATATTTGTTTTAACACCCCCCCCCTCACGTCAAGGCGGGACAGGGGGTATACGGAAGCCGAACAGATGCCTGGCCTAGGATGATGAAATGTACCATATTGAACAATAGACTCTAACCAATTCATCCAAAAGACCGATCTGTTAGAGAAGGGCTGGTAATATATTTATTTCAACACATCCCGAGAATTTGACACACACAGCTAGAAACATCATAACCATCGTTTAAGACCTACCTTAGAGGGTGTCTCAGGCAGCAATTCTGCATATGATTGCATCTTGCAATCTAGAAATTGCTACATCTTGCGGAGTTGTTTTGTATTTCTACCAATTGGAGCTAAAAGGAAAATTTAGTCAAGGAAAGGAAGAATAAAAATAGTTATGATGCTCAAGATCACAACACAATAACACATATTTATAACAACATCCATATTAGCATATAACTAGTGTTAGGTTCAACAGAGTACCTTCATAATATTTGGTTATATCTATCTGGGGTATTGTTGATGAGTTCTTCCACCGCTTTCATCTCCAATATGTCATAATTTTTTATTCAGTGATCATTTGAATTCCTCGATTCAGAAGGATAATGAATCACATGAATGCGTAACGGGTAGAAATCATATGAAACTGAGAGCGCACGCAAAAAGTAACGGGTAGAAATTATATGAAACTGAGAGCACTCGCCCATTTAGTATTTTTGAAAAATAAGATAAAAAGAGAGAGAAATAAGTTATTGAAATATGACAGTTGCATGCAACAAGAGATCTTAAGATGAAGATAACACAATTACAAGAGTAAAAATATGGCCCATTTACTAGAAGATTTAGCAAGCATCATGGAGAAAACATCAACCAGAAGGTTAAACAAAATGGGAGAGAGTGGATCTCCGTGTTTAACGCATTTGCTACCCACAAAATATGGCCCATTAAAATCATCCAGCCCGACACAAAAAGAGCTCCGTTGGGTGGAGCTAATGACCCCGTTCATTCACTTATTACCAAAACCTTTAGAAGTGACCATTTCTACAAAGAAATATCAGTTTACTTTGTCACATGCCTTCTCATAGTCTATCTTAAGAACAATCTCGGGCTGCCCTGAGTTATAAACTTCATGTATCGCCTCATGGGCAGTAACTACTTTTTCTAAAAATATAACGACCATGGATAAAGGCAGTTTGATAGGTAGATAAAAGTCTATCACAAATAGGAGAAATCCTATTGGTCAAACCTTACCGAAGATCTTCACAGAATAATTGCTAAGACTAACTTGTCTAAATTTCCTCATCTCTTAAGCAGCCATTGTCAAAATCTCTCCCAAAAGCCATAAAGTCATCCTTAATGATGCCCCCAAATTTTTGATAAGAAAAGGAATGAGAGCCCATTCGGCCGAGGAGCTCCACTAGCTTAGGATCTCATTAATGGCAGGCTTAGTTTTCTTCTCAGAACAGGGTTTTCTTCAAGTGCCTCATTTACCTCAATGGTGACACGTTCATTAGCTCCAATGCCAAACAAAGACTTGTAATAATCACTATCAACTTTGAGCATATCATAAGTGGAGGAAACAGGGCCGAGCTGTCAGAATTTTACCCAAGTGAAATTCTTTGTTTTTGTTCATCCATTTCCATATATTTTTTTTCTTTTTTCAGTTTTTTCATGCATTGGTCCTTGTCGCGGTCCTACCTGTAATGCAAAGCCAGCTCACAGTGTACTACGTACATATATACTGTATCTTGTTTGACTGGAAGATTCTCCCTCTGTGTGTGAAAATTTGTGTGGATGCTGTAAACCTTGAGCTCCAGAGCGTCCATTTCTATTAATCCATCTGTTGATCTGTGGTAATTGGCTGTCGTTTTCTCTCCTCGGTGGTTGCTGACTGGCTTGTTTTGTTTGTTTTCCGGAGAGCGGCGGTGCCGTCCGATCATCTGGATCCACTGCATTTTTTTATTTTCTCCTCGGTGCTGCATTTTTTTATTTGTAGATTCTCTCTCTTTCTGGACTGTCTGAAAACGAGATGAAATGACATGTTATATGTGTAATCTAATCAGTAGTTTCAGGGATAGGTTGGCTTATTACAATGCATTCGCCGCAGGCCGACCAAAGTAATACTCTCTCCGTTTTAAAATAGAAGACTTCTATTTATTCACATATCTATTTTAAATGAACACTGTTAAGTCTTACGGTTATCTTTGGTTGGAACTATTATTTTAAATTTTATTTCACATACCAGAGGTAAGCTGGATTTTCTTGGTTTACTAGTTGATTGATCGGTTGGTAGGTGGTAGCCAACTGACACCACGCAGGTTTGGTAATAAAATCAATGATAAGTCCGATCATTAAATTTCTTAAAAGAACACTGTTAGCTCTTACGGTTATCTTTGGTTGGAACTATTGTTTCAAATTTTATTTCACAAAGCTATGATTGTTAGGACAACATGGTCAGATGAGAAGGCTTACGACAGACAAATGGTCATTTTTACAACAAGCCTTGCGTATGAAAGGTTTGGACGAGACCAGGAGGAAACAGGTTGAATCCTTTACACAAAAAGGATGCGTAGGGATCAAATTAATGATGACATAGTTCATTATTTTCAGAGGCATGAGGGGTTGAAATAAGGTGATCATGTGTCCCCTATCTGTTCAATATCGTGGTCGATATGATAGTTGTTCCCATTGGTTGAGCCAAGGAGGACGGGCAGGTGGGTGGACTCGTTCCTCATCTCATCAATGAGGGAGAGTGTCCATACTGCAATATGACACTATTATCTTCATGAAACATGATTTGGTAAAGACTAGGAATATGAAGCTCGTGGTGTGTCTCTTTGAACAACTGTCAGGGTTGAAAATTAATATTAACAAGAGTGAATTGTTCTGTTTTGGGCGCACTAAGGAACAAAAGGAAAACTATAAAAAAATGGGTGCGGGTTGGGGTCGCTCCCATCCAGTTACCTGGGAATCCCAATTCATCACAAGAAGCTCACCAATAAAGAGTGGAAGAGCATAGAGGATCGATTTAAGAAGAAACTAAGTTGTTAGAAGGGCAAACTTATATCATATGGAGGTTGGGAATCCTGATTAATTTTGTATTTACTAGCATGCCAATGTTCCTGTTGTCTTTCTTTTAATTACCGACGGGGGGTGGGGGGGTATGGAAAACAATTGGACTTCTATCGACCACGATTATTCTGGCAAAGTGATGAAACAGAATCCAAGTACTGGTTGGCTAAGTGGGATATCATTTGTCGACCGAAGGACCAAAGGGCTTAGAGATCAAAATCTTGAGGTAAAAAACAGATGTCTACTTAGTAAATGGATTTACAGACTTTTAGTTGAGGATGAGGGTGTATGGATTCAGATATTGCGTAACACATATTTGTATTCCAAAACCCTTACACAAGTGGCGGCATAGCCGAGACTAAGGTCACCTTTCAATAGGTCTGAATTCAATGTTGAGAACAATACTATCATTAGATTTTGGGAAGATCCATAGCTAGGGGAGTCGCCATTGACCATGCAATATCCAAACCTTTATCATATTGCACAAAGAAAATATGCTTTTGCAAGCAAAGTTTTAAAACCAGTTCCCTTAAATGTTTAGTTCAGGCGTTCCCTGGTGGGAAAACAATGGACTAGTTGGCTTCATCTCGTGCGTAGGTTGATGGATGCTAACCTATCTGATGAACCTAATAAGTTAGTTTGATAATTGTCGATATCAGGATAGTTCTCGGTCAAATCTATGTACATTATCACTGAATATTTGTAAGGTTAAAGTTCCCCTTAAAACACCATCAGTCTCAAACCAAAAGCAAACTGAAAAAGATACAAGCTCATCGACGCTAATGGACCTCGAAGCATCGGACGAAACACCGCGTGCTCATTTATCCACAGAGATTTTTGCTCAATTTGCAAGATATATACCATCCACTGATCGACATTGTCCTTGTCATGATCCTACCTGTAATGTAAAGCCAGATCGGAGTGTACTATATGTCGTTGACAGGAAGATTCTCAGTGCCATTGCGTGGATGCTGTAAACTGCAGCTGGCTTGAGCTCTACAACATCATCTTTTCTATTAATCCATTTTGTGTGGTGTTGATCTCATCTCATTCTCATCTGTGGTTAATCTGTAGTAACTGTGATTGGTTATGATGTTGGTGGCCGTCGTTTTCTCTCCTCGGTGGCAATGGTGCGTCGTTGCTGTCATATTTTTGTTTCTTTTCACTTTTCCAGGGAGCGGCGATGCCGTCCGATAGACCGAATCCACAGCATTTAATTTTCTTCGCATGCACGCACTGACGCACGTACGTGTGGATACTCTGTCTGCGAATGAAGATATTGTCTTAAGATGATCATCTATGTGAGTATCAGTTTCAGGGGTAGGTACGTGGATAAAAATCAACGTTTAAAATAGCCGGCTATTTCATTTAGCCCCGGCATTTTCAGAAGCTAAGAAAGGCTATAGCCTAGGCTATAGCGGCTAATCCATTTAGCCGTTTTTCAAAAACAAAGAAAATATTAGTCATATTTTGCCAAAAAAGGAAAGGAAACTATGATTCAAAACATAATTCGAGCTACAACTCATTCATCTATTCAACCCAAACAAGTATTCAACTATTCAACTCATAAGTAATATCGAATCAGGTTGAATAGAAAGAGATAAAAAGCAAAAGAGAAAAAATTTCAGAAAACAGAGAATTTAGCGGCTAAATAGGGTTATAGCCGGCTATTAGTGATTTTTTTTATTTAGCCAACAAATGGCATAGCAGGTTTCCCAACAGGCTATAGCTTGGCTATAGACGGCTATTTAAAACTTTGATAAAAATGCATGTGCTGCCAGTTCATCCAAATAATTACTTCATCCGTTTCAAAAAGAATGTCGAAAATTTTATCTAAATACGAATGTATCTATATACTTGGTTTAAACTTGAGCTAAGTTCATGTAAAGTAATTCAGAACGAAGGAAGTATTTTGCAGAGTGATCTACCAAAGGTAAGTCAGCTAATTGTTTGATTGATCAGTCGGTAGCCAGCCAACCGACAGCACGCGGATATATCTGAGTGTGGAGTGTTGAACAAATGGAGGTAGCCAGGGACCATCTTAGCTAGTCCTAGATCAGCCGGATTAGGTAACCTTTTATTGAGTAATGAAGTTTTTGTAGCCGCCCCCCGGTCTAACTGTCCCAAAGTGACAGACTATTACCTCATTTATAAAGTCGGGAGATCAAGTCCCTTGCTGTGTGAAACATTTGCATCTTTCTCATTTGCATAAACATCACTGAAAAAAGAGAGGGGCGGTCAGCGGCAACAATGTGGCACGCAATGAAATGGTGGCTGATGGAATATGATGTAGTACCGGCCATCTCTCACACTTGAGGCAATTGTCTAACGATGGAGACGCTGACGAGACCGGCCGACTGCCTGTGTGTACCATCGACAATGAGAAGCTTCCATGCATATCTGCTAAAAAGATAGAGAACAGCAAAAAGGGGTAGGGCAAGCAGGAAGATCATATCCACAGATAGGCACGTATCACCAGCAAAAGTAGCAAAAGTGCTCGCTTTCGCCCTTCTCCATCGGTGGCCAAGTACAGGTGACAGCACTGCATGCATGCGCCGCTATATCCTTTTCATCCACTACGATTTAAGGGCATCTCCAATATGAATCCTTAGACCATTTTTATCATCCAATGCAATTATATATCTGTTCGCGGGTTGAACCATTTGTTCGTTTTTTCGTCAATCCGACTTAGACTGAGGGGCTTTGCGAGAGTCTGGATCACTGAAACACCCTCATTCGATGACATGATCCCACCTAAAATTCGTACGTGCCATAAATCTTTCTAGCACGCGAAGCAGTGACCGCAAATCCGTGCCGGTTGAGCAACCGTGACCGCTCCCTAGAAAGACTTGCCTGCTCACTGGAGTTGTAGCTTCGGTCTTCGTGCCTGTTCGCTCACTCAAACGGGCATGGATGCTAGCCGAGAAAGACGTGACTGCTCATTGGAGTTGTAGCTTCGGTCTTCGCATTTGTTTAATATCGGATACACGGGATGGTCAAGAGCACCGGTCTTCGCGTCTGCTCAATGTTAGATACACGCGTTGATCAGGAGTACCAGTTTCGCGCCTATTCAATACCGAAGACATGCAACGGGACAAAGGAGGTCTCGGATGCCGAAATGATGACGATGGAGGAGGTCTCGGATGCCGAGATCGAGCCCTTGCCCGCGTTGATCCGTACTGGCATCACCATGGGCCATGTGTAGGCCCACTTCAACACCATCATGACAGAGAACCCAACGCCACCGCCGCTTTCTGCTTTCTGACAGATTCTAGAGGAGTAGAGATACAACATAAACCTCCTCTAGGAGCACCGGCAGGGCGAAACCCAAATCTACGGCGACGAGGCGAGCGAGATGGCCTTGGCCATCATGGCGGCACAAACCCCGAACTTCTTCGAGCAACATCGAATGCTCTACAAGGCACGTGAACAGTCGCCAATGGGGCGTACAGCCCTCCTCTCCCACTAGCAAGTGTCGTGTGAGTGGCGATCGGATGATATATCCGGGCCAGTGGTGTGACGGGCGAGCAGTTTGCTCGCACGTGTACCTGTGTAGTAGGAGTAGTTGTATGATCCACAAGCAGAACGTTTCATGCACGCGAAAAAGCAGATACTACCGCACATCATAATCATATCCACGGTTTGACAAAAGGTGGCGGACACTTTGCGTTCATTCCTAGGCACGTATCACCGGCTAAAGCGTGCCTCCACTTCTGCCGTTTCCGATCAGTGGCCTGCCGTTGGTGTTAGCGTAGGTGGCACCGTTACAGCATTGCATGCGCACTGGTCTCAGTTCAGATATTCGCTCCGTACTGAAATATAGGTAGTTGGATATAGATAAATGAGAGTATATGTTTATGTACATAAATTGCATATCATATTTTTATAACAAGAAGAAAATTATAAGAACAAAGCGATTACCACTCGCTGGAATAAAACGTAGCAACAATTTTACATTCGGTTAGTCCAAAGATAGCCATCAACGCTAGCACGACTACATAGCAAAAGAGCATGCCCAAACCGAAAACCTCCCGACGACTCGACCGACGTCGATCACTTTCGAATAGCAATATATTCCGCTAAGCTTTCCTTGTCGACGCACTATCGCCCTTAAATCTTAATGCCTTAAAGGAGGTGGCAAGGGAAGGGTAGGACTCAATGGGTTATTATGCAATTGTTGATATCCAAGGTGTGTCTACGACCACATCACGAAAACTCATAATTTTAGTGGATTCGGACGTTTTGTGGGGTGATGGCTCAAGTTTTTGGTCTCGAGCCGATTTCCTCTTCCAAGCTAGAATCCCAAAGGTGTGCCTATGGTGAGGTAAGTAAACACAATTTTGGCCAATTCACGTCCGTTTCGTGGGCTATATCTCACTGGTTTGAAGTTTTGACGCACTTTTCATGTTTAGGGAAAGTGCGCTCACGACAATGTCACAACAGAAACTCACAAATTTGGCTGATTGAACCATTTCATGGGCTATTGCTCACAGATTTGATGTTTCAGAACAATTTTGCACTTTTAAGAATCCCAAGGTGTGGTTACAACAAGATCGCGGAAACTCACGGTTTTAACATATTCGACTTGTTTAGGGGGCTATTGCTCAACATTTTAGGGTTCTTGCATGAATTCCATGTTTGGGGAACCATGAAGTGCTCTTAGAACGAGGTCGTGAAAACTCACAGTTTTATCCGATTTGGCATGTTTCATGACTCTTGCTCACGATTCTAGGATTCTGAGGCGATTTCATTTTTGGGGAACTTTTAGGTGTGATTACGACCAAGTCACGGAACTTTTGGTTTTGAGTGATTTGGGCTTTTGCTCATATTTTTTTGGTGTTTCGGGGATTTTCACGTTCAACTTCCAATTTTGACCAGACTGAACAGTTTTGTGAGCTATTGCTCATAGTTTTATTATCATGGTGATTTCCATGTTTAGGGGACCCTACGGCGTGCTTACGGCAAGGCCAAGGAAATTTGTTGTACTAACCGATTCAATCTGTTTCATGGACTATTGCTCTAGATTTGTTGTACTAACATCCCCCTAGATTTGTGAAATAAAATTTAAAATAATAGTTCCAACCAAAGATAATTGTAAGAGTTAACTGTGTTCTTTTAAGAATTTGAAGGATGGGAGTTATCTTCGATTTTATTACCAACAAGATGTACAATACAAGCTACATCCATCAGGCTCAAACCAAAGAAGATACAAGCTCGTCGATCAACACCCGCAGAGATTTTGCTCAAATTGCAAGACACCATCCATTGATCGATTGTCTTTGTCACGATCCTACCTGTAATTTAGAGTGTACTATATCTTGTTAACAGGAAGATTTCCAGTGCCATTGAAATTGCAGCTGGCTTGATCATCTCATTCTCATCTGTGGTTAATCTGTAACTATATATGATTGGTTATGATCTGGGTGGCCGTCGTCTTCTCTCCTCGGTGGCAATGGTGCATCGTTGCTGTCATATTTTTGTTTCTTTTCACTTTTTCAGGGAGCGCCGGTGCCGTCTGATAGACCGGATCCACATCATTCATCTTTTCTGCATGCACGTGTGTGGATTCTCTCTACCTGAAAATGAAATAACATGTTTATATATATATATATATATATATATATATCGATTTCAGGAACAGGTGAATAGAAATGCATGACCCGGCCAAATAATTACTCCCTCCGATATATAATAAGTGTCGCTCATTTAGTATAAAATTTATACTAGCTTAGTACAAAATGAGTGACACTTACTATGGATCGGAGGGAGTACTATATTTAGCAAGGTAATAAGCCAGTTTTAGGTAGCTAATTGTCTGATCGGTCGGTTGGTAACCTTGATTGAGTACCATCTTAGCTAGTACAGCAGCAAGATTAGCTAACCTTGATTGAGTAATTCCAGTTTGTACCCGGCCCCGGTCTAACTTTGCCAAAGTGACAAAGTACTACCTTTATATCAAAATATAAAGGGTTTGTCTAGGGCACATCTAGATGTGCCTTAAGATAAAGCACATCTAAGTTCTATACTATTGATTTAACATGAAAATTTATTTAGATATTTTTAAAATATTTTTTTCTTTCTAGTTTGATTGAATTCAGATGTGCTTTACCTTAGGGCACATCTAGATGTGTCCTAGCAAATCTGAAATATAAAATATTTTTGTAGACTACTTTTCTTGAACGGTTTTTGTAGACTACTTTAGTTTTTGAGTTTATAATTTTGGGGAGGTCAAGCGATTGATTGTGTGTGATCTCGTGTTCTTTCTCTTTCGACACAACATCTTTTTTCAAAACGAAAGCAAAATATTCACCTCATCAATTAATTAAAAAAATGATCCAATTAACTAATGAAGAACCAAATGAAAACCAACTTTCGAGATATTCAAAGATTACTCAAAACACATTTGTCGTGGCCAAGAAAATATGAGAATGGGCCCGAATCCGGTCCCTCTTTCTTGTTGTTCTGGTTGGTTGGTCGAATTGTGGAAATCTGCCTCCATGTCGAAAATGGAAAACCTTGTTGGAAAACATGTTCATGGACATCAGAGAAAGAGAGAGTGAGGGGTGGTCTCAGAGGCAACACGTACGTGTGTGGCACGCAATGGAATGGTGGCCGATCGAATATGATGTATCGCCCTCTCTCGCAATGCCAATTGGCTGACGGTGACGAAACCGACCCATCACCTGTACGATCGACAAGCAGAAGCTTCCATGTAGACATGCTAAAAACAAAGAGAAAAGTGTAAAAGAGCTGCGGCACGCAGATGATATCCACCCACGGGAATGAGAAAAAGGTCGCATGCATTCCTAGACAGGCACGTATCATCATCAAAAGCGCTCGCCGATTTCCATATCGGTGGCCAAGTGCAGGTGACAGCACTGCATGCATGCGCCACTATACCCTAGGATATACCATCATTCTTCAGAGAAAGCCAGACGCTAGTACTACGTCCGATTCATATTAATTAACGCACACCTAATATATAAAATTATACTAAATGTGCGTCAATTAATTTGGATCAAAAGAAGTAGCACTTTTCAGCCACTAAGTCTAACGTTCTTACCTTGGATGGTAACACCAATTTAAAGTTTAATTCGATCCATGTTTAGAACAAACTACTCACGAGAGAGAAATGTCGGACCGTGTGCATTACTTTGTGCTATTTTGAATTGTCGGAATGGTGTCATATTTAACAGGAAAAATAAGACAATTTCTTTGTACGTCATTTTTAGAACATCGGGCTTGATCCGTACGTGATCATTACTCAACAGTGTGAAAGCCAAGATGCTTATGGATTCTGGATGCAATCATTAAAAGACAGTAGCTCGGGATACCTACAATCGGTTTGGATGACGATTCAACAATAGGATAATTGTATGTTCATCTTTTTCTATTTATATCGGTTGTAGCTTTTATTCCTATTTTTGTTTGACGAAGTTGTATAGAACATATTTACTTTATTTAATAATATGATCGTATGCATCATTTTGATGCTGAGAGACCGAGGGTAATCCTCCTATTTAACAAAAATGTGTACTGCAAAATTCCCATGAAACAAACAAGGTATAATGGATCGAGAAAAACCCGGGCATATATATCTTCCATTTCTTTCTCCAAGAGTGGAAATCGCATCGTCTTTTTCTATATAAAAAGAGCAACCATACATAAGAAAGACGAAAGCATATTTTACTCTCCTCCCGTTTCTAAATATTGCCCTACTCGACTTTAGATAGACATAGATAGATTTTATTCCCCGGATGAAGCAACTTGACCTGTAAAGTATATGCATGAGATCGATCCCCTGATTCTGCATCTAAACTTTTCAACAAGTGGCATTTGATCAATTTGATTAATCCAAGTGCTTCCACCACTCCAAATAGACAACTGATCAAGACTTTGAGTAAGCGATCGATATGAAGATCGATGCGGCGTAATTAACAAGATAACAGATCAACAAATATTTATTTGGTTATTTATGCTTGCCTGACTCCAATTTCCGAGCACTTTATTGTTTACATACACTTGTGCATCGATGTCTACATATTCAATTTTGCTTACCAAAAAAAATTCATTTTTTTAGTTTAGTGAATGTAGTTTAAATAACCAATAGTTAAACAAATAAGCTGGCCCAATCGATAACTTAACCAGCCAAGTGCCCAAGTGCCATCTGTGGTTGCTAGCTATGTTGTGCAGATTGTGCACAGTACAGATCTTGCAAAAAAGCATTGTTTAATTTGCACTAAATCTTGGCGTGCAGCACAAGTGGTAGGATAGCCAACTGAGAAATTAACGAATGATTGGAATGTCGCTCTCGCCATGGGGGTTTGGTAGTTCCGTAGTAACCAGATGACAAATCATTCTTTTTTTTTTTTGAGGAACACAGTACAACTCTGACGCTCACAAACACGAGTATACAATCACCCCTATGACGCACACACGCACACCCTACCCCTATGAGCATTTTTGTAATACTGAGCCGGTACATCATCTTGAGATTAACGAAGCCTCCCACTGAAAGCGCATCACTCGAAGCCCTGGAATAAATACAGGAAAATGCGAGCATCATTGTCAAATCTGGGATTTGAACTCTGGTGGGCTGGGGATACAACCATCCACCTAACCAACTCAACCACAAGTTGATTCGCGATGACAAATCATTCTATAGTTTAAAACAATTTAAAACCATACCCATAGGTACCACTATGTCATGTACATGTAACATTAGTACTACATTGCATGGTTCATGCTGGTGCTGAACTCTCTTTTCAGAAAAAGAAAATATTGATAGACTAGTGAATTGGGCCTAAAGCTTCGTCTGTTACAGGTTTTCATTTTCTGTTTCCCGTTTCACGAAAGTATATACTCACTCCTATCAGCAATTAGGGTTTCGTTTCTCCTCCGGCGATTCGCCGAGAGTTTCTACTGATCGCGATCGCGATCTCGTTCTTCTTCAACCCGCTTTCCTGCCGATCATCGACCGGCTGCGGAACTTAGTCCTGTCTGTTCTTGTCCCCTGCGCGGAGATCTGCTAGGGTTTGGTGAACTCACAATTGGGCAAACGCGATGGATCCTGGGGGGCCTAGTCGGAAGGGGTCGAAGCGTGAACCGATTGAGAATCTGATAGGGAGATTGAATCTTCAAGAAGAGGAGGAAGGAAGCTTTGTTTGGGAAGAGGAAGTGATAGAACCGCCGGCGGCTGCTAAGTGGTTGGCCATCGCTAAGGTACATACTACGGTAGGGTTTAGCCCTACAGTGCTCTACTCCGACATGTGATCGGCGTGGAATCCGGCAAAGGAAGTGATTTGGAGGAAAGTTGATGACAATCTCTTCACCGCCCAATTCAACTGCCTTGCTGATTGGAACAAGGCTATGTTCATGGGTCCTTGGTTGTTCAGAAATAAGGCAGTTATCCTGGAAGAATATGACGGATTCGATGATCCAAAATCAGTTGTGCTTAATAAGATCCTGGTCTGGGCGCGAGTACTGAGTCTGCCAAATAACTTTTTGCATGAGAAAATTATAAAGGGGATGTGCAGACCTTTGGGTGAGATAACTGAAGTCCACACAACCCTCCCGGCGGGGTATGAAGGAGAATTTGTCAGGGTTCGTGCAAAGATTGACGTGAATAAAAAGCTCGTGAGATTTGTTTCCATCACCAAAGAACTGAAGAGAAGCTGGTACCAAGTACAATATGAAAAACTCCCCACGTTTTGTTCAAACTGTGGACTTGTTGGGCATTGGCACCAGGAGTGCGGTTCGGGAGAGCATGACCCGACCACTTTCGAGTGGGGTGATTTCTTGTTAGCTGAGCGGCCGAATTTTGGCCGAGGTCGGGGAAGAGCCAGAGGTGATGGTGATGGAGGAAAGGAGGGAATGGTACCCCCTTATGGGCGTGGTAGAGTGATTTTGGATCCAATGGGACGTGGAAGGGGTAGAGGTGACCCTCAGGCGGCATCCTGGAGGCATAATGCGATCTACCAGGGGGCCACGCCTACCCTTAACCTTGAGGATGCTTTTGATAAAGAGGCTGATGATGAGGGGGAAAACATTGATCCGATCAAGAAGAAGAGAGTGGCGGCAGATTCGGTGGCTGTTCAAACCACTGAATTGAAAGGAACGGCTGATGCCTCGGGGGATGTGGTTCCAGTGTCGAAGAGTACCAGTGTCTCAACGATGATTGATCGGTTTGATGGGGTTAATGTGCCTGAGGATCCCAAAGGTACACCCCACAAAAGTGAGAATAGGAAGAAGCAGACACAGCTTGATCTAATGGACAGTCAAGACACTTTACCCACAGATGATGCAAATTTGGCGGCCCCCGGAGAGGGGGAACGCCGAGCACAATGAGTCTACTATGCTGGAACTGTCGCGGGCTGGGCAACCCGGAGACAGTTCGAGAGTCTCGCGAGCTTGCGAGCAAATATGCCCCAGCCGTGCTATGCCTTGTTGAAACACAGTTACAAAAATCACGCGCTGAAATTTTGGGTCCGTCTCTTGGTTTTAAGAACTCCTTTGCGGTGAGCAGCACAGGACGGAGTGGAGGATTAGCAATCTATTGGAATGATGATACGAAAATTGAAGTGGTTGATCATGCAAGATACTTCATTGACGCCACTGTGTCGGGTCTGGGACCGGCTGCTTGGCGTCTGTCTTGCATTTACGGAGAAGCTCAGGTTGGAGAGCGCCACAAAACGTGGGATGCCCTTCGATCGCTTGCAGTACAGTCAGGTCTCCCGTGGATGGCCATTGGAGACTTCAATGAGGTACTAAGTCATTCGGAACATGAGGGTATTGGGCAAAGAAATCAGGCCCAGATGGACAGTTTCCGGGATGCGCTGGATGTGTGTGGTTTGATCGATCTAGGGTTCAGTGGAACCCCCTGGACTTTTGAAAAAAAGAGTAGTAGGGGGTACTTTTACTCGCGTAAGGCTCGATAGAGCAGTTGCAGATGCTGATTGGGGTGCCTTGTTCCCTACTGCTCGGGTGGAACATCTAATAGCGGTTTGCTCTGATCATGTGCCTATTTGGCTGAAGCTGACGGATAGTTTGCTGGATAGAAAAGGTGAAAAGATCTTCAGATACGAACAAGCGTGGGAAACCCATCCTGATTTGAGAAATGTGATCTCAGGCGGCTGGGGCTCTTCCTCAGAGGCGTCTTCGGTTGAAGAACTTAAAATTAAGCTGGAGGGCTTGTCAAAGAACCTGTCGGCTTGGGACAGGAACACTTTTGGGAGTGTGAGAGGCGAGATTAAAAAACTCAAAGTGGAACTTGAGATCCTTCGTGCTGTCCCGGGACGATTGGGACCTTCACACAGAGAACTCAAAATTGTCGATGATCTCGTTGAACTCTATCATCGGGAAGAGATCCTTTGGCGTCAGAGATCGCGGGTCGAGTGGTTGGTGGGTGGAGATAAAAACACCAAGTATTTCCATCTTCGAGCTACTATGAGAAGAAGGAAAAATCTAATAACCTCTCTGCAATCCGCTAATGGGGATCTTATTTCCAATATCGCGGATTTGGAAAAGATGACAACAGATTTTTACTCCAAGCTCTATACGTCTGAAGGTGTGGAGAATATGGATGTGGTTCTTGATTCTATCTCCCCACGGGTCACTGAATGCATGAATGTGATGCTTAATGCCGAATACTCAAAAGATGAGGTGAAAGCGGCCTTGTTTCAGATGGCGCCCTTAAAGGCCCCGGGTCCGGACGGGTTCCCAGCCCAATTTTTTCAGAAGCATTGGGAGATATGTGGCGATGAGGTTACAAGAATAGTGATCATGATTGTGGAAGGAAAAGAAAGTGCTCAAAGCATCAACAACACGTTCTTGGTTCTCATTCCGAAGGTGAAAAGCCCTTTGCTTCTCTCTCAGTTCAGGCCTATTAGCTTGTGTAATGTTCTATATAAGATTGCATCTAAGGTTGTTGCAAATCGTCTCAAGCTAGTTCTTCCTGATATTATCTCCCCAGAGCAATCAGCTTTTGTCCCTGGGTGCCACATCACGGATAATATCATTGTTGCCTATGAATGTCTTCACTTCATGAAGCGCAACAAAGCGGTAAAACATAGACATTGTGCCCTCAAACTCGATATGATGAAGGCATATGACAAGGTGGAGTGGAGATATTTGGAAGCGGTCATGATCAAGTTGGGTTTTTCAGAATTGTGGGTCTCAAGAGTGATGGCTATGGTCAAGTCAGTCTCGTTCTCGGTTCTGTTTAATGGAAAGAAGCTTGATGAATTCAAACCCACGCGGGGTATTAGACAGGGAGATCCCATCTCCCCATATCTGTTCTTGTTAGCAGCGGAGGGCCTCTCAGGCCTCCTCAAATCCGGAGTTCAGTCATCGCAATTAGAGGGAATCAGGATTGCACCCACGGCGCCTCCTGTGAACCATCTGTTATTTGCTGATGATAGCCTGCTGTTTTTCAAGGCAAATGGTATCGGGGCGACTGAGGTTTTAAACCTTTTGAAATCTTATTGTGATGCTTCTGGTCAAAGAATTAATACATCGAAATCCTCTATATTTTTTAGCAAAAAGTGCCCTGATCTGATCAAAGAGGAAGTGAAAACTATCCTGGCGGTAAGTAATGAGACCCTGAATGAAAGATATTTAGGCATGCCTTCAGACATTGGAGTCTCAAAAATGGGCGCCTTTAAATACTTGAAGGATCGAGTGTGGGGCAAAGTTAAAGGATATATCGAACAAACAGTGTCTGCTGCGGGAAAGGAAATTCTTGTCAAATCCGTAGTGCAGTCAGTGCCGGTCTATTCCATGTCCTGCTTCAAATTGCCTCGTGGATTATGTGAACATTTGGATAGTACAGTCAGGCAATTCTTCTGGGGTAGCAAAGCAGGGAGAAGAAAACCCCATTGGGTCTCCTGGAAAGCTATGTTGGAACCTAAGTGCAATGGAGGTTTGGGTTTCAGAGATTTTGAGTTGTTTAATGTCGCCCTTCTCTCACGTCAGGCATGGCGTTTACTTACAAATCCGGAGTCTTTATGCTCATAAACGATGCAAGCTATATACTACCCGGGTACATCCATCCTGGATGCGAACCTGGGAAACCATCCAAGCCAGGTTTGGAGAGCTGTTTTGGAGGGAAGGGATGCTTTGGTTCTGGGATTAATCAGAAGAGTTGGTACAGGTTCAGAAAATCGAGTCTGGAAGGATAATTGGCTGCCGCGTTATACTTGTATGAAGCCATTGGTGAGAGTTCAGCCAGACTCTCCGGAATTTGCTGCAGATTTCATTGATAGCTCAAATGCGTGCTGGAACACCAACTTACTGCAGCAACATTTTATCCCGGATGACGTCTCAATCATCAAAAATATACCTCTGTGCACGGCAATGATTGGCGACTTTTGGGCCTGGCAGTTTGAACCATCGGGTGTGTTTTCAGTGCGCTCTGCTTACAAGTTGCTCGCAAGAGAAAAGAAACAAAAGGAAAACCTTCTGTCGGGTGCGGTGTCCTCTTCAAACACACAGGAGGAAGAGTCTGCTTGGAAATCTCTGTGGAAAACTAAAGTCCCTTCCAAGATAAAATCCTTCTTATGGCGATTGGCAAAGCATTCCCTGCCTTCAGAAGATTTGCGTATGCACCGCCATATGAGTCTGGATGACAAATGCCTCCTGTGTGGTATGCAAGACTCGTGGAGACACTCCCTTCTGGAATGCTCCATGAGCAGGTGTGTATGGGCCCTCGTTGACGAAGAGGTGGTCGACAGGATGGCAGATATAGTAGAGCCTAACGCTAAGCTGTGGCTCTTCCGTGCTCATGAAGTGTTATCACATGTGCAATATACCCTCATGATTGTTACGCTATGGGCAGTTTGGACAGCGCGAAGGAAAGCAATCCATGAGCAAATTTTTCAAACTCCGTTTGCAACTTTTAGTTTCATTCAGAGCTTCATTCGTGAGCTGGATGTGGTTGCTTCGAGGGGCGCACAGGTGGATCAGCAAGTGCGAATCCACTCTGTGGCTGGACAAAGATACCCGCTATCGCATGTGGTTCATGGGCAGAGAACCAGTTGGGTAACAACGGAGCAAGGCGTGGTGATAATTAAGGTGGATGGTGGTCTATCAGCAGACGGGATGGTTGGGGCTGCAGCTGCAGTCTGTAGGGACAGCAATGGGAGATATCTCGGGTCATCGGCGCTCGTGATTAATGGCTTGACGAACCCTACAAATCTTGAAGCTATTGCCATACGTGAAGGTCAAGCGCTAGCAGAAGACCTGGATCTTCAGAGGATCACTATCAAGTCAGATTGCAAAACTCTCATTGCTGACTTGAGAGAGGGTCAAGGAGGCCTTCACGGGGCTATCATCAAGGAGATCATATCAAGGAAGCAGTCTTTTATGTCTTGTCATTTTATGTTTGAGGGTAGAGCAACGAATGGGGATGCCCATAACCTTGCTAAATTTTCTAGTAGCTTAAGCTTCGGACGCCACTTATGGCTTTTAAATCCGCATGATCCGTCTTGTATTGCTCCAGTGTTAGTTAATTAAGGGTGTTTTATGTCTCAAAAAAAAACTCCTATCAGCAATTTATCATTTCCTTTTTCAGGAAAACTTTTGGTTTATTCACATTTAATCATGACAGTAGAACGGACATAAAAAACAATGAAGATTACATTCATATTCATAGATCATCTAGCGACGAGTATTAGCACAAAAATGAACCGAAGGCGCGCCGCCTCATCGGAGCTGGGCAAAACTTTATCATTGCCCCGTAAGACTACATTGAGTCATCGCCGAAGCTGGAGACAAAGACTACAAAAGTTGAATGAGTACTGAATCCAAACAGATTAACGAAAAACAATCATCGACCAAATCATGCAAGATCCGTCAAAAATATATCTCTCCACACCATCAAACGATGTCTGGCGCATTACCAGGACGAGGGCTAGGCTGAAGACACACCTCCACACGCCTTCCTAAGAAGAACATAAACTCTAACAAAACTAAAAATAATAATAAAAATAATAAAACCCTCCCGTAAGTAAAGCTCGAGATTCACATGCTCCATAACCCTAAAGCCACAAGAGATGAGGCAGATCGATAACACCGTCAACGAAAGGCAGAAACTCTCGCCGTTTGTGCCTTGGAGGAGAGACCAAGGGGGGGAGAGACGTGTGGGTCTACTATCAATTTATCAAATTTGTTGGGAGTATTAAGTCGAGATAATGAGTGCATTACCAAAAATAAAACTACCTTCTTTGGTGCTATCTTCCTCGAAGTTATAATTTTTAGAGATGCATATCATATGCCCAATCCTATTCGATCCCAACGCCTGTTGCTTTTGCTTAGTCAATAATTAGCGTGGTTTTGATGGATGGATCGATCTCACCTAATTAAGCTCTATGTACTGTTACTGTACTTGCTGGTTGTACGATTGGTTCGAAAGCACGCGATCTCTGCTTCTGGATAATGATTAAAGAAAAAGAGAGGGGCCATCGAACACGTGATGGAATAATAATGCCTGCCTGATGGGATGTATAGCCATCTTCCACTATAAACTGTCGACGGCGGCGCTGTCAACCGATATATGCTGACGCCGCCGGCCGGCCGGCCTGGCAAGCAATGCCGGACTTGGACGTAAGCAAATACCAGACCCGCCGGCAGAGACCGACCGGTTACCTACGATCGGCGAGAGCTTTCATGCCAAATCAAAAATGTGTCAATCAGATCCAACAACTGAGATAAAAGTGTTCATGTACTTCTTTCGTACGTAGTTGGGAATAGTTGGACGAAAAAAGACCAACAACCTATATTTCGATACGAAAAAAATATATATGAATATGAGTACTACTTTCTCCGTTCATAAATATCAATTTTTTGACACGTATGTACCATTAGCAAAAGGGTCCCCTCCACTTTTGATGTTTTCAAACGGTGGCGAAATCTGTATGTCATCATTCTAAGTTGGTGCAGGTGATCAAGCACGCGCACTAGCTACCCGATTAAGCAAGATATCGTCTTTTCTCATCTAGGAAAAGGTAGCTAACTAGATACTTCCTCCGTTCCATATGCAATGTTTATATGTGTTTTGTAGAGTCAAAATCATAATTTTGACTAAGTTATGTAAATAGATACATACACTTAGTATATCGAATGCATGCCATTAGATGCATGGTTATATATACTTTCAATTTGATATGCATTTTGGTCACAAATGTTTAAAGAAGCCAAGCAAAACTAAATCGCAGACATGCTGAATCAGTAAAATATATTGCTTAATTATGTCAATCCGTACAAGAAAAGTAAAAAAGGATGTTGTAAATGCTTCATTTTATTGTTACAACGAGCTTTCACAACTTGATTTTATTGTTACAACGAGCATTTTGGTCACAAATGTTTAAAGAAGCCAAGCAAAACTAACTCTCAAGATGTAGGTAGCTCTTGGAAACACGTGATCTCATGAATGGCAATCGACAATCGATCCGCAGAACACGCGCGTGGGAGAGCAGCACGCTCCCGGGTGCCAGCGATGGAATAGTCCTCCCAACTTAAAATGTACACTGACAATATAGTGTTGGCGCAGGTGACAGCACTACATGGGCACTAGCAGAATAACATCTTTTTCCCATGCACCGAAAGGTAGCAAATCCGTATAGTGACCTTTGAAAGGCAGTTTGTGTTGCTACGGTGTACTCATATGATCCAAGCAAAATCGTCATTCAGGAGCGCTTGATGTTCGTTTTGCTGCATTGGATGTTACTGTATAATTGATGTAGCTTTTGGATTCCGGTGGTTGGTCTTATGTTGTTTATTTCCTATGTTAATCTGGACTTCTTGTGTTAGGATGTAGTTTGAACTATTAGTGTCACAAGTTTTTGCGCCATGGTGAACGTTTTGGTCACTGAGAGTTCGTTTGCACTGGGTTTCCTAGTGATGCTCGAGCGTTCAGTCTGTATTGCTATGTTGTGCTCATATGATCCAAGAAAAATTGTCGTTCATCAAAGTTGCTACCTTTTGCCATAAAGTTTCACACACACATGATCTAAATTTGTCTACTGATTTCCAAAAATAAAAGAAGTTGAAGTTTAAAAACAAATGTAGAGACAAGGCAACATGCCTACGTACCCACATGATGTGTGTGCGTATGAATATGTGCACTGGCGACGTGTCAACTATGCCGCAAGATGCCCCATGAAACAGACAAGGGTACAAATTCAGCCGAGACAAACCCAAGTATACATGCATCTTCCATTTATTTCTCTGAAAGGGCATCGGATAGCTTATTTTCAATGTAAAAAAAACTATTCATTTCTAAATGCCACCCTACTGGCCTATATAATTTTCCATAGGTAGCCATGTATTATTCTTCAGATGGGGCAACTTGACCCGTAAAGTATATGAGATCGATGACTTTTTCCTAGGGAAACGATAGTGGCCAGCCAATGTTGCAATCGTAGTATTACAATGCTACTATCTGTATTACTATAATATTAAAATGCTACTACGTTGATTTATGTTACTTTTCGTTAAATGGATGTATCTAAATATATTTTAATGCGAAGCACATCCATTTCGATAACTATAGTATAGATATCTTTATTATGCTTTGTACAGCAACATCAAGACATACTCTAGGGAGACATGCAAATTTCTTCATTGTCGTCACATACGATTGTGCTAGCAGCTAGCTATTGCCAACTTGATGAATTAGGAAGAAAGAATCTTTGATCGTGGCATACTTTGTCCATCTCGCAACCAGGATTTGGAATGAAATACTAATCAGATTGATATTGTCTCTGGTACATAGTTTTGAGCATATTATTATGTTTTAGCGCACTTCAGCCTAACAAGATTATGATGTGTTCTGGAGATAAATTACATATACACACAAAATTTATGTGTCCATTCATAATATCGTAATCAATCAATGCGTGCAAACTTCTAAATTTATTTTTACATGATTATTTTGCGTCACTAAAATGCAAATATTAATGGAATGACAATGACTATTGGTGATACAACTAGTGAACCATGTCAATCGAAATGGTTGGAAGATTATTTCCACAATGGAATCTAGGGCTGAAACACATACTCCTACAAGCAAAATATCTTCACCCGATGTTTTTTGTTGTCCATAGTGCTAATTTTAAAAGATAGGGAGAGTCGTTAAGATGCAGGTGCTATTTTTAATTCGCATCATGTTTGGTTTACCTTAAATTAGTGTGCATAGTGCCTAATTTAGTGCATAGTGGTTAACAGGAACACATGGACCAATGCAAAGTGTTATTGAGATAGATGAATAACCGATCCAAATTGTCCAGTTCAATTTTCAATGAACTGGGTAGTGATGAGGGATGATGATTGATACCTAGGTACCATGAAAATCCTTTTTTCTTTGCGGACAACATTACTCGAAAAGCGATAGGTATTGACCTAATCTTGATTGATATGTGGAGCACTTATTTAATATCTACATGAAGAAATATGATTTAGCTACTACGTGCAACCCAAATTTGTCTCGTCCTTAGACAATCGGCAAAAGCTTTAGAAGCCTTTTGAGTGAAGAAAATATACATAAGTGTGGATGCATGAGATATTTATCCATCGATGATAGCCGTAACCGCTGGACCATGTCCTAATCATGTAGTAGCATTAGCGACATTGTTAACTTGATCCTAAACCCTATCTAGCCTTAATGTAATCCATCTGTTGGCCAATGATATGATGCCGACCCTTGCTTGGGATAACAATTAGTAACGCGTCGGCTCTTGTGCTACGTCCACTAGTATGTTGGCCTCATGGTTCTGATCTTTTCGTTGAAACAAGCGTTTTGACTCATGATGGGTTGAGCCAAGTTTACATATATTTTTATTGTTGGTAGCTTACCAAGCTAGCTGCTTGGTAATGGGGTGAGGCAAGTTGACCCAATATGATGCATCGAAATGGGTACAGAAAGTGAGATATGCATAACACTAGAAGCGAGCTAGAGTAGTCAAACAACATCATGCACGTACCTAGTCATAGATGTGTGTATCTTCACGCAAGGATTAGTCATCCCATGTTATTAGTTTGGCCGCTATACGGTTGTATAGTCTATTTGTGTACTTCATTATTGTTTCACTTAACGGTTTTGTATATTTTCATGACTGTACATTCATGGAAAACATCTCTGTGCCAGGAAAACTCCTATGAACGGGCCAGCCGACGACGAAACCAAGGGTATGTTCCGATGGTGGCCAAATCAACCCTGTCAACTTTTTGTCATATCCAAATATCTGGCTCTCTTATTTGGATGATTGCCAATATTTTGGCATGTCATGGTTTTTTGCTGACTTTACTTCATTTTTCTTGTCAAAATTGGCTAATATAGGTGACCAAAACCTCAACTGAGTTTTTGATGGTTTGGCTTAGGTTCATACCAAACAAATTTATTAACCTCAGAAGGATGGATGGTACGAGTATGGATTTTGCGCTTGGGCGGCCTCTCCCAAGATAAAATAGAAAAAAATTGGGTCATTCGGATTGAGACAAAAACCGGAGGTACAATACGTAGTACGAATATTACGGTAAATCTTGTCTTATATTAATTGATGCCAGTACAGTTCACCACCAGCTAATTGATAACAATAAAGTCCCAATCCCGTCATCGACTAGTTAATCATGCTACTCCAGTTGACATATGAAAGTCGCAAAAAAAACTAGGCCAGCTGCTGATCGATTGACGATGTTGCATCGATGACGTGCGATCAATCAACTGATAACAACCTTCCATACATGCATGGACATGGAGAAATGAAGGAGAAACTAATCACATTGGGGTTGATTGATTATTGTTGGTTGACACATACTTCCTTCGTTCCATAGTAATAACTATCGCTGAAATGAATGTATCTAGATGTATTTTAATGCTAGATACATCCATTTTAAAGACAATTAAATATGTAACGAAGGAGTACTTTAGTACCCAAATGCTCTATATATATAGGTACTTTTGCCATTAAATTTTCATCGGTATAGGTGACGCTACTGCATGCACACTTGCTACCTATCATCTTTTTCGATCTAGTTAGGGAAAGTTATTAGTCGGATATATAATGTTTTCTTTACCGGCACTATCAGTATCATGTTTTTTAGGGAACTATCACTATCATGTTTCTGCTCCCATTCCACAACAAGTGGGTTCTTTTAAAATAAAATGGTATAGTTTTAAAAGAAAATGGTATAGTTTTAACAAGTGGTTTCCACTGTGGTATATGCATATGAAATTATAGAAAATAACAAAGTTTAAATATTTTGACCGGAGCTATGTCAACAATGCCATATAAACTGAATAAGTACATTATAATAATCAACAAAGGTAGAGATTCTGCAATCAGTCACATGTCTCTCACTCGCTCAAGGGTTCTTGAAGCACTGTTTTTCTTAAGATAAGGAGAATACAGTTAAGATTATCATCCAGGAACATTGGAATGAATATGTATATAAATGCATGACATCCAACAATCTAAATGGTGACGATTCATTTTCTGGATCATATCTTGACCGTGTATTTATTAGTTGTTTTTCATTTTATTCTCAAACAATTATATTAGTTTGCATGAAAAAGGGGATACTCCATGCATGCGAAAAATATGCCTATCAACCGACCATATTGGGTTAGTTTCTTGACAATAAGCACAAGTGCTCCCTCCCCCCCTCGTTCTCCAACAAAAAAGCTTAGGGTTCCTCTTCCTCCAATCGAAACCGTCCCTTGGTCCATGGAGATACGGTGGATCCTAGCCCTAGCCGACGGGAGGGATCTTGCTCCATTTGTAGGTGCTTTTATGAATTACTTACGGTTTTACCCTTCTTAGAAAATTTGAGGCGGTGGGGTCTTTTTGAAGATGGAATAAAGTTATCCCGCCTTGCCCCCATGTTGGTGATCCGTCTAGCGTCGTCGAAGTGCAGGTATTCGATGCATCTTCTTGTATCCAGTCTGTGTTCATCTTCCTATGTGTCTACAGGTTGAACTCTTTCGATGTATATATACTTCTCTTCACTGGTGAGGTTGTTTCTCTGGTGCGCTCGGGTCCTATGAGATCTTAGCAAGATGACTTTCCGACTATTTACTACAACAAATTTGGTCCGACTCGATGAGGGAAGAGAGATGATGGTGGCGTGCCTACGACTCGTTACAATGATTATAGTCATCGCTAGGTGATCTATAGACATGGATGTAATTATTTTTATTTTTTATGTTCTTTGTATTGCCATGAGAGATGAAGAACTTGTCAAAAGTTTTCTCACAAAAAAGAAGCAAAAGTGCTCCCTCCACTTTCTTGTTCCATTTTTTCCCGTTCTCGGCCAATGGCAAACATGCCTATGTGTTGGTGCCAGTGACAGCACTGCATGTGCACTAACTACTTGATTAAGCAAGATATCATATTTTGCGTCCCCATACATCTAGGGAAAGGCAGCAAACATGGTAGTGATCTTCAAAAGTGATCTTCAAACAAGATATCATTATTTTGTTACAAAAAATGGACATTTTGGTTTCTCAAATATTAATATGATGTTTTCATATTATATTTTTAAGTGCAACCTTTTCTCAAAGATCAATTATCTGGTTTGCTACGGTATACCCATATGAAACCAAGCAAAAAGTTTCAGCTATGCAATTTAAATCTATCATTCTTTTGCAAAAATATCAAAGCTTTAAAATAAGTGAAAGGAAAGGGCTACACACACACCAGATGATGTGCGCAGCTAGGAATATGTGCACCGGCTACGTGTCAACTGTTCTGCAAGATGCTCCATGAAATGGACAAGAGTAGAATCGATCGAGAGAAAAGCCCAAGCATATGTGCCTCTTCTATATCTTTCTCCGAAAGTGCAAAGGATGGCATCTTTTTAGTATGAAAAGCAAATAATATATTCCCTTTCCATTTCTAAATGCTGCCCAATTGTCCTACATAACTTTAGATAGGTAGACATGTATTATTCTCCCGATGGGGCAACTTGATCCGTAAAGTATTTGGGATCGATGCCTTTTGCATCTCCCTTTCCCAACAAATCGTATTTGAATTGATTGATTAATCTAGGAGCTGTCGTCACTCCAAGTAAGCAACAACAATTCAAAATCTTAATTAAGATGCCAAGTACGTTGCAAGATAACAGAGGAATGTTTGAGTTGTCTGTGCTCCAAGCACTTTGTTTTGTGTACATTCGTTTCCAGTTTGTTGCTCGCATGCGTCACGTATATGTATATATATATTACTTTCTCCTACTCAATTCCTCTAATGTTTAGATACAGCTAAATAATTAATTGATCCCTTTCTCCTACTCAATTCCGCTGGCCTTTAGATACTGTTGAATAATTAACAGCAAGTTGTTATTAGCTATTTTGTTATTGTACATATACGTACATACTACTATACATTCAAAATTGTGTGTTGGAGGCAATTTCAACATCACTACAACTTTAATACCCCGGTTGCAAAATATAAAACCCATAAAGTTTGAAACCATCAAATCTTCTCTCTGGCTTAATTCCATTATTTAACGATATACAGATACTACGATATTTAAGAGAAAAATATATGTCCATATGAATTTTACTTGTATGATGCATAATAATTATATGCTCTTAATTTTCTGATACTACAGAAGCAATGTTTGGTTAATCACGAACTACAACAACCCACTGCTACAACATTACTTTATGAACGGTTAAACTAACCTCCTCAATTATCCATATCCCACTTGTTTTACGATGATTTTGGGTTTTCATGAAACTTGACGTGGGTGCATAGAATGTGGGAGATGTACATGTCCATTTTTTTTCTAATTTTATATCATTATAAAATATCATTTCCGAAAAGCAGAAGCATATGCTCCCATATGAAAATTTGAATTTCTGATCTTTTATCATACTTTTAGCAAATGAAGCCTGGTGGCAAAAGAGTGTTAATACTCTTCAATCCTCGTTGGTTACCCAAACCGCAGGGTGAGATATAGTGCAACGACAAGTTTTTCCTTGGCAAAGATACCAAGGTTTGTCTCCCGTAGGAGTCTGAAGGATACAAGAAGGTGGTAAAGTGAACAATGGCGCCGAGGTTGCTACTTCACCTGGACCTGCACACAGATACAAATAACTTTGCTCCCAACGAGTACAGAGGAGTTGTCAATTCCTGCGGCCTTGCCGTTTACAAAGGATCAACACAAGAGATAAAAGTGGAACTGAAAGTAAATACTGAAAGTAAACTAAGGATGTAAACAGTAATGTGAAAATGGACCAGGGTCCCGTGCTTTTCACTAGTGATGTCTCTCTCCCAAAAGACGATAAAAGTGCTAGCGAGGTAAACAAATCACAGTTGGGCAATTGACAGGATTATGAAGGCACCGCAATGCTAACTATGTTGCAAAGAAAGGAAGGGCTCAAAAGCAATGGGCAGTACGCCAAGGTAAGTAGACCGAAATCCAACTGCATCTACTATGAATCATCCACCTTGAGATATCTATTCAGAACATCTCGCTGGTATTAAGTTGTGAATCCCACCCAAAGTGTAAACTCAAAGCAACAGACGACTGCATTAAAAGAACTTTGCGTAAAGTAAACAATCCTTGCACCCGCGAATACAAGCATCGTTGTTTTATCCCTGGTGGAAACAGCACATCCCCTAGTCTCATGTTTCTATCACTCAAGCTAGACATCAAGGGGTTGAACCCACAATCAAGCATAACGCTCCCTCTTGGAGTTGCAATAAATCACTTGGCCAAAGTAAAATACGGCAACGGAGAACATGCAAGAATTTACTCAAGAACAAAATATAAAAAAGAAGAACCAAATATATTACTCATCACAATCTGAACATAGTCTCATAATCCATCAGATCCCAACAAACTCAGCATAGCAACAGCAGAAAATTACAAAGGTGCCTCGATCATGTGAGGCAGCTCACGAGGTCTCGAAAGTGGAAGCACAAAGAGGGGAGAGGAACATCACATAGCTACTGGTCACGGACCCATGGTCCAAGGGAAACTACTCACGGTACATACGGGAGGCATCCATGGCTATAGATGGTCTCCCGGAGGTGGTTCCTCCTCCCGGCAGGGTGCCGGGGCAACTTCTCCAGGCAGCCCCGATCTAGAAACGGCGGCGGCGGTGGTACAGAGGCGAGTTCGCGAAAAAGAGATCCGTCCTAGGGTTTTCCACCCCGAGGGGTAAATATAGGCGAAGGGGGCACCGAGCGCCAGGGACCCTTCTGGAGTCCCTGTGGTGGCCCCCCCTTCCCTCCTTTGGTGTTTCCGGAAGCTTCCGTATCGCTGAAATTTTTATCTGATTTTTCTGGATTTTTTGGAGCACTTTTAATGGACGGAAAACCTGAAATACAAAAACAGCAGAAAACAGCAACTGGCAGTTGGGTGCACTGGGTTAATAGATTAGTCCAAATATGCTCAAAAGTGTATGAAATTTCAAGCAACACATGGAAAAGTCACACAAAACATGCATGGAGCAAGCAGAAATTATAAATACGTTTGGGACGTACCAAGCTTAATTCATGTTCGTCCTCGAGTAGGTAAATGATAGCAAGCATAATTTCTGCGGTGACATGCCACACAACCATATAAGGACTTTTAAGTAAAGCAATCAAAGCATGCAATTCAATTCAAGTCTTAGCAAGCAAGAGTCTATATTAAACGTGAGCTTCAAAAAAATTACCAAAGTGGGTACGAATAGGATCTCTAAAGTGGCAAACAAAGTTATCAGGCCAACTCAAACGGCTTTCATGCAAGGGAGACACATCCTAGAGGGAGTGTTGATTTTGCATGAGACTATACACGAGCTGCATAGAAAGAAGATGGATGGAGTTCTTTTAAAAATTGACTTTGAAAAAGCGTACGATAAAGTTCATTGGATTTTTTGCAACAAGTTTTGTGAATGAAAGGGTTTGATCCGATATGGTGTAAATGGATTGAGAATTTTGTCTCACAGGGCAGTGTGGGTATTAAAGTAAACGATGACTTAGGTCATTACTTTCGGACATATAAGGGCTTGAGGCAGGGGGTCCCTCTATCTCCGATTCTGTTTAACATTGTAGCTGATATGCTAGCCATTATGATAGCTAGAGCCAAGGAAGATGGGCAAGTTGAGGGTTTGATACCACACCTAATATATGGGGGGTGTCAATACTTCAATATGCGGATGATGCTATTATTTTCATGGAACATAACTTAGAAAAGGCTCTCAATATGAAGCTTATTCTATGTATCTTTGAGCAATTATCAGGTTTAAAAATTAATTTCCACAAAAGTGAACTTTTCTGTTTTGGGAGAGCCAAAGATGTGGAGGATCAATATAAGATTTTGTTCGGGTGTGAGTCAGGAACATGCCCGTTCAAATATTTGGGCATTCCAATCCATTTTAGAAAGTTGACAAATGAAGAATGGAAGGCCGTAGAGGACAGGTTTGAGAAGAAGCTTGCTAGCTGGGTAGGGAAATTACTGTCTTATGGGGATCGTATAATTCTCATCAACTCAGTGTTGTCAAGTCTCCCCATGTTTATTCTATCTTTCTTTGACATACCCATAGGGGTGCGGAAAAGATTAGAATTTTTTCGGTCCAGGTTTTTTTGGCAAAGTGATGATCACAGAAGAAAATATATACTATCTAAATGGGAGATTATCTGTAGACCAAGGGAACAAAGGGGCTTAGGTATCGAGGTGCTTGAAATTAAAAATAGATGTTTACTAAGCAAATGTCTGTTTAAACTTCTAAATGATGAAACCGGGGTTTGGAAAGAATTAATTGATAACAAGTATCTTCATTCCAAATCGCTATCTCAGGTTAAAGGTAAACCGACAGATTCACATTTTTGGAAGGGATTCATGAAGTTAAAAGATGATTTTTTTAACTGTGGATCGTTTATTGTGGGGAATGGGGAAGCTACTCGTTTTTGGGAAGATACTTGGCTAGGGGACAAGCCCCTTTCATGGCAATATCCTTCCCTCTACAGTATTGTCCATAGAAAAGGAGTTTCGGTGGCCGATGTTTTAACTAACGCACCTCCTTCAAATCTAAGCTTTAGGAGAGTTTTGACTGGGGATAGGTGGGATAGATGGCTTCACTTAGTACACCGCCTAATGCATATTCACCTCACAAATCATAAGGATAGGTTCAAGTGGGGTCTAACTAGGTCCGGGTTATTTACGGTTAAATCTTTATATATTGACTTCATGAGTGGTCACACGCGCTTCCTCCGTAAATATATTTGGAAGATGAAAGTTCCGCTTAAAATAAGGATTTTTTTTATGTGGTTCTTATACCGTAAGGAAATACTCACAAAGGACAACCTGGTTAGGCGTCGATGGAATGGATGTAATAAGTGTTGCTTTTGTGACCAAGAGGAAACAATACAATATTTGTTTATTGATTGCCCCCTTGATAAAATGGTTTGGCGTATTGTCCATATGGCTTTTAACATTAACCCACCAAACAGCATAGAATTTTTGTTTGGCAATTGGTTGAGGGGTGTCTCTAAATTAGAGAGGGTTCAAATCCGAGTTGGATTTTGCGCCTTACTCTGGGCCATTTGGAATATCCGTAATGACTATATTTTTAATAGAGCAAAATCAACTTCTTTCATGCAGGTTACCTACAGTCGACGGACAGGCGAAGCGCAATGGATCTTGGGTGCAGCCGCCTGGAATCGGTTGCGTCGGATCTATTTGCCCAATTCAGCTGACGTTCTGAGCGTAGAATAGCATGTTGATGCAGAGCCCCTTCATGTTCTGCTTGTTTTTTAGGTGGCTGATTTTTGTCGCAACTCTCTGCGACCCATGATGTAATAAACGAATGACGTTTAATAAAATTAATAAAGGCCGCATGCATCAATCGATGCAGAGGCTGGGACTGCCCCTTTTCTAAAAAACAAGCAACAAAAGAACAAAAGGTGCAAGAGCTTTCGCTGTCCGTGACTCGAATGTCTCCAGATGGTGTTTGCGTGCAAGCAGGGGATAGGGAAATACGAGAGAAAAAGTAGTATTTTGTTGAGAACAACTATCTACTAAAGTTTCACACTTAGTCTCCTTTGGATTCTTATCTTGACTCGTCCCCAGACCACTAGCCAGGTACAAGTCAAACTGATCCACTCCCTTTCGATATTTTGAGCACTCATTTAATGGATGAGCGTGAGCAAGAAAGTTGACACCTAAAAGGCGAAAGAGAAAGAAGGTGGAGGAGGAAGACAAAAAGGTGTGAAAGGCTCACATCAATGAGGACAATCATAGGCGAGAGAAGGCCATATGATAGATATGATGTGAGGAGTAGGGATTGCCATGCAACGGATGCACATGTGAGATAAAAGCTCTCCGAAGGAACTAGTGGGGTGCATCTAACTTGCTTGCTCAAGAAGACCTAGAGCTCGTTTGAGGACGCTCATCATTGGAATATACAAGCCAAGTTCTATAGTGTGAAGGTCCCACATAGCTATATGCATGATGATGATCTCTATGGAGTACAAGGGATAGAGGATGAAGTACTAGTGTGGATCTCTCAAAAGGAATAGTAGTGTGCCCCCTTCTCTCTCTTTTTTTTCTCTTTTTTTCTATTTTTTTGTATTTTTTGGTGGCCTCAATGACTCTTTCTATTTAACTCTCATTTGTCCTCTTTGGGATCTTTTCCTCACTTTAGGGCAACACTCTATATTTTACAAGAATATAGGAGATCTTTCACACTTTACAAAAATACTCACATAGAGAAGATATAAATATCATGATGCAAATGTATGACATGAAGATCAAGTCATGAGAAGATGGATGTTGCATGGCAATGTATCTCGGAAAGGCTATGGAAATGCCTTGTAGGTAGGTATGGTGGCTGTTTTGAGGAAAGATATAAGGAGGCTTATGATGACAGAGCGTATCGTGCCAAGGGTTTGGATGCACCGGCGAAGTATGCGCCAACTCTCGAGGTGAGAAAGGGCAATGCACGGTACCGAAGAGGCTGGAAAAAGTATAGGTGGGTGGAAGTGTCAACTTTCGAATACTCACATTAGTCCGAAGAACTCATGCACTTATTATCGGTAACTCTCAATCTAATCAGGAGGTTCACAAAGAGACAAGTACCCCGAGGAGGAGTGTATGGGGGTTTGGTTATCCTTGCGCATCCTCGACTCATGGTACGTGAGTGTTCTCTAATATTCGAGCCCTCCAGAGGTTAGTGATCCATCTAGTAGCTAGAGTTCTCAACAGGTTTTTTTGGTTTTCGAAAAACACACGGATTGCCCAAAATACGACATCTATCACTAATAGGCTCGAGCTCTTGACACCAAAAGTTCAAACATTACTCTAGTCGATACCTCAAAACTATTGCAAGTTACCACTACAAAGAAAACAGCAACTTCAACTACCTACTTTCTAGTCAAGACACAAAACTCAGTGCAAAAGGAAAACTCTCTAACAAGATAAAACATGCAACCTATAGAAAGTTCAACCTAAAACAAAAGAAAATCTCTAGAAAAACTAAAGCGCTACAACTAAACAGAGCAGCAGCTAAGAAGAAAAAGAACAACTCACAACTAAAAGGATAAGCAAGCAAATCCTATGAGGAGTTCTAGTTCAAGCGGAGCATGTAATTCTCCCACACAAAAGAGTAAGTTGGGGTCTAACTTGTTACTACAGCAAACAAAGCAAAAAACAAGCCTACAAAAGTAAAGAGCGAGACGCTCCAAGCATAGCACATAACACATGAAGTGATAAAAATATAGTGCAACGAGAGACGAACTGATAGTTGTTGATGAAAAATGGGATGCACGGGGGCATCCCCAAGCTTAGACGCTTGAGTCTCCTTGAATATTTATTGGGGGTGCACATGGGCATCCCCAAGCTTGAGCGTTTGACACTCCAAGATCTTCTTTCATCATCTTCCATCGCGCACTTGAAAACTCCCTTCATACATAACTCATTGTAGACTGATTAGAGAGGTTAGTACCCTGTTAAAATAGAAAAAATTCTCTACTGGAAATAAAGATAATCTTGAAGAGCTACTGTTTCTCAAGATTCCAAAAAGGTTTTGCAAAGAAAAAGCAAGCTTAAGGTTTGCAAAGTGAAGGAGAGGCAAAACATGGCAGAATCTGTGAAAAACAGAACAACAGGTAGAAAAGAATTTTTTAGGGGTACTTATGCAACTCAAATCAAAAAACTCAGAACATACGCAAGTTTCGTAATTGTATAGAGCACGCTGTGTAAAAATTTCAGCTCAAAAAGATAAACTGGGTTTTTCTCTGATTTTTCTAGTCACGAGGACATAATCTGTTTTCTGGACAGCGTGTCACAACTTTCACTTCCCTTGTTCTATAAGGCTATAAAAGGCACAAACCTTGAAAAGTAAATATACAATGATGTTGCTACAGTAGTAACAATCATCAAGACCGCTAAAAACAGAAGAAAAGCAAAAATAAAAACCTAAATTCGTTGCGGGCTGCCTCCCGAAAGCGGTTCTTTAGAGCCATTAGCTAGGCTTAAAGCAGATAGATCAAGATTCTCCAAAATCATCGGAAGGTTCACCAAGGATCTCAAAAGGGTTTTCAATAAGCTCATCCTTGTTCTTCCGAGGGAAAAGGTACGTACCTTTTGCTTTACCACGCAAACGTATTTGTCCTTTACCTATATCAATGAAGCCTTTCATGGCTCGGAGGAAGTCCCTTCCAAGCACGATATTTCCTTGATTGGCCTTCGTGATGAAGAAGTCAATCTCCGTACTTCTTTTAAGAAACATGACTTGGACATCTTTCAATCTTCCCTGGATCTCAGAAATATCACCATTAGAATGTTCATGGAAAGATGGAAATTTGTCCATGCTTGCAAGTTACAAAGAATCATAAATAAAACTTGGCATTATAGAAACTGTAGGTCCAATGTCACAAAAAGCAAGGAAGTTTTGATTAGAGATAACAATCCTAACAAAAGGCTCCCAATCATTTTCTAATTCCAAAATCTCCTCTCTAGGAGGATTTGGTTTTTCTAAAACTCTTAAGTCTAGAGCATCAAGTTTCTTCTCAATAGTAGCAATTCTATCTACAATAGTATCAAGACCATCATAAATAAAATAACTAGATAAACCATGTATAATTTCAAAAGCTCTAGCTTCATCACACTCTAGAAAGTCTCCTTCAGCTATAAGATCAAGAGAGTGCTTACACCACTTAAAAAGGCCAAAGTAAAAATTTCTAAGCACAATTCTTATAGGTAACCAAGGCATATTTGCCTTATGTGCTTCAGAAATTCTGTCCCATGCCTTCTTCATATTCTCCCCGTTCCTTTGGTGGAAATCCAAGACCTCGGATTCCCTCAAAGTACCAACTCCTAACATACTTGACCACACAAGATAGATAACAGGTATTTTTGGTATTTTTTATAAGGGACACAAAAGTAAAAACTGAAAGGTAAACTAATAAGACTAAAAAGCAAAGATAAAAGATAGTGTGCAACTCCCCTATCTTGTAGGCTGGAGTCCCCGGAAACGGCGCCAGAAAACTTACTGGTGGCAAGAGAGTGTTAATACTCTTCAAGCCTCGTTGGTTACCCCAAGCGCAGGGTGAGATATAGTGCAGCGGCAAGTTTTGCCTTGGCAAAGATACCAAGGTTTGTCTCCCGTAGGAATCCGAAGGATACAAGAAGGTGGTAAAGTGAACAATGACGCCGAGGTTGCTACTTCACCTGGACCTGCACACAGATACAAATAACTTTGCTCCCAACGAGTACAGAGGAGTTGTCAATTCCTGCGGCCTTGCCGTTTACAAAGGATCAACACAAGAGATAAAAGTGGAACTGAAAGTAAATACTGAAAGTAAACTAAGGATGTAAACAGTAATGTGAAAATGGACCAGGGTCCCGTGATTTTCACTAGTGATGTCTCTCTCCCAAAAGACGATAAAAGTGCTAGCGAGGTAAACAAATCACAGTTGGGCAATTGACAGGATTATGAAGGCACCGCAATGCTAACTATGTTGCAAAGAAAGGAAGGGCTCAAAAGCAATGGGCAGTACGCCAAGGTAAGTAGACCGAAATCCAACTGCATCTACTACGAATCATCCACCTTGAGATATCTATCCAGAACATCTCGCTGGTATTAAGTTGTGAATCCCACCCAAAGTGTAAACTCAAAGCAACAGACGACTGCATTAAAAGAACTTTGCGTAAAGTAAACAATCCTTGCACCCGCGGATACAAGCACCATTGTTTTATCCCTGGTGGCAATAGCACATCCCCTAGTCTCATGTTTCTGTCACTCAAGCTAGACATCAAGGGGCTGAACCCACAATCAAGCATAACGCTCCCTCTTGGAGTTGCAATAAATCACTTGGCCAAAGTAAAATACGGCAACGGAGAACATGCAAGAATTTACTCAAGAACAAAATATAAAGAGAAGAACCAAATATATTACTCATCATAATCTGAACATAGTCTCATAATCCATCAGATCCCAACAAACTCAGCATAGCAACAGCAGAAAATTACAAAGGTGTCTCGATCATGTGAGGCAGCTCACGAGGTCTCGAAAGTGGAAGCACAAAGAGGGGAGAGGAACATCACATAGCTACTGGTCACGGACCCATGGTCCAAGGGAAACTACTCACGGTACATACGGGAGGCGTCCATGGCTATGGATGGTCTCCCGGAGGTGGTTCCTCCTCCTGGCAGGGTGCCGGGATAGCTTCTCCAGGCAGCCCCGATCTAGAAACGGTGGCCGCAGCGGTACAGAGGCGAGTTCGCTAAAAAGAGATCTGTCCTAGGGGTTTCCACCCCGAGGGGTAAATATAGGCGAAGGGGGGCACCGAGAGGGGCCACAGGGAAGCCAGGAGGCTCCCTGGCGCGGCCTAGGGTGGGGTTTCCGGAAGCTTCCGTGTCGCTGATTTTTTATCTGATTTTTCCGGATTTTTTGAAGCACTTTTAATGGTCGTAAAACCTGAAATACAAAAACAGCAGAAAATAGCAACTGGCAGCTGGGTGCACTGGGTTAATAGATTATTCCAAATATGCTCAAAAGTGTATGAAAGTTTAAGCAAAACATGACAAAGTCACACAAAACATGCATGGAACAAGCATAAATTATAGATACGTTTGGGACGTATCATAGCCTACTTGATAGAAAGGACGAGCACTCTCGGCTCGGAGGTAGACACTCTCATTTTTCAAGTCCACCATCAGGTTCACTCGCTAACTTTTTTTTTCATATGTTGGGAAATATTTGCTTTTAAGATAAACAATGTTTGTTAGGCACTAACCTCTTAGAAATATTATAAATTGTTTTGGAGACAAATTTTACCAATCGATTTCGGGTCCTAGAGCGATTTCCACTTTCAAGGAACCTAAAGATGTGCATATGATAAGGTTGTGAAAATCACATTTTTTTCCAGATAATCCTAAGGTGCGCTTACGACCATGTCGCAAAAAACTCATAGATTTGGTCATTTTTGCCCGTTTCACATGCTATTGCCCATCATTTTGGAATCCCGAGGTGATTGCAATTCCAAGGAGCCCCAAGGTGCGCTTATGATCAGGTCACAAATACTCATAATTTGGCCAATTCGACCCGTTTTGTGGGTATTCCTCATCATTTGGGGGTCCCGGTACGATTTTCAAGTTTGGAGAACCCTAAGGTGTGCTTACGACCAGGTAAACAAAACTCATAGTTTGGGCCGCTTCAGGATATTTTGGGGGTTGTTGCTCATATTTTTGGGTTTCCAGGGTGATTTCACACTTTGAGAAACCCTAAGTTACGCTTCTAATGACGCTGTGAAAACTCACTGTCTTGGTCGTGTTGGCCTATCTTGTGAGTTATGGCTCACCGTTTTGAGTTAATCGGGTGATTCACAGTTTTTGGAATCCTAAGGTGTGTATACGACCATGTCGTGAAAATCACAGCTTTTGCCGATTCGACCTGTTTTGTGGGCTATTGCTCGCGATTTTGGAGTAACGATGCAGTTTTCTATGTGGAGAACACCAATCTACGTTTAAGATGATGTCGCATAAACTCACAATTTTGGCTGATTCCGCCCATTTCGTGGGCTATTGCTCAGATTTACGGGGTTTCAAGAGATTACACACTTTGAGGAACCCCAAGGTGTGCTTCCGATGAGGTTGTGAAGACTCACATTTTTATGCTAATTTCCATGTTAGGGAATCCCTAAGGTGTGCTTATAGTCAGGTTGCGAATAGTTAATTTTTGCAGATTTGGCATGTTTTGTGTGCTACTGCGATGTTCATAGATTTAGGACACCGCGACAATTTCCCACTTTGGGGAACCCCAAGGTGCGCTTACGACTAGGTCACAAAACTCATAGTTTGTCGATTCATCGCATTTCGTGGACTATTGCTCAATGTTTGGGGATTTTGGCGCGATTTCCACGTTTGAGGAATCCTAAGGTTCACTTAAGATGAGGTTGCAAAAACCTGCAGTTTTAGTCGATTCATCCCATTTTATGGGCTATTACTCACTATCTGGCTATTACACACTGTCTTGGGGTTCTGGAACGATTTCCACAATCCATAAGGTGCGCCTTCAAAAGAGGGGAAGTATGTGTTTGACCCGTCATTTCTACTGTAATATACTACATGTGAAATTCTAGAAAATATCAAAGTTAGATAAATTAGATTGGAGGTATGGCAATAAAGAAAGTAACATGGCGTAAGGTTCAAGGGAGTTTAAGAAAAAACTAACACCTATCTATCTATTCCAAAAGGTGCAAAAGAAAAAAATTGTATGGTGTGAGCTCCTCGGAATATGTTCACCAGCTACTTGTCATGTACTATGTGCAAAATGCCCATGAAAAGGACAAAATACGATCGACAGAGACAAACCCAAGCATATATCTCCTCTATTTCTTTCTCCGAAAGTGCAGCGGATAACGTCTTTTTGTGAAGAAAACAATATTCTTTTTTTGCTTCCGAGTACTGTCCCCAAATATATAATTCCTTTAGTGGAGTGATGTCCACATTAGATGGGTATATTTTTTTTCAGGGGTGGAGCAACTTGACCCGTAAAATATACTCCGTGCATATTTGATTAATTTAGTTGTTGTCATTGCTCCAGTTTAACATCAGATCAAAATATACAAAGATCAAATGCAACATACTGAAATACATCAAGATAAATCCGTTTCAATGACAGTTGATATAAAACAAAGAAGATATTTAACAAAAAAACAGATCAAGAAATATTTATTTCGGTCATTTATGTATGCCTTATTTGGTCGCTGAGCTACTTAACCAGACAAGTGCCGTCTGTGGTTGCTGGCTAATGTTAATTGCCCACCATTGCGTACACATATGCAAAATAAATTGTCTGCCCCAATTAAATCTTGGCGTGTAGCGCACAAGTGGCAGAGTGCACAAGTGTGATTGGAATGTCCCTATCACGGTGGAGTGGTATCCCATAATTAATCATTCTAGTTTAACTCAAGTAGAGATTAAAATTATATTCATACATACATTGTATGGCTCTGTTGTTGGTAGTATGTTTTTATTTAATTTGAGAAATACTTGTTGTTGCTCTCAAACTATTGTATTAGCCATATGTTTTGTTGATTTTTTTGGGGTCAATTTGCAAGTAGCATATGCGTGCATACGTGCTCATGCCAGCAAATTATCTTCGGAGATGATGTCTATTGATGTCCACTGAGTATGTATTCAAAGGTAACAAAAGTGGCCCTTAAGACGCTGGAAGTATCATATCTTATTGTCCGTGTCATCTCACTTGTATACATAATTTAACCGTCCATCAACAACGCGATAACTAATGTGGGGGTTTGTCGAGACAGGCGAACAACTGTCCCAAATAGTTCAATTCCAAACTCCAATGAGATAACGATGACGGTGGTGATAATGACAATGACAACAACGATGATGATAATCAACACATGTAATTAGCATTGTCATGAAATATGTGCTTCGTCCTTCTCTTCTTTCTCTCATGCCCGGAATTACCAAGTATAGCAAACTTCACTTCCTTAATCTTGCTTGCCAATTAACAGTAATATTGTTTCTTAATCAAACCACGATTGGTTTTACCGTGACACGTCCTATAACGTTGCATAAAAACCTTACACGCATCCGCGTTAAGATATGAAAAATACAAGATTACCATCGAGCAGTGGCGGAGCCACCACCCGGCGACCCTGGGCAGCTGCCTGGGCTCAGCCACAGATTCTAGTTTGAAGATTAGCTGCAAATGAAGAGCTAACTATCATTTTTTGGGGGCAAACAACCTATAGATTGGGATCTCAGGGCACTCTCAATGCTTGTATCTTAGTACGTAGTCATAGGCATTTTGCTTCTGTGACATACTATTTAATGAAGAAAGAGAGTAAAGTTGTATCTTAGCTAAGATACAATCCTTGCACGTGGCCATATACAAAAAGCATGATTAGACCAATCATACTTATGCATGTAGCTAAAATCATTAAATAAGATACAACCTCTAAGAAACAATGCATTGTGAGGATTGTATCTTAAGTTTTTATTGCTTCTATGATATTGTGCTAAAAAACAATGCATTGGGAGAGCCCTCATGTACTTTGCCCTGGCTCCCTGGCCAACCTGGCTCCGCCACTGCCATCGAGGAACATAAAAATGCATCCATACATGCATGAGATCCATAAATTTTCTGGATCATATCTTAATGGCGCAGGTATTAGTGCCAATAGTTAACATAGTCCTAAACCTGATCTAACGGGCTAATCAAGCCATTGTTGGGCAGTGATATGATGTCGACACATGCTTGCTCCTGCGTCTATTCCAACCACTTGCATGTGGGCCTAACTAGCTAGGGACGGGGCTTGGACGTCTCTTTCTGTTGAGGGGGACAGTTTGACTCACGATGAGTGGATGCAAGTTGACCTGCTGAATGCCAATAGGATAGTGCCTCGAACGGGATAAACAACAAATGCCGATATAATGGGAAAGAAAAATATAATTTATAATACTACTCATAATGTTTGGTTATGTTGTAATTATCACATGGAAAATTCTTCCGAGGAGGTACATGGTCCCATTCGTGATAGTTTAGTAGTTATATTGTTCGTCAAAGAAATTTATGGGGATCCTCGTGGAAGGCATGATTTTTCTTCGGAAAATCCATCACGAGCACTGACTATTTGTTACAGAATTAGAAACATGTGACCATAATAAGAATATCATGTTGTCACAAGGAACTTGGTAGCTCGAAGCAGCAGAACTTCACGCGGACTATACTCGCCCTACCCTCTGGAGTGGAGTGCGATGTACGTGTGATTGCCCTAGAGATCCGAAACCTGGGCAATCTCTAGGTAGATTGTAGATATCATCACTCTTTTCCCGTGAAGAAGTATGTTGATTTCTTTTTCCACACGTTGCAGATGACATGAGACGGAGGATCATTTTGAAGAGGGTCGAAATCCTCAAAAACCACAAGGAGCTTCACCTTGCCATCATTAGTCGACGAGCATGAATGAGTTGTGATGATGTGAACATCGCCCCCTCCCTTGGCACACAAGATCTACAAGTTAGGTGCCCAGACCTATATAGCGAGAGAAGAGTAAATAGCAAAAAAAACTACCAAATTACGGGATAGGTCACACAAAAAACTACCCATTTTTAATTTAAACTCGATTATGACATATCTAGTCCACCCGTTAGGTGAAAGCAAAACCCCTTTGTGAAGTTTTTGTGGGAATTTGAAGACGGATGGACGGGATCGACACGGATCTATGTGAGGTGATAACGCCTTTCACATGCTTTCATTCTTTTGAAAACCCACCTAAAAAATTGGATTTCTTTTAAATGTTTCTAATCCCTAAAAAAATCAAAGCTAAATTTGAAACACACATTGTTAAGAGAAGAAAAGGAAAATTCAGATGTGAATCTTAATAATTATTTAGTAGAAGACTGGTCCTCCCTTGGATCCTAATTAAACTAGTGGCTTGGGCGGTGTGTGGAGAGTTAAACTAATAGCCGTCCCGCCGGATCCTGGCAGGAGCTAGCTGACAGATCCTGTCCATCGCCTAAAATCTACCACAGTGCACCGCTAATTTGTATAATCAGGTCCCAATCCCATCATCAACAACTAGTTTGAATAATCATGCAGGCGAGCGGGCAGCTTAAAGAGCCTCTCCGATTAAACTCTGCAAATTCAGTCCCTACATGGCTACATATTTGTGAACGTTTTCAGTCATTGACGCGGACAGTGAACAATCACATTTCAAATTTCGGTCTGCAACCATGTACCTCAAATTGAATATTTAAATCTATGATACTCATGCAACATAGTTTATGCATACTTAAATATATTATCAGACTATAAAAAAAGCGACCAAGCTTGATCAGTTCACTATCTTCGTCTCGAAGCTGCGGGGATGAGGCACCATCGCAATGGTTGCACCACTCCGGCGAGGCCGCGATTGTCTGCCTCGACTTGCGTGCGTTACTCGACACAATAGACTTACCGAATGGGCTCGATTCGTGGACGAGCATTCTTCTCTCGAGATCGGCGGAGAGTGGGGCAGACAACCCTTTCCTCCTCGTCTTTACATGAGAGGAGGGCCTAATCGACGGATCGAGAAAGATCAAAATAATGAGATCCTTGCTTGTCATGCCGAAGAAGGTCGAAGATGGTCGAAGAGAAGTTTGAGGGTGAAGTGAAGTGGAGTGAAGACTCCACGGTTTCATCCGAAAGGCGGGCATGAATGAATATATGGCTCGAAAGTGACGGCGAGGTGGCGTTTGTGGCGTCTTTGTTAAATCTTAAGACTCGTCGAATCAAGATCAGTCTTGCGGAGGTGCTCATAGAGGTACTGACGTACGATGTGTGCATTTATACGATGAGTGTATGTATATTTGTGTTTGTAATGTCTTAAAAAGAGAGTAGTTTAGTTAATTAATCCAGGGCGGACGGGCGGCCCTAAAAGATCCAGCAACAGCGGCGGCAACTAGTAGTACTCGTTGAGAAAGAAGAAGTTGAGACACATTTCACACTCGCGTCCTCCGTCCCTCATTCCGGAGAGGGAAGCGGCTTCCAACTCCACTCCATCCATCAGCCGTCCTCCTCCTCTTCCTCCTCCGCCGTCGCCGTGCTCGCGCTCTGAATCCCCGCTTCCGCCGCGCGCGCTCCCGGCCCGGCCGCCCCGCAACCGCCCTCTGTTCCACGGTACGGCGCCTCCTATCACCGTTTGCTTACGCCTCGATCCGCTTTTACCTCCTCCCCGCCCCCGTGCCCAACGTCGTGGCGGCCGGTTAATCCCCTCCCCGCCCCGCCCCGCCCCGCCGGCGCTGGTACCGTCGCTGTCTACTTCAGTCGCTTCTTCCGCGACCACGACGGCAAGGAAAGAAGCCAATCGAGCGGCCGGGGTAACTTCTATTTTTTCCTTTTCTGGATTTGGTGGTGCGGGTAGGAGGAACAAATATTGATCCCATGGTGGATTGGATTCAATTCGATTGGTGCCGGGCGCCTGACGAACCCTTTTCTTTCACTGGGCTCTCTTTTAATCTTATAAACTACAAGTACTGTGATTACTGGAGTAGTACTAGTACGTACTTGTTTCTGTCCCCTTGGGGGTGGGGTGGGGTTTGTTCGTGGGTGGATGACCACTAGCAGGTGCCAATACGCTTTTCTGGATAATGTTTTCGCACGGGCGCAAAATTTCCAATGATAGATGGATAGATCGGTGGTGGGCCTAATATATATATAAATGGTCCTCCATCGATCGATCACTACTACTCCGTTTCTAGTTTAGGTGTTTGTTTCTGTCCCCTCCCTGGGCTGGGATTTGTTTCTGGATGACTACTAAAACACTCTCTTAATGTTTCGATTGATTCGGATATATAATACTACTGTATATATGTATGTATGATCCAGTGATGGATTGGTGTGTGGGTGGTCCTCCAATCAGTTTGCTCTGTTTCTACTTTCTATAATTTACTATTTTCTTTTTTTGTCCCATTGATTTTGTTCGTGCTCTCTCTGATTCGTTGTTCGACGCAGCATCCACACTTCTTAGCTCAATCTTCGACGGTATCTGTTCAGGCTGGCTTCTCTTCGTGTGCGCGTGCCCGCCCAGCAGGAGCTGCTTGTCACTCGGTCTGTACATAGGTAGCTAGATAGATACATACACACACATGAAGGCCTATCCATGTGCTGTTTGTTGTAGTGCAGCTTTTGCTGACGCTCCATCCTGCATCTCTGCTAGTAGTGTTAGCCTTGGTTCCTGGCTGCCTCTGTGTTCGATCGCATCGAATTCCGGTTAGGGAAATTCAAACTTGTGTGCTATCTGTGTTTGTGTGCTCTACATCTTTTGCTCGAGTTTCCGGTGTACCCTTGACGGCCTTCATCTTCTTGACGTGGATTATTAATCTCCACAAACTATGACGTTCCTTTCACTGGCCAGACGCTAGTTGTACTGGCTTCCGTGAGTATTACTGATTTTTTTTTATTGTCTACCTTCTGTGCAGATTGTAGTCTGAATCTATCTTCTCCGTTTTTGTGGGAGAGTCCTGCTCCGGGGTATGCATGACACCCCCGGTGGCCCTTCGGAACGAGCTACGAGGGGTCTCCAGTTCCGCAAGGGCTGATCTGTTCCGAGGCGCCAGTTGCAACATCGAGAGGGAGGTGCTGGCAACTTTGGCAAATGGCCAGGATCAACATGCTTCGGGAACAAACACCGGCTTCAGAGTCAGATGCCTTAAGCTCCCCAGCGGGGATTCCTACTCCGGCACATTGTTGGGAAGCACACCCGAGGGTTCAGGGCGGTATACCTGGTCAGACGGCTGTATTTACGATGGCGAGTGGAGGACAGGGATGAGGCATGGGCAGGGGAAGACGCTGTGGCCATCCGGAGCCAGCTATGAGGGCGAGTATGCTGGTGGCTACATATATGGTGAAGGCACCTATACTGGACAGGATGGCATCGTCTACAAGGGGCGGTGGAAGCTGAACCGTAAGCATGGTCTCGGATGCCAAACGTATCCTAATGGAGACATGTTCCAAGGTTCTTGGATTCAGGGAGAAATACAAGGTCACGGAAAATATACATGGGAAAATGGAAACACCTACACCGGCAATATGAAAAATGGCAAGATGTCTGGGAAGGGAACATTTACTTGGAAAAATGGTGATTCTTACGAAGGCAACTGGTTAGATGGCATGATGCATGGGTATGGCATCTATACATGGAGTGACTGTGGGTACTATGTCGGAACCTGGACCAGGGGATTGAAGGATGGGAAAGGTACATTATATCCTAGTGGTTGCAGAATTCCTGCTGGTGATGAGCTTCATATAAATAATCTAAGGAATAGAGGTGTGCTGCCTGACCCTAGAAGGCAGAATCATGGTTCACGCATACTCCACTCTTCATCAGTTGACATGGGAAATATGAAGGTTGGCATCAATCGGGATTCTTCAGGTGCCTCATCTAGAAGGAACTTGACTGACCAGTCCCATTCAAGAAATGTGTCCTTGGAAAGAAGGTGGAGTCTTGAGGTAGCTATTGAAAAATTCATCGGAAATGAAAATAGTGAAAACTCTGAAAACATTGATGATTCTGATTTGCCTATACTTGAAAGGGAATACATGCAAGGTGTTCTAATCAGCGAGGTAGTGCTCGACAGGGGGTTTTCAGGCTCATCCAAGAAGGCGAAACGCCGGCAGAAGAAGATGGTAAGAGAAACGAAAAAGCCCGGAGAGGCGATAATTAAGGGTCATAGAAGCTATGATCTAATGCTAAGCTTGCAGCTTGGAATCAGGTAATGCCCACAATGCTGCTCCTTTCATTGAATGTACCTGTTGAAGCGTTGATAAATAGCGCACTTTTCGTGCAATGTCTGGTAAATGATCTAGTCATCTACCTTGTAATTGCATCTATAGTGCGATTCTAGCAAATTTTGACAACAAATCATTATTTCTCTTCTGAGAAGTAACAGTGCAAGACTTACCTGTGCTAGCTGGTGGTCGTTAGTAGATCTCTAGTCCAGCAGCTTTTATTGCCTCTTAGGAACTGATAGGACATATGCATTTTAAATTGATAACAGAGCATGATGTTGGAACATCTGACATGCATAAGTATATATATTCTGTAATGTTCATTCTATTATTGTGTTTAGGTACACAGTTGGAAAGATAACACCCATTCAAAAACGTGAAGTTCGTGCTTCAGATTTTGGTCCAAGAGCAAGTTTCTGGATGAACTTCCCAAAGGAAGGATCACGACTTACTCCTTCGCATCCTGCAGAAGATTTTAAATGGAAGGACTACTGTCCCATGGTTTTCAGGTTCGTTATACTGATCGACCTTTCATGCCTGTATGTATGTCTGAGTGAGGAATGCAGCACCCCCCTTATTCCTTGCAGATTCATATAGTCTTATAAATTGTTATTTACCTAACTTTACATATTTTTGTTATTTGGACTTCTAAATCCCCCTGCGAAGTTATTTTGCTCGTTGTGTTTCTAATTCATAATCTTCTTTCTGCTGCGTTCATCAACTATAAAACACTCTCATTTCATTTATATTTATGTAGAAACCTGAGAGAGATGTTCAAGATTGATGCCGCAGATTATATGATCTCCATATGTGGAAATTCTGCGCTAAGGGAGCTATCTTCTCCCGGAAAAAGTGGAAGTGTGTTTTTCCTATCACAAGATGATCGGTTCATGATTAAGACTCTCCGGAAATCTGAAGTGCAGGTACTTTTTCTATCTGAACTTCAAATTATACAAGTTGTGCTAGGAAATTATTTATTATAGCTTGTTCAGTGATTTACTTCACAGTATACAGTAATTTTCCTATCATGGCGTACTAGTGTAATTTGAATGTTTCATGACCATGATTCTGCAGGTTCTTTTACGAATGCTTCCAAACTATTATCATCATGTCCATACTTACGAGAACACACTCATAACTAAGTTTTTTGGCCTGCACAGGGTAAAACCTTCTAGTGGTCAAAAGGTAATTATCATCAACTTATGCACGCATCTCTTTTGAGGTTTTCCTTGTTCACATTACCTATTTATGGAGTAACAATCCTTGTTTATCATTTGAAAATTTGCAGTTCCGTTTTGTTGTGATGGGAAATATGTTCTGCACAGAATTAAGAATTCACCGGAGATTTGATTTGAAGGGTTCATCCTTAGGTCGTTCTACTGACAAAATTCAAATCGATGAGAACACAACTCTGAAGGATTTAGATCTGAACTACTCCTTTTATCTGGAACCTTCATGGCGAGAGGCTCTACTTAAGTGAGTGTAGTTTCTCTGAATATCGTCTTTGCTTACTAAGAGCATGTAAAATGGTTGATAAGACAACTTTATCTTAGCTACGCCACGCAATTTAGATATAGCAAAAAAAACGGTGTACAATGTGTTATATCTTAGCTTATTTTTAATAACTAGGCATTCCTAAAATTATGGTGAGAGTGTTGTTGCTAAGAGATCATCTCTTAAATAAGAGAAGGCAATCCTTTTCTTAAGACTTCTCTCTCCACCTCAACATCTATCCTATGTGGCATTGTTAGGATAGCACCACTGTACATGCCATAAGATATGGTTTTGTGGCATAACTGCATTGTACTTGGTGATGTGTTTCCATTAGATTGTTGTTCATCAAGTATGATAATTAAATATAAATGTTGAAATTAAGTGTATTATTACTTGCTCAAATATGTCATCCACCTTGTTACCTCCGTTTCAAAATTACTGTCTTAGCCTTAGTACAATTTTGTACTAGAGCTAGTACAAAGTTGAGACAGTTATTTTGGAACGGAGGGAGTAGTAAACGTAGAGATGGTAAATATAAAAAATATCCGAAGAGATTTCTCATAAAAATATGCAGTTAACGCTCAGTCCAGCCTGTGTTGTAGTCATTTTTCAGATTTTGTGCAGAATTCGCCTAAACCTAATTTTGCACCAATTGAAATGTGCAGTGTTTCTGCTCTCATTTTGTATCGTAGCACTATTGTATTTGCTTTTCTCCCTGAGAGCACTTGTGCGGTATGATAAAGTTTCACCTTATAATAGTGTTTCATAAATGTCTGTTCTTCTTCTTTTCAGGCAGATAAAAACTGATAGTGAATTTCTGAAGTCACAACGGATAATGGATTACAGTCTACTGCTTGGTGTCCATTACAGAGCTCCCCAGCACCTACGAACACGTGCGTCATATCATCGAAGCATGACAGCAGAGAGATTAACAGTTCTTTCAGAAGAAGGTAAAGCACACCTTTACCTGCTTGTAAATGGATTTTATTAACATTTTGTTATTTTTATGTGATACACGTTATTTTTCAGTTTCACTGATCTGTAAGTTAGGGGTATAATAAACATTGCAGGTACTCGTAGCACTAACTCCTGTGCTTTAGAATATTTGTGGTTATTCACAAATAGTAGTTCTGTCAGCGGGTGTCATGGTGTCACTATCAGATCATATCCTGTGTTATGCCTATTACATCGTGTCATTGGGTCTTTCAGCAGGTTGCCACTGGGGTTCTGGATGAGAGTGCTTTCATTGAGCTGTACACGTTGATCTTCAGTTGGTTCATGATTATATTAGTGTGATAGTTTGCCTCCTGCAGTTCTATGTTCTACTGATTGTTTTTTTCTTTTTTAGCGCATGTTCAATTCTTTTTATGATATGACCGGGAAAGCACATTTTCATTATCCACAATGATCTTTTTTCAGATGCCCAGGAGGATGATGCTTTTAACTACCCAGAAGGATTGGTTCTGGTTCAAAGAGCTAACGATGAGAACAGTGTGGTCGTTGGGCCTCATATAAGGGGAAGCCGATTGCGGTCATCGGCTGCTGGATTTGGGGAAGTAGATCTCCTGCTTCCTGGCACAGCTAGGTGAGGGTAGTTTTTATCTTCTCATCATACTGCTGGCGCAAAGTGGGAGCTTTTGGTGACTGGGTCCCCCTCCCTTTTTATTTTTGGCAGGGTTCAGATCCAGCTGGGTGTGAACATGCCGGCGAGGGCGGAGCAGATCCGCAAGGAGGACGACAGCAAGTCGTTCTACGAGGTGTACGACGTGGTGCTCTACCTGGGCATCATCGACATCCTGCAGGAGTACAACATCACCAAGAAGATCGAGCACGCCGTCAAGTCGATGCAGTACGACTCCGTGTCCATCTCTGCCGTCGACCCCGAGTTCTACTCGGAGCGCTTCCTCAAGTTCATCCAGACCGTCTTCCCCGAGAACTCGTAACTCCTCCACGAACCCATCCCCATGCAACCACAACACTTGATTCCCTTCCCTGCCGTGTCAAGACGTGATGTCCCGACAGTCGGGCCTGTGTACATAATGAGGAATGAGGGCAGCCGCAGACAGTCTTCTGGAGGGTTGCTGTCCAGGTAACAACTTGTGCAAGCATGAGCTGGATTTCTTTTTCAAGCATAAGCACAAACCATGCCTTTATTCTGGGAATAAATGTGACATGGCTTGGCTATGGGGCATGGAGAATCAATCCACTGATGTCACACTCTGGAAGAGAAACATCTTGATTTCTGCACGAATATATGTTGTCCGTCGAGATCAGGAGCGATGTGCTCGACATCTGGAAGATGTCAGGAATAGATTCTTTCTTGATCTACTTTCGTTCTTGTTCATTTCTTTTGGAAGCAGTTGTTCACTGGGAACACACGTGTATAAAGAACCGCTACCCTTTTATTCCCTGTGAGAAAAGATGGAAACCAAATTTCCTACACGATCACTGTCGCTGCCGTTGGAAATGTTCTGTGAAGTTGTTGGCGACAGTTTTTGTATCTTTTATTTTAATCGAGGGAAAAGATCTGCCATTTTCATTGATTAAGAAGAGAGTTGCTCGGTTAATTAACGAAAACTTGACTGAAAACCGATATAACACGTTCAAAGGAAAAAAGGGGCACACTGGCCAACCTTTCACCCACAAGATCATAAACATCATTGAGGTTGCCTGCAATATCATTGTTATCACCTCTTTTTGAGCAAGTGACTCTGATTTCACCGTTGACGACCCGTCAAGGCCTCCTCGGCCATTGCCAAGCAAATGAAGCAATCGACCGACACGTCAAGGACCGGCAACTTGGATTTTGCTGATGCGCTTCACGAGGAAAAGTTGCAAGCCTCACACCGACCTAGTCCATCACCACCTCCGAAGAGCACCATCCGCTGAAACCGTTCTCATGGAGTCATTGTTGCCGCAAGGGCTCCACCATGCGTAGCCCCGATTTCTTTGTCACTCCCATTTGGTGTGACCTGCTCAAGGTGCTCCCTTCTGCTCCATCACCATGGTGGTGATCGGCACTGGTTGGACCTCTGGCTGCCAAACTCAACGTCGATCCTAGCTATTCAATACCCAGCCCTCTTCTTCTGCCCAAAAAATCTGCCCGTCGCTAAGGCAGTGAGCCATGCCTCGCTGCTTCACCTTACCTCGCTCCGAACCGCAAATGAGAAATTCCGAGCTCTTTACACTGCTATTGCTTCATTTACTTTGGAATTCACAGGTCGCAGACGAGAGGATCTGTCGATCAATGGGAAGCCGACCGGCCAGTGGGTCGCATGGCCGCAAAAGAACTACGCGCCCAACAACAAAAGCCAGCTATTCCTTTGGCTGGCAGCAAGCAACAAAAGCCTCTTTGGTCAACCGTCAGATGAACCTTTATGCTTCAGGCCTGCATTGGCACGCCGTTGAAGCATAAAAAAACACAAGTTGTTCCTACAGTTTGAATTGTCTGCTTCTTCCAGGATGATACATACACAGGCCTTCTTGCAAATGCTCCCTACACCTTCATGATCTAAAACGACAAAGCTGTGGTGCTGCACTTTCAGCATTTCATGACAAGATTGCTAGTAGTACAACATAAAATCAGTCATCAATGAACATCAACAATCTTCAGTTACTCACATCAAGCATTTGAGCATGGGCACACCAAACAACCAAGGAGATTTAATGGTTTATAATCAATGTTACATCGTTAGGGTTTCCAACACTCCGAGCAGCGACCAAATAAATACTACTAGAACAGATTACAGGTCCTAGATGAAACACAAAGGTCTCAGCACCGAGTACCAGGAAGCGAGCGAGCTTTCTCCAGTTCAAGAAGCTTATTGCTTACTATACCTTTAACCAAGTCAAGATCGTATATGCCAACAACTAAATGCGTAAAAGTAAAACAATCTTCCAGTCCTTGCTCCCTCTCCATCGTCAAGGGACGCCCATGTATACTTCCACTGAACCAAAAAAAAACAGCCCAAAGGGCTTAACTTACCTGCTGTAGATGCAGGACCCTACTTTGAAACTCAACATGAGAATCATCGCCGAAACAAAGAAGAGGTACAGGCCGCCACGCAACACCGATGGGACGGTGCTCGCCCGTGTAGTAGCTGGCTCGTCAAAACTAACAGACTTCGTAGACACGTTGCTCTCCACGGTGAAAGAAAGGAGTAGGCTGAAGACTCCATTCTTCTGCAGGGGCCAGTGGTTGGAGTTGTCGGTGAAACTGTGGTCGCCAAGCTGGACGATGCCTGCGGTGACACGGATCTGACTAGGCCCACTGAGCGCCGTGATGGATTTTCCTGTGGTTGGCGGGAATTCCGAAGCCATTGCAGGAGGGGCTGGGTATGAATCCAACATGTTTGCGAAGTGCTTTCCAAATCTTTTGCCAACATTGTTGTCCATTGGCATATCTGGAGCAAACCAAATTCACAGAATTTTATAAATTAGTTCACCCATTGTGTATTCACCAATTGCCCAAGAAGAATATGAAAGCACAGAGCTGATGAAATTAAAACTGTACCTGGAACCACAGTGTCAGGATAAAGATTCTCACGGGAACCAGACGAAGATGCGCCATATTGAGCCTTTGATTCATCCTGCAGATAAGTAGTACAATAGGTGACCCCCAGCAACTGGCTCTTTAGCCTAGATTTTTTGTTTATGAATATAAAGCAAGAGAAAACATGTTACTGTTCTGAAACATACCTTTTGGTCAAAGTTCAATATGGCTGGAAGTTGAGTATCAGAGCCTTCAAACGAGTTCAAAATATCATAGAAGTCGTCCTCTGTGGCATCCAAGAAACCCATCATACCATCTCCCACATCATCCTCCATTGGCTGGTAGAGGAGGTCATTCACATTTAGATATTCATCCTTTCCATCTGCCCATTTGTGATTGCTTGATGCCTCATAGAATGCCATGTTGTCATCCACTTGCTGAGGAGGTAGCAGACCATTGGTTTGCAAATACAAGTTCTGTTCGGCTAAAGGATAAGCTTCCTGCTGTCCTGAATATGCATTGGTATCATTTCCTGTGTCAAAGAACTCCTCACCGCTAAGAGTTACATTGGCATGGTTTTGATTACCATGAGTTCTTCTCAAAGGCCAATGTGGCTGATCAACATTTGAAGGGTCACTCCACATGATAGGGCCACCCTGACTTGCATATTCATCATCTTGCTTTTGGTGTCCAGACAAATCTGCAAGACTGAAGTGATCATCAATGGGACTCTGCTCTTCAGATTCGCCTGGATTGTCAACACTGACATCTGACGCAGGTTCCTGCAGAAGCTCCTCCAGAGAAACATCCCCGTCAGCATAGCTGCCCATGCCAGTCTCATTCAAACCTTGAGCTTGGAGAGGAGCAATTGCTTGGAGAGGAGCAATTGCTTGTGGGATGAGCACTTCTTGGGTCTGAATGATGGAAAACAATAACAAAGTAAATATTGGTGTGTTCAAACATGAACAATAGAAAATGGTTCACAGAGCACCAAAATTTAGTAACACGGACAATTTCAACAGACAATAGGTGGGATGGCGCCTATGCATGGAAAAATGTCATTAATTGAAAATAAATGAATTTGTAGGATATATGTGACCTAACTGGTTTTCATCTGAGTTGGGCTCGAAACTATTCCAGCTAACTAATAGCTCACAGAAGGATAACAAAGACATGAACTTACTTGCAAAAGCTCATTAATTTCTGAAAATACATTCTCATCTTCGGCATTTGATTCCGCGCTAGCAGTATCTGTGATCAGAGCCACTTCAGTGGATGTACCACTGGTAGGTGTATTCTCAATTGCATAATCCTCCTCTTCCCATTCCTCCTCCATGTATGGTGCACCATATTGTGCTCCATTCTGCGGCCCAGATCCAACCTTCTGGAAGATTCTACACACCACATGCATATCCTGCACACCCATAAGGAAAATAAACATCATAATATCAAAGGAATTCTGCATTTTAACCAGAAAAAAAAGCAGGACAACTCCCAGAAACACATGATAATGAAATATACACAATAATGCGCCCTACAAGGTTATTGTTTTGAAGATCCAAAGAGAAAGAAGAGCATTGTTTCAGATCAAGTTGACAAGTACAAGGAATAGTTAATGCCATTAAGTAACTTACAGAAAACTAATCAATATTGTCATGATAACATTAAACAAGATAAGAAATAAACTGGGAGAAAAGCATGTCCCCAACTAGGTAACAACAATTTTTTTGTCTCCAAAGGTCATCTACTTTTTTTTATCATGCTAGTGGAGATGCTGATTTAGTGAGGGGTCTTCACCTAAGATTGAGATTTCAAGAAATACCACCTTGGTTTTGGAGTGGTATTTGCTGAATTCTCTTCCCATGGTGAGGGCTCCACTCCATGCAAGATTTAGCTAGATAGTGAATCATCAACCTATAACCAAATCTGGCGAATTATATAAGGTCCATCCTCTGAAAAACACAACCTTAAGGAGGTCAAGAATCACTAATAATCTTAGATTGTAGAGCTAGAAAGTTGACTATCAAAGCATAGCCAACTGTGGTAGGTCCATCCGAACCCACACCGCACAAATTCATTGTGGATTGAAATTGCAGACTAGACAAAACGCAGCATACCATCCCCTGCTTTCTTTCTCAAGGGATACATATATATCAGGTTTATTTATCCTCAGCACTGGCAAGACATGATTATTATAAACTTGATAACAAGAGTGACAAGAGGGAGATGGGGTGGCAAACCTGGGGGCCGTCGTTGTCGAGGAGGCGGTACTCGTGCATGACCCAGTTGGTGCGGTCGCCCTTGGGGGCGCGGCCGGAGTGGAAGACGAGGGTCTTCTTCATGCCGACGATCCGGCCGCGATGGAACACCTCGCGGTCCTTGCCGGTGGTCTTCCAGTAGCCGCGCGGCGTGGCGCGGTTGGTGCGGTTGCCGGGCCCGCCGCGGCCGCCGGCGCCGGCGCCGGCGACCTTGCGGTCGAGGCGCGCGAAGAAGTACCACTGCGAGTCGCGGCTCCGGATGCGGGAGAGCGGGGGCAGGTCCCAGGGCTCGAGCCGGTACAGGTCCACCTCGGCGATCGCGTCGATCCGGAGGCGCCGGCCGAGGACCCGGCGGCGGAGGTAGTAGGAGACCAGCTCCTCGTCCGTCGGGTGGAAGCGGAACCCCGGCGCCATCGGCACCTCCTCCGCCGCCGCGGCGAGGGGCGGCGGCGACGAGCTCATCGGTCGATCCGTCGGTTTGGGTGGGGAATTTTGGGGTTTGGGTGGGCGGATTGGATTGGATTGGATCGGATCGAGGTGTTCTAGTCTAGGGTTTGGTTGGAGGGGAAAAGAAGTCGTGGTGGGTTGGCGCGTGGGAAGGCCGGAAGGGGGGGAGGCGTGGAAGAAAAGGGGACGCGGAATAAATCGTCGTTTCCTTCTACTTGTTCTCGAAGCCTCACGTGTTCGTTTTTCTTTCTTTTATGTTTTTTATATTGTTTTTTTGTTTTTTGATTGGAACGTGATGGCACTCCTAAATTGTTTTGTTTACATGTTCTTGTATCGATTTTACTAATTACCCTCCCCTCAAAAGGAAAACTTTACTGACACTCCGTCGATCGAGTTTTGATTTCGTGCTCGATCAAATTATTGTTCGTTGGATCTTTGTCTGACTCTTAGCGCTGCCTCGATGGTGATGGCTTGTCCATCCCAAGGGTTTTGAAACGATGAATTCAGTTTTGAAACCCGACCTAATTATTAGTTTCGTCCCTTGTTTTCTATTTTTCTTTGTGGCGGCATGTGTCAACTTTTCGTTGTCTCACAGCTACGGCATTGGAGAGGGAGATAAGTACAACCATGGTCACCGGATTTGAAGACCAAGCACACTACGGTCACCGGACTCGGAAATACGGTTGTTACGTTCACTTTATACGACGTGGCGCTAGTGTTGCACTGAAGCGCCACCGGAGGTAGGGTCTGAGCTGCTCATCGGTGCTGCGTTGGAAGTTTTTCTCGTCGACGAAGTTGCAGTGGACGTCGTCGTAACCTACAATGGAGCGTCGCCGGGGCCTGCACTGAAGCATCATCGGAGCTGTACTGAAGCCACTGAAGATGCACGTAAGCGCCGCCAGGGATGTTCGTGCTGTGTTGCAGTGCTCGAAGCTGCAATGAAGCCTCGCGGGAGTTGCATTGAAGCACCGCCAGGGCCTGCTATGGAGCATCACCGGAGTTGTATTATAGCCGCCAGGGCGTTGTCCATGTTGCGTTACGGCGCTCGGAGCTACAGATGGGTGCCCTCCGGAGTTGCACTGAAGCACCACCGAAGCTGTCAGTGTTGTATTGAAGCTCCGTGCAGAGAGCAATGAAGCTTTGCTGAGGCCTACGATGGAGCTCTACCGGAGGCATGTGTGTTGCGTTGAAGCTGCCGCACGCTCGATCCTGCCATGGGTTTGCTATGATTGAAGGGTCATCGGCGCATAGATCGGACAACTGTGGAGGTGACTTATCTTTGGAAAAGATAGGTCGATTGATTTGTAGTAGTGCCTTTGTTTACTAATTTTTCTCCCCTCGAAATAAAAACTTTACTAATTCTTCGTCAATCGAATTTTGATTTCACGTTCAATCAAATTATCGTTCGTTGGATCTTTGCCTGACTCTCAGCGCTGCCTGGATGTCGATGGCTTGCCCATCCCAAGGGTTTTGGGACGGTGAATTCTGTTTTGGAACACGACCCAATTATTAGTTTGTCCCTCGTTTTCTATTTTTCCTTGTGGCGGCATGTGTTAACTCTTCGTTGTCTCACAACTACGACATTAGTACAATCACGGTCACCGGATTTGAAGACGAAGCACACTACGGTCACCGGACTCAGAAATACGGTTGTTACGCTTACTTTATACGACGTGGCGTGATTGTCCGGTCACTATCGCTCGTTGATGTCCTGTAGCCGCGGGTTTAATCAGTCCGAGGCGCAAGTCTGAGGCGCGGCTAGTGTATTTTCGCGCAAACCCCCTTCACCCCATCACAATCCTTGCTTCACCCTGCCTCCCACTCGTCGGTTCGTCTTCGACAGGAAACAAAGATACAAGACCAAGACGACATCGCCGCCGTCGCAATCACCTGTGATCGAAGCTGACCTAAAGGACCCGGCTTGGGCAGACAGCGTCTAGAGAGGCACCTCCGTGGCATTTCTTCGTATGCTTGGAGGAGCACGCCATGGCCCCCGTTCGCCGTGCAAAACGGGCACCTCCACTAGTGTGAAATAAGTTCATCCCCTTCCTTATCCTTGAATCTTCCCATGGGATGGCTTTCTCGAGGTAAAAAAAGGTTTTTAGGGCCGCATTGTTGTCTAGATGTGATTAAACACATAAGGTCAACCGATGGAAGCACATGATTTAATTATCTGATTTGGGCCTTATGGTGTTCGTTCAAAATCCCAACAGGATTGGTGGACGCCGCAGTTCCAGCTACCGTACGCGCTAACACTATCGTCGCTATACGGGCATGGGATGGACTCGCCCTCGGGTCGACACCTACTGTCGCTGGTGGTGATCGATCCACCGCGTCCCGACCGAGCCGCACATAGGGTGGCACGTGAGGCCGACCATGCAGCCGCGGTGGTGTGCTACCAATCGGACTTCCCGTGGACGCCGCCGCCGCCCTTCATAAACCTCGACAACGATGGCAACAACAACGACGCCAACGGCAACGCCTAGACGGTGGGGGTGCATCGATGGGCATGGAGGGCGGCGCAACGGGGATGTCATCGGGCATGGAGTGCGGCTCGGCAGATGCGTCTTTAATTATTTATTTTGTAGTTTAGTTAATGTTTTAATTAGTGTAATGTAGATTTATAGGTCGTGTTAACCTTGTTTAATTAACGCTTTTGGTTTAATTAACGTCAAGTCCGTGTTTTCCTTTTTTCTTGTGTTGCATCGTCAAGTGGGTGACCATAATGTTTATAAAATGTATTATTATAATTCCAGGTTCATTATTAATGTTTATATGTTTGTGCTATAACTACAATGACCTATGCGGAGGTTTGCCAAGTGCATGTTAACTGCCTTCGGAGGAAAACCCATATGCAGGTGTGGAGTATAAACACAAAGTGTTCTTAGTCTGCCTCTAGGACTAACCTGTGTATTATGGATGTCATGTTTTCCTGACATAGGGCATTGAATATGCCGGTAATACATGAGAGCACATTGTTACCAGAACAAGGGCGCTAAACCGACCCAGTTGTATGATTTGCTTTGAAATTTCATCATCATTGTATTATGAGTTAAATCATCAGATGAGTTGACATTTGCATGTATCCTTATAGACCATGAGAATGTTAAGTACCTACATACCGGAGGGTGGGTTTTGACTCTGTCCTAACACCACCCGTAACAGGCGTGGCTATAACGGCTTTGCTCACTCACACTCGAAAGTATGTCTAGGGACTTAATGATTCAAGTTGTGATTTGCTCCTCCTTCTCAGGAGATATATTCTTTGGGCCCTCTCGGTATTACGTATCCACCAACATCCGGCCGGATACTTTGTGAATAGATCATATGGGTACGGAATACGTGAACGAGAAAAAGAACAAAACCGATATGAGGATAATTGGTATAATGATTAATGAGTTGATCATGCGGATACCTATATAATCTCACCTCATGTTTTGTAAAGTATCGCGAAGCAAAGGGATTGGCATGTCAACCAGAGGTTCACTCGAATTCATATTCGTGTAGGTGCGGGAACCATTATGGGTGTCCATGGCTCCGCTATTGGTTATTGATCCGAACAAAGTCAGTTTTCGGTTCATGTCCGTATTCTACCGAACCTATGGGGTCACACACTTAAGGGTGGTAGATTTCTTGAGTACTAGAGTGATAGGAGCACGGGTATAACACACCGGAAAAGTTTCAGAGTGATTGAGATTTAATCGGAGAGAAAACCGGGATCGTTTCGGGGCACCGGTAAAGTACCGGGAAGAGTTTTGAGAAAACCGGGTAAAACCGGAGGGCCGAAACAGTTCCGGGATTGTCTAAATATGTTTAATATTTATTTATTGTGAATTCCCAAATTGTTTTGGACTTAATAAAATATATTTAATACCAATGGGCCCTCTCTCACTTGGAAGGCCCAAGTGGGGGCGCCCTAGGAGGAAGCTTCCTCCTAGGTGAGGAAGCTTCCTCCCCCTTTCCTTGGCCGGCCCTAAGGGGAGGGAAACCCTAGGGCGCCACCCCTAGGCCTGCCTGATGGCTTCTCGCCCCTCGTTGGTTACCCCAAGTGAAAGGTTGAGATGCAGTGCAGAAGCAAGTTTCCCTCGGTGAAGATACCAAGGTTTGTCTCCCGTAGGACTCCAGATATGATAAGTAGGTGTCAGCGGCGCAACTGCCGTGGACCTGCACACAGACACAGATAACTTTGTTCCCAACGAAGTTCAAAGAGGTTGTCAATCTCTCCAGTCTTGTTGTTCACAAAGGGTCAAATACAAGGGATAATGATAGCAACTGAAAGTAAATGCAAAAAAGTAAATGAGCGTGGAAACAGTAATGAGGATATGGACCGGGATACGTGATGTTCACTAGTGATGTCTCTCTCCCAAAAGACGATAAAACTGCTATGCGAGGTAAACAAATTACAGAAGGGCAATTAACAGGATTATGAACGCACCGCAATGCTAACTATGCTACAAAAGAAAGGAAGAGGCTCAAAAGCACGGGCAGTACGCCAAAATAAGTAGACCGAAATCCAACTGCATCTACTACTAATCATCCACCTTGAGATATCTATCCACAACATCTCGCTGGTATTAAGTTGCGAGCCCCACCCAAAGTGTAAACCCAAAGCAACAGACAACTGCATTAAAAAGAACTTTGCGTAAAGTAAACAATCCTTGCAACCGCGGTTACAAGCACCGTTGTTTTCCCCCTTGTGGCAACAACACATCTCCTAGACTCATGTTTCTGTCACTCAAGCGTGTCATCGGGGGGCATGAACCCACAATCGAGCAGAACGTTCCCTCTTGGAGTCACTACCTACTACTTGGCCAAAGCAATAAACAGCAATGGAGAACATGCAAGAATTACTTAGGAACAAAAATATAAGAGATAAAAACCAAATATATTACTCTATCACAATTTGAACATAATCTCATAATCCATTAGATCCCATCAAACTCAGCATAGCAACAGCAGAAAGATTACAAAAGTGCCTCGATCATGTAGGGCAGCTCACGAGGTCTAAACCATGAAGAACAAAGAGGGGAGGAGAACATCACATAGCTACTGATCACGGACCCATGGTCCAAGGAAAACTACTCACGAGACATCCGGGGAGCATCCATGGTGGAGAGGAGACTCCCGGAGGTTGGCCCTCCCTCCGGCTGGGTGTCGGGAAGAGGTCTTCTGGTGCTCCCGATCTCGGAAGCGCGGCGGCGGCGGAACAGAGGAGAGATCGCGAAAAAGGGTTCTGTCTTCGGAGTTTCCCCGTGACGGAGAATAAATAGGCGAAGGGGGGCAGCCAGAGGTGGACCAGGGGCCCCAGACGCCCCCCTGGCGCGGCCAGGGGTGGGGCCGCGCCGGGTGGCCGCCTGGGCCACCCCTGGCTCCCCTTTGGCCCCGCTGGGGCTCTTCGCGAAGCTTCCTGTACGCTGATTTTTTCTGTATGTTTCCCGGAATTTTTCTGGCACTTTTTATATGGGGGAAAACTGAAATAGAAAAACAGCAGAAAACAGGAACTGGCACTGGGGTGCAATGAGTTAATAGGTTAGTCCAAATATGATCAAAAGTGTATGAAAGTGTATCTAGATCATAGCAATATCACACAAAACATGCATGGAACAAGCAGAAATTATAGATACGTTTTGGACGTATCAACATCCCCAAGCTTAATTCCTGCTCGTCCTCGAGTAGGTAAATGATAACGGCATATTTTCTGTGGTGACATGCTAGCAACCATATAAGAACTTTGAAAAGTAAAGCAATCAAGGTTAGAGATTCAAATCAAGTCATAACATGCAAGAGTCTATATTAGCATTGAAACAAGTAACAAAAGAACAATAGGTGCAAGATCTCTCGCTGTCCGTGACTCGAATGTCTCCAAATGGTGTTTGCGTGCAAGAAGGGGGATAGGGAATACGAGAAAAAAGTATTTTTGTTGAGAACTCAATCTACTAAAGTTTCACACTTGGTCTTCTTTGGAATCTTATCTTGACTCATCCTCAGACCACTAGCCAGGTACAAGTCAATTTGATCCACTCCTTTTCAATATTTCGAGCACTCATGCAATGGATGAGCGTAAGCACGAGAGTTGACACTTAGGATGGCAAAGAGAGAAGTACGAAGGAGGAAGACAAAAAAGGATGAGAAAGGCTCACATCAATGAGGACAATCATAGGAAAGAGATGCCACATGATAGATATGATGTGAGGAGTAGGGATTGCCATGCAACGGATGCACATACAAGCTAAGAAGCTCTCCAATGGAACTAGTGGGCGTGCATCCAACTTGCTCGCTGATGGACGTGATGCTAGGTTGAGACTCCAAGCGCAGAGTGTGTAGCAAGTGCAAGCTTTTTCCCCACGAGGGTGACTCGAGGGTTTATATCGAACTCTTGGGGAGCCAGTATTTCCGCAGTTGTCTTCCAATCTTCCTCCAGGATCCTGCAAACAAGTAGAGAATTTTGTGCCCTCAACCTCACCAAGTGGTTGTCAAGCACAAGGTGTGAGACTTCTAAATTGCAATGCAAAACTGAAAGTAAATATGCTATAATGAAATCTACTACTAAATGCAAATAGGAAAATAAATATGCAATGGATTGTTTTTGTGTTTTTGTGATGCAAGTGGTGAAGGGGATAATGATGGATTCGAATTGTAATGCAAGAGGTGATGGTGATTTCGAATTGGAGATGCAAGTAAAGTAAATTGCCAGTAAATAAATGCAGCAAAGTAACTAGAGTGTTTTCTTATAATTAAAATAGGACCGGGGTTCATGGTTTCACACTTGCATTCTCTCAAATAAAGTAGATGGTGGACATGAAGAATTACATGTGAGATTACAATAGCATGTTTAACATTGAGTACTTTCATATGGGCATCACGTCCTAGCATAGAGATCTCTACGGTCATATTGATCCCTCTTATACTCCACCAAGATGCGAAATAAATCACAACACCTCGATAATTAAGGAAAAACCAGAGTATAGCTTTAAGCATTGTGACATGAAGTTGAAGTAAGAACTTGCTAGATCTAGTCATGGAGATTGATCAAAGCTCACATCAAATCCCCGGTAGCAAGGTACTCCTTTTTATCCCTAGTGAGGTAACTAAGAAAGGTTTAACAAAACCAAAGTGGATCGCTGAATTTCTGTCACTTTCACAGCACTAGCCACCCCCTGTTACTCCAACTAATGCACCCGTCACCCCACACACGCTCTCAAGAACTAGATTGATCAAAGCTAGCAAATAAGAACGGGGTACATAAGATACATCTACTCAAATAACTCAAGGAAAACAATTGCAATCTCAGATTCAATAACTCATAGAAAAGATCCACCACATAGGAATTACAACGGTGCCCGTAATCATGTGAGGCAGCTGATGACTCCCAAGTGCAGGAGATCAATTGTAGTACCTTTCGATAAGTATTTGAGTGTCGAACCCACGAGGAGCTGAAGGTAAGCTATCTATTCTCTAAAGCCCTATAACCCTCTTATATGGATGTTTATGCAAAGCAATAAGTTTGACTAAAAGGAACTAACTAATTAAAAGCAAGTGACGTGGAGTGTGGTTTGTCTAGTAACTAGTGAAGCAAGTTTAAAATGCAAGTAATCCTAGAGCAAGTTTCTAAAGCAAGTTTCTAAGCAATTTTCACAAGTAGCAAGCAGCAAATATCTCAAGTATCTCAAGGGAGCAAGTGTTCTAGCAATAGGTGTTTCGTTCGTGTGGTTGTCACAATTAGTGAAGCACATGTTTTAGTCTTAGTTGTTTCTTCTAGGAAGGAGCCATGAATAGGTATAGTAAAGTAAATGATCTACAACCCCTTATGATGGATCATGTGGCCAAGTAAATGACTGCACAAGATTGATTAAGACATAAAGTCCCACCATAGCCTTACGTTCTAAGGTCCCCTATATATATCCCCCAATAACTTAACTTTGTGGCTCGGTCTCAGGTTACTGTCACTCCCAAGTCACCACCACTCCATTATGCTACCGGTGATCACCTTACATGCATTCCCCAACATATGCGTGCACTCATATATTGTACATAAAGACAATCATAGAAGATAACAAACTTGTATGCAACCAATCAACGAACTATTTCACCATTGCCAAGAACAATTCACTACTCAAACATAGACGGGGAGACACAATACATCAAGGGAATATAGTATTGCATCATACATCGTGTTTGCCAAGAGATTACAGTGGAGAGATGGAGCTGATCTTGCTGTAGATGTTGATGATGAACACGCCGGAGGGGGTGGAGCCCTCCGGGGGTGATCCCGGCGGCGTTTCCCCCCTCCGATCTTCTCCGGCGGCGGCCTTCTGTCTCTCTGTTTCGTGGTTTCGTCTCTCCGCGCCGCCTCCTCCTCGAAAAGGCCAGGGGACCCTTTATATAGTCGTTTTTAGGTCACGAGACACTCGGGAGAAGAAAGATCGACGGCATCGGAGCCACGGGGGCAAAAAGGGGGCCTCTCACGCGGCCAAGGAATCTGGCCGCGTGGAGGGTCCTCTTTGCCACCTGGTTGGCCTTTTTGCCCTCTACTTTGGCCCATGGTCTTCGTCTCGAAAATTCTGAACCGTGTTCTTTGGCCTTGCCCTTTTTGGAGTCCCGAAGCTCCCGGAAAGTCTGAAACACTAAAAAGTACGTTTTCTGGAAAAACAGGGTTAGAACCAAAAGAAGAGGGATTGTTTAGAAAATCCCCCAAATCATTATAAAACATGAATATAAGTTGCTAATATGTAGGAAAAACAAGTAATAACATGCAAAGTTCATGTATGCATTTTACATGCATCAGCAGCTCATACGGATCTAATTAGTGAAGCACATAGAGAGAGAGATACAAGTGCTACTTCCACAAACCCATAGCCCTGGGGTGGACTACTCCCTCTTCATAGAGATGATGATGGAGATGACGTTGGAGGGGTACGAGATCACACCGGCAGCGCCCCGCCGGAGTTTTCCCCCTCCAATCTCGAACTTCTGGTCTCTGTTTCGGTGTTTCGGTGTTTCGGCGGCGCTCCCCTCCGTAAGGGTACGGGGGACCCTATTTATAGTCGGTTTTAGGTCAAGACGGAGTCGGTAAGTCGAAGATGGAAGGAAGTGGGGCCACAGGGGCCAAAAGGGGGCCCCACACGCGGCCAAGGAATCTGGCCGTGTGGAGGGTCCTCTTTTGGGCCTCCTTGCCCAATTCCCGTGGATCCTTCGCCCGCAAGTCTTCTTCTTCCAAAAAAATGACCCCCGCAGATTTTCAGGTGATTTCGCGGAAGTTTGCCCCCTGAAACGTCAAAAATATAGAAAACGGGGTTTCTGACAGGCTGGGTTAATTCCATAAAAGTTGGGGGACTTTGTAATTTAACCCCAAAATACTATAAAACATTGAATTATACCCTTATATGATGCAATATGTAATAGAAAACCATGTGAAAATATGCAAAATTCATCTATGCATTTTACATGCATCACTCGCTCATGAAGACCTAGAGCCCGTTTGAGGAGGCTCATCCTTGGAATATGCAAGCCAAGTTCTATAGTGTGAAGGTCCCCACATAGCTATATGCATAATGATCATCTCTATGGAGTACAAGGATATAAAGGGAGTACTAGTGTGGATCTCTCAAAAGGATAGTAGTGTTGCCCCTTTCTCTCTTTTTATTTTTTTTATTTTTCTATTTTTTTGTATTTTTTTTGTGGCCTCAATGGCTCTTTCTATTTAACTCTCATTTGTCCTCTTTGGGATCTTTTATTGTGTCCACTTTGGGATCTTTTCCTCACTTAAGGGCAACACTCTATTTTACAAGAAGATAAAGGAGATCTTTCACACTTTACAAGGTACTCAAAATCATAAAGAAGATGTAACTATCATGATGTATGCAGTGTATGTCGCTGCCAGTGTAGCAGGAACATGTATGACATGAAGATCAAGTCATGAAGAGGTGGATGTTGCATGGCAGTATATCTCGGAAAGGCTATGGAAATGCCTTGATAGGTAGGTATGGTGGCTGTTTTGAGGAAAGATATAAGGAGGCTTATGATGACAGAGCGTATCATGCCAAGGGTTTGGATGTACCGGCGAAGGTGGACACCAACTCTCGGAGTGAGAAGAAGGCAATGCACGGCACGGGAGAGGCTAGCAAAATATGGGAAGGTGGAAGTGTCAACTTTCAATACTTACATTAGTCCGAAGAACTCATGCACTTATTATCAGTAACTCTCAATCTAATAAGGAGGTTCACAAATACACAAGTACCCCGAGGAGGAGTGTATGGGGGTTTGGTTATCCTTGCGCATCCTCGACTCATGGTACGTGAGTGTTCTCTGATATTCGAACCCTCCAAAGATTAGTGATCCATCTAGTAGCTAGAGTTCTCAACTAGTTTTGTAGGTTTTGAAAATAAACACGGATTGCCCAAAATACGACACCTATCACTAATAGGCTAGAGCTCTTGACACCAAAAGTTCAAACATTACTCACATCAATACTTCAAAATTATTGCAAGTTACTACTAGAATGAAATAGCAACCTCAATCACCTACTTTCAAGACAAGACACAACTCAGTGCAACAACCAACTCTCTTTAACAAGATAAACATGAAAACTAAAAAGAGTTCCAGCAACAAACTAAACAAAAGCCAAGGCTCTTGCTAAAGACAAACTAAAACTAAAACTAGACATGGCAGTAGCTATAAAAAGATAAAGAACACACAACAACAAAAAGATAGGCAGGAAAAATCCTATGATGTGTTTAAATTTTGAAAGTGGAGCGTGTTTCTCTCCCACACAAAGTAAGACGGGATCTAACTTGTTATGAACAGCAAGCAAAGCTAAAGAAAACTAAAAATAAAACCTAAGAGCGAGACGCTCCAAGCATAGCACATAACGCATGAAGTGATAGAAATATAGTGAGACGAAGGACGAACTGATGATTGTTGATGGAGAAGGGGATGCACGGGGGCATCCCCAAGCTTAGACGCTTGAGTCTCCTTGAATATTTATTGGGGATGCATGGGGGCATCCCCAAGCTTGAGCGCTTGACACTCTTGGATCTTCTTTCATCATCTTCCATCGCACGCTTGAAAACTCCCTTCATACATAAGTCATCATAAGCTGATTAGAGAGGTTAGTACCCTTAATAAAATAATTTTTCCCACTGGATATAAAGATATTCTTGAATAGATACTGTTTATTAAGAGTGCCAAAAAGTTTTTGCAAAGAAAAAGCAAGCTTAAGGTTCGCAAAAGTTAGGAGAGACAAAACGTGACAGAATCTGTGAAAAACAGAACAGCAGGTAGTAAAGAATTTCTTAGGGATACTTCTGCAACTCAAATCAAAAAACTCAAAACATACGGAAGTTTTGTAATTGTATATAGCATGCTGTGTAAAAATTTCAGCTCAAAAAGATGAACTGGGATTTTTCTGGAATTTTTCTGGTCACGAGGACAGAATCTGTTTTCTGGACAGCACGTCACAACTTTTACTTCCCTTGCCGTAAGAGGCTATAACTTGGCACAAAGTTGAAAAATAAAGATACAATGATGCTGCTACAGTAGTAACAATCATCAAGACACAATAGAAGCAAAAAGAAAAACCTAAATTCGTTGCGGGCTGCCTCCCGAAAGCACTTTCTTTTATGCCTTTAAGCTAGGCATGATGCAAAAAGAAGAATCAAGTTTTATCAAGAGAAAGAGAATAACTAGACCGAGTAACGGAATCAAAAGGTAACTTGATTTTCTTTCTAGGGAAGTGTTCCATATCCTTTTTGAATGGGAATTGGAATTTTATATTCCCCTCTTTCATGTCAATAACCGCACCAACGGTGCGAAGAAAAGGACGTCCCAAAATAATTGGACACAAAGGTTCACACTCTATATCCATAACAATAAAATCAACGGGAACATAGTTGTCATTGACAATGATAAGAACATCGTCGATCTTCCCCAAAGGTTTCTTTACGGAAGAATCAACAAGACGAACACCAAAAGAACAAGGCTCAAAGGGCTTCAATTCAAACATATCAAATATTCTTTTGGGCATAACGGAGGTACTAGCTCCAACATCACATAAAGCATAGGAAGATAAGTTATTTAATTTTTTGATCATAGGGTCCCAACCATCATCTAGCTTCCTAGGTACGGAGGCTTCTACTCTAAGCTTCTCCTCCCTAGCTTTGATGAGAGCATTTGTGATATGCTCCGTGAAGGCAAGATTAAGTGTGCTAGTGTGGGGGTCTCTAGACATTTTGTGTAGCAAACTGATAACTTCTGAGAGGGTGCAACTATCAAAATCAATATCACTACTATCAAAGGTGGTAGTAGTGTAGTCTAGGCTCACTTGTTTGAAACCCTCTATGTTCATAGGAGTTTCTTTATCTTTGGTTGAGGTATTAGCATCACCATTAATAGGTCCAACGGGACTAGGAGTGCATTGGGTGCTAATAGTTTGAGTGTCCTCAACAATTTGGATAGTGGCAACTGTGTGGTGTGTAGGAAGGCTCTTAATTCTATCATCTTCCTCTTTTTCTCTAGCCCACCTTTCTTTAAGTTTAGCCATCATCCTAATATTTTCATTAATTTGTAATTGGATAGCATTAATAGGAGTGGCCTTATTCTCCTCAAGGGGAGAGGTTCTAATTTTAAGCATCTCAATATCAAGGGCTAAGCTTTCTACCTTCAAAGAGAGATTATCTATTTTAGCTAATTTCTCCTCTACATTTTTGTTGAAGGCTTTTTGGGTAGTGATAAAGTCTCTAAGCATGCTTTCTAATTCAAAGGAGGTTTTTTTTTGCTAGGGTAGGTGTTGTTGTTCCCATAGTTGGATGGAAACGGTCTAGGATTGCTAGCAAAATTACCCCTATAAGCATTGTTGTTGAAGTTGTTTCTAGCAATAAAGTTCACATCCACTTTTTCTTGAGCAACCAAAGAATTTAAAGGGACATCATAAGGATCAATAGAGGGTTTCTTGGTAAGTAGAAACATAATTAAATCAACTTTTTCATTGAGGGAGGTAATTTCCTCGACAGAATTTACCTTCCTACCTGTTGGAGCGCGTTCGGTGTGCCATTGGGAATAATTGGTCATCATTTCATCGAGAAGCTTCGTGGCAGCACCAAGTGTAGTTGACATAAAGGTTCCTCCCGCGGCCGAATCTAACAGGTTCCGCGAGGTAAAGTTCAAGCCTGCATAAAAAGTCTGGATAACCATCCAGGTAGTCAAACCATGTGTAGGGCATTTCTTAACAAGAGATTTCATTCGTTCCAAAGCTTGGGCAACGTGTTCATTATCCAATTGCTTAAAATTCATAATGTTACTCCTCAATTGGATAATTTTAGCAGGTGGGTAATACTTCCCTATAAAAGCATCTTTGCACTTATCCCAAGAATCTATGCTATTTCTAGGCAAAGATTGAAACCAGATTTTAGCTTCTCCCCTTAAAGAGAAAGGAAAGAGCTTGAGCTTAACAACATCACCTTCTACTTCTTTATACTTTTGCATATCACATAATTCAAAAAAATTGTTCAAGTGTAAAGCAGCATCATCTCCAGCACCAGAGAATTGATGTCTCATAACAAGGTTTAGCAAAGCAGGTTTAATTTCATAAGAGGTAGCTGAAGTGGCAGGTGTGGCAATGGGAGTGCAGATAAAGTCTTGGTTGTTGTGACTAGTGAAGTCACACAACTTGGTGTTTACAGTGGAACCCATAGTAGCAGCAAGTGTGGCAGATTTTTTTGTAATTTTTGATAAAAGACACAAAGATAAAAACTGAAAGGTAAACTAACAAGACTAAAAAACAAAGGTAAAGGGTAGTGTGCAACTCCCCTATCTTAGCACTCGGAGTCCCCGGCAACGGCGCCAGAAATTTGCTTGATGGCTTCTCGCCCCTCGTTGGTTACCCCAAGTGGAAGGTTGAGATGTAGTGCAGAAGCAAGTTTCCCTCGGTGAAGATACCAAGGTTTGTCTCCCGTAGGACTCCAGATATGATAAGTAGGTGTCAGCGGCGCAACTGACGTGGACCTGCACAAAGACACAGATAACTTTGTTCCCAACGAAGTTCAGAGAGGTTGTCAATCTCTCCGGTCTTGTTGTTCACAAAGGGTCAAATACAAGGGATAATGATAGCAACTGAAAGTAAATGCAAAAAAGTAAATGAGCGTGGAAACATTAATGAGGATATGGACCGGGATACGTGATGTTCACTAGTGATGTCTCTCTCCCAAAAGACGATAAAACTGCTATGCGAGGTAAACAAATTACAGAAGGGCAATTGACAGGATTATGAACGCACCGCAATGCTAACTATGCTACAAAAGAAAGGAAGAGGCTCAAAAGCACGGGCAGTACGCCAAAATAAGTAGACCAAAATCCAACTGCATCTACTACTAATCATCCACCTTGAGATATCTATCCACAACATCTCGCTGGTATTAAGTTGCGAGCCCCACCCAAAGTGTAAACCCAAAGCAACAGACAACTGCATTAAAAAGAACTTTGCGTAAAGTAAACAATCCTTGCAACCGCGGTTACAAGCACCGTTGTTTTCCCCCTTGTGGCAACAACACATCTCCTAGACTCATGTTTCTGTCACTCAAGCGTGTCATCGGGGGGCATGAACCCACAATCGAGCATAACGTTCCCTCTTGGAGTCACTACCTACTACTTGGCCAAAGCAATAAACAACAACGGAGAACATGCAAGAATTACTTAGGAACAAAAATATAAGAGATAAAAACCAAATATATTACTCTATCACAATCTGAACATAATCTCATCATCCATCAGATCCCATCAAACTCAGCATAGCAACAGCAGAAAGATTACAAAAGTGCCTCGATCATGTAGGGCAACTCACGAGGTCTAAACCATGAAGAACAAAGAGGGGAGGAGAACATCACATAGCTATTGATCACGGACCCATGGTCCAAGGAAAACTACTCACGAGACATCCGGGGAGCATCCATGGTGGAGAGGAGACTCCCGGAGGTCGGCCCTCCCTCCGGCAGGGTGCCGGGAAGAGGTCTTCTGGTGCTCCCGATCTCGGAAGCGCGGCGGCGGCGGAACAGAGGAGAGATCGTGAAAAAGGGTTCTGTCTTCGGAGTTTCCCCGTGACGGAGAATAAATAGGCGAAGGGGGGAAGCCAGAGGTGGACCAGGGGCCCCAGGCGCCCCCCTGGCGCGACCAGGGATGGGGCCGCGCCGGGTGGCCGCCTGGGCAACCCCTGGCTCCCCTCTGGCCTCACTCGGGCTCTTCGCGAAGCTTCCTGTACGCTGATTTTTTCTGTATTTTTCCCTGAATTTTTCTGGCACTTTTTATATGGGGGAAAACTGAAATAGAAAAACAACAGAAAACAGGAACTGGCACTGGGGTGCACTGAGTTAATAGGTTAGTCCAAATATGATCAAAAGTGTATGAAAGTGTATCTAGATCATAGCAATATCACACAAAACATGCATGGAACAAGCAGAAATTATAGATACGTTTTGGACGCATCACTGCCCCTTCCTCCAAGGTGGCCTCCCCTCCCCTGCCACTATAAATAGATGAGGAGGGGGCACCCCCAAGGTGACACATAATTTTTTATTTTGCCTCAGGGCTGCACCTCCTCTCTCCTCTCTTGTAGATCTGATCCCCACCATATCTCGAAGTGCTGCTCCTCCCTCCTCTCTACTCCGGAGGCGCCGAGCTCTGGACGGCGGAGCCCTGCCGGATCTACTACACTGTACGTGTGGATCAACCGTAGAGAGATCGTACGTTCGATCTTCGTTCGAGGGACTTTTAGATATGTTCGTGGGGGGTCACACGGATCAGATTTGTTGGAGGGATTGCACCGCGTCAATCTTCCCCAACTCTCCATCAACTTCTTCCACTGCGAGAGAACTACCGTTTGAAGGGTTGTTAAGGTAACAAGATCGCTAACTCTGTTTGCATCTATCTAGATCCAATCTTGAGACTTGGTTTCGTAGTGCCAATTTTTTTTGTTTTCTACTCCGAATCCCAACAGCGGTATCATGAGCTAGTTCTAGTAATAGTTGCAAGTTCGATCTAGAGTTCATAGTGATGAACGGCCATTGCACAAATTTTTTATTGTGCGCGATTTTTGATAATAGATCTAAACTGAATCTTCTAGTTGCTTCCCCTCTAATTGCACAAGTTGATCCCTCCTGTATTGCTTGATTTTGTTACAAACATCTTGCCCCTCGGGGTCCTTCTATGCTGCTTCTGAGTATGCTGGTCGCGCGAAGATGATTTGGGTCTTGCTTTTGGTGTGGAGAAATTGTGTAACAAAAGGGGCGTGTTAGATTGTTGATCTAGCACGGGGATCACGCGTATTGACGATTGTTCAGTATGGGTCATGAGATTAAATTGTAGTCTCATGGTTGATACGCCTCGAGTGTTAATCTAGCAACTTGAAGATTGTGCTTTATGTGTTTACGTAGCTAGCAAAAAGTTTTGCCATGCAAACCCTAGTAGCCACGTAAAAGATGCAAAGAATGAGTAGAAGAACGTCTAACTTGTTTTTGCAGGAACATGTGATGTGGTATAGCCTTCGTCATGATAAAAGTTGTATGAGATGATTATACTTTGTACATGTTAAATTTTCATGACTTGCATGTCATGGTACGGCATGATGGCTGGAGCCATATGATTGTCATTTATTCGGCATGCGTGCCAAACTTCATGTAATTTTATTTTAGTAGAATAGATGCTAGAAATAGTTGTAGTATCTACATGAATATGATGATCATACGTCATGGTGCTTGACAACATGTCGTGCGTGGAGCTGATGCTCTCCGCCAAAAGAAGATGAAGAAAGAAATCATGGTTGACGGGGATCAACCCCGGAAAATCCCATGGTCAGGTACCCTGGGTTAGTCATGAGAGGCACAGGTTGGACGATAGCTCGTCGGCAAACAGGGAGGCTTGCTCCTGCTCGATATTATTGATTGGGGGAGATGCGATTACAGTGGAGGCCAAGGCTGGAGCGCTCAAGGTTAGGGTTACAGGTGAGATTGGATGGCGGAGAAGCAACACATGAGGCACGATTTACCCAGCTTCAGGCCCCCGGAGGGAACCCTACATGCTGCTTGTCTGATCTTGTATTGATGATGATGTACAGAGGTGTCGGGAGGGCTTTGGTGGAGAGAGGTCTGTCTAGTCCTATCCGTGGGGGTTGAGAGCTTCTGTTGTGCTTGTGACCTCCTCTAGAGAGGTGCCCCTGCCTCGCTTTATATAGATAGCCAGGTAGGGTTTTACATGAGTCCTAGTCGACTACAAGTAATAGTTCTTGTCTTGCGCCTCAAGTCTTCGGCTTCACGTCTTTATTCCATCATGTCGGTGTCCACGAGTGGGCCCCTGGTGGGCCGCCAGCCATGACACGCACCAGGTACCCTCACGTAGAGGAGTCGTGGGGTCACCCCCTCGTCAATGGTGCTTGGAGCTTCTTGAAGAAAAGGGCTATACCATATCACATACATTAAATTGCCTGTGATGTTAATCCTTTTCATTGCCTGTTTGAATGCGCAAGTAGTCGTTTTTAATAGGTAGATCTCTCTTAAAATATCAAGAAGTTCGTGCTCTCCCAATCGTGCAACCGTCTGTAATAAACGCCACCCGCGGTGCGTCGTGTCACACGAGTACCAACGGAAAGGTAACAAAGAGACGGGTGGATTGAGTTGTCTCAACAGCAATAGCACTTGGTTGTCTTGACGTTCTAGCTTATCCGATCTGAGCTCGGAGCACAAGTTTCGAAAGACTAATACAAGAGTCATAAAATGGTCATGATTGGTTTTGTTAGACCTACCGGGTTGATCTCCTCCATGGCTGAGTGTTACACCGGTTGCAGGTGTATTGATCCGGATCTTGATTACCCTAAGATCAATTTTAGAGATATTGGTTTTAGTGGGAGAATTAGATTAAACTTGTTAAGATTAATGCAATTAATTTTGAACCGTATCTAAATCAATATGTTTATATCATTGTAGAGAGATGACCCGCAACAACAATGCTTTTAGCTTAGGACCGATGCTTGAAAAAGAGAAGCTTGCTACAAATGGGGGCAACTATGCGGACTGGTTCCATAATCTTGGGTTTGTCCTCAAAGTTGCTAAGAAGGACTATGTTATCAAAGAAGCTCTCCCAGCCCCTCCCGCTGAGGATGCATCGCAGGACGATAAGAACGTCTATGCAACTAAAGTAGATGACCACACTGCAGTACAATGCTTGATGCTTACGTGCATGGATACAGAGCTCTAGAAACGTTTTGAGAACTTCACCGTTTTTGACATGGTGACACAACTGAACGCTCTGTATCTGAAGCAGGCTAGAACTGAACGTTACGAGATAACGAAGCAGCTGTGGGAATGCAAGATGGCAGAAGGTAGCTCCATAAGCGAGCACGTGATCAAACTTGTTGGTTACGCACAAAGGCTGAGTGCTCTGGGATTTGCGATCCCTACTACACTCGGAACTGACATTATCCTTGCGTCACTCCCCCCGTCTTACAACGACTTTATCATGAATTGCAACATGAATGGGCTTGACAAGACCACAGATGAATTGTTCGCTATGCTTAAGACTGCGGAAGCATCTATGCAGAAGGATCCAAGCCACGTGTTGGCTGTGATGAACACTACCAGTTTCAAGAAGAAGGGAAAAGGCAGAAATGCCAAGAGCGGTGGTAAGACCAAAGCTCAGGTAAAAACCAAGAATGGCCCAACTAAAGATTCTGAGTGTCACTACTGCAAGAACAAGGGGCACTGGAAGAGGAATTGCAAGAAGTATCTGGGAGATCTGAAAAGTGGTCTGATCACCAAAGGTATAAATAAGTTATACTAAGTTAATAGACATTTTCACCTTCATAGGTATAATTGATACCATATCGATTGCTAATGGTTCGCAAATCGGTACAGGGAATTCTCAGAATTCAAAGGAGAAGAACGAATGAAGTGCAAGTCCGCGTCGGAAGTGGTGCCCAAGTCACCCAAGACCGTCGAAGTTCGTCTATCAAGATTTATCTTAGAGTTTAAATAAAATTTATTTGATTCAGAGGTTGTGTAAAACATTAATATCGTATTATGTCGTCTGCACAGTGGATGCCTTATCCACGGCTTGAATAATGGTTGTTCAAAGTTAATGCTTTCTGAATTTCACCCTTCGTGGTGAATTACTTAAGTTGAAATCTTGATGTTATGTATATTTTCTTGATTGCTAAATAAATTAAGTTATGTGATGATAATGCTAAAATTGTTATATCATAAATGACTTAGTCGCATTAGAACAAAGCGCATGCGGAAGCTTCATATCGATGAAGTCATTCAATCTCTTGACTTTGAGTCATTTGACACATGCAATGTTTTTCTAATAGACAAAATCATTGATTAAATGAATTGTTCAAGTGTTTAGTAAACTATTGGTAATAACACATATCGATGTGTGAAGAACCAATAAGCAGTATTTTACATAAAACTTTGTGATAATGACTTGTATAGATATACTGATATTTAGACAAGACATAATATCTGAAATTTTGAATATGTTCAAAACTGTTTCAACACAAAGAGAATCATCATCACACATAGATCAAATATTTGACGATCTGATCGTAAAATAAACGAGTTAAAGAATTTAGCAAACATCATTGAGTGTATGAAGTCAGTTCATAAACTAGCGTCACCTGAAACTCCGTATAGCTACGGAGTACCTTGACGCATGATACGTCCAAAACGTATCTATAATTTCTGCTTGCTCCATTCATGTTTTGTGTGATATTGCTATGATCTAGATACACTTTCATACACTTTTGATCATATTTGGACTAACCTATTAACTAAGTGCACCACAGTGCCAGTTCCTGTTTTCTGCTGTTTTTCTATTTCAGTTTTCCCCCATATAAAAAGTGCTCCAAAAATTCGGGAAAAATCAGATAAAAATCAGCGCAGAAGAACCTTCCAGATGAACCTAGGTGGGGCCAGAGGGCCACCACCAGGGGCCCAAGCGCCCTGGTGGCGCGCCCCAGGGGCTGGCCGCACCAGGGGGGCGCCTGGACCCCTGGTGGCCCCCCTGGCTGCCCCCTTCGCCTATATATTCTCCGTGACGAGAAACCCTCGAAGCCAGAACCCTTTTTCATGATCTCGCCTCTGTTCCTCCGCCGCCGCGCTTCCGAGATCGGGAGCACCAGCAGACCTCTTCCCGGCACCCTGCCGGAGGGAGGGCCGACCTCCGGGAGTCTCCTCTCCACCATGGATGCTTCCCGGATGTGCCGTGAGTAGTTTCCTTTGGACCATGGGTCCGTGATCAGTAGCTATGTGATGTTCTCCTCCCCTCTTTGTTCTTCATGGTTTAGACTTCGTGAGCTGCCCTACATGATCGAGGCACTTTTGTAATCTTTATGCTATTGCTATGCTGAGTTTGATGGGATCTGATGGATTATGAGATTATGTTCAGATTGTGATTGAGTAATATATTTGGTTCTTATCTTTTATATTTTTGTTCTTAAGTAATTCTTGCATGTTCTCCGTTGCTGTTTATTGCTTTGGCCAAGTAGTAAGTAGTAACCCCAAGAGGGAACATTATGCTCGATTGTGGGTTCATGCCCCCTGATGACATGCTTGAGTGACAGAAACATGAGTCTAGGGTATGTGCTGTTGCCACAAGGGGGAAAACAACGGTGCTTGTAACCGCGGTTGCAAGGATTGTTTACTTTACGCAAAGTGCTTTTTAATGCAGTTGTCTGTTGCTTTGGGTTTACACTTTGGGTGGGGCTCGCAACTTAATACCAGCGAGATGTTCTGGATAGATATCTCAAGGTGGATGATTAGTAGTAGATGCAGTTGGATTTCGGTCTACTTATTTTGGCGTTCTGCCCATGCTTTTAAGCCTCTTCCTTTTTTTGTAGCATAGTTAGCATTGCGGTGCGTTCATAATCCTGTCAATTGCCCTGCTGTAATTTGTTCACCTCGCATAACAGTTTTATCTTCTTTTGGGAGAGAGACATCACTAGTGAACATCACGTATCCCGGTCCATATCTTCATCACTATTTCCACGCTCATTTACTTTTCTGCTTTTACTTTCAGTTGCTATCATTATCCCTTGTGTTTGATCCTTTGTAAACAACAAGACCGGAGAGATTGACAACCTCTCTGAACTTCGTTGGGAACAAAGTTATTTGTGTCTGTGTGCAGGTCCGCGTCAGTTGCGCCGCTGACACCTACTTATCATCTCCGGAGTCCTACTGGAGACAAACCTTGGTATATTTACTGAGGGAAATTTGCTGTTGTGCTACATCACGCCTTCCACTTGGGGTTTACCAACGAAGGGCGAGAAATCACTATCATCACCTCGCGCATCAAGCAAGATTTTTGGCGCCGTTGTCGAGGACTCTGAGTGCTTAGGGGAGTTGCACACTACCCTTTACCTTTGTTTTTTTTAGTCTTGTTAGTTTACCTTTCAGTTTTTACTTTTGTGTCCCTTATCATAAATACCAAAAATACCTGTTACCTTGCTTGCTGATGCTATCTTTACCATGGGTGTTGAACCATCCAAATATGGTAGGATGGACATGTTTCACTTGGCTCGTCTTCAATCAATTTGTGCTCGCGCTAAAAACCCAACTGACTTGGTTGAGGGAAAATTATTGGATGAGCATGCTCATTACACGCGGCACCGCCTATCTCAGAAAGGGAAACACTTATGGGATCAAATACAAGTTTCTTATTGCTATGCTGAATCTTTATGCCACATTTATGATTTTACTTGCTGCTCTAATATAGAGCGTAAACACCTTCCTTTCCAATGTGAGTTTAATGAAAATGAGATCCTATCTTCTTATGCCAAAGGTGTTTATGATTACTTTGATGTTGAAAAGATTGAAGAGTTTGTTGCTTTTAAAGGTGCTTATGAGATTGCTTCTTTTATTGAAAAGTATTACGATACTATTCACAAGTTTGAAAACTTTGCTGTTCTTGCTTATTGCTTTGAGAATTATACTTCCAATACTTATATTGATGATTTTAAAAATAGAATGCTTGCTGCCCAAGAAGAGGCTAATGATTGCTATGAAGAGGAATCTTATGATTCCGAGGACTAACTTGATACTTCCCTTTCTGATGATTTTGATACTTTCTTTGTTGATGGCCTTGATGCCACTATGGATGATGCTTACGGAGATGAACTTGCTATAGTTCCTCATGTTAAGCATGAAATTTTTTCTATCGCACCCACACTTGAGTGTCCTATTATCCTTTTAAAATGTCCAACTCCGGAGAATTTTCCTCTTATCAAAGCTCAATGTGATGGGTTGCATTTATCTTATGATCCTAAAAACCGTGTTGAAAACAATACACGTGTGCTTGTAGGTCATGAACAATATGATTTATATGATAGTTATATTCTTGATGTTGTTCATGATATTACTGAAAATTACTTCGAGAGAGGAAATTTTGGTTATAGAAGCTTCCATGTGACAAAAACACCTCTCTCTAAACTGAAACTTTCGAAGTTGTTCTTGTTCCACCTTCCTATGAATGTCACTTTGTGCTTCTTTGATTTATTTTCTTACAAGATGCCTATGCATAGTAAGTGGGTTAGACTTAAATGTGTTTCACATTTGCTTCTTGATGCTCTTGTTTGCTTAAACTCTTTTCCAATCTTCAAGCCTAGCTAATGGCTCTAAAGAAGCGCTTTTGGGAGGCAGCCCACAACGAATTAGGTTTCTTTTTTGATTTTGTTGTGTCTTGATGTTTGTTACTATTGTAGCAACATCATTGTATCTTTATTTTTCAGCTTTGTGCCAAGTTATAGCCTCTTATGATAAGGGAAGCAAAAGTTGTGACATGCTGTCCAGAAAACAGATTATGTCCCTTGACAGAAAAATTCGAATAAAATCACCAGATCATCTTTTTGATCTGAATTTTTTGACAGCATGCTCTATACAATTGTGAAACTTTCGTACGTTCTGAGTTTTTTGATTTGAGTTGCAGAAGTGCCCCGAAAAAAATTCTCTACTACCTGATGTTCTGTTTTTCACAGATTCTGCCACGTTTTGCCTCTCTTCATTTTTGCAAACCTTAAGCTTGATTTTTCTTTGCAAAAACTTTTTGGCACTCTTGAGAAACAGTAGCTCTTCAAGAATATCTTTATATCCAGTGGGGAAAAATTATTTTATTAAGGGTACTAACCTCTCTAATCAGCTTATGATGAGTTATGTATGAAGGGAGTTTTCAAGTGTGCGATGGAAGATGATGAAAGAAGATCCAAGAGTGTCAAGCGCTCAAGCTTGGGGATGCCCCCATGCATCCCCAATAAATATTCAAGGAGACTCAAGCGTCTAAGCTTGGGGATGCCCCCGTGCATCCCCTTCTCCATCAACAATCATCAGTTCGTCCTTCGTCTCACTATATTTTTATCACTTCATGTGTTATGTGTTATGCTTGGAGCGTCTCGCTCTTAGGTTTTATTTTTAGTTTTATTTAGCTTTGCTTTCTGGTCATAACAAGTTAGACCCCATCTTGCTTTGTGTGGGAGAGAAACACGCTCCACTCTAATCTAGAACACATCATAGGATTTTTCCTGCCTATCTTTTTGCTGTTGTGTGTTCTTTATCTTTTCGTAGCTACTGCCATGTTTAGTTTTAGTTTTAGTTTGCCTTTAGCAAGAGCCTTGGCTTTTGTCTAGTTTGTTGCTGGAACTCTCTTTATTTTTCATGTTTATGTTGTTAAGAGGGTTGGTTGTTGCACTGAGTTGCGTCTTGTCTTGAGAGTAGGTAATTGAGGTTGCTATTTAATTTTAGTAGTAATGTCAGAACCCTCTGTTAGGTAATGTGCTAGGATCAATTTCACTTTGCATTCATGAAAGAAATCAAAGGAATTTCAATTTCAAAATCAAAATGGGAGAAGGAACCCCCCCCAGATGAATTAATTCAAAAGGCCAGATAAAAATCTTCTCCAAAAATTCAGGTTAGATTTTTGAAAAGTCTTATAAATGAGTGTGATCACATATCAAGTGATGTGGGACCCACCCCATGCTCATAGATTTTTCAAATATTCAAACAGTGCCTTGGATTTAATCAAAAACCCCTATTTGAGTTAAGATTCAAATTATTTGAATTTTAAAAATGTTGAAACTTTATAAGTGGCTAGTCTATATTATTATGAAGCCATATAAAATTTTTCAGCGTTTAATAAAATGCCTAGCTAATTATTTTAGCACAGCAAAACAAATAGCAGAAAGAAAAACAGAAAAGAACAGAGAAGAGAGAGAAGAGGCCCAACTTACCGTACCTGGCCCAGCAGCAGCCCAGCCCAGCCCACTGGGGGGCACATGCGTCTTCAACCCCGGCCAGGCAGGCACCCAGGTCGCCGGCGGGCACCGTGGGCGCGCCAGGCAGCTGCCTGCCTACCCAGGGCTTATCTCCTCGTCTGGACACGTCCTGGGGACGCCCACGTCCACTCCCCTCCCTCCAGAACCATCTCCCCCTCCTCTCTCGCCCGTTCCGCCGACACCCGTGCAGTTCGCCGGAGCGCGACGCCGAGCACATGCAGCCAACGATGACGAGAGCCTTCACCGAGCTATCCCCCGTGTTGCCCATCGAGCGCTACCTCAACCTGCAGAAGATGGCGAGCAAGGCGCCTCCATAGCCAGCGAATTCGAGCTCGAGCCGCCGCCGGACCCGCAAGAACTCATCGTCAAATTCGTCATCATCACGCCGCCGTTTACCTCGCCACCACCTCCGTTGAGTTCCCGGTGAGCTCACGATCAAACCCCCTATCATATCCCCCTCGATTGCTTCCTCTAGCCATGGCCGCCATGAGAGCCGAAGCTCCTCGCCGCCGGGATCCATGGCGACGACGAACCGCTACGCAGTCGAGCTCGCCGTGTTGTCCATCGTGTTCCCCGTGCTCCACTGCTTCAAACCAACCTAGCCCCGCCTCCATTCGCGCCTTGTAGCGAATTACCGATCACAGCCGTAGCTCCGTCGCCGCGAAACTCGACGCCGGCGAGCGTACAGGGCACCCCAGCACTTGGAGTTGGTCTCTTTCGACGCACAACGGCAAGGGCTTCAAGTTGGAGGTCGCAGCGCTTCGATTGGTGCCCGCAATCAACCTCCACGTGCAGCGCCGCCGCGGTTCTGGTCGCCGGCGTTTAGCCGCCGGTGGGTTAGCCTAACCCCCTCACTAATCCCCCTCTTAACCCCACCCTGGGCCACTGATCAGTGGGCCCAATGGCTTAATTAAGCCACTGGATAAGTTAACCCAGCCGGATTAAATCAACCAGCCACTGACAGGTGGGACCCCCTTGTCAGCCCCCCCTGACGCCAGCATGAAGTCAGCATGACGCAGTAAACCTTTTCCAGAAAATCAAAATGAATTAAAGAAATTCCAGAAATTCCAGAAAATACCCCAAACTTTGGAAATTCATAGAAAATTCATATTAACTCCAAATTGGACAAATAATATATGAAAAATGATCAGGAGAAAATAAGCTATCGAAAAATGCAACTTTCAACTATGTTTGAGTTGATCTTAAAATGGGACCAGTAGCATATGTCATTTGAATTATTTGGAATTTATTCAAATTCAATTCAAATGCTTTTGCAACTTGGACCATGGAATTATGCTACATTTCAACCCCACTTCAGAGGCATATCATACACATTTCCAAAAGGTTCAAAATGATCAAACAATGTCACATGTAACTTGGTCAAGTTTGAATTCAAATTGGAGTTTGAATTTGCAATTCAATTTGCAATATACTCCATTTAAATGGAATTGCTTCACACATCAAAGCATATACATCAAGTTTCAACCTTCCATCATGTGATTGTGCATTGTATTTACTTTGCTACCTTGTTTGTTGTTTGTCGAGTAGAGGTGGAACCGGAGCAGGAGGCTGCCCCCTTCGTTGAAGACCCAGAACCCGAACCTCGTCAGCAAGGCAAGCAGACCCTCATTGATCATGTCGATAAAATCCCACTTCCCTCTCATGTCTCGCTTATGCATTGTATAGGATGATTACCATGCTGCGTTTTTACCGCATAGATGAACCCATTCCTTTGAATGACCTATCTTTTGTCACAATAGTAAGCAAACCACAATTCTAGCAAATGTAGGAGTTGATTGATATCATGTGACCCCTACAACTGTTACTGCTTATTGCATGCGTAGAGTGGCACCATGATAATATTGTTATGTGAGTCGGGATGGTAGTGATCATGATGATGATGGTAGAAAAGTGTTGGTGAATCTACCCTAATACAAGGTGAACGATGAGAGGCTGTGTAGGAGTACACGGTGGGTTGTCTCGTTGAACACCGCCCTAAGTCCGAGTTCTTGTGTGGTGATCCAAGATGAAGAGTACAACCACACATTAGGCTCACTGACCCCTCTCAACTTACTAACTCATCCCTTTCGATGTCCAGATGTCGCAATAGTTCAGAGTTCTGGTAGGTCTGTGGCCTGGATGCTAAGTGAGAGAACGGCTCACCCGAGACCGGCTTATGCACCACGCACACATCACTTGGGTCCACTTCGGTAAACCGGCTGGGTTCACGATTGTGGTAGCCAAACCAAGTAGGCGGCTTTCTCGGACTAGATCGGCTATGAGGTAACAATTGTGGTGAGCATCCTCGCTGGAACCCCTTGAATGGTGTCGAGATCAAAGGCGGTAAATGATGATCATGTGTGTGTAGCGGTACACCCCTGCAGGGTTAACAAAACTATTCGAATAGCCGCGTCCGCGGTTAAGGACTGCTTGGAAAGCTTAGCTTGATTATTAGATAACTTGAACCGGATACTTCTAAAACACACCAAGATAAGTGTGAGTGCTATGGCGTGCTTTCTCGTGGGGAAGTCGAGGAAGGCACCATAGTGGTGTAATTGGTTGGAGAAAGTAGTGGACTCGTGTACGCTTCTTACCTCAAGTCTGGTACTCGTAGTTCAGGACTAGCCAAGTCAAAGCTGGCATTTCTGCAAGTGAACCCCACCTCCCTTTACCTTGATACATGTGCATGAGTAGTATAGCTCCTATGTAAGTCTTGCTGAGTACGACTTTGTACTCACGTTTGCTTAATCTATGTTTTAGATGATACCACTGACCCCGAAGGTGGCTTCTTCATCGAGTTGGACGACTGAAGATCAACTAGTCTAGTCCCAGTCAGACGACTGGTTCCCTCGTGGAGGGCTTGTGTTTAAATAAGGCTTCTTAAGCCATTTGTTAAACTTGTCTGTACTCAGACATAATTTGCTTCCGCCTGTGTTGTAATGTTGGATCACATGTTTGTGATCTCTGTGTGCACTCTATAAGAGTTATCAATAAAAATGTATACTTTGTAGAGAATTGCAATGATACCTGCTGTTCATACAAGGCATGTGTGCTGCGTGTATGTTTATAACATGCATGTCTTTGTATGGGTTTTCGAGACCTTAGTTGTGTTCTGGCTGGCGGTCTTTCATACACCAAGTGGCCCTTAGATGTGCGCAGCTTGGGGCATCGCGATGCGATTGCTCAAGACTCCGTCTCGTGCACACTTTGTGGTATGATCGAGCCCGCCCTAGACCCCGACTAAGTGATCGGGCTGGAGTAAGTCTATGTAAGAGTTATGAGATAGTCGATAGTATGGTTGAGGCGACTTGTCTTTGAATATGGGAGTTCACCACCCATATCATTAGACTTGTGTGCGGACGATGAGGACCCATCTCAGTTGATCATCCGGCCTGGATGGGATGCCCCTCACGTACGATGCTTTCCGAGAACGTTCTATGCTTGGCCTTGTCTGCTTAGACAAGTGGGTACGGTTCTCGGCTCTCCATATGACTATGTCTTAGTTGTACTTGCATACACTAACCCCGGGTCCCGACAAGTAACTTGCAATAGTTTTGAGGTATTGATGTGAGTAATATCTGAACTTTTGGTGTGAATATCATATGAGTGATTGAGAATAAATATTTTAGCAAAATAAAGCACTAAGGTATTGGATGCCCTGAAAGTGCAACAAGCACCAAAGTAAATCTAAATAGTAGATTAGTTCTTTTGAAGTACCTCAGATGAAGAAAGGTTCTATGAAAAAGACTATAGAGTTCATTACAAATAGATGAAAGAAAGTTTCATAATGATTTGTAATTTTTTTATTCGGTCTATAGCTAAGTAGCAAAATAGGATGTTGAAAATTGTTTTTCAAGATAAGGCACATAGCGGGATTCCTACAACGTAGACGTGAAACATGGCAACTCTGGAAGTTGCATAGGAGGGTATTTGGATCAGGAACACCATCATAGTGATTGGCATAGTTCCGAACGCTTGATCTACACAAACCATATTTTGATATGAGCATCATGATCAAAGCAAAGTAAGGTAAGAGCTCACTGTAGTCCAAACATGTTGAACGATAGTGCCCTGTCTTTAAATACTTCATAAAGGATGAAGGGGTACATTAAGATACATAGGATTGATATGAGCCTAAAAGCGTTAAGCTCAGTGACGAAGTCTATACCACAAGCGAGCATGAAGACCAAAGTGCCATTGGTCTGAGAAAACCATGCAACTAGATTATTGTCTCTAGTGCAAGTGGGAGACTGTTGGAATTATGCCCTAGAGGCAATAATAAAATGTATTATTATAATTCCAGATTCATTATTAATGTTTATATGTCTGTGCTATAACTGCAATGGCCTATGCGGAGGTTTGCCAAGTGCATGTTAACTGCCTTCGGAGAAAAACCCATATGCAGGTGTGGAGTATAAACACAAAGTGTTCTTAGTCTACCTCTAGGACTAACCTGTGTATTATGGATGTCATATTTTCCTGACATAGGGCATTGAATATGCCGGTAATACATGGGAGCACATTGTTACTAGAACAAGGGTGCTGAACCGACCCAATTGTATGATTTGCTTTGAGATTTCATCATCATTGTATTATGAGTTAAATCATCAGATGAGTTGACATTTGCATGTATCCTTATAGACCATGAGAATGTTGTTGGGAATGTGCCCTAGAGGCAAATAAAATATGTTTTATCGAGCATATTCCATTAGTTCATAATACGTTTGATACCGTGCTAGAACTGTATTAAGCGGAAACATTAATACAGGTGTGGTATACAAACAACCAGGTCCCTAGTTAACCCTAGTATACTAGTCCATTGGGCAATTGATGATCAAGGTTTCCTGATCATGAGACAATGGCGTCTGTTGACAATGGAGTCGTATCATTGGATAATGATATGATGGACATACACCCACCAGAAGTGTTGCGATGTGATCAAGTCACATAGTTCGACATTGCGATAACTATAACGTAGTGACCAGATCCTTTGACCGTAATGATCATACGTAATTGTCATCTATGAGGAGACTTTGATTTGTATCCCACCGCCTGACTGAAATATGCTGGCCATAACGGTGCACTTTGGGTATTCCGAAATAGATAGTTGATGAGTATGCAAATAGATCAAAGCGGGATTTGTCCATCCGTGTGACGGATAGGTACTCTGGGCCCACTCGGTGATATTGCATCATAAAGTTTGCAAACGTGTGACTAGGTCACGGAGTTGTAATATCACGGGAACGAGTAAACTTGTTTGTTGAGAACGAGGACGAACTAGGTATATTGGATACCGATGATCAAACCTCGGACAAGCTAAGTACCATAGGACAAAGGGAACAGGCACACGGTTAACGGATCCAACAGCGATTGAAGTTCATTCGATGGAAGCGCAGGGGCTATCAAGGATTGTAACCAGGTCCAATTGATTAGTCATTGATCAATGAGAATTGTCTCGATCATGTATGCTGTTTCCCGGACCGTAGGGTGTTACACTTAAGGGTGCTCGACGCAGTAAGGATTGATTCGGGATCACCGGAGAAATTGGAGAGAACACCGGAATTGTTCCGGTGATGACCGGAATTGTTCCGATGAAGGCCGGAAGTTGTTCTGGGTATTTTGAAAGGTTCAAAATATATTTAATAATGTTTAATATATGTTTTATTATTTAATTATCTGAATTAAATATTAAAATGTATTTAAATATAATTAAAAATGAATTAAAAGGCATATGGGCCTCATAGGGCCCATTAGGGGGAGAGGGAGTCCTCCCCCATGGGCCATGGCGCCATAGAGGGGCCCACCCCCTTTATTTGGTGCGCCACACCCCCCCCCTTGGGATTAGTCCCACCCCGGAAGTGGAAGGGGGGTGGCACCCCTCCTTGGCCTATATAAGGAGGGGTAGAGGTGCCCTTTTAATCATCATATTTTTTGAGAAAAGTTTCTCATCTCTCTCCCTCCTTTCTCCTTCCTCGAGTGGACTCCCCTTGTTTGGAGTCTACACTTGGTTGGGGATTTCTCCACTATACGCACGCCGTCGTGCTGCTGGAATCGGGATCCGAATCCATCTTCTTTCCGCTGCTCTACTGGTTCGGAGCCCGGAGGGACGTCGGGTATACTGTATGTGTATAATCCCGCGAGGCACTACACTTGTAGTGCTACTTCATCGTCGTGGTCGTATCATGAGGTCTTCATCAGCAACGTTCCGACGGGGACGTAATCCCGTCATCGATCTACAAGGATCGGGTGGCTACAGGAGTCATCGTGGATCTGCGCGGCATCGGGGATTGCCGGTACGACTACACCAACCACGTTCATGCGGGAACGTTTCCCGCTTAACGGACTACATACTGGTATGTGATCTATTTCTGTCCGTTACTTACATCAGCATAGCATAGGTCTTGGGATTGGGTATCGTAGGTCAAGGAAAAATTTGTGTTTTCTGCCCCGAACCCCAACAAATGTTAAGTACCTACATACCGGAGGGTGGGTTTTGACTCTGTCCTAACACCACCCGTAACAGGCGTGGCTATAACGGCTTTGCTCACTCACACTCGAAAGTATGTCTAGGGACTTGATGATTCAAGTTGGGATTTGCTCCTCCTTCTCAGGAGAGATATTCTTTTGGCCCTCTCGGTATTACGTATCCACCAACATCAGGCCGGATACTTTGTGAATAGATCACATGGGATATGGAATACGTGAACGAGAAAAAGAACAAAACCGATATGAGGATAATTGGTATAATGATTAATGAGTTGATCATGCGGATACCTATATAATCTCACCTCATGTTTTGTAAAGTATCGCGAAGCAAAGGGATTGGCATGTCAACCAGAGGTTCACTCGAATTCATATTCGTGTAGGTGCGAGAACCATTATGGGTGTACATGGCTCCGCTATTGGTTATTGATCCGAAGAAAGTCAGTTTCCGGTTCATGTCCGTATTCTACCGAACCTATGGGGTCACACACTTAAGGGTGGTAGATTTGTTGAGTACTAGAGTGATAGGAGCACGAGTATAACACACCGGAAAAGTTTCGGAGTGATTGAGATTTAATCGGAGAGAAAACCGGAATTGTTTCGGGGCACCGGTAAAGTACCGGGAAGAGTTTTGAGAAAACCGGGTAAAACCGGAGGGCCGGAAAAGTTTCGGGATGGTCTAAATATGTTTATTATTGATTTATTGTGAATTCCCAAATTGTTTTGGAATTAATAAAATAGATTTAATACCAATGGGCCCTCTCTCACTTGGAAGGCCCAAGTGGGGGAGGGAGCACTTGGACCAAAGAGGCCCAAGGGGGGGGCACCCTAGGAGGAAGCTTGGTTCCTCCTAGGTGAGGAAGCTTCCTCCCCCCTTCCTTGGCCGGCCCTAAGGGGAGGGAAACCCTAGGGCGCCACCCCTAGGGCTTCCCCCTCCCCTCCCACTATAAATAGATGAGGAGGGGGCACCCCCAAGGAGACACATAATTTGTTGTTTTGCCTCAGGGCTGCCCCTCCTCTCTCCTCTCTTGTAGATCTGATCCCCACCATATCTCGAAGTGCTGCTCCTCCCTGCTCTCTACTCCGGAGGCGTCGAGCTCTGGACGGCGGAGCCCTGCCGGATCTACTACATCGTACGTGTGGATCAACCGTAGAGAGATCGTACGTTCGATCTTCGTTCGAGGGACTTTTAGATATGTTCGTGGGGCGTCACACGGATCAGATCTGTTCGAGGGATTGCACCGCGTCAATCTTCCCCAACTCTCCATCAACTTCTTCCGCTGCAAGAGAAGTACCTTTTGAACGGTTGTTAAGGTAACAAGATCGCTAACTGTGTTTGCATCTATCTAGATCCAATCTTGGGACTTGGTTTCGTAGTGCCGATTTTTTTTGTTTTCTACTCCGAATCCCAACAAAAAGACTAACTAAAATCGGATAGATCCCGTTTGTTTTGATCGGTGCATTGAAGTTGACCTTAGGTGATGGAAGCAGTCAAGCGACTCCCAAGCAATCCGGAAGCGAAGCAGTCGTTTCCCGGACTACAATACAATCAGGCAAACCCGTCCTCCGAGTTTCCATTGGAGGCGGGTTCCCAGCAGCTATACATCCTCTTTTCTTATTAGCGCAGCTGGGCTCTCTCGTTCGATTGAGTGCACGCGCTAACGACAAAGGCAGCCACGCTTCATAGAACCTTATCCAATCAATCCAACTCTCACACGCCATCCAACCACCCGCTGCAGCCGCGCCCGGTTGCGCGAATGAGCGCATCGTACGCGCATGCACTACCAAACAAACCAGAAATTACCGTTGATGGTGACAGCGATGGGGACCACCTCCTATACATGCGGATGGATTACCTACGCGCGCATGCATGTGACATCACTTACTTATTTTGTTTCATTTTTTTCAAAAAGCTATAACTTTTGAACCGAGCGTCAAAACAAAGATCCGTTTTCACCATTAGGTTTCTCGCGACGAGATCTTCAAAACTAGATCACATATAAACATGTTTCGAGAATTTTTAAAAAACAAGTAACTTTGATGCTAAAAGAAGCAACTTTCGTACATCATATGTATTAATGAATTTATCAAGCAAGTATATCATAGACCACTTAAAAATCATGGAAAATGATTTGTTTTGGATAGTTTCTTGGTTTGCTAGGACATTGTGCATTGTGTGATATGATAATATAGTTGCATGGATTTGCTAGGACAGTTGTTTGGTTTTTGTTAGGACAATTGCTTAGTTTTGTTATGGAAGTTGCTTTATTTTTTGTTAAGACGGTTGCTTGGTTTGTTATGATAGTTTCTTGTTTTGTTTGGACAAGTTCTTGATTTTCTAGGACAATTGCTTGGTTTTCTTATGAAAGTTATTTTATTTTTTGTTAAGATAGTTGTTTGGTTTGTTATGATAGTTGCTTTGTTTTGTTCGGACGGTTGCTTGATTTGCTAGGACATTGTGCATTGCGTGGTATGATAAATAGTTGAATGGATTTTCTAGGACAGTTGCATGGTTTGTTAGGGCAGTTGCTTAATTTTGTTAGGACAGTTGCTCAGTTTTGTTATGAAAGTTGTTTAATTTTTTTTAAGAGAGTTGCTTGGTTTTGTTATGATAGTTGTTTGATTTTGCTAGGACAATTGCTTGATTTGCATCATATTTTGTGTTATTTTCTTGATTTTACACAAACTAAGCTGATAGGAAGTTATATTAGAGCATGGTTAATAGTAGATCCAAGTGCTGGATATAAGCCATCTTATAGCCTATCTTATAGCCAGCATGTACAATAGTTGGTTACAAAAATATGCTACTTTTATTACATATGGCCCATATTTCACTCTCATAAACTGCCTAGGAGCACGTGCTAGAGCTGGCTATTAGCTAAGAGCCCGCTTACCTTCTCTCTCTTCTTCTCTCTCATCCACCTAAGCAAAAATATATTAATTTATCTCGTATAGCCTGCTGACTCACCCTTATTGTACTTGCTCTTAGACAAACAAGAAGAGTTGCTTACTTATAACACTAAAGTTGCCTACATAACATACAAAGTTGCTCAAAAAAAGTTCGTCGAAACCTATTCATATGGGATCTTGGTTTGGAAGAACTCGTCGTGAGAAACCCAACGGTGAAAACGGATCTGAATTTCGATACCCGATTCAAAAGTTATAGCTTTAAAAATTTTTAAATCACTAATAAATGCACGTACAGGCTACCGTTATGATGGGAAGGGACCTATTCTTTCCTTTTCCATCTGTGGAACAACACGAGAGCTGTGGTCCCTTCCATATTAGGAAGGGCCGCTCGGATAGACTGCTGGGCGCGCGGGCGCCAGGGAGGCACGTCCGCTATACATATCTGGCCTGGCGGCTGGCGACAGCGGCGCTAATAATTCACGTGGGGACCAAATTCTTCTCAGGCTTCGGCGGATCTGCCTGCGCGGGAGCCAACCATGGGGGTGAGTTCCTTCCTTGTCCTCTTTCTTGATCTCCTGTTTTTATTTCTCACATAAAAACTGTGTATCTGGGTTCAATTTGCATCCTTTTTCATCAAAAATCCCATATTATTTTTTTGTCTGGATAAAACAACAACAACTTTGAGACGTGTCCTTAGAGAGAGACCAACCCTGATTTGTTTCCATGGTAAGTAAATGCAGCAGAAGGGGGTCGACATGATCGGCTGAGCGGGTTGCCCGACGACATTTTGCTCAACATCGTCGACCGCCTCGGAATCGTCGACTTCGTGAGAACCAACTGATGACTTCTCGCCCTTCGTTGGTTACCCCAAGTGGAAGGTTGAGATGTAGCGCAACAGCAAGTTTCCCTCGGTGAAGATACCAAGGTTTGTCTCCAGTAGGACTCCAGAGATGATAAGTAGGTGTCAACGGCGCAACTAACGTGGACCTGCACACAGACACAGATAACTTTGTTCCCAACGAAGTTCAGAGAGGTTGTCAATCTCTTCGGTCTTGTTGTTCACAAAGGGTAAAACACAAGGATAAAGATAGCAACTGAAAGTAAAAAGCAGGAAAGTAAATATAGCGTGGAAACGGTAATAAGGATATAGACCGGGATACGTGATGTTCACTAGTGATGTCTCTCTCCCAAAAGACGATAAAACTGCTATGTGAGGTAAACAAATTACATAAGGGCAATTGACAGGATTATGAACGCACCGCAATGCTAACTATGCTACAAAAGAAAGGAAGAGGCTCAAAAGCACGGGCAGTACGCCAAAATAAATAGACCGTAATCCAACTGCATCTACTACTAATCATCCACCTTGAGATATCTATCCAGAATATCTCGCTGGTATTAAGTTGCGAGCCCCACCCAAAGTGTAAACCCAAAGCAACACACAAATGCATTAAAAAGAACTTTGCATAAAGTAAACAATCCTTGCAACCGCGGTTACAAGCACCGTTGTTTTCCCCCTTGTGGCAACAGCACATCCCCTAGACTCATGTTTCTGTCACTCAAGCGTGTCATCGGGGGGCATGAACCCACAATCGAGCATAACGTTCCCTCTTGGAGTCACTACCTACTACTTGGCCAAAGCAATAAACAGCAACGGAGAACATGCAAGAATTACTTAGGAACAAAAATATAAGAGATAAAAACCAAATATATTACTCTATCACAATCTGAACATAATCTCATAATCCATCAGATCCCATCAAACTCAGCATAGCAATAGCAGAAAGATTACAAAAGTGCCTCGATCATGTAGGGCAGCTCACGAGGTCTAAACCATGAAGAACAAAGAGGGGAGGAGAACATCACATAGCTACTGATCACGGACCCATGGTCCAAGGAAATCTACTCACGAGTCATCCGCGGAGCATCCATGGTGGAGAGGAGACTCCCGGAGGTCGGCCCTCCCTCCGGCAGGGTGCCGAGAAGAGGACTTCTGGTGCTCCCGATCTCGGAAGCGCGGCGGCGGCGGAATAGAGGCGAGTTTGCGAAATAGGGTTCTGTCTTCGGAGTTTCCCGTGACGAAGAATAAATAGGCGAAGGGGGGCAGCCAGAGGTGGACCAGGGGCCCCAGGCGCCCCCCTGGCGCGATCAGGGGTGGGGCCGCGCCGGGTGGCCGCCTAGGCCCCCCTGGCTCCCCTCTGGCCCCACTCGGGCTCTTCGCGAAGCTTCCTGTACGCTGATTTTTCCTGTATTTTTCCCGGAATTTTTCTGGCACTTTTTATATGGGGGAAAACTGAAATAGAAAAACAGCAGAAAACAGGAACTGGCACTGGGGTGCACTGAGTTAATAGGTTAGTCCAAATATGATCAAAAGTGTATGAAAGTGTATCTAGATCATAGCAATATCACACAAAACATGCATGGAGCAAGCAGAAATTATAGATACGTTTTGGACGTATCAACATCCCCAAGCTTAATTTCTGCTCGTCCTCGAGTAGGTAAATGATAACAGCATAATTTCTGTGGTGACATGCTAGCAACCATATAAGAACTTTGAAAAGTAAAACAATCAAGGTTAGAGATTCAATTCAAGTCATAACATGCAAGAGTCTATATTAGCATTGAAACAAGTAACAAAAGAACATTAGGTGCAAGAGCTCTCGCTGTCCGTGACTCGAATGTCTTCAAATGGTGTTTGCGTGCAAGAAAGGGGGATAGGGAATACGAGAAAAAAGTATTTTTGTGTTAAGAACTCAATCTACTAAAGTTTCACACTTGGTTTTCTTTGGAATCTTATCTTGACTCGTCCCCAGACCACTAGCCAGGTACAAGTCAATTTGATCCACTCCTTTTCGATATTTCGAGCACTCATGCAATGGATGAGCATAAGCACGAGAGTTGACACTTAGGATGGCAAAGAGAGAAGTACGGAGGAGGAAGACAAAAAGGATGAGAAATGTTCACATCAATGAGGACAATCATAGGCAAGAGATACCAAATGATAGATATGATGTGAGGAGTAGGGATTGCCATGCAACGGATGCACATACGAGCTAAGAAGCTCTCCAATGGAACTAGTGGGGGTGCATCTAACTTGCTCGCTCATGAAGACCTAGAGCTCGTTTGAGGAGGCTCATCCTTGGAATATGCAAGCCAAGTTCTATAGTGTGAAGGTCCCCACATAGCTATATGCATGAAGATCATCTCTATGGAGTACAAGGATATAAAGGGAGTACTAGTGTGGATCTCTCAAAAGGATAGTAGTGTTTCCCCTTTCTCTCTTTTTATTTCTTTTTTCTCTTTTTTCTATTTTTTGTATTTTTTTGTGGCCTCAATGGCTCTTTCTATTTAGCTCTCATTTGTCCTCTTTGGGATCTTTTATTGTGTCCACTTTGGGATCTTTTCCTCACTTAAGGGCAACACTCTATTTTACAAGAAGGTAAAGGAGATCTTTCACACTTTACAAGGTACTCAAAATCATAAAGAAGATGTAGCTATCATGAAGTATGCAATGTATGTTGCTGCCAGTGTAGCAGGAACATGTATGACATGAAGATCAAGTCATGAAGAGGTGGATATTGCATGGCAATATAACTCGGAAAGGCTATGGAAATGCCTTGATAGGTAGGTATGGTGGCTGTTTTGAGGAAAGATATAAGGAGGCTTATGATGACAGAGCGTATCATGCCAAGGGTTTGGATGTACTGGCGAAGGTGGACACCAACTCTCGGAGTGAGAAGAAGGCAATGCACGGCACGGGAAAGGCTAGCAAAATATGGGAAGGTGGAAGTGTCAACTTTCAATACTTACATTAGTCCGAAGAACTCATGCACTTATTATCGGTAACTCTCAATCTAATAAGGAGGTTCACAAAGAGACAAGTACCCCGACGAGGAGTGTATGGGGGTTTGGTTATCCTTGCGCATCATCGACTCATGGTACGTGAGTGTACTCTAATATTCGATCCCTCCAAAGATTAGTGATCCTTCTAGTAGCTAGAGTTCTCAACTGGTTTTGTAGGTTTTCAAAATACACACGGATTGCCCAAAATACGACACCTATCACTGATAGGCTAGAGCTCTTGACACCAAAAGTTCAAACATTACTCACATCAATACCTCAAAACCATTGCAAGTTACTACTAAAATTAAATAGCAACCTCAATCACCTACTTTCAAGACAAGACACAACTCAGTGCAACAACCAACTCTCTTTAACAAGATAAACATGAAAACTAAAAAGAGTTCCATCAACAAACTAAACAAAAGCCAAGGCTCTTGCTAAAGACAAACTAAGACTAAAACTAAACATGGCAGTAGCTATGAAAAGATAAAGAACACACAACAGCAAAAAGATAAGCAGGAAAAAAAAATCCTATGATGTGTTCTAGAATTTGAAAGTGGAGCGTGTTTCTCTCCCACACAAAGTAAGACGGGATCTAACTTGTTATGAACAGCAAGCAAAGCTAAAGAAAACTAAAAACAAAACCTAAGAGCGAGACGCTCCAAGCATAGCACATAACACATGAAGTGATAAAAATATAGTGAGACGAAGGACGAACTGATGATGGTTGATGGAGAAGGGGATGCACGGGGGCATCCCCAAGCTTAGACGCTTGAGTCTCCTTGAATATTTATTGGGGATGCATGGGGGCATCCCCAAGCTTGAGCGCTTGACACTCTTGGATCTTCTTTCATCATCTTCCATCGCACACTTGAAAACTCCCTTCATACATAACTCATCATAAGCTGATTAGAGAGGTTAGTACCCTTAATAAATAATTTTTTCCCACTGGATATAAAAATATTCTTGAAGAGCTACTGTTCTCAAGAGTGCCAAAAATTTTTTGCAAAGAAAAAGCAAGCTTAAGGTTTGCAAAAGTTAGGAGAGACAAAACGTGGCAGAATCTGTGAAAAACAGAACAGCAGATAGTAAAGAATTTTTTAGGGGTACTTCTGCAACTCAAATCAAAAAACTCAGAACATACGGAAGTTTCGTAATTGTATAGAGCATACTGTGTAAAAATGTCAGCTCAAAAAGATGAACTGGGATTTTTCTGGAATTTTTCTGGTCAAGAGGACAGAATCTGTTTTCTGGACAACATGTCACAACTTTTACTTCCCTTGCCGTAAGAGGCTATAACTTGGCACAAAGCTGAAAAATAAATATACAATGATGTTTCTACAGTAGTAACAATAATCAAGACTCAACAAAAGCAAAAATAAAAACCTAAATTCGCTGCGGGCTGCCTCCCGAAAGCGCTTCTTTAAAGCCATTAGCTAGGCTTAAAGATTACAGAAGATGCTCTCACAAGAATAAGAATTTTGAAGCAAAGAGAACATCAAGAAGAAAATATGAAACACGTTTAAGCCTAACACACTTCCTATGCATAGGCATATTGTAAGAAAATAAATCAAAGAAGCACAAAGTGACATGCATAGGAAGGTCGAAAAAGAACAACTTCAAAACTTTCAACATGAAGAGAGTTGTTTTAGTAATATGGAAGTTTCTGCAACCAAACTTCCCTCTCTCAAAATAATTTTCAGTAGTATCATGAACAACATCAAGAATATAACTATCAGATAAATCATGTTGTTCATGACCTACAAGCACACGTGTATTGTTTTCAACACGGTTTTTAGGATGATAAGATAGATGCAACCCATCACATTGAGCCTTGATAAGAGCAAAATTCTCCGGAATAGTTGGAGTTTCAAAAGGATAATAGGGCAATCAAGTGTGGGTGCAACAACAATAATTTCATGCTTAACATAAAGAACTATAGCAAGTTCATCTTCGTAGGCATCATCCATAGTGGCATCATGGCTATCAACAAACCAAGTATCAAAATCATCAAAAAAGGAAGTATGAAGTGAGTCCTCGGAATCATAAGATTCCTCTTCATAGCAATCATTAGCCTCTTCTTGGGCAGCAAGCATTCTATTTTTAAAATCCTCAATATAAGAATTGGAAGTATAATTCTCGAAGCAATAAGCAAGAACTGCAAAGTTTTTAGGCTCGAAAATAGTATCGTGATACTTTTCAATCAAAGAAGCAATCTCATAGGCACCTTTAAAAGCAACAAACTCTTCAATCTTTTGAACATCAAAGTAATCATAAACACCTTTAGCATAAGAAGATAAGATCTCATTTTCATTAAACTCACATTGGAAAGGGAGGTGTTTATGATCTATATTAGAACAACAAGTAAAATCATAAATGTGGCACAAAAGTTTAGCATGGCAATAAGAAACATGTATTTGATCCCATAAGTGTTTCCCTTTCTGAGATAGGCGGTGCCGCGTATAATGAGCATGCTCATCCAATGATTTTCCCTCAACCAAGTCGGTTGGGTTTTTAGCGCGAGCACAAATTGTTCGAAGACGATCCAAGTGAAACATGTCCATCCTACCATATTTGGGTGGTTCATCACCCATGGTGAGGATAGCATAAATAGGCAAAGCAAGACAAAGGCAAAAGGTAGCAACTATTTTTGTGGTTTTTCATAAAGGACACTGAGATAAAAACTGAAAAGTAAACTAACAAGACTAAAAAACAAAGGTAAAGGGTAGTGTGCAACTCCCCTATCTTAGCACTCGGAGTCCCCGGCAACGGCGCCAGAAATTCGCTTGATGGATTCTCGCCCTTCGTTGGTTACCCCAAGTGGAAGGTTGAGATGTAGCGCAGCAGCAAGTTTCCCTCGGTGAAGATACCAAGGTTTGTCTCCAGTAGGACTCCAGAGATGATAAGTAGGTGTCAGCGGCGCAACTGACGTGGACCTGCACACAGACACAGATAACTTTGTTCCCAACGAAGTTCAGAGAGGTTGTCAATCTCTCCGGTCTTGTTGTTCACAAAGGGTAAAACACAAGGATAAAGATAGCAACTGAAAGTAAAAACAGGAAAGTAAATATAGCGTGGAAACGGTAATAAGGATATGGACCGGGATACGTGACGTTCACTAGTGATGTCTCTCTCCCAAAAGACGATAAAACTGCTATGCGAGGTAAACAAATTACAGAAGGGCAATTGACAGGATTATGAACGCACCGCAATGCTAACTATGCTACAAAAGAAAGGAAGAGGCTCAAAAGCACGGGCTGTACGCCAAAATAAGTAGACCGTAATCCAACTGCATCTACTACTAATCATCCACCTTGAGATATCTATCCAGAACATCTCGCTGGTATTAAGTTGTGAGCCCCACCCAAAGTGTAAACCCAAAGCAACAGACAACTGCATTAAAAAGAACTTTGCGTAAAGTAAACAATCCTTGCAACCGCGGTTACAAGCACCGTTGTTTTCCCCCTTGTGGCAACAGCACATCCCCTAGACTCATGTTTCTGTCACTCAAGCGTGTCATCGGGGGGCATGAACCCACAATCGAGCATAACGTTCCCTCTTGGAGTCACTACCTACTACTTGGCCAAAGCAATAAACAGCAACAGAGAACATGCAAGAATTACTTAGGAACAAAAATATAAGAGATAAAAACCAAATATATTACTCTATCACAATCTGAACATAATCTCATAATCCATCAGATCCCATCAAACTCAGCATAGCAATAGCAGAAAGATTACAAAAGTGCCTCGATCATGTAGGGCAGCTCATGAGGTCTAAACCATGAAGAACAAAGAGGGGAGGAGAACATCACATAGCTACTGATCACGGACCCATGGTCCAAGGAAACTACTCACGAGTCATCCGGGGAGCATCCATGGTGGAGAGGAGACTCCCGGAGATCGGCCCTCCCTCCGGCAGGGTGCCGGGAAGAGGTCTTCTGGTGCTCCCGATCTCGGAAGCGCGGCGGCGGCGGAACAGAGGCGAGTTTGCGAAATAGGGTTCTGTCTTCGGAGTTTCCCCGTGACGGAGAATAAATAGGTGAAGGGGGCAGCCAGAGGTGGACCAGGGGGCCCCCTGGCGCGGCCAGGGGTGGGGCCGTGCCGGGTGGCCACCTAGGCCCCCTGGCTCCCCTCTGGCCCCACTCGGGCTCTTCGCGAAGCTTCCTGTACGCTGATTTTTCCTGTATTTTTCCCGGAATTGTTCTCGCACTTTTTATATGGGGGAAAACTGAAATAGAAAAACAACAAAAACAGGAACTGGCACTGGGGTGCACTGAGTTAATAGGTTAGTCCAAATATGATCAAAAGTGTATGAAAGTGTATCTAGATCATAGCAATATCACACAAAACATGCATGGAGCAAGCATAAATTATAGATACGTTTTGGACGTATCACCAACTGCCTGTCCAAACAGTGGAGGCACGTCCCGACCATGCTCTCAAGAATTGACGTCGCCGTTGGTTCCTTTCAGCCGTGGGAAGACATACCCAACTTGACGAGTGACGATGCCGTTCGTTCCAATTCCACCACGGTCGAAGCAACCAGGAGCATACTGGAAAACAGGATCCCAAATATGTACCCCATTCGCCTCCTGTCGGTGCAGTTTTTCCTGGGAGACGATGATTCCGTCTCCTCTATTGGGAAACCATGGCCAACACCATGCAAACACAAACAGTTGGTTCATCCGAGTTCACCATCTTGAGATTATAAACTGCAGATTTGAGGTGGGTGTTGATCTGAAATGGCTACCAATGCTTACACTGCTGACTCTTAAAGGTTGGTTCTCTCAGGAGGATCCGATTTCCTTTAGCCATGTCCCACTCCTGCAGAGTGTGAGCCTCTCTAATATTGGTCTTTCTTACCACAAGATGCTCAAGTTAAGCGAGATCCTTGGCAAAGCAACCATAAGTCATCTCCATCTCAATTTTAGAAGCGAAAAGGTTTGTGAGGATAACCACCTCTTATTGGACCATGCTAATTTTCCTTGTTCATCTTGTCAAGATGTTCAAATCATAAGTTTCCTCAACATGTTGTGTTTGCCTTCATCTTATGCAGATTTGGGTTAAACCTGAAGGTCCAAAACAGTTGTGGCATGTGTTTCGTTCACTAAAGGTTGTGACTTTGGACAGAATTTCTGAAGAATGTGATCTGGCTTGGACGTTGTTCATTCTCCAAGGCGCGCCCTTCCTTAAGGAGTTGTGCATACATGTAAACTATTTGTAGCTGATCACTCAAGCTCATGTTAAAGTCGCAAAAAGTGACGTTGTTGTCCTGTTTCAGATATGCTGCGTATAGTTTAAATGCTCCGAGTGACCTATCAAGTTTGTTTCTTATAAGAACCTTGTGTAATTCTATAGTTTTCACCCAATGGAATGCAGGTGTGGGATAATGTATGCGAAATGATTAGAGACGAGGAAGAGAGGAAGAAGCATGCGTTTAGCAAGGAGAAGAAGGACAAAGGCGTCGCGGAGTGGGAAGGTCTGGCGTCCGATTTCAAGCACCATAGTCTATCCGTGCTAAGGATTTATGGGTTTAGAGCAGAATTTAAGTTCTTGAATCTCATTAGAAGTGTGATGGAAGCTGTGATTGATCTCGAAGGTATATACCTGCATAACAAGGTATTGTGCAATACGCGCAATATCATGGTTCCAAGCACTTCCAAATATCCGCGGACATATAAGCGGAAGCTGTCGATGAGGAACAAAATCTACCAGGGCAATTGCCCGATGGTCGGGATACACTTCCCTGGTTGAAGCGCCTGAGGTGCTCAAGTAATCAAGCTTGCTATTGTTGGTATGCTGGATCAACTTGCTAGGTTGAAGATCTGAGGTCGATGCAATAATCAAGTTTGTTTTTTTGTTTTTTGTTATGCTTCCCTTAAGGGATGGGCAATGTGGGTGACAGAACTGAGATGTAGTAATTAAGCGTCTTATTACTTGTTATTATTGTGCACAATGTACTCGTACTAGCATTTGTTATCAGTCAGAGTGGGCGGAGGCGCAAAAACATATTCCTTGGATTAATGGGGACCAGGGGCCAATTCATGAGCATGAGGGGAAGGCGCGGCGTTTTCTGGAGCATTTCAAGCAATTGATGGGGTCACCTACGGTGGCCACTGCTAAAATTAATTGGGAGGCGATTGGGTTGCCTAGTAGGAACCTCTCGAGCCTGGATGCTCCTTTTTCCGTGGAGGAGCTCAAGGCGGCCATCAATGACAGGCACGGCGAGAAGGTGATACGTCCAAAACGTATCTATAATTTCAGCTTGCTCCATGCATGTTTTGTGTGATATTGCTATGATCTAGATACACTTTCATACACTTTTGATCATATTTGGACTAACCTATTAACTCAGTGCACCACAGTGCCAGTTCCTGTTTTCTGCTGTTTTTCTATTTCAGTTTTCCCCCATATAAAAAGTGCTCCAAAAATTCGGGAAAAATCAGATAAAAAATCAGCGCAGAAGAACCTTCCAGATGAACCTAGGTGGGGCCAGAGGGCCACCACCAGGGGCCCAGGCGCCCTGGTGGCGCGCCCCAGGGGCTGGCCGCGCCAGGGGGGCGCCTGGACCCCTGGTGGCCCCCCTGGCTGCCCCCCTTCGCCTATATATTCTCCGTGACGAGAAACCCTCGGAGCCAAAACCCTTTTTCGTGATCTCGCCTCTGTTCCGCCGCCGCCGCACTTTCGAGATCGGGAGCACCAGCAGACCTCTTCCCGGCACCCTGCCGGAGGGAGGGCCGACCTCCGGGAGTCTCCTCTCCACCATGGATGCTTCCCGGATGTGTCGTGAGTAGTTTCCTTTGGACCATGGGTCCGTGATCAGTAGCTATATGATGTTCTCCTCGCCTCTTTGTTCTTCATGGTTTAGACCTCGTGAGCTGCCCTACATGATCGAGGCACTTTTGTAATCTTTCTGCTATTGCTATGCTGAGTTTGATGGGATCTGATGGATTATGAGATTATGTTCAGATTGTGATTGAGTAATATATTTGGTTCTTATCTTTTTATATTTTTGTTCTTAAGTAATTCTTGCATGTTCTCCGTTGTTGTTTATTGCTTTGGCCAAGTAGTAAGTAGTAACCCCAAGAGGGAACGTTATGCTCGATTGTGGGTTCATGCCCCCTGATGACACGCTTGAGTGACAGAAACATGAGTCTAGGGGATGTGTTGTTGCCACAAGGGGGAAAACAACGGTGCTTGTAACCGCGGTTGCAAGGATTGTTTACTTTACGCAAAGTGCTTTTTAATGCAGTTGTCTGTTGCTTTGGGTTTACACTTTGGGTGGGGCTCGCAACTTAATACCAGCGGGATGTTCTAGATAGATATCTCAAGGTGGATGATTAGTAGTAGATGCAGTTTGATTTTGGTCTACTTATTTTGGCGTTCTGCCCATGCTTTTGAGCCTCTTCCTTTCTTTTGTAGCATAGTTAGCATTGCGGTGCATTCATAATTCTGTCAATTTCCCTTCTGTAATTTGTTCACCTCGCATAGCAGTTTTATCGTCTTTTGGGAGAGAGACATCACTAGTGAACATCACGTATCCCGGTCCATATCTTCATCACTGTTTCCACGCTCATTTACTTTTCTGCTTTTACTTTCAGTTGCTATCATTATCCCTTGTGTTTGATCCTTTGTAAACAACAAGACCGGAGAGATTGACAACCTCTCTGAACTTCGTTGGGAACAAAGTTATTTGTGTCTGTGTGCAGGTCCGCGTCAGTTGCGTCGCTGACACCTACTTATCATCTTCGGAGTCCTACTGGAGACAAACCTTGGTATCTTTACTGAGGGAAATTTGCTGTTGTGCTACATCACGCCTTCCACTTGGGGTTTACCAACGAAGGGCGAGAAATCACTATCATCACCTCGCGCATCAGAAGGCACCGGGTCCGGATGGCTTCACTGGGCTCTTCTTCAAGCAGTGTTGGGCGGTTATTAAGGATGATTTGCTCGCAGCCGTGAACCGTGTGCATGTCCTTAGAGGAAATAATTGGAACCTGTTGAATACTGCTAGCATTGTGCTGCTGCCAAGAAGGATGGGGCCTAGGAGTGTGGGGATTTCCGACCAGTCAGCTTGATCCATAGTGTCCAGAAGATACTTAGTAAGATGCTAGCGGCAAGGCTGGCGCCGGAGATGCAACACCTCATCTCAAATCATCAGAGTGCTTTCATCGCGGGAAGATCGATCCAGGACAACTTTATTTATGTCAGAAATGTGATCAAGGCTGCGCACTCAGCCAATTCTTCGATGATTTTCCTCAAGCTTTACATTGCAAAGGCTTTCGATTCGGTCGGATGGGGATACTTGCTTGAGGTGCTTGGGGCAATGGGCTTTGGTCAAAGATGGAGGAATTTGATCTCCCTCATGCTCTCAATTTCATCTTCTTGGGTTTTGCTCAATGGTGTCCAGGGAGCGCCATGTGTGCATCACAGAGGGCTGAGGCGGGGCGACCCCCTCTACCGGCCGTTGTTCATCATTGCCATGGAGTCGCTGCAGAGGTTGTTTTCCCTGGCCACCGAGAGGCGTGTCCTGTCGCCGCTCAGGAAGCGCATTGCCAGGTTTAGGTGTAGCCTTTATGTCGACGATGCAACCCCGTTTCTTCATCCAAGCGAGACTGATTTCACTACTGTTCAATCCATTCTTAGGGCTTTTGGTGATGCTTCGGGTCTGCGGACAATTTTTGGCAAGACGATTGGTTACCCCATCGCGGGTGGCAATTTGGACCTGGGCCTCGCCGTGACTGCGCTCGGTGGTTAGCTAGGAGGGTTCCCCTGTCAATACCTTGGGCTAACTCTAGGCTCCAGGAAACCGAAGAGAGTGGAGTTGCAGCCTTTGCTTGATCGGATTACTGGAAAGCTGGATCCTAGGAAAGGAAGAATGTTGAATAGAATGGGCAGGCTGATTTATATCAATTCGGTGGTCACGACGACGGCAACATACTTCCTGTCAGCTTTCAAGCCGGAAAAATGGTGCATTAAGCGTGTGGACTTGATGAGGAGAAAACTTTCTCTGGGATGAGGAGGATCAAAATGCGGGAGGGAGGAGTCTTATCAATTGGAAGCAAATCTGCTCGCCCAAGGAATACGGTGGGCTGGAGATTAAAGACAGTGATGCTTTCAGCCGAGCTCTGCGCAGCTCAAATGGGAATGGTTCAGGTGGGATGTTGGGATCGGCCCTGGAAGGGCTCGGCCACGCCTTGCGATAGAAGAGATAGGGAGTTGTTTTCTAGTTGCACTGCTATGCTGATACGTCCCAAACGTATCTATAATTTCTGCTTGCTTCATGCATGATTTGTGTGACTTTTCCATGTTTTACTTGAACTTTCATACACTTTTGATCATATTTGGACTAACCTATTAACTCAGTGCACCCAGTTGCCAGTTCCTGTTTTCTGCTGTTTTTTGTATTACAGGTTTTCCGGCCATTAAAAGTGCCAAATAAATCCCGGAAAATTCATATAAAAAATCAGCGACCAGGAAGCTTCCCGAATAACCAAAGATGGAAGAGGGTGGACCCACTAGGGCCTCAGGAGGGTCCCTGGCGCGGCTCCACCCTAGGGCGCGCCAGGAGGCCTCCTGGCTACCCTGTGGCCCCTCTCGGTGCCCCCTTCGGCCTATATTTAGCCCCCGCGGAGGAAACCCCTAAGATCGATCTACTATTCCCGTTCTCCTCTCTGTACCGCCACCGCCGCCGTTTCAAGATCGGGGCTGCCAGGAGAAGCTGCCCCGGCACCCTGCCGAAAGGAGGAATCCCCTCCGGGAGACCATCCATGCCATGGACGCCTCCCGGATGTCTTGTGAGTAGTCCCCCTTGGACCATGGGTCCATGACCAGTAGCTATGTGATGTTCTCCTCCCCTCTTTGTGATTCACTTTAGAGACCTCGTGAACTGCCTCACATGATCGAGGCACCTTTATAATCTTCTGTGTTGCTATGCTGAGTTTGGTAGGATATGATGGATTATGAGACTATGTTCAGATTGTGATGAGTAATATATTTGGTTCTTCTTTTTTATATTTTGTTCTTGAGTAAATTCTTGCATGTTCTCCGTTGCCGTATTTTACTTTGGCCAAGTGATTTATTGCAACTCCAAGAGGGAGCGTTATGCTTGATTGTGGGTTCAGCCCCTTGATGTCTAGCTTGAGTGACAGAAACATGAGACTAGGGGATGTGCTATTGCCACCAGGGATAAAACAATGGTGCTTGTATCCGCGGGTGCAAGGATTGTTTACTTTACGCAAAGTTCTTTTAATGCAGTCGTCTGTTGCTTTGAGTTTACACTTTGGGTGGGATTCACAACTTAATACCAGCGAGATGTTCTGGATAGATATCTCAAGGTGGATGATTCGTAGTAGATGCAGATGGATTTCGGTCTACTTACCTTGGCGTACTGCCCATTGCTTTTGAGCCTCTTCCTTTCTTTTGTAGCATAGTTAGCATTGCGGTGCGTTTATAATTCTGTCAATTGCCCAGCTGTGATTTGTTTACCTCGCTAGCACTTTTATCGTCTTTTGGGAGAGAGACATCACTAGTGAACGTCATGGGACCCCGGTCCATATTTCCACCATTGTTTATACCACCAATTTACTTTCAGTTCTTACTTTCCGTTGCCACTATTATTATCTCTTGCGTTGATCCTTTGTAAACAGCAAGGCCGGAGGAATTGACAACTCCTCTGTACTCGTTGGGAGCAAAGCTACTTGCTGTGTGTGCAGGTCCAGGTGAAGTTAGCAACCTCGGCGCCATTGTTCACTTTACCACCTTCTTGTATTTCTGCGAGTCCTACGGGAGACAAACCCTATCCTCTACATAGGGGAAATTTGCTGCTACGCTACATCTCACCTTCCACTTGGGGTAACCAACGAGAAGTGAGAGAACTATCTTCCTCACCGTATCATATGCTGGTCAAGGATGGCAGCCTCGCCAACTTCTGGACCGACCACTTGTTGGAGGGAGGCCCTTTGTGCTTTGCCGCGCCGGATATTTTCAGAATTGCAACATTCAAAGGCTCTTGGTTAAGGAGGCCATGGCAAATGGGAGATGGATGCGCGGGCTCCACATGATGAATAGTGAGGAGCAGTTGACGCAATTTGTGCATGTCTGGGAGATGATTCGGAGTGTCAACCTCTGTCAGAGTAAAGATGAGATTCGATGGAAGAGCACGGCTAATAGGGTGTACTCTGCTGCCTTTGCGTATGATTTGCAGTTCTTGCAAAGGATTAGAAGGCCGGACTGCAGAGGAAATGGAGGTGTAAGATTGAGGGTAAAGTCAAGTTCTATATGTGGCTTCTTCTGCATAACCGTAATTGGACTGCTGATAGGCTGGGTGCAAGGGGATGGCCACATCATGAACTATGTAAACTGTGTGATCAAGAGCCTGAGCATGTTGACCACATCACACTAACATGTGTGTTTGCCAAAGAAACATGGTGCCATCTTCGGAGAAGCAACAAGTCGGCCTTCGCTACGCCTCAAGAGCTCAATCCGTGGATGTTTGGTGGGATGAACTGTGCCACACCACCGGTTCGAAGGCTGAGGTAAACGAAAGGGTGATGCTCTCGGTGTACATTGCTTGGAACCTCTGGAAAGAGAGGAATAGGAGAGTTTTTTAGCAGAGGGGGATGACCCCAGCGGTAATTCGGGATGAGGTGGTCACGGTTTCCACTACACGAGTGAATGTGACAATGTAATTAAGAGGTCTTGTGTGGGCAGTTTGTGCTGGCCCAGGGTGTGTTGTGTGCAAGGCCGGCCCATAAACCGGGCAAAAAGGCGACCGTCCAAGGGCCCAAGAAATGAGGGGCCCAAAATGGCATATAGTAATCTCTATGTTATTATTCATTATACATAATAAAATATGCTTACTCACCCTATTAAATTGAATGCATGAATGAAATTTTTGTTCGACAATACACAATTTTGACAATAAATTTTCACCTATAATATGTCTAAATTAATATGAATATATATGAATAAAAATATCCACAAAACAAAATATTGTAATAATGATAGCAATCACATTTTCATAAGAGCATATCAAATAATAAAATTTACATATGAAAACAGATTAGAATGCACATATTTTATATTTTTTGATAATTACTCTAAGCATTGTTCTTTCAATACAAATTACAAAGTATGTTCAATTTTGCGGAAATTTGATTGTTGCTAACAAAAACGATAAAAAATGAAATTATTGTCTCAGTTTATATTATAAAACTTACTATAGATACGCTTACTTAATCATATACTAGAAACTGCTATCATGATATTTATTGGATCATAGTTTTTGAGAATCTTTACCATAAATAGTATTTTCTCCATTCCTGAATATATGTATATTATTATTTTCAAAAAGTTAAATTTATGTAACTTTGATCAGATTTGTAGATAAATATATTGATTAAGTAACTTTATATTCAAAATTGGCATTATCACATTCATCTTGAAACATATTATCATATTATATTTCTTAGATATCATAGATGTTGACATTTTCTATAAATTTATTCAAAATTAAATAAAAATGACTTTGTAACATAACATACACACCTTATATCCCGAAACGGTGGAGTATAAATTATGTAATATAATAAATAAATAAGTGTAGCATTGGTTAAAAATATATAACTCTAGCATTGCCTTATATAAATCATGTAATATAAAAATATATTAAAAATACATTTTATTATTTTTATATGATATCCAGTACAAATATAAATAAATGAAATAATATTTATTAACTTTAACACACTACCACGGGGGTAAATTAAAACAAAAGATAACTATGTTTGTAAGACTATATCTCATTAAAAATAAGATCTACATAAGTATAAAAATTTAGTAAAAATAAATTATATTGGTTCGCGCTCGCCGGCACCTCCCCCACTATTTGAGGGTTTGATTATTTATCCCTGCTACCCAACTTGCTTAGACAGTAGCAGTCTTATGTTTCCAACACTTATATTTCGTTGTACATGTGCATACTATGTTGTCATGAAGTCAGTTCCATTTGCAAAGATCAAAATCCCTAAAACAAAGGGAAGAAAGTTGGGTCAGTTCCTGAGAAAGAGACTGATGCAAAACGAAATGGGACGTGAAGTTGAGTGCGTGAAATCAAAGGACGGGCCTGCTATAGTCTCATTTACCTCAAAACTTAACTTGGCGAAGGTGAGTTTTATGTCATTGGTCATGCATAAACATCTGTGTCTTTTTTTTATTTGATTGAACAATGTACAAATCGAATTTAAATCTGATCATGTTTGGCTATGTTGATTTATCAGATTACCAAGTGATGAACATCGATATGAGGAGTAGCTAAATGAGAGCTTGAGTCCCGTCGCCTCTTCAATTTTATCATCATTTCTATATCAAAACTACTATGAAACTATGTTGTGGCTGAACCATCTTAAATTTGTGTTGTAATAATGTTGTGCAATTGACTGACACACTTGCTTTGATTTTTGGTTATCTGACGTTAATCTTCAGTATTTTCATTGTTTTATTTTTCCATCTATATTTTGGTTGTGAATTTTTGTGTCACTAAATTGAATGAAGATACATGTGAATGTGGAATGGTTCCTGTCCTGAATTAGCAGTGACTACCATGAATTTGGGTAAACTAGGGTGAGCTCATTGTGTACAACCGTTCGAGAGGCCCATTTTGCAACTTTCTTCACGATAGATTGTACAGTTGGTACAATTATCGTTAGTTGTAAGGCATCTTAGCTTCCTTTGTTTACGTACGTACATGGGACGCATGATTATTAGTTTTTCTGCAACCTTTTGGATTGGATGGCTTGGATCTGTTTTGCCATTTAACACAATTCCATATCTATTTTTTGATGCAAATTGTTGAATTTTGCGGTAGTTCGGACCACCACCACGTAGGACCTTTGAGAACTCAAATCCTCTTAATCCTTATACCGTATCCTATTATATATTTGTTTTTAAATTCAAATATGAGGAATATATAAAAAATTCAAACTAAAATTATCAATGAAAAAATAGCATGTTGTTTCTTTCCTAATAGTGTGCTCTAGCATATGGTGAAAGTCAATACTAAATTTTAGCGATATTGCTAATATCGCTAAAATTTAGTATTGACTTTCACCATATCGCTAATATTCCTCCTACAACAGCCGAAGGAGCTCATGTTGTGGAAGAAACGGAACCATATAAAACAGCACCTGAAACGATTTTTTTTTATTTTGACTGAAAAAATCAGTCCCTGAAACGCTAAGGAAGTCAAAGTCGACGAAGGAAGAAATCCAGAATTCTAAAGCCAATTGCAAGGCAAAACTCTATGATTGTTAATAAGGAAGAAGATGAGGAGTCGATTTCCGCGTGAACTCTATCCGTCGCAAGTGGCACCCAAAGCAACAACATCAATGTAAGCTTTAGCCAATCCCAGGAGATACCCCCATTACAGTTCCAAGCTTTCAACCAAGCACTACGGTTCATGCGAAAGTACCTGCTTCTTAGCGTGTTTCTCAGAATTGATCATGTGAAAAACAAGATTCCTTGAAGATTGCGGTACTGTAATATAAGTTTACTTAGCCTGGATATACACTTTGCTAATGTATCATGGCTCACTCGCTGGAGATTTATCATGATACTCACACGATTCATCTACCATGCAAAGCAAACAAGGGTGCTGCTCAATCATACTGGCACAATTGATGCCAACATTCCAACAAATAAATATTTGCTATCAAAGTACAGTTTCCAGCTACCAAAGAACACACACACACACACACATTGCTTTATCCAAGCTATATTAGGATATTACTAGTATATATGCCTCCAAGGCTCAAGCAATAAACATCGATTCCATAAAACCCCTCTCTATCTTTCTACAGTAATAAAACCAACACAAGCTCTAGAGTGTAATATCTGCATCTAATAAGTAATAACACACGAGTTTAGCCCCCAAAAAAAGAAAAAGGAAAGAGTTCCTTTGACAAAATCATTCGGTGGTGTAGTTTACAGAGAACAGTCCCAACACACCAGTGAAGTAGTTAGACAGGAAAAGGATACGACGACCACAGACACTGGCACGACTATTTTTATGCTCTTGTCCAAGAGAAGAACAACTTTGGTTGCCACTATATCAGAAGAAACATATACAGCTCGATCAAGGCTGATACTACACCGGCACTAGTTCCCTCCGTAGCGGTTAAGGAACTACAAAAAAGGGAAATCAGACTAGCCAGAATATGAAACAGATCAAGTTTCAGGCTTTCAGCAACAATAGGAGAATGTTCGGTGCTGTGATGTGATGTCCATACCGATGTGACAAATGGTTGTTGAAAAATCCAGCCAAGTACTTTGCAAGAAAACTGCAAGAGTTGGCCAGAATCCACTGCAATTGAATGCAAATCAGTGCCCATTATACGTACAATCACAACTCTTTCATGGGAATAATGGTTTTTTATCTAGTCAACATCCTGGTTTGGCACATAACATTGTATTACATTTTTTTAGGTATTGTCTAAACATAAAATGGCAGGTTTGATTCAAGAGAGAAACAACAAAGAAATCACACCTCAAGAGTATCACAAAGCCATATGCCTCTAAGAGCAAGCCGAAGAAAGGCCATCCCATCAGAACCAGGAAAAAGCCAGCACCAAAAGAGATGGTACCCTGTTCATCACACATCATTTAAATTAAATAATTTAAATCTTGAATTGCAACAGAAATAGCACGGCATTTAGTGGTTTCCAAACCTTGTAACTCTTAGTCTTTGTGAAGAAGTGCATAGTCGAATTTAGACCAATTGCCAAACCCAAACCTGACAGGAAAAGTATCTGAAAGAGCATGCATGTGAGAAAACGTCAACCATATGATGATGCATACTGGTTGACTGGGCTATATATTGAAAAGGCCAAGGAAGAAAACTGAGAAATGGTCCAAATGGAGACTTACATTGCCCATTGCAATAAGGTGTTTGTGAAAGAAGAAGACGATTCCGAGGAAGGAGAAGAATACCCCAAAGCATGTCAGGCATATCCCAATTTCTGATGAAAACAAAATGCGTGTGTCATAAACCGTCCCTAACATTACTTTGCACAGTTCCAGTAACTGAACGAAAATTAGAATAGAGTGATGGGTGGCAGGTCCATACGTACTCTTGAGGCCATTCATCTCCAAGTGAGCCGTCTTCCTATATCCAGCACCAGCGCCGTCGGAATCCTGCAGCAGCAGCAAATGTGTGCCTGAAATTAGAAACGATTTTGTAAATTGGACGAACTCAAGACATACCTCAGAGAAGCAAAAGTAGGCCGGCCGCCGGGACATCACCCACTCCAAATCTATGCCTATTTATCCTCGTTGAAATTGACCGCACCATCATCATTGGTGGACACCGGTGGCGCAATGCTACTGGCTACTATTGTTTTTTTTTGGCAATTGCTTCATTCAGTCCAAGAGAAGAGAGAAACTTTGCTTTGAAGCAACCACTCTTGCTTGGTTGTAAAAAAAAAATACAAATCTCTCCGGTTGGTCCGAACATCCAAGCTTATAGAATGTATGCATAGCTCCATTTTTCACATGGCAAGTCCCAGTCATCTTTTCCTTATTCTTCAACATTACATTCAGTCAACAATTAACACATCATCTCCTTCAAAGAGGGAAATGTCGGAAACTCGGCCTTTCCGAGTTTTTGAACAGAAGAACAGTCTGAGATTCAAATTTCCATAAAACAAACCAATCATGTGTATCATAAAATTGACACGGCTAAGATGAATTGATAGGATCAGTAACATGGCTAACTCAGCCCTGACAAAATTGCGGCTCTCTATTGTCCCTTCCGTCTGATCAAATCGGAATGATACATAGAAGATTAGCATGGCTCCTAGCAAGGATGACCCCAACATTAGCATGGCCCCTAGAAAGGACGAATCATATTCCCTATTTATCGTATGTGGACATTGCAATGCACAAAGAGAAACATCACATTTTGGAACATTATGGGCAAGGATTGGGAAATCTTGCATGGACATCATTTATCTCTGCCACAATTTCCTCTGAGAGATGGACCCCTGTAGCCTGAAGAACTTCCTCGAGCTGCCATAATTTAGTAGCACCAAAAACAGCTGCCCCCACGAGGGGGTGTCTCAGCACAAATGCTGCAAGCATAAACATGCCAAGAAACCATCAGCATTAAAAATGCAACTTTATAATACAACATAATTTATGAGGCAACATACCAACTGCTAGGATTGATGGCGAAATGCCGTACTTGACAGCAATTCTTCTATATTCCTGAAATCGGTTACAAGAACTACTGTGTGAGCACTAAGACAGAGGTCTGCTACAATGTAGATATCGCTATCACACCTTCACTGCTGATTCCAGTTTGGGGTTCTGCAGATTGTATCTGGATTCACCCTCGGAGTACCTCCCTACAAAGGAGGAGGATCACTTATGATGCAGAGACGTAAGACTGAAATTAAAGGACCTGGGAATATGGCTATGGGCCTTTTTTTAAATATATAGAACTTGATACCTTTGAAAAGATTCATCCTTGCATCTAGCGGACCGATGTTATCGTGTGAGTGATACTTCCCAGAAAGTATACCCATTGCCATTGGGCTGTAGGCCAGCAAACTGATTCTGCAAATGTCATAGTTCAACAAGGCTAGTTAAGAGTCAGCTTGTACAAAGGAACTACAAACTGGGATGGGCAGTACTTGTCACCCACAAAAGTACCTTACTGAAGGTTGAGGGTTATACCTCTCGTGATGGCAGCATTCCGCCAATCCAGCATCAAAATTTCGACACAGCAGGTTATACGAGTTCTGCAAATGCATATAAAAATAAGTATGAACTTATCCTGGTACCGAAACAGTACATATCTACATGATTAGGATCACTCCACTACTTACCTGGACTGTTAGTATCTTAGAGCGCAGCTGAAAATCCCTACTCAGTTGAAGGAACTTCATCAACCCATATGGTGTTTCGTTGCTAAGGCCAATATACCTGATCTAATACCAGCTATTTAATGAATCTTCCAAAACGGAAAAACTAACGTCTTGGACAAATAGAATAGGCAAGAAGTAACACTAAAAGCAGCACTGCAGCATACCTTGCCACCATCTATGCCTTTTCCAAGTGCCTCGAGTTGTTCTTCAATCGGTACAGAGGCGTACTGGTGGCTCGGATCGTAGTCAATCTCTCCAAACATAGGAACATAACTAGAGTGTAAGCATGCATTGTATTAGGACTCCCAGCGATAAACATCGAGTTGCAGCTACTTGCATGGTATGAAGTTGTAGTACAGACCGATCAGGCCAATGTATCTGGTAAAGGTCGATATAATCCACACCCAGCCTGTGCAAACTGCAACCACAAAAGGAGAGCTTATCAAGCATTCAGATAATATGGACAGAAATATATCACTAATCTAACTAAGGAAACGACTCCTGCAGGAACATATACTGTGTTGGTAAACAGTTATGAACAGAAAAATGATAAAGTATCTGAAGTTCTGAACAGAAGAATATATCAGTTTTGCAATTCAAAACAAGCTGTGTTAGTAATTTAATTGACAAACCTAGCATTGATTGCCTCTGTAATATTCCTCGAGTCAAGAGCCACCGGGCCATCACGGATCCACGTCATCTGACCAGACGGCCCGGCGACCTGTCCTAACAATGCATGATCGAAACACATAAGAAACAGCAGTTCAGTTCAGTGTTGGCAACTTTCACAAAGGGCATTGACCGCCGACGAAAAGCTGACCTTGGTAGCAAGCACGACGCTGTCGCGGGGCACGCGCCGCCCCCGCAGCCATCGGCCGATGAGCTCCTCGCTGCGCCCGTGCGTCTCCCTGCGCTGCGGCACTGGGTACCTGCTTTGCAGTAACGCAAATGGGGTTTACTTGAGTGGTCGAGGTGTTTGTTTGTTGAAATGCGAACAAGGCGTACATCTCGGCGGAGTCAAAGAAGTTGATGCCGGCGTCGAAAGCGGCGTCGAGGAGGCGGAACGATTCCGGTGGCCCGCTCTGCTCCCCCATCGTCATGGTCCCTGCGACGAAATCTAGTCAGCACAGAAACATGGGTGGAGGAGATAGATGATGTGGGCCGGGGCCGAACCGAGACAGAGGCGCGAGACGGGCATGTCAGGGGCAAGCTGGAAAGTGGGCATCACCATGGCCGCTCTTCTCCCGTAGGCCTGCACTGATGAAGGAGAGAGGTTCATTCATTATTACTCTCCGATCTTGTAGAGTGCGTAGTGAGAGCAAGTTGAACGACCTCCAGAAAGTCTCCTATCCTATGAGAAGCGCTTACTTGAAAAGAGTATTTTTCTCTCAATTTTTCAACGAGATCCTCAAATTCCACCAGTCTATATTTTATTTACTCCCTCCAAACCATAATAAGTGTCGCACATTTTGTATTAAGCTAATACATTTTTTATACTAGATGAGCGACACTTATTATGGATCAGAGCGAGTATTTAACTCCAAACATGTCTGATACTAACAATAACAGACATACAAGTGTACATTACAAACATGCATTTGCAAGCGTGTATTCAGAATTAGACACAGCTTCCTTTGTACTCCAGTGGAAATATTTATCATAGTGGATGCTTCCTTCTACTAGTACGTACGTACGTACGTATATCATAGTAGTAATGTTTCTTTCATTTTCAACAGGAACTGTAGACAGTAGTATCCTAGTAAGATATGTGCAAGTGCAGTATACAATTTCTATCCAATATACTAAAAAAACATGAATTTGATTATCATCAGAACCCATTGCATCAGGGTTTTTCCTCTCACTAATCAATGGCCAAGCAAGCAATAAATATGGAGAATGGATAGGGGGGACGGACGACTGTACCTGCCTCCTTGTCTCCAGACAAATCGGGGCGGCTAGCAGGGGCACGCCGGCAATGCTGCCGAACTGCCGCTGGAGCTGGGATTCATTCTTGGCCGGGCGGCATCCGGCACGTGCCAGTGGAACGGCGCGGCGGAGCTTGGCGGCCGGCGGGCGGCGAGGCAGAGCAGAGCGGAATCCTCCTACCGGCCAGGGACGGGTGGCTCGCGTGCGTCGCGGGATGGAATGGATGGAGTAGGCTGTTTCTGGGCTTTGTTTCCTCCGGCCCATCCCATTATGACGACGACAGCCCGTTCCACTAACATCGCAGGGTAGTACTCCCCGTTTTAGGGTTTCTCCGTCCTCTCGGCGACTCGGGCGCCGCGAGTTTTCCTCTTCTCTTCGGATTTCCAATCTCAATCTCGAGCAAGTCTTGATTTCTCGCTGCGATCAGGTTCGGTTCCCCCAATCCCCTGCGATGGAGAAGGCAGACCCCGGTTCTTCCGTGGATGAACTTCTCGGCCGCTTGAAGATCCATGAAGAAGAAGACGACGAGGGTTTTGTGCTGGAGGATGAATTCAAAGAACCTCCAGTCAAAGCAAAGTGGTTGGCGATCGCCAAAGTGCACACTGAAAAATCCTTTAGCCAGAGCGCCCTTTTTGCGGATATGCGAGCCGCTTGGAACACAGCAAAGGAGGCTGTTTGGAGGAGAATTGATTCCAACCTATTCACAATTCAATTTGGGTGTCTAGCGGATTGGAACACAACAATGCTTATGGGTCTGTGGTTTTTCCGTGATCAGGCTGTTCTAATGGAGGAGTATGATGGTTTTATGAACCCTAGATCGATTATACTAGACAAGATCGATTTATGGATCCAAGTCCACAAGCTTCCGGACAACTTCTTGCACGAAGGAATCATCAAGGGGATGTGCAGACCAGTAGGCGAGGTTCTTGAGGTACAGGTCAAGTTGCCGGCTGGTTTTGCTGGAGAGTTCGTCCGTGTCAAAGTTTGGATCAAGATAGATAAGAAGTTGTCCCGGTTTGTGTCAATCACAAAAGATAAGAAAAAAGAATGGTATCAGCTGAAGTATGAGAGGTTACCGGTATTCTGCGGAGCTTGTGGTTTAATGGGACACTGGCATGAGGAGTGCGGAGACGGTGTTCACGATGAGTCTAAACTTGAGTGGGGCTCATTCATGTTGGCTGCGGGAGCTAGAGGTAGAGGGAGACGTGGCTGGTCTGGAGGTAGAGGACCATCAGGAAGGAATTCCAGGAATGATAATGTCACAGATGTTGATAGGGGTGATGGTTATGGAAGCCGTGGTCGAGGAAGGATGTTTGGTAGAGGGCTCTCAACCAACCAGGGTTTGAACTCCACAAGCTGGAGGTTTAATGCAGCTTACCAAGGGGAGCCTGCGCTGCCTGGTAACAACGTAGCATCTGGCAAGGAGATGGTTACGCTGGAGAGTAATATCTCCACTGGAGGTGATGGAGGGAATCCTGTAGTTCCTGGCCCAGGAATAAATGATACAAGGATGACAGAGGCGGGAGCCTTGGGCAAGCGGTCTGCAGAAGATTCAGTGGCAGAGGATGGAAGAAGTGGTGCTTCGGTCTCTTTCCAAACTGATGCTCTAGTCATTGTGGAACCATCAACATCTGTTTCTGCAATGGTGGATAAATTTGATGGCCTTAAAGAAGGAGATGATCCAGCTACCACCCCGCAGAATGGCGAAAATAAAAAGAAGCAGAAACAAACTGATATTTCATGCAGCAAAAACCTTTTGGAAACCCTAAATAATGGATCGGCGGCATCCCGTGAGGATGACCGCTGGGAGCAATGAGTGTGTTATGCTGGAACTGTCGTGGGTTGGGCAGCCCCGCGACAGTCCGAGAAGTTCGTGAGCTAACGAACAAGCTTGCCCCGGCCGTGCTCTGTTTACTGGAGACTCAAATTCAAAAAGCACGGGCTGAATTATTAGCTCATTCTTTTGGTTTTAACAAATCTTTTGCAGTTGGAAGTTCTGGCCAAAGTGGAGGCCTTGTTTTGTTTTGGAATGATGATATAAGACTGGAAATTATGGGATCATCCAAGCACTTTATAGATGCTGAGATCAAGGAGTTGGGGCCAGTTCCGTGGAGGTTGTCATGCATATACGGAGAAGATCAGTTGCAAGATCGATATAAGACATGGGACGCCCTTAAAAATATTGCCACTCAATCTGGGCTCCCCTGGGTGGTGATGGGCGATTTTAATGAAGTACTCTTGCACTCCGAACATGATGGAATTGGCCAGCGCAGTCAGGCGCAGTTGGATGGGTTCAGAGATACCCTAGATATTTGTGGATTGGCGGATCTTGGGTTTAGTGGTTCTCCTTGGACCTTTGAGAAGAGAGTAGCCGGGGGATCGTTCACCCGCGTGAGACTTGACAGGGCGGTGGCTGATGTTCAATGGACGGGTGTATTTCCAAATGCTGGGTTGGAACATCTTGTGGGAGCATGTTCAGACCATGTGCCGATCATGTTGCAGCTCAATGACACAACCATCATCAGGAAGGAGAAGATTTTTCGGTATGAAGCTGCCTGGGAGGAACATAGCGATCTCAGCAATTGTGTGTCTGGTGCTTGGCGCAATGGTCAGATGTGCTCTACAGTTGAAGATCTTAAGAAAAAGCTTAGTGATCTTGCCGACAATTTGTCAGCTTGGGATAAGGACACTTTTGGAAGTGTTCGGTTATTGATCAGGAACTTGAAGTCCGAGCTAGAGGTGCTAAGACAAATTCCTGGGCGGTTAGGCCCGAGCCATAGAGAAGTTAAGATAATAGAGGAGCTTGTTGAACTGTACCACCGGGAGGAAATTCTGTGGAAACAAAGGTCTAGAGTTCAATGGCTCGCTGATGGGGATAAAAATACTAAATTCTTTCACATCCGTGCAACCATGAGAAGGAGAAAGAATTTGATCAAATCTCTGATGAATGGAAACGGAGATTCTATATCTGATATTGCTGATTTGGAGGAGATGACGACCCAATTCTATTCAAACCTCTTCACGTCAGAAGGGGTTCATAACATGGAAGCAGTTCTGGACAACGTTTCCCCGAAAGTGAACAGTGTGATGAATGCTATGCTGAATGCGCCTTATACTGCTACAGAAGTAAAAACTGCCTTATTCCAGATGGCTCCTTTGAAGGCACCAGGGCCAGATGGGTTCCCGACTCAGTTTTTTCAGAAGCATTGGGATACGTGTGGTCCAGAGGTGACGTCGGTTTTCCTCAAAATTTTAAGTGGAGAGGAAAGTGCTGATTGTATCAATAGCACTTTTTTGGTTCTTATACCAAAGGTCAAAGTTCCCATGTACCTCACGCAATTTCGACCCATTAGCTTATGCAATGTATTGTATAAAATTGCGTCCAAAGTTATTGCTAACCGTTTGAAGCTAGTCTTGCCAGATATCATTTCTCCAGAGCAGTCTGCTTTCGTTCCTGGGAGAATGATAACGGATAATATTTCAGTGGCATATGAGTGTCTACACTTCATGAAGCGAAATAAATCTTTGAAGCATCGTCATTGTGCTCTTAAATTGGACATGATGAAAGCGTATGACCGTGTTGAGTGGGATTATTTGGAAGGTATCATGCTGAAGCTTGGATTTTCGGAATCTTGGGTTTTGAATATTATGAAGATGGTCAAGTCAGTTTCCTTCTCGGTCTTATTTAATGGGAAGAAGCTGGAATATTTCAAACCTTCCAGGGGAATTCGGCAGGGAGATCCAATATCACCCTACCTGTTCTTGTTAGCAGCAGAGGGCCTGTCTGGCCTCCTCAAAAATAGAGATCAATCATCGCAGTTGAGCGGTTTGTTGGTGGCTCCTCAGGCTCCACCGGTGAACCACCTTCTCTTTGCCGATGATAGCCTGCTGTTTTTCAAGGCAAATGGTTTGGGAGCGGTGGAGGTGTCAAACCTGTTGCATTCATATTGTCAAGCTTCTGGTCAACGAGTAAATTATGACAAATCCTCAGTCTATTTTAGTAAAGGCACTCCGGAATCAGTGAGAAATGAGGTGAAGTCAATACTTAATGTTCCAAACGAGACACTCAATGAGAAGTACCTTGGTATGCCCTCGGATATTGGTTCTTCAAGGACAGGAGCTTTTAAATATCTGAAGGATAGGGTTTGGAGCAAGGTGAAAGGTTGGATCGAGAGTACGATCTCATATGCTGGTAAATAAATCTTGATAAAATCGGTGGCTCAAGCTGTTCCCGTATATTCAATGTCCTGTTTCAGATTGCCAAGAGGTTTATGTGAGGAGCTAAACAAAATTATTAGGCAATTCTACTGGGGGAGTAAAGAGGGGAAGAGAAAACCCCACTGGGTCTCGTGGAAAGCTATGACGGAGCCAAAGATCAATGGTGGTTTGGGTTTTAAAGATATGGAGTTATTCAATTTATCTCTATTGGCAAGGCAGGCTTGGAGATTTCTCTCTGAACCAGAATCTTTTTGTGCATCTTTCATGAGGGATGTTTACTATCCAGGAGGAGATTTGATGAATGCAACGCTTGGTAACCATCCTAGTCAGCTTTGGAGATCTATATTGGATGGTAGAGATGCTTTGTCACATGGTCTTATAAGAAGAATCGGGAACGGACAAACCACTAAAATCTGGACTGATAACTGGATACCAAGATCATATGCAATGAAACCTTTTGCTTGTCTAAAAAACAATGCTCCTGTTTTGGTCTCGGAGCTCATTGATCCCACAATGGCGACCTGGAACAAACAGGAGGTGGAGCGGTTGTTTCTCCCACAGGACAGGAAGTTGATTTACGATATCCCTCTTTGCACGATGCCTATGGATGATTTCTGGGGATGGCAGTCGGACCATCGTGGAATCTTCTCAGTTAAATCATGCTACCAGCTGCTGCAGCGTTTGAAGAACTCAACGAATAATCTCCTTCAAGGAGCGGCTTCGTCTTCTGATCTATCAGGGGAGGAGTCGGCATGGAGCTCTCTTTGGGGTCTGCAGGTTCCATCGAGGATTAAAAGTTTTTTGTGGAGATTGGCAAAAGTGTCTTTGCCCACGGAGGACATTCGGCATCACATAAATATGGGTCCAACGGATTGCTGCTCTTTATGTGGGATGCCGGACTCATGGACTCATTCTCTGTTACATTGTTCAATGGCGAGATGTGTTTGGGCACTAACAGATGATGAGATCATCGAAGCTATTTCAAGGACGGAAATTCCCCAACCAAAGCTGTGGATTTTTCAGCTTCAGGACTCTTTATCGCATGATCTTTTCACCAAGCTAGTGATCACCTTGTGGGCTATATGGACAGCGAGACGCAAGGCTATCCATGAAGGAATTTTTAAAAGCCCTTTAGCTACCCATAGCTTCATCCAAAACTATATTGGGGAGATCAATCTCTCCAATCAGAAGCACCGTCGGGCCCCAATATCACATGTGGGGATCTCCGGTTCACATGTGATAACAAGGGGGGAAAGGAGTGGTGCTAATCATGGGGCCGGTTTGCCCATCATTACTTGTGTTGGTAGAATAATGGGGGATGGATCTGGAAGTGTAGCCTCGGCTGTTTGCAGAGATGCTCATGGATTATATCTAGGATCTTCAACTTTGGTCTTACCTGGACTGGTGGATTTGAAGATCGTGGAAGCAATTGCTTGTCGAGAAGCCCAATGCCTGGCGGAGGATCTGGGTATCAACCGGATAGAAATTGCAATCAGAAACAAGCTCCTTAAAAGGGACATTGAGGAGGTGAAGGGTGGAGCGAATCTTTCGGTCATCCGCGAAATTCAGAAGAGGCTTTTATATTTCTCTACTTGTCATTTTTCTTTATTAGAGTCTAGTGCTTTTAGTGATGCTAGTTTAGTTGCTGATTTTGCTGGTCAGCTTCCCCTGGGGCGCCACCTGTGGCTTACCACGCCTCATGATCCTTGTATTGTTTTGAATTCTTGAGCAATAAAGGGGAAGCATAAATGTCTCAAAAAAAACTAACATCGCAGGGTTGGCCTAAAAAAAAGGTTCTCGCAGGAAGTTATGATAAAACCAAAATTTCTCGGAGGCGGGTTTATAGAGATGTTGAGCTGTTTAAGCTAGACAGTCGTGGAGGATGCTTCAAGACCCTGTTAGTTTAAGTGCGCAAGATACTTTCTGAAGTTGATTTATTACAGCTAGAGTTTGGAAATGCATGCACCGCCACAAATTTGGCGTTTAATTCTTGAGGGCCAAGATATTCTAAAACAGGGTCTAATCAAATGAACGGATTTGGGACGGTGCATCAACTCTTATCCGAAGAGACAACTGGTTGCCTTGAGACATCAACATGCATCTGATCACCTGCCTCGCTACCGATGCACCGCAACGAGTGAATGAACCGATCCTCGGAAATTCTTGTCAATGGGACAGGGAGAAGATTCACAAAACCTTCATTGCCACAATGCCACATACGTTGAAGTAATACTTTCTATCCTTCTCTATACCAGAGTTGTGGAGGACCATTGGGCGTGGAATTTTGACAGAAGGGGCAATTTTCTGTGAGATCAGCCTATAGGATGCTATCTGATATTTCCCCTGTTCCTTAGTGTAAGGTGTCTAAGGTTTTAAAAAAAATAATCCAAAATACATGGTACACAGCCCGTTTAGGAAAATATACCTATAGAAAGAGATAGAATGGAGGGTTTATTCTCTATTATTGACTGATGGGAATTGTTTTCTCCCGATTTGTCCGGCTCTGCATGGAGACCAGCCCTGGGCAAGTAACCACACATGCCCGAATAGCTCACTGTCATCCTAGTGCTCGTCTTGTTGTTGGGTCTCGAGATCGATGTCGAGGCGAGAGTAGGGTGGGGCAGTAGCCCCAGCAGATGTGCCACAGGCCGTAGGGCGGCAGCCGGAGTTTGAGGTCCCAAGCCAAGAAACGGCCAGCAACCTCCTCCTTGACCTTGTCCGCTTGCTTGGCATCGTCCTCGTTACACTTGTACAAGTGGTCGCCCATGGCACAACACAGGCTTCCGTCATCGTCCTCGACCCAGGCAACCCTGGGCTCGTCATGCTCCGGATAGCTCACCGGGCGGTCGCGGTAGAAGCTGTAGCGCAGCTCCCAGCCGCCAGGCAGCTTCTTGGCGAGTTGCAGCCGGCCATCTCCCGGTTGCCGCTGGCCACACGTCACCATCGTCGGTGGTGTGGGCATGACCCACAGATGTAGTCGATCGTCGACGTGCACGGCGACGCACAACCGGCCGGCCAGCTCCAAGGTTTCCATCGCCGTCGTGCCGCCGGCGTCCTTATTGTAGCCCTCCATCAGACAGTCCGTGCGACGCGCCTCGGTACCCACGTCGATCACCAGCACCCTGTTGGGCGGGTACCGCTGTGACCATCTCGTCAGCACATACAACTTGCCGCCGGCGACCCCGCCCAGTACACCTTGCTGCGCTGGAAGGGGTCCGGGTCCGGGCGACGGCGCCGGAATCCGCAACTTGTCGCCGGTGACGGGGTTCCACACGAAAAGGCACTTCAGTCGCAATCTGTGATGCAAGTATGGTATTTTGACTTGGTACGTGAGGAGGATGAAGCCGTTGCAAACGCTGGCGGGATGGCACCCACCGGCTACCTCAACGCGGCTCATCGACGAGGCGCTGAGCAACACGCTAGTCTCGAGGCTTCTGCCGGGCAAGGTGCCGTGGGAGACGAGCCGGAGCCGGAGACGGTCCGGATGGCCTTGGCGTGGAGGCGATGAAAGGAGGGGTCCCCGACGATGCTCTGCCATCCGCCTGGACACGCAGCGGCAGCGGCCGAGTGCCGACGTCGCTCAACGGCATCTTCAGCAGGATCTCGCGGAGGATGTCCGCCGCGATCCTGATGAAGATGTCGTCGCGTCGTCGTCAGATTCATGTGCATGTACTGATGCACCGTAAATAAAACTGGTGCTATATAGTAGTAGTACGTATGTTTGATTAGGCAGAGAATCGTGGAGTACAAGTCACGTAGGATACTACGTACGTACGGATTACTTGGGATATATTCGAACTATGGAAGAAAACATTTTCTAGGGTTACAAATAAATATATTTTGAGGGACAGAGAGGTAGCGCCAGAGCCCAGACGATCGATGGTGGTTTTGACGCCCGTGGCCGTGGGAATTTCGGTCTGTGTGGCGAGCGTAGTCCAAAAAGGAGTAGTTTTTAGTCGGAGTTTAATTGCCTCTTGAGAAGAAGTTGTAGTCAGGAGCCTCCTCCCTCTCCTCTAATAATCCCATCCCTTTTGGAGGCGCCGGCCTCAATACACAGACAGAGGAGTAGGAGGAGGCGCTCGTCCATCGATCGAATAAGTTGGAGTACCCGGCCAGATTTTATTTTCGCCGGTGAGGATTGGTCTGCTTTGTTGTACCCTCGTTCGAATTCGAATTAGGTCAGATCAGCCGTCCGCCGCTCGTCGATCTGATCAGCGCAGGCGTCTTGAGTCTTAAGAGCATCTCCAGCCGCGCCCCAAGAGGCCCTCAAGACGGCGAAAATAACACCGGGTGGAGAAAAATCGTCCAGTCGCGCCTCCAAGAGCCCAAATAGCGCCGGATTGGGTCGATTTTGAGTCCGGCGAACCCAACCCGAACCCAGCGCGCTGGGGGTCGCTTGGGGTCGCCGGATGAAAGGAAAGCACGCGAACGGAAAGAAAGCGCGCGCGATTTCGCGCGCGCCTCGCGCCGCGCCCCACCTGTCGGCGTGTGAACACGCGTCGTCGTCATCCTCTCGCCTCGGCTTCCCCACACCTGCCGCCGCCGCAGCGAATCAATGCGGCGCCGGTGACGAGTCCAATCGTCGCAGAGAGCATCAATGCGGCGCGTCGAGATACCCAACGGTCCATCGACCGCGCCGTCGCCTGTGCCTGTCTCGTCTTCCTCGCTCCTGACGCCGCCGCAGGGGAATCAATGCGGCGTCGGAGTCTAGTCCAATCGCCGCTGCAGTGGGAATCAAACGCCGCGGAGTAGTCCAATCGGCGACGCGCGTCCACCGCATGCGCTCCCGCTACTATATAAAGCGGGCTCGCCGTAGAAGGACACCGCGCACTCTACTCCTCCTTTCCTCCCCTCTCGTCTTCCTCACGCCGCAATCCGCTCGCAATGGACCACGATCACCGCAACATGAACGGCATCCGCCGCTCACTCACCCGCGCTGAGGCGATCCTCCTGTCCCAGGGGAACTATCCCTGCCCGTCGAACATGAGGATACCGCGCGGCTGGGTACTCAGTGCCGCCGGCGTGCCGATGGCGCCGCTGCCTCAAGGCGCTCAGTTCGACCGGGAAGTCCTCCCCATCCGCGCTACAATGACGGAGGCCGAGCTCGCTGACCCAGCGAACGCGGCGGGCAACTTCGCCCGCTGGATGGCGCACTTCGAGGAGCGCCGCAACCAGGCGCTCGCCTCCACCGAAGGGCTGAAACCGGTGTCGGGTCCGATGAACCGCCTCGGCCGGATGCTGTGGTGGAGCCCCGAGGAGCGCACACTCCTCAGTGTCCTGTACCACATCCAGGACGGCAACGAGCCGCGCCTCGAGTACCCGTGAAGGGAGGGCGGCGAGCGTCGTCGTCGGCGGCGAGCGGCGCCGACGGTGCCGCAGGAGGCGGCGAGCAGTGAAGGCGACGACCTGGAAGCTTTTTTTATTTCCTACCTATGTAATAAATTTAGACCGAATATTTATAGGAGTTCGACTATATTTTGATGAAATTTGGCCGAACTTGGGGTAGCTTGGGGCCGCGGCTGGGTAGCCCCCCCCAAGCCGTTTTCACCGCCCAAGCGCCCTCAAACGACGCTAAAATAGCGTCGAAAATCGCCTTGGGGGCGAACGGCTGGAGATGCTCTAACCTCAACAAGATCACTAGCTGTTGTTGATCCCATCAGTCAGCCATGACAAAGAAACGGCACCATCGCAGGCACAATGTAAGTGCTTTTCTTTTGTATAAGTACAGTACCTGCTTGATTGACGTTTGCCCTTCACGTAAGATTCGTCCATGCATAAAAGTCTGATCGATTGTTTCTTGTTTTCCAACTAATAATATAAACACACGATGCAGAAAACAACTCCCACCGAAGACAGGCTCACCAAGCTGCCCAACAACCTTCTGCTCAACATTCTTTCCTAGCGTGCCTTTTCCACCCAGTCTCCCCTTATAGCGCGATTCAAGAACACCGATCGGCTTAAGGTCAGGAATAAAGTCAACACAAAACTCAATGACCTCCTCTGTTCCATAGCCCTTGGAGATGCTTCCTTCTGGCCTAGCACGGTTATGAACGTACTTCTTTAAGACTCCCATGAATCTCTCAAAGGGAAACATGTTGTGTAGAAATACAGGACCGAGAATGCTAATCTCTTCGACCAGGTGAACTAGGAGATGTGTCATAATATTGAAGAAGGATGGTGGGAACACCAACTCGAAGCTGACTAGACATTGCACCACATCCTTCTGTAAATTTTGTAGATTTAGTGGATTGACCACCTTCTGAGAAATTGCATTGAGGAACGCACATAGCTTGACAATGGATACTCGAACATTTTCCGGCAGAAGCCCCCTCAATGCAACCGGAAGTAATTGTGTCATAATCACGTGACAGTCATGAGACTTTAGGTTTTGAAACTTTTTCTCTGACATGTTTATTATCCCCTTTATATTCGACGAGAAGCCAGACGGGACCTTGATGCTACTCAGTACTTCAAAATAGATCTCCTTCTCTTCTTTGGTAAGAGCGTAGCTGGCAGGACCTTGATACTTCTCTGGATTCATGTTGTTTCCTTCGTGGATACTTTGCTGGTCTTGCCGTGCATCCGGTGTATCTTTTGTCTTCCCATACACGCCCAAGAAGTTTAGCAGGTTCACGCAAAGATTTTTCGTCACGTGCATCACGTTGATTGCCGAGTGAACCTCTAGGAATTTCCAGTAGGGTAGCTCCCAGAATATAGACTTCTTCTTCCACATGGGTACGTGTCTGTCAACATCATGCGGAACAGATTGTCCGCCAGGACCCTTTCCAAAGATTACTTTTAAATCCTTGACCATATCATATATAACATCCCCAGTAGGGCGGGTAGGCTTCGTTCGGTTATCTGCCTCACCTCTGAAATGATTTCCTCTCTTTCTTACCTGATGTTGTTTTGGAAGAAATCGAAGATGCCCCAGGTACACATTCTTGTTTCCCAAATATATATGTCAGTCTCACCTAAACAGTGTGTGCATGCATTGTATCCCTTGTTTGACTGCCCTGAAATGTTACTAAGAGCAGGCCAATCATTGATGGTTACAAAAAGCAAGGCATGCAGGTCAAATTCTCCTTTTTGTGCTCATCCCACACACGTACACCTTCTTCACGCCACAACTGTAAAATTTCTTCAACCAGTGGCCTCAGGTACACATCAATGTCGTTGCCTGGTTGCCTCGGGCCTTGGATGAGCACTGGCATCATAATGAACTTCCGCTTCATGCACAACCAAGGAGGAAGGTTATAGATACATAGAGTCACTGGCCAGGTGCTATGACTGGAGCTCTGCTCCCCGAAAGGATTAAAGCCATCTGTACTTAGACCAAGTTTTAAGTTCCTTGCGTCATCTGAAAATGACTTGAACTGTCTGTCGATTTTTCTCCACTGCGACCCGTCAGCGGGGTGTCTTAGCATCACATCTTTCTTACGGTCCTCTTTGTGCCATCGCAACAACTCGCCATGCTCTTTGTTTTGGAACAAACGTTTGAACCGTGGTATTATAGGAGCATACCACATCACCTTCGCAGGAACCCTCTTCCTGGGGGTGGACTCGCCCTCAACATCGCCAGGGTCATCTCGCCTGATCTTATACCTCAATGCACCACATACCGGGCATGCATTCAAATTCTCGTACTCCTTACGGTAGAGGATGCAGTCATTGATGCATGCATGTATCTTCTGCACCTCTAATCCTAGATGGCAGACAACCTTCTTTGCTTCGTACGTACTAGAGGGCAATACGTTCTCCCCTGGAAACATCTTCTTTATTATTTTCAGCAACTTTTCAAATCCCTTGTCAGTAGTACCATTCTCTGCCTTCCATTGCAGCAATTCCAGCGTGGTACCCAACTTTTTCTGGCCATCTTCGCAATTTGGGTACAATAGTTTGTTGTGATGCTCTAACATTTTCTCCAACTTCAACCTCTCCTTTTCACTTCCGCAGTTTATCTTCGCATCAAGAATGGCCCGACCCAAATCGTCATCGGGGTCATCAAAAATCGGCTCATCAAAAATGGGCTCTTCTTCAGCTTCGTCTTCCCCCATTCTACTATCACCGTCTTCAGTGAAAATAGGATAGTTGTCACTATCCTCTTCTTCTTCGTTGTCTTCCAATATAACCCCACTTTCTCCGTGCTTGGTCCAACAATTATAGCTGGGCATGAAACCGTTTTCCAGCAGGTGGACGTGAATGGTCTTTGAGGTAGAGTAATCCTTCATATTCTTACAGGAACTACATGGACAATAGATGAAACCATTCGTCCGGTTGTTTGCCTCAACCACGCTGAGAAAATAATGCATGCCTTTAATGAAGTCGGGATGACACCGGTCACCGTACATCCATTGCCGACTCATCTGCATTATATATGTATATCAAAAATCATTAATTACACAACATCATAGATATATGAGTGACCAACTTAATTAGTATTCAAGTTTATCACATAAAACTAAGTTTTTTTTATAAAAAAGAAGGGGCTCACCGAGGTGGTATGGTGTCGGCTAGGGGACGACGCTGGCGATCGACAGCGGTGAGGACGGGGATGATACTAAAACCTACAAAACATAATATAATTTCAGCTCAAATTTCATATAAATAAAATAAAATCCCTAACTTAGGCATTTCATCGAACACCTTGCTAGCACTAGAAAAATAATACGAGTTAACTAGCAAAGAGATGAGCTAAATTAGGAACGCCGGAAGAAGGATGATATTGCTAACCCTTGGATAGATAGATGTCGTTAATCTTGTTAAAATGGTGGACAAAAAATGAAGATTTGTTGGAGTGTGAGAGGTGCAAAAAATTTAGAAATGTGAGAGAGAGAAAGAAATGAAGGATGAATCGGGTGGGCATGAGACGGGGATGAATCGGGTGGGCATGAGCTAAATTAGTACCGGTTCTCCACATGAACCGGTACCAAAGGACCAGCCCTGGCCCCACCCACCGTCTGAAATTTTGGCCGAAAACCTTTAGTACCGGTTCCTAACTCGAACCGGTACGAAAGCTCCTCACGAACCGGTACGAAAGCTCCTCACCCGCCTGGACGCGCAAACCGGTACGAAAGACCCCTTTAGTACCGGTTCGTAAGGAAACCGGTACTAAAGGCTTAGATGGTTGCCCCATTTTCTACTAGTGGTTCTTATTCTTTGGTGCCACGGTGCCTCGCTGCCACCATGGACGCCTCTTCAATTGTCCATGCATGCATACAAGCATGGTCATCGATGCGCGCGCCGACGCCTCCGGCTCCGCGCCGCTGCGACGGCTCGCTCCAGCCTTCGCCTCCTTGGATCGGACGCGCGGTCTCGCATATTGGACGAGCGCCCTCGCCTCCTCCTCCTGGATGCGTACCGCCAGACAGGGTCAGGCCGCGTACATGTTGCCCGTCAAGCACACCGCCGCCGTGGGCGCGCTCTCTTCTTTGCGTCTTGCCAGACGTACTGCCGCCTGCGCTGATGAGACGATGCACGGTCAATGGCGGAAAGAGAATCCGTGGGTGAGACCGTGAGAGGATAGAAGGAGTCGTCGGTCCTGATCGAATTTGCCAGTCGAAGGAGGAGGGAGGAGGCCGGCGGTTGCGATTTTTCTGATGTGAAAAATGGGATAGACATCAAGGGGGTTGGGATTTGGGGGAGATGGGGCGTGGGACGTGCGTACGTGAGAGATGGTTTCCGTTTTCTTTTTTTTTACCGTGTGAAAGAAGCATGGGAACTGGAAGCGTACGAGGATATCTCTTCGCGTGGTGAAGCCTATGGTCGAACCATCATCACGACGGCCTCTAACCCTTTAATAGTAGAGATGAAGTGATTACATTGTGATTAGTTGCTAATTGAGCTCAATGGTGCTGCATTTAGTAATGCGTACTCCCTCCGTCCCAAAAAGAATGTCATAGTTTTAGTTCAAATTAGGAGTACGTGTGTACTTGATCATCTCTGGCTTGATCAAGATGTCTTGTGGTAGGCACTGACGACGCGGACTATGTGTGGACATGCAAGCGTAAACTGACAAACTCCAATTAAGGATGAGAAAGGTTTGTAAAATTTTCAAATTTTTAATCGATTGGATCACCCTGATCTATAATCCTAGCTACGCCACTGGTTGACTGTCAGGTGGTAGATGGACTCTGCCTCCTCAACTCTAAATATTCTCACCCACATCCGTGAGCAGTAAACTTGAAAAAAGCCCCCCCCCCTCATGGCTGCTTGGTGACTCGCGTGAAGCCCCCCCCACTTTTGAGGCTATGTTCGGTGCTGGGAGATTAATTCCTCTAATGGATCTAATCCCCTAGAGGTTTGGGTGCCATATTACCACTCACGTGGAATCTTTCCACTAGGGGGTTTAATCCCCACGCTATTAAACTTGTTCGGTTGCAGTGAGTGAATAAAATGGTACGCACAACAGAAGCTAGCAAGGATACATCAGCAACAGCACATACGGTCAAAATGCCAACGTTACACCAGCAGCTAGCAACGATACAGCAACAACACATACAGGTAAAATAGCAGTAGCTCAATAACTCAATACCAGCAGCAAAAATACAGCACATTCAGCTCAGCTCAACAACATGTAAAAACAACATCATGGTACATTCAACATTTCAGCTCAACAACATGTTTCAACAGCATCATGGCATATTCAGCTTAACTCAGCTCATGAGTTCATAATTTTGGTAACATAAGATAGTTGGCAACCAGTTCTTCATCCCTATTGCAAGCAAAGAAGACCTCCAACACAAACTCACGGTTGAACCCCATCGCCTCAAACTGTCAAATATACGAGTAAATTAATTATTTAGTTTCTAATACTTGTTCAAGAAATATAGGCATGCCTTTAATTCAGTTTTCAGACTACAGTTTTATAAAAACAGGGGAATATGGGGTTTTGGCAGATAACTATACAGATTTAAATCTGCATGATTAAATGAAGAAAGAGACTGTTTCCTACTGTAAAAATAAATAAATTGTAACTAGTGTGGCCTGGACTAGAAGTGCACTTGTTGAATTACCCAAAAGATGTCACGGTGGAAGATGGTTGCACTCTGGTCTAAAATACTACCACTGATCTGGAGCTCAAGCATATCATAGCACCACATAGTATGCAGTAGCATATTAACCGGAAGCAATAGGAATAAACAAGAGTATTGTTTGCTATCACAGGGGAATGTAGTACAAACTTAGACTACAAACAGGAAAAGTGAGTGATAAAGAGAAATTCAGTACCTGTGTTACTCCATTTCAGACCTAACCCACATAAGAGCAATCTCCGGGTTCGCACTCAGGAAAATCTCTCGGTTCTCGGGGATCTTAAAGACTCCAAAAGCCTTGATTTCTTCATTTGGTGTGATATCCATTGTGTTGAGCAGATTGATGCATTTCTTGATTGAGAACTCGTCCACATCCTTTGCCTTTTCTTTCTCATCCTCCACCTGCTTTGCCCTCATTTCAATGTACTTCTCCATCATAGCAGCCACATCACCATTCGCCGACCTCCGCCTCTTTGGTTCTTTCTCTTGTTCACTTCTTGAGGGTACACTAGCCACCCCTGGTTCAGTTTGAGTGGGCTCCACATCATCATTTTGCTCCCTTTCTTGCACAAACAACACCTCCACATCTTCATCATTGTGATCCCTTTCTCCTCCAACATTCTCAACTTGTGATTGTGTCGGGTAGTGCGATGACTCGGTAGACGTGAAGTTGTATGAACCCACAGCAGTTTGACCTACAAGTTAAAGTCACAAGAGAATATAAGAGATGAAGCAAGAGTAAACAAACACAAAATAATAACATGAATATACGAGCTGAAGCAAGAGCTAACCATCATGCAATTCTCCTAAAGCTTCATACAAAGGAAAAGCTTTTGTCTTGAACTTCCCAGCTTTAGGGTGAGACTAGAAAGTTGACAAAAATGATATAAGAGCGGGCAAGAGTAAACCAAAAGACATTGGTCATCAACAAGCAATGATTGTGCAACACACTTACAATGATTATGTTTCTCCAGAGTGGGGGATCTGCTAAAATCATGCACCGTTGGTCGTCCCATGAAACACCACTTTGCTGTCGGATCTCCTTTATCATCTTGTACTCTTTCTTTAACTCTTTCTCCTTTTCTTGAATCTTTTTCTTCTCATACTTAGCATATGGATTCTTTTGATGGAATTTCTGCACCATCAGATTCCATGTTTGAGAGCTCCAACAATTTTCCCCCTTATATTCAGGTGTAACGTGCTCCCGAAGCAAATCCAAAAGGTCCTTCTCAAGGCTTGCGTTCCATTTTGCTCTATCTTCTGCATTTTCACATAAGCATGTTAATGTTGGGATACCCTCTCATAGATAGAGAAATAAATTCATAGATAGAGAAATGAGCATGTTAAAGTTGTAACATTGGAAAACCCTCTATTCCTCTTTGCCACGTGCCCTGTAGGTGACACTCTACCCCTTGCAGCGACTTCTTTCATGAGGCTCAACCTCGGTGATCCTGGAGCAGTCATCATAGTGACTTCTGGACAATAGCCATGACATGAACAACAACAAAAAAATCCCAAGTGACATGAACAACAACAAAAATAGTTCCCAAATGACATGAACAGCAGCAACAATTTATTAACATGATAGCAAAACAAGTTTCCAAGCGACAATTTATTACATGACATAAAATAAAAACAACATCTACTTTATTACATCTCCAATAACTATTGTGCAGCTGGTTGATAAGCAGCCCACATTTGATGAGCAATTGCATCTCTTAGGTTGTCGTCTTCATGATTCACTTGATGATTTTGAGGAACATCACCGTCAGGAAGATCAACAAAATTAATGGCGGGTATGTTATCTGGTTGGTTATCTAACCAACGCTCATCTCCCTGGTGGGATCGAATGATGTTATGTAAGATTGCTGCAGCTGCTGGTAGCTTGACTTGGTTCTCTATTCGATGATGTGACCCCACTTTAAGGATTGGGAACCGCTTCTTCAAGACTCCCAATGCCCGTTCAATGTGATTACGTAACACGTCATGCCGATGATTAAATAGCTCCTTGTAATTTTGGGGTCGACGACGACCGCGTGCAAACTCCTTCAAATGGTACCGAACACCTGTTGGAAATATGCCCTAGAGGCAATAATAAAATGTTATTGTATATATTTCCACGTTTGTAATTAATGTTTATATTTCTGTGCTATAATTGCAATGACCCTGACTATGAGATTCAGAAGAAAACTCACTTGCATGTGTGGAAATGTAAACACCAAGAGTTCCTGGTTTAGCCTCTAAGACCAGCTCATGTGCTAACTGATGATTACATTTTCTTAATCATGGACATTGTTCTTGTAACAAGGATGTCAGTAGCAATGGGAACATATTGTTAGCAGAACAATGATGTTGAACCGACCCCAGTATTGAATGATATACTTAGAGATCACATCGTAACTACGTTATAAGTCATATCATGAATTGTTATCATATACGTAATTCCTTAGACCATGAGAGTATCGAGTTACTTCACACAGGAAGACATGCTTTGGTTCTTAGATGAATCCTCCCGTAAATGGGAAGTAGTAAAATAAGTTCTGGGTATGTCAGATGGTGTGGCTAGTCTGAAGACTAAGAGTCTGAAGAATATATAAATGGATCTATAACTGATTCGAATGGAATTGTTTTATCCATAAAGCTCAACTCGTTGGAAATATGTTTTCTAACAAGTAAAAAAGTTGACTACGGCGAAGTAATGTCGACCGTAGAGATGCTTTAGTCAGTTCGGGTTATATTAGCAATTACTACATATCTCATTTATAGGATATGGTAGAATGAACGTCAAAACAACAAATGACGTATATGTGATACGACCGGAATGTTTTGTCGATTCAAAGGATGCTAAAATAGATGCAAGCCTTGGATGTCCAGTGATGGACTGAAGCTAGCACAATGGAGTTGGAATTTTCGTTATGATGAAATTGCCAAAAGAGTTTGTTGTCATCAGGAATAACGAAAATGCTTGAATATTCAAGAAAGTAAGTGGGAGCTGAATGATATTTCTAAAAACCTTATGTAGATGACATATTGTTGATTGGAAATGATGTAAATTTCTTGACACGATTAAGGACTTCGTTGGAAATAGTTTTCAGTTGAAGAACTTGGGCTGATATAGCATTAGTATTGAGCACAGTGATCTATGAAGATAGTAAGTGCCTGATCATGCTAAAGCTAACACTACATATTGACATGATACTAAAGTAGTTTAGTATGAAATGCCAAGAAACATGTTCTTGCCGAAGTCGTGGTGAAAAGTAGTTTGTAGAAATCAGTGTTGATGAACACAGATAAGCAAAAACACGTGAATTGAATTCCACTCACCTGTGTGTTTGGATTAATCATGTACACCATAATATGTAAAACGACCAGATATGTCCAACGCTCCAAAAGGTTGTGAGCAAGATACCAAAGTGATCAATATGTTGATCATTGGACAAATAGTGAAAAGTTAAACTTATGATAGATAAGATTTGTTTCTCGGAAAATGGAGAGAATGAAGAGCTCGTTGTAATGAGTTACATCAGCTGAATTTTTGATGTAAATAGTTACACCAATTCAGTCTTCATACTTACTCCGACCGATTTTCGATTTTAATTGGGATTATGTGTTTCACACGTAAGGGTGGCGCAGTGTGGAGGAACTTTGTCAAGTTCGATACTGTGGCGAATTCTATAACAGAGGCTAAGTATATTGTTGCTTAAAGAAGTAACAAGGAGGGTATTTTGAATCATGAGTTCTTTTATGAACATGGTATGGTTTCTTAGATACTTGAAGCTCATGGAACATTGATGAATGATTTCATGACTTATTCTAAAGGAACCAAGGTCCTACCAATTGATTCAAACATATACAAAGCTAAACTGATAAAATTAGTGAATTTTATGATAGCGTGAGAACGCGAATATATGCAAGATACAAACGGGTCTGAAACGTCAGATCCGATGATGAAGTCTATACCACAAATGAAGCATGTATTACACCGGTATGCCATAAGGTGTAAAGTGCTCAAGCACTGATAATATTATTGACTCTAGTGCAAGTGGGAGACTGTTGGAAATATGCCCTAGAGGCAATAATAAAATGTTATTATATATATTTCCACGTTCGTAATTAATGTTTATATTTCTGTGCTATAATTGCAATGACCCTAACTATGAGATTCAGAAGAAAACTCACTTGCATGTGTGGAAATGTAAACACCAAGAGTTCCTGGTTTAGCCTCTAAGACCAGCTCATGTGCTAACTGATGATTACATTTTCTTAATCATGGACATTGTTCTTGTAACAAGGATGTCAGTAGCAATGGGAACATATTGTTAGCAGAACAATGATGTTGAACCGACCCCAGTATTGAATGATATACTTAGAGATCACATCGTAACTACGTTATAAGTCATATCATGAATTGTTATCATATACGTAATTCCTTAGACCATGAGAGTATCGAGTTACTTCACACAGGAAGACATGCTTTGGTTCTTAGATGAATCCTCCCATAAATGGGAAGTTGTAAAATAAGTTCTGGGTATGTCAGATGGTGTGGCTAGTGACTGTGATAGTTCAAGAATGGGATTTGCTCCTTCACGATGAAGAGATATTGACTTTGGGCCCACTCGGTATGACGGTATCCATTATATTCTGGCCAGACGCATTGTGATTCAGTCACGGGGATACCGGAATACGATAACGAGAAAATGGACAAACGAGCAAAGAGGATAACGAGTGGCTTGTGTTCAAGAAGTTGTTACACATGGGTGCCAAACATCTCTCCTCTAACTTTGTCATATATCACGAAGCAAAGGGAATGGTACATGAATAAACATAATGGTTCACTCGAAGTTTCTTCGTGTATGTGTGGGAGTCAACATGGGTGTCCATGGCTCCGCTGTTGATTATTGGCTATTGACAAAAGGCTGTTGACCTATGTCCGGAAGATGTTCTGAGTCATGTCCGCATTATACCGAACCTATTGGGTCACACACTTAACGAGCAGTAGTCTGTTAGAATACTAGTATGGTAGAAGGTTTAGTGGAAGCAAAGCAGAATAGTTCATACGGGTACCGGAAGTAGTTTCGGAGATTTATGGAATTGTTCATAAGGGCACCAGAATTAGTTCTGGGTATTTAAGGATATGTTCGGATCACTCTGGAGTAGTCCCAGGTAGTTCCGAATCATATGAGAATGGTACTGGGGAAGTCCTGGATCAACCGAAATAGTTTCTGGATAATCGCTGGGCGTCCTGACAACCTTCGCGGTCATCGGGTGGCTTAAATTGTAACTCGGATGGTTTTGTAAACTATCCGGATGGCTCCGGAACGTCCGAGAACGGTCCCGGAAGGTCCTGGAAGTGCTCCAGAAGTGTCCGGAATGTCCCGAAACGGTCCCGATATGTCCCGGAAGGTCCTGAAAGCTTCTAGAAGGTCATGGAAGGTTCCGGAAGGTTCCGGGCAGTAGCACCCACTCCCCTGCGCCCCTAGCCTTTGGGGGCAAGCCACCTAGGCTGCCCTGGCCGGCCAAGGGGTGGGGGGCGCACCAAGGGGAAGGAATCCCCCTCCAGGTGGGAATACCAAAACCCATTATGGCAGGTTTCCGGTCGGAAGGTGTGGGAAGGTTTGGAAGGCTTGGGAGTCCAAGTTGGACTCCCAATCCTCCTTGGGCTGCGCCCTAGACCTCCTGGCCACCTATATAAGGTGAGCCAAGGGGAGGGGAAGAAACACACAATCAATCCCCAAGGCCTATGCGCCACCCTCCCTCCTCTAAACCCCGTTGCTCCACAATTAGACCCCGGTTTAGACGCTGTTCTAGATCGGAATCCGTTAGGGTTTTCTCCCTCTAGTTTTCTCGGTGGCGTTCATCTCTGGACGGCGGAGCGCTGCTGGATTGCTGCTACGGGATGTGTGGATACTAATGGAGGGGTCGTACCTTCGACCCTTCTTCGAGGAGCTTGTTCGTGGGACTTGTCCATGGGACTAGATCGCCGGACGGTTCGAGGGATCGATATCCTCGCAGTTGGGAGGTCATTGAAATTCCTAGCTGCGGGGATCTGCACCAACGGTCTTCACCAACTCTACTTCCGCTACATCGGTTGGTGAGCCATGACCTAAAACCTTGTATGCAATCTTCTTGGATGATCTTGGGTTCTTGATTCGTAGGCCGAAAATTTTGTTTTCTACTACGTTCCCCAACAACACCACGATACGGTGCCAAAAAGTAAGGAGTGTTGGCATAACCACCATCAACTAGATAAAACTTGCCCGGAGGTACATAAAACCCGTTCTCGAGTGCTGACCGAAGAACTTTAGCATCAGTTGCGGATCCCTTCCAACCGCAAGAAATGAATGTAAAGTTCAAGTCGAAGTCACACGCGACCATAACATTATGGCTTAGGGTCCCTTTCCTGTTTCTAAACGGTGCAGCCTTGTCTCCAGAAATTGTTATGGGAACATGTGTCCCATCGATGGCCCCGATGCAGTTCTACAAAGAAATACTACATGTTAGCATGTAGAACAAGAAGCGTAAGTTGTCAATGTGGATCGGAGTTGACGAAGCAAAAACCTGGAAATAAGGGAAGAATCTTGTGCTTGATAGAATGTTAGGATGTACTTGGTCGGGATTTGGGGGCTTCAGAAAATGGTTCGATAGAGTAGGGATTATGTTGAAGAAATTCTTCATTTGCCAATGGAAAGTATCCCCACTATGACCGAAGCGAACTTGAAGATCTTCAAAGGAAGAATTGTGAGATAGCATCCACAAAAAAATGCTAGTTTCTCTTCGACTTTAATTCTAGTATCGAGCACCAACTTCTCTCGTCGAAGATAACTAGCCAAAGATCTGAATATGTGAGGCTCCATCCTAAATGCTACCCGGCAGTTTTTGATGTGCCCTTCAAGTAATTCCCTAACGAACATCTCTCCTGTTAGCAACGATGTATGACGCGGCCTCGGCTCCCTATGAGCATTCTCCATCAAATGCAATCCCGGGAAAACGAATAACATCATTTCATCATCCTCCTCATCCATCGGATCCATTTGAAGACTAAATAAAAAATGCCACTAGTTACAAATTTTACTTGAATGTACAACATACTGCTAGACTGAAAGTAATATGGTTGCATGCTGAAAGATTGAAAGTGACACTAGTTTCAGAAAAATAAAAGACTGAAAGTGACACTAATTTCATAAATATAAAAGACTGAAAGTGACACTAGTTAGTAAGCTGAATACTATATTAACAAAGGATCTGAACTACACTTGGCTAGTACTACCTCTGAACTATACTTCTAGTTTTACTTACTACTCTACTGATTAATTAGTATGTCCATTCTGGAGTACTCTTTTAACTCAAGAAGCACGGGCAGGCTACAAGCAGCAGCAAGAATTAGCAGGAGTAGTACCAAGAATTGGCTAGTAAGAATGTAAGATCTTCTCTGTTTGCAAATCTATGGTATACAGAGGAATCATAGCATGGTTGCAATTTTCCAGCAGGAGGTATAGAAAGAATCAAGACGCAAATCATTTTGCATCACTAAATCACTATAACATGAAGCTTAAATATGCATACAATTCCAAACAAACCTGTTGATCTACACGTGAGACAACTCATTAATTAACAAATATGCCCATTTGCATCCTCTGGTCTCAAAAACTAGTTTCAAAAATTGTACATAACAAAGCCTGTGTTCTATATCATATTTTTCCAGTAGAAAGATGCACAATTCGTCATAACAAAGCATGTGTCTATATCAGTTTTGACAAGAACGCAAGAGGAGGAGCAGGGACATATATCAGTTTTGTCAAGAATCAAAAGAATCAACAGCAGGAGAGAGAGAGAGGGGGGGGGGGGAGAACTACCTGCCGGCGGCTACCTTTTCTCCGGAGCAAGGCGGCGGGGGAGATGGGCGGCGCTAGGGTTTTGGTCGCGGTCGTGGGAGCAAGGCGGCGGGGGAGATGGACGTTGCGCGGCTGCCGCCGTTATCTTCCAGGCCAGTTGCGCCGCCGTGGTTCGCTGCCGCTCTCACCGCCGTCCGCTCCTCTCCGCCTCCCCTTGCCGCTGCTTATGTCGCCGCCGCTCGGGAGAGAGACGCGAGTCCACAAGTGGTTTCGTTCCCCTAGCGCTGGGTCGGGGACGGATTCCGCGTGGATTACGCGTGGTTTGAGTCGTGGAAAAAAACCACATGGGCTAAACGAACGACCAAATGAAGATGGGCCGGGATTTTACCCGAGTGGGCTTGATCCCCGCCAATACACGCGGATTGGGCCAAAAACCCCGCGGGGATGACCATAACCGAACATAGCCTGAGGGAAATCACAAGGGGAAACCCCTACCTACAATTTTCATAAATAAAACCCATTAAAAAAAAGCTTATTCGGACAACAGGTCCAAGTTTTACATCACGGAGGAGTGAAGGAAGGAAAAGAAACCCCGCGACAACATGCAAGCAGGTATGAAAGAAAAAGGAAATGGGACTAGTTGAGTTGGTTAGAAGGATGATTGTATTCCCAGCCCACCAGAGTTTAAATCCCAGATTTGACAATGGTGCTCGCATTTTCCTGGATTTATTCCAGCACTTTCAGTGAGAGGAGACGTTCCCGTCGAATACGAGGTGCGACCAGCTGACCAGCTCGCTTCTAGCAAGATCAAGCACAATGTGCACTGAACGGTCCACTCCCGCTAACCAAATGAGAAATACATTTTTCTTTATTTTACTATAGACATGTAGAACATGGCAATCTAGAATGAGGCATAATTATCAATCACACATTTTGTTTTCCATAGAAATCTTTAGAAGCGTGAAGTGAAAAATAAAGTCACTAAACAAGTAGCGTGAAGTGAAGAATAAATACACTAGACAAGTAAAAATAAATAATTTAGATGAGTGATGATTTTAAAAGATATTTTTTCTTTTATAGTAAGCTTCATCATAAACCACAATACAAAAATCAAACCACAAATAGGCAGACCTTAGTTTAACATCGGCAAGCATTTATAATTTCCACCCGTATGAGACATAGTTGAGCTCATCCGTCCAACTTTCACGAGTGACATGACGTTATATCGTATACGAAACATATAGTGATCTTAAAAAATCTGGCGCCTTTAGTTTCAGAAAGTTGATATCAAATAGAATATTTTTTTCTTGTGCGTGATCTTGTAAGTTTGTTCTGTAAAGATTGTTTACCATCTTGTGATAGATTTTATTTTCATTTTTTTGGCAAACTAATGGCACATGTTCCAAGATTGGTGAGGGGGAACCCCACAAGATAATATATACATCAAGGATGTGTTTGGTTGTTCGCATACAACTCAAGAAGGCCCGTGGGAGAAGAAATCGACATGGTTGGTTGGCCGCGTACGCAGTTTGGCCTGCATCACACGAAATTTAAAGCACCTCTTAGCCAGGCCCACTAGCAACACGAAAATCGTCCGCTTCCAGCGAGCCAGGGTGAGTCAAGCCATCGAGGGACCGCAACGCCTTGCGGTAGTGCAACGCGAAATCATGTGGGGATGGCGTGGGATGGAAATTGCAAGAGGCGCGAAATCTAGACTCGGTCACACTAGCGCTGGACAAAGACCAACACCGTTCTTAGCTTCGGCAGCTGCGATGACTCAGATCTGCGCAAGCGGCAGCGGTGGAGGCATGAGCAGCACCCTCCCGCGGCAAGAGCGGCTTCTCCCCTTCCTCTTGGACACCGTTTGCTCCTCCTGTACTGAGCCACGCCCCCTTCCGAACCGGGTACGCAACATGGATCGTCCTTCCCCCTAGGTTTTGTCTGTTGTTTGGAAAGGTATAATCGATTTCCTCATTGTTGAACGCACCCTCGATGTGGAATAGGGTTTGGACGCACGACTGATGTTGGTAGTTCAGGCAGTAGCACTAACAGGTGTGATTTAGGCATGGGTCATGTGGCTCCAGGAGAGAGTTGTTCGCCGTGCTCATCGACCTTGCATCAGCTATGCTCCAATGTCCCCCCCCCCCGGGACCAGGAGAGGATTGCCAATCTGAAGTTCTGAACTACATCTACAACAAAAATGACACCGAGGCTTTTTGGATGCTTCGAATGAAAAGAGCACATTTCAACAGGCTAGTGGAGACCTTCAGGAGCAGGGGCTGCTACAAGATAGCATCAACACCATCGTGGATGAGTAAGTAGCCATGTTTCTCCATGTGTTTTTGTCATAACGTACCCCATGTACTTTCGGTTCACTTGAACCTATCTCGTAGTAGGCTGCAAAGCCTTATAGGCAAACAAATACAATTCCACCCTCCCTCGGTGAAAAATTAATAAATAAATAAAATGTGTTAAAAACTACTCCTTCATGGATAAAATAAAGCAGTTTGAACAGAATGGAAAAAACAGTAGAAATACAGGGCATTGGTTTTTTGAATTGATGTGTACAGGGCTTTGATATAATGAAGAGTGACAGAATTTTCAAGATCATCATCATCTAAGCAACGGGGAAGCCCAGCCCACCGCGGCCTGTGGGCTCTGCGTTCAACAATGAGGGAATAAGGCCCGAACTTCTTCAATCGCCGGTTCACTCCGACCCCCCGACCCTAATTCGCTGCAGCATTCCAGATCTCCGCCCCTCGCCGCCGGCGACTCCTCCGGCGACGAATCCCGCCGGCACCGGTCCGACCACAGCACAGCACGGGTTCACCATGCCGAAGAACTTCCGCAAGCGAGGCCCCGAGTCGGACGCCGCTGACAACTCCGACGACGAGGACGTCCGCCGGTACGCACCCTTCTCTCGCCCCCCTCTCCTCCCTCCTTAGGGCTTCCTGCTGACTCCCGCCCTTCACCCCCCTCGCAGCGTTGCTCTGGAGGAGGTCAAGTACATGCAGAAGCTCCGGGAGAGGAAGCTGGGCATCCCCGCGGCGTCCGTGGCCACCGGCGCCGCCGCCACCGACGGCTCCTCCGCTCGCGGCCGAGGCGGCGGCGGGGCAGGGGCGGCGAGCGATGCGGACAAGGAGGACCTCGTGCTGCAGGACACCTTCGCGCAGGAGACCGCCGTCACCATCGAAGACCCCAATATGTGGGTTCTTGTATCTGTCTGTCTCTGGTTGTTCTTGCCGATCCGATTTCCAGAACTGACGGAATTAAGCCTGGGTTTGATCGTTGAAGGTTGAGGTATGTGGAGAACGAGCTGTTGAAGAAGAGAGGCAGGACGATCGAGGTGGATGACAAGGACGATAAGGACCAGGTGGATGAGCTCTATGTTGTGCCGGACCACCTCAAGGTTTGTTTGTGCCTGAATCCCTGAATGGCTCTGTGATTCATTCACAACTCAGGGTGAGATTGTTTGTGGGGCTGCGATGATATTGTCTTGCATTGTTTGCTTGTAGGTGAGGAAGAAGAACATGGAGGAGAGCTCTACCCAGTGGACCACTGGCATCGCCGAAGTTCAGCTGCCCATCGAGTGTGTGCTTGCACCCCCTTTTTCTGTCTTTATTTAGTTAGAGTGAAACTCGCTAAAGTTATATCGTTATGCTGGATTGAGAGGGGAAGGTACCTAAAAGAAATCTTAACTGTTATGTACGTAATATTTGTTACTGTTCCCGGGCATATCAGTGATGGAGAACAGTTTACTACTGTTCAGAAATCTCTAGATAAGTGCATGAAACCTACTGGTTAATGCCCGTTTGTGCAGGTCAGTTATAACATGTGCCAACTATTCGGTCTAGTGGTGCTGGCAGTTCTACTTCGAATGTTTGCTGCATTTAACCAGCTAGATAGGTTTAATTTTGTGTGAACTTCAAGCTTCCTATTTTTTAGAGTTAATATAGATTTTTTTATTTTATTATTAGCAAAATCCTTGCAGCCGGAAGTCTAGGAAAGCATCTGGATCTCATTTGGTGTTATCACGTGTGCTATGCATTTTATCCCTGTAATATCTACAATATTGATAGAAGATTGCTTTGCAATGAGTGCGGTTGATCATGCCTAGTGTGCTGGTCTGTTTTGCCCTTGATACATGCTCTAAATAGCAACTGAACCTATTAAGTTGTTAAGGATGCAGAAAACCTACAGACGTATCTCTGCTACACTAATGCCATTGTTTGTATTTGAGGCCTAACAGTGCGTCGTTAAAATCTAGATTAATAAATTTCTCCATCTCAATTTCTCGTGGATAGAGAATTTTCAGTCAAATAACCAGTTTTCTTGCTTATGATGATTCGATGTTGGTGATATATCATGGTTCTTGCTTCTAAAATTAATCTTGGTGATCTCAAAAGTATTTTCTGTCAATATCATCACTAACAGAAACAATTTCACATTATAATATTTCTTGCTCTGTTATATAGGCTTGTAGACATTATGTTGCGGCACATACGGTTCTTTTGAAGTGTGTATGGAACTTGAAATTATTTAGTAATTGTCTAGATAAAGGCTTTTGGTCATAATGTTATTGACAGATATGATAAATTGTGTCACTTAAATGAGAATATGAACAATGATAGATGCTGTTATCAAATTATGACTATTGATTTGAAAGATCTGTATGCATAAATAATTTCGTCCTTATAATATCCTCAACTTTTTTGTGCACAATGATGCACTGCTTATGTGGTAGCAAAGTTTATATAAAAGTGGGTGCATATCTATATCCAGTTTAATGTTATCAGCAGTTCATCATTGCTTTCTTGATTGTTACAGGTACAAATTGAGAAACATTGAAGAAACCGAGGCAGCTAAAAAATTGTTGCAAGAGAGAAGGCTTGCTGGTAAAACAAAATCAGATGCAAATATTCCATCAAGTTACAGTGCTGATTATTTCCATCGTGGGAGAGATTATGCTGAAAAATTGCGAAGAGGTTTGTATACACTTAAGATCACTTCCTTAGTTTTACTTGTTTGTAGTGAGGATATGTATTACTGTTACATGAAATATTTTATAGCATATTGTTCGGCATGCTATGTGTCAGGGTGCATCAGCTATTGGTATTTTTATTCTGTGGTAGGGCGCATCAGCTATTGGTATTTTTATTCTGTGGTAGGATTAGCTTAGAAAGTTGAATGCAATATTGAATTTATATTTTCCTATCATACAAAAATGCACTACCAGTTAAATCCGCCTGTGTAACAATCTGTGCTTCTGCAAATTAACGTACTATGGAAAATCTAGTGGCAGTGATGCCATTTTATTGTTATTATGTTGTTGAAACGCAGTCAGTGTCATGTTATTGATATCACATCTTTGTTATGTTTCTTCTCATTTAAGGATACTAAACCGATGTTTACAATGCAGAGCATCCTGAGTTGTACAAAGGTCAAGATTCACAAGCTAATGAATCTGGAGGCAAACCAACTGATAGTAACAATCCAGGTGGTCCACCTGCAGGACGCAGAGAAGCTGCTACCGATGAATTGTTGCTCGAGCGTTTCCGCAAGAGAGAAAAATTCCGCGTCATGCGAAGATAGCAATAGCTGACCGAGTAGGCTGCTGGCTTGGTGCTGTTGCCCCTTAAGCAGAAAACATGTTGGTGGAAACACATGATCGCCCTCTATATATGTGTTGGGCTATTCATCACGCTCCCTTGGTTTGTTACTCTGCTTCTGGAGTTCCTGTAATGGTCTTATGGAGAAAGAAGCCCACAAACTTATATAGAGGAGCTATGAAACAGATTTGAGTGGGTCTGTTTCCTTCAATGTCTCGCATCAATCTGGGGGCTTCATGCTGTTCAAGGACTTAACAACAGCAGATGTCAAGTTGCAGGAGCCACTCTTATTTCAGAGCTCTGAAACAGATTTGAGTGGGTCTGCTACGAGGACCTAATTGTCGGCCTGCATGTTCATCTCCGCTGGAAGAAACTCTGTTCTCAGTTGCGCTCTTCTACTTTACTACTATGTATGAGGGACATCTGTGTAGTTCATTTTCTTATGTTCACTTCAGCCTGGTGCATTTTTGTGCGGAATATACTTTCATCAATGTAGCCTGCAAGTGCAATCTACTTGTTTGAATTGCTCACATTATTTTTTCAGTTTTGCTGCAGTATCTTCATGAGTTTCTGCTTCTGTTCAACTGTTTACAGTTTCTTCAGTTAACAATAACACTTGATGAAACGTGGACGAGAGTAAATTTTGTCTGCTTTGCCGCAATGTTTCTTGCTTTGCTTTTGCTGGTGCAGTAGATTGTACTCTTGAGGATTGCACATATAGCTTAACTCAAGACAAAAAATAAAAGAATGAATTATGTTTTGGAACCAAGCAAGACCAGATTGATGAGCCATAGCCCATAGTAAGGATAGCTGTACTACTTTGGTATACCCAAAATACACCTTTGGTATGATTGATGCCCTGCCCTGCAAGAGAGTTCCCTCATCCATTGTGGAAAACGGCGCAAAAGCCTGTTTCAAAAGGACTTGATATTTGGCAACTTGTTGGTTCAGATTAACATGTTGCGCCCAAAAAATAATCTGAACATAACTTCTGCACATGGTAGTACCTGTGCGATGTTGACGTGCAAAGCTTAAAGTTCAAATGTTTTATTATTTGAGAGAAATAAAAAAATGAAATTTGTAAGCGCGAGTGGATCGTCTAGATAAGAGCTGTAGCAATATGGTCACACAACCACAGCTTGAATAAAAAGATGCTTCAGATTTTACTTGGATTCTAAACAATCTACTTCAATGCCATCATGATTCCGATCTCTCCGCCAATATAACACATCATAGGTCTGGTCTATAAAAGAGGTTCTGAGAGCCAAGGGCTTCTCGAACACATGGTTGTCTTGGATCGCCACACTCCTCACATCGGTGAGTTCTCGTGTGATTGTGAATGGCTAGGCAGGAGCTAAGTTCATGCACGCCCGAGGCCTCCGGCAAGGGGACCCCCTCTCCCCCTTGTTGTTTGTGATCGCTATGGATATTCTCTCGGCCATAATGCTGAAAGCACATTCGTTAAACATTCTGGACAATCTGCTGTCGGGATGGTAGCATGGGATGGTTACCCGTCCTGGACGGCTGATCCTTGTGAATCAGGTGATGCGTGCGCGACCCACCCACCACCTGATTGTGGAAGCTGCGCCTAATTGGGCGCTCGACAAGATTGACAATGGATGTCAGGCCTTTTTCTGGGCCGGTTCGGATGAGGTACAACAAGGCGGCGTCGTCTCCTGGCAACGTGTCTCTAGGCCTAAGACACTTGGAGGGCTTGATGTGATCGATCTAGGCAAGCAGGGCATCGCCTTGCGGCTCCGCTGGGAGTGGCTCAGGCGGACGGACCCCTCGCGTCTGTGGCAGGGGCTGGGTGTCCCGGAGGACAAGGCCATGTTGGACGCGTTTCATAGCTTAGTGAGATGGAATATTGGCAAGGGTGACCGTGTGTTATTCTGGAAGGATCGGTGGTGTAACGGACGACACATGGTGGAGATCGCCCCTGCGGCGGTGGCTTTGGTGAGGCCATGAGTGGCTAACAGGCGCCTGGTCCAGGATGGGTTGCGGACCCATGCTTGGATGAATGATAGATATCTCAGACGAGATGACCACGGAGGGGCTAGCCCAATTCATCACCTTGTGGGAGCTTCTGGTGGAGATGCAGTTGAATCCGGATTTGGAGGATAAGCCGATCTGGGCTTGGCACGTCTCTGAACAATACACCTTGATACGTCCAAAACGTATCTATAATTTCTGCTTGCTCCATGCATGTTTTGTGTGATATTGCTATGATCTAGATACACTTTCATACACTTTTGATCATATTTGGGCTAACCTATTAACTCAGTGCACCACAGTGCCAGTTCCTGTTTTCTGCTATTTTTCTATTTCAGTTTTCCCCCATATAAAAAGTGCTCCAAAAATTCGGGAAAAATCAGATAAAAAATCAGCGTGAAGGAACCTTCCGGAAGAACCTGGGTGGGGCCAGAGGGCCACCACCAGGGGCCCAGGCGCCCTGGTGGCGCGGCCTAGGGCCTGACCACGCCAGGGGGCCGCCTGGACTCCTGGTGGCCCCCTTGGCTGCCCCCCTTCGCCTATATATTCTCCGTGACGAGAAACCCTCGAGGACAGAACCCTTTTTCGCGATCTCGCCTCTGTTCCGCCGCCGTCGCGCTTCCGAGATCGGGAGCACCAGCAGACCTCTTCCCGGCACCCTGCCGGAGGGAGGGCCGACCTCCGGGAGTCTCCTCTCCACCATGGATGCTTCCCGGATGTCTCGTGAGTAGTTTCCTTTTGACCATGGGTCCGTGATCAGTAGCTATGTGATTTTCTCCTCCCCTCTTTGTTCTTCATGGTTTAGACCTCGTGAGCTGCCCTACATGATCGAGGCACCTTTGTAATATTTCTGCTATTGCTATGTTGAGTTTGATCGGATCTGATGGATTATGAGATTATGTTCAGATTGTGATAGAGTAATATATTTAGTTTTTATCTCTTGTATTTTTGTTCCTAAGTAATTCTTGCATGCTCTCCGTTGCTGTTTATTGCTTTGGCCAAGTAGTAGGTAGTGACTCCAAGAGGGAGCGTTGTGCTAGATTGTGGGTTCATGCCTCCCCGATGACATGCTTGAGTGACAGAAACATGAGTCTACGGGATGTGTTGTTGCCACAAGGGGGAAAACAACGGTGCTTATAACCGTAGTTACAAGGATTGTTTACTTTACGCAAAGTGCTTTTTAATGCAGTTGTCTGTTGCTTTGGGTTTACACTTTGGGTGGGGCTCGCGACTTAATACCAGCGAGATGTTCTGGATAGATATCTCAAGGTGGATGATTAGTAGTAGATGCAGTTGGATTTCGGTCTACTTATTTTGGTGTTCTGCCCATGCTTTTGAGCCTCTTCCTTTTTTTTGTAGCATAGTTAGCATTGCGGTGCGTTCATAATCCTGTCAATTGCCCTTCTGTAATTTGTTCACCTCACATAGCAGTTTTATCGTCTTTTGGGAGATAGACATCACTAGTGAACATCACGTATCCCGGTCCATATCCTCATCACTGTTTACACGCTCATTTACTTTTCTGCTTTTACTTTCAATTGCTATCATTATCCCTTGCGTTTGATCCTTTGTGAACAACAAGACCGGAGAGATTGACAACCTCTCTGAACTTCTTTGGGAACAAAGTTATTTGTGTCTGTGTGCAGGTCCGCGTCAGTTGCGCCGCTGACACCTACTTATCATTGCCGGAGTCCTACGGGTTCGATACTCAACCTTGGTGTCTTCACCAAGGGAAATCTTGTTGATGTCCTACATCTCACCTTCCACTTGGGGTTTACCAACGAAGGGCGAGAAATCACTATCATCACCTCGCACATCAAGCAAAATTTCTGGCGCCGTTGCCGGGGACTCCGAGTGCTAAGATAGGGGAGTTGCACACTACCCTTTACCTTTTTTTATAGTCTTGTTAGTTTACCTTTCAGTTTTTATCTTTGTGTCTTATATCAAAAATCACAAAAAAAAAATCTGCCACACTTGCTGCTGCTATGGGTTCCACTGAAAACACCAAGTTGTGTGACTTCACTAGTCACAACAATCAAGACTTTATCTGCACCCCCATTCCCACACCTGCCACTTCAGCTACCTCTTATGAAATTAAACCTGCCTTGCTAAACCTTGTTATGAGAGATCAATTCTCTGGTGCTGGAGATGATGCTGCTTTACACTTGAACAATTTTGTTGAATTATGTGATATGCAAAAGTATAAAGAAGTAGAAGGTGATATTGTTAAGCTCAAGCTCTTTCCTTTCTCTTTAAGGGGAGACGCTAAAATCTGGTTTCAATCTTTGCCTAGGAATAGCATAGATTCTTGGGATAAGTGCAAATATGCTTTTATAGGGAAGTACTACCCACCTGCTAAAATTATCCAATCAAGGAGTAACATTATGAATTTTAAGCAATTGGATAATGAACACGTTGCCCAAACTAGGGAACGAATGAAATCTCTTGTTAAGAAATGCCCTGCATATGGTTTGACTACCTGGATGGTTATCCAGACTGTTTATGCAGGCTTGAACTTTACCTCGCGAAACTTGTTAGATTCGGCCGCGGGAGGAACCTTTATGTCAACTACACTTGGTGCTGCCACGAAGCTTCTCGATGAGATGATGACCAATTATTCCCAACGGCACACCGAACGCGCTCCAACAGGTAGGAAGGTAAACTCTATCGAGGAAATTACCTCCCTCAATGAAAAAGTTGACTTAATTATGTCTCTACTTACCAAGCAACCCTCTATTGATCCTCGTGATGTCCCTTTAAATTCTTTGATTTCCCAAGAACAAGTAGATGTGAACTTTATTGCTAGAAACAACTTCAACAACAATGCTTATAGGGGTAATTTTGCTAGCAATCCTAAACCGTTTCCATCCAACTATGGGAACAACAACACCTACCCTAGCAACAACTCCTATAATCCTGCTTATACGAAAAGAGACCTACCTAGCTATGAGAAATTGGTAGAAATAGAGAAAGCTACTAAGAACTATATGCACACCCAGTTTGAACAAAACAAAGCCTTCTCTAAGAAAATAGGTGAGCATACCGCCATTCTGCAAAACATTAGTGAACAACTTGATAGCCTGAATAGTGATATTTCTAATCTCCAGGCTAGACTTACCGCCACCGAAACCCATGTTTCGAATATGTCCCACACCCAATCTACTTTGATAAATCAAATGGCAGCCAAACCGGAAGTTATCCCTATGGAAGAGGATAGAATTAAGAGCCTTCCTACACGCCACACAGTTGCCACTATCCAAATTGTTGAGGACACCCAAACTATTAGCACCCAATGCACTCCTAGTCCCGTTGGACCTATTAATGGTGATGCTAATACCTCAACCGAAGATGAAGAAACTCCTATGAACATAGAGGGTTTCAAACAAGTGAGCCTAGACGACACTACTACCACCTTTGATAGTAGTGATATTGATTTTGATAGTTGCACCCTCTCAAAAGTTATTAGCTTCCTACACAAAATGTCTAGAGACCTCCACACTAGCACACTTAATCTTGCCTTCACGGAGCATATCAGAAATGCTCTCATCAAAGCTAGGGAGGAGAAGCTTAGAGTAGAATCCTTCATACCTAGGAAGCTAGATGATGGTTGGGACCCTATGATCAAAATTAAATTAAATAACTTCTCTTGCTATGCTTTATGTGATGTTGGATCTAGTACCTCCGTTATGCCCAAAAGAATATTTGATATGTTTGAATTGAAGCCATTTGAGCCATGTTCTTTTGGTGTTCGTCTTGTTGATTCTTCCGTAAAGAAACCTTTGGGGAAGATCGACGATGTTCTTATCATTTTCAATGACAACTATGTTCCCGTTGATTTTATTGTTATGGATATAGAGTGTGAACCTATGTGTCCAATTATTTTGGGACGTCCTTTTCTTCGCACCATTGGTGCGGTTATTGACATGAAAGAGGGGAATATAAAATTCCAATTCCCTCTCAAGAAAGGGATGGAACACTTCCCTAGAAAGAAAATCAAGTTACCTTTTGAGTCCGTTACTCGGGCTAGTTATTCTCTTTCTCTTGATAAAACTTGATTCTTCTTTTGCATCATGCCTAGCTTAAAGGCATAAAAGAAAGCGCTTTCGGGAGGCAGCCCGCAACGAATTTAGGTTTTTCTTTTTGCTTTTGTTGTGTCTTGATGTTTGCTACTACTGTAGCAACATCATTGTATCTTTATTTTTCAACTTTGTGCCAAGTTATAGCCTCTTATGATAAGGGAAGCAAAAGTTGTGACGTGCTGTCCAGAAAACAGATTCTGTCCCTTGACAGAAAAATTCGAATCAAATCACCAGATCATCTTTTTGATCTGAATGTTTTTGACAGCATGCTCTATACAATTGTGAAACTTTCGTATGTTCTGAGTTTTTTGATTTGAGTTGCATAAGTGCCCCTAAAAAATTCTTTACTACCTGTTGTTCTGTTTTTCACAGATTCTGCCACGTTTTGTCTCTCCTTACTTTTGCAAACCTTAAGCTTGCTTTTTCTTTGCAAAAACTTTTTGGCACTCTTGAGAAACAGTAGATCTTCAAGAATATATTTATATCCAGTAGGTAAAAATTATTTATTAAGGGTACTAACCTCTCTAATCAGCTTATGATGAGTTATGTATGAAGGGAGTTTTCAAGTGTGCGATGGAAGATGATGAAAGAAGATCCAGGAGTGTCAAGCGCTCAAGCTTGGGGATTCCCCCATGCATCCCCAATAAATATTCAAGGAGACTCTAGCGTCTAAGCTTGGGGATGCCCCCGTGCATCCCCTGCTCCATCAACAATCATCAGTTCGTCCTTCGTCTCACTATATTTTTATCACTTCATGCGTTATGTGCTATGCTTGGAGCGTCTCGCTCTTAATTTTTATTTTTAGTTTTCTTTAGTTTTGCTTGCTGGTCATAACAAGTTAGACCCCGTCTTACTTTGTGTGGGAGAGAAACACGCTCCACTTTCAAAATCTAGAACACATCATAGGATTTTTCCTGCTTATCTTTTTGCTGTTGTGTGTTCTTTATCTTTTCATAGCTACTGCCATGTTTAGTTTTAGTCTTAGTTTGTCTTTAGCAAGAGCCTTGGCTTTTGTTTAGTTTGTTGATGGAACTCTTTTTAGTTTTCATGTTTATCTTGTTAAAGAGAGTTGGTTGTTGCACTGAGTTGTGTCTTGTCTTGAAAGTAGGTGATTGAGGTTGCTATTTAATTTTAGTAGTAACTTGCAATGGTTTTGAGGTATTGATGTGAGTAATGTTTGAACTTTTGGTGTCAAGAGCTCTAGCCTATCAGTGATAGGTGTCGTATTTTGGGCAATCCGTGTGTATTTTGAAAACCTACAAAACCAGTTGAGAACTCTAGCTACTAGAAGGATCACTAATCTTTGGAGGGATCGAATATTAGAGTACACTCACGTACCATGAGTCGATGATGCGCAAGGATAACCAAACCCCCATACACTCCTCGTCGGGGTACTTGTCTCTTTGTGAACCTCCTTATTAGATTGAGAGTTACCGATAATAAGTGCATGAGTTCTTCGGACTGATGTAAATATTGAAAGTTGACACTTCCACCTTCCCATATTTTGCTAGCCTCTCCCGTGCCGTGCATTGCCTTCTTCTCACTCCGAGAGTTGGTGTCCACCTTCGCCGGTACATCCAAACCCTTGGCATGATACGCTCTGTCATCATAAGCCTCCTTATATCTTTCCTCAAAACAGCCACCATACCTACCTATCAAGGCATTTCCATAGCCTTTCCGAGATATATTGCCATGCAACATCCACCTCTTCATGACTTGATCTTCATGTCATACATGTTCCTGCTACACTGGCAGCAACATACATACATCATGATAGTTTCATCTTCTTTATGATTTTGAGTACCTTGTAAAGTGTGAAAGATCTCCTTTACCTTCTTGTAAAATAGAGTGTTGCCCATAAGTGAGGAAAAGATCCCAAAGTGAACACAATAAAAGATCCCAAAGAGGACAAATGAGAGTTAAATAGAAAGAGTCATTGAGGCCACAAAAAATTAGAAAAAAGAGAAAAAGAAATAAAAAGAGAGAAAGGGGCAACACTACTATCCTTTTGAGAGATCCACACTAGTACTCCATTTATATCCTTGTACTCCATAAAGATGATCTTCATGCATATAGCTATGTGGGGACCTTCACACTATAGAACTTGGCTTGCATATTTCAAGGATGAGCCTCCTCAAACGAGCTCTAGGTCTTCATGAGCGAGAAAGTTAGATGCACCCCCACTAGTTCCATTGGAGATCTTCTTAGCTCGTACGTGCATCCGTTGCATGGCAACCCTACTCCTCACATCATATCTATCATTTGGCATCTCTTGCCTATGATTGTCCTCATTGATGTGAGCCTTTCTCATCCTTTTTGTCTTCCTCCTCCGTACTCCTCTCTTTGCCATCCTAAGTGTCAACTCTCGTGCTTACGCTCATCCATTGCATGAGTGCTCAAAATATTGAAAAAGGAGTGGATCAAATTGACTTGTACCTGGCTAGTGGTCTGGGGACGAGTCAAGATAAGATTCCAAAGAAGACCAAGTGTGAAGCTTTAGTAGATTGAGTTCTCAACACAAAAATATTTTTTCTCGTATTCCCTATCCCCCTTCTTGCACGCAAACACCATTTGGAGACATTCGAGTCACGGAAAGCGAGAGCTCTTGCACCTAATGTTCTTTTGTTACTTGTTTCAATGGTAATATAGACTCTTGCATGTTATGACTTGAATTGAATTTCTAACCTTGATTGCTTTACTTTTTCAAAGTTCTTATATGGTTGCTAGCATGTCACCACAGAAATTATGCCGTTATCATTTACCTACTCGAGGAGGAGCAGGAATTAAGCTTGGGGATGTTGATACGTCCAAAACGTATCTATAATTTCTGCTTGCTCCATGCATGTTTTGTGTGATATTGCTATGATCTAGATACACTTTCATACACTTTTGATCATATTTGGACTAACCTATTAACTCAGTGCACCACAGCGCCAGTTCCTGTTTTCTGCTGTTTTTCTATTTCAGTTTTCCCCCATATAAAAAGTGCTCCAAAAATTCGGGAAAAATCAGATAAAAAATCAGCGTGAAGGAACCTTCCGGAAGAATCTGGGTGGGGCCAGAGGGCCACCACCAGGGGCCCAGGCGCCCTGGTGGCGCGGCCTAGGGCCTGGCCGCGCCAGGGGGCCGCCTGGACTCCTGGTGGCCCCCCTGGCTGCCCCCCTTCGCCTATATATTCTCCGTGACGAGAAACCCTCGAGGACAGAACCCTTTTTCGCGATCTCGCCTCTGTTCCGCCGCCGCCACGCTTCCGAGATCGGGAGCACCAGCAGACCTCTTCCCGGCACCCTGCTGGAGGGAGGGCCGACCTCCGGGAGTCTCCTCTCCACCATGGATGCTTCCCGGATGTCTCGTGAGTAGTTTCCTTTGGACCATGGGTCCGTGATCAGTAGCTATGTGATGTTCTCCTCCCCTCTTTGTTCTTCATGGTTTAGACCTCGTGAGCTGCCCTACATGATCGAGGCACTTTTGTAATCTTTCTGTTGTTACTATGCTGAGTTTGATGGGATCTGATGGATTATGAGATTATGTTCAGATTGTGATTGAGTAATATATTTGGTTCTTATCTCTTATATTTTTGTTCTTAAGTAATTCTTGCATGTTCTCCGTTGCTGTTTATTGCTTTGGCCAAGTAGTATGTAGTAACTCCAAGAGGGAACGTTATGCTCGATTGTGGGTTCATGCCCCTGATGACTAGCTTGAGTGACAGAAACATGAGTCTGGGGGATGTGCTGTTGCCACAAGGGGGAAAACAACGGTGCTTGTAACCGCGGTTACAAGGATTGTTTACTTTACGCAAAGTGCTTTTTTAATGCAGTTGTCTGTTGCTTTGGGTTTACACTTTGGGTGGGGCTCGCAACTTAATACCAGCGAGATGTTCTGCATAGATATCTCAAGGTGGATGATTAGTAGTAGATGCAGTTGGATTTCGGTCTACTTATTTTGGTGTTCTGCCCATGCTTTTGAGCCTCTTCCTTTATTTTGTAGCATAGTTAGCATTGCGGTGCGTTCATAATCCTGTCAATTGCCCTTCTGTAATTTGTTCACCTCACATAGCAGTTTTATCGTCTTTTGGGAGAGAGACATCACTAGTGAACATCACGTATCCCGGTCCATATCCTCATCACTGTTTACACGCTCATTTACTTTTCTGCTTTTACTTTCAATTGCTATCATTATCCCTTGCGTTTGATCTTTTGTGAACAACAAGACCGGAGAGATTGACAACCTCTCTGAACTTCGTTGGGAACAAAGTTATTTGTGTCTGTGTGCAGGTCCGCGTCAATTGCGCCGCTGACACCTACTTATCATTGCCGGAGTCCTACGGGTTCGATACTCAACCTTGGTGTCTTCACCAAGGGAAATCTTGTTGCTGTCCTACATCTCACCTTCCACTTGGGGTTTACCAACGAAGGGCGAGAAATCACTATGTATGTAAGATAAGAAAAAACTTATGTGATTATTCAAACATTTTAATGTGCTCTAAGCTTGAGATGGGGGAAAATTCCACTGTAAGTTGAACACGCAACAAAAAAGGAAATCCTTTGGAGATTAGCTACAAAACTTTACCTTGATGCATAGCTCCTCAAGGGACGGTGCACCTTGGAGAATGAACAATGTCCAAATCAGATCACATTCTTTAGAGATGTGGGTCAAAGTCACATGCCTTAATTTGTGGAACACTGGCAACAATTGATATGGTTCTTCTGGTTTAACCCAAATCTGCACAAGACAAACTCTGTTAATCTAAAGAATAGAATGTAACAGGTGGCGTGACCGGGGAAGCCTAGATGACTACACCAAAACTATATCACCTTGACTAACCTTTTCACACAGAAAGTTTAAATTCAGCTCGCTTATGGTGGCCTTGCCAAGTAACTCACTTAACTTGAGCATCTTGTGCCGAAAACGAGCAACATTAGTGATGCTCAGAGTCTGGAGCAGTGGGACATAATCAAAAGACAATGGATCATGCTCACATGTCCACCAAGAAAAAGTCAGCATTGTGAGCTTTGGTAACCACTTGAGATCAACCCTCTCAAAATCACACCTGTCAATCTCGAGTTCACCGAGTAGTGGGTGCGACACTTTTAGCAAAGACATCTTCCCCATGTCGCAGTTGAATAGGTGGAGGAACTCCAGTCGCTTGCATATACTGAAAACTTCAGGGAAGCCTGATTCACCTAGCCTCAAATTTTCTAGCTTGAGTCGTGCAAGAACACTGAATGCGTTTGGACAGGCATCAAGAAATGACTTGAACTGCCTGCCGTAAGTGAGAACATCGTCGTGTTCGCATGGTTCACCTGACTTCATTGTCAACAGGGTTAACTCTCCTGACCCAACCTTCTCCGTTGCCATGGTGTTGGCAACAGTCTGGCCAATTCTGACAGTTCCATCGCCCAAGAAGAATTGCACAGAGAGGAGGTTAATGGTGTATTAGAGTTGTAATCCTGCTTTGCAGCAGGCTCCTGGTTGCTCCAAGCACGGTGGCATTGGCCCGAGCTACATCATCACAGGGCAACTCTCTATTGAGCTGGTTGCCAAAGTAACCACCAACTGTTATGGAGATTTTGGAGAGCTTAGTAGGAATCTGCTTCCACCGTCTGGCGAGGATTATGGTTCTAGCAGCATCCGCGATGTCAAGTCGCTCTACAATGTCGAGCAACACGCCATCGGGCAATGTACCCAGACGATCAAATTGGTCGTCTTCCTCTAGCTGCATTTAGCGTGGAATAAAATCAGAGTTGATTTCTTACAGTCTCCTGGATTCTGAATGTTTATACTACTACTCCATGTTTTCAGAAAAAAGTTGTGATTTTTGCTGCTTTCCACGAGATGATGAGTAACTCACCAGATTGGCTAGAGGAGACCATCGGTTGTGGCTTGTGAGGCCCTTGATGGATGGTTTGGCCATCGGTCTGGCAGCCGGTCGCCGGCGAAAAGAGGCCGCCCGTCGCCTGAGTTGCTGGTCACCCTGAAAACTGGTGTCTATGGCGGTTTCCGCGGTGCTGCGCCGCCAGGACAGATTTATAGTGGTGGATGGCAACTCGGAGACTGGATTCCAAAGAGGACAGGTTTGAAATTGTATCTAAAAAAGGACTGCTCTAGTGGCGGCTGCCGTGGGTGATCTCCTCGTCTGCAGGAGGCGGGGGCGAGCAACCCCGATCCACATCCCCATCCGCTTCTCGTCCCTCCACCTGGACGACAGTTTTTGGCACAACAAAAAAAATATAAAATAAGCTCAAATTAACAGGTTTTGATCATCATCATCTGATTTCGTCTCGAAGATCGAAACATACACCTTCAAGGCGTCTCATATGGAAAAGTGCTCTACATGAATTATTTTTGCCTCGTCGAAGCGACCGCGTTTGATATTTGAATCATCTCAATCCAAGATCGTATGCAATAGCTAAATTTGTATGCTGCCGCAGAAAATGGTTGGATCATCCGGGTTGGAGACCGTACCACTGATCTAAGTTCGGATGAAAGAACTGAACATCCGAACTAAAATCCGGGTAGACCACAGAAGGCTAGATATTGAAGCCAGGCCGTCTCGCTTGAAGTCCCGATATCCGAACAATAATTCACGTATTTCTTCACTATAACAGTCAGAAAACATCACCAAGATGACCTCGAATCAAAAAACGTCCAACTTAAAAGTTGTTCGTCTTGTCAAAACGGATAGATTTTATTTCTAGGCCATCTTTACCCAAGATATTATACAAATTATACAGACCAAAAACTGTGGTGCTATCCGAAAAACTGGACGTGATCGGACCATCCAGATTGCTAACTGGATGTCCGGTCCGATGATCGTAATAAGTCTGAGTTTGCTTAGATATTGATGATATGGATGGAAATTTAAGTCATTTTCTTATACGAAAAGTTCAACCGCCTTGTAAATAGATGAGAGGTGATGGCCGATTTTCTTTTTGAACATAAAAGAAGGGTCTCGAAGACCCCTGCTGCATTAATTAATCGTGTCGCAACATCTTACAAAGAAGCCCTTGAGGAATATATGAATAAATTTAGAATGGACAGGCGCAGCAACGCGCGCATTCCATGATCTAGTACTACTATAGAAGCTAGACTAAAGGATAGAGTGGCGATTTTTGGAGCTCAAGCTCCATGGAACCTATTTTTAAAAAAATTCAAAAATATATTTTTAAGTTTTAAAAAGTTCTAAAAAAATACATAAACATTAAGGTGTATATTACATTTTTAAAAAATTTTATAATAAAATACGCTTTGATGTGAGCTGCACAAAAGCTCCCATGGAGCTCAGGAGGATCCTCCAACAGCAAACAATGTGTGCAATCGCAAGTTGGGCCTTGAGCCCATCGGTGTCACCATTCCTCCATAGCAGGCCGGAGTATTTAATGGTGATCCTTCCATCCTCGCCGCCCCCTCCTACCCTCCACCAAGAAGAGAGGAAAGGGGATCGGGTGTCAGTTATGCGCCACCGCCTGTCGTGCGCCGATCTCCCCCCTCTCCCCATCGCCGGCGCCATTGAAGGCCTCGTATGAGGATCGAGTGGTGCTTGCCAAGAGCCGACCAAATAAGCAGCTCCCCCTTTGGGAGCTGCAGTCCCCAATCGAAGCAGCAGCAGCTCCTTTTCGAGCTGCGATCCGCAATCGGAGCGGATCCCTTTTTTAGTCGCAATCCGGAATCAAATCTGTCCTTTTTTAGATACAATAAGAAACCGTTCCTCATTGGAGCTCAGTCTCCGAGTTGCCATCGGTGGCGGGAACGTAGCTGCTACAAATCTGGCACCTTGCAAGCCGCCAGATTTAAGAGGAGACGATCGAAAGCTCCCTAGACACCAGTTTTCAGACTGACCCTGACCGGCAGCTTGGGCGATGGCGAGGTCTAGTGCCCGGCGACGGGCTGCCAAATTGAAAGCCGAACAATCCGGTTCGGCCACTCGGGTGAGTTCCTTTTCCTCTCCTTCCTCTGAGTAGTTTATTTTCCTGATAGTATCCTTAGCAACCAGGGGTCAAATTTCAGTCTTTCAGACAGCATCAAAATTGAATCTTTTGAGTCTTGTCAATTTTTAGTTTTTGGTACAAAATTGCATGTTTGAGCCCATCTAAATCTACTTTTTTTTTTGGTACAAAGAAATATCAAATTTGTGAATAGATCAAAGCTGCCTCTCTGCGACAGTAGGCAAATTGTATGTATAGCGATGGGACTGTTAAACTTGCACTTTTGAGACTATCAATGTTGCATATTTGATCAACTCTGACTTGTTTCTGTGCCAAATGCAGAAAGTCAATCGAGATGACAGTAGGATCAGCAGCTTGCCCAACGACATCCTGATCAACATTCTTGACCGACTTGATGTCTGTGCAGCTGCCAAAACTAGTGTTCTCTCGAGACGGTGGAGTCAGCTTCCTTCCATGCTCACACGGCTTACAATCAGTGCTCAGGACTTCCTGCCCTCAGAAACTGAAACTAGCATGTCCAATGATGAATTGGTTCCGAGAACCAATATAGCTATGGCCAAAGCTTTGGCCAAAGCAGCCAAAGCAAAAGCTGTGGCCAATGCAGCTGTGGCCAAAGCGGCAAAGAGCATACTGGCACGTCGGGACCAATGCACCATCCGCCTCTTGAGCATGACGTTCTACTTGAGAGACGATGCCCCCATATTAATTGGGCATGCAGTTAGCAGTGCCATGGCGACATGCAAGATTGAGAAGGCCGAATTCGCAGTTCTGACAGAGAAGGGACGCCAAGAGTGCAAAATTGACGATTTGTTGAACTATGGTTCACGGTTCGTGCCATTTTTTAAAGAGTGTTCGAATGCATTTGCTGGTCTCACGAGCCTCTACCTGGAGAATTTGAGATTCGATGAATCTGACTTTGTCTCCAACATCCTCGTCACTTGCAAGCGGTTATCCGACCTCTGTTCGAGACCTGAGGTTGGGGTTTAAATGCGAAAAGGTAAGTCCGGATGATTGCTTTGTGCTGTCTTCACTTGTTCTCTACTTATCCTATCATTTGCTTATCGTTGCAGATTTGGGTTCAACCTGAGTGTCTGACCAGAAGGCTGGCATCTGTGTTCCACCAACTAAGGATTGTCAATCTAGTTGACATTCCTGAAGGATATGATCTCACCTGGACAATGTTCATTTTGGAAGCGGCGCCATCCCTGGTGGAGCTGTACATGACCGTATGTTCTTACCGAAACCTTTTGTTATATTCCTTGTTTCTTCTTTTTAGGGTTCTACTTCTACAGCTTGTTCTATTATTCTCTTCTGTTTGAGAGGTTTCTCTATTATCTCCATTGTATGGTTTCACGCCTGTGCTTTCACTTGGAGCACAAATGTCTGCCTGCAAAATTAACCTGTTTCGTTTACCGTTGTGCTATGGGTGGGTGGTATGTAGGTGATGGATCATCATTGTGAAATGCAAATGGATCAGGAGAAGAGGAGGGCGAAAAAGCTTAGCGAGAAGAAGGGTGTTGAGTGGGAATCACCTACATCGAATTTCAAGCACCTCTGTCTGACCAAACTCATCATCTTCTGTTTTCAGTCTGATGACTACATGGTGAGTCATGTCAATCGTGTCATGAAAGCGGCGGTGAATCTAGGGGATGTGTACCTGTATGATAGACTGACATGTAGCAACTGCCGAGGCGTGAAACCTCTAAAGCCAATAAAATTCCCGCGGACAAGTAATCAGAGGTGTTGGGTGGAGAATCAAATCAGGCAGGGCATTGAATCACTTGCCCTAATCCACTTCCTGAAGGGTAATGAAATAATGGATGATCATCTTTCAAGGGCATGGTGGTAGTGTTTTCCTTGGAAGATTCTTTCTGTGTGTTGTGAAGGCATTAGAGGCAGTTTAATTGATGGCAGTCTCGGCTGGAGTACTTGTCCAAAAAAGTGGTCGATTCTGCATATGCTTGTACTCTAGTTTGATCTGCTTATGTGGTTGAAACGCCTTGCTTGTATAATTAAATTCGGTTGAAAGTAATTGTGGCACTATGTTCAATAATTCTGTAATCCATTTAAAATCTTAGAACAAGTGTGTAAGATTTGTATTTATCCACACGAACCGGGGCGGTGCGGTATGGCGGCTTTATGGTGCCGGACTGCCGGTGAAGGGTGGCACAGGACGTGCCTGATCTACAGAGCTGCAACCGAAACCATGGTCATCCCTTAGAGCATCTTCAACAGGCGGGCGAACGCAACGTAGCGCGCCGGCAAATACTTTTGCTTTAACAGATGCGCTAAAAAAAATGCACGTGAAGCCCAAAAAACCAGTGCGCGCGCTTGCATAAATATTCAACGAACATGTTTAAGCATTTAATAGACATGTTCAAACACTTATAAATCTAGAATATTTTATTTTTAAAACATTAAAAAACTATTCCTCCTCGTCGTCGGTGTTGGAGAGACCTCTTTCAGCGCGCTTCAACGGGGGTCATTGGCGGGCCAGTTGGCGGTGCCTCTGAGCAGTTTCGCCTTGGCCACTCGCCGCTCTTCACGCCATTCATGACGCTCGGCCCGTCGCTCGGCCGCCAGCGTCGCCCACTCTTCCTCCTCCTCCGCGGCTTCGTGCGGATGGCTCGCGTACCAAGCCTCCACGGCTTGCTGGTCCCGCTCCGCGACAAGGCGCAGCACCGCTCGGCGGCGGTCCTCGTCGGTGATGAGGCGCGGCGCCGGCGTCATGCTCGTCGCCTGTCGCGCATTGCGGCTGTCGCCGAAGTTCATCTGCGAGCGCGGGCGGCCGAGCCTCCACGCCGCTACGTCGTACGCGCGGGCGGACTCCCGCGCCGTGTCGAAGGTGTCGAGCGAGACGCGCTCGTCGGCGCTCCGGATCTCGACCGTGAAGGTGGCGTTGGGGCGCGCGCGAACGCCACGGTAACCGGATTGGCTTCGGCGGTGCGGCGGCATGGCGGCGACGGCGCGGGAACTAGCGCGGGGCTGCGCGTGGCGGGTGGCGGTGCCGAAAGGGCGAGAGCGCGGGGAAGAAGAGAAAGTGGTGATTATCTTCGCCCCCGCGCGCGCCGCGCTTTTAAGCCCGCACGCTGGGCGACGCGCGGCGAATCTCCCGTGCGCGGGCTCATTTTTGTAGCGCGCCTGCTAGAGTGCGACTTTTTGGCCAGCGCGCGTTATATGGTCGTTTTTAGCGCGCCTGTTGGAGATGATCTTACCAAGCATCGAGCTCGACAAGGCATGGTGATCGTGTTGCGTTTGATGGTTATACTTTCGATTGACCATCAATGGATCTGCCAGGTAACATTGGCGATTGGCCGTTCGAGGTCTCCGCGAAGTGTCATTGACCGCGTGCATGATCTCTCTGTGGCGAGTGATGATGACAACGTATATATTATGTAGTTAGAGCTTACAAACTGATGGTTTGTATATTTTGGCGAGGTGATATCGACCCCTCACGGTGACGAAAAACATGCTGAGGTGGTATTTAACTAAATCCTCATGCTGGGTGGTAGGGTGACACCCCTTTTGTGTGGTGGTAGGATGACACCATAGTAGTCTAGGGATGAACTTGATCATGCATGCTCTTCTGCTTCATTGACGTGTGTGCTTTACTTTACTCTTATCCTTACTGCTTGTGGTGCTTGGACTTCTTTCCTGCAGGCTAAGTGGTATGTGGTGTTCTATGGCAGAGTTTCAGAGGTTTATAGTTCATGGGAGGCATGCAATGCACAAGTGTCGGAATTCAAGGACATCCGCTACAAATGGTTTAAGACAAGGCAATTAGCAGAAGATGCTTACTCCAAGGCCGGGCTGAAGCAAGCATGCAGCAATGGCAAGGTGGACCATGGGGTTGCGCTAAAGAACTTTATCATTTTCGTTCAGTTCGTCGCCATTGCAGTGCTCTGGTGCTGCTGTGCTCGGTGTGGTCATGTGTAAGGTGTAGGTAAGCTCACCACCCAGGATACAAGGTTACCACAACTCAGAACTTGTGCAACCAAACGCCGTGTAGCTACATGTGTCGAGCCAATGCGAGCAATCAAACAATGTGTCAAAACCGATCCCCTAATGCAAGCAACGTGGTTGCGGGCAACCTCAAAGTACTGATATTGATCGTTAGCCTATTTTTCCTCAACCAGGCGAGTTGGGAATGATGTGCAATGCAGCCAAAATCATATATCTCAACCAAACACATCCTAACGAGCGAAATCTCTGGGTTTTCGAGGGCGTGTACGCGACGAGAAAGCCAACATCAGGCCCGAGTGGAGGGTTTGACAGCTTGCGAGGAAACACAAGCGTGCGCCATGGCAATGTGGACCTCGAGTGAGTAGTTTCTATTAGGGTCACTAGCAAACAGTCCCGTGCGTTTCTACAGGATAAACAAATTTTCGTTTATTTAAACATAACGGTCGTACACAATGGTTTGTCTCAATGATACTAATATCTATATGAAAGATTTCTTATTCGGTATTTCATCGGAGCCTTAGGGTAACTCCAAGGACACGACCCAAAACGAATCCGAATTTGGTCCACTTTTTATTCGTTTGGATCGCCCCGACGGACATGTTCGCGCCATGTTCCTTTGGGTCGCGGGATGCCCAATGGTGCAGAAAGGACCCAAATAGAGATAGGAGTTTTAAGCCAAAAGTGCATAGAAAATTAATTACACATAAAAAAACCGTAGCTAGTCCTGGTTCTCGTCGTCGGCCGCCTCTGATCCTCTCCCCGTCCCCTGACATCGTCACCGATGAGGCGGATGAACGCGGCGCCCACGACATGCCTTGGGCCAAGTAGACCTGCGGGGGTGGCGGCGGTGGGGGCAGAGGTGGCGGTGTGACATCCCGTCTTAATAGGACTAATAGACTACTCATATCAACAAGGTGCACCTTCTTTTCTGGGAGCCCAGATCCAAAGAACTTCAAAGTTAAGCGTGCTTGGCTTGGAGCGATTTGAGGATGGGTGACCGACCGGGAAGTTGTTCCCGGATGCGCACGAGTGAGTACAAAGTGCACAGGAAAGACTAGTGTTGGTCTGTGGGGACAGTCTAGATCTCGCCAGGCGTAACGGTCGAGAGCTGGTGTGTGACCGGGGCGTTACAGGCGGTGAAGGCGGCATCGGTGGCTTCAGCGGCCAGAACGTAGACGACGGCACGTCGAAGGTCCAGACGGTCCTCACGAGGTCGCGGATGACCTCGCAAACCTGGGTGTTGTGGTTGTCTATGGGTCGCGGTGGCAGCGAGGCCGGTGGTAGATCCTCGTACCATAGCCTCGTTGGTGGCATCATGGGCTATGGAGGCGGCGGGTGCACGTAGACGGCGTCGTCGGGCTCCGCGTATGTCACATCGAGCAAGTCTGTGAGCCCCGACCACTGTCATCGCTCCTTCGCTCGATCTTCTCGAGGGTGATCTGACTCCTATCCGCGGGAACGCAAATGCACCCAAAAATTGGGCGGCATTTGAGTCGCGGCGGCCCAAAAGGCGGACCAAAATGGATCGCGTATGTTTGTGTCACGTAGTTGGGACTCTCATTTGGTCGCGCGAACCCAAACAGACCCAAAGCGAACAAATGAATCGTGCCGTTGGAGTTGCCCTTAGCTGGTTTGGTGCAACGCTCAACATCAACATTGTCGATTCATCTCAACAAAGGTTCCGATCTTGTGCATTAGTGAACTGGCGTCATTGTTGGGCATGCATCGATGAATGTTTTGAACTTGAACGGTGAACAATTCAAAAGTGGCACCCAATAGTAGAAGGGCACTTCAAAAACAAAATGAACTTTAGTTTAATATTTTTAAGTATCCCATCACTATTTCACATGTTTTTATCATTTCCTTAATCCCACTTGTATGTAATAGGGCATCGACAAATCCTTCCTTGATATCCCCCACAATCCATCAATTACACCATTTATTTACCACAAACCTTCTTTTAATTGGCTCATAGCGAACCAGCCATTAAATCATCCTATTTACTATCGTTCTGTACCGGCTTCCTTTACCTAAGCAGCAGTCTCTTCAGCCGCTTTTATCCCCTCTGTTTGTTGAACCAACTTGCTGTGAATCTTTAGGAAAATCAATCGTATATAAATTGGTGTTATTTAAGGTCACATATCGAGGTGAGATTATTAAACAACGTGAAAACACCTGGTCTGGCTTGGTTGGATGGGGCGTTCTGAATAGGAAAACTTCGAGGGTTTGATTCAGCGTAAAAAAATTGTTAATTGGCTTCGAGCCCATGAGAGAAGGCACATTAGCGTACGAAATTTGATCGGTACAAAGTGTTTCTTAACGAAGAGTTTTTTTCACTTATACGTGGCATCGATGATAATTTGTATCAACTTTTAGGACAAATAAGATAACGAACGAAAAAAATGAAAAACGCACCTCCTTTATTATTAAGTAATAAAATGTGCGTTGGTGGCTGGACGATCAAAGATGACCCCTGGTTGAACACTTGTTATCACCCATTCTTGAACCCTCTCTTAATGAGACAATGTGAATATTTTACCCGGAAGTGAACGTTCGCTCTAGGGTATGGCAATTTCGAACAATTTGTATGGCAACTGCAGTACAAACGCATGGCAATTCAGAGCACACGATTGCCATAAAAAATTAAAAACGCAGCGAGTTGCCATGTGTTTATATTGCAGCTACCATTCGTTTGTACTACGAGTTGCCATAAAATCGTTCGCGTTTGACATATTCCAGAGCGAACGTTTGCTCTAAATTGCCATCCATATTTTATGTGCGTTCCGGAAAAAATAACGTTAAAGTGTATTTTATCAAGGTCTTATTTATAGAAAAATACGAAGTAAATTGCAAAAAACCATCACATTGTAGGATGAGATTGCAGGAAACACATTCTTTTTAAAATGCAGAGATCACTGATTTGGGGCTTAATTTTTACAAAAAAAACACTGATCGTTGCTTAACCATCTTTGACCATGTTTATGACAGGTGGGACCTACCTGTAAGAGGTGATGTTCTGCAAAAACATCCTTACAAATAATAATAAAAGAAACCATGTCCTCTTTTCATGAGCTCTCTCGGCAGGAATAACGGCCGCGCCTGCGCGCCACAGTCCTCGCCCAGCCGAGTCGTGCCCTTAGCTCCTACCTTCGGCACTCGACGCCCTGGCGTCCCTCCTCCTTACGATGGCGAGCTCGCCCGCGGAAGCTCCAACGAGGTTGTGTGCGGCGATGGGGTAGGTGGTCGGGTGCGCGCCCGCGGCAGCTCTAGTGAGCGTGGTGTCCGACGGCGGGGCAGGCGGTCGGGTCCGGGGTGGAGAGCAGGAGGACCCGGACGAGACCACCTGCTCCCCACCCCGGACCCGACCACCTGCCCCGCCGCCAGAGGACACCATAGTCCGGCGACGGCGAGCTCGCCCGCGCGTGCACGCGGCAGCTCCAGCGAGGATGGTGTGCAGATTGCTTTTTTTAAATCTTGTTAGTTACTGTAGTAGTTTTTTTTTGCAAAACGTTAATTTTACAGGCGGATTCCATATGCCATAAATCATAATCATACTTAAATAAATCAAATCGAGTTTATCTTGCCATCTCCATCTTCATATTGTGATGGACTGAAATTTAGATCAGGTACTCCATCTTGATCCATGCAAGGGAACTGCTGAGCGCGACGGGCAACAAGGTATCACGGCAAGCTGTGGAGCTTCTGCTGGAGATCACGGTGAGCTGTTGGAAATCATTTCACCAATCCTTTCACTCGATGCACTGTACGCGATTTCTTCACTGCACTGGTTTCAGACTTGTTCAGAAAAACTAACTTGCCTGAATGCAAATGCACCATGTCTAACTCAGCTACTACAAGGATTTCTCACAGCCAAAATTAAGACTCTACAAGACCTGCAGACTCACTGCAAGCCTGCTACCATCACCATGTCTAGTGCATGTTGCTTTCTACTCGGTTGAGCGAATAGAAACAATTTGTTTCAGTGGAAGTCAGAGAGCGGTGGACATTCTAACAGCTTGCCTGTTATGCACTTGTTTGATCAAGTTCCAATGGTAGAGCCCTTTAAATTTTCCCTCTTCTAAATAATTTTTAAATTCAGTGAAAGTGCATTGGTGTCCCCAAGGCCCAGGCACAAACAACTCAGGAACATCGCTGCCGACTGCCTCGAGCCAACACAAGATGTTCGACAAGATTGAGCTGTTGACTGCGCATCTCACAAAGAAACAGCACCTAATAGTATTACCTCCGATCCATATTAATGTACTCAACTTTGTCTAGATACACATGCATCTAGTCTAAATACTTAACTAGATACATACGAATCTAGACAAAGTTGTAAGAAAATGTACAGTCAGCACGACACCTCAGCTGTTGGTCCTGTTGTCTGACAAGTCTGCTTACATCCCAAGCCACCAACCGAGTCTAGAAACTCACGTTTGTTCTGTCTGGGGATCCCATCCCATCCATGTCAAAATGTGCTGCATTCTGCACCCATGATGCTTTATTATAAGGACGTTTGTACTCTTATATCCCTTTTACTTATCATAAGAAGATGTCAAATTATGCCTCCAGTTTATCTTAGCCAGTAATATCCTTGATGAGTGATGACTACTTCAGGGAGCACAGACAGACTGTACAAGTTTTAGCCGTTTCTGCATCTCTTGACTTGCCAAACAGCACTCCTGCTAGGTTAATCATTCACAAAAATAAGTACACGACTGAATAATATTTTTTCAACTAAAAACATACTGTAAATTGTGTAACAAGGATCTTGATTGTCAAGTACGTATAGGGCAACATGCAATGCCTTTCTCAAAGCATCCATGTTTCAACTCTTTATTCTCACAAAAGAACTCTTGTAACAAGAATTGCAAGAACTTGCACAGGAGCAGAGTATCAAGGTTACAACAGACAAAAAATGATGGATACTTTCTATAAAATTTTGGTGTATCCTGCATATGTGTGCAAATTCTGCACCCCTCTCGTATCCCCTAATCAAGAAATTGCAGAGAAAATGGCTAGGCATTGAGTAAAAGGGCTAGAGATGAAAAATACATAGTTGTTTGAAAGCGAAAGGAATTTTCCTATCAAATGAAAATGATATATCCAGGAGGCCAAGATTGGCAACAGTGGTTGCATGGACTCATTGAGTTCCTAATTGTTCAAGTTGTGAGGGAAACAAATAGTCACCAGTTAAGCAGAACAAGTAAACAATCTCAGAAAGTGGATGAGCATCAGTTGCATTCATGTAGTTAATGAAGGCATAATTCACAGAGGAAGAAACACATACGATAGTCTCTGCTTTTATGGTTTCGCAACTGCAGTTTTGTAATAAGTTCTAGTTCTTATGTCATCAATAAGAATTTAACTGTTAAAGAACTAAAAGTATCATGACAAAGTGATGATGCAAGAACATACCTCATGATCCATGAGCTCTAACGGATGGAGATTCCTGAATTTGTTAATAGTTTCTACAATATCGGACATTGGAAGTTTTGCCTCCTGCCTGCAACATAAATAAAAAAACGATTATGCTTCAAGTTCAAATTTCATTAATAAGCATGACAAATATAACAATAGGACATCGAAGCTTACTTGGGTGAGAATAGCAACAACCAACTCTGCCCAGACGAGAAAGCAAGGATAGATTTAGTACCTGTCATAGTTCATATTCTAAGGCATGATCTGAGTTGCCTCTCTATCTAAGGAAAAAATGGCTCTTGTAAGCTTTAAAATCGACTCCCATTCACCCTAAACATAGCATTTGACAAGGGAGAAGGAATGCAGTGGATCTGGGTGGTCCGGATTCGATCAATGCCATCAGCCAGGAGCTATCAGAAGGCGACAAGCCGCTCCCACATATGATCCTATGTTTTCATCTCCCAAACTCGGTGGTACAAATTGTTATTGTTCTGCCTCTGCCCGTTGGATCTTATTCTGGAAAAGCACAATTGATCGAAGCATCCCATCTGTAGAGCAATGAACTCCTAAATACTTGTTGGTTCAGATATTTTTAAAAAAATCATGTAGTGAAAAGAGCGGGGATAGCATAAATGCACTTGGAAGGGATACACACCTAGGATATCAGGTCTGCACTCCAATGTACATATTCAGCAAATATGGGAACAGCCCTCTCATGATTCACAAGGTTTCCAATGTACCAATTTTCAGCCTCCAGAAAGATAACAGAGTGCAAGCTCAATGATTCTTATGATGCTTATGGAGAAAACCAGTAGCCTCAAATATCAAAGATTAGAATAGTTGCATGCTGGCCAAATTCACAAGTTCACTTAAGCTCTTTTGGCAATATCCAAAAATACATGAATCGAGATTAGTTTAATGCAAAATAGTATGAACAATGTTAAAATTGAACCTTCCCTCAACTTACCTTAAGAATTCGAGGCATCAGCTTTAATCAACCAGAATATCAAAATGCAGGGACAATCTGTAAACAGCTCCAATTGGATCTTTTTTTTCTCACGTTTTCTGAAAGTTGTAATGTATAATGTTAGTATATGCACTACGTCTACGCAGCACATTAGTAAGTAACCTTGCTCTGGAAACAAATCAGCATGTCACTGCTGAAACTGTAGGTGTACATATCTTCAGAAATGCGGGGTGCGTACTGCCGATGCCTGCTTTCAGATGAAATGGAGCTCACACCATTCCACTGATTAGAACCAGAGATAATAGTTTTACAGCGCCAACGGTAGCTCGATAAACCATAAGCTTAGCTTCTTCCCGCAAAGGAAATCTTGTAAGCAAATCGAAATTGAAAACTTTGAACAGTGGGGTCTGACTGCAAATATGCGTCTGCATCCAGTTTCAGCACATCTGGTGACTAAGGTACTTGATAACCGTGTGTCAAGGTTTGCTGAGAAGTTGTTCAGTGTACATTAAAATGCTTTTATTAAGCACCGCAACATCATGGATGGTGTGCTTACTCTTCATGAGGTGTTGCATTATACGCGGATCAAAAAGAAACCTGGGGTGATTTTGAAATTAGATTTCGAAAAAGCGTACGATAAGGTGAAGTGGGAGTTTCTGTTGGAGTGTTTAAAACTGCGAGGTTTCGGTAAACGCTGGATTGTTTGGATTCGGGAGGTGCTGGAAGGTGGCACAGTCTGTGTTAAACTCAACAACACGACTGGCAGGTATTTTCGGAGCTTCAAGGGTGTAAGGCAAGGGGACCCTTTGTCGCCTTTTCTTTTTAACATAGCAGCTGAATGCTTAAGTAAGATGGTTCGTACAGCACAAAAAAACCGCTTGATAACAGGTCTCGCCTCGGACCTGATTGATGGTGGGGTTGCTATCTTGCAGTATGCAGATGATACTGTGTTATGTATTGAGCATGATATTGAACAAGGTATAAATCTTAAGTTGCTGTTATACATCTTTGAGCTCATGTCGGGGCTGAAAATCAATTTTCTCAAAAGTGAGATCCTTTGTGTGGGCGGTGATGATCAGATGTTGCAGATATACTCTGATTTGTTCAATTGTCAGGTGGGGCACTTCCCAATGAAATACTTGTGGGTGCCGGTCGGTCATTCACATTTGAGATGTGAGGACTGGGACTTGTTGGACGCTAAATTCTTGTTAAAATGTGACTCATGGCTGGGGAGTGTGTCCTCTTCGGGGGGTAGACTGACTTTGCTCAATGCAAACTTGTCTAGTATCTCGTTTTATTATATGTCAATGTTTCTGATTCCTAAAACTGTTATCAAGAAACTTGACTCTCATCGGTGTTGTGGTTATAGACCTAACAATAGATATAGGGGTGGTGATGGAGCTATGAAGATCTGTACGCAAAGATGGTGACACCAGGAAAGTTATACAGGTTAGGCCTCTCCTTGGAGATAACAACCTTAATCCTGTCCCAGATAGTCCGGGGTGTTCTTGCCCAAAGTGTCGAAGATTGTCCCCCCCTACTGGGGTGAAAGGACAGGCTTATATAGAGTGCGCCGTGTCCCTTCACTGCCCAGTAGTGGGTTTTAATTACAGAGTTAAGGATGGCTATTATTACAATGAGAAACGTTTCTCCGTTACTGCTATTTAAGTAGGGGTAACGCCTATGGCTTTAATATCTTGTAATTCCAACTTCTCTTCTTCTTGTCCGAGTGTCATGCAGCTCGGTGTCGCCTGCCTCCGAGTAACCAGCTTATTCGGATGGTAGTGCTTTGCTCCGAGTGACGCCTTACTCGAGAAAGGGCCTTGTCCGAATAAGGTTGCTCCTGTGGTGGTGGTGTCGTCTGAGTAAACTAACTACTCGGAAGAATTCGATTTGATCCGAGTAGTTTCTTACTCGGAAAAAGAAAAAGAAGGTAAGGAGGTTTTTTGTTCATGTTTTATTTTGTAGGTATTTTCCAAGAGGTGGTGGTATTAAGGATACCCCCTGATATAAGGCACATGAGGGTGTACCTTAGGTATTACCACGACAGTAGCCCCCAAGTGCTTCTGGGTGCTCGCGTGAATTCATAAGGTGTGTGGAGATTAAATTCGATAAGAGGCCCGGAAGGACTTTATCAATGTTTACACTGTCCCCTCGATTATGTGTAGGGTGAGTCGTTTTTGGAAAGATTTGGCGACACTCAAGCGTCTCTCGGAAGAGGTGGACTGAGGCCTCAGAAGGCGTGTCTTGGGGTAAAAGGCCTTAAACCCCATATGTAACCAGATCTGTAAAGTTTGATATTTAAAGCATCACATGACGAGCTTTAAACCGTATCCCATGGGATATCAATTCTTTACCCCTCACACCGGATCCTGCTGATAATCTGGCAATCTACGTCAGAGAAGGATTATCAGCGAATTAGTTATTCGGAATTTCCTTTGTAATGCTTACTGAAGCTAGTTCGGCATTCTCCGAAAGTGATTGCCTGTTTTAGCTGTTTCGATTGATGACTTACTCGGATTGTTTTTAATGATCTTCTCCGAGTGATGACTTATTCGGGATGAATTAGAAAGATGACATCCTTGTCCGAGTTATGGTTTGTTTGGAAAATTTATTTGCGTAACTTTCCTCCAAGTTAGGGTTTTTACTCGGAGAAATAATTTGAGGGCTTTTTACTTCCGAGTTGTGTTGAGTTGGAGAAATTCTTTGTATGTCTTGCTCCCGGGCCGCTTTTCCATGGGAGCGAATCTTTTTTCTGTCAGGGAATCTTTTCTGTCAGAGCGGTTCCTCGATTTCCGTGTTAGTCAGTGATTTTATCATTAACTGCGCGCCTTTTAAGGAGGCTAGATTTGGGGGACCGTAACAGGCGCCCTCATTAAGTGCCTTGATAGCTGCGTGAGCTTCCCCCTTGTCTATAAATACAGCTTCCTCTTTCTCTCTTTCTTCTCAGTATAGCGCTCGCTTCTTCCTCTTCTCCATCAGTGACCTTCTAGATCGAGAGTTTCCTCTCCCATCGGTGATCTTCCAGGCGCTCTTCGTATTGGCGGGGCTCCTATCCGTTCATCCTCTTGGCATCATGTCCGCGGGGGAATGGTTGCCTTCCATCGTCACGGCGGAGAACATCTGACGCTACCAAGACGAGGGGCTACTCCCTCGCCATGGCTGCCGCCTTCCTGGTTCAGGTGAGGTTGAACCTCACCCTAGGGAGGACGAGCGGGTTTTGCTTCTTTCCCATGTGGATAGGGGTTTTTCTCTTCCTCCTCATCCTTTATTACTTGATTTTCTTGCTTTCACCGGATCTCAACTGCATCACATCGTTCCCAATTCTATCACGCTTCTGTCTAGCTTTTTTTCTTTGTGTGAGGGTTTTCTTGGTATCGATCCTCATTGGAACCTTTTCCACACCATTTACACCATAAAGCCCCTAAAGGTAAAGAACTCTGGGGAGGCAGAGATAAATCATCTTTGCGGGGGGCTGTTTTTGGCGAAGCGGCAAGGTATCCAGTATTTCGCCTCCAGTTTACCCGATTCTATGAAGAACTGGCAGAATAGCTGGTTTTATTGTAAGGTGGAAACGGCTCCTGGTACTCGGACGTTGCCTCCTTACTCGGATGTCAGGCTGACCGACTCCCGAGGCTGGAATCCTCGGTTGCTCGCCTCCGAGAAACAGCGGGTTTTACCCCTGATGAGGGAAGTAGTGAGGATGAAGAAGGCGGGTTTAGACGCCATGGATCTTATTGCTCTTTTCGTCAGTCGGAGAATTCAACCCCTGCATGCCCGAGCTAGGAGGATGTGGGAGTACACCGGGGTTGATGATAACACCCGCTATAATAACTCGTCGATGTCTCAGAAAGAATTTGAGCAACTCATGAAGATCATTACCAGCGTGACTCATGGTGCGCAGATGTCTGGCCAAGTCAGGCCTCTTGATATTAACCGTCCTCCAACCCTGGTGATTTGCTTTTACCTGACTAGTCTTTTGAATGTTGCGATAAATCCTGAATTTTAACTTGGTTATTTTGTCCATTTTTCAGACGAACGTCGCTCCATCCCCGATCCCTTTGGCGCCGGGCCGCAGAACCCTGAAGACGAGGACGAGGACAGCAACAACGACGCAGGGCTCGGGATTGAAGATGACGAAGAGACGGAGTCTGATATAGTGCTTCCTCGTACCACTGCCGAGCAGCGCTCCAAGAATAATCACGACCGTGAAGCAGCTCGGGAAGGATCCGCTCGGGGGATGAAGCGTCCCATATCTCCGAGTAAAGGGGAGAATAGCAACAAAGCCGCCGCCCTTAGCCCAAGCCATGGGAAGGTGGCTCCCATGAAACAGCGGAAGACGCTTTCTACCCTTGGCGGGAGGAAAGTTAGTGCTTCGACAGATGCCGCCAAAATCCCCAAGAAGGTTTCCGAGTCAGGATCTGCTCAGGCTGCTCCTGTTGTTGTTGCTCCCCCAAGACGGGCTCTTAAGACAGCTCGGAAGTAAAATCCGACAACTTTTTATTTATCCTCAGTGATTTTTGCAAATCTTAACATTCTTTATGTTGCAGTGTTCGTCCGAGTGGTTCCGAGTCGCTTCCCGGCGTTGAGACTCCTGATGCTGCAGCTTATGAAGATGTTAGCAACTGCGATGTGACTGATTTTCAGGTGTTGGATTCTATTCCTGAACAAATTCCAATCGATGGTGAGTACACATTCTTTGGCTCTAAATTTCATCTTTGCTCAAGGCTTTGCTTATAAATTTTCTTTTGTTAGATGTGGACATTGATCGTGACGCAGATCCGATCTCAACTGCAAATGAGACGATCTTCCCTGCTCCCAGCACACAGACTGCTCCGGAAGGTTCTACCGATCAGGAGGTTATTACCCCTGCAGCAGTGGTTCCTCCTACTACCTCGGGGGTGAAGAATGCCGAGAAGAGTTCTACTGTTTCTGTTGCTGCCTCAGGAGAAGTTCAAACTTCTCCTACTTCAATCTCGGTTGATACCTTGCTTGAGGATGCTGTTGTGGACGGATTGAAGGGATCTTTGGCGAAGGCCTCGGAAATCGAGCTGCGGCTACATGAGTTAGCTTCCGATGCTGGAGTGATAAAGGCCAGAATGCATGTAAGCACATATGCAAGTTTTCTACCCACTGGGTGTACGTATTTCCGAGTCGTTTTTGAGAGCTTTCCCGTGGGGACATTACTTAGTGCACCTCATAGGTGTAGCCCCCAAGGCTCCGAGTAACTTCTTGGAGTTATTCGGAGTCTTATGTTGTAGAGGCTATTGATTTGGTGATCTTCCAGTGGGGGCACTTCTTAGTGCACCCACTGGGTGTAGCCCCCAAGGCTCCGAGTAACTTCTTGGAGTTATTCGAGTCTTATGTTGTAGAGACTACTGATTTAGTGATCTTCCAGTGGGGGCACTTCTTAGTGCACCCACTGGGTGTAGCCCCCAAGGCTCCGAGTAACTTCTTGGAGTTATTCGGAGTCTTATGTTGTAGAGACTACTGATTTGGTGATCTTCCAGTGGGGGCACTTCTTAGTGCACCCACTGGGTGTAGCCCCCAAGGCTCCGAGTAACTTCTCGGAGTTATTCGGAGTCTTATGTTGTAGAGACTAGGTCTTGAATAATTTTTCCTGTGCCAGGAGGCTTGCAAACTAGGCACTGCTTTTGTAAAACTACAGGGAGAGCATGAAGCCTTGAAGAAAAAACATGTTGAGGATAATGGTAAGGCTCCGCTTCTTGTATCTTAGGAGGAATTCAAGATTTTTCACCATGTGATGTTTCCAATTATTAAATCTGCAGAGGCTGCGAAGAAGGCGTTTGATGCGAAGGTGAAAGAAAGTGATGAATTTGTGAACAAAATGAAGAAAGAGATTGAACAAGCTGAGAAACGTGCGAAGGAAAAGAAAATCTTCGAGAAGCAAGTGGCCAGCCACAAGAAGGCTCTTGAGGAAAAAGAGGTTGCCATCTCCAAACTTCAATCCGACCTGCAGAAACTTTCCGAGCTGCGGTCCAAAGACAAGGAAGAGCATGAAGCTGAGCTGGCCACAACTCGGGAGTCTGTTAAAAATGCTGAAGAATATTGTGCCGGGAGGTTTGCTTCATTTAGCGAGATGCTATCCAGTAAGATGCCGTCCTTGCATTGTGCGTCCGACTTGTTTCTGTCTTGTTAATTTGGTTTGATTTATACACCATTATTGTCTTTACAGTTTATTCCACCAATCCTGAAGCGGAACAAGCTCATATGGCCCAGTTTGCCGAGTTGATGAAGAAGGACAATTACACTCCCAGGACGACGGAATTTGCCTTATCCAGAGGCCTGCTGACCATGAGGTGCGCCAAGGCGAAGAAATATGCTGAAGAGACCATGGGTGCCACCTTAGGGTTGAAGAATTACATCTCGCCTACTGAGGAAAATCGTGTTCATCTGGATACGGTTGTTCCTGTGCTTCAGGCGGCTCCGCAGCAGATTGCTCGTTGGAAGAGGTCTTCAGCACGAAGTGGTGCAAATTATGCTCTGTCTCTGACTAAAGCTCATTTTTCAGAAAAAGTTCACAATCTGGAACGAGTCGGAGAGGATGATCCTGAGCATGGTCCGAGCTATACGACCCTATTATCCCGATATGCCGAGACTGCAAGTCGGATTGCGAAGATCCCAGATCTTGATTTCTTCGTGGAATCTACTGGAGTTACCAGTGAATCTGATGAGGCGAGTGATGCCTGATCAAGTTGAGGGAAAAACAGTTAAATTTGCCTCGGAATGCCGAGTGGTTTTGTAATAAACAGTTTATGTCTTGTTGTTGTGCCCTTGGTGCACAATTTGTCTTTTAAAAGTACTGCCCTTTATTAAGAAGGCCTGACTCTAAGGTGTTGATTTGTTTTGCTATAACCAGTTATCTGCAAGGATATAGAACTATGTTTCTGAAATCATCGTTTCTCTTCTTTCTCAGGTTTTTGAAATGCTTGTTGAGCAACTTAGTGAAAATTGGCTTAAGCTTTCGTCCGAGCTGCGTGCAGCTCGGACGAAAAACTTGAATTTTTCGCAACGTTAAGTAGCCCCCAAGTTTCAGAAGAACTTGTTGGGTAATTTAGTGAAAATTGGCTTAAGCTCTCGTCCGAGCTGCGTACAGCTCGGACGAAAAACTTGAATTTTTCGCAACGTTAAGTAGCCCCCAGGTTTCAGAAGAACTTGTTGGGTAACTTAGTGTAAATTGGCTTGAGCTCTCGTCCAAGCTGCGTACAGCTCGGACGAAAAACTTGAATTTTTCGCAACGTTAAGTAGCCGCCAAGTTTCAGAAGAACTTGGTGGGTCACTTAGTGAAAATTAGCTTAAGCTCTCGTCCGAGCTGCGTGCAGCTCGGATGAAAAACTTGAATAGTTCGTAACGTTAAGTAGCCCCCAAGTTTCAAAAGAACTTGGTGGGTCACTTAGTGAAAACTGGCTTAAGCTCTCGTCCGAGCTGCGTACAGCTCGGACGATGAATTTATCGCAACGTTAAGTAGCCCCCAAGTTTCAGAAGAACTTGGTGGGTCACTTAGTGAAAATTAGCTTAAGCTCTCGTTCGAGCTGCGTGCAGCTCGGATGAAAAACTTGAATAGTTCGTAACGTTAAGTAGCCCCCAAGTTTCAAAAGAACTTGGTGGGTCACTTAGTGAAAATTGGCTTAAGCTCTTGTCCGAGCTGCGTGCAGCTCGGATGAAAAACTTGAATAGTTCGTAACGTTAAGTAGCCCCCAAGTTTCAAAAGAACTTGGTGGGTCACTTAGTGAAAATTGGCTTAAGCTCTCGTCCGAGCTGCGTACAGCTCGGACGAAAATCTTGAATTTATCGCAACGTTAAGTAGCCCCCAAGTTTCAGAAGAACTTGGTGATAAGTAACTCAAGCTATTGTCCGAACTACATACAGCTCGGACGAAAATTTGGATTTTAAATAATGCAAGAGATGAAGGCAAAGTCTCTTTATTGAATCAACTTGTAAGAATCTTATGCATAAAAGCGCCGCAACATTTGGGCGTTCCATGCATGTGGCTCTTCTATATTATTCGTTACATCATATAGCCGATAGGCTCCATTACCTAAAACTCGGGTTACAATGTAGGGACCTTCCCAGGGAGGGGCTAGCTTGTGATCGGAGGCTTGTCTGACACGCCAAACCATGTCGCCTTCCTGAAAGGAGCGAGCTCGGATATGACGCTCGTGATATCGTCGAAGATCTTGCTGATAAAATGCTGAGCGCATTAGGGCTAAGTTCCTTTCTTCTTATAGAAGGTCAATACCATCCCGTCGAGCTGTCTCGGCTTCTTCTTCAGTATACTGAGTTATTCGGGGGGCGTTGTGCTTGAGGTCACTCGGCAGGACAGCTGCTGAACCGTACACCAGAAAAAAGGGAGTTGCCCGAGTTGACCGGTTTGGAGTTGTTCTCAATCCCCATAATACTGAGGGGAGCTCTTCAACCCAGGCTCCTACTGCTTCCTTCAGTTCCCGCATAAGACGTCGTTTGATTCCTTTCAAGATTAACCCATTTGCTCGCTCCACCTGTCCATTGGATTGAGGGTGTGCCACTGAAGCGAAGTTTACTCTGGTACCCATGTTCCAGCAAAACTGCTTGAATTCGGCTGAATTGAAATTCGACCCGTTGTCGGTGATGATATCATGGGGAACGCCAAAACGATGTATGATGCCTTGGATGAAGCTAACCGCAGTGGCTGAGCCCAAACTTTTTATTGGTTTTGCTTCTATCCATTTTGTAAACTTGTCCACGGCTACTAGGATATGAGTGAACCCGGATGTGCCTGTTTTCAGGGGCCCTATCATGTCCAACCCCCATGTAGCAAAAGGCCAAGCTAAGGGTATTGTCTTCAGCTCGGAAGCTGGCTTGTGCGGCAGATTCGCATAAAACTGGCATCCTCTGCAATGATCAACAATGTTCTTGGCATCTCTTAAAGCACTCGGCCAGAAGAATCCTGCTCGGAAGGCTTTGGCTACTAGCGTCCGACTTGACGCATGGTGACCGCATTCACCGGAGTGTATGTCTTGTAAGATGAGTTGGCCTTCTTCTTCCGATATACACCGCTGGGGAATCTTTGTGACACTGTTTCTGTACAACTCGTTGTTGATCACCCGAGTAGGATTTTGCTTTTCGCACTACTTGCTTGGCTTCTACTTCATCTTCTGGCAGCTCTTGCTTTTGCAAGTATCTCAGAATGGGCAAGGACCACTCGAGGGGAATTACCTCTATGTCAAAGACAAGATCCACAACCACAGGAATATCTTCTTTGTCTGGAATGTTCTCATCTGGTAGCATGCTCGGATCGGCTTCCGAGTAAAGGTCTTCCGTCATGGTTGGTGCGTGTATGTGCTCCAGATAAATTCCTGAGGGGATTTGTCCCCGAGTGGATCCTAGCTTGGCTAAGTCATCTGCTGCTTGGTTTTGAGCTCTTGGGATGTGATGGAGCTCCAGCCCATCAAATTTTTTCTCCAGTTTTCTGACTGCTACACAGTAGGTTGTCATTGCTGCGCTCCGTATATCCCATTCTTTCATGACCTGATTGATCACTAGATCGGAGTCTCCAAAAATCATCAACCTTCTGATCCCGAGTGAAATGGCCATTCGTAATCCATACAAGAGGGCCTCATACTCGGCTTCATTATTTGTTGCTGGGAAATTGATTTGGAGGACAAATCTCATTTCAACCTTTCTTGGGGAAACCAGCACCACTCCTGCTCCTGCCCCATTTAACATCTTTGATCCATCAAAAAACATAGTCCAGTGTTCAGGGATTGGTTGTGGGATGCTTTGTGCTTTTGTCCATTCGGCCAAAAAATCTACCAAAGCCTGTGACTAGATTGCCTTCTTGGGTTGATACTGGATATCATATGGTAAGAGGTCTAATCCCCATTTCGCAATTCTGCCCGTAGCGTATCTGTTGTTCATTATCTCGGCCAAAGGAGCTACTGATACTACTGTGACCGAGTGGTCTTGAAAGTAGTGAGCCAGCTTTTGAGATGCCAAGTGAATTCCCATTGCCAACTTCTGGTAATGAGGATATCGCTGCTTGGATGGCGTGAGGACCTCGGAGATGAAATACACAGGCCTTTGAATCTTCTGCGTTTTTCCTTCCTCTTCTCTTTCCACCACTATAGCTACGCTGACGACTTGGCTTGTGGCTGCGATGTACAGTAAGAGTGGATCTTTTTCTTTCAGTGCTGCGAGAACTGGCCGAGTTGACAACTGCTTTTTCAATTCTTCAAAGGCCATCTGAGCTTCTTCGGTCCACTTGAAGTTTGACGACTTTTTCATTAGCTGATAGAGGGGGAGTGCCTTGTCTCCAAGTCGGGAAATGAATCGGCTGAGTGCTGCAAGACACCCTGTCAATTTTTGGACATCTTGGAGTTTCTGAGGGGGCTTCATGTTCTGGATTTCTGCTATCTTCTCAGGGTTAGCTTCGATTCCTCTTTCATAAACCATGAATCCGAGTAGCTTTCCTGCTGGTACACCAAATACACACTTTTCTAGATTTAATTTGATGCTATAAGATCGCAGACTCTGAAAGGTTTCAGCCAGGTCGGCCAACAAGCTACTTCCTTCAACTGATTTGATTACAATGTCATCAACATATACCTCAACATTTCTGCCAATCTGTCGGATCAAACAATTCTGCATCATACGTTGATATGTAGCCCCTGAATTTTTAAGTCCAAATGGCATGGTGACATAGCAAAAACAGCCAAAAGGAGTTATAAATGCGGTTAGTATTTCATCTCGTTCATATAATCGGATTTGATGGTAGCCCGAGTATGCATCGAGGAAACATAGTCTTTCACACCCAGATGTGGAATCCACAATCTGATCAATGCGAGGAAGAGGAAAGTGATCTTTTGGACAAACTTTATTGAGATGACGGAAATCAACACAAGTTCTCCAAGTTTTATCTTTCTTTGGAACCATCACAGGATTTGCTAACCACTCGGAGTGGAAAATTTCCCTGATGAATCCAGCTGCTAGCAATCTTGCTATTTCTTGTCCGATAGCTTTTCTCTTCTCTGAAGAGAAACGCCTAAGGGACTCTTTTACTAGTCTTGCCTTCGGATCAACCCGTAATTTGTGCTCAGCCAACTCCCTTGGGACTCCAGGCATGTCAGATGGTTTCCACGCAAAAATGTCCCAATTCTCACGGAGGAAATTGATGAGCTCGAGTTCCTATTTAGGGTCCAGATCAGTGGCGATGTTGGTGAACTTGTTCTCATCGAAAGGATGGATCCGCACCTTTTTGGTCTCTCCTGCCGACTCAAACGAAGATGATTTCTTAGGTTGTAACAACTCGGACGTGTCGACTGTTTTCTTCAACTCGGCAAACTCAACCTCTGCCATTAGCTGGTCGGCTATAAGTGATCCTTTTTGCAACAGCTCTTCTGCTTGTTTATAATTTCCGGACACAGTGATCACACCTTTAGGACCTGGCATCTTTAGCTTCAAATAGACATAGCAAGGAATTGCCATGAACTTTGCATAAGCGGGCCATCCGAGTAGCGTGTGATAAGCACTAGGAAAGTCGACTACTTCGAAGGTAATCTTTTCCTTTCGAAAATTATCAGGTGTACCGAAAACTACATTCAGAGTAATCATACCTAGCGAATATGCTTTCTTTCCTGGGATGATCCCATGAAATTCCAAGTAACTGTTACTGAGTTTGGACATCGGAATGTTCATGTCTTTTAAGGTACTAGCATATAAAAGGTTTATGCCACTGCCTCCATCCATCAAGACATTCCTTAGCCTAAAATTACCGTTTCCTGTTTCCACCAATGGGTCAACTATCAAAGCGTGTCTTCCAGGGTGAGGGATATGAGAAGGGTGGTCCGATTGATCGAACGTAATCGGAACGTTTGCCCATTTCATATAACTCGGAACAGCAGGAGCCATCGTGTTAACTTCTCTGAACCTCAATTTTTCAACTCTTTTTGATTCCCGTCCTGCAAAAATGACCAATACTCCATCATCCCGAGGAAAACCTTCACTATCCAGATCTGGACTTCCTTCCTTTTTCTTCCCCTTGTCCTGCTGGGGCCCGGTCTTTGCATTTTGTGCAGCTCTCTTGATTAGTCGGCACTGCCTGGCTGTGTGCTTCGGGAGAACTGTCTTTCCTTCAGCATCTTGGGTGGTATGAAGAGGACAAGGCTGATTCAAGATATCATCATCATTTGAAGGCTTCTTCTGACGAGGATGCCATTCCTTCCTTGGTTGATTTTTGCTGTGGATCCCTACTGCATTTGCAGCCGCCACCAATTCGGCATCTGTTGGTGCCCCTTCTGCCTTTCGCTTACCAGTCCCACCTCCATTCTTTTGCTTGAGATTGGAAGCCGAGCTGTTATTTCGATACTGCTGGGATTTTTGCCGAATTTCCTCTTCCCCATTAGCATACTTGTTTGCAATTTCCATCAATCTGCCCAGTGAAGTGACATCGGGAGATCTTGCGAGCTTCAAGCTTAACTCTTTGTACTTGACACCTTGCTTAAAGGCATGAATTGCTTGGAACTCGGAGACTCCCTCTACCGAATTGTGGAGAGTGATCCATCTCTGAATGTATTCTCGAGTAGGCTCATTGTGACCTTGAGTGCACAACTGCAATTCGGTCAGCCCTCCCGGTCTCTTGTAGGTTCCTTCAAAATTCTTGACGAAAACCCTGACTAGATCCTCCCATATCCAAATGTTGTTTGGTGGGAGCTGGTTTAGCCATGTCCGAGCTGAACCTTCCAGCATCAGGGGAAGGTGCATCATGGCTATCTCGTCTCCACCACCTCCTATCTGGACTGCTATTCTGTAGTCATCTAACCATGTCTGCGGCTTGGCATCACCCCGGTACTTCTCCACTCCTTGCGCTATCCTGAAGCGAGGAGGAATTGGGGTTGATCTGATTCTCTCGCTAAAACAGACGGGGCATGTAGCCATCGGATAACTAACTTGGTCTTGTCGATACATCCTCCCACGATCTACTCGATTTTGTACCAAATGGCTTCGAGCATCATCTTCAATATCTCGGTATCTTTCCTCTTGATGATCCACTCGGCGTTGCTCTTGGTCCCTCCTCTGAGCTACAAAGTCCTCGTCTCTCCTCCGAGCTGCAAAGTCTTCGTCTCTCCCCCGAGCCGTGTATTCATCACCTCTTCGGAACTCCGGGTTTCGAAACTGCTCATGGCGATATTCATCATGAGGATTTCCCTTGTTCCGAGGTGAATGATTTATGTTTCTTCGAGGAGTATAAACAGACTGAGAGGTGCCCGTGAGGGGCGGCTGAGAGTGAACTCGCTGTAGTGATTGACTGACTTCAGCGTTCTGCTCCACTGCCTTTTGTAATAAGAATGCTAAGTGTTCTATCCCTTCGGCCGCCGAGCCGCTCGGCTGCAAGGAATTTGCAATCCGAGTAGCTGCTATTAAATTCTCCATCGGGGTATCCAGAGCTCGGAAGGGTCGATTTTCACCGTTTCCCCGTAGTTGCCGACTGGTTCTACTCTGCTTGAGGCGAGCTACCTCACGAGCCTGATGCTCCAATGTATTCTGTAGTTCGGTTAAACGTTGCCGTTCAGCTAAATTGGTTAGCCTGGCTGCTTCTAAGTGTTGCCCTTCCGGAGTTGAGGTATCTATGGGGGTTTGCAACACTCGCTCTGCTGCCTCTGCTGTCCCTTGTTCTTCCCGAGTAAGGGGCCGCCGACTTGAACCTCCGAGCTCTAGACGTCTGAAAGCAGATGTTCGTCGACGTTCCCTTTCTCCGAGTGGAATCTCTTCATTGCCCCGAGCTGCTTCATTAGTCCGATCTTCGCCTTCTCTGGCCGGTGACGCCTGAGGTGGTGGAGTTCCGGCCATACAAACTTTTGCCATGGTGACGGGAGAACCATTGCTCCCTTCTTGTTCGGCTTCTGGCTCCGGGTCAGACATCAAAAGGTCTTCATCATCTCCAGAGTTGAAGATGTGCATTAGAGATGCCGTCGGACCTTCCTTCGCGATCAGCTCGCTGATGGCCTGCTGAGCTGACTCCATTGAGTCGATGACTGCCACCTGCTGGATCGGGCGGGGCTTGTTCCGATAAGGAACACGCGGGAGGCCTGACCTCTTCTTCTTGCGGTGAATAGGCAACAGGGCCTGGACTTGAGGACGAGCTGGTAATTGGAGGCGAAGAGCCCCCGATTTGTCGGCTCGAAAGTGTACGCTACCTCTTGAAGGTAACAGCTGCGCCTGGAGCGGCGCATCCGCCAGCCAAGCGGAGTCGTCGGCCACAAAGGCTAACGATCCAAAGGAAAACATCTCGCCGTGGATGAGTTGGGGACCGCAGGACGACGAGGAAGACGAAAAGAATCCCATCTCTACGGTTGCTGATCAGCTCAGCCCCACGGTGGGCGCCAATTGTTGTGGTTATAGACCTAACAATAGATATAGGGGTGGTGATGGAGCTATGAAGATCTGTACGCAAAGATGGTGACACCAGGAAAGTTATACAGGTTAGGCCTCTCCTTGGAGATAACAACCTTAATCCTGTCCCAGATAGCCCGGGGTGTTCTTGCCCAAAGTGTCGAAGATTGTCCCCCCCTACTGGGGTGAAAGGACAGGCTTATATAGAGTGCGACGTGTCCCTTCACTGCCCAGTAGTGGGTTTTAATTACAGAGTTAAGGATGGCTATTATTACAAAGAGAAACGTTTCTCCGTTATTGCTATTTAAGTAGGGGTAACGCCTATGGCTTTAATATCTTGTAACTCCAACTTCTCTTCTTCTTGTCCGAGTGTCATGCAGCTCGGCGTCGCCTGCCTCCGAGTAACCAGCTTATTCGGATGGTAGTGCTTTGCTCCGAGTGACGCCTTACTCGAGAAAGGGCCTTGTCCGAATAAGGTTGCTCCTGTGGTGGTGGTGTCGTCTGAGTAAACTAACTACTCGGAAGAATTCGATTTGATCCGAGTAGTTTCTTACTCGGAAAAAGAAAAAGAAGGTAAGGAGGTTTTTTGTTCATGTTTTATTTTATAGGTATTTTCCAAGAGGTGGTGGTATTAAGGATACCCCCTGATATAAGGCACATGAGGGTGTACCTTAGGTATTACCACGACAATCGGCGAAGGTTTTTCTGGCAAGCAAAAAATGGGAGAAAACGATACTATATGGTGAAATGGGATCGTGTTTGTAGATCCAAGAGAAAAGGGGGCCTGGGTGTTAAAAACTTACATAGGCAAAATGTAAGGTTATTAACTAAGTGGTGGTGGAAGCTTGAAAAATATAAAGGTTTATGGCAGGATGTGATCCGGGCCAGGTACTTTAAGAATGATAATGTGACCACTGTCAAGATGAGATATAATGATTCCCCATGCTGGAAAGCGATTATGAAGGTTAAAGACGTGTATACGAGGGGGAGAAAAATTCTGGTGAAATCTGGCAACATTGCTGATATGTGGCATGAGGATGTTATTGGCGGTGACCCGTTCTGTAGAATTTACCCAGAACTGTTTTCCATATGTCGCTTCCAAAACTGTACGGTAGTACCAGGTTTGAGGGCGGACGAGTCGGAGTTTTTTAGACGTAACCTGACTAATGAGTTGCGTAATCAATGGTTTGCTGTGAGACAATATTGGAGTGCCAACTGTATCTCAGCAAATGATGATGAAATATCTTGGGGGCTGGGAGCGAAAAGTAAATTTACAACTAAGTCTGTATATGAACTTCTTGAAAGTACCATTCATGGATGCGACTATCGGTGGATCTGGAATGCTCGAATTCCTTTGAAAATCAAAATTTTCTTGTGGCAATTGCATCAGGACGCTGTTCTTACGTGTGAGGCAATGAGAAAAACAAATTGGATGGGGAATCCTAAGTGTTCATTTTGTTCGCAAGTGGAAACGAGAGATCATTTGTTCTTTACTTGTCCGGTTGCTAGAGTGGTCTGGAGGACTGTAGCTTCAGTTTTTTGGGTGGACTACTGCCCTAACAACATCTGGCAATATTTCACCTGGTGTTATGCTTTGTTTCCTGAGGGGGAAATGTTGTTTACTCTGGGTTTGGGGGTCATTTGCTGGGCTATATGGAACTGTCGAAATAGAGCTACGATTGAGTTCAAAATGTTAAAATCTCCTTTCGAGGTAGTTTATTTGGCTTGTGCGCATATGATGTATTGGGTAGGTATGCAAAAGACGACGACGGACGCTGAAGATGTGAGGACTGGCACGGTGATGCTGAAGGCAAATGCTTCACAAATGATGCGGATTTGCGAGGCAGCGAGGAGTGAAGGTTGTTGATGCTTCTGTTGGTCATGAAAAATGTAGTTGTGTTCTATTTTGGATGATGTGATAGGCTTGGGTTGTCATGGACCTTTGGATGTGGAAAATCTGTAATATGTCGAATTATTTTGGATGGGCAATGATGTTGGGTTTTCGCCCCATAGCCGGGGCTCGATCCGAGCCTTTAGGTGGTGGGTTTCCCAATGTCATTGACTACATTCCCCCTTTCCCTCCTCTTTCTTTGGGTACTTCGAATGGACGGTTGTATTTCCGTTATGAATAATAATGGAAAGGGGGGTGTACCCGGGTCCAAAAAAAAGCACATCTGCCAAATTCACTAAATTGAAGACTTTTGAGTTTGGGTGGATCAGAACAAAACAATATCTCCAGTGTCTACTTAACGACAACATCTTTACATCAACCCTAATTCGTTCATCAATTAAATTATCAATTCCACTAGGCATTAGCAACTCCCAAATCAGCATGTGGAGGGCATACTGCCGCACAAAACCAATCTCTATTTAGCCAACAAAAAACTAATGTGAATTACCGACTTACTGGAAATAATGAGAACTCCGTCATGCCATACACGGTTTTCAATTTCCATAGCCCGTCCTAGGTTCATGTAAATATGAAAATAGTCGGCACTAGCCCTTTGCAAGCATTAGCATCAGCATAGCATAGTCTTTATGAATAACTTCTCACACACTGCGGCTGCAGAATACAATTCCAGGTAAGGCTATGTTCGTTTAAACCCCGTCCCCGCCGGGATCGACAGGGTTTTGGCCGAATCCCCGTGGTTTCAACCCCGGTCGGGGTTGGATCCCGGTCAACCTTATATGTGCCTTCGGTTCGACCCGACCGGGTTTTGCTCCCTTCGTAATCCGCCCCAAACCATCGGGATTTGACCGGGTTTTCGCCCACGCCTCCCCACGCGCGGAACGAAACCGCGCCTTCGTCGAGAAAGAAAGAAGGAGAAGAGCCGTGAGAGGCGGCGTTAGTGGCGGCGCAGGTCTCGACGGCGGCGGGGAAGGACTGCTGCGCAAGGTCTCGACGGCGGAGGGGAAGGGCTGCTGCGCAAGGTCCCGACGGCGGAGGGGAAGACTGCTGTGCAAGGTCTCGACGTGGCGCTCGTGGCGGCGCAAGGTCTCCCAGTCCGACTGCCGCGCACCCCCACTCCTCCCAGGCATGCTTTCTCTGGCGTGACCTCACTGGCGACAGAAGCCTTCTCCGGTGTCCCTCCTCACCGATTCCACTGGTAAGATTCTTCATCCTTCTTCTCCTCCCCCTTTCCATCTCTTGATTTCTATGGTTTGGTTGTGTCTGCATCCAAATTTCTATGGTAAGATTCTATATGCAGATTATTATGTGTAGATGGAGCAAGAACATGAACTCAATTGAAGTTTGTAGTAGTCAATTAGTGTTTAAGATGTGGGCAGTACCAAAATTAGAGTTTGAGATGTTGGCAGTAGCAGAGTTTAGAATTGCGCTAACAATTTGTTACTTATTTTCCTGTAAAGAAGTCAAATAGTATAAGAAAATGTAACCACAACAGTAAATACAATTTAATCTCGATAGTACATATCACAATACCCAAGGCCAGTAGATAATTTATGAATTGATGACACTTTTTTCAGGTAAAACCTTTGTAGAATCAAGCTAGTATCTCTCAAATACAGATGTTCGGATAAACTCATGGAGGATTTCCTTATGGGAGAAGTCTAAGGACGGGCTGCAATGTCTTGTTACTGTGGTACAAGAATGCTTTGAATGCTGCTATTATCACATTCCTTTATATTTTCAGAACACCTCTGTGGTACAAGTCTATTGCTATTATGCTTTGAATGCTGCTATTAATTTATTAAATCAACTCGATGATTTTCCCAAAGTGTAATACTGCTTCACACATTGGATGGTACTAATTGGCCTACACATAATCCCTTGCCGGTTCAGTATGATCTCTACTAAAAAACATATTGTGTCCTGATGAGTCTGCATGATTGCTTGTTGATGCTTAGCATTTAAATATTAGGCGATGAAGCACAAGGTGGAATTGGTTTATGCGAAACTTTCCTGTCGGGACTTTGGAAGGGGGAAGATGATATTCATATCCTGATCTTGCTTGATCCCAAGAGCTCTATTTGATTTCCTTGTGTTAGCGTAAATTTGTCAGCCAGCCCGGGTAATAATTGAATATTTCCTGTGGCTTTCGTTGCGTTTCTGACCAAGGCTTGATTTTGTTTCATTTTTGCTGGGATGGATTCAGGAAGGACTACAAGGGGAAGCACTCCAACATCAAGCAGGTCGCCATGGTAAGCGCCGTTAAGATCCCTACCTGTTTATTCTTGTGAATTTAATCTTTACAGCAATCTATAATCCCCTCTGTACACTTGTAGCCTCTTGTGTAATTCATAATATGCTGTTTTAATGTTCAGTAGCTCTGTAAAGAATTATGCATTCTTATATTTTCCTTTCTAGTAGCTTTATCTGACGAAGGAATTTTGCCAATAGAATATTCAGTTTGTTAATTCCTTTGCAGAAAAAATATTTTGTTAATTGGGTGATCATCTATAAAAAATTATGCATTCTTATATTTGCCCAGGGCTTCCAAATCAGCCGCTCCCATTCGCACATGATGCGCCCAGCGAAAGCCGCAAGGTATGCAGACTTGGTGGTGTGAGTCCCGGACGCGTCCCATTGCCAACGCCAGCGATCGGGTTCGGTGCTAAGGGACGTGCCCATGATTAGGGGCCAAACCTGAAGGAATTGCAAGATGGTGCGAGGGCTGCCGCCAACACCATCACAATCATAGCTGGCAACGGCTCCAGGAAGCAGGTATCCCACAGAGGCGGCGAAGCCAGAGCAGCGACGACGTCAAACAGCGAGCCAAACTGGGTGGCGTCCGCGCGACGCAGTGCCGTGACCACAGCCCACAAGCGGCTCCTAGCCGACGAAACAGCACCGTTCAGTTTGCTGTACTTGTTAGGCTATCAAATTATGGTAGCGATCTTATATCTTGTTGTTGATCTTATATCTTGCTGTTGGGTATCAATACTACTTGTCATTGGTGTTGACTAGAAAATATGCCCGTACGCTGCAACGGGAGAAAAAAATTGTATGCCCTTAACGAATAACTATCGTTCAACCGTTGTGCCTTACCTGTGTTGCCGCTTATACTCTTTTTCGTTCTCTCCGACAATGACTCCGATATATCAACCTAATAGCAATGCGTTTTGATCAATCTCAGGACAATGATCTAAAAAAATCGATGAAAATCGAACGTGCATGCATGTAGAAGAATTTAGAACCTTTAAAAATGATTTTAAATGTATTTCAAAAAATGTGTGCTCAAGTAAATGTTCTTCAAAGCTCCAGAAATATATCCCATTATAAAATTTTAAGATTTGGATGTCAACACTTTAAATATGAATTATTTAACCATAAGTGCAATTAATTTTCAAATCAATGATCTATTAAGATGAGAGAGAGTTTCACTTTATGAAATTTTCTAAATTTTAAAATACTCTTAAAATAATAGTAGGAGGTGTTGTAAACTTCTGATAAATTTGAGAAATCAAATAATCCATCCGATATATCACAACTAAATATATTTTTTATGCACTAAGCCTCACGATTTAAAAGCAATCTTTTATAGAAAATCAAATTATGAATTACCTCTAATTTTAATTTTCTATGCGGCAATTATTTTCTATGAATGCGCATATGTAGTTGCTAACATTGTTTTAGGTTTAGTTAAGGGTGATGTCTTCACTCACTCCACTAAATGTTGTTTTTGTTTCATATCGTCTCTCTAGTATATTCTGAAGGTAATAAATTAATAAAAATAAATGACAATCATTTTTAGAGTTTTCATTAATTTTTCATAGTTTTTTACTCTAAACAATATTTATTCCAAGAAATATTAAATAACTAAATTATACTATGTTTTATATTTTTTCTCATATTTTAAAAAGTTCCAAAAACATAATCTATAGGCTTCCTTAAAAACATCATTTTGATTCATAATTTTAAACAAAATAATCATAAATGGTCCAAGAAACTTAATATATAGGACCACATTAATTTATGAGCATTTTTTAAAATACAAAAAGTCCTTCTCACCTATAGATAAAAAATGGAATGCTCATCAAATAGTGTCGTACTTTTTCAAATAGGTGTTTTTCCATATTTTATTGAATATGTGTAAAACATTTTTCAAACACACGTTGAAAGAATTCTTCGATGATACACAATATTTTCTTTAACTCGGTGAATATTTTTGTTGACGTCCTACTTAGAAAATGTTTAGGAATATATTATTTGAAACGCAATATTTTTTTAAATGTCACTTACATTTTTCTGGGATAGAAACATTTATAACAAAATTATGTGAATATCTTTGTATATTGTATAATACTCCCTCCTTTTAGAAATATATGATGTTTTGGTAGGCTAAAATAGAGGTAGTATTGTAGAAAATGTGACATGCATTTTTGCGAATATTGTAAAATAGTAAACAAATATGTGATCATATTTTTAGATTTTTCAAATAGTATCGACATTTTCTCTAAACGTGATAATGTTTTTATATTTACATGTTTTTTCTATGCACATTTTCTATTTTTTCCTGAACATTATTTTAACACCTCATATTTTTTTTAAAATCATGCAAATATATTTGTAATTATTAAAAAGTGATTACACAAATTAATTTGCATGCCATTAAGAGACTGCATGCAGAAACATCTTCTTTATGATTAATGGGCCGGATTAATTGGGCCAGATGCGAAATTATGTGAATATCTTTGTATATTGTATAATACTCCCTCCGTTTAGAAATATATGATGTTTTGGTTGGATAAAATAGAGGTAGTATTGTAGAAAATGTGACATGCATTTTTGCGAATATTGTAAAACAGTAAACAAATATGTGATCATAATTTTAGATTTTTCAAATATTATCGACATTTTCTCTAAACGTGATAATGTTTTTATATTTACATGTTTTTTCTATGCAATTAACATTTTCTATTTTTTCCTGAACATTATTTTAACACCTCATTTTTAAAGAAAATCATGAAAATATATTTGTAATTATTAAAAAGTGATTACACAAATTAATTTGCATGCCATTAAGAGACTGCACGCAGAAACATCTTCTTTATGATTAATGGTCCGGATTAATTGGGCCAGATGCGAGCCAGCGCCAGGAGGCGACTCTGTGGACGCGTGCGTACCGAACACAACAACCAGAACGAATCGTTTTTTCTTTCTTCGTTTTTTCTTTTTTTTCGCTGGCACATAGGACTGCGGGTTAATTAATAAAAAAAGAAGGGTTTTTTTGAAAAAATGCAAAAACGGACTAAGAAAGCTATATTTACATGTTTTTTCTATGCAATTAACATTTTCTATTTTTTCCTGAACATTATTTTAACACCTCATTTTTAAAAAAAAAATCATGAAAATAGATTTGTAATTATTAAAAAGTGATTAGACAAATTAATTTGCATGCCATTAAGAGACTGCATGCAGAAACATCTTCTTTGTGATTAATGGGCCGGATTAATTGGGCCAGATGCGAAATTATGTGAATATCTTTGTATATTGTATAATACTCCCTTCGATTTGAAATATATGATGTTTTGGTAGGCTAAAATAGAGTTAGTATTGTAGAAAATGTGACATGCATTTTTGTGAATATTGTAAAACAAGAAACAATTATGTGATCATATTTTTAGATTTTTCAAATATTATCGACATTTTCTCTAAACGTGATAATGTTTTTATATTTACATGTTATTTCTATGCAATTAACATTTTCAATTTTTTGCTGACCATTATTTTAACACCTCATTTTAAAAAAAAATCATGAAAATATATTTGTAATTATTAAAATGTGATTACACAAATTAATTTGCATGCCATTAAAAGACTGCATGCAGAAACATCTTCTTTATGATTAATGGGCCGGATTAATTGGGCCAGATGCGAGCCAGCGCTAGGAGGCGACTCTGTGGACGCGTGCGTACCGAACACAACAACCAGAACGAATCGTCTTTCTTTTTTCGTTTTTTCTTTTTTTTCGCTGGCACATAGGACTGCGGGTTAATTAATATAAAAGAGAAGGGTTTTTTTGCTAAATTTCAAAAACGGACTAAGAAAGCTATATTTACATGTTTTTTCTATGCAATTAACATTTTCTATTTTTTCCTGAACATTATTTTAACACCTCATTTTTTTTTTAAAATCATGAAAATATATTTGTAATTATTAAAAAGTGATTACACAAATTAATTTGCATGCCATTAAGAGACTGCATGCAGAAACATCTTCTTTATGATTAATGGGCCGGATTAATTGGGCCAGATGCGAAATTATGTGAATATCTTTGTATATTGTATAATACTCCCTCCGTTTAGAAATATATGATGTTTTGGTAGGCTAAAATAGAGGTAGTATTGTAGAAAATGTGACATGCATTTTTGCGAATATTGTAAAACAGTAAACAAATATGTGATCATATTTTTTGATTTTTCAAGTATTATCGACATTTTCTCTAAACGTGATAATGTTTTTATATTTACATGTTTTTTCTATGCAATTAACATTTTCTATTTTTTCCTGAACATTATTTTAACACCTCATTTAAAAAAAAATCATGAAAATATATTTGTAATTATTAAAAAGTGATTACACAAATTAATTTGCATGCCATTAAGAGACTGCATGCAGAAACATCTTCTTTATGATTAATGGGCCGGATTAATTGGGCCAGATGCGAACCAGCGCCAGGACGCGACTCTGTGGACGCGTGCGTACCGAACACAACAACCAGAACGAATCGTCTTTCTTTTTTCGTTTTTTCTTTTTTTTCGCTGGCACATAGGACTGTGGGTTAATTAATAAAAAAGAGAAGGATTTTTTTGCAAAAATGCAAAAACGAACTAAGAAAGCCACTCCCTTTATTATTAGGTATAGATTTACAGTTTCTTGGTACTTAATACTACTTGCCGGATTGCAGCAGCCAAAGTCGATTCTATTCTTGGTACTTAAATACAGCCTATATGGAAGGGTGTAACTGAACAAGTTTTGTTGGAAGGTATTAATTTCTCTAGTGGAACAGTTCCGCGTGGGGATTGCGTGGGTGCACCCAAACCCTGTCAGTATTACATCCACCAGTGGAAATAATACACGGAACCGAACAAAGCCTTCCAAAGCGACGACGTGCACGCAAACGCGGTTATAATTTAGGCGGCATGTACAGAGTCAAACCAAACCATGGCTCGCTCACGCCGTCCATCTTTTTTTTTTGACTGCTTCCGCGTCGGACCCACTTGACAGCGGCTTTGGCTCATCACCAGTAACGTACGTAGTCCGCCGAGCAATGGAAACGTAAACTTTCTAACTAGGTGTGTACGATGAACCTGGTCGGGTCGGGTCGGGCTTACATCTTCTCATCTCTCTCAAGGGAAAAAACATGATCCCGCTTAAGTATTTCATTACAACCCCAAAGGTGGAGGTACCCCCAAGGAAATTAGGTCACTGACGTGAGGGACCAGCGTGCCACTGGGGGGCCCGCGTATGCTTAATTACCATTGGGGTGTGTGATTCACGTCATCGATCCGCAAGAACTCTAGTTGTGTGGCCGCTGGTCGGAGATGAAAGCTCTTTTTAATTCGGGTTGCCATGCATTCGTCGATAGATGAATTGAAAACAATCTTCCGCCTTCTTCGTCAGGGCACTTTCAATGCTTGTATCTTAGCACGTAATCATATGCATTTCGTTTACGTGGCATAGTATTTAATGAAGAAAGAAAGAAAAGTTGTATCTTAGCTAAGACCTCTCCTAATGCATTGTTTCTTAGCACAATATCATAGGAGCAATAAAAAGTTAAAATACAACCCCTACAATGCATTGTTTCTTAGAGGTTGTATCTTATTTAATGATTTTAGCTTCATGCTTAAATGTGATTGGTTTAACCATGCCTTTTGCATATGGCCACGTGCAAGAGTTGTATCTTTAGTTAAGATACAACCTTCATCTCTTTCTTCATTAAATAGTATGCCACATAAACAAAATGTCTATGATTACGTGCTAAGATACAAGCATTGGAAGTGCCCTAAGGCTGCCCATAATGGAAGTATCATAGGTAGTATCATAGATGTCAACTAGGCAAATTTGATGAGGTGGCAAGCAATTTAATGACAAAAGAGAGGATGTAGTATCATATTATGATACTGTATCATGTTAAATGCAGTATTACTATGTGTCTTGCATGGCAATAAATACTACTACTATATGATATTATGCATTACAAGAGTAGTATCAAGCACTAGTATCATATGCATGATACCAACTTATGATACTACCCATTACGACCATCCTAAGATATAACCATTGCACGTGGCCATATGCAAAAAATACTATTAGACCAATCACAATTATGCATGTAGCTAAAATTATTAAATAAGATACAACCTCTAAGAAACAATGCATTGTGAGGATTGTATTTTAAGTTTTTATTGTTCCTATGATATTGTGCTAAGAAACAATGCATTGGGAGAGCCCTCATTGGATTAAGTCGCAAATAGTTGTTGGATCTTCGGTAACGTGTGCATCGTGAATTGCATCTCTACTCCTAAAGGGGGAGTACGTAGTCTTTCGTTCGTACGTCTCCCTGTACGAGACATGCAAGGATGCAGATGAAGAGACGAGGGCCGTGAGGACGACGAGGGCTGGATTCTGCCGGAACCTGTACGAGACATGCTAGGATGCAGATGAAGAGACGAGGGCCGCGAGGACGGCGGCGGTCATGGCAATGGCCACAGTCCCCAGGAACCGGAGGCCGAGCATTAACAAAACGGTGAAAGCAAAGAAGTGCCGGGGCGGCGTCTCCATCGAGTTGGTGGTGCTAGTGTCGTCCACCTGGTGCGAGCGGTCGTCGGATGCACTGCGGTGGAGATGGTGGCGGCGTCAATGAGGCGATCCATGTTGGACGATGAGGTGATCGTCCTCCTTCCTCGTCATTGGATTAAGTCACAAATAGTCGTTGGATCTTCGGTAACGCGTGCATCGCGAATTGCATCAGGATAAATGTTGTGCAACTTGCTCTTCAACAACTATTTTGTTGCGAAACCATCGAAGTGTTATTTTCGCATGAAATAAAAACTGTTGTGTTGCAATAAACATCTTATTGCGAAAACATTGACAACAGATATGGTGTTGCAAAATAAATGCTTTCAGCTTCACCATTTTTTGCAACATAGATGATGTTACGAGATGACTTTTGCAACAAAGGTGGTTTTGCAGATTTTTGGTGTTTCCGTCTTCACCTTTTTTTTGCAGCATAGATGATGTTGCTGGAGGTCCTGCGAGATGAATGACGTTACAAAAAAATGAAAGATTAGCTGGACCAAAGGGAGGTTGATAGGAGCTCGCTAGAGGGTAAGAGGAAGGGAATGGAGAAGGAGAAGGAGAAGGTTGCGCCGGCACAAGAAAACGACGACCAAAGGGAGCTTCGATGGAAGGGGCGACTTCAGCTGGAACGGGAGCGGACGAGAGGAAGAGGGGATCAGGATGAGGTGGACGAGTGGCTTAGGTTCGTTTGGGAGCAAACAAACGCAAATAAGCACGAAAGAGATGAAATGGTGACTGGTCCCACAGGAACACATGTCATGCGAGGGACGCGGTCGATGAGTGAGGAGAATCTGCTGAAGTGAATCGTTTCCCTTCTTTTATATAGGTATCAGATGAATACCACGTGCATTATGATTCTTATAGTCTTATATTTTACTTAATCTCCTAAGGGTAAAAGCGATGGGAAGCAATTGAGGTTGCGATCGTGCTCGTTTTTTGACTCGGTCGCCAAATGGGTGGGTCCATTTTTGCCAGTGTGCGCTGCTATTTGTTCCCTCCAAATCGCCAGCATCCACCAGGAAGCAAAATCCAATAACCTCACTTCCTCTCCTCCGGGCACAATAGATCACCAGCCAGATCCATCCATGGTGATCGCCGGCAACACCCCCGCCCCTGCAAGCGCTTCGAGGACACCGTCCTCAAGCGAGGGCGCGACGGGAGCGCCTTCAGTCTTCACCCATTGGTAATTCCCTTCCCCACCTCGTTCTTCCGCTTTGCTGCTTGCCCGACACGCGATGGAGACTCCGATATACGCCTCAGTCTTGGTATGTCTCCTCCCTGCTACAACACATCTTGTGCACGTCCGTTCATTGCAATCCTAAACACACTACTTTCGCTTTTTGGTTTCAGAGTCGCAGGTGGTGGAGAAGGCCATCCCTCTATTGCCGCTGCTGGCGCAAACAAGGGGAAGAATATCAACTACAAGGCAACCGAAGATGGTGCCTAGAATAAGGCAAAGCATCCACAAACAACCTTCTTTCTCTTTTTGCAATCCTCACTTTCCTTTCTCCTTGCCCAACCATGTCAATTAGTGCAAAAAAAATATGTCACAAGAGTCGGTTCGATTTGCATTGCACCAAGGACTTATGAGTCGAGTTCAAGGACTCTCACCCCAAGAAGAAGGGTGTTGCTGTTGTACGTCCTATTCATCCTCAGCTTTCAGTTTGTTTGCGGTTTGTGTTGTGACTGTGACTCTGTGCTTGTGGTGGTGAAATGTAGGTTGGTAAGGCAGTTGGGCACAAGTAAAGATCCATGACCAATGAGGAGAATAAGCCCTACATTGACCAGGCCAATGAGCTAAATGCCCACTTTGATAATGGTGAGGGCAGTGCATTAATTCCAACGTTCTATGCCACATCAATCAAGCGATTCTTGTGAATTGTTGTTGACGTTGCCATTAGTTTGTCTTGACTTGTGATGATGATGTAGGAGATGAGGATAAGGTGGATAAGGATGCGGATGATGAGAAGGAGGTGGATAAGTCAGAAGACACCCCAAAGGATGAGGAGTAAAAGGATTAGAACGAGATGGTTGAAGAAGAGTGATTGTTTCTGTTTTGTAAATTGTAGGTGTTCTACTTATCTGTCCAGGACAACCTGAATGACGGACGAAACTAGCGGTAGTGAATTCTTTGACTGGTTGCAGTCTATTTATCATTATTATGGAATGGAAGGAAAACATTAGTTCCATAGAATGGAATGGTGGTAGATGACTGGATCTTTCTGTCCTTGCATTGCATTTGCAATATGTGCAGAACTACCACCTTGCATTAGTTACCCGCATGATTGAACTCATAATACTACTTTGGCTCAACCTTCAGTATTTCGAGGTAGTGCTACAATTGAAGAATCGTATTGGCTATATAGAGTAATTGTGAATGGCGTAATTGATAGCATGCAATCAAAAGGTATAAAATTTATGAATCCTCTTAAAATTGTTTCTGAAGAAAGAGTATTAGAGGAATGGAAGATAAGTGAACTAATAGAAAAGAAGGAATTACAGAAACCTTAAAACTACATAAGCTATCAAAATTGTGAAGGAAGTAGTAGTATTAGCTTTATGAAGTATAAATCAACATCAATAGAAGACACATAATCTTTTTTGCAAGAATATGAAATTAGTGATGATAAAATAATGGTGTAGCCAAATGCATGGAAAAGTTAATTTAGATGATGAAATAATTCATTGAAAAAATAAACTCAAACATATAGAATGGAAATTTAGCAATTCTATGACAAAAGATTGGCCTAAGATAAGATAAAGAGAATTGCTTATCATTAGAGAAAGAGAATATAGTAACTCAAACGGGCGGGCTACTGCTCCAGACCATGGCGACGGTGCCATGTGTGTCCCCGCTGGGGCAGCCTGCTGCTTCAGGCCTCCTATTTTTTGTTTAAGTGATTGTTCGTATGTTGATGTGACCTGATATGTTGGCAACCAAACAACGTGCAAACGATGTTATTGACCCGTTTTTTCAAACCAGGCCCTGCTCAACCTGTCCCGTTTTTTCTCTCCCAACCAGGTTCCGCAGCGAAAAACAACCAAACACGTCCTAAACAAATGTAGTTTGTTCTAAATACTATTGGAAGACCTAGTTCTATCTTTTTCCAACATTTAAATTTGTGTTTTTCTTATTTTTCATTGAAAATACATATCCTTGTATTTTGATTGTTTGCATAGACCTTGTGGAGTCCATTTTATACAGATGATACCCTACAATGTACGTATTTAGAACATCCGATCAACACAACCTAACAAAGATCTGATCTACACATATCATTATAATTTTAGAGTGGAGTACGTACTAAACAAGGCCTATGAAAAGCTTAAAGTGTGAAAAAAAAATCAATGAAGATACTACTTTCTTTGCGAGCCCGTTATTAAACCCAACCATTTTAATCTACTACATGAAGTTCTTGTGTTCATAGTATCATGTTACGGCGAAATCACTAGTTTAAGATTACTCGTGGGAACGATCACTTTCAACTCGTCCGCGCGCGCCAAGTGGCGCTATGTGCATGCGCGGACGACTTTTCCTCGTCGCTCCGCGTTTGACACTTGTCGCGCGCGGAGTCATTCCCGCGGGGTTTCCGATTTTCGGTTTTCTCGTTTCCACATTTGCAATTTGGTCCAAGCACTTTTAAGGATTTGCTATTGTGTGTGTTTCACATCGTTGTTTTTTGCTTGCGACGCTGCTGGCTTGTTTAGTATTGTTTCTACTCCTTTTTCCGGTTCTTCCTTTTATTTTTTTCCCATTATATTTCTGGGCAATGGAGTTTTTCTGGGGTAACTACGGGTGGGGCCTTCCAACACTATCAAACGTTAACTTTCAACTCGCTAAAAATAGGCACGACTACATACAAATAGGAGGCATCTTGGAGTCATCTTGAAGGCTCCATTCGATATACATCTGAGGCACGTGCATTAGTGGCTTGGAGGCATGACTACATACAAATAGGAGGCACTTGGAGGCTCCATTCGATATACATCTGAGGCACGTGCATTAGAGGCATACATACAAATAGGAGGCACTTGGAGGCTCCATTCGATATACATCTGAGGCACTTTGAGGCTCCATTCGATATACATCTGAGGCACGTGCATTAGAGGCACGACCCGTTCTAGTGGGAGAATTTTCTCCAAGAAAGTACAAAAGGCACGACCGGTTTTATCAGTGTGGAATGTTGTTCCCAAAACCGTCTTCAGTTAGCTTGTTATTCAGCAACCAAAGAATTAGTCATCTTCTGTTAGGTGGTCGAGGTCGGTTGTAGTCGTATTGTCTGAAGATCTTGCTAAGTGCATCAAACATTATTCCTGTATTGTGTGGCGTTGTCATGAGACGAGTTGTAATTTGTTCTCGCAGGAGCACAACATTAGTCTGCAATCACGTAAGAGCAAAATTAATAATAAATAACACACAATTCATTATAGCAAAATTGATTGGAACTTGACTATTTCAATAAACTTAAACTTACTGATTTGATGAAAAAAGTATTTTCCGAACCAATGTGTTCCATCATCGCCATGATGTAAATGCCACTGTCGTCCCTGCAAATTGCAATGATATATCACTGATTCCAAGCGGAAAAACCCTGGAACAACCTATGTGGAATATATATGTTAGCAACAAGAAATAATTCAGTACCTGACTCACTTCCTTTCAGAGTCTGAGACAGAGTAAGTTTGTACAGGATAGTTGTTTAAGTTGTATGTAAAAGTGTTGTAGGCCTGTCTGTAGGTTCTCCTAAAATTTTCAATAACAATTGCCGCGTGCTCGCTGACTGAATCGCAATCTGTGAATGGGCAGAAAACTTGGAAACAACTCTTGAGGAAATTGACTACGATAAGATACACATAATGGTCTTCTCTTCTGATAGGAATTAGCACCTATAAAATTTTATCACCAAGAAATATGAGAAACAAATATTTAAGAAATAAAAACCAAGTGCTGGACAGTATGGTAAGATGAACTCACGAAATGGCACGCTCTAGGAATTCGGTATCCAACATGTGCTTCAGCTATTTGGTGTTTTAACACCTTTATGTCTGCTCCTGGATCAGCAAACAATGTCTGGGAAAGCAGTAGAGGCTCACCAACTAATTTTTTTTGTTGCGGTAATGTTTTCATAAAATATGTTTACAAAAAAGGGAATATGAAGAAAATCATTTCTTACTGTTGCCCTAGTGAACAGTATGTGCTTCCGCAAATCTCCTTTCCTTTGGTCCTTATGAAACTGTTCACACAACAACAACGCCGAGACGAGCCAGTGACATCAGAGCCTCACCAGCTTAGTGTACGCGAAGTCGAGGCTGACGTCGTCGCGGCAGCGACGACGGACGCCGAGACGAGCCCATGACATCAAAGCCTCACCAGCTTAGTGTACGCGAAGTCGAGGCGGACGTCGTCGCGGCAGCGACAACGGACGCCGAGACGAGCCCGTGACATCAGAGCCTCACCAGCTTAGTGTACGCGAAGTCGAGGCGGACGTCGTCGCGGCAGCGACGACGGACGCCGAGACGAGCCCGTGACATCAAAGCCTCTTGTTAATAAGGGCTCGTGCCTCCTCTATTTAGGGTGGGGGGGGGAGGATAAGCACCTTTTATATACATTTTAAAATGAAAGGGAAACAGAAGTGAACCACTATGCTTAGTGCAAGTACGCGAAGTCGAGGCGGACCGAGACGAGCCCGTGACATCAGAGCCTCTCACCAGCTTAGTGTACGCGAGGTCGAGGCGGACGTTGCCGCGGCAGCGACGACGAACGCTGAGACAAGCCCGTGACATCAGAGCCTCACCAGCTTAGTGTACGCGAAGTTGAGGCGGACGTCGTCGCGGCAGCGACGACGGACGCCGAAACGAGCCCGTGACATTAGAGCCTCACCAGCTATCTTAGGGTTTAGGGTGGGCGGGGGAGGATGGCACCCTTTTATATACCTTTCAAAATGAAAGGGAAACAGAAGTGAACCGCTGTGCTTAGTGTAAGTACGCGAAGTCGATGCCGCGACGACGTCCGCCGAGACGAGCCCGTGACATCAGAGCCTCACCAGCTATCTTAGGGTTTAGGGTGAGGGGGGGGGAAGGATGGCACCCTTTTATATATCTTTCAAAATGAAAGGGAAACTGAAGTGAACCACTGTGCTTAGTGTAGCTACGCGAAGTCGAGGCGGACGACGTCGCGACAGCGACGACGGACGCCTAGACGAGCCCGTGACATCAGAGTCTCACCAGCTTAGTGTACGCGAAGTCGAGGCGGACGTCGTCGCGGCATCGACGGCGGACGCCGAGACGAGCCCGTGACATCAAAGCTTCACCAGCTTAGTGTACGCGAAGTCGAGGCAGACGTCTTCGCGGCAGCGACGACGGACGCCGAGACGAGCCCGTGACATCAGAGCCTCACCAGCTTAGTGTACGCGAAGTCAATGCGGACGTCGTCGCGGCAGCGACGACGGACGCCGAGACGAGCCCGTGACATCAAAGCCTCTGATAAGTAAGTTCTCGTGCCTCCGATATGTAGTTTATCGTGCCTCTGATAAGTAAGTTCTCGTGCCCCCGATATGTAAGTGCTCGTGCCTCCGATATGTAAGCGTTCGTGCCTCTGATAAGTAAGTTTTCGTGCCTCCGATATGTAAGTGATCGTGCCTCCGATATGTAAGTTCTGGTGCCTCCGATATGTAAGTGCTCGTGCCTCCGATATGTAAGTTCTCGTGCCTCTGATAAGTAAGTGCTCATGCCTCCGATATGTAAGATCTCGTGCCTCTGATAAGTATGTTCTCGTGTCTCCGATATGTAAGTGCTCGTGCCTCTGATATTTATGTTTTCGTGCCTCATATGACTGAGTTGAAAGTTAACGTTTGATAGTGTTGTAAGACCCCACCCGTAATTACCCCAGAAATCTCCATTACCCAGAAATATAATGGGAAAAAAGGAAAAAGGGAAAAAGGAGTAGAAACAATACTAAACGCAGGCTAAAAAACGCGCAGCGCACGCGGTTCGCCATTAATTGTGGATTCTACAAGGGTGAAACTGCAAAACGTACGAAACCGGTCTGCGGAACCGGAAAACCAGAAAACGGAAAAGGGAAAACCGGAAAATGGTTTTCGCGTGCGCGAGAGCTCTTGGCGCGCGACAAGTGTCGCGCTCGGAGTGCTCCGTACCGGTTCGTTCGAAACGAAACGAACGGGCGCCCCCAATTAGTTGCCCTTATGTTACGGACTCCTCAAAAAAATATAATATCATGTTACGAGTCTTTAACAATGCACGAACATTTAACTAATAAAGATAAAAAGTAAATGTGTTAAAAAAAGATAAAAAGTAAATGAATAGAAAAAAAATCACTTCTATTGTAGTGCAACCCTGGGCTATAATTAAAAAAAACTGGGAGATTGTCTACACTACTTGGGCCAAATAAACAAAACCCAGTCTGGGCCGAAAACACAAGAGGAGGGAGAGAAATGGAAAATAAATAAAATAAAATACTGGCTACACTTGGGCCCAACAAACAAACCCACTAGTCCTCCACAGCCCGTCTCTCCTCTCCTCCTCCCTCACACTCTCGTCCCTTCGCTTTTGCTCACGGCGATCATGCCCACCGCCGTCGCCGTCGCCGCCGCCGCCGCCGCCGCCGCGGCGGGTGCTACGCCACTAGCCTCGGACACCGGTAGCGAACGCCACCGGCGAAGTCGCCGCGTCAGCGCCAGAAGAGCAGGGCCGCGGGCGCCAATGCGGCGGCTGGGGAGGGCTCCAAGGACAGCCCCTACCCCGAACCCGTCGCCAAGGCGAGTTCCGGTTACGCCGCCCCATAATCTTCTTGGACCGCGCCTAAATCCAGGATTTACTACAGATGGAGGTGGACTACGTGCGGGAGAAGCCCGGCCTCGACGCCGGCGACCCCCTCCTCCCCAGCCGCCGCCGCCGCGCCCAGCGAGGCATCCGGGTCCTCCTCTCCTCTCCTCCGCAGAGGTATCCGAGTCTTCCTCAGTTTCTCCTCCCCTGACCCCGACCTCTGTAGGGTTTACGATGGGGTTTGCTGATTCGGTTTGGTGCCTGGTAAAAGCAATTGCATTTTCTGGTCGAACTGGAATTCGGACTTAAGGACCAAAATTTTGAGTAATCAGTAAACCAAGACCTACATTGACTATGTTTCCATGGAAAGTACTATATGACATGTGTAACAGTAACAATGAGAGAAGTTGTCATTTTGTGCATTCCAACCATCTCTGGCATTTTGGAGACGTCTTGATTATGCTTTACCAAAATTGCGGCTTGGCTATTTGGGGCAGCAAACCAAACATGCCCATAATGTCCAACATATTTCACCCTTCTTATATGGATGTGTAATTTTTGCAGGGACTGCTGTAACAATCTAGGAAGCTGGAAATGGTGTTGTACTGCTTGAATGGTTTCTGTAGTGTATGTAGGATAGTTTCTTTTGTGGCCGGGGTATATAGGATAGTTGAATCTTCTTTGTATTCATTTGATGCCGCTTCTTCTGTACAAATTAGAGTCCAACTAGAGTCCATGGCTTTTGATTCCTTGCATTAGAATCAGATCACAGTTCTTGAACTGTTTTCTTTTTCTTGAAGACTAAAAAATTATAAACTCATGATCGCATCTAGCACTGCCATATCTTAACCTATTGCTCTGTTCATATTTTTGGATTCATGCATTGTGTTGTTGTTTCAGGGAAAGAGGGGTATTGAAAAATAACCGTTCCAGCTCCTGACCTCATTGCTGCAACTGCAATTGAGAAAACAATACAGGTAACTTACTTTTCGGGTGTATTCATTTGATACATGGACTGTTATGTTAGTTTCCATGAAGCTACTATTCGGTTTTATTGGCTATCTGACTGGTAAATCCAGTGTTATATTGGTAAGCTGGTTGCTAGTGTCAGTGTCTGTTCTATCATGGGAAATGTTGCATGTTGGTGCAGTACTTTGGCAAGATGATGAATTTCAGAAACTTTCCTTCACAAAAAGGGAAGCCCAATTGATTTTTAAATGTTTATGCAGGCATACGTTGAATAGGAGAACAACAAGAAGTTGAAACAGAAGCAGCTCAACTGTATGCAGCCTAAGATGGAGAATATGGATATGGATTATCAGGTCAACATCGCCACCTGCATATCACACTAGTTCAGTTATGTTGCCAAAGCTGCAAATATGAAGCAGTTTGTGGGTCTTGCTTCCTCTGCTTTGTTCCATACAACCCTGAGTACATGTATTGCTACTTTGTAGTGCCTTCTCTAGATTTGTTGCTGTGTTTGTATTTTAGGATCTCTTTTTTATGCAAATCAAAATCCTCCATGAACCCATGAGAGTAACTCCCTGAGTGTCATTCTAATGTTTAGGGAACTTACACAACTAATAATCTAGTGCTGGTGTGTAATTGATATTTGATGTAACTTTAATATGCTAGATCTGACCAGTTATCAGTTTGTACCATGGTTGACGTTCAAGGCTAATAATGTTTTGTTTTCCACAGGTTTTGCATGATGCATTCTTCAAATGTCAAACAAAACCCAAGTTGACTAGTCATGGTGATCTGTATTATGAAGGGAAAGTGTTTTGAGGTACGTACTCTTCAATATTACACAGCAAAAGAAGGCAAGAGACCATCCATGAATCCATATATGTTTCTGAATGGGAAGTTCTACTTGCACATTCGACAGCCGAAGCTTCAGGTAATGGAACCAGGTATGCTGTCACAGGAGCTTAAGAAAGCTCTTGGTCGCCTGATGGTGCCCCGCCGCGATGGCTTACCAGGATGCAGGTAACCTATGCTCGTCTAGTTTTCTTACTGGCAATGCTTTCATCATTAGTCAGTTGACCCCGCTTCATTTTTTTGCCAGTTCTCTGGCCCTCCAGGCCTCCACCCTCTTATCCTTATCTGAAAATCCCAGGTTTAAATGCCTCAATCTCTCCCGGAGACAGTTTTAGTGACGGACCTGATGAGGTACCTTATCTAAAGAATTGCTTCTCAGACCATCTAATTATCCCTACACTTTCTTTCTAAACCTGCTATCGTTTCGTTGTACCATATTCCAGTATATGATCATTTTTTTTTAAATTCCTGCAGCAAGACAAACCTTAGAAATAAAGTTGTTTGCAGTGTATTGTGGTTTCCGTGAGCAGAACTAACATTTGCTTTCTGCGATTATCTAGGAAGAACCTCTCAATCGCAGCAAACACTGGGGAGATTTGGACGATGAAGAGGATAAAGAGGAAGAAGAAGAGGAGGAGAAACTAATTATTCATGAGGAAATAGAAGAAGGCATTCGGTCTATTGATACCATCTCAAGGTAATTCCCTATACTTCTGTTCTTTTTCTGCCCGCTATTTTAATTGCCAGTTACCAGTTTTTCATTTAAATTAAATAGTGCAGGGATATTATGTATGACGCGACGTGTTTTGGTTACATACCATGCATATGTTTCGGTCAACAGGTACATGGAGTTATGGGAGGACAGAGAGAGCACAGGCAAGAGGAAGAGGAGGGGGGAGATCGGCAGCGAAGGAAGCTGTCCGTCGCCGTTGTCTTGGAAGAAGAAGAAGAAGAGCAAGAAGTACACCTCTCTGTCTGTACTTTTCATTTCAAGTTGTTTTTTTCCCATATGGCTGATGCAAGAATTATAGAAGTTCTTTAAAAGAGAATTCCTTTTATTTTTCTTTTAAAGAAGTTCTATAATTACAATAGACCCAAAGTGGTCGGACCCTTCACCGACCTTGCGCAAGCGGGAGCTACATGCATCGGGCTGCCCTTTAAAAGAAAACTAAAAGAATACCCCGCGCGTTGCAACGGAAATCTCTATAAAAATTCTACAGTGTAAATTTAAAGGGTATAAGATGCATGCAAATGAAAGTGGATGACATGGAAAAATGATTGACTACAATAATGGGTGATGTGGATAGTTTGCATGTTGAAATAGATACCATAATTGCATCTTAGTGGGGTTTTGTTATTGGATGACATGGACACATGATTGGCTACAATAGTGGATGATGTGGATAGCTTGCATGTTGAGATAGACACCATAAATGCATCTTGGTTTTGCTTTATAAGAGATATAGATTACTTGTTCATTATTCTTCATGAAGGCATTCACCAGATGGAAATGCTGCTAAAATTGTTGGTGTTGACATATTGACGCCATTGACTTCCTGCTCACCATCTTGTTTCTTTCACAGTGTACAATGTATAGTGTTTTGTAGAGGTGGGTTTGTTTCTGCTTGTGCATGCATAATCTTATTTTTCTCTTAGTTCTACTCTTGTTCTAAAACTGTACACATGGCATGTATAGTTGATCAACCTCACTAACATACTTTGCCTTCTTGAGTCTGAATCACCGGATGAGCATTCTCACATTAATAATTCTCCCATTTCTGTGAGTAATATTTATGATTTAATTTTGTTTTCCTAGTGTAATACCTCTTGATCTATGTCTCCTGCATGATATGCTTTTGTAGGATCAAGCAAGGAAGTTTGGGATCAATTCATTCTTCTGGTAAGTCAGCATTTTGGCCCCCAAGGAAATTATTTTCTTGACATTTGCATCGTAAAGGCATTGACAGGCTGTTGATATGTTTATATTATGTATTGTTTCTTGTTTATGGAGTGTGCATGCCAAACTAGTTCCCTGGATGAATTTAAATTTTTAGGAACCATTGTTTTTCTAATACTGAAAGAATATTTCAGTTCTATTTCTGAGTCTTGGATTGCCCATGCAGATGAAACGTGACGGCTACACACAATGCAATTCTACTGCCCGTAATTGATTCTCTGATCTCAGATAGGTAAGATGAGGATTCCTTTGGATACTCGCAATTTCCGTAGCTCTCTCTTCTCGCATATTGAGAATTCCCAGACATTTTCCATGTTGGCACACCTTCTTTTGCACCACTACCCAATTTTCCCCTTCGGCTTTGGCTATGTGGGGTTTCCCAGGATCTCAGCAGGCAGATCAACAACCTGCCTCCGATGCACGCCGGGAGGGTGCTGCAGTCGCCTTGGTAGCAACGGTGCTCCGACCACCGGCTCCGATAGCAGCGTCACAAGCACCTTCCTGGTGCCACCAGTGCCTGCGGCCGCACGAAACATGGTAAATGGCGATGTTTTCCAGTGTGGTTTCGTGGGCGCGCTTTTGGCACGGAACATACGAAAATCAAATAATGCAGGAAGTACTTGCAGGATATAGGGTCCTTTTTTGTTGGCTCTTCGCTGTATATATCAAAGTACTACATGGTAGTGGTTTTGTGTATACTCCAATAGATTTTGTACTAGCTTAGTACAAAATGAGCGGCATTTATTATGGATCGGAGGGAGTACTATAAGAGACAAGGGATAATACTTGGGATGGTTTTGCTTGCAACTTTCTGTCATTCAATGTTACTGGGCTGAAGATCTTCGGGTCCTACTGATTGATTGATGTCTGTCTTACTCACTCCACCACCACGATCGGCCCAGCTTGGCCTCACGTCAGGAAAACAAAACCAATGGCGGGCTACAAGAGCACAATGGGCCTTTTTTAGCCCATCATTCCTCCATCGCATATATAAAAAGGTGATTCGCTAGGGTTTCCTTCACTGACTTCACCAGAGAGCAAAAGGGGATCGGAGTTCAATTATGCGCCGCCGCCTGCCGTGCGCCCATCTCGCCGTCGCCGTCGCCGTCGGCATCTAAGGCCTCGTATGAGGATCGAGAGGTGTTCGACCAGAGGCACCCTAATAAGCAGCTCCCCTTGTGGGAGCTCCAGTTCCCAATCGTCGGTTCCCTTTTTTAGTGGCAATCCGGGAGAAGAGCAGTCCAATCCGGACTTCAATCAGAGACAGGTTCTCTTTCGAATTCAGTATCCGAGTTGCCATCGGTGGCCGCTATAAATCTGCCCTGCCCTGGCGGCACCGAAGCATATCCTCCCAAATTTGCCAGTTTGAGAGCTCCTCCAGGCATCTGTAGGTTTTCAGGCTGACAATCAACTCGCGGCGATGGCGAGGACGAGTGCCCGGCGGCGGGCTGCCAAATTGATGCCCAAACCAATGGTCAAGCCCGAATCCTCCCGAAACTTGCAGGTGAGTTCCTCCTCCAAATCCTTTTCCTCGTAACAATATTACCTGCAAAAAAAAGCTCAACTACGGAATACTAAGAAGTAGGAACCGTGATCAGAAGTCCTGGACAAAAATTACACATTATTACTGGGAACATATCAAAATTTCTTCTTTCTGTTGGAAACTATGAAATACAGTATGTAATTAAAATTTGCGCCTTTTATTGAAGTATTAAAAATACTCATCATCAGATCTACGAGGGAGCCATGGGGGCGAGTCCCTTGATCATCCTTCATTAGCAACCAGGGGTTGATTTTCAGTCTCCCAGACAGCATTAAAATTGCAGTTTTGTTAGCCTACCCAAATTTCTTTTTTGTACTTTTTTTAATCATCCAATTTGTGTGTCTTAACAAAATCAAACCCGCATCTTTGTGACAGTAGACAAATTGCATCTATGAGACTATCAATATTGCGTATTTGCTTGTAATGTGATGTCAACTCTTGTTTGTTTCCGTTCCAAATGCAGAAAGATAATGATAGGATCAGCAAGTTGCCCAACGACATACTGGTCAACATTCTTGACCGTCTTGATTTCCATGACGTTGCAAGAACCAGTGTCCTCTCCAGGCGTTGGAGTCAGCTTCCCGCCAAGCTCTCACGGCTTACAATCAGTGCTCGTGATTTCCTGTCCCCACAAACTAGCATCTCCGATGATAAGATTGTTCGGATCAATGCAGTCAATGTAGCCAATGCGGTCGTGGTCAAAGCGACAAAGAGCATGCTGGCACACAGGGATCCGGGTGGATGCACTATCCGCCTCTTGAGCACGATGTTCTACTTGAGGGGCGATGCCCCTATATCCATTGGGCGTACTGTTGGCAACGCCATGGCGACACACAAGGTTGAGAAAGCCGAATTCACAGTTTTGACAGAGAAGGAACGCAGGTGCACCGCTCATGATTTGCTCAACCACGGGAAACGGTTTGTTTCGTTTTTTAATGAATGCCTCGATGCATTTGCTGGTCTCACGCGCCTTGACCTGGCGAATTTGAGATTCGATAAATTGGACTATGTCTCCAACCTACTCGTCACTTGCAAGCAACTAAATTATTTAGGTTTTTTCAATTGCGACACATCGGATTGGATAACACTCAAAGTTGAACACGCACAGCTCAATGAGCTCAGTGTTGTCGATTGCCGTTTCGACATGCTCGAACTAACGTGGGTTCCGAAACTCACCTGGCTCTCGTTTTTGTGGAGATCTTTCACAGAACCACCACTGTCAATGGGCTATGTCCCATTGCTTGAGGTTATGAGACTTTCAAATGTTGCTCGTGGTTCGAACAAATTGGTCAAGTTAAGTACACTTCTTCATGAGACCTCTGTTCGAGACCTGACGTTGGGGTTTAAATGTGAAAAGGTAAGTCTGTTGGATTGCTTTGTTCTAGTTTCACTTGTTCTCTACTCATCCTATCACGTGCTTATTGTTGCAGATTTGGGTTCAACCAGAGTGTTTGACCAGAAGGCAGGCATATGTGTTCCAGCAACTAAGGATTGTCAATCTACTTAACATTCCTGAAGGGTATGATCTCACCTGGACAATGTTCTTCTTGGAAGTGGCGCCGTCCCTGGAGGAGCTCTACATGACGGTTTGTTCTTAACTCAAGCTTGTTCTATTCCTTTTTTTTTGAGGGGTTACTCTACTATTTGTCGATATGTTCTTACTCACGGGCTTTCGTTTTGAGGGGTTGCTCTATTATCTCCATTGCATGATTGCAAGCACCCGTGCTTTCACAGTGCAAAATTTTCTATTTACCTGTGTCTTGTGCGTGACATGTAGGTAATTGATCATCCATGTGAAATGCAACTGGATGAGGATATAAGGAGGAGGAACGGCTTGTGTAATGACAATAAGGGTGTCGAGTGGGAATCACGTACATCAAATTTCAAGCACCATCGTCTGACCAAGCTCACCATCTTCTGCTTTCAGTCTGAAGACTACATGGTGAGTTATGTCAGGCGTGTCATGGAAGTAGCAGAGAATCTAGAGGATGTCTACTTGTATGATAGACTGACATGTATGCAATGCCGAGGCGTGGAGCCTTTAAAGCCGATAAGTTTCCCGGAGACAATTAGGCATATGCGTTGGATGGAGAAGCAAATCAGGGGGGGCATTGAGTCACTTGCCACAATCCACTTCCTGACGACTGATAAAATAAGCGATGAACATCTTGAAAGGATACCTCGAGGACACTAGAGGCAGTTTGTAGACACCAGTCGGTTGGAGTTATATTTCTTTATTTGGTCTGCTTTTTGTCAACCGTATTATTGTCGCAGTAACTTTGGTGGGTGTCATTTGGCTGAATTATTGCCATTTGAGATGCTTGTTTGATTTAAATTGTGTCGTTTGGATGATTGTTTGATTTAAACACAGACGTGACATGTATACGTCTGTTATAAATATCAGATTTCTGGTCGGCTTGCATCCAAGAGGTGCACAGTTCCTTTAGGAAAAGAAGAACATGAGATATATTTACAGGAAGAAGACTTGCATGTGCATAGAAGAATATGTATCTGTTTTATTACTCATACCGCTAACTTAGGAAACAAAAGATTACTCGTACCGCTAACTTAGGAAACAAAAGCCTATAAACTTGGCTCGCATGTGACTTTAGTCACAAATTTACAATGGGTAAATAAAGAAAGTTGACACAATATGGCGAAAATGTCATAGGCTAATCATAACATGTGGTTTGGTTCCCACTTATAAAAGCGCGGTGGGGGGGGGGGGGGGGGATTCCTCACCTGAATTTGGCAAAGCGACCGAATTTCTAAGACAGGTGGGGGGGGGGGGGGATTTGATATCGTTCCAATAGAAAAATTGATAAGAGAAATCAGATCGAAAACCATGCAAAGCGACCAAATTTTTAAGAAAAACTGGGTCAAAAAACCTCACAAGCAAAGAGACCTAGTCTACCACATGACTAAAGGCTTCATTCGCATGGAGCACACCACCAAATCCGGAGCCACCGCTCCGGCGTCCCCCGCTCGCCGGCGAGCCGCAACGCCGCAGGACACGACTGCCTTATAGCCCTCGATATACACGAGACGACCGGTTGCAGACCGCAACATTGCGCCAAATTCCGAGGCCGCTACCTCGGCGTACTAGTCCGATCGATCCCCCGGATCGCATCGACCGGGCCGACGAACTCGCCGCCCATGCAGCACAAGACCGACACCCAAGTAATACGGAGTCGCAACCCCACCCCATAAGGCCACCACTGCATTACCTTCTGAGGCCGCCGCCTCAGTGCACATCCACCATCCGGAGTCGCCGCTCCGACATCCAACAACCGTCGACCCCAAAGTAGCCGCACCACCACCAACACCATCCACCGCGCACCGGCCAGCATGTGTCGGCCGCCGCCACACCGTGCGGAGCCTTCCGGACTCGCCCGCAACGGAGGTAGGCGCGTAGCGGCACGATAGCCATGGGCACGCAACCCCGCCGCCAGCAAGCCCGCAGCCAAACTGCGCGCACCGTGCCGATGCAGGGCCCGCACAGTGCAACACTCGTCCCTGGCGGAGGAAATATAGCTCGCAACAGCTTCTCCCAAGCGACGCCTTCAAGGAGGTCACGACGTGGACGCCTCAGAAGACCAAAGCTAAGATTTTCACCCGGAGATCCAAATCCTTTACAATGCCGAAGAAGCTTCACAACAACGCCTCCAAGAAGGTAGACGACGCTCATAAGCGTCGTCGTTGCTGGCCCTGACCATGAGCAAGGCAGAGCTTTCGCTGAAGCTTCGTGACCAAAAGAATTCGAAGATCCTGAACACCCGAGGGTATCCGGATCGCCATCGAGAACATTCCCACCACCAGCAAGGGTATGACCCTGATCGAATGTTTGTATTAGGTGCTTGTAACAGCCCAGTTCTCACAAAAATTCAAAATTTTGTTTTCGGTGTGAATCGTTTGGTTGTCTGATTTGTTTGCGGTGTTTGCATCCCCGATTTATCGATCGGCGATTATTTTTCCCCTCTTATCTCGTATCGGACGGAGACCGACCCCTGCCACCCTGACACTCGACCTTTGCGACACCGGGTTTCGCCCGATCACCGTCGCGAAAACCGCACGAGACCAGCCGCAGCCAACGGAACGAAAAACCCCGTTTAATAATTAAACGGGTTATTTTTATAGCGCGCCGGAAAGTGTTTTCGGAACGGTTCCAGCGCGAGGTGAACGCCTCCGGCTCGACGCACTGATCGCACAGTTCGAAGTTTTACCCGAATCGGAGGTACTGCGGACCCCCGGCGGTCAGAAACGGGAGCACCGCGCGCGCGAGAGAAAAAACCGATGATGTTTTTGCAAACTGCCAGCCACCGGGGCTATATAAAGACCACCACACTCCCACCCATTTTTAGGGTTTCCCTAGCCACAATTGTGCAGCCACCCCCCTCACAAAACCCAATTTTGTCCAATTTGCCCCAAAAATCCCGAAATTGTGCTCCACTGCGATCTGGACCGTCAGATCTCGCGATCCGACGGCCCAGATCCACCCCGGCCAGCCTGCCCCGCCTCCTCCGCCGTGCCTGCGTGCCGCCGCATCGCGGAACCTCGCCGGCCGGCGAGCCCGGCGAGCGCCGCCGTCGCTGTTGACCCGAGCAGGGCACGGGATGCCGACCCGAGCCGGCTGGCCTCCCGTCCACCCCCGCGTGGGCCACGACCTGGGCCGGCCCAGATCCGCCGAGCCGGCGCCCCCAGCCCAAGCGGCCTTCTCTGGCCAGTGGGCCTTGGCCCGTTTGGGGTGAGGCCACCTTTTTTTTTCTCTGTTATTTTTTTTCCTGTTGCTAAATTTACTAAGTCTGGAGCTATTTTCTGCTGCTGATTCAATTTTGCAACGACGATAGCAAGCGACCTGTAACTCCGATGAACGTGCCCCAAAAACGGAAGTTGCTTAGAATTACGTGTACTTTAATTCATCTTTTGTGAGCATTTGCATTTGAGCTCATCTTGATTGTGTAATTGTGTGCTAAAGTGGGCATCAGGCCGTTAAACTGCTACTTTTTGTTATTATGTGCTGCTGTTATTATTTTGTTGCAACTTTGCATGATGATTGTAACAAATCCATGAGGCCTATTGCATTGATTCCTTTTGCGTTGCGTTAAGCAATGTTTCTACTTCAGTTTCATGCATTCACATGCCATGTTTGCTTGCTGCATCATGTTTATATCTTGCTCCAAAGTAGTGATCCTGATGTTATTGTGCTGCTATTGCTGAAACTGTTATTTTGTTGCAACTTCGGATGACGATTGCTTCGCAACCGTTTATCGGAATTGAGTGATTCCAATTGCATATTGTTAAGCATCATGTCTACTTTCATCCCATGTATTGCTATGTCATGTTGCTGCACTTTTGCATATAGATTTACCCCTGTTTATACAGCATATGTGCATAAATTGTTTGCTTATATCTTTTTAACCGTAACTCCGTTTGGGGTGTTCTTTATATGTAACTTGATTAGTTTTTCGTGTTCTTTGTGTTTATGCTATTGTTTTCTGTTGTTAACCAAGATAAAATATGGTTTAGGACAGAACAGTACCAAATCTTTTAATCATCGTGCGGCACTTAGTGTTATGCCATGTTTAGGTTGTGCCTCACTTAAATTGACTAGCATAGATAGTTTACTTTGTGCTTCACCTCGTGACCTGTTTGTGTGCTTTGCCATGCTTGCTTGAGTTGCCATGTTAATAACCGTTGTTTGGTCACCTGTAGCTAAACAACTTGAACCACCGTAAACGTGCGGTATTCGTCGTGTGTGGCGAGTACTCCACTTAAATCGTTAGTAACCGCTCTCGACGGTAGGTGCGATGTCTCGTGTTGCTTCTTGTTGATGCTTGCTCGCGTTTGCCTCGTAGTAATAGATGCTTGCCCGTTGATTGCTTTCCAGTGTTTACTTCTGGTGTGCTCCCGCGGGTACCTCTCGGAGACGATGCGAGCGTGCGATCGACTACACCTTCGGAACCCGACTTATCAACAGGCAAGGACTTGCATTACTTATGATCCATTCTATTTCAACCAGCGGTTTGCATGCTAGTCTAGGTTAGGTTCGATATTTGATCCTACCACATGTTTACAGCCTCTTTTAAACCGATACAGCCATGTCCCTTCCCAGCAAACCTTGTACTGCTATGTTACTATTGCTCGTTGCTCAGCCCCTGCTTAGTATGCATGCTTAGGATGCTACGATGTTACCCTGTTACTCCTGGGTTTGGGATATCACATTATTATTATTGATGTTGATGATATGATTATTATAAATGTTGACTATATTCGACGAAGGATGGAAGGTCTAGGCTATCCCACCTCGACGCTTTGTTCCATTCGAGTCACCTAGGATCCGAGTTCCGGGTATTGGTTTTAAGACTGAGCATGCCTAACCGCGTGTGGGATTTTATGGGGTCCCCTTTTCTTACCTACCTAGCTTCAAACATTTCTAGTGGTGGCCCAAGCTGATTTACCATTTGAAAACCGTGTGTGTGTCTGTTGGGTCGCTCCTGGCAGATATTGTTTTAAAACAACTTGGTCCAGCGGAGACATGGTTTCTTTGTTGGTCCACCCCAGGGAGCTAGGGGGTTGTCCACATATGTTTGGGCAACCTATCCGACCTCATCCAGACGGTAGAGGCCGATTCGAGAGCGCGGCCGGCTTTTGAGTTGGATGTCGACTCACCGGGGGCCACCCGGATTTGTTCGTTGTTAGCTAGAGGGACTTGTCGTTTCGGTTCTCTTGGAACTAAATCATAAAATGGTTGCCTGTGATGGGTAGCAACTGAGAGAGATGGGCGTGCGTGCGGAGCCTCGTAATGGGCAGTTGGTACACCCCTGCAGGGTTAAATCTTTTCGAGAAGCCGTGTCCACGGTTATGGACGACTTGAGACCTACGTCCTGTTCATAGACAACAACAACAACTGAGATAATCTTAATACAACTTGATCAACGTGTGCGTGTGCCTTGACTGCTTCTTCTTCGTCGGGATGCAAAGAGGAGGACAAGGATAGGATAGGTGTTATGTTTGTGTAAGTAGTTGATAGCAAGACTTGTTGGAGGCGATTCCTCATCGAATGCTTGGCTTCTTACCTTACTCTTTAGATCGTTAGCCACTTCATAAATGCTAGTGCGGCAGCAACCTCACCACTTACCCCTTCCTTACCGTAAACTACTAGTTGTCCTAGAATGACGAGTGATGAAGTCCTTGCTGGGTCAGATGACCACTACAGTTGGATGCTGAGTACCTCTGTACTCATGATACTACCCCCAAACTCTTTTCAGGGTTCTCGATCGACAACAGGTATGGTGATCGACGTTTCACGTGGAGACTCGACGACGACTAGTTAGGCGGATCCTGGCGGAGGGCCTGGACCCGTGTGGTTATGGGATCGATGCTTTTCTCTTTGCTAGTAGGCATTTGCTTGTAGTCTGTACTCAGACATGTATCTTCCGCTGTTGTATTGTATTTGAGGCAGTTGTATACCGATTGTATGAGATGTTGTATCCTTGTATCTGTAATGTTATGATATCATGTTGGAAATCTGGGGCATATGGCTATGTCATATGTCGCGGTGGGACCGATATGTGCTTCGTCCCCGGATCTGGGTGGAAACACCTAGATCTGGAACAGTACCGCATATCGGGCCTTACAGTGCTTCAAACCGCGATCGGAGGAATACAATGAAGCATCAGAGTCTAGCTACTACCTCCGGTACGATATATGGGGCTTGCGCGTATTCCTAAGTTGTTAATTTGATCAACATAATACGGGTTATCTGTTATAGAAAATATATCATTTAAGTCTTAAGAGTTCAGATGTTGTATTTTTTAATGGTATATTTTTATGTTAAACAATTTACATTAAGTTGGACAAATCAACAATTTAGGGATACGCGCAAGCCCTAAACATCGAAACGGAGGTAGTATATGATTTTAAAGAAAACACTATCAGAAGGTAATCCGAAAGTCGGTAGATGTCTTTGAATTTAGGATGCATCTCTGTTTTGCATTGACACTTTTATTTTTACATGAACTACGATTAAAGATAGTTTGAAACTAATATTCATTATATAAAATTATCCATCAGCTTAAAAAAATTTAGAACACAGTACAATGCAGACGCTCACATACACGAGCATACATCCATTCCTATGAACGCACGCACACATACCCTATCTCCATGAGCATCTTCACAATACTAGCCGGCACATTATCTTGAGATTGACGAAGTCGTCACAAATGACTCATAGTCGACGAGAACATCTCTTTATTGAAAGCACATCGCCAAAAGACCTGAAATATATCCAGGAAAATGCGAACAACAATGTTAAATCCTGGAGTTGAACTTTGATGAGTTGGTGATACCACAATCTTCGTAATCAATACAACCACATATTGATTCGCCCATTGGCTAAAATTATATATGCAGTACCATTTCTCGGTAACACTTCTTTATAAATATGCTTCGTTTGGATATGGGCAAATTGGTGAATTGTATGTCACGATCATGTGATACGGTGAGGATAGTTCTCACTCCTCGTTGGTTACCCCAAGTGGAAGGTGAGATGTAGCGTAGCAGCAAATTTCCCTCGGTGAAGATACCAAGGTTATCGAACCAGTAGGACTCCAAGAGATACAAGTAGGTGACAACGGCGCCAGAAATTACTTCGAGGCTAGGGATTTGACGTGGACCTGCACGCAGAAACAAATAACTTTTCTCCCAACGAGTACAGAGGAGTTGTCAATTCCTCCGGCCTTGCTGTTTACAAAGGATCAAAGCAAGAGATAATAATAGTGGCAACTGAAAGTAAAGACTGGAAGTAAATTGAGGGTGTAAACAATAATGTGAAGATGGACCGGGGTCCCGTGATTTTCACTAGTGATGTCTCTCTCCCAAAAGACGATAAAAGTGCTAGCGAGGTAAACAAATCACAGCTGGGCAATTGACAGGATTATGAAGGCACCGCAATGCTAACTATGCTGCAAAGAAAGGAATGTCTCAAAAGCAATGGGCAGTACGCCAAGGTAAGTAGACCGAAATCCAACTGCATCTACTACAAATCATTCACCTTGAGATATCTATCCAGAACATCTCGCTGGTATTAAGTTGCGAATCCCACCCAAAGTGTAAACTCAAAGCAACGGACAACTGCATTAAAAGAACTTTGCGTAAGGTAAACAATCCTTGCATCCGCGGATACAAGCACCATTGTTTTATCCCTGGTGGCAACAGCACATCCCCTAGTCTCATGTTTCAGTCACTCAAGCTAGACATCAAGGGGCTGAACCCACAATCAAGCATAACGCTCCCTCTTAGAGTTGCAACAAATCACTTGGCCAAAGTAAAATACCGCAATGGAGAACATGCAAGAATTTACTTAAGAACAAAATATAAAAGAGAAGAACCAAATATATTACTCATCACAATCTGAACATAGTCTCATAATCCATCAGATCCCAACAAACTCAGCATAGCAACGGCAGAAAATTAAAAAGGTGCCTCGATCATGTGAGGCAGCTCACGAGGTCTCAAAGTGGAAGCACAAAGAGGGGAGAGGAACATCACATAGCTACTGGTCACGGACCCATGGTCCAAGGGGAACTACTCACGGTACATACGGGAGGCATCCATGGCTATGGATGGTCTCCCGGAGGGGTTCCTCCTCTCGGCAGGGTGCCGCGGTAGCTTCTCCAGGCAGCCCCGATCTTGAAACAGCGGCGGCGGCGGTACAGAGGCGAGATCGCGGAAAAGAGATCGATATTAGGGGTTTACACCCAAGGGCTAAATATAGGCGAAGGGGGCACCGAGAGGGGCCACAGGGTTGCCAGGAGGCTCCCTGGCGCGGCCTAGGGTGGGGCCGCACCAGGGACCCTTCTGGAGTCCCTGTGGTGGGCCCCCTTCCCTCCTTTGGAGTTTCCGGAAGCTTCCGTGTCACTGATTTTTTTTATCTGATTTTTCCGGATTTTTTGGAGAACTTTTAATGGCCGGAAAACCTGAAATACAAAAACAACAGAAAACAGCAACTGGCAGCTGGGTGCACTGGGTTAATAGATTAGTCCAAATATGCTCAAAAGTGTATGAAAGTTCAAGCAAAACATGGCAAAGTCACACAAAACATGCATGGAGCAAGCATAAATTATAGATACGTTTGGGACGTATCAGAACCCTTTTTCGTGATATCTCCTCTGTTCCGCCGCCGCCGCGCTTCCAAGATCGGGACACCAGAAGACCTCTTCTTGGCACCCTGCCGGAGGGAGGAATCACCTCCGGGAACTTCTCCACCACCATGGATGCTTCCCGGATGATCCGTGAGTAGTCCACCTTGGACCATGGGTCCATGATCAGTAGCTATGTGATGTTCTCCTCCCCTCTTTGTTCTTCATGGATTAGACCTCGTGAGCTGCCCTACATGATCGATGCACATATGTAATCTTTCTGCTGTTGCTATGCTGAGTTTGTGGGATCAGATGGATTATGAGATTATGTTCAGATTGTGAGTGAGTTATATATTTGATTCTCTTCTTTTATATTTATGTTCTTGAGTAACTCTTGCATGTTCTCCGTTGCTGTTTATTGCTTTGGCCAAGTAGTAGGTAGTGATTGTTGGATATATGCTCTAGAGGCAAATAATATATGATTATTCCAATATATCTAAGCAAGTTCATAACCAGTTTCATATCGTGCTAGAACTGCGTCAGTGAAACAATGATGCAGGTGTGGTATAGAAACCCCCAGAGTTCCTAGTTAGCCTCTACATCGATAACTAGTTCATGGTCAACATGATGGCCGTGGTTTCGCGATCATGGACAATTAATTCTCTTGACTATGAGGTCACCTCACGGGTTAAGTGACGTGATGAACATTACCCAAAGTAAGCATTACAGCATGATCAAATCTTATGAAGGTTCAGTGTTGTAATTACAGAACGTGGTAGACCGTTCCTTTGACCGTGAGTACGTGCATAATCACTATCTTCCCGGATGCTTTGACTTACATCCCACCACCTGACTGAAATATGCGGGTCATAACGGTTGTATCTTAGGTATTCCGTGGAGATACGTTGAGGAGTATTGGTTACAAGAGCGGGATTTGTCAATCCATATAATGGATAGATACTCGGGGCCCACTCGGTGAGATTCCATCCATAAAGCTGCGCAGCGTGTGACTAGGTCACGGGGATGAATATCACGGGAATGAGTGAATAAGGATTTGTTCAGAACGAGGTTGAACCAGACATAGGATGTCATTGATCGAATCTCGGAACAATCCAGTATCGCTGACAAAGGGAATGCTATACGGCGTAAGGTCCAATCGGTGTTGATATCCGGAATGCACAGGGGTCATTATGGGCATCCAGGTCCCGCTGATGATCATTGACTGTTGCCTCTGCTCGGTCATGACTGGAGTGTTCTCGGACCGTAGGGTAACACACTTAAGGGCTCGATGAAATCGGAGACCTTTTCGGAACCATCGGAGCAACCAGAGAATAAAGGAGACAATATCGGAGGAGTACTGTATTGAACCGAAACAAGTTCGGAGTGAGCCGGAAGGGTTTCCGGAGCACCGGGAGATGGAATAATATGTTTTAGTTATTAATTAATTGAATTAATAATTAAAATCATTTTATTTCTAATTAATATGTGCTATGGGCCTTAGTGGAGAAAAAGGCCCATTAGGGGAATTAAAGGGAAAAAGAAAAAGAAAAAGAAAAAAAGGGGGGGAGGCGCCATGGGCCCTAGGGCCCATGAGGGGTGCGCCCACTCTCCCCCCTTGGCCGGCCACCCCTTAGCAAGGGGACTTTAGTCCCACATTGCTAAGGGAGGTGGGTTGACTCCCTCCCCCCAGCCTATATAAAGATGGGCAGGGTGCACATAATTAATAGAGAAAAATTCGTGAGAAAATAAATATAACTCCGAATTGAGATCGGTTTTCTCCGGTCTCCTCCCCTCTCTTGTCTCTTCCACGGTGGACTCCCTAGTGTGAGTCTATAGTGGGATTGAGGCTTCTCTGCTAGAATCGGAGGCCGTCGTGCTGCCGAAGCTCCGTCCGGAGGTCTACTTCCGCCACCTCCGCTGGATCGGAGAACGGAGGTCGTCATCGGGTCTCGTACGTGTGCGAGTACTACGAGGTGCTGCACGTGTGGCACTACACCCATCCGGGTGCTCAACACAGCCAGGGGGCTTTGAAACTTGATCGGCTACATCAACCACGTTTGCGGGAACGTTTCCCGCGCAACGGACTACACCCCGAGGTATGTTATTTCCGCACTGCTTTACGTTACGGTAATATGGCTAGCTAGATCTTGGGTTATGGGAACGCTAGTTAGAAAAATTTGTGTTTTCTGCTGCAAACCCCAACAGTGGTATCGGAGCTAGGTCTATGCTTAGTATTACTGTACGGATAGAACACATCGGGGATGTGGGCGTTGATTGTATGATTGTTACCCTCCCACGTGTACTTGTTCACATCTGCGGCATTGTTTGATGAAGCGGCCCCCGACCGACTTTACGCGTACTCTTACGCGAGACTGGTTCCACGCTTGACATACGGCTTGTACCGTATAAAGTGGCTGGGGGGGTGTCTGTCTCTCTACTTTAGCGGATGTGGCATTTTCAACGGAGGGCCCCGTGCGGGGTGTAATAGAGACAATCGTATGGTTGACGTTGTGGTTGACTCGTAGGTTAAAATCTGTTTAACTATGAAAGCCCTAGCAGCCACGTAAAACTTGCAATATACAACTAGATCGTCTAAACCTTGTATTGCTAAGTGGGGGCTATCGTTTTGTTTGTTTGTGGTGTAGTGATAGCTTTGCTATGTGTTACTAGTAAGTAGTAATCGTCATCATAAAACAAACTAAAATGGAGACACTGTAGACTTAGTGTTGCCATAGCCCAGACATCTTAAAACTTGCTAGTATAGGATACACGACGGTAGCATGTGATAAGATGATCCCTTAACAAAGCCAAACACAAGTATTCTACCGAAGTGTGCACCACCTGGAAGGTTCTCCCATATGGCTTGACGCTCCGTACATACCGGAGTTGTCCTACATATTCAATGGAGTTCGCATGAGGTTGGGTTCGGCGAGCCTAGCATATGCAGATATGGCCTTGCTGAACAGCATATAACATGGAGGTTAATTTGGCGAGCCTAGCATATGCAGATATGGCCTCGGAATACTAGAGATCGAAAGATCGAGCATGAGTCACAGTATATATAAGATAATGTGATCGCACAAGTTGTTGTCTACCTTTGAAACTGACCCGTCGGCCGTGTGATATTCGAGGTCGGGCAGTGAATCTGGATCATGTAATCACTAAAACTTCCTAGGGATGAAATGTTTTGGTGCGAGCTCATATGATTATATGAACTCATTGTTGTGAACTAGTCTTAATTGTGTTTCTTGCAATTATGTTTGTAGAAAATGAATGCACTAGAGCAATGTGAACTATCTTTCTTCATGGAAGGTGAAAGACTTAGATAAAATGGGTCAAACTTTGCTGATTGGTATTCACGCCTTAGGACGTCGCTCAAGAGAGCAGACATCTTGTTTACAATAGAAATGCATGTGGAAGAACATCCGGACGATCATGTTGGCGATCAAGAGATACTTGATCATTATGCTCGCCGACAGAAATGCTTTGTAGTCAGGAATGTCATGATCTTCAGCATGTCAGAGGAGTTGGGCATACAGTTACAGGACACTGGCCCATATGACATGATGGACACGCTAAAGACAATGTTCGTACGTGAGTTCAGAATTGCCAGATTTGAGTTAGAAAGCAAGTTTCTATCTACAAAGATGGAAGAACACACGAGCCTAGATGATCACTTAGACAGGATGCATGAGATGTACCTGACCCTGGTGGAGGACTATGAATATTGGACAATGAACGAAATCACCACGGAAGAGTTTGCAATAAATACGTTATTGCACTCACTCCCTCCGAGTTATGGTGATTATGTTCATAGCTATGTCGGAAGAGGAGCTAATATGAGTCTCCAGAACTTCATGAGTGATCTCTTGACCGCGGACATTGCTCCTTTCGAGGATGCAGAAGTCGTGGATGGAGAAGGTATATACTTGATATACTTTATAAATGTTTACTCCCTTATACAACAGTTGCAGTAAATGAGTATCTGATACTTATTCTGTTTTATGAAAACAGGACCTGCCGTTGCATGGACGGGAAGAGGTGAAATCGAGGATTGATGGATATCAAATCAGTTGATGGCCAGCATGGATTCCACCGAGACATCTATCATAGGAGATACTTAGAGTATTAGATAAATCTTATGTAATCATTATAGTATAACACTTAGTTGTGTGTCTTGCATCTCGCGAGACAAAGTTATTCATGTAATGAGACAAGTCAGTTGTTCCATCTTTATGAATAAAAGTGTGCTTATACTTTGATTACATCTTGATTTATGATATGATAGAAAGCATTTATAATACTACTATTATTGTCAAGAAATATTCAATGTTTAATGATAAAGTTGTCTTGATTATAACAAGTCGAGGATTTGATTGCATGAGGTGACTTCATAACTGATGAATTCATTAAATGTATGATCCATTAACTTGTGAGTTCATTATCGAATGAAAATCATAACTTGATTGCATGAGATGGATTAGATACACGATCTATGAACCTCTGCAATAAATATAATCGTGACAAGGTTCTAGCAAGTAGAACTTGTGCCAATCATTATACATAAATGATGTAGAATGGGCATGTGAGTTATCATTAAAAACTTCATATGATTAATTGAAAGTTGTATTCAATTGAGATCATAAAACTGAGATTCGGGAATCACAGTGAGAAGTGAGAATACAAGGATACATATCACTACGCTACGATCCGAAGTGATAAGTATTGGTATTGACATAATGGGAGACTTGTGGAAGTTGTACCACAAACTACGATGAAAGTTGAAAGTACTGGACTACTTAAACCATTCGTAGTCATACTAAACCATAGTATGGTCTAAACGTTCTTTCCCCTAGCACTATAGTTATTGTCGAATAAGTTGTTTAATTCATTAAGTTAAAACACCCACTTCATGAATAGGAAACCATCCTAATTCTAACGAGACATGATAGCTCCATAACTGATGGTGTTATAAGGTTTCTTAAAAGAAAGAACTTCTTTGTAATAAAACTACGAGCAATTGAAATTACATATTCTCCCCGAATAGCAAAATTTGTGTTGCTTAATTGGCAATACGAGAAAAGTCTCTCGACACGGATCCAATGGGAGATAATGGAAACTTTGACCAGGGTATTGGACCTTGCCTTCAGAATATCAGAGTATTGCAACGGAAGCATGTTCCGCTGTAATGACGCTATATAAGGAAGGATATGCCAAAGATGATTGATCTTGGTATATGAGTTGAAGCCATTGTTGAATTTAGAAGGTTATCATGAAAACGTTCTGTACAGAACAATAATCATGAGTCTTCTTAATAAAACAATAGGGAATAATATTGCTTGAAGACACAAAGGAATGATGGTAGCCTAAAGCACGAGGAGAAATGAAATAATATTGAGTTACATTAAGGATGGCTCACGTCCTGTGAAATAAATCGGGTATTTCATATTCTCGACAAACCGGAGAGTTATTGAGAATAATGTAATGGGCATAAGGCATTATTTGGTTATGACCAAAGTTCAATGGTGATTGACTACGGAAACGTGGGAATGCTTTAATCAATAAAATATTTCATTTACACTACGATGGACCATAGCCTGAAATTGCATCTCAGTCAAATTTGGGATTTGAAAGAGAATTGTAATGGGCATGACGAAGGTTGCTTCGTGAAAAGGATGGACTATAGTACCTCAAGACAGGAACCCTCAAACTTTATTTGATCAAGTGATTTTGTGATGACCAAAATATTGAGTGGGCCTGCAGTTTCATGAAACCGAGTGGGAGCTTTGAAGACTTCCCGGAAACTTGGAATGCAGAGGGCATTTTCTGAGTGGGAGCTTTGGAAGCATTGCCATTATGTGAGACATAGTGAACAATAGAATAACTTGATGAAAGCTGAACCACAAATATATGAGTATAAGATGGATATATTTGAGTGGGAGCATGATCATTGTCTCAAACATATATGCGTTGATATGTGTGAAGAATGATCTCATATGTATATATATGGATATGCATTGATTGTGTATATAGAGAATCGTCTCATATACATATGTGCATTATGATATATATAGAGCATAAGGCAAATAAAATACAAGATTGCAAGAATCTTCTTTTATGTGAAATACCAACACATTACACGTTGAAATCTATATGAGTAGATTAAGATACGAATAATGAAACGAAGCGAAGGTTGGAATAATCTTCTAAACAAGAAACAGGTTCTTGTGGCTAGAAATTATATAATGGATGAAATCCAAATATCACAAGCAATGTCTTGATGGAAGAATAGAGATGCACCATGTACTGGACATGTGATCTCATATGTTCTTGACATATGATTCTACCATACAACATGCGTTGTGAATCCAACAACAGAATGACTCAAAAGTTCTTGGAAGAAGAACAGATTCCGATGTGCTTTAGGAGTAAAACACAGAATCTGAATACAGTCCATGATTTCAGTATAGAGAGGCATACTGAGGACTATTCTCTAAAATATAGAAAGGATAATAGACTTGAATGTAATGCAAGATTACAATTGCAAGCCATATTATGGGTCTATATGGAATTAGAGGCATCACCAAAGACATGAAAGAAATGTGAGCAAAATTCACGGTACTACAAACATAATTCTACTTAAGAAAGTAGACGTATGGATTAAAGTTTAGCGTTAGAAGTGTTGGACTTCTGGCTGAGTGTGTTTCCCAGTATATATGACTAAGGATGAGTCTTCTAAAAGACTGAACCAAGAGATCATTGGAGTATACTGTGAAATAATAGTCTCACTCTCCCGCGAAACTTATATCCAACCATTATATGATAATGAGTGGTATGTCAAAAGAGTTTTTGACCTATACCAGTTGCAAAGGAAACATACGAATCTGAATTGGTGCAGTTCGTTGACGAACCCTCTTCCATGAGCGTGCATGATCAATGAAACACTTATGTGATAAGATGATTATGATCGGAAAACTGCGGCTAGATTATTAGCACTCTAGTGCAAGTGGGAGACTGTTGGATATATGCTCTAGAGGCAAATAATATATGATTATTCCAATATATCTAAGCAAGTTCATAACCAGTTTCATACCGTGCTAGAACTGCGTCAGTGAAACAATGATGCAGGTGTGGTATAGAAACCCCCAGAGTTCCTAGTTAGCCTCTACATCGATAACTAGTTCATGGTCAACATGATGGTCGTGGTTTCGCGATCATGGACAATTAAGTCTCTTGACTATGAGGTCACCTCACGGGTTAAGTGACGTGATGAACATTACCAAAGGTAAGCATTACAGCATGATCAAATCTTATGAAGGTTCAGTGTTGTAATTACAGAACGTGGTAGACCGTTCCTTTGACCGTGAGTACGTGCATAATCACTATCTTCCCGGATGCTTTGACTTACATCCCACCACCTGACTGAAATATGCGGGTCATAACGGTTGTATCTTAGGTATTCCGTGGAGATACGTTGAGGAGTATTGTTTACAAGAGCGGGATTTGTCAATCCATATAATGGATAGATACTCGGGGCCCACTCGGTGAGATTCCATCCATAAAGCTGCGCAGCGTGTGACTAGGTCACGGGGATGAATATCACGGGAACGAGTGAATAAGGATTTGTTCAGAACGAGGTTGAACCAGACATAGGATGTCATTGATCGAATCTCGGAACAATCCAGTATCGCTGACAAAGGGAATGCTATACGGCGTAAGGTCCAATCGGTGTTGATATCCGGAATGCACAGGGGTCATTATGGGCATCCAGGTCCCGCTGATGATCATTGACTGTTGCCTCTGCTCGGTCATGACTGGAGTGTTCTCGGACCGTAGGGTAACACACTTAAGGGCTCGATGAAATCGGAGACCTTTTCGGAAACATCGGAGCAACCAGAGAATAAAGGAGACAATATCGGAGGAGTACCGTATTGAACCGAAACAAGTTCGGAGTGAGCCGGAAGGGTTTCCGGAGCACCGGGAGATGGAATAATATGTTTTAGTTATTAATTAATTGAATTAATAATTAAAATCATTTTATTTCTAATTAATATGTGCTATGGGCCTTAGTGGAGAAAAAGGCCCATTAGGGGAATTAAAGGGAAAATGAAAAAGAAAAAGAAAAAAAAGGGGGGGGAGGCGCCATGGGCCCTAGGGCCCATGAGGGGTGCGCCCCCTCTCCCCCCTTGGCCGGCCACCCCTTAGCAAGGGGACTTTAGTCCCACATTGCTAAGGGAGGTGGGTTCACTCCCTCCCCCCTGCCTATATAAAGATGGGCAGGGTGCACATAATTAATAGAGAAAAATTCGTGAGAAAATAAATATAACTCTGAATTGAGATCGGTTTTCTCCGGTCTCCTCCCCTCTCTTGTCTCTTCCACGGTGGACTCCCTAGTGTGAGTCTATAGTGGGATTGAGGCTTCTCTGCTAGAATCGGAGGCCGTCGTGCTGCCGAAGCTCCGTCCGGAGGTCTGCTTCCGCCACCTCCGCTGGATCGGAGAACGGAGGTCGTCATCGGGTCTCGTACGTGTGCGAGTACTACGAGGTGCTGCACGTGTGGCACTACACCCATCCGGGTGCTCAACATAGCCAGGGGGCTGTGAAACTTGATCGGCTACATCAACCACGTTTGCGGGAACGTTTCCCACGCAACGGACTACACCCCGAGGTATGTTATTTCCGCACTGCTTTCCGTTACGGTAATACGGCTAGCTAGATCTTGGGTTATGGGAACGCTAGTTAGAAAAATTTGTGTTTTCTGCTGCGAACCCCAACAGTGACTCCAAGAGGGAGCGTTATGCATGATTGTGGGTTCATGCCCCCCGATGACTATCTTGAGTGACAGAAACATGAGTCTAGGGGATGCGATGTTGCCACAAGGGGGAAAACAACGGTGCTTGTACTTGCGGGTGCAAGGATTGTTTACTTTACGCAAAGTTCTTTAATGCAGTTGTCTGTTTCTTTGAGTTTACACTTTGGGTGGGATTCTCAACTTAATACCAGCGAGATGTTCTGGATAGATATCTCAAGGTGGATGATTAGTGGGTAGATGCAGATGGATTTCGGTCTACTTGTCTTGGCGTACCGCCCGTGCTTTTGAGCCTCTGATGGCAAGAGAGTGTTATACTCTTCAAGTCCTCGTTGATTACCCCAAGTGCAGGGTTAGATACATAGTGCAGCGGCAAGTTTTCCCTTGGCAAAGATACCAAGGTTTGTCTCCCGTAGGAATCCGAAGGATACAAGAAGGTGATAAAGTGAACAATGGCGCCGAGGTTGCTACTTCACCTGGACCTGCCCACAGATACAAATAACTTTGCTCCCAACGAGTATAGAGGAGTTGTCAATTCCTCCGGCCTTGCCGTTTATAAAGGATCAACGCAAGAGATAATGATAGTGGCAACTGAAAGTAAATTGAGGGTGTAAACAATTATATGAAGATGGACCAAGGTCGCGTGATTTTCACTAGTGATGTCTCTCTCCCAAAAGACGATAAAAGTGCTAGCGAGGTAAACAAATCACAGTTGGGCAATTGACAGGATTATGAAGGCACCGCAATGCTAACTATGTTGCAAAGAAAGGAAGGGCTCAAAAGAAATGGGCAGTACGACAAGGTAAGTAGACCGAAATCCACCTGCATCTACTACGAATCATCCACCTTGAGATATCTATCCAGAACATCTCGCTGGTATTAAGTTGCGAATCCCATCCAAAGTGTAAACTCAAAGCAACAGACAACTGCATTAAAAGAACTTTGCGTAAAGTAAACAATCCTTGCATCCGTGGATACAAGCACCGTTGTTTTATCCCTGGTGGCAACAACACATCCCCTAGTCTCATGTTTCTGTCACTCAAGCTAGACATCAAAGGGCTGAACCCGCAATCAAGCATAACGCTCCCTCTTGGAGTTGCAATAAATCACTTGGCCAAAGTAAAATACGGCAACGGAGAACATGCCAGAATTTACTCAAGAACAAAATACAAAAGATAAGAACCAAATATATTACTTATCACAATCTGAACTAAGTCTCATAATCCATCAGATCCCAACAAACTCAGCATAGCAATGGCAAAAAATTACAAAGGTGCCTCGATCATGTGAGGCAGCTCAAGAGGTCTCGAAAGTGGAGGCACAAAGAAGGGAGAGATAGATCACATAGCTACTGGTCACGGAACCATGGTCCAAGGGAAACTACTCACGGTACATACGGGAGGCGTCCATGGCTATGGATGGTCTCCCGGAGGGGATAGCTTCTCCCTGCAGGGTGTCGGAGCAGCTTCTCCAGGCAGCCCCGATCTTGAAACGGCGGCGGCGGCGGTACAGAGGCGAGATCGCGAAAGAGGAGTCCGTATTAGGGGTTTCCACCCTGTGACGCCCCCAAAATCAGACCGTGTACAGTAATCATACACGCAAGGTACACGATCGAGATCAAGGACTCACGGTAAGATATCACAACACAACTCTATAAATAAAATAATACAAACTGTTTAATACAAGCCAGGGGCCACGAGGACTCGAATACAACAGCTCGAGAGCACAAAGTTAGCGGAAGCAATAGAATCTGAGTACAGACACAAGGGTACAAGGATGCCTTAAGAAGGCTAGCACAAAAATCAAAAGGTCGAAAAGGCGAGGCCTCCTGCCTGGGAACCTCCAAACTACTCCTGGTCAAAGGGGAACTCGACGTCGTAGAAGGCACCGGGGATCATCATGTTGCGGTGGTCGGCATCGGGGATCTCCTGATCCTGGACTCCAAGGCTCCAACGTCGACTGCAGCGGCCAATCAGGCAAAACAATAAAAAGGGGAAATAAAGCAGGTGAGTATCTAGCATATCCGCGAGTCTTACGTCCGCTACTAAGCATTATGTATTTGTATCAATGGAAAGGGGAGGCTGTATATAGTGGACTGCAAGGTAGAAATCAGAATAAGGATAAGAAGCTAGGCCTATTGAAGACTAGCATCTTCTGACGTGTCTTGCAGCACAAGGAGAGAATCAGCCAACACTTTATATAAAGCAATAAAGTAACAATGAAGCAGAAGTTGCTGCAGCATTGTATAATATAAGTTGTAATGATTAATAATAATAATGCCTCCGAGTTCCCCTCCTCGACTCCCTGCGAGGAAGAAGATCCGGAACCATACAGTTTAATAGTAGTACTTTGTAGTGGTAAGATCCAGCTTCAGCATAAAGCGTCATGTTACCGCAGACACGGCTATTCGAATAGATTAAACTCCCTGCAGGGGTGCACTACTGTTCAGCCTGCACGCTCGGATCTCCAGGGTGGCGTGAACCTTGTTAGGGAACGCCCCACCGAGGCTATCCGGCACGACGCAGCCCATCCTAGGCTCGATAGAGAGGCCATCCGCCGGACTATATCCTATGCGCCAAGGGGTCTAGGACCCTCACCCTTGCACGCTCCTGCACGGTGTGTGGCTGGCCGGTGAAGCAAAAACAAATCCAAATACACACCGCTCGAGCGAAGAAGAACAACTTCCCGGCGCAGGTCGCGGTACTGCTGACGTCTGAAGATCTTTCGGACAAACTACGACGCAGGGGAGCCCATAACTCCTTATCCCACGTGAAGGTAGTGCGTACAGACCAACGGGTCTCTCAAGTCATCCGCCGAACCATTTAGCATTTTAATTAACCTGCGTGACAACCGTTATCGTTGCCTCGACTTAACCGACCCGCGGACAACGACAACATTCAGGACCACCAGTACATCGGTGCCTGCCCTGTCGTCCCACCAAGTCTCTGCGGTTACCAACAAGATGAACTGTCTCCTTACCTTGTCTCGCGTGTGCTCTTGGTAGAGCTCGACTTTTCGTAGTTTGGTAACTCTCGTGAGATACGAGCAGTGGCCAAGCACGCCAGTAACGTCGGTCGTACCCTCCCTATCGCTCCCGACAATATACCGCTCGCGGGCACCGTTGGGTCGCCCGACTCTTACCTTTAAGGACACCAGTTGGTTCGAGTGCCTACCATTTAAGTGAAACCAGGAGGTATCACCCTCGATGGCACACTTAAAGAGGTTTGACAGAGACATCAGCGGAATGAACTACAGAGGTAAACCTTGTATCATCCCGGTGATGCTAAGCTACTGAGCCGACGAGAGTGAAATACGAGTTCGTCCACTCGTAAGGGAAACTCGAAGCGACTCGGCAGAGTCTTGCCGTTGTAGGTTCCCTAGGGCGTCTGCATTGATCTGTACCTATTGCAGTTGTATATATTTTGTATCCGCGTCACTCCCCTGAGTGGCCACGGCCCGCTATCTAATCCTAGCTAACAATGCGCAGGGCTCACTACTTAATATAATATATAGATATAGCAGGCAACATAGGATAAGGAAGGTACAACAAGGGGCGACAAAATCAGGCTATGCAATTGAATAGGATTATAACGTAGCAGCAACAGTAACCATGCCTAGTGCAAGAAAGTACGGAAAGGTAGGCGATATCTGGGGAAGAGTATGGCTCTGCTTTCCTGGAAGCTCGACGGTAGAGGTACGATCGTCGACGAAGTAGTCGTACTTGACAACGATGTCGTCGGCGGCAACAACGGGGTCTACCGGAGAATAAGGGGGGGAACAGTAAATACACAACAATAATAACAATACATGGCGGACGCATTGTTAACGGTGTTCTAAAGCAGCGCAAAGTGTTTGGATCGGTGCGGGATTTATCCGGGGTTGACTCATCAGTATCAGTTGATTACCGAACAGATGATCCGAAGGGGAAGGTTCCATGTCTGCAGTGTTAGAGACATCTGACGGACATGTGGATATTGTATCCATGATCGTTGATTCATTCCGAGCAACTTTCATGTTAAACGTAAATTCATCCGGCAGGTTTTTATCGGCACCGGGAAAATATCGACAGACGGCCCAGAGGGGGGGAATGTCGATGCTCGGTAAGTTGGAGGGGGGTGGTAGTCATATGGATAGTGTATTCGTATTTGTTATATTTTTCTGATCAATTTTCATGTATAAAGTTTTTTTGAATCTGACTTACAGTTTAAAAGATATTGATTTTTCAAAGTTTTAAATTATTTAAATCAATTTCTGGATTTTATTTTATTAAATAAATAAGCATTATCCAAAACAGTGCAGTTTGACTGGTCAAACCTGACCAATGGGTCCCACTGGTCAGCCTCACATGTTTAATAAACATTTTATTTAATTTAGAAGTAGTAGGGCCCAACTGTCATCCTCACTAGTTTAATAAAAACATTAATTTATCTAAACAACATCTGGGGTCCACATGTCATTCACTGACTTAATTAAACAAAGTAAATTTATCTAATTAAGTTAATCTATTGGGGGTCTGCATTTAAGTGTCTTGTCCATTGTAATAATATTTATCATATCTTATTTAACCCCCCTTTGGGGGGGGCCATCTGGAAGTGGCCCAGCTCGCCCCCTGGCTAGGCACGCACGGGCGGACGTACGGGACTCCGGCGGCCAAGGGCATGGGGGCGAGGCCACTTCCGGCGAGGCCTCTCCGATGAGAGGGGCGCGGTGGGGGGGGGTTAGGTGACGAGTGGGAGCGGCCTCCAGGGAGCACCCAAAGCGCACGGGGAGGAGGCAAAGGGCGTCCCGGCCATGGCGAGCACGGTGAGGAAGAGGGGGTGGCCACGGGTCATAGTGGCCGCGGTCAGGAGGGGCTGCTGGCGTGGCCCTGGCGCGTCCAGCAGGCGGCGACCACGCGCACAGGGCACGGCCAGGGGTGTCAGGGCGTGGTGTAGGGGGCGGGCGTGGTCGTATTAACCGCGGCCATGGCGACCCGGCGGCGACAAGGAGAGGGGATACAACGGAGATTCGGAGACGGGAAGGAGGCGAGTCGATGCGGAGCTCACCGTGGGCACGGTGAAGGCGACGACGAAGGCTGAGGAGGTGTGACGGCGAGGAATTCCTCGGAGGAGCTCGGCGACCGTGGCAGAGGGGATCGGCTCGATGGCGACTGTATGGGACGGCCCAACTCGGTTTGACACCCGAGATGGACGCGGTAGAGGGCGGCGGTCCTCCTGGACAACCTCTTGCGGCGTGGGGGTTCTCCGGTGCACAGCTACGATGACGGCGCGGCGACCACAGCTTCGGGGCGCCATGGCAGAGAAAGGCGAGGGCGACGCGAGGGAAGGGGAAGTGGAGGGGGGCTCTAGGGTTTCCAGAGGGAGGGGGCTCGGGGTCACGGGGGCCTCTTATCCCCACCGACTAGCCAGGATGGCCGCCACGGCGTGGCCGGCACCATGGATGCGCGCCACGACATGGTGAACAGGGGAAGGGAAGAAGACAAAGGAGGAGGGAGTGGGCCGGGTGGCTAGGCCTTGCCCTGGCCGTAGTATAGGGTTTTTCTCTTTTCTCTTTTCTGTAATTCTTTTACTCACTGTTTTATTTAATATAAGTACCAAATAACTTTTGTAAAATGTGCCACTGATCCAATTAAATATTTTGTAACATCCTAAGTTGGCACAAAAAGTTTGGGGCTTTTATAAAATCTTTTGCTATTTGTTTTTGAGTTGCAACTAATAAAAAGGGACTTTTGGCTTCTGATTTTATTTGTTTAATTTATTTAATAGCTTAATAAATTCACATTGTTGTTCTAGCATGGTCTAATGATTATTTGGGATTTAACAAAAGTGGTTGCACCAATTTTGGACAAGGTTTTATTTATCACATATTTTAATATTCATGAAAAGGCATTTGGAGTTTGTGTTGATTCAAAAATGATCAAGGCATGATTAGCAACAGTAATTGTGATTACTGTAGCGTGACACCCGGGGTGTTACACACCCCGAGGGGTAAATATAGGCGAAGGGGGGTGTCGAGGGGACCCACCAGGCAGCCAGGAGGCCTCCTGGCGCGGCCTAGGGTGGGGCCACGCCAGGGACCCTCCTGGCCTCCTGGTGGTGGTCCCCCCTCCGCTCCTTTGGTGTTTCGGAAGCTTCCGTGTCGCTGATTTTTTAATCTGATTTTTCCGGATTTTTTGGAGCACTTTTAATGGCCGGAAAACCTGAAATACAAAAACAGCAGAAAACAACAACTGGCAGTTGGGTGCACTGGGTTAATAGATTAGTCCAAATATGCTCAAAAGTGTATGAAAGTTCAAAGAAAAACATGGCAAAGTCACACAAAACATGCATGGAGCAAGCAGAAATTATAGATACATTTGGGACGTATCAACATCCCCAAGCTTAATTCCTGCTCGTCCTCGAGTAGGTAAATGATAGAAAGCATAATTTCTATGGTGACATGCCACACAACCATATAAGGACTTTTAAGTAAAGCAATCAAAGCATGCAATTCAATTCAATTCTTAACAAGCAAGAGTCTATATTAGCATTGACACAAGCAACAAAAGAACAAAAGGTGCAAGAGCTCTCGCTGTCCGTGACTCGAATGTCTCCAGATGGTGTTTGCGTGCAAGCAGGGGATAGGGAAATACGAGAGAAAAAGTAATTGTTGTTGAGAACAACTATCTACTAAAGTTTCACACTTAGTCTCCTTTGGATTCTTATCTTGACTCCTCCCTAGACCACTAGTCAGGTACAAGTCAAACTGATCCACTCCCTTTCGATATTTTGAGCACTCATGCAATGGATGAGCGTGAGCAAGAAGGTTGACACTAAAATGCGAAAATAGAAAGAAGGTGGAGGAGGAAGACAAAAAGGTGTGAAAGGCTCAGATCAATGAGGACAATCATAGGTGAGAGAAGGCCATATGATAGATATGATGTGAGGAGTAGGGATTGCCATGCAACGGATGCACATGTGAGCTAAAAGCTCTCCAATGGAACTAGTGGGGGTGCATCCAACTTTCTTGCTCAAGAAGACCTAGAGCTCGTTTGAGGAGGCTCATCATTGGAATATACAAGCCAAGTTCTATAGTGTGAAGGTCCCCACATAGCTAGATGCATGATGATGATCTCTATGGAGTACAAGAGATAGAGGATGAAGTACTAGTGTGGATCTCTCAAAAGGAATAGTAGTGTGCCCCCTTCTCTCTTTTTATTTCTTTTCTCTTTTTTCTATTTTATTTATTTTTTTGGTGGCCTCAATGGCTCTTTCTATTTAACTCTCATTTGTCCTCTTTGGGTTCTTTTGATTTTGTCCTCTTTGGGATCTTTTCCTCACTTTAGGGGAAACACTCTATATTTCACAAGAATATAGGAGATCTTTCACACTTCACAAAGGTACCCACATAAAGAAGGTATAACTATCAAGATGCAAATGTATGACATGAAGATCAAGTCATGAGAAGATGGATGTTGCATGGCAATGTATCTCGGAAAGGCTATGGAAATGCTTTGTAGGTAGGTATGGTGGCTGTTTTGAGGAAAGATATAAGGAGGTTTATGATGACCGAGCGTATCGTGCCAAGGGTTTGGATGCACCGGCGAAGTATGCGCCAACTTGATATGTACAAGACCAGATGTTTCCTATGCTCTGAGTATATGTAGCAAATACCAGAGCAACCCAGGTAGTGCACACTGTTTGAAGACCCCATGGAGATCTACTGTGACAATAGTGGAGCCGTGGCGCAAGCTAGAGAACCAAGGTCCCACCAGAAATCCAAACACATTGAACGTCGTTATCACAAAATCCGAGATTTCGTTGACAAAGGATATGTGAAAGTATGCAAGATTCACACGGACCTGAACGTGTCAGATCCGATGACGAAGCCTCTTCCACGAGCAAAGCATGAGCAACACCGAACAGCCATTGGTGTGAGAGAACTTATGTAACTAGTATTATTGTATCTAGTGCAAGTGGGAGACTGTTGGATATATGCCCTAGAGGCAATAATAAAGTGTGTTATTATTTATATATTCATGTTCATAATTAATGTTTATATTTCTGTGCTATAATTGCAATGATCCTGACTGTGAGATTCAGAAGAAAACTCATATGCATGTGTGGAAATGTAAACAACAAGAGTTCCTGGTTTTGCCTCTAAGACCAGCCCATGTGCTTATTGATGATTATGTTTTCTTAATCATGGACATTGTTCTTGTAACAAGGATGTCAATAGCAATGAGAGCATATTGTTAGCAGAACAAAGATGTTGAACCGACCCCAGTGTTAAATGATTGAAGGTTTAGTGGAAGCAAGTAAAGAGCAAAGAATATGGCTAAGGTATTTTGGAATTGTTTCAGATAACTTTAGTTCATATGAAAAATGGTAATGGGAATAGTTTCGGTGATCGGTGGACATCTTAAACAATATGTTGTGTTCACCGGACATATTAACCTAAGCCCGGATTGTTCCGAAACCTATTTAGATGGCTCCGGAACATTCGTTAGAGGTCCCGGAAGGTATTGGAAGTGCTCTAGAAGTGTCCGGAATGTCCCGAAACGGTCCCGGTAGGTCCCGGAAGGTCCTGGAAGCTTCTAGAAGGTTCCGGAAGGTTCCGGGCAGTACCACCCACTGCCCTGCGCCCCTGGCCTTGGGGGGCAAGCCACCTAGGCTGCCCTGGCCGGCCAGGTGGTGGGGGCGCACCAAAAAGGGGTGGGAGATCCTCCAGGTGGGATTTCCAAATACCATTATGGAAGGTTTCCGGTGGGAAGGTGTGGGAAGCTTTGGAAGGCTTGGGAGTCCAAGTTGGACTCCCAAACCTCCTTGAGCTGCGCCCTAGACCCCTTGGCCACCTATATAAGGTGAGCCAAGGGGGGGGAGTTTAGACAAGCCCCTGCGCCTCCCCCCTTGCCCTAATTGCTAGTTGCTCCACTTTTAGACCCCGGTTTAGATTCTAATCTAGATCGGAACTCGCTAGGGTTTTCTCTCTCTAGTTTTCTCGGAAGCGTTCTTCTCTGGACGGCGGAGCGCTGCCGGATTGCTGTGCCAGACGTGTGGATACCGGTGGAGAGATCATAGCTTTGATCTTGCTTCGAGGACCATCTTCTTCTCGGAGATCTGTTCGAGGGATTGTTCGTGGGAGATCTTCTTCGACTACTTCCACTACGTCCACGTTGCTTCATCAACTCTTCTTCCGCTGCAATCGTTGGTGAGCATAAAACCTAAACCTTGTATGTGATCTATCTTGGATGATCTTGGGTTCCCGTTACGTAGGCACGAATTTTTTGAATTCTACTACGTTTCCCAACAGCGGTATCATGAGCGATCCTTGATTAGATGCATGTTTAGGTAGATCATATGTTGATATGAGGCATTGATTTTCTTGTTTGCTTCCCTATCATGTGATTTGTTCTTTGCTCGACGGCATGATGTGATTTTGCTACAAGGTTTGAGTTTTGCCATGATCCCTCTATGCTGCTCTTAGTATGCTGGTTGCCTTGATCATGGACTACATCAAATTCCTTGGATCTCATCCTAGTCTTGCTATAGAAAATTTTACATGAACGGGCTTGTGGATTTTATGAACTCAAATCCACACGGGGGTCACGCGTTTAACGAAGTTTGGCTTGTGGCATTAGTTGCTACATGCACCCCATATGTTAAACTAGCAACAAAAGAAGTATCGTGTTTTGTTTTGTCTAGGTTTTCTCGTTTGCCCTGTAAACCTGCTTAACAACCACGATAAAATTTGCAACAACCCGTATAGATAGCGATCTAACTCGTTTTTGCAGAAAGTGCATGTGATGTGGTATAGCCTTCAAGATTTGCAATGTGTTTTGTATGAGATGCTATATGATGTAATATTTTTGCGGCCTGCGAGCCGTAGTACGGCATGATGACTGGAGTCATATGATTGTCACTTAATTATGGCCTGCGTGCCAGAACTGTTTAGTAGCTTGAGGCAAGGCTATAGATAGAGACGAGGTGATGATCAAATATGTGAAGGTGGACCCCAACACACATGTCGAAGCCGTGAGGAGGTCCCGGCGCCAAGGACAAAAGGTGGTGGGTGGAGACTTCAACCACGGAGTCATGAAGGCAACGAAAACTTCAAGACACAAAGGGCTATACCATGTCACACTTTTTATGAATTGCCTGTGATGTTAATCCTTTGATGCACCCTTGTTTGATGCGCGGTAGTCGTGTTTTATTAGGGTGATCTCTCGCAAAATAATATCAAGTTGATAGTGTTCTCCCAACTGTAGCACCATCTATACTATGTTTCACACCGGAGCAGGTCATGTCACATGGGTGCACACGGTGTGACGCATAAAAGATGGGTGTGTTAAAAGAACACACAGCATATTACACTTGGTTATCTTGACGGTTTGGATAAAAGTTTGCTACCGGAACACGCCCATCGAAAGATGAACAAGAATCACCTTGCGTGATTGGCAAGTTGGCCTACCAGTTCAGTCTAAGTCATCAGTGATGTCACATCAATGGCGGACGACTAAACTTGGATCTTGAATCACTTAGAATCAACTACGAGAGATGTTGGTCTGAGTGGGAGCACTTATTAAATTAATAGTATGATTAATTAGTGCAACTTAATTATGAACATTGTCTAAAGTGAAACTTGTGTTGTAGATTGAAATGGCCCGTGTCAATCCCCAGTTTAACTTAGGTCCGTTGATTGAGAAAGAAAAATTGAAAGTTGATGAAAGCAACTATGCGGACTGGGTTCGTTCCCTGAGAATTGTACTCAGGAGTGCTAAGAAGGACTATGTCCTGACGACACCTCTCCCGGCAGCACCGGGGCCTGAAGCCACGGTAGCTGAGCAGAATGTGCATCAGACTAAGCTTGATGATAGCACCGCAGTTCAGTGTCTTATGACTGCGTGTATGGAATCAGAGTTACAAGGGAGGTTTGAAAACACCGATCCCCACTTAATTGTTAAGGAGTTAGACGCTCTGTATGCCAAACACGCTAGAACTGAACGGTATGAGGTAACTCATGCCATGTGGAATTGCAAGATGAAAGAAGGAACACCTGTCAGTGAGCATGTGATAAAGATCATGCGCCTTGGGCAAAGGTTGACTGAGCTGGGATTTCCGGTCCCGGAATCACTGGGTACAGATATTGTTCTCATGTCACTCTCGCCAAGTTTCAAAGACTTTGTTCAGAACTATCGCATGAACGAGATGGATAAGTCAGTTAATGAACTGCTTGCAATGCTGAAAAATGCGGAGACTACCATGCAGGCTGACCCTAACTATACGTTGGCGGTTAGCAAGACCACCAGTTTCAAGAAGAAGGGCAAGTCCAAGGGCAAGGGCGCCGGCAAGCCTGGCGTCAAGATCAAGAAACCCTCTGGCACCGGCCCTAACAAAGATACTGAGTGCTTCTACTGCAAAGCTAAAGGTCACTGGAAGAGGAACTGCAAGAAGTATCTGGCAGATAGAAAGAAGCCTGGTTTTACCAGCGAAGGTATAAAAGTTATATATGTCATAGATGTTTTTCTTTCCGGCCCTCACTCTAAGTCATGGGTATTTGATACTGGAGCTGTTGCTCATATCTGTAATTCATTACAGGGACTAAGGAGAATAAGGAAGCTGGAAAAGAATGAAGTGACGATGCGTGTCGGAAATGGAGCTACGATCTCTGCTAAAGCCGTGGGCGTCTACACTATACATCTACCTTCAGGATTTACCATAGAATTAGATAATTGTTATTTCGTTCCTGCTATTTGTAAGAACATTATGTCCGGATCATGTTTAGTCCGTGACGGTTATAATTTTAAGTCTGAGAACAATGGTTGCTCCATTTACTTGAACAATATGTTCTATGGTTTTGCACCTATTAAGAATGGGCTGTTTTATTTAGATCTTGATTGTAGTAACGACATCTTGAACACTAGCTCTAAACGTCTCAAGCAGACTGATAATACCACTTACATGTGGCACTGCCGTCTAGGTCACATCGGAAAGAAATGCATGCAGAAACTTCATAAAGATGGAATTTTGCAATCTTTTGATTTCGAATCATTTGATAAATGTAAGGCTTGTCTGATGGGAAAATTGACTCGGACGCCGTTCACAGGTCATGTAGAACGGGCGACTGACTTATTGGAAATAATACATAGTGATGTGTGTGGTCCGATGAGTATACCAGCACGCGGTGGATATCTCTACTTCGTAACTTTTACTGACGATTTGAGTAGATATGGCTATATTTACTTGATGAAGCAAAAGTCTGAAACTTTCGAAAAGTTCAAAGAATTTCAGAATGAAGTTGAGAATCATCGTGACAAGAAAATCAAATTTCTACGATCCGATCGTGGTGGTGAATATCTTAGTCATGAGTTTAGAGAACACCTCATAGAGCGTGGAATCGTTTCACAGCTGACGCCACCTGGAACTCCACAAAGAAATGGAGTGTCTGAGAGGCGTAACCGAACTTTGTTAGACATGGTAAGGTCTATGATGTCATTAACTGATCTGCCACTATCTTTTTGGGGTTATGCGTTAGAGACTGCCGCTTTTACTTTAAATAGGGCGCCGTCAAAGTCTGTGGAAACGACACCATACGAGTTGTGGAATGGGAACAAACCCAACATTTCGTTCCTGAAAATTTGGGGTTGTGATGTTTATGTAAAACGTTTACAACCGAACAAACTCGACCCTAAAGCAGACAAGTGCTACTTTGTAGGTTATGCCAAAGACACCGTAGGCTATTCCTTTTACCACCCCTCCGATGGCAAAGTCTTTATTGCTAAAGGAGGAACTTTTCTTGAGAAAGAGTTTCTTAACAAAGAGGTGAGTGGGAGGACAGTACAGCTTGATGACGTTAGTGAACCTTCGGAACCAAGGAATGAAACGACGGAAGTTGTTCCGGCAGTCATTCCAATGAAGGAACCGGAAGCTCCTGCAAGTGATGTAGGGACTTCTGAGAAGCTGGAGACTGAACCAAGGAGATCAGGCAGAGTACGTCAGCTACCCGAGTGGTACGCTAACGAAGTATTCATATTGGAAGATGATGAGCCTGTGAACTACAAAGAAGCGATGATGAGCCCCAACTCCACTGAATGGCTACAAGCCATGAAATCCGAAATGGAATCCATGTACGAAAACCAAGTATGGGACTTGGTGATCCCTCCAGAGGGTGTGAAACCAATTGCATGTAAATGGATTTTCAAAAGAAAGACAGACGCGGATGGTAATATCACTATTCATAAAGCTAGACTTGTTGCGAAAGGGTTCCGACAAGTGCAAGGAGTTGACTACGACGAGACTTTCTCGCCAGTAGCAATGCTTAAGTCTGTGCGGATTTTACTAGCAATTGCTGCATATTTCGACTATGAGATATGGTAGATGGACGTCAAAACAGCTTTCCTGAATGGGAACCTCGAGGAGAATGTATACATGATACAACCTGAGGGTTTTGTCGCACCAAAGGATGCTGGAAAGGTGTGCAAGCTTAAAAGATCCATCTATGGACTAAAGCAAGCATCACGGAGTTGGAATCTTCGTTTTGATGAAGTGGTCAAAGGTTTTGGCTTCATCCAGAATGGCGAAGAAGCTTGTGTTTACAAGAAATTAAGTGGGAGCGCAATATCTTTTCTAATACTGTATGTAGACGACATATTGTTGATTGGAAATGATAAAGAATTTCTTAACACTATAAAGGAGTCATTGAAAAGCAGTTTTTCGATGAAAGACTTAGGTGAAGCCGCTTACATATTAGGCATTAAGATTTATAGAGATAGATCCCGGCGCCTAATAGGGCTGAGCCAGAGCACGTATATAGACAAGGTTCTGAATAGGTTCAGAATGGAGAAATCTAAGAAGGGATTCCTCCCAATGTCACATGGTTTGGTACTCTGCAAGAGTCAGTGTCCTAAGAACACTGAGGAGCAGGTAGAGATGAGCATAGTTCCATATGCTTCGGCAATTGGATCTGTTATGTATGCCATGATATGTACAAGACCAGATGTTTCCTATGCTCTGAGTATATGTAGCAAATACCAGAGCAACCCAGGTAGTGCACACTGGGTAGCAGTCAAAAATATTTTGAAGTATATAAACAGAACTAAGAATATGTTCTTGGTATTCGGAGGTGATGAAGAACTTGTTGTAAAGGGTTACACTGACTCAAGCTTCATGACAGATCCGAATGATTTCAAATCTCAATCAGGATATGTTTTCACAATCAACGGGGGTGCCGTAAGTTGGAAAAGTTCTAAACAGAATACGGTCGCGGATTCTACAACGGAGGCGGAGTACATCGCAGCTTCAGAAGCTACGAAGGAGGGATATTGGATTAAGAAGTTCGTCACTGAGCTAGGTGTGGTTCCTAGTGCTGAAGACCCCATGGAGATCTACTGTGACAATAGTGGAGCCGTGGTGCAAGCTAGAGAACCAAGGTCCCACCAGAAATCCAAACACATTGAACGCCGTTATCACAAAATCCGAGAGTTCGTTGACAAAGGATATGTGAAAGTATGCAAGATTCACACGGGCCTGAACGTGTCAGATCCGATGACGAAGCCTCTTCCACGAGCAAAGCATGAGTAACACCGAACAACCATTGGTGTGAGAGAACTTATGTAACTAGTATTATTGTATCTAGTGCAAGTGGGAGACTATTGGATATATGCCCTAGAGGCAATAATAAAGTGTGTTATTATTTATATATTCATGTTCATAATTAATGTTTATATTTCTGTGCTATAATTGCAATGATCCTGACTGTGAGATTCAGAAGAAAACTCATATGCATGTGTGGAAATGTAAACAACAAGAGTTCCTGGTTTTGCCTCTAAGACCAGCCCATGTGCTTATTGATGATTATGTTTTCTTAATCATGGACATTGTTCTTGTAACAAGGATGTCAATAGCAATGAGAGCATATTGTTAGCAGAACAATGATGTTGAACCGACCCCAGTGTTAAATGATATACTTAGAGAACTCATCGTAAAACAAACGTTATAAGTCATATCATAAAATGTTGTTATATACATAGTTCCTTAGACCATGAGAATGTCGAGTCACTTCACACAAGAAGATGTGCTTTGGTTCTTAGATGAATCTTCCCGTAAATGGGAAGTAGTAAAATAAGTTCTGGGTACATTGGACAGTGTGTCTAGTAACAGTGATAGTTCGAGAATGGGATTTGCTCCTTCACGATGAAGAGATATAGACTCAGGGCCCACTCGGTATAACGGTATCCATTCTCGTCTGGCCAGACACTTTGTGATTCAGTCACAGGGATACCGGAATACATAACGAGGAATGAAGACAAATGAAATGAGGATAACTAATGGCTTGTGATCAAGAAGTTGTTTCACATAGGTGCCAAACTTCTCTCCTCTAACTTTGTCATGTATCGCGAAGCAAAAGGAATAGTATACGATAAACATAAAGGTTCACTCGAAGTCTTTTCGTGTATGTGTGGGAGTCAACATGGGTGTCCATGGCTCCGCTGTTGATTATTGACGAATGACTGTAAGTCTGGAAAGCGTTCCGAAGTCATGTCCACATAATACCGAACCTATTGGGTCACACACTTAAAGTGCAGTAATCTGTTAGAATACTAGGATGATTGAAGGTTTAGTGGAAGCAAGTAAAGAGCAAAGAATATGGCTAAGGTATTTTGGAATTGTTTCAGATAACTTTAGTTCATATGAAAAATGGTAATGGGAATAGTTTCGGTGATCGGTGGACATCTTAAACAATATGTTGTGTTCACCGGACATATTAACCTAAGCCCGGATTGTTCCGAAACCTATTTAGATGGCTCCGAAACATTCGTTAGAGGTCCCGGAAGGTATTGGAAGTGCTCCAGAAGTGTCCGGAATGTCCCGAAACGGTCCCGGTAGGTCCCGGAAGGTCCTGGAAGCTTCTAGAAGGTTCCGGAAGGTTCCGGGCAGTACCACCCACTGCCCTGCGCCCCTGGCCTTGGGGGGCAAGCCACCTAGGCTGCCCTGGCCGGCCAGGTGGTGGGGGCGCACCAAAAAGGGGTGGGAGATCCTCCAGGTGGGATTTCCAAATACCATTATGGAAGGTTTCCGGTGGGAAGGTGTGGGAAGCTTTGGAAGGCTTGGGAGTCCAAGTTGGACTCCCAAACCTCCTTGAGCTGCGCCCTAGACCCCTTGGCCACCTATATAAGGTGAGCCAAGGGGGGGGGGGAGTTTAGACAAGCCCCTGCGCCTCCCCCCTTGCCCTAATTGCTAGTTGCTCCACTTTTAGACCCCGGTTTAGATTCTAATCTAGATCGGAACTCGCTAGGGTTTTCTCTCTCTAGTTTTCTCGGAAGCGTTCTTCTCTGGACGGCGGAGCGCTGCCGGATTGCTGTGCCGGACGTGTGGATACCGGTGGAGAGATCATAGCTTTGATCTTGCTTCGAGGACCATCTTCTTCTCGGAGATCTGTTCGAGGGATTGTTCGTGGGAGATCTTCTTCGACTACTTCCACTACGTCCACGTTGCTTCATCAACTCTTCTTCCGCTGCAATCGTTGGTGAGCATAAAACCTAAACCTTGTATGTGATCTATCTTGGATGATCTTGGGTTCCCGTTACGTAGGCACGAATTTTTTGAATTCTACTACGTTTCCCAACACAACTCTCAAAGTGAGAAAGGGAAATGCACGATACCGAAGAGACTAGAAAAAGTATAGGTGGGTGGAAGTGTCAACTTTCGAATACTCACATTAGTCCGAAGAACTCATGCAATTATTATCGGTAACTCTCAATCTAATCAGGAGGTTCACAGAGAGACAAGTACCCCGAGGAGGAGTGTATGGGGGTTTGGTTATCCTTGCGCATCCTCGACTCATGGTACGTGAGTGTACTCTAATATTCGAACCCTCCGAGGTTAGTGATCCATCTAGTAGCTAGAGTTCTCAACAGGGTTTTTTGGTTTTCGAAAAACACACGGATTGCCCAAAATACGACATCTATCACGAATAGGCTCGAGCTCTTGACACCAAAAGTTCAAACATTACTCTAGTCAATACCTCAAAACTATTGCAAGTTACTACTACAAAGAGAAAAGCAACTTCAACTACCTACTTCTAGTCAAGACACAAAACTCAGTGCAACAGGCAAATTCTCTAACGAGATAAAACATGCAACCTATAGAAAGTTCAACCTAAAACAAAAGTAAAGCTCTAGAAAAACTAAAGCACTACAACTAAACAGAGCAACAGCTAAGAAAAGAAAAAGAACAACTCATAGCTAAAAGAATAAGCATGCAAATCCTATGAGGAGCTCTAGATTCAAGCGGAGCGTGTATATCTCCCGCACAAAAGAGTAAGTAAGCTGGGATCTAACTTGTTACTACAGCAAACAAAGAAAAACAAACCTAGAAAAGTAAAGAGCGAGACGCTCCAAGTATAGCACACAACGCATGAAGCGATAAAAATATAGTGTAACAAGAGATGAACTGATAATTGTTGATGAAGAAGGGGATGCACGGGGGCATCCCTAAGCTTAGACGCTTGAGTCTCCTTAAATATTTATTGGGGGTGCACATGGGCATCACCAAGCTTGAGCGTTTGACTCTCCAAGATCTTCTTTCATCATCTTCCATCGCACACTTGAAAACTCCCTTCATACATAACTCATTGTAGACTGATTAAAGAGGTTAGTACCCTAATAAAATAATTTTTTATCCACTGGAAATAAAGATAATCTTGAAGAGCTACTGTTTCTAAATATTGACAAAAAAAATTGCAAAGAAAATGCAAGCTTAAGGTTTGCAAAAGTAAGGAGAGACAAAACGTGGTAGAATCTGTGAAAAACAGAACAACAGATAGAAAAGAATTTTTTAGGGATACTTCTGCAACTCAAATCAAAAAACTCAGAACATACGCAAGTTTGGTAATTGTATAGAGCACTCTGTGTAAAACTTTCAGCTTAAAAATATGAACTGGGATTTTTCTCTGATTTTTCTAGTCACGAGGACAGAATCTGTTTTCTGGACAGCATGTCACAACTTTCACTTCCCTTGTCGTATGAGGCTATAAAAGGCACAAGCTTGAAAAGTAAAGATACAATGATGTTGCTACAGTAGTAACAATCATCAAGACCACTAAAAAAAGAAGAAAAACAAAAAGAAAAACCTAAATTCGTTGCGGGCTGCCTTCCGAAAGCGCTTCTTTAAAGCCATTAGCTAGGCTTAAGGCAAAAGATCAAGTTGTATCCATTGAACCATCAGCAAGATCATCAAAAAGCTCTTCAATAGTACAACTAGTCTTAATAGGTTTCTCAAATAAAGGACGAATGAAAATGCTTCTTGGAATAAAATCAAAAGGAGGGAAATCAATTGGAGTTTCATTAAAGTTAAAGATAGGTGTCTCCTCCAAAGTTTTCACCGTTTGAACTCTATTGGCAATAGGTGTATGTGCTTTAGCTCGAGGAACCTTGGGAACGTAAATGAACTTAGGTTCCTTCTTTGCCAAAGTTTCATCCTTTTTTATTTTGATTGAGGAAAAGGTAGTTCCTAGAGTTTCAATAACTTCCTCAATTTTTTCTATCCTAGAACACTTCTCATCAAGGGATTTGATAGTCTCCAAAGTTTTGATAATTTCTGCATGGAGTTATCTAACCTATTCAAATTCCCTTGAATCTTACGATCCAACTCATTCACCCTATCGATACTTGGCATCTCTAGCTCTATTTTTTCAAGTTTTCCCATAATGTGAGCTAAAGTAATGTCCTCCTTAATACTAACAACTGGGAGACTTCCAACAAGATTTTCAATAACATTAAGGGCTTCCCAAACTGGGGCCTCTACGAAGTTCCCATTAATAGCAGTGTCTAAAAGAAACCTATTCCGAGAAGTGATCCCAACATAAAAATTTCTAAGCAAGATAGTAGTGGATTGCTTCTTGGTGGCTCTTTTTTGAGAATCATTAATTCTATACCAAGCATCTTTCAAACTTTCACCACCTCTTTGAGTAAAGGTAAGTACTTCTGCCTCAACAAAGGCAAAAGGACCCACCATAGTGGTAACTACTGACAAGGTAACATGTATTTTTGGTATTTTTGATAAGGGACACAAAGGTAAAAACTGAAAGGTAAACTAACAAGACTAAAAAGCAAAGATAAAAGATAGTGTGCAACTCCCCTATCTTGTAGGCTGGAGTCCCCGGCAATGGCGCCAGAAAACTTGCTGATGGCAAGAGAGTGTTATACTCTTCAAGCCCTCGTTGATTACCCCAAGTGCAGGGTTAGATACATAGTGAAACGGCAAGTTTTCCCTTGGAAAAGATACTAAGCTTTGTCTCCCGTAGGACTCCGAAGGATACAAGAAGGTGGTAAAGTGAACAATGGTGCCGAGGTTGCTACTTCACCTGGACCTTCACACAGATACAAATAACTTTGCTCCCAACGAGTACAGAGGAGTTGTCAATTCCTCCGGTCTTGCCGTTTACAAAGGATCAACGCAAGAGATAATGATAGTGGCAACTGAAAGTAAAGACTGAAAGTAAATTGAGGGTGTAAACAATGATATGAAGATTGACCAAGGTCGCGTGATTTTCACTAGTGATGTCTCTCTCCAAAAAGACGATAAAAGTGCTAGCAAGGTAAACAAATCACAGTTGGGCAATTGACAGGATTATGAAGGCACCGCAATGCTAACTATGCTGCAAAGAAAGGAAGGGCTCAAAAGCAATGGGCAGTACGCCAAGGTAAGTAGACCGAAATCCATCTGCATCTACTACGAATCATCCACCTTGAGATATCTATCCAGAACATCTCGCTGGTATTAAGTTGCGAATCTCACCCAAAGTGTAAACTCAAAGCAACAGACAACTGCATTAAAAGAACTTTGCGTAAAGTAAACAATCCTTGCATCCGCGGATACAAGCATTGTTGTTTTATCCCTAGTGGGAACAGCACATCCCCTAGTCTCATGTTTCGGTCACTCAAGCTAGACATCAAGGGGCTGAACCCACAATCAAGCATAACGCTCCCTCTTGGAGTTGCAATAAATCACTTGGCCAAAGTAAAATACGGCAACGGAGAACATGAAAATTTTACTCAAGAACAAAATACAAAAGATAAGAACCAAATATATTACTCATCACAATCTGAACATAGTCTCATAATCCATCAGATCCCAACAAACTCAGCATAGCAACAGGAGAAAATTAGAAAGGTGCCTCGATCATGTGAGGCAGCTCACGAGGTCTCGAAAGTGGAGGCACAAAGAAGGGGGAGATAGATCACATAGCTACTGGTCACGGACCCATGGTCCAAGGGAAACTACTCAAGGTACATATGGGAGGCGTCCATGGCTATGGATGGTCTCCCGGAGCGGGTAGCTTCTCCCGGCAGGGTGTCGGAGCAGCTTCTCAAGGCAGACCCGATCTTGAAACGGCGGCGGCGGCGGTACAGAGGCGAGATCGCGAAAGAGGAGTCTGTATTACGGGTTTCCACCCCGAGGGGTAAATATAGGCGAAGGGGGTGTCGAGGGGACCCACCAGGCAGCCAGGAGGCCTCCTGGCGCGGCCTAGGGTGGGGCCGCGCCAGGGACCCTCCTGGCCTCCTGGTGGTGGCCCCCCTCCGCTCCTTTGGTGTTTCCGGAAGCTTCCGTGTCGCTGATTTTTTATCTGATTTTTCCGGATATTTTGGAGCACTTTTAATGGCCGGAAAACCTGAAATACAAAACAGCAGAAAACAGCAACTGGCAGCTGGGTGCACTGGGTTTATAGATTAGTCCAAATATGCTCAAAAGTGTATGACAGTTCAAGCAAAACATGGCAAAGTCACACAAAACATGCATGGAGCAAGCAAAAATTATAGATACGTTTGGGACGTATCAGCCTCTTCCTTTCTGTTTTGCATAATTAGCATTGGTTTGCGCATATAATCCTGTCAATTGCCCAGCTGTAATTTTTTTACCTTGCATGGCTATTTTATCGTCTTTTGGGAGAGAGACATCACTAGTGAACATCATGAGATCCCGGTCCATACTTCCACCACTGTTTACACTATCAATTTACTTTCAGTATTTACTTTTCAGTTGATATCACTATCATTATTATCCTGTGCGTTTTATCCTTTGTAAACAACAAGGCCGGAGGAATTGACAACTCCTCTGTACTCGTTGGGAGCAAAGCTATATGTTGTGTGTGCAGGTCCAGGTGAAGTTAGCAACCTAAGGTTGTAAACGGCGCCATTGTTCACTTCACCACCTACTTGTATCTGTTGAAGTCCTACGGGAGACAATCTTAAAACCTCGGTATCTTAACCGAGAGAAATTTGTCGCTACACTACATCTCACCTTCCACTTGGGGTAACCAACGAGGAGCGAGAAGTATCTCGTGTATCAAGCAAATTTCTGGCGCCGTTGCCGGGGACTCCACTCTTCGAGATAGGGGAGTTGCACACTATCTTTTATCTTTGCTTTTTAGTCTTGTTAGTTTACCTTTCAGTTTTTGCTTTAGTGTCTTTTATAAAAAATCAAAAAAATAGTTACCTTGCTAGTAGTTATTAGTATGTTTGGTCCTTTTTTCCTTTGGTGAGTCAGAAGTGCTCACCTTTAAACAAAGAGGTGGTGAAAGTCTGAAAGATGCCTGGTATAGGATTAATGATTCTCAAAAAAAGAGCCACCAAGAAGCAAACCACTACTATCTTGCTTAGAAATTTTTATGTTGGCATTACTTCTTGGAATAGGTTTATTCTAGATACTGCTATCAATGGGAATTTCATAGAAGCCCCAGTTTGGGAAGCTCTTAGTTTTATGGAAAATCTTGTTGCAAATCTCTCTGTTGATAGTTTTCAAGAGAGTATTACCCTAGCTCATATTATGAAAAAACTTGAAAAGATGGAGCTAGAGATGCCAAATATTAATAAGATAAGTGAGTTGGATCGTAAGGTTCTAGGATTGATAAGATTGAGGAAATCATTGACACTCTAGGAACTACTTTCTCCTCAATCAAAACCAAAAAGGTGGAAACTCCGGCAAAGAAGGAACCTAGGTTCGTTTACGTTCCAAAGGCTCCTCGTTCCAAAAATATATTATCTATTGCCAAAGGGGTTGAAACTGTAAAAACTTTGGAAGAAATACCTCTCTTCAATGAGATGAATGAGACTCCAATTGATTTTCCGCCTTTTGCTTTTATTCCGAGAAGTATCTTTATTAGGCATTTATTTGAAAGACCTCTTAAGAGTGGTTGTATTATTGAAGAGCTTTTTGATGATCTTGATGATGGTTCAATTGATACAACTTGATCTATTTGCATTAAGCCTAGCTAATGGCTTTAAAGAAGCGCTTTCGGGAGGCAGCCCGCAACGAATTTAGGTTTTCCTTTTTGTTTTTCTTCTGTTTTTAGTGGTCTTGATGATTTTTACTACTGTAGAAACATCATTGTGTCTTTACTTTTCAAGCTTTGTGCCTTTCATAGCCTCATACGACAAGGGAAGTGAAAGTTGTGACATGCTGTCCAGAAAACAGATTCTGTCCTCATGACTAGAAAAATCCCAGTTCATCTTTTTGAGCTGAATGTTTTACACAGCGTGCTCTATACAATTATGAAACTTTCGTATGTTTTGAGTTTTTTTATTTGAGTTGCAGAAGTACCCCTAAAAAATCGTTTTTACCTGCTGGTCTGTTTTTCACAGATTCTGTCCTGTTTTGCCTTTTCTTCATTTTGCAAACCTTAAGATTGCTTTTTCTTTGCAAAAACATTTTGGAAATCTTGAGAAGCAGTAGCTCTTCAAGGTTATCTTTATTTCCAGTAGAGAAAAAAATATTTTATTATGGGTACTAACCTCGCTAATCAGATTATGATGAGTTATGTATGAAGGGAGTTTTCAAGTGTGCGAGGGAAGATGATGAAAGAAGATTAAGAAGTGTCAAGCGTTCAAGCTTGGGGATGCCCCCATGCATCCCCAAGAAATATTCAAGGATACTCAAGCGTCTAAGCTTGGGGATGCCCCCGTGCATCCCCTTCTCCATCGACAATTATCAGTTCGTCTCTCGTTTCACTATATTTTTATCGCTTCATGCGTTATGTGCTATTCTTGGAGCGTCTCGCTCTTAGGTTTTGTTTTTAGTTTTCTTTAGCTTTGCTTGCTGTTCATAACAAGTTAGAGCCCAACTTTCTTTGTGTGGGAGATAAACACGCTCCACTTCCAAAATTTAGAACACAACATAGGACTTTTTCCTGCTTATCTTTGATGTGTTTGTTCTTTATCTTTCCGTAGCTGCTGCCATGTTTTGCTCTTAGCTTTCATGTTTATATTTTCAAAGAGCTTTTGTTTAGTTTGTTGCTGGAACTCTCTTGAGTTTTCATGTTTATATTTTAGAGAGTTTGCCTGTTGCACTGAGTTTTGTGTCTTGACTTGAAGTAGGTAATTGAGGTTGCTATTCTTTTTGTAGTAGTAACTTGCAATAGTTTTGAGGTGTTGTCTTGAGTAATGTTTGGACTTTTGGTGTCAAGAGCTTTAGACTATTAGTGATAGATCTCTTATTTTGGGAAATCCGTGTTTATTTTCAAAACCTACAAATTAGTTGAGGACTCTAGCTACTAGATGGATCCCTACTCTTCGGAGGGATCAAATATTAGAGTACACTCACGTACCATGAGTCGAGGATGCGCAAGGATAACCAAACCCCCATACACTCCTCCTCGGGGTACTTTTCTCTTTGTGAAACCTCCTTAGTAGATTGAGAGTTACCGATAATAAGTGCATGAGTTCTTCGGACTAATGTGAGTATTCGAAAGTTGACACTTCCACCTTCCCATACTTTGCTAGCCTTTACTGTGTCGTGCATTGCTTTCTTCTCACTCAGAGAGTTAGCGTCCACCTTCGCCGGTACATCCAAACCCTTGGCACGATACGCTCTGTCATCATAAACCTCCTTATATCCTTCCTCAAAACAGCCACCATACCTACCTATCAAGGCATTTCCATAGCCTTTCCGAGATATATTGCCATGCAACATCCATCTTCTCATGACTTGATCTTCATGTCATCCATGCTACTTGCTTGATCGATGAGCCGCATGCTATTTGGGCCTTGCCCTAATCATTGCTACATGATGCGCTAGTATCATTGCATATCCTGCGACACTGGCAGAGGTATACATTTGCATACATCATGATATTTTCATTTTCTTTATGATTCAAGTACTTTGTAAAGTGTGAAAGATCTTCTATACTTTTGTAATATATAGAGTGTTGCCCCTAAAGTAAGGAAAAGATCCCAAAGAGGACAAATTAAAAGATCCCAAAGAGGACAAATGAAAGTTAAATCGAAAGAGCCATTGAGGCCACCAAAAAATACAAAAAATAGAAAAAAGGAAAAAAAGAAGAGAAATAAAAAGAGAGAAGGGGGCACACTACTATTCCTTTTTGAGAAGATCCACACTCGTACTCCATCGTGTATCTTGTACTCCATAGAGATTATCATTCATGCATATAACTATGTGGGGACCTTCACACTATAGAACTTGGCTTGTATATTCCAATGATGAGCCTCCTCAAATGAGCTCTAGGTCTTCTTGAGCAAGCAAGTTGGATGCACCCCCACTAGTTCCATTGGAGAGCTTACCTTAGCTCATATGTGCATCCGTTGCATTGCAATCCCTACTCATCACGTCATATCTATCATTTGGCCTTCTCTCGCCTATGATTGTCCTCATTGATGTGAGCCCTTCACACCTTTTTTTCTTCCTCCTCCACCTTATTCTCTCTTTGCCATTCTAAGTGTCAACTTTCTTGCTTACGCTCATCCATTGCATGAGTGCTCAAAATATCGAAAAGGAGTGGATCATTTTGACTTGTACCTGGCTAGTGGTCTGGGGATGAGTCAAGATAAGATTCCAAAGAAGACCAAGTCTGACACTTTAGTAGATTGAGTTCTCAACAATAAAAATATTTTTTCTCGTATATCCCTATCCCCTTTCTTGCACGTAAACACCATTTGGAGACATTCGAGTCACGAACAGCGAGAGCTCTTGCACCTTTATGTTCTTATGTTGCTTATTTCAATGCTAAATATAGACTCTTACCTGTTATGACTTGAATTGAATTGCATGCTTTGATTGCTTTACTTACAAAGTTCTTATATGGTTGTTAGCATGTCACCACAGAAATTATGCTTGTTATCATTTACCTACTCGAGGACGAGCACGAATTAAGCTTGGGGATGTTGATACGTCTAAAATGTATCTATAATTTCTGCTTGCTCCATGACTCTTTTGTGTGATATTGATGAACTTCCATACACTTTTGATCATATTTGGACTAACCTATTAACTCAGTGCACCCCAGTGCCAGTTCCTGTTTTCTGCTGTTTTTCTATTTCAGGTTTCCCCCTTATTAAAAGTACCAAAAAAATTCCAGGAAAATATAGGAAAAATCAGCGTACCGGAAGCTTCGCGAAGAGCCCAGGAGGGGCCAGAGGGGAGCCAGGGCGGCCCAGGCGGCCAAAGGGCGCGGCCAGGCCCCTGGCAGCGCCAGGGGGGCGCTTGGAGCCCCTGGCCCACCTCTGGATGCCCCCTTTCTCCTATTTATTCCCCGTGATGAGAAACCCTCGGGGACGGAACCCTTTTTCACGATCTCTCCTCTGTTCCGCCGCCGCCGCGCTTCCAAGATCGGGAGCACCAGAAGACCTCTTTCCGGCACCCTGCCGAAGGGAGGAATCACCTCCGGGAGCTTCTCCACCATAATGGATGCTTCCCGGATGAACCGTGAGTAGTCCACCTTGGACCATGGGTCCATGATCAGTAGCTATTTTATGTTCTCCTCCCCTCTTTGTTCTTCATGGATTAGACCTCGTGAGCTGACCTACATGATCGAGGCACATATGTAATCTTTCTGATGTTGCTATGCTGAGTTTGCTGGGATCCGATGGATTATGAGATTATGTTCAGATTGTGATTGAGTTATATATTTGATTCTCTTATTTTATATTTATGTTCTTCAGTAACTCTTGCATGTTCTCCGTTGCTGTTTATTGCTTTGGCCAAGTAGTAGGTAGTGACTCCAAGACGGAGCGTTATGCATGATTGTGGGTTCATGCCCCTCGATGACTAGCTTGAGTGACAGAAACATGAGTCTAGGGGATGTGATGTTGACACAAGGGGGAAAACAACGGTGCTTGTACTTGCGGGTGCAAGGATTGTTTACTTTGCGCAAAGTTCTTTAATGCAGTTGTCCGTTGCTTTGAGTTTACACTTTGGGTGGGATTCACAACTTAATACCAGCGAGATGTTCTGGATAGATATCTCAAGGTGGATGATTAGTGGGTAGATGCAGATGGATTTTGGTCTACTTGTCTTGGCGTACCGCCCGTGCTTTTGAGCCTCTTCCTTTCTGTTTTGCATAATTAGCATTGGTTTCCGCACATAATCCTTTCAATTGCCCAGCTGTAAAAAAATTACCTCGCATGGCTATTTTATCGTCTTTTGGGAGAGAGACATCACTAGTGAACATCATGAGATCCCGGTTCATACTTCCACCACTGTTTACACTATCAATTTACTTTCATTATTTACTTTTCAGTTGCTATCACTATCATTATTATCTCGTGCGTTTTATCCTTTGTAAACAACAAGGCCGGAGGAATTGACAACCCCTCTGTACTCGTTGGGAGCAAAGCTATCTGTTGTGTGTGCAGGTCCAGGTGAAGCTAGCAACCTAAGGTTGTAAACGGCGTCATTGTTCACTTCACCACCTACTTGTATCTGTTGGAGTCCTACGGGAGACAATCTTAAAACCTCGGTATCTTCACCGAGGGAAATTTTCCGCTATGCTACATCTCACCTTCCACTTGGTGTAACCAACAAGGAGCGAGAAGTATCTCGTGTATCGGTGTGCAACTCCCCTATCTTGAAGAGTGGAATCCCCGGCAACGGCGCCAGAAATTTGCTTGATACACGATATAATACTCGCCCCTCGTTGGTTACGCCAAGTGGAAGGTGAGATGTAGCGTAGCGGCAAATTTCCCTTGGTGAAGATACCAAGGTTGAAAAGATCGTCTCCCGTAGGACTCCAAGATCGACAAGTAGGTGGTGAAGTGAACAATGGCGCCGTTTACAACCTAGGTTGCTAACTTCACCTGGATCTGCACACACAACAGATAGCTTTGCTCCCAACGAGTACAGAGGAGTTTTCCATTCCTCCGGCCTTGTTGTTTACAAAGGATAAAACGCACAGGATAATAATGATAGTGATAGATACGGAAAATTAAATACCGAAAGTAAATTGAAGGTGTAAACAGTGTTGGAAATATGGACCTGGGTCCTATGATGTTCACTAGAGATGTCTCTCTCCCAAAAGACGATAAAATAGCCATGCGAGGTAAACAAATCACAGCTAGGCAATTGACAGGATTATGTGCACAAACAAATGCTAATTATGCTATAAAGAAAGGAAGAGGCTCAAAAGCATGGGCGGTACGCCAAGACAAGTAGACCGAAATCCATCTGCATCTACCTACTAATCATGCAACTTGAGATATCTATCCAGAACCTCTCGCTGGTATTAAGTTGTGAATCCCACCCAAAGTGTAAACTCAAAGCACGGACAACTGCATTAAAGAACTTTGCGTAAAGTAAACAATCCTTGCACCCGCAAGTACAAGCACCGTTGTTTTACCCCTTGTGGCAACAACACATCCCCTAGACTCATGTTTCTGTCACTCAAGCTAGTCATCGGGGGGCATGAACCCACAATCAAGCATAACGCTCCCTCTTGGAGTCACTACCTACTACTTGGCCAAAGCAATAAATAGCAACGGAGAACATGCAAGAATTACTCAAGAACATAAATATAAAAGAGAATAATCAAATATATAACTCAATCACAATCTGAACATAATATCATAATCCATCGGATCCCAGCAAACTCAACATAGCAACAGCAGAAAGATTACATATGTGCCTCGATCATGTAGGGCATCTCATGAGGTCTAATCCATGAAGAACAAAGAGGGGAGGAGAACATCACATAGCTACTGATCATAGACTCATGGTCCAAGGTGGACTACTCACGGTTCATCCGGGAAGCATCCATGGTGGTGGAGGAGCTCCCGGAGGTGATTCCTCCCTCCGACAGGGTGCCGGGAAGAGGTCTTCTGGTGCTCCTGATCTTGGAAGCGCGACGGCGGTGAAACAGAGGAGAGATCGCGAAAAAGGGTTTCGTCCCCGAGGGTTTCTCGTCACGGTGAATAAATAGGCGAAAGGGGGCAGCCAGAGGTGGGCCAGGGGCTCCAGGCGCCCCCCTGGCGCGGCCAGTGGTGGGGCCGCGCCCTCTGGCCACCTGGGGGCCCCCTGGCTCCCCTCTGTCCCCTCTCTGGCTCTTCGCGAAGCTTCCGGTACGCTGATTTTTCCTATATTTTCCAGAATTTTTCTGGTACTTTTAATAAGGGGTAAACCTGAAATAGAAAAACAGCAGAAAACAGGAACTGGCACTGGGTGCACTGAGTTAATAGGTTAGTCGAAATATGATCAAAAGTGTATGGAAGTTCATCATTAACATAGCAATATCACACAAAAGAGGCAAGGAGCAAGAAGAAATTATAGATACGCATTGGACGTATCAGGGGCGTCAAGTAGTGATTGCCTGGGACGCAATGACGGACTTGGCAAGAGCAGCCCAGCCGGCCATCGCAATATATCTGCCATTCCAAGCGGGAAGCTTGCCCGCACACTTATCCTCAAGGTGAAGTAAATCCACTCTCTTGAGGCGCCAAACTGAAAGCGGAAGTCCAAGGTAGCACAAAGGGAAGCTAGCTCTTTTCGCCGGTAAGCCCTCAAGGATGTCATCAAGATCGACATCACCACACCTTATTGGGCCCACAAAACTCTTGTCGAAGTTGGTGCAAAAACCGGTAACCTCTCCAAAAGCATGGAGAATGGACACGAAATTTTGAATGTCTTCCTTGATAGGCGCCACAAAAACTGCCTCATCATCCGCGTAAGGGATGTTCTCAAAATGGTGCCTCTACCATGAAGCTTGTGAAGAAGGCCTTCTCTAGCTGCATTTTCCAAGATTTGTGTGAGGGGATCGATCGCCAAGACAAAGAGAAGGGGAGACAGCGGGTCTCCCTGCCTAAGGCCACGGCCATGCGAAATTGGGGGGGGGGTGGCCACACCATTCAGGAGAACACGCGAGGATGCCGTGGACATCAGGGCGGCAATCCAATTCCGGAATGTAGAGGGAAAACCGCGGTGTTGGAGAAGAACCAAAATGTATTCCCAAACGGACCGAGTCAAACGCCTTGCGAATGTCGAGCTTGAAGAGCAGTGTCGTGGTCTTCCCTTTATGGAAGCGCCTTGCGAGGTTCCTGACATAGAGGAAATTGTCGTGGATACTTCTTTTCTTGATGAAGGCACTTTGGGCGTTGGATACAAGGTTGTTCATGAGAGGCCCGAGACGAAGAGCGAGCATTTTGGAGATGATCTTTGCAATAGAGTGGATAAGGCTAATAGTGTTGGAATTATGCCCTAGAGTCAATAATAAAGTGTATTATTATAATTCCAGGTTCATTATTAATGTTTATATGTCTCTGCTATAACTGAAATGGCCTATGCAGATGTTTGCCAAGTGCATGTTAACTGTCTTCGGAGGAAAACCCATATGCAGGTGTGGAGTATAAACAGAAAGTGTTCTTAGTCTGCCTCTAGGACTAACCTGTGTATTATGGATGTCATGTTTTCCTGACATAGGGCATTGAATATGCCGGTAATACATGGGAGCACATTATTGCCAGAAGAAGGGTGCTGAACCGACCCAATTGTATGATTTGCTTTGAGATTTCATCATCATTGTATTATGAGTTAAATCATCAGATGAGTTGACATTTGCATGTATCCTTATAGACCATGAGAATGTTAAGTACCTACATACCGGAGGGTGGGTTTTGACTATGTCCAAACACCAACCGTAACAGGCGTGGCTATAAAGGCTTTGGTCACTCACACTCGAAAGTATGTCTAGGGACTTGATGATTCAAGTTGGGATTTGCTCCTCCTATTTAGGAGAGATATTCTTTGGGCCCTCTCGGTATTATGTATCCACCAACATCCGGCCGGATATTTTGTGAATAGATCGCATGGGATACGGAATACGTGAACGAGAAAAGAACAAAACCGATATGAGGATAATTGGTATAATGATTAATGAGTTGATCATGCGGATACCTATATAATCTCACATCATGTTTTTAAAGTATCGTGAAGCAAAGGGATTGGCATGTCAACCAGAGGTTCACTCGAATTCATATTCGTGTAGGTGCGGGAACCATTATGGGTGTCCATGGCTCCGCTATTGGTTATTGATCCGAGGAAAGTCAGTTTCCGGTTCATGTCCGTATTCTACCGAACCTATGGGGTCACACACTTAAGGGTGGTAGATTTGTTGAGTACTAGAGTGATAGGAGCACGAGTATAACACACCGGAAAAGTTTCGGAGTGATTGAGATTTAATCGGAGAGAAAAACCGGAATCGTTTCGGGGCACCGGAAATAGTTTTAATAAAACCGGGTAAAACCGGAGGGCCGAAAAAGTTTCGGGATGGTCAAAATATGTTTAATATTTATTTATTGTGAATTTCCAAATTGTTTTAGAATTAATAAAATAGATTTAATATGAATGGGGCCCCTGTCACTTGGAAGGCCCAAGTGGGGAGGGAGCACTTGGACCAAGGAGGCCCATATGGGGAAGGCGTCTTGGAGGAAGCTTCCTCCCCCCTTACTTGGCGCCCCACTAGTGGGAGGGAAACCCTAGGGCGCCCCCCTAGGGCTTCCCCCTCCTCCAAGGTGGCCTCCCCTCCCCTCCCACTATAAATAGATGAGGAGGGGGCACCCCCAAGTACACACAAGTTTGTTCTTTTGCCTCAGGGCTACCCCTCCTCTCTCTTCTCCATTAGATCTAAACTCCACCTTACGCCGAAGGACTTCTCCTTCCTCCTCTCTACTCCGGCGGCGCCGAGCTCTGGTCGGCGGAGCCCTGCCGGATCTACTACACCGTATGTGTGGATCAACCGTAGAGAGATTGTACGTTCGATCTTCGTTCGAGGGACTTCTAGATCTGTTCGTGGGAAGTCAAATGGATCAGATCTGTTTGAGGGGTTGCGCTACGTCAAGCTTCCCCAACTCTCCATCAACTTCTTCCGCTGCGAGAGAACTACCGTTGAACGGTTGTTAAGGTAACAAGATCGCTACCATTGTTTGCATCTGTCTAGATCCAATCTTGAGACTTGGTTTCGTAGTGCCGGATCCCAACAAATAGGCCTATAGTCGGAGACCTCCTCCGTGCCCTCCTTCTTCGGCAACAGGACAATATTGGCGGAGTTAAGCCAATGAAAATTATCGGAGTGAAGATTGCCAAAGAGGTTGATCACCCGCATAACATCCACCTTGATGATGTCCCAACATTTCTTGAAAAAGGCCCCGGTAAAGCCGTCGGGACCAGGGGCCTTGTCACTTGGCATTTGTTTAATCGCATTTTTCACCTCCTCCTCGGTGAAGGGATCTCTGAGGGAGTGGAGATCCTGGTCCTCAAAACAAAGCCCCTCCCAATTAAAATCTTGAGTCCTAGCTTGCCCATGTCCCATGATGGAGCTGAAATGATTGTGAATCAACCCTTGTTTGGCATCATGGTCCGTCACCCAACCATTATTGCACTTGAGGAGATGTATGTGATTTTTCCTTCTCCTCGAGTTAACCCTCATATGAAAGAACTTTGTGTTAGGATCTCCTTCTCTGATATTTGCTATCCTTGCACTCTGTTTTTCCTGGCTCTCTCCACGACGGCTAAGGCAACAACTTTCCTCTTGAGCCTGGCCCTGAGGTCCCTCTCAGCCGCCGAGAGCGCTCTATTTTCTTGAGCCAAGTCGAACTGAAGAATGACAAGCAGAGCAGCATGAACCAAGACCCTGGAGTTAGAGAACATGCCGCAGCTCCACCTCGACAGCCTCATGCCCGTGGCGCACAACTTGTGATGGAGGATGTGTCAAGGCTCAGAGTGAGTAGAGGTATCACCCCACGCCTATTGTACCACCTAAAAAAACGGGGAGGCGCAACCAAAAATTCTCAAACTTGAAAGTTCGGGGTCTACGAGGGCCCCGGTCGTCAGCAAGCAGCAGTGGGCAGTGATCTGAAAGGGAGGATGACAAGGCGTGAAGGACATGAGTGTCGAAGCAAACGTCCCACTCCGAGTTGCAGTAAAAGGCATCAAGCTTGGACAACGTGGGGTCAGCCCTCTCATTACTCCAAGTAAAGCGCCTGTTTTGAAGATGAACCTCCTTAAGCTCACAAGATTTTAGGGAGTTGCGGAAACGAATGATGCGACCCCGGTTTATGTTACGGTTGTTCTTGTCTTGGGCACGTCTAATTTGGTTGAAGTCACCAAGGACCAACCAACGAACGTCGGTCGGGGGCTTGAGATTGGTGAGCTCGGCAAAGAAGTCATCTTTGCGGTTAGACGCCGTAGGAACATAGACGTGGTGAACAGGAAATCACCCTCTTCATAGCGTTGATGATGTGAACCATCGCTGAAAGCGTAAACTCCATAGTGGCGACGTTAGTGAGTTGCACCACAGAATCGTCCCACAAAGAATCGTCCCGTTTGCATGGCAACCCTGCTATCAAATACCAGGTGCGACTGTATCAAGGTTCAAACTTATTGCATCATTAACATCAACTAGCTGTTTCATAGATATAGATATCATCACAGAGATCCCGCAGAAAAGAATCACCACAAAGAAAAAATAACTGAAATTACATAGCATACGAGATACAAATGAAAGACATACTGTATGTGCCAAAATCATGTAAACAATTTGGTAAAGCCTCACAAAAATGAAAAATCATCCGAAATTACAATGATACTTGCAAGTTTAGAATTATGGCAGCTCAACTTACAAAAGTGACAACTGCAACTACATCACGTTTGTCATACTATATCCAGTTACACACCAAAGAAGACAAAAGAGGAAATATGTGGACCATAAGAATATCCAACAAAAATAATTCACCTACCAACAAAAGACATCATCTCTGAAGTTTTCTAATTTATTCTTTCTTATTCAGCGACACATCTGAAAGAACTACAAGCTTAATACTTTTTCTTGCTTGTCTCACCAGGGTTGAACCTATCCTACTTGAGTAGCATGTTTGTCTAGCAAGAGTAAGGAACATTTCGAATGAAACCTAATTCTAGCACGAGTCCAGTCGTGTGGGGCATATAAAGCCAAACGAATAAAATTTTAAAGAACATATAAAGGAAATATGCTGAAGCACAACTAGTAATACCTCCCTTCAAGCCTAAATGACGACCATATAGTGTCTACGCAAACAAAATAAAGGAATGAGCCTTCAACACAGAGAAATGATAATACCTTTAGCGCTTTCACCTTTCTCCCACGATCATATTACTGATGATCTTTATAATTTAAGCAGGATTTGTGATATTGCTCAGCTGTGATGTAGAAGATTTTTAATGTCTATCCCTTGCTTCATCATTTTAAGCTTCCTAAAAGCATGTAGACCACCATTCGCAACTATGGTAACATAAAAACATGACATCCATCCACATTTTAGGACATAGGCTATAATTAAGTGCATCGTGTATATAAAGAGGGAATACAAGTACCAATTGTTCCATTTGAATAAAATTGTTGGGCTCTGATAATCCTTCTAACATGAAGTTTCTTTCTAATGTTAGAGCCTAATGAAAAACTGCAAAAAAACAACAACGCGTGTCTTAGTAACTGGTATCAACAACAAATGGAAAAGATAAGACCTGGTCACGTTAACTTGTGATTACTGACCACAGTTACAGTAATGAAACATCAGGAAAACAAAACCACTCCGATAAAACATCTCAAGCAAAAAAATGGGGATCATGCATAAGGAATTAACCTTTACAGCAGTGATGTGTGACTTGGCTGTATTTTCAGCAGTCATGTATCCTTGGTTCTTATGTGTGTTAGCTTTATTAGTCCACGTATGCTTCTCTGCCATTATATGGTAATTGACTGTCAAAATCAACAGTTAATGTGTAAGACATATCCCCCCCCCCCTCCCCTCCTCAAGGAGTCGTTATGTAAAGAACTTAGATCATCTTGGTAGGAGTTTGTCTCTCCAATTAAAACATCCATTTTACATGTGACTTGGGGAGTTCCACCAACGCTGGCAGGAAATGGGCTTTACAACGCCTTGTTTGGTGGTTGCCGTTTGTCGCATATGGACTTCTTGCTTTTGCTAACCTCACATCTAGCAAGCAGATGTTCATGTTAAACTTGTATCTTCTAACAACCCTTATTGATCGTTGGAGACATGAGACACATGCGTTTCACTTTCGTTCGGCGCTCACAAGCGACTTCAGCGCGCCGGGTCGGCTTGAGATCGCCGGATTCAATTTTAGTTTAATCTGACACTATTTGAGCCCTTGAAAACGCGACTGGACGAAATTCGTCCGTCCGACACAAATAGTGTTGGTTTAGGAGTCTCTTAAGGATGCGGCTGGAGGAGAGAAGTACTGAAGATAGAGGAGAAGCAAAAGCCGGTGCAAGCGATGAGGCATACACTCTTCGCTGTGGCAATGGCGGCCGTAGATGAAGCACTTATATATGTTTGTACTGCAAATATTCAGGGTTTTTTTATCTACGTAGTTGTGAAAATCCTTGGTACAGCGAACAAAGAGAAGTTGCATTTCGTCACGTCTTTTGGAGCGTAGCTGTAGATTTGGGAGAACATCAGCGGAGCGTCGAGCCAGCAGCGGTGTGGAGCCCACACTAGCTGTGATTTTTATTTTTTATTTTTTTGAAACTCACACTAGCTGCGACTTTAGTGCACGCGGCGCGGGGACAGCTCAGCCACTGCACTAGCTGCGGTGTGGAGCCCACACGAGTAACTTTCGGCGTGTACAAAGGTACTGGACGAAAATGACCTCGTAGCAGCTGGGAAACCTCACTCTCTCGCCTGCACTGCATCCATCCATCACTGTGGTGTGGGGCCGCACTGGCAGCCACCTGAACGCACACCAGCGCAGCGGGTCGTTGGTCACGGGGGGCTGGGCACCTCGGTGCATGCCGCATGGGTGGCCTGCAGCACCGCACAGGTTGGGGCGTGCCAGAAATATTACCGGTTGCGGCATCAACGGAAAAGCAAAATTTATTTTATTTCCGTACACACGCTGGCATGCGACATGTGATGGTCCGTGACCCCGCCTTCATCCTACTATTCTTTTTTTTTAGGGTTTTTTTTAGGGTTGCCTTCACCCTACTACTCTGCTCCTATGGGGAGTAGTACAACGAACACATTTTATTTTATTTTAACAGAAAATCAAATATAAGCCTCCAACTCGGTGCTCCCTGACTCCGACCCATTCCGGCGCGTCTACGACCGCATCAAGGCCACCGCTCGCCGTTCGTAAGACTGGACTATCGCCTGATCATCAATCAGAACAAAAGATTAACGAGGCCAAACAGCAGTTTTGTGATGCAAAAATTCGGGCTCAGGGCACCGGTTACACACAGGAGCTGAGGAAAACACTCCTCGCCCGAGCCGCTCACGCGAGCGGTCATGGCGAACCCTAACCGCCGTCGGCCCGCTCCTCCCCTCACCTCACCTCCTTCCTCGCCAGCGCCGGAGGGCGCAGCCGGGCATAGCCCGTCCGGCGTCGGCGGCGGCGGGACTCTTCTGCCTCTCTCCCTGGCCTAGCGCGGCGCGGGTGGCTGCATCTGGCCGGGGACGCAGCGCTCGCGCATGGCGGCGCCCCGGACGGCCTTGCCGGTGCACGGCGGTGGCGGCGTGGTGGTGGAGGGCCGAGTTGTCCAGGTCCGGCGGCCTCCAGGCGGCTGGATCTGGAGCCGGCATCGCGGGCGGCATAGGCTGGTTGGCCTCTTCGGCGGCTAGACAACGCGGCGGCTCCCCCTCCCGCTCCTCCTCTCCTCGGCTCCGGCGAACTCACATCGGGGGGCAGCGGTGTTCGGCTCTGGATTGCAGGGGCCGTGGTGTTGGTGGTGGATGGTGGTGGTGTTCCTGGGCTGCGGCGGCCGGATTCGGCTGGCATGCGACACGGGTCGCGGCAGCTTGGTTCGGGGGTTGTTGATCGTTCCGGCGGCAACAACCGGCGATGGCGGTGGTGTCTGACATGCGACTGTAGGTTAGGGAGGCGGTGAGAGCTAGTGCGAGCTACGACGACGTGGTAGTTGCGGTTCGACTTGCAGCGCGGGGCGGTGGTGCGGCAACTTCCTTCTCCCGGGACTGGGTCGGGTGCCTGGTCCTAGTGTTTGTGCTCGGGCAGGCCAGATTTGGGCCCGGAGGAGATCAGGGTCGCTCTCCGGGTAGGAGTGGCTGGTCTTGGCCTAGGGTGCCTCCGTGGACGGGCCGTCACGGGGGCGGTGTGCGATGGCGGTGGCCTGATGCTATCTGCCCTATTGATCGGTGCATTGACCTCGAATTTGGCGTCGTGAGAGCTCTAGACGGGCTCACTGGCGGTCGTCGGCAGTCCTAGGATCGATTCCCCTAGCTCCAGGCGGGCTTGATGGGGATGCAGGCATCGACGCCTCATATAGTGGAGGATCAACCCAGATCCGAGGACTGATGCCGGGCAACGAGTGGACAGTGAGGTCTACTCGTCCGACCGGGGTTGATGCGCCGTGAGGTGGAGGATGGCGATGTCTGGGGCAGGGATGCCGGTGTTGCGGCCCTGGATGGTGGACCACATGGTTGCTTTCCGGCAGGCACCATGGTGGTGATGGTGGCTTCTCCCGGTTGTGTGGGCAACGGGTGGCGGAGCGACGGGTAGCTCGGGCATTCCCTCTCTAGTAGGGGCGATGCCTTGATCCGGATCTGGGGACTATACCTCGTTACGCTCTCCCTGGCGGCATCGGAGACACGAGTGAGTTGCCGAGTGAAAGCTCCCGGAGGTCAATCCTCCCTCCGGCAGGGTGCCGGGAAGAGGTCTGCTGGCGCTCCCGCTCTTCGAAGCGCGACGGCAGCGGAACAAATGCGAGATCGCGAAAAAGGGTTCTCTCTTCGAAAGTTTCCTGTGACAGAGAATAAATAGGCGAAGGGGGCAGCCAAGGGGGCCACCAGTGGTCCAGGCGCCCCTTGGCGCGGCCCCACCCTAGGGCGCGCCGAGAGGGCGCCTGGGGCCCTGGTGGGTCCCCTCTGGCCACTCCTCGGTGATTCCCAAAGCTTCCGAACCGCTGATTTTTTATTGTATTTTTCCGGAATTTTTGAAGCATTTTTAATACGGGGGAAACCTGAAATAGAAAAACAACAGAAAACAAGAACTGACACTAGGGTGCATTTAGTTCATAGGTTAGTCCAAATATGATCAAAAGAGTATGAAAGTGTATATAAAACATAGCAATATCACCCAATAGAAGCATGGAGCAAGCATAAATTATAGATACATTTGGACGTATCAGGTGCTGCCTCCATGACGCCCGCCTTTTCGCCAACTCACTCCTTCGACTCCACTTGGTTGGCAGATTGCCAGATCGTCGGACCTCTTCGTGCCTGGGAGAAATCCCTGCTGATCCATCTCAGCGGACCTCTTGGGGTGGTCTTTGGCCTTGCGGTTTTGATGGATCTGCTAGGTATGTGCTCCGGACGAAAGTTCATCGACGACATCGTCCGCGGATGTCGTTTTCCCCTCTTGAGGGCGTCTTTTCAGAGTCATACGCCGCCATCCATCCGCCTCCTGCCTGTTGAGTGATTGCTCGTGCTTTGGTGTGCTTGCCCAAGGCTCTTCGATGATGACCGTGTGTTGTGGAGAGTTTCATGCTCTTGGTGTTGTCTTGGGTTCATCTTTGCTCTACAACGCCACAATAATGCCTCCCCATCTTGCTAATCGTTTCGGTTTCTGTGGCGGAGTTTCCAATCAAAGTTCGTGATAGTTCACTCGTTGATTGTGAATGCTCAATAGAGGAACATAGAGTCGATGCGTACACCAGTTTGGTGCGTTGGATAGTTGTTTAGTGTTGGCATTATGTCCTCTAGACGACACACCACCTCTACTAGTGCTTCTTATATGTTGCCTTTTGGATTTGCTAGCTAGCTCGTGCCTTCTTTGAGGCATTCATCTGATCTTCCCCATGTTTTCTCTTCCCATGTATTCTGGCAACCTAATGTAATTGAGGTTGAGTCCTCAAACTCGTTTGAAAGTAATACATAATCATTAAAAAAAATCTCCCTTGTCACAGTTCGCTACGTGCACCTCAAGAAATATTCAATTGCTATTTGTGACTCAATTTGGTCGTGAAGCACGTCCATGATATTTTTTATTCATCTATCCGCGGACACGGAGCAGTCTTCATAAAAAAAAGCTTTCCTCTCCAACCAGCAATCCTGTCCAGACAATTAGAGTTGTTGCGGATCGATGACGTGGATCACGCAACCCAATGACAATTAAGGAATATGCGGGCCCTCACGATGCCGTGCTGGTCCCACACATCAGTGACCTAATTTCCTTGCGGGTACGTCCACCATGGGTTGTAACGAAATAAGCAAGACCATGTTTTTTTTTGCCCTACCCGAGCCGACCAGGTTCACGGTACCTAGAAAGTTTACGCGTCACCGTCGGCGTACGTATACGTTATTGATGGCGAGCCAAAGCCGCTGCCAAGTGGGTCCGACGGAAGCTGGCGTGCCGTGCCATGGTTTGACTCTGTCCGCCCAAACTACATGCACGTCGTTTTGGAAGGAGTTAAAGAAGGCCGTAATTTAGGAAAATCTGGATCGGGAAAGGATTAAATAGCTTTCGATTTGTTGCTAATATCACGGGATAAAACGTAGCGTGTAACCGGAACGGTAGGCATCTGGAGGCTCTCGGGCCGTTCGTGTTGACTATAAATACCCTCTCCCGGTGCCACAAGTGCGCCGCCTGTTGAGAGCCCTCTTTTTCTTCTTCTTCTTTTTCTACTTCTTTTTCTTCTTCTTCTTCCACCTCCACCATAGAGAACAAAGGCTTGAACAAAGTTGTGAAAGCTTCTTGAGGCTAAGCTCATTTCTCTCGCCAAACGAGCTAGAAGCCAGCCCTTGGCCGGGCTGACTTCTATTTTGTTCGATGATAGAAACGAGTGCCTCAACTTCCTCCAAAAGCCAGAACAAAGCTTGAAACAAATCGCCAAACGAGCTAGAAGCCAGCCCTCCTCCTATTTTGTTTGATGATTGATGAAACGAGAATCTTCATCTTCAAGCAAGCGCCACATCCCCCTGTCCAAAGCTGAATCCTTGCCGTCGTCAAAGTATTTTGTTCATGTTTGGATTCGTTTGCTGAATTTTTCTTCATGTGCTTCCTTCCTCTCTTGAAACGAGACTCGTGCTTCTTCAAATCTACTACAGGACAGTATTAGTCGTATTCTTTGTCGATTTTGGAGTGGATCTGTCCCTCCATTAGATGGGATCTGCAGCTTTTTATGCCTACGTCGATGGCGCCTCCAATGAATACGCCGGCGCTCGGACGGTTGCGCCACCACCCCTCCACATTAAATGAGATCTGCCAAAAAAAACCCCACCACGTCGATGGCGCCATCAAAAGAGTACGCCATCGCGCAAACGTTTACGCCTCCACTGAAATACGTCGACGGCCCTATATATGCTCCCTCCGTTCTACCCCTTCGGCCCTCTCCCACCCCTCCTCGCGCCGCCGCCGCCACAGCCCGCCCACTCCATCCTCGGTCGCCGTCCACATCCCCACCGCCGCCGACCGCAGCATCGACTCGGTGAAGGTTAGCCCTTCCCCCCTCCGTGGTCTGTGGATTCGTTGTGACAAGTGATGCTGTCTCCGATTCGTTGATGTGAAGATATCGAACTAGGGTTTCCTCCGTGGTCTGTAGATGTTAGGATTCGTTGTGACAGGTGATGCAATCCGATGCGTGGAACTAGGGTTCTCTCTGTATCCGATTCCTTGATGTGAAGATATCGAACTAGTGTTCTTTCTGTCGTTCATGTGAAGATGTCGAACTAGGGTTCTTTCGGTTGTTGATGTGAAGATATCGAACTAGGGTTTCTCCGTCTGATTTTCGGGGACCAAATTGTCACCGTGTAGTAGGGGCGCTCAGGAGCACTAGGCCCTTTCTGGAAAGATTGGAAGGTCTCTCACAAACTTGAGACAGATGTATTGTGGGTCACCAAACTAGGGCAAATTGTATGCATTGGTTCCTGTATTTGAACCAATTGGTTCTCTTTTTTTGTTCCTGGAGCACAACTATTATTTACTTTGGTATTGATGTTACTTCAACCAGTGGGACAAGCATTCCGATTGGACACTAACCTTTGCAGTATAACTTTAAAATGAGAATAATAGGACTTGCTATTTCCTGCTTTGCTAGGGCACAAGACTAGTATGTTCATTTGTGCATTATACAGTCTTGAGATATCATTTAATAATATTGTTTACAGATGGTCCGTCCTGTGAATGACTACGACCTTGTTCCCTCTGCTTTGGTGCGAGGAGGGGCACCAGGCTCCAAGAATGGTTCGAAGAAGTCTCGCAAGAGTCCATCTACTATTCACATACCTGGCCTTCGCACTCCTGAGCATGCAAGAATGATGGCCTATTTGGATGCCGTGAACCTGACTTTTGTAAGATTGGCAAGCTTTCTACTGCACCTTCTGCAATTACAATGGGCGACCTTTCTTATCATCTTTTTTGCAGGTTTATGTTGATATCTGGATGCCTCACAAGCGCATTCCTCTAGAGCTTAGGTGAGTTTGTTCACTCAAGTTAGAATTATGAACAACTTTTAGATGATTTTGCCTATCATTTTGCATCATTTCCTTATACAATTCTCTGTTGTATCATAGCTTTACTGTTTGTGGGGCAACAAGCATTGGGGAATTGGCTCATCTTGTACGTACACGCATGTCCCTTGAGGCAACTCGTCCTATGAGGTTTATGGTGAATGGGGTCCTTGTGTCAGATGGTATAACTGGAATTTCTTTTGATTATAATTGCTAATAAATTCATTGTTTATAATTGGTTGTGATTGTTGAGATGTCAAAAAACTTTTAATTTTGTAGATGTTACAGTTTCTCAGATGAGCAGCAAGTATGTTTGGTCTTATGGTTTTACACACTTGAGCTGCTCAATCGGTAATTTTGGACTAACTTGTCAATTAATTATACTTGTATTTTTTTCATTTGCTATTTATTAGTGTTCATTTATTGATCTATTGTCTTTATTTCTTTGATGCAGGAAAGAAGCAGAAGATCTTCAATCTTGACAAGTCTGTGAAGAAGCTAATAGTTGAGCCAGGTATGAATAAAAAACAACAATCCTTTTCATGTCTGTACTTGCTGTGATGGAGATTGTGTATATAAGTATGTGAAATATTCCCTCTGTTCATAAATATAAGATGTTTTAGATCACTTTTTTAGTGATCTGAAACGTCTTATATTAGTTTACAGAGGAAGTTTTAGCATATTCTTTGCCATCTTAAATTTCATTGTTGATTCCCTGTTACAATCAGTCATGTCCATTCAGTCATGTGAAATATTGCATTCAGTCCTGTTAGAATCATTTCTGTGCATTCAGTCCTGTTACAATCAGTCATGTGCATTCAATCATGTGAAATATTGCATTCAGTCCTGTTAGAATCATTTATGTGCATTCAGTCCTGTTACAATCAGTCATGTGCATTCAATCATGTGAAATATTGCATTCAGTCCTGGTAGAATCATTTATGGTGCATTCAGTCCTGTTACAATCAGTCATGTGAATTCAATCATGTGAAATATTGCATTCAGTCCTGTGCAATCAGTCATGTGAAATATAACAGTATACACCATCTAACTGAAATTCTATTTTCTTTGTAGTTACTGTTCTTGAAGAATTTGTGCCCTTCCCGCCGTTCAGCATTCTATCTGTTTGTGATGCAAAGGAGGCTTCTCAACTTGCGAAGGGCGGCGGCATCTACGGGAGTGCTTTTCTGGCTTATGGTTCTTTCGGTGAAGGTGGATCGCTGCAGTACTAGTCTTGTTCTGAGTCCTGGTCTACCCGTGCACTGTTTTGCTCGAGCACAGTATGGTGTTTTGAATTGTTCCAAGAAAACGATGATCTAGATTTCTTCATGTGTCAGCTTAGTGCTGTTACATTATGCCTGTTCGTCAGACCTTTACTTGACACTTTTGTCTGAAATTGCTCATAAACCTCATAGATCGTTATGTTAAACCTCATAGATTGTTCATCAGATGTTATTAGCTTGTTTCTGCTTGTGCATTACCAAATGTTTTTTCTGCCTTGTACAGTTTTTCTCATTACCATAATACCATACTGCATTTCCATCTGTGAAATCGATGTTGCAGTTCTGTTGGCTCCTTAGTTTTAGACATTACGTATTTGAACTTGCATTCTTCTGATGAACTGTTACATTATTTATGTGTTGCCCTGCAGGCTCCTGATAAGTTGTTACATTGTTAGGATGTCTGAGTTAACTTGTCTTTTCCCTCATGTTATACAGGCGTTGCTGCTGTAATCGTTAGTTTTTTGCTGAAAGGTGAACACCATCTTCAGTTCCAAGCCAAGTTGGGACTGACTAAATTTTGCAGGCATTTTGTAACTAGGAATTCACTAGCCAAGACCGTTTTAAAATTGCGCATACTTCATTTACGAGACATGTATGTGAGAATTCATTTGCTAATCGGAAAATAAAACTGGCGAATGTCCTCTTTTTTTGTTTTTTACCGGTCAATGTTCTTGAATCCAAGATCAGAGACCTGAGAGAATCTTCGGCCGCGCTCCCAAAAGGCCCCAAGCTGGCGCTATTTGCACCGGACAGACGAAATTTACCCAGCCGCGTCCCAAGAGTCTAATTAAGGCCGTATTGGGCTGAAAGTGGATCCGGCAATCCCAAGCCAACCCTGCGTGTTGGGGGCTCTTGGGGATTCCAAACGAAACGTCGCACGAGGCCGCTCTGTCGGCGAGATAGAACGCATCTCCTGCCGTTTTTCTTCCCCCCCTCCGCCCCTAGCTTCGGCCATTCCCCCCAGATCTGCCCCATGCCGTCGAAGAAATATGCGCCTTCGCCGCACCGATGAGTCAGCTTCGCCCCCTAAAAAGAGGAAGCCGAGAGTGTTGCTACCAAGGCCGAAAGGTTGGACGGACGCCCGGTGGAAAGTCGACGTCAAGCGCCACGCTCTGACGTCCACCGCACGACGCAACAGGCTCGCCGCCCAGCTCCTTCGGGAGAGCATGGACGCTGCCCAGAAGACGACGGCGAAGAATCTGGAGGCCATCCAAAAGGCGGCGGTTGTGGCCAAGCGCGACCTCCAGGAGGCCCTTGCGGCGGCGGCGGCCGTCCGCTCTGGCGCGCCGCAGTTTCGCCCCCAACTCAGCAGAGCGTCGCCTCCCCCGCCGACAACTTCTCGCCTTCGACGCCGTCGGCATGTGGGGAGGGGGGGGACACAGTCGCCTGACCCTAGCGGCTTCGACCCCAACCTCGCCTTCCCCCACGCTCCCCTGCGACCGGCGTCGGCGTCCTGCTCGCCTGCCTACTCGCCGGCCTACGCGTCCGCATCCATCCCGTCCCTGCTGCGCAGGAAAGCCATCCTCTTCACCGTCGGCTCCGAGGATTTAGCCGCGGAGATGGGGGACAACATCACCGCCGGCTCCGAGGCTTTCGCCGACTTCACTCACGACGTCGGCGCCGAAGAAGAGACACAAGAAGCACCGGAGGAGCAGACCGTCAAAGGGAAGAAGAAGAGGAAGAACGACGAGGTTGCGCTGAACCGCGTCAAGTGGACGACCATGGAAGACGAATTCCTCGCCGAAGCATGGAAGACGGTGAGTTTGGACCCCATCACCGGCGCTAACCAGAACGACGCCACGTATTGGACTAGGGTCAAGGCGGCGTTCGACGAGCGGAAGATGGTCGACCCCGACTTCACCGGCATCTACATGGAGCGCGACGCGAAAACCATGGTGTCCCACTGGTCGACGATCCAGGCAGCGTGCAACAAGTGGCACGACATCCAAGAGCACGCCGTCGACTCCGGGCCGTTCGTGTCACGCCCGCGCCGTCCGTGGTCACGCCGCCCACCTCCTCGTCTACGCCGGCTACGCCCGCCTCGCCCAGGAGCACGCCGTCGAATCGGGGCACGCCGTCCACGCCGCCCGATGGATTCGGCGAGGCCAATGGTTCTGCCGTCGACCTGGACGGGCCCCTTTGTTGAGCCATCGACCGGCCTACGTTTTTTGTTCCCCGCACAGATCACGCCGCCTGTGGCATGTTTGATCGCCGAACTTTGCAGTTTTTTGAAGCGGAAAGACGACCATTCAAAATTATGTGCAAACCGCCGTTCTGTTGGGGCTGCCTTTGGGACCGCGACTCGGAGCCGCCCCCATCCTTAGCGTTTTCGCCGCCCAAGCGCCCCCCAAGCGGCGCTAAAATAGCACCGAAAAATGACTTGGGGGAACGAACGACTGGAGATGCTCTGAGTTGGGGTCTCTGGTGAGTTGCCAATTCTTACTGAATCTCCACGTTCCTTTGCACCATTTCTTACTATCTCCACAATCTTTTCCTATGTCAATTTCAAGCGTTGAAGACGCGACGCTATTTGCAGATCTAACATTCTTAAGAAGTTGCTCCCAATTCTCTCAACATGCAAGGTGTCCATCTCGATGTCCCATTAAGCAATGCAATTAAGTCATTCACACATGCCAACTCAGCTATCATGCCATATCAGTAAGCATGCAATTAAACTATGAATTTTCTCTCTCTCTATACCGACCTTGCATCTCCATTATCTATATTTGACATGGAAGATAAAAACATGGCATCTCCATCTTCCATCCACTATCCCATAGGCCCTCCACCTCTCACATGGGATTCGCTGCCACAAAGCACTACATACTTAGCAAGAGATTATCTTTTGAGCTTTTTCTCTATTACTCGATATATGCTCATGTATATCTATCTTTGACATGAAGATGAAAACATGACATCTCCATCTTCCATCCACTATCCCATAGGCCCTTCATCTCTTACATGAGATTCTCTACCACAAAGCACTACGTATTTAGCACGAGATTATCTTTTTAGCTCTTTCTCTATTACTCGATATGTGCTCATGTATTTATGTTGCAATTCTTTAGAAATATAAATAAGTGTATCCGCAGCAACGCGCAGGGTATTATCTAGTTCACATTGTTTTTAGCTTGCTTAATATTCCCTCTTGTCCCAAACTACTTGTTCCAAATTCATCTAAATAAATAAGAAAGTAATTTGAGATAGAGGAAGTATTTTGAGGCGGAGGCATAGACATTGGCGGTCAATCATTAATTAGCGGGCATCCTCTCGCGCTCTCCCATAGATGTTACTTTTGGTGCTCTCTAGATCCAACATGTGTCGTGTTTTTACTGTGTTCCACACGAACAATAATAATGACAATAATAATGGTTGCACGCGAATTCTCCTGTGGCTGCGCCCGGAACTGTGTCTTGGACTGTGGCAGGGCCGGGGCTGAAAAAACTGTGGTTTTCGCTTGAAAACTGAGCTGTGGCAGGAACTATGGCTGAAAAAACTGTGGATTTGACAGAGGCTGTGGCTGAAAAAATTGTGGTTGTAACTGAAAAATTGAATTATGACAAGGATGTGGCTAAAAAGCTAGGTTGTGGTTACGCGGAAAACTGCGGCTGAATCTGACCTGCGTTGTGGCTGCACGCTAATCTGTCCTGCGTTGTGGCTGCACGCTAATCTGTCCTGCGTTGTGGCTGCACGCTAATCTGTCCTGCGCTGTGGCTGCGCACTGTGCGTCTAAAACATGCCACGTGACAACTGCAAAGCGCGCGAAAAGTGACATTTGCGGAAGGGTGCGGGAGGTACTCGCTGATTAGTTGCTCTCACGCTTTTTGTTGTATGTTTGTTGGACTTTGTTGGGTCTTTTTTCTGGGTTGTAGCTGCTGAAAAAATACAAACGAGCAAGTAAAGTGAATTGCCAGTTTGCCCTTTTGTATCTCTTCGGCAGAAAGAAAAGTGTCTCCCTTTTGATTACACGTATCTTTACAACTAGGAAACAAAAGTATATCTTTTTCGATTGCATGTATTCCTTCTTTTTTTTGTCCTAATTGAATTATTTCTTGTTAATACACAATTTACCTAGGATAATTTCTTTCTAACTTTTTTATAATATAGTGCCTTGATCATCGTGTCAAAATAAATACAACTTACCTAAAAGGAATAAAGGGACTATACTGAACATCTTTTTTCGGAAAATATGAGAGAGCGAGCAAAATGCGCAGATCTATAATTGTATCATCTTTTTTATTTTTACTATCAGGAGTGACTTGATGTTGATTTGTCGAACGTTTTGATGAATGAAGTAACTCACTTGATCATAGTAAATTTAGTGTTATGAGACATTGTGCTTCATAACACTAATATTTTCGTTGCAAACTACATGCATATATGGTAGTAATATAGTTCCTCGACATTTGCACAACATAAATATAAATTGTAAATATCATGTGATGCTTGCATATAAGAGACTTAACCATTTTTAGGTTGTTTTTAAAAATACCACTTGATACATAAGTACGTTCATTGTTGGTCTGCCCAAATAAAAACAAATTATTTTACTACTTCCAAAATTGTTTTAATGAGGTATTCAATATTTCTAGGCATATATTCATCTATTTATACCCGGTGCAACACACTGGCCTTTTTGCTAGTCTATATCTATATACCTAAAAATAAAGGGAGGTAGTTTCCTTAGTCCGTTTTAATATTTTTGCTAAAAGCCCCTCCCTTTTTAGATAATCATCCCGCAGTCCAGATAGTCCGAAATAAAAAAAGATTTATTCATTAGGTTCAACTTCTTCGGCCGGCCAGCTTGGTGGGCCGAGGGCCTGCTTCACACCTTTTTTTCATACTGATAACTGCTGGCCTGCCCTGATAGCTCTTTTTTATTTTTTGTTAAATTATAGTAGGAAATAAATAAAATAAAAATAATCTACAGATCCTAAAAATACAAAGTAATTTTGCGATCCTGAATTATAGCTTAAGTTTTTGGATCAATCTGAATTACTCTTTGAAGAATTAAAAAATGATCATATGATAATTTGTTGTAAATTATTTCTACCTAGATTAATTTTAATCAATTCTCTGATAATATATAATTGAATTAGATTAAATTTATTATTAATGCTACTGTATGTACGTAATTGTGGCGTTAATAAAAACTAAAATAAATAAATAAAAAACAACAAAATTAGATCAATTAGAATTACTGTTTGAAGAATTAAAAAATGGTCATATCATTATTATTTCTAAATAATTGCTGCCTAGATTAATTTTACTTAATTCTTTAATTATCAAATTGAATTAGATTATATTTATTATCAATGCTACCTTTTTCTACCTATTTGTACCACTAATAGATAATTAAAATAAAATAAATAAAACAGCGCTAAAAGTTCTTAATCATTGTTACCAGTAAAGCATATCGTTCTATTTTCTTAAACGGTCGTGTGTTAGTTTATAGTACATAAAATTCTTATTAATTTTAGTACAATGTAATTTTTATTTTTTGTTACGACGCACGGGCATGCCATAATTAGTCACAACTATGAGCATATGTCCGCAAAGTAGACACAGTAAAATGTATCGACTTTCTCCATAAACTGGTCTCTCACGCTCTATTTGATACAAATAATTTATTTTACGCAAAAATAATAATTTCATCCCGGAAAAATCAACCTTTTCCTCGAAATTAACTGGACAAGCCAACAGTACAAGTGAGAAAAAGCCTTCTACGTGAAAAGAGTATATAGCAGGTAATTTTTCATAGAGTAACAAGTAATGCCTCACCATTTACATAAAAGCTAATATTTTTTTACTCATTTTAAGCACTGCCAAGATCCAGAGTATTGATACAATGAACAATTATATAATTTTCCAAATTAAAATCATACAGTACAAAAAATGCAATATTTTTATTTTAACTTTTAGTTTAGATTGATTTTTCGGGCCATTTGGCTCGAAAAGTCATAAATGATTATATTATAGTTTTGGGCAACATTACACATTTTAGCTAATTTAAGAAATGATGACCCGCTCAAAACGAATTTCATGTCATTCAAAAAAAGTGTTCACATGCCTAAAAATATTCATGCTCTTTAATTTCTTTTCATATAATTTAAAATGTATATATGTATTTTAGGAAGATTCTTGATGCATTTATTAAATAATATCTCTATTACTTAAAAAGAATGCAATGTTCCTTCATTCATCGTCCGTTTTTTTCTTCTACCTTCGTGTGTCTTTCTCATGGTACAATAAATAATATTAATTGTCACCAAAATAATTGGATGCCCTCCCAAAAATCTGTGAAGAAAATCCTAATGTGTGAAGGTAAATCACGGGCAGGATTTTATAAGAAATATATTAAGTGGAAAGGTAAATCACAGGTAAATGTAAGAATATATTTCCTGTTGCAATGCACGTGCATTGCTTTATTTAATTAAAAATAATGAGAGTATAACTAAAAAATGATATATTATGGGCGTACATATAGAAAATGCACCTTTCTCGGTAGAAAAAAAAACAAAGGAATAAACTCTATCCTTCCTCATAGGAAGAAAATAAATTAAAAGGAGGAATTAAAATTTGATATCGCAGAAAGGGAAAATACTAATTATCAAGAAAAAAGTGAGTACATGTAACCTGATTAATTTTAGTTTTTTTCTGCCTTTTGAAAGATCTAATTTTAAAAATTATTCATACACTTTAAAATGTTTGCGTAGTCTCAAAAATAGTGCTGACATATTAAACTAATGTTCGTCTAATTTAAAATTTGCTTACCCTCTCAACATAAATTTCATGTCATTTTTTTTTCACATGATTTAAAATATTCGTGCTCTTTAAAAAAAGTCCATTTAATTTAAAATGTATTTTTGTATTTTAGGAAAAATGTTGATGCATTTATAAGAAAAATATACAATTTAAAAATGAGTGGGCGTAGGGGAATTATTTAGGTCATAGCTCGGAAAGTGTAACTCGACGAGATTAACGAATAAAAATTCATTTGCAATGACATGATTCATTTGCGTGATGGTCGACACTATCACATTAAAGTTTATCACGTTGGACGCATTGCTATCAGGTGCACACCGCAACCATGACCGATGAAAGCGGAAAGAAAAATTAGCAACAACACGATTTAGACACTATGTTCAAATATATAATGTGGATCTGTGAAGGGATCTTGAATTGAGTTCTTTGTGTTGAAAGAATATGATTCTTTTGTCCCGTTGCAACGCACAGACATGTTTCCTTGTTAAACAAATAACATAAGTACAAGAATAGAACATCGGTCGTCTTATGTTCCACTCCGTTTCTTGATATAAGATGCCTAAGCTTTTTGCACGAATATTAATGCTTACGTATAATGTTACAATTGAACTGTTCTTTCCCTAGAAAAAATATAAAAAAACAGTTTGAATCAGCCAATACTAAAAAAGAGACCCTCCATTCTATCTTTTTTTGTATATATATTTTCCTAGACGGACGGTATAATATCAATATGCCATGTGTTATATATATTTTCTTATAACCTTAAGCACCGTACATAAAGAAACTGAGGGAGTATTATTATTTGCATGAGGCAAGCAAGCAGCAAGTTCGTCACGCACAGTACGAGCCGGCAACGTAATTAGTACGCATGTGGCACTGCCTATTGTTTGGAGGTTTTCTTTAGCAGATTTCATTTATTTTGGTTGGTTTTCTACAAATGTACTTTCAAAAAGTTAGTAAACTATTGACGAATATTAAAGATTTTAATGGAACAAAAAAATTATCCTGATTTTAGAACATGTTCACGAAACTGAAATTAATTTTCATGAATTAAAAACATGATCTAGATTACAAAAAGGATCGTGAAACAAAAAAATGTTCATGAATTTAAAAACAATTCCATGAATGCAGAATATGTGTAATTTTTACAAATGTTCTAAATATCAAATGTATTCATGAAATGAAAAAGTGTTCTTGAATTTTAAAAATGTTCGCAATATTTAAAATTTGCCCGTATTTCACAAAACATGTTCATGGATTCAAATATACTCATGGCTTTTAAAATATTGAGGTATTTTATAAAATATTCTAAAAATGTCCAAAAATTAAGAAAATATCATAGTTTAAAAATGTCCTCAAACTCAAAAGAATCCAAAATTCTAAAAATATTCTCAATTTTGAAACATGGAAAAACAGAAAACGAAAGAAAAGTATTTTTGAGAAAATACCAAGAAGTCAAAGAAAACTGAAAACCAGTGGAAGAAAGACACACAAAAACCTCAAGAAATAGGTCAACCCACCATTTAGCATCACCTGTGATCGGCTTGTGTGTGTTTTCGATGTATCCTGCGCACGTTACACGTCAAATAGGATTGACTACCAATCATCGAAACGTTGGGCTAAAAAACCCGGCACAGAATAAAAATCGAGCAAACACCAGAAAGCTCATGTCAAAGCCTTGGAATTGATAGAAACGAAGGGAACTTAGCCACGTACTCCCTCTGTACCAAAATATAGGTAGTTGGAGTGTACTACTACCTATATTTTGGCACGAAGGAAGTATATTATAAGACTATAAGGAGGAGGAGTCATATCACACTCTCATGCCCTATCCAAATCCTACGACTCTATGAGATTCAATACAACTCGGGTGGACCCTTCCCAACACGATCGATGTCAAGTGGACATGGTACGAGTGGCTACTCCATCTTCTCGCGGAGATCCCCGAGTAGGTTTGGGATTGAAAGTACATGTAGTCCCCATGTGTGGTTTTGATAATTAATGACAATCCTTATGGACTAATGTTTGCATTGATATATATATATATATATATATATATATATATATATATATATATATATATATATATATATATTTGAAGGAAAGTTACATAGGCAATGCATGAAGAACATTGTTCATCAACACAAATGTATACATTGTGGCTTGGTAGTGAATGATGATTCCAATAAAGCAACAATGGCATCATGGATCTATGGATGTTTGTCCGATGGATAATGATAAGATGAATGGATGATGTTGCAATGAATACAATATATTGATGATCGGATTTTGGGTCTCACGTGTTGAATACAACCTCAGACTAAGATGATTCAAAAGCAAAGCCATTTTCCTCAACAAGACTGAGAATATTCATGTTGAACACTTGTCCATTTGAGGTCATCATAAGGACTCAATAATTCGCGCAATATATCTGTCATGTGTCTTTTGGACTGGACACCACTTGATCATGGAGTAAAGATGAATGTTGACCAAGATAAAGATGAAAGATTGAATTCTTGATGGTCAACACTCTAGCACTACTTATGTACCACATGGGATCTTGTGGCATGGTAAGAAATTGTCAATTGTGCTTTGAGTTCTAACCCATACGATGTATTTCTATATCTTTGAGGGATAGGTGATTCTCATGGGAATGCATCAACAAAAAGATCACAAGTGCCCATGAGATGATGACATCAAGTGTAATGGTCATCAAGTTATACAAGGTCAAGTTCAAGATATGCATCTCAGAGGATTACATGCTTGAAGCTTGCGGATGATCACGTGGTGGCACATATGAAGATGGCACATAATGCAAAGCTTTCCTCATGACTTGCGAGGATACTAATGAAGTCTTCACCGAGTTATGTGACCAATATTGCATGTACATCTTGAGCCAAGCATGACCCCGTCCTCAATCTCAAGTGGAACGCTCAAGTCAAAGGTATTATGTCGTGGATCATTGACCATCGAAAATGATACATGCTCAAGAATGGATTTCCGGAAGCTATAGTATAGTTCTTTTATTATTCTTGAGTTATAGGGATCCCACACTATTAAGAGGGGATAAAAGGGGTTTAGTAACGGACTTGCTCAAGTCAACAATTACTAACTCAATTCCACTCCTATCCTTTATACAAAAAAAGGGTAATCCAAAGCCAACTCATTTCTCAAATACTATGGCATATCCTTCATATACTCTGCACCTTCCATTTTGGATTATCTTGGGTGGTTCTCTATGTGAGGATCTTGAGCTTTTCAATAGCTTTAAAATAAGCCCAAGATCATCAAAATCGGAGTTCGTATGTAAAAATTATGCATGTTTCAGTATTGGGTTCCTGCTGTTCGTTCTCTGGACGGACGTCCGATCCCCACCAAAAATATTGTGTCCAGATGGTCAGTGAGCAACCAGAAGTCCGACGTGTTTCGGACGTCCGACACATCGGACGTCCGAACCCTGTCGGACGTCCGACATGCTACTGGACTTTTCTTCTGTGTTGCATGGTGAACTCTCTTTGAACATTTCGGACGTCTGACTTGGTTCAAACGTCCGACATTTGGACTTTCGGACGTCCGACATCTGACGGACGTCCGACACTTGCACAGCTTATTGCCCCAACGGCCATTTCGTCCCTTGGGCTATAAATACCCCTCACTCCCACTTGTGAGGGTTGAGCACTTCATTCCAAACACACAAGAACCCTAAATGGCTCCCTCTCCTTTCTCCTACACCAAATCCTAGATCCCGAAGAGATTTGTGAGAGTTCTTGAGAGAGATTTCACCCATTGATAGATCCACTCCCTCTCCCTCTTTTGACCAAAGGAATTCGCGATTTGAGCAAGTCTTGAGCATTTCCCCCTTGATCTTGTTACTCTTGGAGGTCGGAGACTCCTAGGCGGTAGGAGTGCTCCGGTGAGGAATCAACTTGTGATTTTCCCCCCGGAAAGTTTGTGAAGGTTTGGAGGCCGCCTCAAGGTCTACCACTAGTGGTTGGGAATCGCCTTCGTGGTGATATCTCAAGGGGAATAGGGTGAGCCTTCTTGGCGTTGGTGTGCCTTCGTGGTAACACCCACTCTCTCCAAACGGTGAGTAGCTTCCCTACAAGGAAGTGAACATCGGGATACATCCTCGTCTCCGAGTCTACGGTTATCTCTAACCCTAGCTCACTACTTGTGGTTTACTTTTGTCACTTGACCTTGCATTCACTATATCGTGTTGTCCTCATTATATTGTGTTGGCTATCATATCGTAGTGATTGTTTTAGGCCAACACATTATACTCCGCAATTCATACGTGCAACTATTGTTCCATATTGTTCCTTGTGTGAATTGGTATATTGTATCTCACATATCCACATCGTGTGATATATATCTTGTGTAAGTTTGTGTAACTTACTTGTGCCTACTAGTATCATTATCGTGTTCATATTGTTTAGAATAAAGTTGTTGTTGCACTTAGTTGAGCCTAGTATATTAAGGATTTGTGCTTGTTAAGTATCCGCTTAGTTTATTTCCGCATCCGGATATTAACAAATCCATAACAGGTTTAAAAATCCTATCCACCCCCCTCATTTTATTCCTTCTCGAGCATCTATCTAAAATCATTGCTTTAGGTGAGGCAACTGATTGTTGAAGAGGCCATTAAAGGAAAACCGCCAGTGTTCGTCAAGCGCCCCACAAATAAGCTTCTTCCGAAGTGATGTGGGTGTACCACGACACATCCCATGGTTAGGTACATAGGGTTTCGTTGAGGAGGAACATGACAACATTGGTGATCTCGTCGGCTAACAGGAGACGGGAATCTATAATACCTAAATAGTTCATCCCCACTAACCTATTTATCTTGGCATGCAAGGTATCCACATCATCAAGTAGGTCCACCATGTAAAAATTAATTTCCACCAACTCTTCATGCACATGTTTCCATCAATTCTGCACGCGCATGCAATGTATCACAAATAAAAAAAATTATGCACTAAACTCCATGCTTTATAAACGATTTTTTTATAGAAAATAAAATTATAAGTTACCTTGCATTTTATTTTTCTATGCGACCCAGGTTCAGGACCCTCGTGGAGGTAAAATCCCTACTCCTGCTTGTGTGATTGTATTGATTGAGGATTACATGGAAGTTCCCAGCGAGATTGATCTCGCTAGGGTTTGCTGGGCCTCGGGGAGTCCTGGCTCGATTATAGAGGATTCTACCCTAACTTGTTAAGTACACTAAGTCTTGGGCTTCATGTTAGTTTGCCTTGATGGGCTTCATGTGGAACTCCGCCCTTTGTGCGCACTGGGTAGGGTCATGGTGGGAAACCGAAGGGTATGCTCATGTCAGTAGCCCCCATGAGTGCTTGGGTGACACAAAGAGCCAGCCAGGGACCCACAGTAGAAATATTACCAGGTGCGCTTCACCATAAGGGGCTTTTTACGGAAGGCATCAAACCAATTCCACTCTCATGATAGTTTTTGTCTAGGGATATGCGACATACAAGGCCTGTAATGTTGATGTCTACCCACACTTCTATTCTTGAAGAATATGTTGGGCCCAACATACAAGGTCTCTAATGCTGATGTCTACCCACGCTTCTATTCTTGTAGAATATGTTGGGCCTTCAAGAGCAGAAGTTTGTAGGATAGCAGCAATTTCCCTCAAGTGGATGACCTAAGGTTTATCGACTCATGGAAGTAGAGGTTAAAGATGGTCTCTCTCAAGCAAGCGTGTAATTAAGATACAAGAAGTCTCTTGTATCCCCAACACACCTAATACAATGATAAATTATATAGGTGCACTAGTTCGGGGAAGTGATGGTAAAATATGGGTGATAGGTATGGCAAATCAAGGTAATATAAATCTGAATAAATAAAAACATCAAGGTAGCAAGTGACATAGTGAGCACAAATAGTGTAACAATAGTGAGAAACAAGGCCTAGGCTTCATACTTTCACTAGTAGTCACTCCCAACAACATTAACATAATTGAAACACATGATATTTCCACCAAAAACATGCAAGAAAGACGTAACTCGGAGATCATTTTTGTGTGGTCAAGAGAGGACGAGAAATGTGTAGGGCTACATAAGCACGCCTTAGAGTTTGTGTTCCATATTTATGGATTTCCCAATGTCACCGCGTCCCTCCAAAGAGAGTACCATAATCACCACAACATATCTCAAGGGTAGTCAAAACAAGCACGAAGAGACTCTCAGATCCTCAATCAATCCACAATAGAAGAAAGAACTCATGAAGACATTCTTCTCATCTATGTCCAATAGGCCCAATGTCACCGCGGTCTTGGAGATTATAATAGATATTATCAAGTGAGCACATCAAATAAAATAGATAGAAGGGGAAACATCATGGGAGACAACTAGATTAACATAGCCAATTATCACAATCAAAATCAGGTCATGGGATAGAGAGAGAGATAATCACATAACTACTTCAGAAGATCTCAGCCCCGAAAAAGAACTACTCACACATAGACATGGTGAGCAAGAGAGAGTTGTTGATGGAGAGGTGCAGCCCGGAGGAGATGATGGCGGCGGCGTCCACGATCCTTGGGGGCAGCGGACCTTGGCCCCCCTTCTTCTTCCTTGGAGATGGTGCTGCTGTGGAGATTGGTCTCCCCCTCAAGACGACTTGCTTGGGGGAGGAATTTTCGTGGTGCCCTTTGACCTAGATTTCCTCTCTTCATATAGACTCTCGCATTCCCATCATCTAGATTACGTCTTCAGTAGAACGGGATTCACGGGGACATACAAACTTGGATTGGGCCGAATTTTATATCTAGAACCATCAGAAAAATAATTCTCCACAACTTTGTAGTTTTAAATTTTTTCGTTTGAGGTCATCTTATGACGTTTTCAAGACGATCTCTAAAACCTGTACGGTAGGGACATATTTCAGGAGAGTTAGAGTTCAACTCCAACAAAGCTCCTTTTGTGATTTTCCCTTTATCCAAGTAATTCCTACACATAAAGTATAAAAAATAAAATTTATGCACTCTTGCAAACATTAATAGGTTAGTTCCAAATATGTTGTAAAAAAATATGAAATGCATCAAAACATATAGCAAAGTCATCAAAATAAGCATGAAACAATAAAAAAAGATACGTTTGGGACGTAAATGCACTTATGATCGGATCTAGTGGAACTGAGAGGTGAACTGACAGGCGCACACGTATGAGGTGTCGTGGAAGTGGAAGGGGTATGGCGGCGAGGTCGCCATGAAGTTGGCAGAGGCAATGGCTGCCGCGGAGAGGGTGCTCGGCGAGGTCACAAAGCTGGAGGCGGCGGATGAAGGGGAGCCGTGCTCGTACATGGTGGAGAGAGGGCCTGGTAACTGATACCAAGTTTGAAGGAATAATTCTCATGTGACTTTCCTGTGACAATGTACATGCTATATATACAACGGACTAACTAACACCCGCCAATAAAGGCACGCAGTCCGTGGTCGTCGTCATGGATCCTATTTACCAGGACATAATCGTGACATACAATTCAACAATTTGCCCATATCCAAACGGAACACATTTATAAAGAAGTGTTACCGAGAAATGGTACTGCATATAAGTACATTCTCAATCTCCCGAAGGGTTTGGATTTTCTCATTTATTTAAATTTTTTCTTAACTACCAGCGGATTTTTTTGCATATGCCATTTGTAATTGTGGGGATATAACCGTCTACGTTTGCTGGGTGTGCAAGTGATTTTCATCTGTTGATTTGGGTACATTAAAATAATGGAGAGAGCACCGATACATGCATGCATTTGACCGGATTATAAAACTAAGAAGTTTGCATATAGCACGTGCGTTTGCAAGAAGACGTTGCCGTATTGGATTAGTCCTGTTAAATAGTCGGTTTTGAATTAGATTAACTTAAAAAATATTACTACTACTATATTATGGAACGAAGAAAGTAGTTTTTAGAGAATTTCTAAGCGGTTGTTTGCCTATTTAAAAGGGGAATCGGTTTGCTTTTTTGTTGTCTATCTTTAGAGTTGTTTTTTCACATGGTGAGAAGCAGGGCTGCTCGCCGTCCTAGTCGTCCACGTTCTGCGTGGCCACCTTCTCGGAGTAGAGATAATTGTACTAGCCGAGATGTTATTGCTAAGCGTGGTTTGATAGATTGCCATCTCATGTTTCCTCGATTTCTATTGGATCATCGGATACCTCTACTTTTTTGTCTACTAGACGAGGAACTGGTCGTACCTTGTCTGCTTCGGTACATAGTCGGGTAAGTATTGGTCGACGTATTGGCCGTGTTGAGGCTGCATCGCTTTCCTCACATGATGCGTGTCTTCGTCAAGAAATTCGTCTTAGAAAGCGTCCTATCAATTGTGACCAAGGTAGTTGTTTTTCTTCGTGTCAAATTTGTGTTTTATTATTTTATGGTTGTTATTGATTTATTCTTTTATTTACTTTTCAGGAGATTTCTTTGATGTAAATGCTGCTGATGGGGCTTTAGGCTCGTTAATTTTGGTGTTTCTCATGACGATGTTTTTTCTGATGATGTTGTTTCCGGTATAGTTGCAATTTATCCGCACCATTTTTGTTATTATATTCTGCATTTGTGTTTTGATTTTTTGTATTTTTTGCAGTCGAATTGCTTCGCCGAGACGAATTGTTCGACTAGTGCATCAAGAAATGTTCGCCCCCGTGTTGTTCCTGAGTGGAATATTGCTCCTGTTGGCCGATCGACACCCCAAGGTATATGCTGATTTGCAAAAGCTTTATAATGTAGTTTTGCATAAATTTGTATATTTATTATTGATAGTCTGGGACTTCATTTTGCATTTCTTTTTTCAGTTTTGCCTACTCCTATTTTTAGTGTTCCTGATGTCGTACGGAATAGATGTAAGTGGAAGCTTATTTCTGATTATCGAACTGGACGAAAAAAGGATTGGTTAATCTATTTTATACATTTGTTGTTAGTTGTAATTGGTTTGATTAGTATAACATTGTGTTTTTGTATCTATGCAGTTCGTGGTATGCAGCCTCCGCTGCCGAAGGAGTATATTGCTTTGCTTAAAGGTGTTTTTGTTTGTTTGTGCGTGATTTGCTTTTCTGTGTCTGTTTGGTTTGATCGTTCGATTTGTTCTCTGTTGTAGCCGTCTCACAACGTCGTTCTTACTAGCGAGGACCAGAGTATGTTTGTACGAAATGTGGTGCATTTTATTGGTATCACGAGGCTTGCAAGCGACGTGCTACTTCTGTGCCACGATTTCCTGTTTATACCGGATGCTGTCGAGAAGGCAAGATTTCATTACCTATGTTTACTGATTGGCCTTCACCATTAAAAGAGTTGCTACGTTTCGATGGGTTTTCGGAATCTACACATTTTCTAAGTCTTATTAGACAATATAACTCCATGTTCAGTTTCACATCTATTGGCGCTCAAGTTGATTGTAGTGTCAATGTTGGCGGCGGGCCATACGTTTTCAAAATGAATGGTGTGGTTTATCACCGCATTGGTTCTCTTCTTCCGGCAGAGGGTGAACAACAAAAATATGCTCAATTGTATATGGTTGATTCAGCGGATGAAACTCAATGTAGAATTGATGCTTTCAATCGAGAGGGGAATAATTCTGATGAGCCTGGCAGTGGAATTCTGAATAGTTTGACTAACATGTTGAATATGCATCATCAATTGGTGCATAAATTTAGAATTGCCAAGCAAAGTTTGTGCTTTCCTGATGCACCACCAGTGGCTATTCACTTTTTTGGTGATAAACGTGGTGATCACGGGACTCGGTTTCCCTGTCCTACTTCTTCAGAAGTTGCTGCTCTGATTGTAGGTGATTTGAGTCGGGAGTGCAAGAATTTTGATGTTGTTGTGGAGACTCATTCTGGTGTATTGAAGCATATATCTATTTTAAATCCAAATCTTATGGCTCTACAATACCCTTTGTTGTTTCCTTATGAAGATAAGGGGTTTCACCTTGGTATTAAATATGTCAATGGATCCTTACATGATGATGCAGCCACTTCAGTTAATCATGGATCTGATAATGATGCTTCTGTTGTGAGCCAACGTCATGTTGGTCGTCGCCGCAACAAGTCACGTGGTTAGGTGACTATGTTGGATTACTATAAGTACTATAATATCTGGTCGACTTAGTCCGCAAGCAACAGTCAATGCGTATTCGTGTGTTGAAGCTAATTGTTTGGAGTTCCATTTTTGGAACCAAGAAAATCTTCGGTCGGAAACTTATCAAGGTATATCTGATACAATTGGTGATCTTCAGGAGAGAACATATGTGTTCAGTTTATATTGCATGGTAGTTTCACCGGTGGGCGACGATACATGCTTTTGAATTATCATGATGGTATGTCGATTTGTCGTGAATATGGTTCACCGGATTTGTTTGTTACTTTCACATGCAATCCTAAATGGCAAGAGATAGTAGATGCTCTTGCTTCTGAACTTGGACAAGTGCCAGCAGATCGACCTGATATTGTTACTCGAGTTTTCAATATGAAGTTTTCTGAATTTTTAAATGATGTTAAAGAAGGTTCAATTTTTGGACCCATTCAAGCATGTGAGTAGTTTTAATTGTGTTCTAATGTTTTGGCATCTCCTACTCTTGATTTTTTTGATATAATATTTGGTAATGATACTAACAGTTTTGCTTTGCATATTACAGATTTGTATGTTGTTGAGTTCCATAAGCGAGGATTGCCCCATACTCATACTTTAATTTGGTTGAAAGCTAATACCAAGGATCCTTCTCCGACTCTTATAAATGGGTTTATTTGTGCTGAGATTCCTCATCCCACGGTTGATCCGTTAGGTTATGCTCTTGTGGATGAGTTTATGATACATGATCCATGCGGTGTTCTAAATGATAAGTGTGCTTGCATGAAGAAAGGCATTTCTTCAAAGCGCTTTCCTAAATCATTTTGTGATGAAACTATGGTGGATAAGGTTTTCGTGTTTATCGTCGTCGTGATAATGGCAGATATGTTCTCAGGAATAAGGGTAATGTCCATTTGGGAAATGAGTGGGTAGTACCTTATAATATGAAACTATTAAAGCAATTTGAGGCTCATATCAATGTTGGATGGTGCAATAAAACAAATTTATTAAAATATCTATTCAAGTATCTCACAAAAGGACACGATGTTGCTCGAGTGCGGCTTGGCGTGAATGATAAACATCGATGTATGTTTACCGTTCCTAACCCTACGGGTAAGAAAGAAATTGATGAGTACGTCAAGTGGTATGATAGTGTGATATTAGTAAGCAAACATATATTTTTTCATTTCCCCATTCTATTTTTAGTTATCATAGTTTTATTTTACTTTTCTAAGGTACCTATCTGCTTGCGAGGCGTTTTGGAGAATGTTTGCTTATGATATTCATGGTCGTGAACCGTTAGTTGAGAGATTGATTGTACATCTTCCAAATATGAATTCTGTTATTTCTAGTGAGAGTGATGAGTTGGAGCACCTAATGGACAATCCATCTGTTTGTAAGACTATGTTGACCGAGTGGTTTGTGACCAACCGTCGCCATCCGTCTACGAGATCATTGACATATTTACAATTTCCATCTCAGTGGGTTTGGAATAATAGTGATAAAGTTTGGTCAAAAGGCAGCGAACTAAAAATCTGGGCAGTAAGATTGGGCGCATTTATCATGTACATCCAGGAACGGGTGAACTTTTTTTCCTTCGAATGTGGTTGTCCCTGGTGCTACCTGTTTTGAAGATTTGCGGTCTTATAATGGTTATTTGTATGGTACATTCAAAGAGGCGTGTCAAGCCAGGGTATTAGTAGGGGATGATCTCTTTCTTCTATGTTCACCAAAAATGGATCATCTCTTTCTTCGTTTAATTTGACATCTTGAACTATTCCTGTGAAAAGAGAGTGTTTGAATAGATTAATTGCTGAAGAGCTATGCTACGATACAGCTAAATTGACGATTGAGTTCCAATAATCATATTGCAAATTAAATGATGAGCAGCTAAGCGTGTTTCATGAGATTACAAATGCAATGTATGAGAACAAAGGAGGAGTATATTTTGTTTCTGGATACGGAGGTACTGGTAAAACATTTCTATGGAACACCATTATTTCGAAGCTTCGGTCGGAACGCCACATTGTACTTGTTGTTGCTTCCTCAGGTGTTGCTTCTTTATTACTGCCAGGTGGTCGAACCGGGCATTCTAGGTTTCATATTCCATTGGCCATTGATGACCGTTCTCAATGTGGAATTTCTAGAAGTTCTATGCTTGCCGACCTTTGCTAGAGGGCATGCTTGATTTTATGGGATGAGGCTCCGATGACACATCGCAAATGTTTTGATGCATTGGATAGGACTCTAAGGGATGTTTTTTCTGCTGATAATCCAGATAATGTTGATTTGCCTTTTGGTGGAAAGGATATGCTTCTTGGTGGAGATTTTAAACAAATATTGCCTGTGGTAGAGGGGGGGGGACTCGGATTGATTTTATTAATGCATCATTGAATATGTCTCCTTTGTGGCGGCATGTAAAGGTTCTCAAGTTGCATACGAATATGCGACTTACGAGACCTGATTTGTCACACGAAGCTCGCTCAGAGTTGGTTGGTTTTTCCCGCTGGGTGAAAAGCATTGGTAATGGTTCCTTGCCTATGTATTCTAGAGGCGATGATATTTCCGAATCATGGATTTCTATACCCGAAGACTTATTGCTATCACCTACCACAGACCATATGGCTGCGACTGTAGCTAATGTTTATGATTCATTTCTCCTAAGGTACAATGATGCCGACTATTTGTCTCAATATTGTTATCACCTACCTTAGACCATATGGCTGCGGCAGTAGGTAATGTTTATGATTCATTTCTCCTAAGGTACAATGATGCCGACTATTTGTCTCAACGTGCAATTATATGTCCTACAAACAATGTGGTTGATGAGCACAATGAAGTTGTCTCTGATCGTGTGCCTGGGCTACGTAAGGAATATCTTAGTTGTGATTCTATATCTAAAGCAACTGATAATGTTGAAGAGGCCGAGTTATTCTATCGTCCCGAGTTATTGAACTATCAATAGTTATTAATAATTTTCCACGACATAAGATTCCCCTCAAGGTTGGCCTTCCTGTTATGCTCCTTCGGAATATCAATCAGTCATTTGGTCTGTGTAATGGAACACGGTTGATCATTACACGTCTTGGTGAGAGAGTTTTGGAGGGAGAAATCATCACTGGTTCAAACAAAGGGCAACGTGTTTGCATTCCATGGATTGTTCTGAATTCTTTCGGGTGCAAGTGGCCCTTTACACTTCGTCGTTGCCAGTTTCCTGTTCGGTTATGTTATGCTATGACTATTAATAAGAGCCAGGGGCAAACATTGTCAAAAGTTTGTGTTTATTTACGAGAACCCGTCTTTTCACATGGCCAATTATATGTTGCCATATCAAGAGTGACATCACGTTCTGGTCTTATATTCCTAATTGAGATGAACATGGTTCTTCTACATGAGACGAGAAACGTAGTTTACAAGAAGTCATAGAACATTTGTAGGATTACTTATTGTTGTTCTGTTGTTGTACATTGTAGTCGTTAATTAGTACTGTACTAATTATTACTGTTTGTGTGTTGTTCTTTACTAGAAAAAAAATGTATTGTAACAATTGTGAAGTTATGATTTTATTGATAACTAGAGTTTAGATCTCTACTGGGTTGTGTTCTTAATTGACGGCTAATTCTAAAGGCCCTATATTTTATTTTTTATATTTAAGTATACATGTCTACTGCTGAAATGTTTCATCACAATTTGTTATTTACGTCTATTTAATTTTTATATCAACATAATGGATTAATAAATACTTTTACATACATAATAAAAAGTCAATTCAATCACCAATTTGCACATAGCACATTAACAATGCGCGTCGTGCCGCCGCGCGGGTATAGGCTAGTATAATTTAAGTCGATGAGCAAATCAATCTGTGGTTGCGTTGGTTAGGAGGATTGTCGTATCACCAGCCCATTAGAGTTCAAGTCCGAGATTTGACATTGATGTTCGCATTTTTCTGGATATATTGCATGTCTTTCGGCGATGCGCTTTCAATGTGAGGAGACGTTCTCGTTGACTATGAGGCGCATGTGATGACTTCGTTAATCTCAAGATGATGTGTCGGCTAGTATTGCGGAGATGCTCATGAGGATAGGGTGTGCGTGCGTGCGTTCATAGGGATGAGAGTATGCTCGTGTATTTAAGTGTCTCCGTTGTACTATGTTCTCAAAAAAAGTTAAGTCGATGAATAATTTTATGTAATGACTATTAGTCTCAAACTATTTTTAATCGTAATTTGTGTAAAATTAAAATTGTCAATGCAAAACAGAGATTCATCCTAAATTAAAAGACATCTACTGACTTTCAGATTACCTCCTGATAGCGCTTTTGTTTAAAATCATATACTAGCTCCGTTCCGGTGTATAGGGCCTACGCGTATTTCTAAATAATCGATTTGTCTAGTTTAATGTAAATTATTTAACATAAAAATCTATTATTTGTAAATACAACATCTATACTCTTAAATGATATATTTTCTAAAACATATAACACGTATTATGTTGATCATAGTCATACCCGCTTACGATGCATGATGCATCGGCATTACATATGTAAACAAGTCCGCGCTTTTAAGCGGGAACCAAACGGCATGTTGTGATTAGCCCATTACATTTTCGCCATACTGTGTCAACTTTCTTTATTTACCCATTGTAAATTTGTGACCAAAGTCACATGAGAGCCAAGTTTATAGAATGCGGAGCATATAGCTTGAAAGATAAGTCTTGGAGGCTTTTGTTTCTTCCCCATTGGGACATTATGGACGAAGTTAGCGGTACGAGCAATAAAACAGATACATATTCTTCTATGCACATGCAAGTCTTCTTCCTGTAAATATATCTCATGTTCTTCTTTTTCTAAAGGAACTGTGCACCTCTTGGATGCAAGCTGACCAGAAATCTGATATTTATAATAGACGTATACATGTCACGTCTGCAAGTATTCAAACGACACAATTTAAATCAAACAAGCATCTCAAATGGCAATAATTCAGCCAAATGACACCCACCCAAGTGACTGCGACAATGATACTGTTGAAAAAAATCAGACTAAATAAAGAAATATAACTCCAACCGACTGGTGTCTACAAACTGCCTCTAGTATCCTCGAGGTATCCTTTCAAGATGTTCATCGCTTATTGCATCAGTCGTCAGGAAGTGGATTGTGGCAAGTGACTCAATGCCCCCCCTGATTTGCTTCTCCATCCAACGCATATGCCTAATTGTCTCCGGGAAACTTATCGGCTTTAAAGGCTCCACGCCTCGGCATTGCATACATGTCAGTCTATCATACAAGTAGACATCCTCTAGATTCACTGCTGCTTCCATGACACGCCTGACATGACTCACCATGTAGTCTTCAGTCTGAAAGCAGAAGATGGCATGAGAGGAATATGTGGCATAGGAGGCATGAGTTTTTGGTCTCTCAACTCATGGAAGGCATGGAAGCACCTCCGGATGGACGCATGGCTTTCGGTGTGCCTCACATTCATTTGGTTGATGCCTTTAGAGAAAGTGGGAACACCGTACGACTCTCCAATGAAGTCGACCCGCGTGATGATGAAGATGAGGAGGAGGAGGAAGTGTGAACTTTATTTGTCATGAACTTGCTTATGATTTTAGGTGATTTTGAACTATGCCATTACTTTAAACTATGCACAAGAAGTTTATTTCTGATCATTCACTATATATGATTCCTACTTTTTGTCTGCAATAGGAGGCAAACAAGAGCAAAAAATAAATAAATAATCAACAGTAGAAAGAAACTCAAGATGAGTGTGCGCCATCGCCGGAGAGGTTTTGCAACATTTTTTTTTGTTTTTTTCGGGCAATAATGTTACCGGCAAGTCTCGGGAGGATTCGGGCTTGACCGATGGTTTGGGCATCAATTTGGCAGCCCGCCGCCGGGCACTAGTCCTCGCCATCGCAGCCTGAAAACTGACTGATGCCTGGAGGAGCTCTCGAACTGGCAAATTTGGGAGGATATGCTTCGGTGCCGCCAGGGCAGGGTAGATTTATAGCGGCCACCGATGGCAACTCGGATACTGAGAATTCGAAAGAGTACCTGTCTCTGATTGTAGTCCGTATTGGACTGCTCTGATCCCGGCTTGCCTGGGAACTGCTTATCAGTATTAAGAGAATCTCCAACTGCCGCGCTAAATAAGCCGCACGCTGTATAAAACTGCATTTTAGCGTTTGCGCGATCGAAAGTAGGGCTCCAGCAGAGGCGCTATAATCTCGCGCGTGGTAAACAAGCACCAACGCGCATGGTATTTTGTGCGCCAGCTCCCGCGCGCTGGACAGAGAACATTTTCGCACAAGTGAGCAACCGCCACAAAATTCTCCGGTCTCGCCCGCCTTCGCTCCGACGGCGGCGATTTTTCTGCGATGGACACCGCCAAGACCCCCAACCCCTCCCTACACCCACGACCTCTCCCTCTCCGCCGCCGGCGCTTTCGCAAAACCTAGCATGGGGTTGGCCTTCAGTTTCACCGCCAGCGCCGCACCGGCTCCAAGCATCGGTCTCGTGCATGGCCTTTTCATGGCGCCCCGGATGAGCACGCAGGGTGGTGTCGCGCCGCCACTCACCGCGAACCAACGGAGCACCCTCTCCAAGCAACCGATGGCGGCAATGGCGACAACACCCCAAAAAAAGGGGAAAGTGAACGGCGTTTGTGCGCGCTGGAAGAAGAAACCAGTAGCGCGCTCGGCCGCGCTTCCGCCGCCCGAAGCGCCGGATAACTCGACTTTTGGATCTCTCATGGGAGGCATGAATGGGTTGGGTGGCATGAGAGGAATATGTGGCATAGGAGGCATGATTTTTTGGTCTCTCAACTCATGGAAGGCATGGAAGCACCTCCGGATGGACGAATGGCTTTCGGTGTGCCTCACATTCATTTGGTTGATGCCTTTAGAGAAAGTGGGAACACCGTACGACTCTCCAATGAAGTCGACCCGCGTGATGATGAAGATGAGGAGGAGGAGGAGGAAGTGTGAACTTTATTTGTCATGAACTTGCTTATGATTTTAGGTGATTTTGAACTATGCCATGACTTAAAACTATGCACAAGAAGTTTATTTCTGATCATTCACTATATATGATTCCTACTTTTTGTCTGCAAGAGGAGGCAAATTAGTGGAAAAAATAAATAAATAATCAACAGTAGAAAGAAACTCAAGATGAGTGTGCGCCATCGCCGGAGAGGTTTTGCAATGTCACGAAAATGCCGGACTCCGGCCAGTTTTTTTTTTTTTTTTGGCTTGTGGCCTCATATTGCAACTCGGATATGTACTGAAAACGAGAAGGATTCGATCTCCCTCTATAATCAAGACTATACAAAGGCCACGCCCCTTGATTAGTTGGTATCAGAAAAAGGGCGTGAAACGCAAGGCGGCAGTGAGGCGTGGCTTCACCGGCGATGAGCTCGTCGACGGCCTCCGTCTGCCAGATCGACGATACCCAAGGGATGATCGACACACTGCTGGCAGCGCCACGAGGCAAGCTAGGTGAAAACCTGCTCCTTCTCATAAGCTCCAAATTAAGAATTCAGATAAACACACTACCATTATATATTCAGAGATTCAGTAAGTATTCAGAGATCCACACGAAACGTCTGAACTTTTGTGCAAAGCTGTGCTCAGATTGACACAAACAATCCTCTAAAATATAAGATGCAAGGAAAAGGATTTCATTTCATCCTGTTGAACCATGCATGCTTCTTCTAGCCGTCTAGATACAGGAAAACTGTCGTTTGTTCAATAGAACGCTCGGGGACAGATGCGGTTTGGTTGGGTGTCCTGCTTGCTGCTGAACCTGACGAACAATGGACAGGGAACGCAGGCAGCTGGAGTTAGTCCCACCTCGGGGAGCCTGGCGAATGACGAGCTCCAATGGAAGCACACCTGTTAACGCATGAGCCGGAGCCGGAGCCGGATCAGGCTCAGCAGGCTCATGTGGTGGCGGTAATATGTGCGGTATGCACATTTAGCAACACAAAAAACCATGGAATTGTTAACCAACCACAGCCCCGCTACTGTGTGATGGTACTGGCGCATGACCCGTACGCCTGGCTATCTTTTTTTTTCATCATCGTGATGCTTTAGTTTTTGATTTGGTTGGTAAGAGCGAGTCATAACGAATCACTTTTGCTTGTATCCAATTCCTTTGCTAAAGAGCAACTCTATACCCTCAAAGAAAAGAAAAAATAGCAACTCTAGGAAGCGTGTTTAATATGTATTTTAAATCTAGCCATGTGATGTGTAATTTTAAAGTCGACAAAGCTCAACTTCTAATTTCCTTTTTCCCTTTTTCTTATCCAAACACTTTGATTGCTAAAAGTCTAACACAACAACCAAAAATGCACATAATTTTGATAGATGGATCCCCAAACAACCCGGTGACGAAGGCGTGACGGTGGTCTACATTTATACATTTATCGGATTCTCTTTAATAACAGAAACTCGGTAATCCTTTTGCCTTTTTTATTACGAAATTTCAAGGGTCACGTCACACCAAGCAACATGGATAACAACTCGACAAAGAGCCTGGCGACGCCATAGGAGACGTGGCACTGGCTATTTGACGGTTGGGCTTCCTATGTCGAGTTTTGATTCCCAACATAAGCTGAACCCGTTACAATGGTTGGCGCGGACGGGAACAATCACTAAAACCCTCATTTCCGATCGTCGTCTCCCTACTCCACCATCTTCCTCCACCGCCACAGTGTCACGATCACGCCGTCTCCTCTCCTTCTCTCTGTCGTCGCCATGGATTTCACTGTGCCGATGGAGGCCATGGTCATCGCAGCAGTTGCTGCACCGACACCGACATGTGCCTTCACCATTGTAACCCCCCCCCCCTTGCCGCACTACTGCGCTTTCAAGGAGGAGGGAGCGAGGTGTGCCCCTTCATCACCTTTTTTGTCATTTTTTATTTTGACAAATTCATCCAGTTTTATGTGTTTAAATAAGTATGATATGTTGTGCAGTAAATGCTAGTTAATTAGTAGCAAATTTTTAAAATGCTACTTAGTACCAAATTATTTATTTGCCAAAATGCGTGCATGTTTATTTTTTATAATATTTTAGATATGTTGTGTGCATGATAATATTTATTTGTTAGCAATATTGATTAAAAAACAAGTAAGTGGCAAGTTCTAGTTATATAGTATGTTAATTGTTAAAAAAGTTAGTTAGGTATAAATTTGAAACTATTAATCAGTGTAAAAAATGCAGAGGATGCATGGCTTGGGATGGGCCATGCTCTGTCGACTCCTTCAGCAACGATGACACCCCCAGTCCCGCTTATAGTGAGGATTCAAGTGCACCGACGCCACCCTTCAACCCATATGCCTTCATCGATCCAGACTTTATCAGGTTCATGAAAGGGTAGAATGATCCCTTAGATGTTGTAACAACTTAGGATCTTAATAGGAATGATAGACTACTCATATCAATAAGGTGCATCTTCTTTTCCGGAAACCCCATCAGAAAAGAACTATCAGGTTAAGCGTGCTAGGATTGGAGAAAGATCATTATTAGTGATGCTTGTTGTCTGAAGCAGTAGGACACATCCCAAAACAGAAGCGATCATGTGGAAACAAAAAAAACATTGAATTTCATTATTGTGAGATTTGGTACACACTTGAGATCAATCCTATTAAGACTGCTACAAAAAAAACAGTAGTTCATGGAGTTGCAACACATACAGATTCCCCGTGTCACACTGCTTGAAACGGAGGTACTCCAGTTGGTTGCATACACTGATTTTATTTTGAACGGTCACTGGGGGAGGGGAGAGATTCCCCACCTGAATTATATTACCACTCAAAAACCAACCAAGGAAAAGGCCTCATACATCAGGGGAAGCTTACATCAAGTAGCCAGAATACATGACGAGGAACAGATGAATACCCGGAGAAGACACGACCTAGCTAGCAGAACCAAAGGCCAACACCATGAGAAACACTAAATGGTGTGTCATCTAGAGAACACAATAATACCGAGCGGCACTGAAAAAAATGAAGTGAGCGTTCTCACCAACAACAACTAGCTTCCGACGATAACACGGGAGCATCAGCCCTCTTATATGTTCACTATATGAGTGGCTGTAAAATTGGACATGGAAATGGTAGAATATCGGCATCACAAACTAAAGCAACCATGGAAACTAAATAAAAAGAAACAGACTCGTACCAAATTACCAATCCAAGCTGAAAATTTTGGATGCAAAAGAGAGCTATTCAAATAGGCACGAATGTCAGGTCACACTGAAACCACAACCGCAACCCGAGCCAAAGCAGACTCAAAGCTCAAACTCCATAGAAGGAATCAGTACCACTGAAAATGACCCGAAGTCTCAGCACCTGACTAGGACTATACCTATAGAAGAGCAAAAAGGAATCGTAATCATTTTTTACAATTTTCGTTATCCTAGATACCACTGATAAAGCCAAAATAGGATATTGCTCATCAGCATCAATTGTTCCACAACGTCAATAACAGACTAATCTTGCGCATCAGCGACCTTCACATCACCAGCAGCCTCAGCAGCAGTATAGTCCACTCCCCCAGCGTCCTCAGCTACCTCCCCTGGCCCAGCAGCAACAACCTCCAATTGCACATCACCATCAACAAGATGTAGCAGGTAGGGCCGGCCCATAAGCCAGGAAAAAAGGGCTACCGCCCAGGGCCGCAAGAAATGAAGGGTAAAAAATGGTAATATATATATATATATATAAATCTTTATGATATTATCCATTACACATAATAAAACATTAATACTCACTCTACTTAATTGAATGTCTGAATGAAAATTTTGTTCGACAACACACAATTTTGACAATGATTTTCACCTATAATATGTCTAAATTAATATCAATATATATGAACAAAAATATTCACAAAACAAAATGTGATGATAGCAATCACATTTTCATAAGTGTATATCAAATAATAAAATTTACATATGAAAACAGATTAGAATGCACACATTTTATATTTGTTGATAATTACTCTAAGCATTATTATTTGAATAAAAAGTACAAAGTATAAACAATTTTGTGAAAATTTATCTATTGCTAAACAAAAAAAATTAAAAAATGAGATCATTATCTCATTTTATATTATAAAACTTTTTATAGATACGCTTATTTAATCATATACTAGAAATTACTATCATGATATTTATTGAATCATACTTTTCGAGAATATTTACCATAAATTGTATTCTCTCCATTCCTGAATAAATGATATTATTATTTTCAAAAAGTTGAATTTATGTACTTTGATCAGATTTGTAGATAAACATATTGATATAAATTATACCAAATTGGGAGTATAAGTCTAGCACTGGTTACAAAAATATAAATCTAGGATTGCTTTATATAAATTATGTAATATAAGAAAAATTGTTACTAAATATATTTTACTATTTTTTATATGATATCTAGTATATAAACAAAAACAAACAAACTAATATTTATTAACTCTAATGCACTACCACGGTGGTAAAATAAAACAAAAAACAATTATGTTTATAAGACTATAACTCATTATAAATAAGATTTAGATAAGTATATAAAAATGTATTAAAAAATATTTGTTCGCCCCGAGCCAAAAATAACTTTGGACCGGCCCTAGTAGTAGGTAATCCATGTAGTCTCTAGACTGCTTTTGCCAGATCAGGTATTGCTGGGCATACTTCTCTCCATCTCCATACGATCATACAACTTAGTGTACCATGCAAGCAAGTCATAGATCAGTATATCCAAGTTCTGCATACTTGTGACTAAAGGTTGGCGTCATATCCTACCCACATGATTGAACACAATAAGGAAACTGCCACAATCGATGTGGTACTGATCCAACATAATAGCATAGGTCCACATCTGTTTCAGGCAAGAGACCATCTGCTCAAGGATATGGTACTTATGAGTATTGGTCTTCACCTCTGATATCAATTGGCCAGCTTTGGCTATCCAATCAAGTCTTGTATGTAACATTGGTGTTGCACGGTCGACTCATTCCTAAATCTCAAAATCTGCACAAAATGTTACAAAATCCAAGTCAAAGCTGATACAGTACTACGAGTACGGCAACTATCAAAAATTAAACAAAGAAAAGATCAACTAGAAAGTGGCACCGCGTGTTTGTATTACCGTGCGGCGGCCAGTCATACATGCGGTTTTTTGCGCATTGAAAGACGCTCATTGCATGCGGATTCTTATTTTATGAGAACAAGTCATAAATGTCTTCGGACAAATATATAATCGTATTATTTCACAAAAAGAAAATATACATAGAGCATGCATACATCTTTATTTTAGAAATTTAGTTACATAACATGTGTAGGCTAATCAACTAGTAGTATGATTTTGATGTTTTTGCTTAAAGATTTGTGACTGCAAAATTACCCATGATACCTAGGTTTAAATTCCAATAATTCTCAAATTATCATTACTTAGCTCACAAATTACTAGTGCTTGGTTGTCACATTTTTAACGTGATTAATTGTTAACCATTAAAAAGAACAATCATAGTTAGGATAACAAATACTTACTTGCCCAAATTAAACATTCTTAATTATCAGATTATAAAATATCTACTTGTCAAAATTAAATATATTTAGTTGTCAGATTATAAAAATACTTAATTGCTAACATTTTAAAAGCTTAGTTGTCAAAAATAAATGTACTCGGTTGCTGGTTATTTTTTACGGAGTTGCCAAATCGCAGATATTTGTAGGCCAAAATTTCTAAAAAAATACAGAATTTGTTAGATTAAAGTAGATCTACATGTTCTAACCCATTCTAATTCTAGATTAATAGGCTGCTTATGGCTGGTGCAAACAAAAATCTGATTTCAATTTCTAGCAAGTAAAATAGCTCATGCCTGTCTGTGTAGAGGCAAGTGCACTGTAGCCGGCACTAGGCATGAGCATGGTTAATAGTATAGCCAACTGCTAACTATAAACTATTGCCATCGCCATGTCATTTATAACCCATCTTATAGCCAACAAGCAGGGGCGGAGACAAGGGGGGCTAGCAAGGGCTAGACCCCTCTAACGACCGACCCCCCTCAAAGAATATAGTAGAGTCCAGTACTATAATAGTCTAATACGTGCATGTGTATGCGCTAATGGCCGTAGATAAATGGCTAATCATCTTATTTAAGCCCAAAGTGAGACGTACTCCTAGTTAGTTTTGTGTGCACGCAGTTAAGCCCACAAAGCAACAACTCATCTACCCGATGTCCATGTAAACGATCTTTGGATGCCCGGTGTTCGGTCTACTCTTGCAATCATGATCAGATCAGATCGATTGATCTATTTACCCGCCGCCATGGCTATAGGGCGTCTGCCGCCGGTCCCAAGCCACCATGGAGATGACTTGATTGTCGGCTTGTCTAAAGCAGTGGAGTAGCAGCGAATACGACGGCCGCTGATCGTCCTTAGTCGCTTGCGTACGCCCACATAATCAGACAATTAGGCAAGGTACATACACGATATTGCTATGTACTATATATAAAAGTTTTGCTAGTATTGGTATGATATAACCCTCCTTTGACTTTTGTTTGGATATATAAATTTAGTTAGTTAAAAACCGAACAGAATATTTTATGCCAATTGCCTCAATATCAAATATGTGCTAGTGCCGAAATTTTGGTCCAGACATTGGTGAACGGTGAGAGTAGCTCTATGCCTTTGCTAACAGAAAATAGCCAAACATATGTGTTCACTTATTTATTTAAAAGTTTTTCTTGGAGAACTATGAATTTCAGTACTTATCAAGTTTGAATTCTTGTCACATGAGTCGTACATGACACAAAATTTAGTATTTGAGATGATTTGTTATTGAATTTTCAAACACATGTTGATACACTATTTCAATTGACATTATACTTGTGATCATCATCCCCCCCTATGTCGAAATCGCTGGACTCGTTCAATCTCAAAATCGTTGCAATGTCACGAAATCGTTATACTATTTCAATTGACATTATACTTGTGATCATTATACTTGCAATGTCACGAAATCGCTGGACTCCTGCGAAATCTCGCCTATCAAGACTTTTGGGTTTCCGCCTCAAATTGCAACTCGGAGACGTACTGAAAAATAGAAGGATTCAATCTCCCTCTGTTATCAAAGATTATTTAGTACTACATTGAAACGAGAAGGCCTGGGTCTGGGTGGCCACGGCCCCTTGATAGTTGGTCTCTGAAAAAGAGGGGAAACACTAGGCAGCAGGATTCACCGGCGATGAGCTCGTCGACGGCGACCTTCCGGGCCTCCGTCTGCCAGAACCACGACGGCCAAGGCATGGTTGACACACTCTCCTCCGTGTGCTGCTGGCAGCGCCGCCACCACAGCAGCTAGCTGAAAACCTGCTCCATCTCATAAGCTCCAACTTGAGAATTCAGATTTCAGAGAAAGACACTAGTAATTATTCAGAGATCCACACAAAACGTCTGAACTTTGAGCAAAGATGCGCTCAAATTTAATCAAAGATTCCTCAACAGATAAAAGTGTTTCATGCTGTTGGAACCATGCTCCTTCTAGGAAAGTGTTTCATACTGTTGAGTAGAATTCTTGGGAACAGAACGTGCGGTTTGGGTGGCCTGCTTGCTGCTGTGCTGAACTCGTGCTGGACTTGTTCAATCGGTTATACGCCGGATGGTTTGGCCATCGCCGGAGACGAGTTTTGCATTGTCACAAACTTGTTGGACTCGTGCGATACCTAGACTGGCCAGATTTTTTGTGTTGGGTTCGGCCTCTTATTGCAACTCGGAGACTGAAAACGAGAAGGATTCAATCTCTTTCTGTAATCAAGATTAATACAGTGAAACGAGAAGGATTAGGTGGTTTCAGAAAAAGGTATTCACCGGTGATGAGCTCATCGACGACGACCTGCTGGACCTCGTCTTCCAGATCCACGCCCAAGGCATGGTCGACCAGGTAGGCCAGCCAGCTAGGTGAAAACCTCCTCCAACCGCATGAGCTCCAACTTGAGAATTCAGAGGAAGACACTACCAGTAAATATTCAGAGATCCACACGAAACTTCTGAACTTTGAGCAAAGCTGCGCTCAGATTGACACAAAGAATCAGGCTCAACAAATAAAAGATGCACGGAAAAGGAGTTCATCCTGTTGGAATCATGCTTCTTCTAGCCGTCTAGATACAGGAAAACTGACATTTTGTTCAATAGAAAGCTTGGGAACAGAAGGTGCGGTTTGGTTGGGTGTCCTGCTTGCTGCTGAACCTGAAGAGCTGCTGGGTTGGGACAGGGAACGCAGGGAGCTGGACTTTAGTCCCACCTCGGGGAGCGTGGGCGTGGCGAATGACAACCACTTTATAAGGGGAGCAGGCCCATCACACAATGTGCTCCAATGGAAACGCACCTGTTAACGCATGAGCTAGAGCCGGATCAGGCTCAGGTTCATGCCGTGGCGGCATGCACATTTAGCAACACAAATAATATCTGGAATTGTCAACCGACCACAGCCGCCACTGTGCCATGGTTACTCGCGGATGACAAATGCGCCTGGCTATCCTTTTTTTTTTCTTTTCGGAATTTTATCATCAATATTTTCATGCAGAGTAAAGTTTATCATCAAGATGCTTTAGTTCTACTTAGCGCAAAGTTCACTACAGAAAAACACACATAAGTTGTGTATTCGTTTAAAATATACGGTGAAAGAAAAATGCGGCTAAAGTTTATCATCATGCTTTAGTTGTACTTACGTTTTTTGCCATCTGCTAGGAGCAACTGTAGCAGAGTTCACTATAGAAAAAATATACATAAGTCGTATTTATTTAAGATATACGATGAAGGAAAAAAACCGCTGCTCGACGTACTATACGTCGGATATTGCATCGGCTTACCTTGATACACTGAGAGCCTTTCTTCGGGTACTTGGTTTTTTGTAAGCCAGGGCCAAAAACGGGCTTATCAATGTAATAAAGCTACATCACTACCGTTCGGCCCTAACGAACGGCTCATTGTACACCAAGTGCATGTAAGTCGAATTCCACAGATTTTTTTGAGGTGTAGTCGAGTTCCACAGCTAGTCAGGGTTCACTAAGACATCGAGATCCCACAGCCGCTCCAGCCCACCATAAGCAGAGTAGCAGTAGTCCAAGGGATGTCCACACCCACTAAAGCGTCGAGATCCCACAACTGCTCTGGGCCACCGTAAGCCGAGTAATCGTAGCCCGTGTGATTCACAACCCACGTCCCACTAAGATGTCGAGATCCCACAACTGCTTTGGGACACCGTAAGAGCCATATTTTGGGTGATGTACACACCGCATGTCCACTGATAAGCCGAGTACCTTAGTCCGCCTCACGCTCCACGGATAAATTGAGTGTTCACCCACAAGTACCTGGCTTACATATAAATTGGGCGAGGTTGCCTACGGTTGATTCCCTGGTGTTGTCACATGGCGGGCGTAAGCCGAGTATAACGCTTGACGTATTAACTGGGCGACACCATTTGGTTCTGGAACTACTAGGCGCCGACACATGGCTAATAAGCCGAGCATTTTACTTCACACATATCCATCAAATTCACATGCAAGGTGTTAGGAAAATCTTTTTTGCCTCGTGTTGCGCGTGTGCCTGCATGAGAAAAAACTGTCGATTTGAGTGTGCCTCTTGAGCTAGGTTTTGGGGTGCTTCGAGCAGCGCCCTGGGAAGAACGAGGAGTCACATTTTTTACCAAACAGCCAAAAAAAGTGAAAGATTTCATTTTGTTCTCTATCTACCTACTTTTACCAACTTCCATGCGATCCAATCCAGAGTGTTGCACCCTACCAAACAGATCCTATGAGATTCAATGCAACTTGAATGGACCCTGCCAACACGGTCGATGTGAATTCGACATAATACGATTGGTTGATCCCTCTTTTTGCAGACACCCATGAACTCTCGCACAGTAAGTCGATTCCCCTGATGGAGGTGTCACACTCTTCTCAAGCATCTAACTAAATTCATTGCTTCAAGTGTGCCAACTGATTGTCGAAAAGGCCATTAAAGGAAAACCATGATTGTTCATCGAGTCGCTCCACGAAGAACTTCTGAAGCACTAAATATGTCATGGCATAGCCTTCCGGGTTGTTTGACGACCCTGTCTATGGATGGATCCTTTTGCCACGAGAATGACTTGACATTTTTTAGGATGATCTTGCGTGAACACAAAAGAGATTTTTTTGCATATAGGCATCTTTAATTTTGCAACAAGGCACTAGAGTCAAATATACATGAGATAATGGAGGGAGTCAGCTTGGTTAACCAACCAGTGTATGAATCTATTGATGAAGCTCAAATGTGACTGTTTTGTTGCTCGTTGGGCGATCTCCGAAGGATCTCTGGACCTTACGAACATTTGATTTGTGAGATTAAACGCTCAGTGGATGATAGGGTTTTTAATCCCGTTAAAATTACCAGAGAGAAAATTAGGGATGCACATTGTTTTGCAAATTTTGGGTGTGGCGGGATATGGTTCCGTGCTATCTTAACCAACTGCCTACTTGGATTTTTGATCTTGTTGCCACCGATTGTAACACTATGATGAGGGAATGAATAATTTTTGTTTCCTTGCAAAAAACGTACACATTGTATACACAACATCAACAAATTATTGAACCTACCGTAATATCTGACACACATTTGACTAGAAAATGGAAGAAAGTAGAGTGCCAATTATTATGTACCAAGCCCTTTGTAAATATCTTGTGTACTCCAGGTTTTTATATTTGCATTGATTTAAAGATAACTATAAAGATAATTTTTGTACAACACACTAGGATAGTTAATGACACACACATACATATACATTATAATAATGCAATATTTCCTAAAATAATTCATGAATAGATACAATTAATTCATTATGATTTTCTCACATTTAAGTGAAATTTGTTTAAGTATAAGATTTAAGGCATTTAGTATTGAAAAATGTAACTAAAATATAATCTAAATGTCTCATAATAATTTAATATTTTTTTATTTTGATACATGAGTTATAAACAAGTAGTAGAATTTAGCATAAATATTAATGGCAAGATCGAAAAATAAATTTGGATCATGAAACAAGTAGAATCGAAATCAAGGTACTAACCTCAAATCTAAGTAGTTACACATCAAAATCAACGCTATAAAACCAACAAGTCTTAAACAAAGCGACTAACCGCATTGTAATCGTCGAACCTGCATCCAATATTTCAGAAATCAGAAAAAATTTGGATGATGGCAAGTAAAGCACTAGTGAAGACAACTAACCCATAGAAATCCTCTTTCCCTGGGATTATTTCAATTCAAATTCAGTTGTGCTATTCTTCACGCATAAGAAGATTATTTTTGATCATTTACTATGATTCTTACCTCGTATTTGTCTGCAAGAGGAGGCAAACAAGAGCAATAAATAAATAAATAAATAATCAACAGTAGAAAGGAACTCAAGATGAGTGTGTGCCATCGCCGGAGAGGTTTTGCAATGTCATGAAAACGCCTCATATTGCAACTCGGAGACGTACTGAAAACGAGAAGGATTCGATTTCCGTCTGTAATCAAGACTATACAAAGGTCACAGTCCCTTGATTAATTTGTCTCAAGATTATACAAAGGGCGTGAAACGCCAGGCGGCAGTGAGGCGGGGATTCACCGGCGATGAGCTCGTCGACGGCGAGCTTCCCGGCCTCCGTCTGCAAAATCTACGGCACCCAAGGCATGGTCGACACACTTCTGGCAGCGCCACCCACCAGGCCAGCTAGGTGATAACCTCCTCCTTCTCATAAGCTCAAACTTGAGAATTCAGAGAAAGACGCTACCAGTAAATATTAAGAGATTGACACGAAACGACTGAACTTTGAGCAAAGCTGCGCAAATATTTGCTCAAAAGAATCAGGCTCAACAAGTAAAAGATGCACGAAAAAGAATTTCATCATGTTGAACCATGCATGCTTCTTCCATTAGAGTCTTTCTACGGGTACTTGTTTTTTTATAAGCCTGGACCAAAAGCAGGCTTATCGATGTAATAAAGCAACATCACTACCGTTCGTCCCTAACGAACGGCTCCTCGTACACCGGGTGTATGTAAATCGAGTTTCACCGCTAGTCATGCTTCACTAAGACATTGAGATCCCACAACCGCTCCCATCCCACCGTAAGCCGAGTAGTTGTAGCCCTGGTGATGTCCACACCCCATGGCCCACTAAGGCGTCGAGATCCCACAACTGCTTCGGGCCATCGTAAGCCGAGTAATGGTAGCCCGGGTGATGTCCACACCCCACGTCCCTCTAAGATGTTGAGATCCCACAACTGCTTCGAGCCACCGTAAGCATATATAGTATCCGTACCCCTGGTGATGACAACACCGCATGTCCACTGATAAGCCGAGTACCTTAGTCCGGCTCATGGCACATCAATAAATCGAGTGTTCACCCACAGGTACCTAACTTACATATAAACTGGGTGAGGTTGGCTACGGTAGATTCCCAGGCGTCGCCACGTGGTGCGGGTAAGCCGAGTATCATACTCGAGGTATAAACTGGCGGTGCCATTTGTTTTTGGTCTTCTGGAACTATTAGGTGGTGACATGTGCCGACACTAGGCTACGATAATCATGAAAAATTATTGTTTTCTACTGCGAACCCCATCAGAGGCCTCCTCCTCCTTCTTCGCATCGAGCTCCCTCGCCTTGGTCGTCTTCCTCCGGCCACTCCCTTGGACGTCTCGCCAGACATGGCTGCCAACTCTTGGGGGTGCGTTCCTTCTTTGGCTTGCTGTGCCGATCGCGATGGAACGGGGCAGGGTGCGTGTCCGCCATGGTGAGAGCGTGGGAGGAAGATTAGGAATTGAAGAGCGGGAAGAATGGGATGCGGATAGGCGAACCAGGAGGACAAAGGGGAGGACATCGAGCGCGTCCGTGTGGACCCAAATCCATCCTAAATTTAGGTTGTAAATGGATCGCGATGGACCAAAAAAGGACCCCGTTGAACCGCGATTTTTGTATGCGGCGACCTAAACGGAGATCGGCGGACCAAAATCGAACAAATGGATCCAGCCTTCCTAATGGCACAATATTTACCCACCTTGGTCATGATCGTGAACTCGACTCAAGCAACCTTTTGTGTCGCCATGGTGTTGGCAACAATCTAAGCAACGGAAATGGACTCGTCTTCCAAGTAGAATAGCATGCGCATGAGGTAAATGATGTATAGAGCTACAACCCTCCGTTCCCGTATGCTCCTGATTGCTTGGAGCACGATGGCGAGGTTTCGTTTATCTTTGGTCATAAATTATGACAATTTTTAAGAGCGTAGCAGGGATCTGCCACCAAGGTGTCGAGGGAATGGTGATACGCAGCGCCGGTGATATCAAGTCGCTGGACGATGTTGAGCAACTTGGTGAGCCCATCTCCTTGATCGTCTTCCTCTTCTTCCGGTATTTGACATGGACAGAAATCAGAGTTGAGTTCTTACCGTCTTCAAGATGGTAAAATGTGTATCTTTGCTGCTTTGCACCAGCGAAAATTCAGCTGTGTTATTTTCACACACAAAAAGGTGATTTCCGATCATTCACTATGATTTCTACCTTTTGTCTGTAAGGGGATTTAGAGGAAGAATTATCTCAAGCAAATTAGAACAATAAAAGTCAACAATACAAGTAACTCACCATCGGTTATAGCTGCTGACGCCTTTGTTGCCTTGCAGCCGGCCGCCGAAGTTGAGTGTTGGCCATCGCCGGAGAGACGTATTGAAAACGAGAAGGATTTCGGTCTCCCTCTGTAATCAAGAGTATACATACACTGAATCAAGAAGGCCATGGCTCCTTGATTAGTTGGTCTCAGGAAAAGGGCGGGCGGCAGCAAGGCGGGGATTCACCGGCGATGAGCTCGTCGACGAAGACCTGCCACCTGCCAGACCTTGTCTGCCAGCTTGGTGACGCGCAAGGCATGGTCGACACACTCTCCTCCGTCTGCTAAGCAGCCCCACATAAGCTCCAACTTCAGAATTCAGAGAAAGACACTAGCAGTAAATATTCAAGAGATCCACACGACAAGTCTAAACTTTTGGAGAGAAGAACGTGCGGTTTAGGTGGCCTGCAGCCTGCTTTGCTGAACCAGTGGTACCTGACGAGCAAATGACAAGGAGTGCAACTCGAATTTTAGTCCCACCTCGGGGAACCTGGCGAATGGCACCCGGTTTATAAGGTGGGCAGGCCGAGCATTCAACGTGCCCCCAATGGAAGCACACCTGTTAACGCTTGAGCCAGAGCCGGACAAGGCTCAGGTTCATGTCGTGGCGGTAATATGTGCGGTATGCACATTTAGCAACACAAAAATTGTTGAATTTAAAGCCATCCACGGCCGCCACTGTGTGATGGTACACGCGCATGACACGTGCGCCTGGCTATTAGTTTTTAGTTTTTATCATCAAGAAATATTGTTTGTTGCGCAGAGTATTTATCATCAGGATACTTTAGCTGTTTTTAGCTCTTTTTCTGCCATCTGATTAGATCGACTCTAGCGGAATCACTTTTACCATTAGTTGCATTCAGTTCCTTTGCTATCTGGAAAGAAATAGAGCTGCCATAATGTATATAAAGCGCGTTCTATATGTATTTTAAAATTAGTTCCACTTCTCAAGCCCTGAAGACGCCTTCTCCTCCTCCGCCTTCATCTCCTTCGTTTGATCATGTGGAAGAAATCTTTCTCATTTGCATCTCGACGAGCGGAGTAATTCTGGCGAACAAAGAGCGAACATATTGAAGATTGTCTGGCGGTCATGATCGGGCAATTTGCGGAGACAACGAGTCCGCAAAGTAGATCGACATTGTAACGACATAGACGATATATGGCACATTAGTTGGTGACTGCTCCTGATGACTGAGCTGGTTGGAGGCACAGTACGTAGTAGGGTGGGCGATACACATTCAGACCATGCCGACAAATGGATGGATGGCTATGGTGATGATGGCGCCCCTGTCAACCCATGCATGTGCCCCTCCCCTCCTTCCCGGTGGGTGAAGACTATGCCCGCCCCCACCCAGTCGCCAATGCAGCTTGTCATGCCTTATATTTCACATGGTGGACTTGCCGTGACGCCGAGATGATCTTGTGGGCGAACACCTTATACATTCTTTGCATGGGTCGATCAATCATCCCCTTGTCGTCTTGTTGATCTGGTTGTTTGGCGTACGAGCTTAACTGATAGGTTTACTTGCTCGTCTGCTAGGTGTACGAACACGACGGCTGCTGGATGTGTTGTACCTGACTATGTGGCGTTTGTGTATGCCTATAGTCATCCACTTTGAAGCCACGAAGAACCCTTCGCCTTCTCCTTCGTCTTCATTTCCTTCGTTGTTGGGTCCTAGCATGTCGAACAACTCTTTCTCTCTTGTGTCTCGACGAGCGAAGAAATTCTGGCGAACAAAGCGGACACCTTGAAGATTGACCGACGGTCATGATCGGGCAATTTGCAAAGTAGACGAGCGCGCAAAGTAGACGACACGTTGGTCTGTGCCTGCTCCTCATGACTAAGCTGGTTGGAAGCGCAATGACCAAACCAAACCGAGAAATGGATGGACGGCTACGGTGATGACGATGCCCTCTTAACCCATGCGCGCGCCCCTCCCCTCCTTCCCGGACGGTGAAGACTTACATCAGATTTATGAGAAAACGAACAAACAAATCGATCCTTAAAATCGCATTAGATGATAAAACAGAGCTGGATCTTTTTTGATCCTTCAGGGTGAAGGTTAGGATGAGATGTCTCGTTGGTGAGGTCCAAAAGAACGATGACACGCTCGGCTGTTGGCCAGCGCGCCACCGTCGTCCGAGAGCGTACCGTAGCGTACGCACTCACCGGTGGTGGGGGATAACGGCCAGCTGCGCCGCGCCGCGTGATTCCTTCCAAGAGATGAGATTATAATGGAGGAGACGGTCCCAGCCAGAGCCAGCCGACACGAACCATGTGCGTGCTCCGGCCGCATTATCAAGACGCTTCCGGGACGCCGCCCCCACCGCCAGCTCCCTCCAGACCACAGCGACAGCGAGCATCATCCATCCATCCGCCAAAAAATAAAAGCAACGCCACACTGACACAAATCAATACTGTACCCACACAGACCTCGCTCCTCTTCTTCTTCAGAGCAGCAGCAGCAGCAGCAGCCACCAAGATGGCGGCACCAAGGTCGTCGTCGCCCCTCCTCCTCGCCGCCGCCGTGCTGGCCGTCGTCCTCGCGGTGGCCAAGGCGGACTTCGACGACCAGTTCGAGGTGGTCGGCGACCGCGACCACATCGGGTACAAGGACGACGGCAAGGACAAGGGCCAGGAGTTCTCCCTGGAGCTCGACCAGGAGTCCGGCTCCGGCTTCAAGTCCAAGGCCAAGTACCTCTTCGGCGAGTTTGAGGTCAAGATGAAGCTCGTCGACGGCAACTCCGCCGGCACCGTCACCTCCTTCTACGTACGTCTTAATCTTCTTCTCCCCCCTACCGGATCTGTTTCTTTTCCCTCTCTCCTTGCTTCCTACTACTAGTAGTAGCTAAAACTGAAGAGAACGTGTTGTAACCAACAGCTGACCTCCGGCGAGAGCGCGAGCCACGACGAGATCGACATAGAGTTCATGGGAAACTCCAGCGGGGACCCGTACGTGATGAACACCAACGTGTGGGCCAGCGGCGACGGCAAGAAGGAGCACCAGTTCTACCTCTGGTTCGACCCCTCCGCCGACTTCCACACCTACAAGATCACGTGGAACCCCAAGAACATCATCTTCGAGGTCGACGGCGTCCCCGTCCGCACCTTCAAGAAGTACGACGGCCTGCCCTTCCCCTCCGCCCGCCCCATGACGGTGCACGCCACGCTCTGGGACGGCAGCTACTGGGCGACGCAGCACGGCACCGTCAAGATCCACTGGAGGCACGGCCCCTTCGTGGTGCCCTACAAGGCATACCACGCCAACGGCTGCGTCCACGACAAGGCCACCAACAAGACGGCGTGCCCCGCCGGCAGCGACGCATGGATGCGGCGCGAGCTCGACGACGAGGAGCTCAAGACGGTGGCCTGGGCCGAGCGCAACTGCCTCTCCTACAACTACTGCGCCGACGGCTGGCGGTTCCCCAAGGGCTTCCCCGGCGAGTGCGGACGCGAGTGATATGGCGCCGCCGGCCGGCGAGCGAGATCTCGTTGATTCGTTCGTTCAGTAGCTTAATTCGCTGCTTCTTACTGTAGTTCTTGCTCCTACAGTGCAATTCGTTGGATTCCATATGGACATGTACATGTGTCTTACTACATTGCCATTAATTAATTTAATTTAATTAATTTCCTCCGTGTATGTACATTTTTGGCCATCTTTGTTGCTTAGAAATTGTGAAGAAAGCTTAATTATTATATATAGTTCATAATCTTCTTTTTGGGCGTTGACATTTCGTGCTCCATCCATGGGTCTCACTCACATGTCACATGCAATGCATGGTCTCTCTTCTCCTCCAGAGAGGAGCTTTGTATGGATGGATGCTAGCTAGCTCATCTTTTTTTTTTTGAGAAAAGGGAGCTTTGTGAATGCGTTTTTTGCTTAAGATAATGATGGACGCGTTTCCAATAGATTCTTGCACGTTAAGTAAGTGAGTAAATCATGAGACTATTAGTATGGTTGTTGAGTGGAATTAAGGAAGGAGACAAGTAATGGTGGTGCGCATTGAGTGGGGTGGCACAGGCTGTAGTACTACTACACTACAAGGCCAATAAGAACGGGCATGGATGGACCATGTGAGCCCAGCTCTCCTTGTCCGATCTACCAAGGTCTATTTCCCAGGCTATATATCTAGGACAAAATCAAAAATAAACTCTACCGGAACAGGATGGACGATTTCCCATCTCATCACAGCAAATTCTTGTTGAGGTGTTGTCTATACGGTGCATGCCACGGCTGCTAATTAAGTTGCTCCACCTTCGAACTGTACTGTCGATCGTGTACATTTAAATTGGAGGGCTGTTAAGGTGAGTTTCAGAAGAGGGCATGCTTGCTAGGAACAACGGCACATGGAGGAGGAGGTGTGCGTAACCACTAACCACCCCCTATTTCGGCGGGTTTTGGATTCAAAGGATCAGTGGGGTGTCAAGATTAATGACATAATTAATAGTCAGTTCCTTCACACCAGCATAACACACAGTTTCTTCCAAATGACGTACCGTAAAGAAACTATTTTTTTTCTATGAAATTACTGTAAATTATACGGAACATTTACCAAAACTAACTTTTGCCAGTTCTCGTAAATTTCATCCTATAGAATCTATTTTTTTTCCGTCAAAAGTTACTTTACTTTTTATCAAAACAATTGTGTAGGTCCAGTAAGTCGGAGTCACGATGGACAGTGGCGGCAGGGCGGCATCGCGGCAAAGGCGAGGCTACCCGACGTCAGCGCGGGGCCTATGCGATGGCGGTTGCGGCACGACGGCATGGGCGACGGGACGGAAGTTTAATGAGTAATTATTTTCGCATAAATTTTTTACTGGACGGGCTTCGCCTTGTAAAGTTAGAGGATGGATATTTACAGAACCCCGTACAAAAAACTGGCATTTACTAAATCTGTTGGAGAACTTCTACAGTAGAGACCTTTCGAAGAATCGTCTTCATTCATGACAAAACTCACCGGCTTCATCTTGTACAACATCAAACTTTGAGTGTTGGATGCTCGAGATTCCCATAAAATGAGGCGTGGAGAAACTCTCAAACCTCCTTGCGGCATCACACATTTGAATGAGTGCAAAATGCTTGGGAATCAAGGACTTTTGAATGATGAAAAAGGGCAGATGAATTGACTTGATTATCGCTCAAGAAAAAACTCACCAATGGCCGAAAGGTTGCACCGAGCAACAAAAATCTCTTGTGTTGGACTTGAGAGAAACATTTGATGCACTTGGGCTAATGATAGCTTCATCAATGATGAGTTTATTGGTGCCATGATCCTCACGAAACCAACCATATGGTCACCATATTCATCAACGTTCGGATTATTAGAGGTTGATACCAAATTAAATTGTGTCATCTTTCACCACTCACACGCTATTGAAGTCCAAGTTCAAGAAAACCCGCGAGAGAACAAATGTTGCTCTAAAGGCTAAGAAGGTGGTACCCTCCTCAAGGGTTGAGGAAGTTTAAGAAGAAGAAGTGACTGAAGATGATGAAAAAGAGAGCTTGTGCTCGGCCAATGACTTTGAAGAAGACTTGACCCTCTTGGTCAAGAAGTATACGAGCACCATGCCTACCAAAGGGAAGAACCTTTGTAAGAATAATGTGTTACAATTGTGATAGTACAAACCATTTTGTTTTGGATTGTCCCTATGAGAGAAGAGAAGACAAGTCCAAGAAGCTTGTGCTCAAGAGGAAGGCTTCTCAAAGTTTTCCAAGAGTTGAAGTGATAAAGATCTTGTTCATAAAGAATACATGTATGCCGATGAAAATGATGGTGACTATGATAAAGTGGGCACTACCGCCATTGTCGTGCATTCCAAGACCTCCTCCTCCACATCAAGCCTTTGAATCCTCCAATGAGAACAAGCCCATCACTCACTATTGGGTCATGACTAGAGAGGTAATATTGAAGTCTACTACTACTAACACACCTTCTCCCACTTCCAACTCTTAATGTGAAGCGTTTGAGGATGAGTGTGATGATGATGAGGATTATGATGAGGAAGCCATGTTGACCTTCATGAGGACCCTTAAGGGCGAATCCCTTGCTCGTTTTCGAAAGTTAATGAAGTCACTTATCGACCGCAATGACTATATTCATAATATGGGAACCCTCCTTAAATAGGAAAAGGAGAGAGGTGATCCATGACCCCGCCTATCAGGTTGGATCCACCATGATGAGGGCCCCCTGTTACAGGACACCTTCATTGACCCTAAGCTAGACAATAACATGAGTATCAAAACCCACCATTTTATGTGCTCATGAACCCTAACACTAGGCTAGGCATTAGCAATAGCATCAAAATAACCACATTCCCTATTTCCTCAACCCCAGAGACAAGCACGACACATGCAACACAAAATCCTCAAATCCCACTAACTCTACCACAAGAAGAACTCGCCCAACTCTCCATTTTCATGTTGCATTCAATATCATCGTCGCAGGTCTACTCGTCATCCTTCCACGAAAGCATGGCTAGTGATGGAGCACAACAGAGGAGTCGTCGGCTGTGGCGGAGTAAGGAAAGAGTGAGATGAGAGAGTAGAGGAGAGTGAGTGAGTGAGTCGAGATGAGAGGGAGGGGATAAGGTAGGTGAGGAGCTGTCGTGTCCCCGTTAACAGCTGGTAATGCCCTTCATTTCCGTTAAGCTGACATGACTGATTAGTGGAAGCGCAATGTCAGAAAACAACCTTAAAACGCTCACAACGAGTGATCAATGCATATTGCCAAAGAAAACACTACATAAGTGGTAGATTTTTGGGAGGAAATTGGAAAACGATATGGCAAATTGATTTTGATGCATCTAAAGTGATAGTTGTATGCAATTAAGTCGCAGAAAATTCCGTCAACCCCAGATGGCAAAAGAGTTAAATCAGCATTATGATAATACTTTATCTCTTGTGCAAAAAAATTGGGGATAAAAGCGGAAAAAAAAGGCTAGCCAGGCGCAAGTGTCATGCGCCAGCACCATCACACAGTGGCGGGGCTGTGCGTAGTTGCTCTTAACAATTCCATGTTTTTTGTGTTGCTAAATGTGCATACCGCACATATGGCCGCCACCACATGAGCCTGATCCGGCTCCGGCTCATGCGTTAACAGGTGTGCTTCCATTGGGGCACGTTGCATGCTCGGCCTGCCCCCCTTATAAGCTGGGTGTCATTCGCCAGGTTCCCCGAGGTGGGACTAAAGTCCAGCTCCCTTCGTTCCCTGTCCATTGTTCGTCAGGTTCAGCAGCAAGCAGCAGGACACCCAACCAAACCGCATCTGTTCCCAAGATTCTTGCTATGATACGGGTTAATATTGAACAAATGACAGTATTCTAGACGGGCAGAAGAAGCATGCATGGTTCCAACAGGATGGAATCCTTTTCCTTGCATCTTTTATTTGTTAAGGATTCCTTGAGTAAATCTTTGCGCAGCTTTGCTCAAAGTTCAGAAGTTTCGTGTGGATCTCTGAATATTTACTGGTAGTGTCTTTCTTTGAATTCTCAAGTTGGAACTGCTGGCGCTGTGGTAGACGGAGAAGAATGTCTGAGTGTGTCGACCATGCGATGCCTTGGGCGTCGTCGCCGTCGACGACCCCATCGCATCTTTGCTCAAAGTTCAGACGTTTCGTGTGGATCTCTGAATATTTACTGGTTGTGTCTTTCTCTGAATTCTCAAGTTGGAGCTTATGAGAAGGAGCAGGTTTTCTTTCACCTTAGCTGGCCTGGTGGGTGGCGCTGCCAGCAGTGTGTCGACCATGACCTGGTTGTCGTCGATCTGGAAGACGGAGGCCCAGCAGGTCGCCGTTGACGAGCTCATCGCCGGTGAATCCCCGCCTCATTGTCGCCTGGCGTTTCACGCCCTTTTTCTGAGACCAACTAATCAAGGGCCGTGACCTTTGTATAGTCTTGATTACAGAGGGAGATCGAATCCTTCCTCGTTTTCAGTACGTATCCGAGTTGCAATATGAGGCCACAAGCCAAAAAAAAAACTGGCCGGAGTCCAGATTTCGCAGGAGTCCGGCATTTTCGTGACATTGCAGAACCTCAAAAAAAACCTCTCCGGCGATGGCGCACACTCATCTTGAGTTCTTTTTACTGTTGATTATTTATCTATTTTTTTGCTCTTGTTTGCCTCCTCTTGCGGACAAAAAGTAGGAATCATATATAGTGAATGATCAGAAATAAACTTCTTGCGCGTGGAAAATAGCACAACTGAATTTTCGCTGGTGCAAAGCAGCAAAAATACACGTTCTTTTTTTCTTCTGAAAACTTATACTACCATAGACAGAAATTGCCTGATGGAAAATAGCACAACTTGAAGACGCCGGACCGCGGGACCGGTAAGTGCTCGACTCTGAATTTTTCCATGCCAAATACAGGAAGTCGACCAGGGGAATTAGCTCAGCAATTTGCCTGATGACCTGTTGCTCGACATCGTCGAGCCACTTGATATCGCCGATGCTGCGCAAAACAGAATCCTCTCCACACCTTGGAGTTTTTTTACCTGATTCAATGCAGGTGCGGGATCATATATGTGAAATGAAAACGTGGAGAGAAGCCGGCAAATCATTTGACACTAGACATTTTACCACTTTGAAAAACGGCGACGCGCACATAAGTTCGAATAGTTTTCTTCCCGCTTCAAAAAATAGCAAAGTTCGGCGACCAACATGCCATGGTTCGGCGATCAAACATGCCACATGCAGCGTGATCTACGCGGGGAGCAAAAAAGTAGGCCGGCCGGCAGCTCAAAACGGGTCGTCCAGGTCGACCGCAGAAGTCAGTGGCTCGCCGAATGTCTCAACCGGCGTGGACGGCGTGTCCGGAGTCGACGGCCTGCTCTTGGGCGAGGTAGGCACGTCCAGCGCAGGCGGGGCTGTGGGGGGTGCGGGCGGCGTGACAACGGGCGGCGCCATCTAGGGCAAGACCTTGTCGCGCTCGGAGACGAGCCAGGCCCTCATCTGCGCGTCCACCGATTTCAAATCCATCGTCGCCATTGTCGACAGGAAGGCGAGAACGGGATGGATTCTCGGCGCAGCAAGGACGGGGCAGTTGTAGTCGCGTAGGCCGGCGAGTAGACCGGCGAGCAGGACGCCGAGGTTGTCCGCGACAGAGGCATGTGGGGGAAGGCGAGGTTGGGGTTGAAGCCGTTGTGGTCAGGCGACGCCGCCCATGCCGACGGCGTAGAAGGCGAGAAGTTGCCGGCGGGGAAGGTGACGCTCTGTTGAGTTGGGAGAGGGTACAACACCCCGCAGGAGCGGAGAGCCGCCGCCGCCGCAATTGCCTCCTTGGCCGCCGCATCCTGCGCGAGTGTGTCCTGGAGCTCACGCCTCGCCGCCGCCGCCGCGGCTTCCGTCGCCTCCAGCTTCTTCGCCGCCGCCACCTACGTGGCCTCCATGATCTCCCGGGACTTCTGGCTGAAGAGGCGGCTGCGCTGTTCGGTCGTGGACACCGAGCGGCGCTGTTGGTCGGCGAGCCACTCGGCGTCCGTAAAGCCCTCCGGCCTTGGTGGCGGCGCTCTCGTCTTCCTGGGCTGCTTGGTCAACGGAACTGGTGCGCCATCAACGCGGCGAGGGGCCTCGTATTTCTTCTTGGACGCAGAGCAAGTGATCCCGAGCTCATATGAGCTCGGGATGAACAGTAAAATCGAAAAAAATACAAAAAAAATTCAAAAAAATCTGAGTTTTTTTGTGGCGAATATTTGACAAATTTTTAATATGCTTGCAAAATTTCATCACAAAACAACATCCGTGGAATACACAACAAAAAAAACAAAATCGATGCTCCAAAATGCTATAAAAAAATAACATTTTGGAGCATCGATTTTGTTTTTTTTGCTGTGTATTCCACAAATGTTGTTTTGTGATGAAATTTTGCATGCATATCAAAAATTTATCAAATGTTCGCCACAAAAAAATTCAGATTTTTTTGAATTTTTTTTGTTTTTTTTTCGATTTTACTGTTCACCCGAGCTCATATGAGCTCGGGATCACTTGCTCTGCGTCCAATGTGGATGAACTATTTAGGTATTATATATGTGTAGATCAGATCTTTGTTAGGTTGTGTTGGTCGGATGTTCTAAATACATTATAGGGTATCGTCCGTATAAAATGGACTCCACCAGGGCTATGCAAACAATCAAAATACAAGGATAAGTATTTTGAATGGAAATTAAGAAAGACACAAATTTAAATGTTGGAAACAAATAGAACAAGGTCTTCCAACAGTATTCAGAACAAACTACATTCATTTAGGACGTGTTTGGTTGTTTTTCTTTGCGGAGCCTGGTTGGGAGAGAAAAAATGGGACATGCTGAGCAGGGCCTGGTTCAAAAAAATGGGGCCAATAAAGTCGTTTGCACGTTGTTTGGTTGCTAACATATCAGGTCACATCAACATGAGAACAATTTTTACTACGTGTTTGATTGGTTGCATGCATGATAATTAAAAATTAACAACTACACTTAAACAAAAATTAGGAGGTCTGAAGCAGGCCGCCCCAGCGGGGACACACACGGCACCGTCGCCATGGTCTAGAGCAGTTGCCCGCCCGTTTGAGTTACTATATTCTCTTTCTCTAATGATAAGCAATCCTCTTTCTCTTATCTTAGGCCAATCTTTTGTCACAAAATTACTAAAATTTCCATTCTATATGTTTGGGTTTATTTTCCAATGAATTATTTCATCATCTAAATTAACTTTTTCATGCATTTGGTTACGCCATTATTTTTATCATCACTAATTTCATATTTTTGAAAAAAGAGTATGTGTCTTCTATTGATGCTGCCCTACATGATCAAGACACCTATGTAATCTTTGTGATGTTGCTATGTTGTGTTTGCTGAGATCTGATGGATTATAAAATTATGTTCAAATTGTGATGAGTTATATATTTGTTCTTGAGTATTCTTGCATGTTCTCCTTTGCTCTTTATTGTTTTGGCCAAGTAGTAGATTATAACTCCAAGAGGGAGCGTTATGCATTATTGCGGGTTCATGACCTCCGATGTCTACCTTGAGTGACAGAAACATGAGACTAGGGGATGTGTTGTTGCCACCAGGGAAAAAACAACGGTGCTTGTAACTGCAGTTGCAAAGATTGTTTATCTTACGCCTAGTTTGTTAATGCAGTTGTCTGTTGCTTTGAGTTTACACTTTGGGTGAGACCGCAAATTAATACCAGCGAGATGTTTTTGATAGATATATCAAGGTGGATGATTAGTGAATAGATGTTGATGAATAAACGGTCTATTTGTCTTAACGTACTGCCCATACGATTGAGTCTCTAACTCTCTTGTAGCATAATTAGCATTGTGGTGCGTTTTTAATCCTGTCAATTGACCAACTGTAATTTGTTTACCAACATAGTTGTTTATCGTCTTTTGGAGAGAGAAATCACTAGTGGACATCATGGGACCCCGGTCCTTATTTCCATCATTGTTTACACCTCCATCATTTACTGTTTTATTTAATTTCTGGTGCAATCACTATTATTATTTCCACCCTTGTGTTTGATCCTTTGTAAACAACAAGACCGGATGGACTGACAACCCCTCTGTACTCGCTGGGAGCAAAGTTATTTGTTGATGTGTGCAGGTCCAGGTCGAGTGAGCAATATCTCAAACGGCCCGTTGTTCACTTTGCCACCTACTTGTTGTTCTTGAAGTCCTACGGGAGACACAAACTCTATCCTCTAAGTTAGGGGAAATTACTGATATCATACTTCTTAACCTTCCACTTAGGGTAACCAACGAGGGACGAGAAGCCGTGAAGCTAATTTCAGACGCGTTGCCGGGGAAGCAAACAAAACTATACCCGTCAGTGTCTTCTCAAAAATTCTCTCTATGGCTTGAAACAAGCGCCTAGTGCATAGTTTCAACGTTTTTCTTCCTTCATCCAAACCATATGTTTTCTTCCATCTCTCTCCGACTCCTCTCTTTTTGTCTACCATTCGAACAATGATATTGCCTATCTTCTTCTTTACGTCGATGACATTGTTCTTACAGCCTCCTCTCCCACTTTTCTCACCACCATTATTTCCCAACTTCAACAAGAATTCTCCATGACTGATCTCGGTTGCTTCATCATTTTTTGGGCATCACCGTTACTCATGATTCTTCTGGCCTTTTTCTCTCTCAACGCCAATATATTCTTGATCTTCTCTCTCGTGCTGGCATGTCTGACTGCCTGCCATCTCGCACCCCCATCGACACTACTTCTAAACTTTCCACCACAGGTGACCCTTTCTCTAATCCTACCTTCTATCGTAGCCTCGCCGGTGCACTCCAATATCTCACTCTTACACATCCCGAAATTTCTTATGCTGTTCAACAAACATGTCTTTTTATGCATGATCCTTGTATCCCTCATTATAACCTTGCCAAACGTATTCTTCGATATCTCAAAGGCACACTTGATCATTGTCTTCATATTAACACTTCTTCCCCCACAACTTTGACAGCATATTCCGATGCAGACTGGGCTGGCTGTCCCGAGACTCGTCGGTCCACATCTGGTTATTGTGTTTTTCTTGGCAATAATTTGATTTCTTGGTCTTCAAAACGTCAGCTCACTGTTTCTCGCTCGTCTGCTGAGGCTGAGTACCGCGCAGTTGCACACGCGGTTGCTGAAACGGTATGGTTGCGCCAGCTTCTCACCGAGCTTCACCAACCCATTCAGCAGGCTACCATTGTCTATTGTGATAATATCTCTGCAATTTACATGGCGGGCAACCCAGTACAACACCGGAGGACTAAGCACATTGAGATCGACATTCATTTCGTTCGTGAGAAGGTTGCTCTTGGCCAAGTTCGAGTTCTTCGTGTACCTACCACGACGCAATTTGCTGACATCTTCACAAAGGGGTTGCCTACTACACCGTTCATCAATATTCGATCCAGTCTCAACGTCGTTGAGCTCGCCGATGAGACCGCGGAGGGATGTTAAACTAGACTTGTACTCCAAGTTAGAATTGGTTTAGATTTATTCCTAGAGTTTGTTTTAGCGTTGGTTTACTTATCTTGGCCAACAAGTTTTGTACTCATATATACTCTGTACCCCTCAAGCAATACAATCACGCAAGATCAATCAAACTTTATAAATAGTATTGTACAACTTAATTTTCGCTGGTGCAAAGGAGCAAAATTACACTTTCTTTTTCTGGAAGCTTAGTACATTATAAAAATAGCCTGATGGAAAATAGCATAACTTGAAGACCGCAGGACGGTAAGAATTAGACTCTGAATTTTTGAATGCCAAATACAGGAAGCCGACCAGGAGCATTGGCTCAACAATTTGCCTGATGACCTGTTGCTCAACATCGTCGAGCGACCTGATATCGCCGATGTTGCGCGAAACAGAATCCTCTCCACACCTTGGAGTTTTTTTTTACCTGATTCAATGCAGGTGCGTGATCATTTATGTGAAATGAAAACGTGGAGAGAAGCCGGAAAATCATTTGACACTAGACATTTCACCACTTTGAAAAATGATCGCTAGCAGTAGCAGCCGGTCGATCGTCTTGTTACTTGTTACAGTGCTTATATGTTAGCCGTCGGATCCGAGTGCTCCTCAACCTCATAGCCGGATAAGGTGGTCGTGGTACGCAGCAGAGCCAAGCAACAAGCCCCTCAGCCGCTCGTTTGCTAGCCTCCCGTCTCCTCTCTCTCTCTACCTTGTGAGCCGTTGCATCGCAGCCCCAGCCTGCTCTTCTTCCTCCTCCTCTGCCAAGCTCTCACTACTGCCGTGGCTGATTATTAGTGTGCACAGCAATGGCGGCGGCCTCCATGGTTCACCCACCGTCTCTCCTGGCAGCCCAGACCTTGCGCGGGCAGAAGAATGCCGCCGCCGCTGCTGCTAGCTGCTCACGGAGAGGGAGAGCGGCGGCTTTCAGAGTTCGGGCAGCCAAGCTTCCCGCCGGAGTGAGTTCCTGCGTGGCTTTCTTCGCTTCATCAGATTACTGAAACTTACGACCTTTTATAGTACTACTTGATTCATGCGTAGAGAGTTCAGAAATAAGTTAGCAGTTCACTGAAACTTCTTGGTGTTTCTTCTGACAGGTCCCCGTGCCAAGTGCACAGCCCAAGCTGAGCGAGCCGTTCCTGGGGTTCACCAAGACCGCCGAGGTCTGGAACTCCAGGGCCTGCATGATGGGCCTCATCGGCACCTTCATCGTCGAGCTGGTACAAAAATCTATCTATCAATGCTCCGATCCTGAAAAAAGCACTGTCATAATTCGATTTGCCTCACTGTATATGCATGTGTGATGATGGATGTGTTTTGGGGGTTTTGATTTTATTTTTCAGATTATCCACAAGGGTGTTCTTGAGATTATCGGTTTCGAAGTGGGAAAAGGCCTCGACATCCCTTTGTAGATTGCTATGTTGATACCCGGAGAAAAAGAGCCGCGGAAATTAAACGGTTCTTGCCATCGAAGGCTACGCATCATAGCAAATGTGTAATCAGGCTCTACTTGCTATTTTTCTCAATTTATTACACTCATCTCACTGTTGCCGGCCGTCGGCTGAGGAATTTTCAGAACTCTGACAATTAATATTCTGCTGTACTGTGTGATAGTTTTACAGTTAATAATATGCAAATAATGTCCATCGTGTTGAAAAGAAAAACTGAAGATGTCCATGTTTACACTCGACATGGTGAAATAGAGAGCGTTTTAAATTTTGAATGGCAAAGTCGGTTGCTAAGCAACTAAAGGCAACTCCAACACGACCATTCATTTGGTCTGCATATGTCCGATTAAACCTCTTCGGTCAAAAACTGCGGTTCAAGGTAGCAATCCGTATGCAATAAACATGGATTTCAAGTTCACTGGGAGACCGCCACGACGATGTTGTGGCCGAACTCCCACCTACCGCACGGGTATCACTTGAACCAAGAGAGGGTTCTGATGTCAGACATTCCCGCCACCGTGCGCGCACGCAAGAACGAGATCCCGCATTGGCGCGTACTTCTCCTCGACGACCTCCGCCATGACCCAACATACGTGATCGACTCACCTTTTCTGGGACATGTGCTTCCAAGACGAGCACGACGCACATCGAACCAACTTCTTTCCCTCCCGTGATCCGAACCCCAAGGGGACACGGCGAGAAACTTCGCTCTTTTTATTTCTCTTTGAGAAACATTTTCCCTCCCTATTACCTTAGTTGTGACTATGTGCCGCTTATTGTGAAGTAGATGGCAGCCTCGCCTACATGGCACCGATGGTGGGCCAACCCAAAGGGATGTGGTTCGTAATTTTTTTATTATGTAATGTAAAATAATATTCATACCATTAAAATGTATGTCACATTTTACGTAAATATTACCGTGTTTCGAAACAATGTTTGTGAAGTTAAAAAATGTTATATTGAATGTATTAAATGTTAGTGTAGGTTAACAAATATATTTATTTACATTAAAATAATTATATTACATTTAAAACAATATTCATTGGTCGCAAAAAAGTGTATGCAAAATTTTCAAAATTTTATATAACATATAAAAATTATTGCATAGTTTGAAAAATATATAATGACATTAAAAATGTAAACCATGTATTTGGAAAATGTTGCCATGTATTCAAAAAAAAAGGTAAAAACATGTATTTTAAAAATCATAAATCATGTAAATGAAAACTGTCCAGCATGTATCAAAAGAATGTTTCACATATGCTTGGAATATATACATCATGTACTGAGAAAAATGTAAAAAACACACAAAACAAAGAAAACAAATGAAACCAAAGTACTCCCTCCGATCCATATTAATGTACTTAAGTTTGTCTAGATACACATGCATCTAGTCTAAATACTTAACTAGATACGTACGAATCTAGACAAAATTGAGTACATTAATATGGGTCGGAGGTAATACACCAAAGAAAAAAATAAAAATCATTTAGAAAACAAAGATAACTAAAGATAAATTAAAAATAAAGAAATAGGATGAAGAAAAAGATAAAAAAACAAAACGCGAATAAAATGGAAGCAGAGCGAAGCTATAAAACGCATGCTAGTCGTTGCCCGTAGGTGACTTTTATTAGAAATCGACACGGGCACCACATTGCTCTGGAGTATCTAAAAAAAACCACATTGCTCTGGAGATTCTTTCTTTTTGAAATCACTAGTTAAAGGATTTTATTGTAGTAATTTTATTTTTAGTGATGGTAAATGATACAACACATGCGAGTAATTTTTCACAACTAGAAAGTTTTGGATATTTTTTACATTCCGCGCGTGAACGATTGAAGTTTTTTTTTCATAGGTTCGTATTTTTCAACCGATTTATCTCTCAAAGCGTGCATCTAAATGATAAACTGTTTTCACCATTGTGTTTCTTGTGTCAAGTTCTTTAAACTATATCTCATGTTGATAAATTTAAAAAAAAAAATCTTCAAGAAAAAACCTACGGATTAGAATTTTATTAAATGAAAACCATACTAAAATGTGCTTTAAAAATGGACTAAACCGTGACTTCTCTTTAAGCCACAGATTAGCTTCTCGAAGAGCCATAGTTTTCTTTTCGTTTCACTTTTTCAATTCTCATGGGACCATCAATTATTTCTTGCGTAACTACATATTTACTTCTCTTGCAAACACATATTTGCTTTTCGTGAAGCTATATTGTTTTCTCGTAGAACCACATATTTATTTCTCGTGGAGATGCATATATTTTTTTACTTGTTGGGAAACCCCTGATTTCTTTCTCGTGTTGTTATAGATTTTCTTATTTTTATGGAGCCACAGACTAAGGTCCTGTTTGTTTGGGCTTTTGCTTTTGATTTCACAGCTTTTCCATTTTGGTCAAAAAACCATCAAAGCTCTTAAATAGGTGATTTTGGAGCTTTTATGGCTTTTGAAAATAAAAATTATTATATTGATTCATCAAAAGCCATAATAGCTCCCAAATAGATGCTTTTGGAGCTTCTACGACTTTTTGCCTAAAGTGTAAAATCTACAAAAGCAGAATCTAAAGCCTAAACAAACAGAGCCTTATTCCTCAAGGAGCATATATTTAGTTCTTGCAAAGGTTGGTGAAAGCACATAGTTTTTTTCACCAAAATTAAAAAAATGGCTAAAATCATAAAATAATTCAAAAAACGAAATTATGTGAAAAATACTAAGTTCTGCGGATATGCTTAGAATGCGACACATCACGGTATCTAAACGTACCAAAAATAACCTTTACATATGCTTTTTAAGGGGTACCTGTCAGATAGTCATGCTCAACTTTTTCCTAGCTAGAATATTTATGGGCCTTGGGTACGTCCCGATCAATCAAACTGCACAAAGGGAGGCCCACAGCCGCCTTGCTTGGCGAGCGTCGTAACACACACGCGACCCGATTCCCCTCATCATCGTCTACCCCAAAAAAAAACCCAGATCCCCCCCTACACACACACACACGACCACACGCGTCCCCGACGCTCGCCGCCGCCGCCGCCCGCCGGTCTGCCGCCGTTCGCCGGTTGGCTGTCCTACCGTGCTGCCGTTCGCTGCCCGCGCTGGCTCCCCTGCTTCTCTGGTTGGCGCCTGTTCTTGGTAATTTCATTTCCAGCTTCTCTGTCTACTGTTTACTTACTGTGCATAAAGTAGTGAAGTGCATTGAGCTGGAATTTGATGGAAAAAAAAAACTGCGTGTACTCAGACAGATTGTTGAACTCAAATTGATATATTTTCCAATATCATTGCATATTGTAGAAATAAAAGATGAGGAGATGATTTTCACCCGTGGCTACTACAAGACTGTATGCGCCTGCAGTTTCAGCTTGATTTGGTACTCTTATGTGTCCCTGCATTTTGTACTACCTTTTCCTGTTTTATCTATTTTGTTGGATAGTTGAGCATTGATTTTAGATTCTAGATTTATTGAGTAATTTAGTAGTACTTTCTTATGTTTTCTCACGAGGATAAGCTATGACGAGAGTGAGAAGGGGTTATGGTTTAGTGTTTATAAATATGTGATATTTTCATCCCTTTGATTCTAAATAAATTTGTTTCCGATTCACCCAACCAATTATTATCTCTGTCTGAAGGAATAAAAAAATTTAGAAAACATACTGGAATTCTTAATTTATAAATAATACACCAAGATGATGGCGTGAGCACGTTTATGCCTCTTTGAAGGCGTTGCCGCGGTAGTCGACTTAGTCATTGATATTAATTCTATATTTGTAAAGATTTGGTCGTGGTTGTCTTTACTCTGTACTCTGTGTTGGAATTTAGCCCTCAGAATTGCTCACATCAGATCAACAAACACGCGCACACAAAAACTTTATAGCCAAGGGCCCTTATCGTGCCCCTATTTTTCTCTTTATTTTCTGGTTTTCTCCGCACCACGGTTACAATAGCTACGCCCTGATCGTGCTTATATATGCACATATCAGCCAACCCAGCTAATACAAATTCTAGTCGGACACAACCTAGACTTGAAACCGGACACGAACCAACGTGTACTACTAGCTATACGTGTACAGCCAGAACCGGACTAGTACTTCCTAATTAAAACTCAAGATTACCTAATACTCTGCTTAATGATTAATTAAAATGGTTGTGTGCATGAGTTCAACTTTCTTTTTAGAAAGAAAACATGCTTTGGGTGCCAAAGGACACATGCACACGAATGAGGAGATAGAAGTAATATTTTAGCAAATTTTATGAATATACAACAAGTTTGGGGAGTCATTGTTATGAGCATTGTATCATCTGGACATGATTTTGGTCTTTTCCATTGACTTTTTTTTATGTAACTCCATCCATTGGTTAGTTGGCTGATATGATGATGCATTATCAAGGGGCTGGGCTGTCCTAATCTAATGTTAGTTGACTATACTATGATACATTAATTATTTTTTCAGATGTATCTCTATCCCTGTCATCAAGTGGTACGGTTGTTTTAATCCAAGGTTAGTTGGCTGATATGATGATGCATTATCAGCATGAATTAGTCCTACATTATTGTCCTTTCTCTCAGCATTGCTACTTAACCATCAGTTTGGTGAAACCAATCAAACAACACATACAAAATAGACCTTCCTTTCTCGTTCTTGACAGGAAGGTTGCAAGATGGATGGGCTATTTTCTGCAACTTTAGGTGAACTTGTTAGCAGATGCATAACCTTTCTGATCGACAAATGCTCCACATCGCCATCCTTGTCCAAGGAGGAGGTTCTACAGAGACTAGACCGGATGTTGCTCCGGGTTCTCATCATTGTGGAAGAGGCCGAGGGGAGGAGCATCACGAACCGGGCAATGCTTCGCCAACTCAACATGCTGAGACAAGAGATGTGCAGAGGCTATTACCTGCTTGACAAATTCAGGTACCTTGCTCCCTTTCTCTTCTCTTTATTTTGTAATAATTGTTTGTCTGCATCATTGATATCTTGACGAGCTCTTGGTATGGTGTGGTTCCGTGTTATTGGTATCTTCCTGATAGTAATATATTACCATTATCGGAAAAAGGTACCTTGGACATGAAGAAGGGAAGGCCAAAGATCTTGAAACAAGCCGCCGCACCTTCACCCTGTCTATATCTTTTCCAGTCATGCGTGTTCCCCTCTCTGCTAGCAGCACGCATCACGAAAATGAGTTAAGGAAGATGCTTGAGACAGTCGAAAACGTTGTCACTGATATGCATGAGTTTGTTGCTTTTCTCAACAACTATCCTCCGATTTGTTGTCGTCAACCATACAATATGTACCTGGTGTTGGAAACATGCATGTTTGGTCGCCAAGCAGAAGTGGAGCGAATCATCAATTTCTTGTTGCAACGGGAGCCTCCTGGTGAGCACGGTCTAGGCCTGAGTGTCCTGCCAATTGTTGGCCCAGGAAAAGTTGGAAAGAGCACACTTGTTGAGTTTGTTTGCTGCGACATAAGGGTGCGTGATCACTTTTCTCAAATTGTGCGCGTTTGTGGAAACAAATTTGTTCAAGGAGAGCTCTGCACCCTGAGAGAGGGAGGCAAAATTAAGCATCAAAATCAAAGTGGTACTCCTAGTGAAGAAAAAACACTTGTTGTCATTGAGTTGAATGGGGATGTTGATGAGGGGGCCTGGACAAAGCTTTGCTCTGCTTCTCCAAGCTTCATTCCAAGAGGCAGTAAAATTATAATTACAAGCGGAGCAGAGAACATCACAAGATTTGGAAATACACAAGCTCTCCGGTTAAATTTTTTGCCTCGAGAAGCAAGCTGGTATTTCTTCAAGGTGCTTGCGTTCGGAACCGCTGATCCGGAAGAGAACCCAAAGCTAGCATCAATAGCAATGGAGATATTTGAGGGGTATTATGACCTGGAGATATTCAATGATTACACCGGTCCTTTCGCAAATTCAAAGGTTATTGCTGGGTATCTAAGAGCGGATGTTAACATACATCACTGGCGAAAGATTCTTACATGTGTCAAGGGGAATAAGCAGCGAAATGCATTTCAGTTTACTATAGCTTCGAGTGGTACTACTAGGGTGGAGAACCAGCCATATCTTTATCTTCAACGAATATCTAACCTCAGTCAGGATTGCGTGGTTGATTGTCGTGCTCGAGTGGAGCTTGCTCAAGAAAACATTCCCAAAATCACCATGGATGAAGTCCTTTATGGAAGTTCAACACCACAGGGAAGATTTGATGCTGTAGTATGGAAATCTCACTTGCCGCCACATTACACTTATGTAACTAGCTGTGAGATTCGCGAATCAAAATGGTCTAACAGCAGAAAGTTTTGCCAGAAGAGGAAGAGTTTGTGTTGACCTAGCTAGATGCATATATTGTAATCATAATGTAAATATGTAATGCATGTGCTACACCTTGTAGATGTACATCTTGGTTGTTCTCGGAAATCAACTTCGCTGTGTAAAGACCTCTGAAGTGAAGTGTATTATTTCTTCCCTGTTCAACCATGTGTTGCATCTTGCATGTTCTGAAGAACTAATTATGTTTCATATAACTTACAGCTGGCGTTGATAGAACTACTTAGTACTTACATCTACAACTAAGGTGGATCTTCAGGGGCATAAAAAGCTTTGGTGGACGCCGTAAAAAGTTGAGGTGAAGCATGGGAAGAACTTCTGAGTCTTTGTTGTCAAAAATCAGAAAATTTATCCCGATCAATCTAGGAACAAAAGAACACCTGGTGGATCAAATTAACAAGAAAGCAAATCAAGAACCTACCTGTATCAGTGCACTTGATGGTCACCTAGAAATGGAGCACGAATTCTGCCATAAAACCGGTATCTGAACATGATCAATCCATGCATTAGCTATTTAGTTCAGAGTTCAGAATTGACAGAGACGTACATGAAGGAAGCAACTAACCATACTATTTTCTCTGCTAATCACTGGTAATCATGCAATTACAGAAGTTCACTAGTATCTCTTAATCAAACGGCTAGCAACCTCCTGGTACAGTTCTCCTGGTACAGGCTAGCCGTATCATTTTTATTCCTTTTCTAACCACACTCTTGGGTGGCTTGGAACCTGTGATTCCAAATTCAGTGCAATTTAACACTTGCTAGACACTGAAGATACAGCAAGCATAGTACGTTCCATATTAAGTCAGATTAGATTACATGATGGTTATATATAAACAAAGACTTAAGTGGGTGAGCAGAATACACATGTATTCTGGCCGGTGCATCTCCGGATTTATGCTTCCAAGCAAATGTAACAATCGCCTCGAAGAAACATCGGTGCACACGCCTCATGAGCCAGTTGCTCTGGGTTCAGTTCCAGAGCCGGTGCTGGCTGCTCCAAATCCAAGCTTGGTGATCTTCTGAAGATCGGCCTGTGATTGATCCTCATACTATGATTTTACTTGCCACTTGCAGTGCTACATCAGGGAAGGCGAGAGAGCGCAGCCTTTCCGACTGGTTTCTGCGAATAATCTCAAGTTCTCACACCGCTCTCTCAAGGTAGTCATATCAGTAGCTCTGAAATTACCTCATCTGAAGTGTACGTCCACACTTCAGATAATCAATGACCCTGAGTGACCCTTCGGACAGACAACTCACTAGGTGTGCAAAGGGTAACCTAAACCCTTCGACCCTCTTTGGATCAATCAAATGAACTATATTTCTAAAATCACCCCACTTTTGGGAATTTTAGTTCATTTCAATGAACCAACAAGAGTTGGAGGGCATCCCTACGACCCAGTAGGCTAACACTGTTACGAACCTGAGTCCTTATTCCCTAATCCCTACTGATGAACTGAACCAAAGAGTTTGAGAAACAAGTAGCGAGTTCAGATTGGCCTAAAAAAGAAGTAGCGAGTTCAGAGAGGAAATGAACAAGAGGTGAGACGAAGAACAACAGAACAACACGATGAACACAAGCTAGGAAAGATGCATAGGCCTTTATTGCATTTTCCTATTTGATTAGAACGTATTTGTCTCGTTTAAACAGATAGGAAAGAACCGCTCGCCTCTGACACTTCCTTAAAGGACCGACCCCGTACTTATATTTGAATTTAAAGAAACGTTCATCGCACGTCCAAAAAAGGTTCATGTAATGTTAAAACCAATGTTCGGGTGACTTTTCAAAAGAGTTGATAGCATTAAAAAAAGATTTGTGACATTTTAAAAATATTCATGGGTTTCAAAAAATGTGACATTTAATTTTATTACAAAATTTAAAAATATATGGATAATAAAAAATTGTACCATTCAAAAAATAATACTACTTACTTTTATAAAATGTTCATACATTTCAAAGATATGTTCATATCATTTAAAAAAGGTTTGCATACTTTTAAAAAGTCAGGCATCCAAAAAACATTCAATGCTTATTAAGAAATGGTGAACATGTACTCAAAATATGTTTAGAACCTGTATTTAAAAAATATTCACCAGGTATTAAAATTATATTAAATATGCATAAAAATGTACAACATGTATTGAAAAAAGTAGTCATGAATTTTATAAAATATAAAAGAATATAAAGTAGCAAAAATAAAGAAAAAACCTATAGAGAAACGTACAAAACCAAAAAACCGATAGAATAAACAAGAAAAACTAACATATAAAACATCAAAGAAAACACACGCCTAACCGTTCATAGAAACTTCCTTCTTTTTTTCTGGAAAGATAGAAACTTCCTAAAGAACCTATATTAGGCCAGTGCATCTGGTGATCGCCTACATCAAGACAGTGGAGTACAATCCTGCAGCAGGTGAGATATAGCTCCCGCACTATTTAACGCATATTATTGTGTCTTATAATAGGAAAAACACTAGTGACTTGGCAGGCCCATTTTAGTCATTCTTTTCTTTTGCGGGTACATTTTAGTCATTCATTTTGTATCCACTCCTGCTTCAATTTCATTGTTTTCACATTTTTATTATTTTCATTTTTTTCCATTTTTGGATTGATTATTTATTTTATTTTTTCATTCGGTATTTTTTTATTTACCCTCTATTGCTTAGTTCTTTCTTATTTTTCTCTTAGACTTCATCTATTAAAAATATTAATAAACATAGTTATTTACACATGGATAGCTTTTGGAAGCACACAGTAAAGATTTTTCGGACACCAGATGAAAATGTTTTGATACACTAGGATCATTTTTCAAACACGTAACGATTTTTTTTTTTCAAAATGTGATTATAATACTTAAAAATATTGACGTATTTAAGAATGTGTCCATGCATTTTACAAAATATCACATGTTTAAAAAAATTATTTCGCCACTCAAGAATTAAGGTTTTGGGAAGTAGCACACAGACCGCCAAATGCAGACTTTTGGAGGTCGGGAAGAATTAAAGTTTCAGGGGAACTTTATTCTGAAATTCCAAAAATCATATTTAAACCTTTCCAAAAAATCCAAAAAAATAATCAATGGTAACTTATACGTGTTTCACACTAGTGTGTATATTTATTTTGAAAATATTATGATTTGAAGGTTGTGCAAAAAAACTAAATTCTAGCTCAACAGTCAAAATAATTGGAACATTTTAAAAATCACATTTGTCTTCTTTTTTCTGTATGTCACATATGAAAATATAATGTTCTAAAAATTTACACATATGTATTATATGTATGTATGTTTGTTCGCAAAAAGTTACATATTTTTTAGCCAAGTAGAAATTTGAAATTTAAAAAGTCCACCGTGGAGCTCGTCCACCAAAAGGAATTTCCGACAGATCACCCCCTCAGAAGTAGCACGGGCTACAGCCGCACGATCGAAGTCACTGGTTAAGATCGACTTTCTGCAAGTCTTTGGATGTTTCTCTATTGAAATCTCTTTCGATGGGTCCAACTGGATAAGTTGGGAGCCTTTGGCATCAGCATGAATGCCACGATGTTTTTGGACAAGGAGTTGGTCATGATTCTCATGTTCATCAACATCAGAATTAGTATGGACCTCAACCTTAGCATTATTTCCAGTAATCGGTCTCTGTTGCCTTAGTTTTGGCCCGCTGATTTGCTATGGTCTACTAATAGAAGACACATCATTTTGGGCGTAATCAGATCCTTTGGTGGAGGAGCCATGATAGCTATCCACCTTTGCAATATGTAGACATTGGTTTGGATCTTGACCAAAGAATTTTTACGCCACAAATAGAAGTGTAGATATATTGCCAGAAAACTCTCATAGAGTGTAACGAACAATGCAATGTGCGGTGTGGATTTTGGTGTTCGATGATGCATCTCAAGGAAATAGAAATGCAAGAGACCTTGCAAAAACGGATGGATAGAAAAACCCAAGCCCAACATCATAAAAGGCGCGGATTTTATGTGCTCATGAGGTTTGGGGTGTGGAGTTACCTCACCGATGAAATTGCCATCAACATTAATGATTGTTAGCGCCGACTGCATAATCTCGACGATGTTTACCGGATGGTAGCCGATTTCCTTCAAGTGGTCGAGCACTATCGCATTAGCAGTGGACATCATCCACTTCCATTTAATCTTGTTCCCGTTGTCTTTTCAATCTTCTGCGCGGCCTTGGGTGCCACGGTAGGACAATGGAGGAGAAGCTTGGTGCTTTGTGGATGGGGAGCATCAATGGATGTAAGAGCGCGAGGAGAAAGAAGGCGTTGGGCAGAGAGAGAGAGAGAGAGAGAATGAGTTATCGCCCATCCATTGCATATTTATAATCTAAGCGAAGTCTTAACACAACAACAAGTTGATGCCACATGGAAGTAAATCACCCTGATTTTCCATTAGCATTGTGATTATTATGTGGGGATCGAGACATCATCAGTAATGAACTGTGACATCCGTGGCACACCGCGTCAGATTTATAATACATGTCCTTGGTGGGATTCAACCCACTCACACATGTCATGTCGACCGTCAGTCAAAGTGAGTAAGTGGTTTGGTTTGATCAATATCATGATCATACTCCTACCAGGTCCAATAGGCACATAGTCGAGCTAATATATTTCATCAAATAAGCTTTACAAGTTGGATAGCCCATGGTCTTTTTTTTGGCGGGCAAACTATAAAGAGCTTTATTCAAATGAAAGTAGACCTAGGACAATCAGCCATGAGGTCTCTTTCAGAATGAAGACCGGGTCGATGGAGTAGGATGGCCAAATTTGGTCGGCCATGAAAGCTAACTTTTCGGAATCTTTAGAGAACTTTCGACTTGGATCAATACAATGGAAGACGACGTTCGAATATCGACATCAACCATGAAGCAATCGAGCCAGGAGACTCCCTTCAGAAGCTAAGATGGTGTCACAGCCCAGAGATGCATGTGGGCATCGACCCAATAAGCGGGCCTAAGGACTCCTAGGTCGATTCTCGCCTTGGCCTTCGTATCGGCCCATGGGTTATTGATGTGGAAGACTCTAGAAGACTTGCCGATCAAGACAAGGATTCTTCATTCTAGTACACCCTTGGGCCTCCAATGTAGGTTTTGCCTCATCTTGAGCGCTTAAACATGTGTAAACATGTTTCTTATTTTCTCTTTGATCTATTCATGCGAGATATCCTAACCGAGGGATCTTGTAAAATTTTAACCCACCTTACATGCACACGAAAAATCTAAAATGCTTGAAGGTTGTTGGTTGCTAAAGCTTTGACATGACCAAATTTCGATGGCCAACAATACACAGTAATGGGTGAAATCAAGAAAGTAAATAAATATTCTACATTATCAAAAAATTGTTTATTTTATCAGTTCTTTAAACCGTACGTGTCACTTGCTAAGTGCCTTTTGTCGTGCTAGAAACATGCATGCATGCAACTGGCTCTCGCGTCCTATACCTATCCTGCTATCCAGATATCCATCCTCTCTGTGCCAAAGGCGGGACGCCAACACACACACACACACACACACAACAGCAGCAGCACAAGTCCATCTGCCACCTAACCTCGCGACACTATCATCCAAGTCACACCGTTCCATCCTATAACGTACGTGGACGCGCTGCATGCAGGCCATGCCGCCACGGCGCCTCCACGTTGCCTCGTCGCCGCCGAGCTCCGGCGCATAAATATCGCCCGTCCATGTCCATCTATCCCATCTCATTCACAGACGACTCATACTCATCCGATTGTTTTAAGCAGCCATGGGTATGAAGGGTGTCAAAGCCGTGTGGTGTATCCTCATTGTCGGGGTCCTTCTCCTAGCCGTGTCGTCCACGGCCGAGCGGGACACGGAGAAGGAGGTGGAGGAGGAGGTCCGGTGGTGCAAGAAGGACTGCGACTGGAAGGCGGGGGCGGACACAGAGAAGGCCAAGGAGTGCAAGCAGCACTGCGACGAGCGCCGCCGCCGCCACGGCCAAGAAGACGGCGACCGCTGCGAGAGCAAGTGCCAGAGCCACGAGGAATGGTGGAAGAAGGCGCGGTGCATGCAGGAATGCAAGCAGCACCAAAAGCGGCGGGAGGGCGGCGGCGGCAACTCCGACTACGAAGCGATCGAAGCCAAGTGCAACGAGGAGTGCGAGGACGTCCAACGCCCGCTGAGCAAGAAAATGTGCTTCCAAGCCTGCATGGAATACGAGCTCTTCGGCGGACACGAGTTCATCAACTCGGACGGCAAACGTAGGCACGGAGGAGGCCATTGCCAAACGCTGTGCAAGAGGTTCCGGCCCGGGTCGTACGACAGGCAGCAGTGCGTCGACAAGTGCCGGAGCCAAAAGCCGGAGGAGGACGAGGAGGAGGTGATGAACCTGAACCACCACGGTCACGGCGGCGGTGGCCATGGCGGCCATGGAGGCAGCAGCAGAAGCTGCGAGGAGGATTGCCAAAAGCGGTACCGCCACGGGTACGAGAAGCAGCAGTGCGTGCGAGACTGCAAAAGCGGTGGCGGCGGCGGCGCCGGTGGCCGTGGCCGCGAGGGCGACGAGCGCCGGCATGACTGGGAGACGGTGGCCGAAACCGTCCTCAAGGAGGTTTAGCTGCTCGAAGAAAGTAGCTAGCTGTTCCCAGGACCCTCCTCGAGCTACTTACTGCTCATGCAACTTATCTTATGTGTGAATTGTGATAGGTGCATGAGTGAACAAGAATAAATCGCGGTAATTAGATGTGGCTCTCCTACCGTGGAGAGAGCCTCTGTACGAGGGATGGACCTGGGAAGCTAGCTATGTGGTTTGTAATGGTATCAAGAGGTGTAAGCTGAGATGATGCGTGATAAAGAAAATAAAGCACATCCTTTTGAAGAGAAGTAGCAAAATATCTTAGGTGATCTCTTTTGGTTCATATAATAGGAAATATCATAGGAATAGAGAACTTAGAAAAATTGAGATGTCATATACCTCAAATCCTACCAATAGGAATACTTTTCCATTCCTACAAACCAAATGGCTGTAAAGATTTTTTTCCTACAGGAATCCTATATTATGAAATTCCTACAAAAAAATTCCAAACCAAAGGAGGCCTTAGTCTTATAAATAAAAACTCATCTAAGTGAGTTTCGAGTCTTGTGAAGCATATCGTGTTGGCAAACATGTTCGCCTTCCGTTTAGTTCCTCTTCCACAGTTGTGTCATTTCCGTTTCAGTTATAACTTCATAGTGATGTATGAACCTCGTCTGTTCCAAGTAATTCGTATTTTCTTTATTATCTTGTGATCTTGGATGATTATCAGCACTTTGTGTGGACATTCCTACTCCATCGGAAATCAGACGTTCCTGCTATCCTCACCTCCTTTTACTTATATGTCTCCACACAATTTAGTAGGTCAATACATGCTCTTTAAACTGACAATGGGAAATAGTTCGATAACATCACCATTCGCACCCTCCTCTCCCCTATGGCACCATCTTCCGCCATACTTATCCATACACCTCGCAACAGAACGATCGTCGAACGCATCCTTTGTACCCTCAATGACTGCATCTGCACCCTTCTGTTCCATGCTCATATGCCAACCCGATTTTGGCCTGATGCTCTCGCCATCGCCACTCTTCTTGTCAACATCCGGCCTTGCTGCTCCCGTTGGCACTATGCAGTAATTAGAAGTGGCTCTCCAGCCATAGAGAGAGCCTCTGTGCGAGGGCTGGACCTGGGAAGCTAGGTATGTGGTTTGTAAACGTGGCTATAAATATGTAAGCCTTACTTGTCTTAAAATGAATGTATCTAGATAAATTTTAATGTTACATACATCAATTTTAAAATAAGTAATATGGATCGGAAAGAGTATGATAAATAAAATAAACATCCTCCCCTCACCCCCACCCCCTCACAAAAAAAATAAAAATAAAATAAACATCCTTCTGAAATTAAGTCCCAAAATATCTGAATCTAGATTATAGACGGAAACTTACCTAAGTGAGTCTCTACTCTCTACCCAAGATGTATGTAGCCATACACGTGGGCATGTGGCTGTGGGTGAATTTTTGTTCCGTAATTTTCTAAATTTACGAATGCGTTTTCCCTTGAAAAACTCCCTCCATTTTTAAATATAAATTCTTTTAGAGATAACTACATACGTGTATATATATATTTTAAAATATAAATTCACCTATTTTACTTTTTATGTAGCCTGTATAAGAATTTTAAAAAAGCTTATATTTTGGAACGGATGAAGTATTAGGAAATGGATTCTTGTGAAACTAGGATAAATCCTTTGGTCTTCCTGATACCATTAGTGCTAGAGCCACGTTTCGGCACAACCCCTTACTAAATGTATAAAAAATAATATGAACCTTTCACACCTTTTCTACAAAGTATCTATTTTCATATTTCCACCGAAACATATACGTCGTACACACCTTCTCTAACATGGGCTCGGCCCAATTTTTTTATTTTGTTGTGCAACCTTAAAAAAATAAGCGCTTTATGTGATATTTGAAAATGCTAAAAAAAATGTGATATTTGAACTCAAAACCTAACGGTTTAGAATGCTAACCAACTGGGATGCCTTAATTACTATGTCTGAGTTCTTCTATTTCCATCTTTTGTGGTATGTCAACTATAACGGTAAAAAAGAAAGACTTTGGTTTTAATTTTCTATCTAGTTGTTTTAGTCGGGTTTTTTCTTCTATTTTTCACTTGGGTTTCTATTTAATTTTATTGTTATTTTTTTTTCAATTTTTTCAAATGCGTGATTTTTTTGGAAATTCATTTTTTAAAATTTTATGAATTTTTATTAACTTACAATTTTTTTTTCAAATTTGACAACCTATTTTTTGATCTGTGAACTCCTTTTCAGTTTTTTACGAACACTCTAGTGAACTCTTCTAAAATCCATGGACTTTACATTATACTAAAGTTAGGAGGGGACGTGCAGCACCGTGCCTCTGCCTGACGATGACGTGTTGGCATTGCCCAAGCAATGCCGGCGCTGTTGCTCCCTGGCGCGATGGAGGACGAGGACCAAACTTGGTAGGAACTGTCTCGGCTTTACGTCCTCCACGGCTCGTAGGGAACGACTGATGGCAAAGAAGAAAACCCTCGGATGGTGATAAGAATAACCCCACCCGCAGAGCCAAAGAAAGGGCGCTTCCACCACCCACGATGGTATCCCTGTGTTAGCGACGCAACCGATGGCCCCTGGTCCGACGCATTGGTCAGATGGGGGGGGGGTACAGATGAGGGAGGGGGCAAGGAGCACCGCCCTGAGGTTGCCGGTGTTGGTGATGCTGGCCACACATCACTCCTGGATGGGGTTACTTGTGATGGGGGTTAGTGGACGATGCGACGATGAGCGAGCCATCGATAACAACAGAGACGAAGGAGCGATGAGGAGAGTGGAGAGAGTGAGATTGAGGCGGTGTGAACGGGGAAGTGGGAGTGACAGGAACGATGGAGAGAGTTATGAACAGTCATATTCTCGTCTCTCGCGTTCCCTGAGGCATGCAACAAAGCGTGAGGGGTGGCTCTCGCGGGCCTTGCTCACTGAAAACTATCGATCGATGCATTTCCAGCAAAAATGTAGATGCAACCCAACCAATCAAACATGCTAAATTCTTTTCGCGCGTACCTGGTTGAGATGTACTCAGATAACCAAACGCGCCCTAGGAATCTGCCTCGGATCTCGAGCTCAGTTTGACCAGCAAAATCTCGTCTTCACCAGCTGCTCTTCTTCCACCCACCCACCCCGCTCACCTGGAGGCGGGAGCTTTGACCACCACCATCACCGCTGCTAAACCACATGTGTTTGCGAGTCCGCCACCGACCACCGTCACCTAATCACCTGTCTCATCGCCGCGTCCTCCGGCAACCACTCACTGACCGACCCAAGCACTACTACATCCCAGCTAATAAATCACCCATTGCACACACACAAAAATATTCAAAACCGTACACAGATTTCATCTATTTTGCTCTGCTTTGATTCAGTCGATCTCTGGAAAGATGGCCAAATGATTAATTTAACACCTGATCACGGGACTGGTTAATCATTCACATGCGCCTCCTGACTCTTTAGATCCTATTTAATTATGATTATTACACAACAGGATAGGAGCCCTCCAACAACCACAAGATAGATATCAATCACAGGCCAAAGAAGCAGCTTGATTTCTTTCTTCATCAGACAAGAAAAGAAAAAGAAAAGAAAAAAGAGCAACAACATTTGAGCCTTTCAGATCCTATTTAATTATCATTACAACAACATTTTAACCAACAACTACTATCACGGCTTTGCCACATCAATCACTGACTGCATATATATACACAAGGGCTACTGCTAATCATGCAAGGGGGCATGGAGCCAGCCAGCAACAGGTATTGATGAACACACACACATCAATGGCGGTACGGCATGTCTGTATCATCATCTTTCTAGCCAACTAAAAAAATGGGAGGACAAAAATTAAGGTTATAGTATGTATCTGATGGGTGATGGCCATGGTGACCGTCATGAGAGATCGACCGGAGCCGGTGGTGATGACGATGGCGACGATGATCCCTGCGTACCTGCTGCATCAGTTGTGCAGCGGGTTGGGCCCCTGGGGAACCGCTCTCCTCGAGACGGCGAACTTCCCGGCATCGATGCTGTCGGCAGCCTCATCATCGCCGCCGCCTGCTTCTTGAGAAGGAGAGATGGTTGGGGGAAGCCCATGAGCACTCATGAGCTCGCCGCCTGCTTCTTCTTCTTCTTCTTCCCTCAGCGTTCTTGAGCCATGGCTCAAGCTCGGCAAGTGCGACATGGCGAGGAACAGAAGGAGGAGGATGCAGGGGAGCAACAAGTGCTGGGACTGGGAAGGCCTCCTCATGGCATGAGACTGAGAGGAGAGGGGAAGAGGGGAGGGGGAGGGTATTAATATGGATTTAGCTTGGAGAGGCTATTAACAAGAGGGGACACGAGTAACAAGAAATAGACACTCAGTGATCCTCCATCCTCTATCCTATATATGGCCTGTTATAGTACTCCAGTGACTCTGACTACATGGTTTGGTAATGTGTTCGGTTCACTAAAAGTTTGGCATGTGGGACCCACTGATTCCCCCCCAAGCAAAAGACCCTTGTTTCCCGAGTTTCCTGCATATATGTGGAGACATGCATGGGACCTGCTACCATCCATGGTTAGGAGAAAAGCATTAAGCATGCATGGCTAATCCTACTGACCAGATATGGAGTATCTCTTTCAGCATATTTTCCAAGTGTCCCATCCATGGACTTGGTGATCTAGAAAGGGGAGCAGGTGTTAGATTTCTGTGAAGAAAAGCAGGGTACTTTAGGCTACACACACACACACACATAGAAAGATATGTACATGAAACTCATGGTGCATAGAAAAATGCCTGTGCTGAGCAGGGGCCATTGACAACCTTGGCTGCTTGTGGCATGAAGTCCTCCTCCATGCCATCATGTTAGCCTGCTCAGCCAAGCAAACCAATGGAAATCAATGGCCCTCTCAACAGGAACCTCATGCCCTTGGTTATAGACACAAGTCATCTGTAGGGTGAAAGGAGATGTCTCCTACCATTAGAGACTTTCAGAGCATGGTAGCTCAAGGCTCAAGCTTAAATGCTTAATTAACAAGAACCCTGTCTTAGGTCATAGACACAAGTTATCTATTTATCTATCTATAGGGTGAATGGAGAGACAGCCCTACCATTGGACTTTAAGAGCATGGTAGTAGCTCAAGATTAATTAACAGCAGCAGTAGATTCCCCAACAGCATAGACCCCACACCTGGTGGGAATCCAGACACAAACGGGTAGGTGCCCAGTAATCTAAATAGTACAAGGCTGGATCGAAGAAAACACAAATGTCAATGTAGTAAAGCACAGTCTTCCCTCGATTAAATAAACAATGTTAAGCACAGTCTTCAAGTTTAGGAAGCATCCAGACGCGTTAATGAGCAGGTTTAGGTGGTCATTTTCCTTGCAGAAATCTTCAGGGCTTGTTTGATTCATAGGGTAGAAAAATCATAGGAATAGGAAAAGCATAGGATTGCAATGGCATGCCCACTCCAATCCTATAGGATTTTGCTTGCACCAAAGTTTGTTTGATTCCATCAAAGGAATTGTAAAAAGAGGTTGGAGTGAATGTTAGGATTCCTATAGGAAGTAGTACAAAAATTCCTATGGGAAAAATTCCTATAGGAACAATTCCTATGAATCAAATGAATAACGTAGGAAAAAATCCTATGGGATAAAATCCTACAAGAATCCTATGGAATTCCTATGAATCAAACGAGCTCAGTCTACACGCGTCTTTCTTGCCAGGTTAGCATTTTTGGCAAATCTGACAGACTCTAAGCTTCCAACCACCCTGGCTAAATTATCACTACCAACGGGTTTGAGGAAATATGAGCAGCAGTGGACCAACTGGCAACTGCTTGCTACTACAGGCTGACTGGGTTTTTTGCAGAAAGAAAGAGACGACTTACTGGGGAGATGTTACTAGATTACAAATCTTACTGACAGTACTACGACTTGATAGATTTTGCTATTGACATGTTACTCAACCCATTGCTAATTGATGCATGTCGGCGCCAGTGAGTGCCAGTGAGTGTGAGTGCCCTGGTTCATCAATGCTGCCCGCTCACCGCAAGCAGGTCCGACAGCGATTCAAAATCAAGCAACCAGACTAGTACTGTTGAATGAGTAATGCTGCTCTAGCTGGAGAATTCATGGCAGTCGTACGAGCAATACACTGACTTGGTACTGATATGCATGGCAACGGCATGCATGCTTACCTGTGGAAAGGACATCCCAGTGGTGCTCTTTGGTGTTGACAATGAATGAATGAATGCCCATGAGCTGCCTGATACAGATTGACACAGGGGCAGGCTAATCTGGTATGATATGGCACAGTTGTAAAGCATAAGAATGTGGGCATTCACTTGTATGATTTTATTTACTTGCTTTATATGCATGAGTGAGATCTATGTAAAATTGCAGTTTGACACAGTTTAGGAGCATATGGTTGTTACCTTGATGGTGGCCCCCCTGCCTCCTGTGTTCTCCTGCAGTGTGGTCAATGGCAACAGGGATTAGGGATAACACTCATGCTACAATCTTCAGTAACAGGGCATTCCTTAAATTCATAGCTACCACTTTTAAAGCTTGATTAGCACTGGAGCAGTAGCAGTATCTAGCTCTGTCCCCAGGACACTCTGCAAGACAAGGGTGTGAGTCAAATCATGTTGCTTCTGCCATAAGGCTACTGCTTCACGGTCTCCCCTCATGGCTGCGTGAATCCTGCATCCAGTGTCTGCTTGAGTTTGACAGACTTGCACACCAAGAACCTGCACAGCTGCACTTCTGTTAGGCCGCGCTTGGAAGGAGAGTAAATAATACGGAACTGTAGTGTATTTTATCGGTTATAGTACAGATTCCGATCGGAAACAAAACAACCAACCGAGACATGTATTTTTTTCTACAGGAGTGTATTCAAAGGAAAACCGGGAACCAACCAGGGCCTTAGTCTACTTTAGGGACATGCAAAACAGAATAACCCGCAGTAACACTGAAATTCCACCTATGGAAAACAGGGCAAGTGCCAGTGACCCTCCTTCAGAAAATAAGCATAACTTTCAGTCCAGCTGATCAGTAAAATATTTCAATCATGGGAGTGTAAAACTTCTTCACTAATGATGTAGGAGTATATGGTAACGGTAATATGTGGCACAATAGAATTACAAACTTCTAAAGAACATACATGGACGCCATTTTTATTCAGAATGGTACAGACATACAGTAAAGTCAAGGGCAAGTTGTTCGATGATAGCAAAGTTACATCTTTCACACATACAGATCGAACGGAATCTACCACAGCTGCAAATCCGGAAACTAAGAGGGGTTCTTTGTCAGGTAAAAGAAAGGGGATGCTTCGTGTCACACTTCAATATTTTGATTCAAGCAACCCCCTTGGAAGGAACTCGAACAAAACATTTATGAAAATCATGCACTAGCCTCTGCATCAAGTGTGGCTTTGACTCCATCCAGAAATGTAATTGGCTGGATACCGAGCGTTTGGGTTAGCTTGGTGATATCCATGGATATGTCTGGCGGAGAAGCTACACCCCGGTTAACCTGGAGGATGTTAAATGGATGGGGCCATTAGCCACTAATAAAGGGTCATATGACTACACAATGCTTGAAATGAAATCATTTCAGGAAGCCAGGCTGGAAACCTGTAAGGTATTAAGGCACAATTATAAAATTAACCCCAACTGTAAAATTCGTACTTGTTCTTCTATATTGCATTATGAACTATGACTATCTCTGAAAACATTCACATGAGCAGAGTTAGAGTTCATACCGATGATGCAGGCACAGATTTGATTATCGACTTGCTATATCCACGAACTTCGGCAACAGACTCAGCCATCTGCAGTCTTGAAACTCTATCTGGTCCACCGACATTCAGAAGTACCTGAATTTTTTTGCCATCTGCAAAATGTGCATTAGTGTCAGTGCAACTGGTAAACGAATAATAAAGAATAGAACAATTTCAGATGCAGAGAACAATATTAAAGTGATCAAATGAAAAATGGAGTGTATTTTACAAAGGCAGATGTCATATAGACTAAACTCCATAAAACCATATACAAGGAGCATTCCTAATGACTAAACTCCATAAAATCAATTTGCATTCACCTATTTCATACCTGATAACCAACTTTTTGTTAAAGACAATATTACATCCACCACATCTTTTACATAAACTGGGCAGCGGTATTCATCATTAAAAAAATCAACTTGCTGGCCTTGTGAAAGGACAGTGTTCATCCACTGCAACCAAAAGAGGCATGCAGTTTCTAATTAGACGCTACATTAAGCAACTGCTGTGCAGTCAAATAAAATTATTTTATTCTAAACTTAGCTACAATGTTTTGGGGCGATTGGTTGTCTTACCTGGACAGGGAGCGACTTCTCCACAGGAGAGATTGTTTGTGGCCCATAAATAATGCTGCTTCTCAAGATTGCATAGTTTGAGCATTTCTCAGCAATGAACTTCTCTGCAGCAACTTTTGATTTTCCATACATGTTCACTGGCAATGTCTCATCCTCCTCTTTGTAGAAGGATTTCACACCCTCATACACTGTTGCACATGAGTTCTAGATTAGATTTGGAGTTGGCACAAAAGATGGCATCTTAGTACAAGTACAAAACAACGTAAATATATACTAGAAATCAATAAGTCGGCAAGGTATAAGTTTGGTAAGCTCCTCATTTGGCCTTTGCTTAAGCTCACATAGACGATAAAGGAAAAACCTAAAGCAGGTCAAGTAGTGCCCCGAATAACCAAGAAAATATAAATACAAGAGGATGCATGTTGGCTTGTCAAATTTGAGCAAAGGACGCTTATAAAAATACAATGGTAGAAATGTATCACACGTTAATTTACAAGAGTGCTCTACCTTGATCAGTGGAGAGATGAATCAAGAGAGTCTTGTCATTCCCGAAGCTCAGTGACCAATCGATAAGTGAAGAAGGCACATTGGTAGCCATGGCAGCAGCCGGGTCCGTCTCGCATGCCCGAGGAACCGAGATCGCAGCGCAGTTCACAATCACGTGTGGCTGAAGATGATAAGCATTAACACTCTCGGTTAGGGGACAGCAATGGAATTTTACGAGCTCGTGAAGGAAAGGAGCAAGAGATCAGTAATTCACAAGGTTTAATGAAACAGTTGTGGATTCTTCCATACTGGACAGTCCAAAATGCCTTGGGCACTTTATTTATATTAAAATACACTTATGCGAGCACACTTATATGTATCAGACATAGCGCTCTGTCTCTGATGGTACTGAACAGCCGGGGGCATGGAAGAATGAATCACCATTAGTGGAAAATCAAGTGTGGAAGATTAGCAGTGGCACTGTTATCTGGCACTGCAAGAGGCCATGTTCTTGGCATTCTGAATGCACAGTTCACACCCCCCAAATAAAATTCAGGTGAACCATTTTGGAATCACGCAAGCGGATTATTCCGGCTACAAAACAGTCGACTATTTGGGAACCACCTAAAGGAAACGACATTGCTACAAACTTATCAAGGAGAAAATCCACTGTTTGGCCTGCATGTTACAATGTTGTTTGATATGTGTTGCAACTCTGAACCAGAGGTAGCAGACGACCACTTGAGCCATTGCAGCGCTAATAACCAGGACGAAATGGAGATGGAGGGAACGGGGAGGGGGTCTTGCGCACCTGTCCGAAGGACGCGGAGACGGCCTGCAGGCCGTCGCCGGAGCGGAGGTCGGCGCGGAAGGCGCGGAGGCCGGGGAGCGCGTCGAGCAGCGGCCGCGGCGGGGCCCCGCGGTGGTGGGTGAAGGCCACGTCGACGTCGCCGGAGGCGAGCGCGGCGAGGAGGTGCTGGCCGAGGTAGCCGCTCCCGCCCACCACCAGCACCCGCTTCCTCTCCATCTCCGATCTGCCGCCGCCGACGGTCAGCGAGGGAAAAGCAAATGAAAGGAGAAGAGCGCGGTGGGCCCTACCTGTCAGTGACCACCCGCCCCGCTGGCCCGCGCCAACTACGGGACTCCGTGACCTCCAGGCGAAAGCGTAATCCTTTTCCCGGAAGGCGGATACCGCCCAGTGGTAGTCTCTAAAACCTTTCGCCGTCAACACTTAAAACCTACACACCCTCGCCGCCGCCCGCCGACACCACCGTCACCGTCGCCGTCGCCGCCGTCCGGGATGGGGGGAGGGCCGCGGACGTTCGCGGGGGGGCTGTCCAAGTGGCAGCACAAGCGGATGCACGAGAAGCTGGCGCGGGGGAAGGAGCGCGGCCTGCTCCGCCACGAGAAGCAGCTCTACCTCGCCCGCCTCCGCTCCGAGATCCGCGCCTCCCACCTCCCCGGCTCTACCTCCACCCCCGCCTCCGCCGACCACGCCGGGCCCACCTCCTCGCGCGCCCACATCCGCGCCCTCGCCGACCGCTTCCTCCGGCCCGGCGCCGAGGACCTCTGGAACGAGGACGACGGCCCGCTCAGCCGCACGCGGCAGCTCCCGCAGCAGCAGCAGCGGCCTGCGAGGACCCTGCCGTCCGGCGCCCGGATGGTCGACTGGAAGCAGGCGGGGTCCGGGGAGAAGCCGCCGCCCCGGGGAGGAGGGGATTGGAAGGACTGGGAGGAGCTGGATTCTGGGGAACAGACGGCCGGGAGGGGGACCAGAAATAATCAGCCGCGATTGCCCGCCGCGTTCAATCAGAGGAGAGGGTACGGGACGGCGGCTCCCTGGTGGTGGCAATGGAGTCCGGCCTCCGAGCCTTCGCAGAGGAAGGAGGCGTCTTTCGGCTTCTTCGGTTCGAAGAGATGTTACTCGGCAATGGTGCCTTCGTGCTTACCGCATAGTGCTACGCTGTTGCCGTTGAGTGCCAGAGAGCTCACTGATCCCGGGAATGGCAGGGAGGTGACACCATTGGCCCTGTTTAATCAGGAGAGGCTGTACTCGGTGGCTGCCACGCGGCGGTTCGGCCAGAAATGGAGGCCCGGTTCATCGGACGAGGATGAGGATGAGGAGCTTATGCCGAGCGCGAAGAGGGATCTGAGGTTGGGAAAATTCGTGGCTTCGGGGGATGAGGAGTCGGAAGATAATGAACTGGGGGAGACGAGCGTCATCAGGAGGAAATGGAGCAGCGCTGCTCTGAGGAACTGTGATATGAAGAGAGATAGGAGACCGCTCAAGTCCTATGAGGAGGAAAGCAATGATATCACTGGCAGAATCCAAGAGCTGCGAGAGGAGATAAGAAACAGGGAGGTACTGGGTTCTGAGAGGAGGCGTTACGAGTCCAGGGGTGAATCTCTGTTTACCAATAAAAGGTTACACTCTCACCGTTATCTCTAATGCTACTTATTTTCCTCCTAACCAATTGCCTCATTTGCTCTTGTTATATCTTCAGATTCGATGAGTGTGGCATATCCCCACTTACTGTCAAAGCACTCACTGATGCTGGATATGTACAGACAACTGTTGTCCAGGAGGCAGCTCTTCCAGTTTGTCTTGAAGGTATTTATATCTTATTTCGCTTTCCTCGTGAACAAACTTCCTGAATCATGGAAAACGAATCCAAACTTTTGGTTGTAATATCATGGAACCTGTTGCTTGACTTCAGTTGTTCGCATTTAGCAGTTTACTCCAGTGGTACCATTTTAGCCCTGCATGGACTATCTGAACATGTTGTAACTTAAAACTTTCGACAATCATGATATTGGTCCTCACTCATCGTTGTATACATGCAGGTAAAGATGTTCTTGTCAAGGCCAAAACTGGAACTGGCAAAAGTGTAGCTTTTCTGGTAATGCTCATTTGCAAGTAGTAACTTTGAGATGTAGTTCCTTTCGGTTTTGTTGTCATTCAAGCAATTTATTAAAAGCAATGAATTGATAAACAGCTTCCTGCAATTGAATCAGTCTTGAATGCTATGAAGAACCATACAAATCATCGAGTGTCTCCAATATTTGCCCTTGTTCTATGCCCTACAAGAGAGCTTGCTGTCCAGGTTGCAGCTGAGGCAAATGTTTTGGTGAAGTACCATCATGGAGTGGGTGTTCAGTCTCTTATTGGTGGTACTAGGTTCAAGCTTGATCAGAGACGGTTAGAGTCTGATCCATGCCAGGTTTGTAGCATTTATTGAGCTACTAAAGATCAAGTTGAAATTGACAACTGCTGGGTTGACTTATATATGGTGGGGATTTCCCTTTTCAGATTTTAGTGGCAACACCTGGTAGGCTGCTGGATCACATTGAAAACAGATCATCATTCTCTGTCCGCTTGATGGGACTGAAATTCCTTGTGTTGGATGAAGCTGACCACTTGCTAGATTTGGGTTTTCGCAAAGACATAGAGAAGATTGCTGATAGCCTGCCACGCCAAAGACAGACAGTACTATTTTCAGCTACTATTCCAAAAGAGGTAAAGTAGTTAGCATGACCTGTGGCTTGAGTTCTTTTCTTGTATCATTATCTGTATGTTACCTTATTTGTGGATAACCACTGCTCTGAAAATGGGAATAATGGTTTTTTATTTTTTAATGGCAGGTTCGAAGGGTTTCACAGCTAGTTTTAAACAGGGATCATGTTTTTGTTGATACAGTGGGCTTGGGAGCTGTTGAAACTCCTACTAAGGTTTATATTTCTACTCAAACTGAATAATCTTCCATTAGTGGCTGCAAAGTCCTTGTTTCATTCTAGCTCCGGCGAGTAAAGAGTGTTACGATTGATATTCTCAGTTTGCACTTCCCTGAACAGATGTAGGTGGTTGATGTGCTAATGTCATGATGTTCTATTGTATCATTCATTCATTCTATTTAAGGAAGGGACACCATTTGGTCATTTACAGTTTGACACGTAGTTCAATTTTCAATGGAAGTTTGTCATGAAAAGATGTCGGCATTCACATAAACATTATATACCATGTCAGGCATTACCACACTTTGTATGATAACACAAGCAGCCCTTCTGAACGAATTTGATCTGAAAGTAAAATATTGTGATCCTGTGATATAGCCTTTCTTCTCTTGTCTGTTATGAATTATTATTTTCTGCTAGAATATTAATCCCTTGGCATCTCCTGCTCTTGACCTTAGGTGCAGCAGCAATATCTCGTGGTGCCGCATGAACTGCACTTTCATATGGTCCATCGCCTTCTTCGAGACCATATTGATCAGGAAGTGGACTATAAGGTCCTCCCTCCTCCACCCCTATCTCTCAATCAAGCAGTATGACTGCTCGTAAAATTGCAATTTATTAAATTACTAATATCTTTCCATTGCTCAGGTGATTGTTTTCTGCACAACTGCCATGATGACTGAATTTATGTATATAATGCTTCGAGATCTAAAGCTAAATGTCAGAGAGATACATTCAAGAAAGCCTCAGCTTTATAGAACACGAATATCTGAAGAGTTCCGCGATTCCAATCGCCTGATTCTGGTAACTTCAGATGTTTCAACACGTGGGGTAAATTATCCCGATGTTACACTAGTGATTCAGGTATAATCTCTTCTCCTTTTGATGCTTAGTTGAGAAAGTTTCTGAACAAGAACCATTTATCTGTCTAGACTACAGCAACTGTGGAGTTGGCAGCTATCTATTGAATGTGCTACTTTGCATGGTTGTCTTCACCGTTTCTGCTCTAAACGCACATTATGATTGTATCAGGTTGGTGTTCCTCCTGGTAGAGAGCATTATATTCATCGTCTTGGAAGGACTGGAAGAGGAGGTAAATTCGGGAAAGGAATTCTGTTGATTGCGCCATGGGAAGAGTATTTCTTGAAGGAGATACAAGATCTTCCGATAGAGAAGGCTCCTGTGCCACAGATTGATCAGGAGATGAAACAAAAGGTTTGACTTGGCGTACTTGTTCACATTTTTTCTTTCGCCGTTACATGCATACATTCTCATCTGAATTTTCTTCTCCTGCAGGTTGATGGTTCTATAAAGATTGTTGACATGAGCATCAAGGAAGCCGCATACCATGCATGGCTTGGTTACTATAACTCGATAGGTGATATTGGCAGAGACAAAGTCATGCTTGCTGACCTGGCAAGTAGGTTCGGCGTCTCTATTGGCATGGAAAAGCCTCCGGCGTTGTATAGGAAAACCGCCTTGAAGATGGGGTTAAAAGGTGTACCAGGAATTCGGATAAGAAAATGAATAACAAAACTACATTTTGTATCCCATTCTGTAATTTATCTTATTTCTAATTTTCACTACATTAAGCCTGAAAATGGTCTATTTGTCGACTGGCTCAAACATAGAACGACTCATGTTTTTGTATGGCCTTACAATCATGTGAACGAGCTTTGGTCATCCGTCACAGATGTTACCCTTGGCATTATTGCCTTATTGTCCAGCCTCTTACTCTTGGGGGTATACTTGCCTGCAACCAAGTGCCACCTGAGAGTTCACATAGGTAATATCATGCTTGTCTCAAGAAAGCTAAATAAAGTATATCTCTGTTTCTTATAATCCTATCTATGAGAACTTAGGGTCAGTCTGTTTCAGACCAACTATGCTACTATCATCTTGTTTCTGTTCCTGCCCTATCTTGCTTTAATTCCTGAAGCAGTAAGGTTACCAATGTGATTCTAGTGCTGACGTTAAAAGCCACTGCTTTATACAACATTTAAGGAGGGAGGAAATACTGGAAGCTGTGTGTAGCTACTTGTGTCTGCTGTTTTTGTTCTTACAGACAGGAGGCCTGAGGATTGTGGTTACACTGTTGATGCCCTTGCTATCATCGGATATTCTGTAAACAATGACATAAGTGGAAAGAAGACTGAAGGTTATTCCTCTCAAAGCCCATGGCGAACCGGTTGTTATTTCTCAGGTTATTTAGTTTTCCCATGTCACCAGTTAACCTGTCATCTTCTGGCCTGTTATCACATTGCAAAGCGGTTGGTTTTCTTTCTCTAACCCTGAATTGAACTGAATAAGCAGATTGATGGACTAGGCAGCGTTCGGATGAACATATGAAAGGCCTGTAGAAGCTCGAGAAAACACCTTGAGGAAAGTTGAAGAAGTGCTTTCAAGGCCAGAAAATGAGTTCTTCGTAGGCTGGGGGTAACGCATCCTTTGACACCTGAAATGATGTTATCCCTCTGCAGTGCTTGATCCTTGAAAAAATTGCAAAATTAACTTTCTTGTTGTGGAATATTGAGTGAAGTAGGCAGCGTAACATTCTTATGTTCCTGACATATCAAGCCTTTGCTGTCAGCAGACAGTGGATTCTAGGAAGTGTTTTTTTTTTCTTTGTGGAAATGCTTGCAGGAGAATTGGTTTTATGATTCTTTCTGCTTGGGCACCTAGCAGTAAAAGCAAACACATAATGTAACCCTTGGTGCTAAATTGGATGATCTTTTGCCTGGTTGACTCCAATGCTGATGACATAACCTCATTGTTTGAAAATTGTAGATGAATCTCGTAGGTTTTCCATCTGCTGCGTCGATGTGTTTCATGAACTCTTATCAGTGCATCTTATTTATTTTTCACAGATACATCACCGGTGAGGATGTCTTCGAAGGGTGAAGGGCAGAGTGGCAGGTGAGATGAGCCTGATCAGGTGGGCCATCAGGCGGCTAGAGGAAGGAAGAGATCAAGAGGGATATTGTGGTGGCCGGGGTCCCTGCCTGCACTTGTAACATCTCTTTTGGTGGTGACACGACATATGTGTGTGGCTTAGGCTTGCTTGGTCACTGATCACAGGAGCTCATGTGTTGAGGGGGCAGATGCATGTCACTGTCTACTCTTGTTCTTGACCGGTGTCGTGTCGTCGAGCAACATGGTGGAGCTACCTTCCCTGGTGCGCCGTGAGCATGAAGCAGCGTGTCTATCGCATGGCGGACACGGTTTCGTTGATTTGTGACCTGTAGAACCAAGTCCTAGTTTTCTTTTTCCGGGGAAGAACCAGTACTAGATTTCTTTTTCTGGGGAAGAACCAGTCCTAGTTAACCAGTACAGAAACTACATACATGCAGCTGCACTTGATACCTTGTTATTCGTGGAGCTAAAGTGTCAGGTAGATATATATTTTCAGATTGGATGGATCTGTCATTGTCACGAGTCATGTGTTTCCTGGTGCGATGTCGTAAGAAAACTGGCTCCGATGCTCGGATTTGTAGCGGTGACCTAAGCTGGCTCACAGAGAAAGATAGAGCTAAGTACGATATTTCAAAAAGCATCTAATCTTATTATGATAAAAACTTGGTTTCTGTTGTTTTTTCACTTTTCTTACGTGGCCTCAACTTTTATGAGGAACCACACATACATAAAAATGGTGGGAATTTCCCTCTGGATGAAGATAGCTACGGCGATGGCTATTGAAAAGAACTTCATATGGTGGCTAGGGAAGTGCAAAATGAAACAAACAACATAATTAGGCCGGTATCTTTTCTTTTCCAAAGTTGAGTCGTCATCGATGATAGTGCCACTTCGTCGTCAGTCGTCGATACATTGCCTTCCTTGTTGGGGCAGATCCAGCTGTGGCAGAACATTTTCGTGATGCCTCCTTTGTTGTGTTTGATGAACAAACTATTCAGATTAATTCAGTTTAATACCACTTCCACCTACTCTCCCACGGCCCGACTGGAACATGAGCACGGGCGGGCGCGCGTCGCCGCCGCCGGGCTGATCTCCTTCCCCCGGGTCTCCGGCGGCTCCGGATCCGGAAGCTGCGCCCCATCCGCTTGCCGCCCATCCCAACCTCGCTTCTCCTCGTTTCCGGGCAGCCCATGACGAGGCTGCTGGATGCCACGTCCGCGACGGCGCCTGCTCCGGCCTCGCCACTGGCCGCCCCTGCTCTGGCTGCCGTGCTCGCCGCGGCCTTCCCGGCTGTGGTCGGCTGTACTCCGCGGTGCCCGGCTGTGGTCGCTTCGGCTTTGAAGACGCCATCAATTCCGGCCTGGCTTAGAGGACGTTGTTGTCGGTGCCTTGCCTCTGGGCACCAAGCTTCCGAATGTCGTGACCCCCTCCGCTGCTCCAGGTGCTTGGAGAATGACCACCGTGCTCGTGGCTGCCGCAACCCGTGGCGCCCCCTCAACTCACTCGCCTGCCTCTCGCAACCGCTGCCTCTACCTCGCCCCATGGTTGTGCCGCCGCTATGTCCGAAGACGCGACTTGGTGCAGGGAGGGGCTGGGAGGTTCTGCCACTTCACGAAGTCGTCGGTGATATTGTTACCATGCCAAGGCTTGGAGACGCCGACACCCGCCCTGACGAGGATTACTCCACCATTGGTTTTGTTGGCCCGACCACCCCAAAGATGCAGGTCAAGACGACGCAGCTCATCGCGGAGCAGACTAAGCTCCTCCGTGCTGAGCTGCGCGAGTGCGTTGCGCGTGTGACGAGTGTGGAGGCCGCTCTCGCCAAGCTCCAGGTTGTGCCCGTTGTGTCCATGTTGTCCGAGATCCAGGTTGGTTCTGCTGATGGGGAAGCAAGCATGTATGGAGACCTTTCCCCTCGTGCTACACCTTGCCTCTCACCGCTGCCTGTTGTGTCGATTTCTGAGAGTGAAATCATTATCGATATCGTTCCTCCGATGCTAAAGATTATGCCTGAGCTGCAAAAGCTTTGTGGGGATTCAACTCCGCCTATTTCGATGGTGCTTCCTAAGGAGTTGCAGATGCTTGGAGGGGCGGTTGCTCCTTCGTCGCCGTTGTTGGAGCCCAATCAACCGCTCGCCTATGTGGGCCGTGGAGGTTTGGATGCTTCTATTGCTCTCTCGCCTCTGACTGTTGATCCGGTGGCGCCTGTGGGTGTTCAGGCTATTGAGGTGATGAAGTCATGTGAGCAACTGGAGATGGATGAGTCCCCCGTGTCGGTGGTACCTGTGGTTGGTGATTTTGAGGAGGGCGGTGTGTTGACGCCTGATCCCTTAGAGCCCCGTCAATTGCTCTCCCATGTGGATCATGGAGGATCCAACGCTGCGATCACCCAATCGCATGTGACCGTTCGGCAGTTATCCGCACGTGAGAATGTTAATGAGATTCTCTTCGAGTTGGAGATTCACTGCTTGCTCAAACGTTTAGAGAGGGTTAGCCCTGGATCTGGCAAGAAGATTGTGGAGGAGGCTCTCAAAGGAAAAAGTAAGAAGAGTGAAGCCACATGCAAGGCGTCTGCAGCTGCTTGATGATTGGTCACCTGTCTTTTGAGGGGTCCTTATGGCCTGGCTTCGGTTCTTTTGGAGTGTCCTTTTGGCGTGGCATGTGCTCGTGGATTCGGAGGTTCCCGTGGTTTTCGGTCGAGGTCTGTTTGTTGTGGATTTCTTTGTGTTATAGCAGTGTAAGGGTCGAGGGTTCTTGCGTGTTTGGTTTGGTTGTCGGGTTGTTCATGTGTGTATGGGGTTGCATGCTTTGTGAGTAGTTCGCATGTGGCTTATTTGTATCGGTTTTTCGTTAATTAACTGGGCAACTCTCTTCTCCTTATTTAATAGATGTGGCAAAGCTTTTGCCACCGTTTCGACTAATCAAGTGGAGAAAGAAGCTATGGATCTAACAATATCAGTATTGGAACTGTCCAGTTTGTTCCTGAGTTGTGGCAATCAATTTTGGTAATAGTAGTTGCAACTTGTAACAAAGCTTCTCAGCCCTTGGTCAAGTAACATTGTGTCACAAGTTCACCGGAGCACCCGGTGATGTAATGATGCCTAGTGATAAATAAAACCATACCTACTAAATTTTTAGCCAGGAGTGCCGAGTGGCATGGAAAATGTTCAATGCAAAGACGTGAACTTAAGATAATTCTGGCTTTACCCCAAAAAACGGTTAATCGTAAACTTTTGCACACATCGCGAACAACAACAGCGTTAACTTGGAGAGATTTCCAAAATAAACAAACACTGGTGATAAGCTTGTATGATGACATGGCCATCCCAACAGAAGCATCACCTTCCGGAAAGAATGGTCACCGTTGTAGCTGAAGATGTACATAACACCTGATCAATCTGTTCATGCTCATGTCCATTAGTTACCAGACACCAGAGAAGCTGGTTGGAAGTCTGTAAGTCTTGCACCCCCTTCCAAGTACAGTATGTGACCCAGTGGCTTCGCCACGTTTTGGCCATGTAGTCAAGCGACTACACAACAAATCGCTAATTTAGCTACCCCCATGTAACATGTGACTACATAGGCCCAGCTCTAATTGATATTATTTGGGCATTTGGCTGGGCTAAAAAACAAATTAATGAGAGTTAAGGTTTGGGATGGCCCATTGGCATTACTACCTCACGCAGTCACGCTGCGCACGTATTGTATCGTATCCATCCGGTATCCCGTAATTTTAGCAATGGCTCGTTTGTATCCTGATAATTTCGAAAGTGAAAGCAAGATTGAAGATCTTAGCGTCCAACTTGAAAACTTCCTTGAAAATGTTCGTGATGAGATTCAAGACTCTCCAATTTAAAAGGGGTTAGTGATTTGTGCAGGAAACTAGTTGAAACAAAGAAGCACACTAGTTTTCCTTTGGTGTTTCAAGTCTGATTTGCGTAATATAGAATAGGCGATGATTTTTTATATCATTGTCTCATTACTTATGTTGAAACTGATGTATTCCGGTCCATTAGTACTGATACTATTATGCATACATATCAAAGTATGTATAGTCGCAAAGAGCTACTGCCATAGATATGTTTTGTAATAAAGTATAACCTTTCTGGTTCATGTTTAACTTGTTTGCAAAAAAATTCATTACTATAGTTTGACATCACAAGTTTTAAATCCTGACACCGCCACTGATGTGACCTGGACAGCGAATGTGAGCACAGCAACCCAAGCTTCAGCACAAGCTCAACCTCCGCCGTATCGTAATCTTTTAGCTCAGGGTCCATGGCCTCGACGATCGAACCACCCTGCCATGTGCCAGATAGATAGATAGTTTCAGATTGGATGGATCTGTTTGTGTCACCAATCATGGGTTTGTGCAATGTCGTTTAGGAAACCCGCCACACAGAGAATTCAGCCACTTTTTTTTAGAGCAAAAGAAAGGAGGTCGCCCCCCTTTCCGATTTCAGTTATAGAAATCAACCAAGTCACTTACAAACACCAAGATCCAAAATAGAAACCGCCACAGCCCAGAATTTAGCCACTTACACACAGAAAGATAGAGCTATGATATAGTCTTTTTTAGAAGCATCTAAAGTTCTTTTTTTTGGGGGGGGGGGGGGGGGGAGCATCCAATCTTATTATGAAAACTTGGTTCTAGTTGTCGTTTCAGTTTCCTTACGCGGCTTCATCTTCCATCAGGGATTACATATACATGATAGGGATTTCCCTCTGGATGGTGATGGCCATGGAAAAGAATTCCATTTGGTAGCTAGGGACAAGTGCAGAATGAAACAAACAAGGTAACAAGGCCGACCGGCAGATCACTGAGGTTTTCTTTCAAAGTTCGAGTCCTCGACGACCAATGATAGCACCACTTTTTGCTCCCATCATCCCATGGAAGAACTGGTCAACCAACTGTGACCGGAAAAAATTACAAAGACCATTTAGAAACAGTATGTATGTATGTATGGCAGGGAGTTTTTTGTGATGTCTTGTTACCACCTACAGCTACAGGGAGAGCTTTCAGGCCCTTGGTCAAGCAACATTGTGACACAAGTTCACCAGAGCTCCCGGCGATGTAAGGACCCTAGTGATATTTAAAGTACTACTATAACCATTGGAATTTTAGCAAGGCGCACATAGATAGAAAATGTTCAACACAAAAACACAAACTTCAAGGTAATTCTCGCTTTGCCCAAAAAAGGTTTAACTATAGAAAACTTGTGTGCACACATACCGGATTACAACACACGATGTCTTGCAAAAATAAAATAAACATGGCGATAAGCATGTAGTGATGGATGATATGAACACCACAACAAAAGTATCACCTTCCAGAAAGAATGGTCACCATTGTAGCTGGAGATGTACATACCGCCTGATCAATCTCTTCGCCCTCGCGTCCATCGGCGACCAGAGAAGCTGGGTGGAAGTCTGCAAGTCTTGCGCCTCCTTCCAAGTACAGCATGACTAGACGCATACATGGCCGTGACTTGGACCGGGAATGGGAGCACAACAACCCAAGCTTCAGCACAAGTTCAACCTCCGCCGTGTCGTAATCTCTCAGCTCAGGGTCGATGGCGTCGACGATAGAGCCACCCTGCCATGTGCCGCGTACCCAATCCGCCAGCGCAAGAAGGTCACCGCTGGTGTTGGCCGAGCCAATTGGTTTTCTTCCGCAGACCACCTCTATGGCAAACACTCCAAATGCAAACACATCGGTCGCCTTGGTCGCCTTGCCAAGCCGGGCCAGCTCAGGGGCAATGTATCCCCAGGTGCCCGCCACATGTGTGGTGTGGGCATCGGCTCCGTGGTCATGCAGCCTTGCGAGGCCAAAGTCACCAAGCCTCCCATTCATGTTGTCATCGAGGAGAACGTTGCTCGCCTTGATGTCCCGATGAATGATGACTTGCTCCCAGTCCTCATGGAGGTAGAAGAGGCCAGAAGCTACGCCTTTGATGACGCAAAGCCTCTGGGCCCAATCCAGGGTCGGCGTATTCTTGTCATACAAGTACCTATCAAGGCTTCCATTGGGCATGTAATCATAGACCAAAAGCAGCTCCTGCTTGTAGCGGCAATAGCCTAGCAGTTGGACCAGGTTTCGGTGGCGGACATGGCCAAGGATGGCGATCTCCGCCATGAACTCCTTCTTCCCCTGCTTTGATTCCGGCGACACCCGCTTGATGGCCACATGTTGCGTGGTGGTAGGAAGCACCCCTTTGTACACCCTTCCAAAGCCTCCTTTCCCGAGGAGCATGCTATTGCTGAAACCTTCTGTAGCAGTCACTAGTTCCTTGTATGTGAAAGACGGCATCCCACATTTGATCTCCCACTCGTCATCTTCCTTTGCCTTTCTCAGGTGCCGGCAGATCAGAACAGCAAGAACTATTAAGATGACTGCCGGTACAATCGTTGGCGCTCCTAAAATGTTCATGCTGAGAAGTTGGAATTTGCCACTATATTGAAGTTTACTATATTGAAGTTCATCTGCAGTATCAAAAGGAAGAACAGAGTTGTCAAGTGGTTGAGCCACCCCATCTAGCTTAAGACTCCAGCCTAGAACATAATGGCTGGAGGAGACTTTTCTGCTGGATGCAGAGAACCCGGCGTAAACTGGACCCAGTGACAACAAAGAGGACAGATTGACAGTGGTCGACAGCAACGGAAGTTGGGGTTTAAAGTAACAACAAGGTGCTAAGGTGACATTTAGCTGGTGCGATTTGCTATCATACTCCACCCACGCTTGAACTCGTTGGCCGCTTCTGAGTTCAATGGTTTCGAACCCGCCAATGTCGTCATAGAAGCCAGCAGTTTGGGATTCAACTGAGGCCAAGCTGTTGACATCAATCCCAACATGGTTGTCATCGATGTCCCCGATCTCAGGATTCAAGACAGTGTCGAACTCGACAGCAAAGAAAACATGGCCATCTGAGTTAGAATAGGGGAGTCCAAGGTACTGGACTGGCGAATCATCAGGTAGGTCACCGGTGGATGAAAGCATGAAGGTAAGCCCATTGCCTTTATAGTGCTTGAAGCCCATGATGAACACAAACGTAGTTGAGAAGGAGGAGATAGGGCCACCAGAATGATTCTGGAAGTTTAGAGGATAGCTGCAGAAAGCATGGCCGCTTGTACCACCAGGGCCATTGGTTAAACTCAACAGGCCATCTAACCACAAAGCTTTGCCATCAAGCTTCATATTGGCCGAAAAGCCATTATAGACCAGCTCATCGGTACCAACGTCGGAGGTGTGGAGGTGGTTAGCAAGACAGAGGAAGAGGAGAACAAAAAGGTAGGGGCGCCAAGAGAGACGAAGCATTCTGCCAAAGAGGTAAATTAACTAGCTTGATCTGTGGGGCGGTGAGTGAAGGAAACACTGAAGCAGTTAGGTATATATATATATAGTGTAAAATCTGTGCTACGGAGGAAAAATGATAAAGGTTAAGTCGTGCTACTAAGTGAAGCTTGGTGACTGGCAAATTCACACTGTCACCGAGAACAAATATCTGTTCACTGCCCCGACGACTTTGGAGTATAAGCGATGACTTGGAAGCCCAGGTTTCACTGTCAATTAATCGGAAAAATCTGTTCCTGGTCCCGTCCAAGACGCAACGGGAAGAAGTCCAAGATTCTTGTTTGCAACCACACGCTAGTCTTTTGTTATCTTGAAATTTTTTGGACCGCACAATTTCTGGGCTCCTGCAACCTCCTTTAATTAGCACGCATATACTTCAGTGTCCATGTAACTCAGCTATGGACATGGGTAACCATCTCCTCCTCCTCATCCTCCTCACTGTTGTTGTAAACCTCCATGCGTTTATGCACACTGCCAGGAGTGACGGGTTCATCTTCAACGGCTTCTCTCAGGAAAATCTGAAGTTGGGTGGCCAAGCATGTATGGTAGGGCGTGCTATAAGGCTGACCAGCAACGTCACCCTGACAGAAGGGGATGCTTTCTATAGCAAGCCTCTCAATTTCAGTAGCAACTCTGGTGAAGGTGATAGGACCTCCTTCTCGACAACCTTCGTGTTTGCCATCAACTTTGACACCACCGACGGCCTCTCGGGAGCTCCTGGCATTGCCTTCGTGCTCTCTTCCACCATGAAGCTGCAACATCTGCACAACAACTCATTGGTTCAGGGCCAGCTGGGTTTCCTTGATGTAGGAGGTAACAGCTCCAACTCACGTGAACAATTCTTATTTACAGTCGAGCTCAACTACATATACATCGACACTGTGGAGATCGATGTCAAAAGCTTAATCTCCGTTAACCATACCACCGGCTCACACAGGGCCAACAGCATATTCCAAAGCACCAAACTTAGCAGTGCCAAACCGATGCAAGTGTGGATACACTATAATGGCACGGAGCAAAAGCTAAATGTCACCTTAGAAGAACTCAGTGATCAGGTAGAACGGTCTAAACCGCTGAGCCTGCCACAGTTATCGTCCACTGTCAATCTTTCACCTTTGCTGTCAAACTCTGAACATGTATATGCTGGGTTCTCTGCTGCAAATGGGCAAACAAATTGCAGCCAGTATGTTATTGGCTGGAGTTTCATGAAAAATGGACAAGCTCCACCACTAAACCCTTTTGATCTCCCTCGCCTCCTGCCAAATCCTCATGTAGAAAAGGATCTGCCAAATCCTCCTGTAGAGCATCACAAAAAACACATATTACCCATGGGTACTCTGCTATCAGTAGTTACTTTGGTTCCCATTTTCTTGGTTCTTCTTGTGGTTCTTTTTTCTTACGATGTCAAGTCATGGTTGAAGAAAACCCTTGCACACGAAAAATGGGAAATTGACTGTGGGGTGTTGCAATCTTTCACATACAAAGATCTATTTATTGCCACCAGCGGGTTCAACAAAAAGGCGATCCTAGGAAAAGGAGGATTTGGGAGGGTCTACAAGGGTGTTTTGGCCGTCCCTAAACAAACTATGGCAATCAAGAGGGTCTCTCCAGAATCAAAGCAGGGGATGAAAGAATTCATGGCTGAAATCGCCATTCTTGGTCACCTCCGCCACCGTAACCTTGTACAGCTGATTGGCTACTGCCGCCACAGGCAGGAGCTTCTTTTGGTTTATGACTACATGCCCAACGGTAGCCTTGATGCATATTTGCATAAAAAGGATAGGCCAACTTTGGACTGGGCTCAAAGGCTTCACATCATCAAAGGGGTCGCGTCTGGCCTTGTGTATTTGCATGAGGACTGGGAGCAGGTTGTTATCCATCGAGATATCAAGGTGAGCAACGTGCTCCTTGATGATGGCATGAATGGAAGGCTAGGTGATTTCGGCCTTGCAAGGTTGCACGGACATGAAGCCGACGCCCATACAACGCATGTGGCGGGCACTTGGGGTTACATTGCTCCTGAGCTGGCTAGGCTCGGGAAGGCGACCAAGGCAACAGATGTATATGCATTTGGCATATTCCTGATGGAAGTTGCATGCGGAAGACGGCCAATTGAGGCGAATGCCCATGGTGAACCTCTGGTGCTCGCAGACTGGGTGTTCAACACATGGAAAACTGGTTCACTCGTTGATGCAATGGACACGAGGTTAGAACAGGACTATGTCACTGAAGAGGTAGAGTTAGTGCTAAAACTTGGACTTCTATGCTCCCACTCGCTCTCCAAGGAAAGGCCATGCATGCGACTCGTAATGCAGTACCTGGAAAGCGATGCAACACTTCAAAATTTCCCACCAAGTTTTTTCACTGCTAATTCAATCAAAGATGAAGAATTTCAAGACCAGGTTGTGCCCCCTCCCTCAGTGGCAACATCTATTACAAACCTTTCTGGAGGAAGATGAAAGAGGTGGTGCCCGGTGAGAATGGTGATCAGAGATTCAGTGTATCAACATCAAACCTCCCTACTACTACAAGATTTTCATGACAAAGGAGGATGCCATTTATGAGACTCAATATCACTCATCAGGATGTACTTCTACAATGAGGTTCAATGTACGCAATAATAATTAGAGACAATATGTACCATAAATCCATATATAGAGCAAGCTTGTGATGCTCTCTAAGGGGAAGATGTTTTATGTATGTTATTTTAGTTCATGTGTGCTTCTTTGTTTCCCCTATATTGTGTATCAAAATGCCACAACTTCTTATGTTGAATCATAACAGATTATGAAGAGGACTGGTGGGAGAGGGTGTGGTGATTTGCAGCCATCCGTGGTGGTCGGTGTTCGCAAATGGCATAATTTGGAGTTAACCGGCCCCTTCTGTTTTACTGATTGCTTCACAAACTAATACACGCTAGTCCTCATTGGAAACATGGTGGACGACTCAACATATCCATAAGAAGGGTCATAACCTTCCTCACTGGAAACAACTCTTTCAGAACTTAAAATTTACAAAGTACATCATCTACTTTGGTTAAGACGGCACTAAGGGGATAAGGAGTCTTGACCCTGTGGCCGGAAGTCACTATGTTCAGAACCTTATCAGTTGTAGGAGCTGCAGTTTTTGGATAAGTTTCGGCTGCAGCTGTGTGTTGCTGAACTGTACTAAGGTTATTATATGTTTGAGTTTCAGACCGAACCCAGGGGGCGGCGCCCTGTGTTATCAGTTTCATTTTGAATGAAATTGGGAGCTCTGCTCCTTAATTCGAAAAAAAGGAGTCTTGTCCCTAAGCCTCTGATGTTGTCGTCCCCTCCAACCTCCATGACTTGGGGCCCAATGCTGGTAGTGGAAGCCCCACATGACATCAGTTTAGTATATGCGACTAATAAAATTCAGATATAAGTTAACAGTAAAGACAAGTAATGATTAAGGAGTAACATATGTACAGTCTACAAGGCAATATATAAAAATAGAAACAAATGTAGCAATAGAAGGTAAAGAAAAGTTATCAGCAAACCTCTCGGTTTAGGGTTATCATTGAATTTAAGTGATAATCATTGTTTTCCGTCATTCTTCCCTTCTATTTCACTCATTCTCCGCCAGGCTTGTATCTTCTTACCTGGCTTAAACTAGGGAGATTGATATGTAGAAACTCAGTGATTCAGATCCAAACCTCCTCACAACTGCAGTTAAGAAGCAATGAGTGATTCCTACAGTAGCAGTACACATATCTACGTACTTCACAGTTGGTCGTTGCATCACCCTGACACTATATTACAATATATTTGTGTAACGAAAAGTGTTCACAGCAAACACGCACAAAGTAAATAGCTTACCTTAATCATGCTTGGCAAGCATGTCTTCAAACAAAGAATTCAGCACATGGCAGCTCATCGTGACACATCAAGCCCTTGAGACTGGCCCCAAACAGGCCCCTCGCGACACCAGCAAGCACCCGTATATGAGTGTGTTCCATGAGACCGGGTGCCTCTCCACCATTTCGTCAAACACCTCAGGCGCATCCTCCACATCCCCTGCCCTGGCATAGCATTCTGCCATAGCGTCCGCAGCCACCCTCTTTGCATCCCCGGCCTCAACCCAGACAAGAGAAAACTCACATCGGAAGGAGCCGAGCTCGCCCTTCACCAAGAAGTCATGCACCTGGCCGTTCTTGCTGGAGGAGGAGATTTTCATTTTCTTTTTTGAGAAACGGAGGAGGAGGACGCTGTGAAAGACTTTTTTGGGCTTGAAGCTCGATGTCAGCTTTTTGGTTGGGCTTGAGGCCCGTTACCCGTTGCTTTTGTCTTCTGGTTATATGAGTGAGTGTTAAATTTCGCTCCAAAAAAAATATGAGTGTTAAATCTGTCATTATCTATTTTCTTCTTCTTCTTACAAAGATTATGCTAATTTCACTCATTCATTCTTCCTTGAAAATTTATTATTACTTTTCATTTTTCTTCTTCATTAAGGGTAAAACTACCAATTCCACTATTTATTCATTCCTCCTTACATAAAATTCATTAATTCATTCCTTCTAAGATTTATTTTTGCAAAAATCGCGCTATCATGTTTATTTTATTTTTGCATATTAAAAACTCAATATTTGTGTAAAATGTGTGCAAATTTTTCCGTCATTTTTATTTTATCAAAAGATAATACCAATGTCAATAGTTCATTCTCACTTAAAAAACTTTATCATTTTGATTTTGTATCCGGAAGGTTGAACAGGGGTAGTGTGTATGGAAGGGAATGTCCATGTTATGTCAATGTCGAGGCATGCTTCATTTTTTTGAAAAATAAAGACTTTATTAATTGGAAATAATAGTTACATCGTCCGTAAGGAAAGGAACAATTTCACTGACAGGCTCCTCACACCAGTCATTTGTTACAGAAAATCTAGCTAACCTAGCAAGCTCATGAGCAACTTTGTTCGCATCCCTATTACAATGTTCAAAACTAGAAGCAGGAAAATCACAAGCAAGAAAATAACAATCTTCAAAAACTACTGCCGCCGTTCCTGCAGAATGTCCTCCATTCTTCATGATCTCGATGACCTCCATATTATCAGAATTAACAACGAGACGATTGCAGCCCGCCTTTTGCGCAAGGATTAGCCCGAATCTTAACGCCAGAGCTTCCGCCATTAGTACGTCCGCACAACATTGAATACTCCAATTTCCTCCAACAATATAATTCCCTTTATGATCTCTGATGACAGCGCCAGCAGTGCCCCTAAGTAGGTCATGATCAAACGATGCATCAACGTTGAGTTTTACAAAGCCTTTTGGAGGTCGAGCCCATCCCCCTCTTTTACAAGTAGCATTCGGGGATGAAGCCTTAACGAAATTTGCCGCAAGGGCACGAATACCCAAATAGGTATGATAAGCATCTTGCGTAATTCCCTTATGAATCAATCTACGCCTATCCCACCACAAGTACCAAGAAGTAATAGCTATCAATTCACGAGCATTCTGGATACCCAATATGGAGAAATCACTATCGGGAAGAAGGAGTAAGAATTCAAGAACAGCCTCACCCGCACGATCCACAGCACATGCTTTTTTAATAACGACATCCAACCCCAACCTACTCCAGACGGCCTTAGCTTTCTGGCACTGGAATAAAAGGTGTTTCGTATCTTCTGGCCCATTAGAACAACCAGGACATGGGGGAGATACTTTCAGATGTCTGTTAGCAAGCGTCATACGACACGGAAGAGTGCCATGCAACGTGCGCCAAATAAATATTTTTACCTTTGTTGGACAAAACAATTTCCAAATGATAGACCAGATCGGGTTAACATCAATTTGTCCCATACCGTTCGTGTGTCTTAGTTTACTCCCATGTTGGTATTCCCATTCCGCAAAATACGCAGAACGTACAGTGAACATACCATTTTTGTGTAGCTCCATGCAATAAAATCTGGCATGTCATAAAGAGAAAGAGGAATCTCAAGGACTCGTTGGGCATCAATTGGCCAAAAAGTTTGTCTCGCCAGGTCTTCGTCCCAAAAATTAGTGGCCGGGTCAATAAGGTCGGAGACCCGTGATAGGAGTTGTCCCCCTCTTGGAGAAATAGTTTTCCTATTCGCACCATTTGGGATCCATGCATCTTCCCATATATCAATATTTTGACCATTCCCCACTCGCCAGATATAACCATGTTTCAATGAGTTAACTCCCGCCATAATACTTTGCCAAGTAAAAAATGAGCCCTTTTTAAATTTTGCATTCAACAGATCACCATCAGCAAAATACTTTGCTCTCAAAACTGTGGCACATAAAGAGTCTGGGTTGTCAAGAAGACGCCAAGCTTGTTTAGCCAGCATCGCCAGATTAAAACAATGTATATCACGAAAACCCATCCCTCCCTGATTTTTTGGAACACACATCTTCCACCATGCCATCCAATGCATCCTCTTCTGATTGTCCTCGTCACCCCACCAGAAATGCGACATCGCGTCATTGATTCCTTTACAAAAAAATTTAGGAATTTTAAAGACGGACATAGCATAGGTGGGGATAGCTTGTACAACAAACTTGAGGAGAATTTCCTTTCCTCTAATCGAAAGCAATTTTTCTTTCCATCCACTAATTTTCAAAATGATACGATCGATAAGATACTGAAAACAGTTAGTCTTATCCATGCCCACATTGGCCGGTAAACCCAGATACTTATCATTGAGAGCCTCCGTCATGATATTCAAGGTTGTACAAATTTGTTCCCTAATTTCCACTCTCGTATTAGGGCTAAAGAAGATGCTTGATTTCTCCACACTTACTTTTTGCCCCGAAGCGGCACAATAAGAGTCAAGGACTGATTTCAAAGCCTCGGCATTATTCATATTAGCTTTCATTAAGATCAAGGAATCATCGGCAAACAGAAGATTAGAAATAGCAGGGGCCTCTCTACATACCCTTACTCCAGAGATATTCCCATTATCCTCTGCATTCGTCAAAAGAGCATTCCGGCCCTCCGAACATAGTAAAAAGAGGTAGGGAGATAAAGGGTCTCCCTGTCTTAGACCTCTAGTAGGCTTAAAGCTCTCTGTCTCTTCCGCATTAAAACGAACCCGGTACTCAACCGTGGAGACACATTGCATAATTAAATTGACCCAATTTTCATGGAAACCAAGTTTCAGCATAATTTCCTTCAAGAAAGACCACTCAACTCGATCATATGCTTTGTGCATGTCAAGCTTGATAGCACATAAACCCTCTTTTCCATCCCTCTTGTTCTTAATAGTATGGAAGCACTCATAAGCCACTAAAACATTATCCGTAATCATTCTACCAGGAACAAAAGCGCTCTGAGTTGGGCTGATAATATCTGGCAAAAACTCCCTTAAACGAGCGGCAATCATTTTTTAGATGACCTTGTACACCACATTACACAAGCTAATTGGTCTAAACTGAGTCACATTTTCAGGAGAGTTTACCTTTGGGATCATTACAATGGAAGTATCATTCCATCCTATCGGGATCTTACAAGTATTCACCGCTTGCAAGACCTCCTCAATCAGATCATCCCCCAACATAGTCCAAAATATTTTGTAAAAGATATCATGAAGTCCATCCGGTCCCGGAGCTTTCAAATCCCCAATGTCAAAGAGTGCCTTACGGACTTCCTCAATGGTATATGGAGCGAGAAGAGCATTATTCATTTCAGTTGTCACCCTTCTCTGAACAAGAGATACAACCTCCTGGTTTGGGTGGGTCACTTCTGACTTAAAAAGGTTAGAAAAATACCCTAAAATGTGATCTTTCAACTCCATACCTTGCAACCAAATACCCGAATCATCAAGAAGTTTTTTGATCTGGTTTTTTCTCTTTCTGGTTGTTGACGCATTATGAAATAAAGATGTGTTACGATCCCCATGCATTAACCAATTAGCTCTTCCACATTGTAACCAAAAATTCTCCTCTTGTTCCAAAAGATTTTCAAGAAGAATGAGAATTTCCTTTTGACATGAACGAGATTCTGCACTTATAGGACCGCGTCGCAATTTCTCGAGTTCCTTCTTTAATTTGTTGATTCTTCGTTTTGGTCCCTTCAGGATAGTACGATCCCATATGTGCAAGTCAGCATTAACCGCTCATGTACGATCTGCTAGGGATGGCCCAATACCTGACATCTTTGCCTTATCCCAGGCAGTACGTACAATTTCTGCGACAGTCTCCTCCTTGAGCCAACGAGCTTCAAAAGATTTTACACGTCCACTCGGGTGATTGAACATATTTTCATCATAATAATCTGTATCCAGGATCAATGGGCGATGATCAGAATGAACATGTTCTTCATTGATAACCGCAGCACGAGGGAATTTATTTGCCCAATCCACATTGCAGACAGCGCGATCCAATCTTTCCCTAATCTCACCCCTCCTCCACGTGAAAGGGTTGCCAACACAGCCCAGATCCTCCAATCCGCACTCTCTCAGACAATTGCGAAAATCACGCATCATTGCATTTGGTCTAATATTACCTCCTTCTTTTTCATGGGAGTAGAGAATTTCATTGAAATCGCCCAAGATAACCCAAGGATAAGATGCATAACTATGTAAGTCGCTTATAACCGACCAAGATAAGTGCTTCTCATTCCAAGCCGGATAACCATAAAAACCAGTAAAACGCCAATCCACAAGTTCATCTTTCATAAACATAATATCTATAAAATGGGGAGACGAATAATTTAACTCGATTTTATTCTCTTTCTGATAAAATAGTACAAGCCCTCCTGCCTTACCATCACTCTCAACTAAGAAAAGAGAATCAAAGCCTAACTTACAGCGTAGCTCGCCAGCTTTTATTTTATTCAAATGCGACTCAGAGAGAAAGATTGAATCTGCACGTACCCGCTCCTGGAGTTCCAAGAGCTCACGAACTGCCGTAGAAGACAACATTCCACGACAGTTCCAACCAATAGTTTTCGTTGTTCCCGGCGGTCCTCCAGCTTGGAGGCCGCCGATCCATTGTTACTTTCTTTCTCTTCCCCCACTGACTCCCTCCTCTGAACTTGGTGGTCTTCCTCACTGCCTTCCACTTCCTGAGCAACATGGGAGATAGAACCATCTAGACCTCTGACAGTTTCTACACGACCTATACATGCCCGCTTACAAGAGAAGTTTACGTCACTGTACATCATATATTCCACACTATCATTACTGAGATTCTCAAAGGAGAAGACTAGGTCGCTTCCAGTGGCTTGCCGATCATGAGTGGATTTTCTTTTGTCTCCTGCAACCTTGGCCAGGTCAATCCTAAGAGTATTGTTATTTCTTGGAGCAAAGCCAAAGCCTTCTCTCACTTGGACCTCTTCTCTGTTCATACGTACCCATGTCCCTTTTCCATTTTTCAGACCATCTCCCCCTACTTGTTTGCCCTCTCTAGCTCCAGCAGTAAAATTGTAATGGCTAGCATAAGCAGAGGAAGGAGAGAAAATATTTGCTTGTTGTGTATCAGGCAACACAACAGCTTCAACCAGAATATTCGGACCTGAGGTAGCATTCCTAATCCCTTCACTTCCAGCAGCTAGATCAACCCCAGTTCCACCCCGACTCTCTTGCCTGGGAAACGACCACATGTTGGGGATGAGTAGAATGCGCCATCAGGGGTCCTGGGGTAGTCATGTTGGTGTCGTTACTACCCCCAGGATGATAAGCGCCCATCATAGGAGCCGCCGCCGCAAGGCCAGGGATTGCCAGGGCGGCCTCTTCTGCAGATAGCAAACCAGTGCCAAGTACAGGAAGCTTGATGGTAGGTATCGCACCCAGATTATCATCCTCTTTGTCACCCAGGTTCTCACCCACATGGTTATCCTTCTTGCTTGATTGATTCGGTGCTTGTGCGTCATGCTGCCCAACCTCAGCCGGCATGGTGGCCGAAGAAAGAAGAACCCCCACCGGTGTCGACATGAGAGCATCAACCGACACCGATAGGTTCCTGACCGCTCTTGCAACCTCAGTAATCTCCCTATCAGGCAGTTTTACACCAGTGATCTCCAACTGCGTCCCAAACTCAAGATAACTGCTCACAAAGCCCACAGATGCGGACTTCCCCTTCCAGTATTTCTGCGCCCGAATGTCGTTGGAGAAAGATATCTTCCGCTCTTCTTTGGGCATGCTGCAGAATTTTTCTGTAGTATGTCCCACAATACCACAACAAAAGCAGAAATTGGGCAATTTTTCATACTTGACAATAAAGGGGATCTTATTTTTGCTTCCTGTCGGGGTGAAGGAGACTTCCTTCTTGAGTGGTTTATCCACCCGATGATCGATGCGAATTCGAAGATGCTCGTCGACGATTTTGTTCTTGCGATGTGAAACGGAGACGACAGTGCCAAGCTTCTTGCCGAGAATCCAAGCCATCTCCACGGTCTTGATGAAGAAAGGCAGACCATGAATTTGCGCCCAAATCCTCATTGTGTCCAGGCGCACATCTGAAGCATTGCCCTTGCCATCGAACTCCGCAAGGATGACGACGTCACTCCTGAACAGCCAAGGGCCACCCTGGATCGCGTACTGACGGTCGCCTTCCTCCGAGAAAGAGATGACGAAGCGACCATCAGTACTGGAGATTCGCTGACCAACGACATCACCACGTAGCCGCCACGCGTCTCTCAGGCCATTGATGACGGCAGATGGGTCAGCCGGGTATGGGGAGACCACCCTCCCCACAGCCAGCTTCCCATCGACAGCACGGAAAGCAGCCTCCAAGTCGATGAAGATCGGCAGGTCTTCATCATCTTCAGAAGACGACCCCATCACAGCGCACCTGCGGAGGAGCGTCCGGGGCCTTGAAGCCGACCGAAGCCTCAGGAGTAGCCATGGCAAGGGGTTCCTCCACATCCCCCAAAGCCACCGCCTGAACCTGGGGGGAGAGACCAAGCTCCCTGTGCGGAAGAGCGAGGCTGCCAGAGGGATCCTCCCTCACCTCTTCCCGACCACCCGTCGTCACCTTCTCCACCATTGTCGTATCCTTGCTAGCCATAACTGGTTTGTTGTAGAGAAGGTGAAGAAACAAAGAAGAGCCAGGAAGAACACCACACGGAACAGGATGATACCCTCCTTCCTCTCCACTAATGATATAGCCACAGCCATCCTCATAATCCTCCCTCAAATTAACGGTAGTAATTCTCAAATTAATTCCCCCAAATTCCTCCTCCTCAATCAACGCTCCCTTGTAAGACTTGGAAATTAAAGTAGGATAAACTGCCCCCTTTTCCCCTCCATTACTCACCAGATCCGCTGATTCATCCTGCGATGAATCCGCCTTCTCCAACGAATTAACTGGCAGCTGATTCTTCACGAGATATCCGTCCTTCTTCTGATCTCTTTCCATAAACTCCGTGAACTTGAAACGCATCCGCCTCATACAGCGCTTCGGATCACGCGAGCGCCTGAGGATTGCCTTCCACTGCTCTCTAATGGTGCTCCACTCCTCAAGGATATGGCCACCCGCTTCCCCCTGCTGGATGCAGGGTGCTCTCGGACCAGCCGGAGCCAACGCCGTCGCCATCGGACGGCTTATCTCGCCGCCCGTCCGAACTCCATGGTCAAACGCTCCCTCCGCCTTTCGCAGAGCTCTCTGAATGGAGTGGACGAGAGATGAACCTGGCTAGCTAAGCAGAGAGCACAGGATAACGCCCCCTGCTTTCGCTTTTGCAGTCTGTCTGTGCCGCCTCGAGGCATGCTTCATTGCTCCAACAATTCCTAAGAGAGCCGATTCATCACCCCGTCTAACAATCACTCTGCCAACACACCTCTTTCCTCCTTTTTTTCCTCCTCTCGCGAGACAAGGTATGTGTTGCACATCCATTTGTCTTTGCTTTCTTTCTGTTTCTTATCCCTGTTGACCAAACCAAACTAATGGGGATTGAGGAAGAGGAGAGGCAAGATATATATGCATGCCATCTGAAAAACCTTCATGACCTAGGATGCATGGGCACCACATCAAAATGATGCAAGCATATGAAAGACATAGTGATAATGTTTCGCTTACATTTTTTTTCCTCACAACTGAAACCGATTACATGTTAGATTGGATTGGATTGTACTTACTACGTTTGATTATATACAGTTCCTTGGCAAGTTCTAATTGGGACTACAAAGCCATTGCTTTTCTTTTTTGCGATTTACAAAGCCATTGCTTGCAATGATGAAACGGCTCCTGTGATGAATTTGCATGGAATACACGATAATGAATTTTTTTTTGCAAAGGAAGATATAACGTACTACTGAAAGTGACAATTTCTGGTTCAATTAGATCGATAGGACGAGTACCTTTTGAAGGAGATACATGATATTTCAATAGAGAAGACTCGTGTGACGTACATATTAATTGATCAAGAGATGACACATAAGGTTTGACTCGGTGTACTTGCACGTATTTTGTCCCTAGACCTTATAAGCGTCCATGTCCATTTGAATTATCTTGAATACGCATGCAATTTTATGATTCTAACACAACTGTCGACATGAGGATCAGGAAAACATTCTAAGACCTGAAGTGAATCGGAGCAGGAGAAGTCAAAAGGAGCCCCTCTGTAATCGTCTCCCTAAGCAAATCCCTCTTCATGCTCGTCCTTGGATATTTTGACGAACAATCCTCCATCTTGAGGCTGAATTCTTCGGCGCAAAAGTCGCACACCTTTGTGTCATGCAGAGAGATCTCCTCAATGTTCACAGCAACTCTCATGACACGCTTGACATATCTCACAAAACTGTGGGTGGATTGGAAGCCATAGATGGTTAGCCTAGCCAGCTTCTCGTGCTTGAAATCATCGTCTAGAGATGGCTCCCACTTCATGCCCCTTCTCATTATCTTGCTGTGAGGGTGTTGTATGTCGTCGCGACACCAATGGTCCCGCACGGAGATGCACATCTCCTCAAGGGACGGCGCACCTTCGACGAAACAAAAGGTCCATGCGATGTCGCAACCTTTGGGAAGAAAGTCGAGATTCACACGACGGAGCTTGCCGAGCACCTGGCCGAGCAATGTCGGGCTCTCTGGCCAGACCCATACCTGGAACAAATTGAACAGAGGATCAGTTGGTGAGTGCAAGATGCACATAATTTAAGTTACTTGATTAATAAGATCTCAAGTGACCATATTTAGACAAATCTTTAACAAGTAATTTGGGACGGAGTAAGTAGGAGAAAGACTAGATAGACCTTGTGATGAGCATTAAAGTATAATGTAAATGAATCCGTATATCCATATGGCGAGAACACCATGAAAGCAAGATGATTGGAGATTTGGAGTGAGTTGGACACATGCACAAAGTACGTACCATTTCGCTTTGGAAATCCACATGCAGATCGGTAATGGAGGTGACATTGTTGAGCATCCGGCTCATTTTGAGCGCCTCTCTCGAAAGCCAAGTATTAGTGAGGCTTACAATCGAGATCTGTGGGACGAAACCGAAAACCAAGGGATGTTGGTCGAAGGCCCAGTTATCATACACCATTCGCCGGAGCTTGGGCAGCGAGCAGAGCTCCACCGTGTCAAACTTGCCGCCCAAGATCTCGAGCTCGACGAGGCGGCCGTGCTCCACCCGCAGCACGGACCCGACGCCAGCGTCGCACTGGAAGAGACGCAGAGACTCCAACCACTCGCAGGTGGCGAAGATGTTGCCCATGTCCGGCTCGCCGAACCTTAGACTGTGCAGGTGCAGCCGCGTGAGCCCGGCGAAGGCCTCCGGGCAGGCGGCGAGGAAGGCGTTGAACCGCCTCGCGTATCCTATCAGACCAGCCCACAGCCATTCGCTTAGAAAAGTTGATTCGTTGATTAGAATCCTCCTGAGAACATGCGTGTAGTTAATTTCTATATAAATGGTATCCTTTAATTCGCTTTGCTTCTTAACTCCAACCTAAAATCACCGTGAGGATAATATTTGTATCTTATTTATTCTCTAGTATTTGGCTTTTATTTAGGGAGTTTATTTTGACGAAAATATTTCCAAGGCTAATAAATTTGCTTCCACATCACTCGGATTTGCTTCTATCAATTTTTTTGTAGTATATAATTAATTTTCCTTGATGTAATGGAAAATTGTTTCCTATGGTTAGATAATTTGCTTCATCTGCACCTGAATTTGCTTCGATCAAATATTTTATTTTATTTTCAAAACAACAAAAAATATAGAATTGCAAACCTGAAAAATTATCTCGATGTGACAAAAAAGTGTGCAATATGTGTTGTTATATATTCTTCCACCTGGAGAAATGTGTTTTCAGTTATAATACTAAAATGTGCTTATTGATTAATTCTTCGATATGATGATAACTTGTGTGTAATATAGAAATTTATTTATTTTCAATCACATGAAAACTATGTTCCGTATGACTAGATAACGTGCATCCTTGGCAACTTGGAGAAGTTTCAGTGTGACAGGTACGATGTTACTATCCATAATGCAACCTGTAGATGCTTCGTCCATTTAGATAACATGCTTCTGAAAACATGTCTATATGCTTCCTTTTTGTGTGGCTGCATATTTGCTTCTTTAAGTGGTCAACATTAGTTTGATTCATATATTCATATGACATGCTTCCTGTAGTCCACGAATTTGCTTCCATGTAACATAAAGGATGATTCAGTACATTCTTCACATATTAACCAGTATGATGACAATGGTAGATTATAAATTAGCAAGCGATTTGGAGGATGACAATTCCCATGGAAGACGCACACTAGCTGGTGGCGAGGTTAGATCTGTAACAACATGGCCACACACAGTTCAACGAGGTTGACCTGGATGGGAAGTAATCCCCTGAGAAAAGCTCCTTCCCCACCTCAATTGTTGCACCTGCGGCTGTAGGCATATGCTCGAGGTTGCATGCCCCACCACTTGAGAGAATTATGCACTTCGCCGCCTTGAACATTTCACACCGCGCCATGCCGCTGCTCCATCTCACCTTCGATGTCAAGCAACCTGCACAATCTGGTAAGGAAATAAATAGTATGGAGCACTGAGGCAGTGGGTCGGTTGCCGCAATGGGTCGGCTCGTGCGGTGCAGTGGATGTTCGTTGCATCGAAAGCAGAGCAGAGGAGGGTGAGCTCCACGGCGGTGGTGATGGATGCACTAGAAGCAGGAGGCTCCGGTGGAGAGAACCAAGAGGGCGTAGGAAGGAGGAAGGAAGAAGAGGCGAGATTTTTGGGGTAGAGACGAAGACGAGAGATTTATGGGGGTAGTTGGAGGGGGATGCGTGGTAAACAGGTAATTTAAATGATTTTCTCCAACGAGCTTTCAACCGTGTAATGGTGCAAAAATTAATGACAATGGATCGGTCAGATATTTGTTTCCTATCAGACGTATGATAGTAAGCGTTTACCAATTCCTAAAATATTAGACGTAATTCAATTAAATGCCCCACTTTTATCTCAACTGGCTCGTATGCTCACCTCCTCAACGCATGGCGTTCCGTTTCTCTCTTAATCTTCCACTGGTCAACTTCCTAATTAATCTCATGTATTAAAGGAAAGAGCCAATGCATGCAAGGTAACTGGGTTTTGATTGGATGAGTCAATGCAATGGGTGGGCTGTGGAAGTGGAATTTTTTGTTTGCATGGATTAGTTGAAACGGCAAGCACTAATGACAGGATTTATTTGTAATTTAAGTTTTGATTCCGAGGGAAACCTGTACGTGCGCTCGTCCGATCTCTACTTACCTAAATCGCATAGCTTTTCTTAGGGCACTCTCAATGCTAGTATCTTAGCACAAAATCATAGGTATTTTGCTTAGGCTAGCCCCAATGGGGAGTAACTTAGCAGTAACATAGAGTCCAACTCAGCATTTTTGCTTATGTGGCAATGAGTTAATGAGGAGAGAGATGGTTGTAGTAACTTAGCTAGTTACTAGCTCTTTGAGTAACATCACACATATCAAGACAATATGAGTCTATAATCTAATAAATGAAGTCTTATATGACACTACATATATGTTACTTGTGGAGGTAGTAACATAGACTCGAAATCCGTGTATGTTACTAGTCTAAGTTACTCCCCATTGTGACCAGTCTTATGTGGCATAGTATTTAATAAAAAAAAAGAGTGAGGAAAAAGCATGGTTAGACCAATCACATTTATGCATGAAACTAAAATCATTAAATAATATACAACTTAGGTGTTGTATCTTAAATTTTTATTGTTCCTATGATATTATGCTAAGAAACAATGCATTGGAAGAGCCCTTAGACGACCTATGCACCTGGACGAAGGGAGTACCGTCATTGAGTGTCTCGATTTATCCCCGCCACTAGTCCTGCAAATAGCTGTGAACAAATAAATCACTGTTCGTTACGCAGGACCCTGAGCAGCCAGCGCACTGATTTGGATGCTCGTGTCACGTGTGGATATCTATGTGGCCGGCAGACTGATCGTAGCTTGAGCCGGTCCGCATGTACTAGTGTGTTTCAAATTGTTGCAATTGATCTGCCATATATCCTAATATCATGATATTAAAATTCCAACTTACGTACTTTTATGATGTAAATAATATTAATACATTGATCTATTTATTTTTCACTAAACGGATGCATCAAAATGTATTTTAGTGCTAAACGCATTTTGTCCGCGCGTGACGGATTTGCATCAAACCGGTCAAACTCGCGTCCAACGCTCAACCGCAAACGCATTTATTGGCGGTCACGTCCGCTCAAACGCAAACCCCACGTAAAAGTGCGCCGAGTTTGCGCTGGCGTGGACACCGAGCGGACACGTTGAACGTCCGCGAGCGTCCACGCTCGACATTTCGCGTCCGCGCTGGGGTCACTTGCCAGCCTCTGACGACGACGACGCGGCCGTCACTATCCCACACCCGCGCCCACAAACTGCCTTCCAAGCCGCGACCAGAGCGCCACTAAAGCACCACCAGAGCGCCGCCATGTCAAAGTGGTTTGGCAAAGCCAAAAATGACCACGAGGTTTCCGGCTCCGGCTCCGAGCGCCGGCGCGGCCACGGACCCACTCCTCCCCCACCCCCACCCCTCCCCCTCCTCCTCCGCGCCGGAAAATCTATCTTCCGGCGCACCAGTGTCGGAACTACTGGCAGCACAAATGCCCGCTGCCATGGACCAACGTTGGGCTGTCGGGCGACTGGCGCCTGAGCCGCTCGCCCAACCTGGCCGCAACGCTGCGCGACCGGTACGTGGCGCGACCACAGCCGGCTGGGTTGCACCTTGGGGGCGGGCGCGTCGTGCCCCCGCCGACCATCGTCGCACCGGAAGAGGAGGCCGTCGTCGCGGAGGAGGAGACGGCGCTCCAGCACGCCCTCGCGCTCTCGGAGACCGAGGAGAAGGCAATGTGGCCGGGCCTGGATTTCGTTATCCAGAAAAGCTTGAACCCGGCCCCGCCTCCTCGACGCGTCGCCGGAGGGATCCGCATTGGCGACGCGCCGCCGGAGGGATCCACATTGGCGACGTGCCCCCACCACCAGCGCCGGCATCCTCTATGATGCCGCCGCCGCCATCTGTGAGGACGGCGCCATCGCCGCCACCTGTGAGGATGGCGCCGCCATCGCCATCCTCTCTCATGCCGCCGACACCACCTCCGCCGCTGCCACCTCCGGCGGACCAGAAGCCACTCCCACCTGCGCCATGGGATTGGTGGGTGCAGGAATTTTGGCCGGCCTACCCACCGCTGCCGCCGCCACCCTACGGTCCCGGGGTGGACTCGACGCCGTGCCACCACCTGCGGGAGGGCTACCAGTGGGAGGGCGTCATCACGTTCTACGTGTACGCCACAATGTCGGCCGGCGCGGTGCCTATGGACGCCAACGACGAGGAGGAGGTGCGCATCTTGGAGGATGGCTACACGCGCCATCTCGTGGCCGAGCGCGCCGAGGTCAACCGCATTATGAACGCGGAGTATGCCGCCTCGCGTAGTGCCGCCGCCGTCGACCCGCCAGCGCCGCCGCGCCGCGACAGGGAGGCCCCGCAGGAGGAGAAGAGGGCTCGACAAGCCGAGCGCGCGGCCATGTAGGAGCGTTGGTGGCGCTAATACCCCTGGGCGCCGGTGCCGCCGACAGTCGTCGAGCTGTGGAGCGACGAGGAAGACGGCGGCGACGGCGCGTTTTTTTTTAAGTTTTTTTAAATTAATGTTTTAGTTGTAATGAACGGTTTAATTAGTTAATTTCAGTGTTTAATTAGTTAATTTTCTGTTTATATTAGTTTTAAATTTTGTGTTTGCGTCGGCGCGTTGTGCGACCGCGCAAAACGCTGGACAAAAACGGACACGCTGAGCGGACGCGTCCGCGCAAACCTGACAAATCCGGTGTCCGTTTGCGTCGTTGCGTTGGAGTTGCCCTTATCACTCAAATGCATTCTAGACGTATTTTAGTGTTATATGCTCCTTCCGTCCTTGAAATAGTGTACTTCTAACTTTGTTGAAAAATCAAAAAAATTAAACTTTGATCATAATTATATAAAAATACATCAATATTTATATCACCAAATTAGTATCATTAGATTCGTTATGAACTACTCTCTTCGTTTTAAAATGTAGTGCGCCTATGCTTTTCAAGGTTCAACTTTGACCATAAATTTAACCAACGAGATCTATTGCGACGGAAACAAAATTTATATATTTGAAAAGTATTTTTGATACGAATTCATTAGTATAATTTTTGCTACCGTCGTAATCGGTCTCGTTGGTTAAGTTTATTGTCAAAGTTGAAGCACGGAAACCGAAGACATAATACATTTTAAAACGCAAGGAGTATATTTTTATTGTATAATTATTTGATTTCATAATTATTGTTATATTTTTTTGTAAACTCAGTCAAAGTGTGAAATAATTTGAATCTCCAAAAAAGTTGGAAGGACACTCTTTCAATGACGGAGGGAGTACATCCATTATATAGAGTGTGATCGCTGATGACGGCGCTATGTTTTTTGTTGCAACAGGCAACGGACTTTTTTTATCATGGATCCATTATAAAAGAATCAAAAGATACATGATCGAACTATACAAAATGATGAGGTAGCTCTTTTACAAAGCTGATTCTAAGATAAGCAACGCATGTACGCTACCAGCAAGGAGCAATGGAAGACCTACACCAAACCTACGCTACACCCTAACACACCAAGGCACTATGACAACGCACTCAAAAGGGAGGACGACACAAAGCGTTGCCGCTGCCAAGTCTAGTCGGACAAACGTCTTCACCTGGGGCCTTGACACGAAGAGAAGAGCCCAACGATGACTTCAAGAAAAGCGCGACACCCGCGGGTGTCGCCGTTGTCGGCGCCAAAGGCACGAAGCTTTCGCTCGGCAACTCACCTGTGTCGTTGATGCCGCCTGGGGGACGTAAGGAGGTCTAACCCCCAGATCCGGATTGAGACATCACACCTACGAAGAGAGAAATGTCTGGGCTACCCACCGCTCTACAATGTTGCCCACACAACCCGAGGGGAGAGCCACCACCACCAAAATGGTGCCTGCCAGAAAGGAACCATGTGGCCCACCATTCAGGCCGTCGCCCCCGCCAGCCTTCACCTCACGACGCCTCAACCCTGGCAGGCAGAGTAGACATCAGCCGTCCACTCTTAGCCCGGCATCAGCCCCCGGATCTGGGTTGACCCTCCACTTTAGGAGGCATCAACTCCTGCATCCCCAGCCGGTCCCCATGGACCGGGGGGGGGGAGGGGGATACGATCCTAGGACTGTCGACGGTCACCGTCAAGCCCACACGGAGCTCGCACGATGCCAAATCCATGGTCGAGGGCATCAACCAATAGGACGTGAGGTAGTGCAAGGACCACCACCATCTCACACCGCCCCCGTGAAGAAACCGTCCACAGAGTCCACCCTAGCCCTAGACCAACCTCGCCTACCCGGGAAGCGACCCCGATCTGCCCTGCCCGAGGACAAACCTTGGAACTAGGCCACCGCCGTAGCCACAACGCTGGTGTCCAGCCCTGTGCGTGGCCGAACCAGTACCGAAATAAGGTATGCCGTCGCACCACCACCCTGCGCTACAAGCCGAACCGCAACCAGGGGCAGACCCAGAAAGTATTTTGACTGAGGGCAAACTAGTTGAGTGGGGGCATATTTTATCAAAAATCAAAGGTTTTAAGCATATTTTTAAGAAAACATAAGCAAATCTTATTGGGATTTCATATTTTGAGTGGGTGCCAAGCACCCACTCACCTCAACGTAGGTCCGCCCCTGACCGCAACCACCACGTCGCTACAACGAGCACCGCCCCGCCCCCACCATGTCCAACCAGGGCCGGCCCTGAGGGGGGGCGAGCGGTGCGGCCGCACCGGGCCCCCGGAAACGTAGGGGGCCCCAAATTACGTATGTTCTGTATATATATTTCCTTTAACGAAAAACACAATTCCATGTATTTCTGTGGGCCTGTGCACGGCTGGAGAGAAGCGCTGAAGGATCGACTAGCTATAGAAGCGACTCTCACGCACGACCTCCTCAAATTCCGCGAGCTCCAGGTCACGTCGCGGCGGCAACCTCCACCCCTGCAGATCTCCCCAAGGACCCCAACACCTTCAATCCTCCAGAATCCGATGTGGCACCAGCGGCGGCTCTTGTGCCACCACAAGGACGAGCACTCTCCCAAGTCCCAACTCCCAAGCAGTTTTGATTTGTACCCCAAATCAAGCATGCATCTTTTGATTATCCTCCAAGAAAATCAGGCACGCATCTTTTCACTAATACTCCGTACCTCCAAGAGTTAGCTATTTTTCACTTTATATACTTAGACAAATGACTAGCTAGTGGAAGAATTAGGAGTATCTATAGTGGATTAGCAGAGAAGATGGTTCTTCTTTTGAGTTCTGAGTAATTAATCTAGCGTGTACTAAAGATACATGAAAGATTAGAGAAGAGGATCGATCACTAGGATCGCTGTATGATCGGCGGTGGCCGGTCTAGCGATCATGACACGATGGAGTTGAAATTAGTTGGAGAACGCCGGACCGATTCAATCTAATTATATTTTAAATCAGTATTTTTCTGCAAAAATATTAAAATCAATCCTAACAATGCATTGGTAGCAGACTAGCAGTACAAATTATTTTGTTTGTGCAAATTACAATGTTTTAAATAGCGGGTTGTTGATAGGTTGTTGTGCAGTTATACAAATTTGTGGAAACTAATATTTAGATTAATATAACCCTAGAGCTAGGTTGATAGGCTGTTGTGCACTTATACAAATTTGTGGAAACTAATATTTAGATTAATATAACCCTAGAGCTTGGTTGATAAGTTGTTGTGCACTGATACAAATTTGTGGAATACATTGAAAACTTAAAATTTCAAATATGCACATGATGATGTTATTTTAAGTTTATATTAGGGGGCCCAGATGTTGATTTCGTCCAGGGCCTCCAAAATCTCAGGACCGGCCCTGTGTCCAACCTCCATCCCTCGCCCCCATCTCTCTCAGTTTTTGACGTTGCTGGAGTGGTTGCTTTGAATATAGTCGATTATCATTTTTTTTCGTGCAAATTTTTTGGAGATGCAAAATCTTCAAACCGTTTATGAAAAATTCATGTCTAAACACACATGTGGAAAGTGAAAAGGCAACATTTGTTTATTTATTTGATGGAGACTCTTCCGACTCGGAAGTTCCGAGGCGAGCGAGTGAGCAGCAGAGGAGAGGAAGCGGCGGCAGATTTGGAGGAATCCCCAATTAATGTCCTCCTCCTCCCACCACCGCCTCCCACAACCGCCGGCCAGCCAGCGACGCGACGATGGCGCGGCGTCGTCGTCGTCCCTGTCCCTTGGGGGGCAAGGGCAACCCTGAGCTCCGCACGGCCTATGGCGCGCGCGCCCGCTCGCTCGGCCGCGCCATCCTCGACCTCCTGCCGCCTCCGCCTCCGCAGCCGGCCGCCCCCTGCTCCGCCTGCAGAGGCGCCGGCTGCCTCCTGTGCCGCCGCTGGGCGCGCCTCGTCCGCCCCGACGACCCCGCCGCGTACCGCCACCTCGTCACCCGCTCCGTCTGCGCCTTGGACCCCCACCCTCCCCCGCCGCCGCGCTACACCTTTGGGAGCACCGGCCATTCGCAGGCCCAGGTTTGCTTTCTTCTTCTTCCTTTTGCTGCTAGTGCTAGGTATCTTATCTACAGTTACAGTAGGAGTATCAATCCGAACCTTTTGTTTGCTCCCGGGCAGATAGTTGCGGTGGCGAGGAAGATGATGCTGGAACAACAAGGCAATGCCACCACCAACGTCCTCTGCAACTGCAATGGTCGTCGCACCACCGGTGACGGCGAGCTTGACCTCGCCCAGCCTCAAGACCTTGTTTCTTCTTCATCCTGGGATATTCTCTTGCAGAGGGTATGTAAAGCCTTTCTTTCTTTCTTTCCCAAATTTCCTCTCATGCCATGTGTTTACATTAAATCAAACTCACACAAACTTCTTGTGTTGCAGATTGGGGATCTTCCCATGTGCTACATTCTCACATATTCATCCATCTTCCTGCCCGCCAAAAACACAAGTTATCTCCAGGTCACCGGTTCGCCAATCATCTCTCTTCTCAAAAAGCGTACCATCCAACAATCCCAATCCACGGATGAATTCTATTGCCCTATGGACGCCGCTCGAAAAAAATGCCCCACGGTAATCAACCCCATTTATCCTGCACTGATTCTATTTATATTCATTTCAGACCCACACATCACTTGTTCAGGTTTTCAATCTTCTACTGCTGAATGCTCCTTTGGCTTTTGCAAACAAATAAATAAACTGATCAGATACTTAATGTCTTTGTGATGTCAGTGCTACTTGTGGCGTGATGCAGCCCTGGCACACAGACACAACAACTTATCTCCAGGCATCAGTATCACTTCTACATCTGCACACAACACTGAGGAGGCTCTACTTAATCCCCCTGCAACTTCATCTGATGCTATAGAGCCTAATTGCGACCTTACCCGCAAGGGTAGGAAAAGAAAAAGACTGTACAGTTGGCAACGTCGCAGTAAGAAGAAGCAGGCCTGTCGTGAAAATACGTCAACAGATGCTCAAGTGAACACTTGTTTTCCACAAATCCAAGAGCCAAGCAGTGTACCTGCTGTCCTCCTGTCATCGGATAATATTATGCCTTCCCCAACTCCCCAAGTAGGACTCTAGCTACTCACGACAGTTGTGTGTTGCACTTCTTTACTGCTTATATACACTGTAAAGTTCCTCTACCCGCCTAAAGTATCATTTAGTCCTTAATTAGTTTTGAGTCTTTGTCTACTCTTGTGGTTGTGCTTTTGGTGGGTATATATGCTTTGTATTCTAGCCAAGTCCATGTCTTCAGGATTAATTATATGCATTCCTTTCATTCTTGTTTCATTTGCTCTTTGATGATTATGGGAAATGTTTCTAGTGATTATTACTGGTCTGGTTACCTTTTTCTTTTGACAAAATATCATAGCTTGTCATTGGGCTTTTACACTACCCCTTCAATCTTGATATATAGTAAATACTTTATATTATTGCTGCTGCACGCCCAGTTAGGGCAAGTCAGCCAGGATATCTTCTAAATTAATCTGATTAGCTTGAGTAATTAGCTGCTTGGCATATCCTCAAGATTTATTCATGTTTTTTTTATCTCTGTAGATTCTACCATAGTATTTTGATCAAGAATTCCAAAAAGCATATTAAACTCCAACCCTAAAAGTTACAATGGTAGGTAGTCACCAGTATCCGCCATCTCACCACCAGTATACGCCCACACCCTGAAACTCACCAAAACTAAAACATACAAAGTGCAGCACGTGATATTTTTTTAGTTTTTGTGCATATCGCTATCTGGTTTTTGATAATGGGCTTTGCCGTCTCCTAATTTCTATCTGGTGTGTTATTGAAATTCGGAAGCACTCATCAATTGTCATACTACACAACGGCATGAAACTTCACTGATCAATTGTCTTGCTACAGAACGACATGAAACTTTTATGTTGCTCTAGTTTCTTAACATACATTCTTACTTGCAGAGTGGTCCCATCTGCTTCAATTGCTTAATGTTGAATGCTTCGAAATGTGTATCAGTAGACTCTCTCATACGAAGATTTGGTACTTTCTATAACACAAGAATATCCAAGAATGTCTTCCATAACAGTATCCTTTTGTTATTTCATTCTATATTAATACTTCCTTTGCTGCACGTGTTTCCTCTATAATTTTATCGGATGTGTTCTGAACATTAACATTTTACAGCATGTACAATAAAAAAAGAACTATAAAATGCTAATATGTTAATTCATTTCTTGTTTCCACATATTAACTTTGTGCGGTAACTTCTATATATTATTTGTCATACTGTCTTCTTTGAAATTTCCTTAACACTGTTAGGCTTGAGTAATAAAAGGAAAGGAACAGATGCTGCACTATCTCTTATAAAGCGTGTATTTGGAATCAAGGATTGTTGCATAAAGTTCTTCCAGTGTGAGTGCGGTGGATCTTCCACAACAAATTCTAATTGCCTGTGAGTCAACAGATTTGATTCGTACAAAAGTTCAGTAGGCAACGTGGCTTTTCAGCATTTCACATAAATTTGCTGATAACTTTAGACTGTACATAAGGATCTCAATTTCATGATTGACCTTTCTCTGTTGAACATATAGTACCACTGAACTTATCTGTTTGAGGTACTACATATTTATTTAACTTACTAATCCAAATGTAGTGACAATATTTTAGTGACCTATGGCCAGGCGAATAAAAACCTATATTTTAAAGGGTTATTACATTTTATTCATGTACCAGGAAATACCGAGTCAGTTTTCCTCTATTGCAGGGAGCTACATGTAGTAATGTACACAATTGCAGGGGTCATGATATGTTGGGCTAACGGGCCTATACCGATATATACATTATACACTGCTTTTATATTTTTCCTCATATTTTTTGTCAGTTGCCAGCCTTCTGTTCGTTGTCGCACGTATGCAGGCCCATATATTCATCTTTTCAACTTTTCATCTATCTGACTCTATTGTTGCTATTGGCTAATGGTTCCTGTTACCAGGTATCACTGGCTGCTTCAGCAAGTGAAAAATCTCATAAGGAATTCCAAACGCTGTCAGTACGAGAAACTATTTATGAGGCATTGTTCTGCCAAGTCTAAGGTACTTTTGAACAATTAAATCACTTTTGACTAATATTATCGAGTGAATTGCAAAAACCACCACATTGAAGCGTCGATTTGCAGAAAACACTCTTTTACGTTTTTGTAGATAGCTTGCATGAAGAGACAGACTAACATTAATTGCAGTTGGTAGGGTTTTGTTGTAAGAAGTATGGATTTGCTTTAACTGTTGCAAATATAGGGCTTGTTCTGGTTGCTTGCTACAGTTACCACAATCCATTGTCAATGGGCAGCAAACTTGGTGCAATGTAATTGATTTTAGACTCTTAGAGAAGGAAAGTCATCTCCTCTACTACTTTTCTTCTAATTAGAATAGGAAAAATAATATTTTTGTTATGGCATAACATACTTGTCTCTTAACTGGTATGCTGATCAAACACGGTGAACCTCAATGCATAATTATACACAGTATATGTTTTACATATTTCATCCTACACAGGCTGGTATTATATTTATTTGGTCAAAATAGCACAGATTTTTTAGTGTGAAGCTAGAAGAATGATGTCATATTCTCTTTCAATATAATTAAAGCAGGTCGCAGAGGATGGGTTCCCTTCAGCTCAATTGGAAGCTTACAGTACACATCAGCAAGTAGTATCCTTTGTCTGGGCAGTGTTGGCACGAATCATACCGGAGCCTTTGCTTGGCAATCCTTCTAGTAAGAGATGTTTAAGGCTGAACATTTGGAAGTTTGTAAGCTTACGAATGTTTGAAACATTCCAAGTAACTGATTGTATTGGTGAGCTGAAAGTATCATATTATTCTTGGCTATCAAAATTTGGATCCACTGGTTGCTCCTGTTCTGTACCAGTGAGAAAAGTGACTGAGGTATTGAGTGGCATGGAGGAGCAGAAACAGGACAATCTCTTGCGTTGTTGGATTAGCTGGTTATTTTCTGGCATTGTGATACCATTGATCAGTACATACTTTTATGTTACAGAAAGGGAAACAAAAAGATATGATGTTTTCTATTATCCAAAGTCAGTTTGGAGGAAACTTACTAGCAATGCTATTGCTTCCTTAGATAAGCAGAGCTTCAGGACTTCGTGTGGTGCAACAAGGAGAGCAATAAGACATTTGTACCGTCCTTCAACAGTCAGATTTGTTCCGAAAGAAAAAGATGTGAGACCAGTAGTAAAATTTAAAAACCAAAGAAAGGATGGCCTTCTCAGTAAGTGTCACTTGGTTATTAAAAAAGTAAGGGATGAGAATCCAGAGATGTTTGGTTCTTCTGTTTTCGATTACGATAGTATTCACAAAAAACTTTCCAGTTTTATGTCTTCAGTAAGAGGACAGTTGAAGGAGGAGCTCAAGATATATATTGTTGTTGCTGATGTATCCAAGGCATTTGATTGTATCAATCAAGACAAGCTACTGAAAATTATGGATGATGTTCTGAAAGGTGATGAGTACGTCCTGAGGAATTGTACGAAAGTAGTATACAATAGTTCTAAGAATGCTGTTTACCGCTTTGATTCAAATGTCTGTGTCAGCATTGGAAATGATTTCTCAATTCAGCCATTGTCAGGTGGTGGCATTCTTGTTGATAAGGTACTGTACTGTGTCTTTTTTGACTTGCTATTGTTTCTTTCTTATATACCACAAGTGTCGGTCGGTCAGCAGAATGTGTCGAAACCTTACTTAATTTCTTTGTGGGGAATCAGGGAACTGTTAGTACAATCCGCAAGGAAGAGCTTCATCGTGTCCTTTTTGAACAAGTCAAGTGCAATATTCTGAAGCTTGGCCAAAAATTTTACTTGCAACAAGTAGGGATTGCTCAAGGAAACAAGTTATCTACCCACCTTTGTTCCTTGTACTATGGCAACCTTGAAAATTCTGTGATATTGAAATTTCTGGATGATGCAAAGATTAGTTCAGGAGATGCTGGTTCAGTACAAGATCATTTGTTGATGAGGTTCACTAGTGATTTCATATTCGTGTCTTTCTCAAAGGAGCATGCTTTAAATTTCTTGAATAGGATGAGAAGAGGCTTTGTGTACTACAACAGCTACATGAATGAGAGAAAATATGGTTTTAACTTCAAGGTTGGAAGTAGCGAGGATTGCCATAATAGACTCAGCAGGGGCGATGGAGTCTGTTTCATGCCATGGAGTGGTTTACTTATAAATTGTGAAACTTTAGAAATCCAAGCTGATTATACAAGGTGTGTATGTATGTCTGTCTGTCTAGTTTAGTTTTGTCGATTCAGTTCATTCATATATACAGTGACGGATTTCATTTCAAGTTGTGCAAACTAACTAATTTTCCTAATCAAAATTTTGGAACATAAACAGGTATTCAGACATCACAATCAAGTCCACGCTCACTGTGAAGATGCATTCTTCCATCAAGGAGGTTGGCAGCAAGCTATGTCATTATATGCATCCGAAATGCCATCCCATTTTCTACGACTCCAACATCAACTCGCCAGGAACCGTAAGGCTGAACCTATATCAAGCCTTCCTGCTATGTGCGATGAAGTTCCATTGCTACATTGGAAGCTTGGGGGATCCCAGCAGCATAACAAGCAAACCAGAGGAGTTGCTGGATATGATTAAGGGCACCTTCAAGTACGTATTATATTTTCCTTCTTTCTTCTCTAAATAAAAAGATCGTTTTACCATGCATCTCTCTCTCTATAGTAGAAATGAAATCAACCCCATTGAACAGGTACATGCATGGTCACATCGAGAAGCGCATGGCCGCTGTGCCCTTGGTTCTAGAGTTAAAGCGCAAAGAAACCATCTGGCTCGGGCTATCTGCATACATCCGTGTCCTTGGAAAGAAGCAATCGCGGCACAAGGATCTGTTGGCGCTGTTGAAGGAAGAGGTCGGCCCTATGGACCACCGCGCTTGTGCTGACAGTTTGCGCTACGCCGTGGATGATTCTCACTCTTCAGTGTTCTGGAAGTTTAAGTATTAGTTAGTTGTGAGGTGAAAACTGGCTAGTTGCAGTTAATGGGATCCTGATTTCTGATCGTGGCTGGCTACCCTATGGACCGCGCTTCGTGTGTATTTTGTATGCTCCTATACCTGGGAGTGGGAGGGATCATGTGGCTGCCACAGTTATTAGCAAACATATCTAGTTATGTATATAGTAGCACCAGTTACCGAATATTCCATATGACTCTGGGGTTCAAATGATCCTGATTTCTGTCTGATTGGCCAGAGAAGTACTGTAGCTCATATATTTTTATGCCGTATCCCATGCTCAGTGGTCCATCAAACGGTATCGGTGTTAATAATCCATCAAGTAAAATACACGGAACAAACGGACTGGAAACATCCATTTACAGTTAGCTTTTTTTTTAAAGAAAAAAAACTACTTTATTGCTCAAAATTAATAATAGGTTCGATACATCCATGTACAGTTACTTTTTTTTAGGGGAAAAAACTACTTTATTGCTCAAAATTAATAACAGATTCGATACATCCATGTACAGCTAGCTTTGTTCCAAAAAAGCTTTATTCCATGTACAGTTTAGCTGGCGTTATGTACCAAACGTTGATGTATCTCACAGCCCAAACTTTTGGGCCGAAATCCAAAAGCGAGGTGCGGCCCAAATTGGACCATTTTTTTCTCTTACGACCTATCCTGTGGCCGAGAAAATTCCCCACGGGAAGGAAAACCAGAGGTCTTGGCGGTGAGCGGCTGCGGCGGCGGCGGCGGCGGCGGCGACCGGCTAGATAGATAGATTTTGGGAGGAGACAGAGCGGCAGCTCCGGAGACGCCGGCAATGGATCAGGCCCCCCATCCCATCCCGCCTCCACCTACGAATCTGACAGAATAATGCACGAGCTGGCTGCCGGGTATGCATGCCAAGACCCGCCGGCGAAGCATTTCTGCTCGGCCCCGAGCAACCAGATCGGCCCTGCTCCTCCGTCCCTTCCATCTCCACTTCTCCAGGCAAGCTTCACTCTCAATCTCAATTGGGACCTTTGTGATTTATGAATGATGCTAACTTGCTAAGTACTCCGTATATCTGTATATGTGATATATAGGTATGTATGAAAATTTGACAAGTACTTGTATACTACTTATATAAGCTGGCTAAGCTTTCTTTCAAGGTATGCGTTCGTAGTGTTAGGCGTGAGTCTTCTTCTAGCTGACACGTGCCATCTTTTTTTCTGATTTTTTAACCATCTAACTCAGTGCGAGTGACCATTCTGTTTAAAGTTTTGAACCGGCTCTTTCCTACATTGACACATGTGATTAATATAGCTAATTATGTAGCCAATCATAGTTTTTTAATCTCTGTATCACTAATCTGATTTCTCTAACCTATCAACGGATATACAAGGTACAACCTATTGCTGCTGGCCAAAAACCTAAATTTTAGTGAATAAAAGAAGAAAGGATATGCTAAGAGCAAATTGATTACTATTGTAGCATATCAAACTATCCGCTGCAAAAAAAATGTTTTTTTTCAAATTTTAGTGTACACCGTCATCGAGGGCACACTCGAAAATTAGTCATCGATGGTAACTTTCTCATCGCAGTTTGCAGAAAATTTGCAGCCCACCATCGCCGACCACGCTTCAACATCTTTGTTTGCAGCAAAAATATGGGCGTCGTGGTCGGCGGCCATGTCGTCACAAATGTATATATTTAGCTCTAAATTACATCTAGATACATTCTGTTTGAGCGCTATAAGGTAGTAGCATATTTACATTCACGCTCTAATATGGATGTATTTAGCATTAAAATACATCTAGATACATCCATATAAGCGACATGTAATATGGATTGGAGGTAGTAGTATTTTAATATCACAATTGTATAAATAATACTGTAACATCTTAGTGTCATGATTGCAGCTCCCGTCATCGCCCAATTTCAGCCAAAATGATCGCTAGCGCGTGCGACACAACCGACCAATGCTTCGGCCGGTCGGTTGATGTCAATCGTTTCTGAAGTAAAAAAAGCCCAAAAGAATGGGTCAGGAGGCCAAGCAGCAACATTTTTTATATGGCAGAACTACTTTTTATTTGTTTTTCTTTTCTCTGAATACTAAATTTGCATAGATATTTTTTTATCACTCATTTTGTAAATTAAAAGATCAAAATAATTATTAACCTTTTTGTTTTATAGATGCATTCTTTCATTACACGTCCACTTAACTAAAAAATAGAAGTATGCTTCTCTTATAAATTATAGAATCGACATAAAGGTCTTCAACAAGCACTACTTGACGGTTTGAATTTTTTGATAAACAAAAAATATACTTCTTTGTGTTTTTTTCCCAGATAGAATACTGTCCACTTCTGATTTTCTAAACCTTGGGTGATATTATTTAAAAAAGCAAACAAAAGAAGCTCTTGGTAGTAAACTGATAATAAATATCGGTGAATAAACATGAGAGCCGATTAGTGATTTTTAGGATAATGTTATTATGTTTTCTTAATAATCAAAGATGCAAGTTTCAATAGCCATGCCACCTCCAAGCCTTCTTTTACATTCGGAGGAAAAAATAATTGGCAGACTCTTAGTTATTATTTTTCTTAGTATTCAATCAAATCACAATTAATTTTTAGACTATCTAGGTTCTCATACATTCTATTATTTTCCTTAAACTTGTGGTATATAATTTGATTTGTACATTTTCTATTCTCATACAACCAAATATTCGATGTTAAAATAAATCACAAATGGTTTTAATTCTATTTAGAATCTCTTATTTTCCATCATCTTGAGGTACATATTGGATTTATAACTTTTACTGTCACACAACCAAATGGTGATTTCCTCTTATTAGGAACATGGAGGAAGCACACATGTAAACTGTTTTAGTTCAAGATCTTGAGTTGTTGCTAGCTTGACTAAACATACTTTGAGGTTTTGTTCCAAAAGATAGTGGATTTTTATGCTTTGTTATAAGTTATTCATAATTTTTTATCTCTTCCGTAAATGGTTAACTCTACTCGCACACGCTCCTTCTACAAAACATCAACCATTACAGTTATATTTATTGGATTTGTTGCTACAATATCAGTATTAAGATTGAAACTGCCAGTGGATGGCCAGTGAGCTAAAAAAAGGAAAGAATGGATAACTTTTTTCATATGCTCTCCTCTTATTGATAGGACAAACAAACAACAAAGTTTTTCAACCGCTTAGCTATTGTCATGAAGTTTGATGGTTTCACCTTACCTAACCTCTTCCATTTCTACTCAACTGCTGGACTTACTGCATGCCGCATATGGTCTGTTTCAAATAGCATATATTGGTACTATGTACATGATCATCTTATAAAAAGTCCGATGTAGCTAGACTGATGCACGCTCACTTATTTTCCTCTTTTGTTAATGGAGAACTATTATGTTGAATGATATTTTTAGCAAGGAAAGCATAATTACCTACTCCAAAAATGTTCTATTGGTGATATGAGTGTTCCATGGCCTATTTTGATTAACGTAAGGCAAGAAGGTCTATTGGTATCATTAAAAACATAGATACTAAAAAGAGTTCAAGAAAGAAAGGCCATGCATGCTAACAACAAAATCTAAAAATGATTGCCACTACATTAAGAAAAGGCTTTGTAATGACATATCAATTGTTCACATGAGTTGCCATCACAACACTTGCGTCCTTCCATTGCCATCAAAACACTTAATGTATACATTTCAAATTAGATAACAACACATATTATTGATATGAAAAGATGTCAAATTATAAGAAAGCATATTTATCACACAATATGTGAATTAATATCTCTGGCCTTGGCTGATGTATATAGTCCATTTGTGTTGTCTTCTTACATCATAAGTGATAGTCTTGAGTAACACAAGTGCTCACACGGTCTTTCACACAGGCGCAGCGTGTCGCTGCGCCTTCTTCGTGCTAGTATGTCATATTGATGCTCTGGTTGGAAGAAATTGATGCATCCATAGTATATATAGTGTCTGATGGTTTGATTATTTTTTGATTTTTCCATGATTTAAGAAAAAACGCTAAATTGGGTCATAGCTTTGCTATAGCTTCAGATAGCTGCTGGCGAAGCCACCGCTAAATGGCATAGCCCACTATTTAAAGCATTAATATTAACCCACGTCACAGCATTTGAATTTAAAAGAAACAGGGCTATAAACATAAAAAAGAAAAGAAAAAGACCATTCTGAATCTAGTCTGTGTGACAGCATGGATTGATAGACTAGTTGCATCCATATATAAAGAGAAGAGAAAGCTTCATGCATGGTTCACCCGTACACAAATGTATAACAGAGGCGCCGTAAGTAGGCTGCCGTTTTGGTTCGTCAATCATCACGAATGAAAGCATATCACACACAGATACAGCCAGAACCACCCCCAGTACGTGTGTCGCACACTCACACTGGACTCGGACAGCCGCTACTTATTCGCTACTCAAACTAACCACACAAATCATGGTATATGCCTGCCTCTCGGAGTTGTCAAGCTCAAACCACACACACAGCAAGTCGACAACAGATGAAGCACAACAATTCGGGATTAATTTCACCTGCACATGCAAGCAGATCAATAAATTACAAGAGATGAACATTGTTACTAGTAGCAGGCTGAGATAAGCGTGCGTAATAATAGAGATGAATTGCGTATATACCTGAGGACTGTGCCCCTGAGCATGCGCCTCTTGTAGTAGCGCGAGTGCACCGGCACCTCATACAGACAAAGGTGGTGGCCGGCGTCCACCCCATCCCACTCCAGCGCATCCCACACGTCCTTCTCCACCTCCACGGCCGGCTTCCTCCGGCCAGCTCTGTCCCCGAGGAACGGCATCCGGCGCAGGCCCCAGCACCCCCTCATCCTGATGGTCTCCAGCGCGGGCGCTAACATCTTGACGTCGCATATCTCTCGTAGATTCGGCAGGTCGTGCAGGTAGATGGTGGTTAGACATGGGAACTCTGCACCCTGGAAAGCCATGCCCTTCTCGGCTGCGCACTTCTCGTCTTCTTCAAACACATGCCTGAGGTCACCACAGTGGATGATGTGGAGTGTCTTCAAGCTGTTGAAGCGGTGCCATAGTGGAAGTGCAAACCGGAGGCTTGGGCACGAGCGCAGGTGCAGGTGTTGCAGTCTTCCAAATCCATAATAGATGCGGTGGTCAACGGAAAATTTTCCTTTGCTCCAAATACAATGTGCCGTCAGGAGATCCGACGCCCAGATGGTCTCCAATTCATGTTCCTCAGAAGAGCCCTGTGGAAATACAACACCAATGTTGGGGCACCTCTCCACACGGCACCATCTAAGGGAAAGCCATTTAGTCACAGGCAGGCAAGCATCGGTCAATACATCATGCACATGCAAGGATTGCACATAAAATCCGAAAACCCATCGATAATCGGAATCTATCTGACTCTCCATAATTCCACTCCCATGGCTAAACTCAATATGGCGATCCAACTTTTGTGCCGGAGCTTCTGGGAAGACCTGCATTGGGATTGGATCCTCAGCTATCTTGACAAAGACATCATCATACATTTGGCACTCCTGCTTGCTACCCGTTGCTTCTTCAACTTTGACCACCCCACCGTACATGGTAGGTGAAGAGGAGGAGATGCTGATGTCAAGATAGATTTCATCATCTCTCCTAAAATCCACCGTACTTAGCAGTGGATACAAGGACCGGGTGAGCCTAGCATCTGCTATAGCAGCAAACACCTGCAACTGGAAGGATTTATGCTGGGCAAGGGATGGCCTCCCAAGCACCATCCCACCAGGTCGTGTGTCTATACATAGCAAGTGCAAGTATGGTTGTCGTCCTTCTAGTCCTCGTTCTGTTGCGCTGATGAATTCTGTTATATCTGAACCAAATATTATGGCACGAAGGTGTTCACAACCCAGCAGAAAGAGCCGCTTTAACTTCGGGACATTCACCATCATCATTGTAAAGTCAAGTATCTTTATTGCACAACCCGAAAGGTCCAGCTCCACAAGATTGACAAGCCCATACAGGAACAAATTCTCCAACTGCTTGCAGCCTTCCAAGGATATCGTGGAGGTTTTAACATGATGTTCCGGCCTGCCAGTAGCTGATGTCCAATTGGATGTAGCAGATCCATGGACATCAAATCTGAATGTCCTTAGGAGCAAGAAGTTAGGCAGCACAACATCTTGTAGCCCAGAACAACCATCGAGAACAAGAACCTCAAGACTGCAGCTTGCCTTTGATAGCCATGTAGGTAGTTGTTCCATATTGCTGTTACCGGACAAATCTAGTAACTGTAGCTTTGACGTGTCCATTAATGAGGTGCTCATATCCATTGATGATGTCTCTTCCTGATGACCTGCTATATTCTTCTCTTCCTGACGTGTAGTCTTCATTATTCGAAGCCTCTGAAGATAAGGTAGCATTTCCTGTAACCGGTCCATGTACTGCCAACACCTAACTCCCTCCATATTTAGCTCTGTTAGGTTAACCATAATATTTAACTCTTTTTTTAACTTAACCATGAGATTTAACTCAGACAAGATGTCATCCCAATCCGTGTAACGTAAGTCAAGCACCAACAAGTTATGCAGAAATATCCATTTGCTGGTACCGTCTTCTCCTTCATGTTGAGAAGATGTACTACTGTTGTCGTCCATGCAGTGGTCCAATCCAAGGAATCTCAGTGTGTTGCACTGAAGGAAAGGAGGTGATACAAAACTGAAGGCACAACGACAGAGAATCAGCACGGCAAGTTTGCTGCAAGGATAAAAAAGGCCATTTGGTAATTCATTTGGGGTACTACTGTCAAATGCTATGAAGATTGTCGTTGCTCCAGCCAGTATAATTTGCATATCCTCCTGTGCTTTCTTATCCTTCCAAGTGGTTTTATTATTCTTTGGTGGGCTCTGCCGCCGGTACTTCATTTTGCTCTTCCAGACATCACTGGGCGTGATAGAAACCCAACTGTAAGGCCTCCTCTCATATACATCACCAAAATCATCATGTTTAATTGCCAGATAGGGAGTCTCTGGATGCAGCTTGATTTTATTTTTTAGGACTTCATCAACCACAAAGTCTTTACAATCAAAAATTGTTTCTGCATGCAATTCGGTGGCAATCTCCCTTGCTCGATCCCCTCCAATATTATTAATGATTCCATCGCAGATCCAATAATTGGAAGCATGAGGTGCCCAACAAAGCCCAGTTGTGGTGCTTCGAAAACTGCGACTCAGGAATAACCCATAGAGACAGCAGTCTATGACCAGTTTTGTTAGCTGGTCGATGCTGCTGCCTTGTATACATGGGCATCGAGCAGCCACGCTGGCAGCCTCTTCCCGAAACACTGCACTGAACTGTGAGCTTGTGAAGTTTCTATAAGACCACGAGCAAGAAAGCCGAACATCTGTGTATCTTAGATCCCGGGCGTATCTGGTGGAAATGGAACTATACATCTTGGGGAACCTTTCATTGAAGGTCCATATGACTACGCCGTCATGATATTCTGGAATACCAAATCTACTTAAGGGAATCTCACCATTGCTCCCATTAAGAAAGATCATCAGATATCTACTCTTCCGCAGGGTCTTGTCAATCTCTGCCGCAACACTTCGTATCACGTCCCTAGAGCCAGGGTCCACTCCATGGAAGTCATCAATCTTGTCCTGCTTGTCAAACATGGCCATGATCATGTGGTCTAATTTTAGCTCCTCTGCGATTCTTCTCTGCATAAACCTTTTGCTTTTCCACCTTGAGCAATCTAGATAGATTGTTCTGCCAAATTGTAATTCTGGAGGAGAATTATTGTCCATCATAGATGAAGCTGCGGCATGTGCGATGGATCTAAGGACTGAGGCTGCCCCAAAACCACTCCAACCCTCAAAAAAGAAGATCCGCTTGTCCTTGTTGCGGCCAATATAGTCAAGGATCTGGTCTCTGGCGTTACCAACACTGTCTGCGCCGATAATCTACAGGAGTAAGCAGGATTGTGGGGAAATTAAATTACGAATAATGCATGCACGATTTATTTGACTGTAGGATGGATGGAAAGAACACCGAAGCCACCATATATGCATTATTAAGGCACCAAATTAAATACAAGAAGTAGGAAATGCATGCGGTTCATCAACTGTGTTACGATTTGTATAATATTATTCCATCTGTTAATAGTGCAACAAAAAACATGCATATATAGACTAAGTTTTGTTGCCATATATATATAATGTCTGCTGGGTAGAAGTAATTAAGATTATTTCAAAGTTGAACCGGTCAGGGAGACCCAACTGCATGTAGTAGTAGTAGAATAGAACATCAAATCGATCATATACATATCCGGATGATTGACGAGGCGTTGTTGCATGTGCGTTGTGCCATATATGAACGCAGCAACATCGTAATCATCGTTGGAAAACATAGAAACAACATTTCTACCACTTGCTTCTGAGGTAGTAGATAATAAAATATTTGAGAACAGCTAGCAGTATGTCAGTACCTCCGTTTCCATGACGAATTTTCTGTGCAGGACGTATAAGGCTAACAGGCGACAGAAACGGCAAAGCAGCTAGCTAGCGATCCACTGGTTAAGGAATGAAGACCTCGGATCGCCAACCAAACGTCACACACCTGCACGCCTGCCCTGTGTACACAACTACACACACAGTTATGCACCATCTATGCAAATGCATTATATATATTACTCGTACGTAGCTAATAATAACTATTATTATGTAATTAGATTAGAAAACATACTCCTAATAATAATAATAAAATGATTAAAAGCTGTAGGGAAGGGAGGAGCACCGAGAAGCGTACCTAATAATTAAGCTAGCTAGCTAGCTAGAGTTGAGGCCGACGAGCCAGTGGTCTGAGCAAACCAATCTGCCTAGCTAACCCATGATCTGATCGAGCTCAATGGTTGAGGTTGAACAGTGTAGAGAATGGTGGCACGGCCGTAGGCAAAAGATCGATACGATGCACTACTATGTTTTTTCTTTCGTTGTAGCTACCTACCTTCTCCACTCCAGATTAAGATGCAGCAGTCACGAATTCCTTGCTTCTTGTCGCCTAAAGACTCAAGGAGCATATATACCTGGGTCATTGTGCTACTTGTGCTTTTGCTTTGCTTATATTTATGCTTTGCTTCTTGGCCCCATTGTCTCTTTTCCAAAGAAGCATGCATTGCTAGCTTGAATCTCTGAGCTCTTTTTCTTTTCTAAAGATAAAGATGCATGGTTGGCCATCACTGTACGAATTCATGTTTGCTAAAAGATCTGCCCGAGCGGGTTACTTGTAATGATATGGGTGCTCGTTTTTTCCTAGATTTATTCCAGGATTTAAAGACGCTATTCTGTCTCATGGGAAGTTTCCTAACTCAATGCAGGTGTGGGTGGGCTAGGACTACGACAGCAAGCACCCCATGCTAAATGTCACATGGCGCCACCAAACCCAGCAGGCCACTCCTCTCGGTTACATACAATCTCTCCACCGTTTTGCCAAATGTAGCAGTGTAAGCAGGGCTGCTCTCCACGACTGGTGTAATTAATAACTCCAAGCATTACATTCTCGGCTAGCTGGAGCTTCAATCTCAACGAAGAAGCTGCAGCACTCAACTACTCCGGCCTTTATGTCTCAATCTCTCATGGCCATCCAAGAACTCGCTCAGCAAGTTCCCACTCATGATAATCAACACAGCTACGAGACTCTAATATGCAAAGTTCTCTTACCAATTGTTGCAACTTCATACTTGTTTCTGCTGTTCTTGTTAAGGTCTACCTGAAGAAGCAAATACAAGCAAGGAAAACTGAACTGGAATGGCAGAGGGAGTATGGGCCTCGATCCGTTTTTTTTTTCTTTTTTTTTTTGAAAGATCCAGGATGATTACCGGCTTATATTAATAAGATAGAAGAAGAGTTACATGCGCATGCAAGATGCGCCTACAAGTACCAGACTGCTGGGTCTGGATGATGACTAGAGTGGATTACTCATTTCTGTACTACATTGCAACTAGGAAAACAGAAGCTTCTGCCTCTACTGATTTCCCCAAGTAAGCCTCAACAATGATTTCAGAGAGAAGATCAACCGGAGATTTTTCGTTTCTCTTGAAGATTTTGTCTTTTCTTTGCTTCCAAATGGACCAGATTGTTAAGATTGCCAAGGAGTGCCCTATAATAGCACCTTCTCCTGATATGTCCAGCACTTGCAGACCAATTTTGACATTTGCTCCAGGTAGCCACAGACTCTTCTTGAGTAGGTGCGATCAATCACCAGGTGAAAGGGTTTTCCTGGCGCCTAAATATTCCATCCCGCTAGAACATCCTGGTTAGCGGCACCACCATCTCAGTAACCCAAAGTAAACTCCCATCCATCCTTCTACAATTCCTCAACACTGCGATAACAGAACCTATAACTTCCCTGGCTAAATACCGGTTGCTGCTAGCACTAAGCTATGTAACATTGGGAAAAGAGTAAATTTCACTGGCGGTCCCCAAACTTGTCCCGCATTCTCAAATAGGTCCCGGTACTCTGAAAACGCAGAATCACAGGACTAAAGTTGGTTTAATGTATCAATCCGGTCCAAATTAGCTTAAGGAGCGCGACGATTGATTCAGATTATTTTGATCTAAATTAATGTATCAATCCGGTCCAAATGTACATAGTTAAACACAACATAGTTAAACATGTACTACCAGGTGTTGCTGGGCCGATCGATTGGCCAGGTTCTGGGAACGAGGCCTGGCGTTATCAGCGAGGTGCTGGAGGAACTGGATCCTCTAACGTGGAGGAGGCAAGTCAGGTATGCTACAGTACTCTAACTTTCCTTCTTCACATCCACATGATTTAGATTATTTTGATCTAAACTAGTAAGTGTGCACGTGCAACGCACGTCTAGACAAACATACATTGTGTCAAACATAACAAATTGTAATCAAATATAGGATAACTATCTAAAATATTGAAATTCAAACAAAGTACATAATACCTACTAATTTTGATAGGAAAATAATTTGAAATAGCATTGTTCATGAATAAAAAATGCTTCTTGAATCCAAATATTTACACCATCTCTCATATGTGTTGCATCAATTATATATTCTCTTACAAAAATGCACATTTTCCCAATATATAGTGCCCCAAGCACATATCCCCTGTAAGTGCATTCCGGTATATGAATGAAGTGCTCATGCTAGCTTCAGATCATTGTGTTTTTCATCAACATACAATCGTTCTTAATTTGCAAATCCTGTTATTACAGTATATAATCAAATAGAAGTTTTTATCTTCTTTTCAGTCAACCAATAATTTAAAAGGTTCATCACTATTCTCCCTGCACAAGACATCCTGCAATTACCATCGCAAGTGTATTATTAGAACACATGCAAGGTATATTGCAAACAGAAAGTGGTTGGTATACAGCAAATGAAAGTATAGAGAAGATTCCATTTGCACAAACCTTAATTAGAAGATAGTTGGGTCTTCTGCTCTGTACCAACTTGCAGGCAGGGGAGAAAAATTGTAACGTAGTTGCAGCTTGTAGGTTTTGTCGAAAGTAGTCCCTCAGTCTTGGTTTCGCCGGTCGATAATTCGAACCTCAAATCTCTGCTAGACTGCTTTGTCAAGCCAACGATGTGGTATTTCCTGCACACCTCTCCTCGATGGGTGTCCTCAACTCTCAGCCCCTGATGGCCAGCAACTTGGTCGCGATACATTTGGTACAAAAAATATGCATACCTTAGCATAATCAAGATTATTAATGTCGTGAATGAGATCTCTCCTGTTAAGAACCTCCACTATAAATAAGGTCAGCGAGACAGCTCGAACGGAAGCAGTCGATGACATGTCTGCATTCCAAAATTCACAATACATTTATTGGCAAGTAAGAATATTTCCCCATCATTCATGCATCCTGGCATAACTTGTTGTAGGCAAGTGGAAACATAGTGCAAGGAATACATGTCGCAGACCTATTTTGAGGGACAATCCACTTTGAGCAGGTACGATGTTCTGGTAGAACCCGTTCCATAGTTCGATACCACCCGGCCCTGACCTAAATTGACGTGTTCCTTGATGGCCCGCAACAAAAAAGATCGGACTAACGGGGAGAACCTGAGGCGCACAGTGACAATATGTCCCCAACAAATAATAAAAGCATGCAAAATGATACTACCGACGCAAAGGTGTGGAGAGCAGTTGTTACCCATGTCATTTCGTTCGTTGAGCATGATGTCGAGCACCTCATGCACTGCCTGGACCGGGGTATGTCCGTGGAGATCCCGGTCTTGAGCTACATAGATGCATTTTAGTCAATAGTATTGCCCTTATGAAACTTGCTGCACATGTGCATGCATATTCCAATGGGCTAAATGCTCAGTGAAGGTGAATAATGTGTTTATTATTCAATTATAATAATGATGAAAATGCCTGCAAAATTAAATATGCAGCCCCTTCATTGGCCCGTCAATTATAATTCAGCATCATGATATGTTCAGCTAGTCTTGTAAGCTCGACGCGTTGGGTAAACTCCAACAACAAATGTTAGTACAGAATTCTTAAGTACCTCAAGTATCAACTAAACCAATAAGCCTGGAGCCTGACTAATAAGCAGATATTCAGAATTAGGAGAAATCAAAACTTGAGTGAAGGACCTAAATCACAAGTATTCTGTTCTAATCCTCCATGGATCTTGCCTGCCTGTCACCGACCAAGAGTAGTAATTCAATTCGATTTGATTTCAGATTGGCAAAATGCCAAGCATTGAAAAATGGACATCACACGATACATACTGTCATACAGACTCATTGTGTTGCATGATTACTAATGCATGGTTCAAAAAGGGCGAGGTGCATTTTTGCAGTACCCTAAACCAACTATTTACCCTGAAAGAAAAAAAAAGGCCCCCACGAAGGGGGCTGGGACACAACACATATGTGTCTGCTCTGAATCTTATATATCTCTGTTTCCGGTTGAGTTCAATATATGTGTTTGTCCATTTGGAGTCCACCGTGCAAATCTAGTTTGCATTCAGGAGACCCTACAAATCTTCTATAATTGAAATGCAAAAGGGATTGATTCTCCAGTTTTAGTCTGCCGTTTAATAAAATGTACATACAAATTGAACTAAAACGTGATGTGTACAATGGACACACACACACACAGATTGCTTGAGTTTTAGTCATCCAAAAGGGATATTTATAGAAGGAAGAAACTGAACCAAAGTTTAACCAAAACATACAAGCAGTAGGTGTTTTCAGATATGGGGGTAGTGAGGGGAGAGAGGTAGCTCACGAAGTACAACTTTTAGTCTCCATGCACTGACTGACTAACTGAGTTTACCTTTGCCCAGATGGCGGTGGCTTGTTGTCAGGTAAGGTGACCTCAAAATCCTTGGTGTTGAACGGCAGCTTGTCAGGTAAGGTGTACATAATCTTGCGGCGTCATAAGAGGCAACGGCCAAGATTGGTGTTCTGGTGCTCTTTCAGAAGACTGGACATGGAGATGGCTGTGAGCAGTGTAAACCTGAGAAGAAATTAGTGATGATCGAGGAGAATAAACGTACGGCGTATTGGTGCAGGCCCTTGTCCACGAGGCCGACGAAGAAGTGTTTGGCCCTTACCATGCACGCCGAACTCGGGGTGCGGCACTGCGGGAACGTCGGCTCGGCACGGTTGATGTCCATGGCCCGAAACTTTTCCCCAAGCTTGGTGCGTGTCGGGGGCGGCTGAGTCTGGCGTCCTCCTCCTCTGCCGCCAAGGCCATCGGCCGCCACCATAGTCGTTCCCGCCCTGGTGATGATAGCCTCGGTCTCGGGCCTCGATCGGCCGCGTCCTCCCTTCTCGTAGCCGTGGATGCGGCCTCCACCATCACCTCCGCCGACTTGATACCCACGCCCCATCCTCGGCCAGGGCCACCGTCGTCCCCTTGGTACCCACACCCTCTTCTGCTGCTGTTGCTGTGGATCCGTTATTATGGATCTGAGGCCTACAGAAACAAGGGTCCAGGAGGGACGATTTGTGTGGAATCGATCCGAAAAATTAGGGAGTTGGAGTTGGGGGTGGGGATCGGGGGGGGCGCGGAGCGCTAGGATAATCGGCAGACCACAGCGCTTGCTCGCCAAAACATTTGTTTTGGAGCGTTGATCAGAGTGGCAGACCATTGACGTAATATGGACAGTAGGATTTGTTTAACTTAATCTGATCGGAGGATCCCTGTTATCCTGTGTACAGTTTGGTGTGTGGACTTAGAGGAATTTATGTTTGCTTTTTTAATAATACTAGAGATTAACTTGCAAAAAAATATATGTGTGATATCCATCTACTATAATTGCTTACAATCAAAATTATAGGTGATTTTATTTAGTTTAGAAGATTTATATGCACGGTAAATCTGAACGTTCTTCACATGCATGATTTAGTTTAATTTCAAATAGTTATACTAACTAGTCTTGATAAAGAGATTTTGTGGAGCCAACACCAAACCTCGTGAGGTGCTTTGCCTACGGAAAGGTTGTGCTAAGCTTGTAACGATTACAATTAGGATCAAAGTTGTAGGATAAACGTAAAACATTCTCGATATATATCTTTTATAGTACAACATTTTAGTTTAGTTATATATGGAGAGAATGACTTAATACTTTGTGTTTTAAGAGTAGATTAAGTTATTCCACGCTAGCTCTAGCCACCTAAACGAACTATTTGGCGAATATCTCGCTAGCTGGTGAGAGCCAGAGCCGTGGAAAGTCTCTCTTGCTATTAAGGCCACAAGCATCAAACAGGAAAATTCAGAGCCATGGAAAGTGATGTGTCGCCTACCAATATAGGCGGCTAACTGCTAGCGACGTAATAGTAGCATGCAAGTTGATTTTTAATTCTCGGAACATGCAAGGCGTTGGCGGCAAGCTTAACTCTCGGAACTTGTAGCATTCAACTGAGTGAGAACAAAGATTTTAAAAAAGAATACATTTCCATCGATAGTGAAAGATTATTCAATTGAGTGACAACAAAAATCATATTGGAATGTACAATTACTTGTTGATTTCGAATTTGAGGCATTTTTTTAACCTTTTTTAGTTAATAAGATATGCATATACCCACCCTTAGTGTTTTTGAGACAGCGAGAGGGCACATTGCTTTCGGTGCTACCATCTCTCTCAAGCCTCGAATAAGTTTTTTATATAAAAAAAACTTTCAATCTATTGATCTTTAATTACGATAATACAACGAACACAAAAAATAATAAAAATTACATCTAGATTTATAGATCACCTAGCGACGACTAGAAGCACTGAAACGAGTCGAGGACGCGCCGCCGTCATTGCCCCTTCATCGTCAGAGCCGGGCAAAACTTACTGTAATAGATAGTCAGGAAGTCGCCGTGCTAAGACCTCATAGAAACAGCGCATCAGAACAGCAACCGGCGCCATTAAAGAGTATTGTAGATCGAAAAGACTCAACCTAAAAACACACAAACATAGATGAACTACGACCAGATCAAAGCAAATTCACCAAAGATAGATTCGTCGGATACACATCTCCGCACGACCATAGATGATATTAGATGCATCATTAGAATGGATGCTTGGCGGAGAGAATTTTATTTCATCACCACCAAAATGAATGCTAGGCGGAGAAAATTTTATTTCATCTCTAAGAAACCGCCACCATCTCATCTTCATAAAAAAAACACAAATCCTAATAAGTTTTAAGAATACAAGTAAAATCAAAGCCCTTTCGTCGATAAAAACCAAGATCCATCATATTCCTTAAGGCCAACGAAAACGAGGCGGACCAGCTCGACGCCGACGGGAGGCGGCGGCTGGGCTAGGCTGCGTGAAATAAGTTGTGCGGACATGATTATCTTCCAGCGTTGGAATATCGTGGCCTGGTAGAGCTAGCGAGGAATCTTCCACATAAGTTGGAATATGTCGGCAGCTGGATAGCCGCCATGAAAAGTCTCCTTTACCTTTCCACTTGCTAAAGTGATACTTTATGTCGCCTACCACTTGCTAAATCAACTGGCCAGCTGCTAACGACGTAATAAGTGCAAGTTGATTTACAGTGTTTTGCTACAGTTCCCTGCTCTGTGTATAAATGGAGATGAATATCCAAGGCTTTTTTCCATATATATATCAAAGTAAAATGAGTCTATAACGTAATAAACACAACTTTATATAACATCACGTATATGTTATTTCATTATAAAAATAATAATATAGACTTATAATACGTATATATTATTAATTTAAATTACTCTTCATTGTGACCAGCCTTATATACTGAAATACAAACTTGTTTTGAGCTACACAGAGACTACATGCATGAAATAAACTCCAGTACGTAATATAGTTTTTAGGTGTGTCTTCTAACTTTTTTTTTTGAGGAAAAAATAATGGTGTGTCTCCTAACTGTAGTACTAAATATGTGTGCTGGCTGTACACGTGCACTACATGCATGCATCATTCTTTTGGAGAGACAGGACAAGATAAGGTTGCCCACATGCACTTGGATACCGACGTCCTGATATTTTGAGTAGTCTTCACATGCATGCATGTACTAGGCAAGCAAGATTACGTTTTAGCACGGGTGTGGGTGGTGCTCCCTGCTCTGAGTATAAATGGAGATCAACATCCAAGGCCTCCTCCCACACACATACACACACACACACACAGGCAGCACACAGAGCAGAGTCTTGCTCCAGTCTCCTTTAGAGAGAGCATCCATCACGTTCACGTTCACGGACAAATCAAACATGTCTCCGATGAAGGTGTTCGGGCACCCGATGCTGACAAACGTGGCACGGGTGCTGCTCTTCCTGGAGGAGGTGGGCGCCGAGTACGAGGTCGTCTCCGTCGACTTCCGCGCCGGCGAGCACAAGAGGCCCCAACACCTCCAGCTAAACGTAAGCATTCGTGGGTCACCTCACCGTATCGATCAGGTGATGAGATGAGATGATTTCTGACCTTGAGATTGAGAGATGCATGCTACCTCGTGTTTTCCCTTGCAGCCGTTTGCCAAGATGCCTGGGTTTCAAGACGGCGATCTCGTCCTCTTCGGTGAGCCCTCTCTCCATCCATCCAACCCTACACACGAATCATTCATGGGTTAATCATTCGTGAGTTTTAACTAATTTACACGTATAGAGTCGCGCGCCATCGGCAAGTACATCCTCCGCAAGCACGGCGGGGCGGCAGGGCTGGAGCTCCTGGGAGAAACCAGCGGATCGGCCGAGGAAACGGCAATGGTGGAAATGTGGACGGAGGTGGAGGCGGGGCAGTACTACCCGGCGATCGCGCCGGTGGTGTTTGAGTGCATCATCAACCCCTTCATCTTGCCGGGCGACGGCGGGGCGGCGAACCAGGCCGTGGTGGACGAGAGCCTGGGGCGGCTGAGGGGCGTGCTGGGGGTCTACGAGGCCCGGCTGGAGAAGAGCGCGTACCTGGCCGGGGACGCCGTCAGCTTCGCGGACCTCAACCACATCCCCTTCACCTTCTACTTCATGGCCACGCAGTACGCGTCCGTGTTCGATGAGTTCCCCAAGGTGAAGGCGTGGTGGGAGAGCCTCATGGCCAGGCCCGCCGTGCAGAGGGTCTGCAAGCATATGCCTACCCAGTTTAAGTAGATCGTTTATGTCCAGTTGGATGGAGTGAGTCCGGTGATTGATCGCTGGATTCCTTGCTTTGTTGTTGTAGTAAATAAACGAGTGGTCAGAATGGATCCAAAGCAAATAAATATATATACATCTTGGAATATTGGGTACGTGTGCATGCATGGCTCTCTGGCTAATGTATCATGGGTGCATGAGCCTTAACATGAATCACGCGTGCCGACATAAGCCTTGAGATATGCTTCCTCCGTAGATTTTTATAAGATGTTTTGTGGTGGTGCAACGAAATCACCGTGGTCGTGAGACTCGTGGTGAGCATGGTGCTGATTTGCGGCCTCACCTTCTTCCTCTTCCTCTTTCTCCGCCACGACAATATAACAAGTTGGCGCACGCCAGCGGCAGGGGCAGGAAGATTGAGTTCGAGACCCAAAGGAATAGGAAGCCAAGGCCGACGACGGACTCGAGCACGGATGAGCGTAGAGGGGCAGAGCAGGATGCTGACGATGATCTCGGCCATTATTTTTTGGACGTGGTTAATTTTTTTGAATGCGTTTATTTTTTTATAGAAAATTGTACGAGAACCCGAACTGCTTGGTTTATTATAGGTAAATCGGGCGAAAAACCGAACAACGGCAAGCCACACCTACCGTTCTGCTGTTTGGTTTAGCTTTGTCAGCCATATTTTGGAAATCCCTAATCAAACCAAACAAGATTTCATCAAAGAGCGAACCTTCAAACAACCGAATTCCACCAAAATGTAGCTGGAAAATACACGTATGAGCGAATCTTCGAACGATTTCTAAAAATCTGCTGCGAAAAATCGAAATATGTCCGAAAGGTGCTTCCGATTTCCGCAGCAGATTTTCAAAAATCCACAGACGAACCAAACAGGGCCTAAGGGCCAGTTCTTTTGCAGCTTATTTACAGCGGTGAAAATAAATTGTTTCTCTCCTAGCTTATTCTAAAAGCCCAACTTAAAATTGTATTTTTTATTTTTAAAATGGGCTTCTAGAATAAGTTGGGGAGGGACAACTTATTTCCACCGTTGGAAATAAATTGCGGAAGAACAAGCCCTAAAGTAGCACGATGCATACAAGACGCCAGAAGGTCATCCAACACTGGGTTGCCACACGAATATCTACCAATATCGTCAACAACGAAGAAAAACGATATGCCAAATGAAAGAGATCATATGCCACTATGATACTACCAGACTGATAGTCATAGATGCTCTCCGCTCCTTGCATGTGAAGGATGCTCCAATAACCCACCATTAACGAGAAGAGCATCGTTGGTCTTACGAACGTCAAGCGATGAACCCTCGTCGATCTCCATTAGCCACGGTCCCTCTAACCAGGTCGAACTCTAAAACGATGCCTCGGATGTGACGAAGGAACACCGGGACATCCAGATCTGCATTTTTTTTAAACGGTACCAATTCGCAACCTTGACCCAACATGGTAGTACTTGCTTGAATTAACTCTTGAAATCAAATTACGTTCAAAAAAAAAACTCTTGAAATCAAAAGAACTGCTAGAATGCTCCCGAGTCCCGACGAAGAGAAGGAGAGCGCCTCCCTGCGAGCTCCCCGGCGCGACAGCTAGGGTTCCTAGCCACCGCCGGCCTGCCGCCGCGGCCCGTCCAGCCGGACGAAGCCTCCGCTGCCCCGCCGCCGGCACAGCATCCCAGCGGCGCCTCCCTCCCTGGAGCAGCTGCTCCCGCCCAGAAACGCCGCCGCCCGGAGCTACGCCGGCGACCAAAATCCACAGGCAGGTAGCCACCACTCCTGCCTCATCCCTCATCCCCCCCCCCCCTCCCTCCTTACTCCACGCCTGCCGCCCGGAGCTACGCCGGCGACCAATATCCTCTGTTTGTTCACCACCCCCCCCCCCCCCCCCCCCCCGCGCGGGATTTTCGCATTGGATTACTCACTTGCTCTAGATTTGGTATTGTGAGAATACAATCCTGGCAATTTCCTGACGATTAGTGATTGCTGCATGTTTTTCCGGTGCATGTTGAAGTAAAGTTTCACATGTGAAACAATTTTTGCTTCACAGGTGTTTGTGATAATGCTTGTAGGGGCAAACCACCTTTCGTGCTATGCCATGATAAGATAGATGTAAAGCTAGCTAATGATTTGATTTTCTGCTCCATGTTCATTTTATACTTACTGAAAAGTCTAATTCAAACCCTTTGGAACTTGGAGCTGGAACAGGGCATCAACATTGCCTGAGAGGCTTGAAGCGGCTTGGGCGTCCACAGTAGAGCAAATAAGAAGGTAGTCTGCTGTTCCTAGCTTCTATACATATATTGTCCACAGTATGACTGACGCCTCTTCTCCCTGATTCAGAAACTTGCAGAACCTTCACCCGCTCGGATGGAGAACCAAAAGAATACCAGACTCAAGGCACTGCCGCCTATCCCTTCCCCACTTCTGTACCCTGCCCGTCTCTCCACTCTTCTTGTCTCATTTTTCTCCCCTTTTACACCGCTGCATTGTTGCACACAGAAGAGGAAGCTTCTGAACGATGGGACGGCGCGGGAGCAGGAGCCTGCTATCAATGAGATGTGCAAAGGTAAAGTTGAGTGAATTCCGCCTTCTCGGCCTGAGATGTTTTTTTTTACATTTTGTGATTTGGATGATGCAGCCCTAAAGGAGATGGAAAGCGAGCTCCAGAACCTCCGGGACGAGAACAACTGGCTCCGCGACGAGCTGTAAGATCAAATGCTTCTGTAGTGAATGACGGCCGAGACGCTTGTTCCTCTTCTTTATGGTGTTGTTGGTTCTTTTATTCCAGCCTTGGCAAGGACCGACAGATTGCGGAGACACGGACACTTTTAGCTGACAGGGAGCACCTGCTTTCGAAGACCCAGACACTACTAGTTGACAGGGAGCAGCAGCTTGCGTCCCAGTCACTTCTAGTTGACAGTGAGTTTCCTTGTCTAATTTTGAGTAATTCTCCCTTTACCATTTGGTCCAAGTTAATGCTTGGAATGATAAAGAATGGAGATTGGTGGTCTGTCAGCATAAAATATGCATTTATGGGGATTAATACACATGTCATCTTCAAATAGAGAACATTAATGTGTCTGATGGAGAGTACTTTACTGATTAACAGATGTCTATACCTCAGATCAACTTATCTTTGTTGGTCTAAATTTCGGGCAACTCACATATCTTAGTATTTGAATGGTGTAAGCAACTACTACTCAAGGCTGTGACATCTCTGTAGACCAGGCTTAATTATTTGAGTAGATTTTTTTTGAATCTTAATTTGCTGATTGCCGCAATTCTTTGATATTTAGTCTGAAAATTAAACACCTAAAATGCTGATTGCCTGAGTTGATCCCCATTTATATGATATACTTATGCTCAAAGAGAGTTGGAAAATTAGCAACAAACAAGACATATCACATGATATTAGTCAACAAATTGAACAGTTATTTTGATATTTCTCACTATTATAGTAATCTATTCTGAATGGGCTATTGTTATATGAAATTGTAACACGTGTATGAATATATGACTGTGTCAACACGGGCCCACACCCTATTGCAGAAGTACACTTTGTGCAGACAAAAAAAAGTCAAAAAAATCATAGATGAGCAACATGCTAGAAAATGTGCACTTGCAAAAAGGCATGCAAAAAACATGACCATTTGCGAACTGTTCTCTTGAGTAAGGCAAAAAGTAGTGCACATATAGTGCTACATTGGTCCTTCATCTCTGTCTTTTTTTTGGTACAATACAAATACATAACTTTTTTCCAAAATTTTCAACAACTTTTAGCAAGTGCACATGTTATAGCATATTACAACCATGACTGTTTACCACATTTATTGGAAAATTTAGGGTGCATGTTCTAGAAGTGAGGGTGGGTGCAGCGAGTTGTGGAAAATTCACATTCGATGTTTGTTGACTGCCAACTTGTACTGGGTTGTGAACTTGTGATACTGCCATACTGACCGTCTTTAGCTTGAATCAGTTACTCAGTTTTGTAATTATGTCTCTGAAAGTTGGAATTTGATGAAATGGTTGTTCTATGCTTATATACAAGTGAAAAGTTTACAACAAAACCTACTTGCATCATTGTATTTTGTACTTCTATAAAGCTGATGGTGTTGCATTTATCTGCATGTCTCTACCGTGGTCCAAATATGCTTATGCTTCACATTCTGTTTGGCTCTAATGATCATTAAGTGCTTACCCAGCATTTTTACATTTCCAGTACTATGTTACTAGTATCTTGCAAACATACAACACGGTAATGTAATTCATGGTTGTTTTATACTTGGTTAATAATCAGGTTCCATTCAAGTATGCCAGAGTGTAATAACATCCAACTTGTTTCTCGAAAAAACATACACATCTTATGAGGCACAGCAGTCCTTTGTAATTTCACCTATACCTTGTAGATTGCCAACAAATCTATTTCTATCTTTCATTCCTTTGGGTGATAACCAAGTTGATTTGGCTGCAATTTTGTTTACTCTGTTCTGCTTTTCTTATGCAGCAACGGAGTTTGAAACTGAAATTCTGAGGCTTAAGCGTCTCTTGGCTGAGAAGAATGAAACAAATAATTATACAGCTCTAGTGTCTCCTGAGACAATAACTGAAGTCATACAGAAGCAAACTCCGGTTTCACCTGCAAGGACACCAGTACAGTCCAGTGCATTTGTCCACCATGATAGCTTCCAGGATGAAGCTAGAGAGGCAAGTTGTTGAAACAGTCCAACAAGGGTAGATGATTATTTTGTGCTTTATATGCTGTTTCCTAAGCCTTTTTTTCATGGCTTGCATTGATTCTTCTGTAGCAGGACTGCTGTAGAAGAGGTGTTTGCTCCTCAGGTTAGTGATAATGTACAATTGGATTGCAGTTTGTATTTCTTCTCAGGCCTGTAGATTGGTTTTGACTTGTAAGTCTGTTGCTTTCAGGGAATGGGACGGATGAAAGTTCTCTTTCTTGTGTGTATCATATGCTGGTCGAATGTTTAGTTGGCATGAAATTTTCACTGACGGATGAAACAGAAGGATTCTCACTTTCAATCTGTCATGAAGCTACTGGTACATGCTAACACCAGTTTTTGCGTTGTTTAAATTAGCTACACAACATTAGTAGAATATGACACTAGAGTTACTTGTGGTTTGCATTTTACATTTCGGCATTGATATTTTGCATTCATGCATGTGATTTTATTTTATGTAACTGGCTAAGCTGGATATCTGGAGAGTAGTTATTATTTAGAGTGTCTGCCTCTGTAACTTGAAAAATGGCTCTTTATACTGCAAAATGTGGTCCCTAAATACACGTACAGTGTCAGCTTGCCTTCTAGCAAGAATTGTGCAGTTTTTTAGTTTTTTTTTGTATCGTAGTCCCTCTTTGATCTGGCCTTGCAACTTAAACAGTTTTATACTTGTGTGGACTTTATTAGATGTAGGACCATGCACACAATATTGTCAAGAGTGACATACAATGGTGACATGACAGTTAGAGACTAGACTTACCAGAACAGATTTCTGACCTTTAGTTATTGTTATCAGCACATGTCGTAATTAATTATAGCTGTGAAATAAAGCTATATAATATCCTTATTATTTGTTCACATGTTGAGGCTATGTTCCTGTCAATTAGTAATATATATAGCAGTATGTGGAGTGGCATGTTACCTATTATCTTGCTATCACCGACATGTGACAATTATGTTTTCACATTTATATTCCAGCGATAAAGATGTTGAACCCTTTGTTTGTCAACAAGAGGGAAGTACCTACCAAATGATTTTGCATCAGTTGATGTTTCATTTTGCGCCAATACAATTTTAAGCATAAAAAGCACATTATTATGTATAATAAAGGTGATAATGCAATCTTAATTGAGATGTTCAAGTTTTTTGCAGGTTATAATTTCAGCCTTACATGGTTAGAGCGACCTGATGGTGGTGGTGAATGGTCCTACAAATGCTCCTCACTAGGCACCCTGGAGAAGACCGCTTTGAAGTGGATGAAAGTGCAGGAAATACGGTTTACCATGGCAATGTGCCCTGTATTCTTTGAGCGGATATCGAGGCTCATCAGTCTAGGTCGATGAAAGTCGTGACTGGCTTAATAGTATAGGGCTCTAGATGTATGTAACATGGCTGAAACCGTTGGGGCTGTTGGCAGAACTGCCATTCTTAATGTGTGTGTATGTTTGTTTGCTGGGGGAATTTGATGATTCGCCCGAGCACTTGGGAGGATTTGTGCTGGTATTTATTACAATTGATCATTTGCAGCTACAACTTTTACCTGCAGTTTGATGATTTGCCAGAACTTTTTATCCAGTTTACTTGATTCTAGAGAACACACAAGAAAACTGTTTTCGGTCGCAGGCAATGGTTTGTTTTCGGCCGCTCAGTTTGTAAACAAACAGTTGGTACATGCAATTGTTGAGTAAAACCAAAAGCTCCAAGTTGAATTCATTGCTACTCATCAATTTATTCAGTAAGATATGTTCATCTCAGAAGAACAGAACCAACCCTACCCTGAATGTTTTCAGATCGTACCCAATCCTCAAACGCCTGCTTTGCAGAACTTTCGGATGTGACTATCCCGTGCCACACATGATTTCCAACTAATTGAAGTTTTGAGGTGCCATATTTGCCCAAAACTATTCATGGTCCACATGCCATTGCACAATCTGGCAATGAGGCGCTAAGACTTGAAGGGAGAACCGAAGAAGAAACCATTTGGAAGCATTACAGAGAAAACATATACTCCCTAATACATGACATGGTTTTAGTTCAAATTTAAAAACCATGTCATGTATTTCCGATCAGAGGAAGTACTATTTGCCATTTTCACAGATATTAACAATTTACGCAAAGAGGTGGAGAAGCCATGCCACACACCAGTCTGATCGTTGCACGTGTCGTGTCACATGAAAGAATGTACCATATCAACGATTTCACCCGACATATCGCCACAAATCATTATAAAAATACGACCTGATACCATTATATTTGCATGAACAACATGCATATACACAGAGCAAACTGCACACCGATACCAACCAGGAGCCAAAGGAACATAATCATCAGAATTCGGATATTGTGCACACATATGTGATCAAACAGAAGGGGTGTCATATTTGCCCCCAAACTATTAACAAGATAAGTACATTCCATTGTGCAATCTGGCGATGAGGCGTTAAGAGTCGAGAGGGAACCGAAGAAATCATTTGGAAGCATTACAGAGAACAAATCAATCTTTGCCATTTTGGACAATTTGCGCAAACAGGTGGACGAGCCATGCCACCACACAACAGTCTGAGCACGGCGTGGCGTAGAACCACATGGAAGCAATGTAACATGGCATCGATTTCGCATGAACAACATGCATATACATTCATATATTGTAGTGTAGTAGGATAGCAGGGCAGCAAATTAGGAGATACAGGGATCCATTTCCGATGCGGCGATCCACTCACAACAAAATTACTACTACATCATAAACGATAGCATAATATTCACATGAACATTGGCACACGGAACTAAGTGATTGATTAAACATGGGCAGCAACAAAATGGACAAGATATGATTTATTTGGGCACGAGCATCAGCAAGCAGTTCATCGATCGATCTAGAGACCAACATCACACACGCAGACAGGAGGAAACAGACGAGCCTCAGATCAGAGCAGAGCAGGGGGAGGAGGAGGAGTAAGCCGTAAGCAGGGAAGAGGAGCCGAGCCGGTCACACGGGCGGGAGGGGAGGGCCCTGCTCCTCCTCCTGCTTGCTGGCGGCGACGGAGACGGGGACGGCGGGGGAGTGGGAGTCGTCGTCGTGGGGGTGGTCGGAGGGGGCAGCGGCGAGCATGAGGGGGCGGTCGTTGGCCTCCTCGTGGTCGTCGTCGTCGTCGTCGTCGGTGGAGAGGTTGATGCAGGAGCAGCGCTCGAGCGAGGCGAAGAAGGCGGAGGTGACCCCCGCGCCGAACCAGCTCGCCCAGCTCTGATCCATCGTCCGCCGGCGTGGAGGGCGGCGATCTGCTTGCTAGGGTTTGGTCGGAGGAAGACGGGGAGGCGACTAGGCGAGAGTAGAGAAGACTGGAGAGGGGGAATGGGGGGGAGGCTGGCGAGATCCACGGGATACTTTCTCGGTTTCTCCACGACCCCAAATACAGTTGTAGCCGTACTACTTTTCTTTTCCCATTTTCTTTTGAGCGGTCATTTTCTCACATTAACAACATACCAACTTTACTATAAACCATACTAACTACTAGTAGTGATCATAGTATTTTTTGCGCAAAATTATGATGCATTTCTTGTGTGTGCAAAATATGTATTTGTAATTTATAAAAGAAATGAAAATGTTTGTAGCGCGAGCCAGCGCGCCGTCGGTTCATACCTAGGAGAAGGGAGGCCGCAACTGCCATCCGCACCTTGCCGCCGAGCCCAAACGTTGTGTCACGCCAACACCGATGATCCGTGCAACCCCGCGAACTACCACCACCGGTCCGGTCCGAAGCACTGGAAGACCCAATCGGAACCAACACCTACCACCAAAGGGAAGCCCCAGCCAGGAAACACCACCGATGTTGGTGGGAGCCCCACGCCACCCGAGGCACCGACGACAGATCTAGACGCACCAAATCGAGCCACCAAGGTGACCACAAACGCACACTGAACAACCCTTCACGCCGCCACCAAGAGTCACCGAGGGCGCAACACCACAGGAGAGTCCACCGTTAACGCACCATGGCCGCACCAAGGCGCCAGCGCGCTACCACCTGCCCGCGATAGAGTCCCCAGTCGAGGGGAGAGGAGGTCTCACTGGCGCTGAAGCCAACTGAGCTTTGCCTGGCGGCGCGCCATGACAACGATGAGGAGAAGGAAGGGAAGAACCCCCTTGCCGACCGCTAGTGTTGGCCTGCCATGGCCGCCCGCGAGAGCGTTGTGGCTGGGTAGGGTTTTTCTCTGATGTGCGTGTCTGTGTGGATGATTTGCAACCTACATTTAGGAATAGCTACCAAGATGCAAAGATGTGGTATATTGAAATATCTATTTTAAGGGGGTCCTAGGTCATCTTTTAACATTAAGTACTCCATAAATTTAACATTTTTCTATCTTCTGAGAAACACTCCATAAGTCAAGCTGGTTGAATTTGAGCAGATCTCCTTCTCTTCACGTACGGCGGCGCGACACGGGGAAATCAAACATGATATGCGCTTTGGGTTGACGTGGGATGCCTTGTCATTTCTAAATAAAAATATATACATAAATTCAAAATATTGTTCAAATTTTTTACTTTATTAAAAAGTAATTAAAAGATGTCCATGTTTTTGTAAAATAATGTGAATTAAAAAATAAAAAACTTTAAATAATGTTTCTAAATTGAAAAAAGTTCCCAAATTTAAAAGTAAAAAATTTTAAAAATTGATTTTTTTTGTTCATGATTTTGAAGAAAAATCATGAATTTGAGGATATTCACGTATCCAAAAATGTTTGTGAGTTTGAAAAAAAAATCATGATTTAAAAAAATCATGAAAAGCAAAAAAATGTTGACAAATCCTACACATATCTGCCGAGTTTGAGGCAATTCAGGCATATTGGTGCTTTTTCTTTTGAGGTGTTTCAGACATATTGGTTGCATGCCAGCCAATCTACAAGCGTGTTTGCAGCCCAGCTAAACACAATCACAAATCTGGTTAAAGGCCGAACAACACATAACCAGTTTGTTTCCACCCAATTCAGAAAAATTCCATAAGTTAAGAATTTTATAAACAACCGCTGGACATAATGGATTAGCATCCCCTTATTTTCGTTTGCAAATGGTGGGAGCATTTGTTGTACAATTTATTCGAATGTACATGTGTGAACCTGTTACAGGACACGGGCTTCGTTTTTCAGTTTGTCAAGGAGCTCGTCGACCGACGAGAGGATTACCCCAGCTTTCCTCTTTGGTGGTTCATCCACCCGGAGCACCTCCATGTCTGACCTGATATCGACGTTCAGGTCCGCAGGGGTGACTTTCTTGATCACCTTTGATTTCGCCTTCATTATGTTGGGCAGCGTCGCGTACCGGGGCTGGTTCAGTCTCAGATCAGTGCTGCAGAGCAGAAACCATGATGTATATATTAGATCAAACAAAGTCGCAGAAATGGGAACCAAACTGTGCCCTGTGAGTACTAAGCATAAGCATAAGAACTGAACATTTCATCCATGGAAAGAAGCTTGAGTACATTTGTGCTCCAATGATACTATGACCAATGAGCAATCTAATGAAAATAAAAACAGAGACGTGTTACGGAGCATACGTGATCACCGCTGGTAAATCCAAGCAGATGGTCTCAGTTCCACCATCGACCTCCCTCTCAACTGTAGCTCTTTGCTTATCCTTGTCAATTATCACCTGACAAAATAAAACCCACCTTTAACTACAGTTTTCTGTTAAACAGAATCTTGTGAACCATTGTCATGGAAATCTGACAAAAATACATAAGGACAGCACAATAGAAGAGATGGTCAAGAATTGATTTTCATTTTTCTCTATTTAAGGGAACAATTTCCCAATATTTGCTTCCTTTGTTGCTTAGCCATATTTGGTCCACAAGGACGAAACAAAATGTTAGTCGAAGAAATGAAATTACATGTTTCTAGGGAAGTGGGATTAAATAAGATTGAAACTGTGTCAACAGTAAGTTCTTTCCTCACTCAAAAAACTTATTTCTAGAATCCAAATGCAATCGAAATCCATAAACAAACAACAACAAAGCCTGTCAGCCCCAAACAAGTTGGGGTAGGCATGCAATCGAAATCCATACTAGTACCAATTAGTCACTCAAAATTGCGATAAAAGTTGCATGCAGTTGCATTTTGCTTATTTGAATAAGTATGAAAGATTAGGTGTTGACTAAAGTGATTTAGTAAAGCTGAAAGGACTGTGAACAATGACAAAAACCTCCATGAATGATCTTATTCGTGACATTCTTGCTGATATCTGAAAAGAATAAAGAACAACAAACCTTTGAGGCGAAGGTTCCCTGCGGCCAGTTGAGCAATGCAGCTAGCATTTGTCCTGTTTGATTGCAATCATCATCAATTGCCTGTAATTACAGATGGAAGAAGTTAGGATTATTAACAGATATACTCCAAATCTGAACTTTCTTCACACATTTCTTCTTGTCAATCTTTTGTTCTCGTTCTTCATGACAACACTTTGCAGTAAAGCTTATTTCTTAGTGATGAGTTATTGCAAAAAAGAAGTTGCAAACATTCAAAGAAAACACAACATGTTAAAGAAAAGTAAGCAATTAAGTCAACAGGAAGAAAACAAATGCAGACATCTCTGGCCTTCAGGCAATCAGGGAAACATTTTGAGCTACAGTTTTATCATGTTAATATCCCTTAAGAGAAGGAAATATTCTAATTTGATCAATAGAGTAGTTTACGCATGATGGTCAACCACATCATTGTAATGTTATCTCTTTCCCTGTTATCCTATCTAATGAACAGATAGACGTGTATAGTTCTAGTAAATAGTTCTGTTTTGAACATCTGAGTTACAACTGGCATATGTAAGCAATTTCTGCGATGGTTCCTGTCCGAAATTGTATGGACTGCGCACATGCTTCCATCTTTTATTTTACAGCTAGGCTAGATCCACAAGAACCTGTCAACTTGGTAATTAAGCGGGTCTCTGTAACGACTGTCCGATCAGACATTGTTCTCAACAAAATTAATTTTAGCAATGCTTTCAGTTTAACTTCAGACAATGAAACCAAGGATGCAGGTGTTATATAAGCAGTGAATGTGATGAGGTTGAGCATGTTTTGTGTCAGAAAGACCAAAGGAACATGATATTAAATGGATAAGAAACTGACTCAATTCTGACTTTTCGGTGGCTAAAAAAGTTCAACAATGTAAATAACCCTGCTACCTAGCATCTCAAAATCATCGAGAGGAGGATTAAGTTTGGCTCCTATCTCTCAATTTATCCATGCATTTAGCTACCCAAATCTCATTTTTGGGGTGAAAATCAGTAGGCCTAGGCATTTTTTCCTAGCTAAGCAGTGAGATTCACACACAAATTCAGAGGCATATGAGAGATTAGGAAAAACTGGTAGAATCGAGGCCCATCTGACTGAGACGGAGACAACCTACCTGCTTGCCGAGGATGACGAGGCCGGGGCTCTCCTGGAGCGCGAGGGAGCGGAGGATCTTGGCGACGGCGAGGGGGAGGAGCGGGCGGGCGGGGTCGGGGTCGTGGAGGACGTGGACGGCGCGGTCGGCGCCCATGGCGAGCGCGGTGCGGAGCGTGTCGGCGGCCTGCGCGGGGCCGACGGTGGCGGCGACGACCTCGGATGCGGCGCCGGCCTCGCGCAGCCGCAGCGCCTCCTCGACGGCGATCTCGCAGAAGGGGTTCATGGACATCTTGACGCTGGCCGTGTCGACGCCCGTCCGGTCCGGCCTCACCCGCACCTTGACCGCGTAGTCCACCACCCGCTTCACCGCCACCAGGATCTTCATGCCGGCGGCGGCAATGGCGATGTAAAATCAAACGCTTTGCTCCGGTTCTCTCTCTCTCTCTCTCTCTCTCTCTCTCTCTCTCTCTGTCCCCTGTTCCCCTGGTCCAAGTTTCTGATCCGACTGACCTAGGCCCGAACCGGGGAGATCGGAAGGTGGTCGGAGGCGGCGCGGGGCTGGGCGACGGCGAGCTCTGGCGGCGGCGGGGAGTTGGGGGGCGAGCACTGATGAAGCTGAGAAGAGCAGAGCGGCCAAGAAGCAAGCAGTTGCGAGTTGTAGTTTCTCACTACTACTGCTGAGTCATCAGAGCTCACCCACAAATCTCAGTCGTGTGTGCTCTCCAACTTAATTTTCTATTCGTTATCAAGTATTCCCTCTGTTCACAAATACGGAATAGATGATATGATTTTAGTTTAAATTTAAATTAAAACCGTGTCATTTATTTATGAACGGATGGCGTATTTTGAATGGAGATATAACAAGTTTTGATTTTATTTAACAGGCTATAATCTTGTTTCATTATTTGCATAGTGAAAACATATCCCATTGATTAAAAAGTTCAAGAGAAGATATATAAAAGATAAAAGCGCGAGCTCAAAGCATCTTCTAAAACGGGCCTGTACGCAATCGAAAGATCCATTAAGCAAGAAAAATCTAACAACGCCACAAAATCTGCCCATCGAAAGTTTAGTAAAACCAACCGCTCACACATGAGCAAACAGACCAACGACTCACACAATCAAGTGTAACAAAATCAAACGATAGGCTCTCAAAACACCAACAGCTTGGCGAAGATTCTTCCTGCACTAGGTACATATCCTCATCATGTTTGAGGCGTCGAAGGATCACCATCCTCCGTTTTAGCGTATCTTGATTTTCTTTTTTCAACAAAGCTACACAGTACTACCTCCGTTTTAAAATAACTATCTCAAATTTATATTAGTTTTAATACAAAATTGTACCAAGGTATGACAATTATTTCGGAACGGAGAGAATATGTAAGAAGCACGCTTCCCTCCACCAAATACAATCATGGTAATATATTAAGGAATCTCTGAATAGTTTTTTTTAATCTAGTTCAGGCAACTACAAAAACTGAAAAGAAAAATAAAGATGATGTATGGTGATGAACACTAGCTTCGATATAATCTGGTGCACACCGCAATAGTTCCAGAGCACCGAGTTTGCAAGGCACCGGCAACACCGACCCTCCTAGGCCCGCACGACAACGCCGAGCACTGCCCCAATTCTAGGAGCACGACATCAAAATCCTGCAATCCACCACACAACTCCCCCACAAGGCTATCCTGCACGGACACCGGCATGACCACGTCGCGGCCCCTCGCCACAAAGGGCAGATCCATCGTCTTCCCTGGCTTGACGCACATCCGCTGCGTCGTGGGCACGCTGGTGGCCAAGGAGACGCCATGGTAGGACACCCACACGTACGTGCCAGGATGGACGCACTTCTTGAACAATAGCGTGTGCGGGGCGACGCGGAAGGTGAGGTTGAACTCCGGGGAGAGCAGCGCGGGGCGGCGTGCGAGATCGGTGGTCAGGTCGAGGCCGGAGACAGAGTCGATCGCGGCGTAGTAATTAGGCGGTTCGGTGGAATGGGACACAAAGAAGGCAATGGCGGCTGTGAGGAGCGTGGACGGCAATACGATGAACACGATGAATAACATCCACTTGGGCAGCTCTTCTGCCGTCATGGCGTGCCTAGGTTGAGGATCCATATCCATATTCGTATATATGCAGCGCAGCCGATCGAAACCGAGGTGTTGTTGTTGAAGTTGCTTTGGGGTTGGGGTTTGTATTTATGGAACGGGTTGATATATAGACGTACGTGTTGCTGAAGGATACGCGTGCAACGTGCACCGACGGGCAGTCGATTTGTTTTCTACCATATAGACGTGGATGCATGTTTCCTTCTTGAAAGATGCATGCATGATTTCGTACGTACGTGTGTTAGCTAGACAAAAGGAACATATCACGAAGTCGATTGGTTTCCAAATTATCTCTGTAAAAAGTAAAACCACTTGGGCGCCGTGCAAATGTTTATAGTACTCTGCTGATTTCAGCCCGACCGATGATGTTGAACAAGAAGTATAGTTATGAAGTAGACTGACTACCTCCTGCACTCCCGTCGCAAGGAGCCGAGATCGCCGACCCGTGTAGCCCCGCAGGACCTCGTGTCGTACCTCGATCGGCCACGGAGCACAACGTCAAAAAATCTGCTCCCCGCGTCGCAAATCGGTGGCGAGGCCGGCCAGCACATCCCCGGGCATGACCACCCCGCGTTCCTCGGCCCGGCGCAGATGCTCTCCGTCACTGAGACCCCACGGTAGGACACCTCCACGTACATGCCGGCCTCGACACACTCGGTGACCCAGAGGGACGTGGAGGCGACGCGAAAGGTGAGGTTGAACTCTGGGTCCGGCGTGGGCGGCGGTCGAGGCCGGAGATGGAGTTGATGGCGATGTGTCTCGACGTCGGTTTGGTCCAGGCAGAAGGATCCGGCGGCTAGGAGGAGGAGTAACACCACCACCACGTACCACAGCCAACGATGGATAGAGAGATTTTATGTGAACTAACCAATGCTCAGATTTTATAGGACGCGCGTGCAATTAACCTGGACCGACGAGATGACCGGTCGATTAATTTCCTCCTTCTTCATGGACAATGCATGTATCGCATGGTTTCCTACGCGTGTAGTCGTGACCGATCATAACGTCCAACGAAAAGATTTGATTACATTATTTATACGTAAACTTACTATGAAGGTACAGTTTCATACAAAAACTTGCAAAATGACACAACTCAGCCCCTAAACTTAATTTGTGAAAACAAATTGATACAAATTAGTTCGAAACTTACCACATTGTATGATACATCGTCATAGGCAGTTGACCCACGTCCAAGAAAAATTACAGGAGACCCCCAACATACTTTTAGTTTGAAATAAACATTTTTTATGCTCGACATTATATGTTAATCAAGCATTTGCTACATATTTTTAATGAAACTAAGTGAAACATCAGCCTCTATATTGGAAAAACATAGTTCGACTCCCAGGTGGGTTACCATTTTTTTTAGAAATAACCTGAGCAACAATTCTAAATGCAGTGCAACACTGATAATTAAGAAAATTCAGCATAAACATCACTTACTGAATAATTATAGATGAACAACACAACTTGAGAACATGTGAAGATGATCACCAAATCCATTTTGTGGAATCACCTCACCATTGTCGTGATGATGCGACTCCATCATGAGTTAATCTCATCGAAGACGACTAACCATGCAGTGTTGCCTTAGGGTCGATGAGAAACAGAAAGGTAAAGAGGTCGATGATACGAAGCGACAGTGCTGAAAATACTAATTGTTATTCCCAAGATTTTCAAGCTGCTGCTATTTTATCACATGCTAGTGTTTTACAAGCATAAGAGAAACGTAACTTGATCCTGGAAAAAAGAGATGTGGCTGAGGTAGAAGACGTCCAAGCACAGACAAATATAGTCGATGAACATATATTTTACATTGGCTCTGTTCTAGTGAAGATTCCATGGACAGCTGATCTAGAGGAAGAAACTGTCAAGCCTACTTTTAGAACGCCTCCATGTGGTTATTTTTTCATTGAAAAGAATTTTAATCCAAGTTTTTAGGTGGCAGCGTGAGAGTTCAATTCCTTTTAATCTAGTAGTACTAGTTACGTGGAAGTCCTAATCCTTAGGGGATCAATCTGTCCGGTTAGTTAGTAAGGTAGGATTTGTTTAGTTGGAAAGGAAAGTTAGAGTCTGTATCAAATATGCTTTGCATGTCGGTTCAGCTAAGGTGATGACGCCTATATAAAGGGCTGGCTTCGACCGATGTAAGGGGGATTTTTGGATCGTTGGTGAGTCAAGAAAAAGTCAGAAAACGTCCCATGTCGAGGGACACCAAATATCGTCTTTGTTGCTGATTCGTTGTGATTTTGTTGCTGCTGCGCGTAGAGTTGATCTAATCTACTCGACGCAAGTTTTCGATATTACGGTCTTGCATCTTTGCTCGATCGAAATTTCTTGTTGCTACTGTTGTGCCGTGAAAGATCGAACAGTTTACACGCACAATTTTGCATTTGGCTTATTCGTACGTACCTTATCAGGGCGTCTGCTGACCTGAAGATGGGCGCGGAGACGATCAAGAACAACGCTACTCAGATGATGATGCTGTGCAACAGGGTGGTGGAGAACATCTAGATGGTTTGCGGTTCCGTGGGTTTGTGTTAGGTTGATTTTGCTTTTGGCTATGTTGGTTTTATCTGTAGTGGTCTTAGTGGGTGTCGTGACTTGTGGTTGTAAGTTGGACAAAGTGTTGAATTTAGTGGTCTAGATGGGCGATTACCTACTGGGTTTTTGCCCCATTGCTGGGATTTAATTTTTACGGATCTTTAGGCTGTGGGTTTCCCAGTAGGTATGCTTGCATCTATTCCCTTACCCCAATCTTCTATCGAACACTGTATTTCCGTTATGCTATAATGGAAAGGGGTGTGCCCGGCTCTTCATGCATGAATGCATCTTCCAAGAAGGAACATGCATCTATGCAAAAAAGAACTATGCAAAATAAATAAATAAAGGAACATGCAACCACGTATGGTAGGAAATTCTGCCGCAACGCATCTACTCCCTCCGTTCCAAATTATAGGTCGTTGGAGCAATTTTCGGACCAGATGAAAACAGCATGAAATGACGGTTGTGCCCCTAGCTAGATTTGAATCGTTTTCTTCTTCCTCCAGTCGACCTGTTGGAATCTGGATCCCCCACCTCCCGCCACCTCCGCCAGATCCCCCACCTCCGCCAGATCCGCCAGAGGTCGAGCAGCAACAGCAGCAGGTCCCCAGCAGCGCCTCCGCCTGAATTGCCCAACAACGCCTAACAGCTCTTCTCCAGGCCTCCCTGTAGTTGTGCCTGCTGCTGCCCCTGCTCCATCTCCAGGAAGCAGCAGCAGTTCCAACACCTCAGCTTTTCCTGCAAATTCAATTCAATCGTTGATCATTAGGATAGCAGCAGCAACATCAGTTTGACATACGTACTCCAGTTTGACACCAACAACAATTTGATAGAACTTGATGCAGGACATAAAGCTTGAAATTGATGCATTTGATTTGAAGACCTAGCTAGCAGTTTCATAGCAGTTGATGCAAAGCTTGAACCAAAACAACACCTGTAATTTACTCCAGCAATTTAAGTACTCCTAGCTAGTACATCATATGAACCAAAACAGCAAAGTAAATTACTCCTAGCTAGGTTTAAACAAGAAAGAATCAAATGCACAATAGCAAGCAACAAGCAGAGCAAGAGTACATTTAAAAGATGGAAGATACACACACACAAACAGCAGTTTCATTTGACGAGTACAGTAGTAACACACACAAAATTAAGATGTTTGTAAATACACTAAGCTAATTTAAATACAGTGGATAAATAATCCATTTAATTTTAAAAGGTTTATTTAATTCAAATTTAAAAGAACAGCTACACCAAGCTACTCCCAATTTGTAGACTAAGAACATACATTAGCAGGTTCAGTTAAGAACAAACATATTTCAGTTGACGATGGCTTCTTCACCGCGGCAGCGGCAGCAATGACGTCTTCCTCCCTCTTGTCCCACAGCACTGAGCAGTAGGTCAGCATCAGGCCACCATGTTGTAGAACCGCAACTGCCATCTCGACGGTGATCGTTGATTCATAGGCTACACTTTCAGTGTAGAAATTATGAAGTCCAGTTATCAAACTTGAATGAATTATCAGTAACTGATCTCCACATCAGTAACCCCTAATAATATTATCTTATCTTGGTAAAGAATCACAAAAGTGTGGTCAGGTGACATGAGTCAAGAACTCCAGTTTTACAAAATAATGACATAATCATGTTTAATCCTGGAGTACGTAGAATCCAAGCTTTTTGGTCCTAGCCTGCCCCCTAAATTATGTTGGATTCAGGGTGCCAAGTGCTCCTAAGTCCTAGCCTTGGAGTAAGTAAACTAGCAAGTGAATCAAAATTTTGCTATCGAGATCGGAGTTTCACATGCACATGTATCGTGGATCAAAAGTCACACATGATAGTGAGCAGCAGCACTTTTCTTTTCCTTTTACCTGAAAGTGCGAGAGGTTGGAGCCCGGCCTGACGTTCGCCGGCCGCATCTCCATTGCGAGGAACAAAGCTTCAGGAAGTAGCAGCAAGCAGTACTCCTCCTTCCCTCCTCCTCCTCTTCCTTGGCGTAAGTTGGTGCAGCTCCTAGTCGGCCCACGCGGACAAGATGCACGCAGACGGCGAGGCAGGTGAAGATGCCGACGACGATGGTGACGAGCCGCTACTGCGCCAGCGCCACCAGCTCCTTGATGCGGTACCCAAACACCGTCAGATCCAGCTTCCCGTAGCCAGATCCAGCGGGTACACCGCCGCCACCGCCACATCCAACTCCCATCGCCTCCTCACAAAGTGATCCAACTCCCTCGCTACGGATTGACCTCCTCAGTGGATAAAAATTGAAACTTTTTTCACTGGATATGGAGAGAAAGGGGAAGACAGAGACGAGGGCCATGGAGAGGGTGGGGACGCGGTGGAGATGGCGGCGACGCGACCGAGGCGGCGGCAACGCGAGCAGGCAGTGGGAGCAGGCAAGAAGAGCAAGCGGAAGAGGAAATCTCCACTGGGCGAGGAGAGCGAGCGAGTGACTGACCGAGCAAGGGTAAAATTGGAAAAAGAGGGGAATATCGCTTCGCAAAAATATTTGTACGTGATGGCGCCGACGACCTATAATTCGGAACAGAGGGAGTATATATCAACCCGTTCCATAAATACAAACCCCAACCCCAACTAACTCAAACAACACACAACACCATGATGGCCGCCAATCCTCACCAGCTCTCCTATAGTCAGCCGGCAGAAGAGCCGCCCAAGTGGATGTTGTTCTGCTGCCTTCTCTTGATCTTTGGCTTACCGATCATGCTCCTCACATCCGCCACTACTAACTACTTTATGTACCATTCCGCTCATGCCGGTGTCCGTGCAGGATAGGCTCGTGGGGGAGTTGCGTGGTGGATTGCAGGATTTTGATGTCGTGCTCCTAGAATTGGGGCAGTGCTCGGCGTTGTCGTGCGGGGCTAGGAGAGTCGGTGATGTCGGTGCCTTGCAAACTCGGTGTACTCGATCGGACTATTGCGATGTGCACCAAATTATACCGAAGCTAGTGTTGATCACCATACATCATCTTTATTTTTCTTTTCAGTTTCAAGCGTAGAACAATTTGTTATCACTCGTCATATAATATTTTTTTTTCTTGTTCTTGTTGATGACAAACTTTGTATATCTACAATAATTCAAGACTCATATGTATATCAACTATTTGATGATTGCTCTCGCTTGGAAGTTTTGGCCAATCCTAAAAACCAAGGTCTTCGATTTATTTCATAGCTTTTACTCTCTCTCTGGGGATATCTCTTGTCTAAATAGATCCCTTATTGTCCTCCTGCCCAAGGGTGTCGCTTCCCCCTCACCGGATGCTTTCCGCCCCATCTCGCTACAAAACTGCCCTGTTAAAGCCATTTCTAAACTTCTCACCAACCGCCTTAAACCAGTAATCCCCCTTCTTGTCCACCCAGACCAAACTGGGTTCATTGCCGGGCGTTCCATCGCGGAAAATTTCCTCTACGCCGCTAACATCCTACATGTCTGCGCTCGTAAAAAAGTCCCAACAATGGTTATCAAGCTCGATTTCTCAAAAGCTTTCGACTCGGTTTGTTGGTCGTCCCTTCTTGACCTGCTTCAAATTAGGGGATTCTCCCCCATGTGGATTGCATGGATAGAAAATCTACTAAAGTCAGGGAAAACTGCTGTCCTTATGAATGGAACCCCGGGTCCTTGGATCTCATGCAAACGCGGGCTTAGGCAGGGAGACCCACTCTCTCCTTTCCTTTTTATCATCATCGCCGACGTTCTTCAACGTATGCTCAACCATGCCTCTGTGCTGCAACAAATTGCACACCCAATTAACGATGAACTACACTGTCCCGTCCTTCAATACGCAGACGACACGTTAATTATTCTCAAAGCAGACTCACAAGCCGCCGCAAACCTAAAACGCATCCTCACGGATTTTTCAGCGGCAACTGGCCTCTCTATTAACTACTCCAAGACTACTCTTGTCCCCCTTAACATTGACGATCAAATAGCCGCCGACATTGCCCTCACCCTAGGTACGGAACTGGCGGCGTTCCCACAAAAATACCTTGGTCTCCCACTCTCGCCCCATAAATTACCGCCAAACGCCTTCCAACCAGTTATCGACAGATGTGACGCCTATCTTGCCGGATGGTGTGCTTTCCTCCTCTCCAGGGGTGGACGTCTCATCCTTCTATCCGCGGTTCTTGACAGTCTTCCTACCTATTTCATGTTATGTTTCACACTACCAAAAAGTGTCCTGGAAGAAATTGATAAGCGTAGGAGGATTTTTTTTTTCTGGTCTAACGATGACTCCTTCTCAGGGGCTAAGTGTCTGGTTGCGTGGGATAGGGTCTGTATGCCCAAGCAAGCGGGTGGTCTCGGTGTCAAAAACTTAAAAGCACAAATTTTTTGCCTTATGTTGAAATTTGCTTTCAAATTCATGCACTCCCCCATGCTGCCCTGGAAAGAGTGGATCCTCAATCACTCACCACTTCATATAGGACTAGGTAAAAATGCCTCTTTCCTTGGCAAAGCAATTTATAAACACTTGCATTCACTCAGAGAAATATCCCAAGTTACCATTGGGGATGGCACTGCTACTTTCTTTTGGCTTGATAGGTGGATTCTTCATGAGCCCCTATGTTTGGCCTTTCCTGCTTTGTTCACCCACCATACACGACAAAATGCTAGGGTAGCCACTATTATGATGGATGGAATCGATCTGGGCTTGCGTAGCCGGCTAACCCAAACTGCCTCACGTGAATTGGTCTCTTTAAGATTGTTGTTGCAGGATGTGGCTCTCTCTGATGCTCCCGATGTGAGGTCGCTGCTAAATGGATCCCTCTTCTCCACCAAAGGTGCCTACAACGCCCTTGCATCCTAGCTTGCCGATCCACACCTCGCACATATTTGGGACAGCCGGGTCCCAAGTAGGGTGCGAGTTTTCGGCTGGCTCTTCTATCTGGATAGGCTCAATACAAGGGCAAATCTTCATCGCAAGACCATCATTGCATCTTCTGCATGCCCACGCTGCACCGCCGCTCCGGAAGATCGAGGACACCTCTTCTTTACATGCCCGGCTTCACAGGCCATATGGGATGCTATTGGCGTCGCACCGCTCCACACCCCCTTGGCGAGTATATGGTCACTACCACCTTCACTCGGACTTCCAGCAGCTATATGGCCTTTCATTCTATTGCTTCTACTTTGGAAAATCTGGGATGCTAGAAATGCAAAAACTTTCAGGGGTTTAACCATGTCTCCCAATGATGTAATCAAGGTGATCATAGATGACCTAACTCTTTGGTCCCATCGCCTTCATAAGGCGGAGGCCAAACATCACGCCGGCTTGTGGCGTGATTTCTTCTCTTCCCGCCTCTCCTAATCCCTTGTAAAGTGATAACAAAAAAAAACAGAAAATGAAATTTATTCAGGTGGGGAGCCTTTCCCCCCCGGTGACAGTTTCAAAAAAAATATTGTGCTACACTTAATTTTACCGCACCCCAACTATTGGTGGTCTTAGTGTTCTCCTATCCTATATACGTGTCCCCATGGTCTCATTCTCAGTCCTTCCTACCTCTTCGGAGGAGCCGTGCTCCACGGATCGGAGCGAGAGGGTAGGCTCAACTATAAGTTGGCCTTTCCAGAAGTCGCTCGGTGTGTTCGATACCTTGGTGTCCGGTGTTCTCTCTTGGTGACTCGGCTCCGATCCTATTCAGTAGTCTAGTGTTTATCATGTTAGGCATGTCATCTCCTGTATTCTTACTTAGTGTGGGACCAGTAGCCCTTTTACTACTAGCGCAATGTTTTATTTTAACCTGCTTGTATGAGTATTTCCTCACTACATTATATCAATTCGATTGTTTGTGCCTTTATCTATAAAGAGGGGTGAAAGCCTGTTTCGAAAGGGTGCTACCAATCTTCACCATTGTAACGGTTGTTGTAATCTTCATTACAGACTTTCCTTATTACTACATCCCCATCGAATCCATCTCTGGCCTTGATCAGATGATCAACCTCGCTCACCTGTCTCCATTGGACCCAAAGTTCAACCTTACGTTCTGCGACGTATCGTCTGCATTTCTATTCTACAAGTGCACCGAGCCTAACATGTACGTGCAGATCTCCTATATCAACTTTTGGATCGCCGCTAATGCAATCGAACAGATTTGCGTTCGGGCAAGAAAAGTAACACATTAGATTATTTCTTAATTCTATTTTAATAATATAGTCTCAATTAGTGTACTTAATGTATAGTGGATGTAGCTCAATTGGTAGAGCACTTGTTAATGCTAATAAAAGGAAGGGGGATCTATACCTCCCATCTCCAATCATACTTTTTCGGTGGAATTAGTGTATTCTTTTGAAAAATGGATATTAATGTTAACCACACGTGCAACATAAGTTCAATTTTTTTTGTTAATGAACATAATTTAATTACACGATTTTTTTTCTTCGCCCATCATTTTTTTTCTCACTCATGAAATTATAGTTAACTACACATCCAGAAAGTTACGGGCCAGTTCTTTTGACGGCTTCTTTCAGAAGCTACCCTCTCCTCAGCTTTTCTGAGAAGCCGCCTTAAAAAGTTAAGAAGACTTCCAAAATGGCCTAACACGGGGTATTTTAAAAGTCTTCCTAACTTTTTAAGGCGGCTTCTCAGAGAAGCTGAGGGAGGACAGCTTTTGGGAAAAGCCGCCAAAAGAACTGGTCCTTAGCCTCTTGTCACGTTGGCTGCTTGCACCGCACACACACATGACATGATCTTGGCCAGCGAGAAGCTTCAGGCGATCACCTTGTGCTTTTTTCTTCATCTTAGGGTTCAAGCTGGACCCAGGGCATGTTGTAGCTCTCATGGTCAATGTTGTTGTCATGCGTTTGGATAACTCTATTCCCTAATAGGTTTTGAGTTAAACACATGTACTAGTATCAGATTTACATCTAATATATGAGTTCACTGAATCCTATAGAAATCTGAAGTACCTTAATTATATGGTAGGAAATAAATCAACTGCCCGTCGGTGCACGTTGCACGCGTATCCTTCAGCAACACGTACGTCTATATATCAACCCGTTCCATAAATACAAACCCCAACCCCAAAGCAACTCCAACAACACACAGCACCATCGTCCATCCATCAACCTTGGTTTGGATCGGCTGCACACGATATGGATATGAATATGGATCCACAACCTAGGCGCGCCATGATGGGTGCCGGCCCGGACCAGCTCCCCGATCCCGATGGTCAGGCAGCAGAAGCGCCGCCCAAGTGGAAGTTGCTGTTCTGCTACCGTTTCTTGTTCATTGTATTGCCGTTCACGCTCCTCACAGCCGCCATTACCTTCTTTGTGTACCATTCCACCGAGCCGCCTTACTACTACGCCGCGATCGACTCTGTCTCCGGCCTCAACCTATCGACCGATCTCGCGCGCCGCCCCGCGCTGCTCTCCCTGGAGTTCAACCTCACCTTCCGCGTCGCCCCGCACACGCCATTGTTCAAGAAGTGCGTCCATCCTGGCACGTACGTGTGGGTGTCCTACCATGGCGTCTCCTTGGCCACCAGCGTGCCCACGACGGAGCGGATGTGAGTCAAGCCAGGGAAGACGATGGATCTGCCCTTTGTGGCGAGGGGCCGCGACGTGGTCATGCCGGTGTCCGTGCAGGATAGGCTCGTGGGGGAGTTGCGTGGTGGATTGCAGGATTTTGATGTCGTGCTCCTAGAATTGGGGCAGTGCTCGGCGTTGTCGTGCGGGGCTAGGAGAGTCGGTGATGTCGGTGCCTTGCAAACTCGGTGCTCTGGAACTATTGCGGTGTGCACCAGATTATATCGAAGCTAGTGTTCATCACCATACATCATCTTTATTTTTCTTTTCAGTTTCAAGCGTAGAACAATTTGTTATCACTCGTCATATAATATTTTATGTTTTTTTCTTGTTCTTGTTGATGACAAACTTTTTATATCTACAATAATTCTGGACTTATATGTATATTTGATGGTTGCTCTTTCTTTGAAGAAAAAGCTATTTATGTGGTGCCACACTTATTCTTACTGCACCCTAACCATGCGTTACTTCCAATATATGCTTCCCCCCTTCTTTATCGTGGTCCGTGGAACACTGTTTTTGAACAAAATCACCATGATTTTTGACCTATTGAATACCATATTTTTATTGAAAACGAATAGCTTCACTAAGAACTTGCAGAGCTTTTGAGAATGTTAAGTTTTCCACTGTGGCAACACAAAAACCTCTTTGCGGGTTATAGATTCCAAGCGCCTAAGTGACAAAAATACCATGGTCCTCGGACTGGCGATGAAATGGCCAACAGAGATGGATCCTCGAGCTAGAAGCACGATGGTGGGTGCCACCCTAAACTAATTTTAGTATTTGTCATGTTGGGTAGTGCCGATCTTGGACCTTCAGTGTTCGGTCTAAGGTGCTTGCTTTGAGTGGTAGAGAGTAGTTGAATATGCGGGGCGATGAACCTAGATGGTGAGGCAATGCGTGGCCTTGCGGTTGGCAACGTTGCAGTAGTGGTGACGCCTCCTCTTGGTTGTGTGGGTAATGAGGGGAGGGTTAGCGAGTGATCCTAGTGTTTTCATGGCTTCGACGATGGTGGCTCCCTGGTCTAGATCTGGAGGCTTAGCGGTGTCAGCTACACGCCCCGCCCCTCTCACGGGACGGGTCGACAACTTGGGTTGTACAACTGCACTTGTGAGGTTCTCAGCAAAAGCGCCGCACTTCGGCGTCGATGACTCATGTAGATGTCGTTTCAGTCAAGTGTTCTTTGTCGCAGCCCCCCTCACGATTTTTGGGATTCGGGGTGAAAACTCTAGTCTATCCTCTCGAACTGGGTGGCGGTGGCTCTTGGTGTCATCATTCTCCTGAGAGCATACGTCATCTTGGAGCCTTGGTACCTTTCAGTTATAGATGGCCATTGGCTTCGGGTTTACCTTGTACTTGGCATGTTGCGTCGTCATCTCTGATGCGGGGGTGTCTCAGTGTTCTCCTATCATATAGACATGTTCCCATGGTCTCATTCTTGATCCTTGCTACCTCTTCGTAGTGTGTTCGGTACCATGGTGTCCGGTGGTCTCTTTTGGCAGATCGGCTCCGATCCTATTAAGCACTCTTGTGTTTATCATCTTAGGCATGACATCTCCTGTTTTCTTGCTCAGTGCTGGACTAGTAGCACTTTTACTACTAGCACGTTTTTCTATTTTGATATGCTTGTATGAGGATTTCCTCACTATATTATATCAATTTGTTTGTTTGTGCCTTTATCTATAAACAGGGGTGAAACCTGTTTTGAGAGGGTGCTACCGATACAGTGGCCGTTGTAATCTTCATGAACCAAGCCTTTATAGACTTTCCTCATTACTACATCGCCATAGAATTCATCTCTGGCCTTGATCGGACGATCAACCTCGGTCACTTGTCTCCATTGGACCCAAAGTTCAACCTCAACTTCCGCGTCGTCTCGTGTGCATTCCTATTTTGCAACTTTTGGGGCGCCGCTAATGCAATCGACCATCGGGCAAGGAATGTTATACATTAGGTTATTTTTTAATCATATTTAAATAATATAGTTTCAATTAGTGTATTTAATGTATATGGGGGTGTAGCTCAATTGGTAGAGCACTTGTTAATGCTAATAAGAGGAAGGGGGATCGATACCTCCCATCTCCATTCATACTTTTTTCTTGGTATTGCGCATGCAGGTGGAATTAGTGTTTTCTTTTTTAAAATAGATATTAATGTTAACTACATGTGCAACAAACATGTCAATGAACATAATTTAAGTACACCAATATTTTTTCTTCGCCCATCAATTTTTTTCTGACGACACGCTCTTGAAACTATTGTAAAGTACACGTTCAGGAAGTTAGCCTCTTGTCATGTACTACTACATGCATGCATGCGCAGCGTCCGTTGGCTGCTTGCACTGCACATACATGACATGTTCTTGGCCAACGAGAAGCTTCACGCGATCACCTTGTGCTTTTTCTTCATCTTAGGGTTCAAGCTGGACGCAGGGCAGGTTCGAGCTCGTAGTCAAGTCGTTTTGATGTGTTTGGGATAACTCTGTTCCCTAATTGGTTCTGAGTTAAACACATGTACTAATATCAGATTTACATCTAATAACATTTCGGCACATTTTCTTTGAGTGTCGCTTTGCACGAGCCGTATGGTCTGTTATGCAGAGGTAGGGGGTGATCTCGGTATGATTGTATCATCTTGATGTAATGATCTGAGTTCAATAAGCGTTTCCTTTATCTAAAAAACACCTAATAACACCAATCTCACTACCCGCTTCACTCTCACGAGCGGCGGCGGGGCATATCTAGCCCCTTTGCCCCGTCTCCTCCTCCTCCTTCACCTCCCCTCACTGCCGTTGGTAGGCGCCACCGAGCAAAGGCCGGATGGCATTGGCATCGGTGGGGCTCCTCTTCCTCCCTGGTGCGTAGCTGGATTGTTAACACCATGGGACATGATGGTTTCTCGATTTTTATGGTGTAGACAGCGGCGGAGAAGGTCATGATGACTAAAATCGGTGGATCAGTTAGACGGACGGGCCTTGAAGGCGATGAAATCAGACACGTGTTTGATAACTCTTAGAAATAACAGTGATAAGTGTGGGTGTCATCATTGGAGGAATTTTTTTTTTGTGGTGCTACGCGGATCTCGAGTCGTAACTTTCAGGATGAAAATCTAAGATCTGGTCTTCATCCGTTGTGTTGCTGAAGGAATTATTGAGAGCTCAAAAATCTCTAGTGTGAAAACCAAAGGTCTTGAATCGAACAAAGACGATGCGTGTGCACTGTTCCTTTCATGGAAGCGGTGCTTTTGGAGACGTTTTATGTTTTCCGGCCAGATCTGCGGTCTTCCCGACGACGGGGACCTACGCCTGGGAACAGAGCGACTTGCAGGCTTCTGTTGCCGGCGGAGGCGGACGGAGAAAGATGTGGCCGCCGAAGACCTACCGCATGCATGTGCGTGGAGCAAGTCTGGTGGTAACAATCCTAGTCGAATTCCCTGTACAACACGAAATCATCAACTCAACTTCATCACGTCCGAGTCCAACACGTCTTTCCATCCCACCCAACAAGAAAACCAATTAACGTCCATATATAAATCTCATCCGTGAGATCCAAGGGTCGATCGAGATAGGCCAAGTTCCAGCTGAAAAATTCCACCGGCAAGTAAACCACATATATAGAAAAGATTTCGGAACGGCTGCTTGAGATCGACCGGCCGGCAAGACGACGACGACGTACGATGGGCGCCACCCATGCGTACCACCACGTTGAGCCGAAAAAGGAAGCATCATCGGACGGTTGTCTGGTAGCCTTCACGCTGGCAGCCATCTTCGGCATCCCCATCCTCGCCGTGACATTCTGTCTGGATCAGACCTTCGACCAGGTGCCCCACTACTCGGTCACCATTGATTCAGTCTCCGGCCTCCACCCAACCATGGACCTACTAGGCCACAACAGGCCCGCCCTGCATCCCGAGTTCAACCTCACCCTTCGCGTCGCCTCACGGGGATTCTGGGTCCACCAGTGCATCCATAAAGGCGTGTACGTGGAGGTGTCCTACCGCAACGTCGTCCTCGCCACAAGCGCCACCTTGATGCGGCAGGTTTGCGCCGGGCCGAGGAAGGCGGTCGAGCACCCCCTCATCGCGAGGGGCGCCGGGGTGGTCGTGCCGGGTCCCTTAATAGATAGCCTCGCAACGGACATGGGTAGTGGGGCGCCCGAGTTCGACGTCAAGCTCCACGGACAAAGTCCGGCAAAGAAGTCGTGGTCGTGCGGGCATAGGATGGTCGGGGGCGCCGACGCCCCCCTTCATAAATAGTGCAATGTGTTATACCATTAGATTTGATTGATAATGTTTTGTTGATGAGGTCTATTTTATTCCAAGCTATTCTGAAATCTTTCATAAAGCAATAAATTCCTATTTATCATTTTTTTTATCATTCTCCACAATTCTGGAAAGAGGTTATATAGGATGGAGAGCTGAAGCCTGCAGTTCCGAAAAGAATGCCCATCCGTGAATCGTGTTTCGCAGGGCATCTTCAACGCTATCCTCTAAAACGGACGCTGCATCCGTTCGCGGATTAAGGACTTCGACGCTATTCCTTAAAAAGAACATCACATCCGTTCGCGGATTAAGGACATCTTCAACGTTGTCCCTTAAAAAGAACATCGCAACCGTTCGCGGATTAAGGGCATCTTCATGCGCTATCACCTAAAACGAACGCAACATCCTAGTACAGTTCTCCACAAAAAGAACTGCTAGTACTGTAAGATGCTTTGGATCATGTAGCATTAATTATTTCTTGTAGGAGTCTTCTAGCATGCTCATCTTTCATTAGTTAAGATCAGCATGATATGCATGAGTTTATTTTAATACTTCTTGACTTTACGGCCGCAAATTTACATACTGATAGGTTTAGGCAGTGACCGTAAATATATCTCATTCTTATGTACGGGAAATATTTTTTATTTTTTAAAAGGAGGTTTACTCTCGGCCTCTACATTATTGCTGTGATATAGTACAATGCACACACAACCATATATATTAAGAGAAGGCAGGCATCAATATATGTATATGTAGGGGACAAATGGTCATGTTCTTCTATGAGTTTTTTAGATAATGGAAACTTGACTGATTATATGCATCAAGATAGTGAGAACTTCAACCTCTGGCCTCTACTCAAAAGGTGCACAAAAGCTAATTGACATAATCTAAGTAGCAACAATTAAATATCTAGGATGAGTTGAGCCGCATTATGGATGTTCATTTTTTTTCATTAGTTGGGGCCAAAATGCACTGGGTGGCCTTTTAAAATTAATTAGTTTATTGATATTACAACTGCATGGGGGATGGTAGGATACTGACCATGTGGCCCTCATGGACACATGTGCACATATGGTTTAGAGCAAGTCTAATAAGGCTAATTCAGCAGGTTATAACAGATGCCATGGCACCAAAATCTGAGATGGAAGAAAGAGAAAGGGAAAGAGAGGTGATCTGTAGCCCGGTTACAGCACGCTAAACAAGGAGGAAGACTTGCATGCAGCCCACGTGAATGCGATTGAGCCGGCGCTAGCTCCTTTCCTCCAATCACCTGCCACTTTTTACATGCATGCATTGAAGGTTGTAATTAATTAGCAGCCAACCTACAGCCAAATTATTATACAAGTCAGACTTTTTTAAAGGCTATAGGTGACGTGTTAGTATTATAGAGCCAACAGCTAGCTATACTATTAACCATACTCTTAGAGCAAGTACAATAGAGCTGACTGGGCGGGCTATAAGGAATAAAATAGTATATTGTTGCTTAGTTGGAAGAGAGAGAAGAGGAGAGAGAAAAAAAGCGGGCTACTAATTAGTAACCAGCTGCAACACGTGCTCCTAGGCACTTTGTGAGATAGACATGTGGACCATATATTGCTAAAATAGTATTCCTTATAGCCTTCCTATTATACTTGTTGACTATAAAGTTAGCTATAAATGACATGGCATATCCTTATAGCCAGCAGCTGGCTATATTATTAACCATGCTCTTAGGGTTCTGATATCTGGAATGATCTCCAAGATGTCCAGAGCGATTTGTTCCTTACGCGCGCGTACATGGCCCTTACGCGCGCCGCAGAACAGCGTCCTGCGTGGCGGCCTACGTGGTGAGTATTAGTTTTAGAAAAAAAAACATTACGACGCGATCAACGCCCATGACAGTTCCGCCCAACCCTAAGCGAGTCGCCGAGACGCCGCCGTGACGCCATCGCTTTGCCGGCGCGGCGCAGGACGCCCAACCCTAAGCGAGTCGCCCTCACGCCGGCTGGACGCCGCCGCTGGCAGCCCGAGTCGCCCTGACGGTGAAGCCTCCGCATGCAGACTAACCGAGCCGCCGTGACGCCAACGCTTTGCCGGCGCGGCGCAGTTGCCGACCCGCCGCCAGCCGAAGCTTCGTCCAGTTCCCGTCGGCCGCGCCAGGTACGCCCTATGTTCGTTAAGGTTCGCCGATTATAATGCAAAAATGTCGCTTATAAATTTTTTGTATTAATAGATGGAGCATGAAACTGAAAGTATTGATGTTGAAAGTGGTGAAGAGAATGGATCATGGTCATGGAATGCTAATGAAGAAAATGACAACAATTATATGAGCCAAGATGAATCTTATAGTGGAAACGTAAGTGCCATGACGAATTATTATTTTCAACAATTTGAAAGTAGTTAATGTATACTTACATTTTATTTTTGAATTTATACAGTTGCATTTGGATGATGAGTATGAGTACATGGATATTGATGAAGAGGAGAATAGCAATCAGGTTTGTTCAAACAAAAAAAGATAATGAAAATAATATATACAATTGCATTGTTGCTGACATATATTTATAATACATATGCATAGATAAATATGGACGATGAAAGTTCGCAGAGTTATATATATAATGAGAGTGACATGTTGGACTTGGATGCATCTTCCGATCAGAGTGATGGGGAAGTAAGTTTACAATTGAGAGTTACATAGTACAAGTTAACTTTAATTATAGTGACTTACATTTTTAAGTATGTAATTATGCAGGATGATGATTGCGATGGTAGTAGCGGGCAGCGTCAGCATGATAATGATGTTGAGGATGATGTTCAATATGAGTTGGACGTTGATTATGATCATCGTGAGAAAGAAAGTTTGGATATGTTGCGGGAGGTGAAGGCAAAGACTTTCAAATCAGAAGGGGAAGCGTATGTGTTCTACAACCAGTACGCGAGAGAACGTGGGTTTAGCGTTAGAAGGGACAGGCTGAAAAAGGGAAAAGGTGTTAATGGTACTATCAGGTTGAGAAGGTATCTTTGTTCGAAGGCTGGCAAACGGCGGAGGGAGTCATGTAGCATGGAAGGACGTACCCGTACGCTCAGACAAGAGAGTCGGTGCGGCTGCGAAGCCCACTTAACAATTAAAGTTGATAAAGATCGTAACATCTGGTTTGTGAGCAGTTTCGTTGATGATCATAACCATGTTCTGGCTAGACCGGACGAAGTTCCATTTCTTCGGTCTCATAATCAGATTAAGGATTTTCAGAAGCTGGAGATCTTAGCCATGTCAGGAGCTGGGTTCAGAAAGCACATGATTATGGATAACTTCATCAGTAGGCATGGCTCTTATGCTAATACAGGTTTTGACAGAAAGAATCTATATAACATGTGTTACAGAGAGAAAATGAAAATGATTTCGCAAGGTGACGCAGACACTGCCATTGGAATCATGTTCACGAGGAAGGAGAAGGACCCTGAATGTTTCTTTGAACACACTGTTGATTCAGAAGGACGGCTGAGGAACTTATTATGGTGTGATTCGCAATCTCGTCGGGACTATCTGAGCTATGGTGATGTGACCGTATTTGACAGTACGTACAAGATGAATAGGTATAGAATGCCATTCGTCCCTTTGTCGGCATGAACAATCATCGTCGTACTACGGTGTTTGCTTGCGCTATCGTGTCAGATGAGACGGAGGATACGTATGTTTGGGTGCTGCAGACATTTATGAGAGCTATGTGTCAGAAGAAGCCCAAGTCTGTAATTACGGATGGAGATGCGGCGATGATAAGGGCCATTCGCAAGGTCCTTCCTGATGTTTGGCACCGTCTGTGTTCATGGCATATTGACAAAAATATGCAGAAGCACTTGTATCATAAATCATGGAGAGAGTTCAAAGAATTAATTAACTATACAACTTCACATTCTGTATTTGAGGAGAGATGGGCCGCGTTCGTGAGCAAATGGCAGACGGATAAAACACAGACATGGCTGCGGAGAATGTACAGAAAGAAGAGGCTATGGGCTGCATCGTATGTAAACGGTGGTTTCTTTCTTGGTATGGAGAGCAATCAAAGGAGCGAGAGTCTGAACGCTTGCCTTCACCGTCACCTGAAGTTTGGTATGACAATTGTTGATATGGTTGTACATTACGAGAACTGCATAGTTCGACTCCGTGGTAACGAGGCGAAGGATGACTCCAAGTCCTCACAGACTACACCGGTGGCAGTCACAGATTTGAAGGATATTGAGGTATTTGCTGGACGAGTATTCACTCCAGCTAACTTTTATATTGTGCAAAACAATTTAAAGAAGGTTCATGAGCTGGAGGTTGTTGAAAGAATGCCAGGGATAGGCACTGATGAGACATACATAGTGGCATGGAAGAGTAATAGAGAACATATTTTTAGAGTGCAACACAGGCCATATAACTCTGATAATACTATACAGTGCAGTTGTAGAAGTATGAATCGCAGAGGTCTTCCTTGCAAACATATTCTGCATGTGCTAGCTATATTGAATTATGCAGTCATACCTAAGTGTTGTGTTCTTCGAAGATTGACTAAGAAGGCTAGAGATGGATTACCAGTGAACCGCACTAGCGATCTTTTTAGCTGGGGTTGGGCTGGTATTGGGCAGAGATCAAGATACAGTGAGTTGACCATCTTATCAGCAGAAGCATCGTTTGTCGCATGCCATAAGCCTTTCTTATTCGATAAGATGAAAGAGTGCCTAAATGATATAATATCACAGAAGGACGTTGAGGATAATGATGGTTTTCAGCCTAATCGAGATCATGTTTATGTTGGTGATCCAATAAAAAATTGCATCAAGGGCGCACCTAAGCAGAACAGGGGAATGACAAAAAATGGTAAACCGAAAGCATATGATGAGGTGACAATTCGTCTATGCTCGATATGCAGATCGGCGGAGCATAATAGGCAAAGATGCCGGGAGAATGAGAAGTACGTGTTTTCGTTAACCTATATTACAAGTACAATAAGGATGTAATAAATTGATACTTACACGTTTTCTATATTTTTGAATGCAGGAACATGATATGATGAGACATGTTAATTTTCTCGTATGAAAGGCAAAAGTTGAGAAGCAACAGTTTATTTTTATAAGGATCTGTAATAAAGATGTTTGAAATAAAAAAGATTTTTACTGTTCATTAATAAATTATTGTGCTTCATTATTTATTATCTAGATATTTTATTATAAGTTGATGTTAATGCAGCTTTTGTGCTAATGGAGCTAGCTCTAGTTTGTTACTGTGCATGCCCAGCGTCGTGCACTGGTCGGCTGTCGGCGCGCGGGGGGGGGGGGGGGGGGGGGCGACTGGTCGGCTGTCTGCTGGGGGGCGACGGGTCGGCTTTCGGCGCGGGGGGGGGGGGGGGGGGGGACTGGTCGGCTGTCGGCTGCGGGTGGCGGCGGAGGCCCCAGGGGCGACTAGTCGGCTGCGGGTGGCGGCGGCTGGTGGTGCGACTACGGGCGGGCGTCCATCGCGCAGCCCTAGTTTGTCTCCCTGTAGGGCGGACCAGAACGCCCTATTTGCCTCAACAAAGGCGCGGTGCATGCGACCAGATCGCCCTTGGAGGCCCACTATGTTGTTCCGGCCGTGAAGGAAACAGTCAAGGGCGTTTATGTCGCGGTTTAGTCCCACATCGCCAATTTAAGGCCACGTCGACGTGTTTATAAGGCTGAACAGAACATCCATATCATTCACATTAAATATATTAATATGCTTCATGCCTCAAGTATATGAATGGTGAAATATATATACCTCCCTTTCATATACTTCAGGCTTGAACGCATCTTAAATATTTAGTGTGTTTTTTTGTGAAAAGACGACAAACGTACTGTAAATTTTTACACTGCATACCAACACCAAAACAAGAACCCATGCAAAATTTGATTCAGTTCCGACTTATTTTCTATTTTCTGGATTTTTTTCGGTGAAAAAAGGCCGAATAACGGACGAACGTGACAAAACTTGCAAACTTAACTGAAATTCGTTCAAATTTGTCATGCAACCCTTACACATCAATACCAAGCTTCCATGAAAAGTTGGGTTGATTTCGTGCACGTTACAATATAACAAGTGCAAATGCCACCCGGACGGTCTACCCCCCTAGACGTTCGATCCGTGTGGTACTCCTTTTTGTGAAGCAACCACTACGTCATAGACGACAAACGTACTGTAATTTTTTACACTGCATACCAACACCAAAAAAAGAACGCATGCAAAATTTGATTCAGTTCCGACTTATTTTCTATTTTTTGGATTTTTTCGGTGAAAAAAGGCCGAATAACGGACGAACGTGACAAAAGTTGCAAACTTAACTAAAATTCGTTCAAATTTGTCATGCAACCCTTTCACATCAATACCAAGCTTCCATGAAAAGTTGGGTTGATTTCGTGCACGTTACAATTTAACATGTGCAAATGCCACCCGGACGGTCTACCCCCCTAGACGTTCGATCCGTGTGGTACTCCTTTTTGTGAAGCAACCACTACGTCATAGACGACAAACGTACTGTAAATTTTTACACTGCATACCAACACCAAAACAAGAACCCATGCAAAATTTTATTCAGTTTCGACTTATTTTCTATTTTCTGGATTTTTTTTCGGTGATAAAAGGCCGAATAACGGACGAACGTGACAAAAGTTGCAAACTTAACTGAAATTCATTCAAATTTGTCATGCAACCCTTTCACATCAATACCAAGCTTCCATGAAAAGTTGGGTTGATTTCGTGCACGTTACAATTTAACATGTGCAAATGCCACCCGGACGGTCTACCCCCCTAGACGTTCGATCCGTGTGGTACTCCTTTTTGTGAAGCAACCACTACGTCATAGACAACAAATGTACTGTAATTTTTTACACTGCATACCAACACCAAAACAAGAATGCATGCAAAATTTTATTCAGTTCCGACTTATTTTCGATTTTCTGGATTTTTTTCGGTGAAAAAAGGCCGAATAACGGACGAACGTGACAAAAGTTGCAAACTTAACTGAATTTCGTTCAAATTTTTCATGCAACCCTTTCACATCAATACCAAGCTTCCATGAAAAGTTGGGTTGATTTCGTGCACGTTACAATTTAACATGTGCAAATGCCACCCGGACGGTCTACCCCCCTAGACGTTCGATCCGTGTGGTACTCCTTTTTGTGAAGCAACCACTACGTCATAGACGACAAACGTACTGTAATTTTTTACACTGCATACCAACACCAAAACAAGAACGCATGCAAAATTTTATTCAGTTCCGACTTATTTTCTATTTTCTAGATTTTTTTCGGTGAAAAAAGGCCGAATAACGGACGAACGTGACAAAAGTTGCAAACTTAACTGAAATTCGTTCAAATTTGTCATGCAACCATTTCACATCAATGCCAAGCTTCCATGAAAAGTTGGGTTGATTTCGTGCACGTTACAATATAACATGTGCAAATGCCACCCGGACGGTCTACCCCCCTAGACGTTTGATCCGTGTGCCACCTTTACCCTAACTTCTGTTAGGAATGACCCCAGTCGATGCATGATCTTTTCTGTAATATATATGCAACATTTATTCAAATTCTTTGAGCATTTATATGAAAGCTTTTCAATGGCCAAGTCTAGCACGTACAAACATTTTGTCAATATATGAAAGCTTTTCAATGCATGATTGTTATACTTTATTTTTAAAACGTGTAAACCAACACTCATATTTATTGTGCCATTTCGTCAATATTTTTTACACAAACTTATCATCAAACTTGATATTATTCATCAAAATCCATCACCCTCAACTATATACGACAACATTTATAAACATTCATATACCGACACACCATTTCATAAAACATTCAAACATAAGGAAATTTCATTCGGCATTTCAGATATTTTACATAATCGTCGAACAAAATTCATTGTTCATACACAAACTATTACGAGAACTAGTACTAATCTAATCGTCGTCGATGTCACCCAGATTGTCGTCGAAGTCGAAGCCGAGGTCGCTGTCATCATCGTCATGGCCGGTAAGATCAACGACGTTCTGCTGGAGGGAGTCCGCCATGGCGGCGTGGTAGCCCGGAAAATCCTCCGGATCTTCTGGACAACCGGCTACTGCCGCAATCTGCCGGTACTCCGCAACCAGAGGGGGCGGCACCGGCGCCATGTGCGACTCGCGGATGGCCTTCAAGTATCCAGGCATGCCATCGGGGTCGCCGGTCTCCGCCGCCAGGCGCCGGTACTCGGCGAGCAGCGCCGGCTCCGCGTCCGGTTCCTCCAACTTCACGCCAGACCGGGTTCGTGGCGCGCCGTGGCTTGGTCCGGCACCCCACGCGTCGTGGCTTGGTCGGCCACCCCATGCGCCGCCACCGAGAACGGCGCCACCACCGTCGCGCCTCAAAACGGCGCCACCAGCACCGCCCTGGCCACCGAAAACGGCGGCGCCACCACCGCCGCGGCCATGCCCACCGAAATGCCCTCCGCCTCGCCCACCACCCCAGCCGCCGCCGCGTCCACCGCCCCAGCCTCCTCTGCCGCGTCCACCGCCCCAGCCAGCACCCCAACCGCCGCCGCCACCGCGGCCACCTCCCCGACGGCCGCTGAATCCACCCCAACCGCCGCCCCGTCCACCGCCGTTACCGCCTGCGCCCACGCGGAAAGGGGCGACCACGTCTTCGTACGTGAAGCCGTCCCAGATCTGGTGGCGGAGATCTCGGTTCCGCGCCACCGGCGCGACTGGGCCTTCGAACGCGGCAAGGAGCTCCTCGCGCCTCGCAGCCAGGCGCTCCACCCACGACGGGTCGTTCGGCGCGAACTGCGGCTGCGCGCGCTCCGCCGCCGTGAGCCCCGCCCGGTACCCCGCCACGGCGCGCCGGAACGCGTACGTACCGACATCCAGCACCGGCGCCACCGGAACGCCACCGACGCTCAGATTCCAGCCCGAAGGCAGCCGGACGTCAGTCGGGGCGGGGATGCGGAAGTAGGCGAGCTCCTCCGACTGCTCGACCGTCAACGCGGGGCGAGGCATCGCCGCTGTGCGTCGGGGCAGGGGAGGGGAGGGGGAGTGTGGCGGCGGAAGAGGGGAGGGGATGGGGAGTGCAGTGGCGGAAGATGGGAGGGGAGGGCGATATGTGTGAGGGCGAGATAGATCCCGGGAGAGGAAGGGCGAGTAATGGCGCGGTGGGTGGACGGGGGCGAGATGCGGCGCCGGTTTGGATTAATGGCGACGCATTGGGAGAGGGAGGTGCGAGTAATGGCGCGGTGGGTGGACGGGGGGAGGGTGGACCGCCGCTCGGGCGATTAATGGCCCGTTCTCTCGCCCCACGTGGCGTGCGCACGTGGCAAAGCACGTACCGCCCCGTATAAGCAACGACGCGCGCTTCGCACAATGCCGATCTTGCCCCTGGCGGTGAACCGATAAGATCAGATCGCGGCCGTACATTGCCTTAGGGGGGGTGTACCGAAGAATTTCTGATATTGTATTCCTATATGCTACGTATATTATAGTGGGTAGATTGTACCTGTGTGCGTTTATAAAATGATTACATGTATGTGTATGTGAGCTTACAAAATAATATTATGAGAGAAGAAATGTATTGTTCGAGTGCTCGGGAAAGGTGAAAGCACATGTGTTCCCGGCCGCTAGCAATCAGCTTATTTTAAATGTGCTTGTGGAAGAGACGAGGCACATATACCATATCATACTATACCTGACAGGTGATCATGTGTACATACTGATTGACAAAGGATTTATAGGATTTGGTTGTTGGCAACAACCTGTACACCTTGCAATCAAATTAGTCTAGGAAGCTATCTCTCAAGATCACAATCTGGTCAATTAGGATACATGCCGAAGTTACACAAGTATCCACATTTTTCAACGATGAGCCAAAATGCCAAACTATATACTCCCCTCCGATCCATAATAAGTGTCGCTCATTTTGTACTAGATGAGCAACACTTATTATGAATCGGAGGAAGTATGTATTAGATACTCCATATAGTTTTGTAGTGGCTGGGTGGCTCATGAATCATGAGACCCTTTTTAAATTACTTTTTTTGTAGATGTACTATTAACATGTTACTCGATAATGCACATCGCATGTAGCTTCTCTTTCTTTCCTTTTTGATTTGTAGTTGCATGTTACTCGTAGGGCTTTACACACTACCAACAAGTCAACTTTGCACGTCTATAAGAAGCTTACAATCATAACAAACATTTAGCAAGTACAACACAAACAGTCAAGTACACATCTCATACCATGCCTCATGTGGAAGCTAAAAATGAGCCGATGACTGCCGATGATAGGCTCCAAGCCCAGCTCGAGCTCTACCACCACTCCCTCGCCTTTGTCAAGTCCATGGCACTCAGGGCCGCCGCTGACCTGCGCGTCCCCGAGGCCATCCACCGTCGCGGCGGCGCGGCCACCTTGTCTGACATTGCATCCGACACCGGAATCCACGCCACGAAGCTCACCCACCTCCGCCGCCTCATGCGCGTGCTAACCATCACCGGCGTGTTCACCAGCAGCGGTGATGGCGTGTTCAAGCTAACCCCGGTCTCCCGCCTCCTCGCTGAAGAGGGCGACCTATCCCCCGTGGTAGTGGGCGTGTTCGTCAACCCGGTCGCCGTGACAGCTCTCCTCAGCATACGCGAGTGGTTCACCGACGAGCAAGCGGCGGCTCTGTCGCTCTTTGAGGTGGCTCACGGCTGCACACGATGGGAGATGGCGGCAAAGGAGAAGGGCGACAGCATCATGTTGGACGCTGGCATGGTCGCGGACAGCACCATCATCATGGAGGTCCTTCTGAGAGACAGTAGCAGCATCTTTCAGGGCGTGAGCTCGCTTGTCGATGTTGGCGGCGGACATGGCGCGGTGGCCGTGGCCGTCGCGAGGGCGTTCCCGGACGTCAAGTGCACCGTTCTGGACCTCCCACACGTGGTCGCCGGGGCGCCCGCCAACGGAGACGTCCAGTTTGTCGGTGGCGACATGTTCGAGCGCATTCCATCAGCAGACGTTGTTCTACTCAAGGCAGGTTAATTACGTCGCTGGTGTTTTTTATTGACTCGAAATATTGTATCAAGCTTAACAAGTTCACACCCGTGTTTCATATGCAAAAAATGTGTCTCCTCTAATCATATATTTACATATATGTTCTTCATATGTGTCAGTGGATTTTGCATTGTTGGCAAGACGAACACTGCATCAAGATACTGCGACGGTGCAAGGAAGCCATCCCGGCAAGGGATGCAGGTGGGAAGGTGATAATCATCGATATGGTGATAGGATATGGGTCAGAGGACATTGTTTCCAAGGAGACACAAGTTTTCTCAGATGTTTACAAGATGTACATGGACGGGGTTGAGCGAGAAGAGAAGGAGTGGGCCAAGATCTTCTCTGAAGCTGGATTCAGTGACTATAAGATCTCTCCTGTGTTGGGGTTTCGATCCATCATCCAAGTGTACCCTTGAAATGCTTTAATTCCCTCAAAGCAGCAAGATACACATTACAATGTTCTTTTCCTGTTGAAATCTGGTTCATGAAACTACTCAATATTAGCATGTAGGCAAGTTTATGTTGCTGGAATTCAAATAATGCAAGTGTGTTTGACTTTGGTGGTGAAAATGCAAGGCACTATTGATTTGGATGGAGAATCTTATTTCCATCACCACATGGTGGTTACTCTATTATCATCCATCCATCCTCGAGAATTAAAAATGATTTTTACGAGAGCGACTCCTTCCCCTCGCGAAAAATAAACCCTCCCGTGGGCAGGGGCTAAGCCAAGCCCCAGCCTTGGCCTAGGGCGTAGCAACCTGTTTCTTCGTTGAATAGAGAGAGATGAACAGTGATGACTACTGTAGATGCACTGTAGCTACACTATTGCCTGGGTCATGTCCTGTATCTAGCTCCGCTACTGCCCGTGGGCACCGCCTGAGGGCAACCCTAGCGTTGGGCAAGGCTTCCTCCGCACGTCCCTCCCTCCTCGCCGCCGCCTCGACGTGTTGGCGGCGGGCAAAGCCCGACCAGTGCTTCTCCTCCCCTCGTGTCGCACCGGAGGGGGCGGGCCCTCGAGGCCGGAACGTGTCGCGACGCTGGGTTGGGGCGCGGCGGTACGATGGTGACAACAAGCGACGGAGGCGCGGTTGTAGCGGCAGCGCGGAGTGGCTACAACGAGCGGCGGAGGTACGGGCGGGACTTCGACGATGGCGGATTTAGGATGGCCCAAATCTGTCGCTGTAGGGGTCCGGGCAGCCATGGCTGCGGCGGTGCCCGGGCTCTAGCTCGCCGCTAGTGCAATTGAGCATATTTGCGTTCGGGCAAGGAAAGTTATACATTATATTATTTCTTAATCCTATTTTAATAATATAGCTTCAACTAGTGTATTTAATATATATGGGGATGTAGCTCAATTGGTAGAGCACTTGTTAATGCTAATAAGAGGAAGGGGGATCGATACCTCCCATCTCCAATGATATTTTTTCTTGGTGTTGTTCCTGCAAGTGGAACGAGGGCGCGCATGGTGAAGAATCGCATGTACGACAACATTATTGTTTCTTATGTCACACGTACACACAAACAAATTAAGAAGGAAACTTTTGCTGATTCCTATCTCAAATCCCTGTGTGGGCCCAAGAACTTCTCTTGGCACCACCTCCCCTCAAATGGCACTGCTGGTGGTATTTTGATGGGATTAGATCTTGATATTTTTGATCTGATTAGCTGGAGTAATCTTAACTTTTCAGTCAGTTGCTCTCTTAGACTGAAGGGTAGAGAAGAGGAGTTTAGAATTGTCACTGTATATGGACCTTCTTATGAAGATAAGAAAGAGGCTTTTATCTCCGAACTCCATACACTCTTTGTTGAAAACCCCATCCCAACCCTCATTGGGGGGGATTTCAACTTATTGAGATTTTCTTCTGATAAAAGCAATGGTAACATCAGTCGTAAGTGGAGTGAGAATTTCAATGCTTGGGTAGATATATGGAGTTTATTGGAGATAAAATTGGCAAATAGGAAGTATACTTGGGCCAATAACCAAGAGGATATCATCATGTCCACTATAGATAGAGTTTTTTGCTCCACCGAGCTAGACAGTCTTTTTCCAGTAGCTTCAATCAATGCTTTGCCCAGATGTGGTAGTGACCACACACCTATTGTGTGGGACTCTGGGTTGCAGAAAGCCCCTAGTTCTGGTAGATATAAGATGGAGAAATGGTGGCTATTAAGAAAAGACTTTAGAGATCTCATTTCTAAAATATGGAATGAAAGGACTAGAACCAAGAATCCCATAGATAGGTGGCAGGAGAAGATTAGGAAAATTAGGAAAGTTACCAAAGGTTGGAGCTCCAATGAAGAGGCTGCCATTCCTATCTCAAATCCCTGTGTGGGCCCAAGAACTTCTCTTGGCACCACCTCCCCTCAAATGGCACTGCTGGTGGTATTTTGATGGGATTAGATCTTGATATTTTTGATCTGATTAGCTGGAGTAATCTTAACTTTTCAGTCAGTTGCTCTCTTAGACTGAAGGGTAGAGAAGAGGAGTTTAGAATTGTCACTGTATATGGACCTTCTTATGAAGATAAGAAAGAGGCTTTTATCTCCGAACTCCATACACTCTTTGTTGAAAACCCCATCCCAACCCTCATTGGGGGGGATTTCAACTTATTGAGATTTTCTTCTGATAAAAGCAATGGTAACATCAGTCGTAAGTGGAGTGAGAATTTCAATGCTTGGGTAGATATATGGAGTTTATTGGAGATAAAATTGGCAAATAGGAAGTATACTTGGGCCAATAACCAAGAGGATATCATCATGTCCACTATAGATAGAGTTTTTTGCTCCACCGAGCTAGACAGTCTTTTTCCAGTAGCTTCAATCAATGCTTTGCCCAGATGTGGTAGTGACCACACACCTATTGTGTGGGACTCTGGGTTGCAGAAAGCCCCTAGTTCTGGTAGATATAAGATGGAGAAATGGTGGCTATTAAGAAAAGACTTTAGAGATCTCATTTCTAAAATATGGAATGAAAGGACTAGAACCAAGAATCCCATAGATAGGTGGCAGGAGAAGATTAGGAAAATTAGGAAAGTTACCAAAGGTTGGAGCTCCAATGAAGAGGCTGCCATTCCTATCTCAAATCCCTGTGTGGGCCCAAGAACTTCTCTTGGCACCACCTCCCCTCAAATGGCACTGCTGGTGGTATTTTGATGGGATTAGATCTTGATATTTTTGATCTGATTAGCTGGAGTAATCTTAACTTTTCAGTCAGTTGCTCTCTTAGACTGAAGGGTAGAGAAGAGGAGTTTAGAATTGTCACTGTATATGGACCTTCTTATGAAGATAAGAAAGAGGCTTTTATCTCCGAACTCCATACACTCTTTGTTGAAAACCCCATCCCAACCCTCATTGGGGGGGATTTCAACTTATTGAGATTTTCTTCTGATAAAAGCAATGGTAACATCAGTCGTAAGTGGAGTGAGAATTTCAATGCTTGGGTAGATATATGGAGTTTATTGGAGATAAAATTGGCAAATAGGAAGTATACTTGGGCCAATAACCAAGAGGATATCATCATGTCCACTATAGATAGAGTTTTTTGCTCCACCGAGCTAGACAGTCTTTTTCCAGTAGCTTCAATCAATGCTTTGCCCAGATGTGGTAGTGACCACACACCTATTGTGTGGGACTCTGGGTTGCAGAAAGCCCCTAGTTCTGGTAGATATAAGATGGAGAAATGGTGGCTATTAAGAAAAGACTTTAGAGATCTCATTTCTAAAATATGGAATGAAAGGACTAGAACCAAGAATCCCATAGATAGGTGGCAGGAGAAGATTAGGAAAATTAGGAAAGTTACCAAAGGTTGGAGCTCCAATGAAGAGGCTGCCATTAGGAGGTACAAAAAAAATCCTCTTAGAGGAATTTAGTATGCTAGATATTAAACCTGAAAGTGCTGCTTTGAGTAATGATGAGATAGATAGGCTCAAGTTCATCAACTCAGAGCTGCAAAAAATCTGGCTCTAGGAAGAAGTTAAAGCTAAACAAAGATCTAGAGATAGAGATATTAAAGAGGGAGATAGGAACACCTCCTATTTCCATGCAGTGGCCAATCAGAGGAATAGGAAAACAACTATCCACTCCTTAGATGGCCTTCATGGCCCCATCTCTGACACTAAAGGCATGTTAGGGATTGCCTGTGATTACTACAAAAACCTTTTTAAATTTGAACCTAGGAATGGCTTCAAACTAAGGGGGGATTTCTTTAGTGAAGAGGACAAAGTTACTCCTTCTGAAAATGCTTTGCTTGAGGCTGCTTTTACTGAGGCTGAGATAAAGAAAGCTATCTTTGACTCCTATGCTGATAGAGCACCAGGCCCTGATGGGATCCCCTTCTTTTTTATCAACACTTCTGGGACATCATTAATGATGACCTAGTAGCTATGTTCACTGACCTCCACAAGGAGAAACTCAACATTAGTAGGCTCAATTATGCTATGCTCACTCTTATTCCAAAAGAACCTGATGCTACCTCTATTAGGAAATTTAGACCAATTAGTCTCCTCAATTGTAGTTATAAGATTTTTACTAAAGGTCTTACTAATAGAATCACTATGATCCTTCAGAGACTAATTGCTAGTAACCAATTTGCTTTCTTAAAAGGTAGATTCATCTTGGAAAGTGTAGTCACAGCCCATGAGGTGCTCCACTCAGTACATTCTGCTAATCAGAAAGGGCTAGTTTTAAAATTAGACTATGAAAAAGCTTTTGATAAGGTCAACTTAGAATTCCTATCTGAATTGCTTAGGGCTAGAGGCTTTGGTAGTAAATGGTTGTCTTGGATGCACAGCATTACACATGGGGGGTCTGTTGGTGTTAAAATCAACAACTCTGAGAGTAATTTCTTTACTACGGGTAAAGGATTAAGGCAGGGAGACCCCCTGTCACCTTTGCTTTTAAATATTGTAGTAGATGCTCTCACTAGAATGCTAGCCAAGGCTGCTGACCAACAACTCATCTGTGGTCTCTGTCGTGACATTTGCCCTGGAGGAATCATCTGCCTCCAGTATGCTGATGATACAATCCTATTCCTAGACAATAATTTAGAGCATGCTAACAACCTGAAAACTGTGCTTAGTTGTTTTGAGCAAGTTTCAGGTATGAGAATAAATTACACCAAGAGTGAGCTCATCCCTATCAATATTGAGGGTGATGAACTGTCTCCTTTTATTAGCAACCTGGGTTGCAGCCTGGGGTGTTTCCCTATTAGATACCTAGGGATACCTTTGCACTATGAGAAGTTGAGTAAGGAGGATATCCAACCCCTGATAGATAATATTTTGAAAAGAATAGCTGTCTAGAGAGGTAAACTTTTATCCTGTAGAGGTAGACTTATCCTGATCCAAGCATGTTTAGCTAGCATTCCTGTTTACCTCCTTTCCTTTTTCAAATTCCCTAAATGGGCAGTAGAAATGATTAACACCCAAATGGCGAATTGCCTTTGGAATGACTATGAAGGTAACAGGAAAATTCACCTAGCTAACTGGAAGTTAGTATGTATGAAGAAAGAGTTTGGAGGCATGGGCATTCCCAACCTCCAAGAAGTTAACCTGTGCCTGTTAGGATCATGGGTTAAAAGATATATAGAGGGAGATGGTAAAATCTGGAAAACTGTGGTGGATAAGAAATATCTCTCTCACAGAAAACCAAACATCTTTGTACCCACCTCCAACCCAAAGACCTCCAGGTTCTAGAAAGGTTTTAGCTCCACCATAAGGGCTCTAAAGTTTGGATATAGATGGAATGTAGGTGATGGGAGGAAAATCAAACTATGGGAAGATACATGGTTTGGCTCCTCGCCTCTTTCGGTTCAGTTTTGGCCTATCTATACTATTTGCAATCAACAGGGCATAACCCTGGCTGAAGCTTGGGACAAAGTGAATATTAAGGTAACTTTCAGAAGGAATTTTAATGACAAGCTTATGGAACAATGGTTCCAATTTGAAGAGATTATTAGATCAATCTCCTTCACTACAGAACCTGATGCTCTAGTTTGGCAACTGGAGAACAAAGGACAATACTCCACTAGCTCCCTCTACCATGTAATTAATTTTAGAGGTATCCAACCTGTCTATCCCCCTGTTGTGTGGAAGATTAGAGTCCCTCCTAAAATTCAGGTGTTCTTGTGGCTACTCTCAAACAACAAGATCATGACCAGAGACAATCTTAGGAAAAGGCACATTATTAAACCTTTAGATTGTGTCTTTTGTAGTGAAAATGAATCTGTTCACCATTTGTTTTTTGATTGTATAGTTGCTAGGAACATTTGGGAGACTGTTGGTAGATCTTTTAATATCATAATTGGGGATAGCTTTGAATCAGTAGCTAAATTTTGGCTATCTGAAAAAAGAAATGTTGCACTCAATCTAATTTCCTCTGCTGTGATGTGGAGTCTGTGGAAACACAGAAACTCTATGATTTTTGACAATGTAGTCTGGATCTCTATTAACCAGGTGTGGAGGGAGATCTTGAGAACAATTCGGTACTGGAGGGTGCTGTCTACAGAGATCTGCAAAGGAAGGTTGGAGGACTTCCTCAGGATGGGGAGAGTCTCATCCAACAACCTCTGTTGATCAAGAGTGGCTGAGAGACAGTCTGAATGCAACTCTGGTACATCAAGATTGCTTCGATTCACCTGTCAAGATGTGGACTGCCAAGATGATCATGACAAGCCCCACCTCGCCCCTGGAAGGTTGGTGGTCACCCAATGCTGCCAAAGCTGGGCCTCCAATGAAGACGATGAAGGTCACAAAGTCTCTGCTGCCCAAGGTGGAGAATAGCAAAGAGTGATGAGTGACCTAACTTGGATGCTCTGCTTTTGTTAGCACCTTTTTTCATGTTTCATGTTTTAGCTCTGGTTCGGTTTCTGTTGGTCTGTAATAAGCAAATGGAAGTTGGAACTTGGTTTCTGGCTAAGCCCAACTGAACATGTAAGGCATATCTGTTGGCGGTTTGATTTCTATGAAATGAAACCGGGGACAGAGTCCCTGTTTATCTAAAAAAAAACAAATTGTTCTCCCAAGCAATGGATACATAATCAGTTCCTCGACAAATTTGTTCTACTTTTCTTCTTTCAACACGCAAGAACACACACAATGACACAACCAACTCCTTTTCTTGAGTATGTCAGTTGCTAGAGAGCACCGACGTTTTAAACATGAGGAAAGCAACTAACTAACATGGTTCAGACGCTATGTTAAAATATATAACGTGGAGGGATTTTGAGAAAAACTTATTGTGTTGAAAACATGCGATTTTTTTCTTTCGTTAATTACAACCCACGGACACGTTTGCTAGTAAAAGATAAAAAGAAGATATTGTTTATTACTTACCTTGTGAACATTTTAGGTATAGAGAGGAAGATTATGGTAAATGTTTCTTTGGAAGCAATCCACAAGCAATCGATCGATCCATATATGTAATTAACTCGACGAGGCTTGGAGGCCTTCTTCGATCTATACTTGGAGCTAGCCATAGCATACCTAGAAACTAGTGAAGCTAGACCAGCTGCGGCGGGAGAAGAAATCATCAATGGCACTCTGTCGCCTGATCTGCTTGGCTATCACTTCGATCGTCTTGTTCCTAGTCCTCATCGCTTCCATCGTCTTGCTCATAGTCCAGTGGAAGCACCCGACGCCGCCACGTTACTATGCCGCCATCGACACCGTCTCCGGCATCGACGACGGTCTCCGCAGCCGGCGGTGGCAGCCCGACATGGAGCTCGTTCTGTCCGTCGGCGTCCAGTCGCAGAGCCCGCTGTGGGGCCGCATGTGCCTGGAGCGCGGCACCGCCGTGACGATGGCCTACCACGGCGTCTCCCTCGCGCAAGGCACCCTTGGCCGGGAGGTCTGCGCCCCGCGGTGGTTACTGTGGAAGGTGAGGTGGATGAAGGTCATGGCGCGGGGAAGCAAGGTGGACGGCACACTGCCGGCGTTCGTGGTGAACGGGCTCGCCGCTGACGCGAGGCGCGGCGTGCAGGTGTTCGACGTGACCCTGCGGATCCCGGCCACCGGGCGTGTCCACGGCGACGGCGGGAAGCTGGTGTCGTGCTTGGCGAGGCAGGTCGGGGACGGCTCCCCAGCAGCGTGCGATGTGCACTACGAGTAACACAACTAATAGACCTACGTGCATGCTTAGTTCTTTTGGGCCATATGCTGTTTCTTTTGTATAAGTATTATTATCTGGAAGTTATTTTCCCCTTTTGTGGGAGTTACATGTTATTTGATTGATTGTCAATTCAATTGTTTTACTCACTATACTTAGCTTAATTTTGTATTTTAATAAAGCATTTGTTGATTTTCAGCTTTCATGCACGTATTACAAGCAAGACTAACAGAGTCATCATATTGATTTGATCTTTATAATGATTGTCAATACGGTATCTCAAAGTAGGGTTTTAATTCCACAAATTGAGCTTGTGAATTTTTGAGTTGATTCAACAAGGAAAATAGAATAGAAAAGAGAAGAAATGGAGACCGCATTACGTCGATTTTTTCTTTACGCACGGTGCCGCCATCTAGGTATCCATATTTATATGGATAGCCCTCCATATTTCATATGGTGGTCACACATATGACGACTCTGCTAGAGTTTCTCTAACCGTGCATAAAACAAGTGCTGATCTCACAGCCTTCTCTATTTCGCACGACCTGGGTCTCTATTTGCTTTCGTTACTTCTAACCGTCCTAGAATTTTCTCTAACTGTCCATAAAACCGGAGGATATTGACATCATCATTGGCATCCTGTTTTGCATTGTTTCGATGGAGAATTCCTAGTCCTGGCAATTCGAGAAAAGAGCACCTTCAGAGTGAAATCGGTGTACCGGTTGCTCCGGGAATTAAAAAAAGGAGAGATGATCTGGGCATATTTTTTTTCCTTAGGCAAACACAAGGGGCACAAAATGCATTACTCAGTTTTTTCTTCTCATTGCGAGGATACATATCACTCGCCCACATCCAGCTACCAATTCTGTGTTTTTTTCTACATTCTTGTTAGAAAGTGTTTATTTCTAGTTCTCCCAAGTTATTAAGGCTCTGATTATTCCAATTCACTAGTATATAGTTTTATTTAATTTTACATAACTGTATTTTTCCAATTAATAAAAGTAAAAATTCACAAATACGCAAAAAAAACATGATGACCATTTTAAATGATGTTGAATATTTTGAAGTACACGATGAACATTTTGGAAATTACATGATTATATTTTTCTTCCCAGATTTTTTTTAAAATATAATTTTTTGAACCTTTTGAGAAACAAATATAATGAAAAAACATATAAGAGAAATACAAAAAAATGAATATAACGACAATGAAAAAAATTAAATGTGAAAAGCGCATTGGCGCGCTATTAAACTGGCCCCTATGGTGGACTAACAACTGCACGATACGCTTTAACCCCTATATTCCACCGAAACTGCTATGCGGATGATGCATAGCCTACACGACAATTGAACGATGACCAGTCCAACCGTCTGTTGTACTTTACTGATATGCATGAACGAGCTGATCCAATCTATCGTGCAGAAATCGTCCACAAAATGCCTTTTTTTACGGAAATACGTGATGTGTCTCTGACGGAAGAAAACTCATGCCTCTACGAAAGGTACGATCATGTTTTTTTAGTGGCACGGGTCATGCCTTCTTCTTAAAGGCACGTGGTGTGTCTAGCAAAAATAAATACGTGCCTTCATAAAAGGTATGATTGTGCTTTTTTTTTAAAACACGTGTCATGCCATCTTTTTAGAGGCACACGTGTCTCTTTTTAGAAGCATGGATCATGCCTTTTTTAGGGCATGCGATGTGCCGCCTCTCGCAAAAGCAGATTCATGTTTTCATGAGATGTATGATCGTGCTTTTTTTCTTTTTTTTTGGAAAAGAAAATAATATTTTTCTCCAAGATCTAAGAAAAAACATGCAAATAAAAAAACAATCTAAATAACAAAAATACATACACAAAAATAAAATAAACATATGAAGGAAGCGCTTATGATGCAACACGTAGCTCATTCTAAGGGTGATCTTACGTAGACCACAAAAGAACGCTCTGTAGAGCGCTCTTTTACTAGTTGCTCTCCATTACCGCCCCCAGCCTATGTACTGTTAATCAATTCGTCGTTTCTCTTTGAGCTAAGCTAGGTTGAGTCCACTTATAATCGGCCCAACCAAGGGAACATCACACTTAAATACTAGTCTGTTTTGTTGCCCAAAAAAGAATTACTATACTATTTGTTTCCAGCTGAAAAAATATTAACGTCCTACTACTATGTGTTACACAGCGAGTAGAGGGATACCAGCTGTGGTGCATCTTCTACAGAAAATTGCATACTTTCACCACCTCAAAAGTTTATCCAAGAAAACCACAAGCTGGATACAAATTGTCAGGCAGGTTGGGATAAGTAAAATTGTATGTGCTACCATCCTGCTCAAAGCCCAGATAGGTGACAAGCAATGAGGTTACATCAGCTTCCCATCCCAGGCAGAGTACATATGAAACATTATAGTGTCTGCATGTCTATATATCTGGGCATCTTCTTGTACATCACGTCGTTCTTTCAGGTTTATTTATGTCGTGAGCATCTTCTTGTACTCCTTGAACGTGCCCGGGAATGGGGCGACCTTGCCGTCCGTCACCGCCCAGAGCTCGTCCACACTCCCCGTGATCAGATGCTCGTCGTGACTCACCTGCAACATTACCATTCAGTTAGGATGATGCTGCCTTGACACGAAAAGGAACAACATGCAAAATGTGCAGGCAATGTGTCTTTACCATCAGCACTCCTCCCTGGAATATGAGCAGGCCCTGGATGAGCGCCTCCACTGCGTCAAGATCCTGAAACAGACAAAAGTTCACGATGTCAGGAAACACAGTTTACTGTGCGTGGTTTCTTATTTATGCTTGTACTGATGATCAAGAGGGAAGGGGCCGAGGAGTGAAGATGAGGTGGTTCATTTACAAGATGGTTAGAAGGCTCATCAAGAAGGATAATGTGCGGCTTCTTGAAGGTGATCTTCGCGAACGCAACCCTACTTTTCTGACCACCTGCCATTGTAGATGCTTTGATTAGGATCAGGACAATTAAAACTATACGAATACGTGAACCTTGACAAATGTAACATAATTCTCTCACAAAACTTGTAGCAACTGACAAATCGGTATCAGCTAATTCCATTTAGGAGACTGCTGTGTTATTATGTACCTGATAAAGTGTACATAGATTGGAGGGCAAGGTTTCCTGTAACACCAAAGGAACCCAAATGTGACCTCAGTTTCTGTTCAGGTACACCCTGCAGAGACATTTTTTCCATATTAGAGCTGAAATTTATACAAGTCAAATACCAAAGGGAGGGTAATATTTTCTTTTCTACATTATTACTGCTGAAATGTACATTAACTAAATACCAAGCAGACCATAATACATTTCTCTATATTAGAGCTGAAATGTATATTCAAGTTAAATACAAAACAGAGCATACTACCCGCTAACCCACCAGATGAACATCATGCTCTGCTAAATCTAGCATTCCATCCCCGCAGAAGGAAAAACCATGATGCTTGAGCTTACCGGGAAGCATCTCATCATGTACAGCAGAGGGTTCACCGTCAAATCAAGTCCATCAACATGATGCTGACTGAATACAGCCATGCGGACCTGTAAAATGAACAAATGAATCAACAAGCCACAGACCAGAGGATGGTGCAGAAATAGTATTACTGCAATCAATAATGATATTAAAATGATTGTATCACTTGTAAGAGGTTTCATTATACAAGTTGAGTTTACAACTGCATGTTTCAGAATTTTCTTTATAATTTCACAATGGCATGGATACAAACATCACAACACCTTGACAAGGGACAAAGGAGATGCCCTCGCTGGCAGCTAGTTACACGATTATTACACTCAGGGAGAAAGCAGTACAATTGTGCAGAACAAGTTAACATGATGTGTGTACGATTATATAGCGGTAAAATATCAAGATTGTAGCTATCGAAGGATAAAGCACCTTGGGGGAGCGAAACACTGTTCCCGAAGTTGGCTGCAGGTCCCCAGATATTAATTTCAGTATAGTGGACTTCCCGATACCGTTTGAACCAACCACTGAAATAATAAATCAAATGTGAGGAGAAAATAGACAACCGACTGAAACAATAGCTAGATATTATTCTTTATAGTACATAAAATATGACTGGATCAAATAATTCATACTTGCTATGCGGCTGTCGAGGTCGATACCGAAATTCAAGTTTTTAAACAAAATAGGGCCTCCAGGATAACCAAACGACGCATCACTGCACAAATCAAAAGTATAACCTTTTTATTTCAAAAGATAAGGTTGAGTAAAACAAATTCATCACTATACGATATATTTATCCCAAAAGAGAATGTATATACAACTAACTGCTACGTCTCGACAAAAAATGGTAGTAGTGGATCACAAATAATAGGGAGTCATAGAACAAGAAACCATGACCCATGAAGTTCGCGTGGGAAGAACGGAACAAGCTTCCATAAATGGTGAATGACAAGGGATGAGAATTGAAACCTGAAGCTAATGATTGGTGGTCCAGGGCGGTCATCTGGAGTTGGAAATTCGAATTTATAGCTGCAAATGATTATCCAGTCAATTGCTAAGTCAATGATAGACAAAAGTCTAAATACAACAGATTTAGGGAGCTAGCATACTCTGGGTCACTAACAACTGCATCAACATGTTCCATTCGCTCCAATGCCTGAGATAATGCATACAAATCAAGGACAAACATCAATTTAGTAACTGACCAAGCATGTAAAAACTATTAGTTGGGTGCTCTCAAAAATATGTAAAGTGAAACAACAATGAAAGTTATACAGTGGATGATAAGGTCATGGAAACAGGAGCAAGAAAATGTACCTTGATTCTTGATTGAACAAGTGATGCTCTCTTTGCATTGTATCGGAATTTGTCAATGAATGCCTACAAGGAAAACAGATCAAGTGATCAACAAACCTCATCCTTGATCTTTCAAAAAGATCTAGCTGCAGTGTACATTTTGATATTTCCTAGTTCAACTTTCCTTTCACAGCTGAGCTAATATCAAATAGAGTTGTTTGAATCCAAAATTGATATCGTGCTCAAGCTTAAACAATGGAAGCAGGGCCTAGGCCAGATTGACACACAAGATCTGCATGCCTACAATTGCTACTTCTATTACCATGTCAAGCTAATGAACATATTCAGTGTTGTATAATTCAATAGCATAAGATCAGCACCAGATAAGCTTCTATGCTAAACAGAGTAACATCTTGAAGAGAGATATGGTGCACTAGAAAGTCAGAGGGCCAACGAGGAAATCGCTGCATGCTTACAAAAGGAAACTATATCAGACCTTAAAATATATATGGTTGTTTACATTGTGTTGCAGACCACCTTTCAACTCTTTCTTTTTCCTTTTTTTTCAACACACAATTTTCTTGGAAAGGGCTTATTAACATACTTTTGAGGGCTAACCATACCCACTAAAAGCAGAAACCAACCTGCATGTGCCCTCTGGCCTTCTCATTTGTTTCGAAGGCTTTCATCTGATTCTTGAGGTGCTCCTCCCTTGTCCTCTCAAATGTGTCATAGTCACCTTTGTAAGCATGTAGCTTTTTACCATGTAGGTGAAGAACGTCGGTGACAACCTACAAAATGGTTTACCTCAGTTATTGAATTATTAAGATGAAAAGAAGATATGGAATGGCACTCATGCAAGTGTACTAAATAGGAGTTAAGTATGTCAATATTAGCTACTGTATAATGATACTTTGAGTTCATACCGTATTCAGAAACTCTCTAGCGTGGGACACAACAATGAATGTCTTTGGCCACTTCAGGAGATATGTTTCTAACCATAACACAGCATGGAGATCAAGGTGATTCTGCAAAGTGATGGTTTGTTAGCATTAGCATGTGGCAGCAAGAGAAGAGAAGCAACAATTTATTCTAAACTCACTGTTGGCTCATCAAGAAGCAGTAAATCTGGCTCAATGAATAGAGCACGTGCTAGTGCTATTCTCATGCGCCATCCACCCGAAAATGACTTTGTATTTTTGCATTGCATTTCTGGAGTGAAACTGAGACCCTGTAAAGATTTCAACCAATCAGGACAGTTCAAATATTAGTATGTCAGAACTATACCTCTTTAAATCAAGGTAAGTACTAGCTACTACGAGAGACATGACAGCAATAGCATACCAATAATACCATGCTGTACAAATGGGACAAACAATAACAAGTCACCAAGAAATGGATGTGAACAAAAGAAACATACCGCCAGAATCGACGCTGCACGAGCTTCTGCGGCATCTGCATCAATGAATTCAAGTCGCTTATATATCTCCTCAAGTCTCTTGCTGATAGCATCTTTGTCAAAATCATCCTTGCCCTTGTCTTGGCTCTGTTTGGACTCTGCCTCATACTCTAGATCTTTCTGCATCAAAGTAGTAAATTGTAAGAAAATCAACAAAAAAAAAAACTCAAAAAAGAGGTGAATGATCCAAAAGAGAGGAACACATTAGCGAATAAGGGCATGTAGAAAGCTGAGTATGCAGTAGTTAACCAGTTTTTGACCCAGATGGGCCTCTTCTTGCATAAGTTGGACCCGTTCAACATCAGCATTCAGCACACACTGCAAAGCTGTTGTGTCATCACCCGTGACCTCTTGCTCAACGTGCAATATCTGGCAGTTCTTTGGAATTCCATCAATTGCATGTTGAGCCATAGCTCTGAGAAGAGAAGTCTTTCCGGTACCGTTTCTTCCAACAAGACCTGAAATGGTATGTAAATAAAGTAAGTCATTGAAGGAAAAAAAAGGAATGGGTTCTGGTACGGCAATATTTCAATGGTACAGATGTTTGGATGCCAAAGAATTGATACATTAATATTTGTGCTCCCTTGTTCCAAAGCAATTTCTAGAGATTTTCTACACACCACATAGTTTCACATCAAAACAATAAGCAATGAGATCATCCTGAGCAAGCAGTGCGACCCTAGAGAGCCTCCTCAATAGGTGAAAACTTGAGACACAAGCAGTAAGACGAGCTGTAACTCACCATAGTGCCTTCCAAAAGCAAGCGTTAAGGTTACATCTTGAATAAGATCACGACCTCCAACAGTAACACTGAAGTTCTCCATATGGATATCCCTAATGGTTGAGCCACCCTCACTACTGTGATTTACATAAACCGGAGGCATTCCGGCCCTGAGCGCCTCCATTTCCGCAACGTGCATTTGGTACTGGGCCTGCACCATATACATCAGCTTTAATGAGGAGGAAAGGCATTTTGAAATTGCATATACAGGTTCCGTCAAAGTGGCGAAACATGCTAAGCACTACATTTCTACTGAAATTCATACTGAACAAATCAGTGACACGCTACTGAAATTCATATTGGACAAACCAATGACACGAAGAATTGCCATCCAGCAATCCAGGAGCGAACAGCTCACCTCCCTTTGCCTCTCTTCTTTTCTCTTGTTCCGTTCGAGCTTGGCCTTGTCGCGCGAGGACAGCAAGGGCGCGTCGAAGATGTTCTCTGGCTTCTTCGGAGCGACCTCCTCCTCCATCCCCGCGTTCATGCGCAGTGGCGTGGCAAGGCTCCGCACGGCTTGCTTCGGTTTTACGATCCCATGGCTCCCCAGCTTCTCACAGAGCTTAGTGCAGACCTTCATCAAAACGGAAACGAAATGGCATCAGGGACATGTTGGATCGAAAGCAAACTATTCACTTGCTCCTTCGCCCCTGAATCCATCAGTGCGAGTGCGCTCGGTCATAAATGTTAGGGAATGGTTGAGCTAAAAGCCATTAGAGCACACATCAGGGGCTGATTGAGCTAGGCTGCAGTCATAAATGGATGTCTACCGAACGATTTTACAGTGACTATGAGCGCTAAGCTAGATTTCCTGGCCATCTAAGGCTTAAAATGGATAGCATGCACCGAATCTAACCTAGAACCGAAACCTAGGGCGATGAATGAAATCGAAGCTGTACCGAATCAGCCCAGATTGGGGAAGGTCGTGAGAGTGGTTCGGGTACCTCGAGGCAGTGCTCGCGGTCGTAGACGCAGCGGGCGTCGATGAGGAGGTCTCCGAGGGCGTCGAAGATGCCGTGGCCGTCGGGGGGCCCGAAGTCGAAGTCCTGGTCGGCGAGGACGTTGGCGATGTAGGAGACGATGGGCTCGTCCACCTCGTCGACGACCGAGTCTCCCAGCACCTCCCGCACCACCCCCATGCTCGTCGCCACCAGCGCCGCCATCTCGTCGACGACGGACGGAGTCGCCCAGCAGCAGCGGCGGCGGCGGCGGCGGCGAAGCAACCCTACTCGCTCGCGTCGGTCGGAGCGGCGGCTGAGGTGAGAAGGGACGGTGGTGCGGTGCCTGGCCTGCGGCTGGGTTGGTTTAGCCCGATCGATGGTTAGACGGGCCGTGTGGCTTTGGGCTCTGCAGGCCCGTTACAGGTTCTCGGTCGTAAAGGGGCTGAAACGTTTTCCTTGGACTGTATTTGGCGGAAGTTTTTACAAATTTGACCCTTATTTGAATTTTAAACATAAAATGAACCCAAAATTTAAAATTTTCACAAACTAACCCTTTTTCATGGCGCCCGCCTATATGGCGCCATGCTAGACACCATGATGCCCTGTTAAAAGGCGTCATACAACTTGCCACGTCGGACCTGCTAGTGGGCCTGCCAGGACCATGGCGCCATTAGTAAAGGCGTCATGCCTTGTACCATGACGCCTTTAGTAAAGGCATCATGGTGTCTGGCGTCTTTAGTAAAGGTGTCATGGTACTTAACTCCATTTTGATACTTCGTACTATAAATAGCCGCCGATTCTTCATACGAACTCCGATTTTGATGTTTTTGGACTCGTTGAACTCGTATTGACGAGGGCCTCATGTTGATATCATTGGATCTTTATTTAGAGCATTTAAGGAAAATACCATTTTGACACTTCCAAAATGGCTAAGTCTGACATCGTAGGTCCTCCGGTGTGACTTCAATTTAATCACTTTAAACATGCCAAGACCATGCACATGCCAACAAAACTGAAAATACATAAACATAAAAATGAAAATAAAGTTATGCAATAAAATTATAAAATGTAAAAATATGAGAAACTATGCATTATGGACAAGGAAAAATGGTTGGATATGATATGAGGGATTTTGGCATTATTATATCTTATAAAAATTATGTATAAACTCCATTCATCATGCATTCCAAAAACAAAATCTCAACCTATACAAAATTATAAGGGAAGCTTCAATATATCTCATTTTCTTAACATAAGAGATATGAAAGCTTCCCTATAATTGAAGAACATGAGAGATATGAAAGCTTCTCTATAATTGAAGAACATGAGACATATGAAAGCTGTCCTATGATTGAAGAACATGAGAGATATGAAAGCTCCCCTGTAATTATGAAAATTTTAAGATTTTTCTTTTAGAAAATAAATATATAATTAAATAGATATAGAAAACTCTTTCATGTCACATGGATCTTGGTATAGTGCATCAGAGCAAACATATGAATTAAAGCATACATGTAGCATATGATTCTTACTTGAGAAAAATATTTACAACAAAATGAAATCATGATGTTAATGAGTGAGATGCATGACGAGTGAATTTTATACGTAATTTTCATAGCATGATGAGTGAGATACAATAATGAAGACTAATGACGCTATTTTTCTCTCCAATCGTTTTCATCTTCAACACACCAGAGATGATATATCTCTCTCCCTTCGCTAGTGGACCCATTTAACCGTTTCCTCATTTGATTTGCTTGTAAATAACCCCGATCCCTGACTCTGTTCTTTTCTTCTTATGTTTGGTTTTTAAGGCTCCATTGGATCCGAATCTTATAGAGTTCTTAGCGCATGAGCGGATTAGGAGCAAACCCTGAGTGAGATGCGTGTTGAGTGAATTTTATGCGCAATTTTCATAGCATATTTTGATGCCAAAATACCTCATATCATATCCAACCATTTTTTTGTCAATAATACCTCATGCCAGACTTAGCCATTTGAAAAGTGTCAAAATGGTATTTTTTTAATTGCTCTAAATAAAGATCCAATGATATTAACATGAGGCCCTCGTCAATACGAGTTCAACGAGTCCAAAAATATCAAAATCGAAGTTCGTATGAAGAATCGGCGGCCGTTCAAAGTACGAAGTATCAAAATGAAGTTAAGTATCATGGCACCTTTACTAAAGCCGCCATGCTAGACACCATGACGCCTTTAGTAAAGGCGCCATGGTACAAGGCATGACGCCTTTACTAATGGCGCCATGGTCCTGGCAGGTCCACTAGCAGGTCCGACGTGGCAAGTTGTATGGCGCCTTTTAACAGGGCGCCATGGTGTCTAGCATGGTGCCATATAGGCGGGCGCCATAAAAAAGGTTAGTTTGTGAAATTTTTAAATTTTGGGTTCATTTTGTATTTAAAATTCAAATAAGGGTCAAATTTGTAAAAACTTCCGTATTTGGCATGGCCTGCTAACATATAGTACAAGCAAGTTTTTTCCCTTTTATAAATCTTGAAACATGTGAAGATCAGTGTAGACGGAGTTGTCGTGGTGAATCAGAAAGTTGGATCGGTCGGTGTTATTGCAAGAGACTCTAATGGCAAGTTTATTGGAACTTCTTATGTCGTCTATAAAGGAATCGATGATCCTCCGACCCTGGAAGCGCTAGCGATGCGTAAAGGCCTCTGTCTAGCAGTGAACCTGTATGCCCATAAGGTTCATGTAGCTTCCGATCGCAAGGGTGTGGTCGAAGAGATTAAAAAAGGAAGCTCGTCACCCTACGACGCCATTATCCAAGAATTTTATCGATCTTTAGATTTCAATCCCTGACAGTTCTATCATGAATTTGGGAGCTCGAATTATGAAGCCCACAATGTTTCAAAATATTCTCTTAATCTGGGATATGGTCGTCGTGCTTGGTTAGACTAACCTGATGAACTACATTTCGTCCCTGTAAACATTGATGACGTCTTAAGATAAGCATGTGTGGGTTTGCCAAAAAAACCTGAAACTTATATTTATTTTATAGTACTTACTAGTTTTATAAAGTAGTTCTTCAATAGGATTTCCTGTCACTTTCTTCCTATCCGCATATCATCGATTCCGGAAACAAATGCATAAGCCCGCCCTCGCACCTCATACCAATGTATTTATTGGATAAACATGTATATGTGTTGCCTGTGGTATAAATGTCGTAGAAATTGCAAAATTAAGCAAGCCGGTTGACCGAAGATGACGACAACATACTTGTACACAGCTGACGAAAAAACCGGTCCCCGTTGACATAAGATTTCGACGATCATACCAAGGTAATTAACCCATCCGTTGTTGACTTTCGACTTCTGGTGGGCCATTAAGAAAACATGTTAAGTGATTATCTTTGTCTTTTGTGGTTTTGTAAGCCACAAACATCATTCATGGAGCGAGGCTTCACCGCTCCATCTCATCGAACTGGTGGGCGGTAAAAATTTCATAGAAGAGGTTTTTATTCTCCATGAACAACATATTACGAACTCAGTGCATGTTGTTCTAGGTCTAGAAAGTCTGGTTTAGAGCCGAACATCTGAAAGACATCATATGCTTGCTCGCACTAACCTAAAGGAGTTGTGGCTGGTAAGGAAGGAGAATGTAGTGCTACCACATGAGACACTCATATGATGCAAAACATAGGCTAGCATAGCACACCTTTAGATCGCACGATCACCATTGGAAGCCTTAGCGCATCGAGGGTGAGCGTTGGGTGGAGAAATTTCGGTAGTGAAACCCAACTATCAATGTTCGTTGAGTGTCAACTTCCTTCAGCAACGACTGATTACAAATGAACGTGGAGCGGTTTTTTGGAAAATGGTTCTCCTTAACCAGCTGAAAACACGATCGCCTCCGTAGCCTCATGTGCATGACAGTTGTTTCCATGTTGCGGCCATCTCCAACTTTCGTGGCGTAGGCTTTGACCACTCATTGCAACATGAACCAAGTTACGATCATTCATTGCAACATGGACCGTGTTGCAATCATTTTTTAACTTAGGCATGACACAAACCTAGACCTGGTTGATCTTTACAAAAGATCCATCGGGTGATGTGTAGTATCTCCCGCGATTTTTTACAGGTCGGGCATGCATGTTTGCCTCATGAGTCGCCTACGCTAGCTAGTCAAGCCTAAATGAAATTCTTAATAAGGCAATTATTGACAATCAAACATGTGTATTTTCTTTAAACATTTGAGAGAAAAAATGAACACGTTCCTACATGATTTGATGTCTCTAATACATTTAACTCAGCAAATCTTATCATCCTAACATGAGACCCCGTCAACACATATCTTCATCGTCGATGGTGCACGATGAGATTCATGACACGCTCTTTGCTTCTTGGCAGAGTCATTTTTCTTTTTCTATGTTAGTAGGACAAGAACCGTTGCAGTCTAGAAATGTTGACCCCTTCTCCGTTTTTTCTTTACAAGTCAACTAATCAAAGCAATAGCTTTATTATTATTATTATTATTATTTGAAAGCTATGTATTATGCTTATAAATTCTGACGGAGCCTTTTCCGTTTTCTTCATATCATTGACTACAAGTCAACCATTTGAAGTATTCTTGTTTAATACAATAGTGTTATCATGTGAAAGCTACGTACCATGTGCAGAAATTTCGACGCCTTCTCTGTCATTTTCACATCATTGACTACAAGTCAACCAAGCAAAGAAGAAGAATAAGAAGAAGAAAGAAGAACATTATTATTTTTAAATCCATGTACCATGTCTAGAAATTTTGATCGCGTCTTTTATGTCTTTTCCATGCCACTGGTTACATGTAAATCGATTGAAGTATTATTATTAATAATTTTTGTGGTGTTATTGTTTGATTTGAAACCTTCTTCGTCTTATGTGTGGAATTGTTATTTGAAAGCTACATACGGTGTGTAGAAAGTTTCACCCCTCCTTTTCAGTCCTTTCCATGTCATTGATTGCAAGTAGCTTTATTTTGGAGCCATTATTTGAAAGCTACGTACCCTATGCATGCATCTCTCTTTGGTGAAGAACCGGAGAAGAAGAAGCCAGCATATATATGTCGATATGGAGAGTGTGGAATAGCACCAATGCAATATGGAGTTTTTACATGTGCAACATCATTAGATGGATCGTGAGCCTCAATGCCTCATGATATAGTGGAAGTTGCGCCTCACCCCGGCGTGCCTCGGGCAGGAGACTACCCCAGCGGCCATGCGAATCCTCAGGCCGGTGCCGGTGATTTGGTAGCCGGGCAGAAGGACCCGGCGGGGGCGGCGGCTCGGCGAGCTGCCTTCTTCATCTGTTTGGTAGGAGTATATAGTATATCTGTAAATGAAAGTTAATTGTGTGTGGGGAATTTAGAAGATAGTAAGAAAGGATAGTAGCAACATAATTTATCATGATAGTAGTAACATAATTTATCATGATAAAGGATCAACATGTAATCTTTTAAATTTAAATAGCTAGCCTCATTAACATATTTTTTTCAACATGCAAACATATCATTTTATAATTCAACATGCATAAGGAAAGGTCCAACTCAATATGCCACTATGCAATAAAAATTCACCCTAACATGTAACATGCATGCATGAGAATTTTTATTCAATTATGATATTTATCATAAATTCATATATTAATTGAGAACTTATTATTTCAAATATTCCTGTTTCATTTAATCAACATTTCATTAAGAATATTGGAAAAAATTCTCGCAGCAACGTGCAGAGCATCATATATCTAGTCACTGAGATCGGTGGTTTGAAGGATGCGCTCCAGCCTCCAGGGCCCGTTAATTATTTTATTTCCAGTGGCCATCATTCGTCAAGCAACGGCTACCTCTGCTTGCGGTGAGGTACTTTGTAGAGACTCTCGTCCGGGGTGGTTTTTGCACAACGGTGCTTGCCTCTGGAGTCGCATACGCTGGCTAGCCAAAGCTTAATTGGAATTCTTGATCAGGTCACTGCCGAGAAACAAAAGTGTGGATATTTTCTCCTTGATGATCTCGATTGAGATGCCTGTGATACAAATAACTACGTTTTCTAAATCTCGGTAAGAATAGATCCGTTGCACCAAATATTGTGTAATTACTAACACAATTAAGTTTGAAAGTATGTGCTGGTAGTGATCTAGTGTTACTCTACCAACTCGACCCGCTCTTGTAGGGTTAATGTCGATCCACTAACCATTTTTCTCTTAATTTGTGCCCCCTCCGATCCATAATAAGTATCGCTTATTTTATACTAAGCCAGTATAAACTTTACATTAGATGATGACACTTATTATGGATTAGAGGTAGTACTATATTTCTGAAAGGCAATTAGTAACGGCCTCAATGAATGAACCGGTTGCCAGCTATATATCCAGTTGTATTTGAGAAAGGATTAGGTGAGAATATAATCGTAGTGTGAACGAACTTGTTTTTTGTTTGCATAGTCTCTGTCGCATTCTCCGTCTTGTCCATATGACTGATCACTACTACAAGTGAACCGACGGAAGCAGTACGTGTTATTTTTTGTAGGGTTATTCTTTGAAAGAACATGCAAAAGTTAGGTGAAGAACATGCAAGTGTTAGGTGGATAACATGGAACTCCAAGGTGAAGAACATGCACAAGAAGGGACAATGTGTCCATCGATATGCATGCCTATGCCTATATATAAGGAAAGCAAACGCTGCTTTGGTTGCATCTCGCAAAGATACAGTTTTTAGAGCAATTATAAGTAGCTCCCCAACATCTTCCTCTAGATCATTGAGCATCCCATCCAAATGGAAAGTGCCCGGAGAGAGAGTGAGCATTTGCCCCCCGGTATTGCCAATCGGTCAACCACCGATGCTCCTCGTGGTGGCGCCGGCGCCGATGATTCGGCGCCGCCCAAAGAGGAGGATCGGGAGGCAGCTAAGAAGCAAGAAGAGGCCATGTATCTCAACAGTATGCGCGGGTGGCTGATGACGGTGGCGACGCTCTTCGTCGGCTTCGCATTCCAGACGGCGATACACCCGCCGGCCTGGGTATCCACGGACAAATTGCGACAGCGGATACACCTAGCGAATCCATTCAATTTGCATTTCTCCAAGGCCAGAACTGCCAAGCTCGTTGCCCTCATAAGAGAAGAGGGTATGTCATTTCAATTCACCGTGTTAAACACACTGACTTTCTCCATGGGGCTAACTGTGATGGTAGCGCTGCTGATGCTGAACAAGTCCCCATCTAAAGGGGACATGAAACGCATAAAATTCCTCATGGTGGCTCTCGCCATAAGCGTGGCACTTACCTTCGCCTGTGGTGTCTCCGGCGATCCGTTGGTTGCTTTTTATGTTACTTTCTATTTCGGTCTCGCGGGTGTGGGAGTGGTAATGTTGTTCGTCTGTGGTGGCAGACTTCAGGTGTGGGAGTGGTAATGTTGGTATTTCTTTTCGAGGAAAAAGAATAAGATTAGGATGGGCTCCAAACACACACAAGGAAACTAGACATTACACGGTTGTTTAGTCTCTACTCCCTTCGTCCCATAATATAGTAACGTTTTGCAAACTATGCTAGTTTGCAAAACGTTACTATATGCTAGTTTGCAAAACGTTACTATATTATGGGACGAAGGGAGTACATCTCAATCGTAACTTGGTTATGTTAAGTTTGTATCTGTAAGCTTCGGGTTGTTGTTTCTGTTAAGATAGTTAATAGAGAAACTTTGTAAACTGCCACGTCACTGTCCAAGTGCAACTAGAAATGATGTGTCATTGATTTCTTGCCAGAGGATAGAGGAATCACAACAGTCATGTAACCTTACTAGTCATACAACACTTTTTTTTCTCAAGTGTCCACTGGCCAGGTTACTTTGGCGTTCACTGTAAGTGACATTTAACGTTAGTCCTTCTCACAATGTAAATCATCTTTTTGAAGATTGGTTAAGTGGGGTAGAGTCCAATACGGCAGCGCCCGTAATCATGCCCCGGGATATAACCATGTTGGTGAACCTCGTCAATAAATCTCGGTGTCGTGCTTGTGCTTGTCGTGATTGCTTGATCTTTGATAGATGGGAAAAGATTGGCAGCTCCGCCGCACAGGGCCTCCAGCCGTGCGGCGCTTGGCGATTCGTGCACGATCGAGGAGAGAAACGGGCCGAGGTAACAGCGAACGGAAAAAAAAAGTTAACACACGTCGCCCACGTCCAGAAATAACTCCACATTAATTCTCCCATACAGACTTCCTCGCATCAACAACAGTGGCGGAAGCGGCGAGGGCCGATCCAGCGCCGTTGACGGGAGGGAGGCCGGGGGGAGGAGGCGATGTGCGCCGGCGACTGGGGAGGAGAAGCACGCCATCTACGGGGAGCAGGCTCGCCGGTGAGTCCCTATTTTCCTCGCGCTAGATCTCGCTGAAGCGCAAAAGCGAAGACGGGGCCGCAGTCGGGGTGTAGAGAAGAGGTGTTCCGGCGAGGGGGGAGGGGGCCGTGTCCGTGGCCTTCACCGCGCGGGTCAGACACAAGGCAGAGGGAGGAGGGGGCCGTGGCCGTGGCCTTCACCGCGCGGATCACGGTTTGCTGCCGTGAGGGTCGTTTTTGCTTCATAGAGGTGTGGGACGAAGACTGTTTTCATCGCCGCTACTTTGCTCGCAACAACGTGGGGAGAGGGACAGTTCTCTTGCATGAAGGGGAAGGGGGTAGGGCAGTGGCACGATGAGGATCTCACCGCTGGGACAATCGTGGATCAAGTGGTGGATGAGGTAGTTTATCCGCTGAACGTGAGAGGGTGGGGAGGCATTTTGCAAGTTTATTTATGCAGTCACATTTTTTTTGTCATTTTGGTTGTTAGATATTGACACACCTAGTTGCCACATTTTTTTTATTTTTCGTCCGTAGGTTCATGATGTACTTTTGCAAGCAAAAAATCCCTTCTAGTTGTCAATTGTTTTGTCATATTGGTTGTCAGATTTTTTGACACACCTAGTTGTCTGAGAGGGAGAGGAGGAGAATTTGGTTCGTTTGTGGAGGGAAAAGGGGGGTACGACTAGTGGTGCGGCATGGATCCCGCCGACAACGAATAGCATGGACCAAGAGAGGGGATAGATGGTCTGCGCAGTTCCCGTGCGGGGAAATGGTGGTTAATTTCTCCGAGGAGGGGTGAGATTTTAAGCAATTTCATGTATATGGAGACACATTTTCACCACATTTTTTGCTCTATAGCATTTTTTTCTGGCGCACTCTGTGACATTACCGCTTTTTCCTAGCAACTTCTGACTAGTTGTCACATTGTTTGCAACCGTGTCACAATCGCACACCATATGCTTGCCTTGTAGTCCATCACAGCAAAAATATTGCAATATAACATGGCCTAGTTGCCATTTTTTTCTTAATAACGATTTGCGATTTAATACTTAGTCGCCACAAAGTTTCATAACATCTAGGTTGTCATGAATGTTTTTAGTTATACCTTTCGCGCTAGTCATCCGTTATTTTTCTCATAAAAAGCTATTTTGGTAGTTAATGTAACAGCTAGTGCCACAACGATAAAGTTTCATCCTAGTAATATTCGCAAGATTCACGGCCTACCATTTATTACCTAGTTTTGCACAATATATATGCATGTAGTCACGGTAAGCAAGTTGTAAGTTTTTACATGGGCTAGTTGTCACATTTATTTTTTTGAACTTGCAAGTTTTGGGTGTTTCTTAGTTGCCACAATTTCTGAGAGTATACAGAAATGAGACTAGTTTTTACTCTCAGCAAGTTGCAAATTTTGTTGTTGCAAATGTTTGTTATATATTTTAATTCTAGTAGATTTCTGGCAAACATGGTATATATTTTTGTGGCAACTACTCATTCGAAGTCTAACAGATTTCTGGCAAGCATGTTTTTTTTGTGGCAACTACTCATATGTAGTCTAATAAATTTCTGGTAAACATGGTATTATATTTCTGGCAACCACCCATTTGAATTCTAGCAGATTTTCTGACAAGCATGTTATATTTTTGTGGAAATTACTCATTTGAAGTCTAGCAGATTTCTGGCAAGCATGGTTTTTTTGTGGCAACTACTCATATGTAGTCTAACCGATTTCTGGCAAGCATGGTATTATATTTGTGGCAACCACTCATTTGAATTCTAGCAGATTTCTGGCAAGCATGGTATATTTTTTCTGGCAATTACTCATTTGAAGTCTAGCAGATTTCTGGCAAGCATGTTTTTTTTGTGGCAACTACTCATATGTAGTTTAATAGATTTCTGGCAAGCATGCTATTATATTTGTGGCAACCACTCAGAAACTTGAAAATTTATGTTAAAAGGGTTAATGAAACCGTGTTTATTCTATTTTGAACAGATGAAAAGGACAACAGGAAGAGGAAGAGGTGATGGCAACATTCATTCAACATGTTCACTCCAGCATTTAGCATGTTTCACCAATCAAGACAAGTGGTGGATATGTGTAAAAGGAACTAGCAAGTTCAAGTATCCTGTAGGATTTTACTAGTAGCATGAGTGTTTTATGTAAGCAAGAACTACTAAGGATGTCGGATTTTAGTCTGCTCCAGAGATTTGTGTGTGCGTACCAGATTTTTAACCCTGTTTTTACTTTCAAACACAGCAAAAAACCTGGACCCTACTTGATTTGTGTGTGCTTACCAGATTTTCATGTGTTTTTGCATGTGTAGAGGGATGGGGGAGGAGAGAGATGCGCAAAATTTGAACCTATTTTGTTACATATATGTTATTGCCAGGACAAATCAAGGCAAATACATCTTGTTTCTTGGGTAAGTTTCCATTTTTTTATGTTCAGATCTGGGAGAGGATGTGCCCTTCCCCTGTATGTCCTTTCCTCTTTTTTTGGTCCTTCAATATATGTTGAGATGGCGATCAGAGGGGGAAGGGAGGAGGTGGATGAAGAACATGCCTGGGAAGGAGATCGTAGCTACTCCAAGCTATGGTCAGGTGGGGTACATTCGATTTTTATTGGTGCCAAGGGATCTAGGGGAGTCACGCTCCCGTGCGGACAGCCTGGCGGCAGGGGTTCGGTTGGAAGAGGTTATCCAATTAGCGATGCCAGCTGGGCAGGGGTTAGCCGCCGCACCGCAGGGACCAGGTGCGGCGCAGCTCCCTAGTGCCGTCCTTGATAGATTAATAGGCGACTCGAATTATTCTAACAGTCCATGCACGCGCGCCGTACGGGGCTGGTCGAGGAGAGGCGTAGAGTGAGGTTAAATTGCGGATCTAGCACGAGGTCCTTGGACAGCGGCAGGTCGAGACCGGAGACGGAATCAATGGTGATAGAGTAGCTCCTATGGGGTGTCTTGAAGATCGAGACGAGTATCACGGCGGCAACTGCAAGTAACAGGAGGATGCACGCTAAGCAGCGGCAGCAGCAGCAACGTGCCATGGGATCGGTGCAGCAGCAGCTTTGCACTTGTAGAGGGTCGAAAGACGGCTGCCCACCCGCCGCCATGGTGTCCAAGCCCGGTTCATATCTTACCATATGATCGGCTAGCGAGCTTGATCGGTTTAGCCTGCTATGTCTTGTCTGATCGTGTCGATTGTATTGGCTGATCGAGAAGAAGTGTTATATTTATAGATGGATCGTTCGCTTGTGTTTTCCAAAAGAAAATATCAGCTTCCATATTTTGAGGTTGTACGTATGCGTTGGGGAGAATCCGAGTTTACCTGGATAGTTTTCGTTTCCCTTTCGAGCGTCTTCAAGATCACACACAAACAAACTTAGGATTTTCAGTTTTAGATTATTTATTTCCGCCTCAGGCCGCGATGGCCAAATTTCGGCCATTTAAAAAATATTGGCTGAAATTTGACAAAAAAATCGCTAAATTTAACTAAAATCTGTTTTTTTTGCCGCAAGAATTTTTTCCACCCAGGCTGAGATGGCTAAAATTTGTCAGAAATCTAGTTTTATCGTCCGAAATTCAAAACCTAGGTTCCAATTTGAACAGGAAACATGGACTTCTCTGAAAGAATTAAGATCAAGCGAAAACATAAATATTACATCAGTTAGCACATTTTATGTTCAACTCTAGTAAATCTTCCTGCAAAAAAACTATAGTATATCGTGGCCCCTATTCAGCTTGACCCTCTATATTCACATAACCATCATCGATCAATGTCTTTCCTTGTCGATAGTTTTTTCATCGTTTTGTTTATTAGGGCACGAGTGCTACACGTCGTACATGTTTTGCAGATGATCGGCGACGTTCCCCACCCGCCTATCCCCGCAAAACGCCACTCTCACGTCCTCATAGTTGTCGCTGCCGTTTCCGGACCGCTTGAGTGTGACGTCAAACATGTCCATGCCGCTTTGAATGACGGTCGCAAGGCCATCCATGATGTGGCCCCTTGGGCCACGATCAGGTCCCCCCTAGTCTTGTGTGGCCTGGCGAAGAACCACTCTATTGTCGTGGCAATGGAGCTGGCGGCGAGTGGGACACAACAGTAAGACACCTCCATGTATGTACCAGATTCCACGCAAGCATTGCGTCGAAGGCTCGTGGAAGCGATCCGAGGGGTGATGTTGAACTCCGGTTCCAGAGCGACAGGGTTCGCTAGAACATTGTCTAGGCTGAGCGCGACATAGACGATGGAAGCGAAGATGCCCAGGACGACAAGACAACTCATATACGGCATAGTATGTACACCGATGCACATATATACATAGTGCATACTCATCCTACGTACGAACACAGTGACACCGGACACACACTACTCTACCCATACGAAGCACACATATATGAGAGACTTGAGCTAGATCACATTGTAATAAGATGTTAGTATGTTACAGAAACCACAAATAGTACAACTTTAAATCCAGAAAAACTCAGGTAACACTTGATGGTTGATCTTGAGCGGGAGATTATGATCGATCGCGTCCAGGTTAACCTTGAGGTGGTTTCATCCAGCTGGTATGAAGATGGGAATAGTGATCACTGTATCATCATTCTTTGCTCGGGCTGGGTCAGGGCATGTCTCATCTGAACCGCATCTAGCAGTGTCTCCAACCCTACTAACACCGCACGATGCCACCAGCGCGGCGTCATGGCGGCCTGCGGACCGTCGAAGCGTGACGTCGAACGCCTCCACCCCGCTCCGTAGGTCCGCCACGAGGCTGTTCATGAGGAATCCTGCAAGCCGCACGCCGGTGCCCTTTGCAACGACAAGCTCTTCCCACGACTTTCTTGGCCCGACACATACCCGATGTGGCGCCGCGGCGGAGGCGGCGAGCGGGACGCAACGGTAGGACACCTGCACGTAGGTGCCGGCGTCCATGCACGCGTGACGACCAGGGCTGGCCGAGGAGAGCCGGAGGGTGAGGTTGAAGCTCGGGTCTAGCACGAGGTCCTTGGATGGCGGCAGGTCGAGGCCGGAGACGGAGTCGATGGTGACGGAGTAGCGCCTGTGTGGGAGGCCGAAGACGAGGGCGAGTGTCAAGCCGGCGACGAGAGCCAGGAGCGTGACGATGCACGTTATGCAGCACTTGTCCGCCGCCATGGTTGCTGTACGTGCTACTCAAGTTAGCTAGGGGTTTATCGCAAAAAAAAAAAACAAGTTAGCTAGGGTTTCGGCAGCGGGGTCTCCGAGGTTGTTATTTTATGGTAAACGAGTACGTACTCCCCACGGAAACGGCAAGCTGTTCTGATGTGGAATAGTAGGTACGTGTTGGTTTGGATTTACAGTTTTTAACTAAATCCCATTGGCGATCAGTTACAATCCTGAAAGGAAACTGCTACTCGTATTTATCATCCCATCACGATCTATCCATCTCTCTCTCTCGTCCATATACAAAACCTAGAATCCATCGTCCTTGTTATGCAGCTAGCTAGCTATGCCAAACTAATCCAATCCCTCAACAAGCATTAACAACAAGTCCAAGAACTAACATGGGCAGTCCAGGGATGGACATCGAGGGGCGGCAAGGTGGCTACGGAGATCCGGAGATCCTGGGAAAGAAGACCAAGGCCGAGATAAACCTAGATCGATCATCCTTGTTCTGCAGTTAGCTATGCCAAACTAATCCAATCCCTCAACAAAGCTTTAACAACAAGTCCAAGAAAAAACATGGACATGCCAGGGATGGACGTCGAGGGGCGGCCAGCTGGAGATGTGGAGATCCTGGGAAAGAAGACCAAGGCCGAAATGAAGGGCAGTCCTCATGAAAAAAGTAACAATTTCTAAGTCAACTAAACACTTGAATCGAACTAAGTAGATCCATATCCAATAGGGTTCTCTAAAATAAGAAAACAAATATAGTTCTCATCAACATCGCACCACCTTGCCTGCTTTTCCTCTAAATCTACACCACGTAAATCCCACTACACCAGCCAGCGGCGCTGGTCCCCGACTCCAAGGCGACACTTGTGCACCAACTTCTTATGGGAAAACATCCATGGTAGCCCGACTGTGAAATCAAAGAACTCATTCCCTCGCTTTGTCTCCCCCGAAAGGGAATCCATCATGGACACCAACGCTTGCACCCTCTCCCGCCTCGCGATGATGGGCTAATTTGAAGTCTGGTTATGGTAAATACTTGAATCGAACTATGTACATACCAATCCATTCAATATGGTCACCCCACAAAGCGGCGACACACCGGACCCGAACGTGGCACCACCTAAATCAGCATTTTCTTAAATTTGTTTGGTGCAAGCGTTGTATTCAAACACCTCACCATCACATCATAAAGATAGACCACTGCCTTGTTGGTGACCGGGATGCGGCAGTAGGCTACCTCAATGAACACATTTGCATATCGCATGCACACTTTTTACATAGAAGATGCTCGAGGGAACGAATGCAAGGCTTAGGTTAAACACTACCAATTTTGTGGAATCTTGTAACATTAAAAATTTGAGCAGCACTGATCTTATAACGCGGAGGTGCACATTATATATTAAAATGTAAGTTCATGTCATGTGGTTCTATGTGTGAAATCTTACAATCGTGGAACAGATGCCGAAAGTCATCGATGATCTAATGCTTATATGTTGCCTTTTCCATGCAATTTTGATCAACTTTTTGGAAATAAAACATGCGAAGTCAGACGCAAACGGCATGGACACATGTTGAAAATCTGAATCTCAATCCAAGGACCCATTGTCTAGAGACCCCTCCAAAAAAAATACAGTACAGTAATTATCTACACCATGTGAAGTTCATTGCACCAGGCGGCGCCGCTAGGCCCGACACCGACGCGGCACCTGGACAAGACCTTCTTCCCAGCAAAACTCCACGGAAGCCGTAGCGTCACATCAAACACCTGCTCCCCTCGCCTAGTTTTCGCGGCGAGAGCCTCCATCACGCTTGCCGGCACACGCACCACCTCCTGCCTTGCAACCACGGGCAGCTCCGCCACCTTCCGTGCGCCGACGCAGAGCCGCGAGGTCCTGACATCGGCGAGCAAGACGCCGCGGTAGGCCACCTCGACGGACATGTTACCATGAATGCACGCTCCACCAAGGTAGTTCCACGAGGCGACGCCGAGCGTGAGGTCGAAGGCCGGGTTGATGACGGCCGCGCGCCGCGGCCGGGATGCCGGAGACTGAGCTGATTCCGACGTAGTAATGCGGGACGGGCCACATCAGAAACAAACAGAGGAGGAGGACGAGGAGGAGGATGACCCATCCAAGATTATAGATCGCCCGCGAAACGGGTGCGTTCTCGGCGATATCTTCTCTGAAAAACTTTGGGGTGATTTCTTTCCTTCTCTGGATAGCAGCACATCGCGGGAGATCGCCTCTTTCCTTCCTCGAAAATAGCGGCAAGAAAACCTGCCACTATTCGCTTACTTCCGTGATTTTAATCAGTGTTCCTATCTCCAGTCTTTAATTTAAGTGTCCTATCCTATCTTTTCTGCCTCACTTCTCAATGTTTCTTTGTGATCTGTTTGGAGGCCAACGTGATTTTTAGCTCAAGCATTGCTTGAGCACTAACCCAGGAAGTTGCATTGACTGATGCAAACTTGCTAATTATTGGAAGATCAATGACTGAATGCATAGCACATGTAATCTTAGTAAGCTCTTTAAAGGGAAAAACTTCTTTAAAATGAAATTTTATGTGTGCATTGTTGTGTATTTTACCTATGCATCTCAAATCCAAACCTCTTGTCTCTGAACTCATTGATATCTATATTCATATAATCCTAGATTGTTGGATGGATAAACATATTGCCCGATCGATGGGCGAGAAAGGGAACTGGATCCTTCACTGCGATTGGTGCAACGGTAGGGGATGTCTCGGTCGGATCAATTTGCGAGGGATATCAAAGTTAACCCACCTGCCCACCTGCTTAGGAATATATATTTTGTCTGGTGAAATCCATACAGACGTTATTTCCAATTTGAACCAAATATTTCTTGTACATGGACCATTGGAAGAGTACTATTCATCTATAGTTCAGAAGAATATACATGAGCATTAACCATTGCAAGAGTCAGGGGGCATTCATCTATATTGTACTTCTTCTCATCGTGTGAATTGTCTTTCTCTAAACTATCTAAACCAATTTAGGATATTGTACTATTGCCTGAAGGTAATGCATTAGGTACTAAAGGATCCAACATCTAATTTTCTTAGTGTGATGCCAAGTGATCTAGCACTAAATGTGGTTAAATCTGAAAAGTTGACCTCCTGAAAATGTATTTTTGTCTTCAGGTAGTTGCAAAAAGGATAATCATGCTCCTGGAATGTATATAGACGTGGAATAATTAAATTGATTACTCTGTTCGTTCATATTAACTATCGCTAACATGGATGTATCTACATATATTACAGTTAATATCCCCAAATTTTCTGTAACTTGACGAAAATAGATGTATGTAGAGTGTACCGCTTCACAATTGGGGTTTGTAGAATGTTCATTTGTTAGACTATAACATTAAAGTTCTTGCGGGCCATCAACAATGGTAGAATCCATTGATATTGTTTAAATAATATATGCCCATCATTTTTGTCATTTTTGCATTGCCTATTTTATTCTCAGATACTCCTTGTTTCTCCTCAGTTTTGCATTTTTTGAGATGTTGTGATGTGTGAATTTTTGAGGAAGTTTTTTTTAAGATCAAGAGGAGGTAATGATCAATCACAAAGCATGCGTACATCAACCATTATAATATAAATCTCATACACTTGAGATCTAAAATCAACCTACTAAAGCACAATACTGATCTAGTACAAAACCTATAATCGATCGTCCTTGTTCTGCAGTTAGCTATGCCAAACTAATCCAATCCCTCTGCAAAGCTTTAACAACAAGTCCAAGAAAAAACATGGACATGCCAGGGATGGACGTCGAGGGGCGGCCAGCTGGAGATGCGGAGATCCTGGGAAAGAAGACAAAGGCCGAAATGCATGAAGGGCAGTCCTCATGAAAAAAATAACTATTTCTAAGTCCACTAAATGCTTGAATCGACGTAAGTAGATCCACATCCAATAGGTTCTCTAAAATAAGGAAACAAATATAGTTCTCATCAACATAGCACCACCTTGCCTTCTTTTCCTCTAAATCTACACCACGTAAATCCCACTACACCAGCCAGCGAGCTTTGCTACACATTTTTGCCAGCCAGCGGCGCTGGTCCCCGACTCCAAGGCGACACTTGTGCACCAACTTCTTACGGGAAAACATCCATGCTAGCCCGAGTGTGAAATCGAAGAACTCATTCCCTCGCTTTGTCTCCCCCGGAAGGGAATCCATCATGGACGCCAATGCTTGCACCCTCTCCCGCCTCGCAATGATGGGCTAATTTGAAGTCTGGTTATGGTAAATACTTGAATCGAACTATGTACATACCAATCCATTCAATATGGTCACCCCACAAAGCGGCCGACACACGGGTCATCGATATAATTAATGAAATATATGTTACACAACACAAGAATTATATGTTAAGAATCTTTGTTCGAATACGGAGATTCAGTGGTATGTTCTTGCTGCAATTAATATAACACGTATTTTGTTAGTCCAAATGAGGACCTATAAAACCATGTTCGATGTTATAAACCCCGATCGGACAGTAATAGTGTCTATTTTAATTTGTTGGTGTTTATAAAATGAATGAAACCGAGGTACCAGCTATTTACTATTTGTATTTGCAGCTCTAAATATGAAATATCCTCTTGTTCAAATGCAAGACCATTAGTATTGGGCAATATATAGAACTTGCAACCAACGATTAAAACAACTTGACGAATCAAAGGTCAAAGCTAACTACTGGTACATGTACATCCAATAGAGATCATTAGTGCACATAGAGGGGGCGGCGGTGGCGACGGCCGGAACACGGCACTTCCTCACCAAGTTCCTCCCATATTGATCGGCCGGGTTCGGGAGCATGAGCAGGAAGTCGAACACGGCCGCCCCTCGCCTCATCTCCTCGACGAGTTCGTCCATCACGGCCCCCGGAACGCGCACGGTGCGCACCCCATCGCCCGTGGCGAGGACGGGCCGTTCCGTGGCCATGCGCGGCCCGGCGCAGAGCCGCCCGACGGTGTTGCCGGCGAGCGCGACGCCGCGGTAGGCCACCTGCACGAAGGTGTCTTGGGCCACGCACGCGCTATCCATGAAGTTGTTGGAGGCCACGCGGAGGGTGAGGTTGAAAGTCGGGTCGGGCGCCGTGGCATGCACTCCGGCGAGGTCGGAGACGGAGCGGATGGCGACGTAGTAGCGCGGTCGCGGCACGCTGAGCTGGAGGCAGGCGCCAAAGAAGACGGTGAAGAGGACAGCGAAGAGCACGATCTTGCACAACAGCCAGGTTTGGCGCTTCCTCTCCTCGGCCTCCGGGTCTCCGCCGTCGGCCATGACCTGTTCCTCCTGGTTCTCCACGTCGGCGTCCATCTCCGGCTCCGGTCGACTTGCTTTTCTTGAGGCTTCAGCTAATTTGGTAGGTACTAGATAGATCGGGATCGGCGAGCGAGGGAGATTGATGGATTTGCTTGTATCGGAGTTGACCACCCGATCGAAAGCTGCGGCTTGAACTACAATATGATCGCCAGGACTTGTACCGTACGCTTCTTCTTCATTGCTTTAGCTACCAGGCCGGCCATATATGTGGGCCTTTTATTATTTGGGATTGAGCGAAAAATCTTCGTTTCATGCAAGGGAAAATCCCTAAAACTCAAAACAAAAATGTAAGGGAAAATCTACCCCTCAAAAAAAAATGTAAGGGGAAATCCCTTATGAAAACGGATGTGCGGTGAAGGAGATTAATGGTGAAGGAGGAGGAGTTCAAGCTGTGATTATCAAAGAGATCTCTTTCAGGAGGATGACTTTCAGTTCGTGTAATATAGTTTACCCTAAGCATGATTTATTTTCTGAAGCTAGTAGGTTAGCCAAGTTCTCTTTATCTTTACCTGTTGGTCGGCATTTGTGGCCCATCATTTCACATGATAAAGTTTGTATTCCTTTGATTGTGACGCTGTAGTAATAAAGTTTGTTAAACCCTCAAAAAAATGTAACGGAAAATCTAATCACCGGCGTCGTCGTACTTTTTTTGCATGGACAAATTGCGTGCATTATTTTTCTTAACTTATGTTGATATCATCATATTAGCACAAAATCAGCCCAATCCAAGCCCCTGCGTTCTTTTTTTTCACACATAGGACACAACCATACCATCTAGACCAACAAAGACGTCGCCTTTCGTTCGCTTATTCTTTAGGCTGATTTTTTATTGACGCACACCTCACGGATGTATAAAAATTGATGGCGTTTGATACCACATAATATTTAGTTATCTAACTAATTATTTAATATAATTCAATTAGATAATCAGAGAATTAATTAAAATCAATCTAGGCAGGGATGATTTACAACTAATAATAATATGGTCATTTTTAATTCTTCAAACAGTAATTTTAATTAATATAAAGAAATAGTGATATTTTTATTTATTTTATTTTAATTATCTATTAGCTCTACAATAAGGTACGGAACAATAGAATTCATGATAAACTTAATATAATTCTATTAGACAATTAGAGAATTAAGTGAAATTAATCTAGGCAGGAATAATTAACTACTACTAATAATATGGCTATTTTAAATTCTTCAAACAGTAAATATATTTGTTCTAAGAAATAAAGCTATAATTTTGGAGCACAAAAAATTATTGTACATATTTAGGATCCATAGATTATTTCTATTTTATTTATTTACTACTGTGATTTAATAAGAAAAGGGAGCTAACAGGGCAGCCCAACGGCTCCCTTTGTTATTATTTATTCCGAGAATAGCCCATGGTGCGGCCCACAAATAAAATGACCAATCCACGTGTGCATAGTTTGGGCTGCGTGAACCCTTTTTTTCTAACTTTTACTGGATTGCGGGTTAATTTCTAGAAAACTCAGGGGGTGTTTTGCAAATAAGCCACGACAGAAGGAGATACTTACCTCCCTTTATTATTAAGGGATGGAGCGGATGGCGACGTAGTAGCGCGGTCGCGGCACGCTGAGCTGGAGGCAGGCGCCAAAGAAGACGGTGAAGAGGACAGCGAAGAGCACGATCTTGCACAACAGCCAGGTTTGGCGCTTCCTCTCCTCGGCCTTCGGGTCTCCGCTGTCGGCCATGACCTGTTCCTCCTGGTTCTCCACGTCGGCGTCCATCTCCGGCTCTGGTCGACTTGCTTTTTTTGAGGCTTCAGCTAATATAGTAGGTAGATAGATAGATCGGGACCGGCGACGAGGGAGATTGATGGATTTGCCTTGCTTGTATCAGAGTTGACGACCCGATCGAAAACTGCGGCTTGAACTACAATATGATCGCCAGGACTTGTACGTACGCTTCTTTTTTTTTTTTGAGCGTAAGTAAAACTTTATTCAACTAAGTTCACAACTGGAGGAATACAAACCGGGTCATGGGTTTAGCAACCAAACATGCCTACCCGGCTCTAAAGAGGAACTATACTTAACTATTTTAACAAACTCACTAAAAGCAGTTCTCTTAGCAAAAATAAAACGACACGATTGAAAAGACACCGAGTTCCCTTTGATCTCCTTAATGATCACCCCGTGAAGTCCATCTGATCCAGTCTTCATGTCCTCCATCAAGCTTCGATCGTCAGAAGCAATCACAATGTGTTGCAGCATCATGTCTTGAGCCAATGCCTGCGCCTCCTGACAGGCAATGGCCGCCAGACAGTGGTCGTCTTCGACTCCATTGAGTACCAGCGCCGAGGACCCCAGGTATCTTCCTTCCTTGTCTCGCACGATGGCTGCAGCGGCCGCATTTCCCCCCGACCTCGCCTTTCCTCCTCCAGCAAACAGGACCAGCTCCTCCTGGCTCATTTGAATTGGTATTGCATGTGATCCCGTCGAACCAGCCCGCCCAGCCGAAGCATGTTGATCCTGGCTGACCACTTCCAGTTCAGCAATAAAGTTGCACACGAACATGTGAGTGGCCATGGGGCTCTGGTGTATGTCCTCGTGAATGATCTTTCGTCTTGCGTGCCAGAGTGCCCATAATGTAACCACCACCACTATAAGATCCTCATGTTTCAGCGATGAGATCATAGCAAACAACCATTGCTTCGCGTTACTTTCTCGGGTGGCTAACATATGGTCGACAATATTATCATCCACCAGCGCCCATACGCATCTTGAGTTGGAGCACTCAAGCAACGAGTGTCTCCACGAGTCCGACATACCACAGAGTTGGCATGCGTCGTTGGTCGCCATCTTCCTCTTTTGTCTCACATCCTCAGTAGGAATCGACTGCCTACCCAATCTCCACAGAAAATGGCGGATCTTTCCCGGTACTTTTACTCTCCACAGAGATCGCCATCCATTCGCGTCCGCTTCAGAATTGGAGTGCCCAGAGCGTCCCTCCAGCCAATCTGTACGCCGCTGAACCGTCGCTGCTAACATGCGGTAACATGACTTGACCGTGAAGAAGCCTTTCCTTTCGAAATTCCAAGCCCATGAATCCTCGCACTGTTGCGTAGCTAGCAGTATACGTAAGACCTCCTGCACATCCGCCGGGAGAAAATTTTCTTCTAGAACTTCCCTTCTCCAGGAAGAATTTGATGCGTCAATAAGTTCAGAAACCAAGTTTGGTCCAGCCGCATGAAGTCTCACCAAAGGTCGCATATTTATCTCCCTCGGGATCCAGTTGTGGCCCCATATGCTCGTAGTCTTGCCATTCCCAATTCTACGTATAAGACCCTGCTTCATGATATCCCTTCCCTCCAGTATAGATCGCCATATCAGAGAAGGATGGCTCCCCAGCTCCGCAGACAGAATGTCACGGCTCGGATAATAAACAGCTTTCAAAACCCGAGCACATAGAGTGTTATCACATGTGAGCAATCTCCATGACTGCCTTGCCAACAATGACAGGTTGAATAATTCAAAATCTTTGAATCCAAGTCCTCCCATATGTTTCGGTTTCGTCATATCCTTCTAGGACACCCAAGCAGTTTTGCGCGCTCCTTCTTTACTTCCCCACCAAAATTGGCGCACTGTTTTGTTGAGCTGCTAGAGAAGGCCTCGAGGTAGCTTAAAGCACGACATCGAATAAACTGGTACCGCTTGCGCGACAGACTTGATCAAGACTTCTTTACCTGCTGTAGCAAAAAGCTTCTCAAGCCACCCCTTCACTCGGTCCCATAATCTTTCTTTCAGATATTTGAAGGCCCCATTTCTTGAGGAACCAACATCAGTTGGTAACCCCAGATATTTGTCATTTAAAGTCTCATTGGGGACATTGAGAATAGCCTTGATGTCTTGCCTCAGCCCTTCCGGACATCCTTTACTGAAGAAAACTGTAGATTTTGAGGGATTAACCTTTTGTCCAGACGCATTGCAATATGTCTCCAACAAGTTTGACACTTCCTCCGCCCCTACTACATTGGCCTTAAAAAACAGCAGGCTGTCGTCTGCAAACAAAAGATGATTAATAGGCGGCGCCGAAGGAGCCACTTGTAGACCACCAATTTGAGACGACTGATCAAGAGATTTTAAGAGGCACGAAAGGCCCTCTGCTGCAATAAGAAACAAGTAGGGGGAGATTGGGTCTCCTTGTCGAATTCCCCTCGAAGGGGTAAATTCCTCCAATTTCTTTCCGTTGAACGACACTGAAAAGGATACCGAGCTCACCAGACCCATTACAATAGATACCCATTTTTCAGAGAAACCCAGCTTTAACATGATGGCTTTTAGATAAACCCACTCCACCCGGTCATAGGCTTTCATCATATCGAGCTTTAAAGCACACTGACGATGTTTCACTGCCTTATTCCTCTTCATGAAATGCAGGCATTCATAAGAAACAATTATGTTATCCGCAATCATTCTCCCTGGCACAAAAGCGGATTGCTCCTCAGAAATTATGTAAGGCAGGACCAGCTTCAGACGATTAGTAATTACTTTTGAAGCTATCTTGTACAAGACATTGCATAAACTTATAGGCCTGAACTGTGAGAGCAGAGCGGGGTTATTAACCTTCGGGATCAGCACCAATATGGTTTTGTTAATCAGTTCAGCACTCTCATGCCCTTCCACTATCCTCATCATCACCTTGGTTACCTCAGCCCCGCATACTGCCCAATGCTTTTGGAAAAAGTGTGCTGGAACCTGTCCGTACCAGGCGCCTTAGACGGATTCATTTGGAATAGCGCCTTTTTTACCTCATCCGTACTATATGGAGCGTCCAACCCCAGCCTCATCTCCTCCGTAATTTTTGCCGGCACTCTATCGATCACTTCGTGCATGCCTTGAACCCCTTCACTAGTATAGAGGTGCTTGTAAAAATCTGAGGCCATCTCTGCCATCTGCCTCTCGTCTTCAACTGCTGTTCAATCATCCCTTTCAAGCTTTTTTATGAAGTTCTTCCTCCGGCGTCTAGAGGCTCTCATCTGAAAGAATTTGGTGTTCTTGTCGCCGGCTCGCAACCATTCCACACGCGATCTTTGCTTCTCTAGAATTTCCTCCCGGCAATACAACTCAAGCAGTCTCTCCTTGATATTGATCTCCCGGAGACTCGGCGAAACTCGCCCTGGAATTCCCAAGAGGATTTCCATCTCTCCTTTATGTACGCTTCTTCTTCATTGCTTTAGCTGCCGGGCCGGCCATATATGTGGGCCTTTTATTATTTAGGCTTGAGCGAAAAATCAATGTTTCATGCAAGGGAAAATCTACCCCTAAAAAAAATGTAAGGGGAAATCCCTTACGAAAACGAATGTGCGGTGAAGGAGATTAATGGTGAAGGAGGGGGAGTTCAAGCTGCGATTATCAAAGAGATCTCTTTCAGGAGGATGGCTTTCAGTTCGTGTAATATAGTTTACCCTAAGCATGATTTATTTTCTGAAGCTAGTAGGTGAGCCAAGTTCTCTTTATCTTTACCTGTTGGTCGGCATTTGTGGCCCATCATTCCACATGTGAAGTTTGTATTCGTTTGATTGTGATGCTGGAGTAATAAAGTTTGTTAAACCCTCTAAAAAATGTAAGGGAAAATCTAATCATCGGCGTCGTACTTTTTTTGCATGGACAAATTGCGTGCAAAAAATATATTTCTTAACTCATGTTGATATCATCATATTAGCACAAAATCAGCCCAATCCAAGCCCTTGCGTCCTTTTTTTTTCACACACAGGACACAACCACACCATCTAGACCCAAATACGTCGCCTTTCGTTCGCTTATTCTTGAGCTGATTTTTTATTGATGTACACCTCGCGGATGTATAAAAAATGATGGCGTTTGATACCATATAATATTTAGTTATCTAACTAATTATTTAATCTAATTCAGTTAGATTATCAGTGAATTAATTAAAATTAATCTAAGCAGGGATAATTTACAACTAATAATAATATGGTCATTTTTATTCTTCAAACAATAATTTTATTTAATCTAAAGAAATAATGCTGTTTTTTCTTATTTTATTTTAGCTATCTATTAGCTCTACAATAAGGTCTAATTAGAGCGGGGGATCATTCAAATTAGGAAGTTAAGCTCGTTTCTTTTTATATTATCAGAATTGGAGTCAGGCTCTATCCACTTATTTACTAGACCTAGAAAATCATAATTTAAGATTCCATTCAAAATTGACTTGTTTTACTTATTAAAATAAAAATACAAAATTTGACCTGTTAGTGTTCTAAGTTAAAAAGTCTAGTAAAGTAAAAAATATGTTTTATGTATCCTTAAATCATATATGGTTAAATGTAAAATGGGGGTTCTTATGTCTCATAAAAAATGTTTGTTACGTCAGAATCTGAAGAAACTAATTCTGCATGGATAAACAAAAAACTCTCAGTTCCGATGTGAATATTTTTTTTATTTCGAAATAAAGGTTCTTGTCTTGTGAGGAACGATGCACAATTTTTTGGAATCCGGTACCAACAGGTATACCCACCCACCCCCCCCCCCCCCCCAGAACTACGTTTTCTTTCAAGCCTTTCAACCAATCAATGCAACCTTGTAGGGCGGCTTTTGCTAAAATTCGAGCAGTTTCTTGAAAACTTGCTTCAGATATGAAACTTTGGGTATTCATAGAAGCCCTCGTTATTCCCAATAAGATTACCCTATAATAGATCGATTCATCCAAAGGTCGCCCTGCTCGTTCTGCTCGGAATAGTCCGATTAATTCCCTAGGTGAAAAAACATTAGACATTCCATCTTCGGAAACCTGTGTGTAAGGCCTATGTTATAGAGTATATAACTTCGATTATAGGGATCGATTTTTAGTCGCGTAGCTTCATAATAATTTTGAAAAGCTTCTGCATAATTTCATTCGGTTTGAGCCAACATCCGTTATGGTCGTTCATTCTATTCAAAAAATCTTCGTTCCAAGACCTTACATGAGGTTTTCATCTCATAGGGCTCCTCCCTTCTGTGCATAGTATTGATGTTTAGAGACGTCCCAGGTGCGGAGTTGCTATATATGGAAATAAAGTACAACGCTCCCAAAGGAAATTAAACTTTGCTTTCCTATATGAACACGTACGGGATATCGACCTAGTAGGTAGCTATATAAAGAATATCCCAGCCAAAGCCAAGCACACGTACGGATCCATCAACCGATCAAACAACAAGAACAAACAGCAACGTCTGTCCATGGCTGCCACCATAGTCAACCACGACGATGATCCAATCGACATCGACTGGTGCAAGGTATGCCAGATCTTGTGCGTAATATTGGCCGTCGCCGCTGGGATTCTAATCTTCGGCGGCATAGTCAGTTTGATCTACCACGGTTACTTCCCTCCGGCCTACTCCGTCGCCATCGACTCCGCTACCGGCCTAGATGCACCGACGTCGGACCTCACCCTGAATCCGGAGTTCAACATTACCCTTCGCGTCACCTCGATGAGCCACGGGGCGGTCTCGTGCATGGATGCCGGCACATACGTGGAGGTGTCCTACCGTTGTGTTATGCTCGCGGCCAGCGCCGCCGCGTCGGAGCAGCTCTGCGTCGATCCGGACAAGTCAAGGGAGGCGTCCTTCGTCGCGAGGGGCAGTGGCGTGCGCTTGCCGGGGTACATGATGGATAACCTTATGGCGGACATGCGTAACGGGGTGCATGCGTTCGAGGTCACCATCAGGACATCCGACAACGACTATGACAACGTGATGGTAGAGTCATGTGGGGGCAGGCAGGTCGGCGGCGACACGGCCGCCGCGTTGGCGACTAGCTGCCATGCATCCCACATGTGCCCTGATCAGGACAGAACAAGGAGCTCCATCAACATCGAGTCACCCACAGAACATATACTTCTTCCATCTGCGAATAAATGTATTTATAGATCTTGTCTTCTTTAAAGATTATGAAGCTTTGATCAGGAAAAGTAATACTGTAGTATTTATGACACTAACTTAGTTTCACGAGATTCGTCGATCTTGATATGATGTTTTAAAATATATCAATTTGATGACATATATATTGGTGCTAATTTTCTAGTCAATCCATTATTATGTAACTCAAGGCGAGGATATGCTTCAGCCTAGAGTGAAGATCGTCTCTATAGTCTATACTCGAAAAGGAAGAAGTGAAGATCTTCTGTTCATCTTAGATTTAGTTGTCTAGTATAGTTGGCTTTTGAACTCGACATAAATTTGTTAGTCTAATATCGCATGAGTGTTCTATTCATGGATTGATGTATACTTTTATCACAACACATAATTGCTACTAGCACAAATATTAAATGAAGAATCTTTATTTTTCTTCATTATATGAAAAATCTTTATCCTTGCCTTTACTATATTTGTATGGAAAAGAGCTTGTGATCAGTGGCGATATTATTGTCAAACACATCTTTCTTTTCTCTATCATCCTATTGTGCTCATATCCTTTTTATCTTTTCAACGACTTATACTATGACTAAAGTACACAAGGCAGCTGCTTTTATTTGATGCATATTCAACATTAGTTACTTAGTTTGATCTATGCTTCATATATATACTCCATGCTACGCTGAAGAAATATATAGCTTTCCTTATTAGCTCTCATATGGGTTAGGTCTACAATGATGCGTTTTTTTATGCACAATAGATTTGAACTTTGTTCCGCTACGATAAGTAATGAAACACGACTCCCCTTTGGAAGGCGTATCTTTACCTAATAATAGCTCTCTTTGTCCGTTTTAGTGTTTTTTGCTAAAAGAACCTTCTATTTTCTCTTAATCAACCCGCAGTCTAAAATTTCCAGAAAAGAAAACAAATTCGCACATGATCGCATGGCTGGTTGGGCTCAACGCAGAAAAACGAACTCAATCACGGCCACGTTGTTCTGGGACAAATTGGGCTTTTCGCGGGTTAACCATGCATCAGGAAAAGTAATACTGTAGTATTTATGACACTAACTTAGTTTCACGAGATTCATCGATCTTGATATGAAGTTTTAAAATATATCAATTTGATGTCATATATATTGGTGTTAATTTTCTAGTCAATCCATTATTATGTAACTCAAGGCGAGGATATGCTTCAGCCTAGAGTAAAGATCGTCTCTATAGTGTATACTCGAAAAGGAAGAAGTGAAGATCTTCTGTAAATCTCAGATTTAGTTGTCTAGTATAGTTGGCTTTTGAACTCAACATAAATTTGTTAGTCTAATATCGCATGAGTGTTCTATTCATGGATTGATGTATACTTTTATCACAACACATAATTGCTACTAGCACAAATATTACATGAAGAATCGTTATTTTTCTTCATTATATGAAAAATCTTTATCCTTGCCTTTACTATATTTGTATGGAAAAGAGCTTGTGATCAGTGGCGATATTATTGTCAAACACATCTTTCTTTTCTCTATCATCCTATCGTGCTCATATCATTTTTATCTTTTCAACGACTTATACTTTGACTAAAGTACACAAGGCAGCTGCTTTTATTTGATGCATATTCAACATTAGTTACTTAGTTTGATCTATGCTTCATATATATACTCCATGCTATGCTGAAGAAATATATAGCTTTCCTTATTAGCTCTCATATGGGTTAGGTCTACAATGATGCGTTTTTTTATGCACAATAGATTTGAACTTTGTTCCGCTACGATAAGTAATGAAACACGATTCCCCTTTGGAAGGTGTATCTTTACCTAATAATAAAGAAAGGTAGCTTTCTTTGTCCGTTTTAGTGTTTTCTCTAGAAAAACCTTCTATTTTCTCTTAAGAGCAATGCTAGATCTACAGGCAGTTTTTTACAGATTTGTTCTACGGACTGATGTGGAGAAAGTCGGTTGTTTTAGACTAGCGGGTGAGGCGCACCCTAGTTGAATTCAGGGGGAAAAGGAAAGATTAGATGAAAGATTTCTGTAAAACTTCCGTAGGTTGCCTGTACGTCTAGGATTATTGTTCTCTTAATCAACCCGCAGTCTAAAATTTTCAGAAAAGAAAACAAATTCGCACAGGATCGCTTGGCTGGTTGGGCTCAACGCAGAAAAACGAACTCAATCGCGGCCACGTTGTTCTGGGACAAATTGGGCTTTCCGCGGGTTAAACATGCATCAGCGAAAAATAAAAGACATTGAACTTGAAACCAAGCGTTAAATCCCCTTGGAAGCAACCAACTAAGCTATAGTCCCACCTCGCTTTCTAAAGCCAAATCCAAACAATTTATGTTCGCTCCCCTACTTTCCTCCACATTTTATCAATTGGTCATGCTAGAGACAAAAACAGTCATGCGAGTTGTACGATAATCACGTGGCAATAAAAAGAGAGAAATCCAAATAAAAAAGGGGGCGTGTAAGAAAAAGGGGAGGCATAAATTACAGAAAAAAGGAGACTACAGTAAGAGGAGGTGCCTGATTAAATGCTTTGTAGTGTTGGGTTGATTGGCTGATTACTTTAAACGAAAAAAGTGAAATCGCGCGAGGCTTTGAAAAATCATAAATATGGACTGAAAGCTTATATCAGGAGAGAGAAAATACATGTGATCCTGCGCTGTTGCTCAACACCTGGGTGAACATACATGGAGGTCTCGTGGCCGTACTAGCGGGCTAACGAACATTTAGTTTGTATGTGCGTATGTGTACTATTTTTATTTCAAAAAAAAAATTGTGGACAACATCTACAAGATTCAGTTTATGTGTGCATTTGAAAATTAATTTTTACATGTTTATCTGGACTGAACAAGCACAATGTCAAATCATTAGGTTCGACCCGTTGAGAACACCACTGATGTATAAAGGAGACTATAGACATGAATTTTCTTCCGTTTCGACGTATGGATATATGTACCAAGAAAGAACTAAAACATGATCATCGGGTTTAGCTTGCACATGAAGCGTCCCCAAGGATTTGAAGCGAAGGACCTTCGAGGATTTGAAGCGAAGGACCTTCGATGGTGAGGTTTGACATCTCAAAGGGTACACACAACAACGAGTGCAGAAAGCTATCAAAAGAGGTCGAGTAAAGACCTAGCATGTCGAAAATTTCTTCCGTTGCAACGCACGGGCATTTGTGCTATATATTTAAAAAGAACCTAAGGTATTCTATCAACAAATTGTTTTTAATTTTTTTTTGTCAAACACGTATAGGTCCACTTAGGGGTGAAACCGGATCGGATTCGGACGGATAATCTATATACCGTATCCTATTCCATATTTATTTTCGGATTCGGAAGCGGAACGGATGCGGATTCGAATATCGAACTATGCGGATTCGAATACCGGATTAGGCGGATTAGGAAGCGGTACGGTAACGGAAATGCATCGGATCGGAAACATGCATTTACCATATTCATATATAAAGAATATATAAATGCTTTAAACTAAAATCATACATATAGAATGGGTAAGTATAAATACTTATACACTTGAAGAACACATAAAGCACTAGATAGAATTGAAATAGTCCAAATAAATCACTAACAAGCATATGTTTTATCTCATAAGCAAAGATAACATTCACATACTGTTCCTTAATACTTAAAACTTGGTCCATCAATCGGATTCGGAAATTAAAAGTTTGGATTATCTGGCTAGAAAAAAGGGATTATCCTATTATGTCGGATATTTGTAATACCATATCCTATACCATATCCTAACAATCGGATTCGGATTCGGACCGGGTTTTTGTCGAATGTCAAAAATCTGTTACTGTATCCTATTAAATCGGATTCGGACAGAAATTATTCTAACCACTCTTCACATGATATTTATATCCCGTGCAACGCACAGGCACTGTTCTAGTGAAAGAAAAAAGCCAACTGCACAATAGGTGTTACCTTTTTGAATAATTGTCTGGACTAAAAATTAATTTCAACAAAAACGAATTGTTCTGCTTTGGGAGAGCTAAAGAGGGACAAGACGAATACAGATAATTGTTTGGCTGTGAAACGGGATCTCTACCGTTTAGTTATCTAGGGATCTCAATTCATCATAGACGATTAACAAATAAGGAATGGAAAAGTATTGAAGACAGGTTTGAAAAAAGACTAAGCTACTGGAAGGGCAAGCTAATGTCATATGGTGGCCGGTTGGTACTGATAAATTCGGTTTTGACTAGTTTACCTATGTTCCTTTTAACCTTCTTTGAAGTGCCAGTAGGGGTACGGAAAAGACTAGACTTCTATAGATCCCGGTTTTTTGGCAAAGCGACGAGACCAAAAATAAATATAGATTGGCTAGATGGGATATTATTTGTAGACCAAAGGAACAAGGTGGTTTAGGGATCGAAAATTTAGAAGTGAAGAATAGATGTCTGCTTAGCAAATGGCTATACAGGCTATCTGTTGAGACCGAAGGTATGTGGGTACAAATATTGCGGAATAAGTACCTTCACTCTAAGACTTTGGCCCAAGTTACCGCGAAGCCAACGGACTCACTATTCTGGAAGGGGTTAATGAAAACAAAGGTTACTTTCTTTCAGCGGGTGAAATTTCTAGTTGGTAATGGAAACGGTACCAGATTCTGGGAGGATACGTGGTTAGGGGATACGCCTCTGGGCTGTGCAATACCTTCCCTTGTATAATATTGTACAACATAAGGAGGATTATGTTGCTACAGTATTAAACTCGGTACCGCTTAATATTCATTTTAGGAGGTCCTTAGTAGGAGAACGCTGGGATACTTGGCTGCAACTGGTCCGCAGGTTGATGGACGTTCAACTATCAGACCGGGATGATACAATTCACTGGAAGTTAAATACGACGGGAGTCTTCTCAGTGAAATCTATGTATCTAGACTTAATTGACACCAGGCCACTATCGAGGTCATTACACTTTTGGAAGATCAAAGTTCCACTGAGGATTAAAATCTTTATGTGGTTCGTTCACAAATGAGTTATTCTCACTAAAGATAATCTAACCAAAAGAAACTGGGTTGGTAATACTAGATGTTGCTTTTGTGATAATAATATTTGGGACGTGGCTTAGTGGAGTGGACAATCACTTAGCCAAACATATCCGGATAGGAATATGTGCTTTGTTTTGGGATATATGGAATACTAGGAATGAGTTGATTTTTAATGGCACAAATTTCACAAACTTTTTGCAGGTTATCTTCAAAGCTACATCTTGGATTCGTATGTGGTCGTTACTAACTCATGCGGACTTCAGGGAGCTTTTGGCTATTGGGTGCCACCGTTGGGAGATGGTAACACGGGCTATTTACAACCGATTTGGATGGCGAGCTATTAATAGGCTAGGTGTGTAGGCATCGTAGTCTACTCTTTTTCGCCGATTGTGGCACGTTTCCAGTATTGTTTTCAGTTTTTAACTTGAATTATGAGCATTGTTAGACTTGGAGACTTTGGTACGCTTTTATTTCAATAATATGGCTGCATGCATCGATTGATGCAGAGGCCGGGTGTTCTCCTCCTTTAAAAAAAACAATAGGTGTTACTTATGATGTGTTAACTATCACACAATTTTATAAGAAACATAGTACTCCCTCCCACTGAAATTAGTTGTCGCTCAATTTTTGCCAGAGGGAGTATAAAAGCAAAAACGCATATATACATAGTGCATTCTCATCTTACAAACGCAGGGACACATACTATGCATATGAGCAGATAAATATGAGAAACTAAGCTAGAATACATTATAGCATCTAGCTAGATGTGCTTTACCAAAACTGTACATTATAAGATGTTACAGAAACGAGAAAGAGTACTTTACATCCAAATTAAAACACTGTCCTAACACTGTTTCTGGTTGATCTTGAGCGCGCGGGATGGAGATTATATATGACTTCATCCGTGCATGCATGTTAAACTTGAGATCGATGGTTTCATCCGGCTGGTTCTGGTATGACGATGGGAGTAGTAATCACCGTTTCATCATCACTCTTTTCCGGGGCTGGGTCGGGGCATCTCTCCTCTGAACCGCAGCTAACAGTGTCTCCAACCCTTCCAACATCGCACCATGCCACCGACCACTAGTGGAGAGACCCCCTTTCGTCCAGCCCGAAAAAGGCATCGCTCCCGGTTCATTTCAGAACCGAGACCGATGCCGTGCAACGGTCCCGGTTCGTCTGGATAGGGCAACGGTCCCGGTTTTTGCCAATAACCGGGACCAATGCTCTGGCGACCAACACGTGGCGCACTGCGAGGCATTGGTCCCGGTTGTTGGCAAAAACCGGGACCGTTGCCCTGGCTATATAAGCCCCCAGCCAGCACTTTGTCATTTTGCCTCAAAAAATTTCAGGATTGTGTTGGGGTGGGGTGGGTGCTAGAATTTTTTTTCCTTTGATTGCACACCAGGTGTTCGACGACTTGTCCGAGCCACACTTAGGTCCTCAGAACACCGTATCCTTGCCCGAGGTTAGCAACCTTATCTTCTCCATCTATAACTGATACAAAAATACTGCACGTGTGCATATATAGTGGTCTTTTCACTATTCATAAAGTTATTGTAATGGTTAATTATATGACGCAGATCGAAGCACGGATGCGATGGATGTACAGCGATCGACGCGGGTCCGAGTTTATTACAAACCTGCATACATTTCTCGATGTGGCTAATGCAAACAAAGTGGATAATTTTATGCCTTGTCCTTGTATTGACTGTCGGAACGTGGCGGAGTACTCTTCCTCGAGAACACTTCAAGGCCACCTGCTTTGGAGAGGTTTCATTCCCGGATATTATTGTTGGTCCAAGCACGGAGAAAGAGGGGTTAGGCAGGAAGACAATGAAGAAGAGGAGGATGATGATAGCTATCCTATGTCCCCTAAGAATTCGGTGACACTGCAATGGAAGACAATGAAGAAGATGGAGCTCCTCGAGGTGACAATGAAGAAGAACAACGGGCATCGGATGAGACCGCTGATGGTCTTGGTCGGGTCATTTCTGATGCAAAGCGAGACCGTGAAACAAGAAAAGAGAAGGAGAAGTTGGAGACCATGCTAGAGGATCACAAAAAGCCCTTGTACCCAAATTGAAGATGGCAGCACAAAGCTCGGTACCACACTGGAACTGTTGAAATGGAAGGCAGATTTTGGTTGTTCTGACACCGGATTTGGGAAGTTACTGCAAATAATGAAGTCGAAGCTTCCACCGGATAACGAATTGCCCGCGACAACACACGAAGCAAAGAAGGTTATCTGCCCTCTAGGATTAGATGTGCAGAAGATACATGCATGCATTAATGACTGCATCCTGTACTGCGGTGAAAAGTACGAGAGTATTGATAAATGCCCGGTATGCACTGCGAGTCGGTACAAGATCAGACAAGATGACCCTGGTGATGCTGAGGGAGATGACGAGCCCCCGAGGAAGAGGGTTCCTGCTAAGGTTATGTGGTATGCTCCTATAATACCCGGGTTGAAACGTCTGTTCAGAAACAAGGAGCATGCCAGGTTGCTGCGATGGCACAAAGAAGACCGTAAGAAAGACGGGAAGTTGAGACACCCCGCTGATGGGTCGCAGTGGAGAAAAATCGAGAGAGGCCACTCAGACTTTACAGATGAAGCAAGAAACTTATGGTTTGGTCTAAGTACAGATGGCATGAACCCTTTTCGAGAGCAGAGCTGCAGTCACAGCACCTGGCCTGTGACTTTATGTATCTACAACCTTCCTCCTTGGTTGTGCATGAAGCGGAAGTTCATCATGATGCCAGTGCTCATCCAAGGACCGAGGCAACCCGGCAACGACATTGATGTGTACCTAAGGCCATTAGTCGATGAACTTTTGGAGCTGTGGGCCAAATCAGGTGTACACGTGTGGGATGAGGACAAACAGGAGGAATTTGACCTGCGAGCGTTGTTTTTCGTAACCATCAATGATTGGCCCGCTCTTAGTAACATTTCAGGACAGTCAAACAAGGGATACAATGCATGCACGCACTGTTTAGATAAGACTAAAGGTATATATTTGGATAAATGTAAGAAGGTTGTGTACCTGGGGTGTCGCCAATTTCTGCCGCCCAATCATATCGTGAGAAAGAAAGGCAAGCATTTCAACGGTGAGGCAGATCACCGGAAAAAGCCTAAGCTCCCTAAAGGTGCTGATGTATTTGGTATGGTGAATGACCTAGAAGTAATCTTTGCAAAGGGTCCTGGCAGTCAATCTGTTCCGAAAGACGCCATTACCGGACATGCGGCCATGTGGAAGAAGAAATCTATATTTTGGGAGCTACCCTATTGGGTAGACCTAGAGGTCCGTTCTTCAATCGACGTGATGCACGTGACGAAGAATCTTTGCGTGAACCTGCTAGGGTTCCTGGGCGTGTATGGGAAGTCAAAAGATACACCAGAAGCACGGGAGGACCAGCAACGTATGAAAGACCCATACCACAGGCATACTGATAAAGGGCGTCTAAGCAGCTACGCTCTTACCAAAGCAGAGAAGGAAATCTTTTTTGAATGCCTTAGAAGTATCAAGGTCCCGGCAGGCTTCTCGTCAAATATAAATGGAATAAGAAATATGGCAGAGAAAAAATTCCAGAACCTCAAGTCTCATGATTGCCACGTGATTATGACGCAGTTGCTTCCGGTTGCATTGCGGGGGCTTCTACCAGAAAATGTTCGAGTACCCATTGTGAAGCTATGTGCATTTCTCAATGCAATATCTTAGAAGGTAATCGATCATGCAAGTCTGGAAAGGCTACAGAAGGATGTGGTCCAATGTCTCGTCAGTTTGGAGTTGGTGTTCCCTCCGTCCTTCTTCAATATTATGACGCATCTGCTGGTTCACCTGGTCGACGAGATTGCCATTCTAGGTCCTGTATTTCTACACAATATGTTCCCCTTCGAGAGGTTCATGGGAGTTTTAAAGAAATATGTTCGTAACCGTGCAAGGCCAGAAGGAAGCATCTCCAAGGGCTATGGAACAGAGGAGGTCATTGAGTTTTGTGTTGACTTTATTCCTGACCTTAAGCCGATTGGTGTTCCTGAATCGCGGTATGAGGGGAGACTGAGTGGAAAAGGAACGCTAGGAAAGAAAGCAAAGATATTTCAGGACGGGCATTCTTTGACTCAAGCACACTACACAGTTCTACAAAGTTCTACCTTCGTCCAACTGTATATCGAGGAACACAAGAATGTTCTACACTCCAAGTTCCCGGGGGAGGATGACCAATGGATTCAAGTGAAACACATGGAGACTTTCGGCACTTGGTTGCAATTACGTCTCATGCATGACACCACTATTGGAAATCAACTCTACTTGCTGGCCGCGACACCGTCTGAGACTGTATTGACTTTCCAAGGGTACGAGATAAATGGGAATACATTTTACACGATCGCCCAAGATAAGAAGAGCACCAACCAAAACAGTGGTGTCCGCTTTGATGCAACAAACGAGGATGGTACAAAGGACACATACTATGGTTACATAGATGAGATATAGGAACTTGACTATGGACCTACTTTTAAGGTCCCTTTGTTTCGGTGCAGTTGGGTCAACATGAATGGAGATGGGGTAAAGGTTGACCAGCTGTACGGAATGACAACAGTGGATCTCAAGAATCTTGGTCACACAGACGACCCATTCGTCCTAGCCAAAGATGTGGCTCAGGTTTTCTATGTGAAGGACGTGTCTTCTAGACCGAAAAAAGGAAAAACAAGGATACGAATACATCAGACAATGAGCCCAGGCGTCACATAGTTCTTTCAGGAAAAAGAAACATCGTAGGAGTCGAGGACAAGACAGACATGTACGAAGATTACGATAAGTTTCATGAAATTCCTCCCTTCACAGTGAAAACTGACCCAGCTATCCCATTAAGCAATGAAGATGCTCCGTGGTTACGGCCCAAGAAGCGATCATAAGCAATGTAGGAAACAAGTGATGTGTAATAATGTATTGAACCTTTTATGTATTGAACCATTGGTGGTTTTTTTGTGATGTTTGCAATTAGCCAAGTTTGAACATGATGTGACACCACTGTTTCAGTTGTCCAGTTTGCACACATGCCAAGTTTTAACCTTTTCTGAGTTCAGTTGTAGTGCTTTCCAATTACACGGTCATTTAGCTCAAAATAAATCATTAAATGACTGAAAAATAGCAGATGAAGTAAAAAAAGGTTCAAATTTTAGTAGTTTCTTTGAATGTTGCATGTTGAATGCAAAAAAAGTCTTCAGTTGAAATAAGTTTAGAAAAATGAAATGCCTTTGAAACAGATGAGTTTTCGTCTCAAACCCTCGTACTTTGAAAGAGATGGTACAGTTTGTACACGAAGTTCATCCAGTTTTTGTCGTAATCCTCTCAACTTTTGCACACATGCTATGTGGATCAAATGATGATACCATGCCAAGTTTCAACCTTTTATGAGTTCAGTTGTAGTGCTTTCCAATTACAGGGTCATTTAGCTCAAAATAAATCATTAAATGCATGAAAAATAGCAAATGAAGTCAGAAAGGTTTGAAATTTTAGTATGTGACTTTGAATGTTGCATGTTGAATGCAAACAAAAGTTTTGAGTTAAAATAAGTTTGGAAAAATGAAATGCCTTTGAAACAGATGAGTTTTCGTCTGAAACCCTCTTACTTTGAAAGAGATGGTCCAGTTTGTACACGAAGTGCATCCAGTTTTTGTCGTAATCCTCTCAACTTTTGCACACATGCTATGTGGGTCAAATGATGATACCATGCCAAGTTTCAACCTTTTTTGAGTTCAATTGTAGTGCTTTCCAATTTCAAGGTCATTTAGCTCAACATAAATCACTAAATGCATGAAAAATAGAAAATAAAGTCAGAAAGGGTTCAAATTTTAGTATGTGTCTTTGAATGTTGCATGTTGAATGCAAAAAAAGTCTTGAGTTGAAATAAGTTTAGAAAAATGAAATGCCTTTGAAACAGATGAGTTTTCGTCTCAAACCCTCGTACTTTGAAAGAGATGGTCCAGTTTGTACACGAAGTGCATCCAGTTTTTGTCATAATCCTCTCAACTTTTGCACATATGCTATGTGGATAAAATGACGATACCATGCCAAGTTTCAACCTTTTCTGAGTTCAGTTGTAGTGCTTTCCAATTTCAAGGTCATTTAGCTCAAAATAAATCATTAAATGCATGAAAAATAGCAAATGAAGTCAGAAAGGGTTGAAATTTTAGTATGTGTATTTGAATGTTGCATGTTGAATGCAAACAAAAGTATTGAGTTAAAATAAGTTTAGAAAAATGAAATGCCTTTGAAACAGATGAGTTTCGTCTGAAACCCTCTTACTTTGAAAGAGATGGTCCATTTTTGTACACGAAGTGCATCCAGTTTTTGCTGTAATCCTCTCAAATTTTGCACACATGCTATGTGGGTCAAATGATGATACCATGCCAAGTTTTAACCTTTTCTGAGTTCAGTTGTAGTGCTTTCCAATTACACGGTCATTTAGCTCAAAATAAATCATTAAATGACTGAAAAATAGCAAATGAAGTCAGAAAGGGTTCAAATTTTAGTATGTGTCTTTGAATGTTGCATGTTGAATGCAAAAAAGTATTGAGTTGAAATAAGTTTAGAAAAATGAAATGCCTTTGAAACAGATGAGTTTTCGTCTCAAACCCTCGTACTTTGAAAGAGATGGTCCAGTTTGTACACGAAATGCATCCAGTTTTTGTCGTAATCCTCTCAACTTTTGCACACATGCTATGTGGATCAAATGATGATACTATGCCAAGTTTCAACCTTTTATGAGTTCAGTTGTAGTGCTTTCCAATTTCAAGGTCATTTAGCTCAAAATAAATCATTAAATGCATGAAAAATAACAAATGAAGTCAGAAAGGGTTGAAATTTTAGTATGTGGCTTTGAATGATGCATGTTGAATGCAAACAAAAGTCTTGAGTTGAAATAAGTTTAGAAAAATAAAATGCAATAAATATTTAAAAATGCATTTTTAATTGAAAATAGTAAAATTGTATAGTTAAAATAGTAAAACTGTATAGTTAAATAAATATTTTCGAAAACAAAAAATGTTTTGGATTAGTTAATTAAATTGAAGCACTTTTGCTGTTAAAAGTTTTTTCAATTTCCAAACAAAAAATCTTTTTAAATTGAAACACCTAACTAATTAAAAAAGAAAATAAATTTGAAAAGGGCGGAAAGACGAAAAGATTGCATAAAAAGGGTCAACGATCCCGGTTGGTAGAACCAACCGGGACCAAAGACTCAACGGTCCCGGTTGGTGCTACGACCCGGGACCGATGACCATGGTGCGACGTGGCAGCACCACGTCCCTCCCCGCCCAGGCCAACGATCCCGGGTCGTCCCGGTTGGTGCTACCAACCGGGACCGATGGCCCTTACTATATACACGCGCATCTCTTCTACCTCCCCCAACTCCACCAAATCTCGTCGACGCCGAAACCACTAAGGAAAACGCGCGGAATTCCTCGTCGGACGCCGGCAGGCTGCCTGATTCGCCGCCGTTCGCCTCGCCTTCGTCTTCGCCTCGAGCCGCTGACCTCTACCTCGCCGTCTTCGAGCGCTTCCTCACCGCCACGACCGTCTACCCCGCCCCCTCGATTCGCACCACCGCGGCCACCGTCGTCCTCCCCGAGCTCTTCTCTGCCCCCCGAGTGAGCTCCGCCTCCAAACCCCCTTCTTCCCCGCCTCGTTTGTCTCCATGGACGCCCCGCTCCTGAGCTCGCGCCCTGACACGCCTCGCCACACCCCGGCCGCTCCTGGCCGCGCCCAGCACTCGCCGTGGTCCGCACCGACCGCCGCCTCGCCTCGTGCAGGCCTGCGCCTACCCGCGTCCCACTTGCGCGCTCCCACCCATCCCCGGGCCGTGCCCTCGCCACGCCCGCGTCTAGCGCCCCACCCTCGCCGGGGCTGGCCGGGATGGCCTCGCTGCCGTGCTATCGGCCGCCGGCGCCCCTGTTTGCGTGTGTGTGGTTAGCCCACTGGCTAACCCCTCCTGACATGACCCCCCACTAATCCCTATTAACCAGCCCAACCCCCCTGCTAATTAAAAGAGATTAGATATAAAAAAATGTGTTAGTACAATGTGTGTATGACCAGTGGGCCACCTTGTTTAGTTAATTAGATAAAATAAATTAAAATACCCAATGTGGATGACATGTGGCCCAGGCCCCTAATCTAATTCCTAGATAATTATAGTGTTTAATTAACACATGTGTCAATGATATCTGGGTCCCACCTACTGATTAATTAATTAGATGATTTTGTTAAAATGTGAGTATGACATGTGGCCCCACTGGTAATTTAACTAAAGTAAATGATTTAAATTGTTTCTGTGTATGACATGTAGGTCCCACCTGTCAGACACTGTTTTGGATAAGGTTGTGGATAATGTTGTTATTTCATAATAAAAGAAAATTCAGAAATTGATTTAAAATGATTAAAACTTTGAAAATCAATATCTTTTAAACCGTAACTCCGATGAAAATATTTTATATATCAAACTTGATCAGAAAAATGCAACGAATTCGGATACGCTACCCATACCCCCACCACACCCCTCTAACATACCGAACTTGGAACAATTCCCCTCCGGTTCATCTGTCTGTCATACCGAACGTGGAACAATTCACCTTCGGTTCATCTGTTCTGAACATAAAAGTTGTTCGGAATGCATCAACGATCACGAATACGCTATACACATGTCTGTCAGATGTCTCTAACACTGCAGACATGGAGCCTTCCCCCTCCGGATCATCTGTCCGGTAATCACCCGGTACTGATGACTTATCCCCGGATAAATTCCCGCTCCGACTAAAATACTTAACACTTCGTTAGAACACCGCCAACAAAGCGTTGCCTTGTCTTGAATTTGTATTGCTATTATTCATGTGTATTTATTGTTTCTCCCTCTTACTCTTTGATAGACCTCGACACTGCCGCCGACGACACCGTTGCCGAGTACGACTACTTCGTCGACGACCGTACCCCTACCGTCAAGCTTCCAGGTAAGTAGAGCCATTTTCCTTCCCCAGATATCGCCTATCTTTTCCGTACTTTCTTGCACTTTGATTATTTGCATTATAATAGCCTGCAATTCTTAATTTGCAGATACTATGGATCCAATATTTCGTAGAGATGAAAATGAGGAAAACTTGCTTCACGATATGATCAACGAAAATGAAGGTCAAGATGTCACCCGCCGGTTTCTGAACGATTCCGGTGAGGGAGACGAGTCTCTCCACCGAGAAGAAGCATCGAACGGGAGACAAGCCGGCTCCGGCTCCGCCTCCGGCGGAACCTTTAATCTCGAAAACACCGGCGAGGTTGATTAAAATGTTGTTAATTAAAATGGAGCTGTATATGTACATGCATATATTAACACTCTTTCTTCTTTTAGCCCTCTGGATCCGGATCCGGCCATTCCTCCGCAAGACCGAAACGAGGCCCAACCAAAAAGTTGGATGACAGTGTGAGGTATAGGATCGAAGAGGTCAGTCCAGACGGCGAACTGTTAGCTCCGGACGATGTCAGGAAAAATTTTGTGAAGGCTTGCGGAACTCTTGTGAGGGACAACATCCAGATCACCATTCGAGAATGGATGCAGCCAAAGGACCCTACAATCTCGTTTGTGTGCGACACCATGAAAGACAGGCTTTGGAACATGCTCATGCATAATTTCCTCCTGCGGATGCCAGAGGTGGATAATCCAGCTCAGGAGGCGGCAGCTAGACTGGAGCTAGAGGCTAGATTCAAGAAGTTTGCTCTCAGCAAGATGGCCGAGCAATTCAAGAATTGGAAGAAAAACTTGTACCTAAAATTTGTCAAGGTAGACAAGACTCCGGATTTCGAACACGGCTATGGTAAGATAAGAGAGCAGTGGGATGATTTTGTGGCGTAGAAGAAATTGGAGTACGCGCAGCAAAGGTCTGAAATAAATCAGATGAATGCCGCTAAGAAGATTTACCACCATAAAATGGGGCCTGCTGGCTACGCCGGTTGCATGCCTAAGTGGGAGGTAATTGAGGCCAAGTATTTTGATGCCGGGATCACTCCAGAGCCTACAACATGGAACGAACGGACAAGAAACTGGTTTTACGGCCATGAGGGCATGTTGGACAAAGATGGGAAGGCAATATATAACCAGTCACACATAGATGATCCCCTGCTGCCCATCGAAGATATTAGAGATGTAGTACGTGATATTGAAGCGGGACGGTTCATTCCCGATAGAGACAACGACGAGCTCACACGCACCCTAAAAAATAAAGAACACCCAGGATGAGCACGAGGCACGCCAGGCTCCAAGTGTTGGAAAGTTGCCTTCCCTTCGGAAAGCAAGAAATATCCAGATAAAAGCCATCAGAGGAGGAAGGAAAGGGAGGCAGCTGAGAAAGCGGCGGCTGAGAGAGAGAAAGCGGCGAATGAGGCTGAGAAAATGGCTACCAAAGAGCGGCTGCGTAATGTAGAAGAAGGCTTAAAGCGGGCGGAGGAGCTGATCGACAGACTTAGCCAGCAAAGTGGCGGCCAACCTCAACAGCTCTTGTTAGAAACTGCATTCGATGCTACCGGCGCACCATCGAATCGGAAAAGCTCCCAAGCTTCCACGCAGCTCCAGCAGGATGATGATGATGCACTGACAACGGCTGCTCCTAAACGCTACCCAGTGGATTATATCACGGAGAGCACACGTTGTGAGCTTAAGGTGCAAGTGCTGAACTTAAAGGTGACGGTGGCGGTCGGCATGGCCCTATCAATCCCGGAGAAACCAACTTATCATTGCAACCCGACTCCAGAAGGGTACGCTGTCGTCATGGTGGATGATGTGATGGATAATTATGAGGAGCTGAAGCTGGACCACCCTGCAGGTGAAGATAGGGAGCTGACTGAACTAGGAGAAGCCAAAAAGGGGAGTGTTCTATGGAGAAAGGAGCACATCGTGCTTCCAAATTATGTGCCGCCAAGGTCACCCACTCTTCAGAAGAGCAATCCACCTTCGCCGCCACGTGACCATTCTTCACCGCAACCATCGCCTTCACCGCCTCACCACTCTCCGGCTCAGCCGTCTCCACCGTCACCTCAGGCATCTCCACCGTCGCCTCAGCCGTCTCCATCTCCTGAGCCTCAGAGCCAGAAGCGGAAGCGTACCTATACTAGGAGGGGCAGCAGCAACATCAGCAGCAAGAAATCACCGAAACGTAAGCGATCACCCCTCCCAAAATTTCCTCATCAGAATATGAAGAAGCTACCCGGAGAGATGACACCTGAGGAACTGGAAGTGTCCGCAAAAATGTCTTATGAAAAGTGGAAGATTGATGTGGCCAACAAGAAGAAGCCGATAGAGCCATTGTTCCCGCGCACCCCAGAAGATCACGCCGCGTGCGCGGAACTGAAGAAGAAGCTTCACAACCCCATACCGCTCACATCAGACTATGAACGCTCTATTACAAAGTCGGCTGAGGCAAAAGAGCGGACAGTCGGAAAAGAGATTGCCCAGCTCGGACTACAGAAAGAGCAATCGATCGAACCGCTCAAAGTGTACACTTGGCCGCGCCCCCAGCAGCATCAGGTCGATGCGTATGATCCGAACAAAGATACGGAGTTTATAAGACAGTACGGAGCAAAATCCCACGCAGTAGGACTGTCTATTACTGAGTACCTGAGCCGTCTGGATGAGTTCGAGACCGGGAACGACGAGGAATTCGTACCGGCATACCAATACCGACACGGGTATCCTCTCGTCAAACCCGAGTTAGTCAACGATCTACCAACAAAGATGCGAAAATTGCATGACTGGTACATGGAAAAATCTGCTAAATCCGAAAACTGGATATACGCTAAATTTCAGAACGAGCATTACGGGCATGGACAAGGCTTCGATCTGATTGAATTCTCAGAATTATTTCAGTTTTACAATGGAGACGCCATCGACAAATCTATCGTCAGTGCATATTGTCTGTAAGTACCATTAATTTCAGTGATCAAGCCTTTCTAGCTCAGCTCATTCGTTTCATGTACAATCTTACACTCATCACTAAACTAATTATATATGCAGAATGAAGATTCTCGAATGCAAGAAAGGACAAATCTATGACATTGGGTTCGTTGACTGCCAGTTCGTTCATGAAAGAACTCTAAAAGAGAAGCCCAACCAGACAGAGAACAACTTGTTGCAATCGTTGACGTATTTCGGCACAAGAAGGGAAATACTATTTCCTTACAACTTCGAGTGAGTGTTACTGTCTCGCACACATTCTATTTCGCTTGCTCGGTGTTAAGCGTATAATTGACTCTTTATGCGTGTGCAGCTTTCACTTTATTCTGTTGATCATTGTTCCGGACGAAGGAGTAGTAAAAGTCATGGACCCGGGAAGCAGATCTATGAAATCATGGGAGGACATGCAGGCATGCCTCCAGAGGGCTTGGAAACGGTTCACCGCCAAAACACCGGGTCTTCCGGCAGAGCTTACATTTGAACCACTGAATATAAGTACTACTTGCTAGATCCGCGCATCTTTTTGATTCTAGTTTCAGTATAATTATCATGCTGATTATAATATTCATTGATCTTCGTTCTCGTAAAGTGTTTGAGACAGGGACCCGAGAATAACTTATGTGGATATTATGTCTGCGAGTTCATTCGCCAGACGACCAAAGAGACGGCCGCAACCCGAAACATAAGGAAAATTGAAGTACGATAAACAACATTCAATACTTTAATTTATTGCGTTAAATTGTGTTTAGTTTCATTCATATATATTGATCCCTTTCTTTTAATTAGATCGAACGAATGCGGGACGGTCTTCTACCACGAGAACGCGTGCGAGCAATTCAAGAGGAAATAGCCGGATTCTTATTAGACCATGTCATAGCTCCGATCGGAGAGTTCTTCCACCCTCATTTTTTGAAAGACAAGCGGCCAAGGACCGATGTAAATTAGATCGAACTCGTGTGAGTACCGTTTGTGTAATACATGCATATGTTCGACCAAGCACGAGGAATGAGATGGTGTATATGATATATTCGTGACGATAATGTGTAATATATATTGTGGTTCCTTCATTGTTGCTTTATATATATATATATGATACTCCCTCCGTAAAGAAATATAAGAGCGTTTAGATACCTACTTTAGTAATCTTAACACTCTTATATTTCTTTGCGGAGGGAGTACCATTTAATTGAATACAAAACACAAAATAAATAAGTGGAAAAAATCAGAAAATCCTGCCGCGGTAGAAAAATCAGAAAATCAGAAAAAGAGGCCCGATCCCGGTTCTTCCTATCAACCGGGGCCGATGACCCCTCCCCCCCTCGCTGCGTGCCTGACCACGTGGAGCCCCTTCGGTCCCGGTTCGTGGGCCAACCGGGACCAGCATTGGTCCCGAGTTATTGGTCCCGGGTGCTGAACCGGGACTGAAGGCCCATATGAACCGGGATAATATGGGGGTCTGTCCACTAGTGGACGCTCCGTTCCATTGGAGCGTTTCGTCCAACACCTCCGCCCTGCTCCGCAAGTCCTCCGCGAGGCTGTCCCTGAGGAATCCCGGCAGGCGCACGTCGGTACCCTTTGCGACGACAAGCTTTTCCCACGACTTTCTTGGCCCGACACAAACCCGATGTGGCGTGGCGGCGGAGGCGGCGAGGGGCACACAACGGTAAGACTAAGACACCTGCACGTATATGCCGGCATCCATGCACGCTTGGCGGCCGTGGCTGGCCGAGGCGAGTCGGAGGGTGAGGTTGAATGGCGGGTCTAACACGAGGCTCTTGGACAGCGGCGGGTCGAGGCCGGAGACGGAGTCGATGGTGACGGAGGGGCGGCTGTCCGGGATCCCCAAGACTAGGACGAGTGTCACGCCGGCGACGAGAGCCAGGAGCGTGACGATGCACGTCACGGACTCCTTGTCCAGCGCCATGGTTAATTGTTGTGCTAGTCGATCGAGTTAGGGTTTGGCAGCTGGCTCTCCGTGGTTCAGTTTCTACCGATCGAGGTGTTGTTATTTTTTGTTGTGGCAAGTTGTTCCGATTTTTTTTGATAAAGGGCTTTATTACTCAAACTTTAAGTAAGTACACCTGGCCTCTGCATAACTAAGATGCACACAGCCGCAAGTCACCAAACCAGAAAAATAAAAGAGTAGACGACCAGTTACAACGAAGAACTATCGCCACTCAAGGTAGCTTTATGCGTAAGTCACGCGGCCATCCATGTTGGGTAAAAATATCCCTCACCATTGCTTCCAGTCGTGCACACGCCTCCATAAAAAGCCTCGATATTCCACCCGTTGTAAGATGGACCACGAACGGAGAATACCCGTGCATCGATAAAGAACCTGCAAACAAGTGAAATTTTTCAGAAAAGATCTTGTCATTTCTACAAAGCCAGAGCGACCATATTACGGCAAGCGCTCCTACCCTAAGAATGGTTTTAATCTTACTATCTATCCCATTCAGCCAATTGCCAAAGATGTTAGCAACGGATGTGGGTTGATATAAGTTTGAAGCCATTTGGATAGCTGACCAAATAGAATGTGCAACCTTACAGGTGAAGAAAAGGTGTTTTATTGTCTCATCATGAGCACATGAAACACATTTCTTGCTCCCTTGCCAGTTGCGTTTGACAAGATTGTCTTTTGTTAGAATGACACCTTTTCAAAGATACCATGCAAAGACTTTAATCTTTAGAGGTATCTTCATTTGCCATATTTTATTATTATTATCGACTGGTATTTCAGGTTCGACAAGCGCCCTATACATAGAATCCACAGAGAATTTTCCATTCCTATTGAGATTCCATCGAAACTCATCGTGACCTTGTGACAGCTGCACCATCACTAACCGTGCTAGCAAGGCGTTCCAAGAAGTTAGTCTTGGACCGATTAAGTCTCTCCTGAATGCGACATTAGGGGGTGATTCCTGCATGACCGTGGCCAGCGTCTCTCCCTTATATCGCACGATGGTATAGAGGGACGGATATTGATCCCGGAGTGTGGCGTTTCCTAGCCATATATCCTCCCAAAATCTTATCGCCGACCCATCCTTAATCTTGAAAACCCCGAAGCGATAAAAATGTTTCTTTGTCTCCATGAGTCCAGCCTAAAAGTGTGAATCACCAGGTTTCCATACAACCTGCGATAACGCTTTTGTGCCTATATATTTTAGTTTAAGGAGCGTTTGCCATACTCCATCCGAAGTCAATAGCTTATATAGCCACTTTCCGAGGAGAGCAGAGTTCTTGACCTGGAGGTCATCACTAGTAGAAAAAGGCCCATTTGTCCCGGTTCCAGAGGGCATTCTGTTCCGGTTCTGGAACCGGGACTAAAGGGTCGTTACTAAAGCCCATGACCTTTAGTCCCGGTTCGCTTACAAACCAGGACAGATGGGCCTCAACGTGGGAATTTTTTTGAATTATTTTTTGGATTTTTTTCATTTTCGAATCTTTGAATTATTTGAAAATTTAATCTCTAATCACCCCTCCTCACTGCTTCAAAATTTAATCTCTAATCTCTAATCTCTAATCTGTAATCAACACTCATTCCAAATCATCTAACTTCCCGGCCAAGTCTGCACTTGTTGTTTTCCTGACAATAGTAAGATATCAATCATGTTATAACCCTTAGGTCTTGATATCAGATGATTTCATTTTTTGAATTCCAAACAATTACTAAAAAAACAATCACGATTAACAAACAACAATGATGTCACACGCTTCATCGTTTGAGTTTGAAATTATTATTCTAAAAAACAATAATTATTTCATATTGAAACAAATCAAATATATATATATATATATAAAATTCATAATATTTATTACAGAAGATCGAAGCTAGAAGCGTCTAATCTAACGACTAGAGCTAATTAAGTACTCGATCTTCTGCTTCTTGGCGGAGGTCCCGGCGCCCTCATCGTCGCCGCTGGGCGCCGCCCGCTTGGTGGCCTCCTCCGAAGCGACTTTCGCCTCCACACGCGCCGTCATCTCGGCCCTCTTCTTCTCCTTCTTCATGGCCCTCGCCTTGGCCAGGTTCGCCGCGGACTTCTCCGCACGTGCGGCACGGCGAAGTTCCCGCGCCTCCAGCCGTTCCAGCGCCTCCAGCCGTTCCAGCGGGCTATCATCGGCAGGCGGCGGGCTGTCGTCGGCGGCGCGCGATCGTCGCCCGCGCTGAGCTCGAGGCCGTGGCTTCGTAGACGGGTCGTCGCAGTCCCAAAACTTGCGCCTTTCGGGGTGGTTGTCCTCGTCCGACGGGGTGTCGGAGTCGGACGGCCACCGTAGCGGCGACCCCGACATGGCGGCGAGAAGCTCGTCGGGCGCGAGAGGGGAGATCAAGATGAGAAGGGAAGATCAAGATAGATCAAGATATATGAGATGAGATGAGTCGGATGAAACCGCCCCGGCCTTCTACTTATAGCCTGAGAAGCTCGTCGGGCGCGCGCCGCATGCGCATGGGGAAGCTCGTCGGGCGCGCGCGGGAAGATGAAGCGTCGTCATTGGTCCCGGTTCGTAGCTGGAATCGGGACTAAAGGTTGGCCTTTAGTCCCGGTTCCAGCTACAAACCGGGACCAATGATGGCGCTTCGTCTTCCCGCGCTTCGTCCCGAGGCAGTTTCTTCGTATACGCGTGCGGCGCCCGCCCGACGAGCTTCCCATGCGCGTGCGCCTCGGGACGAAGCGCGGGAAGACGAAGCGCCATCATTGGTCCCGGTTCGTAGCTGAAACCGGGACTAAAGGTTGGCCTTTAGTCCCGGTTTCAGCTACGAACCGGGACCAATGGATGGAGGCCCATTCGTCCCAGTTCGTGTCTGGAACCGGGACTAATGGGTCCAGACGGACCGGGACCAATGCCCCACGAGGCCCGGCCGGCGCCCTGGGCGCACGAACCGGGACGTATGCCCCCATGGGTCCCGGTTCGTGACTGAACCGGGACTAATGGGCTGGCCAGGCCCGAACCAAAGCCCTGTTTTCTACTAGTGCATGGATACCCAACCCCCCTTGATCCTTCGGACGACAAACGACATTCCATTTGGTCAGTCGATACTTCCTCCTCTCGTTGTCCCCTTGCCAAAAGAATCTCGATCGGAAATAATCCAATCTATGTAAGACCCCTTTAGGTAGTGGAAAGAATGATATCATATACAGTACCATATTGGTTAAAACTGAATTTATGAGTACCAGTCTTCCACCCAAGGATATCTACTTCCCTTTCCAGCTAGCTAGTCTTTTTTGCAAACGTGCTTCCATTCCGCATTGGTCAATCTCCTATAATGTATGGGTATCCCCAGATACATAATAGGAAACTAACCTTGCTCCCATCCGAATATCTCGGCATATTGAGCTGCTGCATCTTGGGCCTCGCCGAAACAAAACAATTCACTTTTATGAAAATTAATCTTCAATACGGATAGCTGTTCAAATGCTGCTAAAATTAATTTCAGATTCATAGCTTTATCTAGATCATAATCCATAAAAAGAATTGTATCATCCGCATATTGAAGGATAGATAGTCCCCCATCCACCAGATGTGGGACTACTCCCTCAATTTGACCGTCTAGCTTGGCACGTTCAATCATGATCGCTAACATATCAGCCACAATATTAAACAATATGGGCGATAAAGGATCACCTTGCCTTAATCCCTTTTTGTTTGGATGAAGTGACCGATTTCGTCATTGACGTTTACGGCAACACTTCCTCCCGAAACACAACTATGGATTAGAGCACACCATTCCTCTGAAAAACCTTTCATTCTCAGAGTTTGTTGGAGGAACGACCACTTCATTTTATCATAAGCCTTTTCAAAGTCAATTTTGAATATGACTCCGTTAAGTTTTTTGGTGTGCATCTCATGAACGGTCTCGTGTAGAACCATGACTCCGTCTAAGATATTCCTACCTTGCATAAATGCCGTTTGTGTAGGTTTAACCACATGGTCAACCACCGAATTTAGTCTGATGGTTGCGGTCTTCGTGAAAGTTTTGAAGCTTACGTTAAGGAGGCATATTGGTCTATACTGTTGTATCCTTTCTGCTCCCCAAACCTTAGGCAACAAAACAATTTCCCCGAAGTTAAGACGAAATAAATCAAGTTGTCCCACATGCCAACATTGAAACAACTCGGTTAGGTACGTCTTAATGGCATCCCAAAAGTGTTGACAAAACTCAGCAGGAAATCCATCTGGCCCAGGAGCCTTATTATGCTCCATTTGGAAGACCGCCTTTTTAATATCCTCTTATGTGAAGGGTGAATTTAAAAAGGTATTCTCCTCATTGGATACCTGGGTTATATGTTCTGTCTGAATCTCATCCATGGACAAGATATCGTCAGCTGAAGCGCCGAACAACCCTTTATAGTAGCTTGTAATATAAGCCTTAAGATGTTCTTGACCTTCAATCATTCCTTCATCTTGTTTGAGAGCATGAATACTCTTTTTCCGGTGTCTACCATTGGCAACATTCTGGAAATATTTCGTATTCGCATCTCCCTTCAGAATGAGGTTAGATTTTGATCGTTGATACCATCGAAGCTCTTCCTCGCGCAGCATTCGTGCCACCTCAGCATTGGATTGACTTTTAAGCTCAATCTCCTGCTGGGTTAACACTCGTGTTTCTGCCGCATGGTCAAGCTCGTCAATGATGGTACACAAACACTCCTTTTCTTTTTTTAGGATCCCGGTTGTGTGTCTGGCCCATCCACGAAGATATGTACGCAAGTTACGTATTTTTGCGTTCCATCTTTGGATAGGACTATTACCCAGGGTCGGAGCTGACCACACTCTTTTAACCATATCATCAAAGCCATCACGCAGCAACCATCCCAGCTCAAATTTAAAGCGGTGTCGCGCATTTGGTTTTAATGTTCCGGTTGATAAGAGTAGAGGGGCATGATCTGATAGGTCCTCTATACGTTCAAGGGCGCGTACTATTACTAATGGGTATTTGTCTTCCCAATCAGTGCTCATCAGTACACGGTCCAATTTCTCGTATGTCGGTTCAGGTAGACAATTCGCCCAAGTGAATCGTCTACCCGTCATATGTACCTCTCTCAAGTCCAAACTGTCAATGACTGCATTGAACAAGAAAGGCCAATGACCATCGAATCTCCCTTTGCTTTTCTCATGTGAGAACCGTAGTACATTAAAATCCCCACCTATTAGTATAGGGTGTGGATCATTATTCGCTAGGTTCACGAGTTCACGTAGAAAAGTAGCCTTACGCTCCTCCTGGGCAGCACCATACACGACAACCAGACTCCATATAAAACCATTAGCTTTGTTACGGATATGGAATTTAATATGAAATTCCCCACTCGTATAAGCTAACACTTCCATGGAATCTAAGAGTACACCGAGTAGAATGCCACCAGACCTGCCCCGGGGAGGGATAGAATGCCAAGTAAAGTCCATGCCACCTGAAAGGCGATCAAGGACACTCACTGGAAAATCCCTCCTCCCAGTTTCCGAAATAGCCAAAAAATCCAATTTATGACCCCGAACATACTGAGCAATATTCAAGTGTTTAGCCAAGTCACCCAGACCTCTGCTATTCATGAAGATGCCGTTCATTGGGAAACACTAGGATTTTTTGGATGTTTCACGGTCCTTTTATTTTTTTGGTTCTTTTTGTCTTTGGCAGATTTAGATTTCCGGTCGGAAGCATGTAGATCATAAATAGATCATAGCTCGACCTCATCCATATCCACCTCCGTCTTCTCACCCACTAGATGTGATAAAAGCTGTCCATCAATAGTGGCATTCGCCTCCTCATCATCTAGGGGTGTGATGACCGACCTACTAGATGCACCTGGGTGGACCTTTAATCGGTCGTACTCCATATGCTTCAAAGCGTTGGCCAAGACAACGATATCATTTTCATTTCTACCTAAGTTGACTCCTACTTTGGCTAGGTTGGAAGAAACTTTTGTAGAATTAAAAGATAAAAAAGACTTAGTTTGACCGGATGTACCTGTGGTTGCCGGTTCCAGTAGAGCTGCCTTGCGCCTCATGGCCTTGGCTAGATCATTCTCGTCAGTCGCGGAAGACCCATCCGCCGCGACGGGATGGCGCAAACTACGCCTAGGCATGACGGTGGGCTGAGTAGTAGGTCCACAGCCAGCACGCGCCGCGAGAGGGGGCGTTGTTGGTGTAGATACCCCCTCGGCCACAACCTTCAGCTCCGAGCCATGCTCCGTGGTAGGGACCAGCGGAGGCAGAGAAGGATGGGCCGGCTGCACCATCCCATCTCCCCCCATAGTGACAACCGCGGAAGGGGGCGGCGTTGAGGAAGGTGCCCCCTCGACCACGATCGCGTCTCTTATGACGGCACATGAAGATGAGCGCCTATGAAGCACCCGAGTCCGCCCTGAAGCAGATGGCGTGTCCTCCAAGCTAGCATCGTGCACTCCAGGTGCGCATGTCCTGGTCCTACGGTCATCAGCCAAAGGAGGGGGTGTTGTCGGTGTAGAGACCCCCTCTGCCACAGTCTTCATCTCCGAGCCAAGATCCTCCGTAGGAGCCAGTGGAGGAATAGAAGGAGGGGCCGGCTGCACCCTCCCATCTCCCTCCATGGTAGCAGCCGCGGCAGGGGGCGGCGTTGAAGTAGGTGCCCCCTCGGCCACGGCCACGACTCCTGTTACGTCCCCTGAAGATGAGCACTCCAGCACCCCAGTCCGCCTCGTAGCAGATGGTGTGGTCTCCGAGCGAGCACCGTGCGTTCCCGCTGCCCCGGAAGACCAACAGGAGGCGACGAGACATCGACGTCCTCCATTCCAGCCAAAGCAGCCACCAAAAGATCTCCTTTCATTTGTGTAGCAAGTTCTTTACCTCTGGGGGTCCGAGGGATGGGATTAGGAGGCGTAATGGCCCAGCCATTGAGCAACTGAGCGGCTGAGACCCCTTGCGTATGAGAAGCGAAGTTTCCGGGTTTGGGATCAATGGCCATGCTAGTGGCTCCATTAGCCTCAGGTTGCACAGCCTCCCCACTACCGTTTTTCCCAGCTCCCATTCCCTCCTCAAGACCTCTGTCTGCAGCATCATCATACTTGCGGTCCCAAGCCAAGGGAACAAAGTCAGTCTCCGGAACAAAATCATCCGCCTCCGGTCTGAATGTAAAGGAAAAACCTTCAAGAATCAACACACCGGTAGTCTGGATGTATGGTCCCGTACTATCAACCTTCTTGAAACAGTCATCTGCCGCCATGCCAACTCGAATGCGGGCCAGCCCTCTCCTTCTGAGCGCGAGCAAGTCCACATCTATAGTAGTGCCAATTAGGTTGCCGACAGCCCACAAACCCAAGAAGTGCCTCATCGATGGTGGAACCCCTGTGACATGCACCCACGTTTGATGCAGCTCCATAATGTGCTCCACCTCAGTCTGTGTCCATTGACTAAACGCAAGTCTAGTGGATTGTCCCGGAATCCCCAGAATGATTCCATCAAAGCGAAGCAAGTCCTCCTTGGTGGGAAAATTGACTGTGAACGAGTTATCCCCATTGGGTACCGCTTCCCAAACCCATGAAGGCGCCTGGCATATACGCTTAACCTGTGCTATGACCTAATCAGCAGTTGCCATAGTTCCTTCGACCATGACCAGGGCTGTGGGAGTCCCATCAGGAATAAGGTCTGGCCTGTGAACGGACGCCGGAAATAGACTAAACATGGTGTCTCGGCTGCCTTGCCCAGCCACCACTATCATTGGTTTAGGGAGTTTCAGAATTGAACACTTTTTCGTTGGATGCTTGTGATTGTCGCAGATGTAGCAGTAGTGTAATACGGTGCAATCTTTAGTAGCGTGTGTGTCAACCTCACACTTCCAACACCGAGTCTTGATTTTTTTTGCATCCGGAGGCGCAGCCACGTTGAGGTTAGCCGTCCCAATTCCTGGTTGATTCATCGCAGCCACCTGCACTTGCCCCGTACCCGGTGTCGCCTGAGCCTCCGCTTGCGTCGGCGGTCCCGCTGGAGCCGCCTTCTTTTTCTTTTTCTTCGGCTTGACCCCGGGCCCAGCAGCCGCAGGTGCTGCAACGCCAAAGGCAAACCCTGCTGGAGCCGCAGGCCGAGCATGGTGTGCTGCCGCCTGGGGTTGTGCAGCACCCGAGCCGAACGCCGCTGAGGCAGCAGTCTGTGGTCCAGGTGCACCCCGGAAGCCGACCCCTCCCGTGTTCGCCATCTTGAGCGCTGGCGCCGTGGCGTGCGGTCCGGCAGCCCCGGCCTTGCCGGCCGGTGCAGCCATGGGGCCCTGTAAAACCTCCAGGAAAGATCTCTTCTCCCCAGAGTCTGCCGCGGTCACCGAAGACGCCGTCCAAGATGAGTTCCGTGGCGGCGGCTGAGAGTCGAGGGTTTTGGCGATCTGACTTGGTAGAATCAGGGGTGTGTCGAAGCGTTGACGCCCCAGCCCTGCAAATCGTAGGCCCAAGTGTGTCCACCTCGGATTAGAGCTGTCACCGGGACCGCTGGCCCCACCCCTGGGCAAATTTGAAACCCCACCAGAGGATGCGCTGATCGCTCTCAATCTCGAAACAATCGGATCGCGCCGCTCGTTGAGGATGCTGGCCTTCGCCTCCGGATGCTTAGCGTCTCCGGTCACCCTTGGGAGGAAGTCCCCAAAGCATGGAGGTGGCGTGATCCGCGGCCTAGGAATTGGTCCTCTCCATCCCATCCGAAGAGCCGGCTTGTGGAGAACTCTAGTAATCATCTTGATACCTTGCTTTCGGCCAACCCTGTCCGGTGGTGTGTCGCCCGGCGACGAGGGCTCGGAGTGCTTTTCCCAGTGCCTCAATTTCTTGGACGGAAACCCAGCAGTAGCCCAAAACTCCTCTTCGATCTGCTCTTGTGGGATTGCAGGTCTATTTTCCACATCTTGTGTGACCTCACGATCCTCAACCAGAACATCTGAAGCAATCTGAATGGCTAATTTTTCCGCATCTTCTTCGTCCAGATCATATTCGCTTAGCGCCCAAAACCACGATCCCGAGCTGCAACCCTTAATTGGGATATCATCGGCTGCAGGAGCAAGGGTAGAAACTTCGGGGGAAGGACCGCGCCATGGATTAGCCGACCTTCGCGCCCCAACCCTCATGACTAGGTCCGCCGCCATGGCCGTTGAGGATCCCGCTACACCAGCCAATCTCTGCTCTTCCCACGCCGGATCAGAGGCTGGAATCTTGAAGATCGCCCCAACCTCCACTGCCGGATACCCCGCAACCCGCAGGTCATCCACCCAACGAGAAGGAGTGACCGGAGACACATCGACACCGGGATCTTCTTCTCCGTCGCCGGCGGCCCCCTCGCGTAGAAAGCTATGAGGAATTGCCGTCCCGGCGCCCGGCTGAGAGGCCGGCGGCGGAGCAGGCGCTGTCATAGGCGCAGGCGCAGGCGCTGTCATCTGTGCCTATGTGTTTGCATAGATCGCTGTTCCAATGTTGTAATACTCCTAGTAATTCGTGCTGGTATGGATTTGCAGTTTTCAGTTCCGAAAGGGAAACTAGGAACGTAGGTACGTGTCATGGTCCGCCCGTACATAAATACCCTGGCCCTAACCCTAATCTCCTATCCCGTCACAACAGAATCGAGATAAACCAACACGCGAAGACAAACTTGCATCTCCAAACCGATCTCGACAGCAGATCAACAATGGCGTCCCGCCGCCACGGCTTCTTCGACTACGTCGACCCCTACGACTACTACTCCGCCTCTCCCTACGGCTACCCCGACTACCACCTCCCCAACGTCGCTGATGCCTTCTTCCCGGACGCGTTCTACCCAGCCCGCCAGCGCCCCACCTCTGCTCCCACTCCGAGAGCCCCGGCCCGCGCCCCCGCCCCCGCACGGAATGATGGCTTCTTCGACGTCGAGATTACAGAATCGGCCGCGAGGGAACCCACGCCGCATCATGGTCGCAGCGAGTCCTCCATGAAATCGCACCCGGTCGCAGCGGTTACCCGGCCCGATCCGCCGGCATCGAAGAGGTGGGTGCCGTCCGTGGGGGAGGCCGCGGTGAGACTGCAGGCGGCGGCGCGCGGGCTCCTGGCGAGGAGGATGGTGCGCGAGGTGCGCGCCGTGGAGGGGGTGGCGGAGGTCGTGGCCCAGTGGATGGCGGCCAATGCGGAAAGGCTGCGCGGGGACGCCAGGGCGCGGGTCGTCCTCGGCGAGGAACTCATGCGCCTGGTGCTTCACCTCGACGGCGTGCGCGGTGCCAGGGAGTACCGCAGGCGGGTCACCAGGCGGGTGCTCGCGCTCCACGACGCCGTCGACGCATTCGCACTCGAGGCCACGCCGCCGGCGATTGTGACCGATGCTCCCAAGGCGGCTCAGGATGCAGAGGAAAAAGCTGGGATGGCACTGGAGTTACCAGTCGAGGCTAGCACCGAGGAGAAAAATACTCTAGCCGCGGAGACCGATGCTTCTATGGAGGTTGCCGGAGTGAGTCCCGTCGTTGTCGGCGATGGCGAGGATGATCAGACCGAAAAGAAACTGATGGCGGAAGGTGAGAAGGCCATAGAGGAGGAGGCCGCCGTGAGGCTGCAGGCGGCGGCGCGCGGTCTCCTGGCGAGGAGGATGGTGCGGGAGGTGCGCGCCGTGGAGGGGGTGCAGAGGTCGTGGCCCAGTGGGTGGCGGCCAATGCGGAAAGGCTGCGCCGGGACGCCGGGGTGCGGGTCATCCTTGGCGAGGAACTCATGCGCCTTGTGCGGCGCCAGGGAATACCGCAGGAGGGTCACCAGGCTGGTGCTCGCGCTCCAGGACGCCGTCGACGCGTTCGTGGCCGTGCCACCGGCGATGATGACCGATGCTCCTAAGGATCAAGATGCAGAGGAAGAAGCTGGGATGACACCGGAGTTACCCGTTGTAGCTACCGCCGAGGAGGAAAATACTCTAGCCGCGGAGACCGATGCTTCTACGGAGGTCGACGGAGTGAGTCATGTCGTCGGTGTCGGCGAGGGTGATGATCAGATTGAACCGGAACTAGTGGCGGAAGGTGAGAAGGCCACGGAGGAGGAGGAGGAGGAGTGGGAGATGGTGGCAACAGTAGCCAGTGATGTCTCCACCGGCGAGAAGGGCCCTGCACCAGCCAAAGAGCAGCAGCAGCATCAAGAACAGGCAGGAGAGGAGAAGAAGACGGAGGTTGCACCTGTCGCCGATGGCCTGGACGCCAAGAAGCTGATGGAGATGGTGGCGGCGTTCTGCGAGCAGAGCGCGCAGCAGTGTGCGTTGATCGGGGTCCTGGCAGAGAGGGTGGACGCTCTGGAGTCTACCCTCCGGCGGGTGGAGGAGGCTGACCGGCAACGGCGGAGGAACAAAATGATCAACAAGGAGACCGAGAAGAGCGCAGAAGGCTTCTATTGCGACTAGTTTGTAATACAATATATCTCGCTTTGATTTTTTTTCTTGAGATTTAGTTCAAGTTTTGTAATCCTAGATTTGCGAATCAATTAGGCTAGTCGGTTGTGTGCAACAAACTTTCATCATGTCAACTGAATTTCATCGATCAACTTAGATGCTTTGACTTCCATGTTATTAGCATACTTGATATTCATGAAATACATAGTATAATAACTTGTCTTTCTTTCTTGCATCATGCGTCATGACAAAGCTCTTGTTCCAGGCTTTCAAAATTTTAAAATCAAGCATCTAGAAAACTAAAAATGTCACGTCCAGCTGTATGCTACAAAAACAATATACATCTTTTACAATTTTGAATTATTTGTACAGTGCAGAAACAATAATCTTATGCAACTTTGAATTCATACGTTTTTTCTTTGAAAATGTTGACTTCATACTTATGCAAACAGGCCTAACTACGCCACTCTAACCTAATATATATATAGTTGATCTTTAGTCTTATTAATTGTGTATCTAACAAAAGGGGGAAAAGAATCAAGTCGATATAAACGAATGTCAAAATGGGGACGGGTTTAATTAGTAACGTAGTGTTGGGGCTTAATATCTTTTTTAGTGTAAGTTAATCATGCATGGTAGCTCAAGTGATCATTGTATTGACGCATATGATAACAGTATCACCACCTCACCCCTCCTCACCCTGAAATCACATATCTTTTGCTCAATAGTACCCCTCCCAATTTTTTGCGCCCAAAAGTTTATCACACAAATTCGTCCGGCCTATATCTACCCTTGTATTTCTCCAACGTGTGTTTCCATCCGAGAATTTTCTCACCCAATTTCTCTTGTTGCGTGTTCTCCACCCTAATTCTCATCCCAGAGTTGCCCGCCCAGTTTCTCGCACCCAAAATGTTCCAGCACAAATTCTTCCAGGTGATATCCTCCGTTGAATTTCTCGTGCCATGTATTTCTCACTGCATGTCCCCCCCCCCCCCCCCCCCCCTCCTTATTTTCCGCACCCAATTTGTTTCCGCCAAAACTCTCCCGTCCGATATGTCCAGCCAAAAATTTCACGCATTGTGTTTCCCGCCTGAAGTTTTCCTGTCCAATTTCTCTATCCACATGTTCCCCACCCTATTTCTTGTGCTTGCAATTTTCCCGCCCAAATTCCCCAACCTAATATCATCAGCTGACTTTCTTGCAACATGTGTTTATCACTTGAAGTTTTCTCACCATATATTCCCCACTCGATGTCTCGAGCTCGATTTTTTTGCATATTCCCGGAGCGTTTTCATCCCCTGGTTTTTCGTGTCAGAGAGTTTATCATCCAATTTATTGCGCCATGTGTTTCCTCCCAATTGCTCTTGTTGCTTGTTCCAACCGCAATTTCTCGCTCCTAAAAGTTTCCTGCCCAGATTTTCCCTTTTAAAAAACGCAGACATTGAAATTGACTAAATTGTGCCAGAAAACTAGTGTACCAATTTAACAGTTCATTTCAATTATGCAGTTTTTCAAATATGCAGTTAATTTTAACTTCACAACTTAGAAAAATTGTATAAATATTTTAGAATAAACTAATCTAGTACAAGCTTTGATACATTCCGTTTGTTTCGATGATAGTTAATATAGAACGGAGAAAATAATACCCGCAGCAAAATGCAGGTTTTACATTGAAATATTCTTAATATAGGCATGCATATTCAAGCCATCTTCTCATCTCTTGGTCTCGAGCTGGGCACATGAGGGCGGAGTCACCGACCCGCCTGTCACGGCACTCCGTCAGCCATCTCTCCATGTGGTACGGCCCCTGAACTCGGTACGACCCCAAGGGGAGATGCAGCCTAACGTCGAACACTGCCATCCTGTGCATCATGTCCTACGTGAGGCTTTCCAACACGCGCCCTGTGGGCACCAGGGTGGGCCTGGCCACGACGCGCCGCTCCGCCCTCTTCCGCGGCTCGGCGCAGAACTGCGGTACCTCGGCGGTGTCGGCCATGGCGAGCTGGATGTTCTGGTAGAGCACCTCCACGCGGGTGCCGGGTTTGACGCATGCTTTGGAGCCATAGCTCCAGGAGGCGACGCCGAGGGTGAGGTTGAAGGAGATGCCCCTCGCCCTCGAAGGGTCGGGGCCCGACATAGTGTCTATGGCGACATAGTATTGGGCGTTGAGCTTGAGGAGCTGCAATGGGAGGAAAATGCAAAGGACTATCACGGCGCAGATGACCAGCAGGATGCACATTGTACGGCACTCTTGGGCGGCCTTGGCCTTCTTCTCCACGATCTCCACTTGTCCATGGAAGGCCTGCCTCTCGGGGTCGTCCATCGTTTGTTTCGCAGCTTGTTGAGGGGAGTCTAGCGTACCTGCAGAATGTACATGGATATATGATCGATCGTTCGATCTAGGTTTATAGGAAGGACAGGTCGGTTGGTAGATGGATAAAGAGGTGTAGCAAGTTTCAGTTTGGAATCGTAACTGATCCCTTTATTTAGTTAGTTGAGAAACGAAAGGTAGACACACAAGTAATAACTTTGTAAATTATGATGTATAAACGTGAAAGGTGCGACCTGTCCTGATTGGCACGTTTCCCCGGCCTCCCATTACTTATATCATGAAGGAAAATAAAATCTGAGTCCACTAAGTTATAGTCATTCTTGAATACGTAGTAAACACAAGTATTTGAATTGAACTAAGTAGATCCATACATCCAATAGGGTTCTCTAAACTAAGAAAAACAATAGAGTCCTTCTCAGCTTTGGCACCACGTGTTGCCTCCTCCTTCCTTGCCTACGGCGCCGACGAGACCAAACCACCATGCATGATGCAGGCGAGCGGGGTGCTGCGGTAAGATATCTCCATGAACATGTCGGGACAATGCATGCTTTCCATAGAAGCTACTTGAAGCAGCGCGAAAATCTGAGGTTAAATACCAGGGCAATGACAAGAGGTGGATCAAATTTGTGTGAACATGCAATATCAGAAATTCAAGCACTATTGATAAAATAACCAAACCCCAAACCCAACACGACGCATGTGCATCACCTTCTTCCCGATGAATGTCCACAAGAGCCGAGGCATCCGTTGAATAACTCATCCCCCGCCTCGTCTCCTTTGCGAGAGCGTCCATCACGTATGGCCGCGGGTACACACGCACCCCTCCCACCTCGCTGTGATGAGTTGCACCACCGCCTTCCACCGGTCACCGCAAAGTCGTGAAGCATCGAGCGGAATGTCGTGGAAGGGCTACCTCCAGAATGTATCATGGTCCACGAATGCACCCCGTATATGTAGTTCCACGAGGCAGGTTTTCTTGCTATTGTACATATTATGGCATTTTCTCCTGGATTCATTGCGGTATGATGTTTTTCTTTACGCTTTGTGTGCATTGCATGACACACATATCAATATGATTATCCTTCCATTGTGTAGACCATTGACATTCAAAACCTTTACTTTTTTGATTTATTTTTTGAGAATGGTAGTATAAACATAACCTCTCACAAATTTACATACATTCATTTTATGAATGCGCAAACACAAACACTACGGGAGAGGAGGCTGACGCCTACGGCCGAAACCTACGCCGACGGCCAAATGTCGGGGCCGTCGGCGTAGACGGCCCGGCTCGTCAGCCCTGGTGGTGGGCCATCGGCATCCCAAAGCCGTCGGCGTAGCCGTACCTAGGCCGAGGGCCGCCGTCGCCCCCCGATCTAGGGTTTCGGAGGTGAATGACCGTCGGAGGGCCGGAATCATTGGAAAACCTGCATGTGGAGCTAGGTTATGTTTATAAGTGTGATTTAATGTTTGTAGATGGCATATGTAGGTCATGTGTCTGACGTTGTTCACGGACATGGGCTAACACTTAGTAAAATCGTCGATCCGTATGTGGAAACTCCCGGTACGTGTCTACCGGTGTGAATAATGTGGTGAAATGTGTTCAACCTTAGTTTTCCATGTACATATGTGCTAAAAAAACATAGATAGATAAAAAAGTCCATTGGTCCATCCTCGTACGGAGAAAGCTATAAGGGTAGATCTGCGGGCCCCCCCGATCTAGGGTTTCGGAGGTGAATGACCGTCGGAGGGCCAGAATCATTGGAAAACCTGCATGTGGAGCTAGGTTATGTTTATAAGTGTGATTTAATGTTTGTAGATGGCATATGTAGGTCATGTGTCTGACGTTGTTCACGGACATGGGCTAACACTTAGTAAAATCGTCGATCCGTATGTGAAAACTCCCGGTACGTGTCTACCGGTGTGAATAATGTGGTGAAATGTGTTCAACCTTGGTTTTCCATGTACATATGTGCTAAACAAACATAGATAGATAAAAAAGTCCATTGGTCCATCATCGTACGGAGAAAGCTATAAGGGTAGATCTGCGGGCCCCCCCGATCTAGGGTTTCGAAGGTGAATGACCGTCAGAGGACCGGAATCATTGGAAAACCTGCATGTGGAGTTAGGTTATGTTTATAAGTGTGATTTAATGTTTGTAGATGGCATATGTAGGTCATGTGTCTGACGTTGTTCACGGACATGGGCTAACACTTAGTAAAATCGTCGATCCGTATGTGGAAACTCCCGGTACGTGTCCATTGGTCCACCCTGGTACGGAGAAAGCTATAGGGGTAGACCTGCTGGTCCTCCCGATTGTCTACCCCCCTAGATATTCTCCGGATGGGGGTAGCCCGGTGGACATTTGTCTTGGGTTGTGTTTGGTTAGGTCATAGCTAGGGTCATTACAAACCATGTCTGTGTTCCGATGCCCTGATTAAGCTATCGGTGTTTCCTATATATAAACCCCTACCGCGCGGGCCCGGATCGTCTACCTCCCTAGCTAGATGCTTGCAAAGAGCAAAAAGGTTTGCTCCAGGGTGAAGATCTTGAGCAAGAGCAGGACACTGATGAGCCAGTGAAGAAAAGAGGTGGTTGTGGTGCTCAGCAGCCAAACATCACAGTTGATGGTATGAAGATGGTTGCAGAGTTTAAAACAACAAAGAAGAAAACTGATGAACAAGGTGAAATGTGTCCAACCTTGTGCTAAACAAGAAGTCCATTGGTCCACCCTGGTACGGAGAAAGCTATAGGGGTAGACCTGCTGGTCCCCCCGATCTAGGGTTTCAGAGGTGAATGACCGCTGGAGCGTCGGAATCACTCGAAAACCTGCATGTGTCCCTAACATATGTGTAGAAGTGTGATGTAATATTGGTAGATGGCATGTCCAGGTCATGTGTCTGACGTTGTTCATAGACACGGGCTAACACTTGGTAAAATCCTGGATCTGTATGTCGAAGCCCCTGGTACGGGTGAACCGGTGTGAATAATGTGGTGAAATGTGTCCAACATTGGTTCTCCGTGTACATATTTGCTAAACAAGCACAGATAGAGACAAAAAGTCTATTGGTCCAACATCGTACGGAGAAAGCTATAGGGGTATATCTGCGGTTCTCCCCGATCTAGGGTTTCGCCGAAGGAAGACCGCCGGAGCATCGGAATCACTGGAGGGGTATAGGGGTAGACCGCCAGCCCCCCCTCCGGAGCGATGAAACATGTGAGTTTCGCTCTCCTATTGAAATGAAAAATGCCACAATTAATTAATAAAACTAAAAAATGGAAAATGGCCACAATTAATTCAAAGTGCTAGAGTTGTACCCCGCAAAAAAATACAGAAATTAAAAAAGCTATAAGTCTCTTAAAAATGTTATACATGTTAGCTATTAGTCTGGCTATAGGTGACATGACTATATGCTATAGGTAATAATGGGAAAAAATAAAAAATGAAAATGGACCTAAGCCGACGGCTAGGCCGTCGGCATATCTCGGATTAAAATAATTAATTGACCTAAGCCGACGGCTTGGCCATCGGCGTAGGACCGCGCCCCCAATTTCGGACAGATGACCCCCTGGGTCAACCGTCGCCGCCATCCCTCCCAAATCCCGACCCCGACCCCTCCCACAGCCGAGCCCTCCCACCGCCGGCCTGACCCGCACCCCCTCCGCCGCACCTCCTCCGCCGAGGCCCCTCCCCCGAGCCCCCTCGGCTGCACCCCCTCCGCCGCACTCCTTCGCCGAGGCCCCTCCCCCGAGCCCCCTCGGCTGCACCCCCTCCGCCGCACGTCCTCCGCCGAGGCCCCTCCGCCGACGCCCCTCCCCCGAGCCCCCTCGGCTGCACCCCCTCCGCCGCACTCCTCCGCCGCACCTCCCTCCGCCACCGTCCCTCGCGCCGCCAGCCACCTCCTCCTTTGCTCGGGCCGCGCCGAGCACCTCCTCCACCGAGCCTACCTCCGTCGACCCTCCTCCACCGAGCCGGCCGCCGTCCACCCCCTCCTCAAGATCCAGCAGCGCTCGCCGGCGCCTCGTCCTTAGGATCCAGCAGAAGGACGGCCACAGCCCAACCCCCTCCTCGACTAGCTCCTAGCAGGTGGCCACCCCCTCCTCAAAAACTTGCAAGATTTGGTACTGCCATTGCTACTGCTTAGCCAATTAGGTCTTGAAAAATTTATATGCTAATTAGAAAATTTGGTACTGCCTAATGGTATTGCTTATGGTTGTTGATGCTGTAAAAAATGTTAATTATTTCACTTGATTCTTCATTTAGCTATTTCTGATTTGCCTAGTATCATAGGCTCTCTTTGTTAGAAGCCACACAATGCAACCATAACCATTTATTTAATATAGTTTCATAGAACAAGCCACACAATGCAACCATAACCATAATCACATGTTTGTATATATGCATTTATTTATTGAAAAATAAAAAGATGATTTATATCATTATTATCGGATTTGCTAAAGCACATCTAGATGTGCTTTAGTTAGAGCACATCTAAGTAGTTCAATCTATATGTCCTAGTATATCGAGGACCAAATTGTAAATTGTTGAGAATTTGAGGCTAAATTGTTGTTTTTATGGTAATTACAGACTATCTTGGAGCCGCCGCCGTCTCGGAGCCCCCTTCGTCGTATCGCACCCCCGTCGTCGATCACGCTTCAAGGGTGAGAATCTGTTCACCCGTCTTATATAGCTAGGTTTATTTTCATGTCTAGATCACCAAGGCAGTCGCGTCACCTAGGCGTCATCCCGACTGTAAGCGTTACGCGGATAAATATGCATTAGTGGTCTCGCATATTTTGAACCGTAACGCTTATGGCTTTTATCGGACAGTCGGCGGATTCGTAGTTGGGTATGGTTCTCGCTGGCTCTTCCTCGATCCGAGACAAGATTTCGGCGGCGCCTCCTCGTTGTTCTCCGGATGCACATTCTCTCAACTTTTAGTCGAGACGTGTATCGGGAGAGCAGCGGGGAGGTGCTGCCGAAATTCTGCTCGGATCGGGGTAGAGTCAGGGAGAACTTACCCAATCTATGGATCCGGCGGCTGGTTAGAACCCACTTTCCTATTAGACATGTAGGTTGATGCATGCGTAAAAAATGAAGCATTTTAATCTCCCGTTTGATATTAAATGCTATGTTTGTCGTTTGGCTCTCAATAAAGCAGAAGAGGATGGCTGATAATTGGTGGATGTATAGTGGACGTACTAGTGTTGTTGACAGAACAGATGAGTGGGCATGGAAGACCGCTATGGTAGTGCAGGATATAGCCCGTGGTCCAAAGACACTTGATCCCCGTTGCCCTTGCTTCCATTGCAAAAATCGTCATCGCGCTAGAAAGGAGGTTATGAAACAACACCTTTGGGCTTATGGGTATATGCCGGGCTTCGTCACGACGGTCGACTTTAGTCAGAATGAACGTGATAGAGTTGACGTGATGCGGCAGCGGATCGATGGCATAGAGTACGATGGCATGCGAAACTTGCTGGAGGATTTCCGTGATGCCATGTCGGAGTCTCCACCTTGTGCTGAACCAGAGGGACCGCCGGAACCGGAGCAACCGCCTGAACCACAGGATCTCGAGCCATCCGCTAAGGCGTTCTATGATATGATGGAATCGGCTAAGAGGCCTCTGTACCCGGGTGCAAATGTTTGTCAGCTCGATACCATCTCGCAAGCACTAGCCTCAAAGCTCCAGTTCAACATGACCCGTTCATGCTTTGAAGCCACTCTGGTAAGACATGCTAACACGTTGCCCGATGGTCATTGTCTGCCTAAAACCTTGTACGAATGCAAGAAAATCACGCGAGCGCTCAGCATGGACTACATAAAGATAGATTGTTGTCCAAAAGGTTGGCTTCTGTTTTGGAATCAGTTTGCGGATGACAAGTACTGTAGCTTGTGTGGGGCCTCTAGGTATCTTGAGTCCAAGGGAGCCGATGGTGAGCCCAAGGTGTAGACAAAGGTCCCCGCTTCGATTCTTCGTTATCTCCCATTCATAAAAAGAATCCAGCGGCTTTACATGACCTTGGAGTCTGCCAAACAGATGACGTGGCACAAGGACGGGAAGATATACCCTGACGAGCACGGACGGGAAACAATGGGACATCCATCTGATGGCAGAGCATGGAAGAAGTTCGATGAAGACCACCCCGATCTGACGGCAGAGGCCCGGCACTGCAGAATTGCCATATCTATGGATGGATTCAATCCATATGGCATGTCGAGTTCCTCGTACAGCTGTTGGCCGGTGTTTGTTATTCCGCTCAATCTCCCTCCCCCAGCCCTAATGCAAAGGAATACCATATTCTTGACGCTGATCATTTCAGGGCCTGACTACCCGGGGAAGAATTTGAGTGTCTACATGCAGCCGCTTGTGGATGATCTGAACCACTCTTGGCACCACCCAACGTTGACATACGACCGTGCATCGAAGTCAAACTTCTTCATGAAAGTTTGGTACCAATATTCCATGCACGACATGCCTGCGTATGCCCTATTCTGCGGCCACTGTACAGCTGGTAAGTGGCCATGCCCAGTGTGCAGGCAACTACTTGAGTTCCTTTGGCTAAAAGCGGGTAAAAAATATTCCGCCTTTGACACGCATCGGGCGTTTCTCAAAAGAGATCATCCGTTCAGACAGGACAGAAGGAACTTCAAGAAGGGAAAAGTTGTGCTTGAAGAAAGACAGATACCAACGTTCAATGGTGCAGCTGTTAAGGCCGAGCTAGCCGCTCTCGTGCGTACTAAATCCGGTGTCCCAGTATTTGACGGATATGGTAAGGAGCACAACTGGACTCACGAGGCAGGCATAACGAAGCTCGACTATTATCACGAATTAGCACTTCCCCATAACATCGATGTGATGCACACCGAAAAGAATGTCGCAGAGTCCCTTTTTAACACAATCCTGAACATTTCTGAGAAGACAAAGGATAATGTCAAGGCTAGAGTCGATGTTAAGGAGCTGTGTGATAGGCCGAGACAACACATGCAGCCTCCTGAAGGCAAACGAAAAGGGTGGTTGAAGCCGCATTCACAGTTTGTGCTTGATAAGGACCAAAAGAAGGAGTCATTCACGTGGCTGAAATACGTCGTGATGTTTCCTGATGGTTATTGTTCGAATATAAGCAAGGGAGTCAATATTGAGAAGGGAAAAGTCACTGGGATGAAGAGTCACAACTATCATATATGGATTGAGCGATTGATGCCGGTGATGCTTCGAGGTTATCTCCCTGAGCGTATCTGGCGAGTGCTAGCGGAGTTGAGCCATTTCTTCCGCACGGTCTGTGCTAAGCAGATATGTCCCGTGATGATTGAGAAGCTGCATGATCTAGTGCCGGAGTTGCTATGCAAGTTAGAGAAGATATTTCCGCCAGGCTTCTTTACTCCAATGCTACATCTCATTGTGCATCTCACGAACGAGGCACTCTTGGGTGGACCGGTGCAGTTTCGTTGGCAGTTTTGTATTGAGAGAGAGTTCAAGTATATTCGGCTCAAACGATGTGCATGTCTATCGATACTATCTATCTATCTATTATGCTCTATGTTGATGTGCATGTCTATCGATACTATCTATCTATCTATTATGTTCTTTGTTGATGTGCATGTGCTATATAATGATATGTGGATGAATACTGTGCAACTAGAAGTTTGTATATGCAGGAAACGTAGCAAAACAAAGAAAAATAGGTACCCTGCCAGTACCTACGCCGACGGCCAGGCCGTCGGCGTAGGCCATATCCTGGACCAAATGGCACAGCCTACGCCGACGGCCAGGCCGTCGGCGTAGGCCCTCTGCCCAGATCACACGAGGGGGCGACGCGTGCCCTGCCTGGAAGGGGACCTACCCCGACGGCCAGGCCGTCGGCGTAGACCCCAAGCCCAGCCCACCCACAGCTTGCCGCGTGGCAACCTACGCCGACGGTCCGGCCGTCGGCGTAGAGGGCGACCAGGCCTAACGGCCGTTAAGCCCAGTGTGGGGCCCACGACCTCTACGCCGACGGCCCTACGCCGACAGCCACAAAAAGCCCGTCGGGGGCCCGTATACGCCGACGGCCTGGCCTATGCCGACGGCTTTTAGGTCAAGCCCGAGGGAACCCTGGCCCGACGGCTATACGCCGACGGCGGCCGTCGGGGTAGGCCTACGCCGACGGCTTTAGGGCCTACGCCGACGGCAGCCGGCCGTCGGCGTATTGCCTCCGTCCCGTAGTGAAACCCTATCCCTATGAGCTTCTCTGAGAGATTGATATTTGACGAGTCTTGAGATTTAACAAGGCATCATTTATATCTCACATCTGTTGGTGTTGAATAATCTATAATTGTAGCCAATTGATACACTGTTTTAATAAAAAGAATAACACCTAGTTCATCCATGAACGAATTAAGTAGACAAAAATTGCTAACATAAACAAGTGAGCAAATTAAGTGACCTTAACAATGATCCAAAGACCTGCGATATTATATAGATCAACCATTGCACCAGCTAGCCAGAAACGGTTTCTCGGTCGCATGATGTGTCGGTCTCGCCGGCCCGCATGCCCTTGCACTGTGTTGCCCACTCCGTCGGGAGGTGCAATGTGACGCCGAACGCCACCACCCCTTTCCTCATGTCCTCCGCGAGGCTGTCTAACACATTCCCGACAGGAACACCGGGGGTCATCGCCATGACGCGGTGCTCCACCGCCTTCCGCGGTCCAGCACCAGATCCCTCGCGTCCCAGCTACGCTCACAGCGAGCTGAACGGCACTGTAGTGCACCTCTATTTACGTGCCAGGTTTGATGCATCCCTTGGACCCGTAGCTCCAGGAGGCGACGCCGAGGGTGAGGTTGAAGGAGATTCCCGCCGTCTTCGTATCTAGGCCGGAGTCTATCGCGATGGTGTAACGGGTGTCGACCTCATAGTACTCGATCGGAACGGCTATGCATAGGAAGGTGACAACGCAGATGGTAACTGCGAAGCAGCATGCGTAGCAGTGATCAATAACGGCTTTGTCCTTCTTCTCCGTGATCTCCCGATCTCCATGGGCTGCCTGCCTCTCAACGTCGTCCATCTCCTCCGGCAGCCTTCCCAGGTGCTTGGACTTTCCGTGTCAAGGGCTTAGATTCCTTAGAGTTTGGCTTAGCAACGTAACTAACATGTTGATCTAGCTGGGTTTATACTTCTGGAATAAAATCGAGATGTCGGTTGATAGATACTAGATGGTAATGGTATAAACAGGAGGAGAAGCTAGTAGTTTAATTCCGTTGCAATCGTAACTGATCGCCCGGATCAATATTTTATGTTGTTGTTTCGAAAGACTGCGAAACAGCTAAAATATCCATATGTTTTCTAATGAATGGCATCTTCATGAATAGCAAAGGTCTTGGTGACTTGGCTAAATATTTAAATATTGCTCAGTATGTTCGGGATCATAAATTGATTTTTTTGGCTATTTTTGAAATCGGGAGGAGGGATTTTCCAGTAAGTGTCCTTAAACGCCTTTCAGATGGCATGGACTTTACATGGCACTCTATCCCTCTTCGTGATAGATCTGGTGGCATTATGCTTGGTGTACTTTTAGACACCATAAAAGTTTTAGCTTATAGCCTTATACGAGTGGGAAATTTTATATAAACAAACGTACTACGTAGATCTCCAATATTTTATGTTGACAAACGTACTACATAGTACATACATCTCTGGAAGGAAATCAGCTGTCAAATTAAATTCCTTTTCCGTGGGCAGCTAGAGCTAGCTATCTAAAGACGCGGCCAAACCAAACTGCATGCATGCCAAACAACACCCCACCCCGATGGGTCAATAGCTCCTGTGCGACACATTTGACGTGGAATGGAAGCAGTGCGACGTTGTTGATCAAAATTGCTCTCGTGCGACATCTTTGAAGCAAACAATAGCTGCGATGCGACATGGCTCTGTTTAACCATGAAATGCAAAACTCAAGGGGTTAAGTTATGACACGCGGGACCCACCTGTCTCGCATGTGTGCGGGACCCACAACTTATCCACATAAGCATGGCCGTGCTCATCAGCGTGCCCGGACACGAGCCAGCCACGAGCCCGAGCCAGCCCATCCTGCCCCCATTACTTGCCCTTCCTCCTTTCCCCCACCTTCTTCTTCCTCTTCTCCGGCGAGGAAGCGCGCCGCCGGCGAGTGATGTCTAGCTCGAGCGCGAACTCCCGCCAATGGAGGAAGTACGGTCCAGTGCCGCTAACAAGATGCCCCAATTGCCCACGCATGGAGCCTCTGAAGCGTCTGACTTGTGTGAAGAAGGAAAATGGCCACCGTGGGCGCGACTTTGTGAAATGCTTGAACAGGCCACAGCCGGGGCAGGTTAGATCCGTCTACTTCACCAATCGACCAATCGTATGGTCTATTTCTCTCGATTTCTTTCTTTTTTCGTCAAATTTGGGTGGTGGATCTAGGCTTGGATCTAGAGTTCATGAGTTGCCAACCCCTGTTTTTCAGGTTCTAGAGCAATGCGGGTATTTTGAGTGGCTCGATGACTACGTTGAGAGGTTGAAATTGGAGGGATCAACCCAAGGGCCCCTCAATTTTGGGGCACCGCTTGCTGTGGAACACGCCCCCCATTTGACGGACAGATCAGGTCAATGTTATGGGCAAGCTGAACTGGGGTGTGAATTGAAGAAAATAGGCAAGCAACTAAAGCAAGTGATCGATTTGAAGCAGCAAGCAAATATGATGGCTGGAGCATTTTATTGCTGTGTCATTGCTATGGGTTTCTTTTACTTGATGTTCATCAATCGCTAGAAATTGTTAGAGTTTCAGTTAGTGTATCAATGGGTAGTTTCAGCCAGTTTCAAGGGTCCAAGTTTCAGTTATTGTGTCTGGCTAGTAGTTTCAGGGGTCTAGCTGAATTTGAATTTATGTGAAGCAAAACCTGCTTGTGTTTGTAAGGGTGTGTTTGTAATGGATTATTTTAAGCATAAAATGCAGCAATTGATGAAAAAGATGCAGCAATATGTGTTGATGACATGAACAAGGACCTGGCTGTGTTGATGACTCACATAGCTGCCTGCTCTGCATATGTGTTCTTTCTCTTTAGCTTGCAATAGAACAAGTAGTTCTTCATAATTCTGGTTTGTAATAACGGGCTCTAGCCTGGTACTTTGGATCATGAACTGTGTTGTATGTTGCTGGTTTTAGCCATGTACTTTGGATCATGTGTGATCATAATGTGCAGCAATTCTTCAGTTAACAGAGTGGAGGTGCAGAGTTCATTTTTGTTTGAGATTAACCAAGCTTTGTTATTCAACAACAATGTTTACAGGAATACATGATTCATCATGGGGTGAAACAAGCCACATGTGGCGCCCCAAAAGTAGAGTAATAAGAAGAAAAAGCAGGCCCAAACAGAAAACACGCCTACCCGCTTGGTACAAGCATGTTGCTTCGATAAAAAATAGCCGTGCCCATTTTGTGATGGATCATTTTTTGAGACACATATGTAAACCGATAAAACATTATGTGAAACATTAAATTATTTGAATCGTTTTTTTGGAGGATAGATAGATCCATTCATGCACGGCTTCACGAACACATGTATGTTTTTTGATTTTTTTTATATATTTGTTGGGGTATGCTTACATGAATTAACATGCATGCATTCTAACGTGCCATGAACACACATGTATGTATGTATTTATATATTTGTTGTATGCTTACATGAACACACATATATGTATTTGTTGGGGTATGCTTACATGAATTAACATGCATGCATTATAACGTGCCATGAACACATGTATGTATGTATTTATATATTTGTTGTATGCTTACATGAACACACATATATTTATTTTTCTTTATATATTTGTTGTATGCTTACATGAACACACATGTATGTATTGTGATTTTTTTCTTTATATATTTGTTGTATGCTTTATATATTTGTTGTATGCATGTATTTTGTTTTTGCTTTATATATTTGTTGTATACATGAACACACATCTTCTTTTTATCAGTGACACATAGATCAATATATATAAGATAAATAGTATTATTACATAAACTAGTACTATTTGTTGTATACATGAACACACATCTTCTTTTTATCAGTGACACATAGATCAATATATATAAGATAAATAGTATCATTACATAAACTAGTACCATTACATAGATCAATATATAACATAAACCTATAGCATTGCATACTAAAATAGTACCATTACATAAACCGATAGCATTGCCTAAGATAGTACCATTACATAGATAGAACCCAACACTACATAAATAAAAGATAGGACCCTAGATCGATAAGCTAACACAACTAGACCCTAGACTTGCACCACCACCGGGGTACTCCAAGCTCCTCCTCCACTCGGCCTCCACTCGTCGTCGCCGTAGGGGAGAGTGTGCATGCTGCCCCTGGGGAAGATGTTGTCCACGTCGGTGAAGATGTTGTATGTTGTGAACGCGATAAACTCGCATCCACACCAAAAAACACTCCCGAGGAGGTGGTAGGCATCGAAGTGGTGGGTGAACCTCACAATGAGGCCGATAGGATACCCATTGTTGGTGAGCTCCTCCACGCGGAACATCACCGGAGAACCCCTGGGGAGGTGGCGGTAGCCGGCGGAGAGGAAGAACTCGGTGAGATCCCTTGCACCCCTCCACCTCGAGATCGCCCACACCCGTAGGGTGTTCTCCACGCGGACTTGGGCAGGGTAGAGCCTCTCCGGGACGGTGGGCGGCACACGGTAGGTAGCCCCGGTGTACTGCATCTTGGCGTGGCGTGAGAGGTGGAGAAGATGGACTAGCAGATGAAGAAGGAAGGCCGGGAGAAGATGAGAAGATAGGGGGTGGTAGAGAAGAGTGCGGGGTGAGGGAGATGATGTTGGGGGTGCTTAAATAGCTAGCCTCCGCGTGGATAACCGTTTCCTCTCCATCCACCCGGTATAGTAATGGCGGGCATGAGTGTGAAACGTTGCGTCCCTCTCCATCCACCGTTTCCTCTCCGCCTGTTGCATCGAGGGGGCACCAGTTGCATCGAGGGGGCACTGCGTGTACACACCCCACACATAGCACAGGGTCAATTCAAACCGTTTACGCGTCGCACAAGATCAATTAAATCGGGGTGGGTTTGTCGCACATGAGCAATTAAACGCGCCGAAAGACTGCCGCGTCGGTCGGCTTCTGCATGGCTGCGTGCTGCTGCGTCGGTCGGCTGGGCGTGCTCCTCTCAATCGATGCGGGGTGCATGCATGCAGCGTCGGCAGCGCGCACGAGCGAGGGGAGCGAAAGAGGCAGGGCTACGGGCGAGCGAGGGAGGCAGGGCTACGCGCATGCATGCGAGGCACGCTGTGAGGTCCAACGGATAAAAGGGTGGGCCGCTTTTAATTAAGAAGCCCAACAACGCATGCACGCGTCTCTGCTCGTCCAGCAATAAAAAAAGGGCTACAAAGGCCAGCCAATCAGAGTGAAGGCCACGGATCGCTGCTGACGTAGCCCTAATGAGTGATCCAGACCGTCCATTCATGCTGATACAATGTTCCGATGGGGTGCTGGGTTTTGAGAGGTTTGGACGGGGATTTGAGGGGTTTTGATGGGGTTTTGAGGGGTTTCAAGGGTTAGGGTAGAGCATAACTAATTCAAATAAAAAAATGTAAAACTTGTGCCAATCATCATTATATGTGACTAGGTTGCTAGGAAAAATATTAAACTTGGACTATGAAGTTTTTTATGAAAAAACCTTCACAAAAGTGGCTATCACGTACGAGGTTGTACGGTTTTCAAAAGTTAGGGTTGACTATCACTAATTCAAAAAAAATCAAAAAAATATAAAACTTGTGCCATTCATCATTCTATGTGACTAGATTGATAGGAATAATAAGAAACTTGGACTTTGGAGTTTTTCATGAAAAAACCTTCACAAAAAGATGACTATCACATACGATATTGTACGGTTTTCAAGAGTTATTATAACTAATTCAAAAAAATATAAAACTTGTGACAATCATCTTTCTATATGACTAAGATGTCAAGTTTCATTTTTTGGCTCATTTGGAGAAGGTCGAAAAAAAACTTGCTTATAAATGGGGCTTTGGAGGGGGGCTTGGAGGGGGTTTTGGAGCTTATTTGGAGCACATTTTTCATGTCCAAAGTTTCACATAATAAAAGTTCTCCGATTAATCACCTAACATGTGTAATAGTACATAAATCATTGTAACACCTTACCACGTACCAAATAACTTCAAATTTGAATTTTGGCTCAAATTTGAATTTTGTCTCAAACTTGAATATTATTACACAAATAAAATTTCACCCAAAGTTTTATTCTATAGCATAGTACACCCAGTTCACTTCAGCTTCTTCTTCTTCTTTTTATCAGTGCTTCTTTTTACCACTCGATTTCTTCTTCTTCTTTTTATCAGTGCTTCTTTTTACCACTACACCCAGTTCAGTCAAGCTCTTGGTTTTCAGGGTCACCCTGGTTTTCATCACTGCATCAACTGGAATATCATCAAGCTCAGTTGGCAACACAACTTCCAATATAGGCTCAGTTGGCACCACATCTGCTGGAAAAACAGGGGTAGGCAACACAACTTCTAATATAGGCTCAGCTTGCACAACATTAGCAGGAAGATCTTCATTTGGCACCAGATCCATATCTTGCTCATTTTGCACCACATCGTGATTTTGCAGCACATCCAAGTCTTGCTCATTTTGGACCACATCTTCATTTTGGACCACATCTTCATTTTGGAACACATCCAAGTCTTGCTCATTTTGCAGCACATCCAAGTCTTGCCCATTTTGCTCAGTTTGCATTATTTCACCAAAACTTCTCTTTTTTCTACAGCCATTGCCTCTTGCCTTTTTCTTTGGCCAGCAATCTTCAACAACAAGGGGCTCAGCTGCACACTTCCTCCTAAAAAATTTAAGCATGTCAATTGGTTTGTAATTGAAAAATGCAGCCAAATAGTAAAGATAAAAAAATTAGCACACATACTTTGGCCTTTCAGGAGTGTAACAACACTTGGAAGATCTAGCTCGGTGCCCAAGTTCCTGGCACAACTTGCATCTATTTTTGTTACCTTTTTGGGACCTTTTTGGTTTTCCATCCTTCTTTCCCTTCCCTTTTTACTACTCCCACCTCTCTCAAACCATGCCTTGAATCTTCTCTCTTTAGGCCTTCCAGCCTTTCTTTTTGTTAGGGGAGGACACATGGAAAATTCTATGTCCACTTCAGGCCACTGAGACTGATCTGTAAGTGCTGGAATTGGAGTTGCATATGCAGCCTTGAATTTTGCTACTGAGTAATATTCGTGCAAATAAGGGTGCATGTTTACCTTTGGTCGGGAGGCCAAGAAAAGTATGGCATGATCACATGGTTTCCCAGTGTGTTGCCACTCCAAACAAGTGCGATCATGCATTTCAGTGTTAACAACATGCCTTCTACCAGTTTTGGTATCTCTAACTTCAGCACCCCACACAGAAGATTTTTCAATAGATAAATGTGTAAGATTTCTGCTCCTGTTGACCACCGGTTGTACCACTGCAGGAAGTTTGTCCCCTTGCAGACAATCACCAATCCTTCTTCTCAATTCCCACAAGCGCATGATCATGATCCTGATTTGGTCAACCATGTCATGCACAAGCAGGTTTTTCAACTGCTTCACCTTGTTGTTAAAACTTTCTGCCAAGTTGTTGTTGATATGATCACACTTGATGGCAGTGTTAAATCCTGACCTATACCATAATAGAGAATGGTAGGTGTTCACCCATGGACTAAATTCAGGGCATGCTGCCATTATCTTACCAAGATGATATGAATATGTCTGTTTAGTGTAAGATCTTGCTGCTGGTCACATGCGACCAAATTCTTCCCCTCTGAACTTTTTGATCAAATTCATCCACATATGGCCGAAGCACTCTCTCTGCTCACAATGGGGGAACACATTCTTGACTGCATTTTCTAGCCCTTTGCATGCATCTGTGTGAACTGCCAAAGGTGACACTGGACCTATGCATCTCTTCAACTGCATCATGAACCATGTCCATGAGACCTTTGTTTCTGACCGAAACAAGCCAATAGCAACAGGGAACATCCAGTTGTGTCCATCTAAAGCATTGCAAGCTGCTAATTGACCATTCCACTTGCCGGTCAAAAATGATGAGTCTATGCTCAAATATGGACGACAACCTGCCTTGAAGCCATCAATGCAAGGCTTTAAAGCCATAAAAAACTTTGAGAAAAGGACTCTTCCTTCCTCTGTTACCTCAGTATCAATCTCCACAACACTGCAAGGTGACCTCTTCTCCACCTCTGCTTTGAAATTATAAAGCATCCTAAATGTATTTGCCCAGTCACCATATAATTCTTTCATTGCCCTTTGTTTTGCCTTCCACACTGTGTTATACTTCACCTTAATTGGGTACTGCTTTTTCAAGTCCACTTTGAGTTTCTTTGCAGTAGTATTTGGTTTCTTGGCTAAAATAGGAGTGATCTTTTCTGCAATCCAAAGTTGTGATGTCATGGTTGATACTCTCTGTGAACTTGTAATACAAGTATGTTGGTGTGGGATTTGATTGACCCTAATGGTACTTCCATCAGGTTGGCGTCTAGCAGATATGTACCACATGCAAGGCTTGACACTTCCATCAAAACCTCTGCATCTTGCATAAAACTTTTTTCTGTCAGTCCACTTTGTCTTGGCATCAAACTCATGTTTGACTACATAAGTCTTGAAACACATTCTAAACTCATCCATGTTTGGGAACAACTTCCATACTGCAATAACAGGGTTTTCCTTGTCATAGACATTTACCAACTCATCATCATGTGCATCATCAACATCATCTGCAACATCTTCCATCAGCTGTCCATCTACATCTTCACATATATCTCTGTTAGCATCAGTAGGCATACTAGTTTCATCATTCTCTTATCTTCATCAGCTACTGGAATGCCAAAAAATTTGGCCATCTCAGTGTCATCCATTGGTGCAATGACTAAATCAGTTGGGTCATTTTATTCAACTGAATTCCAATCAACAGAAAGAACCCTTGCAACACCATCAGAGCCCTCTTGTGCATCTGCATCAGCCCCTTCATGTAATACTGTCACCTCACCCGTACACATGGGCATTATCTGCCTCTCTGAAGCCCAATCATCATCTACCATTTGTGCAGCCAATTTTGAGGCAACATATCCAACCTTAGAATCTGATTTCAGATCAACGAACTCTGCATGAAACGTAGTCTGTTTGGTTGTCCAGCCATCTTGTCGATCAATTTCATCAACCATCTCTTCGCTATCCTCAATTCTCACATACTCTCCTTTCCAATTATCAAACCATAACAATGCTACCTCTTGCTTTGGACCCCAAAAAATGCTCTCCCCAATTTTTTCCTCACGGCCTTCTCTTCCATGCTCTGTAGTTCTTGTGGATCAATCTCTGCTAATTCAACCTCCCATTTCACAATTGTATCTCTCTCTATGTCCCGCACGCTACCATCACCTAGCTTCGCCTTAGAAGGAAAGAATTCGATAATGAATTCAAATGTCCGAGCATCATCGCCCCTGTTTTTCAATGGCGCGCACTGTGAGCTAGCGGAAGCAGACGAGGCACAAATTCCATTGGTTGGAAAGGATGCACGGATTACCTAGTCAACGTTGTTGTCTTTGGTGGCTCCATTGCCTTTAGCCCCCCTCCGCCCCACCCAAAGCTGGATCAAATCGACCAAAAACAGAGGAGGGAAACAGGCGGCAGCGAGATCTAACTCGACACAGAGGGAACGGGCAGGACAAGGGTTCCGGATTCACTCGCCACAGCCACCGTCGTCGCCGAGAAAGGGAAAGCTCCGCCGCTGCAACAAAATCGCCGCCACCGTCTCCGGCTCACCGCCGGGAATGGAGAGGAGGGAGCAACACAGGTTCAGACAGACAGGCCAGGCACGGGGACACGTCTCAACCGATGCACTGCCAAGTGAGGCTCGTAACTAGATGCACTGTCAAGTGGGGTCTTAACTAGATGCACTGCCAAGTAGGACCCACATGTCTTAAACATAACCTCACCTCCGTTGACGACCATTTTAATCGCCCGAGTGGGCCTCGGCTATTTGGGCCAGTGAAACATCGCACGGGAGCAATTTTAAACAACGACCTCGCATTGCATCCAATTCCCATCAAATGTGTCGCACAGGAGCTATTAACCCCACCCCGATCCATCAATCAATCTGTGAAACAGCAACACAACAACTTCCATGGGCAACACCGCCGTCAACCACGGCGGCGTTCTTAACGACGAGGTTCTGGGCACGGTCCTCTGCATAGTATTTGCCATGGGTGCTGCGATTCTAGTCGGCACCATCATTAGCCTATTCGTCGTTCTGCGGGCACTACGACCCACTCTATTATGTACGTGGCCATCGACTCCGCCTCTGGCCTCGACGTCGTTCAATCCGGAGTTCAATCTCACGCTCCGCATCACCTCCCAGAACCGAAAGGCCGCGTGCGTCAAGGCCGGCACATACCTGGAGGTGTCCTACCGCTACGTCATGCTCGCCACTAGCCCCGCGACGTCGGAGCAGCTCTGCGTCGAGCCAGCCAAGTCAAGGGAGACGCCCTTCGTCGCAAGGGGTGCCACCGTGCGCCTGCATGGGTTCATGATGGACAACCTCATGGCGGACGTGAAGAACGGGGTGCATGCGTTTGACATCGAGTATAGAAGGTCCGACGACATATACGATAACCGAAGGGTGAAGTCTTGTGGAGGCAAGCAGGTTGGTGGAGACACTACCGCCGGGTTAGAGACTAAATGCCATGGGGTGCACTTGTGCCCTGACCAGGACCGGAGGAGGAGCCTCCTCAAGTAGCCCACAACATATAGGATGAATCGATTCAACATCTTTTTCTCAAATGCCCATTAGCCAGGTTATTATGGCGTACAATACAAGTGTCCTTTAATAGTAGTCCTTCCGTTAACTTAGATACTCTGTTTAGCTCTTGGTTGAATGGGATTGAGCCAAACACAGCAGCACGTATTCGCGTCGGAGTATGTGCATTACTTTAGGCCATTTGGAACTGTTGAAATGATATTGTATTTAACCGTAAGAACATTACCAATTTTTTGCAGGTTATCTTCAAGGCGTCGGTCTGGATCCGTATGTGGTCCTTACTGAGCAGTGCGGAGGCTAGGGAGCATTTGGATACTAGGTGCAACCGATGGGAGACAATTGCACGGGATACCTACAACCGGTTTGGATGGCGGTCTGTTAATAGGATAGGTGTTTAGTCATCTTTTCCTGTTTATCGCTGGTTGTAGTGGATTTTCTTCTCCTGCGAGAATGGAGACATGTGGTCTCTGTTAAACTTACCTTAAACTTGATATTTTTCTTAATAAAATAGTTGTGTGCATCGATTGATGCAGAGGCCGGGGGTACGCTTCCTTTTCAAAAAAAAAAGTAGCCCTCAACACATGTATCTGGTTTTGGTCAATCAATTGTTATATAAGTTAATTAAGGTGAAGGATGACCGGGCCTCAAGTGAAGATCTATGGACGGTCAGCATATCTAAGCTCAAGATCAATCATCAAGATGCATTACGAATTTACTCAGAGTTATTAGATTAAACATGGTAATATGTATACATTGCCATAATTATGTCCTTTCTGTTGGGGAACGTAGTAGAAAACAAAAAAAAATTCGTGCCTATGAAACAAGATCCCAAGATCATCCAAGAAAGATCGCATACAAGGTTTAGGCCAATGCTCACCAACGGTTGCAGCGGAAGAAGAGTTGGTGAAGCGGGTGGACGTAGTGGAGGTAGTCGAAGTAGATCTCCCACGAACAGTCCCTCGATCTATCCCACGAACAAGTCCCTCGAACAAATCTCCGAGAAGAAGAAGAAGCTCCTCGAAGAAGGATCAAAGGTATGATCCCTCTACCGGTATCCACACGTCCCGATGTAGAAATCCAGCAGCGCTCCGCCGTCCAGAGAAGAACGCCACCGAGAGAAACTAGAGGAAGAACAGCCTAGCGGCGTCCGGACTAGAACGATCTAGCCTGAATAGAGATTTAGAGGCGCGTGGATTAGCTAGGGCAACCTTGGGGCTTTTCTGGTGTGTTTTTGGGGTTGCCCCTTCCCCTGTATATATAGGTGGAAGCCTGGGGTCGCAACTTGGGCGAGGGTCCTCCCAAAAGTCGGTTTTGGCCACCAGGAGGAGTCCAACACGGATTCCAGTACGAAACGCCGCGGACTACGGCGTCTAGGGGGGAAACGCCATGGACCCTGGCGTTTTTCCCTGGCCCCCAAGGAAAGTCTATTTCCCACCGACCTACGGCCTTGTGGACCTTCCTACTTGGTCCAGCCTCGGTTTCCGCGTCTTTGAGAGTTCCTTAACCCTTCGGATACTTCCATAAGCTCCCGGGAACCTTCCGGAACCTCCCGAAACATTTCCGGAAGTCCCGGAACAATTTTCCCGATGTTCCGTAATATTTCAACACCTAACACCAAATGTTTTATGACCATTCAAGACCATTCTTGAATGTTCCGGAATCATCTGTGATCATTCGGTACCACCTAGAACATTTCTATTGTTACCTGAAACACTTCCGGTTCCACCCGAAACAATTCCGGTGCCTTTCTCTTTTCATCTCCTAGTTCTCTAACAGATTTCTACTCGTTAAGTGTGTGACCCAATAGGTTCGGTATTATGCGGACATGACTAGGAACGTCTTCCGGATGTAGGACAACAGCCTATTGTCAATAGCCAATAATCAACAGCAGAGCCATGGACACCCATGTTGACTCCCGCACATACACGAAGAAACTTCGAGTGAACCTTTATGTTTAGTCATGTACCATTCCCTTTGCTTCGCGATATATGACAAAGTTAGAGGAGAGAAGTTTGGCACCTATGAGTAACAACTTCTTGAACACAAGCCACCCGTTATCCTCATTGCTCGTTTGTCTCTATTTCTCGTTATTGTATTCCGGTATCCCCGTGACTAAATCACAATGCGTCTGGCCAGACTAGAATGGATACCGTCATACCGAGTGGGCCCATAGTCAATATCTCTTCATCGTGAAGGAGCAAATCCCATTCTTGAACTATCGCAGTTACTAGACATGCTATCCGATATACCCAGAACTTATTTTACTACTTCCCAGTCACGGGAAGATTCATCTAAGAACCAAAGCACATCTTCCTGCGTGAAGCAACTCGATACTCTCATGGTCTAAGGAATTACGTATATGATAACATTTCATGATAGAATTATAACGTAGTTACGATGTGATCTCTAAGTATATCATTCAATACTGGGGTCGGTTCAACATCATCGTTCTGCTAACAATATGTCCTCATTGCTACCGACATCCTTGTTACAATAACAATGTCCATGATCAAGAAAACACAATCATCAGTTAGCACATGAGCTGGTCTTAGAGGCTAAACCAGGAACTCTTGTTGTTTACATTTCCACACATGCAAATGAGTTTTCTTCTGAATCTCACAGTCAGGGTCATTGCAATTATAGCACAGAAATATAAACATTAATTATGAACTTGAATATTAGTAATAACATACTTTATTATTGCCTCTAGGGCATATATCCAACAGTCTTCCACTTGCACTAGATATAATAATACTAGTTACATAAGTTCTCGCACACCAATGGCTGTCCGGTGTTGCTCATGCTTAGCTCGTGGAAGAGGCTTCGTCATTGGGTCTGACACGTTCAGATCCGTGTGAATCTTGCATACTTTCACATATCCTTTGTCAACGAACTCCCGGATTTTGTGATAACGGCGTTCAATGTGTTTGGACTTCTGGTGGGACCTTGGTTCTCTAGCTTGCGCCACGGCTCCACTATTGTCACAATAGATCTCCATGGGGTCTTCAGCGCTAGGAACCACACCAAGCTCAATGACGAACTTCTTAATCCAATATCCCTCCTTCGTAGCTTCTGAAGCTGCGATGTACTCCGCCTCCATTGTACAATCCGCGACCGTATTCTGCTTAGAACTTTTCCAGCTCACGGCACCCCCGTTGAGTGTGAAAACATATCCTGATTGAGATTTGAAGTCATTTCGATCTGTCATGAAGCTTGATTCCGTGTAACCCTTTACAACAAGTTCTTCATCACCTCCGAACACCAAAAACATATTCTTGGTTCTATTCAGATACTTCAAAATATTTTTGACTGCTACCCAGTGTGCATTACCTGGGTTTCTCTGGTATTTGCTACAAACACTCAGAGCATAGGAAACGTCTGGTCTTGTACATATCATGGCATACATAACAGATCCAATTGCCGAGGCATATGGAACTGTGCTCATCTCTACCTGCTCATCAGCATTCTTAGGACACTGACTCTTGCAGAGTACTACACCATGTGACATTGGGAGTAGTCCCTTCTTTGAACTCTCCATTCTGAACCTCTTCAGAACCTTGTCTATATACGTGCTCTGGCTTAGCCCTATCAGGCGCCGGGATCTATCTCTATAGATCTTGATGCCCAATATGTAGGCGGCTTCGCCTAAGTCTTTCATCGAAAAACTACTTTTCAATGACTCCTTTATAGTGTTAAGAAATTCTTTATCATTTCCAATCAACAATATGTCGTCTACATACAGTATTAGAAAAGATATTGCGCTCCCACTTACTTTCTTGTAAACACAAGCTTCTTCGCCATTCTGGATGAAGCCAAAACCTTTGACCACTTCATCAAAACGAAGATTCCAACTCCTTGATGCTTGCTTTAGTCCATAGATGGACCTTTTAAGCTTGCATACCTTTCCAGCATCCTCTGGTGCAACAAAACCCTCACGTTGTATCATGTATACATTATCCTCGAAGTTCCCATTCAGGAAAGCTATTTTGACGTCCATCTGCCATATCTCATAGTCGAAATATGCAGCAATTGCTAGTAAAATCCGCACAGACTTGAGCATTGCTACTGGCGAGAAAGTCTCGTCGTAGTCAACTCCTTGCACTTGTCGGAACCCTTTCGCGACAAGCCTAGCCTTATGGATAGTAACATTACCATCCGCGTCTGTCTTTCTTTTGTAAATCTATTTACATTCAATTGGTTTCACACCCTCTGGAGGGATAACCAAGTCCCATACTTGGTTCTCGTACATGGATTCCATTTTGGATTTCATGGCTTGTAGCCATTCAGTGGAGTTGGGGCTCATTATCGCTTCTTTGTAGTTCACAGGATCATCATCTTCCAAGATGAATACTTCATTAGCGTACCACTCGGGTAAATGACGCACTCTGCCTGATCTCCTTGGTTCAGTCTCCAGCTTCTCAGAAGTTCCTACATCGCTTGCCGGAGCTTCCGGTTCCTTCATCGGAATGACTGCCGGAACAACTTCCGTCGTTTCATTCCTTGGTTCCGAAGGTTCACTAACCTCATCAAGCTGTACTGTCCTCCCACTCACCTCTTTGCTAAGAAACTCTTTCTCAAGAAAAGTTCCTCCTTTAGCAATAAAGACTTTGCCATCGGAGGGGTGGTACAAAGAATAGCCTACGGTGTCTTTGGCATAACCTACAAGGTAGCAGTTGTCTGCTTTAGGGTCGAGTTTGTTCGGCTGTAAACGTTTTACATAAGCATCACAACCCCAAATTTTCAGGAACGATATATTGGGTTTGCTCCCATTCCATATCTCGTATGGTGTCGTTTCCACAGACTTTGACGGCACCCTATTTAAAGTAAAAGCAGCAGTCTCTAACGCGTAACCCCAAAAAGATAGTGGCAGATCAGTTAATGACATCATAGACCTTACCATGTCTAACAAAGTTCGGTTACGCCTCTCAGACACTCCATTTCTCCGTGGAGTTCCAGGTGGCGTCAGCTGTGAAACGATTCCACGCTCTATGAGGTGTTCTCTAAACTCATGACTAAGATATTCACCACCACGATCGGATCGTAGAAAATTGATTTTCTTGTCACGATGATTCTCAACTTCATTCTGAAATTCTTTGAACTTTTCGAAAGTTTCGGACTTTTGCTTCATTAAGTAAATATAGCCATATCTACTCAAATCGTCAGTAAAAGTTACGAAGTAGAGATATCCACCGCGCGCTGGTATACTCATCGGACCACACACATCACTATGTATTATTTCCAATGAGTCAGTCGCCGTTTTACATGACCTGTGAACGGCGTCCGAGTCAATTTGCCCATCAGACAAGCCTCACATTTATCAAATGATTCAAAATCAAAAGATTGAAAAATTCCATCTTTATGAAGTTTCTGCATGCGTTTCTTTCCGATGTGACCTAGACGGCAGTGCCACATGTAAGTTGTATTATCAGTCTGCTTGAGACGTTTAGAGCTAGTGTTTAAGATGTCGTTACTACAATCAAGATCTAAATAAAACATCCCATTCTTAATAGGTGCAAAACCATAGAACATATTCTTTAAGTAAATAGAGCAACCATTGTTCTCAGACTTAAAACTATAACCGTCGCGGATTAAACATGATCCCGACATTATGTTCTTACAAATAGCAGGAACGAAATAACAATTATCTAGTTATATGGTAAATCCTAAAGGTAGATGTAGAGTGTAGACGCCGATGGCTTTTGCGGAGATCGTAGCTCCATTCCCGACACGCATCGTCACTTCATTCTTTTCCAGTCTCCTTGTTCTCTTTAGCCCCTGTAATGAAATACAGATATGAGCAACAGCTCCAGTATCAAATACCCATGACTTAGAGTGAGGATCGGAAAGATACACATCTATAACATATATAACTTTTATACCTTCGCCGGTAAAACCGGGCTTCTTCCTATCTACCAGATACTTCTTGCAGTTCCTCTTCCAGTGACCCTTAGCTTTGCAGTAGAAGCACTCAGTCTCTTTGTTAGGGCCAGTGCCAGAGGGTTTCTTGGTCTTGGCGCCAGGCTTGCCGACGCCCTTGCCCTTGGACTTGCCCTTCTTCTTGAAACTGGTGGTCTTGCTAACCGCCAACGTATAGTTAGGGTCAGCCTGCATGGTAGTCTCCGCATTTTTCAGCAATGCAAGCAGTTCATTAACCGATTTGTCCATCCCGTTCATGCGATAGTTCTGAACAAAGCTTTTGAAACTTGGCGGGAGTGACATGAGGATAATATCTGTACCCAGTGATTCCGGGATTGGAAATCCCAGCTCAGTCAACCTTTGCCCAAGGCGCATGATCCTTATCACGTGCTCACTGACAGGTGTTCCTTCCTTCATCTTGCAATTCCACATGGCATGAGTTACCTCATACCGTTCAGTTCTAGCGTGTTTGGCATACAGAGCATCTAACTCTTGAATAATCAAGTGGGGAACAGTGTTCTCAAACCTCCCCTGTAACTCTGACTCCATACACGCAGTCATAAGACACTGAACTGCGGTGCTATCATCAAGCTTAGTCTGATGCACATTCCGCTCAGCAACCGTGGCTGCAGGCCCCGGTGCTTCTGGGAGAGGTGTCGTTAGGACATAGTCCTTCTTAGCACTCCTGAGTACAATTCTCAGGGAGCGAACCCAGTCCGCATAGTTGCTTCCATCAGCTTTCAATTTTTCTTTCTCAATCAACGGACCTAAGTTAAACTGGGGATTGACACGGGCCATTTCAATCTACAACATAAACACAAGTTTCACTTAGACAATGTTCATAATTAAGTTGCACTAATTAATCATACTATTAATTTTATTAAGTGCTCCCACTCAGATTAACATCTCTCGTAGTTAATGCTAAGTGATTCAAGATCCAAATTTAGTCGTCCGCCATTGATGTGACATCACTGATGACTTTAGACTGAACTGGTAGGCCAACTTGCCAATCACGCAAGGTGATTCTTGTTCATCTTTCGATGGGCGTGTTCCGATAGCAAACTTTTATCTAAACCGTCAAGATAACCAAGTGTAATGTGCTGTGTGTTCTTTTAACACACCCGTCTTTTATGCGTCACACCGTGTGCACCCATGTGACATGACCTGCTCCGGTGTGAAACATAGTATAGACGGTGCTACAGTTGGGAGAACACTATCAACTTGATATTGTTTTGCGAGAGATCACCCTAATAAAACACGACTACCGCGCATCAAACAAGGGTGCATCAAAGGGATTAACATCATAGGCAATTCAGAAATTTATGTGACATGGTATAGCCCTTTGTGTCGTGAAGTTGTCGTTGCCTTCATGACTCCGTGGTTGAAGTCTCCACCCACCACCTTTTGTCCTTGGCGCCGGGACCTCCTCACGGCTTCTGGCATGTGCGTCGAGGTCCATCTTCGCATCATTGATCACCACTTGTCTCCATCTATCGCCTTGCCTCAAGCTAATAAACAGTTCTGGCACACAGGCCATAATTAAGTGACAATCATATGACTCCAGTCATCATGCCGTACCACGACTCGCAGGCCGCAAAAAATATTACATCATATAGCATCTCATACAAACACATTGCAAATCTTGAAGGCTATACCACATCACATGCACAATCTGCAAAACCAAGTTAGATCGCTATCTAGACGGGTTGTTGCAAGTTTTATCGTGGTTGTTAAGCAGGTTTACATGCAAACGTTTTGAACCCTAGACAAAACAAACACGATACTTCATTTGTTGCTGGTTTAACGTTCGGGGTGCGTGTAGCAACTAATGCCACAAGCCAAACTTCGTTCCACGCGTGACCCCCGTGTGGATTTGAGTTCATAAAATCCACAAGCCCGTTCATGTGAAATTTTCTATAGCAAGACTAAGATGAGATCCAAGGAATTTGATGTAGTCCATGATCGAGGCAACCAGCATACTAAGAGCAGCATAGAGGGATCATGGGAAAAATCAATCCTTGTAGCAAAACCACATCATGTCGTCAAGCAAAGAAAAGACCACATAACTGGGAAGCAACAAGAAAATCAATGCCTCATATCAACATATGATCTAGACCTAAACATGCATCTAATCAAGGATCGCTCATGATACCGCTGTTGGGGAACGTAGTAGAAAACAAAAAAAATCGTGCCTACGAAACAAGATCCCAAGATCATCCAAGAAAGATCGCATACAAGGTTTAGGCCAATGCTCACCAACGGTTGCAGCGGAAGAAGAGTTGGTGAAGCGGGTGGACGTAGTGGAGGTAGTCGAAGTAGATCTCCCACGAACAGTCCCTCGATCTATCCCACGAACAAGTCCCTCGAACAAATCACCGAGAAGAAGAAGAAGCTCCTCGAAGAAGGATCAAAGGTATGATCCCTCTACCAGTATCCACACGTCCCGATGTAGCAATCCAGCAGCGCTTCGCCGTCCAGAGAAGAACGCCACCGAGAGAAACTAGAGGAAGAACAGCCTAGCGGCGTCCGGACTAGAACGATCTAGCCTGAATAGAGATTTAGAGGCGCGTGGATTAGCTAGGGAACCCTTGGGGCTTTTCTGGTGTGTTTTTGGGGTTGCCCCTGCCCCTGTATATATAGGTGGAAGCCTGGGGTCGCAACTTGGGCGAGGGTCCTCCCCAAAGTCGGTTTTGGCCACCAGGAGGAGTCCAACATGGATTCCAGTACGAAACGCCGCGGACTACGACGTCTAGGGGGGAAACGCCAGGGACCCTGGCGCTTTGCCCTGGCCCCCAAGGAAAGTCTATTTCCCACCGACCTACGGCCTTGTGGACCTTCCTACTTGGTCCAGCCTCGGTTTCCGCGTCTTTGAGAGTTCCTTAACCCTTCGGATACTTCCATAAGCTCCCGGGAACCTTCCGGAACCTCCCGAAACATTTCCGGAAGTCCTGGAACAATTTTCCCGATGTTCCGTAATCTTTCAACACCTAACACCAAATGTTTTATGACCACTCAAGACCATTCTTGAATGTTCCGGAATCATCCGTGATCATTCGGTACCACATAGAACATTTCTATTGTTACCTGAAACACTTCCGGTTCCACCCGAAACAATTCCGGTGCCTTTCTCTTTTCATCTCCTAGTTCTCTAACAGATTTCTACTCGTTAAGTGTGTGACCCAATAGGTTCGGTATTATGCGGACATGACTAGGAACGTCTTCCGGATGTAGGACAACAGCCTATTGTCAATAGCCAATAATCAAGAGCGGAGCCATGGACACCCATGTTGACTCCCGCACATACACGAAGAAACTTCGAGTGAACCTTTATGTTTAGTCTTGTACCATTCCCTTTGTTTCGCGATATATGACAAAGTTAGAGGAGAGAAGTTTCGCAATTATGTGTAACAACTTCTTGAACACAAGCCACCCGTTATCCTCATTGCTCGTTTGTCTCTATTTCTCGTTATTGTATTCCGGTAACCCCGTGACTAAATCACAATGCGTCTGGCCAGACTAGAATGGATACCGTCATACCGAGTGGGCCCATAGTCAATATCTCTTCATCGTGAAGGAGCAAATCTCATTCTTGAACTATCGCAGTTACTAAACACGCTATCCGATATACTCAGAACTTATTTTACTACATCCCAGTTACGGGAAGATTCATCTAAGAACCAAAGCACATCTTCCTGCGTGAAGCAACTCGATACTCTCATGGTCCAAGGAATTACGTATATGATAACATTTCATGATAGACTTATAACGTAGTTACGATGTGATCTCTAAGTATATCATTCAATACTGGGGTCGGTTCAACATCATCGTTCTGCTAACAATATGTCCTCATTGCTACCGACATCCTTGTTACAATAACAATGTCATGATCAAGAAAACACAATCATCAGTTAGCACATGAGCTGGTCTTAGAGGCTAAACCAGGAACTCTTGTTGTTTACATTTCCACACATGCAAATGAGTTTTCTTCTGAATCTCACAATCAGGGTCATTGCAATTATAGCACAGAAATATAAACATTAATTATGAACTTGAATATTAGTAATAACATACTTTATTATTGCCTCTAGGGCATATATCCAACACTTTTGTACATGTTAATTTTAGTCTTTCATTGTCATATGTGTTAGACTAATGTCGAACAAGTTGTCACCCATAATAGTTTTTATTCATAGATTAGCAAGATTGCCACTCATATGCATAAGTACTATTGTCATAACTAGCAAGGTGGCCCTCGCAAATGCGAGGGCTAGTACTACCATACTAAATATTATTCTTGTTGATGTTATTAGTCATATTTTATATTTATTTTCTTGGTACATGTTGAAGTTTTTTAATATATGACCGTGTACTATATTTTTTTGCATTTTTTCTTATAGTTTTCCATGGTCATGTACTATATTTTTTCATATTTTTTGTCATAATTTCTAGCATATTTAAATTATCGAGGGCTACATCTTTAATGTATCAAACATGTTATGTATTTAAATTTATCTCTCTCCATAAATGATTTATTTATAAATCAGGAGTAGACGCCAATTGAGGTAACACATAGTGAACATGCATGCTATAGATTAATTTTCATATGCTTTCTACATCAATTATCAAATGATTTTATGTGTTTTATTATTTTGTGCGTGGCTCAGTTAAATAGTCATGTTATGCATTCATAGTCATAGAAAAAAGAATAGGCTTATGATGCGATTCTTGCTTGCACACCCAAGTCTTAAGTTCAAGTAATTAATAGTCATTAACGTTCTTTCCGGTTGATGCTCATGTTGATTGCTTTTGTATAGGGTTCTAATCATAGATCTATCCTTGCCATTTTAATTATATTTGCTTATAGTTTGATTAAAAAATAATATGCGCACATATAAAAAATTAATTTGTGCACATAAAAATGTTTTTCTTGTGAGATATATCTAGATGCAAGTATGCAAGTATGGGGATCTAGTTTTTCATTTGGCAATGAAAAACGCCACTACGAACACGACATTTGGTCTCCTCCACAACTCTTTTTGTATGCACCTTCAAACCTAAGTAATCTACATAACCATAACTATTTTTTATACTTTTTTTCTGTCGTAAACATGAGTTCATAATAAAAACAATATGTTTTGTTTGGTGGCCTATAATTCCAGCAGAAAGAAGCATAACGGAATATGATTCCTAATTTTATATCTTTTAACATGACATCCTCATTTTACAAATTCAAACAACAACATGAATAAAAACATATTTTACGAATTCAATTTTTGATCGAAAACATAATCTTTTGAAACGCATCTACTTTACCCAATTTGTCTAGATATATCTATGAATAAAAAACAGTCACGTGCTTTGACTATTTCTTACGGGATGAGCATTGGCGGCAGGTTGAACGGCCTGCGTGCATGAGCCCATATCATCTTAAGCTTGGCCATCGCACGCACGTGTGAAGTGATAGGTCCGAAACAAAACACATGGTGCGAAAAAGATTTGTTTTTTATAGGACGCACAATCTTTAAACTGTTACGTAATTTTGGTTAGATCACAGCCATTAAAGTACAGATCCAACCATCAATCTTTTTGGAATGACGTGGCTCAATTTGGTGACTTGAAAAACAGCTTCGTATTTTGCTTTTAGTATATAATAGATTGTTACGATTGAGTTGGTTGTATGAATAATCCTTTTCTTTACCATTATAGTTTGTGAAGGGTGGCGGCAATGTCACACACCTCTTTCTTCTCTCCATGCTCCTATGATCTCGTCGTGATCGACGCTCATTGACTATGCTATGATGAAGAACTATTATGTTGTTTTTTAGCTCTGGTGTGTTAATTAGTTATCGTGTGCATAGTTTCTATTCAATCATGTGGTATTAATCATTATTTTGTATCTATGAAAAAGTATTTGGGAATTAACATGTTACCTTTTATTAAAATTTATCAATCATCCATTATAAGTCAAACATAACCACGAAGACCCCAACCGGTCGATAGTCGAAGTATATGACTACACATGTAATCTATTGCTCGCTCGACAACCAAACATGTTAACTAATTAATGTGCTACCATCTTCCAATGGCTGCACTTAAATTCCATATGATCCCGAGCATCCCCATATTGGAGTAATTCAGGACCCGTATGAATTCTTTGGGAAAAATTTGGAACGTTCGTTCCGTTAAAAACACGATTGTTTCAGAAACTTGGAGTTTCCCAAATAAGACACAAATTCCCACTTGATATGTCCTCGCTTATGGGGCAATGCCCGCTAACCAGTTTACTAGCCAATTTGGTATACTAGATGGATAAAAAAAATGCTTATATGAATTGCAAGTCAATTAAGGTGATTTATAAAAGTATGATCATTGCATATAAGTGATGGTTGTTGAATCATCTCGCCATTTAACGTCATTGAGAAAACATTGATGCAATGTGTGCCCACCCAGCTGCCAAATTGGCACCTTTGCCCACCCATGATTAGTGGCATCAAACTTATCATGGAGAACTAATTAATTTTGAGTATGTTTACGGTAAAGACTTGAATCGAACTATCTAGATACCAATCCATCCATAGGGTTCATTGCACAAAGTAGCGACACAGGTGACACAAACATCATGCCACATCAACATTTTCCTTCATTTGTTTGGTGCGAGCGCTGAACTCAAACACCTCACCCTCTCATCGCAAAGATAGTTTACCGTGTTGTTGGTGACTGGGATGCCACGGTAGGCTACCTCTATGAACATGCCGGCAATTCGGCATAGCACATGTACTCCCCCCCCCCCAATCCATAATAAGTGTCGCTCATTTTATACTAAGTTAGTACAAACTTTGTACTAGATGATCGACACTTATTATGGATCGGAGGGAGTAGTTTTTTTTCCTTCAAGCTGCTGGAGCCGATGCAGGACTGAGATTAGGCACTACCAATTTTGTGAATCTTGTGACATTAAAATTTTGAGCACCAATGATAAATATAATGCCGCGGTGCAGTTATATATAAAGATCTGACAATCATGAAATAAATACCAAATGATCTGTTGTTCATAGCAAAGACTACATATGTTGCCATATCCATGCAGTTTGATAAGCTTTTTGGATGTAAACTATACAAAGTTAACTGCACACCATGGGAAGTTAACTGCACCAGGCGGCGGCGCTGGGCCCGACTCCGACGCGGCACGTGTACAAATCCTGGCCGGCGAAAGTTGATGGAAGGTGTAGCATCACATCGAACACCTGCTCCCCTAGCGTCGTCTCCGCATCGAGGGCCTCCATCACAGCCGGCGGAACACGCACTCCCGCACGCCTTGCGACCACGGGCAGCTCCACCACCTTCCGTGCGCCAACGCAGAGCCGCGAGGTCCTGGCATCATCGGCGAGCAAGACGCCACGGTAGGCCACCTCAACGGATATGTTACCATCGATGCACCATCCTCCAAGGTAGTTCCGCGAGGCGAGGCCGAGCGTGAGGTCGAAGGCCGGGTTGACGACGGCCGCCGTGGCCGGGACGCCGGAGACCGAGCGGATTCCGACGTAGTAATGCGGGTCCGGCCACATCAGAAAGATACAGAGGAGGAGGAAGAGGATGATCAAGATGGCGAGGTTCACCGTCTCCCACAAGCTGGGGCCGTCGTCTCCTTGACGCGCCACTGCATGCTGCCCCTCGACGTCGGCGGCGTCCATGGATCGATCTCCGGTTGATATGTCGACTTGCTTTTTAGGGCTTCTCTAGGTTATGACTTGGCACAAGATCGATCGTGGAAAACAATTGTATCCAACCATATACTAAGAATTCAAGTCCGGATAGTTTTTCTTTTAGCCAACCGATTCCCTCAAAAAATAAGAGTCAACCGTGTTGGAGCTAACCACGATCAGTAATCAGATACGGTCGTGTACGTGATAGCTAGTAGTTTTTTTTTTCCTTTTTGCGGGAATAGCTAGTTGGTTGATGGATATTGGGTTTGTCTAGGGCACATCTAGATGCGCCCTAAGATAGAGCACATCTAAGTTTTATACTATTAATTTTACATGAAAATTTATTTAGATATTTTTTTAATGTTTTGTCTTTTTCTTTTTGTCTTAAGTAAACTTAGATGTGCTCTATCTTAGGACACATCTAGATGTGCCCTAGTAAATCTGATATTAATAAGATCGTCGTTTCATGTAAGGAGAAATCTTTCTGGGGATATCTCGACGGTTTTGGCCCATCTTTCTATCGAAAATTTTGGCCAACGCTAAAAAATAAAATCATTGATATGTTTCATAGTTTCTATCACCTTTCTGGGGATATCTCCTGCCTTAACCGATCTCTTATTGTCCTTCTTCCCAAAGGGGCTGCGTCACCCTCTCCTGAGGCTTTCCGTCCTATCTCGCTCGAAAACTGCCCCGTAAAAGCTCTAGCAAAACTGCTCACGAATCGCCTTAAACCAATCATCCCCCTACTGGTACATCCGGATCAAACGGGCTTCCTCGCCGGCCGCACTATTTCCGAAAATTTTCGCTATGCCGCCGACATCCTCCATGTCTGTGCTCGCACAAAAGCTCCAACAATGGTCGTCAAGCTTGATTTCTCAAAAGCTTTTGACTCGGTTTGCTGGGCAGCCCTTATTGACCTACTAAAAGTTAGGGGTTTCTCTCACATGTGGATATCATGGATTGAAACTCTACTAAACTCAAGTAAAACTGCAGTCCTACTAAACGGAACCCCGGGGCCTTGGATACAATGCAAACGTGGACTTAGGCAGGGGGATCCTCTCTCCCCTTTCCTTTTTATTATCATTGCCGATGTACTTCAACGTTTGCACAATCAGGCTTCCGAAATGAATCAAATTTCTCACCCCGTTACCCGTGAATTACACTGTCCGGTTCTTCAATACGCGGACGACACATTGATTATCCTCAAAGAAGACGCACAAGCTGCCACAAACCTAAAACGTATTCTCACGGATTTCTCAAAGGCAACCGGACTCTCCATAAACTACTCAAAAACTACACTTGTCCCCCTTAACATTGATGAACAACTTCCGCGGACATTGCCCTCACATTAGGAACAGAACTAGCATCCTTCCTGCAAAAATATCTTGGCCTTCCTCTTTCTCCCCACAAACTACCACCCAATGCCTTCCAACCAGTTATCGATCGTTGTGATACCTACCTCGCTGGATGGTGTGCTTTCCTCCTCTCTCAGGGAGGACGCCTCATCCTCCTCTCGGCGGTCCTATACAGCCTACCAACTTATTTTATGTTATGTTTCACTCTACCAAAAAGCGTCTTGGATGAAATTGATAAGCGACGACGTATATTTTTCTGGTCTAACGATGACTCCTACTCAGGGGCAAAGTGCCTGGTTGCGTGGGATCGAGTTTGGATGCCCAAGCAAGCGGGTGGTCTTGGTGTAAAAAACCTAAAAGCACAAAACTTTTGCCTCATGTTGAAATTTGCTTTCAAATTCATGCACTCTCCCATGCTGCCCTGGAAAGAGTGGATCCTCAATCACTCACCATTGCATATAGGATTAGGTAAAAATGCCTCCTTCCTTGGCAAAGCAATTTTCAAACACCTGCATTCACTCAGAGAGATATCCCAAGTAAACATTGGAGATGGTACTGCTACTTTCTTCTGGCTAGATAGGTGGATTCTACATGAGCCTCTCTACTTGGCCTTCCCGGCTTTTTTCACCCACCACACAAAGCAAAATGCTAGGGTAGCCACTATTATGATGGATGGAATTGATCTGGGCTTGCGTAGCCGTCTAACCCTAACCGCCTCACGTGAATTGGTTTCTTTAAGATTGTTGTTGCAGGATGTGGCTCTCTCAGATGCTCCAGACATAAGATCACTGCTGAATGGGTCCCCCTTCTCCACAAAAGGAGCATATGACGCCCTCGCCTCCGAGCTCGCGGACCCTAACCTCGCACACATCTGGGACAGCCGGGTCCCCAGTAGGGTGCGAGTTTTTGGGTGGCTCTTCTAACTGGACCGGCTCAACACACGGGCCAACCTTCATCACAAGACCATCATTGCATCATCTGCATGCCCACGATGCTCCGCCGCCTCCGAAGATCGCGCCCACCTGTTCTTCACTTGTCCCGCCTCACAGAAAATATATGGGACGCTCTCGGCATCACCCCGCTTCACGCCCCCTTGGCAGCCATCTGGTTGCTACCACCTTCACTTGGATTACCGGTATCTATATGGCCTTTCATTTTGCTGCTTCTTCTCTGGAAAATCTGGGATGCTAGAAACGCTAAGACCTTTAGGGACATAAACATGTGCCCCACTGATGTAACTAAGGCAGTCATAGATGACCTAACCCTGTGGTCTCATCGCCTGCATTAGGCGGAGGCCAAACATCGCGCCAGATTATGGCGTGACTATTTCTCTTCCCGCCTTTCTTGATCTCTTGTAAAGAAACAAAAAAACAGAAAATGAAATTTATTCAGGTGGGGAGTCTTTCCCCCCCGGTGACAGTTTCAAAAAAAATGTAAGGGCAAATCCAAGTACACCTCAAAAAATATAAGGGGAAATCTAATTACCGTCATTATAGGAGTATTTTTTTCTTCTTTTTGTGTGTTTTTTCCTTGGAGGCACCGGCAAGTTCCATATTTTTTGCCTTGACCCGCATGGCCGTGTGATCATGGATGTGTAGAGTGGCTACTCACGGGCCGCAACATGAACGATGCACCTAGTCCTGGTGGAGTCGTCTTGAGAGCTTGGAGCGCTTACTAGAGCGGCGAAGCACACACTCATGGATGGGCGGCTCGTCATCGGGCGATGGAGGAGCTGGTGGATGTGGCGAGTCCTCGGCGACAGTGGGCATAGGAAGGCTTGAGTTGTAGTAGGCGGTGCAGAGAGCAACAACTGAGAGGTCTGGCGCTTGTTGCGGTGTGCGATAACCGCCTCCCTGGGCAAATTAAGGTAGCACCCACGATGAGGGCACGAAGAATGTGATCGATGCACCGCCCGCCATGATCGCTAGGTGAGGGTGGGAGCTTGAGTAGTGGTCTGGATTGGATGGAGGGCTAGGCGTGGCATTTGCGAGAGAGCGGAAAACGCCGATACAGAGAGTGTTTGGGAGTCCTGCAGCGTGGCGCGAGAGAACAGTGATTGTGTCCTAGCACTAGCCGAGCAACTACCCTCCCCCATCACTATCGGAGGAGAAGGGGGAGGGATCGTCTGGTCGATGACTTGCATGCAGAAGTGGCGCTTGGCGACGACGACGTTGTTGTTTGGGAAACTAGATGACGCCCCGCGCGTTGCTGCGGGAATTGTTAAAAAATAATTTGATGTTTGAAAACATATTTTTTCATTAAATATAGTATAATTTGATTATAATTTCTTTTTCAAAAATATATATTGTTTAGAGTAAAATCTAAGAAAATTTGATGAATAATCCAAAAATGAGTATTTTTTTGTTAATTTATTTCCTTGATAATATATCGATGAGACCATAAGAGACGAAAACAACGTTGAGTAGAAAAAATGAAAATATTTCCATCTTTGACTAAACCTAAAATAATCATAGCAATTATAGATGTGCATAGAAAAATAAAATATAAGATAATTATGAAAAATCTTTTATAAATTGTGATGCTAAACGAATAAAAATATTATTTATTTAGGTTGCATGTGCATGCAGAATTAATCAGAGCATGTACATAAAAAATTAATGAAAAATATATTTTACATGATGAACCTATTTGATGATGTGGATAGTTTGCATGTTAAGATAAATAAGTTAGTAGGAACGAACTATTTAGGTATTATAGATAGAGAGCTGGACGTACTCATCCATTAACCAACTAGCTATTCCCGCAAAAAGGAAAAAAAAAACTACTAGCTATCACGTACACGACCGTATCTGATTACTGATCGTGGTTAGCTCCAACACGGTTGACTCTTATTTTTTGAGGGAATCGGTTGGCTAAAAGAAAAACTATCCGGACTTGAATTCTTAGTATATGGTTGGATACAATTGTTTTCCACGATCGATCTTGTGCCAAGTCATAACCTAGAGAAGCCCTAAAAAGCAAGTCGACATATCAACCGGAGATCGATCCATGGACGCCGCCGACGTCGAGGGGCAGCATGCAGTGGCGCCTCAAGGAGACGACGGCCCCAGCTTGTGGGAGACGGTGAACCTCGCCATCTTGATCATCCTCTTCCTCCTCCTCTGTATCTTTCTGATGTGGCCGGACCCGCATTACTACGTCGGAATCCGCTCGGTCTCCGGCGTCCCGGCCGCGGCGGCCGTCGTCAACCCGGCCTTCGACCTCACGCTCGGCCTCGCCTCGTGGAACTACCTTGGAGGATGGTGCATCGATGGTAACATATCCGTTGAGGTGGCCTACCGTGGCGTCTTGCTCGCCGATGATGCCAGGACCTCGCGGCTCTGCGTTGGCGCACGGAAGAAGGTGGAGCTGCCTGTGGTCGCAAGGCGTGCGGGAGTGCGTGTTCCGCCGGCTGTGATGGAGGCCCTCGATGCGGAGACGACGCTAGGGGAGCAGGTGTTCGATGTGACGCTACACCTTCCATCGACTTTCGCCGGGCAGGAGTTGTACACGTGCCGCGTCGGAGTCGGGCCCAGCGCCGCCGCCTGGTGCAGTTAACTTCCCATGGTGTGCAGTTAACTTTGTATAGTTTACATCCAAAAAGCTTATCAAACTGCATGGATATGGCAACATATGTAACCTTTGCTATGAACAACAGATGATTTGGTATTTACTTCATGATTGTCAGATTTTACACATAGATTCACATGACATTAACTTACATCTTTATAGCAAAGAGGAAGGAATATGCAGGGCTACAAGATTGGGTTTCGGATTTTCGATGACCACATGCTGGTTGTCACTTTTTGAGGGGATTTTTTTTGTAATTTGCTTTTTTGTTGCTTCTAGACTTTTTGCTCTTTCATGTATAGTTTGTTTTCGATTTTGTATATAACTCTGTACCATTTATTTGAAAATCAATAAAAATAACGCAACAGAGTCCTGCCTTTTCCCCTTAAAAATATATATAACTGCACCATAGCATTATATTATCATTGGCGCTCAAATTTGTAATGTCACAAGATTCACAAAGTTGGTAGTGCCTAATCTCAGTCCTGCATCGGCTCCAGCAGCTTGAAGAGAAAAATTGTACATGTGCTATGCCGGATTGCTGGCATGTTCATGGAGGTAGCCTATTGCGGCATTCCAGTCACCAACAACACGGTAATCTATCTTTGCGATAAGAGGGTGAGGTGTTTGAGTTCAGCGCTCGCACCAAACAAATGAAAGAAAATGCTGATGTGGCATGATGTTCGGGTCACCTGTGTCACTACTCACTACTCTGTGCAATGAAACCTATTTGATGGATTGTTATCTATATAGTTCGATTCAAGTCTTTACCATAAACATACTCAAAATTAATTAGTTTTCCATGATAATTTTTGATGCCACTAATCATGGGTGGGCAAAGGTGCCAATTTGGCAGATGGGTGGGCAAACATTGCATCGTTGTTTTCTCAATGACGTTGACTCGCGAGATGATTCAACCAACATGTGCAATGATCATACTTTAATAAATCACATTAATTGACTTGCAATTCATATAAGCATTTTTTTCCTCCAACTAGAGTATACCAAATTGGTTATAGTAAACTGGTTAGCGGGCATTTCCCATAAGAGAGGACATATCAAGTGGGACTTTGTGTCTTATTTGGGAAACTCCAAATTTCCAAAAAAAATCGTGTTTTAACAGAATGATTGTTCCAATTTTTTTTCCAGAGAAGTCATATTGGTCCTTAATTAATCCAGTATGTCGGATCATATGACATTTAAATGCAACAATTGGAAGATGGTAGCACATTAATTAGTTAACATGTTTGGTTGTCGAGCGAGCAATAGATTACATGTGTAGTCATATACTTCGACTATCGACCAGTTGGGGTCTTCGTGATTCTTTTTTGACTTGTAATGGATGATTGATAAATCTTAATAAAAAGTAACATGTTAATTCACAAATACTTTTTCATAGATACAAAATAATGATTAATACCACATGAGTGAAATAGAAAGTACCCACACGATAACTAGTTAATTAACACACCAGAGCTAAAAAAACAACATATTAGTTCTTCATCATAGCATAGTCAATGAGCGTCGATCACAACGAGATCATAGGAGCATGGAGAGAAGAAAGAGGTGTGTGACATTGCTGCCACCCTTCACAAACTGTAATGGTAAAGAAAAGGATTCTTAATACAACCAACTGAATCGTAACAATTATGCCCATAGTACTTATGCATAAAACAATTTGTTCTTATGATAAAGAAATGAGCGGCAATCTTGCTAATCTATGAATAAAACAATTTGTTCGACATTACTCTCTAACACGTATGACAGTGAAGACTAAAACTAAGATGTACAAAAGGACATAATTATGGCAATGTATACATATTACCATGTTTAATCTAATAACTCGAGTAAATTCGTAGTGCATCTTGATGATTGATCTTGAGCTTAGACATGCTGACCGTCCATAGATCTTCACTTGAGGCCCGGTCATCCTTCACCTTAATTAAATTATATAACAATTGATTGACCAAGTCAAGGGCGTCTCCCTTGACTTGGCTGGCTCGACGCAGAGCTGCTCCGACGTCGCAGGGCTAGCGGCGAGCATGACGCAGCGGTAGGACACCTCCAGGTATGTGCCGGCCTTGACGCACGCGGACTGCCGGTTCTGTGAGGTGATGCGGAGCGTGAGATTGAACTCCGGGTTGAGGGTGAGGTCTGGGGCGACGACATCGAGGCTAGAGGCGGAGTCGATGGCCACGTAATAGAGTGGGTTGTAGGTCCCTGCCCGCAGAACGACGAATAGGCTATGATGGTGCCGACTAGAATCGCATCACCCATGGCAAATACTATGCAGAGGATCGTGCCCAGAACCTCATCGTTAGGAACGCCGCCGTGGTTGACGGCGGTGGCGCCCATGAAAGTTGTTGTTGTTGTTTCACAGATTTTAGATGGCAAATTTAGTTATGTATAGATGGCAATTATGAGCTAAAATTGCTAGGCAATTTTAGCTCATAATTGCCATCTATACATAACTAAAATTGCCATCTAAAAACACACGTGTGGCAATTATCGGGGTCCTATTCTTTTTATTAAAACAGTGTATCAGTTGGCTGCAATGATAGATTATTCAACACTAACAGATGTGAGATAGGTAGTTTTTTTTTTTGCTATTTTAATTTGGTCATGTGAACATTTATTTTGGGATATTTGAAGCAATATTATTTAATAAAATTATAGATTGCTAAAAACAAAGGGAAATTTTTTTAATCTTATGATAAAATACCTATAAATTACGTAAAATTAATTCTATATATTAATAAAAGGTGCAAACGGATTTAATTATTTCATATTTTGAAAATACATTAAAATATTGGTGCATTTAAATGTGTTTAATTTTTTACAGATAAACTTTTTTAGTGTAAATTTATATAAAATAATTATAATCATTGTTTTTAATTGCAAAGAATTTTCAAAATGTATGATTATTAAAAAAATCAAAGATTTTTCAATTTTGTGAAAAGTGTTAGTGCAGACTGCAGAGGAAGCTCGGCCAATTAGATGGGCCAGCTTCGGATATTTGAAGCAATATTATTAATAAAATTAAAAATTACTTAAAACGAAGGGAGACCATTTTAATCTTATGATAAAATACCTATGAATTACCTAAAATTAATTCTATATATTAAAAAGGCGCAAACGGATTTAAATATTTCATATTTTAAAAATGCGTTAAAATATTGGTGCAATTAAATGTTTTTAAAAATAGCTACATTGCTTGCCTAGGGCGTTCTCCTGTTCTGGCTCCTTTACTGGGTGGTGCATCTCATCACAATGAGGTGGGAGGGGTGTGTGTGTACCCGGGACCATACGTGATGGACGCTCTCGCAAAGGAGACAAGGCGGGGGATGATGGTGCCCCAACACTACTAAACTCATCCCCATTTTGATATTCGTTTATATGGACTTGATTCTTTTCCCTTTTGCTAGATATACAATTAATAAGACTAGTAAGCGTGTACGTGCAACGCACGAGTGAAATATGAAAGAAAATTTATCATTCACCTAGCTAGGTAACAATTATTTATACAAAATTTTACCTAAATCAGATGCTTTGTGATCGTAGTTGAAAAATTTCATAGCATATGAGATTTAGATACATTAATGTGTTTGGTCACGTCTTTAAATGCATGAAACAATCTTCAAACAAGTAATAGACAATCAAGTAACAATAGAGAAGATTTACATCAGTCTAATAACAGACAATAGAAATTCCTTTACATCATTAGTTTAATTGGTGATAAGCGATTCGTTTCTAAGCTATCAGTGGGGTGAGCGAAAAAAAAAACGGGCAAGAGGAGTAGGGACCCAGGCTGAGCGCGCGCGAGCTTTGTGTTCTGGCCTATGTGAACGTTATTAGTAGCAATTCCATATATAATCAAGCATGAAGTAGGAGCTCCCAAGAGGCTAAAGCAATCACCGACACCAAGGTCAAAACGTGCAAAGACTTCACAATCAAGCATCAAACGACTCCTCTCTTATCTTGAAAAAAAATACTCCAACAACAACCCAACACGTTATACGAACAAAAAAAAAACACCGCCAATATAAAATTAAAACACACAGTCAACAAGGATAAAATCAAAACAAAACAACTGACGCAATAATCGATAGATATAAATAATCAATTTCATGAGTGAAGAAAAGCGCGGCGAAACGCGCGTTAGCCTCTAGTACACATGATTTCCCCTACTTGAGCCGATGAAACAGAGCAAGACATTGTCCTTTCCGAGCATGAATCCTTGGTTGTCACCAATGAACCAACTCATTCAACCCAATTGTAAAATTTAGCAGAGTTTCAAACAAGAAAAGAAATGGAACTCTGAATATATGATGCTATCTAAATCCTTATTCTACGGAGTAGAGGTTCCAGGAGATATCATCGTCAACCAAAACAGAGGGAGAGGGATTTCATCAGCGGCCTTGTGAGTCACTCGGATCTTGCCGCTGCTGTTTGCTTTTAGCAGCTCGCCGCTCCCAGCAGTAGCACATGCCTCATCCCATAGAATGGAACCATTGAGATAGATGTTCAATATAACTTATCATGTGCTACAAAATTATCTTTTGGCAAGTAATACAAAATTATATTTTCTACTATAAGAACCTCAAGTCTTCATTACTTTGCAAAGAAGAAAATCATCAGATGCATTTATGTACTATTGAATGCTGACGCTCTAGCATATTTTTTAGTTTTCCGAGCTAGTTGAAATCTACAAAAAGCTCTCATTTTTACCTTTATGCAGAAGCTAGATTGATCGCTAATAATTGTAAAGCAGAAGAAAACATATAACATGTTCATTTCTACTACATTGTTGCCAAGACAAAAGAACCAATTTATATGTGAAATAAAATTTAGCACATGTTCTCGACACAAAGAATGAACTGGGTGGGGCCAAAAGTGATGCGAGTATGAAAAGTGTGAACAGTGACATGCCCAGTAAGAGAATAGGACTAATTCTAGTTTTCAAGGTCAAATAGAAGTAGTTTCTGTGCAGTTGCACTTTACAATATGAAAGGGTATGTATTCTTAAGTTACGCCAGTTTGGTTGATACGCTTTCTGATTTATGTAGTTTTCTTCTAGAAATGTACATCCGAAGCAGGCATTCTTCATACGTTTGGTAACACCTATTGGGTCTACACCGAAGCGTATCAACCAAACTGGAGTAAATCACAAGTTTGGTAACACCTATTGTGCAGTTGGCCTTTTTTTTTCATACGCGGGCATAACGCAACACGGCAACGGTAGGACACCTCCACGTATGTGCCGGCATCCACGCACGTGACCACCCCGTGGCTCATCGAGGGGATGCGAAGGTTGATGATGAACTCCGGATTCAGGGCGAGGTCCAACAACGGCGACGTCGGGGCATCGAGCCCGGTAGCGGAGTCGATGGCAACGGAGTACATCGGAGGGTAGTAATCGTAGTAGATCAATCCGACTAGGCTGCCCAAGACTAGAATCCCAGCGGCGACGGCCAATATTACGCACAAGATCTGACATACCTTGCACCAGTCGATTGGAGATCATCGTCGTGCTTAACGGTGGCAGCCATGGACGTTTACTGTTGTTGTTGTTGTTGTTGTTGTTTGATCGATTGATGGATTCCCGTGCTTGGTTCGGATGTATATATATATTCTGTCCTTAACTCCTAGCTAGGTCCGAGTTAATTATTTTCAAAAATAAAAAGGAGTTTAATCGATTTCGGTCACTGCATCAAAGATGCAAATAATTAGAAAACAAAGTTATAAAAGTGTCGTGTAGACCCAGATGTATATATGCTACTATACTAAGCTTAGGCAATCTCTATGCGATCATCTAAAACTGGTCAGAGCAGTAAAATTTTAATTTTAACGGATAAAATCGTATCTAGCCGATCCCTTATATTTTTTTGAGCTGCTTTATCCTTTTAAAACTCTTGTATTTACTCAACCGTCATCTATTCTCACAAAAAAATCTCATCCCTACAATGAGGGATTTGCTACAGCTTGATCAAGATGCACCGAAGCGTACGAACCACCAGCTACTTTTTTTCAAAAGTTTTGAAACCCAAATCAACTAGTCTATAGATAAACATTCTTCATATAATACAGAAAAATAAAGATTCTTTATGTAATATTTGTGCTTGCAGCACTTGTGCCTTGTGGTAAAAATATACTTCGTCCATTCTAAATTAAATGACTTTCATCATCTAATTTGGAACGCAGGGTGCTCTACTTGCTACATTAATCCATGAACAAAACATCTGTGCGATATTAGACTAGCAAGTTCAGGTTGAGTTCAAAGCCAACAATAGGAGAGACAATTGAACCTAAGGTGAGCAGAAAACAAAATTATGACAATAATAGATATAATGACACTAGTAAATCCGTAAGCACCTTGACGAATTATGATGAGTGAAAAGATCTTGGCCGTCCATACAGATCTTCGCTTCTTTAATTTGTTCATGTATAGACTATAGAAATCTTCATCCTTGGTCTTGACTCTTGACTTACATAACACTAACTGATTGACCAGATACTCCCTTTGTCCACCAAGGAGTGTACTTCTACCTTTTATATTTAATCAAACTTTTTAAATTTTGATTAACATTATAGAAAATAGCACCAACATATATGACATCAAATTGGTACATTTTGAAACTTCATAACAAAACGTGTCATAAATACTACAGTACTCCTATTACTTTTCCTGATCAAAGCTTCATAATCTTTAAAGAAGACAAGATCTATAAATACATTTATTCGCAGATGGAAGAAGTATATGTTCTGTGGGTGACTCGATGTTGATGGAGCTCCTTGTTCTGTCCTGATCAGGGCACATGTGGGATGCATGGCAGCTAGTCGCCAACGCGGCGGCCGTGTCGCCGCCGACCTGCCTGCCCCCACATGACTCTACCATCACGTTGTCATAGTCGTTGTCGGATGTCCTGATGGTGACCTCGAACGCATGCACCCCGTTACGCATGTCCGCCATAAGGTTATCCATCATGTACCCCGGCAAGCGCACGCCACTGCCCCTCGCGACGAAGGACGCCTCCCTTGACTTGTCCGGATCGACGCAGAGCTGCTCCGACGCGGCGGCGCTGGCCGCGAGCATAACACAACGGTAGGACACCTCCACGTATGTGCCGGCATCCATGCACGAGACCGCCCCGTGGCTCATCGAGGTGACGCGAAGGGTAATGTTGAACTCCGGATTCAGGGTGAGGTCCGACGTCGGTGCATCTAGGCCGGTAGCGGAGTCGATGGCGACGGAGTAGGCCGGAGGGAAGTAACCGTGGTAGATCAAACTGACTATGCCGCCGAAGATTAGAATCCCAGCGGCGACGGCCAATATTACGCACAAGATCTGGCATACCTTGCACCAGTCGATGTCGATTGGATCATCGTCGTGGTTGACTATGGTGGCAGCCATGGACAGACGTTGCTGTTTGTTCTTGTTGTTTGATCGGTTGATGGATCCGTACGTGTGCTTGGCTTTGGCTGGGATATTCTTTATATAGCTACCTACTAGGTCGATATCCCGTACGTGTTCATATAGGAAAGCAAAGTTTAATTTCCTTTGGGAGCGTTGTACTTTATTTCCATATATAGCAACTCCGCACCTGGGACGTCTCTAAACATCAATACTATGCACAGAAGGGAGGAGCCCTATGAGATGAAAACCTCATGTAAGGTCTTGGAACGAAGATTTTTTGAATAGAATGAACGACCATAACGGATGTTGGCTCAAACCGAATGAAATTATGCAGAAGCTTTTCAAAATTATTATGAAGCTACGCGACTAAAAATCGATCCCTATAATCGAAGTTATATACTCTATAACATAGGCCTTACACACAGGTTTCCGAAGATGGAATGTCTAATGTTTTTTCACCTAGGGAATTAATCGGACTATTCCGAGCAGAACGAGCAGGGCGACCTTTGGATGAATCGATCTATTATAGGGTAATCTTATTGGGAATAACGAGGGCTTCTATGAATACCCAAAGTTTCATATCTGAAGCAAGTTTTCAAGAAACTGCTCGAATTTTAGCAAAAGCCGCCCTACAAGGTTGCATTGATTGGTTGAAAGGCTTGAAAGAAAACGTAGTTCTGGGGGGGGGGGGTGGGTGGGTATACCTGTTGGTACCGGATTCCAAAAAATTGTGCATCGTTCCTCACAAGACAAGAACCTTTATTTCGAAATAAAAAATATATTCACATCGGAACTGAGAGTTTTTTGTTTATCCATGCAGAATTAGTTTCTTCAGATTCTGACGTAACAAACATTTTTTATGAGACATAAGAACCCCCATTTTACATTTAACCATATATGATTTAAGGATACATAAAACATATTTTTTACTTTACTAGACTTTTTAACTTAGAACACTAACAGGTCAAATTTTGTATTTTTATTTTAATAAGTAAAACAAGTCAATTTTGAATGGAATCTTAAATTATGATTTTCTAGGTCTAGTAAATAAGTGGATAGAGCCTGACTCCAATTCTGATAATATAAAAAGAAACGAGCTTAACTTCCTAATTTGAATGATCCCCCGATCTAATTAGACGTTAAAATAGATTAGTGTCGGATGCGGGAAAGGTTGGGTTTTCCTATGAGTGGACCCTTTATTTTTTTATTTTTTTTAGAAATCCTAATTATTCTTGATTATGGATTGAATAAGGGATGTTATGGATTGAATGTGTAGAAGAAGCAGTATATTGATAAAGAGGCTGTATTCCAAAGTCAAAAGAGCGATTGGCCTGCAAAAATAATAAAATTGTCTTCAAGCCAGCCACATGCAATATGGATAGGGCTTCTGAATTGATAGACGAGGACAACGGAACCTGGAGACATGATTTGGTGCGATCAAACTTTCTTGCACCAGATGCCGAAGCAATTTTGAACATCCCACTTCGGCAAGGCAGAGGTGAAGACTTCCAGGCCTGGGCTTTTGAGACCATTGGCGTCTATTCTATTAATCTGCGTACCGTGCTCTTGTGACTCGGAACGAGCGTCTTGCTCTAGAGGAAGGGACGATCACCGACACTTCAGGGGATGAACAACAGTTGGGGAAATCGCTGTGGCAGCTCAATGTTATCCCAAAAGTCAGAGTCTTCTGGTGGCGTGTTCTACGGGGGATTCTACCAGATGAAATTACTTTGAGAAGAAGACACATTTCAGTTCTTGCAAGATTCAAGGTTTGTGAAGCTAAAGATGAGGATCTAATGCATGCCTTAACGCATTGTACTCATGCACGAAAGTTCTGGGACGAGACATACCATCTGTTTGATATTCGGCTGCCTCGTCTTCATCCTGATTCTTGGGCACGTTACATTTTATGTGATGATCGGTTTTCCAATGATACCCGGGGCAAAATTATTACTGACATGTGGTCCATATGGCACTCAAGGAACCAACTGAAGCATGGGGAGGAACCCAATAATCCCGAGAATATTGTTCGTATTGTTCGGGAGCAACTTGCAATTCTGGACATACCTAGCAAGGAAAGAAAAACTTTGCCTGGACATGGTGGAGACCTCCAGATGATCCGTTTATCAAGATCAATGCAGATTAAGGACTCAACCCAAAGGATGGTCGTGGTGGAGATGGGGGCGTCATTCGCTCGAGTACTCATCTACTAGCTAGGTGCGTGGTGCAAGCCATACCCGGGGATTTCAGATCCACTGACGGCGGAGGTTTATTCGCTCCGTGATGGAGTCAGAGTGGCTAAACTGTGTGGCTATACGCATGTGATCATGGAGGTGGACTGCCTAGAGATCGTGAATCTCTGAAAATCTCGCCACAATTGTCGTTCTGTTGTGGCTCCTATCTTAATCGAAATTGGAGAGCTAGCTAATCACTTTTTATCTTTGATGTTCAGCATACTAGTAGATCAACAAACTTCGCGGCTCATCTTTGTGCTAAGCGTGCTTGCACTTTGAATGTGTCCGATAGCTTGCTTGATGTAACTCCTGGCTACCTAGTGACCAGCCTCTTGGCTGATTGTCCTAGGACTGCTTTTATTTGAATAAAGCTCTCACATTTACCCGTAAAAAAAAGGTTGCTACTCGCTATGTCCGTGTAATTTTTATACCTTTCCCTTAATAATAAAGGGAGGTAAGTATCTCCTTCTGTCGTGGCTTATTTGCAAAACACCCCATGAGTTTTCTAGAAATTAACCCGCAATCCAGTAAAAGTTAGAAAAAAAGGGTTCACGCAGCCCAAACTATGCACACGTGGATTGGTCATTTTGTTTGTGGGCCGCACCATGGGCTATTCTCGGAATAAATAATAATAAAGGGAGCCATTGGGCTGCCCTGTTAGCTCCCTTTTCTTATTAAATCACAGTAGTAAATAAATAAAATAGAAATAATCTACGGATCCTAAATATGTACAATAATTTTTTGTGCTCCAAAATTATAGCTTTATTTCTTAGAACAAATATATTTACTGTTTGAAGAATTTAAAATAGCCATATTATTAGTAGTAGTTAATTATTCCTGCCTAGATTAATTTTACTTAATTCTCTAATTGTCTAATAGAATTATATTAAGTTTATCATGAATTCTATTGTTCCGTACCTTATTGTAGAGCTAATAGATAATTAAAATAAAATAAATAAAAATATCACTATTTCTTTATATTAATTAAAATTACTGTTTGAAGAATTAAAAATGACCATATTATTATTAGTTGTAAATCATCCCTGCCTAGATTGATTTTAATTAATTCTCTGATTATCTAATTGAATTATATTAAATAATTAGTTAGATAACTAAATATTATGTGGTATCAAACGCCATCAATTTTTATACATCCGTGAGGTGTGCGTCAATAAAAAATCAGCCTAAAGAATAAGCGAACGAAAGGCGACGTCTTTGTTGGTCTAGATGGTATGGTTGTGTCCTATGTGTGAAAAAAAAGAACGCAGGGGCTTGGATTGGGCTGATTTTGTGCTAATATGATGATATCAACATAAGTTAAGAAAAATAATGCACGCAATTTGTCCATGCAAAAAAAGTACGACGACGCCGGTGATTAGATTTTCCGTTACATTTTTTTGAGGGTTTAACAAACTTTATTACTACAGCGTCACAATCAAAGGAATACAAACTTTATCATGTGAAATGATGGGCCACAAATGCCGACCAACAGGTAAAGATAAAGAGAACTTGGCTAACCTACTAGCTTCAGAAAATAAATCATGCTTAGGGTAAACTATATTACACGAACTGAAAGTCATCCTCCTGAAAGAGATCTCTTTGATAATCACAGCTTGAACTCCTCCTCCTTCACCATTAATCTCCTTCACCGCACATCCGTTTTCATAAGGGATTTCCCCTTACATTTTTTTTTGAGGGGTAGATTTTCCCTTACATTTTTGTTTTGAGTTTTAGGGATTTTCCCTTGCATGAAACGAAGATTTTTCGCTCAATCCCAAATAATAAAAGGCCCACATATATGGCCGGCCTGGTAGCTAAAGCAATGAAGAAGAAGCGTACGGTACAAGTCCTGGCGATCATATTGTAGTTCAAGCCGCAGCTTTCGATCGGGTGGTCAACTCCGATACAAGCAAATCCATCAATCTCCCTCGCTCGCCGATCCCGATCTATCTAGTACCTACCAAATTAGCTGAAGCCTCAAGAAAAGCAAGTCGACCGGAGCCGGAGATGGACGCCGACGTGGAGAACCAGGAGGAACAGGTCATGGCCGACGGCGGAGACCCGGAGGCCGAGGAGAGGAAGCGCCAAACCTGGCTGTTGTGCAAGATCGTGCTCTTCGCTGTCCTCTTCACCGTCTTCTTTGGCGCCTGCCTCCAGCTCAGCGTGCCGCGACCGCGCTACTACGTCGCCATCCGCTCCGTCTCCGACCTCGCCGGAGTGCATGCCACGGCGCCCGACCCGACTTTCAACCTCACCCTCCGCGTGGCCTCCAACAACTTCATGGATAGCGCGTGCGTGGCCCAAGACACCTTCGTGCAGGTGGCCTACCGCGGCGTCGCGCTCGCCGGCAACACCGTCGGGCGGCTCTGCGCCGGGCCGCGCATGGCCACGGAACGGCCCGTCCTCGCCACGGGCGATGGGGTGCGCACCGTGCGCGTTCCGGGGGCCGTGATGGACGAACTCGTCGAGGAGATGAGGCGAGGGGCGGCCGTGTTCGACGTCCTGCTCATGCTCCCGGACCCTGCGGATCAATATGGGAGGAACCTGGTGAGGAAGTGCCGTGTTCCGGCCGCCGCCACAGCCGCCCCCTCTATGTGCACTAATGATCTCTATTGGATGTACATGTACCAGTAGTTAGCTTTGACCTTTGATTCGTCAAGTCGTTAATGTTTTCCCTGCTTACGTGTAGTAGTTGCTTTATACTAGGACCCCGATAGTTGTCACACGTGTGGGCGGACGCGGAACGCTTTCGCCCCACACTTTTTTAGATGACAATTTTAGTTATGTATGGATGACAATTATAAGTCAAAATTTCCATATTGAAACATACATGGCAACTTTTGTTTCAACATGGCAATTTTTGCTCATAATTGTCATCTAGACATAACTAAAATTTTCATTTAAAAACGTGTGGGCGGAGTGTGGTGCATATCATTTTCGTTTTACTATGGGTATATCTGGAAACTTAGTCATTTCAGTCGAATGACGTTGGCAAAGATTTTTTGCTGCAAGCGGCATGGCTAGATGCTACAATCGACGATAAAAAATGTTGTGATGATTTTACCATCAACGTGAACTTATGTTGCAACCGATGTCACTAAAATGCTAAAACTGTGGATGATAAGTGTGTAAGAGCATCTCCAGCAGTGGCGCTAAAATAGCGCAGCGCTAAAATAACTGATTTTTTGCCGCGCGCACGCGCTGTATCCTTCTCCAGCAGAGGTTGTATAGTTCCGCGCGCTGAAAACAAATACCGCGGTGCTGCATTCTGCGCAATCCGGCGCGGGAGTTTTGGGGCTTCTTCTCGCGCGCGCGCTTTCGCTGGAGACGCGCAACCGCCGTGAAATTTCCCTCCCGCGCCGACAGCTCTCCCGTGAAACAACCGCTGGAGTATGCATATGTTGGATTGTTGTTTGCGTTGGTCGAGCGCGCGCTAGTATGCAGCGCCTGGTGAAGTGCTGCTTGCGCGCTGCATTGTCCAGCGCCGTTTTGGAGCTTCCGGCGAAGGGCTCGCGGGCTCCGCGCGCTTCATGCGGATACGGCGCGCTGGTTCGGCGTTTTACAGCGCGCAGATATAGCGCTACTGCTGGAGATGCTCTAACCGGTGTGACGACGTGCTACAACCGATCAAAAATGGCATGCTACAACCAACAAACTAAATGTTGCAATTGTTATAAAAAAGGTTGCAAACGATGAGATAAAATGCTGCAAAGTCGATTGAGACTTGGTTAAATCTCAGTCGATTGAGTTTCAGCAAGACCGTTTTACTATTTGTAATTGCAGCTCTAAATATGAAATATCCTGTTGTTCAAATGCAAGACCATTAGTATTGGGCAATATGTCTTGTTTTCTTTTAGAGAAATAAGAACCCACACCTCGGTTTCATTTATTTTATAAACACCAACCGATTAAAATAAATGCTATTACTGTCCGATCGGGTTTATAGCACCGAACATGGATTTATAGGTCCTCAATTCAACTAACGAGATATGTGTTATATTAATTGCAGCAAAAGCATACCACAAAATCCTCCGTATTCGAACAAAGTTTCTTGACATATACCCGAAAAAAAAAAGTTTCTTGACATATAATTCTTGTGTCATGTAACATATATTTCATATATTTCAAAAACAAGTTTGTCAGTACCGAGGTCGAGGAAGAAGGGGGAGGGGGGCGCGAAGATGGACCAGGTAAGATGCACTGCTCTCTGGTTTGCTGCAGTACCGAAAAGCCAGATGGAAAAATAAATAAATAAATCATCGACGTGCCATGCAGAGTCAAGAGAGAAACATGGAAAGAAGGATAATTTACGGAAAATGTTTCACTCAAGATCAGGTGCCCCTGCTTGTGCGACACGCTGAACATCTCTAGCTGGGTCATCTTCCTCCTCCTCGTCCTCCTCCTGTGTTTGTTTCTGATGTGGCCCGTCCCGCATTACTACGTCGGAATCACCTCAATCTCCGGCGTCCCCGCCACCGCGGCGGCCGTCGTCAACCCGGCCTTCAACCTCACGCTTGGCGTCGCCTCGTGGAACTACCTTGGTGGAGCGTGCATTCATGGCAACATGTCCGTCGAGGTGTCCTACCGCGGCATCTTGCTCGCCGATGTCAAGACCTCGCGGCTCTGCGTCGGCGCACGGAAGGTAGCGGAGCTGCCCGTGGTCGCAAGGCGGGAGGCGGTGCGTGTGCCGGCAAGCGTGATGGAGGCTCTCGCCGCGGAAACTAGGCGAGGGGAGCAGGTGTTTGATGTGACGCTACGGGAAACCTGGAGTTTCGCCGGGAAGAAGGTCTTTTCCAGGTGCCGCGTTGGTGTCGGACCCAGCGGCGCCGCCTGGTGCAATGAACTTCACATGGTGTAGATAATTATTACAAGATTCCACAAAATCGGTAGTGTTTAATCGAAGCCTTGCGCGCATTCATTCCCTCGAGCATCTTCTATGGAAAAAGTATGCATGCGATATGCCAATATGTTCATTGAGGTAGCCTACCGCCGCATCCCGGTCACCAACAAGATAGTGGTATATTTTTGTGATGTGATGGTGAGGTGTTCGAGTACAACGCTCGCACCAAACAAATTAAAGAAAATGCTGATTGAGGTGGTGCCACGTTACGGGTCCCGTGTGTCGCCGCTTTGTGGGGTGACCATATTGAATAGATTGGTATGTACATAGTTCGATTCAAGTATTTACCATAACCAGACTTTAAATTAGCCCATCGTCGCGATGCGGGAGAGGGTGCATGTGTTGGTGTCCATGCATGATGGATTCCCTTCCGGGGGAGACAAAGCGAGAGAATGAGTTCTTCGATTTCACACTCGGGCTACCATGGATGTTTTTCCGTAAGAAGTTGGTGCACAAGTGTCGCCTTGGGGTCGGGGACCAGCGCCGCTGGCTGGTGTAGTGGGATTTACGTGGTGTAGATTTAGAGGAAAAGCAGGCCGGCAAGGTGGTGCTTATTGGATATGGATCTACTTAGTTCGATTCAAGTATTTGGTTGACTTAGAAATAGTTATTTTTTCATGAGGACTGCCCTTCATTTCGACCTTTGTCTTCTTTCCCTGGATCTCCGTACCCAGCTGGCCGCCCCTCCACGTCCATCCCTGGCCTGCCCATGTTCTTTCTTGGTCTTGTTGTTAAAGCTTGTTGAGGGATTAGATTAGTTTGGCGTAGCTAACTGCAAAACAGGGATGATCGATCTAGGTTTATGTTTATCTATGACGAGAGAGAGAGAAAGATGGATCGTGATGGGATGATAAATACGAGTAGCAGTTTCCTTTCGCCGATGGGATTTTGTTGAAAACTGTAAATCCAAACCAACACGTACTACGTACTATCCACATCGGAACAGCTTTGCCGTTTCCGTGGGGAGTACGTACGTTTACCATAAAATAACAACCTCGCAGACCCCGCTGCCAAAACCCTAGCTAGCTTGAGTAGTACAGCAACCATGGCGGCGGACAAGTGCTGAGTAACGTGCATCGTCACGCTCCTGGCTCTCGTCGCCGGCTTGACACTCGCCCTCGTCTTCGGGCTCCCTCACAGGCGCTACTCCGTCACCATCGATTCCGTCTCCGGCCTCGACCTGCCGCCATCCAAGGACCTCGTGCTGGACCCGAGCTTCAACCTCACCCTCCGTCTCTCCTCGGCCAGCCCTGGTCGCCACGCGTGCATGGACGCCGGCACGTACGTGCAGGTGTCTTACCGTTGTGTACCGCTCGCCGCCTCCGCCGCCGCGCCACATCGGGTATGTGTCGGGCCAAGAAAGTCGTGGGAAGAGCTTGTCGTTGCAAAGGGCACCGGCGTGCGGCTTGCAGGATTCCTCATGGACAGCCTCGTGGCAGACCTACGGAGCGGGGTGGAGGCGTTCGACGTAACGCTCCGACGGTCCGCAGGCCGCCATGACGCCGCGCTGGTGGCATCGTGCGGTGTTAGACGGGTCGGAGACACTGCAAGATGCGGTTCAGACGAGACGTGCCCTGACCCAGCCCGAGCCAAGAATGATGATACAGTGATTACGATTCCCATCTTCATAAAAGGATGAAACCACCTCAAGGTTTAACATGGACGCGATCATAATCTCTCCCGCTCAAGATCAACCATCAAGTGTTACCAGATTTTTGTTTCTCTGGATTTAAGGTACTATTTGTGGTTTCTGTAACATCTTATAATGTGTTCTAGCTCAGTCTCTCATACTCCGGACAAAGAATTACGGGACGGAGGGAGTATATTTGTGCTCATATGGATAGAGTAGTGTGTGTCTCTGCATTCATAGGATGAGTATGCATTATGTATATATTTGCTGTGTACATACAATGTTTTTATAATTAAATTGTGCTAGTTTTTAGCTGATTTTCGGTAGAAAACAGGCGTAATACAAAGGCGTATATAATTTTTTTTCTTGTGAACTGGGGGACCATGGCCCAGGTTGGTCCCCATGAAGCTCCGCCACTTATGGGCATAGGATTCCTGGCCGACATCATGGGGCCCCTTTTTTTAACGCGCCTACGGCAGGCTTACGCCGGCCTGAGCCATATATATTGAGAAAACAAGGTGATCCACGCTTCTATTTCATCATCGACTCCTTCAGTCTAGACAATTTCCTAGCGAACCTTGTTGCCCGAAGTTCAAAATCACCCCTCTGGTCGCTTCTACGAGCCTTCGACACAGTGCTTGCGTGGAATCCGGGACATACGTGGAGGTGTCCTACAGTTTGTGTCCCACTCGCCATCAGCGCCCTGCCACCACAATAGAGTGGTTCTTCGTCGGGCCACGCAAGACTAGGGAGGAGCTGATCATGACCTGAGGGGTCACGATGTGCCTGTCAGACCACATCATCGATGGCCTTGCGGTCGAGATACAAAGCGGCATGGAGATGTTTGACGTCATGCTCAGGCAGTTCGAAAAAGGTAGCAACGATTATGAGGACGTGAGGGTGGCATTTTGCGGGGATAGGCGGGTGGGAAACATCACCGCATCTGCAAAACACGTGCGACGTGTGGTCGTGCCCTAATAACCAGTACGAGGCAAAAACTATCGACGAGTAAAGACAGTGATCGATGATGGTTATGTGAGGGTCAAGATGAATAGAGGCCACAATTAATATACTTTTTTTTGCAGGAAGATTTACTATAGTTGAACATAAAATGTACTAGTTGATGTAATATTTATGTTTTGGCTTGATCTTAATTCTTTGAGAAATGTCCATGTTTCCTGCTCAAATTGGAACCTGGGTTTTGAATTTCGGCCATCTCAGCATGGGGTGAAAAAAAATCTTGCACCGAAAAAAATCAGATTTTAGTCGAATTTAGAAAATTTAGGACAAATAGCCGAAATTCAGCCATCTCGGCCTGTGGTGGAAAAATAATAATCTAAAACCGAAAATAAAAACTCTGATTGGAACAGAAGGGATGATTAATGGGTTTGAGAAAGTGCTAGAAGTCGGTTAACTCTTCAAAGTAATTCTTTTAAAGAGTTATTAAAAGGGAAGAAGTGGAAACAAGATCCTTATCCAGATGGATAACTTGGTGGTGGTTGAAGCCATAAGGGATAACTCAGGATATGAAATGGTGGCGGCCCCAGTTCTTGAGGAATGTCGAGTGCTTTTGCTGGAGTTCACGAAAGTTGTGATAGAGCACTGTTTTAGAGAATCAAATTTTGTAGCTCATGAATTAGCTAGATTAGGCCGTGTGGATCCTCCAAACTTATGGACAGACATACCATCTGAGTCTATTTTGATCTTTTTAGCTAGCGATGTAAGCTTATTTGAGAATGAATAAAGAACTACCATGTTTTTTCCCCTAAAAATTACTCGACCTTTTTTTTCTACAGGGGAAACAAACTCACACTGTTGGGTGTGCGTGTGCCTACGTACATGGGCGCTTGAAGCGCGGGAAAGGGAAACGAAACTGTATGTCCAGGCAAACTCGGATTCTCCCCAACACGTACAACCACGAAATATGGAAGCTGAGATTTTCTTTTGGAAAGCACAAGCCACCGATCCATCTATAAATATAAACCTCTTCTCGATCAGCCAATACAATCGATCTGATAAGACAAGACATACACCTAGCAGGCTAATCGATCAAGCTCGCTGGCCGATCATGGCGGTGTATGAACCGAGCTGGGACACCATGGCGGCGGCTCCTCCTAACCCGTCCACCGACCCGGAGAACCCGACGCCACAACGGGACATCGATCCTGATAACCCGACACCGCGGCGGGCAACCTGTTTCCGCCGCCGCTGCTTCGGGACCTGCATTTGCATCGCTTTATTAATCGCCGTCATCACCGGCCTCGTGCTATTCTTCGTCGACGCAACCGCCTACACGGTCCCCTCCGTCGCCATCGACTCCGTTTCCGGCATTGCCCCGACATCGCCGACGAACCTCACGCTGGAGCACGTGGAGTTCAACCTCACCCTCCGCATCGACTCTCCCGACAGCCTGTGGAGCTGGAAATGCATGGACGCCGGCGTGTACGTGGAGGTGTCCTACCGCTCCTTCCCGCTCGCCGCCACCGCCGCTACGCCCGACAAGCTCTGCGTCGGGCCAAGGAAGTCCAGGGACGAGCACATAGTTGCGAGGGGCGTCGACGTTCACCTACCGGGGTACATGATGGACAATCTCATGGCGGACATACGGAGCGGGGTGAAGGTGTTCGGCATCACACTCGAGCAGCAGTCTGTTTGATAATGTGAGTGTCGCGCTAGGCGTGAAGGCGATGGGGATGATGATGGCTTCGGCCGCTTCAAAGGCCCATGCCCCGTCTAGGGAAGAAGACACAGAGCGTATGACATCATGCGGTGCAAGGCGTGTTGGAGGCGATGTAGCTCCCTGTTATTGACGTGCCAGCTCCATCGTGATTCTGCCATGATGAATTATGATTCTCGAGTTTAAGATGTACGCTCGCCATCCTTTAAATCACGATCAACCATCAAGATGTGTTTTGTTAGATTTATTATCTATTGTTGCTATAGTGGCACACGATCGTGTGGGTTACTCGTGTTTGATCTATTCAATTATTAGCTACCATAAATACATGACGTGGTTTTAGTTTAAATTTAAATTATAACTATATCATCTATTTGTAAACGGAGCAACTATGAGTATACTGTCTCATCATCTTCAGTCTATCACTTCTACAAATACATAATTCAAACAAAGTATATATCAACTTGTGAAAACCGATGAAGCAAACACTACCAAATAGTCTCGACGGAAATTAAAAGTTACACCTAGATCCTTTGAAATCTTCATCTCTGTCCCCCGCTTTCAACTTCTCCGCAAGACAATTGTTAACTCGGCTTCCTGTCCAGCATGTGATGACCCTTTTGAGTATGCTGATCACCTCTCCTTTCGATGCCCTCACGCCATCCAAGTTTGGCAAGATCTCAGGTTGCCGGTTCCCTCCTCACTGCACAAAATTTGGACGCTCCCACTCCCCCTGGTCTGTGCTCCAAGGTTTGGAACTCGGTGGCGCTCTCTATCCTCTGGAAACTATGGGATGCAAGAAATTCTACTACATTCCGAAATCTCTCCCTCTCCTCCAAGGACATTATTAGGAATATTGTGCAAGACCTTTCTCTGTGGATTTTTCGTTTCTCAAATGTAACTCTAAGGGATGCAACCAGGTCCTGACTTGCTTTCATAAATTCCCTCCCCGGACTCTGAGGTAATACTTTTGGATGGAAATATATCCAGGTGGGTACTCTCTCCCCCCGGTGACCGTTCAAAAAAAACATTCAACTTCTCCTTGTTCACCACGCCTTAGGTGAAAAAAAATGCACAAGATCAAACCTACGTAAGTTTGAGTAACCTCAGTTTTTTCATGCGCCATAATTGATGCACGGATGAATGCCTATATAAAGCATAAAAAGATGAGTAGAGAGGATCACGGAACAAATTTAAATTAACAGGCTCCGAGTCCTCCAAAATCAAACATATATCACTACACGAGAGTTGTGAAAAAATGTGAAAAATAAAGTCAGCACATAGATAGATTGTGAACATGCCGTTAAATTTCTACCGGTTGTGGCATTGTTTCCTTGTTTACTTTTACAACTTTTGCACCCGGTTCTGAACAAACTCCTGTGCTCCGCGATGACGTCAAAGAAAATGGCATCGCAATGGCGTAGCCGAAGGACACAAGTCCACCATAGGGATGTTGTCGCCGCTATGCTATCTCCGCTTCAATAGAATAGGGAAATTATTATGATTAACTACAGTTGAAGTATTAGAATAGGTAATGCAACCGTGGCAAAGCACGGGCATTTTACTAGTACATGTAATAAACAACAATAACCCCTGTCAACTTCTACATATGTCTAACAATTGTGCAGCTATATACCTCCAATATGCGCTAGTACATATTAAGGTCGCATTCAGGACAGGGAAACACTTGTTGCCATCAGAGATGCTTCTTCAACATATATATAGCATCGAATGCAATACGGTGAACGAGTGCTCGCCAAGTTCATGTCACGAACCCAAAACATATACCAGATCCTTAAGTTGTCTTAAGGGCATTATTACTAACTACGGATGAGTAAAAGCCAAAGAAGGTAGGCGCGGCGCCAAGAAGGTCTGACTTAGGCCCCGCTTGGCTGGCCGTTTTAGCTAAAGACAATTGTAGAAAAAATACAGACCTCGCTTGTGTTGTTTTCTTTCCGGCTGGATTTTGTACTATGACCAGCATAATACACTTGTAAATTAAATACACCTGTATATTTTACATTCAATCCAAGCATGGCCTTAAGGTACAATCGGGGCCGTCCCTTTGACTGACTCCCAAGATGATATAGGTGGGAGTTTACCAAACCATGTTTATCTGATGCTGCCTGGCAGCACGGTCCTCCTCAATCGTGGTGTGCATAGCACTAGAGATTTTTTGCATGTTTCCTCCAAACGCGGCAGGAGTTAATTCATATTCCAAAAAACTGAGGCACGGAAATTGGCAGGAAAGACACTTTCGTTTATGTATGGTAGATGAGGCATTTTGTTTTGGAAAGTACGTATTAATTTCACCACGGAAATCGATCTGTCCATAAACCAAAGCTCTCTTCATTTTGTGTGCCTATCCGCAGCCAACAACAAAGCCAATATATCAGCGATTGAGGAGAAGAAACGCGCTAACTGCGCGAGAGAGAGAGTAAAAATTCTCCGGCGAGATGGGATACCTGCCGGACACCAACGACCACGCCGGCTGGGTCGTCCACCGATCCGGTGACCTTGCAGTGGAGGAGGCGGAACAGCTGCTGCTGGCGGCAGAGGAGCTGGCGGCCGCCGCGGCGAAAAAGTTGGCGACGGCACTGGCGGCTGACCAGAAAAGCCACCGGACGACCACGCCGGAGGTAGCGCTAGCCGAGGCGGAAGCGGATGCTCATGCAGCAGGATCGCTGGCGGCGTCGGCGGAACGGTTGGCGGCGTCGGCCGAAGAGCTGAAGGCGGTGGCGGCCGCGGTAAAAACAAAGAAGAACAGATCCATGGCCGCAGCGAAGGAGGCGGCTGCACCGGCACCGGCTACGGCGGAGAAGGAAATGAGCTGCGCAGGCGGGGTTGCGGCGTTCTGCCTACTGGTTTTTCTGATGATAGGTTCCACCGGAGGCATCGCCTACCTGATGTCGCCGCCAGGAGGAGAAGGACCAGATGATCAACCGGAATATCCCTTCAACTACTCCGCCGCAATAAACTCCGTCTCCGGCCTCGACGCAACAACAACGGACCATGGGCTATCGTCGTCACTCGACCCGTCGTTCAACCTCACCCTTCGCGTCACCTCGACGAGCCCCCAGAGAAAATCATGCGTCGAGCCCGGGATGTACATGGAGGTGTCCTACCGACGTGTGGTACTCGCCACGAGCCCGACGACACAAGAACAACTCTGTGTCGGGCCCAAGGAGGCAATGGATCAACGAATCGTCGCGAAGGGGGTCGGAGTTCGTGTGGCGGGGGCCGTGTTCGACAGCCTCATGGCAGACATGCGGCGGTACGTGTTGGTGTTCCAAGTGACTCTCAGGCGGGCTGACAAGCACGCCGACGACGTGGTGGTGAAGTCCTGCGGGGGTAGGCTCGTCGGAGCCGGCGACGACCTAGAAACTATGTGCAACACACCTTTGCCCCTGCACAAAAGTTACGGTGATTCCGACTAAGTTCTCAATAATTTGCCGGATTACATTCAACATTCAAGTGATGATGAATAATCAAGATTTGACGCAATAAATTTTAGATTTTGTGATGGATATGTATTCTCGTCTTTTAGGGTTAAGTAATTTGCCTTTGGCCTTTCTGTTCAACTTTTGGTGAAGTCAACACTCAGTGTTTTTGTTTTGAATTTTGTTTTTCATCTGATGACCTAAAGCATTACAGCGCAGCTTTAAACATGAAGTTGATTCTTGAGGGCATTGTCGTGGAATCCAGATGTGCTAGGGTATAGCGTAGGGATGTGTTTTGTTCTTCCTATGCTCTTTTCTGATAGTGTAGGTGCATGCATGTGCCAATTATCTTAGGATCAGCTTTGTAAAAGGATTACATCACCATCTTGTAGCATTCAAACCGTGTACCTTTGATTCCTTTGTTTCGATCCTTTGTCTATAAAGGAGAGTGAAAGTCTATTTTGGTTGCCTACGAATGGAAGATTTAGCGACCAGCAACACGGCTCTCATGGGAAGCATCCTACATTGGGCTGGGAGGTGCATCAACTCCTCCTCGTCGGCATCAAGCAAGCCATCATCCACTTCTGTTCATATGCTGGGGCAGCAACCCCGAAGATATATGGTGCATGCTTGGCAGCAGAAAGCTCTGCGCCGCCACGGCTCTGGAGGCCATCTAAAATAGTGAAACAATTTGGGTAGCTCTCAAATATTATGCAAAGGCAATGCACAAAGTTTGGAGTGAAGGCTAGGTGTGTAAGACCAAAGGAGAAATGATTTTGATAATCCTTAATTAATAAATAGCCAAATTACCATTATCTATACTATACTACTCAAGTGAAGACAAAGGGTTCATCTTATGTTTCACTTACCGTTGAGATGACTCGGTAGTCAGATCTACTATGAACAATTTCCACTCCAGAATCAGACATTGCATGTGATCATATACACTGATAATTTGTCCATGGATTAATTAGTTTAATCACTAAGAATATGATTCTACTGCAACAGAATAAAAATCTCAGACATTTTAACCAACCATCACCATTGAATTACAAATGAAAACTCAAAACAGTTATTGCATAATCTTGTGTCTTGCTGTTGCACTGTTGACCCATGTTAAACCGCCAACAGCAGCGACATCATACATGACTAGATACAAGTTCACAAATAAAACATCTGAATATGCATGCTGCAAACCATTTCCCTTATCACACATGCTAAGTCGATTCAGTACACTTCATGGACCACAGGAAATTTATTAAACAGATCAAGATAAAACCGATTGGATCACAAGCAAATAACTCCAGCCAGAATCCATTGTCGACCATGATGATATTATTCAGTTGGATGGAAGCTTTTCTTTGAGGTAGGTGAGAACAGCTTTCGTTCCTCGCTCCAGAACAGTCCGCCTTATGCTGTGGGAAAAAGCAAAATGAGGCTGAGCATATCCTATTTTTCTGCTAGTGCATGTAGGACTACAGCTATCCTTTCCTTACTGATCCCCCTTTCGTCAAATGTAAGTTTCTGTTAGGACTGCCAAGGTCGTGTATTTGTATATCCTATACTGGGTTTCTTTGCCTGGCCTAGGCATCAAATGGTGCATGCTTATCCATCATCGGAAAGAAAAAGCGTGAGGATAGATGCTTACCTCCTGAGGGGGTTTCCATCCAGTTTGAGCACTTGCAGGCTAGGCTCAAGCAGACCCTGCTCATAAAATCCAAAATAAAATAAGTGTTTGAGCGAGAGATGGAAGAAATACAGAATTTGAGAGGAACTACTATTTATTATGAAATTTAGACATGATAGCATCTTTTAGGATTTCTGCAAACAACTATTTTGTACATATGCCGACAGACAGCTAACAAGAATATAACTGACGAATAAAAACAGATTTTAGTGAGGCACAAGAGACAAATAGCATAAATTATAACCACATTATTCTGACTTTTACTTTATCTTAAGTGTACAAGCTATTCAAGCCAAAAACATACCAGCTCGGACGGGAGCGCAGTTATATTGTTGTCCGACAGATCAAGCTCAACGAGAGCAGTAAAATCCTTGATACCCTGTTTAAGTGCAGAAATTTGAAATAGGCATATCATCAGCTGTTTGTAAAACCAGAAAACAGTACCATCGTCCTTGAAACTCTGATAGTTACCTCTGGTATGGTTGTAAGATGATTCTGACTAAGGTTAAGAATCCGCAGATGTTTTAACCGCAAGAGGCCAATAGGAAAATTCTGGAGTTTCATCCGTCTGCTCACAAATAAAGAGAAAATAAGTTTTCTAAAAATGCTTTCTGTAACTTAAATGTTTTGCATATTTTCCAACCTAAGATAGAGTTCCTGTAGTTTTGGTAATGAAGAAACCACGGAAGGTTCAGTTAATGAGGATGCATTGGCACTTAAATCCAGAACTTCAAGTTTTAATAGAGATTCAAGATCTGTGGACGATATCTGCAAGAAGAATTCCAACTGTTATAAATTGCATAAGATTTAGAACATCATTGAAGATTTCCATATCAAAGTTACTACTCACTCATCTATCCATTTTGTTCTACAAGACATTCTAAGCCGTATTTAAGCTATGTGTTGGCAATCGACCCAAGAGAAAACATTAGCCATTATAGGGATAATTGACATGGTATTCTAGTTAATAAAGGTATTGAATAGAAATGACGAAAGAATTTTGCAAAGCAATGAAGCATGACTGATAACATGAGAAGCAGTAGAAGGGTAGAATAGCTTTAATTGTTAAGCCAAAAACTCTTGTATGTTCAACAAAGAATCGATCGAGTTTCAAAAATTGTTGTCTACACTTTCATTTTAGGGCATCATGGTTCAATAGAGACACAATGCAAGACACATGCAATGATACTCACTCATAAAAATGAGAGAGAAATAGACATTGGACATCTATTCGTCAATAATAAGCCAGAAAATAAATGTAGCAAGACAAGATCATTATATTACCTCTGCTAGAGGATTATTGTCCAGCTTCAAGGAAGTGAGACTGGGTAGGGAGGAAACTACCATGCCAGGCCACTTTTTTATCTTGTTATTGGACAAAATCAGAGTCTGCGAAAAAGAAGTGGAAGATGAGAACATCAGTTAAGTTGGAACCTTTATATACATAAAGACCATGTAATTAAGTTAAACATCATCAATAACAACACAAAGGACAACATTGCCGTGTAAAAGAGACCCACTTGAAGTGATGAGCACAGGGACAACTCATTTGGCAGATCTTCTATCAAGTTCTTAGAAAGATCAAGTTTCACCACTTCACTTGTCTCCCAAGCTGCAGGGGGTACAGTGGGCACACCAAGACCACTCAAATTCAACTCCTACAACAACAACAACAACAACAACAAAGCCTGTCAGTCCCAAACAAGTTGGGGTAGGCTCACTGTTGTCTCTTATGTGATTTGTTCTTTTACATTGCCTATGTGTTTATTATATATTCTTAAAGTGACTGAGAAAATGAAGTAGCTGAGTTCTGGTATAGTAAATGATCATTTGAGTTTCCTACTGTAGCCCCTAATTTGACTCCTAGCAAAGATAATTGGCATCAAATTAGGGGCTACAGTAGGAAACTCAAATGATCATTTACTATACCAGAACTCAGCTACTTCATTTTCTCAGTCACTTTAAGAATATGTGCGCCTTCCCAGGTGAGTTTACCAAGAAAATGTACCTTTGAAGATGTAGATAAGCGTTTTGCTGCAGAAATCTGGTCGTCTTTGGTTGGGGTGTTCCTAGACCCTGATGCTGCAGGAGAAGTGTGTAAGATGTTACACTTGCATGTACGAAACAAGCAATGAAAATTAATAAACATTACAATCATAGCTAAAATGCATATGACCTCAGCACTTTCAGTTACCTTCCTCATCAGATGAAAGGCGGCTTCGCAGATACTTCAACAATGTTGATGTAGGTCCAGAAACCAAAGAACTGGCAACCAACATGGATTAATATGATGGCAACTCTATTTAGAATACAAACAAACGGGCTTTACAAAATTACGAGTACATGACTTGTAGCATACCTACGAAGTGCCCTCATAGGATTTCCACTGAGCAAAAGCTTTCTTAGCGTTGTCATTGTACCTTGAAATTGCAACCAATGCAGACATGAGTGTTCATAAATATAATGTTTGGTAAGAGAGTAACACGCCATATACTCAGCTCTTATTACATACACACATGCAAGATTGCAGCACTATAATATATACAACACATATACAAGACACACACATAAGTATTTTCATGCACATGCACACACAAAGAGATCATAGCTGTGCAATGAATCATTATTAGTGATCACATTGTTATTTAACCAAACAGGCAAGCAGCAGGAATTGTACTACAAAAGATAGTATGGCCCAGCACAAAACCTACCTAGTTCGGCTGGCAGGCTGGATAATGCGTTGTTTGACAAATCAAGGAAAGCGAGCTTGAGTTTACATGCTCCCACAGGATACTCCTTCAGCTGATAACAACAGTAGCACGTTCAAATAAAATAAAATATCAACAGATTATGATCTTGCTTCTTGTATGATGTTATGTCAATTCTAGCATAATGGACGCCAAGAGTTGTATTTTGGTCACAAAAAATGTTCAGTGTTCTCAATGCTCTCATAACACTAAGTCAGGATCAATCTATACGTCAGTTATTTGTATCATGACAACTTTCCATGGTTCCCTTGGACATGTAGTAATAAGTTAATTAAGCCTATGCTTCCAAACTGTGAGGAAAGATTATTTGGCATCATGGAACAGATAACTGGTGCTCTCTATTCACTGCATGCAACTATAAATAATCAGTAGCTGACAAAGACTCAAACTGAAATTGGTTAAACGATGCAAAATAAATGTGAACAGTGGAAAACTTATAAATTCATATTAACAGTTCTGTCATTTAACAAATGGAATAAAACCTGATTAGAGTGAAGATCAAGTGTTCCTAATTTTGGCAGCATGCCAATATCAGCTGGTATTGTCGACAATAAATTATTTCTGGGTCAGAAAATGGAAACAAAGTTAATTTAGATCATGAAAACCAGTTCGCAATAAAGAAAAGCGCAACTATATTCTGAAGTTGGATTAGAGAACTAACCCCATGTAGAACTCAGCTAGAGAAGAGCAGCCCTTTATGGAAGTAGGAATCAAGGTTATCTCTGGTATAAATAGGTTAAAAAAACTGTCAATGTTAATAGGTTGATGCTTGTACACATAACAGCAAACAACAGGGTAGATTAACTAACTGTTCTGGTGCAGATCCATTCGAACTAATTTTGAAAGTGCTCCGATACTAGCGGGAATGGTTGTAAGTTGATTTTTTGCTGTAAGTATTTAGATGTTAGTTTCAGGGAAACAAAAACTTGAACTAGCATTTATATTCAATAGTATTATGGCATTATTGCATACCAGCATTTAGCTCTGTAAGCAGTGTCCATGATGTGAACATGTTTTCTGGAAGTAGCACAAGCTTGTTTCCCTGACATTTCGTAGCGATTTAAGTTTTTTTTGCGATCAACAGTCAAGCAGCCCAACAAAAGGAAATATTCAACTTAAGTTCCATAAGGACTTTACCTCTAGATCAAATTTACTTAGCTTGCAGCAACCAGCAAGTTCGTCTGGTAATCTGGATATGTTGTTGTTTGATGCCTATAGACAATGCAATATATTATTTTGTGTATGTCCAGACTAGAGAATGAACAAGCGATATACTAATTCAGTAATGATCAACTGCAGATCGATAGAAGCCCCAAAAATTTATTCTGAAAATAGCTAATGCACTGACTACAGTTTACCTTCAGTTCTGACAAGTTCAAGCATCTGCCAAGGCTAGCTGGCAGCTCAGTAAGGCAATTATTTGAAAAGTCAACCCTGCCCAGAAAAAGTGGCACATTAATACGCGAATATTTAGCATCTCAGATAAGGCTTTGGGTTATGTGCTAATCAGCAACATCTATAACCCACAAAATGGTACTGATTGTTGCTGTGAGCCCTATAGTTAATTCCCACTGAATGACAAGATTCAGCATTAATGTTGATTCTTGGATAATTGTGATTGAGAAGAATGGATAAATCTGGAGTACCGAGTTAGACTGGGGCCCATAAGATTTTCAGCAAGATAATACATGGTGGATAAGTTGCTCTTTACAATGGCATAAACCGCACGGTATAGATGGAAGTCAATAAATGTTAAGTGAAGAAGGAAGAGTACATAATGGACTTACTTGACTAAAGCAGCAGCCAAGCCAATCTCTTCCGGTATAGTGCTTATTTGATTGAAAGAGATGTCCAGAGATTTTAGCAAAGGAAGGCTGCACGGAAGACAATTTCCATAAAGTGAGACAATAATAAAAAGGTCAGCACCGAGACTACTGAATTAGTTAAATCCACGACATACTCTCCAATAGCTGCAGGAAGGGAAGATATCTGATTGTGGCTTATGTTTAACACCACGAGAGAAGACAGATTCCTAAGGTCCTCTCTCAGCATTTCGAGGTTATTATGAGCCAGTATGAGCTTCTGGAGGTCCACTCCCTGAAATTCAAGCAAGGCCCGCACGGTTAGCCTTAACTAATTGTACCATATTATAGCTTTATGCACAGAGGCACCGAATGCGCAGCTTACCTCCCACCATTTGTCGTCGAGGCTGCCTGTTTCCAAGTTGTTGTACACCTCCCCGGGCACCTCGCTGAAGAAGGAAATATTACGCGCAGAGGTTCCGTCAGAAGGACAGTAACAGGTACAGCAAAGACGGGACAGGGGTTACACCTAGTGTACGAAACAGGGGAAATCCATGAACAAGCTCCACAGGCTTATCGTGGGTTACGTTGTACGATTTGTATTCGACCTCTGAGAACGCCGTGATGTTACAATGCAGTACAGCATGGTAAGTAGTAAGTTGGGCTGAAAGTAATAAATGGTACTGTAGTAACAAAGAATCTGCCCAAAAAGCAGCTTCTAAATGGCAGTGAGGTTGCGCAGCCATTTCAGCGTCAGTTACAGCGGGCTTCGTGCGCCGGCGAGGGATCCAACACATTTTTCGCGTGCTGGCGAGGTACTAATCCGGCGCGTTTACACCGGTTGGAATGAGCCGCATCGCATCTGAATCTGAGCAGGCAGTGGTTTGTATGCAGGGAAATGATAGCCCATTTTACCATGGGTTGACGGCGCAGTCGACATGGGCCAGAAAGAACCAACCAGTGGCGGGGTGGAACGGATCGGGATCCAGCTCTCTCGAACAAGCAGCAGATGGATGATGGGGGATTTGGTTTGAATCGAAACAGGGGGAGACGGAGGGAGGGAGGAGAGGGGCGTGGACCTGAGGGAGCGGTTGGAGAGGTTGAGGGAGCCGGACTCCCTGGCGGACTTGAGGATCCGCTCCATTCTCGTCCAACTTCCGGCTGGCGGCGGCGGAGGGTCTTCAGATCGCCATTGCCGCCGTGCAGCTACTACTACAGCAGCAGAGCAAAGCCAGCCCAGGAGAGGAGGCCCAGCAGCGGTTGAGGGGAGAAATGACAGTCAAGCGCGGCGTGGCATTCGCACCGATCGTGCACCCACATCCAACGGCCACGATGCCTCCGTGGTGACGGCACTCGATCTGAACAGTCCATGACCATTTGCGGTTGACTTTCAATTTCTTCTGAAGTAAACAACCCCCCCCCCCCTCTCTCAAAATGCAATGCATATTATGTTTTTAAAAGTCAAGCAAGTGTATGTTTGACCATGTTTACAGAAAATATCCATGTGTTTTTACAACACAAATCCATCTCTATGGCTCGTTTGCGAGCTTTTCAACCTCCTTCACAAATACGCAAAGCAACCCGTTCTAAGTTTGAAATCCACGACACCGATACTCGAGTTTCGTGTTGCCGCATCTTCTCATCAATTTTTGCCTAGTATAATTTATGGACCAATGTGGGGCAATAATTAAGAAGCTTTTGAAGATGGTATGTTATATGCTCCATTGTCACAAGTTAACCAAAGTCAAGTGGCTCGATAATGTGAATAATCTATGTGAACACAGTAATCGGCGTGAGAAAAAAATTGAATACAACAAACCCCTTGAATATTGGCAGTGGTGGGCCAGAGTGTAACGTCTCGACAATAAATTCATTTTGTATAATTTAGAATTATCTATTTAACACGTTGGCTATTTTCTTGCATCTCAATAGGCAAGCATACACCATAGAAACATTTTTCGGTCTCCTCATGAAATTTTCATCTCTACGGCCTCCTCGCGAACACATATCCATCTCTATGGTATCTTTTTGAACTTTTCAACCTTCCTTTCCTTCTTCTTCTTCCTATCTTCTTGTTCTAGTGTTTCCCTTCCACTACTTCTTGGCCCTTCTGCACTTGCACACACATTGTTTGTGCTATTTTTAATGCATGCAAGGTTCATGAAGTGATCTAAATTACTATCCTTTATTGTCTCCTTGCTTTGTTTCATTGGACTGACAACATGAGGTAGATCTGCAGGGGTTGTAAACCACATCATCATTGTGTTGGAAATATGCCCTAAAGGCAATAATAAAATGTTATTATATATATTTCCACGTTCGTAATTAATGTTTATATTTATATGCTATAATTACAATGACACTGACTATGAGATTCAGAAAAAAACTAATTTGCATGTGTGGAAATGTAAACACCAAGAGTTCCTGGTTTAGCCTCTAAGACCAGCTCATGTGCTAACTGATGATTACGTTTTCTTAATCATGGACATTGTTCTTGTAACAAGGATGTCAGTAGCAATGGGAACATATTGTTAGCAGAACAATGATGTTGAACCGACCCCAGTATTAAATGATATACTTAGAGATCACATCGTATCAACGTTATAAGTCATATCATAAAATGTTATCATATACGTAATTCCTTAGATCATGAGAGTATCGAGTTGCTTCACACAGGAAGACATGCTTTGGTTCTTAGATGAATCCTCCCGTAAATGGGAAGTAGTAAAATAAGTTCTGGGTATGTCAGATGGTGTGGCTAGTGACTGTGATAGTTCAAGAATGTGATATGCTCCTTCACGATGAAGAGATATTGACTTTGGGCCCACTCGGTATGACGGTATCCAATCTAGTCTGGCCAGACGCATTGTGATTTAATCACGGGGATACCGGAATACAATAACGAAAAATAGAGACAAACGAGCAAAGAGGATAACGAGTGGCTTGTGTTCAAGAAGTTGTTACACATGGGTGCCAAACATCTCTCCTCTAACTTTGTCATATATCACGAAGCAAAGGGAATGGTACATGACTAAACATAATGGTTCACTCGAAGTTTCTTCGTGTATGTGCGGGAGTCAACATAGGTGTCCATGGCTCCGCTGTTGATTATTGGCTATTGACAAAAGGTTGTTGACCTATGTCCGAAAGATGTTCTGAGTCATGTCCGCATTATACCGAACCTATTGGGTCACACACTTAACGAGCACACTAGTAGAAAACAGGGCTTTGGTTCAGGCCTCTCCAGCCGATTTGTCCCGGTTCTGCCACGAACCAGAACCCATGGGGGTCATACGTCCCGGTTCGTGCGCCCGGGGGCCGGCCGGGCCTCGTGGAGCATTGGTCCCGGTTCGTCTGGGGGCATATGTCCCGGTTCTAGACAAGAACCGGGACCAATGGGCCTCGCTCCTGGCCCACAACCACTAGTCCCGGTTTGTGGCTCAACCCGGGACGAAAGGCTGGCCATTAGTACTGGTTCCAGCCACAACCCGGGACGAAAGGCTGGAAATTAGTACCACCTCGCTAACCGAAGTGGAGTTAGACCTGTTTATAAGCACAGGTCCGCGTGGACTTATCGTAGCATAACAAGTTCACTAAAGGCCGTACACGGAGAAATTCATCTGTATCCTGTACTCTGTCCGAGGAAATTTCGGACGGAGCTCGTTTGGTTGGCAGATTTTCAAGATGTGCCCACGAGGCGGGGACCGTCTGTAAACCCGTATGGGATGAAAATCCCATACGGGTATTACAGATGGTTCCCGCCTGGTCGGTAGACTTGCGAGATCTGCCAACCAAGCGTGCTCCGTCTGAAATTCACCATGACAGAGTACAGGATATGGAGTATTCTTCCGTTGACGTCCTATAATGAAATTGCTATACTTTTTTTGTTTTTGTTTTCCAATCAAACAAAACACAAGGTCCCTATAATGAAATTGCTATACTTTTTTTGTTTTTGTTTTCCAATCAAACAAAACACAAGGTTCCTATAATGAAATTGCTATACTTTTTTTGTTTTTGTTTTCCAATCAAACAAAACACAAGGTTCCTATAATGAAATTGCTATACTTTTTTTGTTTTTGTTTTCCAATCAAACAAAACACAAGGTTCCTATAATGAAATTGCTATACTTTTTTTGTTTTTGTTTTCCAATCAAACAAAACACAAGGTTCCTTTAATGAAATTGCTATACTTTTTTTGTTTTTGGTTTCCAATCAAACAAAACTATGCAGGCCGACTGTCATTCAAGGCCATTAGTCTCGGTTCCAGCAACCTGATGGTCCAGTAGTCCCGGTTCCATCTACGAACCGGGACCAATGACGGCGCTTCGTCTTCCGCGCGCGCCCGACGAGCTTTCCCATGCGCGTGCGGCGCGCATTGGGAAGCCGCGCACGCGCATGGGAAGCTCGTCGGGCGCGCGCCCGACGAGCTTCTCAGGCGCCTATAAGTAGACGAAGGCCGGGAGCACACCGACTCATCTCATCTCATCTTCCCTTCTCATCCCTCTCGCGCCCGACGAGCTTCTCGCCGCCATGTCGGGGTCGCCGCTACGATGGCCGTCCGAATCCGACACCCCGTCGGACGAGGACAATTCCGAAAGGCGCAAGTTTTGGGACCCGCCTCTGAAGCGGCGGCCTAGACAGCGCGGGCGACGATCGTGCGCCGCCGACGACAACCCGCCCCCCGCCGCCGACGACAGTCCGCCGCCCGCCGACGACCCGTTGGAACGGCTGGCGGAGCTGGAACGGCTGGAGGCGCAGGAACTTCGCCGTGCCGATCGTGCGGAGAAGTCGCACGAACCTGGCCAAGGCGAGGGCCAAGAAGAAGGAGAAGAAGAGGGCCGAGATGATGGCGCGCGTCGAGGAGAAAGTCGCGTCGGAGGAGGCCACCAAGCGGGTGGCGCCCAGCGACGACGATGAGGGCGCCGGGACCTCCGCCAAGAAGCAGAAGATCGAGTAGTTTAGCTCTAGTCGTTAGATTAGACGCTTCTAGCTTCGATCTTCTGTAATAAATATTATGAATTATATATATATTTTTGGTTTGTTAATCGTGATTGTTTTTTTGTTAATCGTGACATCATTGTTGTTTGTTAATCGTGATTGTTTTTTAATAATTGTTTGGAATTCAAAAAATTAAATCATGTGACAAGACCTAAGGGTTATAATGATTGATATCTTACTATTGTCAGGAAAACAACCAGTGCAGACTTGGAAACTAGGGGAGATAGAACCTGAAAGTTAAGCGTGCTCGGGCTAGAGTAGTGAGAGGATGGGTGACCGGTCGGGAAGTTAGATGATTTGGAATGAGTGTTGATTAGAGATTAAATTGTGAAGTAGTGAGGAGGGGTGATTAGAGATTAAATTTTCAAATAATTCAAAGATTCAAAAATGAAAATAATCCAAAAAAATATAAAAAAAACAAATTTCGAAAAATTTCCTTTAGTACCGGTTTTTAACATGAACCGGGCCTAAAGGTCCTCGAGCCCCCCGCTCTAGCCGGCTTCCACGTGGATGCCCATCTGTCCCGGTTCGTAAGCGAACCGGGTCTAAAGGTCATGGGCTTTAGTAACGACCCTTTAGTCCCGGTTCCAGAACTGGAACAGAAGGCCCTCTGGAACCGGGACAAATGGGCCTTTTTCTACTAGTGGCAGTAGTCTGTTAGAATGCTGGAATGGTAGAAGGTTTAGTGGAAGCAAAGCAGAATAGTTCATACGGGTACCGGAAGTAGTTCTGGAGATTTATGCAATAGTTCATAAGGGCACCAGAAGTAGTTCTGGGTATTTAGGGATATGTCCGGATCACTCTGGAGTAGTCCCAGGTGGTTCCGGAACATATGAGAATGGTACTGGGGAAGTCCTGGATCAACCGGAATAGTTTCCAGATAATCGCTGGGCGTCCCGACAACCTTCGCGGTCATCGGGTGGCTTAAACTGTAACTCGGATGGTCTTGGAAACTATCCGGATGGCTCCGGAATGTCCGAGAACGGTCTCGGAAGGTCATGGAAGTGCTCCAGAAGGTTCCAGAATGTCCCAAAACGATCCCGGAAGGTCCCGGAAGCTTCTGGAAGGTTCCGGAAGTTTCTGGGCAGTACTACCCACTACCCCACGCCCCTAGCCTTGGGGGGCAAGCCACCTAGGCTGCCCTGGGCGGCCAAGGGGTGGGGACGCACCTAAGAAAGGGGAATCCTCCTCCAGGTGGAATTACCAAATCCCATTATGGCAGGTTTCCGGTGGGAAGGTGTGGAAAGGTTTGGAAGGCTTGGGAGTCCAAGTTGGACTCCCAATCCTCCTTGGGCTGCGCCCTAGGCCTCCTTGCCACCTATATAAGGTGAGCCAGGGGGAGGGGGAGATACACACAACTTGTCCCCAAGGCCTATGCGCCACCCTCCCTCCTCTAAACCCCGTTGCTCCACAATTAGACCCCGGATTAGACGCTGTTCTAGATCGGAATCCGTTAGGGTTTTCTCCCTCTAGTTTTCTCGGTGGCGTTCATCTCTGGACGGCGGAGCGCTGCTGGATTGCTGCTACGGGATGTGTGGATACTAATGGAGGGGTCGTACCTTCGACCCTTCTTCGAGGAGCTTGTTCGTGGGACTTGTCCGTGGGACTAGATTGCGGGACGGTTCGAGGAATCGATATCCTCGCGGTTGGGAGGTCATTGAAATTCCTAGCTGCGGGGATCTGCACCGACGATCTTCACCAACTCCACTTCCGCTACATCGGTTGGTGAGCGATGACCTAAAACCTTGTATGCAATCTTCTTGATTGATCTTGGGTTCTTGATTCGTAGGCCGAATTTTTTTGTTTTCTACTACGTTTCCCAACAGTGGTATCAGAGCGATCCTTGATTAGATGCATGTTTAGGTCTAGATCATATATGTGATATGAGGCATTGATTTTCTTGTTGCTTTCCTGTCATGTGATTTTTTCTATGCTTGATGGCAAGTTGAGGTTTTGCTACAAGGATTGAGTTTTCCATCGATCCCTCTATGCTGCTTTCAGTATGCTGGTTTCCTTGATCATGGTCTACATCAAACTCCTTGGATCTCATCTTAATATCGCAATAGAAGATTTAACATGGAGGGGCTTGTGGATTTTATGAACTCAAATCCACACGGGGGTCACGCGTTGAACGAAGTTTGGCTTGTGGCATTAGTTGCTACACGCACCCCGAACGTTAAACTAGCAACATTGAAGTATCGTGTTTGGTTTGTTTAGGGAATAACGTTTGCATGTAACCTGCTAATCAACCACGATAAAATTTGCAACAACCCGTGTAGATAGCGATCTAACTTATGTTTGCAGAGTATGCATGTGATGTGGTATAGCCTTCAAGATTTGCAATGTGTTTGTATGAGATGCTATATGATGTAATATTTATTCGCGACCTGCATGTCGTGGTACGACATGATGACTGGAGTCATATGATTGTCACTTAATTATGGCCTGCGTCCCAAAACCGTTTATTAGCTCGAGGCAAAGCAATAGATAGATGCAAGGTGATGATCTACGATGCGAAGGTGGACCCCGACGCACATGCCGGAAGCCGTGGTGATGTTCCCGGCGCCAAGGACAAAGTTGGTGGACATGGTGACTTCAACCACGACGACGTGAAGACAATGAAGACTTCACGAAGCAAAGGGCTATACTATATCACATAATTTTATGAACTGTTTGTGATGTTTATCCCTTTGATGCACCCTTGTTTGATGCGCGGTAGTCGTATTTTATTAGGGTGATCTCTCGCAAAACAATATAAAGTTGATAGTGTTCTTCCAACTGTAGCACCGTCTATACTATGTTTCACATCGGAGCAGGTCATGTCACATGGGTGCACACGGTGTGACGCATAAAAGGCGGGTGTGTTAAGAATACACTGCAATTACACTTGGTTGTCTTGACGGTTTGGATAAAAGTTTGCTACCGGAACACGACCATCGAAAGATGAACAAGAATCACCTTTGGCGTGATTGGCAAGTTGGCCTACCGGTCCAGTCTAGGTCATCAGTGATGTCACATCAATGGCGGACGATTGGGTTGGATCTTGAATCACTCCAGTATCAATTACGAGAGATATTGATCTGAGTGGGAGTGCACTTATTAATTAAATTGATTAATCACAAGTGCAACTTAATTATGAACAAAGTCTTAGTATTTGCATTATCGTTGTAGAATAATGGCTCGCGTTACCACCTTCCCAATTGATTTTGATTAACTGTATTATCTGGTAAAAACTTTACGATTGGTACCGTATTGTGAGGACTATCCTCAATAGTGTCGGAAAGGAGCTTGTCCTATCGCAAATTTTTGATGCTCTCCCGCTGATGCTATAGATGATGTGACTTACGTCCATAATCCAAAATGCTAGAATTCCACCACAGCTAAGTGCATTGTTTTCACCACCATGAAACCCGAACTTCGAAACGTTTGCGATAGTTATGTTATATTCATGGAACTGAAAAATTGTTTTCAGTAGTAAGACAATTAATGTTGGATATAAGATATCTAGTACAATGTATGATTGTAAGCATTAGTGAAAATGTTCACTGTGCTCTAAACAAAAACTAATAAGTGTGGGATCCAGAAGAACACCGATCATATGATGATGAGAATTAAGGGAAAGGAAGTCCAAAGGATGTTAGTAAGACTCACACGCCGGAAATTCCATGGCATGCGCCACCCTTGATCATATGTGATCTTCTGTGAGTAGGAGTGACATTGGAAATAGAACTATGATACGTATAAAGGCAAAGCGAAAAAAGACTGGAATATCCAGCTCAGAAATGAAAGTCATACGAAGTTATAGATGAATTCATTGCTGGTCAAAAGATGTACTTCTTGGGAATCATGATTAAGTGGTTAATCTTAATTCTTGTATATTGTGATTAAACTGTTGATCACTAGAATATCACTTCAATTGCATATCGTTGCAAGTCGATGCAAGAAATACTATGACCTTTAGGACTAGCTAAATGATGAGTTTTGACACACACGAGAACACGGTAAAAGGTTTACTATACTGTGTGTTGACTCTATGATTATCTTCATAATTCATTTTAGAGTTGAGTAAATTTTTACTACACTTTAGCCTTGTTGCAAAACATCATTTTTTGAATCATGTTTATTGCAAGAGAGTTGTTCAAAGCTATGAATAACATAAAGGTCACACTTCTATTGTGAATAGGTTGTATGCTATGAATCTTGATAATAATGCTAAACATTCATAACACTGACGCTAAACGTCGCAAGACTAACAGAAATACCACAAGTGTGTGGCACTGCAGTTTGTCACAAGTGACATAACATGCATGAAGAATTTCCATAAGTGATGGACTTTTGAGTCATATGATTATGAATCACTTGACGCGTGCATACTTTGTCTAAAAGTAATGTGACTAAAAACACCGTTGATAGGCCATGCATTAACGGGCAACTAAATTATTGAAAATCATACATGATGATGTGTGTAGTCCAATAAGTGTAGTTGTGTACTGTGGATTTTCTATCTTCACTCATGAACTGAAGTAAATATATGGATATATGTTCAGTGGAGACATACGTCTGAAATCTTTGAAACGTTCAAGGAAAATTAGAGTGAAATAGAAATTTATTGTAACAAGAAATAATGCTTCTGCAAATTAGATTGTAGAAAGTAATATTTGAGTTACAAGTTTAGCGAACGTCTGATGAGTTGTGAAAAGGTGTCATAACTTGTGCCTCGCGGAACTCAACTAAGAGTAAAGTGTTCGAGAGACATAATCAAGCCATGTATGACACGGTAAGATCAAATATGACGTTTATCAATTTGCCATTATACTTATTAAAGTTATGCGTTAGTGACTACGACTTTTACACTGAAAAGTGTTGGGAAACGTAGTAGAAAACAAAAATTTCGGCCTACGAATCAAGAACCCAAGATCATCCAAGAAGATTGCATACAAGGTTTTAGGTCATGGCTCACCAACCGATGTAGCGGAAGTAGAGTTGGTGAACACCGTTGGTGCAGATCCCCGCAGCTAGGAATTTCAATGACCTCCCAACCGCGAGGATATTGATCCCGCATACCGTCCCACGATCCGTTGCGCGATCTGTCCCGCGATCCGTCCCGATCAAGTCCCACGAACAAGTCCCTCGAACTAGATCTCCGAGGAAGAAGAAGGACCTCGAAGAAGGATCAAAGGTATGATCCCTCTACCGGTATCCACACATCCCGATGTAGCAATCCAGCAGCGCTCCGCCGTCCAGAGAAGAACGCCACCGAGAGAAACTAGAGGGAGAAGAGCCTAGCGGCGTCCGGACTAGAACGATCTAGCCCGAAGAGAATTAGAGGCGCGTGGGATTTAGCTGGGGCAGCCTTGGGGCTTTTCTGGTGTATCTTTGGGGCTACCCCTGCCCCCGAATATATAGGTGGAAGCCTGGGGTCGTAACTTGGGCGAGGGTTCTCCCCAAAGTCGGTTTTGGCCACCAGGAGGAGTCCAACACGGATTCTAGTACGAAACGCCGCGGACTACGGCGTCTAGGGGGGAAACGCCAGGGACCCTGGCGTTTTGCTCTAGGACTCAAGGAAAGTCCTTTTCCTTCCGAGTTACGACCTTGTGGACCTTCCTACTTGGTCTAACGTCGGTTTCCGCGGTTCGGAGAGTTCCATAACCCTTCCGGATACTTCCATAAGCTCCCGGGAACCTCCCGGAACCTCCCAGAACATTTTTGGAGCTCCCGAAACAATTTCCCGATGATTCATAACCTTTCCACAACTATTACCGAATGTTGCAAAACCTTCCGAGACTATTACGGATGTCTTGTTACTACTTCAAGACTCTTCTTGAATGTTCCGGAATCATCCGAGACCGTTCACGAATATTCTGAAACCATTCGGCACAACCTAGAACACTTCTAGTGCTACCCGGAAACACTTCCGGTTCCACCCGAAACAATTTCGGTACCCTTTCTCTTTTCATCTCCTAGTTCTCTAATAGATTACTACTCGTTAAGTGTGTGACCCAATAGGTTCGGTATAATGCGGACATGACTCAGAACATCTTCCGGACATAGGTCAACAACCTTTTGTCAATGGCCAATAATCAACAGCGGAGCCATGGACACCCATGTTGACTCCCGCACATACACGAATAAACTTCGAGTGAACCTTTATGTTTAGTCATGTACCATTCCCTTTGCTTCGTGATATATGAAAAAGTTTAGAGGAGAGATGTTTGGCACCCATGTGTAACAACTTCTTGAACACAAGCCACTCGTTATCCTCTTTGCTCGTTTGTCTCTATTTCTCGTTATTGTATTCCGGTATCCCCGTGATTAAATCACAATGCGTCTGGCCAGACTAGAATGGATACCGTCATACCGAGTGGGCCCAAAGTCAATATCTCTTCATCGTGAAGGAGCAAATCCCATTCTTGAACTATCACAGTCACTAGCCACACCATCTGACATACCCAAAACTTATTTTACTACTTCCCATTTATGGGAGGATTCATCTAAGAACCAAAGCATGTCTTCCTGTGTGAAGCAACTCGATACTCTCATGGTCTAAGGAATTACGTATATGATAACATTTCATGATATGACTTATAACGTAGTTACGATGTGATCTCTAAGTATATCATTCAATACTGGGGTCGGTTCAACATCATTGTTCTGCTAACAATATGTTCCCATTGCTACTGACATCCTTGTTACAAGAACAATGTCCATGATTAAGAAAACGTAATCATCAGTTAGCACATGAGCTGGTCTTAGAGGCTAAACCAGGAACTCTTGGTGTTTACATTTCCACACATGCAAGTGAGTTTTCTTCTGAATCTCATAGTCAGGGTCATTGCAATTATAGCACAGAAATATAAACATTAATTACGAACGTGGAAATATATATAATAACATTTTATTATTGCCTCTAGGGCATATTTCCAACAAAAAGAGCATCATCAAATCTGTTGAAATGACACCATATTAGATGTGGTATGGACTGTTAAAACCATGTTGTCTTTTCTTAAAATTTGGGTATATGAGGCATATGTTTGACATACTCAAAACCCCAAATCAGATAAGTGCTACTTTGTTAAGGTTATGCCAAAAAGTTTTGGTATTCCTCTATCACTACACAAAAGCAAAACTGTTTGTTGTTAAGAACGATGTGTTTTGAAGAATAATAGTTTCTTACTCCCTCCGTTCCAAAATAACTGTCGTAGCCTTAGTACAATTTTGTACTAGAGCTAGTACAAAGTTGAGTCAGTTATTTTGGAACGGAGGGAGTACAAAAAAGTGAGTGGGAGGACAGTGCAACTTGTCAAAGATTGTTGAATCTTCAAAAAAGTGTGTAGCTGAACCACACAGGTTAGACAAAACTCGTAGAAACATTTTTATGTAAATGAGATATTGTTGTTGGACAACAATAAACCTGCGATATACAAAGAAGCGTTGATGGGCCCTGACTCCGGGATTTGGCTAAATGCCAAATAATCCGAGATAGTATCCATGTAAGTAAGTCAAGTTTTGAACTTGGTAGACCCTCTGAAAGACTAAAAGTCTGAAGAATATATATATGGATCTATAATTGATTCGGATGAAATTGTTTTATCCATAAAGCTCAACTCGTTGGAAAAATTGTTTTCTAGCAAGTTCAAAGGTTAACTACGACGAAATAGTTTCGACCATAGAGATGCTTTAGTCAGTTCGGGTTATATTAACAATTACTACATATCTCATTTATAGGATATGGTAGAATGAACGTCAAAACAAAGTTTCTACACGGAAATATAAGAAAGGACGTATATGTGATACGACCGGAATGTTTTGTCGATTCAAAGGATGCTAAAATAGATGCAAGCCTTGGATGTCCAGTGATGGACTGAAGCTGGCATAATGGAGTTGGAATTTTCGTTATGATGAAATTGCCAAAGAGTTTGTTTTCATCAGGAATAACGAAGATGCTTGAATGTTCAAGAAAGTAAGTGGGAGCTGAATGATATTTCTAAAACCTTATGTAGATGACATATTGTTGATTAGAAATGATGTAAATTTCTTGACACGAATAAGGACTTCATTGAAAATAGTTTTCAATTGAAGAACTTGGGCTAATATAGCATTAGTATTGAGCAAAGTGATCTATGAAGATAGTAAGTGCCTGATCATGCTAAAGCCAACACTACATATTGATATGATACTAAAGTAGTTTAGTATGAAACGCCAAGAAGGATGTTTTTGCCGAGGTCATGGTGAAAAGTTGTTTGCATAAATCGGTGTTCATGAACACAGATAAGCAAAAGCACGTGAATTTAATTCCACTCACCTGTGTGTTTGGACAAATCATGTACACCATAATATGTAAAACAACCAGATATGTCCAATGCTCCAAAAGGTTTTGAGCAAGATACCAAAGTGATCAAGATGTTTATCATTGGACAAACAATGAAAAGTTAAACTTATGAAAGATAAGACATGTTTCTCAGAAAATGGAGATAATGAAGAGCTCGTTGTAATAAGTTACACCAGCTGGATTTTTGATGTAAAATAGTTACACCAATTCAGTCTTCATACTTACTCCGACCGATTTTCGATTTTAATTGGGATTATATGTTTCACACGTAAGGGTGGCACAGTATGAAGGAACTGTGTTAAGTTAGATACTGTGGCGAATTCTATAACACATGCTAAGTATATTGTTGCTTACAGAAGTAACAAGGGAAGGTATTTTGAATCATCAGTTCATTTATGAACATGGTATGGTTTCCTAGATGCTTGAAGCTCATGGAACATTGATGAATGATTTCATGACTTATTCTAAGGAACCAAGGTCCTACCAAATGATTCAAACATATACAAGCTAAACTGAGAAAATTAGTGAATTTTATGATAGCGTGAAAACGCGAAGATATGCAAAATACAAACGGGCCTGCAACGTCATATCCGATGATGAAGTCTATACCACAAATGAAGCATGTATTACACCAGTATGCCATATGTGTAAAGTGCTCAAGCACTGATAATATTATTGACTCTAGTGCAAGTGAGAGACTGTTGGAAATATGCCCTAGAGGCAATAATAAAATGTTATTATATATATTTCCACGTTCGTAATTAATGTTTATATTTCTGTGCTATAATTGCAATGACCTTGACTATGAGATTCAGAAGAAAACTCATTTCCATGTGTGGAAATGTAAACACCAAGAGTTCCTGGTTTAGCCTCCAAGACCAACACATGTGCTAACTGATGATTACATTTTCTTAATCATGGACATTGTTCTTGTAACAAGGATGTCAGTAGCAATGGGAACATATTGTTAGCAGAACAATGATGTTGAACCGACCCCAGTATTGAATGATATACTTAGAGATCACATCGTAACAACGTTATAAGTCATATCATGAAATATTATCATATACGTAATTCCTTAGACCATGAGAGTATCGAGTTGCTTCACACAGGAAGACATGATTTGGTTCTTAGATGAATCCTCTCGTAAATGGGAAGTAGTAAAATAAGTTCTGGGTATGTCAGATGGTGTGGCTAGTGATTGTGATAGTTCAAGAATGTGATATGCTCCTTCACGATGAAGAGATATTGACTCTGGGCCCACTCGGTATGACGGTATCCATTCTAGTCTGGCCAGACGCATTGTCATTTAATCACGGGGATACCGGAATACAATAACGAGAAATAGAGACAAACGAGCAAAGAGGATAACGAGTGGCTTGTGTTCAAGAAGTTGTTACACATGGGTGCCAAACATCTCTCCTCTAACTTTGTCATATATCACGAAGCAAAGGGAATGGTACATGACTAAACATAATGGTTCACTCGAAGTTTCTTCGTGTATGTGCGGGAGTCAACATGGGTGTCCATGGCTCCGCTGTTGATTATTGACTATTGACAAAAGGTTGTTGACCTATGTCCGGAAGATGTTCTGAGTCATGTCCGCATTATACCGAACCTATTGGGTCACACACTTAACGAGCAGTAGTCTGTTAGAATGCTGCAATGGTAGAAGGTTTAGTGGAAGCAAAGCAGAATAGTTCATACGGGTACCGGAAGTAGTTATGGAGATTTATGGAATAGTTCATAAGGGCACCAGAAGTAGTTCTGGGTATTTAAGGATATGTCTGGATCACTCTGGAGTAGTCCCAGGTGGTTCCGGAACATATGAGAATGGTACTGGGGAAGTTCTGGATTAACCGGAATAGTTTCCGAATAATCGCTGGGCGTCCCAACAACCTTCGCGGTCATCGGGTGGCTTAAACTGTAACTCGGATGGTCTTGGAAACTATCCGGATGGCTCCGAAACGTCCGAGAACGGTCCCGAAAGGTCCTGGAAGTGCTCCAGAAGGTTCCGGAATGTCCCGAAACGATCCCGGAAGGTCCTGGAAGCTTCTGGTGTTGGGGAACGTAGTAGAAAACAAAAATTTCGTGCCTACGAGTTAAGAACCCAAGATCATCCATGATAGATTGCATACAAGTTTTAGGACAATGCTCACCAACAATTGCAGCGGAAGAAGAGTTGGTGAAGTTCGAGGACGTAGTGGAAGTAGTCGAAGTAGATCTCACAAGAACAGTCCCTCGATCTATCCCACGAACAAGTCCCACGAACAGATCTCCGAGAAGAAGAAGAAGCTCCTCGAAGAAGGATCAAAGGTATGATCCCTCTACCGGTATCCACACGTCCCGATGTAGCAATCCAGCAGCGCTCCGCCGTCCAGAGAAGAATGCCACCGAGAGAAACTAGAGGAAGAACAGCCTAGCGGCGTCCGGACTAGAACGATCTAGCCCGAATAGAGATTTCGAGGCGCGTGGATTAACTAGGGCAACCTTGGGGCTTTTCTGGTGTAGTTTTGGGGTTGCCCCTGCTCCTGTATATATAGGTGGAAGCCTGGGGTCGCAACTTGGGCGAGGGTCCTCCCCAAAGTCGGTTTTGGCCACCAGGAGGAGTCCAACACGGATTCCAGTACGAAACGCCGCGGACTACGGCGTCTAGGGGGAAACGCCAGGGACCCTGGCGTTTTGCCCTAGGACTCAAGGAAAGTCCTTTTCCTTCCGAGTTACGACCTTGTGGACCTTCCTACTTGGTCTAACGTCGGTTTCCGCGGTTTGGAGAGTTCCTTAACCCTCCGGATACTTCCATAAGCTCCCGAGAACCTTCCGGAACCTACCGGAACATGTCCGGAAGTCCCGGAACAATTTTCCCGATGTTCCGCAACCTTTCTAACACCTATCACAAAATGTATTGTGATCACTCAAGACCATTCTTGAATGTTCCGGAATCATCCGTGACCATTCGGTACTACCTAGAACATTTCTTATCGCTATCCGAAACACTTTCGGTTCCACCCGAAACAATTCCGGTACCTTTCTCTTTTCATCTCCTAGTTCTCTAACAGATTACTACTCGTTAAGTGTGTGACCCAATAGGTTCGGTATTATGCGGACATGACTCGGAACGTCTTCCGGACGTAGGACAACAGTCTATTATCAATAGTCAATAATCAACAGCGGAGCCATGGACACCCATGTTGACTCCCACACATACACGAAAAGACTTCGAGTGAACCTTCATGTTTATCGTATACTATTCCCTTTGCTTCGCGACATATGACAAAGTTAGAGGAGAGAAGTTTGGCACCTATGTGAAACAACTTCTTGATCACAAGCCATCAGTTATCCTCATTGCTCGTTTGTCTTCATTCCTCGTTATGTATTCCGGTATCCCCGTGACTGAATCACAAAGTGTCTGGCCAGACGAGAATGGATACCGTTATACCGAGTGGGCCCTGAGTCTATATCTCTTCATCGTGAAGGAGCAAATCCCATTCTCGTACTATCACCGTTACTAGACACACTGTCCAATGTACCCAGAACTTATTTTACTACTTCCCATTTACGGGAAGATTCATCTAAGAACCAAAGTACATCTTTTTGTGTGAAGCAACTTGATATTCTCATGGTCAAAGGAACTATGTATATAATAACATTTTATGATATGACTTATAACGTTTTTACGATGAGTTCTCTAAGTATATCATTTAACACTGGGGTCGGTTCAACATCATTGTTCTGCTAACAATATGCTCTCATTGCTATTGACATCCTTGTTACAAAAACAATGTCCATGATTAAGAAAACATAATCATCAATAAGCACATGGGCTGGTCTTAGAGGCAAAACCAGGAACTCTTGTTGTTTACATTTCCACACATGCATATGAGTTTTCTTCTGAATCTCACAGTCAGGATCATTGCAATTATAGCACAGAAATATAAACATTAATTATGAACATGAATATATAAATAATAACACACTTTATTATTGCCTCTAGGGCATATATCCAACATCTGGAAGGTTCCGGAAGTTTCCGGGCAGTACCACCCACTACCCCTGTCCCTAGCCTTGGGGGGCAAGCCACCTAGGCTGCCCTGGCCGGCCAAGGGGTGGGGGCGCACCAAGGAAAGGGGAATCCTCCTCCAGGTGGAATTACCAAATCCCATTATGGCAGGTTTCCGGTGGGAAGGTGTGGGAAGGTTTGGAAGGCTTGGGAGTCCAAGTTGGACTCCCAATCCTCCTTGGGCTGCGCCCTAGGCCTCCTGGCCACCTATATAAGGTGAGCCAGGGGGAGGGGGAGATACACACAACTTGTCCCCAAGGCCTATGCGCCACCCTCCCTCCTATAAACCCCGTTGCTCCACAATTAGACCCCGGTTTAGACGCTGTTCTAGATCGGAATCCGTGAGGGTTTTCTCCCTCTAGTTTTCTCGGTGGTGTTCATCTCTGGACGGAGGAGCGCTGCTGGATTGCTGCTACGGTATGTGTGGATACTAATGGAGGGGTCGTACCTTCGACCCTTCTTCGAGGAGCTTGTTCGTGGGACTTGTCCGTGGGACTAGATTGCGGCACGGTTCGAGGGATCGATATCCTCGCGGTTGGGAGGTCATTGAAATTCCTAGCTGCGGGGATATGCACCGACGGTCTTCACCAACTCCACTTCCGCTACATCGGTTGGTGAGCCATGACCTAAAACCTTGTATGCAATCTTCTTGGTTGATCTTGGGTTCTTGATTCGTAGGCCGAATTTTTTTGTTTTCTACTACGTTTCCCAACACATTGTCCTAGTCACCACCACACATGTCGTTCTCATGATCAAGATGGAACATAAGATATTTGCACCCCTCTAAACAGTTCCATGATGCAAGCAATGTCATTGTTTTCTTCAATCAAGTTAAGTCCATGACATTAATTTGCATTACAAGCAGCAACAAACATCCATTTATCCTTCATGCCTTCTCATACCACAAATACAAAAATCATAAAATCCTTTTCTATTTAGATGAGACATATTCGATCTAGTAGCAAAGAAATATATGGCATGCACTAACTCTAGGATGTACAAATCACTTCCTTCATATGTCAAACGATGAAAAAAAATACATAACACAAATGAGTGAAAAACTACGATTTAGAGTATATCCTAAGCAAACATGCTCTAATTAGCCTTGATTTTTGGTAAAAAAAATAGTATGCACACAGTATAAATGCTTTCAATTGAAATCAAATCTAGCAACATTGTTTGAGTGGTAATGGCCCTTACCATATTGCGGGCGGGGGCCGCTTTCCGATCGTCGTATGCCCATGACACGAAGTGAGAGCGGATGGTGAGAATGTCGGTGCCGCATAGCCAAATTATCAAAAAAAAAATACTTTTGGTGCTCATGTGCGGCCAGGGGTATGCCAAGATATTGTCTGGTTGGTATTAACCAAGATATTTAGAACTGCCGAAATGACTATGTTAATAACTGATCATAGTCTTTACAGGGCAACTATGTCAATCCATCGTGGTAGCGTATGTATGTTCACAAGATTATGACCTTTGGATGCAGCCATCTAAATATGGTTGCATAAGCTTTATTCAAATAGAGGATACCTCGCGTGTTGCTGCGGAAATCAATTGCAATATATTTTAAATGTATAAAGCATTAATAGTTGAATTAATAATATATAAACTAAAATTAAAAATACTATTATATATTGTATTTGATTCTTATGTAGTTGAAAATATTTATTTAATATAAGTAACATGATAGAATGAAAAAAAAAATCCCCATGCATGTTGATTGAGCCTTGATGTGGTGGCATGTGTGGTGAGATAGATTTGTGTATGAGATTAACTATTGATAAAAACCTTTATATCATGCATATTATGGTGGACCTTTGATGAGGTGTGTGAGACTTCTTTGTAAAACTTCAGCGCTTTGCTAAATTATGGATGTATGCATCATATTGATTCAGAGGCCAGCGTTATCCGCTTTAAATAACTTTTCTTGGTAACAAATCTGGCAATTCGACATTGTTTGAGTGGCAATGGCCCTTACCATATTGCGGGAGGGGGTCGCCTTCCGGTCGACGTATGCCCGTCGCACGAACTGAGAGCGGATGGTGAGAATGTCACTGCCGCCCGTGCTAGGTAGCTCGCGCGAGAGCCCCACCCGCGAAATGGTGGCTTGATGTAGTTGAAGTCCTTTTGCTATTTCGGAAGCAAAGACAAGCGCCTTGGCTTAAGCTTGAAGTAGAGAGTCAACAATGTCGTTGTTGATTATGATCAACACATAGGTTTTGAGTTATACATACATCTTCATTACAAGTGTATATATAGCACTTTACGGTGGTCGAATTGACCTAAGGGTGTTAGAGGGCCCATACGGATAGGTGGTGCCCCCCCAAGTCGCGCCACACGGCTATGTGGGCCCTTAGCACCTTTTCTAGCTCCCTCTAAAAGCTTTCTTGAATCTCTCCTGACCCAGATCGACAAAACAATAGAAAGATTGACATGGTGTTTTCACGCTCGTAGATAACTAATGTTCAATGCTCCATCGTCACAAATTAACTAATAAAGACAAGTGCTCAATATTGCAAACAAAAAAAATCTATATGAACATTGTAGTCGACACGAGCAAACTTCTAAATACGATAAACGGTTTAAATCGTGGCAATGCTGCTCCAGCAATGTGACATTTCGAGAATAAACACCTCATTGATATTTTGTATAATCTAGAACTATCTATTTTAGCATATTGCATGTGTACTTACATATAAAATGGGCAAGCATACAATACACAAACATTTTTAAGCTTTAGAGCTTTCCACCAGAGAATCACGTTATTTAAGAAACTAAATGGGAGTATATAATTAAATATATATGTGATTCATCTAAGTGGAAAAATTAATCTATGAAGACATGTCATTTTTTTATTTCACTAATTTGAAAATATAACCAGAAATTTGTTACAAAGTGTACCAAACATAAACAATTAACATCGTTTTCATTAGAATATATGTATTAAAATGAAATGCAAATAAAATTTCTACCATTGACCCTAAAATATAATCTAAAAAGTTGCATCTTAATATATGTATATGCATTTCTAAAAAGATGCATTCTTATCATTAAATGTAAAAAAGTTGAGTATAAATAAATGATACATTCGCTCACGCATAGTAGTTCGAGTTTTATGTAACGATAATCAATATAACTAGTAAGCGTGCACGTGCAACACACATCTTGATTGATATCTCTACAATTAAAGGGGAACCTGCCGTCGTGGTGATGGTTCAACCACATCCCTCCCCCTCACCTCCTCTTCGATCCCGCACGAGAGTAAATCGCTAGGAAAATCCCTCACCAAAGGAAAGAACGCCAGCCACGTTCTCTCAGACTTTCCAGTCTCCATCCCCACGTCTCTCTATAAAACCCAAACTACCCGGCAGCCGATCTCCCACCGTCCCACGATCTCTTTAGCCCCCTCTCTCCACCACCGCAATATGAAGGATGAAAAATGATGTTACATGTGTTGCCACTTGCCACACACCGCCGAGGCGACCTGTCTCCCACTTCGTCGCCATTCCCCATCCTCTCTCCCATCGGTGACATTGTCTTCCACCAGGCCGCCATGCTCCACCCTTTACCCCATTCCCTCCCGTTTTCTCCCAACCCTAGGACCCAGATCGAGTAGCGACAGCTCGGGGCTGGGGTTCGCGCAGTACTACCGGTGTCGGCCCATGGCGCTCGCCAGCATCGACGACGCGGACGACGGACCGGCTCAACCCCCGCCTCCCGCGGTGGAGTACCCCCTGGTGCTCCGTGTCCAGAACACCGCGACGCTGCAGGCCTCTCACTGGGGCGTGCTCGAGTTTGTCGTCGAGGAATGGTTCGTGCACGTGCCTGCGCACATCATGGCACGAATCGGATTAAAGGGAGAGGAAGATGACACCCAGATCCGCCACGACAGTAGCGTGCTCCCAGGCAAACCCCGCCTCCCCTCCTCCTCCCGGACGACTCCCTTCTCCTCGAATTTGATTGCTCCACGCAGTAAGAACACCATTCCTCAGTTACAACCATCGTCTTCTATTGCTGAATTCCTGAGTGGTAAATTACTATAATTGTTATCTCTTCAGATCGCTCAAAGCCGCCACGCGGGACACCATTCTAGCAATCACTTCGACATCGAGCTACCGCACTACGTCAGGGAGAAGGCATAAGTTGGGACCCGGCTGAGCCGGGACGCATCGTGCCGTTGCCACTGATGTGGCACGAGGTCCTCGACCTGCTCCTCTCCAGGTTGCAGCTTGGGGTGGACTACGCCGGGGTGGTCGCAGTCTCGGACAGCCCACAGCAGCACGGCAACCTCTACTAGAAGGGAGACACATGTGCGGTGTTGGCGGTGTGGCTTGCCTGTGCGTTCAGTGCGCCGTAGTAGCCGGTTTGGATGGACAGTAGCTCCATGGTGCAGTGCTGAGAGGTCAAGGCCGCCCTGGGAGGCGCACTGTCGCTGGCCCAGAGAACAGGAAGATGTTCCAGACGAGTCGGGGACTCTACAAGTTACAGAGAGCATCTCATTTGTCAACTCATTCATGGCGCCGCAGCTCATAGGTGTCTACGCCTACATCAACCAACTTGATAGACATGAGACGCACCATCTGCACCAAGATGCCCTTGAGGTTTGGTTTCTTGAAATTTTCAGAGTCGTGCAGTAACCATTTTTTTGGGACTGAAAATAATAGGGTCAAATATAATGTTGGTCAGGTGTACTATTTTTTCCGCAATTGTTTGCTGATTGTTTCTAATGCATACCAACTTGATTGGCTACTAGCCTACTGCTACAGATTTGGAAGTGAAGATTGGGAAGCTAGCACTAGCGCATGCTATCACCGGAACTTTAGCTACTTATTTTGTTCAGAGGTAGCTTGTGTTTCTCTAGATTTACTTACTTTTGAAAATGTTGTCTCATATATGCTCAGTAACTTTGTCTAGCACACTTTGAGAAAAATAAACTTGCAGTTCTGTGTTGTATGCACATAATATTTGTTCATGCTGAAATTTAATTATCGACTCATCAGATTGGTAATATTATGTTGTTTGCAATGGGGCTAATGATGTAGATCTTAGCTTTTAAATAAACAATATGAACATTGAATTACCTGATGTTTTCTCAGATTTCAGTTTACAACAAACTGTTTGGTTGTTCAGTGGTCAGGGGACAACATGTGCGTTTGTAAAAGGAATGAGGGTATTGCAGAGTATGTAGAACATTTGTAAAACTTGAGACAAAGCATATTTTTTTATCCACTCTGGATTTTAGATTGATGATAAGTGTGCTATTTTCACATATTCTACTTGTCGCTCATAAAATGTTTGTTTAGTTAGAGAGTTGAAGGATCTTTTCACATTTTGGTTTTTTATGTTTGAACTTTTTATTTTGGAATAGAATACTTGAAATTGTACTTTACTTGTAAAAACCATTGTTGGGTAGACAAAAAATATGCATGCTAAACTTGGGTAGATACCAACTATGGATAATCATCTCTTTTAGACTTTTAGCTATATGCACATTTATACGTAGTTTGTGCTTAATAGTTTGATTTTCTCGGATTAAGATTACAAGAAAAGAAAAAGAAAGGAAACACGATAGCAATAGGAGACATAGTCATTTTTTGTATTCAGTTTTCTAGCCTAGCCCAACGCTTGGGAAAAGTCTTTGTTGTTGTTGAGATTTAATTTTCGGATGCTTTCCACAGATATCATCATAAAGTTTTGCTTTTATTTGCTTCAGTGGAAAAGGCAAAACTAGAAATTATACCAGTATTCATCTCATTTCATCTTGAAAGAGACATTGTTGAGCAAGTCTATGACTATATTAAAGGTACACAACATCGCAATACTAGCATGGAGGATTGCTCACTTTGCCACATCTTCATTAGTTTAGTTTTTTTTGTATGCATTAGAATTTTCTTATCTTGTTAAATTTCTTAAACATATTACTGACAGATATTGAGATTGCTGCATCACTTTGTATTAATTTTAGTTATGATGTCTAACTATTGTCCCTTGTCATTTTTTTTGGAAAAGGAGGATAAACCTAGTCTCTGCATCGAAACGATGCATGCAGCCATTATGTTAGAGTTCCACCAAGATCTTATAGGACTCTGGCGCGATGCTATGCCTAGACGATGACGACACATGCATTTCCCCACACCCATGCATGGGCGGCTCGGCGACTGCAACGTCTTCCCCTGTTGCTAGGAACGCTCGATCGCCGTGGAGCTACCCCCACATGACGAACATGTTGTTGCTCGCTTTGCGGTGCAGTCACAGCCGTAGCGGTTCTGCACTCACGGCGGGGCAGTGACTCTGATCGATGCGTTGTCCAATATGGCAGCTCGGCAGCCGTGGTAATGCACTCACGGGACTGTGACTCGTTGGACTGGGTACTTCTCAACACCATGGCAACTCGGAGGCGGTGGTGCTCGACTTGTGGGCGACCATCGTGCTTCCTTCCACCTTTCAGAATGTTGTCTGAAGTCTTCAAGTTTTCTGAATGTTGCGATTCAGTCTCATTTGTGAAGTTGTCTAAATGTTACAATTTTGTTATTGTGCAGATTGTCATGCAGGCAATCCCTGTTGTAATCTTTTGGTGTATCATGTACTGAATTATGTGAAATATTATCAAGCAAGTCTTTGGGTGAATTTATTATTCTATTTATCTTGACTCCATGGTATAATTCAGCTGTGTAAAATTACTGAGTTCACCTGTTTTCCTAATTGAATTTCCAAGGCATGAGACACCAAATTCCCTCAGAAAAAGACATGCATAATCCAAGGAGATCAAAATGGAAAATCCATGCTATCCTTACAACTCACTATACAAAACATAGAACTAACACTAGTAGAAAAATGCCCATTTGTCCCGGTTCCAGAGGGCCTTCTGTTCCGGTTCTGGAACCGGGACTAAAGGGTCGTTACTAATGCCCAAAACCTTTAGCCCCGGTTCGCTTACGAACCGGTACAGATGGGCCTCCACGTGGCCTCTGCGGCTTGCCCGAGCAGGAGGGCCTTTTGTCCCGGTTGGTAGCACCAACCGGGACCAAAATGCCTCCACGCGTCAGCAGTTCCGTGTCTGGGGTTTTTTTTTGAGAGGGGGGGGGGGGGTTGGGGGTTTTGTAGGGTTAAATTAGGGGTTTCATATATTGTAGCTAATAGAGAGAGGTGTCCTCTCTTATCTCCGTGCTTGGTCGACGCTACGTACTATACGTATAGAGAGGACTCAACATGCTAGCTAGTAAGCAAATGAAGGAATTAAACCATTAAGTACAAAAATTCGTCATGAACATATACACAGAGAAGTGAGATTGTTCGAACAACAAGTTTTCGTATATCTATCCGACGCTACTGGCTACATATATACAATATAAGATCTCTTACAATACCCTAACATCTGAAATCAAGTTTCATATGATATTCTCCCTCTTTCCTGATGACGTGTTCAAGAAAGAATCCCGCCAATTCCTCTTGAATTGCTATTATGCGATCTTGTGGTAGGAGTTCTTCCTGCAGCTCCCAAAGCTAATTCGAAGAAGGGGGTCAATACATATATAGGAATGAAACTCAACACAAATGATGGTAATAAAATAAAATTGTGAATATTATTGCTTACGCACATCAAAATCTTTTTTAGAGTAGCCGCCCTCCTTAGAGATCGTAGCGTTGTAGATGTACTCGCATACGTAGTATCCTCAAAGATTAGTCCCTTCATCCTGCCACAACCACTTTACGAGAAATAGAGGTCAAAATCAAACTGATAATCAAGCATTATATAAATGGTATTGATGAAACTAGCTAGAATCAAAATAATGGGAGATGCGCGGAACTAGCTAGTAATACTTACTTTCGGGCGTGTAAATTCCAGCTTCTTCGGCAGTCCCGGAGATTTTGTGGTGAACGTTGTCCAAACCCTGCCAGACATAGAAAATAATTATTACCTAATATCAGGAAATGAACAAAGTTGCCGAAATGCTGTGATAATGATCGATTGCACTTACTTCTTAAGCATTTCAGTGATGATCGCATACGTCTTGGGATCTTTTCGTCTTGAGTCTAACACGGTTACTAGTCCCTCCTCAAGCTTAATCTCTAGGAGAATAAAGTGGAAGCTGCGCACGCATGCATAACTCATCAATTACATTACTATAACCTCAAGTAAATAAAGGAAAACCGAATATGCATAGTATAACACTCACTCGAAGTTGTAAGGAAAGATTATTTTTTGTTTGTTTTGATGTTGAAGCAACGATTGTAGCAAGTTGGCCTCGGTTTGTTTGGGATTATTTTCCACCGCCCATTCATCAAAGAGATTTAGGTTAATGAACCCAATATTGTAGATTTCTCTTTGCTTGCATTCGACGATCTTCAATCTGCATGATATAGTGAATTATATGTACACGCAATGAAATAGTTGAGTTATATATAGAGAGTTGATTAAAGAAGTAGTACTTACAGACAGTAGCAAGTGACGATTACTTTATCGATGGTCATTGCATTGTAAAGCTGGAATAACTCCTCAAATGGAAAACACAACATTTCAATTCCAAGGAGGTCGTGTTTGTCTTTAACCATAAGCAACACATTATCCAACCCAGAGTTCTTGCAGGTGTCCATGTACCACTCATGGAATCTTCACATCATCGTTGGTAGCTGTTGATCAGGTCTAACGAGAGGATACCCGAGCCGGAATTTGTGTTCGTCCACCTCGAGTCGATCAAATTGTATATCGTCTGGCAGGTAATCACCAGGATTGGTACCGGGCACCATCCCGGCCGGCAGATAATCACCAGGATTGGTACCGGGCACCATCCCGGCCGGCAGATTTGCGACGACGATATCACTAGACACCCGCAGCGGGGGGCACAATTGTTTCGCCTGTTCGCCGAGCTGGGGAATTTTTTCCCTCTTTCAATTTGTTGTTCTCTCCTTTGGTCAGTTGCAATGCTTCCGGACCGGCGTGTTTCTTGCACTTTCTTTTTAAGAGCGCGGACATGGTTGTCATCCAGCGGAGCCGGTGCTGGTCGCTTCAGGGCATCCAAAGTGCGCTTCAATTTCACCTCATCTATCTTCTCCTTCGGAGGTGGATTTTTCTTTTTAAAAAAGGCATCCACTTCGCCTTTAGAGATCTTCACGCTTTCCTCATCGCTCCTCTCGTATGGTAACGGCTCAAGAGGCTTGATAGATGATGGACCGTATTGGAATCGCCTCCCACCACTGGTTGTACTGCTAGACGCCGGAGCAACAGATGCTATTTTCCTTTGTTGCTTAAGAGGCGCCGGAGCAGCCGGAGCGCCGGTGGCGGCTCTCTTCTGCTTTTGCTGACGAGGCGGAGGAGGAGACGGGCTGCTCGGACGCGCCGACGCAGGCGGAGAAGGAGGCGGAGGAGGAAACGGGTTTCTCGGACGCACCGACGCAGGCAGAGAAGGAGGCGGAGGAGGAGGCGTGCACTGATCAGTCGCCGGAGGAAGATGCGGAGAAGGAGGCGTGCCCTGATCTCTCGCCGGCGGAGGAGGAGGCGAGCCCTTACTCATCGGAGGAGGAGGCCGGCCCTTACTCGTCGGAGGAGGAGGCGGACCCTTACTCGCCGGAGGAGGAGGCGTAGGTGCCGTCCAGTTCGAAAGCTTGATGAATTCCTTCGGCCATAGACATGAAGTCCTCAGAGCATTCTGCAGGAGATTTTCCCCTTCGCCGGTAGGGTAGTCAAGCTCGATCTCCTCATATCCCTCCATTATTTCATCGACCATCACAACATCATAGCCTTGTGGAATCGGAAGACAATGAAAAGTTCCGTTGGGTCGAGGAGGTACAACATGGCCGATAGCCACCGTGGGTTTGAATTGCATCAATTGCTTCTTAAGGTGGCATTCTTGAGACTCCGTGATTTCATCCACGGGGTACCTGGAAGCCGTCAAATCAGGTTGCGCAATGACGTCGGTGGAAGCCACGTTGCTTCTCCACTGAGATGGCGGGGTAGCTTCTAGGGTAGCTTCGTCAGCTCGATGCCTCTCCTCTAGCGCTTGTACTCTTGCATGCAGGTTCTGTATTTCGCTTTGCTCCTGTTTCCTCTTCCTCTCCCTGCTTTTGTAACCGCCTGCGTCGGGAAACCCATGCTTCCACGGAAGGGAGCCTGCCGTGCCTCGTGTTCGTCCTGGGTGCTCAGGATTCCCGAGGGCCATTGTGAGCTCGTCGTTCTCTCTGTCGGGAACGAACGTCCCTGCCTCCGTTTCGGCGATTAACTCCTGAAGCTTGGTGATCAGTACTCTCAGTTGTTCGTTCGTCCAAAAGCACTTCCCTGTTTCAGGCTGCAAGGTTCCCCCAACCCCGAAGAACCAATTCCTTGCACGCTCTGGCCAGTTCAATGTCACTGGTACGATCCCTTTGTCAAGAAGGTCCTTTTCAGCCTTCTCCCACAACAGTCGGGCTTTGTGGTAGCCACCTGACCCCGTGCAATGGTGATGCTTCTTCTTTGCAACATTTAGTTTGTTTATCGCTGACATCTTCTTACTCTTCTCCGATGTCTTGTGGGCCACAAATGTGGTCCACTGTTCTCTTATCTTCTCAAATCGGCCGGTGAATGTTGGAGTCTTCTCTTTGTCGACAAACGTTGTTTTTAACTCATTCTTCCACCTCCTGAATTGGTCTGCCATCTTCTTAAGAGCATGAGTCTTGATCTTTTTCTCTGTAACTGGTTTTTCCGGATGCTCCTCTTCCGGTAGGGTGAAATTTGCCTTCAGCGCGGTCCAAAGATCATCTTTCTGTCTATCGGTGACAAAAGACACTTCAGGGTCTCCGGCCTTCGGCTTATTCCATTGCTGGATGCTGATCGGGATCATGTCCCTAACAAGAACCCCGCACTGAGCAGAAAATGCATCTTTGGTCCGGCTGGGTTCAATCGGTTGGCCATCTCTATTGATGTCGGTGATCGTGAACCTTTCATCCGGGCGCAACTTTTTCTTTGGGCCTCGTCTCGTTACCGAAGTTTGGCTTGATCCGGATACGGAGGGCTAGAAAAGAAGAAAGAAGAGAGTTAATATGTGTACACAGTCCAAAACAATTAATGCATCAATTAGCTAGTCAGCACAGGCTTAATTATTATATATACCTCGCCAGACTTTCCAACAACTCATTCCTCCGTTCGCTCACAGGAGCCATCATAAGCATGTCCTTCCACCTCCATTGTCTGATCATCGGAGCCTGCTTCACCCTCTTCTTCCAGACCATCGGTGTCGTTCAGAAATTGGAAGACATCACCTCCTACCCGGACGATGTCGCCCACCAACAACGGTCCTTCGCGTATGATTTCCCCCAACATCTCTTCTTGTTCTAAGTTTCTTTGACGATCGTCCATAATTTCTGCAAAATATTAATTACAACATGACACTTAATATACAAACATGATATATATAGCATGGATATATTAGTGTGCCAAACATACAAGTTTTGCCGAAAAACATGGGGGCATGTGTTGACACCAATTTTTGGCGACGCTTTACAAATGGTAAATTTGGGTGGCCTCGGCGACGCTTTACAAATGGTGTTTTGGCTCTTGAGAGTCCGGTACTTCTAAAGTTATTCAAATTGCTCAAGTTTGTATACACCATTATTGCAACAATGAATACATAAATCTTTTATTTTTATTTTTCAACATTTGTAAAGTACATAAGTTTCTGGAATTTCTGATTTAAATTAAATCATTTAAGCTTTATTGCGTCATGCATGTGTCATGCTGATGCAAGGGGGGTTGACTGGTCCAACTGACCAGGGGGGCCCTCTGGTCAGTGACTGGGTCTTAATCCCTCTGTTAAATTAAACCGGCTGGTTTAATTAGGCATTATGGCCCACATGTCAGTGGCTTGGGGGGGGGGGGGGGGGTTAGCAGGGGGATTAGGGGCTGGCCGGCGGCATGACGCCGATGCCACTGTGCGCGGCGGCGCCCTCCCGGAGTCGAGCTCCCAGGCACGGGGAGGCACGGGGAAGGCACCCGCAGGTAGCCCGCGGCCTCCCGCAGGTAGCCCGCAACCACGGCGACGAGCCCGGCAGTGGCTGGAGCTCTGTCCACGGCAGGAAGGCGAAGGAGAGCGCGGGAAGGAGCGCTGGGAGGGGGAAACGAGGCGGTGGCTCACCCAGAACGCAACGACAACGGGCGCGGGCGATGGCGACGGCGACGGAGGGGGCGGCGGGCGGCGGGCGGCGTCGGCGCAGCCTGACGGCGTCGGTGTTGTCTCCGGCGTCGTCGGGGGCGGCGGGCGGCATCGGGGCAGCCTGACGGCGTCGGTGTCGTCTTCGGCGGGTGCGACGGGGGCGGCGGGCGGAGGTTGGGCAGCCTGACGGTGTCGGTTTCGTCTCCGGCGTCGTCGGGGGAAATGACGAGATTTAGAACTGAAAATTTACAAGTGCCATTTATATACACAGAGTATTGGTACCGGTTCGTGCCAACAACCGGGACCAATGCCCTCCTTTAGTATCGGTTGATCACACCAACGGGGACCAACGGTTTTTTTCAGCAGCCGAAAAGGCGGCAAACAGAGATGGAACCTTTCCGGTTGGTGGCACAAACCGGGACTAAAGGGGGGAATTGGTCCCGGTTGGTAGCACGAACCGGTACCAATGCTCCCCATTAGTTCCGGTTTGTGCCACCAACCGGAACCAAACGCCTTGCGCCGCGGAGCGGTGGGATGTTTAGTCCCACCTCGCTAGTCGAGGGAGCGCCCGAGCGGTTTATAAGCGCTGCTGCGCGTACCGTCTCGAGCTCCTCTCAACTGCAGGCTTCCGGGCCTAATCTTCTACTACTTGCCTGTGGGCCTATTGGGCCTATTTCGGGCCTGAATCCTGGCCCACGGTTGGGTTTCTAGTCGTATTCAGGCCGTGGTGGCCCAATAGGTGGCATTTTTTTTTCTTTTTTTCCAGTTTTTTGTTTTCTTTTTTGCTTTAGTTAATTTTCCAGTTTCTAGCACTACAAATGAACTCCGAAAATGTTGAAACTTGGCATGGTATCATCATTTGACCCATATAGCATGTGCTAAAAAGTTGAGAGGGTTACGGCAAAAACTGGATGGTGGCGGTGCCGCGGAAGGGGAAGACTTCGCGAGAAGAGAAATAGTGGAGGTTAGCCACGCCCGTGCTTTTAACCTCACCCGGGTCTGAATCCCACCAATCAGGAAGAAGTACATGGATCGCGTGTTTCTTTTAAGAGCTTGTGAGTCGTTGGATCCGGCTTGTGAGTCGTTGGATCTGGGAACCCCCCTATATATATATCCCACCTCTCGGACACTCGGTGTGTACAAATACAAATCATTCGGATTGGCCTGCATACGCCCAACGGTGCATTTGATGTGCGGGCACTCACGAGCCACAGTTGGGCTGTATGCAGGCGAAACCGTGTGTTTTGTTGATATATCTAGAAATCCTTCAGTTCATCGACCAAATACAAATCATTCGGATTGGCCTGCATACGCCCAACGGTGCATTTGATGTGCGGGCACTCACGAGCCACAGTTGGGCTGTATGCAGGCGAAACCGTTTGTTTTGTTGATATATCTAGAAATCCTTCAGTTCATCGACCAAATACAAATCATTCGTATTCCCTGCATACAACCCGACGGTGCATTTGATATGCGGGCACTCACGAGCCACAGTCGGGTTGTATGCAGGAGAACCATGTGTTTTGTTGATCTATCTACAAAGGGATTTCATTTTTTTGAACTTATTTGAAATCGAGACTTTTTGTGTGTTTAATTTTCAACCCTTTCTGACTTCATCTGTCTTCACTTTTTCTTCGCTTGTGTCCTTTGCTTATTGCGCCGTAACCATGGATATTATTCATCGCTTAACAGGGTGCTTGGATCAGCCTTGACTTTGAAGGGAGGAATTTCATGAAACTTTTCATAATCTTCAGACATGTCTGTCTTGCCCTCCAATCCCACGATGTCTCTTTTTCTTGAAAGAACTATGTGGTGCTTTGGCTCATCGTATGATGTATTCGCTTCCATATCTTTTCTTTTTCTCGGTTTGGTACACATGTCCTTCACATAGAAAACCTGCGCCACATCATTGGCTAGGACGAATGGTTCGTCTGTGTACCCAAGATTGTTCAGATCCACTGTTGTCATTCCGTACTGTGGGTCTACCTGTACCCCGCCTCCTGACAGATTGACCCATTTGCACTTAAACAAAGGGACCTTAAAATCATGTCCGTAGTCAAGTTCCCATATGTCCACTATGTAACCATAATATGTGTCCTTTCCACTCTCGGTTGCTGCTTCAAAGCGGACACCACTGTTTTGGTTGGTGCTCTTTTGATCTTGGGCGATCGTGTAAAATGTATTCCCATTTATCTCGTATCCTTTGTAAGTCAATACAGTTGAAGATGGTCCCCTGGACAACGAGAACAGCTCATCAGAAACAATGTTGTCACCTCTGACACGTGTTTCCAACCAATCGCCGAAAGTCCTGATGTGTTCATGTGTAATCCAGTCGTCACACTCCTCTGGGTGTTTGGAGCGCAGACTGTTCTTGTGTTCATCGACATACGGGGCCACCAAGATAGAGTTCTGTAGAACTGTGTAGTGTGCTTGAGACCAAGAATGTCCGTCCCTGCATATTATTGAGTCCCTTCCAATCGTGCCTTTTCCAGTCAGTCTTCCCTCATACCGCGATTCAGGTAGACCAATCTTCTTAAGCCCAGGAATGAAGTCGACACAAAACCCAATGACATCCTCTGTTTGATGGCCCATGGAGATGCTTCCTTCTGGCCTAGCGCGGTTACGGACATATTTCTTTAGAACTCCCATGAACCTCTCAAAGGGGAACATATTGTGTAGAAATACGGGGCCCAGAATGAAAATCTCGTCGACTAGATGAACTAGGACGTGCGTCATGATATTCAAGAAGGATGGTGAGAACACCAGCTCGAAACTGACAAGACATTGCGCCACATCACTCCTTAGCCTTAGTAGGATTTCTGGATCGATCACCTTCTGAGAGATTGCATTGAGGAATGCACATAGCTTAACAATGGCTAATCGAACGTTTTCCGGTAGAAGCCCACTCAATGCAACCGGAAGCAGTTGTGTCATAATCACGTGGCAGTCATGAGACTTTAGGTTCTGAAACTTTTTCTCGGCCATATTTATTATTCCCTTTATATTCGACGAGAAGCCAGACGGGACCTTCATACTGAGCAGGCATTCAAAGAAGATTTCCTTCTCTTCTTTGGTAAGAGCGTAGCTGGCAGGACCTTCATACTGCTTTGGAGGCATGCTTTTTCGTGCAAACGTTGCAGGTCCTCCCGTGCCTCCGGTGTATCTTTTGTCTTCCCATACACGCCCAAGAAACCTAGCAGGTTCACACAAAGGTTCTTCATCACGTGCATCACGTCGATTGAAGAGCGGACATCTAGGTGTTTCCAGTAGGGTAGGTCCCAAAATATAGATTTCTTCTTCCACATGGGTGCGTGTCCCTCGTCATCATTCGGAACAGATAGTCCGCCGGTACCCTTTCCAAATATTACGTGTAAATCATTGACCATAGCAAGTACGTGATCACCGGTACGCATGACGGGCTTCTTCCGGTGATCTTCCTCGCCTTTGAAATGCTTGCCTTTCTTACGACATTGATGGTTGGTCGGAAGAAATCGACGATGCCCCAGGTACACATTCTTCCTGCATTTGTCCAGGTATATACTTTCGGTGTCAGCTAAACAGTGCGTGCATGCCTGGTATCCCTTGTTTGTCTGTCCTGAAAGGTTACTGAGAGCAGGCCAATCATTGATGGTTACAAACAGCAACGCATGCAGGTCAAATTCCTCCTGTTTGTGCTCATCCCACACACGTACACCGTTTCCATTCCACAGCTGTAAAAGTTCTTCAACTAATGGCCTTAGGTACACATCAATGTCGTTGCCGGGTTGCTTAGGGCCTTGGATGAGAACTGGCATCATAATGAACTTCCGCTTCATGCACACCCAAGGAGGAAGGTTATACATACATAGAGTCACGGGCCAGGTGCTGTGATTGCTCCTCTGCTCCCCGAAAGGATTAATGCCATCCGTGCTTAAACCAAACCATACGTTCCTTGGGTCATCTCCAAACTCAGCCCGGTACTTTCTCTCGATTTTTCTCCACTGCGACCCATTATAGGAGCATACCACATCACTTTGGCAGGAACCCTCTTCCTGGGGGGCTCGCCGTCAACATCACCAGGGTCATCTCGTCTGATCTTATACCGCAATGCATCGCATACCGGGCATGCGTTCAAATCCTCGTACGCACCGCGGTAGAGGATGCAGTCATTAGGGCATGCATGTATCTTCTGCACCTCCAATCCTAGAGGGCATACGACCTTCTTTGCTGCGTACGTACTGTCGGGCAATTCGTTATCCTTTGGAAGCCTCTTCTTAAATATTTCCAGTACATCCTCAAATCCCTTGTCAGGTATACCATACTTTGCCTTCCACTGCAGCAATTCCAGTACGGTATCGAGCTTTGTGTTGCCATCTTCGCAATTGGGGTACAACCCTTTTTTGTGATCCTCTAACATCCGATCGAACTTCAGCTTCTCCTTTTCACTTTCACACTGTCTCCTTGCATCAACAATGACCCGACGGAGATCATCATCAGGCACATCGTCCGGTTCCTCTTGATCTTCAGCTTCCCCCGTTGCAGCATCACCGTATTCAGGGGGCACATAGTTTTCATCGTACTCTTCTTCTTCGTCGTCTTCCATCGTAACCCCTATTTCTCCGTGCTTGGTCCAAACATTATAGTGTGGCATGAATCCCTTATAAAGCAGGTGGGCGTGAATGGTTTTCCGGTCAGAGTAAGACTTCGTATTCCCACATATAGAGCATGGACAACACATAAAACCATTCTGCTTGTTTGCCTCAGCCACCTCGAGAAAATCATGCACGCCCTCAATGTACTCGGAGGTGTGTCTGTCACCATACATCCATTGCCGGTTCATCTGCGTGCATTAAGTGTGTCAAAAACCATTATTACAGAACATCATGAATATATAAGTGACCAAATTAATAGAAGTTTATCATCACATTAAAAACCAAAGTACATACATAGTTCTCATTGAACAACATATAGCTCTCCAGAGCATCTAATTAAACAATACACTGAAACTATGTAAAACATTTCAATGCAAGAACAAATGCGATCATAATCGCAACCAAGGTAACAATTGATCCATCGGCATAATGATACCAAGCCTCGCTATGAATGGCATATTTTCTAAACTTTCTAATCTTCAAGCGCATTGCATCCGTCTTGATCTTGTGACCTTCTACGACATCCGCAACATGCAACTCCAATATCATCTTCTCTTCTTCAACTCTTTTCTTCTCTTCTTCAACTCTTTTTAATTTTTCTTTTAAATACTCGTTTTCTTCTTCAACTAAATTTAACCTCTCGACAAGAGGGTCGTATGTAATATCCGGTTCACATACCTCCTAGATAAATACATCTATGTCAAGTTGATGTCAGCATAATTACCATAAACACTAAATGAAACAAATAGTTATAAAAGATAATGTATACCACATCAGAATCATAGAGAGGACGAGGGCCGACGGGGGCGGATACCAAAACCATCGCACTATATAATAACAAGCAATAATACAAGTAAAAAAAATTAGACAATTATCTATCTAATCATACAAGTAAGAATTTTTTTTCTTTTATAAAGAAGATAAGAACAAGAGGCTCACCACGGTGGTGCCGGCGACGAGATCGGCGCGGGCGATCGACGGTGGTGAAGACGGGGATGGGACGTGATGGACTGCTAAATCTGGACAAATCTTAAGAAAAATGGAGCTTGGAAGTCAAGTTTAGAGAGGAGAAAGCTTAAGTAGTGTGGCTCGGGCATTTCATCGAACACCTCATGTGCATAAGAGGTGAGCTAGAGCACCACAAAGCCCTCCCCTTGCCCTCCTCGAAAAAACAGAGCACCAGTGGAGTGCTCTGCTCGCCGGCAAGGGGTATATATAGCCAAATCATTAGTCCCGGTTTGTGGCTGGAACCAGTACTAATGGCCATCCTTTCGTCCCGGGTTGAGCCAGAAACCGGGACTAGTGGTTGTGGGCCAGGAGCTAGGCCCATTGGTCCCGGTTCTTGTCTAGAACCGGGACATATGCCCCCAGACGAACCGGGACCAATGCTCCACGAGGCCCGGCCGGCCCCCGGGCGCACAAACCGGGACGTATGACCCCCATGGGTTCCGGTTCGTGGCACAACCGGGACAAATCGGCTGGAGAGGCCTGAACCAAAGCCCTGTTTTCTACTAGTGTAATAACTAATCCATTTTCACTACACAGAGTGCACAAAACATTGATTTCTCCATTTAGTCGTCCCCTAGTTCTAGCACCCCTTTTTTCCTTTATTCATTGATACTCTGTATTCTTTTATAAGATGTTTTAGAGTACTACTTTAGTGATCTAAAATGTCTTATAAAAGTTTACAGAGGTAGTACAATGTATGTCGATTTTTGCTTGTGACCCACTTCACTAGAACGTCGTACTTCTAGGTGATTCCGTGTAGTTTTGAACAAAATGCACAAATGCTTCTTCAAACTGAATTTAGAAAGACACATCAGATTCAGAAGTTTTTGTATAGCACTAGGGGATAGGATAGGACAGGGATGTTGAGGCTTGAGGATCCTAACATCTAATCTCAACGCAATGGTCGTTGCAGGCTGGCAGTGGCCGGAAAGTCACCGTTGGGCACTGGAATGGTATGAGCGACATCGACTCAGAGGGGCGCCATCGTTCCAGGCGAAGGAAACAGAGTCTAGTCGCTAAGTAGGAACATATTAGGAGGTAAAGCGAAGGGCGACCGTTTTAATTGGGGACGAGGGCACACACGAATTTACAAGGACGGTGGCGGCGACACACAAACACGGCGGCGGCGGCTTTCGTCGCTAGAGGTTGGAGAAGATAAAGAGCATGTGCCAGGGTGTTATGTGCAAATCATGTTTAAGTTTTTTTTTTGAGAAAAAAAAGCATGCTTAAGTAGCAAAGAGGAGGATCCCACTTCGCTTCCAAGTTGTCCATGTGTGATCCGACGTCCCATCATGGAAGTTTTTAAATTTTCACTAAATTCCAGTTTTCACTGGATACTTCGCCATTGTTTCTCAAAAAAAATGGACACTTCGTCATTGTTATATGAGTTTTTTTTTTATATTTCAACTTGTGTTTATATGTTCACTTTAGTAAAGCGGGTGTAAAAAGGTGCTTTGAAAGTGTCGATTGAGAAATCTTTATGGTGGATTATACCGAAAACTTATTGTGTTTATACAATCAGAAAAGATGCATATAAATAGTAATTTTTCTTTATATATTTTTTGCACATGGTAATACAAAAGGTTTGGTTTGTATATGATTATTTTTATAAAGCATAAGAGAGATGAAGAGGGATTATGTCGACGTTTCAAAAAGATTCAATTGATAATTGTGTTGATGCAATGTCGTTTGAAGGGGTAAAAAATAATCGAGTTTTGTACAACAATATGAATATAAATATGCAATCACAACAAAAATTAAAAAACCCATAGCAACACACGAGCATTCTACTAGTAGATGTTAATAACTGTAATAATAAATGCGCACACAATATTACATTAGTAATGTGTAATATATATCAAATTCAGTATTACTCAGTATATACCATACTAAAATATTAGAATTATTTTTTAACAAAAAACTATTTGTTTGAAACAAACGCTTCCATAAGTATTTTCAAACATTATTTGGATCATACATAGTGTTGTGGAAACCCCATAGTATGAGGTTCAAATCATCAAATATCATTTAGTCGAACACATTGATAACATCGGTCGGTCCATTTGTAACAGGAAGGTGGACCACCATTTTCTCTAAATTCTTATGCTTTCTTTAGATTCAATAGAAACAAGTTTTCCACTGTACATGTTAATTATGGGTAGAGTATCGACAAATTATAAATGAGAAAAACAATCATATTTAAGAGATATTTAAAATATCATAATCATTGTGCTTTTACACATTATTAACATTTATTGGGATTAATTAAGCATCAGAGATATTGTTTTAGCATGATGGGTAGACATTACTCTAAAAATACAATAAAAAAGCAGCACATTACCCAGAGTGCATCCTTCTTTATTTCCGGCGACATGACGCTTCTCGAGGAATTTCATGATCATACATCCTAACATACCATGATTGACTACTTCCCTTTAATAGGTTCATGAGTATGACTACTTTTTGCATTCACATTTACAAAAGTTTTCGTTAGGTCCTTAAGCAGTAATATATTATTTTATGTATTAATTAATAGACACAAAAAGAATAAAAAGGTGTATAGCAGGGTTGAAATGAGATGATATAGATTATAATCCCGTTTTCCAATATTATTGTATGTATTAGTAATATAAGATTAAACGTTTAAACAGGAAAAAATAAAAAATAAATAATAAAAATAGGTCCTACGCCGACGGCCAGGGCCACATGTCAGGCGTACGCCGACGTCCTGCTTTACGCCGACGGCGACCCTTGGCCTAAAACGGGCCTACGCCGACGGCCTTTATACGCCGAAGGCGGCTCTCTGTCTAAAAAGGCTTACGTGGACGGTTCGCGGACGCCGATGACCCGCTGCATGGGTTGACGAGCTGGGCCACCTACGCCAACTGCCCCGACATTTGGTTGTCGGCGTAGCCGCCGGCCGTCAGCGTCTAAGCTCGGTCCCGTAGTGATATTTACTTTTATTGCTTTGGTCGCTTGAAGGACGGGAGTTAGGAGAGAAGAGGGAACAACATGAAGCTGCTGACAACAAAGAGCTCGAAGAAGCATTCAACAACTTGTATCTTGATGAAGAAGAAGGTGGTGCTGCTGCTGCTGGTGACCTAGAGTGAGAACTGAGAGTGGATTTTGCTTTTATGTGAGTTCAGATTGGACTTGTCACTCACTCACTAGTGTATCATTTGCATTTGAACATTGGTCTGTAATAACTTAACTACTTAAGACAATTTAGAGGTGGTGTTGGTATTTGTTAGCGTCGCTTAGCGGGGTTGTCAATCACAATGCTAGAAATACATGACGATGGCTCTGCAAACGGTTCTTAAGTGTGTAAGGGATACCGCAAGTGCACAAAGGTAGCGTGCCGCCGGCCAGGGAGGCCGCCATGACTGCACGTCGGGGTGGGGGAGGGAGGGGAGCGTGCGTCAGGATGTGGGAGCATGATGTGGACGAGATAATACGCACAATGATGAGAGAGGCATGGAGGTGCCTTTTTGGCCCTTTAATCCCTTTTAGTCATTCCAAGGGACTAGATGACAAAATCAGTATAGTCACTTTTTAGTCACCTTGTTTGGCTATTTAGTGACCAAAAGGGACTAAAACCAGATGACTAAACTTTGGTCACCTGGAACCAAATAGAACCGAGCCGGGTCATGCAGGTTCGATAGATCATCCATCACCATCATTCTCGTGCAGCTACGAAAAAAGCTGCTGCTGAGAGTGGGAGAAACCAAATAATTGAGGAGGAAGGACTAGCTGCCCCCCCCCCCCACCCACCTTCTGCTTGTGCCGCAATTGTCCAATTTTTCTTTCTCCTTTTCCTATTATAAGAGCATTTCTAGCCGCGCCCCAAGAGGCCCTCAAGCCGGCGCTATTTGCGCCGGACCGAATTCGCGCCCTCAAGGGACCAAATAGCGTCGGATTGGCCGAATTTGAGTCCGGCGATCCCAAGCCGACCCGGCGTGCTGGGGATCGCTTGGGGGCGCCGAATGAAAGAAAACGGCGCGAACGCAGAAAACGTTAGCGCGCTTTCGCGTGCGCCGCGCCCACAACCCCACATGTCGGTGTCTTCCCACGCGGCGGCCTCATCCTCTCGCCTCGGCTTCCCCGCGTCTGGCGCCACCACAACCGCCGCGAGGGAATCAATACGGCGTCGGAGTCGAGTTCAATCGCCGCGGCAGGCGAATCAATGCGGCCGCGGTGATTAGTCTAATCGCTGCCCACAGTGTCGTCGCGTGTACACGTCGCCCCGCTATATAAAGCGGGCTCGCCGTCGTGAAACGCCGCACACTCGTCTCCTCTCCTCTCCTCTCCTCCTCCTCTCGCTGCGTTCTGATCCTCACCTCGCCGCGCTCCGCCCACTACTCGCCGCCATGGACGAGCTCGAGAGGAACGGCTTCAGCCGCCGCAGCCTCCTCCTGATGGAGGCCATGCTCCTCGCGCAGGCCGGCTACCTGACGAGGGAGTGACCCCACGACTCCTACGGATAGGCCTACCCGGTGTCCGTGAAGATAGAAGGCCCATGAAGACCCGCCTGGACCCGCTAATTGGCACTGACATAGGAGTCTGCGACTCACAAGAAAGGTGTGAAGACCTGTCGTACGGAGCAAGCTAGGGTTAGGAAAGCTTACCTGTAAACGTAGACGAAAACCCCGAGACCTAGCCCGGTATATAAGGGCTAGGAGGGGCGACGCCAAAAGGCATCCAATATCATCAGTAACCCTAGCCTTGAGCGCTCCAGGCTTGGCATCCACTGTAATCGCATCTCCCTCATCAATAATATCGAGCACGAACGTGTCCTCCTGTTTGCCGACGAGCTATCGTCCAACCTGTGCCTCTCATGACTAACCCAGGGTCCCTGACCATGGGATTTGCCGGGGTTGATCCCATTCAATTGGCGCCGTCTGTGGGAACTACACAGGTTGGGATCACGATCCCGGCGGCCTCATCATCATCGGCACTCATCGACTCGGCGGCTCCGGCAAGATCTAATATGTTTGAGTCCCTCGGATTCACGACCCACCTCTCGGCCCTCCAGCCAGTCTTCACCGATCTACACTCCGGCGTCAATCTGATCTTCGGAGCGTATCAGATCTATATCAACCATTGGGGGACTCTTCGCCTAACCGACGGCACCCGCGCACCCACGGCAACACCTGCAGCAGTGACCGGAGCAGACGCCGCCCGCACGGCCAACCTATCTGGCGACCGTAGCTACCCACCCAACTCAAAGCTCCGCGCCACTCGCGACCGCTCGAGTGGAGCCCCAACATGGAGAAGCACAATCGCACGTATCAGCAAGGAGGCGGCAAGGACACCATCACAGGTGTTCATGGCAGAAGTTGGCGCACCAGCGTCAGGTAACAACGGACGAGTCGACGACCCGGGCACTTGTCAAGACACCCCAACCACCAGCAGGGCGGCAGGTCCCGGCAACACCAGTCAGATGGTTGTACAGCTAGGATAACCGGGGTCCATACCAACGAAAGTCCCAGCGGGACAAGGACCCAGCAATCAGAAAAGCAGCCAGCCGCCAAGCAGCAAGCAGCAAGCATCCGGCCAAGGCAGCCAACCATCACGCAGCAAGCAGCAAGCCACGGTTGCAGCGGCAGACGAACCACCCAGAGAAAAAATATACTTGTCCAAGAAATCAATGGAAATGGTAAAGGAAGCAGTCGCTATCGGCAGGCTACTACCACCAGATGCCTCAAGGGACGAGCTAAGGGCATACAACAAGCTAGCGGGCGAGCTAACCCAGCAGACGAGACAATGGCGCCTGGCCTTGGAGAAGCAAGAGAAGTCCGAACTCGAAAAGAAAAGCAGTCGCAGACAGCCTCCCATAAGTGACTCACCAGGCCGCGACTCCCCCACCTGCAACAGATCGAAACTCAACAATCTGCGGAAGACAGAAAGGGCGAGAGTGGTGCGGAAACTCGAAGACGACTTCAGATTAGAGGAAGACGACGACGAAGAAGAGCCCCTCACTCCGGCAGAAGCACTCATAAGCGCCCAGGACTACCTTTCCCGTGCCCAGAAAAGCAGAAAGGGCAAGACAGATCGCTACACTTCCATTGCTTTGCAGATAATGAAGGACGCCATCGATGGTTCGGTGCCCAAGAAATCCAGCACAAAATGGCAGACTCGCGAGCGGACACCGGACAGGGAACCCAGTTCACCAGACGACGACGATAGTAACGACGACAGGCGCAGACGCTCCGACAGGAACAGGAAGCACGACAGCGACGACAACAACAGGCGCTGCAGCACTCGATGAGATGCGCGAGATGACATCACACAAAACAGAATCAACCGCAGCAGGCGAAGACGCGCAGATTGACAATAGAACACAACGAAGAGTCAACCCAGAAGACGAGCCCCAGGCTCAGAAACGAGAATGGAGGATAAGGCAGCCGCGCGACGGCGCTCGCGCATTCCGCTCCGCCAAAGAACAACTCGACGGACCGTGTTCTATACACGGATTCAGAAACGAGTGAGGAGAGCTCAGATCGTCCCACACTCTCAGGAACTTCAGAAGCTTTAATGAGTTGGCCGAGGAGAAAAGCCGCTCCGCGGCCACAACAGTACAACCACTCGCAAGCATAGCAGTCGGGCCAGTCGCCCACAACGCGCCACCAGCCCCTCCTCTGCCAACAAGACAGGTGGCCGCCATCCAGGAACGGCAAAGGACACCAGAAGAAGAAGACCAGTACCCAGAAGCCCACGGGAGGATCTACATGATACAAGAAGGCAGACCTTCCAACAGGCAGCAGAAACAAATCACCAGACAAGTATTCCTGGCAACCTCCGCACACCCGGCGATCCCAGATTACCTGCGCGGGTCGGAGACAGAAATCACCTTCTCCCGGGACGACCACCCGCCAGTCGTTCCCCGACCAGGGCACGCCGCGCTAGTACTCGAGGCCAGAATCGGAAACTACGACATGACGCGAGTATTCATGGACGGCGGCAGTGGGATCAACATCATCTTCACCCGAACACTCGACGACATGCGCATCCAAAACAACACACTTAAGTCCTTGCGCACAACCTTCCACGGGATCGTACCAGGAAAAGCAGTCTACCCCCTCGGAAGGATAAGCCTGGAGGTAGTCTTCGGGAACGCGACAAACTTCCGCAAGGAAACGCTGGACTTTGAAGTGGTCGACTGGAAGTCGCAATACCATGCAATCCTCGGGCGACCAGCCTTCGCTCGCTTCATGGCCGTACCCCATTACGCCTACCTCAAGCTGAAGATGCCAGGCCCACACGGGGTCATCACAATCAATGGCAGTTTCGTCAGATTCGACCGCTGCGGCAAGGAATTACACAAGATAGCAGAAGCCTTTGTAGCCCACCAAGGCAGCAGGACCACGGGGCTCGCAGAAGAAGCGCTCCCGTAGAAGGAAAGGAACATCGTCTGAAGAACCCAGGCACTCGGAGACAGAGCTACCAGGCCTTTAAAGGCCACTACGTCATCGTTCTAAGCAAAAGGGATCTGTCTTCAACAGAACCCCCCTTACTCTTTGTAAGAGACAGCAGGAAAAGTATTACATAAATATTTTTCCCAAAATCTGTTGGCACTCGGGAGCTCGCCGAAGCAACCACCCCCCGAGGCGTCCTCCGCAATCGCGGCACATTAACTATGCACTCGGGGGATCGCCGAAGCAGCCACCCCCCGAGGCGTCCTCCGCAATCGCGGCACATTAACTTGGCACTCGGGGGCTCGCTGAAGCAGCCACCCCCCGAGGCGTCCTCCGCAATCGCGGCACATTAACTTGGCACTCGGGGGCTCGCCGAAGCAGCCACCCCCCGAGGCGTCCTCCGCAATCGCGGCACATTAACTTGGCACTCGGAGGCTCGCCGAAGCAGCCACTGATATGTCCAAAACGTATCTATAATTTCTGCTTGCTCCATGCATGTTTTGTGTGATATTGCTATGATCTAGATACACTTTCATACACTTTTGATCATATTTGGACTAACCTATTAACTCAGTTCACCCAAGTGCCAGTTCCTGTTTTCTGCTGTTTTTCTATTTCAGTTTTCCCCCATATAAAAAGCGCCGGAAAAATTCTGGGAAAAATACAGGAAAAATCAGCGTACAGGAAGCTTCGCGAAAAGCCCGAGTGGGGCCAGAGGGGAGCCAGGGGGGCCCAGGCGGCCACCCGGCGCGGCCCCACCCCTGGCCGCGCCAGGGGGGCGCCTGGGGCCCCTGGTCCACCTCTGGCTGCCCCCCTTCGCCTATTTATTCTACGTCACGGGGAAACTCCGAAGACAGAACCCTATTTCGCAAACTCGCCTCTGTTCCGCCGCCGCCGCGCTTCCGAGATCGGGAGCAATAGAAGACCTCTTCCCGGCACCCTGCCGGAGGGAGGGCCGACCTCCGGGAGTCTCCTCTCCACCATGGATGCTCCCCGGATGTCTCGTGAGTAGTTTTCCTTGGACCATGGGTCCGTGATCAGTAGCTATGTGATGTTCTCCTCCCCTCTTTGTTCTTCATGGTTTAGACCTCGTGAGCTGCCCTACAAGATCGAGGCACTTTTGTAATATTTCTACTATTGCTATGCTGAGTTTGATGGGATCTGATGGATTATGAGATTATGTTCAGATTGTGATAGAGTAATATATTTGGTTTTTATCTCTTATATTTTTGTTCCTAAGTAATTCTTGCATGTTCTCCGTTGCTGTTTATTGCTTTGGCCAAGTAGTAGGTAGTGACACCAAGAGGGAACGTTGTGCTCGATTGTGGGTTCATGCCCCCCCCCCCCGATGACACGCTTGAGTGACAGAAACATGAGTCTAGGGGATGTGCTGTCGCCACAAGGGGGAAAACAACGGTGCTTGTAACCGCGGTTACAAGGATTGTTTACTTTACGCAAAGTTCTTTTTAATGCAGTTGGCTGTTGCTTTGGGTACACTTTGGGTGGGGCTCGCAACTTAATACCAGCGAGATGTTCTGGATAGATATCTCAAGGTGGATGATTAGTAGTAGATGCAGTTGGATTTCGGTCTACTTATTTTGGCGTACTGCCTGTGCTTTTGAGCCTCTTCCTTTCTTTTGTAGCATAGTTAGCATTGCGGTGCGTTCATAATCCTGTCAATTGCCCTTCTGTAATTTGTTTACCTCGCATAGCAGTTTATCGTCTTTTGTGAGAGAGACATCACTAGTGAACATCACGTATCCCGGTCCATATCCTTATTACTGTTTCCACGCTATATTTACTTTTATGCATTTACTTTCAAGTTGCTATCATTATCCTTTGTGTTTTACCCTTCGTGAACAACAATACCGGAGAGATTGACAACCTCTCTGAACTTCGTTGGGAACAAAGTTATCTGTGTCTGTGTGCAGGCCCACGTCAGTTGCGCCGCTGACACCTACTTATCATATCAAGAGTCCTACTAGAGACAAACCTTGGTATCTTCACCGAGGGAAACTTGATGTTGCGCTACATCTCAACCTTCCACTTGGGGTAACCAACGAAGGGCGAGAAGCCATCAAGCGAATTTCTGGCGCCGTTGCCAGGGACTCCGAGTGCTAAGATAGGGGAGTGGCACACTACCCTTTATCTTTGTTTTTTAATCTTGTTAGTTTACCTTTCAGTTTTTATCTTTGTGTCTTTTATCAGAAATTACAAAAAATATATTTATCTTGCTAGTTGTCATTATGTCTGGCCCTTTTGCCTTTGTTGAGACAGAGGTTCTCACCTTTAAACAAAAAGGTGGAGAAAGTTTAAAAGATGCTTGGTATAGAATTAATGATTCTCAAAAAAGAGCCACCAAAAAGCAATCCACTACTATCCTGCTTAGAACTTTTTATGTCGGGATTACTCCTTGGAATAGGTTCATATTAGATACTGCAATCAATGGGAATTTTCTAGAAGCCTCGACTTCAGAGTCTCTTAATGTTATTGAAAATCTTGTTGGAAATCTCCCTATTGCTAGCATACAAGAAGATATAACTCTAGCACACATTATGAAGAAACTTGAAAAGATAGAGTTAGAAATACCAAGTATAACTAGGATAAATGAGTTGGATCGCAAGATTCAAGGGAATTTGAATAGGCTTGATAGCTCCATGCTTAAAATTATTAAAACTTTGGAGGTCATCAAATCCCGTGATACGGATCTTTCCAGGATAGATAAGATTGAGGAAATCATTAATACTCTAGGAACTACTTTTTCCTCAATCAAACCAAAAAAGGTAGGGACTTCGGCAAGAAGGGAACCTAAGTTCAATTATGTCCCTAAGGTTCCCCGACCTAAAAATAAACCACCTATTGCCAAAGAAGTTGAAACCGTGAAAACTTTGGAAGAAGTACCTCTCTTTGATAATTTTATAAATGAATCTTCCATTGATTTTCCGCCTTTTGGTTTTCTCCCTAGAAGTACCTTCATTAGGCCTTTATTTGAAAGACCTCTTAAGACTAGTTGTACAATTGAAGAGATTTTTGATGATCTTGATAATGATTCGATTGATACAACTTGATCTTTTGCATCATGCCTAGCTTAAAGGCATAAAAGAAAGCGCTTTCGGGAGGCAGCCCGCAACGAATTTAGGTTTTTCTTTTTGCTTTTGTTGTGTCTTGATGATTTTTACTACTGTAGCATCATCATTGTATCTTTATTTTTCAACTTTGTGCCAAGTTATAGCCTCTTACGGCAAGGGAAGTAAAAGTTGTGACATGCTGTCCAGAAGACAGATTCTGTCCTCGTGACCAGAAAAATTTCAGAAAAATCCCAGTTCTTCTTTTTGAGCTGAAATTTTTACACAGTATGACCTATACAATTACGAAACTTCCGTATGTTCTGAGTTTTTTGATTTGAGTTGCAGAAGTGCCCCAAAACAATTCTTTACTATCTGCTGTTCTGTTTTTCACAGATTCTGCCACGTTTTGTCTCTCCTAACTTTTGCAAACCTTAAGCTTGCTTTTTCTTTGCAAAAACTTTTTGGCAATCTTGAGAAACAGTAGCTCTTCAAGAATATCTTTATATCCAGTCGGAAAAATTATTTATTAAGGGTACTAACCTCTCTAATCAGCTTATGATGAGTTATGTATGAAGGGAGTTTTCAAGTGTGCGATTGAAGATGATGAAAGAAGATTCGGGAGTGTCAAGCGCTCAAGCTTGGGGATGCCCCCATGCATCCCCAATAAATATTCAAGGAGACTCAAGCGTCTAAGCTTGGGGATGCCCCCGTGCATCCCCTTCTCCATCAACAATGATCAGTTCGTCCTTCGTCTCACTATATTTTTATCACTTCATGCGTTATGTGCTATGCTTGGAGCGTCTCGCTCTTAGGTTTTATTTTTAGTTTTCTTTAGCTTTGCTTTCTGTTCATAACAACTTAGATCCCGTCTTACTTTGTGTGGGAGAGAAACACGCTCCACTTTCAAATTTAGAACACATCATAGGATTTTTCCTGCTTATCTTTTTGTTGTTGTGTGTTCTTTACCTTTTTATAGCTACTGCCATGTTTAGTCTTAGTCTTAGTTTTTATTTAGCAAGAGCCTTGGCTTTTGTTTAGTTTGTTGCTGGAACTCTCTTTATTTTTCATGTTTATCTTTTTAAGAGAGTTGGTTGTTGCACTGAGTTGCGTCTTGTCTTGAGAGTAGGTAATTGAGGTTGCTATTTAATTTTAGTGGTAACTTGCAATAGTTTTGAGGTATTGATGTGAGTAATGTTTGAACTTTTGGTGTCAAGAGCTCTTGCCTATTAGTGATAGGTGTCGTATTTTGGGCAATCCGTGTGTATTTTCAAAACCTACAAAACTAGTTGAGAACTCTAGCTACTAGATGGATCACTACTCTTTTGAGGGGTCGAATATCAGAGAACACTCACGTACCATGAGTCGAGGATGCGCAAGGATAACCAAACCCCCATACACTCCTCCTCGGGGTACTTGTCTCTTTGTGAACCTCCTTATTAGATTGAGAGTTACCGATAAAAGTGCACGAGTTCTTCGGACTAATGTAAGTATTGAAAGTTGACACTTCCACCTTCCTATATTTTGCTAGCCTCTCCCGTGCCGTGCATTGCCTTCTTCTCACTCCGAGAGTTGGTGTCCACCTTCGCCGGTAGATCCAAACCCTTGGCATGATACGCTCTGTCATCATAAGCCTCCTTATATCTTTCCTCAAAACAGTCACCATACCTACCTATCAAGGCATTTCCATAGCCTTTCCAAGTTATATTGCCATGCAACATCCACCTCTTCATGACTTGATCTTCATGTCATACATGGTCCTTCTACACTGGCAGCGACATACATTGCATACATCATGATAGTTACATCTTCTTTATGATTTTGAGTACCTTGTAAAGTTTGAAAGATCTCCTTTACCTCCTTGTAAAATAGAGTGTTGCCCTTAAGTGAGGAAATATCCCAAAGTGGACACAATAAAAGATCCCAAAGAGGACAAATGAGAGTTAAATAGAAAGAGCCATTGAGGCCACAAAAAAATACAAAAAAATAGAAAAAAGAGAAAAAGAAATAAAAAGAGAGCAAGGGGCAACACTACTATCCTTTTGAGAGATCCACACTAGTACTCCCTTTATATCCTTGTACTCCATAGAGATGATCATTATGCATATAGCTATGTGGGGACCTTCACACTATAGAACTTGGCTTGTATATTCCAAGGATGAGCCTCCTCAAACGAGCTCTAGGTCTTCATGAGCGAGCAAGTTAGATGCACCCCCACTAGTTCCATTGGAGAACTTCTTAGCTCGTATGTGCATCCGTTGCATGGCAATCCCTACTCCTCACATAATATCTATCATTTGGCATCTCTTGCCTATGATTGTCCTCATTGATGTGAGCCTTTCTCATCTTTTTGTCTTCCTCCTCCGTACTTCTCTCTTTTCCATCCTAAGTGTCAACTCTCGTGCTTACGCTCATCCATTGCATGAGTGCTCAAAATATCGAAAAGGAGTGGATCAAATTGACTTGTACCTGGCTAGTGGTCTGGGGACGAGTCAAGATAAGATTCCAAAGAGGACCAAGTGTGAAACTTTAGTAGATTGAGTTCTCAACACAAAAATACTTTTTCTCGTATTTCCTATCCCCCTTCTTGCACGCAAACACCATTTGGAGACATTCGAGTCACGGACAGCGAGAGATCTTGCACCTAATGTTCTTTTGTTACTTGTTTCAATGCTAATATAGACTCTTGCATGTTATGACTTGAATTGAATCTCTAACCTTGATTGCTTTACTTTTCAAAGTTCTTTTATGGTTGCTTGCATGTCACCACAGAAATTATGCTGTTATCATTTACCTACTCGAGGACGAGCAGGAATTAAGCTTGGGGATGTTGATACGTCCAAAACGTATCTATAATTTCTGCTTGCTCCATGCATGTTTTGTGTGATATTGCTATGATCTAGATACACTTTCATACACTTTTGATCATATTTGGACTAACCTATTAACTCAGTTCACCCAAGTGCCAGTTCCTGTTTTCTGCTGTTTTTCTATTTCAGTTTTCCCCCATATAAAAAGCGCCGGAAAAATTCTGGGAAAAATACAGGAAAAATCAGCGTACAGGAAGCTTCGCGAAAAGCCCGAGTGGGGCCAGAGGGGAGCCAGGGGGGCCCAGGCGGCCACCCGGCGCGGCCCCACCCCTGGCCGCGCCAGGGGGGCGCCTGGGGCCCCTGGTCCACCTCTGGCTGCCCCCCTTCGCCTATTTATTCTACGTCACGGGGAAACTCCGAAGACAGAACCCTATTTCGCAAACTCGCCTCTGTTTCGCCGCCGCCGCGCTTCCGAGATCGGGAGCACCAGAAGACCTCTTCCCGGCACCCTGCCGGAGGGAGGGCCGACCTCCGGGAGTCTCCTCTCCACCATGGATGCTCCCCGGATATCTCGTGAGTAGTTTTCCTTGGACCATGGGTCCGTGATCAGTAGCTATGTGATGTTCTCCTCCCCTCTTTGTTCTTTATGGTTTAGACCTCGTGAGCTGCCCTACATGATCGAGGCACTTTTGTAATATTTCTGCTATTGCTATGCTGAGTTTGATGGGATCTGATGGATTATGAGATTATATTCAGATTGTGATAGAGTAATATATTTGTTTTTATCTCTTATATTTTTGTTCCTAAGTAATTCTTGCATGTTCTCCGTTGCTGTTTATTGCTTTGGCCAAGTAGTAGGTAGTGACTCCGAGAGGGAACGTTGTGCTCGATTGTGGGTTCATGCCCCCCGATGACACGCTTGAGTGACAGAAACATAAGTCTAGGGGATGTGTTGTTGCCACAAGGGGGAAAACAACGGTGCTTGTAACCGCGGTTACAAGGATTGTTTACTTTACGCAAAGTTCTTTTTAATGCAGTTGTCTGTTGCTTTGGGTTTACACTTTGGGTGGGGCTCGCAACTTAATACCAGCGAGATGTTCTGGATAGATATCTCAAGGTGGATGATTAGTAGTAGATGCAGTTGGATTTCGGTCTACTTATTTTGGCGTACTGCCCGTGCTTTTGATCCGCTTCCTTTCTTTTGTAGCATAGTTAGCATTGCGGTGCGTTCATAATCCTGTCAATTGCCCTTCTGTAATTTGTTTACCTCGCATAGCAGTTTTATCGTCTTTTGGGAGAGAGACATCACTAGTGAACATCACGTATCCCGGTCCATATCCTTATTACTGTTTCCACGCTATATTTACTTTTCTGCATTTACTTTCAAGTTGCTATCATTATCCTTTCTATTTTACCGTTCGTGAACGACAAGACCGGAGAGATTGACAACCTCTCTGAACTTCATTGGGAACAAAGTTATCTGTGTCTGTGTGCAGGTCCACGTCAGTTGCGCCGCTGACACCTACTTATCATATCTGGAGTCCTACTAGAGACAAACCTTGGTATCTTCACCGAGGGAAACTTGCTGCTGCGTTACATCTCAACCTTCCACTTGGGGTAACCAACGAAGGGCGACAAGCCATCAAGCGAATTTCTGGCGCCGTTGTCGGGGACTCCGAGTGCTAAGATAGGGGAGTTGCACACTACCCTTTACCTTTGTTTTTAGTCTTGTTAGTTTACCTTTCAGTTTTTATCTTTGTGTCTTTTATCAAAAATTACAAAAAAATTATTTATCTTGCTAGTTGTCATTATGTCTGGCCCTTTTGCCTTTGTTGAGACAGAGGTTCTCACCTTTAAACAAAAAGGTGGAGAAAGTTTAAAAGATGCTTGGTATAGAATTAATGATTCTCAAAAAAGAGCCACCAAGAAGCAATCCACTACTATCCTGCTTAGAAATTTTTATGTCGGTATTACTCCTTGGAATAGGTTCATATTAGATACTGCTATCAATGGGAATTTTCTAGAAGCCCCGACTTGGGAGTCTCTTAATGTTACTGAAAATCTTGTTGGAAATCTCCCTATTGCTAGCATACAAGAAGATATAACTCTAGCTCACATTATGAAGAAACTTGAAAAGATAGAGTTAGAAATACCAAGTATAACTAGGATAAATGAGTTGGATCGCAAGATTCAAGGGAATTTGAATAGGCTTGATAGCTCCATGCTTAAAATTATTAAAACTTTGGAGGTCATCAAATCCCGTGATACGGATCTTTCTAGGATAGATAAGATTGAGGAAATCATTAATACTCTAGGAACTACTTTTTCCTCAATCAAACCAAAAAGGTAGAGACTTCGGCAAGAAGGGAACCTAAGTTCAATTATGTCCCTAAGGTTCCCCGACCTAAAAATAAACCACCTATTGCCAAAGAAGTTGGAACCGTGAAAACTTTGGAAGAAATACCTCTCTTTGATTATTTTATAAATGAATCTTTCATTGATTTTCCGCCTTTTGGTTTTCTCCCTAGAAGTATCTTCATTAGGCCTTTATTTGAAAGACCTCTTAAGACTAGTTGTACAATTGAAGAGCTTTTTGATGATCTTGATAATGATTCGATTGATACAACTTGATCTTTTGCATCATGCCTAGCTTAAAGGCATAAAAGAAAGCGCTTTTGGGAGGCAGCCCGCAACGAATTTAGGTTTTTCTTTTTGCTTTTGTTGTGTCTTGATGATTGTTACTACTGTAGCAACATCATTGTATCTTTATTTTTCAACTTTGTGCCAAGTTATAGCCTCTTACGGCAAGGGAAGTAAAAATTGTGACATGCTGTCCAGAAAACAGATTCTGTCCTCGTGACAAAAAAAATTCTAGGTGCCATGGAATCTTTTAGCTAGACCTAGGGAATCTTTTAGCTTGACCTAGGTGCCATGGCTTCCCCAAGTTCCCCCAAGGACAAGTTCGTCGTCAACGTCATCAACCCTTACCTCGCTGAGGTGAACAAGCACCCCCAGGTCCTTTGTGTGGAGGATGGTGTTCTCCACAAGGAATATCTGAAGGGACCAGTCATGGAGGGGAGCACCGAGGAGCGGCTGAAGGAGATGGAACATGAGGTCTTCAAGTTCAAGAAGATGGTGGAGCGTGGTGTTGAAGCCAACTTCGACATCAGGAACGAGATCGAGGCTTCCCATAAGAAAGAGATGAAGGAGATGTGGTCAAGTTTGTCCGCACTAGAAGAAAAAGTTTACGGGCTCGAAGCACAAATCTATGATCTGCACAACCAGAACTGTGAGTATGAACTAAAGTTTCTGCGCATGGGTTTAGGTGCTGAGTGAAGGATCCTGGAGACGGGAATGTCCTTCGAGACTGGAGAGGAGCTACCATGGAAGCGCTTCGCCAAGGAGTACCTGACTGAGAACAACAAGAATGAGGAGTAAATCTCCTCGGGTAATGGCATCCCCTCAGCTTGTTCCAAGCTTGGGGGAGTGCCCGGTATCTTTATCTTTATCTTAGTCTTTTAGAGTAAAGTTGAGTCATATCATGTCTAGGGAGTTTGTTATATGAAATAGGTGTTTGCATCGAGGTCTATCACTCCGTCTGTGGAGAGATTGTATCCGTGAGTGTGGAGTCGTCTATAATGTAATATTAATGAGAAGTCTATTGGTTTCTTCGCTGCACTCGGTATTCTCTTCACGTAATCGGCCTCATATGACGATTCTTATGGGAAGTATTGACCTTATATCAGGTATGGCTTTGAAAACTTTATTTAATTTTGGCAAACATAGCTTTGGTCATGACAACATGCATGTTTTCAAAAGTAGCGACATAGCCAAAACCTTTATGTTATTATGCTTGAAGTGTTATGTTGACAAGGAAGACAACTTGGTGTATTATGCTTACCTTAATGTTTATGCCTTATATGTTTTGCATCTAAATTAGCATCAATTGTCTGTTCTCTCAAAGCCTTTGCTAGCCAAACTCTTTGCCAAGTAGATTTCTGCTTGTGCATCCATACCCTGAAACCAATACCTTCCATATGAGTCCACCATACCTTCCTATTCATGGTATTCCCCTACCACTCCTATAAGTATAGAATTTATGTGTTATCCTTAAATGTTCAAAATCTTCTGTTTTGTGCCTCTTGTTTAGCTCATGAGGAAGTAGTAGATAATTCATGATCTTCTTAAGTTGGACAAGTTTTACCCTGGGATTGCATGTCTAATCTGCAAACCCATAATACGAGGAGGAACTGGCATGGGTGCGCCCAGCTCGAAAGATAATATAACAAACAAACCCTCCTTCACGCTTGGTCTATGAGAAATCAGAAACTTTGGCAGTGATAAACAAAGGAGATTAAGGGGATGTGATCGTCCCCACTTGGGAGCCGTTCCTCGAAACTTGTCTATCTTAAGAAGTAATTGAGCTATCTATTAGCATTCGTTGACAAACTATGCACCGCCTCAAAATCTATTTTTATTCTGTTTGATTTAAGGATAGCACATGAGTTTTCCCTGCTTGCCCTTAACAAGGCCTTCCATCCACCTTCATGTTGAGTCAGTTGTCCCACTTCCTTCTTTTCTCTAAGAGAACAGACATTTGATGTTAATGAGGATTCATCCATATAGAGCTGCATTAAGTTTTGCCATGCCACATCCTTGTTGACATTATCTTTTGATAAGTAAGTTGTTTGCGAAAGCTTTTGCCAAGCAAGCATCTTCCTTTGTGTTAGCATTTGCACTTCATGACTATTAACATGTTCTTTCAAAAGCTTCAAAATTTTTCATTAAAAAGAAAGAGCAAGAGTGAAAGTTATTAGTTGTCCTTTGACCAAGGATATGTTTGCCATAATTTGATGAGTTTCCTCAGCCCTACTTTTGATTATAATTGTTATTACTTTCTCATAAGGGCCTTATGAGTTGAGGTTGCTGTTGAGGATGCTTGAGTTTGATGAAGATACCTTGATGCTTCTTGTCCGTATTCTATTTATCGACACTTCACTCTCTAAACTTGTGGACAGGTTTACCGAGCTCAGTAATCGCTTGGGGACAAGCGAGGTCTAAGCTTGGGGGAGTTGATACGTCCAAAATGCATCACTATTTTATATAGTAATTCTTTCTTATTCATTGATATATTTCATGATATGATGCTATTCTTATGTTGTTTTGGCTTATTTTACACAGTTTGCAACTTTCCGGTGCCGAAGCAGCAGACGCAGGATTGAGCGGTAAAAAGTGGACGCTGAGTTGCTGAAGAAGAATACCTCCAAATTACCTGAAAATCGACGGAGGCTATTTTCCAGAAGGATCACGAAGACACGCAAAAGAGCGACCAGAGGGGGGCCACAGGGTGCCCAGGCGGCCACCTGGCGCGCCCCCACCCTGGCCGCGCCGGGAGGGCGCCTGGACCCCCGGGGCCACTCCTGGCTCCCCCCTCTGGCCTATATACTCTTCGTCATCCAGAAACCCTAAAAACAGGAGAGTTTACGGAGTTCCGCCGCCGCTCCGTGGCGGAAACCTACGGAGAAGAAAAGCCATCTCTGGCGGGCAGATTCCGCCGGGGAGATCACCTCCCGGAAGGGGAGATTATCGCCATCGTCATCACCATCATCACGGGCATCATCGAGATCATCATCAACATCATCCCCCTCATCAGCACCATCTCCACCTCCATCCAATCTTATCTCAAAATTGCAACTTGTGTTTTAATCCGTACTATCTATCCTCTCTACTCTATTGGTGTTGATTACTACTTTGTGGTGAATGCTATTGAGTTTTGTTCGAGAAATATTATTGTATCCAGATTGTTTATCATCTATTTATCCCCACTGATCATGATCTCTTTTATGTCTTGTGAGTAGTTACTTTAGTTCTTGAGGACATGGGAGAAGTCTAGTTGTTAGTAGTCATATGATGTTGAAGTAATATGTGTTGGTTGATATTTAAGTTGTGTTGTTATTTTCCTAGTGGTGTTGTGTGAGTCGAACACTCAACACTTCGCCTTATCAAGGACCTAGGGGAATACATTGTGTACAAAGAATGCTTACGGTGGGTTGCCGGAGTGACAGAAACCTAAACCCCAGTTTGCACGCTTTTGCACAAGGGAATAATGGATCACCGATCGTATTGCTATGGTTAGGCTTTTGCCTTAATTACTATCTTGTATTTGCGGATGCTTGCAAGGTATTTAATCATAAGAGTGCACTTATCTTAGTCTAGAGGGTGTACTAGCATAGATCCACCCACTCAATACTTATCAACACAGCACATAGTACCGACACGTAATATGGCGAAAGCACATGACTACCTCTCCCGTGTGTCCTCAAGAACACTTTACCCTTTATAAGTTCAGTTGCTAGGCCTCTCCTTTGCTCAGAAAGGATTGGGCCACTCGTTACTCTCCAGTGTCTTTTACTTTGCTCGTTTTTACCTTCCTGTTGCTTATACCAAGAAAACCCCTAAAAAGTTATCTTTCAGTGCTTGCAGTTATCTCCTTACCAAAGTCACTTGCTATTACCTTCTGCTCCTCGTTGGGTTCGACACTCTTACTTATCGAAAACGCTGCAATAGATCCCTTACGTTTGTGGGTCATCAGTAGTTTTCCTTGGACCATGGGTCCGTGATCAGTAGCTATGTGATGTTCTCCTCCCCTCTTTGTTCTTCATGGTTTAGACCTCGTGAGCTGCCCTACATGATCGAGGCACTTTTGTAATCTTTCTGTTGTTGCTATGTTGAGTTTGATGGGATCTGATGGATTATGAGATTATGTTCAGATTGTGATTGAGTAATATATTTGGTTCTTTTCTCTTATATTTTTGTTCCTAAGTAATTCTTGCATGTTCTCCGTTGTTGTTTATTGCTTTGGCCAAGTAGTAGGTAGTAACCCCAAGAGGGAACGTTATGCTCGATTGTGGGTTCATGCCCCCTGATGACTAGCTTGAGTGACAAAAACATGAGTCTAGGGGATGTGCTATTGCCACAAGGGGGAAAACAACGGTGCTTGTAACCGCGGTTACAAGGATTGTTTACTTTACGCAAAGTGCCTTTTAATGCAGTTGTCTGTTGCTTTGGGTTTACACTTTGGGTGGGGCTCGCAACTTAATACCAGCGAGATGTTCTGGATAGATATCTCAAGGTGGATGATTAGTAGTAGATGCAGTTGGATATTGGTCTACTTATTTTGGCGTACTGCCTGTGCTTTTGAGCCTCTTCCTTTCTTTTGTAGCATAGTTAGCATTGCGGTGCGTTCATAATCCTGTCAATTGCCCTTCTGTAATTTGTTCACCTCGCATAGCAGTTTTATCGTCTTTTGGAGAGAGACATCACTAGTGAACATCACGTATCCCGGTCCATATCCTCATTACTGTTTACACGCTCATTTACTTTTCTGCTTTACTATTAGTTGCTATCATTATCCCTTGTGTTTGATCTTTTGTGAACAACAAGACCGGAGAGATTGACAACCTCTCTGAACTTCGTTGGGAACAAAGTTATTTGTGTCTGTGTGCAGGTCCGCGTCAGTTGCGCCGCTGACACCTACTTATCATCTCCGGAGTCCTACTGGAGACAAACCTTGGTATCTTTACTGAGGGAAATTTGCTGCTGTGCTACATCACGCATTCCACTTGGGGTTTACCAACGAAGGGCGAGAAATCACTATCATCACCTCGCACATCACCACCCCCCGAGGCGTCCTCCGCAATCGCGGCACATTAACTTGGCACTCGGGGGCTCGCCGAAGCAGACACCCCCCGAGGCGTCCTCCCCAATCGCGGCACATTAACGTGGCACTCGGGGGCTCACCGAAGCAGCCACCCCCCGAGGCGTCCTCCACAATCGCGGCACGTTAACTTGGCACTCGGGGGCTCGCCGAAGCAGCCACCCCCTGAGACGCTCTTCGCAACCGCGACACATAAAAACTTTTACACTCGGGGGCCTGCCGAGGCAACCCTCTGGAATGTCCCCTACAACTACAACGCAGACGACCCCCCGCGACAAAACCAAGACATCATGGAATATATACCACCAAGAAGAAGCATATACAACGAAGGGAAGCACCTAATCTTTAGGCTCCAACTTCGCCTTAATAAGTGCACCCAGATGGCGGTCGTTCTCTTCGCAAACTCGCCTCACAACCTAGCACACAGGTTTATCTACAGCCATGTAGTGCTCATTCATCAGATGATCCCTACCGCCTGGAGGACCCGCCACCACCTGGGCAAAATCTACCCCCGGCCAATGACTATGGACCAAACCCAAAGCAGCTCGGGCTCCAGCACGAATCTGATGATCCATCACTCGATGTAGCTCGGCAGGCTGAGAAAATACGCGACAGAGCCTCTCAAAGGATGAAGGAACCACCTCCAGCGGATAGAACTCAGCATGGATACCACCTAATACCCGCTGGCAGTATTTGAGAGCATCCGGCACCCGCTCAACTCGAAGACGAAGCAAAGCAAACGATCGAGCACGAGCCCCATCCGCCCAAAAGGGATTGCTCGCCTGCACTATGGGATCATCAAGCCATGACATCTCCGACTGAACGACCCTCTCTTCATCCCGAGATCGCTCTGCCAGCACTTCGAAAGTCAAAAACCACGATCAAGACAGAGACAGCAAAACCTACTAAACGGAATCGAGCAACCAAGCAGAGGCGAAACTCACCCCGCAAGAGGTCGGACAACTTCACCACCCACGAAGCAAGGTTCTCAACCATGGCCTCGGCACGCTCACACCGAGTACGCTGAACGGCTACGGATCCCTTCAGTCGAACAATCTTCCGCTCAGCGTTCTTCAGTCGCAAGCAAACGGACTCGTAGGAACCCTCGCGAGCGTCATCCTTCAGCAAATTCCAAGGACGAAGAACGCCCGGAGTGGCCTACCGCAGGATGAACAAAATAAAGAAATCAAAAAGCAGCAAGAGGAACAGCCAAGCAGTCACTCAGATAAAGGTAGCAAAAGATCAACCATCACAACGGAGTCACGAATTACAGACAAAGTTTCAAAGCGACGCAACACTACTGTGCCTCCCCCTCATCTACGACAGGGGGATCCTGAGCATCTACAACCTATTGCAGGCGACGAGCCAGTTTATCGGCTCGGTCGATCTGCTCATCAGATTAGCCCGGGATGGCCTCAACCAAGGAATCATCAATGGAAATCCCATGCCCCATAAGGACAACAAGGGCCGTGGAAGAACCACTCACCACGCTCTCCGCAACTAGCTCCACCATACGCTTCCCATCCGGGCCGAATGCAGCCACCCGACCGCCCAGACCATCAGGCACCTTTGAACCCTCCGGCATAAGGTGTTCGTGCGCAAGACCCACAAGATCAGAAGCCCGGGTGCAAACGTCCCCAACCACTGCAACAGCACCTGCAACAGCATCTACAGCGCCTTGAAGAACTCCAGACCCTGACGCATCAGCTTCCATCGGTTTCGCACCTATAGCAGCTACATCAAGCAAAGAAACATCATCACGGGAAGACAGTAGGAACATCAGGACCAATGAATGAATGCCAAACTTGCACACAAGCGAGTCCGCCAAGGCGCGAAGACGTTTGCCCTCGACTGCTTCCACCCGCGCTAGCGCGTCCTCAGCCTGACGAAGGCGAACCAGCTCCTCGTGTTGACCATGCAACTCCGCCTCCTTGGAAGCCAAGGTAGCCTTAAGAATGGAAACTGTCCTCCCTGCCTTCTCGGCTTGCTTCTCGGCAGCCTGGCGACGGTCTGCGAGGCAAGACAGTACTCAGAACAAAAGACGCAGCGACCAAAACTTAGCAGCGCAAGAATGAAAACTCACCATTCATAGCAGACAAAGCATCCTGGACAGAATCATGGGCTCGTTGCCAATGCTCAGCATCAATCACCAAACACTCACAGTGTTGGAAAACAGGCTGCAAAATATAGACAATCAGACGATAAGGAAAGACAAGACTACAAGCAACTGCAGACAGTTACTTGTAGCCTCGGGGGCTACTCCCATCGGGAGCACTGCCGTGCCCCCAATGATAAATCCGCACAGGAACGAATCAACTTACCAGCTTGGAGACATGGTCGAAAACACGAGCCTTGTCTTCAATCGCCAGATCTAGCCGGCCAAAGTACGGGGAACCAAGTTCAGTAGGCTTGGACTCAGGAGCAACAACACCAGGCGCCTCAGAAGAGGGCGCACCAGGAACTACACCCGCAGTCGGAACGACAGGAGTCGCCGACGGCCCAGATTGACCAGCAGCAGCCGAGGGGGTCCTCAAGATGCTTGGCTGCCGCCCCAGAGTCCGTCGACTTCAAATCAGTAGTAGCTGCACCGGTGCACGAAGCAGCCGGAGCAATCACAACACTACAAGATAAGCATTATCAGACGCAGGAACAAGGAAAAGGTAACGGGCAAAAAATCCAGCAGATTCTTACCCGACATGCGCAGCACGAGGGCGCCCCAGCCTCCCAAGCCTGACCCTCTTCAAAGCAGCGGCCGGAGTAGCAGCCGAAGGGGAAGGCCCAGTAAACAGAGCAGCCGGTGGGACAACACCACTTAATGCATCATGATCTTCAGCGTTCAAGGGGCGCGACCGCTTCACGCGAAAGGGACTCGAATCTTCACTATCTCCAGTTTCCAACAGCACAACCTCAACATCAACAGTCGGAGCAGCATCATCAGCTGCGGAAGCACCAGGTTCTTCAAGAATATCGGCGTCCTCCGGCTGCGGAGGATTACACAGCGCCGGGGCATGGCCCTGCAAGGCAGGCAATGTCAAGAAGAGAGCAAAACTAGGTACTTGCCCAAACAAACGAATGAACACGGAAACCAACCAGCGGCGGAGAATGATCAGAAGCATACGGAAGGACAAGGCACATTTCCGAAATACTCGAGCATTTGGTCACATGTTAGATGCGAGTCAGCAGGGCGTCAGGTTCAAGCTCTTGAGGCGAGCATCTCGTCGAGTCACCGAGTCCCTCGTACTGCCACATAGTACGAGTTCGATGCTGCAATGGTTGAACCCGCCTCTCCACAAAAACAGAGATGAGCTGACCACCAGTCATGTTATCCTTCAACACAACAATCCTCTCCAAAAACGGAGTCAGCTCGGATGACTCCACCTCAGTCAAGGAATGACACCACGAAGGCTGTCTGACCACCCGCGTTCCCGGATTGAAAGAAGCAAGACCAAATTGTTGACCAACAACGCAGCGATCCTTCAGATAAAACAAGCCTTTTCGCCTGCCGCTAACGGAATCGATCTTCTCCAAGTCAAAATACGAATGTTTATCCCCAATGGAGATACCCACCCGACCCACGGCGTACTCAGAGTTCGTCCTTTTTATACTAAAAAGGCGCCTCCAAAGTCCCCAATGGGGGTAAATCCCCAGGAAGGCCTCACAAAGAGTGATGAAACACGCAATGTGCAAAATTCCGTTGGGAGTCAGGTCATGCAACTGGATCCGATAGGAATACAGCAAGCCACGAACGAAAGGATGCAGCGGAAGAGCAAACCCGCGATGGAAGAAAGCCTGGAAGCATACCCGCTCATCCGCCGCCGGCGCTGGAATCGACTCATCACCAGGGAGACGCACATCACCCTCCACCACCACGCCGTCAGCAACCAGCGCATCCAGATCTCCGGCCCCGAACGTGGACCGCTCCCACTTGCCGGACATCTTGGCCAACTCTACAGCAATACGGGGGCGCTTGGTCATAGATCCCGCAGCAGCTGATACGTCCAAAACGTATCTATAATTTCTGCTCGTTCCATGCATGTTTTGTGTGATATTGCTATCATCTAGATACACTTTCATACATTTTTTTATCATAATTGGACTAACCTACTAACTCAGTGCACCCAAGTGCTAGTTTCTGTTTTCTGCTGTTTTTCTATTTCAGTTTTCCCCCATGTAAAAAGTGCCAGAAAAATTCGGGAAAATTCAGATAAAAAATCAGCGTGACGGAAGCTTCGAGAAAATCACGGGAAGGGCCAGAGGGGGGCCAAGGGGGGGCCAGGCGCCCACCCGGCGCGGCCCCACCCCTGGCCGCGCCAGGGGGGCGCCTGGGGCCCCTGGCCCACCTCTGGCTGCCCCCTTTCGCCTATATATCCCCCGTCACGGGAAAACTCCAGAAGAAGAACCCTATTCCACGAACTCGCCTCTGTTCCGCCGCCGCCGCGCTTCCAAGATCGGGAGCACCAGAAGACCTCTTCCCGGCACCCTGCCGGAGGGAAGATTGACCTCCGGGAGTCTCCTCTCCACCATGGATGCTCCCCGGATGTCCCGTGAGTAGTTCTTCTTGGACCATGGGTCCGTGATTAGTAGCTATGTGATGTTCTCCTCCCCTCTTTGATCTTCATTGTTTAGACCTCGTGAGCTGCCCTACATGATCGAGGTACCTTTGTAATATTTCTGCAGTTGCTATGTTGAGTTTGATCGAATCTGATGGATTATGAGATTATGTTCAGATTGTGATAGAGTAATATATTTGGTCCTCATCTTTTATATTTTTGTTCCTAAGTAATTCTTGCATGTTCTCCGTTGCTGTTTATTGCTTTGGCCAAGTAGTAGGTAGTGACTCCAAGAGGGAGCGTTGTGCTAGATTGTGGGTTCCTGCCTCCCTGATGACACGCTTGAGTGACAGAAACATGAGTGTAGGGGATGTGCTGTTGCCACAAGGGGGAAAACAACGGTACTTGTGACCGCGGTCACAAGGATTGTTTACTTTACGCAAAGTTCTTTTATTGCAGTTATCTGTTGCTTTGAGTTTACACTTTGGGTGGGGCTCGCAACTTAATACCAACGAGATGTTCTGGATAGATATCTCAAGGTGGATGATTAGTAGTAGATGCAGATGGATTTTGGTCTACTTACCTTGGCGTACTGCCCGTGCTTTTGAACCTCTTCCTTTCTTTTGTAGCATAGTTAGCATTGCGGTGCGTTCATAATCCTGTCAATAGCCTTTCTGTAATTTTTTACCTCGCATAGCAATTTTATCGTCTTTTGGGAGAGAGACATCACTAGCAAACATCACGTATCCCGGTCCATACCCTTATTACTGTTTCCAAGCTATCTTTACTTTTCTGTTTTTACTTGCTATCATTATCACTTGTGTTTTACCCTTTGTGAACAACAAGACCGGAGAGATTGACAACCTCTCTGAACTTCATTGGGAACAAAGTTATCTGTGTCTGTGTGCAGGTCCACGTCAGTCGCGCCGCTGACACCTACTTATCATATCCGGAGTCCTACGGGAGACAAACCTTGGTATCCTCACCGAGAGAAACTCACTGCTAAACTGCATCACGCCTTCCACTTTGGGCTCACCAACGAAGGGCGGGAAGCCGCTAAGCAAAGAGAATTTCTGGCGCCGTTGCCGGGGACTCCGAGTGCTAAGATAGGGGAGTTGCACACTACCCTTTACCTTTGTTTTTTAGTCTTGTTAGTTCACCTTTCAGTTTTGATCTTTGTGTCTTTTATCAAAATTTACAAGAAAATTATTTATCTTGCTAGTTTTCATTATGTCTGGTCCTTCTGGTTTTGTTGAGACTGAGGTTCTCACCTTTAAACAAAAAGGTGGAGAAAGTTTAAAAGATGCTTGGTATAGAATTAATGATTCTCAAAGAAAAGCCATCAAGGAGCAATCCACTACTATCCTGCTTAGAAATTTTTATGTTGGGATTACTCCTTGGAATAGGTTTATTTTAGATACTGCTATCAATGGGAATTTTCTAGAAGCCCCGACTTGGGAGTCTCTTAATGTTATTGAAAATCTTGTTGGAAATCTCCCTATTGCTAGAATACAAGAAGATGTAACTCTATCTCACATTATGAAGAAACTTGAAAAGATAGAGTTAGAAGTACCAAGTATAACTAGGATAAATGAGTTGGATCGAAAGATTCAAGGGAATTTGAATAGGCTTGATAGCTCCATGCTCAAAATTATTAAAACTTTGGAGGTCATCAAATCCCGTGATACGAATCTTTCTAGGATAGATAAGATTGAGGAAATCATTAATACTTTAGGAACTACTTTCCCCTCAATCAAGCCAAAAAGGGTTGAGACTTCGGCAAGAAGGGAACCTAAGTTCATTTATGTCCCTAAGGGTCCCCGACCTAAAAATAAGCCACCTATTGCCAAAGAAGTTGAAACCGTGAAAACTTTGGAAGAAATACCTCTCTTTGACAATTCTATAAATGAATCTTCCACTGATTTTCCGCCTTTTGGTTTTCTCCCTAGATGTATCTTCTTTAGGCCTTTATTTGAAAGACCTCTTAAGACTAGTTGTACAATTGAAGAGCTTTTTGATGATCTTGATGATGGTTCGATTGATACAACTTGATCTTTTGCATTATCCCTAGCTAATGGCTTTAAAGAAGCGCTTTCGGGAGGCAGCCCGCAACGAATTTAGGTTTTTCTTTTTGCTTTTGGTGTGTCTTGATGATTGTTACTACTGTAGCAACATCATTGTATCTTTATTTTTCAACTTTGTGCCAAGTTATAGCCTCTTACGGCAAGGGAAGTAAAAGTTGTGACATGCTGTCCAGAAAACAGATTCTGTCCTCGTGACCAGAAAATTTTCAGAAAGATCCCAGTTCATCTTTTTGAGCTGAAATTTTTACACAGTATGCTCTATACAATTACGAAACTTCCGTATGTTCTGAGTTTTTTTATTTGAGTTTCAGAAGTGCCCCTAAAAAATTCTTTACTATCTGTTGTTCTGTTTTTCACAGATTCTGCCACGTTTTGTCTCTCCTTACTTTTTAAAACCTTAAGCTTGCTTTTTCTTTGCAAAAACTTTTTGGCACTCTTGAGAAACAGTAGCTCTTCAAGAATATCTTTATATCCAGTGGAGAAAAATTATTTATTAAGGGTACTAACCTCTCTAATCAGCTTATGATGAGTTATGTATGAAGGGAGTTTTCAAGTGTGCGATGGAAGATGATGGAAGAAGATCCAGGAGTGTCAAGCGCTCAAGCTTGGGGATGCCCCCATGCATCCCCAACAAATATTCAAGAAGACTCAAGCGTCTAAGCTTGGGGATGGCCCTGTGCATCCCCTTCTCCATCAACAAATCATTAGTTCGTCCTTCGTCTCACTATATTTTTATCACTTCATGTGTTATGTGCTATGCTTGGAGCGTCTCGCTCTTAGGTTTTATTGTTAGTTTTCTTTAGCTTTGCTTGCTGTTCATAACAAGTTAGATCCCTTCTTACTTTGTGTGGGAGAGAAACACGCTCCACTTTCAAAATCTAGAACACATCATAGGATTCTTCATGCCTATCCTTTTGCTGTTGTGTGTTCTTTATCTTTTCATAGCTACTGCCATGTTTAGTTTTAGTCTTAGTTTGTCTTTAGCAAGAGCCTTGGCTTTTGTTTAGTTTGTTGCTGGAACTCTTTTTAGTTTTCATGTTTATCTTGTTAAAGAGAGTTGGTTGTTGCACTGAGTTGTGTCTTGTTTTGAGAAGTAGGTACTTGAGGTTGCTATTTAATTTTAGTAGTAGCTTGCAATAGTTTTGAGGTATTGCCATGAGTAATGTTTGGACTTTTGGTGTCAAGAGCTCTAGCCTATTAGTGATAGGTGTCGTATTTTGGGCAATCCGTGTGTATTTTCAAAACCTACAAAACTAGTTGAGAACTCTAGCTACTAGATAGATCACTACTCTTCTGAGGAGTCGAATATTGGAGTACACTCACGTACCATGAGTCGAGGATGCGCAAGGATAACCAAACCCCCATACACTCCTCCTCGGGGTACTTGTCTCTTTGTGAACCTCCTCATTAGATTGAGAGTTACCGATAATAAGTGCATGAGTTCTTCGGACTAATGTAAGTATTGAGAGTTGACACTTCCACCTTCTCATATTTTGCTAGCCTTTCACGTGCCGTGCATTGCCTTCTTCTCACTCTGAGAGTTGGTGTCCACCTTCGCCGGTACATCCAAACCCTTGGCATGATACGCTCTGTCATCATAAGCCTCCCTTTATCTTTCCTCAAAACAGCCACCATACCTACCTATCAAGGCATTTCCATAGCCTTTCCGAGTTACATTGCCATGCAACTTCCACCTCTTCATGACTTGATCTTCATGTCATACATGTTCCTGCTACACTGGCAGAAGCATACAGTGCATACTTCATGTTAGTTACATCTTCTTTATGATTTTGAGTACCTTGTAAAGTGTGAAAGATTTCCTCTACCTTCTTGTAAAATAGAGTGTTGCCCTTAAGTGAGGAAAAGATCCCAAAGTGGACACATTAAAGATCCCAAAGAGGACAAATGAGAGTTAAATAGAAAGAGCCATTGAGGCCACAAAAAATACAAAAAAATAGAAAAAGGAGAAAATGAAATAAAAAGAGAGAAAGGGGCAACACTACTATCCTTTTTGAGAGATCCACACTAGTACTCCCTTTATATCCTTGTACTCCATAGGGATGATCTTTTTGCATATAGCTATATTGGAGAGCTTCTTAGCTCGTATGTGCACCCGTTGCATGGCAATCCCTACTCCTCACATCATATCTATCATTTGGCATCTCTTGCCTATGATTGTCCTCATTGATGTGAGCCTTTCTCATCCTTTTTGTCTTCCTCCTCCACCATATTCTCTCTTTGCCATCCTAAGTGTCAACTTTCGTGCTTACGCTCATCCATTGCATGAGTGCTCAAAATATCGAAAAGGAGTGGATCAAATTGACTTGTAACTGGCTAGTGGTCTGGGGACGAGTCAAGATAAGATTTCAAAGAAGACCAAGTGTGACACTTTAGTAGATTGAGTTCTCAACACAAAAATACTTTTTTCTCGTATTCCCTATCCCCTTTCTTGCACGCAAACACCATTTGGAGACATTCGAGTCACGGACAGCGAGAGCTCTTGCACCTAATGTTCTTTTGTTACTTGTTTCAATGCTAATATAGACTCTTGCTTGTTATGACTTGAATTGAATCTCTAACCTTGATTGCTTTACTTTTCAAAGTCCTTTTATGGTTGCTAGCATGTCACCACAGAAATTATGCTTGTTATCATTTACCTACTCGAGGACGAGCAGGAATTAAGCTTGGGGATGTTAATACGTCCAAAATGTATCTATAATTTCTGCTCATTCCATGCATGTTTTGTGTGATATTGCTATGATCTAGATACACTTTCATACATTTTTGATCATAATTGGACTAACCTACTAACTCAGTGCACCCCAGTGCCAGTTCCTGTTTTCTGCTGTTTTTCTATTTCAGTTTTCCCCCATATAAAAAGTGCCAGAAAAATTCGGGAAAATTCAGATAGAAAATCAGCGTGACGGAAGCTTCGAGAAAATCCCGGGAGGGGCCAGAGGGGGGCCAAGGGGGGGCCAGGCGGCCACCCGACGCGGCCCCACCCGAAGCTGCTGTCGTCGATATATGACGTCAGATGCCATGGGATGGCTAAAGTGAGGAGAAGACGCGAGGGAGAGAATGTCGATGGTGCCGGAATCGGGTTGGGTACAAGCACGGTAAGGACACCACGATGTACCCAGGTTCAAGGCTCTCCGGAGAGATAACATTCCTACTCCTGCTTGTCTCTTATATATCAATGTTCTGGCTACAATGACTGCTTCTCTATCTTCTCAGGGGAAGGTGAGTGCCGCCGCCGTGGGCAAGGCTCTCTCCTGCTTCCCTGAGGAGTAACTACTAGCAGTGAATGAACTGAGGGGGAAGTGAGTAATGGTGCTCTGGAGTGGATCGTCCCTCACGGAGGAGGGGTACCCTAGCTCTTATAGTGTGAGCCCAGGGTACTTCGGTAACTTCACTGCCGAATGGGCCCAGCTGTCATCCTCTAATCGGCCTGGGCCCACCGACTGCTCCTCTCCGGGTGATCCGGATCCTACGAGCGGCGGCCCATGCTGTAGACCCATAGGACATAGGGATGAACAGTGGAGCTAGGAGGTGCGGTCTTGTCGCCCTGTCCGCGGAATCGGCGGAGAGGTCGACACCGTATATCCACCAGATCTTCGACATGACTTGGCCTTCCTGCCACCCAGATATCTCAGGATATGGCATTTATGACCTCGTAATCATACCCCCGACTGGCGTCGGGGTCGACTTCCTCCAAAGGGAGTAGGTTGTTCCGATTGCGCCTAGGCCGACTGTTAGTTCTTGGCAAGGTCGATTGCTCTGGGCAATCGGCCTTCCAAGTACCTATCTCGGCCCAGCTGCGGACCAACCGAACGATCATCTTGGTAAAGGAAGGGTGGACCGATTGCACCTGGGCCGACTGCTGGCATTCGGTACGGCTGATTGCCTTGGAAAAATTTGCCGTACACCGCCCAGCTCGGCCCAGCTGCGGCCCAATCGGTCCATCCTTGTCTTGAAAGGTTGCTTCCGCTTGGGTTAGCCTACCCGGGTACCAATCCCCCGACAGTAGCCCCTAAAGCTGTAAAGGTCCCACGGTCACTTGACCACGGGGCCTTTGCAGTTTTTAATCTTTCTTCGATATCTTCCGACTGCTATGGCCTCATCAAGTGCGTCATTCCGAGTTCGCCGACCGACTCGGAGATCACACTCGGCTGGCTGAATTTTCGTCCGATTGGATTTGGTTCACTTCCAATTCGTGTCTTCACTTTTTGGAGAATGACATCTTTCGCCGATTACACTCCAACGGTTACCTCCGATTCTTCCGGGATGTGATCAATGAGCCGGGACCCACGACCCACGCGCGACTTGACGTAACTGCAGGTCATGACCCCCACGTCGCACGCCTCGCCTCCTGCGCCAGGATCCATTGCGCTGGTTTGTCGATTGCCCTTCCTGTGCCCTAGGCCACACCAAGCCACACAGCCGCAGATGCGTCCCACTCCCCTCCCCTGCCGCCCATATAAGCCACAGGGGAGGGCCTTTGCCTCTTCCTTCTCCCAGACACCATCTTCAACCTCCAGCTCTCGCTCCTCTGCGCCATTGCCGCTCCGCGCGAAGCTTTCTGCCGCTGCTACGACCACGGACCTCTGCGCCTTGGACCTGCTCCGGCCGCGGACTTGTGCGCTCCGCCGCCTCCGCCAGTAACTCCTTGTCGCTGATCTCGCGCTCCTCGTCCCTCTTCTTCTCTCCGCCCGCGAACGCCATGGCGCCACGGCGAGACGTCTCACAGGCGAGCCGCGGGTGCTGGAAAGGCTCTCAGGCCACCGCCGGCGCCGTCCAGTCCCTGATTCGCGCCCGGAAGATGCCCGCGGAGATCGAATGGCGCATTCCCGTCGCCGAGGTCGTGCCCGACGCGCGTGCTGGCGAGAGGGTTGTATTCCTCGCTCACTTTGAGCGTGGATTCGGCCTTCCCGCCAGCACCTTCTTCCGCGGGTTCCTCGACTTCCACCGATTGCAACCACACCACCTTGCCGCCAACTTCATCATGATTCTTGCCAGCTTCGTGACACTCTGCGAGGGGTATCTCGGCTGCCGCCCGAGCATTGCTCTCTGGAAGCGCTTCTTCAACCTCCGAGCTCACAATGCCCAGACAGGAGCTATGGTGCCATCCACCACTGAAGGCGGCGAACCGAAGCACTCAACTGATATGACCGACTGCGGCAGTTGCCTTGTCTCAGCCGGCAAACCGAGGTACAAGAGTCCCGAGATCGTCCAATCATGCAAGAATTGGCAGACCTCGTTCTTCTACGTCAAGTCACCTGACCAGGGGCCCGATCTCCTGAATCTGCCCGAGTTCTCCCTCGTCCGGCCGATTGAAAAACACCAGTGGTCGCTGAAGCATGGCGTCGGAGATTGTGATGTCGATGCCCAAGTCTCCAGGATCGCCCAGCTGGAGCAAGAAGGACTTCTCCCGACTGACCTTGTAGCCGCTTGGCTTCAAGTTCGAGTGCTCCCCCTGCAGCGCTGAGTGCACCGTATCTGCGATATGTCGGGCCCTCGAGACCCCACTCGGCTCTGCACGTGGCGGGTGAAGAAGGAAGATCTCTGTGCCAGAGTGAAGGCTATACAATCTAGTCCTTTGCCTGACCCCTTTCGCTTCGGGCTTGATTGCCTCACTCGCCAGCAGAAACCGCCTGTGGTACGCTCCGATTGCTTTATCTTCCGATTGCTTTTTCTTCTTAGCTTCTCTGACTACTTGCATCTTCTTTCCCAGCATTTCATCCAGTCCGACTTGATGGAAGATGGCCAGGAAGCCAGCGTGTATGCCCCCGACCGCACAGAAGACGACCCCGCCGACTTCGAGTATAACGGCGAGGTTCCTTCCGCCGAGTCCGGTGACGACGATGATGATGACGACGAGTCTTCCGGAGAATCCTCCGATGCCGACGACGCTGATGCTGAAGCCGCCGACCCTCCGAGGACCAACACCCGTCCGCCAGCTCAAGGGGGTACGCCTGACCCTTCCCTTGAGCAATTTTTGGCCGAATGGAGTGATGACAATAGTGTCTCAAAGGCTGATGGTTCTGATGCAGCTCCTCGTACCAAACCTCCGAAGGCGCCGGTTAAGCGTACTTCGACCACCAGCTCCTCCGCTGGTGCTGCTCCCAACAAGGTTGCTAAGGCCATGCTGACAGCCATCAGGGGCAAACAGCCCCAGGTGACGACCACCCGAAGGCCGACTTCCCAGGCGCCGCTGGATGTCGCTCCGCTGAGATGCCGGATGCCCTCTGGCGCACCAAGAACAATCGGGTATGCTCTTATCTCCGTGCCTTGAACTTTACTATCTTTCCTGATACTGATTCTCCTCTTTCTTATTTTAGGGAGCCAATTGGGCTTGACGACGTCGATGCCGACATCCCAGTCCGTGCTGGCGTCGTCATCTCGCCTGCTGCATCTGCCGCTGCCATCCACAAACGGCCGCCTGCTTCTCATCGCTCCTCCAAGGATGCCGAACGCGCTGCCAAGAAGGCCCGCCTGGAGGAGGCTAAGAAGACTTCCTCCTCTTCCGCTGCCCCCAAGACCTCCAAGGGCACATCTGATCGGGGAGCTCCTGGCGGCAGAGGAACGCAATCGGTCGATCCGACTGCCCCATCTCCGCCACGCCGCTCCGACCCGATCTCTACTGTCGTGACCACACCTGCTCCGACTGCCACATCCGAGCTACCGACGATTATGAGCCCGACGCCCATCGTGGTGTCGGCGCCGCCGACTGCCACAACTGTGCCATCGGTTGTTCCGCTTGTGCCACCGACGACGACGACCTTGCCGTCAGTCGCAAGTATCACTTCTGCTTCAACTCGTCCGACTGCGCCGCCGCCACAACCGAGTACCTCCGGCCCTTCGGTGACGACGATGTTGCCAGCCTTCACTGCTGCTGCTTCCACCGTCGCTCAAGCTTTAGTGCCAACGCCGACCCCCTCTGCGTCGGAAGTTCTGATGCGCTCGGTGGACCAGTTCCGGGCCGAATATTCTCGCGCCCGTCATGTCGGCGCCGAACCTGACACTTCGCACCGCCCTCAAGACCCTCTGACGACCATCTCAGCCGGGTAAATGAGTTTGTTGATGCCCTTGCTCGGGACCTCCAACAGCTCACCTCTCATCACACGGTAAACTCTTGACTTTCCTCTCATGTCTTTCCTTTACTCGGGGGGCTTTTCTTCCGGTGGGTGCGCGCAAGCGCACCCACTGGGTGTAGTCCCCGAGATTCGGGCCGATTGGATGCAATCGGTTCGGATCTTTCATACTTTTTGCTTTATCTAATGCCTTCCTTCAATCGGGAGACTCTTCTTCCGGTGGGTGCGCGCAAGCGCACCCACTGGGTGTAGTCCCCGAGATTCGGGCCGATTGCTTGCAATCGATTCGGATCTTTCATACTTTTTGCTTTATCTATTGCCTTCCTTCAATCGGGAGACTTTTCTTCCGGTGGGTGCGCGCAAGCGCACCCACTGGGTGTAGTCCCCGAGATTTGGGCCGATTGCTTGCAATCGATTCGGATCTTCTGCTGACTGCTATATTTGTAACTCCATCTTGTCATTCTTCTCAGGCTGTTATGGAAGAAAGGCGCGAGGTCTTCGAAAAGCTTCTCGATGCTTACACTGCCAGCCTCCGGACTCTCGCCCAGGCCCAGCTGCAGGTTAACAATCAATCGGCCGAGATCACCAAACTGAAAGGTAACTTCTATGCCATTTCTATCTTCTCTCCGATTAACAATTACCCTTGTACTCATATCTTTTATGCTCTCCTCTAGCTTCTATTCCCATGGTAGATGACCTTCAGGGCCGAATTGCCGAATTGACTGCAGAACTTAACCAGCATGGTCCAGCTCTCGCCAAAGCCAATGAAGAAGTGAACCGACTGCAGGGGGTAGAAAATGATCTAAATCGGACTATCCAAAGCCTTCGTTCTGAGATGGCTGCCCTTGAGAGAAGGCATCTGGCCGACATAGCTGCCGTGACGGCTACTGGTGATGGTCTCCTTGCCGAGCGAGATGCTGCTGTCGCTGCCCGAGAGGCTTTGCAAGCCGAGAGGGACGAAGCAGTTGCTGCGCGGCATTCCATTCGGCAGGATCGCGACGAACATGTCGCCAAGTATGAAGAACTGGAGAAGCGCAGCTACGAAGAGACCACCCGACTGCGCCGCCGAGCCAAAGGCTTCTGCGAGACAATGACCGAAATGGACGTCCTCCTTAGCGGTGAGTGTTTCCTGCACCCAAATGCACTTTCCGATTGCTCTCCTCTTTTATCTTGTCGCTCATACTTTCTTTTCGTGACGCAGAAGCTTGGCCCGAGTCTGAAGCAGCTGCCTACGCGGCCGTAGCCAAGTCCCGAGAAGAAACTGTTGTCGCCGGAGGGACCTGCCAACTTGAAGACAACGTCTGGACTCGGCACGAATACCTGATCGGCACCGAAGCCCGCATTCCTGTTATCAAGGGAGTTGCCTTGTCCTTCAAGCTCGGCATCCTGAAGATTGCTGAATCATTGTGGTCACCGACTGAGCTTAAGGTCGGACTCCAGAAATTGAAAAATGCCGCTGGCTCCTCCGCCGGATCCCACAAGGCTGAAGCACAGGATGAAGAGGACTCTGACAAAGGAGAGGCTCCAAATGCTACCACTGAACAGACTCGGACTCTCCTGAAGGCCATCCCACGTCGGATCGACGTCCTGCTGAACTCTGCAGGTCGGACTGGCGCGGAAACCGCCCTCCAGACTGTGCTGAGCTGGTACCCTCAGGTGAAGCTCTCCCAACTCTAGAGCCTCCGAGAGAATGCCTCCGATCTGCTTGAGAAGACCTACGCCGAAGTAAATCGGCTAGCCAGCACCATGGTGAACTGGTTCTCTCCCTACGAGTACACTCCGTATCTCGACGAGGGAGGGAATCCGCTCGCTGCACCTTCAATCTCTGGCCTAGCTGAGGAGCTTTTTGATAGCGGCTCATCCCAAACATCTCCAAGATCCAAGCGGACTGGTGCCACCTCTTCTGAAGCGCAATCGGATCCGACTGCTCCGTCTTCTAGCTCCGTGCCTCCGACTTCTTGAGCCATGCCACCGACTATGTTGCTTGCTGTAGCTTGCCGATACCGGATCGGTTTTATCTTATTTTGTCCTTTCGAATGTTTGCTTGTAAGACATAATTTAAATTCTGTCGACACCCACTGGGTGTGACTTCGATGTAATGAACTTATTCGGCCTTGGACCTACTACCTCTGACGCAATCCGATTGCTCGGTCTTTGCTTTTACTTGTGCGATCAACTTTGCGTCTTTGTCGGTTTCCTTTATCGGTCTGCACTTGGGGATGTCTACCGTGTCAGCCTTGCTGCCGTTATACGGTCTGCAATCGGATCAACGGTAGATTACCAGCCAAGGTTCGATAAGTTTCTCATTTTTTACACGACAAGATTTAACGCAAAGGATTTTGCGACAAGACCGGCGCCGATTGCTCGCTACCGGGCTCGATGCCTTGGTTCGCGCACAATTGGTGCCTTTGTTTTATCGAATATGCCCTTAGTGGCGCGTTTCGAATTGTTTCCCGGGAATTCGTACTGTCGGCTGCCTCAAACGCGACCCTTCTCAATGCCACAAACCTTTTAGTGATTTGCGCTTGAGCTAAGTGCCGAGTTGAGTGCCAGCCCGCAGTCCCCGTGCCTCGATGGCCGATGCGCTTGACCTCGTGGTCGGTCAGTCTGTTCTGGGGTGGTGGTGGGGGTGGAGGTGGTAAAGCTTCTCCCTTCGCAATTCTTCTCACAAATTCACACTGCCGAGTGGTGTGCGCAGATGGCCTGCCAGGCATGCTATGCAACTTGCACGGCGCGTCCAGCATGTCCTCGAACGTGTATTTGGGCTTCATCTGCCCCGGGGGTCTCCTGCAGCCGCTGGATCTTCTTCATTCTGTACAGCGGCCACCTGCCGACTGCCATACTAAGTATTGGGCTGTTCGTCCTTGCGCTTGCCATTGTTCTGCTGGTTGTGGTTGTTTTTGTTGTTGCGGTTGTTCTCTCTCCTTTCCTTCCGACTGAGGCCTTGGTTCCCTGTGTCCAACTGCGGAGCCCCTGGTGACTGGATCACACCTCCAACTCCGAGCTGGATAGGGCGCATCGCAGAATCGGACATAGCGAACGCATTTGCCACCTTCATGAGCTCGGCGAGCGATGTGAAGTCTTTGCGCAGCAGCTTGTGCTTCAACATTGAATCGGCCAGGCATCCATCTGTGAAGTACTGAATGGCCTGGATCTCATGGACTCCTTCACATGAATTCTTCAGCTTGATCCACCGAGATAAGTAATCTCGGAGGGGTTCATCTTTGCCTTGCACACACAAAGCTAACTGCCGCGGGAGGTTGGGCCTCTCATACGTGCTTGTGAAGTTGTGGATGAATGCACTCGTGAAGTCCTCCCAGCAGTTCACACTGTCCTTGGGCAAACTGTTCAACCACGTCCGAGCTGAACCCTGCAGCATCAAAGGTGCATAGCGGACTGCTACACGCCGATTGCCTCCTGCAATGCGAACCGCCGTCAGGTAATCGGACAGCCAGTCTTCAGGCTTCACGGACCCGTTGTACTTGGGAGTGTCTCTTGGCAGCGTGAAGCCTTTGGGAAACTTCTCAGTCCGAATACGATGACCAAAACATGATGGGCCAGCTTCTCCTTCTTCATCCTCTTGAGCCTCCTTCTCCAGGAGCTCAATGCGGTGCCTTGCATCATTCTGGCCGATTTGGCGAGGGCCAAGTCGGGTGCTGATTGCTGGTCTTGGTGCCGATTGCTGCGGCATGTCATTGCGCCTGCTGTTAACAGCTGGCTCTTCCATTCTTCTGCTTGCCGCTGGGGGTGGCCGATTGCTTCTGACCTTGCGTGCCGAGATGGAGCGGGTTGGTGTCTGTTCAGGCGCGATGCATTCGGTCGCTGGCTAGCTCCCGCATTCGGCCTCACAGTTCCCCTCGATGCCCCGGGTTCTGCATTTTGATGATCCACTGCAACGAGCCTCTGCTTCTTTGCGGCTGCTATCAGCTCACGCATTCGGCGTGACTGCTCGCGCCGCTCATCTCCCTCCAGGTCTTCTAGCTCAAGGGCTATCTGCTCAGCTGTTCTCAGGTTCTTGTCCGACGTGTTGTACGTCGGCCTCTGGATGAACGCCGACTACGTCGGTTGCACCGGCCTTCTCAGACGCTCCGGCTGCTCGGCTCCCGACAGCTGCTGGTTGACTGCCCTGCCTCGGCTTCTCAGATCTTCCAGGACTGCGGGCTCAATCGGCCGGAGCGGTCCTGCATGCGCTGCGTTGTATTCCCTTGTGATGGCTCCCAGCCTGCGCTCTTCTGCCAGCACTTGCTCAGCTCTGCGAGCCAGAGCGAGCCGTGCTGTTTCCAGCTCCGTGTGCACTTGCTCCGGATCACCATTCCTGTTCACGGGTGTGTATAACACATCCCGCAACGCACTGGTGCCGATTCGCTCTGTGGCATCGGCTACCTCCTTAGCCTTTCTTGCTGCACTCGCAGGGTCGCGGTTGCTCGATGAGGATGCTCCCGCCATCATGACGGCGGCGTGCACTCGGCCCTCCTCTCTGCCGGGCGCTGCACTACAGTCCCTGGTTGAGAGCGGGTCCGTAGCGCACGAGAAGATGCGAATCTCTCTGGGATACACCTCGGGGTAGCTGCCGATGAAGAGGCGATGACTGCTGACCTGCAGCGACACACCGGGCGGCCGGGGTGCTCCGGCCCTGTACCGCGCCGAATAGTCCACCACGTAGTCGATTGCCCCACGCCTTAGAATCAGGCCAGAGGCATGGCTACCGCCTGATGCAGAGGAAAATCCCGTCCGGATCTTTACTCCAGTCGACGCCTCGGTCTTCCCCACGGTGGGCGCCAACTGTCGTTGATATGTGACGTCAGATGCCATGGGATGGCTAAAGTGAGGGGAAGACGCGAGGGAGAGAATGTCGATGGTGCCGGAATCGGGTTGGGTACAAGAACGGTAAGGACACCACGATGTACCCAGGTTCGGGGCTCTCCGGAGAGATAACACCCCTACTCCTGCTTGTCTCTTATATATCAATGTTCTGCCTACAATGATTGCTTCTCTATCTTCTCAGGGGAAGGTGAGTGCCGCCACCGTGGGCAAGGCTCTCTCCTGCTTCCCTGAGGAGTAACTACTAGCAGTGAATGAACTGAGGGGGAAGTGAGTAATGGTGCTCTGGAGTGGATCGTCCCTCACGCAGGACGGGTACCCTGGCTCTTATAGTGTGAGCCCAGGGTACTTCGGTAACTTCACTGCCGAATGGGCCCAGCTGTCATCCTCTAATCGGCCTGGGCCCACCGACTGCTCCTCTCCGGGTGATCCGGATCCTATGAGCGGCGGCCCATGCTGTAGACCCATAGGACATAGGGATGAACAGTGGAGCTAGGAGGTGCGGTCTTGTCGCCCTGTCCGCGGAATCGGCGGAGAGGTCGACACCGTATCTCCACCAGATCTTCGACATGACTTGGCCTTCCTGCCACCCAGATATCTCGGGATATGGCATTTATGACCTCGTAATCATACCCCCGACTGGCGTCGGGGTCTACTTCCTCCAAAGGGAGTAGGTTGTTCCGATTGCGCCTGGGCCGACTGTTAGTTCTTGGCAAGGTCAATTGCTCTGGGCAATCGGCCTTCCAAGTACCTATCTCGGCCCAGCTGCGGACCAACCGGACGATCATCTTGGTAAAGGAAGGTTGGACCGATTGCGCCTGGGCCGACTGCTGGCATTCGGTACGGCTGATTGCCTTGGAACAATTTGCCGTACACCGCCCAGCTAGGCCCAGCTGCGGCCCAATCGGTCCATCCTTGTCTTGAAAGGTTGCTTCCGCTTGGGTTAGCCTACCCGGGTACCAAACCCCCGACAGCTGCCCTACATGATCGAGGCACCTTTGTAATAATTCTGCAGTTGCTATGTTGAGTTTGATCGGATCTGATGGATTATGAGATTATGTTCAGATTGTGATAGAGTAATATATTTGGTCTTGATCTTTTATATTTTTGTTCTTAAGTAATTCTTGCATGTTCTCCGTTGTTGTTTATTGCTTTGGCCAAGTAGTAGGTAGTGACTCCAAGAGGGAGCGTTGTGCTAGATTGTGGGTTCATGCCTCCCTGATGACACGCTTGAGTGACATAAACATGAGTCTAGGGGATGTGTTGTTGCCACAAGGGGGAAAACAACGGTGCTTGTGACCGCGGTCACAAGGATTGTTTACTTTACGCAAAGTTCTTTTATTGCAGTTGTCTGTTGCTTTGAGTTTACACTTTGGGTGGGGCTCGCAACTTAATACCAGCGAGATGTTCTAGATAGATATCTCAAGGTGGATGATTAGTAGTAGATGCAGATGGATTTCGGTCTACTTACCTTGGCGTACTGCCCGTGCTTTTGAACCTCTTCCTTTCTTTTGTAGCATAGTTAGCATTGCGGTGCGTTCATAATCCTGTCAATTGCCTTTCTGTAATTTGTTTACCTCGCAAAGCAGTTTTATCGTCTTTTGGGAGAGATACATCACTAGCGAACATCACGTATCCCGGTCCATACCCTTATTACTGTTTCCAAGCTATCTTTACTTTTCTGCTTTTACTTGCTATCATTATCACTTGTGTTTTACCCTTTGTGAACAACAAGACCGGAGAGATTGACAACCTCTCTGAACTTCGTTGGGAACAAAGTTATCTGTGTCTGTGTGCAGGTCCACGTCAGTCGCGCCGCTGACACCTACTTATCATATCCGGAGTCCTACGGGAGACAAACCTTGGTATCCTCACCGAGGGAAACTCACTGCTAAACTGCATCACGCCTTCCACTTTGGGCTCACAAACGAAGGGCGGGAAGCCGCTAAGCAGCAGCCCGCAGAGGAGAAAATACGAAGGCTCAAGAACAAGAAGGAAACAGAGAAAGAGGAGGAAGGCAATGGCTGGGTAAAACCTACAATTTACCCAGCCGCAAGGTATTTAACTCAAGAGCCTAACAAGAAAGGCCACCGTCCAACCTTATCGCCCAGCACACGTGGCACGATCCCATAAACATAAGAAAAGTATGGAAAATCCAACCGGTGCAGTAACAACACCGCCCACTACACGCGCAAAAAGAGGACAATGATCGCGCGACGCGAAAATTTCGGCGGGACAGCGCCAAGTCATTTCCTTCGGCAGACTACAGTGGTCAAGAACACCAGAAGACCACGCCAACGTCATATCACAGCAAGACGTACTGAGTACTCCATCAAGGTTCAGAGATTTTATCTTTCAGATCTTTTTTCCCGATGAAGAAAAACATCTTACTCCCATCGGGAGAGCACATCATGAGAGTCCCAGGTGCTCCCTCACCCAAAGGTCAGCAATGTGCTCGAGTGATCACTCGCACTCACGAGAGTCTCGGGTGCTCCCTCAACCCGACGCAAGACAAACATTCACTCGCCAAGATCATACGGCGCTAGAGTCTCAGGTGCTCCCTCACCTCAGGAGCCGAAAACAACATTCGAGTGACTACTCGTGAAGAACCCCCCATCTGAGCACTCGAAACAAGCTCCGCGGGTGAATGAGTGAACAACTCGCTTGATGTTTTGTTCCAAGCGGGTGCAATACTATTAGGCTCCGCGCCTCAAAAACACACATTCCTGAAACACGATACACTGTGCCCAGATGCCACGCAAGATTAGCGTGTAGGTAAGACCCCGCTGCAAAGTTCGGCCGGCATGGGACTTGCCGAAGAGCGATTTCACTCCCAACCTTTTCCATGCCCTGCGCATGATAGAAAAAGCCGGGCGGACGCGCCTTAGGCTATGCACATAACTGGCGGCAAATGAACACCGTAAGACCTGAAGCGGCATGACTTTTGCTCGACACCAGTGTTCCAAGCTCACGTCGAGGGACGTGGGTTTGATTGGGCTACTGCGGTATTTGCCACTAGTGCAATTCACCAAGGCTCGACCAGTCGACTCCTTAGGCCCTTTCAGCTTAGCATCCCTCAAAACAGGTTTTGTCATGGGCACCAGACTGCGAGCGACCCGCGGTTGTACCACGCATACAAACGACTGACAAATGGATGTACTCGAGTCCCTGCGCGACTCTTCGAGTCCCCCAGGCACTCGGGGGCTACTGACAAGGGGGTGACCCCACGACTCCTACGGATAGGCCTACCCGGTGTCCGTGAAGATAGAAGGCCCATGAAGACCCGCCTGGACCCGCCTGGGCCCGCTAATTGGCACCGACATAGGAGTCTGCGACTCACAAGGAAGGTGCGAAGACCTGTCGTACGGAGCAAGCTTGGGTTAGGAAAGCTTACGTGTAAACGTAGACGAACTCTCTAAGACCTAGCCTAGTATATAAGGGCTAGGAGGGGCGACGCCAAAAGGCATCCAATATCATCTGTAACCCTAGCCTTGAGCGCTCCAGCCTTGGCATCCACTGTAATCGCATCTCCCTCATCAATAATATCGAGCAGGAACGTGTCCTCCTGTTTGCCGACGAGCTATCGTCCAACCTGTGCATCTCATGACTAACCCAGGGTCCCTGACCATGGGATTTGCCGGGGTTGATCCCCGTCACTACCCCTGTCCGCCGGACACGCGCCCGCAGCACGACTGGGTGCTCAGCAACGGCGGCGTGCCGGTGCCAAAGGAGGGCGCCCCCTTCGACATGGAGGTCGAGGCATTATTGTCATTCATGCTATTCGACATGATGGCTTGACTCTCACCCATGGCCAAATTGTCATCAACTAGATCCCGGAATACCGTATGCCAACATACGCAAAGCGGCGGTCACCTTTTGGAAGGTGTTATGCCCTAGTTCTCCGGCGACATTCCTCCTCTGCTAAAAAAAGCGGTCATGACTCTCCAGTTTCTCCGCAATGTGTTTGAACAACTCAATGCTCATCCTAATTATTGGATTTTCAATAAAATAGTGCCGAAAGTAGCACTCGGTGTATATTGGATTTTCCATAAAATAGTTCTTCATCAATCCGTTGTATGCATCGATCATTTCCCTCCACAATTTTTGACCAGCAAAAACCGAACCACCATGCTTCAACTTTTTATTGCTGTGCATAACTAGGATCATTGCAACGTCCTCCTCCTCTTTAAGATCATCGGAAGAATCACAGGACGAACTCATCTACAAAATTGTATTTACAACTAATTTGAAACTACAAACAACATACACCAAATTTTAGCAAATACCTTGAGGGCGTCGATCTGCAAACAGCTGCAGCGCGCTGTTCGCCAAGGGAACTAGTGGCGGCCGCCGTGAGAGGCGCTGGGGAGAGGTGGGGGAAGCGCTCGCTACCACCGTGAGGCGCTGGGGAGAGGCGACAGAAGCGGCGGCGCACTTGGGAAGCAGCGGCGCGCTGGGGAGAGGTGGGGGATGTGGCGGCGTGTTGAAGAGAGCTTTCACAGAAACAGTTGTTGATGAGATTTGCGTACACCTTTTCTTGCCTAGCAGGCTAGAGCGAGAGCACCAAATACGCAGCATTGGATTTAGTTTTCCCCAGCGTGCTGGCGCATGTTTAGCGTGGGGGGAATTTAGCGCGTCTGGCTTATCTGAATCCGGATGCTCTTAGGTTCAATAGAACTTGATCTTTGCTGATGTGAGAATTGCTAGTATCCGACTTCTCTGTATCGTGCATGTTTAGCAACGGATAAAACCGAGAGAGATTTAACTCCAAGCAGAAAACATCCGTCGACGAGGCCTCTCTTTGTCCGTTGAGACAAAGCGCTCCCGCTTCTCTCATTTCCTCTGCGTGATCTAGGTTTTGCGGAAATTCCGGCATGCGTGTCGATCCTTTTTGTAAGAACAAAAATCTGCCATGCGTGCCGCTCTGATTTTATGCTGATTTGATTTGACGAGAGCTTGCACTAACTGCTTTACGGAGACCAGCTAAGCTTTATCGACAGTACAAAGTCGTCCTATACTCGCTACTTAAACCCAAGGCTTTACGTCAAGTCGCCTGTGCATACCCACCCAGGCTGTGGAGGAGTACTGGCATGCACGTCGGCAACTCGTCGTCTTGCACTCAGGCCTCGGAAGCCGTGCATTGTTTGCTCGTGGCTTTTGGATGAGGGGAGGGATGACGTGGCGCAGGGCATGATGGATGACGACCATGACTGTGGAGGGTTCGGATAATTTTTCACCAAACAATGTAATTCTGTATTCATTCATGAACGAGTTTGTACATCTTTTGTTGCAAATTTAATACAAACCGCCCCGCAAAAAAAAATCCAAACCTGAACTGAAGGTTTTGCGGGAGTACGGATCACCAAAACATTTTCATCTAATTCCTAGGTCCCACTATAAACCCCTTTGCAACCAAAAATCTCTTTGGGGGCGAAGCGGTTACCATATCATTCAATGCTCGAGAGGCGTTATTGGAGGGCTCTAGAGAGAGATCCAGCCTCCGGGCGCACCTTCATCGAGGGAAATGCGCTAGGGAGACCACTCCGCCTCCCGCGACTCCACTAGCGGCGGCCGCCGCGGCCATCGTGCAGTCCCCTCCGCCGCCCTCGCCCATGGCCCCCGTAGCCCCCGCCTCCACCCCTCCCCCTTCCCCTCCCAGCCCGGCCGGGGATGAAGGCCCTGGCCCGGATTCCGACCCGCGCCCCTCTCCGGCGGTGGTTCCTTTCGCCCCTGCTGCCCCGGCCCCGGCGCCGGCCGCTCCGGCCCCTGCTACTACGGAGACAATAGTGGATGGCTTCGATCAAAGCATCGGCCTTCGTACGCGCCTTCAATATTGGACCTTGCAAGGATTTTGAGACCTCGATGGTTTGAGAGTCCATAAAAAAAACACTTTGGTGATAGCGTCGCGGTCAGCGGATGCTGCACAACATCGAACAGAAGGCTTGGAGCATTGAGAGGACGGGGAAGAGGAGACGAGGAAGAGCTATTCGCAGGCGAGGGGATGCGTCGTTAATTTCGTGGCACACAACCGAGTAGATTTTGGAACAAAATAGAATCTCTCAAAGCCTCCACAAATGATGGGTACCAAACAAGTTGTTAGAGTTCATTTGGATCAAAGGAACGGATGCAAGCGGTCTAGAAGAATTTAGGAATAAAATTATTTTGAGTCTATGACAGCCATAACTTCAACTGAGTTCTTGTAGTACTAGTAAACTCCTACGCTGGGTTGGAGCCGGCGTTGCCTCTAAGCTGAGTCAAAAAGCTTGTAATGTATGGCGTTGGCATAGCCTCAAGCATGCACTTCACATCAAAGATTAAATAATTCTTTGATCTTCCTCAAACGGTCATGCAGCCAGCCATCTTCTTTGGACACATGCATCAGCCTTTCACTGGCAAGTAGGGACGTGAGAGTATTTTAATGAGATAGAAAACTTAGAGGCCGCCTCTTAGTTTGGAGGCGTCGCTAAGGTTTTTAAGTTTAGAGGCGAACAATGCAGTGTATAGCGCCAGTCGCTTGCAGCTTAGAGGCAACTATAGAAGCAGCGAAATGTAACACTGTGGGTGCCCTTATATACATATGATGGGAACACTAGAGGAAGATACTGGAGTATGATGCTAGCTTTCACCTGGTGTAGTGGCTCCCGTGTGATCACGTGTTTCAATGTCCTCTAGCACCCTTAGCACGCTCGCCGTGCCAAACAGTAGGTCTTCGTCGTCTAGCACCCTATTTATTGCTCGTCCGCTATTTGAGGTGCTCCAACTTTTTCTAAAAAACAGTTCAAAAAATTCCTTAATCACACGCAGGTTCAAAAGGCTCTTTTGATGACTGTGGAATAAAGATTCAACGGGCTCTCATGGAGCACTTGAAAGTTGAAACTCGGGTGAGATATTTTCCCCTGCACTGCGAACACAAAGCCACCCTCCTTCTCACTCACTCACTCACTCACACCCTCTCTGCTTTGGTGCACACCCGGATGACCGACTCCTGCCTTTCTTGCTCTCCATCACTTTCCCCACAAAGCTAGCTTAAGCTCTCGTCCGCTCTTGCTCCACAGACCACTTTCGTGCTCCGCCGCTCGCCGCTGCCGTCGTCGGCATCAGATCCGTGGTGAGCTCCTGGCCATTCCGTTGTCCTTCGTTTGGTCGCTGCCGCAGCGTAGTCGCCGTACCGCGTGCCGCCGCGCGCGTGGATTAGCTCGCGGGGAGTCGTGTTTGGCTGTGTTAGTTGCTGGGTTAGGTCCTCCTGGGCGCATAGCAGCTTCTGGTGGCCTTTGCGTCGCCGGAGCAGCCTCAGGTCGCCGCCGCCGCTTGCCGCAGCACCGCCGTGCCGCCGGCGAGGCCGTTGCTGCCGCCCCGCCGCCGCGTTAGCTGCTCCACGAGCACGGTTGGTCTCGGCGTTGTTGGAAATAAACCCAATTTAGTTGCCGTGTCCGGATTGTACATGGAGCAATCACCTAGTATGGTAGGTATTCTAATCTAAGCCGCTTAACAATCACCTAGTACAGGTCTATCCTTGAGCATATATATATATATGCGTGTACCCCATGCTGTAACTTGTACCGGACCAGAGCAAGATTAATAAAAAGAAAACAAACGGGAGCGACACGCTCCCGTGGCCATCATATCGTGTCTCGCCGAGTTGTGCTTGTGCTAGTCTAGATTGATCAACGTCCCAACATCCCGGTGGCTGATTGCTTGCTTATGTGCCTAGCTAGCTAGCTGCACCAACGATCCATCCACCTGCCTGCTTGCTAAGAAGTGTGCGTGCGTGTTTGTGTACGGCCGAAAAGTATTCGGTCGGATCACGAGCTATACAGATTGTCGGAAAGTACTCGACGTCTACGACGCATACTCGGGTCTGTGCCAACAATTGGTATCAGAGCTTGGTTGATCGGCGTGATTTTTTCAGAAAGTAATTGAAAGATCATGTCGAACACAGGCAAAGAGATTGTGGTGGCGGCAACGGCAGCAGCAGCGGCAACACCGATGCCGACGGTAGGGTTGTATCAATTTCCCCGCTTGGATCGTGAGGACTATGCACTCTGGGCGATGAACATGGAGGTGGCGATGGAAGGAGCTGAGTTCTGGAAAGCCGTCGACCCCGGCGGTGACGAGTACGAAAAAGGCGGCGCAAAGTATCGGAAGGATCGTCAGGCGTTAACAGTGATATACTTCGTCGTGCCGAAGGATATGATGCAACACCTCGTCGAAAAGAAATCGGCGAAGGAGGCATGGGAGACCATCAAGATTCTACACCAGGGTCATGACCGTGTCAAGGAAGCACACCTTCAGTCCCTGATGAGAAGTTACGAGTGCCTGAAGATGGAGGAAAGCGAGACCGTTGATCAGTTCACCGCCCGTCTCAAGACCCTCGTCAATGGCATCCGCAATTATGGTTCAACCCTAGAAGAAGTTGCGATCATCCGACGGTTTTTGCGCGCCGCGCCAGCTCGCTACATCCAGATCATCACATCGATTGAGCAATGTCTCGACCTGAAGACTCTCACGGTTGAGGATCTTGTCGAAAGGTTCAAGGCACACGACGAGAGAATACGTCTCAGTTTTGGCGACCCGAAGGAGAGTGAGCACCTCATGCTTACGAAGGCGCAATGGATCGCCCTGTCAAAAGAAAAGCCAGGCGGATCCACGAGCAGCAGCAAAAAGAAGGGGAAGCAGCGCTCGGTGAGAAAGAACTTCAATGACTCGGACGACGAGGATGTGCCTGCACCACCGAGGAGGAAGTTTGACATCAGAAAAGTCATGTGTCATAATTGTGGCCTCCTCGGACACTTCAAGGCTGACTGTGACGAAGCACCGAAGCAACAAGCGCTCATGGCCGAGGAAGGCGACGATGGAGACATGATGCTGATGTGCGAGCTAGTGGATGAGGAGGATCCAAAATCTCAAGAGATGGCTAAAGTAATTGTCACGCTTGGGGAAGAGAAAGTTTTCCATCATAATCATGCTTCAGAAAATTGTGTCGATGCTACAGACACAGAAGTTCTAACACTAGGCGAAGTTGTGGCGCCAGAAGACCATAACACAAGGCGTGACGACGTGGGCACGCTAGAAGAAGGCGAGGACGTGGTGCCAGAAGACCACGACACAAGGCACCCAAATGGGGTCGTACCAGAAGACCGTGATGCAAAGCACGACAATGTGATCGTGCTAGGCGCAAGCGAAGACGTGGCGCCAGAAGTCCACTCCATAAGGCATCCCAATGGTGTCCTGCCAGAAATAGGAACTTTGGCAAGTTCAGAAGAAAGTGTATCTTCTTCAATAGCACAAAAAAAACGTGAGTTAGACATCTCTTCAGAGGAAGCGCTTCAAATAAAATCGGTGAAGATGAAGAAAGGGCAACGGTGTTTGCACATCGAGGAACCGGAAATTTTTGAAGATGCAGTTATGAAGGAGTGTTGGCGTCGTGCTATGGATGAAGAAATTGGGTCGATCCGAGACAACAAGATATGGGAGATTGTGGATCTTCCCAATGAGCATAAGGTCATTGAGATCAAGTGGATGTACAAAGTCAAGAAAGATGCCAAAGGAAATTTGGTTAAGCATAAAGCAAGACTCGTAGCTAAAGGATGCGTGCAAGACCAAGGTGTGGACTCCGAAGAAGTGTTCGGTCCAGTTAGAAGGATGGAATCGGTGAGATTACTTATTGCTCTCGCGGCTCAAGAATCTTGGAGGATACATCACATGGATGTGAAATCCGCATTTTTGACTGGGGAGATAGAAGAAGAAATATATGTGAAGCAACCACCGGGGTACATCCAAGAAGGAGAAGAATACAAGGTACTGAAGCTACACAAGGCATTGTACGGGCTACGACAAACCCCTCGGGCATGGAACATCAAGCTTGATAGTACACTGGTTTCTCTCGGGTTTGAAAAAAGTCCACTGAAGCATACGATGTATAAGCGAGGACAAGGAAAGGACCGTCTACTAGTTGGCATCTATGTCGACGACCTATTGATTACCGGAGAAGATGAAGAGGTGATTGCAAAGTTCAAGCTGCAAATGAAAGAACTTTTCAAGATGGATGATCTAGGGCTATTGAGTTACTACCTTGGGATTGAGGTACAACAAAAGCCAGAGAGGATCACGCTATGTCAGAAGGCATATGCAAATAAGGTACTTGAAAGTTGTGGCAAGGATGACTGCAAACCAACATATGTTCCAATGAAACCTCGTTTGAAGGTGAGTTGTAAAACAACCGTGACGTGTCAAGGTGTGTGGCTAAAGATGCTACATGATAATCTCATGAACAGAGATGCGAAGCAAGTGGAGCTCAATGTTGACAACGAGTCTACTACTTATCTACGCGAAGAACCAGTGCAACATGATAGGAGCAAGCACATTGATACGATGTATCACTACATTCAAAAATGTGTAGAAGAAGATAAGGTAAAGGTCAACCATATTTGCACCGATGATCAGATGGCGGACATCCTAACCAAAGCTTTGGATCGAGAGAAGTTTTGGAGAGGCAAAGAAGGATCGGCGTCCGAGCTATAACATGACTACGTCGTGTTTAGGGGGTGATTGTTGGAAATAAACCCAACGTAGTTGCTGTGTCCGGATTGTACATGGAGCAATCCCCTAGTATGGTAGGTATTCTAATCTATAACAATCACCTAGTACAGGTCTATCCTTGAGCATATATATATATGCGTGTACCCCATGCTGTAACTTGTACCGGACCAGAGCAAGATCAATAAAAAGAAAACAAACGGGAGCGACACGCTCCCGTGGCCATCATATCGTGTCTCGCCGAGTTGTGCTTGTGCTAGTCTAGATTGATCAACGTCCCAACATCCCGGTGGCTGATTGCTTGCTTATATGCCTAGCTAGCTAGCTGCACCAACGATCCATCCACCTGCCTGCTTGCTAAGAAGTGTGCGTGCGTGTTTGTGTACGGCCGAGCTTATGTGCCTAGCTAGCTAGCTGCACCAACGATCCATCCACCTGCCTGCTTGCTAAGAAGTGTGCGTGCGTGTTTGCGTGTTTGTGTACGGCCGAAAAGTACTCGATCGGATCACGAGCTATATAGATTGTTGGAAAGTATCCGACGTCTACGAGGCATACTCGGGTCTGTGCCAACAAGCGTCCCTGGCCCGGAGGTCCGAGTCCGTGATCTGGTACGTCTTGAGGAGGTGGCGCTGCTCCTCGGCGTGCGCGGCGAGCTCGGCCACCACGGCGGCGTCCGCGTCTTAGGGGAACTGGGCGTCCGCCACGAAGAGATTGGCCAGCAGCGAGCGGGCTCCGCTTCGACACCGCGGGCGCGGGCCTATCCCAGCACAAGCGAGGCCCAACCGCGCGCGCGCTGTGGCCACCCCGTGCCGTCCAGCACCAGCCGAGGCATCGATCGCGCGGGAAGTGCTCCGTGAGCCGGATGAGATTGAAGATGGGTTTATTTTTATACGAAAAATAAATGCAAGGGGCTAAATGAAATATTCATGCCAGTCTAGCATGCCATCTCAGCAAAACCAGTCTGGTTTCGGTATTTGGACCTGGAGTAAACGGGTTCGCACCTTTGAGGTGCCAAATACCCAAATACCGTCAATCACTAATTAGCGAGCATACTCCTGTGCGCTCCTGCTGAGGTCATTTTTGACGTTTTCTGAATTCGACACGTGTCGTCTTTTCACTGTGGCTGCACGCGTACCTGTGGCTTGGACTGTGGAAGGGTTGTGGCTGAAAAAAACTATGACTATGGCTGTAAAACTATGGCTGTGGCTTTGACTGAAAACTGGGCTATGGCAAGGAGCTGTGGCTGAAAAAACTGTGGCTTTGGCTGAAAACTGAGTTGTGGTTGAAAAAACTGTGGTTTTGGCAGAAGCTGTGGCTGTGGCTGAAAAACTGAGTTGTAGCAGGACTGTTGCTGCGCGGAAAACTGTGGCTGAATTTGACATGCGTTGTGGCTGCGCGTTGTGCGTCCAAAACATACCATGTGGCGACACCGAAGCGCGCAAAAAGTGACCTTTGCGAAGGCGTGCAGGAGGATACCCGCTAATTAGTTGCTCCCCAAATACCAGGTTTTGTAATTGATGGACCTATTTGGATAGCCGTGCAAGTTCATAGGCCTACGATGTATTTGACTCTTTCTTTAAATCTGTGTGCCATTATCTATGATTAATTAGGCGTATTTATGCGTGATCTTGGCGTAAATACGTGTAATTAAGGATCCTTAAAATGAGGGTTTGACTGACACTCTCACAAAGCCAACTCTGGAGCACTCGTTCTTGCGTGCTTCACGGAAACACAATCATCAAGCTAGCCATCTAGGAACCGGCAAGCTCCAAGAGTAACAAGCAACCACGCCCGCACGATGACCACCTAGTGCCACAAGTAATCTCTCAAAGATTCGCACTAGTGGAGCACACTCAGGGCATGTTTGGTTCCTAGCCAAACTTTGCCAAGCCCAAGTTTGGTAGTTTGGTATATGTTTAGTTTTTGCCACATTTTAGAATTACCACACTTTGGAATCTATATGGACCATCTGTTATAGAATGATTTTTTTGTCAACTTTTATCACACTTTGTGGCGTCCAATTTCTTAGCCACACTTTGTGACTGTCACACTTGCCAAACTTTGGTTTGGCTAAGTCTGGCCAGGAACCAAAGATGCCCTCACTCTCCAAATGTTGCCCTCAAGCTAAGAGTGGAGATGAGGTGCTCTTTCAAAAGATGGAATAAAGTTTTTTCCGCCTAGTCCTCATCCCGGTGGTGCGTCTAGCATCATCGATGGACATGTGGAGATGTGTTTCCAGTGTATCTGTCCTTGGTGGATTTGCTCGGATCTGGTCATAGCCTATCTACGTTCGTGTGTCGTTATGTTGGATCATTTCAATCTACGTTACTCTTCAATGGCGGCGGTTGCTGCTCTGGTGCGCTGGTCCTATGGGGTCTTAGCACGACGACTTCCCGACTGTTTACTACAACAAGTTTTGCCCGGCTCCGGCGAAGGAGGGGTGATGACAGTGGCGCGTCCTCGGCTCGCTTCAGTCTTTGTAGTCGTCGCTGTGTGATCTACAAATCTAGATGTAATTTTTATTATTTCTGGTGTTCATTGTATCACCATGATTGAAAATGAATACATCGAAAGTTTTTTTCGCAAAGAAAAAGAATGGCCAAGAGAGCCCTCACCAACCAGCCACCCCACTATATATAGAGGAGGGCTGAAAAGCTAGCCTTTACTGTGTTTCTGTATCATTTGCAGACAGTCTGCAGTACAAACTGTGGACAGTCCATCGTTCACTCAACTATCCCTTGGATTCAAAATCCTGAATTGTGGACTGTCCGCCCCCAGGGGCCCGGACTGTCGTCTGTTATTTCACAGCAACCTCAATTTGTCGAGGGTTGAGTCTACGACAATGGTGCATCATCTTATTATTGTATTATGTTAGTACTAAACGAATGTAGATATACTATCGATCAGTTGCATCGACTCGTTGATCTGGGGAGCATATATATAGATATGGGTTGCCCGTGGCCGGCCACAGGGTATATCCACATATATAGATTTTTTTTTGAGAAGACACATATATAGATTCATGTAGTATATAGATTCATGCATGGCTATGTCCTATAGATTCATGTAGTCTTCTTCACATATATAGATTCATGCATGCATGTAGTATCTCTTTTCACTGATGATAATAATTAAGGAGACAGTCAATCAAATACAGCAGGTCCGTCTCATGCTGTAGTTTCATTTCATGTATATGGGTGCAGGTCGCAGCTAGGCAGCTTAATTGAATTGGAAGGAGGCGCGCCGCCGGCTCTGGTGCATTCATTGGATTGGATCGACCATGGTGTGGCTGGGAATGATCCTTGCCATGATTTGGGCACAATCGATCCAGGTGTGGAGCGAATGGGGGTTCCGGATCACTGTCCTGTCGAGCTTAGGGGCAAATCTGGTGGTCGCCATCCTGTCCAGGACACGGCGGCGCTCGGCGGCCGGCAGGTTGTGGGGGTGGCTAGGGCAGGGGGCTAAGCTTTGCCTCTGGCTTGCGTACCAGGTCGCGGAGGCAGCCACGACGAGCGCAATCGGCAGCCTGTCCCTCTGCGGCTCCGATGCGTCCGAGGAGGAGAAGCAGATGGTCACGTTCTGGGCCCCGTTCCTGCTGCTGCACCTGGGAGGCCCGGACAACCTGACCGCCTACTCTCTGGAGGACAACAAGATCTCCATGCGCAAATGGCTTGAGATAGTCACTCGGATTCTGGGGGTCATTTATGCCATCACCAAGAACACACATCCCGGCGGCCGCAGCTGGGCTCTGCTGCTCGCGGCATCCATCATCATGCTCTTGGCCGGCGCCGTCAGGTATTTTGAGACGGCGATCGCGCTAGGGAAAGCCAACTTGGAGAGCATGCAGGAGGAGGAGGAGGAGGACGACGACGTTGGTAAGATGAGTTTTCTGAAATGCAGAATCCAGAGCACCAAGAGGCTGGGCGACGGAACGGCGCTGCTCCTTGCTCAGGATATGTTCCCCATCTGGCGCCATGCCCTGGTGGATTCTTCTGTGGATCCAGATTCAGAGAGGCAGAAAGCCAGCGAGATGATGATACTCTCGGAGTGGGACTGGGAGAGCATGTGCAAGGTGGCCGAGATGGAGCTCTCCCTCATCTACGAGTTCCTCTACACCAAGGCGATCCTGGCACACGCCTGGACCTGGTGGTACTACCTCATCCGCTTGTTTTCGCCCTTCTCCACTGCTGCTGCCGCATTTCTCTTCTGCTTCTGGCAGCAGCAGCAGCAGCAGGTGAGGGGATCTTCTTATGTCAGGATCACCTACGCCTTGCTGGCCATTACCTTCCTCATGGATGTGGCATGGCTGCTGAGAGCCCTCGGGTCGACATGGGCCTACGCCTACTTACGGGAGCAGGCGCCGGCTTGGCTTCGCCACAACGTCCACGCCTCGGGAAGAAGATGGTGGTGCAGGCTCCACCGCATCGTCCTCCTCCTGGACCCGTTGCAGCTCTTCTTCGGCTGCGATCCGGTCAGCCACAGGCGGTGGTCGGGCACCATCGGCCGGTACAACTTGCTGGACGAGTGCACTGCCGTTGCCACTGCCGCCACTAATACGATTTGTTGTTGGAGCCAATGTCCAGAGGGGTGGCCGTGGTCCAAGGCTGGAGACGACAGACCCAAGGAGATGCGGTATCTGTCTAAGCTTCCTCCATGCGTAAAGCAAGTGCTGTTCCAACGAGTGAGGAGAATATTGGAGGAGGCCATTACAAAAGAAGATGGTGAAAAGAAGAAGAAGAAGAAGAAGAAGAATATGTTGTACACCAGGCAGGACATCAGGACACTCTGGGGCCTCAAGGCCTTGGACTGTGCAGTTGACCAAGGCAAGATCAAATCGCCGCCGTCGGGTAAGGATAGCATATTCGGCAAGGAATTCGAGGAGGACGTTCTCATGTGGCATATCGCCACCAGCATGCTCCTCCCGTACATCAAAGGACAACATACGCGGGCAATTGAGGTGATGTCGGAATACATGATGTTCCTTGTCGCTGTCCGTCGACAAATGCTCCCTGGCCTTGTCCTCCACAGCCAGTTGCAGGTAACCCGCGAAAAAATGGTTGAAATATGGGGTAACCGCAGTCGAATTCTAACGTCTGTTCAAGGATTGAAGAAGACGAATAACAAGGAAAAGTTTGCCATGATCTTGCGACTCATAAGGACCAGTGATAAGGATACAAAAGAACAATGGACTGATCAAGTTATTGCAGGAACCGAAGGTACGCGACTTCTCGCGCTTGCGGTAGACCTTTATTTTTACCTATCAAATGAAGACCGATATGGTGTAAATGAAAAAGGCCTTGTGGATCCATCGGTACCACCTAACGTGCCTGAGGTCATCTTCAACGTATGGGTGGATAAGCTGGTCTACGCGGCCGTCCGGTGCAGCAGGGAGGCCCATGCCAAGCAGCTCAGCGCCGGTGGCGACCTCACTACCGTGCTGTGGATGCTTATCCAACATGCTGGCCCGTTTTGCATGGGAGAAGCACCGGAAATCCACTTCGCATCTCTGCCCAAGGCCAAGGATAGCGCGAAGCCGGAGCCGCCGAAGAAGGAGGAGCCTGCACCTCCGCCTCCGCCTCCAGATGCGCCTCCGCCTTCACATGCTTATCCGCCTTGGATGCCTGCATTTCCCACTCCGCCTCCACATGCGTATCCGCCTTCGATGCCTGTGTTTCCGCGTCCGGCTCCGATGCCTTCGTTTCCGACTCCGCCTCCACATGTGTATCCGCCTTGGGGGGCGCCTCCGCGTCGGCCTCCGATGATGGCTTCATTACCAGATCATACTGTCCCATACTGTCCCTTATGCCCTCCTTGCTACCACCCAGATTCGTCTCCACCTCCATACTGTCCCTTGTGCCCTCCGTGCTACCACCCATCATACCCCCCCGTGTGCCCTCCATGCTACGACCCATCATGGCCCCACGTGTGCCCTTGGTACCCCCACTGTCCCCGGCAACATGAGAATCTAGGAGATGAACCTGAGGAAGCCAGAGAAGATGACGACGAAGACTCTTCTTCTAATGAGGATTCCGAAGAATAATGTGTTACATTATTGTATTGTATTGTATTGTATTTATGCCCTTCAAGGGAGTCCAATCCAAACTATATATGTATCTATAATACTAGAAGCGGTATGCGCGCTCTGCTGCGCCCCTTTATCTGTGATATACTGTCTAGCGGGCTTGCATGCCCTATCTTTTTCATGAACTTTTCATTGTGTGCACAAGTAAAGCACTGGATTTCGTACTCTCGAGTTTGCAAAAGCAAGTTCCGTTGTGCAAACATGGCATGCGTTTTATCCAAAGAATATTTCTAGAAGGTCGATGTCCTTTTTATTAATTGGAGAATCGAAATTTTGAATTTAGATGAACAATGGTGAGTTTGTTCTGGCAGCACAACATTAATCTAGAAAACACAAATAATAGTCCAGTACTTGATGAAAAAGTACTTCTAAGGAAATTATCTGGAATAACCATCGATATTCCACATGTTTATCGATGTGTTGTCCATCAAAACATATCACCGTGGGTGAAAGTCAACGATGGGTTATTCCTATCCCCCGTCGGATATTAAATATAAAGACTGAGAGTGATATATGGACTCTCAACCATCTACACACATAGCCGAGAGTTTTGTTTTGACCTTCGGCTATCAAATTTCACCATCGAATATTACATTTAATCCCCATGGGCGCAACCAAAACCGGATATTACAATGAACCGTCGGACATTACATTGGATACATGCGAGTAGTGTTTTCCCCGTTGGAAAATTTATTACACCGTCGGTTATTCATACTCATACATGTGAGTTGACAATAACCGTCGACCATTATGACCGCTGTCGGTTATTACTATAATGGCTGACGACCCGTCGGCTATTAGATTTCACCGTCGATAATATGGGGATTTCTAGTAGTGGCAGAGAATTGCTTGTGATAACATAATATATTGATGTAACATCATACATACCAAAATCAAATGAGTTTATAGCATAATAATTAAGATCTTATTACATGACACCATATGTATACTAGTACCCACTATGAAGGTAGTAACATAAACTATTAATATGAGATCTAGTTCCAAAGATCTGATTATGATGAATTTAATGATGAAAACGATTTTTGAGTCAGATAATTTTTGTAAGCTAGAACAAAAAATTAAATTTTCAAATAGAAGAAAATATAAGATGACATTAGCATGCATGTGCATGTGTCATGGGGGAAAGAGGGCGTCTGCACTATCGTTATATTCATGTCGTTCGTCAGTTAGTCAAGTCCTAGATTATGTGATTGAATCATGTAGTTTGCATTGGTTGCGGTTCCATATATTTACTTTTACTGCTACCTAGACTCCCTTGTGAAGCTTTTACGCCATAACAAATTATGATTGTGCGCATGATGATGATGATGCAACGGTTTGGGTTATCTTATCCTTGAAAATTAAAGATACTTTGTTAACAACTGATCGATACGTTTGATAATCTTATCCATACATTTACTTGAATTAGTAACTATATATTACTCGCAAAAAAATTATATGTACAAAAAAGAAAATTCACGGATCACACTAAGTGGAGTGCTTTTCTAGCTAAGCCATCAACTATTAGTTTGGGGATTGACACGGCACGGCGCCTAGACCGACCCGCAAGCCTTTGCAATTTGACAGCCACCCGTACACCCCGTCATACGACCCGGCTGGTAGATGCAATGTGTGTTAGAAAAATTGCTATGATCATGCAACTGCTAATCGGATCTTCATCTAATTTACATGAACACAATTTGATCTAATGCGGAAGTTAAGTGCAGCAGATTGGATATACCTGCGTTTGAAGAGGCCATCGAGTCGTTGTTGTCGATCACCACTTCGACAGTTCGCCGGAGTAAGGGTAGGCCTTCACGTCAATGTCCAGCGCACTCCCGATTGGATTTGGAATAATATTGGAGCGCACTGTAATCCTAAGAGATACCACGATCGTTTAGGCGCAGGGGTGTCCTCCTTTATATATAGCGCTGCATGACGTGGGACCTAACCATATAATTAATTAGCCCCCCAATCACAAACGCAAATTGTTAATTACCATTAATTAGCACTAATCTCGTAATAAACTGATGGGCCCTCATTAAATTATGGTAATTAATCCCGTAATAAACTGGTGGGCCCTCATTTACTGATGGTAATTAACATTTGACCATTCAATCACATAATATTTCTAACATTCTCCCACTTGATCGAATGGTCAACATTATTAGTCCATACTTCAATAAAGACATCATACTAAGATAATGTATTCACAGTAATAGTATAATCATTACTGGAACCCCAAAATCTATAGCATAAGACTTCATCTCAGAATTGATAATTATTTATGGTTGGGATTTTGTATGTGCATGCATCCATACTCCCCACTTATGGTCCTAATAGTTTGTTTCTTTATTAATCATCATGTGCACTTAGTGATCGAAACAAACTTCCTTATTTCCAAAATCAAATATTGAGATCTCATCATTACAGTTACCCCAATAATTATAGGCTTTCCATTAAACCCATGCTAGCAGTATGTTCTCGAAAGAGATTTGGTGGCAAGCCTTTAGTTAGGGGATCAGCAATCATTAAATTAGTACTTATGTGCTGAATTTTAATTGTTTGATCTTGGACTCTATCTTTCACAACATGATATTTAATGTCAATGTGTTTGGCAGCACCACTTGACTTGTTGTTACTCGAAAAGAAAACCGCGGCTTGATTATCGCAGAATAATGTAAGTGGTTTACTTATGCTGTCTACCACTCTAAGCCCGGGGACAAAATTCTTAAGCCATGCGGCTTGGCCGGTAGCCTCATAACACGCCACAAACTCTGATTGCATCGTTGAAGGTGCAGTAAGTGACAATTTGGAGCTTTTCCATGAAATTGCTCCTCCTGCAAGTGTAAAGACATAGCCTGATGTGGATTTTTTAGTATCCACACACCCTGCAAAATCAGCGTCTGAGTAACCCATAATTTCCAGGTTGTCAGTCTTTCTATATGTAAGCATGTAATTCTTAGTCCCTTGTAGATAGCGCATGACCTTCTTTACAGCTTTCCAGTGATCTAAGCCTGGATTAGACTGATATCTGCCAAGTACTCCAGTCACATATGCTAAGTCAGGACGCGTACATACTTGAGCATACATAATGCTCCCAACAGATGAGGCATAAGGTTTTGTTTTCATTTGATCAGTCTCCAACTGATTCTTAGGACATTGAAATAGACCGAATTTATCACCTTTAACAATAGGTGCGGGAGTGGGAGAGCAATTATGCATATTGTATCTTTTAAGGACTTTGTCAATATATGCCCTCTGAGATAGTCCTAATGTCCCTTTAGACCTATCTCGGTGGATTTCTATGCCCAAAACATAAGTGGCATCCCCAAGATCTTTCATGTCAAAGTTAGATGAAAGGAACCTTTTGGTCTCATACAACATGTCTAAATCATTGCTTGCCAGCAAGATATCATCCACATAAAGTACTAATATGGTAAACTTGCTCCCACTGATCTTAATGTATATGCAATTGTCCACTTCATTTTCCTTAAAATTAAATTTCCTTATAACCTCATCAAATTTAAGCTACCATTGTCTAGACGCTTGTTTTAGTCCATAGATAGATTTCTTAAGTCGACATTGATGAGGACATCCCTACTACAACTACTACTTCCCCAACTCTTCATGATGAACAAGCCAATCAAATCCGACTTGGACCTATTACAAGAGCCCGTGTTAAGTTATTAGAACAGCAGGTGAATTTGCTCTTACTCAAGTCTGATGATCGGCTTAGTGAGAATTATATACTGCCTAAATCCTTGTGTGTTTGTATGATCAGGTATCAAGGTGAAGACAAGGAACTAGGAGGAGCTGAGGTTCAAGAAGAAGAAGCCAAGGAACAAGGACAAGCTACATGGGAAGAAGAACCTCAAGAAGACAAGGCCAGGAAGAACCAAGCTTCAGGCCACGGTACTACCGCGCTGACCGCGGTACTACCGCGCCACGGTACTACCGGGCCTACTACCGCTCGTACTACCGCGGCAACAGAAGGGTTATGGTAGTGGTTACGGTACTACCGTGCCTACTACCGCGAAGGTCAGGAGAGATACGGTAGTGGTTACGGTAGTAGCCGCGGTACTACCGCGCCAATCACGGTACTACCGTGCTGCCTACGCGCAGAAACGGGCCTACGACCCCTGTATCCGAGTCTGGACCCCCTTAGACTATAAATACACGTCCTCCTACGAGTTTTTAGGTTAGACCACGTTTAGATAAACCCTAGCTCTTCAGAATATCTCCAAGCTTTCATCTTGAATCATATACTTCAATACGTATCGATCTGAAGTGTTGCTACTGCAAGTCTTGTGTGATCTGTTGTTCCACTGGGAATTAGTAGATTGCAAATTACCGTCTCGTGGTCGACGGCTACGTTGCGCAAGTATGTGAAGTTGTGAATATCCAAAGGGTAGAGAGCTGTCGCATTGGCAACAGGGATCTAGCGAGGAGAGTTCATCGGCTACATACAAGTTATCTATCATCGCCCTCATATTCACCGTCCGCTTACTGAGAAGATCGGGCCACCCCTTATCATCTTGGTATCAGATTTCCAGTGTTCCCTCGGTAAGCATCCACCAAATCCCCCGTAGATCATTTTGTTTCGTCCTATCCAGAAAAAGCCATACAAAAAAATATTAGGGTTTCGTGTTTTGCCATAACCTAGAGTGCATCTTTTCCAAGTTTTAGTTGCTGATCGTCGTCCAGTTTACGTAACTTGTTTTTGATCGAGTCTTAGTCTTTCCTATATTTGTGTCTCACAAGTCGGAGTGTCTTTGTCGTATTAGATTGGTTTGTGTTGAGTCAGTTTGTTTCGTTGTCTTTTATCCCCTAGTTTGTGTCACCGTTTGATAGCCATAGTTCGCCTTTCTTTTGTGTAGCACTTTCCTATTGAGACTAGCATATCTTTGCTCTTCGGGCTGCTCCTATAGGTTTTGAAGTGCATCAAGTGGTTTGTGCAAAGTTGAGTTGGGTTGCTGTTTACGTCACGTTGAGTCAGAAAATTCAAAAAAAATAGAGAAAAAGAGAAAAATAATCAAAAAAAGGAAAGAGTTGAGAAAAAAGCGTAGCAAAAAGAGACAGAAAAGGAAAAGTGGATTACATAAGTTGTGCAGCCTTGAGTTCCTTTTTCTACCACGTAGCACTAGTAGATTGAGCAATCTTGTGCCCGTACACTTTGAGCTTTTGCTAGAATTTCTCTCTTGTGCAATTGCAACACGAGCATTACTCCACCACACATATTGTGCGCTCAATTTCATAGTTTCTTTTGCCCAGTTGTTCTCCACCGCGTGTGTTCCCGTAGAACTTCTTGGCATACGATCAGCACTAGGATTTGTGAATTGGTGTAGTTAGGGTGACATACCTATAGCTCCACTACATATATCCTGCTTTGTCATGTGTTCACTCTTTTACTCGGGTATTCACTTCATCACATCCGTGCACTAGTCCTCCATCCGAACGGGTACGCATTACTATTCACTTTGGAACGGTAAGATTCACCTTTTCTTGTCAGTTTTGAGTGAGTTGTGAGTGTCCACCAAAAGATTTTGATTTAGTGCACTAACCTACTAATCATGTCTCAAAGTGGTTTTGATGTGATGCAGAAACAGGACAAGGATGCGCCAGTTACATGGGAGGCATATGAAGGTCTCCGTGATCACTTGACTGGGATGTTTACTAAATCCGCTGATGCGATTGATACAAATGTTCAAGCGGTCCAACTAAAAGTGGACGCGACTGAAGCTGCAGTCACCACTATGCAACAACAACTTGCTGCTATACAGCAGAGCCTACAACAAATGACAACATCTGTCACGGGCATACAAGAAGCTATGGTACGACGCCAACCTGACGCTCAGGAAGATGATGGTAGTGTCCACGGTAACAATGCTGATTTAAGGGGCAATCAAGGACGTGGGCGTGGTGTTCAAGGGCCGATTCGCCAACCTCCACTTGGTTTTGGTACGCGCCGTATACCTATTCAGGAAGAAGATGTCTTGAGCAAGCCCAAGTTTAACATTCCCAAATTTGAAGGTTCCACGGATGTGGAAGAGTACCTCACATGGGAGCTTAAGATGGAAAAATTATGGCGTTTGCATGATTATCCGGAGGACAAGAAGATCAAGATTGCTTCGTCCAAATTTGACGGTTATGCCTTGTGTTGGTGGGAGAGTGTGTTGACCGAGATACAAGAAACCAATGGGCAGCCTATTCGTACATGGCGTGACATGAAGGCGACCATGAAAGCTCGATTTGTTCCCACAAATTACTTACGGACAATTTTTGATAAATTGCAACAATTGAAGCAAGGTACTATGTTCGTTGATGCATACTATATGGAGATGGAGATGTTGCTGCAACGTGCACGAGTTCGTGAAGAAGTTGAGATGACTATGCAACGTTTTCTCCATGGGCTGAAATTTAACATCAAGAGTATTGTGCGGCATCACCAATACTATAATATGAATGATTTATTGCATCTTGCAAGGGAGGCTGAATCCCAGCTTGCAGAAGAGGCACAACTGAAGTCAAGATACTCCACATCTAGCAGATTTTCTCCAAGGACACCGTTTGCCGCGCCTATGGAGAATTATGGTGCCAACACTCGAGCTTCTTCTTCAGTTTCCAAACCAGCCTCCAATGGTTCTATGGCCAAGAAGCCAGCTGCTCCTGCCACTAGTGCAGGCTCCAACATGTCTATAGTTCGCAATCGCGAGATGACTTGTCATTCTTGCGGTAATCCGGGTCACTTTAAGAGAGATTGCCCGAACCGAAAGGTCATGTTTATTAATGAAGAAACCGGCGAGTATGAAGCCGGTGATGATGAAGACCCAGCCACGTTTGAGGATGAAGGTTACAATACCGAAGACGGCATGGATGCTTTTCCGTCACATGCTCCTACCATTGTTGTGTCACAACGTGCTCTTACAGTGCAGCCATATGCTGATTCTCAGCGCTGTAATTTGTTCCAAACCAAGGCACTCGTTGGCCCCAACAAAGCTTGCAAAGTGATTATTGATGGAGGTAGCTGCCGCAACCTCGCAAGCAAGGAGTTATGTGCCAAGCTCAATCTGAAATACTTACCTCATCCAACTCCTTATTATGTCCAATGGTTGAGTGACAGTGGTGAGATGAAGGTGAATCACATGGTGCGCGTTAATTTTGAGATAGGTCCATACACGGATTCCATCGATTTTGATGTGGTGCCTATGACAGTTTGCCATCTTTTATTGGGTCGGCCGTGGTTATATGATCGCCATGTGCAACACAATGGTCGAGCCAATACATATCATTTGGAGTTCAAGGGCAAGAAAGTTAATCTCCATCCTATGTCCCCACAGCAAATTGTGAACGATTCTCGTCAGAAGATAGAGGTGAATGTAGAACCAACACGAGAGAACAATGTAATAGCTGTGAGTGATAATATAACGAAAAGTGCGAGAGAGACTAGTTTACTTACATTAGCCACCAAAGAAGACATGAGAGAATTTAGTGAGGATCCTACAGCCATACCTCTTGTCCTCATGTATAAAGGCGAGGTTTTGGTTTCTAATGATAACCATCCCATCTCTCCTGGTGTGTCTACTGTTTTGCAGGATTATGATGATGTGTTTCCGGCGGAGGTTCCAGCGGGCTTACCACCCTTGCGTGGTATTGAGCACCAAATTGATCTTAGACCAGGTGCAACTCTTCCTAACCGGGCACCATACAGAACAAACCCCCAAGAGACGAAGGAAATTCAGCAACAAGTACAAGCGATTCTGGATAAAGGGTATATTCGTGTCAGCCTTAACCCTTGTGTTGTTCCTGTTATTTTGGTTCCTAAGAAAGATGGTACATGGCGTATGTGTGTAGATTGTAGAGCTATTAATAACATTACTATTCGATATCGTCATCCTATTCCACGTTTAGAGGATATGCTTGATGAATTGTGTGGTGCTGCTATTTTCTCTAAAATTGATTTGCGTAGTGGATACCATCAAATTAGGATGAAAGAAGGGGTTGAATGGAAAACTGCTTTCAAAACTAAGTTCGGCTTATATGAGTGGTTAGTTATGCCTTTTGGTCTTACTAATGCTCCTAGTACTTTCATGAGATCAATGAACCATGTTTTGAGGGAGTTTATTGGACATTTTGTGGTTGTGTATTTTGATGATATACTTATTTACAGCCGCAATGAGTTTGAACATGCTGATCATATTAGACAGGTTTTGCAAGTGTTGCGTGATTCTAAATTATATGTTAATCTTGAGAAGTGCACATTTGCAAAAGATAAGGTCATATTTTTGAGATTTGTTGTATCTAAGCATGGGGTAGAAGTAGATTCTTCTAAAATTGAAGCAATTCAAAATTGGCCTACTCCCATGAATGTTAGCCAAGTACGAAGTTTTCACGGTCTTGCTGGTTTTTATAGACGTTTTGTGAAAGACTTTAGTACTATTGCTGCACCATTGAATGAATTGACTAAGAAAGGTGTGCCTTTTGTTTGGGGCGTTGCCCTAGACCTTGCATTTGATGAGTTGAAACGTTTGCTTACTTCTGCACCATTACTTGCATTACCTGATTTTGATAAGCAATTTGAAGTTGAATGTGATGCTAGTGGTATAGGCATTGGTGGTGTGTTGATGCAAGAAGGTAGACCTATTGCTTATTTTAGTGAGAAACTTTCTGGTGCTAGATTGAACTACCCTGTTTATGATAAAGAATTGTATGCACTTGTTCGAGTTCTTGAGGTTTGGCAACATTATATGTGGCCAAAAGAATTTATCATACATTCTGATCATGAAGCTTTGAAGTATCTGAAAGCTCAATCTAATTTGCATAGACGCTTAGCTAAGTGGGTTGAGTTCATTGAGTCTTTTCCCTACATCATCAAATATAAGAAAGGGGAAGATAATGTTGTTGCTGATGCTCTCTTTAGGAAGAATATGTTATTGACACATCTTGATGTTAAAATTCCTGGATTAGAGAGTTTGTGTGATTTATATGCAACTGATCATGATTTTGCTGAACCATATCGTTTGTGTTTACTTCGGAATGCATGGGACAAGTTCCACATCCATGATAGATTTTTGTTTCGAGCTAACAAACTTTGTGTTCCAGAATCTTCTGTGCGTTTGCTATTGTTGCAGGAATCACATGCAGGAGGATTGATGGGTCACTTTGGGCGTGAGAAGACACTACTCATGCTTGCTGATAATTTTTATTGGCCCAGGATGAGGCGTGATGTGGACAGGTTTGTTCGACGCTGCATTGTATGCAATACATCAAAGTCCAAGCTGAAGCCTCACGGTTTGTATACTCCACTATCGGCTCCTACCACACCTTGGGAAGATATTAGTATGGACTTTGTGTTAGGATTGCCACGTACTAAATATGGTCATGATAGTATATTTGTGGTAGTGGATATATTTTCCAAGATGGCACATTTTATTGCTTGCCATAAGAGCGACGATGCGTCGCATGTTGCTAACCTGTTTTTCAGGGAGATTGTACGCTTGCATGGAGTGCCCAAGACAATTGTTTCTGACAGGGATGTAAAGTTTGTGAGCTACTTCTGGAAGACACTTTGGGGAAAGCTAGGAACAAAGCTAATGTTCAGCACTACATGTCATCCTAAAACTGATGGTCAAACAGAGGTGGTCAATAGAACATAGTGACAATTGCTGCGAGCTATGATCAAGAAAAATCTGCGTGAATGGGAGGAGTGTTTGCCACATGTTGAGTTTGCTTATAATAGGTCAGTACACACTACTACTCAGCTTTGTCCTTTTGAGGTGGTTTATGGTTTTAAGCCTATTACAACCCTTGATTTGTTGCCTCTTCCATTGCAGGACAGAGTTAATATGGAGGCATCCCAACGAGCAGATTACGTAAAGAAGATTCATGAGAAGACACGAGAGGCTATTGAGAAGCAAGGCAAGAACGTTGCTGCTGCATGCAACCAGTCACGAAAGCAAGTTCTATTTCAACCTGGAGATAAGGTTTGGGTACATCTGCGCAAGGATAGATTTCCAGGATTGCGGAACTCCAAGTTGAAGCCACGTGGTGCTGGTCCTTATAAAGTGCTGGCCAAGATCAATGATAATGCCTACTCGATTGATATTCCCATTGCTGAGTTTGGTGGTGCAAGTAACAGCTTTAATGTAGCTGATTTATCACCACATATGGGAGATGACCTCGGAGCGTCGGGGTCGACGCCTTTTGAAGGGGGGGAGAGATGATGAGGACATCCCTACTACAACTACTACTTCCCCAACTCTTCATGATGAACAAGCCAATCAAATCCGACTTGGAACTATTACAAGAGCCCGTGCTAAGTTATTAGAACAGCAGGTGAATTTGCTCTTACTCAAGTCTGATGATCGGCTTAGTGAGAATTATATACTGCCTAAATCCTTGTGTGTTTGTATGATCAGGTATCAAGGTGAAGACAAGGAACTAGGAGGAGCTGAGGTTCAAGAAGAAGAAGCCAAGGAACAAGGACAAGCTACATGGGAAGAAGAACCTCAAGAAGACAAGGCCAGGAAGAACCAAGCTTCAGGCCACGGTACTACCGCGCTGACCGCGGTACTACCGCGCCACGGTACTACCGGGCCTACTACCGCCCGTACTACCACGGCAACAGAAGGGTTACGGTAGTGGTTACGGTACTACCGTGCCTACTACCGCGAAGGTCAGGAGAGATACGGTAGTGGTTACGGTAGTAGCCGCGGTACTACCGCGCCAATCACGGTACTACCGTGCTGCCTGCGCGCAGAAACGGGCCTACGGCCCCTGTATCCGAGTCTGGACCCCCTTAGACTATAAATACACGTCCTCCTACGAGTTTTTAGGTTAGACCACGTTTAGATAAACCCTAGTTCTTGAGAATAGCTCCAAGCTTTCATCTTGAATCATATACTTCAATTCGTATCGATCGGAAGTGTTCCTACTGCAAGTCTTGTGTGATCTGTTGTTCCACTGGGAATTAGTAGATTGCAAATTACTGTCTCGTGGTCGACGGCTACGTTGCGCAAGTGTGTGAAGTTGTGAATATCCAAAGGGTAGAGAGCTGTCGCATTGGCAACAGGGATCTAGCGAGGAGAGTTCATCGGATACATACAAGTTATCTATCATCGCCCTCATATTCACCGTCCACTTACTGAGAAGATCGGGCCACCCCTTATCAGACATCCCATATGTTCCTTGCCTTCCACGACAAAACCTTCCGGTTGAGCCATGTACACATTCTCATGCAAGTCACCATTAAGGAACGCGGTTTTAACATCCATCTGATGTAGCTCTAAATTATAATGAGCGACAAGAGCCATAACAATTCTTAGTGAATCCTTCTTTGAGACAGGAGAAAAAGTGTCAACATAGTCTATGCCCTCTCTTTGTGTAAAACCTTTAGCGACAAGCCTTGCTTTGAATCTTTCGACATTTCCTTTAGAGTCATGCTTAGTTTTGTAGACCCATTTACAACCCACTTTCTTGACCCCGTCAGGAATTTCGACTAGATCCCAAACATCATTAACACTCATGGACTTAATTTCATCATTCATAGCATCAAACCACTTAGATGAATTTCCGCTTGTCATGGCTTCCTCAAAAAGAGGTGGGATCGTCTGCCTTACGAATGTCATTTACTTCTTCATTCATGTAAACAACATACTCATTTGTATTAATGGCAGCTCTTCTATCCCCTTGTGACCTACGTAAAGGTTCATTCGGTGTCACAGAAGACTGAGCTATGTGAGGCTCATCATCAGGCGTTGTACCAGTACTTCCAGAATTATTAACTGGAGGTGCGACGCTTGGAGACGAAGGAAAAACCGACTCGGGTATTATCGATAATGGTACATCAACCCGAATTTCATCAAGTGTGATTTTTCTTGCCTCGGAGCTCCCACTGACATTTACATTCTCTAAAAATTTAGCATGTCTCGTTTCCACAATTTTGGTGGTACGTGTTGGACAATAGAAACGGAAACCCTTGGATGGTTTAGGATATCCAATAAAATGGCAATTGACAGTTTTAGGATCTAATTTCCCAATATGTGGATTGAAAATTTTAGCTTCAGAGGGACAACCCCACACATGCAAATAATTTAATCTAGGTTTCTTCCCAGTCCACATTTCATAAGGTGTCTTGGGTACTGACTTACTAGGAACCCGATTAAGTATATGCACGGCTGTCTTTAATGCTTCCATCCACAAATTAACCGATAAGCTGGAGTTTCAAATCATGCTCCGCACCATGTCCATAAGTGTACGGTTGCGTATTTCAGCTACTCCATTTTGTTGAGGTTCACCCGGCATTGAGTATTGGGCAATTATTCCATTTTCTTGAAGAAATAGAGAAAATGGACCAGGAATTTGTCCATAAGGAGCATGTCTCCCATAATATTCTCCTCCGCGATCTGATCGCACTACTTTAATATTTAAATTATGCTGATTTTCTACTTGAGCTTTATAGATTTTGAATTTATCGAGTGCTTCAGATCGTTCGCGAATAGGAGAAATATATCCATAACGGGAATAATCATCGGTGAATGTAATAAAAGAGTCATAACCATCCATAGACGTAATAGGGAATGGACCACAAATGTCAGTGTGGATTAATTCAAAAATCCCGGTACTACGAACCGCTCCTTTCTTAATTTGTTTTATGAATTTTCCCTTAATACAATCGATGCAGTGGTCTAAATCTGAGAAGTCTAAGGGGTCAAGTATCTCTTCTTTAATGAGACGCTCCATTCTGCCCTTCGAAATATGGCCTAAACGACAATGCCATAATTTCGACGAAGTCTCATTCTTATTTATTACATCACATACATTCAAAGATTCAGAGGATTCATTCAAAAGGAGTCTATAGAGTTTGTCATGCCGAACGCCATGACCAATATCATCATAACCAAACTTAATAACACATCGTTTGTTCCCAAAATAAGTCTCAAAACCATCATCATCTAATAGAGAAACAGAAATAAGGTTCCTCCTCATGGTAGGAACATAAATAGCATTATTAAGAAGGAGGGTGAAGCCATTTTTTAGCACTAATGGGAGAGTCCCGACAGCTTCAACATCAGCCTCCTGTCCATTTGCGACTCTAAGATTTCGCTCCCCCTTTTGAAGCATCCTCACGGTAAGGAATCCCTGCAATGAGTTAGTAATGTGCACGGTGGCACCTGGGTCAACCCACCAAGTATTAGGGGAAAAATCAATGTAAAGGGATTCATATACCATAGAAATTGTACCCATACCCTTCTTTGTAAGCCATGTTGGGGTTTGCAGCAGAAAACACAAATTTTTCTAACTAGCGTTCCCATAACCCAAGATCTAGCTAGCCGTATTACCGTAACGGAAAGTAGTGCGGAAATAACATACCTCGGGGTGTAGTCCGTTGCGCGGGAAACGTTCCCGCAAACGTGGTTGATGTAGCCGATCAAGTTTCACAGCCCCCTGGCTGTGTTGAGCACCCGGATGGGTGTAGTGCCACACGTGTAGCACCTCGTAGTACTCGCACACATACGAGACTCGATGACGACCTCCGATCTCCGATCCAGCGGAGGTGGCGGAAGCAGACCTCCGGACGGAGCTTCAGCAGCACGACGGCCTCCGATTCTAGCAGAGAAGCCTCAATTCCACTATAGGCTCACACTAGGGAGCCCACCGTGAAAGAGACAAGGGAGGGGAGAAGACCGGAGAAAACCGATCTCAATTCGGAGTAATATTTATTTTCTCACGAATTTCTGTGTATTAAATATGTGCACCCTGCCCATCTATATATAGGCAGAGGGGAGGGAGTCAACCCCTCTCCCTTAGCAATGTGGGACTAAAGTCCCTTTGCTAAGGGGGGTGGCCGGCAGAAGAGGGGGGGGAGGGGGTGTACCCCTCATGGGCCCTAGGGCCCATGGTGCCTCACCCCTCCTTTTCTTTTTTCTTTTTCCCTTTTATTTCCCCTAATGGGCCTTTTTCTCCACTAAGGCCCATTGCACATATTAATTAGAAATAAAATGATTTTAATTATTAATTCAATTAATTAATAACTAAAACATAATATTCCATCTCCCGGTGCTCCGGAACACCTTCCGGTTCACTCCGAACTTGTTTCGGTTCAACACGGTACTTCTCCGATATTGTTTCCTTTATTCTCTGGTTACTCCGATGGTTCTGAAAAGGTCTCCGATTTCATCGAGCCCTTAAGTGTGTTACCCTACGGTCCGAGAACACTCCAGTCATGACCGAGCAGAGGCTACAGTCAATGATCATCAGCGGGACCTGGATGCCCATAATGACCCCTGTGCATTCCGGATATCAAATACCGATTGGACCTTACGCTGTATAGCATTCCCTTTGTCAGCGATACTGGATTGTTCCGAGATTCGATCAATGACATCCTATGTCTGGTTCAACCTCGTTCCGAACTAATCCTCATTCACTCGTTCCCGTGATATTCATCCCCGTGACCTAGTCACACTCTGCAGCTTTATGGATGGAATCTCACCAAGTGGGCCCCGAGTATCTATCCATTATATGGATTGACAAATCCCTTTCTTGTAACAATACTCCTCAACATATCTCCACGGAATACATAAGATACAACCGTTATGACCCGCATATTTCAGTCAGGTGGTGGGATGTAAGTCAAAGCATCCGGGAAGATAGTAATTGTGCACGTACTCACGGTCAAAGGAACGGTCTACCACGTTCTGTAATTACAACACTGAACCTTCATAAGATTTGATCATGCTGTAATGCTTACTTTGGGTAATGTTCATCACGTCACTTAACCAGTGAGGTGACCTCATAGTCAAGAGACTTAATTGTCCATGATCGCGAAACCACGATCATCATGTTGACCATGAACTAGTTATCGATGTAGAGGCTAACTAGGAACTCTGGGGGTTTCTATACCACACCTGCATCATTGTTTCACTGACACAGTTCTAGCATGGTATGAAACTGGTTATGAACTTGCTTAGATATATTGGAATAATCATATATTATTTGCCTCTAGAGCATATATCCAACAGTCTCCCACTTGCACTAGAGTGCTAATAATCTAGCCGCATTTTTCCGATCATAATCATCTTATCACATAAGTGTTCATTGATCATGCATGCCCATGGAAGAGGGTTCGTCAACGAACTGCACCAATTCAGATTCGTATGTTTCCTTTGCAACAGGTATAGGTCAAAACTCTTTTGACATACCACTCATTATCATATAATGGTTGGATATAAGTTTCGCGGGAGAGTGAGACTATTATTTCACAGTATCCTCCAATGATCTCTTGGTTCAGTCTTTAGAAGACTCATCCTTAGTTATATATACTGGGAAATACACTCAACCAGAAGTCCAATACTTCTAACGCTAAACTTTTATCCATACGTCTACTTTCTTAAGTAGTATTATGTTTGTAGTGCCGTGAATTTTGCTCACATTTCTTTCATGTCTTTGGTGATGCCTCTAATTCCATATAGACCCATAATATGGCTTGCAATTGTAATCTTGCATTACATTCAAGTCTATTATCCTCTCTATATTTTAGAGTACAGTCCTCAGTATTCCTCATATACTGAAACCATGGACTTTATTCAGATTCTGTGTTTTACTCCTAAAGCACACCGGAATCTGTTCTTCTTCCAAGAACTTTTGAGTCATTCTGTTGTTGGATTCACAATGCATTTTATATGGTAGAATCATATATCAAGAACATATAAGATCACATGTCAAGTACATGGTGCATCTCTATTCTTCCATCAAGACATTGCTTGTGATATTTGTGTTGGATATGTGCCCTAGAGACAAATTAATAAAGATATTTGTCACATATTCGTTTTGTTCATAATACGTTTTATACTGTGCTATAACTGTATTACTTGGAAATACTAATACAGGTGTAGTATAAAACATGGTCCGTAGTTTAACTCGGGTAAACTATCTCATTGGGCAATTGATTGATCAAGCTTTCCTAATCATGGCGACACTTAAGTCCATTGACAATGAGGTCATATCATTAAGGGGAATGATGTGATGGACGTACACCCACCTAAAGTATTGCAATGTGATCGAGTCACATAGTTCAGCGTTGCTATGACTTTGTAACGTATGGCTTAGTCCTTAGACCGTAATGATCATACGTAATTAAAATCTATGAGGAGACTTTGATTTGTATCCCACCGCCTGACTGAAATATGCTGGCTATAACGGTGCACTTTGGGTATTCCGAAATAGATGGTTGATGAGTATGTTAATTGATCAGAGCGGGATTTGTCAGTCCTTGTAACAAGACAGGTACTCTGGGCCCACTCGGTGATATTGCATCAACACCTTGCAAGGACGTGACTAGGTCACAAGAGATGCAATGATCATGGACGAGAGAAGTTGTTTGTTGTGAACGAGATGTGAACACGGTATGTAGGATACCGACGATCAAACCTCGGACAAACAAAGTACCGCAGCACAAAGGGATTACGTCGTATCGTTAACGGTTTCCAAAAGCGATCGAAGTTCATTCGATGGAAGCGCAGGGGCTGTCAAGGATTGTAACCAGGTCCAACTGACTAGTCATTGGTCAATGAGAAGAGTCTCGACCATGTCTGCTGTTTCCCGGACCGTTAGGGTGTTACACTTAAGGGCAATCGATGCATAGGACAGTTACGGGATCAATCGGTGAAATAGGATAAATCACCGGAATAGTTCCGGAGGAGGACGGAATGGTTTCCGGACATTTTGAATAGTTCAAAAAAAATTTAATTGTTTTAATAATGTTTTATTATTTAATTATCTGAATTAAATATTTAAAACATATTAAATAAATTAAAAATTGGGAAAAAGGCTATATGGGCCCATGGGGCCCATTAGGGGAGGAGGGGGTTTCCCCCCTTGGGCTTGGCGCCAAGGGTGGGGCCCACTCCCCCCCTTGGCCGGCGCACCTCCCCCCCTTGGGAGTTTAGTCCCACATGGGGGAGGGGAGGAGGATCACACCCCCCTTGGCCTATATAAGGAGGGGTAGACCCCCCTTTTTCCAACAGATCAATATCTCCTTCTTCCTCCTTCTCCTTCCCGGAAGTGGACTCCCCTTGTTTGGAGTCTGCACCAGGATTGGAGTTCTCCACCATAAGGCAGGCCGTCGCTCTGCTGGAGTCGGGATCCGTAGCCGTCTTTCTTCCGCTGCTCGCCTGGTTCGGGGCCCGGGAGGAACATCGATTGTACCGTACGTGTATAATCTCTTCGAGGCACTACACCTGTGGTGCTACTTCGTTGCTGGAGGTTTACCGGGAGTCATCCTCGCCGGTGGTGGTCTTCTACACGACAGGGAGGTCGTAGATCAGAGTCCACGCCAACCACGTTCGCAAGAACGTTTCCCTCTTTCGGTCTTCAAAGGTATGAACACCGATTCCCTCCGTTACTTTACATCGCCATAGCATAGATCTTGGGTTCGGGTACCGTAGGTATGAAAAATTTGTGTTTTCTGCCCCGTATCCCAACAGTGGTATCAGAGCTAGCTATGCGTAGATGTATTGTATGGGTAGAACACATCTAGGATGTGGGCATCGAATCTTCATTCGTTACCCTCCCACGTGTACTCATTTAGCGTTTCGGCGATGTTTGATGAAGCGGCCCCCGACCGACCTTACGCGTTTACGCGAGACTGGTTCCATGCTTGACATATGGCTTGTACCATATAAAGTGGCTAGGGGGTGTCTGTCTCTCTGCATTAGCGATGCGAAGATGTTTGCAACGGAGGGCCCCGACAGGGGTGTAATAGAGACGGATGGGAGACGGTGTTGTGGCATGTTGTTCGCAGGATAGAAACAGTTCTCTGTCTCGAAACCCCTAGCAGCCACGTAAAACTTGCACAAGCTAAAGTAGAAAGGCGTTTAACTTTGCTTTGCATGAAGGGGGATCATAGGTTGTATGATTTACAGTTTTACTTCCTGTTTTATGCTAGTATGCTAGATATATCGACGGTAGCACGAAACAGGACCATCTCTCACAATACCAACATTGTGTTCTCCCTTGGTGGGCACCGCCTGGAAGGTTCTCCCATATGGCTTGATGCTCCATACATACCGGAGTTGTCCTACATATTAAACGGAGTTCGCATGAGGTTGGGTTCGGCAAGCCTGGCATATGCAGATATGGCCTTGCTGAACAGCTAACATCAAGGTTCGATTGGCAGGCTTGACGTATGTAGATGCGGGCCTGGAACAGAGAAGACCGAAAGGTCGAGCACGAGTCACATGCCTGATGTGATTGGCTTAGAGGCCTACCTGGTTCGCATACTGATGGCCGTGACGATCGGGGGAGGTATGGGGGCTGGGATTGTGTAATCACTTAGTTAAATTGAGAGGTGTTTATCTAAGTGGGAGCTTTCTAGAATTTTGAGATTAAATTGAAACTCCACATTATGAACAAAAGTCTAAATATGTATCCTTGTGAATCAAACCTTGTAGATGGCAGCACCACGCTCCTCGTTCAACTTAGGATCATTCCTAGAGAAAGATAAGCTAAAAACAGATGGGACAAACTTCACCAACTGGTTCCGCACCCTGAGGATTCTCCTCGTTCCCCTCAAGATGGCATACGTACTAGAGGACGCGTTAGATGACGCACCAGCAGATGATGCCAGTCAGGACGAGAAGAATGTCTATCTCTCCAGGACTGATGATTACAACCTTGTCCAGAGTGGCATGCTCTACTCCATGGAGGCTGAGCTGAAGAAATGCTTTGAGAGGATGGGTGCATATGAGATTATCACCGACCTCAAGGCGGTCTTCGCACCTCAAGCCAGGGCTGAACGGTACGAGGCTTCTGAAGCCTTCTTCTCAGCAAAGATGGACGAGCACGGCAGCGTGAGTGAGCACGTAGTCAAAATGTCTGGCTACGTTCAGCGCTTGAATGCTCTGGAATGCCAGATTCCAGATGAACTTGCTGTTGATAGGGTGTTGCAGTCGCTTCCCCCTAGCTACAAAGGCTTTGTGCTGAAATACAACATGCAGGGGATGACCAAAACCCCTTCTGAGTTGTTCGCCATGCTGAAGAGCGCCGAGGTTGAGATCAAGAAGGAGCACGCCGTCTTCATGGTCAATAAGACCACTGACTTCAAGAAGTCAAGCAGGCGGGAGAAGGCCAAGAGAGGTGGCCCCAAGAGGGATGGCAAGACAGTTGCCGCTCCTCCCAAGGCACCCAAGCCTAAACCCGGAGTGGAGTGCTTCTACTGCAAGGGTGAAGGTCACTGGAAACGCAACTGTCCCAAGTACCTAAAGGACAAGAAGGATGGCAAGGTCGCCAAGAGAGAGGAAGGTATATTTGATATACATATTGTTGATCTTCTCTTGACAAGCGCCGGGAACACATCCTGGATATTTGATACAGGATCTGTCGCTCATATTTTTAATTCCATTCAGGGACTAAGGAATAGGAGACGCTTGCTCAAGGATGAAGTGACGATGCGCGTGGGGAATGGCTGTCGGATTGAGGTCCTGGCGGTCGGCACGAAGCATCTTAGTCTCCCTTCGGGATTGGTTTTAGTTCTGAATAATTGCTACTATGTACCCGCGTTGAGTGTGAACATCGTTAGTGGCTCTTTCTTGAAGCGAGACCACTATTCTTTTAAGTCTGATACAATTGGTTGTTCGATTTATAAGGATGAAATGTTTTATGTTCACGCACCGGAGTTGCATGGTTTATTCATACTTGATCTCGATGGTGACGTGTGTCACATTAACAATATTGAGGCCAAAAGATTGAAGAATGATGAAGATCACATGATGATGTGGCATTGCCGACTTGGTCATATTGGTATAAAACGCATGGAGAAGCTCCATAAGGATGGACTTCTTGAGTCATTGGATTTTGGATCCCTTGATACATGTGAACAATGCCTCATGGGCAAAATGACAAGGACTCCATTCAATGGCGTAATGGACCGTGCGGATGTCTTATTGGGGATCATACACTGGAATGTATGTGGACCCATGAACGTCCCCACTCGCAATGGCCTTCGTTACTTCGTGACCTTTACTGATGACTTGAGTAGATATGGGTATATTTACTTGATGAAGCACAAGTCTGAAACCTTTGAAAAGTTCAAGGAATTTCAAAAACATCCCCGGTTTTTCTCTCGTGCGCGCGGTGTTTACGTTTCTGGCCGCCGGGGGTCCGCAGGACCTCCGATTCGGGTAAAACTTCGAACTGCGCGATCAGCGCGTTGATGGCTTCTCGCCCCTCGTTGGTTACCCCAAGTGGAAGGTTGAGATGCAGCATAGCGGTAATTTCCCTCAGTAAAGATACCAAGGTTTGTCTCCAGTAGGACTCGACGATAAGTACGATAGGTGGCAACGGCGCCAGAAATTATTCTGATGCATGGAGTTGTCGTGGACCTGCACAAAACAAATAACTTTGCTCCCAACGAGTTCAGAGGAGTTGTCAATTCCTCCGGCCTTGTCGTTTACAAAGGATCAAACGCAAGAGATAAAAAGGTACTAGTAAAAGTAAAAACAGAAAGGTAAATAGTGGGTGTGAACAATGGTATGAAGATGGACCGGAGTCCCGTGATTTTCACTAGTGATGTCTCTCTCCCAAAAGACGATAAAAATGCTAGCGAGGTAAACAAATCACAGTTGGGCAATTGACAGGATTATGAAGGCACCGCAATGCTAACTATGCTGCAAGAAAGGAACGGCTCAAAAGCAATGGGCAGTACGCCAAGGTAAGTAGACCGAAATCCATCTGCATCTACTACGAATCATCCACCTTGAGATATCTATCCAGAACATCTCGCTGGTATTAAGTTGCGAATCCCACCCAAAGTGTAAACTCAAAGCAACAGACAACTGCATTAAAAGAACTTTGCGTAAAGTAAACAATTCTTGCACCAATAGGCACAATCACCGTTGTTTTATCCCTGGTGGCAACAGCACATCCCCTAGTCTCATGTTTCTGTCACTCAGGCTAGACATCAGGGGGCTGAACCCACAATCGAGCATAACGCTCTCTCTTGGAGTTGCAAGCAAATAACTTGGCCAAAGCAAATACTGCAACGGAGAACATGCAAGAATTTACTCAAGAACAAAATATAAAAGGGCAAACCAAATATATTACTCATCACAATCTGAACATAGTCTCATAATCCATCAGATCCCAACAAACTCAGCATAGCAACAGCAGAAAATTACATAGGTGCCTCGATCATGTGAGGCAGCTCACGAGGTCTCGAAAGTGGAAGCATAAAAGAGGGAAAGGACATCACATAGCTACTGATCACGGACCCATGGTCCAAGGGGGACTACTCACGGTACATACGGGAGGCGTCCATGGCTATGGATGGTCTCCCGGAGGGGTGATCTCCTTCCGGCAGGGTGCCGGGGCAGCTTCTCCAGGCAGCCCCGATCTGAAAACGGCGGCGGCGGCGGAACAGAGAGGTTTCCGCGAAAAATAGTTCTTGTTTAGTGGTTTCTACCCCGAGGGGGTTATATAGGCGAAGGGGGGCGTCGAGGGGCCACCCAGGGCAGCCAGGAGGGTGCCTGGCGCGCCCTAGGGTTGGGGCCGCGCCAGGGACCCTTCTGGCTCCCTGGTGGTGGTCCCGGCTCTCTCCCTTGATTATTCCGGAAGCTTCCTGCCCGCTGATTTTTAATATAATTTTTGCGGAATTTTTTGGGCACTTTAATCAGCCAGAAAACCTGAAAAACAAAAACAGTAGAAAACCAGAAGCTGGCAACTGGGTGCACTGAGTTAGTAGGTTAGTCCAAATTGGTTTAAAAGTGTAATAAAGTTCAACCAAAACATGGCAAAGTCACACAAAACATGCATGGAGCAAGCAGAAATTATAGATACGTTTGGGACGTATCAACATCCCCAAGCTTAATTCCTGCTCGTCCTCGAGTAGGTAAATGATAACAAGCATAATTTCTGTGGTGACATGCCACACAACCAAATAAGGACTGTTAAGTAAAGAAATCAAAGCATGCAATTCAATTCAAGTCTTAACAGGCAAGAGTCTATATTGGCATTAACACAAGCAACAAAAGAACAAAAGGTGCAAGAGCTCTTGCTGTCCGTGACTCGAATGTCTCCAGATGGTGTTTGCGTGCAAGCAAGGGACTGGGAAGAAAGAGAAAAAAGGTTGTTGAGAACAACTATCTACTAAAGTTTCACACTTAGTCTCCTTGGATTCTTATCTGGACTCGTCCCCATACCACTAGCCAGGTACAAGTCAAACTGATCCACTCCCTTTCGATATTTTGAGCACTCATGCAATGGATGAGCGTGAGCAAGAAAGTTGACACCTAAAAGGCGAAACAGAAAGAAGAGGTGGAGGAAGAAGACAAAAAGGTGTGTGAAAGGCTCACATCAATGAGGACAATCATAGGCGAGAGAAGGCCATATGATAGATATGATGTGAGGAGTAGGGATTTCCATACAACGGATGCACATGTGAGCTAAAAGATCTCCAATGGAACTAGTGGGGGTGCATCTAACTTGCTTGCTCAAGAAGACCTAGAGCTCGTTTGAGGAGGCTCATCATTGGAATATACAAGCCAAGTTCTATAGTGTAAAAGTTCCCCACATAGCTATATGCATGATGATAATCTCTATGGAGTACAAGGGATAGAAGATGAAGTACTAGTGTGGATCTCTCAAAAGTAATAGTAGTATGCCCCCTTCTCTCTTTTTATTTTTATTTTTCTCTTTTTCTCTTTTTTTTTATTTTTTGGTGGCCTCAATGGCTCTTTCTATTTAACTCTCATTTGTCCTCTTTGGGATCTTTTGATTTTGTCCTCTTTGGGATCTTTTCCTCACTTTAGGGGCAATACTCTATATTTTACAAGAATAAAGGAGATCTTTCACACTTTACAAAGGTACTCACAAAAAGAAAATGTAACTAATCATGATGCAAATGTATGCCTCTGCCAGGATAGCAGGATATGCAATGATACTAGCGCGTCATGTAGCAATGATTAGGGCAAGGCCCAACTAGCATGCGACTCATCGATCAAGCAAGTAGCATGTATGACATGAAGATCAAGTCATGAGAGGGTGGATGTTGCATGGCAATGTATCTCGGAAAGGCTATGGAAATGCCTTGTAGGTAGGTATGGTCGCTGTTTTGAGGAAAGATATAATGAGGCTTATGATGACAGAGCGTATCATGCCAAGGGTTTGGATGCACCGGCGAAGTATGTGCCAACTCTCGAGGTGAGAAAAGGGCAATGCACGGTGCCGAAGAGGCTAGAAAAAGTATGGGTAGGTGGAAGTGTCAACTTTCGAATACTCACATTAGTCCGAAGAACTCATGCACTTATTATCGGTAACTCTCAATCTAATAGGAGGTTCACAAGGAGACAGGTAGCCCGAGGAGGAGTGTATGGGGGTTTGGTTATCCTTGCGCATCCTCGACTCATGGTACGTGAGTGTACTCTAATATTCGAACCCTCCAGAGGTTAGTGGTCCATCTAGTAGCTAGAGTTCTCAACAGGGGTTTTTGGTTTTCGAAAAACACACGGATTGCCCAAAATACGACATCTATCACTAATAGGTAAGAGCTCTTGACACCAAAAGTTCAAACATTACTCTAATCAATACCTCAAAAATATTGCAAGTTACTACTTCAAAAAGAAAAGCAACTTTAACTACCTACTTTCTAGTCAAGACACAGAACTCAGTGCAACAGGAAAACTCTCTAACAAGATAAAACATGCAACCTATAGAAAGTTCAACCTGAAAAAGAAAAGCTCTAGAAAAACTAAAGCACTATAGCTAAACAGACCAACAGCTAAGAAAAGAAAAAGAACAACTCACAGCTAAAAGAAATAAGCATGCAAATCCTATGAGGAGTTCTAGTTCAAGTGGAGCGTGTTTCTCTCCCACACAAAAGAGTAAGTTGGGGTCTAACTTGTTACTACAGCAAAGAAAGCAAAACAAACCTAGAAAAGTAAAGAGCGAGACGCTCCAAGCAAAGCACATAAGGCATGAAGTGATAAAAATATAGTGCAACGAAAGACAGACCGATGATTGTTGATGAAGAAGGGGATGCACCGGGGGCATCCCCAAGCTTAGACGCTTGAGTCTCCTTGAATATTTATTGGGGGTGCACTTGGGCATCCCCAAGCTTGAGCGCTTGACACTCCTGGATCTTCTTTCATCACCTTCCATCGCGCACTTGAAAACTCCCTTCATACATAACTCATTGTAGGCTGATTAGAGAGGTTAGTACCCTAATAAAATAATTTTCCTCTACTGAAAATAAAGATTTCCAGGAAGAGCTACTGTTTCTCTTGCCTGCCCAAAAAAGTTTGCAAAGAAAAAGCAAGCTTAAGGATTGCAAAACTGCGAAAAGAAAAACTGGGGCAGAAGCTGAGAAAAACAGAACAGCAGAGAAAGGGGAATTTTTTCGAGGTACTTCTGCAACTCAAATCACAAAACTCAGAACATACGGAAGTTTCGTAATTGTATAGAGCACGCTGTGTAAAAATTTCAGCTCAAAAAGATGAACTGGGATTTTTCTGGAATTTTTCTAGTCACGAGGACAGAATCTGTTTTCTGGACAGCATGTCACAACTTTTACTTCCCTTGCCGTATGAGGCTAAACTTGGCACAAAACTTGAAAAATAAAGATACAATGATGTTGCTACAGTAGTAACAAACATCAAGACACAACAAAAAGCAAAAAGAAAAACCTAAATTCGTTGCGGGATGCCTCCCGAAAGCGCTTCTTTAGAGCCATTAGCTAGGCTTAAAGCGGAAGATCAAGTTGCATCTATTGAACCATTACCATGATCATCAAAAAACTCTTCAATAGTGCAACTAGTCTTAATAGGTTTCTCAAATAAAGGACGAATAAAAATGCTTCTTGGAATAAAATCAAAAGGGGGGAAATCAGTTGGAGTTTCATTAAAATTAAAGATAGGTGTCTCCTCCAAAGTTTTCACCGTTTCAACTCTCTTGGCAATAGGTGTGCTATCTTTTGTTCGAGGAACCTTGGGTACGTAAACGGACTTAGGTTCCTTCTTTGCCGAAGTTTCATCCCTTTTAGTTTTGATTGAGGAAAAAGTAGTTCCTAAAGTTTCAATCACTTCCTCAATCTTTTCTATCCTAGAAGACTTTTCGTCAAGGGTTTTGATAGTCTCTAAAGTTTTGATAATTTTCTGCATAGAGTTATCTAGCCTATTCAAATTCCCTTGAATCTTACGCTCCAACTCATTCATCCTATCAATGCTTGGCATCTCTAGCTCTATGTTTTCAAGTTTTCTCATAATGTGAGCTAAAGTAATGTCCTCTTTAAAACTAGCAATAGGGAGACTTCCTACAAGATTTTCAATAACATTAAGGGCTTCCCAAATTGGGGCCTCTGTGAAGTTTCCACTGATAGTAGTATCTAAAAGAAACCTATTCCAAGAAGTGATCCCAACATAAAAATTTCTAAGTAGGATAGCAGTGGATTGCTTCTTGGTGGCTCTTTTTTGAGAATCATTAATTCTATACCAAGCATCTTTTAAACTCTCACCACCTCTTTGAGTAAAGGTAAGCACTTACGCCTCACCAAAGGCAAAAGGACCAGCCATAGTGGTAGCTACTGACAAGGTAACAGGTATTTTTGGTATTTTTGATTAGGGACACAAAAGTAAAAACTGAAAAGTAAACTAACAAGACTAAAAAGCAAAGGTAAAAGATAACGTGTAACTCCCCTATTTTTGATACAGGAGTCCGACAACGGCGCCAGAAATTGGCGGTTATCAGGACTCGCGTATTTGTACTTCCTTTGAGTCCCCGGCAACGGCGCCAGAAATTAGCTTGATGGCTTCTCGCCCCTCGTTGGTTACCCCAAGTGGAAGGTTGAGATGCAGCGTAGCGGTAATTTCCCTCAGTAAAGATACCAAGGTTTGTCTCCAGTAGGACTCAACGATAAGTACGATAGGTGGCAACGGCGCCAGAAATTATTCTGATGCGTGGAGTTGTCGTGGACCTGCACAAAACAAATAACTTTGCTCCCAACGAGTTCAGAGGAGTTGTCAATTCCTCCGGCCTTGTCGTTTACAAAGGATCAAACGCAAGAGATAAAAAGGTACTAGTAAAAGTAAAAACAGAAAGGTAAATAGTGGGTGTGAACAATGGTATGAAGATGGACTGGAGTCCCGTGATTTTCACTAGTGATGTCTCTCTCCCAAAAGACGATAAAAATGCTAGCGAGGTAAACAAATCACAGTTGGGCAATTGACAGGATTATGAAGGCACCGCAATGCTAACTATGCTGCAAAGAAAGGAAGGGCTCAAAAGCAATGGGCAGTACGCCAAGGTAAGTAGACCGAAATCCATTTGCATCTACTACGAATCATCCACCTTGAGATATCTATCCAGAACATCTCGCTGGTATTAAGTTGCGAATCCCACCCAAAGTGTAAACTCAAAGCAACAGACAACTGCATTGAAAGAACTTTGCGTAAAGTAAACAATTCTTGCACCAATAGGCACAATCACCGTTGTTTTATCCCTGGTGGCAACAGCACATCCCCTAGTCTCATGTTTCTGTCACTCAGGCTAGACATCAGGGGGCTGAACCCACAATCGAGCATAACGCTCTCTCTTGGAGTTGCAAGCAAATAACTTGGCCAAAGCAAATACTGCAACGGAGAACATGCAAGAATTTACTCAAGAACAAAATATAAAAGGGCAAACCAAATATATTACTCATCACAATCTGAACATAGTCTCATAATCCATCAGATCCCAACAAACTCAGCATAGCAACAGCAGAAAATTACATAGGTGCCTCGATCATGTGAGGCAGCTCACGAGGTCTCGAAAGTGGAAGCATAAAAGAGGGAGAGGACATCACATAGCTACTGATCACGGACCCATGGTCCAAGGGGGACTACTCACGGTACATACGGGAGGCGTCCATGGCTATGGATGGTCTCCCGGAGGGGTGATCTCCTTCCGGCAGGGTGCCGGGGCAGCTTCTCTAGGCAGCCCCGATCTGAAAACGGCGGCGGCGGCGGAACAGAGAGGTTTCTGTGAAAAAGAGTTCTTGTTTAGGGGTTTCTACCCCGAGGGGGTTATATAGGCGAAGGGGGGCGTCGAGGGGCCACCCAGGGCAGCCAGGAGGGTGCCTGGCGCGCCCTAGGGTTGGGGCCGCGCCAGGGACCCTTCTGGCTCCCTGGTGGTGGTCCCGGCTCTCTCCCTTGATTATTCCGGAAGCTTCCTGCCCGCTGATGGCGGAGAAGTTAATAGGTTTAGTTGGGTTGCCTTCCCTGTTAACCGCGCCAACCCCCACAAGTCTAGGGGATCAATTGTAGCTTTTCGATAAATAAGGATGTCGATCCCAACGAGGAGCAGAAGGTGTTGATAAGTGACACTGGATAAGGAAAGACTGCAAACACTCAAAGGTAAATATTTAGGGGTTTTTGGTTTAAGCAACAGAAAAGTAAAAGACGGGCAAAGTAAACAGGGTAACTGAGGAGTAGCAAGTGGCCCAATCCTTTTACAAGGATAAGCCTAAGAACTGAACTTATAAAGGCTAAAGCGTTCTCGAGAAAACACGGGAGAGATAGTCTAGTCACTTTCACCATACTCTGCCAAGTAATATGTATTGTGTGATAAGTGTCGATGGGTGGATCAATGCTAGTACACCTTCTAGAATAAGATAAGTGTACTCTTATGATTACACACCTTGCAAGCATCCGCAAATACAAGGTAGTAATTAAGGCATAAGCCTAACCACAGCATTACGATCAAGGATCCATAACTCCCTTGTGCGAAAGTCTGCGAACTGGGGTTCAGGTTTCTGTCACTCCGTCAACCCACCATAAGCATCCTTTGTGCACAATGTTTCCCTCTAGGCCCATTAAAGGTGAAGTGTTATGTGTTCGACTCACATAACACCACTAGAGAAATAACAACACAACTTAAGTATCACACAGCACATAATACTTCAACATCATATGACTATTAACAACTAGACTGCTCCCATGTTCTCAAGAACTAAAGTAACTACTCACAAGACATAAAAGAGATCATGATCAGAGGTGATAAATAGGTGATGAACAATCTGGACACAATAATATTTCTCCAACAAAACTCAATAGCATTAACCACAAAGTAGTAATCAACACCAACAAAGTAGAGGGGATAGATAGTACGGATTACAACACAAGTTGCAATTGTGAGATGAGATTGGATGTAGATGGAGATGGTGCTGATGTTGGGGATGATGTTGATGATGATCTCGATGATGCCCGTGACGATGATGATGATGATGGCGACGATCTCCCCTTCTGGGAGGTGATCTCCCCGGCGGAATCTCTCCGCCGGAGATTGGTTTTCTCCTCTGTAGGTTTCCGCACCGTGGCGGCGGCGTCTCGCGAAAGCAGCTCTCCTTTAGGGGTTTCTACCCCCCAGGGGGTTATATAGGCGAAAGGGGGCACCGAGAGGGGCCACCAGGCACCCAGGAGGGTGCCTGGCGCGGCCAGGAAGGGGGGCCGCGCCAGGCACCCTTCTGGCTTCCTGGTGGGTCCCCTCACCTTCTCCTTCGGTGACTCCCAGTTATTTGGCATAAAAATGCTCCCCGTAAAATTTCATCACATTTGGACTTGATCTGCTTCAGCAACTTGGTTTCCACTTCTTCACCGCTGAATCCTGGTTCTGCTGTTTCGGCACCGGAAAGTTGTAAACTGTGTAAAATAAGCCAAAACAACATAAGAACAATACTTTAAAGTGGAAAATATCAATGAATAAGGTGAAATCACAATATAAAATAGTGATGCTTTTTGGACGTATCAACTCCCCCAAGCTTAGACCTCGCTTGTCCTCAAGCGATTACTGAGCTCGGTAAACCTGTCCACAAGTTTAGAGAGTGAAGTGTCGATAAAAAGAATACGAACAAGAAGCATCAAGATTCCTCACCAAACTTAAGCATCCTCAACAGCAACCTCAACTCATAAGGTCCTTATAAGAAGTAGTAACAATTATAACAAAGTAGGACCTGGAAAACTCATCAAATCATGACAAACATAGCCTTGGTCAAGGAACAACTAATAGCTTTTACTTTTGCTCTTTCTCTTTTGATTAAACAGTTGAAACTTTTGAAAGAATATTCTATTAGTCAAGAAGTGCACATGCCAACACAAAGGAAGATGTTTACCAAGCATAAGCTTTTGTAAACAACTCACTTATCAAAAGATAATGTCAACGAAGATGTAACATGCTAGATCTCAATGCAACTTTATATGCAAGCATCTTTATTAACACCAAGTGTCTGCTCTCTCTCTTTATAAAGGAAGGAAGAAGGAAGGACTGACTCAGCACAAAATAAAGATAAACCCCGTGCAAAAGGGTAAGCAGGGAAAACTCATGTGCCATCTCTAGATCAAACAGAATAAAAACAAGCTTTTGGGGGGTGCATGATCCGTCAACGAATGCTGATAGATAACTCACTCACTTCATGATTTGGACAAGTTTCGAGGAACGGCTCCCATGTGGGGACGATCACATCCCCTTGGATTCCTTTGTTTACCACTCGAAAAAGGGCGAAGGAACTTGTGTGTTTAGTATTTATCTTTTACGAGCTGGGCACTCATGCCAGTCCCTTCTCATATTAGGGTTTTGCAGATTAGACATGCAATCCCAAAATAAAACTTGTCCAAATTAAGAAGATCATGGGTTACCCACCACTTCCTCATGAGCTGAATCAGTGGCACAAAACAGAAGATTTTGAACATCTAAAGATATCACATAAATTATATACTTTAGGAGTGGTAGTGGAATACCACAAGTAGGTAGGTATGGTGGACTCAAGTGGAAGATTTTGGTTTCAGGGTATGGAAGTACAAGCATAATTCCGCTTGGTACAGAGTTTTGGCTAGCAAGGCTTTGAGAGAGCAGACAAATGATGACAACTTAGATGCAAGCAGTACAAATCATAAACATTAAGACTAACATGAAACACCAAGTTGTCTTCCTTGTCAACATAACACTTCAAGCATAATAACACAAAGGTTTTGGCTATGTCGCTACTTTGAGAAAAACATGCTTGTTGTTATGACCAAAGCTATACTTGCCAAGATTTAAATAAAGTTTTCGAAGCCATACCTGATATAAGGTCAAAACTCCCCATAAGAATCATCTCATGATGTCGATTGCGTGAAGAGAATACCAAGTGTAGCGAAGAAACCAATAAACTTCTCATTAATATTCCTTCATAGACGACTCCGAACTCACTGATACAAAGCTCTCCACAAAAGGAGTGATAGACCTGTTGGATATGTGCCCTAGAGACAAATTAATAAAGATATTTGTCACATATCCGTTTTGTTCATAATACGTTTTATACTATGCTATAACTGTATTACTTGGAAATACTGATACAGGTGTAGTATAAAACATGGTCCGTAGTTTAACTCGGGTAAACTATCTCATTGGGCAATTGATTGATCAAGCTTTCCTGATCATGGCGACACTTAAGTCCATTGACAATGAGGTCATATCATTAGGGGAATGATGTGATGGACAGACACCCACCTAAAGTAATGCAATGTGATCGAGTCACATAGTTCAGCGTTGCTATGACTTTGTAACGTATGGCTTAGTCCTTAGACCGCAATGATCATACGTAATTGTCATCTATGAGGAGACTTTGATTTGTATCCCACCGCCTGACTGAAATATGCTGGCTATAACGGTGCACTTTGGGTATTCCGAAATAGATGGTTGATGAGTATGTGAATAGATCAGAGCGGGATTTGTCAGTCCTTGTGACAGGACAGGTACTCTGGGCCCACTCAGTGATATTGCATCAACAGCTTGCAAGCAAGTGACTAGGTCACAAGAGATGCAATGATCATGGACGAGTAAACTTGTTTGTTGTGAACGAGATGTGAACACGTTATGTGGGATACCGACGATCAAACCTCGGACAAACAAAGTACCGCAGCACAAAGGGATTACGTCGTATCGTTAACGGTTTCCAAAAGCGATCGAAGTTCATTCGATGGAAGCGCAGGGGCTGTCAAGGATTGTAACCAGGTCCAACTGACTAGTCATTGGTCAATGAGAAGAGTCTCGACCATGTCTGCTGTTTCCCAGACCGTTAGGGTGTCACACTTAAGGGGCAATCGATGCTAGGACAGATTCGGGATCAATCGGTGAAATAGGAGAAAGCACCGGAATAGTTCCGGGAGAGAACGGAAGTTGTTCCGGATATTTTGAAAGGTTCAAAATAATGTTTAATTATATTTAATAATGTTTTAGTATTTAATTATCTGAATTAAATATTAAAATATATTTAAATTAATTAATTAAATGGAAAAAGGCAGATGGGCCCCTTAGGGCCCATTAGGGGAGGAGGGGGTTCCCCCCCCTTGGGCTTGGCGCCAAGGGTGGGGCCCATCCCCCCCTATGGCCGGCGCCCTCCCCCCCCCCCCTTGGGGGTTTAGTCCCACATGGGGGAGGGAAGAGGGATCACACCCCCCCTTGGCCTATATAAGGAGGGGTAGACCCCCCTTTTCCCATCATCTCATTGAGTTCTCTCTCTCTCTTTCTCCATTTCCGGAAGTGGACTCCCCTTGTTAGGAGTCTGCACCAGGATTGGAGTTCTCCACCATAAGGCAGGCCGTTGCTCTGCCGGAGTCGGGATCCGAATCCGTCTTCTTTCCGCTGCTCGCCTGGTTCGGAGCCCGGAGGGAACATCGGTTGCACTGTACGTGTGTAATCTCTTCGAGGCACTACACCTGTGGTGCTACTTCGTCGCTGGAGGTTTACCAGGAGTCATCCTCACCGGTGGTGGTCTTCTACACGACAGGGAGGTCGTAGTTCTGAGTCTACGCCAACCACGTTTGCAAGAACGTTTCCCTCTTTCGGTCTTCAAAGGTATGAACATCGATTCCCTCCGTTACATTACATCGCCATAGCATAGATCTTGGGTTCGGGTACCGTAGGTATGAAAAATTTGTGTTTTCTGCCCGTATCCCAACAGTGGTATCATGAGCTTGTTGGAAATATGCCCTAGAGGCAATAATAAAATGTTATTATATATATTTCCACGTTCGTAATTAATGTTTATATTTCTGTGCTATAATTGCAATGACCCTGACTATGAGATTCAGAAGAAAACTCACTTGCATGTGTGGAAATGTAAACACCAAGAGTTCCTGGTTTAGCCTCTAACACCAGCTCATGTGCTAACTGATGATTACGTTTTCTTAATCATGGACATTGTTCTTCTAACAAGGATGTCAGTAGCAATGGGAACATATTGTTAGCAGAACAATGATGTTGAACCGACCCCAGTATTGAATGATATACTTAGAGATCACATCGTAACTACGTTATAAGTCATATCATGAAATGTTATCATATACATAATTCCTTAGACCATGAGAGTATCGAGTTGCTTCACACAGGAAGACATGCTTTGGTTCTTAGATGAATCCTCCCGTAAATGGGAAGTAGTAAAATAAGTTTTGGGTATGTCAGATGGTGTGGCTAGTGACTGTGATAGTTCAAGAATGGGATTTGCTCCTTCACGATGAAGAGATATTGACTGTGGGCCCACTCGGTATGACGTTATCCATTATAGTCTGGCCAGACGCATTGTGATTCAGTCACGGGGATACCGGAATACGATAACGAGAAAAATGGACAAACGAGCAAAGAGGATAACGAGTGGCTTGTGTTCAAGCAGTTGTTACACATGTGTGCCAAACATCTCTCCTCTAACTTTTTCATATATCACGAAGCAAAGGGAATGGTACATGAATAAACATAATGGTTCACTCGAAGTTTCTTCGTGTATGTGCGGGAGTCAACATGGGTGTCCATGGCTCCGCTGTTGATTATTGGCTATTGACGAAAGGCTGTTGACCTATGTCCGGAAGATGTTCTGAGTCATGTCCGCATTATACCGAACCTATTGGGTCACACACTTAACGAGCAGTAGTCTGTTAGAATGCTGGAATGGTAGAAGGTTTAGTGGAAGCAAAGCAGAATAGTTCATACGGGTACCGGAAGTAGTTCCGGGGATTTATGAAATAGTTCATAAGGGCACCAGAAGTAGTTTTGGGTATTTAAGGATATGTCCGGATCACTCTGGAGTAGTCCCAGGTGGTTCCGGAACATATGAGAATGGTACTAGGGAAGTCCTGGATCAACCGGAATAGTTTCCGGATAATCGCTGGGCGTCCAAACAACCTTCGCGGTCATCGGGTGGCTTAAACTGTAACTCGAATGGTCTTGGAAACTATCCGGATGGCTCCGGAACGTCCGAGAACGGTCTCGGAAGGTCCTGGAAGTGCTCCGGAAGTGTCCGGAATGTCCCGAAACGGTCCCGGTATGTCCCGGAAGGTCCTGGAAGCTTCTAGAAGGTCATGGAAGGTTCCGGGCAGTACCACCCACTCCCCTGCGCCCCTAGCCTTTGGGGGCAAGCCACCTAGGCTGCCCTGGCCGGCCAAGGGGTGGGAGGCGCACCAAGGGGAAGGAATCCCCCTCCAGGTGGGAATACCAAAACCCATTATGGCAGGTTTCCGGTGGGAAGGTGTGGGAAGGTTTGGAAGGCTTGAGAGTCCAAGTTGGACTCCCAATCCTCCTTGGGCTGCGCCCTAGACCTCCTGGCCACCTATATAAGGTGAGCCAGGGGGAGGGGGGGAGACACACAATCAATCCCCAAGGCCTATGCGCCACCCTCCCTCCTCTAAACCCCGTTGCTCCACAATTAGACCCCGGTTTAGACGCTGTTCTAGATCGGAATCCGTTAGGGTTTTCTCCCTCTAGTTTTGTTGGTGGCGTTCATCTCTGGACGGCGGAGCGCTGCTGGATTGCTGCTACGGGATGTGTGGATACTAATGGAGGGGTCGTACCTTCGACCCTTCTTCGAGGAACTTGTTCATGGGACTTGTCCGTGGGACTAGATCGCGGGACTTGTTCGAGGGATTGATCGAGGGACTGTTCGTGGGAGAACTTGCGAGATCTACTTCCACTACGTCCACGAGCTTCACCAACTCTACTTCCGCTGCAACCGTTGGTGAGCAAAGACCTAAACCTTGTATGCAATCTATCTTGGATGATCTTGGGTGCTTGATTCGTAGGCCGAATTTTTTGTTTTCTACTACGTTTACCAACAGTGGTATCAGAGCGATCCTTGATAAGATGCTTGTTTAGGTCTAGATCATATGTGTGATATGAGGCATTTATTTTCTTGTTGCTTCCCTGTCATGTGATTTTTTCTATGCTTGATGGCAAGTTGAGATTTTGCTACAAGGATTGAGTTTTCCATCGATCCCTCTATGCTGCTTTCAGTATGCTGGTTGCCTTGATCATGGTCTACATCAAACTCCTTGGATCTCATCTTAATCTCGCAATAGAAGATTTAACATGGAGGGGCTTGTGGATTTTATGAACTCAAATCCACACGGGGGTCACGCATTGAACGAAGTTTGGCTTGTGGCATTAGTTGCTACACGCACCCGAACGTTAAACTAGCAACATTGAAGTATCGTGTTTGGTTTGTTTAGGGTTTCTCGTTTGCCTTGTAAACCTGCTTAACAACCACGATAAAAGTTGCAACAACCTGGGTAGATGGCGATCTAACTCATTTTTGCAGAGTATGCATGTGATGTGGTATAGCCTTCAAGATTTGCAATGTGTTTGTATCAGATGCTATATGATGTAATATTTTTGCGGCCTGCGAGCCGTAGTACGGCATGATGACTGGAGTCATATGATTGTCACTTAATTATGGCCTGCGTGCCAGAACTGTTTATTAGCTCGAGGCAAAGCAATAGATAGATGCAAGGTGATGATCTACGATGCGGAGGTGGACCCCGACGCACATGCCGGAAGCCGTGGTGATGTTCCCGGCGCCAAGGACAAAGTTGGTGGACACGGTGACTTCAACCACGACGACGTGAAGACAATGAAGACTTCACGAAGCAAAGGGCTATACTATATCACATATTTTTATGAACTGCCTGTGATGTTTATCCCTTTGATGCACCCTTGTTTGATGCGCGGTAGTCGTATTTTATTAGGGTGATCTCTCGCAAAACAATATCAAGTTGATAGTGTTCTCCCAACTGTAGCACCGTATATACTATGTTTCACACCGGAGCAGGTCATGTCACATGGGTGCACACGTGTGTGACGCATAAAAGGCGGGTGTGTTAAAAGAACACACAGCGCATTACACTTGGTTGTCTTGACGGTTTGGATAAAAGTTTGCTACCGGAACACGCCCATCGAAAGATGAACAAGAATCACCTTTGGCGTGATTGGCAAGTTGGCCTACCGGTCCAGTCTAAGTCATCAGTGATGTCACATCAATGGCGGACGATTGGGTTGGATCTTGAATCACTCCAGCATCAATTACGAGAGATATTGATCTAAGTGGGAGCGCACTTATTAATTAAATTGATTAATCACAAGTGCAACTTAATTATGAACAAAGTCTTAGTATTTGCATTATCGTTGTAGAATAATGGCTCGCATTACCACCTTCCCAATTGTTTTTGATTAACTGTATTATCTGGTAAAAACTTTACGATTGGTACCGTATTGTGAGGACTATCCTCAATAGTGCCGAGAAGGACCATGTCCTATCGCAAAAATTTTATGCTCTCCCGCTGATGCTATGGATGATGTGACTTACGTCCATAATCCAAAATGCTAGAATTCCACGACAGCTAAGTGCATTGTCTTCACCACCATGAAACCCGAACTTCGAAAAGTTTAGGATAGTTATGTTATATTCATGGAACTGAAAAATAAGTTTTCAAGTAGTAAGACAATTAATGTTGGATATAAGATATCTAGTACAATGTATGATTGTAAGCATTAGTGAAAATGTTCATTGTGCTCTAAACAAAACTGATAAGTGTGGGATCCAGAAGAACACTGATCATATGATGATGAGGATTAAGGGAAAGGAAGTTCCATAGGGTGTTAGTAAGACTTACACGCCGGAAAGTCCATGGCATGCGCCACCCTTGATCATGTATGATCTTCTGTGAGTAGGAGTGACACTGGAAATAGAACTATGATACGTAAAAAGGCAAAACGAAAGAAGACTGGAATAACCAGCTCAGATATGAAAGTCATACGGAGTTATAGATGAATTCATTGCTGGTCAAGAGATGTAATTCTTGGGAATCATGATTAAGCAGTTAATTGTGGATTCTGTATATTGTGATTAAATTGTTTGTCACCGGAATATCACATCGATTGCATATTGTTGCAACTCGATGCAAGAAATACTATGGCCTTTATGACCAGCTAATGATGAGTTTTGACACGCTCGGGAACACGGTAAAAGGTTTACTATACCGTGTGTTGACTCTATGATTATCTTCATAATTCATTTTAGAGTTGAGTAAATTGTTACTACACTTTAGCCTTGTTGCAAAACATCATTTTGAATCATGTTTGTTGCAAGAGAGTTGTTCAAAGCTATGAGTAACGAAAAGGCCATACTTCCATTATGAATAGGTTGTATGTTATGAATTTTGATAATAATACTAAACATCCATAACACTGATGCTAAACGTCGCAAGACTGAAAGAAATACCACATAGATGTGGCACTGCCGTTTATCACAAGTGACATAACATGCATGAAGAATTTCCATAAGTGATGGACTTTCGAGTCATATGATTATGAATCACTTGACGCTTGCGATCTTTGTCTCGAAGTAATGTGACTAAAACACCGTTGATAGGCCATACATGAATGGCAACTAAACCATTGGTAATCATACATGATGATGTGTGTAGTCCAATAAGTGTAGTTGTGTGCAGTGGATTCCCTATCTTCACTCATGAGTTGAAGTAGATATGTGGATATCTGTTCAATAGAGACATACGTCTGAAATCTTTGAAATGTTCAAGGAATTTTAGAGTGAAATAGAAATTCATTGTAACGAGAAAATAAAGCTTCTACAAATTAGATTGTAGAAAGTAATATTTGAGTTACAAGTTTAGCGAACGTCTGATGAGTTGTGAAGAAGTATCATAACTTGTGTCTCCCGGAACACCATTATGAGTAAAGTGTTCGAGAGATGTAATCAAGGCATATATGACACGGTAAGATCAAATATGATGTTTATCAATTTGCCATTATACTTATTAAAGTTATGCATTAGTGACTACGGCTTTTACACTGAAAAGAGCACCATCAAATCTGTTGAAATGACACCATATTAAATGTGGTATGGACTGTTAAAACCATGTTGTCTTTTCTTAAAATTTGGGTATATGAGGCATATGTTTGACATACTCAAAAACACCAAATCAGATAAGTGCTACTTTGTGAAGGTTATTCCAAAAGGTTTGGTGTTCCTCTATCACTACACAAAAGCAAAATTGTTTGCTGTTAAGAACAATGTGTTTTGAAGAAAATAGTTTCTTGCAAAAGAGTGAGTGGGAGGACAGTGCAACTTGTTAAAGATTGTTGAATCTTCAAATAAGTGCGCAGCTGAACCACACAGGTTAGATAAAACTCGTACAAACATTCATGATATGTAAAACGAGATATTGTTGTTCGACAATGATAAACCTGTGATATACAAAGAAGCGTTGATGGGCCCTGACTCCGGGATTTGGCTAAATGCCAAATAATCCGAGATAGTATTCATGGAAGTAAGTCAAGTTTTGAACTTGGTAGACCCTCTGAAAGACTAAGAGTCTGAAGAATGTATAAATGGATCTATAACTGATTCAGATGAAATTGTTTTATCCATAAAGCTCAACTCGTTGGAAATATGTTTTCTAGCAAAGTTCAAAAGTTGAATACGGCGAAGAAATGTCGATCGTAGAGATGCTTTAGTCAGTTCGGGTTATACTAGCAATTACTACATATCTCATTTATAGGATATGGTAGAATGAACGTCAAAACAAAGTTCCTACACGGAAATATAACAAAGGGCGTATATCTGATACGACCGGAATGTTTTGTCTATTCAAAGGATGCTAGAATAGATGCAAGCTTCGGTTATCCAGTAATGGACTGAAACTGGCAAGATGGAGTTGGAATTTTCGTTGTGATGAAATTACCAAAAGAGTTTGTTTTCATCAGGAATAACGAAGATGCTTGAATATTCAAGAAAGTAAGTGGGAGCTGAATAATATTTCTAAAACCTTATGTATATGACATATTGTTGATTAGAAATGATATAAATTTCTTGACACGAATAAGGACTTTATTGGAAATAGCTTTCAGCTGAAGTACTTGGGCTAATATAGCATTAGTATTGAGCACAATGATCTATGCAGATAGTAAGTGCTTGATCATGCTAAAGCCAACGTTACATGTCGACATGATACTAAAGTAGTTTAGTATGAAAACGCCAGGAAGGATGTTCTTGCCGAGGTCATGGTGAAAAGTTGTTTGCGGAAATCAGTGTTCATGAACACGGATAAGCAAAACACATGAATTGAATTTCACTCACATGTGTGTTTGGATTAATCATGTACACCATAATATGTAAAACGACCAGATATGTCCAGTGCTCCAAAAGGTTGTGAGCAAGATACCAAAGTGATCAAGCTGTTGATCATTGGACAAACAGTGAAAATTTAAACTTATGATAGATAAGATATGTTTCTCGGAAAATGTAAATAATGAAGAGCTCGTTGTAACAAGTTACACCAGCTGAATTTTGATGTAAACAGTTACACCAATTCAGTCTTCATACTTACTCCGATCGACTTTCGATTTTAATTGGGATTGTGTGTTTCCACGTAAGGGTGGCACAGTATGGAGGAACTATGTCAAGTTCGATACTGTGGCGAATTCTATAACAGAGGCTAAGTATATTGTTGCTTAAAGAAGTAACAAGGAGGGTATTTTGAATCATAAATTCATTTATGAACATGGTATGGTTTCCTAGATGTTTTGAAGCTCATGGAACATTGATGAATGATTTCATGACTTAGCCTACCAAATGATCCAAAACATATACAAAGCTAAACTGATAAAATTAGTGAATTTTTTGATAGCGTGAAAACGTGAAGATATGCAAGATACAAACGGGCCTGAAACATCAGATCCGATGATGAAGTCTATACCACAAATGAAGCATGTATTACACCGGTATGCCATAGGTGTAAAATGCTCAAGCACTGATAATATTATTGACTCTAGTGCAAGTGGGAGACTGTTGGAAATATGCCCTAGAGGCAATAATAAAATGTTATTATATATATTTCCACGTTCGTAATTAATGTTTATATTTCTGTGCTATAATTGCAATGACCCTGACTATGAGATTCAGAAGAAAACTCACTTGCATGTGTGGAAATGTAAACACCAAGAGTTCCTGGTTTAGCCTCTAAGACCAGCTCATGTGCTAACTGATGATTACGTTTTCTTAATCATGGACATTGTTCTTGTAACAAGGATGTCAGTAGCAATGGGAACATATTGTTAGCAGAACAATGATGGTGAACCGACCCCAGTATTGAATGATATACTTAGAGATCACATCGTAACTACGTTATAAGTCATATCATGAAATGTTATCATATACGTAATTCCTTAGACCATGAGAGTATCGAGTTGCTTCACACAGGAAGACATGCTTTGGTTCTTAGATGAATCCTCCCTTAAATGGGAAGTAGTAAAATAAGTTCTGGGTATGTCAGATGGTGTGGCTAGTGACTGTGATAGTTCAAGAATGAGATTTTCTCCTTCACGATGAAGAGATATTGACTTTGGGCCCACTCGGTATGACGGTATCCATTATAGTCTGGCCAGACGCATTGTGATTCAGTCACGGGGATACCGGAATACGATAACGAGAAAAATGGACAAACGAGCAAAGAGGATAACGAGTGGCTTGTGTTCAAGAAGTTGTTACACATGGGTGCCAAACATCTCTCCTCTAACTTTGTCATATATCACGAAGCAAAGGGAATGGTACATGAATAAACATAATGGTTCACTCGAAGTTTCTTCGTGTATGTGCGGGAGTCAACATGGGTGTCCATGGCTCCGCTGTTGATTATTGGTTATTGACGAAAGGCTGTTGACCTATGTCCGGAAGATGTTCTGAGTCATGTCCGCATTATACCGAACCTATTGGGTCACACACTTAACGAGCAGTAGTCTGTTAGAATGCTGGAATGGTAGAAGGTTTAGTGGAAGCAAAGCAGAATAGTTCATACGGGTACCGGAAGTAGTTCCGGGGATTTATGAAATAGTTCATAAGGGCACCAGAAGTAGTTTTGGGTATTTAAGGATATGTCCGGATCACTCTGGAGTAGTCCCAGGTGGTTCCGGAACATATGAGAATGGTACTGGGAAGTCCTGGATCAACCGGAATAGTTTCCGGATAATCGTTGGGCGTCCCGACAACCTTCGCGGTCATCGGGTGGCTTAAACTGTAACTCGGATGGTCTTGGAAACTATCCGGATGGCTCCGGAACGTCCGAGAACGGTCTCGGAAGGTCCTGGAAGTGCTCCAGAAGTGTCCGGTATGTCCCGGAAGGTCCTGGAAGCTTCTAGAAGGTCATGGAAGGTTCCGGAAGGTTCCGGGCAGTACCACCCACTCCCCTGCGCCCCTAGCCTTTGGGGGCAAGCCACCTAGGCTGCCCTGGCCGGCCAAGGGGTGGGGGCGCACCAAGGGGAAGGAATCCCCCTCCAGGTGGGAATACCAAAACCCATTATGGCAGGTTTCCGGTGGGAAGGTGTGGGAAGGTTTGGAAGGCTTGGGAGTCCAAGTTGGACTCCCAATCCTCCTTGGGCTGCGCCCTAGACCTCCTGGCCACCTATATAAGGTGAGCCAGGGGGAGGGGGAGACACACAATCAATCCCCAAGGCCTATGCGCCACCCTCCCTCCTCTAAACCCCGTTGCTCCACAATTAGACCCCGGTTTAGACGCTGTTCTAGATCGGAATCCGTTAGGGTTTTCTCCCTCTAGTTTTCTTGGTGGCGTTCATCTCTGGACGGCGGAGCGCTGCTGGATTGCTGCTACGGGATGTGTGGATACTAATGGAGGGGTCGTACCTTCGACCCTTCTTCGAGGAACTTGTTCATGGGACTTGTCCGTGGGACTAGATCGCGGGACTTGTTCGAGGGATTGATCGAGGGACTGTTCGTGGGAGAACTTGCGAGATCTACTTCCACTACGTCCACGAGCTTCACCAACTCTACTTCCGCTGCAACCGTTGGTGAGCAAAGACCTAAACCTTGTATGCAATCTATCTTGGATGATCTTGGGTGCTTGATTCGTAGGCCGAATTTTTTGTTTTCTACTACGTTTACCAACAGAGCTAGCTATGCGTAGATGTATTGTACGGGTAGAACACATCTAGGATGTGGGCATCGAATCTTCATTCGTTACCCTCCCACGTGTACTCATTTAGCATTGCGGCAATGTTTGATGAAGCGGCCCCCGACCGACCTTACGCGTTTACGCGAGACTGGTTCCACGCTTGACATATGGCTTGTACCATATAAAGTGGCTGGGGGGTGTCTGTCTCTCTGCATTAGCGATGCGAAGATGTTTGCAACGGAGGGCCCCGACAGGGGTGTAATAGAGACGATTGGGGATCGGTGTTGTGGCATGTTTTCGCAGGATAGAAATCGGTTCTCTCTCTCGAAACCCCTAGCAGCCACGTAAAACTTGCACAAGCTAAAGTAGAAAGGCGTTTTAACTTTGCTTTGCATGAAGGGGGATCATAGGTTGTATGATTTACAGTTTTACTTCCTGTTTTATGCTAGTATGCTAGATATATCGACGGTAGCACGAAACAGGACCATCTCTCGCTAAAACCAACATAGTGTCCTTACCCTAGTGAGCACCACCTGGAAAGTTCTACATTATGGAGGCATCACGTGTCACACGGATGTCAAACATTTTTTCGTTCACAAGAGGTGGGTGTAGCAAGCCTAGCATGCCCAGAAGCATGGCCTTGTATGACACAGCAACAAATCACATAGGGTGTGGTGGCGAGCCTGGCATGTGCAGACATGACCTCGGGACACAAGAGACCGAAAGGTCGAGCATGAGTCACATGGATGATGTGATTGGCATGATGGCCTACCTTGAACAACATACTGATGGTCGTGTCACACGGGGGAGGTATGGTGTTCTAGGATCGTGTAATCACTTAGCAAAATTGAGAGATGTTTTCCTAAGTGGGAGTTTTAGAATTAATTGTAATTGAACTCCACATTATGAACAAAAGTCTAAATATGTATCTTTGTGAATCAACCTTGTAGATGACAGCACCACGCCCCTCGTTCAACTTAGGATCATTCCTAGAGAAAGATAAACTGAAAACTAATGGGTCAAACTTCACCTCCTGGTTCCGCACCCTGAGGATTCTCCTCGTTCCCCTCAAAATGTCCTACGTACTTGAGACTGCATTAGGAGATGCACCAGCAACTACCGCTACCCCGGCTGAGAAGAAAGTCTATCTCATTAAGTCGAATGATTCCTCCCTTGTCAAGAAGGGTATGCTCCATGCCATGGAGGCTGAACTGCAGAAACGGTTCGAGAGCTTCAGTGCTTATGAGATAATCACTAACCTCAAGACCGTCTTTGCACCTCAAGCCAAGGTTGAGAGAAATGAAGTTTGTGAAGCTTTCTTCTCTGCAAAGATGGAAGAGCACACCAGCATGACTGAGCACGTAGTCAAAATGTCTGACTACGTTCAACGCCTAAGTGATCTAGAATTTAAGATTCCAGATGAAGTGGCGATTGATAGGGTGTTGCGGTCGCTACCCCCTAGCTATGAGAGTTTTGTGTTGAAGTACAACATGCAAGGAATGGTTGAGACCCTTTCTGAATTGTTCACAATACTCAAAATTGCTGAGATGGAAATCAAGAAGGAGCACAGCTGCACCAAGTACCTAGAAGATAAGAAGGCCGGCAAGGTTGCCGGAAGAGACATGGATATATGTGATATACATGTTATTGATGTTTTCCTGACAAGTGCTCGGAGCAACGTCTGGATATTTGATACCGGATCAGTTGCTCACATCTGCAACTCCCAGGAGGGGATGCAGAATAAACGACTCTTGCGGAAGGATGAAGTGACGATGCGCGTTGGGAACGATGCCAAGGTTGAAGTAATGTCAATTGGCACGCTTCGTCTTAGTCTCCCTTCGGGATTGATTCTTGTCTTGAATAATTGCTATTATGTACCCGCGTTGAGTATGAACATTGTGAGTGGCTCTTGCTTGATGCGAGACCAGTATTCTTTTAAATCCGAAACAACTGGTTGTTCGATTTATAAGAATAATGTCTTCTATGTTCATGCACCGGTGCGTAATGGTTTATTCGTAATGGATCTTGAATATCATGACTCCCACATCAATAACGTAGAGGCCAAAAGATTAAAGCCTAGTAACGAAGAACACATGACGATGTGGCATTGTCGACTTGGTCATATTGGTGTAAAGCGCATGGAGGAACTCCATAAAGATGGACTTCTGGAGTCATTCGATTTTGGATCCCTTGACACATGTGAACCATGCCTAATGGGCAAAATGACAAGGACTCCATTCAATGGAACAATGGAGCGCGCGGAGGACTTATTAGGGATCATACATACTGATGTATGCGGACCAATGAATGTCACCGCACGCAATGGTTTTCGTTACTTCGTGACCTTCACGGATGACTTAAGTAGATACGGGTATATCTATTTAATGAAATACAAGTCTGAAACCTTTGAAAAGTTCAAGGAATTTCAGAGTGAGGTCGAGAATCAACTCGGGAAGAAAATCAAGCACCTTCGATCTGATCGAGGAGGCGAGTATTTAAGTCATGAGTTTGGCACTCATCTGAAGACTTGTGGTATTGTACCACAACTTACGCCAGCTGGAACACCTCAGCGAAACGGTGTGTCCGAGCGACGTAATCGAACACTATTGGGTAGTGTACGGTCAATGATGTCTCATACCGACTTACCTACATCATTCTGGGGGTATGCATTAGAAACTGCCGCTTACGTTCTTAATAGGGTACCATCCAAATCCGTGAAGACAACACCTTTTGAAGAATGGTTTGGCAAGAAACCAATGTTGTCTTACCTGAAGATTTGGGGTTGTGAGGCTTATGTTAGGAAACTTCAGCCTGACAAACTCGAATCTAAGGCGGAGAAATGCATCTTTGTAGGATATCCAAAGGAAACTGTTGGATACACCTTCTACAACCAATCTGAGGGCAAAACGTTTGTCGCTAAGACTGGACACTTTCTTGAGAAGGAGTTTCTCTCGAAAGAACTGAGTGGGAGGAAAATAGACCTCGATGAAGTGACTGACCAATCACTCCAAATGGAAGAACCGGCAACAGAAATTGTTCTGGAACCTTCTTCCACAGTGGGAGCTGAAGAGAATGGCCAGGAAGACATTCATAACGATCATGACATACATGATGATCATGATGAGAATGAAGAGGAACCTATTTTTCCCCGTAGGTCATCAAGAGTCCGTCAACCTACCGAGTTTTACGGACAGCTTGTGAATGCAATCTCGGCTGATGAGTCGGATGAACCTACGAGTTACAAAGAAGCAATGGAGGGACCCGAGTCCAAGAAATGGCTAGAAGCCATGAAATCCGAAATAGACTCCATGTACACCAAAAAAGTTTGGACTTTGGTGGATATTCCCGAGGACCGCAAGGCCGTCGAGAATAAATGGATTTTCAAGAAAAAGACTGATGCAGACGGAAACGTATCTGTCTACAAAGCTCGACTTGTCGCGAAGGGGTTCCGACAAATTCAAGGAGTTGACTACGAGGAGATGTTCTCTCCTGTAGCGATGATAAAGTCTATTCGGATCCTACTAGCAATAGCTGCCTATCATGATTACGAGATATGGCAGATGGATGTGAAAACTGCGTTCCTTAATGGCAATATTGAGGAAGAGTTGTATATGATGCAACCAGAGGGGTTTATCAATCCAAGGAATGCTGGTAAGGTGTGCAAGCTTCAACGGTCCATCTATGGGTTGAAGCAAGCATCTCGGAGCTGGAATCTTCGATTTGATGAGGTCATTAAAGCTTTTGGATTTGTCCAAAACGTCGAAGAGTTCTGCGTCTATAATAAACTGAGTGGGAGCTCTGTAGCATTCCTTGTGTTATATGTAGATGACATATTACTAATAGGGAACGATAAGAAATTCTTAGAGGGAGTAAAGGAATATCTGAATGGACAATTTTCCATGAAGGACCTAGGTGAAGCTGCGTACATATTGGGGATTAAGATCTATAGAGATAGACCTAATCGACGGTTGGCCTTGAGTCAGAACACTTATATTGACAAGATATTGAAAAGGTTCAGTATGGATAACTCCAAGAGAGGCCTCTTGCCAGTTATAAAAGGTGTCAAATTAAGCGTGACTCAATGCCCAACCACAGCAAAAGAGAAGGAGGAAATGTCCTCACAGCCCTATGCCTCAGCCATAGGTTCTCTCATGTATGCTATGTTATGTACCAGACCGGATTTAGCACTGGCCATTAGTATGACTAATCGCTACCAGAGTAACCCGGGAATGGCTCACTGGACAGCAGTAAAGAACATCCTTAAGTACTTGAGAAGAACCAAGGATCTCTTTCTCGTTTATGGAGGAGTTGATGAGGAGCTCACCGTAAAGGGTTACGTTGATGCAAGCCTCGGCTCAGATCTAGATGACTCGAAATCCCAGACGGGATATGTTTTCATGTTGAACGGTGGCGCAATTAGCTGGTGGAGCGGCAAACAGTCAGTCGTCGCTCAATCTACAATGGAGTCAGAGTATATTGCCGCTTGCGAAGCGTCAAACGAGGCGCTGTGGCTGAAGAAGTTCGTGATCGAGCTTGGCGTCTTTCCCAGTTGCACTGACCCCGTGGGGATTTTCTGCGACAACACGGGTGCCATTGCTAACGCGAAGGAGCCAAGAACTCACTCTACAGCCAAGCACATCCTCCGAAAGTTCCATGTGAGGCGAGACTACGTCAGGGATGGACACACTAGGATTCACAAGATACATACGGATCTGAACGCAGCAGACCCGATGACTAAACCTCTTCCACAGGGCAAGTTTGAAGAACACCGAGAGACCATTGGTGTTAGATACATACCTGATGTAAACTAGTGTAATTTGTACTCTAGTGCAAGTGGGAGACTGTTGGATATGTGCCCTAGAGAAAAATTAATAAAGATATTTGTCACATATCCGTTTTGTTCATAATACGTTTTATACTGTGCTATAACTGTATTACTTGGAAATACTGATACAGGTGTAGTATAAAACATGGTCCGTAGTTTAACTCGGGTAAACTATCTCATTGGGCAATTGATTGATCAAGCTTTCCTGATCATGGCGACACTTAAGTCCATTGACAATGAGGTCATATCATTAGGGGAATGATGTGATGGACAGACACCCACCTAAAGTAATGCAATGTGATCGAGTCACATAGTTCAGCGTTGCTATGACTTTGTAACGTATGGCTTAGTCCTTAGACCGCAATGATCATACGTAATTGTCATCTATGAGGAGACTTTGATTTGTATCCCACCGCCTGACTGAAATATGCTGGCTATAACGGTGCACTTTGGGTATTCCGAAATAGATGGTTGATGAGTATGTGAATAGATCAGAGCGGGATTTGTCAGTCCTTGTGACAGGACAGGTACTCTGGGCCCACTCGGTGATATTGCATCAACAGCTTGCAAGCAAGTGACTAGGTCACAAGAGATGCAATGATCATGGACGAGTAAACTTGTTTGTTGTGAACGAGATGTGAACACGGTATGTGGGATACCGACGATCAAACCTCAGACAAACAAAGTACCGCAGCACAAAGGGATTACGTCGTATCGTTAACGGTTTCCAAAAGCGATCGAAGTTCATTCGATGGAAGCGCAGGGGCTGTCAAGGATTGTAACCAGGTCCAACTGACTAGTCATTGGTCAATGAGAAGAGTCTCGACCATGTCTGTTGTTTCCCAGACCGTTAGGGTGTCACACTTAAGGGGCAATCGATGCTAGGACAGATTCGGGATCAATCGGTGAAATAGGAGAAAGCACCGGAATAGTTCCGGGAGAGAACGGAAGTTGTTCCGGATATTTTGAAAGATTCAAAATAATGTTTAATTATATTTAATAATGTTTTAGTATTTAATTATCTGAATTAAATATTAAAATATATTTAAATTAATTAATTAAATGGAAAAAAGGCAGATGGGCCCCTTAGGGCCCATTAGGGGAGGAGGGGGTTCCCCCCCTTGGGCTTGGCGCCAAGGGTGGGGCCCATCCCCCCCTATGGCCGGCGCCCTCCCCCCCCCCTTGGGGGTTTAGTCCCACATGGGGGAGGGAAGAGGGATCACACCCCCCCTTGGCCTATATAAGGAGGGGTAGACCCCCCTTTTCCCATCATCTCATTGAGTTCTCTCTCTCTCTTTCTCCATTTCCGGAAGTGGACTCCCCTTGTTAGGAGTCTGCACCAGGATTGGAGTTCTCCACCATAAGGCAGGCCGTTGCTCTGCTGGAGTCGGGATCCGAATCCGTCTTCTTTCCGCTGCTCGCCTGGTTCGGAGCCCGGAGGGAACATCGGTTGCACTGTACGTGTGTAATCTCTTCGAGGCACTACACCTGTGGTGCTACTTCGTCGCTGGAGGTTTACCGGGAGTCATCCTCACCGGTGGTGGTCTTCTACACGACAGGGAGGTCGTAGTTCTGAGTCTACGCCAACCACGTTCGCAAGAACGTTTCCCTCTTTCGGTCTTCAAAGGTATGAACACCGATTCCCTCCGTTACATTACATCGCCATAGCATAGATCTTGGGTTCGGGTACCGTAGGTATGAAAATTTTGTGTTTTCTGCCCCGTATCCCAACAAGACCTCAAAGCAACACCTATTTCATAAAGTGACCTCCCTAAACATGATAAGACTCTACTTGACTCCTAAAGACAAAGACAAAAGATAAAAGATGCCAGGCACTCCCCCAAGCTTGGAACAAGCCAAGGGGATGCCATTACCCGAGGAGTTTTACTCCCACTCTTCCTGCTTCTGCTTCTTCAAATCTTTGATTACGCGCCGCAGGGCTAGGTTTTCACGTTCCAAAATCTCCACTTGTGCCTTCAGCACACGGAAATCCTCAAAAAACTGGTTGGTGATGCGGTAGGCTTCAGACACGGTAGATGGTGCTTGTAGGGCTCCAGTTGTAGGGGATGTTCCTGCAAGTTTGAGGGAAAGATCATATTGAGGTTGGACAAATCCCACCGTGATGGGGTTACTTGGTCCTCCTTCTTGTTGAGCGGTGACGGTCTTGACTTCTTTCCTCACGGAGCGTTCCATCTCCGCTTTTCTTGCAACAATCTCCTCTTCTGTGTCCCATCTGACGTACTTCCTTTGATTGTAGTCTTGCTGGAGTTGTCGTAGACGACGACCCATAAAATCTTCTCCGCTCGAGCGACAAGAAGACATCGCCAATCAGCAGCTTTTTCCCTGGCAGAAACAGACCGAAAGAGAAAACACACGAAATCGCGAGGTACGGTGCCGGGACGATCCGGGCAAATATATAGCAAAAATTTCTGCAACAGAAGGAAGGTTCCGAGTCTAAGTGGAGTCGGAGGCAGTGTCCAGGGGAGTCAGGAGGGTGCCCGGCGCGGCCTGAAGGGGGGGCCGCGCCAGGGAGCCTCCTGGCCTCCCTGGAGCTCCACTCCGGCTCCAATAAGGCTTGGAATTTTCCTAATTTTGCAAAAACTTTGAAAAATAAACTTTTATTGACGTTCGCGGTGTTTTCTTACCATAATTCATACCTTTCCCGATTCTGCTCCTGCCAGAATCTGAAACTGGGCTGCAACATGTTCTTCATGAGTACTTGTGTATATCATGCTTGCATCCACATTGATTGGATCACCTGCCATATAATGTTTGAGTCTTTGTCCATTCACAACTTGAGGCTTGGTGCCTACGAAATTATTGATCTTGATAGCACCGGACCGATACACTTCTTCAATATGAAAAGGTCCTTCCCATCTGGAAAGTAGTTTACCTGGAGAAAACCTGAAACGAGATCTAAACAACAAAACTTTATCACCAACATTAAATTCACGTTTCAGAATTATTTTATCGTGCCACTTCTTTACCTTTTCCTTGAACATTTTAGCGCTCTCGTAAGCTTCACTTCTCCACTCATCTAGAGAAGTCAAGTTCATGAGCCGCTTTTCACCAGCTAACTTTGGGTCAGCATTCAGCTCCTAACGGCCCAGAAAGCTTTGTGCTCTAACTCTAATGGTAAATGGCAAGCCTTGCCATAGACCATCTTGTAAGGAGACATGCCCATGGGGTTTTTGTAAGCAGTTCTATACGCCCACAAAGCATCTCCTAACTTTTTTAACTAGTCCTTTCTAGAACTGTTTACTGTTTTCTGTAAGATCAACTTGATCTCCCTGTTGGTGAGCTCAACTTGCCCACTAGTTTGAGGGTGGTACGGTGATGCAATCCTATGATTGACATCGTACTTGGCTAGAGCTTTCCTAAAAGCTCCATGTGTGAAGTGTGACCCTCCATCTGTCATGAGGTACCTTGGTACTCCAAACCTAGGAAAAATTACATCCTTGAGCATTTTCAAAGATGTCTTGTGATCAGCACTCTCAGTGGGGATTGCTTCAACCCACTTGGTTACATAATCAACAGCAACTAAGATGTGTGTGTACTTGTGTGAAGGAGGAAAAGGACCCATAAAATCAAAACCCCAGCAATCGAAAGGTTCGATCACTAGTGAGTAATTCATAGGCATCTCATTTCTTCTGCTAATGTTTCCAACTCTCTGACACTTATCACAAGATAGAACGTACCTTCGGTCGTCCTTAAAAAGAGTAGGCCAATAAAAACCTGATTGTAAAACTTTATGTGCGGTCCTTTCACCAGCATGATGTCCTCCATAGGGACTGTCGTGACATTGTCGAAGAATGTCTTGTTGCTCGTGTTCCGGTATACACCTTCTTACGATCTCGTCCGCACCTTCTTTATAAAGATGTGGATCATCCCAAAAGTAGTGCCTCAAATCCGTGAAGAATTTCTTCCTCTGCTGAAATGTAAAACCTGGAGGCAAAAACTTTGCAATGATAAAATTAGCATAATCTGCAAACCAAGGATCGGAATGAGATTGTACTTTTACAACAGCAAGCTGTTCATCTGGAAAACTGTCATTGACCGGAATAGGATCGTGCGGGATATCTTCCATCCTTGAAAGATTATCCGCCACCGGGTTGTCTTCTCCTTTTCTATCGACAATCTGCAAATCAAATTCTTGAAGAAGGAGTACCCACCTAATGAGTCTTGGTTTGGCATCCTTTTTCTGCATAAGATACTTAATGGCAGCATGATCAGTATGAATAATAACTTTAGAATCAACAATATACTGCCTAAACTTATCACAAGCAAACACCACTGCCAAGAATTCCTTCTCGGTAGTAGCATAATTCTTTTGAGCACTATCAAGTGTTTTGCTGGCATAGTGGATGACATTCAGCTTCTTGTCAACCCTTTGCCCTAAAACAGCTCCAACAGCAAAATCACTAGCAGCACACATAATTTCAAAGGGCAAATTCCAGTCAGGTGGTTGTACTATAGGAGCGGTTATCAAGGCTTTCTTAAGAACTTCAAAAGCTTCCTTACAATCTTCGTCAAATACAAAAGGAACATCCTTCTTGAGAAGATTGGTGAGGGGTTTCGAGGTCTTAGAAAAGTCCTTAATAAATCTTCTATAGAAACCAACATGACCTAGAAAACTACGAATACCTTTGATGTCCCTTGGATAGGGCATCCTTTCAATAGCTTCAATTTTTGCCTTGTCCACTTCAATTCCCCTTGCGGAAATCTTGTGTCCAAGAACTATCCCTTCGTTAACCATGAAATGGCACTTCTCCCAGTTGAGCACCAAATTTGTTTCTTCACATCTCTGCAAAACTTTATTAAGATTGTGGAGACAGTGGTCAAAGGAGCTTCCATAGACGGAAAAGTCGTCCATGAAAACTTCTACAATCTCCTCACAGAAACCATGAAATATTGCAAACATACACCTCTGAAAAGTAGCAGGTGCATTACATAAACCAAAAGGCATACGCCTATAAGCATAAGTACCATAGGGACACGTGAAAGTGGTCTTCTCTTGATCCGCGGTGTTAACGTGAATCTGGGAGAAGCCAGAATACCCATCAAGATAGCAGAAGTGGGTGTTTTTAGACAACCGCTCGAGCATCTGATCAATAAAGGGCAAAGGATAATGGTCCTTCCGGGTGGCCTTGTTTAACTTCCTGAAATCAATACACATTCTATATCCAATAATGGTCCTCTGAGGTATTAGTTCATTTTTATCATTAGGGACAACAGTCATACCTCCCTTTTTGGAACACAATGAACGGGACTTACCCACTTACTATCAGCTATAGGATAGATGATACCTGCGGCTAGAAGTTTGAGAACCTCTGTCCTAACCACGTCCTTCATCGTTGGGTTCAACCGTCGTTGGTGATCAACAACCGGTTTAGCATCGGGCTCGAGATTGATAGTATGTTGGCAAATGGATGGACTAATACCCTTGAGATCATAAAGAGTATAGCCAATAGCACCTCGGTGTCTGCGAAGTGTCTCCAATAATCGCTCTTCTTCATACCCTGAAAGGTTAGAATTGATAATAACAGGATATACTTTCTTTTCATCTAAATAAGCATACTTGAGCGTATCGGGTAGTGGTTTTAGGTCGAACATCGGGTCTTCTTTTGGTTGCGAGAGGATTCCTAAAGGTTCAACCGGTAGGTTGTGCTTCAGGATAGCAGGTTGTCTTAAAAATATGTCTTCTAGTTCATTCCTTTCCTGCATATGTATATCATTCTCGTGGTCCTCCATAAATTGCTGCAAAGTATCGTTAGGAGGAATAGCAATGGAAGCAATTTCTTCAATAATTTTGTCATTACTTGACAAGTCAGTACCACGAGGTTGCTTAGAAAACTTAGAGAAATTGAATTCATACGGCTCACCTTTGAATTCAACAGAAACTTTACCTTTCTTGCAATCTATTATAGCTCCACAAGTGCTGAGGAAGGGCCTACCAAAGATAATAGGGCAAAAACTATCTTGCACTGAACCAAGTACAAGAAAGTCTGTAGGATATTTTACCTTCCTGCAGAGTACTTCAACATCTCTTACAATCCCAACTAGAGAGATTGTTTGTTTATTTGCAAGATAGATAGTGACATCTATGTCCTCGATCTCACACGGCTGAATCTCGTGCATGATCTCTTGATAAAGTGTGAAGGGAATAGCGCTGACGCTGGATCCCAAATCACATAGCCCATAGTAATTATGATCTCCTATCTTGACAGATACAACAGGTGTACCTGAAATTGGGCCTTTGTTCCTGGTTGTGACAATGTTAGTGGCAACAGCACAAAAACTAATAGTGGAACCTTCAATATCACTTGTTACCAGATCCTTGACCATTGCAACTTGAGGCTGGACCTTGATCGTGTCCTCAGGCAGTTCATAAAATTATGTGATATAGTATAGCCCTTTGCTTCGTAAAGTCTTTATTGTCTTGACGTCGTCGTGGTTGAAGTCACTGTGTCCACCAACTTTGTCCTTGGCGCCGGGAACATCACCACGGCTTCCGGCATGTGCGTCGGGGTCCACCTCCGCATCGTAGATCATCACCTTGCATCTATCTATTGCTTTGCCTCGAGCTAATAAACAGTTCTGGCACGCAGGCCATAATTAAGTGACAATCATATGACTCCAGTCATCATGCCGTACCACGACACGCAGGTCGCGAATAAATATTACATAACATATAGCATCTCATACAAACATATTGCAAATCTTGAAGGCTATACCACATCACATGCATACTCTGCAAAAACGAGTTAGATCGCCATCTACACGGGTTGTTGCAACTTTTATCGTGGTTGTTAAGCAGGTTTACAAGGCAAACGAGAAACCCTAGACAAAACAAAAACACGATACTTCTTTTGTTGCTAGTTTAACATACGGGGTGTGTGTAGCAACTAATGCCACAAGCCAAACTTCGTTAAACGCGTGACCCCCGTTTGGATTTGAGTTCATAAAATCCACAAGCCCGTTCATGTAAAATTTTCAATAGCAAGACTAGGATGAGATCCAAGGAATTTGATGTAGTCCATGATCAAGGCAACCAGCATACTAAGAGCAGCATAGAGGGATCATGGCAAAACTCAAACCTTGTAGCAAAATCACATCATGCCGTCGAGCAAAGAAAAAATCACATGATAGGGAAGCAAACAAGAAAATCAATGCCTCATATCAACATATGATCTACCTAAACATGCATCTAATCAAGGATCGCTCTGATACCACTGTTGGGAAGCGTAGTAGAAAACAAAAAATTTCGGCCTACGAATCAAGAACCCAAGATCATCCAAGACAGATTGCATACAAGGATTAGGTCATGGCTCACCAACCAATGTAGCGGAAGTAGAGTTGGTGAAGACCGTCGGTGCAGATCCCCGCAGCTAGGAATTTCAATGACCTCCCAACCGCGAGGATATCGATCCCTCGAACCGTCCCGCGATCTAGTCCCACGGACAAGTCCCACGAACAAGCTCCTCGAAGAAGGGTCGAAGGTACGACCCCTCCATTAGTATCCACACATCCCGTAGCAGCAATCCAGCAGCGCTCCGCCGTCCAGAGATGAACGCCACCGAGAAAACTAGAGGGAGAAAACCCTAACGGATTCCGATCTAGAACAGCGTCTAAACCGGGGTCTAATTGTGGAGCAACGGGGTTTAGAGGAGGGAGGGTGGCGCATAGGCCTTGGGGATTAGTTGTGTGTTTCTCCCCCTCCCCCTGGCTCACCTTATATAGGTGGCCAGGAGGTCTAGGGCGCAGCCCAAGGAGGATTGGGAGTCCAACTTGGACTCCCAAGCCTTCCAAACCTTCCCACACCTTCCCACCGAAAACCTGCCATAATGGGTTTTGGTATTCCCACCTGGAGGGGGATTCCTTCCCCTTGGTGCGCCCCCCACCCCTTGGCCGGCCAGGGCAGCCTAGGTGGCTTGCCCCCAAAGGCTAGGGGCGCAGGGGAGTGGGTGGTACTGCCCGGAACCTTCCGGAACCTTCCATGACCTTCTAGAAGCTTCCAGGACCTTCCGGGACATACCGGACACTTCTGGAGCACTTCCAGGACCTTCCGAGACCGTTCTCGGACGTTCCGGAGCCATCCGGATAGTTTCCAAGACCATCCGAGTTACAGTTTAAGCCACCCGATGACCGCGAAGGTTGTCGGGACGCCCAGCGATTATCCGGAAACTATTTCGGTTGATCCAGGACTTCCCAGTACCATTCTCATATGTTCCGGAACCACCTGGGACTACTCCAGAGTGATCCGGACATATCCTTAAATACCCAAAACTACTTCTAGTGCCCTTATGAACTATTTCATAAATCCCCGGAACTACTTCCGGTACCCGTATGAACTATTCTGCTTTGCTTCCACTAAACCTTCTACCATTCCAGCATTCTAACAGACTACTGCTCGTTAAGTGTGTGACCCAATAGGTTCGGTATAATGCGGACATGACTCAGAACATCTTCCGGACATAGGTCAACAGCCTTTCGTCAATAGCCAATAATCAACAGCGGAGCCATGGACACCCATGTTGACTCCCGCACATACACGAAGAAACTTCGAGTGAACCATTATGTTTATTCATGTACCATTCCCTTTGCTTCGTGATATATGACAAAGTTAGAGGAGAGATGTTTGGCACCCATGTGTAACAACTTCTTGAACACAAGCCACTCGTTATCCTCTTTGCTCGTTTGTCCATTTTTCTCGTTATCGTATTCCGGTATCCCCGTGACTGAATCACAATGCGTCTGGCCAGACTATAATGGATACCGTCATACCGAGTGGGCCCAAAGTCAATATCTCTTCATCGTGAAGGAGCAAATCTCATTCTTGAACTATCACAGTCACTAGCCACACCATCTGACATACCCAGAACTTATTTTACTACTTCCCATTTACGGGAGGATTCATCTAAGAACCAAAGCATGTCTTCCTGTGTGAAGCAACTCGATACTCTCATGGTCTAAGGAATTACGTATATGATAACATTTCATGATATGACTTATAACGTAGTTACGATGTGATCTCTAAGTATATCATTCAATACTGGGGTCGGTTCAACATCATTGTTCTGCTAACAATATGTTCCCATTGCTACTGACATCCTTGTTACAAGAACAATGTCCATGATTAAGAAAACGTAATCATCAGTTAGCACATGAGCTGGTCTTAGAGGCTAAACCAGGAACTCTTGGTGTTTACATTTCCACACATGCAAGTGAGTTTTCTTCTGAATCTCATAGTCAGGGTCATTGCAATTATAGCACAGAAATATAAACATTAATTACGAACGTGGAAATATATATAATAACATTTTATTATTGCCTCTAGGGCATATTTCCAACAGGGGCCCATTAGGGGAGGAGGGGGTTTCCCCCCTTGGGCTTGGCACCAAGGGTGGGGCCCACTCCCCCCCTTGGCCGGCGCACCTCCCCCCCTTGGGAGTTTAGTCCCACATGGGGGAGGGGAGAAGGATCACACCCCCCCTTGGCCTATATAAGGAGGGGTAGACCCCCCTTTTTCCAACAGATCAGTATCTCCTTCTTCCTCCTTCTCCTTCCCGGAAGTGGACTCCCCTTGTTTGGAGTCTGCACCAGGATTGGAGTTCTCCACCATAAGGCAGGTCGTCGCTCTGCTGGAGTCGGGATCCGTAGCCGTCTTTCTTCCGCTGCTCGCCTGGTTCGGGGCCCGGGAGGAACATCGATTGTACCGTACGTGTATAATCTCTTCGAAGCACTACACCTGTGGTGCTACTTCGTTGCTGGAGGTTTACCGGGAGTCATCCTCGCCGGTGGTGGTCTTCTACACGACAGGGAGGTCGTAGATCAGAGTCTACGCCAACCACGTTCGCAAGAACGTTTCCCTCTTTCGGTATTCAAAGGTATGAACACCGATTCCCTCCGTTACTTTACATCGCCCTAGCATAGATCTTGGGTTCGGGTACCGTAGGTATGAAAATTTTGTGTTTTCTGCCCCGTATCCCAACAATTTGGATTTCATCCATTATATAATTTCTAACCACAAGAACCTGTTTCTTGTCTAGAAGATTATTCCAACCTTCACTTCGTTTCGTTATCCGTATCTTAATCTACTCATTTAGATTTCAACGTGTAATGTGTTGGTATTTCACATAAAAGAAGATTCTTGCAATCTTGTATTTTATTTGCCTTATGCTCTATATATATCATAATGCACATATGTATATAAGACGATTCTCTATATACCCAATCAATGCATATCCATATATATACATATGAGATCATTCTTCTCACATATCCATGCATATATGTTTGAGACAATGATCATGCTCCCACTCAAATATATCCATCATATACTCATATATTTCAGCTTTCATCAAGTCATTTTATTGTTTACTATGTCTCACATAATGACAAAGCTTCCAAAGCTCCCACTCAGAAAATGCCCTCTGCATTCCAAGTTTCCGGGAAGTCTTCAAAGCTCCCACTCAGTTTCATGAAAATGCAGGCCCACTCAATATTTTGGTCATCACAAAATCACTTGATCAAATCAAGGTTGAGGGTTCCTGTCTTGAGGTACTATAGTCCATCCTTTTAACGAAGTAACCTTCGTCATGCCCATTGCAATTCTCTTTCAAATCCCAAATTTGACTGAGATGCAATTTCAGGCTATGGCCCATTGTAGTGTAAATGAAATATTTTATTGATTAAAGCATTCCTACGTTTCCGTAGTCAATCACCATTGAATTTTGGTCATAACCAAATAATGCCTTATGCCCATTACATTATTCTCAATAACTCTCCAGTTTGTCGAGAATATGAAATAACCGATTTATTTCACGGGACGTGAGCCATCCTATATGTAACTCAATATTATTTCATTTCTCCTCGTGTTCTAGGCTACCATCATTCCTTTGTGTCTTCAAGCAATGTTATTCTTTATTGTTTTATTAAGAAGACTCATGATTATTGTTCTGTACAGAACGTATTCATGATAACCTTCTAAATTCAACAATGGCTTCAACTCATATACCAAGATCAATCATCTTTGGCATATCCTTCCTTATATAGCGTCATTACAGCGGAACATGCTTCCGTTGCAATACTCTGATATTTTGAAGGCAAGGTCCAATACCCTGGTCAAAGTTTCCATTATCTCCCATTGGATCCGTGTCGAGAGACTTTTCTCGTATTACCAATTAAGCAACACACATTTTGCTATTCGGGGAGAATATGTAATTTCAATTGCTCGTAGTTTTATTACAAAGAAATTCTTTCTTTTAAGAAACCTTATAACACCATCAGTTATGGAGCTATCATGTCTCGTTAGATTCAGGATGGTTTCCTATTCATGAAGTGGGTGTTTTAACTTAATGAATTAAACAATCTTATTCGACAATAACTATAGTGCTAGGGGAAAGAACGTTTAGACCACACTATGGTTTAGTATGCCTACGAATGGTTTAAGTAGTCTAGCACTTTCAACTTCCATCGTAGTTTGTGGTACAACTTCCACAAGTCTCCCATTATGTCAATATCAATACTTATCACTTCAGATCGTAGCGTAGTGATATGTATCCTTGTATTCTCACTTCTCACTGTGATTCCCGAATCTCAGTTTTATGATCTCAATTGAATACAACTTTCAATTAATCATATGAAGTCTTTAATGATAACTCACGTGCCCATTTAGTACATCATTTATGTATAATGATTGGCACAAGTTCTACTTGCTAGAACCTTGTCATGGTTATATTTATTGCAGAGGTTCATAGATCGTGTATCTAATCCATCTCATGCAATCAAGTTATGACTTTCATTCGATAATGAACTCACAAGTTAATAGATCATACATTTAATGAATTCATCAGTTATGAAGTCACCTCATGCAATCAAATCTTTGACTTGTTATAATCAAGACAACTTTATCATTTAAACATTCAATATTTCTTGACAATAATAGTAGTATTATAAATGCTTTCTATCATATCATAAATCAAGACGTAATCAAAGTATAATCACTCTTTTATTCATCAAAGATGGAACAACTGACTTGTCTCATTACATGAATAACTTTGTCTCGCGAGATGCAAGACACACAACTAAATGTTCATACTATAATGATTACATAAGATTTATCTAATACTCTAAGTATCTCCTATGATAGATGTCTCGGTGGAATCCATGCTGGCCATCAACTGACTTGATATCCGTCAATCCTTGATTTCACTTCTTCCCGTCCATGCAACGACAGGTCCTGTTTTCATAAAACAGAATAAGTATCAGATACTCATTTACTGCAAATGTTGTATAAGGGAGTAAACATTTATAAAGTATATCAAGTATATACCTTCTCCATCGACAACTTCTCCTTCAATGGGTTCAACCTCCAGGTACTGAAGTCTATCCATGAAGTCAGAGAACTCGAGGCTTTCACCTCTGCCGACATAGCCATGGACATGGTCTGTATAGCTCGGTGGAAGCGAGTGTAACACCGTGTATATCGCAGACTCATGTGTGGTCTCATAGTCAAAATCATCTACGAGGCTCAGATGTATCTCATGCATCTTGGCCAAGTGTGCCTTCAGGCAAGAGCCTTCTTCCATCTTTGTAGAGAGAAACTCACTTTCTAACTCAAATCTGGCAACTCTAAACTGATGCAAGTTTGATGACTTCAGCTCATCGATCATATCATATGTATCCAAATCAGCATACTCCTCACGCAAAGGTTGCGGAATGCTGGTTTCTATGATACCCTTAGCTATGGCATATGTCCTTCGACGATACTGATAATCAATCGCCGCTTGTGCATCCATGTCGTTTGCTGGAGGGTTTCCCACATGCTTTTTAGTTAAGAATGAAAGGTTGATTCTCTTGAGCACGGCTCTAAGGCCTAAGTACCAACTAACGAAGTTTGACCCATTTTCTTTAAGTCTTTCACCATGTAAGAAGGAAACCATTTCAAGGTATTGGGTATTATTCATTTTCTACAAACATAATTGCAAGGAACATAATTAAGACTAGTTCACAACAATGAGTTCATATAATCACATTATAAATGAACTCGCACTAAAACAATTCATCCCTAGGAAGTTTTAGTGATTACATGATCTAGATTCACTGCCCGACCTCGAATATCACACGGCCGACGGGTCAGTTTCAAAGGTAGACAACAACTTGTGCGATCACATCATCTTATATGTACTGTGACTCATGCTTGATCTTTCGATCTCTAGTATTCCGAGGCCATATCTGCATATGCTAGGCTCGCCAAATTAACCTCCATGTTATATGCTGCTCAGCAAGGCCATATCTGCATATGCTAGGCTTGCAGAACCCAACCTCATGCGAACTCCATTTAATATGTAGGACAACTCCGGTATGTACGGAGCATCAAGCCATATGGGAGAACCTTCCAGGCGGTGCACACTTCGGTAGAATACTTGTGTTTGGCTTTGTTAAGGGATCATCTTATCACATTCTACCGTCGTGTATCCTATACTAGCAAGTTTTAAGATGTATGAGCTATGGCAACACTAAGTCTATAGTGTCTCCATTTTAGTTTGTTTTATGATGACGATTACTACTTACTAGTAACACATAGCAAAGCTATCACTACACCACAAACAAACAAACGATAGCCCCCACTTAGCAATACAAGGTTTAGACGGTCTAGTTGTATATTACAAGTTTTACGTGGCTGCTAGGGCTTTCATAGTTAAACAGGTTTTAATCTACGAGTCAACCACAACGTCAACCATACGATTGTCTCTATTACACCCCGCACGGGGCCCTCCGTTGCAAATGCCACATCCGCTAAAGTAGAAAGACAGACACCCCCCAGCCACTTTATACGGTACAAGCCGTATGTCAAGCGTGGAACCAGTCTCGCGTAAGTGTACGTGTAAAGTCGGTCGGGGGCCGCTTCATCAAACAATGCCGCAGATGTGAACAAGTACACGTGAGAGGGTAACAATCATACAATCAACGCCCACATCCCCGATGTGTTCTATCCGTTCAGTAATACTAAGCATAGACCTAGCTCTGATACCATTGTTGGGGTTCGCAGCAGAAAACACAAATTTTTCTAACTAGCGTTCCCATAACCCAAGATCTAGCTAGCCGTATTACCGTAACGGAAAGTAGTGCGGAAATAACATACCTCGGGGTGTAGTCCGTTGCGCGGGAAACGTTCCCGCAAACGTGGTTGATGTAGCCGATCAAGTTTCACAGCCCCCTGGCTGTGTTGAGCACCCGGATGGGTGTAGTGCCACACGTGTAGCACCTCGTAGTACTCGCACACATACGAGACTCGATGACGACCTCCGTTCTCCGATCCAGCGGAGGTGGCGGAAGCAGACCTCCGGACGGAGCTTCAGCAGCACGACGGGCTCCGATTCTAGCAGAGAAGCCTCAATTCCACAATAGGCTCACACTAGGGAGCCCACCGTGAAAGAGACAAGGGAGGGGAGAAGACCGGAGAAAACCGATCTCAATTCGGAGTAATATTTATTTTCTCACGAATTTCTGCGTATTAAATATGTGCACCCTGCCCATCTATATATAGGCAGAGGGGAGGGAGTCAACCCCTCTCCCTTAGCAATGTGGGACTAAAGTCCCTTTGCTAAGGGGGGGGCGCACCCCTCATGGGCTCTAGGGCCCATGGCGCCTCCCCCCTCCTTTTCTTTTTTCTTTTTCCCTTTTATTTCCCTTAATGGGCCTTTTTCTCCACTAAGGCCCATTGCACATATTAATTAGAAATAAAATGATTTTAATTATTAATTCAATTAATTAAGAACTAAAACATAATATTCCATCTCCCGGTGCCCCGAAACACCTTCCGGTTCACTCCGAACTTGTTTCGGTTCAACACGGTACTTCTCCGATATTGTTTCCTTTATTCTCTGGTTACTCCGATGGTTCCGAAAAGGTCTCCAATTTCATCGAGCCCTTTAGTGTGTTACCCTACAGTCCGAGAACACTCCGGTCATGACCGAGCAAAGACTACAGTCAGTGATCATCAGCGGGACCTGGATGCCCATAATGACCCCTGTGCATTCCGGATATCAAACACCGATTGGACCTTACGCCGTATAGCATTCCCTTTGTCAGCGATACTGGATTGTTCCGAGATTCGATCAATGACATCCTATGTCTGGTTCAACCTCGTTCCGAACTAATCCTCATTCACTCGTTCCCGTGATATTCATCCCCGTGACCTAGTCACACGCTGCAGCTTTATGGATGGAATCTCACCGAGTGGGCCCCGAGTATCTATCCATTATATGGATTGACAAATCCCGCTCTTGTAACAATACTCCTCAACATATCTCCACGGAATACCTAAGATACAACCGTTATGACCCGCATATTTCAGTCAGGTGGTGGGATGTAAGTCAAAGCATCCGGGAAGATAGTAATTATGCACGTACTCACGGTCAAAGGAACGGTCTACCACGTTCTGTAATTACAACACTGAAGCTTCATAAGATTTGATCATGCTGTAATGCTTACTTTGGGTAATGTTCATCACGTCACTTAACCAGTGAAGTGACCTCATAGTCAAGAGACTTAATTGTCCATGATCGTGAAACCACGATCATCATGTTGACCATGAACTAGTTATCGATGTAGAGGCTAACTAGGAACTCTGGGGGTTTCTATACCACACCTGCATCATTGTTTCACTGACACAGTTCTAGCACGGTATGAAACTGGTTATGAACTTGCTTAGATATATTGGAATAATCATATATTATTTGCCTCTAGAGCATATATCCAACAAGCCATTCCTTAAAGCCATCACAATCCTTCTGCTTATGTCCATCATGTTTACAGAAATTGCAGAAAAAATTCTTAGGTGCAGAAGGCTTTGACCCTTGGGCCAAAGACTTGCTTGGCTCAACCTTACGTGAAGGACATAATTTTTTTTGAGCCCTTTTTTCACCATTCAACTTTCTTTTCCCTGAGTTCATGGAAGTAAGATGAGCGTAATCTTTCCTTTCAACCTTAAGTCGCTCGTCTTCCTGAACGCACATAGTTGTGAGCTCACCCATTTGGTACTTGAAAGGCAGCATCAAACAACGTCGCCGAGTACGAAGCCCTTGTGCATGGTATCAAGCTGGCCAAGGAAATCGGTATTCGGAATATTGAGTGCTTTGGTGACTCCAACCTGGTTGTACAGCAGTGCTCAGGCACCTGGGATGCAAAGGACGCAAACATGGCAAGCTATCGCTTCATGGTGCAGCAGATCAGCGGATATTTTGAAGGATGCGAGTTCCATCATGTGCCAAGAGCAAACAACGAAGCAGCAGATGCATTGTCCAAGCTCGGCTCAACAAGGCAGGCTATCCCACCAGGTGTGTCGTTGGAACACATCAAGAAGCCATCCATCATACCATCCCCAGAGTCCGAGTCCATTTTCATCTCGGAGACCAATCTTGAAGCATTGAGAAAGGCAAAAGAAGTTCAACCGGCAAAGCTTGCAACCATGAAGAAGCAGTCTAGCGCCCAGGGTGTCTCGGCAACAGCACCAGGGGCTGCCGATTGCAAGCCAGGGGCTGCAGAGGGACGGGAGAAGAGCAAAGCCAAAGGGAAGCAAGCAGAGGCTGCGCCAGAAGGCACAACCTCCGAAGAACCAATGACATCAGAAATTGCCGGTTGCAATGATGAAGCTCCAGCTCAAGAAGAGAAGTCGGCACCAGGGGCTGCCAAATGCGTGCCAGGCGCCGCAATCGGCGGTTCAGAAGCAGAGGCAGAAATGGCAGATGTTCAAGAGGCCGAGATCCAGGAGGCCAACGGCCAAGGAACGGAGATCCAAGAAGAAGTCCCACCCCAGCAGGCAGTGGTAATGGTAGTGGTCAGTGCGCCATCATGGGCACAGCCGATTAGAGATTTCCTAGCAGACGGAGTCCTCCCAGAAGACTTAGCAGAGTCACGGCAAATCAGCCGCCGATCTTGGGCATACACAATTGTTGGAAATATGCCCTAGAGGCAATAATAAAATGTTATTATATATATATATTTCCACGTTCGTAATTAATGTTTATATTTCTGTGCTATAATTGCAATGACCCTGACTGTGAGATTCAGAAGAAAACTCATTTGCATGTGTGGAAATGTAAACACCAAGAGTTCCTAGTTTAGCCTCTAAGACCAGCTCATGTGCTAACTGATGATTACGTTTTCTTAATCATGGACATTGTTCTTGTAACAAGGATGTCAGTAGCAATGGGAACATATTGTTAGCAGAACAATGATGTTGAACCGACCCCAGTATTGAATGATATACTTAGAGATCACATCGTAACTACGTTATAAGTCATATCATGATTTGTTATCATATACGTAATTCCTTAGACCATGAGAGTATCGAGTTGCTTCACACAGGAAGACATGCTTTGGTTCTTAGATGAATCCTCCCGTAAGTGGGAAGTAGTAAAATAAGTTCTGGGTATGTCAGATGGTGTGGCTAGTGACTGTGATAGTTCAAGAATGGGATTTGCTCCTTCACGATGAAGAGATATTGACTTTGGGCCCACTCGGTATGACGGTATCCATTATAGTCTGGCCAGACGCATTGTGATTCAGTCACGGGGATACCGGAATACGATAACGAGAAAATGGACAAACAAGCAAAGAGGATAACGAGTGGCTTGTGATCAAGAAGTTGTTACACATGGGTGCCAAACATCTCTCCTCTAACTTTGTCATATATCACGAAGCAAATGGAATGGTACATGAATAAACATAATGGTTCACTCGAAGTTTCTTCGTGTATGTGCGGGAGTCAACATGGGTGTCCATGGCTCCGCTGTTGATTATTGGCTATTGACAAAAGGCTGTTGACCTATGTCCGGAAGATGTTCTGAGTCATGTCCGCATTATACCGAACCTATTGGGTCACACACTTAACGAGCAGTAGTCTGTTAGAATACTAGTATGGTAGAAGGTTTAGTGGAAGCAAAGCAGAATAGTTCATACGGGTACCGAAAGTAGTTTCGGAGATTTATGGAATTGTTCATAAGGGCACCAGAAGTAGTTCTGGGTATTTAATGATATGTCCGGATCACTCTGGAGTAGTCCCAGGTGGTTCCGAATCATATGAGAATGGTACTGGGGAAGTCCTGGATCAACCGGAATAGTTTCTGGATAATCGCTGGGCGTCCTGACAACCTTTGCGGTCATCGGGTGGCTTAAATTGTAACTCGGATGGTTTTGTAAACTATCCGGATGGCTCCGGAACGTCCGAGAACGGTCCCGGGAGGTCCTGGAAGTGCTCCAGAAGTGTCCGGAATGTCCCGAAACGGTCCCGGTATGTCCCGGAAGGTCCTGGAAGCTTCTAGAAGGTCATGGAAGGTTCCGGAAGATTCCGGGCAGTACCACCCACTCCCCTGCGCCCCTAGCCTTGGGGGTCAAGCCACCTAGGCTGCCCTGGCCGGCCAAGGGGTGGGGGCGCACTAAGGGGAAGGAATCCTCCTCCAGGTGGAAAGTCCAACTCTCCAATATGGCAGGTTTTCGGTGGGAAGGTATGGGAAGATTTGGGAGGTTTGGGAGTCCAAGTTGGACTCCCCACCCCCCCTTATTGCGCCCCAAGGGCCTCTTGGCCACCTATATAATGTGGGGGAGGGGTGGGGGGCGCAACACAATCAATCCCCAAGGCCTATGCGCCACCCTCCCTCCTCTAAACCCCGTTGCTCCACTTTTAGACCCCGATTAGACGCTGTTCTAGATCGGAATCCGTTAGGGTTTTCTCCCTCTAGTTTTCTCGGTGGCGTTCATCTCTGGACGGTGGAGCGCTGCTGGATTGCTGCTACGGGATGTGTGGATACTAATGGAGGGGTCGTACCTTCGACCCTTCTTCGAGGAGCTTGTTCATGGGACTTGTCCATGGGACTAGATCGCGGGACTTGTTCGTGGGATTGATCGAGGGACTGTTCGTGGGAGATCTACTTCGACTACTTCCACTACGTCCACCCGCTTCACCAACTCTTCTTCCGCTGCAACCGTTGGTGAGAAAAGACCTAAACCTTGTATGCAATCTATCTTGGATGATCTTGGGTTCTTGATTCGTAGGCCGAAATTTTTTGTTTTCTACTACGTTTCCCAACAGTGGTATCATGAGCGATCCTTGATTAGATGCATGTTTAGGTCTAGATCATATGTGTGATATGAGGCATTGATTTTCTTGTTGCTTCCCTGTCATGTGATTTTTTCTATGCTTGATGGCAAGTTGAGGTTTTGCTACAAGGATTGAGTTTTCCATCGATCCCTCTATGCTGCTTTCAGTATGCTGGTTGCCTTGATCATGGTCTACATCAAACTCCTTGGATCTCATCTTAATCTCGCAATAGAAGATTTAACATGGAGGGTCTTGTGGATTTTATGAACTCAAATCCACACGGGGGTCACGCGTTTAACGAAGTTTGGCTTGTGGCATTAGTTGCTGCACGCACCCCGTATGTTAAACTAGCAACAAAAGAAGTGTCGTGTTTTGTTTTATCTAGGGTTTCTCGTTTGCCTTGTAAACCTGCTTAACAACCACGTTAAAAGTTGCAACAACCCGTGTAGATGGCGATCTAACTCGTTTTTGCAGAGTTTGCATGTGATGTGGTATAGCCTTCAAGATTTGCAATGTGTTTGTATGAGATGCTATATGATGTAATATTTATTCGCGACCTGCGTGTCGTGGTACGGCATGATGACTGGAGTCATATGATTGTCACTTAATTATGGCCTGCGTGCCAGAACTGTTTATTAGCTCGAGGCAAAGCAATAGATAGATGCAAGGTGATGATCTACGATGCGGAGGTGGACCCCGACGCACATGCCGGAAGCCGTGGTGATGTTATCGGCGCCAAGGACAAAGTTGGTGGACACAGTGACTTCAACCACGACGACGTGAAGACAATAAAGACTTCACGAAGCAAAGGGCTATACTATATCACATAATTTTATGAACTGCCTGTGATGTTTATCCCTTTGATGCACCCTTGTTTGATGCGCGGTAGTCGTATTTTATTAGGGTGATCTCTCGCAAAACAATATCAAGTTAATAGTGTTCTTCCAACTGTAGCACCGTCTATACTATGTTTCACATCGGAGCAGGTCATGTCACATGGGTGCACACGGTGTGACGCATAAAAGACGGGTGTGTTAAAAGAACACACAGCACATTACACTTGGTTATCTTGACGGTTTGGATAAAAGTTTGCTACCGGAACACGCCCATCGAAAGATGAACAAGAATCACCTTTGGCGTGATTGGCAAGTTGGCCTACCGGTCCAGTCTAAGTCATCAGTGATGTCACATCAATGGCGGACGATTGGGTTGGATCTTGAATCACTCCAGCATCAATTACGAGAGATATTGATCTGAGTGGGAGCGCACTTAGTAATTAAATTGATTAATCACAAGTGCAACTTAATTATGAACAAAGTCTTAGTATTTGCATTATCGTTGTAGAATATTGGCTCGCGTTACCACCTTCCCAATTGGTTTTGATTAACTGTTTTATCTGGTAAAAACTTTATGATTGGTACCGTATTGTGAGGACTATCCTCAATAGTGTCGAGAAGGAGCTTGTCCTATCGCAAATTTTTGATGCTCTGCCGCTGATGCTATGGATGATGTGACTTATGTCCATAATCCAAAATGCTAGAATTCCACGACAGCTAAGTGCATTGTCTTCACCACCATGAAACCCGAACTTCGAAAAGTTTGGGATAGTTATGTTATATTCATGGAACTGAAAAATAAGTTTTCAAGTAGTAAGACAATTAATGTTGGATATAAGATATCTAGTACAATGTATGATTGTAAGCATTAGTGAAAATGTTCATTGTGCTCTAAACAAAACTGATAAGTGTGGGATCCAGAAGAACACTGATCATATGATGATGAGGATTAAGGGAAAGGAAGTTACATAGGGTGTTAGTAAGACTTACACGCCGGAAAGTCCATGGCATGCGCCACCCTTGATCATGTATGATCTTCTGTGAGTAGGAGTGACATTGGAAATAGAACTATGATACGTATAAAGGCAAAACGAAAGAAGACTGGAATATCCAGCTCAGAAATGAAAGTCATACGGAGTTATAGATGAATTCATTGCTGGTCAAAAGATGTAATTCTTGGGAATCATGATTAAGCGGTTAATCTTAATTCTTGTATATTGTGATTAAACTATTGATCACTAGAATATCACTTCAATTGCATATTGTTGCAAGTCGATGCAAGAAATACTATGGCCTTTATGACTAGCTAATGATGAGTTTTGACACACTCAGGAACACGGTAAAAGGTTTACTATACCGTGTGTTGACTCTATGATTATCTTCATAATTCATTTTAGAGTTGAGTAAATTGTTACTACACTTTAGCCTTGTTGCAAAACATCATTTTGAATCATGTTTGTTGCAAGAGAGTTGTTCAAAACTATGAATAACGTAAAGGCCATACTTCCATTATGAATAGGTTGTATGTTATGAATCTTGATAATAATGCTAAACATCCATAACACTGACGCTAAACGTCGCAAGACTGACAGAAATACCACATAGATGTGGCACTGCCGTTTATCACAAGTGACATAACATGCATGAAGAACTTCCATAAGTGATGGACTTTTGAGTCATATGATTATGAATCACTTGACGCTTGCATATATTGTCTAAAAGAAATGTGACTAAAACACCGTTGATAGGCCATACATGAACGGGCAACTAAACCATTGGTAATCATACATGATGATGTGTGTAGTCCAATAAGTGTAGTTGTGTGAAGTGGATTCCCTATCTTCACTCATAAGTTGAAGTAGATATGTGGATATCTGTTCAATAGAGACATACGTCTGAAATCTTTGAAATGTTCAAGGAATTTTAGAGTGAAATAGAAATTCATTGTAACGAGAAAAAAAAAGCTTCTGCAAATTAGATTGTAGAAAGTAATATTTGAGTTACAAGTTTAGCGAACGTCTGATGAGTTGCGAAGAAGTATCATAACTTGCGTCTCCCGGAACACCACTATGAGTAAAGTGTTCGAGAGATGTAATCAAGCCATGTATGACACGGTAAGATCAAATATGACGTTTATCAAATTGCCATTATACTTATTAAAGTTATGCATTAGTGACTACAACTTTTACACTGAAAAGAGCATCATTAAATCTGTTGAAATGACACCATATTAGATGTGGTATGGACTGTTAAAACCATGTTGTCTTTTCTTAAAATTTGGGTATATGAGGCATATGTTTGACATACTCAAAACACCAAATCAGATAAGTGCTACTTTGTGAAGGTTATTCCAAAAGGTTTGGTATTCCTCTATCACTACACAAAAGCAAAACTGTTTGCTGTTAAGAACTATGTGTTTTGAAGAAAATGGTTTCTTGCAAAAGAGTGAGTGGGAGGACAGTGCAACTTATCAAGATTGTTGAATCTTCAGAGAAGTGCGCAGCTGAACCACACAGGTTAGACAAAACTCGTACAAACTTTTTATGTAAACGAGATATTGTTGTTCAACAACGATAAACCTGTGATAGACAAAGAAGCGTTGATGGGCCCTGACTCCGGGATTTGGCTAAATGCCAAATAATCCGAGATAGTATCCATGGAAGTAAGTCAAGTTTTGAACTTGGTAGACCCTCCGAAAGACTAAGAGTCTGAAGAATATATAAATGGATCTATAACTGATTCGAATGAAATTGTTTTATCCATAAAGCTCAACTCGTTGGAAATATGTTTTCTAACAAGTACAAAAGTTGACTACGGCGAAGTAATGTCGACCGTAGAGATGCTTTAGTCGGTTCGGGTTATATTAGCAATTACTACATATCTCATTTATAGGATATGGTAGAATGAACGTAAAAACAACGTTCCTACACGGAAAAATAACAAAGGACGTATATGTGATACGACCGGAATGTTTTGTCGATTCAAAGGATGCTAAAATAGATGCAAGCCTTGGATGTCCAGTGATGGACTGAAGCTAGCAGAATGGAGTTGGAATCTTCGTTATGATGAAATTGCCAAAAGAGTTTATTGTCATCAGGAATAACGAAGATGATTGAATATTCAAGAAAGTAAGTGGGAGCTGAATGATATTTCTAAAACCTTATGTAGATGACATATTATTGATTAGAAATGATGTAAATTTCTTGACACGATTAAGGACTTCGTTGGAAATAGTTTTCAGTTGAAGAACTTGGGCTGATATAGCATTAGTATTGAGCACAGTGATCTATGAAGATAGTAAGTGCCTGATCATGCTAAAGCCAACACTACATATTGACATGATACTAAAGTAGTTTAGTATGAAATGCCAAGAAACATGTTCTTGTCGAAGTCGTGGTGAAAAGTAGTTTGCAGAAATCAGTGTTGATGAACACAGATAAGCAAAAACACGTGAATTGAATTCCACTCACCTGTGTGTTTGGATTAATCATGTACACCATAATATGTAAAACGACCAGATATGTCCAACGCTCCAAAAGGTTGTGAGCAAGATACCAAAGTGATCAATATGTTGATCATTGGACAAACAGTGAAAAGTTAAACTTATGATAGATAAGATTTGTTTCTCGGAAAATGGAGAGAATGAAGAGCTCGTTGTAATGAGTTACATCAGCTGAATTTTTGATGTAAATAGTTACACCAATTCAGTCTTCATACTTACTCCGACCGATTTTCGATTTTAATTGGGATTATGTGTTTCACATGTAAGGGTGGCGCAGTGTGGAGGAACTTTGTCAAGTTCGATACTGTGGCGAATTCTATAACAGAGGCTAAGTATATTGTTGCTTAAAGAAGTAACAAGGAGGGTATTTTGAATCATGAGTTCTTTTATGAACATGGTATGGTTTCTTAGATACTTGAAGCTCATGGAACATTGATGAATGATTTCATGACTTATTCTAAAGGAACCAAGGTCCTACCAATTGATTCAAACATATACAAAACTAAACTGATAAAATTAGTGAATTTTATGATAGCGTGAAAACGCGAAGATATGCAAGATACAAACGGGTCTGAAACGTCAGATCCGATGATGAAGTCTATACCACAAATGAAGCATGTATTACACCGGTATGCCATAGGTGTAAAATGCTCAAGCACTGATAATATTATTGACTCTAGTGCAAGTGGGAGACTGTTGGAAATATGCCCTAGAGGCAATAATAAAATGTTATTATATATATATATTTCCACGTTCGTAATTAATGTTTATATTTCTGTGCTATAATTGCAATGACCCTGACTGTGAGATTCAGAAGAAAACTCATTTGCATGTGTGGAAATGTAAACACCAAGAGTTCCTGGTTTAGCCTCTAAGACCAGCTCATGTGCTAACTGATGATTACGTTTTCTTAATCATGGACATTGTTCTTGTAACAAGGATGTCAGTAGCAATGGGAACATATTGTTAGCAGAACAATGATGTTGAACCGACCCCAGTATTGAATGATATACTTAGAGATCACATCGTAACTACGTTATAAGTCATATCATGATTTGTTATCATATACGTAATTCCTTAGACCATGAGAGTATCGAGTTGCTTTACACAGGAAGACATGCTTTGGTTCTTAGATGAATCCTCCCGTAAATGGGAAGTAGTAAAATAAGTTCTGGGTATGTCAGATGGTGTGGCTAGTGACTGTGATAGTTCAAGAATGGGATTTGCTCCTTCACGATGAAGAGATATTGACTTTGGGCCCACTCGGTATGACGGTATCCATTATAGTCTGGCCAGACGCATTGTGATTCAGTCACGGGGATACCGGAATACGATAACGAGAAAATGGACAAACAAGCAAAGAGGATAACGAGTGGCTTGTGATCAAGAAGTTGTTACACATGGGTGCCAAACATCTCTCCTCTAACTTTGTCATATATCACGAAGCAAATGGAATGGTACATGAATAAACATAATGGTTCACTCGAAGTTTCTTCGTGTATGTGCGGGAGTCAACATGGGTGTCCATGGCTCCGCTGTTGATTATTGGCTATTGACAAAAGGTTGTTGACCTATGTCCGGAAGATGTTCTGAGTCATGTCCGCATTATACCGAACCTATTGGGTCACACACTTAACGAGCAGTAGTCTGTTAGAATACTAGTATGGTAGAAGGTTTAGTGGAAGCAAAGCAGAATAGTTCATACGGGTACCGGAAGTAGTTTCGGAGATTTATGGAATTGTTCATAAGGGCACCAGAAGTAGTTCTGGGTATTTAAGGATATGTCCGGATCACTCTGGAGTAGTTCCAGGTGGTTCCGAATCATATGAGAATGGTACTGGGGAAGTCCTGGATCAACCGGAATAGTTTCTGGATAATCGCTGGGCGTCCTGACAACCTTTGCGGTCATCGGGTGGCTTAAATTGTAACTCGAATGGTTTTGTAAACTATCCGGATGGCTCCGGAACGTCCAAGAACGGTCCCGGGAGGTCCTGGAAGTGCTCCAGAAGTGTCCGGAATGTCCCGAAACGGTCCCTGTATGTCCCGGAAGGTCCTGGAAGCTTCTAGAAGGTCATGGAAGGTTCCGGAAGATTCCGGGCAGTACCACCCACTCCCCTACGCCCCTAGCCTTGGGGGGCAAGCCACCTAGGCTGCCCTGGCCGGCCAAGGGGTGGGGGGCGCACTAAGGGGAAGGAATCCTCCTCCAGGTGGAAAGTCCAACTCTCCAATATGGCAGGTTTCCGGTGGGAAGGTATGGGAAGATTTGGGAGGTTTGGGAGTCCAAGTTGGACTCCCCACCCCCCCTTATTGCGCCCCAAGGGCCTCTTGGCCACCTATATAATGTGGGGGAGGGGTGGGGGCGCAACACAATCAAGCCCCAAGGCCTATGCGCCACCCTCCCTCCTCTAAACCCCGTTGCTCCACTTTTAGACCTCGATTAGACGCTGTTCTAGATCGGAATCCGTTAGGGTTTTCTCCCTCTAGTTTTCTCGGTGGCGTTCATCTCTGGACGGCGGAGCGCTGCTGGATTGCTGCTACGGGATGTGTGGATACTAATGGAGGGGTCGTACCTTCGACCCTTCTTCGAGGAGCTTGTTCATGGGACTTGTCCATGGGACTAGATCGCGGGACTTGTTCGTGGGATTGATCGAGGGACTGTTCGTGGGAGATCTACTTCGACTACTTCCACTACGTCCACCCGCTTCACCAACTCTTCTTCCGCTGCAACCGTTGGTGAGAAAAGACCTAAACCTTGTATGCAATCTATCTTGGATGATCTTGGGTTCTTGATTCGTAGGCCGAAATTTTTTGTTTTCTACTACGTTTCCCAACAACAATAATCAACAATGAGCTAGTGCGCAAGAGTGCACTGGTATCTTTCAGCGATGTGTAGAAGAGGACAGAGGCTCGGAGCTGCTCAGAGACATTCATCAAGGTGAATGCGGTCATCATGCATCTGCGAAGGCCATCACCAGCAAAGCTTTCCGACATGGTTTCTACTGGCCGACTGCGCTCGCAGCGGCTGAGAATTTAGTGAAGTACTGCAAGGGTTGTCAGCGGTTCAAGGCAAGAAGTCATCAGCCAGCATCGGCACTGAAGACAATCCCAATAGCATGGCCGTTTGTAGTATGGGGTTTGGACATGGTCGGACCATTCAAGAGAGCTCGCTGTGGCATGACACATCTTCTAGTCGCAGTGGACAAGTTTACCAAGTGGATTGAAGCGAGACCGATCAAGAAGCTGGATGGTCCGACTGCTGTTCGGTTTGTGGCCGACATTGTGTGCAGATATGGTGTGCCTAACAGCATCATCACCGACAACGGCACAAATTTTGCGAAGGGTGCACTGGCTCGATATGCATCTCAGCAGGGCATTCGGCTTGATCTGGCATCTGTGGCGCACCCGCAATCAAACGGTCAAGTCGAAAGAGCAAATGGACTAATCCTATCGGGTATCAGGCCCAGATTGGTAGAGCCACTTGAGAGGGCACCCGGAGCATGGATTGAAGAGCTCCCCGCAGTACTGTTCAGTTTGAGGACCACACCAAACAGGTCGACTGGATTCACTCCTTTCTTCCTGGTGTATGGTTCAGAAGCAATCATCCCATCCGACATTGAGTTCGACTCACCTCGGCATGCCCTGTACACTGAAGAAGAAGCCAAATTGGCACGAGAAGATGGCATCGACCTCAAAGAAGAAGCCTGTCTGTTGGCCTTGTCCAGGTCAGCAGTCTATCAGCAGAAGTTGCGGCACTAGCACAGCAAGAAGATTCGTCCTCTCGCTTTCCGAGAGGGAGACATGGTACTACGACGAATTCAGAAGTCAGACGGACAGCACAAGCTATCCTCACCTTGGGAAGGGCCATTTGTCATCAGCAGAGCGCTCAAGAACAACTCCTATTATCTGATCGACTGCACCAAGGGCACTCAGCATAAGGACACGTCAGGAGCAGAGACGGAGCGGCCGTGGAACGCCGAGTTGTTATGTCTGTTCTATAGTTGAGCGGCAGAAACTTATGTAAGCCATTCAGCAAACAATCAGTAAAAGTTATCATGCTTCTGAAAATGAGCATTCGATTACCTTTGTATAATTTCATTCGAAGAGCTAGCCTCAATCGGCGACGCTCAGTCATACCCGAGACGTGTATAACACACCCGGGACTGACCGACCACGAGGTCAAGCGAATAGGCCATCGAGGCACGGGGACTGCGGGCTGGCACTCAATTCGGCACCTAGCTCAAGCGCAAATCACTAAAAGGTTTGTGGCATTGAGAAGGGTTGCGATTGGGGCAGTCGGTAGTACAAATCCCCGGGAAACAATTCGAAACGCGCCACCAAGGGCACATTCGATAAGACAAAGTTACCGATTGCGGCGCACACCAGGGCATCGAGCTCGGTAGCGAGCAATCGGCATCTACTGTAGCAGAATCCTTCGCGTTAAATCTTGTCGTGTAAAAAATAAAAAACTTATCGAACCTTGGCTGGTAATCTACCGTTGATCCGATTGCAGACCGCATGACGGCAGCAAGTTTGACACGGTAGACATCCCCAAGCGCAGCCGATAAAGGAAACCGACAAAGACGCAAAGTTGATCGCACAAGTAAAAGCAAAGGTCAAGCAATCGGCTTGCATCAGAAATAGTAGGCCCAAGGCCGAATAAGTTCATTACATCGAAGTCACACCCAGTGGGTGTCGACAGAATTAAAATTGTGTCTTACAAGTAGACAGTCGGAAGACAAAATAAGATAAAATCGATCCAGTATCGGCAAGCTACAACAAGTAAAACAGTTGACGGCACGGCTCAAGAAGTCGGAGGCACGGAGCTAGATGACGGAGCAGTCGAATCCTATTGCGCTTCAGAAGTTGTGGCACCAGTCCGCTTGGATCTTGGAGATGTTTGAGATGAGCCGCTATCTGAAAGCTCCTCGGCCAGGCCAGAAATTGAAGGTGCAGCAAGCGGATTCCCTCCTTCGTCGAGATACGGAGTGTACTCGTATGGAGAGAACCAGTTCACCATAGTGCTGGCTAGCCGATTGACTTCGATATAGGTCTTCTCAAGCAGATCGGAGGCGTTTTCTTAGAGGCTGTAAAGTTGGGAGAGCTTCACCTGAGGGTACCAACTCAGCACAGTCTGGAGGGCGGTCTCCGCACCAGTCCGACCTGCAGAATTCAGCAGGACATCGATGCGGCGTGGGATGGCCTTCAGGAGAGTCCAAGTCTGTTCAGTAGTAGCATTTGGAGCCTCTCCGTTGTCAGAATCCTCTTCATCCTGCGCGTCAGCCTTGTGGGAACCGGCAGAGGAGCCAGCGGCATTCTTCATCTTCTGGAGTCCGACCTTAAGCTCAGTCGGTGACCACAATGATTCAGCAATCTTCAGGATGCCGAGCTTAAAGGACAAGGCAATTCCCTTGACAGGAATGCGGGCTTCAGTGCCAATCAGGTAATCGACCTTAAGCTCAGACGTTGTCTTCAAGTTGGCAGGTTCCTCCGACACCCATGGTCCATTTCTCTTTCTGTGTGTTATAGCTGATCTTGAAAGGACCAAACTCCACAGGAAGGGAAGTCATAATGAAATGAACCAAAAAGCCCTCAGATATCTCCATTTCCATGCCCTTTAATTTTGCAGCCATATCATTCATAGTCATGATATGTTCCCTCACGCCGCTTACACCATCATACTTAGTGGTGAGCATTCTCATGATCAATGTAGGAAAGTTAGTCCCATTGAGATGCTCAATTGAGTTAATGAGCCCAGAAATCATTGATGGGTTCAAAGCTGAATAAAACATAAATAACATGGATATTAAAAATTACGAATTATATGAAAATATCCATATATATAATACTATAATAGATTGTCTCCACTATCTTATCTATCTTAACATGCAAGCATGCCACATCATCACACAATTATGAGTGGGATAAGCTCTACCTCAACATGCAACCATGCATGAGATTAGACCCACCACCACATTCAACCATGCATAAAAACATATTTTTTTTATTTTCTTACTATATTTATATTCAAAAAAAATAACTAAACATAATCAAATATAATAAGTTATATGTGTTTTATTTTTTTGGTTCATTTGCTATTAATCTAAATATTTAAAATTCACATTATTAAATTTCGTTGAAATATAGACGACTAATTTCCGTAGCAAAGCGCGGGGTATCATCTAGTTAGAAATAAACTTATTGCATGATATTAATCCTACGTTGGTCTGATTTATACCATGGCAATTTTAACAAATCTTAATTCGCAATACCATTGGGCAGTAACGAAAAAGGATCATAAATTATATACATAAACATCATCGGGAAGTAAATCATAACTATCATGATCACAAACAACGTTGGCCAGAATATAATCTTGTGTTAATGTTAATCATAAAATTATCCCGATGAAGAAAATAGCAGTGTTAAACCAAAATCTCACGTTGGTTTAATTTTAATATAACACAATTATGCTACACATTTTCTGAATTGTATAAAGAATTTACAGTATACAAATAGTTATCAGACTTGATATGAGCACTACGTGCATAAAGATAATGACAAAACTGCACGCACTAGCACATGTTAAGAAACCAGTCTTCTAGTACAATCCAGTAAAAAAAAATATAGCCCATCTAAACCGAAACGAGACTCATCCATCTAGTCAGTACTACCACACAGAGAACGTATCTCATACCACACAGCCGTGTACCAGATAAGGCTAATCCCAGCTAGCTAAGGCGGCGCCGCCAGAAAAGAAAGGCAGCGGCGCAAGTGCGGGCGCATTCGACGGCTGGAGCACTGCTCGGATGCGGCCAGCAGGGGCACCTGATGCGCGCAGTCGGCGGAGCAGGCCCCCGATGCACGCGGGAGCGGAGCACGGCCCCTGACGTGCGGAGGCGGAGCAAAGCCCCTGATGCGTGCGACGGTGGATCCCTGATGCGCGCGCCGGCGGAGCACAGCCCCTGATGCGCGGCGGCGGCGGATCCCTTTTTCTTTTATGGGCGATTGATGCATCTTTCTTTTACAGATAAGTACTATCATATATATCAATCTGCTGCTAATTTTCTCAAATAGATTCATGTAATTAGATCCAACCGGCATCTGATACCAATTGTTAGAAAAATTGCTATAGATCATGCAACTATTAATCGGATCTTCATCTAATTTGCATGAACACAATTTGATCTAATGCGGAAATTAAGTGCAGCAGATTGGATATACCTGTGTTTGAAGAGGCCATCGAGTCGATGTTGTCGATCACCACTCCGGCAGTTCGCCGGAGTAAGGGTAGGCCTTCACGTCAATGTCCAGCGCACTCCCAATTGGATTTGGAATAATATTGGAGGGCTCTGTAATCCTAAGAGATATCACGATCATTTAGGCGCAAGGGTGCCCTCCTTTATATATACCGCTGCATGACGTGGGACCTAACCATATAATTAATTAGCCTTCAATCACAGGTGCAAATTTTTAATTATCATTAATTAGCATTAATCTCGTAATAAACTGATGGGCCCTTATTAACTTATGGTAATTAATTCCGTAATAAACTGGTGGGCCCTCATTTACTCATGCTAATTAACATTTGACCATTCAATCACGTAATATTTCTAACAATGTGACGTCGAACATGGCCGTTCCTCTCTTCATGTCGGCGGCAAGATCGGCCAACGCCTTCCCTACGGGCACCGCGGTGGCCATTGCCAGCACCTGCTGCTGCTCCACCGCCTTCCGCGGCCTAGCGCAGAGGGTCTGCGTCCCGGGCGCGCTGGTCGCGAGCTGAACGCCACTGTAGTGCACATCTATGTACTCCTCCGTCTCATAATATAGGATGTTTTTGTAATTCAAATTGAACTGCAAAAATATCTTATATAATGGGACAGAGGTAGTAGGTGCCAGGTTTGATGCATCCCTTTGATCCATAGCTCCGGGAGGCGACACCGAGGGTGAGGTTGAAGGAGAGGCCTGCCTTTGGGTCGTCGGTGCCGGAGACGGAGTCCATTGCGACGGAGTAACGGGTCTGGTGCCTGTAGTACTCGGCAGAGGCCAATATGGCTGCGACCAACAGAGAGACCAGGACGAGCGCGAGCGTCACGACGCACCATGGCGAGCACCTTCTGGCGGCGTTGATCCGGTGTTCTCCATCCGGTATATGGCTCTCGACGTCGTCCATGGCCGGAAGCTTTGCGCTAGCTTTTCGTCGGAGGTCTTGGTTTGGTTTTTAGTTTAGATTAGCCGCAGAACAGCAGTTAATATATGGAAAAAAGGATCGCTACTTGGTTTCCTTTGGCAATACCGAATCGTAACCCGTGCGGCCATTGTTCCCGTTGGAGAGTGCAAGTAGGATTTTGCGTTGTAATTTATTTATTTTGCAGGGGATTTACGTTGTATTATTTGTTTTTTTTTCAAAAAAAGGATAACATCGTCCTCTTCATTATACTATGCACATAGTTCGGTCGAAAACAAGATTATATAACTCACCCACATAATCTTTTACTAGCATGCCAGTTAAACCGACCCCGTGCAACCGTTTCGAGACACTTGCACCCAAGAGCCAGTGGCGGATTAAGGCCCTAGGCAACCCGGACGGCGACCTGGGCGTGAGGCCCAATTCATTCGTGGACTATAGCAAATATTGTAGCTATATGCTACAACAAATGAAGTTTGCCTGGGCCAGGGCCCAGTTCACCTGGGATTTGTCCTGTTCCTTGGTCCGCCACTGCTAGGAGCCATAGATTTTCGTTTATCGATATAATGTAGTGATGATTACATACGAGATTGACACCATAGCTTCGTAGATATTTTTTGTTTGAAATATGTTATTCGTCATAAACTCACTCATTTCGGCAATTCCAAAAATTGCTCAAATAAATGACGCAAATTTTTACATGAATTTGATCCTTCTGATTAGTTAATACCTATCAATAGATTATGCCCCCCCCCCTTTCTTCATGTCTGCCACGAGACCATCCAACACGTTTCCCACGGGAACCCCGGTCTTCCTCCACCCTCCACGGCCCAACGCAGAGTCGTCCGCCTTGCTAGGTGTGAGCTCAACGCCATTTTAGCTTACCTCCATGTACGTGCCAGGGTCAATGAAAAAAATAGCACACTATTTCGTGGTTATTAGGGCGCTATAACTTAATTTGAGGGGCTACGCTATATTTAGCGAAAAGTTACCGCTATAGCGCTAATGACGTTTTTAACACGCTAAATCACACTAAACTTAATAACCCGCTATTTTTTATAGCACGCTATTTAAAACCTTGTGTCTATCTGGTGAGTTTTTTTAGTTAATTTGAAGATGATGCCAATGATTCTGATTAAAAGCTTAAAACAATTTATCTTCTAGAGTTTATTAATTTGTTGTGCGTGGATTTAAGCCTCATATTTGTATTTGTGCCATGGATTTGGCCTCGACATTTGGACACATTTTTAATGTTGAAACTTAAAAAGCCTGAAATCCTTAATATTTGGGATAGCTCTCGCCTTTTTTTCATCACGCTATTTTAAATGTAACTTCGTTATATCCCGCTATATCTTCTGTAGCTTCTGGAGAAGGGTCACGCTATTTAAAACCTTGGCTAGGGTTGATGCATGCCTTTGATCCGTAGCTCTGCAAGGCAAAACCAAAGGTTTAGGTTGAAAGAGAGGCCTATCTTTGGGTCAACACCGGAGATATATTCTACCAACAACGAATAAGTAATGAACGTTGACCCTCTGGTACTTGGCCGGATGGCTACGCATGTGATGATCACGATGCCAAGGAGCCTAAGATGGCTATCGACATCATCCATCTCTCGCAAAGTATCAGGTGATACAGGGCTTACCGTGATCCCATGATACGATCTCCTTAGAGCCCTTGGATCTAAGATCCAATGGTCATGGGCCAAGCTCCTGCAACTTTACAGAAAGGTCTGCCTTGATACGATCTCCCAAGATACATGAAGGCTGCCTGGGATTGAGTTGTGTTCTGCCGCCGCTACTGCCCGTAGGAGCGACTCGAAGAGAGCGGATTAGCCTCGAGGAAACCTCACCGCAGTCTAATCCTCGCACTTTCTTGAGTGGGAATTTAAATCGAATTATTTTCTCGTGTTGCCCTACGGAAGCTATTATATATGGCAGCAGATAGTTTAGCTAGTCGAGCGGAGGGTCCAAACATGATTGTGCAGAAGGACGGGTCTCTGGCTTTTCTCTCTTTGATATTCTAGCAAATGATGTAACGGAAATTCCAAACGGCTCACGCGGGCATATGCACCCACTAACTAGAAAATTAAAAAAAATGCAAAGCAATTCAAAAAATCTGAATTTTTGAGGAATTCAACATGCTCATGCATGTGACATCCGTGCAAATTTTCATAGTATTTCGACATTCGGTTTCCCAAAGTCCATGACCATCTTGATTCTTGATGAATAGTGCCATTTTTCAAAAACCCTCATGGTCTTAAAATTTGTCATTTTTGCCGAGGATTACTCGAATCTTCAAACTTCACGAATTTTGGCATGGACTTCGCACACATGATCATCTTGCATCATACAAAAAATCCGATTTTTTTAGTTTTATTTACTTTTTGAAATGATCTCCGTATTATTAATAGGAGCAAATGCACTTATGACCCAAAAAGCCGCAGTCCAATGTGGCAGCTTATATTTCATGTGATAGTATGCTTGACTGCGGCTGATTTTTTTGAATTGCTTTGCTTTTTTATTTTGAATTTTCTAGTTGGTGGGTGCATATGTCCGCGTGAGCCACATTGGCTTTTTCCCTCTGGTAAGCAAAAACTCTTGCTCCAGACTGCTTGGGGTCAATAAAAACTAGGTCGTGCATGCATGTGTTCATGTTGTTTACGTAATTACGTTGACAAGAGTGCATGCATGTACGTAGATAGAGTTTGCGTTGGACTCTGTATTTGTATTACAAGGTCGGTTTCCGACATATAAACTACTCCCACGGCCAAGAGATCGATTTTTTGTCAAAAAAAAGAGAGAAGAATAGAGATCGATGGAGACGATGCATATGTTGCTCGCCGGCGGGTGGTTCACCGGGGTGCTGTCGTCGTTGACGCACCTCCTCTTCATGTGGTCCATGGCCCAGCAGTGCATCCCGGACTCTGTCAGGAACTACGTTGACACCCTCACCACCCGGATCATGAACGCCGTATCTCCCTACCACACCGTCACCATCGACGAGCACGACCCGGACTACTTCGGCCTAAGCGAGGCCTACACCACCGCCGAGGCATACCTCGGCGTCACATGCGCCGCCCGTGCCCGCTGCCTCCGCGCCACCCTCGACTGCAACGACACCCAGATGAGCCTCGCCATGGACGACCACCAGGAGGTCGTCGACACCTTCCGCGGCGCCAACATGCGTTGGACCAAGGTCAAGGTGGTTTCCGACGCAACCACCATCGTCACTAATGGTCGCGGCAGCAACGACGAGCACCGCATGTACCGCCTCAAATTCCACCGCCGCCACCGCGGGCTCGTCGAGAACGCCTACCTCCCGCACGTCCTCGCCCAGGGCAGGGAAGCCATCGCCGCCCGCCGCCAACGCAGCATCCACACCAACAAGCCCAAGGACGACTGGTCATCAGGCTACGACGATGACTCCTGGAGCAGCGTCAAGTTCGATCACCCCTCCACCTTCTCCACCCTCGCCATGGACCCCGTCAGGAAGCAGGAGATTCTCGACGATCTCCAGATGTTCCGTGACGGCAAGGACTTTTACACCTCCGTCGGCAAGACTTGGAAGCGAGGTTACCTGCTCTTCGGGCCTCCCGGCACCGGCAAGTCCACCATGATCGCCGCCATGGCCAACTTCCTCGACTACAGCATCTACGACCTCGAGCTCACCACCGTCAAGAGCAACACCGAGCTGCGGAGACTCTTCATCCAAACCAAAGGCAAGTCCATCATTGTCATCGAGGACATCGACTGCTCCATCGATCTCACAGGAAAGCGCGACAAGAAGAAGAAAAAGAAGGACGACGACGATGGAGACAAGGAAGACGAGAGCAAGGTGACGCTGTCTGGGCTGCTCAACTTCATCGACGGGCTATGGTCCGCGTGCGGAGGCGAGAGGGTCATTGTCTTCACCACCAACCACAAGGAGAACCTAGACACGGCCTTGATCCGACGAGGCAGGATGGACATGCACATCGAGATGTCCTACTGCTGCTTCGAATCCTTCAAGGTGCTTGCCAAGAACTACCTTGATGTCGAAGAACACGACCTGTTTGCTGAAATTCAGAAGCTTCTAGGCGAAGTAAGCATGACGCCGGCCGACGTAGCGGAGAACCTAATGCCGAGGTCGAAGAAGAAGGACGTCGATGCCTGCCTCTCTAGGCTGATTATGGCGCTTAAGGAGAAAGCGTCGTCTCCTGAGGACAAAGATGAGGGTGAGAATGACAGTACCAGTAGTGACGAAGAAGAGGAGAACGACGACGAAAGCAAGAAGGACGACATTAGCAACGGTGACAATAAAGAAGACGCGAGATTATTAATCCTGCCACGATAGCCATATACAAATGTGTGAGTCCCTGACTGCATGTCTAGCTAGTACTGTATGACACAAAATATGTACGCTTGCATTTGAATCAGTCCATAGGGCACAGCACACACATGCCATCGGTTTGTTATCTTCCTTTCAAGTAGTAGTAAAAGAATTTGATTCTATAAATTTGACATGAAGAAGGATGACATTAGCAACGGTGACAATCATTAAATTCACTATGCTCCCTAAGTATGGAGGCACCACAATCAATTGAGCTCTCAATTTGGCCTTTGTAGTCCCAATTTTGACCTGGTCAAGCAGCTATTTTTTTAACAACATCCAACGCTGGTTTGTGGGCCGTTTTTTTCCACACAACGTCGGTCATGCGATCTCTCTGTTTTGAGGGGCCGTTCTATCGAAGAGATGGCTGGAGCCTGGAGGGCAAGGAGGGTTCGCGTGGTGAATGAGAAGTTTTGGTGAAGTATGCTCAATACGATCTGAAAAGTTTTAGTGAAGTATGCTCAATAGGATCACCAAGACTATAACCGGCGTAGCAAAGCGCGCAAAACGCTTCTAGTAAAAAAGACGCAGGATCATTAATTCTGCCAAGATAGCATATCCAGGTTTGTTTGAGTCAGCGGCTAGAAGTTTTTTTAGAGAACATAATACAACGCAAACACTCACATACACGAGTATACACTCATCTTTATGAACATACACACGCATACCTATCCCTATGAGCTTCTTCGCAATACTGAGCTCGGCACATTATCTAGAAATTAACGAAATCACCACTGATCTTCGACGGAAACGTCTCCTTCCACTGAATACATATCGCCGGAAGCCTGAAATAAACCCAGGAAAATGCGAGCATCAATGTCAAATCTAGGATTTAAACCATGATGAACTGAGAATACCACTGTCCCTTCAATCAATTCAATCACAGGCTGATTCGCCAGCAGCTAGAAGTTGGAGGAGGTACCGTACATACATGCTATATAGCGCGCACCGTTTAATGTGTTACAGATTTATGCATCCAACTTTGTCCGAGATACTACATATCATGAAACGCAAAACACGAAGATAAACTCTGAAACCAAAAGAAGCGTGATAAAATATAGCAAAGTAAAATAACTGCTTGCTCATGAAATTTGTCTTTAAAATTTTCCAAAAGCCATACCTACCTTGGGTTAACTGATTTTTCCAAATCTACCCACAAAACATCGCCCACAAACCTACTACACCCTCTTTTCTTTGGAAAGTGGTTAACCAACAACTACCGACAATCATTAGCTCCACCATAATCAAAACCCTAAATGGCACCTCCACCTTTTTCTGGCTAGATACCTGGCTACTAGACATACCGCTAAAGATTGCCTTTCCACACCTTTTCTCCCACTCTTTAGATGAATTTGTGCTAGTGAAACTTGTGTGGGATCTTGGCTTGTTATCTAACCAGAGGGATCGCCTCACTAATGCTGTTGCGCGAGACTTGGCTGTTGTTTCTGCTCTCCTGCAGTGTCTCACTCGGTTCTCCGGACAGATGAGAGGGGCCTGTCAAACGGCCGGCCCTTCTCCCCAAGGAACATGTATCTCTCCCTCACCATGGAGCAAACAGTCGACGGAAACCACCCATTCATTTGGCGATCTCAGGCGCCCCTCAAAGTGAAGATCTTTGCGTGGCTCCTCCTCCTCGATAGGCTGAACACCAAAGGCAACATGAAATACATGCACATGGCGGGCGACGCCTCATTCCCTAGGTGTGCTGACCAATGAAGATGCCTCCCACCTCATCCTGCACTGCTCCTACTCCTCCCAGGTTTGGCTCCACCTGCAACTACCTCCTCCATTGGATCTTCAAGATCTTTGGACTGTCCAAGCTCCAGCCAACCTCGACGCCTCTGTCTGGCCTACGTTTGCCCTTGCGATTCTCTGAAAACTATGGGATGCTCGAAATTACGTTGTGTTCAGAAGCCTACCCCTTAAATCCAAGGGGATCATTAGAAACATTGTGGATGATGAACTCTATGGTTTTTTCATTTCAAATCTCCTCAGGCTAGGGACCCGGCTAGAGACTGGATTCAGTTCCTCAATTCTAGGCTACAAACTATGATCTGATGTAATGAGGCTTGCCTCCCAACTATCGTTTGAAAGATGCAATACATTCAGGTGAGGAATATCTACCTCCCAGTGACCGTTCAAATTTTTTATAGCAAAACATGTCGTATTATAACGCAGTCAGACCATTAGATAACACCAAACCAAGCCATCCCATGATCACATGTGCTGCTCCATGACGAGGTTATCTTCCTTTTCCTCCTAGTGAGACATAACCCATAATTTCGGAACGAGCAACTGTGCCTCCTGCCGGCTCGTGACATCGGAAAAGTTCAGTTAAAACTTGGGTGGTTGTCTTCCTTCTCCCTCTTGTGAGACTTAACCCATAATTTGGAAGGGAAGAAGTCTGCCTCCTGCCTGCCTTCCTGTCATGGAAAAGTTAAGCTCGAACTTGGGGTCGGAAGTACCTCTAAACCATGGCATCATAAGTGTGTGCGGCAAGCTCAAATATCTAAAATGAAAAACTAGAACATGTCTTAGACGCGGTGTCCGCGGAAGCCTACGCACTGCAACCTGATCTTCCATTGGCTCGGCAACTTGGTATTATCAACTTGGTTATTGAATCAGATTGCATGGAAGTAATTGATAAATGAACAATTATGGGTTTACTGCATTCGGCGCGGCGCTGATCGATACAGACTGCACGGTTTTGGTGATAGGGTATACTTCGGTATCTTTTGTCCACTGTCCTAGGGAGGCGAATTGTGTCTCGCATTAGCTAGCTAGAATGGTGGCTTCGATCTCACCCACGACGTGGATCGATGAACCACCGGCTCGAGTGGCTTTTTTGAAAAAGGGTGTACTCGGCCTCTGCATCAAAAAAAAAATTTGCGAAGAAAACTTTCGATCTATTCATCTTCAAACATGGTAGTACAATGAATACTAAAAATAATAAAAATTACATTTAGACTCATAGACCATCTAGCGACGACTACAAGCACTGAAGCGAGCCGAAGGCGCGCCGCCGTCATCGCCCCTCCCTCGCCGGAGTTGGGCAAAAATTGTTGTAATAGACAGTCGGGAAGTCGTCGTGCTAAGGCCCCGTAGGACCAACGCACCAAAACAGCAACCGCCGCCGTTGAAGAGTAGCGTAGATCGGAAGGATCAAACCTGAAGACACACAAACGCAGACGAACTATGACGAGCTTCGAGCAAATCCACCAAGGATAAATCTGCCGAAGACACACCTCCACACGCCCACCGATGATGCTAAACACACCACCGGGATAGAGGATAGGCGGGGAGACCTTTATTTCATCTTCAAAAATTCGCCACCATCTCATCTTTCTGAGCAAGACACAAACCCTAAAATTTTTTAGAGAAAACATCTAAAACAATGCCCTCCCACCGACAACAATCGAGATCTACCGCGTCACCATGGCCCTAAGACCACGAAGACGAGGCAGATCAGCAGTAGCGCCGGCGGGAGGCGGAAGGAGGCGACCGGCCGCGTGTGAGGGAGCTGGCGGCGGCAGCGGAAGGAGGCCACAGTCAATTGATGCACATAACCAATTTATTAATCCGCTCCAGTGGTAAGATGGTTAATGGATGATGTAATTGTTCTTTGATACGTATAATAAAGTTACCGACGTTTCAAAAAAGCCCGGAGCTAGTGTCGCATCCCATCGTACAAAATCTCGACGGCGTAATGGCCGAAGACGAATGCCGCGGTAGCCCGTGCTGCTCCTAGGCTTGGTGCTCAACTCTAGTCCAGCGCTGATGAGCTTCTCCATGTGTTCGAGATCAGCTCGCTCGCTTGTATAGCGATGAAGAGCGTCCGTTGACCTCTCAATAGGTTGTCTGCATGGTTGACCTCGACATCTTCCGTCCATGCAAGCATGTACTCCTTCTATATCAAAATATAGTTTTTTTAAGGAGGATAACCCTAGGCCTCTGCATCAATCGATGCACACAGCCATCTTTATTATTACTCAACAGAGACTAACAATATAAATACATGGATCAATCCAAAGCCACCTATCTAGCGAGCAAAGTCGCAATACCAACACTTTTGATAATGTGCTCGAACCACATGAACGTGCACTATCTATTCCGGTGTCCTCTCGCAGCTGCCCCACATCGGGCTGAGAGCACCATCCGGTTTGGCCAATCTGTAGCGCGCACCGCATGTGCTCGCTCTAGATTCTCCACCGCCTTCTTCCGCCATCCCATCTTGAACGCATTCACATTGTCAAACCATTCTGTCGCCGACGCTATCATGACGCCAGCAAGCACCACCATCCTGCACGTGTGCACCACCAAAATATAGGTATGTAGTTGGAAGTATTAACGTACTAGTTGGTAATACTTCCAACTAGCTATATTTTGATATGAAGCAAGTGGTTACGATTTCATTGTTTGAGTTTGGCGTAGCTGCACAACAGGTTTATATGAACCCCGCAAAAAAAAAAGACATGTTTATAGGAAATCCGCAAGAAAAAAACAGGTTTACATGAAGACAGGGATCGATACATCGGTTTTATACACTCCACGTCTCCTAATTTCTACGTAGTTCGCTGTATGCACGTCCCGTCTCCTGAACAAATTAGCCGGCCAATTAACTTCCGTTGCGATAACAACACCAACCATCTGTTATATAAAATCCAACCCCAGCCCAGCTCCCAAACAAAATCGATCTAACAACAACGGCGTCCATGGCGGCCACCATGAACCACCACCACGACGGCGATCCTCCCATCTGCGCCAAACTATTGGCCGTCGCGGCTGCGATCCTATTCGTCGCCGGACTGGGCTGTTTGCTCTACTACAGCCCTGTCTACCCGACATACTCCGTCGCCATCGACTCCGCCTCGGGCCTCCTCGACGACGTCGTCCCGGCGCCGGACCTCACCTTCAATCCGGAGTTCAACCTCACCGTCCGCGTCGCCTCCACGAGCCCCGGCCGGGGCGTGTGCATTGAGGCCGGCACGTTCGTGGAGGTGTCCTACCGCTGCGTCATGCTCGCCGCCAGCACCGCCATGCCGGAGCGGCTCTGCACCGAGCCCGGCAGCTCAAGGGAGGCGCCCTTCGTCGCCAGGGGCATCGGCGCCTGCCGGGCTACATGATGGACAACCTCGCCGGCGACATGCGGAACGGGGTGCACGCGTTCGAGGTCACCATCAGACGCTCCGACGCCTCCTTCGACAACCTAAGGGTGGAGTCGTGAGGCGGCAGGCAGGTCGGCGGGGACACCGCCGCCGCGTTGGAGATGATATGCCAGGGGGCGCACTTGTGTCCTGATGACCAAGACCGCCGGAGAAGGATCATGCTCAAATCGCCCACAAAACACGTCTCTGCTGGTCAAGCAATGATTATGTAAATTAATTGAGTTTAAGATCTTTGGACACGGCCAAGATCCGATGTCAAGATGAGTTATGGATTTACTACTAGATTTAGATTAAAACATGGTTATATTTCATGTTCTTGTAATCCTATTTTTGGTTGTTTCCGTGTCTCGTAGGTATTTGAACTCTACCTAAACTTGTTAGGCTAATATCCAACAAGTTGTCTTATTTTCTTGATTATTGTTTGAAGGATCCATGTGTTATGCTATGACGAAGAAGTATTACGGTTTTCCTTATCAACACTTCTATGCTAACTAGTTATTGTATGTATAGCTCATGTGGTATTGATCTTTCTTCTTAATCTCTACAAGCATTCCCAAATTAACATGTTCTTATATATGATGAATATATGTTTCGTTGACTTTGTACACGTGCTTCATAGTACACATATATGCAAAAATAGATGTTACCTTGGATTTATTTTTCTTTTGAAAAATAGGTGTAACCCTGGTTCTATAGTATTTTGATACAGACATCCATTCTCATTACTTCTTGGATAGTGCTGATTAAACGGACAACATGAGAAATTCAACCATGACCGAACCATTAGAAGATATAAAATTAACACCATGGATAAGTCGACTTCTTCCATGATGACGCCTTCAAGAAGGAATAAACGTTCCCATGTCATTATCGGCATGTCCGTCTAGAGATGATGAAGACAAGCAAAACATTAAGTACAATATGTGTCCTTATTAACAAGTATTGAATGTCCTTAACAAGATAAACAGGGTATTCCCAGATACTCTCATCCGCTCATCGTTGAAGCGAGGGATACACAAAGGTGATATGCTACCATGTTTGGCTTGCGATCAACCGAGCTCAAATGTAATTATCCCTTAAAATATGCCATGTGTCATGAGCAAATGATGACATCTAGTGGTATGATTGGTTATCATCCACACCGCCAGTAATTTCCCCCTCCGAACCCAAAAAATGATGGAATATATAAATAAGTTCACATAAGTTATGTATATAGTTTTCCATTGTGTTTTGAACAAAATGCTGCCATTTAGTGGTATGATACAATTCCATCTTGGAAAAAGGCATATCCAAATTATGATGTGGTCCCAGTTTGCCACAAAAGCAGAAGGGCCACAAATACAACGCGGCCGCACATGATTTAACGCCATTCACATGACGTCAATTAACATAGAGTTTATAGACGCCACGAAAAAAATCTCAATACAATGGATGACTAGTAATATATAGGTTTTCTTGCATGTCTTTTTAATTACTATGCAAATTTGCTGTGTAGGAATTTCTTTCTGTTGTGGACCATGGAGTTATTTTAGATTTACTATGGCATTTTGCTTTGTAGGTATTATGTTTGAGACTTTAGTAGTGGGCATGGCAATTTCCAGTAATGCTTCTTCTCGAGCTTAATTAGAAAGAACAGACTCAAAGATCCTTCTTTAGTTGAGGATTTATCATTAGATAAGATACCGTTTTTGATTAACTAGATTTGTTCGCACAACAGATTTATTATATATTTTTCTTATTTATATTATACTACATGTATTTACACGCATTGGTAATGTGTTCACAGGTTTGTCTTCGTGATTGTTAATCTAGAGTTAGTGTACAAGGTGGGTTCCCTGCCCTTTATGCATTTATTCTCTTGCATTTTAATGTGATCAGCTAGACAACTATACATAAATCCAGAATTTATTTTAAGAGCGTGTTTAGGTTTTCAGTCACACTTTATCAAGCTAAAAAATAATGATTTGGTCATTTGGTATGTGTTTGGTTTTTATCACACTTTAAAATTGATACATATTTAAAACAGTAAAACTGCACTTAATCTCTGCTCTCTCACGAATTAGACATTTCTGACCGTTTGATTAAGTGTCTTGGGCATTTTTTTATCCTTAGATTTTCGTTTGCTGCCGCGTTTAGCGCGAAATGGGCCAAAAGTCACAAGGGCAGCTACTTCCGTAGCTTTTTTGGACATCTCTGGTTTTTTCCTTTTTTATATTTTATGATGGCGGTATGTTTGAAGTCGATGGAAACTTGCGAACAGGCATGGAGCCTAGTGGTTACAACAAACTTAGTAGCACCCCCGGTCCTGGGTTCGACTCCTTGTGAAAGCAAATTTAAGCAGGTCTGGAATTTCTGAAAATAAAATACTGTGGGATTGTTGCCCCACAGTAATTATTCAAAACAAAAAAGTTGATGGAAAAAATGATGCAAAACTGAAAATGTTATAAAATGAAAAGGTTGCCATGATATAAATAATAAAAAAATTATGCCGTAAACACTAAGTTTCTAAGATTCAAAATAAAATCCATGCTTGAAATAGTACGTAAGTAATAGTATGAGATTTAGGTTGCCATAGCGATATATATTAAGTTGCCATGGTGGTACATTTTAAGTTTCCATTGCATAATAATATTAGTTGTCATGGAAATTAATTTCAAGTTGCCTCTAATTAATAAGTATCGTGGAAAATTTGCAACCCTCTAGTGCTTTTGAAATGTGTCCATTTTACATGGCTGCTACATCCTGATACACGAGGTGACACGGTTTTCTACATAAAATGTATACTACATATTACATAATAGGTAAGATACACTGATGAATGATCACTTGTCGACATGACATGAATAAAGTGCAGAAAATTGTCATGGTTGAATAGAAAAATACCTACACATGCAAAAATGACATGGTACGGTGAAAAAAAGATGCATAGTTATGATGGCAACTTTGAGAGAGAAAACAAATTTACAAAAATGTGCAGTGTTCACAAGAAAAACAAAGATAAAGTTGTTACTCTCTCCAAACTAACTAACCCGCAAGTAGATACGCCGGATTATGCTCGCATGCGCACGTAGAGAAATAACCTAGATCGATCTAGTCTCTAGCTAGTTATAGATACCAACTTCCCAACAAGCACGGAAGCATTACGACGGCCATGGTAGCCACCTCATGAGGACGAGGTCCTTCCTCCTCTTCGTCGCGGGTCCGACGACCTTGTTCGCCGGCCTCCTCACGATCTTGCTCATCACCGTCATACCCGGCAACACCTACTACTCCATCGCCATCGACTCCGCCTCCGGCCTCCACCCGCCGCCGCCGTCGCCGTCGCCCACGCCCACGGACCTCTCGCTGCTAGCCCGTCCGCAGTTCAACCTCACCTTCCGCGTCACCACTGACGTACTCAGCCGCCGCCGCGCGTGCGCCAACACCGCCGGCACCTACGCGGAGGTGTCCTACCGCTGCGTCCCGCTCGCCTCCAGCGCCATCACGCCGCGACGGAGGATCTGCGTCACGCCGAGGAAGCCGGCGGACGTGCCCATGCTCGCGACGGGAGCGCGCGTTCGCCTGCCGGGGTACATGATGGACAGCCTCGCCGCCGATCTGCGGAGCGGGGTGGCGGCGTTCGGCGTCACGCTCAGGCAGTCCAATGCTCGTTTCGACGGCGAGGCTGTGGCGCGGTGCGGGGCTAGGCGGGTCGGCGATGCCGCCGCTCGTTGCGATACCGACTACAGCTGCCCCGATGGGGATCCCACAAAGAGTTCTCCAGATTCCGCCGCTCCTTCCCCAACAAAGAGCTCTCCAGACCACCATGTTGTTGGCACGGCGAACTGATGCTTCTCGAGCTTAAGAAGAACAGACTCAAGAACCTCCTTTAATTGATGAATGATGATATATCACCGACAAGCTACCGCTTTGGATTTACTAGATTTGTTTGAATTACTATAGATTATTAATTATATTATACTACTACATATATTTAGCCGCATTGGTAATGTTTTCATAGATTTGTTTTTGTGTTGTAATCTAGAGTTAGCGAACAAAGTGCGGTGCCCGTTCTTTTTTACATTCGATAACAATCCGATTATAAGCCGAATCCGATTGATAGCATATGGTATATGATATGATATTACTAATATCCCACATAATAGGATAATCCGTATTTTCTAGCCGGATAATTTGATATTTTAAATTTATAATCCGATTGATATGGGTGAAATTTTAAGTATTAAGTAGCAGTACATGGTAACATGGATGCTATTTTTGCTTATGAGATAAGATAAATGTGTGTTAATAATTTATTTGGCTTATTTCAATACTATCTAGTGCTTTATTTGATTTTAAAGTGAATAAATATTAAAATTTGCTCATTGTTTAAGTATAATTTTAGTTTAAAGCATTTATATATTTTTCGTATATGAATATGGTAAATAGTAAATAATCTTTTTGATCCAATGTCGTTTCGTTACCGTATCATATCCGAATCCATCTAATCCGATATTCGAATCCGCATCCATTCCGTTTCCAAATCTGAAATAAATATGAAATATAATACGGTATAAAGATTAACCGCCGAAATCTGATCCGGTTTCACCCATCTTTATGTGTTTGTTCTATCTATACAGACTCCTCGGGAAAAGGACCAGTTGTACATCTTTTGAAAGTTTACTTTAAATAAGTTAATTTTCGTGATCACTGGATTAAGATGTAACAATCATTGGACATGCATGTGCTAACGTCGATGAGTCACTCTTTGTGTGCCATGTCGCCCAGGTGGATTCTGAATTTATTTTTTAAAAAGGCAATGGTATTTTACAAAAATTTGGAAAAATCCCAAATATGTGCAGGTACCGTCAAATGTCGAGCGCATGTTGTCATTGCACCACCCATCTGTTCCTTCACCGGACAAGATACCATTTTGGATTTACTGAATAGATTGATTATAAATTCTTATTTATATTGTACTACGTGTATTTACGCGCATTAGTAATGTGTTACCAGATTTGTTTTTGTGATTGTTGATCTAGAGCCCGCCCTTTATGCATGTGTTCTCTTGCATTTTTTAATGGGGATCAGCTATACGTAAGTCTTCTGAAAATTCATTTTAAGAGTGTGTTTGGTTTACAGACACACTTTATCAAACTAAAATTTATCAATTTGGTGCCACATATTAGAATCGATATGACCCACTAATCATACAGTAATTTTTTGACAACTTTTATCACACTTTTGCGGCCTTCAATTTTTCAGCCACGCTTTTATGGTCATCACACTTGTCTTTTTTAGGTTTAGCAAAGTGTAGCCAGGAACCAAACAGAGCCTAAATAAATCGATTTTCATGATCATTGGATTAAGATCTAACGATCATTGGACATGCATTAATATTCGCCGCGCCACTCTTTGGGCGCCATGTCACCCAGGTAGGACACTTCGGCTAGAGTGAGCCCGAATAGCCTCTTCTCGGCCTGTTGAGCCCGATGAGGCCTTAGTGTTGATATTTTCAAAAAGGAAATGGTTTTATTTCTAATTTTTTGTATTTTTTAAAAATCACACATATATGCAGCCATTGTCGACTTTTGATTGCAGGTTGTCGTTACCCATCCATACGTTCCTTCACTGGGTACTATCGAACTTCGATGCCCAGCTGTTCCTCGCGCGCAACGTCATCACACACCTCTCTAGTTTTGTTATTCTCTGTGAAGCTTTCCTCGGTGTTCCTTTCGACTGAGATCTGTTCTGGTATATCTTCTATGCCGAACTCAGACGTTGGGGAGATACATGCTACAGGTCTATGGAGCCATGGATTCAGAGAATGAAAAGCGCTGGCTATTTTGACATGATGTGGCTCAACACGGTGATGAGCTAGCAATTGACCTGGTTCTATTGCACATAACCACAGTCGGTCATCGACGGCCCATTCATGTCCCTTTCACATTTGGCGCTCCTATTGGAAAGAGTTGGACAATGAAGTTGCCCCAGGTAGATGTATCGTGGACAACAGTGTTGATGACTCTGATCAGGGCCTTATAAAGTCAGGGCCTTACCGAGGAGATGAGATCACGGCGACGTGGGTCGAACGCCAGATTTAGCTGCTCCAGGGCCGACCAAGGGGAATGTGGGAGTACTCGAGAGTAGACGATCCCTCGAGGACAACAGGTATTGCATCTATTCCTCTCACTGCGCAACTTCAGAGGCGCAAAGGGAGGGATGAGGGATATAAAATAAGCCATGATGGTATTTTCTAAAAGAAATGATGGGCTTGAGTACTCTATACAGTTAATTATATGGAGTACTCCTACTTTTTCTTCTTCATACTGTCTAAAATAAAATCCACGGTTCCTTACGGTTTTCCGTCGTATTTTGCCTATCTCTTTCGTCAATCAATCTAAACCAAACTGTCAACCTAATTTTTTATTGTTAACAATTACCTCACCCATCAACGATAGTAAGCACGTATACACAATTAAAAAATTATACGCACAAAGGTAAAAAACCACGTATGTACAATTAATTATCAGCAGATTTGTTATATTAGTAATAAAATAGAATAAATAACAATGATTTTATACAAGCACTCTATACAATTAAGTGACCAACAGTGGCTCGCTGACGAGTGGCCCCACGCGGCGCTTGGCTGCCGACCGGAGACGCGGCGGCACACGGTTTCATTCCATTCCAGCGTAAACCTGCGGCGACCACGACAGGAGCACCAGCACGAGCACCCACCGCCGGCTCTCCCCATTCCCATCCCCGCCCACCCACCGTCGCGGCGAGCCACAGCCGATCAACCTCCTCCTCCGCCACCGCGCGCGCGGCGCAGCCCCGCCACCTCCGTCGCCCCCCGCATTCCTCGTTCCGCGCGGGAGATCCACCCGAGGCCATGGCGCCGTCGCGGCCGCTGATGCGCGGGATCCGCCCGCCGCGGGTCTTCGCCTCCGCGCGCGCCGGCCGCGCCTCGCCGTACGCGCTCGCGCTCGCCGCGCTGCTCGTCGCCTCCGCCTTCCTCCTCGCGCTCATCGCCTTCGGCGTCTTCTCGCTCCCCGTCTCCTCCCCCGCGCTCCCCACCACCGGCGCCGAGACCGAGTCGTCCGGCGGCGGCGACGCCCAATCCGAATCCGGCGACCTCTCCCGCCCCGCGCGCGCCCGCGGCCGCCGCGACCTCATGTGAGTGAGCTATTCCGATGCACCCTCCAGATTTGGTTCGACCTGCTGCTAGCCGATCTGATCCGGGCGGCTGTCCCTGTTGTTGTCGTCAGCGAGGGGCTGGGCGAGCGTGGCGCGCAGTGGACGGAGGTCATCTCCTGGGAGCCCAGGGCGTTCGTCTACCACAACTTCCTGGTAAAATTCACTGCCACTACCAGTTCACTACTACTGTACTGCCGCCATGATTCATTTCTTCCTGCATTTGCATGCATCCTGTTCCATGCAAAGACTGGATTCGTGTGGTATCCATCACGTATCGTCTCAACTTTTGGGTGAATTATGCGTGTGCTACGAGTGGGGATAAAGATTATGACCTTTTTTGGGAAATGCTGGCTCACTCTGTGAGCTGCACTTTCGTTTGGAAATGATGAGGGTGGTTTTCTTGTCACCATCCTGCTCTTGGTATTAGATTCGATAGGAGATACACGGTTTGAATCGGTTTGAATCTGGTTTCAAGCTGGGATCCTGAAGATTTCAGAGAGGTCCAGACTTGGGAAAGAGGAAAGAGTAGGTGGGAGGAGAGATCAGCTTAAGCTGTCACAATACAATATACCCCTTGCCTACAACATTTATATCTTCTATCCTTCGATGCTCTCCTCGAGTGGGTCGTCTCATGGGCCGGCCTTCAGGTGGGCGGCCTGGTGTGCAACTGCGCATGCCCCTTCCTGTTTTCCCACTTAGCTCTTTTTTTCAGCTGTTGCTGTGCTTCGGTCTTGGTGCTGAACTTACGATTGGTGGAAATGGGTTTGGGGGTGATTGGATCATGCTGCCTGTGCTGCATTTCTGTCTTCTTTGTTCTTTGGGATCTTGGCTGGACTGCACGCCGTTGCCTCCTGAAATGGAACGGTCAGTGGAGCTCTGTTTATGGTGGGTTTTTATGTGGTCTACTATGGAAGAATGGGAATGTAGATGGTGTGAACCAGTACTCTCTGAATTTGCAAAGATGATAGATGAAGGGGGAGATTTCTGTTTGTGTAAGAAGCTGTTTATTTTAGGTAGTCAACCGAGTTGCCTTCTGTATGGAGGACTCGCATGTATCATGTGTGTTAGTAACATTTTCTGCTACACATCGTTCTACTTCGCTTCACAATATTACGAGCTAAGAAAATGCCTTATGCAAATACTATGACTTATCGCTTAACAAATGTATCTTGTAAGTAGACTTCCTTGATTGTGTGATTCTGCCTGTAAATTTCATTGCCAAATTACCTCAAGTTTCTCTTGTTTTCAATTGTTCATATCCTTCCTGTGTAGCACTTATGAGTTCAGACTTCTGATGCATAGGTGTTTACTTACCATTTTCCTCCTTTTCTCATTGCTTGTGTATCCTTTTGACACATTTTCATTACTTGTTAGTTCATAATTTTGCTGGCGATTTAACTGTGTCATTGCTGATAGTTTGTTCATCTCATTAGTCCAAGGAAGAGTGTGAGTACTTAATTGAACTGGCGAAGCCTCGCATGGTCAAATCAACAGTGGTTGACAGCGAAACTGGTAAAAGCAAGGACAGCAGGGTTCGTACAAGTTCAGGCATGTTTCTTCAAAGAGGACGGGACAAGGTTATCCGGGCCATTGAAAGGAGGATAGCAGATTACACCTTCATACCAGCAGGTTTGTACCTATGTAAAGAGCTTATTTTGTTTTGTGGTCAAGCCAAATTCTCGGTGAGATTTCTCAGTTGATACAGTAAAACTAAGGCATAGAGACAAGTGTGACCCCTAAAATGCATTTGAAATCTGATTCTTATATGTATCTCCATAAGCTCCTCGTCCTTAGCAATGGTGCATGTAGCTTTGTTCAGTATGCAAGTGGTGTGACATTTTCTTGGCATCAACAATGAAGCTCCTAGCATAGGTTACTTTTATCCTTTGAGCATTTATTAAGTTTGTTAATTAATGTTCATTCATGCTGGCGTACAGAACATGGAGAGGGACTCCAGGTCCTGCACTATGAAGTCGGGCAGAAGTATGAACCTCACTTTGACTATTTTCTTGATGAGTTCAACACCAAGAATGGTGGTCAGAGGATGGCAACCATTCTCATGTACCTGTAAGTAAAAGTAGTATTCCTATGCCCCAACACTTCTGTTACGTGTGATGTTAAACGAGTCTCTAACTTGTCTAAAACATATTCTCAACTGCTACAGATCAGATGTTGAAGAAGGGGGTGAGACTATTTTCCCCGATGCAAATGTGAACAGCAGTTCTTTGCCATGGTACAATGAACTTTCAGAGTGTGCCAGAAAAGGTCTTGCTGTCAAACCAAAGATGGGAGATGCGCTGCTTTTCTGGAGCATGAAACCAGATGCCACTCTAGACCCACTAAGTTTGCACGGTTAGTTAGTTCGGTGACCTGCTTGCTGCCCTTGTTACTTACACTTTTTCCAGTGAAGTGGAATGTCTACGAGACCTGGTTTATATTGGACATTTCCCTTTTGAAACTGTCTGTTCCATTTTCCTGGGGGGGAAGCTACTTGCTGTTAAACTTATAATTTTGGTTTATGCATAGTATGCTTAAACAGTCATCCTACGGATGTCTTTAACATCAAGTTATTCTTGCAGGGGGCTGTCCTGTTATCAGAGGGAACAAATGGTCATCAACCAAGTGGCTGCATGTTGAGGAGTACAAGGCTTAAGCCTCCTTCCAAAGCCAAAGGTATTAACTTGTACCCGCTGCCCCTGTGGATCTATATCGTGTGAAGATGTAAAGTTGGTGGACGGTGATGCTGTTGTTGCTTTGTTGACAAAATGTAAATAAATCTTGGTCCTCGTGGGTCTAGGGAGACATTTCAATCAGTTCATCCTTGGCCACCAGGATTTCTGAAATGACTTGGCTTTGAACTACTTCATGCCCACCTTGCATTTTCATCTGTTATTACTCCACCTCGGCTTGTAGCCTATTCCTGTACAATAACTTTCCAAGTTCTGATTAAGTAGGAGCATCACCCGTATTTCTTGAACTGAAATATGGATGCATATAAACGATGGTTGGGGTGGGCTCAAATATGCTTTTAGCTTTATTTATGCCATTAGGAGCCTGAGCATCTGAACTTTTTGCTCAAAAGTTAAGTCTTGTAAGCTGATGTCCAGCCTACTTTCTGTTTGCAGATGACACCATGTGAGCCGGGCTCTTTACAGTATGGCTACTTCAGAGTTACAGATCCACCCCACTGTTCATTGCCCATCATGGATATACATATGTGATATATAGGCAAGGGGAATTTGTTGGATGCTGACTCGGCATTTTTCTTATTATCTGTCTTTGTATCGCAGTGCTCCAACAACTAATATAGATGAATTTTGTTGTACGGAGGAGCGTTGGGGTGGCATATATTATAGTGTCATGATGGAGCTCCATTTTTGTATGCTACGTATTACTGCCGTGTGTTGTAGCAGTAGAAGGATGCTGATATAGTACTGTGGATGTGAGCTGTTGTTACTGAACAGTAACGAAGGGCGATCATAATTTCCTAAATATTACTCCCTCCATCTCAAAATAACTGTCTTAGCCTCAGTACAATTTTGTACTAGAGCTGGTACGTTTTGTATTGGAACGGAGGGAGCACATGTGTGCTGCTCTTGACTCGGCTAGAGAAGCTTCGCTCTCGTGTCTGTTGGGTAAAAAAAAAACCCGGGCTCGAGGGTCTGGGATGCATGAACCGGCAGAAGAAACTAACCGCTCTGAAATACTTGCTCCTTGCTATAATAACAAGTGTTTCATTTTTGTACTAACTTCGGTATAAAACTGGATTTAAAATCGAGACATTTGTTTCGTCGCAAATGGATAGATGATGTGCTTTTAGTTCAAATTTAAATTTTAAACTAAAAGCGCGTCATGTATTTGGTGTCGGGGGACAAGAGGTGACGGTGGAACTGAAGTGAAACCGAGTGCTAGTTACGCAGGCTCACCTGACGCCGGGAATCGATCGATTGATGAAGGTCGCTGTCATCTCCACCAGAAAATCAATCTAGAAACTCGGAAGTGAAGAGAGAAAAAACAGCTTTCTCTTGGGTTTGGTGGACTGGTAGTGGTGATTCAAGGCGCCAATCGCGCGCTCACATCACATGGAATGGAAGAGAAGAGACGAGGAAGAAGGCCAGGCCAGGGTGAGATAGAAAGAAACGGAACAAACAAAAACGGGAGAGGTGTGGTGAGTCGTCGGGGGCGGGGCGGGAAGGAAAGACAGGCGTCGGCCAGCGCGTGAGCCTCCCCTCGCACACCACCGACGCGCTCCCTCCCTCCCTGCTCGCCAATTTTCTACTACTCCTTCCCTCTCCTTTCCACCATCCCAATCCCACCTACGGAGTCGAGCAGATCTGGTGCTTCCATTTCACCACCGCACCGCGGCCCGGCCAAACCCTACCCCAGCTCCCTTCCGTCCCACCTCGCCCAGGATCTGCGGCTGCCCGCCGGCCGGCCATGGACTCCTCCGGCGGGGGTGGCCCCACGGCCATCCGGGTGCCGTACCGCCACATCCGCGACGCCGAGACGGAGCTCGCCAGGCTCAACCCAGGCGACGCCGACCGCCCCAAGCACCGCCTGCACAGGGAGGGCCGCCCAGACGACCACGACGACCACCACGACCACCGCGACAACGGAGACACCCCGGGGCCGGGGGAGGGCGCGCCCAAGTACCGGGTCGTGCTCGCCTGCATGGTCGCCGCCGGCGTGCAGTTCGGCTGGGCGCTCCAGCTCTCCCTCCTCACCCCATACATCCAGGTACTAACCATCCCCACCCAACCCACTCCCCGCTGGATCTCGCTCCGGAAACCCCTCTCTGCCCGCCCCGGCTGCTCTTTCTTCACTATGCCTCCGCATTTAAACTGCATCCATCCATAGAAGCCGAGCCGGCCCATTTCCGTTTAGAGTGACGCCACAGCATGTGCAACCGATTCCCCGATAAGGCAGCCGGACGAGGTTTCCCGTTGCTGCTGCTTTGCTGGATCATCATTAATAATACTAGGAGCAGTTACTCATTGCTGAATGCTGATGAGCAGCGCAACCCGTCCGTCCGTCTAAAATCCGCGCCGAATTCCCCAACTCACAGCCATACATACATACATACAGATGTAGGCCAAGCTGCGGTCCATCGCTGAGACAGAGTTCGCTGCCCTGCCAATTAAAGTATCTATAACAGGATGTGTCGCTTTGCTACGAGTATTTATCCACGCTGGTTAATTTGGTCTCTGCACTGCACGTTTGTATGGGTTAATATGCCGGGAAAACATCGGCAGTCTTTGTTTTGCTATCTGACTGAAGATGTATCATCCCTAACAAAAAAAAAAACCTCAAGATGTAACAGATGGCCGGCGTGCTGCACTTGTTGCTCGATCATGTCAATATTTGCATACGAATGCTCGTTAATGGTTGAGTTGTACTGCAAGAACCTCATGTGTGTTGTGGAGCGGTTATGTTTTGAGTGTGTTCTACACGACATCTTTCCTCCCCCTATGTACTCATTCACCTGATGTTTGTTTCTGGTCTTACATGCAGACTCTAGGTATAGACCATGCCATGGCGTCCTTCATTTGGCTTTGCGGGCCCATTACTGGTTTCGTGGTGAGTTTTTGCATCAACACAGCTGCTGATTTTGTTCGTAGTCACTAATGTAAAGTCTCATGTCTCTGAATGGCTGGTTACCCTCTGACGCCAGGTTCAACCTTGCGTTGGTGTCTGGAGTGACAAGTGCCGCTCCAAGTACGGGAGGAGACGGCCGTTCATTTTGGCTGGATGCATGCTCATATGTGCAGCTGTGAGTATATCATGTTTGATCGAGGTTACAGTATTTTACCCATTCTTTCCCTGCTCTCTAATAGGCAGACTTCGTACTCATAGGTAACTTTAGTCGGGTTTTCTGCAGACCTTGGTTACATGTTAGGAGACACCACTGAGCACTGCAGGTGATCATCCATCCGTTCTGGTAGTTTGTTTTTCTATTTACAATCTACCATCAGCTGTATTGTCACTAAAATGCTAATGATTGTTCATACAGTACATACAAAGGTGTAAGAAATCGAGCTGCTATTATTTTCATTCTTGGATTCTGGATGCTGGACCTGGCAAACAACACAGTGCAAGTAAGCCTGTTTGAAACTTTTAATACCATCTTATGAATTGACTCCTAATCGCTGTAAATGTTGCTGGAAAGTTGAATTACTCTTCTCCTAACATTTTGTTCATTCCTGATATTTATAGGGACCTGCTCGTGCCCTCTTGGCTGATCTTTCAGGTGATTAATACATTCACTTAGAATTTCTACTAATGCTGGATCCACCCTTTTGATATCAGTTATCAAATGATACCTTCTATTGTCCAGGTCCTGATCAATGTAATTCGGCAAATGCAATATTCTGCTCATGGATGGCTGTCGGAAATGTTCTTGGTTTTTCAGCTGGTGCGAGTGGGAATTGGCACAAGTATGTCATGCTTACATTATCTTGACGCTTATTAGCCAAGAGTAGATTCTTGTTATCCAGAAAGAATCAAATTTATGCTAGTTGAGATAATTTTTTGGTTGTGAGTTTGGTAATATCTAAAACTTATACGCATGTCACTATCTAGAAAAAATTGGACTAACCTATGTTAGTCAAGCTATCTCTGTAAATAGTATGCTTGCTCGCCCTGCCTTGATGATGTGCTTTACTCAACCTATGGTTTTGCAGTAGCAGGGGAACCTGTAATCTCACTTTATTTTCCCACCTTCCTACTTTGTGACAAAGATTGCTCGCTGATTCTAATTTTTTGTTCATTTCTAGTTTAATTCCAAGAGTTCCCTTGTCAACCGCAGTTGATTTCTCTGCCAAAAGCTGAGATTCATACTTTTATTTATTTTTGCAGGTGGTTTCCTTTTCTAATGACAAGAGCATGCTGTGAAGCTTGTGGTAACTTGAAAGCAGCTTTCTTGATTGCAGTTGTAAGTCTTTGAAGTTAGGTTTTTCAGTAAAAATGTACAGGTGTTTTTTTTACTGATTGCAAAAGCTGAGTAATCTGACTAATTATCTGTTGTGCAGGTATTCCTTCTGTTTTGTATGGCTGTTACACTCTACTTTGCTGAAGAGATCCCACTGGAACAAAATGATGCACAACGGTTATCTGATTCTGCTCCTCTACTGAATGGTTCTAGAGATGACCATGACGCTTCAAGTGAACAGACTAATGGAACACTTTCTAACGGTCATGCTGATGCAAACGCTGCCTCAGCTAACTCCAGTGCTGAGGATTTTACAGACGCGGGCTCCAACTCGAACAAAGACAATGTTGAGGCTTTCAATGATGGACCAGGAGCAGTTTTAGTTAAAATTTTGACTAGCATGAGGCATCTACCTCCCGGAATGTATTCCGTGCTTCTGGTTATGGCCCTAACATGGGTATGCCATAGCAAACGATTACATAGATAGATGTGCATCAGCTGCTTGCTGATGGTCTCTTTTGCTGGAAATTGATAGTGTTCATCACATTTTATCTGTTTTGCAGTTATCATGGTTTCCCTTTTTCCTTTTTGACACCGACTGGATGGGGCGTGAAGTTTATCACGGTGACCCAAAAGGAAATGCGAGTGAGAGGCAAGCTTATGACGATGGTGTACGAGAAGGTGCATTTGGTTTGCTATTGAATTCAGTAAGAACCTGTGATCAATTTGTTACTCTAAAGTTTATCATGACTATGGATAGATGCATTTGCATTCCTAGCGTTCCTAGTATGTACTACATACTTTAACAAACACTGCAGTTTCGTAGGTCAGACTAGATACTACAAATGCTCTGAAATTTTTGTTACCGTACATGGTTACTCTTATTTTCTGATGGTTTTAAAATGAACAGTCGGATGTAATTGCAAGGTATTTAGTCGACGGTTGTAATATTTGGGTCTTTCATGTAGGTTATCCTTGGGATTGGCTCTTTCCTTATTGATCCATTATGCCGGATGATGGGTGCAAGAATGGTTTGGGCGATCAGCAACTTCATAGTGTTTATCTGCATGTTGGCTACAACAATACTAAGTTGGATCTCCTTTGACCTGTACACGAGCAAGCTTCAACACATTGTCGGAGCAGATAAAACAGTCAAGACTGCAGCCCTGATTATTTTCTCTCTTCTTGGGTTACCACTCTCGGTTGGTACCAGACCCTGAACACTTTCTTCCTTGCTGCGTTGGAAGATGTCTTAATACTCTCTGCCCTTGTGTGTTACAGATCACTTACAGCGTTCCGTTCTCGGTGACTGCCGAGCTGACTGCTGGAACAGGAGGCGGACAAGGTTTGTTTCTTCGATCTTTATCTCTTACAGTATGTTTAGGTTGTTCTTTTGGACTGAGAGTGTCTGCGCCCTTGTCTAGGTTTGGCTACTGGAGTTCTAAATCTCGCCATCGTCGCTCCTCAGGTTAACTCTTTTTCTTCAACATTTTCTTCTATGTATTTCTCATCGCCGAACATGTCCTGACCTTTACGAGCGGCGACCACATTCTACTTTGCAGATTGTAGTCTCGCTTGGAGCAGGGCCATGGGACCTACTGTTCGGGGGAGGGAACATCCCGGCCTTTGCCTTGGCCTCGGTCTTCTCGCTGGCAGCCGGAGTGCTCGCGGTGCTCAAGCTGCCCAAGCTGTCGAACAACTACCAATCCGCCGGATTCCACATGGGCTGAACCCGGACCTGGAGCCCCAAGACAGTTATTGTAACATCAGTCCCAACACCCCATTTTGACATTCGTTTATATGACCTTGATTCTTTGCCCCCCTCTTGCTAGATACACAAGTAATAAGACTACTGGTAACATAGAGAGATTAGGATAGGAAGAGGTAGTTAGGCCTGTGTGCATACAAGTATCAGTTCAAAGTTGTATACTGTACAAGTAATTCAAAAGTAGTAAAAGATGCATACTGTTTTTGTACTGTACAACCGGATGTAACATATATCTGCTCTGGTGATTCTTGTTTGCATTGCATTTCAAACAAAATTTAGAACACAATCCTGAAGGGTGTTTTGACGATGATGACGAAATCTGATTTTCAAAGTTTGATTGAAAACCTGGAACAGGAAATTTTAATGATGCAAGAAAGAAAGACAAGTTATTCGTATGTACTCCCTTCATTCTGAAATAATTGTGCTGAGTATTTGTATTTCATCGATATCAAGTATCAAGTATACCAAGCTGATAAAATTCGGTTGACATGATGGAAGTTTGTTACACAATGCATAAAATCCACTACCTTCATTGATTCGCAAATCCAAGATTACAAAACTCAAAACTAAAAAAATCATGAAATTCAAATCGAAACAGATTGCATTCTGAACTAGTCGCTGTAGAACAAGCTTTTCACGATCTTCTTCTTGGTCTCCTTGTTGATCTTCTTGGTCCTCCGCCGGCGCCAGTCGGCCTCCTTCACCCGCCGGACGGCGCGCTCCAGCGTGTCCACCCGCTCCGCCATTGCCCCGATGAGCGCGCACTGCTGCGCGTTCCGCTCGCACAGCGCCGCCACCATCTCCGTCAGCCTCTTCGCGTCCAGGGCGCCGGCGGCGGATGCAAATGCAACCTCCGCCTTCTCCTTCTCCACTGCATGTTCTTGCTGCTGATGCTGCTCTTTGATTGATGATGTAGGACACTCCTCAACGTCACTGTCTCCGGTAGCCACCATCTCCCACTCCTCCTCCTCGGCGGCCATCTCACCTTCCGCCGCCAGCTCCGGTTCGGCGGTCCGATCATCCTCGCCGGCAACGACGGCGGGAGCGGGACTCACTCCGTCGACCTCCACAGAAGTGCCGGCCTCCGCGGCCGGAGCATTTTCCTCGGTGCTAGCTTCATCAACGGGCAACTCTAGTGCCATCCCAGTGTCCTCTGCTTCTTCCTCCGCACCGGTCACCATCGCCGGCGGCGTGGCGTCACTGTCAAGCGCATCGACGGCGTCCTGGAGCGCGAGCACCCGCCTGGTGACCCGCCGGCGGTACTCCCGGGCGCCGCGCACGCCGTCGAGGCGGAGCAGCAGGCGCATGAGCTCCTCTCCGACGCCGACCCGCGCCCTGGCGTTGGCACGCAGCGCGTCGGAATGGGCCGCCACACGCGACGCCACGGCCTCCGCCTCCCGCTCCACGGCGCGCACCTCGCGCACCGTCCTCCTTGCCATGAGCCCGCGCGCCGCCGCCTGCAGCCTCAGCGCGGCCTCTTCCGCGGACATCTTGGGAGCCGGCGGGGCGGGGTCGGGCCCGGTGACCTCGACGGGGTAGGATGTCTTGGAGGAGCCGGCGCGCTCGCGACGCGCCGCCATGGGGTCCCTCGCGGCCGGCTGGGTGTGGGAGACGTGGTGGTTTGGCGCGGGCGGTGTGGGATGGGAGGAGGAGGATGGGCGGCGGTGGTGTGGGTAGTAGAACAAGGGCTCCGGCGTCTGGGGCTGGGCGTAGTAGGGGTAGGAGGAGGAGTAGCCGTAAGGGAAGGAGGGGTAGTAGTAGTCGTATGGATCGTAGGTGAAGAAGCCGCGGCGAGACGCCATTGCTGATCTGTGATGTGCTGCAGGGAGGGAGCAGAATGGATTGGATGGAGATTGGAGATGGAGGTCGTTGTTTTGTATGCGAGATTGTGGTTTGGAAGACGGATTGTTTTGTTTGTTGTGGTGCGGAGAGAAGGGACAGAGGGGAGGGGATATATAGATACGTACGAGGGAGGGAAGAGAAGGTTCGAGAAGTATGGGGAAGCTTCTGGAGATACGCGGTTGGGTTGGGGAGGGAGTCGCGAAGAAGGCTGGGGAAGGGTTGGTTAAATCATGCGGTAGGCAGTGACGAGCGGGCCAGGTTTAATCCTTTCCTCCTTTTTCTGAGTGGGAAGTTAAATCATTTATGATCCCTAGTGTCCATCACCGGATTTTGTTGCGGGTTAACCGATTCCCAATTTTTTTTCTAAACTTAACCGATTCCCAATTTTTTTTCTAAACTTAACCGATTCCCAATTGATTTATGTAAATCTATGTAGTACTACATTTTTTCTTTTCTTTTTGAACAAAGTATTCACGATGGTAAATGTAAATGAAAAACCGTAGCGTTAAGTTTTTAGGGCTAATTATATAAATGCCACTAGAATTATAGAGATTCATAGAAATGCCATTGTGATTTCTAAACTTTGAAAAATTATCGTTAGAATTATGCAAAACTTTGAAAAATACCACTGCGATGTTTTAGAGGGACATTTGGAGCTCCACGCTGCCCGAGAAGTATTAAAAATCTTCGCGTGGTTGCTGACGCTCAAAAGGCTTAGTGTCGGGGTTAACCTTCATCGGAAAGGTGTGCACTTTCCCGCGTTTGTGGTTGTGCTTGTGCTTACTATGGTGCGGATGAAGACGCGGATCACCTATCCGCTACGCATTCCAGTTCGGCTAAGGTTTGGCCTTGGTTTCACCTCGTCACGCTCAGGTCCTTGCTGGAGTTGCCCCGCGACAGTCCAGGTCAATATCTGACAAAACTACCTCTACGTCCTTCTTTCGAAGGCCGGGAACAGTTTGGTCTTCAACAACATACTTCATCAGGTTTGTGACATTACTCTTTGGTGCAAGCGTTAGAACTGTGCCTATAAGGGCTTTCTCTTGATCGCTCGATCTTTTTTCCTTGCCTCTAGGTCTCACTCTGCTTTTCCTCTCCTCCCACGCTCTATATTTACCAAGGACTCTTTTTTTGTTACCGTGATACAACTTTGTATGACCACCAAGTTCGTTCCAGTAATATAACAATCGGTGGGGTTTACCCCTCCCCCGGAATGTGGATGCTTTTTTCTTTGCATGTCAAATGAAATTTATAATGTAATTTGAAAGGATAACAAGAACAAAGTGTGTTAATAATGTCGAAGACTCACCCCCTTTCGTGTCGCCCCCGCGCGTTGACGGGGGAAACCTTAAATCCCATCGCCTCCGGCCCCCTTCACTTCTTCCCCTCTTCCCACACCACCGCTACAGGGCTCAGCTGGAAAAACCCCAACCAAAGTCGATGCTTACGGAGCTTCCTCTTCCACCGCGCAGGAGCCGGCAGGGAAAGCTCCTTCGCTCCAGGTCTGCTTCCGGTGGCGAGGTCGTGTTGCCTGCTTGGTGGGGCAGCTGGGATGGCAGAGTCGACCAGATCCGTCCATCGAGCGAAAGGGGTCGTGGACGACTGGCTTCGTCATGGCCGTTGAACTGGGGGAGCGGGCAATGCGGCAATAGTGGTGCTTCTCCTCTCTCCTTGCTTGGTGTTGTCGCGGGATGGTTGAATGGTTAGCCCTTCCTCCAGTTTGCCTGTCCGAGCGGTACTCGAACCTAGGGGACATCCAAGGGTGCGAAAGGTGAAGCCTTTATGCCCACCTCTTTTGGTTGTCGTGGCTGCTAGTCTGAGCTTGGTTGGAGTTGAGGTGGTGGATTCCGGGGTGGCGACCCTGAAGGTGGTAAGCGTGGTGCTCATGGGCGAAGCTCATGGCTCGAGTATCGGTTGGTTGTCATGGTTGTGCGATGGTGGGTGTTGCTCGATGGTTGGAGACGTATATGAGGCAATAAGAGTGTGTCGGGGTGAAAACCAGCTCTGGCTTGCGTGTCGGGGTGAAAACCCACTCTGGCTTGGCCAAACTGACGGATGAAGCACCTATGAACGTGGTTCTCTTTTTGAAGGCGTCATCGCCACTCTTCCTCATTCTTCTGTTGCTTTGTAACAAACTTTGATCTCTTGAAAGCGCCATTTTGAAGCATTCGAATCGGCTTCGTTTAGTTTTCTTTTCTTCACAACCATGTATTGTGCCTTAAGTATGTATCGTGGTATTGAGTTGTATGCTTATTTTATCCATAAGTGCGACGCAGACCCTTTTTATAAGAAAATAGGATCCCACTCCGTAGCGGCGCCACATATGGCCTCTTGCCGTACGACGGCTGACTAGAACCTGTATATGTATAATATTAGTACAAATAGATTAGCAAAATGTGCTAGCTTTTATGTTTTCGAATTTTTAAAATATTTTATCTCTCAAACCGTTAACTCGATTGATGATCCGTTTTCACCATTAGCTTTCTCGCGACGATATCTTTGAAACTAGATCCCATGTCAATATGTTTTGAAAAACTTTTTTTATCAATACTTGCCACATTACTATTCTACTTACCTGATAGTTATTCATATAGTTGCCAGATTATATCAACTTGGTTGTTAAAACCTTTTTTTTTAATCAGTACTTGACGCATTACTATTCTACTTACCTGATAATTATTTATATAGTTGCCAGATTATACCAACTTGGTTGTTAAAACACTGTAGATTAACATACATAAATGAAAACTTGTTTTGTGCTATTTGTATCTGTTTCTCTTTAGAATCACCTAAAAACACCTATACTTGTCGTGTTATTTATACCCAAATGTCATAATAACTTGTGCTTAAACGATTTATTGCCAGTTTACTTATGTTTGGTTGTCGTATTTTTACATCTAATTGACATGGTGATTTATTGTTCTTGCCAGTTTTATCGGTTTGAGTTGTCATTTTATTTTATCGGACTGTATTCTAACCTTAAGTATACAAAATTATTTCCCCGGCAACTATGTACGAAAATTTGTGGCAACGGTTCACGGTAAAAATGGCAACTAGAGTGACCTAATCTGGCAAATGACGGTAACAAAAAAAATCATTAAAACATATCAATATAAGATCTTGTTTCGAAGATCTCGTCGTAACAAATCTAATGGTGAAAACGAATCATCAATCGAATTAACGATTTAATAGATAAGTCTTTAAGCAGTTTAGCTATCTTGCATGTTGAAAATTCAGCAAAAGCTAATGAAATTCAGTTGACATGATGGAAGTTTGTTGCACACAATCAACAACCTCACTTGATTCGCAAATCAAGGATTGCAAAACTCAAACTAAAAACTCAGGAAAAAAAATGAAGGATTACAAAACAAACAAAAATTCAAATTCAAACTTGTATTCTAAAGTTGTCCTTGTAAAAGTTTTTTGCGGATTGTATTCTGAACTAGTCGCTGTAGAAGCTTTTTATGGTCTTCTTGGTCTCCTTGTTGATCTTCTTGGTCCTCCGACGGCGCCGATCAGCCTCCTCCACCCGCCGGACGGCGCGCTCCAGAGTGTCCACCCTCTCTGCCAGGGCCCCGATCAGCTCGCACTGCTGCGCGCTCCGCTCGCACAGCGCCGCCACCATGTCCATCAGCCTCTTCGTGTCGGCGGCCGCCACCTCGGTCTTCTTCTCATCTCCGGCCGGTTCTTGCTGGTGAGGTTTGGCTGGTACAGGATCCTCCTCTTCCTCGCCGGTGGAGACATCGCCGTCTCCGGTAGCCACCATCTCCCACTCGCCGTCTCCGGCCACTAGCTCAGATTCGCTCTGATCAGCCTCGCCGCCGGGGAGGACAGGACTCACTCCATCAACCTCCATCGCCGTGTCGGTCTCGGCGGCCGGAGGATCCGACGCCACGGTGCAAGATTCAACCTGCAACTCCGGCGCCATCTCATCGGCTTCTTCCTCTGCGTCTTCAGCCTCCGGCGCGTCGGTCACCACCATCGCGGGCGGCGTGGCGTCGAGCGCGTCGACGGCGTCCTGGAGCGCGAGCACCCGCTTGGTGACCCGCCTGCGGTACTCCCGGGCGCCGCGCACGCCGTCGAGGCGGAGCAGCAGGCGCATGAGCTCCTCGCCGACGCCGACCCGCGCCCTGGCGTCCCCGCGCAGCGCGTCGGCCTGGGCCGCCACCCGCGATGCCACGGCCTCCGCCTCCCGCTCCACGGCGCGCACCTCGCGCACCATCTTTCTTGCGGCGTGCCCGCGCACCGCCGCCTGCAGCCTAAGCGCGGCCTCCTCCGCCGACGGCGCCGGCCTCTTGGGAGCCGGCGGGTCGGGGCCGGTGACGACCTCGACGGGGAAGGAAGCCGGCGGCGACTTCTTGGGCGACCCGGCGCTGGCCGTGCGAGGCGCCGCGTTGGGGAAGACGTCGTGGTTCCGCGCGGGGGCGCTCCAAGCAGAGGCCGTGCGCCGGCGGCCCGGGTAGAACAAGGGCTCCACTACGGGCTCGGCGGCGTTGGGGAAGAAGGCGTCGGCGGCGGTGGGGAGGTGGTAGTAGGGGTAGGAGGAGTAGGCGGAGGCGGCGGAGGGGTAGTAGTAGTCGTCGTAGCCGTACGGGTCGTAGCCGAAGAAGCCGCGGCGCGCCATTGGAGATGGATCGGTGGAGGTCGAGGTCCGGGAATTGATCGAGATCGGTTGTTTGTTGGAGATTTTTTGGTGAGAAGACGTTGGTTGGTTGGATTCTGTTGTGACGGTAGAGGAGACGGGAGGGGATATATATGGGGGGGGGGGGGGGGGGGGTGTGGGTTGCGAGGGAAGAAGGTTCGAGAAGCAGTCTGTGAATGTTCTGGTGGGAGGGGGGCGCTACGGTGTTCTGGAAGGGTCGGGAAGGCTGGGGAGCCAGGTTGAATGCTTGCTTTCCGTTTTGTAGCGTCCGGGCTGAGGATCCAAGATACAGTATCTGAGATTGTTTAAAGGAAAACAAATTAAAAACAACGTTGTAAAAAAGAAAGCTCCTATAAATTAAACCATAAACTTATAATCTGCAAATCAGCATTTCATACCGATCTACTTTCAGAGTGGTGAAATCATTGATTATAGAGTACTAGTAGCAACGAGCGTGTCCATTTACTCCGCGCTCGTCAAGTGGCGCTTTGCACGCGCGCAAAATAGCGCTATTTGGTGGTTTCTTTTTTCCTTTGGTAGAACAAACGACATGCCTCTCGCGCAAATACATTTGTGCCTCCTATGGAGGCACAAACATGTCTTTTTTTAGAAGCATGATGATGACTCCAGCGGAAGCTAATTCGTGCCTTCACGAAAGCATAGTCGTATTTTTAAAAAAAATGATTTTTTCACCAAAACGTATAGAAAAAGCGTGCAAAAACTGGGAAAACCAGAAAAAACCTTTTTAAACACCGAAAATACGTACACAGAAAAAAAATCCTAAGAAAACATTGTAGATGTGACATGTGACGCTCTGTAAACACAAGAAAATACTCGCAGGACCGGGCCGCAAACAAGTACTCTTCAATTAGTTGAGGATTGCTGATGTAACAATTCAAACACATGATACTTTGAATACTACTAGGCTAGCTCAAAAAAATTTTATCATAATGCGGGATTGGAAAGTATGTAAGAAATTGTTCTTTCTTTCAAAAGTACTCGCACTTACAAATATCAGGGGTTTAAAAAGGTATTTTTTTAAAACGTTGGCTTTTTGAGAAAGCATTTTATTTTAAAATAAAATTCAAGGATTTAAAAGTTTTTAAAAATTCATGGCATGGCAACGTGAACCATTTAAATTTTAAAAAAATCTAGTAAGTATTAGATGTTTAAAAATAGGACGCAGACGTTTGCTCCAAGGCATGGCAAGCGCAAACCATTTTCATGGAAATCGCAGTTGAAACGGGATGACAATTTAAGTACATGCAAATGACAACTCACTGTAGTTTTTATTTTTAATGGCAAATGCGGACGGGAAAACGGCCATCTTCCTCTCTAGCAGTTGACATCTTTTGTGTTCATGCTTACCATGTTCCGGAGTACATGTTCGCTCTAAATGATTACCCAAAATATAATGAATTTAAAAAATGACTCGTGTTTTCAAAAATAGTGTAAGAATTAGTTTATTTTTTAGAAAGTGATTGAGTTTTAAAAAATTCCTGTTTTCAAAAATCTGAGGAAATACTTTTTATTTAAAATTGTGCCTCCTGTGGAGGCACAAACATGTCTTTTTTTAGAAGCACGATGATGACTCCAGCGGAAGCTAATTCGTGCCTCCATGGAAGCATAGTCGTATTTTTTTTTAAAATTGATTTTTTCACCAAAACGTATAGAAAAAGCGTGCAAAAACTGGGAAAACCAGAAAAAACCTTTTTAAACACCGAAAATACGTACACAGAAAAAAAATCCTGAGAAAACATTGTAGATGTGACATGTGACGCGCTGTAAGCACAAGAAAATACTCGCAGGACCGGGCCGCAAACAAGTACTCTTCAATTAGTTGAGAATTGCTGATGTAACAATTCAAACACATGATACTTTGAATACTACTAGGCTAGCTCAAAAATTTTTTATCATAATGCGGGATTGGAAAGTATGTAAGAAATTGTTCTTTCTTTCAAAAGTACTCGCACTTACAAATATCAGGGGTTTAAAAAGGTATTTTTTTAAAACGTTGGCTTTTTAAGAAAGCATTTTTATTTTAAAATAAAATTCAAGGATTTAAAAGTTTTTAAAAATTCATGGCATGGCAACGTGAACCATTTAAATTTTAAAAAAAATTCTAGTAAGTATTAGATGTTTAAAAATAGGACGCAGACGTTTGCTCCAGGGCATGGCAAGCGCAGACCATTTTCATGAAAATCGCAGTTGAAACGGGATGACAATTTAAGTACATGCAAATGACAGCTCACTGTAGTTTTATTTTTAATGGCAAATGCGGACGGGAAAACGGCCATCTTCCTCTCTAGCAGTTGACATCTTTTGTGTTCATGCTTACCATGTTCCGGAGCACATGTTCGCTCTAAATGATTACCCAAAATATAACGAATTTAAAAAATGACTCGTGTTTTCAAAAATAGTGTAAAAATTAGTTTATTTTTTAGAAAGTGATTGAGTATTAAAAAATTCCTGTTTTCAAAAATCTGAGGAAATACTTTTTATTTAAAAAGAATATTTTTTACAACACAATCAATTTTGAAGTAGCAAACATTTTTTCAACATACAAAATGTTGAAAAATGTGAAAACAATTTTGTTGCAAAAATTCGAAAAACATTATTTTTCTATAAATCTACTAAATGCTCGGTTATTTCAAAAAGTGTTCAAACATATAAAAAATATTATCTAGAAGGTTAAAAATGTAAAAATTTCTAATTTTCTGTTTTTATTTACAAATTTAAAACTGTTGACATTTGTCAAAAGATGTTCACATGTTTCAAAAAATGTTAAAAATGTTTGGATTCCAAACATTAGGTCAATATAGCCACCCATTAATGAAGCAAATTCCTTCACGGCTCCTTGCATGGAGCCGTGAAGTACGACTAAATAGAAGTCGTGAACGGATGAAATACAAAGCGAAAAAGTACGACTAACGGATAAGTAAACCTTGGCGATTGAGTTGGTTAAATAGAAGACGTTGGGATAAAAAATCGGTTGAACGAAAAAAATCGATAAAGAGTCGTGGTGAGAGAAAGTGAACCGGTTGACAAAACTGTTGTCGAAACGCTTAAAAGGGACTGTGAGAGACGATTAGCTTATTTTTAGATATACCATGTATATAGCTGATCGAGAACAAAGTAAAAAAAACTTTCATTTGAACCGTAATCGAGTTGCAAAAAAGAAGTGCTTCGTTTGATAGCTGTGTCTATCAAACAATCAAAACCACATCAGATACTGTATTGTAATTCTTGATATATGTGCCCAGGGTGGCAGGCCATCTTGATTGTAGAAAAAGTTGGGGCACAAAATTGAAATTTCTGTTGGTAGTGGTAGTCCTGGAACTGTTGTTAGCGAGTTGTGTATTCCTTATCATGCCCCAGGTTGTACACAAGTACTCCTCATGCTCATCATTCACTCGAATTGAGGCTACAACAAATTGATCCTACCAAGGTCTATGCGACATCGTTTACCGAACAACACCGACAAGATGAAGGCTGAGTTGAGTGGGTCTACATTGTGCGTCAGGGAGTTGGTAGGTGGCAGACCGACAAGGTAGTCCATGTGTCTAGGTCATCACACACGACATTCTCAACGCATGGGGACACGACCCCGTGTGGCATGTGGGAGCCCGATCGTGGGGCATCAGCATCATGATCCATGAGTTGGAAAAGGACGACGCTAAGGGCATCCACAACATTTAGAGGCTACATGACATCTAAGCTTGGGTCCACATCCCTGCGTCTAAACTTTGGCCAAAACCATGTAGTGTATCAAATTCAGTTTAGCCTCTAAGGTGGACCCCATGGCAGGCATTATGCACATAAAGAATATGTTTTTTCAATCAATCAATCTAGCATACAACATGCACTAGTGAGAATGCCAAGTATGGATACAATATATTTTAGTCTAAAATGGAAGTTGGAGGTGCCTCTAAGATTGGAGTCGATGGTTACCATTTTAGCTTGAAGGCGGTCCTTTGCAGTGCATGGCGCCAACCTCCAACTCATTAGAGGCGGCCATGGAGGTGAGAAAAGAGCACATAGTGGCTGCTCTAATGGGGCACCGGTGTGGAGGCGACGTCGTGGAGGGAGGCCTTTGCATAGCATGGTTGGTAAATTATGTCGCATGGAAAATTGCTAGGTTTGCAATCAGGGGAAAGGGAAGAAGAACGGGATATCAACGTCGTATAGAAAAACCCCGTAGAAGGGTAGTATAGACCGAAGGATGAAAAAACTTGAAGAAAAAGGTAACGGCATGCATTTTTTTGGTGAAATGCATTCTTTTGTTAAGAGAGAAGCCTAAAGCATTCCCATTGGTTGTATGAGTAGTTCAATCCGTCTTCTAAAAAAATCTTCTCCCTCCGCTTTTAAATATAAACTATTTTAGAGATTTTTATACGAGCTATATACGGATGTATATAGATGTAATTTAGCGTGTAGATTCACTCATTTTTCTCCGTACATAGTTTCTATTGAAATCTCTAAAATGTTTATATTTAAAAATAGATGGAACAATACTGTTATTTTTTAGGGGTTATGAAATAAAATGAAATAAAAAAGTACTAGTTCAGTCCCGTGTTGACGACGAACTGGACCAAAACATTTGGGCTTTAACGGCCCAGCAGAAGCAGAACCTCTCGTTAGCTTCTTTACTTGACCCCCGAGCCCTCCGGACCCCGGCCCTTCTCCTCCCCATCGCCGACCGCCATGGCCGCCGACCCTAGCTCCGACCTCGCCAACGGGGCACCCGCCCCAGCCCCCGCCGGCGGCGGCGCCGACAAGAAGAAATCGCGCGAGAGCGAGCGCCGCCGCCGCCGCCGGAAGCAGAAGAAGAGCAAGGCGCCCGCGTCCGACGCCTCCGCGGGGGACACCGACGCCGATGCGGCCGAGGAGGACAAGCCCGACTCCAAGCCCCCGGTAAGTGGACGCACCCCTAGGGTTCGCGTGGGGTCAGCGACTGTCTCTGACGCTGGTTTGTGCTGTGCCATGTGTGTGTAGGTGGAGATCGAGGTCGAGTACGTGCCGGAGGAGCCGGACCTCGCCGACGGCCTGCTCGCCGACTTCAAGAGCATCTTCGACAAGTTCACCTTCAAGGAGGCCCCCGCCGCCGAGGTACCCCGGAGCCCGTCGATTACAAACCCTACGAATCTCTCTCTCCAGTTTTATCTTCTCTGCCGTGGAGATTGCGTCTGCGCTTTCTTGATGGGTTCGTGGTGTTGTGCTGGCAGGATGGGGAGAAGAAGGACGAGGCCGCCGACGCGGCGAAGAAGGGGTCGGGGTCCGACTCTGACGACGACGAGGAGCAGGAGGCCCAGCAGAAGAAGAAGGAAGGGGGCATCTCCAACAAGAAGAAAAAAGTCTGCTTAATTTTCTTTCTCTGAGTGTCTGATTGTTAAATTACCTGTTTTGTTCTGCTTTCTGTGAGGTGCTAAGCATGAGTTTTGCTGCTTTGGTTTTGTGTTTTGTAGCTGGAACAAAGGATGAAGATTGCCGAGCTGAAGCAGATATGCAACAGGCCCGACGTTGTCGAAGTAAGCCACTCCCTCCTTTTTCTTTTGTGAACCAAGTGTGCTGGCAGTGTGATGTGCCTTTATTGCTTTGAATGGATGTGTTGCCGCAGCATCCTATCCTACCACACTTATCTGTCTAGTGTTTGCATTGCCAAAGGTTGCCAATGCTAATGTGATCTGATCTCTGCCAATGACCTCTAGTTGATATAACTCAAATTGCATCTGAGAATTTGCTTAAAGTCATGTACCATTGTCGTCTGGTATTGCAGTTGCCATTGGCTGCAGGCTTTGTAACAACGCACTTCGATTTTAACCTTGGTTCCTAACAGTGAGGGAGTACACAATAAGTTTCAAGGCCACTCTAAAAGGTTGTGTTAGTCTTGATTGCTCGAAAACTGTGGTAGCAAATTTTACCATCACCTCTTGTTCATATAACTAAAATTGCATTGGAGGATTTGTTTTAAATCATGTACTATGTAACAATGCACTTTGTTAGTGAGGATGTGTTTGAAATTATATAGGCTTTCTGTTTTATCCGATCAAATAACCTGTAGTAAGGTTCACTGCAACTTAGAAAGCTTATCTTGGGCTGCATTGCTAGAAAAATGTGCCACTAACTTTCACCTTTCATAGTTCTAAGATTAAGATGATAGCATGCACACACATGTGCCCACCCAGCTTGGGTTGGTGGTGCATACGATGAGTTGATGTCACAAAACTATTTGTTGTGTGCCATCTTCACTAACTCATTGCAATTAACAGTGTAAAATTGTGTATGGATTAGCTTAAACTGATGGTATTATTCTCTTCCTGCCAGGTTTGGGATGCGACTGCATCGGACCCCAAGTTACTAGTCTATCTGAAGTCTTACAGGAACACGGTACCTGTCCCAAGGCACTGGTCTCAAAAGAGGAAATTCTTGCAGGTTTGTAATACATGTACCATGGATAATCTTGTTCTGCATAATTTTTGAAGGAGTACTTGGACACATCTCTGAGAAATAAACCACACAATCATAAAATAGTGTTGTTAGTAGTGGAGTTGGTAGGCAGATGCAAAGAGATCATACGTTTTCTTTGAACTCCACATGTAAAAGTGTTGGAGCATCTCCCTCTATTAATATCTGTCATCTAAGAAATACTGCATGCTTTCATGTATTGTTACAAAAGTACTTTTTTCTCCATGGACTTGCATCTTAATGCATGTTGTATTAGAAGAAAGGACTTAGGAGCATCAAAACCTACATACCACTAGGGCCGCCATGACAAAATGATAAAAAGAAAGCTAAACTTCAACAAAAGAAAGAAAATCAAAAGAAGTCAAAACACATTTTTTTCTCTCGAACATGCATCTAAATGCAGAAACAGAACACAAGGGCCAAGGGACAGAGTAACATGCCAGAGCCAAATTCACTTAATCCCGAGGACAATTGGGTATTATCCTTGCATCATCTAAAAATGTAAGCCCATAACTGCGGCTGTCTGGGCCAGCATGCATATGCTAGTGTAACTTATTGCAAAGTGACATGGAAGTACCTTTGGGGTGCGTGTTATTAGAAGAGGGGAGGGAACATAAAGTCAATAAGGTTTTTCCCCTCCTTATACAGATATATAATTCTTGCAGGGATGCTGCAACTTCCTGGGAGCAAGGTCTTGGTGGTACTGAACTTGAGTGACTACTGTAGTATAAATGCTAAAGTGTTTGATCTAGACATCTAGTTGATTCATGCTAGGCATCTCCTTGAAAAAGATTTTGGTCTATATAGGATCTTGAGTTCTTGATCTTTGGTCCTCATTTGTTTGCATATACAATTACATCATTTTCTCAGGCCTTTGCAATATTTTCTTTACATCTCCAAAACATGAAATCATACTTTGCTTCATATTATCTATATCTTGTCAAATAGATTTTACATCACCATGTTGTTTCTTTCAGGGCAAGAGAGGTATTGAGAAACAACCATTCCAACTTCCTGACTTCATTGCTGCAACTGGAATAGAAAAAATAAGACAGGTATCTTAATATCTTAGTCTTTTGTAGCAAATGCTATGGACATTGTATCTCCCTTGTCAACTTGGTGACATCAGGAGATTAGTTTTATTGGCACTTTAATTCTTATTCCGTAAATTGGCAAGATGGGCAAATTGTAAGTAGTTTTCCAAATGCATTTTCAGGCATATATCGAGAAAGAGGATAGCAAAAAGTTGAAGCAGAAGCAGCGGGAGCGTATGCAGCCAAAAATGGGCAAGATGGATATTGATTATCAGGTCAGTTAATTCCTTGTGAGGCCAATATAAGTTACACACAGAAGCACATGCCATATATATTTGTGTTCTCTCCATAGTGGGCAAGATGGATACAGTCATACAGAGCACTATTTACTTTTCCCCTGATTTATGAGGCGTTGAATATCGCATGCCTGTGCTTTCTCCTTGTGATATACTCCCTCCGTTTCTTTTTACTTCGCATATAAGGTTTGGTCAAAGTCAATCTTCATAAAGTTTGACCAACTATATAGAAAAATCTATCAACATTCACAATATGAAACAATGATCATTAGATTTATCATGAAATTAATTTTTATATTACATAATTTTGATATTGTAAATGTTGATACTTTTTAATATAAACTTGGTCAAAATTTATGAAGTTTGACTTTGACTAAATCTTATATGCGGAGTAAAAAGAAACGGAGGGAGTACTTATCTACACGTGTATCTGGTTTGCCAGGTGTTCTATTACCTGCAACCTAGGTATCAATGCTGATAATGTACATGTGAAAATATCATAGCTGAGAAGCAGGATGTGTTTGTTCCAGATGTTTAAATTTTATAGACACGAGTTACCTTCTGAATGTTTGACATGCAGGAAATCTAAGTCCCACCACAATTTTGTTATGTGCAGGTTTTGCACGACGCGTTCTTCAAATATCAAACAAAACCAAAATTGACTAGTCATGGTGACCTGTACTACGAAGGGAAAGAGTTTGAGGTACTGTTTGCTTCGCTCTCTTCTTAACGTCAGAAACAAAGATAATTGATACTTGTTTGGGATATCAATATGTCTGTGTTCTCAAACCTGGCTCACAAAGCATAATTGTATACGTATGAACTCAACAGGTCAAGCTTAGGGAAATGAAGCCAGGTATGTTGTCCCGAGAACTTAAAGAAGCTCTTGGTATGCCAGAAGGTGCACCACCTCCATGGCTTATAAACATGCAGGTATTGTTCTGGCAGCTGGTCTCCTGGTTGACTGATCTCTTGTTATTGGCCCAGCTATTAACTGACATCAAATGATTCTGGCAGAGATATGGTCCTCCCCCCTCTTATCCTTCACTGAAGATTCCTGGTCTGAATGCCCCGATTCCTCCTGGTGCTACTTTTGGTTACCGGCCCGGGGAATGGGGAAAGCCTCCTGTGGATGAGGTATATTGACAACAAATATACTTTTTATTGGCGGCTGTAGTTAAATGCTTCTAATGAAAATAAATAAATTTCTGATCTGTTTGTTTCTTTTGGCTGACAGCATGGACGCCCCCTATACGGAGATGTTTTTGGTATCCTGCAGTTGGATGAACCTAATTATGATGTATGTTTGATCAGCTAAATTTTCTCGAAATTGAACTGCAGCTCTACTAGTTAGCTGACTGTTGTGTTGCATTATACTCCAGGAGGAGCCTGTTGACCGCAGCAAGCATTGGGGAGACTTGGAGGAGGAAGAGGAAGAGGAGGAAGAAGAGGAAGAGGAAGAGGAAGATGAACTAATGGAAGAGGACGACATGGAAACTGGCATTCAGTCTGTCGAAACCACCATTTCAAGGTTCTAAAATAATTATTTGATGACTAGATTAGGTTCTTCTCTAAAGGAACTATGTTATGATGCTTCTTCTTGTTCTGTTAATAGCACTCCCACTGGCGTGGAAACACCTGACGTTATTGATCTTCGGAAACAACAGAGGAAAGAGTCTGAAAGGCAAACAGATAAGCAGTTATACCAGGTAAGCGCTTACCTTCAGTTTTATGGCATTTCAGGCCAAGTATTGTTATGGAGCCTTAGTTTGCCTTATTGCGATTCATAACCAACATTTTGTTCTTTTTCATCTGAAGGTTCTTGAGCAGAAGGAGGAGAAAATCGCACCTGGAACCCTCTATGGGTCAAGCCATACGTATGCAACCCTAAAACAACCTACTCATTTTTTAGTTTCTTACAGTTATTTTTTGTAATGAATTTCTGTTTCAATCATACGGAGAACTCATTCTGTGTCTATATTTTCTGATGGATTCCTGTTTCAACCATATGAAGAATTAATTTTGTATCTTTGCTTCTTTTGCAGGTATGTGGTTGCGCCACAGGATAAAGCTGGAGTTAAAAGGGTGAGCTTTTGCATTCCTTGCACTAAGTGTACAGTTATTCCCATTTCATGCATGCTTTGGTGATTCGTTGACACATCTTCACTGTTCTTTTTCGCAGGTTGATCTTCTCAAGAATCAAAAGTCCGATAAAGTGGATGTCACCATACACCCCGAGGAGCTCGAAGTTATGGACGATGTTTTGGCAGCCAAGTAAGATTACTTTTTAGTTATCCGGTTGTTATCGAGCTTTGTCTGTGAATAGCGGCAAGCCAAATTGCTAACACCATTTGTTGAAAACCATGAAACAGGTACGAAGAAGCGCGGGAGGAGGAGAAGCTACGGAACCAGAAGGAAGACTTCAGCGACATGGTGGCGGAGGTACGTTTTATGTTTCGCAGGAGTGGTTTATGTAGCTTTTGATCTAGAAGCAAATATCAACCTTCATCGACCTGAACCCCTTTTCCCCCTCTTATCCACAGAACGCGAGCAAGAGGAAGAGGAAGCACGAGAAGGACGGGAAATCTTCCAAAAAGAAGGACTTCAAGTTCTAGATGGCGTCACTGTGTTATCGTTTCTCTTCTGTCTCCCAGTTGTAGCCTGTACTCTAAATCAAGTTGTATGTGTATACGCATGCCTCTGGCAAATGTTGAAGTGCTGGATGAAAGGACCAAATGAAAAAAGGGAATGAAGCTGTAGTCCATGCATGAGAACAACTTGTGATGTTAAATGTAACTGCTAGTATAATTGACATAAGTGGTGAACTGCAGTACTCGGCTAAAACCTGAGGGTGAAGCTGTATCGTTGAATTACTGTTTTGTACTAGTAGTCATCTGACTATGAGGCTGTCATCACCTATTGTTATTTGCGAGTTCCCCAGATTGTAACACATTTTTAGGAAAAGTGTACGCTTGTTATTGGTATCGCAAAATATCTAGTTTTACAGATGATACAAGAATGGATGTGTGTACGTAGCAAAAACATGCATATAAACATGCATATATTTTACTTCATTCGTACCAAAATATAGGTACGACGGCCTCTCTAGCAGCACATGTCATCCTCTGGGGTCCAAGAGATTCCGATTTTCTATTGGTTGAAGTTGTACCGTGGTAGGGAAAATCCACCACATCTCCCCCTTGCGTCGCCTCCTTGGCGGCTCGAGGGGTCAAACCCTAGCCGCCGCGAACCTCCTCTCTCTTCATTCTAGTCTCGCCGCCGCCGGAGGGTGCCTTCGGCTAAGTCCAGGCCGGCCCCAAGGAAGGTGGTGGCGGGGCTTCTCTCTTTCCCGGGTTGGGCGGCGCGGGCGTTGGCGGACAGGGCCAGATCCGCCCGTGCTCTGGCATCGGCGAGCGTTGTCCGGGCGGGCGGCGCTGGCGCCGTCGTGCGCGACGGCTAAGTCCAGGCCGGCCCCAAGGAAGGTGGCGGCGGGGCTTTTCTCTTTCCCGGGTTGGGCGGCGCGGGCGTTGGCGGACAGGGCCAGATCCGCCCGTGCTCTGGCATCGGCGAGCGTTGGCCGGGCGGGCGGCGCTGGCGCCGTCGTGCGCGACGAGCGCGAGCGCGGCCAGACGGGGAAGCGAACAGGCGCTGGCGCGGGCGCGCTCAAGCGCGGCGACGTGCGGACGCGGGAGTGGCCAGGCGCGGGCGTGGTCTACTACGGCAGGGCGCGGGCGCGGGTGCTCGCTGAGGGCCATGCGCGACCTGGTGGGGCGGATCTGGATCGGCCGATCTGACCTAGGCCTGATCCAGGTTGATGCTCAAGGTGGAGGTTGGGTGATGGCTGGTTGGATCTCGGTGCTGGGAGGGAACGCTGCCGGCGAAAGTCATACTCCGGCGATGGTTGGAGTTGTTGTTGATGGCGTCTTCGGGCGTCGTTTTACTTCTTGAAGGCATCGATGTAGTAGTTTTCGCATCCCTTTCTGGTATGCTCCGGGGGAAACCTTAGATCTGGTTTACCAGATCGGATGATGTCGGCGTTCTAGCTTTGCTTGGCGTCGAGTCCCTTCTCGAGGGCATCATTTTGGAGATTGATCCGGTCAGAGGGGCTTGTGGCTAGAGGAGTGGCTCTTGGGGCCGATGGGGGTCTTCCCGTTGGCGGCGGCAGTCGGAGCATCCTTCACATGCGAGTGCGGCGGGCATGCTATGTCCATCAGCCTCGTAGGATCGGAGTGGCATATGTTCACCCCTAAGACATATCGTTCCTCTCCGCTGATACGATGTTGGTAGATATGCGTGTGGCAACCCATATGATGGGTCTGACCTTCTGGCGTCTTTTATGTAACGTGGTGCTTTAGGTGTGACTTTGCCGTTGTTCAGGTTTTCGCCCGGTTTTCCTCTAATAAACCAAGCAGTTCGGGTCCTCGTACCATCTTCTTCTATAAATGAATATAACAACTCTCCTGTTATCGGTAAAAAAAGGTTGTACTGTGCATCAACGGATTGCATTTAATACACGGCGGTGCAGAGCGATGTAATGTTAGTGTTTATAGGACGGAAAAGTAGTTGATCATCATGGAGTCTAAGGTTCAAAGCAAATAATTAATCTATCCTAAAGACTTCAAAGCGTAGGTGCGCTCATTTGTATAGGGGAATACTTCTTATCTATAGTCTGACAGAAGTCCAACGTCAGACCAGCCCAACACCATCCATTCAACTGAAATCTAACGCCCCACAGATCGTACCTTTTAATAAAAAGAAAACAGAAACCAATTGGCCGATGCGCAACCCCCGCCCGAAATCATCTCCCTTATCCCTCTCTTTCCAATCTACGGAGTAGAGACTAACCGGCCTGACCTCTTCCTCAACCTCGCACGTTCTGCCCTCCCCCCGCTGCTCACCACCTCCTGCTCCCATGGTCATCGAGCAGCAGGGTCACCCATCGGCCAACCCTGCCTCCCTGTTCCTCCTCACCAAATCGGCTTCTCCATCGATGCATCCCTCAGATCGATATCACAGGTGCGCGATGCTGGCATTAGGGATCGAGACCCCCCCCTCCCTGTCCTCCTCATCTGTGATTTTTTATTGCAGCAAGCCACGTCTACGATGTGTCAAATCACGTGTACCATCGACTGCCAGATTAGCACCATCCTGCCGGAGAACATGCAGTCGGTTGCAAAATCCCCCTACCCCATCTTCAAATCGAAGGCAGTGGCGGAGCTGTTACCGGCGACCCGGAGCACTTGCCCGGGCTCGTACGCGAGATGCTGCTTGGCCATAACATCTACATAGCGTAGTAATTTGTTAGTTTAGCTTGATTTACCCCTGATTTGTTGATTCTACTTGTACTTTTTGCATAAGTGATTTTATTTTTATTTCATTCATCGGTGTATTAATCACTGGTTTCAAAAAATTAAGCTTCCAGCATGCTCTAATTATGCACCCTTTAAAAAAAATTAAGCTTCCACCATACACTAATAACTTTGTGCTTCTACAATGTTCTCATTTTGCTAGAGTCGTTTAGAAAAATGCTTCTGTGCCTATAACTCATATTTTTGTGCTTCTACAGTTTTTTAGTGCTTCACCATTGTACGTATCTTACTACGGTCGCATAGAGAAATGCTTCCATGCCTATAACTCAAATTTTTGTGCTTCTACAATTTTTCAGTGCTTCTACAATGATTTCTACTTTTATGTAACACGTTAATATAGCAATGTTCTTTTTCTTCTCAATTTTCTATGCTTCCACTGCATATCATGTATGTTGTGATAGATCAAATTGTTGCTTCGCGTAAGCCATGCACATTTCATTTTTGTGTGCTTCCGCTGTCAATTATTTACGTTTTGATAATTCAAACATTCTCTGGTATTCTCAGGTAAGCTTCTGCTCTATGTTTTGCGCCACATGATGTCAACCGCGCACCATTGTTTTCTCAAAAGCCTTGCACCAACGTCTCCATAGAATGGCAGCTACATCAATCTGAAGGCAGTGTAGGAGGTGGTGGACACATGGGCGGAGATAGCGACGAAGGCCCTCCCCAAGGATTCGCTTGCGACATAGTGTGAATTCGAGATTCCGCAACCTTGACCAGGACATTGCCATGTTGTGCTACTAGATGGCGACAGTGTCCATTTTCTTGGGTCCATCGAAGTGGCAATAATTTTTATTCTGTGATATTGCATTTGGGTTCTCTGTTGCGCCGATGCAACCCAAAACAATACCATTGCTTCCCAGCCACATTGGATGTTGTAACCGTTTTTCTTATGTATTTTTTTTTGTAAATGTATCAAGTTTTTGCTGCATGGAAGCAAATTCCTTCATCCTTGGTAGAAACTTTTGTTTGTTATAAGAACAATGTAGAATTTATGTTTAAGCAAAAATAAACTTAACTGCCGCCTAGAAAAGAAAAATTAAATTGCAATGGAAGCAAATTTTCTAGTCGACAATAACAAACTCTTGTGTACTTGGAAGTAAATAATAACCATTATAGTCGGCACGAATTTCTGTTAGCTCGAACACTATTTTCTATTAGTTTTGGTAAATTTGGTTTTAGTTGAAGCAAACTGTTAGTCGTTGGAAGCAACATGTTGAGTGCTGAAAGCAGTTATGTCATGCAATTATTGGAAGCAAAATAATCGTACCAGTGCATGTGTGGGCTATAGATCAAGGATACTATGTTCGAAGGAGCAATGAACGTAATAGTAGTACGTAGAGAGGTTAGCCAGGATAGGGGAGCAGTTATGACAAAAGCAATTAATTAGGAAGCAATTAAACAGCTTGGATGCATCTCATCCAACGGCTGCTCACTAGTCTGATAGGTGCAAAGTGTCTATAGTCTGATGCTTAGTGGTGTCCATTAGTATATAATTTGAGATAGTTCACTATTAATGTAAAAAGAAATAGTTTACTGTTGACAGTGACAACTAAGAGGACCACGTTTCATAAATGGAGATGATATAGCTAACGGGCATGCATGTCCTGACACACTTCTTGATTCCGTTTTATTCTTTTCAAAAAGCGATAACTTTTGAATCGAGCATCGAAACGAAGATCCGTTTTTATCGTTAGGTTTCTCGCGACGAGATCTTCAAAACTAGATCCCATATGACCATGTCTCGATAAATTTTCTAAAACAAGCAATTTTGGTGTTAAACGAGGCAACTTTAGTGTTAAACATAACCAACACTATTACATTATATGTATTAATGGATTTGAGAAACTAATTTTTCACCGTATATGAAAAACTAAGCATCATCGGTAGGCAACTTTGTTGATAACACTGTATTTTGATACCGCCATTTTGTATTGTGCTTTTTGCAGGATAGTTGCTTGGTTTTATGAATATAGTTGCTTGATTTGCTAGGACAGTTGCTTGTTTTTGCTACATATTTGTTTGGTATTTAAATATAAGGTAATCATGCTTCAAATACATGTTGAAGTTTTTTTTAATATATGATGAATATTTTTTAAATGCATAATAAAATTCCATAATACACATGAGAAATATTTTTTAACATACATTAAAATACCCCCCCCCCCCCCAAATATTAATTTAAATGAATTTTTTTTTCAATTTTTTGAGCTAAAAATGATTTTTCTATCTTTTTTTAGGCAAAAATGATTTTTCTATCTAAAGAGCGTCGTATAGGCGGCCGTGACTTCTACATCGCCGATTGTACGCAGAGGCCGATGATCGGTCTCTCTTTTTGCCAGGCCGTACATGGGCCGCTCTCCCTGTCTTCTCCCCCCCCCCCCCCCCCCCCTTGTTTCCCCCCCGGCCGCACTCCAATCGCCGCCGCCGTCGTCCTCCCCTCTACGTCCCCGTCTCCGCCGCCGTCACCTCGTCAGGTATCTCTCCCTCTCCATCTCTAGAACCTCTTTCTATAACTCTCTCTGTCTCGCGCTCTCTTCCTCCTACTGGGTAGAACGGACGGTGAGTGGCCGCCGGCGGGCGATACAAGCTTGCTTCTGGATCCCTGCCATATGTTTGTGGAGTTCCAGTAGATTCGATTTGGGCGGTGGCGCTTCTCGTGCGTCCCGACGGTTTGACGTTGGGACCAACCTAAGCCTGGATTGGGGCCTGGGGATTCTGATCGCTCTGCTTCGCTCCATTGTTTCCAGCAGCCTGCCCTGTTGGACAGCGTAGGTGAAGCGCACCTCCACCGGCTAGAGAGCGGCGAGGCATGGCTGCAGCGGCCAAGGAGGTGGACAAGAAGATGGAGCTTATGAAGGAGGTATTAGGGCTACATTCCCTCCTCATGGATGTTTCTCTACCTTGTTGATGCAGTCCTCCTTTTGATTTGATCTATGACAGTGAAAGATACTAGATAGATAAAAATCCGCATGTGTGTGTTATTACGTTCAGGTAAGAGCACACGAAGTGGCGATCGGCGAGCTCAACAACCTGCCTCCATCCAGGGTAAGCATCCCTCCTCCTACATCTCCAACTCCTGGACCCTTGTGAATAAATCTCTGCTTGAATTTGGTGAAGTCGAGGCGATGGTCAGTTGGGCTGTTTTAGTTAGTGTGATGCATAGTAACAACTGACGACGTACCACCTGCCTGACTGACTTGCTGCGAAAACGCGCAGGCCGCGTACCAGAAGACCTGCAACATCTTCTTCCGCAAGGACATCAAATCGGCCGTGGCGTCCCAACAGAGTATGTATGATGCTCATGGCTTGTGTTGCTGTTGTTGGAAGTGTGATGTTGTTTTTTTCTTGTTTTTCCATGTGCTTCATGGTGCTAGTAACATGATTCCTCCTCTCTGAATCTTATTCAGAGCAACTTGATATCGCCAAGGCGAAGCTGCAGAAGCTGGATCAGGCATCATGAAGGTTCACTCTGCAGAAACTTGAAATTGCAACTTATGCTTCTGCTTCATTCATCCACCTCTGTGAACCGATCCTCTCTGATAAAGTGTATTACGAGTTCTAGACAACGTGCAACTTATATATATAGCTTTCTGTGTAACAATGGTGTCGTTACAACCTGGTTGCTAGTTATAGTGCAAGACAAATCATTTCTAGCAAAGTTAATGCATGAAAGAAATTTGGAAGTTGTAGTCCATTCATGTCAATTACTTATGATGAATCCGATGTTAAATGTTAGTGCTGTCTGAGAGAGTAAAAGTAGTATCCTTGCTAGTGGATATGGGTGCTGAACTGCAAAACTGGTAGCGTTAGTGTGAAGCATTTGAGTGTAGTTGTATCGTTGGGGGAGAATAAGATCTGCTAAGCTTTAGCGTAGGCTTATTTCGGACTAATGAGTCATGTGAGCGATGTCGGACACATTGATGAGAGGCTCCTCGGAGTTCTTTGGTAGGTTAGTTCTGATGTATGCCTGTAAACTGCGAACGGACTTTCAGGTTGATGCTGCAACTCACCACTTAAGACATCATCACTTAACACAACGGACACATTCTTATGAAATGCTTGTAAACATCTAACAAGTTGATGAGGTTCAAGGACTGCATTTGACGAAAACATACAAGGTCGACAAGAAATACGCCTTCATCACTGACCATGCCGCTGATGGTTCACAGATAAGCTTCAGGAGGACATAGAGGTAATGATAAGCTAGATTACCATGCACACAAGATGTGTTCAATTACAGAGTTACTGGCCAAGGTCAAAACAGTGAAAAAGAAATAAACAACTACACATGTACTGAAAACTCGGCTCGACAAACCACCGTCAATACCAGAACACAAACAAATGCATGGACAATAGGCCAATAAGTTGTGACTTCTCAGTAACATATGCCCCTGGATCCTCCTTTGCTGCATAGAAGGTTCAGAAAACGGACAAGCCAGCAGTGTGTCGACAGGTTCAGAATTTAGGTCCTCTGGCGAGGTTATCCTGAATTTCAGACAGAGGGAGATACGAGTTCAACAAATCCTAGCATATTGGTCTGATTTGATTATCAAATTCCTGTCCCAGCGTCTCTGGATCTTTCTGAATGCAGTCAACGAACTGAAAAATAATCATCTTGTTTATAGTTCAGAACATGTGGTGAATAATAAACAGAGAGGAAAAGAAAGCAGGTTTACCTGTCAAAGCTTTTAGATAATACAACAAATGCTCAGATGAGCAATATTGTTCAATTTGGTCATTTTAAGCCAGGCCTTACCTGTGGAAGCCTTCGGTATTTTGATATGACAGCGAAATTACTAGGCTTCCGTCAGCACAAATCCCCAGTTTGATTTCCCAAAACTCCAACAAGTGGAGAGCAAATATTGAGATTATGGGTATAATACACCATTATCATGACCACATGAGGAGGATGAGTTTCTGCAGTGAAACCAAACCTGTTAATATCACAAGAGAATAATGTCAAGTACTGTATTTTCCCAGCCTTTAAATAAAAGTACTGTAATAGGTGATCCATTACATGGATGGCCTGGGAAATGCCTCCAATAGCATATAGTCGTACGATCTGGGTGTTTAGTCGACAAATAACTGGATATATGGCAGAACTATACCTTAGACACATACTCAGTGATCACTCGACATAGCGCCCGTCAATTACGACCACTAGCTGGCTTGTTGCTAGCAGTCTGCATCTTTCTGATAGCTTGTGGCTGCATTCGTCGACCACCAGTACTCCCAGCGACAGTGGGAGGCCCTCCTTCGGAAGCCCTGAGACGCGCTTACAATTTTTTATCTTCAACATCATGAGAGGATCGGAGGCCACACAGCCCTGCAGGAAGATGTACGAGATGCGAGCGACCCTCAAAATGGAGCTCTTGCAGGGACCTAAGGAGCAGAAGGGCTCTCTCTTGATCATCTGTTAGTCCAGTTGCATCCAAATAAAAAAGCTTCAGACTTCGGAGGCAGGTGAGGCCCTTGCACAATGACGTGTTAAGGAGAGACAAGTCATCGATCTTAAGACTTTCCAGTGCTGGGAATAACTCATAGCTAAGAATTTCCTCGATTGGTTCACAACTCTCCAAAGTGGCAAGGTAATCCAGGACAGGGGATCTGAGTATTTCCAAGTGCTTGAGGTTCACGAGTGATTGCAAGCCCTCTAATGTGACGAGTGAACTACAGTACCAAATTTCCAAACGTTCGAGCGACCTGCAGGAATGCAGCTGTAGAGATTTCAATCTAGAGTTCTCCAACAATACCAAAGACCTAAGGGTTCCAAGCAATTGCATCCCCTCTATGGCGACGAGGCATTTGCATTCACTAATTTTCAAATCTTCCAACACTGTACATGAATCCAGCTGTACATATTCCAAATTTCCTCTAAATACTTCTAATTTCTTGAGGTACGCGAGATTACCCATAAAGCAGGGATGCATAGTTTCTCTGGAATAATCCCACCAAACAAGATGTTCAAGTGATTGTGGGAGAAGACATATTCCGTTTTGTTGGGCATCCTTCAACTCCTCAAGGGAGGTAACTCCAGCGAAGCCTTCCATACTCCCTTCCCCTCCCTCCTGAAATGTTATCTTCCTGAGATTCAACGGAATGTGCATGAGTCTGTCTACAACTGATCTTGATTGTGTCTCATCTGCATGTCCTGATGACGAAGCCTCGAAAGCTGAGAGAAGGTTTGATTGAACATTTCCTTCCTTTTCTATGTTTAACTGTTTCAACTGCGGACACTCATATACATCTAATTCCATTAGGTTCGGCGAGTGTTGCAGCATTACAGATAGCCACTTCCTCGTTATTCCACATCCTCTAATATAGAGACTTTCAAGAGATGGAAGAGCAACATCATTCATGTCTTCACCTGTGTGCTCTGGCTCAACATCTAGAGAAAAAAGTTCTCTACAGTACTCTATTTTTAAACTCTTTAAATAGATGAGCTGACCTACACCTTTGAATGAAATAGATGTTAGGATTTCGCAATCCATTATCTCCAAGTATTTGATATCCTTAAGATTATGGAATGCCAAAATTCTGTCATCGAGTGCCATCATCTCACCAGAAGGCTCGCGCGAAAGTCGGTTGCCGCTAATTTTGATTGTTTCCATGGAAGACCCCTCCATTGTCATAATTGTTGAAACTCTGCAGATTAATAGTTCAGAAAATATGGCTGAAGGCGGAAGGGGGATCTGCACTTGCAAATGAGGACAATCGGACATAATGATTTTCCGCAGACTGGGCAACAAGGACTTATGCTCAGTTTCATAGTCATTACCTTTCTGAAACAGATCAAACACCTCAAGTGCAGGACAACTCTGGATCTCCAGCACCCTTAAACTAAACTTCATACCCCCCATGGAAGTACATGAACATATCTGTAAATCTGGCATTCCATCTAAAACCAGCTCCTCCAATGACGGAACCAATACTTCTCTTACCCTCTGCATGTTGCGCAACTTCAACCTTTTAAGAAACCGAAGCATTACCAGAGATGGAAGTATTCTCCATTCCTCGCAATCCTCTAGATGAAGCGTATGCAACGGCATAAAGAAAGCAACATTCAATACTTGCAGATGGAAAAACTTGCTCAAAACAAGAGGCAAAGCCTTCTGCTCAGTATGACCATCCTGAAGTTTTAGATACCGAAGACGTGTAGGATTTCCCAAGCTACACAGGAAGGAATTAAAATCAGCAGATGTTGCAGACATTTGCAGCAGACGCAGATTATGCGATTTTCCAAACACATCTTTGAATGATTTGAAGAAAAAGGAGTCATATTCCCCAATTAAGACGAATGTCCTCAACTTTCTCACTGATGCGACTATATTTTGCAAGAAAAATTCAAACTTCTCATTACGAGGTATGTTCCCAGTCTGATCATCCCTCTGATACACAGAATTGGTCACTATAGACAAATGATGCACGGTTGAAATTTTTTCATTGCATTGAAAACCATCCAAAGCTGCACACTCAGTTCTTGAAACTAGCCTTGCAAAATCATGTATCAGGGTAGACATAGCATAGCAAGTTTGACTAACAAGAGAGGATCGTTTTCTTTCAACCTGCTCAAACAAGCCCAGGTTCACCAGGCTTGTCAGATAGCACCTTCCAATTTCCTCCAAACTCTTACTTGAATGATCATGCTTCACAAATCCTTGTGAAATCCAAAAAAGAACAAGCTCCTCGGCAATAAATTGATAGTTGTATGGGAATATAGAACAATATGATAAGCATTGTTGTAGCTGGTAGGGCAGCTCATCATATGAAAGCTTCAAAGCATACATGATGCCACCAGTGTGTCGCAATGATTTCCAATCACCGATCTTCAGAATGTTACTCCAGTGATCCACAGTAAGATGCTCTCTTAACATTGCCCCTACAGTTTCTGCTGCTAATGGGTTGCCTTGTAACCTTTTTGTCATCTGCCATGCAAACTCGCATAGACTAACTTTCTCTTCATAGTTCTCGTCACCAAATGCACATGCTTTGAACATTAGCCAGAAATCACTATCTTTTAAACCATCTAGTTTAATTGGTCTAATTGTCCCTCTCTTATTTGTAATAGATAGTTTTCTAGTTGTCACAATTATAATATTGCCATTTGCACCATCAAACTTGAAAGGAGCCAACAATCTGTTCCATCGGCAGTCATCCATTTCTTCCCAAACATCATCTAAAATAAGTAGAACCCTCTTTGATTTAATATGACCCTTCAAGACCTCCTGAAGCTTGGAAAAGCTGCAGACCCCATCATGTGTTTCTTTGGAGACATAATCTAACATCTCTCTCTTGTAAGTCTCATTTCATCAAAGTCGTTAGACACCCAAATCCATATCTTGTGATCAAATTGACTGTCCAAAGCTGGATCATTGTATACAAGCTGAGCGAGAGCTGTCTTCCCAACTCCTCCGATGCCCACAATAGGCAGAACAGTTACACCAGGAGTTGATTTGTGTTCTTTTATCAACATTTTGATGGATCTCTTCTCTCCGGCTCTCCCATACACTTTCCCTTGAACAAGACTTGATGTTCTTCGGCGTGGATCTGAGATTGTAATCTGGCAGTGACTAGAACTTGCACCACCAGTCTGACCGCCCAAGTATCCTCAGAAGCCCTGTGATAGCCTCTCGTTTGCCTTGCAGCTGACTAGTGATGTCTTGTATCCTTTCGGAAAATGTGTCCTTGTTGCACCCGTTTGGATTAGCTGCGGCAATGTGCGTTGACTCCTGATCCTGATAAGTTCTTAACCTTTTTCTGCTGCCAGTTGCAACAGGCGTAGGAATCGTAGTAGCATCAGCAGTGCTGCAATGAGAAAAGATCATTAGTTGGCAGTGAGAACCTTAATACGCTCATAAGCAGATGTATGTAAGAAGGTTCTACAATATGTGCCGGCGCAAGGTATAAAATTTTTAGGTACCTTGACGGGTGACTTGCTCCACGTTTGTGGCCACAAGCTTTGCTATTGAGATTGCGCAAAACTGATGTTCCCATTTTGGTTGTGCACATAATCTCCTTTTGACAGTGCTTACATTTTGCTCTGGCAGGCCCTCCGTTTTGTTCAAACTCTATGATATCAAAGTGAATCCATTCCTTGGACCGTAACCTGCCATTACTGCTACTCTGTACACCATTACCATTTTCACTAGATCTCTCAACAGTTTGCTGCGTTCCATGTCCATCCGTTTGGAGCAGTGTCTCTGATTAAGTATTAAGGCAGAGCAAAAAGTGGACAAGATATTTCAGCATAGTCGTCGTGCTCCAGGAAAAATGAAATTGGAACTGCCTATTAGTTCAGCAATTACTTGGATCTGAATGCATCACCAGCATTACATAACCTGGTTGGAGCTCCTGCTGGAGCCTGCAGTGGTCGAGGTCGTCGACCACATCGTCGGCGTCGTAGAGCAGCTCCTTGAGACGAGCAAGAGCTCGGGTCAGCGGCTTGTTTCCGGCCGCCCTTCCCTGCACGGCAGAAACCACCATGTCCACTGCCTCGACCTCGGACTTGAGCCTCTCCATGTCGTTCCCAAGACCAGCTTGGCGAATCCAGGAATCCAGCTTCCCGCTGGCCGTGAGATTTGTAAGGACAGTATCTGCAAGCCACCCAATCGCGGCCTCCAGGGTGGTGTCTGCCACCGCCTCCATCAGCAGCAGATCCCGGCGGAAGCAGTAGCAGGAAAATGGACGCCTGGAGGATTGGTGGCTTCGACCGGCGTGTTGGTTGGGGCTGCGTTTTCTCTCCGGCCTGGTGCTCTGCATGATGAGATACACGCCTATCGAAGTCATGCCTATAAAGCATGGCTGCAAATCCTAAGCAGGACCTGGTGCCAAACTAATGATGACTCTCACTGTTAAACCCTGAACTAATATATCCTGTGGCTGAGGAGGCCTGGCGAACGTTTGATGAAAAAGAAAGAATAAGAGGTATGTTCCTTCTTGGGATAAAAGTTTCAGGAAACAATCTTCTAAGCCTTTTCTATATGCTTTTTTGTTGTCTTTTTACTCAATTTGTACTTTATAGTGTAGAATGTATTCCGAAAATAGGTTTTCTACCCCTTTGGAGATAGAGAAATCGAACAAGGTACACGATCGCATGATACAAGATGATGAAATTGTTAGAGCATATTGTAATATCTCTATTAGCTAGGGGTTCCCTGCATATTTATCATCTGTACATGTATTATATATTGTGGTCTTTGGCCCTCATGGAATACAAGTTGCATATTCCGAACATGGTATTAGAGCATTAAGTTTATTTTCGCACGCGCAACTCGTGCTTTTTCGATCCAATCGTGCCCGTCGCCGGCCGCCGCCGGCCGCCTTGGTCCGTTGCTGTCACCCATCCATCTGCTAGCTTCATACGTACTCCCTCAGCTCAAAAAACGTTACAGACGGAGGGAGTAGCAATCAATCCATCCACCTGCTTGCTTGTGTGTGCCAGCGGCCGACCCATCCAAGGCGCCGCTCCAGGACCTGAATTGCAGCGTGGACGCCTTCTACGAAACGTGTGCTCCTGGCCAAGCTCCTCCCTGCCGCCGCCACCGTCGTCTTTGCGTGTTGCTGCTGCTGCTGCAGATTGAGGCGTGCGGATCTCGCCGGCCCTCGTCGTCTCCCCGTTCTGCGCACCGCCGGCCCCTAGTCGCCGCCGAGTTGGTATCCAGAAGCCGCCGGATCTCCACACCGCCGCCGGACGCCCCCGCTCGGCCGCCTCGTCTCCCATACGCGAAGCTGACCAGTACGTGCTGCTTACGGATCCATCCAGCCAGTGCTGCGTACCATCCATCCAGCCTACCCAGCACCCTAGCTGCGATCTCATCTGGTTACTTTGCAAAAAAAAAGCAAAAAAAAAAGTATTCTACATCGGGTATGCATCCCTCTCGCTGCCCGCTGTCCGTTGACGGTGATTCCTCTATTAATCCCGTCTCACGTCCGCGTCGTTTCTCGATGCTTGGTGCTCATTCGTCTGCGACATCGTTTCATCATGTGTCTTCGGTACATGATGATTGTCGCTCTACATCGACTCCTCTCGCGACTTTCACCGCCAGTGCTGGAGTATCTGGCACCATTGACGACGCCTCGCACATGTGTCTTTCCTCGACATTTGCTGCTGGTCTGCCTAAGGCGTCGTCTCCTCCCTCGGCATCTGCTGAGGATGTCGGTCCTGCCATACCGCATTCTCTACTGGCTTTCTCTGGTGTCGGTGGCCAGTCCACCGTCGATGCTACTATGTCGGCTGTTTCAGCCGTGTCCTTCACTGAGCAGGAGATTGTGCGACTACGTGACCCGTTGACTTCCTTAGTCTTCCTCGTGGGATGCTTCTTCATCGACTTCCTCCGTTGAGCCCCTGACTGAGCATGATATTACACGGCTTCGAGGTCTGCTAGCTGCGTTCTCCGACTCTTCACCGACAGGTTCTGCTGGTTCTGCTATTGACTCTTCTGGCATTATGAGACCACCTTCTACACAGGCAGGTACATCCCCGTGGATTGTTGATACTGGAGCTTCTTTTCATATGACTCATGATTCATCCACTTTATCGTCTCTTCGATTGCTTGATTCACCTGTTCATGTTCGTATTGCTGATGGTACCTCTCTCCCGGTTCATGGTCGCGGCACTCTTAGTACTTCATCGTTTATTGTTCCCGATGTTGCTCATGTTCCTCGACTTACCATGCAGCTTATTTCCGGTGGTCAGATTGTTGACTCTGACTGTCGGGTCATTCTCGACTTTGGCTCTTGTTCTGTTCTCGACCGTCGCACTGGTTCTCTACTTGGTGCAGGTCCACGTCGTCGTGACTCTCAGGGTCTTTGGGAGCTTGACTGGCTTCATCTTCCTTCCGCTGCTACTACTGTCAGTTCCCCCTCTTCTACTGCCTTATCTACCAGCTCTTTTCAGCAGTGGCATCACCGACTTGGACACCTATGCGGCTCTCGTCTCTCCTCTCTAGTTCGTCGTGGTCTTCTCGGATCTGTCTCCGGTGGTGTCTCTTTAGACTGTCTGGGTTGTCGCCTTGGCAAACAGATCCAATTGCCTTACCCTCATAGTGAGACTGTGTCTCAGCGTCCTTTCGACCTTGTTCACTCTGACGTGTGGGGTCCCGCTCCTTTTGCCTCGAAGGATGGTCATCGTTACTATATTATTTTTATAGACGACTTCTCTCGATACACTTGGATCTACTTTATGTCAAATCGTAGTGAGGTCCTATCCATATATCAGCGTTTTGCTGCCATGGTTCACACTCAGTTTTCTACGCCTATTCGTGTGTTCTGTGCTGACTCTGCTGGAGAGTATATCTCCAAGATGTTGCGTGGAGTTCTTGCTGAGCAGGGTACTCTTGCTCAGTTCTCTTGCCCTGGTGCTCATGCTCAGAATGGCGTGGCTGAGCGCAAGCATCGTCACCTTCTTGAGACGGCCCGTGCATTGATGATCGCCGCTTCTCTTCCCCCTCGCTTCTGGGTTGAGGCTGTCTCTTTCAGCCCTCTGCCGCTTTTCAGGGTGCCATTCCTCTTGAGCGCCTTTTCGATCGCTCGCCTGACTATTCTATGCTTCGATCGTTTGGTTGTGTTTGCTTTGTTCTTCTTGCTCCTCGCGAACGCACCAAACTATCCGCCCAGTCTGGTGAGTGTGTTTTTCTCGGATACAGTGACGAGCATAAGGGCTATCGCTGTTGGGATCCGGTGGCCCGTCGGATGCGTATTTCTCGAGATGTGACTTTTGATGAGTCTCGCCCCTTTTATCCGCGTTCGACCTCGTTTGCTACGGAGGATCTGTCTTTTCTCCTCTTTCCTGATTCTCCTCCCTCGGTTCCTCATGATCCTTCTCCTCCTCCTTCTGTTGATCCGGTACCGTCTCCTCCGCCTTTGGTGCCATCTACTCCGAATCTTTCCTCTTCTTCTTCATCATCGTCCTCTGCACCTTCTTCCCCAGTGATTCCCTCACCTTCGCCACCTCATGTTAGCACTTCTCCTCCTACCTTTCCTTTTCACTATACTCGGCGTTCTCGTGTTGTTCCCGAGTCCTCTGGTGCACCCCCTACTTCTGGTGCACCACCTCCTCCACCATCTTATGCTCTTCGTCCTCGTCCTTGTCCTCCTCCTAAAGTATACGATCCTGATGATCCTGCTACCTACAGTGTCTTGGCCATTCTAGAGCCGACCACTTATCGTGAGGCTGTTGTCCATCCTGAGTGGCAACTCGCCATGGCTGAGGAGATTGCTGCGCTTGAGCGCACCGGCACATGGGAGATTGTTCCTCTTCCTCCTCAGATTCGTCCGATCACGTGTAAGTGGGTCTATAAGGTTAAGACTCGTTCTGATGGTACTCTTGAGCGCTATAAAGCTCGTCTTGTCGCCCGTGGCTTTCAGCAGGAGCATGGTCGTGATTATGATGAGACGTTTGCTCCGGTGGCTCACATGACCACTGTTCGGACTCTTCTCGCCGTGGCCTCTGTTCGCTATTGGTCTGTGTCTCAGCTTGATGTAAAGAATGCCTTTCTTAATGGTGAGTTGCGTGAGGAGGTTTATATGAAACCACCACCTGGGTATTCTATTACAGATGGCATGGTTTGCCGTCTTCGTCGCTCTCTATATGGCCTCAAGCAGGCCCCTCGTGCCTGGTTTGAGCGCTTTGCTTCTGTAGTCACTGCTGCTGGTTTCTCCCCCAGTGCTCATGATCCGGCGTTATTTGTTCACTGTTCTCCTCGTGGTCACACTCTTCTTCTTCTCTATGTTGATGACATGATCATCACTGGTGACGACCCTGAGTATATCGCCTTTGTTAAGGCTCGTCTGAGTGAGCAGTTTCTCATGTCGGATCTTGGTCCGCTTCGTTATTTTCTTGGGATTGAGGTTTCCTCCACGGTTGATGGATTCTTTATTTCTCAAGAACGGTACATTCAGGATCTTCTTGCTCGTGCCGCTCTTACTGATGAGCGTACTGTTGAGACTCCCATGGAGCTCAATCTCTCTCTTCGTGCTTCTGACGGTGATCCTCTTTCTGACCCGACTCGTTATCGACATCTTGTCGGGAGTCTTGTCTATCTTGCTGTTACTCGTCCGGACATTTCTTACTCTGTCCATATTCTGAGTCAGTTTGTTTCTGCTCCCACTACCGTCCACTACAGCCACCTTCTTCGTATTCTACGCTATCTTCGTGGGACTATCTCTCTTTCTCTCTTCTTTCCTCGTTCCAGCTCGTTACAGCTCCAGGCCTACTCCGATGCTACGTGGGCGAGTGATCCTTTGGATCGTCGATCACTATCTGCTTATTGTGTTTTTCTTGGTGGTTCTCTCATTGCCTGGAAGACGAAGAAGCAGACCGCAGTTTCCCGTTTGAGTGCAGAGGCTGAGTTGCGAGCTATGGCTCTTTTGACTGCTGAGGTGACTTGGTTACGGTGGTTACTTGCAGATTTTGGTGTCTCTGTGACGGCACCCACTACTCTATTGTCTGACAGTACAGGTGCTATCAGTATTGCACGTGACCCGGTGAAGCATGAGCTTACCAAGCATATTGGTGTTGATGCTTCCTTTGTTCGTGCCAGTGTTCAGGATCAGATTATTGTGCTCCAGTATGTGCCTTCAGAGCTACAGTTGGCAGATTTTTTTACGAAGGCCCAGACTAGATCACATCATCATTTTTTCCTCTCCAAACTCAGTGTTCTTCATCCACCATGAATTTGAGGGGGGTGTTAGAGTATATTGTAATATCTCTATTAGCTAGGGGGTTCCCTGCATATTTGTCACCTGTACATGTACTATATATTGTGGCCTTTGGCCCCCATGAAATACAAGTTGCTTATTCCTAACAGAGATAATACTCTTACAAAATTGATCCTGAGAAAATCGGTGCACACATGCATCTAAGCTACCTACAACGAGCATCATCAGAACTAAGCACAACCCCATGCTACACCCTAGCACACCTACACTCCACGACAACGCTCTCAAGAGGAACCACGACGACGTCTTTAAGAAGAGCGCAACACCCACGAGTGTCGTCGCCGCTACCGAGTCCAGCCAGACAAAGGTCTTCACCTGGGGCTTTGACACGAAAAGAAGAACCACGATGACGTTTTCAAGAAGAGCGCGACATCCACGGGTGTTGCCGCCGCCGGCGCCAAGGCACATAGATGTTGCTCGGTAACTCACTCGTGTCACTGATGCAGCCAGAAGGATTGCGAGGAGGTCTGCTAATTCTCAGATTCGGATCAGGACACCGCCCTACCCGCGGCTCCTTGAGAAGAATTAATGTAATGTTATATTGCATGAGAGTTTTTTAGATTAAACATATTACAATTATATATATGCATATTTGTATAAAAATATGTTGGTGTCGTCATTGTCGTAATCCTTCAAGGGGTAGATTTTTTTTCTCGCATCTATTGTGTGCTGGTCCTTGGGTGGAATTTAAACTAAAGTGAATACAATTGCCAGGGTTTATGCTGCTGCTACCTTAATGCCTAAAGGGAATATCTTCCCACCGACCAACCGGCCCAAGCTTCGGCTGGTCGGGTCGGCCTCGGCCGTATAAGGAGTGATCCTTTTTGTTGCAATTGATTCGCATGATGCTACAATCCTAATAATAAAATGCCACTAGTTACATAATTATGGTATTAAAATGCTATTAAGTTGATCTATGTCTTTTTCGCTAAATGGATGTATCTAGATTTATTTTAGTGCTAAGCACATCCATTTAATAGAGTGCCATAAAAATGTTACTATGCTCATTCATATTATTTACTGCTTACATGGATGTATCTAGATGTATTTTAGTGCTATGTACATTCATTTTAAAGTGTGTCACCGGGGATGACGGCACTATGTTTTTTGTTGCAACATGCAAAGGGAAAAGCTACCACTGACTATTGATTTTTGCTATAAAAAAATGATGAAGTTGTTGGGGTCATGAATTTTGTTGCAACCGTTATTGAAAAAACTACCATCGGTGATCAAATTTGCTGCCATAAATTGATAGTAAATATGATATACAACAATTTTTATCATTTTTGTTGCTACAACAGTAAAAAAGCTTTTAAAAAAATACACACAATATTACTTTTTGCATCTGTGTATCAGAAAAGCTGTAACCGACATCTAAAAAAGCTACACGATACGAGTTAATCTTTTTTTACAAAAAGATATGCAGTAATTTAAGCCATTAGATGCCCACGATCTGATGACTGCAGGCCAAAACAAGAACGACTGACTGGCGCCTATCACTGCCCATACCTAAATGCTCTCGTAGTACTACTTTGGTCAAAATTATGCGATGTGTGGTCTTATGTGACTTGGTGAACCTGGGTTTCTTTGTGCAAGTTGAAGGAAAAGAACTCCCCTCAGGCCGTACTCAAAATTATGCTATGTGTGGTCTTATGCATGATTTGGCGCCCGTGTCTCCCGTGTCGCTCCATAGGGCGGCACCGGGGACCAAACCCTACCGCCGCCAGACACCACCTCCAGGCCACCACGACGCCGCTGCCGCAGGCCTCTTGCCGCGGTGGCGGCGCCCCAACTGCCATGGCGGCTTGGGGAAGGAAGGCCCCAGCGACTCGAGGTGGGTGCTACGGCGCCCGCGCCTGTCTTCGGAGCGCGTGAGGCCGGGGCGGCGCCCTTGTGCCGTGCAGGGCGTGGCCGTGCTGGTCGGCGCCTGAGGGCCTCTAGCGGAGCGGCGACATGGAGGCGGCGGCGCGCGGCCGTGGTGGCCGTCTTCTGTCTGTAAGGAATCCGACCTGGATCGTTCGCCTTAATCTGGGCTTTTGGGCCCCTATCCGGGCTTGAGGGATCCAGCCGGGAGTACTGCGGGATCTGGCTGTGGCTTTGGCCACGCCGTCGAAGACCTACAACGACACGTTGGGTTGCCCTCTTCTCGTCTCCCGTTCCTGTTGGAAGATGACTGGCTGCATGGTGGCCGGCGAGTCTTGCCAATAATGGCGGTGGTCCTAGCTGGGGTTCCAACTCGCGTGAAGACAATGGTTTGCTGATGCCGGTCCTCTTTGATCTGGCCGGAGTGACGGGTTCCGGAAGGCTCCGCCAGTGATTTTCCTTGGGCATATGTCTGGAGATTGCTGGATCGGGTGGGATTCGGTCGCAACGCAAGGAGTGGCGCGAAGCTCTGCTTCTGTTGCCATCATGGGAAAATCCATGGTGAAGTCAGAGGTGAGAATGTCATGAAGGCTGAGATTGGAGTTCTTGCAATGCTGATCGGAGTCTTTGCGTCGATGAGGAACTGACTCGGAGTTTCAGGAATCTTGGCAACAGTATGTAAGTGGGGGCGACAACACAGGTGAAGTTCAAAGTCCTACTTTTCAGGATGAAAATCCAAGGTCTGGGCTTAATTGGTTGTGCCTGGCAATGGTCTTGCTGAAGACATTGTTTTGAGAGCGGTGACTATTTTCAGGGTGAAAACCCAAGGTCTGACCTTAATTGGTTGTGCCTGGCACTGCTTCCTTCTTGAAGGCGTTGCTTTTAAAGAATTGGACATCAGGTGTTGGCTTGGTGGTGGTTGTACTGCTGCTGCAAGAATTGTAACTCTGTAGCGGAGCTTTTCTTTTTATTTCTTCTCTTTTTGTTTTGGTTGGCTGAGTGCATCCGTACTACCTTCTGGGCAATGCGCAGTTGCAGAGGTCGGGTGTAATTGGTATCTTTTCGATATTAATATATTCTCCTTTTCCAAAAAAAATGCATGATTTGGCTAGGGTAGTTTCAAACACTGAGTGTGAAGCTATGGATGGTCTGGGGTACAATGAAATGTTGCCAACTATACATCATTTGTCTATAGTAACGGTGGTCAGACTGGGAACATGCCTGGTAGTGAGAAGTTTGAAAGAAATTTGCAGAGCATATTTACATCAGTGGCAAAACTAAGGACATTTGTGTTGACTGGGCAGTATGAATCTTCCTTCTTCGAAGAAGTATTCCAAAAGGCATATAGTTTGCGCGTATTGCAAATTTCTGCAACATTTTGTTGAAGTTGATCCAAATTCATGTATGAAGCTAAAAGGAAACTTCTGACGGAGCGGAGCGGAGGCCCGTCGCTGGTAGGCTTGGGCCGCTGCGTACGGATCAATGTTGGCCTAGTTCTCTCCTACCGCCTAAATATACATTGTAAGCAGCCGCACGGGATAGTTGATCAAGTTGTAAATCCCTCGGCGTTTGTAACATTTTCACAATAAGGAATAGTTCGCTGGCTAGCACCCGTGGTTTTTTTCTTCTTCGCGAAAGAGTTTTTCATGTTAAATCTGCACGTCCCTTGTGTTGCCTTTTCATTCTTCTTGTTGATCTTTACCGTGTCGATTTCCTAACACATCTGCTGATTTCCATTCATTCAGGTATAGTTTGGTGAATCATATACATCTTAGATATCTAAATCTTGATGGTCATGTTGAGCAGGGGGAGCTGCTCGCTACAAGTTCACTTGTACGACGATTCTGCTGTTCAGGAAAATGCTGCTTTGCCTGCCTTGCAGAAGGTCCGTCTAGAGAATTGCGGAGAAAAGCAAGCAATTCTATCGCTGGAAAAGCTTCCGTTCCTTACAACGCTCAAGTTAACCAACATGTGGGGAGTAAGAGAATTACTGGTTCCTTCATTGGAGGAGCTGGTTTTAGTTAATATGCCCGGGTTGGAGAGATGTTCCTGCACTTCCCTGGGGGATCTGGTCTCTAGTTTAAGGGTACTGGATATAAGGAAGAGCAGTACACTTAAGGTGTTTCATATGTTCGAGAAAGCTCCGGAAACTCGGCTTAAGCTATTGGATTCTCTGCAGCTTCATTCCTGCACGTCTCTTGAAGATTTGAGAATTGAAGACTGCAGATGGATCACCGCAGTAGAGGGCCTTGACCTTGTGAAACTCAAGCATTTGAATGTATGGAAAAACTCAAGATTGCGTGGACCTATAATAAATGATTTAAGTGTACTTACCACATCAATCTGCAAGGGACTCACCTGTCTCCAGCACCTAACAATTCAATCTTTGGAATTTGAGGCCAAGAGATTAACAGATGATCAAGAGCGCGCTTCTGCTCCACAAATCCCTGCAAGATCTACTGTTTGATGGATGTGAGTACCTTGTGCATCTTCCTGCGGGACTGCACAGCCTTCCCGCCCTCAAGAAATTGACAATCATAAGTTGTAGCCGCATATTAAGGTTTCCAAAGGAGGAAGTCCCACCATCGCTGGAAGAATTGGTAATCAAAGATTGCAGTGTTGAGTTGTCAGAACAATGCAGACTGCTAGAAACAAGCAAGCTGAAGGTAACAATTTATGAGAACTGTGACTGAAACTGGGTGGCTTGCTAGGCAGTAGGCACACGTTACTAGCTGTACAATATACTAGATCGTCGATGGCGCGCGTTGCCGCGCCCATCTATTTGATAATAAAATGATATGTTAGAAAATGATCAAATAAAACATATTAAATTTTCATAAACATATCATATGTTAGTTGCTAATTGAGGGAAATCTCATATATAATCGGTAAAAGCAAGGTTTTGTATGAAAAGATACACAATAATGTATCAATGAAATGGAAAATAAAAATTCCAGCAGTGCATTGCATGATACGATACTTTGCGTGATTTTACATTCAAATGGCAATATTCAAAATCAATTATTTTAAGTCCAAATAGATCACCTAAATATAAATCCTATGAACTCATCATGAGAATCTTATTCTTGTGAAGAATCATGACACAGTGATATAATGGTTGAATATCTACCAAGAGCATCTTCTTATTTTTGATTCTGCAATGGAAGAAAGGGAAAACTCAATATGTCAAAACGAAACAAAAATATATGCAGTTCTCAGAGATGGGCGATATTCAACCTGAAGTCCTGAATTAGCATCTTGGCGATTGAGCTCATTTACAAATAGGAAAACCCAATCTATATATTCAAACATCATGAAGTGATTCAGGCGTAAGGTAAGAAAAAAAATGTTTTTGCATTCTAGCTTGGCCAACGTAACATAATAATCCTCAAACAAATAACTGTGTTTATTACAAAGACAACAAATTAGGTATTCCGGGGGCTACGAAAGGTTACAAGGTCCCAACCTTGTTTTCCATGTAGTTTTGTCCTAAACAAATCTTAACAAACCAAAAATTACATTGTTGAAACATCATGCGGAGAAAACTATAGGGTAGACCGCCAGGCCCCCCCATCGAAGCAGGCCGGATGTCGCAGGTGAATAACCGCCAGAGCGTCGGAATCCCACAAAAATTTGCATGTGGACCTAGTTTATGTGTTCAAGTGTGGTGGAAGGCCCATGGATGCAAAACATAGATCCCGGGTGTGACCTTCTTCATACATGAATGCGATAACACATAGAAAAAGATTCGTGCACACGTGTAGACGCGTACTCCCGGAGGTGAATGATCTTGTGGTGAAATGTGTCCAACCTTGCTTCTCCATGTACATATATATGTGCTAAACAAGCACAGATGGAGACAAGAAGTCCATTATATATTGGTCCACGCTGGTACGGAGAAAGCTATAGGGGTAGACCTGCTGGTCCCCCCCGATCGTCTACCCCCCTAGATATTCTCCGGATGGGGGTAGCCCGTTGGACATTTGTCTTGGGTTGTGTTTGGTTAGGTCATAGCTAGGGTCATTACAAACCATGTCTAGGGTTTCGGGGGTGAATGAACGTCGGAGGGCCGGAATCATTTGGAAAACCTGCATGTGGAGCTAGATTATGTTTATAAGTGTGATTTAATGTTTGTAGATGGCATATGTAGGTCATGTGTTTGACGTTGTTCACGGACATGGGCTAACACTTAGTAAAATCGTCGATCCGTATGTGGAAACTCCCGGTACGGGTCTACCGGTGTGAATAATGTGGTGAAATGTGTTCAACCTTGGTTTTCCATGTACATATGTGCTAAACAAACATAAATAGATAAAAAAGTCCATTGGTCCATCCTCGTACGGAGAAAGCTATAAGGGTAGATCTTCGGGCCCCCCCGATCTAGGGTTTCGGAGGTGAATGACCGTCGGAGGGCCGGAATCATTGGAAACCCTGCATGTGGAGCTAGGTTATGTTTATAAGTGTGATTTAATGTTTGTAGATGGCATATGTAGGTCATGTGTCTGACGTTGTTCACGGACATGGGCTAACACTTAGTAAAATCGTCGATCCGTATGTGGAAACTCCCGGTACGTGTCTACCGGTGTGAATAATGTGGTGAAATGTGTTACACCTTGGTTTTCCATGTACATATATGCTAGACAAACATAGATATATAAAAAAGTCCATTGGTCCATCCTCGTACGGAGAAAGCTATAAGGGTAGATCCGCGGGCCCCCTAGATCTAGGGTTTCGGAGGTGAATGACCGTCGGAGGGCCGGAATCATTGGAAACCCTGCATGTGGAGCTAGGTTATGTTTATAAGTTTGATTTAATTTTTGTAGATGGCATATGTAGGTCACGTGTCTGACGTTGTTCACGGACATGGGCTAACACTTAGTAAAATCGTCGATCCGTATGTGGAAACTCCCGGTACGGGTCTACCGGTGTGAATAATGTGGTGAAATGTGTTCAACCTTGGTTTTCCATGTACATATGTGCTAACCAAACATAGATAGATAAAAAAGTCCATTGGTCCATCCTCGTACGGAGAAAGCTATAAGGGTAGATCTGCGGGCCCCCCCAGATCTAGGGTTTTGGAGGTGAATGACCGTCGGAGGGCCGGAATCATTGGAAACCCTGCATGTGGAGCTAGGTTATGTTTATTAGTGTGATTTAATGTTTGTAGATGGCATATGTAGGTCATGTTTCTGACGTTGTTCACGGACATGGGCTAACACTTAGTAAAATCGTCGATCCGTATGTGGAAACTCCCGGTACGGGTCTACCGGTGTGAATAATGTGGTGAAATGTGTTCAACCTTGGTTTTCCATGTAGATATGTGCTAAACAAACATAGATAGATAAAAAAGTCCATTGGTTCATCCTCGTACGGAGAAAGCTATAAGGTTGATCTGCGGGCCCCACAGATCTAGGGTTTCGGAGGTGAATGATCGTCGGAGGGCCGGAATCATTGGAAACCCTGCATGTGGAGCTAGGTTATGTTTATAAGTGTGATTTAATGTTTGTAGATGGCATATGTAGGTCATGTGTCTGACGTTGTTCACGGACATGGGCTAACACTTAGTAAAATCGTCGATCCGTATGTGGAAAGTCACGGTACGGGTCTACCGGTGTGAATAATGTGGTGAAATGTGTTCAACCTTGGTTTTCCATGTACATATGTGCTAAACAAACATAGATAGATAAAAAGGTCCATTGGTCCATCCTCGTACGGAGAAAGCTATAAGGGTAGATCTGCGGGCCCCCCAGATCTAGGGTTTCGCAGGTGAATGACCGTCGGAGGCCGGAATCTTTGGAAACCCTGCATATGGAGCTAGGTTATATTTATAAGTGTGATTTAATGTTTGTAGATGGCATATGTAGGTCATGTGTCTGACGTTGTTCACGGACATGGGCTAACACTTAGTAAAATCGTCGATCCGTATGTGGAAACTCCCGGTACGGGTCTACCGGTGTGAATAATGTGGTGAAATGTGTTCAACCTTGGTTTTCCATGTACATATGTGCTAAAAAAACATAAATAGATAAAAAAGTCCATTGGTCCATCCTCGTACGGAGAAAGCTATAAGGGTATATGTGCGGGCCCCCTAGATCTAGGGTTTCGGAGGTGAATGACCGTCGGAGGGCCGAAATCATTGGAAACCCTGCATGTGGAGCTATGTTATGTTTATAGGTGTGATTTAATGTTTGTAGATGGCATATGTAGGTCATGTGTCTGACGTTGTTCACGGACATGGGCTAACACTTAGTAAAATCGTTGATCCGTATGTGGAAACTCCCGGTACGTGTCTACCGGTGTGAATAATGTGGTGAAATGTGTTCAACCTTGGTTTTCCATGTACATATGTGCTAAACAAACATAGATAGATAAAAAAGTCCATTGGTCCATCCTCGTACGGAGAAAGCTATAAGGGTAGATCTGCGGGGCCCCCCGATCTAGGGTTTCGGAGGTGAATGACCGTCGGAGGGCCGGAATCATTGGAAAACCTGCATGTGGAGCTAGGTGATGTTTATAAGTGTGATTTAATGTTTGTAGATGGGATATGTAGGTCATGTGTTTGACGTTGTTCACGGACATGGGCTAACACTTAGTAAAATCGTCGATCCGTATGTGGAAACTCTCGGTACGTGTCTACCGGTGTGAATAATGTGATGAAATGTGTTCAACCTTGGTTTTCCATGTACATATGTGCTAAAAAAATAGATAGATAAAAAAGTTCATTGGTCCATCCTCGTACGGAGAAAGCTATAAGGGTAGATCTGCGCCCCCCCCAGATCTAGGGTTTCGGAGGTGAATGACCGTCGGAGGGCCGGAATCATTGGAAACCCTGCATGTGGAGCTAGGTTATGTTTATAAGTGTGATTTAATGTTTGTAGATGGCATATGTAGGTCATGTGTCTGACGTTGTTCACGGACATGGGCTAACACTTAGTAAAATCGTCGATCCGTATGTGGAAACTCCGGGTACGGGTCTACCGGTCTGAATAATTTGGTGAAATGTGTTCAACCTTGGTTTTCCATGTACATATGTGCTAACCAAACATAGATAGATAAAAAGGTCCATTGGTCCATCCTCGTACGGAGAAAGCTATATGGGTAGATCTGCGGGCCCCCCAAATCTAGGGTTTTGGAGGTGAATGACCGTCGGAGGGCCGGAATCATTGGAAACCCTGCATGTGGAGCTAGGTTATGTTTATAGGTGTGATTTAATGTTTGTAGATGGCATATGTAGGTCATGTGTCTGACGTTGTTCACGGACATGGGCTAACACTTAGTAAAATCGTCGATCCGTATGTGGAAACTCTCGGTACGGGTCTACCGGTGTGAATAATGTGGTGAAACGTGTTCAACCTTGGTTTTCCATGTACATATGTGCCAAACAAACATAGATAGATAAAAAAGTCCATTGGTCCATCCTCGTACGGAGAAAGCTATAAGGGTAGATCTGCGCCCCCCCTCCGGCGCATGAAAGTTTGAAAACATAAAAAGAATTTATATGCTTGAGATACTATTACAATGGTCTAAAAAAATGTAAAAGTAAAAAAGAATTTATATGCTTGAAAAAAGAAAAGAATACAGAAACAAAAAATGAAAATACACCTAAGCCGACGGCCAGGCCGTCGGTGTATCTGTTATTAAAAAAAATGAAAAAGACCTAAGCCGACGGCCAGGCCGTCGGCGTAGGTCGTCGCCCCAAATCGGACAAAGCCCCCCTGGGGCAACGGTTGCCCACGCTCTCCCCCTCCCCTGTGCCCAACCCCCTCCCCGCCCCCACGCTCCCCCGACCCCGCCGCCGTCCCCACCTCCACCGCACCTCCCCACCTCCACCGCCGTCCCCACCCTCCCACGCGCCACCGCCGCCGCACCTCCCCACCTCCTCATCTCGGCCCGCCGCCACCGCCACACTCCCCACCCGCCGCCCACCTCCCCGTGTCGCCCCCTCCCCACCTCCCCGTGCCGCCGCCCACCTCCCCACCCACCGCCGTCGCCCTCTCCACCTCCCTCCTCCGCCTGCTGTGGCAAGGTGCCCGGCGCGCCACCTCGAGCTCGCCCTCCCCTGTTCACCCCCGTAGGTTTGTTAGGATTTGCTAGGATTTGTTTTGTTGAATTTTAGTTTGTTAGTTTTTGCTAGGATTGTTAGGATTTGCTAGGACTTTTTTTAATTTTGTTTTTAGTTAGCTTTAATTTAGGTTTGTTAGGATTTGCTAGGATTTGTTTTGTTGAAGTTTAGGTAGATTTAATTTAGGTTTGATAGGATTTGCTAGGAATTGCTTCAATGTAGGTTTGTTAGGGTTTGTTATGATTTGTTAGGAATTGCTTCAATTTAGGTTTGCTTTAAAATTATAGTGTTAAGGTAGATAGGGTTTTCCCCCCTTTTATTTTTATTATAGTGTTAAGGTTTTTTTAGGGTTATGCGAATGTTCATTTTTTTCTAAGTTTAGGTTTATTTTTATCTATGATATGTCCTTATGTGATATGTGTATGCAGGGTCGTTGAGGGACATCGCCACCGTCTCGAAGCCACCACCGTCATCTCGGAGCCGCCCGACTGCTTCCTCTACGCGCCGAAGGTGAGCTAGCACTCGGTCTCCCCCTTGAATTTTGCTATGTCACTAGATTCCATTTTGCACGTCAAGTCGCGTAACCTAGGTGTCACTTCCCATCCGCGAGCGTTACGCAGATAAATATGCATTAGTGGTCAGCATATTATGAAGCGTAACACTTGCGGCATTTACGGGACAGTCGCTGGATACGTAGATTGGGTACGTTTTCCATGTTCTGCTCCGGTCCGAGTCAGGATTTCGTCAGCGCCTCCACGTTGTTCTCCGGATGCACATCCTCTCGGCTTTTTGCCGAGACGTGTCTCAGGAGAGGAGCGGGGAGGTGCTGCCGAAATTCTGTCTCGGACCGGGGTGGAGCATGGAGAATGAACTTTGGGGACTTTGGCTTAGAAGGTCGTGAGGACCTCGAGAACGATGCACACACACATGGTGAGATAGTCACGGATATAAGTGACATAGAGATTCTCAACAAGGCACATGCCAATGATGAGCCTCAGAGTGATGATGATGATGAGCCTCCACCGTCCGAGGATCCCGACGCTTTATACGCACGTGATAGTGATAGTGATGATGGAGATGAGAATGAGCCTCAGAGTGATGATGATTATTATTAGTATTTATGTATCTCGATACTATATGTATGTTATTTTGGATGATGATGATGATTGTGTGCGGATGTGCTACGATGAATTGATGATGATGTTATTTTGTATCTTGTCGATGTGCACGTGCTATTTAAAATACTCTATGTTCCATGACAATGATGAGTCTCCACCGTGCGAGGATCCCGAGGCTGAGAGTGATGACGAGTATTAGTATTTATTTTCATCTTAATTGCATCGCGTCTTTATGCTTCTTAATTGCATTGCGTCTTTATGCTTAATTGTTTTATTTCTCTCAATGCAGGTGATTGGCCAATATGAGTGGCAAGGCATCACCGCAGTCCTTGCTTCAGGGGATAAAGAAGACGAAGAGTGGAAGAGCAACCACCTCAAGGTACGGCGCCGAGGAGGTAGGAGGAGGAGGGGATGCAGGACGAGGAGGAGGAAGAGGGGGACGTCCCCCGAGGTCAGACCGAGGAGGTACATTGCATCTTCATTATGCTTGGTATTTATTTTTCAACATGCTTCTTAATTGTTTATCTTTTCCGATTGCAGGAGGCCGAGGACGAGGTCGAGGACGAGGGCGAGGTACCGTCCTTCTAAGTGACATACCCTCCGCTTCCGGCGACGTGGCTTCACAGACCGCGTTCTCGGAGTCTCCAGACGAGGAGATTGACTCTCGAGACTTCGAAGCGGAGTCTCGAGACGAGGAGATGGTGACTGCGTCGGGGCCATTGAGTGCGTCGACGAAGAAGGCAAAGGTTCAGGGGGAAACAGAAGTCCCTAAGGAGGAGCCAGCCCCGGAGGCTCGGACCCTCATTGAACCTACTAGAACTGAGTAAGTGGCTATAGTTTCATTTCGTTGATACCAACTTGGCATGTACTAATGTTTGATTCTTGTGCAACAATTGGCTTCATCCTGCGGGGACCCGAGTCCCTGGATGCATGCTTGGAGCTATCATTAGGAAGTTTTGGCCGGGCTTATACACCACAGACAAAGGCGAGAGGAAGCTAGCCACGACTTGGAGACACTACGAGCTCGCAGATTGTCCCCCCTACGGGAAAGCTTCTGACGCCGTGATCAATAAGTTTTGGGTAAGGCAAAATCATGACTCTTCACACTTTTTTCGTTCATAGTTGATGACCCCGCCATGCTAACTCATGAATCCCACACTTTTTTGGTGCATGATTTCAGAGATTCTATAGGGTGGCTCCGGAGCACCAGGAGACGTTGAACAAGGCACTGCAGGCTCATTGTAAGAGGTTTACTAATCAGCAGTTCTATAACCAGGGTCATACCGCCAGAAGCCAATACAACATGGCGAAATCGGGCAAGCTGTTGCCGAAGCACGAGAATGTCAAGTCACGCTCGACGATGAGCGCGGAACAGTACGACGAGGTAAGTAAATTGTCGATGAGATTATATGTTAATGCTAAGTTGCAATTGCATCATCTGTTCTTCACATGCGTATTGATTTTTCAGGTTAGGCCCGATTGGGCCTATGGCAAGGAGGAGGCATGGAGGGCGTTGACTGCGAGGTGGCGCGGGGAAGACGAGGAGTGGAACGCCTTGAGCGAGCGGAACAAGGCGAACCGCGGCAGCGGGGGGACACATCGGGCTGGAAACCTAGGCAGTGAGCGCTACAAGGCCAAGCTGGAATACACATACATGGAACAACCTGCTTTTATTTCCCCTCATGCATGTTCCTACTTGGTACTCATAAAATCTCTTTGGCGATGCAGGAGGATAAACTAGGGAGGCCTGTCAGCTCATATGAGTCATGGGACTCGATGAGGATGATGGCGCCCGATCTCTCCCAGCCTCAGCCTCAGCTTCCCGAGTACTTCGGCACTGCCGAGAAGGACGGTGCTAAATACCTCGAGGCGATGATCGTTTTTAATCCAGAGTTGGATGACCCTAGAAGTGCGGAACCCGACCCCAGAGCGTTGGTCGTGTCTGGGGAGGCTTTCAGCACGGCCGTCTAAAGGTCCTGGATAGGATGACCCCACGCAGTCCCAATTTGAGCCTCACGCGGATCAAGGCTACCCTCGGTCCCGACGACCCCACACCGCCTCCTCGACGACGGCCTTCCCAGACTGGCTACGATGTAAGTTTCTCTCATTTCCATCCTTTCTGTGACAATACTACTTCCTCAGTGGCTTAGTTGATGAGATGGTTCAATTTTTGTAATTGTAGGCTGCTTTCGAGGCGGCCTACAAGGCCCACAACGACGCCTATTTGGTGGACCTTGCGCAGTGGAGACAGAGAGCACAAATACACGAGGAGTGGAAAGAGGCAAAAGAAGTTGTAAGTTCCAACCTTTCTTTTTTTCAAAAGATGACAAGTCTCAATTTTCATACTTTTGTGCAATGCCTGACATGTTAACTATCTTGCAGGCTCTAGAGAGTGCTCGGCTTACGGGAGTGCTCGTCGATATACCGCCACGACCTCCTCGAGCCGGGCTTAAGCCGGAGTTTGTATCGAAGTAAGAGTTCGCCCAGAACTACTACTACACCGGCTTAACCCCGGTAATTTACTTGCCCAATCAGTTGCTACAACTTTCATGTGCCTTGGCGGTTGCTAACTATTGCTCAAACGTGTAGGGAACGGGAGCCTCCGGGACTGGACCCTTTGGTCGTGTTGCTGCCTCGCCGTCGGCGTCCCGCGCGGTCACACCGGTGCACCCTGGCCCCGGTGGTTGTGGTGCCTCGCACGAGAGCACACCGGTTCATGGTGGCACGGGATCACCTGCTTCCGGTGCTGGTTCGACGGCGCCTCCGCACCGTCAGTTGCCTATCTTCACGTGCGGAGACCTCGGCTTCTGCGGCTCGACTCCCTCTCCGGACGTGATGAGCTGACGTGTAGAGGTCTCGTTTGTTGCGAAACGATGATTGGGATGCTGTTATACTTTGTATCCATACTATGTCTCTTATTTTGCATGTTTGGAACTTGTTATGCTATATATGTATAAGATGTTGTTATACTATGTCTCTTATTTTGCATTGTTTGGTCTTTGTCAATGTGCATTTGTAATATAAATGGCTATAATGTCTGGCTCTGATCTGGGTATGAATAATATAATGGCTAGATGCTTATGAGAATTTTAAATATGCAGGAAATGAACCAGAAATGAAAAAAAGGGAAAACATGACAGGACCTATGCTGACGGCCTGGCCGTCGGCGTAGGCCTTGTTTTGTGCCAAATGGCAGAGCCCACGCCGACGGCCTGGCCGTCGGCGTAGACCTGCTGCCCAGGTGCGAGGAGGAGGTGACGCGTGGCCTGGCTGGGAGGGAACCTATGCCGACGGCCAGGCCGTCGGCGTAGGGCCGAAGCCCAGCCACCCCACTGCCTGTCGCGTGGCACCCTAGGCCGACGGCCAGGCCGTCGGCGTAGAGGGCAACCAGGCCTAACGGTTGTTAAGCCCAAGGTGGGGCCCACTGGTGCTACGCCGAGGGCCTCTACGCCGACGGCCGCACAAAAACCGTCGGGCCAGATCGTACGCCGACGGTCGCCCCTACGCCGACGGCTTTTAGGGCAAGCCCGAGAAAACCCATGCCCGACGGCTATACGCCGACGGCGGCCGTCGGCGTAGGCCTAAGCCGACGGCTTTCTAGCCTACGCGGACGGTGGCCGGCCGTCGGCGTATATCTGCCGTCCCGTAGTGATTATATGAAAAAAGGAACCAGACATGAGCTATTTTACATGGATATGTGCATATGGTCATAAGCATTAGTTGAAATCAAACCTCAAGAATTAAGATTATGAAAATGATAGCACCAAGTACCTTTTCTGATATAGCCTGAAACACCTTTCCTATCTTTTTTGTACATGCCTATCTGCAATCTTTGGATATGATTAGAACCATAATTAATTGTAGAAACCTGAAACAAAAGGAATGCAAATTCATCTCTCACAAGCAGTACATGTTTCTTGAAAAAAGAACATAATTAAGCAAATGAGATCTTGTCAGTACAATTACAAATTGCGATTTCTCAGTGTATGTTTAGCACAAATGCACATATCCGATGTAATACACTAATACCAAACTATAGACCGAGAGCCAAAGTAGACAAAAAGAGATGAGCATAGGCAGTATTGCTAGTAGAAAATTCTGGAGAACATATTTATAGAAACAAAATTGATAGACGTGAAGAATCTTGAAGGACAACTTCTGAATGACAATTGGGACTGTTGGGCCTAGATGCAGCAATAGCAATGCTTTATATGGCACGAAGGTGAAGGAGGAAACGGCGAACCTGGTGGTGCTGGATAAAGAAGAGACGAGAGAGAAGCAGACGGCATTATTACTTTTCTTGCCGTGTCCACCCTCCTTGGTGTCGACTCATGAAACCAGCAGATCTTGATTAGATCGCTGCCGCCTCTGTGCATCACCCCCTGGTCGGTGGTTATGAAACCATGATGCTTGCTGCAGTTCCATGGACACTCGCCAATGGTGGAGGGTCGCCGCCGCGCCCCCTGGCCGGCGACCACTGGACCTTCGATCTGGCACTCTTGTCAACGGAGGCGGCGGCGCGTGCCCCACTTGAGGGCGGTGAGTTGCCTCTTGGCGTCTGAACGCGGGAGGCCTGTGAGGAGAGAGGGAAGCCGAGGCGCCGCCGTCGTCCATCGCCGTCCGCGTAGGAGAGGAAGAGGTGTATCTGTGTGCGGACCACATTTTTTAGGGAACACATAGTTTCACATTGGACCGCTTTCAATGAGCTACATGGGCTGTTTTTTCGTGAAGACGGGCCAAATTAACCACAGGCCTCAGATTTGGCTTCCAGAATAGCATCCCTTTAGGACAAGCGGCCCAATTCGCGACCTGAAGTAAATCTGACGGTTAAGGATGTCTCAATCACAAAATCGAACGACCAAAAATGACAGAGGCGTGAGAGAGCTCGCTTTTGGTCTAGTTATACTGTCCTAAATACCGGTGTGTTGCTTTCTGAGATATTCTTCTGCCATGTATCAGTTTACAATTATAAGCAGTTGTTTTGTTATTTATCTAGGAGTACTATATCTACCAAAGCAAGTGAATGGCAAACCTGCCTGTTTGTTATTTACTAGACGATTCCCCGCGCGTTGCTGCGGGAATATATGGCCAAAAAATAAAATATTGATGATTAAGTAAAATGATAATTTTGATGGTCAGGATACTCTTTAGGTCACATGGAATAATGTTATGAATTTGGGGGAGAGCAATATACTTTTCGCTCTCCTGTAATTAATTGTACGTGTAGATTCTAACTTCTACATCAATCAAAGTTCGGAAGTACATTAGAAAAGATTTCACCGCTATATACTTTACAAATTCACCCAAATGGCAATTTCCCATAAATAAATAATTTATGTATTGCTTAATAATCTAATTCCTTCCAATAGTTTAGATGCCTTTTCCTCCATGAAGGCCAAAGGAAGCGTCTGCATTGCAAGGGAAAAAAAATCCAAGAAAAGAACAACTATATTACTCAACATGAGCATGAGATAAGGCACACATGTAATGAATGAGGAAGAAGTTTTTGCAATAGAGCAGATTTTGAGTGTTAACTTTTCCAAAGCGAATTGAAACGGGGGAGAAACTTGCGAGGTTCGTGTCCGTTGTTTATAGTCTTTCAGTGTGTTAAAAGAGCATGTATTCATTCCACCACTTGCTTGACCCTAACTTTTAGTATGTCCACCAAAGACTAAGGCATACCATGGAACCAGGAGGCCTGCCAGATTGTACTGGTAAATGTAAGGGGATAAAGCTCGTGATTAAGAATAAGAAAGTTCGTAGTTACATCATATAGTGATAGGTAGATTCTACAAAAATATTGAGCACATGATGCCATGACATGGCAGAAGAAAATAAAAGACAGACACATCATGTAGCAAAACAGGGCAGGAAATCAGCCTATTTTTGTTCCTTACGTTTATTCTCGGCATAGATGAATTAGAGAATTAGAAAAATAATAATGCGGGCAGTACATAAACAATCCCTTGGCATACCACAAGTGAAAGAGCATAAAATTATCAAGAGTGAGTAATAAACAGAAACAAACAGGGTTGATGGCACCTGGGCTGGCAATGACCTCTTGGTAAATGAGATCGCCCAGGGTGTCACGGTTCTCTACAGTATTTCATTAAGATTTGCTCCACGTTACCTACAATAAAAAGGAACACTACTTAGAGATGTCAGATCATTATAAATCAAAACAAAGATCAAGTTTAAAGCAACAACTGCACTACTTTGGCAGATGTTGGGTTGTTACCACAACAAAATTAAGAAGAAAATTCAAATAATCAAATAATTCTACACCGCCAACAAAAGTGAAAATCGCGCACAATCGATAGAAATGTACATATGAATGCCATTGTAGCATCAAAGTTCACTGAATTATATACTAAACCCTTTACAACCGGTGATGCACAATAATTGTACAATGCATAATAGGTAATTATTTGCCAAATTTAGGTGCTAATGATTACCATAGAGGTGACAACAATGGTGAATGTTGCAATGGATTACGAATGACTTACACCAACCACTGAGAAACAACACTAAAATAGGTGTTCATGATTGTTTCATAAGATGCTCAGAAGGAGACACTACGGGAGAGGAGGCTGACGCCTACGGCCGAAACCTACGCCGACGGCCAAATGTCGGGGTCGTCGGCGTAGACGGCGCGGCTCGTCAGCCCTGGTGGTGGGCCGTCGGCGTCCCAAAACCGTCGGCGTAGTCGTACCTAGGCCGAGGGCCGCCTTCGGCGTAGAAAGGTCGTCGGCGTAGGCCCGATTTAGGCCGACGGCCGCCGTCGGCGTTTAATGGGCCGTCGGCGTAGGCCTGCCAGGTGGGCCACGGTGACGGCCGGACGTTACGGCGTCAGCCCAGCAGGGGCTACGCCGACGGCCCAGACCTTTGGCCGTCGGCGTAGACCCGGGTTGTGTTTTTTATTTTTATTTTTTTTCTTTTGTTTAACTATTTAATCTTATATTACTAAAACTAATACATCAAATAATATTGGAAATGGAATTATAGTATATATCATCTCATTTCAACACTCGATATACGTATGCCTCTTTATTCTTTTAATGTCTACTAATTAATACATAAAATAATATAATAACAAATTATAATACTAAATTAAAATATATTATGCTACTATTACTATATTAATATGTATGCTCCACAGTTGTACCTCGTGCGGAGAAAGCTATAAGAGTACACTGCCGCCCCCCTCCCGGCCGGCCCCGGCCTCGCGCCCGGACTAAGCCGGGTTTCGGTGAAGAAAGACCGCCGTAGTACCGCATTAACTTGCATGTGATTAATTGTAGGGTATGTGTCCAAGTGTGGTGTAAGATCAATGCATAAATGCAATGTCTAGCTCCTTGGTGTGACCATTTTCACATTCATGTGATAACACTATTCAAATTCATGGACATGTAGGTGGAAATACACCCGTTTGCGGGTATTCCGGGGGCTACGAAAGGTTACAAGGTCCCAACCTTTTTTTTTCCATGTAGTTTTGTCCTAAACAAATCTTAACAAACCAAAAAGTACAGTGTTGAAACATCATGCGGAGAAAGCTATAGGGGTAGACCGCCAGGCCCCCCTCCGAAGCAGGATGTCGCAGGTGAATAACCGCCAGAGCGTCGGAATCCCACAAAAAATTGCATGTGGACCTAGTTTATGTGTTCAAGTGTGGTGGAAGGCCCATAGATTCAAAACATAGATCCCGGGTGTGACCTTCTTCATACATGAATGCGATAACACTTAGAAAAAGATTCGTGCACACGTGTAGACGTGTACTCCCGGAGGTGAATGATCTTGTGGTGAAATGTGTCCAACATTGCTTCTCCATGTACATATATATGTGCTAAACAAGCACAGATGGAGACAAGAAGTCCATTGGTCCACCCTGGTACGGAGAAAGCTATAGGGGTAGACCTGCTGGTCCCCCCGATCGTCTACCCCTCTAGATATTCTCCGGATGGGGGTAGCCCGGTGGACATTTGTCTTGGGTTGTGTTTGGTTAGGTCATAGCTAGGGTCATTACAAACCATGTTTGTGTTCCGATGCCCTGATTAAGCTATCGGTGTTTCCTATTTATTTAACCCGTACCGCGCGGGCCCGGATCGTCTACCTCCCTAGCTAGATGCTTGCAAAGAGCAAAAAGGTTTGCTCCAGGGTGAAGATCTTGAGCAAGAGCAGGACGCTGATGAGCCAGTGAAGAATAGAGGTGGTTGTGGTTTCGGAGGTGAATGACCGTCGGAGGGCCGGAATCATTGGAAAACCTGCATGTGGAGCTAGGTTATGTTTATAAGTGTGATTTAATGTTTGTAGATGGCATATGTAGGTCCTGTGTCTGACGTTGTTCACGGACATGGACTAACACTTAGTAAAATCGTCGATCCGTATGTGGAAACTCCCGGTACGTGTCTACCGGTGTGAATAATGTGGTGAAATGTGTTCAACCTGGGTTTTCCATGTACATATGTGCTAAACAAACATAGATAGATAAAAAAGTCCATTGGTCCATCCTCGTACGGAGAAAGCTATAAGGGTAGATCTGCGGGCCCCCCGAGCTAGGGTTTCGGAGGTGAATGACCGTTGGAGGGCCGGAATCATTGGAAAACCTGCATGTGGAGCTAGGTTATGTTTATAAGTGTGATTTAATGTTTGTAGATGACATATGTAGGTCATGTGTCTGACGTTGTTCACGGACATGGGCTAACACTTAGTAAAATCGTCGATCCGTATGTGGAAACTCCCGGTACGTGTCTACCGATGTGAATAATGTGGTGAAATGTGTTCAACCTTGGTTTTCCATGTACATATGTGCTAAACAAACATAGATAGATAAAAAAGTCCATTGGTCCATCCTCGTACGGAGAAAGCTATAAGGGTAGATCTGCGGGGCCCCCCGATCTAGGGTTTCGGAGGTGAATGACCGTCGGAGGGCCGAAATCATTGGAAAACCTGCATGTGGAGCTAGGTTATGTTTAGAAGTGTGATTTAATGTTTGTAGATGACATATGTAGGTCATGTGTCTGACGTTGTTCACGGACATGGGCTAACACTTAGTAAAATCGTCGATCCGTATGTGGAAACTCCCGGTACGGGTCTACCGGTGTGAATAATGTGGTGAAATGTTTTCAACCTTGGTTTTCCATGTAGATATGTGCTAAACAAACATAGATAGATAAAAAAGTCCATTGGTCCATCCTCGTACGGAGAAAGCTATAAGGGTAGATCTGCGCCCCCCCCCCCCGATCTAGGGTTTCAGAAATAAAAAAGAATAAAAAAATAATTGATAACAAAATATTTTCCATGTACATATGTCCTAAAAAAATATTTTACATGCTTGAAAATATAAAAGAATAAAGAAATAAAAAACAAAAAAATGAAATGGACCTAAGCCGACGGCCAGGCTGTCGGCGTAGCTCGGACTAAAAAAATAAATAGACCTACGCCGACAGCCTGGCCGTCGGCGTAGGTCTGCGCCCCAAATTCGGACACAAGACCCCCTGGTCAACCCCCTGTCTGCCCGCGTGCCCAAATCCCCACCCAAATCCCTCCCGACCCCGACCCCTCCCGCCGCCAGCCCGACCCCTCCCGCCGCCGCACCTCTCGCCGCCGGCCGCCTCTCCACCGACACGCCCAGCCGCCGACCACCCTCTCCCGTCGCCGGCTGCCCCACCCCGCGCCGCCGCCCCCTCCCACCACCGCCCCCGCCTGCCCACACCCCGCCGGCTGCCCCCACCCACCCCGGGCCACCCTCCCTTGCCGTCGCTGCCCCCTCAACCGCCCAGAGCCCCCCTCGCCGCCGCCCCCCTCCCATTGCCGACGCCTGCCCCGCCTGTCCAGAGCCCCCCTCGCCCCCACCCTCCCTGAGCCCCCTTCCACAGGGACACCGCCGGCCTCCTCTTCTCGCGCCGGCGAGCCACCTCCTCCTCTGGTTGTGCCGCCGAGCAGCTCCCTCCACCGAGCCCCTCCTCCACCGAGAGCAAGGTGAGCTCCTCCTTCCATTTTTTTGTTATATGTTTGATTAGCCTAATGTGTGTGCAATTTGCTAGTTAGACTATTTGTTTTTGCTATATGTGTGTGCAAATTGCTAGGTAGGGAGATTTTTTTTCTATATGTGTGTGCAAGTTGTAAGTTAGCCTAATAATTAGTTTTTCTATATGTGTGGGCAAGTTGGTATATGCAGTGGTTTAGCTAGTATATTGAGGAAAAAAGTGAGATGCATTTTTTAGAGAAATGTCAAGTGTGGCAGCACAATGGAGTGTTGATTTGGAAACTTAAATTCAAAGTAAACTTTTGTTGTGTGACATAACAAAACTACTTAGGGAGACAAGTGTACTATTACTCGTTGTTTTAAATTGCTACTTAACATTGACCGTGGGGATAAATATTTGTTTGCTTTATCAATAGGGTAATCTCCCTGGAGTGAGCGTCGTCGAAAGTTTTGGTCCTTGATCCCTCTGTTGTTCGACTACCTCCTCTACAGCTGAGGGTGAGCTAAAAAAATCGGATTTAGACAACAAGGACAATGTTAAGCAAAATAGGATTTAGAGAACAAGCAAAATGTCAAGGATAATAATATGTGACTTCTAATTCCAGTTTTTTCATTCAGACTATCTTGGAGCCGCCGCCGTCTCGGAGCCCCCTTCGTTGCGTCGCACCCCCGTCGTCGATCACGCTTCAAGGGTGAGAATCCGTTCACCCGTCTTATGTAGCTAGGTTTATTTTCATGTCTAGATCACCAAGTCAAGTCGCGTCACCTAGGCGTCATCCCGACTGTAAGCGTTACGGGGATAAATATGCATTAGTGGTCTCGCATATTTTGAACCGTAACGCTTATGGCTTTTATCGGGCAGTCGGCGGATTCGTAGTTGGGTATGGTTCTCGCTGGCTCTTCCTCGATCCGAGACAGGATTTTTGCGGCGCCTCCTCGTTGTTCTCCGGATGCAAATTCTCTCGGCTTTTAGTCGAGACGTGTATCGGGAGAGCAGCGGGGAGGTGCTGCCGAAATTCTGCTCGGATCGGGGTAGAGTCAGGGAGAACTTACGCAATCTACGGATCCGGCGGCTGGTTAGGACCCACTTTCCTATTAGACATGTAGGTTGATGCATGCGTAAAAAATGAAGCATTTTAATCTCCCGTTTGATATTAAATGCTATGTTTGTCGTTTTGCTCTCAATAAAGCAGAAGAGGATGGCTGATAATGGGTGGATGTATAGTGGACGTACTAGTGCTGTTGACAGAACAGATGAGTGGGCATGGAAGACCGCTATGGTAGTGCAGGATATAGCTCGTGGTCCAAAGACACTTGATCCCCGTTGCCCTTGCGTCCGTTGCAGAATCGTCATCGCGCTAGAAAGGAGGTTATGAAACAACACCTTTGGGCTTATGGGTATATGCCGGGCTTCGTCACGACGGTCGACTTTAGTCAGAATGAACGTGATAGAGTTGACGTGATGCGGCAGCGGATCGATGGCATAGAGTACGATGGCATGCGAAACTTGCTGGAGGATTTCCGTGATGCCATGCCGGAGTCTCCACCTTGTGCTGAACCAGAGGGACCGCCGGAACCGGAGCAACCGCCTGAACCACAGGATCCCGAGCCATCCGCTAAGGCGTTCTATGATATGATGGAATCGGCTAAGAGGCCTCTGTACCCGGGTGCAAATGTTTCTCAGCTCGATACCATCTCGCAAGCACTAGCCTCAAAGCTCCAGTTCAACATGACCAGTTCATGCTTTGAAGCCACTCTGGTAAGACATGCTAACACGTTGCCCGATGGTCATTGTCTGCCTAAAAGCTTGTACGAATGCAAGAAAATCACGCGAGCGCTCAGCATGGACTACATAAAGATAGATTGTTGTCCAAAAGGTTGCCTTCTATTTTGGAAACAGTTTGCGGATGACAAGTACTGTAGCTTGTGTGGGGCCTCTAGGTATCTTGAGTCCAAGGGAGCCGATGGTGAGCCCAAGGTGCAGACAAAGGTCCCCGCTTCGATTCTTCGTTATCTCCCATTCATAAAAAGAATCCAGCGGCTTTACATGACCTTGGAGTCTGCCAAACAGATGACGTGGCACAAGGACGGAAAGAGATACCTTGACGAGCACGGACGGGAAACAATGGGACATCCATCTGATCGCAGGGCATGGAAGAAGTTCGATGAAGACCACCCCGATATGGCGGCAGAGGCCCGGCACTGCAGAATTGCCATATCTATGGATGGATACAATCCATATGAACATGGGGGAAGTGGTGGAGGACCAGAAGAAAGAGAGCGGGGAGGAGGAGACGGAGGAGGTGCCCAATTTCCTTAGGTAAAATGGCGACTTAATTACTTTGCAACTGGTAACTCGGTTTCGTTCTAATACGTATTTTCTCTTTCTAGCCAATTCGTGGATGAGGTGTGCCCGAGACCAACAGATCCCGATGCTGCGCAGTTGAATGCTCTTCTGAAAGGGGGTGCCCCGGGAAGAAGTTTCACGTCATGGTTCAGGGAAAAGGTAATCCGTAACCTATCCCTCTTAATTACCTGGCAACTTGGCCCTCTTATTACACGTAACTAATGCACGATTCGTACTAAACTTGTAGGGAGCTGATCCCACAGTGATGATGTCGGATGAGTTGAGATGTGTCTCTCAGGGTTTTAACAGTAAAGTCAACATGTATGAGAAGTATGATGTGAATGGGTATCGCTTTCATACAGAGGGCCACCAAAATAGTCGCCCTGGTGCAAAAACTATAAATATCGGGGTCTTCACCAAGGGACAAGATGACTTTGATTACTACGGAAGGTTGCAGAACGTATACGAGCTGACGTTCAACAATGGGCCCGTAGAACTCAATCTCGTTGTGTTCAGATGCCACCGGTTCGATCCACACAATGGACACAAAAATACCCCTTCCATTGGGTTAGTTGAAGTTAGGCCTTCAACCACCTATAGCGGATCCGATGTCTTTGTTGTGGCTCACCAAGCGAAGCAAGTTTATTACTTGTCCTACCCATGCCAGAAAGAATACCTCCAGGGCTGGCAAGTCGTGTACCAGGTATCGCCACATGGTAAACTACCAATGCCCTCCGAGGACGATTACAACAACATTAACCCTCAAACATACGAGGGAATTTTCTATCAAGAGCAAGAGAACTTTGGGGACTTTGGCTTAGAAGGTCTTGAGGACCTCGAGAACGATGCACACACCCGTGGTGAGATAGTCACGGATATAAGTGACATAGAGATGCTCAACAAGGCACATGCCAATGATGAGCCTCAGAGTGATGATGATGATGAGCCTGCACCGTCCGAGGATCCCGACGCTTTATACACACGTGATAGTGATAGTGATGATGGAGATGAGAATGAGCCTCAGAATGATGATGATGATGATTATTAGTATTTATGTATCTCAATACTATATGTATGTTATTTTGGATGATGATGATGATTGTGTGCGGATGTGCTACGATGAATTGATGATGATGTTATTTCGTATCTTGTCGATGTGCACGTGCTATTTAAAATACTCTATGTTCCATGACAATGATGAGTCTCCACCGTGCGAGGATCCCGAGGCTGAGAGTGATGACGAGTATTAGTATTTATTTTCATCTTAATTGCATTGCATCTTTATGCTTCTTAGTTGCATTGCGTCTTTATGCTTAATTTTTTTATTTTTCTAAATGCAGGTGATTGGCCAATATGAGTGGCAAGGCATCACCGCAGTCCTTGCTTCAGGGGATAAAGAAGACGAAGAGTGGAAGAGCAACCACCTCAAGGTACGGCGCCGAGGAGGTAGGAGGAAGGGATGCAGGACGAGGAGGAGGAAGAGGGGGATGTCCCCCGAGGTCAGACCGAGGAGGTACATTGCATCTTCATTATGGTTGGTATTTATTTTTCAACATGCTTCTTAATTGTTTACCTTTTCTGATTGCAGGAGGCCGAGGACGAGGTCGAGGACGAGGGCGAGGTACCGTCCTTCTAAGTGACATACCCTCCGCTTCCGGCGACGTGGCTTCACAGACCGCGTTCTCGGAGTCTCCAGACGAGGAGATTGACTCTCGAGACTTGGAAGCGGAGTCTCGAGATGAGGAGATGGTGACTGCGTCGGGGCCATCGAGTGCGTCGACGAAGAAGGCAAAGGTTCGTGGGGAAACAGAAGTCCCTAAGGAGGAGCCTGCCCCGGAGGCTCGGACCCTCATTGAACCTACTAGAACTGAGTAAGTGGCTATAGTTTCATTTCGTTGATACCAACTTGGCATGTACTAATGTTTGATTCTTGTGCAGCAATTGGCTTCATCCTGCGGGGACCCGAGTCCCTGGATGCATGCTTGGAGCTATCATTAGGAAGTTTTGGCCGGGCTTATACACCACAGACAAAGGCGAGAGGAAGCTAGCCACGACTTGGAGACACTACGAGCTCGCAGATTGTCCCCCCTACGGGAAAGCTTCTGACGCCGTGATCAATAAGTTTTGGGTAAGGCAAAATCATGACTCTTCACACTTTTTTTGTTCATAGTTGATGACCCCGCCATGCTAACTCATGAATCCCACACTTTTTTGATGCATGATTTCAGAGATTCTATAGGGTGGCTCCGGAGCACCAGGAGACGACGAACAAGGCACTGCAGGCTCATTGTAAGAGGTTGACTAATCAGCAGTTCTATAACCAGGGTCATACCGCCGGGAGTCAATACAACATGGCGAAATCGGGCAAACCGTTGCCGAAGCACGAGAATGTCAAGTCACGCCCGATGATGAGCGCGGAACAGTACGACGAGGTAAGTAAATTGTCGATGAGATTATATGTTAATGCTAAGTTGCAATTGCATCATCTGTTCTTCACATGCGTATTGATTTTTCAGGTTAGGCCCGATTGGGCCTATGGCAAGGAGGAGGCATGGAGGGCGTTGACTGCGAGGTGGCGCAGGGAAGACGAGGAGTGGAACGCCTTGAGCGAGCGGAACAAGGCGAACCGCGGCAGCGGGGGGACACATCGGGCTGGAAACCTAGGCAGTGAGCGCTACAAGGCCAAGCTGGTATACACATACATGGAACAACCTGCTTTTATTTCCCCTCATGCATGTTCCTACTTGGTACTCATAAAATCTCTTTGGCGATGCAGGAGGATAAACTAGGGAGGCCTGTCAGCTCATATGAGTCATGGGACTCGATGAGGATGACGGCGCCCGATCTCTCCCAGCCTCAGCCTCAGCTTCCCGAGTACTTCGACACTGCCTAGGAGGACGGTGCTAACTACGTCGAGGCGATGATCGTTTTTAATCCAGAGTTGGATGATCCTAGAAGTGCGGAACCCGACCCCAGAGCGTTGGTCGTGTCTGGGGAGGCTTTCAGCACGGCCGTCTAAAGGTCATGGATAAGATGACCCCGCGCAGTCCCAATTTGAGCCTCACGCGGATCAAGGCTACCCTCGGTCCCGACGACCCCGCACCGCCTCCTCGACGACGGCCTTCCCAGACTGGCTACGGTGTAAGTTTCTCTCATTTCCATCCTTTCTTTGACAATACTACTTCCTTAGTGGCTTAGTTGATGAGATGGTTCAATTTTTGTAATTGTAGGCTGATTTCGAGGCGGCCTACAAGGCCCACAACGACGCCTATTTGGTGGACCTTGCGCAGTGGAGAGAGAGAGCACAAATACACGAGGAGTGGAAAGAGGCAAAAGAAGTTGTAAGTTCCAACCTTTCTTTTTTTTTTCAAAAGATGACAAGTCTCAATTTTCATACTTTTGTGCAATGCCTGACATGTTAACTATCTTGCAGGCTCTAGAGAGTGCTCGGCTTACGGGAGTGCTCGTCGATATACCGCCACGACCTCCTCGAGCCGGGCTTAAGCCGGAGTTTGTATCGAAGGAAGAGTTCGCCCAGAACTACTACTACACCGGCTTAACCCCGGTAATTTACTTGCCCAATCAGTTGCTACAACTTTCATGTGCCTTGGCGGTTGCTAACTATTGCTCAAACGTGTAGGGAATGGGAGCCTTCGGGACTGGACCCTTTGGTCGTGCTGCTGCCTCGCCGTCGGCGTCCCGCGCGGTCACACCGGTGCACCCTGGCCCCGGTGGTAGTGGTGCCTCGCGCGAGAGCACACCGGTTCATGGTGGCGCGGGATCACCTGCTTCCGGTGCTGGTTCGACGGCGCCTCCGCACCGTCAGTCGCCTATCTTCACGTGCGGAGACCTCGGCTTCTCCGGCTCGACTCACTCTCCGGACGCGATGAGCCTGACGTGTAGAGGTCTCGTTTGTACCGAAACGATGATTGGGATGTTGTTATACTTTGTATCCATACTATGTCTCTTATTTTGCATGTTTGGAACTTGTTATGCTATATATGTATAAGATGTTGTTATACTATGTCTCTTATTTTGCATTGTTTGGTCTTTGTCAATGTGCATTTGTAATATAAATGCCTATAATGCCTGGCTCTGATCTGGGTATGAATAATATAATGGCTATATGCTTATGAGAATTTTAAATATGCAGGAAATGAACCAGAAATGAAAAAAAGGGAAAACATGACAGGACCTACGCCGACGGCCTGGCCGTCGGCGTAGGCCTTGTTTTGTGCCAAATGGCAGAGCCTACGCCGACGGCCTGCTGCCCAGGTGCGAGGAGAAGGTGACGCATGGCCTGGCAGGGAGGGAACCTAAGTCGACGGCCAGGCCATCGGCGTAAGGCCGAAGCCCAGCCACCCCACTGCCTGTCGCGTGGCACCCTAGGCCGACGGCCAGGCCGTCGGCGTAGAGGGCAACCAGGCCTAACGGCCGTTAAGCCCAAGGTGGGGCCCACTGGTGCTACGCCGAGGGCCTCTACGCCGACGGCCGCACAAAAACCGTCGGGCCAGATCGTACGCCGACGGCCGCACCTACGCCGACGGCTTTTAGGGCAAGCCCGAGAAAACCCATGCCCGACGGCTATACGCCGACGGCGGCCGTCGGCGTAGGCCTAAGCCGACGGCTTTCTGGCCTACGCGGACGGTGGCCGGCCGTCGGCGTACGTCTGCCGTCCCGTAGTGATTATATGAAAAAAGGAACCAGACATGAGCTATTTTACATGGATATGTGCATATGGTCATAAGCATTAGTTGAAATCAAACCTCAAGAATTAAGATTATGAAAATGATAGCACCAAGTACCTTTTCTGATATAGCCTGAAACACCTTTCCTATCTTTTTTGTACATGCCTATCTGCAATCTTTGGATATGATTAGAACCATAATTAATTGTAGAAACCTGAAACAAAAGGAATGCAAATTCATCTCTCACAAGCAGTACATGTTTCTTGAAAAAAGAACATAATTAAGCAAATGAGATCTTGTCAGTACAATTACAAATTGCGATTTCTCTGTGTATGTTTAGCACAAATGCACATATCCGATGTAATACACTAATACCAAACTATAGACCGAGAGCCAAAGTAGACAAAAAGAGATGAGCATAGGCAGTATTGCTAGTACAAAATTCTGGAGAACATATTTATAGAAACAAAATTGATAGACGTGAAGAATCTTGAAGGACAACTTCTGAATGACAATTGGGACTGTTGGGCCTAGATGCAGCAATAGCAATGCTTTATATGGCACGAAGGTGAAGGAGGAAACGGCGAACCTGGTGGTGCTGGATAAAGAAGAGACGAGAGAGAAGCAGACGGCATTATTTCTTTTCTTGCCGTGTCCACCCTCCTTGGTGTCGACTCATGAACTCAGCAGATCTTGATTAGATCGCTGCCGCCTCTGTGCATCACCCCCTGGTCGGTGGTTATGAAACCATGATGCTTGCTGCAGTTCCATGGACACTCGCCAATGGTGGAGGGTCGCTGCCGCGCCCCCTGGCCGGCGACCACTGGACCTTCGATCTGGCACTCTTGTCAACGGAGGCGGCGGCGCGTGCCCCACTTGAGGGCGGTGAGGTGCCTCTTGGCGTCTGAACGCGGGAGGCCTGTGAGGAGAGAGGGAAGCCGAGGCGCCGCCGTCGTCCATCGCCGTCCGTGTAGGAGAGGAAGAGGTGTATCTGTGTGAACAACAACGGACCACATTTTTTAGGGAACACATAGTTTCACATTGGACCGCTTTCAATGAGCTACATGGGCTGTTTTTTCGTGGAGACGGGCCAAATTAACCACAGGCCTCAGATTTGGCTTCCAGAATAGCATCCCTTTAGGACAAGCGGCCCAATTCGCGACCTGAAGTAAATCTGACGGTTAGGGATGTCTCAATCACAAAATCGAACGACCAAAAATGACAGAGGCGTGAGAGAGCTCGCTTTTGGTCTAGTTATACTGTCCTAAATACCGGTGTGTTGCTTTCTGAGATATTCTTCTGCCATGTATCAGTTTACAATTATAAGCAGTTGTTTTGTTATTTATCTAGGAGTACTATATCTACCAAAGCAAGTGAATGGCAAACCTGCCTGTTTGTTATTTACTAGACGATTCCCCGCGCGTTGCTGCAGGAATATATGGCCAAAAAATAAAATATTGATGATTAAGTAAAATGATAATTTTGATGGTCAGGATACTCTTTAGGTCACATGGAATAATGTTATGAATTTGGGGGAGAGCAATATACTTTTCGCTCTCCTGTAATTAATTGTACGTGTAGATTCTAACTTCTACATCAATCAAAGTTCGGAAGTACATTATAAAAGATTTCACCGCTATATACTTTACAAATTCACCCAAATGGCAATTTCCCATAAATAAATAATTTATGTATTGCTTAATAATCTAATTCCTTCCAATAGTTTAGATGCCTTTTCCTCCATGAAGGCCAAAGGAAGCGTCTGCATTGCAAGGGAAAAAAAATCCAAGAAAAGAACAACTATATTACTCAACATGAGCATGAGATAAGGCACACATGTAATGAATGAGGAAGAAGTTTTTGCAATAGAGCAGATTTTGAGTGTTAACTTTTCCAAAGCGAATTGAAACGGGGGAGAAACTTGCGAGGTTCGTGTCCGTTGTTTATAGTCTTTCAGTGTGTTAAAAGAGCATGTATTCATTCCACCACTTGCTTGACCCTAACTTTTAGTATGTCCACCAAAGACTAAGGCATACCATGGAACCAGGAGGCCTGCCAGATTGTACTGGTAAATGTAAGGGGATAAAGCTCGTGATTAAGAATAAGAAAGTTCGTAGTTACATCATATAGTGATAGGTAGATTCTACAAAAATATTGAGCACATGATGCCATGACATGGCAGAAGAAAATAAAAGACAGACACATCATGTAGCAAAACAGGGCAGGAAATCAGCCTATTTTTGTTCCTTACGTTTATTCTCGGCATAGATGAATTAGAGAATTAGAAAAATAATAATGCGGGCAGTACATAAACAATCCCTTGGCATACCACAAGTGAAAGAGCATAAAATTATCAAGAGTGAGTAATAAACAGAAACAAACAGGGTTGATGGCACCTGGGCTGGCAATGACCTCTTGGTAAATGAGATCGCCCAGGGTGTCACGGTTCTCTACAGTATTTCATTAAGATTTGCTCCACGTTACCTACAATAAAAAGGAACACTACTTAGAGATGTCAGATCATTATAAATCAAAACAAAGATCAAGTTTAAAGCAACAACTGCACTACTTTGGCAGATGTTGGGTTGTTACCACAACAAAATTAAGAAGAAAATTCAAATAATCAAATAATTCTACACCGCCAACAAAAGTGAAAATCGCGCACAATCGATAGAAATGTACATATGAATGCCATTGTAGCATCAAAGTTCACTGAATTATATACTAAACCCTTTACAACCGGTGATGCACAATAATTGTACAATGCATAATAGGTAATTATTTGCCAAATTTAGGTGCTAATGATTACCATAGAGGTGACAACAATGGTGAATGTTGCAATGGATTACGAATGACTTACACCAACCACTGAGAAACAACACTAAAATAGGTGTTCATGATTGTTTCATAAGATGCTCAGAAGGAGACACTACGGGAGAGGAGGCTGACGCCTACGGCCGAAACCTACGCCGACGGCCAAATGTCGGGGTCGTCGGCGTAGACGGCGCGGCTCGTCAGCCCTGGTGGTGGGCCGTCGGCGTCCCAAAACCGTCGGCGTAGTCGTACCTAGGCCGAGGGCCGCCTTCGGCGTAGAAAGGTCGTCGGCGTAGGCCCGATTTAGGCCGACGGCCGCCGTCGGCGTTTAATGGGCCGTCGGCGTAGGCCTGCCAGGTGGGCCACGGTGACGGCCGGACGTTACGGCGTCAGCCCAGCAGGGGCTACGCCGACGGCCCAGACCTTTGGCCGTCGGCGTAGACCCGGGTTGTGTTTTTTATTTTTATTTTTTTTCTTTTGTTTAACTATTTAATCTTATATTACTAAAACTAATACATCAAATAATATTGGAAATGGAATTATAGTATATATCATCTCATTTCAACACTCGATATACGTATGCCTCTTTATTCTTTTAATGTCTACTAATTAATACATAAAATAATATAATAACAAATTATAATACTAAATTAAAATATATTATGCTACTATTACTATATTAATATGTATGCTCCACAGTTGTACCTCGTGCGGAGAAAGCTATAAGAGTACACTGCCGCCCCCCTCCCGGCCGGCCCCGGCCTCGCGCCCGGACTAAGCCGGGTTTCGGTGAAGAAAGACCGCCGTAGTACCGCATTAACTTGCATGTGATTAATTGTAGGGTATGTGTCCAAGTGTGGTGTAAGATCAATGCATAAATGCAATGTCTAGCTCCTTGGTGTGACCATTTTCACATTCATGTGATAACACTATTCAAATTCATGGACATGTAGGTGGAAATACACCCGTTTGCGGGTATTCCGGGGGCTACGAAAGGTTACAAGGTCCCAACCTTTTTTTTTCCATGTAGTTTTGTCCTAAACAAATCTTAACAAACCAAAAAGTACAGTGTTGAAACATCATGCGGAGAAAGCTATAGGGGTAGACCGCCAGGCCCCCCTCCGAAGCAGGATGTCGCAGGTGAATAACCGCCAGAGCGTCGGAATCCCACAAAAAATTGCATGTGGACCTAGTTTATGTGTTCAAGTGTGGTGGAAGGCCCATAGATTCAAAACATAGATCCCGGGTGTGACCTTCTTCATACATGAATGCGATAACACTTAGAAAAAGATTCGTGCACACGTGTAGACGTGTACTCCCGGAGGTGAATGATCTTGTGGTGAAATGTGTCCAACATTGCTTCTCCATGTACATATATATGTGCTAAACAAGCACAGATGGAGACAAGAAGTCCATTGGTCCACCCTGGTACGGAGAAAGCTATAGGGGTAGACCTGCTGGTCCCCCCGATCGTCTACCCCTCTAGATATTCTCCGGATGGGGGTAGCCCGGTGGACATTTGTCTTGGGTTGTGTTTGGTTAGGTCATAGCTAGGGTCATTACAAACCATGTTTGTGTTCCGATGCCCTGATTAAGCTATCGGTGTTTCCTATTTATTTAACCCGTACCGCGCGGGCCCGGATCGTCTACCTCCCTAGCTAGATGCTTGCAAAGAGCAAAAAGGTTTGCTCCAGGGTGAAGATCTTGAGCAAGAGCAGGACGCTGATGAGCCAGTGAAGAATAGAGGTGGTTGTGGTTTCGGAGGTGAATGACCGTCGGAGGGCCGGAATCATTGGAAAACCTGCATGTGGAGCTAGGTTATGTTTATAAGTGTGATTTAATGTTTGTAGATGGCATATGTAGGTCCTGTGTCTGACGTTGTTCACGGACATGGACTAACACTTAGTAAAATCGTCGATCCGTATGTGGAAACTCCCGGTACGTGTCTACCGGTGTGAATAATGTGGTGAAATGTGTTCAACCTGGGTTTTCCATGTACATATGTGCTAAACAAACATAGATAGATAAAAAAGTCCATTGGTCCATCCTCGTACGGAGAAAGCTATAAGGGTAGATCTGCGGGGCCCCCAGATCTAGGGTTTCGGAGGTGAATGACCGTCGGAGGGCCGGAATCATTGGAAAACCTGCATGTGGAGCTAGGTTATGTTTATAAGTGTGATTTAATGTTTGTAGATGACATATGTAGGTCATGTGTCTGACGTTGTTCACGGACATGGGCTAACACTTAGTAAAATCGTCGATCCGTATGTGGAAACTCCCGGTACGGGTCTACCGGTGTGAATAATGTGGTGAAATGTGTTCAACCTTGGTTTTCCATGTACATATGTGCTAAACAAACATAGATAGATAAAAAATTCCATTGGTCCATCCTCGTACGGAGAAAGCTATAAGGGTAGATCTGCGCCCCCCCCCCCCCCCCCCCCGATCTAGGGTTTCGGAAATAAAAAAAGAATAAAGAAATATTTGATAACAAAATATTTTCCATGTACATATGTGCTAAACAAAATATTTTACATGCTTGAAAATATAAAAGAAGAAAGAAATAAAAAACAAGAAATGAAAATGGACCTAAGCAGGCCGTCGGCGTAGGTCTGCGCCCCCAAATTCGGACACAAGACCCCCTGGTCAACCCCCTGTCTCCCCCTGTGCCCAAATCCCCACCCAAATCCCTCCCGACCCCGACCCCTCCCGCCGCCAGCCCGACCCCTCCCTCCACCACCCTCTCCCGTCGCCGGCTGCCCCACCCCGCGTCGCCGCCCCCTCCCACAACCACCCCGCCGGCTGCCCCCACCCGCCCCGGGCCACCCTCCCTCGCCGTCGCTGCCCCCTCAACCGCCCAGAGCCCCCTCGCCGCCGCCCCCCTCCCATTGCCGACCCTGCCCCGCCTGTCCAGAGCCCCCCTCGCCCCCACCCTCCCTGAGCCCCCTTCCACAGGGACACCGCCGGCCTCCTCTGCTCGCGCCGGCGAGCCACCTCCTCCTCTGGTTGTGCCGCCGAGCAGCTCCCTCCACCGAGCCCCTCCTCCACCGAGAGCAAGGTGAGCTCCTCCTTCCATTTTTTGTTATATGTTTGATTAGCCTAATGTGTGTGCAATTTGCTAGTTAGACTATTTGTTTTTGCTATATGTGTGTGCAAATTGCTAGGTAGGGAGATTTTTTTTCTATATGTGTGTGCAAGTTGTAAGTTAGCCTAATAATTTGTTTTTCTATATGTGTGGGCAAGTTGGTATATGCAGTGGTGTAGCTAGTATATTGAGGAAAAAAGTGAGATGCATTTTTTAGAGAAATGTCAAGTGTGGCAGCACAATGGAGTGTTGATTTGGAAACTTAAATTCAAAGTAAACTTTTGTTGTGTGACAAAACAAAACTACTTAGGGAGACAAGTGTAGTATTACTCGTTGTTTTAAATTGCTACTTAACATTGACCATGGGGATAAATATTTGTTTGCTTTATCAATAGGGTAATCTCCCTGGAGTGAGCGTCGTCGAAAGTTTTGGTCCTTGATCCCTCTGTTGTTCGACTACCTCCTCTACAGCTGAGGGTGAGCTAAAAAATAGGATTTAGACAACAAGGACAATGTTAAGCAAAATAGGATTTAGAGAACAAGCAAAATGTCAAGGATAATAATATGTGATTTCTAATTCCAGTTTTTTCATTCAGACTATCTTGGAGCCGCCGCCGTCTCGGAGCCCCCTTCGTCGCCTGGCACCCCCGTCGTCGATCACGCTTCAAGGGTGAGAATCCGTTCACCCGTCTTATGTAGCTAGGTTTATTTTCATGTCTAGATCACCAAGTCAAGTCGCGTCACCTAGGCGTCATCCCGACTGTAAGCGTTACGCGGATAAATATGCATTAGTGGTCTCGCATATTTTGAACCGTAACGCTTATGGCTTTTATCGGGCAGTCGGCGGATTCGTAGTTGGGTATGGTTCTCGCTGGCTCTTCCTCGATCCGAGAAAGGATTTCGGCGGCGCCTCCTCGTTGTTCTCCGGATGCACATTCTCTCGGCTTTTAGTCGAGACGTGTATCGGGAGAGAAGCGGGGAGGTGCTGCCGTAATTCTGCTCGGATCGGGGTAGAGTCAGGGAGAACTTACCCAATCTACGGATCCGGCGGCTGGTTAGGACCCACTTTCCTATTAGACATGTAGGTTGATGCATGCGTAAAAAATGAAGCATTTTAATCTCCCGTTTGATATTAAATGCTATGTTTGTCGTTTGGCTCTCAATAAAGCAGAAGAGGATGGCTGATAATGGGTGGATGTATAGTGGACGTACTAGTGCTGTTGACAGAACAGATGAGTGGGCATGGAAGACCGCTATGGTAGTGCAGGATATAGCCCGTGGTCCAAAGACACTTGATCCCCGTTGCCCTTGCGTCCGTTGCAGAAATCGTCATCGCGCTAGAAAGGAGGTTATGAAACAACACCTTTGGGCTTATGGGTATATGCCGGGCTTCGTCACGACGGTCGACTTTAGTCAGAATGAACGTGATAGAGTTGACGTGATGCGGCAGCGGATCGATGGCATAGAGTACGATGGCATGCGAAACTTGCTGGAGGATTTCCGTGATGCCATGCCGGAGTCTCCACCTTGTGCTGAACCAGAGGGACCGCCGGAACCGGAGCAACCGCCTGAACCACAGGATCCCGAGCCATCCGCTAAGGCGTTCTATGATATGATGGAATCGGCTAAGAGACCTCTGTACCCGGGTGCAAATGTTTCTCAGCTCGATACCATCTCGCAAGCACTAGCCTCAAAGCTCCAGTTCAACATGACCAGTTCATGCGTTGAAGCCACTCTGGTAAGACATGCTAACACGTTGCCCGATGGTCATTGTCTGCCTAAAAGCTTGTACGAATGCAAGAAAATCACGCGAGCGCTCAGCATGGACTACATAAAGATAGATTGTTGTCCAAAAGGTTGCCTTCTATTTTGGAAACAGTTTGCGGATGACAAGTACTGTAGCTTGTGTGGGGCCTCTAGGTATCTTGAGTCCAAGGGAGCCGATGGTGAGCCCAAGGTGCAGAAAAAGGTCCCCGCTTTGATTCTTCGTTATCTCCCATTCATAAAAAGAATCCAGCGGCTTTACATGACCTTGGAGTCTGCCAAACAGATGACGTGGCACAAGGACGGGAAGAGATACCCTGACGAGCACGGACGGGAAACAATGGGACATCCATCTGATCGCAGGGCATGGAAGAAGTTCGATGAAGACCACCCCGATATGGCGGCAGAGGCCCGGCACTGCAGAATTGCCATATCTATGGATGGATTCAATCCATATGAACATGGGGAAGTGGTGGAGGACTAGAAGAAAGAGAGCGGGGAGGAGGAGGAGTAGGAGGAGGTGCCCAATTTCCTTAGGTAAAATGGCGACTTAATTACTTTGCAACTGGTAACTCGGTTTCGTTCTAATACGTATTTTCTCCTTCTAGCCAATTCGTGGATGAGGTGTGGCCGGGACCAACAGATCCCGATGCTGCGCAGTTGGATGCTCTTCTGAAAGGGGGTGCCCCGGGAAGAAGTTTCACGTCATGGTTCAGGGAAAAGGTAATCCGTAACCTATCCCTCTTAATTACCTGGCAACTTGGCCCTCTTATTACACGTAACTAATGCACGATTCGTACTAAACTTGTAGGGAGCTGATCCCACAGTGATGATGTCGGATGAGTTGAGATGTGTCTCTTAGGGTTTTAACAGTAAAGTCAACATGTATGAGAAGTATGATGTGAATGGGTATCGCTTTCATACAGAGGGCCACCAAAATAGTCGCCCGGGTGCAAAAACTATAAATACCGGGGTCTTCACCAAGGGACAAGATGACTTTGATTACTACGGAAGGTTGCAGAACGTATACGAGCTGACGTTCAACAATGGGCCCGTAGAACTCAATCTCGTTGTGTTCAGATGCCACTGGTTCGATCCACACCATGGACACAAAAATACCCCTTCCATTGGGTTAGTTGAAGTTAGGCCTTCAACCACCTATAGCGGATCCGATGTCTTTGTTGTGGCTCACCAAGCGAAGCAAGTTTATTACTTGCCCTACCCATGCCAGAAAGAATACCTCCAGGGCTGGCAAGTCGTGTACCAGGTATCGCCACATGGTAAACTACCCATGCCCTCCGAGGACGATTACAACAACATTAACCCTCAAACATACTAGGGAATTTTCTATCAAGAGCAAGAGAACTTTGGGGACTTTGGCTTAGAAGGTCTTGAGGACCTCGAGAACAATGCACACACCCGTGGTGAGATAGTCACGGATATAAGTGACATAGAGATGCTCAACAAGGCACATGCCAATGATGAGCCTCAGAGTGATGATGATGATGAGCCTCCACCGTCCGAGGATCCCGACGCTTTATATGCACGTGATAGTGATAGTGATGATGGAGATGAGAATGAGCCTCAGAGTGATGATGATGATTATTAGTATTTATGTATCTCGATACTATATGTATGTTATTTTGGATGATGATGATGATTGTGTGCGGATGTGCTACGATGAATTGATGATGATGTTATTTTGTATCTTGTCGATGTGCACGTGCTATTTAAAATACTCTATGTTCCATGACAATGATGAGTCTCCACCGTGCGAGGATCCCGAGGCTGAGAGTGATGACGAGTATTAGTATTTATTTTCATCTTAGTTGCATTGCGTCTTTATGCTTCTTAATTGCATTGCGTTTTTATGCTTAATTGTTTTATTTTTCTCAATGCAGGTGATTGGCCAATATGAGTGGCAAGGCATCACCGCAGTCCTTGCTTTAGGGGATAAAAAAGACGAAGAGTGGAAGAGCAACCACCTCAAGGTACGGCGCCGAGGAGGTAGGAGGAGGGGATGCAGGACGAGGAGGAGGAAGAGGGGGACGTCCCCCGAGGTCAGACCGAGGAGGTACATTGCATCTTCATTATGGTTGGTATTTATTTTTCAACATGCTTCTTAATTGTTTACCTTTTCCGATTGCAGGAGGCCGAGGACGAGGTCGAGGACGAGGGCGAGGTACCGTCCTTCTAAGTGACATACCCTCCGCTTCCGGCGACGTGGCTTCACAGATCGCGTTCTCGGAGTCTCCAGACGAGGAGATTGACTCTCGAGACTTGGAAGCGGAGTCTCGAGACGAGGAGATGGTGACTGCGTCGGGGCCATCGAGTGCGTCGACGAAGAAGGCAAAGGTTCGTGGGGAAACAGAAGTCCCTAAGGAGGAGCCTGCCCCGGAGGCTCGGACCCTCATTGAACCTACTAGAACTGAGTAAGTGGCTATAGTTTCATTTCGTTGATACCAACTTGGCATGTACTAATGTTTGATTCTTGTGCAGCAATTGGCTTCATCCTGCGGGGACCCGTGTCCCTGGCTGCATGCTTGGAGCTATCATTAGGAAGTTTTGGCCGGGCTTATACACCACAGACAAAGGCGAGAGGAAGCTAGCCACGACTTGGAGACACTACGAGCTCGCAGATTGTCCCCCCTACGGGAAAGCTTCTGACGCCGTGATCAATAAGTTTTGGGTAAGGCAAAATCATGACTCTTCACACTTTTTTTGTTCATAGTTGATGACCCCGCCATGCTAACTCATGAATCCCACACTTTTTTGATGCATGATTTCAGAGATTCTATAGGGTGGCTCCGGAGCACCAGGAGACGGCGAACAAGACACTGCAGGCTCATTGTAAGAGGTTGACAAATTAGCAGTTCTATAACCAGGGTCATACCGCCAGGAGTCAATACAACATGGCGAAATCGGGAAAGCCGTTGCCGAAGCACGAGAATGTCAAGTCACGCTCGACGATGAGCGTGGAACAGTACGACGAGGTAAGTAAATTGTCGATGAGATTCTATGTTAATGCTAAGTTGCAATTGCATCATCTGTTCTTCACATGCGTATTGATTTTTCAGGTTAGGCCCGATTGGGCCTATGGCAAGGAGGAGGCATGGAGGGCGTTGACTGCGAGGTGGCGCGGGGAAGACGAGGAGTGGAACGCCTTGAGCGAGCGGAACAAGGCGAACCGCGGCAGCGGGGGGACACATCGGGCTGGAAACCTAGGCAGTGAGCGCTACAAGGCCAAGCTGGTATACACATACATGGAACAACCTGCTTTTATTTTCCCTCATGCATGTTCCTACTTGGTACTCATAAAATCTCTTTGGCGATGCAGGAGGATAAACTAGGGAGGCCTGTCAGCTCATATGAGTCATGGGACTCGATGAGGATGATGGCGCCCGATCTCTCCCAGCCTCAGCCTCAGCTTCCCGAGTACTTCGGCACTGCCCAGGAGGACGGTGCTAACTACCTCGAGGCGATGATCGCTTTTAATCCGGAGTTGGAAGACCCTAGAAGTGCGAAACCCGACCCCAGAGCGTTGGTCGTGTCTGGGGGAGGCCTTCAGCACGGCCGTCTAAAGGTCATGGATAAGATGACCCCGCGCAGTCCTAATTTGAGCCTCACGCGGATCAAGGCTACCCTCGGTCCCGACGACCCCGCACCGCCTCCTCGACGACGGCCTTCCTAGACTGGCTACGATGTAAGTTTCTCTCATTTCCATCCTTTCTGTGACAATACTACTTCCTCAGTGGCTTAGTTGATGAGATGGTTCAATTTTTGTAATTGTAGGCTGCTTTCGAGGCGGCCTACAAGGCCCACAATGACGCCGATTTGGTGGACCTTGCGCAGTGGAGACAGAGAGCACAAATACACGAGGAGTGGAAAGAGGCAAAAGAAGTTGTAAGTTCCAACCTTTCTTTTTTTCAAAAGATGACAAGTCTCAATTTTCATACTTTTGTGCAATGCCTGACATGTTAACTATCTTGCAGGCTCTAGAGAGTGCTCGGCTTACGGGAGTGCTCGTCGATATACCGCCACGACCTCCTCGAGCCGGGCTTAAGCCGGAGTTTGTATCGAAGGAAGAGTTCGCCCAGAACTACTACTACACCGTCTTAACCCCGGTAATTTACTTGCCCAATCAGTTGCTACCACTTTCATGTGCCTTGGCGGTTGCTAACTATTTCTCAAACGTGTAGGGAACGGGAGCCTCCGGGACTGGACCCTTTGGTCGTGCTGCTGCCTCGCCATCGGCGTCCCGCGCGGTCACACCGGTGCACCCTGGCCCCGGTGGTAGTGGTGCCTCGCGCGAGAGCACACCGGTTCATGGTGGCGCGGGATCACCTGCTTCCGGTGCTGGTTGGACAGCGCCTCCGCACTGTCAGTCGCCTATCTTCACGCGCGGAGACCTCGGCTTCTGCGGCTCGACTCCCTCTCCGGACGCGACGAGCTGGGGATGATGCTACGGCGGCCGGGTAGAGGTCTCTTTGTAGATGTTTAGCTCTTCTTGTACTGTGTATCGATACTATCTATCTTATTTTAGATGTTTGGATGTTGTTATACTGTGTATCGAAACGATGTGCATGTCTATCGATACTATCTATCTATCTATTATGCTCTATGTTGATGTGCATGTGCTATATAATGATATGTGGATGAATATTGTGCAACTAGAAGTTTGTATATGCAAGAAACGTAGCAAAACAGAGAAAAATAGGTACCCTGCCAGTACCTACGCCGACGGCTAGGCCGTTGGCGTAGGCCAGGCCCTCTGCCCAGATCACACGAGGGGGCGACGTGTGCCCTGCCTGGAAGGGGACCTACCCCGACGGCCAGGCCGTCGGCGTAGACCCCAAGCCCAGCCCACCCACAGCTTGCCACCTAAAAGCCGTTAAGCCCAGTGTGGGGCCCACGACCTCTACGCCGACGGCCCTACCCCGACGACCACAAAAAGCCTGTCGGGGGCCCGTATACGCCGACGGCCTGGCCTACGCCGACGGCTTTTAGGTCAATCCCGAGGGAACCCTGGCCCGACGGCTATACGCCGACGGCGGCCGTTGGGGTAGGCCTACGCCGACGGCTTTAGGGCCTACGCCGACGGCAGCCGGCTGTCGGCGTATTGCCTCCGTCCCGTAGTGAGACGTAGCATAGTGCACAAATGAAGTAATTTTCAGCAGATTGCAAACATATGGTGTTAATGATATATACTTGACATGGTGCTAAATGAGAAAACAAGGATTCACTTTAAATATGTAATCCATGTTTTCAACTATCGAGATGACATATAGATCTAAAATTTTGTGCGTACAGTGGCGAAGCATGAGTTATATATGAAACCAAATTTACACATTTTAATCTTGTATTTCAAATGAATCTTGCCAAGTGGCCAAAGTCCCCACCAGCTTCATGGCAAAGAGAACGAATCTGCAAGAAAAGTGAAATAATAATTGTATCATTGTGTGCATCAGTAATAATAACGATGCAAGAGGAAATGTCGGATCAACTGTGAGTAACCCGGCCAGCATGACATGCTTTTGGATCAAAGGCATAAACACCAACCTGATGTTGGAGACGATGGGAGTGACGCCATTCCACGGTTTAAAAGGGAAATCAAGTCGAGGCAGCGGGTGTGGTATGAGAGCCAGCGGCGTTGTCGCGTCTAGGTAGCAGGGTGGTCGTCGAGGTATTTCTTGAGGAGGCGGAGTCGTTGAGGCGGCCGAGGTTGGACGCGTCGAAGCTGCAACGTACAGGCGTGTACGGTGTACCGGATGTGTGTGCTGCACCTCTTGACGGTGGATCTTGCCGGCGCACCTGCATCTTTGGAGGCCGACGTGTTTCGCGCCTGACGGCACCCAGCGAGAGAGAAGCTCAATTCTCGTCGGCCGGAGGCGGCGGCGGTGGGTTGCAGATCACCATCTGGTGGTGCGTGTGTGGCTGGTGATGGCGTCGCCCAATCTGCAAGAACGGACTGATGGGCTTCTCTTTATGAAAGAGAGTATATATATATATACGGAAAGATGGACCGATGGGCTTCTGATTATCAGTTGTTATACACCGACTCATCATTAGTAGTAGTGGAAGATGAAAGAAACCTGCTTCGGTTAATTGCCAGAGTTAAATCACACGATTTGTTGAAAATATGCTGAGGTGGCAAGGCTGAGGTGGATAGGCTGCATGAGGAGATATAAAAGATAGTGGGGATGATCTATTATAGTAGGATGGCAATTTAGAGCAAACGTTCACTCCAGGACATGGCAAGCGCGGACATTTTTATGGCAACTCGCAGTACAAACGCATGACAACTGCAGTACAAACAAATGGCAACTCGCTGCGTTTTTTAGTTTTTATGGCAATTGTGTGCTCTGAATTGCCATGCGTTTATACTGCAGTTGCCATATAAATCGTTCGCTTTTGCCATGTCTTGGAGCGAACGTTCGCTCCCTATGATTTTCCTTATAGTATTATAGATTTGTGTGATGTGAGTTGACCCGTCTGGGACTTGTGACAATGTTGTGCTTTTGGTCAATTAGCGAACGTCTTCTGAAGTTGATATCTTAGGATGTACAACTTATATTAGTTTACAGATTTATAATAACAAAAATACGGTAAAAAATATATATAGAAAAGATACTACTCCCTCCGATCCATATTAATGTACTTAAGTTTGTCTAGATACACATGCATCTAGTCTAAATACTTAACTAGATATATACGAATCTAGACAAAGTTGAGTCCATTAATATGGGTCGAAGGTAATCGAATTTTTTATAATAATCAAAAACATCTCGCCATCAGTTTTTTTTTTGAGAATCATCTCGCCATCAGTTTAGTGTGTTGCAAAACAAAAACCGTTAGATTAAGATAACTAAACGATGCCCCGCACGTTGTTGCGAAACTTTTTTGCAAAATATTTCATTGAAAATGTTTGGTTAAATGAAACATGTATATTTGAACAATAATTTTTGAACTAATATATGGATTTAATATAAATATCATAACAAAATAAAAATTCCCATGCATGCATGTTGCATGTGGGTTTTTATTATGCATAATGGCATATTAAGGTGGGTCTTTCTCATACATGTTGGATGATGAGGTGGCATGCTTGCATGTTGAGAGAAATATGCTAGTGGAGGGTGATGTGGCATGCATGATGAGGTGAAGTATGTACATGTTGAGAGAATTGGTAGTAGTGGGGAACAACTTCTTAAGAATGTAAGATATAAGATTACCCTTTAGCATTGAAATTGAGATAAATAACCCACCAATGCCATTATAGGAAAAACGATTCATCTTTTTCACCCCTAAAACTACCATGCCTACGATTTGATCTAAACTCCCAAAACCTAGGGTTAAGCCCACGATTATGTTGGCGTTGTGACCCAGTTTTGTGGCTTCCCAAGCTTTGGAGAAAAGGAAGATGCAGGGTAGTTGAACCTGATTTGCTTCCTGTACGTGCACGCTTCACCCTCGGCGGATCAAATCGATCAGTTTAACCCAGCTTCCATCTCGGGGCTGCCGCTTTCTCTTCTCCAGGACGTTGCTAGGTTGCTAGCTGTGCTGTACAAGCCTACATCAGTGAGGACTGATTGGCACCGAGGGCAATGGATCTTATTGGAGAGCCAGGATTAGATGTGCCTGCCTTCGCTCTCAGACAATATCGTAAGTCCCCACTACCCTTTCCTCTCCAATCTGATCAGGTACTTCATTTTTTCTTCCCCTTCATTGCCAAATCTGACTGCTTACCAACTCCCTGTGCACTGTTGTTTACTTGGTGGAAGAATGGAGTAGGATTTTTGTAAAAAATCATGTGGTTTGTTTCTATTCAACCTTACAGAGAAAGGAACTACATATATTTCCCTTTCGTTGCCACTAGAGGAACCTCATTCTCACATGACGAAAGTACCAGTTTGTTACTCTGTAATCATGTGATTTAAAACTCAAGGTATGTGTATCCAGTTGACTCAGATGTTCTAATTACCTGGCATCTATATTTTTGGTAGTTAGTAACCGTTCTTTTTTCCAGTACATAAATGATATTTTTTGCTGCTTCTTAATATTTGGATTTGAAAAAGGAGAGTATCTGCGCTTAATTTACATGAAGAATTGATTCATCGATAAGGTTCAAGTCAGACTCCTATTTTCTCAAAGTTTTGTCATTCAGGTAATGGGATATATATCATACTCGCTCAATTACAGTTATGGTGTACCCTAATGATGCTTAATTACTACATCTAATTTTTGGGTTCACAAAATTATGCATCTTTGCTTGGTTGTAAGTATACAAGGAAAGAAGATGAAATACTTATTTCGTAAATATGAGTTATAGAATACAATTCATTATTTATTAGGGGTTATTTTTTATGTTTGCTGCAAATATAGGCAAAACAACAAGTATTGTTAACCAAGAAAAACAAATATTTGTTTCATGAATCTATATCCATTGATTCATTGTACTCCCTCCGACCCATATTAATGGGCACACACTTAGTACAACTCTAGTATAAAATTGTACTAAGTGTGTGCCCATTAATATGGATCGGAGGTAGTACATCTATTCATAAGAATGATGCCCAGAATGTTCAACTTTTCAAGCTAAATGTCATTCTGTTTTGACTCGATAACACCAGCCAAGATGCTGAAATCTGATGTATCATAACAAATAGCAGTCAAACTGCAACAATATATAGATAAGAACAGGAAATCCAGCGTGACTATAAAAAGTGTATGGACAAAAGAGCACTTGGGTAGTTGCTGAGAGCTAGCTCTTGCCGCTTGATCATCTATCTCTACTGCTTTCAAGCACTAATAATTGTATGATGATTGGGAAAACATAGACATTCTTTGTTTCTTCTAATATCTGAATTATTTTTCTTCTAAAAAGTATAATATCTGAATTATATCAAACTTTGAGTCAATTATGAAAACTTCACAAATATAATGTGCATTTGACTCATTTGACTCTCAACACACCTTTGATTATTTTTCTAAAAAAACATGCATTTAATGAACGTGCATTTGGTACTGTTGTTTGTGCATTAAGCCCAAAATGCTGACAAGCAAATCCATCTACAGTTCCTTGTTTGAGACAGTATTGAGCTTGGATGATAGCTGATGCTGACAGGCATGGACGGTAACTTCAAAAAACTTCACTGGTGCTTTATACGTACCAACCCAAACAGAAGAGTGTCAAATTTGAACCGAAACCGAAAAAAACCCTGCATGGTCAATCCCCTGTCAACTGCTCTAATTTCTCACTTTTCCATTTATATTAAGACATTGCGATGTGACACATTGAACTAACCCATGAATCCGACCCGAACCTGAACATCTTGTTTCTTCACTAAAGTTATTTGTGGGATGCTAAGCAGGGGTGTGGGCAAATTAGTCTTTACAATGGAAAAAAATTCCAAATCTTGTTTACCAATGTGATAAACCTGCATGGAAAAATGTGTGATAGCAGTACATTTTAGAGAGCAAACCATTGTTGCATTCTGGAATGCTAATAGTTGAAATAGGTTTGCTTATTAACGAGATAGCTAGGCTGGCAAGTACTAAAGTTGACACTTATTTTGGAACGGAGGGAGCAACAGGGATGGCGGGTTCAAATACTAAGTAAGCAGCATGTAGCAGGGCAGGGACGACTGCACCGAACGGGTTCGATTCAGGACTTCGTGTTGTGGAAATTCTGCGGCAGCTTTCATAAAAAAATCAAAGGCCTAATGCTAATCCTAAAACATGAACTGCTTTATTTTGCAAAAGAAAAATCATTTTCAGAAGTCAGAATCTAAACACGAATAACTGAAGAAAGGAGCACGGTGATGAAATGCAACAAATTTACCATTTAATATATACACCAAAAAAAAGTACTCCCTCCAATCATAGTTTTAAATAGCCCGCTATAGCTCCGCTATAGCCCCGCTATAGCTTTTTAAGAGCTCTCCCGCTAAAGCTATGCACTTTTTACGCTAACAAAAAAAGCCGCTAATAGCCCGCTATTTCCCGCTATAGCGCTAAATTTTGAGTCATTTAGCCCGCTAAACCGCTATGTAACACCATTCTTCTACCTGTTTTTTCTTTTCTTATATTTGATTTATATGATGCTTTGATTCAAAGCTTTGTTATTGAATTATAAAACACTTGATTAGTACTCAAATTTCATGTTTGAACATATTTATATGTCAACTATATGAAATACCATATATAATGCCCGATTATATATATATTTTCTTATTTTTTCATGATTTAAAGAAAACGCTAAATGGGGCTTAGCTTCGCTATAGCCCCGCTATGGCTTCTCATAGCTTCTGACCAAGCTGCCGCTAAATGGCATAGCCCGCTATTTAAAACATTGCCTCCGATCCATAATAAGTGCCTTTGAGAAAAATCATCAAGCAAGAAGTCACTTATGAGTTAAATGGTTTGTTGATTGATTCTTCTCAGTAGCTAGACAAGTCCATTTCTATGAATTCCGATATTCTTGCAACTTTTGTTTCAGAGAGCAAACAAGACAATCAGTGAGAAGACCAAGAAATACAGAATAGATTCACAGACTAGAGAAATCTAGTGAATAGTTTCGAATTCTCTAGAATAAAATATAATAGAAAATGATTAACTCTGAGATTTTGCAAAATTGTGTCCCTCCTCCCTCAATGATTCAAAGTTTCAAACAACTAGACATACATGAGTCAAGAATACAATAGTTATCTGGACTCATGTAGTTTGTCATTGTATGTATTTCGGTTTTCGTTAGGCTGTTTGAAACGAGAGAAAACAACTGAGAATCAGAGGAAACCAACCAACGGAGTAAGATTCAAAGGTCAGAGCACTACTGAGACTGATTTTGCTAAATATTAAGGATTTATTGGCATAGTTAATTCCAGAATCCATACACATCTAGCTTGCACAACTGAAGGATAGAAGTATGAGCACTAAGAGCAAAAACTGAAACCATTCACGAGAATAATTCAGGCATCACAAATATCATCATGATTCAAGAATAATAAGAGCAAATCACCAAACCATTCACAAACTATCACATAGTTTGGACCCGAACAGAACCCAATCAGGTTCGCTTCTTGATTCCTGAGGTAATTAATTAAGTATCATGCACATGGCATGGGGACAAAGCTTGTCCTTTTCGTTAATTAATTCACATTTCCTCCATCTGTGATACTCCACCACTTGAATCCGAACCGAACCCGATGACTATTATGCAGGCCTATTGGCTGGACAGGGACATACTAATTATTCGTAGAATGCTAAGCATACTTAGCGCCACAGTCATCAGTCCTGGTCAGTTTGAGAAATATGTCCTTTTGTAATAGTGTTATACTGTTAAAACTGAACATTTTCTTTGTCTTGTACAATAGAGAATTAGTGATGGATACTCGGTTGCCTAGTTTTTTGATAGCTCACTCCGTGTGTAAGGGAAGCTTAAACAATTATTAAAATACTATTTGGAAACTGAATGAGCATTTGACGGCTACTGTTGTTTGTGCATTAAGCCCAAATATGATGAGAAGCAAATCCATTGGCTGATGTATCTACTGTGCTTTGTTTTCACATAGTATTAAAGATGCTGCTACTGACAGACCCAAATAGTTTCAGTGGTGCTTTATTAGGACTAACCCAAACAGAAGAGATGCAAACGCCCCAAAAGGAATGACCAGTCCTCTAATAGCCCATTTTGCCGTTTAGATTAAGACAACGACATGACACATTGACTCCACCCATCAACCCAACCCGAACCCGACCTGAACATCTCATTTCTTGAGTTATGTAGAGTGTTAAGCAGGGGTGTGGGAAAATTAGTTTCTAGAATGAAAAAAAGGAAAAGAAAACACTGTTTACAATATGATAAACATGGTCAAATGTGATAAAGGTACAGTTTAGAGAACATATTGTGCATTTTGTGTGGAAAACTGAGGCTAAAGCGTATGCCTAGCAGGGACGCTGTGCGTGTTGATATATAGGCAAAGCCTAGAGGAGATTACAACGGAAACGTTACATGGTTGGGATCCTGGATTGATCTACAAGACACTAACAACCTGATAAGGCTAAATCACAACGACCCCAACCTATACGCACACAACCTCGGTTTATACAATACCGAGTACAATACAATGTTTAACATTTTGGAATGCAAATATTTGAACCACGGTTTGCTTAACCATAGTGGCTGGCTGGTAGCAGGGATGTTGGTGGTTCAAAGACTAAGTAAGCAGCAGGTAGCAGGGCAGTGGAAGAAGTATACTAGTATTAGGTTCTCAGCATGGCAGAGGGCCATGGCGACTAAACCAATCGGGTTCATTCGGTTCGGGTAGCTTCAGCCGCCAATGAAAATTTCCACAAAACAGATTGAAATCAAAGAGCACGTATGTGTCAACACACCATTGGTCAAACAATTCGCCCAAACTGAAATCAAAATCAGTCGACTGATAATGAGACATTTCCTTTATAAAAGTGGAGTAAACCAAAAGCCTGAAAACATCACATATTTCTACAATAAAATATGTGATGTTTATAGGGTTTTGTCCATTTCTCAAACTCCTCCACATAAATGATTTTCAGATTTGACACCTTCACATTTTTTTGTCCATTTCTCAAACTCCTGGGGGCTGAAAACTGGAATGCAACGTTCTGGTCGGGTTTGCACTTCAGCTTCCTCCTCCCTTGGGATTGGGTGACTACGACTACACAATACTGCCGACGTTCGGGTTTGGACCGGGTTCTGCGATCAGTTTGGGAGGAAAAGATGTCTTCAGCAATTCTTGTGCCCAAGGTCGCTGTCACTGAGGAGAATGCTTGACTAAACGCGTCTTCATCCTTGCCCTTGGCTGCCAGTTTTCGGGTTCGGTTCGGAACTTCAGATCGGACCGGATCGGGTTGCTGCAGCATTGGCCATGTTGCTGGGCTCGCCACCCCTCTCTCTGCCTTCACAGCACTGCCAACGTCCATTCAGACCAACCATAATGTGCATGCATAAATAAATAGCGCTTCAACCTGCTGCAAAAGCAAGCCTTCTTGCACCATTCTCTCTCCCAACCAGAAGAACTCTGTCTGCTGTGTTGCCTCATCACGCACATATCTATAGAAAGGCCAGCCATGGACATCATCTTCACCATTCTGGCCTGGATCGCCGCCGCGTGCTCCGACAGGAAGAACCTGCCCAAGGCACTCATCTCTGGCGGGATCTTCAAGGCCGCGGCAGCGCTGTGCCTCGCTTTCTTCCAGGGGCCGGGAGGCGTGTTCCTCCACCACGGGAAGGGCCCCTACTACCTCTACTATGGCATCCTTGTCGCCATTGCCGTCTTCGGGCTTGTGGAGGCGTCCGTGGGAGGCTGGGTTTCCAGGAGGCTGGATGACCGGCACACTGTTGGGAGGACGGTTCTCTGCCTGTCCATCCTTCCTCTTGTCTGTGTGTCGGCGTTCGGGGGCTTTGTTGTCCTGAGGAGGGTGAACTAGCTAGCTGAGCCGGCTGTGCCATCAGAGTACATGCATGCTGTGTATGACTGTAATTATCAGACTTGAGCAGTGTTACTATGGTCTCTTTTACCTTCTCTTTTTACATGAGAGATAAGAGTATATAACAGGTCTGAACCGTTGATGTTAGTAAGTAGTGGGCCGGTCTGAGTAACTTTTACCTTCTAATCTCTCATGTGAAAAAAAGAGGTAAGAGGGATCATGTTAAAAATAATTGCTCATCAAGCTTAGCACCCGTTGGTTCAGGAATGATCTGTGCAGTATTGTTGTTGTGTGACATTCATGATTTGATCTATGTTACTATGCTGAGTATGTAAACTTTGGGTTACCGCCATTAATCGGTAAAATAACCAGCTAAGAAAGAATTGTTCTGTTATTCACCACTTGACAACCCTACTGACTGACAGGGATGAATGGATCCTTCCTCAAAAATTCAACTCGGCATATTTTCTCAAGGACATAACTAACTAGATCAATTTTAATCAGGGTATGAGCAATGGGAAATAATTGATCTAACTACCAATTCATTTGAGAAAAATCATCAAGCTAGAAGTCACTTATGAATTAAATGGTCACTTGGTTGATTTTTCTAAGTAGCTAGACAAGTACATTTCTCTGAAGATCAGACAATAAGTGAGAACATTAAAAACTACACCACGTATAATAGACTAGAGAAGTGTAGCTAGTATTTATCGGACTCTACAGAATAAAATAGACTAGAATATAATATAAAATGATAAACTCTTGAGTTTTGAGAGAAAATAGGCTTTCGCCCCGCTTTATAGATAAAGCATCGACCACAGATCCGAGTTCAAATTACAGCCGAGTACATCAACCGCTGTGGGCACAACATAACAAGCCCAAAAGAACATGAAAGGGGAAAGAGCACACCGCAACAAGTAAGCTAAGGGTAAGCACCACAGCACAACCACCAGGAGGCGGCACATCACATCAAGTCGGCTCAAGAGGAGGGGATGCCAGCGCTCGCCCCGAAGCCACCAAGGAGTCCATCATGCGAAGAAGGTACTCTCTATCCCTGCGCCTGGATAGAGGGTGCCAGTGCTGCAAGTATGCGAGGAAAGTGAAGATCATGTCAGACGCGCGACGAAGAAAGACCCGCTCGATGACCATCTTGTTTCTAGTATTCCAGAGGGTCCAAGCAAACACAGCAAACACCAACCAAAAGAGGCGCCTACGCCGATTGGGCTGGTTGGCCCTCGCCTGAAGGAACCCAGCCAAGTCAGTGGCTTCCCAATCGGGGCCCAGGGCCTCACGCATGAAGCGCCACATGAACCTAGCAGCTAGACACGAGAAGAAAATGTGGGTCCCCGTTTCGGGGACCCGACACAAGGGACAAATGCCGTCCCCAGGGCCCTGCCTCTTCTGGACCTCAGTGCCAGACGGGAGGCGATCACGGAGGAGCTGCCAGACGAAGATCTTGAGCTTCAAGGGCAACGGCGCCTTCCATAGGTGATCAGTCCAAGGAAGGTCCGGGGCCCGACACAGCGCCCGATAGCAGGATTTAACCGAGAAGCACCCCGAGGGTGCCAATAACCAAGAAACGCTATCAGGCTGAGCCGAGCGCAGAGGGGGGAGGGAGGCCACGAGGTCTTCCCACGCCCCCATCTCAACGGGGCTGAATGTACGCCAGAATGAGATATTCCACCGTCCATTGGCCCCGGCCGCCGAGACAAGGATATCCGGATCCGAGCAAATCGCAAACAGGCCAGGGAAGGTGAGACGAAGGGGTGTCAGATCTACCCACGGATCCAACCAGAACAGGGTTCGCTCCCCATTGCCAACCGCACAGGCAAGACCCAGCCTGATCTCCGGCTTGATCGACTGGATGGCCTGCCAAAACTGCGACCCATGGCCGGAGGGGCAGGCCAGCAAGGGTCGTCCCCTGAGGTATTTGGCCTTAAACTCTTGAGTTTTCACAAAGTTGTATCCCACTTCTTGATGATTCATAACAGCTAGACATACATGAGTCAAGAATACAATCAGTTCTCTGGACTCATAATGTAGTTCGTCATTACATGCATTTGAATTTTCCTTAAGCTGTTTGAGAACAGTGCAAACAAATGCGAATCAGAGGCAACCAACCAATGGAGTAACGATTCAAAGGTCAAAACACCACTAAGATTGATTTTGCTAAATATTTAAGGATTTATTGTGTTCCTTGCACAATTGAAGGATATAACTATCAGACAATAATAGCAGACACATGGAACCACTCACAAGTAATAACACAAGAATGATCCAAGAATAATAAGAGCAAAACACAAAAGCCATTCACAAGCCATCACAAAGTTCCAAACCCGAACGGAACCTAATTAAACGGGTTCGCTCCTAGATTCTCGAGGTAATTAAGTATCATGCACTAATGTTGATGGCTTTGTCACACATGGAATCGGGACACAGGTTGTCCTTTTCGTCAAAGCACCTTTTCTTTATCTGCCAGGGCCCACCACTTGAATCCGAACCGAACCCGAAGAATACTATGACAGTCTTATCGGCTGGACAAAGTAATTATTTCTAGAATGGCAAGCATACTTAGTGCTGCAATTATTCATCACTTATCAGACTCAGAAATATCCTTTCAATAGTAATATCATCACATTGTTATTTCATTTAAACTGAACCCATTTTTCGTGTGTTGTGCAATAGACAACTAATGATGAACACTCGATTGCCTAGTTAAACTAAAAAATATCTAAAATTACTATTAGGAAAATGAACGTGCATTTGATGGTTACTGTTGGCATTAAGCACAAAATGCTGACAAGCAAATACATTGGCTTGTGTATTTACAATATCTTGTTTGAGACACTATTGAGCTTGGATGATATACAGCTGATGCTGGCAGGCATGGACAGTAGCTTCAAAAAACTTCACTGGTGCTCTATACATACCAACCTGAACAGAAGTGTCAAACATAAACCGAACCCGAAAGGAAACCCCGCATGGTCAAATCGCTGCTCAGCTGCTCTAATTTCTCACTTTGCCATTTAGATTAAGGCATCACGATATGACACATTCACCTAACCCATGAATTTGACCCGAACCGAACCCGAACCCGACCTGAACATTTCACTTCTTGGCTCAAATTATTTGTGGGATGGTAAGCAGAGTGTGGGCAAATTAGTCTTTAGAATGGGAAAAATACAAATCTTGTTTACCAATGTGATAAGCATGCATGGTCAAATGTGATAGCAGTACATTTTTTAGAACAGACTACTGTTGCATTTTGGAATGCTAATACTTGAAATACACTTGCTTAACCAGAGTGTCTGGCCAGTAACAGGGATGTGGGGTTCAAGGACTAAGTAAGCAGCAGGTAGCAGGGCAGAGGGAACTGCGCCGATCGGGTTCAGTTCGGGACTTCGGGTTGTGGAAATTCTGTGGGACATCGGGCTGTGGTAATTATTTGAGAATGCCAAGCATACTTAGCGCTGCAATTAATCATCACTTCTCATAAGACACAGAAATGTCCTTTCAATATTAATATCATCAGTGTAATTTCATTAGACTGAACCCATTTTTTTGTCTTGTACAATAGAAAAAATTAGTGATGAACACTCGATTGCCTAGTTTTTTGGTATCTCACTCCATGTGCAAGGGCAACTTATTAAAATTTCAAAATTATTTAGGAAACTGAATGTTCATTTGACAGCTATTGCTGTTTGTGCAGTAAGCCCAAAATACTGAGAAGCAAACCCATTGATTGTGCATCTATGGTGCCTTGTTTGAGAATTGAGATAGTATTGAACTTGGACAATAGCTGGTGCTGCTCACAGGCATGAAAAGTAGCTTCTGGTACAGTTGGTAAGCTATCACAAAAACATTAAAAAAAAACTCCACTGCTGCTTTATACAGACCAACCCGAAAGAAGGGTGGCAAACACGAACCGAACCCGAAAGGAAATCCCGCGTGGCCAATCTCGGGCTCCCAGCTCTAAATGCCAGTTTTTCTGTTTAGATTATGATAGACCTAACCCATGAATCCGACCCGAACCCGAACCGAACATCTCATTTCTCGACTTAAGTTATTTCTGAAATGCTAAGAAGGGGTGTGGGCAAATTAGACTCTCGAATGGGGAAAATCCAAATCATCTTGACCAATGTGATAAACATGCAGGGTGAAATGTGATATGCAACACAAAAATGTGTCAGCAGTACATTTTTCTAGAGAACAAACTATTGTTGCATTTTGGAATGCTAATATTTTAAAGAGACTGGCCGATCGGTAGCAGGGATGCTGGGGTTCAAGGACTAAGTAAGCATCAGATAGCAGAGCAGACACGACTGCACCGATGGGGTTCGGTTTGGGCCTTCGGGTTGTGGAAATTCTACGGCAGCTTCCGGCATCGAAACAGGGGACCTGGCCATCCTTTGCCTTTTCCACAGCGTTACCAAATCCAACAGCCGTTCGCTCAAGCCGTTCTCCATAAATAGATAGACCATTCTGCAAGACGAAAGAGCTCGAGAAAAACTACAACACTTGTCCACCACCATGGCCATCCTTAGTGATATTGCAGGCCTGGTCTCTGGCGCTTTCACCAATAGGAAGAACGTCCCGCGCGCGCTCATCTCGTGCGGCGTCCTCATGGCTGCGGCGGCGCTCTGCCTTGTCTTGTTCAGAGCGCCCCCGTCCAGGGGCATCTTCCTACACCACGGCAAGGGCCCTCTGTGCGTCTACTTCGTCGTCCTCATCGCGGTGGTGGTCTTCGGGACCATGGAGGCGATGGTCGGCGTCTGGGTTTCAGGCGAGCTGGACCAACGGCATGCCGTCGGGATGACAGTTCTTTGGTCGTCGATCCTTCCTCTCGTCTTCGTGGCTGCGCTCGGGGGCTTTGGCATGCTGCACAGAGCGTGAAGTGTGTTTGTCTCTGTCTTACTGTCTCCGTGAGGTTTGGTTGTTAGTATAGTAGTTATCAACTTCTGATTACCATGATACTGGTCCATATGTAGCTTTCGATCGATATGAAATAATTTTTTGAGAGTAATGAAGTAACAGATTTGCTAATTTTCATCTAACTCCTACATCATTTGATTTCACATGAAGATTCTGTACAGGTTTCTTCTTTCTCTTTATTACTTTGACTAATCGATGAGACATAGTTAGGTTTCATTTAGATGAGGGCTAGCCATTGTTGATTTGCGATGCATATCCTTATTGTTTGTGCTCACATATTCGAACATGAAATTTAGAAAAGTAATCAGCTGTATTTTCTACACAACATTTTAAATTATGATTTTGTTTTAAAATATTCATACATACAAAACAAAATTCATATGTGTGAAAATAATTTAGGTATTCTTTTTTCATGTATTAAGAAGTATTCATGCATTAATTAATGTTCTTATGCTAGGCATGTATTTATAAACTATTCATGCACACTTCAAAACATGTTTGATGTTATGAAAAGAGATGGTGTATTTTAGGGAGAAATGTCCATGTGTGAGGAAAACTGAAAAAATAGGGAGAGAAGAAAAAAGGTCAATGAAAATAAAACTGGTGGATAGGGTAATGGAAAAATGGGAAGAAATACTTCAAAATATCATTGGGAAAACCCAAAATATGGGCCGGCACATGTCGCAAAATGTTGCACTGTGCAAAAAAGGATTAACCGAACTTTCTTCTTCACTCAATTTTGTTTTGAACACCATTTGGGTCCTGAAGAACTTAGAACTTTTACTAGATAAACAATTGACAACTCAAACATAAGATCTTTTTTTGGCTGATAATCTACAACAGACAGAACACTAGGGTTGTGCTTCTAAGGAAACCATTTTTTTTGCAGGATTACCGATTACAATTGGGCCATGTGTGATACTGGAATTCTTGAAACAAGAGACCATCTTTTCACTACTGAAGACTGCTAATTTGCCATGTGCCAGAGGCTTTGCTGTATGCATTTCATCGGGGCATACGACAAAGAGGTGGTATGCAGTCAGTTGGCCTAGAGGCAGACGACAAAGAGATGACATACGACAAACATGTGGTATGCCGTCCGCTTTTGTCTAGGAAAACGAAAAAAGGCTCTACATTTGCAATACATCTACCCTTTCGCCAGAAGTTGCTGGCAATACATCTGCCCTTCCTGGATCTACAAGACACAATTTCTTTCTTTCTTTTCGAACACTTTGTATCATTTATTTAAAAATTAATAAAAATACATAGCAGAGTCATGTTGTTTCCCTAAAAAAAGTAGATAAGAAATATCAGATCCATCCCAATGGGTTAGGGTGACCAACAATAACAAAAAAAAAGATTGTGATCAGGTCCAGGATGATGCCTCGACCATCATATGCCCCAATCATCGTCGGGGACTGGCCATACGGGATCGTGAAATGCCAACTCATCACCTTTGTCCGCTGAGAAAGCTGGAGGAGAAAGAGTTGGACTGCAGACCTCAGAGTACTACCTCCCTTAAGGCATGAGCGAGGAGGAAGAAGACGAGTGCATGCCGATCATGAATGTGCATATAATCCCCGGGTGGTTTTGATAATTAACAACATATAAATTATCAAATTAATGCCTACTCAAAGTACATTTCAGTAAAGTTTAATTTAGGTACACAATGAATGTGGAAATGGACCCTTTAAGATGCTAAGGACACATGTTGCACTGCCTCCTTGAGTGGGGAGGAAGAAGACGAGCGCACGTCGACCAACATAGCCACACCATAACGCAGCCCTTCGACAAGCAAGTTCATCGGCAAAATCACATAAACCTCTCACGGATCACCTGTCTCAAGGAAATTTGCGTGCAATGTAGCTCCGCGATACCGCGAGGAGACCGCCAATTGATCACCCTTCTCCATAGATATCAACGGGCGGTGTATCTTCATCTTCTTTGTTGATGAGGATGAGCTCCTTCCATCTTCTTTGTTGACGAGGATGAGCTCCTTCCTAATAGCAAGACCCGGTTTCTTGATATCATCCACTTCACCACCACCACAGACGCTGTAAAACCTCTCTTTTGTATGAAGCTACGAGAACACGGGCCTTCCATTCCTTCTTTTCCTTTGCTGCTCAATTAAAATCATTTTCAAAAGTAAAGCAACGTTTTTTTCATGTTCTTGAGATTAAACAAAGGAGAAGCAATATGAGTTTTCATGGGCTGGAGCGGGCTCGTGGAGAAAGGATGGCCCCACCAAGAATCTACTACGTTTGGGACTAATCTCGGCCTCTCTAAAGTCAAACAACCTTCCTCCCTCTTCCTCGGTATCCCTCTCTGCCGTCGTCTCTCCATCTCCCTGCTCGCTCGTTGCTTCCCGCTGCTGCCTTCCCATCACCTGCTTCCGCGGTTCCGCCGGATCTGCTGATGGAGGCGGTGGAAGACACCAGCACCCTGGAGCCTGCGATTGGGTGGCTCGCAGACACCATCCTCGCAAATCTCCGAGACGGCGGCAAGCTGGACTTCTGGATCCACCAAGCTGGCCTTGGGAACGACATCAAGAAGCTCAAGTCTGAGGTCGAGGCAGTGGAGATGGTGGCTTCTGCTGTACAGGGGAGAGCGGCCTGGAACAAGCCGCTGGAAAGATCTCTGGCTCATCTCAGGGAGCTGCTCTACGACGCCGACGACGTGGTGGACGAGCTGGACTGCTACAGGCTGCAGCAGGAGCTCGAACCAGGTAACTTTGGTGATGCATTTTTAAACCCAGGCATCTGTTGAATTGCTTGCTAGTAATTGGCAGTTTCAACTTTTTATTCTGCCTCAGCGACACTGTTCCAAACGGATGGACATGGAACGCAGCAAACTGTTGAGACATCTAGTGAAAATGCCGATGTACAGAGTAGCGGTACCAGTAATAGCAGGTTACGGTCCAAGGAATGGAATCACTTTGACATCACAGAGTTTGAACAAAACGGAGGGCCTGCCAGAGCAAAATGCAAGTACTGTACAACAGAGGTTATGTGCACGACCAAAAAGGGGACATCGGTTTTGCGCAATCATCTCAACAGCAAAGGTTGTAGCCACAAACGTGGAGCAAGTCACCCTCCAAGGTACCTAGATTACACACTTTTAATTTGGGAAGTCTTGTTTTATTCATCTGCTTAAGAGTGTATTAATAAAGTTCGCACATCCAATCAATGATCTATAATCTTATTGCAGCACCACCGATGCTACTACAATTGCTATTGCAGCTGATAATTCGTCTAGCAGAAAAAGGATGAGAACCAGTCAGGAGTCAACACACATCGCAGCAGCTAACCCAAACGGGTGGAACAAGGACACATTTCCCAAAAGGATACACGACATCACTAGTGAGCTACAAGGCAAACGAGAGGCTATCACAAGGCTTCTCAAGATACTTGGGTCAGACTCTGGTGGTGCAAGTTCAAGTCTCTGTCCGAGCACAATCTCAGATCCACGCCGAAGAACATCAAGTCTTGTTCAAGGGAAAGTGTATGGGAGGGCTGTAGAGAAGAGATCCATCAAAATGTTGATAAAAAAACACAAATCAACTGCTGGTGTAACTGTTCTGCCTATTGTGGGCATCGGAGGAGTTGGGAAGACAACTCTTGCTCAGCTTGTATACAATGATCCAGCTTTGGAAAGTCAATTTGATCAAAAGATATGGCTCTGGGTGTCTAACAACTTTGATGAAATTAGACTCACAAGAGAAATATTACATTACGTCTCCCAAGAAACACATGATGGACTATGCAGCTTTTCCAAGCTTCAGGAGGTCTTGAAGGGTCATATTAAATCAAAGAAAGTTCTACTTGTTTTGGATGATGTCTGGGTAGATATGGATAACTGCCGATGGAACAAACTGTTGGCTCCTTTCAAGTCTAATGGTGCAAATGGCAATATGATAATTGTGACTACTAGAAAACATTCAGTTGCAAAGAGGAGAGGAACAATTAGATCAATTGAGTTAAAAGGTCTGAAAACTGATGATTTCTGGCTAATGTTCAAAGTGTGTGCATTTGGTGATGAGAACTATGAAGAGCAAATTAGTCTAAGCGAGATTGGACGGCAGATAGCAAAAAGGTTACAGGGAAACCCATTAGCAGTAGAAACTACAGGGACGCTGTTAAAGGAGCATCTTACTGTGGATCATTGGAGTAACATTCTGCACACCGAAGATTGGAAATCCCTGCAACACACTGGTGGCATCATGTCTGCTTTGAAGCTTTCTTACGATGAGCTGCCCTACCATCTACAACAATGCTTCTCATATTGTTCTATATTCCCCTATAACCATCATTTTTTGGCTGAGGAGCTAATTCGTTTTTGGGTTTCACAGAGATTTGTGAAGCTTGTATATTCAAATAAGAGTTTGGAGGAGATGGGACAGTATTATCTGACTGTCTTGGTGAACCTGGGATTGTTTGAGCAGGTTGAAAGAAAAAAATCCTCTCTTGGTAGTAAAACTTGCTATACTATGTGTGGCCTGATGCATGATTTTGCACGGCTAGTTTCAAGAACTGAGTGTGCAACTTTGGATGCTATGCAGTGCAATGAAAATTTGTCAACTGTACACCATTTGTCTATAGTAACCAATTCTGTATACCAGAGGAATGCTCAGAATGGCAACATAACCCGCAGTGAGAAGTTTGAATTTTTATTGCAAAATATAGTTGCATCAGTGAGAAAGTTGAGAACATTGGTGTTAATTGGGGAATATGACCCCTTTTTCTTCAAGACATTCCAAGATGTATTTGACAAGGCACATAATCTGCGTGTACTGCAAATGTCTGCAACATCTGCTGATTTTAATTCCTTCCTGTGTAGCTTGGTAAATCCTACACGTCTTCGGTATCTAAAACTTGAGGATGATCATGCTGAGCAGAAGCCTTTGCCTCATGTTTTGAGCAAGTTTTTCTATCTTCAAGTATTGGATGTTGCTTTCTTTATGTCATTGAATACAGTTCAGCTAGAGGATTGCGGAGAATGGACAATACTTCCATCTCTGGAAATGCTTCGGTTTCTTAAAAGGTTGAAGTTGATCAACATGCAGAAAGTAAGAGAAGTATCGGTTTCGTCATTGGAGGAGCTGGTTTTAAATGGAATGCTAGATTTACAAAGATGTGCATGTACTTCTGTGGAGAATATGAAGTCCAGTTTAAGGGTGTTGGAGATCAAGAATTGCCCTGCACTTGAGGTGTTTGATCCATTTCAGAAAGTTCATTACTACGAAACTGAACCTAGGTCATGGTTGCCCAGTCTGAGGAAACTCATTATGTGCGATTGTCCTCGTTTGCAAGTACATACACCCCTTCCACCTTCAGCCACATTTTCTGAAATATTGGTCAGCAGAGTTTCAACAATTATGACAATGGAGGGATCTTCCATGGAAACATTCAAAATTAATGGAAATATACTCTTTCACGAGATGATGGCACTCAATGACAAAATTTTGGCATTCCATAATCTTAAGGATATAAAAAACTTAGAGATATCCTCATGCGGAAACCTAACATCTATTTCATTCAAAGGTTTAAGTCAGCTCATCTCCTTGAAGAGTTTGAAAATTGGGCACTGCCGAGAACTTTTCTCCTTGGATGCTGTGCCAGAACACACCCATGAAGACATGCTAACTGCAAATGATGTTGCTCTTGCGTCTCTTGAAAGTCTCTTTATCATAAAGTGTGGAATTACGTGGAAGTGGCTATCTCTGATGATGCGGCATTCGCCGAACCTTAAGGAATTGGATTTATATGACTGTCCGCAGTTGAAACTGGGAAGGGTAGAAGAGAATGGAAACTTTCAATCAAACTTTATCTCAGCTTCTGAGGCTTCTTCATCAGGATATCTAGATGATGCACTGCGTAGCTCAGTTCAAGCGTCATCAGGATATGTAAATGATGCTTGGGCAAACTTAGTAGATGGGCTCATGCACATTCCGTTGAATCTCAGAAAAATAACAATTTGTGAATCTCCTCATCCAATATTTGACGGCAGTAAGGAACGCTTTGCTGGATTTACCCCCATTGAGCAGCTAAAGGAAGATGCCCAAGGGAACGGAAGATGTCTCCTACCACAGTCACTTGAACAACTTTTTTTGTGGCATTATTCCCGAGAAACTCTGCGACCCTGCTTTGTGGGTAATATCACACGCCTTAGAAGATTACAAGTAAACAGCGAAAGTTTGGAATATTTACAGCTGGGCTCTTGTAAGGCATTGGAAGAATTGGAAATGAACAAATGTGAACGCTTCATCGCTTTAGAGGGCATGCAATCTCTTGGAACCCTCAGATCTTTGGTATTATTTGAAAACTCAAAACTGAACTATCTACAGCTGCATTTCTGTGTGTCGCTGGTGTGTTTGGAAATTTATAAGTGTAGGTCACTTGTGGCACTAGACGGCTTGCAATCCCTCGTGAAGCTCAAGCATATAGAAATACTCAAGTCCCCTGCCTTGTCTTCACTTACTACATTGGAGAGTTATGACTTATTCCCTGCACTGGAAAGTCTCAAGATCGATGACTTGTCTCCCCTCAACACGTCATTCTGCAAGGGACTCACCTGCCTCCGAAGCCTAAAGATTATGTATTTGGATGCAACGAGACTAACAGATGAGCAAGAGAGCGCACTTCTGCTCCTCAGCTCCCTGCAAGAGCTCCAGTTTAAGGATTGTAGGCATCTCGTAGATCTTCCTTCGGGTCTGTGCGGCCTCCGTTCCCTCAAGACATTGAAGATCATACATTGTAATCGCGTCTCAGGGCTTCCAAAGGAGGGTCTCCCACCCTCGCTAAAAAAATTGGCAACCAACGGTTGCAGCGTGGACTTATCAAAACAATGCAGATTGCTAGCAACAAGCAAGCTAAAGGTTAAAATCTATAAGCGCTATGTGAACTGATTGCCGAGTATTTTTCTAAGGTGTACTTCTATCACATACCCAGTTATTTTTCGACTACACACCAAAATCATACAGTTGTATGCTATTGGAGGGATTGCCCAGGCCATCTTTGTCCTGGCCTCCTGGGTCATCTGTTACAGTATTTATATTTGAATGGGGCAAAGAATGTTAATTATTTTTCTTTTGATACGAACAGCTTTGGATTCACTTCAGGATCTTATCCTCATGTGGTCATGATAATGGTATCATATAATCATAATCTAATATTTGAGCTCCACTTGTTGGGATTTCGGAAGTCGAACTGGGGATTTATGTTGCCGGAAAAGCCTAGTGTTGGGATAGTATCTTATAGTCCTATCAAAAACCGAAAGCTTCAAGAGGTAAAGCCTGTCTTTTCGCTGTTTATTATTCATGTCATTATTTCAATTGAAAAACATGATGGTTTTTCAGGTCCTTGACTGCATGCGGAAGATTGTTCCAGAGACATTACGAAATCAATTGATTTGTTAGAATGGATCGAACTCATTATCTCTGACCGTCAGAAGTTCAGGGTTGCCTTGCCAGTAGACACCAAAGTTGAATTTAGGCATTTACTTTAACATGCCTGATCTTGTCTCCTCTGACAAGTTTCTGCTCTTCTCCGTTCCATGTTCACACTTTGGGCAGGTAAGCAACCTGCTGCTCTTACCACATTTCTGCACTTGTCAAACACATCATTGGCTTAAAATGACCAAACTGAATTCCATTCCTCATCTGAGCATCTTTTGCATTATCCGTTTGCATTGAGGATTTGTGATGGAGGTGAGAGACCATCGTATTGTGTTCTGACTTAACATACTCACACAAACATCATGCAGATGTACTATTGAAATGCTAAGGGCATCCCTATTTCTCCTGGGTTACCTGCTACAGAACTTACGTTTCCAGAAAAAATGCTAAATGATTTGTTTCTCCTTTTTTATGCAGGAGATTTGTTTCTTCTCATCCTCATGTGGTCAACTTGATTTTGATTCCTCGATAATCATACTTTTATTCCCCACTTATTGGGATTTCAGAAAGCAAACTGAGGATTTATGCTGCCCTGTTGGAAAAGTCTACTTACTGTTTTGCTGCCATGTCGGAAAAGTTTACCTACTGTTTTGCTGCCATATCAGAAATCTCAAAGCTTCGATAGGTAAATCAAACTTCTTTATTTCTCTCTGTTAATCATTCACCACATGCTTTGAACTGAAAAGATGATTATCTTTCAGTTCTTGACTGCATGTAGAAGACAAATTCACAAATAATCTGATTTTTTTCATGAATTGGTGAATCTGGTCAAAGATAACCTATACCCTATTCTAATAGGTGAAAATTTTAATTTGCTAAGATTCCAACACGAAAAAAGTCGCGATAGATTTGATAATCATTGATCTTTCCTTTTTAATGTTGTCATAGACATTCTTGATTTACGAGAGGTTTCCATGATTGAAAGACAGTTTATCTGGGCGAATAGTCTTTCGGAACCAAAGTACAAAAATCTATATCGTGTCTTAATGGATACACAATGGGAATCCAAATTAGTGATGGTATCCGTGCAAGCAATAGCTCGTATCGAGGCTTTATCAGATCACACACCCATCCTCTTCAGGATGTAGACGGAAGATTAAGTTTGAACTTGGTTGATTACACAGTGATGGTTTCCATGATATGGTGAAGGAGGTGTGGAAGAAGCCGATTATTGGGCGTACCCCAATTCACAAATGAAATAATAAAATGTGTGCTACACGATAAATTCTTTGGTGGCTGGGCTAAAATATACTGTGGGTATCTTTAAAAAGAAAAAGCTTATGTTTTCCACTAGTAGAGAAATACTTATCCATAACTTTAGTTGATGGCGCACCAAATTTTAAAAACGCCATCACTATTTTTTTTCAAATAGTAGTGGTGCTGCATTTTTGGGTACGTCAATTTTATATGGTTATTGATGGCGTCGTAACTATGTACACCGCTATTACTGCGTGATACAAATTGTACTGGACAAGAAGATAATAATATTGGCGTGGTAAAACGTTACACGATATAGGTATATGATATACTGGTGGTGTTGATTATGCTAAAGCGTCATCAATGTTTTAGAAAAAAACTAAGATCATAAAAAATAAATTTAAATATATATACTCTCGGTGTTGGCCTAAAAAGCCCATACCATCAATATTTTTTATTAATTATCTAGGTTAGCTTCTTTTCTTTCAGTCACTTCACACACACCTCTAAAGTAGTCGTCGTCGTCTTCAACGTCCTATCGCCATCTCCAATGCCTCGACGCTGTATCCGCCGAGTGAAGGTGCCCTTCCTCTCTTTCTCTTTGGACTAGCCATGCCTTCGTTTCTACCAACGCCCCTTTGCGGTCTCCAGCAACGTCCTTCGAACGACCGTCCACGCCATTGTTGGCATAGCCAAATTTTGTTAAAATAAGTTAAGCATAGAAATTTTTAAACATGCTTAGTGTAGAAATTTGTGTAGAATCTGATATTGAGGTAGGTTTACGAACTTACTACTTAGGAACATAGTCGTGGCCACAATCCAATTATAATTGTGCAGAATTTGATAACAGGCTTATGGTAGATTTTTTATTGATAACATGCTTAGTGTAGATTTTATTATTATTTATGAAAAATTTAATTTTAATTGTGTACTGTAGAAAATTTGATAATATTCTTAGTGTAGATAACGCGATTGGTATGCTTACTGTAGACTTGTGTAGATTCTAATAATATGCTCAGTATCACAATTTAATATGAAGCCATTATAATTTTAATAGGAAAATGAATGTATGTAAAGTGTGCGGATCGAGGTGCGCCACGAGGCTTGCAAGTGCCATACTGTTCGGTGTCTACTTTTAACTTTATTTTGTTCGCTTTTTAGTAATCCGCCATCTTATCTGCTTACATGATTTGTTAAATTTTCCATTACTTGTTAGTGCTTTTATCATTAATAAAACTTATGTTTATTTATTTTCTATTACACAGATAGTCCCATGAAATATGAGTTGGAATTCAATGAGATTACAAACTACAGTGTGGTCTTGGACGCTCATAGACGTCCCTATACTACATAAAGGATCCACGAAAATCAAGATTGAAAGAGAAGATTGGAGATGTTTCATCACCCACAATCGACTCAGTGAGGGTTAATTGCTTAGTTTCTCCTTGAAAAGACGAAGATTGAGGATTGATATTTTTGAAATGATCCACATCGTATATTGACAACTATCCAAATTATTGGATAGAATGTCTATAGAAGATTTTGGCTACCGATTGAGAGAACGATTAGGTTTTAGGAGTAAAACGCCACACGTTTGGGGCGCTCTGTGTTATCATTATATAGGGTACAAGTCTTGTCTAGCAAGGAAGATCACAACAGGATCAGAACTGAATCAATCTATACACGATTCGGTTGTAGCCTATACATGAAATATGGTATACAAGAAATATACTTTAACATCCCCCCTCGGTTTGTGCGTCGGCTGGAAGGAGGCACAAACTGGACCGAAAATCAGAGAAGAGCTGGGTGGGCAGATCCTTGGTCATAATATCAGCATACTGACGAGCGGAAGGCACATGGAGAACCCGGACCTGGCCAAGAGACACCTTTTCTCGAACAAAGTGTATGTCGATTTCGATGTGCTTGGTGCGCCGATGCTGAACTGGGTTCGAAGCCATGTAGACCGTGCTGACATTGTCACAGAAGACCACAGTGGCAGTCGTGAGGGGGTGATGAAGTTCGCTGAGAAGTTGGCAGATCCAGCAGCATTCCTCCATAGCATGGGTCACGACTCTATACTCTGCCTCGGCGCTGGAGCGGGAAACCGTGGTTTGTCGTTTGGACGACCAAGAAACCAGGTTGTCACCAAGGTAGACGCAATAGCCTGACGTGGAGCGGTGAGTATCCGGACAGCCGGCCCAGTCTGCATCAGAGTAGGCCGTGACGGAGAGCTCGCCTTGCACCAGGCCTCGGAACTCCTCCTCGAGGTAGACGACGCGGGTCATCTGGTTGTCGAGGAAGAGGTTGGTGATGAGCGCCCATGCCTCCTGCGCCGTTTGGTCCTCTGCCATGATGAGGTCGAGGATCTCATCGGAGATAGACCCGTAGAGCCACGAGCGGACGATGTAGTCCTCACGGACCTAGTCGGGGGTGCGATCAGCTGCGGCGGTGATGGAGTGGACGTGGTGCAGCAGGTCGTACTTGCCGAGGAGGACGCGGATCAGCATCCGCCACTTGGTGAAGTTGGGGTTCTGGAGGCTGAGAGTGACCGGCACATGGGTGCGGACGCTGGCGACGTTTACGACGGGCGAGGACGTGGATTTGAGCATGGGGACGGAGATCATGGCGCTGGAGGTGGAGGTGAGAGCGGGGAGGGTGGCCGAGGTGGTCGTAGCGCTGGTGCTGTCCGAGGCGAGCGCGGCACTGGTGTTGGGCTCGGTGGACATGGCGGCGGCGTGGTTGGGATGGAGATGGGATCGGTAGAGGCTGATACCAAGAGAACGATTAGGTTTTAGGAGTAAAACGCCACACGTTTGGGGCGCTCCGTGTTATCATTATATAGGGTACAAGTCTTGTCTAGCAAGGAAGATCACAACAGGATCAGAACCTGTAACAGCCCAGTTTTTGCAAAAATTAAAAATTTTGTTTTCGGTGTGAATTGCTTGATTGCTTGATTTGTTTGCGATGTTTGCATCCCCGATTTATCGATCGACGATTATTTTCCCCCCTCTTATCTTGTATCGGACGGAGACCGACCCTTGCCACCCTGACACTCGACCTTTGCGACACCGGGTTTCGCCCGATCACCGTCGCGAAAACCGCACGAGACCAGCCGCAGCCAACGGAACGAAAAACCCCTTTTAATAATTAAACGGGATATTTTTATAGCGTGCCAGAAAGTGTTTTCGGAACGGATCCAGCGCCAGGTGAACGTCTCCGGCTCGACGCACTGATCGCGCAGTTCGAAGTTTTACCCGAATCGGAGGTACTGCGGACCCCCGGCGGTCAGAAACGTGAGCACCGCGCGCGCGAGAGAAAAACCGATGATGTTTTTGCAAACTGCCAGCCACCCATGCTATATAAAGACCACCACTCTCCCACCCCCACTTAGGGTTTCCCTAAGCCAATTTGCAGCCACCCCCTTGATCTGGCTCAGATCTGACCCAAAACACCCCCAAAAATCCCGAAACCCTAGATCTGGGGTGCCCGGAGCCGTCGGATCGCAGATCAGACGACCCCGGAGCCGCCACGTCACCCCTTGCAGCTCCACGCCCGGAGGCCTCCATGCCCGAAGCCAAGCCGCACGCGCCGGGCGCCTCCACGGCCGCAGCCGCCGTCGCGCGCTGCCTCCGGCCGCCGGACACCGCCGGCTCCCCTCCTCCCCGCCGGACCTCCCTCTCCTCCTTCTCTTCCTCCCGCTCTCTAACCTCCTCCCTTCCCCTGCGCCAGGCAGCGCCGCCGCCATGGATTCCGGAGCCGAAGCTCGCGGCCCTGCCCCTGAACCTCGCTGCACCGCCTCTGGACCTCGTCGGCGCCTCGTCCCGGCCCGGATCCGGCCGCCAACCGACCTCCACGCGCCCTCCTCCGTGCCTCCCGCCTCTCGGCCGCCTCGCCGGCGTCCCGTGGTGCCGCCGCCACTGGTGCGGGAGCGAGCTCGGGAGTGGCCAGGCGTCCCAGCCAGATGGGCCCCGCGCCCCAGCCAGGCGGCCCACTCCAGGCGGCCCAGCAGCCAGCAGCCCGCAAGCCTCCACGCCTCCATGGGCCGAGCCCAAAAGTGAGGCGCCCCAGCCTCTCTTTTTTATTTTTTTTACTGTTTTGTTTTTTTTTTCTGTTGGGCCAGTAGCTTTCGGCCCGGTTAGGTTTTTTTTTGTCTCTGCTAGGCTTTTATTTATTTATTTAGGCAGTTTTAGTTGTAATTTTTGCAGTGCCGTAACTTTTTAACCGTAGCTCCGATTGCGACGTGTAAAATATGAAACTTGCTTAGTTTTGTGTCTAGTTTAGTAATTTGTGCTTTGTTGCCATGTTTGACTTTGTTTACATGCTGTTTGACTGCTAATTACACTGCCTGCCACTGTAAACTGTAACTGCTATAACTTTTTATCTGTTGCTCTGTTTAAAATGTTCTTTATATGTAACTTGACTAGAGTTGCATGTAGGTTGTGTTTTTGCTGTTCTTGCTTGCTAATAAAAATAATAAAATATTTTTTAGGACAAAACAGTACCAAATGCAATATTTATCGTGGGGTCTGCAATAGTTTGCATGTCTAGGATTTCACCCCACTTAATTTGACTAGATCAGATAGTTTATTCTTGCTTCACCTCTTGTCATGTTTGTGTGCTATGCCATGCTTGCTTGAGTTGCCATGTTAACAACCTTTTGCTCACCTTGTGTAGCTAAACAACTTGAACCACCGTAAACGTGCGGTATCGTCGTGTGTGACGAGTACTCCACTTAAATTGTTAGTAACCGCTCTCGACGGTAGGTGCGATGTCTCGTGTTGCTTCCTGTTGATGCTTTCTCGTGTTTGCTCCGTAGTAATAGTGGTGCACCATTGATTGCTTTCCAGTGTTTACTTTTCGTGTGCTTCCGCGGGTACCTCTCGGAGATGATGCGAGCGTGCGATCGACTACACCTTCGGAACCCGACTTATCAACAGGCAAGGACTATACATTACTTATGATCCATTCTATTTCAACCAGCGGTTTGCATGCTAGTATAGGTTAGGTTCGATGTTTGATCCTACCACATGTTTACGGCCTCTTTCAAATCGATACAGCCATGTCCCCTCACAGCAAACCTTGTACTGCTATGTTACTGTTGCTCGTTGCTCAGCCCCTGCTTAGTATGCATGCTTAGGATGCTACGATGTTACCTGTTACCCCTGGGTTTGGGATATCACCTGATTATTATATTATTGTTGATGATATGATTATTATTATAATGTTGACTATATTCGACGAAGGATGGAAGGTCTAGGCTATCCCGCCCCGACGCTTTGTTCCATTCGAGTCACCTAGGATTCGAGTTCCGGGTATTGGTTTTAAGACTGAGCGTGCCTAACCGCGTGTGGGATTTTATGGGGTCCCCTTTTCTTACCTATCTAGCTTCAAACATTTCTAGAGGTGGCCCAAGCTGATTTACCATTTGAAAACCATGCATATATGCCTGTCGGATAGCTCCTAGCAGTCATCCTTTGAAACAACCCGGACCAGTGAGGACTTTGTTTCCCTATTGGTCCACCTTTGACCGGCGAGGGCCCGAGGCCTCACGTGAGGCGTCTCGGTAACCCAAACCCTGTTGAGACGGAAGAGTCCGATCCGAGAGCGTGGCCAGCTTTTGGATTGGGTGTCGACTCCCTGGGGGCCATCCGGATTTGTTCGTTGTTAGTTAGAGGGACCTGTCGTTTCGGATCTCTTGGAACTAAATCATAAAATGGTTGCCTGTGATGGGTAGAAACTGAGAGAAATGGGCGTGCGTGCGGAGCCTTGTAATGGGCAATTGGTACACCCCTGCAGGGTTAAATCTTTTCGAGAAGCCGTGTCCACGGTTATGGACGACTTGAGACATACTCCTTGTTCATAGACAACAACAACTGAGATAATCTTAATATAACTTGATCAACGTGTGTGTGTGCCTTGATTGCTTCTTCTTCGTCGGGATGCGAAGAGGAGGACAAGGATAGGATAGGTGTTATGCTTGCGTAGTAGTTGATAGCAAGACTTGTTGGAGGCGACTCCTCATCGAATTCTTGGCTTCTTATCTTACTCTCTAGTTCGTTAGCCACTTCATAAATGCTAGTGCGGCAGCAACCTCACCACTTACCCCTTCCTTACCGTAAACTACTAGTTGTCCTAGAATGACGAGTGATGAAGTCCTTGCTGGGTCAGATGACCACTACAGTTGGATGCTGAGTACCTCTGTACTCATGATACTACCCCCAAACTCTTTTCAGGGTTCTGATCGACGACAGGTATGGTGATCGACGTTTCACGTGGAGACTCGACGACGACTAGTTAGGAGGATCCCGGCGGAGGGCCTGGACCCGTGTGGTTATGGGATCGATGCTTTTCTCTTTGCCAGTAGGCATTTGATTGTAGTCTGTACTCAGACATGTATCTTCCGCTGTTGTATTGTATTTGAGGCAGTTGTATGCCGATTGTATGAGATGTTGTATCCTGTATCTGTAATGTTGTGATATCATGTTGGAAATCCGGGGCATATGGCTTTGTCATATGTCGCGGTGGGACCGATATGTGTTTCGTCCCCGGATCTGGGTGGAAACACCTAGATCTGGAACAGTACCGCATATCGGGCCTTACATAACCGAATCAATCTATACACGATTCAGTTGTAGCCTATACATGAAATATGGTATACAAGAAATATACTTTAACAGATTGAAAAGGAAAAACTAACATAGTGGTTGTGGTGGGAGGTAGAGAAGAAAAAACCGTACAGACAAAAAAAATCCGTGGAGGACAGCCTACCAACTGTCCTTTTAAAAATAGAGATACCTAACAAATTAGCATGAAAAAACGCTAGGGCCTCGATCGATTAAACAAACCTCACGCTAACAGGATACCGGAATCCGGATACAAACCATTGCCTCACGCACGCACGAATAATAGGAACAATCCATCTCCCGCTTGGCACTAGCCACCCTCGCCTGCACGGGTGTCAGACGATTTGTCTCTTGGCGACTGGCGTTGGCGGCTAGGGCCTGTCAATCGCCTGCGCCCTCGCCGTCTAGTGCCCTCGGCTCTCGGCCGCCCAACATCGCTTCGGCTATGGCATCCGGCCTGCTATGTGCTCTTAATATCTTTTTCCCCTTTTTGCACTACAAGGTTTGTCTAATTAACAATGTTGCAATGGATTTTGTAGAGACTCACTATTTGATCACAATTTAGAACTTTTTTCGGTTCACACGTATGGAAGGGTGAGGTGGAACTGTGAAAATCGATCCGATTCAGTTCGCTGCTGAAGCGGTTCGCAGTCATAACACGTGATGAGTTTGATGAATGATGATCCATATAATTACGAAGTAGTTAGCGATATTTTATTTTTAAATATCACATCTTTTAGATTTCATTTCAAAGAATACTATTCTTATTATATTCATTTGCCATATAAAATATTATGTTAGATACATTAGAATTATTTATTAGTTTAATTTTTCATGTAAGGTAGGGTCTCATTTTAAAGTTTCGCGCATGGCTTCGAATTTTACCGGCCTGGCCCTGCTGATGCGCTGTCAGAACCCTCTGTTAGGTAATGTGCTAGGGTTAGCAAGTCACTTGCATTATGATAAAAATTTCAAAAGAAATCTTTGAAATCAAAATCAAAAGAAAAATGGGAGAAGGAACCCCCCAGATGAATTAATTCAAAAGGCCAGATAAAAATCTTCTCCAAAAATTCATGTTAGATTTTTGAAAAGTCTTATAAATGAGTGTGATTACATATCAAGGTATGTGGGACCCACCCCATGCTTATGGATTTTTCAAATATTCAAACAGTGCCTTGGAATTAATCAAAAACCCCTATTTGAATTTGAATTCAGATATTTTGAATTTCAAAAAATTTCAAACTCTGGATATGACTAGCTACTGGTCATGTAATGCCATATAAAAGATTTGAGCATTTATAAAAATGCCTAGCTATTTATTTGCTAAGCTAAACAAAATTGCAGAAAAGAAAAACAGAAGAAAAGAAAAAAGGGAAACTCACCTGGCTTCCAGCGCGACTAGCTCCCCCGCAGCCCACCTGGCCGGCCCAGCCCACCGAAGTCCCCTGTCGTCTTCCTCCCCGCGCGCCCAAGCAGCTCGGTGGCGAGGCGCCGACGCCGTGGACGCCACCGCGACGCCCAAGGGGTTCCAGGCCGCCCCAGGACCCCAAAGTGCGCCACGGAGACGTCCGCATCGCCCTCTCTCACTTTCCCCCATCGCCGCCTCCTCTCGAGCTCCATACGTGTTTCCCCCTTCTTCCCCGAGAGCAGCCGCCGCTCACCGTCGCAAGAACCCGTGGCCAACGCCGGAGAAGAGCGAGAAGACCGTGTCCCCCTCGCGCTACGTCGTCGTCCACGCGAAGAGCTCGAAGATGGTGACCTAGGAGCCACTGGAGCCGCCGCAATCGAAGCTTTCTTCTCGCCGGAGCCGCCGCGCGTCATCTTCGATTCCGGCCACTGTGGAGCTCCTCCGACCACGCCACCGCCTCAGTTCGACTCACGGTGAGCTTCTGGTTCACCCTAGCTATCGCACAGGCCAACCCTCGCACCCTAGCACCTTTTGCCATGGAAGCCGAAGCTTCTCGCCGCCGGGATGTTCCTTGTCGTGCAACCATGAAGCTTTTGAGCTCGAGCGCATGTCCATCGTCTTCGCCATGCTCCGCTGCGTCGTTTGCGTGCATCACCGGCTCAAGTAGAGCACCGCAGCGAGCTTTGCCTCGAGCCCGAGCCGCGGCCGCCGCTAGGTCTTGACGTCGGCGTCGTTCCGGTGGACTCCAGTGACCCCCTCCAGCACAGTTCGACGCGGCGTCCTCCCAGCAGTCGTTTGGTGCCTCTGGCGTGCCAAACGCACGTCCAGAGCGTGACCCCGTGCAGCGCCGCCGCGTACAGGACCGCCGGCGGCTAGCCGCCGGTCTGTCAGGTTAACCCCCGGGCTAATCACCCCTTAATCCCCCCAGAGCCGATGACAAGTGGGCCCAGGGCCCTTAATCCCCACTGGTTAAGTTAAACCAGCCGGGTTAATTAACCCAGTGGCTGACACCTCGGCCCCACACGTCAGCCCCCCCTGACGCCAGCATGAGGTCAGGCTGACGCAGTAAATGAATTTCCAGAAAATTAGAAATGAATTAAAGAAATTCCAGAAAATCCAGAAAATAGCCCAAACTTTGGAAATTCATAGAAAATTCATATTAACTCCAAATTGGACAAATAATATATGAAAAATGATCAGGAGAAAATAAGCTATCCAAAAATCCAACTTTCAACTATGTTTGAGTTGAATTTAAATTGGGACCAGTAGCATTTGTCATTTGATTTAATTGGAATTTATTCAAATTAAATTCAAATGTTTTTGCAACTTGGACCATGGCAACATACTACATTTCAACCACACATCAGAGGCATATCATACACATTTAAAAATGATTCAAATTGATCAAACATTGTCACATGTAACTTGGCTATGTTTGAATTCAAATTGGAGTTTGAATTTGCAATTCATTTTGCAATATACTCCATTTAAATGGAATTGCTTCACACATCAAAGCATATACATCAAGTTTCAACCTTCCATCATGTGATTGTGCATTGTATTTACTTTGCTACCTTGTTTGTTGTTTGTCGAGTAGAGGTAGAACCGGAGCAGGAGGCTGCCCCCTTCGTTGAAGACCCCGAACCCGAACCTCGTCAGCAAGGCAAGCAAACCCCCATTGATCATGTCGATAAAATCCCACTTCCCTCTCATGTCTCGCTTATGCATTGTTTAGGATGATTACCATGATGCGCTTCTACCGCATAGATGAACCCATTCCTTTGCATGACCTATCATTTTGTCACAGTAGTAAGCAAACCACAATCCTAGAAAATGTAGGAGTTGATTGATATCATGTGGCCCCTGCAATTGTTACTGCTTATTGCATGCTTAGAGTGATACCATGATGATACTTTTATGTGAGTCGGGATGGTAGTGATCATGATGATGATGGTAGAAAGGTGTTGGTGAATCTACCCTAATACAAGGTGAACGATGAGAGGCTGTGTAGGAGTACACAGTGGGTTGTCTTGTTGAACACCGCCCTAAGTCCAAGTTCTTGTGTGGTGATCCAAGATGAAGAGTACAACCACACATTGGGCTCACTGACCCCTCTCAACCTATTAACTCATCCCTTTCGATGAAACCACTGACCCCGAAGGTGGCCTCTTCATCGAGCTCGACGACTGAAGATCAAGCTAGTCTAGTCCCAGTCAGACGACTGGTTCCCTCGTGGAGGGCATGTGTTTAAATAAGGCTTCTTAAGCCATTTGTTAAACTTGTCTGTACTCAGACATACTTTGCTTCCGCTTGTTGTCGTAATGTGGGATCACATGTTTGTGATCTCTGTGTGCACTCTATAAGAGTTATCAATAAAAATTTATACTTTGTAGAGAATTGCAATGATACCTACTGTTCATACAAGGCATGTGTGCTGCGTGTATGTTTATAACATGCATGTCTTTGTATGGGTTTTCGAGACCTTAGTTGTGATCTGGCTGGCGGTCTTTCATACACCAAGTGGCCCTTAGATGTGCGCAGCTTGGGGCATCGCGATGCGATTTTTCGAGACTCTGTCTCGTGCACACTTTGTGGTATGATCGAGCCCGCCCTAGACCCCGACTAAGTGATCGGGCTGGAGTAAGTCTATGTAAGAGTTATGAGATAGTCGATAGTATGGTTGAGGCGACTTGTCTTTGAATATGGAAGTTCATCACCCATATCATTAGACTTGTGTGCGGACGATGAGGACCCATCTCACTTGATCATCCGGCCTGGATGGGATGCCCCTCACGTACGATGCTTTCCGAGAACGTTCTGTGCTTGGCCTTGTCTGCTTAGACAAGTGGGTACGGTTCTCGGCTCTCCATATGACTATGTCTTAGCTGGACTTGCATACGCTAACCCCGGGTCCCGACAGACTTGGTATCAGAGCAGGACTGACTGTAGGACTAGTAGCCTTGGCCGAAGTCGAGTCTAGCTTGCTATAGTTATATAGTTACTCTGGGTATATAAGGGACTGACGTAAGGCTTCTTTTTTCTCCTTACCCCCTTCGTTCTGAGTTCTGAGTCACCCTCATCTTATTCTACGGGAAGATAGGACTAGGCTCTCCTATGTCTGATTAGAACATCTCGTTGTTTGCTTCCTTATAGCCGTAGGAAAGTTGTGTCCGGTTTTCCTAGCATTGCTGTAATGCTGATTTCTTGCATCGTATTATGTAAGTGTTGTTTCCATGTTGGAAGAAATTGTCATTTCTTACAATTACAGCCGTTATTCTGCACGAGTCATTCCAGGTTTATCTCATAATCTGATGCATTTGCAAACTCCTTCTTTCTGTTTCAGATGGCAGATCTTCTTCCTCGCCAGATTGTTCGTTTGACCAGGTGCCTCGGTGTGCGTGGCCATCCCGCCACGTTGATCGAGATGATGTCCTATGTGGGATATCGATGGTATCCTGAGTACACCGTTGAGGAGCAGTTCCACGACTTCAACCAGACCTAGTTCCACTGCATTGTCAGGATCTACCTGCACCACAATGGAGTCACTCAGCCTATCCACTTTGGACATGGCATTGGCATGACCGAGATAATGGTTGTGCAGGATGCTGCATACTCATGTATTACACTGCTGAGAGAGGAGCACACTATGCTGAGAGAGACTTCATTCCGCTATATTCCTGCTGCACTTCCAGGAGAAGAGGGATATTACACCGGACTCTACTCAGATCACTCTGCAGAGGATCCAGTACTTCAGATGACTGCTAGATTTGCTAGTGATCGAGATCGTGATGCACGCGCTCTTCGTTTTGAGCTTCACGCCACTTGTGTTCGTCTGTGTCGAGCACTGACACTCTTGGCACCCTTCGTGAGTGTTGGATCAGTCGAGTACGATGCTATGTACCCTGTGAGGACTCAGATGCCTTCTCGAGTTGCTTGGCCCGAGATTGGAGGCATTTTTCCACCTCGTGGTCCTTTGCTTCCACCCTACGCTGGACCTAGGCCCCATCCTTGCCCAAATGGATATCAGGGTCCACAGGCCTCCGTGTTTTCCGATGGTCACCTTCAGCTACCGGGATACGCGGGTGACTTTTACGAGGACTACTATGGAGATGGAGATGCGTGAGACCGCCTGTGGTCTTACTTAGTGAGGATGTAGTAGTATCTTAGTATATTGTACGCAAGGTATCTAAGTTCCAGAGGTGTAGATAAATAATGTATAGGAAGTCAGAGTGCCTTTGAAGGATGTATCATCTTCATCACGTTTGTATTAGCTTGGTGCTTGTACTAAAACGATGTATGGTTTGTAAGACAGCTTGTGAATATATGGCTTGTATGCTTTTATCGCCATGTTGTCAAGATGATTACTTCCTTTGCTCTGTAATCCTTCAAGTACTTCAATACCTTGATTAGATTCCTCAATCAACTCTGTTTGACTTTGGTTTTTAACCTTCATGATGTCTCAAGGAACCCGTGGCCAGCTTGGTCGTAACCAGGGTCGTGGAAATGACCAGGAGGAAGGCAACCTTCCACCCCCACCCACGATGGCTCAGGTTCTGATGGAGGTTGAGAGGAACCGCCGAGACTCTCACCATCTGCTGGAAGTCATTTCTCGCAACACCACTCAGCAGCGCAACGAGCTGGTGTCCTTGAACGACTTCATCCGGCTTCATCCCCCGGTTTTCAGTTACTCCACCGATCCCCTTGACGCCGATGACTGGCTTCGCAGCATCGAGAGGAAGCTCCAGGCAGGCCATGTTGCAGATGGCGACAAGGTCAGCTATGCCACCTATCGCCTTGAAGGTGCAGCTAGCTCTTGGTGGGAGAACTTCATGAACATGCGTCCCGTTGGACAGCCCGCATCTTGGGATGAATTCTGCACTTCCTTCCGTGAGCACCACATTCCAAAGGGTCTTATGGACCGCAAGCGTGAGGAGTTCTGCAACCTCACTCAAGGCAGAAGGGCCGTTGACGAGTTTAGTCGTGAGTTCAACCGACTTGCTCGTTATGCTACTGAAGAAGTCTCCACCGACTCCAAGAAGCAAGAAAGGTTCCGTCGTGGACTCAATTCCGGACTCCGTCGTGAGCTCAACCTACATGACTTTGCCACCTTCCAGGTCCTTGTCAACAAGGCCATCAAGGCAGAGGACATGAACACCCCAACGACTTCCGCAAACACCCTAGAGACGATGGTTCATCCAGTTCAGGCTCCCAGAAGCGCAAGATCTGGATCCCAAATAGTATGTTCCGCCAGAACAACCCACCGAGGCCATCCTATGTGGTGCCTCGTCCACCAACTCAGTTCCACCCAGCTCCACCAAACAACCCAGCTCCACGCACTGTCTTTGGAGCCTGTTACAAGTGTGGTCAGGCAGGCCACTACTCTCGTGAGTGTCCCCAGAACCAGCTCCAGAATCAGAATGCTCCACCCCGTGCCGGAGGCAACAACAACGGTCGTGGCAAGCCACCCCAGAAGGTCTACACCGCCAAACCCGCTCCTCCCGCCACTCGTGGACGTGTGAACCAGATTGCCGCCGAAGAGACTGACGACACCACTGACGTCATTCTTGGTACACTCCCAGTCAATTATGTTCCTACTTCCGTTCTTTTCGACCCAGGAGCATCTCATTCATTCATGTCGGCAAGTTATGCACTTCGTCATGAGCTATCTTTTGTTGAATTATCCACCCCCATGATTATTCAAACTCCAGGGTCAAGATGGCAAACTAATAGAGTGAGCCATGGTAATCAGATTGCAATTGAGGGTTTAGTATTCCTTGCTTCACTCATAGCCCTCAAGTCTTCAGATATTGATGTCATCCTTGGCATTGATTGGCTATCAAGACAGAATGCCTACCTGGATTGCAGAGGCAAATCAGTGAAACTAACCCACCCTTCAGGCAAGACCGTCAACTATACCTCACCCAGAACAAGAACCCAAGTGCATTCTTTGAATGTACTTCCCCTTCCCGAACTTGAAGATGTTCCGTTGGTTCGTGACTTCCGGATGTCTTTCCTGAAGAGCTGCCGGGCATGCCACCCGACAGATGTGTAGAGTTTATAGTGGATCTTGTACCAGGAACCGCACCAATTTCTAGACGCCCATACAAAATGGCCCCACGTGAGTTAGCTGAGCTTAAAACCCAACTGGAAGCTTTGTTGGAAAAAGGCTTCATCCGCCCTAGCTCATCGCCATGGGGTTGCCCCATTCTGTTCGTAACGAAGAAAGATGGAACAAAAAGGATGTGCGTAGACTATCGCCCGCTAAATTTAGCGACGATAAAGAACAAGTACCCTTTGCCCAGGATCAATGATCTTTATCATCAACTTGCAGGATCCTCTGTCTTCTCCAAGATGGATTTGAGATTAGGTTATCATCAAATCAAAATACGAAACGAGGACATTCCCAAAACGGCTTTTACTACTCGTTATGGTCTTTACGAGTACACCGTCATGTCCTTTCGTTTAACCAATGCCCCCGGCACTTCTCACGCATGATGAATTCGATCTTCATGGAGTACTTAGATAAATTTGTTGTGGTTTATCTTGATGATATTCTCATCTACTTGAAGAACGAAGAAGAACATGCCGAACACCTAAGGCTGGTATTGATGAAACTTAGAGAGCATCGCTTGTATGCTAAATTCTCCAAGTGTGAATTTTGGCTACCAGAAGTGACCTACTTAGGCCACGTGATTTCTGCAAAAGGCATTGCTGTGAATCCCGAGAGAGTTCAGGCCGTCCTTGACTGGACTCCACCTGAATCGGTTAAGCAAGTTAGGAGTTTTCTTGGCCTAGCCAGCTATTGCCGTCGCTTCGTCGAGAACTTTTCTAAAGTTGCAAAGCCTCTAACTGAACTCCTCAAGAAAGATAAGAAATTCCTATGGACTTCCAAGTGCGAGGAAAGCTTTCAAGAGCTAAAAAGAAGGTTGACTTCTGCACCCATACTTGCACCTCCAGACACCAAAAAGAATATCGAGATCTATTGTGACGCATCACGGCAAGGGTTAGGATGCATACTTCTGCAAGATCGACATGTGGTAGCTTATGCTTCACGCCAGTTGCGGCCACATGAAGAGAACTATCCTACCCATGACCTTGAACTCGCTGCCGTAGTTCATGCCCTAACAACTTGGCGGCATTACCTCCATGGTAATCGTTGTGAGATCTATTCCGACCACCAAAGCCTCAAATACATTTTCACCCAGCCAGATCTTAATCTCAGGCAAAGACGCTGGATTGAGTTGATAAAAGATTACGACGTAGGAATTTCTTACACCCCAAGCAAAGCCAATGTCATGGCTGATGCACTAAGTCGTAAGTCGTATTGTAACAACCTCATGTTACAACAGTATCAACCACTTCTTCATGAGGAATTTCGCAAGCTTAACCTTGAGATTGTTCTTCATGGCTATCTTTCTACCTTGGTGGCGAAACCAACTCTTGAGGATCAAATTATAGTTGACCAAAGGCGTGCACGAGGTGTTCGCCGGATCAAGGAGAACATTGCTAGCAGAGTTGCTAAATGTTTCTCCACAGATAGCAAGGGAACGATATTCTTTGAAAATTGTTTGGTAGTACCTAAGAATAGGGAACTAAGGCAACTCATCCTCAAGGAAGCCCATGACACACCCCTCTCGATTCATCCCGGTAGCACAAAAATGTACTGAGATCTACGCCAGAGATTTTGGTGGACTAGGATGAAGAGAGACATTGCTCAATTTGTTGCCGAATGTGATGTTTGTCGTCGCATTAAGGCAGAACATCAAAGACCTGCTGGTACACTTCAACCTTTGCCTATTCCAGAGTGGAAATGGGACAAATTCGGTATGGACTTCATCACCGGCTTTCCAAAAACCCAGAAAGGAAACAATGCCATCTTCGTTGTCATAGATAGGTTTTCCAAAGTTGCTCACTTCCTTCCAGTTCGTGAGTCTATAACTGCTAGCCAGTTAGCGGACTTGTACGTCTCTAGAATTGTATCCCTTCACGGTGTTCCTTTGGAAATCAATTCTCATCGTGGTAGCCTTTTCACCTCTAGATTTTGGGGAAGCTTTCAGAATGCTATGGGAACTCATCTCTCCTTTAGTACGGCTTTCCATCCTCAGTCTAGCGGTCAAGTCGAAAGGGTTAACCAAATTCTTTAAGACATGCTCAGAGCTTGTGTTATCTCATTCGGAAAGAATTGGGAGAAGTCTCTTCCATTCACCGAATTTGCTTATAACAATAGTTTTCAATCTAGTCTGAACATGGCTCCTTTTGAACTCCTATATGGACGACGATGTCGAACACCTTTAAATTGGTCAGAAACCGGTGAAAGACAATTCTTTGGACCGGATATGATCAAGGAAGCAGAAGAGCAAGTTCGCATTGTTCGTGATCAATTGAAAGCAGCCCAGTCTCGTCAGAAAAGCTACTATGATCGTCATCATAGGCAAGAGAGCTACAATCTGGATGAGAAGGCTTACCTCCGGGTTACTCCTCTGAAGGGAACCCAACGTTTCGGTATCAAAGGCAAGTTGGCCCCATGTTACATCGGGCCTTTCCGCATTCTTGCTAAACGTGGATAAGTTGCCTACCAACTTGAACTACCCCCGCACCTCTCCCGAGTACATGATGTATTCCATGTGTCCCAACTCAGGCGTTGCTTCAAGGACCCCATTGTAAGGCCCGATATACGATACTTCCAGATCTAGATGTTTCCATCCAGATCCGGGGACGAAGCACATATCGGTCCCACCGCAACATATGACGAAGTCATATGCCCCGGATTTCCAACATGATATCACAACATTACAGATACAAGGATACAAAATCTCATACAATCGGCATACAACTGCCTCAAATACAATACACAACGGAAGATACATGTCTGGGTACAGACTACAATCAAATGCCTAGTGGCAAAGATAAAAACATCGATCCCACAACCACACGGGTCCAGGCCCTCCGCCGGGATCCGCCTAACTAGTCGTCGTCGAGTCTCCACATGAAACGCCGATCACCGTACCTGTTGCCGATCAAGAACCCTGAAAAGAGTTTGGGGGTAGTATCATGAGTACAGAGGTACTCAGCATCCAACTGTAGTGGTCATCTGACCCAGCAAGGACTTCATCACTCGTCATTCTAGGACAACTAGTAGTTTACGGTAAGGACGGGGTAAGTGGTGAGGTTGCTGCCGCACTAGCATTTATGAAGTGGCTAACGATCTAGAGAGTAAGATAAGAAGCCAAGCATTCGATGAGGAATCGCCTCCAACAAGTCTGCTATCCACCTACATACGCAAACATAACACCTATCCTATCCTTGTCCTCCTCTTCGCATCCCGGCGAAGAAGAAGCAGTCAAGGCACACACACACGTTGATCAAGTTATATTAAGATTATCTCAGTTGTTGTTGTCTATGAACAAGGAGTAGGTCTCAAGTCGTCCATAACCGTGGACACGGCTTCTCGAAAAGATTTAACCCTGCAGGGGTGTACCAACTGCCCATTACGAGGCGTCGCATGCTCGCCCATCTCTCTCAGTTGCTACCCATTATAGGCAACCATTTTATGATTTAGTTCCAAGAGATCCGAAACGACAGGTCCCTCTAACTAACAGCGAACAAATCCGGGTGGCCCCCGGGGAGTCGACACCCAATCCAAAAGCTGGCCACGCTCTCGGATCGGACTCTTCCGTATGGCCAAGGTCGGGTTTAGTCTCACCTATATAACAGGGGACTTCCTTCCAGTTCGCGAGTCTATAACTGCTAGCCAGTTAGCGGATTTGTACGTCTCTAGAATTGTATCCCTTCACGGTGTTCCTTTGGAAATCAATTCTGATCGTGGTAGCCTTTTCACCTCTAGATTTTGGGGAAGCTTTCAGAATGCTATGGGAACTCATCTCTCCTTTAGTACGGCTTTCCATCATCAGTCTAGCGGTCAAGTCGAAAGGGTTAACCAAATTCTTGAAGACATGCTCAGAGCTTGTGTTATCTCATTCGGAAAGAATTGGGAGAAGTCTCTTCCATTCGCCGAATTTGCTTATAACAATAGTTTTCAATCTAGTCTGAACATGACTCCTTTTGAACTCCTATATGGACGACGATGTCGAACACCTTTAAACTAGTCAGAAACCGGTGAAAGACAATTCTTTGGACCGGATATGATCAAGGAAGCAGAAGAGCAAGTTCGCATTGTTCGTGATCAATTGAAAGCAGCCCAGTCTCGTCAGAAAAGCTACTATGATCGTCATCATAGGCAAGAGAGCTACAATCTGGATGAGAAGGCTTACCTCCGGGTTACTCCTCTGAAGGGAACCCAACGTTTCGGTATCAAAGGCAAGTTGGCCCCACGTTACATCGGGCCTTTCCGCATTCTTGCTAAACGTGGAGAAGTTTCCTACCAACTTGAACTACCCCCGCACCTTTCCCGAGTACATGATGTATTCCATGTGTCCCAACTCAGGCGTTGCTTCAAGGACCCCATCCGCGAAGTCGACCATGAAACGCTTGATCTCCAAGATGACCTTTCTTATCGAGAATACCCCGTTCGTATTCTTGATTCCGCAGAGCATGTCACTCGTCGTCAGAAGATTAGGTTTCTGAAAGTGCAATGGTGACACCACTCTGAGAGTGAAGCTACGTGGGAAAGAGAAGACCGTCTTAGTGCCGAGTACCCCACCTTCCTCCCACAGACTTCTGAATCTCGGGACGAGATTCTGTTGAGTGGGGGCGAGTTGTCAGAACCCTCTGTTAGGTAATGTGCTAGGGTTAGCAAGTCACTAGCATCATGATAAAAATTTCAAAATAAATCTTTGAAATCAAAATCAAAAGCAAAATGGGAGAAGGAACCCCCCCAGATGAATTAATTCAAAAGGCCAGATAAAAATCTTCTCCAAAAATTCATGTTAGATTTTTGAAAAGTCTTATAAATGAGTGTGATCACATATCAAGTGATGTGGGACCCACCCCATGCTCATGGATTTTTCAAATATTCAAACAGTGCCTTGGAATTAATCAAAAACCCCTATTTGAATTTGAATTCAGATATTTTGAATTTAAAAAATGTTCAAACTCTGGATATGACTAGCTACTGGTCATGTAATGCCATATAAAAGATTTGAGCATTTATAAAAATGCCTAGCTATTTATTTGCTAAGCTAAACAAAATTGCAGAAAAGAAAAACAGAAGAAAAGTAAAAAGGGAAACTCACCAGGCTTCCAGCCCGACTAGCTCCCCCGCAGCCCACCTGGCCGGCCCAGCCCACCGAAGTCCCCTGTCGTCTTCCTCCCCGCGCGCCCAAGCAGCTCGGTGGCGAGGCGCCGACGCCGTGGATGCCACCGCGACGCCCAAGGGGTTCTAGGCCGCCCCAGGACCCCAAAGTGCGCCACGGAGACGTCCGCATCGCCCTCTCTCACTTTCCCCCATCGCCGCCTCCTCTCGAGCTCCATACGTGTTTCCCCCTTCTTCCCCGAGAGCAGCCGCCGCTCACCGTCGCAAGAACCCGTGGCCAACGCCGGAGAAGAGCCAGAAGACCGTGTGCCCCTCGCGCTACGTCGTCGTCCACGCGAAGAGCTCGAAGATGGTGACCTAGGAGCCACTGGAGCCGCCGCAATCGAAGCTTTCTTCTCGCCGGAGCCGCCGCGCGTCATCTTCAATTCCGGCCACTGTGGAGCTCCTCCGACCACGCCACCGCCTCAGTTCGACTCACGGTGAGCTTATGGTTCACCCTAGCTATCGCACAGGCCAAATCTCGCACCCTAGCACCTTTTGCCATGGAAGCCGGAGCTTCTCGCCGCCGGGATGTTCCTCGCCATGCAACCATGAAGCTTTTGAGCTCGAGCGCATGTCCATCGTCTTCGCCATGCTCCTATGCGTCGTTTCCGTGCATCACCGGCTCAAGTAGAGCACCGCAGCGAGCTTTGCCTCGAGCCCGAGCCGCGGCCGCCGCTAGGTCTTGACGCCGGCGTATTTCCGGTGGACTCCAGTGACCCCCTCCAGCACAGTTCGACGCGACGTCCTCCCAACAGTTGTTTGGTGCCTCTGGCATGCCAAACGCACGTCCAGAGCGTGACCCCGTGCAGCGCCGCCGCGTACAGGACCGCCGGCGGCTAGCCGCCGGTCTGTCAGGTTAACCCCCGGGCTAATCACCCCTTAATCCCCCCAGAGCCGATGACAAGTGGGCCCAGGGCCCTTAATCCCCACTGGTTAAGTTAAACCAGCCGGATTATTTAACCCAGTGGCTGACACCTCGGCCCCACATGTCAGCCCCTCCTGACGCCAGCATGAGGCCAGGCTGACGCAGTAAATGAATTTCCAGAAAATTAGAAATGAATTAAAGAAATTTTAGAAAATCCAGAAAATAGCCCAAACTTTGGAAATTCATAGAAAATTCATATTAACTCAAAATTGGACAAATAATATATGAAAAATGATCAGGAGAAAATAAGCTATCCAAAAATCCAACTTTCAACTATGTTTGAGTTGAATTTAAATTGGGACCAGTAGCATTTGTCATTTGATTTAATTGGAATTTATTCAAATTAAATTCAAATGCTTTTGCAACTTGGACCATGGCAACATACTACATTTAAACCACACATCAGAGGCATATCATACACATTGAAAATGATTCAAATTGATCAAACATTGTCACATGTAACTTGGCTAAGTTTGAATTCAAATTGGAGTTTGAATTTGCAATTCATTTTGCAATATACTCCATTTAAATGGAATTGCTTCACACATCAAAGCATACACATCAAGTTTCAACCTTCCATCATGTGATTGTGCATTGTATTTACTTTGCTACCTTGTTTGTTGTTTGTCGAGTAGAGGTGGAACCGGAGCAGGAGGCTGCCCCCCTCGGTTTTAGACCCCGAACCCGAACCTCGTCAGCAAGGCAAGCAAACCCCCATTGATCATGTCGATAAAATCCCACTTCCCTCTCATGTCTCGCTTATGCATTGTTTAGGATGGTTACCATGATGCGCTTCTACCGCATAGATGAACCCATTCCTTTGCATGACCTATCATTTTGTCACAGTAGTAAGCAAACCACAATCCTAGAAAATGTAGGAGTTGATTGATATCATGTGGCCCCTGCAATTGTTACTGCTTATTTCATGCTTAGAGTGATACCATGATGATACTTTTATGTGAGTCGGGATGGTAGTGATCTACGCTAATACAAGGTGAACGATGAGAGGCTGTGTAGGAGTACACAGTGGGTTGTCTTGTTGAACACCGCCCTAAGTCCAAGTTCTTGTGTGGTGATCCAAGATGAAGAGTACAACCACACATTGGGCTCACTGAACCCTCTCAACCTATTAACTCATCCCTTTCGATGTCCAGATGTCGCAATAGTTCGGAGTTCTGTTAGGTTTGTGGCCTGGCTGCTAAGTGAGAGAACGGCTCACCCGAGACCGGCTTATGCACCACGCACACATCACTTGGGTCCACTTCGGTAAACCTTCCGGGTTCACGATAGTGGTAGCCAACCCAGGTAGGCGGCTTTCTTGGACTAGATAGGCTATGAGGTAACAGTTGTGGTGAGCATCCTCGCTGGCACCCCTTGAATGGTGTCGAGATCAAAGGCGGTAAATGATGATCATGTGTGTGTAGCGGTACACCCCTGCAGGGTTAACAAAACTATTCGAATAGCCGCGTCCGCGGTTAACGACTGCTTGGAAAGCTTAGCTTGATTATTAGATAACTTGAACTGGATACTTCTAAAACACACCAAGATAAGTGTGAGTGCTATGGCGTGCTTTCTCGTGGGAAAGTCGAGGAAGGCACCATAGTGGTGTAATTGGTTGGAGAAAGTAGTGGACTCGTGTACATTTCTTACCTCAAGTCTGGTACTTGTAGTTCAGGACTAGCCAAGTCAAAGCTGGCATTTCTGCAAGTGAAACCCGACCTCCCTTTACCTTGATACATATGCATGAGTAGTATAGCTCCTATGTAAGTATTGTTGAGTACGACTTTGTACTCACGTTTGCTTAATCTATGTTTTAGATGAAACCACTGACCCTGAAGGTGGCTTCTTCATCGAGCTCGACGACTGAAGCTCAAGCTAATCTAGTCCCAGTCAGACGACTGGTTCCCTCGTGGATGGCATGTGTTTAAATAAGGCTTCTTAAGCCATTTGTTAAACTTGTCTGTACTCAGACATACTTTGCTTCCGCTTGTTGTTGTAATGTTGGATCACATGTTTGTGATCTCTGTGTGCACTCTATAAGAGTTATCAATAAAAATGTATACTTTGTAGAGAATTGCAATGATACCTACTGTTCATACAAGGCATGTGTGTTGCGTGTATGTTTATAACAGGCATGTCTTTGTATGGGTTTTCGAGACCTTAGTTGTTATCTGGTTGGCGGTCTTTCATACACCAAGTGGCCCTTAGATGTGCGCAGCTTGGGGCATCACGATGCGATTGTTCGAGACTCTGTCTCGTGCACACTTTGTGGTATGATCGAGCCCGCCCTAGACCCCGACTAAGTGATCGGGCTGGAGTAAGTCTATGTAAGAGTTATGAGATAGTTGATAGTATGGTTGAGGCGACTTGTCTTTGAATATGGAAGTTCATCACCCATATCATTAGACTTGTGTGCGGACGATGAGGACCCATCTCAGCTGATCATCCGGCCTGGATGGGATGCCCCTCACGTACGATGCTTTCCGAGAACGTTATGTGCTTGGCCTTGTCTGCTAAGACAAGTGGGTACGGTTCTCGGCTCTCCATATGACTATGTCTTAGCTGGACTTGCATACGCTAACCCCGGGTCCCGACAGACTTGGTATCAGAGCAGGACTGACTGTAGGACTAGTAGCCTTGGCCGAAGTCGAGTCTAGCTTGCTATAGTTATATAGTTACTCTGGGTATATAAGGGAACAACGTAAGGCTTCTTTTTTCTCCTTACCCCTTCGTTCTGAGTTCTGAGTCACCCTCATCTTATTCTACGGGAAGATAGGACTAGGCTCTCCTCTGTCTTATTAGAACATCTCGTTGTTTGCTTCTTTATAGCCGTAGGAAAGTTGTGTCCGGTTTTCCTAGCATTGCTGTAATGCTGATTTCTTGCATCGTATTATGTAAGTGTTGTTTCCATGCTGGAAGAAATTGTCATTTCTTACAATTACAGCCGTTATGATGCCCGAGTCATTCCAGGTTTATCTCATAATCTGATGCATTTGCAAACTCCTTCTTTCTATTTCAGATGGCAGATCTTCCCCGTCGCTAGATTGTTCGTTTGACCAGGTGCCTCGGTGTGCGTGGCCATCCCGCCACATTGATCGAGATGATGTCCTATGTGGGATATCGATGGTATCCTGAGTACACCGTCGAGGAGCAGTTCCACGACTTCAACCAGACCCAGTTCCACTGCATTGTCAGGATCTACCCGCACCACAATGGAGTCACTCAGCCTATCCACTTTGGACATGGCATTGGCATGACCGAGAACATGGCTGTGCAGGATGCTGCATACTCATGTATTACACTGCTGAGAGAGGAGCACACTATGCTGAGAGAGACCTCATTCCGCTATATCCCTGTTGCACTTCCAGGAGAAGAGGGATATTACACCGGACTCTACTCAGATCACTCTGTAGAGGATCCAGTACTTCAGATGACTGCTAGATTTGCTAGTGATCGAGATCGTGATGCACGCACTCTTCGTTTTGAGCTTCACGCCACTCGTGTTCGTCTGTGTCGAGCACTGACACTCTTGGCACCCTTCGTGAGTGTTGGATCAGTCGAGTATGATGCTATCTACCCTGTGAGGACTCAGATGCCTTCTCGGGTTGCTTGGCCCGAGATTGGAGGCATTTTTCCACCTCGTGGTCCTTTGCTTCCACCCTACGCTGGACCTAGGCCCCATCCTTGCCCAAATGGATATCAGGGTCCACAGGCCTCTGTGTTTTCCGATGGTCACCTTTAGCTACCGGGATACGCGGGTAACTTTTACGAGGACTACTATGGAGATGGAGATGCGTGAGACCGCCTGTGGTCTTACTTAGTGAGGATGTAGTAGTATCTTAGTATATTGTACGCAAGGTATCTAAGTTCCAGAGGCTTAGATAAATAATGTATAGGAAGTCAGAGTGCCTCTGAAGGATGTATCATCTTCATCACGTTTGTATTAGCTTGGTGCTTGTACTAAAACGATGTATGGTTTGTAAGACAGCTTGTGAATATATGGCTTGTATGCTTTTATCGCCATGTTGTCAAGATGATTACTTCCTTTGCTCTGTAATCCTTCAAGTACTTCAATACCTTGATTAGATTCCTCAATCAACTCTGTTTGACTTTGGTTTTTAACCTTCAGGATGTCTCAAGGAACCCGTGGCCAGCTTGGTCGTAACCAGGGTCGTGGAAATGACCAGGAGGAAGGCAACCTTCCACCCCCACCCACGATGGCTCAGGTTCTGATGGAGGTTGAGAGGAACCGCCGAGACTCTCACCATCTGCTGGAAGTCATTTCTCGCAACACCACTCAGCAGCGCAACGAGCTGGTGTCCTTGAACGACTTCATCCGGCTTCATCCCCCGGTTTTCAGTTACTCCACCGATCCCCTTGACGCCGATGACTGGCTTCGCAGCATCGAGAGGAAGCTCCAGGCAGGCCATGTTGCAGATGGCGACAAGGTCAGCTATGCCACCTATCGCCTTGAAGGTGCAGCTAGCTCTTGGTGGGAGAACTTCATGAACATGCGTCCCGTTGGACAGCCCGCATCTTGGGATGAATTCTGCACTTCCTTCCGTGAGCACCACATTCCAAAGGGTCTTATGGACCGCAAGCGTGAGGAGTTCTGCAACCTCACTCAAGGCAGAAGGGCCGTTGACGAGTTTAGTCGTGAGTTCAACCGACTTGCTCGTTATGCTACTGAAGAAGTCTCCACCGACTCCAAGAAGCAAGAAAGGTTCCGTCGTGGAATCAATTCCGGACTCCGTCGTGAGCTCAACCTACATGACTTTGCCACCTTCCAGGTCCTTGTCAACAAGGCCATCAAGGCAGAGGACATGAACACCCCAACGACTTCCGCAAACACCCTAGAGACGATGGTTCATCCAGTTCAGGCTCCCAGAAGCGCAAGATCTGGATCCCAAATAGTATGTTCCGCCAGAACAACCCACCGAGGCCATCCTATGTGGTGCCTCGTCCACCAACTCAGTTCCACCCAGCTCCACCAAACAACCCAGCTCCACGCACTGTCTTTGGAGCCTGTTACAAGTGTGGTCAGGCAGGCCACTACTCTCGTGAGTGTCCCCAGAACCAGCTCCAGAATCAGAATGCTCCACCCCGTGCCGGAGGCAACAACAACGGTCGTGGCAAGCCACCCCAGAAGGTCTACACCGCCAAACCCGCTCCTCCCGCCACTCGTGGACGTGTGAACCAGATTGCCGCCGAAGAGACTGACGACACCACTGACGTCATTCTTGGTACACTCCCAGTCAATTATGTTCCTACTTCCGTTCTTTTCGACCCAGGAGCATCTCATTCATTCATGTCGGCAAGTTATGCACTTCGTCATGAGCTATCTTTTGTTGAATTATCCACCCCCATGATTATTCAAACTCCAGGGTCAAGATGGCAAACTAATAGAGTGAGCCATGGTAATCAGATTGCAATTGAGGGTTTAGTATTCCTTGCTTCACTCATAGCCCTCAAGTCTTCAGATATTGATGTCATCCTTGGCATTGATTGGCTATCAAGACAGAATGCCTACCTGGATTGCAGAGGCAAATCAGTGAAACTAACCCACCCTTCAGGCAAGACCGTCAACTATACCTCACCCAGAACAAGAACCCAAGTGCATTCTTTGAATGTACTTCCCCTTCCCGAACTTGAAGATGTTCCGTTGGTTCGTGACTTCCGGATGTCTTTCCTGAAGAGCTGCCGGGCATGCCACCCGACAGATGTGTAGAGTTTATAGTGGATCTTGTACCAGGAACCGCACCAATTTCTAGACGCCCATACAAAATGGCCCCACGTGAGTTAGCTGAGCTTAAAACCCAACTGGAAGCTTTGTTGGAAAAAGGCTTCATCCGCCCTAGCTCATCGCCATGGGGTTGCCCCATTCTGTTCGTAACGAAGAAAGATGGAACAAAAAGGATGTGCGTAGACTATCGCCCGCTAAATTTAGCGACGATAAAGAACAAGTACCCTTTGCCCAGGATCAATGATCTTTATCATCAACTTGCAGGATCCTCTGTCTTCTCCAAGATGGATTTGAGATTAGGTTATCATCAAATCAAAATACGAAACGAGGACATTCCCAAAACGGCTTTTACTACTCGTTATGGTCTTTACGAGTACACCGTCATGTCCTTTCGTTTAACCAATGCCCCCGGCACTTCTCACGCATGATGAATTCGATCTTCATGGAGTACTTAGATAAATTTGTTGTGGTTTATCTTGATGATATTCTCATCTACTTGAAGAACGAAGAAGAACATGCCGAACACCTAAGGCTGGTATTGATGAAACTTAGAGAGCATCGCTTGTATGCTAAATTCTCCAAGTGTGAATTTTGGCTACCAGAAGTGACCTACTTAGGCCACGTGATTTCTGCAAAAGGCATTGCTGTGAATCCCGAGAGAGTTCAGGCCGTCCTTGACTGGACTCCACCTGAATCGGTTAAGCAAGTTAGGAGTTTTCTTGGCCTAGCCAGCTATTGCCGTCGCTTCGTCGAGAACTTTTCTAAAGTTGCAAAGCCTCTAACTGAACTCCTCAAGAAAGATAAGAAATTCCTATGGACTTCCAAGTGCGAGGAAAGCTTTCAAGAGCTAAAAAGAAGGTTGACTTCTGCACCCATACTTGCACCTCCAGACACCAAAAAGGATATCGAGATCTATTGTGACGCATCACGGCAAGGGTTAGGATGCATACTTCTGCAAGATCGACATGTGGTAGCTTATGCTTCACGCCAGTTGCGGCCACATGAAGAGAACTATCCTACCCATGACCTTGAACTCGCTGCCGTAGTTCATGCCCTAACAACTTGGCGGCATTACCTCCTTGGTAATCGTTGTGAGATCTATTCCGACCACCAAAGCCTCAAATACATTTTCACCCAGCCAGATCTTAATCTCAGGCAAAGACGCTGGATTGAGTTGATAAAAGATTACGACGTAGGAATTTCTTACACCCCAAGCAAAGCCAATGTCATGGCTGATGCACTAAGTCGTAAGTCGTATTGTAACAACCTCATGTTACAACAGTATCAACCACTTCTTCATGAGGAATTTCGCAAGCTTAACCTTGAGATTGTTCTTCATGGCTATCTTTCTACCTTGGTGGCGAAACCAACTCTTGAGGATCAAATTATAGTTGACCAAAGGCGTGCACGAGGTGTTCGCCGGATCAAGGAGAACATTGCTAGCAGAGTTGCTAAATGTTTCTCCACAGATAGCAAGGGAACGATATTCTTTGAAAATCGTTTGGTAGTACCTAAGAATAGGGAACTAAGGCAACTCATCCTCAAGGAAGCCCATGACACACCCCTCTCGATTCATCCCGGTAGCACAAAAATGTACTGAGATCTACGCCAGAGATTTTGGTGGACTAGGATGAAGAGAGACATTGCTCAATTTGTTGCCGAATGTGATGTTTGTCGTCGCATTAAGGCAGAACATCAAAGACCTGCTGGTACACTTCAACCTTTGCCTATTCCAGAGTGGAAATGGGACAAAGTCGGTATGGACTTCATCACCGGCTTTCCAAAAACCCAGAAAGGAAACAATGCCATCTTCATTGTCATAGATAGGTTTTCCAAAGTTGCTCACTTCCTTCCAGTTCGTGAGTCTATAACTGCTAGCCAGTTAGCGGACTTGTACGTCTCTAGAATTGTATCCCTTCACGGTGTTCCTTTGGAAATCAATTCTCATCGTGGTAGCCTTTTCACCTCTAGATTTTGGGGAAGCTTTTAGAATGCTATGGGAACTCATCTCTCCTTTAGTACGGCTTTCCATCCTCAGTCTAGCGGTCAAGTCGAAAGGGTTAACCAAATTCTTTAAGACATGCTCAGAGCTTGTGTTATCTCATTCGGAAAGAATTGGGAGAAGTCTCTTCCATTCACCGAATTTGCTTATAACAATAGTTTTCAATCTAGTCTGAACATGGCTCCTTTTGAACTCCTATATGGACGACGATGTCGAACACCTTTAAACTGGTCAGAAACCGGTGAAAGACAATTCTTTGGACCGGATATGATCAAGGAAGCAGAAGAGCAAGTTCGCATTGTTCGTGATCAATTGAAAGCAGCCCAGTCTCGTCAGAAAAGCTACTATGATCGTCATCATAGGCAAGAGAGCTACAATCTGGATGAGAAGGCTTACCTCCGGGTTACTCCTCTGAAGGGAACCCAACGTTTCGGTATCAAAGGCAAGTTGGCCCCATGTTACATCGGGCCTTTCCGCATTCTTGCTAAACGTGGATAAGTTGCCTACCAACTTGAACTACCCCCGCACCTCTCCCGAGTACATGATGTATTCCATGTGTCCCAACTCAGGCGTTGCTTCAAGGACCCCATTGTAAGGCCCGATATACGATACTTCTAGATCTAGATGTTTCCATCCAGATCCGGGGACGAAGCACATATCGGTCCCACCGCGACATATGACGAAGTCATATGCCCCGGATTTCCAACATGATATCACAACATTACAGATACAAGGATACAAAATCTCATACAATCGGCATACAACTGCCTCAAATACAATACACAACGGAAGATACATGTCTGGGTACAGACTACAATCAAATGCCTAGTGGCAAAGATAAAAACATCGATCCCACAACCACACGGGTCCAGGCCCTCCGCCGGGATCCGCCTAACTAGTCGTCGTCGAGTCTCCACATGAAACGCCGATCACCGTACCTGTTGCCGATCAAGAACCCTGAAAAGAGTTTGGGGGTAGTATCATGAGTACAGAGGTACTCAGCATCCAACTGTAGTGGTCATCTGACCCAGCAAGGACTTCATCACTCGTCATTCTAGGACAACTAGTAGTTTACGGTAAGGACGGGGTAAGTGGTGAGGTTGCTGCCGCACTAGCATTTATGAAGTGGCTAACGATCTAGAGAGTAAGATAAGAAGCCAAGCATTCGATGAGGAATCGCCTCCAACAAGTCTGCTATCCACCTACATACGCAAACATAACACCTATCCTATCCTTGTCCTCCTCTTCGCATCCCGGCGAAGAAGAAGCAGTCAAGGCACACACACACGTTGATCAAGTTATATTAAGATTATCTCAGTTGTTGTTGTCTATGAACAAGGAGTAGGTCTCAAGTCGTCCATAACCGTGGACACGGCTTCTCGAAAAGATTTAACCCTGCAGGGGTGTACCAACTGCCCATTACGAGGCGTCGCATGCTCGCCCATCTCTCTCAGTTGCTACCCATTATAGGCAACCATTTTATGATTTAGTTCCAAGAGATCCGAAACGACAGGTCCCTCTAACTAACAGCGAACAAATCCGGGTGGCCCCCGGGGAGTCGACACCCAATCCAAAAGCTGGCCACGCTCTCGGATCGGACTCTTCCGTATGGCCAAGGTCGGGTTTAGTCTCACCTATATAACAGGGGACTTCCTTCCAGTTCGCGAGTCTATAACTGCTAGCCAGTTAGCGGATTTGTACGTCTCTAGAATTGTATCCCTTCACGGTGTTCCTTTGGAAATCAATTCTGATCGTGGTAGCCTTTTCACCTCTAGATTTTGGGGAAGCTTTCAGAATGCTATGGGAACTCATCTCTCCTTTAGTACGGCTTTCCATCATCAGTCTAGCGGTCAAGTCGAAAGGGTTAACCAAATTCTTGAAGACATGCTCAGAGCTTGTGTTATCTCATTCGGAAAGAATTGGGAGAAGTCTCTTCCATTCGCCGAATTTGCTTATAACAATAGTTTTCAATCTAGTCTGAACATGACTCCTTTTGAACTCCTATATGGACGACGATGTCGAACACCTTTAAACTAGTCAGAAACCGGTGAAAGACAATTCTTTGGACCGGATATGATCAAGGAAGCAGAAGAGCAAGTTCGCATTGTTCGTGATCAATTGAAAGCAGCCCAGTCTCGTCAGAAAAGCTACTATGATCGTCATCATAGGCAAGAGAGCTACAATCTGGATGAGAAGGCTTACCTCCGGGTTACTCCTCTGAAGGGAACCCAACGTTTCGGTATCAAAGGCAAGTTGGCCCCACGTTACATCGGGCCTTTCCGCATTCTTGCTAAACGTGGAGAAGTTTCCTACCAACTTGAACTACCCCCGCACCTTTCCCGAGTACATGATGTATTCCATGTGTCCCAACTCAGGCGTTGCTTCAAGGACCCCATCCGCGAAGTCGACCATGAAACGCTTGATCTCCAAGATGACCTTTCTTATCGAGAATACCCCGTTCGTATTCTTGATTCCGCAGAGCATGTCACTCGTCGTCAGAAGATTAGGTTTCTGAAAGTGCAATGGTGACACCACTCTGAGAGTGAAGCTACGTGGGAAAGAGAAGACCGTCTTAGTGCCGAGTACCCCACCTTCCTCCCACAGACTTCTGAATCTCGGGACGAGATTCTGTTGAGTGGGGGCGAGTTGTCAGAACCCTCTGTTAGGTAATGTGCTAGGGTTAGCAAGTCACTAGCATCATGATAAAAATTTCAAAATAAATCTTTGAAATCAAAATCAAAAGCAAAATGGGAGAAGGAACCCCCCCAGATGAATTAATTCAAAAGGCCAGATAAAAATCTTCTCCAAAAATTCATGTTAGATTTTTGAAAAGTCTTATAAATGAGTGTGATCACATATCAAGTGATGTGGGACCCACCCCATGCTCATGGATTTTTCAAATATTCAAACAGTGCCTTGGAATTAATCAAAAACCCCTATTTGAATTTGAATTCAGATATTTTGAATTTAAAAAATGTTCAAACTCTGGATATGACTAGCTACTGGTCATGTAATGCCATATAAAAGATTTGAGCATTTATAAAAATGCCTAGCTATTTATTTGCTAAGCTAAACAAAATTGCAGAAAAGAAAAACAGAAGAAAAGTAAAAAGGGAAACTCACCAGGCTTCCAGCCCGACTAGCTCCCCCGCAGCCCACCTGGCCGGCCCAGCCCACCGAAGTCCCCTGTCGTCTTCCTCCCCGCGCGCCCAAGCAGCTCGGTGGCGAGGCGCCGACGCCGTGGATGCCACCGCGACGCCCAAGGGGTTCTAGGCCGCCCCAGGACCCCAAAGTGCGCCACGGAGACGTCCGCATCGCCCTCTCTCACTTTCCCCCATCGCCGCCTCCTCTCGAGCTCCATACGTGTTTCCCCCTTCTTCCCCGAGAGCAGCCGCCGCTCACCGTCGCAAGAACCCGTGGCCAACGCCGGAGAAGAGCCAGAAGACCGTGTGCCCCTCGCGCTACGTCGTCGTCCACGCGAAGAGCTCGAAGATGGTGACCTAGGAGCCACTGGAGCCGCCGCAATCGAAGCTTTCTTCTCGCCGGAGCCGCCGCGCGTCATCTTCAATTCCGGCCACTGTGGAGCTCCTCCGACCACGCCACCGCCTCAGTTCGACTCACGGTGAGCTTATGGTTCACCCTAGCTATCGCACAGGCCAAATCTCGCACCCTAGCACCTTTTGCCATGGAAGCCGGAGCTTCTCGCCGCCGGGATGTTCCTCGCCATGCAACCATGAAGCTTTTGAGCTCGAGCGCATGTCCATCGTCTTCGCCATGCTCCTATGCGTCGTTTCCGTGCATCACCGGCTCAAGTAGAGCACCGCAGCGAGCTTTGCCTCGAGCCCGAGCCGCGGCCGCCGCTAGGTCTTGACGCCGGCGTATTTCCGGTGGACTCCAGTGACCCCCTCCAGCACAGTTCGACGCGACGTCCTCCCAACAGTTGTTTGGTGCCTCTGGCATGCCAAACGCACGTCCAGAGCGTGACCCCGTGCAGCGCCGCCGCGTACAGGACCGCCGGCGGCTAGCCGCCGGTCTGTCAGGTTAACCCCCGGGCTAATCACCCCTTAATCCCCCCCAGAGCCGATGACAAGTGGGCCCAGGGCCCTTAATCCCCACTGGTTAAGTTAAACCAGCCGGGTTAATTAACCCAGTGGCTGACACCTCGGCCCCACACGTCAGCCCCCCCTGACGCCAGCATGAGGTCAGGCTGACGCAGTAAATGAATTTCCAGAAAATTAGAAATGAATTAAAGAAATTCCAGAAAATAGCCCAAATTTTGGAAATTCATAGAAAATTCATATTAACTCCAAATTGGACAAATAATATATGAAAAATGATCAGGAGAAAATAAGCTATCCAAAAATCCAACTTTCAACTATGTTTGAGTTGAATTTAAATTGGGACTAGTAGCATTTGTCATTTGATTTAATTGGAATTTATTCAAATTAAATTCAAATGCTTTTGCAACTTGGACCATGGCAACATACTACATTTCAACCACACGTCAGAGGCATATCATACACATTTCAAAATGATTCAAATTGATCAAACATTGTCACATGTAACTTGGCTAAGTTTGAATTCAAATTGGAGTTTGAATTTGCAATTCATTTTGCAATATACTCCATTTAAATGGAATTGCTTCACACATCAAAGCATATACATCAAGTTTCAACCTTTCATCATGTGATTGTCATTGTATTTACTTTGCTACCTTGTTTGTTGTTTGTCGAGTAGAGGTGGAACCGGAGCAGGAGGCTGCCCCCTTCATTGAAGACCCCGAACCCGAACCTCGTCAGCAAGGAAAGCAAACCCCCATTGATCATGTCGATAAAATCCCACTTCCCTCTCATGTCTCGCTTATGCATTGTTTAGGATGATTACCATGATGCGCTTCTACCGCATAGATGAACCCATTCCTTTGCATGACCTATAATTTTGTCACAGTAGTAAGCAAACCACAATCCTAGCAAATGTAGGAGTTGATTGATATCATGTGGCCTCTGCAATTGTTACTGCTTATTGCATGCTTAGAGTGATACCATGATGATACTTTTATGTGAGTCGGGATGGTAGTGATCATGATGATGATGGTAGAAAGGTGTTGGTGAATCTACCCTAATACAAGGTGAACGATGAGAGGCTGTGTAGGAGTACACAGTGGGTTGTGTCGTTGAACACCGCCCTAAGTCCGAGTTCTTGTGTGGTGATCCAAGATGAAGAGTACAACCACACATTGGGCTCAGTGACCCCTCTCAACCTATTAACTCATCCCTTTCGATGTCCAGATGTCGCAATAGTTCGGAGTTCTGGTAGGTTTGTGGCCTGGCTGCTAAGTGAGAAAACGGCTCACCCGAGACCGGCTTATGCACCACGCACACATCACTTGGGTCCACTTCGGTAAACCGGCCGGGTTCACGATAGTGGTAGCCAACCCAGGTAGGCGGCTTTCTTGGACTAGATAGGCTATGAGGTAACAGTTGTGGTGAGCATCCTCGCTGGCACCCCTTGAATGGTGTCGAGATCAAAGGCGGTAAATGATGATCATGTGTGTGTAGCGGTACACCCCTGCAGGGTTAACAAAACTATTCGAATAGCCGCGTCCGCGGTTAAGGACTGCTTGGAAAGCTTAGCTTGATTATTAGATAACTTGAACTGGATACTTCTAAAACACACCAAGATAAGTGTGAGTGCTATGGCGTGCTTTCTCGTGGGGAAGTCGAGGAAGGCACCATAGTGGTGTAATTGGTTGGAGAAAGTAGTGGACTCGTGTACGTTTCTTACCTCAAGTCTGGTACTCGTAGTTCAGGACTAGCCAAGTCAAAGCTGGCATTTCTGCAAGTGAAACCCCACCTCCCTTTACCTTGATACATATGCATGAGTAGTATAGCTCCTATGTAAGTCTTGCTGAGTACGACTTTGTACTCACGTTTTCTTAATCTATGTTTTAGATGAAACCACTGACCCCGAAGGTGGCTTCTTCATCAAGCTCGACGACTGAAGATCAAGCTAGTCTAGTCCCAGTCAGACGACTGGTTCCCTCGTGGAGGGCATGTGTTTAAATAAGGCTTCTTAAGCCATTTGTTAAACTTGTCTGTACTCAGACATACTTTGCTTCCGCTTGTTGTTGTAATGTTGGATCACATGTTTGTGATCTCTGTGTGCACTCTATAAGAGTTATCAATAAAAATGTATACTTTGTAGAGAATTGCAATGATACCTACTGTTCATACAAGGCATGTGTGCTGCGTGTATGTTTATAACATGCATGTCTTTGTATGGGTTTTCGAGACCTTAGTTGTGATCTGGCTGGCAGTCTTTCATACACCAAGTGGCCCTTAGATGTGCGCAGCTTGGGGCATCGCGATGCGATTGTTCGAGACTCTGTCTCGTGCACACTTTGTGGTATGATCGAGCCCGTCCTAGACCCCGACTAAGTGATCGGGCTGGAGTAAGTCTATGTAAGAGTTATGAGATAGTCGATAGTATGGTTGAGGCGACTTGTCTTTGAATATGGAAGTTCATCACCCATATCATTAGACTTGTGAGCGGACGATGAGGACCCATCTCAGTTGATCATCCGGCCTGGATGGGATGCCACTCACGTACGGTGCTTTCCGAGAACGTTCTGTGCTTGGCCTTGTCTGCTTAGACAAGTGGGTACGGTTCTCGGCTCTCCATATGACTATGTCTTAGCTGGACTTGCATACGCTAACCCCGGGTCCCGACATGCGCTTCGTTTGTTGTCGTTTGTATAACATGTGAAGAATCAAAACCTGTTTATGGAGATGTGTATGCGGTTGGAGGATACGATGCGGGTTACTTTTTTCAACGTGGATGGTTGCTTGATCTTAGGATTGGTCCTCCTCTGACTTTGGGGTTCTACAATTTTTACTTGGCCAGTGCTACGCATTTTCCAAACGACGTTTGGGTCATTGCAACAGAGTCTTTGTTGCCAAGAGTTTTTTTTCCACAAATTGTTACCGCAAAATGTACTCGTTGCTCGCACCGTTAAAGCAGTCATCGTCCGCATCGCTTTGCAACAGAACCTCGGTTGTACTCGGTTTATTGCAACAAAGACCCTGTTGCAAAGCTTCCAAAGTTTTTTTAATACGTCAAATTGATTTGTTTTCTCCGGCTACAACCTGTTGTTTCCTCATCGCCCGACGCCTGTTGTAAAAGGTGATCGGTTGGTTTTGGGGTTATGTGTGGACAAACACCGTTGAATCATAAGACCATCCAACGACCACGAAGGTAGCGGATGTGTGTGCGAAACATCCAAAAGGAGAAGGGAATCTTTTCCCTTTTTACTTGCACTTGGTTTCTATGTTTCGTACTCGAATTTGATTTCAATGTATGTATCTTAATTATGCATAAACCGGATGTAATGCTTAAAATAAAGCGCTCTTTATCAAAAAGATCAACACAACATCTTGGCAAGGCGTCGCTTGAGGGTTGGATTTGAGTGTGAAACACTAATACACTATACCAGTAGATGATATAGATCCTGCGATGCTACCTGCTTGTGCTGTGAGGAAGAGAGGAGGCTCATGCATGAGTACTGTAGTTGCAGTACACGTCTGAATCTGATTTCGATTGGTGCTACCTCGATCAGCGTGGGGACAAAGCCAATAATATGTGAGGTGACATTGAACTTTCCGCCGGAACACATCAATTAATCTGCCTCTCCACATCCATGTGTGTTATGAGTTGTGACTTTCCAAAGCGATCACCTCGGTTACACCCTCGAGAACAATCTCCTTGCGAACGAGTCCCCATCCGCGAAGCAGAAGTGAATGAAAGATCCACCAGTCAGGAGCTTTGCTACATCAACGGGGTTTTACAGGGATTTTACAGGGCAAAACTGACATGGGCTGTTTTAATTGGTCATTAAGGAACGCGGACCCCCCTGAAAATCGGGGGGCCAAAGATTAGTGAGTGGGGAGAGGGAGAGCCCGTTGATTCCGTGAAAAGAACCCCCACCAGACACCAGACGAAACCAAGGCCACCGCACGCACAGCAGGCCAACAGACAGGTTCACAAGTGGAGAGGCACTCTTTTCTCATATAGTACCATATATATGGTTTCAAATTACTTGTTTTAGATTTATCTATATATACGAAGGTACGTAATATAAGGTCGCCGCTATATTTTCAATTTCTATTGTATATATAGGTTGTATCGCCACGTCCGTATATAGGTCCCACTGGCCAGCAACTCAATGTACTATACCCTGAGTACGCACAGTACTATATAGGTCCCACTGGCCAGCAACTCAATGTACACTCCCACCTCCCGCCTCCCTCATTTCTCTCTTCTTCCATTTCATTCCATTCCCCACACCACCACGCCCTTCATCCGGTGATCCCCATCCCCACTCATCCATGGCGTGCCTCGGCGTTCCGATCGGCCCGCTTTGGAGCCGGAGAGGTGGCAGATGCCGTCGACATGCTTGTTTGCCTACGCAGGGGAGACGGACGATGCGGCGGCGCCGCCCACGAATACACAGTCCCGTCTTCTCCGGCTCCGACCACCTCCATCTCCACCCACGGTGAAATCATCCGCCTTCAAATCCCTTTAGCGCATGCACACTTTCATCCCGTTGCTCTCCTCTCTTCTATACTGTACTACAATCTTTAGGTTCACTCATCTGAATGTTACTATCAATCATATGATTAGCGCCAGCATTCCAATCCTCCTAGTAGAGAGTTCTTCACAAGATCATCAGCTCTTTCAAAAGCACACAATTTCTTCAGATTCATCATCATCTTTGTGGTGCGGTGCCTGCCTGCCAAACTAATCACCAGTATATATGCATCTCCCTCTGCCACCCATGGCTCCTGCAGGTTGACCTCCCTTGTGGCCGCTGGAAATGCCCGGATCACGGTGGTTTGAGCGCAGCAGCCGTCCTGCGGCGCCTATCGAGTACAATGATCAATGCATAGTCGACAGCCTTACCGAAAATAATCAGAGAAGCATGTGGGCAGCTAGCAGGAGGATAGGGGAGGACGAACTGTACGTAGTCCACGTTCAGGGCACTCCTGGCATTGGTCTCCCAACAACGGTGCTCGTCAAGAAGTTCCAGAACCCGAACCCAGCACTACTGGTGGATGACAATGTCAAGAACCGCTGCAAGTCGGAGATGATCCTGATAGCCAGCATCCGCCACGAAAACATCATCAGTGTCCTACACTTCATCTAGAGGGAGGACGCACTCATGCTCGTCTACGAGTACCCGGTGAATGGCAGCCTTGACTACTGGCTGCACCGTCGGGAGAGTGGCGACTCGCCCCTGAGCTGGCCACAGAGGATGTGCATCGCCAACGATGTGGCCCAAGGGCTCTTTCACCTGCACCACGGATGCAACAGACTGATCTTCCACCACAACATCAACTCTAACACCATCTTGCTTGGTCAGAATTTCAAGGCCGTGATAGCCAACTTCGGCATTGCCCAGATGAGCATCGCCGGGCTTAACCAACCATTGCCGATCACGGAGATTCCTGTTGGTAACTTTGGGTATGCAGCTCCAGGTACGCCAGACGATCGATCCACCCAATTGAATTCTTCTGTCTCAACTTAGCTTGGACTTCTAACTGGTACTGACAGTAGTTGATTACTTACAGAGTATGGTGTTGCAGCAAGCCAGCTGACGGAGAAGGTTGACATCTACAGCCTTGGCGTGCTGCTGCTGGAGCTAGTCACAGGGAAGTTGGCCAATGGAGCGGATGGTCTATTGGCGATTTGGGCTCGGGACAACTACAATGAATTGATGGCAAACCATCTGAAAATGTTCAAGATTGCCGTGGACAAGGGCATCCCTAATCAAGCACAGTACATGGAGGAGATGGCGACTGTGTTCAGGCTAGGTGTGGATTGTACCATTGGGGATCCCAAGCAAAGGCCCTCCATGCAAATGGCTCTCAAACGACTCCGCCGCAGCCGTGGGCGTGGCCCATTCCGTGGCCTCCTCATCCTGTAAGGCCACAGGCTAAAACCAAGTGCTTTAGATACTTTAAAAGAATAAAAAAAATAAGCAGGGGCCTTCCCTACTGTTCACATGAAAAACAAAAGAAAAAGGAACATCCCTGATTGCAGTAGGCACCTTTCTGTCAACATGTTGCTTCCTCCCACAATAATGTCCTTTACTTGCTTTTACCCGTTCACAATGTTCATAATGCTATGGAAACAGAGTGTGTTGTGTTCCTGGCTGCTCCACACATGCATATAAAAAGTCACACTTCTGTTGGATCCTCAATGATGTTAGTTTTTGGAGTGCTTGCTCATTTGGAACTTGCGAAATGAACTTTCTTGTTACAGAATACTGAGTTAAGTAGGCAGTACAGCATTCTCATGTTTCTGAGATCTCAAAACTATAGTTAGAATTCCCACTGTAACATATTCAGGAGAGCAAATCTATTATCTTCTTGGGCACCTCATGGAAAAACACAAATGTATGACAGAGATATTTTACTAAACTAGATGATCATTAAGACATTAAATGTTAGGCTGTTCTATTAAATGTAACCTCCCCCTGTGAGTGATTGTAATTGCAGTTTAGTTTGCATGGTCATTCTGCGGAACATTTTTTTCTTCTTGTCTGCATGAATTTTAAGAATTCATCTGTTGTGTCAATAACCATTTCTTTTCATGAATTCTTAACGGCTGCGTCATTTTTTGTTTCAGATACATAACCAGTGAGGATTCAGTACAAGTGAAGGGCAAAGTAGCATGTGAGATAGCTCAGCGGATGAACTATGTTCAGTGGTACTTTGAAGGATGCTGCTGTAGACGAAGATGGTTGCTCTGCTTTTGTGTTTTGTTTGACAAGAAAGCTTCAGGATGCCCCAAAACCAAAGGAGGAGCTTGCCCTTTTCTTCTACAAGTGCCCAGAGATAGCGCGGAGTATTGCAAACCTTCATCTTGAAGGCAAGGCACCTAATATACTAGTAAACAACCACAGAATTATCAATGCTATAGAAACCTGCTCTTCGGGCCTTGCTGATAACAGATTCAAATTGACCGTGGAGTCATCTCCGACCTAATCTAATTTAAGCCGGGTATCTGTGGGTCAGAGGATCCAACTTCTACCAAATCATGGAGATGTCTGAAGTGTTTGAAGACAGTTTGATCAGGGCCATCAGGAGGCTCAGGGAGGTCCTGACACAACCAGCAGACAAACTTGAGGAAGCGATCAGTTGATCAACAGGGATATGAGATTTAGAAAATTAGAGTTTGAACTTCTTGCTATGCAGGATAAGTTATTTTCCAGATTGTTAGTCAATTTACTGGCTGGAATTTATTTTGTGGCTCAGGTAAGTAAATGTCTTGCTGATTTTATCCATTCTGCTTGTGCTGTAGATGTCCTAAGATGGATTTTTTAGAGGAAAGGCACGAGCAGATCCCTGATTTAAATTAATAAAGCCAAATCAAAGGTGAACGTTGATGATTAGGAAGTTAAAACTAGCATAGCATCTGTTGTAGTAGGAATGATTAGGAAGTTGTCAACACTCTTATATTATGTTGAACCGTCACTTAGCCCTACATTCTTTCGAAAACAGTGGCAGAAGAATTAAAGGACCCTTAATTTCGACAACACATTGGACTTCAGTCCCGTCTTTCCAGCCTTGTTGCTCTGCCCATGCTGATGATCAACTTCAGTTCTTGACTGCCCATGCTCGATTTCTTTCAGCAGCCTGTTCCTTTTGGACAGTGCAGGTCTTCTGAAGCTGAAGCGCACCCCCATCACCGGCGACACATGGCGCCGGCAAACGAGGTGGACAAGAAGATGGAGATTATGAAAGAGGTATTAGGGCTACTTTCCCTCCTCATGGATGCTTCTCTACATTTGGTGCAGTCCTCCTTTCGATTTGTTCGACGATAATAAAAAGATGGATAAAATCCGCATGTGTTGTTATTTGGTTTGATTTTATTTGAAGGTAAGGGTGCATGAAGTGGCGATCGGCGAGCTCAACAACCTGCCTTCAGCCAGGGTAAATATCCATCCTCCGCGGTGAATAAATTTGCGCATGAATTTGGTGAAGCCCGCGATTGTTAATTAGGATGTTTTAGTTTGTCTAACTGAATTGCTGCAAAAACAAGCAGGCCGTGTACCAGAAGACCTGCAACATCTTGTACCGCAAGGACATCAAATCGGGTGTGGCGTCGCAACAGAGTATGTATGATGCTCATGGCTTGTGTTGCTGTTGTTGCAAGTGTAATGTTGTTTTCTTGGTTTTCCATGTGCTTCATGGTGGTAGTAACATGATTCCTCCCTCTCTGAATCTTATTCACAGCAACTTGATATCACCAAGGCGAAGCTGCAGAAGCTGGATCAGGCATCATGAAGGTTCACTGCAGAAACTTGAAATTGCAACTTATGCTGCTGCTTCATTCATGCACCTCCGTAAACTGTTCCTCTATGATCAAGTTTCTTACGAGTTCTGGAGAACGTGCAACTTATATATGTAGCTTTATTTGTAACAATGGCGTCGTTACAACCTGGTTGCTAGTTATAGTGCGAGACAAATCATTTCTGAATATGTATAGCGCTATGATGTCGTGCTTTGTCAATTACTCTACTGTCAAAGCTATCAGGTCAATTACTCCACTGTCATAGCTGCGATGAGGGACTTGTCATTCGGTTTCTACTTTCTAGACACTGGTTTGCGGGATACCAAGTTTAGTGTTTTTTACTAATGTTTCCGGTGTCTGAATTCGGGTGCGCTGCTAACTTTGGATGTGATTAACCAAAGTGATGTTTCTCCGCCGATTGTTCCAGATGGTGTCTTCGGGTTATCGTTTCTCCTCTGTTTCCCAGGAAGAGGATGTTTCCATTTCTTTTGTAGCCTGCAGTCTTAATTAAACTGTATGTATAAGCATGTCTGTGCTCCAGTAAGGTTGATGGATGAAAGAAGATAGGAATTTGTAGTCCATTCATGTCAATTACTTGTGATGTGAATCCGATGTTACTGTCTGGAAGAGTAGAAGTAACTTTGCTAGTTGGCATGAGTGGTGAATTGCGAAGCTGGTAGTGTGAGTCTGAAACATGTGAGTGAAGCTGTTTCGTTAAATTATTGTGTTGTACTCATCAGGGAAGAGAGGCATGAGTATTGGGGAAGAATAAAATCTGCTGAGCTTTAGCACAGAATTTTTCGGGATTAACGATTCGTGTGAGCAATGAAGGGCGCATCGACAAGTTGTTCTTCGGGGTTCTTCCTAGAGAGGCGAAATCGTGCCTTTGTCTCTCCGCAAACTGGCCTGACTAACTTGCAGTCCTATGTTGTGTTTTTGTGACAGTCTAGTTCTCATGTGTGCTGTAGGCAGCTAACAGACTTTTATGTAGACGCTGTTTCAGTAATGTTACTATGCGGAACTTTTGTAGTGTTAAATCAACAAACAAACGCTCGAGCGGCAATGTCACGAGAACTCACCTTGTCAGCTAAACTGTCAAGTACATGTGCAGCTCACCACTTAAGACACCACTTAATTACCATAAGGGGAGCATTCTTCTAACCCCCCTCATTGGCAGCTGGGCATAACACATTTGCGTTTGATGGCTGGGCGTGTGTGCTATGCCATGTCATCAGTGGCGGGGCGTGAAAAGCAACTAAGAGGGTGTCATTTCAAAAATGAAAGGAAAGCCATTTGCGACTTACAATAGGTTATGCTGATGGGTTCTTGTTCAACACTTTCTTTACCTTTGTTTCAATTGATAAAGCATGTTCTATTAGTTCACCAGTGTTACCTAAAACAAAAATTGGAATACCATGGTTACTTCTGTGAATCAGAACATAGTTGACTGCTAAATAATGTGATTTTCAAGTCTCTTTAGTTCGTACAAACAAGTTAACCCCATCGTGATGGAAAGTTACATGGCAATCAAGCACATGGTTGACTGAGTTAACATATGATAATCTGAACCAAGTTCACATGGCAATCAAAATCTACACAGCAACGGATGTTCAGAACACTATTGATTGGAACATCACATACTCAATTTTCAAAACTGAATTCGAAATATACATTGCTTGCTCCTTCGGCAACAGCCAACAACAGTTCACTGTTTATCTACTCGGTGGTGCTCGTCGCATTGGGGGCCAGCGTTAGGGGCGGTGCACGCCATGAGAAGGGGCATCATGCAGCAGCGGTGACGTGCAAACTAGATGCAGCAGACGAGCGGGGCGGGGGACGGCGGTGGAAGCGATTCTAAGTCGGCAGGCAGCCGAAGCCTTGGCATGCTAGATGGTGAGAAGGGGAATTGGGATTTGGGGAAAGAGAAATAGAGCGAGAGAGCGTAGTGTGCATTCCGCTCAGGAGACGAAATGACGAATGGTCCCACGTCCCTTGCCTCATGGCTCAGCTACGACACGAGGCGTACCGCAGGTTGGGCACGACATCTTTTGGCAGGAGGGGTTTGTCAGCAACTAGGATATTGGGGAATTTGGTGAACTCTTCCCTGCACCCAATCGTCTCTGGATATTGGGGAGTTTGGTGTGGGTTTTATTGTACAACAAATATAACAAAATACTTCATGTTTAACAGAGCAAAGAATAATAGAACGCATCCAGAGATCACATCCCTTTTTAGAGGTAAAAGGTGAAAACACGTAACATAATTGTATAGGTCATTTATAAGGTAAACTGGAAATGTATGATATCATCAAGGTTCAATCAATAAGAACTAAGAAGGTTCATGTCCAAGGCGAAGACACTTAGACCCTGTACAACGCAGGTGCTTGTGCAGGTGCCCCAGAAAAAAAATCCGGTTTTTTTACTAACAAGTGCTTACGCAGGTGCTTAGATAGTAGGATGGAAGCAAACTTTGGCATCGAGTGCCAACCGATGCTTAGGACAAATAATTGCTCTTCTCCTCTTACGTGTGCTATAACTTTGCAGGACCTAAGCACCTACGTGAAGCACTTTTCATTGCGTGAGATTTTTTCTCTAAAGCAAAACAACACTCTCTCTCTTTAGGCACCGGTCCATAAGCACTCAGCAATGTACATAGCCTTATGAAGAGTCGAAGAGTAAGGCGACTTCCAGGAGTCTTGGTGTGATCATTAACTGCTCAGACAGACACATCCACACAAAAAAGATGCTATGGAATCATCACAAATTTCACAATAAACGGTAAATTAAGGAATTGTTTAGAACCTGGGCGTAGTCATTTCAGCCCAGCAAAGCAGCTAGGACAAGCAAGCTTTGATCGTCGGTGGCCACGGCAGCTGGTATGCGTACTCCAGAGCATGGCGCTTGTCCTGTAGGGCGGCGTACTCCTCGTCGGCCGGAAGGAGAGAAGAGGAGAGCTCGGCGGCATCCTTGTCCAGACGAAGAAGAATGTTGTCGTCCAATAGGCGGACCCGTCGGCGGCGCTCCCTGCGAAATGGATGGAGTATATGGAGTGGTGTCTACTAAGGCGGTAGACTTCCGTGAAGCCGCTGGAGGTCCAGCGGCCGCCGCCGGCGGACGAGAAGGCACAGGCCCTGACCATGCAGCCGTCCTTAGAGCGATACATCGCGCACGTCACCCTGAAGTTTGACAGGCTGACGTGGTCGCCCTCGCCCGCGTCGCCGTCGAGGAGGAAAGCACCCAGGAAGCAGAAGCCGTGGTGCCAGGCCGATAGCGGGATCTTCTTGTAGCGCCCCGCCAGGGGATCGCAAACCGCGAGACCAGTCGGCGCGTCGTGCAATGCTGTCGAATTCCACGAGGAGAAGGAGCCCGCCCCCCCCCCCCCCTCCCCCCCCGGATGTCGGCGAGCTCCCAGCGGCCACCGCCATAGTTCAGCCGCGGGAGGAAGTCAAGCGTGAGGTTCCGCCCACGGCGAGGAGGGGGTGGAGGAAGGGACGAAGACGGGGTTCTCGCCAGGCGGATTGGGGTGATGGAAGCGCTTGTCGACACGGTAGTGGCCGACGACGTGGGGGGGGACTCGCCGTGGAGGCCGGCGCCAGCGCCTGCAGGTGCACGACGAGGTGTGCGGGCGAAGAGAGGCGCAGGAACACCAGCTCGAGCATTTCGTCCGGGACGGTGTCAATCGTGGTCGGCCGCGGGGGTTCCCTCCGGCTCCGGGCCTTCTTGCGGCGCCGGCCGCCCACCATGGCCACCCGGACCGTGGCCTAGCAGATCGAATTGCAAGGTTGCGTGGAATATCTTCACATGGAAGTGGAACCAATCACACGTACGAATACTCTAAGGACTCGCTTGGGAACCAATCACAGAGTTTGTTTCTGTGCTGCCCGGCCTATTCTTCAGCTATTGGATTAGGATCCCTCCCAACCTGCACAGGAGGTTACGGTGAATTAGGATCTCTTGTGCATATTGTTAGGTGTTTGTTGCAACTCTATTCTCTCTCAAGCCCGGATAAAAAAAACGTCCTCCCGAGGGTGACTAGGGTTTCCCGGCGCCGCAACCCTCCTCCTCCCTTGCCGCCGCTGTCAAGGAAGGTGGCTTTGCCACCGACCGTGCCGCTGAAAATTCACCTTCTGGTTGCTTCACAGATAAGTTTCAGAAAGGCATACAAGTAAGATCAATCCTAGCATATTGGTGTTGTCTGATTACCAAATTCCTGCCCAAGCATATGTCGATATGTCTTCTGAATGCAGTCAATGAACTGAAAAATTACCATCTTGTTTTTATTTCGGAGCATGTGGTGAATAATAAACAGAGAAAAAGAAAACATCTTTACCTATCAAAGCTTTCATATTTCATTTTTTTTCGAGAGTACGTACAATGTGTACGTGGCAGCAAATAATTACGGAGTACTCGTTCGCAGCCCGCTCCAGCGAACATCGCCACGTGTCGCGCTCACATCGATCCCTCAGGATTTCATTTTTTCTATTTTTGTGTACGCGTTTTTGATGTTTAAAATTGGTTTTTTCGATGGTTTTTTCAACTTTTTCGGTTTTCGCACGTTTTTTCTATACGTTTTGGTGAAAAAAAATCAAAATTTTGTTTCGAAAAAAAAAGAGGCACGACCTTACCTCCGCGGGAGGCACGAGTCGTGCCTCGTGCGTCCGAAAAAGGCACTCGTGCCTCCTGGAAAAACAAAAAAACGTGAAAAGGCACTATCGTGCCTCCTTTTTTGATGCACTCGTGCCTCTAAAAACAGGAAAAATAGAAAAACGTGAACTCGTGCCTCCTTTTTTGAGGCACTCGTGCCTCTAAAAAACAGGAAAAACGGAAAAGCACCAGATCGCGCCACTTGGCGCGCGCGCGAAGCGCTAAGTGTCGCGCGCGGAGGAACGAGTACTCTTAAACTAGTGATTTCGTGTGTACGTTATAGAAAGCAGAAATATGGTATAAGAAATGTAATAGAAGCCTTGCAAGGCCCATTTGTGGGTTCTGTTGCGACTTTCTCTCATTGAGTTTTGAATATTCCAGAACCTTCCCCAATCCAGGTATTTCTGTCTTTCTTTCTGCTATTTTTTATTTCAAATTCATGCTTATTTTTAATTTCGGAGAATTTTTTTAAAATTGTATTTTAATTCGCGAACATTTTTTTATTTCACAAACATATTTCAAACCCGTGAAGATTTTTTCAAATTCTTCATTTTTAATCACTAACAGTTTTTATAATCTAATATTTTTTCTGAATTCACGAACAAATCCGCAGTATTTTTATTCACGAATATATTTTTGAAATATTGGTTATTTTGTTAGTCTCTAATTTTTTTTCTTAATAAATTTTGACAACTGTGAACATTTTCTAAAATGCAAATATTTTTAAATCTATATTTTTTTAAATAGAAAATATTTAATATAAAATTGGCAAAATATAGAAAAATTAACTAAAATCTCCATTTAGTGAAAAATCGAGACAGTTGCCATTCCTCATGCGGATTAAGAGCGCACTGCTAATCATGTCAAGCACACCCTGCCTCTCTAGCCCTATAATGTGTGGCCCAAATTATGAACCTTGAAGAACACAACACTCTCATTTGGTCCTACGTCGCACACCACCATAGATAAAGGTCTCCAGGCAAACCATAAATATTAGGAAAAGGCCAGAAAAATCTTGGCCATCAACTATAAAGCCCCTCTTTAGTTAGGGTTTTTGATACTCTCGGCGCCGCGCTGCGATTGCTGTTGAGAACTATATCTCTTGGTGGATTTTTTCCTCCCGTTTTGTGAGCCTTGTCTTCGGACCTGTGCAATGAACTAGTTCTCATCTGAGACCCATACCACCTGGTGAAGTTTCTCGTCAGGCAAAGTACTGTAGATGGACGAGGCTTGAGGCTCTAGAACTAACACAGTGGACGTTGAGGCTTTTATAAAACAACTTGGCTTGGTCGAGTGCGATCAAGATGATGTAGTAGTCAAAGAAGAGGAAGTGATCTCGGATGCATCTACTCGGTGGATGGTGAATCCAAGGTTTCACATGAAAAATCCATATAGCTAATTATGTTCCTTTAAAACCATGATAATTTCTTGGGATCTAGCAAAGGAGATTAAAGTCCATCCTCCCAATGAAAAAAATATATACTGACAGTTTGCTTGTCTTCTAGATTGGGAACGCATGATGGATGAGGGGCTTTGGATCTTTCATGGCAAGATTTTTATGCTCAAACCCTATGATGGATCCACCCGGCTACCAGCCATAGCTCTTGACACTTTGGAGATCTGAATCCAAATTCATGGCCTCCCTGATGGATATTTCCCTCTCCTAAAATCTCTAGAACGAAAAGTAGGAGAATTTATTTTTGCCGAGCCAAAGACTCAAGATTTTGAGGGTAATTTCTATAGAGTTCATGTTAAGATCAATGTAAGGATTCCAATCAATGATGCCGTATCTTTCGTTCGAGCCAAGAAGCGGGAAATATTTATTGTGAGGTATGAGTGGCTTTTGGACAGGTGATCTGTTTGTGTTACTTGGTCATGTGTACAAGGAGTGTGGAGAGGGTGTTCATCCTCCACAAGCATTGGTTTTCAAAATTCTGAGAGCAACATGGTTCAGGGGTGTAGGCCAAGGTCCCAGGGGTGGAAGAGGCTGCGGCAGCCATGTTAATAGAGGTCGTGGCTCCTATGGACAAGGAAGGAACATGGGTGTTGGTGGTGCCGAGCGCTACAGAAATGACGAGTTCAAAAGTGATGATGATCAGGGCAATGGAGGAACCGGACTCGAAAAGGAAGCATGGAGTTTCTCACGTTGTCAACATTGCTGGAAACCCTAATCATGAGTTAAATTTGATAGAATGTATACATGAACCATAACATAATCATAAGGTTGAGTCAACCTAACATGCCACCCTGGTGTAAAGAAGTTGCATAGTTTGCTAGGTTGTGAGCTTCAAAAATTGAGCTCCTACCATCATGAACGCAACTGGATGTATCAAAACCAGCCATTCTCAAACGTATTTCTCGAGTGATTGGCCTAGTCACCCCGCCTGTGCCATCTCTGATCTCCGACATTGTTGTTTTGCAATGACTAGCAATTTGAATGTGTGTTTTTTTTGCGAATAATTTGAATGTGTTGAAGTCGAAGATCTTCCGCTATGTCACATGCTTCTGCCAGGCTAAAGTCTCCAGGATCTGAGGATCTATGATGCCTTTAAAAACAATTGTTGAAGCACCCATTAGTTTTTCCATGGTGGTCTCGACAAAACACACTAACAACTCATGTGTCCCCATTCCTAGAGATAGCGCCATCGACATTTATTTTAACTAAGCCCTGTAGAGGAGGTATCCATGCATGAGCATGGTGTCATGGTTGTGGTGTCGGGATGCAAGACGATTGCTTCTGCAGACATATTTCAAAAGATCCGAGACGAAACTATTGATAAAACCATGAGCTGATATTTCATCCTTATGAATTGCCTTTCTTCGTGTCGTCCAAATATCCCACAATATCACCACCATTCCAGTGAATTCCCATGAGATAACGAACTATTCATCGGAAATAGCCATTGGATGGCGTTGGGTTCGTTCGGTCGGCAAATATCCACACGATTTTCCTGTAAAATAAAATGGTGTAGAAGTATCAAGCAGGGATTGACACCACAACTCCTCTACGCCACACAAACCTGTGGGTAGCACGCTTGCGTGTTCTTCAGGGTGGAGGACCGGGCCGGACGTGTGGAAAATGTGTAAATGCGTACAGTACGATTTGTCACTACACGTACTCTCGCCGTCAAGGTAGCCCGGCACAGGGGATTGTATGACCAGAAGCATAAATGTCACCTTAGCCACAAATTTAGGACTAAAGCCTGCATGCATTAATGAAACTAAGTCTTTTCTGCAAAGACTGGTGTTCCTAGTGGGGTGAGTATATAGCAACAGCCGACGACCTCGCGCGGGCCAGGCGACGACCGTAACATCATACTCCGATCCATACGTACAGAGACAAGGGCCAAGACATCTCGCACATATATACACCATGAAATGGCTATCTATCTACTATCGATCTTATCCCCGCCATCACACGAAGCAAATCGCTAACACATACCACAAAACTTGCCGGAGGCGGGAGCGACGATGAGGATGAGGTCCGCTCCGGTGATAATTATCGGCGTCGTCTCCTTTTTGTTGGCGTGCTTGACCGCCGGCGAGGCTGGAGTGGCATCAAGCGATGGGATCTTGCATATCCCGTACGCCGCCGATCTGGCTCGGGCTCGTTGCCCTTCCAGCTGCGGTGATGTTGCCATTCACTATCCATTCGGGATAGGGCCGAGGTGCTTCCGGCAAGGCTTCGAGCTCACCTGCAACCACACCGCTACTCCTCCGAGGCTCTTTCTGGGCAATAGTACCACCGAGGTCCTCTCCCTGGATCTGCAAAGCAATTCAATCCAGGTCCCTACCCTCCACTTCAACGTCACCATGAAACCAGGTATGGACACCTATAGCAGCATGTCATGGGAGGCCCCTATTAAAGGTCTTTTGGCCGATGGGCAGATTAATAATCTGTATGTTCTTGGCTGCGGTGTGGGCGTCTACTTGTTTGGCCATGATACAAGCCATCCCATTGGTTCTTGCACGAGTATTTGCCTAGACGACAAAGATGCCATGAAGGAGGCATATGCAAACAGCTACAATCAGGATATTGGGATGGGGTTCTGTTCCATCAATTTGCGACATGCCGTGCATGCCTTTGGCTTCAGACTTAGCCGCCTCAAAGCAGGCGTCTCAACGCTACTAGGTCAGACTCAGGGGCTCTCTGATAATATCAAAGTTTTTCTAGCGGAAGCAGATTACAGATTTAATATGTCTGACATCAATTCAAGTCAAATAGATGAAAGAAATATTGCGGGGGCATCATTTAGGATGACCATTACAGATCAATCGAGTTGCAAAAGTGCTCGGAAGAACATGTCAAGCTATGCTTGTAACGGTCAAAGCTATTGCCAGCCTGAGTTATCTGGAGGCTACTCATGTTTCTGCAACAGTTACGCAAGCGTCGGCGACAATCCGTACCTTATGGATGGCTGCCAAGGTCAGGAATTTACTTTCAAGTCATGAAAATAAGAACATTGAACTGCCAATATCATGATAATGGGATTCGTATATTAATTGATTGAATATTTTGTAACTTTGTTTTCTCATATTTTATGCTCTTCATCGTTTCTTATTGTAAAAAACAATCACTCTGCAACCTATAGGTAAAATATAGTCAATGCTATAGAAAATCAAGTACTTTTGTTTTTTTCCACAGTAGTTTGGAAATTAGCACACGCCTTTTCTTCAGGATATTTTGAAACATTTGGATGTGCAATATTTTATTATTATTTTTCCCCAGTTCCACATGGGTAACTTAATTCCAACTCTCTTGTTGTCTCTATTGATGGACAATTCTTGACAAGGTGGTAATAGGACTTAAGGTGTTTTTTCGTCAATATACACCCAATTAATGGGTTGCTTTACCACAAGTCCTAGTTAGAAACTAAGATTGGTATTATTAATACTGACACAACAAGTGCGTGTATCACTATTCCAGATAGTAAAGATATAATGGCCATTAATTCCTATGCTCCTAATGTAACTTCTCCTAGTTTAACTTCTTCATGTCTCAATTTACTTGCAGTGAGTTATAGTCCCCATCCTAAAAGGCATTGTGTGAGATTATGTGGGAACACAAGCATTCCCTTCCCATTTGGTCTTGAAAAAGGTTGCTATGCTGCTGAAAAGTTTCGAGTTAACTGTACATCAGAAAACATCACAGTGCTTGATCAAGAGGCCCAATACTTTCCTGGTGAAGGAGTAAAATACATTGTGGCCAACATTTCAGTGAATGAAGGATATCTTATTGTGAAAGAAACGCAAAAGAACTCAAGGTACAACGATGAAGACCTCAGGGTACATGTTAGAACAGGTACGGAGGAGTGGGAAGTCGACCCAGAAATGGATGGTTTTTATTTATCTGAAGAATATGGTATGAAGATGTGGTGGTCTGTTGAAAATTTAAATTGCAAGGTCGCTACAAGTAAGCAGAGAAGTGCTACATACGCATGTCTTAGCGTCAATAGCACATGTGTTCCTGTCAACCGAGGCTACATGAATACGAGAAGGCACCTCGGCTATCGTTGCAAGTGCTCTCAGGGTTATGAGGGCAATCCGTACATACTAGATGGTTGCACAGGTAAACACAATACAACTTTTAATACAAATTTGCATTCAACCACGCATATGATTTTCCTAGTATGAAATGATTGACAAAAAACACTAACAATGATAAATCTAGCCGTATTCTTTGATCATGCAAAGAGTTGATGCTAACTACCGGGATTAATTATAGTCATACTGCTAGTCGCCAAGCAAGATATGAAAATGATGCTCTTGAAATCACATTACTCATGTAATATGGCTCGGTTTAGTTGAGTGCATTGCATGATGTAGAGACCTGAGTATGATAATTTAATTATTTAAATACGAAAATAGGGCTTCATCCCTTCTTCGGCTTTGTTAGTTAGTTGAGCTAAAGTAGAATACCACCATCATGTTCACAATTAATCTTATACAATCCATTTGTGTTCTCTTACTTTTCAAAAAATAAAATTTATTAATATCACAAAGATACCAATTACACCCAACCTCTACACTTACAAGATGTCACACAGACATCTAGGATGCACCCAACCAAAGTAGAAAAAAGAAAGGCTCCGTCAGAGCGATCTACTCCTCTCAGCAGCAGCACACAAACCACCATTAAATAGAACACCTGAAAAAAATAAAATATCTACAAAAACAATGCCTTCAAGAAGAAAATATTGCACAGGCATCGTCGTTCCCCGATCCAAGATCTTAGGTTTTCACCCTAGAGAAGTCTGTGCTCTCAAAACAATCCCTTCAGCTAGGCAATTTCCAGGCACAACCAATGAAGGTCTGACGTTAGATTTTCACCCTTAAATTCATGACTCGGCACCCGAGGAGCACTATTAAGAATGAAATCCTCCAGTGCTTCCGCCTCCACATGTCACTGCTGCTCCTGGGAGTTATCAAGCACCTGTAAATTGAGAAGCCGACATGTCCCATGGTGTCAACAAATACAGAGCTTCGCGCCACGCCCTCATGGTACCTCATAGGTTGATATGAATGCGCACAATCAGATTCTATTCGATTTAGGTATCATGGGTAAGATATCCGACAACAGTTCTAGAATGCATCCATGAACAAATCGAGGACAACCAACATGCATGACATCACCTGGATGCGAGAAGAGCATGGGATTGCCACCTTTGTTCACGACAGCAGGCCCCCACGTCGCCACGATCCAGCCCGTCGTTTTCTAGCGAGGATCCAACGCGACCATAGTGCCCAGCAGCAGCGCCGATAGGCACCATCGCGCCAACCTACAGTCATGTCCTAGAGCTTCCAACCCGCCGAAGAGACCAACTAGGTCGTTCGAGACCAGAGCTCCCGTCCGCAACAACAAGGGTGCCACCACCCGGAGAAGTCGCGCTTCCACTATCAACATCGGATCATGCTCGCTTCCGGGATCCCGCCGCTCCTCGCTGGTGGATCGTTGCATGAACACGAGCCACCACCGTCAAAGGAGTTCGATGTCACCATACGCGGGAGTAGGCCACCGCCCCACCCGACCCGTGCTGACACCGACGGTAGCCGTTGCGTGTCAGATCTGACCCGACGATAGAGATGTCTCCCATCGCGGTCACTTATGGACCTGGCGCACCTGCTAGAACATGGGGACCGAGGTGACGACGCCGCCCCTAGCTTGGAGCGGGAAGAAGGGCCCCACCGCCACCCATGCACGCGAGCTTTGTCCGACGACTCTTGCCGCCAGCGACGGAGAAAGGTGGCCATGGGTGGATTGGTTTCTGATGGCGCTAGGATGGCGCCCGAGCCGCTCACAGGGAGGGCGACGTGGGGCAGTTTTGTTTTTCTAGCGATCACTTATTTGTCACTAGAGGATACCCCGCGCTTTGCTGCGGGAATCAACTGCGATATATTTTGATTATATGAACATAAATAGTAAAAATAATAAAATTTAACTAAACCTATAAATATTGTTATGTATTGTATTTGACTATTGTGTAGTTAAAAATATTTATTTAATATAAGTGACATGATGCAATAAAAAAACATGCATGTTGATTAAGCCTTGATGTGGTGGCATGCATGTGTGGTGAAATGGATTTGTGCATGAGATTAAATATTAATGAAAACTTTTATCTCATGCATATTGTGATGGGCCTTTGATGAAGTGCCATGTGTGCATGTTAAGATAATAAAGGTAAAAAAAATGACAACCTATGGGGAGGAGCCCATGGTTTTTAAATTAAGATAGAGCCCACCTTTGTGAGCCACCACAAATTTGGTCCCGACGGGACTCGAACCGTGGTGGGCACCACTGCGCTCCCAACCACTAGGCTATTGCCTAGTTCTCAATAATAAAGGTAAAGGCTTAGTGGAGATGTTGAGGTGGACACTTTGCATGTTGAGAGAATTGGGAGCAACTTCTTAAGAATGTAAGATTTGTGTTCAAGGCATGCAAAAAGCTTCCAGAACTTTAATGTCATTGCCATACAAAAGCATGTTAGGTCGACACATGGAAATGATATAATATTAACATATGTGGTATCGAACATATATGTGTAATATTCGCTTTTTACACGGTCCGTATGCTTACTAACATGTAATTACAAAGTATAATGGCTAATGAAGTATTTTGGAGATCATGTCTCTATAGAAGTAGTTTCAGTTTCTGCAAGATGAGTGCTAGGCTAAGGGACCTAGCTTTGGTTCCACCTTTACTACTGATTATTTCCAGGCATCATTTGTTTCTATCATGTGGTACCATAACAGATGTCAACGAGTGTTTGTTGATGAATATTTGCAACGGCACATGCCAAAATCATCCCGGGGGCTATAGTTGCAATAATTGCACTCATGGAAAAGAGTTTGATTCAATAGAAAGGAGATGTGTCATGTCAACAAAGAGACACAATCTTATCTTAGGTAAATCATACTATATTACCCAACTCAATTTGCAAAGCGATGTTTTTTCTCATAACAACCACTCTTGGATGTATAGGTATTGCAACTGGAATTAGTTGTGGCCTTGGTGCCATTATTCTTGTGCTAGGCACGACTGTAATCATCAGGAAGTGGAAGACAAACATACAAAAGAGAATTCGTAGGGCATACTTCAAAAAAAATCAAGGCTTACTCCTGGAACAACTAATATTAGATGAAAGTGCCACAGATAAAACAAAGATATTTTCCTTGGAGGACTTAGAGAAAGCAACGAATAACTTCGATGCCAGTCGTGTTGTTGGTCGTGGAGGACACGGCACGGTTTACAAAGGGATTCTATCTGATCAACGTGTAGTGGCCATTAAGAAGTCTAAGTTAGTGGAGAAAACTGAGATCGACCAGTTTATCAATGAGGTAGCCATCCTATCACAAATCATTCATCGAAATGTGGTCAAGCTTTTCGGTTGTTGTCTGGAAGCAGAGGTGCCATTGCTGGTCTATGAGTTCATATCCAATGGCACACTACATGATCTTCTCCATGCCGATGTAAGTGTCAAATGCTTACTTTTATGGGATGATCGCATTAGGATTGCAGCAGAAGCTGTGGGTGCTCTTTCTTATCTCCACTCAGCTGCTGCGATACCAATTTTTCATAGAGATGTCAAATCTTCCAATATACTACTTGATGGCAACTTTACTACCAAGGTTTCTGACTTTGGTGCATCTAGATCTTTATCACTCGATCAGACACATGTAGTGACAATTGTGCAAGGAACTTTTGGTTACTTAGACCCTGAGTACTACCACACTGGTGAGTTGAGTGAGAAGAGTGATGTTTATAGCTTTGGAGTTATACTAGTGGAGCTCTTGACAAGAAAGAGGCCAATTTTTATTAATGACCAAGGTGCAAAACAAAGCTTGGCTCATTACTTTGTGGAAGGACTTCAGCAGGGGGTTCTAATGGAAATTATGGATCCTCAAGTTGCAGAAGAAGCAAACCAGAATGAAATTGATGATATTGCCTCAATCGCCGAAGCATGCTTGAAAACCAAAGGAAGAGACAGGCCTACCATGAAGGATGTTGAAATGAAGTTGCAACTCCTAAGAACTAGAAGATTAAGGAGTCAGCTTCCTGCCAGAAATGATGGAGAGATCGAGTCCGCCACTCCTACAGAGAGCAACACCAGTATTAGTAATGTTGGTTTAAAACCCGCAGGCATCTCTGGAAGATACAGTCTGGAGCAAGAGTTTCTGGCCTCAGCTAGCTTTCCACGCTAACGATGTACGTCGTGCCGTGAATACGTGATCAACTTCTTGCTAAGATGCCACGATGCACCTTGGATTATAGGTTAGTTACCTTATACTTAGAAAAAGTATATGGAGTAATGTATGTACTTTCCTTTAATGAGAGTACACCATATTGTAGCTCTTTTCGTGTGTACAATTTTCATCGCGATGAAACCTCGATGAATTTAAGCTATGATGGTGGAAAAGAGTAGTATTTTGCATTATTTTCAACAACTGCAGCATTCATTTCTTATGACCAATTACTAGTGACTTGCGTATAACAGGTTCTGTAGATTCTAATTTAATTTAGCGACACATGGTTTCCTAGTTTAACTTGTCAGCATAAGAAGCACCGTGTTTTTCTTCAGTGTTACGTAGCATTGCAGCATTAGTAACAACATGGTTAATTACTCCAAAGTGAGGAACAGAGAGGTGGCAAGGCAAGAAATAACAAAATCAGGACTTGATGCGGTTTGTGTGCAACCAGTCCGTTGGATGTACATGTTTCTATGATGTGGCAGAACTATACCGCTGGTATATTTTGTTCAAACACCATTCCGTGCAGTACGAGCGCAGTAACTGAGTTCGCAAATCTGTAAACATGATGCAGGCAAACATCGCATATGTGTAATGGCCCTCGTTGCCGTTCTTCTTCGACCATATTTTTAGACAAATGTAGTATCCTCAACTTCATCAACTTTGCAGATGTTGTTCTTTGTGTTTGTTACCATTTGTTCAGAAGGAAGCTTCCTTATAGCATACACATTTCGCAGGGCTGCCATTTTTTATGTTAACTTGAAGTTTACTGTTTATGTTAGTATTTAGTTCAGTGATGTCACTCGTGTACTACTGAAACATCATTAATTTGACATTACAAAAGTTCAGTATGGTAGTTGCCACTCATATACTACTACTACTGAAAAACCATTAAAGGTACACATTGTCCTAGCTGGTTCTGCCTAGATGTTCATTGCCAAACAACATTTGTACATGTGTGACATGCATCCTGAAAGATTCAGCATAGCTACCGTACACAGATTTCCCCAATCGAAAAGGGAGACGAAAACTGACCGAACTTGTTGCTCCCGGCTAATTAACTAACTTCCGGTTCCGGTGGTTCTCTCCATGCTGTTGGTCCTGGCGTTCTCTCGCATCTTCTCGACGATGTGCCGGCCCCTCTCCTCCACCTGCCGCCGCTTCTCCTCCAGCTTGTCCCCCATCTTCTTCCCCAGGTCCATCATCCGGCTCCGCCTCCCGCTCTTCCGCTTCGAGTCATCCCCGACAGAGGCCGCTGCTGCCGCCACCGCCTGCTGCTGCTGCTGTTGTTCCCCAGGGGGTACGATGGCCCTCAGGGAGGTGTACACAGGGGAGCCCGCCCTGCTGTCCGAAGTGGCGCCCTCCTGGACCCTCTCCGTGACCAGCAGCGGTTTCCTCAGCTCATCGGTTGCGTCCTGGTGAGGAGGAGTGGCGGTCTCAGCCAGAGTAGACTGCGCATGGGATGCTTCTGCAGGAGGGTCTTCGGTTGACTCGTCAATGGATTTCAGCGACTCCTCACTCCCGGCTGAGGAAGCAGGCAGACTTGGTGCTGTGCTTTTGCTGATGCCATCGTCCTTGGGACCAGCTTCCTCTGGATGGACTGGCGCGGCGTCTGTGATGTGGCTTCTGGTCTCGGTGGGCTCGTGATTGAGCCAGATGTAAGGTCCATCTTTGCGGGGCACCCAGTCATCCTTCTCCGCCAGCATCCATGGCAAGGGAATGCTTTCACAATTTGGAAGCACCAGGCTATCACGGAGCGAAACCTGAATGACACAGCACGGTGTGTTTCACTGTCAAGGCATGTAAGTTCGCAAAGGAACAACAAGTTCAGAGGAAGGTTGTGTTCTTTACCTTGATTCGGTTACCGATAAGTGAAGCTATGCGGCTGTTGGTAATTTTTCTGTCCCCAACGGAAGATTCCAAGTCCCACTCCAGGTCAGGCATAGATGTGAATCCATACCAGAGTTGATCCGATGGAGGTGGCTTCAGATGTATGCGCAAGGTACCTCTAACGGATGTGATTTTTATCGCCAGAGAAAGTGGAACCTTCAAGAAGAATGTAACCCACATTTGATCTTAAGATTTTTGACATTTCTGTATGCTTAACTAAACACATCCATAGGAAATTAAAATGCTTAACACATGAATGAGGAACTGGAGAAAACAAGGAGCAGAGCAAACCTGTGAGACATGATCGGCTATTGAATGCAGCATATTTTTCAACCTTGATATATAAGTTGATGTCCATCCAGTGCTCTTGGAGTGACTAGAATCTGATACAAAAGACCATAATGTCTTGATCACTATCTAATGTACATACAGTCAATGTCGATGGATCATAATTTTGAGCCCTTTTTATTAGTATGGTGTTTTGTCAAAATCATCAAGAAATAACAAATGAAAATACATGGAAACCAGTATTCCCACATCGCACAGAAATACTTCTCTACACAAGACTATTAATCTAAGAAGTTCTGATGAAAGCCTGAAATCATAAAACCTAGCATTGTCTATCTGAACTTACAAAACCAACACAGGGAACTAACATGTTCAGGACATTTTGCAGAAAGACAATGGTTCTCTTATCCTCTTAAGAATCATTTGGTCATTCGGTATGACAAGCATAGACAAAGACTTCAACGGAAGAACTTAAAAGTACGTGAATAAGAATTTAAAGTTTAAACAAACCTGCTTCTTCTTTTTCTTCCACCGAAGAAACTGAGTTCTGTGAACCTCTAAACTGGTTACCATACTGCTCAATACTCTCGAGAAGCTCTGAGTCGACCTCCCCATTAGAGTCTGTTCCAAAATTGGTTTTCATGAGGTCCTTTTGTAACTCTGGTTCCTCAACCTCAAGCCTCGTTTCAATGTGCAACAATATTCCGCCTGTATATGCAAAATCCACTTCAAAGGCCCACAGCTCATTTAAATCCAGTGGAAGAACTCTCATCGCATGCACATAAGGTGGAAGTTTTCCAAGGCTGAACTCCGTAAGTGTAATTTCACCCACATAAGCTGGGGTCCTCATGCTTGATAATGTTCGCTGTACAAGTGGGAATCATGTGAACAAACAAAAGGAAAGAACAAAATGACAGGTTTCTTGAACATGAGCAGTACAATCTAACCTGAATACGTGCTTTGATGGCCTTGTTTATCTCATCACTCCTTTGAGCATCGAAAAAGAGCCGTGAGGATAGAAGGTTCCAACAAAGTGTACCTTCATCTACAACTTTATCATCTGCATTTACATCAGGAAAAGCTGGAAGCTGTCCAGTGTGACTCGACGCAGCAGTTGGGAGACTGGGTTTTGTTGCATCTTGTGATGAGCTGCTACTGAACTTGTCTTCTTGTGGACCTAGTAAGGATTCAATAAATGGTCCACCCTGATAGCTTCGTATTTTATCTAACATCTTCCTTTCGCCTTGCGTGGATGAGGAAACACTTGATTTACCCTCGAGGGGAACCTTTGTAGATGCCTTCTTTGCTAGCTTTTTGAGGAAAAGACGGACTTTGGAAGACCCGTCCGTCTTTATTTCACTGTCCATAACCTCATGATCCTCAGCTGAAATTGCTGTAGGCTTTAGGAAACACGGGTATTCGGAATCTAACGATGATATGTATTTTCCAAACTCTTTGCTCAACTTAGCATGCCAATTCAATTTCTTCTGGTCAACAGTAGCAGCAAGACGAAGGGCTTTACACCATGATTCCTTCTCCCATGATGTCTCAGCATAAAGAAAGCACACCTTGCTTCCATTATAGATCTCGGATTCCTGGCTTTCCAATTTTATCGGATACCTCTTAGTCCTGAAAGTAAGCAACAGTAGTACAATTACATATAGGTTAAGCATAGACCCAAACAGCTTGATGAAAGACACATAAAGTTGCTCGTCAAATACTTCTGCTTGTCCTCTAAAATAGATTTCGTTCTTATAGGAATTCCTTCAGAAAACTCATGTACTGAAATCTTTAGCTGATAACATGTATACACAATTTATCTTCAAACCAAAACATTCAATGCAATTCATCAAATATACTTCTCAGATTTGTGAGGTACTTAATAAGGCAAAGTCAAATTTAAATAGATATTGTCTCAGAAAGAATATTAACTGGCTTGTACATTTACACCTAGAAAAAGATGAATGATAATTTATTGATCACAAGTAAGCATTTTCATTTGCCTGGAGCACTGACCATTTGCGTGAGGACATACTTGATGCAGAAACAACAACGACTGTGCAATTCAAAAGCTCAATCATGGTGTCAGTGCCATCAGGGCCATCAGTGCCATCAACACTTTCAATTTTGGCCTGTTTCGTGGTCTATTACTCACCGTTTTTAGGCCCCAAAGCAATTTCCACGATTGACGATCCTCGTGGTGCGTTTCGTGCCGGTTATCAACAATTGCAGTTTTGGCCGATTATGGCCCGTTTTGTGGACTATAACTCACCGTTTTGGGGTCTTGGAGCGATTTTCATGGTTGATGAACCCAAAGGTGCGCGTACGTGTCTATCATCAACACTCGCCGATTTGGTCGATTCAGGCCCGATTCATGGGCTATTACTTACCTTTTTGCCGATTCTGGTCCGTTTCGTAGACTATTACGCACCATATTAGGGACCCGGAGGGATTACCATGATAAACGATACCCGAGGTGCATTTACGTGTCGGTCATCTACACTTGCAGTTTTGGCCGATTATGGCCTGTTTCGTGGACTATTACTCACCGTTTGGGGGTCCCGGAGCGATTTCCACGATTGACGATACCCGTGGTGCGTTTATGTGTCGTTCATAAACACTTGCAGTTTTGGCCGATTATGGCCCGTTTCGTGGACTATTACTCACCGTTTTGGGGTCTCGGAGTGATTTTCATGGTTGCTGAACCCCAAGGTGCGCTTACGTGTCATTCATCAACACTTGCCGTTCTGGATGATTCGAGCCCGATTCATGGGCTATTACTTACCGTTTTTGCCGATTCTGGTCCGTTTCGTGGACTATTACTCACTGTTTTGGGGTCCGGGAGCGATTTCCATAATTAACGATCAAAGGATGCAGTTACGTGTCGGTCATCAACACTCGGAGGTTTGGCCGATTCTGACCCGTTTCATGGACTATTACTTACCGTTTCGAGGTCCCACATCGATTTCCACGATTGAGATCTCTGTGGTACATTTACGTGCCGGTCATCAACACTTGCTGTTTCTGCCTATTATGACCTGTTTTGTGGACTATTACTCACCGTTTTTAGGCCCCGGAACAATTTCCCCGATTGACAATCCTCGTGGTGTGTTTACTTGTCGGTCATCAACACTTGCAGTTTTGGCCGATTATTGTCCGTTTTGTGGACTATAGCTCACCGTTTTGGGGTCTTGGAGCAATTTTCATGGTTGATGAACCCCAAGGTGTGCGTACGTGTCGATCATCAACACTCACCGTTTTGGCCGATTCTTTCTCGATTCATGGGCTATTACTTCCGTTTTAGCCGATTCTGGTCCGTTTCGTGGACTATTACGCACCATTGGGGACCCGGAATGATTTCCATAATGAACGATCCCTGGGGTGCGATTACGTGTTGTTCATGAACAATCTCTGTTTTGGCCGATTCTGGCCCGTTTCGTGGACAATTACTCACCGGTTCGGGGTCCCAGAGCGATTTCCACGATTGAGATCCCCAGGGTACGTTACGTGACGGTCATCAACACTTGGAGTTTTTCCCGATTATGGCCCGCTTCGTGGACTATTAGTCCGTGTTTTGGGGTCCCGAAGCGATTTTCATGGTTGATGAACCCCAAGGTGTGCTTATGTGTCGATCATCAACACTCGCCATTTTGGCCGATTCTTGCCCGATTCATGGGCTATTACTTACCGTTTTAGCCGACTCACTTTTAGTTTACGTGCCGGAGGGATTACCATAATAAACGATACCCGGGTACATTTACGTGCCAATCATCTACACTTACAGTTTCTGCCGATGATGGCCCATTTCGTGGACTATTACTCACCGTTTTGGGGTCCTGGAGCGATTTCCATGATTGACGATCCCCGTGGTGCGTTTACGTGTCGGTCATCAACACTTGCAGTTTTGGACGATTATGGCCCGTTTCGTGGACTATTACTCACCGTTTTAGTGTCTCGGAGTGATTTCCATGCTTGATGAACCCCAAGGTGCGCTTACATCTCCAACCATTTACACCACTATGGCGTTCTTTCTCGTTAGTTTTGTCCTATTACTCACCGGTTTTAGGCCCTAGAGTAATTTCTACGATTGACGATCCTCGTGGTGCGTTTACGTGTCGGTTATCAACACTTGCAGTTTTGGCCGATTATGGCCCGTTTTGTGGACTATAACTCACCGTATTGGGGTCCTAGAGCGATTTTCAAGGTTGATGAACCCCAAGGTGCGCTTACGTGTCGATCATCAACACTCACCGCTTTGGCTGATTCTGGCCCGATTCATGGGCTATTACTTACCGTTTTAGCCGATTCTGGTCCGTTTCGTAGACTATTAAGCACCATTGGGGACCCGGAGTGATTTCCATGATAAACAATCCCCGGGGTGCGCTTACGTGTTGTTCATCGACAATCTCCGTTTTGGCCGATTCTGGCCCGTTTCGTGGACTATTACTTACCGGTTCGGGATCCAGAGCGATTTCCACGATTGAGATTCCCGAGGTACGTTACGTGACGGTCATCAACACTTGGAGTTTTTGGCCGATTAGGGCCCGTTTCATGGACTATTATTCAGTGTTTTGGGGTCCCGGAGCGATTTTCGTGGCGGATGGACCCCAAGGTGTGCTTATGTGTCGATCATCAACACTCGCCGTTTTGGCCGATTCTCGCCTGATTCATGGGCTATTACTTATCGTTTTAGCCGATTCTGGTCCGTTTCGTAGACTATTACGCAGAAATTTGGGGACCCGGAGGGATACCATGATAAACGATACCCGGGGTACATTTACATGTCGGTCATCTACACTTGCAGTTTTGGCCGATTATGGCCCGTTTCGTGGACTATTACTCACCGTTTTGGGGTCTCGGACTGATTGTCATGCTTGATGAATCCCAAGGTGCGCTTGTTGGAAATATGCCCTAGAGGCAATAATAAAATGTTATTATATATATTTCCACGTTCGTAATTAACGTTTATATTTCTGTGCTATAATTGCAATGACCCTGACTATGAGATTCAGAAGAAAACTCACTTGCATGTGTGGAAATGTAAACACCAAGAGTTCCTGGTTTAGCCTCTAAGACCAGCTCATGTGCTAACTGATGATTACGTTTTCTTAATCATGGACATTGTTCTTGTAACAAGGATGTCAGTAGAAATGGGAACATATTGTTAGCAGAACAATGATGTTGAACCGACCCCAGTATTGAATGATATACTTAGAGATCACATCGTAACAACGTTATAAGTCATATCATGAAATGTTATCATATACGTAATTCCTTAGACCATGAGAGTATCGAGTTGCTTCACACAGGAAGACATGCTTTGGTTCTTAGATGAATCCTCCCGTAAATGGGAAGTAGTAAAATAAGTTCTGGGTATGTCAGATGGTGTGGCTAGTGACTGTGATAGTTCAAGAATTGGATTTGCTCCTTCACGATGAAGAGATATTGACTTTGGGCCCACTCGGTATGACGGTATCCATTCTAGTCTGGCCAGACGCATTGTGATTTAATCACGGGGATACCGGAATACGATAACGAGAAAATGGACAAACGAGCAAAGAGGATAACGAGTGGCTTGTGTTCAAGAAGTTGTTACACATGGGTGCCAAACATCTCTCCTCTAACTTTGTCATATATCACGAAGCAAAGGGAATGGTACATGAATAAACATAATGGTTCACTCGAAGTTTCTTCGTGTATGTGTGGGAGTCAACATGGGTGTCCATGGCTCCGCTGTTGATTATTGGCTATTGACAAGAGGCTGTTGACCTATGTCCGGAAGATGTTCTGAGTCATGTCCGCATTATATCGAACCTATTGGGTCACACACTTAACGAGCAGTAGTCTGTTAGAATACTAGTATGGTAGAAGGTTTAGTGGAAGCAAAGCAGAATAGTTCATACGGGTACCGGAAGTAGTTTCGGAGATTTATGGAATTGTTCATAAGGGCACCAAAAGTAGTTCTGGGTATTTAAGGATATGTCCGGATCACTCTGGAGTAGTCCCAGGTGGTTCCGAATCATATGAGAATGGTACTGGGGAAGTCCTGGATCAACCGGAATAGTTTCTGGATAATCGCTGGGCGTCCTGACAACCTTCGCGGTCATCGGATGGCTTAAACTGTAACTCAGATGGTCTTGGAAACTATCCGAATGGCTCCGGAACATCCAAGAACGGTCTCGGAAGGTCCTGGAAGTGCTCCAGAAGTGTCCGGAATGTCCCGAAACGGTCCCGGTATGTCCCGGAAGGTCCTGGAAGCTTCTAGAAGGTCATGGAAGGTTCCGGAAGGTTCCGGGCAGTACCACCCACTCCCCTGCGCCCTTGTCCTTGGGGGGCAAGCCACCTAGGCTGCCCTGGCCGGCCAAGGGGGTGGGGGCGCACCAAGGGGAGGGAATCCTCCTCCAGGTGGAAATACCAAAACCCAGTATGGCAGGTTTCCAGTGGGAAGGTGTGGGAAGGTTTGGAAGGCTTGGGAGTCCAAGTTGGACTCCCAATCCTCCTTGAGCTGCGCCCTAGGCCTCCTGGCCACCTATATAAGGTGAGCCAAGGGGAGGGGGAGAGCAAGACAACTTGTCCCCAAGGCCTATGCGCCACCCTCCCTCCTCTAAACCCCGTTGCTCCACAATTAGACCCCGGTTTAGACGCTGTTCTAGATCGGAATCCGTTAGGGTTTTCTCCCTCTAGTTTTCTCGGTGGCGTTCATCTCTGGACGGCGGAGCGCTGCTGGATTTCTGCTACGGGATGTGTGGATACTAATGGAGGGGTCGTACCTTCGACCCTTCTTCGAGGAGCTTGTTCATGGGACTTGTCCGTGGGACTAGATCGCGGGACTTGTTCGTGGGATTGATCGAGGGACTGTTCGTGGGAGAACTTGCGAGATCTACTTCCACTACGTCCACGAGCTTCACCAACTCTACTTCCGCTACATCGGTTGGTGAGCCATGACCTAAAACCTTGTATGCAATCTACTTGGATGATCTTGGGTTCTTGATTCGTAGGCCGAAATTTTTTGTTTTCTACTACGTTTCCCAACAGCGCTTACGTGTCATTAATCAACACTCGTCGTTCTGGACGATTCAAGCCCGATTATTGGGATTTTACTTACTGTTTTGTCTGATTCTGGTCCGGTTCGTGGACTATTACTCACTGTTTTGGGGTCCCGGAGCGATTTCCATGATTAACGATCAAAGGATGCAGTTACGTGTCGGTCATCAACACTCGCAGTTTTGGTCGATTCTGGCCCGTTTCATGGACTATTTCTTATCGTTTCGAGGTCTCACATTGATTTCCATGATTGAGATCCCTATGGTGCGTTTACGTGTCGGTCATCAACACTAGCTGTTTTGGCCTATTATGACCTATTTCGTGGAATATTACTCACCGTATTTGGTCCCCAGAGCAATTTACACGATTGACGATCCTCGTGGTGCGTTTACGTGTCGGTCATCAACACTTGCGGTTTTGGCTAATTATGGCCCGTTTTGTGGACTATAACTCACCGTTTTGGGGTCCTGGAGCGATTTTCATGGTCGATGAACCCAAAGGTGCGCGTACGTGTCTATCATGGACACTCGCCGTTTTGGTCGATTCTGGCCCGATTCATGGGCTATTACTTACCGTTTTTGCCGATTCTGGTCCGTTTCGTAGACTATTACGCACCATTTTGGGTACCCGGAGGGATTACCATGATAAACGATCCCCGGGTTGTGATTACGTGCCGGTCATCTACACTTGCAGTTTTGGCCGATTATGGCCCGTTTCGTGGACTCTTACTCACCGTTTTGGGGTCCCGGAGCGATTTCCACGATTGACGATCCTCGTGTTGCGTTTACGTGTTGGTCATCAACACTTGCAGTTTTGGCCGATTATGGCCCGTTTCGTGGACTATTACTCACCGTTTTGGGGTCTCGGAGTGATTTTCCTGGTTGTTGAACCCCAAGGTGCGCTTACGTGTCATTCATCAACACTTGCCGTTCTGGATGATTCGAGCCCGATTCATGGGCAATTACTTACCGTTTTGCCGATTTTAGTCCGTTTTGTGGACTATTTCTTATCGTTTTGAGGTCCCACATCGATTTCCACGATTGAGATCCCTATGGTGCGTTTACGTGTCGGTCATCAACACTAGCTGTTTTGGCCTATTATGACCTATTTAGTGGAATATTACTCACCGTTTTTGGTCCCCAGAGCAATTTACACGATTGACGATCCTCGTGGTGCGTTTACGTGTCGGTCATCAACACTTGCAGTTTTGGCCAATTATGGCCCATTTTGTGGACTATAACTCACCGTTTTGGGGTCCTGGAGCGATTTTCATGGTTGATGAACCCAAAGGTGCGCGTACGTGTCTATCATGAACACTCGCCGTTTTGGTCGATTCTGGCCCGATTCATGGGCTATTACTTACCGTTTTTGCCGATTCTGGTCCGTTTCGTAGACTATTACGCACCATTTTGGGTACCCGGAGGGATTACCATGATAAACGATCCCCGGGTTGCGATTACGTGCCGGTCATCTACACTTGCAGTTTTGGCCGATTATGGCCCGTTTCGTGGACTCTTACTCACCGTTTTGGGGTCCCGGAGCGATTTCCACGATTGACGATCCTCGTGTTGCGTTTACGTGTTGGTCATCAACACTTGCAGTTTTGGCCGATTATGGCCCGTTTCGTGGACTATTACTCACCGTTTTGGGGTCTCGGAGTGATTTTCCTGGTTGTTGAACCCCAAGGTGCGCTTACGTGTCATTCATCAACACTTGCCGTTCTGGATGATTCGAGCCCGATTCATGGGCAATTACTTACCGTTTTGCCGATTTTAGTCCGTTTTGTGGACTATTTCTTATCGTTTTGAGGTCCCACATCGATTTCCATCATCAACACTCGCAGTTCTGGATGATAGGAGACCGATTCATGGGCTATTACTTACCGTTTTTGCTGATTCTGGTCCGTTTCGTGGACTATTACTCACTGTTTTGGGGTCCGGGAGCGATTTCCATGATTAACGATCAAAGGATGCAGTCATGATTAACGATCAAAGGATGCAGTTACGTGTCGGTCATCAACACTCGGAGGTTTAGCCGATTCTGTCCCGTTTCATGGACTATTACTTACCTTTTCGAGGTCCCACATCGATTTCCACGATTGAGATCCCTGTGGTACATTTACGTGCCGGTCATCAACACTTGCTGTTTTGGCCTATTATAACCTGTTTCGTGGACTATTAATCACCGTTTTTTGGCCCCCGAACAATTTCCCCGATTGACGATCCTCGTGGTGCATTTACGTGTCGGTTATCAACACTTGCAGTTTTCGCCGATTATGGCCCGTTTTGTGGACTATAACTCACCGTTTTGGGGTCCTGGAGAAATTTTCATGGTTGATGAACCCCAAGGTGCGCGTATGTGTCGATCATTAACACTCGCCGTTTTAGCCGATTCTTGCCCGATTCATGGACTATGACTTATCGTTTTAGCCGATTCTAGTCCGTTTCGTAGACTATTACGCACCATTGGGGACCCGGAGTGATTTCCATGATGAACGATCCCCGGGGTGCGATTACGTGTTGTTCATCAACAATCTCCGTTTTTGCCGATTCTGGCCCATTTCGTCGACTATTACTCACCGGTTCGGGGTCCCAGAGCAATTTCCATGATTGAGATCCCCAGGGTACGTTACGTGACGGTCATCAACACTTGGAGTTTTGCCCGATTATGGCCCGTTTCGTGGACTATTAGTCAGTGCTTTAGGGTCCCGGAGCGATTTTCATGGCTGATGATCTCCAAGGTGTGCTTATGTGTCGATCATCAACACTCACCATTTTGGCTGATTCTCATCCGATTCATGGGCTCTTATTTACCGTTTTAGCCGATTCTGGTCCATTTCGTAGACTATTACGCACCATTTTTGGGACTCGGAGGGATTACCATAATAATCGATACCCGGGGTGCATTTACGTGCCGATCATATACACTTGCAGTTTTGGCCGATTATGGCCTGTTTTGTGGACTATTACTAACCGTTTTGGGGTCCTAGAGCGATTTCCATGATTGACGATCCCCATGGTGCGTTTACGTGCCGGTCATCAACACTTGCAGTTTTGACCGATTATGGCCTGTTTCGTGGACTATTACTCACCGTTTTGGGGTCTCGGAGTGATTTTCATGCTTGATGAACCCCAAGGTGCGCTTACGTGTCATTCAGCAACACTCGCCGTTCTGGACGATTTGAGCCCGATTCATGGGCTTATACTTTCCGTTTTGTCCGATTCTGGTCCGTTTCATGGACTATTACTCACTGTTTTGGGGTCCCGGAGCGATTTCCATGATTGAGATCCCTGTGGTACGTTTATGTGCCGGTCATCAACACTTTCAATTTTGGCCTGTTTCGTGGTCTATTACTCACCGTTTTTAGGCCCCAAAGCAATTTCCACGATTGACGATCCTCATGGTGCGTTTCGTGTCGGTTATCAACACTTGCAGTTTTGGCCGATTATGGCCCGTTTTGTGGACTATAACTCACCGTATTGGGGTCCTGGAGCGATTTTCAAGGTTGATGAACCCCAAGGTGCGCTTACGTGTCGATCATCAACACTCGCCGCTTTGGCTGATTCTGGCCCGATTCATGGGCTATTACTTACCGTTTTAGCCGATTTTGGTACGTTTTGTAGACTATTACGCACCATTGGGGACCTGGAGTGATTTCCACGATAAACGATCCCCAGGGTGCGCTTACGTGTTGTTCATCAACAATCTCCGTTTTGGCCGATTCTGGCCCGTTTCGTGGACTATTAGTCACCGGTTCGGGGTCCCAGAGCGATTTCCAAGATTGAGATCCCCGAGGTACGTTACGTGATGGTCATCACACTTGGAGTTTTGGCCGATTATGGCCCGTTTCGTGGACTAGATTCAGTGTTTTGGGGTCCCGGAGCGATTTTCGTGGCTGATGAACCCCAAGGTGTGCTTATGTGTTGATCATCAACACTCGCCGTTTTGGCCGATTCTCGCCCGATTCATGGGCTACTTATCGTTTTAGCTGATTCTGGTCCGTTTCATAGACTATTACACACCATTTTGGGGACCCGGAGGGATTACCATGATAAGCGATACCAGGGGTGCATTTACGTGTCGGTCATTTACACTTGCAGTTTTGGCCGATTATGGCCCGTTTCGTGGACTATTACTCACCGGTTTGGGGTCCCGGAGCGATTTCCACGATTGACGATCCCCGTGGTGCGTTTACGTGTCGGTCATCAACACTTGCCGTTTTGGCTGATTATGGCACGTTTCGTGGACTATCACTCACCGTTTTGGGGTCTCGGAGTGATTTTCATGGTTGCTGAACCCCAAGGTGCGCTTACGTTTCATTCATCAACACTCGCCATTCTGGACGATTCGAGCCCAATTCATGGGCTATTATTTACCGTTTTTGCCGATTCTGGTCCGTTTCGTGGACTATTACTCACTGTTTTGGGGTCCCGGAGCGATTTCCATGATTAACGATCAAAGGATGCAGTTACGTCTCGGTCATCAACACTCGGAGGTTTGGCCGATTCTGGCCCGTTTCATGGACTATTACTTACCGTTTCGAGGTTCCACATCGATTTCCACGATTGAGATCCCTGTGGTACATTATCGTGCCGGTCATCAACACTTGCTGTTTTGGCCTATTATGACCTGTTTCGTGGACTATTACTCACCGTTTTTGGGCCCCTAGCAATTTCCCCGATTGGCGATCCTCGTGGTGCGTTTACGCGTCGGTCATCAACACTTGCAGTTTTGGCTTATGACCATTTTTGTGGACTATAACTTATCGTTTTGGGGTCCTGGAGCAATTTTCATGGTTGATGAACCCCAAGGTGCGTGTACGTGTCGATCATCAACACTCGTCGTTTTGTCTGATTCTTGCCCGATTCATGGGGTGTACTTACCGTTTTAGTCGATTCTGGTCCGTTTCGTAGACTATTACGCACCATTGGGGACCCGGAGTGATCTCCATGATGAACGATCCCCGGGGTGCGATTACGTGTTGTTCATCAACGATCTCCGTTTTGGCCGATTCTGGCTCGTTTCGTGGACTATTACTCACCGGTTCGGGGTCCCAGAGCAATTTCTACGATTGAGATCCCAGTGTACGTTACGTGACGGTCATCAACACTTGGAGTTTTGCCCGATTATGGCCCGTTTCGTGGACTATTACTCAGTGTTTGTGGGTCCCGGAGCGATTTTCATGGCTGATGAACCCCAAGGTGTGCTTATGTGTCGATCATCAACACTCGCCATTTTGGCCGATTCTCGCCCGATTCATGGGCTATTACTTACCGTTTTAGCCGATTATGGTCTATTTCGTAGACTATTACGCACCATTTTGGGGACTCGGAGGGATTACCATAATAAACGATACCCGGGGTGCATTTACGTGCCGGTCATCTACACTTGCAGTTTTGGCCGATTATGGCCCGTTTCGTGGACTATTACTCACCGTTTCAGGGTCCCAAAGCGATTTACACGATTGAGATCCCTGTGATACGTTTACGTGTCGGTCATCAACACTTGCAGTTTTGGCTGATTATGACCCGTTTCGTGGACTATTACTCACTTTTTTGGGGTCTCGGGGTGATTTTCATGCTTGATGAACCCCAAGGTGCGCTTACGTGTCATTCATCAACACTCGCCGTTCTGGACGATTCGAGCTCGATTCATGGGCTCTTACTTACCGTTTTGGCCGATTCTGGCCCGTTTCGTGGACTATTACTTACCGTTTCGAGGTCCCACAACGATTTCCACGATTGAGATCCCTGTGGTACGTTTACGTGCCGGTCATCAACACTTGCAGTTTTGTCCTATTATGACCTGTTTCGTGGACTATTACTCACCGTTTTTTGGGTACCCGGAGGGATTACCATGATAAACGATCCCCGGGTTGTGATTACGTGCCGGTCATCTACACTTGCAGTTTTGGCCGATTATGGCCCGTTTCGTGGACTCTTACTCACCGTTTTGGGGTCCCGGAGCGATTTCCACGATTGACGATCCTCGTGTTGCGTTTACGTGTTGGTCATCAACACTTGCAGTTTTGGCCGATTATGGCCCGTTTCGTGGACTATTACTCACCGTTTTGGGGTCTCGGAGTGATTTTCCTGGTTGTTGAACCCCAAGGTGCGCTTACGTGTCATTCATCAACACTTGCCGTTCTGGATGATTCGAGCCCGATTCATGGGCAATTACTTACCGTTTTGCCGATTTTAGTCCGTTTTGTGGACTATTTCTTATCGTTTTGAGGTCCCACATCGATTTCCACGATTGAGATCCCTATGGTGCGTTTACGTGTCGGTCATCAACACTAGCTGTTTTGGCCTATTATGACCTATTTAGTGGAATATTACTCACCGTTTTTGGTCCCCAGAGCAATTTACACGATTGACGATCCTCGTGGTGCGTTTACGTGTCGGTCATCAACACTTGCAGTTTTGGCCAATTATGGCCCATTTTGTGGACTATAACTCACCGTTTTGGGGTCCTGGAGCGATTTTCATGGTTGATGAACCCAAAGGTGCGCGTACGTGTCTATCATGAACACTCGCCGTTTTGGTCGATTCTGGCCCGATTCATGGGCTATTACTTACCGTTTTTGCCGATTCTGGTCCGTTTCGTAGACTATTACGCACCATTTTGGGTACCCGGAGGGATTACCATGATAAACGATCCCCGGGTTGCGATTACGTGCCGGTCATCTACACTTGCAGTTTTGGCCGATTATGGCCCGTTTCGTGGACTCTTACTCACCGTTTTGGGGTCCCGGAGCGATTTCCACGATTGACGATCCTCGTGTTGCGTTTACGTGTTGGTCATCAACACTTGCAGTTTTGGCCGATTATGGCCCGTTTCGTGGACTATTACTCACCGTTTTGGGGTCTCGGAGTGATTTTCCTGGTTGTTGAACCCCAAGGTGCGCTTACGTGTCATTCATCAACACTTGCCGTTCTGGATGATTCGAGCCCGATTCATGGGCAATTACTTACCGTTTTGCCGATTTTAGTCCGTTTTGTGGACTATTTCTTATCGTTTTGAGGTCCCACATCGATTTCCATCATCAACACTCGCAGTTCTGGATGATAGGAGACCGATTCATGGGCTATTACTTACCGTTTTTGCTGATTCTGGTCCGTTTCGTGGACTATTACTCACTGTTTTGGGGTCCGGGAGCGATTTCCATGATTAACGATCAAAGGATGCAGTCATGATTAACGATCAAAGGATGCAGTTACGTGTCGGTCATCAACACTCGGAGGTTTAGCCGATTCTGTCCCGTTTCATGGACTATTACTTACCTTTTCGAGGTCCCACATCGATTTCCACGATTGAGATCCCTGTGGTACATTTACGTGCCGGTCATCAACACTTGCTGTTTTGGCCTATTATAACCTGTTTCGTGGACTATTAATCACCGTTTTTTGGCCCCCGAACAATTTCCCCGATTGACGATCCTCGTGGTGCATTTACGTGTCGGTTATCAACACTTGCAGTTTTCGCCGATTATGGCCCGTTTTGTGGACTATAACTCACCGTTTTGGGGTCCTGGAGAAATTTTCATGGTTGATGAACCCCAAGGTGCGCGTATGTGTCGATCATTAACACTCGCCGTTTTAGCCGATTCTTGCCCGATTCATGGACTATGACTTATCGTTTTAGCCGATTCTAGTCCGTTTCGTAGACTATTACGCACCATTGGGGACCCGGAGTGATTTCCATGATGAACGATCCCCGGGGTGCGATTACGTGTTGTTCATCAACAATCTCCGTTTTTGCCGATTCTGGCCCATTTCGTCGACTATTACTCACCGGTTCGGGGTCCCAGAGCAATTTCCATGATTGAGATCCCCAGGGTACGTTACGTGACGGTCATCAACACTTGGAGTTTTGCCCGATTATGGCCCGTTTCGTGGACTATTAGTCAGTGCTTTAGGGTCCCGGAGCGATTTTCATGGCTGATGATCTCCAAGGTGTGCTTATGTGTCGATCATCAACACTCACCATTTTGGCTGATTCTCATCCGATTCATGGGCTCTTATTTACCGTTTTAGCCGATTCTGGTCCATTTCGTAGACTATTACGCACCATTTTTGGGACTCGGAGGGATTACCATAATAATCGATACCCGGGGTGCATTTACGTGCCGATCATATACACTTGCAGTTTTGGCCGATTATGGCCTGTTTTGTGGACTATTACTAACCGTTTTGGGGTCCTAGAGCGATTTCCATGATTGACGATCCCCATGGTGCGTTTAGGTGCCGGTCATCAACACTTGCAGTTTTGACCGATTATGGCCTGTTTCGTGGACTATTACTCACCGTTTTGGGGTCTCGGAGTGATTTTCATGCTTGATGAACCCCAAGGTGCGCTTACGTGTCATTCAGCAACACTCGCCGTTCTGGACGATTTGAGCCCGATTCATGGGCTTATACTTTCCGTTTTGTCCGATTCTGGTCCGTTTCATGGACTATTACTCACTGTTTTGGGGTCCCGGAGCGATTTCCATGATTGAGATCCCTGTGGTACGTTTATGTGCCGGTCATCAACACTTTCAATTTTGGCCTGTTTCGTGGTCTATTACTCACCGTTTTTAGGCCCCAAAGCAATTTCCACGATTGACGATCCTCATGGTGCGTTTCGTGTCGGTTATCAACACTTGCAGTTTTGGCCGATTATGGCCCGTTTTGTGGACTATAACTCACCGTATTGGGGTCCTGGAGCGATTTTCAAGGTTGATGAACCCCAAGGTGCGCTTACGTGTCGATCATCAACACTCGCCGCTTTGGCTGATTCTGGCCCGATTCATGGGCTATTACTTACCGTTTTAGCCGATTTTGGTACGTTTTGTAGACTATTACGCACCATTGGGGACCTGGAGTGATTTCCACGATAAACGATCCCCAGGGTGCGCTTACGTGTTGTTCATCAACAATCTCCGTTTTGGCCGATTCTGGCCCGTTTCGTGGACTATTAGTCACCGGTTCGGGGTCCCAGAGCGATTTCCAAGATTGAGATCCCCGAGGTACGTTACGTGATGGTCATCACACTTGGAGTTTTGGCCGATTATGGCCCGTTTCGTGGACTAGATTCAGTGTTTTGGGGTCCCGGAGCGATTTTCGTGGCTGATGAACCCCAAGGTGTGCTTATGTGTTGATCATCAACACTCGCCGTTTTGGCCGATTCTCGCCCGATTCATGGGCTACTTATCGTTTTAGCTGATTCTGGTCCGTTTCATAGACTATTACACACCATTTTGGGGACCCGGAGGGATTACCATGATAAGCGATACCAGGGGTGCATTTACGTGTCGGTCATTTACACTTGCAGTTTTGGCCGATTATGGCCCGTTTCGTGGACTATTACTCACCGGTTTGGGGTCCCGGAGCGATTTCCACGATTGACGATCCCCGTGGTGCGTTTACGTGTCGGTCATCAACACTTGCCGTTTTGGCTGATTATGGCACGTTTCGTGGACTATCACTCACCGTTTTGGGGTCTCGGAGTGATTTTCATGGTTGCTGAACCCCAAGGTGCGCTTACGTTTCATTCATCAACACTCGCCATTCTGGACGATTCGAGCCCAATTCATGGGCTATTATTTACCGTTTTTGCCGATTCTGGTCCGTTTCGTGGACTATTACTCACTGTTTTGGGGTCCCGGAGCGATTTCCATGATTAACGATCAAAGGATGCAGTTACGTCTCGGTCATCAACACTCGGAGGTTTGGCCGATTCTGGCCCGTTTCATGGACTATTACTTACCGTTTCGAGGTTCCACATCGATTTCCACGATTGAGATCCCTGTGGTACATTATCGTGCCGGTCATCAACACTTGCTGTTTTGGCCTATTATGACCTGTTTCGTGGACTATTACTCACCGTTTTTGGGCCCCTAGCAATTTCCCCGATTGGCGATCCTCGTGGTGCGTTTACGCGTCGGTCATCAACACTTGCAGTTTTGGCTTATGACCATTTTTGTGGACTATAACTTATCGTTTTGGGGTCCTGGAGCAATTTTCATGGTTGATGAACCCCAAGGTGCGTGTACGTGTCGATCATCAACACTCGTCGTTTTGTCTGATTCTTGCCCGATTCATGGGGTGTACTTACCGTTTTAGTCGATTCTGGTCCGTTTCGTAGACTATTACGCACCATTGGGGACCCGGAGTGATCTCCATGATGAACGATCCCCGGGGTGCGATTACGTGTTGTTCATCAACGATCTCCGTTTTGGCCGATTCTGGCTCGTTTCGTGGACTATTACTCACCGGTTCGGGGTCCCAGAGCAATTTCTACGATTGAGATCCCAGTGTACGTTACGTGACGGTCATCAACACTTGGAGTTTTGCCCGATTATGGCCCGTTTCGTGGACTATTACTCAGTGTTTGTGGGTCCCGGAGCGATTTTCATGGCTGATGAACCCCAAGGTGTGCTTATGTGTCGATCATCAACACTCGCCATTTTGGCCGATTCTCGCCCGATTCATGGGCTATTACTTACCGTTTTAGCCGATTATGGTCTATTTCGTAGACTATTACGCACCATTTTGGGGACTCGGAGGGATTACCATAATAAACGATACCCGGGGTGCATTTACGTGCCGGTCATCTACACTTGCAGTTTTGGCCGATTATGGCCCGTTTCGTGGACTATTACTCACCGTTTCAGGGTCCCAAAGCGATTTACACGATTGAGATCCCTGTGATACGTTTACGTGTCGGTCATCAACACTTGCAGTTTTGGCTGATTATGACCCGTTTCGTGGACTATTACTCACTTTTTTGGGGTCTCGGGGTGATTTTCATGCTTGATGAACCCCAAGGTGCGCTTACGTGTCATTCATCAACACTCGCCGTTCTGGACGATTCGAGCTCGATTCATGGGCTCTTACTTACCGTTTTGGCCGATTCTGGCCCGTTTCGTGGACTATTACTTACCGTTTCGAGGTCCCACAACGATTTCCACGATTGAGATCCCTGTGGTACGTTTACGTGCCGGTCATCAACACTTGCAGTTTTGTCCTATTATGACCTGTTTCGTGGACTATTACTCACCGTTTTTTGGGCCCCAGAGCAATTTCCACGATTGATGATCCTCGTGGTGCGTTTACGTGGCGGTCATCAACACTTGCAGTTTTGGCCGATTATGGCTCGATTTGTGGACTATAACTCACCGTTTTGGGGTCCTGGAGCGATTTTCATGGTTGATGAACCCCAAGGTGCGCGTACGTGTCTATCATCAACACTCGCCGTTTTGGCCGATTCTGGCTCGATTCATGGGCTATTATTTACCGTTTTAGCCGATTCTGATTCGTTTCGTAGACTATTACGCACCATTGGGGACCCGGAGTGATTTCGATGATAAATGATCCCCGGGGTGCGATTACGTTTTGTTCATCAACACTCTCCGTTTTGGCCGATTCTGGCCCGTTTCGTGGACTATTACTCACCGGTTCGGGGTCCCAGAGCGATTTCCACGATTGAGATCCCCGGGGTACGTTACGTGACGTTTTGGCCGATTCTGGCCCGTTTCGTGGACTATTACTCACCGGTTCGGGGTCCCAGAGCGATTTCCACGATTGAGATCCCCGGGGTACGTTACGTGACGGTCATCAACACTTGGAGATTTGGCCGATTAAGGCCCGTTTCGTGGACTAATAGTAAGTATTTTGGGGTCCCGGAGCGATCTTCATGGCTGATGAACCCCAAGGTGTGCTTATGTGTCGATCATCCACATTCGTCGTTTTGGCCAATTCTCGCCCGATTCATGGGCTATTACTTACCGTTTTAGCCGATTCTGGTCCGTTTCGTAGACTATTACGCACCATTTTGGGGACCCAGAGGGATTACCATGATAAAAGATACCTGGGGTGTATTTAAGTGTCGGTCATCTACACTTGAAGTTTTGGCCGATTATGGCCCGTTTAGTGGACTATTACTCACCGTTTTGGGGCCTCGGAGTGATTTCCCCGATTGACGATCCCCGTTGTGCGTTTACGTGTCGGTCGTCAACACTTGCAGTTTTGGCCGATTATGGCCCGTTTCGTGGACTATTACTCACCGTTTTGGGGTCTCGGAGTGATTTTTATGGTTTATGAACCCCAAGGTGCGCTTCCGTGTCATTCATCAACACTCGCCGTTCTGGCCGATTCGAGCCCGATTCATGGGCTATTACTTACCGTTTTGGCCGATTCTTGTCCGTTTTGTGGACTATTAGTCACTGTTTTGGGGTCCCGAAGCGATTTCCATGATTAAGGATCAAAGGATGCAGTTACGTGTCGGTCATCAACACTCGCAGTTTTGGCCGATTCTAGCCCATTTCATGGACTATTACTTACCGTTTCGAGTTCCCACAGCGATTTCCATGATTGATATCTGTAAGGCCCCCGATGCGGTGCTATCTCGAGTTAGTCGCTTTCTCGTCCGACCCGAGATAGACGCGCATAAGTGATACGTCCAAAATGCATCACTATTTTATACAGTAAATCTTTCTTATTCATTGATATATTTCATGATATGATGCTATTCTTATGTTGTTTTGGCTTATTTTACACAGTTTGCAGCGTTCCAGTGCCGAAGCAGCAGACGCAGGATTCAGTGGTAAAAATTGGACGCTGAGTTGTTGAAGAAGAATACCTCCAAATTACCTGAAAATCTACGGAGGGTATTTTCCAGAAGGATCACGAAGATACGCAAAAGAGCGACCAGAGGGGGTACACAGGGTGCCTAGGCGGCCACCTGGCGCGGCCCCCACCCTGGCCGCGCCGGGAGGGCGCCTAGACCCCTGGGACCACTCCCGGTTCCCCCCTCTGGCCTATATAACGCACATCATCCAGAAACCCTAAAAAAAGAGGGGTTTTATGGAGTTCCGCCGCCGCTCCGTGGCGGAAACCTACAGAGAAGAAAAGCCATCTCTGGCGGGCAGATTCCGCCGGGGAGATCACCTCCCGGAAGGGGAGATCATCGCCATCGTCATCACCATCATCACGGGCATCATCGAGATCATCATCAACATCATCCCCATCATCAGCACCATCTCCACCTCCATCCAATCTCATCTCACAATTGCAACTTGTGTTGTAATCCGTACCATCTATCATCTCTACTCTATCGGTGTTGATTACTACTTTGTGGTGAATGCTATTGAGTTTTGTTGGAGAAATATTATTGTGTCCAGATTGTTTATCATCTATTAATCCCCACTGATCATGATCTCTTTTATGTCTTGTGAGTAGTTACTTTAGTTCTTGAGGACATGGGAGAAGTCTAGTTGTTAGTAGTCTTATGATGTTGAAGTAATATGTGTCGTTTGATATTTAAGTTGTGTTGTTATTTTCCTAGTGGTGTTGTGTGAGTCGAACACTCAACACTTCACCTTATCAAGGACCTAGGGGAATACATTGTGTACAAAGAATGCTTACGGTGGGTTGCCGGAGTGACAGAAACCTAAACCCCAGTTTGCACGCTTTTGCACAAGGGAACAATGGATCACCGATCGTATTGCTATGGTTAGGCTTTTGCCTTAATTACTATCTTGTATTTGCGGATGCTTGCAAGTTGTTTAATCATAAGAGTGCACTTGTCTTAGTCTAGAGGGTGTACTAGCATAGATCCACCCACTCAACACTTATCAACACAACACATAGTACCGATACGGAATATGGCGAAAGCACATGACTACCTCTCCCGTGTGTCCTCAAGAACACTTTAGCCTTTATAAGTTCAGTTGCTAGGCCTCTCCTTTGCTCAGAAAGGATTGGGCCACTCGTTACTCTCCAGTGCCTTTTACTTTGCTCTTTTTTTTACTTTCCTGTTGCTTATACCAAGAAAACCCCTAAAAAGTTATCTTTCAGTGCTTGCAGTTATCTCCTTGCCAAAGTCACTTGCTATTAACTTATGCTCCTCGTTGGGTTCGACACTCTTACTTATCGAAAATGCTGCAATAGATCCCTTATGGTTGTGGGTCATCAAGTACCGTTTTCTGGCGCCGTTGCCGGGGAGCATAGCGCTATTAGTAAGTGAAGCTGGTAAGGAAGTTTTTATATTTCTGTTTTTAGTTTTGCTGTTGTTGCTTTTGTCCTTATGGACACTCCTACTCTTGGATCGTTGTTCTTGGGGAACCGCCCCACAATTAGGTAGTCACTCCTGCCCCTCCTGAAATTGTGCCTTATAAGATACCATCTGGTATTATCGATTATGTCGTAGCTAATCGCTATGCAGGAGACAGACATCCAGGTGAACACTTGCTATATTTATCACGACTATGTTCATTATTCAAGCTTGCATGTGTGTCACTGGAGTTCGTTATGAAGAAATTATTCTCCATATCGCTTACGGACAAAGCTTCAGATTGGTATAAGCTCCTCGATAACTCACATTCTCTTAATTGGGAAGAGCTTATGTCTCTCTTTTATACAAAGTTTTACCCTCTTCATGAAGTTCATCGAGACAAGAATTACATCTATAACTTTAGGTCTCGCGACGGAGAGAGCATCGCTCAAGCTTGGGGGAGACTTAAATCCATAATGTTCAAATGTCCTATCCATAAGCTCCCCAAAGATATTATACTTACAAATTTTTATGCCAGGCTTTCTCGTCAGGATAAGGAAATGTTGGATGCCTCCTCTAGCGGGGTATTTCAGACAAAGAGCGTTGAAGAAAGATGGGATCTCATCGAAAGGATCCAGAAGAATACTGAAGACTGGGAAATCGATAAAGGTATTGAACCTGCTATAAATTATGAGCATGATTATATTGAGAGCTATGTGAAAACTGATTATTTTAATACCTTTTGCTCTAAGATTGGTCTGGATTCCCATCTAATGATTAATTTTTGTAAGAACTTTGACTCTCATGTTGATTCTTCTAAGATGAAGAAGGATCAGCACCATAAGCCTTTCAAGGAAGTGCCTATTGATTTTCACGTTGTTGATCCTATTTTTCCTGCAGTTCTATATGAACAACCCCCTTTTCCTTCAAGGATAAGGGAGCACTCTTTTGTGACAGGCATAATAAATAAAAGTGAGAAAAGAACAGGCGAACCTTAGGACCAGATCAGAGTCGATCCTCAAGTTGCGATGGTTAAAGATTTAGTTACTAATGATGTTTCAGATTCTATTATAAATTTTTGTGTTGTTTCAACTAACATTGTCACAGCCAAGAATAAAAGTCCAATTCCAGGTACACCAGTTGTATCTGTTAAAATAGGAGATCACAATTATTACGGGCTATGCGATCTGGGATCAAGTGCTAGCGCTATTCCTTATTCGCTTTATCAAGAGATCATGGGTGAGATTTCACCCTGTGAACTTGAAGAGATTGATGTTACTATTCATCTTGCAAACAAAGCTACTATCTCTCCTATTGGGATTGTGAGAGATGTTGAAGTCCTATGCGGAAAGGTAAAGTATCCTACCGACTTTCTCGTACTTGGTTCAGTGCAAGATAGTTTTTGTCCTATTATTTTTGGTAGACCCTTTCTCAGAACTTGTGGAGCTATTATAGATTGTAAGAAAGGTAAAGTTTATGTTGAATTCAATGGTGAGCCATATGAATTTAACTTTTCTAAGTTTTCCAAGCAGCCTCGTGGTACTGAATTACCTAGTGATGATAAAATTATTGAAAGTATTGCTTCTATTGCTATTCCCCCTAATGATCCTTTGCAGCAATACATGGAGGACCACGAGAATGATACTCATATGCAGGAAAGAAATGAAATTGATGAAATCTTCTTGAGACAACCTGCTATCCTGAAGCACAACCTTCCAGTTGAACCTTTAGGAATTCTATCCAAACCAAAAAAAGACCCGGTGTTTGATCTCAAACCTCTTCCCGATACGCTCAAGTATGCTTATTTAGATGAAAAGAAAGTATATCCTGTTAAATTTGACTTTGTACTCACGTTTCCTCTTACGATAAATCAATGCGTCGCTGAACACGATGGAAGCTGCATGCACCATGCCGCAATCAACGACGGATGCCGATCGAGGAGTCACAACACACAACCCTCAAGTTTTTCCTCGAAAACATAAAACCTTAGGCTGCCCCCGAGGCGATTAGGGTTTGAATGTTCGTGGCTGAATTTGAAACGCAACGAGACATGGACTTGGTTTGGGGAGGATCCCTTTGGTACGTTTGTACGAATGCTGTGATTTTGGCACAGTTTGAAGACTCCATGAGGCCAGATGAACTGAAATTTTACCATCTTCTTCTCTCGGAATGAAGTGGTCACTACACGGGCTGTACTCGGTCTGATGTCGAAAGCAATGGGTGCGGTACACGGGAGTTCCGAAGCCGGGACCAATGGCGGCTTGCCACGTCTGGTATGCGGGGCCAAGGGAGCCAAAGGAGATGACCCAACCACGCGGTTGACGAGGATCGCACTACTTGTGGTGCCGGCCCACAGCATAGACGGTTTCATCGTGCTCGTTCCCTATTCTCACCATTGCCTTTTAGGTCTTGCGACTCCAACGAGAGTTGCGATACGATCGACTGCTGCTCACCGACGGAGGATGGCGATGCCGCAGGAGCTCTAGAAGTACCTCAACATCACGGGAGACGATGAGGTTGTGCGGGACACAAAGTTTGCTCACCTCTGCGAGATCCGCTCCTGGTTTCCACGGTGCGGGGGATGGCTCGCTTCGCTAATAAGGTCGCGAATTATCAGTTGTTTGGCGGCCGCCGCGTGGATCTTGTGGAGGTCTTGTTCTAGGCGATGGAGCAGACTGACTTGATGAACCCGCGGATCAAGCAGAAGTTTGAGGATGCGGTCAAGGACGGAGCACCCACTCGTCGACAATGATCTGAAGAAGATCAACGGGGGCTGGTGCTCATGCTGTTAGTTTTAGTGGCGTGGGCTGCATTGAATTTCTGGTGACGTGGGCTTGACTGTAGACGCCATTAGTAATTCATCCAGTTTTTTTCTTTTAGAATAATTTGAATAATTTGGTCCAGTTATTGGTGGGGTGTCCATTACCTGGTACGCAACTGATATACACGATATTGGTGGCGTGGGAAAAAATCACACGCCATTAGTAATTTGTGCAGGACCATATTGCTGGATCCCACATACTAGTGGCGTGGATTTTAAACGGCATGCTAGTAGTAACCTATTATTGCTTGCGTATGAAAAAGTGAAACGGCAACACTATTTCAAAAAAATAGCAGTGGCGTTGATTGAATTTGACGTGCCAATAATAAAATTTGGGAATAAGCTTTTTTCTACTAGTGCCTGGTCTAAAAAAGTTGCAAATTTTGCTAGGTTATGAGCTTTAAAAATTGAGCTCCTACACTCGTTAAGGCAACTGGATGTATCAAAACCAGCCATTCTCAAACGTATTTCTCAAATGATTGGCCTAGTCACCCCGCTTGCGGCATCCCTGATCTCAGACAACGTTTGTTTTGAATCACTAGCAATTTGAATGTGTTGAAGTTGAAGATCTTCCTCTATGTCCCATGCTTCCGGCATGCTAAAGTCTCTGGGATCTAAGGATCTATGATGCCTTTGAAAACAATTGTTGAAGCACCTAGGTAGCTCCCATGGTGGTCTCAACAAAACGCGTTAACAACTTATGTGTCCCCATTCCTAGACATAGCGCCATCAACATTTATTTTAACTAAGCCCTATAGAGGAGGTATTCATGCATGAGCATGTTGTCGTGGTTGTGGTGTCGGGATGCAAGACGATTGCTTCTGCAGACATATTTCAAGATCCGAGAGGAAACTATTGATAAAACCATGTGCTGATATTTCATCCTTATGAATCGCCTTTCTTCGTGTCCTCCAAATTAATCACCCACAATATCACCACCATTCCAATGAAATCCACATGAGATAACGAACTATTCATCGCCAATAGCCATATATTGTTTGGGGTTGGGTTCGTTGCGTCGGCAAATATCCAGACGAATCTCCTGTAAAATAAAATGGTGTAGAAGTATAAAGCACGGAATGACACCACAAGACCTCTACTCCTCCGAGGCTCTTTCTGGGCAATAGTACCACCGAGGTCCTCTCCCTGTATCCTCCATACAATAGAATCCAGGCCCCTGCCCTCCACTTCAACGTCACCATGAAACCAGGTATGGACACCTATAACATGTCATGGGCGGCCCCCATTAAAGGTGTTTTGGCCGATGGAGAGTATAGCTCTCTGTACGTTGTTGGCTGCGGCGTCGGCGTCTACTTGTTCGGCCATGATACAAGCCATCCCATTGGTTCTTGCACGAGTATTTGCCTAGACGACAAAGATGCCATGAAGGAGGCATATATAAACCAGCACCATCATATTATTGGGACGGGTTCCTGTTCCATCCGTTTGGAACAGGACGTGCATGCCTTTGGCTTCAGACTAAGCCGCCTCAACGGTGGCGTCTCAACCCTACTGGGTCAGAGTCAAGGACTCTCTGATAGTATCAAAGTTTTTCTAGCGGAAGATTACGACTTTCATTTGTCTGACATCAATTCAAGTCAGATAGACGAAAGAAATATTTATGGGGCTGTATTTAGGATGACCATTACAGATCAACCGAGTTGTGAAAGTGCTCAGAAGAACATGTCAAGCTATGCTTGTAACGGTCAAAGCGATTGCCACGATCATTCACCCGGCGGCTACTCATGTAGCTGCAAAAGTTACTCGCACGACAACAATCCGTACCTTACGGGTGGCTGTGGAGGTGAGGAATTTACTTTCTAGTCATGAACATAAAACCAATGAACTGCCATATCATGATAATGGGATTCGTATATGCATTGATTGAATATTATGGTAGTTTTTTCACCAAGTCTGTAAATTGTTTTCCTCATATTTTATGCTTTTTGTCGTTTTTTCTTGTAATAAACAATCAACCTACGTCCTACGTAGAATATAGTCGATGCTACAGAAAATCAAGTACTTCTATTTTTACCCAAGATTCAGAATTGCATGCCACGGAATTTTGGAAATTAGCACACACCTTTTCTTCAGGGTATTTTGACACATTTGTATGTGCTACTGTTTTTTATTATATTGTTCACTAATTCCACATGGGTAACTTAATTCCAACTCTCTTGATGTCTCTACTAATGGATAATTCTTGACAAGGTGGTAATAAGGCTAGTCACAATGGGGAGTAACTTAGACTAGTAACATACATGTATTACGAGTCTATGTTACTACCTTCACAATGGGTAGTAACATATATATGGTGTCATATAAGATCTCATTAATTAGATTATAGATTCATATTGTCTTGGTATGTGTGATGTTACTCAAAGAGCAAGTAACTAGCTAAGTTACCACCTTGCTCTCTTTCTTCATTAACTCATTGCCACATAAGAAAAATTGCTGAGTTGGACTCTTTGTTACTGCTGAAGTTACTCCCCATTGGGGCCAGCCTAAAACTTAAGGTGTTTATTCGGGCGTCAATGTCCAGTTGTCCACCCAATTAATGGGTTGCTTTACCACAAGTCCTTGTTAGAAACTAAAACTGGTATTATTAATACTGACACAACAAGTGTGCGTATCACTATTCCAGATACTCCTAGTTTAACTTCTTAATATGATGGCCATTAATTCCTATGCTCCTAATGTAAATGCTTCTCCTATTTTAACTTCTTCATGTGCCAATCTACCTGCAGTGCCTTATAGTCCACATCCTAAAAGCCATTGTGTGAGATTATGTGGGAACACAAGCATTCCCTTCCCATTTGGTCTTGAAAAAGGTTGCTACGCTGCTGAAAAGTTTCGAGTTAACTGTACATCAGAAAACATCACAGTGCTTGATCAAAGGGCACAATACTTTTCTGGTGAAGAGGTCAAATACATTGTGTCCAACATTTCAGTGAATGAAGGATATCTTATTGTGAAAGAAACACAAAACAACTCAAGGTACAACGATGAAGTGCTCACAGTACATGTTAGTACAGATACGAACGTGTGGGAAGAAGTCAGCCCAGAAATGGATGGTTTTTATTTATCTGAAGAATATGGTATGGAGATGTGGTGGTCTGTTGATAATTTAACTTGCACGGTCGCTACAAGTAAGCAGAGAAGTGCTACATACGCATGTCGTAGCGTCAATAGCACATGTGTTCCTGTCACCCGAGGCTACATGAATAGGACAAGGCAGCTCGGCTATCGTTGCAAGTGCTCTCAGGGTTATGAGGGCAATCCGTACATACTAGATGGTTGCACAGGTAAACACAATACAACTTTTAATACAATTTGCATTCAACCACGCATATGATTTTCCTAGTATGAAATGATTGACAAAAAACACTAGCAATGATAAATCTAGCCGTATTCTTTTGTCATGCAAAGAGTTGATGCTAACTACCGGGATTAATTATAGTCATACTGCTAGTCGCCAAGCAAGATATGAAAATCATGCTCTTGAAATCACATTACTCGTGTAATATGACTCTTTTTAGTTGAGTGCATTGCATGATGTAGAGACCTGAGTATGATAATTTAATTATTTAAATACCAAAATAGGGCTTGATCCCTTCTTCGGCTTTGTTAGTTGAGCTAAAGTCAAATACCACCATCATGTACACAATTAGTCTTATACAATCCATTTGTGTTCTCTTAATTTTCAAAAAATAAAATATATTAATATCACCAAAATACCAATTACACCCAACCTCTACACCTACAAGATGTCACACAGACATCTAGGATGCACCCAACCAAAATGGAAAAAAGAAAGGCTCCGTCATAGCGATCTACTCCTCTCAGCAGTAGCACACAAACCACCATCGAATACAACACTTGGAAAAAATAAAATGTCTGCAAAAACAATGTCTTCAAGAAGAAAATATTGCACAAGCATCGTCGTTCCCTGATCCAAAATCTTAGGTTTTCACCCTAGAGAAGTCTGTGCTCTCAAAACAATCCCTGCAGCAAGCCAATTGCCAGGCACAACCAATGAAGGTTTGGCGTTAGGTTTTCACCCTCAAATGCATGACTTGGCACCCGAGGAGCACCACCAAGAATGAAATTCTCCAGTGCTTCCGCCCCCACATGTCTCTAATGCTCCTGGGAGTTATCAAACACCTAACTGGTTCCATCGCCTCCAAGCCCCCGTCCATCTAACTAATCCTCCAATCTACGCCACCATGACCTTCTCCACAACCGTCTATACCATTGAAATTTAGAAGCCGACATGTACCATGGTATCAATAAACAATAGAGCTTCGTGCACGCCCTCATGGAACCTCGTAGGCTGATATGAATGCGCACAATCAGATTCTATTCGATTTAGGTATCATGGGCAAGATCTCCGACAACAATTCTAGAATGCATCCATGAACAAATCGAGGACAACTGATCATGCATGACATCACCTCGATGCGAGAAGAGCATGAGGATTGCCACCTTTGTTCACGAAAGCAGGCCCCCACGTCGCCACGATCTAGCCCGCCGTTGTCTAGCTAGGAGCCAACGCGGCCATAGTGCCCAGCAGCGGCGCCGATAGGCACCATCGCGCCAGCCTACAATCATGTCCTAGAGCTGCCAACCCGCCGAAGATACCAACTAGGTCGTGCGAGACTAGAGCTCCCGTCAGCAACAATAAGGGTGCCACCACCCCGGAGAGCAAACATCGCATATGTGTAATGGCCCTCGTTGCCGTTCTTCTTCGACCATATTTTTAGACAAATGTAGTATCCTCAACTTCATCAACTTTGCAGATGTTGTTCTTTGTGTTTGTTACCATTTGTTCAGAAGGAAGCTTCCTTATAGCATACACATTTCGCAGGGCTGCCATTTTTTATGTTAACTTGAAGTTTACTGTTTATGTTAGTATTTAGTTCAGTGATGTCACTCGTGTACTACTGAAACATCATTAATTTGACATTACAAAAGTTCAGTATGGTAGTTGCCACTCATATACTACTACTACTGAAAAACCATTAAAGGTACACATTGTCCTAGCTGGTTCTGCCTAGATGTTCATTGCCAAACAACATTTGTACATGTGTGACATGCATCCTGAAAGATTCAGCATAGCTACCGTACACAGATTTCCCCAATCGAAAAGGGAGACGAAAACTGACCGAACTTGTTGCTCCCGGCTAATTAACTAACTTCCGGTTCCGGTGGTTCTCTCCATGCTGTTGGTCCTGGCGTTCTCTCGCATCTTCTCGACGATGTGCCGGCCCCTCTCCTCCACCTGCCGCCGCTTCTCCTCCAGCTTGTCCCCCATCTTCTTCCCCAGGTCCATCATCCGGCTCCGCCTCCCGCTCTTCCGCTTCGAGTCATCCCCGACAGAGGCCGCTGCTGCCGCCACCGCCTGCTGCTGCTGCTGTTGTTCCCCAGGGGGTACGATGGCCCTCAGGGAGGTGTACACAGGGGAGCCCGCCCTGCTGTCCGAAGTGGCGCCCTCCTGGACCCTCTCCGTGACCAGCAGCGGTTTCCTCAGCTCATCGGTTGCGTCCTGGTGAGGAGGAGTGGCGGTCTCAGCCAGAGTAGACTGCGCATGGGATGCTTCTGCAGGAGGGTCTTCGGTTGACTCGTCAATGGATTTCAGCGACTCCTCACTCCCGGCTGAGGAAGCAGGCAGACTTGGTGCTGTGCTTTTGCTGATGCCATCGTCCTTGGGACCAGCTTCCTCTGGATGGACTGGCGCGGCGTCTGTGATGTGGCTTCTGGTCTCGGTGGGCTCGTGATTGAGCCAGATGTAAGGTCCATCTTTGCGGGGCACCCAGTCATCCTTCTCCGCCAGCATCCATGGCAAGGGAATGCTTTCACAATTTGGAAGCACCAGGCTATCACGGAGCGAAACCTGAATGACACAGCACGGTGTGTTTCACTGTCAAGGCATGTAAGTTCGCAAAGGAACAACAAGTTCAGAGGAAGGTTGTGTTCTTTACCTTGATTCGGTTACCGATAAGTGAAGCTATGCGGCTGTTGGTAATTTTTCTGTCCCCAACGGAAGATTCCAAGTCCCACTCCAGGTCAGGCATAGATGTGAATCCATACCAGAGTTGATCCGATGGAGGTGGCTTCAGATGTATGCGCAAGGTACCTCTAACGGATGTGATTTTTATCGCCAGAGAAAGTGGAACCTTCAAGAAGAATGTAACCCACATTTGATCTTAAGATTTTTGACATTTCTGTATGCTTAACTAAACACATCCATAGGAAATTAAAATGCTTAACACATGAATGAGGAACTGGAGAAAACAAGGAGCAGAGCAAACCTGTGAGACATGATCGGCTATTGAATGCAGCATATTTTTCAACCTTGATATATAAGTTGATGTCCATCCAGTGCTCTTGGAGTGACTAGAATCTGATACAAAAGACCATAATGTCTTGATCACTATCTAATGTACATACAGTCAATGTCGATGGATCATAATTTTGAGCCCTTTTTATTAGTATGGTGTTTTGTCAAAATCATCAAGAAATAACAAATGAAAATACATGGAAACCAGTATTCCCACATCGCACAGAAATACTTCTCTACACAAGACTATTAATCTAAGAAGTTCTGATGAAAGCCTGAAATCATAAAACCTAGCATTGTCTATCTGAACTTACAAAACCAACACAGGGAACTAACATGTTCAGGACATTTTGCAGAAAGACAATGGTTCTCTTATCCTCTTAAGAATCATTTGGTCATTCGGTATGACAAGCATAGACAAAGACTTCAACGGAAGAACTTAAAAGTACGTGAATAAGAATTTAAAGTTTAAACAAACCTGCTTCTTCTTTTTCTTCCACCGAAGAAACTGAGTTCTGTGAACCTCTAAACTGGTTACCATACTGCTCAATACTCTCGAGAAGCTCTGAGTCGACCTCCCCATTAGAGTCTGTTCCAAAATTGGTTTTCATGAGGTCCTTTTGTAACTCTGGTTCCTCAACCTCAAGCCTCGTTTCAATGTGCAACAATATTCCGCCTGTATATGCAAAATCCACTTCAAAGGCCCACAGCTCATTTAAATCCAGTGGAAGAACTCTCATCGCATGCACATAAGGTGGAAGTTTTCCAAGGCTGAACTCCGTAAGTGTAATTTCACCCACATAAGCTGGGGTCCTCATGCTTGACAATGTTCGCTGTACAAGTGGGAATCATGTGAACAAACAAAAGGAAAGAACAAAATGACAGGTTTCTTGAACATGAGCAGTACAATCTAACCTGAATACGTGCTTTGATGGCCTTGTTTATCTCATCACTCCTTTGAGCATCGAAAAAGAGCCGTGAGGATAGAAGGTTCCAACAAAGTGTACCTTCATCTACAACTTTATCATCTGCATTTACATCAGGAAAAGCTGGAAGCTGTCCAGTGTGACTCGACGCAGCAGTTGGGAGACTGGGTTTTGTTGCATCTTGTGATGAGCTGCTACTGAACTTGTCTTCTTGTGGACCTAGTAAGGATTCAATAAATGGTCCACCCTGATAGCTTCGTATTTTATCTAACATCTTCCTTTCGCCTTGCGTGGATGAGGAAACACTTGATTTACCCTCGAGGGGAACCTTTGTAGATGCCTTCTTTGCTAGCTTTTTGAGGAAAAGACGGACTTTGGAAGACCCGTCCGTCTTTATTTCACTGTCCATAACCTCATGATCCTCAGCTGAAATTGCTGTAGGCTTTAGGAAACACGGGTATTCGGAATCTAACGATGATATGTATTTTCCAAACTCTTTGCTCAACTTAGCATGCCAATTCAATTTCTTCTGGTCAACAGTAGCAGCAAGACGAAGGGCTTTACACCATGATTCCTTCTCCCATGATGTCTCAGCATAAAGAAAGCACACCTTGCTTCCATTATAGATCTCGGATTCCTGGCTTTCCAATTTTATCGGATACCTCTTAGTCCTGAAAGTAAGCAACAGTAGTACAATTACATATAGGTTAAGCATAGACCCAAACAGCTTGATGAAAGACACATAAAGTTGCTCGTCAAATACTTCTGCTTGTCCTCTAAAATAGATTTCGTTCTTATAGGAATTCCTTCGGAAAACTCATGTACTGAAATCTTTAGCTGATAACATGTATACACAATTTATCTTCAAACCAAAACATTCAATGCAATTCATCAAATATACTTCTCAGATTTGTGAGGTACTTAATAAGGCAAAGTCAAATTTAAATAGATATTGTGTCAGAAAGAATATTAACTGGCTTGTACATTTACACCTAGAAAAAGATGAATGATAATTTATTGATCACAAGTAAGCATTTTCATTTGTCTGGAGCACTGACCATTTGCGTGAGGACATACTTGATGCAGAAACAGCAACGACCGTGCAATTCAAAAGCTCAATCGCGGTGTCAGTGCCATCAGGGCCATCAGGGCCAGACAAACAAAGTGAGTGCCCCTTGATTCTAGCCGATTTCTTTGCAGGAAAAACCTCCACGATACTCTTTTTTTCCTTCGTCTCTTTGAGACCTCCACTTGATAAGCGCTCATTACTAACTTTCGGTAGCTTTTCTGGCTCTAGTATCCACAGAGAGCCCTGTCAACATATGGCAGTAATGTAAGTCATTAGCCATAAAACAAACAAAAGCTAAACAAGAAGCAATATCATATCCTTCAAGCCAAAGTGATTTGATGAGAACTGAATGCAAATTTAAGCAAGCCCTTCACTGGCCAAATTCACTTTGCATATTTTTCCTTCAACCATCCTATTGATAGTCTAAGTTGGATGGCGTACATTCATTCATACAGTTTACGGCTGGAAAACAGAAATTAATTAACGATGTGCTTATAAAGACAAAGGAATATCATGATGTAAACATAGTGACAGGCAAGATGTAATGTTCACAACAACATAAAGCTAGTGCTACTTCTTCTGACTGAGGTCGATCCATATGTATTTTGGTCGACAGTGACAGTGAGCCTTACGAGTTTTGATAATCAGAGGCAAATTGCTTACACTCAAGGTTAAGGCTCTTAAGTAGGTATCCTACTCATAGAATCCTTTTTTTTTGGCGATAACCTACTCATAGAATCCTTGATATGATAAGAAAACATTAGAATCATTTAATGTGAGTCATCCCATTTTTCAGGTTAAAATTAGTTACAAGAGCATCTAGGAGACGTGCTCCAGCAGAGACATAAAATGTATCCTTAAATGTATTGCTTCAGAGTCCTGGCACTGCTAGAACTAAAAGCTAGGCATGCTAAAGGATAGCATCACAGCTCAAAGGTGCATGTCACTGTCAGAAGAGATTAAAAATCCTGGGAACCTGACTAGTATGCACACATGACATGTACTAGAAACACAGAGTAGCAATTCCCACTCATGGATTACAAGATTTGTTTTAGTAGTTGCAACTGGGACTACCATATACTGGTGCCGAAAAGGAACACCAATTTAACTTGAGAAGGCGACACTTAAATCTTAACATGCTAAATGTATCACAAGGATTGCAATCAAAAGTAGCTCGGCACCGACTGCCAGGGAAACATTCGACACACGAAAATGAACAGATGAAATACATAAATAGCGAACCGCAAACACCGCGTACAAGCATCTAGGATAAACTGCAGTGGGACCTGGATCCAAGCCTCTCTCTGATTGACTGATTCCCCAGCTCAGCCACTACAAATTGTCGGTGATCATCACGCATGTGCGGTGCAGTTAGTCCTCCCGGTCAAGCGGGTCAGCAGAGACCAGAGTTGCCCAAATGCAGCTACTTCAATTTGGGGGAAGAACTAGCACCAATAATCGATCGACAGTTGCCCAACTACCCAAGCGAAGCTGCTGCCGACTACCCGCCCAGCACCCGACCCTCCGAACTCGCGAATCCAACTCCTAGGAGAGCGCGGCGGGAACCGGGAGGTGATCCCTAAGCCCCCGCCGCATCTGCCCGAAGCTCCCTCCGGAGCAGTTACCGCCGCCGCACTCGAGCGCGCGGCCGAATCGAGAAGCGAAGTAAGCTAGGGCGGGGATGGGGACGTGTGATCCTCACCTTCTTCTCGTAGGGGAACGGGGGCTCGCCGGGGAGCTCCTGGGCGTCGTCGGGCGGTGCGGCAGCCCTCTCCTGCTTTCGGCGGAGGCGGCGCAGGACCCACAGCAGCGCGGCCGCCTCGGCCGCCGCGAGCGCGAGCAGGCCGAGGAGGAAGCCCGCGAGGAACCCCGCGGATACGTCCATCCCGGGAGCTGCTGCGGGCGGCGGCGCGTCGCCGGCGCGGCGGGGGGAGGGACTGGAGTGCGAAAAGGGGAAAGCGGCGGGTGCTCGGCGCGTGAGAGGCGAAAACGGGAACGCGTGGCGTGGAGCGGGCGGACGGGCGGACGAGTCCCTTTTTCTCTTTTTGTTTTCCGCGTGGCGGTGTGTGGTGGTTGGACGGAGTAGATGACGGGTGGGTCCTGGAGGTAAGGGGGGCCGCCTGTCGGTGGTTGGGGCGGGGATGGGTGGTTCGATTGCTTTCCAAGCTGGTTTTGGAATGGAATTCCACGGTGGATACGCGTTCGCGTATAGGGGACACATATGCGAAGTACGGACTCTGCAGTACTTCCTCGTCTGCTCTACGGAAACCTCCCATTGTTGAACAAGTTTTACCAACAATGTTGGACTGATCAATTTTTACAATTATTTTATTTGTCTAACAAAGGAGGATGGCCCTTCCCGGTTAAATTCAAAGTGAAGGTTTAAATAATTGAAGGTAGGCCCATAAAACCCTGTAACCGGTCCGTGCGTGTAGCATTTTTCTAGTTTTACTTGATGGTACCATGATCCTGTCTAGACTGAAAAATGAATTCCAGGCACCATTCCAATGTCTCAATATTACTGAAGCCACCGCCATCGGATACAAATGTTGAGTTTGTTTTAGATCTCATTGACAGTGAAAACTGGACATGACGGCAACAGTTAGTTCGGGGTACTTTTATTGCCCCTGGTGCAGAAGCTATACTTAATATTCCTTTGCGATAGGGGCGGCGGAGATGATTTTTTTGCATGGGCTTTTGAAAATTTCGGAAACTATACGGTCAAGATGGTGTATCGTACTCTTGTGACTCACAACGAGCGTGCTGCTCTAGAGGACGGGGACGGAGTAGATGACGGGTGGGTCTCGGAGGTAAGTGGGGCCCGCGTGTTGGTGGGTGGCACGGGGGCGGGCGGGGGCAGGGGTGGTTCGATTGCTTTCCGCGGAGGTTTTGGAATAGAATTCCACGGTGGATACACGTCGCGTATAGGGGACACATATGCAAAGTACGAACTATGCAGTACTCCCTCGTCTGCTCTACGGAAACCTCCCATTGTTGAACAAGTTTTTTTAGAGAAAAGACGCAGCTGAGTTCAAGAAGGCGCTAGCCTAGTTTGACTTTGAATTAATAAAGTCATCAATCAACTAAGGTATAACTGTGACACACAATAGAGAACAAGAACAAAGGAAAGCGGAAAGATACAGTCACTGGAAAGCAGCTAACAAGCCTCACTTGCTTCACGCAGGAAGGATCCAGATGGCACGCCAAAGACCACTAACCAGGAGCCCAAACAGCGCCCACCACCGCCTAACTCTCAAGGCGACGCCTTCAAGAAGGTCACCGCGTCGAGGACGCCGCGGCCGCCCACCGGAGTAGGTTTTCACCCAAGAGGTAGGGTGTGGGGAGGGAGGAGGCAGACCTTGACCGACGTCTATAAGAAGAAGGGCGGCGCCCACAGGCGTCATCGTCGGCGCGGCCGGGGCCGACCTAGGGTTTCCCTCCATCCGGATCCCCGCCCCAAATCCACCGCAGCCCATAGCCCGATTGCCCACATGCGTCATCGTCGGCGCGGCCGGGGCCGACCTAGGGTTTCCCCCCATCTTGATCCCCGCCCCAAAGCATCCATCGCAGCCCATAGCCCGACTGCCCACGCCGGAGCAGCCGGGATCCAGCGAGTGGGGAGCCCACCCGCTGGGAAAGGCGGACATCGGCCAGATCTGGCGCCGTCGGCAACCGAGGCCACCACGCCACGACCAAGATCCATCGGAGGTCCGTCGGCCGACTGACCAGACCACCCGCACCACGCCTACCTCGTTGTTCGCCGCAGAGCAGCGGGATCTTGCCGGGAGCCGCCGCCCCAAATCCAAGGGTCTCGCGAGCCGGAGCACCGCAGGCCCCGCCGCCGCAGTCATCGGTTGCGTCACGGGCTTGCCCGGTGCCAGCCTCGTTCGACGGCGAGGGGGAAGGGGGAGGGAGGAGGGCTACGCCAGCGGGGGAGGGAGTTGCCCCGAGTCGCCCTGAGGCTTCGTTCGGTTACAGTGGATTAATTCCACTAGTGGAACCAACCCCAACAGGTATTGGGTGACACCATCAGACCCACGCGGGGTTACAACCCTGCAAATCCCTTCCTCTCATTATCTAAGATACAGACGAAGAACCCTAGAAATTAGAAGATGAGATGAATGAAGAAGAAGAGAGGAGCGCGGCTGCGCGGGCGGGAAGCAAACACTGGTGATGGATTCGTTGTGCCCCGCTCAAAGCTCGCGGCACTGCTGCTCCTGGTTGCCGTCGAGCTCGCACCGCCGCTGCGGTTGGATGAGGTGCCCTCGCCGGTTGGACAGGGGAGAGGGAGAGGAAGGGGAGGAGGAGGTGCCGCTGATGTCTCCTCCCGTAGCGCTGTCGCTATCCCTCCGTCTCCGGCGTCGGCGCCGGCTCCCTCACAGAATCGAAAGAGGAAGAGAAGGGCCGAGGCGAGAGAGAGAGGGAGAGAGAGGAATCGAGCGGGGGTTGCTTCCACGAGGTGGGAGGAGAGGGTTAATTCCCGTCGATTTCCACGTGGTTTCGGAGGGATTTGGGCGGGGTTTCATCCTCGCCGGTGCTAACCGAAGGGAAGACCGGGGTTAAACCCCATGCGGGTGAGTTCCGCGCGGATCGTCGGGGATTGGCCCCCAATCCCGACGGGGTTGGGGCTAACCGAACATAGCCTGAAGGGGCGGCGCGGGGGGGAGGGGGGTTGATGCTAGCATTGTTGAACAAGTTTTACCAACAATGTTGGACTGATCAGTTTTTGCAATTATTCGATTTGTCTAATGAAGAAGGATGGCCCTTCCCGGTTAAATTCAGGGGGAGGTTTAAAACCCTGTAACAGGTCTGTGTGTGTAGCGTTTTTCTAATTTTATCTGATGGTACCGCGATCCCTATTTGAACTAAAAAATGGATTCCAGGCACCATTCCAATGTCTTCCTTACTGAAGCCAACGGGTACAAATGTTGAGTTTGTTTCAGATCCAATTGATAGTGAAAACTGGACATGGCGGCAACGGTTAGTTCAGGATACTTTTATTGCCCCTGACGCGGAATCTACACTTAATATTCCTTTGCGATAGGACGGCTGAGAAGTTTTTGTTTTAGCATGGGCTTTTGAAAAATACATAAGCTATACGGTCAAGATGGTGTACCGTGCTCTTATGACTCGCAACGAGTGTGTTGCTCTAGAGGAAGGGGCGGCTACCAGCACCTCAACGAACGACCAGAAGTTATGGAAGGATCTTTGAAAGCTTAATGTTGTACCAAAAGTTTGTGTATTCTGATGGAGGGTTCTTCGGGGCATTCTACCAGATGAATGCAAACTGAGGAGGCGTCATATTGCGGAGCTGGGCAGATGTATTATTCGTATGGCAAAGGACGAAGACCCCCAACATGCACTAAGGCAGTACTATTTGTAATTTTGTATGGCAAAGGACGAAGACCTCCAACATGCACTAATGCACTGCCCACAAACTCTCCAGACTACATCTCAATTCATGGGCGAGGGAAATTTCATCGTCAAAAAACTAGTAGATATAACAGAAGACGAAAATATATATGCCCGGAAGCAAGGGGAAATGAATGATGAGGTCTTATTATGATTACACGCACTTCGAAGATAACAACCGTCAACAAGGCCAAAGAAAACCAAACAACCAACAAGTGGTAAGCGAACCGAATTTGTAAGACAACATCTTGTGGGATGTCGGGGCCGTATTTCGGTTGTATATATTTCGATTGTTTGTGTATGTAAATTGTTTCCTCGAAGGACTATATGGTTCCGATGCATATTTTTCTGCATAATATTAAAAAATCACTTCAAATAACAAAATGCCACATTGTACATAGTTTTAGTTAGAACAAACTTTTGGTGTGCTAGTTGTTTCTATTTTCATGGGTGCCCTAGTTCCATCACGGCACAATTGTACATGACGTCTTGACCTGACTCCATTGCGACGGAAGCATCCCTTTAGAGATTTCTGATAAAACAGTAGCCAGATATCCATCATCTTGCAATCGGCGCTTGATTTCTATCATTATCAACTTCTTGTCCCAAAAACCAATAGGTGTAACTGGCGTTGTAGCGCCATGGCTTGTGAAAGAAGCTATGTCCTTCAACCTTTTCACGATCAGGGGAGCTACGAACTGTGGTTGTACATTTGAGATTATTTGATTAGCTAAAGTGGCAACAAACGGAAAACTAGTTGAAGGAGGCAAGACAACTTGAAGGATTTCATATATGAAAATTTTAGTTGACTTGCCTCCTTTTTTTACATGCAAAAAAAAAGGCAAGACAACTAAAATGTTCATATATGCACATTTGGTATTTGTTAAGACGTACCATGCACAGGTGCAATGCAAGCTTCTCCAAGTTGGGTGTGTTCCTTTGGATGCTTGCCAACGCTTGGAAACTCACTCCGACATCACATTCTTCAAGGAACAAGCTTCTCAAGTTGTATAGCATTGGAAATTCTTGGTGTAGAAGGATAGAGGGGGATTTGGTGGAGTCGATGGATGTTGTATTGAGCCTCATGGGCGAGTATATATAGGTGTACAAGGGGTTGTCTTGGAGTGCAAGACAAGACACGAGAGTCCTATCTCTATCCTAGACTATCCGTTTATACGTACACGGAATATATCTCTAACACTCCCCCGCAGTCGTAGCGGTAGCGTCGTGGACAACTGGAACGTCGCGGACGGTCAGACTGGAGATAAACCGAAGTGGACCCCAGAAGGCTGACACTCCCCCGCAGTCCGAGCGGGAGTGTCGTGGACGGTGTCGCGGCGCGAAGCTTGGACTGTAGAGGAAGCCGATGAGTGCTCAGGCGAGGTGGTAGCCCTTGTGCCGATGTCGAGGGAGCCGAGAGCGTGGGGCGGAGCCGAGGTCGGGGTAGCCGTGCGAAGGGTCGCCGTGGTCGATGTCGTGGCCGGTGTCGAGGAAGCCGCACATGAAGCCGCATGCGCATAGTGCGCGAGGAGGTTGACGGAGACGCGTCAAGGCAGGCGTCGATGAAGGGGTCGATGCCGGAGCCGATGCAATCCGAGCCGTCGAGGACGAGGTGCGGCCATAGTTTTGCCAGAACTAGGCACACGTCGGGGACGAAGGCATACTCCGGTTTTGCCAGAACCGAGTACGCAAAGAAGAACTCGTCGGTGACGCAGTCGAGGCGGTCGTAGAGGGGTCGATGCCATAGAAGACGTTGTCGAAGCCGATGAAGACGAGGCGCCGATCCTAGTTTGCCAGACTCGGGAACGCGTCGGGGACGAAGGCACTCCCGGTGTTGCCAGTACCAGGCATGCGAGGGGCAGGGACCATCATAAACTTGTCGCCATGTCAGTGGGACTAGCAGAGGAGGACTCCACGACGGTCGTGACGCGCAGAGAGGCAAGGGAGAGATGCCGATGCTGTCCGCGGTTGTCGGAGTAGAGTAGCAGGTGGTGTAGACGGGGGCGAGGCGATGACGCTGGCGGCGAAGTTGTAGTGGACGAAGACGTAGAAGACGGCGGAACCAGCGACGGCCTGGAGTGGTCATGCTGGACGCCTAGAGGGGCGTGGGGTAGTCGGCGGGACCTGCGACGACGAGAAGTCGTCCAACAGGTTACCTTGTGGAGCGCGGCGGCGGTGCTCGACGGAGAAGCAGGCGCGGACGGTGTCGCGGGCGCGAACGGTGTCGACGCGGACAAGGTCGACGCGGACGGTGTCGCGGGCCCTGACGCCGGGGATCTGGGTGGGACGACGAAGACGGGCGCCAGCGGCGGCGATCCGCGCCGTGGAGTGGCGCGGTGGAAGCCGGGGACGCCAGTGCGCGCGAACGGCGAGGGGACAGCGGGCCGCGGCGCTACGGCCCGAAGGGGCGACGCAGCGGCGGTGCGCATATCGGGGGCGACGGCGGGGAAGACCTCGGGGCGATTGCAGGGACCGCGTGCCGCGCACGCTACGGCCTGAGGGGGCGACGCAGTGGCAGCGCGAGGGTCGGTGTAGCCTTGGGGACGACCTGGAACGGACGGCCTCGGGGCGGCGGTGACCGCGGGCTGCGGCACTACGGCCCGAAGAGGCAACGCAGCGGCAGCGCGCGGGTTGTTGCAACCGCGGGGACGATCTCGAGGCGGCGGCGTGGACGGCGCACCGCGACGCTGCAGCCCGTGGGGGCGACACAGCGGCGGCGAAGAAGTCGGGGCAGCCACCTAGAGACCCACGGGGGCGGCGCGGCGGCCCGAAGGGGCGACGCGGTGGCCGCCCGATGCTCGATCGGTGATAGACGCGTGCTCGGGGACGTGCTTGGCGGCGACGTGCGCAGATCGGTTGATCAGGCCAACGGTAGCGCAGTATGCACCATGGCGGGGACGACGCGTAGATCGGTGGTGATGGCGGCGTTGTCGATGAAGTCCCGGGCGATGACGACGAAGACGATCCGTGGGGGACGGCCGCGGCAGCCTCCCGAGGAAGGCGCAACAACTGGCCGCGGTGCGCGGCAGCCTGCCGTGAGGCCGCGACGGCCTGCCGAGGCAGGCGCGGCGGCGGTGGTGGCAGACGGACGAGCGCGGTGTAGATCGTCCATGCCGATGTCGGAGCAGCAGCGTGGGAGGTCGACGACGACGTTGGGCGACTCAATCCGATCTAAGATCGGTAAGCCAAAAAGAAACCCGATCAAGTGATCGGGAAAAAGACTGCAGGGCAACCGATCACGGACCGGCGGACGAACCCTGCGTACGGGTTGCGCAGCCCTCGGCGGAGATCATGGAGATCGACCTCCCCGGGGGCGGGGCGGCGGAAGCGTGTCGACGGCGGTTAGCGCCGCGCCATGGAGGGGCGGTGGCGCTAAGGTTTGGGAGCGGCGGCGGCTGCTTTTTAGGTTTTGGATCGAATTAGGCTGATACCACGTAGAAGGATAAAGGGGGATTTGGTGGAGTCGATGGATGTTGTATTGAGCCTCATGGGCGAGTATATATAGGCGTACAAGGGGTTGTCTTGGAGTGCAAGACAAGACACGAGAGTCCTATATCTATCCTAGACTATCCGTTTATACATACACGGAATATATCTCTAACACTCTCCCGCAGTCGTAGCGGTAGCGTCGTGGACAACTGGAACGTCGCGGACGGTCAGACTGGAGATAAACCGAAGTGAACCCCAGAAGGCTGACACTTGGGACCAGAGGCAATGGAGCAAAACCCGAACTCCGATTGGACGATGTCGCCATCCTCCTCTCCCTTAATCCGCCCTAAACCCTAATCGCCTCGGGCTATATTATGGCCTATGGGGTTTTCGGGGGAAAGTAAAAAAAACCGAGAAGAAATACATCGTGGTCTAGTGCATACACATACATCCCAGGTGGCCAACCAAAAAATACCCCTAAAAAAAGGGTGGCCAAGGCCAACCAATTCTATTCGTGCACGGCGGAAGGCACATCGACGCCGTACATCACGCGTCACGTATAGCAGGGCCTGTCGCCTCCTTCACCCCTCTCAACGGACGACACGCCGCGATCCGATCCTCATGGGCAGCGGCAGCGGCAGCGCTACCAGGAAGCACCGCCGCGCCGCCGGCGACCGGCTGGGGGACCTGCCGGACTGCCTCCTGCACGCCATACTCTCATTGCTCGGGTCCCGGCAGGCGGTGCAGACGAGCGTGCTGTCGCGGCGGTGGAGGAACCTGTGGCGCGACGTGCCCTGCGTCCACATCGACGACCGGGACTTCACCAACGACGGCGGCGCCCTCCGCCCGCTCTGGGAGCGCTTAGAGGACCTCGCCGACCGTCTGCTGACCTTGACCCGGCCAGGGACGTGGCAGCTCGACGCCTTCCGCCTGCATCTGGCCACGCGCGGCAGCAACAGGGGCGCCTCCGGCAGGTGGATCCGCCGCGCCCTCCCGCTCCTCCCGGCTGCCGTCGACATCCGCGCCACCCCGGACCAGGCCGTCTCCTGGAGCCCGCACATATCGCCATGCCTTCCATGCCCGTCGGCGTGCGCCGCCGGTTTCACGCGGCGCCTCAAGACGCTGCGGCTCGTCGGGGTCAACGTCGCGCCTGGCTTCCTGGAGGACCTCGGGCGCCACTGCCCGGCCCTCGAGGAATTCCATGCCGAGGGGTGCAAAATGCCCATGAACACCCTGCAACTCCAGTCGCCCACGCTCACGCGCCTCACCATCATTGATGCTTGTGGCTACCGCGCCGCCGCCGCCGCTCCAATGCTGGTGGCTCCCCGCCTCGCCGCCCTCCGCCTCGAGATCTTGTACGGCAACGGTGAGGTCGCCGGAGTTGGAGTGGCCGCGTCAGAACGGCTCACAGCACTCACCGAGGCGTCAATTCGGCTCAAAGCCGCGGACGAGCACGTGCGGGAGAAACACAAGCTCAAGTTCCTCAAGTCCATGGCCGGCTTCCTCGCTTTGCTCCCTAACGTCGTAAACCTACATCTTCAGGGGTTCAACAACATGGTAAGTAATATGCATTCAGAAATCTATAAAAAATCAATTTTAAAAACTCAGAAATATGTTATTTGGATAAAAATGACGCACATATCATGATGATTATATGTTGACATGATTTAATTAACAAGCCCCAACATGCATTCCTTCAATCCCGTTATATGTATGTGTGTTTCAGGCATTGCTTGACAAGGAATCCCAAGAATTCCCGCTGCTGCATAACTTGAGAAGCTTGCTCCTGGAAGAATGTGATGTTGGAATAAGTTTCCAGGCGTTGGCAAGCATCCTAAGGAACACACCCAACTTGGAGAAACTTGCATTGCACATGTGCATGGTATGCCGTTATAACTAACCTACATACATCACAATCTAGTCATCTTGCCTCCTTCAACTAGTTTTAGATTTGTTGCCATTCTAGCTAATCAATTAATCTCACATGCTCAACCACAGTTTGTAGCTCCCCCCATCATGAAAAAGTTGAAGGAGATGCCATCTTCCATAAGCCATGGCGCAACACCAGTTGAACCTGTTGGTTTTTGGTGCAAGAAGTTGAAAATGCTAGAAATCAAGCGCCGACAACAAGATGATCGACACATGGCTAGAGTTTTGTCACAAATCTCTAAGGGGATGCTTCTAGCGCAACGTACACAGGTCAAGACGTCGTGTACAATTGTGCTGGGGTGAAAACTAGGGTACCCATGGAAATAGAAACAACTTTGATAAAATCATTGAAAATGATTATGGATAGCACACCCGAAGTTTGTTCTAACTAGAACTAGGTATAATTTTGTATTTTGGTATTTAAAGGGATGTTTTTTTACATTTTTGGCTAAAATTTATCAGAACCACATACTCTTTTAAAGGAACTATTTACATACACACAAACATTTGACAACCAAAATTGAGATGGTTGAGAAGAAAAATAAGTGCAAAGAGGAAAAGTGGGCAAGAAGATGTGCCTATGAAGAGCAAAAGATTGCTCTAGAGGAGTAAAAGATGAATGATGAGAAAACTGCCGAGGAGGACCAGGTCTTGATGACGAATTCGGATACCATGGATGCTCGCAACAAAGGATTTTGGTAGTTAAAAAGGTTGGAGATATTGTACCGAAGAAGAATGAAGCTTCAAAATCAGTTGATGAGAACCGGTGGTGGTTTTCGAGAAGGTGAGGGTGGTGGTGGTGGTGCTGCTGGCGGCGGTGATGAAGAAGGCTTGGGAGGAGGTGGTGGTGTTCAAGCACACCTTGAGAGTGATGGTGTGGTTTGCAACAATGATCATATCGATCTTTGATGACCTGATTCATTTTGTTGATTTCGGATGCGAAAATATTTGTTATTTCCTCTGCTTTTGGACTCTAGTGTACCATGTTCATTTTATACTCATGATCATCAAACATGCTAGTCTGCCATGTTCATTTTATATGAATTATGTGCAATAATATCAATTCTACATATACAATTGTTGAATGCAAATAGATATGCAATATCCGAGATGTGCCGAAACCCCAGCCGTAGTGCAGAATTATTTGCGTACCGCCCGCAAACAAAATCATTTGCTAGAGTTGCTCTTAGAAAACTCTACTATATATAGTGCAGCAACCACTTTTGCCCAAAAAACAGTTTTCATCTGTTATCAAAGTGCTAGAATGCTTTTTGGGCAGCTGCCCAAAAAAATGTGGCATTGCTGTCCTATATTTGCTAAAATGGTGAGTGCTACGCGTCAGCCGATGGATTTTTTTTAAATATCCGCCGGGTCGCGAGCCGTCCGATACGGTTGATCCAGCAGCTGAGCGTTATAGCTCTTTGCAACAGAGAAGATGTTGCAAAGCTCTTTTGCAACATAAACGATGTTGCAAAAAATTTTACGATACAAATGAAACTGTAAAGTTTATTTTCTTTGCAACACGAGCGATGTTGTGAAGCCATTTACAATACCAACGATGTTGCGAAACTCTTTTTATAATACACTAGGACAATGCCCGTGCGTTGCAACGGGGAAATAAATCCTCGTATTCCTCACAATATATTCATGTGATTTAGCGAGATATGAAAATGTTTAATTAATGTGATTGAATGATATATGGAAATATTTAATTAACGTGATTGAATTATGCATGGAAATGTGTTAATATGATTTAAGTCGCATATGGTAAGATGTGGTTAAATAAGATTTGGTGGAATAAGAAAACCGGTTGGACGAAAAACTCGATGAAGAGACGTGGTGAAAGAAAATAAATCGGTTGACGAAACTGCTGGCAAAACCCTTGAAAAGGACCGTGAGGAACCATTAGCCTTTCTTTAGATAGTAGAGATATAACTTGATTTTTGTTGCATAAACAATTTTTATTCACGATAGTCAATATCATTATTTGCAACAGAACCTTTGTTGCGAAGCTCCTTTGCAACTAGACCTGCGTTGCAAAGCATCTTTGACGCGAAGGCGGCGGATGAGCGCGGAGATCAGCCGGGTGTAGGGAATCTTTTCCCAAAAAAAATTCAGCACCGCGCGAGCTCTCTTCCCTCCGCCGTACGCCCTTGACCGGCTTTGACCGACCCTCCCTCCCTGCTCCCCGCTGGAGGCCGCCGCCCGGCCCTCTGGTTCAGCCTCGTCCCGTCCAGCCACGATCGGCACCCGCCGTGCCCCGTCGCTACCGGTCCTGATCCATTCGTTAGTGCGGCCGACGTCCTCCTACTCCATCCTCACCCCGGGAGAGAGCCGGTCACCCAGCGCATTGTAAGTGTTCGACAAAATGTCTCCTCCCACATCGCGAAGCTGGTCGGCGCTTTGTCTGATGATGATAGCGTGCGGGAGTGGGATACGGCACTCGACGGAGGGGAGGCCCTCCAGTCTTGGCAAAACAGATGCTCTGCTTCCTGTCGGAGCTGATCTTTTTCCTGGCAAAGCAGACGCCGGAGATGCTCCCACGGTGGTGGCGGTGGTGTGAGGGAAGGAAGGGATAGCTTGTCCGCCGGAGATTCTCCTGCCTCCCTCCCCGTGCCTTCTACCTTTCTTGTCTCCCAACCAAATATTTACGTAGCACATTTCACAGCAACAGCTACTCTGCTCCACTCCACTACCACTACCTTGCTCCAAATTGATCCTCTCCCTCTCACTCCCACCTCGACTGTCCCGGTGATCAATGGCGTCGGGCACCAGGGACGAAGCTGCCAGCTCGCCCATTGCGGTCCAAACCAATTCTCCACAGGAGATGGATCCCCGGCTGCTAGCGCTGGTCTGCTCAGGCACTTTCCAGGATCTACAATCATTCCTCGACGGGCAGCAAGACCACCAAGCAGGATCAGCGATGCGGCGACCTTCCGGCGACGGTGACGATGAAGAAGCATTTCTCACGGAGCCGCTCCTGGGCGGCCTCACCGTCGGCGGCGACACCATTCTCCACGTGGTCGCCACCAATGGAGATTCCCAAGACTTCTTGAAGAAGGCTGACCTCATCCACAGGAAGGCACAGAGACTCCTCTATGCGCAGAACAACAACGGGGATACGCCCCTGCATTGTGCTGCACGGGAGGGCAACTTCGCCATGGCGTCTCTACTCATTGATCTTGCAAGAGGCGAGGATGCCAATGCTAGCAGTAACAGAGTGAAGGCACTGCTGAGAACTGAAAACATGATCAAATGGACAGCCTTGCATGAGGCTATCAAGTCTGTCCACGTTCAGCACCATGATATAGTCAAGGTGCTCATGAAGGAGGACTCGGAACTGGCAAGTTATCCGAAAGATGGCACGTCGCCGTTGTACCTAGCCATCTTGGAGGGGAAAAAGTCCGTCGCGAAGACGATCTATGAGTTGAGTGGTGGTGTACTGTCATACTCTGGACCAAATGGACAAAATGTATTGCATGCTGCTGTTCTTCGAGGCCAAGGTAAATGTTCACCTTCCTCTTCGACTTTTAAATCTTGTTTTCAGTTTTCACCTTCAGTACCATTTTTTTATACATTTTGCAATGATATATACAATTTAAAATACATTTGCCTCATTAGAGTGTTACCATTTTGGATTCAGGACCAGTAGTGTATTGCTAGGTTCAGATTTATTGTATCAGTTGGACTTGTAGAAAGGATGCTGAAGTCCTCAAGCTCAGTCTTCTTTTTCTTTGGGCCATATCCACAACCTATGTAACCTTGATTGCTATTAGTTAATGAATCGGGGTGAAGTGGATTCCCTTCTGCCAAAAACAGAAACAAACAACAAAATTAAGGTGAAAATGTAAAATTTAGGAGTCCAATAATTCTGTTTGATATTTTAAGAAACTAAGGCCACCAAGTAGTAGTACTGTTTAAAGGCTATACGACAAGTTTGAACAGCATATACATCTGTGTGTTGGACTTGGAATAATTCAAACAGAATTTTAATCGGATTAGGTTCGTTAGTTTTGGAGTTCCATATCCGAGTCCGTGTCGAGTAAGTCAATGATTCAGAGACTAGGCAGTCACCTAATAGGTTATATATGTGAATAGACCACCAGAAAACAAGAAGAGAAATAAAAATGCATGATATGTGCCTTTGGCGAAGGGTGTGATGTGTGTGTTCTGGTCGAGCAAATTCAGAGCGGCTAAATGAAATCGTGTCTTGTGTTTCCATTCGTGTCGGACTTGTGCATATATGATGAGTTGTGTACTTGCTTAAACTTTTGAGTAATAAAGCCCTTTATCCAAAAAAATGATGAGTTGTGTCACTGCTGGACATGAACTGCCGCAAGATTGTGTCTTCAGTCTTTGGGAAAGCTAACAGTGTGTAGCATGGCACGTAGAATTCTGGTTTTTTAAGGGTGTTTACCTGCCTCCATCCAATGTATAGATTTTGGAATTGATTTGCTTGTCTGCTTCCATCAAACGTATAGCTGGACTTAGGAGCCTAGTTCATTATATTGAGTCTTATGTTTACCTTGCCTCCCAAGATTCACTCATGATCATGTCAATTACACAGCCAAAAAAACGTAGCTGCCTCACCTTGTACAGGAATGACCATTCTAATTTATTTTGCCACGTGTCTTTCAGCAACCAAGCCTGATAACAACACCTGACTTTCTCTGTAGTGTTTAGAGGATTAACATCTCCCTCCCTCTGTTCTATTTCTTCCTTCCAATAAACCAGGAGTTATATTCTGTTTTTTTATAACCAGTTTGCTTCATTTACTATCTCTTTATATTGATTGGTTTAAGTGCTCGCAGATCCTACACAGATGTTAAAATGGAACAGCGACCTTGCCTTGCAACGGGATAACAATGGGCGTACACCTCTTCACTTTGCCGCCACAACCGTTCTAGGAAGACATGACATACTTTCACAAGTACTGAAAGCCAATCCAGAGGCATTGTATCAGGCAGACCATAACGGATCATTCCCCATTCATGTGGCTGCATCTGCCGGTGCAACAAGGGCTATCAGTGAATTTATTGAAAATAGGCCCGATTGTGCCGGTTTGCGTGATGATAGGAAAAGGACATTTCTTCATGTTGCAGTTGATAGAAAGAAAATATCGACAGTTGGTTACGCTAGCAAGAACCAATCGTTATTACGGATTTTCAATATGCAAGATAAGAATGGGAACACTGCACTGCACCTAGCTGTCCAGGCTGGCAGTGTTCAAATATTTTGTTGTCTATTCGGGAATAGACAAGTACAATTGGATTTGACAAATAAGAAAGGGGAGACTCCACTGGATATAGCGTATCAAAATATTCCTAAAGGGTTGCATGCCGACATGGTAATGTACATGACCATTATTTTTTAGGAAAGAGATTGTTGGTGAACAAAAACAACTATGATTTGCGCATTCTAACTTTTACTTGTGTTGATTTTGCAGCACAGTGAAGTAAGAATACTCTCCTTACTTAAATATGCTGGTGCTACAAGGGGTATTCATCACCTGGATTACTTTGAAAAAAACGATATTGTCCAGAAAAATAAGGGTGAAATAGATGAAATGAAGAAAGTGAAGGACGCGACACAAAGTCTATGTATTGGCTCAGTCCTAATTGCAACCGTGACATTTGGTGCAGCTTTCGCCATGCCAGGAGGTTACAGAGCTGATGATCACACTAATGGAGGCACACCAACACTTGCTGGAAGGTATGGTTTTGATGCATTCACCCTGGCCAACGCACTTGCGTTCACTTGCTCAACTATGGCAACAATTTCTCTCATGTCTTCTGGATCTCCCATACGACATCCTCGTAGCCGGACAGAGCACTTACGGATGGCCTACTATCTCATGTCGTTTTCAGTTACAAGCTTGGTAGCTGCCTTTGCACTTGCTACCTATACCATACTCAGGCCCGTACGGCAAGCAAGTGCAGAGTGTGCGATGGCACAGGGCCTCTGAGATTTTAGGGCCCCTAAATTATCTTAATAGCAATTAATGGTACTAGTAATATCCTGTGTGCAACTGTCCAACTTGCAACGCCAACGAATTTCAGATTTCAAGGCCAACCAGCACAAGAGCGCACATCTTTCTCTTGATCTCTCACTCCACTTAAATACTACTAGCAATTAATGGTAGTAATCAGCGCTACTTCACAAATTCCCATGCGTTACAATGTACTACTATTCGTCTCCAGTTCTTCGTTAATTAAAAAATTATAGTGATCTCATAATTACAAAATTCCCCATCCAACGTTGTCGTTGAAGCAAATCACTTGGCAAATTCTACAAATAAATTTGATGGTAGTAAAGGATTAATATGCTTTGTGCTCATCTATTAGTTTTTCTTCTCATCATCTATCACTCTTGTAATATTATTGAGGAGATTATGAGGCTGTTCAGATGTCCTCCTCTCCTGAAGCTGAGCAGGCGGCTTCGTGTTATATTTTATGGAGCGACTAAAAATGCACTTCCCCTTTTTCTGAAGTGGAACCAGAGTGAACGAAATCCGAACACAACCTATATCTGCATTATGCTAAATAAATAATATATGCCCACACATAAATAGTTGTTTCATATATAATTCGTAAATTCCTCATGCATCATATTCGAAACTAGTACAACCTATTCTTTTCCACTTCTCTGTTATCGTTGAAGCAAATCACTTCACAAATTCTCAAATAAATTTTAGGGTAGCATTGGATTCATATGCTCTCTTCTCATCATGTAGTGCTCTTGTAATATTATTGACAATATTATATTTGTAGTGTGCTAAATAAATTATATAGTAATTTCACAATTAGTATTTCTATATAAAGGGCCCAATTTCATATTTTGCACCGGGCCCCCGGATTCTTAGGTACGGCCCTGACCATACTAGCTCCGGTTACTCATAAGACCGCCATTGGATTATGTATCATGAGTTCTCTCATACTGCTCTACCAAAATTGGGAATTGGCCAGCAATAACATTGGTATGGTAGCACCATTATGTAGGAGAAAGGGTGTAGTCTGGACATTCGGTGTGATAGTATTCTTTATCGTGGCCAATGTTCTAATTCAGTTGTGGCCCATAATAGTCATATTTTCTCTGGCCGCAATAAACTACCATAGTCGAAAAGTGGATCCATTGGTACAACCGCCGACACCATTAACTTGAAGAGGGACCGAGTAGGCAGTGAAAAAGGGCATATTATCTGTATCAGTATTCAGTGCCATGTTTTCCAAGTATGCTTTTTTCCACACTGTCAGAATTGTATTTTTTTGAGAAAGTTCAATAATATGTGTATGTGCTTAGACATTTCTTTGTAAGTGTTAATGTGCTTGTAACAATGTAAACAATGGTCAGTGTATTTTCTTTGCAACTGCTTTTGTGATGATACATGTGATTCATCCGACATAATAGAAGGAGCCATGTTATTTTCTTTCATGCATTGATCTTTTTAATAACATTTTGAACATAGATTCCTCTATACTGGTGGCAAAGAAATGACTTATTTTGGTCTTTGCCATGCAACCAGTGGTCTCTTGGTATGTTTTCCCAAGATCGTCAGTTAGTGTTGGCATGTCGTCGCACGGCAATCAGATGGCATCATTACTTACGTCGGCTGGCCTTCTAATGGAAGGGAGAGACCCAAATCTTGAAACGGCTCTGCCACGCGCACAAATCTTCAGAAGACAGGAGGCAAATCCTACTAAATGGTGCTTGATATCTCAATGCAATGATTGAGATCAAAAGTATCCCACCTAGGTGGTGCATTCGGTATTGGTATATAGAGTATGGATATCTTCTCATGACATTTGCATATGCGAAATCCAACCGATAAATACACTTTTTTTTTGCGAAAACTGAAAAAACTGTACTCACATGTTGCAGAGTGTTGTTAAGACAGTGAGGTACAGTCAAATCCCAACAGGCAATGCCAGGTGGATTGTTAAACTATATGCATTGATGTGGCATTTCTGGAGCCGCAATTCTTTGAAAATGTTGTGTTGCAGCTACATCGATCATGTCTGTGAATGAACAAAAACAGAGCTTACAGTCCGACACTTGATTTGCAGTTCAGAAAAGAGAAAAATTCAGTGCACGTTGTTCTATTAAATCCTACATGAGGTTTTTCGTGTCATATCTTCAGATTGCCATGTGCAATGTCATCGAAACAAACACGGAATCGCCGAGGTGTCGTGTCATCGACGGTGAGACGACGTGAAGAAGGTGAAATCGGGGTGGTGCGCGCCGACTTGCTTCAGCCAGGAGGCCGCCGCCCAGTGGAGCTCAGACAGCCTCCTGGGGTCCGAGGACCCGGGCCTCCTCCACAGATCCCCTTGCATCCGGTACGTCGCCAGCCCGAACGGTGAGAGCGCCGCGATCTCGCCATCGTCGTGTTCCAATCGGCTTTGTATGTTGTCTGCATCAGGTGAAGAAATGCAAATTACTTGCTTGCTACTGCACTCACATTTTGGGAGAAAATTGCTGTTATTTACATACAATATACATGGCAGATGATAGATAAACATGTACCTTGGAAGACTGATGAGATGGAATGGTAGGTGAGGAAGCAGGCAGAGGCCCCTTTCAGGTTTACATGAGCAGGGATGTGGTAGATAGGGTACCTAATGATCATAGATAATCTGATGTGGATTAGTTAAACCGGACCATACCTCAGCAAGATAATGTTGGTTAGTGAAGTGATGTAAGAAGCCAAGTTGGTTAGTTAATTATTAAGCAGTGCGTACCATGCCACGGACATCCAGCTTGATGGCGAGAGCTCGGCGCTCCGGAGCGACATGAGCGCCGGGTAATCCTGGGCCAGCTCCGCCACCTGCTCGATCAACATCGATCAAGAATCAGAATCGCCGATCATACCAACTCCGGCAGACCGGCCGGCGAGCAAAGGTGTAGGCCATGCGTGAAGTGAACCTTGTGAGCCAGCGGCACCCTCTCGTACGGCGAGTCCCACTCCCTGTACTGGAAGCTCAGGTACCCGCCCTGCTTCGGCGAGACGCCAGCGCCGCCGTTGCCGTCGTAGGTGGATGAAGTGTCGTCCTCGTCCGACGCCGCGTCCCAGGAGGAGGCGCCGGAGCCGGCGGACCGGTCGCCCACGCTGTCGTCGCTCCATGAATCCGTCTCGCTGCTCCCCGTGCTCCTGAGCATCAAGAAGTAAGTCAATGGCCGGTCGATCGATCGAAATGCACCGGCGGCTGTTCCGGTGATGGTCGGATCGATTGGGTACCTGGAGGTGGCGCCGAGGGCGCGGGAGGTGGGCCTTGTGGCGGTGTAGAGCTGCACGGCGGAGAGGTAGGGGACGAAGTGCTGGGTGGTGGTGACCGCGGCGCGGTCACCGGCGGCGCCCCGGACCGGCACGGCGAGGCCGTATGCGCTGCTCTCAGCGTAGTGCTCCCACAGGTCGGAGAGGGCGAAGTACTCCACCGCGTCCTTGTCCTTGCCGCCGCCGTCCGGCTGCTGCCACACGGTGCTGGGCGCGCCCTGGAACCGATCCTGCCGAGCACACAACACCGGAACTGTTCAGAACAGAGCAAAACAGAGCCGTTTTGCTGGTAAAAGACATGATCGGACGGTAAGGGAGGAGGCCTGTATGGACAGATGGATCGATCAAGCACGTACCATGGTGGCGGAGCGCCATGGGAGCATAGGCGTGGCGGCATGGAGGAAGGCGTCGAGATTGCTCCTCCTCTGCTCCATGGCAACCAACCAAATCGCTCACGTGCACGAACGTGCCGGCTGATCCCGGCGTCCGTTCTTGATCCAGCGACCGCGACCGATCGGCCAAGAATCGGATGGACGGATCAAGACCAGCTGAGATAGCAATTGGTACTAGTACTAGTGCAAGGAGGGAGAAGGATGCTTAGCTAGCAAGCTCAGGTAGGAGGAGACGGTGGATAGGAGGAAGCTAGGGGAACGGTGGTGTGACGGATCGGATGGGATAGAGGGAGGAGAAGCTCATCCACAGCATCAAATTCGGCAATCCATTTGTGATTTATCCATGGAGACCAGAGCTCGGTAGAAGATGAGAAAAGGGGTATTGGGAGAGAAGAAGAAGAAGAAGAAGCAGGACAATGTCAAAGACTTGTGTGGGCAATGGAGGCGCTGGCAACTAATGGCTCTGAGCGCGTGGCACAGTGGTTAGATTCGGCACCGGTGGAGGATATCCAATCCAACACTGCGCTGTCGCCTGTCGTCGTTGCCGTCCACACTCCACACAGTTTCACTGCTCCATGTGAGCTTGCTTGCTTGCAGCCAGGCAGTGGGGATGGAGGAGTTTTGTGCGTGTGGACGGAGGCAAATTGGCCGAGGACACCGCACACTCGACCGCCCTGCCAATTTTGCTGTGGATGGATGATGTGTACTTCACTAACCGAAACGATCCAACCAAGGTGGAAAGGGTCCTGGATAAGTAAGTGGATGACCAAGAGCAAACCGAAAGTTGGGATGGTTATACTAGTATTATGATAAGGTCTGTTGACTTGAATAAATGTGCATGGACAAATTGATTTGACTTGTAAGCAAGAATCTCTTCTTAGTTTATCTTGGGTAAAATGCGCTCACATCAATCTGATGAGTATGTGAGTCTGATACATAGGCCCCATGCAGTTGGTGGCCGATTGAATGCTGCTTGGGCCCGCCTTCGCCTGCGATGGCGCAATCTACGACATGTCTTCGACTCTAGCTCATTCTCAGCTTGGTTTCACCGCTGTCGTCGTGTGTTGTTTCCGCTTGATTCGGCGTTCCATCTCTGCCTCGAGACTTTTCACAAAACCCACCGACGTGGATTTATTTTTCAGCCAACTTAAAAGTATTTGTTGAAAGTAAATTCATCACAAGTGCAACTTTTTGGTTGAAACAAAGATACGTGCAACTAAGCCCACCGGCAGCACAGCGTTGTGTATCTTAGACTCATCTAACATAATTTACAGAATACACACATGTAGCCCGGCGTAGCGGAGCGCACTATGCCATCTAGTTTCATTGCATTTCGGAACTGTTGCAGACGGCGGAGGATCCAACGTGTCAGAGTTCTTTTTATAAATAAAAAATGATTTTTATTGGCACAAAAATAACCACGGAAAAAATGTAAACACTAGGAGCATAAATTACACATCTGCATACATAGTATTGTACGCACACAACCAATACCCGCACACATACAAAAAAAACTCATCGACAAATGGCATAATCATATAAGATCAAAGCTATGCATAATCGACAAAAAAATCAAAGTGATAAAATCAACGGTCAATCTATAAACCACAACAATAATCATATCTTGACCAAATAATTTATAATACCACATGAATGATGATATACTCGCATGTGATAAAGTCAATCGTTCTAAACTAATCTTACATACAAAAAAACTCATCACCAAAGGCAATCCATGCCGCCAGATAGTGAATGCCACCCACATCACAGCGCATTCGACCCCGACATGAAGTTCGACGACACGCCATTCGCTCTCCGGCAGGTGCCTCCACCATCGGAAGCACCCACACCCGTATCCTCATCCAATCAGTGTGAACTAGGGTGGGCACGACACCGGGACTACCGATGGCCGCCCACTCGATCTAACACGACGCCAAGCCCTAGGTGGCCGACACGACGTAGTGCTACCACACGACCACCACCAACAAGCACCATACCAGTGAGACGGGCATGACCACCGCTCACGGGCACCTCCCGGGCCAAGACTAGGCTTGGATGCACGAACGAGCTTTTTAGCTCGGCTCGTAGCTCGCTCCAGCTAGACCCGACTCAGCTCGGCCCGACATGTAAATAGGCCGAGCCGAGCTACAGATTTTAGGCCCGTTTGGCGACCGAGCCGAGCCTGTTTTAGCTCGGACCAGCTCGTTTCGTAGCCCAGTTAATTTTTTTAATTGATTTTACAGCTCATAGGTCGGTCATAACAGCGTACAGTTGCAGCCCAAGCCCACTACGAAGCACCCTAGGTCATCGACTCAGCGTACAGACACCTAACGTCGCTAGGTTTGCGCCCCTGTCGTAGCCGTGGCCAGGCGCCACCACTCGACCTCGCCGTCGTCCATGTCGCCGCGCCCGACACCGGAGAACTCTTTCTCGACGCTAGCCTGTTCATCGCCGTGGTTGTAATTCGTCGCTTACTCGCTTCCGTCGTTCCTCTCGCCGTGCCGGACGCGGCCATCGTTGCCCCCGGTGTTCGTCGTCGGGTCGTGCTGCCATCACCAGCGACGGTTGCGCAAGGCTCTCACCGAACTCGCTCGGCTCGGCTCGTGTCCAGCCCTAGCCAAGACCAACACTCACCTAGACGAAGCAGATGCTCCAATCCGGCCAGGCCTTCGAACTGGCCAACCCAAGCCGACTAGAGCCGCTGCCATCCATTTTTTAATATTTAATAAAAATGTAATGGCAACTTTTTATACAATGTGAAAACTGTTGAAAAAAAGCGTCCCGGCTCTCTCGTTAGAGCAACTCTAGCAGATACATTAAACATGGGTATGCTATATCCGATTTGCAGATCACCGTGCGTAAATCATATATCCAATACGAAATTTCACTACACCACGGGCAGGATCTAACGGCAGAGGACTGCCGGTAAAGATGGACCTATGCCGGCAGTTAGGGTGTCGTTAAATGTTACCTGCCGACAGATTTATACCACTGGTCATTATGAAATGGTGCTGGCAATCTAACTGCGGGCATAAGTTCGATCAACTGCCGGCACATGTATTTGGCGCTGGAGCCGAAAATTAGTCGCGCGGAGGAAAAAACGGAGGGAAAAAAGGCATCGGGGGAGGGAATATACCCAATCTTTCGCCGCTTCCCCCCATCTCTTCATCCCCAATCCCTCCCTCCCCGCCGTCCCCATTTCCTCTCCTCCCTCCCCGCTCCCGATTCCGGCGGCGCGGTGCACACCACCGTGCTCGCCTCGCTCATGTCCACCCCCCTTGGCAAGACCCCCCTCCGGCCTCTACAGCTTGCCCAAAACCCACAGTACTCGTGCTAGGGTTTCGTCCTGCATCATCGTCTTCGTCGTCGGCGCATCTCCGGCGGATCTTCTCCCTCGTCAACAGAGCCCCCACGTGCGCCCTCGCTTCCTGATGGTCCACCTCGAGCAGGGCGGTGCGGAGGACATCCTCGCGCCCGAATCCCGATCCAAGGATGCGGCGCACCCTGCAGCCGCCGGTACGGGACGAGGGCGGGTACGGAAGCCTTTTTCTGCTCGACAAAGGACCCATGTACTTCAGGATGTCCAGGGTTAGAGGAGTTCACCGCCGGCTCCTCGTCTCATCACCGGCCACCTCCCTTCGAGCCTGACAAAGATGAAGCGGTTTCCACTACCTCCACTGCTAGTTTCGAACAGTGGTCGCCCCAACCAAACTGCCTCCATGCACGACCACCACAACAAGAAGGTGAGGCCATCCTCTCTTCTGAAATTTTGCTACCGTTTTTCATATGCATCTCTCTGAAAAATAAAGCCCCAGCGATTATTCCTCTATATCTTTAATTGAAGAATATATTCCATGTTTGTGCATTCATGCTTTGTAGCATCTGCAATTTGTCTACATTGAGAAGATTTTCACTGCATTCATCTCCACCTATTTGCATCTGGCCAATGTCAATTTTGTTATTTTATAACTTCTTTGAGGTTAATATTGTACTGGCGATTTGATTCTCAAAGCTTAGATAGTTTCAAGTAAATTTTTGCGAGTGAGTTTCAGGTACTTTTAATGGCATTCTCCAAGTTGATTAATATTGTAATGGAGATTTGATTCTCAAAGCTGCTGCTTAGCATTGCCCGGCTAGTTGATGCTATCTCATGGATACTCAGTTCTTCACCAAATGTTCTGAATGATCATGTTAGTTTGCAGGTTTCAGTAGACGTATCAGTCCGGCGGGAGTTGGGCAGCAATGGATATGTAAGAGCCATCTCCTCTGTCCATCTCCCTTCCTCCTTCCCTCCCCCTCTTTCTTAATTTCATGGTCTGTTTCTTTATGCGACCAGTACTTTTCTGCTGTTGTTGATGTGTGAGGTCTGAATGTGGTGTACTTTGCAATTTGTTGGTGCAGCTTGTTGATTCAAGATTTTTCTTCGCAATGCACAGGACGCCAAGTGTCGACACTCTCCGGAGATTAGCGCAAGGCAGAAGAATTTCATAGGAAGTTGTCTTTGTACATGACATCCTCAAACTAATTGTACAGGACGACAAAGAAGGTACTATATGCAAATCATGTATGCATCGGTATCTGAAACCGGAGATGAAGGAAGAATGTCAACTGCACAAATTGTTCAAAACATGCTTCACTGCCCTTCCAGGAACAGAGAAGAACCTTGAGCAAAAGTGCAACAACACATGAATTGCATTTAGTTTTAGTTTATCATCCCACAATAGCAAGAAATCTGGTAGCAGTAAATTAAACTTCCCAAAGGGAATATAGAGCCAAGTTACTAATGACTGGGCAAAAGCCTGATCTTTAGCTGACAATTCCACAAGGAACAAGGAGCATGAAAACCCCTACAATTACTGTCAATATATGCGTGTTTGGAGATCTTGTTATACATCAGTTAGACATGAGCAAAAAATTACACACGACAAAATATTTATTGGGGCCATTGTGCATAATAAATGCCCTTGCTCATCTAATGTAGGACGGAATTCGCTTGCCATGTGTTCTTATCATGTAAAAGAAAATATGTTTCATGCACTTTTATTACTGACGTTACAGTTGCTTCCTAAAATCAAGACAAAAGATAAGTTGTTGCTGAACTATTATTCTTGTTATTTACTGTCGGTGCATGGTAAACGACATCTCGATCGTTTCAGTAGAGCTTCTGTCGATCACGGAGAATTTGTTGCACATTGATTATTCAGTTAATTTACTACACATTGTTTATTTTTTCCAAGACTTATGTGCTGTTCTTTTGGAGTGGCCAAATTAATTACACTTCATGAGTGCCCAACGATGCTCATTCTTCTTCTCTTTTGCTGTAATACTACTGTCGTTTATTTTGACAGGACCATTGTTAATATATTAGTTTACTTTGTCTACTATTTTATAGATATATCTCTCTGGAGATAGCAGCCCATGCTCCATTAACCTAAACATTTATGTTGGTTTCATCAGGTAAAACATATCATTGCTGTAGTAAACTAGGTAGTTTTGTAACCTGTCAGCTCTAGTAGTACTTGACAGTAGTAGTACTGAACTGTAACAGGATACATTTTGGTAGACGTGTCTGTCTGTCTGTGAATCAGGGAAGGGTGATTCAGAGTTTTAGAGTGAAGTTGTTTGTGAATAATTAGCTAGATTTATGAAGGGAATCTATTATTCCTATACGATTGTAGCTTGTAGCTACTAGTTAGCTAGGACTTGATTGACATTCAAAGAAATGAATCCATCAGAGAGACTAGCAACTTCCTGTGGATTGCAACTTTACCACGTGAACAAGCACTAGTGGCAAGTAGGAGTAATAAGTGGTGATTAGTTGTATATCTTTTTTTCATTGTATTCAGGTGTGGTGGGAAAGCTTATCTACAGTCCAGTTACTTCTTGTTTGTTAGCTACTGGTAGCAATGATGATACTAAAATTCTACACGATTTATGTACCTACATAGTGATGTTGAATTTATATAAAGTACACTCTTACGACTGCATATCCTTTCTTGTAAACATGCTAATCTTTTTGCTCAATTGATTCTTATAGTTTTACCTTTATTGAAGATAAGCAACTCATAATGAATATCATGCACAAGTACTGACTATCGTTTTCTTTCTTCCATGAAGCTGGTCATGGTAGTTGATGCTCGAGATCCCTTACTCTACTGCTGCCCTGATCTTGAGGTACTTATCATAGTTTCTGTAGTAATTGCTTAACCCAAGGAATATCTACTACGCATAGAAAAATGAATGCAGCTTGTTCCTAGTTAAAGTTTGTCCAGTAATACAGTAGTTGTGGACGTAAGTTTGCATTTAATTGCAGTGGGGCGATGAGCTTATACAAAAATTAGTTTGTCACAATGGTATTTGCTTCTCAAAATTACATCTGTAAATGTATGAAACTTCTTTTACTTTTATACATCATATGAGTGTAAACTGTTGGCAGACCATTAGAGCTTGTTCTTTGTATCTTTGACAACAAGATTAGAGTCTTAAGACTTTACATTTCCAATGCCATGAACCAATTTTATCTTCATGCTAGGTGCTGGTGTTATATTTGATGAAATCGAGATTGGGCTCTTGTTTAAATCTAATGCTAAATAGAGTGATTCTGTGAAAAATCTGCGCTATGGTAGATATTTGTTAGGCTGCTGCACTAGTATATTCGCTCCTGTTTGCATCTGTCTAGGGCGTACTTGGGCATATTTCTTAATTGGTCCAACTCTTTTGCACTGAGGAAGTTGAATGGTACAACAACCGTTTGATGTATATAGGATGGTGGATGTTGTGGCTAAGTCAGCGGGGGACTTAGCTTCACAACGTCATCGGATCTGAATCCACTTACTTGATGTTGGGTTCATGTCAGAGGAGAGAATTCTCTCCCAAGAGGTCATCTCATGTCAATTACTTGATGCTGGGTTCCTTTTTGTTATGTTTTGTTGAATTGCACTAAATTATTTAACCTAGTTCAAGCAGTTGCACTCATCTACCTTTCTTTTCTTCAGGTTAATCAAGTGCAAGATGTTGCTCATCATCGCAAGATTGGGTGCTGCATGGAATCTCTTAGAAACATTTTGTTGTTGGGTGTGGGTGATGATCATTGTCGTAGAAACAAATGCATTGTTCATCTTGTTAGGTAGGTGAAGTACTTGTGCACTGGATGAAGTACTTGTAGGTCATTTTGTTAGGTAGGTAAAGTACTTGTGCACTGGATGAAGTACTTGTCGGATGAAGTCATCTCGATCATGATGAACTTCTGTGTGATGCTATCTGTGATGCTTATGTATGAACAAGTTATGGCTTGCAATGAAGTATCTTGTCTGTGATACTTGCAATGAAGTATTTTCTCTGTGTGATCTGTGCAAATTTGAATTTTAAAGTTTAAAATGGACAAAACCTTATGTGTAAGTAGTGGAGTAAAGAATCAAAAAGTGTGAGGGCATGTCAACTGCCGGTAAAAGTCATCTAGGTAGGCAGGTGGCCTGCCGGGAATTATAATGAAAACGGGGCAATAGAACTGCCGGGGAAGATTTGCCTGCCGGGAAAGACTTTTCCCGACAGGGTTATTCCGGACAGGCCGGCCTGCCGGCAAAGAATGGTTGCCGGCAGTCCAATTGCTGTCTATAGTGGCTTGTCCGGGCAGTTGGGGTGTCCTTAGATTCTGCCCGTGGTGTAGTGTTTATTGCGGTAGAACAGGTACTGCATCCTCCAACAAAAGATTACAAATTTGAAATAAAGTTTCTTCATGGTACACAAAGTTAGCCGGAGCACACAAACACAAAAAACACCCTAATATTTGATCACCTAAGATCGCCGATTGTCGCGGGGGTAGCAGATAGGCCGTTGAGGAAGAGGTGGAGGCTTGGGCACACCGACAGGTGTTCCTCATAGATGACATATCGTAATGAGCCATGGCGGCAGCGCGGTGTTCTTGTGCGCCCTCTTGGCCGATAACTACCATGAATTTGGCGGCGCGAAGAGCCTTCTCGGCGTGACACAACTACGTGGTTAACGACGCAAGATGTTCGCGGAGTTACGCGATGTGCATCCACAAACGGTTGATTTCTCCGTCCCTACCACCGCGAACGAAGAACCACCCGTGCTCCTGGAGCCACCCTCCCCGCTGTCGGCACTTTCTCCGCTCGACCCTCCATTTGTGCCACTGCTGGGACCTACTCCTGCATCATACGCCATGTAATTACTCATCGGGATTGAGTAGCGAATGCAACAGAGAGAAGAAATTGCGGTGACGGGGAGGCAAATGGATGAGAGACGGGAAGCATAAAACACCGAGCGAACCGAAGATATAGCGGCCAAATAGGTGTTTAACCTGCAAAAAATTTACGGACCGATTTTTTTATTATGGTTCTGTTATAACCTGAAATAACGACCGTAGACCAAAAAACTCGTATATATATGAATCGTTAGCGGGATGACGCATCTGCTAGATTTGCTCTTACGTGTGTGCTGATCCAAACAGATATGAAGAACATTTGGTTTGCCTGGACGATCCAAACGTACCGCAAAAATAGATTGAATCAGTTTGATTCGTCCTAAGTCACCACGGCCCAATGCACATTTAAGTCGGTTTCCGTAGGTATACGAGGCGGAGTACAGCCAGGTAATTAATGAAAGCATGCATATAGTATACGTCGTCCATGGATCCTAAATCGATCAGAAGAAAAGAGCTCCTCTGTCCATCATCCGCGGGCGCAATTTATATACTGTAGTTTACAGATTAAGTTTCTCGTGATAGGATCAAGTAGTCGATCGTCGGCGCAGATCGATCAATGGGCCGGCGGCGGCGCCATACCATCAAACCCAGCATACCATGGATGACTATGCCAGTCCCATGGCGATGGTCTGATCTCCCCGACGATCTCCTCCGCATAATCCACAGCAAGGTCGCCGGCCCGGTTCCCCGCGTCCGCTTCACCGCCGTCTGCAAGTCGTGGCGGGCTGCCGCGACGTCCACGCCGCGGCTCCCTGCGCCACCCGCCCTCCCATGGCTCATCTTCTCCTCCGACAACGGCAAGACCAGGCGCGTATACTGCCCCGAAAAAGGCGGGGTCTTGCGCTTCCCGCTCCGAAGCCAGGCGGTCACCCGCAAGCGGCTCGTGGGAGCTCATGACGGCGGCTGGGTCGCCGCGATAGGGGACAAGCGGAAGCTCGAGATTGTGAACCTCATCTCCGGCGCCGAGGTATCGTTTCCTGCAACGGATTCGAGGACACTTAGCTCAGACAATGTAAAGGACATCCACAAGGTTGTCTTCTCGGAACCCCCCACCTCAAGAACCTGCATCGTCGCTGCCGTCACACTGAGATACATCACCATCTGCACGATTGGTTGCCCGGGCAGCACCTGGACGTCAAAAGAAATTGATTATCGACCGATGACAACGCTTGTGGACATTATATTCTTCAATGGACACATCTACTGCACCACCCTCTTGGACACCCTTGTCAAGTTCGAAATAAGTGTGAGCAAAGAGGGCACACCGGTGATCGCATGTGAACACCACCGGATGCGGACCCGAAACGTCGACTCCACTTTGACTTTGTTCTACCAAAACTACATCGTTGAGTTGCACGGGAATCTGGCGATGGTGACAAGGGTCCTGCCATCATACGACGGTTGGGGGGAGCCTTTCTTCAAGGTGTTTGAGCTTGCTGACGATGAATCAACGACCACTGAGTTCACTCATAAATGGAAGGAGTTAACGAGCTTAGGTGATTATGCGTTGTTTCTAGGAGAAATGTCGTCCAAGGCAATGTTCGTGCCGGTCTCTGGGCGTGGCGGGGTGAGAAGAAGCTATGTGTATGCCGATGATATGACATACTTGACGAGTTTGGATGGCCGCGGTGACTCCGTGTATCCTCGGCTATCCACAACCGATGCCAAGCGGAGAATCAAGTCTGCCGGGTCTTATGTAGTTGATCAGGGTCGCTTTCGAAGTGGCATATGGGTTCTTCCTCCGGATATCTAGCCTATGAAGAGTAATTTACATTGCCATTTTTAGTTTGATTTAATATCAATGCAGAAACCACCACGGTATACAGTTGCATTTGCGTTGCCAATGTATTTCAGATGGACAAATTTTTGAGTCATGAACTCGTAATGTAGTGCATAAATTAAAAATTCTCCATTATTAGCTTACACTTGTTTGCTTAATGTCTCTAGCTATGTGTGCTTGCTTAATGTCTCCATTATTTGCAGTACCGGACAAAGGTGTGGGTGCTGGCTTGCAGTTTTACATACCCACTTTTGGTAGAAGATCCAATGCATATATTTTTCTTGTGTTAGCACAATACCATCATCAATTTTCTTTACCTCTATGCCAAGGAAGAAATGTAGATCTCCACAATCCTTTAAAGCAAAGGTTGTGCTTAATTAAATCCTTTAATAGTGCTGACACTGCCTCCTGAAATGAACTTGTCACAATAAGACCATCAACATAGATGAGATCAAGTATGGTTACTCTTGATTTACTGAAATCGAATAGGGAGGTGTCACCCTTTGAAGGAATAAATCCAACCGTTGGAGTTTTGAGATCAAATGAGAATACCATGCTATTGGAGCTTATTTAAACCCATAAAGAGCTTTTATGATGTTTGCATACATGAAAGGTTGAGTTTCTTGCAGTCGTAGCCTAATGATTGCATCATATAGACCTCTTCTTCTAGAACACCATGAAGGAAAGCGTTATGCACATCGAGCTAACTTAAGCTCCACCCTCCAGGATGACTTGGGGAGACGGAGATCGATTAGAGAAAAAACTACAGCGATTCATACAATCCACATTACTTGCTGGGAGCGGATGGATCAGGGGTTGGGGTGAGGGGAGATGCAAGGACCGAAGCACTAGGGGTGGCGCAAGTAATGGTTGTTTCAGCGGGAATTCATAACGCCGAGAGCTCTTCTATTGAAGGAGGGAAGCCTCTTGATAAGGACGAAGTAGCAAAACGAAAGAATAAATCAAGCGGGGAAGAAGAGGATTTTGAGGAGTTCTATGGATCAGAAGCTGAGTTGGAAGACCAATTTGCCGGCATGAGACTTCATGGAGAGGAGGAGGAGGAGGATCTGGACTTCTCAATGGAGGGTGATGAGCTTATTAAGGATGTGCGATGGTTGGGACTATTTCGGGTTTACACTGCGCGGCCTTTTAGTCACGCTGCTCTGCCGAGTCAGTTTTTGTTTTGTTTTGAGAATCCTCTATTTTTGCCAGAGTCATTTTTTGTTGTTGTTGAGAATCCTCTATTTGTTTTTTTTAGGGGGCTCTATTTTCTCTTCTAATTTTGAGAATGATGAACACGGGCCGCAGCAGAGGGTCCAGCCCAGCAACCGATTTCCTCCGGCCCAGCACACACGCGTTGAACACGAAACCCCTAGACCTTGCTTACCTCGCCGCCTCCTCCACCTCCACCTCCCCTCGACACGCAGCAGAGCACCCACCTCCGGCCGCCGCCGCCGGACTCCTCCACCGCCCATCTCGCGGCCTTGCCGCCGCGCGTCGAAGCTCCTGCTCCAGCCCGCCTCCGCCCACCGCTCCCCCCGTCCACCGCCGCTGCGATGAGGGTGAAGAGGAAGTCACGGCACCGGAAGGTGGTAAAGTTCTACTCCACCTGCTTCGGCTTCCGCGAGCCCTACAAGGTGCTCGTCGACGGCACCTTCGTGCACCACCTCCTCCTCCACGGCCTGCTCCCCGCCGACGACGCCCTCCGCGAGCTCCTCTCCGCCTCCCGCCCGCCCCCGCTCTTCACCTCCAAGTGCGTCCAGGCCGAGCTCCGCCGCCTGGGCAAGTCCCACTCCGACGCATTCGACGCCGCACAGCTCCTCGCCACCGCCAGGTCCAATTCTACTCCTCTATTCCCTTCTCCCGTTTTCTTTTCAGTCTTGAAATTCTGAAATTGCATTGGTCGTTGATGGAATTTCAAATTTGAATCCCCTTATTTTCCCTATCATATGAGTTATCTGATACAATCAATTTGGGGTTCGGCTATATATGAAAATCTAGGTGCATTGGTAGCTTATGCAGCTTCCAGTGTTGTTTCTGGCATGTTAGTTACCTGATGGTAGATGATACATCCAGTTTTGTTCTGGGCTATCCATCTGGAAAGCTAGATGCAATTTGAAATGTGGATTATAAAAATAAATGCAGTAGGGAGAAATCCCTGTTGGTTCGCCTAAAAGTTCGAATTATGGATTCTAAGTTTATAAGCCCAGGCCTCACTGTCAGGCCTGTAGCTTGGTGTTTGGTTACATTAAATCCAAGTACAGTAGGAAACTTCTTTTGCCAACTCTGAAATCACATACTGGATTTGGATCAAGTTACTGTTGTTTTATCAGTTTGATTGTATGAATTTCTTGTAATAGTGCTGCTACTACATCCAGTAAGGACAGTTTTACTGTATCGTGACTTGATGAGTTCGACGAACTCATGATTTTTGGTTCTATGGACTTTTGTTGGTGTGTTCAGTTGTGAGCATGACAAAGTGGTCAGTGCAGTGGATTGTATTCTGTCACTGGTGGGTGATAAGAATCCGGAGCATTACTTTGTCGCCACCCAGGATTCTGATCTCCGTGCAAAGCTACGGGAGGTATGAAGCTTCGCTAGAATTTTCTGCTATTCCAGTTTTACCATTTTCGCACCCGAATGCCAGTTGTGCTAGCTCAGGGACATTAATACAACCCCAAGTATCTTATCAGTTACTTGACAGAAACGACAAAACCAAATATGAATTTTCCATCTTATTAACTTCTTCAGCATCTGCTCATGTATGTTTTTCTTGGTTGTAGGTTCCTTGTGTTCCTGTGATATACGGTCTGAAGAACTCCCTGTTTATTGAGCAACCATCTATGCAGCAACGTAAGTTTGCTCAGTTGGACGAGGAGAAGCGTATACATATGGAAAAATCAGAATTTAAGAAGCTACTGAAGGCGTCATCGGAAGGAAAGACGTATGTCAATGGAAACCCAACCGGAGCAGTGGCAGAGAAAAGCAAGTTTAAAAGGAACAGAGCAAAGGTTGTATTGACATCTACTGTTTGTCCAGATATTCCACTGTTAGGATCTAGTGGGCGTAATCAGCATTATCAGATCATGACCGCGTCTCTGCTTCTTTTATGAAATTTTAATGTGTGTCGTTCTGCAGGGCCCAAACCCACTCTCCTGCAAGAAAAAGAAACCAAAGCCCCAACCATCAAGTACTCAAAATCAGGTAATCATGGATAAACAGCATTTCCAGCTGACATCTGTAAGGTCTGTGTAATACTCGCAACTCGCTCACTATCTGTATTTGCTGCAAAATTGTAAAATCAAGCCTGAAGTTGCCTGACTTATCTTTGAGGTGTAGAACTAAGAGTAAGACTGAAAAGAAATAATGTGACCATTGATTCTTATATAGGCTCTTAGACTGTGAAGCCCATTGCAGATTCCTGATTTGATTTGTATTTCGATGTGGATGACTCTTAACACGGATATCTCACGACAACAACCACTGATGATAACTTGTTTCCTTCAGGGCCCGAAGGCTGATGGTGAGGCGAAGCGAAAGAGGGTTAGGAAGCGGAAGAGAAGCGGCAAAGATAGCAATCAAGCAGAGACAGCGAGCTGATGAACCTATGAAGAATTTGGAAAACAATAGTGCCGCCATTTGGCTACTCTGGCCCCAATCTGTTGCTCCCCATGCTAAGATTATATGCTGATGGTGTTTCTTCAAATATCATACATAATCTTCAGTCAACTTGATAGATCATGCTCGTCCCTAGGGTATTTTAGCTGGAAATTGTTGACGGTGTAACACTAATAGTTTGTTTGAGATGGTTTGGACTTGTAAAACCTGTCCTGGCTACTAATCTACTTGTTTTGAGATGGAGTATATGAATTTATTCCTGCACACTGGCAGATCAGTTTTGAACTTCCAGCTTTATCCCTTCCCTTACAGATGTGCTTGACAAAAGAAAAAGAATGCAACACCAAAATGTCATTTCTTTGCAAAAAGTACAAAAATAGCATGAATTAGCATAGACGAGCCATGAGTATCAGCCGAGCAATACAAAATGTAGTTGCTGGAAAATATACCAAGCATTGTTTACACTGGTACACGCACATTTTTGCTCTTGAACAAAGAAAGGTCCAGGCACAGCAGAACACTTACAATATTAATTAAACTTCACAAGAAACATAATAATTCTGATGACAACAGATCCAAAGTCTCCAACTGGTAGTGTAAGAGCAGACATGCTTACAGAAGAAGGTAATAATCCATGTATGTAATATACGCCTATTTGGCCCTCTTCAAGCAAATGGTGTCGGTGGTTGTGCCGGTGGTTCCACTTTGCCACCGGTGTGATTCGTCAAGGCCGACGCTAAGAATAAGATCATCCCTAATCCAGAAATGATTAATGCTGTTACATATGGGTAAGCCCAGACTATCCCGTACCATTTCCCCTTTCTCTTACAAAGTGATGTGAACAAAAAAATATACCTGATTGCCAGTTCCCAACCGCCCCAGGCGGATGCGAGAATAATGATGGTAGATAATGCCCAGGCTAACACTGGAGCAACTGGAACTAACATCGCATAGATACCAAATGAAAAGGCAAACATCATGAATGCCACTGACATAATTATGATAAGGCTGGATCTTCGATATAGAGCTTGCCGAACCCGAAAGTGTAGCGTTGGATCTCCAGAAAACATGAGAGAAATTACACCAATGGCTGAGAGAGCGAAGGCAAGTGTGTTGTTCACGATGAATATATCAAAAGCAAACGTTCCAGCAAGAGTTGGTGAGCCTGCATGAGCGTGATCATCAGCTCTAAAACCTCCAGGCATGGTGAAAGTGGCACCAAACGTAATGGTGGCAACTAGGACGGATACAATACATAGACTTTGTGTCCCTTCTTTCACTTGATTCATTATATGTATTTCATCCTTTTTTGCTTCATCGATATCATATTCTTTCAAGAAAACTTGGTGGAAAATACCCCTTTTAGCACCGACATATTTGAGTACCTTGAGTATTTGTACTTCATTTTCCTACAAAACCAGAATAAATAAAAATTAAACCATGTAAGTCTCGGTTGTTCTTGTTTACCTCCAAGTATGTGGTTTAAAATTAAAATGAGCATATAATATTACCACGTCGACATATAATCCTCCAGGAAGATTGTACTGCGCTATATCTAGCGGAGTCAATCCTTTCTCATTCATTAAATTCAGTTGTACTTGTCTATTCCCGAACAGAGAACAAAACATTCGCATGCTTCCTTTTCTTACAGCAAGGTGCAATGCAGTGTTCCCATCTTTGTCTTGCATATTCAAAATCCATGATAGCGTTATGTTCCGACAAACATAATCGACGGTACATGTTTTCATTTTGTCAACTGCAACATGAAGAAATGTCCTTCCCCTTGCATCACGCAACTCAGCACAATTGGGTAATTTCATAAGCAAGTCACTGATGACCCATGTGGCACCGATGGATGCAGCCACATGTATGGGAAATGATCCATTGTGGTCGTGTTGGTACATTGCATCTGGAATGCTTGTCAATACTTGTGAACATATTTTCCATGGAGTACCTACGATGGCAAAGTGAAGAGGTGTACTTCCATTTTTATCCCCTTGTAACATAAGGTCGTTGTTCCAATCTAACAACATCTTCGTAAGATCTGTCGAGCGGAGCGTTTCCATTAAACCAATCAATATGAGAGAGAAAAAGAAAGCAGCAACTACAAAATAGTGCTAAACCAAATGTGTACAAGGTGACATGCACTAGATGTTTACGCACTGGTGGTAGTAGGGCGTTATGGTTCATGAGAAGTTGACAAGTGTGACCTAGTAACCATGTTTATTATTAATCAAAAAACTGAAAAATGGATGAAATGAAACAAAAGTCTTTTCATACACCTTCTCCAAGTTTTGTCATGGTACTAGAAATGATTTAGTATGGATGAAATTAAGAAATTAGTTTCTCCGTTGCTTACAATAAAGCTTCTGGGTTATTTAATTAGAGGACTTGTTTATTGACTTTTATCGGCATTTTTAATGTGGTTGAGCATTCCATTATAAGTTATTTCCTTTTGATTTCCGTAACGGCATATAGTAGACCTTAGGAGATGAAATGATGGTGCAATTGCACTTGTCCTAATATGTGCGGATTGTGGAGTCGGGTAGGATTAATTCAAATATTAGACAAATTTTGATCCTAATGGAAGCTTCACACAATTGACAACATGAACCACCGGTTCCATCGTGGAATGTGCATAGCTCGTTGATATAACTCAAAATGAGGGTGGGAACATTATAACCCCTAATGTAAGCAAAAGCACTGGATAATTGAACCAATTTGGATGACAAATTGACAATCCATTAATATTTATGTCAGTACATGAAAATCACATTTTGCCTATTGTTTTAGCAGAAGGCACCAAACAACACACGATAATCAACCGGACCTTGGCTTAGTCCAGTATAATGGATGTGTGCATATATGACACAGAGGACAAGGTTTAACCTCCTTTTCATGAAAAATAATAATTATTTCCTCTTTGTGGAAGATGGAAGTTCACAAAGTTTTTTTTTGGTGAAAACAAATTATACGGGTTATAGCACAAAGGAAGAAATATGACCCGAAGCAAACACAAAGAATGATTATAAAAATAGAACCTAGCTAGCAGCACACTAACAGTATTGGATGGATTTTATTTCTTGAGGAAATGGTAAAATAGTCATGAGGCAAGTGTATGCTAATAAGTGTACTACAATACTTATTTTGAATCGGGGGGAGTATACAACAGAATGGTGGGTGAAATTGAGCTATAAAAGTCAGGGGTAGCGCTTCGGTACACCCCCCCCCCCCTTCACCCTATCAAAAGTATAAAGGGCAATTTGAACTTTTCACACGTTATGTAGTAGAATACATTTTTTAAGAAGTCGTATACGTATACACCTTTTAATAAGCAAAAATGAGTCGGCACGGAGGCACGAACTCAGGACTTCAACCTCACTAACCGGCGCACTAACAGCAGGGGAGGTAATGTTTTGTGTCACTAAGTAGTCATCGATCTTTTTTTTATACAGTACCGGGTCGGGTTTTTTCTCCTTTTTTGTTGTGGATTTTTTGTCCAGCGTTTTTCTCTCTTTTTTCTGTTTCTTCTTTTCATCTTAGTTTTTTACAATGCAAAATATTTTTTCAAATTCAATAATTATTTTTCAAATTGTTGATTTTTTTTCAATTTGTTGACCTTTTGTCCAAATCGATGAACTTTTTCCCGAATCTAATAAAGTTCTTCAAATTTGGATATTTTTTACAAAATTGATAAAGTTTTTTGAAACATAAACTTTTTTGCATCAAATGGACTCAAGTTTTTTCCACACTCGCATCACCATGGCAAACGTCCATGCTGAATTCCATTTCTTTTTGATATCTTATGAAATTTCTAGAGTTTTTATGGTGAAAAAACCCTAAACTACTGGCCGAACGTGATGCAACGTGCGTACGGTGTTGAAATATTTTTAAATTTTGTATGAAGGGTTACCGTGGGTATGCCCACCTCCTGATAAAAGTCGGTAGCATTCCATGCATTGCAAAAATATATACCATGTTCAAAGATGATTGTTCGGTTAGGTCGAAATGGAAAATCTCAAAGCACTCCTTTTCACATCTATCAAATGGACCCAAGTTATTTCCACACACTTGAATCACCATGGCAAGCATCCATGCCAAAATTCATTTCTTATTAACATTTTATGAATTTTCTATAGTTTTTCTGATGAAAGAACCATAAACTACTGGCCAAACGTGACGCAACGTGCATACGGTGCTAGAATTCATTCTAATTTTGCATGAAGGATTACCATGTGCATGCCAACTTACTAGTAAATTGTGGTATCATTCCATGCATTAAAAAAATACCATGATCAAATATGATGATTCGGATAGGTAGGAACGACAAGTTTCAAAGCACTTTTTTGACATCCATCAAATGATCCAAAAAAACTTCCACACACTTGAATCACCATGTTAAAAAATGATGTACATTGTATACGATCATTAATAATTATCTTTTATATAATATTTCAAATTCATAAACATTTTTTATTTTATATAAATATTTTTACAAATAATATATGATTTTTTAAAGACCACAATTTATAAAATTCTTTAATGAAATATTATATTTATTGTGAAATGTGGTAAATTTTTTTCCAAATATCCAAGAATATAAATAATTTCTATTGTGTATGAAATACTAATGATCTTTCCCGATGTCAGCATGTGTGCTTTTTGCATTTAATAATTTAGTTTGATGGATTTTAAATAAGTAAAAATACTTATATGTATATTATTTGTTAAATTTTATTTTTTATACATTTACGATTTAAAGGAAAACCTGGCACTGTAAATGGGCCTGCTGTCCGTTTACATGATGGAAACAATAATATAGATTTATTATATAATCCTTGAACAACAATTGCTACATGGCCTAATATTTTGGGCCGTGTGCCCGTGTAGTGAGGTCGCTGTTTCAAATCCTGCTATTTGCACAAATTTATTTTTCATACTGTTAACCCCAAACATCATATACCTATACACCTATACGTACAAGTGTTGACGGAGATCTTTTAAAAATAAAACCATCATGCCCTTTATTATGAAAGGGTATCGATTAATCTCAGCCCTTTATTTATTTAGGGGGTGTACCGAAGAAGAAGTGAAAAGTCGTACCTGGGCTCCGTTGAACAGCAACATGCAATGCATTTTGTCCATTTGGTCCAGAGTATGAAAGAACCCCGCCGCTCAACTCATAGAGTGTTTCTGCAACGATTTTATTTTCGATTGAGATGGCGAGATACAACGGCGAGGTACCTTCTTCAGGAAAAGTGGCCAACTCTGGATCATGGGTCATGAGCAACTTGACCATATCATTGCTCCCAAAACGGACGGCCTCGTGCAAGGCCATCTGTTTGAGCTTGTTTTGTGTTTCCAGCAGCCCCTTAGCATTGTTGATGCCCTGAGCATTGGCAAGATCAATGAGAAGAGACACCATTGGGGTGTTCCCCGCCCGTGCAGCACAGTGCAGGGGTGTATCTCCCCTGCTGTTTTGCACGAAGAGGAGGCTGGGTGCCTTGCTGTAGAGGAGGCTGGCCTTCTCCAGGAAGTCCTCAGAATCTCCATGGCTGGCGGCAACCACATGGAGAAGGGTGTTACCTCCAACGGTGACCGCGTACAGAGCAGGCGGCTGCGAGGCCGAGCTTCCGATGGTATAGGCGGCTGGTGTCCCGTTGAGGAGTGATTTGAGATCATGGTAAGAGCCCGAGCAGGCCAATGCTAACAGCCCGGCATCCATCTTGGGATCCACGGTGGTGTCCGGCGGAGGAGCAGCACTGGCAACAACGGGTGAGCTCGGTACTGCCTGCCCGGTGCTCGACGTGGTGGACGCCATTGACCCCCCCAACACGAAGGAACGAGGTGTAGATCTGGTGAGTGGTTGGTGGGGTGACGGCCTCAGGCCGGAGATGGGGATGAGAGAGGTGGAGGCTGTGCCTGTCGTCGTCGATGGATGGATTTGGCTATGGCGGTACGTATGGCTAGCTTGGGCAAGAACGGACGAGAGCTTAGCTAGCTTTGTTGTGGGAAAGCGATGGAGTCGCTGGCTCTTCCGGGGACGCACCAGACACCAGAGCAGAGAGTGGGGTGTGAGTGAGTGAGAAGGAGGTGGCTTTGGGTCGAAGGGCTGATATGTAAGCGTTTTGAAAATATTTGGTTTTCGTAATGTGTCTAATGCACCAAGGAGTATCGTTTTCCTCAGGAGGAACGGAGCCCGAGGCGGCACCTTTGGATTGAATTCAAGGAGCGGTTCAAGGCAGGCAGCAGGTGAGAGAGGCGACTTGACTTGACTTGGCTCTGCACCACCACCATCCTCCTATAGCTAGCTGCATGCGGTATCAATGCACGCCAGGCTTGTATGAACCGAGCCGTACGTGCGTGCAGGCAAGCAGACGCGTAGAGCTAGCGTTGCCGTTGCAAGACATGAATGCATGCTAGTCCTCCTCCACTGTGCATGCATCCACATGCGCTGCAGCCTGCACTGCAAATAGCCACTCGACGCGGTGACGACGACGGACGACGACGACGACCACGACACTGGCTTCCGCGTGCAGCGCTCGCTTGTCAAGTCGGCATTGAATCACTTGATCAGACGGAGCGAGCGACCGCACTAGGTGCAAGCTAGCACAATAAGTACTGAGTATTTTCCTGTAACAAAATCCACATTTCTAACTATTTTGATAAACTATTTCATAATTTAAACTTATTTGCAAACTATTTCGAAAATCTAACCCTTTTTTCTAGCGCCCAACGAAGAGGCGCTAAGAGCATCTCCAGCCGTTCACCCCCCTACCCCCCCCCCCCCAAGACGTTTTGCGGCGCTATTTTAGCGCCGCTTGGGGGCGCTTGGGCGGCGAAAACGCCTTGGGGCGAGTTTCTCCCCAGCCGCGCCCCCAAGGCGACCCCCAAGACTGGCGGGGCCGGCTCAGATTCGGCCCAAATTCGACCCAAAAACGGCACAAATTATTTATTTTTTGACACAGATTCAGCACAAACATGGAAATATAGGCGCAAATTCGGCGCAGTTCGGCGCAAATTCGGCATACAACATGATATTACACATAGTTCGGCACAAATACAAAAAAACAGATCAAACTAGAGATTGCCTTTGCGCATCCATAGATGATCCACTAGATCTTCCTGTAGTTGACGATGCACGTGCGGGTCTCGGATCTCCTGGCGCATGTTAAGATAGGCTGTCCAATCTGATGGTATCTGGTGATCAACAACTGCAAGAGGCCCCTGGTTGATATATGGTTCAGAGTCATACACTGGCTCCGCTTTCTCGCTCTCAATGATCATGTTGTGCAAGATGACACAACAATTCATCACCTCCCACATTTGATGTTTCGACCAAGTCTGAACGGGGTATCGGACAACAGCAAATCGAGACTGTAGTACCCCAAATGCCCGCTCGACATCCTTCCTACAAGCCTCCTGGCATTTGGCAAAATGGGCGTGCTTCCCCCCTGACACAGGGTTTGAGATAGTCTTCACAAATACCGGCCATCTTGGATAGATGCCGTCTGCCAGATAGTATCCCTTGTTGTACTGGTGCCCATTGACCTCGTAGTTCACCGAAGGAGCATGATCTTCGACTAGCCTGGCAAAGATGTTTGAACATTGCAGGACGTTGATGTCATTGTGTGTTCCTGGCATGCCAAAGAAGGAGTGCCAAATCCAGAGATCATGTGTAGCAACCGCCTCAAGTACCACACTGCAGTGACCTTTTGCACCCTTGTACATCCCCTGCCAAGCAAATGGACAGTTCTTCCATTCCCAATGCATGCAGTCGATGCTTCCAAGCATCCCAGGAAATTCTCTTGCTTCATTCTCTGCTAGGATTTGAGCAGTGTCTTCGGCATCGGGTGCTCGCAAGTACTGTTTTCCAAAGCAGCCAACTACTGCTCTACAAAATCTGTAGAAACAATCAAGGGTGGTGGACTCGGCCATGCGTTCCGTATGCAAGCATCCTCATGGCCGTTGTGCACTTCTGAAGTGAGGAGAACCCAACTGTGCCGGTGCAATCTTTCTTGCAAACGAAGTAGCTGTCGTACTCTCGAAGTGAATTGACAATGCGAAGAAAGAGCTTTCGGCCCATGCGGTACCGGCGCCGGAATGTCTTCTCGCCGTGCAGGGGAACATCGGCAAAGTAGTCGGAGTAGAGCAAACAGTAGCCCTCTGAACGGCCCCTCTCCTTTCCCTTCCGGCGACCCATCTTGGAACCTCCTCGGTGCGGATCCTTGTTGGCACCGAACAGGTCGGCCAAGGCGGCGAGCATCATGAGGTGCTCGTCGTCCTGGGCGCCGGCGTTCGCCTCTTCCTCCATCAACGTGGAGAAGAGTGCCTCGTCGTCGGAGTCCATCTCGGGGACGCAATTCGTCGAATAGGTGGGGTGCGAGGTGGGCGAGATTTTGCGTCGGCGTTCTCGGCTTGGCGTTCCGCGCCGGGCAAATGCCGGTGAACTAGGGGCGGCCTTGGAAGAGGGGAGGCATGGGAGAAGCAGCGACGTGTTTTGGGCGGTAGAAACGGCTATCTAGCGGCGACCGGCGACGGCAAGGGTGGTGGGGAGAGGTGAGGGAGAGAAGTCCCTTTTTGGGTCGGCTTGGCCTGCCAGTGGGCCAGGAAGAGGATTTCGTTCCGTCCGGCGCCCCCAAGCGACCCCCAGCGCGCTGGATTCGGGTTGGATTCGCCGGACTCAAAATCGGCCCTATCCGGCGCTAATTGGGGTCTTGGGGGCGCGACTGGGCGAAATACGTCCGTCCGGCGCTACTTTCGCCGTCTTGGGGGCCTCTTGGGGGCGCGGCTGGAGATGCTCTAAGCCCATGCATCTAGCGCCCGTCCGTAAGGCGCTAAGCCTCTGCCACCGTGGCAACGGTGGACCCCCACCGGGCCCCACCCTGGAAGTCTAGCGCGTTTGAAGTCGGCGCTATACTCAAAGGCTTAGCGCCTAGCGGCGAGGCGCTAGACTTGGGAGACACTTAAAGGCCGAAGCCCACGCCCGAGGGCAGACAGTGGGGAGTTTCCAGCGGGTGTTCTTGAAGGATGGGACTCGGGCGGCGGCGTTCTTCCCCTCCCCCTCTCAAATCTTGCTCAAAATTCGCCAGATATGAAGGATTCAACCGTGGATTTTGTTATCAATCCATACCTAAGGTATTCTCCTCCATTCCCCTCTTTTTCATCCAAAAAATCATCACATTTCTCCTCTTTTTTCAAGTTTGCATGAAACCCTAAATCCAATTGATTTTGAAATTCTTATGGTACAATGGAATATTTGTTTGTTCTTTAGCAATATGTTTGATGTAGTAATCATTGGTACATATCAGGGTCACTAAATTTGGGGAAATCTTAAATCAGATTTGGTTTAAAAATATAATGACACTATGTAGATTAGTTTTGTATGTAGGAATTCGGAAATGCCTTTTGGAGCTCGGGCTCACTGGATCCCTTTAAATTTGAACTCGAAAATTCATCAAAATTCATATTTCTACGTTTCAATTTTTTTGGAAAAAAATACAGATATACATGAAGGTATAACTCACAAGTGTGTAAATTTTCAGGACGAAATACATTGAAATGAGGATTGTGCAAAAATAACAAATCTGGGGGTTGTTAACACATGATACTATTCATCCTCCCAGACCATGAATTTGTCTTTTTATACAGACCTCAATTCAAGGTATTTCATCATGAAATTTTACACACATTTACATTACATCCTTACATACTTGCATAATTTTTTTCAGATTTTTTTTACATCGTAAAATTTGAATCTCGATTTTTTCAAAAAACCGGGCTCCTTGGAGCCCGGGAGCCAAAATGCCTCACTAGTAGGAATTACACTATATTCATAGAGCTATATTTACCAATGGCATGCAATTGCTATGAAAGTATATGTACCAATGGCATGCAATTGTTATGGAACTATGTGTTTATTTTGATAATTTGTTAAGACATTATTAATATAGATGGTATGTGTTTTACATATTGAAATTTAGATCTTGAGCACTACCATTTGCTAAAGCAAATTATTTCGTTATGGAACAAAGTGATAATGGAAACCTTGTTATTTGAAAAATATAGGAAGGGGTCGCTTCTCCATAATCACTATGATGTTGCGCACCGATCTTATGCTATGGCGATGCTAAAGAAGGTAATATTTTTGTTGACCTTGCTTGATTTAAATTGCATATTCCCTTGGATTTGCATGGCCAAGTTGTTTCTATCATTTGCAGAAGCTTTCACCCTTGAAGCTTCGGGTTCACGGGGTCTCTGAAATGTCGTACGAGAGCGGTACACACCGTACGTCGACGCATTAAGACTCATCCCGTTCTTCCAGCTAGTGACCCGCTCCACTCCAAACCTGAATGCAGCGCAAATCACGGCGCTTGTGGATCGGTGGAGACCGGAGACACACAGTTTCCACCTTCGGACCGGAGAGATGACCGTGACGCTTCAGGACATGTCGATGATCTTTGCACTTCGTATCGATGGCGAGCCTCTATATTTGAACACAGATTCTGAAGGCTGGCATGCAGAGATGACGGCCATGATTGGTACTTCTCCTACTGAGAACAAGGGCAAGAATATTGCAGCCGGCACTCCTTACACGTGGATCATAGAGAACTTTAAGCATTGTCCTCAAGGTGCTGATGCTGCGGTGGTCAGGACGTGTGCCCGTGTGTACATATGGTATGTTCTCTCTAGGACACTATTTTCCGACGGCAAGGGAAATGTAGCGCAGTGGATCTGGCTGAAGGCGTTGACCGTTTTCGACAAGAGATGGAGTTGGGGTAAGGCAGCACTGGCCTACTTGTACCGGCAGGTAAAGAACTGTTCGTTACAAATTTAGTTGTGTTCCAACATGGCATGACATGATCGTGTTTTATTTTCTTTGCAGTTGGACGAAGCATGTCGTAGGTGCACTACGGGCGCCTCCGTTGGTGGTCTGGTGCTACTTTCCTTACGGTCATGGAGCGGTTGCCAGTTGGACGACCTAAAAGTGTGGGATTCAAGCCATGGGATGATAAAAAGAACATGATGCGTCAAGCCACTTGGGCTTACAAGTGGGATGTTGTACCCGAGATGAAGAGCGACGTGGACAACATGTACAAGCAGTACATCAACGAGTTGGATACTCTTACCCCCGCAGGTATCTATTGTCGTTACATGTATCATTGCGTTCATTCTCCTGAACTAGACATGAATACATTGCGCTAACTTTCAGGTGATATGGCAGACATACGGTGTTGGGGATAATTTTGGTTTTACATCTGAATTCGATCTGAACCCAATGTGTCGAGCAGAAGGGCATATTTGGCATATGCGGTGTCCAATGATATGTATGTGGGCAGTCGAGCTTCATTTGGCACATCGTGTGCTGAGGCAGTTTGGGGAGTTTCAGCCTCACCTGCCGGAGTGGATAAACACAGACATTGTGCTTCATGGGTAAGAGAGAATTACATGCCTTCACTTAGTTTTCTTTGAAAACACCACATTTTGTTTTGATATAGGTGCTTGTCTTATCATGTAGGCTGGATAGGAAGAGGCAAAGAGCGATCAAGGATTGGCCTAGCCATCATAGTAGTTACATAGACATGTTCAAGCATAGTTTGGCTTACGCTAATTCACATGAGCATCAGTTCAAGCCGCATAACGAGCTTGCATTCACCAACTATCTTCGTTGGTTTGTTGGTTCTACTCATGTGGAGATGTGCCCACCGGATTTTGAGCCAAACATATTGGACCAGCCAAATGATTATTATGAGCTTCCTAGGCAGCAATACAACAAGGCAGTGATGGATGGTACCCAAATAGCCTTTGCTCCGGTACTCAACTTTGTGGTAAGTTAGTGTGCGTCAATCTTTTTTGTCAATACAATTGCATGCCATGCCCTATTTGCTTGCCTGACTTGTGAATTTCTATTCATGCTTAGCGGGACAAGGTCAAGTATCAAGCTGATGATTTTGAGAAATTTCTGGACAGTCACCCGTCTAGTACGAAGGTCGATTCTGCATTTCGAGCTTTTCTGAAGGTAATAAGGACATCCCTTGTTTCCATCTCCCGCATATCCGACTCTGACATCCAATTAATTTGTCAATTTGACAGCTTCAAGGCAAGAAGTTACGTTGGCTCTCGAACGTACTCGGTTGTCGTGACCCCGAGGACATATCACCACCGAAGTCAAGGTCGCAGTATCGGTCGCAGTCAAGGTCTACACCCTCGGACCCTATGACTAACATGGAGGAAACTACGTCGACGCCGTTGACTTTTGTGGATGACGCGATAATCACACAGGAGGATGATCTGGTATGGGAGTTTTATCTTCTTTTATATACCTATTTTTCATTCATACCGCGTTTGAGTTTCATCCTGATCATTCTTATCTTTAGGACAACATGACACTGCACGAGTATCAAGCACGCTCGGCTTACATGCTGAGGGCAAGACGGTCCTTCCATCGTTATACACCGGATGATTGGAGAAACAAAGGGAAGGGGAAAACAATGGTGAGACGGAGTCCTCCTCCGAGGAGGAGGACAACGAGCCAGAGACACAGCCAGAGATAGAGTTAGAGCCAGAGCAGTTTATCAGGAGGAAGCTCCGTACGAAGAGGGGTCAGCGAGGGGGTCGTGGAGGTTGAACTTCATGTTGAATTGGTGACCTTGTCGTTTATTTAAGTTGTCGTGTGAACTTATGGTGGTTAGTGTGATGAACTCGTCGTCTTGTTGAACTTGTCGTCTAGTGGATGAGAAGAACTTAATGTTTGTTGAACTTGTGGTTGTGTTGCAACTTGATGAAGTAGTGATTCAACTTGATGAAGTGTGTTGCAACTTGATGATGAAGTGGTTGTGCTTCCTTTGCCTTGCTGGGTTTTTTTGTAAAAAATTTACATGTTTGGCACTGCAAGTTAACTGTGAATGCTTGGCTTAGTTTCATAGCATTTCATTGTGATATCCATTGTGATAGTCAAAGTTGCAGAAATTTCACAGTGTAGCGACCTTGTTCTAGGCGCTAGAGGTCTAGGTCTAGCGCCTCATGCCTAGGCGCTATACATGTGATTTCTTTGCTAGAACCGAGTTCAGTAGCTACTGGACGTCTGTCTAGAGAGAATGCTACTTGTGTAGCGCCTAATTGTTAGGCGCTAGAGATATAGCGCCTTGTACAAAGGCGCTACACATGTAGCATTGCCTCTGGACAGAAGTCCAGTAGCTACTGGACTCGGTTCCAGCAAAGAAATCACATGTATAGCGCCCAGGCATGAGGCGCTAGACAAGAAGAATGAATGACTAATGCAATATTGCTAACCTTTTTTGCACAAGCTAAATACCTCCTTTCGGTATCAATTGATTGAAATGCCACAAATCTTTCACAAGGGGGTCCGTGCTCACACCTACAAGGTTGATTCAAAGCCAAGCCGCTCCATTCCGTGCACTCCATGGTCGATAGCTACAAATAAGGTAAATGAAATGAATACCCATTTACCCTACAACCATAAACCTCAAAGTGACACTCATAAAGAATATGCTAACCTCGCTAACCTGACTTTTCACATAATCATCATTGGCAGACGAGCACGAGCTTGCCGACAACCTATGCCAATTCATCCTATAATATCAATCATATCGATGACATTGCTTCATATCAATCTTGCCATTTCTTCACACAAAATATATTTTAAAGAAAACACATAATCTAATAACAAATATAAATCCAATGGAATTTAGGGTTTCACTAAGCCTAGCAATCCTAATTTGTTTTCGAAGACTACTACAACAATGCTAATGCTATACATCTAACAATAATTCCATTGCAACTACAAAGATTGAAAATCCATTTGAATCTAGGGTTCACCAAAAAATGCTCAAAAAGGAGAAATGGCATGGATCTAATGGATGAAAACTTAGGGATCGGAGGAGAATACCTTAGGAGATGATTTGAGAAAGAAATCCACGGTCAAAACCTTCAAATGGGGAAGATTTGAGGTAGATTTGAGAGGGGGTGACTAGAACATCACCTACCAGCAAGTCCCCTGTGTGTGTGTGGGGTATGTGTGGGCTGCTCGGGCGTGGCTTCGGCCTTTAAGTGACTCAAAGTCTAGCACCTAATCGGGGAGGTGCTAAGCCTTTGAGTGTAGCGCCTCTGGCAAAGGCGCTAGACATCCAAGGTGGGGCCCGGTGGGGGTCCAGCCTCGCCACGCTGGCAAGTGTATAGCGCCTTTGCTGGGGGGGGGGGGGCTAGATGTATAGGCTTAGTGCCTGGTGGTTGGACGCTAGACAAAAGGGTTAATTTTGTGAAATAGTTTGCAACTAGATTCATATTGTGAAATTGATTCGCAAAAGGGTTAAAAATGTGGATTTTGCCTTTTCCTGTAGTGTTCCCTTCATATGCATAAATTTACTACACCTAACAAGGACTCCTACATGAATTGAGTTGGAGTTATGGATGTGCTAGAAATTCCTAGATTCAAAATTTCTGGGATGTGATAGACTCAAAATCTTGCTAGAAATCTAGTGGAAGTATTTCAGGTCTACTGCATATAGATTAGAATCAAAGCTTGCATCAACGTAACATTTTACGCTAATATCCTCTTTGCATCCTTCATAGATAAAAAAAACATACCCTTGGTTCCTTTTAAATACTTTTGGATATTCTTCACTGCTATCCAATAATACCTTACATGATTACTTTGGAAATAATTAGTCATATTGATTTCCAGGACGAAATCAGGTCGAGTGCTCAGCATGGCATATATGATAGAACATTTGGCTGATTCATAGGGAACGATGGATATTTTTTCTTTATATTTAGCCAATGCTGGACACTGAGTCACACTCAATGGTCTACCAATTATCACATGCAACCTTTGCCTGATTGATACTCCCTCCGGTCCTGATTGATACTCCCTCCGGTCCTTTTTACTCTGCGCATAACTCTCAGCCCGGATACCAAGGAGAGAAAGACTGGATCAAAACTAGACTATTTACCCCTCATTTACGAAGAAATTCCTGGTACTTATTCCCTGCATGCAAGCACCTATGGTCGCGGTCCTTAATTCTAGCGCCCACGTACACCTCTCTCCGTGCCCTCTTTCTTTCTCTCTTCAGTTATTCATGCATGCACACATGTCGTTGTTCAATAGGGAAGAAGAACATCAAGCGGCATCCAATGAGAAAAAGGATGGCAGCGACGCTCAACTTGTGGACAAGCACGCCGAGCAAATGCTCAAGCGCGTGGACACCTCCATCATCCGGGTCTACGCCGCCCTCTGCGAGTGTGCCTCCTTCCGCAAGCATGGCGACGTTGGCGAGCGGGAGCGCGCCACCATCTGCGAGCCTGGCGTCGTCGTCGAGCAGGAGCGCGCTGCCTTCGTCGGCGAGCATGGCGCCGCCCTTGAGCGGGAGCGCGCTACCCTCGTCCGCGAGCGCGGCGTCTGTAGTGAGCACGTCGCCGTCCGTGAACGCACCACCTTCCGCGAGCAAGCTGTCCTCCGCGAGCAGACTGCCGTCCTCGTCCATGGACTGGATATCCTCTACGGGCTGGGTGTCCTCCCATAGCCATGGCTTCATGTCATCCATGGAGATGAATGGAACGTGAAGAAGGAATAATGAGATGTGGAGACGAACGGTGAAAAGCGGGGTAAAAGGAAATGATCACGAGACATAAACGATAGTACGCTGTAGCTTTGGTAACAAACAATAATTAATACGACGACACGCGTGCAATTAAGTACCACGCGGTGGGAGGGGTAGAATCGAAAAAAACTGCATGCAAACTCTAGGACGCAGAGCATTACTGGAAAAACTAGTTTTTCTTGAACGCAAAGTAAAAAGGGACCGGAAGGAGTACGTCACAAACGTATTTATAATTTTTACTTGTTTCATGCTTGTTTATATGATTTTGCTATTTGTTTTGATGCACTTTCATATCATTTTACAACATATTTGAGACTAATCTATTAACCAATTGCCTAATGTCAGTTTCTGTGCATCGCAAAAAAAGTTGAAAAATAAATATTGCCAAAAAATTCTGAAAATTCTAAGTTTACGGAAGCTTGCAGAGCCGCGAAGGGGTGCCAAGGGGGGACCGACAGCCTGGCCAGACGGCCACCTGGCGCGGCCAGGAGGGGGTGCCCCCTGTCCGACTGGCCACGTGTGGGACCTCCCTTGGTGCTCGTCTTCACCTCCATTTGTTCTACGACACAAAAAAATTCCATAAGGTTCTAGATATGTTCCCACTTTCTAAATGGCACGAGCGTGAGCGGTTGGGCCCCATTGTGGATGCCTTGGTGCCTTGGTTATAGTTGGTTGTTTCCTTTGTGCTATTTGTATTGTGCGCATTTCTTCCACGATTATGTCTGTTTGAACTCGAATATGTGGTTTGTGGTACTTTTTTTGATAAATGGTAAATCGGGAGTATGTGTGGAGACAGAGGAATGAGGACCGGGAGGTGGGTGGGTGGAGCGAGGTGGGCGAGATGAAGGAGGTGATAGTTGTGGGACTGTGGGGGAGGGTGGTTAGGATTGCTTTGGTGTGGATGCTGGATAGGGCTGCCACATCATCAATCTGCGTCTTTGTTTGTCTGACCAATTAGAACGGAATATATATATATAACACTTTTATCATATAATTTTGTGTTTTCTCTATTAATTCAAATGAAGTCTTTGATTAAAAATAATAGTTAGCGGGATTTTAATTTTTTATCACAATATATTGGGGTCATATTATGACATCATGCTATATTTCAAAAAAATTTAACTTTATTTGCATGTTCTAGAATTAAAAAACCCCTCAAACTCCATGTTCGTGGTTGACTTTTACTACGTACATCTTTGAAAATTCGTTTAATTTCTTTTATAAGTCATGTAAATATACTCAAGACAATAGATATGATTTTCAAGTTATTTCTTTGCACTATTTCATATATTCATAGTTTAGTTTCGAATTATATCCATTACATGCCTAGAAATGCAATAAATGCTAAAATACAGAAAATGAATCCGGAAAAGTGGGTAATTTTAAGATGGATGGTTCTATGGTGTATGTTGAGTGTATAAATAAATTTGAAGGTCAAACGATGAAGGAAATTTCAATTCATCTTCAAACTTGAGCTAAAGAGAGATTGGTCGCATATGCCCTATTCATGTCATCTAAATTGTGGTACACGAGCTATTCTGCCCAACTCTGCCACTTTGCTTCCGATGTTATTTTCCTCCTCAAGTATGTCGCGTTCCTTTCAATTAACGTAAAAAACGTCGCACATGAGCTATTCGCCTGAAAATTAACTTACTTATGCATACGAGTGGTGCATGCCTATGTATTCTGATTGTGTGTTTTTGTGAATTTAATTTGTCTGGTTGATATCAACATAAATAGAGCCCAACCACAAAATTGTGATGCAGTCTGCGATGAACAATAGTCACTGACATGATGAAATGGCATTACAACATTACGGTACACATGCAGTGGGTCACCAGTACCACACAGGAACAGGAAGGCTAATTGTAGCTTGGCATGATGAGAAAGAATCAGAGGCGCTCTTCAGTGGTTTCGTAGTGGAAATTATAGCTATTGACACCAGTGAATAAGCCGTCGTGCAACGTATTCTCAACGACTTGTCCTGTGATGAGAATATCCCTCTGCCTATAGGAGAAGGGGACATCAACGAAACCTTGCGTCGCAGCGGCAGTCAGTATGACCCTGGTCATGGAAGGCACGATGGCCTCGTACTTGGCCTCCAGCGTCTTTGTTTCCTCGGTGGTTTTGCCCCACACCTGCTCGGTGCTGACTTCAGTGGACATGCCAACCTTGCCATCTGCTATGATGGGGATTCCCGCTCTGAAATTGACCTCCACGCCGATCTTGAGGCCAACGGTTGAGGTAAAGCTCCTGGAGTCCGTCACCTGGTACCCCATGGTGAGCGTCTTGTTGTTGGGCTGGCTGGTGCGGTTGGTTGAGGTCACGTTGGGTATGTACATAGGAGTCTCGCCGTAGATCCTGGCCTCCGAGAGCCTGAAGTTGACGTTGTCGATCTGTCGCTCAAGGACGGCTTCCTCCACCCGTATCCTGGCTTCCACCGTGATGGTACTCACGGCAGCGTTGAGGCAGCTCCTCTTCTTGTCGGCGGTTAGCCGCTTGCAGTAGTTGATGTTTCCCAGGTTCTGGAGCGCGAAGTAGTCCGACACTTGCACCACCCTGAACCGCGTGTCCTGGTTCCTGCCGGTGGTGTCCGTGTTGTCGGCCCAGATCCAGTTCGGGCTGCGCCTCCAAAACATGCCGAAATGGTTGGATTTTATTCGCACGATCCCGCCGACGTGCTCCGGGAAGATGGTGTTGATCGCAGTTGGATCTGCGATGTCCGTTGCTGCGAACTCCAGGTAATTGTACTTCTGGATGACCCTCGCGCTCAGGTACAGGTCGTTGTCTCCTTTGAAAACAACATATTTGGGCAACACCATCTGCGACAGCTCCAGGATAGTGAATTCATTCAGAGATTTATCTTGGCCACCACGTCCTCCCCTTCCCAAATTCAAGTAGGCTTCTTCTTCAGCTGTCTCTGCGGCTCTTCCAGATTCACTCTCAGCCTGCTGGGGACGGAGGAACCTGCAATATCAACTTATATCTGTATTATTGTGTATACTATTATCTGGACTACACAAGCATGCTACCCGTACATATATAGCTGTTTTTCCTCTCTAATCTATTATTAACTATTACTACTAGCTTATATTCATCGTCGAGGCTCTTCTACAAGAATAACTTCAATAATACGACGGAACTGATATTTTATTTCATTGCTGCAACTGATAAAAAGTAGTACGACAGAGTGCAAGCTAGCTCCCAACTTAATCTGCAGAGTAGGTAGATCTAACAAAACCATATGGAGTTGGAGATACCTGACGGAGAGATTATTGTCCATGTCCGTGAGGGGGACGGGCTCAAAAAGCGTGCACGACGACATGGAAATGTCGCCGTCCGGCTCATTGACGACACCGATAGTCCAGTGGCCCTTGCCATGTTTGGCCACCCAATACTTGTTGTTGTGGCAGCACCTGACGTGAAGAAGCCCGTCGTGTTCCTTGGATGGCTCCAGGAAGAACCTTGTGTACGGGCTTGCAAGGACATCGACTTGGTCGTCGTTGTCGGCGCCCGTCAGCTCCTCAGTGAAGAACTCGCCGCCGGCACGCTCCTCGCTCCCTGCACGCACGCTCTGCAGGTACTTGCCGGTATGCTTTGATCGGAAAGCTACGCATTTCGGCGAACCTATCAATGGAAACATTTCTCCACCTTTGTGTGTGTGTGTGTATATGCTCGTGGCTAGCGAAAACCGAGTAACCAATGTGTGAGGCCGGCCGGCACACAATCTTTCAGCTTATCCTTATCCGTGCTGGTGCAGGCCTATCCATTTAACCACGAGACCCCCCTCCCCCACAACACACAAACATCATGTGCAGGCGAGCTTATCTGCCAGGTTGGCCTTTTCACCTTTGCAAATATGCTTATTTTTCCTTATCCATCCGTTATCACCTTAGTGCATCGCCTCCAGGAAACGGCTCTAGCGGGAACCCCAGCCACCAACACCGCCACTTCCTCCTGGACTCCCCTTGTCTCACCACCGCTAGAGGAGCTGCCGGCTTAGCCCGCGCCACTCACTCCTTGAATAATTAATAAAATGACTGCTGATGCAGAGGCCAGGGATCATTCTCTTTTTATTTTAAACACGGTCTCTCACTCCCAGTCGAGGTTCATCGTGGTTCCAAGATTAGGACGCTCCACACAGTTAATCTAGGTTTGGATGGGGCGCAACCGCGCAAGCGGCACCCTCGATCGCGGTCGGCAATGTGGGTTGAGGCTGGTTGTTCCTTTCTCACTGGTGGCCGCATCGGATCAGATCGGCGAACATCTTGATCAAGTGTTGATTAGGAAAAAAATATTCTTTACACTAATCATTGTAACACCTACAGACGATCGTACCGGCGTGGTTGCGAGATGCAGCCATGATACGAACACAGATAGCTATCACTTGATTCATTATCTAATTTCTCAGAGGATCCTGAATACAAGTACGTAGTTTGGGTAGCAGCAAGAAGGGGATCATGAGAGCCAGAAGGTGGGAGAGGAGATACACGCCCAATGGACCGGGAATAAGCTCGCACGTTTACATGTAGTTGGTGATTTTTGTCATGATGGAGGGGGGGTATCGCTCCGAGTCTATAGGAGGGAGACATCCTTCTTATCAATAGACACTGATAAAAAACCAACCCAAAAACAGTTCTCATCTTAGCCGCCTCCAAGCCTCATCGGCCTTCTCCCTGCGGAGCAGCGGCGCGAGGAAACCAGTAGTCTCGAGACTTTCCCTGTCATCGGCGACCTGCACGGGTAGCCGGGCGATAAAGTTCTGGGCAGCGTATCTGCACGACTGCTTCGTCTTCCACGACTACATCAATAGCCATCGACTTCATCAACTGTCCATCAACATCGTTCGTATGCACTACCATCTTGTCATCATCAACCCTGATCTGTGATCGATCATATTTCATGTCATCTAGTAGTGGGATTCTGTCCATGTCTATCTCATATGCGATGTTAGATATTATGATTGTGACCGCATGTGTATTTTTGGTAGATCTATCTATGTCATCCATGGTATCACATAAACTCGGAATCTTCTATATCTAAATAGGGGAACCCCACTTGATGATTTTCCTGCCTTCCCATGAAGCCATGTCACTTCAATTGTTTTAGCCGGTGATTACGTATAGTTGAGAAGCCTACAACCGTTTGATCAAAGGTTTAAAAAATTACTAAGGTCTGCCACCGCTAAGTTTTTTTTTTGAGGCAAAACCACTAGCTTTATTGATCAAAATTTGCAACAGGAGTTATACAAATTGGGTCGTGAGGATAGGCAAGCCACACGTGGCGACACTGATCAAGTCTACTAGAGAATTTTGCGATTTTCTGAGCATACGAATTTAAAAACTTTGGTTCTAAGATAAAACTACAAGCATGAAAAATAGATTTCCTACTGTTTATTTCCTTAATAATGTTGCCGTAAAGACCCCCATAATTTTGGTAGATGTTGCTGATCACTTGCTTTGAATCAGAGGTGATGACGAAGTTCCTTAGAAGAAGATCTTTCGCCAACGCCAAAACTTCCCGGCAAGCTATTGCTTCAGCCACCGCTAAGTAGAAGATACCGTTTCGTTCGCCGCTGGACTCTCAATCTTTGGCCTGCCCATTGAAAGCCCATATCCATCGTTCAATAGTAACACGGAAAAAAAGAACCACTCTTCCGTCATCAAGATCATTGGCTAAAAAACCTGCAAACACGCCGCCGCCAGCATCCCTTCCATCGACTGTGCCACCTGCCCTTCCATGTCCAGCGCTGCGGCGACTTATGCTCTCCCACCAGCCGCCGCCACCACCCGTTCTTGCCTCCACCCTACTGCCCTCACCGCCGTCAATCCCCGGCGAACAACCTCTCCAAATATGCGGGATCCAGCCACCGCCACCATGGATTCCGCCGCCGCCGGTGACTTACACCGCCACGCCCAACAGCCCAATGGCGCCCACCTGCCAGTGACCAGCGCTCCATAGATGAGCATTAACTCCATCAAATTCCTTCGTTTTCCCCGCTTTTATGTGGCAATTCCTTCCACTTTCATGCCACAAATGCACATGAAACGGCTTTGTAGCACTCCATTTACGTCCCTCATTATCTCTTGCTTCTTTACCCTGCAAATGCGTTCAAGATTGTGCTTATAACCCTTTGAACTGCCATATCACGAACGCCGGCTCACATCCACGCCTGGGAAGTGGGAATGACTTGTGCCCTGTAGGTGCACACTCCCTCTTTTCAGTCCTCTCTGAATATTTCTATCCTCACAGTATTATGCTTTCCAATTTCTCAGGTTGTGCTAGGGATGAAAAGATGCTGAGCATGTAGGTCTTTTGCTGCTCAGATTGGCTTACTTCACAGGTCGCTTGCTCCTTGCATTTCATTCAGCCGGACGGGCAGTACTAATCTGGGTATATAATCAATCAGTTGGTGATATAGATGCTCGCAGAAATTTGGGATTTATAGTGTCATCAATCTGGTTAGTTTCTCTCACTGTCCTTACCAATTTTTGTTTACTTGCCGTTGCAGGTCTATTCGATTTTGCTAGCACTATGGGATCACCGTTTGTTTCTTCTCAACTAATGTTAATCTATGTGCAGGGAAGATTACTACTTGATATGCAATTTTTAATTACATTACATACTCAGGCTATGTGTAGATCGGTACATGTTGCATGATAGGATCAGTTGTACTAACACATTAATATTTTGTGTTTTGCTAGATCATTGATAAGAAGTAGAGCTTCTTCATTGTTGGATGCATGTCATTCATGGTGGGATGCAGCTACCAGCCCTTGGCATGACGTCTCTAAATTGCTTGCCTTACCAGGATGCAAAAACTGTTTTATTTGGCTTGGTGAATTGGTCACACGCTAATTCAGATAAGCTATTGTGATGTGGATAAATCTACAAAAATAAATTTGGTTGGCCTGTCTACTTTTGCACGGATAAACTTCAATAGTCGAAGCAACATATGATAGAGAATGTGGGTCCAACTCTCATCTCATAGCTTAGAGGTATCCTATCCGACCTATGAATGATGTATGGTATACCCGCATCCACCCAGTCTTTCACGTCAGTCAGCTCAAGAAACACTATGTGATTCATATGCCTGTAATCCTTAATTCATTAGCATACAAACATTGTGATCATTGTTTTTGAAATGTCATGTACTTAAGAAATCAACTAATCATGTATATCCTGAAGGTCTAACTCTATTTCCCTTCCAGCTTTCCAACGCGGATGATTAAACATTGAGATGTTTATATCGTGAGTTATAATTATGCAAGGATTTCATGTACTTGCTTAGTTTTTGAAACAATAAGTCTATTTAATTAGCTTCAACAAGTATGCTATTCTGAACTTTAAAGCCTCTTATAGCTTATGTGATAAGATAATTTATGCTGCATACTTCTGTTAAACACATCCTCTATTCTCTAGGATTTCATGAAATATTTAGTAGTTTTACATACGACGGGAAATATACTCATTCAAGATGAAGATATGTTTACGATAATTAGCCTTCGGATTGTTAGCTGCACCTGCATGGCCATAGAGTTGTATTATATGTTCACTCTCTGTTAAAGAACCAGGCTTGCAAGTTAGTAGTAATCTCCAGTATAGACTGTAGGATTCACAAATGGATATCATTGAGCTAATAAATTGATATTGCTTTTGCTCTTATGGGTCACTACATGCAAATATTTGTAGGTTTGTGTATGGTGAGTGTCGCTAAAACTGCATTCTTTTATGGTTTATAACCTGAAGGTGCACATCATTTATCACTTCATTTTGTATTTGTTTTGCAGATTATGAATGTCCTTCTCGAGTCATTTTTCGATGCTAATTGCACTAATCATTTTAGTTTTTCTTCCTCCATTCATGTTGATCCAACATCATCTATTCAGAAAGCTAAATAGATTTTAAGGCCAATAATACAAGCTAAGGTTGAACTTTTGTTACTCTGCTATTTAAATTTAGAGCTGGCACTATTGCCTAATATTGTGAAACACACTCCTCTTTTATTGTACTGGTGGTATTTCTCTCCTGTTAGAATATATAGAGATTTTGTTAGGCCTTAACAACATGTGATGTTTCAATCTGGTATTGAAAGCCAGTCAGGATCAGTGGAAGATCCAGTAAGAGAACTAGAGCTGTGACGAAGGAGAGACATGTGGAAAAGAGTTGTAAAAGGAGTGAGATATGAAAAAGAGTTGTAAAATTAGACTACATGTGTTCCTTGAAAAAATGTTTGGACTATCTTTCTTTCGATTTTATCAAATTTCAACCACACAGTAGTTTGATCATGAATGATATATAGAATTGTTAAATCAAACGGAGATAGATAGTACTCCTGCAATGCAGATAGTCATTCGTACAAATGACAATACTAAATGCAAAGACATTGGTTAGTTTGCAATTCAGACTTATATATGTCGATAACTTTTCCACCAATGATTACAATGAAGAAATATATATTTTATTCAATGGTTAAAATTTTCATCTTGATGCATCAATTTTTGTTTATTAAATCTCCGCATCAACGCGCGGGATATCACCTAGTTATATTAATTCTAGTACATGCTATATTTCCAACACTATACTCCTCAATAAAAACAAATATTCAAAGATGAGTCCAAGCTTATATGCTCCTGCACAAAGTGATCCTCGAAAAGTCATACGAAAAAAAAAACCACTATCTTGGCTGACAGCTGACTCGACCACGCTGGATTCTAGCTTCATGCCTTTGGGGAGACACACAAACGATGCAAGAACCATGAATACCTATATGCCCAAACTAATCATGGATCAATTAGTTAAATTCAATAGCAGGCAAACAATACCAAGCATAACCCTAAATTGTCGTGAAAAGCAAGACGAGTGAGTATATGTATCGACCAAGGTGATGCTCTGAGCACATGTAAATTTTCCTGTCAACACAGCAGATACACTACTATGGCGGTCCATCTACAATTAGTCTTGCTGGCTTATCGTGCATCGGGAGGAGAGATGCATATTAATTAAGTCGGTTTTCTTTTTTGAGGAACACAGTACACGTTCATATACACGAGTATACAATCACCCTATGACGCACACACGCACACCCTATCCCTATGAGCATCTTCGCAATACTGAGCCGGTACATCATCTTAAGATTAACGAAGCCACCACCTCGTCTTCGACGGGAACGTCTCCTCCCACTGAAAGCGGATCATCGGAAGCCCTGGAATAAATTCAGGAAAATGCGAGCACCATTGTCAAATCTGGGATTTGAACTCTGATGGGTTGGGGATACAACCATCGGGAGCAGAGATGCATATTAATTAAGTCGGTTTTCATGAGTATACGTATCCAACTCCAGCTCGAGGCAACCATTTGCAGAAAAAATACAAAAGAATCGAGGCAGGCAACGAAAGAGTGATTTGAACCTATCTTTCATTTTCTTACTATATGTATCTATAATATTTAAATAATTCATCTCCACTAACTTATTTTTCTTGACATGCAAGCTATTCAAATTATCAAGTAGGTTCATCATGCAAAACTCTTTTCCACTAACACTTCATACATTTTTTTTAGATAAAGACACTTTATACATATACTCTCATTAAATCCGCATGCACATGAAATTATCACAAATAAAAAAATTATGCACTCAACTTTTTATTAAAAATTAAATTATAAGTTACCTTGCATTTTATTTTTATTAAAAATTAAATTATAAGTTACCTTGCATTTTATTTTTATGTGCAACATTTTTTTTATGAATTTCAATCATTGTTTTAGGTTTAGAGAAGGCTGATGTGCCATTCTCTCTACTCAACATTGTTTTTCATCTCATATCATCTCGTTGATATATTGTTAAGGTCATAAATTATTATAAAAAATCACACTCATTTTTTTATTTTTATTAAATATTCTTATATTTTTACCCTAAATAGTTTCTCTTTCAAAAAGATTTTATAATCAAATTATACTATATTTCATAATTTTCTCATATTTCAAAACATTAAAATATTTTTTAAAAGTTTCCGCAACAACGCGCGGGTATCATCTAGTTATAGGTTAGTGTTGGTGGGTTATTTATTTATTTATATTTTGAGGGGTGTCTTGCTGGCTTATCATGCATAGGGAGGAGAGATGCATATTAACTAAGTCGGTTTCCATAGGTATACGTATCCGTCTCACATCTTCTGTTTGCGGACGATTCTTTGATCTTAATGCAAGCAGATCAACAGAATGCGTCCAGCCTCCGGCAAGCGCTGGATGAATATTGCGCGGCTTCTGGCCAGCTTGTTAGTGAGGCCAAATCTGCTATCTTCTTCAGCCCATGCACTCCGGTTCAAGTGAGATTGGATGTCTGCACCTCATTGAACATCATGGCTGAAGCAGTTTCAGATAAGTACCTGGGATTACCTCCGATCGTGGGAGTGGACCGTTCGGATTGTTTCCAACATCTTGTTGAAAGGGTCCTAAGCAGAATCAGAGGTTGGTAGGAGAAGCTCGTATCAGTGGGGGCAGAGAAATTCTTCTTAAATCGGTCATTCAAGCCATTTCATCGTATGCAATGTCTGTGTTTAAATTGACCAAGGAAATCTGCAATAGCATCACCTCCACAATGTCCAAATATTTGTGGGGAGATGATGATCAGAAGAAACACATGCACTGGTTCGCATGGTGGAAAATGTGCGTGCCAAAAGAGAAGGGTGGCATGGGCTTCCGTGATCTACACTGCTTCAACCTCGCCTTGTTGGCTAAGCAATCTTGGCGGCTCCTGAGTGAGCCAAATTCTTTGTGTGCTAGAGTTTTGAAAGCAAATTATTTCCCAGATGGTGACCTGTTAAATTGTCCTTTGAAGAAGGGTAGTTCCTATACTTGGCAAAGTTTGTGGAGTGGCTTACAAACCTTCAAGAAAGGTCACATTTGGAGAGTGGGAGATGGGTCCTCAATAAATATTTGGGAGGACCCCTGGATCCCTAGCAGCCCCAGTAAGAAGATCATGACGCCGAGAAATAATATTGTGATTACCACAGTGTCTAAGATCATCGATGCTGAGAATAGGGTTTGGGATGAGGACCTTATAAGGGAGATTTTCTGGCCAGTTGATGCCCAACGTATTCTTCATATCCCCCTGGCAATGGGAATGATGACAGACTTTGTAGCTTGGCATCCCAATAAGCATGGGGATTTTTCTGTGAGATCGGCATATCATGAAGAATGGGAAATCCAGCACGGACGAAAGTTGAGGAGAACAAATTCAAACCAAACCTCAGGTACTAATCCGGTCTGGAAAACCATTTGGAAATTGCGAGTGCCTACAAAGATCAAGATCCATCTCTGGAAAACAATTCTGGGTGCTATACCGTGCTATGGGGTTTTGGCAAACAGACACATGAGATCAAGCTCGCAATGCCCTCTCTGTACTGCTGATTGCGAGAGTATAAAGCATGTTCTATTCCAATGCCCGAGAGTTATGGAAATTTGGAGAATTATTGGCCTGAGAAATCTGGTGGAGGAGATCGGCACACTGGAGCGGGATGGTTGTGCCGTACTACTTGAGTTACTTCTATCTAAAAGCAAGATTCAATCACATATCAGCGATGTCCACCGGAGCGACCTCATAGCTACCACAGTCCGGTATGTTTGGTGGGAAAGGAGACAGTTCACGCACGGGGAGAATATTTTTGAACCACCGAGATCTGCACATGCGATAACAACCCTGGCAAAGAATTTTTCTAGATCAAGAGGCAAAAAGGGAGGAGTCTTACGCCATGGCTGGAAACCTCCTGCCGGGGGCTGCTACAAACTAAATGTCGATGCATGTTTCAGTGATGACTCCGGCTCTGGAAGCACGGGTGCAGTTGTGCGAGACCAGAAGGGAACGTTCCTGGCGGCATCGTGCAGCGACATTCCTTTTGTTGAAGATGCGAGCTCTGCTGAAGCGAGGGGGCTGCGGGCCGGACTAATCCTGGCAAATGAACTGGGACTGGATAATGTGGTGGTGGAATCTGATTGTGCGGATGTGCTGGACACCATGAACAATGGTGGTAATTCACTTGGGCCAGCAGCAGCAGTCTATGAGGAACGCTCCTTAGCAAATAATTTTAGCTTTATCAAGTTTCAGTTTTGTCCTAGGGAAGCAAATAGCGTAGCAGATCTTTTAACTAGACATTCGGAACCCACTAGAACTATAAAGTGGTGTGAGGAACCACTTGGTTTCCTCTTAGATGTATTAGCAAACGATGTATCTTTGTTTTCACATGCAATATAGAGGCAGTGGGGGCCTTTCCTGCTGTCATAAACCCTCAAAAAGGTATACGTATCCAACTCCAGCTCGAGGCAACCATATGCATAAAATACAAAAGAATCGAGGCAGGCAACGAAAGACTGATTCGAACCTATTCGAAACCGATCGGGAAAAGACAGCCCGTACGTCCATCGAATTAGCCTAGGGTTGTGGTAACAAAAATAGGTCGTCCATCGTCTTCTCAACCTCAGATCGATCGATGGGCCTCCGACGGCGCCGTACCAATCGCACCAAACCGAGCACGCCATGGATGACGATGCCAGCCCGGTGGTCCGATCTCCCGGACGACCTCATCCGCGTGGTTTACAGCAAGGTGACGGGCCCAATCCCTCGTGTCCACTTCGCTGCCGTGTGCAGGTCATGGCGGGCGGCAGCGACCACGTCTCGCCTTCCGGCGCCACCCGTCTTCCCGTGGCTCCTCTTCTCCCCCTCCTCCGACAACGGCAAGGCGAGGAAGAGCCACCTATACTGCCCCGAGAAAGGCGGCATCTTGCGCATCTCGCTGCGCAGCCGGGCGGTCGCCGGCAAACGGTTCGTCGGAGCTCACGATGGCGGTTGGGTCGCCGTGATAGGGGGTAAATCATCGAAGCAGCTTCTGATCGCGAACCTCTTCTCCGGCACCGTGGTGTCGTTCGCTGCAAGAGACTTGAGAACACTATCTTCGGATTGTCTAGGCTATATACGCAAGGTTGTCTTCTCAGAATCCCCTACCTCAAGCAGCTGCATCCTCGCCGCCATCACCCTACGGGGCATCGCTCTCTGCAAGATCGGTTGTCCGGATGGTGGATGGATCGTAAAAGAACTGGATCAGCTACAACTTACCGACATCACCTTCTACAAGGGACAACTCTATGGCATCACTACGAGGTGCGCGCAGCTTGTCAAGTTTGAAATAGGGATGAACAAAGACGGTGGGCTGCTGGTCACCATTCATCCCCAACACCTCAAGATTACAGCACACGGCGCTGTACTCTACTACCCGAAGCCGGACTATATTGTTGAGCTCCACGGCAAGCTAGTGATGGTGGTCAAGATCTGGTCATCACACACCGACCATGAGCATTCCTTCAAGGTGTTTGAGCTTGCTAATGAATCAACCACAGAGGACGACACTCACAAGTGGAAGGAAGTAACGAGTTTGGGTGACTACGCCCTTTTTGTAGGAAGAACATGGTCCAAGGCGGTGTATGTGTCATCGTCTGGGCGAGGCGAGGTACAGAGAAGTTGCATCTATGCAGACAATATGACGTACGTGACAAGTTTAGAGGGACGTGTAGACCGTGTATATCCGGTGCAAAGCCAAAGAAGTCACAACGCCACAGAGAGCATCAAATCAGGAGGATCGTATCTAGTTGAAGGTGCTGATCGAAGTGGCATATGGATTATCCCTCCGAATTCCTAGACCGTGCTGACTGTGTAGTGTATCCTTCACGAGACGAAACGTTTGATCACTTTTATAGAAAAATCTATCAGCATCCACACTATGAAACCAATATCATTAGAAGCATCATGACATTAGTTTTTATATAATATATTTTTTTTGTTGTAGATGTGAATACTTTTTACTATAAATTTAATTAAACTTTATCAAGTTTGACTTTGACCAAATCTTATATGCGAAGTAAAAAGAAACGGAGGAAGTACTTTTTTGTAGAACACCCTCCGTTGTGTCCAAGAAACTGATGGACGGTAGACCCCCATCCTTCCTAAACCCTCAAGCTCTTGTTTTCATTTTCCTCATGCTTCTAATTATCTTTCTTGTTGCTTTCCTTATTTTGTCCATTGGATCTTGACATATGGTCATTTTGAAGAAATAGTCATTTACAGGACACCACTGGAATAAACTTTCAAAGTTTCTCCCATTTGAGATTTTTTATGCATTTCCTGACTACATGTGTTAAATCTCTTTCGACCGAAATGAGGAATACGTCCATTTATATTAAATGATATCTCACAAGTCACAAGGGATACACATGATCGATTAATCCGCTGAAAGAGCATATAAGTCAAATAGCCACTAGATAAACATAATCTAACTAAATAGTTTAGGAGATTATTAAATCTATGCATCCATTGATCGGTAGTGGCATAGATGTCTAACAGTCGCCCTTCCAAAGGAAGAGCACCTCACAATATATTATACCGTCAATTTAATGGCTTTACATTCGCATAGTGGCAGCAAGTGCGAGCATCCTCACATATGCATCTGTGGATATTCCAGCCAAGATCAGTACATATCTTATTGCACACACTAATGGTGCAGACTGTTTCCGTCCTTACACACCCAAGAATAGGTCCAAGGTCCATTGTACCTGCCCAAGGAATAGTCACAACATCTACAACCAATCAGTACATTGTTAGACAAATACAATTGAAGAGATAGTATCTATTAATGAGTAAACAGGGAAGAAATATTTACGTGCGCTCCTCTCAGCTGCTTGGCAGGACAAGGAAGCAGTGGACATGAGAATAATAGCCATCCAGCACAACGCCCATATGTTCCTCATAAGCGCCATCGTTCGCATGCAGTTGGCTATTGTTCTTCTGCTGCTCCTTTCTTGTGGCTTCGTCACTTTCGCTAATGTTTATATAGAGAGGGTGTCTAAAGAAATTAAAAGGAAACTTGTAAATGCATACCAAAGTTTATCGTTTGGATATCCTTTTAATAATTGGGTTCTTAATATTTGGGACATTGGAAGTAATTGGTTTACTAAATAATGAAGACGTATATTATGCCTAAATTTAGTTATATGTTAATTATATCATTTTATTGATGATTAAAAAGAAATACCGTTATATTTTGGACCTAACCCATGTGACTATGTGAGGCTGGCATGGCATACCACAACACTGGCAGCACTTTGTGTAGCAGTTTTTAGTGGGCCCGCCCAGTAGGAGGGATATCTAGCAGGTTTTTTCTCTCTTTTAGCGAAGCTTTCATTTTATTAATTTTCCATTTTAATTGGTTATATTCAAAATAGTGTAAATACACATACTTCAAAAGTTAGTTTACTTCACAAGTACTCACTCCGTCTCATAATACAATAACGTTTTATAAGCTAGTATAGTTTAAAAAACGATACTACATTATGGGACAGAGGTAGTACGCGTGAAATTTAAAAGATGTCAATCCAGTGTAAAACATTTATTTGCAAAAGTTTTAAAAATGTTTGTACCATTCAAAAAAATTGTTATAACATTTATACAATATTCATGTGTTTAATAAAAATAATTGTGATTCTTTAAAATATATAGCCCGAGGGCGCGCTCGAGGCTTCCCCTGCTACACCCCTCACCGCCCTGTCGACCAACAGGCATAGCCACCACCGCCACCCTATAGGTCAAATGTGGGGCACAAGTACAAGGCCGGGGGCGCTCGGAAATGTCACCTCTTCCAAGATGATGGACTCGGAAAAGGGACAACCTAGGAGTTGTTGTCAACTACTGTTCTTTGCCGAAAGCTATGCTCTCGAAAAGTCGGACACGTGTCATAACCTAGGAAATGGTTTTTATTTTTTCGAGCGGTCTCTCGGAAAGCATTTTCTGAATGAAATTTGAATTTTTATAGTGCGTTCTAAGATCAAAAATCACTTAGCAACAAGATGTAGATATTCTTGACGACACAGCAGTCAGCAAGTACGCTACTTATAATGATCGATATGTAATTAATCTTCCTTGTATTGAGCTGGCTAGCATATACAGGCAAAACAGGTCGTCCATCGATCGTCGTCGGCGGATCGATCACGATCAATCGGCCGGCCGGCGGCGTAGTACCCCTAGCATCAAACCGAGCACGCCATTGATGGAGATGCCAGTCCAGTGGTCCGATCTCCTCCACCTGGTCTACAGCAAGGTCGCTGGGCCGCTCAACCGCGTCCGCTTCGCCGCGGTATGCAGGTCGTGGCGAGCCACCGCAGTCACGTCGCGGCACGCGGCGCCGCCCGTACTCCCATGGCTCATCTTTAGGGACGCCCGGGATGACGAGAACAAGACGAAGGTGTACTGCCCCGAGGATGGCCACGTCTTCCGCATGTCACGTCTTTTCGTTGGAGCCCATGACGATGGCTGGATCGCCGTGCTTGGGGCCGACATCCAACTCGCCGTCGTGAACCTCTTCTCCGGTGTCGAGGTGCCACTCCCCGCTAATAACATGTGTATGATCGTCCAAAGTAGGTGGAGAGACAACAAAATTAAGATAGTCTTCTCAGAATCCCCCGCCTCAAGCGGATGCATCCTCGCCACCATCACCCCTCGATGGGGTGTCGCCTTCTGTGGGATTGCTTGTCCGAACAACAAGTGGACGGAAACAGGACTAGGACTAAAGGTTGTAGACATTGTATTCTGCAATGGACAACTATATGGCCTCACCATCCTCGAGGAATTGGTAAGATGGCAACCATGTGGTCATCGGCGAACCCCACCGATTATCAGTCCGAACAACAGATTATTCTATCATGTACCTGAAGAACATCATTGATCTAGACGGCAAGCTAGCGATGGTGGTGACGATCTGCAGGTCCCCTTCACGTGAAGCCGTTGACAGGCCTTTCTTCAAAGTGTTTGAGCTGCTTGTTGATGAATCGACGAACGATTACACCCACGAGTGGAAGGAGGTAACAACTTTGGATGATTGTGCTCTTTTTCTAGGGGAAACGTGGTCCAAGGTTGTGTACATGTCGGCTGTTAGACGCGGAAGCTTAAGGTTGCAAAGAAACTGCATATACAGTATCCATGACCCGGTTTGCTCAACGAGGTTGGAAGATCATGGTGACGACTATCTATATTCTTCGAGTGACGATGCCATGTCGAAGATTAGATCGTATGTGGTTGCTCGTGCTCAAGGTGGCATGTGGGTTCTCCCTCCGGATTTTTAGCCAACTGAGGGTAGTGTAGTGTGGCATCTTCAAGCGTCAGCTTAGTATACATGATGTATTAATTAAAGTCAAACTTTACGATATATATAGAGTTATAGACTATAGGTTGTAGTATATACAAATTCACGGTTTAGGCTAACGTATATGTGCCTTGTTAAATTAGCCACCAACAAGGATTTTTGATATATATATGTATGAATCATTCATTCTTGTGTTACTTTTGTGGGTTAATGTTTTTGACTATGTGTTTCGACTACACATTTTTTCCTTTTTATGCTACAATCAGTTTGAGTTCATGGTGAACCCGTATTGTGCAATGACACATCCCCTACCACATATAACAACTCATATCGGATCCTTATGTAATTCAAACAAGCACCTAGAGGATATATAAACATGTGTGTCATATGGTCTACGTCTACATTGTGTAGTAACATGTGTTAGTCATGACAGAAACACAAACATGATGTCATCGCCAACTTGGATGACACCATTCATACAATAGGTCATGTTGCCCCCCCTCCCCCTCCACTGCACACACTCAAGGAGAAGCACATGTAAAAGAATCTTTATCCGGTGTGTGCATCTTAAACATTGTTTGATATAATCATCGTGGTATCTTTTTATTTTGGTAGTTTTAATTTGTTGTGGGGTTGCAGCCAAAACTTATAACATGTATATAATGTATATATTTAGGACGCTTCTAAGTTTCACACGTGTGACACGAAGATATGGCAATTCCGAAAGTTTTCGATGGCAAATTTAGTATAGTGCGGATGGCAATTTTAGTTGTTTACACATGATAATTTCTTCATCACATGGCAATTTTTTTTCTTTTTACTTTGTTTTTTTTATGATGGCTATTTTAGTTAAAAAAACGTCAGGGCGGAGAGGCTTCCGCCATGATGCCAGGCACTTATCTTTTGCCTATATTTAAGAACCTATATATTCTAATCACCCATAATAGAAAAGGTGGATGGAAGTTTTCCAAAAAAAATTGGACCATGATTCTCAAGCATTCAAGGAAATAATTTTTTTACTCGATTTGAGAAAAGAATCTATATATGAATAAATAAAAATGAAACATTCATTTTTTTTAATATAAACTACAAGGTAACAGCCTCACAATGCTTTGCCAAGCGGCAGATTAGTGGAGTATGGACGCTGGGAAGTCATATGTTTCACTATGCAATTGCACTTACTTTTTATTTCTCATGAAATCATTGTTCTCATTAAAGATAGATTAGCCCTCGCGTCACTCCTGTATGAACATGGGCAATGGCACCTTGCCTCAGCGATTCTCCCTTCTTCTCCTCTCCTTATCTCCATCGGAGGTGGTCACCGGCATGCCGTCGGGCCACCAGTGAAGGTGGCGGTGATGATCTGGTCACACTGGCCTCTCGTGGGGGATTGCGGAATCGTGATGGCGGCCATGGATGGCGGTGCGTCATCAGCAAGTGCCGGCCACGGGTTTTCGTTGTTGTCCTCGGTTGCTTGGGCAGTGAGGTTTGCGATCCCTTTTATTCATGTTGCCCCATGTTGCTTGTGCGCTACCACAATAGACCATAGGGTGGCTCCGCTCGGAAGTTGTGGCAGTTGTGGCACCCTTTGTTGTTGTCGTCGGGATGGTGGGCCTAGAGCTGGCCGGGATGGTTCTGGCACCTTGGCTCTCGGCCATCGCACAAATCAGCCTTTCATGCTCCTAGATCTGGCCATGTCGGCTTCGGGGTCGATGGGCTTGGATGGGGTTCTTTCCGGCGAGATGACAATCAAATGAATCAATAGTTACGTGCTTCATTGTTATTGGTCTGTGTGTGATCACTACAGCCGACGACGATGGCCTCGCTGCGGATTGCGGTGACCATCGAAAGGTTTTCGTGAAGATTACTCACTTCAGATCCAATGTTTACCTTCGATGATGAGATGCAATCTATGAACGACGGGCCAAGACAAAGCTCGATAGATGCTTCGTCGACCCGCATCAATCTCCATCGCACTAGGAAGATTGGCGCCCGTTGCCACCTGCACCTAATTTGCTCGGCGGCGTAGACTGGCTGTGGCGAGAGGAAGAAAGGAGGGGGGGGGGCTAGGAGCTGGCGGCGACCGTTGTGACGCCTTTGTTGTTGTCCTTGCACTGCAAGTGCTAATCTCTACTATCTAAAAAAGGCTAATGGTTCCTCACGGTCCCTCCTCCGTGTTTTGCCAACATTTTCGTCAACCGTGTATGGCCCATCTGTCAGTCTAATACTCAAAACCCATCCACTACGCAACGCTTAATTGTAGCACACTTTAAACATTGCATTTAACCGCCCATGATCATTGCATCAGTTTCCTTTTTGTACCACCACGAGACATCTCTTTCCTTTCTACCACTCACCACCCAGGTTCATTCCATTAATCTCTTCTCTATTATCTAAAAAAAGGTTAACGGTTCCTCATGGTCCCTCCTCCGCGTTTTGCCAACATTTTCGTCAACCGTGTATGGCCCACCTGTCAGTCTAACACTCAAAAACGATCCACTACGCAACGCTTGATTGTAGCACACTTTAAATTGCCTATAAACATTGCATTTAATCGCCCATGATCATTGCATCAGTTTCCATTTTGTACCACCACGAGACATCTCTTTCCTTTCTATCACTCACCACCCAGGTTCATTCCATTAAATCTTCTAGGATTCTTTTCTTTCACCCATGCAATTAAACAACCCAGATTCTTGCCTTACAATCATTTCACATTCCATTTAGTTTTTTTTTGTGTTAGTTTTTTTTTGAAGTAACGAATGTGTAGATATTGATATAACATTTTGACAACACTGATTCATTGTATTGTATCAACAATTATAGAAGTTTGTTATGTTTGTTTTTTATCAAACATAAACATGTGGGTATTAAATGCATTGTTGACCTTAATGAGCATTGTTTCAACAAAATGTATATGATACAAGTATTGTTGTTGAAATTTACGAAGTAGAATAAACAAGTCTTTTGTGATTGATCAAATTTTTTGTATCCCGTGGCAACGCACGGGCATTTACCTAGTGATAAAAAATTGAGGGAGTGCTAGTGATAATTTGACACGTTCGCTTCCTTCCTTGATCTGGTTGATTTCTATACGTACACGTATTCAGGTTGATTTCTACATGTATACATATTCTATTCCAGGCATGCGTCGAAAGCACATAATATGATGATTATCTACGTGCGCCTCAACGCCTGGTAATTAAACCTAGACTAGACAGAGCTGCCGTCTCGTGACCTCATCGTAACTCAACCAAAAATAGTTCGTCGATCAATCGCCAGCGGCTGCTCCGGAATGGAAACGAGGGAATGTCCACAATACCCGGATTTAGTCGGATCCAATTCGAGGGATTTTGTAGGTTTATTAATCAAGCCTTAGCAGAAGAACTTGACAAGTTTCCAACAATTAAAGATTCAGATCATGAAATTGCATTTCAATTATTTGCGAAAGGATATCAATTGGTAGAACCCTCGATAAAAGAAAGAGATGCTGTGTATGAATCACTCACCTATTCTCCCGAATTATATGTATCTGCGAGATTAATTTGTGGTTTCGATGTGCAAAAGCAAACCATTTCTATCGGAAACATTCCTATAATGAATTTCTTAGGAACCTTTATTATAAATGGAATATACCGAATTGTGATCAATCAAATATTGCTAAGTCCTGCTATTTACTACCGCTCGGAATTAAGTGTTCGTGCCCACTCCAATAGAGCATTTGGCCCTGTGAGCTTTGACTACGAAAGCTACCTATGTCAATCAGTATAGCCACTAGAGGGACCGTACGATGGGCCGCCGGCGGGGGCGTCATACCCCTAGCATCAAACCGAGAACGATGTCTCCAGTGTGGTGGTCCGATCTCCCCGATGACCTCCTCCACGTGGTCTACAGCAATGTCGGCGCGGATCGATCACCATCAACTGGCCGACGGCGGCGTAGTACCCCTAGCATCAAACCGAGCACGCCATTGATGGAGATGCCAGTCCAGTGGTCCGATCTCCCCGACGATCTCCTCTACCTGGTCTACAGCAAGGTCGCCGGCCCGCTCAACCGCGTCCGGTTCACCATGGTATGCAGGTCGTGGCGAGCCACCGCGATCACGACCCGATACGCGGCGCCGCCCGTCCTCCCGTGGCTCATCTTCCGCGGAGACACCCGCGAGGACGAGAACAAGACGAAGGTGTACTGCCCCGAGGATGGCCAGGTTTTCCGCATGCCTCTGCCGACCCAGCCGGTCGGCAAGCGGCTCTTGGGAGCCCATGACGGCGGCTGGGTCGCCGCGCTTGGGCGCGACGTCCAACTCGCCGTCGTGAACCTCTTCTCCGGTGTCGAGGTGTCACTCCACACCAGGAACATGTGTACGATAGGCCTAAGCGGCTGGAACGACATCGTAAAAATTGTCTTCTCGGAATCCCCCAATTCAAGCCTCGCCACTGTCACCCGCCAATACAATATCGCCCTCTGTAGGATTGGTTGTGTGAATTGGGGATGGACAAAAAAACGACTCACGTTTAAGCTTACGGACATCGTATTTTGCAATGGGCAACTATATGGCCTCACCGTATATGACGAGTTGGTCAAGTTTCAAATAGGTGTGGGTAACGATGGCAAACCCGTCATCGGTGAACCCCATGAGTTGTTGATCCGAACAATTAATTGTCGTACCAGGCACCCGAAGAACATCGTTAATCTACACGGCAAGCTAGCGATGGTGGTGAGGACTTCGTTGCCGTTACGTGAAACCGTTTCAAGCCCTTTCTTCAGAGTGTTTGAACTTGATGAATCGACAAACGGGTACGCCCACGAGTGGAAGGAGGTAACAAGTTTGGGTGACTATGCTATTTTTGTGGGGGAAACGTGGTCCAAGGTTGTGCATGTGTCGGCTGTTGGGCGCGGCGAGTTGCAAAGAAATTGCATCTATAGTATCGATGACCCGGTTTTCTCAACGAAGTTGAAAGATCATGGTGACCATCTAAGTCCTAAGAGTGGTGATGCCATGTCGAAGATTAAGTCGTACGTAGTTGCTCATGCTCCAGGTGGCATGTGGGTTCTCCCCCCAGATTTTTAGCCAACCAAGAGTAGTCTAGCATAAATTGAACCTTTAGCTTAGTGTATATGAGGTATTGAGGTCAATCTTATGATAAATAGAACCATAAACATTTTATATAGACTATGAGTTGTAGTATACAAAGTCACAGTTTAGGCTAAGGTATATGTTTCTTGTTAAAGTAGCGACGAACAATCTATAGGATGGTTGTAATATTGTGTTGGGATATATCTATACAAAAATTATGAATCATTCATTCTTGTATTACTTTTGTCAGTTAATGTTTTTGACTATGTGTTTCAAGCACAATAATACATTTTGGCTTTTTATGTTACAATCAGTTTGGGTTCATGGTAAAGAATTTGTATCGTGCAATGACACATGTCGTACCACATATATCGACTCATATTAGACCCTTACGTAATTCAAGCAAACATGTGGAGAATACATAAATATTTGTGTCATATGCTCTCTAAGTGTAGACTGTGTACTAACATATGTACTAGTCGTGATGTCGCCAACATATGGTTTTAATTTGTTGTGGGGTTGCAGTCAAAACTTATAACGTGTATACAATGTATATTTTTAAGAACCTATTCTAATCACCCATAATAGAAAAGGTGGATGGAAATTTTCCAAAAATAAAAGATGGACCATGATTCCCAAGCATTAAAGGAAATAACAATAAGAAGTATTACTCAATTTGAGAAAAACAATTATTTATGAGTAAATAAAAAAGGAACATTCATGGAGAGAAAGTATGAAAGCCAAACTTTTAGATGTGGCATAGCCAATTGGATGTACTCGACAACATAATGGAATATTATGAACCATCGAAGGCATTACAAAAGAAAACATGATTTATTGGGTAAACCAATAACACGTGGAGCAGTTGAGGCAGTTTTCAAAGAAAATCACTGGGAAAAAAAGGGCATAAGATGAAATTTTATGTATTTTTAAATTAGGAGAGATTTACAAAACAAATGATGCATCGGAGAAAAAATGGTGTCTAAATTAAGCGCACACATATGCTTACAGATCATGTGAGTGAAGCTGGCGGCGAGCAAGCAAACTAGAGAAGAAATGCCTGACTTGGCTTCAGGGATTGTGCTGCTGCTACACGTTTTCAGGGTCAGTTTAGTTCCCAGGCAATGGGAGTAGGGACTTTTGTTTGTATTGATTGAGGGTTTATTGCTTCATCTGACAGAAAATACTAGGGCACTTGATCACTGGCTAGATGATTTGCTATAGAGAAATTAGTTAGACCTCAGTGTTGATGCATGCTTAAATTGCAGTGGTTCATGAGTGTCTCTGTAAGAACCGCGATCCAAGATGTTACTACATACTACTAAAAAGCATGGAAATGTTATCCAGCACCATCAGTGAAGACAATTTCACAGCTAATATGCAGGAAAAACTTATTGGCTGTCCTCCTTGGTTCGGTGTTCATACAGTATATGTAAGGTAAACTCCCCCATGTTTTGGCCTTTTAACTTGTAGGGTGTTGATAATGTACCCAAAACAGAACAGGGCTTGCAGGCCAGGAATGGGCCAAGTGAGCCTTGTAATACATATTGACGATCCGAGCATAGAACAGGGCAGCGAGAGAATTGTTGGCCTAGCCACTCGCTCATCCCTTCTCTTCCTCCTCCTCTTCTCCTCCTCCTGATCCCCTTCTCTTCCGAAACCTGTATCAGTGGATTCGATCTATCTATCTGACTCGGAGAGTGATTTGGGACATCACATGATAATGTACCCAAAACAATTGCCAAGACTTGCATATAGACATCAATACAATGTGTACACAACTGCTTCTTTTTACAAGGAAAATGGTAAATCCATCTTAATGGCTGTGAAATCATTTATTCAACTGATGCAGGTATATCATTCCATACCTTTCCTGCTAACCCTATGCCCACCAAGACCATAGCAAGTGCACACAGTGATGTTTTGATCTCTTTAAATTGCAGGGAGAGAACTAATATTCAGAACATCCAAAGCATTCCCTTGAGACTTCTATACAGACATCACAATATCTATAGGTTAATCACAATTGGCTTATTTTTTTCACAAGTAAAACGATAATCCATCATCGTGTAATTGTATCTGTAAAGTCGCTTATTTCATATCATCGTGTAACTGCAGGTAGATCATTTCATACCTTTCATGCTAATGATATGTCGTTGAGACCATAACATTGACAGACAGCAGCTACTTGACAAGCCCCAGGCTGAGGATGCCGAAGGAGGTATGGGGCCAGTCCTTCTCCTTGGCCTTGGTCAGCATTGCTCGGCCCCAGGACACCCACCCCTCCCATGGCATCCTCTTGTCCCAGCTGCTCCCCCACTCCAGCATCAGCTTCAGCCCTTCCTCAGCCTGCTCCTGCGCCTCCTCGTACATCTCCGCGTTCAGGCACACCTGGGCGAGCACCAGCCGAGGCTCCCCCACGAACGGGTTCTTGGCGACGCTCTGCCGGAGCAGCTCCTCCACTTTGCACCGGTCGGTCGCCTCCTCGTCGCTGCACACCGCCTCCCAGTAGAGGTTCCGCGCTGCTTTCTGGTCCTCGGCGTCGAGCACCTTGGTGCAGCCGTCGAAAACCGGCGGGATCACAAGCGCGATGTCCTCGTCGCGTGTAGCAGAGTCATCACTTTCCTTGCCGGTGGTGTGTGCCCGGTGAGCTATGTATATCTCCTCCTCACGGACGATGAGGGAGTAGAGCGCTCCCATGCGGGAGATGGAGGTGGCCCAGAGGCCGGGCTTGCCCGTGCCAGGCCACAGCGACGTCCAGGTGTTGCCTCGGAACTCAAGGCGACCGTTGGTGTTGTCGAACAGGCGGTCCTGCCAGTCGAAGAGCTGGTCGCTGAAGTCTGCCATTGTCATCATGAGGAATGTCGCCGCTACTCGCCTAGAGATAGCTACATCTTCACCAGTTCTGCAGGGTAAACAGATTTTTCACATCAGGTGCACAGCAGATGCAGAGCCATCTTATCTGAACTCCAAAATTCCGATTCAGTCGGATAAACGTGCAGAGACTACTTTGCTTAGTAATTTCCGTTTGTTTGCAAATTGTAGTGACTAGTAGTGAATCATAAATCGATTGCAGACTGGGAGTATTTTCACAGCATAGGTTCCAGCAGAAATAAAATGCCACACTTGCAGGTTAACATATCTTGGCAAGATGCCACATGATGTTCTAAATTTCCTTGGCAGGATTGTAAACACTGTTGATAGTATTTCTGTAACAGCAACATGAGCTTTTTTAACTGTATATTGTGGCTGAAACAAAGTTGAGTGATTTGGTCCTAATTTTTTTCCTAGTACCAGTTTGAAAGGTAGGTCCTGAATTATTGACAGATACAGTATGAACGCTTATTCAGAGAATTCGGACTTGATTGCTAAGCTATGATCTTGCTCATAACCTTGGATTTTTCAGGGAAAGATATGTAACTGTCAGTAGATTATGTAGTCACACAAACACTGTAGTTTAATTCAGTTCAGACAGAGAGACAGAGGAGCTTATTGATTTCAGGGAAGCGACAGCAGAAACGCTCCCGTAATCAGACATTCAGAGTTTCAGACAGACACGGACGGACCTGATGTGCTTGACGGTGATGCCGTCGGCGGGGAGGAGGCGCTGGATCTTGCGGCGCCAGGGCTCGTCGTCGTCGAACACGCCGCGGCGGGCGTCGGCGACGGACTCCTCGGACCGGGCGAGGTCGGCGACGAGGTCAGCGTCGTCGTAGTGGAAGAGCAGGTCGTCGTGGACGAGCTGCTGGCGCGGGACGACGCAGAAGAGGTGGACGAGGCGCTCGGCCTCGTCGCCCACGACGGCGGCGACGCGGGACCGGCCGACGTCGGGCTCGAAGATGGCGAGGTTGACGTAGGAGTTGGAGTAGGCGGAGTGGTAGAGGCCGCAGCTCGCGACGGCGTCGGGGGCGGCCCAGAGGCGCAGGATCCGGTAGACCTCGAGCAGGTGGGCGAGGAAGGTGCCGTGCTTGTGCCAGCACTCGCCGGCGCCCGCCGCGCGCAGCACGGCCGTCAGGGCCGGCAGCTCCGGGTCGCCGCACTGGTCCTCCTCGCCCCGCAGGTACGGGCGCGCGGCCTCCAGCGCTTCGGAGTAGGTGGTGCGCGCCGCCATGGGTTCCGCGGTCGTCGTCGCCGGCGGTGGGGAGAGATCGATCGGGGGCAGGGCAGGAGGAGGATGCCAAAGTTGTCTGTTTTGTTTATGCCGTTGGGCGGCTGGGCCACCGGTTGCCACTCCACTCTCGAGTGGAGGGATGTGGATAGACAACCTTTGGCATAGATGGGAGGTTGCCAACGATAGAGAAACGTGTTGGACCAAAGTGAGGTTGAAAGTTTGTTTTGTTCCAACTAGTTTTTCCTTTTGGATACATTTCAATTTGGTATTTCATACTAGGAAAATACTTCTGGTTTAAATTTTCTTACTCTGCATTTATACAATATGACTTATTTATTTATTTTACATGAGTCGCGTGGTTGATATTGCCCGACTGAAATGTGCCCCCCCCCCCTCTCCCCGATCTTAAGGCGGGAATTAGGAATCACATAAATATAGAATTTTGATTATATGAACTTTTTTCTACTCCTAGCTTTGAAAGGAGTGAAGACATATATTAAACAGGTACTATGAGATTTATAAGAATACCCTTTCCAAAAATAATATTTATAATCCGGTTCAAGGTGAATTCGTCCTCGTATTTTATTTGTACAAACCAATGTCGTGTCGTGAGCCTTGCAATGTTGCACCTGCTGGCCGTGGAGACAATGAATCATTGTAAATTTGGTCAAGAAGTCACTAAACGTTGCCATGAGATGCCAACGATGATTCATCAATGGTGGAAAAGGGATATCTTTTTATGTTGCTAGGACACTCCACTAGGAAGGGTGTGGTCAATGCACTTGTCGGAAACACACTGTCATGCATCCTCTATAGAGACATACTCGAGACAAAAGCCTATCATCACCTAACACATATTTATGGTTGTCAATTGGATTTCCTTGCCCACGATTGTAGGTCAAGCGAGGATAGAATGAGACATGGAGAATTATCGTAATACTCCCTCCGTTTCAAATTACTTGACATGACTTTAGTTGAAGCTTGGTTTAATCTTGAACTAAAGTCATATCAAGTAATTCAGAACGGAGGGAGTATTTAATTTGATCGCTAATGATCCCAACAATACCTTTCGAAGGTGACAAAAAAATTAGATGATTTATATGTTAATATGTATACTATTATAGTATAGCAGTAAAAAAATTAAAGGAAATAGTGTAGCAGTCACGACATATGTGGCCCCCAATTTGCATCTCTCTCTCTCTCTCTCTTTCCAAACTTGTTGCCTTTGTGTCTCTTTCCGAACTTGTTTCCTTTGTGTCATCCTCCTTTTAACCCCTTCTCTCTTTCAGCCTTGACCTGGTGCCCTCTTGCCATTGTCCTCACCTATTCTCTTTCATGCCCCCATATGATGTCATGCTTCTCATTCTATCCTTCACTCTAGATTTGGAGCGTCTTGAGTTAGCTGGCACGCCATGATCTATGTTTTTCTCTAATTATGATGGAGGTCATTACATGACAATAGTCTCAAAGTTTGGACAATTGCTACAAGTCACTTAACACAGGTATGGAGTGGCTACAACAAGATACAGAGTGAGTCATGGTCGACCCCCCGACAGTCGCGATGGTGGTCTTTGGTGAAATGATGTCCTACCCATTCGCTAGTGCCATTTCGGCCTACCATGGAGTACAGGCTTCATGACTACCCAAAGACCATCTTCAACATAATGGTTAAAACAGTGCTTCATGTGCGAGGTGAAAACTTGTGTTCTGGTATTAATTGATTGGCCTTGACATCAATGAATTTTTCGTGCTACCTTGTTGGTGTTGTCTCTTTGCAGATGTACTGCATTCGATGGTTGGTATTGGCAATCATGATGAAAATCCATGTCTTGAATGTTATCGTTAGACGTTGCGACGACAACGTGAGGACGCTTTCCTTCTTGAAGGCGTTGCTGCGGAAGAAGTGTGATCGGTTTTATTTCATCTATCTTGTAACAGTTTAGCAGTGATTATATTTTATTGGTACTCGGATTAATAATTAATGGAAATGTTTATGTGCATCACAATGATGATAAAACGGATGAACAACAAGAATAGACAAGTTTGGTTCAAAAAAGTAAAAATGTGAACACATAAGACTAGACAAGCCAAAAAAATGGCTACAAATTTGATAAAATAGAAAAAAAATGTGATGATATAGACAAGCCAAAAGATGAACATGAAAAAATGCAGTAGTAAAAATGTGAACACAAAGAAAATAATAAAATATAAACGCAAAAAAAGTACTTACTTTGATTCATAATATGTGTTGTGATTTTAGTGTAAATCTATTATATACTAAAAGCAAAATGCGAAGAAAGAAAGAGAAATTAGCTAGAAAATTCCACGTTAATCAGAAAATATCAACCCTTCATTTGGTGGTCCCATCTAAAACGAACTATGATAGCCATTAGATATATGTAATTGGTGGACCCTCACAATTATGTGGTGGTCCCATCTAAAACGAAACAATTGTGCATCCCATCTATCTCGCATATATAACTTTCAAACTTCACGTATACTACATCTAAAAAAACAAGTACACAATATATATTAGGTGGACGTGTCAAATAAAGAACATATTTTTTTTATGCGTGAACAAAGAGGACACCGAGGCCATCTAATAGTTCAAACCTTCCGAGCTTTCACCTCAATTCTCATATCTCTATAAATTCGGTCGCTCTCTTCTTTTTGTCCTTCTGATCTCTAATCACAGTCTCCACGTGCACCAGGTCGTGAACCTCTGCAGGTGCAAGTCTGCTGCAGTGCTGGATAGCAGCCGGCCGTCTGATGGGCTGTTTGGGAAGTAATTTCACTGATCGAATTATCGGCCGCCGGCGGTCTGTCCACACATGTCTAATCCTGGATAATCAAATTGCACACATCGGTAAAGTCTTGATCTTTCCAGTGACTGAATTTGCACATCATTCCTCATGATTCGTTGTATCCCTTCTTGACGGCAAATAACATGTAGCTATTAAATAGGATTGTCTACGTAGTCCTCTAATCCGGTGACTTGATAATTTAAGCTACTCCTTAAGGTATGGTGTACCATTACTGTGCTCATTAAGGTTAATATAAGTTATTTTGACCTTTTTCAGAAAGCAGGTTACCCTCAGCATCTGCATCAAGTCATGCACACAATCCTTAACTTGATTATCTATCTTAATCCTATTTTTGGTCTCACTAAGATAACTCTATTTGCAAAGTATATGCAATATATATGTATATATCAAGAGTTCAAGACAATATATGTTGGTATGGTATTTGCAGCACTCTGATTATTATGATTTTTTTCAGTTGGAAACACATAGATGTTTACTTGATATAAACTGCAAGTTTAGCAATGCAGTTATATATACATATAGGATATCCAAGTAAGAATAAGAAGATAACTAATTCAACAATTATGAACCAAAGGTCATAATTTATGAGCCAACACTTGCTTTTCTATTGATTTTATTTCTTTAATGTATATGCAGACGCATACCAACTCTTAGAAAATATATTTTGGATTCTTTTCCTATTCTCTATACATACTTGACATTTAGTCCGATGAATCTTCATTGTGCTGCAAAATGATGTGGATAGTAAGAATATCCCCATCTTTTCATATCTATGCCCATGGGTTCATGTTATGAATTTCTTGGGTGGCCTCTCATGTTGAAACAGGTCACCGACTGCTAATATCAACCAAGCTAAAAAACATAACATATCACATGATTTTGCATGCCAGCAATATAAAAGTTTCTAGGGCTTTGAATTATTCTTGGATAAAAAATGCAAAGAAAAACCTGAATTTTGAAGATTTTTTTTTGAACAATCACCGGGGGGGAAAGGCTCCCCGCCTGAATATATTACTCAAAGAGTCTGAAGCCGAGGCCACAAACCAGTTTACATTAGAGCAAGGGTCGAGAAGAGAGGTAGTTCCGCCAAGACATGGCGGCCTCAGTACAAGCTGGTGTCCTGAAACGGTGGATCCAAAGGGAGAAGTCAGATACAATGTTCCGCATAGTGGTCGCGGCGTCGTGGCGCTCCCCTCTGAAGACGAGAGCGTTACGAGAATCCCACAGCTTCCACGGGATGGTGAAAGCGACAGAAGGCCAGATGAAGAGGTCCAGTCCAGGCGGAGTGCGAGCCTCCCAAATGTCCTCCAGGGTCGAGGGCGTGTCGATGCCAAGCAACAGCCAAATCTGGGCAGCCGCCGGGCAAGTAAAGGCAAGGTGAGTAGCATCCTCGAAGTGGTGGTCGCATGTCAGGCAGGAAGCATCGGCGGTGATCGTCTTGCGAAAGAGGTTCGCCCGGGTGTTCAACCTGTCACGACAAAGCAGCCAACCAAAGACCTTAACCTTAATGGGAACCGAGGAGCTCCAGATGTGACGCGCGTGGCGGTCGACATCCCTGCCGGGCAGTAGCAAGGAGTAGGCGCCACGAGAGGAGAAGGCCGAACCATGGTGAAGAAAGCGATCATGCGGCGCATCGCTGAGCATAACATCCTGCAGTAACAACAAAATGGCATCGAACTCCAAAGAGGCAGTTACAGTTAGGCGATCTCGAAGGTAAGCTGGCAAACCATTATGCATAACATGGCACACCCGAACATTAGCGTTGGTGGCGTGGGAGAACAAGTGAGGGTAGGTAGTCGCGAGGGGTTGGCTAGTGAGCCAGGAGTCAAGCCAGAAGAAGGTAGAGGTTCCATCGTTGGTGAGGACGAAGGTAGAGGTTCCATCATTGGTGAGGACGAATTTTGAGGATGATTAATGTAAATCCAAAGAAACTTTTAAAAGGACAAGGTTGGCAAGGATAAAGAAACTTCAAGAGAAGGAAAGGGGAAAACCTTGAATATCACATGGAGATGTATGAGAATCAATGCGTTGCTATGCCAACCAACAAACTAAAGTACTAAACCTATATAAAGGTAACACTTTCTACACATTTTCATCATATTATACTAAGTCTAGCATACTTCAAATATAAAAAAAATACTATTCTACTTTTCATATTACATAGGATGAGTCATTAGTTGGAATCAACTATAGAATCAAGGCTAACTGGGAAAAGAGAAATTGCACCAATGCAGGACAAGTGCCAAACCAAAATGCCAATACGAGAGCGTAAGATATGTCAAGGTCCAAAACATGCATATTCATGCATCAATCTCTAATATCGAAAGTGACGCTACATATATCAACATTCACAATTTGTAATAGGCGATGAACTTAGGAAAACCAACTTGCAAGCGTGAGCGACTTTGTGCAATTTTCCGGTATGAAGAAATAGCTCCAGGTAGAGGAAGAAGAAACCCAAACTTTAGAATATTGGCATGCCACCTTTAAAGGATCTGCCGGCTTACATCCCTAATATTTACTAAGGTAAGCCAATGCACAAAGGCTAAAAAAACTACTTGGAAATATTAATTTGTACAAACAAATGTTCGAGTTCACTTCTATGGGAGGAAAGGTAAATAAATAAATAAAAAATTTGAGTGAAAATTATGCATTCAAAATCAACTGGTAAAATTCGCACCGAACTACTCTGGTCCCAGAAGGGCCATAACTGTACATCTATGACAAGAAAAATGGACAAGGGCGTGACATCATTGTTCAGTACAAATACATGAAGGCAAAAAAAAATTATGGCAACACAATATCCATTACTGTTTCCCTACAAAGGAGATGGATACAGAGAAAAAATATCACACATATCAAAAGAGAAAACATGTTGTAATGTTTAAGAATTATGCATATCGGCTACAACAGTGCAACAACTGAACAATGCATAGGTATAATACATAAAAAACTAAATATATGTTGGCGGGTTCATATTTAAGTTATTGATTAATGGTCGATCAATCCAGTTAATAGGACGATTTCATGGATTAATCGCCACTATCAAGCCGACCGAGCAACTAGCAGTAAGTGATTTTCTTAACATCGGGATCAGGAGACATCAAGGAAACCTAAGAAAACTATCTATATGTTGGCTTGTAGGATGAAGTTGAAAGTGTACAACTATGTGAATCTGTTGGCCTAAAGGCCAACTAATCACTCCACCAGATTGTTGTTCCATTTTATGGAAACAACACCAAAGTTTTTTACTAATTAGATATGATTGCGTCTATGTAAATCCCCAGGTATAGTCCGCATATGCTATACTAAAACATATAGTGAACAAATGTGATAATTCTAATACATGAAAGGGGTTCCATATGTCTTAATGGATAAAATGGTGTTAACAACCACAACCTGACGTCCAAATTTAGAGAAATGGCAAATATTTACTCAACTAATTTTATTTTCATTACTAGCCTGCGCATTTGCGCGGGCCACTTTGCTAGTTTGAACTAAAACCACGACACTTTATATGGATTGAAGGGAGCAGTAAAAATGTGATAAAATTCTCTTAGACAAAGCCAAAAGATGGCTATAATTTTGAACACGTAAGACTAGACAAGTTTGGTAAAAAGTTATAGAGCAAACTATGGCAGAGTTTTAGCTTGCAGCCAAGCATTTGCCCTACGATATACGTTTGCTGCTGCTTCAAGCTGGCCGATGGACGTACGGCTATGCGATGTCTGACCGGGACTTCTGTGCGGCATTCAAGTAATACAAGGTCTTGACTAGGTTCTTGGGGGCATGCTGCTATCATATCACCCTCGCACGCACTGAATTGAACTGACTGGCAGTACCCTGCAGCTCAGAGCAACCTGCTAGGAGCTTTCAGTCCAGACTGTTTTCATGTTTCTATCTCTGTCTGTGTGCTTCAGTACACGTTTTTGTACAAGTTTATGGGATTTTAAGGCAAGATCAACGGTGAAAATTGGAGCGCACCCTTTCGTAATTTTGGTCTATTTAGTATTTAGCCTGTTTCTTCATCATGTTTTATTTAAGTAGAAGGATAACAGTCTCGGACAAATTATAAAACGCTTTTTCCCCAAAAGTGTTTGTTCATATATATCAACTCCTCAATCCATAGATCCAGTCGAGGGCTTAGCACTGGCGTGTTTTTTCTTAGTACTATTTTTTTCTGTTGCTCCCTCCGTCTCAAATTACTTGTCGCTCAAATTGATGTATCTAGAACTAAAATAGTTTTTGATACATTCATTTGAATGACAAGTAATTTGGGATAGAGAGAGTATGTTTTAAATGGTTTGTACTTTTTTTTTTTTTTTTTTGAGGGGTAATGGTTTGTACTTCTGATGAACTTTTATACTACTAATAAATTTGGGTGTTTTTTTTGCGAAAACAACATACATGGCCTTGCCTAGCCTGCACGGCAGCGTTTAGTGTGTTGCTGCTGGTACATATTCCACTGATATTATGAGTAATTATCACTCAAATAGTTAACGTCGTGTTCTTGGGGGCATGGAGCTATCGCACGTACGCACTAAACTCACTGGCATCCTGACGATGGAGCTTTCAGTCCAGACTGTTGAGATTTTGCCTCTTTTTCTCTGTTGAATTGAATAGGCAATCGATAATTCAGGTGCAGATGACGTTATTTTTTTTCCTTTCCTTGAGCCAGTCGTCAGCCTTAACTCAGGTTCGATTACGTATCGACACGTGTTGGACCAAGCACCATTCAGGAATCCTAAAAAAATTTTCTTCTTGTGGAGTACAATGAGAAGAAAGCTCAAACCGTACGCCAAGTGTACCATATATAACAGTATGTAATTTATACCGCTGGCATGCAAGCGATAAAACATCATTTTTTCTGGCACACACAATGAATAAATTAATCAAGGAGGAGAAAACTTGCATTGGTGTGCATGGCATGGAGAAACTTGAAGCGTGTCCATCTCCGACGTTCACGTCACTCGCATTGGCCATTTGGTCTACTTGCATGCAACGCACTGGAACTGGATCGATCCATCGTATGGTCTTATCCTCAAAACTTGGCTAATCATCATCTTAACCAGATTTGTCAGAGACCTAATCACATTCACAGGATAATAATCTCGAGAGGAAAACCGCAGGGTTCATGGGACGGGCCCGCTGGTCAGACTCATGGATCCATGGTCGATTCTCTTCTCACTGCTTTTAAAACGGACGGGCCTTCCATCCCGTCCCAACGGTTGAAGCGGCGCCATTTTCCTTTGCAAGAGCTTCTCTTCTCTTACCCCTCATTCCCCGCCAACGCAACACACACCACAGCACGCCAAGCACTCCTCCGTCCCCTTCGTCGTCGTCTTCATCGTCGACGCCTCCTACAGCAGATGAGCCGAGCAACTAACTGAGCCCCTCTTTCTTCTGGTACGGTTCAGACCTCATAGCGACGACTTCGAACTGAATGTTCTTAGGAGTACTTACTTTTCGAAAGAAGCACGAATTCTTTTCCATTTCTGCTCTCCCGTATTCAGTCAACTTGCACATCATTATCATGCATGAATATGGGTGTATACCAATCAATCCTCTGTCTGAGACGAAGTTAAAAGCCGCGGCGCAACTTGCTGTTAGCTTTCCTCTGCATTTGGGCTACCGAGAAGGTGAGAACTGACAGGGTTTCATGAATGAACTGACAAGGAAGAGGAGAAAAGCGAAAGATTTACTTGTGAGACGCGTCTGTGGTCGATGCATGCTCGTGATCCTCCTTTGCCTGGCTGTTGGACGTGGATGTGAGGCTCGTGAGCGACATAAATTGGGCTCCCTCTGTTTGTTGGCAACTTGGCGTCCAATTTGACCAAATATCACAGCCCTCAGCTTCTCCCCTCCATTTTCACCTCCCACTCATGCAGCTTGCACCGCCATTGAATCCTGCTGCAGCTCCAGTTAATACTTCATACCCCCGCAGCTCCGAGAGTCCGAGGTGTTACCTCTATTCTGTTTTGTTCTCTGTCCAGCGAAATCTTCATCTCTTAATCCATTCCTTATTTTTGGATAAAGTCTGAATCGGTTCATGTGTCCACTACTTGATCACTCACCTACAAACACTTGCAGGAGATAGATTTTGGCAGATGGGGTGCTTCAGCTCCAAGCCGGCTGACGCAAGCATACTGATCAGGAGGCGTCCCGCGAGCATCGGCGAGGTGGCCGTCTTTGTGCCGGGGCTGCGCGTCCCTGAGCCCCTGGAGCTGTCCCCGCCGCTTGCTGACAACCTCCCCAGGAGGCTCACCGAGCGGCTGGCCGCGTCCAGGGAGCGCATCGCAGCCATGGCTGCCCGCGAGGCGCTCGCCGTAACCAGGCCACGCAGGCGCGCCGCAACGCAGCACGGTTCGTCCTCGTCCATGCTTCAAGTGTTACACAGTTCTTGATAGTGTTAGTGTTTGTCTGGATTTGGTAACTGAGAGTCTGAATCTATAGCATGTCATTCTGAATTCTGGGAACTGGCAGACTGAACTTCGCATTTGACGGTCTGAAAAATCTTGCATTTGACGGTATGATGAATATTGGTGCTTGCAGGGGCATCAACGTCGGCTGATCTTGTGCAGGCCTTGGAAGAGTACCTGCCAGTCATTCTAGGGATGGCAAAAGATGGTAAGTCAACTCTGTAATCTCTCTACACCTTGTACTTGATCCATCTAAATTTGCTCTGAAAATGGCTGGGCTCCTTGGAGAAAAATTCAGACAATATTTTGTTCCCACCATTGCTTTGTTTAATTCTTCGCAGGGAGTGAGTTGGAGGACAAGATACAGTTTGCATGGATGAACCAAGAAGATGATGCAGAGGTCGGCAATGCATAGATATAGTCAGTCTTTGTCTTTTGCATGGATGAAACCTGAAGATTATTAACCTGTCTCCGTGTTGGCAGGAGACCGCGCTGCCCAGCGCCTTGTACGAGGTGCTGTCGGTTCTGCATATGATGGCCATGCTCAGTTTATCCCAGGCGAACTCCCTGCTCCTGCCAAAGACATCTCTTGATGGATACCATGCCAAAGTATCTGAAGGTTAATCCCCCATTGCTACTGAATCAAACAAGTAGCACACGTTTCAGTCTTTCTGAATGCCTGCACTCTTGTACTTTCCAGAGAACAAACGGGCTTCTGTCGAGATATTCCTCAAGGCGGCCGGGCACCTCGAGTGCGCCATGCAGCATGTTCTTCCCAGGATGTCGCCCGAAAAGAGGTGGTCTAGTTACCTGCTTCTGCTTTGCCTTGCCAGCCCGGCATGAATGATGAGCAATGCTCCAAGCTTCCATTTTTGTTTTTCTTCAGTTATTGTTCAGGACGTACTGACTGCCATTTCGTGTAGGAAAGGTCTTCCTGTGGACCTGTCCGAAGGGGTCCTGAAAGCTACCTGCATGCAAGCCCTCGGTCAGGTAACCTAACAACAACATTGATTTTGTTTTTCTTCTTATTATCTGATAGTAACTACCTAGATCACATGATTCATCACGCATGGTGCAAGTAGGATGGATAGTTAGACTACGGTTGAGATGTCGGCTTCTCGGTTAGTTCATCGATCATGCTATGTGTGTGTGTGCCAGGCAATTGATGTTCAACTTGGGTTGGCAATTGACAGTCCAAAGGCTACCCTGGCTGTGAAAAGGAGGCTGGCATGTGAGATGGTTAAGTGCTGGCAGCAGGTAGGTATCACCATTGGTTCATTATACTGGTTTCTGCCTTTTTTTTCTATGTTTATGTTTGCAAATGTCTAGCTATATATGTACTGTTCATCTTCGCATAAAACATACAGTAATATAATTTCATTAGAAAACGAACTAAGAAAAGTTACGATCTCTTCGATTTTGAAAATATGCACACTAATCCTGATGGTTTCGTCTGCAGGCACAAGAAAGCATCGCGGACATACCACTGCTCGACGGGTGGGGCGAAAAGCACAGGCTCTTTGTCAAGTGGAAGCACATGGAAGCAAAGGTACGTATATATGCAGTAGGCTTTCTTCATATCTCTGAACCTCTGAAACACCTATTATTTTTCCATACGATCCAAACAGATTGAGTTCCACTATTAGAAGATAACGGAACAATGAAACAATAAAATGACTAAAATCCTGATGACTGAACCGAAAACGTAATAATAATATCATGCAGGCTGCGGCATACTACTACCACGGGCTGATCCTCGACGAAGGCAACAGCGAGAAGGCTCACCGGGCGGCCGTGGCGGCACTGCAGTCCGCGGAGGAGTCCCTGAGGGAGAGCAGGGCCGTCTGCGAGGCCTTCCACACCGCATCCCCCTTTTCAAGGCAATCTACACATATTATCAAAACTTAAAATTACAATTAATGTACCAAGCGAGGTGAGATTGGGGCTATCTATCTGTATGTGTTTTTCATGGTGTTGCTCGATTTCGCTTGCTGCAGGAGCCCGACAATTTGGGGATCGATGAAGTACCTCCACGATAAGATCCACAAGGACTCCAACTGCAAGGTTCGCATCAACAAGGACCTCTACAGCAACGTCGACAGGACCCATGAGACGGTGCCCGCACTGCCGGATTTTGCGGTGGCTCTCCAGCCGGAGGAGTACCGGCTTCCTCGCACAGACGCTGCTTCTGCAAATGACTAGCTGCTAGCTGAAGAATGTATGTATGCAGGTCCTTAATCCACCGGATCCTAATTAATCCGATATGTACCTTCCTGTAGATGGATGGATGGATGATTAATTTGTGACCAGAAACAAATGATGAACTGAACCGCACAATCTAGAAATGCCAGTCACCGAAAGGAATAACATTCTTGAACTAGTTTCAGCAGCTCAAATAGAATATTTGCCATGTGTTCTTCTTTAAGGATGTAGCTGTTCATCTCCAGATCTCTGACTACTATCACAAACACCAGTTCACTTGGAGAAAGGGCTACAAGACCCAACATTGCTGAAGATGCAGGACACAAAGACCATCAAACGGGGAGTAGGGAAATCTCACTGTAAATGCCTCACTTACAATATGTATTCTCCACTGAAGCAGCATAAAAAAACTGGTAAACCAGTAATCAGATGTCCGGTGTACCGTTTGAACTAAGTTTCAGGGTTCCAGGATCCTACTGTGTCGCAATTGCATCTTCTGTCCAGGCAATGCTGTAAACCCCAACATTCTTCGCATCAGTGTTGACTGAAACCATCTTCTTCTAGTAAACTGTGGTGCCTTGAGCTGCACAATTGATTGAACCACTTCGAAAAACGCCATGCTAGCCTGAATGCATTAGCAGGTTGTGCATGGAATATAAACTGTGGTGAGTCCAGCAAATGGTATTGCTATTCAGTAGCACCAAGCATGCAAACCTTGAACCAAGCAGCGCATCAAAGTTGTCAATCTAATAATGTATCCCCTTACTAGTATTTGCACACTGCCATTGTGCCATAAGGAGCAGCTGGAAGCCTCCCTATGCCATGATTGCAGTAGCATCCATCCACACATAGCTCAAGAAACAGGGAGAAAACTCCATCCGTTGTCTGGCGAGCACATCGGACCTTGTCGGCCGGCACGCCCGGCGTCGCATCGAGCAGGACAGTGGCCGAGGATTCGCTCGGCGTCGCTTCCCAGGCGAACCCGGGCGGCCGCACGGTGGTGTCGGCATTTCGTCGAACACGTGGCGCGTGTCGGCGCGGGGAGCTCGAGGACGTTCCCTGAGCCCTGGGAATGCAGAGTCCAGCGGGAGCAGGGACGTTGCCACAGCAGTAGCAAGGTTGCGGCCGGCGTCGGAACCCCGGCCACCTCACCGCGGCCGCGAGAACGGCGTCCGCTTACTTACAGAGCGCTAGCAACCACGGCGCGGTTCGTGCTGGTGTGCCACGGCCGTCTGCACACCGGAGATGCGCGCCACGGCCTCCATGTGCCTCGCCGCCAAGGAATGTGAACCTGCCGTGACATGGTACTTGCGCCTCCCTCCTCCGGTGGCGGCGATCGGCGAGGCCGCCGTGTGCTTCGCCGGAGGCGTACGTAGGAGCTGGGCTGGGCTTGGCCGGCGCAAAATGGACTCGGGCCGGGGTTTGCTCTGGGCCCATCCCACAACATTTTGAAGTGGAAGACAGCAGAGACACACGTTTCGATCTCCTCCCCCACAAATCCCATACGGCGGAGCGCCGGATTCCTCCGCCGTCCGTCCATGGAACCTGGTTGTCCCCATCTCGATCTTACGCCGGATTCCAGAGCGCGGCGGCCCTTGGCGCGAGGGGCCACCTGAGGTGAGACGAGGAAGATGGAGGTGAAGCGCCGGCACGTCCCCGGCAACGACGGGCGCGTCCAGCAACGGCCACGACGGTAAGCATGATCTGGAATTAACCTTTCTATGACGGAAAGTGTTAACGTGATTCCGAGCTCAAATGAACCCACATAAACAGTAAATTTGAAAGAAAAAAATTATGTTTTTTTGTTGATGAACAACAACAATTGTCCTAACATCCTACAAAGTTTTATCACTAAACGACATCTGTAGAGGTGTGTGCAAAAAAACAAAATAAGTATTCTGTTTTGAGTGCTGATTTTTTTTGTATAGACCTTCAAAGATGTATTTTCAAGGTAAATTTTTATAAAATGTTAGAACATCTATTGATGTTCATCCAACAAGATAGAATTTGTTGAACTTTTTCCTATTTTTTCAAATTTTATTGTTTATAAGGTGTATTTGAGCTCAAGAGTATACACTTCATGTCCTTGTATGACCTCTTAGAGTGATAATTTAATCCAAAGCTCGGAATCATCTACATCCGATAAATATTACTTAATATAAATCTATTTTAGACATGTGATTTCTATAAATAAAATCGAAGTGGAACCCTCTTTTATCAAAAAAATAATATAATTCTAATTTCTTTTGCATGCAACATGCTCGTAAATTCATGAGCAAATGGTATGGTTTTTTGGGCCTAGGTGATGTTCAAGCGGTGTGCCCAACCGTTTAAGGGAAATGGTGTAGCTATTATACATGCTCTAAGAGCATCTATAGACGGGTTCCTCAAACCTTCCATATAATCACACAGATGGTTTAGTCACTAACCGATCACAAAAATGCGATCTAGACAGACTCTTCATATGATGTTTGGGTCGACATTCTTCATATTCAACTCAAATCTAAGGCGAATATGAGGAGGCCCGGGCGTGATCAGACATGTTCGCCATGTCGGATCCGACCCACCTGGCTCAATTTGACCCCACATATATTCGTCCTCATCTGCTTCCCCGTTCAAACCCTAGTCACTCTTCACTCCACTTCGCCCCCAATCAAGCTCCCTTCCGGCGATCTCCACCCTTCTCTGATATGGTGGGCAGCGGATCCGAGTCCTCCATCACACCATATGTGGACTGGGGCCTCGTCTCAATAGGGTTAGAGGAGGAGATGGCCATCTGCATTGCGCTCCACCGCTCACGGAGGAGTATGTCCGACATCTTTGAACCTCGATCCACCGGGAATCCATAGTGTCCGCCCAAATGGTGCTCAGATCTCACGCGAGGCGCGTTGTTGCTGCCTCGTCGAAGACGGTGCGGTATGCCTAACGCCTGCACGCCGTGGTGGAGTCACAATCGCTTTGTTGCCGCATGGACTCTGAACCCACACCTACGCGGAGGACCTCATGGCCGACGCGTGTAGATGGCGCGAGAGGCGGTGGCGTGCCTCGCGATTGAGGCGGAGTCTACGGCTCGGCGCCGCTATGGGTGACCAGTAATCCCGGGCGTCACAACCGCATTGTGGTGGTGTGTGGCTCCGTGCATGACGAATCCAGCATCGACCTCACATCGACTGCCGATGTGCAGTCCACGGGCTCCGACGAGGAAGAGTAAGACATGGGAGACGATAACAAACTGAATCCCATAAGCCGGTGTGTGTCACATGTTCTACTCTACCTTGTCGGGCATTAACGCGATGGCAGTGCCAAAGGGCCATCATAATTTTTTTAGATTAGATTCTACGATGCAATTGATTGTATGGATTGGAGTTATACCGTAATTGAAAGGTTCAGTTAAAAAAAAAACGACCAATCACAGATGGCGTGTCCACGAGAAGCTGGATTTGATGCATTCTCCAATCCAGGAAAGCAAAAGCACCACACAATCGAACATGTACAAGCTGCCGAAGTGAAGTGAGTGTAAGTGAGATTCACTGACGACTCTGTCTGACACACGCGCACGTCGTTGCAGTGTAAGATATGCTGGTTGCCGGACAAAGTACATGTGGGCGTGCATGAAGGGAATGGCTACAGTAGCTAGGTCTACATGGGGATGGATGGGACCCTGCTCGACCATTCCATTTGTAGCCTTCCCCATGTTTCCTTCTACCGACTGCAACTCATCACCGGATCACTGCCTGCCTCCTGCTTCGCATCTGCAGTGCCTGGCTACCTTCTTCTTCCTCCATTATTAAAGCCCTCCTCATCCCCTCGCCCTCTCTGATAGATCACCCACTCCAGCCGCCTCTCCAACATGACGGTTAGCTCCTCAATCCCTCATCATCTTCATCATATTATTTGCTAGATATTTGATCTCTTCCATATATTTCTCTGCATTTTATTACGGCGTCAACTGCTTTTCTCTTGGGTTATTGGGTTTAATTTCCTTAGCATGCACTTCTCTGTTCTTGTCATGTTGTTCAATGTTGGCTATTCAAACTCCATGATCCTCTCCCGTTTCATTTTGTTTGCAAGAAGGGTTAATCTGTTGGTGATCGATTTGTGTTGTTCATCGATGAAGCATTGTCGTCATCGTCCGTCCGTCTCTCTTCGGACATGTTAATGCAGATACTAGCAATTTCATTCATTCATCAGCCCTGATCTTGTGCTCTTGTGTTGTTGGTTTTTAACAGCTCCTTGGTTGGATGCACCGCAAGTTACGAAGCAATAACGACGTGTTCAAAGAGTTCAACACCACCGGAGGTACGTACGATACTCACTTACTACCAAACATCTCATTTAATTATCATCATGGACATACAGAAAGGAACTTTTTATGTTGATCTTTTGCTCATTGTTCTAGTCCAATAGCGGCTAGTGCAACCGTCTGGTCCACTTGAACCGTTTCCACAAGAGTAACTCTTTGCACAAAGTTCCTATCCACGGCACATACAAGTTTTTCTTTTACATAATGAAAAAAAAATACTTTCGCCTCTTCTCCCGGGGGTGCACATGACCAATATTTATCAAGCGATGCAGAGATCGGGATACCCGTTTCGAAGAAGAAAAATATACGCGAGGTCCAAGCTTCCGACGATTGTTAGTCGAGCTTTTTCCGTTATTGTACAGTTGCATGCCCCAGATTTGAACAGTGTATATTATGGACCACCCGGAAAATCTAAGAATGTTGATTTGCCATTTTGCTCTTGGTCACATTGGACATGGCTCACCCTACACACACATGCCACTCCTTTCCAGCTTGAGCATAGCTAGCCAGGCCAACTGTTGCACCCCTATCATTCCATTGATAGATTGATAGTAGTATTTCTTTATGCATATAATCCATCCAACCAACGTTGTCCAATGTGTTTTTTCTTCTCTTCCCAAATGGCCGTATGTATAATCTTGGATCACGAGGGCATATTCCTTAGGTAGATCAAGATAGGGCCTACGCACGACGTTGTCGAACATTATGCAACTGGGATTGGTGGCCTAGGGAGGCTGTTTGGCATCACTGTGAGCAACCAGTGTTGCTCTGTGTCTCATAATTTAGCTAGCCATTTTTTTCCTAATTTAATAAAATTAATTATAACTTTAGTTTAGCACAATCGAAATAATCTCAATATAGCCGGCTGTAGGACCCCTTTCCTCGTCTATCAATCGAAGTTGTCAAGCTTTGATATATGCATGTAAATTGACATCTCTTTTTTGTTTTGAACACAAAGTTACCGATTTTGCATGATTGAAATTGGAATAGTTTATTCTGCAAAAAGGGAAAAATTGAAATGATTTAGCACATGTATGGTTCTTCATATGTTCACTGTAGGTGGGGCCTGCAACTGCATCACCGGGCTAGTCTCGCCGAACCATGATTACTATGGTGATGATGCCTTCGCTGCTAACCACCCTTCGCGGCCGGTCAACACCGACGACCTCTTCACCTTTGGCGGCAGTGGCCTCCTCACCATTGGCACACTAGGCTTCACCACCGTTAATGCCCCAGGAGAATACGAGGGAGACGAAGATTGCGATGTCGATGATGAGGACTGTGTCGACATTGACCTTGAGAGCAATGATGGCACCATCGACGAAGTTGACAATGAAAATGTTGACGATGGCGATGTCACACCCACCTTCACCTTCCCCCAGCTTGAGGCCAATGATGTCGAGAAGGTGATGTTCACCGTCGAGGCGATCGCAGAGAAAGATGACGGCGCCACCACGGAGGACGACCTCATGCTAGTGAGCGCCGAGCTGGAGAAGGTCCTCGGGGGCAGCAACGTGCCGTCGGCACGGGTGAGCTTCGCCATGGGCATCGATTGCCCACTACAGGGCTTCCTACTGGGTTCCCCAGTATGCAGTGACACTGAATCTTGGCCAGAGAAGCGAAACAGCGGTAGCCGTCGTGCTTCGCTCGGTGAGCTGTTCATGCGTACACGCTTCACCGAAGAGAAAGGGGCCCTAATCGCCGTCCCAGAGAGTGAGGACGTCGGGGAGAAGGAGGGAGGAAAAGGAGGGAAAGGCGGCGGTGATGCCAAAAGGATAAAGAAAAGGAGGGTGAAGGATGACAAAGGTGGCAATGGTGATGGAGTGCCAGCCAATGCAACAACTAAGAGCAAATTTCAGAAGGTACCTTTCTTGTTTCTTGTTTACTTTCACAACAGTTTTGCTAATTTCTAATTTAATTGATACTTTCTTAATTCTCGGCTGATTTTTGAAAGTTCAACTTCAATTCAGTGAAAAGTACAACCGACACTTTTTCAGGAAAAGTGCAACTAGGTGAATAACTTAATGATCATATCACAACAGCATCATCCATACTTACTATCCCACTATATATCACATTAAGTTTTGAAAGTTTAGTAATATGTTTCGTCAATCAATTAAGTAATTAAAGTTATAGCTTAATTGAACTTCATTAAAAATTGCATATATAACAAGATTGAAAACTCTATTGAGTTCGTTACTTTATTTGGGGATATTTAGTGTTTGTGACCTAAAAAATGTGACAGAATAATATTTAAATACATCTGGAATTTGCAATGTTGAATCAATCAATAGAAATCAGGGATGAAAAGGAAGAAAAAAGCATTCGACTTAATTATCTGATGGATCTTCCCGTAGAAGTACCAGAAATGATTATAACCTTCTATCTAGTCAATCACCTCTGAGCACTTTTCCGTTTCAACAGAAATATCTTCAGAAGCAGAATTTACCTTCTGCTGATTGTTGGCTTTTCGCTGGCAGTTTCAGTCATTTGCTTTAGGGTTCAGCGTAGATGAGTTGGGTATTGGTCCAACAGTACTACTTAAATGTGCACTTACAGGTAATGAATTACCAAGGCATCAGATCAAGACAGCACTGAGTCCAATTACTGATCAGAAGTGACCTCGCAATTCGGTGATCTAGTGCTCCTCTCTATCCCACTGCTTCAGTAATATCATTGCGTTTCAACTATCATTTTCATAATTAGTTATGTTGCTATGGAAACGTCCATTCCAATGACTGAAACTAGGTACTGGCAAGCGCCAACTAGGTACTGTCAACTTGTTGGTAAAAGTGGGGGCATTGAGTTGACATGGCAATTTGTTTGCAAACTCCTGTCTAATGCTATCTTTATGGATTCCAGCTTTCTTGATGGACAATTTCATTTGTCAGTTTATCCTTAGCCTCTTAATAAAGATGCTTGGCCTTAGCCTTTGAGATGATGTTTTAGATTATCTATGTTTTTATTTACAACAAAAAGAATTATCTATGTTTTTTTTGAGGGAGAGTTAATTGGGGAAGGAATAAGCATTAATTTGCTCATGCCTTGCAGATCCTGAAAATCTTCCACAGGAAAGTCTACCCTGAAAGCACTATGATGACCAAGAAAAACCGCAAGCGCGGTGCCCCAGACAATGGTGGCGGGGGCGGTGCCACCGACGAGCCGGTGGCCTCGCCGACACCAAAGAAGACCGTGCCACGAAGGCTGAGCCTCAGCTGCTGCTGCACGAAGGGCTCCTTCAGCGCCTCCCCTGTTGACGACGGCGGTGAAGAGCTCAATGTCGACAAGAGCGGCCACTGGATCAAAACCGATGCAGACTGTGAGTGCATTTAATTAACAGTTCTCTTCTTCTAAATTGATAGTGCTGGTGCATGCCCATCATTCTTGAATGAAACCACCTAGCATGTAGTATACTAAATTCTAATAGTCCTTTCTATCAATCTAACTAGCACAGTAATCCCATCACTGAAATGGACACTTGACAGCGAGATATTCCCTACTATTTTTGGAGAATGTTCAAGAATTAGCCAGCTATATCAATCTAACTAGCACAGTAATCCCATCACCAAAATGGACACCTGACAGTGAGAGATATGTTCCTTGCTATCACATGGAGAATCTTCAACCAGACACTACTGTGCATATGATGTTGCACAGTGCACTCCTGTACTTGCACTCACACCTTCACGTCTTAATTTGTGACTTTGATGATGCAGACCTGGTGCTGGAATTGTAGACGTATGGAAGGAAGGAAGGGAGAATCAGCAACTGTTGGCCTGAATGTGATCATGAACCAATGGAGCATACATAGTGAGTATGTATTATATGTGTCTTCAATCCTTATCTCCCCCCCTGAATGTGTTGTATGTGTCAAGAGCATAAAGATGGAGCAGGGAAAACGACTGTGAAATTATATCATGTTAATCAAGTGTGTGGTGATGTGTACATGTCCCTGTGGACGTGTGACGCAATGTACTAAGATTTGATTTGCCTCCTGTTGATGCGATTGCTACTGTTTTGGGAGTTTAGCTGATGTTTTCTTGTGGGTGCACAGTAGTAGGGTCTGGTGTTTGAATCGACTCTTGTTTTATTTTAATAAAAGATATTTCATATTCAATTGATATATCGAGGTGATATAACCGCATTAAAGGAATGTTAGGAGGTGAGATAGATCCTATTCGAAGATCACACCAGTACACCACCATCTATGAAGGAAAAAAAACGTTCCTGACAGTATGCTCTAGCCAGGTAGAGGTCATCATAAACCGGCCTCGGTAGGATAAATTAAGTACGAAGTCATGAATTCATGATATCCATTCTTGAATAACCTGCAAAGAAAATAAAATAAAATTATTGTCAGAAAACTACATCATTTATGATAAGCCACAACACCCAACGATCACTGAATGAACTCTTGTTAGTGGATTGCTTTGCATTGCATGATTAGAGGGGGGTTGCTTTCAGGTTGGTTGGTGCTTAGGCTATTCGAGATCAGCTCGTGCCGGCTGGGGCCGCTTAGGTAGCCGCCAACGACAAGTGCGCGCTCGAATCCAAACGATGGGAGCACACTTACTTCAATTGGCCGTGTTTTCTGATTGATCTCGTGAGACGTGTGCTGCTGATCTGAACATGTAGCTGATGGCAAGGCATATATAGTGCAGGCAAACAGGACATGGCCTTGGATTTTGGGACCGGGCCTCAAGGCCTCTTTGTGACCAAATTATTAGGTGGAGAGGGTTCGAAGAGGATAGATTCCTCTTACAAGTCAAAATCTTCCTCCGTTCCCTCCATTTTATTGGATTCTATCTAACAGTTTGACAATTCATCTACCTAGCAAAAGGAAGATCAAAGGTTTGGTCTAAATATACCCTTTTATCCAATTCCAACCTGCACCGTAGCCATCACTAATGCTCTGCGTCTGCACGCATGTTTGAGACCTTTTACAGTGCATCTAATTATTTAGGACCATTCATTTTTATGATTCAACGGTGCGGATAAGACAATACTACAACAAAATCCCTTGATGTTTAATTTTGAGTGAATAAAATTCACCCTTTATCGAAAAAATACTACAACAAAAAACTTGTAAGTATACTGAGATGTATAGGGCAATTTGGGTACTCAAGCTAGCTAGCATTCGGGCTGCACTCCATGGCAATGGACTGGGCCAGCTTGGACGCTTGATGTTGCACGACGACAATGTTCAAGCTCTTGAACACCCTTCAGTCCTGTAGATGACCCACGCGTCCTTCTCCACCGACAGCAAGTTGCTCGAGCTTGACATTCGCGATGCTGATAAATGGGATGGGCATGAAGAAGTTGGGTGCGCCGCAGGACTCGCGATTAGGGAATACGCTGATCTCCTTCAGTGGTTCCACCAAGCACATGGAGACGCTATGTGTCAGCCGGTGGATATACGTACCTAGAAAATCGACCTTCTTCCGCATATCGTCCGATTGAATGAATTACCAACGTCTGATTTCCTCCGTTGATCGCACCCCCTTTGCAATAGATATGCCATTATGGTGGATGGATTGCAAAAACGATCTTGTTGAAATCGCACGGAGGTCATTATTTTAGTTATGAGAAATCATTCATATAAGCGTGAGACTTGTTGCAATGCTAGTGTTGTGCTCGTCCCGTTGCAGCAAGAGGCTTGTTGCAATCACCGATCCACCGCCGACGAGCCTCCCCTACCGCGATGCACCTCTCATTTCTCTCCCTTCTCCCCTCCTCTGCATGAACCCGCTCGCTCGTGGCCTCTTATCATCCCTGTCTGAGCCATGGTTGTTGCCACCATGGCGGTTGCTCACGTCGCATGTATTTTCCTTCGGCCGCTTAATTATATCGTTGCCACTCACACTCTGTTGGTCTCAACGCTAGGGAAGGCAGTTATCGCTCTCCCCCTACTGTTCGTCGTGACGGGGAAGCTGATCGCCGGCGTCGCTGCTCGCCACGTCGATTGCTCCTCGCCTTCGCTTGGTTTGTATCATGCTACCTATTGCAAAGTTGAGTTTGCAACAAGGACTCTGTTGGAAATTGGCTCGTGTGTCGCGCGTGTCCAAAGACATTTGATCAAGGACGCATCTAACAGTCGCAAGGGCGATCGATTCCAAGCACATCATCCACCGACTGAAGGGGATCTATTTCCTAATTTTAAATGGCATAAGCAAGATCGAACGAATAATCTCGTACACCAGTAAAGACAATTTAAACAGGGCTTATATATACCTCTCAGTCAAACATGACTCCATGTACTACTGTTTCTATGATCTATATGCCTCGAATTAGGGTGAATGTTGAACTTAATCCTCTAAGATACTAAGCTCTTCTGATGCTCTAGGGGATGCTGAGTCGCTATGGAACCCGTTTGTAAGGGATTTTGTCGCTGGTTGGGAGTAACACACAACTAGCCGTGGACATTACTTTGTGTTTGTATCATCAATATGTGGTAAACAGATTTATTATTTTCTTAAACAAAAACATGCTTCGACGGACAGTGCGGTGGAGAAGAAAATAACTAGTTGCTTCATGGCGTTTTAATCTGTTGTAGGGTCATGTTTGCTTTTCTGTTATCATGTTTGTATTTAACTACTTTCTTAAGAACTAATTTGTAAAATTATACTGCACCGCCTTGATGAATGAAAGTATCTAGGTCCTTTTGGGCCTCTCTAAAAAAATTCTATTTGCTCCGCTCGAAACTTTTTTTTGTTAAGAAAGACATATTTAGCACTGAAATACGTTTAGATACATTAGATTTAATTTTATCGAATTTTGAATTCAGGAAATACTCATTTATTTCTAAGTAGTCGCTTTTTTCGCGAAGAGAGTACAAGTGATCCGCCCATGCATCACACGTGGTAAGGGAACAGGGGTGTGGTCGAACACCGCTATTGCGGTGTGTTTCCACAGCTGCCAGGCCCCTAGGTCAGGAGGGAGAAGACTCCTTTGCGGATCGCCTTTTTAGCAAATCATTTTGGAAAATGATATCTGTTCGTGGGTACATGGGCCATGCAACAGTTCTGCCACAACCCAGTTTTTAAGACACAGCCACAATTTTTTCAGTCACAGACACGGTTTTTTCAGCCAGAACTTCTGTCACAACCTATTTTTCCAGCCAAAGCCACAATTTTTCAGCCACAGCTTCTGCCACTGACTAGTTTTTCAGCCAAAGCCACATGCCGAGGAAAGAGTACGTGTCTTACACGTACATACAGTCCATCGAACCGCTACGGAATCATGGCAGTGGCGTTTCGCCAGGCGGCGAGAAGCATGCTACAACGATCACCGCCGGCAGAAGCGGCGCACCGGCTCCGGCATCTCGTTATCCACGGTGGTGGTTCACGGTCGACCTTCTCGGCCGCTGCTGCCCAGGTACATACCTAAGCTTTCTTTCTACGTAACGAGTCTTCCGTGCTCGATCTTCCTTAGCAGAGGCCGACATCGTTGACGGATCTATACAAGAGGAAAACAGGAGCTTTCGGAGGAGCTTTACGACGTGGTGGCGGAGTTGGAGAAGAGTATACTCGGTAAGCACTACAAGCCACGGGGGGGTCTTCCTCCGCACCAACAACTCAGACCTGCTCGGCACCATCGCCCAACATGTTGATCCTAGACCAAACGACTCCGACTGGTACGCATAAGTATATATTCCCTTCTAATCGAAATATAGGTTGTGTCGTAGCTAGTATTATACATGTCAACGAAGCAAATTTGGAGTAGTATAATATTTTTCTACCTGGTATATCCTTGGATGCAGGCGTTGGTTTCGAGGGAATCATAGGTTCGACCATGGGATGGATTGGACCGTGAGCATCGGGTTCTTGTACTGCGCCTGCTTCCATGGTTACCACGAGATTGAAGATTGGCTAGCTCCCAAAGAGACTTCTCTTTCCTTCCGAAGAAGTAATAAAGGGACAGTAGAAATTATATTAGTTTAGTTGGTTATAAGGCGGAAGACGTCGTCGACTTCGAAGCTTTTATCGATCGCATCCGCTCTACGGCAGAGCGTCTATCCTTTTCTTCACCTGCTAGAACCAGGAGAGATTCCTGTGTAAGATTTGATAATAGCCGGAAGTGTTTCTTGCCCCTCAATGAGGGAGACGCTGTGCGAGGAGTCTTCGACTTTGAGTCGGTTACATAGTTGGAGAGGAATACATGAGAGAGGAGAGGAAGAGATTACATTGAAACCGATTTATCTTAACACCCTCCCTTAATTTCAACTATCCTAGATTAATATTGTGCCTGAATTCTTCAAATGCTTTAAGAGGCAATGCCTTTGTAAATCCATCTGCAACTTGATCCTTGGAAGGAATAAACCGTATCTCCAATTTCTTCTTCGCAACTCGTTCTCGTATAAAATGGAAGTCTATCTCAATATGTTTGGTTCTTGCATGAAAGACTGGATTAGCAGACAAATATGTTGCACCCAGATTGTCACACCAAAGACATGGGACACGCTGTTGCTTTAAACCCAACTCCTCAATTAGAGATTCCAGCCAAATAATCTCAGCGGTAGCATTTGCTAATGATTTGTATTCGGCTTCAGTACTCGATCTAGACACGGTTGCTTGCTTCTTTGCATTTCAGGAGATGAGATTTGGACCAAAGAAAACTGCAAAACCTCAAGTTGATTTTCTATCATCACTGCAGCCTGCCCAATCAGCATCAGAAAATGCACTAACAAGTGTGGAGCTACATTGTCTAAACTAAAGACCCAATCGCAGAGTATGATTGACATATCTGATAATTCTTTTGACGGCTGTCCAATGAACAGAGGTAGGCGCATGCAAATACTGAGGAACCTTGTTAACAACAAAAGAAATATCTGGACGTGTCAAAGTCAAGTATTGTAAGGCTCCAACAACACTTTTATATTTTGTACCTTCTTCTTCCTTGAGTAACTCTCCTTCATATGCAGAGAGTTTTTCTGACGAAGAAAACGGTGTGGATGAAGGTTTACAGCTCTTCATTCCCGTACGAGCCAAAATCTCACTAGCATATTTCTCTTGGTTTAACATTATGCCATCTTGAGGTTTTTTTATTTCAATGCCGCTACTGACCCCGGACGTTGTGTTGGGAATTGGTTTGTTGTATACTTTTATGATATTTAACTAATTGAGAGATAAATATTTTAACAAATAGTATGAGAATTAAAATGAAAATACATATAATTTATTGTATATAAAAGTGAAGCTATCTTTGAGTTTCCGATTGCTTGATTTACTAACAGTAAGCTGAAGTTCATTTGAGTTGCTATCCGAAAACTTGTAGCCGCTAGGGCACAATTCCCAAAGAAAGGCAACATAGTATAAAAACAATTGAGGGCACCTTTGATTTAAAGAAACATCATAGAACTTTTTGATGATTAAAATCTGTAGGAATTTTCGTATGTTGACCGTTTGATTCGAATATTATACAAAAAAAATTCCATAATTATTTGTACTACATTTCGTAGAAAATCTAACATTCGCTTCAAACTTTTAGAAAAATTCTTTTATTTTTTATGTTTTAAAACAAAAAAAATCGAATTCTGTAGAATATAATTTTTTTGAGGCAATCTGTAGAATATAAATGGCATGTCATTTTAATCCTTTTTTTGTACTGAGTTTTTACAGTCTTGTACTACTACGAATGAAAAAGAGGAGGCCCTGAAATGATTTTGCTCCCACCGGTAAGGCCCATCACGGTTCCCCTCTCCCCCCTCGGCGCTACCTCCGCCGAGGGGCCCAGCACAAAGCAGCGGCGCGGCTCATCGGCGGCGGGCAGGACGGCCGCTGGGCCACCGGGAGAGGGGGGCGGGGAGCAGAGGATCCGGTACCGACCTTCCGGCCGCGCGAGGGTCGATGAATCGGCCGGCGACGGCGACGAGGAGCGGGAGGAGAAGAAGAGGACTCGTCTTCGTCTCTTCAGATCAGGATCCGCCGGTAATCTGGACCTAATTAACTTGCTTCTTCTTCCTCCTTACTTTTTTATCAATTTGATTTAATTTAATCGGCTGCCATAGTAGTTCTGTTCACGATAATGGAGGAGACGTCACCTTGCTTACCTCCGGCACCATGTCACCCATGTCTCACAACAAATTAAAACCAAGACTGACAGCGCAGTCTAGCAGCGTCATTTCTTTCTCTAATTGATTGATGCTGATTCTGGATCAAATGGCTCGTCCACCAAGTTCCGATTTGGATCTATCAATAAGTAAACAATTAGTACAACTTGGATTGGATTAAACAAACATCATTGAGTGCACACAACCATGCAACGTACGGTACCATTGACGTTGCTAGGTCCAACAGCACCATTTCTTTTAAACTAAAACAAACCACGCAGTTTAGCAGAATCCTATGTTTTCTAATCGAATCCAGTCAGGATCACATACGCTGCCACCCACTTACCACCGAGCTTAGCAGCTGGCTAATTACAGTTACAGCTCCTCTTCCCACACCTTCCAACACATCACATGCTGTGCTGGCTCATCGACCAAGCCAAGTACAGTAGGATCTAATTCTAAGAGCATGGTTAATAGTATAGCCGGCTGCTGGCTATAAGGAGATGCCATGTAACAAGTATAATAGGAAGGCTATAAGGAATACTACTTTAGCAATATATGACCCACATGTCTATCTCACAAACTGCCTAGGAGCACGTGTTGCAGCTGGCTACTAATTAGTAGCCTGCTTATCTTCTCTCTCATCTTCTCTCTCTTCCAACTAAGCAACAATATACTATTTTATTCCTTATAGCCCGCCCAGTCAGCTCTATTGTACTTGCTCTAATACTAATAATCAATAGTATAACTCAGATTCAAGAAACCACCGGAGCTAGGAGTGCGAATTTCTGGAGGCCGAACTACAAGTAGCCCTTTATTTTGAAAAAATCGTAAAACATATTTAAAAGTTCTAAAAAAATCCGAAAAAAAATCTATGAAAATTTATATGTATTCCGTATGAACATGTTAAATTTGGCTTAAAAATATTGTAATATGAAGTCTTCACAAAAAAAATTCATCCCAAAACCAACAACAAAAAGGCCCATTTAAAATCAAATATTTGTCTTTTTTTTCATACGCCACATGTGAAAGTATAATGGTATGAAAATTTACACATATGTCATATACATGTGTATATATATTCATAAAAAAATTCAATGCTTTTTAAATAATATAAAATATATTTTATGATTTGTTCAAACTAAAAGGCTACGTATAACTCGGTCTACGTTAACATTATCCGCCGGAGCTAGCTGTTTCCTAGCTTAATTGGACGCTTCCCCTTGAGTGCACAGCCAAGCAACGGGAGTACCATTGACTTTGCTTGGTCACCACTGTCACCCATTGGATCGATCGACCGATTGCGTCCCTCCTTTCTAACTGAAAGCCAGATACCACTAGCATCTTGCCTGGCTAATTAACATAGCCTCCTCTTTGATCAATGCTGCGTCTACCAACTTTGGATCTAACTTCGTATACACTTGGATTTTTTTTTAAGGAATCAACGGGAGATGAGTTCTCCCATCTGAATATATTGCTTAAAAGCGGTCAAGAACCAAGGATTACCCCTTAGGCTTTGGTTGATCCAGTTTATAAAAAAATCCGGATAGAAAATCTTAATAAATTGGTCCAATTATAAAGAAAACCGGACCTAAAACCATATATATAGCAAGTGTAAAAGAAGAAAAGAGAAAAAGGACACCCAAAACAAGGTCCGCATAGCTAGCAAATAAAAGAACCAATCACATGAAAGACAGAAGTAGATGAGGGATGCCGTTGAGGGATCACAATACCAAAACTTTACAAGCAGCTTAACGCACCGCACTGGCGCACGTACCCGGCCCCAATGGCGCAACTCAGGAGCGTCCACAATCAAGGAGTGCATAACACGAACCATAACTGAGATATCTGCCACGAAAAATTAGAACGGTTAGCGAGTTGGGAAGGCGCATCGCTCCATCAATGAGCAAAGATGAACCGAGACATTTGTTGGGGCACGTGTGCTACTCTAGTGCTGCATTAAATTTTTACCGCGCAACCAGGATCACATTGTTGGGGATAGACTACGTGATTAGGGTTTACCACTAGATGTGCAGTCATGATAGCGGAAGGAGAGTTCGCGATGCACGTTTTTGTTTCCTCGCGGATCCCTCGAACTGATCCCTCGTACCGATGTCGTGAACCGATCCGGCGAACTGATCCTGCGGACGGTTCGTCCCGAGCGCGACAGGTGCAACGCCTCCAAGGTATCCGCGCGTGAGGGAGGAGCGTCAGTGTGAGAACCCAACCATAGGGTCTAGGAGTCACACCGTAAACCGTTATCTGTCCCAACGGTCAGTAGCAGATAACATGGCAGGTATAAAGAGTATACATGCATGTCCATTGATAAAATAACTAAAAAGGTTTACATCATTCGGGTCATTTGGCCATTACATAAATGATGATTATTGAACTTTAAATAACACAGCGGAAATGAAGATAGTGGTGGCGCCATTGAAGACTCCACAGGCACAAGTCAAAGAAAACCAGCAACGTCGGCTCTACTCCTCGTCGTAGTACTCAATGTCGTAGTCTTCGCCCTCTGTAATGATCATCAACATAAACAATATCCATGATGAGTACTTCTCATGGTACCCAGCGGCCACCCCAATGCAACGTAGATAACATAACTCTACTTGCAAGGCTTTTGTGGAGGCTTATCTCATTTTGCAAAACCAACACTAAGTCTAACAATATTTTGATTAAATTTCCAAAAGTAGTTTTATAAATCAATTAATTCTAATTACTAAGTAATTGGTTTTTTTTCAGATGACATATTCAACAACAACAGAGATAAGCGGTGGAGTACTCCTGACTCGGCGGCACAAAATTGACTGGGCGTCAACCGATAATCCAACTTTCAGAAAAAGAGAGAAGACAGGTAGAATACCCAACCAGACACTTCATTCGCCCTTGACCGCGGACACAGCTAATCGATTAGTGTTAGACTCTGCATAGTTTGTACACTTTAGCCACACGATGTTGACTTGCGGCAACAACACACACTTTTCCCTTAGGGCTCACTAATAATACCCCAATCCGCTAAGGTTTCCTGGTCGGAGGTACAGGTATGTACCGTACCTTCTTCTAGCCCCCCATGCGGCAGTAGCTATGGCCGCGCCGCCAAGGGAACTTCCGCCCCGGTGTCCTCGCAGAACACTCTACCAGTAAGCCAAGACACCACTAGTTCCTCCTAACGTACTTGATATGTCGTATCCATATAGGTGTGTGGTTGCACGGTAAAACGAAGTGTGCCAATAGCTAGACAATTTCCCTTATGGGGTACGAGCAACGATGAAAAAATCTCCACAACATCCGATGCTGCCCGCACCCATGGTAATGTTTCATCCAGAGTAGTTTTGCCTAACACTTTTCATAATACCAAGTCCTAGACTTACTCAAATAATTCATAATGAATAATAGTCTTAAAAAGATTAACATGGCATATTTATTCATTAGATGATGATCTAGTCTAAGCATTGCTAAGCATAATACTACTCAAATTATGGTGACAAAGAACATGGTGTAAGAGCATGACATCGTATCCAATGAATATGTGTACTAGTCAAGTTTAATATTTTGACTCAAAGCAGGTTTTCATGCAAGTTTGTAAACTCATGAATTTGGACACAAAATATAGGACCAGGGATGGGGGTGACATGCCTGCTTGATGCGTGCCTCCGACTTCTTCGTAGTACACCTCATCTCCTCCTTCATCTATACGTCACACAATATACGCAAAAATCAACAAACGCACAAGAAAACTCCAAATAAAACATCAAGTAAAACCCACAAAGAAAACATAGGGTGTGCGCGTAGGTAATGGCGTGGATTCGATGGATGAAGGATACTACGGAATAGATCATGATGATCATGGGAAAATATCCGATGGATAGACATGAACTCATCTATATGTGCTATATGCAACATAACCTATGCTAATAGTTTGGAGATAAACACATCTCTATTCACCCATGCACATGACTAGGAGGTCAAGAACATCTCTATAGATCATAGTGATGACAATGCATGCAAACCCTAATGTGGAAGTTTGGAATATCTAGATGATTCACATGAACTATTCAATACAGGAACCAATTTTTTCAGAACAAGCTCTAAAGATGAGATTGGTGAAACTAAACGGTGGAACAAAATTGACATATGTAAACTAAAATAGAAACTAGACATCTAGGTTAACATTATGGAAAAAGAATTTCGATGTTTGGTATACCGAGTCAAGCGCTGAACTACTCGCAAGAACGGCAAAATTCTGGACAGATTTGTTCATGTGAATCAACAGATGGAAGATGACCTCCGTGGCAATGATTAGCTGCACGGAATTGCGTGAAATTTTAGAGAGATCCTATTGATACCCTATAGAATATATCAACAAGTTTGCATGCTTCTACAAAACGTATTTAATAAGGAGCAGCAGGAGATTACAAACCAAAGGTATGTAATTGCAGAAAAAACTTGCCTGGACAGGGATTTGGTAGATTGGCCGGTACGGGTGATTGCACCGTAGGATCGCTCTCAAATTTTAGGAACTTGGAGTCAACTCTAATTCTCAGCAATTGAACGGTTGGATCTTCAATAGGACGTGAAATTGAAAAGCACTATGAATAACAACCCTTTCTAACTTCATTTAGTATCCTTCATGTATTTAATGATTTTTTTGCGCTGAATGACCCTGAAATAGAAAAGCACTACGAATGAAATATGAAAAGGTTGCAACTTGGCATGGTATCATATTTTCACCCACATAGCATGTGTGCAAAAGTTGAGAGAGTTACGACAAAAATTGGATGCACTTCGTGTATAAACTGAACCATCTCCTTCGAAGTATATGAGGGTTTTGGATGAAAACTCATCTGTTACACGTGCATTTCATTTTTTAAACTTATTTCAACTCCAGACTTTTTGTGCGTGAATATGCACCACACATTACAATTTCAACCCTTCCTAACTTCATTTGCTATTTTTGATGCATTTAATGATTTTTTTTTGCGCTGAATGAACCTGAAATTGAAAAGCACTACAAATGAACTCTAAACAGGTTGAAACTTGGCATTGAAATAAAATATGCACCATTCCAAGCCACAACCTAAACTTTGGCAAAATAATAACAAGAAAACATAAACTAAATTATATTAAACAAATGAAGGTATAAAACTAAAAGAGTTAAACATAATCTGGTTTTGATTGAAACACCTATTTAAAATATCCTAAAACTTCCCAAATTTAACATACTGATAAGTCATACTAATATTAAACAACAGGAAAAACAATCACTTAAAAATCTATTTTTAAACTAAAGTTATTTTTAAACTAGTGATTCACATAAAATTCAAAAGAATTCAAATTTAAACTACTTGCACTAACAAAAAAATTATAACTTTTTGACCTAAAGAAAAAAAGATTCATTAAAAACTATAAATATTCTAACAATTATTCAAAATCGAAAAAACAAAATTGTTCTATCTTGAAAAAGAAAAAAAAGGAAAATAGACCTTTAGTCATGGTTAGTGGTCCAAACCGAGACTAAAGACCCCTAAACCAATTACCACGGCTATTATTAGTAACATTAATACCACCTCGCTAGCCGAAGAGAGGTTAGACATTTTTATAAGCATGGGCTGGCATGGACTTATCGTAGCATAGCAAACTCAGTAAAGGTCGTACACGAAGGAATTCGTCTGTATGCTGATACTCTGTCATGTTTATTCAAGAAGATGGACCTCGGTAACTAAGCAGATAAATATCTATGTCTATTTGCTTAGTTAGCGAGCTTCAACTTCCTGCATGCACATGATAGAGTAGAGGCCAGCAGAGTATTCCTACGTTGACGTTCTATGATGAATTGCTATACTTTTTGTTTTTAATTTTTTGCATATCTTTATAACCTTGGGTGGTGGCCTTTAGTCGGTGCCTACTGCGGGAGTTTAGTCCCACCCCGCTAACCGAGGGGCACAATCAGGAAGAAGCACAGAGATCATGTGTTTCTTTTAAGCGCTTTTGAGTCATTCGAACAGGGTCTATTTCATCAGCACTATCATGATCACTTCGTGAGCCACACCATCCTATATATATCTCACTTCTCAAACATGTTCGACACTTATAAATCCTTAAGTTCATCGATCGAATACAAATCATTCGGATTCACTGCATACATCCGACAGTGCATTTGATATGCGGGCACTCACGAGCCACCGTCGGGCTGTATGTAGGGGAAACCGTGTGTTTTGGGGAAAGTGTTCTTACATCATTTCACACATAGAAAGAACCAAAGGACAAACAGAAATGATGATGCTCAATTGGCGGTGAAGCCGGTCACATCCCAGAGTGCTTACGTTGCTTCTTGCGCCGTAACCATGGATAATCTTCATCATTTAACAGGATGCTCGGGTCTCAATCTTAAGGGAGAAATTTCATGAAACTTTTCATAATCTTCTGACATGTCTGTTTTTTCCTCCACTCTCACGATGTTTCTTTTCCCTGAGAGAACTATGTGGCACTTTGGGTCATCGTATGATGTATTCGCTTCCTTATGTTTCTTTTTTCTCGGCTTGGTAGATATGTCTTTCACATAGAAAACCTGCACCACATCATTGGCTAGGACGAATGGTTCGTATTTGTATCCAAGATTGTTGAGATCCATCATTGGCATTCCGTACTACGAGTCTACCTCTACCCTTGACAGATTGACCCATTTGCACGGAAACAAAGGGACCTTAAAATCACGTCCATAGTCAAGTTCCCATATGTCTTCTATGTAACCATAATATGTGTCCTTTGCCTTACTGGTGTTTGCGGCATCAAAGCGGACACCACTGTTTTGGTTGGTGCTATTTTTATCTTGGGAACTCGTGTAAAATGTATTATCATTTATCTCGTACGCTTGGAAAGTCAATACAGTTGAAGATGGTGTCCTGGCCAACAAGTACAGGTCATCTCCAACAGTGGTGTTACCCCTGAGATGTGATTGCAACCAACCGCCGAAAGTCCTGATGTGTTCTCGTGTAATCCAGTCCTCAGACACCTCCGGGTGTTTGTAGCGTAGAATATCCTTGTGTTTATTGATATACGGGGCCACAAAAGACGAATTCTATAGAACTGTGTAGTATGCTTGCGCCCAAGAATGCCCGTCCCTCCATATTTTTGGCTTTGGTCCTAGCGTGCCTTTTCCACCCAGTCTACCCCTCATGCCGCGATTCAGGAACACCAATCGGCTTAAGGTCAAGAATAAAGTCAACACAAAACTCAATGACCTCCTTTGTTTGATGTCCCATGGAGATGCTTCCTTCTGGCCTAGCATGGTTACGAACATATTTCTTGAAGACTCCCATGAACCTCTCAAAGGTGAACATATCATGTAGAAATATAGGACCCAGAATTGCAATCTCGTCGACTAGGTGAACCAGGACGTGCGTCATAATATTGAAGAAGGATGGTGGGAACACAAACTCGAAACTGACAAGACATTGAACCAAATCTTCTTGTAACCTTGTTAGTGTAAGAGCAAAGTTATAACCCCATGAGTTTTGGATATTGTTGGTCAAAACAGTAGAGGAACTAACAAGTTTTCTAGTATGAACAGATGGTTAGGTTGCTGAAGTTATAGGTTGGTGATAAAGCTTCAACGAAGATTTACACTTTTACTGAAGCATATCCTCTGGAGTGAAGCTCATCACGGTTGTCGACCCCTAAAAAGATAAGAAATCCTGAAGCACGTCTCATCGAAGAAAATGGCCAAGATGGCGCAAGACTTTGTAGTTTTTGCGTAGTTCTTTTTCACTTCTTTGAGTCGTAAGAAAAACCGTACTATCAAGAGGGGTTTAGTAAATGTACTCCGAAGGACTACCCGTACTGGAAGGACAAGATGAAAAGGAATATTATGACTACCCGTATTTGGATTAACCTCCTGGAGTGTTTTCAAGTATGTCTTCTAGTATGTCTTTCGCAGCTATTCGCTCTGGCGAACCTATTCCTATTTTCAATGGGAAGGACTACCCGTACTGGAAGGACAAGATGAAAAGGAATATTATGGCTATCAATTCCACCGCTTGGCAAGTTGTTTTACATGGTGTTACAGTTGCAGACAAGAATGCTATCACTCCTGAAGAAGCTCAACTGATTGATCTTGATTCTGTTGTCTGGGTGTTCATCACAAATCACTTGACTCCAGAAAAGTATCATGAAGTGAAGAATATTCCTTCCGCCAAAGGTGTCTGGGACTATCTTGAAAAGATTGGTGAAGGTGTTTCTACTCAGAGAGATGCCAGAATTGACACACTCCGAAGCAAATTCTATCGCTTCAAAAGACTCGAGGGTGAAAAAGTCCACTCAATTTACAACAGACTCACAGCTCTTGCAAATGAGTTGATTTCCCTCGGTGCTGATGATATAACTCCTCACTCAGTTGTCAGAACTCTGCTTCGCTCGTTAGATGACTCGTTTGATCACATTGTGCTGATGATCAAGGAAAGGACTGATTACAGACGTCTTGTTGCTGCTGATGTTCTTGAGAGATTCACTACCTTTGAAATGGAAGAAGAAGAGAAACGTGACATAAATGGTTCTCGAAGGAGATCCCATGCCTTGAAAGCAAAAGCTTCGCGTCATTCTTCACCCGAAGTCAGTTCTGCTTCAGGTGTCGAATCAGATGATCCCTCAAGCATTGGAAAAGATTTAGCACTGATCATGAGACGCTTCAATCGCTTTCAAAGAAAAGGCTTTTCTTCACCCAAGAAGAGTTATCCTTCAAGAAGCTCAAGTCATTTTTCTCACCGTTCATCCTCAAGAAGCTCTCCATCGAAGGACAACTGCTGCTATAAGTGCAAGAAACCAGGTCACTACATTGCTGATTGCCCTCTGTGGGAAGCTGAGAACAAATCGAAGCATTCACTCAGAGACTCTTCATCGAAGTCTCACAGATCCTCCAGAAGTCATGAGTCAAAGATACATGATTCCAGTTCAAAAAGAGAAAAGAAGAAAGATTCTAATGATGATAAGAGGAAGAAGTATCACAAGAAACGTGAGGGTTCTTCATCGAAGACTTACTCGTCTCGTCGAAGCAGCTCTCACCGTGCCAAGGCCTATTTGGGAAAGGAGATGAACTCAGAAGATGAAGCCTCTGGTTCCGAAGCTGAACAAGACTCAAGGTCTGCTTCAGGGTCCGAATCAGATGGTGTTGCTGGTTTGGCTTTCGCTTCGGCAGATGCTTCAGTCAATGCTTCGAGCTCATTCTTCACCAATAACAGTAGTGAAGATGAAACTCCTGCATATTGCTTCATGGCCAAGGCAAAGGTATCTGCATCCAAGTCAAACTATGATACTTCTGATTATTCATCATGTGAAAGTGACACAAGGATAAGCTATGCTAAACTTGCTAAAATTGCTTCAATTCAACAAGATGAACTTGATTCTCTAAGAAAAACCATTAAGAAATCAGAAACGTTGTTGATCGATAAGATTGAGAAAAGTCAAACTTTAACTAATGAGCATGCTGCTCTCAAGGAGAAGTTTGAAGAATTATCCTCTCGGCATGATCTTCTTTCAGTTGATTATGAGAAGCTCACCTATGAATTTCTTCAGAGGAAAATGGCTCTTGAAAAACTGAAAGAGGCTCATGAAGAATTGGAAAATGTTAATCTCTCTCTCATGGCTCAACAAGGTTCTGAAGCAAATCATAAAACTGAATCACCTTGTTTAGATTGTTTGGAACGAAGCAAAACTGATTCCAAAGGGAAAGCACCTATTGTTATTGATGACACTAATGCCTCCGATGAGGAAAATCCTGCTATTACCGAGGAACTCCTCAGGTTGAAAAACTTATTTGAATCAGGCATGTTCAAAAGTGTGCAAGGACATCAATATCTCTGTGATATCCTGAGGAACGCTCTCCTTCACAGGAATCCCAGGAATGAAGGTGTTGGTTTCGAGAGGAAGATAAATCCTGATGGCACATACTGGGAGCCTGAACAGTATCCTAAGACTGTTTGGGTTCTAGCGAAGGAGAAACCCATTGATATTGCTAACTTTCAGGTTTCGACTGCAAAATGAACAAAGTCATTGTGGATGAATCACTTGATTCAGACTACAAATTCATGAAAGATGAACAGGGAAAAGTTTCAGCTGAGTATGTAGGTATTCCACCAAAGAATGGATTCTATAAGAGGCAGATATGGGTGCAGAAAGCACTTGTGGAAAAACTGCCTGCTAACCATTCTATGCAGGGAAAGTCTTCGGTACCACCGAATCATTTCTACTCTCTTGAAACGAGAAATGATCCATTGGTGAACGAATCAAATGTTCCGCAGAAGCAATACTATCGTACTGGTCACCATACGTATCGTCCTCATAATAATTATACTAAGATTGCATATGCTCATACTTATGCTAACCGTTCGCAGAGGACTTACATTTATGGTGTGCTTGATGGTACACCGAAGCAATACACTCCTGTCCGATTTAATATTGCTTCGACCAGTGCTTCAACGTCTTCTCAGTCACCTGCTCGTTTGTGGGTGGTTAAGAAGAACTAATTCTTCTGCAGGGCTATGTCTCCGGTGGATCCGAATGGGTCATGGATAGTGGTTGTACCAATCATATGACCGGAGACAAGGAGTTGTTCACCGAAGAAAAACTATCTCAATCTTCTCTGAAGTACATTACCTTCGGTGATAACAACAAAGGTAAAGTGTTAGGTTTGGGTAAGATTGCCATATCGAAGGATAAGCACATTGACAAGGTTATGCTAGTCCAATCACTTGGATATAATCTTATGTCTATTTCAAAGTTATGCGATATGGGTATGCTTGTGTTGTTTTCTGCTTCGCGTTGTGTTGTCTTTTCACATGATGACTATTCGTTTGTCTTCGAGGGTTACCGAAAGGGAGATCTATACATTGTTGACTTTTCTTCGGGCCCTGCTGTTTCCACTTGCTTAATGGCAAAAGCTTCATCTGGTTGGTTATGGCATCGAAGACTTGGTCATGCAGGGATGAGAAATCTTCATAACTTAGTGAAGAAGAATCATGTTATTGGTCTTACCGAAGTAAAATTCGATAAGGATCGTCTCTGCAGTGCTTGCGAAGCTGGTAAAATTACGAAGAAACATCATTCAACGAAGACTATCATGACCACCACTCGTCCTCTTGAATTGCTTCATATGGATCTTTTTGGTCCTCAAAATTATGCAAGTGATACCATCTGTAGGAGATATGCCCTAGAGGCAATAATAAATGTTATTATTTATCCCCATGTTCCTAATTATGTTTATATTCCATGCTATAACTGCTATGGTTCTCGAGTCTGCAATAACCACGAGGCTCGGAGGAAGACTCATATGCACGTGTGGAATAATAAACGGATAAAATATATATTCCTAGTCTCGCCTCTAAGACTAGCTCAAGTGTTGCATGATGGTTCTGTTTTCCTGATCATGGGCATGACTATGCCGGCAATTTTGAGGGCACAATGTTAGAAGAACATTTGTGTTGAATCGACCCAGATTGATGTTATGCTATGAGATACATTCGTCGCCAGTTAATGGATTATAACACAGAGAAAGTTGTGCGTTTGCATAATTCCTTAGACCATGAGAGTATCGAGTTCCTTCGTACTTGCTTCGTGAACTTTGGGGTTTTGTTAAACGTCATCTGTAAAAGGGTGGCTATTACGGCAGCTTGCGGGTTCACGGAAAAGTATGACAAGGAACTAGGTAGCTCGAGATTGGGATTTGCTCCTCCGTCGTTGGAGAGATATTCTTAGGGCCCTCTCGGTGTTACGGTATCCACCATCGTCTGGCCAGACACAGTGTGATTTGATCACAGGGATGCCGGAACGCGGGAACGAGAAAAGAGAACAATACCAGGAACGAGGTAACTGGCATAGTGGACAAGTTGTTGATTCACGGGGATGCCAATAAGTCTCACCTCGGGTATTTGTAATATATCGCGAAGCAACAGGAATAGCACACAGCAACTAAAGGTTCACTCGAATAATTCTTCGTATGGGTATAGGGATCAATATGGATGTCCTCGGTTCCGCTATTGATCATTGATCGGAAAGTGTTCCGGTCATGTCTATACTTCATCGAACCTACAGGGTCACACGCTTAAGGGTCATCTATCTGTTGAATACTAGACAGGGAGTCTGAGATAAAGTCACCGGAAAGGTTTCGGAGACGGCGGAAAAGTTCCGAGAGAGAAAACCGAAAAGTTGTTTCGGGGTAAACCACTAAGCCGAAAAGGTTTCGGAGAGCACCTGGTAATTTTGGAGAGTGCCAGAATTGTTCTGGTAACTTCTGGAATTTTTCTGGAGAAAAGATTAAAATATTTTTTTCGGAAATATTTCGGAGCTACCGGAAATGTTCCGGAGCTGCCGGAAATGCTTAGGTTGCTTTTCGCAGATGAAAATCACTAATCCGGAATTGTTTCGGAACGCGCCCAAAATCATTTTAGTGGGTGTTGGAATTATTCTAAGACCCACAGAAATATTTTCGGATTTTTCGGACGCGAAAAAGTGGTGTCATGAATAGTAAAAAGTACTACTTGAGATATTTTTGGAAAGCCTTCTAGAAGGACTTGGGAGCCAAGAAAGCCCCCTTGGGTTTCCTATAAATAGAGGTGTGAGGGCAGCCCCATATCCTTGATCCAAGCTCTCCCTTGAGTTCTATACAAATGCCATGCATGATCTGGCTTTCTCTCTCCCTCCCAGCGAAATAGTTTCGTAGAGCCGAAAGGCTGTCTAGGTTCCGGCAGGAACTAGTTCTGGACGGCGAAGCCCTGTCGGATAGCTGACACCGTATGTGTGCAACCCCGTAGAGAGGTCGTAGTTTCGATCTTTTGCCCGAGGGGCTGTTCGAGGGTCCTCCCGAAGGGCTGTCCAAATTATCGTTCGAGTTTCAAGGGTCCTCCCGAAGGGCTGTCCGAGTTACCGATCGAGTTTCGAGGGGCCTCCCGAAGGGCTGTCCATGACACCGTCCGAGGGACTGTACGACCGCCTCCCGGAGCGCTGTTCGAGGAGCAGACGAGGGAGAACATCCTCGCGGTTGGGAGGTTGTAAATCCTAGCTGCGGGGATCTGCACCGACGATCTACATCGACTCTACTTCCGCTGCGCTACGAGTCGGTAACGATCAAATCAAAACCTTGTATGCAGTCTCCATAGTGGTCCTGGGCGTGTTCGTAGTGCGGAAATTTTTGTTTTCTGCCGCGTTCCCCTACAGTGGCATCAGAGCCGTGCTATGCGTAGATGCATGTTGCGATCTAGAATACATAGAGATGTATGGGTATTGCATAATATAATTTTGGAGTAGATCAGATCTATTGCTGAAAATTATTTATGCGGGTGGCAGATGAAATCCGTTACTCGATGTTCTTGTTGCTTCCCTAGAATTTGCATATTTCTGATGTCGATAACAGTATGGTGGAGTTTCAAAGTTCTGGCAATCTGCGATCCTGATTGATCAAAGAAGTGCTAACAGTTCGTTGAATTCCACCATAGTTAGAGAAAGAAGAAATTCTGCAGACTAAAGGGCAATGCAGATATGATCTGCACGGGGATCACGCGTATGACGAAGTTCAGTATGGGGCTCGAGATTTTATTATCTCGTGTTTCATACACCCCGCAAAGTTAATCTAGCGACTTGAATAATCATGCTTGATGATAAACGTTGGTAGCTGCGGTTTAAGTCAAAACCTTAGAAGCCACGTAAAATAAAATTTTGCATAAACCGATTAGAGGCGTCTAACTTGGTTTTGCAGGATGTGCATGTGATGTGGTATAGCAAAGCTCATATTAATTTGATTATGTATGAGATGACTATATAATGTAAATTTATTAACATGACCTGCGTGTCATGATTCGGCATGATGGCTGGAGCCATATGATTGTCACTTTAATGACCTGCGAGTCAACCTTATGTAATGCACTTATTTTATTAGCTATAAAGATAGCAATATTATTTGGTGCATCGACAAGGTGGTGGCAAACTTCGCGAAGGTGAACTCCGACGCAAATGCCAAAGACGAAGAAATACTTGACTTCTCCGTCAGAAGGGGCTATACCATATCATGCAATTATGAATTACCTGAGATGTTTATCCCTTAAGTTGCACCCTTCTTGTTTGCGCGGTAGTCGCTTTTTATTAGGGTGATCTCTCACTTAAAATATCAAGTAGTTAGTGTTCTCCCAAATGTAGCACCGTCACAGCATCTATCCTTTCGGGGTGCGCCATGGATGCATGGGTACGAACGATTGGAGAAATGTAAGGCGGGTGAGGTCAGACCTCGCAGCAAGATCACTTGGTTGTCTTGACGTTCATGGCAGGATCGTCCTGAGCTCGGAACACACGCATCGAAAGATGAACAAGAGTCACATAGAGATGTGATCGGCAAGTTGGCCTACCAAATCAAAATCCTCGTCATGAGATGATGATTCTATGGCGTTGTATTGATATTTGGATCTTGAATCACTCATAATCAATTTTGAGAGATATTGATTTGAGTGGGAGCGCATTTTAGAATTAACTTGTTTAATTCTGAGTGCAATTAATTATGAACACTGTCTAAGTATAATTTGCTAATAGTTGTAGAATAATGGCTCGCGTTTCCACCTTCCCTATTAAAATTGAATAAGCTGTTAAATATCTGGTTAAAACTTTACGGTTGGTAACGTAATGCGAGGATTGTCCTCAAGAGTGCCGAGAAGGATTTTGTCCTATCGCATGCTTTCGGTGTCCTCCCGCTAATGCTATGGATGATGTGACTCTCATCCTTCGATCAAAAAGCTAGAATTCCATTGTGGTCAAGTGCAATACGTTTGCTTCCATAAAACCCGAACTTCACAAGTTTTGGGATAGTTATGTAATATTCATGGAACTGAAAATTGTTTTCAGATACAGACAAAGGCTAAAAGATATGAGATATCCAAAGCAACATTTGTTTGCAAAGTATTAGTAAAGTGTTTACTGGGCATTTGACTGATAAGAGAGGGATCCAGAAGAACGCCTGTCATATGATGAAGGTGAATAAAACAAACAACTTAAAGAGAAAGGAAATGTCCCAAGGGTGTTAGTATGACTCACACGCTTAGGAAGTCCGGGGCTAACGCCACTCTTAAAGTTGGGTGCTTCTTCTGAGAGTAGGAGAAATATATTGAAAGTTAAACTGTTAAAAGTATAAGGGCAAAAAGAAAGAAGACTGGAATGTCCAGCTCATGTATAAAAGTCATGAAAGTTATTGATGTATGGAAGGCTGGTCAAAAATAAATAGTTCTTGGGAATTTTGATTAAACAGTTAGTCCATAATTCTTGGGTATTATGATTAAAAGTTGATCACAGGAATACCCGCTCGTTTGCATTCTGTTGCATCTCGATGCAAGAACCACTACGGCCTAAAAGACTTGCCAGTAATGAGGTTTAGATACGCGCTGGGAACATAGTAAAAGTTACTATACCTTCCATCGGTGTATCACCATCTGTATTTATTTTCATAATTCGTTTTAGAGTTTTATACACTCTAGCCCATTGCATAAAGTATGTTGCAAGAAGGTTGTTCATAAAAGAACAATTGTTGTTCAGTATTATGAATAACATAAAGGGCCATGCTTCCATCGGGGATGGGTTGTATGTTACGAATATTGATGGTAATATGATACATCCATAACAATGACGCTAAATGTCGAAAGACTAAAAGAATACCACATATGTGTGGCACTGCATTTGGTCACATTGGAGAAACCCGCATGGAGAAATTCCATAATGATGGATTTTGAAGTCATTTGATTATGAATCATCTCACACTTGCAACTTTCGTCCGAAAAGTTAAGTGACTGAAATACCGTTCACAGGCCATGAGGAACGAACAACAAACTTATTGGTGATCATACATTTGATGTGTGTAGTCCGATAAATGTTGTTAGTAGTGGATTTATCTATCTTCAGAAAAGACTCAAGTAGATATATGGATATTTACTTGATGAGACGTAAGTCTGGATCTTTTGAAATCATTCGAAAGGTTTTCAAAAATGAAGTGAAAGTTATTGTGACAAGAAAATTATGTTTCTACAATTCGATTGCAGAAAGGAATTTTTGAGTTACAAGTTTAGCCAATGTCTGATGAGTTGTGAAAAGAGTTTTCATAACTTGCACCTCCCGGAACACCACTGCAAGTGGAATGTCCTTGAAGATGTAATCAAACCATTTATGACATGGTAAGATCAAAGATGACATAAATCAATTTGCCATTATCCCTTTTAATGCAATGCTTTAGAGACTGCGGCTTTTACACTGAAAGGAGCGCCATCAGGTCTGTTGAAATGACGCCATGGTATGGTACGCCCAACCATGTTTTATCTTTTCTTAACATTTGGAATATGGGGCTTGTGTAAAATGTTTAAAAACCTATTCCAAATCAGACAAGTGCTACTTTGTAGGTTATCCCAAATTATTGGGAATTCCTCCACCACTATACCGAGGCAAAAGGTTTTGCCACAAAGAACGGTATGCTTTTAAAGAGAATGGTTCTTGCAAAAAGGTGAGTGGGAGGACAGTGCAACTCGACGAGATAACAGTATCTTCGTCATCAGATCAAAGGAAAGGAACCTTGGAAGTGATTCCAGAGTTTCCTACTGCAACTGATACGGAAGCCTCTACATGAGATGTATGGACTTCGGTCAAACTTGCAACTGAGCCACGTAGGCAAAACTCGTGCAAACCTCTCAGGTGCGCAAACGAGATATTGTTGTTAGACAACAACATACCTACGATAATCAAGGAAGCGATGATGGGCCCTGACTCCGGAATTGGCTAAATGCCAATACAATCCGAGATAGTTTCCATATAAATAAATCAAGATTGTATCTTGATGGACCATTCGGAAGACTTTGAGTCTAACGAATATTAATGGAACTGTAAACTGATACGGATAAAAATGTTTTATCCATAAAGCTCGACTTGTTGCTAACTACGGCGAGATTGTCTCTCCGTAGCGATGCTTAAAGTCGGTTCGGGTTAAACTAGCAATTAATACGTATTTCATTCATGAGATATGAAACATGGATGCCAAAAGGATTTCCATGAGATGGAAATACTACCTCGGACTTGCATATGATACAGTCCAAGGTATTTTGTCAGTCCAGAGGATGCTAGTGAGTATGCAAACTTCAGAGTTCCTGCGATGGACAAAAGAGAGCATAATGGAGTTGGAATCTTCGATTTTGATGAAATAGTCAAAAGAGTTTGATTTCATCAATGGATAACGAAGATGCTTGTGGCTACAAGAAATTAAGTGGGAGCATAATAATATTTCTAAAAACCTTGTGTGCCTGACACATTGTTGATCAGAAATAATATAAACTTCTTGACACGAATTAGGACTTCATTGAAAATAGTCTTTCGATGAAGTGCTTGGGCTAAGTAGCCTTGATATTAGGCATAATTATCTAAGAGATAGAATTGCCTAATAGGGCTAAGCCAAAATACATACTGACAAGATGCCAAAACAATTTAGCATTAAAAACGACAAGGAGTGATTCTTGCCAAAGTCACATGGAAAGAGTTTTTGCAAGACTCAGTGTCCCAAAACACTGATGAGCAAATTACATGATGGAGATTCCACACACCTTCGTGTTGGGATTAATCATGTATTCCATGGTATGTAAACAACCAGATATGTCCAATACTCCAAAGTTGTTGTGAGTATAGATACCAAAGTGATCAAAGAACTGATCGTGGGACAACAGTGAAAAATGTCATTGAGTACTAAAGTAGCACTGATGACATGTTTTCTCGCAAGAAGAGATTATGAAGTACTTGTTGTAAGTAATTACATCGATACGGTCTTCATCAATGCTCCATGCGATTTTCGATTTGAGTTAAAGTTTTTTTGTGTGTAATACACAATATGGTGGCACAGTAAGTTGGAATTGTTCATAACAGGTTACTGTGGCGAAATTCTATAACAAATGGCTATGTATGTTGCTGCTTTAGAAGCAACAAAGAAAATGTTGAATCATATAGTTCATTCATGAACTTAGTATGGTTCCAATATGGCTTTGGTCAATGGAACACTATTGAAGATAGTTGCTCCATAGCTCAGTCTGAGGAATCAATGTTCGACCAGTGATTCGCATATATACAAAGCCAAGTCCACACAAAATATGAATTTCGTGAAAGCGTGAAAACGCGAGGATATGCAAAGATACACACGGAGTTGAAGTTGTCAGATCCGTTGGACATCAGGCTATACCACATGTGAAGCATATTTTACACCAGTATGCCATAGGTGTAAAGTGCATTAGCATTGACTAGATTATTGACTCTAGTGCAAGTGGGAGTCTGTAGGAGATATTCCCTAGAGGCAATAATAAATGTTATTATTTATCCCCATGTTCCTAATTATGTTTATATTCCATGCTATAACTGCTATGGTTCTCGAGTCTGCAATAACCACGAGGCTCGGAGGAAGACTCATATGCACGTGTGGAATAATAAACGGATAAAATATATATTCCTAGTCTCGCCTCTAAGACTAGCTCAAGTGTTGCATGATGGTTCTGTTTTCCTGATCATGGGCATGACTATGCCGGCAATTTTGAGGGCACAATGTTAGAAGAACATTTGTGTTGAATCGACCCAGATTGATGTTATGCTATGAGATACATTCGTCGCCAGTTAATGGATTATAACACAGAGAAAGTTGTGCGTTTGCATAATTCCTTAGACCATGAGAGTATCGAGTTCCTTCGTACTTGCTTCGTGAACTTTGGGGTTTTGTTAAACGTCATCTGTAAAAGGGTGGCTATTACGGCAGCTTGCGGGTTCACGGAAAAGTATGACAAGGAACTAGGTAGCTCGAGATTGGGATTTGCTCCTCCGTCGTTGGAGAGATATTCTTAGGGCCCTCTCGGTGTTACGGTATCCACCATCGTCTGGCCAGACACAGTGTGATTTGATCACAGGGATGCCGGAACGCGGGAACGAGAAAAGAGAACAATACCAGGAACGAGGTAACTGGCATAGTGGACAAGTTGTTGATTCACGGGGATGCCAATAAGTCTCACCTCGGGTATTTGTAATATATCGCGAAGCAACAGGAATAGCACACAGCAACTAAAGGTTCACTCGAATAATTCTTCGTATGGGTATAGGGATCAATATGGATGTCCTCGGTTCCGCTATTGATCATTGATCGGAAAGTGTTCCGGTCATGTCTATACTTCATCGAACCTACAGGGTCACACGCTTAAGGGTCATCTATCTGTTGAATACTAGACAGGGAGTCTGAGATAAAGTCACCGGAAAGGTTTCGGAGACGGCGGAAAAGTTCCGAGAGAGAAAACCGAAAAGTTGTTTCGGGGTAAACCACTAAGCCGAAAAGGTTTCGGAGAGCACCTGGTAATTTTGGAGAGTGCCAGAATTGTTCTGGTAACTTCTGGAATTTTTCTGGAGAAAAGATTAAAATATTTTTTTCGGAAATATTTCGGAGCTACCGGAAATGTTCCGGAGCTGCCGGAAATGCTTAGGTTGCTTTTCGCAGATGAAAATCACTAATCCGGAATTGTTTCGGAACGCGCCCAAAATCATTTTAGTGGGTGTTGGAATTATTCTAAGACCCACAGAAATATTTTCGGATTTTTCGGACGCGAAAAAGTGGTGTCATGAATAGTAAAAAGTACTACTTGAGATATTTTTGGAAAGCCTTCTAGAAGGACTTGGGAGCCAAGAAAGCCCCCTTGGGTTTCCTATAAATAGAGGTGTGAGGGCAGCCCCATATCCTTGATCCAAGCTCTCCCTTGAGTTCTATACAAATGCCATGCATGATCTGGCTTTCTCTCTCCCTCCCAGCGAAATAGTTTCGTAGAGCCGAAAGGCTGTCTAGGTTCCGGCAGGAACTAGTTCTGGACGGCGAAGCCCTGTCGGATAGCTGACACCGTATGTGTGCAACCCCGTAGAGAGGTCGTAGTTTCGATCTTTTGCCCGAGGGGCTGTTCGAGGGTCCTCCCGAAGGGCTGTCCAAATTATCGTTCGAGTTTCAAGGGTCCTCCCGAAGGGCTGTCCGAGTTACCGATCGAGTTTCGAGGGGCCTCCCGAAGGGCTGTCCGTGACACCGTCCGAGGGACTGTACGACCGCCTCCCGGAGCGCTGTTCGAGGAGCAGACGAGGGAGAACATCCTCGCGGTTGGGAGGTTGTAAATCCTAGCTGCGGGGATCTGCACCGACGATCTACATCGACTCTACTTCCGCTGCGCTACGAGTCGGTAACGATCAAATCAAAACCTTGTATGCAGTCTCCATAGTGGTCCTGGGCGTGTTCGTAGTGCGGAAATTTTTGTTTTCTGCCGCGTTCCCCTACAGAAACAAATATGGTCTAGTTATTGTTGATGACTTCTCTCGTTATACTTGGGTTTTCTTTTTGGATGACAAGAGCAAAGTGGTTGAAATCTTCAAGTCATTCGCTAAGAGAGCTCAAACAGAATATGAATTATCTCTGAAGCATATCCGAAGTGACAATGGAACTGAGTTCAAAAATACTCATATTGAAGATTTTCTTGATGATCATGGTTTTACACATGAGTTCTCTGTTGCCTATACACCTCAACAGAATGGTGTAGTTGAAAGGAAGAATAGAACTCTTATTGAGATGGCCAGAACTATGCTTGTTGAATACAAGACTCCTATTAGGTTCTGGGCCGAAGCAATCAATATTGCATGTCACATCATCAACAAGGTTTACCTTCACAAATTCTTGAAGAAAACTTCACATGAGCTTATCACTGGTAACAAACCAAATGTCTCATATCTTAGGGTATTTGGTGCTCCATGCTTTATTAGAGATATGAATCATAGCTCCAAATTTGCCCCTAAGGCACATGAAGGTTTTCTTTTAGGTTATGGCTCAAACTCTCACACTTACAGAGAGTCTATAACTCTCACTTTGGGAAAGTTATGGAAACTTTGAATGTAAGGTTTGATGAAACTAATGGCTCTCAAAAGGAGCATTTGCCTCATGATCTAGATGAACCTCCTCTTGATGAAGTAATAAGGTCCATGGCTATTGGTGAGATTCGCCCTGTTGAAGTCAATCAACGTCAAGCTGTTAGGGATGATGATGGTCCAATGTTCCCACACATAGCCCGGGGCGCTGGAGATCAACATCCTGAAGCTAATGATGAACAGGACGAAGAAGGTCAAAGGAACGAAGGAAATGCTAATCCTGAAGGAAATGCTGAAGCTGAAGGTGAAGCTGATCCCGAAGCTGATGCAGATCCTGACGCAAAAGCTGAGCCTGAAGCAAATGATACTACGTTATCGTGAGTTCGAAGAAGAGTAGATGTGGATTCGATCCTTGAAGATATCAATCAACCAGGTCGTCCCACTACTCGATCTCGTACTCGTTTGGCTAACTTCTGTGGAAACTTTTCTTTTGTCTCCATGCTAGAGCCTTCAAAATATGATGAAGCCATGAAGGACCCTGATTGGTTATTGGCTATGATGGAAGAACTTCACCAATTTGAAAGAAACAAGGTCTGGTCACTTGTTGAAAGGCCAGATCCCACGAAGCACAACGTTATTGGCACAAAGTGGATATTTCGCAACAAGCAAGATGAAGATGGTATTGTGGTAAGAAATAAGGCTAGATTGGTAGCACAAGGTTACACTCAAATCGAAGGCATTGACTTTGGTGAAACCTATGCTCCAGTAGCCCGTCTCGAATCCATTCGTGTCATGCTTGCTTTTGCTAACCACAAAAATATATTGCTATATCAACTGGATGTCAAAAGTGCGTTTCTTAATGGTGAAATCGAAGAAGAAGTGTATGTTATGCAGCCTCCAGGTTTTGAAGACTCGAAGAATCCTGATATGGTGTACATGCTTCACAAAGCTTTGTATGGACTGAAGCAAGCACCTCGTGCTTGGTATGAAACATTGAAGGATTTCCTCCTGAAGAAAGGCTTCAAACCAGGAACAACTGACCCCACTCTTTTCACTCGATCATATAACAATGATCTATTTGTGTGTCAGATATATGTAGATGATATTATATTTGGCTGTACTAACACTGAAATCAGCGAAGAATTTGCAAGAATGATGTCGAAGAAATATGAGATGTCTATGATGGGAGAATTGAAGTTTTTCCTTGGACTTCAGATTCAACAACAGAAGAATGGCACCTTTATTTCACAAGAGAAATACTTGAAGGATTGCCTAAAGAAGTTTGATCTTGCTGAATGCAAGACCATTAGAACTCCCATGCCTACTAATGGTTTTCTTGATGCAGATGAGAAAGGGAAACCCTTCGATCAGAAGAAGTTTCGGTCTATGATAGGTTCACTCTTATACTTATGTGCATCTAGACCTGACATCATGCTATCAGTTTGTATTTGTGCTCGTTTTGAGGCAAATCCGAAGGAATCGCATCATATAGCGGTGAAGCGAATTCTTCGATATCTAGCTCATACTCCTTTGGGACTTTGGTATCCCAAAGGCACTTGTCATTTTCTTGGTAGATCTCTTGTGTGTTGGGCTTCAAAGAAACAGAACTGTGTCTCAATATCTACTGCTGAAGCTGAATACATTGCTGCTGGCTCATGCTGCACTCAAATACTTTGGCTTAAGCAGACGCTGAATGATTATGGTATTTATGTGAAGAAAATCCCTCTGCTTTGTGACAATGAGAGTGCCATCAAGATTGCTCACAATCCTGTGCAACACTCTCGAACGAAGCATATTGATATTCGTCATCATTTTCTTCGAGATCATGTTCAGCGCGAAGACATTGAGATTAGCCATGTAAGAACTGAAGATCAATAGGCAGATATATTCACGAAGACATTGGACGAGAAAAGGTTTTGTGCATTGAGATGTGAGCTGAACATCTTAGACTCACACAATGTTCAGTAAGATCGAAACTTTTCACTGTATATATTCACCTTCGTTGTGTTTTATTTGTTTAGTTTCGCTTGAGTTTCTCTTCGTCCCAGTTTAGCTTCGTTTGCCATTTGCTTTCTGTTCTGTGTTTAGTTTGTTTTATTTATTCATTTCTTTTGTCCCCTATGCTTATCACTTTTAGCTTCGTTGTTGTTCTTCGAAGTGATAAGTTTCGGACCCTATCTCTCTTTTCAGATTCGCTCCCAATCTTTTCTATCTTGAATGATAAGCACAATTGAAACGGAAAGCATATTGCTTCGAACATCATTGAGTTCCGAATCAAATGCCTCCAACTTTATCGAATTTTTTGCTCTCGGACAAGACTTATTCTTCGGCCGTTGAGTCCCCGTCTTTTTCGGGTCGTTGAGATTCGCTCGCGATACGCCACTTCATCTGAGCCGTTGAATCGGAAGAGTCAGTCGCTGTGAACCGTTCGATTTGATCTGGTAACCGCTCCAGGTCGGGCCTATTTAAGGCGTTCACCCAGCGAAACGGTTCACCCACGACTCATTCTCTCCGATTTCCCCGTCTTCCACCTCGAGCAATTCGCAGAGCACTCGTCCCCGTCGTCACCGTCGCCGCTTCACTGCCGGAACGCCGCCGCCGTGGACTTTCCTCGTCGACGCAGCGCACATCTCCGTACTCCGTCGCCGTAGCTGCCTTGCGTCACCAAGTTAGGGTACGCAAAGCCTCTTGGATCCAATCGGCTCTCTGTGTTCTTCATCTAGGGTTTGGATCTAAGTGTGTTAGGGTTTTTGTTTCTGTTTATAGGACTGTTTGGTCCGTGCTGATCTTTGCTCCTTGGAAAATCTGTTCTTAGCATCAAAGTGATCCCATCTCCTCAGGTCAGTGGTTGAGATTCGATTCTCTCTCTGATTTGGATTAGGTTAGGTCTTGTTTTCGAACTGGTTCTAGCCAAATTCATAAACAGAGTTGCATCCAATCTTAGATTGATCTGGGCTCCTATCAAAAATCTTTTGTTTTGGACGAAACCTTTGCCTGTGCTTATTCATTTCCTCTCCTTGTTTCCCTCTTGTCTATAATTCTGTTCACAGGATGTCTGACGAAGAGGCTGCTATGGGGAATGAATCTCCCATTGTTGAAGGGCTCGAAAACTATCCAGAGCCACCGAAGCAGAAAGGCAAAGGAGGAAAAACGAAGGAAGTCAATAATGCCCGAGGCATACCGGAAGCCATCCGCCCCCGTAGTCGCTCCATCCCGTGCTCCAACTCCTCCTCCACCTCAACCCGCTCCTCAACCGTCTGCTCAAGACAACTTTGCGCCAGAACCTTCTCCACCACCTCAAGACATTCCTGAAAAGGATTATTCTTCAGCTCACTCTGCTGAGGAGTCTGAAGACAAAGAAGGCGAAGCCAAAGATCCAAATGCTGAAGCCGATGCAAATGCTAAAGTCGAAGCAGAAGCCGAAGCAAATGAGTTGGCCATCGTCACTCAACCACAAAGGCGAATCACAGATGCACGAAGGCACTGTATTCCTGCTCAAGATACACAGCTGGACTCCGTTTATCCCAGAGAGACTTTTCCCATATTCTTGGGAGAAGGATCTTCTTCAAGACATGGTCCTGAATTTGACATTGAAGTTCATCGCAAGAAGCTTCGATTCTTTGGCACTAGTCCATATGACTCACCAAGAACTGCAGATGACCTTCGATTCTGGACCGCCGAACAGCAAATCCTATACACGAAGCTATACTGCCAGAAAGGTGTTCTATTCAGACACAAGTACTTGGACATGCACAGCCTATCATCTGCGACGTGCTTTCAAAACATCATGGAAACTATCGAAGCACAAAACTTGACTGGTTTGTTTGCTATGGAGACTCCATTCAACTCAGAGCTAGTGAAGCAATTCTATGCCACACTATATGTCTCTGGACTCCCAGATGATACTAGCACATGGATACTTGAATGGATGATTCAAGGGAAAGTGTTCCGGATGCACTCAGATGAATTCATGGAAATAGTGAATATACCAAGACACACAGGAGAACTTGCAAAGGTTCATATGTTACCAGATCCTACTGAAGCCGAATTTGCATCACTTTTGGATCCCGAAGTCTCTGGAGATCACATGCCAGCGAACATTCGCCCGAAGCATCTAGTGTTCATTTCGAAGACTTGGTTTTACATCCTGTCAAATTCACTGATGCCTCTCAGTACTGCGAATGAAGAATCAAACATTCTCTATCCTACTCGTCATGCTCTATTGAAGCTCACCCATGGACATGTGTTTGACTTCGAGGATTGTTTTCTTCGATACATGGTACAAGCTGCAGAATTGGTAAATCAACTGAAGCCATATGCCCCTTGGCTGCAAGCCATTTGCAACCATGGACGCAGCGAAGATTACACTGCGAAGCATCACCCGAAGATGTTCTGTCCCCCTGTCCGCGACACGATGAATATCTTCAGGCGGCCAAATGATCCATTCGCCACATATGTCGGCGTTAGACAACATGTCAATGAACGCAATATGTCGAAGCGTTTTCAAAAAGAAGTGTACCACTTTGAAGTTGCAATTCGAAACCAACAGCTGCTTGAAAACTTTATTGAAGGAAATCAACGCCAGATGCAACATCTGTCAGATGAGATTAATAGAGTTGGAATCATTGCCCTGAACAACAACCAGTACTTGAAAGTGTTGAAGCGCCATTCTTGGAAAGGTTTACGGAAATTCAAATCAGTGAAGAAACTTGAAGCCGATCGGATTTTCATATCTTAGAGTCTGCTCTCAACTAAACTCAAAATTCCATATCTTTTATCGATGCCTGTTTTGTCAACAATAGTCCAAAAAGGGGGAGATTGTAAGAGCAAAGTTATAACCCCATGAGTGTTGGGGGACGCAGCAGAAAACAAAAATTTCCGCACTACGAACACGCCCAGGACCACTATGGAGATGCATACAAGGTTTTGATCTTATCATTACCGACTCGTAGCGCAGCGGAAGTAGAGTCGATGAAGATCGGTGGTGCAGATCCCCGCAGCTAGGATTTACAACCTCCCAACCACGAGGATGTTGTCCCTCGTCTGCTCCTCGGACAGCGCTCCGGGAGGCGGTCGGACAGTCCCTCGGACGGTGTCACGGACAACCCTTCGAGAGGCGCACCCGAACCTCGGACGGTCACTCGGACAGCCCTTCGGGAGGCCCCTCGAAACTCGAACGGTAACTCGGACAGCCCTTCGGGAGGACCCTCGAACAGCCCCTCGGGCAAAAGATCGAAACTACGACCTCTCTACGCGGTTGCACACATACGGTGTCAGCTATCCGGCAGGGCTTCGCCGTCCAGAACTAGTTCCTGCCGGAACCCAGACAGCCTTTCGGCTCTACGAAACTATTTCGTGGGAGGGAGAGAAGAAGCCAGATAATTGCATGGCACTTGTATGAGAGACTTGAGTGTGTGTGTGGAGAGCACCTCTCCACCTCTATTTATAGAGTGAGAAGAGATGGCAAAATACCAAAATGCCCTCAGATATTTTCACACTATTCATGAGATATTTTCTCCCAATAGTGTTTCCACTATTCATGAGATATTTTCTCCCAATAGTGTTTCCACTATTCATGAGATATTTTCTCCCAATAGTGTTCCCACTATTCATGAGATATTTTCTCCCAATAGTGTTCCACTATTCATGAGACCAAATTTTCGCGTCCGAAAATCCCGAAAAAATTTCTGTAGGCCCAGAACATTTCCAGCACCCCCTAAAACAATTTCGGATGCGTTCCGAAAAATTTACGGATCAATGATTTTCATCTGCGAAAAGTAACCTAAGCATTTCCGGCAGCTCCGAAACATTTCCGGCAGCTCCGAACATTTCCGAAAAAAAATATTTTATTTTTTTCTCCGGAAAAATTCCAGAAGTTACCAGAACAATTCTGGCACCCTCCAGAAGTACCAGGTGCTTACAGAAACCTTTTCGGTTTAGTGGTTCAGTCCGAAACAACTTTTCGGTTTTACCGAAACTATTCCGGTGTTCTCTCTCCGGAACTTTTCCGTTTTCTCCGAAACCTTTCCGGTGACTTTCTCTCAGACTCCCTGTCTAGAATTCAGCAGATAGATGACCCTTAAGCGTGTGACCCTGTAGGTTCGATGAAGTATAGACATGACCGGAACACTTTCCGATCAATGATCAATAGCGGAACCGAGGACATCCATATTGATCCCTATACCCATACGAATGAATATTCGAGTGAACCTTTAGTTGCCGTGTGCTATTCCTGTTGCTTCGCGATATGTTACAAATACCCGAGGTGAGACTTATTGGCATCCCCGTGAATCAACAACTTGTCCACTATGCCAGTTACCTCGTTTCCGGTATTGTTCTCTTTTCTCGTTCCCGCGTTCCGGCATCCCTGTGATCAAATCACACTGTGTCTGGCCAGACGATGGTGGATACCATAACACCGAGAGGGCCCGAAGAATATCTCTCCATCGACGGAGGAGCAAATCCCAATCTTGAGCTACCTAGTTCCTTGTCATACTTTTCCGTGAACCCGTAAGCCGCCGTAATAGCCACCCTTTTACAGATGACGTTTAACAAACCCCAAAGTTCACGAAGCAAGTACGAAGGAACTCGATACTCTCATGGTCTAAGGAATTATGCAAACGCTCAACTTTCTCTGTGTTATAATCCATTAACTGGTGACGAATGTATCTCATAGCATAACATCAATCTAGGTCGATTCAACACAAATGTTCTTCTAACATTGTGCCCTCAAAGTTGCCGGCATAGTCATGCCCATGATTAGGAAAACAGAACCATCATGCAACACTTGAGCTAGTCTTAGAGGCGAGACTAGGAATATATATTTTATCCGTTTATTATTCCACACGTGCATATGAGTCTTCCTCTGAGCCTCGTGGTTATTGCAGACTCGAGAACCATTGCAGTTATAGCATGGAATATAAACATAATTACAAACATGGAGATAATAATAACATTTATTATTGCCTCTAGGGCATATCTCCTACAGACTCCCACTTGCACTAGAGTCAATAATCGAGTCAATGCTCACATACTTTACACTTATGGCATACCGGTGTAAAATTATGCTTCGCTTGTGGTACAGTCTTTGCCAACGGATCTGACAACTTCTGGCCCGTGTGTATCTTTGCGTATCCTCGCGTTTTCACGCTTTCACAAAATTCATGTTTTGTGTGGACTCGGCTTTGTATATATGTGAATCACTGGTCGAACCTTGATTCCTCAGACTGAGCTATGGAGCAACTATCTTCAATAGTGTTCCATTGACCAAAGCCATCTTGGAACCATACTAAGTTCATGAATGAACTATATGATTCAACATCTTCTTTGTTGCTTCTTAAGCAGCAACATACATAGCCATTTGTTATAGAATTTCGCCACAGTAACCTGTTTGGAACAATTCCAACTTACTGTGCCACCATATTTGTTATACAAAACCCTTAATTTAATTTGAAAATCGCTTGGAGTACTGATGAAGACTGCATCGATGTAATTACTTACAGCGAGCCTGTATCGATGTAACTGTTTACAACGAACTCTTCATAATCTCCGCTCACGAGAAAACATGTCATCAACGCCACTTTAGTAAATAATGACATTTTTCACTGTTGTCCTATGATCAATACCTTGATCACTTTGGTAAATTACTCGCAACTAATTTGGAGTACTGGACATATCTGGTTGTTTTACATACCATGGAATACATGATTAATCCAAACACAAAAGTGTGTGGAATCTCCATCATGTATTTTGCTCATCAGTGTTTTAGGACACCGAGTCTTGCAAAAACTCTTTCCATGTGACTTCGGCAAGAATCACTCCTTGGCGTTTTTAAAGCTAAACTGTTTTAGCATCTTGTCAATATGTATTTTGGCTTAGCCCTATTAGGCAATTCTATCTCGCAGATAATTATGCCTAATATCAAGGCTACTTAGCCCAAGCACTTCATCGAAAAACTATTTTCAATGAAGTCTTAATTCGCGTCAAGAAATTTATATTATTTCTAATGTGTCAAGAACACAAGGTTTTAGAAATATTATCATGCTCCCACTTACTTTCTTGTAAACACAAGCATCTTTGCTATCCCTGATGAAATCAAACTTTTTAACTATTTCATCAGAACAAAGATTCCAACTCCATTATGCTCTCCTTTGTCCATTGCTGGAACTCTGAAGTTTGCACAACCCCTAGCATCCTCTTGGATTGTCAAAATACTTTGAACTGTATCACATACAAGTCCTAGGTTGTATTTCCAACTCGTGGAAATCCTTTTTGGCATCCATTTATGATATCTCATAATTGAAATATGTATTAATTGCTAGTATAACCCGAACCGACTTTAAGCATCGCTACAGTGAGACAATCTCACGGTAGTCAACTCCTTGAATTTGTTATAGAAACAAGTCGAGCTTTTTGAATAAAACATTTTTATCCGTATCAGTTTATAGTTCCATTAATATTCGCTAGACTCTAAGTCTTTCGAATGGTCCATCAAGATATAATCTTGAATTATGTATAGGGAAACTATCTCGGATTGTGTTGGCATCTAGCCAATTCCGGAGTCAGGGCCCATCATCGCTTCCTTGATTATCGTAGGTATACTGTTGTTTAACAACAATATCTCGTTTGCGCACCTGAGAGGTTTGCACGAGTTTTGCCTACGTGGTTCAGCTGCAAGTTCGACCGAAGTCCATAAATCTCATGTAGAGGCTTCCGTATCAGTCACAGTAGGAGACTCTGGAATTACTTCCAAAGTTTCTTTCCTTTGACCTGATAACGAAGATACTGTTATCTCGTCAAGTTGCACTGTCCTCCCACTCACCTTTTGCAAGAAACATTTTCTTCAAAAAATCATACCGATTTATGTGGCAAACGTTTTGCCTCGGCATAGTGTGGAGGAATACCCAATAATTTGGGATAACCTACAAAGTAGTTCTTGTCTAATTTGGAATAGGTTTGTAAAAACTTTACACAAGCCCCATATTCCAAATGTTAAGAAAATACATAACATGGTTGGGCGTACCATACCATGACATCATTTCAACAGATCCGATGGCGCTCCTTTCAGTGTTAAAAGCCGCAGTCTCTAAAGCATCACTTTTAAAAGGGATAATGGCAAATTGATTTATGTCATCTTTGATCTTACCATGTCATATATGGTTTGATTACATCTTCTCGGACTTTCCACTCTCAGTGGTGTTCCGGGAGGTGCAAGTTATGAAACTGTTTTTCACAACTCATCAGACATTCACTAAACTTGTAACTCAAATTTTCCTTTCCACAATCTAATTGCAGAAACATAATTTTCTTGCCACAATAATCTCTACTTCATTCTGAAAACCTTTTGAATGATTTCAAAAGATCCAGACTTACGTCTCATCAAGTAAATATCCATATATCTACTTGAGTCATTTCTGAAGATAGATAAATCCACTACTAGTAACAACATTTATCGGACTACACACATCAAAATGTATGATCACGAATAAGTTTGTTGCTCGTTCCTTATGGCGTGTGAACGGTATTTCAGTCACTTCACTTTTTGGACGAAAGTTGCAAGGGTCGGATGATTCATAATCAAATGACTTCAAAATCCATCATTATGGAATTTCTCCATGCGGGTTTCTCCAATGTGACCAAATGCAGTGGCACACATATGTGGTATTCTTTTAGTCTTTCGACATTTAGCGTCATTGTTAGGGATGTATCATATTACCATCAATATTCATAACATACATCCCATCCATGATGGAAGCATGGCCCTTATGTTATTCATAACACCGAACAACAATTGTTCTCTTATGAACAACCTTCTTGCAACAAACTTTATGCAATGGGCTAGAGTGTATAAAACTCAAAAATGAATTATGAAAATAAATGCAGAGGTAATACACCGATGGAAGGTATAGTAACATTTACTATGTTCCCAGCGCGTATCTAAACCTCACTCTGGTAAGTCATGTAGGCCGTAGTAGTTCTTGCATCGAGTCGCAACAGAATGCAATCTAGCGGGTATCTTTGTGGTCAACTCACAATACCCAAGAATTAGTGATTAACATGTTTAATCATAATTTCCAAGAACTATTTCTTTTTGACCAGTCTTCCAAACATCAATAACTTGTATGACTTTCATACATGAGCTGGACATTCCAGTCTTCTTTCTTTTTGCCTTTATCCTTCCAACAGTTTTACTTCAAATATTTCTCCTACTCTCAGATGAAGCACCCAACTTTAAGAGTGGCGTAAGCCTCGGACTTCCTAGGCGTGTAAGTCTCACTAACACCCTTCTGACTTGTCCTTTATCTTTAAGTTGTTTGTTTTATTCACCATCATCATATGACTGGCGTTCATCTGGATCCCTTCATTACTTCAGTCTAATGCATAGTAAACACTTTACTAACATTTGCAAACAGAACATTGCTTTGGATATCTCATATCTTCTAGCCTTTGTTTGTATCTGAAACTAATTTTCAGTTCCATGAATGTGTCATAGCTATCCCAAACTTTTGAAGCTCGGGTTTCATGGAAGCAAGCATATTGCATTTGACCCTGATGGAATTCTTGCTTTTGGATCGAAGGACGCGAGTCTTATCATCCATAGCATCAGCGGGAGAATACTAAAAGCATGCAATAGGACAAAGTCCTTCTCGACACTCTTGAGGACAATCCTACAAATTACGTTACCAATCGTAAAGTTTTAACCAGATAAATAACAGTTATTCAATTTTAATAGGGAAGGTGGAAACGCGAGCCAATATTCTACAACTATTATGCAAATTTCACTTAGACAATGTTCATAATTAATTTGCACTAGAGAATAAACAATTTTATTCTAAGGTGCGCTCCCACTCAAATCAATATCTCTCATAATTGATTGTGAGTGATTCAAGATCCGTATTTCAATTCGACGTCATTGACGGGTTCATCACTGATGACGTGATTTTCAATCGGTAGGCCAACTTGCCGATCACATCTCTATGTGATTCTTGTTCATCTTTCGATGGGCGTGTTCCGAGCTCAGGACTCTCCTGCCTGAACGTCAAAGACAACCAAGTGATCTTGCTGCGAGGTCTGACCTCACCCGCCTCATTCCTCTCGATTCGTTCGTGCTCATGTGTACATGGCGCACCCCGAAAAGATACGAATTTCAGACGGTGCTACACTTGGGTGAACACTAACTACTTTGATATTTTAAGTGAGAGATCACCCTAATAAAAAGCGACTACCGCGCAATCAAAAGGGTGCAGCATAAGGGATAAACATCTCAGGCAATTCATAATAGCATGATATGGTATAGCCCTTTCTGACGGAGAAGTCTAGTATTTCTTCGTCTTCGGCATTCGCGTCGGTGTTCACCTTCGCAAAAATTTCCACCACCTTGTCGATGCACCAGATAATATTGCTATCTCTATAGCTAATAAAACAAGTGCATTACATAAGGTTGACTCACAGGTCATTAAAGTGACAATCATATGGCTCCAGCCATCATGCCGAATCATGACTCGCAGGTCATGTTAATGAATTTACATTATATAGTCATCTCATACATAATCAAATTAACCATGAGAATTGCTATACCACATCACATGCCTTTCTGCAAAACCAAGTTAGACGTCTCTAATCGGTTTATGCAAGATTTTCATTTACGTGGCTTCTAAGGTTTTGTCTAAAAACCGTAGCTACCAACGTTTATCATCAAGTATGATTATTCAAGTCGCTAGATTAACTTTGCGGGGTGTATGAAGCACGGGATAATAAAATCTCGAACCCCATACTGAACTTCGTCATACGCGTGACCCCCATGCATATCATATCTGCATTGCCCTTTAGTCTGCGAAATTCCATCTTTCTTTAACTATGGTGGAATTCAATGAACTGTTAGCACTTCGTTGATCAATCAGGATCGCGGATTGCCAGAACTTTGAAATTGCACCATGCAGTTATCGAGATTAGAAATACGCAAATTCCAGGGAAGCAACAAGAACATCGGGTAACAGATTTCATCTGGTACCCGCATAAATAATTTTCAGCAATAGATCCCATCTACTACAAAATTATATAATGCAATACCCATACATCTCTATGTATTCTAGATCGTGACCTGCATCTACGCATAGCACGGCTCTTGATGCCACTGTTGGGGGACGCAGCAGAAAACAAAAATTTCCGCACTACGAACACGCCCAGGACCACTATGGAGATGCATACAAGGTTTTGATCTTATCATTACCGACTCGTAGCGCAGCGGAAGTAGAGTCGATGAAGATCGGTGGTGCAGATCCCCGCAGCTAGGATTTACAACCTCCCAACCACGAGGATGTTGTCCCTCGTCTGCTCCTCGGACAGCGCTCCGGGAGGCGGTCGGACAGTCCCTCGGACGGTGTCACGGACAACCCTTCGAGAGGCGCACCCGAACCTCGGACGGTCACTCGGACAGCCCTTCGGGAGGCCCCTCGAAACTCGAACGGTAACTCGGACAGCCCTTCGGGAGGACCCTCGAACAGCCCCTCGGGCAAAAGATCGAAACTACGACCTCTCTACGCGGTTGCACACATACGGTGTCAGCTATCCGGCAGGGCTTCGCCGTCCAGAACTAGTTCCTGCCGGAACCCAGACAGCCTTTCGGCTCTACGAAACTATTTCGTGGGAGGGAGAGAAGAAGCCAGATAATTGCATGGCACTTGTATGAGAGACTTGAGTGTGTGTGTGGAGAGCACCTCTCCACCTCTATTTATAGAGTGAGAAGAGATGGCAAAATACCAAAATGCCCTCAGATATTTTCACACTATTCATGAGATATTTTCTCCCAATAGTGTTTCCACTATTCATGAGATATTTTCTCCCAATAGTGTTTCCACTATTCATGAGATATTTTCTCCCAATAGTGTTCCCACTATTCATGAGATATTTTCTCCCAATAGTGTTCCACTATTCATGAGACCAAATTTTCGCGTCCGAAAATCCCGAAAAAATTTCTGTAGGCCCAGAACATTTCCAGCACCCCCTAAAACAATTTCGGATGCGTTCCGAAAAATTTACGGATCAATGATTTTCATCTGCGAAAAGTAACCTAAGCATTTCCGGCAGCTCCGAAACATTTCCGGCAGCTCCGAACATTTCCGAAAAAAAATATTTTATTTTTTTCTCCGGAAAAATTCCAGAAGTTACCAGAACAATTCTGGCACCCTCCAGAAGTACCAGGTGCTTACAGAAACCTTTTCGGTTTAGTGGTTCAGTCCGAAACAACTTTTCGGTTTTACCGAAACTATTCCGGTGTTCTCTCTCCGGAACTTTTCCGTTTTCTCCGAAACCTTTCCGGTGACTTTCTCTCAGACTCCCTGTCTAGAATTCAGCAGATAGATGACCCTTAAGCGTGTGACCCTGTAGGTTCGATGAAGTATAGACATGACCGGAACACTTTCCGATCAATGATCAATAGCGGAACCGAGGACATCCATATTGATCCCTATACCCATACGAATGAATATTCGAGTGAACCTTTAGTTGCCGTGTGCTATTCCTGTTGCTTCGCGATATGTTACAAATACCCGAGGTGAGACTTATTGGCATCCCCGTGAATCAACAACTTGTCCACTATGCCAGTTACCTCGTTTCCGGTATTGTTCTCTTTTCTCGTTCCCGCGTTCCGGCATCCCTGTGATCAAATCACACTGTGTCTGGCCAGACGATGGTGGATACCATAACACCGAGAGGGCCCGAAGAATATCTCTCCATCGACGGAGGAGCAAATCCCAATCTTGAGCTACCTAGTTCCTTGTCATACTTTTCCGTGAACCCGTAAGCCGCCGTAATAGCCACCCTTTTACAGATGACGTTTAACAAACCCCAAAGTTCACGAAGCAAGTACGAAGGAACTCGATACTCTCATGGTCTAAGGAATTATGCAAACGCTCAACTTTCTCTGTGTTATAATCCATTAACTGGTGACGAATGTATCTCATAGCATAACATCAATCTAGGTCGATTCAACACAAATGTTCTTCTAACATTGTGCCCTCAAAGTTGCCGGCATAGTCATGCCCATGATTAGGAAAACAGAACCATCATGCAACACTTGAGCTAGTCTTAGAGGCGAGACTAGGAATATATATTTTATCCGTTTATTATTCCACACGTGCATATGAGTCTTCCTCTGAGCCTCGTGGTTATTGCAGACTCGAGAACCATTGCAGTTATAGCATGGAATATAAACATAATTACAAACATGGAGATAATAATAACATTTATTATTGCCTCTAGGGCATATCTCCTACAATGAGTTTTGGATATTGTTGGTCAAAACAGTAGAGGAACTAACAAGTTTTCTAGTATGAACAGATGGTTAGGTTCCTGAAGTTATAGGTTGGTGATAAAGCTTCAACGAAGATTTACACTTTTACTGAAGCATATCCTCTGGAGTGAAGCTCATCACGGTTGTCGACCCCTAAAAAGATAAGAAATCCTGAAGCACGTCTCATCGAAGAAAATGGCCAAGATGGCGCAAGACTTTGTAGTTTTTGCGTAGTTCTTTTTCACTTCTTTGAGTCGTAAGAAAAACCATACTATCAAGAGGGGTTTAGTAAATGTACTCCGAAGGTTTTGATGAAAAGACTCAGATCGAATCTAAACCAGTGAGAAGCCAGAGTTGAAGAAATCTCATGTGAGCTAGGTAATGCTTCACCAGCGAAGACTTTATTCTTTCGGCTCCTGAAGCAGAACCAAGTCCGTGAGTCAGCTTTACTTGGACCGCAAGTAAAGTTGCGCTTTGATTGGAAATATGACCGTTGGGGACAGGTGTCAAGCTGTCACATCGGGTCACTTCAGTCATTTCGCACCTAGGATTGCTACCTATAAATACGCCACCCCAGCCCTCATTGGCTGGGGGCTGCTCGAAGATTAATTCCTTACAGAGGAAAGAGAGAGAGCAACCCCACCGAAGCAAAACCAAAACCCATCCACCGAAGCATAAGTCCTATTGATCTGAGTGATTCATTATGACTTAGGAAGAATTTTGCTAGCCTTTTTATCTTGGAGAACTGCAATTCTCCTAGATGGTTAGAGAGTTGTTCTTCAGAGAGCGAAGAGTTATTGTCGCCTCGAAGTCCAGTTTGTCAAAGGTTTCGGTGATTTCCTCAATAATCAACCACGAGTGAAGAATTGACCAAGCTCAAGGAGATTGGTGGAGTGGAGATACGGACGGAGAGAGGTTAGCTCCTGTGTTCAATCACAAGTCCCTCCAACCAGACGTAGCACTTTGCAGAGTGTGAACTGGTCGAACAAACATCGCCGAGTCAAGAGTTCGTTTTACTTTCCGCACTTACATTCAGTTTATCAATTGCTTCAGTGATCTGCTTCAATGCAATTGATTCAATGCTTTTGATTCGCTATGTTATGCTTCAATCATGTTCTGCTTCGATGTTTACCTTTCTGTTGAAACGCTTCTGCTGTTAGGTTATGCTTCACTTCATAGTTTCATGCAAAAATTTGAAGTGATCATTCACCCCCTCCCCCTCTGATCACATACTTGAACTTACAGTTAGGTTATCTGGATCGATTACCTTCAGAGAAATTGCATTGAGGAATGCACATAGCTTCATAATGGCTACTCGAATATTTTCTGGTAGAAGCCCTCTCAATGCAACCGGAAGAAGTTGTGTCATAATCACGTGGCAGTCATGAGACTTTAGGTTTTGGAATTTTTCTCTGCCATATTTATTATTTCTTTTAAATTCGACGAGAAGCCAGACGGGACCTTGATACTGAGTATGCAATCAAAAAAGATTTCCTTCTCTGCTTTGGTAAGAGCGTAGCTGGCAGGACCTTTGATACTGCTTTGGATGCATGCCGTCTTTTTCGTTTATACGTTGCTTGTCCTCTTGTGCCTCCGGTGTATCTTTTGTCTTCCCATACACGCCTAATAAGCCTAGTAGGTTCACGCAAAGATTCTTCGTCACGTGCATCACATCGATTGAAGAGCGGACCTGTAGGTGTTTTCAATAGGGTAGGTCCCAAAATATAGATTTCTTGTTCCACATGGGTGTGTGTTAGTCAGCATCATTTGAAAAATATTTTCCGCCAGCACCCTTTCCAAAGATTACTTGTTCCGATAAATCCTTGGCCATATCAAGTATCTCATCACCAGTACGGAGGACAAGTTTCTTCCGATGATCTGCCTCACCTTTGAAATGTTTGCCTTTCTTTTTTAAGGCATGCTTGGTCGGAAGAAATCGATGATATCCCAGGTACACATTCTTCTTGCATTTGTCCAAATATATACTTTCAGTCTCATGTAAACAGTGTGTGCATGTCTTGTATCCCTTGTTTTTTCATCCTAAAAGGTTACTAAGAGCAGACCAATCATTGATGGTTACAAACAGCAACGCTCATAGGTCAAATTTCTCATGTTTGTGCTCATACCACATATGTATACCTGGTTTATCCCACAACTGTAAAAGTTCTTCAACTAATGGCCTTAGGTACACATTAATGTCATTGCCGGGTTGCTTAGGGCCTTGGATGAGCACTGGCATCATAATGAACTTCCGCTTCATGCACGTCCAAGGAGGAAGGTTATAGATATATAGAGTCACGGGCCAGGTGCTATGATTGCTACTCCCCCCCCCCAAAGGATTAATGCCATCTGCACTTAAACCAAACCATAAGTTCCTTGCGTCCTTTGCAAAGTCCCCTTCATTTCTCTCGATTTTTCTCCACTGCGACCCATCAGCGGGGTGTCTCAACTTCTCGTCTTTCTTACGGTCTTCTTTGTGCCATCGCAACAACCTGACATGATCTTTGTTTCTAAACAGACATTTCAACTGTGGTATTATAGGAGCATACCACATCACCTTGACAAGAACCCTTTTCCTGGGGCGCTCGCCCTCAACATCACTAGGGTCATCTCGTCTGATATTATAGTGCAATGCACCGCATACTGGGCATTCGTTCAAATTCTCGTACTCCTCACCGCGGTAGAGGATGGAGTCATTAGGGCATGCATGTATCTTCTGCACCTTGACTTCTACTGGGCAGACAACCTTCTTTGCTTGGTAAGTACTGTCAGGCAATTCATTATTCTTTGGAAGCCTCTTCTTAAATATTTGAAGTTCCTTCCCAAATCCCCTGTCAGGTATACCATTCTCTGCATTGTAACAATTCCAGTGTGGTACCGAGCTTTGTGTTACCCTCTTCGCAATTTGGGTACAACCCTTTTTTTCTGATCCTCTAACATGCGATCGAACTTCAACTTCTCTCTTTAACTTTCACATCCTCTCTGTGCATCAACAATGACCCGGCAATGATCATCATCTGGAACATCTTGTGCCTCTTGATCTTCAGCTTCCCCCGTTGCAGTATCATCGCATTCAAGAAACATAGGATAGTTGGCGTCATCCTCTTCTTCTTCCTTGTCTTCCATTATAACCCCTCTTTCTCCGTGCTTGGTCCAAACGTTATATTGTGGCATGAAACCCTTTTGTAACAGATGGAGATGAAGTGTTCTCGAGTCAGAGTAATCCTTCGTATTCACACAGATAGTACATGGACAATACATAAAATCATTCTTCTTGTTTTCCTTAGCCACATCGAGAAAATTACGCAGGCCCGTATTGTAGTCGGAGGTGCGTCGGTCACCGTATATCCATTGTCGGTTCATATGCGTGCATTATAGAATTAAGTATATCATGAATACAGAAATGACAAAATTAATATAAGTTCATCATCACATTAAAACCAAAGTACAATACTGATCAAATAATCAAATATTATTAAAACATACAACTCATAGAACAACATACAACGCTCTAGAGCATATTATTAAAACATACATTGAAACTAACATACAACTATTTAAAACATATAAATGCAACAACAAATGTGATCTCGATCACAACTAAAATAACAATTGATCCAATATCATAATGATACCAAGACTCATTATCAATGACATATTTTCTAATCTTCAAGCGCATTCCATCCACCTCGATCTTGTGTAGATCGACGATATCGGCAACATGTGACTCCAATTTCATCTTTTTTCTTCAACTCTTTTCAATTTTTCTTTCAAATAATCGTTTTTTCTTCAACTAAATTTATCCTCTCAACAAGAGGGTCGGTTAGTCGACATACCTTCTAGATAAAGACATCTATGTCAAGTTGGTCGGCATAATTATCATAAACACTAAATGAAACAAATAGTTATAAAAGATAATATACCACATCCGAATCATAGACCGGACGAGAGCCGACATGTGCGGATACCAAAACCATGTCACTATATAATAACAAACAATAATAAAAAGTAAGAAAATTATACAAGTACAATTTTTTTCTTTAAAAAAATAGATAAGAACAAGAGGCTCATCAGGCGACGAGATCAGATCGGGCGATCGACGACGGTGAGGATTGGCACTGGGACGGGACGAGACCCTACACAAGTGCAAACTACAAAGTTAATTTGAGCTCAAATTGTGCATTTAAATCAAATAAACTCACAGATACACTCCTCCACTAATACCCACAAACCACACTACTTCTAGAGCATTTGAAATGAGCTAAATTAGCAGTGAGAGATGAAAGGATGAAGTTGCTAACCTATTTAGAACACTTGGATAGTTGGTGCACCTTCAAACCAAGACTATTAAGTGTGCATCTATAAGCAACAAACAGAGTAGCCCACACCTCCAACCTCCCCGGCCAAAAAACAGAGGAGATTGGGGGGGGGGGGGGAATGTATATAGACGAGCTACCCTTTAGTCCCGATTTCAAACAGGAACCAAGACTAAAGGGTGTCGCCCCTGTGTCACAACTCTTTTAGTCCCGGTTTGTGGCTCCAATCAGGACTAAAGGTCCCAACCGAACCGGGACTAATGCCTGCCAAGGCCCGGCCAGCGTCCTAGCTTCTCGAACCGGGACTGATGCACCCACTAGTCGCGGTTCGTACCATGACCAAGACAATTGCTCTTATCTGGGATGGACGAAAGCCCTGTTTTCTACTAGTGATTCGTAGGATTAAATAGTATATTAATTTTGTTTGTAACGATTTGTGCTACATTGCACAAAAAATCTAGCATAGAGTTCAACCTTTTAGAAAAAAAATCCTTTTATTTTCTCTGTGACGAGATCAAACAATTTCAAATTATGTACTCCCTCCGATCCAAATTAATTGACATACATTTAGTATAACTCTAGTACAAAATTATACTAAATGTGCGTCAATTAATATGGATCGGAGGGAGTAGTATAGTTTAATTATTTTGTTAGGAAATGTAGAATTTAAATGGCATAGCATTTTTATTCTTTATTGGTTTTCTACTCCTACGTTTTTACAGCCCTACGAATGAAACAGGCCATGAAAGTGATTTTGTCAACCCGTAATCATGCGGCGCGGCGGCGGGAGGAGAAGATGGTTCGTCTTGGTTTCTTCAGATCAGTATCCGCCGGTAATCTGGACCTAATTAACTTGCTTCTTCTTCCTTCTTTTCCGATTTAATAAATACTGTAAAATTTAATCGGCTGCTAGAGTAGGTCTGTTCGAGATTAGGGAGGAGACGTCACCCTGCTTACCTGCGGGCACCATGTCACCCATGTCTAACAACTTAAAAATTTAAGACATACAATGTCATTGAAGCTGAGTCACGACTCATGAACGATCAAATGAGCCAGCCACCTTCACATGGTTGACCAATTTTGGATCTAGTAAGTAGAGTAGTTAGTACAACTTGGATTGGATTAAAGAAACATTAACTGGGAGCCGGCTGCTGTTCTCTTGGATGCTTCCTCTCCTTGAATGCTCAGCCAAACAACGGCTAGGTCCTTTCCTTGACTTTGCTAGGTCCTCACCGATCCAACGTTAAAACTGAGACAAACAACGCAGTGCAGCATCCTTTCTTTTTTATAATTGAATCCAGTCAGGATCACATGCATGCTACCCACTTAGACACTTACAGTACCGCCGAGCTTAGCAGCTGTCTAATTACAACCCCTTTACCCACACCTACCGACCAATTCTAGATCTAAAGGCATCTCTAGCCGATCCTCTATAAGTTAACGGATTAAACCCCTTAGTGAAGTATATATACTCCACTATTTTTTTTGTTTCTAATCGATTCTCTAAACTTAACGGAGTAAACTTTAATTTGATGAAATTCAAAGCAATTTGAATCGAAAGTAGCATGCATTCAAACATAAACATAGATAGTTTTGCACAACCAAACATAAAACACATATTTAAGCTAAATTAAACTTAACTAAACTCCTTTCGGTCTAATTCGAGGTCGACCATTTTCCTTCCTCGTCATGCCGCCGTCCATTGGGTCTGGGCCGGTGCCCTCGTCGTCGTCGTCATCGGGGAAGACACGCCTCCACTCATCGACGTTGATCTCCTCATCCTCGCCGCCTTCTTCCTCATCGAAGGAGGAGATAACGATAACCTCCCTGCCGGTGTTGGCAAAGATCATCCGCTTCGCTTCCACGAGCTCCAAGTGCTACCGACAGAGCTATTCCATGTGGAAGCTCCGGAGCCACCACCGGGTGTGGGTCTCCCGATCCATGATTTTTGCCACCCATGTCCCCCACTGCCGCTGCCGGACCTCGAGGTAGGTCCTCATCGGTGACCAGGGCGGAGGGAGGATGCGAAAGTCCTCGAACCGGCGTAGGGGAGCGACGGCCGACGGATCAGATGAACAGCGATGGTGGCTCTATGAAGCGCCCACGGCGAACCAGCGGCACGGATCCGTGCTGCCGATCAGCGGCGGGGACCGGCGGCCACCACATTTGGTCATCGAAGAGTCGGGGGGGGGGGAGTGGGAGGGGGGCAAGGTGGTGCAGAGGGAGAAGAGGAAGCGGCGAGAAAGAGGCTTCGGTTTTACTCGACCGCCGGAAGAAGTAAATATAGAGAGATTTTTCGAAAGGGAGTAATTTTACTCCTCCACTAACCAGTTATAAGGGATCGGTTAGGTGCCGGCTAATGAAGTAAAATCGAAATTTTAGTCCACTAACCGGTTTTAGGGATTAATTAGAAATGCCCTAATACTGATAATCAGTAGTATAACTTAGATTAAAGAAACCACCGGAGCTAGCCAGCCCCTAGCGTTTATGAAACACCAAGTCCCTGTGTTTCTGAAAATCCAGCTCAATCCACATGTCAGCTGTTGTACCTTGCTCTTAATTTACAGAACGTGCACAGCGTGCAAGGTCAACGATGGCGTTTCGAATAGTTCAAGAGGCAAACAGATCTGAATCTTTCATTGCCGCTGGACTGATCTTCGCCTGGAGTAGCTATAGCCTATAAAATGAGCCATCCAAAAGCTATTCCAGAATACACTCACATTGCTATCTTTCTCCCTTCGTACTGTCCTCTGAAGTACGCCCACAAAAACTCCCACCACACAGGCCAACTAGCCTAGCCGGCCTGCACCCGGCACCTTCCTGGCCGTTGGAGGAGATGGAGACGGCTATCGGCGCGGCGGGCTGGCTCGTCGGCAAGGTGCTGAATAAGCTGTCCGATGACTTGGTGGCCTCGTATGTGGCCAGCTCTGAACTCGGCCTCAACTCCGAGCAGATCAATACCAAGCTCAAGTACATGCAAGGGTTGCTGCATGCGGCGCAGGACAGGGATGTGAGAAACAACCCTGGCCTGCAGAGCTTGCTGGAGGACCTGAGCAAGAAGGCTGATGAGGTTGAGGACGCGCTGGACGAGCTCCACTACTTCATGATCCAGGACAAGTTGGACGGCACCCAGGAGGCAGCCCCGGAGCTTGGGGATGGCCTCCGTGCTCATGCTCTCCATGGAGGCCATGCTGCTCGCCACACCTTCGGTAACTGGCTTCCATGCTTTTCTTGTTCACGTACACAAGATGATGAGTGTGCTACTGCTATTGCTATTACCAGTAACCCACATAATGCAACCAAGTCTGATAGCGGTAATGATGGTGGCCATGTTCTGAAGCTGAAATTCGATAGAGTGGCAATGTCCAACAAAATCAAGTCACTCATAGATGGGATACACAACCTGTGTGATCCTGTCTCCGACTTGCTGAATAAAATCCCAAATAGTAACACAACTATCACCTTTCATAGGCCCCAAACGGGTTCAACAGTTGCACAAGATAAACTGTATGGGAGGGCTGCCATTTTCGAGCAAACTGTAAATGCTCTGACCAGTGGCAGATATGCTGGTGAAACCCTTTCTGTTCTGCCTTTTGTCGGTCCTGGGGGTATGGGAAAGACAACCTTCACCCAACACTTGTATAATGATGTAGCCACTGTGGGACACTTCAATCTCAGGGTTTGGGTATGTGTCTCAAATGATTTTGATGTGCTAAACCTCACACGGCAGATCCTTGGATGCATACCTGCAATTGAAAAAGAAGAACACACTTGCACAGTTGAGACAGCCAATTTAGACCAGCTTCAGAAATCCATTGCAGAGAGACTAAAGTCCAAAAGGTTTCTAATTATCTTGGATGACATTTGGAAATGCAATAGTGAAAGTGATTGGAATAACCTATTGGCTCCATTTAAAAGGGGGGGGACAACGGGTAACATGGTTCTTGTCACCACTAGATTTCCATCTATAGCACATGTGGTGAAAACAACTGATCCAATAGAACTGCATGGTCTGGAGCCTAATGAATTCTTGGAATTCTTTGAAGCATGCATATTTGGTCATAGCAAACCTGGTCATTATGAAGATGACTTAACTGATGTTGCAAGAGATATTGCTAATAAGCTAAAGGGTTCACCACTAGCAGCCAATACAGTTGGTCGGTTATTGAGGAAAAACCTTTCTCGGGAATATTGGATTGGAGTTCTTGAAAATAATGAGTGGCAAAATACACAAAATGATGATGATATTATGCCTTCCCTAAAAATTAGCTATGATTATCTTCCTTTCCTTCTAAAAAAATGTTTTTCATATTGTGCCCTCTTCCCTGAAGATTATAGGTTTTATGATTTAGAAATTACTAGATTTTGGACCGCGATAGGTATCTTAGACTCTAGTTGCCAAAAAAATAAGAATTATTTAGAAGAACTAGTGGACAATGGTTTTCTCGTGAAGGGAGTTGACAATTCTGGTGATCAATACTATGTGATGCATGATTTATTGCATGAACTATCACGTAATGTTTCATCACAAGAATGTGTCAATATAAGCAATTTAAGTTTTAGTGTTGATAATATCCCACAGACTATTCGACACTTATCAATCACCATAGAAGATATATACGATGCAAATTTTGAAGAAGAAATGGGTAGATTGAAGGGCAGGGTAGACATTGGAAACTTGCGGACTTTGATGATTTTCGGGTTACGTAATGCAAGAATAGCTAGCATTTTGAAAAGCACATTTGAAGAATTGAAGGGCCTCCGCGTATTATTTATAGCAATCAACACCCCAAGATCTTTGCCAAACAGTTTTTCAAAACTTATCCATCTGCAATACCTTAAGATTAGTTCACATTATAACTCAAAAACAATGACTTTACCTGCCACATTGTCCAGATTTTACCACTTAAAATTCTTAGACCTAGAAGATTGGCATGGTAGTACAAAGTTGCCTAGAGACATTAGCCGTCTTGTGAATTTATGTCAATTCCATTCTTCCAAAGAACTCCATTCCAATATTCCTGAGGTTGGAAAGATGAAGTGTTTACAGGAGCTAAAAGAGTTCCATGTTAAGAAAGAGGGTGTTGGCTTTGAATTGAGAGAGCTGGGGGAATTGGAGGATCTAGGAGGAGAGCTCCACGTATGTAATCTTGAAACTGTGTCATCCAAAGGAGAAGCTAGTACCGCCAAACTAAAGAATAAAAAGAATCTAAAAGAGTTGAAATCACTTTGGAGTACAGAGCACCAGACAATAAATGATGATGTTCTTGATGGTCTTCAACCACACCCTAATCTTAGGGTGCTTGGCATTATAAACCCTGGTGTTGCCCCTTGTCCTAGATGGTTGTGTGGTGACAGTAGCACACAAAGGTTGGAGGCTCTTCATCTAGAGGGCCTATCTTGGGGTACTCTTCCACCTTTTGAGAAGCTGCCACATCTCACTAGTCTCATATTGAATAATATTGGTGGGATGCGTGTGTTTGGGCCTGGCTTCAGTGGTGTTACAGAAAGAAGTTTCATGCACTTGAAGACCATTGTGTTCGAGGATATGCCAGAACTTGTCGAGTGGGTCGGGGAACCTAATAGCCATATGTTTTCAAGGCTTGAAAGCATCAAGTTTGGAGGTTGTCCCCTTCTCCGCTCGTTTCCCTTCTTGGAGTGCTCTGACCATTTTACCAACCTATGTGGACTAAATATTTATGACTGCCCTGAGCTGGCTCAGTTTCCACCTATGCCTCACACCTCTGCACTAACACATTTTACTGTGACTAATGTTGGGTCATTGTTGTGGTGCCATGGAAAGGAATTCAGTATTGAAGGGTATAATGGTGCTTTGGCCTTCCACAATATGGATAAAGTAGAGGTAATGGAAATTAAGGAAGTATCACATATTTCGTTGTCTGGCCTCCAAATGCTGAACTCCCTGAGAAGTATAAACTTCATAAGATGCGACGACATATTTTCAGCAGAACTTGATGAAATTGTTAGCCTTCAGTCAGTTCAGAGTCTTGAAATAAATGAATCGGGTATTACTGGAGAATTGTTTTCAAAGGTTTTGAAGTGTTTTCCAGCTCTTTCTCAGCTTACTGTCCAAAAGTGTAAGAGCCTGGAGCTTCTTCCTGTGGAGGATGGAGGTCTCTCGAGCCTCAAGATGCTCCACTCATTTAAAGCTAACAATTGTAGGAAGTTGTTCTCTCGGTGGCCCAAGGGAGATGTAGGTGGAGGAGCTCATGCCATCAAACCTTTCCCTACTTCTCTCAGGGAACTTAATATTTTCCTAGAACCAAGCATGCAATCAATGGGTCTGCTCTCAAACCTCACGTCTCTCACCAATCTAAGTCTGAGTGGCTGTAAAAATATAACAAGGGATGGGTTCAATCCTCACATCACAGTCAACCTCAAAAATTTGGTCATGAATGCTTATTATTTGTTAGAAAAGGACAACCCTATAGCAGGAGATCTGCTGTCAGAGATTGCAAGTAGCAAATTAATGCATGCAGGTTCATTCCAGTTGGAAGAATTTGAGGTGGATAATTGCTCGGCACTGCTTACTGCTCCCATTTGCAGCCACCTTGCCGCTACCCTCCACAAATTGATTTTCGATAGTGATCAGCAGGCGGCAACCTTCACGGAAGAGCAAGAGCAAGCGCTTCAGCTTCTCATCTCCCTCCAACATCTAGAATTTCAAGATTGTAATAATCTGCAGTCTCTTCCTCAAGAGTTACATGGCCTTTCTTCTCTCAAGACACTAGTGATCGAGCGTTGTGAGCAAATCCTATGCCTTCCACCCATGGAGGGCCTCCCCGCTTCACTGGAAACACTAGAAGTAATTTATTGCAGTCCCGAGCTAACTGAGCAAGCCAGAAACTTGAAAGCAACAGACCCGTGGTTTTCGGTGAAAGTATATGGTAAGTAACCCACCACCAGTCTTAATTTCCCATATGCCTACAACTTGTGAAATTTGACAGGCTATCATGTTTCAATTGCAGAGTGAGAGATCTCGCGCCCGGGGGATCTGGGAAGGAATCTTGGCCGCGCCCTCCCGGATCTCATGGTTTCCATGCCTTTATCTCTCTCGATCGACCGTCGCCGCCGATGGCATGCAAGGGCGGCGGTGGAGCGGGACAATGGCGGCCAGCAGGGGACGGTTGCAAAGTCGCAATGAGATGGTTGTGATCCCCCACCCCGGCAGGCACTGGTACACATCTCTCTCTCTCTCTCTCGGCGCCGTTCATGCCCACGTATCGGTGGATCTAGGTCGCATTGTTACGAGGTTCAACACCTAGCATTCCCCTGAATACTTATGAAGCTGTGGTGCGTTGGGCTCATAGATTTCCCAAATTATATTTGTCAGTTTATTCATGGTTGTTGCGTCCAGAAATTCTTACCGAATAGAAATGCCAAAACAATACAATTCAGATGATGATTAATCAAAAATACAATTCAGATGAGAGCTTTTCTGTGCTTGCTCAATTGGCATGATTTCCCTCTTAGCTTAGTTCATATGCTGTCTTCTTTGTGTGTGTGGTGATTATTAGTTGATATATATGTTGTCTACGGACACAGGGTACAGATTTCACGCTACCCAAATATATTGTGAATCTTAGAGAGGCAATTTTCAGGCCACTAAAACTGTCATGAGATTGTGAGCTTGTTTCCATGCAATTCTTTGTAGGCAATACATTGCTACCATCTCGCAGCTTTGTTGTAAAATTAATCAGCCATAAATCCTCCTCATCTCAAGCAATCTATGTTTATCAAGCTGATCAACAATTAGCAATCGGAAGACTCGATTCAGTGATCCAACTGCTCCTTTCTTTCAGTGGTAACACTCATGTTAAGTATTCACTGATTGATGAGCCTATGCTACCTTAGCATCGTGCAGCCCATGCCATTAATTCCTGATTTTTGGATCCTAGTTTCGGTGCATCTCATGTTATAGGTGTGTGCTGAGTGCTGACCTTGGTTTTATCGCACTGATGCGGTGCAGGGTAAGCAACTGGCAAAAAGCATGAGCGGGCAGCAAGTCTGCCAAGTATGTGGTGTTATTGTAGGCGTTTCAGCCAACGGTGACGTCTTTGTTGCCTGCAACGAGTGTGGCTTCTCGTTCTGCCTCCCAGGTGCAAGATACAAGAGGCAGAAAGGTTGGTTTCGATGAATACAACATGTCGGTTTGTTATGTGTATAAGAATAACACATGGAAGTTTGTGCTTGTTTCTCGACATATAAAACTATTCTCATCCTCCTCGGATCTTGTAGTTCTGTGACTTTGCCTATAAATCATGGTAATGGATTGATGTATACAACACTTTTTGAAAAATTTCAGCAGCCTCTGAGTTCAGGGAGATGAGAAGAAGACGTTGATGACCTGGACAAGGTGCTCAATGGTCCCGAGTGAAAGCTGCAGGGTCAAGGAGAAGGCATTGATTTGTCTTCAACTTCTCTCCATGAACCTGAATAATGGAGCATGTGACAGTAGCATGATTTCATTCTGCAAATTGTGCCTCATCTGGAGAAGAAACAACACTCTGATGGTGGCTTTCTGACAATTCCGATGTTGCAACAATATCAAATAAAAAAGGGGTAAGGGACTATGTTCGTTCAGAGCATTCCAATGTTGCGAGATTTATTTTCTATAAAATAGTGTTCTGATTATGATTCCTTCTCCCAGGAACATCCTGAACGTCTAGGTATGTTCGTGATACATACTATATGGCGTTTGTTCTTCATCAGTCCTTCGTTTGTAATATCAAGTAAAAGAGGAGGTATGAGACACTATATTTGTTGTCACGTACTCTATTAGACGACTGTAATGTTTTATTAAGGTTTGGAATATGATCCTAACTTCCACATTATGGAATACTGCAGGTTTTGTAGTTGACTTCCATGGGCCATTTGCAAATTCATTTCTGCACCCATTGGTCGGAACAAGTATTTAAACATGTATTCTGAAGCTTAAGACATGTGCGTATCAGTTTTGACATATTGATTTCATATGCTATTGATAGATTTCAATGTATGCAATTCTTCAGTTAACTCACGAAGTGCAATTACTCAGATTCTGTGGAACAATTGAATTCAGGACATAGCACTTCCATCTAAATAATAACAGCAACGGAGGATTTTCTGAAGCAGCAACTCCAGAAAGGTCAGTTAGACGTTCTGTCCATCAAAAGTGGCAATCTCCTGTTCTACATGCTGGCTTTTGGGACTTGCATCACACTGACTTGTGAACTTGGTTTAATTGTTCAGTCTTTCATTAGACCAAGTAATTGTGTCCCACTCTGTTGACGACGCGCATGCCGCAGCCCACCCTCCTATCCTCACTGGCGTGCGGTGCTCCTCGGGGCTGGCGCGTGCTGGCACTTTCTCAATCGAGGTTTGTAGTATCGAGTAAAACAAGAGGTATGCGACACTATCTCTGACGTGTCATGTACTCTATTAGTCGATTGTAATGTTTCATTAGTCGATTGTAACTTCCACATTATGGAACGTTGCAGGTTCTGTACTTGACTTCCATGAGCCATTTGCTAATTCATTTCTGCACTCATTGGTCGCAACAAAGTATCTAAACATGTATTCTGAAGCTTAAAACATGGTATCCTATTCCATGTCAGGACTTGGGACAGATGCCTGTGCATGTAAGTTTTGACATATTGATTGCATATGCTTTTTATAGATTTCAATACATCCAGTTCTATAGTAAACTGACAAAGTGCAATTACTCATATTCTCCGTAGAAATTGCGAAAGCTATCAATTTTGCTCTTCATCCAAAGAATAACATCAACTAGATAGGGGGGCGCGGCTTGCCGCGCGTTGCCCTTACAACCGCGAGCCCGTAGATAAGAAAATAAGCTATGAAAAGAAGTGAGTTTGGCATGTTGAAAGTTTTTGTAAACACATGTTTATAAATCATGTTGATGACTACTCAAAAAATGCATGATGTATCCATATATATAATGTGTTTTTTCTGGCATACACAAACAGTATGGCATGATCATTTTATATACACAAGCCTCAGTATCTGATTTGCCATGCTTTACATCTCAACAAGTGACAAGACCAGGCACATGCCTATCGCCATGTGAATGGGAAGGCTCTGCTTGAACCTACTTCTATTCAGAAACATCCTCTCAGAGAAAGCTGTGGTCACACCAGAAATGAGCAGAACGCCCCAGCCCACGGCGGTAAAGAGCCATGTAAATATGTAGTCGGGTATTATTATTTTTTACAAAATTTATCCTTACAAGGAAAAAGAACCAAGGTGGAATTCAAGAAACTTTACCTTAAAATAGTCTTTGATTAGTACTGCAGAATATGCGATTCACAGTAGCATAACTTTACAGATTGTCAAGGCACAAAGGAAGTTCTACCAGGAAAAGGTTGTTTTGAAGAAAATAATGCTAACAGTCATTACGAAAGGATACTCACAGAATTTGCAGCAATCAACCCAACAGCTCTGGTAGATTTAATAGAAGCAACATTTAGAACAATATAAATTGCTGAGAAGAGGAGCAACATATCGTTTGACTGTTTAAGGTGGTTTTCATTGGCAACAAAATGAAGGAAAGCTTCAATCGTGCCTAAAAATATCGAAGGACATAATTCATTCATGCGGAACTTAATTAATATGCACATTCAACCAAATACTACATAGCCCAGGTACATCTAACAATCAGCACCACCAGGAGCATGTTTTCTGTTCGTAGAATATTAATCCAGAAACGGTGGAAATCTTGTCGAGGGAATATATAGAATAGTTAGTTTTTCATTCAATAAAGCTTTCTTTCAGCTATATTGTTGTGCAGGATGAGATATCGAAGAGTTGTTATTAGCTTTCAAAGAAGAGACGGGTGTTTGGTTGGGCTTTTCCAGTTGCAGCTGCATCTTTTGGCTTCCGGCTTCGAAGCCAAAATCTGCTATTTAGAGGGTGTTTGGTTGGGCTGTGAGCTGCGGAAAAGCTGCTGTGAGCTGTAAGCTATGGAAAAGCTGCTGTGATGTGAAAGTTGATGTTAGCAGTGTTGTTTTTTGGTAAACTGGTTGTTTAAACTGTGGCTTTTGCGTAAAATGTCTACAATACCCCTGAGATGTTAAGATAATATTTATATACTGATATAATAATAATACTAATAATAATAATCATTATCATCATCTAATAATGATAATAATAATTCTAATGCAACAAAAAATGTTTCACTTATTTTTGAGATGATCATCTGGTTTTCCCTGCTTTTTTTTGTTTAATCCTGAGAGATTTGTTCAGGTGATGGCATTGGTTAATCAAGAAACTTTGTCGACGGTCGTTGCTTTGTACAATTATACTGAACACTTGTGCTAGTTCCTGAGAAACTGTGACAGCATTGCCTCTGCCAAACAGATCTGGTTAAAATAAAAGAAAGAACAATAGCAGGTGAGGAGGCGATTATGTTCATAGTCGAAGGACGCGGCGGCTCGAGGTGAGGACGAGGCGACGGCTGGAGGCGAGGATAGGAGGAGGCGCCGGCGGTTGGGGTGAGGAGGACCCGGCGGCTGACGGCGATGGGACAAGGAGGCTTCGGCGGCTGGAGGCCAGAACTCGATGGGGCGGCTGGAGGCGGAGGAGACCAGCGGGTGGAGGCAGGCCGGAGTAGGGGTGTCGCGAGGAAGACGCCGGAGTGGTGGATGCGGGCCAGAACCCTAGCGCCGTGCGGGCAGCTTGTGTGCGCCGCCATCCGTGCGGGAGGAACTGGATGGGGAGAGGAAGAAAACGGGGTGTTCTTTATATGGGAGGGTAGTTCTCTTGTAAATAAGATTAAGTGGCAAGGGTAGGCAGGGCGTGGGATTTTTCAGAGCTGGTGAAAACGCCCGCAGCTGCTCCAGCCCGCAGTTGTTCCAACCCGGTTGTTTGGTTGGGCTGGCAGCTTCGACGCAGGGAAAGCTAGTAGGAAGCCCAACCAAACACCCTCCTAGCAGCTTCCGGTTGCAGCTGTGGCTTCCGGCTGCGGCTGTGAAAAGGCCAAAAGCCACAGCTGCAGCCGGAAGCTGCTAAATAGCAGTTTTTGGCTTTGAAGCCGGAAGCCAAAAGCTGCAACTGCAGCTGGAAAAGCCCATCCAAACGCCCTTCAAGTCATAACTTACCTGAACGTAACTGCTAATTACATGCCTGGAAAGAAATTATAACCGTTCCTCATACCAAGTTGGATATATTACTATACTACATGCATCATAACTGAAGACAAATCTAAAATAAGGAAGGGGGAAATTGGGGTTGTTATGTGCAGTGTTCCAGATTCTAGGTTTGCAAAAACTAAAATTATATACACTTGGATTTGATAGGTACCAGAGCAAAGTTACTATTCAGAAATGAAATATTCTTAAAGTTATTAAAAAACTCATGTACAAGATTATAGAAAGAATATGTGCAGAGCTGTCGCATATAAGTACCAAATACAAAGAACTAAAATATGTGCATAAGAAGATTAATATAGGCATTACTTCAGTATTGGACAACATACCTACTGTGATAAGTTTCAGATTGGATACATTCTCAGGAGTTTGCCCTGTGGATAAGGATCCATCATTAGCTCTTTCAGAGAAGGATAAATCCAAAGACAATGGACACAACCTATTGTTTTAGTATGTTTTCTAAGAGTTCAATAATATTGGCCAACTATGATTGTAAGGGTGAGTTCTTAAACAGCAGCACCAAACAGAAAATATGCCAAAACTCATAATTTCATATTGCTTGAGATAAAGGAATGGTCATATCAAATTTCTAACTGGACAGCAGCAGTGTTAAGAGACAGAATTGTGTTAGACATTACAATCTAAAGATAGCAAGGAAGGGTGTGTCCTAGTGATTCTTAAAAACTGTCTGAAAATCATCGCTTCTTAAAAACTTTCTAATGACTTGATAGTTCATCCTAGTTACGTATCAATTCACTGGAAATAAGACGAAAAGAATATAGCAGATCATACCATGAGGGGCTATCTCTGATAATGGAGCAATGTGCCTGTAGACAAGGGCAAGAAGGATGTAGTTGAAAAGGGATCACAATGTCAATGCATAGTTACCTGAAAAACACTCACAATGTCAGTTCACAATTGTTCCATACGTGACATAACTACTATCTCTGCATTAAGACTGGCACGTGAATTTAGTTAACAATTATCTCATACTACATGCCAAACTATTACTATATGAAAACTTTGGCACATGAATATTAGTTAACAGAAGTGCATCATCCTTATAAGGTAAGGTAGTAAATAGCGACGACATCCAAACTGACACAGAAGAAATCAATTAAAATGAAAAAAAATCCTTCCCAAATATGATGAATGAGCAGCATCAAATGTTGTGTAAACTAAGGCCTAGGAAAAGCATTAAAACCATACTTAATCAAGAGGCTCCAAAACTCTCCTTTTAAAACAAGGAAGTACTACTAAACAAAATGATCACCTTGCACGAATTCAAGATCAACCGGACCAAAACCAAGTGAAAAATAACTTAAAAGAATCGAGCACAGGCAAAACTTCCCTTTTAAGTTCCTTGAATGCTTCTACTATTAGGTGGAATTCAACTATGATCACATCCACATTTACAAAAGGCTAATAGGATTATGGTATGCTACGTAGTTGCATTAATCATTTTCAGATTTTAATCATATATTCAACTAATAATTATTTAATATCAAGCATTATATTTAAAAAAGTTTTAAAAATGTCCACCTGACAGGATGTTGTCGCCACCTCCATTTAAAAAAGTCAAGTTGAAACCTTAAACAATCAATCTCCACAGTCGATACGCGTTGGCGCAGCCTCACCAACTCCCATAGTGTACGCCTTGCTGAACATCGCACATCAATTTACATTTACAACTCAAGGCAGACAAAAATCAAAATGGAGAAAATCCAGGTTGATTTTCACTAAAACAAAAAGGAAATGGATATTTGGGAGAAGAAGCTGGTAGATTGACTTGGGGCACAAATAGCATTTTAATGGAAATGTACTCTGAAGAACATTTGAGGATTTAAATCAAGGGCAATATTTGAAAGGCCACCTAGCTAGCCTAGTATAGGAAGTCAGATTCTGAGCAGGTTTCCTCCTTAGCCATCATCACCATATATTTCCTCTGGTAAGCATAAATCGTCTTCAAGGTCTATGACCTACGAAATTATATATGATCACTTAGTACTAATCAGGCTAGTTTGAAACCTAGACTTAAGTGCCACATGGAAAGCATGGCCAGCAATCTTCCTTTTGATCCATCAGATATCAGTACAAAACCTAGGCAAACATGAAAAAAAGATCCATCTCATAACTGAGACAACCAAGTAAATCTGATTGCAAGAGCATGTGCTCCACAACTTGCTAGACATTTATAACTAAGAACTCTGAAGCATGGCTAGTTGCTTAATTTATACTGGATGGATTAGAATAATAGCTGCTGATGCATGATGTGCTCACTGGTGGATTAGAATAAAGCAAGCTCATGATGTCCTGTAACCAGCAACATCAGGTATTTATGTCTCACTAAATGGTACTCTATTCTACTGCTCATTAGGTTCAGACACTTTCTAAAGCGTTGCCTCGCTTTACGCTTTAGCAGTGAGCCCCCCCCCCCCCCCCCAGTGATTCGCTTCGCTTTACCGCTTTATAAACATTCCCACACTCACCATCAAGAGACAAAATTATGTCACATGGTGTCACTCAAATTACCGGCACACAGCAAGAATCTGAACGTTAAAAAGAAAATTCATAGCCTGGCAAGACAGTAAGTCCAAGACACTTGAAACATTTTATCCTTAACGTCTCACCAGATCCATTTATTTATCCAACAACAGTAACTAAAAGGGGCACACTAAAGCGCCAAAGCATGTTCATGGTGTTTCCTAATTATTGCACGACCTCAAGAATCTAAAAAGACCTAAGCTAATCCTCGACAACAAACATGTACTTTGTGAAAAAATAAGCACAAAAAAAGAGGTAGAGTGAGGAATACACACTAACATGAGAATTAAAACATCTTACCTGACAATGATCAAGAGTCAACAGGTCAGGCAATAGAACATGTTTCAGTAAATCCCAAGACGAGGCCTATAAAAATAAATAGATAGTAGATAGAATTGAGAACTTGGGAGGAAGGACCATGGTCGATGTGATAGTTGGAAGGCATGAACATCATAGCAAGTGATAAAAGCAATTGGTTTTTCTCTCTGTTTCTTCCCTTAAACAAAGCTAAAGATAGATGAGCCAAGAGCGAAATGCATTGTTCCATATCTCGCTGCCAGGAAATTCATGCTCACAACTACTATGGGCTCTCATTGTGCGAGGTAAAAAAAATGTTTACTAATAATGAAAAACTGAAGGCAATGACACAGTAAAAAGGAAAAATAAATAGATATGGAGCGATAATATAATCAACTTCATCTAATCACCTAGCAATAATCTATTCATTTTACTCTTGTCGTCACCACTGTGGCTGCAAAACCAATAATGTTGTCCACATTAAAAGGAAAGCGAGATAAGAAAGTATTGACATAATGATTCATACAAGCCCGGTTTACAAAGGAAGCATGTGCAGAGTTAATCACCTGGCAATTATATGTACTATGTAAGAACTTAGCTAGATACAAGGCTCTCTGACAGCAAGGTACCAACAAAAAACACCGACCCAAAAATTCTTTGGAGTCTAGCTAGACATGAGAATGCCCTATCAGGATCCAGCTAAGGAATAAAAAACATATATCTAGACTCCACCAAAAACAAGCATGGAAGAAAGGTAACTACACACATCCAATGCATAAAGACAAGAATACTTTTGGCCTTTACCAGAAACAAGACATGATCCATTAGCAAAACAGAGGGAGGCCAAAAATGCATATTCCCATATGGTACTACACCTTGGGGTCTAGAGAAGAAGAGGAGTGGAAAGGAGGAGAAGAGGGGTTGACCTGCAGATCACGAGGCTGCTAATAGATGACGTGCAAGCACATATCTAAGGAGGCATCAACCAGGGGATAACAAATGTATCAGTGTCAAATTTCAACATGCAACGCTTTGATCAAAAACCTAGGTTGGCACAGGAAGATGAGTAAAGAGTGATCGACCTACATATCCATGGATGAAGACCACACAGGTTGCTAACAGAGCCGTGCAGCCACAAGATGAAACAAGGGATAAGATGGCCAATCTGCAGCAAAAAGAAAGGGGAAATCACGGACGAGCAGCAGGCAAACGACCAAGAATGGGCCAAAAATAATCATATATATACCTACAGATCGACGAGCGGAACAACAGATCTGATGCAGCAATGACCAGCACAATAGACCTGCAACCATACGAGATTGGGAAAAATCAAGATGGAAAGAAACAGCATGCCACAAAGCAAAAAAGAATGAGCACCTCATCATGTCCGACCACGTGCTCGGCCTCGTCGGGGAAGGGCTCCTGGCCGCCTCTATCGAGCACCTCGAGCGTGAGCCGCCCTCCCCTCCCGGCGTCTCCCTCCCCTCCACACATGCACCCATCCACAGTCTCCCACCGGCCCCCGCCTCCCCCTTGCTCACTGCTGCTCCACCATCCCGGCGTCTCCGCGGAGCTCGGTCTCGTCAGGGAGCCAACGAATCTTCTGCAGGAGGCGTCCATGGCGACCTTCTCGAGCAGAGAGAGAAAGAGGTGAGGGAGAGGGAGAAGGAGAGGAGAGCGCAGCGAGGGGGCGGGGTGACCTGCGGGTGCGACGGCGACGTGGGTCGCCAGCGGGGGAGGCGCTAGGGCAAGGCGGCTCGTGCGTCGGTGCGTGGAGGCGTTCGGGCGGCTAAGGTTTTCACCGTGTGTGTGTGGAGGAAACGAATGCTGGCTATATATAGGAGTTGACGAAATTACAAGGGGTGCCACCGCCAAGATCTTTGCCATCCAAAAAACGATCCAACGGCGAAGAGTGCAGATGGCCTGGGAAGCCTCCATTTCCCACAAGAATCAAGAATTGAGATGGAAGAATTTTTGAAGCAGCAACTCCAGAAAGGTCAGTTGGCCGTTCTGTTGATCAAAAGTGACCATCCCCTGTTCCATATTCTGGCCTTTTGGGTTTGCATCACATTGATTTGTGAACTTGGTGGTATCTTGCAGGTTTTCCGCTAACTGTTCTCGCTATTGGCGAAGTCAAACCCAAAGTAATTCATGATTCATAGCTGCTCCGAATGATGGGTAGCGCAATCTGTCTGTGTTGTCCCATCTGCCAAGCTGATCGACGAAGCATGTCCACTGGGAATTCGTCCGGTTCGCCATGAACCAAGACAAGGTTCTTTACTGATATGCAACAATATTTTCTCGAGCTCCCATGAAATCATAATTTCCTTTACTAATTCAGTTCTCTATTTTCTAGAGCTCACAAGGAGGAACTGTCATCCGAACATATACTCTGAAGCTTAAATTGGTGGTATCATATTCTGTGTCCATGACTCCAGGATCGTTGCTAGTATGTAGTACTTCCTGTTTTCACACAGTTGACCTCCTATGCCTTGATTTCGGTTCTGCTGTGAACTCATGAATGAATTGAATCTTTCTACTGCTAGTTCGCAGCGTGACATGTTCTATATCTACTTTCCACCAGAATGGCAAACGGATGTATGTGCACACAACAAATCCCTGATGCCAGTGACGCGCACCAAGCCATGGCTTCCCGCGGCCCGCCTCTTCCTGCAAGTACAACCGGGCCACCCTCCTCTTCCTCACCGGCGTGTTGCGCACTTGCGCTCCACGGGGCTGGCATCCCACTTCCTCAAGGATGCGCTTGATGTGGCCCACCTCTTCTAGCACGCAGAACCCGGCCACCCTCCTGTTCCCCGCCGGCGTGCTGCTATTTGCTCCATCGACGCCAACCCTGCCGTTTTCCTTTGCTTGGTGTGCCCTCCCGCTAGTTGCGTGCTCTGCTTCCCGCTTGTTGTCCCAACTCGCACGTCAGACCTCACCATCTTCGACTCCAGCACAACATAAGCCCATGTCACGGAGTATTCTGAGGCCGAGCTGTTGCGAATTTGGCCAATCCACCATGAAGCAAATGAAGGTAAGCCTTACTGATACGCGGCAGTATTTCTTGTTCCTTCCCATGAAATCACTGTCCTGATTTCAGTTCTCTTTTTTCTATCTTCAGTCCCTACAGTAGGTACAGCTATCTGACCATATATTCCGAAGTTCAAAGTGGTATTCTGTTCCGTGTTCAGGAATCCGCGACCGATGTGATGCTGGTACGTACTGTTTTTGTTTATGTAGTGGCTTCCTATGCTTTGATTTCATCTGAAAGATTTCAGTACATCATCCTACTGTTACCTCGTTTTGTACTGCCAAGTAGCAGACTAACCTGTTCTGCATATACTGTACTTTACAGCGGAGCGGCCACTGTTTTTATGTGTACCACATGCTCAATGTCCACCGCGTCCTCTGCCTCAGGCGTTCCTGCTCGTGTGATAGCTGCGTCATCTGCTCCTCAGCCTACACCATCTCTTATCTCGACGATCGATCTAACCATCTTCGACTCCGGCACCGAGTGTATTTTTGGGTCGTCATCCTCCACGGCCCGATGTGGTGTACCAGCACCACGGTATGATTGGCTACAGCTGTTAACTGAATGGTTTGATAGAAATGAACATGGTTCATCATCTTCCTTGCAAAAGACGACGTGTTGATTCTTCAAGTAGACTATAAATGTATCGATGTATGTAATACCAATACATGAGAGAAAGTTCAGATTGTCTTGACGGGGCCAAAGAACATTTCCTGTTTGAACCATAAATGAATATAATTTCTTGAAGTACATATCCTTATTTGTTTACATATTTAGGCAGATTAAAGCTACTATATTTACACAAACAGGAGAGTTACTTTCCATCCCAGCTAACTTGTTATGCTTCTAGCTTTTGTTCATAGCAAAGCAACCATGATCAGAGTTATTCATGGTAAGTTAAGTGAAATTAATTAGTTGATAATTGATATATTATGGTAATTCAGCTAAGCTTTGCTAGGACACATGTTCCTTTTTTAATGATTGTCGTAACTCGTAAGTTCCTCTGTATTATATCCCCCGTGGTAAGCATGCTTTCCTATGGGAGGGAATATATGCATTAACATAAAAGCAAATAAGTCACACCTCATGTGGCTAGTTAGTTAGTGCAGCTATGTAGTTGAGCGATTTAACTGAGCGTCAAGTGGTGCAACCACATACTGCAGCGAGTGGGTGGGATCTTGTAATCATGTTGTAATTAGACGAGAAAGGACAAAGATCATGGAGAAAAAGACTGGCATGTTAGCTCTCAGCTACCCAACCTCACCGGCGGTGATGTAGAACTGACAAGGCCACTTCTGCAATCCTACTTAAGTAGCTCGTGAGTAGCTTCAGCCTCATGTGCCGTCCCATCTAGACACTTGAAGCAGACTATAAAAGAAGACACACATCTAGTTTGCCTTCTCACGACAATCCTTATCATTTTTATTTTGTTAGAGTTGTGCCTTGAGGCAATGCAAAACATATGTTAGGCCACACATGATACATGTATGCACACTGCTACACATACGTTAGATTTGGAAGGCATTAGAAAAAGATGAGCTTGTATGTTTGCGGTCTCTAGCGGTGCATCTAATCTGCACCATTGCTATGTACTGCTGCGATGCACGAAAAGACAGGCTACGACAAATCATTTAAGAATCAAGAGTGGACTAGAGTGGCCTTTGCTATAGGACATCTTAGGATACTGAGTTACTTGATACAACTAGCATTGTAGTTCGTTGCCTAGATGAGATCTTGTAATCATTCGCCGAGGCAAAACTTGTGAGGGCCGCTAAGGTACACCCCCAACAAAAGGTAGAAGGGTAGTTGGGTCATTTTATGTGCAAATGTGAGAATCTGTATCGCTGCCAAATGGTTGCACGTATGGCGATTTTTTATCCCATGAACAACTTTACGGTATGTATACGTTAATTAAAGGGCCGAATAATAAGGGGCCAATGATTAGACGATTGTCCACACTTCAACGCGAAAGAGTTCGATGTGTTAAACTGTCCATGGATATGACAGACAAATAACAAACCGTGTTAACTAAAGGGGCGAATAATAAGACGATTATCCACACTTCAACGCGAAAAAGTTGGACGTGTTTGTTATAATGAGATAATGTATAACCCACAATAAAACCTAAATGGCTAACGCTTACACGGTAGAGGTACAACCATCTAAAAGAAAGACTCCTGAGCATAGCTAATGCAATGTAGCAAATACTGTGCATCAATTACAAATTACACAGCACAGCTCAGAACTAAAGTACAAGTAAGGCCTTATCAGCGCAAATCATGGTTTGCATATCAACGCAGCAAAAAATGCACATAGCAGATGATAAAATATAATAAATTCTCGTGATAATACAAACACAATGGAAGGTTGATATGATCATTGATCAAAACAGAAATATCAAAATTACTAACATGTCAATGTATTACAAGAGAACCTAATTGTTGAGAATATGGAAACCCAAAATCATGAATTATTCCAAAGATTAAACACCACGATCTTATACCTGACTAACATACTGACTTGTTCAACAAGTTCAAATACTATAAGGACTACTAATACAAATGTTGTTGGAACATCAACATCTACCTTGCACACTCGTAGCGATTATATTCCTTTGGGGTAGATGTCTTCCCACCAAAAACATTCACCTTGATGTCCCAAGTAGTGAGATGGAAGACTACGATGTCCAGTAATTCCAATCCTTGTGTACAGCTAAACGCACTCCATCCCATTGCAAACACAACATGTTCATCATAATTCTAGACCTGCACGATATGCTCACAACCATCCTTAACAGACAAACCGACAGTCTTTGGACGAGGAGTGCCGAACCAATTCAATAGGTGCTGCTTGAAAGACTTTGGGACAACAAGCATGTACATATCATCTTTGCCAAATCTGCACGTAGAACCTGCTTGGAACATGGGTCTTCGTGTTGTGACCCGTCCTGGATATACAAGGCCTCTCCGATGTTTGATTTCAAAGGGCATTTCATTCATGCGACCCACGACCGGTCTCTCTAGCCAACGGTTAGGGAATACCGAGTCCTTGAATGGATGGTATGCGTGAAATCCGCGACAAGGAATGTCTAACGTTGTCTTTACAACCTTATCAAATTAAGCAAATATAAGAATCGTCATAATAGGTCCATACTAAACAAACATAAGAAAATAAACCGTTATTTCAACAGTATATATCAAAACAACAGAATCAGTCTATATATGAAACTGAATTAAGCAAAATCTTTCAGACCAAAATTATACGTTGTAATGCATGTTGGTTCTGTTGCACAAGTATGGAAACAAAAATTACAACAACACAATAATGCAGTCTAGGTTGATCGATCAAAAGGTATAACTAATTATATGAGTAATGACCCATGATGCACGATGATCTGTAATAATCTAGACAATGGTATGATCAGATCATCACAAAAATACATGTCATATTGATACTCTGTAAAGTAGGTACGACTACGACGAATAAAGATTAACATAACAAGAATCTTAAACTAGTAAAACAATAGTTTGCCCAGCCATTTGAAGTTTCATGAACTTACAGTGTTTGCAACAAATTCAGCATGTGGGGGAGCACCAACGCTGGGCGGATAAGAATGTACCATTCCAGGACGTCACGAAGCATATGATTTTAAGCGCGAAAGGGGAGTCGACACCGGCAAGGCCAACACGCATCCGCCAGTTGATTCCTAAGCCACTCAAGCAACAAGTGGAGGCAATGTTGAGGAACCCTGATGTTGAGCGGAGCTAGGAGGCAACTCCGAAACTAAACCAGAATGATAGGAATAGTTCAAATCACGTGGTGGGGCGCTGCTCACAGTAACTGCTGCAATCGGGCTAGGCTAACAACTGGAAACATGAGTCTGTGCACTTCCCATCTCCACTGCAACGCCGGATGCGACGGAGAAAGCATCGTCTAAACTAGTCACACGGGGCGGCACGTATTGACAAGCCCCAGATGCGAACGGATTGAACACATTAGTTCCTGGAGTGGCACATACCCGACTGGAACTAGCCGGGGGAGATGAAAAACGCGGCCTACAGGACATGGTCGACAACGACGGAATAGATGTAGGTCTGAACAATGGATCTTCGTACATGAATGCCTTGGTACCAATGGGATAGCCGACCGGTGGTGGAGTACTACGCCAAGGAGGCGGACTGTCAGACCTCATTGTTGAAGAAGGACAAACACAAAGGATATGTGTTGGCATCTCCAAGGGGTTACCAAATGAAGCTAAGCATAGCTCCAATGTTGTCTCCCCAACTATATGATCAACACAGCCACGACCGTTCCTCTTCGGCGCGGGCTGACCCAATGCACAAATGAAGCCCACATAAAGAGGATATGAAAGCCCATTTGATCGGCTCGACGAAAATCATTAATGCAGGCACAGAAACCCGACTAATAACTAACCGTGAGACTCTCTACTATACAGCTAGTTATATGCCAGCCCAATTACAGCTGAACACATAGAGGTTAAACTTTTTAATGTCAAAGTATAGCCTATTCGTTTAGCTTTCTAAATACTCCCTCCGTCCCATAATATAGTAACGTTTTTAAGCTAATCTAGTTTAAAAACGTTACTATATTATGAGACAGAGGTAGTACATGAGAAGACAATCTAGTGGACGTACTCCTCTCAGCAGATATAATGGCACTAACGTTACAAATGTGCCTAATGACTAGCCATTTGTTGTTGAGCCACGTGGTGTTGACTGTCAATTACGCCAAGCGGATTGGCTGTTGTACGTGTAAAGGTGCCATCTAACGATTAAGCGAATACTCTAGGGGTTAGATGCGACAATAAGTTTTTTTGAGGGTCACGGATGTACTTAAGTTGATTCTGGGGTCATTTAGGGCGAAAGATACTACCTAAGTAGCTCATGAGCAGCTCCAGGCCCATGTGCCATCATAGACACCTGCTAGCGCCTAGAAGTGGACTATAAAAGAAGGCACCATTTCAGTGTATTGTTGTGATGCGCCAATTGACAGAATCCAGCAAACCATTGTAGAATCAAGAGCGAATTAGAGTAGCCTTGGTTATAGGGCGGTCAAGGCATGACAGGATACCTAGTTGATTAGAATCAAGAGAGGACTAAAGTAGCCTTGGCTATAGTGTCGGTCGAGGCATCACATGATACCTAGTTAATTAGTAAAACTAGCATTGGAGCGACTGAAGCGAGCGACATGACACAACCATATATCTCATTGACTCGATGAGATCTTCTAATAATTCAACGGTGCTAAACTTGTTAGCAACGAGCAGAGAGCATCCTCTTTATTGAGAACCCCTAGTCTCTCTCTCTTTATTATGGATGCACACTCACACAACCAACACTATGGGAAAGCTTCAAGACGCCGACGGCTAGGATGGCCGTCGGCGTAGATCTTAAGGAGGGGAGGGCAGCTGCGTGGCCGTCGGCATAAGAAAGCCGTTGGTGTAGGTGGAGCTACGCCGACGGCCACCGTTGGCGTAAATAAGGCTGTCGGCATATAAAACGAATGTGCGACGGTGTCAGACGGCCTAACGGCAGAAGATCTACGCCTACGGCAATGCCGTCGACGTACTTTTTTCCTTGAGGAGGGGAGGGCAGCTGCTTGACCGTCGGCGTAAGAAAGTTATCGGCGTACGTGGAACTACGTCGACGGCCACCGTCGGCGTAAATAAAGAAGATTTTCTCCTACAAAATAAAAAATTACCGGGCTGTGGTGGACCACCGTCAGCTCTTCTGGACGATTTTTGCTGATGCTTGTTGGGTCCTTTGAAATATTCAAAATAAGATGACCATAGAGCACATCTTTCTTAAATGTCCAGCGGTCTTTATTTTTAAGCTTATCGATTTTTAACAGATCTGATAGCTTTTGTGGAAGAGCGACGACCTAGAGGACGTGGAAGCTATCATCGCTCGAATGACGACTATTGCTGCGGCCTGTCTTCCTCCGCATCCTTGAGCTGTGTCCTCTGGTGGTGGCCGGTCTCCGCTATGTATTGATCTTTTGATTCCTTTCTAGTCATTTCTATTTCTAAGAATTCTGTGGCTCAGCCTGGTGGTTTGCCTACATGAACCCTCGATTGCACGGCAAAGAATCGTCAAACCATTTCCCTGTCGATCGGTACTGAAACCTACTTGGCCATCTGAACCTGCCTAGCTAGTGTCAGTGTCACTGAACTCCACTTGGCCTAGTGAACATTTGGCAAGCGGAATCTTCCACACGAGGCCGAGCTGTCATCCTTTTCAATCAGTGCTCACCATGGCTTCTTATCAACAATGAGTGAAGGAGCAACATCTTATCTCAATCCTGCTCATTTGGTAGCGTTGACGTCTTTGCTTTGTCGTCACCGATCGATGATCATCATATGTGGTTTCTTAAACACAAAGTAAGTACTAGTTTTTGTTCCTTTTACCTGCTAACGAATCACCTTCACACATGGCACACCTTCACATTTACATGCTTAATTTATCCCCATGTGAGTTGTGTTTTTTTTTACAAACACGTCTAGAAATGGTTCTTTCGATTAGCTATAAAATGAGACACCCAGGCCTCCTCCACAAAATGCGCTGACATTGCTACACCTTCGTCGTACTGTCTTTAGCAGTACAGAGTACACCCACAAAACTCCCACAGACACCTACTAGCGTAGCCAGCCGGTGCTCTGGACCTTCGATCCCGACCGCCGGAGGAGATGGAAACGGCTGTCGGTGCGGCGAGCTGGCTTCTCGACAAGGCGATTGCGAAGCTGTCCGAGGAAGTGGTGGCCACATTTGTGGCCAGCTCCGAGCTCGGCCATAACTTCCAAAGCATCAAGCGCCGTCTTCTGCTCACGCAAGGGCTGCTCCACGCAGCCCAGGACAGGGACTTGAGTAACAACCCTGGCCTGTGCGGGCTGCTGGGGGAGTTAAGCAAGAAGGCGGATGAGGCCGAGGACGTGCTGGATGAGATCCACTACTTCATGATCCAGGATGAGCTCGACGGCACCAGTGAGGCGGCCGTTGAGGAGCTCGACCCACTGATGGGCGATGTCATCCGTGGGCACATTCGTCATGTTCGCCATGCTTTTCGCCACAACATCGGTAACTGGCTTCCCTACTTTGCTTCTTCACCTACTCAGCTTGATGATCATGCCTCCCGCAAAAGGCGAAAAACAAATAGCAGTAGCAACCCATGTGATGAGACCAACTCTGGCAGTGCTAATGATGGTGGCCCTCTTGATAAGCTGCCTTTTGATAGAGTAGCCATGTCCAACAGAATCAAATCCATAATTGAGGAAATGAACTCTATTTGTGAACCTGTGTCAGACTTGCTCAAAATTGCAAATCTGAGTAGCACTGCAACAAGCACCGCCATCACCCTCCAAAGGCCCCCCACTGGTTCAACATTGGTGCAAGATAAATTGTTTGGGAGGGATGCCATCTTTGAGCAAACTGTAAGTGCGCTCACTGGTAGCACATATCTTGGTGAAACCCTTTCTGTTCTTCCTTTTGTTGGCCCGGGGGGTATGGGAAAGACAACCTTCACCCAACACTTGTATAATGATATAAGTGTTGAGGAGCATTTCACTGTCAGGGTCTGGGTATGTGTCTCAACTGATTTTGGTGTGCTCAACCTCACCCGACAGATCCTGAGATGCATACCTGCAGTAGAAAAGGAAGAATATAGTTGTACAGTTGAAACAGCCAGTTTAGACCAACTTCAAAAATCCATTGTAGAGAGACTCAAGTCCAAAAGGTTTTTAATTGTCTTGGATGACATTTGGAAATGCAACAGTGAAACTGATTGGAATATCCTGTTAGCTCCATTGAAAAAGGGGGAGACTAAGGGCAGCATGGTTCTTGTCACAACTCGGTTTCCATCTATAGCACACTTGGTGAAAACAACTGATCTAGTAGAACTGCATGGTCTGGAGCCCGATGACTTTTTTGAATTCTTTGAAGCATGTATATTTGGTCATAGCAAACCTGGGAATTATAAAGATGACTTAAATGGTGTTGCAAGAGATATTGCTAATAAGCTAAAGGGATCACCACTAGCAGCCAATACAGTTGGTCGGTTACTGAGGAAAAACCTTTCTCGGGAATATTGGATTGGAGTTCTTGAAAATAATGAGTGGCAAAAAACACAAAATGATGATGATATTATGCCTTCTCTGAAAATTAGCTATGATTATCTTCCTTTCCTTTTAAAAAAATGTTTTTCATATTGTGCCCTCTTCCCTGAAGATTATAAGTTTTATGATGTAGGGATTACTAGATTTTGGACCGCGATAGGTATCTTAAACTCTAGTTGCCAAAACAATAAGAATTATTTAGAAGAACTAGTGGAGAATGGTTTTCTTGTGACGGGAGTTGACAATTCTGGTGATCAATACTATGTGATGCATGATTTATTGCATGAACTATCACGTAATGTTTCATCACAAGAATGTGTCAATATAAGCAGTTTAAGTTTTAGTGTTGATAATATCCCACAGACTATTCGAAACTTATCAATCATCGTAGAAGATATATACAATGCAAATTTTGAAGAAGAAATGGGTAGATTGAAGGGAAGGATAGACATTGGAAACTTGCGGTCTTTGATGATTTTCGGGTTACGTAATGCAAGAACAGCTAACATTTTGAAGAACACATTTGAAGGATTGAAGGGCCTTCGTGTATTATTTATAGCAATCAACACCCCAAGATCTCTGCCAAACAGTTTTTCAAAACTTATCCACCTGCAATACCTTAAGATTAGTTCACACTGTAACTCAGAAGAAATGACTTTACCTACCACATTGTCTAGATTTTACCACTTAAAATTCCTAGACCTAGAAAATTGGTGGGGTAGTACAAAGTTGCCTAGAGACATTAGTCGTCTTGTGAATTTACGTCATTTCAATTCTTACAAAGATCTCCATTCCAATATTCCTGAGGTTGGAAAGATGAAGTGTTTACAGGAGCTAAATGAGTTCCATGTTAAGAAAGAGAAAGTTGGCTTTGAATTGAGAGAACTGGGGGAATTGGAAGATCTAGGAGGAGAGCTTTGTGTATGTAATCTTGAAAATGTGTCATCAAAAGAAGAAGCTAGTACTGCCAAACTGAAGAATAAAAAGAATCTAAAAGGGTTGAAATTAGTTTGGAGTACAGAGCACCAGACCATAAATGATGATGTTCTTGATGGTCTTCAACCACACCCTAATCTTAGGGTGCTTGGCATTATAAACCCTGGTGTTGCCCCTTGTCCTAGATGGTTGTGTGGTGACAGTAGCACACAAAGGTTGGAGGCTCTTCATCTAGAGGGTCTATCTTGGGGTACTCTTCCACCTTTTGAGAAGCTGCCACATCTCACCAGTCTCACATTGAATAATATTGTTGGGATGCGTGTGTTTGGGCCCGGCTTTAGTGGTGTTACAGAAAGAAGTTTCATGCACTTGAAGACAATTGTGTTTCAGGATATGCCAGAACTTGTCAAGTGGGTCGGGGAACCTAGTAGTCATATGTTTTCATTGCTTGAAAGCATAAAGATTGGAGGCTGTCGCCTTCTCCGCTCGTTTCCCTTCTTGGAGTGCTCTGACAGTTTTACCAACCTGTGTGGACTTTATATTTATGACTGCCCTCAGCTTGCTCGGTTTCCACCCATGCCTCACACCTCTACACTAACACATTTGACTGTGAATAATCTTGGGTCTTTGTTGTCGTACAATGGAAAGGAATTAAGTATTGGAGAGTATAACGGTGCTTTGGCCTTCCACAATATGGACAAAGTAGAGGATATGATAATTAGGGAAGTATCACACATTTCGTGGCCAGACCTCCAAATGCTGAACTCCCTGAGAAGTATAAATTTCATAAGATGCGACGGCATATTTTCAGCAGAACTTGATGACATTGTTAGCCTCCATTCAGTTCAGAGTCTTGAAATAAATAAATCGTGTATTACTGGAGAATTGTTTTCAAAGGTTTTGAAGTGTTTCCCAGCTCTCTCCCAGCTTACCATCAAAAATTGTGAGAACCTTGAACTTCTTCCTGTGAAGGATGGAGGACTCTCGGGCCTCAGGATGCTCCAATCACTGGAAATATTCGCTTGTGGGAAGATATTCTCTCGGTGGCCCAAGGGAGAAGTAGGCGGAGAAGCTCATGCCATCAATCCTTTCCCTGCTTCTCTCAGGGAACTTAATATTTTCTTAGAGCCAAGCATGCAATCAATGGGTCTGCTCTCAAACCTCACGTCTCTCACCAGTCTAAAGTTGTTTTCGTGTCATGAATTAACAATGGATGGGTTCTCAGACATCACAGTCAACCTCAAGAAATTGACTGTAAATGATGCGTATTTTGGACAAGAAGACATTCCTATAGCAGGGGATCTGCTCTCGGAGATTGCAAGGAGCAAATTAATGCATGCAGGTTCATTCGAGTTGGAAGAATTTGAGGTGGATAGCATCTCGGCAGTGCTTACTGCTCCCATTTGCAGCCACCTTGCCGCTACCCTCCACACATTGACGTTCAGTCATGATCAGGGGGCGACAACCTTCACGGAAATGCAAGAGCAAGCGCTTCAGCTTCTCATCTCCCTCCAACATCTGGAATTTGGAGCTTGCCTGAATCTGCAATCCCTTCCTCAAGGGTTACATGGCCTTCCTTCTCTCAAGACACTAGTGATCTTCACTTGTGACAAAGTGCTATGCCTGCCGCCAAAGGAGGGCCTCCCCACTTCACTGGAAATGCTAGGAGTAAAATATTGTAGTCCTGAGCTAACTGAGCAAGCCAAAAAATTGGAAGGAACAGATCCCTGGTTTTCGGTGGAAGTATCAGGTATGTGACCCACCCCTGTCTTAATTTGAGGTGATGCCTCCCCATATGCCTAGCTTCTGAGACCTGACAGGCTACATGTTTCAATTGCAGTGATGCCAGCGTTGTGAAGCTAGCTGCATTCAGATCACACATGCAAGCCAATCTGCTGGTAAGTACCAAAAATCAATTCTGGCTCCTCCATTCATGTTTCCATTCACAGTCACACTCACACTACATGTAGCCTTTTGGATTGCTTCTTTAAATTTAAACGGTCTCCGGCCCATTCACACGCTTCTGCTTTTATACACTGTAACACGTAGAAACACAACTTATGTTCGACAGTCCGTCCACGGCTATGAACATACTCCTGTTTTCTCTAATCGGAACTCAATTTCACATACGTTTTTACAGTGCGCTTATTTTTTAAATGGCATGTTACAGTGCACTTTTCTTCTCTCTCTCATCTATGAGAGGCAGTACTATTCCTTCATGTTGGCTTCATAAATTATTGATAAGCCATGATGATCAGTTCATGATATTTTTTTAGTCTATAAGAGCAACTGAAACGTAACGGTAACGATAGTCTCTGCCTCATAGAGCACCGGTTGCTCTAACTTCTCCGTTTTCTGACTTCTGCAGATAATTGCAACCGATTGTGAATAGTTTCTCTCACAGTTAGCAGCTTTGCATTCAGAACAACTGCAACAGTGGTGTGTTCTCAAGGAGTTGCACTGACCACAATTCCCAGAGGTCAGATGGTCAGTTTTTCTGTTAAAAAGTGGCAATCCCCTGTGCCATCTGCTGGATTCTTGGTCTTGCATTTGTATTAACTTGTGAACTTGGTTTAACCTTTCAGGTTTTTCCTCTCAATTTACTAACCAAATCCATGGAAAAATAATAATGATTCAAGACTGCTCAGCTGTCAGGAACAATTGGTGGCACAATCTGTACCCTCACTTATTTGGTGGCACCTGGAATTTATTGGCAGGTTCGCCATGAAGCAAAGTAATGTGATTTACTGATATATGCAACAGTATGTTCTGTTGTTCCCGTGAGATCATCATTGATTTAATTCAGTTTCTCTATTCCTTCAGTTTATAAAGAGAAACAACGTGCTCGCTGTGACCTTCTTCTTCCCGAACGATGAAATAGGCCACCCTCCCGTTCCTTGCTGCCGCGCTGCGCTCTATGGTATGTGACACTGCATTTATAATAAATTCAGTCATGACTCATGACTATGCATTTATACCCTTCACTTCATCTGTCTTGTCCGTTCTTCTGACCTTAACTACTTTATCACTCGGATTCTGCAGAACAACTAGAAGAAATGGTGAGTGTTGAGCTCTCGCGGTTGGCAATTTTGCATTCATGATATAGCTCTTTCAGCCAAACAATAACAACAATGGAAGCACCTGTCTTTATCCTTAAGCAGCAACTCCAGAAATGTCAGTTAGTCATCCGTCAAAAGTGGCCATCCCATGTTCCATATGCTGACCTTTTGGGTTTGCATCACATTGACTTGTGAACTTGGTTTGATCGTCCTGGTTTTCCGCTAAATGTGCTCGCTAATGGCTAAGCCAAACAAGATGTTATCATTAATGATTAGTTCATGGATGTTCCAGACGATAGGTAGAGCAATATTATTCATGAGCATGTGTGCTGGAAACTCTTCCAGTTCATTGTGAAGCAAAGCAAGGTACTTTACTGCTATGCAATGATATTTTTCTCTACTTCCCAGGAAATCATCATCTTTTTTGTTCATTCAAATCCTTATTCCCTTCAGTTCGTAAGGAAGAACATCCATCCTTACATGTCCAACTGTGAAGCCTAAATCAGTTCGGAAGGACTCAGGGATTGTTGCTGGTATGCAGTAGTACCTGTTTTCACATAATTGATTTCGATTCAACGTACCAAATTCTGCTCTTAACTCGTGAATAACTTGAATCCTTCTGCTGCTAGCTAAGAGCCTGTCCTGCATCCACTTTCAATGGAGCGACAAATGCTTGTATGTGTACACAACAAGTCCCTGAATGGCGCACACCAAGCCATGGCGTCCTGTTGACCACGCGCTCGCCGTGGCCCGCCTCTTCCTTGACACGGAACCAGGCTACCCTCCCGTTCCTCACCGGCGTGCTGCCCTCCACGGGGCCGGCAGGTGCTGGCACTTGCCCCATCGACGCCAACCCCATCGTCTGCATTTGGTTGGTGTGTCCGCCGCTGGCCTGTGCTCCGCTGCTCTCCTGTAACCCCCAACTCATACGCCAAGGTCCCCATCTTCGACTCCGGCACATCATGTGCTCACGTCACCGGAGTACTCTGAGGCCGACACCAAGCTGCGGCGAATTCGGCCAATCCACCATGAAGCAATGAAGGTAAGCCTTACTGAATACTGATATGCGGCAGTATTTCTTTTACCTTCCCATGAAATCACTGCCCTGATTTCAGTTATCTTTTTTCTGTCTTCAGTCCCTACAGTAGGAACAGCTATCAGATCATATATATTCTCAAGTTCAAAGTGGTATCCTGGTCCGTATCCAGAAATCTGCTGCCAATGCTGGTACGGATTAGTTTTGAAGTACATGACTTTCTAATGCTTTGATTTCATATGAAAGATTTTGGTACACCAGATCCTGCTGTTAGCTCATGAATAAACTGAAATTTTGTACTGCCAACTAGTAGCCTAACGTGTTCTGCATGTACTGTACCTTACAGCGGAGGGGCGACTGTTTTTATGTGTACCGCATCCTCTGCCTCTGGTGCGCCTGCCCGCGTGCTAGCTGCGTCATCTTCTCCTCTGCCTACTCCATCAGTCCATCTCCTATCTCAATGATCGACATTGCCATCTTCGACTCCGGCGGCGTAACTTGGTGCCGGCGAGTGTGGTTTGAGTGGTCATCCTCCACGGCCGGATGTGCTGTACCAGCACCATCGTATGTTTATCTCCAGCGGCAAGAAACGGTATATACCTTCAGTTGTTACCTGAATGACTTGATAGAAATGAACATGGGTCATCATCTTCCTTTGTAAAAGACGACGATATGATTCGCCGGATGGACGATAAATGTATCAATGTATATGTAACACCAAGACATGAGACAAGGTTTAGATTGCCTTGGCGACACCAAGGAACATGTCTTGCTTGAACTGTAAATGAATATCATTTCTCTCATAGTCTACAGGAGAAGTCATTAAGGATGTTGCCACTACTAATAAGATTCATCCTGTTTAACTTCAGATCTCTGAGTCTTTGGCTGAAAACTTAAAGCAGCTAGCACAACTCACTCTAGTCTGTACTACTACAACTCATCATCTCTTTTAGTTGATACTAGCACAATGCCCGTGCGTTGCTACGAAGCTATAAAAAGACGAAAAGTTACCACTGGCTTAGCGGATTATGAAATGATGATGCTGTCTTGCAATTTTCCAGGATTCACGGTTAAAAAGAGAGCAAAAATATGACGAAAGATCAATGTTACGGTGGTTGAAAAATCTTAAGCGACCATAGTAGGTCATTTGCAAGATTTATAGTGGGACAACATTTTGAATTTATAATATAGAAGAATGAACGTGTGTAAGTTGATGCACAAAATCGAAAATTGCAATTTGTTTGCTCTTTTATGCTATGATATAGAGCTGGAAGACTGGCTGGGAGGAGAAATTAAAATCAGGATCATGATTATCACTTATGAGTTAGGTCGCATACTTACAGTTACAATTTATGTATTTATAAAGTGTTATTCTTAAAATAGGATAATAGTGTATTTGTTGAAAACACTTCTCAACGGTGAGCATGTTATTAGACTAACAAACATTTGATATAGATCTCACACAAAGTTAAAATAACATTTGTTTTATTGAATGTTTCTAGTCTCACATGTGAGTAGAAGCACATTTGTTTATTATATAGCATCATATGTGAGTGTGGGTGGAAGTACATTTGTTTATTTATATGACCCCACATGTGAACTCACCACCAACTCAATCATTTATAAGTAGGAAAGAAATTGACCGATTATGGTAATTCAGTTAAGCGTTGCGCCTGCATGGTACAACGATGACTTGTGAACACTTGCTACTTTCCTGTCCCTCTAAGAGCAACTCTAAGAGACCCCTTAAAAGCCGTGAAATCTTAAAATAACCGGCAGTTTAAGGTTTCACCGCAAAAGAAAATTGTCCGAACAGGTATGTTAAGTGCCGTCGACCCTTAAAAAAATATAAGGGGCGCGGAAAAGAGCACCGCCCAAACTGCAAATATATGGTTTCTGTGTCCAACCCGGAGGGCCCTTTATCCGAAGAAAACCGTTGGCGGGATTTTAAATGTCGTTCCGGCCGCCGCCCGCCCCGTCCGCTCCTGGCCCCGCCCGGCCTCCCGTCCATGCCGCCGCCCATAGCCCAACCCGCCCTCCCGTCCAGGTGCCGCCCATCGCCCGCCCCCGGCCTCTTCGGCTCCGCCCTCCCGTCTAGGCCATCGCCTGCCGGTTCCCGCCTTGGCCGCCGTCTTCCCCGCCTATCCCGGTGCCGTAGGGAAGGAGGAGGAGAGATGGCGCAGAGGTTGGTGCGTCCGTGCGAGAAGAAGAAAGCCATGGGGAAGAAGAAAGCTACGGAGAAAAGAAAAGGAAAAAATTAAAAGAATATTCACGAGAATACGCTTCTTTACTGTTTGGAATACAGTATGTGTTCGGCCGCAGTCGATTTCGGCCCTTAAACGCGTTTTTCTTCGTCCTTGTATCAATTTTAAGGGTCCACGGGATAAGGGGTCTGCTAAAATTGCTCTAACCTACAATTTCCTGACACACACATGCAATCCACGTCGATACTTTTGAAAGAGTTTACGGATGCAAAATATAATCTTAAAACTACATGCGGCCCTTTGTAATCGAACTAATTAAGCTAGATATACTGAAAATGCAGAATGCTTGAACATCAAATTGACCAGAACTATAGCTGGGCACCTCGTAAAAGCCAGCTGGGCGGCGTGCCACGGTCACGAGCTCCCCATCATCACCGTACTTGAGGCAAAGCCTATACATGTCCAAGAGCGACCCTTCTCCCTCTTTAGGTTGCAGGCGCTCAACGAGGCAATACGTGGTGCCTTCACCCATGTAAACAAGCACGGCGTCCATGTGCGTCCATTCCGGATCCTCCTCATGGAAGAGCTTCTCTCTGCCGACGACCTTCCACTCCGGTGGTCGCAGTCTTCTTGCAGGCCTCGGTTGTAGTAAGGCAGGCCGTCGTGATAAAAAAACCATCGGAGCATGCTTCGAGGAAATACAAATGTTTTTTTGCGCGAATAGTCTATCTGAGCTGACATACGAAAAATTAGATCGTGTACTAATGAGCACTGATTGGAAAGACAAATATCCAGTAGTAACAGTAAGTGTCCTTGAATATATTGAGGAATTATCGAATCATGCTCCTCTACTTTAATCTATCGGTACATTGAAACCAAGTGCGACACCGCTTTAAATTTGAGTCGGGATGGTTGTTGCGTGATGGTTTCGATAAAATGGTTAAAAGAGTGTGGTCTACTCCAGTCCCGGGTAATAGTCTCAGTCGAAGATGAAATGCAAAAAATCGTAATTTAAGTAAATATCTTCGTGGATGGGATACACAACCGCGATTTTAATAAAAAGAAAAACTAGTGTCGTTGTTCCATTATTTACGAGCTTGACCGAGCGGCGGAGACACGAGTGCTAACTCAGCAGAAGATTGAGCTTAAAAGCCAATCCAATGCGGAAGTTGCACGAATGCTGCACGAAGAAGAGCTCAGATGGTACCAAAGATCTAAATCCAACTTCATACTGAAGGGAGATGCAAATACGAAATATTTTCAAAATTTTAAGACATAGAAAAAAACAAATTCATTCTCTAAATCGGGAGGAGTGTATGATTGAAGGTCAAGAACATCTCAAGGCTTATATTACAAGCTACTATAAGTGGTTGTTTGGTACTCCAGCGGATGATAGTTTGTCCATGGATGAGACACAAACAGATGATATTCTCCAAGTTTCTAATGAGGAAAACAACTTTCTTAATGCTCCCTTCACGGAAGAAGAAATTAAAAAGGCGATTTTTCAAATGGAACATAATAAGGCTCCAGGCCCAGATGAATATTCAGCTAAGTTTTACCAGCATTTTGGGATGTCATTAAGTCTGACCTCCTAGAGTTATTCCAATGCTTGCATGATGGACATCTCGAGGTGTTCTGTCTTAACTTTGGGGAAATTATTTTGTTTCCTAAGGTTTTGAAGGCGGAAATGATACAACAGTACAGACCAATATGCCTCATTAAAGTTACCTACAAAATTTTTATAAAGGTTGCAACCATTAGATTAAATTTGGTGGCGGATCATGTGGTTAAACCTACACAAACTGCTTTTATGCAAGATAGGAATATCCTGGATGGAGTCGTGGTTCTACACGAAACTGTACACGAGCTGCATACTAAAAAGCTTAATGGAGTCATTTTCAAAATTGACTTTGAAAAGGCGTATGATAAAGTGAAATGGCCGTTCCTCCAACAAACTCTGCGAATGAAAGGTTTTTCGGTTGAGTGGTGTGCTTTGATCCATAGTTGTGTATCGGGAGGAAGTGTTGCCGTTAATGTCAATGATGACATCAGACGCTACTTCCAACCCAAAAAGGGATTAAGGCAAGGTGATCTTTTATCGCCCATATTATTTAATATTTTGGCTAATATGCTAGCGATCATGATTGAATGTGTCAAGCTAGATGGTCAAATTGATGGTGTAGTCCCACATTAGATGGATGGGGGACTATCTATTCTTCCATATGTGGATGACACAATTCTATTTATGGAACACGGTCTCGATAAAGTTGTGAACCTGAAATTAATATTATCAGCGTTCCAGCAGTTATCGGGATTGAAGATTAATTTTCACAAAAGCGGATTGTTTTGTTTTGGCGAGGCCCAGGATGCAGTAGCTCAATATGCTGAGATATTCGGATGCGAGCAAGGTCAATTCCCTATTAATTATTTGGGGATATCCATACATTGTACAGGACTGACTAATACGGAATGGAAGCACGTCGAAGAACATTTACAAAAAAGGTTTGCTAGCTGGAAAGGAAAATTATTGTCCCTGGGTGAAAGATTGGTGCTCATAAACTTAGTACTATCTAATATGATATTGTATATGATATCAGCTTCCCAAAGGAGTCTTAAATAGATTGTATTACTTTCAATCGAGATTCTTTTGGCATGTCGATTGGCTAGATGGAATGTCGTTTGTTGACCAAAGGACCAAGGGGGTTTGGGTATACATGACCTCCAGGTGAAAAACTCTAATCTTCTTGGTAAGTGGTTGTTTAAGCTGCTCACTTTGGATGGTGTCTGGCAAACACTCCTTAAGCGTAAATACACCGGTACAAAAGCGTTATCTAATGTGATATGGAAGCTAGGGGACTCACACTTTTGGGCCGGTTTCATGGCGACAAAGAATGTTTTCTTTCGCTTTGGGGTATTTAAGATTAAGGAAGGTTCAGAGATAAGATTCTAGGAGAACACGTGGTTAGGTAATACCACTCTCCGAGATCAGTATCCGGCCCTATATAACATTGTGCAACATAAGGGTGACACGCTGGCTAGGGTCATGTAAGATTCACCCCCCCCCCCCAATGTTGCATTCAGGAGAGACTTAATCGAACCTAGACTTGCGTCTTGGAATGCCTTGTTGGATAGGTTAACGGTAGGGCAACTGTTACAAGGGCATGATGAGTTTCGGTGGAATCTAAACAGGAATGTTAATTATCTGTGGATTCAATGTATATGGCGCTTGTCCAGCCTAAAATACCAGTCGATAATAATAACAAAATTTGGCAACTGAAGGTACCATTAAAGCTGAAAGTTTTTGCATGGTACCTTCGTAAATGTGTCATTTTTACAAAAGACAACCTTGTCAAGCGCAACTGACAAGGGAGTACGAAATGTGTCTCATGCTCTCATGATGAGACTATAAAACATTTATTCTTCACTTGTAATGTACCACGTTCTATTTGATCAGCTATCCAAATGGCTTTAAACTTATATCAAACCACATCCGTTGTAAATATTTTTGGAAATTGGCTTCATGGGATAGATAATAAGCTTAAAACCATACTTAGGGTAGAAGCGCTCGCCGTAATATGGTCGCTCTGACTATGTAGAAATGACAAAGTGTTTTCTGATAAAAAATTATCTCGTTCGCAGGTTCTATATCGATGCACAGGGATTCTCCGTCCGTGGTCCATATTACAACGGGAGAAATATCACAACCTTTTTACAAAGGCATGTGTACAATTGGAAAAGGTGACGAGGGATATTTTTATCCCACATGGATGGTTGCATGATCTACGGATAGGGACACCATGAGCGGCGATGGATCAATTGCAGTTGTAACTAGTCGTACGCGGTTTCCCCTTTTATTTTTGGTTGGTCTGCGGCTGCGTGCATATAAGCTATGTTGCAGAGTCCGGGTGTATTTGCTTAAACTGTTTGAGTAATAAAGCGTTTTATTCAAAAAGATACAATATGTTCCTGACGGCCACAACTAGGTTATAACCGCTTATTAGGGCATTTGGGAGAAGCGGTGCCGCAGTCAGCATAGTGATAATCTTGTGTCGTAGATGAGGGTAACATATACATGAGATTATAACTTTTTCAACAAAAATATCTGCTGCTACCTTTGTTCCAAAATAACTAAAGTTTTGCGTTTGTTTCAACTTAAACTTATTTTAGGTCGGCTAAGTCTATACAAAAAATTAGTCACATGAAATTCTTGATGAAATATATTTTTGTACTACGTGTATTTGGTGTTGTAGATCTTAGCACATTTTTCTGTAGAGTTGGTTAAACTTAAGCAAGTTTGAGTATGAATAAATGTAGAACTATAATTATTTTAAATGAATAAAAAAATTATTTTTAGGTTTATTCGTGCGTTGCAGGTGCATGTTTGCTAGTTAAACAAGTATAGGAAAATGCAGCATGGTATTACCCGCACAAAAGATGATGCATCGCATGGCCTAGAACCAAAAAAAGGGTTCAATGAGTAAATGAACGGACCAAGGGCCAGCTTTAACCATGGGCCAGGCACTGCAAGGTTATGGCATAGCCCAGGTCAGGGTAGAGCTCCTTATATGGGGCACTGAGATCCGTCATCGCCAAGTGTCTTGTTCCCTATCTCATGTGTGTGTGTAGAAGAAGCGAGCTTTAGGTTTCCAGTTTCAATGACTCTACCAAAGAATCTCAACATCCCCCTCATTTTGTTGGTCCAATATGTCGCTCTCGCGGAACCCCTTGTGGGATAGGACATCTTTCTGAACGTATCGCAACAGTGGTCCCCCATATGCACCGCTGACCTAGAACATTTAGGAGCTGCTCCAGGTTGCCTCTTTTTTCTCTCGCGCGCCGAGGAGAGGATAAAGCCTCCCTCTCCGGCATCGACGTGGTCGTGCCTCAAACGTCAAGGGCTTCGCTCGAGCAGGAAGGGAGAGGACGAGTGACTTTCTCCGTCTATATGGTTTTGCACGGCGTGCGGCAGCTGCACATAGATTTCTCTCATCCAGCAACAAGGTACATACTTTGGATCATGAGCAAACCTAGTGACCACCTATCGCTCTCCCTCGGTATCTAACTCCACAAATCCTTAATTACGTGAGTCCTTCCCTTCAGTCCGAGAACAAACACACTGTAGAAGTATTTATGCTAAACTTTTTTACTTTATATAATTAACTTATTCTGCCACAATATATACATAATATATATATATACTTATATAATATATATATATATATATATACTACTCGTACACTATTTAGTATAACATTTTTTAATTAAAAAACAACTATATTTCTAGGGCAATGCTAAAACCCATCAAATGTGAACATCTAGATTCTTGAAAGTACCAAATTATGAAAATGATTTAGGATTACATATGCACTTTTTGTGCTAGACGGAAGACCTACTTTCAATGGCGATTTTAGTTTGGGCATTAGACAAAAACATATCCTGAAAGTAAGCAAGTTTAACATATCATATTTCCGCCACAAATGTGAACAACTGGATTCTTGAAAGTACGAAATTCTGGAAATGATTTAGCATTACATATGCACTTTTTGTGCTAGACGGAAGACCTACTTTCAATGGTGATTTTAGTTTGGGCATTACACAAAAAAAAATCCTCAAAGTAAGCAAGTTTAACATATCATATTCACAAATAAATGGAGTCATGCTACTTAATGTATTATAATCTTTTTATATGTAGTGGCATCATATATCTGAATATCTGGATAGAATATTCTAGGGATATCCTGATATAAAGACGCACTAAAGTATCAAATAGTTATCTAAATATCAATGTTTTAAATAGCGGGTTATGCCATTTAGCGGCGGCTCGGCCAGAAGCTATAGCGGAGCTAAGCCCCATTTAGCGTTTTCCTTAAATCATGAAAGAAATAAAAAAATAGATATACGATCAGGCATTATATATGGTATTCCATATAGTTGATATATAGTCATGTTCAGCCATCAAATCCAAGTACCACTCAAGTGTTCTAATACAATAACAAAGCTTTGAATCAATGCATCATATAAATTAGAAATAAGAACAAAAAATAAGGCAGAAGGATAATTTTGTGTTGTGGCTTAGCGGACTAAATGACTTTAAATTTATTGCTATAGCGGAAAATAGTTGGCTATTAGCGGCATTTTAAATTTAGCAGAGAGCTCTTAAAAGACTATAGCAGGGCTATAGCGAACGTAGTTATAGCGACCTATTTAAAACTATGAAATATTGGCATGGGTGTAAGGGCATCTTCAATGTGGTACCTCAAAACTACCGTAACGTTTTTCTTTATTTACATACATGCATACTAGACGGTCCTTTTTTTACTAGGCAGGCGGTAAGAGACACGGTATAGGCCGGGGTGGAGTCATTCATATGGAAGTAAAGTGGTCCGTAATTTCCCTGTTGTTGTATATCAATCCCTTGGTGTGAAGTAAAAAAATACGAGTAGCAGTCATTTGCAGTGACCCTCCCCCATGTGAACTTGTCCGGTTCATGTAAGGTTTATAAAAAACTTGTCCGGTTCATCCATAAGATAAGATAGGTTTGGCCGTCGGCATGTTGTGGACTGCCGCCCAAACGACACTCTGCAATTGCGTGCACAGATGGGAATATTAATTCGAGGAATTCTTCTTCAGAAGTTGTAGAAAAGAAGACCATCTCGTCAGTCACCTGTTCATCTGAGGCTACATAGGCACTTTATACCTGTTCAAAACAGCCAAGTAGTGTATGTTTATTGTTTCCCAAATTATTTCATCCCAAAGAAAGGCATTGCGAGCTTTTGAAGCTCGAGCAGCTTTATTTAGTATATTGATAAGGAGTAACCTCCACGATAGATTTCCTCATTACCTGACTAAAATCATCTCTGTTTCGGAGCTACTGTTCTCAATGTTGTTCTACAATTTGAATAGTTTTTTCCAGACACAACCATAAGCACTGTCCTTGGATCAGAAGGTCAATAATAATGCTAGCTTACTAAATGTGCATGAACAGGAAGAACCATATGATAATCGCACGTGTAATAACATCGCCAAATTCGGCAATGGTTGAGTTCTTATTTTATTTTATTTTGAAAAAGAGGGGTTGCCCCCTGGTTCCATTTTATTAATGTAACCAACAGTACATGTTCAAGTTTCATCCAAATAAAGACAACATCTTAATCCAGCCATTTTAGGCCCAGCACAACATATGCTCGGAATATCTAATCAACTAAAAACCCTTTAGTGATCAGAAACTCGCGCTTGTCAGCAGCAGTTGCGCCAGGATGTAGCATCATCTCCAGGCAATACGCAGAAGCTCTCCACGGCGGCGCTCCAGGAGGAGAATGCACTGCGGCAACAGCACCGCCTGAGAGGGTTCGCAGAGGATCTTCCATTGTCGCAGGGTGGAGCTGAGCACACCCAGGATGCAGCGTAAGTCCTTCCACGGCCGCCCCTGAAAACAGAACTCATTTCTAAGTAACCAGAGACTCCACAAGGAGGCAGTGCATACCATGGTATAGACTTTCAGGTGTTTCGATCCCCAGCAACAAGCCAGCTCATCAAAAGATGAAACAACAGGTTTATCAAAAACTTCAGCAATACAGGACCACAGATAATTGGCGACCACGCAGTCAAAGAACAAATGCTTAACAGATTCTAACTCTGAACAGAAAACACAAGTAGGATCAGAAACCGTTCTACGTTTAGCAAGATTATCCCTAGTTAAAATCTTATTGTTATAAGCCAACCAGACAAACACATGAATCTTAGGTGGTGCCAGAATTTTCCACAAATAATCCTTGATGTTATTAGATACACCGCCAAAATTAATCAACTCATAAAAGGAACTCACAGAGTATAAGCCAGAGGGTTCAAGGGTCCAAACATGTATATCAGCCTCATTAGAAAGAGAAATACTACTCACAAGAGCAACTAGTTGCAACCATTCACCAAACAGATCATCACCCACACACCTCCTAAAATTGAGTTTAAGCTGGGAGCCATCCCAGGCTTTGCGCACACAAATCTTTTGTTGAACACAAATTTCAAACAGATTCCAGAATTGAGTTTTGAGGGTACATTGGCCAACCCACCAGTCATTCCAAAAATCAACTCTGTCACCCCTACCAACTTTCCACCTGTAGAAAACTCTAGCAGATGTCAAGGCCCAAGTAAGCCCTTTCCAAAAGGGAGAACCCACACCAGTTCTGGACCACAGAATGTTAGGACTGGAAGTGGAGTATTTATAATCAATCAAGGTCTTCCACTGTTTGTTAAATTCATCAAAATACCTCTTGCTCCAGGAAGCAAGAAGAGCTAGGTTGAAATCTCTCAAGTTTGGAACTCCAAGGCCCCCAAACATTTTCTTTCTGGTCACAAATCCCCAATGAGCAAGGTGATACTTATGCACATCCCCAATAGTGCCCCAGAAAAAATGAGCCATTTGAGAGGAGATGATATCAATAGCCCACTTGGGGAATTTAATTAAAGACATCAGGTACGTAGGAACACTGGCAACACAAGTACAGAGAAGGATAAGTTTTGCTCTATAAGAGAGAAATTTCCCCATCCAACCAGAAATTTTCTTGATAATCCTATCAATGATAGGTTGCAAATCCTCCTTCCTTAATTTGTTATAGTGCAGAGGCACACCGAGGTATTTAAAAGGAAAAGATCCAACCTTACAACAGAACACTTGGGCAAAAGCTCTAACATCAGCATCATCCATATTGATAGAAAGCAGATCAGTTTTGTGAAAATTAATCTTAAGACCAGACAGAGCTTCAAAACAGGCTAAAATCCATTTTAAATTTCTAGCATGAACAAGATTATTATCCATGAAAACTATGGTGTCATCCGCATATTGTAAGCTAATGACTCCACCAGGAATGACATGAGGCAAAAGCCCACCGATCAAACCAGCACTAGAAGCCTTGCACAACATTTTAGTGAACACATCTGCTACCAGGTTAAACAGGATAGGAGAAAGAGGGTCACCCTGTTTCAAACCTTTCCCACTCAAAAAATAAGGACCATTAGTATCATTAATTCTGACACAAGAGGAGCTTTGAGCTAGTATCAATTTAATCCACCCAACCCAAGTGGGGCCAAAACCTCGAGAGTTCAGCATTTCCATAAGGAAATCCCAACTAACCCTGTCATAGGCTTTCTCATAATCTAACTTCAAGACTAAAGCACTTTCTTGAGAGCTATGGATTTCATGAAGAACTTCAAGACTAAATGTGCATGAACACGAAGAACCATATGATAATCGCACGAGTAATAACATCGCCAAATTCGGCAATGGTTGAGTTCTTAATTTTCTAGACCCATATAAAAAGTGTTTCTCAGTTATCCATTCTATACGCTAAACATCACCAAGAAAAACCAGAACGCAGCTACATATCAGCAAGGCAGAAAACAGGAAAGAATATGGAAAGAGCCACAAGGGAATTCACCTTTCATGAAGGTGAATGATATCAGGTACAAATTGCCGAATGTCGAACCATAGCTAGCCGACAGCCTCAGCAAGGCTGCATGCAACATCAAAATCGAGGACAAATAAGAATGAACTTGTTGCCTTTGAAACGGAACAAACATATATTACCCATTTTAAAAGCAAACTTACAATCACGCTTCATGAGCATACTCACAAGAGCAAATCAAAGGCAACCATACGAACAAAAGATGTTCACATCTAGTTGACAGAAAATGATGAAAAAACTGCATGCGGCCCTTCGTAATGGAGCTAATTAAGCTAGATATACTAGAACCGTGCTTGGCTTTTTTTAATCATTGTAAAATCTGTTTTCTGTACTTATTTGTGTTGCCGGTGAGCAGCTTCATGAAACACATAGAACATGGAAATCAAGTGATGTATCCAATTTATTGAGTAGTAAATTGAAAAAAAAACATGTACTATTTGAAATCTAGTTTTTTGCTAGAGCTAAGATGCATTTATGAATTTATGTAATTTTAATATAAATCAATGTACAATGGGTACACAATATATATTTTTTCACTCAACAAGATATGATTTGCTCGAGCTCATCCTTATGATGATAAACAATGAAATAATTATCTCCACGATAAATGTTTGGCCTAACGAACAAACACTCATCGCACCACATAATACCACATGGGCTTCCTCAGAACGGTTGTTGTACTCCATGAACCGAATGAAAGATGCTATTTTGTGAAAGGTAAACAATAGTTGATATAGTTTTCAATTATCCCAAACATTTAGAAGAAAAAAGTAAGCACCTTCCATAATGCGAAGTTTGTAGGATTACATTTTCGTGGATGGACAGTAATACACGATCTTTTGTGATGATGATCTAATTTCCTTTTTGACTAACTGAGGCGGGTTATTTCAAGATATTCAAACACGCATGAGCATCCACCGGCGTCGCAGCAAGATCCCTTCCTCTGGCCTCTTCCTATGGCCCCTGGGACTAGATTCAGCGACCCCGCTCTATTGTGCACCTCATGTAAGGATATGAGTGTCTTCCATATTTTTGATGGCACAGAAGTTCCCCTAGAGATTATGCCGGTTCTTCTCACCTATCAATGGATTTGAGTTCCCGATTCATGGTAGAGCCAGCTCTCCCTTTACATTTTCGTTTTGATCAACATGTGGTAACAACTGTGAACTGAAAATCCACCATTCTTCTCAAGTTTCCATGACCAAAAATCATCATAAACTCTCATGCTTAGAGGAATTCTAAGTATCATAGTACTCCCTCCGTTTCTTTTTACTCCGCATACAAGATTTGGTCAAAGTGAAACTTGATAAAGTTTGATCACTTTTATAGAAAAATCTATTAACATCCACATTATGAAATCAATATCATTAGAAGCATCATGATATTAGTTTTCATATGATATAACTTTGATGTTTTAGATGTTGATACTTTTCAATATAAATTTGGTTAAACTTTATCAAGTTTGACTTTGACCAAATCTTATATGCGAAGTAAAAAGAAACGGAGGGAGTAGCATCTAATGGGAGAAAGGAAATTCGAACCAACTCCTCATTCCAGGAAATCAAGGCACTATCAATTAATTCAGAGACCAACTCCAGATATGAGTTTTCACCCGAGGTGATTGGTCTCGAGGTCCCCTCTCTGGGTAGCCACCAGTCATTCCAAATCTTAGTTGTGGCGCCATTACCAATGCACTTAATCAGCCCCGATCTTAGGATGTCCTTGCCCTCAAGAATGGATCTCCAAATCTGTGATGGGTGGGAAGATAGTGTAGCCTCCAAGATGAATGTATCCGGATAATAGACAACCTTCAAGATTTTTGCAGTAAGGGAATTAGGATCATTTAGAAGTCTCCAAGCTTGTCATGAGAGCAATGTATATTCTTTAAGTGATGCATATGTAACCATTTGAGTAATCCGGTTGTAACCATTTGAGCTACTATATAAATAGGCCCATGTCTTCCCTTTCCACGCACGGACGGCTCGGAGGCTGATTATTTATTTGGATTGGGCCATACATCACGCATCCTGGCCCAGATGTTCCTAACATTTCTTTTCATTTTTCTTTCGTTTCCCTATAAAACATGTTTGCCTCCGATATGATGCACACGTGTACATAATACATTCCAATGGCACAAGGATCTTCTATCAAATAATGGCTTACATTTTAAGTGGATTTGAAACAGGTCATATTTTTGTCTTTACACACAACTTTTGAGAATGCTCGGTACAGTGGCAATTAGAATAATACTCCCGGATTATGGGTAAGTCGTCCTCCCTGGTTTGCAGGCTATTGTAGGAGAATCTTCACCCAACAATCCTAATGACAATCACTAGTAGTAGAATAATTTATAGCCCTAGATTAAGGGCAGCTAGACCACCTAACAGGGGACACTAAAACTAATTATCATCCGCCTTGCTAGGTCTCAGTCGACTGAGACTTCGTTAAGTCTCAGACGATGCTATATCCGTAAGATTTTACATTAAGATCGATGCAAAATTGTCTTTTTGATTTTTCTTTTTTCTCTCTTGTATGTTATGTAACATGGTTGAGACTTGGTAAATCTCAGTCTACTGAGACCTAGTCACACCCAATTATCATTGCCTGCTAATTGCATGATTGGATATGCCCTAGATTAGATGAAGATCAAATTAATAACGATCATGGTACAGTAGCTGGTCGCTGCTGGTTTCTAACATCAATCTGGTGATTTACATATTAAGCAGAGAATCAAGGACACAGTGTAGGAGTATGATCGAAGAAATTGGAACGTCACGTTGAGACGGCCATTTTGCAGGATGACATCATGTGGATCGCCACACTAGACCGGCCCCGGATGGATATTGGTTGTGTTTTGTGACCACATGGAATTTGTCATTCTGGAAAATGGCCGTCATGGGATGTCAGATCTTCGAATATTAGTATTATCGCATCATTGTAGTAGTACGCACCTGTTGTACATGTACGTACATTGGAATCTTAATCAGAAAAGTAGAATAAAGTTATACAAAAGCAGAAAACTATATACAGCCTAATCTTATCATGTTTATTTGGCAATCCTACTTGGGAGACGATGATATTTGGGTCGTATGTGCAATATATTCTGCTGATTCCATGCCTCCCATTATATCACAGGTGGACGTGTTGTGTACGTACATGGCTACTTTAGGGGTTGTTTCGTTCTTAGCTAAAGTTTGCCACGTCTAAGCTTAGTCATGGCACAATATTTTTGGCTTGTGTTTGGTTTATTGTCACATTTATGGTTGCCACACTTACTAGCACTATGGACCACATGTCATAGACTTATTTTTTTCCCACATCTTGCCAAACTTTGTGGTGACCATTTTATTCACCACACTTTTGTGGCAGTCATATTTTGCCTAAGGTTAGTTGTGGCAAAATTAGTAACGATCTAAACAGCCATATATACTTATTTTGTTAGTAGTGTTTGTGAGTGGGACGCGGAGCAAATGGTTGGGAGCTCATATGAGCTGCTTATCTGGGCCGTGTGTTCTCGCATGTGGATCGGAGCTGTTTCTTATTCCCCATCAATATCGATTTTTTTGTGAATAGTCAGCTCGTTCTATACGTAGAGCGTAGAGCCCCAACAGACTGACGCCTACCGTTCGGAACAACGGGGCAGGTGACGCCCGTCGGAATTAATGTTTCGGAGCCGTGGACCAGAATCACCGGCGCAGTTTGTCCCGTGGCTCAGGAAAAATTGATTCCCATCCATGCGTTGGTTGGTGGTGCAGACTAGTTCTCCAAATTGGGGAAGAAAGGAATTTCCTCTGGCTCGGAATTAGCTCTTGGGCGCACTCGCGGTAGCGCCGTCGACTGAATCGATGGAGTTCCTACTCCAGCCGATAGGAAGTTGATTTTCGCTGCATTTCTTTTCTTCTTCTAAGACCAGGCCGAGTTCTTGACAAGAAAAATTATGCTATCCTCAGATCCGCTTTCGTAGAGGAGGTGGGGGAAATCTTGGTGCGGGAAATCTTACCTCCGAAGTCCGAACCAGAAGGGATCTACGGCGGTGGACCTAGAGCAGGACCAGCAGTCCACCCGCAGCGAGCACGCCCTCATTCGCGAGATCAGTGGGGCTGAAAGGGGGATCGCTGAACAGGGCCAGAAGTCCGCTGGGAATGAGCGCGTTCTTATGCGCGAGATTGATGGGGGTGGAAGGGCAGTGATCGAGCAGGATCAGCAGACCGCCGGGAGTGAGCACACGCTATTTCGAGACATCAGTGAGGGCTGGTCCAGAAAATTTTGCTGCAAACTCTGAGCTTTCAACCGGCAAGACGAACCCACAAGCACCAGACTGGAACAAGAGGTGAGCTCCATGACAGCTGAACTTATATCCTTGTCAAAGTGTTTGTGTAGCCTGATGATATATGGTTTAATTTTCCTGCTCAACATTGCGAGTGAAAATTGTTGGAGCTTATGGAATTGGTTGGTTCGATTATGCTGGTTGCGTATGCGCTGTTTTACTTATATCCAATATATGGTAGTATTGCCAGCATGTTGCTGTTCCGGAAGTGTGTGCCTCAGTGTACTCGATAATTTTAGTTGCGACAAATATCCGTAAAATGATTGAACTACTTGATCTTGTTAATGATATTGACATTGGTCTTGATGTTTGTAGGGTTAGGGTTGGAGCTGCTGCGCCTAGCAGGAAGTCTGGTCTAACACATGTTACAGCTTTTGAGAATGCAGTGTGTGGGTTCGCCGACAACCTCTGTGATATTGTAATCGCACCGACCATTGGAACCACATTTGACTCACTTGGTGAGGCGTATGATTTCTATAACTTGTATTCTTGGGAAAAGTGTTTCGGGATAAGGTATGGGAAACGCCGTCTTAATGTGGAGCGAACGAAGTGTATGCAAGAAAATGTATGTGGCTGCTCGGTAAGTATTAAAACACATTAGTGTCGGAAAAATTCATTGTGTTATTTTCGTGGCTCATGTCGTCATTTCAATTCCCGATCTGTGGCACAGGAACATGCTTTCTGTGAACTAGGACAGGATAGGAGGGGATCAGGTTTGCTGGGAGGAGTTCGTCTCCTGCCTCGGGCGGCTGGTTTCTTCCATTCACGAAAGTGGTCACCGCAGGGGATCAGGTGTTTGATGGATTTTTGGATGCAGCTGATTAGGAGGTGGGTATTTGAACCTGGAATATGTGGTTTCATATGTTTTTTTGTCTGCCTACCGTAAGATTGATTTTCCATTGCCACTTGTCTCTGAGCTGATCCATCGTGGTAGAGGAGGTCAATGATAGGGACATTATTAGGACCCCAAGCTCGCAATTCACTAGTATCACGCCATTACAGAGGAATTTGATTCAGGTAAAGAGGATTGAGGAGGAAGGATGGAGAAAAAGGGGAGGAGCTGGAGGTAGGAGAATATAGAAGGGAAGCCGCCGTGCCGTTTTCTGATTCAAGCCCGGATACCCTCTGCGCTGTTACTTGTAAGTTGTAACCAACACCGCTCGCGGTGGTGGTGTCCCATAGCCAAGCCGCCCCCCATGTGCTAGCCGGAGAGGAAAGCCCATGTATGTGCAGATCACAGGAGGCTCCTAACATACATTAGTTTTTGGCTTAACGTGTTCTCGTTTTGAGGTCTGTCGGTTTCTTCTTTAGTCCATGATACCGTCATTGGCTATCTCATGGTAATCCATTAGAACTTGATTTTCGTGCAATATCCGCTCTAGTTTTTAGTGGTCATTGAGCAACGATCTTGCATTGTGCATCATGGTGGCTAACTGTGACTTCAAGCAACGATCCTTGTTAGGATTCCCTAAATATTCGTGATTCAGGATTAGGCATTTCTAAATAATAACTGATGCTCTCACTAATAAAATGAAAATAAATAGATTTGGTTCTGGATCCCTAACAGGATTCAGGATTAGGCAGATTCGTGATTTGGGAGACTTGGACAGGACTAACGATTGTGCGATTCTTGATGCTTGCCATGGTTAGAGTCTTGATTGCTCTGTTTATCATTCGTGTGACATTTCCAGTATTTTAAAACGGTGATAATAATGTGCTTCATGGTGTGCTCTTTTACCTGACAGGCTTTCATTTAAACTTAACCAAGTGAATTTGTATTTGTTACTATAGTAGGAGTAGCAAACTAAACTATAACCTGGTTCTTATGATTTCAGCTTCCACCGCTACTCTTTCTTACTGCATTTTTTCCATTTGATTTTGAAATGAACTGTTCGAGTTAACAATTCGATGTGTTAAATCTTGTGTCCAGCTTCGGCAAATATCCTCCAGCTTTATTGTTTACAAGGCGAATAAGCATATGATCTACCGCGCTTGCAAAGATTGTGCATCCTTTGCTTGGTCTGCTTCAACAATTCAACCATGTCCATCTGGCCACCTTATTATCCACTCCGACTTCTCATCGATTGAGCTGATTCAACCTGATATTCCAATATTTAGTGTTTGTCAATGTAAAAGAAATAATGTACTGCCCATTTTTACCAATTAATTTTGATCGGCTTCCCCTTTTGTTGGTTGTGGTTTGGCGCAAGGATCCAAATGGGGGTTTAGTGGAAATAAACATTCATTTATCTTCAATTTGGCTCATTTCTAAGGCTATCTGAAAGATGTATGAATGAACGGTACACGGACGTGTTCACTGCTGTGTCCTGGTGATTTGCTTAAGACTTTGAAAATCGGAAACACTGTCTCCTATCAGCGGTACACAGACGTGTTCGCTGCTGTGTCCTGGTGATTTGCCTACAACCTGTCGTGGGCACGACCTTAACAATCTGGGCAAGGGATTAGAGGAATGATCCGATTGCCGCCGGCGAAAGCAGAGGAGAAAGCCATGGGACAGGACTCTTGTTTGCTGGCGACGACGGATCGAATTAATTCTGAAGAAGGAAAGGTGACCGATGAGACGATGAATCTTGACGGACGCCGTTAGGTGAAACGGTAGCCGAGCCGTGGCACGCCGTGCCCAGGATGAAAAGCAGCCTCTTAATGAGCCGACAAAGGTGGGCCAGCGCACAGAGGTTCCTGCAAATACGGCTGGATATACTTCCTTGTATACACCATGTAGTTCGAATCTGGACGTGAACGTAAAATGGAGATAAAGAGCACATATATGCTCGGGCTCATATAGGCACTTTCCTTGTGAGTGTACATAGTTACAGAGGATGGAGCGTCTACCTAGGCTACCTGCAGGATCAAGCATGAATGGACTAGTGAGCTGGATCACTAGCTGTCTGTTCCAAGTGGATGATCACCCCTTACCTTTATATGATTGATACATACTGTACAATATAGTTAATCAATTAATCACATCGCCATAATTGGAGGATGAAAAAAAGAACCAATATGCATTATCTGCTACATGTACTATTACATATATAGTATACTACTCTCTCCGTTCACAAATGTACATGATGCTGTTTTAGTTTAAATTTAAACTCAAACTATATCATCTATCTATTTGTGAACCAAGGGAGTATTATTTATCTGGTGTTTGATTTGTTACTGCCAACAACGGTGCTACGTACCTGGTGTGAGTGTGCGACGATCGAGCGAGAGGACGAGATACAATTATAATGCAAGCTGGGAGTAGGTTCCAGCGGCGACGTACGTAGCTTGTGAATGCTCATATGTTTGAACAAGGTCGGCTGTTTGGTGGGCGCGAAATGTGACATTTGAAGAAGCTGAAATTGAGTATTTGTGTGGGTGGGTGCATGTATGAATCAATCGGGGTTGTTCGCTCATGGAGTGGCAGTAGTGGGCTGATAGGTACTGATCGATCGTCTTGAATTGAACCGGCTACACCACATACAGATACAGATGAGTGTGTTGCTGTTATCACCCACCCGTGGTCTGATCCATGTCGGAACGGAACCAACGGACCTGAATACTAGCCAGGTCACGCTGCTCCCCGGGACCGATCTCCAATTTGTTGCCCGTCCAACCATCCATGTACGATCGTAAAACGGGTCCCCTCCCCTGAGCTGATCAACTCACTTGTATGAAACTATGAGACCAACCTGTATTGTATGTGCATCGCAATCTGAAGCAGGCAATCACGGTAATCGAAAAGTCCACTCCGATCATATTAAAGTCGATTGTCAATCTATTTGCCTGCGCGCGACTATTTAAGCACGGTTTTGACGCCGTCCAGTACATCAAACTGTTTCTCTCCGTCTCCTTCCCGCTCATCGCTAATCTCAATGATGAAAACTCGCGGGGTTCTTTGTGTCGGCCAACGGCCACGAACTATCTCCTTACGGATCTGGATCATGACGCCATTGTCTTCGCTCTCCAGGTCCGTTGTTCTCCACAACACTTGTCTTATCCTATAAAGAAATCGTGATCTCCTTAAACGACGAAGAGGACCGGCAACCAGAGTAGCCCGAGCAGTCGTGCCTCCTCGCGGAGGCCGCTACGACAAATAAAGAGTAACATGCACACTTGAATTAAGCTCCTCCTCACGGGGTCTGACGCCACTTTGACCGCGTATCCATCGTGCGGCATCGGTGTCGCCAACTCTCTGGTGCGTCAAGACGAGGGTTTTTTTTTACTTTTGCTTTCTTGACACATTAAGGAGGAGGTGATATGTGTTGTCTCCTCCTCCTCCACTACCTCGGGCCATGGTGATGATGGATTCTCATCGTCGCGGAGCATCATCGCCACAGAAGAGAGGGTGGACAAGGTGGTGGCACAGAATGAGTGGCACGATGCGACATGTCGGGTTGTGTTCACTAAATCCTAGATTTGCATGGATCCTAAGCTCACAGAGTCTTGGGACCGACTAGAAAGATGATCTCGGATGTGCACGAGTGAGAACGAAGTTTCGAAGAAAAAAAATCGTGGTTGTCTATGGGCATTTCTAGATCCCGCCAAATGTAACGGCAGGGAACCAGTGGTGGTGGTCGGGGCGTTAGAAATGACAAGGTTAGGGCTCCTCCCTAGACAAGATCGACGTTGGGAAAGGCCTCTTTGTGTACTACAATGGAGGAAGCCGAGCGGCTCCTCCGCTTGCGCCGGGCATAGGTCGGGTAGTATTGTCGCGCACCCTCGCCCTTCTAGTGCTGGAAGCACCACTTAGACAACAACTCTTACAACTATAGGACGGTGACAAAGGTGCCTCCGAACAGGTCGGTCAGGCATACGAGCTCATTGTCCACTAGAAGTTTGTCTACTTTTTTTGTTATGTTTTAAATGAACGGATGAACATTGTCTAAATTGTGCAAATTCTATCAAATTTGAATGAAATTCATTTGTTTTTGTTTGAATTTATTTGTATTGTTGCAGGTGTTTGTGGTTTTAAATCTTATACTCCATCCGTTTCAAAATATTTGTCTCAACTTTGTACTAGCTCTAGTACAAAATTGTTGAAGTTAAGACAGTTATTTTAGAGCGGAGGAATAATAAGCGGGGGATGTATGAGGTGCTTGATTTTTTGAGACAAAGATGAGGGACACAAACAAGTATACCGATTTTATATTATAGTGCATGTTTTTACAAAAAGTCATATTTAGAAACTTATATATTTCTACTATTTTACCTGAACACATTATGAAAATATGTCTCATGGTGTATAAAATGATATTTATTTGATATTCTACATGTATATGTTTCCTCTGCAAACTTAATTAATTATTAGAATTTAACTTTTTAAAAGATTATATGCAGTTGTTTGCCAGAAAAAAGGATCCTGTGCACTGCATTTTAACTACAATAATACATTTTTTTAGTGGATAACTAGATGGAGTGAGTATAACATTTTATAACAGGAAGCTATATGAACTCAACCCATCAGTGCATCCTCATTGCTTCCAAGAACTCCTCGAGCGCCTTCTTCGACGATCCACCACCATCCCCTGTAGCAGCGCCTCTCATCAACTCGCCGATCTCCGTCATCCGTCTCCGCATCTCCGCCGCCTTGCCCGTCTCCCCCATCACCGTCTCGACCAACTCCGCCACCCTCCCGACCTCAGGCGGCGCCGCGTCCTCCGCGTTCCCCCGCGCCACCTCCACGCACACGCCGCACTCCCGCTCCAGCACCTCCGCGTTGTAGAACTGGTCGAAGGCGAGCGGCCAGCTGAGGAGCGGCACGCCGTGCACGAGGCTCTCCAGCACCGAGTTCCACCCGCAGTGCGACAGGAACGCGCCCGTGGAGCGATGGGCGAGGATCCTCACCTGCGGAGCCCATCCACGGACGACGAGCCCTCTGTTCTCGTCGCGCGCTCTCTTCTCGAATCCTTCCGGTAGCCACTCCGCGCCGGCGAACCCCACCGGCGGCCGGATGACCCAGATGAACGGCCGTCCGGTCTGCTCCAGCGCCTTTGCCAGGACCGCCATCTGCGGTTGCCGGAGGGAGTTCTGGGTCCCGAACGACACGTACAGCACCGACGCCGGTGCCTGCGTGTCAAGCCAGCTCATCACGCCGTCGTCGTCCACGGTGCCGGCGACGCGGATGAGAGGCCCGATGGGCCAAACCGGGACGCGGAGGCTGCTCCGTAGCATGCTCAGCCCCGTCGGCTCGAACTCCTCCACGGTGTTGACGAGCACCCCGTCCGTCGCGTGGCCGTGGGCTATCTGCCGGCGACAGAAAGCCGAGCCCCGGTCCTCGCCGTCGGCGCGGAGCAGGATGTCGGACACCTGCGTCCTGTGGAAGACCCTGTCGGGGAACCCGGGCACGGGCACGGATACATGCCCGTTGGGCGTGACGGAGAGCGGCACGTTCATCCAAAGCGAGCGCAAGACGGCCGTGCCGAACGCGCCGCACGAGGCGAAGAAGGCGTGGGAGCACCCGTTCCTCCGCGCGACGGCGGCGGTCCACGCGACGAACAGGTCGGAGACGATGAGGACGACGGCGGCGCCGTCCTTGGCTGTGATGCTGGCCACGAAGCCGTCGAACGCGGGCTGCAGAGCTTCGAACGCCTCGAAGAGGGTGACCATGCGGACCCCGGCGGGGAGGGCGTCGGCGGACTCGGCGTGGGGCGGCAGGCCGTGGTCGGCCGGGGAGAAGGGGAGCGAGTGGAAGGCCAGCCACGGCGGCGGCGCTGTGGCGGAGAGGGCGGCGACGTTTCGTGGGGTGGAGACTAGGGTCACGGCGGCGGACGGGATGGCGCGGTGGAGGAGGTCGGCGAGGGACATGAACGCCGCGAGGTGGCCTTGGCCGGGGAACGGGACTAGCAAGACGTGCTTGGTGCTCGCCATTGCCACGCGCTAGCTGCTGTACGAGCGGTAACTGCTCCTGTATGTGCTATCCTTCTCCTGTGTAAACTGTCAAGGCGCTACTGCCAGCGCAGGTTTCAATCAGAGTATGCCGAGTCTGCACGCAAACACGAAAATCGCCAAACACTATATGTCGCATTACATATGTTTTGAAACTTAAATTGTCGTTAAGCGTCATGTTTTAAATATGCAATGTTGCTATTGGACATTATTAGCTGCTAGCACTACCTACACTACTTCCACTCTGATGTTGTCTAGTTGTCGCCCTTGTCTGTACCCAACAACTCATCCAGGTAGGTGAAGTCATCGTCGCCATCCTCCTCCTTGGTGCGACGAACGGCGACTGCAAGTTGTCGTTGCTCATCCTCGTCGGCACTTACAGATGCGCTCCTCGTTGTTACAACGCACCTCCGATTTGAGGTTGGCGAGTTGCGACCGAACCCTGATTGGGTCCTAAGGCTCGGGCTAGCCCTCGATGAGTCGGGGACGGACGAGACCCATCATCAACGTTGATGAGGATGATGAGGCTAGATTCACATCGTCCGTCGCAACGCTCCTCGTTGTGGGGACATTGGCATCGACACAGCACGTGATCAGGGATGGTAGATTATCGTCCATGAGAACGTTCGCCAAATAGGTCGTGTTTTGGTGTCATGACATCATCGTGAAGGAGAGTAGTTGGTTAGCATAGGAAAAGAGAGGAGGTCGATAGGGTTGGCTGACGGGGAGGTCTTCTCATCGAACTTTTATGTATGATTAGCTCTCATCTAGATGAGATTTAACTGTATCACATATAACTTCTACCTCATTCGATTTTACGTGAATCCTCCTTTTTAAATTAAATATTGTAAAAGTCAAATGTTTCTCATTTAGATGAGAATTAGCAAACCCAATATGTTAATCATCATGCTAACGATTATTATAGTAGTCAGTAATGTATGACGCATACGTTAGAGTTGCTCTATGATTACAGGTTTAAACTGCATACGGATCTAGTGTGAATTGATGGAGTAAAGCTTATACGCGGTTAAACACGTGCATGCAGTGATGCAGATGGCCACACAAAACGTGGGGCCGGAGGGGATCACAGAGGTCAATGCATGGAACCCCACACACACGGTCGTCACAGCGCATTAATTTTTTTTTAAAAGTTTGGCTGGTCGACCGGGCACTACTGGCTGACTGACTGAGTGGCCTGACCCGGTCCGATCTAGAGTACGTGTTGAATAATCTTCACTGAACAAGCGTGACTGTGTGGGGGAACAAACGGGCCCCGCCTCGTGCTGGCTCCACCGGGACGCCTCAACAACAACCGCTCCTCATTTCAAACCTCGGGTTAACATGTTGCCTCTTTTGGTACACATAATTTTCTAGTAGCGCAATTATGTTGTTATGCTACCGCGGGTTTTGTTTCTCGATTTTTTTTTGAGTGGATTGTTTCTCGATTTTTTTTGAGTGGATTGTTTCTCGATTTTTAAGAGTATAAAGAGTAACTCCAACAGGTGCGCCATTCCATTGTCGGTCCATATAAATGCGGGGGTTTTATGAAAGGATAAGGTTTCGTTTCATAATAGAACTACTTTAATCTATGCGGCCCGTAAATTTTTACGAGGCCCGCAAACCGCCGCTTCAGCCGCTTTGTCTATGGCTCGTCCGACGCTTTAGGGTTCCCGTCTCTTATACATTCCCTCCTCCGCCGCCGCGATTTATTACGTTCATCGCGTACACTGCACTTCTCCGATGGGATATTACGTAACTCTTGGTGCTATTGGAGGCCTTGGTCGTGGGGCAAACGACCGCGGCCGTGCTTGCCGCTCTTTTAGCTCCACTCAGGCGCCGAGTCTCTTCGACCGAGCGCTCATTGGTGATGTCGGCGATCACTCTTGGAATCGGTTCATGTGCCTCATGAACTACCACCCCTCCCTACACAGTCGTCTGCAGCGACGCCGACATGGCACTCCGCGAAGCCACCAACGTCGTGATACGTGATGATGTTGACGCGAAACATCGTCGCCCAGCGGGAGTAGCAGCGGTACAAGAATACCTGGAATCGCTTCAACGCCGATGAGTGAGGAGCCACCGTGAAGAGTTTCGGGTATATACTACATGGCGACCTGTGGTGATAAAATATTAGGTCTTCTTTTTTAGTGTTTGTGTGCTCTGTCAATGTTTCGTCTAGTTTGTACGGTAAAACTATATTTTCAATTAAATCTGTAATATGCCGTATTTTTTTGTCGCATCTGTTGTACCATTGTCCGTTTTGTATTGTAAAAATGTTTTGCGACGACCCACATCTCGGATTTGCGGATTGAAGTTTTAGCAGATCTTCTAGAGTTGCTCTAATTAGTGGCGGCGACAGGCCCCAGGCAGGCCGGGCTGCCGCGTGGGGCGTGGCCTAATCACTCTTTGTTAACCGTAGCAATTTTAGCTACTGTTCATACACTGTAACTACTGTTCATACAAGCCTGCCTGGGGCGTCAGTATTTTGTAGCGACGCTACTGGGCTCTAATACTAGGTGTTACTCATCGTTAGTCATTTCGGAGCAGCTATAGCATCCGATCCCTTGTGTGCTGTGCCGCTACGATGCATGCATTGCACGGGCCATAAGCCACGTCAGAATTTGATCACCAAAATCACCCCAACCATCCATCACAAGGTCATCTTGTCGTCAAGATCAGAACGTACGCACTATGTATGCTTGCGCTGCCCTCCCTGATCCACACGTACACAACATAGATAGATAGATAGATATTTGTGTTTTGCGCGTGACACGTACATACATAGTTTCTTCTGCTCTTGAAAAGAGGTTCTTTGAACTGGGACAAAAAAATGGAAAAGGAAATTATCCTCCTGGGTACTACTACTACGTGTGCCCACGTCGGATCATTTGTACACCAAACGGAGGAGGTCAATGCATGGAGCCCATACGGTCGGTCGGTCGTCACAGATGAGCGAGTCCGGAGCGTAGTGTGTGAGTGGGCACTGGCTGAATGAGTGGCCTGACCCGGTACGATCTACGTGTTGAATATTCTTCCTTCACTGCAGTGTGAGTGTGACTGTGTGGGGGGAACAAACGGGCCCGGCTCGACCGGGACGCCTCAACGACCGCTCCTCATTTCAAGCCACCAATTTACGAACGTCGGGTTTTTTTTTCGAAAAGAAGGATCACCCCGGCCTGTGCATCAGAGTGATGCATGCATACGGTCATTTTATTAATTATTCAATAAAATCTTATAAAGTAATACATCAATAACTCTGAAGCAACCATCATAACAACAAATGTCGTTGTCCCTATCCTATTGATGAAGAAATGGAGATACTCGGGGCCGCATACCCCGACCTCACATCAAAGTTTAACATCTAAAGCCGGATGCCCCAACCAAGCCAATGCCGAATATGGGTCACAAACCGGTCCGGCACACTCGTAACGAGCACCGCATGCAACCGCTGCAAAGGCCGTCATCATCATCCTTCACCGGTTCATCTTCAGAGCAAAACTGATGCACCAACCTTGCCAGGCTCGTCGTCGACGCCACCATGACGCCAGACGACACCATCACGCATTATCGCTGAAACCCTGTTGCACCATGCCGCCGAGGCTCCACTTCATCGATGCATGTAATGAAACGCCGCTCCACCGCTAAAACCGTACACTGGTCTCTCGATCCAATGCACACCTCCAAAACTGACGGCCCCAAGGGGAGTACGACACAAGAGCGCCGTCATCAGCTGATCAACTGAGTTACACGCAGTAGCATTTGATCGGAAGATAATTTTTAATGTGTACACATGCTGAAGTTTACTATATTGTTGATCATGTGTCTTATGATGGTACTAAATTTATCGTAGGCATCACTTTCTTCTCGTCAACCAAGACTCACGTCACCTATTTTTTATTAAAAGAGCACATCCATCGAAATATTTCATCAAAAAGCCTATGGTAACAATTTAATAAAATTTTGAAACCGTTTTAAACTAAAGACCTCAACTGAATAAGGAGACTTCAAAATTAAAAAGTTTAGTAAAGTTAAAAGTATATTAGTTCTAAAACGCCAAGTAACGTTAAAAAGAGTATCAAGTAATTGCGTCTATCATAATTAAAAAAAATTGAACGACATCTATTGCATGAACTAAATTGTTTGATCGTGAAATAGATAATTATTTACTATACACCAACATACAAAACATAAAAAAATGTCATTCAATTTTTATAGGAAAAACAAATGTTAATAATGTTTATGTAAAAAAATAAGAAAATTCTCATAAAAAATAAAAGGAAAAATAATCGTTTACATACATGACCAAGGGTTATGACGAAGTCAAAATTGAGTTCTCAATTGACTTCCATGACATCCACCCTTAGAAAGCTAAAAAGAAAAATAAAATAATAGGTTATATACATCACCAAGAGGTATGACCAAGTCAAAATTAAATCTTCAATTGATTCTCATGACTTCTACCACTAGGGGGTTTAGTGTATTAGAAGATTCCTTGTGTTTTCTGCCGCTGCGATGAATGCATGCATGCATTACACGGGCCATATGCCACGTAAGTATTTGATCACCAAAATCATCCCAGCCACCCATCACGAGATCATCTTGTCGCCAAGATGACGACGTATACCGTGCAAGCGCTGCCCTGCTCCACACCACACGTACACCATCACTTTCTCCACGCAAGCATGCATGAAGTGGGCTAGGGCTTAGGCCATCTCGATCTTCATGCAGCTTAATTGATACAATTCGAAATCAAGTAGTACGTACAACGTGCGTGCCATCATGTGACGGATTGTTGTGCCGGAGAAAGTGCGACATATCAAACCACGAAATTGCGAGGGCGGCCCCGGCCAATCTACGTGCGAAAGCCTGGTTCAAAACCTTCTTCATTTGTATACATAGCAGTAGAATTTAAAGAAACAGCGACCGGTCGAGAAGATGCGTGACAACGTGAAAGCAACGTCCCCGGCACGTACCTTATCCTCCTTATCTGCTAGTACTCCTAGCTCGCTCCGGGGTGTATATATATTAATCATCACACGCCACTGATCGAGTGTGAGAGCAAGTCGAGGCAATCACCTAACATTCCGGAATTTGCTGACCGGGCTCCCGAAATCTCTCGCTCTCGCTCTCTCGGTTCTCCTCCCAGGCAGCTCCGCTCCAAAAAAAATGCGGAGCGTCATTTCTGCTGCTCCGGAAAAAAGAACTGGAAACGAGCCGCTCCGCTCCACCCGCTCCTACCGCTCTAGGAGCGGAGGAGATCCGAACAGGGTCTAAACTTCATCAACACCGTGTAAAAACGCAAGAAAACATTATACGAGAAGTGCTATATTGATTTCGCAGTACGGAAATATAACGGGTCTGTTAGAGTTGCTCTAAACTTCATCAACACCGTGTGTGTAGTAGGTACAGTCGGCACCGAGAGAGAGATCGTAGTACCTGGTCTTGTTTAGGAGGAAAATTCATTCGTAGGGGTTGTTGTGTGGAGTGTGGTGTGCATAGTTTGTTGGGCCCGTCTCGTCGTACGGCCGGCAGGGTGGAGGATGGGGACGCCTCAACGACCGCTCCAATGTGTCTATCCTCTCCATGGTCACCACAAAGAAAGTCACACCCTGAGCTCGGTAGGATTATTCATTTTTCTCATGGAAAATCGCCTAGTTATTACTTGTATGTTTTTGCCTTGCACTTTTGGGTCCTGAATTCAACATGCGTGGACGACGCTCCGTGGACCTGCCATCCGTGCCTGATCGATCGCTGGGGTTCCCGCTGTTTGTTTTAGTTTCTGCCGGAGCTGAGCTGCTGGGTCGCGTGTGTGACCGGCGACGACTCGGCACGCGGCCGTGCGCTCCTCCTCCTCCGCCGCACACTTGGACCTAGCTGCTGATATCTGTTTGCAATTTCGAAATCAAGCCACTGTGCGCGCCAACTTGCCGGAGAAACCAGCGACATGCCTACCTGAATTACACAACCTTTGTTACTAATATATCAAAACCACACAAAAATTATAAAACGAAAGAGTATTTTTTTAGAACAGCCTGTTACTGTACTACATATAGTTTGCAAAGAAAACGGAGAAGATGACATAGGAAATTAATCAACACCAAAACCCTGTCCATCCATCATTCTCACCCCGTACAAAAATCAGCGTGACTATTCCGGTAAGTGGAACCTCTATCGATAACGAGGTAATCCGACAAAATTGAAAAAAAAAATACTAACAAAACGAGTTGTCGTTGATTTCTGATCATCTAGCTTTGGATACCCTATCAAATGATCTACCGTAATTACTTCCGACAAAAATACACCAAGGCCAGCACAATATCAACATCCGCAAATCATTCATCTGCACCCGATCGAGATTGTCGAGAAATGTCTTACCCTAAGATGCCCCCTTCACCTGATCGTTTTTTTTACCTTTTAAGAGAATTTTTACTCCAAGACTCATCATGAGAAATACACCCCGGGGCATTGCCTCTGCATCCACATATAACTGTCATTCTTCACAAATTCGTCATACACAACCTTACGGTTTTGCAAAGATTATCGAGAAAAAACTTACACTAAAATGATCCATTCACTTGAACATTTTTTTCTTTCTTTTTCAGATAATATCTTACTTCAAGATACATCATGACTGGAACATCTGAGAGCTTCGCCTCAACATTCACATAAAACCGCCGCACCCCATAAATGTGCCATACACCACCCTACAATTTTATGGAGACCATTCAGAACGTCTTATGCTATGATGATCCCTTCCCTTGAAGGGTTTTTCTTTGTGCGAGAATATTTAATCCAAGACACATAATGGTTGACTCACTTTGGGGCATTGCCTTGGCATCCGCATGTAAACAGTCACACCCCAAATTAATTTGTCATGTGACTTTCTGAAGATTATCGAGAATCATGCATGGTGTGCTGAGATTATTCCAAAATTTGAATGATTTTCCTTTTCTTGATTGTATTATTACTCCAAGACACACAAAAATTAAACCGGTTTGGGTAATTGCCTCGACTAGTTGTCATGGAATCAGATGTTTTTCCCTCAAGAGTTTATACTTGTGCTAAAAAAATTGGCGGCGTGCTATGCGTTCGTTGGTTGAGCTTTTCTAAAAGAACGGTACGGTCACATGCCGTCGGATCTGACGCTAACAATGGAGCAAACACCCTTCACAATCGCAACAAAGATGATATTGCAAAAGCATTGCAACATAGATGATTTTACAAAAATGGCATCGCCTGTTTGGCACAATACCATAGTTGATGTTGCAGAAATATTTCTTTGTACAAAAAATCGTGTAAAACTCATGAATGGCGTAAGAGATAGCCTTGGTCGGATCGGGTCGATGCAGAGGCCCCACACGGTAGATAGCGCCAGAAAGTCCCTGTTCTTAGGGTATCTCCAATGCTATCCCGTAAAACAAATATTGCGCCCTAGCCGATATGTAGCTCTCCGGCGAGGAGAGCAACTTCCCTTGATCGCCGCCTAGGTAGCTGCTACTATCGTCTTGTTGAGTATAACTGTTGTCCACAACCGATGTTGCTCAGCCGTCGAACCGACCTCTGTAGCTTTGACTCATGGATAGGAAAGCGGAGGAGCAATGGAGGTGGATGAAGAAGAAACGGGAATGGAGGCCATGGCCGCTCCATCGGTCGGTCTCACCGCACACCTGGACGACGCACCTATCCGTTCCGTTCCGTCCCATTCCATTCATCGGTCTCTTTCTTTCTCCACGCACGCACGCACTCCCGTCTCTCCCTTCCCTGCCTGTTTTCGTGTGTGTGTGGCTAGAGACTAGAGTATGCTATCCATCCATCTGTTTCGAATTTCCAACGAAATCAAGCCAAGCCGGTGTGTGTGTGTGTGTGCCGGAGAACCGGCGACATGGATGGCAACACAAGCCTGAATTAGCACTGCTACTAGTTACGTACTACCTTTCTTTCTTTGTTACCATACCATACAACTACATCGCCTCCACGTCCAACGAGTCCATCCCTCATTCTCATTCCGTACATACATAATCACTGCGACTACTACTTCACTAAGCAGCACCAGCGTGTACCCACGTAGAGCCACCCTGGTGCACAGGACACCTCATCTTTAAATTAAAACTATGTGTGATTATATACTAGGACACCGGACCACATTTTCATCGTCGCATCAAATCCTTCATGCAACTTCCTAATGTTTTTTTAGGATAACCTAGAAACGTCTTATGCTAAGATGATTCACTCGTTTTGACGATTTTCCGTTTCAAGTAGATTTTTACTCAAAGACACATCACGATCGAGACACCCGGAGCATTGCTTCGACATCCGCATATCATCACCATCGCAAATCCATCCTACACGATCCTATGGTTTTATGAGAATTGTCTAGCTAGAAACATCTTTTGTTAAGATGATCTCTTCGCTTGAACGGTTTTCCTATTCACAAGAATGTTTACTCCAATGCACATCATGATCGACACACCCAGGGGCATTGCCTCGACATCGTCATATACCTGTCGCAAGAAATCTGAGATGCACCACTCTAAGGTTTTATGAGGATAGCTTAGAAACGTCTTACATAAAGATGATCCTATCGTTCGGACACTTATCCATTTTGAGTGAACTTTTACTCCAACGCACATCACGACGACACACCCCGGGCATTGCCTCAACATCCGTATATAACCGCCGCAACAAATCTTCCATACACCATCCTATGGTCATATGGTCGTATGTGGATTATGTACAAACGTCTTAAGCTAAGATGATAACTTCCCTGGATCGCTTTTCCTTTTCAAAAGAACATTTACTCCAACACATATCGTGACCTTCATACAACCGCCGCGACAAATCCGTCATACACCACCCTAAGGTTTTATGTGGATTGTCTTACTCTAAGATGATCTCTTAGCTTGAACCTATTTCCGTTTTGATTCTTTTACTCTCAGACACATTATGACTAGCACATCCGGGGGCATTGCCTCGGCATATGCATATAACCGTCGATCCCTATAAATCCGCCATACACCACCTTACGGTCTTATGGAAACCGTTTAAAAATGCATTTTGCGGGACTATTTTCTTCAAGACACATTATGACTAGGGGCATTGCCTCGGCATCTACATATAAAAAAGCATTTTGCAGAACACTCTTTTCTCTAAGACACAAAATGATAACCACATCTAGGGGCATTGCCTCGGCATCTGCTTATAACCGTCGATCCCTGCAAATTCACCTTACGCCACCCTATGTTTTTATGGTAACGGTTTAAAAACGTATTTTGCCAGAGACTCTTTACTCTAAGACACACAATGATACCCACATCCGGGGCCATTGCCTCAGCGTCCACACATAACCGTTACGCTCCATGTATTCATCAAACACCACCCTACGACTTTATGCAAATCGCCAAAAAAAAGTGTTCTGCTAAGACGATTCCTTCACTTGAATGTTTTTTTAGGGATCAAATTTTTACTCTAAAACACACAAAACCAACACATCCTTAAAAATTGCCTGAACATCGAGGTACCGCCGCACATAGAGTGCACGTCATCTTGAGCAACGTATCGTCTGAACGACATTGTAATCTCCCGCTTTTATGGTATGATATTCTTCAATAAATAATCAGTTTTATTTTAATGGGAAAGTTATTTCGCCAACGGTCACTTTAGGTAAATTCGATGAATGAATTTATGGAAATCATAAATCAAGAAAACCAGCCAAGGCCAGGCTGTCAACAACGTCACCCCTGGAAAGAGGTAATTGCCAGTTTCCCTCCCGGTCTCGTCTCCGCTACAGACAACTCTCCAGCCCACCCCACTCACTGACACTCCTGCCCCATGTCAACCCGACCCCACAAGTCATGGAGAGTGTGTAGGGTCAAACCGGGGTCACGCAACCGTGGCGGGCCGGCCTGGCAGGGCCCCAGCGCGGCCCATGTGCCCGCCCGTCCGCCTGTCTCCTCCTCCACTCCACTCCCCACCCCACCGGCTCGCTCCTCAATCATTAACCCCCTCCTCGCCGCCGACCCCCCAACCCCACCCCCTACCCCCCCCATCCCGATGACGACGAGGCCCGAAGGCGGCACGGGCGGCGGGGGCGCGGAGGACAAGCAGCTGGTGCCGGTGCCGGCGGCGAACGGCGGGAGCAATGGCGCGCTGGCGGTGCGGAAGGCGCCGTCCAAGGACCGGCACAGCAAGGTGGACGGCCGCGGGCGGCGCATCCGGATGCCAATCATCTGCGCGGCGCGGGTGTTCCAGCTCACCCGCGAGCTCGGCCACAAGTCCGACGGCCAGACCATCGAGTGGCTGCTCCGCCAGGCCGAGCCCTCCATCATCGCTGCCACGGGCTCCGGCACCACCCCCGCCTCCTTCTCCACCTCCTCCCCCTCCTCCGCTGCTGTCTCCCACGCCCACCCGCTCGCCGCCTCCCCGCACCCCGGCCACCACCACCACCACCTCCCCCACGCCGCGCCCTTCATCCTCGGCAAGCGCGTCCGCGACGACGCCGACGGCGACGGCAACAACGGCGCCTCCGCGGCGGCGTCCGGCGAGGTCACGGCCGCGTCCATGGGCCCCGCCCCGGGGTTCTGGGCTTTGCCCGCGCGCGCCGACTTCGGCCAGCTGTGGAGCTTCGCGCCGCCGCAGGAGATGATGGTGGCGGCGCCGGCCATGGCGGGGGAGGCCTCCGCTGCCAGGGTGGGAAACTACCTCCCCATGGCCCAGGCAAACCTCAACCTGCTCGCCTCCTTCTCCGGCGGCCCGGGCGGCGCCGGCGCGCAGACCACCAGCCGGGCCGAGGAGGAGGCCGCCCACTGATTCGCCGGCGGGCGGCGTCTGTGCAGGGTTTTAGGGCTAGGGTTTGGTTTCTTCTCCGTCGGTGTCAACTCCGGGCGCAGGTTGCTTCCCGAGTGATTCGCTTGCTAGGTTGCTTGCTATCTTTTGGGGATAATTTCTAGGGTTCCTCCAGCAAGAGGGAGGAAAGATTGCCGGAGTGCTTAATTTAAAGTGTTCATCAGACAAGGTTGTGCTGGTGCTAGTGCCGTCAGTGAATTCAGTGTAAAGCTTGCTCATCCGATCTCTCTAGTCTTTTGTTCCCAGTTCAGTTCAGATGGTTAGGTCAGGTCAGTTCAGGTCAATTTGGCTCTAAATTTGTGCCAGTAGCAACATCAATTTCTTTCTTTCTTTCTTTCTTGTTCCTCTTTTCATGTAAAATCAATCATGGGGACGAGGTCATCGTGTGGTTTCCTGCTTACTTTCTAGCCAGTCAGTCAATCAGTTGGTCCGTCTTAGTGCTGTCAAATGTAGTTTCCTTTTCTTTCTTGGTATGCTTTGTGCTGGTACCTGATAATTCCAAGAAGGAAGAACAAGGAAAGCTTGCGCAATTCTCCAATGGCCGCAATTCTACATCAACATGGAGGATATGCAAGCATGGCCTCCTGTAAGTTGTTCCATCCTCTGTTTCTTAGGTGTTTCTTCAGATTTTTGTTTTCTCTTATCTTTTGGTGTCTGGATTGGATTAGTGTTTGGGGATAATAATAAGTAAGTGTTGGTAGCTCAGGTAGCTCCTGTATTTATGTATGTATGTATCTATCTTTGGATTGTTTGATGGGTGTGTCAATTGTCACCATGAAAAATGGTAATCGATCAATGGACAAAAATAAGCACACAGAAAAAGCTTGCATCTGTCTGTCCATCATCTTTGTTTGTGACTTCTCCTTGCTAATACGTCTCTGTCTTGCATCCTAGATTATCATACCATACCATTGTTTGCAAAATTCAGGTGCTTCTTTTTAGAACGGAATCATACCTTTTCATTTTGGAATTGGAATTGGAATTGGAACTGGAACTGGATCACACTGGGCATTGTAGCAATTGCGGCTGCTGTTGCTGGCTTTGGGGTTGTGTTGTGTTGCATGTGCGGTCAGCTGGGGGTGGAAGAATAATCCATGCTCTGGTGCTCGTGGGTGGCAAACCAACTTTTTCATGCTGAATGATCGGGATAGCGAATCGTGTGTGTCCCAGCATTTCATTGGCCCGGTTGGTGATTTGATTATGAGGATGATTGCATTAGATTAGGCTTTTTTCCTTTGTATGATGTATGATATTTCATCTTTGTGGTGGCAAGTGGGGCAGTGGAGGAGGGTCCTGTCCTCCTATGGGACACCCGGCTTTCTGATCCCCTTTGGCTGCTCTCTTTTCACATTTCTTTTTATTTTATGCCGGAGTACCACTGCCAGTATCCTGGATGGATAGCTTTGGAGAGCACTGGGGATAGTCAACTCTGTCCTGCTTGTGGTGTCTTGTGCCCTGGCAAGTAGGAGTATGTCTGCAATTTCAAAATATAAATATAAATTTTGTAGGGGTATGTCTGTCTGTCTGGGCCTCCACTTGTGCTGCTGATTCTGCAATTCTTTGGCATTTCTGCCTTCTTTTCAATCCAGTTGCAATAGATTAGTTTGATCAGAGATTGTAGTACTAGTTAGTAAAAAGGCATCTCCCATCAGCTTGCTTCCCCTTTTCTAGTGTAGCTTGCTCTTTTTATCTGAGTATAAAAGTGTAAGTTGGCTCTTTGGTTTACCATGTCGGCCGGTAAAGGTTGTGTGTGACCTGAGGTGAGGCGACGGAGTTATGATTTTAACTAAAGCTGCTTGCCTGCTGGTAAAAAATTTGACAGTAGTTAAAAGGCTGCGTGGAATGATGCATCCGTCTGAATCGTGCCTTTCTGAGCCTGATGATAGGTAAATCTGGCGTCTTTCCGATTCAGCTTGTCCGTCCGTCTGTTTTTTTGTTTTGTTTCAGTACGAACTGCGAAATAACTGTTGTCTGAAGCTGATGAGTGGTGTTAGAACCACTTGCCAGAATCAATTCGTCTTGTCTGTGATGCTTGGTTCTTGTCCAGGTCCCGGCAGTCATTTTTGGCTTGACGAAGCCATGTTTTATGACCTACCACCCACATGGTTTGATTGAATTTTTGGTTCGCGCTCACCGAGGAGGTCCAGAGCTTTCTACTCGCGGTGAGGTGAATGTTCTGTCTTTTTTGCGCAAGGAAAAGGATGAAATCTACTTTCATCCTATCTATCTATCTATCTATCCTACGGGGACCGGCAGTGCATGCATGATCTCATCTCATCACGCGCGCGCATGATTTGATTTGATTTGATTCCTCCTCGCGAGCGAACCAAAAAGGTCTGTACCTGCGCGCCGATGCGCTGTCGACCGCGCACGTCGCCCCCCGTTGAGGCTCGTGAAAAATCATCGTTTTACAGGACAGTAACCACTTGTGAGTTGAGGTGTGTGGACTGTGAAGTGAAATGGAGGCAGGATTTTTCTAGATCAGAACAGGAATGGGTTCGCATCTTTTCCATAACAGGAGACCTGCCTTTCATTTGCTTTCAAGTGGAGGCACCGAATCAGAGTCAAGAGAGGGACCTTTCCTGTAAACATTTGCACTCACTCACTCACTCACTCACTCACATGCTGAGCCTTTTTTCATTCAGATAAGTATGTATTTTTTTTACGTCAAAATGAAGTATAAAGTGAATATAAACAAAATGAGCGCACACTAAACATCTGTTTAGCCGGGATGGCATTAACATCAACACACACACATATAAACTTGGGAAAATTGCAAAGTCATATGAGATCAAAGCTATGCATAAGCGAGAAAAAAAGAAGCCAAAGTGATCAAACATGTGAATGACAAACTACAACAATGATATGTCAACAACACCGTTGTTATTCAACATCACCACCTTCACTAACGGATCGACGCTTGAGTGCCTCGTCGCCAGATTCTATCAGCAAAGGCATAACTCTAGATTTTCATCCTGGACATTACGTTGTCAGCGGACACTACATGCCTCCTATTGTTTCGCCATTTTTCGCAACCTTAGTGTCATCTCCATGTGAAATAAGAACCCAATATGTCGATTGATCGTTTTCTGTTATTTTAGTATCCATCAAAATTACTTCATTTCGTTCTTTTGGCAATAAGTAGTTTTTACTTGCTCTTGGTTGTTTAGTGCGCTAAAGCTACTTTTTAAAGAGCAACACAGTAGTCAACATTCCGAACGCGTGAGATGAGACGACTGACTTTGTCTGGGATGATCAATCCCTTATGCTCCTCATCTTCAATCATGAAGATTACTGTCATTGATCATGCTCTACACATATCGATCATTTATAGTGGAAACATGGTGGAATTCTTGTTTTCTTCACAAACATGCTCACGAATAATAAACATTTGATTCATTTTTTATTTTAATTCACATGCTCCTTTTTATTCTACATATACATTGCTCATTAAAAACATACTAAAAACGATAATTTTCAGTTAGCTGAGAAGCGAGTCACGTACAATAGAGTATATGTGCACAATGTTTTAACAATAAATCATATCTAACATTAATTAAATAGATTTTTTTTATTCGATCAATAAAACAAATAATAATAATAGTGCTAGCCATTATTTGAACCGAGGATCTGCGAGATGGTCATATGTTAAAAAACGAGAAATAAATGTTATAGTTTAGAAGATATCATGTTTATTTATAGTGGGTGTACCGCCAAGGATGAAGGCAGTACAAAATTAATCGTATCGACGGTGTTGATAACGGTACGCTCTTTGTGACATGACCCATGCTCTTCACCAAATTATGCAACTCTATAGTCGTCCACTAAGTTTCTAGCAAAAATAGTTAGATTTTTATGTTTTAAGTTCGATATTTTTATTGCAGTATGACTCGTATTTATTTATAATAAACATTTTTACTTACTCCCTCCGTTTCTTTTTACTTCGCATATAAGGTTTGGTCAAAGTCAATCTTTATAAAGTTTGACCAACAATATAGAAAAATCTATCAACATTCACAATATGAAACAATTATCATTAGATTTATCATGAAATTAATTTCCATATTACATAACTTTGACATTGTAAATATTGATACTTTTTAATATAAACTTGGTCCAACTTTATGAAGATTGACTTTGACCAAACCTTATATGCAAAGTAAAAAGAAACGGAGGGAGTATTATAGCATATTTGTCGAACATGTTATTTCTGTAGTAATATCGGTTTCTCATGTTTGATCAATTTAATCAAAAATCAACACAATATGAAAAATATAGTAATCGGTTTATAGATCTATTCTATCTATAATACGAAAGCATACTTGCCTTTAATTATATTGCGATCATATTTCTTTACACAATTTTGTCTTATTCTCAATTTTTGTTTCATATACATTGCCTTATGTAACCATATTTTGCAACTAGATTTTTGATATATCTCATTGTGCTTATACTTTGTTTGATACATTGCTCTTTACAAAAATGAACACCCGATTTAACCTATCAAGATATAAGAAGATAGAGTGCACTTATATGTGTTCAAGTGCATTTTGTCATCTTCAAGGACGTGAGAGTACATTTCTATTAAAATATCTTGATATCATTTTCTAGAGTCTGTGATGGTTAATGAAAAAACACATTCCAGTGTATGATGTGTCTGTAGGTAGCTTTTCCATGAAACATTTGCACACTTTCATGTTCTTTTCATTTTCAAATATGGTATTCATGTGATGTTTATTTAGTTATCATGTAAAGTTTGCATGATAACAAAATATATGGTTCAAATATCTTTTGTGTTGACTTTTCTGAGGTTTCACAACCATTTGTATAAATTTTATAAAAATATAATTATATATCATCTTTCTTATCATATTTTTACATTGACCATTAGGAATCTTGTAGACGTTTTTATGTTGTTGTTTTTTAAGAATCAGTTTGTTGTCTGCTTTGACTAATAGGAGTATGTCTACAATTCAAAAATAAATAAATAAATAAAATAGGACTAAGTCTGTTTGGGCTTTCACTTGTGCCGCTGCTGTAGATGCTATCCAGTTTGCAATAGACAAGTGTGATCAAAGACTGTAATTTTGTGTCAATCACTAATTAACGTGTATCCTCTCGTGCTTTCCCGCAGATGTCACTTTTAGCGTTCTCTGAATTTGACACGTGTCGCGTTTTTACTGTGTCCTATGCGAACAACAACTGTGGCTGCGCACGGACTCTCCTGTGACTGCGCACGGACCTGTGACTTGGACTGTGGCTGGAAAAACTGTGGCTTTAATTGAAAAACTGGGTTGTGGCTGAAAAAACTGTGGCTTTCGCTAAAAAACTGTGGCTTTGACAGAGGCTGTGGCTGAAAAAACTGTGGCTTTCACTGAAAAATTGTGGCTTTGGCAAAGGATGTGAGTGAAAAAACTGTGGTTATGGCGTTGTGGCAGGGCCGTAGCTGAAAAATTAAGTTGTGGCTGCGCGAAAAACTATGGCTAAATCTGGCTTGCGCTGTGCGTTCAAAACGTACCACGTGAGAACTCCGAAGCGCGCAAAAAATGAGAGAGCGTGCGAGAAGATACTCGCTAATTAGTTGCTCTCCAATTTTGTACTGGTATAAAAGACCCCTCCTTTCCTATCGCCTACCCTTTTTATTCTAAGTTTGCTCGTCGGTTTCCCATGTCGGACGATAAGATTTGTGTTTGAACTATGGTGACGAAGTTATGATTGTAACTAAAATGTTAGTACTTGCTAGTAAAATAATAAGAATAGTAAAAAGGCGTAGTGGAATGATACATCCATCTGAACCGCGCCTTTTATCGTTACGAAGTGGTGCTCTCATCAAATTTTTTACGTCCGCGGCGCTATCGACTGCTCCGCCCGCTCTGCGACCGCGCACAGTTGCCGTTGAGGTGAAAATCATGGCGCTCTTTCATCGTTTCACAGTTGAGTTATTATTCCAGGACTTTGTAGATCAGAATGGTGATGCAGGGTGTCATCTTCTCCATAACAGGAGACTCGCCTAGTTTGCTTCGGTTTCAAGTGCTAATTTATATCTAGTCATTGGATTATGGATACTCCAGTACTCCAGTGGCCAGTGCGTGTGAAATGAAGGCATAAGACCTGGACCAAAATTGGTGATGCCCTTTCAAAAATAAAAATAAATGGTGATGCAAATTGACTCCGTTTCCCGTCTTGTACTAGTACGTAGCCGTGCTAAAGACATTGTTTCGCTTTCAAGTCGGATATGCTATCTATGGTTCATTCGGCTAGCAGAGAAATGAATCGAAGATGTTTTCCAATATATACTCCCTCCGTTTTCATAGTATATATATATACTTAATGGCGATGCCTCAGGTTGTGATAGAAGTGCGTTCCGTTCCACGGGGCACCTGTTGCCATCCATCGGTGTGTGCTCGCGTGGACCCGTCGCACTCATAGGTGGTCACGGCAGGCAGTGTGTACTGAAATACACTACATGCTGATATGTTTCGACAGGGACCAGACCCACCCCACGGGTTGCAACAGCAAACACTCGACTGTATGTCTGTATATATGCATATGTTGTAACCTCTTTTTCCCCTGTAAAAACCGAGGTATAACATTTGCCTGCTAATCTATTGTGTTGTAGCGGCCAGTCAAATCCTGCTGGGGAATGCAGGGAGTATAAATAAATGTGAGAGACGCCCGTTTGAACGCTGCTGACAATCCATCCACACAAGATGTTTGGTGGTCAGTACGTCCCCACTGAATAAGGAAGGAACATGCCGGCCGATCTTCAGCTGCGTGCTTTTGGCACATGCTACGTACGTCAATCACCACTAATAAAAACTTGACTTATCGGTACATATCCTCAATATCTCGATTTTTTCTTAATTCTTGTCAACATGCAATAATGTATAAGAGGTGGGATTGTTAATTATATCTAGAAATCAATCATATAAAGGTCGCAATCCACTTGGACACGGTACAGATAGAAAGTGACCCAGCTCAACATTCGCCCACTCTTGCTCCAGGAGAATCAGGTCTCCAAGTCTGAGCTAGGAAGGAAGACGCCCTCTAGCTAGCTCTCTATACAAACATTGGTCGGTCGGATCAATGGGCTGCAAAGATTGAGCTTTCTCGGTTTCATTAATTTTCAGCCTTCAGCAGCGGTGCAATTCGGCTTCAACCCGATGGAGCTCTCTTCAAAACATATCTTTCGGCGTCAGTCTTTCCTGCCTTACCCTAACCCCGCTTTCACCTGGCGATTCGGTATGAGGTTTCTCTGATCTGTTGACGGTATTCTTTAAGCTTTCTTTCTTGGTCACCGGACAGAGTGAGAACTGCTCAGCTTGCTTTCTTTCCATCCCTAGCACACAACTTAGTAGATAGTAGGCACACAACTCCGCTAAGAGCTCATCGAACTTGAGTTGTAGAGTAAGACCACAGCTCGATATGGTTCATTTCAGTACTCATTCACTCGGTATGGTTCACCACATGCCTGTGATCTCTCTCAAGCTAGGTTTGGTATCGGTATCGGAGAAGTCCGTCATTGAATTGAAGTGGTAGAGTGGTAAGTGGGCGTACGGTCTATGTATTTCCTATCAGTGGCATTAGTTCCTTTTCATTCTCTAGATAGATGGGCAGAACAAGCTTCTCTTTATATTCTATTCTAGAAAGGATCAAGGGCTCTCTCATCTCCTATTGAGCCATTCATTATAGTGGTGGTGCCGGGAAGGCAGCTTAGCACTCTAGTCCTTTTGAGTAAGGAATTGTAGCATGGGCAGGCAATCTCTTCGATTGATTCCCCTCCAGGAATTACTTGAATTAATTAGCCGGCCCACGGAGTGAAATATCGAACTTCACCTATAAATAACTAGTATCTCAAAAATAAAATAAAAGGCTTTCTTTTAAGCTTGTTAATGGAATTCCACAGGAGTCAAGCGCTAGCAAAGAAGAATTGGAAATCAGTCGCTTCCCTTCTGGACTCAAGTCAGCAGAAGAGTGAACTTCATATTAATAGGTAAATCCTACATCAAGCGTAAAGGAAGTACACTTTTTTGGGTTCGGCGCTTAATAACTCGTACTTGACGTTGGTTTCGGTTCGATCAACTATCCTTTTTGAAGCGGATAGTTCACAGCGCTCATTCTCAAAAAAAGCGGAAAAGCCATGATGTTTCCACTCCATTTTCATTACGAAGATGTATTACGTCAGGATCTGTTGCTCAAACTGAATCACGCCAATGTTATGGAAGTTCCTGGATTGTTTGAAATAAGATAAGATAAGATTAGTACCAAAAGCTGCCTCTGATTTCAGAATCCAATTTGGAAAATTGGCTATGGAGATTTTGTGCGGTCAGAGATTCATACAGACACAAAGGGGCCCCTATTTTAAAGCAGGAAAGTCGTTTCGATCCAATCCATTCTTGGGGTCCGAAAAAGACACTGGATATGTAGTTGATTTGGATGAATGAACTAGACATGCATAGGCGGTACACAAAGAGAGCCTGCTGCTGGATGCCTTGACGACTTGCCATATCAACGCTCGCTCCAACTAAGCAGCAAGAGGACTCGCTAGTAGAGGGAGGGAGGGAGGGAGGGAGTGTGAAATGAAGACAGGAATTGGAACAAAATGGTGATGTTGGCCTTCGATCGGACTGGACTTCGATCACGTTCATTCATTTCGACAGGGACCACGTCTGCAACAGCAACACAGTCCGTGTTCACTGCGTGTAACCTTGTAGCGGGCGGTCCAACCCAATTAAATTCAAGAATTTTGCTCGATCGATTCGTACCTGTCAATCGAGACACTGCCAGTGATGCGATGCCACTTAGATCAGCTCAGCTCAGCACATATACACATACCGATATTTTCAGTGTTAGCTTGCTCCATTGCTTTAGATTCCACCTGCCCGCAGGTAGGTCAAACCGGTTACCGCAATGCGCTTTCTTTACTTTCACCTATGCCATCATATATACCCGAGACCGTTGTATGTGTTTTAGCTATGCAGAGATCGAGTATGTGTTTATCGTATTAGTAACCTTTTGATGATTCATTTCAAGGTGATTAAATGCACTTTTTATTATCAAAAGTATCCCAACATGGCATCTTCAACCAAAAGCAACCATGTGTGTTTTTTACTTGATCATATTTATCTTAATAAATATCAACATCTACAATATTAAAGTTTACGATATAAAAATTAAATTCATGACGTTCCTAATGATATTGATTTCGTTTTGTAGATATCAATAATTTTTACTTGCAAGCTGGTTAAACTTAATAAAATTTGACTTGAAATAAATCATACGTACATATGAAAATAAAAATGATTCAAGAGAGTAGTACCAAATACAGATGGATCCACGTGACATGATGGCGTCGACAAGTCAATGGTGGTCTCTTAAAGCTAATTTATTCAGGGGGCCGCTGGTTGGGTTGGTCCACATGTAGATGTCGTCTTGGAAAATGTCCGTGTGAACAAAACGAGCCCTTTTCAATCTCCATCCTACCGTGTCCTTTGATTCCCAGCAACTCTTCCTTTCAAGAGGATGACGCCGATATACTCTACTCTACTTCCTCTATTTTTTTTAGTTTTGCTGAAATTGAAAATTAATTTTGCATTTCGGGATTACATATCATAGAATCAATGGATTTAACCGGATCGAAGCGAATTCATATGCTAATAACCAGCAGCCACCAGCTCTACACTACATTAGACAAAATCAGGATTTGATCTTCATAGACGGAGGACTTGTTCGGGTCGTCAGACAAACTGACTACAGTAGAGACACAGTGTACTATTGATTATACACAGCAACGGCAGAAAAATTGCCACCACCGAATAATGGCGGCCAGTGACGTGCTACCGCTTGTTCTTGTTCATGCCATCTGCATCTGCCTGGAACCATGGCCACGCATGTCTCATCTAGCTCCACCTCCAAACTGCTAATCAGTCGTCTAATAGGGGATGTTTGCTCTGCATCTTTCTTTCTAGATGGATAGCAGAGCAGAGCACACAAATACTTCATCAACTCCTGTGAATGTGCTTTGGTTAAGCGGCAGCCACAACTGTCAGGACATGAATTGTTTAAGTAGCTAGGCAGACAAGATCAAGATTTTAATCAAATGGAGGTGGTTGAAGTGGGCTTACGGCACTCTCAATGTTAGTATCTTAGCACGTGATCGTAGGCATGGTACTCCCTCCGTTTTTATTTACTCTGTATATTAGAGTTGACTGAAGTCAAACTTCGTAAAGTTTGACCAAGTTTCTAGAAAAACGTATAAATATTTACTGTAACAAATCTATATAATGTGAAAATGCATTCAATAATAAATCTAATGATATTGATTTGTTATTGTATATGTTAATATTTTTGTTTATAATTTCGGTCAAAGTTTACAAAGCTTGACTTTGATTAAAGCTAATATGCGGACTAAATAAAAATGAAGGGAGAACTTAATAAAGAAAGAGAGAGAGATTGTATCCTAGCTAAGATACAACCTTTGCACGTGGCCATATGCAAAAAAACATTCTTTAACCAATCACATATATGCATGAAGCCAAAATCATTAAATAAGATATACATTTTTTAAGAAACAATGCATTATAAGGATTGTATGTTAAATTTTTATTACTCTTATAGTATTGTGTTAAAAAACAATGCATTAAGAGAGCTCTTAATCTACTCAAGGACCTATCCAATCACGTGAATTGCGCGCAATAATTAGTGCTAGCATCGATTCGTCTTGCTCTCTCAGTCAGGTCCAAAGCTCAGGCGGTTCGGTGAATGTCCTTGTGCGTACAGAAAGAAAAGGTAAGAAGAAATCTAGTTTCATCATATCTATCTACCCTACGGGGACCGGCCGTGCATGCATGCATGATCTCATCACGCGCGCGATGATTTGATTTGATTCCTGCCGAACCAAAAAGTCTGTACCTTCGCGGCGATGCGCTGTCGACCGCGCACGTCTCCCCCCGTTGAGGTGAAAATCATGGTGCACTTTCACAGTTTTACAGTATGCAAGATATGCAACTCACAATATATTAATCGGGGTGCATATGCACGTTTGTATATATAGGTACAAAAGAGGTCCGCCTCAACTATACAAGGAGGGGAAAGACTTGGACTACAAGGAATACACACACGCGGCGGCAGCAAAATAATCTTTAGAAATATTATATGATGTGTTTTCATCATTGAACTTCCTGCCTCCCCAAAGGTTGTTCTCTTGATACCGGTGATAAGAGGCATCAATAGACCTGATCTAAAAAATACCGCGTGTCTCTATCTATAAGGGTAACACACATCTTGATACACATTCCTTTCCAAGGCAGCAACATCGGTGGGGACCAGTTTGAGGTACGTGGCGTAAGAGTAGGTCCATCGAGGATCATTCAACTGCGTCTTCCACGTCCAATAGACCCAGCCACTCATCCCAGGCTCCTCGTAGAGCTGCTGTTGGGCCGTGAAGAACTTCTTGAAGAAGTCTGTATCGTCCGGGCTCACGTCTGATGTCATGCTCCACTCGCCGGTAATGGTGAACGTCTGCCCGTTCACGGTGCGATGGTCATTGCAGGCACTCCTCATGAGGCTGTCCCGGTTGCCCCTGTCGGCAACGGCGAAGCCAATGTAGTTGTGGTCATCGAATGCAGTGTGCTTGTCGTTGGACACAACAGAGTTGTCACGCGGGTTGCCCGAGTCCCATTTTTGGGACATGAATTGCACGTGGAGCTTGTTGCCGTCGGCCACGCCGAGCGACGCTTCGGCATCTCGGACCGCCTTGAGAGCGCCCGGGTAGTACTTTTGGATCAGCCCAGGGACCTGACCAGGTGCAGGGTACCGTCGGTCTTGGTCGTGCCCGGAGACGGGCTCGTTGAGAACCTCAATCATGCCGACGGTTGCGTAAGCAGGATTTGTGTGGATGCGCTTCGTCATCCACGACATCCACTTCTGTGCGCGGTCAAAGTTGTAGTCGTTGAAGAAACCGGCCGGTTTGTTGTTTTGGCCGGTAAAGACGTCTTGCTGTTGGCCGCCAGGGGCCCCATGCAGATCGATGATGACATATATGCCGAGGTCAGCGGCCTTTTGGACGACAGCGTCCAGGTAAGGGAGCATCCTGTTGCCGTCGGCAAAGGGCTCGCTGGCTTTGTCGACAACGTCTACGTAGGACCAGTACCCGATGGGAATGCGGATCGTGTTCAGGCCAACGTAGTGGACCGAGTCGACGCTGTCGGCATTGATCCAAGTCCTCCAATGAGTCTCGAACTTGTCGTTGCCCGCGTCTCGTTTACTTCCCATGTAGTTGTTTAGCATGCAGTCGAACTCGGAGGCGGCCCCGTTGCAGCCCATGACGTTGTTCCACTCGTCGCTCATCATCCACGGCTCACAGACGAGCCAGCCTGAGAATTTCAACCCGCGTTAGTTAGTACTTTCGTCCGATTCTAAATTATAAGATAAGGTGCCGTTAAATTTGGCCGGTGGTCAACAATTTACGACTTTGACTATAGTTTATATACTTACAAGAGAAATAACGCCTTATATTATGGAAAGGCGGAGGAGGAAGTAGTGAGTTGTCATGGGAGAGAGAGGAGCAGAGGATTTTTATAAATAAATAGAATGACACATACCTCCGAAATTAACGCCCCTGATCTTGTTGATGCCCTTGAAAGCAGCCAAGTCGTGCTCCTTGGGAAGCCATGCCGAGACAGCACCGGCCAGGAGCGCCAACGTCGGGATAATAACAGTGATAGAACGATGATGCATCTCGTCTGCTGCTGGTGCTGCTGAGCGCTAGCTCGATATAGAGGAGAGGAGAGGAGAGGATGTTCGTTCACAGCTCGCCTCTTTTATTTATAGAAAAATCTGTGCCCCGTCAGACGATCTTATCGTCATGACTTTCATGGACAAGTAACAAGTGCCACTTGGTTTGCAGCCGCATATATAGAACCCCTAGTTAGTTAGTGCGGCAGCATGTAGCTAGGCCACTTGCTATGCACGCACCATACCGTGTGCGTACGTAGAGACTTGCCTGGCTGCTAGGTCGTTGACCCAAACCGCGTGAGTAATTGTTTTCCAAAGTACGTAGTACGTTTTTGTGATAGTGATTTTGATCATACCAGAATAATGCCCGTGCTTTACAACAGATGATGCGTAAGAGAGACATGCATGCGAAGGTAGATGGACAAAACAGACGATGGACAAAACGGTGATATGCGATCATGATGTACACGCGGTTGTTTCCCCTCTCCTCCCCGTACATAATCTCCTACTATCGGCCGCCATCGCCATTGATTGATCGCCGCTCCCCGTCGTTGTACGCCGTGGGTTGTTCGGTCCGCCGACGACCGGTCCACATCTCCCCTCCTAATCGCTTCACACTTTCTTCACCCCTCATCTGCATCATCCCGCCCAACGTGAACACCCATCACCATGGTTTGACGACACCATCGAATCGATCCCGCCCTTGTTGCGGGACGACGGCCAACTAATTCAAGACCGGTAAACATGGAAAATTTTGAACTTACCCGAGACTTGGAGCAATCGAATTCGTCGATGGCCCGGTCGTGGTGCATTCGTCCTGCTGGCTAGTGGTGGTGCGAACAAATTGGTTGGGTGCTATTGCCGTTAGCCCATCCGAATTGAAAGATTGATTAAATATTGATTTATGATGATTTGCATGATGATTAAATGATAGTGTAAGAAAAGGAATGGCAATTAAGTTGATGCATGATTGCATGGTGGTTAAATAGTAGTGGAAGGAAAGAAACGTCATTTAAGTTGATGATTAAATAGGTAGTAGTGGAAGTAAATGAATATCAATTAACGTGATTGTATGATGATTAAATGATAGTGGAATGAAAGAAATGTCATTTAAATTAATAATTAAATGATAGTAGGAAAAAAAGAATTTCAATTAATGTGATTGAAACGGGGGAGGGAATCGTAAAAGAAAGAACGAAGAGTTAAACCTAAAAATAATAGGTGAACGATAGAACCTTGCATTCCTTTTAAATAGGCGAGATGATGATAAATTACACATGGAACGGCTGGTGCGCGGGAATGGTCCGACCTTAGTCGGCTGTTTGCAGCATATTCTTCTACCATCTGCCACGCGTCGTGACACCATTGGGGACCTTGGATTAGGCTGGTGCCCTCTCTCACCCCACGCCTCTCGCTGGCCGCCTCACTCCCGCCTCCTTCCCCAGCGCTCTCTGCTTCTCCCGCCTATTCCAAACCCCGCCACGCCATGGCAGAGCGCCTCGCGTCCTCGGCCTCCCTCCTCCCCAGTGCGGCATCGCCAACCCGCCGCTCCGCGTCTGCCACCGCCACCGCCACCGCCGCCGTCGCCTCCTTCCCCTCCTGCTCCGCCCGCACTGGGCTCCGCCTCCGCCCGTCGCTGTCGCCGTCGCGCTTCTCACAGGTCGGTGGGTTCTTCTCCTGTTTCGTCCGATTGTACGACCTGCCGAGCTGCCTGCTTACGTGGTACTATTGAACTGCATAAGGAAGGCTGCGAGGAGAGCGCGCGGTGGCGCCGGCGCCGGCGCCGGCGGGGCGCTGCGGGTGGTCCGATGCATGGCGGCGTCGGACGTCGCGCAGCTCAAAAGCGCGCGGGAGGACATCAAGGAGATCCTCAAAACCACTTACTGCCACCCCATCCTGGTATGTTGCAAATCGATCATCGTATTCCTGCTAGCTATCAGTATATGAATATGATCCCCATACTGAAACTGAACCTGAAGCAGAACAGAGTTTGAGTTGTTGAGAGGCCAACCTTGTACGTACATACACTCGTGCAATTGAGCTGCATTTGTATGTTGATTGAACAAATTAACTTTGATTGAACGGGAATGTATCCTTCCCAGCTGATGCTATCGTCTATAAGCACAGTATCCGATGCTCACTCTCGGTCATCCACAGTACAGCACTGCTAGTACCGCTGCATCAGCAGTAGATTGTAAACGGGCAGGCATGTTGCAATGTTATGTTTTTAGCAACACAACCTGGAAAAAGAAGAAAAAAGGAAGGCTCTGCCTTGCACTCATGTGTGTGGCTGCTCTGTTTTTTCTATGTTCTGTTCAGTGATTAGCATTCACCCTAGTTTGTTTGTCAAAGGGAAGATGTTAAAACTATTGCTCATCTTAAAATCTTCCAATCTGTGCTGATCTATGATACTCTGTAGTGGCTTCTCATTTTAGTGCATAAAGATTCATGTAGCTAAGCGATGCATTGTTTAAGATCCATGACAAATGTGGTGATAATTGTGTGATATTATACCTGTAACATCAATCATCACATACATGTCGTGTATGCAGGTGCTAATTTTTGTATCATGTTCAGGTCCGTTTGGGATGGCATGATTCAGGTACATATGATAAAAATATAGAGGAGTGGCCACAAAGAGGTGGAGCCGATGGAAGCTTAAGATTTGATCCTGAGTTGAGTCATGGAGCCAATGCTGGTATTTTGTCACACTAATTTTCTCAAACCTTGTACCTTCCCAAGTGTAGGGTACTAGCTAACATGCTTGGATGTCTTGTTGCCAGGTCTTACTAATGCTTTAAAGCTTATTGAACCAATCAAGGAGAAATACCCAGGTATCACTTATGCTGATTTGTTCCAGTTGGCGAGCGCTACAGCAATTGAGGTTTCAGCCTTTTCTCTGCTCAAGTATCTTACTAGGTCATTCTGACAGATGAGCAATGTACATTCTATGTATCTGCTAATTTCTTTTGTCGATCTCATTACAGGAAGCCGGTGGCCCTAAAATTCCAATGAAATATGGACGGGTAGATATCACAGCACCTGAGCAATGTCCACCTGAGGGGAGGCTTCCTGGTTGGTGTTTTTGACAAATTCATCAATTTTAACATCCATGTCTTCTGAATTTATAATTTCGGAGAGTACTTATCAAGTTGGATAAATTGGCTGATGCTAAATGTGCATGTTACGCAGATGCTGGTCCGCGTATACCCGCTGAACACCTTAGGGAGGTATTCTACAGAATGGGCCTTGATGACAAGGTGTGGGATGATGCTAGAAACTTGAAATAAATAATCCTGCCTGCCTGTGTGTCGCTGATAACTTGATGTGCTTGCGTAGGAAATTGTTGCATTGTCCGGAGCACATACACTTGGGAGATCACGCCCTGACAGGAGTGGCTGGGGAAAGCCAGAAACAAAATATACAGTATGTTTTTCTAAATACTAGTACAACATGTTTTTTTAACAATACATGGTCTTTTTCTGGGTCTCTGAGGTTGGGCTTAAAGCAGAAGATACACTTTGTTTTGATATTCTCAGTCCAGTAGAACGTCCAATATTAATATACTACATTGTAGGTATTAGAATGTGCACCCTTGGGATGACACCATGGACATTTGATTAACCTATATTAGAGGTGGAGAGAAAGAACACAATGCGGAAATTTGATACGATTTGGAATTAGGAGTCAAAACTCAAAACCCATATCATGTTTTTAAAAATTTTGCAACCTTGTTCTCATTTGATTCTGATTGGTTTCAAGTTTCAACAGGTTGCCAATCATCTGGCAAAACTAATCTCTTCCTGTTATTGTGTGTCTACAGAAGGATGGGCCTGGTGAACCTGGAGGGCAATCATGGACAGCTGAATGGCTGAAGTTTGATAACAGTTACTTCAAGGTGGGCCTCATTTTCTTTCATGCTTTACTGATTAAAATTTCCATTGGAGTCTTGATCATTTGTGGTGTCAACTATAATTTCAGGACATAAAAGAGCAAAGGGATCAAGATCTTCTAGTATTGCCTACAGACGCTGCGCTATTTGATGACCCATCATTCAAGGTAAACCTGATTGCTCTCACTTTATGAGTAATGATGATGCCATGAAATAGCAATTCCTAAATTCACTTTTTTGCGCACACGCAGATATATGCGGAGAAGTATGCAGAGTCCCAGGATGCATTCTTCAAAGACTACGCCGAAGCCCATGCTAAACTGAGCAACCTTGGGGCAAAGTTTGATCCTCCTGAGGTGAGCCCGCCATCCTCCTATGTCCATGCCTAGAAATCTTTAGGGCCGTAAACTAAGAGGCTCTTCCACTCGACATGGCAATTTTTATGGCCAACTTTTACTATCTGCTTCAGCTTTAGTAAAACCTGACACATGAACATGATATGACATTACTGTGAAGGGATTCTCGTTGGACGATGACAAGGATGCGGCGACGACAGACGAGAAGGCGGTTGCTGATCCAGCACCAACGAATGATACTAATGGCACAGTACCGCAGCCAGAGCCCTTCGTTGCTGCCAAATACTCTTATAAGAAGGTTTACACTTATACAATCTATTCCTGGTTCTAAGATCTTTGGATGGAGTATGCTAGTGAAGTAGTGCACCAAAATTTAAAAATAGGTGGCTCTGAGAGCATCTTTGAAATATTTCAAAATTGTTTGTCTATGAATTTTTGCAGAGAGAGCTATCCGACACGATGAAGCAGAAGATCAGGGCGGAGTACGAGGGGCTTGGAGGGAGCCCAGAGAAGGCTCTGCAGTCCAATTACTTCCTCAACATTATGATCGTGATCGCAGGGTTGGCATTCTTGACATCTCTGGTTGGGAACTAAGCCCAATGGTCCGATGAGTCTGTCTTCTTTTTCGTCCGTGATTAACCATTTTCCGGGGTCTGACTGAAATACAAGATGAGCATGTGAAACAAATGCAACACTTTTCTCATCTTATGTTATCTGAGTTTTCAAGCTCGAAAATAAAATGAGGCAAAACTAGTATACTGTTGGAAACTCTGGAACAATCAAAAGACAAATCGATCTGTTACCCAATTCCAATAAGCTAGGTTTAAAGGAGGGCAGCCGCCACAAACTTTTGCGGTTCCCCTAAGGTTGTTTTATTGCATGTGTGTTCTAAAAACACTGATGATTTTTGTAATTTTTTTGTCTGTTGCATGCACACAATAAAAATATTGCACAATGTGTTTGAAATGTTGCATAATAAATTCCCTAGCCGAGCATCGCCTCAATAAGCTCTCCATGATGAGCTAAACTTGCCCTAATCCTCTTGTTGCAGCTTCAGCCGGTCAAAACTCCACCGATAAAAGCATGACCGTGAAAGAGGCGATTGTAGACTAGGAATTTTTAGAGATGGACACACAATTCAAGTGCCACATACAACTGGGTTCAACTTGAAGCATCATACAAGCACTGATAAATGCACATATTTTTTGGAGGTGAAGGGTAGGTAAGAGCGATGTAGTAAAAGTCGAGCTAGAGCGTGGAACAACCAGAAAAAGTAGCCAAAGTGATCTAGGAAAGGTAGTTCTAGCAGTGCTAAGTCGTTTATGGTAGAGAAACTGTGGTTTCAGGATATGCTGGCCAACAGTTGGGAGTTACAAGGGTCATATGTGTAGTACTTGTAGGGTTGTGGAAGACGAAATGGTCTAGATTGGCGCACAAGGAATGGTGAAGATGGACAGCTAGGATGTGTTTGGTTCGCCGACTCGGTCCGCGTCGCTCCACTCGCGGCTGCGCGGTTCGACAGATTCGGACGCATCATCCGGCCCGTGTTCACACGAGAAAATTGCCTTGGCCTGCGTCACTCCGTCCGCTCTCCCGCCGAACCAAACAACTCATCCCGCTCGTTCGCTCGATGCGATGCAGGCCGAACCCTCAACCAAACAGACCCCTAGTAACATAGTACAACGACCAGAATTTCTTCAGGTTCAGAGCAGAGAGAAGCAGAGGAAGAAAATGTTCAGTCTTCATTGACACGACAAATTAGGCCTAACAGTTACTGAGGCAGTGTTCGCGATCGATTCGCAGCAAAAAATAACCGATTCCCATCATCAAATTCATGCATGGACTAAGTACAACATGAAGTCTTTATCCAAAAAAGGTACAACATGAAGTACAGAGTTGTACATACACAATGCCATAGTTACAGCCTACAGAGTATAGACTCCCTGGTACAGTAGTGCTCAACACTGTGTCTAATTGATGCAGCAGCCTATCGACGATGACTTTGGGCAAGGTCGACCATGGCACTGGGCGAGCCGACGGGGGTGTCGTCGTCGTCCCCGCGGCCGCTTGTGCTGCTGCTGGTGCCAGCGTGGTGGTCGTCCTCCTCGGCGATGGCGTCGAGGCAGCTCTCTGCCGCTTGGCGGAGGCGGAGGCGCTGCATGCGCACGACGTGGAGGGTCTCCGGCGGGGCCGCCTCGTCGGCGGCGAAGCGGAGGACGGTACATGTCGTCGTGGCAGTGGCAGGGGCCATGTTCGGTTGCAGTTGCAGTGGCGGGAACAAGTTTCTTCGCTGTGCGCGCGGTTGGTTCAGCTGAGCGAGGAGAAGAGCTCTCTGTTTGTGTTTCTTTTATACAAGCCGGCGAGACCCACCGGCGAGCACGCGGCCGGACATGTGTGTGGCCGTCCGGCGTTGCCGCCTGCGCACGCACCTTCCTTCCTTCCTTCCAGGTAGGTAGGTAGCTACTGATTTCTGGGTCGCCTTCCTCCATTTTCATTCATTTTCAGTCGCTCTCGATCGCTTGCTCCACGGCAAAAGCAAACCAACTGTCACAGTTGTGCCACGCACACCATTTTTCTGCAAGTATCTTCTCTGTTCTTTGTCCGATCTTGCCACACACACTTACGCTTCGCTCTCGGCCACTCCTCCCTCTGCATCAATCGTACGCACGTGGCAAAACGTGCTCAATTCTCTGGTTAATCAACGTCGCTTTCTTTCGAATCGCAATCGCGGATCGAAAATCGGGTGTGTCTAGGTCTCAGTCGACTAAGACTTAACCAAATCTCAGTCAAGTGATAGTACATGTAAAAAGAAAGAAATTAGAGATTTAAAATTATTTTTTGTACGGATCTTCACGCACAATCTCACGGATATAGCATCGACTAAGACTTAGTTAAATCTCAGTCGACTGAGATTTAGCAATTCCCTTGTCCGAATTAACTATGCAACGAGTATTAAATTAGATATGAATAATAATAATAATAATAATAAGCCTCTAGAAGCAGAGCGTGCGTACACGTGCATGCTTGCTTGTGTTGGCACTTGTTCCGCAAGGCATCTGAACAATGCCTTTTAGTGTGTACGTAATACGTGTATATGTGTTAGGTACACGAATTGCTTCCGGTACGTGGTGCGATCTCGTGTCATTTTCACACATACAATCTTCATAGGGATGAATACGAGCTTATGGATGCTAAGTACTATTGATCGAATGAAGGAACAACAAATAATTAAGAAAGACATCATGTCTGCTAATTTCATGTCAGGTTTATATGTTTGCACTCGCAATATCGTGTATGTGCAGAAAAAAAAAGAATATTTTCAGGCTCTCAAATTTGACGATAGTTAAGAAATGCCCCTACAACTCCACTCGGATATGAATTCATTCATCAAGTTGCTTTGAGTGGTTTTATGCCAACATGGCATGGTTTTGACTCCTGATCTCAGTCACCTCATCGTCTAGCTCACATACTCTCTCTCTCTCTCTCTCTCTTCGAAGGAGGACGAGGATGAACGGGAAGAAACTCATCTAGTATTAATAATTGAGGGACTGAGTTTTTATGGTTTTGAAGTCGAGGAATCATTTCTAATCTGCTGTTAAAATTGAGAGATGAAATATAATTTATTTGTTTTGAATGCTGTTTTGAAGGCATTTTTTCGAGTATTTTATTTTGTGTTTGGTCCTGCCTTGTTTTTGCTAGTGGATTTGCCCCTAATAATTGTTTGATGGCAAATACAACTATCACATGGGCAATCTATTGAAGATGTTATCTATTTTTACTGTTTTGCAAGACAATGTGCTCGATCTCGATACTTGGCACTCATTGTATGCATACTTGGATGTAAAAATCGGGAGACTTTGCCTTTCTCTTTGAAATAGGTGTATTGGCAGGAGAGCCATATGTATATGGTGACCTTGATAATATCTTCTAGTCAATAGTTAACACTGACGTCCGGTTTAGTCCATGATCGATTGTTGGAGGAGGAAGAACACACTTAGAATGGCGGGAGTGACCCGTCTATCAGACTAGTATTTTTGGGGGGAGAGTGCCCAATGCCTCTTATAGGTATGTGTTGCTCTCTGGTTGGACCTGATCGGTGGCCTAAGATGCTCGTGTAGAGGATCCATGACATTTGGGTTGGAACATTGGTTATTGGACCGAGATTACATAACAAGTGATATGAACCCAGATGCACGGAATAAACCTCGATGCACTCACGGGTGATCCATCATGATTGGTGGGCTAGAAACAATGGTTTTAGCGGGCCCATTGTGATCGGTGCGTGAGGTGGATATTGCTGGATTTAGTCGTACAATTATTACGAGAGGAGGCAAAATGTGACTTATAAGGGCAGGGGTGTCCCCTCCTATTAGACTAGTCTGATTTTTTACGGGTAGGAAGGGGCGAGTGCCCAAGGCCTCTCAGAAGTCTGTGTTGCTATCCGACCAGTGTCGATTCTTTGGTATTCTTCATTTCTCATGCCTTCATTAATACATGCAACCCTTTCTTTGTATCCCTTCTCCTTTTCGTCTTCCATATGCATTCAATCTTCCTGCTAGCCAGGTCAGCTATAGGTGTTATCCTGTATACCAAGATTAATCGATGCATCACTAAGCTTTGTTATGTATGTTTTGTTTCATTTTTCCCGATGTTGAAATGGACAACAAAGGTGGATGATTGTTAATACTACCGTTTTTTCAAAATATAAGACGTTTTGATACATTAAAACAACCTATCAAAACATCTTATATTTGTGAACAGCGGGAGTCGGCTTACCCAGAGAACAGTATCTGAACGAGCAGAGTAAATAAAAACAGAGCAAGGGGATTTTTACTGACATGGCAGATTAATGGAGTATGCCTGCTAAGAATTCAAGCTTGTCCTGTCCTTTGTGGCAATCCGCACAATTGGTTTGCCATTAGTAACGAATTAGCTAACTCGCATGAATTCTTACATGAACTAATTACAGGGGGCAGGCATGAACTGGACGGAAGTCAATTTAGTTACACATATCACACCAACTAATCAACAACTCAGTGTGTCTAATTATTCAGATCTCCTCCTCCTGCTGCTGTGGACGTTGGGCGAGCCGGCGGGGTCTTGGGCCGTGGGCATCCTCGACATCGGAGTCCTCCTCCTCGGCGATGGGGTCGAGGCAGCCCTGCGCAGCACGGCGGAGGCGCAGCCGCTGCAGGCGCATGACGTGGAGGGTCTGCGGCGGCGCCGTCTCATCGGCGGCAAAGCGGACGACTGCGCAGGATCTCGCGGCGGAGGCCATGGATCGGCAATGGGTGACGTCTCGTAACTAAGCTTGGCTGGAGGGCTTGCTTGCTGCTTGTGCTTGTGCGCTGGGCTGTGAACTGTGGAGGGAGACCGCAGCCGGCTTGGTCTTCTTTATATAATGAAACCGGCGACGGAGTGGAGTGGCGGAGCACGCGACCGGCGAGCCACATGTGTGGCCACTGGCCGCCCACCGCGTACATACGTAGCTTCCTTTCCTTCATTCATATTCCAGGTGGTTATTGTTAGTTGCTGCCTTGCTTGTTCCACGAGCAAAGCAAACATCCATTGCATGCTTCGGTGGCGCCACGTCCGCTCTCTTCAGGGCTAGTTTGGTGACGGGGGTATTACCCCTGGGGCAGCAAATCCTGATCAGGCGATTTTTTAACAGACGAGATCTCTTTCCTTTCACAGATTTGATTTCCCTCTTGATCGCTATGAAGAGGACGAGTGGATTTTCATTTCAATCCTTGGAGGCGTGGATAAATCTCCGAGAAAACTGTTGGGAAACCGACTATGGCCCCATGCGGGGCCCACCCTTTCTTGGGTGAAGGTTTTTTCCCTTTAGGGTTTGGTCCTTTCCACCTACTCCTCTCCTCTTTATATATACTCATTGTATTGTATGGAGAGAGACACCACTTGATAATAAAGATCAAGTTCAGATTATTTCTCTGTGTCTTTTTACTTTTCGCATCTGTGATTGTGTCGCGTGTACGACTATTTCGACTACGCTCCAGTTCCACGCCCTTGGACCGGACTCGCCGGCAAAGGTTGTGGAACACGTTATCAGCACGAGCTCCGCCGACTGATCTGCCTCGAGCCTCCATCAAGCAGGCTCTCTTCGTTCATCGAGGAGAAACGCGTGTGGCGCCCCATGGAGGAAACATGCCTTGCTGACAATGGAACGACAAATACCATCCTGAGAGATGATAAGTACTTCGAGTCAATTCAAAAGTCTTCGGGTAGTATTATGACGTTCGCCGGCTGCGGTCCGAAAATAGTTGACTCCGGACGAGCTACTTTTGTACTCCCCATGGGAACAACTTTGGTCATTAATGACGCGTTGTTGTGCCCAGAAGCTACTCGCACTCTCTTGAGCTTCAGAGCTATCCGTGCTAATGGTTTTCATATTGAGACCGATGACGAGGGTGGTAAGGAATACCTCCTCATCACAAGGCGCGATGAAAATGGTATCAATGTCCTCGAAAGGCTTCCTTCATGGGACACGGGGCTATACTACACAAAAATTGTAGCACCGCCCGTGTACGTTACCTTAAAAATTGTTTTTCGAAGCTCTGAACTATTTTGCCTATGGCATGATAGATTAGGCCATCCCGGCCTGAGAATGATGAGGAACATAATTAACAACTCGAATGGTCACAATGTCAATGTGAAAAACTTTCCAAATCCCGATGATTTCGTGTGCTCCGCATGCGCTACACGGAAGTTAATCATTAGACCATCCCCCTTAAAGGTGAAGGATGAAATCCCCGCGTTCTTGGAGCGCATCCAAGGGGACATATGCGGTCCGATTCAGCCCCTCTCGGGGCCGTTTCGATACTTTATGGTACTCATCGACGCTTCCTCAAAATGGTCCAATGTTTGCCTGATGTCAACACGGAACCATGCATTTGAAAAGTTGATCTCTAAGATCATACAAATGAGGAATAGATTCCCTGATTATCGTATTAAGTCCATCAGAATGGGCAATGGTGAAGAATTTACTTCAAAGGCATTCGATGATTATCTCATGGCGATGGGAATTGCAGTCGAGCACTCAGTACCGCATGTCCAAACGCAAAATGGACTTGCAGAGGCTTTGATAAAAAGGATTAAATTCATTGCCAGACCGCTCCTTCAGGGTTGTAATTTACCAACTACATGTTGGGGGCACGCTGTGTTGCACACTGCTAAACTCATCAATTTTTGACCATCGGCCTACAACATCCATTCTCCAATGCAGCTTGCGCAGGGGTCGGCACCGAAAATTTTCCACCTTCGCAGGTTCGGTTGCCAGGTGTATATACCGATACCACCACCCCAGCGATCAGCAACGGGCCCGCTCCGTAAGTCAGGGATATACGTTGGTTATGAGACTATGTCCATAATCAGGTATCTGGACCCCATGACAGGTGATTGTCATACGACCCGTTTTGCTGATTGCATTTTTGTAGAGGATCTTTATCCGACTTTAGGGGGAGATAATAAACCCATTGATGATAAAAGTAGAGAAATCACGTGGCAAGCCACGGGGATCCACGCTCATGACCCGCGCACTGCTGAGACAAATAAAAAAGTCCAAAAGATAATAGATTTGCATGCATTAGCGAATCAACTGCCTCATCACTTTAGTGACTTGAAAACGGTGACAAAATCGCATGTGCCCACGCGCAATGCTCCGGAAAGGGTTGAGATACCGAAGTTAACTAATGGTACACCCGCTCCCGTCCAAAGGCCTAAAAGAACGCGAAATCCGGATTCTCAAATCCCAAGTACTCGGGGGCGCCCGACGAAGAAGGATAAGAGAGATTTATCTCAGACAATCACCAAAGCCCCGAGAAACAAAAAGGGGAGCCAATTGAGATCTGGCGCAAGTACGGAAATTCCTATGCACGCGATTCCGGACTTGAACGTCCCTATTGAGGGAACATCCAGCGGAAATGTGAGTACACACATCGGCGCGGAAAAGCTAAAGGACCTCGCTCCTGTAATGGGGAAAACGGTAGAGCAAGAGGTAGTGCCAGATGCGCCCCATGACGAAATGTCCATAAATTATATAAATACGGGAGATTCAATGAACCGAGCAATGGCAATTGTCGACATTAACTTTGCTAAGAAAATTGCCTCAATCATAGATCCTGACCCTGAGCCTAACAGTCTCGCTGATTGTAAAAGGAGGTCGAATTGGAAAGATTGGCAGAAGGCAGTTACCTCTGAATTATTCTCTCAACAAACGGAAGGTGTTTGGACTTGTTAGTCTAACTCCTCCCCACATCCGCCCTGTTGGCCATAAGTGGGTTTTTGTTCGTAAGAGAAATGAGAGAAATGAGGTTGTTAGGTACAAAGCAAGGCTCGTTGCTCAAGGGTTCACTCAATGACCTGGTGTTGATTTTGAGGAAACTTACTCTCCAGTCATGGATGGTATAACCTTTAGATATTTGATCTCAATGGCAGTAAATCTGGACTTAACAATGAAATTGATGGATGTTGTCACTGCTTACCTGTATGGTAACCTGGATTCGGATATTTACATGAAGGTGCCGGAAGTTATCCCCATACCGAATCAAGATAGAGCAAATCGGGGTCTATACGATATTCTTCTCAAGAAGTCATTGTACGTACTTAAACAGTCTGGTAGGATGTGGTATAATCGTTTAAGCGATTTCCTTCACTAGAAGGGCTACACGAGCAACGATGATTGCCTATGTATCTTTATACGGCGATCCCAAGATGGATTCTGTATAATCTCGGTGTACGTGGACGATTTGAATATAATTGGTACACCTAGAGATATTGAGGAAGCGAGTTCCTATCTGATGTCGGAATTCGAGATGAAGGATTTGGGTAAAACCAAGTTCTGTCTGGGTCTGCAACTTGAACATTCCACTGCTGGGATTCTGGTGCACCAGTCTGCCTACACCCAGAAGGTGTTGGAGAGATTTGGATTTGATAAGGCATATCCTTCTAAGACCCCAATGATAGGGAGGTCTTTGCAGCAAGATAAGGACCCGTTCAGGCCTAAGGAAGAGGGGGAGGAAATTCTGGGACCGGAATTCCCCTACTTGAGCGTCGTTGGAGCACTCATGTACCTCGCGAATTATACACGGTCGGACATCATGTTCGATGTCAATTTGCTTGCTAGGTACAGTTTTGAGCCTACCAATAGACATTGGAAAGGCATTAATGACATCTTCTGATACCTACAAGGGACCAAAGATCTTGGGTTGTTTTATAGAAGAAATCAAGACCTATCATTGGTAGGCTATGCTGATGCTGGGTACCTGTCGGACCCACACACTTCCAAGTCATAGACTGGATATGTTTTCCTTTGTGGTGGAACTGCAATTTCCTGGAAATCGTCTAAGCAAAGTCTTGTATCAACTTCGACGAACCACTCAGAAATCATAGCGTTGTATGAAGCATCACGAGAGTGTGTGTGGCTTTGACGGATGATTCACCACATTCAGCAGACGTGTGGGCTGAACACCGTACAAACCCCCACCATTATCTATGAAGATAATGCAGCTTGTGTTGCACAAGTTCAGTCAGGGTATGTGAAGAGTAATCTCACTAAACATATCAAACCCAAGTTCTTCTATGCGCATGAGCCGCAGAAGATGAACGAGCTGAGGATTTTGCATACTAAGTCATGTGACAATCTCGCTGATTTGTTCACTAAATCATTACCGGCATCATCTTTTGAAAGGTGTGTTCGTGGAATCGGTATGATGAGACTTAGAGAAATGCCAGACTCAAGGGGAGATTCTTCACACCCCTATCTGTAAATCTCTGACCGGATGATAGAGTACTCAACCTGATGTTGAGTGGATTGTACTCTTTTTCCCTTATGTGAGTTTTCCAGATGTTTCTCATATTGAGGTTTTTGATGAGGCAATTCGTGCAACATGTGGAGACGTATTCTATGTGCTCTTTCTCCATATTTTTCCCAGTGGGTATTCGGAGTTTTTGAGACGTAGGCAATACGGGATGACGGACAAGGGGGAGTGTTGGGAAACCGACTATGGCCCCATGCGGGGCCCACCCTTTCTTGCGCGGTTTTTTCCCCTCTAGGGTTTGGTCCTCTCCGACTACCCCTCTCCTCCCTATATATACCCATTGTATTGTATGGAGAGAGACACCAATTGATAATAAAGATCATGTCCAGACTATTTTTCTGTGTCCCTTTCTTTTCGCATCTGTGATTGTGCCGCGTGTATGACTACTTCGACTACACTCCCGCTCCACGCCCTTGGACCGGACTCGCCGGCAAAGGTTGTGGAACAAAAACGAGAGCGATAAGTCTGGAGAGACCCCGACAACATAAAAGCGAACCAATTTTTCACGGGATGATATGTTGTGGGCTTTTAGCCCGGGATTTTAACGGAGATCCCGACGGGAAAAAACCAAACAAGGCCTCAGTCTTTTTCGATCGTGCCACTTGCGCATATGCTTTACATGTCCACTTCCTTTAGATGTGTTTGCATGCTCGCATCTAGCCTAACCAGGTGTTGGTGGGTTAAATTTGGTTTGTTAGGTTGGCGGGGCTGCATCCACATATACGTTCACGGCTTCACGCGGATCTTAAAGCATTGGTTATGAAGGAACACAACAATCGACTGTTTTTGCAAAGCCAGGCCGGGGCGAGCCACACGTGCCTGTTCGCGTCTCGGCTCGGGAGCGCGGGAGATGCGATAGGTCGGCTATTAACTCATTCACACCGCCCTCTCTCTCACTATCCTCCCCCCCCACCCCCTCATCCCTCATTGCTCTCCTGTTACTCTCTGATGCAATGTCTCTACCGCCGCCCCTAACCCCAACCCCAGCCATGAGCGTTGTATCACTAGGATCGCCAACAGGGGAAACCTCAGGGCAACTATCCTCGCCCCCTCCCCCATCTCCAGCAGGTCTCCACATCTGGACAATGCGCCGGGGCAGGGGACATCATCTGCGTCACCAGCGCAGGGGACACCATCGCCGGCGTTGGAGGGCCAATTTTTTTGAGGGGGAGGGGGGCTCTCTTCGGCAACTCAGATGGAGATATTTTTACCCCATTCAAGGGTTTTACGTAGAGCCGGGCGTGTATATGTCAAACGTGGCCTATTACCTAGTTTACTCAAAATGTGTTGCTCGAGAAGATCTATGTTGTACCTTTGATCGAACACCCTTAGTTGGCAAGCCGAAATGGGTGGTGGCACCTGCTGACCCTCAACCATGACATCGTCAAAGTGTTACCGCGCCTGCTCCATGGTGATGTCGGCAAGGACGACCGGCATGGGCAAAGGCGACTTGGCATTTGATACCTCCCCCATCATCGTTGTCCCGTCCTCGCTCAACTCCGGCGAGCTTGGTAGTAAGTCCACCTTAATGCGTTAGGACAGCAGATTTGTTAGTTACCTGACAAGCGGGCCAACTCGTGCTTCTGCTCCATCGATAGGCTCTTCCATAAGGCTTTATAGGTCGTTGTCATGGCAAGTGCAGGATGTGGCCGCATTTATATAGAGGGGACACGCGAGGCCGTCGGTTGGATGCTGGCTGAATGAGGACGTCAGAGTGAGTTTCTCGACTGCCGTGTCTGATCAATGCTGGCGGGCGGACGGGCGGGATTCCGATGTGAATTCGACAGGTATCCGTCCTTTCGTGTCTCTTCGACACTAAACATGCACGAAGACCGGAGCTCTAGTTGGCGCCCCGATATGACTCCAATGAGTGATCACGTTGTTCTGGGCTGACACCAATGAGAGGTTGTGCCCCCTCTGGATCGACTGCCGACATTAATGCGTGGCCATTGTTTGTCCCGTGGAGAGAACTTTTTGCGCGAAGGGATTTTGATTGGGAATTGGATGTCCGGAGAGGACGTGGCGGCGGTCCGAACTTCCGTAAAGCCTCCTGGTTTGACTCATTATGTGGGAAAACAGACATACAAATCGACACACAAACGAATATAGAACCATATTGAATGGCAAATAAGATACGGATAGCCTAATCCGAACGATTGCGGAGGCTTGAGGGTCGACGTTGGAGATACCCTTATCTCAAATCTCTACACTATCGGTCCTTTATTTTATTTCCAAACATCCATAATCCATTATCTATTTTTGCGTCAATGTGTTGTTATCGAGATCATATGCGTTGAGCACTTGGAGCACATATCTATTTAGTGGAGCACACATGTGTTGACGCAGATTCGGATAAAAACTTAAATCAGAGTCTTTCCCACCAACTAGCTGGCAACATGTAAAATATTTTGAAGTTTCAAGTCGGCTACACTTTTTAAACATTTTCAAGACCAAGGTGGTTTATGACACCTTGAATGGAAGCTTGGTTGATGAAGGATAGCTGCGCATAAATATTGTTCGGGGAAGCTTTAAATTAACTATTTTCAAAGTTGACGAAAGAAGCGTCAGTCAACTCGGATGAATCGTGGTACTGCTAGCTTAAAAACTGTTCCAGGGACTACTGACGGTGTCCTGGCTCATGGGTCTCTCATCATATTGGTTCCAGCTTGGTGGCCCGGGTCGAGGACCCCTTTTCGGTTTCCATCTAGGGTCACTTTAGGGCACCATTGCGGCTATAAGTAAGGTCTCGAAAGACTTAGCGTGGATGCATAATGGAGGAATCTACTTTCATATACGTAGTCGACTAGGATTCAAGTAACCCTAAGATATTGATCCGGTGTATTATATAAGCCGAGGGACCGTGCTCATAGAAATAGATCAACAAATCTCTCGATACTTTGTACTTTATACACACTCCAACATAATAGAGCACATAAAGAAAATATGGTTTTATCGCCTCAGGAGAGCTTGAAACTGGGTCATGTGTCCCTATTCCCATCATTCCTGAACACCTAGCTCGGGATACCATACGGACAAATATGTCGAATTAGCCTCGACACTTGGAATTCGAGAAGACAAACCTTAGTGGCTACATCCACTGAAAAAACTGATATAATCACTTTATATGAAACATCATGGGAGTGCTTATGGCTTAAAAAAATGATGAACTTTGTCCAATTTTCAAGTGGGATTGATTTGCTATAATGCCCACCAATATCTATGAAGAAAATCCTGCTTGTAGCATATTACAAAATTGAGAAATAAGTATTTTGCAAATGAAGTCATGCGATAACCTCGCTGAATTTTTACCGACTTCTTTGTTTCATAAATATGTAAGCGGAATTAATTAGTACGAGACAACTTCATGACTATTAATCTGCAATTGTAGAGGATCACAATAACCTACGAGGTAGTATCACAAAATTTATTGCTTCGACACAAGAGGAGTCATTTTTTGTTATAAACCTTAGCAATTGACTAGTCAATTCAACCATACCTGGACACAAATACTTGTTTGATAAAATGTATTAGTATCAAAATAATTTAGTTGTGATATTTGAATAGCAGCAATAGTAACAAAAAGCAGTAATTCTCATAAGTTGCAAATAACTAAATAAAAAATATATCGAATCATAATACAACGAATTAGAATCACAATTGACTGAGAGTATATCACAATTGGGGTTGATCTTGATCGTCCGTATTTCTTTTGATACAAAATATAGTACGAAAATGCACATGTACCTACACAAGCGGGTACATGTCATATCTACACCCTCCATTAAAGCACACTCTTCATTTTGGTTTTATCTCTCTTTGTATAATTGTATTATTTCAATCTAATGGAACCGTTGTTGGAGTGTGAGTATTGATACAAAATTTTGATCCAATTCCGGTCTTGCTTGCCTTATTCATTGATTATTACCTTCATGAATCTACTAATTCTGTAGGATTCGCCCGTTAGCTAAATTTCATTTTGATTTCAATGCTATAGCGTGACACTCGATATGAACCTGAGTGTCTAATTCGAAAAATACAGAATGAGCGCTGCATTTTCATCCATTAAAGAAAAAAGAGAAAATAATATGTACATAAACGTAGAGAAGAAAGAACAAAAAAGCATGTCACTGCAAAAAAATGGAGTGAGTTTCACTATAAACAAACATCATACATGTGAGTGGTCAGAGCTTCTGGCGATGCCTACTCGATCTGGTATAGTTATTTAGAATGACATCATAATAAAAAAAGGAACGGATAAGTTGGTGACTTGGTGTACTATCGCACGGATCTTGATACAAGACGAATGGTGTAGACATATCATGTATCGCTTGTGTTGGTACAAAATCCGCACTCAATATAGTATTATTTTCTACAATTAGGAGAGCGTCCGAAAACTAGATTCGATCTGATGTAATTACTGATTAGGAGGATCATGTCGGGAGCATATATATTCTACACAAATTTTGGATCCGATGAGAAATATGAAATATATTTTGTACCAGACTTTTATATTTTTTTTTATCAAAATAAATATTAAGGAGCATATTTTTTATTATTTGATTGATATAATTACTTGGTATCACTTTTTCGGTACTTTACTTGGCATAGTTAACCAATTTTCTTTGTTATCAATTGCAGTGTATGTTACTGATCATTTGTTAATGATACAATTTAATTAAGTGATGTAACTAGAGTTATTTAAAATTATTGTTTGACAATTCACAAATTATATGTTGCACATGTACATATTTGTAAATATATGCATATGTTCAAGTATAGTTTAGGTTCATTCAATATCATCTTAGAGGTTTCTAAAGAACAGTGTCCAACTAATATCTTAATAGTAACTTCTACTACATTACCAAGTTTGCATTTTTATGGAGCCATATAGAATATAAGTTATATCGCTTGCAAATGTGTCCCAAGTTATACTCGATAATCAGTTCAACATATACACGGTACTGAAATAGCACTGATCATCGACAAACTTAATATGTAAATAATTTAGTTATGCCTAAACAATTTGGCTATTTTGTATGCTCATGTGAACATTTAATTTGATATGGTGGACACAAGATCTCATGGCACTTTCTAATATAAAAGCTTTATCTACAAATTAAACATGAAAAAACAAATTTACATAGATTTCAATACAACCCGCGGGACGTGTATCGGAGAGAGAGACTAACAAATAACTCGACCCCAGGGTAGAGACAACCCGAAGGCATTGTATTGTAGGGTCGAGAAAAGACCCTGAACGCCGTCTTGCGCATCATAAGTATACACAACGAACACATCATCTTGCACATAGCAGCAAAGGGCCTTCTTTTCGTGAGAACTAAAATTTGAACCCTGGTCGGTAGCACCACTCCAGAAGGTCTCTGCCACCGTGCTAAATAAGAAGAAAAGTGATTGTCCCCACCACTCTTTTGACCGAGAAAACAAGAATCAATGAAGTACGAGGATGTTCAAAAAAATGAAGTATGAGGCACATGTTGCCATACTCGGAGTAATATTTTGTCATGTCTTCTGATTAAAACAACTAGGTGGTGGTGGGTATGTTTGTACCTAAGTTTACCAATATGTAATACCGAAGAAAGTAGCCATGTTGTGTGAACCATACATGCTTTAATTAATAAAATTTACATAAGTTAATTAATTAAATTGCATTATTTAAGTAAAAATTGGCATGCTATAATTAGCAATGTTTTCATGCGGTAACATGACCTATGTAATAAAATTTCAGTGCTCTATATCATAAATCTATGACATATCCATAATTATATATATAGGGATTATAAATTTACAATCATGAAAACATGGTGCCACGGACAATTATAGGTACTTTGACATGTACATCACAGAAAAAGAAAACAGATATTTTTTTTTGTTCACATGACGAAAATTCTGTAGATTTTTTTTTCTGAAAACCATGACATATTTTGGGGAACATTGTAAATAGTCAAAGACACATTTTGAACAAATGTTTTTATCTCAACAGGGAAACTTTTGAAGAAATTTAAAAAGTTGCATTACAAGATTTAGTGGCTGGGAACAAGCATGAAAAAATTAGAATTTTTTTAGCTCGCGTGGAATTTTTTTGATAAAATTGTTTTTATAAAAAATAAAGGGAAATTTAGGGAAAATGCAATAGTCACACGGCAAATTTAAAAAAATCTAGTTGTCTCTAACATAGCAACTTTTGGAAAAAATTAATGTACGCATGGCAAAAATAATGATAAAATTGGAATTTTTTTAGTTGTTGACATGGATAAAGAGTTAACTTTGGCATATAGAAAACAAGGAATTTTTGGGGGAAAACGTAAATCGGTTACATAGAAAATTTAGAATTTTGTAATTTGAAGCATTGCAAAAAAAGTTTGTACTGGTCCACATGGCAAATTTAGAAAATTAATTTCACTAAGTTGAAGGCAATGTTGGGAAATTTAGTAAATGGTTATATGGAAAAATAATATAAAAATGAGTTTATAAACCACGGCCAATTTAGGATTAAAATAGGTTAGTGGTGACATGAAAAGTTTTTGAAATTCTCCACTATAAACATGTCGAAGTTTTTGAAAATTCGAAAGACGGAATGGACTGGATTGGCGCAGAAGAAATGGTGAAGATGGAGAGAAGAGTTTTTTCAGGTTCAGAGCAGAGGAAGAAGATCTTCAGAGCATGACTGATTATGCATGGACTAATTACAACATGCACCAATGAAGTGCACACCACAGGAGTGCATATATCTTGCTAGTATTTTTCTACTAAACACTGTGTCTAAATTTTTTTTGAACATAAAAGATTAGGGTCTCGAAGACCCCCTGCTGCATTATATTAAATCAGTGGTACACATTATAGACTATCCCCTTTGAGGGTAAGAAATTGCAGATTGGGATTAAGAATTACATAGAGGACCCTAGAACTTTATGAGAAAAAGCAATCGGGTCCTTGACCATCGAAAACGCGTCTTTTCCACCGCTGGTCACGGCCAACACCAAGGTCGTCGGGGACTACTCCACTTGGGACCAAGATGCCGAAGAATGCCACACTCGCGGGGCTGTAAGACCTCCACTTAGGCACGCCGACCAGGAGGTTTGTGGAGAACGGACGTCGGCTCGCTGCCGGAGTCGATGAAGCACTGAGAGGCCGCCTTTCGGCCAACAAAGTCGACGGCGGGTGGCCGACGAGGCACCGCCGAGAATGAGCTCAAGAAAAACGCAACAGCAGATCTGGGAGAAACCTCACCACGGCACACATCCGAAAACTTCTTTTTTTCATCATCATGACAGCCAAAGGGGAATAGAGGATGCAGAAAACGGAGCGGAGCAGCCCACCTCGAGGAAGATAGGGCGAGATTATTGCTTGGGGCCGTCCGAGTCCGAGCCGCCGTCCACGATGAACGCCGGAAGACGAACAGGAGCAGCACAAATAAAATCTGCCTACACGCGAGCACACACACCCCGCTTCACCCCAACCGGCTACGCCGGCGGAGGGAGCAGAGAGCAGGAACAAGGAGAGAGGAGAGGAGCGGTGGGATAGGAGCGGGTGGGAGAGAGTTCTGTTGCCACCGGAGAACCGGTCCAATTGCTCCAGCTTTTAGAGCTGGCGCTTCTCCTTTTGTCCCTTTGCGAGTCCGCGGGGAGTTCGTCGTCTTCGCCGCCGCTTCTGCTGCTGCTGCTACTGCCAGCGTGGTGGTCGTCCTCCTCGGCGATGGCGTCGAGGCAGCTCTCTGCAGCTTGCCGGAGACGGAGCCGCTGCAGCGCCACAACATGGAGGGTCTCCGGTGGGGCCGCCTCGTCGGCGGCGAATCGGAGGCCGGTGGAGGACGTCGCGGCAGGGGCCATGGATTGTAGTCGTGACTCGTGATAAGTTGCAGTGGCGCAAATAGGTTTCTTCGCCTGCTGCCGTAGCTGTGCAGTTTGTTCAGCGAGGAGCAGAGCTCTCAGTTTCCTTTATACTGTACAAGTTGGCGAGGCCCTCCGGTGGTGGTAATGGAGCACGAGACCGGACATGTGTGTGGCCGTCCGGCATTGCCGCGTGCGCACGCAGCTTCCTTCCTTCCAGGTAGGTTCTGATTTTCGATCTAGGTCGCTCTCCTCCATTTTCATTTTCAGTCGCTCTCGATCGCTAGCTCCACGGCAAAAGCAAATCTACCGCCTAAGTTGTGCCACGCACGCCATTTCTCCGCAAGTATCTTGTCTACTCTTTGTCCGATTCTATCGGCATCAATCACATGATGCACGCGGAAAAACGTGCTCAATTCCCTGCTCAATCGTACGCACCTTTGGAATCCCAATCCCAAATCAGAAACCTTGGTCACTCCTCACTTCTTCAACCGAAAATGTCGGTCACTTCTCGGTTGAGCCCTCTTCTTGTTGCTTTCATTAAAATGAAATAAAACCTTGTATATATGGATACGTCCTCTGCGAGGTATATGAACAAAATCTTCTAGGTACGTATGTGCATCTGTAGTGTTGCATACACGGCCTCACTTCCTTTTCACACATACAACCTCTATAGGCTTGAATCCGAGCTCATGGACGTACGGATCCTACTACCGATCGAATAAAGGAGCCTTCGTGTCTTTGCAATTCCATGTTAGGTCTCTCTATTTGGACTTGCAATATCTCACGACAACATCACGCTTCTCTTTTTTATTCTCGTTTATATATAACTATCTCTTTACCGGGCTAGTACATGCTGTCATCTCTTTTTGAATAAAAAATTGTATATTTTCATCCCTACTTTTACGATAGTTATGAAATGGGCCCTCCACTCCTACTGAGTATTTTTCATTCACCGGGTTGCTTTCAATGGTTTTGTGCCAACGTTGCATGGTTCTCGCTGCTGACCTAAGTTACTTCATCCTCCAACTCACATCCATCTCTCTGTCTATCTCTCCCCCTCATCATCTTCGGTGGCGGAGTAGTAGGACAAAACAACCCAAGGAATGAAACACTCCGATGTTAACAATTGAGGGAATAAGTTTTTCCTAATTTTGAAGTTGATGGACAATTCTTAACTTGGTAAAATCGATGCAGCCTGTAGCAGCCCAGGCAAGCAAACACGCCGTGGTGAATGTCTTCTGTTGCAGCGATGCGAAGAGATCTTTTGGCCTGCTGTGGGGTGATGTTGGTGATGGTTAACGATGGGTTAAGCAGAGCAACTCTGTTTCTTCTCTATATAAAGCCGGCGAGGCGGGCCGGAGACGACGGGCGGAGTGGTACCGGAGCACGCGACCGGCGGTGTGTGTGGGGCGTTTACGCGTTCGCAGGTTGTTGTGCCGTCTTCATTAATTTTCGGTCGCTCTCCTCGCTTGCTTGTGCCACATGGCCTTTTCTCTGCAAGTATCTTCTCTGATCATGCCACGTCGTACCTACGCATTCTCAATCATACGCGCGTGGACGCCACATACACTTACATGGCCTAACTTGCTTAGCTTTGGCACGCGCAAAACATGGTTAATTCTTCCTTTGGTTGCCCGGCAAGCCTGCATCAGTACACTTCTGCAATCTTATTCTCATGCATGTATGTATGCTTGACTCAGAAGCTCATCGATCGGTTTTAGTCTAATTTCCACTATATAGGTCCGGTTACTTACAAAGACGTATTCCGTCAGTTTTTTGAGTCAATTGTTAAAAATCATCACATTTCAATCAATATTTGTGAAAAGCCACCGAATCAATAGCAGTTTGCAAAAACCACCGAATATTCGGTAACAATGATGCAGGAAACACTAAATCTTCGATTAAGTGTATTTTAACAACGAAACTAATCATTCGATCCAACTCGTCAGGCCACGTGGCAAATGGCCAACGGTTTCGACGGGACGACCGATAACCCCCCATTATGACATGTGGAACTCCCATGCTAGTCAAAAAAAAAGTATAAAGAGCAGAGCAAGAAGTGTGTGTGTGCGGTAAGAAGTCGAAGCTTGTGGGATCCCTCCCTTGTGTCAATTCACACAATTTGTTGGCGATTAGCAGCAAATAATTAACCTTACTTGCATATATTCATTGCATGGGTGGACTAATTACAGAAACATGTATGAAATGGACGGAAGTATAGTAGTAGTAGTACATTTTTTTTGGAAAAGGTGGACGGAAGCAGATCTCTTGTATGGAGTCACTAGCCCGTACTTGATTGTCCATAGTACTACTAACTAATTAATCACTCAATGTGTCTAATGAATCTAACTTTGACACCAGGCCTATCGATGGGTTGTTACTTGTGCCTGTGTGCGGTGCGCGATCCAGCAGGCAGTTGATGATGGTCGCCGTCGACATCAGAGCCGTTGTCCTCCTCGGCGATGGGCTCGAGGCAGACCTCCGCCATGCGGCGGAGGCGGAGGCGCTGCAGGCGCACGACGTGGAGGGTCTTGGGCGGCGCTCCCTCGTCCGCGGCGAGGCGAACGGCGGAGCAGCTGGGTGTGGCGGCAACGGCGAAGGCCATGGTTGGCGTCTCGCGAGCTAGCTAACTTTTGCAACCAGTCCAGAGGAGTCTCGCACAAAGAGGTCGATGGATTGACGACGGAGCTAGCGAGGGTTAGCTGTGCTTGTGCGCTGGGTGGTCGGAGTGACTGAGTGAGGCATGTACAGGCTCATTATATAGACTCCAGGTTGTACTATGTAGACGAAGACATATCTCTACTCCTAAAGGGGGAGTTGGTACGTCGTCCGTCGAACACCAACTCCCCCCTCCCCCATCGAATCCCACCTTTGCTAATGAATCCCACCTCCGATTTTGGCATTGATTCCTTTCCAATCAAACCCAACCTTCCGGTTTCTCATTGATTTCTTTCCTACTGAACCCCGCATCTCTTCTTTAGGCCCCGATTAAAAGGTAGTTTTCCTGTCAATTACATGCGCAAAATATTGTCAGGATCAATTTTCCTCACCTACGATCCTTTCTCGATCCATCCACATGCCCACGCCGCCGGAGCCGGCTACGGGGCAAAGCACGAGCGACAGGGGCGAGGGATCCTGCACTGTACCAACGCTAGGTCCGTTCACCTCGCCCCGGGACGCAGACACCGCCATAGCGTGGAGTAGCCGATCGCCCTTCTCCTGGCGTCGCGCAAGGATTACAGATACGGCGGCTGATGCATGCGAGTGGGGCGATGGCGAGGACGGGAGGAGCACCAGGTAGAGCGGCAACAAATCCATAATGTGTCAACAAGATGGGACGGGAAAGAAGAAAAGTGCAGCTGCAGGCTGCAGCTTGGCCGCCCAGGTCCATGGCGTTGGACGTGTTCAAGCTTGTATTCCGAATATATTGGTATTACAGCCTGGGAATCATGTGCATCTTACATTTGACGTAAGCTCAACTCGTTTGTCTTAAGTGCAATTAGAAATTGAATTCCTGTAAACTAATAGTTAGAGGTTGAAGCCCGACAAGATGCCTGAAGAAATCAGGTATCGTTCTACCTTCAACTATGATTATTTCTTTTAGTCTTGTATTTTCTGTGCTATTAGGTTTATTGTTAGACCTCTAGAATGTGCGTCTCAATTGAGATCTTCTGATATAAAAATATTACACTTCTTGTTTGATCTAATATGTGGAAGCAATTCAGTATTTTGATTCTTCTTGCATACATAATAACTTATGTATTGTCTTTTGCAGTTGGTTGGAAGATGAAAGCAGTGTGGAGTCAATGGACCAGCGCAATAGATGAATGGAAGTGCAGACGATAGAGAAAAATGTGCTTTTCATCCGGATGCACCGGATTGAATTGTTCAATTATCGTGTCGTTTTATTAGAGAAAACACACCTATCTATTGTGAGCGAAATTGAATTTACTGTTGGGGAGCGAATTAACATCTTAGTGGAGCTAGAGGTAGACCCAACAGTAAGAACATTTGATTTTCTTTTTCTCATGGCAAGAGTAGAGAGAAAAAAAATATCAGATAGGTGCAAAAATAGTGTCAAAATAAAATCAATCTCAGCTATGTATCTGTTTAATTTAGCTTCTGAAGAAATACAAGAAAAAATTGACTCTCGTCACATTTACTTAGATTTCTTGCAACTCAAATTTAGTGTTTCTACAAGTAGAGGTGGTCAACAGGTCTTCAAAACATGCCCAGCAGCCATTGGGTTTGTATTTGCTGCTCGAACCAAAGATGACCCTGGAGCTTCTGATTTCAAACAAGGAGATGACAAGGTTCAATATATTAATTATATGCTTGCTTTTGAATTTTAGGTTTTGTGCTATTCATTGATTGTGAAGCTCCTCTTATCAGGGAAACACTTTCTTACCGGTGAAAACGGCAGCGTTGGGGGTGCTAAGTCATCGCGAGTTTCCACCTCATGCACCTAGCCCATGAGGTACGCAAGCTCCTCGATGCCGGCACTGATCCCAACTTACGCGACTACAACACCCCACGGTTGCAGCTCTGATGATGTGCTGCGGTTTATGTATGTTTATGTACTGGAAGCTTTACTTAGGCATAATGCGAACAAAACCGATTGAAAAGTTAGTGACGTCTTCTCTTTTTCTTTGTGATGATTGTCAAATAATGGAATAAGGGCATGCACTACAGATGGGGTGAAACCCATTATATTACTAATGGTATACAACAAATACTAGAGTGAGGTCATATGCTATAAACTATACTATTTTTTGTCAGGTTAGTTGCAAGAATTATTATTTATCTTCCATTGCAACGCACAGATGTATTTCTGGCTGAGTACATCGGTAGCGGCCTCGACATGGGATCACTCCGTTCTGAACTTCCTTCATTTTGTGGTCAGAATATATGTCGGTGGTACGGTGGAGAAGCTCGAATTTTGGTTATGGCCGTCGTACTTTTCATGCCACACCGCTAGCTCACCTCTCAAATCCGGACGGACACGAATGGATAACAGGGAGCCCTTATGCACCTTTGGCCGGATCCAACTGACCTTCGTGCCAGATGTGCGGGAGACTCCTTAGAGGAATGATGAGGGGACGAGTGACGCCGTGAAGAGTTTGTGAGGCGGTAATGAGAGGAAGTGCGGGCTGACTGTCGTTGCATCGATGGGAGGTGAAATCATGGCAAGGACAGAAGATTGTGGCGACACTGTCGTGCCGATGATAGATGGTTGGGAGAATGAGATTTGAGTGTGAGCATTGTGTTGTGTCATGAGACGAGAAAGTGAATGGTCGGGGAAACGCAATCCGAGTGCCAACACTTTGTTGTGCCGTGAGAAAGTGAGGTTGTCTGCTTTTGGGAAAGAACCTATCTTATTTTGAGAGAAATTCCACATACTTTTGTGTGATTGTGAAAATATCACATTACCCTAAGAAATCATTTCTTATGAATAATTATCAACAATTTATTTACAAGTGAGCCTATAGTTTATTAAAATGGAGATGCGACTCAATCAAGTAAAAAAACAGTAATCTTCTTGCATCTAGCAACTGACCAATCAATATATATTGTGTATGATCTTATTTTATTATATGTTTATAAGTTCACTTTTATATATCAAAAATAAAAAAGGAGAGCGCTACGCGTCGACTGGACATAATTTAAATCGCCGCTTTTAAAACCGTTTGACAGAAGAGGGTCGTAAAAGAGATGAATCGTTTTGCTTGTAATGACATAGGTGGGTTATTTTTGCCAACTTAAATGCTAAAGGGTTATTATTGAAATCCAATGGTTGATGTTTTATCATGAGTTAAACTGATGGCCAGATATTTCTGATTAACGTGGGATTTTCTAGATTATTTATTTCTTTTGATCCGTATTTTTTTTTAGTATATAATAAATTGAAAAGTTAAAAAGTCCGTTGCAACGCACGGGCATTCTACTATGCGGTTAGTCGTTGGGTTGCCTTCGATTTCAGTCGGCTTCGTTGGGTTGCCCCACCGCCAAAGCAACCCTCGCCGCTTCAGTGCTGCCACGTACGCCCCCTCTTATGTCCTTTTCGATCGTGACACGCATTTTGCTCAACCGGGTACTCCTCTTCGCCAATCATATGCACGTGGACACGTACGTGGAGCCTACTAGCTACTTTTGCGCCGTTTCGTTTCCGGGCACGAGAAGAACGTGTCATATTAACTTATAAATACAAGGAGTAATTAATTGGGCGGCGCTTGAATTACACTGGGCACTGGCACACGCATTGCACGCACGAGGAATTAAGTTCTCGCTTGTTTAATTTGGCGTGTATGCATGTATGCTACAAACGTCGCCGTACGTCCAATCGAAAAATAAATAATTCTCCTGGCGCTTTGTCGTTCTAGGAGCTATATATATATATGTCAGTTGTTTACGTGATGCAGCAAAGCAGAACAATTATTAGTTATTGCAAGCCCCGTATGTGTAGTGATCTTTGTTAGGTACACCAACGTCTGTCTTTTGGTACATTGATCCATCTCCATACATGATTCATGATTGAATACAACAGAATAACAAACGTCCACGCTAGCTCAGGTAACATGCATGTGCCGGAAAGTGCTCAAGTGATCCCGAGCTCATATGAGCTCGGTATAAACAGTAAATTCAAAAAAAATACGAAGAAAATTAAAAAAAAAATTGTGACGAACATTTGTCAAATGTTTGATATGCTTGCAAAATTTCATCACGAAATGACATTCGTGTAATACGCAGCAAAAAAACAAAAACGGAACTCCAAAATGCTGTAAAAAATAACATTTTTGGAGCATCGATTTTGTTTTTTTTGCTGTGTATTCCACGGATGTTATTTTGTGATGAAATTTTGCAAACATATTAAAATTTTGTCAAATGTTCACCACAAAAAAATTCAGATTTTTTTTAAAAAAAAATTGAATTTTTTTCGATTTTACTGTTCACCCGAGCTCATATGAGCTCGCGATCAATTGCTCTTCGTCCGCATGTACCACCTTTTGACTCATCGGGTCTTTTTCAAACAGCCTCTACACAGGTTGGTGACTTCAAGAATCACAACCTATTCATTAGTGTGTGCATGCATCAAACACGTGAAAATCGCAGAGCAAGATGGTTTTTGTACGGCGATGCCAGATCAATGGAGTATGAGTGCTAGCAAGTCAAAACTTGTTCAATCCTTTGTAGCAAAACCCACACAATTTGTTGCTGATCGGTAGCAAATTAGCTAACTCAGATGAATTCATTGCATCGATAGACTGTCTTTCATGAGGCCAATCCAAGGCTTGGGGCAAGACTTGTTACTGTATGTGCGTACCAACAAAACCTTGTGTGCTCTTCTTGTTGTTTGTATGTGTGTATCTTCTCGGCGAAGCCTACACTTGATTTCAGAGCCTTGTGTTTTGAGGTCCAGTTCTCCCTCATCGTTGAGCCGTGTCACGACCGAAGGAGAAGGGCGTGCTGATCGGTAAGTCGACGTCGTGCCATCGGGCATCGGCGGCAAGGATCGAGGTGATGGCGCCCATGGCGTGGAGGCCATCGCCATGAGTAGTTAATCATCAACTATATATAGCATGCGAACAAAATACCATGGAGATAGGACTCCGGCATTCAAACTAGGTACTAGGCTCACTCACGGAGGAAGATATAGAGAAGTAGGGGGAGGGAAAATGGATTAGGAGGGTTTGATCCACTGAATCACGATTAAGTATCTCTGAAAGAAATCAATGAAGTCGAAGACTTGTGAGGTATCGCCGTATCGGCGAAGAATCCAACGAAGGATGCACATCGGTGGGTGCGGTAGGCCGTTGACACGCTCGTGATGAACATGACTTCAAAACATGATGCTCTAAAAAAAATTGTAAGATTCGTCATGCAGTTAAAAGTGTGATTCTACATTAACTTTTTATTTTGAGTTGTATTGCTACATTAACTTGTATAGTATTAATATAAGCAGTCAACAACAGAATTAACATGAAGGTTGCTATCTTCCGGCCAGATTCGACATGATATGCACTTTACATAGTACTAATTCCAAGGTGATTGCGTATCCGGCCTACACTATGAGAGGATATCGTAAACTATTTCTACATTAAAATCAGTTAACGGATGGTTAATTTCGTATATACGCGACATACCCGTCTATAAATACATGCTCCTGACTCCTCTACCTGCATGCACATCACGGCTATAGCGTCGATCCAGTGCGCGACAATGGCATATGAGTACACTGGAACGGGACACCAGACGTGCATCATTGTCATCTTCCTAACCTTCATCGCAGGCCTGCTCGCGCTCTTCTTCCTCGTGTGGAAGAACCAGCCGGCTTAACGGCCGGTCGCCTCCTCCGGTGGCGGTCGGACGAGCGCACGGCCGGCGACTATGTCGAGCACCTATGTAGCCAATATGTTGAGCTAGTTTTTATTTATAGAATAAGTGTCAATGTGCATGTCGAAGGTACGTAATATATGTATCACGTCCAGCAAGTATTATCTAGCTTCTTCTCCCTTCTTCTCTTTTGAGGGGAGCCTCTTCCATTTCTGTCCGTGATAATCCCTTTGAGAGAAAAAAATTCTTGCTTTGAATTGTCTTCTATCACACATGCGACAACCGTTGATTTCAAGAGAATGGGTGTGTTGATACTGAGACGTGGTTTACAATAATACTATTTGCACGAGGTTATATACTAGCGGTTGACGGGTTGAGTATTTTTTTTAATAAAAAAAAGCGATTGTCCATGATGATCATATAGAAAAACAATGTGACATTGATATGATATTTAATAATGGGGATTGCTAAATCTCAATCGAGTAATACTTAACTAAGTCTCAGTCAATGTTATATTCGTGAGATTATGTGTGGAGATTCGTGCAAAGAAAATCAGTTTTTTTTTCTTTTACATGTTCTACTACTTGACTGAGACTTCGTTAAGTCTTAGTCAACTGAGATCTGTACACACCGATTAACAATACCCGACGAGTTGACCTACTATGCTATTTGAACGGATTCCCCTTTGTCCCCTAGGCATGTCGGAACCGCGTGAGTTCCCTAAGGGCGGTGGTCTCCAAAATCGGGATTAGGTTAGGTGACATTCCTCATAACAAAGATGATTCTTACAGTAGGTTGGGAACAATGTTGTCCACGGCTTGTGTCCCTTTAATATACCCAGGTTATTTCGCAAAAAAACATATACCCAGGTTAAAACGACAAGGGACAAGCCCATGTAACATCCCAACACATTTATTTTCAATCTCATTTTCTGCAGGGGAGAAATCCATCAAAAGTTTATTTAAAAGTTACCATTTCAAAAATTAAAATAACGGAGAGGGGTGGTGCGGACTTTCTAACAATTTGAGTTGCACCCATTTTCATTCATTATATTAGTGCAAAAAAGATAATACTAATATTTTTTTTATGGGTTAATTTTGATATTTATTTTTGAGACAAAAAAATTTGAGATAGTTTTTTTTTGAGGATATTATTTTTGAGATAAATAATACTAATAAACTGTGGTTAGGTCAAAGGAAAGCCCAACATTTAACATTCCCATTACTTTTTTTTTCACTGCGCCCCAGTAAGACCCAAGAGTAGCCCCAGCATTTGACGAAGCGCCGGCAGGCTGAACCGTCCGGGCCGGCCACCCAGGTTGGTAGGTCCAAGCCGGACGCTCGCTGGAGAATGTTGCCGTCGTAGATGCGGTGAGTGCTCGATGCCGCATGGGGAGAGACGCTCCCGGAGTAGAACACTGGGTTGTGGATGAGTATGCCCCGGCCGGGGTGCTTTGAGACGAGCCACGGCTGGAACTTGTGGCGGCAGCCCGCCGCCGCCTGAGCAGCGTCGCGCCACGGCCGGCAGATGGCGTTGAAGCGGACCAAGTCGCGGGCGTCGTGCAGTTGATCGGAGATTTGGAAGAGGAGGTCCGTCGGGAGAAAGGCCCATTGGGGATCGGCGGCCGACGGCGATGCGACGACGGTGTCCATCGAACAGAGTAGAACAATGGATGCGGAGATCGATTTACGTCAGGTGTTTAGGAGGACTCAATCGCAACCATGTAGAAGAAGCTTTGATTCCTAGGGTCACGTGGAGGACCCCGAGTCCTACTCGAACAAAAGAGTATGATTCTTATTTTTATGTTTTTACAGTATTACTATTTAGTTGGGAAAAGATACAATGCGAAGTGCGCGCACAGACGTGCGCGCTGACACGCATCGCGATTCTGGTGCAAATTTCGAACCACGCTCACCCTGAAATTAATTCCGCACCCTAATCGGCAAATCGCACTACCCCCATTTCAGCGATGAAGCGGAGGCGTATGCGGCGAGGCAATCTCGTCATTTTTCCCGTCGGCGCCGAGCGGAGAGAGCAGCGACGGGAGGGAGAAGCGCCACAGAAGGCTCGCCGATGAGAGTCCCTTTCGCCATCATCGTCGATTGAATGGCGGTCGGCAAGGGGGAGGCATGCGGTGGGGAAGGCGGAAGGAAACCATCAGGATTCTCAAAAGCAGTAAGGGGTCGGTCAAGCGTTTTAGAGAAGAGGTCGCCGCCGATTATTGTAGATAAAATTATAAACAATAGAAGTATTAGGATAAAAATTGACTTTTCTAGCATGCTTAAAAGTCATCATAGTAGACATTACACCATTTGTTAAAGTAAAAAAAATTATGGATAAAAGGGCAAAACAGGATGATCATCAACACTAGCAAATTGTGCATGTGCACCTGTTGAAATAAGTATACTATCATTTGGGATCGAAGCACCAGTATTACTCTTGAAATTTTATCAAGAGCGCCTCTCATATTGTATCAACTCATCCACATATTGTATCTTTTTCCACTGTACTAGAATAAGTAAGTATACATAGGATGAATTATTCAAAAAGTACATACTACACGGACAAACAATATGAATTAGGGAATAGTAGTAATCTATATATCTTATAAAGTAAAATTTCAGTAAGAATCACTTATGATGTCTATCTCAACCAGGGCCGTCGACACGCATGTGCGAGCTGTGCGCTCGCACAGGGGCTCCAAATTTTAGGGCCCCATCTTGGCGACAAATTTCGTGTAGGAAAAGAGGAGGTGCTCGTTCAATCGATGATGGAGCGTTTTGAATCGAGCCTATTAATCTGTTCGTCGGCGTGCCTCCCGCGGAAGCAGATTCGTGCCTCCTAGAGGCAAGGTCATGCCTCTCTTTTTTCAAAAAAAAAATTATTTTTCACCAAAACGTATAGAAAAACGTGCGAAAACCAAGAAAGCCGAAAAAAACAATTTTAAACACTAAAAATACATACGTACATAAATATTTTAAAAATGAAATTTCGAGGGAATGGTGTGGATGCGACACGTGGCGCGTTGTGAGCCCAGGAAAGTACTCGCTGGGCCAGGCCAGGAACGAATACTTTAGAACTAGTTGCCCCATTTCAATGTGGTTTTTTGAGGGGTATTTCCAATGTGGTTGGGACACCTGTTATTTGTTTCAAAAACAAATTGAGGCAAAGTTAAAAAAAATTGGGGACACCTGTTATTTGTTTCAAATGTGGCCGAGGTAGAGAGTCCCCAACCCTCCAGCCCAAATATCTGCCCATGGAGCGTAAAGCACGCAGCTTAGCTTTTGTGAATTGTCTTTCTATTTCCCCCGGCCATTTTCTGTAGAAAAAGAAATCAAAGCGATTGAAAAAACAAATGTAAAAAATGAATATTGGAGATGGGAGGTATCGATCCCCCTGCCTTTTATAAGCCATATAAATGCTCTACCATTTGAGCTACATCCCCTGTTTATTTACCTAGGCATATTGTTCTTATTAAATTCATAACTGTTTTTTATTTTTTTCGGAGACATGTTTAAGCATGCGATAAGAAAAATAGGCAATAATCCAGTGCTGCCAAGATACACGAATAAATATTTAAATATCTTTTCAAGGTTCAATCTATCGATTAAAAATGCTAATATACCATTCACTACAAACTTGTTCAAGCATATTTCTCAATGTTAGATATTACTGTTATATCATAAAAGGTGTTACTCCCTTCAACTGAGATGTATCTAGCACTAAGTTTAGTGCTAGATACAATAGTAATATCTAACATGTAAAATGTTAAATACATTCATTTAAGCGACAAGTAATTTTGATCGGAGATTTTGTAATATTGTCATCTAGTTGATTATCACGAGTTGTAAAAATATCAAGCAATGAATTTGGTAAAATGAGTTAAAATAATTATACAAGTTCAATCTAAATATATAAATGGATCAACATCGTAGATGATCAATTGTACGAACTTCGGTTGGCTGAGACAGGAATGGATCTTCTCCATCCAACCTCTCCCCTTATTACATACCCTATCTTTTAGGTACATGAAAGCATCGTTGTCTAAATTTCCCACATTAGTTAGCATTCGAAGTTATTTGTTGGCTAGAGACTCATATTTCACATTCAATATAGCCTTCATTTCATCTCTCACATTTTTTAGAGTATCTCTTAAAATATTGTTAACGACATCCTTATTAATATTTTTTATGCAATCTGCTAGACTTTATTCAACCATCACCGCGAGAATGGGGACAAACAAAATTTCTCCTGGCTGGTCCAACCAAACATGTCGGCCAGTTCCAAGGTCAAGGCATGTCTAGCTAGATTGTGAGTTTCTAAATTCATGAATGAAATTACAAGCACTAAAACTAAAGTATCTAATCAAGATCTCTTGATAATGGGGCACTTGTTTACCAACACTTGGTAGAGTTTCCCATGCATGGGCCGTGGAAGAGTTTCCACCTTCCAGCCCATGCAGAGATCAAGCAGCCTATAGCTTTTGTGAATTAACAAAAAAAAATTGAATTACCTTTCTCCATTCCGGCTCTGCTATTTCAGCTACATCCCCATTGATTAAATTTATATCTTATATCATAATTAAAAATTCTAATGAATACCTGTTTAAACAGGAGATGATAGAAAATAGTGCTGCCCAGCTACACAAAAAGGATTCCCCAATCATTCAATCAAGCAACACATATTGAACCTCAAGACCAACTCTGCAACTACACAATGTAGATGTAGAACACACAAGACATAAAAAATTTGCTTCCCAATACTACATACATTGCAACAGATACATAATCAACGAGTACATAAGAGGGGAAGATGGAGCTCAGATCAACCTCTCTTGATCTCCTCCTTCCTTCATTAGGACCTAATAATAGCTTGTACTATTATTAGCATACATGATTCTATATGATCCACAACAAAAGCAAAATTGGCATCCATCAGATATTCGAAGCTAAGATGGGTGGATGGATGGATGGACACCAGCTAGTAACAGAGATTATTGAGGACGTACTGTAATTATAAGTAGCATGCAGCCTGCCGTGCATGAAGGGTGCTTGATTATTAGTAGTTTACTTTTAATTAGGGGCATTTGGGTTTGCCGTTCTTGGTGTTGACCATCTCGGCATAGCAGGGGCATTCGCCGCGAGTCTCCTGGCTGGTGCCGGAGGGGACGCAGTTGCACTTGCCGCAGCAGATGTTGCACAACTTGTTGCACATGCTGTTCTTCCAGTTCCTGCCGCACCGCACCTGGCACGCCTTTGGGCAGTCTATGCCGAGGAGAGACCTCCCGCCGTCGCCACCCAACACCTGCGCGGCACGTAGACGAATTGATGCACCAGCCAACTTAATCAAAAGTTTGAACTAATAAAAAAAAGCTAGACACTATATTTATATTTATATTTCAACATAGATATATATAGAGCATGCAATGGCAACACGATATATATATAGAACCGAGGACTATGTGGATATCTTGGAGAGTCTGAAATTGTGTGGAGAAGTTATTGACGGATTCATTGTGGCTGGATGAAAAAAGATCCCCTGCGTCCATGCATACATGATTCGGAAGAAGAGAAAGATAATGGAGGTGGGAATGTTGATCTATTTGTTTACCGGGGAGAAGCCATGCGTGGCCTGCTGCGCGTCGACGACCACGAGGAGGGCGACGGTGACGGCGAGGGCGAGGAGGAGAGGCCTGGAGACCGCCATTGATAGGATATGAATAGGGTAGGATGATTGAGGAGATGGAGCTAGAGTTGGCTGGTTGGTTTAGGAAGCTCGAATGAATTGAGCTATATTTATGCGTGAAACAAAACACATTGCCGGCATTAATAGTAACAAGTCCGTGTCCTCCGGGAGCGCGCGCGCGCATCTTTCTCTGCCTCACGTCTATTTATGATCAACAACTACGGGGTCCCTTTTCTATTGCAGACGACTAGCTAATCATGAACCGAACGCAGAGAGAAGCTAATTAAGCTAGCCAGAGAAATGAATGGAGCAAGATTTGTTTCACGTGCTACTGATCTTTTTTTTTTGCGAAATAAACTGGAGTTCTATTTCGAAGTTACAGAGCTACAGTCAACTGACAAAAGTTCAGCGATACAGAGCAAGATTTGTTTCACGTGCTACTGATCGGTAGGTAATGTGGATTAAGTAGTATGAAGAAACTGGGATTTCACTCACTGGTGAGGGTGAGCGCGAGCAAAGCTTGATTGATTACCGTAAGCAGCTGCTGGTGATCGTCATGGCCACCCCGAGCCGGATGGTGCGCGTCCACGACCACCGCCGCTGCCAGCGCCACCACCACGACGGCGACGAGGAAGATGAGAGGAGTACGCTTGGTGTTGGTGGATGCCATTGGCATATTGGGATGGGGATGGAGGAGATGAGGGAGAGGATGCAGAGTAGTATAGCTACTATTGTCGGTTAACAGTGTGTCACGCCAAGGGTGCCTTTTCAACCTGCTGTGTGCGTGTGTTGGGTGAGTGCTGGTGTGCCCTGGCCGTGTGCAACTGCAACTGCACACACGACGACACCACACGCATCAATGGCGTCCAGCTGCACTAGCTACTATGGCACGTACGATGGCGAACAGAGTGCAGTTAGCGTGCTGTTCCCGTCGTGGACTCGTGGGTGACAGACACAACCAACTATACATGCCACTGCCACTGCAGGAATAGAATGGAAACAGCAACAGACACGAGTGCAGCGCACCGACCGCCATGACCAGCACCCCAAGATGGTGACATTTGTGGAGAGGCTCATCAATACTGGCCTCAAATGAACGTGGTGAACAATGAGAGGTAGGTTTGGATCCCTTTCTAACATTTTATCTTCATCCAACCATGCTTTACAGCTAACATCAACGATCGACACCTCCTTCTAATTGCAGCCATCTACTATCTAAATGGACTTAACTATACTACCTATAGGCAACACATGCATCATCAAGCTTCCATATGTGTCTAATAAAAAGGATCTGGCCAAAAAGATAACAGTAATTAGAGTAGGTAACAGAAACTAGTTGAGGGAGTAAACAACTTCCATCACCTTTTGGTTAGGGGCTGCATTTAACATTGCTTGGAAAATGCCGGTTCTGCCGCAAAGCACAAAGCACACAAGTTTGCCTTTCAGCTGACAAAAAAAAAAGGCTATAAGCAGGTCGTCCTACTACTTTAGATCTGAGAAATATGTAGAAACAAATACTGACAGGGTAACCGAATCATGGTGACCACAATTCACGACTAAACTCACTAATTCCATTGGTACATTTGATTTACTGCAGCAAATGTTTTGCCCAGCTACTCTGAGCTAACTACAGGTGTGAGAAATGAACGGGAAGACCAGCAATCTACCGCCTTCCCAAATACTGCATCATGCTTTTGCTTCTTGAGGACCATATATCAGAGTAATTACATAAATGCACATCAGTGTCAGTGTGTTCTACAACAATGATATTTTCCTGACTCCATGTTTTATCATCGGGGCCAAAATGGGGGAAAACCGCCACGAAATGCCCAGGAAACAACCTGCTACAGCAGCGAAACCTGAAATCAGGGTACGTCTTCAATGTTCAGTGCAGAAGAAACTTGGAAAAGCACAAGTTATGAGAGAAACAAAAACTTACAGATGTTCATTCTGCAGTACACTGCATTTAGCAGATGACAAAGTTAAGACAATATGTCTGTCCTTCTCGCACTAGTCACAAAAATGTACTGGTTCTGTCAGAGATATCAAAATCCTATAGAAAAGAACATAATTGTAGATCGTGCCTGATGCATCTATCATGATGCAAGTCGCCCGAACAAAATTCCACTGAATACCAAAGCTCCAAACCACTTATTCGACACAAACCTGCAGAGTAGGCAGTAAACATAGTGAGTTTACACACTTAAAAAGGGGTGTAAACATCAATTGTTCCAAATTCTCCATGATTTTAATGTAAAGAAACATTACTTCCTGTTGCAATCTGCGCGGTCAGATAAGTCAACAGTTGAAATCTGCCATGCCAAATGTGCAGCTGCTGCTGTCAGAAGAGGGTAGTAGGGCCACGCTTTCGAACATAGTTAAAGCATGCAGTCATCAATATAATGTTAAAAACAATATACTCTTCATAGAACATTAGATTCTGAGTAGTGAGCACCAACCAAGTTCAGCATTGTAGCCACTGAGTGCTAAGCTGCCAATTGATGCAGCGCCAAAGGCACTGATCCATTGCTTGGTCGAATCCCCAAACCTTAATGCTGTGGACTTAACACCTACTTTGAGGTCATCTTCTTTGTCCTGACAAGTATTGGGATACCACCATAAGAGACCACAACAATCCCGATAAGATGATTTTGCACACTTTAGCTATGAAAGAACACGACTAGTAAGATACCTGATGTGCATATATGGTATCGTACACCAATGTCCAACATATACCGGCAGTATACAGTGGGAGGATGACTGCTGGGTCTAAGCTCCCTTTGATAGCAGCCCATCCTAACAAAGCTCCCCAGTTGAAGGTCAAGCCGAGATATGCCTGAGGCTGTTCAAAATTGCACCGGAAGTAATTTAAATAATCACTGTCTGTACGCAATATCGTCGTAGTTACCTAGCATATATGTATTACATACCCAAAATGTGAACCTCTTCATCAGGGGATAAGAAAACACCAAAAGAAGAGAAGATGCCCCAAGAACACGGCTACATGGACAAATGAGAAAAATTTACAGGTGAATATTACTACAATGATAAAAGAAATATGCATCTGACAGACGAGCAATAGACTTGTAAAGATTCTTTATATCACAAATGTCAATTACTATACAGTTTGTTTGGATGAACTTTGAACCAACAGACAAACTTCATTCCAGTCACACAAGCAAAAGAACGGGCAATTTACCTGAAGTTGTTCAGTTGGAGAAGAATGCCCAATCCCAGTAGTAGCTGACCTCCAAGGAAGCACACTCCTTGAGAAGGGGTTAGAGCACCTGATGCGAAAGGCCTGCTTTTGGTGCGCTCAACCTACACGTATCCATCATCAATTCATAATGCATGATCCACTTGACTATTGTAATTCAGCAGCAGCAGAACACACAAATCTAAGAGTATGACATACATCCAACTTATCTATAACCTTTCTTACTCCTTCCATTTCTATATACTAAGCCACTTCATATTTTATGTCTAACTTTGAACATTAATTTTACCAATAAAATGCGAGCTATCTGACACAAAAAGTATGTCATTGTATGCACATTTCAAAGACTTTCTCATGATATATATTGTGACATATAGCTCATACTTTATTGACTAAAATTATAAGTCAAAGTTTGACATGAAAAATAAAGTGGCCTTGTATATAAGGAAATAAAGGGAGTAGCATATTTTTCTCTCCATTGTTTCAATATGCTGTTAGTTTTAGCTGCTACTGATATACTATGGTCAGGCCTTTTGACACTTAATTTTGCTACATTCCTGCTAAGCTGTAAGCATATGACACATTTGAAATGACAGCTGATCCCTTTTCATGTTCTCAGATATAGCAATCTGAACAGCATTTTTCAGTAACACGCAAGGTCTGAAGTGTTTGTCTGCAACCACACACAGGAAACAAAAATGCAGAATCACCTTGTTATCAATGTCGCGATCGAGAAGATCATTCACCGTGCAACCAGCCCCCCTGAGGAGTACAGCTCCGCATCCAAAGAGCGCCAGCATTTTCAAATCAGGGAGCTCCCCCGGCATCGCTGCTATTGTGATCGACCTACGAAGCAAAGGTCAAAAGGAGTTCTTTAAGTAAGCTGGTACTCCTTGGTTAGGCATAACAGGGTAAGAGAAGTTGCTCTGGTGCGGACAAACATGCGATCTTTTCTCCCCAAACCACAATATCGAGCATGAACTCAAAATTTTCAAAGTTGACTAAATTTATTAACCAAAAATCTGTTTGTGCGCGCAGAAAATCGGAAAATGTGAGCTCAGAATGCTCTTTATTAGCCTCTCGGTGAGCTGATCTACGCGAATGGTGGCGATGTCAGTAGAAGTGACTAGGAAGCATACCACATGCAGGGCCAGGCGAGGAGCCAGGTGCCGATGGGCTTGTCGAGGCGGGCGAGCGTCGCGTACGGCCGCGCTGCCTCGGGGAGCCACCTCTCCACCCACGACGCCGGCGGCAGCGGCGGAGGCCTCTCCTCCTTGTCCTTATCATTGGACCCGGAGGAGGTCGAGAGAGGGTGCGAGAAGCTTCTGTGGAGCACGATCCTGTCGACGTAGTGGGAGGAGGCAGCCGAGGAGGCGGAGGGTGGGTGAAGGCATGGGCTCCGGCGGCGTAGGGCGATGAGGTGGCGCCGGGCGTCGGGGATGGGGACGGGAGCGGAGGAGGGGGCGGGGGCGGGGGAGGAGGGATGGGTGTGGGGGAGAGGGGAGATGGCCGGAATAGGGGCGGCGCGGGCGCGGCGGCGGAGGGCGGCGGCGGCGGCGCGGAGAAGAGCCATGGATGGAAGCTCAACCTGATGGCTCGGTCGTGCTTCTCAGTTTGGGCTTTGGCCGGCGGGAGGCCGTGGAAGAATGGAATGCTCCTTTTGGCTGGCCCAGTAGGGGGCCATTGGACGGGTGGGCTATAAACTTAAGCTGGTGTGAAATCTTCTCATAAAGGTTTTTTTTTCACATATGTGAAAGTCATATTTTCAAAGTGTGAAATAATTTCTTCTTTAACACTATGTAAAAGTGATTAACAATGTGTAATGCTGCTTATTTCGGTGTGTAAAACTGATATTGGTGAACTTAACTGATGAAACTGCTTATTTCATTGATTGAAGGGAAACACTTCCTATCTATAGTCTGGTAGACATCCAACGCCAGACCAGTCCAAAGCCGTTGATACAACTGAAATCTAACGCCTCACAAATCGCTTTTTTACTATATAAGAAAAAGAACCATTGACCGACGCGCAATCTCCTCCCGAAATCCTCTCCCTAATTCCCTCTGTTTCCAATTGAGAGAAGCACCGGCCCGACCTCTTCCTCCACCTTGCAGGCTCGCACGCACTGCCCTCCCCCAGCCTCGGACCACCTCCTGCTCTCATGATCGACGAGCAGCAGGGTAACCCCACCTGCTTGCCTCACCTCCTTGTTCTTCCTCGCCAAATTGGCTTCTCCATAGATGCCGCCCTCGGGTGACGTCGCAGCTGCCCGATGCTAGGCATTAGGGAACGAGCCCACTCCTCCATCCTCATCTGCGGTTATTGGTTTTTGCAGGAAATCTCATCCGCGGTTCACTCTTTCAGCAGGTGAAATCACGTTTACCATCGGCTGAATAGGCTACCGGAGTAGCACCGACCGGCCGGCCAGAGAACCTGATGTCGTTGGTAGAAAATTGTTTTGCATCTGTAGTTGGTAGCAAATTGTTTTTGTTACATTTTAGAAAATCCAAGCTTCCACCAGACACTAATAATGCACCTTTTGCAATATTAGCCAGCTGCATAACTTTGTGCTTCTACAATGTTCTTATTTTGATACGATCCTTTTAGAAAAATGCTTCCATGCCTATAACTCTTATTTTTGTCCTTCTACATTGTACTCATTTTGCTACATTACTTTAGACAAATATGTTTGCTATTTTTATTTTATTTGTTTATTTATTATGCTTCCAGTATGATGATGTGTGTTGAGATAGTATAGTCATTCATGCTTCCTACTAACATATTTTTCAAACTGTTATACATATGCTACTTTCATCAATAATTTTTTGCTTCCATAGCCCCTTTTCAGTGAATTTGGCATGTAGGCCACACAACCATGCATCATCAGGTTGGTAGCATTCTTTGTTAATTTCCATCATTAATTTATGCATCCAATTTAAATGAGTTATGTTGACATAGCACTTTCTTCATTCTTCCTACATTTGGTGCTTCCAAATTATACTACATATATTTCTTTCGTCTAAATGATTTTCTTCAATAGTCCAACCATTTTTCTTTTAATTTAGAATATAGGTGACAGAAACATTCAACCTCAAGATGGTGCAAATCTTAGTTATTTTTTACTTTTAGTATTTTTTTACTTCCAATTTAGATGATCCATATTCATATGGCACATTTTCATGCTCCTTACCTGCGAGGCTTCAGAATTGTACTTCATATGCTTCCTCAGTTTCACATAGATTGTTTCCTTTCTGCCTGCTTCCTTTAATTATTTTTTTATCTTGCCATTATTTTCACCATTGCAGTATGTCATGCTCCAATATATATGTTTCTTTGGTCTGCATAATTTCCTATGTTTCTACTATTCGCATTAGGCATTCTGCTTCATGGTTGGTTGAGCGCTAAGTTGCATAAGTACAACTGTGTGACTACATTTCTTTCCTTTTTGTTCTATTTTTCCAAGGTATTATAATTTGAACATTGCTCCCATGCTTCCTAGTTTCATCACATATATGTTGCACAAGCTTCACAACATTCTGTGCATGCTTCATACTAATGGGGCTTCCAAATTATAGTTCTTATGCTCCTTTGGTTTAGGTATAATGCTTCCATACTTCATGCTTCTTTTTAAAAAAGGTTGTTCTTCTCCTTGTCACTATTGTAATATGACATGCCCTGTATTATATTTTGTATGTTTCTTTGGTGTAGGTAATTTACTTCCACGGTTCTTGTTTTTTGGTGTATCTATATTGTTCTTTGTTTCAACACCATTTTGACCAAAAACACAACCCTGTGTATGTTGTGATATAGCACCTCGTCTTCCTGTAAGTCATGGTTCCTACTTGTGTGTCGCATATTTTCCCTATAGTATTAAGTTTTCTTGTTGTCTCAATTTTGTAATCTCCCTTTGCCTATCATGTATGTTTCAATCAATCAAATCGCTGGTCTGTGTAAGCTGTGGTATCAACTTTTACATAACACATAATGTATGTTTCTATAGCAATGCATTTTTTTTCTTCTAAATTTTCTATGCTTCCACTACTTATCATGTATGTTCATAGCTCAAATTTTGCTTCGTGTAAGCCATGGCACATTTCAATTTTGTGTGTGCTTCCGCTGCATATTATTTACGTTCTGATCGTTCAAACGTTCCCTGGTATTCTCAGGTAAGCTTCTACTCTATACTTTGCGCCACATAATATCAACCATACACCATTGTTTTCTCATTGCACCGACCTCCCCACAGAATAGCGGTTGCGTCAAGCTGAAGGCAGCGAATGTGGTATTGAAGACATGGCCGGAGATAGCGACGAAAGCCCTTCCCAAGGATGTGCTTGTCGATGCAGTGTGTGAGTTCGAGCTTCAACAACAATTAAATAGACCAGGATATTGCCATGTTGCGCTAATAGCTATCGGCGGTGTTCCTTATCTTGCTTCCATCATTGCGGCGACAATTTTTATTGGGGGGACATTCTGCCTATGCGTTCCCTATTGCGCCGTTGCAACCCAAGACAATACCTTTGCTTCTCAGCCGTATTAGATGTGGACATTGTAACAATTTTTCTTATGTATTTTTTTATGTAAATGTATTCAGTTTTTTGTTGCAAGGAAGCAAATTCCTTTGTATTTTGTAGCAAACTTTTGTTTGTTATATACAATGTACAATTTATGTATCAGCAAAAATAAATTTACCTGTCGCCGAGAGAAGCAAAATTAAGTGGCAATGGAAGCAAAATTTCTAGTCGACATAAACTCATGTGTAGTTGGAAGTTAATAACCATTATAACGGGAACAATTTCCTGTTAGCTTGAACACAATTTTCTATTGATTTTGATAAAAGAAAATTAGTCGGAAGCAAAGTGTTGATTCGTTGGAAGCAAATTACTGAATCGCTAGAAGCAATCATTAGAAGCAAAATTAATCATAGAAAGGCATGTGTAGGCTTTAGATTCAAAATGTTCTATTGAGATAAGCACTAAACCGTAATAGAGAGATTAACGGGGATAAGGGGAGAAGTTATGACAGAAGCAATCAATTAGCAAACAGCTCAACAAATCTCGTGTGGGCCTGATGCACATCAACGGACAACCTGCATGCACCTCATCCGACGGCCTCTCACTAGTCTGATAGATGCAAAGTGTCTAAAGTCTGATGCGTAGACATTTCGTAAAACGGATTCCTTATTGTTTGTGAAATGTTTATTTAATCTATGAAAATAGGTTTTTAAACTATATGAAACCATTATTTGTGAAGCTTCTTAGTTCAGTATATGAAACTGATAGTTGTGAATTTACTTATTTCATTAATTAAAATCAGTTTCTTAAAATAAATGAAATAATTTTATTCAAATGAGTGGAATTAATTATTTGGAACGGAGGGAGTATAAAATAATCCTTGTGTCACGGATTTGCGCCTACATCAACTGTTTCCAGTGCTGGCAAAGAAGTCGAACTATGATGTCCCGCTAGTGGTGGTAGAGGAATCACATGGAGAAGATAATGTGGGAGAAGGGGATGAGCAGAACATAGGAAGAGGGAGAGATGCAGGAATAACAGAGTACTTTCTTCGTTTTTATTTAGTCCGCATATTAGCTTTAGTCAAAGTCAAGGTTTGTAAACTTTAACCAAAAATATAAACAAAAATATTAACATATGCAATAACAAATCAATGTCATTAGATTTATTATTGAATTTACTTTCACATCCTATAGATTTGTTATAGTAAATATACATATATTTTTGTATAAATTTGGTCAATCTTTACGAAGTTTGACTTCAATCAACTCTAATATGCAGAGTAAATAAACACGGAGGGAGTAAGTAAGAGTTCAGGTAATTCTCATTTTAATCGATACGATTACAGGGATGGCACTTGCCCCTTTTAAACATGAGCAATGCTACACACACGGGGAGTTTGCAGGGCATTACGGGCAGATTGGTTTCAGCGTGATCTGATTGGTTTAATGGAGAGTGGTGGGCCCCATCCGGGGTTAAATTCAGGTGGGAGGGGGGGCAGTTAAGATCATTGAGGAAGGCCTGTAAAACCCTGTCGTTCGTCCGTGAGTTTAGCATTTTTGTTTAAACATCCATCGTCTCTCTATGCCTGACGGGCCTTCATGGTCCGTATACCAGTCCTCCGCCGGATTGGGGGGATCTAGTTCGAGTTCCATCAGCGTACCCTCCTGTAAACTGGTAATGCTACTTCAAGTGGACTGAGCAAGGTACGGCAATTCAAGTGGTTTTCAGCTCTTTTTCCCTTCATCTGCTTGGTATAGAAAATCTCACTCACTTTCACATCCTAAAGCAGGGGCTTGTACACATTTCTAATCTTTGTTAGCTCTTACTCCCTCCGACTCAAAAAACGTTACTATATTATGGGACGGAGGGAATATGAAACAAATATATTGTGAACATGGGATATGTGTTTCAGGAATCGTTTATCATGACATTTCTTATCATGTGAGTAGAATGCAGAATGATATGACCCTCTTGCATGTTTAGTTTCCAATCTCTTTCAAGGAACTCACAATTAAAGACTGTACAACAGTTTCTAAATGAGTCAGTGGTTGAACGTCAAATGCATTTGCAAACAGGCTAATCCTGAATGATCCAAGTAACCAACCTTCAAGGAATGGTGTAACCAAACTTTCCGAGATTTCAAAACATAACCCAGATCGGCTTGACATCGACTTGACTAGTGTTTTGTCAAAACAAAACAAAAAACAGAGATCTCTGCCCACCACCATACCATGTCATTGTTGCAATGTGCCCGCCATCATCCACTCCGTAGCCATACCCCCCCCCCCCCCCCCCACCCCATCCCATCATACCGGAGCACGACGACTGGGTGCGCCCAAAAATATCACTGCATGAGCGTATCTGATATTTCGGTCATATCAACCACTAGCAGATCCAACAGCCATAAAGGCAAATGCTACCAGTAAGTTTATCTGGTGCAAGAAAAGTTACAGTTCACAGGAGACAATACATTTGGTATAGAAAATCTCCCAGTGGTTCATCACCATTTCTATACAATATTAATCAGATGAAAAACCAGAATCCCGAGAGAGAGAGAGAGAGAGAGAAAAGCAGAAATACCTGATTGACCTTAAAGAATGCATGAAGTAATAATAAATAGCTATGAGTACTTTTGCTGCCTGAGCAGGAAAACTAGTGTTATTTCCATAAAGAAGCTGAAACTGCTAGAATGCAAGACATAATCAGAAGCTGGATATTAACAGCAAGCTAGATAGGTAAAAAATAAAATCCAAATGTGTTATATCAATCTATTGATATGCGAACAAGTAAGCCAGTGAGTGTTTGAACTGTCTTTATATGAGAGCAACTCAGCCTAGATTTTGCATGTACAAACACTTCATTTCATCTCATCCATGCGTAAATTTTGTTGACCATGGAGGCTAGCAAAATTGTGAGCTACTATTCAATTCAATTTTGAGATTTTTTCGAGATTTCGGTATATCAAACTTCCAGTCCAACCCCCCTACACTGTATCACGTCAATGTGTGCTCTTGCTGCTGCAGTAGCCTTCGACACGGGTAGTGTCTCCACATCTCCACTCACATATATTGATAAATACATATTTACAGATGGACAAGGCAACCATCCTAGCCGATGCAAAGCAGCAATCAGCAATTTTACGATATGTTCTTAAGGGGTAAATCTGTCAGGTGCCCACAGAGGACACATGTCGCCGTCAGCGCAAGTGGCTAAATTTTGTGATACATTCTTAAGGGGACTAAGTCTGATAATACAGACTTCAAAGGAGCTAATTATGCACACACACAAAATTCCAAAGCAACCATCCTAGACGATGCAAAGCAGCAATCAGCAAGACACCCCTATTGAAAGGGAACTGTAGCAAGATACACATCACTATTTGGCTGAAAACAACCGTTGAAGCAAAACTTACAATCACTCATAGAACCCGGTGTAAAGACACTTGGCAAGTTGTGGCATTATACCTCAGTAAGGCCAACAAAAATGTAAAAGCAATGCCTTCAGTGAATAGATGTACTCTAGAGTTATGCTGGAACCACTAGCAGAGTAAACAGAGTCAATGGAAAATCTTCAAGTAAGATGAGCTAACCATTCTGCTATAATTATTCTTCTAAGAAAAAAATGCAGTCCAGAAAATTAAGGTGGTTCAAGTGCTTGTGCTTCAACTACGCCCTCATCCCACCGTCCTTAAACCCACCTGAAAAGTTATGAACAAAGTGAGTTGGGCAAGTGACAAAAAGTAAGCATTGCCCAGAAAGCCGCATGATCTTTCCAACCATAATGAAAACACATTTAACAAGCCAAGCTTCCGTATTTATTTCATAAGAATCAACAACAACCTCATTCATTTATGGCCATACATCTCAATTCAATTCTCATTCTAACCAAGATAAGATGTCATAGCACGGATGCTTAACAGGCTTGGCTCAGATTGTGCCTCAGCCTTTGTCTACAGTCTGACACACCACACACAGTATACAAAGAGATGTAGCTCGCGATTCACAACTCAATTGCACGGGAAGGAGAATTCACTTTAACCCAATCCCAAGAAGAGAAGTAAAATATGGGATATTGATCACAAATATTGAACGTCACAGTCACCTGCCTTTAACCATGTGACAAAGATTTGCCGGCAAAGATGAAACCTGACATGTGGCACTAGAACCTGAGAATTATAATTATAAGGTACAGCAACTTAAAACACTTATCAAACGAAAAAATAAAAGACACGCTCCTACGATTTGACACGTCACCTCTTTTATATTATAAGTTCACTTCACAATTTTGTACTGTATCAGTTATCTGTACAAACAAATCTACAACTTTAATGTTATCACGAAAATTTAATTCAATCATGTGCAGAGGTTGGCATTGTGCTACAAGATAAATGGGCTACAGTGAAGAAAAACCAAGTAATGCACAGGAGAAGAGGTTGAATTCAGATTGCCATAACTTGTGATCTACCCAACCAATCTTTGCATACTTCATCTTTTTGGTATGGTAATGAAATTATATACAGTCTAATAAGAATACAGTTTGGAGTCTACAATATAACCAAGCATCCATTTTCAAAATGTAGACTGGAAATTGCCCACAACATACTAATAGCTAAAAGATAGCCACGCAAAGATCTATGAGGATAGGACAGGCATGATGTGGGCAACGTGGGTTATTTTTGTCGTGTGTTCCATCATTTCTCACAAGTTGGGCTGGAAGCTAAATAGAAGCAACGCAGATTGTTGTGCCACAACGCCCGCCCAAGTTAGAACCACCAACTGATTGTTGTGCAACTAAAGGAAATTTCAGGATAACAAAAGAGCCTTACAATGCAGGTAAACACTTTGTGATATCCAAATTCATTTGTAACCTCACCTTCGACGCACATTCCCTTTTTCTTACTTCTTCTTCCCCTTTCCTTGACCGGCCTTCGCCGTAATGGCCCGATGGGGCCTCCGCCTCCGCGTGAAAGCAAACTCCCCAAGCTTATGGCCGACCTTGCCTTCGGTGATCTTGCAACGGACGTGGCTCTTGCCGTTGTAAATGAGCACGGAGGAACCGACGAACTCCGGCAGGATTGAAGACCTGCGGGACCAGATCTTCTTGCCGTTCAAATTCTCCTTGTTCTTCTTTATTCTTTGCAGGAAAGCGTCGACGAACGCTCCCTTCCATAGAGGCCTTGAGCTGCACACAGCACACAGCAGCAGCTTGGGGAATGCATTCGATTCAATGTTGAGCAAGGAATGCGAGAGGTGGAATGTGAGCTTGTATACCTGAAGGCACGAGTCACTGCTCCGAAGCCCCAGAGCAGCGGAGACGCGGCGTGCTGGGCCCTGGGCGCCTGACCAGACCAGACCGCGCGGTAGAAAGAAGGAATAACTCAGATCAACCAGCAAGATTTGCATTTGAGCAAGGAGCAAGAGTTGGAGGGGGGCGGGACTGACCTGAGAGATGGCCGTGGCGGCGGCAGCGGCGGGGAGGGCGTGGCCGGACCTGGCGAACCTGGAGGCGATGAGAGAGCCAATCGACATGGTTGCGCTCAGGCGTGGGATCGGCTCCCCGTGACGGCGGCGTGGAGAGACGGAGGAGGAAACCCTAGTGGGCGGCGCGGCGCGGCGAAAGGGAAAAAGGAATATTCCGGTTTTGCCCTTGCCCGATGGAATGGTGCCACTGCCCCACTTCGGTCTAGTTTGGTTCAGCCCTTCCGGGGGGCAAAACACAAAATTCAGGCCAAACGCTATTAGAAAACCGAGGACAACTCCAAAGCGCGGACCCATTTTGTTCGCGCATATTTGTTTGGGTTTAAATGAACAGATAGCACAGTTTAATACGCCAACGCAAACGGATAGTTGTATGTTTTTTGCCCGCCCGCGATCAATTTTCGGCTTTGCGTCAACGCGGACGTGTCGGACGCTCGCTCTTGTCCTCCCGATGGCCCGCCCATCGGTGGCACATCGGCCATTTACCTACTCTCTTGACGACACCCAAGACATCCGCCCACCCCGCCACCGCCGCCACACCCAAGGCATCTTTTTTACTAAGGCCATGATCGTAGAGCAATTGTTCTACAATATATTTTCTATTAATAACAAAGTATAGTACAGGGAGAGGAAAAAAGGAAGGAAACAATACAAGGAAAAAGCTAGAAAAGAAGCTCTATCCTATACCAGCTCTGGGAAGCATCACTTCCATTTAGGGTCGGACTTATGGAATGATCTACTTCTATCTTCATAACCAACCCACCATCAACTGCTCCTACACCAGTGGGGGTAGCAACATCCTCGCAACTCCCAATTCTAGTACTATGAGTATAATCCTTCGAAAAAGGGAGGCCGAATTTTGCAAGTGGGAAAAGCAAAATAAGAGATTGTTGGTTGTTTTCAACTTATTTTCGCCTCACCTCCTTGACTCTCGCATTTTTGTTTTCCTCCAATATTTTATATGGACTAAAGCTAAACACGATAAAATAAATCTGAATTCATGTCACACGCGCTATGACATCCTTGGGCATGGGTATATATAAGACTTCTACTCATCTCTAGTCTTCGTTACTAGCTCATTTTAGGAGGACAAAAAATAATTCGTGTGAGCCATTCAGGAAGGAGAATGATGTGACCATTCTACATGCATGTTATTGTTTAGTTTCCAATCTCTTGCCAGAAACAAAATGAAAGCAATGTCATGTTTGGTTGGAGGGAACTCACATCAAAGGAATCAAAAGAAGTTCCTGAATGAGTGACTGGTTGGACGAAAATTGCATCTGCAAACAGGTTAATCATGAATGACCCAGAGTAACCAACCTTCATATGTAGTAGAACTTAATATGCATGTTCTGTTATGCATACTTACCATCACATGACTGGGAAGTAAAAACAGAGAGTTGTTGTCCATGTCCATTGCTTGCATCATGAAAGATGAATGAAATGGAAATTGACTGATTTAAGCTAAGTTTTCCGCTCCCTTTCAAGATCAGAATATCATAGCAAAGAAATCTAGAAGAAAACGTTGGAGAAAGTGAGGCGCAAAATGGGGCAGTATTAATAGCAAACAGGTTCTTGTACAAATGCAGGCACAAAATGAGCCACAAAATGGTCATTTTCTTATTCTTTCTGTTCTTCTGTGTTTTCTTCTCTTGCAACCAGCGTCGAAGGGGCTGGCGGGTATTCCATATGTTACACATGAGCCTGAGCTGCAAAAATCCACATTCTTACAGTTCTGAATAAAGCTATGTCTTCTCTAAAGAAGGACACAGCTCATCTGCCAACTTAAGACCCATTTGGAGCAATTTAATTCAACAATATGTTTCCATGCATTTCACATGAAACAATCCATTTGGAAAGTAAACATCTCCAGTATTTCATCGCCATTGCTATACAACATTAATCAGATCAAGACCAGAATACGTCTCAGAATTTCTTTTTTGCAATACACCCTACTAATTGACCTTAAAGAAGATTTATTGTTTGATACGAGTGAGATAATTTTGTTTAAATGCATGAAATAATTTTATTAAGAGTGAGATCTCTTTTTTGAAATGACTGAAATCCATTTTTGAAATGAGTCAAACTTATTTTTTCAACTAAGTAAATCTAGTGTTTCAAAATGAATGAATTAGAATGAAATATCTTTTTTGAAACGATTAAAATAAATTTCTAAATTATTCAAGTTATTTATGAAATTTATTTTTCTAAATGAATTAAATGTGTTTATGAAATGAGCGAAATCAAATTGTGAAATGAGATTAGAAAAAATCAAATTGAGATTAAATAATTTTTTGAATGAGTAAATCTATATTTGAAATGCATGAATCATTTTTAAAATTGAGTAAAACCATTTTTAGAAAAGTAGCTAAATTAGTGTTTTGAAATGAGTGGAACCAAATTTATAAAAAGAGTGAAATATGTTTTTTGAAATGAGTGAAATATGATTTTTAAATGTATGAAATAATCTTTTTGAATGGGCCAATATCAGTGTTTTGAAATGAGTGGATTCTATTTTTTTAGTTACTAAAAACTGTTTTCTTGGCGTGAGTGAAATCAGTTTGTTGACATTTCAGTGAAATAGCTAGCTTCTTTAAAATATAACTGGAATCGAAATATGATTGCGACTGTAAAATTAAAACTAGTTCAAACGTGTTCTTAATTGATCTTGTTCTGAAGGTCTTCTTGTTATGAATTCAAATAAATAAATAAATACAAATTAAATAGAAGTCTTATGTATGGGGGATTGAGAATATTTTAACATGCATGCAACTATTCTTCTCACTAGAGTCTCTCTCTCGTGACAAAAGCTACAAAAGGGCCCACAGATATCCCCAAGTATTTCAATCATACCTCTTATATGTGAAACAAATGCACCAATCCTCAAAAGAGCGCCAACGATTATCTTTCATCATTACATATCTCAATCGCTAGAAAAAACAATTTCCGTCATCTTCTTCTATCCCAATGGGGTCGTTGTGGCCGAATATGTCGAGCCAAGGGATTATATGGTGTTTGTCTCATGGATGGAGGCAAGTGTGAGTTAAAGTTTAGTTTTTCTATAGATTCCTTCTTTTAAATTTTGATTTTTTCTGTTCTTCTTCCATTCACTATGATAATTCAGCAACAAAGCAACGGTTTGGCGGTTTGGCGGTTTGGGTTGCAAAGGATGTGTGCGTGGTAACAATGTGTTTAATGAGCCTATGATCTCACCTGATTGGGGCAGATGACTCATGTTTTTTTTAACCTACGAGGTTAATCCCATGGCTCCTCTTGGGCTTCGGTGACACCTCTCGCTGATATTGGCCCTCATGGAGCCGAACCAGTGGCCTCTTGCCCACGACATCACCCATTCAGCCCTTTACCGTTATTCATTCTCCCTCCCATTACCCATCGTTCATGTGCACCCCTGCCCTCTACCCTCACTCCCCCTCCCGGCCGATGGTCACTAGTTATTCAACATGAACCTCCACTTTTGGCATCTGCACCAAGATGCTTGTAGCTCGACCAACGATGTCATAGTAAACTGGCAACGTTGGGCGACTCATAAGGGAGAACATCTTGACTGCTCTCTAGTGATGGCCGCCTTGAATAACGGCATGGGAAGAGAGGTGGGGTAGAAGAAGATGGGAGGATCCACATTCCCTTAAGATCAAAATATAACTAAAATTGAAATATGATTGCGACTGTAAAATTAAAATTAGTTCAAAGCGTGTTCCTGATTGATCTCGGTCTGAAGATCTTCTTGTTATGAATTCAAATAAATAAATACAAATTAAATATGTCTTATGTATGGGGGTGAGAATATTTTGACATGCATGCAACTATTCTCCTCAGTAGTCTCTCTCTCCTCACAAAAGCTATGGTGCATCAAAGGGCCCACATGTATTTCAATCATACCTCTTACTAGATCATTGAAGGCGCGCGTTGCCGCGCCCGTCAAATTTTAAATATAATGCTAAGAAATTTAAGAAATAGATGAGCAAAGAAGAATAAACTAAATTTTCCAAAATACTATCTATGTACTGAACGCATACCAACCATATTATGATTTTTTTAGGGAGTACATATTATGAAAAAGTGAAGATAGATCATAGATTGGTGTTTATGAAAATTCTACGTAGATCACCATCTCAATACCGATAAATGATTATACCATCAAGAAGAGAAAATATTAATCAAAACTAAATCTTGAAAATGCGCACCCTATATATTTGGAATGAAACAATGTATATCATAATGTGATGACAAATATCAATATTGACAAGGAACCGGACCCATGTATATAATTGTAAGCATTGACAGAACGAAAATCGTTTATACTGGTCATAAATGTGTACTCCGAATATGAAATAATAAAAAATTTACATGTTGATATAGTAGTCTATGAAATAAGAATGTTTGTAATTAATGCTTAGAGTGGCAATGTTTTACTATTCTTGCGCATAATACCCTGCTTAGTTGTCTTTGGCAAACTCTTTTCACTGCCCTGTGCTTGCAACAAATCTGATCGCACAACATGGAACAAACATAATCTCCCCAAGCAAATTGCTGAAATAAGAACGTAAAGCAACATGAATTAATCATGCAAAGAGGGCTGATATTAGTAAGTACTTTCACGAAATAACACCTTTCATACTATATATTTTTAACACCTTTACGAAAGTGACAACCATAAATAAAATCATGATGCCCTCCTAATGGGCAAGTTGAAATGACTACATGAAATGGACAAGTGAGACACGAAACTCATAAACTGTTGCCCTCTAAAAGTTCAAGAGTTAGAACAATTCAGTAAACATTAGATCAACTACAACATTGTCGATTTTTCAATGCAATAGATAGGAAATTTATAGAGGCTAAATCAGAAAGGTGTGGATATTGGTACTGTCACTGTACAACTACTAAAAAATTTGGACGTTCAATATGTATTCTTATAAAAGAAGTGCATCCTGAGGGGGAAAACATCTGCTACTTATTCCTACGAAGTAAGAAAATAATATCGGTGCTTATGTATAGCCAAGCTTTTTAGTACATACGAGCAATGCACATTAGAGATCGAACAATTCTTTCCGATACAGAATAAGTACATGGAAGAATAAACAGAGATTATAAACTCCTATTAGCATAGTTTTTCCTTCTGTCAAAACACGCAATTTATGAGTGTTAAGCAAACTACCATGGGTCTTATTTCAAACATCAAAGACGCCAATCCATCATGTAGTCAAGTTAATCAAGTATAAAGGTAATTCAAGGATGACTTTTGAATGACGTCTTATTTCAAACCTAAAGCTGAGAAAGTCGTTGACATATACGAAGTTATTTTAACTAAGCCAGGATGATAATTCTTTATTTAAACTCTTCAAGATATAGTTAACTGGATTTTGAATAGTATATTTAACTATTAAACGTCAAATGGTATGTAACATTGCTAACTGAAAGTAATATTCAAAAGGATAGAGAATACCTCACATTAGTAAATGAGTTCGGTGTTCCACCTTTTCTAGTTCATCATTGCTAATATTACTGGCTGACAGAAGTAACAATGAAGCTTTATAAACACAAGTCATAGCTTTCAGGCTGTTCCCAGTTTTAGTTAACTTCTCCAAAGAAAAAGCATGGAAATCCTGTAAAAATACCGAATCAAAGTATAAGCATGGACACATGAGGTAAATATAGATAACCTTGTTGTCAATATTGGATATCACAGTACAACATATTTTTGTGCATAACCTTGCTGTCAAGTTTTGGGGTTTTGAAGTAGCGCATAACCTTCATATCAACAGTGAGCTCATTGAATGGCTTGAACAACATTGATGGCCTCTACACTGATTTGCATAAGCGCTATAAGATGTACCAATATTTTTTCAATGTGCAGAAGCATCATAGGTACCTGAACAAAACTACACGGCATAAACCATCAGCAAACTGAACTGGCAAAAACGTCATAGAGGTTGCAGAAGAAGCGTCGAGGGTATTCTTCATGGAGCAATGCTATTTTGGAAATAGACACACATAAATTTGTTCATAAATATATGTATGCAACAATAAACTCACCAGCATCAGTTTTGCAGCACCACCGTTGGGAGGAAGGGGTACCAGTGCGTGCAGGAGAGGAGATTCAGATCGTAGAGGTGGATGGTTGCGTTACTTGCTTACCGCATGAGCGCAGCGGGCCAGTATGAAATCGATCTGCTTCTCCGGCGAGGTGGGAGAATTTGTGGAGGTGCTCCCTCCCATCATCCCCACCCCAACTATCCCGTACCTCACTTGCGCCGCTGCGAGCGCCATGGCTGCACCTCCTTCCTCTCGCAACGACAGTCCTTCCCAGATCCCATCTCTCTCACAACGGCGGACGGATCGACTTCACTCCTTTCGTGGATTGGTCTCTCACAACGGCGGATGGATTTAATGTTGTCGCTTTGTTGCCCTCGATCGGGATTGGATTTCTTTTTCTTTTCTTTTCTGAGGCAACCGAAGCATCGGTGAGTGGATGATTTCACGCGGTCTCGCAAGCCCAACAATGCACCTCTCTAGCGCTGGGATGGGCTGCCAGCCCGCGGACGGCCCAATGCACCAGAGGCCTTCGTTTCGGCCTCTGGAGCAGCAGCCCACAAGGACAGCCGGGCCAGATTTTACACAGTGCGGAACACGTTGCTTTCAGATGAGATCTGATGGCCAGAAACGTCCAGATCGTAAAAATGGACGGCCGAAAACGCGAAACGTTGAGATGGCTCGGTTTGGGTCCGATTATACTGTCCTAAATATGTGAAATAACTGCATCAATCCTCGAAAGAGCACCAACGATTATGTTTCACCATTACATATACTAATCGCTAGAAAAACATTTGTGCTCATCTTTTTCTATCCTAGTGGGGTCGTTGTGGCCGAATAGGTCGAGACAAGGGGTTATGTGGTGTTTGTCTCACTGATGGAGGCAAGTGTGATGTCAAGTTTAGTTATTTTAGTGGATTCCTTGTTTTAAATTTTATTTTTCTTGCTCTTTTTCCATGACACTGTGATAATTCAGCAGCAAAGCAACAGTTTGACAGTTTGGGCTGCAAAAGATGTGTGCTTGGTCACAATATGTTCAATGAGCCTACAATCTCACCTTATTGGGGCGGATGACTCATGTTGTTTTCTAAAACCTACGAGGTTAATCCCATGGCTCCGCTTGAGCTTCGATGACACCTCTCACTGCTATTTCCCTCATAGGGTCGAACCAGTGGCCTCTTGCCTACGACATCACCCACTCAACCCCTTACCGTTTATTCATTCTCCCTCCCATTACCCACCTTTCATGTGCACCCCCACCCTCTACCCTCACTCCCCCTCCCGATCGATGATCACTGGATGTTCAACATGAACGTCCTCTTTTGGCACCTGCACCAAGATGCTTGTAGCTCGATCAACGCCGTCATTGTAAATTGGCAACGTTGAGGTGACTCATAAGGAAGAACACCTCGACGGCTCTCTAGTGATGGCCTCCTTGACCAACAGCATAGGAAGATAGGCAGGGTGGAAGAAGACGGGAGGACCCACGCATTCACTCGTAACCATAGTCCACACAATCAAAGGTAATTCCACATGAATCGGCCCTAACGCTGCGACCGTGTCATAACCCTTGCTGCAAAACTTGAGCGAACGAACGAAGATTAGCACAGACCAACCAACACTGATGTATGCAAACTATATATCAACCCCATGAATGGTGGTTATCGAAGCGATCTTACGTTGCCGCTCTGTCCGAGTGATGGTTCTGTGGTTTTTACTCTTTCTCTAGAAGACCAAAACATGCATGTGAGAGAAAGGAAAACGAGAAAACCAGACTACACAGTAAGCGATGGATGGAGCCTGACGTCGCAACAACCTCAACACCTTTGTCTCCAGATGGATGCATGGTAACATGGATGGACGTGGCGCTCTTTATCCGGCGGGAAGGATCGGCTCAGGTGCGACGCGTCTGCTCTTTTCCCTGCTGCATCATGGTGATGGACGGGAAGGTTGGACGTGGCCGCCTCTGGGCGGATTAGTCCGTCGAAGTTCTGAAGCTGCGAACCCCTTTACGAGTTCACTCTCGGTGGTGTTTCTTCGGTGAATCTTCGCCCAGCCGTCGACTATTCTTGCCGAATGGCGGCATTCTTGGCGCTTGCGGCTTCTAGCCGGCGTGAGATTCAACCTCCAGGCTTTCGAGCCAAAGTGGAGGCCCATCAGCTCTTGTAGCGCGGCGATCTTCGGTGTCATCGTACCAAGTGGCAAGTTTCCCGGCGACGATGAGGTTGGCTGCGACGGGAAGCTCCGGCGACTTTGCGGTGGAAGAGAAGGACTGGATTGCTTTTTCTATTTTCCATCTAGTGTCCTCTCTGTAATTTTTAAGGCCTCTTGTGTCATTCTTATCTTTCAGAGGACCTTATCTGTAAGATGTACCACTGCCCTGGTTTAATGCAGTTTCGGGTCTTCGGGACCCTTCTCGTGTTAAAGAAAAAAAAATGGATGGAGCCTGACGTCGCAACAACCTCAACACCTTTGTCTCCAGATGGATGGTAACATGGATGGACGTGGAGCCGTGCCCCAGCCGGTGTGGTACAAACCAAACCAGACACCCTCTCGTGCTACTGCCCACTTCTTCCTCCTAGCTACTAGATCTCATCTATGAACCAGAAGCTAAGCTAAGCTAGCTAGCTAATTTTCACTACACCAATAGTCATTAGCCATCAGCCATTAGCTAGCCTAGCTCGAGCAAGCTAGCTTAGTGATAGACATGACGCGTTTGGCGTCCTTCATTTGCCAACGTCGTAGCTTTCCCGAGATTCCAGCTCGATCGGTCTCTCCTTAATTCCCACAAATTAGACCTAGCAAGCTTATCAAGCTAGTAACACACGCCAGTAGATCAGATCAGATCATATTAGCATGTCGTACTTACATAATCCCATCTGGTACTGTAATAGGTTAATTTATTCTAGTGTCTAATGCATGCATGTTAGCTGCTAGCTCTATATATCACTGGTGGCACCTATATACTTACCATCACATCATATTATCATTTCCATCGTACTTTACATAACAACATCAGGTAATATATAATTAATTAACTAGTTCTAGTGTCAAATGCATGCATCTTACTAGCTGCTAGTAGTAGCTTTCACTGTGTGGTGTACATGCATGGCATGCACAGCAAACAAAACAGAAAAGCTTGCATTCATGGCAAACTAATTAAAAGCTGGATATATGCTTTCGCTTTGCCTTGCTTTATGCATGCTGCATGCAAGTTCCACTGCTCACTCGCACAGTGTACACGCAGTAAGAAACTGCTAAATCACGTACAGTGGGAGTAACATCGATGATGAACCCTAAATAATTGAGCATGCATGCACCATCTTCATCATCATCATCATCATCATCTACCGATGGATGGATGATCTTTGCTTCCAGGGCCACACAACAACATTCCCTCTGGCTTTTGCTGCAAATCTTTTCGAAACCCCTTTTCCGAGCCCGGCAACCACCTGCAGCTTCACTGCAGATTGAGTGAAAGAAAGGAAGGCACACCCTGCAGCGCAGGCGCCTAGAAAGATGAGTGCTCGCCATCATTCATATCCATCTTATCATTCATTCACCATCCATCCCCACCTGCACCTGCACCTAGCTGATTATTAATCCATTGATCACATTGTCTTGTCAACATCATCACCACACTAGAGTAGTAGTAGTAGTTACAGTATTTATGCTTGCCACTGACACTTAATCATACTATCAAGATCTTGTCACACTGATGATCGAGTACTAAGTTGTATTGTCATGTCTTGTCAAGATCATTCAAAATTACAAATGTAACACGGAATGCCATTGATCCATCGATCTAGAAGCATGCTTGAATTATAAGCATCCATCATTCACCATCCCTACCTGCACCTAGCTAATTAGAATAAATCGATTGATCACATTGTCATTTGTCATGTCAACATCATCATCACAATTCACATCACAACAGTAATTCTTTATGCTATTGCCACTGACACTTAATCATGTCAACATCATCATCGCACCACACTAGTGCTAGGTTATCTACTCCGTCTAATGACAGTTAATCGTGCATAATAGCTTCTCAGGTGTATAATTGAACAAACCCACCAGCCCATTGATTTGCAGTAGACAGTAAACATCCATAATTAAAGTTTATCACGGAATGCCATCGATCGATCTAGAAGCATGCATGAATATTGAAACTAGCAACATGAAAGAAGCATGCATGCAGGGTTAGCTCATCATCAGAAGATCGGCATCAAGCATCTGAATCTGAACTTTAGCACGCAAATCCTCCACGCACCCACTGATTTGCAAAAGTAGTAAATGTGAATCGAGGCAAGAAAACAGGCGGAAAAATTCTCTCTGCGTGCGTACGTTATGATCCATGATCAGGCGGTGAAAGCAAAGCAAAGGTTGCATTCCGAGTTTCTGACGCAGCAGAGCAGGGCTTTGCTTGTGTCACTTCGTGCCTAGTACGCCTCCAGCTGCTGCGCTGCGCTGCAAATTCGATCTACACGCACACAGATGCAAGCAGACCTGATAAAGCTTTGCGCTTGCTGCTGCTGCTGCGAGCTCCTGCTCCTTGCCGATGCTGTCTGTGCAGTGACAAGATATGGAGTGAGTGGTCGAGCTGCTGCAGCTGCTTTACCTCCATGATTACTACAGTGAGACAAGCCAGTGTGCGAGTGAGTGACTGCCGCCCAAATGCACAGTGCGGCCGGGTTTCCGAATTAGGCAACATCACTGCCGCAATTATTCCCCACTGACACGCCCTCGCGCCTCCAGATATAGAAGCACGTACGGCACTCATCAGTCAATCCATCTACATATGCTCTACTGGCACTGCTCATCTGTCCTCACTCAATGTTTGTATGTACGTATACAATTGTAGTACCTGTACAATTATACATCCATGGAGCAAGTATATTCCCTGGCCATGCTTGCTTGCTTGCTTTCTCAACACTATTACAGACTACAGTGGCAGCTAGAATAGCTAGCTAGTGTGAGATGCAGAGAAAATGGATGGTTGGTTGGTTGGTTGGATGGATGCGACGGGTCAGGTCGGCACCCACCTGCACCTGCACCTGCGCCCATGGAACAAAATAAAGCTGGAGCTCCGGCCGATCGATCGATCGATCGCTGCCATTGCACTGCTCATCCGCTCGTGCACGCACGCTACCTCCATCTCCAACGCATGGGCGCCACACCCATCTTTTCTCTTCTTGCCTTTTTGTTCCTCTCATGGGGTTTTTGAGAGCCCCAGCTGATCATTCTTGACGTTTCCAAGCGCGCGTGTGTAATAATTTTCAATCAAGGATAAGGCGAAATGGTCTAATCATGGTGCACAATCCAATGCTCGCCGCTCGAATTCAACGAGGCTTTGGGGAAAATTTGGGCGACAAAATTCTATATGTTCCTACCGTTTCAACTATAGGTTTGCGGTTGCACTGCACCACACCAATTCAATGAGATTATAATTTCCACTACAAGTTATGGAGGTGAGTGTCAAGCCTCTATGGAACATGATTCAACAACATGTGATACATTACAATCATTTGTTTTTACCGCCCCGGGCGTTTCCAGGACTTTTTTTTTACCCGAACGGCGGGAGCACTGCCTTTATCATTGAAGGAGAGGAAAAACGGTACAAATGAGCTTGCAAGCAGCCACCGTAGAGCGAAACAAAGGCGAGGAAACAAAGCAAGAACGAGAGAGAAAAACGGCTTGGAGCCTCGAGAGGCTTTCACTCAGCAAGAGGGCATGGACTACTCTCCTGTCTCCAGCAGGAGGCCTATAGCATCTCTTGCCACTACCAACACTAAAAACCTTTTTTGCCTGATATTTCAAACACAAGCCACTAAACTTTAAATGAAGCATAATTTGGTTTTATGGTGTAGTTCTCCTATGAAAAAAGTAGTTGTCCCTAAATTTTCCGGATCAAGCGCCTGTGAAAATCAGAAAAATTGTACTACTCCCTTCGATCCATAATAAGTGTCGCTCATCTAGTACTAGATGAGCGACACTTATTATGGATCGGAGGGAGTAACAAATAGGACTACACATTAAGTAAGAGCGATGCATAACATACACTATTCTTCTACTAGCTTGTTTGTTTTTTCAGCGCAGCAAGACATGTACATACACAAATAATAATGTCATCTCTTTTGACTGATGTCATATATTTTCCATTTTCAGATTAATTACAGTGGGATGGTATAAATAATTTTGTACACAATAAAATACATAGGAAGTACTACATACACAATAAAATACACAGGAAAAATGATAGGTTGGATATACTCTAAAAAAGGAATGAGAATGTACTTGGTGGTGAACAAAATAAGAAGGTTATTTTCTAGAAATAAAGTAAAGGGAAATGATTCGCTCATAGTAGCCATTTTTCCTAAGCATATAATTTTGATTTAATCAGGTGATTATCATCCGAAATCTCCTAGAGTACTTTATTTCTTTTCGGTAAAAAATACATCATCCTCTCCCGACCAACCTAGTTAAGGTAATGGGAGTGATCCAACATGTAGTTTAGATTCAATGTCGTGATTATCTTCAAAATTTATCTAACCAAAAGAAGAAGAAAACACGAGTAGATCACAGACAAACAAGACCACATACAATTCTCTCAGTACCAAACTAGCTAAGAAGATGGTACTTAAAACATACCCAGCCAGAGCTAACAATGACAATATAATCCATGTTAGAGAAAAACAATCAGAATATAAAAGATTCATGTCTCTCCCGTGTAAGAGGGTCCCCTCAAACAAGATCTAAGAAGATACTTAGATGAATATATACATAGAAAACGTTAATTGGTGGGCCAAAACATAATTGTACTCCCGCAGAGCAGCTTTTCATTTTAGCGGAAGTTAAGGTAGTAGCAGTACCAAAATTGAATATTTCCTAGCTAGATCTACACGAGCCAGAGCAATTCACACAAAGATAGATGTGCAAATAATTGGCATAGTATTTAATTACAGTAGATGAACCGATTGATTGTAGCATAATATATATTTTCCCCTGATTAAACATTAGATCGACCTCAGCTAGCGAGGTTGGATCTGGATCCGCATATATACGGTAAATAAGAAGGAGCATACAAGTTCATTGGCCAATTAAGGGGAAAGAGACAATTACTTACCCGTAATTAGTGAATGAATTGACCCATGCAGATCGATGGATCGAATTGCGCACGGGGTAGCCGGCCGGCTCCCGATCCATGCACGGACGGGTGCGTGGATGAAAGGATCAAGAAGGAGTTGAGAGGGGGGAGAGGCGGGCATGGTTTCCATGGACTTTCTTGAACCATCAACAAGGCAAGCGGATCACCGGATCTCAACCAACATGCGCGTGAGAGCAAGATGATGAATTGAGCAGCTAGCAGGCCATGAAAGGATGGCGCGCGGGCGCGAGTTGACAGTTCAAGAAAGCCTGTGGAGAGCATGGCCGCGATCTGGATCTCGCAATCGCTAGCGAGAGAGAGAGAGAGAGGTTGGAGATGGGCGAGTTTTGGGGGACGGGGGAGAGGCCGTATAAATAGAAGCGATGGGCGGAGAAGGAGGACGCGTGAAAACCAACCAAAAGGAAGGAATTTTCACCTGCGCCGCTCGCACGCACGCATGCACAGGGAGGGTCCGATCGATATAACCTCCACACGAACGCACCACACGTGCACCCTCGCACCCACACTGCCACTGACACTGCCAGAGAGGAGAGGACGCCCGTCGTTTTCACTCATACTCCATTCATCCTCCTCACCAGCTATTGTGAGTGCAGTGCACGTACGTGTACGCTACGTGCGTGCGCTGGCCAATGGCCATGCTCTTCATCCGCCCCCCCTACGTACACCAGCTAGCAAGCATTGCTACGTACGTACGCATGCATGCATGGACATCCATCCACCACCTCCTCCTATAGAGAGCTAGACGATGGCAATTACTCCTCCTTGGTTTTTTTTTTCGGGTATAATTACTCCTTTGGTTACAAAGTTAACTGCACAAAACTTATCACTTTCTATGCTCTCATTTTACAATTCCATCTCAAAAAATCTACTGCGTTCATGATGATTGATTTATTTACGGTGTCCATCGATGATTATCGGTTTAGACCAAATTTTAATCCGATTCCTAATTCTAACAAGTCAGGGCCGTTGGTCAGGTCCACGTGGCACCGTCGTCTTTATACCAGCACTAGTTATTAAATTAAAGAGGGACTCATCTGTCCCCATCCTTCTAAAAGGAGCAAGAATGCCCCCATTGGGTCGGTAGTCGTTGCGCCTGCCCGCTACTACCGTCAACGGGGAGACGAGGGCAAACCCGGGGAGCTAGTGGTGTAGTTGTGACTTGTGAGTAGAAGTGGAGCTAGCATGAGATTATACCTAGGGCTAAACTAGCTTGAGTGACGCACTTTAGTAGTTTTTTATATTTTGTAAGAAGAAATTACAAGTACTCATGTCACTAAGCCTAGGGCTATAGCCCCATTTGCCCTAGGCTTGTCTCTGCCTCTGCTTGTGAGGGAGGGAGGATCAAGGGTGAGGGCTTAGTTGGTTGCACGAGATCCCTCGGGGATACCCGTAAAAAATGGGGCATACAACACACAGGGCAAGTCGGCCCGAGGAAAACTACTGAAGCGTTTGGTTGTTCACTCACCAGGGATGTTGCGACCTGATCCACTTCATTTCCACGGGAGGGTTTTCCACATCTCTAGGGGATCGGAGGGAAAATCCTCAGCTCGCCTCCCTCTGTTGCGACCAAGAAGAAACGACGTCACCCCTGCTGATTTCTCCACCTAGCAGAATTCCACCGCTTCACTTCGGTGACAATCCTCCACTATATATTATACACCTCCATACGATCTAACCTCCGGTGATGGCCACGTCCAGGAGATCATCTTTATCCTTTCCCCGATATCCATTCCGCCTCATATCTTTTGTTCCGTCCAGCAACAATCGTCTTTCTACTCCTCCTTTTTCGTCCCCTGGTGTCCAATTCCAAATAGAAATATAGTATTTTCCGTGGTTTAAACGGGGATCCTACGCGAGCAAGGAAATTTTCTCTTGGTGGTTTATTGTTCATGCTTTTCCATCCCCAACAACCAAATGAGCCATGAGAGAGGGAAGACCGGGGACGACGCGGCCTGCTGACGGCAGTAGTCGGACAACCAGGCCGACCATTAATTGTGGGGCGAGGAGGCGTAGAAAGTTATAGTTTTATGCAATTAATTTTTAATTGTAAGTTTTTTTAGAAAAGAAAGATGATCCCCGGCCTCTGCATCAGATTGATGCATGCGGCCATTTTAGTTGTATATTTGAGCATGCGAAAATTGATAGTATGTGTTATGATCTTTAGATCGAAGTATCTTAAATTCAGGCTAATGCATATACGTTGGTGTGTACGTACGTCCAGATGGAGGGAGGATGGATCCATCCATCCATGGGTCACATGACATGACTACTGTTTACACTTTTCACGTGCATTCCACCACGATCGATCGCTCCATCATCATCGCTAGCTAAGCTACCTGGACTAGTAGCCAGCCGATCGATCCATCATCCTTGGATTCCCGTGGAGCCCGTAAAGATTACCGGTCCATTCCTCCTCCTCCTCCTGATTATGTCAAGCAAAACCATAGCCCCATCTCCTATCTCCCTACCTAATAAAGACGCCCGACTCTACTGTCTACACATACACACTATCTCTTCTTTTCTCTGCGGGGTCGATCACTAGCTAGTACACTATCTGATTGTCTATATAAGTATATAACATAGCTAACTAGCTCTAGGATCAATCACAGTTACGTCCTGCTGATCTATCTCGCTCGATCCAGGTCCAGGACGTACGTACGAACACCTCCACCCAGATATCCGGTGTCTAGCTAGCTGAACCTAGTGGCACTACCACACACCTGCCTGCCAGGGTCAGGGTGGCACGATTCCTTGCACATTGACGGCCACTAGAAACTAAAATTGTGAGCCTTAATGAATTTTTTTATTACAGTATAGCTATGTGGCTAACATCGATTGTAAGGGGATGGCAAACGGTAATGATATCTAGGGAACGTCAGCTGCTGCTTCGAGACTCAACTCGGCATGTCTGCTGGGAGGAGATACCAGATATGGGGAGTGCCTCCCACTGATACCCTTGCAACAGCCATGCGATGATGATGAGAGTTAAACAAATGACATGTTTTGGTGATTCTTTGAGCAGTTTTCTTTCTTCTTTTCCTGATAATTTTTCCTTTCAAACAAGGCAAGTTTTGTAAAAATAACATGGCAACTTTAGTTCGGAAAGCACGCTAGTTTGGTAGTTCGCTGAAAAAACATCGTTAGAGAACGATCCTCCGCTTTTGGTAGTATTTCTTTCATAGGTGTGTGTGAGTGCGTGTGCATGCGTGCGTGCGTGTTTTGCGCGAAAGAAGGGTATACTATTTATGCGTGCTTTGAAACTAATTACTCCTTTCATACCACGTTTATGCAAAATTGGAAACTAATTTTTTATGTAACATGTGCATAGAGGCCATGAAATATTACATTAAGATTCTAGGAATAGTTTTCCAGACAAATCTATACAAACGATTTTCAAATTTCCAATATGTTTTTTCTTAGATGGAGTGTGTATTATTAAAATTATATTCTTAGTCATAGTTTTAAACGTTTGCTGTTGAAGGCATGTGGACCATTTCGATGGTAGGATCGATCGTGTTGATTTGGGGGAAATGATGAACAATGCCCGCTTGTAGGTTTAGATGACTCTGAGCCCTTCGATTCAATCATGTGGACGACAAAATCAACCAACATTTAGAAGAAGAAAAATCAGACATCTAATTAATAGGTACTCCCTTCATTTCATATTAACCGTCATATAGATATATTTTAATTCTAGATACATCCGTTTATTCCTTTACTAGACAGCAGGAAATAATGCACCCATTATTAGAAGTAGATATAGGCGGTATAGGTAGGGTACATGTAATCGGGATCTGAATCACGGCCGACCGACCGATAGTACAATACACCTGGCGGATGGAAGGTATGCATGCATGCATGCGACACCCACTTTTCCCGGCCTTTCCTACCTTTGCTCTTATGCCTCTCACACGCATTATACAATGGCCTGTGTCACCTTGATGTTACAGCCCCCTACGACCAATGCCGCTCCACATTTTGTTGCCATGCAAGCATGATCGATTTGCATGCATCCGACACCACACACGACACTGCCTAAATTCCAAACCATATACTACGTTGGGTTCTTTTTACTGAACAATGTCTCACTGTACCGGCTGTGCTGGCATGTCTCCGGCTTATATGACAGATTGATCTGTATGTACATATGTTATTCAGTTAATTAATCTATCCATCTTTCTACAAAGGCATGGAGAGATAGATATATTATGCATGCATAGCCGCCTTGGTTTACTTTGGAGGAAGATGAACAGATACGTTATACAGTTTGCATGTAGTGCGGGCAGGAAACCGGGCAGCTGATGGACAGCTCTGCCAGGAAAATTCCGTGCATCTTACGCCCTCCTGTTGCCTGTGCCGTCGTCTTCTTCCTCCTCCATTTTTCATTTCTTGTTGCTTGCATGCATGGCCCCATCCATGTGCTTCTTGCCTTTTTCTTTGATTCAACTTGTTACTTTGCCCGTTAAATTCCACGAAGTTGCCGGTTGGATTAACATTTGATCCCATGTTAAAGGATCCATCGTCGATCTGGATCGTCCAATGAGCGCCAAAGATCGGGCTCCTTTGGTTTAGTTTGGACGGTAGCCCCGGCCGGCAGCGCATGCCCAGCTAGGCGAGGTAGCTTAGCTAGCTCATCTGAAGTCATCAGGCTAGAGCGTGCATGTGTTAGGTGATGATCCACACATGCATGCATGCATGCAGCTAGCAAGCGACATATCGATGGATGATCGGTCTCAATTATCAACTCCTTTCCAGATCATTGCCCCGTACCGTACGTACTCTCATCTGATTGGATTGGACCAGCAAACAACCTGCAAATTCATGTCTGTCCCTCTGTCGATCGATCGATCCAATGCAAAGGCACATATGTATCGATCGACCGACGATGAGTAGCAGCAGCAGCATGGATCACTGACAACATATGATATGATCAGTAATGTCTACACTTACTGACTAATCACTGTATGTTGGAAATTCTTGTGCCTGGTTAAATTGCTATGGTGTCAGACCGACATGCTGCACGCGATGTTAATTTTGGGAGGTGTAATACGTAGTATGTACGACATATACTGACATGCATGCACACATGTGGTGGTGTGGGTCTACCATCCAGGCCAGCAAGCAGAGTGGACAGGGTATGCTACAAACGCTTTTCACGATTCTAGATCTGTGCTTGCTTGCTGGCTTTGCTTTGCGCGTGCAACAACTGCTGCTACTACCTTCCAACATCTCGTGCGTCGATACGTACGTGCATCGGTCGATCGACATGCACATATGTTGTAAAAACGGCCACACATACGTACGATCATCGTGAAAAATGTCGCTTTTGTATACAAACACATGTGCTCCGGCATTTACAGTAAAATCAGAAGAAAAATATAGAAAGCTAAAATTGCTTGTCATGAAAAATGCTTTGTTAATTTTTTTTGCGAAAAAAACTTCCGATCTATTTATCTTCAATCATGGTAGTACAACGAATACCAAAAATAATAAAAATTACATTTAGATTCGTAGACCACCTAGCGACGACTACAAGCACTGAAGCGAGCCGAAGGCGCGCCGCCGTCATCGCCCCTCCCTCGCCGGAGTTGGGCAAAACTTGTTGTAGTTGACAGTCGGGAAGTCGTCGTGCTAAGGCCCCGTAGGACCAACACACCAGAACAGCAACCGTCGCCGTTGAAGAGTAGAGTAGATCGGAAGGATCAAACCTGAAGACACACAAACGCAGAAAAACTACGACGAGCTCCGAGCAAATCCACCATTGATAAATCTGCCGAAGACACACCTCCACACGCCCACTGATGATGCTAGACACACCACCGGGATGGGGGATAGGCGGGAAGAACTTTATTTCATCTTCAGAAATCCGCCACCATCTCATCTTTCTGAGCAATAAACAAACCCTAACAAAATTCAGAAGAAACATCTAAAACGATGCCCTCCCACCGACAACAACCGAGATCTACCGCGTCACCATGGCCCTAAGGCCACGGAGACGAGGCGGATCAGCAGTAGCGCCGGCGGGAGGCGGGAGGAGGCGGCGGCGCGCGAGGGGAACTGGCGGCGGCGGCTGCGCGTGCGCGTGAGGTGAGTCTATTCTCCGGCTTTCCCTTTTCTTTCTGACTACCTTTTATTCGATTTTATTATATTTATGCATCCGCTAAATAGTTGCTCTAAATGCTTTGTTAATTACTCCCTCCGTTCCTTGATGTAAGGTGTATAGTTAAAAAAAAAAGTCAAACTTTTATAACTTTGACCCAATTTATAGTTAAAAATATCAACATCTATGATATTTAAGAAATATAATATAAAAATACATTTCAAAATGAGTTTGATGATACCCTTTTTGTATAATTTATATAAATATATTTATCGACAAGTTTGGTCAAAGTTGATTAAGTTTGACTTTTTAAAAGAAACTATACACCTTATAATTAGGAATGGAGGGAGTACTATTTTTGCATGAAAAAAAATAGGCTATACTGTTCTACGTGTGTGTGAAATAAAATTGTCGAGCAATGACACTCAAAGAGCTCTAGGAAAAGATAGTGGTCCAAAATGCCTATTTTTGCAACCTTTTTGAAGATCCAGATTGGTTTATTGTGTCTAGAGCTCATCAGATGTCCTCCCTCTTTCTCGGAAAAAAGAGATGTCCTTTTTCTATGAAACTCCTTACACACCTACAACGCCTAAGAATCTTTTTATCGACAAAATTCATTTGGTATGTTTTCAAATTTACTGTTTATGGGTTAGCATGTGAGGTCGGACTCCGAAAGCAATATTTGACCTAGTAACCTCGCTATGAATGAATCCTCGTCAATTCATGTTGACAAACGCATATATACTGGTAGCAGAATGGTAAAATAGTACCGAACGAGCATTACCATCGTTCGACGCACCGATTTAACCATAAAATTAATGATTAAATTGTAATCGGCGTACCACAAAAATTATATCACGAGAAGTCTATTTCAATTATATGGGTAGTATTTTGTTTGTAGCATGTGGCTTATATTGTTTTTAGTCATAGGATGGTAAAAATTCACCTAAAATACGGTGAAGCTAAATAAACCTAAATGGAGCAGCTAAATGCATGTAAATGAAACTAAAATGACAACCTCATGCATTAACCTTATTTTAAACGAGCATTGTTGTGTGGATTCTATACCCGAATTTATATGCTCCGCATTAACAATATTTTATGAAATGAAATCTGAAATATCAATTATAATACACCAAGTGGCACAAATTAATTTATCAATCGATGTAATCTGTTATATTGGCTAGCATTTAGTATAGTTATTTAATGTCCTAAACTAAAATCATTGGTGAAAATAGGTCTTTAGTTTAGCACAAAAACAACATATGTAATGATAAATCATTTTCATGATTCTATTTTTGAAACAATTTTGATGTTCACGTTTGATGTTTTTAGCATTGAACTAGACATATAACCATTTAGAAAATAATAAAAATAATTAAAAATATACTAAAAAGTTATGTATGTTATCAAATGACATATAATTTACGACATATTTAAGATAAAAGTTTAGTATAAATAGTTGGACATTGTATTTTGTTTTGTTTTTTATTGCATATATATATTTAGATCGACTATACAAGACATACAAAACATAGCAAAAATTTGGTTCGCTGAACGAGCATTGCCATCTTGAGAATGAGTCTTTGACGCACCGGTTTAACCATAAATTTAATGATGAAAATGTAAACTACAAACCACAAAAATATATCATGAGAAATTTATTTTGAATATAAACTGGTAGTATATATTTTTAGCATATACATCTTATATCTTTTTAGTTAAAGGATGGTAAAAGTTTAACCTAAAATACGGTGAAACTAAATAAACGCAAACTAAGTAGCTAAATGCTTGTAAATGTAACAAAAATGAGAACCTAATGCATTAACCTTGTTTTAAATGAGTACTGTATTTTCTACAACCGAGCTTATATGCTCCGCATTAACAATATTTTTTAATGATGTCTGAAATATCTTGAGATGAAAAATGCTTGAATATTTTAGGTGCGTGCAAATTTTCTTTGAGAAATGTGGCAGCTGAAGAGCTCTAGATAAAAAATTGTGTTTCAAAATGTGTATATTTTGAAGCATTTTAAAGAGTTTGTGTTTTTGTCTTTTTGTGTACAACTCCAGAGATGTGCTTTCTCTGTCAAATTTTGTACACATCTATAACATCTAAACGTTCTCATTATAAGAGGAAATTATTTGATATCTTTTCAGATTTACCGTTTTCATCTCAGGCTCTGAAAGCACTTTTCTCCTATAAACCTGGCTATGAACTAATCATGGCCATGGAGAAAGATATTGCATTATTACAAAGAGAAAAACTTACTAGCGCATGACCTAAGCAAGTGGATAGATGCGTGCCGAATGTGAAACAATCATTCATCGTTGATCCATGTTGGTAAACGCATATATACCTGGTGTAGCAAAATGGTAAAATCATCTAATTACCTCTATGACTCTATCACAATCCAAATGTTTCATGAAAAATCATAAAATCAAAATAAAAAAACTTGGGAGGCCCTTTCTATTCTTTTCTCTTCTTGTAGCAGCAGCCCACCATTGTTCCCTTATTTGGGCCAACGTAGTACGTGGAGTTGAGGTCTGAAAAGAGGCCCATCCTGACCAGAAGTAGATTCAGGATTCTCTGTTCTACAAAATCGTACATAAAAGCTAAAAAAGAATACATAAACCATACATAAACCCCTATAAAATCGTTCAGGATTGTCTGACAAAAAAGATCTTAATTTAGAGCAAACATTCGCTTAGAGACATGACAAGCGCGAATGTTTTTTTATGGCAACCGATGTAGACGTGGATGGCAACTGCAATGTATAGCACATGACAACTCGATGTAGCTTCTTCCTTCGGTTGCCACGCGCGTACAAGCAGTTGCCACCCATATCTACAGCAATTCCCATACAAAGCATTCGCTCTTGCCATGTCCGAGAGCGAATGTTCGCTCCCTACGATTACCCAAACTACTAGCCGACTTAGAAAACTTTAGCGAGGAGGAGATAATGAGGAGGAGGATGTCACGTATTCAGTGGCTAGCCGAGGGGATGGAAGAACGTTTTTTTCGTATGAAAACTACAAACATGGGAAGAAAGAACCGTATAAACCAACTTCTGAAACCGACGGCCTCATCATCAACGAAGGTCGCTCCATGCCGGCGGCTTCTCCTCCTCGCCAAAGTTTACTCATTCGGCTGGTGAAACCGAAGAAGGAACTCTCAACCGCCGTGAAGGAGGAGCACGAGGCCACGACCACCAACCTCGAGATCCGGCCTCGTCTAGGCGAAGGAGGACTATATGCGGGAGGAGATGGAGCGGCAACGTCGCGCTCTAGATGAGATCGCCGAACGGCAGTGACTGAAGTAGCGCCGAGAGCAGGGCGGTGTTGTCATGCTCGACGACAGCGACGAGGAGGACTTGGCGCCGCTGAGGCCGAGGACCCCCGCCGAGCGGTGCTCTGCCTCGTCTCGAAGCGGGACCAGCGCGCCGTGCAGGATTGGCACGCGAGTCATCCGCGTGAAGCTGAAGACGTGAAACTGAAGAGAAGGCGGAACAATGGACGATGATGGCGGTCGAGCGTGCGAAGCGGTGGTTCGAGGGTCATGAATGGCGGGAGGAGTGGCGGGTGGCCAAGGTGATGACGGAGGCGGAGCCGAAGAGATGCACGTGTTTATGCGTGTTTGAACGTATTTGTGCAAGCGTGCACTGATTTTGTAGGCGTCTGCTGAAATACGTTAAAATATAGCGCATCTGCTAAAATAAAGATTATTGTTCATGCGCTAAAGCGCTATTTCAACGCGCTAAATTTTTTTGGCGTGCGGAGCTGGGGCGCCTGAATATAGTGGTGACCGACGATAATAAAGGAATACGAGTGTTCCATCTAGAAAAACAGTGAAATGGATGTTCGCCTTGGAGTTGCCATAGAGACGGCAGAGATTTTCCGAACCCATCTTCCCGACCGAACCAGTTTCCTATGTTGGATGCCCTACCTGCCGCTGCAACTGGGCGCGGCGCCGCCGGCGGACCTGACGTGGAACTAAAAGGAGAAGATGCCCGCTTTGCACCCCTTGTTGCCGCTCGCCGCCCCTGCTTCTCGGCGCAGACGCCGGGCTCGACTCCTCAAGGCGCCGGCCGCCGCCCCCCACCAGATTTCTCGCCACGTAGGCACTGGCTGATGGGCCCTTGCGTCAGTTCGTCAACCTGCTTGGAGGTACGCGGCCGCAGCCATGTTTTGGGGTGGATTCTCCGATCACTACTCCTAAATCCTACTTCCATCCTTCGATTGTCATTCAGTTGACTCCCCTGTAGATCTGTCGACGATGGTGAATTGTCATAGGCCTGAAAAAACTTGCTTGGAGGTGATACATAGTTTTCTTTTAGTCATGTCAGTTTTGCTGGGATTTCCCGGTGAGTGTGTCCATGATCAGAAAAAACTGAAAACTGCAGAACGCTTAGGTTTCTTGTCTGAATTAATCACCTTTTTATGGTATTTTTCTTGTCTGAAACTAACAAGCCCCGCAAATAAAAACAGAGCTATCCACATATGTCGTTCTCGTGCATTTGCTTGGGATATAGTCTGATGGTTACATTCTTTTGGAAAAAGGGCTTTATTACTCAAAAGGTTTAAGTAAGTACACCCGGCCTCTGCATAGCTAAGATGCACACAGCCGCAAGTCACCAAAAGAAAAGAAAAAACAAAATAGTGTATGGCAAGTTACAATGAAAGAACTATCGCCACTCAAGATAGCTCTATGCGTAGATCACGCGGTCACCCATGTTGGATAAAAATATTCTTTGCCACCGCTTCTAGTCGTGCACACGCCTCCATAAAAAGGCCTCGATATTCCACCCGTTGTAAGATGGACCACGAACGGAGAATACCCGTGCATCGATAAAGAACCTGCAAACAAGTGAAATTTTTATCTGAAAAGATCTTGTCATTTCTACATAGCCAAAGCGACCATATGACGGCAAGCGCTTCTATCCTAAGAATGGTTTTAAGCTTATTATCTATCCCATTAAGCCAATTGCCAAAGATATTAGCAACGGATGTGGGTTGATATAAGTTTGAAACCATTTGGATAGCTGACCAAATAGAACGTGCAACCTTACAAGTGAAGAATAGATGTTTTATTGTCTCATCATGAGCACATGAAACACATTTCTTACTCCCTTGCCAGTTGCGCTTGACAAGATTATCTTTCGTTAAAATGACACCTTTTCGAAGATACCATGCAAAGACTTTAATCTTTAGAGGTATCTTCATTTGCCATATTTTATAATTATTATCGACTGGTATTTCAGGTTGGACAAGCGCCCTATACATAGAATCCACAGAGAATTTTCCATTCCTATTGAGATTCCATCGAAACTCATCGTGGCCTTGTGACAGCTGCACTATCGCTAACCGCTCTAGCAAGGCATTCCAAGACGCTAGTCTAGGACCGATTAAGTCTCTCCTGAATGCAACATTAGGGGGTGACTCTTGCATGACCGTGGCCAGCGTATCTCCCTTATGTCGCACAATATTATATAGGGCCGGATATTGATCTCGAAGTGTGGCATCTCCTAGCCATATATCCTCCCAAAATCTTATCTCCGACCCGTCCTTAATCTTGAAAACCCCAAAGCGATAAAAGTCTTTGTTTGTCGCCATGAGACCAACCCAAAAATGTGAATCTCCAGGCTTCCATACAACCTGAGATAACGCTTTTGTGCCGATGTATTTTCTCTTAAGTATCGTTTGCCAGACACCATCCGAAGTCAGTAGCTTAAATAGCCACTTACCAAGGAGAGCAGAGTTCTTGACCTGAAGGTCATGAATACCCAACCCTCCTTGGTCCTTCGGACGGCAAACGACATTCCACCTGGTCAGTCGATACTTCTTCTTCTCGTTATCCCCTTGCCAAAAGAATCTCGATCGGAAATAATCCAATCTATGTAAGACCCCTTTAGGTAGCTGGAAGAATGATATCATATACAGTACCATGTTGGTTAAAACTGAATTTATGAGTACCAATCTTTCACCCAAGGACAATAACTTGCCTTTCCAGCTAGCTAGCCTTTTTTGCAAACGTTCTTCGACGTGCTTCCATTCCGCATTAGTCAGTCTCCTATAATGTATGGGTATCCCCAAATACTTAATAGGGAATTGACCTTGCTCGCATCCGAATATATCGGCATATTGAGCAGCTGCATCCTGGGCCTCGCCGAAACAAAACAATTCACTTTTATGGAAATTAATCTTCAATCCTGATAACTGCTCGAATGCTGATAATATTAATTTCAGATTCACTGCTTTATCTAGATCATGTTCCATAAAAAGAATTGTGTCGTCCGCATATTGAAGAATAGATAATCCCCCATCCACTAGGTGTGGGACTACTCCTTCAATTTGGCCGTCTAGCTTGGCTCGTTCAATCATGATCGCTAACATATCAGCCACAATATTAAATAATATGGGTGATAAAGGATCACCTTGCCTTAATCCCTTTTTGGTTTGGAAGAAGCGTCCGATTTCATCATTGACGTTAACGGCAACACTTCCTCCCGAAACACAACTATGGATCAAAGCACACCACTCCTCTGAAAAACCTTTCATTCTCAGAGTTTGTTGGAGGAACGACCACTTCACTTTATCATAAGCCTTTTCAAAGTCAATTTTGAAAATGGCTCCGTTAAGCTTTTTAGTGTGCATCTCATGAACGGTCTCGTGTAAAACCACGACTCCGTCGAGGATATTCCTACCTTGCATAAAAGCCATTTGTGTAGGTTTAACCACATGATCAGCCACCGAATTTAATCTAATGGTTGCGACCTTCGTGAAATTTTTGAAGCTAACGTTAAGGAGGCATATTGGTCTATACTGTTGTATCCTTTCTGCCTCCAAAACCTTAGGTAGCAAAACAATTTCCCCAAAGTTAAGACGGAACAATTGAAGTTGTCCAACATTCCAACATTGGAACAACTCAATAAGGTCCGTCTTAATGGCATCCCAAAAGTGTTGATAAAACTCAGCAGGAAAGCCATCTGGCCCAGGAGCCTTATTATGCTCCATTTGGAAAACCGCCTTTTTAATCTCCTCTTCTGTGAAGGGGGAATTTAAAAAGGTATTCTCCTCATTAGAGACCTAGGGTATGTCTTCCGTCGGAGTCTCATCCATGGACAAGATATCTTCAGATGGAGCGCCGAACAGTCCTTTATAGTAGCTTGTAATATAAACCTTAAGATGTTCTTGACCTTCAATCATACCTTCATCCTGAATTAGAGCATGAATACATTTTTTCCTATGTCTGCCATTGGCAACATTCTGGAAATATTTCGTATTCGCATCTCCCTTCAGAATGAAATTAGATTTTGATCTTTGATACCATCTGAGCTCTTCCTCCCGCAACATTCGTGCCACCTCCGCATTGGATTTGCTTTTAAGCTCAATTTCCTGCTGGGTTAGCACTCGTGTTTCTGCCGCGCGGTCAAGTTCGTCAATGATGGTACACAAACGCTCCTTCTCTTTTTTTAGAATCCCGGTTGTGTGCCTGGCCCATCCACGAAGATGTTTACGCAAGTTACGGATTTTGGCGTTCCATCTTCGAACAGGACTATGACCCGGGACCGGAGCTGACCACACCCTTTTAACCATATCATTGAAGCCATCACGCAGCAACCATCCCAGCTCAAATTTAAAGCGGTGTCGCACGTTTGGTTTCAATGTTCCGGTTGATAAGAGTAGAGGGGCATGATCTGATAGATCCTCAATACGTTCAAGGGCACGTACTGTTACTAATGGGTATTTGTCTTCCCAATCAGTGTTAATCAGTACACGGTCCAATTTCTCGTATGTCGGTTCAGGTAGACTATTCGCCCAGGTGAATCGTCTACCTGTCATATGTACCTCTCTCAAGTCCAAACTATCAATGACAACATTTAACAAGAAAGGCCAATGATTATCGAATCTCCCCTTGCTTTTCTCATGTGGGAACCATAGTAAATTAAAATCTCCACCTATTAGGATAGGATGTGGATCATTATTCGCTAGGTTCACCAGTTCACGCAGAAAAGCAGCCTTATGCTCCTCCTGAGCGGCACCATACACGGCAATTAGACTCCATATGAATCCATCAGCTTTGTTACGAATGTGGAATTTTATATGAAATTCCCCACTCGTATAAGCTAAAACTTCCATGGAGTCTGAAAGTACACCAAGCAGAATGCCGCCAGATCTACCACGAGGAGGAATAGAGTGCCATATGAAGTCCCTGCCACCTGAAAGGCGATCAAGGACACTCACAGGGAAATCCCTCCTCCCAGTTTCGGAAATAGCCAAAAATTCCAATTTATGATCCCGAACATACTGAGCAATATTCAAATGTTTAGCCAAGTCACCAAGACCTCTGCTATTCATGAAGATGCCATTCATTGGGAAACAATTGGATATTTTGGCTGTTTCGCAGTCTTTCTCATTTTTCTTTTCTTTTTGTCCTTGGCGGATTTGGATTTTCGGCCGGAAGCATGCAGATCATAGATAGATCCTAGCTCGTCCTCATCCATACCCACCTCTGTCACCTCACCCACAAGATGTGATAGAAGCTGTCCATCAATAATGGCATTCGCTTCGTCATCCTCTAAGGGTGTGGTTACCGACCTACTAGATGCATCTGGGTATACCTTTAGTCGGTCATACTCCATATGCTTCAAAGCGTTGGTCGAGACAACAATTTCATTTTCATTTCTACCTAAATTCACTCCTACATTGGCTAGATTGGAAGAAACCTTAGAAGATGAAAAAGCTAAAAATGAATTATTATTTTTGGGCGTACCTACGGATGTAGGGTCCAACATCGCCGCCTTGCGCCTCATCGCCTTTGAGAGCGCATCCTCGTCCGTCACCGAAGACCCATCCATTGCGACGGGATGACGCGTGCTACGCCTAGGCGGAGCCTTAGGCTGAGCACACGGTCCTGGACCATGCGGCGCTGCGGGAGGGGGTGATGTTGGTGAAGTAACCCCCTCGACCCCAGGCTTCGTAGCCGAGACCTCCACGTGCGGTGTTGCGGAAGGCGGCGGTGACAGTGCAGTAGCCCCCTCGAACACAACCTTCGTAGCCGAGACCTCCTCACGCGGTGCTGCGGAAGGGAGCGGTGTTGGAGTAGCTCCCTCGATCACAGCCATCGTAGCCGATGCCTCCACCACCGGAATCGGCGCGGAACTGACCACCGGTGAGGCAGCCTGCCCAAGTATGGCGGAGTCATGTCGTCTGTTTCTCCACAAACCCTCAAACCAAAGGCCCAGATGCGACCAGGGTGAACGAGCCGACACTCCACCTTGGGCGATGGAACCAAAAGTCAGAGGACCCACGGAGACGCCAAACATGGTCCCCTGGAGTAGAAGAACAGTTGTCGCCCGAGATGTCGTAACCGATCCTCCGCCTGCAGCCTGGTGAGGCGCCGCCGTGGGCACGGCCGGAGGTGCAACAACGACCTCCGCGAAGGTCCTCTGATGATGCGTTGAACCTGCTAGAGTAGTCATGGCTTCCGTCGTCGATCCGGCCGACGTACCCACGTGTCCCTTCACCACCTCGGAGAACAAGTTTCGTCGAGGCTCCAACTCCTCCGTGAGATGAGACGGCGGCTGCGCAGAGGGCGATCTGGGGGAGCCGTTCGCATGATGGGAAGTATGGCGCGGTAGGGATCGCGAGAGTCCTTGAAACCATAGGCCCAGATGTGACCAAGTGTCCCGGTCGACTTCAATCAAACTGGCCCCACAACACAGAGAATTCGAATTTGGGTCCGTGTTGATCGCGACCGAGGCCGCAGAAACCGGATCACCAACCTCGTCGGCCGACACCGTCTCGTCGTCAAGCGCCGCCACCGGGAAGAAGTCCCCTAAGCAGGGAGGGGGAGTGATCCGTGGTCGCGGTAGAGGCCCTCTCCAACCGAGTCTAACCGATGGCCTCCGAATCGTCCTAGGTAGCAGCTTCTTTGCGCATCCACGGTCGAGAGCCAGAGGACGAGACGCCTCGGCCGGTGAGGACGGACTATCTTCCGACCGGAGCTCCCAGAACCTTGAAGCTTTCGTAGGGTACCCGGCTGAATTCCAGAACTCCTCCACAACCTGCTCCAGCGGTATTGGCGGCCGGCAGACAACTTCGCAGGAAGTCTCTCGCACCTCCAATAGCACCTCAGTCGCCACGCCGATCGCCAAGCTTTCCGCATCATCATCACTTGAGAGCGCAGAAAACCTAGAGCCGTAGCCTCTCTCCGGAGAACTCGATCTTGATGTGAGATCAACAAGCTCCCCGGGGGCTAGGGTTAGCCTGCGTCGACGAGGACATGGGAGATTTTGTCCGATGAATACGAGATATTCAGTGATCTCAATCTCCCCTCCGGCGACTAGCTGCTCGCCTCCCTCCAGATGTCTACCAGCAAGCACATCATCAGTAGGATCCATGAGGGATGCCCATCCAGATCGCAGGCTCAATTCCAAAATCCCAGCGCGGCGATCAGATCTTCCATCAATGGCTTCTGACGAGAGTTGTACCGCCCACCGGCTGGCCGGCGGCATCCAGCCCGACGCGATCCCGGTAACCTCCGGCGGAGGCGCAACCAGGCGCGGCGGCTCGCCGGCCTTTGGTGTCGTTGTCCCTGTGGTCATGCCGCCGCGGACCGGCCTGCCGTGACCGGGGCACTGATGGTCGCCGGCGCCGCGAATGGATCTGAATCCTGATGCGTCGGGATTCCTCCTAGCGGATGAACACCGGGATGGCCAGGACGGATCGATCTATACCCATGGCCGGGGGCACTGATGGATGGATCCCGGGCGGGCGGATGCGCGGCTGCTGCGGCGGCTGGATGGATGCGCGGCTCCTAGTCCTAGCGAGGAGGACTGATGGTTACATAATCGTCTAGGAACCTAAAACCTCCCCGATTCTTACAGCAGTCCGCAAAAGCCTTAGACAAGATTTGCCAAGTCCAAACTGAATGAATGGACTGAGAGACCTTGGATAATATCCAGAGTATCTGATGAGGAAGATCACACCAAGAAAACAGGGGAAAGCCATGGGAGTTCACACATGACCCCTGTTCGGACAGCAGTTGCTCATCAACATCCGCTAGTCTATCAAATTCCTTTCGTATTGGACGCAGTTCTGGCTCAGTTGGCTCACTGCTTTGTGTTATTGCCTGTGCAAACCAGGTTCAGATGCAAAATCCTGCTGGTGTTCTTTTTTGCTTAACAAAAAGCTGCATGTGACACCTTCACATTTTCATCAAAACATACAAACCTGGACATCTAGGTTGCCTGTGACTAGGACTCTAGGAGTGTTTGCTTGTAGAAGCAAGATGGTTATCTGTCTCCTAGTTTCTGTAGTGCAGTTAATTAGTTTATGTTCTCACATGATATACTACACAACAGATCTTTCACACTTGAGTTATAGCACGGTACTGTACACTGCAGATATTATATGCCAAACGAAATCTCGAATGATACAATTTGAATAACTGTGCATTTACACTGGAAGATAATGTTTGCTCTGCCAAAAAGACAGCAGCCAAATTGAAAAGACAATGCGTGCTTGGTGCAAGGATGCAATACACCTGTGCCAAACTAAACATAAAACGATAGAAACAAACTGTTTTGCATGGCATACTGAAAGGAAATCCGATCGATACAATGAAAGCTTGCTGGACATGGTACAGTAAATGGAAACCTGATTACAGAAAAAGCAACAGCCGAGCCAAATCGGCATGCCACAACCTGCTTGTGGACATTGCGAGGATGGATTGAGCTTATCAAGTTCATCAGCTGAGTGGGTTGACCTTATCAAGGTCATGTGGGTCTAAGAGTGCTTGCCCATGCCTGGTCTTTCCATGAAACCCAGCATGAGACAGCAAAACCCAGAGGTGTGTTATGAGCTCCCCATTTGTAACAAGCCGTGCCTTGTGCTTGGCTGCTCTGGTTGATGCTGCCAAGTTGAGGAGGAAACCTGTCCAGAACACTGCTAGATCTGTCCATAGGCCTACTATATCTTCGTCGTAAGCCTCTATCAACTGCCTCCCAAGCTTTGCACCCATCTGGGTTATGGAATTATGGATGTCATCATCTCCGGCAAAAGTATCTTCCATGTTGGTAGCTGGTTCAGAACTGGTAGGGGCATTACCACCTCCGGTTGTAGTATTGGGATCTTCCTCATCATTAGCCATCTGCCCCATGAGCACTTCCTCGGCTATTACCGAAGTGTCAGGGGCTACTTGTCCCACTACATGACCCATTCTATTGGCCACCTCCTCGTTGGACTCTTCAGAGGGCTCCATGGCAATATCCCAAAGTTTGTCGAAGACATCTAGCAGTGACTGGTACGAAGAGCGACCAGTAGCACGATAGGTTTCCTTGCGTACTGCAAACAATATCTTTGTAACAATAATGCCATTGTCAGGAACCAATGCTCTAGTAAGCAAGTATGCACAATACTTGGACAATCTGACAGCAGTTAGGTAATGTGGCCAGAGATCTTCTGAAGCTGATCTCCAGGCGAAGAGATCATGTGTACGTAGATTCCGAAGAGCCATCTGTGACGGCACTTCATCAGCGATATGCATCTCGCATAAGCATGTTGCGATGTGCCAAACCAGTATCCTGTGGGTATCAGCCTCCAGTTCAACTGCCCACGCTAGCTGCTTCATAAGGGCTTCCTTTGGTCCGAACGCATTTAGGAAGTAGGATTCTAACCTCTCTGGATGCTTCTGCAGGCTCTTGAACGACTGAAGTATCGCTTTCTTTACTTGTGACTCCAACTTGACCCTTCGAGTTAAGTTGGCCATATTGCGGGAATAAGACATCAGAAGGTTACACTGGAGGACCCTTTGATTCCACTTTCCCCGGATGAACCAGAAAACCGTTCTCATTGCTGCCTCCACCACAGGATGCCGCAAGCACCGATGCCTGACATACATACAGATCATCAGTACCTTTGACCACTTGGAGAATACATATAGATAGACCTCCGACAGCTCCTTGGCAACGATAAGTCCAACTATGATGCGAGTGACAGCCACCCCGTGAGTGATGATATTGTTGTCGGCCTTGTCCATCCTATTTGGTATATGACTGACAGGATATGCAAGGTATCCCGTAGCTGCAACCAGAGACACAGACATGAGCATACTGAAGACTGGGAATCCGACCGAAAACATGGCAGCATACTTGCTATAGAACAAGTCTTGGAGGAAGGACAATTCCACAGCCGTGACTCGGAATGCCCTCTCATAGTCGTCCTTGTCATCGTTCTCCAGGATGTAGTCGAAGACGAGCTGCTTCGTCTTCTCTTGGCTAGCCTCATGTATCGGGAGATTAAAGAACCGACGGCGCAGCAGCTTGTACAGGGCGAATGAGAGGCATACATCCTTCAATCGGTTGCCGGTGTCTTTGGTGCCTCCCAGCAACCGACTGCTGCCACCATCAACATTCCATATCTTGTCTACGGTGACAATCTTCTTATCATTATCCGGATCCAACCGAAGCCTGTATTGTCCACTCATCTTGTCCTGTCGTCGGGCATCAGAAAGCACCAGGTTTTCCCCACACACCAAGTACTTGTACGACTGCATTGTCCACATCTCATCCTCGGAAGAGGCAGCTGATGCATCACCAGAGGGAGCGAGTGTATGCTCGTATCGCATGTAGTCGCTGACCAGCCTCGTGTTCTCTTGGTTGACGGTATCAGCCCTGTCGGACGAGACAAAGTATGAGATGATGCGGACCGCGTTGAGGGCCCAAATCACCCAGAGGGGAATCCTGAGAAGGAAGAAGGTCTGCATCCGAATGAGATTGGCTGCCCAGAAAGAGGACATGAGATCCAGCAGAGGGATCTGCCTGGACATCCGGTACGGACGCCCGGTCTTGACGCTGTACTGCAGGGTTACCAGCAGCACCGCCCACACCTGAAAGTAGTCGTTCACCCTCTTCGCCGAGAGCTGCATCAGCCCCAAGGTGTAGTGCACCAGGGAGTAGTTCAGCATCTCAATGACTTGGATGGTGGCCGCCATTCTCCGCTCCGCGTGCCACGGACCGAAGCAGTCCAGCACGAACCTCACCACCAGCAGAAGCGTTGTCAGCAACACCCACAGCTCCACGCTGCTGGCTCCAGTGACCTTGTCGGTCTTGAAGAGCTTTACCACGGCTGAGATTGTATCTTCGATTAGGGCCATCTCTCCCTTTTTCTCCTCCTCCTTCTCTCTGTGTCTGTTTTTTTGTGTGTTGTGTGGAAGGTTCAATTGAACACCAACTTAGCAACACAATTCACAGGACCCTTTCCTCCTACATTGCCTATGAATAGCCCGTCATTGACTTTGAGACTAATTAAACCAGCAGCAGCTAGCGTGTCAGAGTAGTTTCACATTATTCATCTACTCATTATATATATAGTAGCTACAGCTGGACATCGTGGCTACATTTATCTTCAAGTTGCTGGGAATCAATTTGACTATCCAGACTTGTTAATTATTCCCTTCGATCCATAATAAGTATCGCTGATTTTGTACTAAGCTAATACAAACTCTATACTAGATGAGTGATACTTATTATGGATCGGATGGAATACTTGATATCGGTGCCTTTTGAGGATAATACAAGGGATTGGACTGCCAATGCATGGCATCAACCTACCAGACTACAATCCTACCGCACGATAAAAGAGTAAATTTGATTAACACACAATTCTTTTACTCCTGGTCGCTAGGGGGAGAGACATACGAGGGGCAATTGTTGGTTTCGATAAAAAAAAACCATTGGACCATTTAGAAGGCTTATTCAAGGGAGCTCTTTATTGATCTTGTCATAACTTCTTCCATTTGAAGCCCTCAGAAAATAGGCTTTCGCTCTATAAAGCAACCACATCCAATATGTGCGGTGGAACGATACAATGTGGCGAGATATCCCTCTGACACGATAGATCCTGAAAACACAGACCAACATGGGGCCAAACAACTAAGCACAGGACGACCCGAAACACCAGACGACATGACCTAACCTAGCACCCACGACAACGCTCTCAGGAGAGGACCGTACACCGGCACTATCGATCCAAAGGGCCAAGGTTTTTACCCGGAGATTTGTCACAGACAGAAGACCACGACGACGTCTTCAAGAAGACCACGACACCCACAAATGTCAACGTCGTCGGGGCTAGAGCGTAGAGGTTTTGGTCGACAACTCACTCGTGCCACCATGAGATACCAGACCATTCGTCGAGAGATCCGACCTCCGATCCAGATCTGGATCTGGGCAACGCCATTGCCAATGATAGAAGTGTACCCGAGCTACCCACCGCTACACCCCTCGCCATCCAAACAACCAAGAGGGTAGCCACCACTACCGCAATGGAGCCTGACGGAAAGCTACCATACGGGCCACCGTCCAGGGCTGCTGCCCCGACATCCCTGTCGCAAAACACCGCCACCCTCCACCTCATGACACCACAATCCCAACTAGAAGAGTACATGGCGCGCCTTCCACTTCCACTCCTAGACCGGCACCAGTCCCCCGATTTGGGTTGAACATTCATTGTAGGAGGCATCGATGCCTGCATCCCCAACCAATTCCCATGGACTGTGGGGACACTATCCTAGAACTATTGATGGTCGCCGCCATGCCCTCGGGAGGAGCTTGCATGATGCCAAATATGTGGTCGATGTCATCGATCTATAGGACGAGGAGCAGTGCCAGGACCACCACCTGGGCGCACGACACCCGACGAGAACCCCGATCTGCCTCGGGCCCAGATCCGGCCTACGCAGGAACCAACCCTAGGACCGGACCGCCATAGCAGCTCACTGTGTGGAGTCCACCCCTTCGCGCCACCGGCCTAATCTTGAGAGAAGGTAGGCCCCACACCACCAACCCAGCCGAGATGCCACGCCACTATAGCCATCACACCGGCACCGTCGACTGCCGTCGTGGGGAGGTCGGACAGTAGCCTCTAAACCAAGCCGCCGCGGTTCGTGTCGCCTGCCGGCCAAATTCGTCCGCCATAGCACAGGAACACCAACGCCACCAGCCTACCACGCCATGAGCACGGGACCGCGAACCCGCCCCACGCTGAACCGCACGCCGCCAGCGCACAAGCACACCCGAGCCACACCAGATCTGGGACGCCGGTGTGGCCGCACACTATTCCATCACCAGCCAGGTCGCCCGACGATGGCCACCCACCCGGAGCCCTCCACGCAGCCGCCAGAACCAGAGGCCACTGCCGCTAGTCGACGGCGCCGCGCCGTCGTGCCCCCTGTCAGCATCGCGACGTCACCCGGGGGAGTCGTCCTGCGTGATTCCCTCCGTGCACGAAGGAGAGAAATCCCCGCAGCAGCCCGCACTAGTGGAGCTTCGCCCGGCGGCGACGAGGGAGAGGGAGGGGTCATGGGGAGGTGAGGGCCGAGGAGGAGGAGACCCGCCCGGCCACCGCCCGGGGGCGGTACGGACGAGCGGAAGGGACCTCACGGTCACCTTCCTTTCGCCAGTCACAATGTGGAACACATTTTTCTCCCTACGTGATGGTTTTGGTAAAAGAAACAAATTAGTTGATGATTGAGAAAGCTTGATCATTGCAGCTTGTTATTGAGCTTCTCATCCCTGGGGAGGGGAATTCATTTCATTAAGAATGGCCTATGTGTTTTTTTTATAGTGCAATGACATAGCTGCTTCCCTTATTGCTGGTTTCGATCAGAAATGTGGATAAGTGAGAAGGCTTGGTCAAGGGAGCTCCTTGCTTAGCTTGTCATCATGTATTAATTGGATGCCCTACTTGCTGGTTTCGACCCCAAAAAAGTAGATGGTCGAGAAGGCTTGGTCAAGGTCAACTTGCCTTTTGGCACTAATACAATTTGATCATCAAATAAAGAAATATATAATTTGCCGCAGGGAGGGGGGTTGCTTGGTGAAGGGTGTGATCTTTTCAAGGCGTCTGTTGAGCGGAGTGCTTTGTTTGTGCATTTTGGGGCCCGGTTTGCTTTTCTCCACGAACGATTGATTTTATTGGATTAAAATGGAGCATAAAAAAGATACAAACATATTGAGCACATATCCGGCGGCCTAGCTAGAATGCACACAATTAATATTAACTCGCGCACACAAAAACACACCAACAAATAACAAAGTTATAAAAGACCAAAACTGTGCTTTAGGAAAAAAAACTCAAATTGCCATATCCGCATTAAATATCTCATAGACAATGAGGTTTTTCAACAACGTTGATTTCAGAAAGGTAGCGGCACTCAAGCGCCTCTGTCACCAGATCGAACTACTCAAGATCAGATCCTGAAAAATTAGTCTGAACATATCCAAGCAAATGTCTTCAATAAGGTAACGATGTAAAAGCATCTTCATTACCAAGTATAACCAAGTCGAGCACCAGTTCTAGAGCGCTAGGAAGAGAAGCGTGGAGGAGGTAACCTCAAATTTAGTAAGGTTTGATTCATTTTTCTTTTACAAATGACCTATGTGCTTTTCTTATATGGCAGAGTTGTTGCCTTGCTGGTTTTGATAAAAAAAGAATATTGGATGATTGAGAAGGCTTGGTCAAGGGAGATTGCGATTTACCCTGCAAAACGAGAAGGGAGCTTGTGATTTAGCTTATCATCATGTATCCCTACTTGTTGGATTTCGTACAATTTTAATATAAAATTATACTAAGTCAACTACATTTATTTTGGGACAAAGGGAATAGATGATTGAGAAGGCTTGATCAATGTCAGCTTTATAAATGGTTTTGTCTCCATGAGAATGCGTCTGTTCAGCCCCAAGAAAGCCATCGCCTTGCAGAATCTAGAGGAGTACGTTTTCTGCATCCGGAGGACATCGCCCATGAACAACTAGCTCCCGAGTTCAGGTACAAACTTCTCACCGTTTACCCTATAGTTACATACAGCTCTTGCAGGTGTGCGCCTTGCATTAATTCTACATGTGATCTGTGTGCTTCATCTAGCTGTCCCCGGAAGTAAGGTTTGCCTCAATTCGAAAGAAGCCTCAGAACCACTAGTCTGTGTGCTTCATTTATTAGTTGTAAGTCTTGGCAAGTATGAGATTAGCTGAACATTGGTAGATCCAACAGTCATGGAAGAACTGATACAAAGCTGAAAAACTGCAAGTTCAATCGACCAAAATGTTGAGGTGGATTTTCCTCTCTGCAATCTCCCTACCATCTTGAACCATCAACTTAATATCCTCTACCAGATGAGTATAGCTAGCGCCAGATTGTGTTCCTTTGACTCCAGCATTTTTAGCATGATGGCAGGCACAGTCCGCCTTGTGGATTCTTAACGGCTAAGAACATGAGTTAAACATAGGTGTTTTACGGTGCTGATGCTTGCAGCTTTTCTGCTGTCCTTCTCATCTTTTATTCTCAGTGGGAACGATCGTGGCATTCTCCATGATGCCCACAATACAACGTGCCATCCCACGCTTCAAACAGCCATTTTTTACAGGAAGGCCTTATGGCTAGCTTTACTAAATTAAATGGCATTTTCATCATCCGCTAATAATTTTGAGACAATTACTTTTGAGCCCTTAGTTGGGTCACATCCGTGGGTTTTATCCCTAAATTCAAAAAAAAAAACCTCAGCTTTGCCCAAACCACTTTGCTACTCTTATGTTTTTGCCCTTCCGTCACGATTCCATCTGGTCAAAGGCCTTTGACTGTTAGAGAGACATTTTTGGACCTCTTTGCCCTTGCCCTTCTTCCACACAAAAAATCTTAAATCGCGGGAGTCCATGGCGACGGGGAGAGCGCGAGCGCGAGGGTGGGCCGAGTGCGGCCGCCGCCAAGTGAGCGCGTGCGCGGGAAGGGCGGGCGCTGTCACATGGGCGGGGCGAGCACAACCGCCACCGGGCAAGCGCGAGAGCGGGCAGGTCGGGGCTGGCGCGGTGGCCGCCGTGTCGCCGAGGAGCGGTCGGGTCGGGCGCTGTCGCCGGGGCACGCACGGCGCGAGCGCGACCGTCGTCGGGAAAGTGCGAGCGCGGGCATGGTGGGACGGGGCAGGCACGGTGGTCGCCCGGGAGCGCGTGGAGTGAGGGCGGGCTGACCGCGGCCGCCGCCAGGCGAGTGCGAGCGCAGTCAGGGCGGGGCGGGCGCGGTGTCCGCCGGGTCATCGGGGAGCGCAGGGGGAGGGGGGTTGCGCTCTCGTCGGGGCGGGGCGGTGGCCGCCGGCGAAAGCTCGGTGGCCGGCGCGAGCTGCATGGGAGTTTTTTTACTTGGAGTTGTATGGAGGGGCAAAAGGGTCCTAAAAAGTGTTAGGTAATAGTCAAAGGCCTTTGACCGGACGAAATCGTGATGGAAGGACAAAAACATAAGAGTAGCAAATGGTTTGGGCAAAACTGAGGGGTTTTTAAATTTAGGGGTAAAACCCATGGGTGTGACCCAACTAAGGACTCAAATGTAATTGTTCCAATAATTTACAATAATGATCTGGAAGCTGACTTCTTTTTGATCTGACCTCCCGCGACCCCTCCCCTCCCGCGGCGCTCCAACGAGCGCCCTGGGGAACCCTAACCGCTCCTTCCCTTCTCCCCGTCGTCCTCCCTCCCCTCCCTGCCGCCGGCAGTAGGCCTTGACGGGCGAAGCCCGATTGGCGCGACGGTGGCCGGCTCGTGGTGACGCGCGGATCCTTGGCCCAGTGCGGTGGCTATGGGGAGGTGACGCGCGACATGCCCCCGTCCAGATCAGGACAGATGTGGTGCGGTGGGTCGGCCGACGGCGTGAGCGGTCGGTTCCCGGAGCGGCGACGTTGCTGCCCCGTCGGGCGGCTCGGGCTGGGGTGCTGGCGGCCTAGGCTGCGGTCGATCCCTCTATAGTGATGGTTGGTGGCACGGTGCCGGTGGTTGGCGTACTCGATGAGATCCGATCGGATCTGTCGGTGGCGGTGCGATGGTCCTTCCGGTGAGCAATCTTGGCAATGGTGGCGGTCTCCGAGGTTTCCTGATCGGCGGACGGGTCGGCATTGGTGGCCTTGCGCAAATCTGCTTCGACCGCCACAGTGGGGCGGTGGGGAACTTGGTGGGAGGGATGGGCAGCGCCGCTTTGACTGCCCGTCACCGGCACGGGGGTGTGATGGTCTTGGATGCATCTTCTCCCCCTCCTCCCATTCCCTGTCCGTTTGTGTGCGGCGGCGACTCCGGCGATGATCAAGGCGGGATGCGTGCTGCGGTTTCATCAGTCGTGGGCATCCCCTTGGACCAAAGCCGGTAACTTTGGCTAGTCCTCGGGTGGTCCGGACGCAGGACGATGGCCTCGGCGGTGGGAGGCGTGGTGTTTGTGGGCGGAGCGAAAGTCTCGGGTGTGGGCAGGCAATCTTGGCCACGTGGGGTAGCACGATTGTTGGTGATCGGCTTAGTGTGGTGGCGGAGGAGTGTGAGCGTCGGGGTACATAACCTTCATGGGCTCTGTTAGGTCGACGGTGGCGGCGTTTGCGGACGTCGTAACCTTCCTGAAGGTGTCGCTGCGGTCGTTCCCTATTCTTTGATTCTCCGGGTGAAAACTCGATCCCTTGGATCTGGCGGTGGTGGCATTACGGTGCCGTACCCTTCTTGGTGGTACTGCCTTGGAGTCCATGCTTCGCCGTGCCCGGTCTCACATCTTCACAATTCACGGGGGTCGTTGGAGTAGTGTGGTGGTGCTCAACACCTTTGTATCCTACCTTGGGTGTGTGGGGTGTGCGTTTGTATCGAGGTGTTCGGATGTATTGTGGTGTTTATGGCTTTATCTATAAAGCGGGGCGAAAAACTTTTTCGTTTAATTTACGGTAAAACCTTGGGGGGTATGTACCTCTTCTTTTGGCCCCCTCTACTAAGATTCCTGGCTCCATCCCTGACGACAGTCATCAAGAGCAAGAGCTGCCACCATCGAATGTCCTTCGCGCGAGGGGGGGGGTGCAACACCAGCCGACACCCACTCCACGCAGCAGATCCGGGCATGGCCGCCTCGGATCCGTGCCCGGACGACGACGGGGACGCGATACGCCACTCGCTGGCCACCGGCGGCGGTCATCGCGCAACGGAGGCAGGGAGTCGAGGAGACACTTCTCCAGCCGAAGAGCCCTGCCGCCACCATCCTGGGGCACGCGCGGCTTAGCCCGTGTCCCCTCCGACGGCGGCGAGGGAAGGAAGGGGGTGGGGAGGAGCCGGCGGCGGCGCGGTAGGTTTGCTGCCGAGTCACCGGGGAGGGGGCGAGGGGGGGGGGTTGGAACATCCAATAAAAACAAAATAATCTCAGCATCATTTCATTCACTAATTGAAGGATCGTTGCTTAGCACAGAAGAAAACATATGCACTAACATATCAAGAAATAGCTCTTGCAACAGCACACACAATCCTCTTATGATGTTTGGGCTTAGGAGAACCTTTGAATTGCATTAGGAAATAACACTTGACTTTTCCATAGAAAACTCACAAGTTGGGGTAAAAACCATGGACCGAAGCCTCTTAAATCTTCTTTCACTATTATCAAATGTGGGATATAACAATTTATTTCTTTAGATAGCACTAAGGCTCTCAATTGGTTTGTCATTAATCATCAAAAACCAATATGGGTATATAACATGCACTTTCACAATGTCCGTTTGGAGGCATGGGAAACCTGTAAGATTCTATTCCTTAGAAAAAAATTATGAAGCTTGTTTGGTTTGTAGAATTGAAAACACTGGGAATTTTTTGTATGATTTTTTTTATGCAATCCAAAGAAAAAAAAACATTTTTATACCAATTACACCCAGCCTTTGCAACAACGAAATGTCTGAAAGACATTAAGTATGCACACAACCAAAAACAAAAAGGAAAAGAAGAAAAAACAAAAAACTGCTACAATGATCAATTCCTAGTAACTACAACACTAACAACCACCAAAACAACACCCGAAGTACAAGTTCTCCAAAAGCGACGCGTCCAAGAAGGAAGCAGTGCACAAGCACCGTCGTCGCCAGATCGTAGATCTTAGGTTTTCATCCTAAAGAAAATTCGGGCTCTCAAAATAATTCTTTCAACAAGGTCACTGCCAGACACAACCAATTAAGGTCAGACCTCGGGTTTTCACCCTCGAAGCTAAGAGTCTGTACTCCACTTGTGTTGCCGCCCCCTCTTACAGATGCCGCTGCTACAAGTCACGAATCACCAAGCAAAGTCCTCATCGCCTCCGCCGATACCTTCCGGTGTTCCAAACGTAGCCAACTTAACATTCCTCGCCTCTGCTAGAACCATGGAAATCGTAATTTCGACATGTCCCGTGGTATTAGCTGAAAGCGAAGCTTCGCAACACGTCCCTTTAAACCTTACGGGCCGATGTTTGAGAACGTGCCCGACCAAATCCCCTCCAGACCAAGTGTCTAGGAGCACTTTGCCAATCCATAGAGACCGTCCGTGGAGAAATCCGGCACACGTGGCTTGATTGGAAGCTATCGGCGGCGGCGAGAAAAAAAATTGAGTACAACATCCTGATTATTATTTTCAATAACAAGCAAGAATCATTGCTTGTCATTTTCACTAAGATTGGAGAAAAGTAGTAACCTGCCGTTTGATGGGCCACCATCCATAATCTGAAATCCACAAAAGCAAGGGAAGCAACCGCCTGCTGAAGAGGTCGACTTAGCCTCAAAGACTGTCGCGTTACGCTCCAGCCACAATTTTCTCATCCATGTAATGTTTTTTTTTCTATTTTTCAATGTCAACTAGGGCATACATCTCATCCTCCCGGAGAAATTCCTGGCGCAACCAAGCAAACATCTCGTAAAAATTACTATATTTCCAGTTTTACAAGTTTGACATGTCACGACATGCTATTCCTGCGCTTTTTTATGCATGTATTTTTACAAAATCTATGAACCAATGACACTCTGATTATAAATATCTTTGATGAACTGACTTTGCAGCGTCCGGAGGAAAAGCGATGGGCATCCAAGACTTCCGTGATGTTGTGTCATCCATGTTCGTCATGCTGAAGAAGGAGACATTCGTCCTGTTTCGGATCGAGTTTCTTGTGGTCCTGGTCACAGTCTTGTTCCTTGTGATGTTCATCATAGACGTCTTTCGTCGCCACATCCGCAACACAACGATGACATCCATCTTCGGCATCTTGGATGCCGTCTCTGACTCTATTGTCTTGTATCTGCTTGGGGCCATGCAAACAACAACCTTCACAAATCAGTTGTTCCCTGTCTGGGCCCTCGTGCTTGTTAGTATCCGTTACAACATCGATTTCATCTCTGGCTATGGTGTTCATGACCGCCATGGGCGAAGGTTCAGGGAGTGGAGGAACGTGGTGAAACTTCTGGGATCGGCATTCTTGAACTCACGCGGCTCAAGGTTTGCGATTCCAATCTGGTGCCTTTTGGCTCTGCTGATAGCGAGGAGCTGGTACAGATTCAGTGCATATGGTTTGGCGCTCCGTTCTGTCTGGCATGGCAAGAGTTCGCAGGTGGTTTCAGAGTACATGCGTGTCGGCCCTCATACTAGCAATTGGAAATCAGAGGAGTGCAACCCAGAGAATGATTTGGAAGGATACAAATACTTGGTCCGTGGAGAAACCCATCGGAGAATCAAACTCAAGAAGCCTCGGTATGTCTTGCATATCGATACTGCCAAGAATGTCCAGCAAGCTAAGCGTGGATGTTTTCCGTGTCGAGACAGATCACCACTGGTCACCCTAGACATGATCTGGGGATGTCGCAGGCACAGTTTACATTTACACCCAGACAACATCAAGGGGAATGACCCAAAGGATCTTTCTCTGGCCTTCGCCTTGTCCAGACTGCTCAGGTGCCGGTTCGAGGATGTGACACTGCAACAAGAAATTTTTAGCATCAACCGAAAGCTAGTTAAGATAAAGATCCTCGAGGAGCAGAACACTGACCGTGCCTTCAGGGTCATGGAGCTGCAACTGTCCTTTGTAAATGACTACTTCAACACTCGCTACCCTATGGTCTTCTGGCATGGGTTCATTTCTCTCTTCTCAAACCTGCTTCTCTCTGCGGTGAACTTCGGTGTTGTCTGCTGGCTTGTTGTGGACATCTCTAAGGACTACAACAATAAGCCACATACGAATTACCGTTATACTCCCCCGAAGAATCACCGGGCTCATGTGGTGCATGGGTTCAATGTTGACATGTTCATCACATTTGTGTTCCTTGGTTTTATGGTGTTCAAAGAGATCTGGGAGATGGTCAGTTACTTAACCTCTGATTGGACAAGATTACTCCTCGTGTGCACATATGCACGCACGAAGGAAGAGACCACTAGAAATAAGTTCATGGAGAGAGCAATATCACTTATTTTCAAACTTAGGGTAACTAAGAAGCAGTGGCATGGACTTATTGACCAGTATGTCTTCTTGGAGTCATATGATGACAGACCAAGATTGTCGAATCTGTTTCACAAGATAACCACAGGAATGGTGCCAAAGAAGGAAGATGGAGCAACACTCGGCGACGCCATCTGTGTGCCAGATTGTATCAGGCCGGCAATACTGAAGAAGCTCTGTGCAAACCTAGAGAAGCTCAGCTCTCCTCACATGGCACATGATCAGCCAGACAATCCGAACAGAAATCATGAGGAGCAAGGCCCTTTTCTGCCCAAGGTCATCACATCATTCTCCGATGCAAACAGTGAGCGGATGAAGCGATACGGTTGGGCCTGCTTCGACCTGCCCACATGCTCACATGTAATTCTGGTGTGGCACATTGCAACAAGCCTCTGCGAAATGAAGACTGCTCTAGACCATCACGTCGAATTAGGCAACAAACGTGGCTTCCTGGGGTCCCTCCTCTCATGCTTCACAAGTTGCTGCTCGTCGAAACCATATCTTGTGGATGTGGACGAGAAGACGAAGAAAAAGAAGAAAGAGGATGAGAAGTTGCCTCCTGGGCTCCAGGAACAGTATATCACTGCGAATACCCTGTCTCGCTACTGTGCATATCTACTGGTCTCAAAGCCTGACCTGGTTCCTGACAGCTTTTATGTGCCCAACATGGTATTACAAGAAACCGTGATACGCGCTCGTGATGACATTCTTAAAGACTGTGACTCGTTACATAGCAGGTATGAGAAACTGATGAAGGAAGCGGACATCCAAGATGCTGACGACGTGATGAAGAAGGAAGATGTTGTGCGACTAGGTGCAAAGCTGGCCAAGGAACTGATTGATCAAGAAAATCAAGAAGAACGATGGGAGATCCTGTCCGGGGTATGGGCAGATTTGCTAGTGCACATTGCCCCCACTTGGAACGCAGAGACGCACAAGCAGTGCCTCGAGTCAGGAGGGGAATTCATAACCTATATCTGGGCATTGCTATGGCATTGTGGAGTTGAGAAGAGCAATTTATGGCCGGTGGAAGATGTGTATGCAAATGATGCCCCTGGAACATCACCTCAGGATAGCAGCGTTCCAAATAATAGCGTTCAGCGTGCACAGCAGACTGCAGCACAAGCACAACCAAGGGAAGAAGGAGAGGAAGCTGAAATACAAATACCAGATATGCAGCAAGTTGATGCAGAGGAGAGGAATGGGCAGACCGAAGTGGTAAGCGTGGATATGGCTGACCAGCACGATGTGCAAGGTGGCAATATGGGGGTCAGAGGGATGCGGAATGTCGGGTACACATGTTACTTCAACGCAGTGTTGCAGAGTCTCCTTGTACTTGATAAGCTGCGCGCTAGGATGCTAGGACCGAATGCTCTGGCAGGGGAACTTGGTCAGGAACTGCAAAAGCTCTTCATGATGACAACCAGCACAATTGGAACAACAGATGTGGTGGTGCCAGAGAACCTCTTCTTACTTATGTGTTCAAAGAATCCAGATTTCAGGACCGGCGTGATGGAAGACAGCAATAACATGCTTGGTGCCTTGCTAGATGGTTTGAGTAAGGAGGAACCTACAATGGTTGACTCACTCTTCCGCAGCCAGGCCGTTAAACATGTCTCCAGCAAAGAATGTGAGCACACGTCAGTCACCACCGAGAACCTTGTTCTCAGTCTAGCAATACCATCAAAGAAGCCTGCATCAATCGAGGACTGCTTGGATTTATATGCCAGTGGGGTGATTGATGCTTGGCACTGCACGGACTGTTCTGCTGCTGCTGGAAATGCCTCTTTGAACCAAGAAGATACAACAGTCAATGATGACCAACGTGAATGGTCGGAGAACAGAACATATGGAAAAGAGGAATCTAGCGATCCAGCTGACGCACAAACAAGAACAAAGAATCAGAACAATGGAAAGCTACCGGTGGTTGATGGCAATGCACATCAAATTGAAGAGAGCCATAAAACCCCGAAAGAGGAAGAGAAGATATACAGAGCTGCAACGGTGCAATATCGCATTAGCAATGCGGCGCCTTTACTAGCCATTCAGCTGAAGAGATTCGACTATTCCCACGCTGATAAGCCAAAAAAGTTGGTACAAGGTGTGAGCTTCCAGGATACACTTGATATAAAACGGTTCATGGATCCTGGGTATTGACACATAACACCTTTACTCAGTTTAACTTAGCTATGCTATTGGTCTTTTTAGATATCAGATCTCATATAACTTCAGCGGGGATATTCATCTTTGACCTTTTCAATTCAAGAAAAAGAACTGATCACTATTTTTCCCTCTAATTTTCAGATGTCTGGAGGATGATGAGTACAAATATTGTCTGGTTGCTGTCATTGTACACAGTGGAGCAAGCATCGTCCAAGGACACAATTTTGCTTATCTGAGAGCAAGCCAAATTGGAGGCCAGCAGCAGGACAGCTGTGGCACTCCATCATGGTTTCATGCAAGCGATGAGAACATCACAAAAGTATCACTAAAACAGGTACTCGAGTGTCAGGCCTACATTCTTTTCTACGAAAGAGATGAACAGCAAAAGACCAAGTCAACTCTAGAAGAAACGTCGCCAACCAACGACCAATCAGGAGAAATATGAACAGAGTGACAGATGGATAAGAATGTACTGTTTTGCTGCTTCATTCAGCAACCAGCACAGTTTGATTTATTATGTAAAGTGATGCTATTGTGGAAGGGCTTGCAGTTTGGACTAACAACTTAAATATTGCAGCCTTTATTTTGATTTTCGCAGCTTAATTTGGTCGGAAAACAATAACATTATCCGTTTGCAATATAGATTGGCAGTACAGTCCAGATTTGTTCAGTACATAAAGTATTCAGTAGTGAACGGCCACATAAGATTAGTTCGATATAAATCCAGATTCAGATTCTTTTATCTTCTTGCAGAATTCAGAATTTTTAACTGACATGTATGGTTGCTTCGTGCGATGAAGCATTGTTCACTACTGAATACTGGCAAACTGCGTTGATATTTACTTTTTTAGATTGAATTCTGTTCATATTTATTGTTTTCCTCACCTGCAATCGCAAACAAAACCAACATTTACTAATTGGGGTACAATTGGGTTCGCAAACAATTAGTTGCATTTGCTTGTGATTTGGTATGAAAGTTGTTGATTCTGGTCGTTGTAGCAGCTTTGTATTGATGTTAAGGAAAGTGGAGCTGGTGTTATCTGGCTGGCTTGTACTTTTAACCAGTTTGCATTTCCAACTCTCATATACATTGCAAAAAAAATCGCGAATACGCACGATCATTCCATTTATAGAAGAAAGAGGAGTACTGCGGCACTGCAAAATGTTCAGTGTTTAAAATTTTGAAAATTAGATGGGTCACATCTGCTTGCTTGTATTTACATAAGCATAGTTTTCTCTCGAGTATTCTGCTTGTATACTCTCCTGATTGTCATTTACATAGTGGGCTGGAATTTTGTCAAAATTGCTTTGGTTCCCTGCCATTTTATTGTGCTAGCCGTCTATGCATTTGCACCATCTATGTTTTCCTGGGTGTTCCACCATATGTTGCTTCAACTGGCCATGAAGTGAAGATTGCTACTTAGCCGGACTTGAGTTTATGCGTAAATGTTGTTGTAGTTAACTTGTATTCAAAGTTCAGTTCGATTAATTTCATTTTTCTTCTGGGTGTTGATACTTGGGCACAAACACAGCATTCATATTAATTTATGGCAGATGGTGTATTCGGAAAGTAGACCTATCAGTTAGAGAAATACCTTAATGTTGTATTGGGTATTGCAGTAGAACTGGGAACATGTTCCGGCTCCTGGATGCACTTCATCATTCATTACTGACCTCGCTGTTGCTGTCCTCAAAGCCCTAGCTTCCCTCCACCTCTGCCATCACAAGCAGAAAGGTTATCCAACATGAACCTGATGAACAAGATGCTGTTGTTGCCAAGGCTAATCCCTGCTTTCAAAATACTCTGCTTTAGGAGACGGCGTTGCATCTTACCCTTGGCTACAGTTACTCGAAGGAAGTCTGGTTCAGTTTTCAGCACACTTGCAACCATGTTGTCACCATTGCGGCGGCCGCGAGGAGCATTGAAGAATGGTGGCTGATGCTTCGGCAAAGCAGAATGAGTACTAATGAGGGCTGACCCTTGCGGCCTATGTGGCATGGCACCTATGGAAAGAGAGGAATAGGCGAGTGTTTGAGAATAAGACCATGACGGTGGAAGGTCTTGCTGGGCAAATTAGAGATGAAATTAGAATTCTGCAAGCGGCAAAAGGCGGCACGGCGATTTTACCCTTGTAAATGTAGTGTGTGTGTGTGTGTGTGTGTGTTGGCCGTGGCCAGCTGAGTTTTAACCCATTCTTTTTGGATGGCAATTTAGAGCGAACGTTCGTTCTAGAACATGGCAAGCGCGGACGTTTTTATGACAACTCGCTGCGTTTTTGAGTTTTTATAGCAATTGTGTGATCTGAATTGCCATGCGTTTGTACTACAGTTGCCATGTAAATCGTTCGCTCTTGCCATGTCCTCGAGCGAACGTTCGCTCCCTATGATTTCCCTTCTTTTTTCTCCCTCACTATAATGCAAAAGCAGAGCTCTTGCTGTTCGGTTCAAAGAAAAAAAACTCTGCTTTAGGTTTCTTTTCTTCTAGTAACAGTGCCCCAGAATTTTGACATAGAAGCATAAAGGGTTTAAGGGATAAGTAATTTTGTGATCAGAAAGTTATTGTGTGATAATTTGTAAGTTGTGATTGTTGTAGCAAGAAAATGTTTGAAGATAAACTTCACCATGAAGTCATCACATGCATGTCTAACATGCCAGGCATTCAGATGTTACTGCTACAGCTATGCATTTTTTTTCGCCAAAAAAAGTCAACTGCATTCTTCACTCATAAATCCCACTTGACAGGACAAAACAACCATGTAGCAAGAGGCAGATGCTAATCATAATCTCACATAGTTGAAGCACATCACATCAAAGCTCATGTGTTTTTCTTTTGTTCAACGGGAATACAAAGTAATAGACACTGGAGCATCTTCGTTCAGCGTCATGTTTTCCAAACTTCAGCACCAAGATGCTTCCTTCGGGGCTACCTAAACAGCACAGCTAAGGACATATGCTAATTGCTAGCGAGTGATGACGGCAGTCGGTTACAAACTTAGTCGGCGAACGATGACTTGTAGTGGAAATCATCGATGGTAGAGTAGATGTGCCCAGCGTCAATGTGGTAGTCGACAGCCTCCCTGCGCAGCAGAGGTGGAGATCTGTCAGCCAGCAGCAATGCATTGTTCTGTGAGTCTGCGAGTTCAACGCCTCAAGGAGGATATATAGGCTTACTTAATCTTGGCCACTGGCACTCTGAATCGCTTGGCAATGTCATCCATATGCACACCATGATCGCTCTGAAGATAAACACCTGCCGACCAGTGCAATCCCTTGTGCACTTCATAGCAATCTTCATCGTCAGAGTAAGTATTCTGATCAGGTAGATACACTAAAGGTCTGTTTGGTTGAGGGTGTCGGCCTTTGTCGAGCGAGCGAGCCAGCGGGGCGAAGCGTTTGGTTTAGCGCTCGAGCGAGCCAGCGAGGCAGGACAAGACAAATTCGCGCGGGGGAGGTGGGCGTTGCGACGCGGCCAAATCAAGCGATTCGCGCGGCCACGAGCGAAGCAGGCCGGCGCCCTCAACCAAACATACCCTAATTGCTCAATTGTCTGCCCAAACATGGCTGAGCTGAAAGATTGTTTTCATATTCAAAACTCTTTGGATGATTTTTGATTCCTAACTTTGATCCGTTTTATTCCAGTTTGGCTGGGAGAGAATGCAGCAGAGTAACACATGCCCTAGCCAATTATGAGTGTGCACTCAATTTAAATGATGGTGTTTATGCAGACAGCACAACAGCCCCTTGTGTGCTTGAACTAGTGGCAAGCAGGGTTAGCTTCACCCGGTATGCAATGTGTGCAACTCTGCATTCTGTCTCAGAAAAACACATGTCAGGATTCAGATGTTACTTGCGTGCTGGTTGTAGAACAATGCAACTGTGACACTTTGACTGTAAATCTCATAATACGACGGCACAAAACAGACCACATCACACCGAGATCAGCACAGAAGAGACGCTAACCATAATTTCACTAGATAAAACTCTTGTCACATCAAGGCTCTTATGTTTCTGATTCGACAGGAATTCAAAGTAATACATGCCCTGCAGCATCTTCTACATTCAGACTAGCAGTACAACATGTCTTCATTGCAGAGATGCTTCCTTGAGGGGCTACCTAAACAGCTAATGATGGATGCCAGCAAGCGACGACACTCAGTTAGAGACTTAGTCGACGAACGCTGACTTGTAGTGGAAATCATCAATGGTCGAGTAGATGTGCCCGGCATCGACGTGGAACTCAATGGCCTCCCTGCACAGCGGAGGTGAAGATCTGTTAGCCAGCAGCAATGCACTGTGCTGTGCGTCTGCAGGGTTCAAGGAGGGGAGATGTAGGCTTACTTGATCTTGGGCACTGACACTCTGAATCGCTTGGCAATGTCATCCATATGCACACCATGGTCGCTCTCACTGTAAATTAACCAGAGTGGTTAAAAAAAGATAACATAAATCACCAGTGATGTAAAAAAGGAATAATATGCAGTTCAGTGCAAGCAATGGATTAGGTTTTGCTGGCATAGATGCTAAGCAGGAAAGACAAAGTTAATTGGACAAACATCCTACAAAGGAGGAAGGAAGATTTGGTGGATGCACAAACTTACATGTTTGCTGGTTCGCGGAAGACATTCAGCACCTGCGTGTAGAAATCAGTCTCCGATCCATTTGTTATTCCGCTTGTCACTGGTGCCTGTAGCAATGAACAAAACAAATGATGACTGACACCTTAAGAAGAGTTATATTGCTTCAATCCATTCAAGCATTATAACCAAAACTTACCGGGTTGGATTTCACAGAGGGTGGAGTGGCTGCTTCGCTCATCCTATTGGAGAATGGGGTTCCCATAGAAGAATTGGTGTGTACAGGACTGCCAACCTACAATCAACCATCATTAGAGTAATTCTTTTATACAAGCTCTGCAACTAATGACCAAAAGACAGTTATCATCTGAGTGTTTGCATTGGACATTAGCACTACAGAACAGAAGCATACCTTTGATTTTGTGTTCTCGATATGCATCCGTACACACTGAATGAAATGCAGCGTGACCTCGTTGTAATCAGTTATAGGTCTGAAATGGAAAATGTATATTCACTTGGCATGTTTCAATGCATCGGTGGAACAAGAACATAATATTCTTGCAAAAAATACCTGACTGCGAAAGCAGTAGCACGCTTCTTATCCTGAACTCCCTTGAGGTTACCAATGACAGCAACATACATACCATTCCTTAATTAACGATAAGTATTAGAACATGATGACAATCCTTCAGAGAGGAAAGCGGTAACTTTCCTCAATAAATGAAGATAGTGTATGCATGACAAGCAAGAAAGTTAAGGTTACAAGTAATACGTACTCAATAGCAGCAGTTTCAGCAGAATCTGCAGCATCATTCACCCTGTAAAACATATCAAAATTGACAAAGATGTGAAACTGATACCTATTGCTGACAGCAGATACTATCAAGTATGATCAGCCACAAAGCTCGTGTGTATATAGTACTACAGCACCCAGCAATATTATTTGTAATACCCTTCAAGAATTAATGTTATTTGGAATAGAATGGTATTACAAGTCCTGAACTTGTTATTGATGGCAGAAACTATGAATAACATTGACCACAAAGCCCTTAGCCCAATAGAGGGCTGGTACCATAATGAACCTAATGACAGCATTTCAGATATTTTATACTATTCCCAAAAGACCACAATTATTTTGCTAAGTAACTAGCATAGACCCAATAATATATACTACTCCCTCCGTTCTGAAATAAGTGGCAGGGAGTAATATATTAATCTTATCTAGCGTTAAAGACTGAAAATGTAAGGATTTTACAGTGATATATCTACCATATGTCAAATGGGTAATTAGTCAGAGATGGTAAAACATTTGCATATTTCTCATTATTGGACTGTTTGCACACTGATAAGAGCAACTGTATTTCTAAGGAAATTGAACTTAGGGCTTGGCAAATCATTTAATTGCAGATTTCCCATCATTTAACTGCTTTACAGATTTCCCATCAATTTAATTGCTTCGCAGTGCTGTCACAGGCACCAGCATTTCTAGTGCAGATTGAACTTACGGATCTAACATCCAACATCCAGCAAATGGACACATGAGAACAAATGCCTAGACTTGCATCCTACTAAAACACATCTGGGACTCAATTACTGAATTAATCTTGCACTGCCGTACCAACAGCCAACAGTATTTCTAGTGAGATTGAACTTGCAGCATTATACAGATCCCACAGCCAACATCAAGCAATGAAATCCAAAGAAAAGCCTAAACTTGTACCCCTAAGAAAGATGCATCTGGAACTCAATTAAAAGTTGGAGATTTGCCGAGATGGTCTCTCTCACCATCTGATGAATTCGATGCGGCCGGTGCCGTCGTCGAGGGTGAAGGACACGTCCGTGTTCCTCTCCGCCTTGGCGCTCACCGTCCCCACGAGCCTGACCTGCAGATCCCCAAACCCACAACAAAGACAGCCACATAAGAACCCGGAGCCCCGACGAAATCAGAGCAGAGCCGAATGGGAGGAGCGTGTAGAGGGTCCTCACGTTGGCCGTCTCGACGCCGTCGACGACGAAGGGCCCGCCCTTCTCCCCCGTGCCGGCCAGCTGCGCGTCCGCGATCTGCTTCACGGTCAGCGGCATCGTGCCCGCCGCGCCCCGGAACTGCGGGACAGAAGGGAAAGATCTGCGTCAGTAAAACCGGCACGGATCCACGGAAGCGGGGATGGACGGGAGGAGGGAGATGGGGGCACCTTGTTGGGGGTGGAGTCGGCGGCGGCGTTCTGCGACGGGGTGAACTGCGACGGCGAGAAGGGGTCGACCTGGCTGGAGAACATCATGGCTGCCGGTCGTCTCCTCGGTCTGCTCCGCTCGGCTCTCTGCTTGATCGGAGTTCTTCTGGCGGCGGCGGTGGATGGATTTGGCGTCTGGGAGTGGGAGGGGTTTGGGAACGAACGGAGGAGAAGCCCGGGAAATAGCGGGAGGTTTTGGGGGGAAGCGCGGGAAAGGCACCTTCGCTTCCCGCCAATTCTCCATGGCTTCGCTGACATGTGGGTCCCGACTTCGCGCCAGTCAGCAGCTGCCAGCACGTGTTGGGCCTATCGGTGAGATCCATCAAACAAGTTGGAATTTCTTGTTAATAATTGTCAAAAAAAAATCATAGGCAGGAGAATACGTCCTCGTGTCCGCCTAGGTTACCACGCAGCCGCCGCCGCCAGCTCCCTCGCACGCGCGGTCGCCTCCTCCCGCCTCCCGTCGGCGCTACTGCTGATCCGCCTCGTTTCCGTGTCCTTAGGGCCATGGTGACGCGGTAGATCTTGGTTGTTATCGGTGGAAGGGCATCGTTTTTAGATGTTTTCTCAAAAAAAAATTAGGGTTTGTGTCTTGCTCAGAAAGATAAGATGGTGACGGATTTCTGAAGATGAAATAAATGTCTCTCCCCTATCCCCCATCTCGGTGGTGTGTTTAGCATCATCGGTGGGCGTGTGGAGGTGTCTTCGGCAGATTTATTCTTGTTGAATTTGCTCGAAGCTCGTCATAGTTCGTCTGCGTTCGTGTGTCTTCAGGTTTGATCATTTCGATCTACGCTACTCTTCAACGGCGACGGTTGTTGTTCCGGTGCGTTGGTCCTACGGGGCTTTAGCACGACGACTTCCCGACTGTCTACTACAACAAGTTTTTCCAAACTCCGGCGAGGGTGGGCGATGACGGCGGCGCGTCTTCGGCTCGCTTCGGTGCTTGTAGTCTATATGTATTTATTATTATTTTTAGTATTCATTGTACTACCGTGTTTGAAGATGAATAGATCGAAAGTTTTCTTCGCAAAAAAAATGTGTCAAAAAAAACTATTCTCCACAAATATTGCATCCTTCACAAAATATAAAGTATATATGTTTGTTTTTTTAGTTGTTGTTTGTTTGGTATTGTTGCTACTGATGTACGTATTTTCTACTCTCATCCTTCCATGACAGTAAGTGTCATTGGAAATTGATGTAACTAGTACCAAAGTACATCTAATATATCCATTTTAATGATAATTAATTTGAAACAGAAGAAACATAAATTGGTTAGGTTTTTAATAAATTGTTTTTTTCCCACTGGTTTTAATTAATTGACTTAAGATTAAGCCGGCCCAGCGCGGGAGGAAGGTTCGCTCTCCGGCGCAAATTTGTTCGCGCACCTAAAAAAAGATTATAGCATTTATGTATGTGACGTTTTAAAAAATGTTCACACATTTGTAAATAATTCTTGGGACATTTTACAAAAAATATACTACAAAAAAAAATTAAAATTAAATACTCACGCATCCCATGAAAATATCATGGTTTTTTAAAATAAAAATGTTCACATAATTTAAGAATAATGTTTTCTGACATTCAAAAAAATGTACTTCGCATTAAAAAAATGTTCATGCGTTTCAAAAAATCTTCATGGTATTTGAAAAAATGTTTATACAATGTAAAAATCTTCATGTAGTTTAAAAATAAATTGCGCCAATATAAAAGTGATCAATGTTTACTTTAAAAATATATTATATGTATTAAAATAAATTTTCGAAAATATGTACATTTAAAAATGTACATCATATACTTTAAAAAGTGTAATATGTATACAAAAATGTGACATGTGTATAAAAAGTGTACAATGTGTATTGATAAAAATAGCCATATATTCTAAAAATTAAAGGTAAGGAAACCTTTTGAAACCGATTAAAGAAACAAAGGAAACCCAATAAAACTAAAAAGAACAAAGATACAACATAATAAACCAATGAAATCATTGGAAAATACAACCGAAAAAAACTCACACCAAATTTTTTTTTTGTGAGGGAGAACACCGCTATTGATTGTTTGTGATATTCAACGGATCATTACATCATCATGACGTCGTATGTGTAATGATAATGCAAATCTAGCTAAGTAATGACACTCCTAATTGTTTTTTCAACTTTCAAAACTAAAAGAACAAACTGGATAAGAAAGTATACTAGCATTTATTTCTTTGATAATTTCACCATTACCACCTTAATCATTATTCTCAATCTCTTTCACCACTAGTTGGCAGTCACATGTGATATGTGGATGTTGGAGTCCCAAATCATTGGCCAACGCAAGTGCCTCCCGACAAGCCAGAGTCACTAGGATGGATGGATCGACGATGTTTCTGAATACCACAACAAAAGCCCTTGATAACCCCCGTTATGATCCCTCGGCACAAGGGCAACAACACCTATTTCATTGTTCCTTGAGACCGCACCATCCACGTTCTGCTTTGACAAGCCCATCAGAGGGGGAATCCTTGGTCCCTGTTCTGCCTTACTGAGACAACAACTTGAGGTCTCAGAGATCGATCTTTCATTGTCTTGAGATCCGTTATAAAAGAGTCAATAAACAAGTGAGTAGACGGCAGGCGCTGGAAGATGGACTCATGAATCGCCTTCCTTGTGTACCAAATGGACCACAATGTTACTACCAGCCGAACAAATTTCACATGTGGTAATGAGTCTTGTGGAGCGAATATCCAGTTCCTTGCGGATCTCTCATTTTGCAACCCTCACTCATGTGCTCAACCAGCTCACCGTATCTTCGAGAGCCCAGACAAATCTTGACATGGTGCAATCAATCAGAGAGTGATTCCAGGAACCGATCCTTTCACACAGTGTGCGGTTTGGCTCGGTGATCGTTTTTCTGTGCTTCTAGAATTGACGCATGCCAAATTATTGCTACTGTACTATGTCGACCCACAGTCTCGTGTACCCACTAGCCTCCACATTCGAGCCCATTTACAAATTGCTCCAAAACGGTTAAAGATTTTTGTGTACGTATTTAAAAAATATGTGCATCGGATATTTCAAATTTACATCACAACTAAAAAAAGTTTATCATGTGTTTCAAAAAAAGTTCTATCATATATCAAGATTGTGTTCATAACGTTATAACAGACTATCATCCCTATTTTGGAAAGGCCATCAAGTAATAAAAACATTCACCATGTAGTTAAAATAAATCATCAATTTAGAAGTATTCAAGAATCCAAAACAATTTCAAGTAATTATAAAAAGGTGTTCTCACATTAAAAAAATGCTCGTGTATCTTGAAAGAGATGTACCTGAATTTAAACATATTTATGAATTTTTAAATCCAAAAGGTAAACATAAGTAAATAACCAAAAGAAACGAAAAATGAAGACAAAATGGAAAAAACAAAAAAGGAAAAAGTAGAAAAAATAAAGAAAAATCCATGAGAAAAAAAAGATCCAAACGGAACAACACACTACAAAACCTGACTAACCTAGTAGAAAAGTCCGGAAAACCACTTTTAGTGGGTTGGGACATTGTTAAATTCAGCTTTTGCATTTGAATAAAGTCTTCTTTCTATAGACATAGATATACTATCAATCACTTTGTGGGCGATTTGGCACTCTCAAAGGAAGTTTATACACGAAAGATTGTCTCAAAGTCCTTACTCCACTCACATGTTTATCGTAAACTTCATCGCGAAGTTGGATGATATCAACATGAAGCAACAACCAACGAGATATGGAGACCTAGCTCCCCCCGCGGGTTTCTTCAAATTAATGTGGACAGAGGGTTGGCTCGGAACTCTATGATAGGAGTTGTTGCAGTGGTGTGTAGAAATCATTTTGGGGAGTATAATGGCGCGTCAACAATGGTGTTCCCGGGCATTGTTGATCCATCGAGTTTTGAAGCGTTGGTATGTCGAGAAGGTGAAGCATTGGCGAGGACATGTTGCACAATGTCGGTTCTTTACATAGACTATTCCGGTTCTTAAATTTGAAGGTGTGGCTACAATTTCTTGGAAGTAGATCAACTTTTCTTCGCATTGGAACTTTGATCCCATGGTTAGATTTAATGGATGCTCGCGGACATCATTGTTGCATGTGACTCAAGGGTGTGGTGGACAATATCGAGAACTCTATGGGAGGCAAGCACGAAATGATGATACATGAGATCAAGTCAAATTTGCAGTGTTGCAATAGGTGTAGATTTATTTTTGAGCAAAGGAGCTCTAATAAGGAGGCTCGAGTCTACTTAAAATTTCCACTTCTTTAGATTCAAGGAGGCATGTGTGGCTGCTTGAACCACCTGATCCGGTTTGTATCCCCCAAAACATTATTATCCAGGAATAAATTTTCATTTCCCTAAAAAAATCCAAACTAGTTGCCTAAAAAACTTGTTTTCTATAGGAAAGAAATTCTATCACCAAGTTTAGAAAATACTTAGAATATAATTTTGAGTTAGGATTTTAAGGTTTTTTCTAGAAAAAACTTAAACGTGGTTTCTATGGAGTGTTCTTTGTAATTTAGTTTCCTCTTGATATTATGTAGCATGATAAAACTAAGGCAAGTCTTTGTCACCTAGTACTACGTACCGTTGATGTGGGATAACAAAAAAAAACTCAAAATTAGAAGTCAACTACGAGGGGATGCTACCTACTACTGTAGTAGTACATAATTTTGTAGGAATGCCAATTTTATATGGGTTGCCCCAACATACAAGCAAGTTCATATTTATTCGCGCGTCCAAAATTCAACGAGTACCCATCCAAAAACGAGACGTTTAGATTAGTAAGTATACTAATTTTAGGCCGCCATTCTCTCCATTTACCTATCTATCACACATCCCATCAGTGCGCGCTGTCCTCTCCACATCACCACCTCAGAATCACTCCGCATGCCTATATAATGCAAGAAGCTCTTGGTGCAATCCATTGCCGCTAGTAGCTCCTCGATGTCTCCATCAAATGCCGCTCACAAGACGGTGACCACGAGCTGCCTCCTCGTGCTGCTGGCACTGGCGGCCACCGCCGGCGCTCAGGAGTGCAGGCGGAGCGGCACGCTGCGGCCGGGCCGGGGCCACTCGTGCGAGGACTGCTGCGAGGCAGGCAAGGCGTACCCGACGTACCGGTGCTCGCCGCCGGTGGTGGCCGGCGCCACCAGGGCCATCATGACGCTCAACGACTTCGACGAGGGCGGCGACGGCGGGGACCCGTCGAAGTGCGACGAGGTGTTCCACCGCAACTCGGAGCGCGTGGTGGCGCTGTCCACCGGGTGGTACGCCGGGGGCTCCCGCTGCGGCGGCCGCATCCGGATCCGGGCCAACGGCAGGTCCGTGCTCGCCAAGGTCGTCGACGAGTGCGACTCCATGAACGGGTGCGACGATGAGCACGCCTTCCAGCCGCCCTGCCGCAACAACGTCGTCGACGCGTCCCAGGCGGTGTGGGACGCGCTCGGCATCACCGGCGAGGAGGTCGGCGAGTACGGCATCACTTGGTCGGATGCATGACGCTGCCGGCCGCCGGCCGGTGGTGCCTTAAATGTAGTGCTTGCACCTTTATGCAGTGTTCAATGTATCGTTTTCTTGCTTGTCTGCAGCTTATGCAGTGTTCAGATGTACTCCATTATTCTCAGTGAATAAGTAAACTGCTTTTTTTTTCGTAATAACAAAAGACTTTCTAGTACGTTCACTAAAATTGCAAACCAGAAGACTACATTGCTATTGTAAAAAAAAGACTATATTGCTATTTAACTGATTTCTTTCTAGTGATAATGTGAAATGTGGTTGACGACTTGACAAGCTGTGAAATCTGGTTATTTAGTGGTTTGGAATCGCTGCAACAAACTTGCAACCGAAGCTATTCTGCAGGTACCGTAGGTACTTTAACTGTAGATGATCTCAACCCCGGTCTTAAGGATTCAGATCCTCCGTAATAATTGTACTTCAGCCATGGTCACTACACTATGGTATTGACCCCCTCCTATTATTGACAGTACCAGTAATTGTACTGCATCCACGGTCACTACACCGTGGGACCGACCCCCTCCTGTTATCAACGTATTGTAGGTGTAACTTTAGAGGGATCTCAACCCCATTCCTAAGGATTCGATCAGATCCTCTGCAGTAATTGTACTGGAGTCACAGTCACTACACTGTGGCACTGACCCCCTCCCGTCATTGACAGTACTGCAGGTACTGTAACTATAGAGGATCTCAACCACATTCCTAAGGATTCAGTAATTGTACTGCAGTCACGGTCACTACACTATGGCACTGACCCCCTCCCGTCATTGACGGTACTGCATGTATTGTAACTATAGAGGATCTCAATCCCATTCCTAAGGATTTAGATCCTCTGAAGTAACTGTACTGTAGTCACGATCACTACACTGTGGCACTATCCCCCTCCTGTCATTGACGATACTACAGATACTATAACTATAAAGGATCTCAACCCCATTTCTAAGGAAGGTGGCCGTCCGTCGCCATGGAGGGCTGCGCGAGGTCCTCCGCCCCGGGCTGGTTGCAGCGGCAGGCTCTGGCCCGCCTGCTCTTGCTCTCGGCGGCTGCGGGGGCGAAGGTTGGGGGCTGCGGCTGTCGGCGCGGCATGGCTGTGGCGGCGTGCCCACGACTGGTCCCGGGGGAGGCGCCTGCTGCGCGGCCGGTGCGGCGGATGCTATGGGCTCGGGCTGCTCCGTGGGGCTCCCCCGGGGCAGATCTGACCGGATCTGGCTCCCCGGCGGTGTCGATGGTGGGTGCACGCAGTGGCGGTGGTGCTGCCCGGGCAGCTCGGGCCGGGTCCCTTCCGGCGGTGGATGGTGGTGCGTACCCGGCGGTGCGGCGACGGGTTTGGGCAGCAGTCGGCTCGTCGATAGCGGTCTTGTCGGACCAACCTGCGGGGCGACGCGGGCCGAGGTCGGCTTCAGTGGTGGTGCGTGCCTGCACTGCGACGGCCTTCCTGGCCGGCAGGGGACGCGGGCTTCGGTGGCACGGTTCGAAGGCGGCGTTGGTGGTGCGGGCTGGTGCTGGCTGCGGCGGCGTGGCGACTGCGGTCCGGCTGGCAGCGCGGGGCGTGGTGCGACATCCTCCTTCTCCCGGGACTAGGCCGGGTGCCTGGTCCTAGGGTTTGTGCTCGGGCGGGCCGGATCTGGGCCCGGGGCAGATCGGGGTCGCTCCCCAGGTAGGAGTGGCTGGTCTTGGCGCCTCCGTGGACGGGCCGTCACGGAGGCGGTGTGCGATGGTGGTGGCCTGGCTATGCTACCTGCCCTATTGATCAGCGCATTGACCTTTGATTTGGCGTCGTGCGAGCTGCAGGTGGGCTCGACGGTGGTCGTCGGCAGTCCTAGGATTGTACCCCCTAGCTCCAGGAGGGCTTGATGGGGATGCATGCATCGACGCCTCCTATAGTGGAGGGTCAACCCAGATCCGGGGATTGATGCCGGGCACTGTGTGGACAGCTGAGGTCTACTCGTCCGACCGGGGTTGAAGCGTCGTGAGGTGGAGGGTGGCGATGTATGGGGTAGGGATGCCGGGGCGGCGGCCCTGGATGGTGGACCACATGGTTGCTTTCCGGCAGGCATCATGGTGGTGGTGGTGGCTCCTCTCGGTTGTGTGGGCAATGGGTGGCTGAGCGGCGAGTAACTCGGGCATTCCCCTCTAGTAGGGGCGATGCCCTGATCCGGATCTGCGGACTAGACCTCGTCACACTCTCCCTGGCGGCATCGGAGACACGGGTGAGTTGCCGAGCGAAAGCTCTGTGCCTCGGCATCGGTGGCGGCGACATCCGTGGGTGCCGCTCTCTTCCTGAAGATGTCGTCGTGGATTTTCTCCTCGTGTCAAGGCTCCGGGTGAATACCTCTGTCCAACTGGACTCGGCAGCGGCGACGCTCTGCGTGGGTTGTGTGTAGTTTTGTCGATGCCTTCTGCTGGTCGCGTAGCTGCACCACTTTTCTCAGGATCGACTGTGTAAGAGGGTTACCTCACCACCTTCTATCGTTCAGCCGTGTACCTTGGTTCAATTCCTTTATCCATAAAGGGGGCCTCACTGAAGGTGTACTCCACGTACCATTGGTACGGTAACTATAGAGGATCTCAACCCCATTCCTAAGGATTATGATCCTCTGCAGTAATTGTATTACAGTCGTGATAACTGTGGCCTTGACCCCCCCCCCCCCCCCCTTGTCAATGACGGTACTGCATAACATTTTTTCAATTTGGAGAAAAAATTATGTTCAAGAACATTTTAATATTTTTAGAGTCTTATTTAAATTTTGAGAACTTTTTTTTAATCATGGACTATTTTTTGAATTGTTGAACTTGGGAAATCTAACATTTTTTAGTTTTTTATATCTTTAAATTCTAAATCTTTTCTTTTTATAATATAATATATTGTTTTAATGTATTTGTTTGGATCCAGGCGAAGCCCATGCAGTGTGTTAGCACAATGTTTTTCCTTTCCTTCTTGGCGATCTCATAAAATATAAAAGATAGATTGGAGATGGGAGGTATCGATCCCCCTGCCTTTTATAAGCCGTATAAATGCTCTACCATTTGAGCTACATCCCCATTAATATCCATTACATTAATCAAAACAATTAGTACTGTGTTAATCGCATATAATAGTACTAGTATCAAATATAAATTCTAATTAATAAATACAAATGATATGCTGATGGTTTATTTTTTGCACACATAAAAAAGTATACAAGATATGGGAACTGAAACAAAAACGAGTTAAGAGTATACAAAAGATATATGTATTTTCGTATTGATGGTCACGTTCTCCTTCATCGGTAGGCATCATGCAGGAGATCCAGGTCCTGCCTATGAGGAGTGCAAGTGGTGGCGCACAACAAATATTTGAATGAAATGCCTATGAAGAAATTAGAGAAAGAAAAATATGGCGACGAGGTGGACCTAATTACATGGCACACATTATATTTTCTATAAAAAATGTATAATATTCCAAGTCATGTAAAACAATTCTATGTTACATTAAAGGAAGATTTTTCTCCCGTTAAAAATGGGAGATATTTCTTTCCACAAGAAAAAAAAAAGGTATTCCACAAGAAAAAAAGGTAAGTGGTTACAAAACCCACCGCAATACAAAAAAAAGGTAAGTGCTGACAAAACCCACCACAACGGCACCGACCGCCGCAATGTCGATAGGGGAAGTAAATGATGTTAATTTTTTAATAACAAAAACGAGATTTGAGCTGCCTAATGCAAGATATTAGTATTTAAATTCTATGAAACAAATGAATAATATTTCTACATCAATGGGAGATTTTTCTCTTGTTATAAATGGGAGATCTTTCTAACTAATCGATATTTCTTTCCACAAGAGAAAAAGGGTAAGTGCTTACAAAATCCACCACAACGGCAACGACCTCCGCAATGTCGATAGAGGATGCAAATGATGTTAAAAATAATAATATATAAGGGGATTTGTAATATATTTTCTCAAATGACGTCCACACTTGATTTTATTGCTTTTTTCATACGCGTTACTTTTTGCGTGTTTGCATGTCTACTAAAGTACATTATTTTGATTTGCATGTCCATTTATCTACTTGTACACTTTAGCCACATTGGAATGGTATGGTACAATTTTGACACCAAATTCTGAGAGCAACTAGTTAACGAACACTCCTTTGGAGGCCCATGCAATGATCACTTGGTGTACTGAGAGCGCACCATGTATCGCGTTCTGAGCGCTTTCCTCGGGATTTCTTTTTCTTATTTTTGTGTAAGAGTTTTTGGTGTTTAGATATATTTTTTTCCGTTTCTTTACTCGTTTTTTTTTGCATTTTGGTGAAAAAAAATCTTGAAATTTTCTTTTTCAATTTTTTTAAATAGACACGACCATGCCTCTCATGGAGACACAGGTTTTACTTTCGCAAAAGATATACCCCGTGCCTAAAAAAATGACACGCCTCGTGTCTCTACAAAAAAGGCATGTTCCATGCCTCTAAAAAAGGTATGATCGTATTTCACGTGGGGGCATAGATTTGTTTCCATGAGAGGCACGCTCAATGTCTTTTAAAATGGAATCTTCAAATCACAACAAGTGATGCGCGTATAATGCGTTACTTATCAACCATGAAAGAGATGGGAGTGTTTGTTGCAACGAGTACACATCAATATCTCATTTTTCTGCAGCAGAAAAAATGATCGAGAAATAAAATATAAAAAGATAAATTGGAGATGGGAGGTATCGATCCCCCTGCCTTTTATAAGCCGTATAAATGCTCTACCATTTGAGCTACATCCCCATTGATATCCTTTACATTAATCGAAGCAATTACTATTGATCAATTCTGATTAATAAATAGGAGTACAAAAGATATACAGATGGTTCCTTTTTCATACAAAAAAAAGATATACATACGGAAACTGAAACAAAAACGAGTTAAGAGTTATTCAGAAAAGAAGAACAAAAAACGACAGCCTCAAAAAAAGCCATGCCATTTCTGATTACTCTCCTATACGGAATATACACTTGTCAAGAAGACGCCAAAAAGAAATAATCTCATCTCATATTGATCGAACGTGTGAAAATCGGAAGTGGTCGACATCGTCTTCGGGCTGTTTAGACGATCGTTCTAAGGGTTGAAGTAGCCTGAACCACCAATGTTGGAGGAGACGAGCACAAGCACGCTGGTTATAGCAGCCAGCCAGACCAGGGCCGTATCTGAAGCACCAAAGGAAAATAAAAAAGGGCTTCCTAATCAGCTCCTGAGCAAACACAAACACACTCCCACACATGAAACAAGCAAAGCACACATGGTTTCAGAAGTGAAAAGAAATATGTTCACCTTCGGAGTTGCCGGAGACAGGCCCAGCATCATCGACAGCGGCGGCACCAGCCGCTGCGACGCCGTCATTGGGTTTCGGCTCCTCGGCCTGCTCAGCATCTCTCGAGCTTTTGGTTTCGGCTGATGACACGATGCCCTGGAACTCCTCGCTCACGAGCAACGCGGCCAGCAGGTCCATGAATGTCTCCCTCTCATTGCCGTTGACATCGCTCCGCCTGGCGCCGTCGAGCTGGATGAAGTCTACCGTGTCCTCATCGGAAATGTAGCCGGTGGCGTACTCGGTTTTGACCGTCTCGTCTTCTTCGTCCTCGACGTATGCTTTGTATGTAAGGCGGAGGAGGACTTCGCCGGATGACCGCTTTCCGAAGAAGCCCCACCCACCATATAATGTCACGATCTTGTCGGTGGGTACTGTGTCTTTGAGTGAGCTTAGATCAACCTGAAAAAAAACATTAGCAGGGGAGCTCACCCCACTTTAACAAAGATGCCAGAAGAGATCCATGCATACTGAACCAGCAAGCAAATAGACAGACAGATTATGGGACAACAAGATTCTATACTGCAAGCCTACAACAGAAGGATGTTTTGAGAGGGGAAAAAAGAAAAGGAAATCCTACCTCTCCAGTGCCAATAGTGATGTCAGTGAAACCAACCGTATCCTTCACTTGAATAGACAACTTCTGTTTGCGAGGGTTCGTGACCAGCATATGAAAATCCTGTTCCATGTCAAGTGTTTAGAAGCATGGCAGTATACATGAAAAACATTCCAGTTAGATGGAAGTGAGTTTGAAGCAGAACTGAGTCAGAACTTTACTTGATTCCAAATTGGTTCTTCCGGTAGGCCAGTCACAGTTGTTTGGCTGTTTTTCTTGCTCTTTATGACCTGATCACCAAGAATCATGGCAACATATGGATCTGTCTTCCCTGCAAGTGAAATGAAGTGTCTACAAGCTTCTTCAGCTTGAAACAGAGGCTTGTGACAAAAATACACTGTTTTTTATGCCTCTTTTAGCTTGAGTGTGATTGAATACATACATGTAATTTATTTTAATCGATGCCGACTTTTAAAAACAGACAGAATCATAGAAGTAGAACTCGACTGTGAAACACCTTTCATTGGTATACCACTGATTTAATATAGACCAGACCATAAAGTCCAAATCAGAAAAACCAAGGAGCACTATAGGCTGGGCCAGAGAAATGTCTCAGCCCTTAAGGGGGTGGGAGGTGGGGAGTCTTTTTCGAACCCGGCTAAGGGTTTGCCAAGGCCTATCATGTTCTAAATGCGGAAATTTGTTAGAGCACTTTCTTGCTTGACACAAGGTATACCACTGGGTCTACAGAAATGAATTGGTCCTGCGCATTGATCCGGCAGCGAGACCTGCCCTGGTTGTAAAGCGAAGCGAGCCGTCCTTCCTTTCATTCGTTGCTTTGTCTTCGAATTTTTTTTTGAAACTCGACCTTCTATCGGGACTGTGGTGACGAACCTTACTCTCCTCGGTCAAGTGGTTGACCCGTCTGTCCAATAAGTTTACTAAGTGAATGGGAATCCTATAGTTTGACCAGCCTGGGAAGAGTAGTCAGAGGCAATTCGCTAATATGGAGCTGTTTATATCGGCTTTCTTTCCGAACTAGGTCAGTTCTAAACTATTTAAAACATATGCTAATTAAATAAGAAACAAGTGAAAGCAGAGAGAGTTCTTACCGAACAAGACAAAGCTAAGCTTCCTAGCATCAACTAATGTCACTGATAGCTCTCCAACAAAGTCCTTATTTCCATCTTGAACATCTTGAGCTAAGTCACTTGCAACACCTTGCATTATACCGCTTGCAACATTTTGAATTATGTCACTTGCAACATCTCCCGGTCCCGCAACAGGTCCCATAGCTCTCCCCTTTTCGAAATCAAGGACAATCTTTTTAGGCCGGACAAAGAGACGTGGCAGGTCTTCTGTTAGAAGTTTCGTGAGAAATCTAGTAGCAGAAATCACAAGTAACTTGTTAGGCCACAAGATAATGGGCGAGACCTTTCTATCAAACAATATAAAAATAAAAAATGATTTTTTTCTATGATAAAGAGCTGAGCCCGAAGGCACTAAATCTGGGTATAATTATAGAATTTTCCTGAAACATGATACAGGCAATGTAGTTTGACTCAAAATTAAATATGCTCACCATTGAATCTTAAACACGATCTATCTTCTGGAAATTTGAACTACGACTACTAACAGAATCACTAATACATAAGGAGAATAAATCTATATCCACTGTAATTTGAATCTGAAGACATTAACCAACTAAGTGCAGAGATGGGAAAGGTGGCGAGGGATATTTGTATCCAACATGGGTGGCTGCGTGATCTACGTATAGAGCTACCATGAGCGGCGATAGTTCATTTGAGTTGTAACTTATCGTACGCACTTTTTCTTTTCCCTTTTGACGACTTTCGGCTGTGTGCATCTTAGCTATGCAGAGGCCGGGTGTACTTGCTTAAATTTGAGTAATAAAGCCCTTTATCCAAAAAAAAAGTGCAGAGATGGGATAAAAAGTAACATTGATAGCTCAAACCAATCTATATCAAATGTCTTATCACCTAATAAGTGCACAGGGATCGATATTTAACCTCCTAGAACTAGAGTGAACAAGAAAGCAACAAACGAACAGGTGAGGGGGTCAGAATGGATATGTGGGTGGGTTGGTCACCAGCTTGTTATTTTCTAAAAAAAGCAACACCACTATGTAACCATGATTCTGCAAATACATTTTAGATGATAAGGCTTACATTGACAGAACAGGAATTGCTGGTGGAGGTGAGCACCATGTACATGCAAAGATTTTTAGCACATTGTTAGAAAATAATCAAAGTAATAGCTGGTCATGTCATCGAAGGGATAAAGAAAAGTATATGGGCACACAATGGCCCAACAGCTTATGGAACACAATATAACTGGCAGTGGAAAGTGTAACATGTTCACAGTGGTCTGCATGCAGAAACCCACTAAATTAAGACATAGAAAATATAGTCCTAAGAAACTGCTTATCCACTCATTTTGTTTCAACCATCTCAATGCCAGCAGGAATGAACAGTACACATATGCACAGAAGAAAGGTATGGGTGAGAATTATCTTAAGTTCACTTGTATCTAACATGTCCCACACCCCCTATTTTAAGAAGTAACTGAATTGTCCAAAATCATAAAATTATATCGCCTACGTTGCATTCAGTAAGTTAAATTGGTTAAGAGGTTCCAATCGTATTCTGCCTTTCAATAGCCCGAGCTAATCGACCAAAATAATAATAAAATCAGGCATAAGTTGCAAACAGGAACAATAAGGTTGCACAAGGAATTACATACCCATAAGATTGAACAACCGGAACAGCGACAGCTCAAACTTTATCTTCGGAAGCGATACAAATGCCCAAGACACAGCTCCCACCCATGGTTCTGTCGGAATAAGCCTTAGCTTAACCCACAGCTCCCCATCGATATCAAAATCTCGAACCCAGACGGGCACGACGATTGGTACAGCACTGAACTTCAAGGAGAGAGCCAATGCCATTCGTGCATCACCAGCATAACGGATGCCGATTTGATACCTGAAAATGCACAATGTATTAGCCAACTCTCACTTCTTTTTCTTTCTCAAAAGGTAATCCTCTTTATCGGAAAAAAAATCAACAGTTAATCCTGACTTCCTGAGATAAACACAATTCTGGCAGAACTGACTCTTTGAAAGAAAATTAGCTTACCAAATTTGAAAACTAACAGATACACACCCACATTGTACTTCCATCTTTGAAGCTATCTAACAGTTTGTTTGGGTGGTGCATTATAACAATACCACTGCTGTGAATCCACTATGAACTAAAACTATCTTCACTTCTTCTCTTGCACAAATACTTGAATGATATCAGAGAGCTAAAACTATGAACCACTGCTGTGAATGCACAAGTTTGACCAGTCTACACCAAATTCTGTTGCCAATTAAACGCAAACAGAAGAGATTGTAGCACCAATGTCTGCAAGAACATCATATTGGTCTATCATATCATATCATGAGTTGATGCTCTGATTCCACTGTATAATTGGTCTAGTGACAGTAAATCTTCCACCCAAATCAACTACTGTACTGACTGAATTATGCACTCGCCCACACTAGCTAGAGGAGACTCACTGCAGGTCGTTGGCTCGGCGTGACGTCCGGCGCTCGACATTCCTGACGGAGAGGGGCTCCTCGCCGAGGTAGAACTGCCTGATCTCGACGCGGTTGACGTAATCGGGCTTCTGGAGGTTGTCGATGACGGGCTGGAGCAGGCCGACGATCCAGCCCTCGATGCCGGGGCGGTAGACCTTCCAGAGCTTGCCGAGCACCATGTTGACCCACTCGACGGACTCCTTGCGCTGCAGGTCCTTCTCCTCGAGGAAGAGCGAGAAGCCGGAGGTGGGCACCTGAGGCCAGGACCCGTTGACCCTGACCTCGCGCTCGGCGCGGCGGCGCCGGCGCAGCGTGAGCAGCTTGTCGAAGGCCGCGCCCACGAAGAAGAAGAGCGCGAAGAGGCCCAGCACGGACCGGCTGACGGCGGGGAGCGGGGGCGGGGCGGGGAGGGGGTGGATTACGCCCAGCTGGGTCCGCAGCTTGGAGACCAGCGGGTCCTCGCCCCCGGCGCGGTAGCCCCCCGCCGCGAAGGCCTGGGAGGGGCGCGCGGGGGAGGCGGAGGTGGGTGGGGTCTGCTCGGGGACGGGGAGGTTGTTGGAGGAGAGCGGAGCTGTGCGCCGGGGCGGAAAGGCGGCGGCTTTGGGGACGGGGAGGCATCGTCGGCGGTGGCGGGGAGTGGATAGTAGGGAAGGGAGAAAGGAGGAGCTGGGGATGGGGCTAGAGAGGGAGGAGAAGGGAGGAGGCGGCGGGGTGCCGGCGGAGGGGGTCAGCATCGGGGTCCACCGACATCCGGCGAGCGAGGCGGGGTGCTCGCCGGAGAAGATATGGGAGGGAGCTTCAGAGCTAGTGGTGGATGCTGCTGCAGAGGGGAGCGGTGGACAGACAGGCTTGCGCTTCCCCACTCCCTCCGCCTGTCCGCTCCAGCTGAGTGCTGAGTTGCTGACCACTTACTGAAGCAGCAAAAGTTACTTTTTCATTAGATGAAAATTAGCATTCCTGATATCGACCACATTTCATTAGGGCTCTTCCAATGCATTGTATTTTAGCACAGTATCATAGAAACAATAAAAACTTAAGATACAACCACCACAATGCTTTGTTTCTTAGAGGTTGCATCTTATTTAATGATTTTGATTCATGCATACATGTGATTGGTTTAACAATACTTTTTGCATATGACCACGTGCAAGGGTTGTATCTTAGCTAAGATACAACCTTCCTCTTTTTTTTCATTAAGTGATATGTCACATAAGCGAAATGCGTATGATATCATGCTAAGATACTAGCATTGGAAGTGCCCTTAAACTGCTACAGTAACTACAGTAGAATTTCATTTCCAATGAAAAAGCTAAAATGTCACTGATAACCATACCCTATAAATATATAGCATGATAGACAATATGTTTTTTTTCTTTTTCCATCAAAGTAGGAGGATCTACCGAATTCTACATCTTGTGTAGGACAACAGATTTGACTAGTTAGGTTTTTTTTTGAACATTACTAGTTAGGGTTGAGAAGCTTAATATATGTACCCCCTCCTTCGAATATAAGCCACATAACATTTGGTCTGACAATAGTTCCTGAAGGCGTTGCTGCTGAAATTTTTTGTCGCATATGTGATATTATAAGATGATTGATGCAAATATGAGCATTATTATAATTTGCCAATCGTGAACCTGTATGCTTTTTCCCCAATTAAACATAGTTTTGGTCTCAAATAATTTTGCTAGTTGTCGTGTTTTTGTGAGTGTTGATGTTAGTTGTGTGTATCTTAACTATACATAAATCAGGTGTGTGCTTATAGTGTTTGTATCCTCTTAATACTCTATTTTGCCACGTTGCCAAAGAACACTTGCTGAACGAAATAACTTACCAGGAATGCGATGGGACAATCAAGTTTAAAACAACCCTAGGCACATCACTTGTACTATGTGCTAATCTTAAATGAAGGCTGAAGCGTTCATGCAGCAGTTATATAGGGACTCTTGGAGAAATAACAATTAACAACCGAATACACTTCCTGTACAGAACTTTGTTTATACTCGGGAAAAACTTTGTACAGAATTCAACAATTTTGTAGTACACGGACTTCACATGTTTTCAATACGGAAAGCATGGATGTCATACATACTACAGTTCAGTGTACACTTTCCATCTAAAAATAGAATAATACAGTGTACACGCGCATGTATAATAATACAGTAAAAGACAGAAGAATCGAGCTAAACACTTAAACTTGAGAATCGGCTGGTCGGACGAGGAGCAGCGGCAACTCGCGCTCCCTCGTTCCAAAGTAGACCAGAGCAGACCATTAGACCATCTACATTCACATGACTGGGTCAACACATATACTAGCGTGGTTGGGATGTGCGCTAGCTGCTCTCTCCATGGCAGTCTGGACGGCTTCAACAATTTTGCCCCAAACTACATTTAACAAAACTGAGACAGGGGAGGTTATTGATTCCGAAGTCCAGACCATTAGCTTTAACCGGAGAAGCATGTAGCTTCTCAGAGTGTTACTAGCTAGCAGTCGGGAGGGAGCTCCGTAGTGATGAAGCCGAAGCCTACGTCGCCGCCGGCCACGGAGCCTACGCAGCAATCGGAGCCGCCGCCTTCGCCGGCTTCGGATGCGCCGCCGGCCACGGAGCCTTCGCAGCAATCGGAGTCGCCGCCTTCGCCGGCTTCGGATGCGCCACCGACCACGCGTAAAGGAAATTTAGAGGAGCAGTCTCCGCGGATCTCGTCTACCTCCCCATCCGATGACGCATCTGAGATCGAATCGGCGGCGTCGTCGGGATCACATTCGGCCTGCCGCTCTGGATCTCGCTTTGAGGCTCTCCTCTTGGTCGACGACGGTGACGAGGACGTCAATCACGTCGCCTTGAAGGTTGCTTCAGAGGTTCTCCTGGAAAGCAGAGAAGTTTCGTCTGAGGTCGTAGACAGAACACCAATTTCGGCTACTAAGTTGGCATGTGATTTCTGGAAGTTCGCCGGATACCCAGCCGATGAAGACAGGTCCTGGGAGAAGAGCCGGCAGCCGAGCGAGCCACCGCCTCCGCCATGTGCTCGACGGACGGCACCGCGGGTGACCCAGAAGCCTCCTGTTCATCTTGGATGGCGAGGTCCTATACCCCGGCCCAGAGTCACACCTCCACCATGTCTTGGTGATTTCTTCCCGGAGGGATCCAATAGGAAACAAGCGCCGTCGCTGGTTCAGCGTGAGGAAGAATCGGATTGCGGAAATTCAGACGCGTTTTCAGGGATTCAAATTCCTTGTTTGCTGCAGAGTGGGCCAGAGGTGCAGGGTCGGACAGGAGAGAAACGATGGGATTACCTGGGCCTTTGGTTTCAGGGCCTATCCGTTCCTGTCAATAATCCAACGGATCGAGGGTGTCAGGCACATCGATCGCCTCGTTCTACGCCGCCGCCGCTGAACTCATCGTTGCCTCCTGGCCAAGCCCTAACGCCTGCTAGGGGATCACCATCGTTTGCCGAGGTGGTCGCGGGGATGGCGACTCCCGCCGGCCCTGGAGGCCCTGGAGGCGCGCGCCCGTTGGTTCTGAAGCCGGCGCTGGCTGTCAAGACTGCGGCTGTGGGTGGGGAGGCACAAGGAATTGCATATGCTGCTACTGGAATCACATCAAAGGGCTTTGGGGCAGCGTCTGGACCACTTCATGCGTCGACCATGGCGGTGCCTTATCAGACCCCGGCTGGTTTTTCTTTCGGTGTTGCTACGGCGGCAGCGGCCGCATCAAATAATAAGAGAAAGAAGGGAAAGAAGAAGAAAGGAAACTCGGGAGGGACTCAAGGGCTAGCGCACTCGGGAGAGGCTCAGAACAATGTTTTGACTAATGCACAAGGGTCGGCTTCTATCCCAAATGCTGCTGCTACCCCTACCCTTGCTGCGATGCCCGAGGCTAAAAAAGCAAAATCACGGTGCTGGAAGTGCAAAGTGGATACCCATGCGACGAAAGACTGCATGGTTCTGCACTATTGCTACATCTGTGACAATCACAAGCATCCGATGAAGAAGTGTCCGACTCTTAGACTACCAAAACTGTCGGTTTTTGTCGCAGGCCTAGGCAACCGAGACACCATGTTCAACATGTTTCCTTCTTCGGTATACATGGAGTAGCCAGAACCTACCCCCACGGCTTTGATTTTGGTTGAGGGTGCTCCCGCTACGGCAGCTCAGGTGGAAGCCCTGGTCGCTAGGATGTGTCCCAACCCGTCTTGGAATTGGGAGGCCGTACCCATGAGAGAAAATGCTTTTACCGTCAGTTTTCCTTCTATGGAAGATCTGCTGAGATTGGATGGGTTCAGTCTGGGAATCCCAGCTCAGCCTACGAGACTTGTGTTTAGCCAGTGGAGGCATGAGGAGGTAGAGCCCATCATGGAGTTGCACCAAATGTGGGTACATGTATCCGGGGTCCCCCCCCTCTGAGACACTTCCTTGGCCTATGGTCAATTGGTACCCTCATCGGCTCAACTATTGACGTGGATTTGCTAGCGCTTCGGCGTAGAGGAATTGCGAGAATTCGCATTGCTATGGCGGCGGATGATTGCTTCAAAAAAGTGGACAGCACCGGGCCATATATTGACACTACAGGGGTGCTTAAGCTCAAGGGGTATGCATTCAAGTTTCGGCCGGAACCGGCTGATTTTGTGTCAGAATCTGATTTTATACCATACATATGGGAGCTCAAGGATAAAGACAAGGAAGAGGATAATGGAAAAAGTAATGAGGATGGCTCGGATTCGGGAACTAAGGACAGTGTGGATGCATCGCCGACCGATCTCAGCGGGTCATCACACATGGCTGTTGATCCTAAACCAAACAATGGAGTAACTCGATCGCATGATCATTCGGTTTCGGCAAACCGTTTGCTGCAGGGGTGGGCGATCACGCCTTTTAATCCCAAACCTCGGTCTCCCAAGACTCTGGAATATCTGAACAATAGAAGGATCCGGGCTGGGAAAATGCAGGTGGGGGATGTTCGTCTGGGTGCTGATATTGCGCCGGTCCACCTCGCGGAGGCGGTTGCTTCTTCTTCTTCCATTGCTGCTCCTGGGAGGTGTTTTGACACACCCGCGACATGCATGGATCTTGGCCAGCTTCAGGAGGAGGCTCGCCCAACTTGCTTGACGCCACATAGTGGTTCGGCCAGCTTGCCCCGGACTCATACCCAGGACACTTCGAGACCGGTTCTCAAGAGTATGTAGGGATGGCACACAATGCAGCAGCTAGATCGGTTCTCAAGAGTGCTGTCACGGATGCTCATATAAAAACTGGAACACATGCAAAGCTGGTGGCATCATGCACGGGTCATGAGGTTCTGCAGGGGCCGGCACTCAAGATGCAGCATCAGTATACGTATCCAGCTTCTCCAACAAGTCTGATGGCGAGCAAGACGCCGACTCGTGGGCTGGAGCGGGTGGTACTTCCATCTCATCCTGGACTATCTCCGGTGGCTCTTTCTTCGCCGGTGCATGGACGCTCGGGAACGCCGACCTCTCCGACTCCGCTAGCTGATGCGGCGGATGGGTACTGACATGAGTACGCTGTGGTCGAGGGGGCTCCTACATCAACTAAGCCCCCTTCTGCAGTATCGCAAGACGGCAGCCCGTCATCGGTGACCGTGGCTGCATCGCCGGAGGAGCGGGTTGGGCTAGAGGGGGATCCTTCACCACCATCGCCCCCTCTGTCATCGCGACACGGTACTGGACAGGTTGCTGTGCCAAAGGCTTTGCCTAGGCGCAGCATGCGCCACCCTGTTGTGGCCGATGGATCTTCGGTAACGGACGAGAATGCTCTCTCCAAGGCAATGCGACGCAAGGCGGAATTGATGGAAACCTCAACCTTAGGTACGTCCAAAAAATCTGATTCATTTTTATCATTTCCTACTTCTAAGCTTTCTTCCAACCTAGCCAACATAGGAGTCAACTTAGGTAGAGATGATAATGAGATTAATGTCTCGACCAACGCCCTGAGGCATATGGAGTATGATCGTTTAAAGGTCTACCCGGGTGCCTCTAGTAGGTCGGACACCACATCACTTGAAGATGAGGAAGCGCATGCCACTATTGATGGACAGCTTCTCTCACATCTTGTGGGTGAGATGACGGAAGTGGGTAGGGATGAGGTGGAGCTAGGATCTATTTACGATCTGCATGCTTCCGGCCGAAAATCCAAATCCAAAACCGCCAAAGATAAAAAACATCAAAAAATGAAAAAATCCTCGAAACATCCAAAAAATCCAATTGTTTCCCAATGAACGGCATCTTCATGAATAGCAGAGGTCTTGGTGACTTGGCTAAGCACTTGAATATTGCTCAACATGTTCGGGATCATAAACTGGAATTTTTGGCTATTTCGGAAACCGGGAGGAGGGATTTTCCAGTAAGTGTTCTAGATCGCCTTTCTGGCGGCATGGATTTTACTTGGCACTCTATCCCTCCTCGCGGTAGGTCGGGTGGCATTCTTCTTGGTGTACTTTCTGACTCTATGGAAGTTTTAGCTTACACGAGTGGAGAATTCCATATAAAATTCCACATTCGTAACAAAGCAGATGACTTCATATGGAGTCTGGTCGCCGTGTATGGTGCTGCTCAGGAGGAGCGTAAGGCTGCTTTTCTGCGTGAACTGGTGAACCTAGCGAATAATGATCCACATCCTATTCTAATAGGGGGGATTTTAATTTACTACGGTTCCAACATGAGAAAAGTAAAGGGAGATTCGATAATCATTGGCCTTTCTTGTTCAATGCTGTCATTGATAGTTTGGACTTGAGAGAGGTACATATGATGGGTAGACGCTTCACCTGGGCGAATAGTCTACCTGAACCGACATACGAAAAATTGGATCGCGTACTGATGAGCACTGAGTGGGAAGACAAATACCCATTGGTAACAGTACGCGCCCTTGAACGTATCGAGGATCTTTCGGATCATGCCCCTATACTCTTATCAACTGGAACATTGAAACCTAATGCGCAACATCGCTTTAAATTTGAGCTGGGATGGTTGATGCGGGATGGTTTTGATGAGATGGTTAAAAGGGTGTGGTCAGCTTCGGTTCCGGGTAATAGTCCTGTGCGAAGATGGAACGCTAAAATCCGTAACTTGCGTAAATATCTTCGTGGATGGGCTAGACACACTACCGGGATGTTAAAAAAGGAGAAGGAGCGTCTGTGTACAATCATTGACGAGCTTGATCGCGCGGCAGAAACAAGAGTGCTAACTCAACAGGAGATTGAGCTTAAGAGCCAATCCAATGCGGAGGTAGCACGAATGTTGCGAGAGGAAGAACTCAAATGGTACCAACGATCAAAATCAAACTTCATTCTGAAAGGAGATGCGAATACAAAATATTTTCAGAATGTTGCCAATGGCAGACATAGGAAAAAAAGTATTCACGCCCTTAACCAGGACGAAGGTGTGATCGAAGGTCAGGAACAACTCAAGGCTTATATCACAGGATACTATAAAGACCTGTTCGGCGCTCCATCTGAAGACATCTTATCCATGGATGAGACTCGGACGGATGACATAACCCAGGTCTCTAATGAGGAGAATACCTTTTTGAATTCCCCTTTTACTGAGGTGGAGATTAAAAAGGCGGTTTTCCAAATGGAGCACAATAAGGCTCCTGGGCCAGATGGCTTCCCTGCTGAGTTCTATCAACACTTTTGGGATGACATTAAGACGGACCTTACTGAGTTGTTCCAATGTTGGCAAGTTGGACATCTTGATTTATTCCGTCTTAACTTTGGGGAAATTGTTTTGATACCTAAGGTTTTGGAGGCAGAAAGGATACAACAGTATAGACCAATTTGCCTCCTCAATGTTAGCTTCAAAATTTTCACAAAGGTCGCAACCATTAGATTAAATTCGGTAGCTGATCATGTGGTTAAACCTACACAAACGGCTTTTATGCAAGGTAGGAGTATCCTCGACAGAGTCGTGGTATTACACGAGACCGTCCATGAGATGCACACTAAAAAGCTTAACGAAGTTATTTTCAAAATTGACTTTGAAAAGGCTTATGATAAAGTGAAGTGGTCGTTCCTCCAACAAACTCTGAGAATGAAAGGATTTTCAGAGGAGTGGTGTGCTTTGATCCATAGTTGTGTTTCGGGAGGAAGTGTTGCCGTTAACGTCAATGATAAAATCGGACGCTTCTTCCAAACCAAAAAGGGATTGAGGCAAGGTGATCCTCTATCGCCCATATTATTTAATATTGTGGCGGATATGTTAGCGATCATGATTGAACGTGCCAAGCTAGATGGTCAGATTGAGGGAGTAGTCCCACACTTAGTGGATGGGGGACTTTCTATTCTTCAATATGCAGACGACACAATTCTTTTTATGGAACATGATCTAGATAAAGCAGTGAATCTGAAATTAATATTATCAGCATTCGAGCAATTATCTGGATTGAAGATCAATTTCCATAAAAGCGAATTGTTTTGTTTCGGCGATGCCCAAGAAGCAGCAGCTCAATATGCCGAGATATTAGGTTGTGAGCAAGGTCAATTCCCTATTAAGTATTTGGGGATACCCATACATTATAGGAGACTGACCAATGCGGAGTGGAAACATGTCGAAGAACGTTTGCAAAAAAGACTAGCTAGCTGGAAAGGGAAGTTGTTGTCCCTAGGTGAAAGATTGATACTCATAAATTCAGTTTTAACCAATATGGTACTGTATATGATATCATTCTTTCAGCTACCTAAAGGAGTCTTACACAGATTGGATTATTTCCGACCAAGATTCTTTTGGCAAGGGGATAACGAGAAGAAAAAGTATCGACTGGCCAGGTGGAATGTCGTTTGCCGACCGAAGGACCAAGGGGGGCTAGGTATTCATGACCTTCAGGTCAAGAACTCGGCCCTTCTCGGTAAGTGGATTTATAAGCTACTGACTTCGGATGGGGTTTGGCAAATGCTCCTTAAGCGAAAATACATCGGCACAAAAGCGTTATCTCAGGTTGTATGGAAACCTGGAGACTCACATTTTTGGGCCCGTCTCATGGCGGCAAAGAAAGACTTCTATCGCTTTGGGATTTTCAAGATTAAGGACGGGTCTGAGATAAGATTTTGGGAGGATATATGGCTTGGAAATGCCACCCTCCGAGATCAATATCCGGCCCTATATAACATTGTGCGACATAAGGGAGATACGCTGGCCACGGTCATGCAAGAATTACCCGCTAATGTTGCATTCAGGAGAGACTTGATCGGTCCTAGACTTGCGTCTTGGAATGCCTTGTCAGAACGGTTAGCGTTAGTGCAACTGTCTCAAGGCCATGATGAGTTTCGATGGAATCTTAATAGGAATGGTAAATTCTCTGTAGATTCTATGTATAGGGCGCTTGTCCAACCTGAAATACCAGTCGATAATAATAAGAAAATATGGCAAATGAAGATACCTCTAAAGATTAAAGTCTTTGCATGGTATCTTCGAAAAGGTGTCATTCTAACGAAAGATAATCTTGTCAAACGCAACTGGCAAGGGAGTAAGAGATGTGTCTAATGTTTTCATGATGAGACAATAACACATCTATTCTTCTCTTGCAAGATGGCATGTTTTATTTGGTCAGCTATCCAAATGGCTTCAAACTTATATCCGCCCTCATCCGTTGCTAACGTGTTTGGCAATTGGCTTAATGGGATAGATAATAAGCTTAAAACCATTCTTAGGGTAGGAGCGCTTGCCGTAATATGGTCGCTCTGGCTATGTAGAAATGACAAGATTTTTGCTGATAAAATTTTTACTTGCTTGCAGGTCCCGTATCGATGCACGGGTATTCTCCGTTCGTGGTCCATCTTACAACGGGTGGAATATCGAGGCCTTTTTATGGAGGCGTCTGCACGACTGGAAGCGGTGGCGAGGGATATTTTTATCCAACATGGGTGGCCGCGTGATCTCCGCATAGAGCTACCTTGAGTGGCGATAGCTCTTACAATTGTAACCTGTCGTACGCTCTTTTCTTTATTTGCCTTTTCGAGACTTGCGGCTGTGTGCATCTTAGCTATGCAGAGGCCGGGTGTACTTGCTTAAACCTTTTGAGTAATAAAGCTCTTTATCCAAAAAAAAAAGCTTTAACCACTCCGATGCTATAAAGATGCAGTTTCTCTAGCTTGGGCATGGATCCTGCCACAAACATCAAATCTACCAGGGAAGCAAATGCATCATAAATAAACACCCTCAACAACGGGAACCCAGTTTCACGGCTGATTCTAAGCTTCTCATTTGGCTTTGGTTTTCCCATCAGACTCAAAATGAGCAGAGTAGGTAATGCTCCAAGAATGCAGAGATCATCCTGCTTGAGTACTCCATCCATATGAAGATGTAAATGTTGAAGGTTTTTGAGGGAACTCATCCATTTCGGAACATCCAGGACACCTGAATATGAAATATCAAGTTTCTTGAGGCTAGGCAGGCACAAAGGTTCCCGTAAGAGGCTACTCCCACACACAATAGTCAAAGAGTGAAGGTTTTGGGTGCCTAGCTTACATAGGGAGGAGAAAATAGCCTTATTGCACTCCTCCTGGACCATATACTCTACTTTGTAAAGGCTCAGATTCCTCAAATTCTTTAGCTGGCCAAGTCCCCACATGAAGTCAAATGACTGCTTAGAGACGCCAACTTCTTGCAACGTCTCCAGTGCTTGCATCTTAGCAACCCCATCAGGAAATTTGACATGATCCTGGACAATTAGACGTGACAATTTTCTGAGATTAACAATAGATGCAGGTAATTCCTCTACACATGTGCCTTCTAGGTCCAGCATCTCTAGGAACCCTAAACACCCGATATTTTCGGGGAGCTATGTTATTGTTGTATGTTTGAGGTTCAAGTACCTCAGCTGGAACAACCTCACTATATTTTCAATATCATAGTCTCTAAAATTGCGGCAACGCTCCAAGTCAAGAACACGCAGATGTCTAAATTCCTCCAAAGGGATTTCCACATAATCTGGTCCAAACACATAAATTGATCGGACATGAGACAACTCCAGACTTCCCATCAGTGATGTTAACTGTCCTTCCTCAAAGCCTTGTAGTGAAAATCGACGAACTACTTTCTTTTGTGTTCCAATTGTCAGAAAAGGAACACCAAGTATGGTAACAAAGTTCTCTTCCATGGACTTGGATATTATGAAATCAAGAATTATGTCATGAACTCGACAACTCTCAACTACACCATATTCATTTGTCCTCACTGGCTGGATCAAACCCCTATTCACAAGCTCATTAAAACACCTTTCTCCGGTCTCATGTAATGTATATGTGCCTTCTTTAGGAATTAAGCCTTCACCTATCCACCTCCGTATCAGACCCTCAGTCTCAATACAATGATCTTCTCGATATATACTCACAAATAAGAGACAAGTCTTCAGATGAGCAGGCAGATCAAAATAACTAAGTGACAATATCTTTATCATTACTTCAACACTAGGATTTCTTTCAAGTGCACGACCAATTGAATCTTTCACTTGATTCCATAGGTCCTCTATTCTTTCTGTATTAGCCAACAAACCAGATATAGATATGACCCCTAAAGGTAACCCAGCACATTTTTTCAAGATTTGATCGGATACTTCTTCAAGGTATGGAGGACAATTTTCTTCAGAGTTGAATAATCTTCTGTGAAACAATTGTCTTGAATGGACAATATCAAGAGGCTTTATATTATAAATATGTCCACCGAATGATGATTGGCATGAAATAGTAACATCTTTCATACGAGTTGTGGTGATTATTATGCCACAACTGGTCATGGGGAATGCACACTTAATAACGTCCCATGTTTCCTTCTTTCATATATCATCAACAACAATAAAGTAGCTGCAAATGGAGTTATGCGATATTAGCATGAATTTACATTCCCGCTAAAAAGACATGAACTTAACATATAGAATAGACACACACAAAATTAGTCGTTGACAAAGGATAAATAAAAAAAGTTGATGAAGTGTTAAAATAAAAATAATTACAAAATAATAATTTTATTTTATTAAATTTGAGAACTGTAGAGTAACTAAAAAAGGAATAAGATCATGAAGTCTTAAGACAGCAAATTCTTAATTGATGTTACTCCTTTTGGTTATTGAATAATCACTGGCACGTTATTGGGTGAATCATCATTATTGAGGAGTGACTATGTCTTGAGGTAATACAAAAGGCATGTCAATATTCAATTGAGTATTGCAAATTGAGTGTCTATGCCATGTAGATCATGCAATTAAGGGAATATTTTGTGAGTGATTTTTTTGAATTTTCAGCGGGGGGGGGGGGGGGGGGGGGGAGGGAGAGAACTCCCCCACCTGAATATATATATATATATAGTGAAGCTATTCATCACCATTCTTCACCCGAGGTAATTTTATGAACCTTTCATAATTTTTTTACATTTGTAATACAAATAGTTACATTAATATGGATTCACTTCATAAATTTTGACATAAAAAAACAAAAATATTGATCATAAGATCAAAAAAATTACATTTTATGTATATTTTACACCATCATTTTTACCTTTGTAATTTTATGTAATATAAAATATATTTTACGGCGATTATATTTTTTTACGTTCTCTTCTTACGTATGAAATAAGAAAAAAATTACAAAATGTAAAATTATGGTGCATTGATGTCAAAACAGAAGGGGGTGAGGAATAACTATTCCTCACCCAGGGTGACGAATAGTCTCACCCTAGTGAAGCTATTCATCACCCAGGGTACATAATAATTATATATATATAAACCCACAACATCCATGAGGCACCATTACAGAAGAATGAGAGAAAGAGAGAGCGAGAGAGGGGGGGGGGGGGACCGCCCAACGTATTAGCTCAGAGCATGAAGCCATACAACAACATCGCCAGCGCGATCCGCCCTAAACCGGCCACGCCAAAGAACCGCGTCGTCACGGCAGAGCTTCAGCACAACACGCAGAGAGAGGGACTCGTCGCGGAAGACCACGACGTTGCGACGCTTCCACAGGTGCCAGACGCACTGAAGAAGAAACGCGGCGAGGGAGGCGTCGCCAACCGCAGGGGAGATGTCCACCCGATGGAGGGCCCTAGTCGAGGCCAAGGAGACATCAATCCGGAGCCGTCGCCACAGCCGGGCGGCGAACGCACAACGAAAGAACAAATGATCAGCGGTCTCCAGTGGCGCCGGGTAGCAGGGGCACCCGGCCTCGGGGGCGGCGATGATGGTTTTGCGCAACAAGGCATCCCTAGTATGGATGCGAGCAAGGGAGAGGAGCCAGCCAAAGAACTTGACCCTGGATGGCGCAGCCGAGCCCCAAAGAAACTGCCCAGCGGGGATGGAGACGCCGCCGAACCGGAGTAGCCCGTACGCCGAGCGGGAGGACAGCTTCCCCTTTTGATGAGGTCGTGGAGACGTCGCCGAACCGGAGTAGCCCGTACAAAGAGAGTGATTTTTTACATAAGAGAGGCGATTTTGTGTGCATGGTGATCGTTGCGCACGATCCTGGTGGTAGTTGTACATGCACATTTGGTCTTTTGATGAGGTCGTTTTTATCTTGTCCAAGCACATAATTAGAATGCTCGCGTTCCATTTTATTAGTTGTTTGAAAAATCCAAACATGTAACCATTACCTTTCTAACAACACCTTTTTGAAACAAACTAATTTTGTTGACTATATTTATAATTTACACGAGACATATGTAAATAACTAACTGCATACATTTGAGGGTGTTAAACAAAAAGGAGTAGAGATAGTACCTCTTGTCTAAGAGGAAATTGGAGATGTTGAAGATGATATGTTGTATATCTCCTGCTTCGGTGTCAGCATAAGGTCGCCCACTAACTTCACCAAGAATGGTTCTCAGAATATTCATCATGTTTGGATTGCGTGACACCGACACGAAAGCCTGACACTTGAATTCACCTTTGAGGTCTTGGTATATTTGGTTTGCAAGAGTTGTCTTGCCTATTCCTCCAAATCCAACGACAGAAACCATCTTCACTTGTTGGAGTTGAGTTGACGCCACTCCATCAGCTTTTGTCAACAGTTTGATTATCTCAGCCTTGGGCTTGTCTATTCCGACGAGCTTTGAGGCATGCTCAAAGATAACGAGAGCTCGAGGGTCAACGGTTGCATTCTTGGTGTTCGAGATAACCACACCAGTCTTGTACCTTAAATTCCTATTGCCCAATTCAACGATTTGTTTCTTCAAATCCTGAATTTCTTTGCCAATTCGACGATGAGTCTTCATCTTCCCTAATTTCCCCAGCGAGCACTTGATCTTCTCTATAAATCCATCTGGCTTTGCATCTTTCTTGTTGGCACTTTGCATGAAGTCATCAATGGAGTCCTCCATGTCGTAGGAGAGCTCTCTCACTGCCGTCATCCACACCTTATCCTGCACATCAGGATCCTCCACCTCCGACATCTTGAGGAGAAAGGCGTGCATAGCGGCGAGTTCGTCCGTGAGGAACTTGATCTCGCCGCGCACCCCCTTGAGACGCTTGTACTCATCTCCCAGCAAGGTGGCAAGCTTCTCCAGGACAGGTTTCAGGGCTCCGGTCGCCGCACTCACCAGAGCGGCCTCCATGCTTGCACGCTTGTGGTGTGGTAGCTAGCCAAGAGCTCTCAAAGCTAAACTGTTTTGTTTTTCGAAGGAGGATGGGTTGTGGCAGCAGGGTAGATCAAATGGGCGCTCCCCACCTCGACCTTATACCGCCGGACGCCGTGCACTAGGCTTTGCATCAGTTCATAGTAATTAAATTAGTAGTGCTAATTAAATCACTTGCTTTTCAAGAAGGACCACCATGTGCACCGCACCGTTGCTCGACTGGAGAGGCTCTGTTAATTAACCTTAGGTAGATGCTAACCCCGAAGAAGAAGAAACAAAAAATTGTGTTGATCAATGTCGAAATGCATGTGATGTCTCTGCTCGCTAATTTAATTAAGTTCAAAATGCATTGGAATGTGCAGGCGCGCGTTGGATAGCTATGAGAAAGGAGTAGTGTTGAAGGAAGATTTAGGCTCAGCCAATTCAGTCAAGGGTAATTTAGTAGATACCTCTCCATCCCTCTCTCCACACAACCAGCTTAATATGACCCAAAACAGTCATGTTCCCAATCTTACCCCACAACAAGCTTCTTGCTCAAACCCTGGATCTGGAAACCTGATAAGCTCCATGACTCCAGTCATCCTAGCATCAAGTACTGTAGATACTGGTGTGAAAAACCTTCTATGTCGTCAACATACAGAGATCTGAAACCATTTGCCGACACAGTAGAGCAGTACTACTCCTCTTTGATTAATTAGTTTAACTAAGGTTGCCTCCTTTCCATGTTTAATTCCTCTAGATCTATGCATGAGCATGAGCTGTGCCATGTTGCCGAGGTACTTTCCCTAGTTATTCGTCTGAGGTAAATACACGTATTTGTGGCCATTCGTCTTAAAACTTGCACGTCGCGGTCACTTTGATGCACAAAGTTGCCAAATACGTATTTGTGGCCATCAAACTTGCGAGGCCGTTCAAATACAGTCATTTTCATTGTACGCGTGCCGCGTCCAGCGTGGCACAGACAAACAATGTATAAGCTAACACTCTTGTTCTATGTAAGTACATGTCATTTAAAAAAGTGTTTAAACATTGTAAAATAACATTTGTGTAATTCATGTTCATGCATTGAAAAAACTATGCGAACATTTTTGTACATTGTATAAAGGGTAATTCTTCCCACCAACTGACCGGTCTAAGCTTGGGTCGGTCGGGTCGGCCGCGCGCGTACGGGCATAGTTGTTTGAATGCATGTACATATTTTGAATTCCATAAATATTTTTTATAAAATTTAAACATTCTTTTAAAATAAAGAAAATATAGTTAATACAATTTAAATATTAACATATGTATAAATTTTACTAATGACTTATATTCAATAAAATTATAATTTAAATATTAGAAATGATTAAATATTCATACCAACAGTTTAGATTTGAAATTATGAATATTGTAAACTATACAAACAATGAACTATACAAAATGTCCGTAAATGCCTGTATAAATAAAATAATATTTATTATAAAATAAAACGAACGGGTGAAATGATACATTTTTTTAATTATGAATATTTCTAAAAATTAACCTTTTTAAAATTATTTTCAAGCCGCCAGGGATGAAAGGAAAAGATAGGGACGTTCACGTGTCAGTGACAGCGGTCCGTGCCACGCCGACGTAGACGGATACGCCCACGTACGGGGACAGTGACTATATTTGAACAGCTTGGCAAGTTTAGTGACCACAAACACGTATTTTACAATTTTATGCACCAAAATGACTGCGACGTGCAAGTTTTAAGACCCCTGATGATACAAACTTGCACGTCGCAGTCACTTTGGTGCACAAAGTTGCCAAATACGTATTTGTGGTCATCAAACTTGCGAGACCGTTCAAATACAGAGTACGCGTGCCGCGTGCGTATCCACTGACGCCAGCGTGGCACAGACAAACAATGTATAAGCTAACACTCTTGTTCTATGTAAGTACATGTCATTTAAAAAAGTGTTTAAACATTGTAAAATAACATTTGTGTAATTCATGTTCATGCATTGAAAAAACTATGCGAACATTTTTATACATTGTATAAATGAAAGCTCAAGAATGATCAGAGGGGGAGGGGGTGAATGATCACTTCTAAAAATTCTAAGGAACTTAGAAGGAAATCATGTAAGCAACGAAGGACTAAAGGCATCTCGAAGGTAATACGATATCGAAAGTAATGCAAGGCTCGAAAGGATTGAGAGCGAAGGAAAACATCAAAGGCAAACAGGCTACGAGTAAATACTTGAAGTAAATGCTAGAAGGAAAACGAGCCTGACACAGCGATGTTTGGTAAACCAGTTCACACTCTGCAAAGTGCTACGTCTGGTTGGAGGGACTAGTGATAGAACACCTGGAGCAAAACTCTCTCCGTCGTATTCTCCACTGCAACAAACTCCTCGAGCTTGTCCAGTTTTCACTCGTGGTAGATGATTCAGGACATCTCCGAGACCTTTACAAACTTCCTTCAGCAGTGACAATTACTCTTCGACTGCTTGATAGATGACGCCTAACCGTCTAGGAGACTTGCAGATCTCCAAGATAAAAGGATCGGCTAATCTCAACCTAAGTCTCCATGAATTGCTCAACTCAGTTCAGACTTGGGTGTAGGTTTTCTTTCGATGGATCTCTTTGGGAAGCTCTCAGACTTCTGTCTTAGAATCTTCAGAGGAGCAGCCCCCCACGAAATGGCGGGTAGGTGCGGGGTATTTATAGTTGGCGATCCCAATGGGTAAAATGACTGAAGTGACCCGATGCGACCGCTTGACGCGTGTCCACAACGGTCGGATTTCAATCACTGCGCAACTTTACTTGAGGAACAAGTAAGCTGACTCACCGAACGAGTTCTCTCTCGAAGGCACGAAGTGCGATGACTTTGCCTTCGAGCTATTCGCTCGACTCGGTAAGATTTCTCTCGGTAGGCTTATGTGGGTTTTGGTTGAGCAGAGCAAATTCACTTCGACAAAGATCTCAACTAGCAAACCCCTTTTGATAGTACGGTTTTCCTATGACTCAAGAAAATAAAGAGAAACTAGCAAAAAGACTAAGTCTTCGACCAGCTTCAGCTTTCTCCTCGTTGCGCTTTTGCTCGAGAGATACATCTTCTTCGACGACATTTTTAGGGGTCGTCATCCTTCAAAGATTTCGGTAGATGACTGCAGCTTCACTGCAGTGAGTTGTCCTTCGACCTTCTACTTGCAAACTCCATTCTTTCGGAACCTAAGTATTTGTTTATACTCGAAAACAATATTAGTTCCACTTCTGCTTTGTCCAACAATGTCCAAAACCTTCGGGGGCAACACTTGCTCTTACAATAAAGGGTAATTCTTCCCACCAACTGACCGGTCTAAGCTTCGGTCGGTCGGGTCGGCCGCGCGCGTACGGGCGTAGCTGTTTGAATGCATGTACATATTTTGAATTCCATAAATATTTTTTATAAAATTTAAACATTCTTTTAAAATAAAGAAAATATAGTTAATACAATTTAAATATTAACATATGTATAAATTTTACTAATGACTTATATTCAATAAAATTATAATTTAAATATTAGAAATGATTAAATATTCATACCAACAGTTTAGATTTGAAATTATGAATATTGTAAACTATACAAACAATGAACTATACAAAATGTCCGTAAATGCTTGTATAAATAAAATAATATTTATTATAAAATAAAAAGAACGGGTGTAATGATACATTTTTTAATTATGAATATTTCTAAAAATTAACCTTTTTAAAATTATTTTCAAGCCGCCAGGGACGAGAGGAAAAGGTAGGGGCGTTCACGTGTCAGTGACAGCGGCCCGTGCCACGCCGACGTAGACGAATACGCCCACGTACGGGGACAATGACTATATTTGAACAATGACTATATTTGAACGGCTTGGCAAGTTTAGTGACCACAAACACAATATCTTACAATTTTATGCACCAAAGTGACCGTCAGATGCAAGTTCTAAGACCCCTGGTGTATTTACCTCTATTCGTTTTTGCACTAGCAAGTTTGTTTTTCAAGACCTATGAAGTATACCAATTGTAAAAATGGAGTACTCATGACTAGGAATAAATACCGGATTTTCTTTTGTTTCTTGTAGGTTGTAGCGAAAACAAAAGCCACCGCTCATTTTGAAGGAGACCCTTTTTTAGGGCGAGAATTTTGACTGATATCTTGGATTTTTTTAAGAACACAGTATAACGCAGACGCTCACATATACTAAGCCCAAAACGCTATTATATTTGATTCATATTATTTATGACTCAAACGGATGTATCTAGATGTATTTTAATGCTAAATATAATTATTTAAAAGCGTAGAACAAAAATACTATGGTCTCTGATCAATATTACTTATCGCTCAAACGGATATATCTAGATGTATTTTTGTGTTAAATACATACATTTGAAGAAGCATGATCATGATGATGACGGCATATTTTTTCTACCAAATATATCTCAAATATTTACAGGACTACCATGGTCAAAGGTTGTAGTCGGATGCAAACCAAATAAGAGGTGTGTTTTGCCAAAATTTTGGACGCCGTGATGGCTACAAAACAATCATCTCCAAGCTACTAAAATTTTGGTCATGCCCACGCTTTGGTTATGCCATTTTTTTGGTGGGGCTAGTTGGGGCTCAAATCAAACACACCCTATATGTTTCTTAGGGAAAACGAAACAATATTTCGATGTGGGGAAATTTGAGTGAGATCTTAGATGACACGGAAATTTAACTTTCATAATATTTTGATGTGGGGAATTGCTTTTGGATCATGAGCTCCATGCCTTCCTTAATTTTGAAATTTTTAAAATCTCATTTTTAGGTTTCAAAAAAATCTAAAAACAAATTTACACTTACATATAAATGTATATTACTTGTCTGCAAAGTTTTACGATAAAATATGTTTGTATGCAAGTGGAAGGTTCAGATGCAGCGTAGCGGTAATTTCCCTCAGTAAAGATACCAATGTTTGTCTCCAGTAGGACTCAACGATAAGTACGATAGGTGGCAACGGCGCCAGAAATTATTCTGATGCGTGGAGTTGTCGTGGACCTGCACAAAACAAATAACTTTGCTCCCAACGAGTTCAGAGGAGTTATCAATTCCTCCGGCCTTGTCGTTTACAAATGATCAAACGCAAGAGATAAAAAGGTACTAGTAAAAGTTAAAACAGAAAGATAAATAGTGGGTGTGAACAATGGTATGAAGATGGACCGGAGTCCCGTGATTTTCACTAGTGATGTCTCTCTCCCAAAAGACGATAACAATTCTAGCGAGGTAAACAAATCACAGTTGGGCAATTGACAGGATTATGAAGGCACCGCAATGCTAACTATGCTGCAAAGAAAGGAAGGGCTCAAAAGCAATGGGCAGTACGCCAAGGTAAGTAGACCGAAATCCATCTGCATCTACTACGAATCATCCACCTTGAGATATCTATCCAGAACATCTCGCTGGTATTAAGTTGCGAATCTCACGCAAAGTGTAAACTCAAAGCAACAGACAACTGCATTAAAAGAACTTTGCGTAAAGTAAACAATTCTTGCACCAATAGGCACAATCACCGTTGTTTTATCCCTGGTGGCAACAACACATCCCTTAGTCTCATGTTTCTGTCACTCAAGCTAGACATCAAGGGGCTGAACCCACAATCGAGCATAACGCTCTCTCTTGGAGTTGCAAGCAAATAACTTGGCCAAAGCAAATACTGCAACGGAGAACATGCAAGAATTTACTCAAGAACAAAATATAAAAGGGCAAACCAAATATATTACTCATCACAATCTGAACATAGTCTCATAATCCATCAGATCCCAACAAACTCAGCATAGCAACAACAGAAAATTACATAGGTGCCTCGATCATGTGAGACAGCTCACGAGGTCTCGAAAGTGGAAGCATAAAAGAGGGAGAGGACATCACATAGCTACTGATCACGGACCCATGGTCCAAGGGGGACTACTCACGGTACATACGGGAGGCGTCCATGGCTATGGATGGTATCCCGGAGGGGTGATCTCCTTCCGGCAGGGTGCCGGGACAGCTTCTCCAGGCAGCCCCGATCTGAAAACGGCGGCGGCGGCGAAATAGAGAGGTTTCCGCGAAAAAGAGTTCTTGTTTAGGGGTTTCTACCCCGAGGGGGTTATATAGGCGAAGGGGGACGTCGAGGGGCCACCGAGGGCAGCCAGGAGGGTGCCTGGCGCGCCCTAGGGTTGGGGCCGCGCCAGTGACCCTTCTGGCTCCCTGGTGGTGGTCCCGGCTCTCTCCCTTGGTTATTCCGGAAGCTTCCTGCCCGCTGATTTTTAATATAATTTTTGCGGAATTTTTTGGGCACTTTAATCAGCCGGAAAACCTGAAAAACAAAAACTGCAGAAAACCAGAAGCTGGCAACTGGGTGCACTGAGTTAGTAGGTTAGTCCAAATTGGTTTAAAAGTGTAATAAAGTTCAACCAAAACATGGAAAAGTCACACAAAACATGCATGGAGCAAGCAGAAATTATAGATACGTTTGGGACGTATCAACATCCCCAAGCTTAATTCCTTCTCGTCCTCGAGTAGGTAAATGATAACAAGCATAATTTCTGTGGTGACATGCCACACAACCAAATAAGGACTGTTAAGTAAAGCAATCAAAGCATGCAATTCAATTCAAGTCTTAACAGGCAAGAGTCTATATTGGCATTAACACAAGCAACAAAAGAACAAAAGGTGCAAGAGCTCTTGCTGTCCATGACTCGAATGTCTCCAGATGGTGTTTGCGTGCAAGCAAGGGACTGGGAAGAAAGAGAAAAAAGGTTGTTGAGAACAACTATCTACTAAAGTTTCACACTTAGTCTCCTTTGGATTCTTATCTGGACTCGTCCCCAGACCACTAGCCAGGTACAAGTCAAACTGATCCACTCCCTTTCGATATTTTGAGCACTAATGTAATGGATGAGCGTGAGCAAGAAAGTTGACACCTAAAAGGCGAAACAGAAAGAAGAGGTGGAGGAAGAAGACAAAAAGGTGTGTAAAAGGCTCACATCAATCAGGACAATCATAGGCGAGAGAAGGCCATATGATAGATATGATGTGAGGAGTAGGGATTGCCATACAACGGATGCACATGTGAGCTAAAAGCTCTCCAATGAAACTAGTGGGGGTGCATCTAACTTGCTTGCTCAAGAAGACCTAGAGCTCGTTTGAGGAGGCTCATCATTGGAATATACAAGCCAAGTTCTATAGTGTAAAAGTTCCCCACATAGCTATATGCATGATGATAATCTCTATGGAGTACAAGGGATAGAAGATGAAGTACTAGTGTGGATCTCTCAAAAGGAATAGTAGTATGCCCCCTTTTTTTTTTTTCTTTTTCTCTTTTTCTCTTTATTTTTTATTTTTTTGATGGCCTCAATGGCTCTTTCTATTTAACTCTCATTTGTCCTCTTTGGGATCTTTTGATTTTGTCCTCCTTGGGATCTTTTCCTCACTTTAGGGGCAATACTCTATATTTTACAAGAATATAGGAGATCTTTCACACTTTACAAAGGTACTCACAAAAAGAAAATGTAACTAATCATGATGCAAATGTATGCCTCTGCCAGGATAGCAGGATATGCAATGATACTAGCGCGTCATGTAGCAATGATTAGGGCAAGGCCCAACTAGCATGCGTCTCATCGATCAAGCAAGTAGCATGTATGACATGAAGATCAAGTCATGAGAGGGTGGATGTTGCATAGCAATGTATCTCGAAAAGGCTATGGAAATGCCTTGTAGGTAGGTATGGTGGCTGTTTTGAGGAAAGATATAATGAGGCTTATGATGACAGAGCGTATCATCCCAAGGGTTTGGATGCACCGGCGAAGTATGCGCCAACTCTCGAGGTGAGAAAGGGCAATGCACGGTACCGAAGAGGCTAGAAAAAGTATGGGTAGGTGGAAGTGTCAACTTTCGAATACTCACATTAGTCCGAAGAACTCATGCACTTTATTATCGGTAACTCTCAATCTAATAGGAGGTTCACAAAGAGACAGGTACCCCGAGGAGGAGTGTATGGGGGTTTGGTTATCCTTGCGCATCCTCAACTCATGGTATGTGAGTGTACTCTAATATTCGAACCCTCCAGAGGTTAGTGATCCATCTAGTAGCTAGAGTTCTCAACAGGGGTTTTTGGTTTTCGAAAAACACACGGATTGCCCAAAATACGACATCTATCACTAATAGGCAAGAGCTCTTGACACCAAAAGTTCAAACATTACTCTAGTCAATACCTCAAAACTATTGCAAGTTACTACTTCAAAAAGAAAAGCAACTTTAACTACCTACTTTCTAGTCAAGACACAGAACTCAGTGCAACAGGCAAACTCTCTAACAAGATAAAACATGCAACCTATAGAAAGTTCAACCTGAAAAGAAAAGCTCTAGAAAAACTAAAGCATTACAACTAAACAGACCAGCAGCTAAGAAAAGAAAAAGAACAACTCACAGCTAAAAGAAATAAGCATGCAAATCCTATGAGGAGTTCTAGTTCAAGTGGAGCGTGTTTATCTCCCACACAAAAGAGTAAGTTGGGGTCTAACTTGTTACTACAGCCAGGGGCGGCGCCAGCGTGGGGTCATGTAGGGGCGGCCGCCCCGGGTAAAATTTGAAAACTAAGGTCCCCCCTCTACTGATTCGGCTAGTGTCTGCCATGGGAAATGAGCTCGTGTAGGTTCTCTGACTTCTGTCCAAGGTCCAGTCGAGCAGGAAGAAGAGGTGAGGAAATAACGATTCGCTTTGAGTTGTCACATGGGCTAGCGAGTAAGGCCCAAATGAACTGTTCCACAAGCATTAGTCAGTCCACGGTGAGCCCATTATTTTATGTAGCTCAACGCTTCCAACTCCTCTTATCCTATCGATAGGTTAACTGCTGTCGTAATGCATCAGCGCGCATCACGCAATCACACGCCGCCATGCGCACTGCCGCGGCACTGCCCAGATCCCTCTCCAAGACTCCAACCATTCATGCCTTCATGGTGCTGTATGAGAAGAAGAAGGAATTTCACCTGTCCATGGTACCATCCACACGAGAGGTAGCATCGCTTTAAAACGGCAAGCTCGCAGTCAATAGAGGCAGCAATCAGCAGGTTCTTCGATCTCCCCTAATCTTCTTCTTTTGTGTTCTATCATTTTTCTTAGTCTTGGCATATTGGCCTAATTCTTGAAAGTTAAATACTAAACATTAATTATGATATTTAATATTATAGGAACCTAATAAGATGAAGCAGATTAAAAAATTTAGTTACCTAATGGACTTGAAGATTAGTCATTGGGACGAAGAATGAAGATTCAACAAGCGGGAGTCCAAGTTACACTTTATACATTTTTTATGGGTTATATATTTTTTATCTTAGGTCTTGAGAATGAAACTATTTTAAACCAATAACTTTGTTTATCGATTTGCCTGGATGCATACTAAATGATGAATTAATTTTGTCGATCATCTTATTTTACTTGCATTGTGGCTTTGATTTTTCATCTTCCTTTAAAAATTCGCCCCGGGTAACTTCAAATCCTAGATCCGCCACTGACTACAGCAAAGAAAGAAAAACAAACCTAGAAAAGTAAAGAGCGAGACGCTCCAAGCAAAGCACATAAGGCATGAAGTGATAAAAATATAGTGCAACGAAAGACAGACCGATGATTGTTGATGAAGAAGGGGATGCACCGGGGGCATCCCCAAGCTTAGACGCTTGAGTCTCCTTGAATATTTATTGGGGGTGCACTTGGGCATCCCCAAGCTTGAGCGCTTGACACTCCTGGATCTTCTTTCATCACCTTCCGTCGCGCACTTGAAAACTCCCTTCATACATAACTCATCGTAGGCTGATTAGAGAGGTTAGTACCCTAATAAAATAATTTTTCTCTACTGCAAATAAAGATTTCCAGAAAGAGCTACTGTTTCTCTTGCCTGCACAAAATTTTTTGCAAAGAAAAAGCAAGCTTAAGGATTGCAAAACTACGAAAAGAAAAACTGGGGCAGAAGCTGAGAAAAACAGAACAACAGAGAAAGGGGAATTTTTTCGAGGTACTTCTGCAACTCAAATAAAAAAACTCAGAACATACGGAAGTTTCGTAATTGTATAGAGCACGCTGTGTAAACTTTTCAGCTCAAAAAGATGAACTTGGATTTTTCTGGAATTTGTTTAGTCACGAGGACAGAATCTGTTTTCTGGACAGCATGTCACAACTTTTACTTCCCTTGCCGTATGAGGCCAAACTTGGCACAAAGCTTGAAAAATAAAGATACAATGATGTTGCTACAGTAGTAACAAACATCAAGACCACTAAGAACAGAACAAAAGCAAAAAGAAAAACCTAAATTCGTTGCGGGCTGCCTCCCGAAAGCGCTTCTTTAGAGCCATTAGCTAGGCTTAAAGCAGAAGATCAAGTTGCATCTATTGAACCACTACCATGTGTTGGGAATGTGCCCTAGAGGCAAATAAAATATGTTTTATCGAGCATATTCCATTAGTTCATAATATGTTTGATACTATGCTAGAACTGTATTAAGCGGAAACATTAATACATGTGTGGTATACAAACAACCAGGTCCCTAGTTAACCCTAGTATACTAGTCCATTGGACGATTGATGATCAAGGTTTCCTGATCATGAGACAATGGCGTCTGTTGACAATGGAGTTGTATCATTGGATAATGATATGATGGACATACACCCACCAGAAGTGTTGCGATGTGATCAAGTCACATAGTTCGACATTGCGATAACTATAACGTAGTGACCAGATCCTTTGACCGTAATGATCATACGTAATTACGATCTATTAGGATGCTTTGATTTGTATCCCACCGCCTGACTGAAATATGCTGGCTATAACGGAGCACTTTGGGTATTCCGAAATAGATGGTTGATGAGTATGCAAATAGATCAAAGCGGGATTTGTCCATCCGTGTGTGACGGATAGGTACTCTGGGCCCACTCGGTGATGTTACATCATGAAGTTTGCAAACGTGTGACTAGGTCACGGAGTTGTAATATCACGGGAACGAGTAAACTTGTTTGTTGAGAATGAGGACGAACTAGGTATATTGGATACCGATGATCAAACCTCGGACAAGCAAAGTACCACAGGACAAATGGAACACGCACACGGTTAACGGATCCAACAGCGATTGAAGTTCATTCGATGGAAGCGCAGGGGCTATCAAGGATTGTAACCAGGTCCAATTGATTAGTCATTGATCAATGAGAATTGTCTCGATCATGTATGCTGTTTCCCGGACCGTAGGGTGTTATACTTAAGGGTACTCGACGCAGTAAGGATTGATTCGGGATCACCGGAGAAATTGGAGAGAACACCGGAATTGTTCCGGTGATGACCGGAATTGTTCCGATGAAGGCCGAAAGTTGTTCTGGGTATTTTGAAAGGTTCAAAATATATTTAATAATGTTTAATATATGTTTATTATTTAATTATGTGAATTAAATATTAAAATGTATTTAAATATAATTAAAAATGAATTAAAAGGCATATGGGCCTCATAGGGCCCATTAGGGGGAGAGGGAGTCCTCCCCCATGGGCCATGGCGCCATGAGGGGGCCCACCCCCCTTATTGGTGCGCCACCCCCCTCCCTTGGGATTAGTCCCACCCCGGAAGTGGAGGGGGGTGTCACCCCTCCTTGTCCTATATAAGGAGGGGTAGAGGTGCCCTTTTAATCATCATATTTTTGAGAAAAGTTTCTCATCTCTCTCCCTCCTTTCTCCTTCCTCGAGTGGACTCCCCTTGTTTGGAGTCTACACTTGGTTGGGGATTTCTCCACTATATGCACGCCGTCGTGCTGCTGGAATCGGGATCCGAATCCATCTTCTTTCCGCTGCTCTACTGGTTCGGAGCCCGGAGGGACGTCGGGTATACTGTATGTGTATAATCCCGCGAGGCACTACACTTATGGTGCTACTTCATCGTCGTGGCCGTATCGCGAGGTCTTCATCAGCAACGTTCCGACGGGGACGTAATCCCATCATCGGTCTGCAAGGATCGGGTGGCTACAGGAGTCATCATGGATCTGCGCGGCATCGGGGATTGCCGGTACGACTACACCAACCACGTTCATGCGGGAACGTTTCCCGCTTAACGGACTACATACTGGTATGTGATCTATTTCTGTCCGTTACTTGCATCAGCATAGCATAGGTCTTGGGATTGGGTATCGTAGGTCAAGGAAAAATTTGTGTTTTCTGCCCCGAACCCCAACAGTGGTATCAGAGCAAGGCTATGCGTAGATGTATTGTACGGATAGAACACATCTAGTACGTGGGCATAAATTCTCAATTGTTACCCTCTCACGTGTACTCATTTAGCGTTGCGGCAATGTTTGATGAAGCGGCCCCCGACCGACCTTACGCGTTTACGCGAGACTGGTTCCACGCTTGACTTATGGCTTGTACCATATAAAGTGGCTAGGGGGGTGTCTGTCTCTCTGCATTAGCGATGCGAAGATGTTTACAACGGAGGGCCCCGACAGGGGTGTAATACAGACAATTGCGGGATTGGTGTTGTGGCTTGTTTTCGTAGGATAGAAACGATTCTTTTCTCGAAACCCCTAACAGCCACGTAAAACTTGCAAAAGATAAAGTAGAAAGGCGTTTTTAACTTTAATTTTCATGTAAGGGGGAATCATCGGTTGTATGATTTACAGTTTTACTTCCTGTTTTATGCTAGTATGCTAGATATATCGACGGTAGCACGAAACAGGACCATCTCTCACAATACCAACATTGTGTTCTCCCTTGGTGGGCACCGCCTGGAAGGTTCTCCCATATGGCTTGATGCTCCGTACATACCGGAGTTGTCCTACATATTAAATGGAGTTCACATGAGGTTGGGTTCGGCAAGCCTGGCATATGCAGATATGGCCTTGCTGAACAGCTAACATCAAGGTTCGATTGGCAGGCTTGACGTATGTAGATGCGGGCCTGGAACACAGGAGACCGAAAGGTCGAGCACGAGCCACATGCCTGATGTGATTGGCTTAGAGGCCTACCTGGTTCGCATACTGGGCCGTACATATCGGGGGAGGTATGGGGGCTGGGATTGTGTAATCACTTAGTTAAATTGAGAGGTGTTTATCTAAGTGGGAGCTTTCTAGAATTTTGAAATCAAATTGAAACTCCACATTATGAACTTAATCTTCATGTCTTTGCAAATATCATTGTAGATAATGTCATACCAATGTTTAGAACTATGGCTCTTTTAGTATGATAGAACTTAAGGTAAATGGGTCTTACTTCATTGATGTGTACCAACACCATTAGAGACATACTCGTTAGTAATGACTTCCTAAACATAATACAAAGAACTGCTACGAGATACACCTGTTAACTCCGTATTCAAGGAAGATGATGATGAGTATCGTACTCACCGTCACTTATGAATGACTGTCCAATACACCATAATTCATTCTATGAAATCTGAATTGTGAATGCATGTTAACCAACACGTATGACGTGCTAGGTGAACTTGAAAGCACTTGGTCACAAATCAGAGTAATGGAATATGAGTATATGGACGGGGTTTCTTTCAACTATAGTGGAAGGAACAACCTGCTGAGAAAGTCACTTGGAAAATGTATAAGATACATGGAACACCTTGTGTATAACTTGGACTACTGAATGACTGGTTACTTTGCGATAACTGGGGAGTTGCATCCGCTTCCTCCCAGTTACAAAGACCATGTCTGGATTATGTCATAAAGGAGAATCGTTCACTTGTCATGAGGTCATGGTTAAAGTCAAGAACTTTAAGAGTAGAACCAATGCAGGAATGGTCATTGACGGAGAAGGTATATTTGATATACGAGTTATAAATGTTTTCCCCACGAAACACTAATTGCGGTTGATTAAGTATTTGATGCTTGAACTTACTGCTTGAGAGTGGCTTGGAAGGGATGAGGTGACAATGTGTGCTGACGGTAATCAAGATAGTTGATGGTCGACAACACTCTCCCTCTATATCTATCAATTGATTAATATATGAATAAATTTTATAATCGTTTGAATGAGGAATTTATTAGTGTGTCTTGCATCTTGCGAAGACAATTATTCATATTAGTGAGAAACAAGTCAGTTGTTCTCCTTTTATGAGTGATATCTCTTATGGTCACATTACGATTATGAATGAGTTATTCTTATATTGATGATAGTTGTTTGATCATTTATAAGAAATATTGTAATGCCAAGAAATATCCAGGCTTAATAAGGACACTACAGTTTAAGTCATGAATGGTATGATGATGTCTTAAGATACTTGATCTCTTGACACATACAAACCATGCCTTTTAGGTGAGATGACTAAAACCTCGCATTCTGGTAAACGGAATGTGTACTGATTGTTGAGTATCATACATTGTGATGTATCGTATGTCAGCATGTGGTGAATTTCATTATTTCGTGATTCGTATGTGGACTTAGATGAATATTTGTATTCACTAATGAAACATGAGTCTGAAATAATTTAATATGATCAAAAGGGATTTCAGAGTAAAGATGGATATTAAATTAACAAGAAAAACAAGTCTCTACGATTTGATCAAAGTGACACATGTTTTGAGTTAGTCTTGGGCATAAAGACTTGTGTGAAAGTTGTTCCACAAATTGCAATGTCTTGAGACACTTCAATATGATTGACGTGCCTGAACATTGTGATCATATTCTATGAAAAAGTGTATGGTCTAAGTTATCTCTTACCAAGTTACGTTATTATTGTTTAGAGTTATTAATTTAATATGCAAACACTCACTTCAGCATAGGGAACCATCTGAGTTCGTGGAAACCAACACTATATATGTCATGGTGTGTTGTGGTTTCTAGGAAGCTTGATTTATGTAAGATAAATTATCTTTGTAGTGTATCCTTAGACAACTATGGATGCATCTTCCACAACTAGAACCAAAAGGAGAAAAACTTGTATTGCTATGTTTGGTGTTTGTCAAGAATTGTTCTTGATAAATGTGGTAATGGAAAAAAAGTGAAAGTTCAACCAAGGTAATTGACCTTGCCTCCAAATGTCAGAGTAGTGCAACGGAATATGTTCTGGAAGCAAAGCTCTACAATAAGAGGAGAAACTAATGATAATGATCATGATCTTCTGATGGGAGCTTTTACTGAGAAAGGTAGGATTGAAGAATATATATTTGCCCCTTGGTGCAAAATGATATTCATGATTCACTTGTCATGTTAATGGAACAAGACATTCCTACGAACTACAAAGAAGCGATGGTGGACCTAAGTACGAGATATGACTATGAGTCATGAAATCCTATGTTCAGTTACATTTAAGATTGCTTGAATCTTATCAGGTAAGGAGGTTACTTGATATTCACAATAACTTCAGAGTTATGAGGAATAAATGTGAACATCAAAGGGACGTCAAGATTGGTTTGTCACAAAGATTGTTTCTGACAAATTCAATGGGTTGACTACAATGTGTAGCAATGCTTGAGGCAAAGGGATATTCACTATGATTAATCCAGGATTGTTATCAATACCGTGACTTCCTCAAATCATGTATTTGAAGAAGTGTTGTAATTGGTACAACAAGAAGGTTCTGGAAAAACATATGGATAATAGTGTCTCGTAAACTGAATTCTCATTTTGATGGATGATCAAAGGATTTTGGACTTAACCAAAATATCGAGGAAACATGCATTTGCATGAAACTGAGTGGGAGCTGAATAGTTTCCTGAAACTTAATATGTAGACGACATATTTTGAGTGGGAGCTATGGGAGTATTATCCTAGACTTATATGTAAATGACATATTTGAGTAGGAGCCATGTGGTTAGTATCCTGAACTTAATATGTGTCTGACATATCTAAGTGGGAGCCATGTGGATGTTATCCTTGTCTTATATGTGGCAGACATATTTGAGTGGGAGCAATATGAGTGTTATCCTATAACTTAATATGTACATGACATATTTGAGTGGGAGCATGATAACATTCTCATATATGGATAACATATTATGAATGGTGCAGTTGGTGTTAATGATTATTTGAATCTTTCATAAATGAAGATGAATAAGTATTAAGCATTGACGATCTATTAAGATAGATATGTGTTTAATAACATTGAGTCGTAATACTTTCCTGGATAAGATTCTGAAGGAGTTTAGAATGGGACAAGTCAAGAAGTGGTCCTTACTTGTATATCCAAGAGAAGTGTTGAGTTAATCTCAGTACAAGAACAATGGTTAATGGTTAATGAAAGAAATGGATGTGTTGGATCCTCTATGCTTTTGTCATAGGTTCTTTCATATAAAACAGAGTTTTGTACTCGACGTAATGTGACCCAAGTTCTTAGTAGTAAGAACATGTTGTGATATGATTTATGAGTAAATCATTGAACAAAGAGTTAAGTTTATCCTTCAGTGTCTGAAGAGAACTGAGGATACATCTCAAATTTGTAAAGGATAGTGGACTTGACCATAAATGTTATATTGGTTCAAGTTTTGACACTAACCTAGAAAATTGAGATATCATAGTAATGAATGCCTAAGTTGAAAGAAACATGGTTAGACATCAAAGTTGCATACAATGCACTAAGGATTGAATCTACATTGATGTGGCTGCTTTAGAAATAGCAGGAGTTATATTATGGCTTAAGAAGTTCGACTTCTGATTGAGTGAGTTTCAAGTGTGCATGACTATGGGAAAGTCCTCTGACTCACCGGATGTCATTGCAATGACACAGCAAACGAAGTCTCACTTCACCGCCAAATATATATACCTCATCATTATAGTGGATAATGAAGGAATGTCAAATTAGGTGACATTATGATTTGCAAAAGGACATACGGTTCTGAATGGTACCCAGACCGTTGATACAACCTCTTCCACGGGCAAGCATGATCAATAAGGAGTTATGATCCAGAGAAAATGCAACTAGATTATTTGTACTCTAGTGCAAGTGGGAGACTGTTGGGAATGTGCCCTAGAGGCAAATAAAATATGTTTTATCGAGCATATTCCATTAGTTCATAATACGTTTGATACTATGCTAGAACTGTATTAAGAGGAAACATTAATACAGGTGTGGTATACAAACAACCAGGTCCCTAGTTAACCCTAGTATACTAGTCCATTGGGCGATTGATGATCAAGGTTTCCTGATCATGAGACAATGGCGTCTGTTGACAATGGAGTCGTATCATTGGATAATGATATGATGGACATACACCCACCAGAAGTGTTGCGATGTGATCAAGTCACATAGTTCGACATTGCGATAACTATAACGTAGTGACCAGATCCTTTGACCGTAATGATCATACGTAATTACGATCTATTAGGATTCTTTGATTTGTATCCCACCGCCTGACTGAAATATGCTGGCTATAACGGAGCCCTTTGGGTATTCCGAAATAGATGGTTGATGAGTATGCAAATAGATCAAAGCGGGATTTGTCCATCCGTGTGTGACGGATAGGTACTCTGGGCCCACTCGGTGATGTTACATCATGAAGTTTGCAAACGTGTGACTAGGTCACGGAGTTGTAATATCACGGGAACGAGTAAACTTGTTTGTTGAGAACGAGGACGAACTAGGTATATTGGATACCGATGATCAAACCTCGGACAAGAAAAGTACCACAGGACAAAGGGAACAGGCACACAGTTAACGGATCCAACAGCGATTGAAGTTCATTCGATGGAAGCGCAGGGGCTATCAAGGATTGTAACCAGGTCCAATTGATTAGTCATTGATCAATGAGAATTGTCTCAATCATGTCTGTTGTTTCCCGGACCGTAGGGTGTTACACTTAAGGGTACTCGACGCAGTAAGGATTGATTCGGGATCACCGGAGAAATTGGAGAGAACACCGGAATTGTTCCGGTGATGACCGGAATTGTTCCGATGAAGGCCGGAAGTTGTTCTGGGTATTTTGAAAGGTTCAAAATATATTTAATAATGTTTAATATATGTTTTATTATTTAATTATCTGAATTAAATATTAAAATGTATTTAAATATAATTAAAAATGAATTAAAAGGCATATGGGCCTCATAGGGCCCATTAGGGGGAGAGGGAGTCCTCCCCCATGGGCCATGGCGCCATGAGGGGGCCCACCCCCCTTATTGGTGCGCCACCCCCCTCCCTTGGGATTAGTCCCACCTCGGAAGTGGAGGGGGGTGTCACCCCTCCTTGGCCTATATAAGGAGGGGTAGAGGTGCCCTTTTAATCATCATATTTTTGAGAAAAGTTTCTCATCTCTCTCCCTCCTTTCTCCTTCCTCGAGTGGACTCCCCTTGTTTGGAGTCTACACTTGGTTGGGGATTTCTCCACTATATGCACGCCGTCGTGCTGCTGGAATCGGGATCCGAATCCATCTTCTTTCCGCTGCTCTACTGGTTCGGAGCCCGGAGGGACGTCGGGTATACTGTATGTGTATAATCCCGCGAGGCACTACACTTATGGTGCTACTTCATCGTCGTGGCCGTATCGCGAGGTCTTCATCAGCAACGTTCCGACGGGGACGTAATCCCGTCATCGGTCTGCAAGGATCGGGTGGCTACAGGAGTCATCATGGATCTGCGCGGCATCGGGGATTGCCGGTACGACTACACCAACCACGTTCATGCGGGAACGTTTCCCGCTTAACGGACTACATACTGGTATGTGATATATTTATGTCCGTTACTTGCATCAGCATAGCATAGGTCTTGGGATTGGGTATCGTAGGTCAAGGAAAAATTTGTGTTTTCTGCCCCGAACCCCAACACCATGATCATCAAAAAACTCTTCAATAGTGCAACTAGTCTTAATAGGTTTCTCAAATAAAGGACGAATAAAAATTCTTCTTGGAATAAAATCAAAAGGGGGGAATCAGTTGGAGTTTCATTAAAATTAAAGATAGGTGTCTCCTCCAAAGTTTTCACTGTTTCAACTCTCTTGGCAACATGTGTGCTATCTTTTGTTCGAGGAACCTTGGGTGCGTAAACGGACTTAGGTTCCTTCTTTGCCGGAGTTTCATCCCTTTTAGTTTTGATTGAGGAAAAAGTAGTTCCTAAAGTTTCAATCACTTCCTCAATATTTTCTATCCTAGAAGACTTTTCATCAAGGGTTTTGATAGTCTCTAAAGTTTTGATAATTTTCTGCATAGAGTTATCTAGCCTATTCAAATTCCCTTGAATCTTACGCTCCAACTCATTCATCCTATCAATGCTTGGCATCTCTAGCCCTATGTTTTCAAGTTTTCTCATAATGTGAGCTAAAGTAATGTCCTCTTTAATACTAGCAATAGGGAGACTTCCTACAAGATATTCAATGACATTAAGGGCTTCCCAAACTGGGGCCTCTGTGAAGTTTCCACTGATAGCAGTATCTAAAAGAAACCTATTCCAAGAAGTGATCCCAACATAAAAATTTCTAAGCAGGATAGCAGTGGATTGCTTCTTGGTGGCTCTTTTTTGAGAATCATTAATTCTATACCAAGCATCTTTTAAACTCTCACCACCTCTTTGAGTAAAGGTAAGCACTTCCGCCTCACCAAAGGCAAAAGGACCAGCCATAGTGGTAGCTACTGACAAGGTAACAGGTATTTTTGGTATTTTTTGATTAGGGACACAAAAGTAAAAACTGAAAAGTAAACTAACAAGACTAAAAAGCAAAGGTAAAAGATAGCGTGTAACTCCCCTATTTTTGATACAGGAGTCCGAGAACGGCGCCAGAAATTGGCGGTTATCAGGACTCACGTATTTGTACTTCCTTTGAGTCCCCGGCAACGGCGCCAGAAATTAGCTTGATGGCTTCTCGCCCCTCGTTGGTTACCCCAAGTGGAAGGTTGAGATGCAGCGTAGCGGTAAATTCCCTCAGTAAAGATACCAAGGTTTGTCTCCAGTAGGACTCAACGATAAGTACGATAGGTGGCAACGGCGCCAGAAATTATTCTGATGCGTGGAGTTGTCGTGGACCTGCACAAAAAAAAAACTTTGCTCCCAACGAGTTCAGAGGAGTTGTCAATTCCTCCGGCCTTGTCGTTTACAAAGGATCAAACGCAAGAGAAAAAAGGTACTAGTAAAAGTAAAAACAGAAAGATAAATAGTGGGTGTGAACAATGGTATGAAGATGGACCGGAGTCCCGTGATTTTCACTAGTGATGTCTCTCTCCCAAAAGACGATAAAAATGCTAGCGAGGTAAACAAATCACAGTTGGGCAATTGACAGGATTATGAAGGCACCGCAATGCTAACTATGCTGCAAAGAAAGGAAGGACTCAAAAGCAATGGGCAGTACGCCAAGGTAAGTAGACCGAAATCCATCTGCATCTACTACGAATCATCCACCTTGAGATATCTATCCAGAACATCTCGCTGGTATTAAGTTGCGAATCTCACCCAAAGTGTAAACTCAAAGCAACAGACAACTGCATTAAAAGAACTTTGCGTAAAGTAAACAATTCTTGCACCAATAGGCACAATCACCGTTGTTTTATCCCTGGTGGCAACAACACATCCCCTAGTCTCATGTTTCTGTCACTCAAGCTAGACATCAAGGGGCTGAACCCATAATCGAGCATAACGCTCTCTCTTGGAGTGCAAGCAAATAACTTGGCCAAAGAAAATACTGCAACGGAGAACATGCAAGAATTTACTCAAGAACAAAATATAAAAGGGCAAACCAAATATATTACTCATCACAATCTGAACATAGTCTCATAATCCATCAGATCCCAACAAACTCAGCATAGCAACAACAGAAAATTACATAGGTGCCTCGATCATGTGAGGCAGCTCACGAGGTCTCGAAAGTGGAAGCATAAAAGAGGGAGAGGACATCACATAGCTACTGATCACGGACCCATGGTCCAAGGGGGACTACTCACGGTACATACGGGAGGCGTCCATGGCTATGGATGGTCTCCCGGAGGGGTGATCTCCTTCCGGCAGGGTGCCGGGGCAGCTTCTCCAGGCAGCCCCGATCTGAAAACGGCGGCGGCGGAACAGAGAGTTTTCCGCGAAAAAGAGTTCTTGTTTAGGGGTTTATACCCCGAGGGGGTTATATAGGCGAAGGGGGACGTCGAGGGGCCACCCAGGGCAGCCAGGAGGGTGCCTGGCGCGCCCTAGGGTTGGGGCCGCGCCAGGGACCCTTCTGGCTCCCTGGTGGTGGTCCCGGCTCTCTCCCTTGGTTATTCCGGAAGCTTCCTGCCCGCTGATTTTTAATATAATTTTTGCGGAATTTTTTGGGCACTTTAATCAGCCGGAAAACCTGAAAAACAAACAGCAGAAAACCAGAAGCTGGCAACTGGGTGCACTGAGTTAGTAGGTTAGTCCAAATTGGTTTAAAAGTGTAATAAAGTTCAACCAAAACATGGCAAAGTCACACAAAACATGCATGGAGCAAGCAGGAATTATAGATACGTTTGGGACGTATCACTCCCCAGCCGCGGCCGTCGAGGTCGACGGCAGACGCCATTGGCTCACCGAGTTCTTTGGGCGGCGTGGACGACGTGTCTGGAGTGGACGACGTGCTTCTGGGCAGTCGGCGTAGGCGAGGCAGTGGGCGGCGCGGGCGGCGTGATCACGGGCGGCGCCATTTGAGCCAAGATCTTGGCGCGCTTGGAGACGAACCACTTCCTGATCGGCGCGTCAATCGCCGTCAAGTCCATCGTCGCCATCATCGCCAGAAACGTGAGGTCGGTGTTTCTCTTCTTTGCGGCGGCGCTCGTCCTGAGGTGGTCGAGCTTGGCGTCTTGCTTCGTCAGCAACTCAGACCACCTCGCATGGGGCTTCTCCTCCCTGATTGTGGCGTTGCTAGCGATGTCGGCCATGCACTTTTCGATGGCCGACTGCATCCGCTCGGCAGCCGGCGCCGCGGGCTTCGCCGCTTTTGCCTTCTTGTACCCTCCGAAGGGCGGTCCTCGGACGCCGCCGGTGGCGACGCGTCTGGGTCGTAGACGCCGTTCTTGGTCTTCGAGAGCTGATGGCGGATCTCTTTCCATTTTTCGCACCACTCGAGCCGGATGAAGACGGTGATGAACTTGAATTCAGCGACATTATCCTGCCGATACATGCCGAACATGCGCGCGATCTGGCACAACGAGGTCAGGACAGACGAGTTCACAGCGAGTTCAAGACGAGAGCATACCTTTTGGTCGTTGCTTGCGCCGCTTTTCGGCTGGGCAAGCACCTCCTCCTGGATGCCGTGCCACTTGTTGCACGCCGCATGGATGGCCGACCAGTGGGAGGCCATGGCTTTCGGGCTGCGCTTCATGTAGACGCCGCTGAAATAGGGGTCGACCATCTTTCTTTCGTCGAACGCCGCCTTGACCCTTGTCCAGTACGTGTCACCGTTCTGGTTGGCGCCGGTGATGGGGTCCAAGCTCATCGTCTTCCATGCTTCGGCCAGGCATTCGTCTTCTTTGGCCGTCCACTTGACGCGATTCAGCGGAATCTTGCCGTTCTTCCTCTTCTTATTTCCTTTGGCGGCGGATTGCTCCGGCTCCTCCGGCGCTTCGTGGGTCTCTTCTTTGGCATCCTCCTCGATGCCTCCCTGTTCGGCCCCATCTCCCTCCCGGGTGAAGTCGCCGTCCTTGGTGGCGTACGCCTCGGAGCCGGCGGTGATGAGGTCCTCAATCTCCGCGGCGAAGGGGATGGCTCCGCGGCGCAAGGACGGCGACGACACGGGCGCGTAGGCCGGCGAGTTGGCGACCGATGCTGGTCGCAGGGCGAACGCCGCGTGCGGGAAGGCGAGGTTGGGGTCAAAGCCGTTGTGGTCAGGTGACGACTTGTACCCCCATGCCGAAGGCGTCGATGGCGAGAATTTTCCGGCGGGCGAGGCGACGCTCTGCTGTGTTGGGTTGCGAAACAGCGGCACGCTGCTCGCGCGAGCCATGGCCGCCGTCGCAAGGGTCTCCGTAAGGTCCTTCTTGGCCACCGCCGCCGCCTCTTGGATGGCCTCCAGGTTCTTCTCCGCGACGTCCGTCGCGTCCCGGGCTTTCTAGGCGGCGAGCCTCCTGCGCTGGTCGATTGTCGTCCACGAGCGGCGGTCTTGGTCGGCCTTCCACTCGCCATCCGTCAAACCCTTTGGGCTGGGCTTGGGGGCTCTCTGTTTCCTCTGCTTGGGGGCCGACAATGGTGGTGATGGTGCATCGGCGCGCGCGGGGGGGGGGGGGGGGGGGGAGGGGGGAGGGACATATTGCGGCGTCTTCTTCGGTGGCATGGGGGCGAATATGGAGGAACTGGCGGGAGCTGCGGCGAGGGAGGGAGGAAAACAGCGGGAGAAGTGGCCTTTCTCGCCGACACCGCGGTCCCACGCGGTGTTTCGCTTCATCCGCCGGATCCACTTTTGGCCCAATCCGACGCTATTTGGGCCCTTGAGGGCGCAACTTGGCAAAATTCGTCCGTCCGGCACAAATAGCGCCGGCTTGGGGACCTCTTGGGGGCGCGGCTGGAGATGCTCTTAGTTTCTCACTAATGTGGACTATTTTTACGTGGGAGACGATGTTTCCATCGACACCTAGGCGTCTGTGGTAGGATCGTCTCCAGAAACTAGGCCCCGACAGTCCAAAAGGCAAAATGTAGCCCCAATATTTTTTATGAAATCATATAAAAACTTAAGGATAATCTCACTTAATTAAACAATTTAAATTTAGTATTATGGTATCATAATTAGAATTTTCTCAAGTGCCAATGCAAAAAAGATAGAACTTTGATTTTGGTCGAGCAACCATTGAAAATCTTGAATTGGTGAAAAATTCAATAAACAGACAAAAAATTGTTCTAAAAAACGTTAGTAAACCAAAAGACTTAATCTAATTTGAAGCTTATAACAAAATTAGAGAAAAGGAGAGGACCGTAGGGCGCCGGTTAGCCTTCTATTCGGTTGATCCACGCATAGCACGTCACGACGGTAGTGTCAGCCGGTGCGAGAATGATAGTCGGCGCACACAATTTGGTTCGAAATGAGGGTGGGAGTGTATGATTTAATTTGTCGCTTTGGATATGTAGAAATAATTTAATTTTTAATGGTAAAAGTATCCCTACTTTGTAAGTTATTTTCTGGTTTACGCACTCGTTACGTACATGGTCTATGCTACAACGACCGAATTACCAACCGATGTGTTCGAGGTGGTGTGTACATGATTGGAGCATGTAGTTATGGAGGGTTTTTTCAACATGGGTAGCATCATAACCTACGGATCGATCCATCACCTCCTTTGACATAGGCATAGTGTCGATCTATAGGATTCTATTGTTGCCGATTTATCGGTTTTTATTTCAAGAATCTTGTAGACTTTTGGATTTGAACGTGTGCATCTTAATTAGTTATGCAGAGACCGGTTGTTACTCATATTGATTTGTATCTCCTTGATGCTATATTTTGAGATAATAAAATCACCCTTTACTGAAAAATGAAGTGGCTAGATGTATCGAAGAGATAGTTTTATGTTTGTATGGATTTGAGAATTGATAAATGAGGTGTTCTGTTGTGGAAACAAAAAAGGAAAATCTATACAGTGGCGCTGCAGCATGGTCGTCCCGTGCGGCGGCTCATGCACATCGAATTTACACCTATGCTACAGGATTTGCTATACACGTGTGCATACCGGTACACAATGCGCTTACTAGTTTTCGGTTACACTCGAGAGCTACAACGCACTGTCAGTGCTACAGTGACCATGCATGGCATAAGCATGGACTGATGTTTTGGTAATGCTCACTTAATGCTTGCTAAGTACTTTGCTTTTTACTATTGAGAAGCTAAGTTTTAGTAAAAAAATCAACGAACACGCCAAGATAATATTTTTGAACCGCATGTTCTATGAAAAATGAAATTAACTGGGTATAGAAACACACTAAGCTTAACGATAATTTAATTTGTGGAAATTGTGTGTAAATATTTTCTAAAGTTATATGAAATAAAAATGACAACTTGACACAATTAAAGCTTAAATAAATTGGCAAGCTATACGGGAAAAAATGACAACCCAGTATAATTAAAATTGACAATTAGAATGTAATTTTTTGCAAGCTATACGAATAAAAAATGACAACTCATTATAATTAAATATAACAATTAGAATATATTTTTTGGCAATCTATACAAATTTAACAGATAGCTCGATACAACTAAAGTGTAAATAAGTTGGTAAGCTATATGAAATAAAGAACAACAACTCAATATAATTAAAACTGACAACTAGAATATACTCCCTCCGTTTCTAAATATAAATCTTTATAGATATTCCACTATGAACTATATATGGAGAAAAAAAATGAATTTATACTATAAAATACATCAATATACATCCATATGTGGTTCATAGTGTCTCTAAAAAGACTTATATTTAGGAACGAAGGGAGTATTTCTATGGCAAGTAAGTAAATATAATGTGGCAAATATCGATAAAAAAAGTTGCCAAAACATATCGAAAAGGAATCTAGTTTTAAAGATCTTATCCTGAGAAAGCTAATGGTGAGAACGGAACATCAATTGAATTAAAGGTTTAGGAGATAAATATTTTTAAATGTTTGAATTTGAAGGAATCTTTTGTTGATGTCATGTGCGTGTATGCATATAGAGAGAAAATGGAAGCTGCCGCACCAAAGAACGCTTGTGCGGCGCTGCTACGTAGTTAGGTCCAACAAAAAATTAAGAAATGACCTGAATTGTTCACAGATGTTTAAGGTCCTGAATTTGATGTATCACTGTAGATGCTCTTAGAGCAAGTACAATAAGGTAACAATAAGGTAACGTAGGTGGGCTATAAGTATTAAAATATTATATTTTTGTTTAGTTGGAGGAGAGAGGAAAGGAGAGAGAAGAGATACGGGCTACAGATTAGTAGCCGGCTGCATCACGTGCTCCTAGAAACTTTGTGAGAGTGACATGTGGGTCATATATCAATAAAGTAGAACATATTTAAATCTAAATATTATACTGTTGGCTATAGATGACATGACATCTCCTTATAACCAACAACCGGCTACACTATTAACCATGCTCTTAGACTGCTCCCAATGCTCCACCTTGTATAGGTGCTAAGCTTGCCAACTAGGCAAAAAATTCTATGTGGCAAGATATTAAGAGGAAAGAGAGGACTTTGATGACCCCAGAAGAAAACGATGCTAGTCATGAGAACCTATGCAGAACATTAAAAATGAAGGGAACTGGCCTATACATGAAAGACTTTAATTGCTAAACAATTAAATGAGATAATCTTAACAACAATAAAAAAACACCAATGCATTGTAAACTATAGTTGCTTAACTCTTCTAATGTATTTAACACCTTACTTAGTACCTTTGCATTGAAAGAAGCCTTATGTCCTACTCCTTATAGAGCACCTATTGAAAAAAGATGCTCTTGGCCCGTGGTCTACATGAATCTTGACATAATTATGGTTAGAGGTAATTGCACCAGTGGTGCTTGAACTTGCCACGTATGTTTATTTTTGTGTCTGAAATTGAAAAATACGTTGGGCTGGTTTTAAAACTTTGCAGAAACGTGCAAATACAATGCTGATCCCATCTGTATATGTAAAATGCGTCGACATGGCACCGTATATGCCATGGCACGAGGCCCACTGTAGCGACGAGACAATATTTAGTTGGGTATTACGTGTTTCTATGATTAGTGCGTCCTGACTGTCAGCACAAAAAAATTAGCACAAAAATGTGTCCTCTAGGACTCAAAACTGCTACTTGTAGGTTTTGAATAGCCTATGATAACCACTACAACCCACTGACACAATTGATATCTATTGAACGTCAAGCCTAATAATCTATTTAACACATATTCTTGTGGTACTTAAATCAAGTCCGCCTAATGGCCAATCTTGCAGACATTATTTAAAAAAATTGTGAACTTCTATAAATTGATATTGTAATAAATAAAATTTAGTTTCACATATTAGTGTGTTATTAATAATTACATCATGGTATACAAATATTTGTGTGCACATATTTTTTCAAAATATATGATTAAGGATTCTATTTAAAAATATTTATTTAATAAAAAAGTTAAATGTTAGTGAATATAAATATTTTTATACTCACATGGTTTATATTTAAATTATATATATTATGGATAAAAACCTTTAATATATATATATATTTATGAACCACTAGTGCATAATGTCACTCATAGCTTCTATTGATAATTTTTATATAATATAAATACAATTAACTAGTGTATATTCTTATAAACATTTTAAATTTAAATATATGATTTTTTGTAATTGTAGAGAACTTTACCTTTTTAGACATGTATAGGACTTTACTTAAACATCGTACTCATGAATTATAAAAATGTGTGTATAATTATTCAAATATCATCTAATATTTATGAGCTTTAATTTTAAATATATTTATAAGATTTTATTTATAAATATTTGTATTATTTTAAAGTATCACAAGCGTTACACCTTTATACATTAGGATGATGAGTTGTACTTACCAACTCAATTATTATGGTGAAATGGTTGGTTGAGGTTCTAAGCGAGGTACACGTCTTACATCAAATTCCGAAAATAATTTTTGCCAATTTTTCTGCAGTATTGACATACGGGACCCACTACTCATAGAAACATTAGTACCAATTAAATTTTGTTTCCTGGCAATAGTGGCCCATTTTACGTGTAGAAATGAGGTTAGCACCGTATTTATACGATCATGCCAAGTTTTAAAATAAGTTCAAAGAATTTTTTAAATACGAGCACTAAAGTGAACACTTATGTCAACTTCAAGCATCACTGATGCAGTTACCTATTATGGTTGCTAAAGAAAAGCGCTCCTAGTCTTCTTATCTCCTACCGTTTTGAAAGAAAGGGGTTTCCGCTCCGGTTCCATCTTTTTATTTAGGCCAGCGCTAGCCGCCGGTCGATCGGCCCAGTTTGGGCCGGTCCGACCGCAGCCGATCGATCACCATGATTCAATGAATCAGATTTGTGCGTACCTCTTTGCGTTGTACAGTCGTAATATTTGCGGTACCGTTACAATATTTATGGAGCGGTTATAACTTTTTTGATATATGGATGCAACAAAAAAAATATAATGAGTAGATTTTTAAAGTTTTTTCACTGTTACAGTAAAAAACCGACATAATTATTGTGTACCATATTTACCATCAAGTCGTGGCAGCAATCTTTTTTGTTGCAACAGAAATCATTATTGCATTTTATATCATGTTATCAAATGGATATGTTTAGCACTAGAATACATCTAAATACATCCGTTTAGCGAAAAATAACATGGATCAACATAGTAGCATTTTAGTATGATAGTAGTACACATAGTAGCATTTTAATACTAGAGTTGCAACATTTACGGTGTGCCCATCAGGATCGTTTCCCTTTTTATCTATGCAACCAAGCCAAACACAGTTATAGCATTCCCAGCACTTGTACATGCATCTAACTTGATAACTAGAAATTTTGGGGGTTGGCTAAACATGCCAAGTTCACCCAGCTTATTACAGGAACAGCAAGACGTCTACGTTACAAAGAGCAATCATTCCACCAGGAATCCTTAGCTCCTACCATCAGTCGTCTCCTACTCTCCTCCACCGATTCACGTACGGCCTCGTTTACCATGGCCACCGGCACTCGTGGGAAGTCGGCCGCCGAAGGCCTGCACGACGAGGTGCTCGTCCCGCTGCTCGCCCGCCTCACCACCCTCAAGACCAAAGTCGGCCCCGGCGGCGAGTCCGGAGCTGTGTTGGACAAGATCGAGCAAGACATGACTCAACTGAAGAACGTCGTGGGCCGGATCGAAGAAACCGAGAAGGAAATCAGGTACAGCTTCGACCCCGTTGAGCTCCACATAAACGACGCGCTCCGAGATGCGGGCCAACTTCGGGGGGTCGCGGCGATCCACCCAAAGCTCCGCGAGGTCGAAGCGCAGATGGTGACCATCCGGGCCAGGATGCGCCAAGCCTACAACCTCCCAACCGATTGTCAGCAAGAGATCAGCGAGGAAGGAGGCGCCCCCTCGTCTCAGGCGCCGGCGTCCCCGCTGAAAATGGAGGGGACGAGCGAGATCTGGAATAGCCCTCAGATGCGGCACATCAGGCTCGCTGTCGGCGGGCTCGAGGAGCGGCTGCGAGGCTGTCTCCTCTGCCTCACCGCCTTCCCCGTGGAGGAAGCCACCGTTATCAAGAAGCGCACCCTTATCCACTGGTGGATCGGCGAGGGGTTCGTTGAATCTTCCGTCCAAGGAAACCTCCGATTCAGGGATCTCGTCGACAAGGGTTTCATCACTCCACTCCCCAAGGTTCACTGCCATGAGATCCATAGGTGCAAGCCGCTGCGGCTGTCCTGGCTGCGTGATTTGCTTCACGACATAGCCAAGCGCAACGCCTTCGTTGATCTGGACTTGAACAGGACACGCCGCGCGTTTCTGAGCAGCCGGAAAACCAGGTCGCCACTTCCGTCGCCTCCCAAATTCAGCCCGGAGGTGAGAACAATCTACAACATTAGCCAACAATACGTTCAGCTTGGCGACGGTTGGTTCGCCGGAAAGAAGGAGCTGCGCACGCTTCAGCTTGGGCAGTGGCGAGAATTTGCCCCTAGAGACCAAATCGCCCACCCTAACCAGAGCCACGTCGAGGTCAGTGGCACGGAGCGATTTGCAGAGCTGGACAAGTGCAGGAAGCTAAGGTATGTCAGCTTCCGTGGAATCTCCAGGATCGAGACTCTCCCCCGTTCAATAGGCAAGCTGCGTGACCTCGTCGTGCTCGATCTCCGTGCTTGCCATGACTTGGAGGAACTCGGACAGGGGATCACTAAGCTGGATCAGCTTCAATACCTGGACGTGTCGGAGTGCCACCTGCTCATCGGAATGCCCAAAGGAATGGGGCGCCTCACGCGGCTTGAGGTCCTCAAGGGGTTTGTGATTGCCAACTTCAACTGCAAGGACCCCTGTCATCTGGATGAGCTCACAAAATTAAGCAGGCTCAGAAAGCTCAGCATCACCATTAGCAAAATGGCAGCGCCGGAAAAGGACGAGTTCAAGAAACTGGGCGAGTCGGAGGACCTCGAATCATTGGCGATAGTGTGGGGCGTGCAATCCTCGGTGTTCGGCGAAGAATCGCCGAGCCCGTTCCCCGTTGCCAAAATGGACTTTTCCCTTCCTCCCCGTCTTCAAAAGCTAGACCTTCGTAGCTTTCCGCAACCAAATTTTCAGCAGTGGGTGAGACCCAAGCATGTCAAGAAGCTATATATTAGGGGAGGGAAGCTGAGCACGCTCGGTGACGACGAGGACTGGGAGGTAGAGGTACTGCATCTGCGATTCCTCAAGGATCTTCACTACGATCTTGACAGGCTTCGACGTTCATTCGCCAAACTCACATCTGATTCCACACTAATTCACGAGTGCCCCAATTTCAGGACCCAACATTGACACCTTACTCTTTTTTTTTTTACTTGTTGTTGTACTTATATATGTAAATTATTTGCTTTGTTTGTGCCTCCTTCTTTCTTAGTTATGTTCGGTTTTGCTCATGATATCTAATTTGCCTTACTTTTCCCTCCACCACTCGTCTTATTCTCACACAAGCCTAGATGTAATGTTGAGAGACTATCTAGTGCTACGCACTGCGTGCGTACTACCGATTCCACGATGATCTGTACCGTCGATTCACATTTAATGGACAGGATCAGTCTCAACAGCCCACCATGGAACATATGCACATGAGTCCCTGATGTTTTTTGAATTTATGGCACAGGATCCTTGCTCCTTCCATTGTCTCTTTCTCTCCATCCCCGATGTTCCCCAAATTCCTTCTAGGGTTAGACACGGTAGAGATAAACGAGCCGGCGCCCAAGCTCGGAGCTGGACCAGCCATGGTGTCTCCGGTGCGGCGCGTACAAACCCCACCTCCGCCCTTCAAGCTCACCACAGAATCCATGGTTCTGTACCGCCCGTCGGCTGGTGTACGGATTGACGCCCCCCGTCGTCGGCACAGATCGCGTGCCTAGCTGTTTCCCTTACAGCCGGAGCTGGAATCAGCAGCAAAGTTGCGCCGCCATGTGATTCCTCGTGCAGATCCCAATAGTAGTATGATGTGACTGATAAGCATGATTTAAGATAGCCCGATATTTGACCGATATTTGGCCGATATTTGGCCGATATATTTTTTAGGAAAGCTCGTCGACTTTTTTTCTTCATTGAATATCGGCAAATAGCCCGATATCTCGACGATATAGCTGCATTCTTTGTATCAAATATCCCCAAATAGCTGCCAAAAAAACCCGCCGATATATCCTGTATCCCGCTATTTTAAACCTTGCTGATAGGTAAATGTTTTTCAAGCATTATATTTTTCCTCTTCTCATCAGCTCGCTGCAATTTATTTCCATCTTTCTGTAATTAACTTTTAGGCTGTAGCATTTTATTTCCACTTTATTCAACTGTTATTTTTTAGATTACGATGGCAGGCTGCAGCAATGGTACAATCTATTCCATTTAAGCGCTTGTCATGCATCCGGAATGGAGTGTACAATTATATGGTGCAGAAGCCAAATTGGATATCCAGATACAATGCAGCAAGAGAACACCAATTAGGTAACCTGCTGCTAGAGGACACCAACGAATTAATGGTTCATGTATCTGAAATTCTGAAGCTTATATTCTTGCCTGGGACAGAGATCCAGTGACTTGCTGTGGGCAAGTCACCAGTGAACAGTACGGTGACATTCTTTCTCTCCACATCATTCGATCGAGAATCAACGGATAGATCTCATAAATAGTACGCAGCTACAGTACATGTCTATAATACGTTCATTACAGGATCTGACCTCATACAAAACTGAGGCATGACTACATAAAAAACGGAGGCACGCCCTTATACAAAATGGAGGCACGACTTCATACAAAACTGATGCACGACCTTTTATAAAACGGAGGCACGACATTATACAAAACGGAGGCACGACCTCATATAAAACGGAGGCACGACCACATACAAGGTCGTGCCTCCGTTTTGTATGAGGTCGTGCTTCCTTTTTGTATGAGGTCGTGCCTCCGTTTTATAAGAAGTCGTGCCTCAATTTTGTATGAGGTCGTGCCTCCGTTTTGTATGAGGTCGTGCCTCCGCGAGAGACACTATAGTACTTCACACAGATCCTGTAGTGGGCGTACTGTAGCTGCGCACTGTTTATGAGATCTATTCGTTGATTCTAGATCGAATGGTGTGAAATGAAAGAATGTCATCGCACTGTTCACTGGTGACTTGCCCACAACAAGTCACTGGATCTCTGTCCTCTTGCCTGTATGTGATGGACATTACATCAATTAAGAGTAGTGTTGGGGAAAAAGGGGAGCTTCAGCTCAATTTTATTCTCGTGGGTTCCAAGGAATTTTAGTTCCTTTTCTTCTCAGATCTTTATTGGTCTGTAACCGCACACACACATCGATTACTGGTTTATAATTGCACACACACATACTGATTCAGATTTTAGAGTGCAGATATTTAGTGGTTTATAATTGCACACACACATACTGGTTCAGATTTTAGAGTGCAGACATTTACTGGTTTATAATTGCACACACACATACTGGAGTATTGATGTTGATTTGCTTTTAGCATGTATAGCATGAGTAGCTTTCAATATGTAAAGGAGTGCTGATAAATTGATAGTGTGATGAATGTCTGATAAATTGAGTACTCATGTCAGAACATTAATAATCTCCAGATAAGACCAAGGGGCGAGACGTGTTTTTTCCTTGTGTAAGTTGTTGCATTTCCTAATGCTCGATCCACTGTTTCACCTAAATGTCTGATACTGCAACCTGCAAAAGGGATAACCAACCAATAGTGCTTATTGTCTAATCCATTGATGTTTGATTGTGACCGTATCCCAATTGTGAACTTGCAGAAGTTGAACTGAACTTGTAATTTCGTCAATTGTTTTGCTGCATTTCTTTGCTTGCTTTTGCTGTATTTGTTTTGGTCAACGGTTTGCTCTACGGAGCAATTATGTGCAGCTGAATGTGGGCTGCGTCGACCTGCAGCTGGAGGGTGGGGCGTGCGCGTGGAGGACCGGAGCAGTGGTAGTGAGAAGGCGGCGCGCCGGAGCAGCGGGAACATGCCGTCGTTGCCCTCTCATTTGCCCCCACCGTGCACCACAGCTTCGGGAGTCAGGTAGTACTCCATATTTCCTCTCTTACATATATCCTCTCTCTGTCTGTCTCTTAATAAAATTGCTTGAGTAAATGCTTGCTTGAGTAAATTGCTTGGGCCAAAGAATACGTACATGATTTGACAATTGAGTTGTCAATTCAATCACACCTGAAATAAACACTTGCTTACATAAAGTTATTAGTAGCAACGGTAATATGAAAGTGGTAGTGGTGATGATAATAGTGGTGATGAAACAGCAAAAGTAAAACAGCAAAAGTAAACAACTAGTAACCAGCAGGATTGAAACATTGTAGGTTAGGGATATGGATGGTTGGGCGCTGCTTGGATGAGATCAAACATGTAATAGATTCTAACACGGGCAAGGCTCACAGAAAAGAAAGGATCATCTAGGCAAATATCAAACATCAGGCATTTATTCCAAGGTAGTTGTACGTGCTTGCAATAAGAACTTTGCACATCATCTTTTGTCTAACCATCCCGCTACAAATGGGGCCAAAAGGAACTTAGGGAGATTAAGGTACTCCTGTCAAAGAGCACCGGAACAAAGCAGTAACACTTCATGGATACACGGAATCCTCAAATTATAGTCCATCCCCTTTAGTGTCCCAAGCTGTCACCATTAGGATCGCCGGTTCCGGATTATAATAGGTGCATACAACTCATAGATAGGATCAAGAACACCAACAAACTCAAGAAGACAAAGGGTGATCAGATCTGAAATCATGGCACTCGGACCCAAAGTGACAAGTATTAAGAGCAACAAGTTGTAACAGAGATGATAAACACCAAGTATATGATAGTCAACATGCCCCCAACAATCTGATGAACTATTACATGATCTAACTCATCCAATCCCTACCATCCCTTTGCCTACAGCAGGGAATTACTCACACATGAGAGGCGAAGTCATGGAGGGGTGATGGAGAGGCGATGATGATGACGATGGCGATGATTTCCCCTCACCGGAGGCCAAAACAACCTCCAGATTAGCTCTCCCGGAGAAGAACAGAGGTTGGCGGCGGCTCCGCGACGTAGATTGGAAAAGCGACTTCTATTCTGGAGTTTCTTCGCCGAGGGAATAAATAGGGCCAAGGTAGGGCACCAGGGGGTGTGGGACCCACCCAGGAGGGAAGGTGGCGCGGCCAGGGGTTGTGTCGCGCCCTACACCCTTCTGGGTGCCCCCTGGCTTCCCTGTGGCCCCATTTGGCACCGTCGAAGCTTCAGGAACGCTGATTTTTATTTGATTTTTGTGGATTTTTCCAGCGTACCTAAATATCCAGAAACCTGCACAATATAAAACAGCACTGGCAGCTCTGCTGAAAACAACGTCAGTCCAGGTTAGTTTCGTCCAAATCATGCAAGAATGAAGCCAAAACAATAGCAAAAGTGTTGGGAAAAGTAGATACGTTTGAGACGTATCAACCCCTCATCTGAGAAGCTCCCTTCACTTGGATATGAGTCGGCATCAGTCAGTTCTTCCGAGGCTTCGTACATTGGGGACTCGACAGACTGTTCTGACTCTGGAGACTCATCAATGAATTCGACGAAAGTTCTTTTGGAGCCGGCATGTCGCCGACTCGAAGTTTCGATGGGAACTTCAGGATCTGGCTCTGGCTCAGATCCGTCCGTACTGCCGATGAAGATGTGGATAGACCCGATCGGGACCCGATATCCTGATTCGATGGAATCGGATTCAGGGCCCCAGGTTGAGTCGTCGATGCAGAGCTTACCGCGCCGGCTTTTGGTGATGCGTCCAGTGACGAATCCCTCCATACCTTGCAGAGCTCCCTCCAGAACCTCAACGCCCTGCTAGCGCAGGCCCACAGTGGGCGCCAACAGTCGTGGGAAAGTCACGGCAGATGTCGGATGAGTCGAACTTAGCATGGGATCTTTGCTGCGAGGTGATTTCATGGAGAGAGTCGACATGGATAAGAGACTCGGCGATTTACCCAGGTTTCAACCCCTCTCTGTATCGAGGTAAAAGCCTACTCCTACTTCTTATTATTATGGGTTACGACTCTCGAAAGAAGAGTCGGTTGGTCGATTACAAGAGAGTCGATCTCGAGGTGATCTAAGTTACGCCGACAAGTGTCTAGTCCTATCTTGGATTGAGATTGTTCCTAGCCCTGGATCCCATAGACCTCCGCTTATAAAGGCATCGGGTCCCGAGATTCCGTGCGTCCGACTCCGACACGTGGTGGCGTCCTATTCTACTTTATAAATATGCTACGAGCTATACAAGGTAAGTCGAATTCCTTCTATGGCTTCGATCTTCTTGCTTGACGCAGCCGGCCCTGGGTTGGGTCTTCTTTCGTGGGCCTTCTGTAGGTAAGTCGGCCCATGGATATAATGCTGAGTTATAAGCTTGTTCATCCCCCCGATAGGGGCCCCGAGGGGGTCCACCCCCAGCCAGGCGCCCTGCTGGTGCCGCCAGGCGGGTGGCCGCGCCCTCTGGCTGCCTGGGCCAGAGGGGCACCCCTCAGGTCCTCCTTTGGCATATATTTATCTCCCGATACAGAAACCCTGAAGGAGAGCTCTGTTACGCAATTTCGTCCACTGTTCCGCCGCCGACGCGATTCCAATCTCGCGGATCGCATGAAGTCTGTCCCGACACTCTTTCGGAGGAAGGATTGACCTCCGAGAGCCTCTCCACCACCATGATCACCTCCGGGATGCGCCGTGATTAGTCCCACTTGGACCATGGGTCCATGATCAGTAGCTATGTGATGTTTTCTCTCCAATCTTGTGCTTCAATGTTTACCCCTTGTGAGCTGCCTACCATGATCAAGGCACCTTCGTAATAGTTCCTGTTTTTATATGCTGTGTTTGCTAGGATCCGATGGATTACGAGATTATGTTGAGTTTGTGATGAGTAATATATTTGGTTTACCTTTGTATTTTAGTTCTTGAGTGTTCTTGCATGTTCTCCGTGTTGGGAATGTGCCCTAGAGGCAAATAAAATATGTTTTATCGAGCATATTCCATTAGTTCATAATACGTTTGATACTATGCTGGAACTGTATTAAGCGGAAACATTAATACAGGTGTGGTATACAAACAACCAGGTCCCTAGTTAACCCTAGTATACTAGTCCATTGGGCGATTGATGATCAAGGTTTCCTGATCATGAGACAATGGCGTCTGTTGACAATGGAGTCGTATCATTGGATAATGATATGATGGACATACACCCACCAGAAGTGTTGCGATGTGATCAAGTCACATAGTTCGACATTGCGATAACTATAACGTAGTGACCAGATCCTTTGACCGTAATGATCATACGTAATTACGATCTATTAGGATGCTTTGATTTGTATCCCACCGCCTGACTGAAATATGCTGGCTATAACGGTGCACTTTGGGTATTCCGAAATAGATGGTTGATGAGTATGCAAATAGATCAAAGCGGGATTTGTCCATCCGTGTGACGGATAGGTACTCTGGGCCCACTCGGTGATATTGCATCATAAAGTTTGCAAACGTGTGACTAGGTCACGGAGTTGTAATATCACGGGAACGAGTAAACTTGTTTGTTGAGAACGAGGACGAACTAGGTATATTGGATACCGATGATCAAACCTCGGACAAGCAAAGTACCATAGGACAAAGGGAACAGGCACACGGTTAACGGATCCAATAGCGATTGAAGTTCATTCGATGGAAGCGCAGGGGCTATCAAGGATTGTAACCAGGTCCAATTGATTAGTCATTGATCAATGAGAATTGTCTCGATCATGTCTGCTGTTTCCCGGACCGTAGGGTGTTACACTTAAGGGTACTCGACGCAGTAAGGATTGATTCGGGATCACCGGAGAAATTGGAGAGAACACCGGAATTGTTCCGGTGATGACCAGAATTGTTCCGATGAAGGCCGGAAGCTATTCTGGGTATTTTGAAAGGTTCAAAATATATTTAATAATGTTTAATTAATGTTTTATTATTTAATTATCTGAATTAAATATTAAAATATAATTAAATATAATTAAAAATGAATTAAAAGGCATATGGGCCTCATAGGGCCCATTAGGGGAAGAGGGATGTTGGATATATGCTCTAGAGGCAAATAATATATGATTATTCCAATATATCTAAGCAAGTTCATAACCAGTTTCATACCGTGCTAGAACTGTGTCAGTGAAACAATGATACAGGTGTGGTATAGAAACCCCAGAGTTCCTAGTTAGCCTCTACATCGATAACTAGTTCATGGTCAACATGATGATCGTGGTTTCGCGATCATGGACAATTAAGTCTCTTGACTATGAGGTCACCTTACTGGTTAAGTGACGTGATGAACATTATCCAAAGAAAGCATTACAACATGATAAAATCTTATGAAGGTTCAGTGTTGTAATTACAGAACGTGGTAGACCGTTCCTTTGACCGTGAGTACGTGCATAATCACTATCTTCCCGGATGCTTTGACTTACATCCCACCACCTGACTGAAATATGCGGGTCATAACGGTTGTATCTTAGGTATTCCGTGGAGATATGTTGAGGAGTATTGTTACAAGAGCGGGATTTGTCAATCCATATGATGGATAGATACTCAGGGCCCACTCGGTGAGATTCCATCCATAAAGCTGCGCAGCGTGTGACTAGGTCACGGGGATGAATATCACGGGAACGAGTGAATAAGGATTTAGTTCAGAACGAGGTTGAACCAGACATAGGATGTCATTGATCGAATCTCGGAACAATCCAGTATCGCTGACAAAGGAAATGCTATACGGCGTAAGGTCCAATCGGTGTTGATATCCGGAATGCACAGGGGTCATTATGGGCATCCAGGTCCCGCTGATGATCATTGACTGTTGCCTCTGCTCGATCATGACTGGAGTGTTCTCGGACCGTAGGGTAACACACTTAAGGGCTCGATGAAATCGGAGACCTTTTCGGAACCATCGGAGCAACCAGAGAATAAAGGAGACAATATCGGAGGAGTACCGTATTGAACCGAAACAAGTTCGGAGTGAGCCGGAAGTGTTTCCGGAGCACCGGGAGATGAAATAATATGTTTTAGTTATTAATTAATTGAATTAATAATTAAAATCATTTTATTTCTAATTAATATGTGCTATGGGCCTTAGTGGAGAAAAAGGCCCATTAGGGAATTAAAGGGAGAAAAAAAAAGAAAAAAAATGGGGGGAGGCGCCATGGGCCCTAGGGCCCATGAGGGGTGCGCCCCCTCTCCCCCCTTGGCCGGCCACTCCCCCCTTAGCAAAGGGTTTAGTCCCACATTGCTAAGGGAGGAGGGTTGACTCCCTTCCCCAGCCTATATATAGATGGGCAGGGTGCACATAATTAATACACATAAATTCGTGAGAAAATAAATATAACTCCGAATTGAGATCGGTTTTCTCCGGTCTCCTCCCCTCTCTGGTCTCTTCCACGGTGGGCTCCCTAGTGTGAGCCTGTAGTGGAATTGAGGCTTCTCTGCTAGAATCGGAGGCCGTCGTGCTGCCGAAGCTCCGTCCGGAGGTCTGCTTCCGCCCCCTCCGCTGGATCGGAGAACGGAGGTCGTCATCGAGTCTCATACATGTGCGAGTACTACGAGGTGCTTCATGTGTGGCACTACACCCATCCGGGTGCTCAACACAGCCAGGGAGCTGTGAAACTTGATCGGCTACATCAACCACGTTTGCGGGAACGTTTCCCGCGCAACGGACTACACCCCGAGGTATGTTATTTCCGCACTACTGTCCGTTACGGTAATACGGCTAGCTAGATCTTGGGTTAAGGGAGCGCTAGTTAGAAAAATTTGTGTTTTCTGCTGAGAACCCCAACAAGGGAGTCCTCCCCCATGGGCCATGGCGCCATGAGGGGCCCCACCCCCCTTATAGGTGAGGCCAAACCCCCCCTTGGGATTAGTCCCACCCCGGAAGGGGAGGGGGGGGTGTCACCCCTCCTTGGCCTATATAAGGAGGGGTAGGGGTGCCCTTTTAATCATGAATTTTTTGAGAAAAGTTTCTCATCTCTCTCCCTCCTTTCTCCTTCCTCGAGTGGACTCCCCTTGTTTGGAGTCTACACTTGGTTGGGGATTTCTCCACTATACGCACGCCGCCGTGCTGCTGGAATCGGGATCCAAATCCATCTTCTTTCCGCTGCTCTACTGGTTCGGAGCCCGGAGGGACGTCGGGTATACTGTATGTGTATAATCCCACGAGGCACTACACTTGTGGTGCTACTTCATCGTCGTGGCCGTATCGCGAGGTCTTCATCAGCAACGTTCCGACGGGGACGTAATCCCGTCATCGGTCTGCAAGGATCGGGTGGCTACAGGAGTCATCGTGGATCTGCGCGGCATCGGGGATTGCCGGTACGACTACACCAACCACGTTCATGCGGGAACGTTTCCCGCATAACGGACTACATACTGGTATGTGATCTATTTCTGTCCGTTACTTACATCAGCATAGCATAGGTCTTGGGATTGGGTATCGTAGGTCAAGGAAAATTTTGTGTTTTCTGCCCCGAACCCCAACACTCCGTTGCGTTAACGTTAGTTACTTTGGCCAAGTAGTAGATGCCAACTCCAAGAGGGAGCGTTATGCATGATTGTGGGTTCATGCCCCTCCCCCCGATGTCTAGCTTAAGTGACAGAAACATGAGACTAGGGGATGTGTTGTTGATGACCCTTAACTGTAGGGGATCGTTTGTAGCGTTTTCGATAAATAAGAGTGTCGAACCCAACGAGGAGAAGAAGGTATTGGTAAGTGACTTTGGTAAAGAAATAGCTGCAGGAACTGAAAGATAAGTTTTTATAGGTTTTTCGGTATAAGGGACAGAAAGGTAAAAGCGAGAAAAGTAAAAGGCATTGAAGAGTAACAAATGGCCCGATCCTTTTGAGCAAAGGATAGGCCTAGCATCTGAACTTATAAAGGCTAAAGCGTTCTTGATGACACACGGGATAAATAGTCATGTGTTTTCGCCATACTCCGTATCGGTACTATGTGCCGTGTTGATAAGTGTTGAGTGGGTGGATCTATGCTAGTGCACCCTCTAGACTAAGATAAGTGCACTCTTATGATTAAACACCTTGAAAGCATCCACAAATACAAGATAGTAATTAAGGCAAAAGCCTAACCATAGCAATACGATCGTTGATCCATTGTTCCCTTGTGCCAAAGAGTGCGAACTGGGGTTCTGGTTTCTGTCACTCCGACAACCCACCGTAAGCATTTTTTGTACACAATGTATTCCCTTAGGTCCTTAATAAGGCGAAGTTTTGAGTGTTCGACTCACACAACACCACTAGGATAATAACAACACAACTTAAATATCAAACAGTACATATTACTTCAACATCATATGACTACTAACAACTAGACGTCTCCCATGTCCTCAAGAAACTAAAGTAACTACTCACAAGACATAAAGGAGATCATGATCAGAGGGGATAAATATATGATAAACAATCTGGACACAATGATAATTCTCCAACAAAACTCAATAGCATTCATCACACGGTAGTAATCAACACCGGTAGAGTAGAGAGGATAGATAGTTCGGATTACAACACAAGTTGGACTTGTGAGGTGAGATTGGATGGTGGTGGAGATGGTGCGGATGTTGGGGTTGATGTTGATGATGATCTCGATGATGCCCATGACGGTGGTGATGTCGATGACGACGATCCCCCTTCCGGGAGGTGGTCTCCCCGACGGAATCTTCCCGCCGGAGATGTCTTTTCTTCTCTGTAGGTTTCCACCACGGAGCGGCGACGGAACTCCGAAAACTCTCTTTTATCGGTACTATGGCGGCGGAGAGCTGGGAGTGGCCCCAGGGGTCATATGACTACTAAAAGAGAGAGAGTTTTCGGACTTCCGCCACCGCTTCGTGGCGGAAACCTACAGAGGAGAAAAGACATCTCCGGCGGGCAGATTCCACCGGGGAGAACACCTCCCGAATGGGGAGATCGTCGCCTTCGTCATCACCATCGTCACGGGCATCATCGAGATCATCATCAACATCATCCCCAACATCAGCACCATCTCCATCTTCATCCAATCTCACCTCACAAGTTCAACTTGTGTTGTAATCCGTACTATCTATCCTCTCTACTCTACCGGTGTTGATTACTACCGTGTGATTAATGCTATTGAGTTTGGGACAATTACATTTCTACCCCTAGTTATGTCCCACTCGTCTGATTTGCCCCTAGTTTGAAAAACACACCTGTTCTGTCCAAGCCACTTTGCGAATCTTATGCTTTTGCCCTTTGACCGTTTGACCGTAACTTTGAAAACTTCAGAGAAGATTCATACTAACTCAAAAAAAAATTGCAAATAAGATATCAAAATGTTCAGAAAAACATCATCTATATGTGCGTGTCATTTTCAATCATGGAAAACTTGTTGGAAATTCCCCATCTGAGTTGGAGCTCATATGATCTTAGCAAGAATAACAAAATCTCAAAAAAATCAAAAAAATTAAAAAAAATCCGAATTATTTTTCATCTAAACATTGAGAAATTTTTTAAGTTCTTGCAAAGTTTCATCATGAAATAACATTCATGAAATTCATGGAAAAAAAGACAAATTCAACACTCCAAAATTCTTTGTTTCAGAGTGTTGGATTTGTCTTTTTTGCCACAACATTCATGAATGTTATTTCATGATGAAAGTTTGCAAGAACTCAAAACATTTGTCATTGTTTACAGAAAAAATAATTCAGAATTTGTTTGTTTTTTTTGAATTTTTTGAGATTTTTCTTTTCACGCTAAGATCATATGAGCTCGAACTCAGATGGGTAATTTCCAACATTTTTTTCATGATTGCAAATGACACGCACATATAGGTGATGTTTTTCTGAACATTTTTATATCTTATTTGCATTTTTCTGAGTTAGTATGAATCTGATTTAAAGTTTTCAAAGTTACGGTCAAACGGTCAAAGGGCAAAAGCATAAGATTCGCAAAGTGGCTTGGACAGAACAGGTGTGTTTTTGAAACTAGGGGCAAATCAGACGAGTGGGACATAACTAGTGGTAGAAATGTAATTGTCCCATTGAGTTTTGTTGGAGAAATATCATTGTGTCCAGATTGTTTATCATCTATTTATCCCCACTGATCATGATCTCTTTTATGTCTTGTGGGTAGTTACTTTAGTTCTTGAGGACATGGGAGAAGTCTAGTTGCTAGTAGTCATATGATGTTGAAGTAATATGTGTTGTTTGATATTTAAGTTGTGTTGTTATTTTCCTAGTGTTGTTATGTGAGTCGAACACTCAATACTTTGCCTTATTAAGGACCTAGAGGAATGCATTGTGTACAAAGATTGCTTACGGTGGGTTGCCGGAGTGACAGGAACCTGAACCCCAGTTCGCACGCTTTTGCACAAGGGAACAATGGATCAATGATCGTATTGCTATGGTTAGGCTTTTGCCTTAATTACTATCTTGTATTTGCGGATGCTTGCAAGTTGTTTAATCATAAGAGTGCACTTATCTTATTCTAGAGGGTGCACTAGCATAGATCCACTCACTCAACACTTATCAACACGGCATATAGTACCGATTCGGAATATGGCGAAAGCACGTGACTATTTCTCCCATGTGTCCTCAAGAACGCTTTAATTAGCCCTTATAAGTTCAGTTGCTAGGTCTCGACTTTGCTCAAAAGGATTGGACCACTTGTTACTCCTCAGTGAATTTTACTTCGCTCGCTTTTACCTTCTTGTTGCTTATATCGAAAACCCCTAAAAAGTTATCTTTCAGTTCCTGCAGCTATTTCCTTACCAAAGTCACGTACCAATACCTTCTGCTCCTTGTTGGGTTCGACACTCTTATTTATCGAAAACGCTACAAACGATCCCCTACAGTTGAGGGTCATCAGCAGTCTACCCTCCCAAACCAAAGAACTAGGGCAGAATCATAGCGCGCGCCGGAAGCGGAGGATGGCCCCGTACAGATCGAGACTCCGGTTAGTGCCACAACCTGCCCCATGGTGGGCGCAACCTTTCATTGATATGTGACGACAGACGCCATGGGGATGGCTAAAGTAGAGGGGAAAGGGACCGATGGACGCCGTCGGTACCAGAATGGGATTGAGCACAATCGCAGGTGATGACATTGCGGTGTACCCAGGTTCAGGGCCCTCGATATAGAGGTGACACCCCTAGTCATGCATGATCACTATGTATCAATGAATTCTCCCAGAGATGTATCCAAGGTAGGAGAAAAAGGCTCAAGGCTCTTTCCTTTTCCCGGCCTTGTGCAATAACTATGTGGAGTGAATGAGCTTTAGAACGATCGACCCTCTCATCGGAGGGCCTCGCGAGAGTCTAATAGGCTGGCCCACGTGATTACAATATGCTGGGAAAAGGGACTGGCCCCGGCGTCAGTCTCCCTGGCCTACAGTGGGTCCCGCCGGTTGTAGGACCCCCCCGGCTGCAGGACCCGCCGTCTGCGGAGTCCTGTAGCAAGTACTTCCCCGCCGACCAGGGGTCACTATACCCCGCGGGATGCGGGTCGTGGTGAGTAGGCGTGTACTGCTATATCGCCGAGCCGTCGCGGAACCGGTCGCCCTAGGCCATAACCTTGTTGGCACTGTAGACATGCTTCTGCATCGCCAAGGACGTGGGTCTTCGGGTTGTCGGTATGGCGAGTGGATTCCGTGGGATTGAAAACGATTCCAGTGCACCGGTTGCGCCCAACTAGCCAGCCGACTGTGCAGGGGCCAACCGGTAGTCGGTCTGCCGGGTCAGCCCATGGGCCAGCCGGGAGTTGGAGTTGGGCTCCTCTGTTTGTCTTGAAAGATTGTTTCGCTTTCCTGTGCCTATCCATGGTCATCCCCCGACACTAACCTTGGAATTGGCAAGGGATGAGCTCAACAGCAGATGTTTCCTAAAGGCAAGGGGTAATTTCAATGGAGATTCTCCTCTTGGCAATGACAAAGGTGAGTCTCTGGATCCTCGACAGAAAGCTCGCTGGTGCGAGTACCGCTCCCGCCTCTCCGTACGGAATCTGAAGGCGGAAGGGCCGATGAATTTTCGTATTATACAGGGGATCGACAAAGGGACAGAGGAGGAGGATACATACGATGAGGAGGAGAAGGCTACTGACGATGAGGATTAGGACAAGCACGAGGAGGAGGATACAAACTATGAGAAGGTGAAGGAAGAAGAGGATGTTGATGATGAGGAAGATGACGAGGATGACTATTACATAGTAATTTGCTTACATTAATCTCTTCACTCCATTTCCAATGCATCATTTTATTTGCTAGCTCTCACATTCAACCAATAAAACAATATACATGCAATGTATTTATTTCCTAACAATGGGAGTAACAATAATTTTTTATGCAACCAATAAAGATGATGCATACATACAACTTCCCAATATAAGACCTTATAAAAAAAGACATGCTTGTGTTACTTTCGGGCCTAATAAACTGAGACGAAGGGAGTATATGATTAACCAGATTATACAGAAAAGTGTATGCAACGCAAATAAAATCACAACGAATGGAAACCATAGCTACGTTCGTCTAGAGCTCGTCGTCGTTGACTCAACTTGGCTCTTCCACGCAATTGCCTGGAGCGTGTGAGAGGTGGCTTCGGGTCCCCATGCCGGTCGGCAACGTGTCTCTGACGGGTTCCCCATATCACAAGTTTTTCTTTTCAGAAAGCAATCTCCACTTCGTTCAGAAAATATACGTATAAAAAAACTCTACACACTGAGGAGAGAGGGCAACGCAATAATGGACTTCCAGCGCTACGGCGACTATACTTGAACCTTTTATGAGGGTCCCATGCCGGCCGGCAACAAAATGTTATTCCCTCCATTCTAAAATATAGTCTGTTTATAATTTTTACGTTTTTATTTTGACCATAAATTTGACCAACGAGACCGATTGCGACAGAAGTAAAAATTATATAAATAAATTCGTATTTGAAAAAAGTTTTTAACTATATAATTTTTTCTTTCGCCGTAATCGGTTTCGCGGGTTAAATTTATGGTCAAAGTTAAACTTTGAAAAACGCGGACACACACTACATTTTGGAACGTAGGAAGTACAAAGAAGTAATTCAAATCTAAGGCCAGACTCATATGCTTCTGCAAAAAAAATCTATTGAAAAGACATACGAATTTTTTTAAAAAAAAATTCTAAGTTTTTTTTATGAAAGATTTTTAGAGACTATATGTCCGTGTAAAATTTGAGATTTTTTAGACATGTAGGAATCCCGTGAAAAAAAAGACAAATTCAGTCTGAAATAATACATGAACAATGACATTTAAATAAACACCAAATTTTTCTTTTTTTTTCACAAGCTCCTTAGATGTCCAAACTTTTTCAAAATTTACACGAACAAAGCAACTTTCATATTTTTTTTGGAACTGCTTAAACTTTTTTTATATTAATTTAATTTTTTTCTCTGTACCCGAACATCAAATCGACACTCTCCTACACTTAGGGATAGTTCACAGATCAAACTTAGGGACAACTTCCCCCAACCAAGCTGAGAGGAGAGAGAGATAGGACACCACACCACAATAATGGAATTCCATGCGCTACGGCGACTGTGGGGGGAGTGGGAGATCCGCGCGCTCCTCCTCGGTAGCCTGTCGCTGCAGACGTTCCTTCTGTTCGCCGGCGGCATGCGCAAGCGGGGCCTCACCGGCTGGCTACGCCTGCTGCTCTGGCTGGCCTACCTGCTGGCGGACTCCATCGCCATCTACGCGCTCGGCAACCTGTCCATGAACCAGAAGCTCAACGGCTCCCTTGACCACGAGATGCACCTTCACGCCTTCTGGGCGCCCTTCCTCATCCTGCACCTCGGCGGCCAGGACACCATCACCGCCTTCGCGGTGGAGGACAACGAGCTGTGGCTGCGCCACCTGCTCACCCTCATCTCGCAGGTTCTTCTCGCAGTGTATGTCTACTGGAAATCGCAGCCGAGCGCGAGCGCCGGGCTCCTCATCCCGGCAGGCATCATGTTCGCGTCCGGTGTCATCAAGTACGGCGAAAGGACGTGGGCGCTCAAGTCGGCGAGCATGAGCAGCTTCCGCAGCTCGCTGCTCCCACCGCCCGACGCGGGACCCAGCTACGCCAAGCTCGTGGAGATGTACCAGTCCAGCATAGACTCCGGCCTGCACGCGCATATAGTCATCGTGCCGGAACAGCCGCCGGAGGATGACGTCCTCCCCCAAGAGGCGAGGATCCGGTATGAAGATCTCTTGTACAAGTCATACAAGCTCTTCCGGACCTTCCGGCGACTCTTCGTGGACCTCATCCTGAGCTACGAGGACCGCACGGAAACCCTGGCCTTCTTCCGGCAGCTCAAGATGGACCAGGCGTTCAAGGTGGCGGAGATCGAGCTGGTCCTCATGTACGAATCCTTCCACTCCAAGTGTGCGGTGATCCACGGCACAGTAGGACGCTGCCTCCGGGTGTTCACCATGGCCGCGCCGGCGGTGTCGCTCGCGTTCTTTGCAATGTGCCATGACAAGGCAGCCTACAAGCCCGTGGATGTTGTGGTCTCGTACGTTCTCCTCGGCGGAGCAATTTTCTTGGAGACGTACGCGGTCCTCTTGATGATGATCTCTCCTTGGACCTATGGCTACATGCGAGACAAGGGAAGCTGCTGGTTGTGGGTTTTCGATCCCGAATTTGTGTTCAGCGTGATGAGCTTCTTCCAGCCGGAACAGATGCCGAGATGGTCCAACAAGATCGCGCAGTACAACTTGATATCATACTGCCTGAAAGACCAGTCTCGATGGTACACGAGAGCACTGGAGAAGCTGGAGTGGCAGCACAACATCCGCGTCAAGGGGATGTGGGACAGCTTTTGGTACACAAGCCACACGGATGTGTTGCTGGAAGTGAAAAATCTCATCTTCAAGCAGCTCAAGGAGAAGGCAAACAGCACGGCTGATCCGGTGAGGTATCGGCAGTTCGGCGAGCACCGCGGCCAGTGGGTACTCCAGCGCAGTGGCTACTACCAGCAACTTGGGTGGAGCGTTGAGGCAGAGTTCGACGAGAGCATCCTCCTTTGGCATATAGCCACTGACCTCTGCTTCTACGATCGGCACAAGGCCTATGGGGACATCCCCGGAAGGTATAGAGCAGGAATCTCCGACCGCCGCTTCTATGAGTCCGGGGCGTACAAAGGTCCCCCCGACTGTCTAAGCCTGGACAACACCCGTCAGTTGACGAGGACAAGCCTGGACATATCCAACTACATGTTATTCCTTCTGGTGATGCGGCCCTTCATGATGACGGCGAGCATCGGACAGATCCGCTTCGGTGACACCTGCGCAGAGGCCAAGAATTTCTTCCGGCGAGGAATCGAGATCACGGATGAGAAGCAGGCCGCCAACATGCTCTCGGCTGTCAAGACCAACAACATCAGTCCGGGCGACGTAAAAGGGGACCGGAGCAAGTCGGTTCTGTTCGACGCCTGCCGTCTGGCAGATGCGCTGCGGAGCGTGGAGTCGTCGGAGAGGAGGTGGAGGCTCATCTCCGGCGTTTGGGTAGAGATGCTGTGCTATGCGGCCGGCAAGTGCAGGGGGAACTTCCACGCCAAGCAGCTAAGCCAGGGTGGAGAGCTGCTCACTGTGGTGTGGTTCCTCATGGCGCACTTCGGTATGGGGGAACAGTACAGAGTCGAGTCCGGCCATGTCAGAGCCAAGGTTATCATCGAAACATGAAGCTTGTTACGCCTTTCTTCTTCTGTATGGATGTACACCATCCCTAAGGTAGATATCGAGTCTGACAACATCTTTGTTGTTAATGTTTTGAATACACCTGACAGCTATATGTGGCTGCTGATCTTTTACTAAAACATTCTTATAACACTATGTAGAAAATAAGCCTTTAGTCTTGGTTCTAGAGGGCCTTTAGTCTCGTTTCTTCAACCCGGATAATTTAATCGGGACTAAAGGTCTCGACTATTAGTCTCGGTTGGATTACGAACCGAGACAAAAGAAGTTTCACATGGCTGCTGTGTGGTGTCTAGGCACGATGGCATGTAGTCCTGATTTGTAACACAAACCGGGACTAGAAGGTAGCCATGCGTCAGTTTGTGTAGCTATTGTGTGTGTGTGTGTGTGTTTTTTTTTTGAAAGAAAGGGTTTAGGGGTTTCATATTGTGTTTCCCCTTTTCTTTTTGTGTTCACCATTCAATTCTTTTACATTTAAGGTTTTTATTTTATTTTACGCTTTTCATTTAACTCGATCTTAATAAGCTTTGCCAGAGATTTCACATCCTTGCGCAAGACCTTGTGGTTGAGCAGAGAGTCGTCCTGGCAGCCGTTAGTGAAATACTGGATGGCTTGAATCTCATGAACCCCTCACAGCTATTGTGAAGTTGATCCACCGCGTAAGGTAATCGCGGAGAAGCTCGTCCTTGCCTTGGACGCAGAGAGCAAGGTGTCGCAGCAGGACGGGTCCCACATATGTGCCAGTGAAGTTGCGCACAAATGCATCATCAAAGTCTTACCAGCAATTGATGTTGTTGCTGGGGAGGCTGTTCAACCAAGACCTGGCTGATCCTTGCAGCATGAGGGGAGCTAACGGACGGCGATACACCGATTGCCACCAGCAATGCCGACTGCTGTCATGTATTCCACCAGTCAATCCTTAGGCTTGACCGATCTACTTGGGCCTGTCACGCGGGAGGGTGATACCTTTGGGAAATTTCTCTGACCGGATGAGTGGCCCAAAACAGGCTGGGCCGACTAGTCCTTCTTCTTCTTGCTAGAGGTCCCTTGCCAGCTGCTCGATGCGATGGCATGCATCATTCTTGCCGATCATGCGAGGTCCAAGGCTATCGCTGACTGCGGGTATTGCTCCATTGGGTGCTGGTCTTGCTCGCGCCGGCTGCTCCTCGTGCCGACTGCTGACTACTCGCTTCTCTATCCGGTTGTGAGCAGCCGGCGGTTCTCGGTTGATGCGCCTTCGGTCTCCATGCGGTCATGGAGCGCCGCTCGGCTGCTAGTTAGCACCCGAAGCTATTATTTCCAATACTATTTACACCCGCTATTATTAACTGCTTTATTTACTTTTCCGTTGCTATCACTATCATTATTATCCCGTGCGTTTTTATCCTTTGTAAACAACAAGGCCGGAGGAATTGACAACTCCTCTGCACTCGTTGGGAGCAAAGTTATTTGCTGTGTGTGCAGGTCTAGGTAAAGTAAGCAACCTCGGTTGTGAACGACGCCATTGTTCACTTTACCACCTTATTGTATCTGTTGGAGTCCTACTGGTTCGATACTCTACCTTAGCATCTTCGCTAAGGAAAATTGCTGATATCTACATCTCAACCTTCCACTTTGGGTAACCAACGAGGGGGCGTTAAATCGTACCATCACTATGTTGAGTGTGCTGGGATCTGATGGATTATGAGACTATGTTCAGATTGTGATTGAGTAATATATTTAGTTCTTATCTTTTATATTTTAGTTCTTGAGTAGTTCTTGCATGTTCTCCGTTGCTGTTTATTGCTTTGGCCAAGTAGTAGGTAGTGACTCCAAAGAGGGAGCGTTATGCTTGATTGTGGGTTCATGCCCCCCGATGACTAGCTTGAGTGACAACAACATGAGCCTAGGGGATGTGTTGTTGCCACAAGGGGGAAAACAATGTTGCTTCTAACCATGGTTGCAAGGATTGTTTACTTTACGCAAAGTTCTTTTAATGTAGTTATCTGTTGCTTTGGGTTTACACTTTGGGTGGGGCTCGCAACTTAATACCAGCGAGATGTTCTGGATAGATATCTCAAGGTGGATGATTAGTAGTAGATGCAGATGGATTTCGGTCTACTTATTTTGGCGTACTGCCCATGCTTTTGAGCATCTTCCTTTCTTTGTAGCATAGTTAGCATTGGTTTGCGCCCGTAATCCTATCAAGTGCCCAGCTGTGATTTATTTACCCCGCATAGCAGTTTTATCGTCTTTTGAGAGAGAGACATCACTTGTGAACATCATGGGACCCCGATCCATATTTCTATCACTGTTTACACGCTCAATTTATTTCTTTCTTTTACTTTCCAATCACAATTATTACTACCTATTATCTGTTGCGTTGATCCTTTGTAAACAGCAAGGCCAGAGAGATTGACAACCTCTCTGTACTCGTTGGGAGCAAAGTTATTTGTTGTGTGTGCAGGTCCAGGTGAAGTAATCAACCTCGGCGTCATTGTTCACTTTACCACGTACTTGTCGACCTCGGAGTCCTACGGGAGACTATCTTTTCAACCTTGGTATATTTGCCAAGGGAAATCTTGCTGCTACACTACATCCAGCCTTCCACTTGGGGTAACCAACGAGAGTTAGCATCAGGGTCTTATAGACTGGCCCCCAAGTTACAATTGAAATTCTCTACATGCTGGGCCCATGATGTCAGCGTCTTGGAAACTAGATGGGACCCACCGACTGTGATATGGGGTGGCCCGATCTTCTCAGTAAGCGGACGGTGAATATGAAGGCGATGATAGATAACTTGTATGTAGCCGATGAACTCTCCTCGCTAGATCCCTGTTGCCAATGCGACAGCTCTCTACCCTTTGGATATTCACAACTTCACACACTTGCGCAACGTAGCCGTCGACCACGAGACGGTAATTTGTTATCTACTAATTCCCAGTGGAACAACAGATCACACAAAACTTGCAGTAGCAACACTTCAGATCGATACGAATTGAAGTATATGATTCAAGATGAAATCTTGGAGCTATTCTCAAGAACTAGGGTTTATCTAAACGTGGTCTGACCCTAAAACTCGTGGGAGCTGGGTATTTATAAGCTAGGGGGATACAAGGGCCGCAGCCCGTCTGATCTGCGCGCAGGCAGTTTCGGACGTCCGTCACGTCGGACGTCCAAAACGTGTCGGAAATCCGACTCTGGCGGTGAGGTGTCCTGGATTGGGAGTTCTTCTCGAGGACCTTCATGTCGGACGTCCGTCATATGTCGGACGTTCGATGCGTCGGACGTCCGAATCCTGTCGGAAATCCTTCTTCGGTTTTGGAGGTCTTCTGGATACGGAGGTCGCCATCCTTCTCGCTGATGTCGGACGTCCGAAATGGGTCGGACGTCCGAAAGTTGGAGCATGTCTCATCTTCTCCTCCTTCTGGATCCTCGTCTTCGTCATGATACCTGATTATGCAAACATACAAAGATTTAGGCAGTATAAAATTCTCATTGTATAACATGTTAGAATCAACTAAGAGCGAATTCACCTGTTGTTCTATCAACTTTGCACGAGCTCTTGTAATAGGTCCAATTCTGATGTCATCATCCTTCTTCCTTGTAGAATCAACTTGTTCTTCATGACGAACTAAAGATGTGTTGTTAGTAGGGATGTCCTCATCATCTCCCCCCCCCCCGCCTTCAAAAGGCGTCGACCTCGACGCTCCAAGGTCATCTCCCATGTATGGTGACAAATCAGCAACGTTGAAACTGTTGCTAGCACCACCAAACTCAGCAATGGGAATATCAATCGAGTAGGCATTGTCATTGATCTTGGCTAACACCTTGTAAGGACCAGCACCACGTGGCTTCAACTTGGAATTCCGCAACTCTGGAAATCTGTCCTTGCGCAGATGCACCCAAACCATATCTCCAGGCTGAAAAAGAACTTGCTTCCGTGACTGGTTCCTTGCAGCAGCAACGTTCTTGCCTTGCTTCTCAATCGCCTCTCGAGTCTTCTCATGAATCTTCTTTACATAATCTGCTCTTTTTGATGCCTCCATATTAACTCGTTCCTGCAATGGAAGAGGCAGCAAATCAAATGGCGTAATAGGCTTAAAACCATACACCACCTCAAAAGGACAAAGCTGGGTAGTAGTGTGTACTGCCCTGTTATAAGCAAACTCCACATGTGGCAAACACTCCTCCCATTCGCGCAGATTTTTCTTGATCATAGCTCGCAGCAATTGTGACAATGTTCTATTGACCACCTCCGTTTGACCATCAGTTTGGGGATGACATGTAGTGCTGAACATCAACTTTGTCCCCAACTTTCCCCAAAGTGTCTTCCAGAAGTAGCTCACAAACTTCACATCACGGTCAGAAACAATTGTCTTGGGCACTCCATGCAAGCGTACAATCTCCCTAGAAAATAGGTTAGCAACATGCGACGCATCGTCGCTCTTATGGCATGCAATAAAATGTGCCATCTTAGAAAATCTATCCACTACCGAAAATATACTATCATGACCATATTTAGTGCGTGGCAATCCTAACACAAAGTCCATACTAATATCTTCCCAAGTTGTGGTAGGAGCCGATAGTGGAGTATACAAACCATGAGGCTTCAGCTTGGACTTGGATGTGTTGCATACAATGCAGCGTCGAACAAACCTGTCCACATCACGCCTCATCCTGGGCCAATAAAGATTATCAGCAAGCATGAGTAATGTCTTCTCACGCCCAAAGTGACCCATCAATCCTCCTGCATGTGATTCCTGCAACAAGAGCAAACGCACAGAAGATTCTGGAACACAAAGTTTGTTAGCTCGAAACAAAAATCTATCATGGATGTGGAACTTATCCCATGCATTCCGAAGCAAACACAAACGATATGGTTCAGCAAAATCATGATCAGTTGCATATAAATCACACAAACTCTCTAATCCAGGAATTTTAACATCAAGATGTGTCAATAACATGTTCTTCCTAGAGAGAGCATCAGCAACAACATTATCTTTCCCTTTCTTATATTTGATGATGTAAGGAAAAAGACTCAATGAACTCAACCCATTTAGCTAGATTGCGTCTTCAAGTATTTCAAATCTTCATGATCAGAATGTATGATAAATTCTTTTGGCCACAAGTAATGTTGCCAAACTTCAAGAACTCTAACAAGTGCATACAATTCATTATCATAAACAGGATAATTTAATCTAGCACCAGAAATTTTCTCACTGAAATAAGCAATAGGTCTACCTTCTTGCATCAACACACCACCAATGCCTATACCACTAGCATCACATTCAACTTCAAATTGCTTAGTAAAATCTGGTAATGCAAGTAATGGTGCAGAAGTAAGCAAACGTTTCAACTCATCAAATGCAAAATCTTGGGCAACGCCCCAAACAAAAGGCACACCTTTCTTAGTCAATTCATTCAACGGTGCAGCAATAGTACTAAAGTATTTCACGAAACGTCGATAAAAACCAGCTAATCCGTGAAAACTTCGTACTTGACTAACATTCATGGGAGTCGGCCAATTTTGAATTGCTTCAATTTTAGAAGAATCTACTTCTACCCCATGCTTAGATACAACATATCCCAAAAATATGACCTTATCTTTTGCAAATGTGCACTTCTCAAGATTAGCATATAATCTAGCATCACGCAACACTTACAAAACTTGTCCATTAAGATCAGCATGTTCAAATTCATTGCGGCTGTAAATAAATATATCATCAAAATACACAACCACAAAATGTCCAATAAACTCGCGCAAAACATGGTTCATTAATCTCATGAAAGTACTAGGAGCATTAGTAAGACCAAAAGGTATAACTAACCACTCGTATAATCCGAACTTAGTTTTGAAACCAGTTTTCCATTCATCCCCTTCTTTCATCCTAATTTGATGGTATCCACTACGCAAATCAATTTTAGAGAAAATAGCAGCACCACTCAATTCATCAAGCATATCCTCTAAACGTGGAATAGGATGGCGATATCTAATAGTAATATTATTTATAGCTCTACAATCTACGCACATACGCCATGTACCATCTTTCTTAGGAACCAAAATAACAGGAACAGCACAAGGGCTAAGGCTGACACGAATATACCCTTTATCCAGAAGCGCTTGTACTTGTTGCTGAATTCCTTCGTCTCTTGGGGATTGGTCCTATATGGTGCCCGGTTGGGAAGTGTAGCACCTGGAATAAGATCAATTTGGTGCTCAATACCACGCAAGGGTGGTAATCCTGCTGGAACCTCCGCCGGAAACACATCATCATAATCCTGCAAAACATTAGACAAACCAGGAGAAATAGGATCGTTATCATTAGAAACCAAAACCTCGCCTTTATACATGAGGACAAGAGGTATGGCTGTAGGATCCGCACTAAATTCTCTCATGTCTTCTTTGGTGGCTAATGTAAGCAAACTAGGCTCTCTCGCACTTTTCGTTATAGTATCTCTCACAGCGATTACATTGTTCTCTCGTGTAGGTTCTAAATTCACCTCTACCTTCTGACGAGACTCATGCACAATTTGCTGTGGGGACATAGGATGGAGATTAACTTTCTTGCCCTTGAACTCCAAATGATATGTATTGGCTCGGCCATTGTGTTGCACATGACGATCATATAACCACGGCCGACCCAATAAAAGATGGCAAACTGTCATAGGCACCACATCAAAATCGATGGAATCCTTGTATAGGCCTATCTCAAAATTTACGCGCACCATGTGATTCACCTTCATCTCACCACTGTCACTCAACCACTGGACATAATAAGGATTCAGATGAGGTAAGTATTTCAGATTTAGCTTGGCACATAACTCCTTGCTTGCGAGGTTGCGGCAGCTACCTCCATAAATAATCACTTTGCAAGCTTTGTTGGGGCCAACGAGCGCCTTGGTTTGGAACAAATTACAGCGCTGAGAATCAGCATGTGGCTGCACTGTAAGAGCACGTTGTGACACAACAATGGTAGGATCATGTGACGGAAAAGCATCCATGCCTTCTTCACTATGATATCCCTCGTCATCGAATGCGGAAGGATATTCATCATCACCAGTTTCATACTCGCCGGTTTCTTCATTCACAAACATGACCTTTTTGTTCGGGAAATCTCTCTTGAAGTGACCCGGATTACCGCAAGCATGACAAGTGATCTCGCGATTGCGAGCTGTAGACATGTTGGAGCGTGCACTAGTGGCAGGAGCCGCTGGCTTCTTGGCCATAGAACCATTGGAGGCTGGTTTAGAAACTGAAGAAGAAGCTCGAGTATTGGCACCATAATTCTCCATAGGCGCGGCAGACGGTGTCCTTGGAGAAAATCTGCTAGATGTGGAGTATCTTGACTTCAGTTGTGCCTCTTTTGCAAGCTGGGATTCAGCCTCCCTTGCAAGATGCAATAAATCATTCATATTATAGTATTGGTGATGCCGCACAATACTCTTGATGTTAAATTTCAGCCCATGGAGAAAACGTTGCATAGTCATCTCAACTTCTTCACGGACTCGTGCACGTTGCAGCAACATCTCCATCTCCATATAATATGCATCAACGAACATAGTACCTTGCTTCAATTGTTGCAATTTATCAAAAACTATCCGTAAGTAATTAGTGGGAACAAACCGAGCTTTCATGGTCGCCTTCATGTCACGCCATGTACGAATAGGCTGCCCATCGGTTTCTTGTATCTCGGTCAACACACTCTCCCACCAACGCAAGGCATAACCGTCAAACTCGGAAGAAGCAATCTTGATCTTCTTGTCCTCCGAATAATCATGCAAACGCCATAATTTTTCCATCTTAAGCTCCCATGTGAGGTACTCTTCCACATCCGTGGAACCTTAAAATTTGGGGATGTTAAACTTGGGCTTGTTCAAGATATCTTCTTCCTGAATGGGTAGACGGCGCGCACCAAAACCAAGTGGAGGTTGGCGAACCAGACTTGGAACACCACGCCCGCGGCCCTGATTGCCCCTCAAATCAGCATTGTCACCATGGACACTACCATCATCTTCATGAGCGTCAGGTTGACGTTGTACAATAGCTTCTTGGATGCCCGTGACAGATGTTGTCATTTGTTTTAGGCTCTGCTGTATGGCAGCAAGTTGTTGTTGCATAGTGGTGACTGCAGCTTCAGCCGCGTCCACTTTCAGTTGGACCGCTTGAACATTTGTATCAATCGCATCAGCGGATTTAGTAAACATCCCAGTCAAGTGATCACGGAGACCTTCATATGCCTCCCATGTAACTGTCGCATCCTTGTCCTGTTTCTGCATCACATCAAAACCACTTTGAGACATGATTAGTAGGTTAGTGCACTAAAACAAAATCCTTTGGTGGACACTCACAACTCACTCAAAACTGACAAGAAAAGGTGAATCTTACCGTTCCAAAGTGAATAGTAATGCGTACCCGTTCGGATGGAGGACTAGTGCACAGATGTGATGAAGTGAATACCCGAGTAAAAGAGTGAACACACGACAAAGCAGGATATATGTGGTGGAGCTATAGGTATGGTACCCTAACGACACCGAAGTCAAGTCCTAGTGCTGATCGTGTGATACAAACCCAAAGAAAAACTCACACAGTGGAGACAAACGAAAGACAGGCCTCTCAAAAGATCACCACTATGATATGTCCTTTCTAGCACTTGTATATCTCTTTGCACTCTTGGATAACTCTTTTTGATCACACTTCTTTCTCTGTTTTTTTTTGAAACTTTTCTCTCTTCTTTTTTTTTGATTTTTCTGACACTATTCCAAACTGGACGAAATTGCTACAGTACTGCTACAGTAATTTTGATTTTGCTCCAGTACTTTTCTCTTTAGGCCACAATCACTACTAGGGAAATAGCTATACATGGAAAACTTATTAGTGACACATTTTATATGTAATGCGCCACTATGTTGTAAGGGGTGGCGCACTGGTAAAAAATGCTCCACCTATAATTCCTTAGGGGTGGCGCATTTTGGAAAATGCGCCACCCCTAAGAGTGGGCCAGCCCTGGAACCCCTTATACGTGGCGCATTTGGAGAAATGCGCCACCCCTAAGAACCTTATAGGTGGCGCATTTTGGAAATGCGCCACCCCTAAGAGCTTAGGGGTGGCGCATTCTGGAAATGCGCCACCCCTAAGGAATTATTAGTGGCGCATTTCCCATATGCGCCACTAATAAGAAAAAACTGGGCGGGAAAATTCCCATATGCACCCCCCCCCCGTGGACCGCCTTTTCAATTTGAAAAATAATAAAAGAAAATGATAGAAATGTCAAAAAAAAAGAAAATCAGTTTTCCAAATGATATGTGGTCTAGTTGTAAGGAAAATTTACAAATATGAATTTTGACTTTTTTTGCAAAATCTCCCGAGAATTATGTAAAATGGTCTTACCTTTTGCATACGACCTCCGATGAAAAAGTTTTTTATATGAAAAATCATCTACTCGAAAAGTTATATCCAAATTCAAATGATAGCAAATGATATGTGGTCTAGTTGTAAGGAAAATTTACAAATATGAATTTCGACTTTTTTTGCGAAATCTCCCGAGAATTACGTAAAATGGGCTTAACTTTTGCATACGACCTCCGATGAAAAAGTTTTTTATATGAAAAATCATCTACTCGAAAAGTTATATCCAAATTCAAATGATAGCAAATGATATATGTGGCCTTTTCAATTTGAAAAATAATAAAATAAAATGATAGAAATGTCAAAAAAATAAAAGAAAATCAGTTTTCCAAATGATATGTGGTCTAGTTGTAAGGAAAATTTACAAATATGAATTTCGACTTTTTTTTGCAAAATCTCCCGAGAATTACGTAAAATGGGCTTAACTTTTGTATACGACCTCCGATGAAAAAGTTTTTTATATGAAAAATCATCTACTCGAAAAGTTATATCCAAATTCAAATCATCTACCACGATTTTAATGATTAAAATGTAAATTAAATACCATAGAAATAATAGCATGAGAAATCTATTCTGAATATAAACTTGTAGTATTTTTTTTATTAGACGACATATATTTATTTAGTCATAGGATGGTAAAAGTTTGACCTAAAGTACAAGTGAGCTAAATAAACCCAAACGGAGTAGCTAAATGCATGTAAATATAACTAGAATGAGAACCTAATGCATTAACCGTGTTTTGAATGAGCATTGTGTTTTCTACACCCGAGCTTATATGGTTCTCATTAAAAAACTTTAAATGAAATTTGAAATATCTTAGCATGAAAAATGTTTGAGTGTTTTAGGTGTGTGCAAATTTTCATTGAGAAATGTGTCGGTCGAAGAGCTCTAGAGAAAAAAATTGTGCTTCAAAATGTCTATATTTTGAAGCTTTTTTAAGACTCTGTTTTGTTTTGCCTTTTTATCTAGAACTCTAGAGATTTGCTTTCTCTGTTAAATTTTGCACACACATGAACATCTAAGCATTCTTTCATGTTTTTACAATTTTTCATGAAACAAATTTGGGGACGAAAGGAAGGCTCTTTCTATTCTTTTCTCCAATTGTAGCAGCCCACCATCGTTCCCTTATCTGAGCCAGGTCTGAACTAGAGGCCCATCCTGCCCAGCAGCAGCAGATTCAGGATTCTCTGTTCTACAAAAACCGTTCAGGATTCTCTGACCAAAAGAAAAATAAATAAACTGACAATCAAGTGATGCTATATGCCTATATATGATTGGATTTACTGAAGCGGAACCCACCCAGGAGGTGCTGAACAAACGAGAGGCCAAAATCTCCCGTAAAAAAAACGAGAGGCCAAAATCTCATGTGAAATGATTGTCTCAAAAAATAAATCCCAAGGATCATCTTTCATTATTATTTTCAAAACTACTGATTTCCACCATATATCGTTGCAATCACCTGACAACCCAACTCTTCTTAAACACGACAAAGATCCAACTAAATGCTGCGACAATGGATAGTGGAACCGATGTTGCAAACATGGCCGGGCTGAATTTTTGATTCATATTTTTTTGAATGTTTTTTGATTCAGAACATTGATCTATTTTATTCCAGTTTGGCTCCAAAAGAATACAGCAAAGTAGCAAAAGCATTTTCCTCAACGGAGAGTAAAGTGCACATGTAAGGAAAATGATAGCAAAGTAGCAAAAGAATTCAAATGATAGCAAATGATATGTGGTCTAGTTGTAGCAAAAGAATTCAAATGATAGCACAACGGAGAGCAAAGTAGCAAAAGAATTCAAATGATAGCAAATGATATGTGGTCTAGTTGTAAGGAAAATTTACAAATATGAATTTCGACTTTTTTTGCAAAATCTCCCGAGAATTACGTAAAATGGGCTTAACTTTTGCATACGACCTTCGATGAAAAAGTTTTTTATATGAAAAATCATCTACTCGAAAAGTTATATCCAAATTCAAATGATAGCAAATGATATGTGGCCTTTTCAATTTGAAAAATAATAAAAGAAAATGATAGAAATGTCAAAAAAATAAAAGAAAATCAGTTTTCCAAATGATATGTGGTTTAGTTGTAAGGAAAAATTACAAATATGAATTTCGATTTTTTTTGCAAAATCTCCCGAGAATTACGTAAAATGGGCTTAACTTTTGCATACGACCTCCGATGAAAAAGTTTTTTATATGAAAAATCATCTACTCGAAAAGTTATATCCAAATTCAACTGGGTGTAACCCGTTGAACATTTTTAGAATCCTCAAAAACCTAACAGAAAAAAAGTTACGGGCGTTTGAAGATCTGGAGGCCCAAAAAAAGAGAAAGAATTGAAAAAAAAATTGAATTTAGTAGTGGCGCATTCTGTATGAAATGCGCCACTACTAAGATTTTTTTTGAAATTTTTTTAAAATTAATTTTTTTATTTTTTTTAAATTCAAAATAGGCTAGAGGACAAATCGGGAAGTTAAAAAAAATTGAAAATTTTAGATAGTAACATTAAAAAAAAATATTTTTTTTAAAAAAAAAATCAAAATTTTTAAAAAGTTCAAAATATGCTAATGGTCCCATCGAGAAAGTTTCAAAAAAATGTTGAAAATTTTAGCACACCCATGAACATTAACAAGGTCCTAGACATCAACATGGTTTAATAGGATTTATATGTTAGATATATCAACAAGTGCCTGCTAGGTGAGCTGGAGTGAGAGTTGAATAGAACCGAGAAGTTAAGCGTGCTGGGCTGGAGTAGTGCTAGGATGGGTGACCCTCGGGGAAGTTTGACCACGGAGGTTAGTTTGACCAGAGATTAAGCATAGTGATCGGGCATTAAGCATACTAACCTGAGATTAAGAAAAAAAAATAAAATAAAAAAAAATTGTTTTCCAGATCCAGATTCAAAATTCAAAATTTAATAGTGGCGAATGCGCCACCCCTAAGACTCTTATGGGTGGCGCATTTGAGCTTATAGGTGACGCATTTCGAAATGCGCCACGCATAAGATTCTTAGGGGTGGCGCATTTGAAATGCGCCACTATTAAGGCCTTATTAGTGGCTTGTCGTTAGTGGCGCATTTGAAATGCGCCACTAAACGCAAAAACAGTGCGCCACTATAAGGCTATTCCCTAGTAGTGAATATGTCGCATCGCGAAGAAAATTTCGGGAAGAACACACGAAACAACAAACTAAAACAATGACTCCGATGCAATCTAAGTTATGGCAAAACTAGAAACCCTAATATTTTTGTATGGCTTTTTCTGGATAGGACGAAAACAAAAACGAGCTAATAGATGGATTTGGTGGATGCTTACCGAGGAAACACTGGAAATCTGATAACAAGATGACATGGGGTGGCCCGATCTTCTCAGTAAGCGGACGGTGAATATGAGGGCGATGATAGATAACTTGTATGTAGCCGATGAACTCTCCTCGCTAGATCCCTGTTGCCAATGCGACAGCTCTCTACCCTTTGTATATTCACAACTTCACACATTTGCGCAACGTAGCCGTCGACCACGAGACGGTAATTTGCAATCTACTAATTCCCAGTGGAACAACAGATCACACAAAACTTGCAGTAGCAACACTTCAGATCGATACGAATTGAAGTATATGATTCAAGATGAAAGCTTGAAGCTATTCTCAAGAACTAGGGTTTATCTAAACGTGGTCTGACCCTAAAACTCGTGGGAGATGGGTATTTATAAGCTAGGGGGATACAAGGGCCGCAGCCCGTCTGATCTGCGCGTCACAACTTCACACACTTGCGCAACGTAGCCGTCGACCACGAGACGGTAATTTTCTATCTACTAATTCCCAGTGGAACAACAGATCACACAAAACTTGCAGTAGCAACACTTCAGATCGATACGAATTGAAGTATATGATTCAAGATGAAAGCTTGGAGCTATTCTCAAGAACTAGGGTTTATCTAAACGTGGTTTGACCCTAAAACTCGTGGGAGCTGGGTATTTATAAGCTAGGGGGATACAAGGGCCGCAGCCCGTCTGATCTGCGCGCAGGCAGTTTCGGACGTCTGTCACGTCGGACGTCCGAAACGTGTCGGAAATCCGACTCTGGCGGTGAGGTGTCCTGGATTGGGAGTTCTTCTCGAGGACCTTCATGTCGGACGTCCGTCATATGTCGGACGTTCGATGCGTCGGACGTCCGAATCCTGTCGGAAATCCTTCTTCGGTTTTGGAGGTCTTCTGGATACGGAGGTCGCCATCCTTCTCGCTGATGTCGGACGTCCGAAATGGGTCGGACGTCCGAAAGTTGGAGCATGTCTCATCTTCTCCTCCTTCTGGATCCTCGTCTTCGTCATGATACCTGATTATGCAAACATACAAAGATTTAGGCAGTATAAAATTCTCATTGTATAACATGTTAGAATCAACTAAGAGCGAATTCACCTGTTGTTCTATCAACTTTGCACGAGCTCTTGTAATAGGTCTAATTCTGATGTCATCATCCTTCTTCCTTGTAGAATCAACTTGTTCTTCATGACGAACTAGAGATGTGTTGTTAGTAGGGATGTCCTCATCAGACTGTTGGTCCCGCCGACCGCGGGTTCTCCGGGTGCACAACTCAGCCGGCCCGTCATCCTTGACTTCATCTGCGTGCCTGCCGGCTGCGGAATTCCTGGGAGTAGGATATTGTAGCTTGTCGGCCGACCTCGGCGTGAAGAGCGCATAGCCCATAGGCCATAGCCTCCTCCAGGGGTTAGGCTTGACAACTATCGTGTTGTCTCATCTTGTCCGTAGGCCATAATGCCGTTGGAGTAGCTGCACAGAGGTCACACTCTCCGCTCAGTCGGGGATGTGACCTTACATGCAGAGGTGCAAATCTTATGGGATTGCCTCTGACAACCTCGGGCCGGTTGCGCCCAGCCGGCCTTTGATCAATGCTTGTCTCTGGGTGCGGATCCTGTGGGCCGCCTGATTGCCGTGGGCAGGCTGCCCGCAGCCGGGAGGCGACTGATGTCTTGGCCAGTCGGCAGCCAGCTAGCGCATCCGGCCCATGAGCTAACCGGCGTCCTCTAGCAGGCCACGTCCTTTGTCTTGAAAGCATATTTCGCCTACTTAGGCCTACCTGGGGTCATCCCCGGACATGGTGGTTGCGAAAAACAAAACATTTTCTTTCAAGGAGACGGCTGTTGGCCCAAACCTCGACATTGCCGAGTACTTTCCGGCAACGGCGTTGGTGACCGACGAAGACGACAATGAACGAAGTGAGATGCCCACACATACAACACCACTGTACAAGCAAGCTGGTGGATGGATCTTTGAGCACCTGCACGTACACGCCTAATCAAGCACCCAAGTTGATGGATCGATTCTTCATGATACACACGCACGTACTAAGATGCAAGCCGCCGGGTAGCACACGCGAGACGCCGAGTTATGGCCACGGGGCTCCCGTCTATATTTTGTATTGATTTCTTGGTGTAAAGATTACAAGGGGATACAAGGATATATATATTAGCTAGCTAGACAAACTAATACTAATCCTATACGGTGACTATGTTGAAGCCGACACGGACAGTAGCATGTAACCGGACATGTCACAATACTAGTTCGTGTTTATTTCCAATAATGGCTAGAATCATCGAATTGCCAACTTTTGACGACTCTATATTGCACTGTGATTCTTGACGATTCCCGAGGTAGAGATGAGTTTTTTTTTGCGACTTTGATTCTTCGTGTAGTGATTTTTCAGAATCGGGTCAAAAGAACCGGCCCTTAAAGGCCGGCGCTAGGAACTTTCACCAAGTAAAGTATTATATTTGATCCGTTTTATCATTGTGTGAGGCAGTCTCAACCATGAAACTGTTTGGAACAAAGTTATACTGATCCTTTCGTTCCAAATTACTTGTCACTCAAATGGATGCATCTAAAATTAAAATAAAACTACATGTAATCAATCGGATTAAAATTAAAGGCAGCCTTTGGATCCCACCTTAGAGGCAAGGTAGCCTTTAAGAACATGGCCAACGCTCCACTCTCGACGGGTGGCTCACCTTCCACGTAGATTTTAGTGGTTCATGATGGGTAAAAGTGCTGCTTGGAAAGGAGTCTGACTCCTCCTGACGTAGAGCTGCTCAAGCCGGCTTCAAGTCTATGAAAAGCGAGCGAGAGAGCCCACAAAATGAAAGGAAAATAGATTTATTTAAGAGGTGGAGAATTTGTGCAGGAGAAAGATGAAGCTTTGTTCCCCATTTCCTTCCAAGTTGAGCAACCACGCGGCTTTCCGACCTCAAATTCACTATTTCTCCACCTCTCCTCGCCACTTGACGCTCTGGCCGGCCGCGATTTGCTTGGGTGTCCCACGGCTGCGGGGTATAGATCGCGAGGCGTGGCAGTAGAGCACGGGCAGGCTGCGGCATGGCGGTGTCAAATCTGCATACGGCTATGGACATTCTGAGCTTGGGGAACTTGGAGGAGCAAGGTCGGCTGCTGCGGGTGGAGCCCCTGCTCTCGGATCTCAAAACCGCCGTCAGCGGCGTCATGGCCATGGAGGAGACGCCCGCTGGCATGATCGAACTCACGTACGACGAACGTGTCCGATCTGCCAGCGCACGCCTCCGCCAGGTTCTGCAAGAGATTTTGGCAAGGAATCCCCTTTTCCGCCATGGGATCGCCGGTAAGCTGAGTAGTTTGATTGCGGATTTCAGAGGGATAGTATCATCGCCTTCCACGCTTGCGTACAACTCTGGAATCAGGTGCCTCCCTGAAGGCAACCTCGTCAACCTGGGTAATTCAAGTGTGGTGGATCCGAGTCAGCTAGCTAATCTGAAGGTGGTGGATAAGATGGTGAGGATATTGATCGGTGACAGAAGTAGTGGTGGTGGTGGTGGTGGACGGTTGTTTCTGCCACTCGCAGGGGAGCCTGGATCTGGAAAGACCCTTTTGGCACGCACCTTGTTCAATGATGCTAGGGTCCTGGACAAGTTTTTTCTGCGAGCTTGGGTGGATGTTTCACAACGCTTTGATGTCTCCCCGATCTCGCGGCAAATTTTAGTTGCGTTGGGAGTGAGCATTGCCATTGAAGATCAAGCTTTTCTAGATAGCCTTCTGCAGAGAGCTATGAGCGGCAAAAGATATTTGGTGGTTCTAGATGATGTGTCCAACCAGCATTTTGAAAAATGTTTCAACCTGATAAAGCTCCTACCACCAATGGGTACACTGGTACTCACTACTCGAATCCATGCTGTTGCTGCGCTGTGCGTGGCCACACCTGAACCAGATCGCTTGAACCCAGTGGAAAAACAGCCGCCTCTCACATTTGTGCATATGTGTAGAGATGCACATGATAGATTGAACCCAGTGGAAAAACAGCTGCAGTCCAACTTTTTGCGTCTGTGGAGAAATGAACATGATAGCTTTGTTATGCGGAGTGCCCATTCTAGCTACTTCCATCTTCCGTTTGAGCTGAGAAAATGCCTTCTGTTTTGCTCAATGTTCCCTCCGAGTTACGAGTTTGACCCTGAAGAATTAACTGATCTCTTGAACGCTCAAGGCCACATTCCACCCACCCTCCAAGATTCTCAAGCCCAACGTACAACCTTTCTCCAGACACTCTTTGATGAGTGCTTTCATCCAGTGGGGGAGTCTGAAAACGCAACTGGGAAGCCTACATACAGGATGCACACTATATTGCATAGGTTCGCTCAGATTGTTGATAGACGCAGTGAACCTCTACCAGCGTCCACAGGAATTTGGGAAGAATTCTCACTTCAGCATTTCCCAGTTCAGCATTTATCAGTACACAGCATAGATGTTGGATTGCTTCGATTCAAAAAACTGAGGACTCTAATCTTACTTCCAAAATTCTCACCTCGAAGAGATCATAATCTTAGAAATCCCAAGGTTGATGTGCTCCCGCAATGGTTCTGTCAGTTATTCAGACATTTGAATGCTTTGAATTTGCAAGACAGTAATATCAGCACACTCCCTAGAAAATTTGACATGATGTCCAACCTGATATATCTTAACCTCTCATGGACAGATATAGAAAACGTTCCTGCATTTGTCTCGAAGCTGCAGTGTCTTCAAACTCTCATACTCTCTCACTGTGAAAAGCTCCTGAAACTGCATGGAACTATCAGCAAGCTTGTTCAGTTACAAAAGCTAGACCTCGAAGGTTGCTACTATCTTGCAGAATTGCCTCTGAGCATGAATAAAATGAGGAGCCTTCAGCATCTCAATGTTCATGAGTGCTCATCACTGATGAGAATGCCGTGCAATATGGGCCAACTGATGAATCTCCAAACAATGTTGGGATATGTTGTTTCGAACGACGATGGAAGATCAATCTCAGAATTGCAATCACTGACGAACCTCAAGAAGTTGAGTCTGAAAGGCCTTGAAAATATTTCAGATGTTGCTAACGCAATAAGTGTGAGGCTACAAGAAAAAGTGGAGCTTGAGTCACTGGTACTTCAATGGAACAGGAGTGTTGATAATACTACTAATTCAATGGTGTCTGAAGTCCTTGAATTGCTTCGACCAAACGAACAGTTGAAAACACTGGACATTGTTGCATATGAGGGGAATGATCTTCCATCTTGGATGACAAGCAGTGTTATATATCTTGTTTCCTTGGTTGAGATCAGATTACTCAATATCAAGGTTTGTGAAACATTGCCACCACTTGGGTTACTACCACTTCTGAAAATAATTGAGATAAGTGGAGCTGAAGCCATCAGTTCAGTCAATAGTTTTTATGGTGCCGATGGCACGTTCCCTTCCTTGGAGAAACTAAATTTCTCTTACATGTCTAACCTAGAACTATGGGAACAGCCACATAGTGGGCCTGTATTTCCATGTTTGGCAGAAGTGACAATCATCCAGTGCCCGAAGTTAGTAATTCACGTGGAGCTTCCATCAGTTAAAAAGTTGATCTTGTGTATGAACAACAAAATTCTTCATGATTCAAAAGGATCTCTGGGAAACATGGCACATAGTCTGAAGTATGTCTCAGTTTCATTCTGTCAAGAGCTCAGAGCATCTTCGTATTGTGAGGGTCTGAAGGATCTGTGTAGGCTTGAAGGATTGGAGATTTGTGGATGTGACAACATGACATGCCTGCCACATGGTTTGCAACATCTTTCCTCTCTCACAAGATTAACCATTGTGCACTGCAACAAACTGGAAACTATACCAGATTGGTTGGAAAACCTACCTTCTCTGCTCCTGGTGCGGTTGTCTTCTTGTCCTATGTTGCACTCATTTCCTGAAGGCTTGAGACAGCGCTGTTGCATAGAAGCTTGCCCAAAGTTGTCATTGCAGCCATTAGGTACCCTAATATGCCATCATTTTGAAGCAGATCATTAGCGTTGGTTTTAGAAACTGTGATTTTTGATTCATTGGATAGATTTTGTATTGTGCGCAATACTTGCAACCTGTTAAACATACACTGATAGGAATTATCCTTCAATCATCTTAGTCAAATATTTCAAACCATCAAATTATGCTCGACTGCCCAATTTCACTTTTCGTGCTCAGTATTAAGTTCACGCTCATGTGTTTTGGACTTACCTTTTCCCCTGCAGAATGCAAATATTTATTATAAAAATGCTAGATTAGGACAGTGGATCACTTTAAAATCCTCAAAAGCTTCATGAAGTTTGTAACAAGTTGTTGTAAATATTTGCCTTATTCATTCCACCATCACGGTGGTAAAATTGGAAGATGACTTTCTTTTGAAGATTAGTAGATGATTGATCAAAATAACTCTAGGTTTTCATGACATGCAATCCAGTGGATACCTTGTTGACGTAATTCATCATTAGCTTGTTATTCAAGATTTGGTTACAATAAATGGTTTTTCCATTTCAATATTTAATTAATATTTCTGAATCTTTTACTTAGAAGCTGTTGCTACTTTTATTGGTGTGGAAGAAACATGTGTGATTTATATTACATATTATTTCTTTGAATAATTGTTTTTCAGCATATTGACAATGAAAATTTAACTGTAGCTGCTGAATCTGATAATATTGGTACGGAGGAATCTACGGCAAGTGAGATTATCTTTGAAAAGTCCAGCGAAAGTAAATCTGCCAACATGGTTGCCTCTGATTTGGTGCAGCCTGACCTCTGCAGTATTGTGATGAACATTCCAGGGTTCACCGAAGAACAGCTCGGTTGTGTGTGTTCCCACCTTCTTCGCAATGAAGCACAGAGTAAGGAATTTGTGGATATGACTGAACCACTTCGAATATGGTGGATTAGAAATGTTTTAGCCAAGCACTATATTGACAATGTAAGATTAACTGCGGCTGTCAAATATGATAATATTGGTAAGGAGGAATCTACGGCAAGTGAGAATATCTCTGGGAACTCCCGTGAAAGTAAATCTGCCAACATGGTTGCCTCCGATTTGGTGCAGCCTGAGCTCTGCGGTATTGTGATGAACATTCCAGGTTTCACCGAAGAACAACTTGTTTGGGCGTTGTGCCACCTTATTGACAATGAAGCACATAGTGAGGCCTTTGTGGATATGACTGAACCATTTCAAATCCAGTGGATTACAAATTTTTTGGCCAAGCACTATCAACATTGATTTTAATGGCTGTTGGCTCTTAAGATTTACTGATAACTGATCAGTGACGATAATGTTGGAAGAGGTTAAGTACTGCCTTTTGTTCCAGCTTGTGGCCCTTAGCTGTGAATCTGTGATAATAATATTGTAGACACATACATTCACTTGTATACCAGGGAAGCGTGAGATATTGACACTGGGCAATGAGAAGTGCTGATACATCACAGATATGGAAGAATATGTGAAGTAGTTGATGCTATTTGTTACACACGAAAGAGCCATGATGTACTAGTTAAAAATGAATGAATTTGCTCAACAACGACGCAATGATGTCTCCCCACCTTGCTAATTGTGTCAGCTTGCTGTGGTGGAGTTTTCAGTCAAGGTTCGTGATGGGTCACTCGTTGATTGGTGTTGCTCCTGTTGTGCCAAGGGGCTTGTACGCACGCCGGTTTGGTGTGTTAGGATTTTTTTTAGTGCTGGTATTGTTTGATCCCTCGACGACACACCACTTCCACCCTCCTTCATGGTGTTGGTCTCTTGGTTTTTGCTAGCTAGGTAGTGCCTTCCTCGGGGCGTCCATATATTCTCACCCTATGTAATCTTCCCACTTTTGTGGTTTTTTTAACCCGGTTTCCCTCACGAATAGGGTCAACTTGTTAAGGTTTTCGATCCGGTTTCCCTCATAAACCGAATCATGGTTTTTGACCTTGTTTTCCTCATAAAAAGGATCATTTTATTTGAATAGAGATCAATATTCAGGTGGAGGCTCCTCCTCCCCGGGTGACATATTCAAAAAATATATATTTTTTGAAGTGGGGGGGGGGTCATCCGACAAGGGAAGTGTCCCACCCCTCTATGCCAGAGGAGTCATGCAAGAACTCCAATTGGTTGCCTTGAGCACGAGCCAGGGGGGTCTACCTAACCTGGCCCCACCAGGCTTGCCCCCCATCCCCCCATTGAAGCCAAGGAAGGCGGCCCATTAGAATCCTTTTGGAACCTCCTGGAACGTTTCAGAATCTTTCCTGAGCTTTTCTCGAGTTTCAGAATTTTCTGTTACTTTTCAAAGCACTTTTGGATATCACTGTAACACTTTGGAACTGACCGAAACACTTTCAAGATCCTCCAAAACACTTTAGGAACCGTCTGTGAGGGTACCCGATGCGTGTTGGTACAAGCGCACTCTTGACCATATAAAGCCCGTATGATGACACACACTTAAACATATTGCAGATCGGAGTCCCTACTCGACCCTTCGAGTCCCCCAGGCACTCGGGGGACTACTGACGAGGGGATACCCCCATGAGTCTCCTCCGTGAGGGTACCCGGTGCGTGTCAAGACTGGTGGCCCACTAGAAGCTTCGAAGCGCCCAGCATCAACCTGCCAAGCCCACCCGAGGCACCGACGATTGAAACCTCCTTGGAGTCCAAGACCAACGTGGATTCCAAGACTTGGCGTGCAAGACTAATTGGAATAGGAAATCTCTTTGTAAAAATAGACGGACTCCTCGAGACCTGGCCTAGTATATAGAGACTCGGAGAGGGGACGTCTAGGGCATCCAATACATCTCGCAACACCTCTGGCCTGAGCAATCTCGCCGGAACCACCACTGTAATCGTCTCCATCATATAATACATCGAGAAGGAAGTAGGAGTTTTACCGATCGAGGGCACTGAACCTGGGTAAATCCCTGTCTCCTGTTAGCCGACGAGATCACCAACATCGCACTCCTTTCCCTTCAATCAACCCAGGGTACCTAACCATGGGATTTGATGAGTCTCAACCTCGTCAGTTGTCCTCGGCGACGGCGAGGGCACACCCGAGGCCCCATTGAGGCCACATCGGTGTGGTGGATCAGGGAGACAAGGGGGAGGAGACAATCATGATGGCGGACACACGTGGCATCTCAAAGGCTGCACCGCAACTACAACTAATTAAATGATGAAAGTTTAGCAACAAAATGCTAAACACATATGCATTGAAGAATTTAGTTGCTAAGCGTTTTCATGCATTTAGCACATCATCTAAGCATCTATGCACTCGAAGAAGCCTCAGATAATCATAGAAACAAAATTCGAACAAAGGTTCCCTAATCAATATCAAGACTACCAAGGAATTCATCGTTGTTGAAGGAACTAATTCCTCACAAAAATAGGGAACTAATTGGTTAACTGTGAATACGCAACATTAACCTTATATGTGCACAAGATGCTGATTAGTACGTACTTCATCGTCATTCTAGTTAAATTACAAATCTCCGGCGGCCTGCTGAGTTAGTGCTTCCAAGACTGCTATTTTTATATAGCACAAGTTGTACTTTTCTATTGATATGGTAGAACAAGTTGTGCAATTATTGGCTAGTAAAATATTGATAGCACAAAAAAATTAAACCATTTTGTTATAGACAAAGGAAAGAAGCCAAGAAGTTGCTTGGTTATTTTCTCAGCTCTAGATGAGGAAGTGCCAATTATTGGTGGTATTAGGTAGAGTTTTTTCTGGTTTTATTCTTTTACACACCTGCCCACTTGACTGCCCAGCGTTGTCGTAATCCAACGTTGTCATCAACAATGTATACTTTCGGTTTGGATCCGAATCTTTTTCCTGTAATGAACATTATCATGGCGAGGAAAAAAATGATATCTTTGGATGCTCCGTCATCACCAGCCGTGTTGAAAATTTCCTGTCGTTTTCTAGGCAAGCAGGCGGGAGTTTCGTGGATAAACCCCATGCATGTGCATCTCCACCAATAGTCCAGTTGTTAACCTCGCACTTCGATTTAATTACAGGCCTCTCGATCACAGTAAAATTCGTTGTGACAGAAGTAACTTCTCGAATGTTGTCCAGCAATAAGCAGCAACATATAGCGTTGATTAAGTGATAATTCAGCGCTAACACATACTAGTACAATGTAATGGTTTACGGTACGAATTAGAAATATGTATCTGAAAACTGTTGCAACCTGAGAGACGGATTCAGTATTTCAGTATGAGCAGCCAGCAGCAACTCTCCTAGTTCTTGGCATGGATTACTCACCCTTCAAGGTCCTAATGATTGTGAGTTATTTCCATCACCAACAGCATCATCTTCAAGGGGAGAGAGTGTCCAAATTGTCAGCCAGAACACAAGAATTTTCATCCGGCACCGACGCTATCCGGGGAATGGCTCTGTAGATGGTTGTTAAACCAGGTTTTAACAGTGATATATAAGCATACAGAAAAGATATATTGGTGTACAAGACCTACTTTTAGACCCGGGCACACACCCCTTTCCATTATTATTATAACGAAAATACACCAGTTCGGTAAAGTTACCCAGAGAAGGGGAAAGGGAAAATGGGGAATATGATCAATGACGTTGGGAAACCCACAACCTAAAGGCTCGGATCGAGCCCCGACTATGGGGCGAAAACCCAACGCCATTGACCATCCAAAAACAGTACACCATATTACAACCAGCATCCACATGACAGTTCCAACAGCCCAATGCTATCATATCACCCAAAATACAACATATCTAAGATCACATAACCAAAGTGAGTTTCAACGATCTTCACCCCTCACCGCCTCGCATATCCTCATCATCTGGGAAGCATTTGCTTTCAGCATCGTCGCCCCCGTCTTCAAGTCTTCAGTATCCGCCGCCGTCTTCTGTAGACCTTCCCAATATAAAATATGCGAACATGCCAAGTAAACTACCTCGAAAGGAGATTTCAAAGTTTTAAACTCAAAGGTGGCTCTGTTACGACAGTTCCATATAGCCCAGCATATAGCTCCCAAACCCAGAGTATACAAAGCCTCCCCTTCAGGGAACAGAGCAAAACACCATGTGAAATATTGCCATATGTTATTAGGGAAATAATCGACACCGAAAACGGACGCTACAGTCCTCCAAACCACTCTCGCAACTGGACAAGTAAAAAACAGATGTTCTCTTGTTTCCAAACCAGAGAAAAAAGAGCATTTGGGATTACCCATCCACTTTCTCTTCTTCATTGCTTCACGAGTAAGAACAGCATCCTAGTGGAGCTGCCATAAGAAAATCTTAATCTTAAGAGGGATTCTGGCATTCCAGACCCATCGATAATCACAACCATGAGGAGAATTCTCAAGCAATACATACACTGATTTTGTTGTAAATTTCTTTTTATGCCCTAGACCCCATGACACTTCGTCATCATCTGTCGAGGTACACATAGTGCTTCAGTATCTCAACACAGTTGTCCACTGATTGCGAAGATCAGTAGTCAGGTTACGGCGAAAAATCTCAGCCTTAGTAGCTCCCAAACCTTGTACCACCGTACAGTTTGGAACCCGGCAGATAGCAAATAGATCAGGGTACCTTCTACAAAACGGCTCACCTTCATCAATTTTTCATGCCACATATCAGCCAGGTTTCCAGATTTAACTATAATCTTCCTCCCCTTCATATAAGTGTCTTTCACCTTCATGATCGCTTTCCAGCATGGAGAGTCATTGATTTTCATTCTGACAGTAGACACACTATCATCTTTAAAGTATCTGGCCCGAACCACATCCTGCCACAGCCCCTTATATTTCTCAAGCTTCCACCACCATTTTGTGAGTAAACTCACATTCTGTCTGTGTAGGTTTTTTACACCTAGACCACCTTTTTTTCTTTGATCTACAGACCCGGTCCCATCTCACCATATAGTACTTCCTCCGATCCTAAAAAAGTGTCTTGAAAAAACAACTAGGATAGTTATAACTTATAGTGTAACTCGCGACACTTTTTTAGGATCGGAGGGAGTATCTTTTTTTCCATTATTAGCTTGCCAGAAAAACCTCCGCCGATGCGAATCAAGTTTCTTAATCACAGTTTTGGGGATTAGAAACATCGACATATAGTAAAAAGAGACACTGGACAGGTTCGCATTGAGCAAAATTAGCATGCCTTCCGAAGAAGATACATTTCCTAACCATGAATCACATTTCAGGAGGAACTTTATATCCAAAAAATCCCAATCCGCACATCTAAGATAAGAGTATCCTACAGGAACTCCCAGATATTTCATCGAAAAATGCCCAATTTGACAATTGAACAAATTCGAATAAGTTTCTAACATCTGGTTATCACCACCCACACATAAAATTTCACTTTTGAGGAAATTAATTTTCAACCCTGACATAAGCTCAAACATGTATAACAGAAGTTTAAGATTCAGGGCCTATTCTATCTCATGCTCGATGCACAATACCGTATCATCCGCATACTGTAATATAGCAATACCACCCTCAATCAGGTCCGAGGCAAGACCAGTGATTAAGCGGTTTCTTTGTGACACCCGCACCATCTTACTCAAACACTCCGCAACGATGTTAAAAAGAAAGGGGATCACCTTCTCTCACCCCTTTGAAACTACGAAAGTATCGACCCGTTGTGTTGTTAAGTTTCACACATACCGTGCCCCCTTCCAGCACCTCACGCATCCAAGTGATCCAGCGAGTCCCAAAACCCCACAACTTTAAGCATTCCAAAAGGAAATCCCAATTCACCTTATCGTACGCCTTTTCAAAATCCAACTTCAACACCACCCCAGTTCTTTTTTTAACATGGGTATACTGCAGGATCTCATGAAGTGTGAGTACCCTATCCATGATGTTCCTATTCTTAATAAAGGCATTTTGATGTAGGCTAAAAAGATTTCCAGCAAACATCGCCGCTCGATAATCTAGCACCTTGGTCACAAGTTTATATGGACACCGAAGAAGACAAATGGGTCTAAACTGTTGAATCTTCTTAGCACCAGTTACTTTAGGCAAAAGGGTAATGACCCCATAGTTCAGCCTATGAAATTCTAAAGACCCCTCATAAAACGCCCTGAAAATGGCCATATTATCTCCCTCAACTATATTCCAATAGGTTTGATAGAACTCCGCAGGAATATTATCCATTCCTGGAGCTCTATTGCTCTTCATAGAAAACAGAGCATCTTTAACTTCTTTCACCGAAAAAGGTTGTTCAAGAACCGCAACGTCAGCCTCATTTAGTTTTTCATCCACCCCCCACATGTCCTGATCCATCATCAGCAAATTACCCGGGGCAGGTCCAAACAGTTCTTTATAGAACTCAGTTGCATGGTTCTATCAGTACCTTCGATTACTCTATCCCCCACAGTCAGGGAATGCACAGTGTGTTTCCTCTTATTACCATTAGCAATTTTTTGATAATAAGCAATATTTTGATCACCCTGAAGCAACCACTTCTCATGAGATTGATGTAATGAGTATAGCTCTTCATTAATTAAAAGTTCATTTAACTCTACCAGAATCTCCATCTTTTCCTCAAGAAGATTCGGTGTTAAAGGAGCACTTTCCTCCAAAACCTCAATAAGAGTAAGCCTCTCTCTTAACTCTTTTTTCCTCTTCTTGGAATGGCCAAACATGTGGGAACCCCATCCCTTAAAGTATTTTTTAAATCTCTTAAGTTTGATATTAAGAACATCAACAGGGTTATTTGATCTCACAGGTTGTCTCCAGATCTCAGCCACTTTAGGCAGAAAATCCTCATTTTTTAACCAACTCACTTCAAAACAAAATTCCCTTTTCAACGGGGTTTTGCACGCATTTGAGTCAGTTTCCAGTAACAAAGCATTATGATCAGAGATGTCTCTCACAAGCTTTCTAACCGTTACTTTGGGAAACAAATCCTCCCAATCACTAGACATCAAAATTCTATCAAGCTTTTCCAAAGTGGGGTGACTTTGTTTGTTAGACCAAGTGTATATCCCCCCCCCCCCGAGGTGTGAATTTCACAAAGATTCAGGGAGTTTATAATCGAATTTAACAAATCAACATAAGGAGGAGCATGCCAGTTCTTATTCTTTTCCCTACAATGTTTCAAAATGTTAAAATCACCTCCCACAATATAAGGAACCGGGATATGGCCACAGATATCAGCAAATTCTGTTAAGAAACCCTGTTTCTGCTCCTCATGAGCAGCCCCATAAACAACACAAACAGACCAGGGAGATTTATTAGCAATATCAAATAAATTGACTTGCAAGATATACTGCCCCATAACCCAAGAGATAATATCAAATTTATTACTCCTCACCCCACAAAGAATCCCACCAGACCTCCCAACAGAAGGGATAAAATCCCATATGAATCTTTTATAAGTGTCCATCTTCCTCATAAAGCTATCTTTATAGGATTTCTTATGAGTTTATTGCAGACAAACAAAATCCAAAGAATAATCACCAATCATTTCCAGGAGACAAGTTCTCATACCTTTTTTACCCACACCCCTACAATTCCAAAATAGGCCATTCATTATTTTTTATTTTTTTACCTTTCCCTCTTCCTGCAGCCCTGCTAGGAGATTGAGCAGTAACTATAGGGTCAGAAGGAAACAACCCCCCAGGAGCCTGACTTCTCGTCACGGGACGAGATATCACCACCGATTTTCTTTTTTTCTTACTTTTTTTAGATCTCCCAGACGTCCATTTTTCCTCAAGTTCCTCAGGTTCCTCTCCCCAAGAAGTGGACACAGGCGTACGCTCCCCCTTACCATTCGTAATAAACGTAGGTGCACTATCTAGATCACCCATCGAAGGACCAACAATCGAATCACAAGAATCTCTAGTTCACGTATCACATCCGCACAAGTAAAATTATCATCAGGTATTGAAACACCCATTCTAGAGCACGCAACATTAGCTCAGGATCGGACAGGACAACAAAAGACTTTTTCTTAAGAGGAGTACCTTCCAAATTGTGTTTCCTCGTCAGTGCTATCGCCCGGTCTCCCACCTTCTCGCCCGTACGCTGCAGGTTCCTCTTGCTAAATCGCACTTCAGTAGCCAGTGGAGGTGTAGATAAGACCTCACCATGCGTATCATTAGGCGAAGAAGGGAGCTGTACCGTATAGGACACGGGCTCCACATTCTCTCACCCCTCAGATTCTCCCAACTCTTCCACCTGAGCACTGGAAATTATCGAATTATAGCACCCACCAGTAAGGAAACCTGGCCAACTCATAGAAGGATTTTTATAAATCACAGAGGGCAATTTGTACATCATACACACCTGTACATCATCATTTTCCTTAGCTTTTTTCTCATATTCCACCAGCCAGCTCATGGGGCCTGGCTCCATCAGATCAATATCAGCCGTTTCAGCCATATTTTCCATAAGCATGGTGCTATCATCATCCTCATATTCACTGGATTCAGGATCATCCATAGCTGCATCATTTTCCACAACACCATCTTTTCTTTTTTCCTCAAATTCTTTTTGTTGGGGTTGGGGGCAGAAAACACAAATTTTTCATAACCTACGAGACCCATACCCAAGACCTATGCTATGCTGATGCAAGTAACGGACAGAAATAGATCACATACCAGTACGTAGTCCGTTAAGCGGGAAACGTTCCCGCATGAACGTGGTTGGTGTAGTCGTACCGGCAATCCCCGATGCCGCGCAGATCCACGATGACTCCTGTAGCCACCCGATCCTTGTAGACCGATGAAGGGATTACGTCCCCGTCGGAACGTTGTTGATGAAGATCTCGCGATACGACCACGACGATGAAGTAGCACCACAAGTGTAGTGCCTCGCGGAATTATACACATACAGTATACCCGACGTCCCTCCGGGCTCCAAACCAATAGAGCAGCGGAAAGAAGATAGATTCGGATCCCGATTCCAGCAGCACGACGGCGTGCGTATAGTGGAGAAATCCCCAACCAAGTGTAGACTCCAAACAAGGGGAGTCCACTCGGGGAAGGAGAAAGGAGGGAGAGAGAGATGAGAAACTTGTCTCAAATCAATTTGTATGAAGAAAAAGGGCACCCTACCCCTCCTTATATAGGCCAAGGAGGGGTGCCACCTCCCCTCCACTTCCGGGGTGGGACTAATCCCAAAGGAGGGGGGTTTTGGCGCAGCCCTAGGGGGGTGGGCCCCCTCATGGCGCCATGGCCCATGGGGAAGGACTCCCTCTCCCCCTAATGGGCCCTATAAGGCCCATATGCCTTTTAATTCATTTTAATTATATTTAATTATATTTTAATATTTAATTCAGATAATTAAATAATAAAACATATATTAAACATTATTAAATATATTTGGAACCTTTCAAAACACCCGGAACAACTTCCGGCCTTCATCGGAAAAATTCCGGTGTTCTCTCCAATTTCTCCGGTGATCCCGAATCAATCCTTACTGCGTCGAGTACCCTTAAGTGTAACACCCTACGGTCCGGGAAACAGAAGACATGATCGAGACAATTCTCATTGATCAATGACTAATCAATTGGACCTGGTTACAATCCTTGATAGCCCCTGCGCTTCCATCTAATGAACTTCAATCGCTGTTGGATCCGTTAACCGTGTGCCTGTTCCCTTTGTCCTATGGTACTTTGCTTGTCGGAGGTTTGATCATCGGTATCCAATATACCTAGTTCGTCCTTGTTCTCAACAAACAAGTTTACTCGTTCCCGTGATATTACAACTCCGTGACCTAGTCACACGTTTGCAAACTTTATGATGTAACATCATCGAGTGGGCCCAGAGTACCTATCCGTCACACGGATGGACAAATCCCGCTTTGATCTATTTGCATACTCATCAACCATCTATTTTGGAATACCCAAAGTGCGCCGTTATGGCCAGCATATTTCAGTCAGGCGGTGGGATACAAAACAAAGTCTCCTCATAGATGACAATTACGTATGATCATTACGGTCAGAGGATCTGGTCACTACGTTATAGTTATCGCAATGTCGAACTATGTGACTTGATCACATCGCAACACTTCTGGTGGGTGTATGTCCATCATATCATTATCCAATGATACGACTCCATTGTCAACAGACGCCATTGTCTCATGATCAGGAAACCTTGATCATCAATCGTCCAATGGACTAGTATACTAGGGTTTACTAGGGACCTGGTTGTTTGTATACCACACCTGTATTAATGTTTCCGCTTAATACAGTTATAGCATAGTATCAAACGTATTATGAACTAATGGAATATGCTTGATAAAACATATTTTATTTTCCTCTAGGGCACATTCCCAACACTTTTTTCTCATTTATAATTTTTTTCTTTCTCCACAACACCCATAGTTTTTTGTTTTTTGGCTAACGCATTCTCACAATCATCACTCACTTTAGATGTCATTTTCTCACGCTTAGGGTCACGAGTCACCACAATGTCGATCTCGTAAAAGAAATCATAAAAAGCTTCCCCCAGGAATGCCTCAACAACCGGAGGAATCTCATCGACATTCCTGCATCCCATCCGAACCCTAACCGAATCAGGACGATATAGAGTAGAGTAATCGATTTCCAGAGGAACACCAACCAAAGAAGAAACATAAGCCACATTTCGTTCACTCCTCCTGTCAGTACGGATATTGCCCACTTTCACACAGGCCACTTCCATAATTCCTTTGGAACCCACATTCACAGACCAGAGAGCTAATTTAACCACCACACCACAAGACTTGAGGTTCATGAAATCGTTATAACACACTCTTTTAACATCTCTATAGCTAGGAAATCTCATCACATATGTCCCAGGGCCAATTGGCCTGGCAGTACAACGCCAATCAGTGGCCAAGTACTCCTTAAAAGCAATCTCAAGTTGTCTAGGAGTTGCATCCCCCTCAACCAGAGTAATAACCACACTCGTAGACCTCTCTTGCTTCTGTTTAGCCGTACATGAATCAGGAATATAATAGAACCCCTGGCCCCTAGCCTGAAATGCACACATCGGTGCAACACACTCCCACGGCAAGAAAACACTGCATCCATACGCAAGATGCCCTAAATTGTTGCAGCGCTCACAGTAAGCTAACGGAAAACTCGCAGGAGAATGGCCAGAACCCTTGCAAATCAAGCATACAACAGAGGATATGGACTGTATCACCTGGTTGGCTTGAGGAGGCGCCTCCTTGCGTTTCTCCACCGCCGGGATCGAAGCTTTCGGCGACGCCTTGTGGATCGGAGGGGCGGAGGAGGAGGCATGGCTTTCTCCACCCAGACCCCGGGCCCCCCTTCCCTGCACCTGAGCTCTTGCTCATGCTGGATTTCGCCGCCACCGCCGCCTCCCAGCGCCCCGACTCCACCGACGACGACTTGTCGATGTGGTTGGACGAGCTTCCATCCTCCTCGAACTCGCGCTTCCACTGATTGTTCCATCGGCCAGCACCGCGTCCCATGCGCCCGTCTCCTCTTCCCATCCGGCCATCTCCACGCCCCATCCGTCCAGATCCGAAACCCTCACGGCGCCCGCCCGGTAACCACTGCCACCGCCGCCTTCTCCCATCACCGGCGAGTAAGGAGCAGCAGCGACCGAGGCGAAAGACCTGCGGTCTCCCCTGATCTTCCCCTCCCACCACTCGAAGGCTGAAGAGGTGGATCTAGGTTTTCGTGGCGCCGCCCAGAGGTGGGAGAGGGTTGCGTCTAGGTCAAGAAGGGGCGGAGAGATTGGGGGAGGCTTTATACCTGCCATGGCCAGCACGCCCCACCATGGACCGCCCGCGCCCGGCAGCGCCGTCGCCCTCCGACCAGGCCAGCCGCCGGCGGAGGCCGAACCCAGCAGGAGCTGGATCGCGCCACCAGGACCCGTCGGGCTGCAGCCCCCATCCGCCACCGGGAGAGGGCGTCGCGCACGCCACCACGAGCACCCAGCCCTCCACGCCACCAGAGCTCGGCCAGACGCCGCCGCGCCCTGGGAAATCCTGGCGTCCCCACCCGGAGTAGCCGTCCCGCGCCGCCCGACTCGGAGAGGGAGGAGAGACACTAGTAGAAAATGGGGCAACCGTCTAAACCTTTAGTACCGGTTTCCTTACGAACCGGTACTAAAGGGGTCTTTTGTACCGGTTTGGGTGTCCAGGCGGGCGAAGAGCTTTCGTACCGGTTCATGAGGGGCTTTCGTACCGGTTCGTGTTACGAACCGGTACTAAAAGGTTGGCGTCAGCCAGAAAACCTTTAGTACCGGTTCATGACACGAACCGGTACTAAAGGTTTTCCTTTCGTACCGGTTCGTGTTACGAACTGGTACTAAAGGGTTGTGTCGGCCGTTGCAGGTGCTGGCAGTTTAATTAAGTCACTGTACGTGTGTGATCAGTGGGCAGGTAATCACAAATTTTAGTACCGGGCGCCATCCCCTTGACGTGGACGATATCGTCGCTAAACAACTTCAACGGGGCTAACGATTGTTTCGCCTATTCGCCGAGCCGGGGAACGTTTTTCACTTTTTTTACTGATCTCCTTTTGTCAGCTGGACCATCTCTTTCAAAGTACGATGGTTTCAAACGAAAACACATGTGTTTCAAAGACATTTAATTTTTCTAAACTTATTTCAACTCAAGACTTTTTTTGCATTCAACATGCACCATTCAAAGCCACATACTAAAATTTCAACCCTTTCTGACTTCATTTGCTATTTTTCATGCATTTAATGATTTATTTTGAGCTAAATGACCCTGTATCGGAAAGCACTACAACTGAACTCAGAAACAGTTGAAACTTGGCATGGTATCATCATTTTACCCACATAGCATGTGTGCAAAAGTTGAGAGGATTACGGCAAAAACTGGATGCACTTCGTGTACAAACTGGACCATCTCTTTCAAAGTACGAGGGTTTCAGACGAAAACACATGTGTTTCAAAGGCATTTCATTTTTCCAAACTTATTTCAACTCACGACTTTTTTTGCATCCAACATGCAACATTCAAATCCACATACTAAAATTTCAACCCTTTCTCACTTCATTTGATATTTTTCATGCATTTAATGATTTATTTTGAGCTAAATGACCCTGTAATTGGAAAGCAGTACAACTGAACTCAGAAAATGTTGAAACTTGGCATGGTATCATCATTTGACCCACATAGCATGTGTGCAAAAGTTGAGAGGATTACGGCAAAAACTGGATGCACTTCGTGTACAAACTGGACCATCTCTTTCAAAGTACGAGGGTTTCAGACGAAAACACATGTGTTTCAAATGAATTTCATTACTATAAACTTATTTCAACTCAAGAATTTTTTTGCATACAATATGCAGCATTCAAAGCCACATACTAAATTTTTAACCATTTCTGACTTCATTTGCTATTTGTTATGCATTTAATAATTTTTTTGAGCTAAATGACCCTGTAATTGGAAAGGACTACAACTGAACTCAGAAACGGTTGAAACTTGGCATGGTATCATCATTTGACCCACATAGCATGTGTGCAAAAGTTGAGAGGATTACGGCAAAAACTAGATGCACTTCGTGTACAAACTGGACCATCTCTTTTAAAATATGAGGGTTTCAAACGAAAACACATGTGTTTCAAAAGCATTTCATTTTTCCAAACTTATTTAAACTCAAGACCTTTTTGCATCCAACATGCAGCATTCAAATCCACATACTAAAATTTCAATCCTTTCTCACTTCATTTGATATTTTTCATGCATTTAATGATTTATTTTGAGCTAAAAGGACCTTTAGTCCCGGGCGATCAGCCAGAAAACCTTATATATTTAGGAAATTTAGAATTTTATATATTTTAATTTTTTCAAAATTAAAAATAATAATTGCATCTGCATAAAGATTACTATTACCTTTAGCAAATTATAAGATTTTCAAATTTTCAGGTTTTAGGTTTGGCAAAAAAATATTAAAAAATAATACAAATTAAAAAGTTAATTTTATCTATTTATTCAATATTATTATTACATCATTATTTTTTTATTAAAAGAATTATCTGGAATTTAAACAATAAAGAAATGTGACATCGACCAACATGTTAATAGGATTGATATGATACTAGTATCAACAACATGTGTGCGAAGCACTTGGAAGTGAGAGGGAAAGGAACTCGGAAGTTAAGCGTGCTAATGTTAGAGTAGTGTAAGGATGGGTGACCGATTGGGAAGTTTGACCGTAGGTAAGTAATTTGACTAGAGATTAAGTGTAGTTAGACACTAATAAAAATACTAGATATTCTAAAAAAAAGAGGGAGTGAAAAATAATTAGAAAAAAAATGAATAATTTTTTTTAACGAAATAGCCTTTTACGAACCGGTACCAAAGGTCTCCAGCCCCGCGGGCTCCTCCGTGACCACGTGGAGGCACCTTTAGTACCGGTTCGTAAGGAACCGGTACGAAAGGGGGGAGGATTTTAGTACCGGTTCCAAAATCGGTACTAAAGGCCCTTTGAAACCGGTACTAAAGGGGGGTTTCTCTACTAGTGAGAGCGCCCGCCGCCGCCTGCACCGACCGGGCTTTGCCCGGCGGCGCGCGCTGGCGGCGGCGGGGGAGGAGGGGATGGGGAGGGCCGAGGTCCGGCGGCGGCTAGGGTTCGCCCCCTCGGTCGCCCGCGGGGACGACGCGAGGGGAGCGCTGTAGCCAACTATAGAACGTACACCATCAAACGTAACCAGAACACTACAACTTGTGAAGACATACATATTGCTGTGTGCATGCATGTATAAGATAAAGAGATGCATGTATGTTATCTTCTGCGGACCATCATGCAGTGCAGCAGCACCTCTTGAGTCTTGAGCCGACTCAACAAGAGAGTGCTAATGGTATCTATTATCAGCAACGACACCCAATCTGCTAATGAAACATCCCGAAAACATACAAGTGTTACAGTTCGCATGTTAATTAGCTTTATTAGTAGCCCATTTGAAAACAGCAGCAGCTGGGAGGGCACCTTTGAGCTGCAGACAGACAGCCTGATAATGTTCATGAGTCAAGGAAACAGAAAATAAAGAATAACCCTGTGAATCAATTAACAAAGAGTAACGTCTTAAAAGAGATTACCAGCAAGAAAACTGCTGCTGCTTAAGCTAGTAATGCCTTTGCATTACCCAGCAAAGGCCAAGCGGGTACAATTAATGTATTGCTTCCTCCGATTCATAATAAATGTCGCAGATTTTGTACTAAGCTAATACAAACTTTGTACTAGATGAGCGACACTTATTATGGATCGAAGGTAGTAGAAAACTTTGTTCATACTTCACTAGAGAATCTGAGCCATACAAAAATGCTCTCGAGCATGGACTAGAGATTTTGTTTCACGCACTCTCCACATGCTGTCAACTAATCTATCTATCTATTATATACTAAAAGCAAAATACGGATGAAAATTAAGAGAATTGCTAGAAAATTCCACGTTAATTAAAAACATCTGGCCGTTAATCTGAAAGATATTTTTCAATACGTAAATCACAGCCGTCAGATATTCGTAAACCACAAGTGGAACCATCTCTTCTTTGCGATCCAAACCTAACCCGGTTAATCATCGTGACGTCCATATCAGGACGCACATCTAACAGAAATCTCCTATTCATACTCGAAGAGCTGACTACTTTCCGGCGAGGTTTCAAGCAATGGTTTCCTTGCAGCCGGCGGGTGCTTTTGGCCAAGGAAAACATGCACGTCCAGGAGGTAAGCAGCAGGTAGATGGATTTCTTCTATAAACACACTTGTACGTTATGTTGCTCCAAGAAACTAGGGTTAAGAAATTAGATTGTCTCTGCCATCGCTACCAGATCAGCCCAACATCTGCAAACTACTTTCCGTCAAAGTTGCATGGAGAGATTCCATTGCTGGCAGATGCATCAGGTTGATGATCGGTTCCTTCTGTGAACATATGTATGCATACCAGATCTGGATGCAGATCGAGTTAACTCAGCTTGATGCGTATGATGGAGGACATCCAATTGATTTGCAACGGGTGCCGTTACTTTTTTTTACGTAACAGGAGCAGCCGAGCAGATCAGAATAGAATTCATGATTACTGAGCACCGTTCTAAGGTGATATTATTCCAATTCCAGTTTACTAATTTAAATCCATCTTCAAGATTTTAAAATAAAATGGAATGTATAATATTTTCGTGCATTGCAATTCATGTATGAAGGTATACTTTACCATTCATCCTCCTTGGTTATTAATTACATTATGCAAAATTCCTCTATGGATCCCCTTCCTCATGGCTAGAGTGTTGACGGTTTTGTTCCATGGCAAGATGGTGATACTAGATCTCGATATGGCATGGCTTTCACTATGGTGGCGCTCGGTCTTTTCACTGTCCAACATATCTATGTCGAGATCTATTCACTAGCCCAAGCCAATGGCACACCATATGCTTACTTCCAAGTCCTTATTTTCAAAATCCCGTAATCTCCTCGAGGTACTAAAAAATTTCTCATTAAATTTAATGCTAACTCTATTGATGATATAAAATTAACTTTCGAGCCTCAGCAGTGATATGTCGTGTCGGAAAATTTACCTTTTAATACATATGTTCACCTCTAAATTTATTTGTCTTGACTGAAATTTTTGTTGCGTCATTATAGAATGTAGTACAATTTTCTCTCGCTAATTTTATTTACTATATTTATAAAACAATAAAGCTCCTAATCATCTACATACTATGAGTCGAACTATAAAGTTAAATATGCTACCAAATATGAAAAATGATGCACAAATATAGTACATGAGCATGGAAAACTATAATAAGAAATACGAAAAAATAGTACATGATCACATAGAAAAACTGTAAAATGTATCAAGAAAATAAATAAAAAATATGACTAAAATATAAAAAACAACAACAAAATATAGTACTAGCCCTCGCATTTGCGAGGGCCATCTTGCTAGTTATTGGTCAAATGTAAAATATAACAAGCTTGGATGTCATACATCATCCAACGTAGTGAGTAGTACTACAATGTATCATAAAAGAGAGAAGTGTCGAACTAAAAACCGGAAATACCTTTTGGATCCCGAGCTCTATGGCTCCCTTAATTTTGAAAATTCAAAAATGCAATTTTTAGGTTTCAAAAAAATATGAAAAAATACACACATATACATGTGGATGTATATTACTTGTTTGCAAAGTTTCACGGTGAAATAGGTTTGTATGCAAGCTACAGAAAAATACAAAAATCTTGTATTTCTAGCACACATACTATTCACTATTAAAGTACATGAATTTATCTTTTTTGTGTAGCTCACACCAAAGCGTATTTCATCATGAAACTTTTCATAAATATGGTGTACAACTCGATATTCATGCGTATTTGTTTTCAGAAATTTTCGAATCTCAAAAATATGTTTTTTGAATTTTTTAAAAAGTAGGATTACTGAAGCTCGGGATCCAAAAATCTCCACTCACTAAAAACCCTTAAACACCGGCAACTCCCTTGTTCCTGACTTCCTGCAGGTTCTTGCCTTCTTGGCTTGTGCAATAAAGATAGTGTTGGCTTTACCCAGCGATCGAACACACGATCACACGGCAGCTCGACTGGCCGTGTACGCGCAACTTTTCTTGCGTATACGAACTAGCTATGGCACTCGTTATCTCGTCGACGCTCACACAAACACCGAGACCAAAACACACACGCAAATACAACAACACGAAGTTAGCCAGAGGCACGTATCGTACCTCGTAGTATTTTTTATTACTTCTCTCGTTTTCTGGTGATTACAACAGACCTTGGTGCTTACATAGACGCACAGCTAGCAGACCTGAAACCGGACTGACCAAATATGGACAAGTACTACTTGTACCAGGACGCGTACTAGTTCTAGTTCTAGTACTACACTTGGGAAACTAAACCGACTCAGCCTAGAAATTCCTACTGAACAAAATAACTTACCAAATTAGTACACACTGTTTGGATTATCTAACATTCACTTCCTAACCCAAACATTCGACTTATAGACTTGTAATCAACATATCTTCTAGACTACCAGCCACGCTGTCACATCTCAGCGTGCCACATGTAGACTAGACACATAGTCTCATGTAGGAACTCATCTTAACTGGTGTGCGTCCATCTTCATGCTGACCTTCGTCTTCTCGTCGAGACACACAGACGACTCTGACCAATAAAATAAAGACACGACTCTTTTTTTTACTATAACTTTTCCATCAAAGCAACATTGCATCATCATCCATGTCCACTTCCACTACCTGAAGAGTACCATGCTGCTTCTTTGCCTTCTTCTGTGGATTAGTACACTCTTGACCATAGTGTCCATACTCCTGACAGTTGTAGCAACGAACTTTAGATATAACAAACTTTCGATACTTTTCCTTCTCTTTCTCTCTAGCGCGCGAGAACATCAATTTCTCTTCTTCTTGGTCGCGTTCACGTCCCTTCAATGTCAACTCATAGGTCTTCAGCCGCCCAATCACTTCCATCACCGACATCTTCGTCATATCGCCCCACTTCTCTATGGTGCCAACGATCGGTAGAAATTTGTCTGGAACGGCCCGTAGTAATTTTTCAACAACCGCGATGTCCTCCAACTTTGATCCGAGAGCTCGCATCTCACTAACCAGGGATGTTAGCTTCAACGCAAATTCGCCAACTCCTTCTGATTCTTTCATGCTCATCCTCTCAAACTCCCTCCTTAGAGCTTGAACACGTGCCTTTTTGACACGATCATCTCCAGCGTGCATCTCCTTGAGAGCTTCCCAGGCTTCCTTTGCTGTCGCTTTCTCTGATACGGTCATGAAAACATCATCGGGCAAACCTTGGGCTATGACAGTGAAAGCCTCTTGGTCCTTTGTGTCATCGACCTCATCGTCGCCTTCCACCGCTGCCCAGACTCCATGTGCACGCATAAAGATCTTCATCTTCGCGGCCCACATCCCATAATTACCGCCTTCAAGCATGGGGTACTGAACAGTCACACCACCGCTTCTTGCCTTCGAAGTCGACATGATCCTTTTCTGAGATTTTCCGTCGTCGGTTACACAACTTGACGGCGACGAAGAATCCTTTGAATCCACCGTGACGCAATTTAACGGCGAATTCTCCACACCTTGCTCTGATACCAATTGTTGGCTTTACCCAGCGATCGAACACACGATCACACGGCAGCTCGACTGGTCGTGTACGCGCAACTCTTCTTGCGTATACGAACTAGCTGTGGCACTCGTTATCTCGCCGGCGCTCACACAAACACCGGGACCAAAATACACACGCGAACACAGCAACACGAAGTTAGCCAGAGGCACGTATTGTGCCTCATAGTATTTCTTATTGCTTCTCTCGTTTTCTGGTGATTACAACAGACCTTACTTGGTGCTTATATAGACGCACAGCTAGCAGACCTGAAACCGGACGGACCAAATATGGACAAGTACTACTTGTACCAGGACGCGTACTAGTTCTAGTTCTAGTACTACACTTGGAAAACTAAACCGACTCAGCCTAGAAATTCCTACTGAACAAAAGAACTTACCAAACTAGTACACACTGTTTGGATTATCTAACAGATAGAACTGTCCAAGCACCTTAATACTGTCCTAGTATGTAGAAACAAGCAGAAAAGGCATGCCAATAGAAACTTAAGACACGTCCATTGTGGACTGCGACTGAATCATCTGAAGAATAGCCAGCAATAGTCATCTGCCACTGCAAATTAATTGATGATTGGTAACATCAAATTTTAACGGCAATATGTATAATATATCAATAGTATACTGTGTTAGCTTATACTAAGCTCATCGTCAGGCAGCATAGTTCGTTTTTCTGTTTTAATAATGCTTGCTCCTTGAAAATTACTAACTTCAGAAATAAGTAACCAGAATGCAATGGCATTACCTAGTTTAAACAACTGTCAGCACTAAACTCTAACTGAAGGCAGTTTACAGATTTTCTGCTGTTGTAACAGCGTCACAAAAAGCTTGCTTGATGAATGTCAGGCTTGCCAAAGATCAAAGGAAAAAGGTATTATCAGTTATTCTGAAGACTACAGAATGAAATGGTCGCCCAATAAATATTAAACCATCAACACGGGGGTGACTGATTAAACCAAACAATGCCCATGAGGCAGTATAGTCTATAGTAGCAGCCTTAACCAATTTTACAATTTTGTATCACACGGACTCCATAGTACATCATACAAGGAAAGAAGGCAGAGCACTGGTGTACCATAAAAGAGAGAAAAATCGAGCTAAACACTCTTACACTTCAGAATCGGCCGGCCGGACAACGAACTCCCTGTTTATTATAAGAAAAGAATAGGATGGTTGGGATGTGCGTTGGCTGCTCTCTTCATGGCAGTCTTCACGTCTTCAACAATACCATAATCACCATGAGCATTAAAAAATTCGACGGTATTGAGGCAGGGGAGGTTCTCGATTCCAAAGTCGAGACAATCAGCTTCAACCACGCCCAAATATTCAAGATCAAGTTTTTCTAGCTTGGGCATGGACCCTGCCCCAAAGATCAGATCTACTGGTTCAGACCCTGCAGCATAAATAAAAATCCTCAAGGATTGAAACCCAATTTTACCACTGACTCTGAGCTTTTCGTTTGAGCCTGTTTCTTCATCCATATGCAAAAGGAGCAGACTGGGTAAGGCTCCAAGCATGCAGAGATCGTCCTGCTTTACTCCCTCCACTTCAATGCGCAGCTGTTGGAGGTTTCTGAGGGATCTCACCCATATTGGAACCCGTGGGACGACTGAAAGCCAGGTAATGAGTTTCTCGAGTGTAGGCATGCACAAAGGTTCCTGCAAGAGGCTGCTCCCTTCAGAAATATACAATGAGCGGAGGTTCTGGGTGCCTAGCTTACACAGGGAAGAGACGATAGCTTTTTTGCGCTCCTCCCGAATCTTCTGTGTATCTTCAGTGTCAGAATCCACATTTGTATCTTCAGTGTCAGAATAAAATTCAAACTCAAGGTCGAGCTCCAGATTCCTCAAATTCTTTAGTTTGCCAAGGCCGCACATGAAGTCAAATGGCTGAATGGAGACCCTCACATATTCCAACGTCTCCAGTGCTTGCATCTTCACAATCCCATCAGGAAATTTGACATTATTATCAACAAGTAGATGCGACAATTTTTTAAGATTAACAATAGATGCGGGTAATTCCTGTACATAAGTTTTTCTTAGGTCCAGCATCTCTAAGCACCCCAAACGCCCAATTTGTTCCGGGAGCTTGCCTATTTCTGTACCTTTGAGGTTCAGGTACCTCAGTTGGAATAACCTCACTATGTTTTCAAGATGATGATCTTCCAATTCGGAGTAATCCATCAAGTTGAGAACATGCAGATGTCTGAACTCCTCCAAAGAAGGGATTTGAATGAAAATTCCGAATACATTAAGTGATCGGACATGGGACAACACTAAATATGTTGGCAGTACTATTGGATTTCTTTCCTTAATATCTTGTAGAGAGAGTTGGCGAACAACCTTACTTTGTTTTTTTGACGCTTCATCCTTACTTTGTGTACTAACTATCTTCTTAATACCTTGTACAGAGAGTCGGCGAACAACCTTACTTTGTGTACTAACTGTCAGAATAGGAACACCAAGTAAAGTAAGAAAGTTCTCTTCTATGGACTTGGATATTATGAAATCAAGAATTGTGTCATGAACTCGACAGTTCTTCACCTTACCATATATATCTATCTTTCCGGGTTGAATCAAACCCCTATTGAGGAGCTCATTAAAACACCTTTCCCCTATCTCATATAATGTGTATCCTGCTTCTTTCTGAATGAATCTTTCACCAATCCATCTTCTTATAAGGTCTCTCTTCTTAATAATAGTATCTTCTCGAAATATGCTCAGATATAAGAGACAAGTTTTTAAATGGGGAGGCAGATCAAAGTAGCTAAGTGACAATATATTCATCATTTCTTCGACACTGCGATTTCTTTCCAGTCCACGACCAATTGAATTTTTCACTTGATTCCATAGATCCTCTTTTCTCTCTATGTTAGCCAACAAACCAGATATAGCAATGATTGCAAGAGGTAAACCATCACATTTTTTTCAAAATTTCATCAAATATTTCTTCAAGGTGTGAAGGGAGATCTTCTTTGGAGGTGAATAATCTTCTGTGAAATAGTTCTTTGGAATGCACCGAATTAAGGGGCCTTATTTTGTAAATATCACCAATGAAAGATGAATGGCATGATTTGGCAACATCAATTATACGAGTAGTGCTGATTATGGTACTGCTAGAACTTGTCATGGGGAATGCATGCTTAATAACATCCCATGTATGCACGTCCCAGATATCATCAACGACAACAATATACCTGCACATGGATTCAATTCACATGTGAGATCAGCGTAGTTTTAACATAAAGAATGTACAAAACGATAGACAAATAAACAGAAGAAACTTGTTCACAGTGATAACATAAAAAATACTCCGGTGTAAGCATGCATGTAAATACTCCAGCGTAAGCAAGCTGCCATAGGTGTTAAAATAATGGAAAGCACGCCAAGGTGTGCGCTTAAGCGTGCCTAGGCGCTAGGCAACATCAGACCGCCTAGCGCGTAATCATGCTAGGCGTGGGCTTTGGCAAAATAGGTGCTAGGCAAAGGCAAAACATAAATTCATGCCAATCACAACTTTTAACATTAATTGGTTATAATCACATATGCTACATATTTAATTCGTGTATGTACATCAATCCATGGTAATTAGTTTCGTAGTTCACGGAGAACTGGTTGATAATCAGCAGATTAACCAGGAGGATATATACTATGTAAAGGATCAAGACTTTTAGGAAAAATGGAAAATATCAAAAGTGGTTAGTAATGTTGGCAAGCATGTATCAATTGAACTAAGGGATGGATCAAAACATTATGGTCAATAATCATACGCGCTTAACAGGTATATAAGGAACCTCGATTAGGATCAAGTGATCATGTGCGGCGAACAAAGCATCTAGCAAAAGGTGTGGATCCAAACAACTAGTTATGAAGAATTGAAAAGAGCTACATAGTACTTATACAGGACAAAGTTCATCTCCCCTCTAAACTATTCGTTTTCTTCCATCACTTCCCCTCTAAACGATTTATAGATCCACTTAACCCCTAACTACACAATTTCTATGGTTTGGATGGTTGGTGTTGTAAACAGTCACGGGAGGTCAACATCAGTGGTTGTGACCTCAGGATCCCCATTCTGGAAGCTGGACTCTACCGATCATCATGGCAACATCGGGTGGGCAGGATGAGAGACAAGATGGATAAAGGAGAGCACATCCATATGGATGCACATAGGATCTGGTGTGAAGATGGAAGAGAGTTATGGAAGGAGAAGATGGTCACATATATAGCAGCCTGGGTGTGAAAAAGTGTGTAGATGCTATAGACCAACAAACTACCATCAAACTATTGTCAAAAGCACTGCCAAAAACTGGTCATGGGGTACAACACTCCCAAAAAATGGTTTTAGGGCATCATGGGAGATTGGCAACCCAAAAGAATCCGGAATAAATGTGAGCCAAATCCGAAAATAGGCTTTCGCCCCCCTTTATAGATAAAGGACCGGAACAAGGTACACGGACGAACGATACAAGATGGTGAGGTAGCCCCCTTACAAAGGTGATCCTAAGATAGACGGCGCACACAGGCGCACGCGAACAACAAGAAACACCGTGAGACCTAACCACCCACGCAACACCCTAATGTTGAAGTTGATCCAAATTCATTCATGAAGTTAAGAGGAAACTTCTGACGGAGCGGAGCGAAGGCCCGTCGCCGGTAGGGTTTAGGGTACTCCCGGCCTCCATTTCATTTCATCAAATCCACACGGTCTTCACTACAAAAATTTAACCATTATATTTTGTAACAATAGATGGGAAAATATGAATGCATATTACTTGAAACTATTTTTTGAATAAATGTCTGGTAATATTTTCATGTGAAATATCTAAATAACATTCTTAATTATATGTATTTGAAGAGAACATGTTAACATGGAATATAACTGTACCTTTTGTCTTCTAGGGACTCGGTGATCTTGGTAATGAGTTGTTGTATACTCCAGACTTCCGTGTCACCATAATCTTTCTTAGACACTTCACTATGAATGGTTCTCAAGATATTCATAATGTTTGGATTTCGTGAAACTGATACAAAAACCTGACAGTTGTAGTCTCCTTTGAGTTCTTGATACACTTGGTTTGCAAGAGTTGTCTTGCCCATACCTCCAGATCCAACAATGGAGACTATCTTCGGTTGTCGTTGTTGTTGTTGTTGTACACGGACATCCGCTTGCATCAAAAGTTCGATTATCTCAGCCTTTGGTTCATCAATTCCCACAAGCTTTGAGGCATTCTCAAAGATAGCAAGAGCTCTAGGGTCAACGGTTGCATTCTTGGAGTTGGAGATTGCCACACCAGTCCTGTACCTTGCATTCCTGTCACCCACCTCTTTGATTTGTTTCTTCAGATCTTGGATTTCTTTACCGATCCGACGGCGAGATTTGATATTCCCCAGCTTCCCTAATGAGTTCTTGATCTTCTCAATGAAGCCATCTGGCTTTTCGTCTTTGTCACAGACGCTTTGCATGAAGTCGTCAATGGCATCCTCCATATCATAGGACAGCTCCCGCACCTCGTTCATCCAAAATTTATCCTGCGGATCAGGATCCTCCACCTCGGACATCTTGAGGAGAAAAGCCTCCATGGCGCCGAGCTCACGAGTGAGGGACTTGATCCCCTTGCGCACATTCTTGAACCGCTTGTACTCGTTGCCGAGCAGAACGGTCAGCTTCCCGATGACTGGTTTGAGGACCCCCGTGGCGACGCTGACGAGAGCCGCCTCCATGGCCATGCTAAGCTCAGAGCTCGGCCAGTCAACTGGTGCGGAAGAATACACCGACAGTAAACAGGAGTAGCTGCGAATGGACAACCTGAAAAAGAGGATGCATTATTACACTGAACAGCTAACTTTAAATCGATCCGGTGGAACCTGAGGGAGATGGGTTAATACCTGAACCTCAGAGCCAGCTCGCTCCGTCGGTTCGCAGTGCAGGTCGAGCGCACCTACGGTGAACAGTGGGTTATTTCCTCTTCTGTGCGCTGTCGATCTGAACCATGGAAGAGAATGAATTAACGGAGGTGAGCTCAACCATTGCGCAGTTTTTTCGTTTATGGGTGGAGCAGTAAGTCTGATAATTAGAAGCAGTAATATTACAATGAATAAACCAAATGAATTCACCAAACAACAACTTCATAGACCCCGTACGGGAAGTTAGCATCAAGATGGACAAGAGGAGAAAGAAGCACGGTAGGGTCGTACATACATACCGGCGATGCGATGCCGTCGTCGACCAGAAAGAATCCTGCGACGCGAGATGCAAGCTTTGAGCAATGAGCAAAAGCAGATGATCCAAGTATATGTGTGTGTGCGCGCTTTGTTAACCAGCAATACGCGTACCTAACGCTACACTTGACTTGACTTGTCTTTCTGGCCACACTTGTAGTCTCCAAATCCTGTGTGGATCTTTGTACTTGCATCTCGTGAATGATATCGTGCCGAAGAATAAAATGATATCTTCGGATGGTACATCAGCATCAGTGATCATGTTGTAACTTTCCTCTCATTGTCTTGGCAAGCAGGCGGGACTTTCGTGGATAAACTCCATGTGCATCTTCACCAACTGGTCTCGACTTGATCATTAGAGTTAATGGCCCTTCCAATGCCTTGTAGGAAAAAATAAATATGTTACAGGATAATTAAGAAGGGAAGGTATGATTTTGGTGTCTCTTGGAAGACGATGGCGCAGCAGAAAGCCCTGTAAATATTTACATCCTGTATGGAGCCGTCAGCCCTCATTAATTCTCTCTGTTTTGAAACCATTGTGTCGTCCCCTTCTCTAATTTTTCTCGCCTACCCTTTTCCCTTGCCTCTTTGTACCCAAGCTTCACGTAGTTAGCATTTCTTTAGATGCCAATTAAGTACGAACAAAGGAGAAAAGTACAATCCGCTTGCGACGATCCATATCGAGTTGCATATTCGGCCAACAGTGCTCACACAAAAATTTTCTCGGCCCAAGATACTTAACACTTAATCAATCTTTGATGCTAACAAACCTCGAGACAGGGGAAAAGATGCATGTCTGGTTAAGACCTCCCTAGTATCATAAGGTTAGTATCATACACATGATATTAGTGTATGATACTACCTCTACAATGCATAGTATCATAGCTTAGTATCGTAAGTAGTATTATTTATTGCCATGCAAGACACATACTAGTTTAGTATTTATTATGATACAGTATCAGAATATGATACTCAACCCTCTCTTTCTTCATTTAATTCTATGCCACATCACCAAATTTGCTTAGGTGGCATGCATGATACTACCTATGATACTCCCATTGCGGGAGGTCTAATACCTCCAGGACTTCATTTTGTGTACCTTCATAGGTTGTTGCTTTTTGTAGTGATATGTTACAACAAGTTGTACAATTATTGGCTAGTAAAATAACATAGGGTGCATTAGCACTACAAATTAAACACTTTTTATCTTAATTAAAAATATTCTGGACAAAAGAAAGATGCCAAACAAGTTGCTTGTTTATTCTCGGATCTAGATGACAAAACTTCTATCACTTCTATTGGGTGTTGGGTACGTACTGGATCGGTGCTTTAATTTATATAATTAGTATTGAGCTCTTCTGTGATTAGTGAGTACTTCAAATAATTTCTATCTATTAATTAAGCACAGTTGAATATCACCTTTTCAGGTAATTAATTTTTTTTGATAAATAATTATTTCTAGTACTTTTTAGTATTTTATTTATAGTATCCCCTAGTATTTCTTTTATTTCCACCGTTAGATTGATTTCATTCAATGACTTCTAAAATTCCCAACCATAGTAGAAGTTGTATAATTAAAGATGATACTTCATGTAAACACTCTATGCTATCAAGCCGAAGTAATCTCTCCGGTGCTAATGAAATTTAAAATTACTATGGGTTCTGGCACAACTTTGGCTTTCAAGGTTGTGAAATAAAATTTGTTGGAGTGGCTCTGGTAAATGTTAATCAATGTCGGATCAATTCTTGAAATCTTCCAATCAATTATCTCGTCATAGGATTTGTTTGTGAAGTTGTCAACAAAGTCCACATACTTTCTTAAGTTTTGGCCGGCCATGATATATTTGTATCATATCTAGTTCACATCTGGAAGTGTTGCTGCAAAGTTGGTCCTTACTAAATAATTTATCTAGCTCAGATCTATTCAAACGCACGCCAGCCACATTGCTCAGGAAGAAACTCTCTTGATCAACGCACGCCAGCCCACATTGCTCAGGAAGAAACTCTCTTGATCGAAAAATGCGTTGTCTTATCTTCACTAATAGGTGCTTAATCATGCCACGATGTTAGATGTGTCATCTCAAGCTAGACCTTAATAACAACTAATTAATTTAACTTTAACATTTAGCTTAACAAGTTTTATTACCAAGTCCATCTTACTCAAGCCTAGTTGCATGAAACTAGTATTTCTTACCCAAAATGTGTGTGCTTACTTATTTTGTAGTTGGTGGACTAAGTACTTATTCAAAAGAGCATGTTTATTTTTCATTTAGTGCTCCCATCTCCTAACGGAAATATTTGATGCTTAATTTTCACAATAACGGTGATTATAATTAAAAAGGATATTTGTGCTACTCAGGGTGTCATCAAGTTGTGAATATCTCCTTCATGTTTGTTAGTTTGGTTCCTTTGACGTTACCAAAACGATAATAACTAGCTTACTTTTCGTCATACCTTTGTTGGGGTCATAGGTTGAGCTTTAGCAACACAGACACTTAGGAAATCAAGAAAGGAGAGGGTAGCTAAATAAGAAGGACTTCAGGGTGAAAACCTAAGGTTTGAGCTTCATTGGTAGTACGACGATGATGCTAATGTACCCACATTGGGCTATGGTCTTCGAACCGCTCTTGCCCTCCCCTTTCACTTCCATAGTGGCCTTCTTTGTATTGTTTCGAGAGCTCAGAGTTTCTTCGGGGTGAAAATCCAAAATCTTAGATTGGACAACGATGATGTTGGTGCATTATTCCCTTCTTCAAGATGTCGTTTTTGAATAACCTTTTTTGTATTCCGGATGTTGTCTTTGGAGGTGGTTTGTGGGTTGCTGTTGCGAGGAGTTGATCATTGTGGCGGAGCCTTTTTCTTTTTCAGGCTGTGTGCATCCTTTTTTGGTCAAAGGTTTGGTGTAATTGATATCTTCACGATATTAGCATATTCCCTTTATCAAAAACAACTATCGCACTAATAAAATTGTGAAGCATCAAAACGTTTTATGGACAATAGAGCTGACAAAGGACTCGTTCTGCTGATAGGTACAACTTGCACATTAACAAATCAATAGCATCTCCATCTACCCGGCAAGTAGCAGCATGACGAATGAAGGTTGATATCATGGCGTATAGTTAATTTGTTGCTCCCCATCGTTGGCGACTAAAAGTAGCGGCCAAAGTCATAGTAAAAAATTCAAAATTATATAGATAAGGTTAATTAAATGGTTTAAATTAAAAACATAGATTTGTTGAAACTAATGCTCTATGAAAATGAACTGAGAAAAAATAATACTATAACCGGGTTGGCAAAGCTTGTGCAGATGAAGCATCCGGGAAGGCCACTTGTACAACAGGGTTGGCAAAGGACATTTTTTTTAGGGTCTTGTTCTTGTGACAGAAGCAACTTGTCCGCTTTGTAAACCAATAATGCAAGTGGTCACAAACTCAAGAGTCCAGGGAAGGTTGTATCTACAACAGAGATGAGTTGAGACGTGACTTGTTGTTATGACAAGAATAACCTTGTCTATTTAGAATAATTCATCTCTAAACCAGTAGCAATGTAACCCATGTACCCCTTCAAGTTACAGTTAGCTCACCTCATCAACATGTAAGATATATAGTAGCATGTTCAGGTCTTGGTATGGAAAATTCTCAGCAGGTACAAAAACTCTGAAAACACCAGTTTAGTTTTTGTGTATATAGGATGGATGCACATATAGTTGAGCGGATGATCTTCCACCCCGGCCATATAGTTGTATTTCCTTGCTGATAATCATGTGTCGTCACTCTTCTAACTTAACACTAAGTAACAAACTTGGTTGCCAAAGTCTTAGCATTTGCTGTTCTGAATTTTGTAACTAAGCTTAGATGCCCGGCCTGCCGCGTTGATTTGGCCTGCCATGTTGATTGCCAGACATACATGTTGGTTGTAACTAACAGTCAACAAAACAAACTGAAAAATACACGTATGATTGTGAAGCATCAACTACAGGTTTTGTCTATCGTACTTGTTCTGCCGACGGAAACAGCTAGTGCATTTTCAAACCAATAATGTTTCCATCCACCCCTCCAAGTTGTAGTATGATGAGTGAAATTTATATAATTATGCATATCTAATTTGCAGGCCAACATCCATTGTTAGTTGAGATAAGAGCCTTGTTGCCAGTTGAAAGTCCTCTTGTATAGATGAAGCACCTTGCAGTTCGTTTCAGCATTTTGCCAAGTTTCGCTGATCATGCTTTAACGGACACTCCAGTGCCAAATTGGCCAGTAATAGATTTTGCTTGATGCATGTCTGGGTTGCCAAAGAGTAAATGAAACATGGGTGACTGATTAATACAGAAAAGGAAACTAATTGAATAACCAATTTTACAACTCTGTATCACACGGACACCATACTAGTACATTATCCAAGGACAGTGCCAAAGAGCGACGTCCGTGAAAAGAATAGAGTAGGATGGTTGGGATGTGCGTTGGCTGCTCTCTCCATGGCACTCTTCACGGCTTCAACAATTCCATCATCACCACAAACCTTAATGCATCGAACACTAGTGAGGCAGGGGAGATTCTGAATTCCAAAGTCCACACAGTCAGCTTCAATCACGTGCAAGTAATCAAGCTCGAGTTTTTCTAGCTTGGGCATGGACCTTGCCCCAAACATCAGATCTACTGGTTTAGACCATGGATTATAAATAAAAATCCTCAAGGATTGGAACCCAATTTCACCAGTGACTCTGAGCTTTTCGTTTGACTCTGTTTTTTCGTCTAGAAGATGCAGAACGAGCAGACTGGGTAAGGCTCCAAGCATGCAGAGATCATCCTGCTTGACTCTCACTCTAATGCGTAGCTGTTTGAGGTTTCTGAGGGAGCTCACCCATGCTGGAACCTGCGGGACGGCTGAATCCAAGGTGATGAGTTTCTCGAGGGTAGGCAGGCACAAAGGTTCCTGTAAGAGTCTGCTTCCTTCATAAATAAACAGGTAGCGGAGGTTCTGGGTGCCTAGCTTACACAGGGAAGAGACGATAGCTTTGTTGCGCTCCTCCCCAACTACATCTGTGTCAGAATCAACTTGGGATTGAAGGTCAATCTGCAGATCTCTCAAATTCTTTAGTTGGCCAAGGCCAAACAGGAAGGCAAATGTCTGAATGGAGACCTTCACATCTTCGAACGTCTCCAGTGCTTGCATCTTCGCAATCCCATCAGGAAATTGAACATCATCATCAACAAGTAGATGGGACAATTTTCCAAGATTAACAATAGTCGCGGGTAATTCCTTCACACTAGTTCTTCTTAGGTCCAGCATCTCTAAGCACCCCAAACACCCGATTTGTTCCGGGAGCTTGCATATTTTGGTACCTCCAAGGTTCAGGTACCTCAGCTGGAATAAGCTCATTATCTTTTCAAGATGATGATCTTTCAATTCGGAGCAATCCATCAAATTGAGAACACGCAGATGTTTGAACTCCTCCAAAGAAGGGATTTGCATGAAAAATCCGAACACATTAAGTGATCGGACATGGGACAAGACTAAATCTGTTGGCAATACTGCTGGATTTGTTTCCTTGACACCTTGTACAGAGAGTCGGCGAACAAGCTTACTTTGTGGCCTACCTGTCAAAATGGGAACACCAAGTAGAGTAACAAAGTTCTCTTCCATGGACTTGGATATGATGAAATCAAGAATTGTGTCATGAACTCGACAACTAATCACCTCGCCATATTTATCTGTCTTTCCAGGTTGGATCAAACCCCTATTGAGCAATTCATTAAAACACATTTCCCCTACCTCATATGCCGTGTATCTGCCTTCTCTATGAATGAATCTTTCGGCAATCCATCTTCTTATCAGGCACTCTTTCTCAATAGTAGAATCTTCTAGATACATGCTAAGATATAAGAGGCATGTTTTTAAATAAAGAGGCAGATCAAAATAACTAAGTGACAATATCTTCATCATTCCTTCGACGCTAGAATTTCTTTCAAGTGCACGACCAATTGAATCTTTCACTTGACCCCATAGAGTTTCTGTTCTTTCTGAGTTAGCCAACAAACCAGATATAGCGATGATCGCCAAAGGTAATCCATCGCATTTTTCCAATATCTGCTCTGAAATTTCTTGAAGGTATGAAGGACAATCTTCATCGGACTTAATTAATCTTGTGTGAAATAACTGCCTTGAATGCACCATACCAAGAGGCTTTATACTGTAAATATGGCCATTGAATGATGAACAACAAGAATGAGCAACATTGTTCATGCGAGTAGTTGTGATTACTATACTGCTAGAACTTGTAGTGGGGAATGCACACTTAATAATTTCCCATGTATCCACGTTCCATATATCATCAACAACAACAAAGTACCTATACATGGACAAATAAATATTAGCATAGGTTTGAAACAAAGAGTGTACTATGCAGACAGATAAAGAATAAATGGAACACTTTAAAATTGACAACAAGAAAATGATAAATACAAATACTAAAAGGGAATATGTTACAGACTTAATTCATGTGTGCAAGGCCATGTTAGTTTGACACATTAATATGTGCAGACTGCAGAGGGTTCTTGTGGCGGGCATGTGATGACGCCCGAGGTGGGCACTGCCTGGTGGCCTGGAGTACCGTGTGCAAGCCGAAGGATTTTGGTGGGGTAGCTCAGGTCTGGTCATCCTTCGCTCGGCCTGTGGCCAATTTTTTCATCTGATCTATGTTACACGATAGATGTTCGACCTCAGATCGTCTGCAGAAAAGAGGACTCCCGCATCAACCTCATCACCCTTTATGCTGCCAAAGCCCTGAATCCATCCAGCACTTACAGAGTGCCCCTTCTCAAGGGCCATATGGTTTGATTGTCTTTCTCCAATGAATGTGGGGGATGCTCACGTCCAATGCAGGTTCGGTGCTCCAGGATTGGTGGCATGAGGCACAGGAATCAACACCTCCTCGCAGCCGCTCGCTTTTCAACACGCTGGTGGTGCTATGTATGCATAATCTTTGGCTAGAAGGGAATGCAAGAGTGTTCGATACAAGGACAAGTCAGAGGGGCGCTGTGGTGCTTAAAAACAGAAACTAGCGACCTGGCCATGGCAGTATTAGCAGGGAGAGGCAGAACTGTGCAAGGAATCAGATGATACTAAGGGCTGGTGCTATGGCAGTTCTTATTGTTTGTCCTGCGTGTGACTTAAATCTTGTAAATAACTCTTTTCTCCATGCTTAATATAATGACACAAATCTTCTGTGTGTTCTGGCAAAAAGAGGCATGACCACGAAAAAGATCAAGACTGGACAATTATGTTGAAAGACAAGAGATGGATCAAAAGATCAGGTGATCATGATCAACAAAGCCAGAGCCTACTGATCAGGTGTGGACCTAAAGATCTAGTGATTAAAATGTATGTTTTCCCTCCTAGACTACTGATCTGAGCATGCTTTCTCGTCAAAAAAATTAGGCTACTTAACCTAGTAAACTGTATAGCCAGCCTACCCCAACTTGTTTGGGACTGACAGGCTTTGTTGTTGTTGAACCTAGTAAACTATTTTTTTTATTCGATTTTCGATGGCTAAATCACAGGTAATCCCTGGCCGTGTAGGGCAAAAAGAGTGGTTGAGGACTAGCGGATCTCAATACAGCTGGTCTCTATAGTGTTGAGCATTGCGGAATTCGGTTGGCGGGACCAGAAAGAAGAGGAAGAAAAGTGAACCGAGGAATGGTGCAGCTGATCTGAAAAGGAAAGAGACCCAGAGAAGGAAGAGGTGGCGATGAAATTTTTTGACATATGTGACAACCTTCGTGTGAAAACCATGGTGACGTGCAATGGCGGAGCCAGGATCGCCTCATGACCCAGGCCAGCCTTGTATTATATTGACACTTCCGCTTCGGTACACTCCCCCTAAACACATCAAGGATTGAGATCTCTTCATACCCTTTATAATAAAAGGTAGGATGGTATTTTTATAACATACAGTGCCCGTATCGATCGCACCAAAAATTGCTATACTAGGGGACTGAGCTTAGACGCCGACGGCCAAATGTCGGGGCCGTCGGCGTAGGTGGCCCAGCTCGGCAGCCTAGCTAGTGGGCCGTCGGCGTCCGGGAACCGTCAGCGTAGGCCCATTTAGCCCGAGGGCCGCCGTCGGCGTAGGCCTGATAGGTGGCCCAGCTGATCGACGTGCCCTAACGGCGTCAGCCCAGCCAGAGCCTACGCCGACGGCCCCTTGGCCGTCGGCGTAGGTCATTTTTTTTTGTTTTCTTTTTAATTTTCTTCCTCTAATACATAAAGTCTTATACATAAAATAATATACTCCCTCCATTCCTTAATGTAAGGTGTATAGTTTTTTAAAATAACTTTCAGAATATAGGGTGTGAGGGAGTTTGTTTCCAATACTATCCCTCCACCATATTTTTTTTCTTTTAGTTAGTTGTCAAACGTGAGCTGAAAAGGAAATGAATGATCATGGGCTAACAGCTTCAATCCTGCAGATTTATTGCCCTGTATTCATATGACTTGGAGCGCTGCATGCACTGGCTATGAATGGAAACCATGAGAAATTGGCAAGTTTTTTTTAAGGAGATTAATTAGGCTCAATAACTGATCTGGAATGAGTGATTTTCTCACCTTCCTTTTTTCCTGTGTACTCTCACGAATCCTCCTAGGGGCTTTTTAGTCCATCCACAACCAAATATGCTGTTCAAACCCCTGCGTTAATATTCGTGCGAGAAAATTATACACCTTACTTCAAGGAACGGAGGGAGTATTATTTTATATTACTAATACAAAAAATAATATTGGAAAATGGGATTGTTATCTATATCATTTCATTTCAACCCTCGATATACGTACGGCTCTATATTCTTTTTTGTGTGTCTAGTAATACATAAAATAATATATTACTAAATTATAATGTGTATGGTACGAAATTAAAATATATTATGCTACTATTACTATATTAATAATATGTATGCTCCACAGTTGAACCTCGTGCGGAGAAAGCTATAAGAGTAGACCGTCCCCCGCGCCCGGACTAGGGATTCGGTTAAGAAAGACCGTCGAAGCGTCGTGGTCCCGCATGAACTTGCATGTGGTTCTAGGGTATGTGTCCAATTGTGGTGTAAGATCCATAGATGCAATGTCTAGCTCCTTGGTGTGACCATCTTCACATTCATGCGATAACACTCTGCAAAGTCATGGACATGTAGGTGGAGGCTACGATGTGTTACAAGGTCCCAACCTTGTTTTCCATGTAGTTATGTCCTAAACAAACCTCAACAAACGAAAAAGAACATTTTTGGAACATCGTGCGGACAAAGCTATAGGGGTAGAGGGCCCCCTCTAGAGCAGGATGTCGCAGGTGAATGATCGTGGAAGCGTCGGAATCCCACAAAAACATGCATGTGGACCTAGGTTATGTGTACAAGTGTGGTGGAAGGCCCATAGATGCAAGACATGGATCCCGGGTGTGACGTGTGACCTTCTTCACACATAAGTGTGATAACACTTAGAGAGATTTGTGCACATGTAGACGGAATACTCCCGGTTAGGCATAACCGGAGGCTACGATGTGTTACAAGGTCCCAAACCTAGTTTTCCATGTAGCTATTGAGTAAACAAACCTAAGCCAATGAAAAATTACATTGGTGGATCCTCGTGCGGAGAAAGCTATAGGGGGTACAGCATCGGTCCCACATTCCCCCCTCCGGAGCAGTATGTGTTACAAGGTTCCAACCTTGTTTTCCATGTAGTTATGTCCTAAACAAACCTCAACAAAAGAAAAAGTACATTGTTGGAACATCGTGCAGAGAAATATATAGGGGTAGACCGCCAGGCCCCCCTCCAGAGCAGGATGTCGCAGGTGAATGACCGTCGGAGCGCCGGAATCCCACAAAAACTTGCATGTGGACCAAGGGTATGTGTACAAGTGTGGTGGAAGGCCCATAGATGCAAAACATGGATCTTGGGTGTGACCTTCTTCACACATGAATGCGATAACACTTAGAAAGATTCGTGCACACGTATAGACGGAATACTCCTGGTTAGGCTTAGCCGGAGGCTAAGATGTGTTCCAAGGTCCCAAACCTAGTTTTCCATGTAGCTATGGAGTAAACAAACCTAAACCAATGAAAAAGTACATTGGTGGAGCCTCGTGCCGAGAAAGCTATAGGGGTACAGCGTCAGGCCCACATTCCCCCCTCCGGAGCAGGATGTGTTACAAGGTTACAAGGTTCCAACCTTGTTTTCCATGTAGTTATGTTCTAAACAAACCTCAACAAATGAAAAAGTACATTGTTGGAACATCGGGTGGAGAAAGATATAGGGGTAGACCACCCAGGAATGCCTCCGGAGCAGGATGTCTCAGGTGAATGACCGCCTGAGCGCCGGAATCCCACAAAATTTTTCATGTTGACCAAGGGTATGTGTACAAGTGTGGTGGAAGGCCCATAGATGCAAGACATGGATCTCGGGTGTGACCTTCTTGACACATGAATGCGATAACACTTAGAGAGATTCGTGCACACGTGTAGACGGAATACTCCCTGTTCGGCGTAATCGGAGGCTACGATGTGTTACAAGGTCCCCAACCTAGTTTTCCATGTAGCTATGGAGTAAACAAACCTAAGCCAATGAAAAAGTACATTGGTGGAGCCTCGTGCGGAGAAAGCTATAGGGGGTACAGCGTCGGGCCCACATTCCACCCTCCGGAGCTGGAAGTGTTACAAGGTTACAAGGTTCCAACCTTGTTTCCCATGTAGTTATGTCCTAAACAAACCTCAACAAACAAAAAAGTACATTGTTGGAACATCGTGCGGAGAAAGATATAGGGGTAGACCGCCGCCCCCCCTCTGAGCAGGATGTCGCAGGTGAATAAGCGCCGAAATTACACAAAAACTTTCATGTGGACCTAGTTTATGTGTACAAGTGTGGTGGAAGGCCCATAGATGCAACACATAGATCCCGGGTGTGACCTTCTTCAAACATGAATGCGATAACACGTTAGAAAGATTTGTGCACACGTGTAGACGGAATACTCCCGGTTCGGCTTAACCGAAGGCTACGATGTGTTACAAGATCTCAAACCTAGTTTTACATGTATCTATGGAGTAAACAAACCTAAGCCAATGAAAAAGTACATTGGTGGAGCCTCGTGCGGAGAAAGCTATAGGGGGTACAGCGTCGAGCCCACATTCCCCCTCCGGAGTAGGATGTGTTACAAGGTTCCAACCTTGTTTTCCATGTAGTTATGCCCTAAACAAACCTCCACTAACAAAAAGTACATTGTTGGAACATCGTGCGGAGAAATATATAGGGGTAGACCATCAGGCCACCCTCCAGAGCAGGATGTCGCAGGTGAATGACCGCCGGAGCGCCAGAATCCCATAAAAACTTGCATGTGAACCAAGGGTATGTGTACAAGTGTGGTGGAAGGCCCATAGATGCAAGACATGGATCCCGGGTGTGACCTTCTTGACACATGAATGCGATAACACTTAGAGAGATTCGTGCACACGTGTAGACGAAATACTCCATGTTCTTCGTAATCGGAGGCTACGATGTGTTACAAGGTCCCCAACCTAGTTTTCCATGTAGCTGTGGAGTAAACAAACCTAAGCCAATGAAAAATTACATTGGTGGAGCCTCGTGCCGAGAAAGCTATAGGGGGGTACGGCGTCGGGCCCACATTCCACCCTCCGGAGCAGGAAGTGTTACAAGGTTACAAGGTTCCAACCTTGTTTTCCATGTAGTTATGTCCTAAAAAAACCTCAACAAACAAAAAAGTACATTGTTGGAACATCGTGCGGAGAAAGATATAGGGGTAGACCGCAGGCCGAACCTAAGCCGACGGCCAGGCCGTCGGCGTAGAACCCGCGCCCTAAATTCCCAAATCGGTCCCGAGGCCGGGGTCTTATCCAAATCGAGCCGCCCCAGCGAGCCCCACCCGCCTCTCTGCCACCCCGCCCGAGCCCCCTCCCTTCGTCAGCTGCCCGAGCTCCCTCCCGCCGCCACCGCCCCGCCCGAGCCTCCTCCCGCCGCCGGACGCCCGAGCTCCCTCCCGCTGCCGGACGCCCGTGCTCTTTCCCGCGAGCACCGGCCAAGCCCGAGCCCGGCGCCCCATCGCCGCCGCCAGCCCGGCACCCCATCGCCGCCTCCAGCTCCCCTGCTCCTCTGCCTCCAAGGTGAGCTCCCCTGCTCCTCTGCCTCCAAGATTGCTTAGATGAAAATTAGGTAGATGATTGTTTCATCCCTGAATTAGGGACAAAAGAAAAAGGCTGGCCCTATACATCCACCATTCATCACATTAGAAAAGAAGAAGGAAATAGAGTCTTGCATAAGGTGTTTTCACACTGGATTGAATGCAACCAATCATATATTTTAAAATTAGAAGAAGACAAAACATGTACAAAATAAATTGTTTTGGTTCAAATAATAAGAAAATAAAATAAAATTCTAGGACAAACACTTGCTAAGCTATGTGTTTATTTTCCACATCCATAATTATGGATATATTCAACGTATTTTCAAAAATAAATAAAGAAGTGGCAGGGATCGAACTCAGGACCACAAGGTTATTTCCGTTAGCTCGAGTACTCGAGTAACCAGTGCAGGAATTGTGAGCTTGATTAATTCCCTGGCCTTCTAATATTGCGGATATATTTGAATCCTAGTATATTGAGGACCAAAGTGACATGCATTTTTTTAGAGAAATGTCAAGTGTGGCAGCACAATGGAGTGTTGATTTGGAAACTTAAATGCAAATTAAACTTTTGTTGTATGACATATAACAAAACTATTTATTCATCTTTATTATAATTTGTCTTAACTGGGAATATTTTCTTTGATATCTTCATTGTTTTGTTTGCTTTATCAATAGGGTAATCTCCCTGGAGTGAGTGTCGTTGAAAGTTTTGGTCCTTGTTCCCTCCATTGTTCGACTACCTCCTCTACAGCTGCGGGTGAGCTAAAATCCACACCGCCCATTATTTTTTTATGCCATTAGATTCCATTTTGCACGTCAAGTCACGTAACCAGGTGTCACTTCCCGTTCGCGAGCATTACGCGGATAAATATGCATTAGTGGTCAGTATATTATGAAGCGTAATGCTTGCGGCATTTCCGGGACAGTCACCGGATCCATAGATTGGGTACGTTTTCTATGTTCTGCTCCGGTCCGAGTCAGGATTTCGTCAGATTCTCCCCTTTGTTCTCCAGATGCACATCCTCTTGGCTTTTTGCCGAGACGTGTATCAGGAGTGCAGCGGGGAGGTGCTGCCGAAATTCTGTCGCGAACCGGGGTAGAGCATGAAGAACGTACTCAATCTCCGGATCCGGCGGCTGCCAGGACCCTCTATACCTATTAGAGATGTAGGTTGGTGCATGTGTTTTGCCTGGTAGAAAAATTAAAATATGATGCATTTAGTTTAATGCTATTATTTGATATGAAATGCTATGTTTGTCGTTTGGCTCCCAGTAAAGCAAAAGAGGATGGCTGATAATGAGTGGATATATAGTGGTCGTACTAGTGCTGTCGACAGAACAGATGAGTGGACATGGAAGACCGCTATGGTAGTGTAGGAGATAGGCCATGGTTCAAAGACACTTGATCCCCGTTGCCCTCGCGCCCGTTGTAGGAACTGTCAGCGCGCTAAAAAGGAGGTTATGAAACACCACCTTTGGGCTTCTGGGTATATGTCGGGCTTCATCACGACGGTTGACTTTACTTAGAACGAACGTGAAAGAGGGACATGATGCGGCAGCGGATCGATGGCATAGAGTACGATGGCATGCGAAACTTGCTGGAGGATTTCCGTGATGCCATGCCGGAGTCTCCACCTTCTGCTGAACCAGAGGGACCGCTAGAACCGGAGCAACCGCCTGAACCACAGGATCCCGAGCCATCCGCTAAGGCCTTCTATGATATGATGGAATCGTCTAAGAGGCCTCTGTACCTAGGTGCAAAGATTTCTCAGCTCGATACCATCTCGCAAACACTAGCCACAAAGCTCCAGTTCAACATGACCCGTTCATGCTTTGAAGTCAATCTGGTAAAACATGGTAACACGTTGCCCGAAGGGCATTGTCTGCCTAAAACCTTGTATGAATGCAAGAAAATCACGCGAGCGCTCAGCATGGACTATACAAAGATAGATTTTTGTCCAAAAGGTTACCTTCAGTTTTGGAAACAGTTTGCGGATGATAAGTATTGTAGCTTGTATGGGGACTCTAGGTATCTTGAGTCCAAGGGAGCCGATGGTGAGCCCAAGGTGCAGACAAAGACCGCCGCTTCGATTCTTTGTTATCTCCCATTCATAAAAAGAATCCAGCAGCTTTACATGACCTTGGAGTCTGCCAAACAGATGATGTGGCACAAGGATGGGAAGATATACCCTGACGAGCACGGACGGGAAACAATGGGACATCCATCTGATGGCAGGGCATGGAAGAAGTTCGATGAAGACCACGCCGAGGAGGCGGCATAGGCCCGGAACTGCAGAGTTGCCATATCTTTGGATGGATTCAATCCATATGGTATGTCGAGTTCCTCGTACAGCTGCTAGCCGGTGTTTTTTATTCCGCTCAATCCGCCTCCCGGAGCCCTAATGCAAAGGAATACCATATTCTTAACACTGATCATCAAGGGCCTGACTACCCGGGGAAGAATTAGAGTGTCTACACACAGCCGCTTGTGGATGATCTGAACCATTCTTGGCACCACCCAACGTTGACATACGACCGTGCATCGAAGACAAACTTCTTAATGAAAGTTTGGAATCAATATTCCATGCACGACATGCCTGGGTACGCCCTATTCTGTGGCCACTGTACAGTTGGTAAGTGGCCTTGACCAGTGTGCAGGCAACTACTTGAGTTCCTTTGGCTAAAAGCGGGTAAAAAATATTCTGCCTTTGACACGCATCGGCCGTTCCTCAAAAGAGATCACCCGTTCAGACAGGACATAAGGAACTTCAAGAAGGGCAAAGTTGTGCTTGAAGAAAGACAGATACCAACGTTCGAGGGTGCAGCTGTTAAGGCCGAGCTAGGTGCTCTCGTGCGTACTGAATCCGGTGTCCCAGTATTTCACAGATATGGTAAGGAGCACAACTGGACTCACGAGGCAGTCATAACGAAGCTCGACTATTACCACGAATTAGCACTTCTCCATAACATCGGTGTGATGCACGCCGAAAAGAATGTCGCGGAGTCCCTCTTTAACACAATCCTGAAAATTCCTGAGAAGTCAAAGGCTAGAGTCAATGTTAAGGAGTTATGTCATAGGCCGAGTCAACACATGCAGCCTCCTGAAGGCAGACGAAAAGGGTGGTTCAAGCCGCATTCGCCGTTTGTGCTTGATAAAGACCAAGAGAAGGAGGCATTCACGTCGCTGAAAAACGTCGTGATGTTTCCTGATGGTTATTGTTCGAATATAAGCAAGGGAGTCAATATTGAGGAGGGAAAAGTCATTGGGATTAAGAGTCACGACTATAATATATGGATTGAGCGGTTTATGTCGGTGATGCTTCGAGGGTATCTCCCTGAGCATATCTGGCGAGTGCTAGCGGAGTTAGTCATTTCTTCCGCACGGTCTGTGCTAAGCAGATATGTCCCCTGATGATTAAGACACTACATGATCTAGTGCTGAAGTTGCTATGCAAGTTAGAGAAGATATTTTCGCCAGGCTTTTTTACTCCGATGCTACATCTCATTGTGCATCTCGCGAACGAGGCACTTTTGGGTGGACCGGTGCAGTTTCGTCGGCAGTTTTGTATTGAGATAGAGTTCAAGTATATTCGACTCAAATGTGGAAACAAAAATAAGACTGAAGCATGCATAGCTGAGGCAACTATCCTCCAGGAGGTGGTGCCCAATTTCCTTAGGTAAAATAGCTACTTAATTACTTTTCAACTAGTAACTCGGTTTCGTTATAATACGTATTTTCTCCTTCTTGGCAATTCGTGGATGAGGTGTGGTCGGGACCAACGGATTCCAATGCTACGGAGTTGGATGCTCTTCTGAAAGGGGGTGCCTCGGGAAGAAGTTTCACGTCATGGTTCAGGGAAAAGGTAATTCGTAACCTATCCCTCTTAATTACCTGGCAATCCACAACTTGGCCATCTTATTACAGGTAACTAAGGCACAATTCGTACTAGACTTGTAGGGAGCTGATCCCAAAGTGATGATGTCGGATGATTTAAGATGTGTCTCCCAGGGTTTTAACATTAAAGTCAACATGTATGAGAACTATGGTGTGAATGGGTATCGGTTCCATACAGAGGCCCACCAAAATCGTCGTCCGGGTGCAAAAACTATAAATACCGGGGTCTTCACCAAGGGACAAGATGACTTTGATTACTACGAAAGGTTGCAGAACGTATACGAGCTGACGTTCAACAATACGCCCCTAGAACTCAAGCTCGTTGTGTTCAAATTCCACTGGTTCGATCCACGAGATGGACAAAGAAATACCCCTGCCATTGGGTTAGTTGAAGTTAGACCTTCAACCACCTATAGCGGATCTGATGTCTTTGTTGTGGCTCAACAAGCCAAGCAAGTTTATTATTTGCCCTACCCATGCCAGAAAGAAGTACTCTATGTCTGGGAAGTCGTGTACCAGGTATCTCCACATGGCAAGCTACCCATGCCCTCCGAGGACGATTACAACAACATTAACCCTCAAACATACGAGGGAATTTTTTATCAAGAGCAAGAGAAATTTTGGGACTTTGGCTTAGAAGGTCTTGAGGACCTCGAGAATGATGCACACACCCATGGTGAGATAGTCAAGGATCTAAATGACATAGATATGCTCACCAAGGCACATGACAATGATGAGCCTCCATCGTGCGAGGATCCCGACGCTTTATACGCATGTGATAGTGATAGTGATGATGGAGATGAGAATGAGCCTCAAAGGTATGATGATGAGTATTAGTATTTATGTTGAAGAACAGATAATGGTGAGGGTCTTTTATGTCTTTATTATGGCTTACTTGCCCAATCACTTGGTGGTTGCTAACTATTGCTCAAACGTGTAGGGAATGGGAGGCTCCGGGACTAGACGTGTAGAATAATATTACTATGTATCTCGATACTATATGTATGTTTCTCTCATTTCCATCCTTTCTCTAACAATACTACTTGCTCAGTGGCTTAGTTGACGAGATGGTTCAATTTTTGAAATTGTAGGCTGCTTTCGAGGCAGCCTACAAGGCCCACAACGACGCCTATTTGGTGGAGCTTGCGGAGTGGAGGCAGAAAGCAGAAGCACACGAGGCGTGGAAAGAGGCAAAAGAAGATGTAAGTTTCAACCTTTCTTTTTGCAAAAGATGACAAGTCTCACTTTTCCTATTTTGGACCTCTATTTCTGCAGTGCCTGACATGTAAACTATCTTGCAGTCTCAAGAGAGGGCTCGGGACACGGGTGTGCCGGCCGATATACCGCCACGACCTCCTCGAACCAGGCTTAAGCCAAAATTTGTATCGAATGAAGAGTTCGCCCTAAACTTCTACTACACCGGCTTAACCCCGGTAAGTTACTTGCCCAATCACTTGTTACCGCTTTCATGTGCCTTAGCGGTTGCTAACTATTGCTAAAATGTGTAGGGAACGGGAGGCTCCGGGACTAGACCCTTTGGTCGTGCTACAACCTCGCCGCCTTTCACACCGGTGCACCCCGGCCCCGGTGGTGGTGATGCATCACGCGAGAGCACACCGTCTCATGGTGGCGCGAGATCGCCTGCTTCCGGTGCTGGTTCGACGGCGCCTCCACGTGGTCAGTCCCCTATCTTCAAGCGCGAAGACATGCGTTTCTCCGGCTCGACTCCCTCTCCGGACGCGATGAGTTGATGATGATGGTACCCCGGACGTGTAAAGGTCTCGTTTGTACCGATACGATGTTTGGATGTTTTTATACTGTGTATCCATACTATGCATCCTATTTTGGATGTTTGGAAGTTGTTATGCTATATATGGATACGATATTTGGATAAATGCTTGTTGTCAATGTGGATGTGCTATATCAATGCTCTGTATATTGTTGGAATTTTGTATATGCAGGAAAAGAGGCAAAACATAGAAAAGAAGAAACTATGCCAGTACCTACGGCGACGGCCAGGCCATCGGTGTAGGCCTTGTCCTGTGCCAAATGGCACTGCCTATGCCGACGGCCAGGGCCCGACACCCAGATGCGCTTAGGGCCTGCCGCGTGGCCTCCCTGGAGGCAGCCTACACCGACGCCGTCGACGTAGGCCCGACACCCAGATGCGCTCAGGGCCTGCCGCGTGCCCTCCTGGCCGTCGGCATATCTAACCACCAGGCCTAACAGCTGTTAGGCCCAACGTGGGTCCCACAATACTTACACCGACGGTCAGGCAAAGCCGTCGTCGTATGGCTATACACCGATGGCTAGCTCTACGCCGACGGCATGGGTGACTAGCCCGAGGAGCTCCTTCACCGACGGCCATACGCCGACGACAGCCGTCGGCGTAGGTCTAAGATGACGGCTTATGGCCCTACGCCGACGGTTGCCGACCGTCGGCGTATGGCCGCAGTCCTGTAGTGCTAGTTGCTAGATCCAGGAATCAAACTCTACTCAACTACCACGTATGGACACTTAATATGGATCGGAGGTAGACAGGGAGTACGTGAGAACAATAACCACCTCAGCTTAGGTCGTTCTGTGTTCAGTGAACAGAAATAACTCTTGTTTCTCAATTGTATTAGTATACAGAAACAGCTTTTAGCGTTGATATTTTCATGAGTTCCTCTATTGCATGCATAATCTCAACTATTGCACTTCATGTGATAGAGGTAGGCCGGTGTCCTTTTGCAAACTAATTTTTATTATGAAATGTAATTAATAATTTCTGTATAAATAGCATGATATTTAATGATCAAAGATCTAATAATTTTAATACAAACATGATGGATGTGAAAAAAGTGCTTTGAAATCAATGTGGTTCCTACAAGTTGGACCCTATAATTACCGAAAACATACAGGGCATGCACGACGAGCCGACATAAGCGACGAAAATTTTGTTCACAAATTCAAAAAAGTTCGGGGAATTTCAAATAATGTTTGTGCTTTAACAAAATTTGAATTTAAAAATGTCCCCATTTTCAAATTTTACTATACAAATACAATAATTGTTTGGTCAAATTTAAAGAAAATGGTTTCAATTTTTTGTACATGTTTTTTTGATTTTTTTTGAAATTCCAAATTTGTTAGTGTTCTTAAAAAAATCGAAAAAAATGGTTCACTCTATTTTAAAAATGCCCGTCTTTTATCATACGGAGCAAATTTTTAAGCCACGAACATATTCTTTGGAATTTATGAACAATTTATTAAAATATGATTTATTTTTGAATTTTTTTATTAAAAGCGAACATTTTCTTAAATTTGATTTATTTAAAAGCGCGAGCATTTTTGCAAAACAAAAAAGAAATGAATAACGAAAATATTAAAAAAACAAAATGTGAACATCAATAAAAATAGAAAGATGTAGGTTTTCTGGAAAAAACTGATAATTTACAAGAATATTCATGAATTTGAAAAAGTTCACGGGTTTCAAGAAAAAAGTTGCAAATAAACTATAAAAGTTCATGTATTTGAAAAAATTTCACTAGAGCATTCGTAAAAAATTGAAAAAAGGCCGTGAAATTTGATTTTAATTTTGTGAAGTTGAAAAGGATTCACAAATTTGGAAAAAAAATCAAAATTCCAAAAAATTCACGCATTTGTAAATCAGAAAAAGTAAAAATAAAAGAAAATAGAAACCCAAGTAAAAACCGACCAAAACAACTAGATAGAAAAGGAAAATCAAAGTCTTTCTTTTTAACGTTATATTTAACATACTACAAAAGATGAAAATAAAAGAATTTGGACATAGTAATTAAGTTGTTCAGGTGGTTAGTACTCTTGCTATAAGGCGTGAGGTTTCAAGTTTGAGCCCCACGTAAACCATTTGTTTTTTAAAGTCTGTAAAACAGAAAGAAAAAAAAATTGGTTCAAAGAGGGTGTCTACAGCGTATACGTTCCGGTTAGCATGCGAAAATGGATACAATTTGTAGGAAGGTGTGACAATTCTATATTATTCTTTATACGTTTAGTAGGGGGTGTACCGAAGCGCGCCTGACATTGAACTATAGTATTCTACAGTGTGTATATACGCTACAGTAGATGAATGAGTTGCCGGCCACGCCCCAACCGGCAGCCCGGGCCTGCCTGGAGACTGACGCCATCACTGGTGACGTGGATGCCACACTTGCAAAACTAGCATCTATATCATCAAAACCGCTAGCCTAAACCGGTCATGTGGTAAAGTGCACAGGAAATTTTAGTTCAGGATGTTAAGGGAGCTCAAGATGAATTAGAAAGAAAAGTGAGTCAAGTTGTTAGTACTAACTTATGGATAGTATTACTCAATAAAGGGAATAGCTATGTGTCTATGTCTTTAAGATCATAGAATGTCAAAATAAAAGGACATAAATCATGAACAGAGGCTCCTACTACATGTTTTTTTTGTACACTCTCAGTCTATTTCTCTTCTTTTTCAGAACATCAACACATTCTTTATCAAAGATTGGACCATTGCTTTTTCTAGCAGCATATGGAGAAACTGTCAATATAGAATTGTATGGAACTTTTTAACAAATTTCTATAGTATAATCTTCCTACTGACAGACCTAAGCAACTTTTTAATACATTCAAAGACGACAAGTAGAAATGAAAAGAAAAGATAAAGATAGCATATGCACCTTTTGTTCGCTAGGAAATCAGTGATCTTGCTGATGAGTTGTTGTATACTCCCCACTTCCGTGATACCATAATCTTTCTTAGCCACTACACTGAAAATGGTTCTCAAGATATTTGTGATGTCTGGATTTCGTGAAACCGAGACGAAAGCCTGGCACTCATAGTCTCCTTTGAGCTCTTGATACACTTGGTTTGCAAGAGTTGTCTTGCCCATTCCTCCAGTTCCCACGATGGAGACCAGCTTCGGTTGCTTATCTGTTGAGACCCCTCCGGTCAACAGTTTGATTATCTCAGCCTTGGGTCTATCAATTCCCACGAGCTTTGAGGCATGCTCAAAGATAGCAAGAGCTCTAGGGTCAACGGTTGCATTTTTCGCATTGGAGAAGGCATGACGTGTCTTGTACTTTTCATTCCTCTCCCCCGCCTCAATGACTTGTTTCTTCAGATCTTGGAACATCTGATGGTGAGCCTTCCTCTTCCCCAACTTCCCGAGAATGTGCTTGATCTTATTTATGAAGCCATCTGGCTTACGGTCTTTGTCGTCTTGGTCTTGCATGAAGTCATCAAGGGAGTCCTCTATATCATAGGAGAGCTCCCGCACCGTGGACATCCAGACCTTATCTTGCTGGTCAGGATCCTCCCCCTCAGACATCTTCAAAAGAAAGGCTTGCATGGCAGTAAGCTCAGCCGTCAGATACTTGATCTCGTCGTGCACCCCCTTGTGAAGCTTGTACCCTTGGACCAGCAGAGTGCTCAGCTTCTCCAGGATAGAGTTCAGGGCCCCCGTCGCTGCACTCACCATAACCCCCTCCATGGCCCCCGTCGCTAGTTCTCTTGATTTTGTGTACAGGTGAAACGCACTGACAATGAATTTGCGTTGCCAATCTACACCCTGAAAAGAAAGGATGGATTAGCCCAAAAGCATTGGTACGTTACTAGAAGGGCAGTGCTCGCTTCGCCGTGTCGTTTTAAGTTTTTTTATTGTTATAGGCCTTATCATATGTGCTACATTTTTAGTTGTGGAAATTATTTAATGTAATATGGTGTTTGGATGGATCCTTTTTACCGTATGATTATAGGACAACTTCTAATGAGTGCACGTACATAAGAAGGTTAACTATGTTGTTGACCACGTGTGCTATGATGATGTTAAACGTATCGTAGGCGACACTTCCTTCTTGCCAATCAAGACTCACACAATCCAATTATTTATAAAAGGATGCATCCATTGAGAGATGTGACCACATAGTTAAAATCTTGTATCTAATTTTAAATTAAGAACCCCAACTGAATGAGGAGGCTTCAAAATTAAACATTTTAGCCAATTGCTTTTTGAAACACCAATTAACTTTGTCTGGATATGATGTTATAAAGTGGAATATCATGTCGTATATCATAGTTGAAACTTGTTGTAGTGACATCTACCGCATGTAGCCCGCTCCCTGAAAGAAAGAGTCGCTTGTAGCCCGCTGGAGATGGAAGCAGCTCAAGTAGATGTGGTCGTACCTAAGGGGGGTCTTTCTTGGCTAGCAGTAGCTCGGTGACGGGGTCGGGCGAGCGCACTGACGGTGAACAGTGGATTATATTATTTCCTCTTGTCCACACCGTCGATCTGAACCCTGAAAGAGAATGGATTCGGGGAGGTAAGCCTAAGGATTGGTTCACCGATCGACCCCGTGCCGGCGCAGGCCAGTGCGCGCCGGCGGCAGCGGCAAAAGATTAAGATCGGAGGAGATGGAAGAACGGGAGGGGGGACGGAGGCGTGCGTACCTACAAGGATGGATCTGCCGTGTAGGAAAACCAGGATGGATCTGGCGAGGAGAAGCTCGGACGCCCGCGTACCACGCTAGCTCAGAGCTCGGTCAAGTTGCTGAATGGACTGACAGTAAACACACTGATTGGTGGCACCTGAAAAAAGAGGATGGATTATCACTGAACAGCTAGCTGCAGATCACTCCCATGGAACCTGAGCTTTTATTGGTGCTGGAGGGAGATGGGTTCATACGTGATTGTCGTGCCAGCTCGGTCGGTCAGTTAGTGCACCGGCGGTGAACAGTGGATTATTTCCTCTTCTGCGCGCCGTCGAACTAAAGCCTGAAAGGGAATGAATTAACGGTGGTGAGCCAGACCATTGCTGCACCAGACGAGCTACAGAGGGAGCGAGGGGACGGGGCCGTACCTCGCGGGATGGATCCGGCCTTGCTGGTCGCGAAGTAACTCCGGCGAGGAGAATGGGGAGGGGAGCTCGGGCGCCGGCGACGAGTGGACAGTGGATTAATTATTTCCACGGCGTCATCGATCTGGAACTGAAAGAGAATGAATGAACCGAGGTGAGCTACGGCTGGACGCCGTGCCGGCGGGGGCCAATGCGCGCCGGCGCTGGCGGCGTCATACAAGGAGATGGAAGCACGGCAAGTACCTGGCTAGAGGGATGGATCAGCCGCGAGTGGCGGACTGCAGCGACCGCGGAGTAAACCCCGGCAGCGGCGACCGACGAGGAGGAGCTCGGGCGGCGGCGACGGCGAGGTCGAGAGTGGAGTGAGAAGAGAAGCAGATCTGGTCGTATAAACAATCAACCAAACCAGGAGAGTCGTTGCCAAGTCGTCGTCATCGTCTTAATAATAATCTCTCCCTTTTCTGTTCCTTGGGCCCAGATCCTCTCTCGTGCAGCAAAAATGAAAGTAAAAAAAATTGTTTTTTGTTAAACTTTTTACCATTTCATTGAATCTACTATTCACATGTGTGAGTTCGGGAGCCAAAATGTCCTTGTTAAAAAGTGTATTCTTTTTCATCCGCAAGTTAGGGTATCACCAAATCATCTGTAAAATGTTTGACTAACGTGCTCAAACACTTTTCGTTATGCAATTATAATCGTCAAATGTTCAAGTGTTTACGGACACTAATAAACATCTAAAATCCCATAAACCGACATAAACTGTAGGGCAGCTTCACAAGTATCCGAACACTAAGGGTCGTACGAGGCATCAACAACGCCTCCTCCATGGTGGGTGGTTGCACGTTCGAGGAGTAGATGTGCCTTCTGCAGTACCGATTTTGCTTCACGTCGCACCACCCCGAAGACTACTACATCGTCTTCATCCAGTCGACGCACCACGACAACACCGTTCGCATGCACTTCGTTTCTGTCGATGATGCCTCCTACAACACTACACTATGGCACCAACATGACCACGTTGTCATCGGCTCCTTCAGGCTTCACATGCTCGATACATCATCGTGAACATCTTCATGTGATTTGCTTATTTCAGTAATCCAGTAGTCTTGCCATTTAAGTATTTCACCCCCCACACACACACCACTAAAACACCAACCCCCTCCCTGCTCAAACTCTGGTAGTCGCTCCACCTTCAACCTCTAACACGGTTTGCACGTGCACCTTTGATCGAGTCAGGTAACCCATCGATATCCATCCCCTCCTCGTCCTGATTTTCTTATATGGCGCATGTGAAGCACCCTCTATTGCCTCCAAATCCTCACTCATACTCTAAAGCATAACTGCATAAGCCCAACCACATATCACACGAAGATCAAGGAGGTAGAGGTGGCCGCAATGGAGGTGGAGGAAGAGGTGGACACCGAGAGTTAACTCACGGTCGCACTGATGTTGTCTCCATGTGTGACGTCCTTGTAATACTGGAGTAACACCTTGCCTCTGAGTCCTCGGAGTATTAAAATAAGTGCGCTTACATTTTTCTTCATATTACATTTTTTTGACTACGACATCAAGCTCGTCGACAACAACGACTTAAGGTGGGCTATGGCACCGATGAAGTGGCATGTCCCCAAGGCCTCATGCTCAATCACCGTCGACATCTTGGATGTACATGTCGTTGGTCTTCTTAGGTGCCCGATACAGGATTAGCTATCCTTCTAAGCCATCGAGCTCCTTTTGGCATTTCTAAAGGACACATTCTACGTCGGTGTCTCAGGATGCTCAACCAACAAGTCAAATTTGATCGATGTCGATGACTACAAGGAGGAAACCCGTGATGGGTGCTTTTCCAAGAGGAAAGAGTCGATCCGTGACAACATGGCGGACCATCACGATGTTCTTGCCTATGGCTTCCATATGATCTATGACAAAAACATATCAGATAATGATTACAAAAAAATATATTTATCCCAAAAAGACATACATGGAACTAGTTATTGAAAAGTTTCTTAGAACTTTTGATAGAGCATCATTTTTTTCTAGATCATCACATTTTGTTGCCCTCCTCTCCCTCCATGACTCTAGAAATAAATCTAGTGACGATCCCACACCGCCTTCGCTCGGGAAACTCGGGTGGTTCCCCATCGCCAGCTATCGGAGCCACTGTCCCCTTCCTCCCTTCCCTCCATCGCTGTCGGAGTACGCCACCGGTATAAGATGCCGATAGTGTTGGCGGGGGGGTCCTTCACCCATTATCGCGTCGATGGGGTTGCTGCAGGGCCTTCTAGCGCATGAATGGAGGTCACAGTCCATAGATCAGGTGAAGTAGGACTCGAATCCATTGTCTGTCATGCCATAGAAGGACGGAGATCGTTGGAGAGAAGCTTGGGGCAGAATGGAGTGGGGTGAAGTGGCTAGGGTTTTGTCCTGACAACGGATCAGGTCATATTTATGTAGGGTCATTGTGGGTTGGATCTAACATGGTAGACGCACCCAAACCCTATATCCGCCTCACATATGGACTGGGTATAGGGATGTCGGTCAGCCCAAATATTTGGGTCAGGTTTACCTCCTCCGGTTCGGTGACAAAAAGTGCCTAAACAGCGTTTGGACATGCCGCTTGGGTACTTAGGACCTCCGATTATAGATGAGTGCATGCACCATGTAGTGTCTATCACTATACAATTAACGTGTTTAAATGCTAGCTTCCATATCGATATTTCAATTCCGAACTAAGCTCATCTACACCCTATGAACAGTAAAATAAAAAAATAGCATAGAATTTTTAAAAAACCTATTTTTTATGGTGCGAGATGACTTACGGGGTGTTTGGAGATTCGTGGAGCTTGTGGCAAAAAACACAAAATAATATGAAAATAGTATTGTTTTCAAAAGTTTCCCACCATCCAAAAATTGTCTTTTTTCCACAAGCTCCTTGAAAGTCCAAACTTTTCAAATTTTTGCACAAACATTACACACTTGAGCATCTTGCACCACAAAATATTTTAGTTTTTTTATTGATACTATTTATTACATTTTTTCTCATACCGGATCTCATCTAAGCCTGGGTGTAGAACACTCCATAGATCAGGTGCCGGGGGGGGGGAGGTGGGGGGTCCTTCACCCATTATCGCGTCGATGGGGTTGGTGCGGGGCCTTCTAGCGCATGAATGGAGGTCACAGTCCATAGATCAGGTGAAGTAGAACTCGAATCCGTTGTCTGTCATGCCATAGAAGGACGGAGATCATTGGAGAGAAGCTTGGGGCAGAATGGAGTGGGGTGAAGTGGCTAGGGTTTTGTCCTGACAACGGATCAGGTCATATTTATGTAGGGTCATTGTGGGTTGGATCTGACATGGTAGACGCACCCAAACCCTATATTGGCCTCACATATGGACTGGGTATAGGGATGTCGGTCAGCCCAAATATTTGGGTCGGGTTTACCTCCTCCGGTTCGGTGACAAAAAGTGCCTAAACAACGTTCGGACAGGCCGCTTGGGTACTTAGGACCTCCGATTATAGATGAGCGCATGCACCATGTAGTGTCAATCCTTATAGGTGCACTATACAATTAACGTGTTTAAATGCTAGCTTTCATATCGATATTTCAATTCCGAACTAAGCTCATCTACACCCTATGAACAGTAAAATAAAAAAATAGCATAGAATTTTTAAAAACCCTATTTTTTATGGTGCGAGATGCGTGAAAAATTACGGGGTGTTTGGAGATTCGTGGAGCTTGTGAAAAAAAAACACAAAATAATATGCAAATAGTGTTGTTTTCAAAAGTTTCCCACACATCCAAAAATTGTCTTTTGTCCACAAGCTCCTTGAAAGTCCAAACTTTTCAAAAATTTGCACAAACATTACACACTTGAGCATCTTGCACCACAAAATATTTTAGTTTTTTTGAATTTTTACTATTTATTACATTTTTCTCATACCGGATCTCATTTAAGCCTGGGTGTAGAACACTCCTTTCATAACTCTTTCTCCGCATATGCCTTTATTTAATGTTGTAATAGGTGATACCAATCTCTACACACTTTCATGCTTCCATTTCCTAACAAAAATCAAAGAATTCAAAGAAAACCATGAATGTTGGCCATACTTGTGTCTACAATATATATAATTTTTATACACAAGTTTGTAAATGCACACTGAGAAACAAAAAAAGAAAAATTTCTCAAGAAATATTGTCAAAAGAAGGCAAAAAAAATCATTCACATCCGGGGATCGGTTGATCGAAAGCTTGGGGGCAATGAATCTGCACTGTCGACACAATTATATCAGAGACCCAAATGGTTGGCTATCATTTGCATGGTCCATGTGGGTAGATAGATATAGTTAAAACTTAAGAACGACGTCGATTAGCAAATACATTAAGGACAGTAAAACTGGACCATTTCCGAGCTCCCTCACGCTTTCTTGATTCTTGGCCGTTGAATTTAGTGATTGAAGCATTTTTCATCGTTAGATCTGCTGTAGTTTCACACTAATCGCAGGTTTGTGTTCCTGGGCCATGTTCGTCCTCTTGGCCGGCCGTTCTAGATACTTCTTGGGCCGACTGTCCTTGGCCCGCTACTCTGGGGGCAAAATCGAAAGTCTGTCGTTCACTGATATGGTAGCCGTCGGATCCCGTACGAACGATCCTGATTCTTCTTTGTGGCTAATTCTTAGCCCCAGCCAATCCCCCCCCCCCGGCACCCGCACGGCCTCTCCCCATCCTGCCTGCACCCTCGACTCGATCGGATCGTGGCCTAGGGCGAGACCTGATGCGCCGCCGTTGTAGTCGTCTTCGCAAAGAGATAGAGGGAGAGGGATGAGGTGGCGCGAAAGGGGCATGGCGAGTTATCTGCGGCGGCGGACATGATGCAGAGGGCAGCCAAGCACACGCCACGCCAGGTGCGCCGCCGCGACCACCTCGAACTACGGCCAATCCTCCCCGCCTCCTCGTCTGACCGTCAAGGCACTTTGTCCTCAATCGCCTGAATCCCCTCATGTTGTTGACTGTTTTCCATGGATCAATCCTTCTTTGGTTGGTGTTTGAGTTTCTCTTTTTTTGATCTCACTACAAGTACTATTGGGACGATTTGTGTTCATCTGATGGCACCATGTCCAGACCTGAGACCACATATTTACTGTAAAACTGCCAAGCCGGGTAGTATTTTATCATATATGCTCAACTCTGAAATTAGAGTATTTGCCTCCAATTAATTAAGCATGTGCATAATGTACCGAAGTAGTAACATAATTTTATTATATTTCGAATCTAGCTACCTTTTGAAATCTTCAAGGCCATTGGGATTAGTACTAAAACTTTCGTTACTAATATAAGGGGCATTCCTGACTGATCTTTATGGCTATTTTTTCTTCTGCTTGCTTGATACTTGGATCTACATTCCATGATAAATATTATTACTTCTTATGCTATATTCAGATTATTCCAAAGAGCTTGTTAGAGGAAGACATAGTGAGCTTAAGAGAGAAATTCTCAAATACCTTGTCATTATGTTACAACAAGGCAGTAGGGTTGATCTGCCTAAGTTTTGTGCCATAATTATATAATTATAAATAAGACAACCTATGTAGTCAATATATTAGTCTCGTGTCCTTAATGTTTACCACTTTCCTCCTTTCTCATGTCTCTTCACACTTACCTTATTTACAGTTTATGCAATATCTAGCAGCTTGCATATTTTATTTTATTTTATTTGCAGAGGTTCATAACAGGTGGTGAATTGAAGAAACTGTGACAAAATTATGACATGTGAGATAATAATGAATAGGAATGATTGCCGAAGTGGACACACATCATATGAGTAACTCCAGGAAAGGACTAAATAGCTCTACTGGCTTATGCACAACATAAATAAGCTATAATGCATTATCACTGTAAGGAGATGTATTGACATGGTGTTGCATGGTATCAATGGACATCTTCCTCTGTCCCATTTTCCTTTCTTATTTACTACATATTCCACTTCATATTGGGTACAAATTGCATAATAAATCCTATTTTACATTCTACCCCAGTAATTAAGTGTGTCTAGGTAACTTATATTCGGAATTCTTGTGTTACAGGTCCACATTAGGGAGAGAAAACATGATATAATGTCACATGGAAGATGAAACTTGTTTACTGCCATTTCATCTGCAGGTGGATAATATATCTTCCAATGATTATTTATGGGTCCTCATTGGGAACACAAGGTATCTATAATGACAGTGAATGTCGGGTCAAGATAAAAGTTCAGTACAATTAGTTGAAAGGACAGAGACAATGGCTTCACTCCTATGAAAATCTTTGTGGTATGATTATAATGCTACCATGAAATATTTTGTTTTGTATTTTGGTTCCGATAAGTAAAAATCTTCAATTTGATGTTGTGCTCCTTTTTTACTAGGTAGAATATGAGAGCTTTCTAGAGTAGGGGATGTGAGTTAAGCAGATTCTTAAATTGAACAATAATAATGGACCCTTTCCCGCAATGCTATGGTGATTAAGCTCAAAGGTTGGGGGAACAAACATTGTTTTGCCATTATAACTCGCATATTTTCGTGCGGAAAAAATATGCAGTTTATCGACGATGAAACACTGATATTTGTTCATGTATGGGTTTATTAGTGAAGTTCACTGGCTTTTATGGGTAGGTCATTCAAACATTGTCACTATGTTTTATGAAGGTGATTTACGAATATGTATGTGAGTGGATCAGTCCCAAATTTACATATATATTGTCCACCACCTATATTGAGCTTGTGTATATAAAGGTATTGATTTCTAATGTTTTTACTGTTCAATGTTTTCACTAAATATGGATGTACATGACAAGATGCATCTTTTAGTAACTAACTTGAAGCGCTACCTAAAAAAACTAATTTAAAAGCCGGTCGGTAGAAAAATCAACTTTTCATTAGTTTTTGCCTTCATTTGATGAAAATATCTATCGTTTCTTGTCAAAATGGATGGGCGCCACAATGCGCACTATCGGAACCATTTTCCAGACCTCTCAGACATACGCATTTCTGGCCATCAGATTTCACATCTGAGTCCTTTGTAGTCGTTTGATCGATGTTTAACCTTCTGGTTTGTCACTAACTGAGTCGACTGTACGAGGGAACGTATTCCGATGAAAAAATCTGGGTACTCTGGTTGATTCAGCCATAAGCACGGCCTACCAGGTCGGGTCATCTCAACCCTCGAATCCTCCTATCCCAGACACCGACCACTGCACTCTCTAGGGACCTCGGTCGGTGGGCAAATCCTACTATGATGTCGCTTTCTTGCAACTACTGCCACATGCATTGACTTCGAGCCGAGGGATGCATTGATTTCGAGCCGTGGCACCCCTCGCCCGCCCTCTACCTCCAATGTTGGCGTCCACCACAAATCGTGCGCTTGCCAGGTGGAAACGCTACCAAAAACATCATCTTGAGGTGTGGTGACGTCCAAGATGGTAGCCGCGTGTTCGCACTCCCTCGATGTCGATTGTGCATCGCACTACCCAGGAAATCTGTAGTGCCTCCTAATTGGGCAACCTTTGGCCTGTGGCTAAGTGCTCATATCCTCTTCCACCATATTGCAGGAACAGTGCCTCCTCTGTGACGGTGACAAGGTGGTTCCACTGGCTACACATCTGGCAACCAGACCAGTGGTGCTCCCCCTCCACTTTCTAGATAGGCTGCAACAGGCGACAGTCATTGTCTACTCCTCACATGCCTCTTTCTGGGCCAACACTACAAGGTCGATCACTCCCTCCACCTCCATCTTGTGGTCTTTTTTATGTTTATAGGATGAATTGGTGTTGGCTCAGACAACCGACTTCCCGCTCTGATCATTGTTGTTGTGTGACCGCCGGATCATTGTTTAACCTTTAGACTTTTTATTATCAAAGTGTTTTCAATGATAGAAAAATGCTTTTCCTTTCTGTATATAAGAAAACACATGGTCAATCAACTATAAAGTAAGAAACGCATCGAATGGGTAATCTTGATGTTTGCTCAGAACTTATTACATCACAATTTCATGATTCATTAGTACAAAATCCAAATAAGATGCTACATGTTTGTTCGGGTGTTGACTTCTAATCATATATTCCTGTAGTGCAACGAAAGAGGAGTGATATGCATCAAATGTTTGGTATCTCCTGTCCTTTAGTGGTCTGCGGAGTGCTTTGTAATGGAAGATTGTGATTATTGTGTTTGTTCTTTTTAATACTCCCTTCGTTCCAAATTAGATGACTTTCCTTTGTATACATATTTAGCTACATATGTACACAAAGGGAAGTCATCTAATTTGGAACGGAGGGAGTATACATGTAGCAATGATTTCTTTTCTTTGTCTGGTGTGCATCATGCAAGAGAAAACCCCCTTTATCAGTGTTCTGCTCAACTCATGTTCTGATTTATTTCATCACCTGGCCAGATGGGGAGTGAGCAGGAAGATTAGTTTGGTACTTTTATTTCATTTAATTTGGTAAATTGCATAAATTGATGGTAATATTCTACACCGCTTTAATAAACTTTCTTGCATGCTGATGTTTAGAACAGTAACCTATTGCGGAGTAAGTTAAAAGGAGCATCTCATATGTAATTTAGCACAATAATGATGATATTTGCTCCTATGTTGGAGCTAACAACACATTGTGGCTTATGTATTAAACTTCTCGGACATTATATCTAAAGTGACTCAATTAAATGATTTTTTTGGAGACCGTAAACTCAGTTCATCTTTGTCCACACTAAATATGATAGTCTCTCTAATTATGATAGGTTTATTTTGTTTCTAATGATCCGTAAGCAAGCTACCATATCACTTGTATCGAGATGGCATCTCATTTTTTATTCTCAGGTATGTGTTTCTATAATGGTGCTTAAGAAATATTCAAGAATATGATGCAAGAGCAAGCAATACTCACTTCTATTGACTAGCCAGGCAGCAACCTCCATTTTCTCCAGTCTTATTTTATTTTTATTCATGTGCTGTTTACCGTCGTGCATATGTTACATATATATAGCCAAATGAAATTGCCATGGTGATCTCCATATTTTCTTCTAATGCATTGATTTATAGTTTATTTGTCGCATTCTGCCTAAGATTAAGTCATTTTTCCTTTGCAGGTTCTGCTTCAAAGATGTACGAGTAGCATCCATGTTGAATAAATCTTTGTACTACAATGCTAGTTCAAACTATTGTACTTGAATGATGAGAATGGGTCCATGATGTCATCAAAGGATCTCATTTTTTCAGTATTATAGAATGTCCTAACATTTTTTGTAGCCAGATCTTAATTGACCATGGATTCTCTATAAGATGCTATGTTTGCTATCAGTTATCGGTGATTCGTTTCCTGTGTTTAGCCTTCACTTTGATTGATCAAGTAAGAAGGTTCATTGTTTCCTTGAAAATATATCGTAAACTCATATGAAACTGACAAGGTGACAATCTTGTGTATCAATTAAAGAAAAGTGTTGCCACCTTTAAGAAAACAAGAAACATGGCCTTTTAGGTCAAAAGAAAAACAACTTTAGCCTTCCTTAGTTTCAAGCTTTTATAAATATCATATGCTAATTTATACCAACTTGTATTCTATGCTTTACTTACAATGCTCCATATTTCTCTCTATTTATCATCTAACATATTTCTATACAATTGTAGGGATCTCTATTAGATATATCAGCTAATCTACTGGTAAGCATGCATCCGATTTCATTGTTTTATAATATATTTCATATTTATGTACACTTTTATCATTGTATTGTCAAAATTGACGTGCGCAGCAACGCACGCCATTCATGATCTAGTTTACTTTAGATATGGTCGTTGTCAGGCATGAATTCGCTCTGTACCACATTTGGGCCTCAACACTTAATGCGAACAGAGCAAAGGGACTTTATATAGCTGCCTCACCGATCCATCTCGCATTGTTTCCCTTGTCTACATCATCTCCAGCTGTATACTATAGTCGTATACTAGTAGTCACTCACCAATTTATCTTCTATCTTTTGTGGTGAAAAGTATATTCTCAGAAAATTCATCCATATGTGAATACAATGATATGTTTTTGGTGTTTATAATCCATGTATGCACCCGATCCGAGGTAGTAACAAATAAGATTAGATGTTTATAACCAATAATGTCTTTATTAGCATCAGTACTAGATTATGCGTTCATATGTGTTCCCTCAAATTTTTGGTTTGCTTTCCCACATAGTGAATTTTGGTATTATTTTACAAGATGTAACTTAAGACAAAGTTAATATGCTGAGTATTGTACAAAGAAACAAAAATGAGTATGCACGAGCACATGCATGAAATTTAAGACGGTCCTGTGGTGGCTGTTCTTATAGGTGCATCATAGAATTAATGTTTTTTTTTGGAAAAGGAAAATGACCCCCGGCCTCTGCATTAGGGTGATGCATACGGCCATTTTATTAATTATTCAACAAAATCTTACAAAATAATACATCAATAAGTCTGAAGCAACCATCTTAACAACAAATGTTGCTGGCCCTATCCTCTTGATGAAGAAATGGAGATAGTCGGGGCCGTATACCCCGACCTTACACCAAAGTCTAACATCTAAAGCCGGATGCCCCAACCAAGCCAATGCTGGTTTTTAATCCAACAATTAATGTGTTTAAATGCTACTCCTGGCTTTCATGATTCTCTTCAGTATTCACCTTTAAACTGTTTATAGTGGGGAGTAACTTAGATAAGTAACACACATATGTTACTAGTCTATGTAAGTTTGTAAATGCTTATAACATCATCTTTTTTAGCTATGTGGCATCTATGTTGTTATCTATGTTACTTCCACTATGAGTAATCTTATTTACTGTTGTACCAGGTGATACTAATTTCAACACGCTTTCATGCTTCCTTTTAAAAGAAAATGAAAAGACTCTAAAGGAACCGTGAATATCCGCAATGCATGTGTCTATAATCTTTGTAAGTTTCATATACAAATTTGCAAATACACATTGACAAACCAAAAAGAAGTATTTGTTCATAAAAAATGTTAAAAGAAGACAAAAGAATAATAAGATTATGTTGACATCCGGCGGTCGACCAATCAAGAGCTTGGGCCCTCCCTGGACTCTGATGTAATACTTTCGGACGGAAATATATTGAGATGGAGACTCTCCACCCCCACCCCCCTGATCGTCCAAAAAAAATCAAGAGCTTGGGCCAAGGAATCTGGAGTGTCGGCACCGTCATATCAGAGAACCAGATGGCTGCCTCTCACCTGCTGCATGGTCCATGCGGTTAGGTGGACATAGTTAAGAACATTGTCGATCAGCAAATAATTGCTTAGACAGGTTCGTTGTTGGGCATGAATTCGGTCTGTACCACGATGGGCCTCATCAGTTATTGCGAAACAGAGCTGAGGTACTTAGTACGTACTCCCTTCGATCCATAATAAGTGTCGCTCATCTAGTACAAAGTTTGTACTAGCTTAGTACAAAATGAGCGACATTTATTATGGATCGGAGGAAGTATTACATTAGCTGCCTTCCCAATGCATCTCTCATTGTCTCCCTTGTTCACATCGTCTCCGGCTGGGCTGTATACTACACAATAAATTCAAATTTGAGTAAGTGCGAAGTTCTCCATCAGCTTTGGTACTAATCCGTTTGAGCACCGGAGTAATTCAATAATTCCTTGTACACAAAACTTCCTTGTCTCTCTTGTTAATTCGCTGCCGCACCGATAAGCTGGCACGGCAGCAAAGCCATGCAAAACACAGAAGCCCTACATTCATGGTGATGACATGTTCTTCTCTTCTGCAGAATTGATTATGTGGCATGTGCCATGGCATTCAAAAGCCAACAAGATGAAAAACAGATTTCTTTTTTTCTTTGAGCGGTAACAAGAAAAACGAATAGCTTCACCTCCGGATGACAGCATGCCGCAGCAAAGCCACCAGCGACAGGGGCCAGCCTTCGCTAGCGGGCCACGACGGGCGGATAACTATAGTGTTGGCCCATTAGCGCAGGTCACTTGCTTGCATCGCTCTCCCTCCTCTGCTCTGCATTTCTTCCTTGTATATATTTTTTCATTGTTCTTTATTGTCTTTCCCCATTATTATACTTTGAGTTTTCATAATTTTTATTTGGTTTTCATTTATTTATTCTTTTGGTTTTCTTTGTATTGTTCGGTTTTCTTCGCTTTTTTTTTGCAGGTGTTAAAAAAACTGATAAAATTCGACAAAGAACAGAATTACAGGAGCAATGTTTTTTACATTCATGAAGATTTTTTAAATGTGCGTTGAACATACATGGTGATAACAAGTCACGAAACATCTCTTGGAATAACACACATGGTGATAAGCTAATTATCAGGCAAAGGTAAATCTTCATAAGTAGTAGTACTACTGGACGTCTGAAAAATTAACTCTCGAGTTGGGGACGCTCCTAGCTGGTTCTTGGCATGTTTTAATAATTCAAATAATACAAGCCACTGTTGGTTACGCAGGTCCAACACCATCAAAGCAGTGTGCAGCAGCATCCCTTGAGTCGCACATTCAGGCAAGAGAGCCAGTAGCACACTGACTGAATGACCCAATCAGCTACCCAAGCATCCGAGAAACAAATGACAATCTCCGAGGAAGCAACTCAAGATCGCTTGTTAATTACCTAGTACTGGCAGTACAACTGTAAGCACCTGTAGAAATAGCAAGCATAAACACTCAAGTGCTGCCTTCCATTCCATCGCAGACAGCTAATGAAGCATCTGGAGAGTACGTAGATATCAAGGAGTCATTTGCTATTCCAAATTAATTTTCTAAACGACACCTCTGCACTCAATCTGGTTGCCAAGGCCATTGATCAGCCACAACACTCAAGTGGCCAACCAATCAGCCAGTACTGATCTGGTTACCTCTGCAAACGATTAACAGACGAACTGTAAAATCAAGATTTAACTGACAGTAATAAGTTTCTTGATGCAAATGAAACATGGGTGACTCATTATTACAGAAAACGCAACTAATGCAAATAACCAAACAATGCCCCCATGGGGAGGTACATTAACAGTCTTAACTAATTTTATAACTAGGTATCACACGGACTCTATACTATCCGACAGAGAGAATACAGCGCACTGACTGCATCTCCATACCGTAAAAGATTGAAGAACATCGAACAGCAGCAACTCTCCAGTTATTCAAACTATCACCATAACAGTGAAAAGTATAGACTAGGATGGTTGGGATGTGCGTTGGTTGCTCTCTCCATGGCAGTCCTCACGGCTTGAAAAATGCCATCATCACCACAAACTCTAGTGCATTTGACAATAGTGAGGCAGGGGAGATTCTGAATTCCAAAGTCCACACAGTCAGCTTCAATCACGTGCAAGTAATCAAGCTCGAGTTTTTCTAGCTTGGGCATGGACCTTGCCCCAAACATCAGATCTACTGGTGTCGACCATGCATAATAAATAAAAATCCTCAAGGATTGGAACCCAATTTCACCACTTACTCTGAGCTTTTCGTTTGACTTTGTTTCTTGCTCCAAATGCAGAACAAGCAGACTGGGTAAGGCTCCAAGCATGCAGAGATCGTCCTGCTTTACTACCTCCACTTGAATGCGCAGCTGTTGGAGGTTTCTGAGGGATCTCACCCATGTTGGAACCTGCGGGACGGCTGAATGGATAGTAATGAGTTTCTCGAGGGTAGGCAGGCACAAAGGTTCCTGTAAGAGCCAGCTCCCGTCATTAATAAACAGGGAGCGGAGGTTCTGGGTGCCTAGCTTACACAGAGAAGAGACGATAGCTTTGTTGCACTCCTCCCCAACCACATATGTATCCCCAGTGTTAGAATCAACTTCGGATTGAAGGTCAATCCGCAGATCTCTCAAATTCTTTAGTTGGCCAAGGCCACATAGGAAGTCAAATGGCTGAATGGAGACCTTCACAACTCCCAACGTCTCCAGTGCTTGCATCTTTGCAATCCCATCAGGAAATTTTATATCATTATCAACAAGTAGATGACACAATTTTCCAAGATTAACAATAGATGCGGGCAATTCCTCTACACCAGTGTATCTTAGGTCCAACATCTCTAACCACCCCAAACGCCCGATTTGTTCCGGGAGCTTGCTTATTTTTGTATCTTCCAGGTTCAAGTACCTCAGCTGAAATAATCTCACTATATTTTCAAGATGATGATTTTTCATTTCAGAGCAACCCATCAAGTCAAGAACACGCAGATGTCTGAACTCCTCCGAAGAAGGGATTTCCACAAGACCTCTAACCACAATAAGCGATCGGACATGAGACAACACGAGACCTGTTGTCATTAATGTTGAATTTCCTTCCTTGACACCTTGTAGACAGAGTCGACGAACAACTTTGCTTTGGGCTCCAGTTGTCAGAATGGGAACACCAAGTAAAGTAACAAAGTTCTCTTCTATGGACTTGGATATGATGAAATCAAGAATTGTGTCATGAACTCGACAACTAATCACTTCGCCATATTCATCTGTGTTTTCAGGTTGGATCAAACCCCTATTGAGCAATTCATTAAAACATCTTTCCCCTACCTCATATGCAGTGTATCTGTCTTCTCTACGAATGAATCCTTCAGCAATCCATCTTCCTATCAGGCACTCCTTATCAATAGCAGAATCTTCTAGATACATGCTCAGATATAAGAGGCATGTTTTTAAATATGGAGGCAGATCAAAATAACTAAGTGACAATATCTTCATCATTCCTTCAATGGTAGAATTTCTTTCAAGTGCACGACCAATTGAATCTTTCACTTGACCCCATAGAGTTTCTGTTCTTTCTGAGTTAGCCAACAAACCAGATATAGCAATGATCGCCAAAGGTAATCCATCACATTTTTCTAATATCTGCTCAGAAATTTCTTGAAGGCATGAAGGATAATCTTCATCTGACTTAAATAATCTTGTGTGAAATAACTGCCTTGAGTGCACCATATCAAGAGGCCTTATATTGTAAATATGGCCATTGAATGATGAACAACAAGAATGAGCAACATTGTTCATGCGAGTAGTTGTGATTACTATACTGCTAGAACTTGTAGTGGGGAATGCACACTTAATAATTTCCCACGTATCCACGTTCCATATATCGTCAACAACAACAAAGTACCTATACATGGACAAATAAATATTAGCATTGGTTTGAAACAAAGAGTGTACTATGCAGACAGATAAAGAATAAATGGAAAACTTTAACATTGACAACAAAAAAAGGATAAATGCAAATACTAACAGGGAATATGTTAGACTTAATTCGTGTGTGCACGACCATGTTCGTTTCGCACATTACAGAGAGGAAGGGGGTTTTGTAACAAGAGGCATGACCATTGCACTCCAGTCACTGGGATACAGTGGCCATGCCACTTGTTCAAACAATTGCTTATCCCCCGTGATGTCTGTAATGCGTGCCGACTGCAAAGGGTTCTTGTGGTGGGGATGTGATGAGGCCTGGAGTACCGTGTGCAAGCCAATTGATTTTGGTGGGGTAGCTCAGGTCTGGTCTGTTAACATATGTATATACGGTGTTGTATAAACCGTGGGGACTCGAGACTCTTTCCTGTTAATCTGTTAGCTGTTAGGATCGATCTAAGCAACCTCCTTGTATATCTGCTGCATATATAAATACCAGCGCGTCCCTGCATCACGCATACGCTTCCAATCTATTTCACATGGTATAAGAGCCATCTTCTTCCTCGCATCTATGTCGTCTTCTTCATCTTCTGCCATGGCTGCCCCTTCTCTCGCTGGTCTCGGGCATCACATCACCGAGAAACTGACGCGGGAGAACTTTCTCGTCTGGAAGGCCCAAGTGCTTCCCCATATCCGGAGCACGGGCATGATGGGCTACCTTGATGGCACTATTGCTGCTCCACCCTCTGTTCTCATGGTGGAGAAGGATGTCGCTGGGAAGAAGGAGGTCTCTGAGACCCCCAACCCAGCGTACGTTGTGTGGTACTCACAAGATCAGGCGATTCTTTCGTTCCTGCTTCTCTCGTTCTCTCGAGAGGTTCTTCTTCAGGTGGTGGATATTAACACCGCCGCTGACGTCTGGACTGCTGTCCAACAAATGTTCGCATCCCAATCTCGCGCCAAAGTGATTCAACTTCGATCTCAACTCAGCAACACACACAAAGGTGACCTCTCTGCAACCGACTACTTCACCAAGATGAAGGGCTTTGCAGATGAGATGGCGGCTGCCGGCAAGCGTCTGGATGAAGATGACGTGGTCTCTTACATCCTTCAAGGGCTTGACTCGGACTACAACTCCCTTGTCTCGGCCCTCTCCACGCGCACTGATCAGAATCTGTCTCTTGCCGATCTATTCTCCTTTCTGCTCACGGCGGAGGCCAGGATCGAAGCCCAGAATGGTGGGTCCTCTTATTCCGCGAATCTGGCAACGAGAGGAAACCGCGGCCGCTCCTTTGGTGGTAATTATCGAGGCTCCAATTCTGGAAACCGTACTGGAGGAAAGCCCACATCTCAAGGCAACAATTCTGGCGGCTCTGGTGGGAATTCCAATTACCAGGGCAGTGGAGGTGGTGGTTCACGTCAAAGTGGCGATCTGGTCTGTCAAATATGTAAAGAATCGGGCCATGGTGCATGGCGTTGTGCTGAGCGTTTCAATCGCTCATACAATAATCGGTTCCTTGGTGGGGGTGATCGCCCGAGCAATCCACAGTCTGCCAATGCGGTGTATCCCCAATATGGTGTTGATACAAACTGGTATCTTGACACCGGTGCGTCTGATCATGTGACGGGGGAACTTCAGAAACTTACCGTTCGTGATCGCTACTCCGGCAATGAACAAATCCACACTGCTAGTGGTCAAGGTATGGAAATTGCACATATTGGTCGTACATTACTTCCTACTTCGTCTCGTCCTTTGCACTTGAACAATATCCTTCATGTCCCTCGTGCTCAAACAAATCTGATTTCCGCTCATCAACTTGTCTCTGATAATCATGCATATCTTGAGGTTTACCCTGAATTCTTTTCTGTTAAGGATCAGGCAACGGGGAGTATCCTTCTGCAAGGCAGGAGTAAAGGGGGATTGTATCCCATTGCTGGACAGCTGCCTGCTCATGGGAGACAGATGCTAAGCGTGGCCAAACCATCCACCTCACGTTGGCATAGGCGTCTAGGACATCCCTCCATTCCGGTGGTTCAGCAGATTATTCGCAATTATAGTTTACCTGTGTCAAATAAGAAACATCATGATGTTTGTGATGCATGTCAAATGGCCAAAAGCCATCAGTTACCTTATCCCAAATCGACTAGTGTGTCATTGGCTCCTTTAGAGCTTATTTTTTCTGATGTATGGGGCCCCGGTCCAGTCTCAGTTGGTAGGCAAAAATATTATGTTAGTTTCATTGATGATTTTAGTAAATTCAGTTGGATCTATCTCATCAAAAACAGGTCTGATGTGTTTCAAAAATTTCATCTCTTTCAGACTCATGTTGAACGATTATTTGATCGCAAAATTCTTGCCATGCAAACTGACTGGGGTGGTGAATATCAAAAACTGAATCAATTCTTTGAGCGCATTGGAATCTCTCATCATGTTTCTTGTCCTCATGCACACCAACAAAATGGATCTGCTGAACGCAAACATAGGCACATAGTGGAAGTTGGTCTTTCACTTCTTGCTCACGCCTCCATGCCTCTCAAATTTTGGGATGAGGCATTCCTCACTGTTGTCTATCTCATTAATCGAATGCCTAGTCGTGTGATCAACAATGAAACTCCCTTAGAGCGACTCTTTGGTACTCCACCAAACTACTCCTTCCTTCGTATTTTTGGGTGCGCAGTTTGGCCAAACCTTCGTCCTTTCAATAAACACAAACTTGAGTTCCGATCTAAGCAATGTGCTTTCATTGGCTATAGTAGTCTCCATAAGGGATACAAATGTCTTGATGTTGCCACTGGCCGTGTTTATATCTCCCGTGATGTCATTTTTGATGAACACGTATTCCCCTTTTCACACCTCCATCCGAATGCCGGCGCCCAATTACGTGCAGAACTTGTTCTCCTTCCATCTCATCTTCTTAATCTTCCATGTCCTACTAGTAGGGAGGAAGTACTTGACCAATCTGTTACAGTTTCTAATGCTAATGATCAAATTTCAGTTGCAAGTGTGCAGGAAAATTCGGATGATTTTATGCAGGATTCTGCTGCCACAGAAGATCCTCTCGTTGCTGGATCCGAGGGAGATATGTCTGCTCGGCTATCGGGATCGGAGCAAATCGCCTCGGGATACTCGGGCGAATCCGCGGACGCCGATCGCGCAGGGCCACCTATCCCGTCGCACGCTGAGAACCGCGCAGTCGCTATCCCGCGTGCGGGCGGCGTACCAGTCGAGGCCCCTCGTGCGGTCGCTATCCCTGCAGCAACCGCGGCTGGTGCGCCCTGTTCGCCTGTTGATTCATCTGATGTGCCTTCCTCGTCCCGCCCTCGAAGCCCGTACGTGCCCCAGCGGCTGCCTTCTTCCACAGTCCGTGGCCCGGCTGCTAATGTTCCCTCTGAAGATCACTCTGCTGACGCGTTTGTTTCTTCAGTGGCTCAGCGGATACAACAGCAAAATGAAGCCCAACCCTCTCTGCGCTCTCGCACCAGATCTCAAAGTGGCATAATGAAGCCCAAGGAATATAAAGATGGATGTGTTCGTTGGGGTAACTTTTGCGCTACGGGCGAACCTGAAAATTTGACAGAAGCCCTTGCTGATCCTAAGTGGAAAGCGGCTATGAATGAGGAGTATGCTGCTCTTATGGACAACAAAACATGGCATCTGGTACCTCCCAATGAAAGGAATAATATCATTGATTGTAAATGGGTGTATAAGGTCAAAACAAATTCTGATGGCAGTATTGACAGGTATAAGGCACGTCTCGTGGCCAAGGGTTTTAAACAACGATATGGGATTGACTATGAAGATACCTTCAGTCCAGTCGTCAAAGCTGCAACCATCCGGTTAATTCTTTCCGTAGCTGTTTCTCACAATTGGTGTTTGCGACAGTTAGATGTAAAGAACGCGTTTTTGCATGGTGTTCTGGAAGAAGAAGTCTTTATGCGACAACCGCCTGGGTATGAAGATTCTTGCTCCCCGCAGTATGTGTGTAAACTTGATAAAGCTTTATATGGTTTAAAGCAAGCCCCTCGAGCATGGTACTCTCGCCTGTCCACCAAACTTCAGTCTCTGGGTTTTCAATTCTCCAAAGCAGACACCTCGCTATTTTTTTATCATCACCATGGAGTTACTATGTTCATGCTTATTTATGTTGATGATATTATTGTTGCGAGTTCCTCTTCCGTTGCTGTTGATGCTCTCCTTACGGATCTGCGCATGGATTTTGCGCTTAAAGATCTCGGTGACTTACATTACTTTCTTGGTATTGAGGTCAAACCTATCCAGCATGGGATTCTCTTGTCCCAAGGCAAGTATTTGTCTGATATTCTGACACGAGTGGGCATGAAAGGGTGCAAGACTGTGTCCACTCCATTATCTCTGTCTGAGAAGTTATCTTTACTTGACGGTGATACACTTGGAAAGGAGGACTCAACCAAATATCGCAGTATTGTTGGGGCCTTACAGTATTTGACGTTGACTCGTCCAGATATCTCCTTTTCAGTCAACAAAGTTTGTCAGTTCTTGCATGCGCCTACTACTGCTCATTGGTCGGCGGTCAAACGCATTCTTCGGTATCTGCACGGGACTGCTACCCATGGTCTTAAGATTGAAAAATCCGATTCTATGCTTGTGAGTGCTTTTTCGGATGCCGATTGGGCAGGATGTCCTGACGACAGGCGATCCACAGGTGGTTTTGCAGTTTTTCTTGGTCGAAATCTGATTTCTTGGAGCTCTCGCAAACAAGCTACAGTGTCTCGATCTAGTACCGAAGCTGAGTATAAAGCCCTTGCTAATGCTACTGCTGAGATTATTTGGGTTCAAACTTTGTTGACTGAGTTGGGTGTGCACCATCCCAAGGCTGCCTCCTTATGGTGTGATAATATTGGTGCTACTTACTTGTCTGCTAATCCAATTTTCCATGCCCGAACAAAGCATATTGAGATTGACTATCATTTTGTTCGGGAGAGGGTAGCAAACAAGTTGTTGAATATTCGGTTTGTACCTACTGGCGATCAAGTTGCAGATGGGTTCACAAAGACTTTGTCTCTCCGTCAGTTGGAGGCTTTTCGGAACAATCTCAACTTGGATAGTTGTGATTGAGGGGGAGTGTTAACAGCGCGTCCCTGCATCACGCATACGCTTCCAATCTATTTCACATGGTCGTCCTTTGCTCGGCCTGCGGCCAAAATTTTCATCTGGCCTATCTTACACGATAGATGTTCGACCTCAGATCGTCTGCAGACAAGAGGACTCCCGCATCAATCTCATCACCCTTTATGCTGCCAAAGCCCTGAATCCATCCAGCACTTACAGAGTGCCCCTTCTCAAGGGCAATATGGTTTGATTGTCTTCCTGCAATGAATGTGGCACATGATGCTCACGTCCAATGCAGGTTTGGTGATCCATGATTGGTGGCATGAGTTACAGCAATCAACAGCTCCTCGCAGCCACTCGCTTTTCAACACGCTGGTGGTGGTGCTATGTATGCATAATCTTTGGCTAGAAGGGAATGCAAGAGTGTTCAATAGAAGGGCAAAGTCATAAGGGTGCTGTGGTGCTTAAAAACAGAAGCTAGCAACCTAGCCATGGTGGTATTGGCAATTATATGTATTCGAGGAGAACAGGTGGACATGGAATAGAACTGTACCTTCTATCTGCTAGGTAATCAGTGATCTTGGTGATGAGTTGTTGTACACTCCCGACTTCTGTGCCACCATAATCTTTCTTAGCCACTTCACTGAAAATATTCCTCAATATATTCATGATGTCTGGATTTCGTGACACGGATACGAAAGCCTTACACTCGTAGTCTCCTTTGAGCTCTTGATACACTTGATTTGCAAGAGTTGTCTTGCCCATACCTCCAGATCCTACAATGGAGACTATCTTCGGTTGTTGTTGTTGTTGTTGTTGTTGTTGTTGTTGTTGCACTGGTGCACGAACATTGTCTTCCATCAACAATTTGATTATCTCAGCCTTGGGTTCATCAATTCCGACGAGCTTCGAAGCATGCTCAAATATAGCAAGAGCTCTAGGATCAATGGTCGCATTTTTGGTGTTGGAGAACGCCTCGCGACTCTTGTACCTTGCATTCCTGTCGCCCACTTCTTTGATCTGTTTCTTCAGATCTTGGATTTCCTTGCCGATTCGACGGCGAGCCTTCATCTTCCCCAACTTCCCTAGTGAGTTCTTGATCTTCTCAATGAAACCATCTGACTTTTCATCTTTTTCACTGATGCTTTGCATGAAGTCGTCGATGGCATCCTCCATATCATAGGACAGCTCCCGCACCTCATTCATCCAAACTTTATCCTGTGGATCAGGATCCTCCACCTCAGACATCTTGAGGAGAAAAGCCTCCATGGCGGCGAGCTCATGAGTGAGAGACTTGATCTCCTTGCGAACTGTCTTGAATCGCTTGTACTCGTTGCCGAGCAGAACGGTGAGCTTCCCCAGGACAGGTTTGAGTACCCCTGTCGCCACGCTGACGAGAGCCGCCTCCATAGCCACGTTAGCTCAGAGCTCGGTCAAGTGGCTGAATGGACTGACAGTAAGCAGTCCGATTGGTGCCACCAAGCAACAACCTGTTCAGAGGATGCATGGATTATCACACTGAACAACTAGCTGCAGATTGCTCCCATGGAACCTGAGCTTTTATTTGGTTCATACCTGATTGCCGTGCCAGCTCGGTCGATCTGTTAGTGCACTGGCGGTGAAGAGTAGATTATTTCCTCTTCTGCGCGCCGTCGAGCTGAAGCCTGAAAGGGAATGGATTAACGGTGGTGAGCGCGGCAGACCATTGCTGCAGCAGACGAGGTACAGAGAGTTTCCCAGCGCCGTCGCAGTTGAATGCGCCGCATAGGAGAAGCAGGGAGCGAGGGGACGGGGCCGTACCTCGAGGGATGGATCCGGATCCGGCGAGGAGAATGGGGAGGGGAGCTCGGGTCGGGCGCCGAAGACGAGTGAAGAGTGGATTGATTATTTCCACGGCGTCGTGGATCTGTACCTGAAAGAGAATGGATTAACCGAGGTGAGCGCAAAAATGAAAGATCTGTGCGCCGAACGAGCTACGTCTGGACGCCGTGCCGGCGGGGGCCAATGCGCGCCGGCGGTGCTGGCGGCGTCGTATAAGGAGATGGAATTGAAGCACGGCAAGTACCTGGCTAGCGGGATGGATCAGCCGCGAGTGGCGGACTGCAGCGACCGCGGAGTAAACCCCGGCAGCGGCGACCGGCGAGGAGAAGCTCGGGCGGCGGCGACGGCGAGGTCGAGAGTGGCAGCAATGGACTGAGAAGAGAAGCAGATCTGGTCGTATAATAATCAATCAAACGAGGAGACTTGTTGCCGAGTCGTCGTCGTGGTCTTAATAATAATCTCCGCATTTTCTGTTCACTGGGCCCAGATTCACGTGGCCTCATTAACAGGAAGAGTATATAAAAGTAAAAAAATGTCTTTTGTTAAACTTTTTACCAATTCTTTGAATCTACTATTCACATGTGTGAGCTCGGGAGCCAAAACATACTTGTTAAAAAGTGTGTTATTTTTCTTCCATGAGTTAGGACATCACCCAATCATCTGTAAATGTTTGAACAAGGGTGTTTGAACACTATTGTTATTCAATTATAATCATCAAATATTCGCATTGCATACCCCGACACTAAGGGCAGTAGCTAAGGGCATCAACAACGCCTCCCCCATGGTGGTTGGCCGCTCGCTCGAGGAGCAGATGTGCATTCTTCGGCACCAGCTTCGCGTCACGTCGTACCACCCCAAAAACTACTTCATCGTCTTCACCCAGTCGACGCACCATGACAACACCGTTCGCATGCACTTCGTTTCTGTCGATGATGCTTCCTACAACACTACACTGTGGCACCAACATGACCACGTTGTCATCGGCTCCTTTAGGCTTCACATGCCCGACATCATCGTGAACATCTTCATGTGATTTGCGTATTTCAGTAATCCAGTAGTCTTGCCATTTAAGTATTTCACCCCCCCACACACACACACACCACTAAAACACCAACCCTCTGCCCTGCTCAAACTCTGGTTGTCGCTCCACCTTCAACCTCTAACATGGTTTGCACGTGCACCTTTGATCGAGTCAGGTAACCCATCGATATCCATCCCCTCCTCGTCCTGATTTGCTTATATGGCGCCTGTGAAGCGCCCTCTATTGCCTCCAAATCCTCACTCATAATCTAAAGCATAACTGCCTAAGCCCAACCACATATCACACGAAGATCAAGGAGGTAGAGGTGGCCGCAATGGAGGTGGAGGAAGAGGTGGACACCGAGAGTTAACTCGCGGTCGCACTGATGTTGTCTCCATGTGTGATGACCTTGTAATACTGGAGTAACACCTTGCCTCAGAGTCCTCGGAGTATTAAAATAAGTGCGCTTACATTTTTCTTCATATTACATTTTTTTGACTACGACATCAAGCTCGTCGACAACAACGACTTAAAGTGGGCTATGGCACCGATGAAGTGGCGTGTCCCCAAGGCCTCATGCTCAATCACCGTCGACATCTTGGATGTACATGTCGTTGGTCTTCTTAGGTGCTCGATACAGGATTAGCTATCCTTCTAAGCCATCGAGCTCCTTTTGGCATTTCTAAAGGACACATTCTACGTCAGTGTCTCGGGATGCTCAGCCAACAAGTCAAATTTGATCGATGTCGATGACTACAAGGAGGAAACCCGTGATGGGTGCTTTTCCAAGAGGAAAGAGTCGATCCGTGACAACATGGCGGACCATCATGATGTTCTTGCCTATGGCTTCCATATGATCTACGACAAAAACATATCAGATAATGATTACAAAAAATTATATTTATCCCAAAAAGACATACATGTAACTAGTTATTGAAAAGTTTCTTAGAACTTTTGATAGAGCATCATTTTTTCTAGATCATCACATTTTGTTGCCCTCCTCTCCCTCCATGACTCTAGAAATAAATCTAGTGACGATCCCACGCCGCCTTCGCTCGGGAAACTCGGGTGGTTCCCCATCGCCAGCTATTGGAGCTGCTGTCCCCTTCCTCCCTTCCCTCCATCGCTGTCGGAGTATGCCACCGGGCTAAGATGCCGATAGTGTTGGCGGGGGGAGGGGGGGTCCTTCACCCATTATTGCGTCGATGGGGTTGGTGCGGGGCCTTCTAGCGCATGAATGGAGGTCACATTCCATAGATCAGGTGAAGTAGGACTCGAATCCGTTGTCTGTCATGGCATAGAAGGACGGAGATCGTTGGAGAGAAGCTTGGGGCAGAATGGAGTGGGCTGAAGTGGCTAGGGTTTTGTCCTGACAACGGATCAGGTCATATTTATGTAGGGTCATTGTGGGTTGGATCTGACATGGTAGACGCACCCAAAACCTATATCCGCCTCACATATGGACTGTGTATAGGGATGTCGGTCAGCCCAAATATTTGGGTCGGGTTTACCTCCTCCGGTTCGGTGACAAAAAGTGCCTAAACATCGTTCGGACAGGCCGCTTGGGTACTTAGGACCTCCGATTATAGATGAGCGCATGCACCATGTAGTGTCTATTCTTATAGGTGCACTATACAATTAACGTGTTTAAATGCTAGCTTTCATATCGATATTTCAATTCCGAACTAAGCTCATCTACACCCTATGGACAGTAAAATAAAAAAATAGCATAGAATTTTTTAAAAACCTATATTTTATGGTGCGAGATGCGTGAAAAATTACGGGGTGTTTGGAGATTCGTGGAGCTTGTGGAAAAAAACACAAAATAATATGCAAATAGTGTTGTTTTCAAAAGTTTCCCACATCCAAAAATTGTATTTTTTCCACAAGCTCCTTGAAAGTCCAAACTTTTCAAAATTTTGCACAAACATTACGCACTTGAGCATCTTGCACCACAAAATATTTTAGTTTTTTTTTAATTGTTACTATTTATTACATTTTTTCTCATACCGGATCTCATCTAAGCCTGGGTGTAGAACACTCCTTTCATAACTCTTTCTCCGCATATGCCTTTATTTAATGTTGTAATAGGTGATACCAATCTCTACACACTTTCATGCTTCCATTTCCTAAAAAAAATCAAAGAATTCAAAGAAAACCATGAATGTTGGTCATACTTGTGTCTACAATTAATATAATTTTTATACACAAGTTTGTAAATGCACACTGAGAAACAAAAAATAAAAGTTTCTCAATAAATATTGTCAAAAGAAGGCAAAAAAAACACCATTCACATCCGGGGATCGGTTGATCGAAAGCTTGGGGGCAATGAATCTGCACTGTCGACACAATTATATCAGAGACCCAAATGGTTGGCTATCATTTGCATGGTCCATGTGGGTAGATATAGTTAAAACTTAAGAACGACGTCGATTAGCAAATAATTTACTTTATATATGGTCGTTGTCAGGCATGAATTCGCTCTGTACCACATTTGGGCCTCATCACTTAATGCGAACAGAGCAAAGGGACTTTATATAGCTGCCTCACCGATCCATCTCGCATTGTTTCCCTTGTCTACATCATCTCCAGCTGTATACTATAGTCGTATACTAGTAGTCACTCACCAACTTATCTTCTATCTTTTGTGGTGAAACGTATATTCTTAGAAAATTCATCCATATGTGAATACAATGATATGTTTTTGGTGTTTATAATCCATGTATGCACCCGATCCGAGGTAGTAACAAATAAGATTAGATGTTTATAACCAATAATGTCTTCATTAGCATTAGTAGTAGATTAGGCGTTCATATGTGTTCCCTCGAATTTTTTGTTTGCTTTCCCACATAGTGAATTTTGGTATTATTTTACAAGATGTAACTTAACAGAGTACTCAACTTAAGACAAAGTTAATAACCTAATATGCTGAGTATTGTACAAAGAAACAAAAATGAGTATGCACGAGCGCATGCATGAAATTTAAGACAGTCGTGTGGTGTCTGTTCTTATAGGTGCATCATAGAATTAATGTGTTTTTTTATCCAACAATTAATGTGTTTAAATGCTAGCTTTCAGGATTCTCTTCCGTATCCACATTTAAAATGTTTATACTGGGGAGTAACTTAGATAAGTAACACACATATGTTACTAGTTTATGTAAGTTTGTAAATGCTTGTAGCATCATCTTTGTTAGCTATGTGGCATCTATGCTATTAGCTATGTTACTTTCACTATAGGTAATCTTATTTACTGTTGTACTAAGTGATACTAATCTCAACACGATTTCATGCTTCCTTTTAAAAGAAAATAAAAGATGCGATATATTTAATAATAATAATAATAATAATTTATATAGGCAAGGAGTTGACCAAGTCAAATTTGACTACTCAATTGGATTCCATGGCTAATAATTTAAAGACACAACCAAGAGGTTTGACCAAGTCAAAATTGACTACTCAATTGATTCTCATGCCTATTGCCCCTAGGGGCTTTAGTATATTAGATAGAAGATTATGGGACGGAGGGAGTAGCTTTCATGATTATTTTCCGTATCCACCTTTAAACTGTTCATAGTGGGGAGTAACTTAAATAAATAACACACATATGTTAATAGTCTATGTAAGTTTGTAAATGATGGCCTCTATGTTATTAGCTATGTCACTTCCACTATAGCTAATCTTATTTACTGTTGTACCAGGTGATACTAATTTCAACACGCTTTCATGCTTCCTTTTAAAAAAATCAGAAAATTATAAAGGAGCCATTAATATTCGCAACACATGTGTCTACAATCTCTGCAAGTTTTATACAAATTTGCAAATACACATGACTGACCAAAAGGAACATTTTTTCATAAAAAATGTTAAAAGAAGACAAAAAAATAAATAAGATTCGGCGGTCGACCAATCAAGAGCTTGGGCCAAGGAATCTAGAGTGTCGGCACCGTCCATATAAGAGAGAGAATCACATGGTTGGCTCTCACCTGCTGTATGGTCCATGCGGTTAGAGCATCTCCAGCCGCGCGCCCCAAGAGGCCCCCAAGACGGCGAAATTAGCGCCGTGGGGAGAAAAATCCCCCAGCCGCGCCCCCGAGGGCCCAAATAGCGCCGGATTGGCTAAAATTGAGACCGGCGATCCCAACCCAAACCCAACGCGCTGGGGGTCACTTGGGGTCGCCGGGTGAAAAGAAAGCGCGCGAACGGAAGGAAAGCGCGCGCGATTTCGCGCGCGCCCCAGCTGTCGGCGTGTGAACACGCGTCGTCGTCATCCTCCCGCCTCGGCTTCCCCGCACCTGCCGCCGCCGCAGAGAATCAATGCAGCGCGTCGAGAAACCCAACGGTTCGTCGACCGCGCCGTCGCGTGGCCCGCCGTCTGTTCGCGTTCCTCGCCCTCTATAAAAGGGAGGGCTCGCCGGGGCGCCCTCGCCGCGCATTCTCCCATCTCAAGCTCTCTCTTCCTCACCTCTTCTCGATCTCTCTCTTCCTCGAGCTCCCTCTACCTCCATGGCCGACGACAACGTCGCCGAGAACCTGGCCCGCAACGGCTTCCGCAGCCGAAACCTGTCGCAGATGGAGGCCCTCCTCCTCGCGCAGGAAGGCTACCCGTGCCCGCCGGATACCAGGCCACCCCACGGGCGGGTACTGTCCGCCGGCGGGGTGCCGGTGCCGCCAGTGCCGCTGGTGGGCTCGAGCAGGTTTCGTTTGGAGGTGGACGCTGCCCGCGCCATGATGACAGCGGCCGAGCGCGCCGACCCCGACAACGCCGCCAACAACACGGCGGGCTGGGAGGCGTACTTCACCGCCCGGCGAAACGCGGTCATCGCCTCCAACAACGGCCTGGCGCCGGTGAGCGGCCGCAACAACCGCGACGGGCGCATCCGCTGGTGGAGCGCGCCGGGCCGCAACCTCGGCTTCGTCATGCGGTACATCGACAACGGCAACGCGCCGCGGCTCGAGTACCCAGCTGATACGTCCCAAACGTATCTATAATTTCTACTTGCTCCATGCATGTTTTGTGTGACTTTGCCATGTTTTGCTTGAACTTTTATACACTTTTGAACCAATTTGGACTAACATATTAACTCAGTGCACCCAGTTGCCAGTTCCTGTTTTCTGCTGTTTTTGTATTTCAGGTTTTCCGGCCATTAAAAGTGCCCAAAAAATTCCGGGAAAATTATATTAAAAATCAGCGTCAAGGAACCTTCCGGAATAACCAAAGGAGGCAAGGGGGGGGCACCACCAGAGACCAGGAGGGTCCCTGGCGCAGCCCCACCCTGGGCCGCGCCAGGAGGCCTCCTGGCTTCCTGGTGGGTCCCCTCGACACCCCCTTCGCCTATATTTACCCCTCGGGGTAGAAACCCCTAATACAGATCCCTTTTTCGCGAACTCCTCTCTGTTCCGCCGCCGCCGCCGTTTCAAGATCAGGGCTGCTTGGAGAAGCTGCCCCGGCACCCTGCCGGAAGGAGAAACCCCCTCCGGGAGACCATCCATAGCCATGGACGCCTCCCGTATATGCCGTGAGTAGTCCCCCTTGGACCATGGGTCCGTGATCAGTAGCTATGTGATGAATCTCTACCCCCTTTGTGCTTCCACTTTCGAGTCCTCGTGAGCTGCCTCACATGATCGAGGCATCTATGTAATTTCTGCTGTTGCTATGCTGAGTTTGTTGGGATCTGATGGATTATGAGACTATGTTCAGATTGTGATGAGTAATATATTTGGTTCTTCTCTTTTATATTTTGTTCTTGAGTAAATTCTTGCATGTTCTCCGTTGCGGTATTTGCTTTGGCCAAGTTATTTGCTTGCAACTCCAAGAGAGAGCGTTATGCTCGATTGTGGGTTCAGCCCCTTGATGTCTAGCTTGAGTGACAGAAACATGAGACTAGGGGATGTGCTGTTGCCACTAGGGATAAAACAACGGTGATTGTGCCTATTGGTGCAAGAATCGTTTACTTTACGCAAAGTTCTTTTAATGCAGTTGTCTGTTGCTTTGAGTTTACACTTTGGGTGGGATTCACAACTTAATACCAGCGAGATGTTCTGGATAGATATCTCAAGGTGGATGATTCGTAGTAGATGCAGATGGATTTCGGTCTACTTACCTTGGCGTACTGCCCATTGCTTTTGAGCCATTCCTTTCTTTGCAGCATAGTTAGCATTGCGGTGCCTTCATAATCCTGTCAATTGCCCAACTTTGATTTGTTTACCTCGCTAGCACTTTTATCGTCTTTTGGGAGAGAGACATCACTAGTGAAAATCACGGGACCTCGGTCCATCTTCACATCATTGTTCACACCCACTATTTACTTTCAGCTTTTACTTTCTTTAGTACCTTTTATCTCTTGCGTTGATCCTTTGTAAATGACAAGGCCGGAGGAATTGACAACTCCTCTGTACTCATTGGGAGCAAAGTTATTTGTTGTGTGCAGGTCCAGGTGAAGTTAGCAACCTAAGGTTGAGAACGGCGCCATTGTTCACTTTACCACCTAGTGTATCTTTTTGAGTCCTACTGGAGACAATCTAAACCTTAGCATCTTCGCTAAGGGAAATTTGTCACTATCTGCATCAACCTTCCACTTGGGGTAACCAATGAGGAGAGTTGACCAACTCTGCAAGCAAGCAAATTTTTGGCGCCGTTGCCGGGGACTCAAGGAGCTACAAGTAGGCGAGTCCCGACAATAGCAAATCTCAGGAGCCGTTGCCGGACTCCAGTCTACAAGATAGGGGAGTTGCACACTATCTTTTATTTTTGCTTTTTAGTCTTTTTAGTTTACCTTTCAGTTTTTACTTTTGTGTCCCTAATCAACAATACCAAAAATAGTATTTCTAGTTATTTGCTCGCCACCAATGCCTAACTTCTTTGAAACCAGATCTTATTGGCATGGAGGATTCACTGAGGATCAACAAAAGTGGTACAAAGAACACCGCTTGTCTCAAGAGGGGATACACTTATGGAAACAAATACATCAGTTGTATGAGTAAGCTAGAAACTTGTGCTCAAAATATAATATATCTTTTTGCAGGGATGAATCTTGTTGCTTTATGAGGCATAAACACCTTGCTTTCCAATGTGAGTACAATGATGATGAAACCTTAGCTTCTTATGCTAAAGGAAATTATGATTTTTATGATGCAGAGCAAATTGAAGAATTTGTTGTTTTAAGGGTGCCTATGAAATTACTTCTCTTCTTAAAACTATTGATGATGCCCCTTACAAATCTGAGAGTCTTGCTATACTGAACTATTGCTTTGAAAATTACGATGCAAATTATTATATTATTGATTATCTTGAGAGAATCTCTCCCCCAAAGGAAGAGACTAATGTTTTGCAGGACTCTATGGAAGAAGAAATTGCCGAAACTGAAAGCTCCTTGGATGAAAAAGAGGAGGAGAGTGACGAACAAAGGGAGGAAGAATGGATCCATCCATGTCTACCTTCTAATGAGAGTAACTCTTTGAATCTTACCTTATATGAGTGTTATGATCCTATGGATTCTTTTGAAATATCCCTTTTTGATGAAGTTGATGCCTTCTATACTTTTGGCCATGATGCCACTATGGATGATGCTTACAAAGATGAACTTTCTATAGTTCCTTATGTTAAGCATGAAATTGTTGCTATTGCACCCACACTTGACTTCCCTATTATCTTTTTGAAATCTCCAACTCCGGAGAATCTTGCTCTTATCAAGGCTCAATGTGAAGGGTTGCATCTATCTTATCATCCTAAAAACCGTGTTGAGAATAATACACGTGTGCTTGTAGGACATGAACAACTTGATTTATGTGATAGTTATATTCTTGATGTTGTTCATGATGCTACTGAAAATTACTTTGAGAGAGGAAAGTTTGGTTGTAGAAACTTCCATGTTGCAAAAACACCTCTCTTCATGTTGAAAGTTTTAAAGTTGTTCTTGTTCCACCTTCCTATGCTTGTTACTTTGTGCTTTCATGATTTATTTTCTTACAAGTTTCCTAGGCATAGGAAGTGGGTTAGGCTTAAATGTGTTTCACATTTGCTTCCTGATGCTCTCTTGTGCTTCAACTCTTATTCTCTTGTGAGCATCTTTCTCAATCTTTAAGCCTAGCTAATGGCTCTAAAGAAGCGCTTTCGGGAGGCAGCCCGCAACGAATTTAGGTTTTTCTTTTTGCTTTTGTTCTGTTCTTAGTGGTCTTGATGATTGTTACTACTGTAGCACCATCATTGTATCTTTATTTTTCAAGCTTTGTGCCAAGTTTAGCCTCAGATTGCAAGAAAGTTCTGTTGGGAATGTGCCCTAGAGGCAAATAAAATATGTTTTATCGAGCATATTCCATTAGTTCATAATACGTTTGATACCGTGCTAGAACTGTATTAAGCGGAAACATTAATACAGGTGTGGTATACAAACAACCAGGTCCCTAGTTAACCCTAGTATACTAGTCCATTGGGCGATTGATGATCAAGGTTTCCTGATCATGAGACAATGGCGTCTGTTGACAATGGAGTCGTATCATTGGATAATGATATGATGGACATACACCCACCAGAAGTGTTGCGATGTGATCAAGTCACATAGTTCGACATTGCGATAACTATAACGTAGTGACCAGATCCTTTGACCGTAATGATCATACGTAATTGTCATCTATGAGGAGACTTTGATTTGTATCCCACCGCCTGACTGAAATATGTTGGCCATAACGGTGCACTTTGGGTATTCCGAAATAGATGGTTGATGAGTATGCAAATAGATCAAAGCGGGATTTGTCCATCCGTGTGACGGATAGGTACTCTGGGCCCACTCGGTGATATTGCATCATAAAGTTTGCAAACATGTGACTAGGTCACAGAGTTGTAATATCATGGGAACGAGTAAACTTGTTTGTTGAGAACAAGGACGGACTAGGTATATTGGATACCGATGATCAAACCTCGGACAAGCAAAGTACCATGGGACAAAGGGAACAGGCACACGGTTAACGGATCCAACAGCGATTGAAGTTCATTCGATGGAAGCGCAGGGGCTATCAAGGATTGTAACCAGGTCCAATTGATTAGTCATTGATCAATGAGAATTGTCTCGATCATGTCTGCTGTTTCCCGGACCGTAGGGTGTTACACTTAAGGGTACTCGACGCAGTAAGGATTGATTCGGGATCACCGGAGAAATTGGAGAGAACACCGGAATTGTTCCGGTGATGACCGAAATTGTTCCGATGAAGGCCGGAAGTTGTTCTGGGTATTTTGAAAGGTTCAAAATATATTTAATAATGTTTAATATATGTTTTATTATTTAATTATCTGAATTAAATATTAAAATGTATTTAAATATAATTAAAATTGGAAGAAAAGGCATATGGGCCTCATAGGGCCCATTAGGGGGAGAGGGAGTCCTCCCCCATGGGCCATGGCGCCATGAGGGGGCCCACCCCCCTTAGGGCTGCGCCAAAACCCTCCCCTTGGGATTAGTCCCACCCCGGAAGTGGAGGGGAGGGTGGCACCCCTCCTTGGCCTATATAAGGAGGGGTAGGGTGACCTTTTTTCTTCATACAAATTGATTTGAGACAAGTTTCTCTCATCTCTCTCTCCCTCCTTTCTCCTTCCTCGAGTGGACTCCCCTTGTTTGGAGTCTATACTTGGTTGGGGATTTCTCCACTATACGCACGCCGTCGTGCTGCTGGAATCGGGATCCGAATCCATCTTCTTTCCGCTGCTCTACTGGTTCAGAGCCCGGAGGGACGACGGGTATACTGTATGTGTATAATCCCGCGAGGCACTACACTTGTGGTGCTACTTCATCGTCGTGGCCGTATCGCGAGGTCTTCATCAGCAACGTTCCGACGGGGACGTAATCCCGTCATCGGTCTGCAAGGATCGGGTGGCTACAGGAGTCATCGTGGATCTGCGCGGCATCGGGGATTGCCGGTACGACTACACCAACCACGTTCATGCGGGAACGTTTCCCGCTTAACGGACTACATACTGGTATGTGACCTATCTCTGTCCGTTACTTGCATCAGCATAGCATAGGTCTTGGGATTGGGTATCGTAGGTCAAGGAAAAATTTGTGTTTTCTGTCCCGAACCCCAACAAGTTCAAAAGTCGGTGCTTGCTGTCCAGAAACAGATTCTGTCTGCTTGACGGAAAAATTCGCGATAAATCACCAGATCATCTTTTTGATCTGAATTGTTTTGACAGAATGCTCCATACAATTAGCTTTCAGGCGTCTGTTCAAAGTTTTTTGATTTGAGTTGCAGAAGTACCTCGAAAAAATTCCCCTTTCTCTGTTGTTCTGTTTTTCTCAGCTTCTGCCCCGGTTTTTCTTTTCGCAGTTTTGCAATCCTTAAGCTTGCTTTTTCTTTGCAAACTTTTTTGGGAAGGCAAGAGAAACAGTAGCTCTTCCTGGAAATCTTTATTTGCAGTAGAGAAAAATTATTTTATTAGGGTACTAACCTCTCTAATCAGCCTACAATGAGTTATGCATGAAGGGAGTTTTCAAGTGCGCGATGGAAAGTGATGAAAGAAGATTCAGGAGTGTGAAACGCTCAAGCTTGGGGATGCCCATGTGCACCCCCAATAAATATTCAAGGAGACTCAAGCGCCTAAGCTTGGGGATGCCCCCGATGCATCCCCTTATTCATCGACAATCATCGGTTTGTCTCTCGTTGCACTATATTTTTATCACTTCATGCGTTATGTGCTTCGCTTGGAGCGTCTCGCTCTTTACTTTTCTAGGTTTGTTTTTCTTTCTTTGCTGTAGTAATAAGTTAGACCCCAACTTACTCTTTTGTGTGGGAGAGAAACACGCTACGCTTGAACTAGAACTCCTCATAGGTTTTGCATGCTTATTTCTTTTAGCTGTGACTTGTTTTTTTATTTTCTTAGCTGCTGGTCTGTTTAGCTGTAGTGCTTTAGTTTTTTCTAGAGCTTTTCTTTTGTCTTAGGTTGAACTTTCTATAGGTTGCATGTTTTATCTTGTTAGAGAGTTTGCCTATTGCACTGAGTTCTGTGTCTTGACTAGAAAGTAGGTAGTTAAAGTTGTTGTTCTCTTTGAAGTAGTAACTTGGAATAGTTTTGAGGTATTGACTAGAGTAATGTTTGAACTTTTGGTGTCAAGAGCTCTTGCCTATTAGTGATAGATGTCGTATTTTGGGCAATCCGTGTGTTTTTCGAAAACCAAAAAACCCTGTTGAGAACTCTAGCTACTAGATGGATCACTAACCTCTGGAGGGTTCGAATATTAGAGTACACTCACGTACCATGAGTCGAGGATGAGCAAGGATAATCAAACCCTCATACGCTCCTCCTCGGGGTACCTGTCTCTTTGTGAACCTCCAGATTAGATTGAGAGTTACCGATAATAAGTGCATGAGTTCTTCGGACTAATGTGAGTATTCGAAAGTTGACACTTACACCCACCTACCTTTTCTAGCCTCTTCGGTACCATGCATTTCCCTTTCTCAACTCGAGAGTTGGCGCATACTTCGTCGGTGCATCCAAACCCTTGGCATGATACACTCTATCATCATAAGCCTCCTTATATCTTTCTTCAAAACACCCACCATACCTACTTACAAGGCATTTCCATAGCCTTTCCGAGATACATTGCCATGCAACATCCACCTCCTCATGACTTGATATTCATGTCACACATGCTACTTGCTTGATCGATGAGCCGCATGCTAGTTGGGACTTGCCCTAATCATTGCTACATGACACGCTAGTATCATTGCATATCCTGCTATCCTGGCAGAGGCATACATTTGCATCATGATAGTTACATTTTCTTTATGTGAGCACCTTTGTATAGTGTGAAAGATCTCCTATATTCTTGTAAAATATAGAGTATTGCCCCTAAAGTGAGGAAAAGATCCCAAAGAGGAAAAAATCAAAAGATCCCAAAGAGGACAAATGAGAGTTAAATAGAAAGAGCCATTGAGGCCACCAAAAAAAAGAGAAAAAGAAAAATAAAAAGAGAGAAGGGGGCATACTACTATTCCTTTTGAGAGATCCACACTAGTACTTCATCTTCTATCCCTTGTACTCCATAGAGATTATCATCATGCATATAGCTATGTGGGGACCCTTCACACTATAGAACTTGGCTTGTATATTCCAATGATGAGCCTCCTCAAACGAGCTCTAGGTCTTCTTGAGCAAGCAAGTTAGATGCAGCCCCACTAGTTCCCTTGGAGAGCTTTTAGCTCACATGTGCATCCGTTGTATGGCAATCCCTACTCCTCACATCATATCTATCATATGGCCTTCTCTCGCCTATGATTGTCCTCATTGATGTGAGCCTTTCACACCTTTTTGTCTTCCTCCTCCACCTTCTTTCTGTTTTGCCTTTTAGGTGTCAACTTTCTTGCTCACGCTCATCCATTGCATGAGTGCTCAAAATATCGAAAGGGAGTGGATCAGTTTGACTTGTACCTGGCTAGTGGTCTGGGGACGAGTCCAGATAAGAATGCAAAGGAGACCAAGTGTGAAATTTTAGTAGATAGTTGTTCTCAATAACCTTTTTTTTCTCTTTCTTCCCAGTCCCTTGCTTGCACGCAAACACCATTTGGAGACATTCGAGTCACAGACAGCAAGAGCTCTTGCACCCTTTTATTCTTTTGTTGCTTGTGTCAATGCTAATATAGACTCTTGCTTGTTAAGACTTGAATTGATATGCATGCTTTGATTGCTTTACTTAAAAGTCATTCTTTGGTTGTGTGGCATGTCACCACAGAAATTATGCTTGTTATCATTTACCTACTCGAGGACGAGCAGGAATTAAGCTTGGGGATGTTGATACGTCCCAAACGTATCTATAATTTCTGCTTGCTCCATGCATGTTTTGTGTGACTTTGCCATGTTTTGCTTGAACTTTTATACACTTTTGAACCAATTTGGACTAACCTATTAACTCGGTGCACCCAGTTGTCAGTTCTTGTTTTCTGTTGTTTTTGTATTTCAGGTTTTCCGGCCATTAAAAGTACCCAAAAATTCCGGGAAAATTATATTAAAAATCAGCGTCAAGGAATCTTCCGGAATAACCAAAGGAGGCAAGGGGGGCCACCACCAGAGACCAGGAGGGTCCCTGGCGCGGCCCCACCCTGGGCCGCGCCAGGAGGCCTCTTGGCTTCCTGGTGGGTCCCCTCGACACCCCCTTCGCCTATATTTACCCCTCGGGGTAGAAACCCCTAATACGGATCCCTTTTCCGCGAACTCCTCTCTGTTCCGCCGCCGCCGCCGTTTCAAGATCGGGGTTGCTTGGAGAAGCTGCCCCGGCACCCTACCGGAAAGAGAAACCCCCTCCGGGAGACCATCCATAGCCATGGACGCCTCCCGTATGTGCCGTGAGTAGTCCCCCTTGGACCATGGGTCCGTGATCAGTAGCTATGTGATGAATCTCTCCCCCCTGTGTGCTTCCACTTTCGATTCCTCGTGAGCTGCCTCACATGATCGAGACATCTATGTAATTTTTGTTGTTGCTATGCTGAGTTTGTTGGGATCTGATGGATTATGAGACTATGTTCAGATTGTGATGAGTAATATATTTGGTTCTTCTCTTTTATATTTTGTTTTTGAGTAAATTCTTGCATGTTCTCCGTTGCGGTATTTGCTTTGGCCAAGTTATTTGCTTGCAACTCCAAGAGAGAGCGTTATGCTCGATTGTGGGTTCAGCCCCTTGATGTCTAGCTTGAGTGACAGAAACATGAGACTAGGGGATGTGCTGTTGCCACCAGGGATAAAACAATAGTGCTTGTACCTGCGGGTGCAATGATTGTTTACTTTACGCAAAGTTCTTTTAATGCAGTTGTCTGTTGCTTTGAGTTTACACTTTGGGTGGGATTCACAACTTAATACCAGCGAGATGTTCTGGATAGATATCTCAAGGTGGATGATTCGTAGTAGATGCAGATGGATTTCGGTCTACTTACCTTGGCGTACTGCCCATTGCTTTTGAGCCCTTCCTTTCTTTGCAGCATAGTTAGCATTGCGGTGCCTTCATAATCCTGTCAATTGCCCAACTGTGATTTGTTGACCTCGCTGGCACTTTTATCGTCTTTTGGGAGAGAGACATCACTAGTGAAAATCACGGGACCCCGGTCCATCTTCACATCATTGTTCACACCCACTATTTACTTTTAGCTTTTACTTTCTTTAGTACCTTTTATCTCTTGCGTTGATCCTTTGTAAACGACAAGGCCGGAGGAATTGACAACTCCTCTGTACTCGTTGGGAGAAAAGTTATTTGTTGTGTGCATGTCCAGGTGAAGTTAGCAACCTAAGGTTGAGAACGGCGCCATTGTTCACTTTACCACCTAGTGTATCTTTTTGAGTCCTACTGGAGACAATCTAAACCTTAGCATCTCCGCTAAGGGAAATTTGTCACTATCTGCATCAACCTTCCACTTGGGGTAACCAACGAGGAGAGTTGACCAACTCTGCAAGCACCAGCCATGGGTTACGGAGCGGCGGCGGAGGCGCGGCGACCCTACAGCCGCACCACGACGCCGCTGTGGGCAACGCTCCCGCGCGACGCAGGCGGGTCTTCCACCTCCTCCGGCGGCCGCTCCCACTCGTCGGGGCCGACGTACTCGTCGGATCAATTCTTCACCCCGGTGAAAACCGAGGTGAAGGTGGAGGTGAAGAAGAAGCCAACCCCGGCTCCTTCCGGCCGCCTCAGCCGCGGCGTGCGCTTCGGCGGCCCACCGCCGCAGCCCAAGCGCCGCGGAGGCTTCCTCGGCCTCGGCAAGAACAAGGCCGTCGCCCCGCCTCCTCCAACACCCCCGGCCGACGAGGACGACGACGAGGACGACCCCGACCTGGCCTGGTCCAAGAAGGACTACATCGCGGAGCAGCTCCGCCTCCAGCAGGAGGAGTTCGACCGCATGGAGGCGAGGAAGCGCGCGGAGGACACGAGGCGCGCGGAGCTGGCTCGCCGCGAGGCGGAGGCCAGGAAGAAGAAGGCTAGCGCCGAGGGCAGCAGCAGCCGCCGCAGCAAGTGGACCCCTCCGGCACCACCGTACATCGTCCTCGACGGCACCGACGACGGGCAGGAGGACGAGGAGCCCCTGCGGCTGCGCAGGAGGAGGGCCCCGCTCGGCGGCGGGACGTGCGGCGCCCAGGCCGGCGTCATCAAGCCGGAGCGGAAGGGCGACGACGGCGGAGACGACGACGACGGCGCCGCCGGAGGCAGTGCTGGTGGAGGCGGCGGTCAGGAGACGTCCTTGGACGATCTCTACGCCATGTTCCTCTACCAGTAGTTTTAGTTTTTAAATTCTAGTCGTTCTATGTAAAAAAACCTCCAAATTTTAATGAAGTTCTTTGAAGTTGGTCTCGTTTAACGAATTTGCCCGAAATTTACTTTGAATTTAATGAAATGTGGCTAAACTTGGGGGCTATCTTGGGGGCGTAGCTGGGTGGCCGCCCCCCCTCCCCCCAAACGTTTATCGCCGCGCAAGTGCCCGCAAGGGGCGCTAAAATAGCGCCGAAAATCGGCTTGAAGGACCGAACGGCAGAGAGAGTTAAGAACATCGTGGATCAGCAAATAATTGCTCAGACAGGGTCGTTGTTAATGCGAATAATTCGGTCTGTACCACGTTGGGCCTCATCAGTTAATGCGAACAGAGCAGAGGTAACTTATTACAGGACGTCCCTTATTAAATTAGCTGTGTTCCCAATGTACATCTCTCATTGTTTCGCTTGTCCACATCGTCTCCTGATGGGCTGTATACTACTCTAGATTACGGTTAGGCAGAGATAGTTAAGAACATCGTGTATACTATTAGGGCACTCCCAATGCTAGTATCTTAGCACGATATCATAGGCATTTTGCTTATGTGGCATAGTATTTAATGAAGAAAAAGAGTGAGGTTGTATTTTAGCTAAGATACAACCCTTGCACGTGACCATATGCAAAAGGTATGGCTAGACCAATCACATGTATGCATGTAACTAAAATCATTAAATAAGATACAACCTCTAAGAAACAATGCATTGTGGTAGTTGTATCTTAAGTTTTTATTGCTCCTATGATATTGTGCTAAGAAACGATGCATTGTACTAGTATACTACTCTTTTTAATACTACAGCCCAGCAGGAGTAAAGACGACGTGTATACTACTGTAGTACTACTAGTCACTCACCATAGAATAAATTCAAATTTTATTAATTGCCAACTTCTCCATCATATTTGATACTAATCCGTTTGAGCACTGGAGTAGTAATTCGAAAATTCCTTCCTTGTACACAAAACTTCCTACTCCCCCTTGGTCGCTCGCTCTGGTCTAAATTTCTTCGGGTTTTTTTCTTGTTCGGTTTTTCATTTTTTTTCTATTTTCCCCTTTTATTATACTTTGCGTTTTCATTGTTTCATTTAATTCTTCGCTATACTTTGTTTTTATGTTTTTCTTTGGATTTGTTCGGTTTTCTTTTCTTTTTTTTTTGTTATTTGTAGGTTTTATTGGTGTTTAAAAAAAAGAAAACTGATAAAATCCAACAAAGAAACAAAATTACGGGAACAATGATTCTACATTCATGAACAATTTTTAAATGTGCGTTGAAAGTTTCTAAAAATGAAATTAAAGTGTATTTCAAAATATATATAATTTTAATATTTCAAAATATAAACATTAGTTGGAAAATTAAAAATAGAAAACAGCTAAAGTAACTAATGAATGAGCCTAACACTACTGGATGTATTCACTGAGTTCAGGATGGGTCCTTTTGCGTTCTTCACGGGCAGCTGAAAGCGATTGTGATGCCCTAATCCATCAGCGTCATCTCCATCCAGGAACCCTCAAAAAATAAAAAAAATCTCCATCAATGAAACAGAAAGCGTCTTCGTTTCCAACAAAGGTGCACCCAGCAAAGGCTTGTTCATACTCCACTAGAGAATCAGAGCCATACAAAAAGGGAAACACTTTCTATCGGTAGTCCTATAGGAAGCCAACGCCAGACCACTCGCTGTCCGTTGATTCTGGTTTAATCCCACGGTGGAGATAACAAAAGTTAATGCCTAATATATAGATAACAAAAGTTAATGCCTAATATATCTTTGAGAATTGCTAACCATATGCATGCACATGTCTATATATCCCCCATATCTCGCGTCCGTTACATCTGAGCTCGTTCTTTCCATCGTCAATCTCGTATGCACGCCTCTCTTCGAGCTCGCCATTGACATCGCCACCCTAGGACTCCAAATTTTCCGCTCAGATTCGATTTGTTGCGCACAGTGCTTGTGCTTCCAATCCTTCGTACCTCATCCCTCGAATAGGTCAGATCTGAACCGAAGCCGCTGCGTCGATTTGCTCTGCGATGCGTCCCTCGGACTCGGCGGAGGTGAATCCGGCGGCTTCTCTGCATCAATCGAGGACCAACATGGCAACGTGAAGGCGTGATGGTGATGACAACGTGGATGCTAGCCAGCTAGGGGTGGCAGCGGCAATGGCGAGGACGTCAATCAACAACGGGGACAAGGTCAGCGATGTGGAAGCGTCTTAGTCATCTTCCACAATTGATGATACTACCGGGAAGCAAATAAAATGTACATGTGTATAAGTGTTGATCTACTATTGAAGCATGCATTGAAAGGTTGAAACTAAGGAAGTATGTTTTGTCCGTAGTATTTGTATTGACGAAGCGTCGAATGATATTATATGAAGCATTAGAAAAATCTGTAGGAAGCAAGTAATTGGAAGCATAATACATTAAGCTTTTAGAAAAAAAGAGGCATACAATGATAATGGTTATGTGATGAACATTTAAATATTTCTACCTAACATGAATTTGAATCAATGGTGATATATGACATCTTTAGAACACAAAAAAGGAACCACTTTTCATTTAAATAATGGAAGCATTGATATTTTGGTGTAGAAGCATGGAATGGTAAGTAATGAAGCTTCATGCAAATTATATACGAAGCAAATAAATTGCTAGTAAACCAAGGAATTGCAAACATAGTGCAGAAGCACATATATTTAAAAATAAACAAAGGAAGCACAACACAAGGAAGCATCGTTTGTAATTTTAGAAGCAGGAAAATTGATGGTTTATTTGAAGGAACAAAATTGAAAAAAAGACACTTTTTTGGATGCTGACATATTAATTGTGCGTGCTTCCTGGGAGCAGTTAAGAAGTTATGGTAATCGCAATTAACGCTGATGCATGGAAGGTGAAAACTAGCCAAAGCTAAGGCCCACGGCGGTTAGTCCGCTTATATCGGATGCTCAAATAAAAAGCAATCGTACGATGGTAAACTGGTCTGATGGATGCAAGGCATCAGTAGTCTGATGCTTAGCGCTTCCCATACAAAAATGCTTTCAAACTAAAAGGGACTCAGAGATTTTGTTTCACGCACTCTCCACATGTTGTCAACTAGTTACTGGTCAAACGTAAAATATACTAGTAAGCATGGATGTCATACATTATCCAACGGAGAGACTAGAACTACAATGTATCATAAAACAGGGAAGTATGGAGCTAAAAACCCTTAAACTTGACAAATGGTTTGTACCAATAAAGATAGAGCTATCTAAGCACCTACAGGTTGATCCCCTGCTGCGTATCAGTCCACGTACGTAGAAACAACAAGCAGAAACGGCATGTCAATAGAAAATTAGACCCATCTATCGCAGATTGTGACTGGGGCATCTGGAGATGGAGAGTAGCTAGCAATAGTCATGTGCCACTACAAATCAATTGATAATTGGCAACATCAAAGAAATCAAGAAAAATAACACAGAAATTATGGAGAAAACAGGAAGAGCTCATCAAGTGTTTAGTTCAGGAACCTATAACAGGGGCAGTGGGGGCACTGAGCATTCTTGAAAATTACCAACTTCAGAAATAACTAACCAAGAATGCAACTCTGAACTCAATCTGGTTGCCAAGGGTATTGATCAGCCAAACCACTCAAGTGCCCAATCAGCCAGTACTGATATGGTTACCAATACAAACGATTAACAGATGAACTGTAAACTCAAGATTTAACTGACAGTAATAGATACCAGGTGATAGCCTGATAGGCTTATATTAATATTCTGTAAGCAACCGTAAGCGGACATGTCTGGCTTGCCAAAGAGCAAATGAAAGATAGGTGACTGATTATTACAGAGAACACAACTATTGCGAATAACCAAACAATGCCCATGAGGCAGTGCAGCAGCAGTCTTAACAAATTTTACAACTTTGTATCACACGGACTCCATAGTACTAGTACATTATCCGACACAGAGAACTGACTACATACCATAAAAGAGGGAAGAACTGAGCTAACCACTTTTAAACTTCACAGAATCGGCCGGCCGGACAACGAGCAGCAGTAACTCTTCAGTTATTTTCTCCATGCCTGAAAAAAGAATAGAGTAGGATGGTTGGGATGTGCGTTGGCTGCCCTCTCCATGTCAGTCTCCACCGCTTCATCACAACGAAGATCAATAAATTCGATGACATTGAGGCAAGGGAGGTTCTCAATTCCAAAGTCCAAACAGTCAGCTTCAACCACGTGCAAAGACTCAAGCATGAGTTTTTCTAGCTTGGGCATGGACCCTGCCCCAAACATCAGATCTACTCGTCTATAACGGGCATGATAAACAAAAATCCTCTGGGATTGGAACCCAATTTCAGCACTGACTCTGAGCTTTTCGTCATTGTACTTTATTTTTATCTCCGGCTTTCCGTCTGACTCTGTTGCTTCCTCCAGATGCAGAATGAGCAGACTGGGTAAGGCTCCAAGCATACAGAGATCATCCTGCTTGACTCCCTCCACTATAATGCGCAGCTGTTGGAGGTTTCTGAGGGAGCTCACCCATGTTGGAACCTGCGGGACGGATGACCACCAGGTAATAAGTTCCTCGAGGGTAGGGAGGCACAAAGGTTCCTGTAAGAGGCTGCTCCAGTAATAAATTTTCAGAGAGCGGAGGTTTTGGGTGCCTAGCTTACACAGGGAAGATACAAAAGCTTTGTTGTTCTCCTCCCCAACCACATCTATGTCCTCAGTGTCGGAATCAACTTCGGATTCAAAGCCAATCAACAGATCTCTCAAATTCTTCAGTTCACCAAGGCCACACAGGAAGTCAAATGGCTGAATTGCGACATTAACTTTTTCCAATGTCTCCAGTGCTTGCATCTTGGCAATCCCATCAGGAAATTTGACACCTGGACTAACAAGTAGATGGGACAATTTTCCAAGATTAACAATAGATGCGGGTAATGCCTCAACATTAGTGTTTTTTAGGTCCAGCATCTCTAAGCACCCCAAACGCCTGGTTTGTTCTGGGAGCTTGCTTATTTTTGTACGGTTGAGGTTCAGGTACCTCAGCTGGAATAACCTCACTATATTTTCAAGATGATGATCTTCCAATTCGGAGCAATCCTTCAAGTTGAGAACACGCAGATGTCTAAACTCCCTCAAAGAAGGGATTTCCATGAAAAATCCAAACACAGTAAGTGATCGGACATGGGACAACACAAAATCTGCTTGCAATACTGTTGGATTACTTCCCTTGACACCTTGTACAGAGAGTCGGCGAACAACCTTACTTTGTGTCCTAACTGTTAGAATGGGAACACCAAGTAAAGTAACGAAGTTCTCTTCAATGGACCTGGATACAACGAAATCAAGAATGGTGTCATGAACTCGGAAGCTCCTCACCTTATTACCATATCTATCTTTCTTTACGGGTTGAATCAAACCCCTATTGAGGAGCTCATTAAAACACCTTTCTCCTATCTCATATAATGTGTATCCTGCTTCTTTCTGAATGAATCCTTCGGCAATCCATCTTCTTATGAGGTCTCTCTTCTTAATGATAGTATCTTCTCGAAATATGCTCAGATGTAAGAGACATGTTTTTAAATGAGGAGGCAGATCAAAGTAGCTAAGTGACAATATATTCATCATTTCTTCGACACTGGGATTTCTTTCAAGTGCACGACCAATTGAATTTTTCACTTGATTCCATAGATCCTCTGTTCTATCTCTATTAGACAACAAACCAGATATAGCAATGATTGCAAGAGGTAAGCCATCACATTTTTTCAAAATTTCATCAAAAACTTCTTCAAGGTGTGAAGGGAGATTTTCTTTGGAGTTGAATAGTCTTCTGAGAAATAGTTCTTTGGAATGCATCGGATTAAGGGGCCTTATATTGTAAATATCACCATTGAACAATGAATTGCATGATTTGGCAACATCAATAATACGAGTTGTGGTGATTATGATACTGTCAGAACTGCTCATGGGGAATGCGTGCTTAATAACATCCCATGTACGCCCGTCCCATATATCATCAATGACAACAAAATACCTGCACATTTTTTCAATTCAAATGTGAGATCAACATGGTTTGAACATAAAGAGTGTACAAAATGATAGACAAATAAACAGAAGAAACTTGTTCACAATGAAAACATAAAAATACTCTGATGTAACCGTGCATATAAATACTCCAGTGTAAGCAAGCTGACATAGGTATTAAAATCATGGTTAAAAAAGCACGCCAAGGAGTGTGCTTAAGCATGCACAGGTGATGCACAACATCAGACCTCTTAGCGCTAATCATGCTAGGCGTGCGCTTTGGTAAAATAGGTGCTAAGCAGATGCAAAGCTACAAATTTATGCCAAGCACAACTTTTAACCTTAGTTATAATGACATATGCTACTACCTCCGTCCTGGTGTATAAGACACTTGCGTCGTTGTAGGTTGGCAATTTAACTGATTAAATATATATTATATATGATGAAAAAAAAATTCAAAAACTATCTTCGCATGAATTCGGTGATATAATTTTTATGACATATGATTCATATTTAGTTGTTCAAATTGATGACCTAGAACTACGTGTGCGCCTTATACACCTGGACGGAGGTAGTACATAAATAATTCGTGTGTGTCCGTCAATCCATGCTAATTATTTTGGCAGTTTACGAAGAACTGCGTGATAATCAGTAGAATCAAGAGGATATTGGTGACCATGGAAAAGTTCAACATTTTTTTGGGAAAATAGAAAAGATCAAGACTGGTCAATAGTGTTGACAAGCATGCATCAGTTCAACTAAGGGATGGATTGAAATATTATGACGAATAATCATATGGGCTTAACGGGTATAGAGGGGACCTCAATCCGGATCAGGTATTCATGTGCGGTGAACAAAGAATCTATCTAGGTGTGGATCCAAACAACTGCTGATGCCGAATTGAGAAGAGCCACATAGTACTTATTTAGGACAAATTTCATTTCCCCTCTAGTTTTTTTCCTCACTTCTCCTCTAACAACAATTTATTCGATTTGCATGGCTGGTGTTGTGAACAATCGTGGGAGGTCAACAACAATGATTGTGACCTGAGGATCTCATGGCAGCTGGACTCTGCCAATCAACATCGCAACATCAGGTGGGCAGGAGGAGAGAGAAGATGGAGAAAGGAGAGCACATCCATATGGATGCACAGAGGATCTAGTATGAAGATGGAAGAGAGTTATAGAAGGAGAGGGTGGAGGGAGAATGTGGTGACATATATAGCAGCCTAGGCGTGAAAAGGTGTGTAGATGCTACACTAGCAAACTACCATCAAATCATTGTCAAAAGCACTACCCAAAATTGGTTATGGGGTACAACACTCCCAAATAATGGTTTAGGGCATCATGGGAGAGTAGTAGCCCAGAAGAATCAGGAATAATAGTGAGCCAGGTCAATTGTATAAGGGAAGAAAATGAAATTGACCATGTATATAAGATATTGAGCGTCAACAATAGGGACTACTTGATTTACTCCTTACACAACACAACACATACTCAATGGAGGGAGTAGCTATGTCTTCAAGATGCTAAAATTAATATCAAAAGAACAGAAACATAGCACAAATGCCGAACATATGGAGAAGTTCATAGGATAGGTCATTTTTGGTACTCCCTCCATTTCATTTCACTTCACATCCACACGATCTTCACTACAAACATTTAACCATTATATGTTGCAACACAATACACGAAACTATTTTTTGAACAAATGCCTTGTAAGATTGCATGTGAAATATCTAGATAACATTCTTAATTATATGTATTCTACGAGAAAAGGTGGACATGGAATAGAAGTATAGAACTGTACCTTTTGTCTGCTAAGAAATCAGTGATCCTGGTAATGAGTTGTTGTATACTCCCGAGTTCTGTGTCACCATAATCTTTGTTAGCCAATTCACTGAAAATGGTTCTCAAGATATTTTTCATGTCTGGATTTCGTGAAACTGATACGAAAGCATGACACTTGTAGTCTCCTTTGAGCTCCTTATACACTTGGTTTGCAAGAGTTGTCTTGCCCATACCTCCAGATCCAACAATGGAGATTATCTTTGGTTGTTGTTGTTGCTCGACTGGTGCACGAACATTGTCTTTCGTCAATAGTTTGATTATGTCAGCCTTAGGTTGATCAATTCCCACCAGCTTTGAGGCATGCTGAAAGATAGCAAGAGCTCGAGGGTCAACGGTTGCATTCTTGGAGCTAGAGATAGTCACACCAGTGTTGTACCCTGCATTCTTGGAGCTGGAGATAGACACACTAGTTCTATACCTTGCACTCCTCTCGCCTACCTCTTTGATTTGTTTCTTCAGATCTTGGATTTCCTTGCCGATACGACGGCGAGCCTTCATTTTCCCCAACTTTCCTAGTGAGTTCTTTATCTTCTCAATGAAGCCATCCGGTTTTTCGTCTTTGTCACCGACACTTTGCATGAAGTCGTCGATGGCATCCTCCATGTCATAGGACAACTCTCGCACCTCATTCATCCAAAGTTTATCCTGCAAACTGGGATCCTCGTCCTCAGACATCTTGAGGAGGAAAGCCTCCATGGCGGCCAACTCATGAGTGAGAGACTTGATCTCCTTGCGAACTTTCTTGAAGTGCTTGTACTCATTGCCGAGTAGAGTGGTCAGCTTCCCTAGGACGGGTTTGAGGACCCCCGTCGCCACACTCACGAGAGCCGCCTCCATGGCCGTGCTACCTGAGAGCTGCCACCCAGACCCAATCAATTTTGCGTGGAGCTCAAGTCGTGTGTCGTCAATTCTCAAAGACTGAAAAGAGGATTAATCAAGGTAAGCCACTACGCCCAAGCATAATAGGTAGACTGAACAAGCTAGCTACAAATCTCTACCGCGCCACCCGCCGCGAGGCAGCGTGAGAGTGAGATAGAAGCACAACACAGTAGTAGAGATGGGGACGTCATAGGAGCCTAGATTTTTCTTAGATAGCAGCAACTCCGAGCCAGCTCGGTGACGGCGTCTGTCGAACACACTGGCGATATTCAGATGATTATTTGCTCTTCTGCGAGTCGTGGATCTGAACCCTGTTGGAAAAGAAGACTGAAGCACTAATGGAGGTGCAGATGGACCCGGTGCCAATGAGAGGCGGCATAGGAGGAGACTGAAGCACGGCAACAGGAGACAGGGGCGTACCTAGCGCGATGGATCCGCCGGGGCTAGGAGAAGGAAGAGACGATGGCGAGCTGGGAGTTCTGGGCGTCAGTGAGAAGGCAAGGGGATCTGATCTTATTAGTTCTGGGCTAGGGGAAATTGAACCCTTGTTATTGACAAGAGGAAGAAGCCACCCACCTTCCACATAGTTGCATAGTTAATTTCATAAAGCTGGGCCAAAAGCATTTTCCATAAGATATTTGCTTGGATGTTCCTCTGCTCTATAGGTGCCAAATGATTTGTTGGGTGTTAGCGCACGTACTATACTTACTCACCAAGCTGTACCACAGATTCACAGTGATCTATGACAGAAATCCAAAACATATACTATTTGAATGAAATAGGAAGGATAATGGAAATAATTGCTTGTACTTGGTAGAGTTCTTTCTTAGTTTGTTTACACGCCTGCCCACTTGACCGTGAACATTGAACAAACAATTGTCGTATCCTTTGTAAATCTTGACAGATTTGTGCATTTTCATTAGCGATATACGAGTACTCCATTTCTATATACTTTCAACTCAGACCGGAACATGGATTAGCCAACCGTTCCTATATACAACATTTATACTTGCCATGCAAAAGATCACAATGATGCCCTGGGAAGCTGGCATCAGTTGTGTTCAAAGTTCCCTCTTGTACTAATTTCTTGAGTGGATATAACTTTCTGTTTAATCAGTCTCACAACGATTTTAAAATCATCTTTTGACCATCTAAAAGGTTATCGGTTGTGATTCTAATGATATCAATCGATTTAAAAGTAGGTACTATATAAGTGTTCAAACCTTAATGTTATGTGGTTGCTAGGATTTGAGAGGGAGAGAAAGAGAGAGCTGCGAGGGCGCAAGAGGGCCGGTCGAGGACCTTTGCCCACGTCCGGGCAAGAGGGAAGGGATTTCCTTCTTAATTCTTGCTTGATTAGATGGATACATCTCATCTTCTTATATAAAGAGGTTTACTTGACTTCCAATCAAGCCTTACTTGACCCCTAAGCAAGCGATCCTTATCTCTAATTAACCCTAAGACTAATGGTCTGTACCGCCAGCCTAGGCCCATTAGACCCATGACGAACTACACTTTACACAATGTGTCATGTCGTCCTATATTTATTTGGTTTGAATTTCATTCGTTAGATAAAATGTTTTAGTTGAGACTATTTATTTTTCTCCCGCAAATCAGGATCCTCCTCCCCGGACATTTGCACGATGAATGGTTCAGGCCAGCGTAAGCCCGCCGTAACTCCGTAAGAAAAACTGTTGAAACCTTGATGTACACATTGTGTCATGTGGCCCTATTTATTCGGCCTGAATTTTATTCATTAGATAAAATGTTTTAGTTGAGACTATTTCTTTCTCCTGCACATCAGGATCCTCCTCCTAGACATCTTCACGAGGAAAGCCTCCATGGCAGCAAGCTCATGAGTGGGGACCTAATCTCCTTGAAACTCTTGTACTCATCACCCAACAAGGTGGCCTCACATAGCTACTGATCCAGCTTCCCGATGACAGGTTTCAGGGCCCTATTGCCGCACTCACCAGAGTTGCATCCATTGTTTCAACACTGGTAAGCTAGCTTATAGCTTGCTAAAGTATGTTTGTGTGGATGTGTTGCTTGAAGCACTGTAGGTGTGGAACGGATGCTCCCCTCCTTAGATTGTTAATTAACCTCTGTTAGCCCCCAAAGAGAAGAAAAAAATGCGTTGGCCCATGTCAATTGAACTGCGTGCACTATTAGTTTAAGTTGAGATATGAAACCATTTGCCGACAAAAAGTATCTCTCTCGCTCATTTGTTAATCAATTTATGTTTCCATGATTCCGCGTGAACTCCTGTAGATCTGCGTACGCCGTTGTTGATACGACTGGTGAATATGGTATGGAGCATAGATCACGAGGAGGTTGCACGACGAGGATGACAGGTCCATCTGAGACCGCACTCGGGGATGAATTTTCGGTTTGTACTAGTTTTGTTCAAGATCGACGCCCTGCTGCCTTCCTGGTTGATCTTTAGCCCTTGTACAATGCAAAGTGCTTAGGGGAGTGCTTAGCAAAATAAACCGACCTTTTCTGTAGCACTAGTGCTTATTTCTATAGAAGAGGTGCCTAATTAAGCGTCTATCCTTTACATCTAAGCATCAGTACTTAGAGAATAATCTGGTTTTTTCTCTAAGCACCTCTTCTAAGCACCTTGCATTGTATATGGTCTTATGCGGTTGTGGTTACTGCTTTTAATCACTAAGAACATTTTTCGATGAATTATGCATTATAACTTTTTTGACACATATTCTACATTTTATTGGTCGAATTGATAGTTTAACTTGATCCCTAAAATGCATAGATTGATAGACACCACATAAGGCTAACCATACCGAGGAGTAAATTAGACTAGTAACATGTCAGTTAAGAGAGTACCTATTCGAAAGATCTATGCCCTAGAATCGGATCTGACGCATAAGGCGCATCCGATTGATCCGACCCATTTACAGTCAGTGTGTTTTTTTATTTCTTTTTGGCTTTCTCTTTTTTTGTTTTTTTAGCGGTTCTTTGGGTTTTTCATTTAAGATATGAAAATTGTTGGGAGTGTAATAAACAGTATTCAATATATATAAAATAAAAAAGTTCAATGTATATTAAAAAGTTTAATTAATGTTGAAAATATTTCATTATCTTAAAACAATATACATTATATATAACAAAAAAGTTCATTTTACATTAGAAAAATGGTCAATATAAACAAAAAATAATCAATATGTATTCTTAAAAGAAATTCAACATGTTAAGAAAAACATCGTATTAAATAAAAAAGTTTATTGTACTTTAAGAAATTTGTTCAATATATATAACCAAAAGTTCAATACGCAATCTATAAAAAGTTTAATACTCCCTCCATTCCAAAATGTATATAATTATGCATATCTAATTTGCAGGCCAGCATCCATGGTTAGTTGATAAGAGCCTTCATGCCAGTTGAAAGTCCTCTTGTATAGATGAAGCACCTTGCAGTTAATTTCAGCATTTTGCCAAGTTTCGCTGGTCATGCTTTGACGGACACTTGCAGTATTGTTAACAAGATAGACATATAAGGTTTCAAACGCTAGAAACAATCCCATATTGAAGCTAACTGTACAGGACAAGTGTTAACAAGACAGACTGTTGTACTAATAAAAAGTGTACATTTAGCCCCTTATCTACTGAATGAGTTTGATTTTAGCTGATGTACTCTGTTTCTACCAAGTGTGATATGTGATAATATGGTCAGTGGCGCCATTACAAAGTCGTACTAGCTTGTAAAGCGTGTTTTTTTTTTCCTTTTTAAATTCATCAGGCAAACTTGTGATCTACCGGGTGAGCAGGAACTTTAGTGTTCTGAATCCATCAGCCTCATCTTTAGTGTTACACTTCGCATGTTAATCAGCTTTAGCAGCAGTTGGAGGGATAAGTATTGAGCTACAAACCCTTAAACTTCCTGCAGGTTCTTGGCTTGTACCTACCAATAAAGATAGAACTGTCTAAAAAACCTGCAGGGTTGATCCCCTCCCACGTACCAGTCCACACGTAGAAACAACAAGCAGAAACGGCAATAGTCAACAGAAAATTAAAGACATCTATCGCAGACTGCGACTGAAGAATCTAGAGTAGCTAGCAATAGCCATCTGCTACTGCAAATTAATTGATGGTTTGTAACATCAAAATTTAATATCAATTGTATATTGAGCTGTGAAAGACTAATGATATATAAATGCATCCAAATCGTCGACAAAACAAGGAGAGCTCATCAAGTGTTCAGTTCAGGAACCTATAACAAGGGCACTGAGCTTTCTTCAAAATTACCTACTTCAGAAACAACTAACCAAGAATGCAATGGCACTGCCCAGTTTAACCAACTATCAGTACAAATCTCTAATTAAGGCAGTTTACACATTCAGACAGAGCAAACATTTTTTGAAGGGCAACTCTGTTCTGGAATTAATCTGGTCACAAACTGATTGCCAACAGCATCGATCAGCCACAACACTGAACACTTCAGTGCCCAATTGGCCAGTACTGATCTGGGTACCACTGCAAATGATTGACAAGTGAACTGTAAAGTCGAGATTTAACTGATAGTGCGACACGGCAGAGGTCTCAAGTCTTAACAGGTTCTTCCAAGTCAAGTTTTCCCTCCAAACGTTCTGTGAACACGAACACATACATATCTCTTGGCATAACACACATGGGACATGGTGATAAACTAATTATCATGAAAAGGTAAATCTTTATAAGTAGTACTACTGGAAGTTGCTAAAACCTCTGAAAAATTAACTCTCATGTTGGCGACGTTGCTAGAATAGGTTCTTGGCTTGTTTAATGCAAACAATACAAGCCCCGGTCTAACACCATCGAGCAGTGTGCAGCCGCATCCCTTCAGTTGCCCATCCAACAAGAGAGCTACTGTACGCTGAAGTACCCAATATGCCACCCAAGCATCTGAGAAACAAATGTCTCGTCTCCTCAAGTGATCGAGAGCTGGCTATATTGCAAATTAAGGAGTCAGCAGAAACTTGGACACATCCATCGCAGACTGCTACTGAAGCATCTGAAGAGTAGCTATTAAGGAGTCATCTGCTATATTGCAAATTAATTTTCTAAATGACAAGGGCATTGCTCAGCCACAACACTCAGTGCCCAATCACACAGTACTGATCTGGTTACCACTGCAAATGACTAACAGATGAACTGTAAAATAACAGAAGCACTCTTAAACTTCAGAATCTGCCGGCCGGACAACCAGCAGCAACAACTCTCCAGTTATTGTCTGGTTTATTCAAAGTATCACAACCGTGAAAATAATAGACTAGGATGTTGGGATTTGCGTTGGCTGCTCTCTCCATGACAGTCTTCACGGCTTCAACAATGCCACCACGACAATAAACATTAATGCATTTGATACTAGTGAGGCATGTGAGATTCTCGATTCCAATGTCCAGACAGTCAGCTTCAACCACGTGCAAAGAATCAAGCACGAGTTTTTCTAGCTTAGGCATAGACCCTGCCCCAAACATCAGATCTACTGGTTTAAAGCATGCATGATAAATAAAAATCCTCAAGGATTGGAACCCAATTTCACCACTGACTCTGAGCTTTTCGTTTGACTCTGTTTGTTTCACTAGAAGATCCAGAACGAGCAAACTGGGTAAGGCTCCAAGCATGCACAGATCTTCCTGCTTGACTCCCTCCACTTGAATGCGCAGCTGTTGGAGGTTTCTGAGGGTTCTCACCCATGATGGAACCTGCAGGATGAACGAACCCCAGGTAATAAGTTTCTCGAGGGTAGGCAGGCACAAAGGTTCCTGTAAGAGGATGCTCCCTTTATAAATAACCAGGGAGCGGAGGCTCTGGGTGCCTAGCTTACACAGGGAAGAGGCGATAGCTTTGTTGTGTTCCTCCCCAAACACACTAAGCTGCAGATTCCTCAAATTCTTTAGTTGGCCAAGGCCACAAAGGAAGTCAAATGGCTGAATGGAGACCATCACATCTTCCAACGTCTCCAGTGCTTGCATCTTCACAATCCCATCAGGAAATTGAACAACATCATCAACAAGTAGATGCCACAATTTTCCAAGATTAACAATAGATGCAGGTAATTCCTGTACACCAGTTTTTCTTAGGTCTAGCAACTCTAAGCACCCCAAACGCCCGATTTGTTCCGGGAGCTTGCTTATTTTTGTACCTTTGAGGTTCAGGTACCTCAGCTGGAATAACATCACTATGTCTTCAAGATGATGATCTTCCAATTCGGAGAAATCTATCAAGTTGAGAGCACGTAGATGTCTGAACTCCTCCAAAGAAGGGATTTGCATGAAAAATCCGAACACATTAAGTGATCGGACATGGGACAGCACCAAATCTGTTGGCAGTACTGTTGAATTTCTTTCCTTGACATGTTGTACAGAGAGTCGGCGAACAACCTTACTCTGTGTCCCAACTGTTCGAATGGGAACACCAAGTAAAGTAACAAAGTTCTCTTCCATGGACTTGGATATGATGAAATCAAGGATTGTGTCATGAACTCGGCAGTCCAACACCTTACCATATCTATCTGTCTCTCCGGGTTGAATCAAACCCCTATTGAGGAGCTCATTAAAACACCTTTCTCCTATCTCATATAATGTGTATCCTGCTTCTCTCTGAATGAATCCTTCAGCAATCCATCTTTTCACGAGGTCTCTCTTCTCAATGATAGTACCTTCTTGAAATATGCTCAGATATAAGAGACAAGTTTTTAAATGAGGAGGCAGATCAAAGTAGCTAAGTGACAATATATTCATCATTTCTTCGACACTGGGATTTCTTTCAAGTGAACGACCAATTGAATTTTTCACTTGATTCCATAGATCCTCTGTTCTCTCTCTGTTAGCTAACAAACCAGATATAGCAAGAGGTGTTTTGTGGTACCCTCAAATGAATAAGAGTCCTTCATTTTCGTCCATCCAAAGGCCCAAAAGATTTCATACTAGTGACAAAAGCATGAGTAGTTAAATTCATACTAGTGTCCGATTTACTACACCGCACCGCAGACGGGCCGCGGCCCAAAAGAGAAAATGTTCTGGCCCAAAACGACATGTGATTTGCTGATAACAAATATATTTTGCTCTCTACTTCTGCAAATTTTTCCTCTGTTTTCCCATAATACGCACACACAACTTGATAAATTTTCGACAAAGCAGCACAAGGATATCAAAATAATTCGATTCATCAATCAACACGCATTATCACAGTTCTAGTTCAAGGTTTGATTAACACAGAAGAATTTCAATAGTATCGTCTCGTAAAATCTCCCATATTTGACATGCCATTAGCACAATCAATCATAGATCGTAAGGGGCATTCTCATGGTTGGCTAGTACTCAGCTTCGTTGCATCGTTAGTGAGTTAAATCTGCAGAATCTGAACCATGCCAGGGTTGTGTTTTTGGAATTCCAGAGTCACGACTTAACTAGACAATGAAGAATTATCGCTATTGCCTGGAGATAAAAACGGCGGCGGGATCGGGGCGTGAGGATGACTTGTACGGCATCGGCATCGCTAGTTTTTTTCTAAAACAATATACTTATCAACTTACTGGGCCACCTGGGCTTAATCTCCGCCTCTTCATCTTAACCGTCAATGCAATTCATACTAGTCACGAGCGGGCACCAGTAAAAGGTACCGTAAAACAAACCTATAGCAATGATTGCTAGAGGTAAGCCATCACATTTTTTCAAAATTTCATCAACAACTTTTTTAAGGTGTGAAGGAAGATCTTCTTTGGAATCGAATAGTCTTCTATGAAATAGTTCTTTGGAATGCACAAGATTAAGGGGCCTTATATTGTAAATATCACCATTGAACGATGAATGGCATGATTTGGCAACATCAATTATACGAGTAGTGGTGATTATGATACTGCCAGAACTGGTCATGGGGAATGCGTGCTTAATAACACCCCATGTGTGCACGTCCCATATATCGTCAACGACAACAAAATACCTGCACATGGATTTGATTCACATGTGAGATCAACGTGGTTTTAACATAAATAGTGTACAAAAAGATAGACAAATAAGCAGAAGAAACTTGTTCACAGTGATAACATAAAAATACTCTGGTGTAACCATGCATACAAATACTCCTGCGTAAGCAAGCTAACATAGGTGTTAAAATCATGGTTAAAAAAGCACGCCAAGGTGTGCGCTTAAGCATGCCTAGGTGCTAGGCAACATCAGACCGCCTAGCGAGTAATCATGCTAGGCGTGCGCTTTGGCAAAATAGGTGCTAGGCAGAGGCAAAACTACAAATTTATGCCAAGCACAACTTTTAAACTTGGTTATAATCACATATGCTACAGATTTAATTCGTGTGTGTACATCAATCCATGCTAATTAGTTTGGCATTTCACGGAGAACTGGGTGATAATCAGCAGATTAAACAGGAGGATACTGTTGACCATGGAAAAGGTCAAGATTTTTTTCAAAAATGTAAAAATCAAGACTGGTCAATACTGTTGACAAGCATGCATCAGTTCAACTAACGGATGGATCGAAACAATATGATGAATAATCATACACGCTTAACATGTATAGAAGGGACCTCGATCAGGATCAGGTGATCGAAACTATTGGTTTTTTCCCTCACTTCCCCTCTAAATGATTTATGGACCCACTTAACCCCTAAGTACAATTTCTTCAGTTTGGATGGCTGGTGTTGTAAACAGTTGCGGGAGGTCAACAACAGTGGTTATGACATCAGGATCTCATGGCAGCTGGACTCTACCGATCAGCATCGCAACATCGGGTGGGCAGGATGAGAGAGAAGATGGAGAAAGGAGAGCATATCCATATGACCATCAAAATATTGTCAAAAGCACTGCCCAAAAATCGTCATGGGGTACAGCACTCCCAAAAAATGGTTTAGGGCATCATGGGAGATTGGCAGCCCAGAAGAATCAGGAAGAAAAGTGAGCCAAGTTGATTGTATAAGGGAGGAAAATGAACTTTTCCATGTATATAAAATATTGAGTGTTAGCAATAGGGACTACTCGATCTACTCCTTACACAAGGTTATGTCATATACTCAATGGAGGGAGTAGCTATGTCTTCGAGATGCTACAATTAATATCAAAATGAAAGAATCAGAACATAAATGCCGAATGTATAGAGAAGTTCATAGGATTGGTCGTTTTTGGTACTCCCTCCATTTCATTTCACTTCAGATCCACACGGTCTTCACTACAAACATTTAACCATTATATTTTGTAACAATAGATGGGAAAATATGGACATAAATTACATGAAACTATTTTTTGAACAAATGCATGGTAAGATTTCATGTGAAATATCTAAATAACGTTCTTAATTCTATGTATTCGAGGAGAACAAGTGGACATCGAATAACCTTTTGTCTGCTAGGAAATCTTTGATCCTGGTGATGAGTTGTTGTACACTCCCGACTTCCGTGTCACCGTAAGCTATCTCAGCCACAGCACTGAAAATGGTTCTCAAGATATTCATAATGTTCGGATTTCGTGAAACTGATACAAAAACCTGACAGTTGTAGTCTCCTTTGAGTTCTTGATACACTTGGTTTGCAAGAGTTGTCTTGCCCATACCTCCAGATCCAACAATGGAGACTATCTTCGGTTGTCGTTGTTGTTGTTGTTGTTGTTGTACACGGACATCCGCTTGCATCAAAAGTTTGATTATCTCAGCCTTGGGTTCATCAATTCCCACCAACTTTGAAGCATGCTCAAAGATAGCAAGAGCACGAGGGTCTACGGTTGCATTCTTGGAGTTGGAGATAGCCACACCAGTCCTGTACCTTGCATTCCTGTCACCCACATCTTTGATCTGTTTCTTCAGATCTTGGATTTCCTTGCCGATCTGATGGCGAGCCTTCATCTTCCCCAACTTCCCTAGTGAGTTCTTGATCTTCTCAATGAAGCCATCTGGCTTCTCATCTTTATCACCTATGCTTTGCATGAAGTCGTCGATGGCATCCTCCATATCATAGGACAGCTCCCGCACCTCATTCATCCAAAATTTATCCTGCGGATCAGGATACTCCACCTCAGACATCTTGAGAAGAAAAGCCTCCATGGCTTCTAGCTCATTAGTGAGAGACTTGATCTCCTTGCGAACTCTCTTGAATCGCTTGTACTCGTTGCCGAGCAGAACGGTCAGCTTCGTGACGACGGGTTTGAGTACCCCCGTGGCCACGCTGACGAGAGCCGCCTCCATGGCCACGTTTAAGTTCAGAGCTCGGGCAGTCGACAGTAAATAGCTAGCTGCAAATGGACAAGCTGAAAAAGAGGGTGGATTATTAGCTGCAAATCCATCCTGTGGAAGCGGAGTTTTGATTGGAAGCTACTGTAGGTTCATACCTGATACTCAGAGCCAGCTCGCTGGGTTCGCAGTGCAAGTTGAACAGTGGATTTGAACGACGAGTGAACGAAGAGTGGATCAATTATTTCGTCGGCGTTGTGGATCTGGAGTTGAAAGAAGATGAATGGATTATATTAAACGAGGTAAGCCGTAAGCGCAACCGAACGAGGTAATGTTGGACGCCCTGCCGGCGGTGCTGGCGGCGTCATGCAAGGAGATGAGATGGAAGCACGGCACACGGCCGGTCCTACTCGCGCGTACCTAGCTAGCGGGGGATGGATCTGCCGCCGAGTGGGGGGCTGCGGCGACAGAGGAGAAGCTCCGGCGCCGGCGATGGCGAGAGTGGAGCGGAGCGGAGCGAGAAGGGGATTTCGCCAGGTCGAGTCGAGAGTGGGCAGCAAGTGGCAGTGAGGTGAAAGTGGGGGTAGTCGTTGGGTCGCCGTCGTGGTCGGCCACTCGGCCTCGTCTCATCATCTCTCTTGCCGGCCGGCGCAGCAGATTCTCTGCCTTTGCCGTGCCAAAGGCAGCCTAGCCTATGCCTTTCCCCTTCTCTAGATGCCGTTCCTTTCCCATCCCACAGCTGCTCAACAACCCACCTCTCCTTGGGCATATGGGTCTTTGTGCGTTTACATCAGCGGGTTTTTTTTTTGGCTTGAAGGGCCACACGTTTCCAACCGCCTCCAGATTTCAATCCTCAAACACACAAAATTCAAAAAATTCTCTTTCCCACTACCAAAAAAGACACAAGTACTGCGATCATCATGCCAAAGTCCGGCGATCAAATGGCAGGCTCCTCTACCGTGGGCGTGGGAGAGCTCGGCGTAGGAGTGGACGCAGTTGCAGTGCTCGGCGTTGCCGTGGCAGTGGTCGTTGTCGGTTTCGGCATCTGGTTCAAGATAAGGTCGCGCTCCGCCAGGTAGCACGTCTTCACCTGCGGGTCCATCGTCGCCATGTCTGCTCCCATCAGAAACGTCAGGTCGGTGTTCCTCTTCTTTGCGGAGATGTTGGTCCTCAGAAGGTCGAGCTTGACGTCCTCCTTCTCAACACCGACCACCTCGCCTCGGTCTGCTCCTCCCTCTTAGGGGCGCTCTTGGCGTCGGTCGTGCACTGTTCTATTGACGACTTTAGTCGTTCGGCAGCGGGTGCCGAGTCCTTCGCCACATTAGCTTTTTTGTTGCCATCAAAACACCCTTCTACCCAAGACAGGCGCGTTCGCCGTGTAGACGGTATCCTTGTCCTTGGCGAGAGCGAGCCGACACTCTGTCCATTTCTCGCACGACTCAATCTTGGTGAATACATGAAGGAATTTGAAGGCGAGGTCGTGGTTGTCTTGGCAAAACATGTCGAACATACGGACCATCTGCACAGACGAAGAACAAGTGTCGACAAAGCACACTGTGAATAGCTGGGCCGACGAGCCATGGACATACCTGACGCTCGACGTTTGCGCCGCTCTCCAGTAGAGCAATGACCTCCTGCTGGATCACATGCCGCTTGTTGCAGGCCTGCTGGATGGTCGCCCAACGGTTGGCCATGTCCTTCTCGCCGCGATCCATGTGGATGCTGGCAAAGTCAAGGTCGGCCATCTTGCCACTACTAGAAAAAAGGCTATCCGTAATATCAACATTAGTGGCGCGGTATAGATGTGGTGCGCCACTGCTATATAGAAGTGGGGCACCACATATAGGTGCTCCACTAATATTTTTAAAATAGTGGCGCACTATGTAGGCAGTGCATCACTACTTTTTTTTTGGCTCAGACCAGCCCTCCCTAGGCTTACCAGTGGCGCACCAGAGCCAAGCAGCCTAGGAGAGGTTGGACCCATCAAAAAATAGCAATGGCGCACCAGACTGGTGCGCCACAAGTATTTGATCCTCAAAATTCCCACACACCCACGAAAACACACACCCCATCGGATCGCCTTTTCAGTTTTAATAAAAATAAAAGAAAATGATAGAAATTTCAAATTTTAAAATCCTTTAAGATGCCCATATATTATGTGTTCTAGTTGTTAGGAAAATTAACAAACATAAATTTTGAATTTTTTTGTAAAAAGCCATTGTGTTTCGATAAAATGGCAATAACTTTTGCATACGACCTCTGATAAAAAAATTAAAAAGAATCTACTAGAATCCTAAAAGCCAAACAGAAAAAGTTATGAAATTTCAAAACTATTAATGGCACACCAGCACCACGGTGCGCCACTCGTAATGTTCCCGCCTTCCAAATTACAAAAAACAAAAAAATAGGAGTGACGCACCAGTACAAGGTGCGCCACTACTAAGCCGGGACAAATTATATAAGGGTCGGGCGGCCTCCTTCTCCTCCTTACTTCTTCATTCTTATCGTCCTCCTATCCTCCTTCTCCTCCACTCCTCCTCTTCCCCTCCCATTGACGTCAAGAGGAGGCCTTCCCTCGCCATGGACGTCAAGAGCAGAGCTCCTCCATCTTCTTCCTCGTGTCCGCGTCTGCTCCTCCTCCTCCTCATGTTCTCCCCTCCTTCCTCCTCACACTCTTCTCCTTCATCCTCCAACCTCTTCTTTCCTCCATCCTCCAACCTCTTCTTTCCTCCATCCTCTCCTTCATCCTCTCCTCCATCCTTTTCTCTCCTCTCCTCCATCATCCCCACCAATTTTGGAACAAGCAAAAAATGGGCTAGATGAACGGGATAAATAATCCGAAAACAAAAATTAGCAAAAAAAAGAGAAAAAATCTCGTGATCCAGATCCAAATTGAAAATTAAAAAATAGCAATGGCGCATCTTGGCTGTTAGTAGTGGTGCACCTGAAGTGTTAATAATGGCGCACTAGGTGGTGCGCCACTAGTATTTGTATTACTAATGGCGCACCAGAGGTGCGCCATTACTATTTGTTACTAGTGACATGTTAATAGTGGCACACCTACAGTGTGCCATTAATAGCAAAAACAGGTACGCCATTAATAGCCTTTTTCTAGTAGTGTGCGCTCGTCGAACACCGTCTTGATCCTTCGCCAGTAGGTGTTGGTGTTCTGATTTGCGCCGGTGAGGTCATACCTGACAGTCTTCCATGCTTCGGCAAGGCACCCACTTTTCTTTAGCGTCCAATTGTCGTGAGGCTCGCCCTTTGGCTGTTGGCTCTTCCTTTTTCCCTTCGGCTGATGGCTCCACCTGTTCTTCCTCTTCCAGCTCCTTCTCGACATTGACCTGCTCCATCTCGCCGCCGGTGTCCAGTGTCCGACGAACGAAGCGGCGGCAACTGATACGTCCAAAACGTATCTATAATTTTTGCTTGTTCCACGCTCCTTTTGGTGATATTGCTACATGTTTCGATGAACTTTCATGTCTTTTACAGCATATTTGGGAACTAACCTATTAATCCAGTGCCCAGTACCAGTTTCTATCTGTTCTTGTTCGCGGATTGTGGAAAAAGGTGAAAAATCAAAGTGCTCAGAAAATTTCCAAAAAAATACCAAAATTCTTATTCACCGAAAGAGTCCTCCAGCCGGAGGATGAGCTCTAGGAGTGGCCCACAGCCCCCAGGCCAAGGGTGGGGTCGCGCCCTCTGGCCGCCTGGGCGGCTGGTCCCACGTCTCGGGCCCCACTTTGGCTCCTATTTTTACCCCCGTAGAGGAAATCCTGAAAATCCAACACTTTTCTCCGAAAGGAATTTCGATCTCCGCCGCCATCACCAACAAGCTTAGGGGGACCAGAATTCCTGCTCCGGCACCCTTTCGGGACCAGGAAGTGCCCCCCGATTCATCTTCATCGACGTTGTTTCCTCCCTCCATGATGCGGGAGTAGTTCCTCTGCGGGGCTGAGGTCTTATATAATTATATATGTGGTTAATTCTCTCTTCCATGATGTGATCTTGATTATGATCATAGGCTATGTTAATCTAGAGTGATCCCATGACGTTTTCCATTCTTCTATGTATTGGATTTGATGTACTCACTTGTCTATAGCTAGTATAATCTCTGAGATCATGGTGACAGTGGGTCTATTGGACATATATTTAGAAGAATATTTTCATGAGTGTCTTCTTCTATTGTGAATTGATTAAACATTGAGAGTCTTGGTGCTTGTCTTTGACTATCTTTGAGATATGTTGTGATGATTGTGGTACTCTCGTTGGATGGCCGCGGTGACATTGAGAAATCTATAGATGAGAACTCAAACTCTAAGGTGTGCTTTTGTAGCCCTACACAATTCTCGCCCTCTCTTGGTAACAAAGGAATGACCTTCGAGTATGTCTCAATTGCATGTTTTAGTGGAAATATCATATGATTAAACTATGTTAATATTGTTGAGAGTTGCCACTAGTAAAAGTATGAAGCCTAGGATTTGTTTCCACCATTGCAACACCATTTATGCTCACATCTACTACTTATTTGCTTGTTGTAAAAAAATCACAGATTTATATTACTTTGTTTTCTCACACCTATCACTCATAGTTTACCATCTCTTCGCTGAACTAGTGCACCTATACAACTCCTAGTTGTATTAGGTGTATTGGGGATACAAGAGATTTCTTGTTTATTAATTGCAGGGTTGCTTGAGAGACCATCTTCAAACTCTACTTCCCTGAGTTAGATAAACCTTAGGTCATCTACTTCAGTGAAATTGCTGCTGTCCTACAAACCTCTGCGCTTGGAGGCCCAACATAGTCTACAAGAATATAAGCATGTATAGACATCAGTGACTGAGATGTTTGTGATGATCTCGTCCATCTCGGCATCGCTGTTGCTGAACTGCGACGTCGAGCTTGGTTCTAAGGGTAGGGGTCCATGGCGCACAGTCGGCGTAGGCGAGTCTGAGTACGTCGGCGAGTAGCCGTACTGGACGTTGAGGTCGACGGTGAACGCGGAGGGCGCGTGCGGGTCTGGGCTGATGAAGATGGAGTGGCGAGGCGCAGAGCAATGCGAAAAGGTGATGTTGGGATTGAAGCCGCCGAGCGCGTCACCGTCGACGTATTTAGGCGAGGGCGAGAGTACCCCCACACTGGCGGCGAGAAGTTGGCCGACGACGTCTGGCTACCCCACGCGCCTTGTGTGTACTGGCCTGCCTAGCGCTTGTTCGCCATGGGCGCTCAAGACCACTCGTCCCGCTCCGCCGTCGCCGTGTCCCTAGCCTTCTTGATGTTCAGCCTGTTTTGCCGATCGTTGGTGACCGTCGCCCGACGATCAACGACGGCCTTCCACTGAGCGTTCGTCAAGCCTGAGGGCCTTGCCATCGGCGCTCTCGCCTTCTTCGGCTTTGGTTGGGCGATATCGGTGCGCTAGGTTTGGCTTGGGTTCGCCGCATGTAATTTTGGCTCAAACCGGTGGAAAACAAGGAACTGGAGCCACAACTGGACGAATTTTTGTGTGCCGACGGAAAAAGACACCCTTGGGGGGTGTTGAGGGGCGCGTCTGGAGATGCTTTAACTTGCAAATCCACGTGATGTCTTGCCATTACTAAAGCCCAGTTCTGAAGGAAACAAGTCCATCTCGCTCGGTGATGGGTGCCTAAATTTCTAAATTTTTGATCAACTTGAGGCAATCAAATAGGAATCTCATTCTCCCTACACAAAAAAATATAGTTATTGGCACACATCTAGGTGCACACAAAACAAATTAATTTTGTATGGAAGCCTATCTTACTTGCAGGGGTTCTGCCATTAAATCTTAATAAAACTGGAAAGGCAAGAACTCAACCAAACCTACAAAATCATGAATTAAAATAAGTACAATTTCAGTTTTATCCTTCCCAAGCGCCAAACTAGAGGAAGGCTAAAGATGGATCAATCATTGTGAGTTGTCTCAATTAAGCAAAACTGGAAAAACTATGGAAGATGGATCGATGTGTATGACAAACTAAATCTCGTTTTCCTAAAATTTCTCACTAAATCTGGTTCCTAAACACCAGACTGTAAATCTATACATCCAAAGGGTTTTGATCATTGTTACCTTTTGATCCGGTTTCAGATGTAGATAATTTCTCATCTTTTTCCTAAAGGTGAACCTCAGTATCGAACCCATGAGAGCTTGTGTTCTGTTATCAAAAGATTCTTACACAAACTGATGAATATCTTTAGTTTTAAGTCTCTGGACCTTAAACACACATCGTATACTTTTTCTATGTTAACAATGATGGTAAAGTAGGCATGGGATGGGGTCTTATAATTACAAGTACAACAATATATTAGCGGACAGGATCTTATCTTGATATTAAACATAGTCCTAGTGACACCCATGTCGACATGTCCGTGAATTGTCGAGGTGGGGGATGCGTCTGAAGTACGTCATGACCGGTTCACTACCTTCATCATGAGTCATTTCTCACATAGATGAACCTTATCGTTGCGAGGGGTTACCTCTATTGTTAAGATAAATTATACAAAATTATTAGGTGTTTAATGACTACACCACAAAGTCAATTTCTTATACGCTACCCTACCGATCCTTATTGTCACCAATGTTTGTTATAGCGATCCATGCGAGGTACATGCAAGGTCTTAGAATGAGAATAAGACACAAGACAACTCAACTACAGGAACACGAACAAACATGTTGGAGTCAAAGTCCCCAATGATCCCAATTACACAAATACATAGGATTGCATATACTCACAGATAGCGACCGGATCACAAAGAGAAAGCATTGCAAATGAAAGAAACATAATTAATTGATAAAATGTCAAATACAATGTTTGCTTATTGCGATACACAGTTACAAGTATGACTAAGTGGTGGATGATGATAGTGGAGATGGAGAATGAGATGGGAAATGGCGACAACGACTGTAGATGGAAGATGGTGGTTTTGACTTCTGTTTCTTGGTCTCACGGTTGCTCTGCTTCGAATTGCAAAGGTTGTTTGGTTAGACCTCCTGGAGTTAACAACGGTGGGTACGATCGCTGGTACAAGGCACCGTTACGTGCGTCTAGTCTTTTTGTTACATTCCCAATTGCTCCATTTGATTATTTCGTTTTTCCCCGTTTTGTATCCTGCATATGCTCCATTTCCTGCGGCACGTGAGAGACTTCCTCGTGTGAGTCACATACGGTCCTTCTAGTAAACATCTAATCAAAACAAAATTTTAGTCTAATAGTTTGATGATAAATTGATTTCTATGGACGCATGCAATTTTTCTCCCCTAAATAAAATATCAAAGTCATGCTAATGAACTAATCTATATCAAAAATGAGTATGAATTAGACATTGTAATGAGAGGGATATAAAGCACAAAATCGAATGAAATAACTTGAAGAAATAGGTCATCAACCAAGGATAAAGCTTTACTATAGACTATAGCTTCAATAGATGCCGGGTCAGTGACACCCCGAATAACTAGCACTGAGGATTCCAAGTATAGCCCATCGGCACCTCTGCAAAGACTTGCAGTCGTACGACCTGATCCTGATCTAGAAACTCCCGCGTCCACCCATATAGTTGTCTACATTGCAAGGGAGAAGTTCGTCATAATGTTAGGGCTCCTTGATTGGAGATGTGCGTCATGTTGGGACTTGATAACCTCGAGCCTAACAATGTATTTGTTGATAAATATTTAGGAATGTAAAACTGAACCTAAACCAAGCCCTCTCATGCCCCCTTGATTTCTGGCCGTCAGTTTTGTTGATTGGAGCATTTCTGAACGTCATATTTGATGTACTATCGATCTCTATCGCGCAGTCTAATTTTTGGCCCAACTTTCCTAAGGGCTTCTGTTCCAAAATAAAAATATATTCATAGATAGCAGACTCTAAATGTTGTTTGCATGAATAGCCTGCTTGCGAGCATACTAGATAACCCATAATGTTACTATGACTTTAGCAATGTGTCAATCAGAGTGAATATCCATTGCTTTGGGTTTGTCTCTTTTATTTCCATCAAAACTTCAAATGAATATGGTGCTGCTAAAGACCATACGTATAGAGACATACTGCATTTGAGAAGAGAGTGAGGCCAAAAGTCTTCTATACCATAGAGTAAACATGTATTGGTAGACATCATTTTTCTATGATGCCTAAGATCCTTTGTTGGAAGCCAAACATTTGAAATGCTCCAAAGGAAATAACTCAGTTTAGCATGTACTTGAGTATTTCATAGGAGCTTCCATGATTTTTTTTCTCTGCGTCAGAATTCAAGGGTCCCTTCGTTCTTCCAGCCAAGCCTCACGCCGCATCTCAATAGTAACAAAAATGCGATAAGCATATTCACTGAAAAATTATCATTTGTTCTCAAAGTAACCAACATGAGGGGAAGTATCCCCTAAAAAAACATGGGGGGAAGTAGCCGGAAAAAGTGCTTTTTTTAGGGGTGGAAAACTGCTGGAGAGTGGGAAAAATGTGGGCAATGCACTTAAAAGCCCAGTCCAGTAGTGGGGATGATGATGAGCCCACTGAAGAAGAAGAAAGAGAGAGAGAGGCTCACTCCTCCGCCCCAAACCCCCAACGACCCATCCAAAGCCCACCACCGCCGCATCTCGCATCTTCCCTCTGACAACAGAAAGATACCACCACCACCACATCTGGCCTCCGCCTCCCCCCACGCCGGTCCACGCCGCCGGCGATGGACCCCCGACCGCCGCCGACCCTCACGGCGCAGGAGTGGGAGCACCTGCTGGACGACTTCTCCTCCCCGCCGCCCCGCCGCGACCGCTGGCTCCACCTCCCGCTGCTCGACCTCGCCCTCTCCTCGCTCCCGCGCCGCGACCTCCCCTCCCACCTCAAGCCGCTCCTCCTCGCCTTCGTCGACGACCACCTCCTCCCGCCGCCCGACCCCGCGCGCCACCTCCCGCTCCTCCTCGCCTCCCTCCTCGCCTTCCCCGCCGACCACCCGCTCCGCGACCACCTCCTCCTCACCGTCGCCTCCGCCTTCGCCTCCGCGCTCTCCGCGCCGCTCGAGGCGCCCGAAGAGCAGTCCCCTCCGCTCGCGGGGCTCGTCGGCGCGCTCCTCGCCGCCGCCAACCGCCCCAACCACGCCCCCGACCGCGCCGCGCGCGCCCTCGCCTGCGACGCGCTCAGGGCCCTCGACGAGGCCCTCCCGGGCCTCCTCGCCGACGTGCTCGGCCACGCCTACGCGCTCGCCTCCGCCGAGCGCTCCCCGGCCGCCCAGTCCTACATCCTCCTGCTCGCATCCGCCGCACGCGGCGCCGTCCGCCTCGGCAGGCTCGGATCCAGCGCCTCCATCCTCGCCGTCTCCGGCCCGCCCGTCCCGTTCTCCGTGCCGGCTCACCTCCTCTCCTCGCTGACGCCGCCGCCCGCTCCCCTACCCCCGTCGGAGCAGAACGTGAGGGAGATAAGGAAGGTGCTCGCGCTGGTCATGGAGAGGCCGCAGGTGCTGACTCCCGCAGCGGCAATGGAGGTCACGGCCATCGTCGCAGAGGTGGCATCGGCGGTTCTGGAGTGGGCGCCGGCCATCGCGGCACACGTCAAGGTGCAGTTCGGTGGGATGGCGTATTCGTCGAGCCCGCTGCTGCTGCACTCGGTGCTCACACTGTTCGCCCAGTTCCCTGACGCGTTTGGTGCTGAGGACGAGCGCAAGATGGCGCGCCGCCTAGCTTCGGCTGCCTGCGAGGCGCACCGGCCACTCCCGGTGCGATTGCTGGCATTGCATTGGCTGCTTGGGTCCGAGAGGTTCAGAGATTCAGTACCTGGACTTGCCAAATGGTTCTACCCTGGCATGTTCGACCCCCTGGCACTCAAGGCTAAGAAGCTGGACTGTCTTGGATTTGTTGCTGCTAGCATCAACAGTGATAAGGTTGAAGGAGGTAGTTATGGCAAGCAGACGACTGAGCTCATCGATGATGGCTTGGTCTGTGTTTCGGCCTTCAGGTGGCTCCCTGCATGGAGTACTGAGACATGTGTTGCGTTCCGAGCTCTGCACAGGGTCTTGGTTGGTGCTGCCCCTCACAGTGACAATGCCATGGGTTGCTCCGGAGCTGGTGAGCTCCTGAATAAAACTACCTTCCACCATTTCCAGGTAGAAATTACGGGGAAAGTTAATGATAGGCACACTCATCTACTTGCAAGGACCTTCATTCCGTGCTACTGCAGTGAAATTTAGTGTTTAATAAGTTTGTGCGCCATTCTTTATGCAGGCTATGCTGGTTGATATGGCATCAGAACATCGAGGTTTAGTCCCAGTGATTGCTGATTTCATCAACCGCCTGCTAGCATGCACCACACACCGGTGGGTGGGGGAACAGTTGCTCCGAACCGTTGACGAGTGCCTGCTTCCGAGGCTTGAACCGAGCTACCAGCTCGCGTCTTACTACCCCCTTTTTGAGAAGATTGCACAGAATGAGGCAGTCCCTCAGCTCCGGCTAATCGAATTGCTCACCAAGCAGATGGTTTCTCTTGCCAAGAAGCATGCCCCGGACACAGAACTGAAGTCCTGGTCTCAGGGCAGCAAGGTTGTGGGCATTTGTCGTATCATGCTGAAGCACCATCACAGCTCTCATATATTCTGCCCCCTCACTCACCTACTCGTGCGGACCATCGAGTCATTCCCAGACCTAGAGATCAGGGATCATGCAAGGTATCTTCGTTTTTCTTTCTTTAAATTACACACACATAATTGTAACATTGCTTGGTACATACTATCGGTTTCTCTATTGCCTTCTGACTGGTTCAAATGGTTCCTCCAGGATATGTTTGCGGATGTTGTCTTGCATTCCTGGCAAAAAACTGAGGAATCTCATGGGAATTGGAGAGCAACCCACACCCTCGCATCCGGGTTCCATGTTTGATGACCGATCAGAACGTCCCGCTCAAGATCCCAACATCATGCCTAGTTTGGCATCGTATATTCATCTTGAAAGAGTTGTGCCTCTGGTTGTGAAGCAGTCATGGGCCCTCACATTGCCTAATTTCAGTGTCCAGAGCAGAGCATCTGGTCACATTCTAAGTATACAGGACATGAGTGTGACTCCTCCAGAGCAAGAAATGCCACCACAACCTACCATTGAGAGAATTGGCTATACACAAGAAGCACTACGTGTGATGGATTCAAAGGGGGCTGAAACTTTGGAAATACTTAGAAGGCACTTTTCATGCATTCCTGATTACTTGCACTCATCTGGGGGTCTCAAAGTCAAAATACATTGCACGTTTAGATTTGATTCAGAGACATTTAACAGTGCTTGGGGATCTGATTCACCTGTTTCACATTCTGAAGGGGAAGATGAGTTGCCTGCCCTTTATGCAGTGACAATTACCTTTTCATCCAGTGCACGGTTTGGGAAAATTCCCTCATGTCATGTGCCTTTCCTTTTGGGTGAGCCTCCAGGTTCAGGTGTGGATATTGTCCCCATAGATAACTGCCACCAGGAAGAATCAAGTTACCGTGCATCAGTAATGATAGAAATGGACCCTCGAGAGCCATCACCTGGTCTTATTGACGTTGAAATCGCAGCAAACACAGAGAACTGCCAAGTCATATGTGGTTCTCTTCAGCCTATTACAGTTGGCATCGAGGACATGTTTTTGAAGGCCAGTGTACCTCCTGATACTCCGAAAGATGGTATAGCGGAGTATTACCAGGATCTGTTTCATGCTCTATGGGAGGCCTGTAACAGTTCATCTAACACAGGTCGTGAGACCTTCCCTTTAAGCGGAGGAAAAGGGTTGGCTGCGATCAGTGGAACCCGGTCTGTCAAGCTTCTTGAGGTGACTCCAAAGGTTCTGATAGGAGCTCTTGAGAGATACCTTGCTCCCTTTGTTGTCAGCGTTGCTGGGCGTTCACTTATCACTATTCTAAGAGGTAATGGAGTCATTGAGAATGTCGTGTGGGAAGAAAGCGATTCGGATGCTGCTGTTGGTGCTGATGCATTGGTTCCATACTCCATGGAAAACAATCTCCAGCTTCAGCACATCGATGATGACGAAATCGGGATCGGTATGGCGAGGTATGCTCATTTAAGCAAGAGGGATATGGGCGTCGTGCGTGTTCTCATATTCCTGCCACCCAGATACCACCTCCTCTTCTTAATGGAAGTAGGCTATGCCTCCACGCTGGTCAGGATAAGAACAGATCATTGGCCATGCTTGGCATATGTTGATGAATATTTGGAAGCGTTGCTTCAATAGTGAAGGTTTCTCTGGCCAAGAGTTTTCAATTTTGTACCTTGTGTAACAGTAAAAGGTATACAATGCAAGCTGTTTTTATATTCATTTTCCGGGGGCTTCTTTTTCTGTACCATGAAGTCTGGAGCGTCATTCTTTCTGCGGACTCAGAAGTGTAATTTCCAGTGGAGAGGGCAATTTTGTTCATTGGTCATCATCAAGAACATGTGATTGTGTATATGCTACAATTAAGTTCCCATCATATGTTACTTCTACCGGCTATGTAAAGTTGAGGTTTTCTTGCATGTTGATCTGTGAAAATAGCAACTTGTGGTCAGTGTTCATTTGCAACAAAGTTGCGAGAGCTTACAAGCCTTATATATTGTCAACAGATCCTTGATTTACTACTCCCTCCGTTCCAAAATAACTGTCTCAACTTTGTTCTAGCTCTAGTACAAAGCTGTACTAAGGCTAAGACAGTTATTTTAGAACGGAGGGAGTAGTTGATAGTTAATAAACAAAGGTACAACTTCATATCAGCATACTCCAGCCTTGTGCATTGTTTTATTTCTGAGAAACCGAGCTTTATACACTGTATGCACATGGTGTTTGGTCTTCAGATAAAATGCTAAGAGTAGTAGCATTGGTATTTTGCTGGGATTGCATACCCTCCTGGTCCCTTTGCTCTGGAATCATTATTTGTGAGGTTTGAGATCATAACATGCTCCTAGCTTGTGTAGTTTGTGCTAGGAGAGATTCAACAGTTGAATTCTTGGTATGTACGTACATCTGCATACTGGATTTGGTAGCCATGGCCTGGAGAGAGATAACTCAAAAATAGCAGCTGGACCGAAGACATAAATGAATTTTGGTGGTTTATATTTTTGCACTATTTGAATGGACTGCATACAAGGCAGGACTGGCGCAAGGTATGAAAACCACTTGAATTCTGGATCCAATAACTTCCTTATGCGGTCCAGTTTGTGCAACATTATTACTGATGACTCCACTCCAGATTTTCTTACATTTCTGAATCTGTTTTTTTAGAAGAATGTACTAAGCTTTTATGTTGTTTATTGGAAAGACAGGGTCCGTTTTTAGCAGCAATTATTTGGAAGCATTCATGCTGTTCAAACCGCTAAAGGTGCTATTCACTGGCAAAATGGTGACGTAGGAAAATTGAAAGAATCAGACAATTTGAATATCTTTCTGGTCTACGGCAAAGCAACCAGGTATGGAATCCTCCCTTCTCCCTAGCCTTCCTAACCTTCTGAAGACCTGTACCTAATTTATGCTCTTAATCTCGAAGCCTGCCCCCCCCTTTATCCACAATATATCTGATGGCTAGATGTAATTATTCAACATAATTTCATCAGTCGAGTAAAATTTCTTCCTTCAGTATGGCATGGGGTGTGCATAAGTTCAATATCAGTTCCAATATTCCACGGGCCATTTCCAGTAAGTTTACACTAAGCTTCAGCAGTAGTCTCTGCCTGTATCATCATGGTTATTGCAGTAGATAATCAGGGGAAATATCAGAGAGAAAAGTGTGACTTTAGAATCTAGGAAATAGCAGTAGTCTCTGTTTTAATCGGCCATCACCGTCTGACAGTGTCTAACGGCGTGTGGCGTCGTTTCGGCTGCGCCGTGGTGCCACATCATCAAAGTTAGGCCCCACCTATCATAAACGCGGTCAAAATGGGCTAAGCACGTGATCTGTGGTTTTTGCAAAAGATTAGTCTTATAGTTAGTGGGTTTCACATTAAAAATGAAAAGGTGTGTTTTCTGCAATCCTATCCCTCAATGTCGTGGTTCCGTGCTATTAACTCGGTAATTGTCCATCACTGATTCTCAAAAAAACGACAACAACGACAGATGACAAAACACACGAGCCAAACGGCAAAACAAAATGCAAGCCTCTGTTCTTATGTCTCTTTCAATAGGTAGAGATAGCCAGCCGCAAACACTTTTTGCAGGCAATGCGTTCCTGGAATTTAAACCCAACTCTTGTATGGCCCTCTTATTCCAGTTCAGTATCCTTTATTTCGATTCCATCATCATATTCATATAAGACAACAAGCCTACGTAATGAATGCATTCTCGGTTGAATTTGTGAAGGATAAACCAACACAGCATATTTAATGCCATAAACAAAAGGTCAAATAGGCTAAGAACTCTTAAGGTGCAGCCAGTCTAGTTTTTTTTCCGACAGATTTTTCCTTTCTTTCTGACAGTACACACCCAGTCTATCTTTTCTTTTGTGGAACATCCATGCCACTTAATCTGAGGGTTTATATTGAGTAGGATGACTCTAACAAGTGTAGATCACAAGTTTTGTTTTACTTCTGTTAAGAAAGTATCAAATCAGCACATACAAACCATTCAAACACTGCCAGGCGTGGACTGCCTCAGGTGAAGTTGTAATTCAGAATTTCAAATGCAGTAAGTAAAATATACCAATGATCTGTTATTCCCAAATCAGAAAACTATAATCACACCAGCGCAACTAAGCACAAAACAGAGTATTTGCAAGCATAGTTTTTCTTCTCTCTAAAGGGAGTTAAACCCCCGGTTATGTATCATGATGCGCACAGCCATCTTTATGAAAGCAGCGTGAAAAAAATCTGAAACAGTTTGACAAGTGACAAGGCCCAAACACAAGCGACCGATAACATGATTACTACATGACTCATACACATAACCTATTACTGGACTGCCATCCAAACACTATGTACATCCGTAAACATGGTAAACGTGGTCGAACATTACTGGTGTTGCTTGATAGAGAGGAGCGTCTTGAAGATGCCCACTAGAACACCAACCACTGTCAAGACTGTGACAATGGCTTTGAAGTTGTTGTAGACGAACTTGTGCACCTTGATCCACATCCACCTGTTGACTTTGTAGTTCTCAATGTCTGTCAAGATGCGGACATAGGAGTTGCCGACAGACATGTGCTTGGTAAGGCTTTTGAAGAACTCGAGCATCTCCTTGTTTGTGAGTTCTCCTTGCACAATATGTTTGGTTCGTAGCTCGTGCACATCCTCCTCACGGTCCATGAGCATAGAAAGGAGGGCGATGTATGAGGAGACATCCATCCCTTCAACATCATGTTGATCCCCTGAGGTCATGCACACCTCGAAAGCCGCCATGTTTATAAGCCAACATGCACTTGTGCTGCTTAGCGCCAGCGGAAGCAGGAAAAGCTCGCCAAAGAGGGGTCCTTTCTTGATGCTGATTTCTGTGAAACTTCCTGTCGTGATGGCTCTCAGCTTGATGCCAATTTCTGCAAGCTCCATGGCACTTGTAGATGCTGACATTGCTTGTTTCCTGGCTGAAGGTATATGTCTTTCCATAGGCTCGAGGTTAGGCTCAGCAATCGTTCGGGTTTTCAAACGACTCAATATTGAAAATGCTTGATTAATACGAGCTATCTTGCTGGCTATCTTGATCTTCTTGTTGCATGTTTTGTAGAATCGGAGGAGACTAAGGAGATGAGGCGGTCTGTAGTACTCCTCGTCCAAGTCTGAAAGGATTTCTTCTGGTCCGGTATGATACACACGGTTTGTGAGAGCTTCTCCCATCGTTGAAACTGTCTTCTTCACTGACACCGACAATGACCTAAAGTTGATGAGGGTTTCCACAACCAGCCAGGGGAGCTGATTCTCCAGCAGCATTACATCATTGAAGATATGATGTATGTTGCAGTGAAAAACACATACCAACTCTGGGCATGGAACCTGCCCCTTGTTATAAATAAGCATAATAAACTCCAACAAGAAACATGCATCATAGAACATCACAGCCGCAAAGTTAGCATCGCTGATACCTGCCACTGCATCGTTAGCATAGAGGCGACGGGCCTCCTGTGTGACCAAGACGACAGACCCATAAATCTCCTCAAGTGAGTGGCCTGAGCTGTTGATGAAGTGGTTGGCAGCCACATGCTTCACCTTCTCCATCTGCAGGAGGTGAGGCGAGCCGTGGTGGTAAGGGCCGATGGCCACGACCCTTGGCACGATGTACCGATTGTCGATGCGTAGGCTTGTAGGAAACCTATGCATCTTCTCTTGTCTCTTGTCGAAGTCAACCTTGAACTCTTCTGCTGCTTTTCTCAGGTACTCCTGGACCGGAGCCCGAGCCGGTACTGCTTCTGCAAAGTCCATGCCCTCACCAACCTGCTCGGGGCTACAGACACATGTGATCTCAGAGGAGAAAGCAGCCTTACACTCTTGAGCTGCTTTCTTCAAGTAGTCCTCCTCAACCGGAGCCACTACTTCTTCCGCAGCCTCTACCACTGAATCTGCTGGCTGCAGGTCGCAACTACGAGTTGCAGAGAGAGCTGCCATACCTACCCACTGCTACTCTCTGATGTTTGCTACCGATAGCTAGAAAGTTGGAGCCGCGACATGGATGAAAAGAAAGTTCTGTAGAGATTAGTGTGGCTAGAGGCAGAACGGTTTCCAATTTGAAAAAAAAACTGCAGGTGGACGCATGGAGTAACAAACTAGATGCCGAGATGCCGCCTCGACTGTCCTATCTTGTGTGTACATTCTCAGGCTTCCCAAGACATCGACGTTTGAGCTGAAAGAATCTGTATATAACTAAAGCCAATGGGATCAGATTTTGCACTACGAGACAGTGTATATTCTGAATCCGATCAACCATTCTTTAGCTACTCGTCATCATCATGGTATTTCTCAGTTGTTTATCTCAAGTCAAGGCACCAACCAACCACGCTCTTTGATTACAGAATTGCCAATTCTCAGTTGTTTATCTGGAGATATTATGTTGTTTTGCACCACTTGCATCTTTGGTACGCGGGGTAGATATTATGTTGTTCTAGCCAGGTTGCTAATTTACTTTATCTGAAGATAGAGAAGAAGATTTGTGCAAATTTGGACGGATTTCATGGAATTTCGGTACGGGGTTGGACAGTACTGTTGCTTACCCGGTCACTTCAGACGAGTCTCCCTTCCTCGCAGCCCCGGTGTAAGAGGAATAGAGAGGGTTTGAGGTCTTGTTAGCTTCTTTTCATCGCCTTTGTATCTTCCTGTTTTATGTTTGTTCTTGTTCGCTGTTGTATGTTCTAGTTGTATCCTGGCCGTTTGATGGTTTTGTTAATTCAAAATCGGTCAAGGTTGAAGTCCTTCTTAAACTCAACTGCATCTTTTCTCAAAAAAAAAAAAGGGTACATAGGTATGCTCAGCGATGGAGGGAGGGTCTACATCATCCTCTGCATTGACTAATCCCGGTCTAACCACAGACAGTATAGTGCTCCTTAACGTGGTAATCAGTAGCTATGACATGCATCACCCACCCTCAGATGAAGTGCTGCTTATTTTTTACATACTAGTCTCTTCAGTCTCGTTAATTAATAGTAACTGATTTTTTTTCCGAAAAAGAAGGCTTTATTACTTAAGAGGTTTAAGCATTACACCCGGTCTTTGCATAACTAAGATGCACACAACCAATCCAAGTTCGAGCACAAAAGAAAGAAACGGCAAAATAAAAGTATTAGTAAAGATTGCATAACACCTAAGCCAAAGGAGGGCAATCCTAAGATCATACTGCCTTACATGATAGGAAAAAAATACCCCTCACCGTATCCTTCACTCAACACATTATAGAAATGACCATAGACGGAGCATATTGGTGCAAGCATACCCTGGTAGGTAGTAGGTAAACGAAACCCTCGCGACCGGGCCGTCCCGCTGCTCCCCCGCCCAACCCCCTCCCTCCTCCTCCCCCTCGCCGACGCCGGTGCGCGCCGCTGGACAAAGCTCGGTCGGCACCGGCGCCGGCGGGGCCTTTTTCTCCTCGTGGCGAGGGACGTGGTGCGGGCCAGGGATCCCGGTGGCGGCGGTGGCGCGTACGCAGGGTGCGCCGGCGGCGGGGGGGGGGGGGGGGGCTTGCGGCGCGGCCGTGGACGCCTGCTTCGGCGTGGAGGGCTGCGTGAGGATCCCTCCGTGGCGGCGGCTGTGGACGGTTCTGGCTTGGCCAGATCCGATCCCTGGCGGCTGCGGGGGCCACGGGCTCCTCGCCGGCGGTGCTCGACGGCCGGGCCGGTGTGGGGTGCGGCCCTGCCTGGATTGGCTTGTTCTGCGCCGTGGGGTGCCGTGGTGGCTGCCTTGCCGGCGGCGGCGCATCCCGGTGGTGGTCGCGGCGGCTTGGTGGCGGTGGTGGCGGAGCCGGTGCGGGCAGCGACGGCGGCTACTCGCCCAACACGGTGGTGCGTGCCCAAGGGGCAGCGACGGTTCTTGGCGGCGCCCGTCAGATCTGGCGGCGGCGGCCTTGCCTGTCTGGCTTGCGGGGCGGCGCGGGATGAGGGTGGCTCCTACGGGGGATGCGACGGCTCCGGATGGTGCCGACGTTTGGTGGCGCGAGGTGGTGGTTGTAGCCTGCCTTCTTCTAGATCTGGCCGACGGTGCGCGGGGATGGGGGGACATCATCGCACGCGCTTCGGTGATGGGCCAGATCTAGGGTTCGTGCTCGGGCGGGCCAGTTCAGAGCCCCGGGCAGATCGGAGCTTGCGCTTCGGGTAGGCGCGACTGGGAATGGCCCGGGAGGTGCCCGTGGGCGTTCGTCGTGCTCGCGGGTACGATGGTCGCAGGTGGTGGCCGTGGTAGCAGTTCGTCGGGTCGTGGATCGACTCCGATGGCCTCGGACTTGGCATCGGGAGAGCTGGTTCGGTCGAGTGGCCTAGGCCGGATCTCCGGTGACCGTCGGCAGTCCAGGAGTTGCCTCCCCCCAGTTCGCTGGAACTGGCCGGGGACGCAAGTGTGGGTGCTGCCTCCGATGATGGAGGCGCCTATCCAGACTCTAGGGCTGATGCCGGGCGGAGAGGTGATGGATGATCGTCGCTCTTCCCACCGGGGTCGAGGGCGCTGTGATGGGGCTGACAGGCGCTATCTGGCGGCATGAATGTCGGGGCGGCGGCCCCGGAAGGTGGTCCACATGGTTCCTTTCCGACAGACACCATTTTGGTGGTGGTGGCTCTCCCCCGGGTTGTGTGGGCAACGGGTGGTGGAGCGGTGGGTATCCCGGACATGCCTCTTCGGGGGCGGTGTCCTGGTCCAGATCTAGGGCTATCCTCCGCGTAACCCTCTAGCGGCATCGGTGGCACGGGCGAGTTGCCGAGCGAAAGCTCCGTGCCTTGGCGCCGACAGCGGCGACACCCGTGGGTGCCACACTCTTCTTGAAGATGTCGTCGTGGATCTACTCTCCGTGTCAAGGCTCCAGGTGAAGACCTTTGTCCAGCTGGACTCGACAGCGGCGACGCTGTGGGCCATTTTCCCTCTTGAGGGCGTTGTCTTGGAGCTTAGGTGTACTAGGGTGTTGCGTGTGGGTGTTTAGCTTTCATTGCTTCTTGCCGCGTAGGTGCCTACCTGCGCCTGGTATCTTAGGACCAGCTTTGTAAGGGGGCTACCTCACCATCCTGTATCGATCGACCGTGTACTCTGGTTCATTCCTTTATCTATAAGGGGGGGGGCGAAAGCCTGTTTTCTGGTAGGTAGTAGGTCCATCCAAGGATTTTGACATTTTTAAAATACATTTTTGGCACGCAGAAGCATGTGCACCCTAGAGCCAAATTGAATATCCCGTCCATCCAATCTCTTCTTGCCCCTTAATCTCTCCCACTGGCAGTAGCTTCTGACTGGGTGTTCTCTCTTCATTGACCAGCAGCTATCTGGGGCATCCCTAATCTTCTTCCAGGTTAATGTTCCATCTTGATTTTGATTTGTCAAAAACTTTTGGAGCCAGTCTTTTCGTCTTACAGTGTGTATATGTTCTTTCGACTTTATATGTTTATGTTTTTATCTTCAAGTTGGAATCCAAAAAACTGGATGGCAGACTACCATTTTTACTGTTTTACATCCACAAAGATCATGATTTTTTTATATGTTGCATATATACGCAGGTGATTCGTGGACCAGCCAGTAGCATAATTAGTTTGTGTGTGTGTGTGTGTGTGTGTGTGTGTGACAGAGACGAGAGATCAAGGGAGAACTGATGGGTGTCTCAGGCGCTGTGCAATGGTGGGAGGAGTGGCAGCTGCGCATCCTCGTCCTTGGTAGCCTGGTGATTCAGTACATCCTCCTCGATCGCTTCTGTCGTGCGTAGGTTCCCCATCAGATCCCGGGTTAGACCCTTCATCTGGCTAGCGTACCTGGGCAGCGATGCTGTTGCAATCTATGCGCTCGCCTCTCTCTTCAACAGCCATAGGAAGCCGCAGCAGGAGGATGGAGATGGCGGCAGCAGCATCCTAGAGGTGTTGTGGGCGCCTATCCTCCTGATACACCTCGGTGGACAGGACGGCATAACCGCCTACAACATTGAGGACAATGAGTTGTGGACCCGGCACATCCTCACCTCCGTGTCTCAGATCACCGTGTCCGTCTACGTCTTCTGGAAATCATGGCGAGGCAACGACATGAGGCTGCTGCAGGCGGCAATATTGCTCTTCATCCCTGTCGTCCTCAAATGTTTGGAGAAGCCCTTAGCCCTCAACAGGGCTAGCATTAACAGTCCGGTAAGCTCAGGCGAGCCTGTTCGAAGGTCAATAAACATACAGAAGCTTGAGATTGACCCGCTTGAAGATTTCATTGACAAGGCAGCCAGTCCTGCTGGAGCAACTGATTACCTTTTATCACCAGCCACACCGGTGGACTTCACTCCCCACAAGCTATTTGTGGACATCGCATCCCCTTCTCCGGATGATCGGATCAAGATGCTACTGTCCTTCTCAGCACTGGATGACAACCATGCATATTGTAAGCTGCAGTATTGGCTCTGTCAGACATTTCAGCTCCTCTACACCAAAGAAAAGATGTTCTCCATTGATGACTATCTAATACGCTTGTTTAACAGTGCCAGCAAATTGGAGAAAATAGTAGCCGCGTTGGGTTATTTTGTTCGTTTATTTGCTATATTCCTTCCGTTTGTAGCTGTAGGCCTCTTTCACCATAGTCACAGAAAAGTTTATAGTGAAGATGATGTCAAGGTTACATATGTGCTGCTCTGTTGTACTGTTGCCCTGGGGTCTTATGCCATGGTAGCAATGAAGGGGAGAAGGGACACAAAAACTCCAAACGAAACACAAGTCAAGCCTGAGTTTGTTGATATGGTTTCCCAATACAACCTTATAGGTCTCCTTGTCCGCAACAGGAAGCATTACAAGATGATGTGGACCGTGGGAGCCTTGGGGTGCTCCAACTTCCTTCAGCAACTTTGGCACATGAAGTCTTGCTCCTCATCCTTCAGCATTACAAAGTTAGTGCTCAAGCATGTGAAAGGTGGGTGGGAGCATCACATAAGAGATGTTTCCAGTTACAGGAAGTTCAATGATAACAGGGGCCAGTTTACTCTTCGTCTCTTCAGCACCAAGGATGCTACCAGGAACTGGGATGGAGCTTAGAGGGGGAATTTGACGAGAGTGTTCTTCTCTGGTATCTCGCCACGGATTTATGCTACTACGATTATGGTGCTTCTTATCCTCAGCATGGACCGCACTTCATGCAAGATTCATGTTCTCAGTCGTATGGTTGGTGTAAAGGACCTGACCATTATAAGAGGGCCGTCCAATGCAGAGAAATGTCCAACTACATGATGTACCTACAGTTTTTGTATCCTGAGATGCTATATGGCAGGCACCAGACGGAGCCTTTTCACGACCGCCTTCGATGAACTAAAGGGCATTATTATCCAGGGAGGCAATCAACCTCCCAAGGAAAGAGAGCTTACGCAGAGCATAGTTGCTGTTATGGATGGTGGAGTATCTCCACCTTCTGATGGTACCCAACACCCTCAGGGAGGAATTATCCGTGATGCTTGGAGTATTGCCATATTGTTGTCTTGTCTGCCTGAAGAGAAGATGTGGGATGTGATAGAAGGCGTCTGGGTGGAGATGTTGTGTTTCTCTGACGCTAGATGCAGAGGGTACCTACACTCCAAGGGTCTGTCCACGCGTGTGAAGTGCCTCAACTCTGTCTGGCTCCTGCAGTACTACATGGGTATGGAGACTTTGTCAGCCAAACTATTAGAAAGAAAATAGGATTTAGAATCTATGAATTGTAATACAAATTCAATTAGGCTCCGAAACATCATGTGTTAAGGAATATGAATTGAATTAATTATGACTGTATTTCCTGCTCAGTTTTGTTCATCGGTCATCATCATGAAGGATACATGGTTATATGCTGAAACTAAATTCGCATGATATGTTACGTTAATTCTGTTCTATTTGAGGTCTCCCGCCAGCTATGTGAAAAGTTGGGGTTTGCTTTCTTGTTGGTTTGTGAAGAGAGCAAATTATGGCTGCATCAGGGGTACCTGCACGCCAAGGGTCCGGGCATACGCGTGGAGTACCTCACCTATGTCTGGCTCCTATCGTATACTGCATGGGGATGGAGATTTTGGCAGACAAACTGCGGAGGGCGGATTCTCATCACTGCAATGGACGAGAGCATGGGGATGATCCTGCTAGTTCTTGTGCCAGCAGGGCCGTGCGCGTTGCTCACCAAGATCAAGTGGTTGTGCTGTTGAAGAAGAACATGCTAAAGGTCAATCCGCCGGTTCCTTCTCTGTCAATCCCTCCCTTTCTTCAGCTGCTCTGTTTGCTTATATGTGTGCCAATACATTTTTCTTGTTGATGAACAGTGATATGCGTGTTTGTTGGTGCCATTTGTGCTCTTAACTCCCTTTCTGTTGCTGAATTTCATAAAGACAGTGCAATGGCTGTTTTGGCACGGAGGCTTTCTGCCAAAAAGTTCTTAATTGCGTACCTTATGTAACACTTCTACAGTGTGAGTTTCTGGAAGTTCTGTTTTTAGGGCTTTCTTATTTTTCTGTAGTCTGTACCATAAATATAATACAAGCTGCTGGTCCATCAAGTAGCGTTGTCACTGACAAATAACAAGCTGATGGTATATCGCATAGCAGCGCCACTGCTCAGTAACATAACGAAGGTCAGCAGTTCAATCGGGTGTCCACAATGTTGTTTTCTGGAGGCGAACCCGTCCATGCTTTCCATTGCTTTGTTTGCTTTAGTGTGTGCCAAGACTTCCTTCCCTTGTTCATTGTAATCGAATATTGAATGCCGTAGGCCGGTCTTCCCACAAATCAGTGAGAAAGAAACACCAACAAAAAGAACAAGAATGAAACAATAAATATCTGAAAGTAATCATTTCAACTACAGTTTAACTTAACTCTCTTCTTCTTCTGCTACAATAGAAATTGAAGAAGCTGACCACTTAGGTGAAGGATTAAGGTTTCTGGTGGCACCGCTTTGGTGGTAGTAATCGACTGTCCCTTGTTTGTAAATCATGCATCAGGATGGTAAGCATCTCTGGCTGAAGACTTTTTTTTTCAGACAAATTTGTTGCAAGCTTGGGAAAAACGTCTCATGCTCCTTGAACGAATGATAACAGCCAACTTCACATAGCTCGAGCAACACAATTTGCCAGAATAGACCAATCCCTATCTACCAGAATAGACTAATCCATATCTACTCAACACCAAGTGGTAAGCTTGGTTAGCTATCAACAAACAATTGCAAACAATGTTGTAAATCAAGCATCTATGACAGAAGATTTCTAGCTTTGTTTTGCCAGAAAACATTATCTATCATAGCTTTGCTCTTTCGACACCGATGAAAACCGACATACACAGCTCAGTGACACAACTTGCCCGAATTTAAACTGTAATTGAAATGGCTGGACATGAAAGAATAGTAGTATATATGTAAGCTCAACGCTGGAGGGAGAGTCTACATCATCCTCCGCATTAACTAACCCCGATCTAACCAATGATAGTATAGTGCTCCTTAACGTGGTAATCAGTAGCCATCACATGCATCACCCACCCTTAGGTGAATCGCTGCTTATTGTTTACATACTTGTCTCTTCAGTCTTGTTAATTAATAATTGATTAAAGTCAACAGATCTCTTCATTTATAGCAAGCATACCCTGGTAGATAGTAGGTCCATCCAATATCTTCTTGCCCCTTAATGTCTCCTACTGGTAGCTCACGACTGGATGATCTCTGAGTAGCAGCTAGCTGGGGCATCCCTAATCTTCTTCCAGGTTAGTGCTTCATCTTAGATCTCGATTTGTTGAACACTTTTGGAGCCAATCTTTTAGTCTTACAGTGTGTTTGTGTTCTTTTGAGTTTATATGTTTATTTTTTATCTGAATTTACATTTTCACGTTGGGTTTCAACTTTCAACAAATGGATGAAAGACTATTTGTTTTCGCATTGAACAAGAACAACTCATATAGCCATTTTGTACCGTTTTACATCCTCAAAGATCTTGATTTTGTTTATATGTTGCATATATACACAGGTGGTTCGTAGACCAGCCAGTAGCATAATTTGTCAGTTAGTGTGTGTGTGTGACAGAGAGGAGAGATCAAGGGAGAACTGATGGATGTCTCTGGTGCTGTGCAATGGTGGGAGGAGTGGCAGCTGCGCATCCTCGTCCTTGGTAGCCTGGTGATTCAGTACCTCCTCCTCGCCGCTTCTGTCGTGCGTAGGTTCCCCATCAGATCCTGGGTTAGACCCTTCATCTGGCTAGCGTACCTGGGGAGCGATGCTGTTGCAATCTATGCGCTCGCCACTCTCTTCAACCGCCACAGGAAACCGGAGCAGGAGGATGGAGATGGAGGCAGCAACATCCTGGAGGTGCTGTGGGCGCCTATCCTCCTGATACACCTCGGTGGACAGGATGGCATAACCGCCTACAACATTGAGGACAATGAGTTGTGGACGCGGCACATCCTCACCTCTGTGTCTCAGATCACCGTGTCCGTCTACGTCTTCTGGAAATCATGGCGAGGCAATGACATGAGGCTGCTGCAGGCGGCAATATTTCTCTTCATCCCTGGCATCCTCAAATGTTTGGAGAAGCCCTTAGCCCTCAACAGGGCTAGCATTAACAGTCTGGTAAGCTCAGGCGAGCCTGTTCGAAGGTCAATAAACATACAGAAGCTTGAGATTGACCCGCTTGAAGATTTCATTGACAAGGCAACCAGTCCAGCTGAGGCGAATGATTACCTTTTATCACCTGAAGCCACACCGGTGGACTTCACTCCCCACAAGCTATTTGTGGACCTCGCATCCCCTTCTTCGGATGATCGGATCAAGATGTTGCTGTCCTTCTCAGCACTGGATGAAAGCCATGCGTATTGTAAGCTGCAGTATTGGCTCTGTCAGACATTTCAGCTCCTCTACACCAAAGAAAAGATGTTCTCCATGGATGACTACCGAAAACCCTTGCTTTACAGTGTCAGAAAATTGGATAATATAGTAGCCGCGTTGGGTGCTCTTGTTCGTGGATTTGCTTTGTATCTTCCGTTTGCAGCCGTAGGCCTCTTTCACCATAGTCACAGAAAAGTTTATAGTGAAGATGATGTCAAGGTTACATATGCGTTGCTCTGTTGTACTGCTACCCTGGAGTTTTATGCCGTGTCCCTAAAGGACATTAGAAGGGACACGGAAAGTCCGAAGGAAACACAAGCCAATCCTGAGTTTGTTGATATGGTTTCCCAGTACAACCTTATAGGTCTCCTTGTCCGCAACAGGAAGCATTCCAAGATGATGTGGATCATGGGAGCCTTGGGATGCGCCAATGTCCTTCAGCAGCGTTGGCACATGAAGTCTTGCTCCTCATCCTTCAGCATTACAAAGTTAGTCCTCAAGTATGTGAAAGGCGGGTGGCAGCTGCATCACATAAGAGATGTTTCCAGTTACAGGAAGTTCAATGATAACAAGGGCCAGTTTACTCTTCAGCACCAAGGATGCTACCAGGAACTGGGATGGAGCTTAGAGGGGGAATTTGACGAGAGTGTTCTTCTCTGGTATCTCGCCACGGATTTATGCTACTACGATTATGGTGCTTCTTATCCTCAGCATGGACCGCACTTCATGCAAGATTCATGTTCTCAGTCGTATGGTTGGTGTAAAGGACCTGACCATTATAAGAGGGCCGTCCAATGCAGAGAAATGTCCAACTACATGATGTACCTACAGTTTTTGTATCCTGAGATGCTATATGGCAGGCACCAGACGGAGCCTTTTCACGACCGCCTTCGATGAACTAAAGGGCATTATTATCCAGGGAGGCAATCAACCTCCCAAGGAAAGAGAGCTTACGCAGAGCATAGTTGCTGTTATGGATGGTGGAGTATCTCCACCTTCTGATGGTACCCAACACCCTCAGGGAGGAATTATCCGTGATGCTTGGAGTATTGCCATATTGTTGTCTTGTCTGCCTGAAGAGAAGATGTGGGATGTGATAGAAGGCGTCTGGGTGGAGATGTTGTGTTTCTCTGACGCTAGATGCAGAGGGTACCTACACTCCAAGGGTCTGTCCACGCGTGTGAAGTGCCTCAACTCTGTCTGGCTCCTGCAGTACTACATGGGTATGGAGACTTTGTCAGCCAAACTATTAGAAAGAAAATAGGATTTAGAATCTATGAATTGTAATACAAATTCAATTAGGCTCCGAAACATCATGTGTTAAGGAATATGAATTGAATTAATTATGACTGTATTTCCTGCTCAGTTTTGTTCATCGGTCATCATCATGAAGGATACATGGTTATATGCTGAAACTAAATTCGCATGATATGTTACGTTAATTCTGTTCTATTTGAGGTCTCCCGCCAGCTATGTGAAAAGTTGGGGTTTGCTTTCTTGTTGGTTTGTGAAGAGAGCAAATTATGGCTGCATCAGGGGTACCTGCACGCCAAGGGTCCGGGCATACGCGTGGAGTACCTCACCTATGTCTGGCTCCTATCGTATACTGCATGGGGATGGAGATTTTGGCAGACAAACTGCGGAGGGCGGATTCTCATCACTGCAATGGACGAGAGCATGGGGATGATCCTGCTAGTTCTTGTGCCAGCAGGGCCGTGCGCGTTGCTCACCAAGATCAAGTGGTTGTGCTGTTGAAGAAGAACATGCTAAAGGTCAATCCGCCGGTTCCTTCTCTGTCAATCCCTCCCTTTCTTCAGCTGCTCTGTTTGCTTATATGTGTGCCAATACATTTTTCTTGTTGATGAACAGTGATATGCGTGTTTGTTGGTGCCATTTGTGCTCTTAACTCCCTTTCTGTTGCTGAATTTCATAAAGACAGTGCAATGGCTGTTTTGGCACGGAGGCTTTCTGCCAAAAAGTTCTTAATTGCGTACCTTATGTAACACTTCTACAGTGTGAGTTTCTGGAAGTTCTGTTTTTAGGGCTTTCTTATTTTTCTGTAGTCTGTACCATAAATATAATACAAGCTGCTGGTCCATCAAGTAGCGTTGTCACTGACAAATAACAAGCTGATGGTATATCGCATAGCAGCGCCACTGCTCAGTAACATAACGAAGGTCAGCAGTTCAATCGGGTGTCCACAATGTTGTTTTCTGGAGGCGAACCCGTCCATGCTTTCCATTGCTTTGTTTGCTTTAGTGTGTGCCAAGACTTCCTTCCCTTGTTCATTGTAATCGAATATTGAATGCCGTAGGCCGGTCTTCCCACAAATCAGTGAGAAAGAAACACCAACAAAAAGAACAAGAATGAAACAATAAATATCTGAAAGTAATCATTTCAACTACAGTTTAACTTAACTCTCTTCTTCTTCTGCTACAATAGAAATTGAAGAAGCTGACCACTTAGGTGAAGGATTAAGGTTTCTGGTGGCACCGCTTTGGTGGTAGTAATCGACTGTCCCTTGTTTGTAAATCATGCATCAGGATGGTAAGCATCTCTGGCTGAAGACTTTTTTTTTCAGACAAATTTGTTGCAAGCTTGGGAAAAACGTCTCATGCTCCTTGAACGAATGATAACAGCCAACTTCACATAGCTCGAGCAACACAATTTGCCAGAATAGACCAATCCCTATCTACCAGAATAGACTAATCCATATCTACTCAACACCAAGTGGTAAGCTTGGTTAGCTATCAACAAACAATTGCAAACAATGTTGTAAATCAAGCATCTATGACAGAAGATTTCTAGCTTTGTTTTGCCAGAAAACATTATCTATCATAGCTTTGCTCTTTCGACACCGATGAAAACCGACATACACAGCTCAGTGACACAACTTGCCCGAATTTAAACTGTAATTGAAATGGCTGGACATGAAAGAATAGTAGTATATATGTAAGCTCAACGCTGGAGGGAGAGTCTACATCATCCTCCGCATTAACTAACCCCGATCTAACCAATGATAGTATAGTGCTCCTTAACGTGGTAATCAGTAGCCATCACATGCATCACCCACCCTTAGGTGAATCGCTGCTTATTGTTTACATACTTGTCTCTTCAGTCTTGTTAATTAATAATTGATTAAAGTCAACAGATCTCTTCATTTATAGCAAGCATACCCTGGTAGATAGTAGGTCCATCCAATATCTTCTTGCCCCTTAATGTCTCCTACTGGTAGCTCACGACTGGATGATCTCTGAGTAGCAGCTAGCTGGGGCATCCCTAATCTTCTTCCAGGTTAGTGCTTCATCTTAGATCTCGATTTGTTGAACACTTTTGGAGCCAATCTTTTAGTCTTACAGTGTGTTTGTGTTCTTTCGAGTTTATATGTTTATTTTTTATCTGAATTTACATTTTCACGTTGGGTTTCAACTTTCAACAAATGGATGAAAGACTATTTGTTTTCGCATTGAACAAGAACAACTCATATAGCCATTTTGTACTGTTTTACATCCTCAAAGATCTTGATTTTGTTTATATGTTTCATATATACACAGGTGGTTCGTAGACCAGCCAGTAGCATAATTTGTCAGTTAGTGTGTGTGTGTGACAGAGAGGAGAGATCAAGGGAGAACTGATGGATGTCTCTGGTGCTGTGCAATGGTGGGAGGAGTGGCAGCTGCGCATCCTCGTCCTTGGTAGCCTGGTGATTCAGTACCTCCTCCTCGCCGCTTCTGTCGTGCGTAGGTTCCCCATCAGATCCTGGGTTAGACCCTTCATCTGGCTAGCGTACCTGGGGAGCGATGCTGTTGCAATCTATGCGCTCGCCACTCTCTTCAACCGCCACAGGAAACCGGAGCAGGAGGATGGAGATGGAGGCAACAACATCCTGGAGGTGCTGTGGGCGCCTATCCTCCTGATACACCTCGGTGGACAGGACGGCATAACCGCCTACAACATTGAGGACAATGAGTTGTGGACGCGGCACATCCTCACCTCTGTGTCTCAGATCACCGTGTCCGTCTACGTCTTCTGGAAATCATGGCGAGGCAATGACATGAGGCTGCTGCAGGCGGCAATATTGCTCTTCATCCCTGGCATCCTCAAATGTTTGGAGAAGCCCTTAGCCCTCAACAGGGCTAGCATTAACAGTCTGGTAAGCTCAGGCGAGCCTGTTCGAAGGTCAATAAACATACAGAAGCTTGAGATTGACCCGCTTGAAGATTTCATTGACAAGGCAACCAGTCCAGCTGAGGCGAATGATTACCTTTTATCACCTGAAGCCACACCGGTGGACTTCACTCCCCACAAGCTATTTGTGGACCTCGCATCCCCTTCTCCGGATGATCGGATCAAGATGTTGCTGTCCTTCTCAGCACTGGATGACAGCCATGCGTATTGTAAGCTGCAGTATTGGCTCTGTCAGACATTTCAGCTCCTCTACACCAAAGAAAAGATGTTCTCCATGGATGACTACCGAAAACCCTTGCTTTACAGTGTCAGAAAATTGGATAATATAGTAGCCGCGTTGGGTGCTCTTGTTCGTGGATTTGCTTTGTATCTTCCGTTTGCAGCCGTAGGCCTCTTTCACCATAGTCACAGAAAAGTTTATAGTGAAGATGATGTCAAGGTTACATATGCATTGCTCTGTTGTACTGCTACCCTGGAGTTTTATGCCGTGTCCCTAAAGGACATTAGAAGGGACACGGAAAGTCCAAAGGAAACACAAGCCAATCCTGAGTTTGTTGATATGGTTTCCCAGTACAACCTTATAGGTCTCCTTGTCCGCAACAGGAAGCATTCCAAGATGATGTGGATCATGGGAGCCTTGGGATGCGCCAATGTCCTTCAGCAGCGTTGGCACATGAAGTCTTGCTCCTCATCCTTCAGCATTACAAAGTTAGTCCTCAAGTATGTGAAAGGCGGGTGGCAGCTGCATCACATAAGAGATGTTTCCAGTTACAGGAAGTTCAATGATAACAAGGGCCAGTTTACTCTTCAGCACCAAGGATGCTACCAGGAACTGGGATGGAGCTTGGAGGGAGCATTTGACGAGAGTGTTCTTCTCTGGCATCTTGCCACAGATTTCTGCTACTACGATAAGCGTGTATCTCACCATGGACCTCGGTGCACGCAAGATTCATGTCCTGGTGATTTTGTATGCCCTGCTTGGTGCAAAGGAACTGATAAGCAGTATGAAAGGGCCGTCCAGTGCAGAGAAATGTCCAACTACATGATGTACCTACTGTTTGTGAACCCTGAGATGCTAATGGCAGGCACCAGACGTAATCTTTTCACAGCTGCCTATGATGAACTGAATGACATCCACATCAAGAGAGACACACGACCGGTAGAGAAAAGAGAGCTTACAGCTGCGATGCGAAGAGAACGCCGCCGTGGCAAGCAACCTCTGAATGAAAGAGAGCTTACTCAGAGGATAATTGTTGTGTTGGATGGGGGAGGATCTCCATCTGCAGATGGTACCCAACAGAAAAATGGAATCATCCATGATGCTTGGACTATTGCCAAAGTGTTGTCTGGTCTGTCTGAAGACAAGATGTGGACTGTGATCGAAGGCGTGTGGGTGGAGATGCTGTGCTTCTCCGCCGCTAGATGCAGAGGGTATCTACACGCCAAGGGTCTGGCCACAGGTGTGGAATATCTCACCTATGTCTGGCTCCTGCAGTACTACATGGGGATGGAGACGTTGGCATCCAAACTACAGAGGGTGGATCATCACAACGGAGGAGAGCATCGGGATGACCCTTCAAGTTCTCATGCCAGCATGCCCGGCACTGCCCAAGAGGAAACTGCTGGTCCATCAAGATCAAGTGGTGGCGCCACTGTAGAGGAACATGCCAAAGGTCAATCCACCGGTTACCATGACAGTTATGGCATTGTGGAAGAAATCGTCTGATTCACTATGATGTTTTCGGATGCCAATCTGTCTCTGCTTTGCATTCCTCTGTTTGCTTTTGTATGCGTGCCAATACTGTTTTCCGTTGATCACCGGTGCTATGGTATTTGTTGGTGTCGTTTCTGCTGCTTAGTTCCCTTTCTGATGTTGAATTCAATAAAGAGTGCACAATGTCTTTTTAACACTGAGGCTTACTGCCAGAGTTTTCAGTTCTGCACCTTATGTAACACTTGCACAGAATGAGTTTTGGGTGTTCTGTTTTTTTGTAGCCTGTACCGTGGATACTACCGAAGCATTTCTTCTGTTTTTCTGCTTGCTGCTTATAGTGCATCCTTATGGTTGCATTTGCATGCGTAGTCTTGTTTGTTTATGGAAAAAAAATGGAATCATGTGTAGCACTGGGTCGGCATTCTCCTTTAGCCAATGTTTGGTATGTACATCTTTGGCACGGCATCCGGTTGTGTATCCCTTCTTGTCAAGTAGGAGTAGTTGGTAAATGTTTTGGGACCGATTTGTGCACAAGTCTTGTATTTGCATGTTCGTGTTACTCGTAGTGACCGTATATTGCAGTGTAATAAACTAGAAGAAGACGATGGCTTTTGTCCCCCATCTGTGCTTCTCTGTCGCTAGAATTCAGTAAAGAGGCTTGCTGGCAGAGTTTTCAGTTCGTTACCTTCTGTATGAGTTTCTGGGTGTTCTGCTTTTGGGGCCTTCATTTTCTGTTGTCTGTACCAGGAATACTACTGAAGCATCATTCTTCTTGTGGATTTGGATCTTTAATTTACAGGGAAGACAGATTTTTTGCTCATTGATCATCATCAAGAATACACGACGATAATACTCTGAAATTAAGTTCCCAGCATAGGTTACTTTCTACAGTTCCTGTTATTGTTTCTCTCTCACCAGTGATGTGAAATATGAGGTTTTGTTTCATGCTGATTTGTCAAAAGAGCAACCTATGTTAATCAATGATTGCTGCGACAAATTAGTCTGAGGAAAACCATTCTTCTGACAGAGTTGCGTGGTCTAAATTCGGTAACCTGACAATACTGCTTGCTAGTTATAGTGCATCCTTATGGTTGCATTTCAAATGGAAAGGATTTTATTTTTTTGGTTTCTCGGCTCCAAATTAAATGTAAGGCCTATATAATGTTTACCATTCAAAAAATACCATTTACTAGAACGAAATAACTACTAGCATTCATTAGATGAAAATGACATAACTATATTTTCATGTCACCTCGCTACATGTGATCCACCAGTCCACCATGTGGATCAAATTGGATAAGGGGTGAAGCCGTCCCACCTCCTGGGCTCCAGCACCTGAGAACCAAACTGTCCGAGCAAAGGAGCACTTTGGTCTGGACGAGGATGTTTGCGTTCGTCTCCGGTTCTTGAAGGCACGGCGGAGCGGACAACAAGGCTGATGAGGCAATCCACGCGCAAGCAAGCGATTGGAACTTCGTCCAGATTAGCACCATGTCAATGTCCAGGGCAACCGCGGCCGTAGAAGAAAGAACCCCCAATCCACCTCTCTGACCAGAAGCACGGCGCTCAGCCATCCCCAATTGTGCAGACTGCCGATGCAGAGAACATGACAGCGGCGGCTTCGGACACCATCTGCACTTGCAGGCCTTGCCAAGCCCTGTCCTGATCGGTTCTGGACAGCCGCAACCAGCGCACCCCGCACCCGCAGCGCTGCATTGAGCAGGCCAAGGTCCCAGTGATGCAGAAAACATACCAGGCAACTCTACAGTGACCAATTAACCCAGATAAACGCATATATGTCGGATCACGTGATACAATATCAATCTTTCTGGACTGAATGTGCTAACAATTTTCAAATGCCAGCATCATCATCATCACAATACCAGTGAACGTTACAGTGCGCATACGAAACATCGGTACAAATTAAAACAGAGGCAGAGCAGTTGTACCTAGGACAACTAGGTCTGATTCTGGTATATAGATTATAGGGTAAATCTGTTCTTTCTGCTTCTGTTCATCCTTGTCCAGCATATTAATTTATTGCAGCTAATACACTTACTGATAAGTTGAAAACTTCCATTTGAAATGACCGGTGCTAGTTCCGGGAGAAATGTAAACAGCTTGGAACACTTCGATCGTGTAGGCCGGCATCATTGAGATCCAATCCAACTCCTACTCCAGATCAATATCCAACACTGATATTCCCTCCTCATTTCCGATCACGAGCCTACACAATTGAAGCTTTCTGGTTTAGAAGCTTGAAAAGGACAAAAAATAGCACTACACACATATACTAAAGGTCCTTTTAATTATTCCAAATATTTACATTACACCTATTTTAGAAACTGTTTTCATAATGCTGGTTTTTTTCTAGATTCAAGACAGAACTGAAACATCCAACTGAATTCGTGAGCTCATAGGATTCTTATGCGGATTGGAAAAGGTAGTAAATATCTAATGGAACCAAAAGTTAGTTTGCTGTAACTTAGTGTCTCTTTATCTGTACTAAATCTTTTCTCGACAAGGTAAAACTGTTAGTACAAGAAAATCCATTACCTCCTTGAGCTTGTAAATCCAATATGTAGAGGCTTCTTTCGCAAACTTGGATAGGCCTTCTTGAACCTGTAAACGTCGGAAGCCCATGGTTAGTTCGATATATTTTCTCGTGTAATACCATATCTTATATATGTGAGGTATATGTTGAACTTGATCCAAATTCATGGTCAATCACTAATTAGCGGGTACCCTCTCGCGTGCCCCCGCAGATGTCACTTTTGACGCTCTTTAGATCCGACACGTGTCACATTTTTACTGTGTCCCGCGCGAACAACAATTGTGGCTGCGCGTGGACTCTCCTGTGGCTGCGCGCGGATCTGTGGCTTGGACCGTGGCTGAAAAAAACTGCGGCTGTGGCTTTGCCTGAAAAATTGGACTGTGGCAGGGAGTTGTGGCTGAAAAAACTGTGGCTTTGACTGGAAACTGGGTTGTGGAAAGGAGTTGTGGCTGTGGGGCTGTGGCTGGAAAACTGAGCTGTGACAGGGTTGTGGCTGAGCGGGAAACTGTGGCTGGATCTGACCTGCGTTGGCTGCGCGCTGTGCGTCCAAAACGTGTCACGTGGTGACATCGGAGCGCGCAAAAAGTGACCTCTGCAGGGGCGTGCGGGAGGGTACCCGCTAATTAGTTGCTCCCAAATTCATGTATGAAGTTAAGAGAAAACTTTTGACGGGGCAGAGCGGAGGCCCGTCGCCGATAGGCTTGGGCCTCCGCGTCGCCGATACGGATAAGTGTTGGCCTAGGTCTCTTCTACCTCCTATAAATATACTTTGTAAGCCGCCGCACGGGATATATATCATCAAGTTATAAATCTTTCGGCGTTTGTAACATCTTCACAATAAAGAATAGTTCGTTGGCTCGTGGTTTTTTCTTCTTCGCGAAAGGGTCTTCCACGTTAAATCTGTGTGTTTCCTATGTTACTTTTCGTTCTTCTTCGTTGTTATTTGCGTGTCGATTTCCTTACAATATAATTGATATGCATGTGTTTCAGTGTTGAGGTTGTACTTATGTTTCTCAAAAAAATAAGTATTCTCGTGTAATACCATATCGTAAGGCTTCTCCTCCACTCATTTTCTTTCTCATCTCCGCAACGCCAACGGATCAGAGCCTATTTTTGCTGCGAGTGCTACACGATAAATGCTGCAATTATGGTACTAAAACGTTACTCCCTTCGATCCATATTAATGGACTTAAGTTTGTCTAGATACAGATTCATCTAGTCTAAATACTACTTAACTAAATACATACGAATCTAGACAAAGTTGAGCCCATTAATATGGATAAAAGCTAATACTATGTTTGAGCTATATAATTTTTCGCTAAACGAATGTATCTAGATGTATTTTAGTGCTAAACACATTCATTTAAGAGTGTGACATAAAAATGTTATTATGCTTATCCATATTACTCGTCGCTTAGTTGGGTGTATCTATATATATATATATTTTTTAGTACTACATACATGTATTTTTTTATGACGCTACATTTTGTGTTGCAACAGATAACGAGAAAAGCTACCATTAATGAAAAGGGTACGCAACAATCTTGATCGTTAGATGACCGCGATCCTAGTGCTGCGGGCGGACCGGGCATGAAGATCACTGCCCCTTTGCAAAATATAAGGTGTTGCTCTCGTCTAGTTGTCGTGCAACAACAACAACACCAGACATGCCGTGATTTCGAGGAGTGACTCCGTAACACTACGAGTGCAACCGTTCAAGGTAGATCTCATCGGCGTGCCACTCGCCGAGGAGGATAATGCCTACAACACGGGCTCCTTTAACCATCCACAATTCTTCGGCTGCAATAGCTCCCTGATACCGGCGGCGATGCATCCGGTGGCCATCAAATTTTCCTCTAAAGGCGACTACATGCGGCTGCATACCGGCGGCGTAGCTTTCAATCTTTTTTTTTTCTTCATAAAAATAACCCAATTTGCTGGTAAGCTACTAGTACTAGTGAGAAACCTTTACCAATATAATCCAATTTATTCATTTGTTTCAAAAATGAGTAAATATAAGTTGATATTTTACGTACCTGTAGGTAATGGAGTCCCACACGAGAATATTCCCATCATGTGAAGCTGTAACAAATATTGGATGCGTCGGATGGCAAACGACAGTACCGATTATCTCGCTACTTACCGGCGTACCGAGTACGTACACACGTTTTTGTTCCTGTAGATCCCATATCTGATTCAACACAGAGCAAAAGAAATTCACCTGCAGATTAGTGTCACGTATATATATATGTAGGTCTGTGTGCACATATATTAATTGCACTATCATGCACTTACAACTGCAAAATTCCCTACGGTGATAACGATGAAGTGCCGATCACCGATGTAGGTGAAATTATTGTCAGGCGCGACAGTTCCCTGTTTTTTCATCGTGGAGATAGGATCCATACGACCAATTTTCCACATCTAACTTGAAGCACAGAGAATCAAATCAAAATCAAGTTTATGGCACACATGCATGAGAGGCAAATAATGAAGCAGGAGTAGTACTAGATAATTGAAGGTTGGCTAGGGAGGGAGGAAGACAAACCAAGAGTTTCCCATCCTGGTGAAAACTAGCGAAAGTGTTGGTATGCTTGGGGTTAAACATGACTTGTGTCACAGGGGACGAGACGTCAAATGAACGGGTAGAAGACCAGTTGCGGCTCCAGTCCCAAAGCCTGAGTGACTGATGAGGATTACTACATGTCGACAGAAGGAAAGGACGGGATGGGTGAACCGCCAGAGAAGTGACACCACCACGGTGAGCTTCGAATTGCTTGACATGAGACATTGTAGGACATGTGAGCACATGGATCCACCCGTCCGGGCCCCCGGTTACAACCCAATTCTTTTGAGCGATAAATTGAGCCACCTTGTAGCTTTTGGTAGGGTTTCCACCCTCTCTCTCATATTCTCCTATTTTCTCATTGGCCTGCCAGTCCCAAATATAGATCTTGCCTTTTGTGCCAACAATCAATACCCTGTGCGAGCGTACGTGTTAGATAATGGAAATAAAATATTTAGAGTTGATAGTACTCCCTCCATTTCTTTTTACTTCGCATATAAGGTTTTGTCAAAATCAATTTTTATAAAGTTTGAACAAATTTATATTAAAAAGTATCAACATTTACAATATCAAACCCCATGTTCACGTACACTTCTCCATCGATCCGATTAAAATTGTAATTAATTAATTTACTCACCATGGCTCCGAGGGATGCACATCCATGGAAATGATAGAAATATTAGAAAGAGCTTCTTCTTCCAGGCATGAAATATCCGCCAGTAACTGATACATGCATGCAACCACATGGAGTATTAATTATTAACAATCAACCCTGGCCGTAGCTTGGAGTAAATAACTAGTAATGGTCTAGTTATAAAACTTAGGGCACTCCCAATGGTAGTATCTTAGCACGATATCATAGATATTTTGCTTATGTGGCATAGTATTTAATGAAAAAAGAGAGTGAAGTTGTATCTTAGCTGTAAGATACAACTCTTGCACGTGGCCATATGCAAAAGTTATGGCTAGACCAATCACATGTATGCATGTAGCAAAAATCATTAAATAAGATACAACATCTAAGAAACAATGCATTGTGGTAGTTGTATCTTAAACTTTTATTGTTCCTATATTGTGCTAAGATACAACCCTTGCACGTGGCCATATACAAAAAAACATGATTAGATCAATCACACATGTAGCTAAAATCATTAAATAAGATACAACCACTAAGAAACAATGCATTATGGGGGTTGTATCTTAAGTTTTTATTGCTCCTATGATATTGTGCTAAGAAACAATGCATTGGAAGAGCCCTTACATGTCGATCGACATCCTCAGAGACGACGACAGCCGTCAACATCGCCTTGTGGAGCTCCCACCCAAACAACTCATGGGCTGTCTTCACAAATTCTTCCCCGGAACCGTCTTCCTATAAAGATAACGTTGATATCTCCTTATAGAGCATGTCTTGATCAGTGCCAGTGCACCCTGTGATTAACACCAGTATCTCGTACCTGTTCATGCCTGAGGGAAGCTCTTCTTGCGCGTCCCTATGCAATGTGATAACAATAGTGGACATTGGCAGGATAAGACGGTTGGACGTTTTCTTGTACCTATCCATATCTCCCGGTGTAATCGCCCAGAAGCCAAAACAATCTGTCTTGTTGGTCACGCTCAATTGGCAATGCATCTCATGGTTTGGCACGAAGGGGAACCTGAGCTCCCGGGGGTACACATCCACCAGCTCAGTCCCAGGGAACACAGTGAAGGCAACCTGCATGTACCAAAGAGTGGTTGAGAGAATGCAACCAGGCATGGCATGCATGCGTGCACAAACCAACTCTTACAAATAAAATAATCTATAATAAATGTCGCTTATTTTGTATTAAGTTAATACAAACTTTATATTAGACGAGCGATAGTACTTATTATTATGAATCGGAAGGAATAAACCTTTAATCAATCTTACTTACCTGGTTTATGGAAGAGTGTGGAACTGTGTTCTGCAGCTCGTCGAGGTCACGAATTACCTCCTGTATCATGGGCCTGCTATGTTTGTCACGCTCCATACAATTTCGAGCAATTTCGGTGCACATCCTCACTCGTGGACAGTCCATGTCTAACCGTGCATCCCACTGCAAATTAAGTTTAAAGCATGCCATAATGACTAATGATGGCAACATTCACCCATATATGCTCAGAGATAAAAGAAAATACCCAACATCCATATTGCAGACATTTTGTGCGCCATGTATGATTCGCTTAACCACTACTGTTATTTTTATTTTCTTACATGACACATAGCGTTATTTTAGCTAGTCCGAGAAATGCAACAAGACACTACTAGAAACTACATTCACTGATCCCACACTAGGATTTCCATCTCCATCAGGTAAACGAAACACTAGCTAGCAAGACTTGTGGCTACCATCACTTATATATGACAAGCTAGACCCATATGTTAGGCCCACACTGAAGCTGACTGGGTAGTCAACTAGGACCAACATTCATCGGGCACATGTACTGCACTGTGGTTTTCCGTGCGTGCATTGAAATTTTACATGATTGGAAATAGAATTTGAGAAATTTTGCCATAATTTAGTAAACCTCTAACATATACGCACCGAGGTTTCTTCCTAGATATCTTCCACGTAATCCTAATAAGTGGATCTATGTTGATAGTTTTGGGGAAATTGTAAAATAAGGTCAAAGTTATCATAAGATCAAAACTAAGGAGTATGTTTTAAATTCGGTTTTGCTAATTTTCAACCGGATGAAATCAATTGGTTTTCATTCGTTTTCTGAAGCGTCCGATCTGTGTGTCAAGATCCGTGTTTACTCCTTTTTTTTCCCTGCCTCGGCACTGTATCGCTTTGGTTTTTATTTTTTTCCTCTCTTCCCGACTTTCATTTCTGTCTCGTTGTTTTCTTTGCGAAGAGGGCGGTGGCAGCTCCCAAGGCGATTCCGATGGCCACCTCGAGCTGGACCTCGCCGCTCGCTTGAGCGCTCTTCGTGCTCGCCGCTGGTCTTCTCCCCAGCGTGTGGATGCAGGTAAATCTAGTTCCATCTCTTCCCCATCCTCTGCCCCGTCTCTCGATTCGTTTTCATTTCTGCGCTCTGATCTAGGTGTTCCCCTGCTCTAATTTGTGGATGCTTAGTGTTTGCGTGGTAAGGATTATGTTATTTTCTCTAGGGTTTCATCTCAACGTCCGGTTGCAGGTTAATCTATTTCCATATCTCCGCCATCCTCTGCCCCGGCCCTGGTTTCATCTCCATTGATGTGCTCAGATCTCACTACTCTATTTTTTGGATGCTTAGTGTTTGGGGTCTATGTTGATTTGAGTTCTACCTGTTCCCGTGCTCTAATATAGTATATGTAGTTCACCCTGTTCTAAGTTTGTTCTGTTATTAGGGATGTTTAGTGGCATTTTAGATTGTGTGTGCCTTTTCTAGAGTTATTTTTGGGGTTCTTCTTAGTTGTTTTTGTTGTAAAAACCAAAATTTCAGTGTCGGAACGTTCATCCACAAGGAAAATCGGATATGTAATTATTGATATAATTGTTGGAGACTCCATTGATAATGTGTTGTTAACTGAATATTGGTAAATCGGATATGTAATTTGTCTACATGTGCAGTGTAATTGCTTATGTTGTAATTACTTACTAGTCATTTTGGTATTTACACTGTAATATTTATTTTTCTTACTCTGTAATCTTTGTTATTTACAGTGTAATCAATCCTAATATTCACATTCTAATTTTTCTTATTTACAGTGCAATTTTGACATTGTAATTTTTCAAGTGTAATTTAGAGTGTAATTTTGACATTGTAATTTACAGTGTAATATTTGGTATTTGCACAGGAAATTTCCCTTTTGTTTCAGTGTAACTTTGGATTTTTTAGTCATCTGTAAAAGGATTTTTTTTATTGGTCCAAGTAAATGGACCTCGAACCCTCTGAGTTCGAGTGTATTCTTGGTTTAAGTGTAATTCTTCCTATTGAGACAGTAATTTCAGTGTAGCTGGACTAATTTACAGTTGAGTAAATTACAATTGGTTTTCATTCAAATTTTTGGTCGTTTGATCCCGTGCTGAGATCCCCGCTGGGAGCTGGATTTTTTGGGCGTTTTATTTTTGTCAGTTACCGAGCGCGCTTCCGTTTCCTAGCCAGCCCGTTACCGCCCATCCCCTAGCTCTCTTGATTCTTTTCATTTCCCATTTCTTGGCGAGAGAGCTGACAGAGGGAAACGATTCTTGGTGATTTCCTCATCATCCATGGTTATTCCGATCTCGTCTCCCTACTCTTCTTCCGCTTAATTTCCGCTTCAATGTCGTGTGGTTTTAGTTGGTTATCCTGTTCTGTTCCCTTTCCCTGTTCAATGTCTTCTAGATCTTGTCGTTTGATTTGTTTCTTTGTTTGATGTCGATGTAGGTGTAGGCGTAGTCGTAGAGGTGGATTTTCCTGGCGATTTTTTTTGCAGTTACAGTGGTAGGTGCATGGATGTAGTGGTGGATCCGATTCCCCTGTTGATTTTCTTTCTGCTAGCCTGGGCGTTTGATTCTGCTGACTTTTTTGTTGTTAGATGCAGGGGTGTGCGTTTTTAGGTAGTAGTTGCATCTAAGTTACAGAAACTTCATAAGTGTAATTTCATTTAGTTACAGTGTAATTTTCTCTGAAATCACAGAGTATTAACACTGTAATTTTAGTGCGATTTCCAGAGGCAACTACACTGCAATTTTTTTTGTTACTTCTTTAATTTTTAGTTTACTGTCACTGCAATTACAATGTTAGGTTATTATAGTGCTAATTTCAGCGTATTTTTAGGTTAATTACACTAGATCACAAAGAAGTTTTCAATGCAACTAAAGTATTTTTTGGGGTTTGCCTATGTTGGGTCTGCAAGCATTTTAGAACCTTTTCTTTGTGGTTTGTCTTTGTTGGGCACTATTTGTATCCATTTTATAACTTTTTTTTCTATGTTTTGGGTAGTGTTGCATCTAAGTTTACAGCAGCTTCAAGATTGTAACTTTATGTTAATTACAGTGTAATTTCCTCTGAAATTACAGAGTAATTGTATTTTAATTATAGTGTTCTTACAATGTACTTGTAATCATAGTGTAATTACAGTGTAATTTTTATAGTAATTACACTGTAAATCACACTACTATTTTACTGTAATTACAGTGCAATTTCTCTATAATTTACAATGTTGTTACAGTGTAATTTCCATGGGTAATCACAATGCAATTTTTACTAGAATATTTACTGTATTTACAGTCAGTTCAATTACAGTGTAATTTCAGTAAAATTACAGTGGTAATTAGACTGTAAATCACAATGTCTTTGTTGGGTAGTGTTGCATCCATTCATGCTATCAATATATACTGAATCTACGTTTGTGCCTGAAACTTTGTTGTGCACAGGAATTTCTACTTATCTAGTAGTTTCGGCAACTTGATAATAGTAATTTCAGTATATATTTTTGTTACTGTAAATCTACTGCAAATGCACCGTAAATCTACTTCAATGCACTGTAAAAACTCACTGTAATTGCTAATTGTGAACACTGCTAATAGTAATTTGCACTTCAACTTGATTACTGTTTTTACACTGTAATTATTGTTTTTTCTTCTAAATTTACAGTTTAAGTCAACTGCAAATGCAATGTAAATCTACTTCAATGCACTGTAAAAACTCACTGTAATTGCTAATTGTGATCACTGCTAATATAATTTGCACTACAACTTGATTACTATTTTTACACTGTAATAGTAATTCTACAATAATTACCATTTTTACACAGTAATTACTGTTTTTTCTTCTAAAATTACAGTGTAAGTCTACTGCAAATGCACTGTAAAAGTTCATTGTAATTGCTAATTGTGATCACTTCTAAAATTTGCAGCCCCCCACGGCCCCACCCCCTTACAGCTAATCCCCTCTATGTTTCTTCCAAAGGTTCAGCTACTTCCCCTCATGTTTCTTCCAAAGGTTCAGCTAGTTCTCCCCATGTTCCGTGCATATGCTGAGAAGTAGGAGAAGGAGCTGTTGCTCACAGGAGGTAGAAGTTCTTAGTGACTGCAGAGAGGATTGGCAGGAGAGGATTTCTGACCTGCACATCCATGAATTTCTCTAGGCTTTATGTTCTATGTAATTTTCAGCTCTAGTTCTTTTTGGGCTGTAGTATAAACCGAGGATCCTTTTACTTTCTTTTTGTTGTTCTTCTGATTTCTTGTGGGCCAGTTTAAAAGGAAGAGAGGAAAGGTGGGACAACAACAGCGACAAACAGAGGACAGGAAGGAAACTTAGCGGAGGACAGGTGACAGTTGTCAAACTCTGGATGGACGAAAAATATGACTGAAAGCGAATTGAATTTCAGTCGAATGTAAAACAGACAGTCCCAAAATTCATGTAAATTTTTGGTGTTTTCTCGCTTTCTTGGGCATTATGTGTTGTTGCCCTAGCCGGATCATGGATTTGCGTGGTACTCGTAGATGTTGTTGTGGTCATTGATTTATCTGTAAAGCAGGGCGAAAGCCTATTTTCGGATGGAATGTGTAAATTTTGACATAATTCAGCAAAGTCAACTTAACAAGTTAAGGTCTCCTTACATTTTCAAGATTTATCCTGTCGATCCCCGTTAATAGTTCTACGATAATAATGCCTAAAGCATATATGTCCGACTTATATGATAGTTCTCTTTTGTCTATGATTTCCGGTGCAATATATCGCCTGCATTGGTAATGTAATTGTTAATTTAAAGTATCATTGCTTAAAATAAACTTTGAGCAGACATATATCAAGAGGCGATCTTGACTTACAGTGTTCCAACTATTTTTTGAGTTATAATTTTGGATTGTCCTTGATCTAAGCATCTTGACAACCCGAAATCGGTAACTTTTGGCTCCATGTGAGCATCCAACATAATATTTTCAGGCTTCAAATCCAAATGAGTAATGTTGTTTCCATGGAGATAGTGCAACCCTTCACAAATCCCTCTAATCATTTGGTAGCGTACATGCCAGTCATCTCCACGAGGTTTCTCTGCAAAAGCAGGAAAAAATATTTCAAGCGTTATAACATGCTATTTATTCAAGTCCATGAGTTTTTGCAGTACAAGTTGATCAGCCTATGAAAAGATATCTCTGTCACAGGTCGTCTATCGTGCATGAAACCCCGAGTACGCTTGATATGAATAACTTTCTTCTCACCCTTCTTTTCCCCTACCCTACCTACTGTTGAAAATATTACTACCTCCGATCCATATTAATGAGCACACACTTAGTACAATTTTGTATTAGAGTTGTACTAAGTGTGTGTCCATTAATATGGATCAGAGGGAGTAGCAATTTAGCATATTTAATCCACAAAATAGATAAACAATCTATGGCAATAATGAGAAAGATCAAATATACACATGGAGCTTATCTTCTCCAATATACACATGGAGCCCGTCACATCCGGCGCCTGTGAGCATCTCTAGTAGATCCTCTAAAAATGCATCATGTAAAAATAGTATACAGTTCCCCCTAAAATGAATTTACGGTACCGCGTAGTATCAAACAGAACATATTTTTATCTATACCTAACAATAAAGGAAGGTGGCTTTCTTAGTTCGTTTTGGTTTTTTTGCAGAAAAACCCCTCATATTTTTATTAATTAACCCGCAGTCTAGTAAATATAAAGAAAAAAAATCGCTAGCCAGTCTGGGCCTTTGCCCTTCGCGGCCCACAGTCCTGGAGCCTCACCATGTGTTGGCACTCCAGTAAATATAAAGAAAAAATCGGTTGCCAGCCTGGGCCTTTGCCCGTTGCGGCCCACAGTCCTGGAGCCTCTCACCATGTGTTGCGGCCCAAATTCCTGGGCCTCCAATCGCATGCTATATATAAGAGAAGGTCTACCCATCAGTGCACACACATATTTTATCCAAATTAAAAAATAAACGCCGATCCTATAATTCAATTTAAATACTAAACTTACTGATAGCCCACCCTAGACGACTCAGCTAGCTTATTATTATTTTTAAATAGGAGTATATATATATTCCTAGGAAAAAGTGTATCCGCATAAAAACTAAAAAAAATATTCACACGTTTAATTTTTTGGCTTATTTTAAACGTGTTTTCGCCTTTTTAAAATATATAAAGTTAATTCTACGTACATCATAGGTATTTTATCATAAGATTAAAATTTGCTTCCGTTATTTAAGGAATCTTTATTTTTATTAAAAAATATTGCTCCAAATATCCCAAATGAAATGTTCACAAGATTTTAATTTTTGTGTAATTCATTCCTAAATCCTACATGTATATAATCGAGAAAAAGTGTACCCGCAAAAAATATTCACAAAAAGTGTTCACATGTTTTAATATTTTTTCTTAATTTAAATGTGTTAGTGTTTTTTTAAAATATATAAAGTTAATTTAACATACACCATAGGCATTTTATCATAAGATTAAAAATTTCTCCCGTTGTTTGAAACAATCTTTATTTTTATTAAAAATAAAGCTCCAAATATCATATAAAAATATTACATGATTTTATTTTTTGGAGTCGTTCATTCCAAAATCCTACCTGTTTTTTTTGCGATAAACCACAATCCTACATGTTGCTAAATCAAAAAAAGTTTACCCATAAAAAAACTCACAAAAAGTGTTCACACGTTTTAATTTGTTGTATTATTTTAAATGCCTTTGTGACTTTTAAAGATATGTAAAGTTAATTTTACCTACATTATAGGTATTTTATCATAAAATTAAAAATATTCCCGTTGCAACGCACGGGCATTGTCCTTCTATACCTAATAATAAAGGAAGGTAGTTTTCTTAGTCTGTTTTAGCATTTTTGCTAATAGCCCCTCTCTTTTTAACATATCAACACGCACTCCAACACAAGAAACACGATACGTTGATTTCCCTTCCTGTGTACGTTGCACCCCTAGCCGCTGATTTCTTTTAGGCAACGTACGTACCTGCTGATGGCCCACGTGGTGGAGTGCAAAAGAAGCCCACGCCCGTAGCCCACTAAGCCTACTTGGGCCAACATAATGCAATTTTGAAGATTCTGCTATAACACCCTTCGTTTCAAAACTGAATATAATACCACCTCGCTACTTTCTATTAAACTCAACCTATTTAAAAACATCCGTGATTTGTTGAATGCAAGGAAATAAAATAAATATTATTTGGATTAAACATGCTTTGTGGGCTGAATAACGATAAAGATGGCGCTAATTTATCATCATTTATGGGCTGCATTCAATGAAGGAAAAAGAAAGAAAGGAAGGAACTAAAAGAGAATGAAAGGATGGAAAAAACAAAAAGATGACGCTAATTTACCATCATTTGTGGGCTGCATTCAATGAAGGAAAAGAGAGAAGAAAGGAAGAAATTTAAAAACACATTGCCAATCAATTTGGCGCTGCCTCGGAATGAAATAAATTCAATAAAAATAAACACTATTGGCTGGCATCAATGAGAGAGGAGATTTCTTGCATAGTACATGGTTAATTTCCATGAGTATGCAATACAATTAATTCTTCACACCCCTGTTGATGTGTTAGTACTATTGAAAAATGAGGTGGTACATATTCATCATTTTTGCAAAATGAAATTTTAATTATCACGTCGGCTGCGGTTGAAAAACTATCTTGGAAATGCTGCACGGATCCGTATATATAGAAACATAAAATGAAGAACTTTTTTTTGTTTTAGTCGTGCATATGCACTCGATGTAGGATGTAGCTCGCATAGGACGACACTCAACGTCCATCTCGACGGGGTTACGAAATGACATCTTTATTATCATGTTAGCTGCGTTGAAAATCTACCGAATACTTATTAGACAATGACCGAGTACTAATATCATGAGACACGTCTTTACCTTTTTTTCATCTCTATTTAGCTTGGACTATCTTTATATTTCTTACCCATAAAATTATTTTAGGTTGGATAGAAAAGAAAAATATATTATCCATGCATTAAAATGGAGGAATAAATAGTTTAGATGCACTAACAAGTAACAATATGTAGGATTCCATCTTATGTTTCTTTTTTCAGACATTTCCACCTCATGTGCATCGTATCAGGTTTTTTCAATTTTACCATAACTTTTTTTCTAAAAAATGCTTCAAATTCCCCATGTCATATTAGCTTGCCACATTTTTTGGATAGTGTAATTCAATACATTCTCTAATATCTATGCAAATTATGTAGTCATGCATATGCAATGAGGGGGGGGGGACACACAACGTCCAGCTCGACGGGGTTAGTCTGCAAAGTTTTAACTATACCCCTTCTGGTGTGGTTCAATAATAGGTGTGTTGTGCAACGACCGAGCTTGATAACATTTGAACATGTTGAGATCACGTGTATATCGCAGGCACCATCGACGGGGATGATAATGAGGATAAGCGCCGACACAAGTGGAAAGCTATATACGGAACAAAAAGAGTGAATTTACACTCTAAAATATATTTATATACATTTGTATGTAGTTCATAGTGCCATCTTTTAAAAAGCTTATATTTAAGAATGGAGGATACATACTAGAAAAAGGGACACGTCAACCTAAAAAAAGGACACGTGAGGGTATGCACAATTAAATAGTCCCACTTTTATTTCTTACATCGAATTCCATCAATTTTAATCGGCATAAGAAGAAATTAATCGGCATTCCATGCATGAACTAAAAATCCTAAAATTGTGACGCTGACATAAAGGAATCAACTTACTAAAAGAAAGAGGGAGGGTGGGGAAGATTGCGAGTTAGATTTTTTAATGAGTAAAATTCATCAACCATCATTTAACTTGTTCGATGCGTGCTAAAAGGTCACTGAATTCATAAACTATACTGTTTTGGTTTATAAACTTGTTCCGTGTGCGCAAATACGGTCACCGCGGACGTTTTCGTTCGTATTTTGCTTGCGTGGCACCGTTTTAGTCGATGTACGTCACCACATCATCATTCGAGGGACTGCGTAATAGAAATGTGACGACTGAATGGCCGTATTGCAAAAACACTACCACGTTCAGAAAACCCCTACAGCCCACCTCGAGTCCGTCGATGCTTGGAAACCGCGGAGAGGAAAGGAAAGACGAGGAAAGGAAAGGAAAGAGGAGGAGGCGACGCTGATCTGACGCACGCCCTCGACGACGGCGGCGGCGCCTACGTCTTTGAGTTTGCCGTCGAATCGAATCATGGCACCGCGGCTGCGACCTGATGGAGAGCCTCCCCCTGTCTACGGTGAGTGATCGCCACCCCTCCCCGGCGCCGCCGCTCGTCGTGATGATGTTCATGTTGCTCGTCCTGTATATGGCCCTGTGTTGCATAGAAGTGTTGCTTTGAAGGTACAGAAAGTATGCTCCTCGTGTATATCCTTGTAGGCTATGTTCTGTCAGGGGTAGCGATGAAAGCATGGGGTTTTAGGTGGTTTGCCCCGGCCGTGTTCAAGGATAGTGAGAAAAGTATGGTTTTTGAGGGAATTAGGCCTCTGGTTTGAAGGTAGGATGCTAAGCATGTACAAAGGTTGGGTTAGGCTGTGCTATGTTTCTTTGTTGCGAACTGAATGGCCACTGTTTGTGCTAACTGAATTTGTGTACAGTAAGATGTGGACATGTTTTATCTGAATAATTGGACTTTTCTTACCAAATGATTGAGCTTTGCTACTGAATTTGTGAGGTACTAAATCTGCTACTAAATATGTGAGGTATTCTATCACATAATTTGTGAGGTAATTGCATAACTGAATTTGTGAGCTTGCCATTGAAGTAAACAAAATTTATATTCTACTGAATCTGTGAGATATTTAATTATGTGCTATCTGAATTTATATGCTAAGTGCTATAATCAATTTTTTATGCAAATGTAGGTGCTGATCTAGATGACTTATTTACTGTGGCTGTGAATTATGGTGGGTTTTTCATTGGAGAAGGCACAAACATGTCTTACATAAATGGAAAGATGGCATGGTTTGATTACTGTGACAGAGGGTATTGGTGGTTGAGCAGTGTTGCTGAAATATTGTGCCAATTGAGCTTACCTATTTCTGCAAATGCAAAGGTTTTCTGGTGTCTTCCTGGATTTGAGATGATGCACAATGGTTTGTCAGAAATCAGTAGTGGTAAAGACATAGAAAACATGTCATGTGCAGTAGCACTTGGAAACAAGTTATTGTGCTTTTATGTTGATAGTAGCAACAACATTGAACAGAGCCAGGAATCATGTCAGGTTGATGATGATGTAGTTTGGTTGCCTAGTTCTCAGCTGCCACCTATCATCATCAGTTCAATTAAGCCAGAGTTGCCTACCTCCAGCAGCATTGCATATAGGGCTAAAAATCTGAAAAGGAGGCCTCCATTAGATGAGCATGACACAGATTCAGAATCATATGATGAGGACTATATTCCAGAATTTGAGGACAGTGACCAGCATATATCAGAGGATGATGATGATTTATATGATGATTCAGTTGCAGGTGCACATGATTTGAAAGGGAAGAAAGTTGCAGAGCCCAATGAGGATTCAGAACAAGAGGACCTGCAGTTACCTGAATCTGATGATGAGGAATTGAGGTTGAAGTTCAAAACATTTGCACCAGAGGACATGTTAAATCCAACTTTCAAAGTAGGCCAAGTGTTTGACTGTTAAATTACTGAGAAGGGCTATCACAGAGTACAGCTGCAAAAACAGGGTGTGTATACACATGCCAACAAATGACCAACAAAGACTCGCTGCTAGGTGTGAGGAAGGTTGCCCCTGGTACATGTGGGCTTCTTATGACAATAGAAGCAAGTGCTTCATGATAAAGAGACTAGTTGATGTGCACACTTGTGCAAAGAAGTGGAAAATCAGGGGTTTCAGTTACAGGTTCATTGCAGAGAAATACATTGAGACTGTCAGAGCTGATGAGAACATCAGTTTAAAGAATTTAGGAAGGCTAGTGCAGAAAGATTTTTGCATGAAGGTCTCCAGATCAAAACTTGGCAGAGCAAGGAAGTTAGCTCAGAAAATAATATATGGGGATGAAGATGCACAATACAACAAGCTGTGGGACTTTGCAAATGAACTTAGAAGATCAAATCCAGGAAGTACTTTCTATCTTTGTGTCAATGATCATGGTAGGTTTCAACAGTGCTATTTTAGCTTTGATGCAGTCAAAAGGGGGTTCATGGAAGGGTGCAGACCAGTGATTTGTCTGGATGGATGCCACTTGAAGACCAACAGTGGGGGAATTTTGTTAACTGCTGTTGGAGTTGACCCAAATGATTGCATATTTCCTTTTGCATGTGCTGTTGTGGGCATTGAAGACACAGAAAGCTGGAACTGGTTTATGAATAGTTTGAAGAGTGATTTGGGAATCCATGACACATCATTGTGGACTTTTATGTCAGACAAACAAAAGGTAACTGAACTTTGCAAGTTTCCAGTATTGTAACTGATTTTTTTGCATTTTAACTGAACTTTGCAACACGATTTTGCAGGGCTTAATAAAAGCTGTACAACAGTTTTTCCCTTTCTCGGAACATAGATTCTGTGTGAGACATCTATGGCAGAACTTTAACAAAGAATTCAGAGGTGAAGTTCTCAAAAATCAGCTCTGGAAAATAGCAAGATCCACAACCACTGATAGGTTTGATGAGGCAATGGAGGAAATGAAGATCATTAACATTGATGCATACAAATGGCTGGAAGAATTACCCCCAAACCAGTGGGTCAAAGCTTTTCAAAGTGACTGGCCCAAATGTGATTTACTACTCAACAACATTTCTGAGGTTTTCAACAAGTAAGACTGAGTAAACCTTGAGTAAACCTTTTGTTGTGTACTTTACAAACTTTAATTCTGAAACATTATCATGCGAATATGTAGGTATATTCTTGAGGCAAGGGAACTTCCAATTCTAGCAATGATTAAGAGAATTTTCAACCAGCTCACAACAAGGATGTGCAACAAAAGAGATGAAGCAGTGTTGTTTGCAGGACCCATATGTCCCAAAATTCAAAAGAAGCTGGACAACTACATAGAACTATCCAAAAACTGTTATCCATTAGAAGCAGGAGATGGTGTCTACTCTGTTGCTAGCATGGGCAAGGACTACATTGTTGAGTTGCAGAACTGGGCATGCAGCTGTCAAAGGTGGAATTTGACTGGCATTCCATGCCATCATGCAATTGCATGTATGAGAGAAGCAAGACTTAATCCAGTGGATTTTGTTCATTCTTGCTACTCAGTTGAGAGTTACAACAGGGCTTATGCTCACTTGTTAATGCCACTTAGAGACATGACTGAGTGGAACCAGATTATCAATTCCCCACATATTGACCCTCCAAAATATGAAAAGAAAGTTGGGAGGAAGAAGAAAAACAGAAGAAAACAACCTGAAGAGAAACCAAGCAAGAGAGGAGGGGTCAAACTGTCGAAGCATGGGGTCATTATTCATTGCAGCCATTGTGGTCTTCCAGGGCACAACAAAGGTGGATGCAGATCTTACAAAGAAGGAATGCCACCAAAGAAGCAACCCAAGAAGAGGGCCAGAACAGTAGTCGCTAAGTCAGATGAGGAGACAGAGCCCGTGATTACTCAGGTAAGCTTATGTAATGTGAGCTTGTCTATTCCTTACAATTATGTAGGTTTTTATGTGCACTAACTGCAAAAAAATTCAGAATCATACCAGTCATGGTAGTCAGGATTATACGTTTCAAGGAAATAATGAGAGAGCCACATATACAAACTTGGAGGAAACCATGTTGAAACAGATGATGGACAATGTAAGTTTACAATGTAAAACCATGAAATAAATTGTTCTTATAGTATTGTTTGTTGTTGTGTACTCAACTAATTCCATGACTACCATTTGTTTCAGCTCCCGCCTCCTACTCAACCAAGAACTCACCCAGGGCCGTTACCTGACTCTACTTTCATTGCTACTGCAAAAGAAGCTGCTGGCTCTACTCCATCTGTGGGAATCGGTATTACCCATAAAGCAAAGCAAATGAAACAAGAGAAATTGAGGCAATTTGAAGAGAAGAAAGAAGCAGAAATCCTGAAGAAGCTACAAGAGGCAGAGAAGAAAGCACAAGAGAAGAAGGCTATAGCTGCAGAGAAAGTTCAGCGAAAGAAACAAGTCGCGGGACAAAAGAAACTTGAAACACGACAACGAAAGGCACAAGTGGCTGAGGAGAAAAGGAAGGCCCAGGAGGAGAAGAAGCTAGCTCAAGCAACAACAAAGGCAGTTGAAGCTGGAAAAAAAAGAATGGAGCAACAAAACAAGAAGGCAAGTCAAGCAGCAGCAAAGGCAACTGCTGGACAGAGTACAAGTCATGGAGCTAGTTCAATGTTTGACATCTTCAGGGATTGAACATTGTTTGCTTACATGTTCAGACTTTTTATCTTTCTTAGCAAAACACACTATTAATTATGTTTTTTGATGATGATCATACTTGATGATAGTTGAGGATAATTGAAGTTGATCTTCTGTCCATCTATTTAATTTATGTTTAAATTCATTAAAGATTGGTAATCTTTTATCGAGGTTTGTCGACAAGCCTTGACAAAAGCCTAGGTTGGGAGATGTCCAGTAAATTCTGTTATTTTCTCTCTGTTAGTAGGACAAAAAAATTGTTTTTTTACTGCATTAAATCTCCAGATATTACTGCTTTTTGTAGCAATGGGCTAGTTGTAATGACCAGATATTCAGATCTCCACATCTCTCTTTTCATCGACATATAATGATCAGTTGAACTCATCATGTGAAGGGTGAACTAACAAATATATTCATAATATAGATATCAAATTCCTTGTACTCATGAACATTACATTGCCTTTGACAAACACACAAACCTCAAAATGCCATTTCCTGCTACTAACTGAAACCATCAACTCATAATTAAATTCTAAAAATTAGAACTACACCAACAACAGCCATCACAAACTGCAGAAAAATAACACATTTCAGAAGCCATGTCCATCTCCTTCCGTGCTTCCTCCTCCTCTTGATTTTTATTCTTCTTCTTCAACATGGTGACCTCCTCTGGAACAGCCATGTCCATCTCCTCTACATCAACATGGTGACCTTCAACAGCCATGCTTAATGAGATATGCCTCATAATCCTGCTCCCAGTGCCAAAAATCGCATTTAACCTTCACAGTACAGGAGAAAACATAAGAACAGAGAGTACCAGATGATAATGCTACGGCGAAGTCAGTACGAGAACTAGATCTTACCTTGTGCATTCTTCCATCATGAGTTGGGAATTCGAACATCCTTCAACAGGAGGCAGAGACTAAAATTGTTCCAAGCAGAAAAGGGCTCCCGGCTGCGCCGGCCAGCAACGGCGGCAAACGCCCGGACGCAGAACGCCCGCAAGAAACGGCGCTCAAGCCAACCTCCCACCTCTCCAGCAAACCGCAGCAACCCCCACGAACCAATTCCTTCCCCAACAGCTCGAAGCCCACCACGATTCCATGGGAAATCGATCAACGGGAGCCGCCCCCCTGGAGTTGACGATGAACGAGCAACCGACGCCTGACATGAACGGGAGCCACTCAGCACATCAGAGGATGGCGGGAGGGGAGGGGGCGACCAAAGCAAGAAGCGACGAGAGCACCAGAGAAGCGATGAGAGCAGATGAGAAGCGACGAGAGCAAAGCAAGAAGAACAGAGGAGAAATTGGGGATTTAGGTATGCGAAGGAATTTGGGAATTTTGTCCAGTCTCAGAATTTTTCAGAAAGCCCCCTCCAGTCGTCACATTTGTGTTCTGCGGTCCCTCGAACGGTGACGTGGCGATGTACGATGAGCCAAACGGCGCCACACAAGCAAAATACAAAAGAAAACGTCTGCGGTGACCGTATCTGCGCACACGGAACAAGTTTATCAACCAAAACAGTACAATTTCTGAATTCAGTGACTTTTTAGCACGCATCGAACAAGTTAAATGATGGTTGATGAATTTTACTCTTTTTTAATAATAGAGGTGGTGAGTGAGCTTGTACCTCACCTACCTATGTACGCGGTCTGGAACATATGGAAGGAAAGGAATGTTCGAGAATCAGTCCCAGACAGCCAGGACTGTCACCAGTAGTATTAGAGCTGATATGAGTTGTTTCCTACAGGCTATGAGGAACTAATGTAGTTGTTCCTGGGTGGGTTGTGGGTTGTCGGCAAGGTTTGCCTTGTTGCAGACTATTGTACCCTGAGTTGTAATCCCCTTTCTCAGTCTTAATGCAAAACAGAGGCTCCTGCTAATTCGGTTCAAAAAAACCTACATGGTAGATCGAGCAGAAAAAAACCTGGAGGATCGAGTAGAGAGAGGACTTGGCAGCGAATTTAATAGTCCCATACCGCTCTTTTCCATCACACAACACCAATTTAAATATCTATGCAAAATAATACCAACAACCAGCCAAGGAATAAGCAAAGGAAGAAAGAGGTGTGGGATTCGATGGTGTGTGGCTGCTCATGAAGAACAAAGGAAGAAAAAAAAGTTGGTTGGGATCGTCGGCAAACATACAAGGAGAACCGAAAAAGGCTTTCACCCCGCTGTATAGATAAAGCCATAATCCACAAACACATCGATACAAACACACGCCACCACACTCTACACCCACATCAGGCAAGATACAAAGGTGCCAGGCACCGCCACCCCTTATTGGCACCCCTTGTGTCGGTGATGGGCGGCGCGCGGACCCTACCGGCACCCTCCGTGCCGACAATGGGCGGTCTACCACCAACGTACCTCCTTTCTTTTCCTTCCCAGCCAACTCCGTTGGTCGAGGTCGACGCGAAGCCATCGGCTGCCACCCGTCCGCCGGAGAGGGTCGTCCAACCTGTCTCCACCACCATCAAAGAAAGCCCTCAGGAAGGTTCATCGCGCCGCCCGCCATCTGCAGCCGTCCAAGATGAGGACAGGGCTAGCACGCCCCACCATTGAAACGTCTCAAACGTATCGATAAGTTCTGCTCGCTCCATGCATGTTTTTTGTGATATTGCTATGATCTAGATACACTTTTGATCATATTTGGACTAACCTACTGAATCAGTGCACCCCAGTGCCAGTTTGTGTTTTCTGCTGTTTTTCTATTTCATTTTTTCCCCATATAAAAAATGCTCCAAAAATCCGGAAAAAAACCAGATAAAAAAATCAGCGTGTCGGAAGACTCCAGAAGTCCGAAGGAGGGCCAGGGGGCCACCAACAGGCACCCAAGCAGCCACCTAGCGCGGCCAGGGGCCTGGCCGCGCCAGGGGGGGCGCCTGGGCCCCTGGTGGCCCCCCGGCTGCCCCCCTTCGCGTATTTATTCTCCGTCACGGGGAAACTCTGAAGTCAGAACCCTATTTCGCTAATTCTCCTCTGTTCCGCCGCCGTCGCGCTTCCAAGATCGGGAGCACCGTCAGGACCCCTCCCGGCACCCTGCCGGAGGGAGGATCGACCTCCGGGAGCTTCTCCTCCACCATGGACGCTTCCCGGATGTGCCGTGAGTAGTCTACCTTGGTCCATGGGTCCGTGATCAGTAGCTATGTGATGTTCTCCTCCCCTCTTTGTTCTTCATGGATTAGACCTCGTGAGCTGCCCTACATGATCGAGGCACATATGTAATTCTTTCTTCTTTTGCTATGCCGAGTTTGATGGGATCTGATGGATTATGAGATTATGTTCAGATTGTGATAGATTAATACAATTGGTTCTTATCTTTTGTATTTTTGTTCCGAAGTAATTCTTGCATGTTCTTCGTTGCTATTTATTGCTTTGGCCAAGTGGTAGGTAGTAACTCCAAGAGGGAACATTATGCTCGATTGTGGGTACATGCCCCCTGATGACACGCTTGAGTGACAGAAACATGAGTCTAGGGGATGTTGTGGCCACAAGGAGGAAAACAACGGTGCTTGTAACCGCGGTTACAAGGATTGTTTACTTTATGTAAAGTTCTTTTTAATGCAGTTGTCTATTGATTTGGGTTTTACACTTTGGGTGGGGCTCACAACTTAATACCAGCGAGATGTTCTGAATAGATATCTCAAGGTGGATGATTAGTAGTAGATGCAGATGGATTTCGGTCTACTTATTTTGGCGTACTGCCCATGCTTTTGAGCCTCTTCCTTTATTTTGTAGAATAGTTAGCATTGCGATGCGTTTATAATCCTGTCAATTTCCCTTATGTAATTTGTTTATCTCGCATAGCAGTCTTATCGTATTTTGGGAGAGAGACATCACTAGTGAACATCACGGGACCCCGGTCCATATTCTCATCACTGTTTACACGCTCGTTTACTTTCTTTCTGTTTACTTTCAGTTGATATCATTATCATTATCTTGTTATTTTGATCCTTTGTAAACAACAAGACCAGAGAGATTTACAACCTCTCTGAACTTCATTGGGAGCAAAGTTAATTGTGTTGTGTGCAGGTCCGCGTCAGGTTCGCCTCTGACACCTACTTATCATCGCCGGATTCCTACTGGTCGATACTCAACATCGTTATCTTCACCGAGGGAAACTTGTTGCTACGCTGCATCTTACCTTCCACTAGGGGCAACCAACGAAGGGCGAGAAGCAATCCTCTCTCGCGTATCAACCATCCGCCGCCACTGCGCCGCCTCCCCCACCAGCCCGGCGCCAAGTGATACGTCCAAAACGTATCTATAATTTCTGCTTGCTCCATGCATGTTTTGTCTGATATTGCTATGATCTAGATACACTTTCATACACTTTTGATCATATTGGGACTAACCTATTAACTCAGTGCACCCCAGTGCCAGTTCCTATTTTCTGTTGTTTTTCTATTTCAGTTTTCCCCCATATAAAAAGTGCCAGAAAAATTCGGGAAAATTCAGATAAAAATCAGCGTGAAGGAAGCTTCGCGGAGAGCCCGAGTGGGGCCAGAGGGGAGCCAGGGGGGCCCAGGCGGCCACCCGGCGCGGCCCCACCCCTGGCCGCGCCAGGGGGGCGCCTGGGGCCCCTGGTCCACCTCTGGCTTCCCCCCTTCGCCTATTTATTCTCCGTCACGGGGAAACTCCAAAAGAGGAACCCTATTTCGCAAACTCGCCTCTTTTCCGCCGCCGCCGCGCTTCTGAGATCGGGAGCACCAGAAGACATCTTCCCGGCACCCTGCCGGAGGGAGGATTGACCTCCGGGAGTCTCCCCTCCACCATGGATGCTCCCCGGATGTCTCGTGAGTAGTTTTCCTTGGATCATGGTTCCGTGATCAGTAGCTATGTGATGTTCTCCTCCCCTCTTTGATCTTCATTGTTTAGACCTCGTGAGCTGCCCTACATGATCGAGGCACCTTTGTAATATTTCTGCTGCTGCTATGCTGAGTTTGATGGGATCTGATGGATTATGAGATTATGTTCAGATTGTGATAGAGTAATATATTTGGTTTTTATCTCTTATATTTTTTTCCTAAGTAATTCTTGCATGTTCTCCGTTGTTGTTTATTGCTTTGGCCAAGTAGTAAGTAGTGACTCCAAGAGGGAACGCTGTGCTCGATTGTGGGTTCATGCCCCCCGATGACACGCTTGAGTGACAGAAACATGAGTCTAGGGGATGTGTTGTTGCCACAAGGGGGAAAACAACGGTGCTTGTAACCGCGGTTACAAGGATTGTTTACTTTACGCAAAGTTCTTTTTAATGCAGTTGTCTGTTGCTTTGGGTTTACACTTTGGGTGGGGCTCGCAACTTAATACCAGCGAGATGTTCTGGATAGATATCTCAAGGTGGATGATTAGTAGTAGATGCAGTTGGATTACGGTCTACTTATTTTGGCGTACTGCCCGTGCTTTTGAACCTCTTCCTTTCTTTTGTAGCATAGTTAGCATTGCGGTGCGTTCATAATCCTGTCAATTGCCCTTCTGTAATTTGTTTACCTCACATAGCAGTTTTATCGTCTTTTGGGAGAGAGACATCACTAGTGAACATCATGTATCCCGGTCCATAACCTTATCACTGTTTCCACACTTTATTTACTTTTCTGCTTTTTACTTTCAAATTGCTATCATTATCCCTTGTGTTTTTACCCTTTGTGAACAACAAGACCGGAGAGATTGACAACCTCTCTGAACTTCGTTGGGAACAAAGTTATCTGTGTCTGTGTGCAGGTCCACGTCAGTTGCGTCGCTGACACCTACTTATCATATCTGGAGTCCTACTGGAGACAAACCTTGGTATCTTCACCGAGGGAAACTTGCTGCTGCGCTACATCTCAACCTTCCACTTGGGGTAACCAACGAAGGGCGAGAAGCCATCAAGCGAATTTCTGGCGCCGTTGCCGGGGACTCCGAGTGCTAAGATAGGGGAGTTGCACACTACCCTTTACCTTTGTTTTTTAGTCTTGTTAGTTTATCTTTCAGTTTTTATCTTTGTGTCTTTTATCAAAAACTACAAAAAAAATCTGCCACACTTGCTGTTACTATGGGTTCCACTGAAAACACCAAGTTGTGTGACTTCACTAGTCACAACAACCAAGACTTTATCTACACTCCCATTTCCACACCTGCCACTTCAGCTACCTCTTATGAAATTAAACCTGCTTTGCTAAACCTTGTTATCAAAGATCAATTCTCTGGTGCTGGAGATGATGCTGCTTTACACTTGAATAATTTTGTTGAATTATGTGATATGCAAAAGTATAAAGAAGTAGAAGGTGATGTTGTTAAGCTCTTTCCTTTCTCTTTAAGGGGAGATGCTAAAATCTGGTTTCAATCTTTGCCTAGGAATAGCATAGATTCTTGGGATAAGTGCAAAGATGCTTTTATAGGGAAGTACTACCCACCTGCAAAGATTATCCAATTGAGGAGTAATACTATGAATTTTAAGCAATTGGATAATGAACACGTTGCCCAAGCTTGGGAACGGATGAAATCTCTTGTTAAGAAATGCCCTACACATGGTTTGACTACCTGGATGGTTATCCAGACTTTTTATGCGGGCTTGAACTTTACCTCGCGGAACCTGTTAGATTCGGCCGCGGGAGGAACATTTATGTCAACTACACTTGGTGCTGCCACAAAGCTTCTCGATGAAATGATGACCAATTATTCCCAATGGCACACCGAACGCGCTCCAACAGGTAGGAAGGTAAACTCTGTCGAGGAAATTACCTCCCTCAATGAAAAAGTTGACTTAATTATGTCTCTACTTACCAAGCAACCCTCTATTGATCCTCATGATGTCCCTTTAAATTCTTTGGTTGCCCAAGAACAAGTAGATGTGAACTTTATTGCTATAAACAACTTCAACAACAATGCTTATAGGGGAAATTTTGCTAGCAATCCTAGACCGTTTCCATCCAACTATGGGAACAACAACACCTACCCTAGCAACAAGTCCTATAATCCTGCTTATACGAAAAGAGACCTACCTAGCTATGAGAAATTGGTAGAAATAGAGAAAGCTACTAAGAACTATATGCACACCCAGTTTGAACAAAACAAAGCCTTCTCTAAGCAAATAGGTGAGCATACTGCCATTCTGCAAAACATTAGTGAACAGCTTGATAGCCTGAACAGTGAGATTTCTAATCTCCAGGCTAGACTTACCGCCACCGAAACCCATGTTTCGGATATGTCCCACACCCAATCTACTTTGATAAATCAAATGGCAGCCAAACCGGAAGTTATCCCTATGGAAGAGGATAGAATTAAGAGCCTTCCTACACACCACACAGTTGCCACTATCCAAATTGTTGAGGACACCCAAACTATTAGCACCCAATGCACTCCTAGTCCCGTTGGACCTATTAATGTTGATGCTAATACCTCAACTATAGACAAAGAAACTCCTATGAACATAGAGGGTTTCAAACAAGTGAGCCTAGATGACACTACTACCACCATTGATAGTAGTGATATTGATTTTGATAGTTGCACCCTCTCAGAAGTTATTAGCTTGCTACACAAAATTTCTAGAGACCCCCACACTTGCACACTTAATCTTGCCTTCACGGAGCATATCACAAATGCTCTCATCAAAGCTAGGGAGGAGAAGATTAGAGTAGAAGCCTCCATACCTAGGAAGCTAGATGATGGTTGGGACCCTATGATCAAAATTAAATTAAATAACTTCTCTTGCTATGCTTTATGTGATGTTGGAGCTAGTACCTCCGTTATGCCCAAAAGAATATTTGATATGTTTGAATTGAAGCCTTTTGAGCCTTGTTCTTTTGGTGTTCGTCTTGTTGATCCTTCCGTAAAGAAACCTTTGGGGAAGATCGACGATGTTCTTATCTTTGTCAATGACAACTATGTTCCCGTTGATTTTATTGTTATGGATATAGAGTGTGAACCTTTGTGTCCAATTATTTTGGGACGTCCTTTTCTTCGCACCGTTGGTGCGGTTATTGACATGAAAGAGGGGAATATAAAATTCCAATTCCCATTCAAAAAGGGGATGGAACACTTCCCTAGAAATAAAATCAAGTTACCTTTTGAGTCCGTTACATGGGCTAGTTATTCTCTTTCTCTTGATAAAACTTGATTCTTCTTTTGCATCATGCCTAGCTTAAAGGCATAAAAGAAAGCGCTTTCGGGAGGCAGCCCGCAATGAATTTAGGTTTTTATTTTTGCTTTTGTTGTGTCTTGATGTTTTTTACTACTGTAGCAACATTATTGTATCTTTATTTTTCAACTTTGTACCAAGTTATAGCCTCTTACGGCAAGGGAAGTAAAAGTTGTGACATGCTGTCCAGAAAACAGATTTTGTCCTCGTGACCAGAAAAAATCCAGAAAAATTCCAGTTCATCTTTTTGAGCTTAAATTTTTACACAGTATGCTCTATACAATTACGAAACTTCCGTATGTTCTGAGTTTTTTGATTTGAGTTGCAGAAGTATCCCTAAAAAATTCTTTACTACCTGTTGTTCTGTTTTTCACAGATTCTGCCACGTTTTGTCTCTCCTTACTTTTGCAAACCTTAAGCTTGCTTTTTCTTTGCAAATTTTTTTGGAACTCTTTAGAAACAGTAGCTCTTCAAGAATATCTTTATGTCCAGTGGGGAAAAAATATTTTATTAAGGGTACTAACCTCTCTAATCAGCTTATGATGAGTTATGTATGAAGGGAGTTTTCAAGTGTGCGATGGAAGATGATGAAAGAAGATCCAGGAGTGTCAAGCACTCAAGCTTGGGGATGCCCCCATGCATCCCCAATAAATATTCAAGGAGACTCAAGCGTCTAAGCTTGGGGATGCCCCCGTGCATCCCCTTCTCCATCAAAAATCATCAGTTCGTCCTTCGTCTCACTATATTTTTATCACTTCATGCGTTATGTGCTATGCTTGGAGCGTCTCGCTCTTAGGTTTTATTTTTAGTTTTTATTTAGCTTTGCTTGCTGTTCATAGAAAGTTAGATCACGTCTTACTTTGTGTGGGAGAAACACGCTCCACTTTCAAATTTAGAACACATCATAGGATTTTTCCTGCTTATCTTTTTGCTGTTGTGTGTTCTTTATCTTTTCATAGCTACTGCCATGTTTAGTTTTAGTCTTAGTTTGTCTTTAGCAAGAGCCTTGGCTTTTGTTTAGTTTTTTGCTGGAACTCTTTTTAGTTTTCATGTTTATCTTGTTAAAGAGAGTTGGTTGTTGCACTGAGTTGTGTCTTGTCTTGAAAGTAGGTAATTGAGGTTGCTATTTAATTCTAGCAGTAGCTTGCAATAGTTTTGAGGTATTGTTGTGAGTAATGTTTGAACTTTTGGTGTCAAGTGCTCTAGCCTATTAGTGATAGGTGTCGTATTTTGGGCAATCCGTGTGTATTTTCAAAACCTACAAAACTAGTTGAGAACTCTAGCTACTAGATGGATCACTAATCTTTTGAGGGATCGGATATTAGAGTACACTCATGTACCATGAGTCGAGGATGCGCAAGGATAACCAAACCCCCATACACTCCTCCTCGGGGTACTTGTCTCTTTGTGAACCTCCTTATTAGATTGAGAGTTACCGATAATAAGTGCATGAGTTCTTCGGACTAATGTAAGTATTGAATTTTGACACTTCCACCTTCCCATATTTTGCTAACCTCTCACGTGCCGTGCATTGCCTTCTTCTCATTCCGAGAGTTGGTGTCCACCTTCACCGGTACATCCAAATCCTTGGCATGATACGTTCTGTCATCATAAGCCTCCTTATATCTTTCCTCAAAACAGCCACCATACCTACCTATCAAGGCATTTTCATAGTCTTTCCGAGATATATTGCCATGCAACATCCACCTCTTCATGACTTGATCTTCATGTCATACATGTTCCTGCTACACTGGCAGCGACATACATTACATACATCATGTTACTTACATCTTCTTTATGATTTTGAGTACCTTGTAAAGTGTGAAAGATCTCCTTTACCTTCTTGTAAAATAGAGTGTTGCTCTTAAGTGAGGAAAAGATCCCAAAGTGGACACAATAAAAGATCCCAAAGAGGACAAATGAGAGTTAAATAGAAAGAGCCATTGAGGCCAAAAAAAATACAAAAAAAGAGAAAAAAGAGAAAAAGAAATAAAAAGAGAGAAAGGGGCAACACTACTATTCTTTTGAGAGATCCACACTAGTACTCCCTTTATATTCTTGTACTCTATAGAGATGATCATTATGCATATAGCTATGTGGGGACCTTCACACTACAGAACTTGGCTTGCATATTCCAAGGATGAGCCTCCTCAAACGAGCTATATGTCTTCATGAGCGAGCAAGTTAGATGCACCCCCACTAGTCCCATTGGAGAGCCTCTTAGCTCGTATGTGCATCCGTTGCATGGCAATCCCTACTCCTCACATCATATCTATCATTTGGCATCTCTTGCCTATAATTGTCCTCATTGATGTGAGCCTTTCTCATCCTTTTTGTCTTCCTCCTCCGTATTTCTCTCTTTGCCATCCTAAGTGTAAACTCTCGTGCTTACGCTCATCCATTGCATGAGTGCTCAAAATATCGAAAAGGAGTGGATCAAATTGACTTGTACCTGGCTAGTGGTCTGGGGACGAGTCAAGATAAGATTCCAAAGAGGACCAAGTGTGAAACTTAGTAGATTGAGTTCTCAACACAAAAATACTTTTTCTCGTATTTCCTATCCCCTTTCTTGCACGCAAACACCATTTGGAGACATTCGAGTCAAGGACAGCGATAGCTCTTGCACCTAATGTTCTTTTGTTACTTGTTTCAATGCTAATATAGACTCTTGCATGTTATGACTTGAATTGAATCTCTAACCTTGATTGCTTTACTTTTCAAAGTTCTTTTATGGTTGCTAGCATGTCACCACAGAAATTATGCTGTTATCATTTACCTACTCAAGGACGAGAAGGAATTAAGCTTAGGGGTGTTGATACGTCCAAAACGTATATATACTTTATGCTTGCTCCATGCATGTTTTGTGTGATATTGCTATGATCTAGATACACTTTCATACACTTTTGATCATATTTGGACTAACCTATTAACTCAGTGCACCCCAGTGCCAGTTCCTGTTTTCTGCTGTTTTTCTATTTCAGTTTTCCCCCATATAAAAAGTGCCAGAAAAATTCGTGAAAATTCAGATAAAAAATCAGCGTGAAGGAAGCTTCGCGAAGAGCCCGAGTGGGGCCAGAGGGGAGCCAGGGGGCCCAGGCAGCCACCCGGCGCGGCCCCTGGTCCACCTCTGGCTGCCCCTTTGCCTATTTATTCTCCGTCACGGGGAAACTCCAAAAGAGGAACCCTATTTCGCAAACTCGCCTCTGTTCCGCCGCCGTCGCGCTTCCAAGATCGGGAGCACCAGAATACCTCTTCCCGGCACCCTGCCGGAGGGAGGATTGACCTCCGGGAGTCTCCTCTCCACCATGGATGCTCCCCGGATGTCTCGTGAGTAGTTTTCCTTGGACCATGGGTCCGTGATCAGTAGCTATGTGATGTTCTCCTCCCCTCTTTGATCTTCATTGTTTAGACCTCGTGAGCTGCCCTACATGATCGAGGCACCTTTGTAATATTTCTGCTGTTGCTATGCTGAGTTTGATGGGATCTGATGGATTATGAGATTATGTTCAGATTGTGATAGAGTAATATAATTGGTTTTTATATTTTATATTTTTGTTCCTAAGTAATTCTTGCATGTTCTCCGTTGTTGTTTATTGCTTTGGCCAAGTAGTAGGTAGTGACTCCAAGAGGGAACGTTGTGCTCGATTGTGGGTTCATGCCCCCCGATGACACGCTTGAGTGACAAACATGAGTCTAGGGGATGTGTTGTTACCACAAGGGGGAAAACAACGGTGCTTGTAACCGTGGTTACAAGGATTGTTTACTTTACGCAAAGTTCTTTTTAATGCAGTTGTCTGTTGCTTTGGGTTTACACTTTGGGTGGGGCTCGCAACTTAATACCAGCGAGATGTTCTGGATAGATATCTCAATGTGGATGATTAGTAGTAGATGCAGTTGGATTACGGTCTACTTATTTTGGCGTACTGCCTGTGCTTTTGAACCTCTTCCTTTCTTTTGTAGCATAGTTAGCATTGCGGTGCGTTCATAATCCTGTCAAATGCCCTTCTGTAATTTGTTTACCTCGCATAGCAGTTTTATCGTCTTTTGGGAGAGAGACATCACTAGTGAACATCACGTATCCCGGTCCATAACCTTATCACTGTTTCCACGCTTTATTCACTTTTCTGCTTTTTACTTTCAAATTGCTATCATTATCCCTTGTGTTTTTACCCTTTGTGAACAACAAGACCGGAGAGATTGACAACCTCTCTGAACTTCGTTGGGAACAAAGTTATCTGTGTCTGTGTGCAGGTCCACGTCAGTTGCGCCGCTGACACCTACTTATCATATCTGGAGTCCTACTGAAGACAAACCTTGGTATCTTCAACGAGGGAAACTTGCTGCTGCGCTACATCTCAACCTTCCACTTGGGGTAACCAAAGAACGGCGAGAAGCCATCACCAAGGCAGGGAAGGACGCCCGCAACCCAGGTCGTTGATATGTCCTAAACGTATCTATAATTTCTGCTTGCTCCATGCATGATTTGTGTGACTTTGCCATATTTTTCTTGAACTCTCATACACTTTTGATCATATTTGGACTAACCTATTAACTCAGTGCACCCAGTTGTCAGTTCCTGTTTTCTGCTATTTTTATATTTCAGGTTTTCCGGCCGTTAAAAGTGCCAAATAAATTCCGGAAAATTTATATAAAAAAGCAGCGTCCCGGAAGCTTCTCGAAGAACCAATGATGGAAGGGAGTGGACCCACCAGGCCCCCAAGAGGGTCCCTGGAGCGGCCCCACCCTAAGGCGCGTCGGGCAGCCTCCTGGCTGCCCTGTGGTCCTCCCTCGGTGCCCCCCTTGGCCTATAATTAGTGCCCGCGGAGAAAACCCCTAATATCGATCTTCTATTCTCGTTCTCCTCTCTGTACCGGCGCCTCCGCCGTTTCAAGATCGGAGCAGCCAGGAGAAGCTGCCCCCGCACCCTGCCGGAAGGAGGAACCCCCTCCGGGATACCATCCATCGCCATGGACGCCTCCCGGATGCGCCGTGAGTAGTCCCCCTCTTTGTGAGTAGTCCATGACCAGTAGATATGTGATGTTCTCCTCCCCTCTTTGTGCTTCTACTTTCGAGACCTCGTGAGCTGCCTCACATGATCGAGGCACCTTTGTAATTTTCTGTGTTGCTATGCTGAGTTTGCTGGGATCTGATGGATTATGAGACTATGTTAAAATTGTAATGAGTAATATATTTGGTTCTATTTTATATTTATTTTCTTGAGTTAATTCTTGCATGTTCTCCGTAGCCGTAATTTACTTTGGCCAAGTGATTTGTTGCAACTCCAAGAGGGAGCGTTATGCTTGATTGTGGGTTCAGCCCCCTGATGTCTAGCTTGAGTGACAACAACATGAGACTAGGGGATGTGTTGTTGCCACCAGGGATAAAACAACGGTGATTGTACCTTCGGGTGCAAGGATTGTTTACTTTACGCAAATTTATTTTAATACAGTTGTCTGTTGCTTTGAGTTTACACTTTGGGTGAGATTCACAACTTAATACCAGCGAGATGTTCTGGATAGATATCTCAAGGTGGATGTTTCGTAGTAGATACAGATGGATTTCGGTCTACTTACCTTGGCGTACTGCCCATTGCTTTTGAGCCTCTTCCTTTCTTTTGTAGCATAATTAGCATTGCGGTGCATTTATAATCCTGTCAATTGCCCAGCTGTGATTTGTTTAGCTCGCTAGCACTTTTATTGTCTTTTGGGAGAGATACATCACTAGTGAACGTCATGGGACCCCGGTCCATATTTCCACCATTGTTTATACCCTCAATTTACTTTCAGTTCTTACTTTCAGTTGCACTTTTATCTCTTGCGTTGATCCTTTGTAAATAGCAAGGCCGGAGGAATTGACAACTCCTTTGTACTTGTTGGGAACAAAGTTATGTGCTGTGTGTGCAGGTCCAGGTGAAGTAAGCAATCCTTAGATTGTGAATGTCATCATTGTTCACTTTACCACCTTCTTGTATCTCTTGGAGTCCTACTGGAGACAAACCCTATCCTCTACATAGGGGAAATTTGTTATTACTCTACATCTCATCTTCCACTTGGGGTAACCAATGAGAAGTGAGAGAACTATCTTCCTCACCGTATCAGTCGTCCGCGACCCGCTCCGCGCCGGCCAGATCTGACGCCACCGAAGAAGACGATATCGCCCCGACCACCCGCGAGGTCCACTCCGAAGCCCGTCGCGCCACCAGGCCGCCGCCGCTGTAGCGTCGACGCGCCGTCGCGCAGCTGCACCCGCCATCCAGCGCCACTCCCCAGGATGGCCACCTCGTCCCGAACCAAAGCCGCCGCACCAAGCGACACGAAGCTCCCCGCCGCCGCCGGCGACGACGACCGGGCTTCGCCCGGCCGCGCCCTCTGGCAGCGGAGAGGGAGGGGAGAGGAGGAGGAGGGGGAGCTGGCGACGATGGCGCTAGGGTTCCCCCCAGTCGCCAGGTCGGGGGCGACACGGAGGAGGTGGGGAACGGTTCAGTGTCCAGGCCCCCAACATACAAGGAGAATGGGGGGGTGCCTGCTTGCATGCACAGCTTTGTGAGAAAATTAGATGTTCAGGGGCAGGCTGCATGCGATCAAAGTCAGATCGAATGCCGACCACACATGGCTTCACATACATATGAACGGTGGTTTTCCCACGCATGGCTGCTGATGGAGAAGCCGCAGACACTCTCAATTTATTTTGCATGTCATTTGATTTCAGCGACAAAGGAGGAAAGTTGTCGGTTTGCCAAAAAAGGATGCCAATGTGCATCTTAGGGGTGCGGGGGTGCAGTTCACCAGAGAAGCACTACCATGGTGTCTATCTTAGGGGTTAGAGGCTGCAGGTTTGTCGACGTTGGAATTTGGAGACTGGCGAACCTAGGGAGATGGTCGAGGCAGCGATAGAACTTGGGGGAGGGAGGGCGGCACATCAAGGCAGTCATGGCTGGGAACGCCGTCGATAGGGGGCGGTGGTGACAGGCGGACAGGTTGGGGTTAATTAGGCGACGATTGACGGTTGAATATGCAACAAACAAGGGAAACAGTTAGAGGTTCAAACACTATTTGTTGAATCAAATGCAACGGTCCAAGAAGGGAGAGAAGAAATTGGTAGATTTCTCATAGATTTCCAAGCGACTGGCATTTAGCATGTAATTTTAGGTTGATATATCGTGGTCATTTCGGAGAGGACGGAAAGAAGGCTAAGAGGCAACACAGGTGGGGCACAACGATTGAATGATAGTTATTAGCTAGGGGCATACAATTTTTTTATCCTGTTGCATCCCACGGGCATGTTCCCTAGTCTTGTAAAAATCTTTTCATGTCAAATATAGAGCCCACTTATCAGTATAAACATTTACAACACGGTCCCTATAAAATAACGTAAATCACCCTTAAAACAAAAATTAAATTCCAACTGGGTCCTTGGCCACCCTCTGTTACGAGCGGTCGAGGCCGAACCCTTGTCTACGCTCGACGGGAGACTAGCGGCCGAGGGAAACTAGCGATGGGAGAACCAGCGGACGAGGGTGTAGAAGGATAGAGAGGAGTTTGGTGGAATCGATGTTTATTGCTTGAGCCTTGGAGGCATATATATAGGAGTACAATGATCTACTTGGAATACAAGGCAAGGTAGAATAGAATCCTACTCTATCTCATATTTCCTAATATACGTTATACTCAACATCCCCCCGCAGTCACAACGTAGCGACGCAGACGGTGAGACTGGAGAAGAATCCGAAGGCCGAGCCGACGGACATCCCAACCACAGTCGTAACGGTCGACGCATCGCAGAGTTGTGGCTGGAGTGGAAGCCAACAAGGTTCCCAAGAAGGCGGTAGCCCTTTGTGTCGATGTCGAAGTAGCCGAGAGCGTAGGGTGGTGAATCCGTAGTCAAGGTAGCCATGCGAGGAATACCATGGTCGATGTCGAGTCGGGGTAGCCGGTGTCGAGGTAGTCGCCGAGGAGCCGCGGGTGCAAGAAAGTCAGGAGCGCATGCGGCTCGGGAAGAGCGGCACTGGCGGGCGGTCGTCAGTCGTAGCTCGGGACGTCGCGAAGAAGATGGTGGCGACGTCCGGAAGAAGACGGTGTTGACGAAGCGTCGCGCCGGGTTTGCCAAGCCCGGGGACACGTCATGGACGAAGCCACACGTCGGTGTTGCCAGCATCGGGCATGCATAGATAGACGAAGACGATGTCGACGAAGCGCCGCACCAGGCTTGCCAGGCCCGAGGACACGTTGTAGATGAAGGCACACATCGGTGTTGCCAGTACCGAGCATGCGTAGACGGGGACCAGCAGGAGATGTACACCATGTCGGAGGGACCAACAGGGAAGGTCTCGACGACGGTTGTGACGCAACTCGGCGGGGGGGGGGGGGGGGGGGGTAGAAGGTGCCGAGGGTGGAGATGTCGCGGTTGACGGAGCTAGATGAAGTGGTCGGGGAAGATGACGGCGACGCTGACGATGAGTTGGTGCTGGACGAAAACGAAGAGGTGGACGTCGATGAAGTCGGCGGAACCAGAGGCAGCCCGTGGGGGGCCACGTCGGTCGCCGATAGAGGCGGTGCGGCTCGGGTGAGCGGCAGAAGCGTACAGGGTGTCGGCGCGGCTCAGGTGAGCGGCATCAGCGCGGGTGGCGCGGCGACGGCGGTGCTGGAAGTAGGCGATGAAGAACCCAACAGCGTGACGAAGACCATGCGCGGACGGTGGAGTTCCCGCGCCGAGAGAGGCGGCGCGTGCAACAGGAGTGTCAATGCGCGAGGACGGCGGAGTGGACCGCGTACCGCGGAGCTACGTCTTGAAGGGGCGACGCAGCAGCGATGCGCGTGTCGAGGGCGACGGCGGCGAAGACCTCGGGGTGGTTGCAGGGACCGCGCGCCACGTTCGCTACGGCCCGACGGGGGGACGCAGCGGCAACGCGAGGGTCGGTGCAGCCTCGGGGACGACCTGAAGCGGACGGCCTCGGGGCGGCGATGGACAGCACGCAAGTTGGTGCAACCACGGGGAGAACCACGGGGCAGTGGCAGCCCATTGCTCGATCGGTTGATAGACGCTCGTACTCGGAGGCGTTCTTCACGGGGTCCTGTGGAGACGCATGCGGACGACTGTATGGATCGTCCACGCGGCGCGGATGAGGCGATCGCGGGCGGGCAGGTGATCAATCCGATCGGCCGTGAGGTGGAGGGCGCTGCTCGGCGTGATGATGGCTACGGGGGCCGAGCGGATCGAGCTGGCACGGGACCAGCCGACGCGACTCCAACCGGCGTGGGTCTAGCCGACGTGACCCTAGCCGATGCAGGGCCAGTCGGGGACGTCGTGGGTGCCGTGGAGTGGAGTCGGCGCGGATCCAGTTGGCGCACGTTCGATCGGCGCGGGGCCAGTCGGGGATGGCGCGGGTGCCGGGGCTGGCTGTAGTCGATGGCGATGATGGACTCCCGATCCGAACCGTAGGCGGTGAAGATCGGCGTCAGGCGACGGGCGTCAGACGCGTGGAAGGCGACACGGACGGGCCGCCGCGTCGCGCGAAGTCGTCGAGGCGGCGCGCGAAGCCGCCATGTCGAGGAAGATGCCGGTAGTCGCGCCGGTGTCGGAGTAGAAGCGCGTGAGGATCAAAACGACCGGCGGAAGAGAGAAAACCCGGATCAAGAGATCGGAAAAAAGAATCTCTACGGCAGCCGGTCCATAGAACCGGCGGACGAACACTAGGTACGGGCGGCGCGGCCCCCGGCGCCGGCGATCATGGATCGGCACCGGAGGCGGCGCGGACGGAAGCGACGGCGGCGGCTAGGGTTTAAATCGTGTTTAGGCGGATACCATATATAGAAAGATAGAGAGGGATTCGGTGAAATCGATGTTTATTACTTGAACCTTGAAGCCATATATATAAATACAATGATCTATTTGAAATAAAAGTAAGATAGAATAAAATCCTCCTCTATTTCATATTATTTCCTAATATATTTATACTCAACAGAGTGAGACGACGACCCTCGCAAGGAAGACCAGCGGTCCGACGGGAGGCGATGCAGATTGGGGGTGGATCGATTTCATCGGCCGCCGCCGCTGTCCTCCACCTCGATTTCATCATCCGCCGCAGTTGTCCTCCGCTGATACAGACCAGCGCCCATCCTCCGCCTTGATTTCATCGTCGACCACCGCCGCCGTCGTATTCCGGTAGGCTGCCGCCGAACCTAACGTCCACATCACACTGCCAACCTACTGCCTCGTACGCCTAACGTAGAAAATGGTGTCGCTCCAGCTCCAGCGTTCATGTGGCGGTTGCTCTGTGGCGACCCGCGGCCGGTCGAGTTTCATTGCCGCCATGGCGGTTGAGCGTTCATGTACGGTGGGAGGCTAGCAGAGCACGTGCGGAAGCGGTTGCTCCGGAAGTTTCATTGCCGCCAACTGTTTCTCTAACAAAATCTGGTAGGCATGATTTTTTATCCCGGTCCTGTAAAACGGCAGTTATTTTACGGGATGGGGCAATTTATAGGATTTGCTAGAGACGTTCGTTCTTATGGTGTGCTTTTTCCCACGACACAGCCATCTAGTATTAATATGGTACTTCCTCTGTAAAGAAATATAAGAGTGTTTAGATGACTATTTTAATGATCTAAACACTTTTATATTTCTGTACGGAAAGAGTAGAAAAAAAAGTTTTCTTGCTATGTTTTTCTACAGTTATTTTTGTTGAACAATTTCCTCAATATGTGTGCTTAGAGAAAAATGTATATTTGCTGGTCGTGGAAAATAAGGGTACGAAGTTAATCGTGATGCTGTAAAATTATTGTTGGATCTTGCTCTATGATAAAATTAGAAGTAGGATCCCATCTTAAAATAAGCACTACTTGAACATGAACACTCAAGAAAAACCGCTTCAAAAAGTTGAAGTGATACTTATTTTTTTTAGTGAGCAGATAGAGAAATAAAGTTTTAACCTCCATACCTTGTTTAAGATATTGTTGAATGTTCCCATTAGGAACATATTCAAAGCAGAGAAACTTTTTTTGTGCCTCTGCCATTACATTTCTTCCATTGAATTCATGCAATTCCCCTTGTGTTTCTGAGCAATAGCCTAGAAATCTTACTATGTTTTTGTGCTTTGCCTTATTTAGACAAGGGATCTCATCAAGAAATGGCCCATCAGAAAAATCAAGCGCATTGAAAAGCTTCTTTACGGCAACCTTCTCATCTCCGAGATATCCCTGTTTTAGTCATGGTATTAGCACTGACTCGCGTAATTTGCTCCACTGAGGCAAAAAAATGGAAAAAAGATGACCGATAGACAATCAGGAGGAGATCATACCATGTATACAACCCCAAACCCACCACTGCCAATTTCATTAGAAAAATTGTCCGTGATAAAATCCAGAAGTCCATACGATAGCTTGAGCGGCTCTGCACTTGCATCACGAAATACCTGCTCCAGGGCTTCCAGTTCAATTGATATTCTATCCATTCTACAAATACAAACATAACCTCTCTAGTAAGGCCAAATACATCAACTGTAATACTGTTTCTTAGTATAAAATTGTACTCACAAGATGTGTTATTGATTGCTCCATTAGAACAAGAAAATCGTACACTCAAAAGAGAAATTGTTTCGACAGAGGGGCTTATGTAACCAAACGTTCAGAAGCACTGTTTATTCCTGGCAAAACACAAACGAAATTCCGGGCTGGCCAAGGCCATCGTGAGCTACCGACTTGGAAAAATATATACCACAGTTCTGCAACCCATTTTTCGATGTGGAACGGTATAAAAATGGCTCTATGAGTGCGAAAACAGTGGTATTACATCCATTTTTGGATCCCAATATAAAATACAAAGAACATATACACATATAAATTCCAAAAGACATATACACACTGTAAGAATAAAAGGGTGGTTCCCAAAGTGTTCAACAAATAAACATGGAGATGGAGTACTAACCTGGAACAAGTGTAGGGATGCCCCTGATAGCTGCTGCTGACAGAACACCCAAGCTAGTATTGCTTGAAAGGGGAAAAGATACAAGTAGGAGAAAGGGGCAAGAAGAGATTGGATCGACCAAACTACTTCCAGGGTGTGCTTGATATAAAGACGGGGGCAAGCTAGAAGAGGCGTATGTGAGCAAGTATGCTCCAGATCTGTTGACTTTGGAATTAAGATCCAGTTAACAAGACCAAAGAGAGTTAACTATCTCTAAACATTAAGCATCATCTTAAATGGTGGGTGATGGGTACATGTGGTGGGTACCGTTAGACTGTCACTAGTTGCATGTACAAAATTCTCTATTCGAGATCGTTTCACCTTGGAATCGAGATTAGTTAAGACCAAACAGGCTAGTCTATTAGCATGTAGCGGATTAATTCATCCTATTAACGTGACCAGTTACTGCGTTAAGGAGCAAATCATGGTTATCGATTACCAGTTACTGCGTTAAGGAGCATGTGATTGTAACCGATTACCACGTTAAAGAGGGAGCATGTGATGGCCATCAATTATTGTGTCAATGAGCATTAGACTATGTGGAAAACATTGTCATTCTTGGATGTACCGAGATTAGTCAATTCGACCAAGCTGTGTTAAGTTGGTGGTTTTCACTGGTGTTCAAAGAGCATCCTATGCAGTGGGAGAAAAAAATGTCTGACGAACCGCTAACGACCTTTAGTTATACAGATGCTTGATTTGCTATACTGATGCATGATTTAACAATTTCTTCAGAAGATCAGCTAGCAATCTTTAGTTACACAGGTGCTTAATTTTCTATACTGATGCATGGTTTAACAAATTCGTCTGAAGATCATCTACGAATCTTTAGTTACACAGGTGCTTAATTTGCTATCCTGATGCACAGTTTTCAGGTGACATCTGAGACATGTGACATGTCAAGCACTACTAGTACAGAAGTAGTACTCCCTCCATTCCATAATGTAGTGCGCCCACGCTTATCAAGGTTCAAATTTGACTGTAAATTAAACCAACAAAACCAAATGTGGCGGGAGCAAAAATTATACCATTAAATTTGTATTCGAAAGAAGTTTCTGATGATACATTTTTTGTTTACGCCGCAATTGGTCTCGTTGGTTAGATTTATGGTCAAAGTTGAAACACGGAGATCGAGGACGCACTATATTATGGAATGGAGGGAGTACTGCCATACAAGTAGACGATGTCTGGACAAAAAGCACAGATGAAAGCTAAGAAAATTAAGCAATATTCAGCAAGACGTGCTTGATTACTTATTATCCTGATGCATGATTTAATACTCCCTTCGTTCACAATTATAAGATGTTCTAACTTTGTTATGAATTGAATGTATATAGACGCGTTTTAATGTGTTTGTTCACTCATTCAGTTTGTATGTAATCCATACCAAAATAATCAAAACATTGTATATTTGTGAACAGAGGGAGTACATAGGAAGAAGCCTATCTACCGAAGCCTGTTTTTCAGAACCTACAATGGTTGGTTTCCGCCCCATCTCTTCTCGAAGACACACAGAAGAAGAAAGGCAACACTTGCTTTGCCAATGTGTTGAACAGCGTCGATGAGAACCGATCTCGATTTCAAATTAATTGACGTTTTATATTTGTACTAAGTCAAAATTCTTTAGAGTCTGACTAGATTTCCTGAAGAAAGTTGTAATCTTCAGCCACAAATGCTTGATTTTACAATACTTTTTTTGGAAAAGGAGGAAAACTCCCGGCCTCTACATCAATCGATGTATGCAGCCATATTATTGAATTTAAAATATAACAAAGTCTCAAGGTCTTGAAGTTCTCATAGTCCGAGCTAGAACGAAACTGAAATGATAAGTGCCACAGTCGGCGGTAAAAAATAAACTACGATGCCTACACACCTAGCCTATTATTAGTTCGTCATCCAAATCGGCTGTAGATATCCCGTGCTACCATCTTCCAACGGTTGCACCCAATAACAAAAAGCTCTCTGAAATCCACATGAGTTAGTAACGACCACACATACGGATCCAAGTTGTAGCTTTGTAGATAACCTGCAAAAAATTTGTGAATTATGTACCTTTAAAAATCAAATCATTCCTAGTATTCCAAATAGTCCAAAATAGAGCACATATCTTTATCCGAATATGTTTGGCTGTGTGACTGTCCACTCCATTAAGCCATGTCCCAAATAAAGCGTGGATGCTATTAGGAGGGTTTACGTTAAAAGCGATATGTACTGATCGCCATAATAGTTTCGCAAGAGGGCACTCGAGAAAGAGGTGTTTAATCGATTCATTGTGATCACAAAAGCAGCATCTAGTATTACCAACCCAGTTTCTTTTGGTTAAATTATCTTTGATGAGGATAACTCCTTTGTGAACAAAGCACATAAAAAAATTAATTCGAAGTGGAACTTTAATCTTCCAAACGTGTAAAGAACTCGACAAAAGACTCCTGTTGTAGTCAGACTTCAGTGAATAGTATCAAACTCGTCTGATAGTTGAACGTCCATCAACCTACAGACAAGTGGAAACCAAGCATCCCAACGTTCTCCTACGAGGGACCTCCTAAAATGGATATTAAGCAGTACCGAGTTTAATATTGTGGCAACATAATCCTCCTTACGCTGTACAATATTATATAAGGAAGGATATTGCACAGCCAGAGGTGTATCCCCTAACCATGTATCCTCCCAAAATCTAGTACTGTTTTCACTACCAACCAGAAACTTCACCCGACGAAAGAAAGTTACTTTCGTCTTCATTAACTCTTCTAGAATGGCGAATATGTTGGCTTAGCGGTTACTTGGGCCAGAGTCTAAGAGTGAAGGTGCTTATTCTGCAATATTTGTACCCACATACACTCGGTCTCAACAGATAGCATGTATAGCCATTTGCTAAGCAGACATCTATTCTTCACTTCTAAATTTTCGATCCCCAAGCCGCCCTGTTCCTTTGGTCTACAGATAATATCCCATCTAGCCAATCTATATTTCTTTTTTGTCTCATCACTTTGCCAAAAATAATTAGGATCTATAGAAGTCTAGTCTTTTCCATACCCCTACCGACACTTCAAAGAAGGATAAAAGGAACATAGGCAGGCTCATCAGAACCGAATTGATCAGCACTAAACGGCCACCATATGATATAAGCTTGCCCTTCCAGCAGCTTAGTCTTTTTTAAACCTGTCTTTTATGCTTTTCCATTCCTTATTCGTTAATCGCCTATGATGGATTGTGATGCCTAAATAACTAAACGGTAGAGATCCCATCTCACATCCGAACAATCGTTCTGTATTCATCTTGTCCTTCTTTTGTTCTCCCAAAGCAGAAAAAATCACTTTTGTTGAAGTTTATTTTTAGTCCAGACAATTGCTCGAATAGACATAACACAAGCTTCATATTCCTAGCCTTATCTAGATCGTGTTCCATGAATATTATTGTGTCATCCGCATATTCTAGGACGAAGACACCACCCTCTACAAGGTGGGGAACGAGTCCTCCTACTTGGCCACACTCTTTTGCCTGTTCAATGAGGACCTCCAGCATATCTGCAACAATGTTAAAAAGCACAGGAGACATTGAGTCTCCCTGTCTTAACCCTTTATGTGTAGGAAAAAGTGTCCAATGTAAGCATTGACCTTTATCCCAAAACTGCCTTTTTTATGAATGAATCTACCTGGGCTCTACATGATTCATTGAATCCCTTCATACGTAATGCTTGCTGAAGGAAGGGCCATTTGACTTTAGCATAGGCCTTCTCAAAATCCACTTTGAAGATGAAACCATCTAGTTTCTTCGTATGAATTTCATGAATCGTCTCATGTAAAACAACCACCCCTTCTAGGATGTGTCGTCCTGGCATAAAAGCAGATTGTGTTGGTTGTACAACAGAATGGGCTATCTACGTCAATCTATTCGTAGCAACCTTAGTAAAAAAATTGAAGCTAACATTGAGAAGACAGATCAGTCTGAATTGCTCAATGCGAATAGCCTCCTCCTTTTTTGGCAACAACGTTATTGTTCCAAAATTGAGATGGAAAAGTTGCAAGTGGACCGCGAACAAACCATGGAACATAGGCATAAGATCTCCCTTTATGATATGCCAACATCTCTTATAAAACTCCGCCGAAAACTCCTCTGGCCCGGGAGCTTTATTATGTTTCATTTGTGTTATAGCATCAAACACCTCTTTCTTAGTGAAAGGGGCAGACAAAATCTAATTCTCTTCAACATTGAGTTGAGGAATGTCCCCGGTCGCACTCTCATCAAGAGATACAAAGTTTTCTTTGGGAGCTCCAAAAAGATGCTTATAATAATTAGAGATGTACAATTTTAGGTTCTCCTGCCATGGAGGAGTATAACGCCGCGTTCTCCCTCTTCGAGCCATTAGAGTACAACGGCGGTGGTGGGTTATCTACTACCCAGGCGACCCCCGGCGACCTCCGAAGGTGTAGATTTAGGTGTTTTTTCATGTCATTTGTAACTCCGGCGATGTTTCGGTGGGGAAATTGTAGCACCAACAATTAGTTTTTTAATTTGTTAATATAGCGTATGCTATAGCATATATGTTCCGTCGAGCACCAATTCATACTGCATATCTATTTTAGGGTGACCCGGATCTCGTTTTTGCGGGCAGCAAGTTTGCCGCATCGGCTAGAGTTGCTCTAAGGAAAGTAGATAACAAATTGATACATACCAACCGAGCACATAATATCTTGTTTCAAATGGCGCATATCAAAGAAAAAAAGTTCAAGAGCTGGCCTTTCACTTCATAATTAAGATTAGTTATGAAGACTAAACATACCAGCATCTTTACATTTAGCAGTTCAATCCATTCATTAATGTTACTGATTATTGCATTAAGCATCAGGTGATAGTCAACGATTACCACCATATATAAGCAGCATGTGATGGCCACCGATTGCAGCGCTAAGGATCCATGTGATGGTCACCGATTACTGCGTCAAGGAGGATTAGACTATGCAGAAACCATTATTATTCTTGGGTCGATGGGGATTAGTTAATTCGGGCAAGTTGCACCGCTGAGCTGTGTTAAGCTGGAGGTTTTTGCTATTGTTGAAAGAGCCCCCTGTGGTAGCTAATGTTACCATGTAGTGTGGTAGTGGCAAAAATAAATTGCCCGACGAACTGCTAGCTATCTTTATTTACGCATATAGTACTTGATTTACACATATACTGGTACTTAATATTTAGTTACACAAGTTCTTGGTTTACTACCCTGATTAATTTTCAGGTGACAGCTGAGCTGAGAGATGTGAAGTACTCCATCGTTTCGTAATTAGTAATTATACTGGTACTTAATATACTGGTACAGAGGTAGTAATAGTATTATTCAGGTAGATGATGTTTGGATAGAAAGCACAGTGGAAGAACAGAAAATTAAGCAATCTTAAATCACAGGAGCAACCTCCTCAAGTAAGTAATTTACAGTTTGTGATGAAGCAACAAAACTAGAATGGATTAGCACCGAAATAGTACCTGAGATTTGGAGACAGAACCTCTTTGTCTCCCTAAAGCCCTGTTATTGAGGAATGGCTTTACAATGAATGGTTTCCGCGGTCGTCATCGATCCAGAGATTGGGATGAGGGGTGCCCAGTTACCTGTGCTCCGTCCAGTTCGTCTGAACCGCCAAACCAATGAGACGAGTGCACTTACCAGCCATTCAGACACGGCGAAGACGCGAACTGATGACTGCCTCCTTCCCGACGAATTTCTCGGGCGTCCTTTTGTTTCTCTGAGAGCGCTCGGTAATCAGGACACACTTCTCTCACTACTTCACTCCACTCTCACCTCTCGCCCACTACAAATGGGTACTCTACAATGATCAGCCCAGATAAACGTATACATATCGGATCACGTGATACAATATCAATCTTTCTGGACTGGAATGCGCTAATTTTTTTTCAAACGACGTCATCATCACAATACCAGTGAACATAATGGAAGATTGGTAATGGAAGAAACACACTGATATGGCAGGAGGATTGGGGGCAGGGTGTTTTAAAGGTTATATTCCCAGAGCTCTATTCTTTTTCTGACACCCAACAGATTACTGTTGCACAATATGCTACACATCAAGAACCTGCAGACTTGTTCAATCTACCTCTATCAAACATTGCTTTTAATCAGTACCAACAAATGAATAGCCTTATTGTTAGAATAAATCTGAAGCGCGTAGTAGATTATCCGAGGATCAAGCAATCACACGAGGCATAACACCGAGATTTGTTAACGAGGTTCATCGAACATCGGCTATATCCCCGGGGCCTGACTATGGGCACTCCTCCCCATGACACCGCTACAATACCGCACACCGGCCATCCAAGTGCCGACACACACCGCCGGCTCCCCCTGTGTACCTGTGCTATTATGTTGGCATAGGTTACAACCGTGGGTGCCTCTCATTATACGAGAGCCCAAGGATACAACGTGTCCGACTCCAACACTACATGTATCCTACCCACACTACAACTCTAAGTCCAATGTAACCCAACTAGTACACTATATTCGACACAAACTCAACAAACTCCACCTTGGCGAATATTCTCCACCACCTCTAATTTGTCCATGCGTCAAAATTCCATATACTCCGGACTTGAGTTGTCTTCTTCGTAGCTTACCGAGAGCTACCCGACGAGTCTGTCCTAGACCCGCCGCCTCCGTGAGATCCTTCCGCTATTCCTGCAACTCCAGACTCCGTGACTCCACCTGCAATAGTGCCCCCTTGCAACTTGTAAAGATGCGAAGCCATCCTCTCTCCAATCATCACGGTCACCTCATCTTCCATGATATTCAAGGTCTTCTTATTCCGATCGCAACTGAATTTCATACCACCATTGTCGTCGATATGTGACGGCAGATGCCATGGGGATGGCTAAAGTGAGGGGAAGACGTGAGGAAGAAGATGTCGATGGTGCCGGAATCGGGTTGGGCACAAACACGGTGACGGACACCACGATGTACCCAGGTTCGGGGCTCTCCGAAGAGATAACACCCATACTCCTGCTTGTCTCTTCTATACCAATGGAACTGAACTACAATAACTGCTTCTCTATCTACTCAGGGGAAGGTGCGAGCCGCCGTGGGCAAGGCTCTCTCCTGCTTCCTTGAGGAGGAACTACGAGCAGTAAATGAACTGAGCGAGATGTGAGTAATGGTGCGAATGTAGTGGATCGTCCCTCACGCAGGAGGGGTACCCCGGGCTCTTATAGTGTGAGCCCGGGGTAAATCGGTAACTTCACTGCCGATTGGGCCCAGCTGTCATCCTCTAATCGGCTGGGGGCCATCGACTGCTCCTCTCCGGGTGATCCGGACCCGACGAGCGGCGGCCCATGCTGTAGACTCGTAGGGCATGATGGTGAACAATGGAGCTAGGAGGTGCGGTCTTGTTGTCCTGTCCGCGGAATCGGCGGAGAGGTCGACAACGCATCTCTGTCAGATCTTCGATGTGACTTGGCTTCTCTGCCACCCCGATCTCTCGGGATTGCGCATTTATGACCTCGTACTTGGACCTTCGACTGGTCTCGGGGTCAACTTCTCCAGGGGCGGTAAGTTGTACCGATTGCGCCTGGGCCGACTGGTGGCCCTCGGCAGGGTCGATTGCTCTAGGCAATCGGCCGCGTCGATGCCCATCTCGGCCCAGCTGCGGGCCAATCGGATGATTGTCCTGGTGATGAAAAGGGTCGACCGGTTGCGCTTGGGCCGACTGCTGGCATTCGGTACGGCTGATTGCCTTGGAGCAATTGGCTGTACGCTTGCCCAGCTCGGCCCAGCTGCATACCAATCGGTCCATCCTTGTCTTGAAAGGTTGCTTTCGCTTGGGTGAGCCTACCCGGGTACCAATCCTCCGACAGTAGCCCCTAAAGCTGTAAAGGTCCCACGGTCACTTGATCGCGGGGCCTTTGCAGTTTTCAATCTTTCGCCAACGTCTTCCGAATGCTTTGGCCTCATCAAGTGTGTCGTTCCGAGTTCGTCGACCGACTCGGAGATCACACTCGGCTGGCCAAGGTTTCGTCCGATTTGACTTGCGTAGTCTCCGATTTCTTTCTTCACTTTTTGAGAATCCTATCTCTTGCCGATTCAGATCTAATATGAACCGATTGCCTTCCAACGGTTACCTCCGATTCTTCCGGGGAGCAGTCAATGGACCGGGGCCCACGACCCACGCACGATTTGACGTAACTGCAGGCCTCGGCCCCCACGTCGCACGCCTCGCTTCCCACGCTGGGATCCCTTGCGCCGGTTTGCCGGTTGGACTTCTTGTGGGCTAGGCCACATCGGGCCACACGGCCGCAGCCAGATCCCACTCCCCTCCCCCGCCGCCCATATAAGCCACAAGGAAGGGCCTCGGGCTCCTCCTTCTCTCATACTCCTTCTTCCTCCTCCGCTTCTCGCTCTCGCGCACGCCATTGATGCTCCGCCCCAAGCTCTTCAGCGTGCTCGTGGCTCCGCCTCCGCGCACGGGACCAGCTCCGGCCGCGCACTCGCGTGCTCCTCCTCCACCGCGGTAATATTTCACCGCCACCTTGCGCGGTGTTCTTGCGCTCCTCGTCTTCATTCTCTCCCGGCCTACAAGCTCCATGGCGCCCCGGCGAGACACCTCTCAGGCCAGCCGTGGGTGCTGGAAGGGCTCCACCGTCACCGCCGGTGCCATCCAGGCCTTGGTTCACGCCCGCAAGATGTCGGCCGAGGTCCAATGGCGTGCTCCCGGCGCCGAGCTCGTACCCAATGCGCGTGCTGGCGAGAGAGTCGTCTTCCTCTCTCACTTCGAGCGTGGATTCGGACTCCCCGCCAGCACATTCTTCCGGGACTTCCTCAACTTCCACCGCTTGCAGCCGCATCACCTCGCGGCGAACTTCATAATGATCCTCTCCGGCTTCGTCACGCTGTGCGAGGGGTATCTCGGCTGCCGCCCAAGCATCGCTCTCTGGAAGCAGTTCTTCAACCTCCGAGCTCACAAGCTCGGACGGGAGATGTGGTGCCTTCTGCCACGGAAGGTGGCGATCCGACATTTGTGACTGACATGACCGACTGCGGCAGTTGCCTCGTCGCAGCCGGCAAGCATAAGTACAAAGGTCCCGAGATCGTCCAATCGTGAAAAAATTGGCAAACCACATTCTTCTATGTCAAGTCGCCCGACCAAGGCCCCAATCTCCTGAACCTGCCCGAGTTCTCCCTCGCACGGCCGACTGAGAAATACCAGTGGTCACTGAAGTACGGTGTTGGTGACTGCGATGTTGATGCTCAAGTCGCCAGGATTTCTCAGCTGGAGCAGGAGGGGCTCCTGCCGACTGACCTTGCTGCTGCCTGGCTTCAAGCCCGAGTGCTTCCTCTACAGCGCCGAGTGCACCGCATCTGTGATATGTCGGGCCCCCGAGATCCCACTCGGCTCTGCACCTGGCGAGTGAGACTCGAAGACCTTTGCACCAGGCTGAAGACTATCACATCCAGTCCTTCGCCCGACCCTTTCCGCCTCGGCCTTGAGTACCTCAACCGCCGGTAGAAACCGCCTGTGGTATGCTCCGACTGTCTCCCTTCTCCGATTGCTTTTTCCTCGTACTTAACTTCTCTGATAACCTTCTTCTTCTTGCTCAGCACTTCATTCGATCCGACTTGATGGAAGACGGCCAGGAGGCCGGCACGTACGCCCCCGACCACGAGTAAGATGACCCCGCGGACATCGAGTACAACGGTGAGGTTCCCCCATCCGAATCCACCGATGACGATGAATCCTCTGGGGATTCCTCTGAACCCGAAGATCCCGCTGACGACGCCGACGCCGAGGCCGCCGACACAAGGAACGCCGACATCCGAACTGCAGCTCAAGGGGGTACGCCTGACCCTTCCCTTGAGCAATTTCTGGCCGAATGGAGCGATGACGATAGTGTCTAAAGATTGGTGATTCTGATGCAGCTCCTCAGGCCAAGCCTCCGAGGGTGCCGACTAAGAGTGCCTCGGCGACTGGCTCCTCCTCTGGTGCCGCTCCCAACAAGGTTGCTAAGACGACGCCGACTGCTCACAAAGGCAAACAGCCTCAGGTCGCAGCCACTCGAGTGCCGACTAGTCAAGCTCCTCTCGGCAGGTCCAGGGGCGGACCTGTCCTGAGAGATGCCCCTCTGAATGTCGCCCCGCTGAGATGTCGGATGCCCACGGGCGCACCGAGAACAGTCGGGTATGCCTTTATCTTCACACTTTGAACATCATTGCCTTCTCTTATACTGATTCACCTCTTCTTTCTTCTTTCAGGGAGCCGATTGGTCTTGATGACGTCGACGCCGACATTCCTGCCCATGTCGGCGTAGTCATTTCCCCCGCCGCGTCTGCTGCCGCGGTCCGCAAACGGCAACCGGCTCCACATCGTACCTCTAAGGATGACGAGCGCGCCGCCAAAAAGCCCGCCTCGAGACTGCCAAGAAAACTACTACTTCCACCACTGCCTCCAAGGCCTCGAAGAGCACGGCCGACCAAGGAGTTGCTGGTGGCGAAGGAGCGCAACCGGTCGATCCGATTGCCCCATCTCCGCCACGACCCTCCGACCCAGTCTTCGCCCCCGTTACGACTATCTCCTCGCCCATCCTGACGACCACCTCGCTGATTACGACGACCACCTCGCCGATTATGACGACCACCTCGCCGATTGTGGCAACCGTCCCTTCAACCTCGTCTCGTCCGACTTCGCCGCAGCCACAGCCGAATGCCTCCGGCCCTCCGGCGATGTCGGCGCCACAGGACTCGACCATTGCCTCCTCTGTCACTGCAACCCAAGCTCCGCCGCCACAGCCGACCTCTTCTGCGTCAATAATTTTGATGCGCTCGGTGGACCAGTTCCGGGCCGAGTACTCTCGCACCAGACATGTCGGCGCCGAGCCCGATGCTTCACACCGCTCCTCGGTTTCCTGATTTCCTCTGAGGGTCCCCTGACGGTGGCCTACAACCGGGTGAACGACTTCGCCACCGCCATGGCTCAGGACCTCCAACTGCTCAACCGCCATCACGCGGTAAGTTCTTCAACTTTCCTTTATTGCTTCCTCAAATCGGGAGACTTTTCTTCCGGTGGGTGCGCGCAAGCGCACCCACTGGGTGTAGTCCCCGAGATTCGGGCCGATTGTTCGCAATCGGTTCGGATATTTTATGCTTTTTGCTTCTTTTTCTTGCCTTTCTTCCGACCGGGAGACTTTTCTTCCGGTGGGTGCGCGCAAGCGCACCCACTGGGTGTAGTCCCCGAGATTCGGGCCGATTGTTTGCAATCAGTTCGGATCTTTTATATTTTTTGCTTCTTTTTCTCATCTCTCCTGCCTTCCTTCTATCGGGAGACTTTTCTTCCAGTGGGTGCGCGCAAGCGCACCCACTGGGTGTAGTCCCCGAGATTCGATCCGATTGCATGCAATCGATTCGGATCTTCTTTTAGCTGCTGTGTCTCTAAAGTTCATCTTGCGCTCCTTCTTAGGTCGTTATTGAAGAACGACGCAAGGTCTTCGAGAAGCTCCTCGAAGCCTACGCCGCCAGCCTCCGAACCCTCGCTCAGGCCCAGCTCGAGGTCAATAATCAGTCGGCCGAGATCAACAGGCTGAGAGGTAACCTCTCCATTACTTCTATCTTTCCTTCGATTGATAATTTATCTTGTATTAATATCTTTCTATCTTCCTCTAGTCTCTGTTCCCATGGTGGATGACCTTCAGGGCCGTATTGCCGAATTGACCACTGAACTTGGACAGCAAGGGCCCGCACTCGCCGCAGCCAAGAAAGAGACGACCCGGCTGCAGGGAGTGGAAACCGACTTGACTCGGACCATCGAAACCCTCCGCTCCGAGCTGCATGCTCTGAAGAAGAAGCATTCGGACGACCTGGCCGCTGTGACTGCTGCTGGCGATGCACTCCGCGCTGAACGAGATGCAGCTGTAGCCGCCCAAGAGGTGATGCAGGCCGAGAGAAATGACGCCGTTGCTTCCCGAGACTCCATCCGGAAAGACCGAGACAAGCACATTGCCAAGTATGAAGACTTGGAGAAGCGCAACTATGAAGAAACAACCCGACTACGCCACCGGGCCAAGGGTTTCTGTGATACAATGACTGAGATGGACGTCCTTCTTAGCGGTGAGTGTTTCTTGCATCCGAGTGCAATTTCTGACTGCTTCCTTCTTCTGAGTTCTTACTCATACTTTCCTTCGTGATGCAGAGGCCTGGCCTGAATCTGAGGCAGCTGCTTATGCAGCGGTGGCCAAATCCTGAGAGGAGACCATCGTGGCCGGAGGGACCGTCCAACTTGAGGCTAATGTCTGGACTCGGCATGAATATCTGATTGGTACGGAGGCTCGCATTCCTGTTATCAAGGGAATTGCGCTGTCCTTCAAGCTTGGCATTCTGAAGATTGCCGAATTGCTGTGGCCGTCGACTGAGCTCAAGGTTGGGCTCCAGAGGATGAAGCACGTTGCCGGCTCCTCCACCGAGACCCGCGAACCTGAGACTTTGGACGAAGAAGATTCTGACAAGGGAGAGGCTCCGAATGCTACCACCGATCATACTCGGATTCTTCTGAAGGCCATCCCATGTCGGATTGACGTCTTGCTTAATTCTGCCGGTCGGACTGGTGCGGAGACTGCTCTCCAAACTGTGCTGAGATGGTACCCACAAGTGAAGCTTCCCCAGCTCTACAGCATCAGGGAGAACGCAGCTGACTTGCTTGAGAAGACTTATGCTGAGGTGAATCAGCTAGCCAGCACCATGGTGAACTGGTTTTCTCCCTGTGACTACACTCCGTATCTCGACGAGGGAGGGAACCCATTGGCAGCAACTTCCATTTCTGGCTTGGCCGATGAGCTTTCTGACAACGGCTCGTCCCATACTTCTCCGAGGTCCAAACAAGCTGGGGCCACGTCGACTGACGCGCAGACAGAGCCGGATGCCGCTACTGCTCAAGCTGATCCGACTGCTCCCGCCACCTCGGCCGCTCCGACTGCGAGCTCTGCGCCACCAGCTGCTCCGACTTCTTGAGCCACGCCGCCGATGACGTCATCTACCTCGGCCGCCGACATCTGATCGGCCTTATCTTATTTTTATTTTCAGAATAGTTGCTTGTAAGACATGATTTTAATTCCGCGGACACCCACTGGGTGTGGTTCGTTGTAATTAACTTATTCGGCCTTAGACCTACTATCCTTATGCAATCCGATTTCTCATTGCAAGTTTTATTTGTGCGATCAACTTTGCGTTTTTGTCGGTTTCCTTTATCGGTCTGCACTTGGAGGCGTCATGCCTTGTCCATTCTGCAGCCGACATGCGGTCTGCAGTCGGATCAAAGGTTGATTTCTGGCCAAGGTTCGATAAGTTTTTTCGAGTTTACACGACAAGATTTAGCGCAAAGGATTCTGCAATGTTAGGAGCCGATTGCTCGCTGTCGGTTGCTCGGTGCACCGGTCTGCGGCACAATCGGTAGCTGACTTAGTCGGCTATGCCCTTTTTAGAGCATTTCGATTTGTTTCTTCGAGAATTTGTACTGCCGACTGCAACCGCTACCCTTCTCAATGCCACAACCACTCTCGTGACTTGTGCTTGAGTCAGGCGCTAGGCTGAGTCCCAGCCCGCAGCCCCCGTGCCTCGTTGGCTCATTTTTCTGACCTCGTGGTCGGTCAGTCCCCGAGTGCGTTATGCACGTCTCGGGTATGACTAAGCGTTGCCGACTTGGGCTAGCTTTTCGAACGAAATTATGCAAAGGTAATCGAATGCTCTTCTTCAGAAGCATGATAGCTTTACTGATCATTTTCCGAATGGCATACATACATTTCTGCCACTCAACTATAGAACGGGCATAAAAGCTCGGTGTTCCACAGCCGCTCCGTTTCTACTCCTGACGTGTCCTTATGCCGAGTGCCTTTGGTGCAATCGATCAAATAATATGAGTTGTTCTTGAGTGCGCGGCTGATGACGAAAGGTCCCTCCTAGGGTGAGGCCAGCTTGTGCTGCCCCTCTGACTTCTGAATTCGGCGTAGCACCATGTCACCCTCTCGGAAGGTGAGAGGACGAATCTTCTTGCTGTGGTAGTGCCGCAACTTCTGCTGGTAGACTGCCGATCTGGACAAGGCCAGCAGGCAGGCTTCTTCCTTGAGATCGACGCTGTCTTCTCGTGCTAATTTGGCTTCTTCCTCGGTGTACAAGGCATGCCGAGGTGAATCGAACTCGATGTCGGACGGGATGATTGCTTCTGATCCATATACCAGGAAGAAAGGAGTGAATCCAGTCGACCTATTTGGCGTGGTCCTTAAGCTGAACAGTACTGCTGGGAGTTCTTCAATCCAAGCTCTGGGTGCCCTCTCAAGTGGTTCCACCAATCGGGGTCTGATACCCGACAGGATGAGACCGTTTGCTCTTTCTACTTGACCATTTGACTGAGGATGTGCAACAGATGCAAGATCGAGCCGAGTACCCTGTTGAGATGCATATCGAGCCAGTGCGCCCTTTGCAAAATTGGTGCCGTTGTCGGTGATGATGCTATTGGGCACACCATATCTGCACACGATGTCGGCCACAAAACGGACCGCAGTCGGACCATCCAGCTTCTTGATCGGGCGGGCTACAATCCACTTGGTAAACTTGTCTACTGCGACCAGGAGATGTGTCATGCCACTTCGGGCTCTCTTGAAAGGACCAACCATGTCCAAACCCCACACCGCAAACGGCCATGCTATTGGGATTGTCTTCAATGCTGATGCTGGCTGATGACTTTTTGCCTTGAACCGCTGGCAGCCCTTGCAATATTTCACCAAGTTCTCAGCTGCTGCATGCGCAGTCGGCCAGTAGAAACCATGTCGGAAAGCTTTGTTGGCAATGGCTCTTCCTGACGCGTGATGACCGCATTCACCTTGGTGGATATCTCTGAGCAACTCCAGGCCTCTGTCTTCTTCTACACATCTCTGAAAGACGTCGGTTGCACTCTTGCGCACTAGCTCGTTGTTGATTATTGGGTATGCCCAAGACCGGCGACTGATGGCTTCTCGCCCCTCGTTGGTTACCCCAAGTGGAAGGTTGAGATGCAGCGTAGCGGTAATTTCCCTCAGTAAAGATACCAAGGTTTGTCTCCAGTAGGACTCAACGATAAGTACGATAGGTGACAACGGCGCCAGAAATTACTCTGATGCGTGGAGTTGTCGTGGACCTGCACAAAACAAATAACTTTGCTCCCAACGAGTTCAGAGGAGTTGTCAATTCCTCCGGCCTTGTCCTTTACAAAGGATCAAACGCAAGAGATAAAAAGGTACTAGTAAAAGTAAAAACAAAAAGGTAAATAGTGGGTGTGAACAATGGTATGAAGATGGACCGGAGTCCCGTGATTCTCACTAGTGATTTCTCTCTCCCAAAATACGATAAAAATGCTAGCGAGGTAAACAAATCACAGTTGGGCAATTGTCAGGATTATGAAGGCACCGCAATGCTAACTATGCTGCAAAGAAAGGAAGGGCTCAAAAGCAATGGGCAGTACGCCAAGGTAAGTAGACCGAAATCCAACTGCATCTACTACGAATCATCCACCTTGAGATATCTATCCAGAACATCTCGCTGGTATTAAGTTGCGAATCCCACCAAAACTGTAAACTCAAAGCAACAGACAACTGCATTAAAAGAACTTTGCGTAAAGTAAACAATTCTTGCACCAATAGGCACAATCACCGTTGTTTTATCCCTGGTGGCAGCAACACATCCCCTAGTCTCATGTTTCTGTCACTCAAGCTAGACATCAGGGGGCTGAACCCATAATCGAGCATAACGCTCTCTCTTGGAGTTGCAAGCAAATAACTTGGCCAAAGCAAATACTGCAACGGAGAACATGCAAGAATTTACTCAAGAACAAAATATAAAAGGGAAAACCAAATATATTACTCATCACAATCTGAACATAGTCTCATAATCCATCATATCCCAACAAACTCAGCATAGCAACAACAGAAAATTACATAGGTGCCTCGATCATGTGAGGCAGCTCACGAGGTCTCGAAAGTGGAAGCACAAAAGAGGGAGAGGACATCACATAGCTACTGATTACGGACTCATGGTCCAAAGGGGACTACTCACGGTACATACGGGAGGCGTCCATGGCTATGGATGGTCTCCCGGAGGGGTGATCTCCTTCCGGCAGGGTGCCGGGGCAGATTCTCTGTAAGGCCCGATATGCGGTACTGTTTCAGATTCGGACGTTTCCGCCCGAACCCGAGGACGAAGCACATATCGGTCCCACCGCGACATATGACAAAGCCATATGCCCCGGATTTCCAACATGATATCACAACATTACAGATACAGGATACAACATCTCATACAATCGGCATACAACTGCCTCAAATATAATACAACAGCGGAAGATACATGTCTGAGTACAGACTACAAGCAAATGCCTACTGGCAAAAGAAAAGCATCGATCCCATAACCACACGGGTCCAGGCCGTCCGCCGGGATCTGTCTAACTAGTCGTCGTCGAGTCTCCACGTGAAACGTCGATCACCATACATGTTGTCGATCAGAACCCTGAAAAGAGTTTGGGGGTAGTATCATGAGTACAGAGGTACTCAGCATCCAACTATAGTGGTCATCTGACCCAGCAAGAACTTCATCACTCGTCATTCTAGGACAACTAGTAGTTTACGGTAAGGAAGGGGTAAGTGGTGAGGTTGCTGCCGCACTAGCATTATGAAGTGGCTAACGATCTAGAGAGTAAGGTAAGAAGCCAAGCATTCGATAAGGAATCGCGTCCAACAAGTCTTACTATCAACTACTTACGCAAACATAACACCTATCCTATCCTTGTCCTCCTCTTCGCATCCCGACGAAGAAGAAGCAGTCAAGGCACACACACGTTGATCAAATTATATTAAGATATCTCAGTTGTTGTTGTCTATGAACAAGGAGTAGGTCTCAAGTCGTCCATAACCGTGGACACGGCTTCTCGAAAAGATTTAACCTTGCAGGGGTGTACCAACTGCCCATTACGAGGCTCCGCACGCACGTCCATCACTCTCAGTTGCTACCCATCATAGGCAACCATTTTATGATTTAGTTCCAAGAGATCCGAAACGACAGGTCCCTCTAGCTAACAACGAACAAATCCGGGTGGCCCCCGGGGAGTCGACACCCAATCCAAAAGTTGGCCACGCTCTCGGATCGGACTCTTCCGTCTGGCCAAGGTCGAGGTAACTGATCCCCTCACATGTGGGCAGGCCTCTAGCTCACCAGGTGTGGACCAACAAAGGAACTATGTCTCCGCTGGCCCGGGTTATTTTAAAAGATATCTGCTAGGAGCGACCCGACAAGATATATATGCATGTTTTCAAATGGTAAATCAGCTTGGGCCACCTCTAGAAATGTTTGAAGCTAGATAGGTAAGAAAAGGGGACCCCATAAAATCCCACACGCGGTTAGGCACGCTCAGTCTTAAAACCAATACCCGGAACTCGGATCCTAGGTGACTCGAATGGAACAAAGCATCGGGGCGGGATAGCCTAGACCTTCCATCCTTCATCGAATATAGTCAACATTATAATAATAATCATATCATCAACAATAATATAATAATCAGGTGATATCCCAACCCAAAGAGTAACAGGGTAACAACGTAGCATCCTAAGCATGCATACTAAGCAGGGGCTGAGCAACGAGCAAAAGTAACATAGCAGTACAAGGTTTGCTGGGAAAGGACATGGCTGTATCGGTTTAAAAGAGGCTGTAAACATGTGGTAGGATCAAACATCGCCTAACCTATTCTAGCATGCAAAACGCTGGTTGAAATAGAATGGATCATAAGTAATGCAAGTCCTTGCCTGTTGATAAGTCGAGTTCCGAAGGTGTAGTCGATCGCAAGCTCGCATCGTCTCCGAGAGGTACCCGCGGGAGCACACAAGAAGTAAACACTGGAAAGCAATCAACGGTGCAAGCATCTATTACTACGAGGCAAACACGAGCAACCATCAACAAGAAGCAACACGAGACATCGCACCTACCGTCGAGAGCGGTTACTAACGATTTAAGTGGGGTATCGGTCACACACGACGATACTGCACGTTTACGGTGGTTCAAGTTGTTTAGCTACAGGTGACCAAACAACGGTTATTAACATGGCAACTCAAGCAAGCATGGCATAGCACACAAACATGGCAAGAGGTGTAGCAAGAATAAACTATCTGATCTAGTCAATTTAAGTGGGGTGAAATCCTAGACATGCAAACTATTACGGCCCCCACGATAAATATTGCATTTGGTACTGTTTTGCCCTAAACAATATTTTATTATTTTTATTATCAAGCAAGAACAGCAAAAACACAATCTACATGCAATTCTAGTCAAGTTACATATAAAGAACAATTTAATCCGAGCAACGGATAAAAAGTTATTGCAGTTACAGTTACAGTGGCAGGCAGTGTAATTAGCAGTCAAACAGCATGTAAACAAAGTCAAACATGGCAAACAAGCACAAATTATTAATCTACATGCAATTCTAAGCAACTTTCATATTAAACGCGTCGCAATCGGAGCTACGGTTAAAAAGCTACGGGCACTGCAAAAATAAACAACTAAACTGCCTAAATAAATAAATAAAACCTAACAGCAGAAAAAAAATGCTAACCGGGCCGAAAGCTACTGGGCCCAACTAACTAAAAAAGAAATAACAAAAAAATAGAAAAAAGGGGCAGCTCACCCCACTGGGCCGTGGCCCACTGGCCGGTTGGGGGCTGAGGCCGGCCTGCCCGTGCGGTTGGAGCGGGGCGAGTGGGAGGCTCCCGTGCCCGACCTCAGGCAGCGGCGGCGGCGCCGTCAACGCCGGCGAGAGGAGCGGCCGGGGAGGTTGCAGGGGAGGCCGGGACGAGGCAGAAGGCGGGCGGCGGCCGGATCCGGAGCAAGGGGCGGCCGCGGCGAGGGAAGACACAATGGCCGGCGGCGGACCTTGTGGCGGCGGGGAGCTTGGGCCACGGCGGCGGGACGCGGAGCTCGGGCCGCCGGCGTCCATGGCGGCCGCGGCTGCTTGCTCCAGTGGTCTGGGCGGCGAGGCGTCGTCCTGGTGACGGGGAGGACCGGGGCCGAGCTCGCGGCTGGCCGGGCTGCTGCCATGGCGCGGCGGCGGTTCCTGGTTGCGGCCGGCGACCTGCACGGCAAAGGAGGCGGGGTGAGGAGGAGAGAGGGAAGGGGGCGCAGTGAGGGACCTCACCGGAGCAGGGGTGCAGGGTGCGGCGGCTGCCGGCGTGCGGCGCTGGTGCGGGTGCCTCCACGGGCATGGAGCTCCATGGGAGAGAGAGGAGGGAGAGAGAGAACGCTAGGCGCGATCCGGGCCGTCCGATCTGCGATCCGACGCCCGAAAACGGATCTGGGAGCTAGGGTTTCGGATTTTGGGGGTGGTTTTGGGCAGATCTAAGACAGATCAGGGGGGTGGCTGCAAAATTGGCTTAGGAAAACCCTAAGTGGGGGTGGGAGAGTGGTGGTCTTTATATAGCATGGGTGGCTGGCAGTTTGCAAAAACATCATCGGTTTTTCTCTCGGGCGCGCTGTGCTCACGTTTCTGACCGCCGGGGGTCCGCAGTACCTCCGATTCGGGTAAAACTTCGAACTGCGCGATCAGTGCGTCGAGCCAGAGGCTTTCACCTCGCGCTGGAACCGTTCCGAAAACACTTTCCAGCGCGCTATAAAAATATCCCGTTTAATTATTAAACGGGGTTTTTCGTTCCGTTGGCTGCGGCTGGTCTCGTGCGGTTTTCGCGACGGTGATCGGGTGAAACCCGGTGTCGCAAAGGTCGAGTGTCAGGGTGGCAAGGGTCGGTCTCCGTACGATACGAGATAAGAGGGGGAAAATAATCGCCGATCGATAAATCGGGGATGCAAACACCGCAAACAAATCAGGCAATCAATCAATTCACACCGAAAACAAAAATTTTAAATTTTTGTGAAATCTGGGCTGTTACATTCTCCAGGCAGCCCCGATCTGAAAACGGCGGCGGCGGCGGAACAGAGAGGTTTCCGCGAAAAAGAGTTCCTGTTTAGGTTTCTACCCTGAGGGGGTTATATAGGCGAAGGGGGGCGTCGAGGGGCCACCCAGGGCAGCCAGGAGGGTGCCTGGCGCGCCCTAGGGTTGGGGCCGCGCCAGGGACCCTTCTGGCTCCCTGGTGGTGGTCCCGGCTCTCTCCCTTGGTTATTCCGGAAGCTTCCTGCCCGCTAATTTTTAATTTAATTTTTGCGGAATTTTTTAGGCACTTTAATCAGCCGGAAAACCTGAAAAACAAAAACAGCAGAAAACCAGAAGCTGGCAACTGGGTGCACTGAGTTAGTAGGTTAGTCCAAATTGGTTTAAAAGTGTAATAAAGTTCAACCAAAACATGGCAAAGTCACACAAAACATGCATGGAGCAAGCAGAAATTATTGATACGTTTGGGACGTATCAACATCCCCAAGCTTAATTCCTGCTCGTCCTCGAGTAGGTAAATGATAACAAGCATAATTTCTGTGGTGACATGCCACACAACCAAATAAGGACTGTTAAGTAAAGCAATCAAAGCATGCAATTCAATTCAAGTCTTAACAGGCAAGAGTCTATATTGGCATTAACACAAGCTACAAAAGAACAAAAGGTGCAAGAGCTCTTGCTGTCCGTGACTCGAATGTCTCCAGATGGTGTTTGCGTGCAAGCAAGGGACTGGGATGAAAGAGAAAAAAGGTTGTTGAGAACAACTATCTACTAAAGTTTCACACTTTGTCTCCTTTGGATTCTTATCTGGACTCGTCCCCAGACCACTAGCCAGGTACAAGTCAAACTGATCCACTCCCTTTCGATATTTTGAGCACTCATGCAATGGATGAGCGTGAGCAAGAAAGTTGGCACCTAAAAGGCGAAACAGAAAAAGGGTGGAGGAGGAAGACAAAAAGGTGTGTGAAAGGCTCACATCAATGAGGACAATCATAGGCGAGAGAAGGCCATATGATAGATATGATGCGAGGAGTAGGGATTGCCATACAACGGATGCACATGTGACCCAAAAGCTCTCCAATGGAACTAGTGGGGGTGCATCTAACTTGCTTGCTCAAGAAGACCTAGAGCTCGTTTGAGGAGGCTCATCATTGGAATATACAAGCCAAGTTCTATAGTGTAAAAGTTCCCCACATAGCTATATGCATGATGATAATCTCTATGGAGTACAAGGGATAGAAGATGAAGTACTAGTGTGGATCTCTCAAAAGGAATAGTAGTATGCCCCCTTCTCTCTTTTTTTCTCTTTTTTTATTTTTTTTAGTGGCCTCAATGGCTCTTTCTATTTAACTCTCATTTGTCCTCTTTGGGATCTTTTGATTTTGTCCTCTTTGGGATCTTTTCCTCACTTTAGGGGCAATACTCTATATTTTACAAGAATATAGGAGATCTTTCACACTTTACAAAGGTACTCACAAAAAGAAAATGTAACTAATCATGATGCAAATGTATGCATCTGCCAGGATAGCAGGATATGCAATGATACTAGCGCGTCATGTAGCAATGATTAGGGCAAGGCACAGCTAGCATGCGGCCCATCGATCAAGCAAGTAGCATGTATGACATGAGGATCAAGTCATGAGAGGGTGGATGTTGCATGGCAATGTATCTCGGAAAGGCTATGGAAATGCCTTGTAGGTAGGTATGGTGGCTGTTTTGAGGAAAGATATAATGAGGCTTATGATGACAGAGCGTATCATGCCAAGGGTTTGGATGCACCGGCGAAAAATGCGCCAACTCTCGAGGTGAGAAAAGGGCAATGCACGGTACCGAAGAGGCTAGAAAAAGTATGGGTAGGTGGAAGTGTCAACTTTCGAATACTCACATTAGTCCGAAGAACTCATGCACTTATTATCGGTAACTCTCAATCTAAAAGGAGGTTCACAAAGAGACAGGTACCCCGAGGAGGAGTGTATGGGGGTTTGGTTATCCTTGCGCATCCTCGACTCATGGTACGTGAGTGTACTCTAATATTCGAACCCTCCAGAGATTAGTGATCCATCTAGTAGCTAGAGTTCTCAACAGGGGTTTTTGGTTTTCGAAAAACACACGGATTGCCCAAAATACGACATCTATCACTAATAGGCAAGAGCTCTTGACACGAAAAGTTCAAACATTACTCTAGTCAATACATCAAAACTATTGCAAGCTACTACTTCAAAAAGAAAAGCAACTTTAACTACCTACTTTCTAGTCAAGACACAGAACTCAGTGCAACAAGCAAACTCTCTAACAAGATAAAACATGCAACCTATAGAAAGTTCAACCTGAAAATAAAAGCTCTAGAAAAATTAAAGCACTACAGCTAAACAGACCAGCAGCTAAGAAAAGAAAAAGAACAACTCACAGCTAAAAGAAATAAGCATGCAAATCCTATGAGGAGTTCTAGTTCAAGTGGAGCGTGTTTCTCTCCCACACAAAAGAGTAAGTTGGGGTCTAACTTGTTACTACAGCAAATAAAGCAAAACAAACCTAGAAAAGTAAAGAGCGAGACGCTCCAAGCAAAGCACATAACGCATGAAGTGATAAAAATATAGTGCAACGAAAGACAGACCGATGATTGTTGATGAAGAAGGGGATGCACCGGGGGCATCCCCAAGATGAGACGCTTGAGTCTCCTTGAATATTTATTGGGGGTGCACTTGGGCATCCCCAAGCTTGAGCGCTTGACACTCCTGGATCTTCTTTCATCACCTTCCATCGCGCACTTGAAAACTCCCTTCATACATAACTCATTGTAGGCTGATTAGAGAGGTTAGTACCCTAATAAAATAATTTTCCTCTACTGAAAATAAATATTTTCAGGAAGATCTACTGTTTCTCTTGCCTGCCCAAAAAAGTTTGCAAAGAAAAAGCAAGCTTAAGGATTGAAAAACTGCGAAAAGAAAAACTGGGGCAGAAGCTGAGAAAAACAGAATAGCAGAGAAAGGGGAATTTTTTCGAGGTACTTCTGCAACTCAAATCAAAAAACTTTGAACATACGAAAGTTTCGTAATTGTATAGAGCACACTGTGTAAAAATTTCAGCTCAAAAAGATGAACTGGGATTTTTATGGAATTTTTCTGGTCACAAGGACAGAATCTGTTTTCTGGACAGCATGTCACAACTTTTACTTCCCTTGCCGTAAGAGGCTATAACTTGGCACAAAGCTGAAAAATAAAGATACAATGATGTTGCTACAGTAGTAAAAATCATCAAGACCACTAAGAACAGAACAAAAGCAAAAAGAAAAACCTAAATTCGTTGCGGGCTGCCTTCCGAAAGCGCTTCTTTAAAGCCATTAGCTAGGCTTAAAGATTATAAAAGATGCTCACGTAAGAATAAGGATTTGAAGCAAAAGAGAGCATCAAGAAGAAAATATGAAACACATTTAAGCCTAACCCATTTCCTATGCATGGGAACCTTGTAAAGAAATAAATCATGAAAGCACAAAGTAACAAGCATAGGAAGGTGCAAGAAGAACAACTTAAAAACTTTCAACATGAAGAAAGGTGTTTTTGTAACATGGAAGTTTCTACAACCAAACTTTCCTCTCTCAAAGTAATTTTCAATAGCATCATGAACAACATCAAGAATATAACTATCACATAAATCATGTTGTTCATGACCTACAATCACACGTGTATAGTTTTCAACACGGTCTTTAGGATGATAAGATAGATGCAATCCATCACATTGAGCCTTGATAAGAGCAAAATTCTCCGGAATAGTTGGAGATTTCAAAAGGATAATAGGACAATCAAGTGTGGGTGCAACAACAATAATTTCATGCTTAACATGAGGAACTATAGAAAGTTCATCTTCGTAGCCATCATCCATAGTGGCATCATGGCCATCAACAAAGCAAGTATCAAAATCATCAGAAAGGGAAGTATCAACTGAGTCCTCGGAATCATAAGATTCCTCTTCATAGCAATCATTAGCCTCTTCTTGGGCAGCACGCATTTTATTTTTTAAATCCTCAATATAAGCATTGAAAGTATAATTCTCAAAGCAATAAGCAAGAACATCAAAGTTTTCGGACTTGTGAATAGTATCGTAATACTTTTCAATCAAAGAAGCAATCTCATAAGCACCTTTAAAAGCAACAAACTCTTCAATATTTTCAACATCAAAGTAATCATAAACACCTTTGGCATAAGAAGATAGGATCTCATTTTCATTAAACTCACATTGGAAAGGAAGGTGTTTACGCTCTATATTAGAGCAGCAAGTAAAATCATAAATGTGGCATAAACACTCAGCATAGCAATAAGAAGTTTGTATTTGGTCCCATAAGTGTTTCCCTTTCTGAGATAGGCGGTGCCGCGTGTAATGAGCATGCTCATCCAATGATTTTCCCTCAACCAAGTCGGTTGGGTTTTTAGCGCGAGCACAAATTGATCGAAGACGAGCCAAGTGAAACATGTCCATCCTTCCATATTTGGGTGGTTCAACACCCATGGTAAAGATAGCATCAGCAAGCAAGGTAACAGGTATTTTTGGTATTTTTGATTAGGGACACAAAAGTAAAAGCTGAAAGGTAAACTAACAAGACTAAAAAGCAAAGGTAAAAGATAGCGTGTAACTCCCCTATTTTTGATACAGGAGTCCGACAACGGCGCCAGAAATTGGCGGTTATCAGGACTCGCGTATTTGTACTTCCTTTGAGTCCCCGGCAACGGCGCCAGAAATTAGCTTGATGGCTTCTCGCCCCTCGTTGGTTACCCCAAGTGGAAGGTTGAGATGCAACGTAGCGGTAATTTCCCTCAGTAAAGATACCAAGGTTTGTCTCCAGTAGGACTCAACGATAAGTACGATAGGTGACAACGGCGCCAGAAATTACTCTGATGCGTGGAGTTGTCGTGGACCTGCACAAAACAAATAACTTTGCTCCCAACGAGTTCAGAGGAGTTGTCAATTCCTCCGGCCTTATCGATTACAAAGGATCAAACGCAAGAGATAACAAGGTACTAGTAAAAGTAAAAACAAAAAGGTAAATAGTGGGTGTGAACAATGGTATGAAGATGGACCGGAGTCCCGTGATTTTCACTAGTGATGTCTCTCTCCCAAAAGACGATAAAAATGCTAGCGAGGTAAACAAATCACAGTCACTACAAGAAATATGCTCATACATGACGTTCTTTAGAAGGTCGTGGCTGAATTCGTCATAAATCTATGACGATTTCACCCGAGATGGTCGTAAACCGTTTGAGGGGATCAAATCCATATATAAATTACGACGATGTGAGTCAATAAGGTCATAACCGCATAAGATGAGATCGTCATAAACTGAGCCACATAGCTTACAGAGTTATTTTTAGTAGATTATGACCTATTTAGATCGTCATAACATTTACCTGCTCACCGTCAAACGGACTGACGTCCAGAGATGCGCGTCAAGGGTCTTCACTACACCGACGACCATTGTCAAACCGTCGGGGCACGGTATACACCGAGGTCTTCACTACGCCGACGGTAAGTTGACGTACGCCGAGGGAGCTCTACGCCGAGGGCGCAACGCTAAGGTTTTCTTTCACAAACCCTCCTGCTTTTGGTACTCAAAAATTGGAAAATGAGTTTTTCAAAAAAAAAAGGAAACATTTTTTATAACATTTTTTAACATTTCAATATACACATTTGTGCAAAATATGATAATTTTAATATATTATCAAAACAATGAGTTTGATGATGTTATATGTACTTTGTTCCATTTGGTCAAATAAAATAGACACGGATTGATGATGTGGCAACATTATCCGGCGTCCACCCAAAGCAATCCTAACCATTCAAACGCCCACCCCCATCCCCACCCTAAAAAGACCACCCCCTCTCGGACTAACCCTAACTTCTCCCGATCCACTCCTCCGTCCCCTCATGCCGCAGCCGCAACCTCCTCCACACACACCGCACGATCCCATCTGCCCAAGTCCCCCCCATCCCCAATCCTCCACCCACCCACCTCCTCGTTCCTACTTCTCTGTCTCCGCCGGCAGCAGAGCAGCGTGCAAGCGAGCGGCGGGGAAAAGGGGCGGGACGACCCGCGACCGTGGATCTACGCAGAGACATGGCGGCGGTGGCAGTGGATCCCCTCCCGTGTTGCTGCTCCCCATCCCATCCCATCGCATCGTCGCCGCGCCATGGACTCCCCTCCCACGTACCACCACCACACCCACCGCCAGGCAAGGCCATCACCCACCTGTCCACACCAATTCCCCCATCCCATCTCTCCCATCTCCGCTCACGGGCTCCCTGTTCCGTTCACAGTCGGCTCGGCCGTCGCCGGATCTGCGCCCAGGCCGAACGAATAACTGCCGGGCAACGTCCCTCGGCGCAGGATCTTCATAAAGGTGACGCCTTTACGCACCAATCGCTCGTGTACTCTAGGTTTCGTAGCTGTAGATCTCTCTCCTGGCGATTTGACTTTGGATCTTTCGATCCGGGGTCACCGTGTCTGATCCGTGCGGAAATATTGGATTTTTATTGGCTGTGGATAGGGATGAGAACTGGCTGCCACTTCCCCCATGGGTATTTTGTTCTAGGATGGGTCGGATCTCACTGTGAGGCTGCTCCCATGGGTACTTCGTTCCAGGATGGGTGGGATTTCACTGCGATTCTGCTCCTTTCTAGCGATTTTTCAACTATCTATGCTTCCTTGGTGTCTGATTCTACGGACTGCATGGCAAGGATCGTTTTCCTTGTAAAGCATGCCATTTATAATCAAAATCATGTTCTGTTGAGCAGATCTACCTCCACTGACCTGCTGCAATCTTGAGTTCTGAATTTAATTTTGTGTGTTTCATTTAATAGTTAGATATTTACTATGAATTTCTTTTAAACTAAATTATGGATGAAATGCGGGATAAGTCTTCATTTCCAGGATGCATGCTGTGATTTAGAAGTACTAGATAGGAAAATCTGGGTTAGTCACGACAACCTTATTAATTTCGTGTATCACCAACAGTCATTTCATAGTGGAACACTGCAAGCTTTATATTTCTTTGTTATTTATCTTGCTTGATAATAGCTTTTAAAATTGAACATGTACTAACTTGTTGCTGTGAAGATTGAACTGTTGAAGATGGAATTAGAATCAAGTCTTTGAAGAATCACTCAAACATCAATTGCCAGAGTCAATGTTGTTCTATTTAGGCCAGTGTAGGATGTTTGTTTATTAGGTGATGTGCTTTAAGTCTGTAACATGAACTGGTACTACCCCATCGTTTCCCTTATCTCTCGCGAGATAGCTAGTACTAAATCTGTATACTAATAATAAGTTCAGTATTGACATGGTGATTCATATCTTCAGACAACTGGAGTGTGTAGACCACCGGGACTGGAAGACTGAGGTACATGCGCCATGTGCCTCACAGGTTCAAGAGCAACTTCAGAGAAGGTAGTGACAGTTGAACCAAAAGCTGATGCACTGGAAACGCATGTGCCTTTCATATCTGAGAAAGCAGTTTCTGATGCGTTCTCTCCGTTGTTGTGACTCATTTTAGGTACCGAGGCTGCCCCCAGGAAGAGAGATGCGGCTAACTAGGTCTGGATATTGTTGTCAGGAGTCCCATGAAGCTAGAATTTAAAACTTTTGTGGTTGGCTAACGGATTGCATTGTAAATATATTGTTCTTCATTGCCTAATTCTTGTTGCAGATAATAGGACCTGTAGATAGCAAGTTATTTTCCTATTGGTCACTTATGCATTCTGTCTCACGCTGAGAATAGGACCTGTAAATAAGCTTTCTGCATCTTGAGAATTAATTATTCATGATATCCGAATAGTGTAGTTGATCATGATTGTTGTTGAATGCCATTTCCTGATATGATGCAAGTATGAGCACTCAACCATTGTGCAACTGATAGCATTTATGTTTTGTATTTTTTGTAAATCACAATAGTTTGCGCAAGATGTGCACATGTTAATTTTTGTTGACTTGAATATGTTATGCCCTTGATTTTTTAACTTGCCTTCTCCCATTTTAGCAGTATCCTTGATGCTTACTAACCCTCACCACGCTCTTGCCCTCGACCCGAAGGATCCAGTATGCAAGGCACCTCCTCCGGTGGTGAGAGCGTCCTGGGGTCGTGTGTGCGGCTACTGTAAATGTGCGTGGCCGCGCCTCTGAGCGCCCTCTCTTCAAGGGCGCAACCAGGAAGACGTGCAACCAGCAGATCTCTTCAAGCGTAGGGGGTCAGCTCAAGCAGGTATATAGCTCGCTGCAACTCAATCTTTGGAACACTTCATAATGATGATACTTGTCCTACTTGAAGTTTATGTGCTAAATACATTTTAATGGCAAGGGTGCACTGTTATTTTCACTAACTTAACCTGACAGTTTGGTTTCACATTTTTTATTGCTACAATCCATTCATGCCCATAGTTGTTTGTCAGGGTTACTGTAACAATCATCATATTCAGTTAGGAGCACCACATGCTATAAAAATCATCTTTTAGTTCATGCACACAAAGATTGGTCTGTGTATCGACATGCGAGCCTACTGTAGTAACTATTATATTTTAAGGTTATAGAGAAACATAAGACTGCCATGCTCAAATTATTTGACCAAGTTGTTACTTCTCGATTTTCTGTCCAGTAAATTCTGTCCAAATCGAATTCCTTCATGTTGTGTTAAATTGAACCTGTTTAGGGGGTTGTGATGTTGTAATATTATTGTAAGAACATGAAAAAAAATTAGGGCTAAACCGAAACCCTTTGTCCACTAAAATAAAGTGTGTTCCTGAGAGTAGCGCCTATTTTAACTTAAAACTGCACCTACAGTTGCATGCTCACTGTTTATAAATAGTTTGGCTCAGTTTTTTATTCATACGTACAAAGACAGAAGCATTTTATTCAATCTACTTAAGATATCTTGGTTCTTAGTAGACTCTTAGATTGAGCAAGTTAAACAAAATGCTCTAATTTAAACAAGTTACATTAGAACTACAGTTATTTTCTTGTGCAAATATATCTAATGATAATTCTGTTTTAAAGATAGGGGTTTGTTGGTGAATTGGTGACACACTGCTAGAAAAATAATAATATATTTGTTTGTGCAGACACTAAAGAGAGTGCTGAAAGCGCAAGGACAACACCTTGCACTGTTCCCAAGAACAAGAACGACGACCTCTTCACATCATATATTTTGCTACTCATTTTCTTGTGAAATGTGTGTTCCTGGCTTTTATGTAATGGTGAATGTAATGTTCCTTATGCGATGTATTGCAGTTCTGTGAAGTTTGCTCATTGCAGAATTGAACTTATTGTGTAATTTACTGTTAATAAAATTCCTGTTTATTTGCCTTATCCAAAAATGGCAGAAAAATATATGGGTTGTTCTGTATGCAAAGTGGCCATGGCCCAGAAATAAGTAGATGCAAAAATAATAATTCATAGCTTTGCTTTAATAATGAAAAAATTGAATTGCCAAATAGAAATTCCGTAAGTAGGTTCTGGCCCATTTTTTTATAAACAGAAAAATGGCTAAAAAGTAAAAATAGATAATCAAAATGGAAAAACCTCCTAAAATAAAAAGGCTGTAAAGAGGCTATGGCCCAAACAAAAATGGACCATAAAAGGCTAGAGTTATTGGGCTCGGCCCAAATTGACCATCATAATGGATTGGGCTGATTTTAGGCATTACGTTTTGGTTTCGTCTTAATTTTGCCACGTAGGACTGCCACGTAGGATTGAGGTAGATTGCCAACGACGATTTAGGATCGTCGTAAGGGTTACGACGATACAGGAATCGTCGTGAAAGTTACGACGATTTCGATCAAAAGGTCACTGCTGTCAGTTTTTGACGCAACCTTTTCGACGATTGGTTTTTCGTCGTAACATCGTCGTAAATTCAAACCCGTGACGATGTAGCGACGAAAATATGACGTCATGTATTAGCATATTTCTTGTAGTGAGTTGGGCAATTGACAGGATTATGAAGGCACCGCAATGCTAACTATGCTGCAAAGAAAGGAAGGGCTCAAAAGCAATGGGCAGTACGCCAAGGTAAGTAGACCGAAATCCAACTGCATCTACTACGAATCATCCACCTTGAGATATCTATCCAGAACATCTCGCTGGTATTAAGTTGCGAATCCCACCCAAAGTGTAAACTCAAAGCAACAGACAACCGCATTAAAAGAACTTTGTGTAAAGTAAACAATTCTTGCACCAATAGGCACAATCACCGTTGTTTTATCCCTGGTGGCAGCAGCACATCCCCTAGTCTCATGTTTCTGTCACTCAAGCTAGACATCAGGGGGCTGAACCCACAATCGAGCATAGCGCTCTCTCTTGGAGTTGCAAGCAAATAACTTGGCCAAAGCAAATACTGCAACGGAGAACATGCAAGAATTTACTCAAGAACAAAATATAAAAGGGCAAACCAAATATAATACTCATCACAATCTGAACATAGTCTCATAATCTATCAGATCCCAACAAACTCAGCATAGCAACAGCAGAAAATTACATAGGTGCCTCGATCATGTGAGGCGGCTCACGAGGTCTCGAAAGTGGAAGCACAAAAGAGGGAGAGGACATCACATAGCTACTGATTACGGACTCATGGTCCAATGGGGACTACTCACGGTACATACGGGAGGCGTCCATGGCTATGGATGGTCTCCCGAAGGGGTGATCTCCTTCCGGCAGGGTGCCGGGGCAGCTTCTCGAGGCAGCCCCGATCTGAAAACGGCGGTGGCGGCGGAACAGAGAGGTTTCCGCGAAAAAGAGTTCATGTTTTAGGGTTTCTACCCCGAGGGGGTTATATAGGCGAAGGGGGGCGTCGAGGGGCCACCCAGGGCAGCCAGGAGGGTGCCTGGCGCGCCCTAGGGTTGGGGCCGCGCCAGGGACCCTTCTGGCTCCCTGGTGGTGGTCACGGCTCTCTCCCTTGGTTATTCCGGAAGCTTCCTGCCCGCTGATTTTTAATATAATTTTTGCGGAATTTTTTGGGCACTTTAATCAGCCGGAAAACCTGAAAAACAAAAACAGCAGAAAACCAGAAGCTGGCAACTGGGTGCACTGAGTTAGTAGGTTAGTCCAAATTGGTTTAAAAGTGTAATAAAGTTCAACCAAAACATGGCAAAGTCACACAAAACATGCATGGAGCAAGCAGAAATTATTGATACGTTTGGGACGTATCAGCGACTGATTTGTCTTGACTCGGCTTCGTCTTCTGGAAGAACTTCGTCCACTAGGAAATCTCTAATCGGCTGTGCCCATGATGGCGCACTGACGACTACCATCACTACTGCTTGCTGGGGTGCGACTTCTTCTTGGACCTCGGCTTCTTGGCCAATGGCCTCTTGGATTTCGGCCTCTTGACCCTCTGCCATCTCGACTTCTGTCTCTGAACTGCCGATTGCAGCGCCTGGCACGCATTCGGCAGCCCCTGGTGACGGCTGCTCGTCTGGAGCTGGAACTTCTTCAATGCAATCGGCGGTTCCTGATGCCATTGGCACTTCTGAAGCTGTGCCATCTGGTGCTGCCTCTGCTCTCTTCCCTTTAGCCTTGCTCTTTTTGCTGCAATCGGCAGCCCCTGGTCTGCAATCGGCAGCCCCTGGTGCTGTCGGCTCTGCTGAGGCTGGAGCACCTTGGGCGCTTGATTGCTTCTTCAGAGTTGGGATTTTTGCCGGTTGAGCTTCTTTTGCCTTCTTCAACGCTTCAAGGTCAGTCTCTGAGATGAAGATGGACTCGGATTCTGGAGACGGCATGATGGACGGCTTCCTGATGTGCTCAAGTGATACGCCTGGCGGAATAGCTTGCCTTGTTGAGCCGAGCTTGGACAATGCATCTGCTGCTTCGTTGCTTGCTCTCGGCACATGGTGGAACTCACATCCTTCAAAGTACCCACTGATCTGCTGCACTAGGAAACAGTAGCTTTCCATATTTGCATTCTTTGCATCTCAGGTGCCTGTGCACTGCTGCACCACCAAATCGGAGTCACCAAAGCACTCGATATTCCGAATGCCGATTTCCTTGGGCAGCTTGATACCATGCACAAGGGCTTCGTACTCGGCAATGTTGTTTGATGCTGCGAAGTGAATTTGGAGTACATAATGTAGTTGATCTCCTCTTGGCGACGTGAGCACTACGCCGGCCCCTAGGCCGCTCTTCATCTTGGATCCATCAAAATGCATTCGCCAGCAATCCATCCCTAGAGCGGGTGGAGCATACTGAGTTTCGACCCAATCGACCAAGAAATCGGCCAACGCTTGCGACTTAATTGTTGTTCTCGGCTCATACTGGATGCCATGGTTGGCGATCTCAATTGCCCATTTGGCCACTCTTCCGGTTGCATCTCTGCTTCCTATGATGTCGGCTAATGGAGCCGAGCTGACGACCGTGATCAGGTGGGCTTGAAAATATGGCTTCAATATCTTGGCCGCCATATATACTCCATAGCACATCTTCTGGTAGTGAGGGTAGTTCTGCTTGGACGCCGAGAGCACTTCACTGATATAATACACAGATCGCTGAATCTGCTGTGCCTTGTCCATCTCGGGACGCTCCACCACCATGACTGCACTGATCACCCGATTGGTTGCCGCAATGTATAACATCATTGGCTCCTTCTCAATCGGGGCAGCCAGAATCGGCGCAGTGGAGAGCATGCGCTTGAGTTCTCGGAAGGCTTCGCTTGCCTGAGGTGTCCAGGTGAACTTCTCCGTCTTCTTCATCAGCTGATATAACGGGATTGTTTTTTCACCCAGCCGACTGAGAAAACGGCTGAGTGAGGCGAGGCAACCGGTGAATTTCTGTACTTGCTTCAGGTTCTTGGGTTGCTCCATTCGCTCGATTGCGGCTATCTTCTCGGGATTGCATTCGATTCCTCTCTCGGAAACGAGAAATCCCAAGAGCTTGCCGGCTTGGACCCCAAAAACACATTTCTCCGGATTGAGCTTGATCTGGTAAGTTCTCAGATTTGTAAATGTCTCTCGGAGGTCATCTAGGAGTGTGACTCCCTTGGCCGACTTCACTACCAGATCATCCACATAGACGTGGAGATTTCTGCCGAGTTGGGTGTGTGTGCATCTCTGAATTGTGCGCTGATAAGTGGCACCCCCGTTCTTCAAACCAAAAGGCATGGTGATATAACAATAAGCCCCGAAAGGGGTTATGAATGCAGTTTTTATTTGATCTTCCACAGCAAGTTTAATCTGGTGATAGCCAGCTGTGGCATCCAGAAAAGACAAAATCTCGCAGCCGGCCGTAGAATCAATCACTTGATCGATACGGGGCAGAGCAAACGGATCTTTCGGGCACGCCTTGTTCAGGCAAGTGTAATTGATACACATGCGCCAAGTCTTGTTCTTCTTCATCACGAGGACTAGATTCGCCAGCCACTCGGGGTAAAACACTTCCATGATGAAACCTGCAGCTTGCAGCTTCGCAGTCTCTTCGCCGATTGCCCTTCTCTTATCTTCAGAAAAATGTCTCAGGGGTTGCTTGACTGGCTTCGAGCCTGGCCGAATGTGTAGCTTGTGCTCGGCGAGTTCTCTCGGCACACCAGGCATGTCTTGTGGAGACCATGCGAAGATGTCCCGATTCTCACGGAGAAACTCGACGAGCTCGCTTTCCTATTTGTCGCTAAGTCCAGCTCCGACTACAACGCACTTGGTTGAGTCGGAGGGATCTAGAGCGATCTTCTTGCTGTCCTTGGCCGACTGAAAAGCCGATTCCTCATCTGCTCTCTTGGCTGGGCCGACTGGGAGTGGAGCCTTGTTCTGCGCTTGCGCCATTGCTATCACTTTGCCGAGCTGACGCTTCTCTGTTTCAACCACTTGGGAGTCAGCCAAACTTCCGCCAGCCGACGTGCACTCGAGGGACTTCCTGAAGTCCCCGGTGACGGTGATGACGCCGTTTGGCCCTGGGATCTTCATCTTGAGGTAAGTCTGCTATGCGTTGAACATGAACTTGGCGAATGCGGGCAATCCCAACAGAGCATGATAAGGACTGCTGAGGTCTGCGACCTTGAACCAGATTGGCTCCCTCTTGAAATTCTCCTCTGTGCCGAATATGACATCCAGCCGAATGCGACCCATGGGGGTGCAAGACAACTCAGGGACAATCCCATGGAATGTCGTCCGACTGCGCTCCAGATCCTTCTCGGTGAGCCCTAGCTTGATCAAGGTGTCTCTGTACAGGATGTTGATTGTACTTCCTCCATCGACGAGCACTCGGGAGAACTTGCATGAAAATCTTGGTCCTGCGAACAGAGCATCAACCACGAGCGGGTAGTTGCCTGGATTCGGCAAGATGGTCGGGTGATCTGCTCTGTCCCAGGATATGGCACACTCGGACCAATGCATGTACTGAGGAATCAGTGGCATGGTGGCATTGACTTCTTGAGCTCGGGCTCTCCGACTGCCCTTGTCGGTGGACTCACTGGTGAAAATCATGTAAGCGGCATCTTGCCGCGGGAACTGGTTCTGCTGCTGAGGTGGTCCTCTGTTCTGGGGTGGTGGTGGTGGTGGAGGTGGTAAAGCTTCTCCCTTTGTAATCCTTCTCACAAAGTCGCACTGCCGAGTGGTATGCGCAGACGGCCTGCCAGGAGTGTTGTGCAACTTGCACAGTGCATCCAGCATATCATCAAATGTGTACTTGGGCTTCATCTGTCCTTGTGGCCTCACATTGGGTCTCATCTTGCGACTGCCTCCTGCAGCCCCTGGATCTTCTTCATTCTGGACAGCGACCACCTGCCGATTGCCATACTGAGTATCTGGCTGCTCATCCTTGCGCTTGCCATTGTTCTGCTGATTGTTGATGTTGTTGCAGTTGTTCTCTCTTCTTTCCTTCCGACTGAGGCCTTGGTTCCCTGCATCCGACTGCGGAGCCCCTGGTGACTGAATGACACCCCCAACTCCGAGTTGGATAGGGCGCATCGCAGAATCGGATACAGCAAACGAGTTGGCCACCTTCATGAGCTCGGCAAGCGATGTGAAGTCCTTCGGAGCAACTTGTGCTTCAACATTGAATCGGCCAGGCATCCATCCATGAAGTACTGAATGGCCTGGATCTCATGGACTCCTTCGCACGAGTTCTTCAGCTTGATCCATCGAGATAGGTAATCTCGGAGGGGTTCATCCTTGCCTTGCACACAAAGAGCCAACTGTCGCGGGAGGTTGGGCCGCTCATATGTGCTCGTGAAGTTGTGAATGAATGCACTTGTGAAATCTTCCCAACAATTTACACTGTCCTTGGGCAGACTATTCAACCACGTCTGAGCTGAACCCTGCAGCATCAAAGGTGCGTAGCGGACTGCCACGCGCCAACTGCCCCCTGCAATGCGAACTGCGGTCAGGTAATCGGACAACCAATCTTCTGGCTTCACAGAACCATTGTACTTGTGAGTGTCTCTCGGCAGCGTGAAGCCTTTGGGAAACTTCTCGGTCCGAATGCGATGACCGAAACACGACGGGCCAGCCTCTCCCTCTTCATCTTCTTGAGCCTCCTTCTCCAGGAGCTCAATGCGATGCCTGGCGTCATTCTGACCGATTTGACGAGGGCCAAGTCGGGCGCTGATTGCTGGTCTTGCTGCCGACTGCTGAGGCATGTCATTGCGCCTGCTGTTAACAGCTGGCTCTTCTATTCTTCTCCTTGCCGCTGGGGGTGGCCGATTGCTCCTGACCCTACTCTCATGCCGAGATGGGGCCGGTTGCTGCCTGTTCTGGCGCGATGCATTCGGTCGCTGGCTAGCTTCCGGAATCGGCCTCACAGTTCCTCTTGACGCCCCAGGTCCTGCATTCGGATTCTCCATTGCCACAAGTCGCTGCTCCTTTGCGGCTGCCAGCAGCTCGCGCATTCGGCGTGTCTGCTGACACCGTTCATCTCCCTCTAGCTCTTCTAACTTGATTGCTATCTGCTCGGCGGCTCTCAGGTTCTTGTCAGGCGTGCTGTACGTCGGCCTCTGGACGAATGCCGACTGCGCCGGCTGCTCCGACCTCGCCGGCCTCGCTGTTTGCTCAGCTCCCGACAGTTGCTGATGGACTGCCCTACCTCGGCTTCTCAAATCTTCTAAGACTGCGGGCTCAATCGGCCGACGAGGTCCGGCATGCGCCGCGTTGTACTCTCTTGTGATAGCTCCCAGCCTACGCTCTTCTGCCAACACTTGCTCGGCCCTGCGAGCGAGGGCGAGCCGTGCTGTTTCCAGCTCAGTGTGCAGTTGATCAGGATCACCATTCCTGTTCACGGGTGTGTACAACACATCCCGCAACGCACTGGTGCCGACTCTTTCCGCGGCGTCTGCCGCCTCCTTGGCTCTCCTAGCTGCACTCGCCGCGTCGCGATTGCTTGATGAAGATGCCCCCGCCATCATGACGGTTGCGTGCACACGACCATCCTCTCCGCCGGGTGCTGCAGTGCAGCCCCTGGTCGAGAGAGGATCCGTGATGCACGAAAAGACGCGTATCTCCCTGGGGTATGCCTCGGGGAAGCTGTCGATGAAGAGGCGATGGATGCCAACCTGTAGTGACATTCCGGGCGGCAGGGATGCGCCGACCCCATACCGCGCCGAGTAGTCCACCACGTAGTCGATTGCTATTATGTTGGCATAGGTTACAACCGTGGGTGCCTCTCATTATATGAGAGCCCAAGGATACAACGTGTCCGACTCCAACACTACATGTATCCTACCCACACTACAACTCTAAGTCCAATGTAACCCAACTAGTACACTATATTCGACACAAACTCCATCTTGGCGAATATTCTCCACCACCTTGAATTTGTCCATGCGTCAAAATTCCATGTACTACGGACTTGAGTTGTCTTCTTCGTAGCTTACCGAGAGCTACCCGACGAGTCTGTCCCAGACCCGCCGCCTCCGTGAGATCCTTCCGCTATTCCTGCAACTCCAGACTCCGTGACTCCACCTGCAATAGTGCCCCCTTGCAACTTGTAAAGATGCGAAGCCATCCTCTCTCCAATCATCACGGTCACCTCATCTTCCATGATATTCAAGGTCTTCTTATTTCGATCGCAACTGAATTTCATACCACCATTGTCGTCGATATGTGACGGCAGATGCCATGGGGATGGCTAAAGTGAGGGGAAGACGCGAGGAAGAAGATGTCGATGGTGCCGGAATCGGGTTGGGCACAAACACGATGACGGACACCACGATGTACCCAGGTTCGGGGCTCTCCGGAGAGATAACACCCCTACTCCTGCTTGTCTCTTCTATACCAATGGAACTGAACTACAATAACTGCTTCTCTATCTACTCAGGGGAAGGTGAGAGCCGCCGTGGGCAAAGCTCTCTCCTGCTTCCCTGAGGAGGAACTACGAGCAGTAAATTAACTGAGCGAGATGTGAGTAATGGTGTGAATGTAGTGGATCGTCCCTCACGCAGGAGGGGTACCCCGGGCTCTTATAGTGTGAGCCCGGGGTAAATCGGTAACTTCACTGCCGATTGGGCCCAGCTGTCATCCTCTAATCGGCTGGGGGCCACCGACTGCTCCTCTCCGGGTGATCCGGACCCGACGAGCGGCGGCCCATGCTGTAGACTCGTAGGGCATGATGGTGAACAGTGGAGCTAGGAGGTGCGGTCTTGTCGTCCTGTCCGCGGAATCGGCAGAGAGGTCGGCAACGCATCTCTGCCAGATCTTCGATGTGACTTGGCTTCTCTGCCACCCCGATCTCTCGGGATTGTGCATTTATGACCTCGTACTTGGACCTTCGACTGGTCTCGGGGTCAACTTCTCCAGGGGCGGTAAGTTGTACCGATTGCGCCTATGCCGACTGGTGGCCTTGGCAGGGTCGATTGCTCTAGGCTATCGGCCGCGTCGATGCCCATCTCGGCCCAGCTGCGGGCCAATCGGATGATCGTCTTGGTGATGAAAAGGGTGGACCGGTTGCGCCTGGGCCGACTGCTGGCATTCGGTACGGCTGATTGCCTTGGAGCAATCGGCCGTACGCCTGCCCAGCTCGGCCCAGCTGCAGCCCAATCGGTCCATCCTTGTCTTGAAAGGTTGCTTTCGCTTGGGTGAGCCTACCCGGGTACCAATCCCCCCGACAACCATCATGAAGAACTCCAAGCGAAATTAGATTCTTTCTTAGCCCCGACACATGCCTGACTCCCCGAAGCATCCGCTCAACTCCGTCAAACATCTTGATTTTGATGTCACCTATTCCAGCAACACGATAACATGTGTTATCGCCCACATAGGCTGAACCAAACTCACCAGACTTGTACGAAGAGAACTACTCCCTGTTGGGTGTCGCATGAAAAGAGCTAGCTGAATCTAACATCCACGCTTCACTTTCGGTTGACCGCTTGTATGATACTACGAGACCATCGCTACTGCTGTCTGAGTCATCACCACGAGCTGCCACATTAGCACTAGATCCACCATACAGATCTTCTTCGGCGAATTCCCATCCATCACATGATAAATAACCTCAGCGTCCATCTTAGCTGGCTTAGCATACCACAACACCTTCAAGCATCCCTGTTGTGCCAACAAATCTTTCACCCGTGTCTACCATAACCCAAAGTTTCCAGTTCCGTTGAACTTCTCCACCTCAAATCTGGTACTCTTTGGTGTCATGATTCTTCGTATAGCTGACACTGAAAATCTATCTCCAGCTTCCTCTTACGTGTACTAGTATCTTCACGTATAGTGGCTCTGGCTCAATCCCCAGACGCTAGCTTTTCTTTGCCTCTGCCTTTGCTTTCCAACTAGATAAGGGGGCGCGGCAAGCCGCGCGTTGCCCGCCAAACCGGCAGGCAACAAAAAAAATGAAAATTGATAGGGTAGTTAGTGTGAAATCTAATCATAAAAAAAATACTTTAAATCATGGGTATTGCAAGAATGTAGAATGCATTTGGATATATAGAGAAAATGTTACTCCCTCCGATCCATAAAAAGTGTCGCACATTTTGTACTAAGTTAGTACAAACTTTGTACTAAGTGAGCGACATTTTTTATGGATCGGAGGGAGTACTAATTAATAGGAAACTCTTTTGCATCATCGCAAAAGTAACAAGATCTCAATGCTTGTTGTGTATTACAATCTGAAATTATGGTCAGATCAAAGTGCAGTGGCACGACAATAAGCAGCCAAATATATGCATATTTTAGTACACAAGATGTTATTTTGTTTACATAGGTTGAAATATAAAGTTTAGATATATGAAGCAAGCTTCTTTGCCCCCATCAGTACACTGCTTGCCGCACCGTATCCGCTTTCAGACGTCCAGTTTGACAGGAGCACCATTCATACAACATTCACCAAATATGATGCAGCAGAAAAAAGGTGAGAACTAAACATATTAGTCTTGACCATCTAGCTTAGAAGCATAAAATTATCCAAAATATAATTGGACTATTGCTGTGAATCAATTCGTCCAGGAATATTTGTGCCTATCACAATTAAATTTTCATATTATACGAGGACAACTGATGATTAGAATTTCAGAATAGCCCCCCAAAGAGTTCAAAGAGAATAAATAAGAGAATCTTCCATCATATTTCAACGTTGTTATTAAATAAGAACTTAAATCATTGTCCATGCAACACTTCCATTCCATTATCCATGACATAGATCATGACTATAAACATCAATGTATCTCCAATTGTTTATACGGTTTGTAGTAGGTTTTAATTGTATGAAAACATCTGAAAGTTTGTTTAGGGCAGTTCCATATACGTGAATCATCACTTTAAATAACTAAGCATTAAGGCTGAAACCACGCTACCCAAAAAGTTAACAAAAATGTTAATACAATAAATTGCAAATGCATTATTTGTGTAACCTCTTGCATAGTAGAATTCAAAAATATGTGTTATTAACTCAATACTCAATTAGGTGCAGAGCTAATTTCTTTATACAAAGACTTTAAGGGCCCATAGATGGTATGTAAACCCAAATCCCCTAACTTGAAAAGCTGGAAAATGAAGGTGGAACAAATAAACAACCAATGGAGACGCCAGCAAGACGCCAGGGATGCATGGAGACACAAAGTCACGGGCAACCAACCTGGAAGACGGAATCAAGCAGAAAGTAAAAAAAAGTAACAGAGCAACGTATATATAACAGATGTTAATCCAGTTGTAGTAGCCGGCGAGGCGAGAGACGAAAAAGGAGAAAAAACAAAGCTCCTAAGAACAGAAACAAAAATAAACATGAAACATAAATTCTGAATTTGAGCACAAGCATATCATGATCAACAAGCACACTATAGTAAACAAGACCATACATGCTATGGTCCAACATATTTGCTATACAGTAGAGATAAAACAATGGGAGTATTTCCTCAAATTCAAATTCAATACATGTTTATCTATCTAAAAACTTAACATCATGCCGTACACCTTATATGAAAGAACATAAGATTAAAAAAGGAATATAAATTAACTTGATCTAAAAACAACGGTGCAGAGATGTTTTTTGCTAGCTTATACTGCGGAGCTTGCACATGAGGTGGCACATCTTGTCTAGTTAGATTCCTCCAACAATCTGAACTCCTATGAATTCCTCCTTAGCTATGCAAATTCTATTGTTAGACAAATATCAAAGCATTACTTTTTAGGCATTACACTGAATGGAAGAGTGGTAATTGGCATGCCCAAGTTGTATAGTGTGGATTATCATACTTCAGGTTGGCTGGTTTAGAAAAACTTATAGGTTATGTAGGTAGTACTCGGTGAGCAGATTGATGTTTGTTTCATTTAAGGTACCCAAAATTGCAACTATTTTTTATTAACAGTCGCCCCCCATGGACATCACAATTTTCTTATGACCAAGCCTAGCTCAATTCTTAATTAAAAAATTTAATATGAAACAACTGTCAGGTGCATTGGACGTCTCAGCAATGTTAACAAAAGGCATGGTTCTTATACAAGAAGAAAAATAATGTTCTAAATTATCTTCAGCTATACACTTTACATTGACCAATGAAATTAAGTACAACCAAGCAGTATCATGTCTGTAACATATTCAGTTGTTGCTTTTCTCACCTATCAATGGCTAATGTCTTCACGGGTGTATTAGAATTGAAAATTACCTAGCTGCGAAGGGAGGTGTGCCATGTGTGTATGCACACAACCTGCTTATATTTGAACTCCGGCGTGTATGTGCTTTATTAATCAGAGTATCCTGGTTGAAATAAAAACCTGCATGATAAATCAAATATAATTAGTGTGGTTTTATCTCCATTCTTTCAAGGATAGAAATAGTTGGATCCATTGGCTCTTGTGACTCAACAAAATTCAGAAAACTGTACTGAATAAGAAAACTGAGCTAGTCGATAAGTAAAAACCATAACTTAATAAGAAAATGCACACATAAGCATGGTACTCTAATCAAGAAGTAATTTTCAGCTTGATGCATATTGCATTTTATCAAGCAGTATGTCAACTGACTGAGTATTTTCTACTTCAACAGATTATTACTCCAGCACAAGCTTGTCAGTAAATACTACAATAAAACCAGCAGGTTCAGAGTACCTGCAATGCAGTAACCAACAACCATGAATACCAGCAAACACAGTAACATCAGCAGCCCGTAAGTGATGATGAAGTTTGGGGTTGACCTCAACCAGGTTGTCGAGCACCTGCTCCAGGCCAGTGGTATGTTGTCCTGCAGAAACAGAGGTAACAACACCAGCTTCAGGAACGAACTTGGAACCATGATTGAACGACAAGTGAAAGATAGGCACTGACGAGCAGAGCAACAACGAATTTTGGAGGAAATAGCAGCGCGTCATCCACATCCACATCCACATTGAATCCAACACAGAGGGAGATGGAGAGAAGAAGGGACCTTGATGTTGGAGTAGCAGGCATCTCCTCATGCGGAACCGCACGACGAGAACGTGGCTGACCTGCTCGATCTGGTCATCCTCCAAGCATCAGCCAACGCGCCTCCCCTGCCTCGCTGGTGGTGGGCGTGCCGGTCCCTCCCTTGGCTCCTCCGCTCCCGCATCGTCCCGGCAGGTCGCCGAACTGGAGGTCATCGGCTACATGGAGGGGAAGGCGGCGACAACGATAGAGAGAGGGGAGAATGGACCAGAGCGAGAGGGGTAGCCAAAGCGCAGCGGCAGCGAGAGGGGGAGGGACTGACAAGGGCGAGGAGGTCATCAACGGGCACCAGAAGGTGCGACATCGCGAGGAGCAGCCGTAGGCACCAACCACGGCACGGCTGCCGGGGCAGCCGGGAGCCGTCCGCGATGGAGGCGGGTCGCGCGGAGCGTTGCTTTGGTCCTCCAACCGTTGGGCTCGCTCGCCGTTCCCTCACCTCATCCTCTTCGCTGGCCTGCTCCAGGAGAGAGGGGGCGGTGGCGCGGGAGAGGAGGCGGAGACGACACGGTGAGGCAGAGCAGAGAGAGGGAGGCGACAAGATGGTGGCGGCTAGGTTTTCACCGCCCGGGGAAAAGGTTAACTTGGTTGTGAATGTTGCATATATAGGCTGGCTTGAAAGATGAAAATACCCATGTGCTGAGACAAAATAACGCTTGATGCCACCGCTTTGTTCCCAGTCGTCCAGTGAAGCGATCCAACGGCCGCAGGTGCAAGTGACCTGAGAAGCTCCCTACTCCCGCACGAATCATCTATTGGGATTGGGATGGATGCGCTTGTATCGCTGATGGATTTTTTTTCTTCTGCCAAGTTGATCTGTTGCTTTGCCTGTACAGGTACAGCCACGGCTCCTTTTAACTTGCGTGTATACATCTATACCAGTCCGGCTCGGACACAATATCTACCGGGACTCGGTCCCGTTTTCTTTCCAAACAAATTCGATGTTGTATCCGCCTCAGCCTGGGTAATTCCCTCCGTGCGCGACGCAGGTGCAGCTGCACGCCCACGATCGCGCCTAAACTTGGCCCGCTTTCCAGCTACCGCCGCCTACGCTCGCACGATCGCTAGCCGCACGTATAGCTGGTAGATGTTCACGACCATACCCTTCTTGTTGATCTGCTTTTCATCCTCTAGATCAATCTGCCCTCGATCTTCAACCTTGCTCATGATACCGCTTGTTAGAATATATCTGAAGCGCATAGTAAATTATTCGAGTATCAAGCAATCACACGAGGCACGACACCGAGATTTGTTAACGAGGTTCACCGAACATCGGCTACATCCCGGGGCCTGACTATGGGTGCTCTTCCCCATGACACCGCTACAATACCGCACATCGACCATCCGGGCGCCGGCACACACGGCCGGCTCCCCTGTGTGCCTGTGCTATTATGTTGGCATAGGTTACAACTGTGGGGTGCCTCTCATTATATGAGAGCCCAAGGATACAACGTGTCTGACTCCAACACTACACGTATCCTACCCACACTACAACTCTTAGTCCAATGTAACCCAACTAGTACACTATATTCGACACAAACTCAACACTTATGGCAAACTCTCAACTTAGCAATGCTTGGGACCGAAGAACCTATGTATGGAACAGTCTGGAATACTCAGCATCAAAGATGTACAGAGAAATTAATCGTCAATATAACCCCCAGTATATCTTCAAAAATATTTAGAAGAATGATGCAATGCTAAGGCATAAGATCTTCATTTGTCTCCTCATCTATGACAGAGTGAACACCAGAAATCTGCTTAGGCCTTGTACAATGCAAGGTGCTTAGGGAAGTGCTTAGCAAAATAAACCGATCTTTTTTGTAGCACTAGTGCTTATTTCTATAGGAGAGGTGCCTAACTAAGCGTCTATCCTTTACATCTAAGCACCAGTGCTTAGAGAATAATCTGGTTTTTTCTCTAAGCACCTTGCATTGTATATGGTCTTAGAAGGAAGACATTTCACCTGCCATCATACTCATGTGAACCGTAGCCGAGGAAGAAACATCACAACATCTTTTCTGGAATTGTGAATTTGCACTGTCATGTTGGAACACAATCACAAATAGATCTAGAGCCTTCTCTTCTTTTGGAGAACTGATCAGTTTAACTAGAAATTGCCAAAAGGAATTGCATGGGAGATTGTAATTATGGGTTGCTGAAACATTTGGACTCAACGCAACAATTTCATATTCAAAAACATTCCACCAAGCATCACTCTTTATTACAGATTTGGCTACTAGAGACTTTTCAATAATCATGATTTGTGATAGAAGTGGCATTGGCTGATTTTTTTGAGGTTTTCTGTATCTGTACATTTGTGAATATTACTTTTAATAAAATACCGTAGAACAATTGTTCTACAGTCTGAAGACCTAAAAAACAGTGAATGTTACAATGCGCATACGACACATCGGTACAAATTAAAACAGAGGCAAATCAGTTGTATGACAACTAGGCCTGATTCTGGTATAGTGTAAATCTGTTCTTTCAACTTTTGTGCATCCTTGTCCAGCATAGCTAATACACTTACTGATAAGTTGAAAACTTCAATTTCAATTGATCGCTGCTAGTTCTAGGAGAAATGTAAACAGCTGGGAACACTTCGATCGTGTAGGCATCATTGAGATCCAATCCAACTCCTACTCCAGATCAATATCCAACACTGATATTCCCTCCTCATTTCCGATCACGAGCCTACACAATTGACACATTCTGGATTAGAAATTTGAAAAAGACGAAGACGAAGTCGCTGAAGGAGATGCCGAAGACAAAAACTAGCACTATACACATTTGATCCTTCTCTCATATATACTAAAGGTCCTTTTAATTACTCCAAATATTTTAATGACACCTGTTTTAGAAACTGTTTTCATAATGCTGGAATTTTCCTAGATTCAAGAAGAAACTGAAACATCCAACTGAATTCATGGGCTCATAGGATTCTTATTCAGATTGGAAAAGGTACTCCCTCCATTTACTTTTAGTCTGCATATAAGCTTTGTGCCAAGTCAAACTATCTATAGTTTGACCAAACTTTGTTAAGATAGTATTAACTTTCACAATACCAAAGCAATATCATGTGATTCGTTATGAAATGTAGTTCGGTACTACATATATTTTGTATTGTAGATGTTGATATTTTTGTATATAATTTTGGTCAAACTTTACAAAGTTTTCTTAACACAAATCTTATACGCGAAGTTAAAAAAAAAGGAAGGAGTTGTAAATATCTAATTGAAGAAAAATGTTAGTTTGCTGTAACTTAGTGTCTCTTCCTCTGTACTAAATCTTTTCTCAACAAGGTAAAAATGTTACAAGAAAATCCATTACCTCCCTGAGCCTGTAAATCCAATATGTAGAGGCTTCTTTCGCAAACTTGGATAGGCCTTCTTGAACCTGTACACGCGGGAAGCGCATGATTATTAGTTCGATATATTCTAGTGTAATACCATATCATATATAAGTGTAGGCAAGGTATCTGGGCACCTAGATGTCCCAAATGGCCGTCTTAGGCACCTTACCTACAAACCGTTGGATCATACCTTGATTTCGTTGATAAATGAGGTATGCATTAATACCTTTTTAAGTAAGATATGTATTAATACCTAGAATTAATGTATATTTGTAAATAGATATGTACTAATACCTAGAATTAATGTATAATTAGGAAACAAAGAAAACATACCTTATATATTTACCGAAAAAGGCTTTCGCCCCGCTTTATAGATAAAGTCATGATCTGATACAAACACACGCCCACACCACACACTACGCACACACCCTAGGCAAGATACAAAGGTGCCAGGCACCGCCACACCACCCTAAGACTACACTCAAGATGAGAGAGGCGGACAACAATGAAGCGAGGGATCCAAGACGGTGCCTCCTAGAAGGGTACACCCACGAAGCCGCCACCGTCCGATCCAAAAATCGAGTTTTCATCTGGAGCATCGAAAGAAGGGTGAACAACACGACGGCGCCTACAGGTAGGGGAACGGCATCCACGGACGCCGCCACCATCGGCCAATACAAGGACTGGGCGAGTGGAATCCTCCGGTGCACACCCCTCCAATGATCCCCACTCCACCAATCACCCGCAACCATGTCGCCCTAGCTACCATAGCTGCCCGACTGCACCCGAATCACGCAATCCGCCCACGACCAACGCGACTGCCACCATCAGGTCGCCGCCCTACATCTTGTCTACCCTGAGCACATCCAAAGGAGGTGGCTTTGAGCAGAGCAGCCAACCACCACACCGGGAAAACCAACGTCAGCCCCGCCTCGAGCATCGCTGGATCTGCAATCAGGGAGCACCAGGCTCGGGATCGAGGAGGGGGATGAGTGGTTCGCAGAATCTACCGGCACCCCTTGTGCTGGCAATGGGCGACTAGCGGCCCCACTGACACTCTCCGTGTCAGCGATGGGCGGCTCTGCGAGTCTCCCCTATTGACCCGCCCATTGAACTCACCAACGCGAGGCCATCGTCCACCGCTCCTCTGCCAGAGAGGATCCTCCGTCCTGCCACGACCGCCGGCAAGGGAAGGTCCCCGGAAAGCTCCACACGCCGGTCGCCCATCTGCCGCCACCCAGGAGCACCAAGATGAGGGACAACCAGCAAGACCAGTCGACCACCACCCCTGCGCTGCCTCCCCCGGCCACCATCCCGGCGCCAAGGCAAGGGAGGCCGACCGCGGGCCAGATCGCCCGCAACACACCCGCGCAGGGGACAGATTTGACGCCGTCGATGAGGAGGACGCGGCCGCCCCTGACCACCAGGCGTACACCACTCCGCCGCCAGTCACGCCACCACGCCGCCACCGCCAGAGTGCTGACGAGCCGGAGCGTAGCATGTATATACCTTATATATGATACGGTGTGCATGTGTTTCAGTTTTGCAGGCTGTACTTATGTTGCTCAAAAAATATCCTAATCGATTGGTAGCTAGAAGGTTAAAGAGGAAATGATATATGGGATAGTGAAAATATAAGGTTCTAGAACAGAAATTAGTATATAGGACTAAATGACTTAGATGTTGATCAAAATCTATGGACAAATGCACCCAACAGTATATCCTTGCAAAATATAAGGTGCTGCTATCGTCCAGTTGTCGAGCAACAACACCGGACATGCCGTGATTTTGAGGGGTGACTCCGTAACTGGGTTTCCGGTAACACGAGTGCAACTGTTCAAGTTTTTTTTAGCACTACAACTGTTCAAGGTTGATCTCATCATGATCGGCGTGCCGCTCGCCGAGGAGGATGATTCCTACAACACGGGCTCCTTTAACCCTCCACAATTCTTCGGCTGCAATAGCCCTCGGATGCATCCCACGCAGCCACCAAATTTTCCTCTTAGCCATTCTCGCTGTCAGCAAATGCAGAAGAGCTCTCTAACAATCTGGCGACATGCATGCATGTGGCTGCAAACCAGTGTAGCTATCACTCGATTTTTTTTCTCTTCAAACTAACCGACATCGAAAGTTATGAGGTGTTTTTGAAACAAAACATGTCACGTCACCATTCCAACTATCCGACGATGGGCTGTGCTTTTAATCCCGGGTGCATCTCCCGCTGTTAAAGTACGTAATGGGCCTGGGCCCGTTAGTCTTAAGGTTAATTAGAGACAAGGATCGTTTGCTTAGGGTTCAAATAAAGTCTTGCTTAGAAGTCAAGTAAACCTCTTTATATAAGGAGAGGGGATGTATCAATCTAATCAAGCAAGAATTAAGAAGGAAAACCATTCCCTCTTGCCCGGCCGTGGACCAAGGTCCTCGGCCGGCCCTCTCGCACCCTCGCCGCTCTCTCTCTCCCTCCCAAACCCTAGTGCCATAACATCTGGTATCAGATTGCTCTGGTTCGATCATGTCTTCGTCGCCGGCCACCCCATCCCTTCCACTGCCGACCACCACCACCACCGCCCCGCTGATCGCCACGTCCAGCAGCGCCGCCGCAGCGATGCCCGCGGCTGCCGCCGCCGCGCCGTCCATCGGCGGCTTCTCTCCCGATGAGCTCAGCGCCACCTGACCGCAGCGGTCCAGGGGATCAGCCTGTACTTGGCGAGTTCCCCCGCCACCGGGCCGCCGCCGCTGCCGTGGCAGCAGCCGCAGCTGCCCCTGGCACCCGCCGTTCCAGGCGCCGTCAGGCGCGCTCGCCGGGAAGCCGCCGCCTACGACCGCCACCGGGCCGCCGCCGCCGCTGCCGTGGCAGCAGCCGCAGCTGCCCTGGCAGCCGCCATTCCAGGCGCCGTCGGGCGCGCTCGCCTGGCAGCCGCCGCCTACGACCGCCGCTGAGACGTCGCCGCAGCCGCTGTTCGTGCCCAGCGCCGCCGGGCAGGCTGCCGCCGCCACGCTGGGGGTGCCTCTCACCACCGCCGTCCAGGGGATCCACCTCTTCCTGGCCGGCCACTACGGGCCGCCGCCGGCCGCGCCATCAGCCGCCGCCAACGGGCCGGCGCTGCTGCCGTGGCAGCCGCCGCACCAGGCGGCCTCCGCCGCGATCTACGGGCCGTCGCAGCCGACGCTGCTGCTGCCGTCGCCGACAATCGCCGCTGGCCACCTTCTTTCCCACCGGGGTGCTGCTGCTGCAGCAGCAGCAGCTGCTGCCGCCGCCACCAACGCCACAGCAGCAGCTGTTGTCATCACCGCTGCCGGCATGGCTCGCCAGGTCGGTCGGGCCGGTCTATACGACGACTTCGGGCCAGCCCTACCTTCCGCCGGCCACCACGACGCCCCCGGTACTTCATTATGGCGTACACTCGAGCGTCGGGGGTCACTACGACAACGTGGACGGCCCCCTCTTCCACGGCAGTGCCTTGATGCCCGCCTACACGGCCCCGACGCCCTCTCTGTACCGTACAGAGGCGGCACCTTCGGCCGCCGGCCACGCCCAGCCGCCGTCCCTGGGCGCTCCCATCCAGCAGATCACGTTCCCGCCATCGCCGTCACCGCTTTCAGCTTGGATCGCTACCCGTCATGTGTCGGCAGCGGTGAGGCTGCAGGCTGCTGCGCGCGGCCTGTTAGCGCGTCGGCGTGTGCGCGAGATGCGTGCTCTGCATCTGCAGGTCCTCCAAGTTGCGCTTAGCTGCGCAAAGGACGTTGATCTCGTCCGCTGCGTCAGGGCTCTTGGGCATGCAGTTCCCCCCACGGGCGGCGGGCATGCTGTTTTTCCCGCGGGCAGTAACCTCCAAGTCTGCGCCATCGACAGTCATCCGGCGGGGAGAAGGCATGGTGTCACCGACAGGAGCACACCACGTAGCACCACTGCATTCCGCCGCCGGCCGCCGCGAGGGCTCCTTTTGTCCCGATGGTTTCCATGGGATCCAGGTGGTTGTACACGTGCACGTCCGACGGGCGGATGGTGTCCACTTTATGTTTAGGGGTAAAAAATAAAGCGTCCCAATCCATTTCAGGTTGCGAGTAATAAAACAAGCCGAGATGTAAAAGGCTTGTTTTTAGGTGTTAGGTTTGCGTTGCGTCAAGTCATGGTTATAAGTTGCTTAGGTTGCAGCTCGATGACGAGCTGCATGTCCAGGTGGGGTGTAGTGTTAAAGTACGTAATGGGCCTGGGCCCGTTAGTCTTAAGGTTAATTAAAGATAATGGTCGCTTGCTTAGGGTTCAAGTAAAGCCTTGCTTGGGAGTCAAGTAAACCTCTCTATATAAGGAGAGGAGATGTATCAATCTAATCAAGCAAGAATTAAGAAGGAAAACCCTTCCCTCTTGCCCGGCCGTGGACCAAGGTCCTCGACCGGCCCTCTCGCACCCTCGCCGCTCTCTCTCTCCCTCCCAAACCCTAGCGCCATAACACCCGCCAAGGTCAGTGACCTCCCCAACATGTCTGACTGAGCTTTGCTACATCTGCAAACAATTACAAGGGGAAGGAGCTTACAGGGTGAGGTGGCTGTTTTTTATTGGTTGTTAATGGGCCACGGCCCCACCCCCTTTAATTAAGGGGAGCAGTTATAATTAAGAGATGAAGATATCTATAAGTTCCTGTATCTATCCTGTAAGTCTAGCATTTTTGCCCAAAAATGCTAAACATACAGGTCTTTACGGATCTTCTACGGAGCTGTTTCCTTCGTTTACTTTGGTCCCCCTTCAACCCAGGTGGAGCCCGGTTTTGTTCCTCAGCAGTCATCAATCCGTAAACCTCATGTAGAAGCCTGTACATGTAGCATTGTTGATCATCCCCCCCCCCCCGTTTAAAAAAAACTACACTGACGGTAAAAGGTGTGAAACCGAGGATGCAATTACATTTTTGCCATCCATAATATTTTCTATGCACGGGCAAAAACAAAGACTCATGTGTCGCTCCCGCTGCCGGGGAGAAACCCTAGAACATCCTCGTCGCCACCCTAAAGTCCACGCCATCTCCCCTCGCCGTCGCCGCAGAGCACCACCGAGCAAAGCCTGGGTGGCGTTGGTGCCGGCAGGTCCTTTCCCATCTCACGAGGAGCACGGGCAATGCGGCTCGCCTTGGAAATGCGAAGACGGCGTGGCTTGGTGTGTGGCATGAGCGACACGGCGAGCATGGTCGGGAGTGGGCTGCCACGGGCGAGCGAGGCCAGACCAGTGCTGGCGCGGAGGCGGCCTTGCACGGGTGACCGCGTGCGAGCGCGGCCAGGACGAGGCGCGCAGCTCGGGTGAGCGGATCTGGGTCGGTCGGCGCGACTTTGGTTTGATCCAGGGAGATGCTCAAGACGGAGGTGCGGTGGGGGGTGTGGCTGGATCTTGGTGTTGGGAGAAGAGGTACCGGTGAAAGACGCACTCCGGTGATGCCCGGAGTCGACGATGACGGCATTTTTGGGCGTCGTTTCCCTTCTTGAAGGCATCGATGTAGCCATCTTCGCCTCCCTTCTCGACATGCTCTGGGGAAACTCTAGATTTGGTTTAGAGGATCGGATGATGTTGGTGTTCTAGCTATTCTTGGCGCTGAATTCCCTCTTGAGGGCATTATTTTGGAGGTTGATCCGGTCAGCGGGACTCGTGGCTCGTGGATTTCTTCGACGATGGAAGGTTGGTTCATCATCTGGCAAACGTGAGGCCGATGGTGTTCTTCCTGTCGGCGGTGGCAGCTGGAGCATCCTTCACATGCGAGGAGCGGCGGACATGCTATGTCTATCAACCTTGTAGGATCGGAGTGGCATATGTTCGTCTTCCTTCGGACATATCGTTCCTCTCTGTTGATGTCGATGTTGGTAGATATGCGTGTGGCAGCCCAGATGATGGGTTTGGCCTTCTGACATCTTGTTTGTATCGTGGTGCTTTAGACATAGGTTGGTTGGTGTGGCTTGCAATTGTTTAGGTTTTCGCTCGGTTTTCCTTTAATCAACCAAGCAGTTCGAACCCTTGTTCCATCTTTTTTTATAATAAATATAAAAGTTTTTCTGTTATCGGTCGAAAAATATTTTCTCCACACATGCATAGTACATGTTACGTTCCACACAAAAAAATTGGGTGCAAACTGACAATCAGGTACACCTGTTGATGTATCTTTTGCTGGTAAGCTAGTAGTGAGAAACCTTATCCGACACAATTTATTTATCTGTTTCAAAAATGAAAAAATAAAAGGAAATGATACAGTGCACCGCCGCATACTAGTGTGTTCATGCGACTGCTGCATGCAAAGGATGGGGAGGAAAGGCCAGGCATGCAAAACTATTAGCTCACGATTTACATCATCACATTAAATAAGTTTTTTGAATTTTTAAAAAGATTTATCTTACAAACCATGAACCCGATTTGCATTCCGTTTCCACCATCAGGTTTGTTTTCACGAGAGATTCGAAACAAGATCTCATGTTGATATGTTTCGACGAATTTTTTTGTCATCGTCAGTTGCCAGATTAGGCCATCCTAGTTGTCATTTTTACCGTCAATTGTTGCCACAAATGTTTCTACATAGTTACCGAAGAATAGTTTCGTACGCTTAAGCTTAGGATACAACCCGATAAAATAAAATGGAAACTCAAACTGATAAAACTGGCAAGAACAATAAACCATCATGTCCATTAGATGTAAAGAATATGGTAACCGAACATAATTAAATCGGCAACCAATCATTCAAGAACATGACAAGAATTGGGTATAAATAACATGACAAGTATGGATGCTTTTTAGGTGATTCTAAAGAGAAACAAATACAAATAACATAAAACAATTTTTTTCATTTATGTATATTAGTGTGCAGTGATTTGACAATCAAGTTGGTATAATCTGACAACTATATGAATAATTATTAGGTAAGTAAGTAATAATAATGTGGCAAGTACTGATAAACAAGATTGTCAAAACATATTGACATGGAATCTAGTTTTGAAGATCTCGTCGCGAAAAAATATATGGTACCAACGGATCGTCAATTGAGTTAACGGTTTGAAAGATAAAAAAATTCAAAATTTTGAAAACACAAAAACTGACACGTTTGACATCTCTAATAGTACTAGTATGCAGGGGAAAGAAGCCGCCACACCATATAACGTAGGTGCGACGCCATTCTGTAGTTAGGTCCATAAATAAATAGATGTCTTATGTACGTACCTGTAGGTAATGGAGTCCCACACGAGAATATTCCCATCATTTGAAGCGGTAACTAATACCGGATGCGTTGGGTGGCAAACAACAGCACGGATTTTCTCGCTATTTGGCGGGGTAACGAGTACATATGTAGGTGTAAGTTCCGGCAGATCGCTTATCTGATTCAAGACAGACAATAAATCACCTATAGATTAGTGTCACGTTATATATGTATGTATGCACATATATTGCACTATCATGCTCATACAAGTGCAACAGTCTCATCGGTGTAGGTGAAGTGCCGATCACCGATGTAGGAGAAACGACGATAGTCAGGCGTGCCATCTTCCGAATTTACTGTCCTTGTGGAGATAGGATCAAGATGACCAATTTTCCACATCTAATTTCAAGCACAGAGAAACAAATCAGAATCAAATTTATGGTACGCACGAGAGCAAATGAAGTACTTCCTCCGTTCCATAATAACTGTCGATAAAACGGATGTATCTAACACTTAAATCTATCTAGATACATCTATTTTAATAACAATTAATGTGAAACGAAGGGAGTACTAAATAATTGAAGGTTGGCTAGGAAGAAAGACAAACCATGAGTATCCCACCCCGATGATAACTAGCGAAAGTGTTGGTATGTCTGGGGTTAAACATGACCTGTATCACAGGGGTTAGGATATCATATGAACCGGTACAAGACCAGTTGCAGCTCCAGTCCCAAAGCCTTAACGATTGAAGATATCTACATGTCGACAAAAGGACCTGCCGGGATGGGTGAACTGCCAGAGAAGTGACACCACCAAGGTGAGCTCTGAATTGCTTGACATGAGCCATTGCGGGACATGTGAGCACATGGATGCACCCATCCGTGTCTCCGATTACAACCCAATGCTTTCGAGCGATAAACTGAGCCATATTCTCGGTAGAATTTCCACCCTCCGCCTCATATTCTCCTATTTTCTCATTGGTCTGCCAGTTCCAAATGTAAATTTTGCCTTCTGTTCCAACAATCAACACCCTGTGCATGTTAGATAACAGAAAATTATACTAGCTGATAGAAAGGGTTACATTTATTAAACCCAATGTTCACGATCGATCAATACAAATAATATTAATTAATTTACTCACCATGGTTCCGTGGGATGCACATCCATGGAAATGATAGAAATATTAGAAAGGGCTTCTTCTTCTTTTTTTCTTCTTTCTTGCGGGTGAGAAAGAGCTTCTTCTTCCCGGCATGAAGTATCCGCCAGTAACTGATACATGCATGCAACCACAATCAACCCTGGTCATTTGCTTGGAGCAAATTAACTAGTAATAATGTAGTCACCAAACCATAACATATACTTACAGATCGATCGACATCTTCGGAGACGACGACAGCATTTAACATTGTCCTGTGCAGCTCAAACCCAAACAACTCATGGGCTGCCTTCACAAGATCTTCTCCGGACGCGTTTTCTTCTAAAGATAACGTTGAGAGCTGTTGTCCGAGGACGTTTGTATCGGACCCTGCGATTAACACCAGTAACTCGTACTTGTCCATGCCTGAGGGAATCTCTTCTTCCGCGTTCATGTGCAATGTGATAACCGTAGTGGACATTGCATGCAGAACACGGTGTTCTCTTTCTGTGTACATATCCAGATCTCCCGGTGTAATCGCCCAGAAGCCAAAACAATCTGTCTTGTTGATCACACTCAGGTGGCAATGCATCTGCTCGTTTGGCACGAAGGGGAACCTCAGCTCCCGAGGGTACACGTCCACCAGCTCAGTCCCAGGGAATGCAGTGCATGCGGACTGCATGTATCAAAGAGTGGTTGAGAGAATGCAACCAGGCATGGAATGCATGCATGCATGCATGAACAAACTTTCACGGGAAAATAAGAACCACATCTTAAATACATCCAGTTACCTGGTTTATGGAAGACCGTGGAATCATGTTCTCCAGCTCGTCGAGGTCACGAATTACCTCGTGTATCGTGGGTCTGTTATGTTTATCATGGTTCGTACAATTTCGAGCTATTTCGGTGCACATCCTCACCCGTGGACAGTCCATGTCTAACGATTCATGTTCATCCCACTGCAAATTAAGTTTAAAGCATGATGTAGTGAGTAGTGACTAATGAGAGCAGCATTCACCCATATATGCTAAGAAATATAGAAAATTTTCAACATCCATATTGCAGACATTCTGTGCGCCATGCATGATTCACTTGACCACTACTGTTATTCTTATTTTTTTACATGACACCTAGTCTTATTTTAGGTAGTCCAAGAAATGCAATAAGACACTACTAGAAACTTTATTCACTGATCCCACACCAAGATTTCCATCTCCATCAGGTAAACGAAACACTAGCAAGACTTGTGGCTACCATCGCTTATATATGACAATTGACAAGCTAGACCCATACGTTAGGTCCACATTGAAGCTGACTCGGTGGTCAACTAGGGCTGACATTCATCGGGGGCGTACTTGATGCGGCATAAGACCTTGCGCAATGGAAGTATTATAGCTAGTATCATGCATGTCAACTAAGCAAATTTAATGATGTGGCATAGAATTAAATGAAGAAAGAGAGTGTTGAGTATCATATTATGATACCGTATCATAATAAATGCTAAGCTAGTGTCTTGCATGGCAATAAATAATACTACTTATGATACTAACCTTATGATACTACCATTGCGGAAGGTCTAAGTACTACATTGTGGTTTTTCGTGCGTGCATTGAATTGTACAGGATTGGAAATAAAGTTTGAGAATTTTGCCATAATATAGTAAATCTGTCCCAAACACGCTTTCTTCCCAGGCATCTTCCAGATAATCCTAACAAGTGGATCTATGTTGATAGTTTTGGGGAAATCGTAAAATCGGATCAAAGTTGTCACAAGATCATAACTAAGGAGTAAATATGTTTTAAATTAGGTACAAGTAATCGTACATCAGAACTAGGTGGTAAAAACACAAACACACTTTATTGTTTTATATAGCGGCATTGCCAATGTGTAAATTTTGACATAATTCAGCAAAGTCAACTTAACATGTTAAGTTCGCCTTACATTATCAAGACTTATCTTGTTGGTCCCCGTTAATAGTTGTATGATAATGATGCCTAAAGCATATATGTCTGACTTATATGATAGTTCTCCTTGGTCTATGATTTCCGGTGCAATATATCCCCTGCATAGGTAATGTAATAGTTAATGTAAAGTATCATTGCACAAAACCAATATTGAATGCACATATATCAAGAGGAAATCTTGACTTACAGTGTTCCAATTATATTATGAGTAATATTTTTGGATTGTCCTTGATGTAAGAACCTTGATAAACCAAAATCAGTAACTTTTGGCTGCATATGAGCATCCAACAATACATTTTCAGGCTTCAAATCCAAATGATTAATGTAGTTTTCATGAAGATAGTGCAACCCTTCACAAATCCCTCTAATCATTTGGTAGCGAGCATCCCAGCCATCTCCGCGAGGTTTCTCTGCAAAAGTGGGAAATAAAATAAAATGTTTCAGGCTTTATAACAGCCCGGGAGTAGTACTCCAGTTATATATTTGTCATTTTAATCGTTGTGCATCATGTGCAACACATAGGCATCACATTGCATCATTTACACTAATAGTTAAGTAAATAGAATGTTGAAATCACCCTTTTGAAATGCTGAAAAGAAAAACCCCATATCTTTTCGTTTTTCATGCCTGGATCCAACCTCACAATGGCACATGACCCAATTCTGACATTCGGGTGTCACCCAAACAATGTCACAATTTTGTGGCACAAACTTGTCAATCACAACGATCTAAAACCCAAGATTTTTTTTATACTGGAAAATGAGCATCCGCCACTACTAGATTGCCTAGGCACCAATGAAAGGTGCTAAATCATGTCAGTCATAGCTGACAACCACTAGTTTTTTTTAGCAAACCCTAAACCTTTATTAAGCCGTCACCACGATTACAGGGACGAAATCAAGTCCATCTGGATTACCCCACCAACAATGGCGTCCGGGGTCCAGACCTAGACTAAACCTCGCAAGTTTATGAGCCTCATAGTTCGAGCTTCTACTCTCAAACCTAATATTACAGGAATTAAAACTAGTTTGACAAAGTATGATTTCATGTAAAATTGCGCCATAAGTAGGTGAAGCTTTGTTCTTGAGATCATCCACCACCACCTTGCAATCGGAAGCTAAGAGAATGTCCATCTGGTGAAGGTCCTTGGCTAGAGCAAGTCCTTCGCGAATTGCCAGCGCCTCGAGAGAGGGGGATCAACAATATGTGGTATCTTCAAGGTTGAAGCCCCCAGGAACTTTCCATCAAAATCCCTGCAGATAGCTGCAGCAGTACCGCACTTGCCCCCTAGATCAACACCAGCATCAACATTGATCATTACCCGACCCTGTGGAGGGGCCACCCAGACCTGGGAGCGAGGCAGTCTGACTCCCGGGAGCTTCTGAGCCGGGTGCACACTGTTTATCTCGCCTAGATATCTGAGAATGAAAGAGTGGGTAAAATGTGGGCTTTGATAAATCTCCTCATGAATTGCCTTCCGTCGAGCGTACCAGATGGCCCATAGAGCAATTGCTAACATTTGCGCCTCGTCAGCTGAGAGCAAATCAAGCATATTGAACAACCAGGAGGCTGCGTCCGGCGTCCTCACATTCCGAGAAGGTTCGGACACTTCTTCCGGGAGCAAAGACCAGACACTTGCCGCCATAGGGCATTCCAGCAGCGCATGATACCAGTTGTCTGCTCGTCCACAGAGCTTACAGCTAGACGAGCTTGCCATGTTTCGGTGGTGAAGGACATCAGACGTTGGGATAGAGAGTTTTGAGAGTCGCCAGAGGAAGTGTCTCACCTTGGAGGGAAGCTGAACTCTCCATAGATCATTCCAGCCCGGGCCATTATCGCATGTATCTGAAGCTTCATCTCTTCCCTCTAACATCCCTTCCCTTCTCCTTTTAGTGTTCATAAAAATCCTGTACGCAGACCGTACAGAGAAGTTTCCATCTCTTTCCCCGTCCAAGCCCAAGAATCAGCAATCCTTCTAGTACATACTGGAATACTTAGGATAGCCTCGCAATCAATTGGAACAAAAACCTGACGAACCAACTCTTCATTCCATTTGGCACTGCTCCCGTCAATCAGCTGGGCAACAAGAGCTGGTGGGCTAGGCACCAGTGATGCTATCGGACGCTTAAGATTGTCTCGAGGAAGCCGGTTGTCATCCCATATATTTGTGTTTTCCCCATCTCCAATTCGGCGTATCAAACCTTGCCATAGCAAATCTCTCCCATCCAGAATTGCCCGCCAAACTTGCGATGGATGCGAGCCAAGTGACGCCTTCAAGATATCAGAATTGGGAAAGTACACAGCCTTTAGGAGGCGAGCACTTAACGACTCTGGTTGGGTAAGCAGCCTCCAAGCTTGCCTAGATAGCAGCGAAAGATTAAACATTTCCATGTTGCGGAAACCCAGACCTCCTAGATTCTTTGGCTGTGTTAGGACGTCCCAAGCCACCCACGCCGGAGAACGTTTACCATTCTTGCTGCCCCACCAGAATTGATGGATTATGCTTGTTATGCTCTCGCAAACTCCCCTCGGCAATCTGAAGCAGGCCATGGAATACACAGGAATAGCTTGGGCAACTGATTTAATAAGAACTTCCTTGCCAGCGTATGAAAGGATTTTCTCTAGCCACCCTTTGACCTTGCCCCAAACACCTTTGTACCACATCCTATGTGGGTAATATCAAGACACCTTGCCAAGTTTTATCCTTTTTAGAGCTCATTTGCAGTCCTTTTGAAATTTAGGGTCAGTTTGCTTGAAAAAAATGCTTGGAATTTATTTAATGGTATAAAAATAGAAAATAAAGCCACAATAGCTTGACACATCACTTTGGATGTTTCACATTAAACATAGAAAAAGGCTTAAGGATGGAATGATGTAAAACAAATAAGTTGTCTTTGGAAGACGTTTCGTTCAAAACCTTGATACTTTAGAAGAGATGGTCCAGTTTGTATATAAAGTGCATCTAGTTTTTTCCAAATCCTTTCAACGATTTACCACATCCAACGTGAGTGAAATAATGAAACCATGCCAGTTTCATCCTTTTCAAAACTCATTTGCAATCCTTTCGAATCCAAGGCAATTTTGCTCAACAAAAATTATTGGAAATTCATTTAATGGCATAAATAGAAAATGAAGCTAGAAAAGCTGTAATTTTGAGCATGTCACTTTGAGTGCTTCATATTCAACATAGAAAACACTTAAGGGTGGAATGATGTAAAGAAAATGAGTTGTCTTTGGAAGATGTGGGTTTTCATATGAAGATTCTTCGGAAGCAGTTTGTACACAAATTGCATCCCATTTTCCACGTAACCCTCTCAACTTTTTACAACATCCTTTATGAGTGAAATATTGACATCAAACCAAGTTTCATATTTTCCAGAGCTCATTTATAGTCCTTTAGAAATTCGGTGTCATTTTGCTCGACAAAAATTGTTGGAAATTCATTTATTGGAATAAAAGTAGAAAATGAAGATAGGAGAGCTTGAATTTTGATCATGTCATTTGAATGCTTCACATTCAACATAGAAATGCTTAAGGGTGAAATGTTGTAAAAAAGAGTTGTATTTGAAAGACGTGGGTTTCATCCTGCTTATACACGAAGTGCATCCAGTTTTTAATGTTATCCTCTCAATTTTTTACCACTCTTATGTGGCTGAAATAATGACATCATGCCAAGTTTCATCCATTTCAAAACTCATTTGCACTCCTTTTGAAATTCAAGGTCATTATGCTCAACGCAAATTGTTGATCATTCATGCTATACAAATACTCCCCCCGTCCCACAATATAAGACGTTTTTCTAAGCTAAACTAGCTTGTAGAAAACATCTTATATTTTGGGACAGAGGTAGTAGAAAATAAAGCCAAAAGAGCTTGAATTGTAAGTATGTCACTTTAAAATGTTTGTGGAAAAAATGAATATGAAAAGGCTTAAGTGTCAAATAAAATAAGAATATGAAAAAATTAAACTCTAGGACAATCAACAAAATAAAATTACTGTTATGGCGGGCGTTATCTCTCACCCGTCGTAGCTATAAGACTCATCTGTTGGGTAGCATGTATTATCGTCACAATTACAATATTAGTTGTGTCAAACCAACCCCCATTGTATCTAACCCCCCCCCCCCACCCTGCAGCTCAAATTATTCCCCATTCCATGTCGCATCCGATCCTGGCCGCCTCGCGATATGAAACTTTACATGTAGATGTAATGATGTACTACCAGCAGCATCCAGAGATGCGCAGGGGGTCGCCAGCATAAGGACGTGGGGCCCGTCATACTACACCTGCAACATTTCGGAAATGCAAACGCTGCTAGTATAGAAAAATGAAAATCTTCTGTCGATTGGCCTTCCCGCGCGCATTCATCTTCTAAACTTATCTTTTTTTATATACTCGCGCACGGATGCAATCTCACACTCTGTATATTCCCCCGGCGATACTCCACTGCTTCCCGCCGGCCATGGTTCGCCGCCTTAAGACGGTACACACGAAAATCCCTTACGGTGATCTAGTGGCCAGTACTTTGAGGGTGGCAACCATGACCTCGACGTCCCCTTTAGCCTCGCTCTCGTCGACCGCTTCTACCTCACCCTCACCATCCCGTTCTTCCTCGCCATGTCCTTCTGCCTCGTGACCCCCTCACTATCGCCCTCTTTCGCGTGGTCAGCCTCTCCCTCCACTTCCCCCACCCCGTCATCCCCTTCCACCTCCTCGTCGCCCTTTCCTCACCTTTCGTCGCATGGAGTAGTTCACCATCCCCGAGATCATCGACCATGTTGCCCCCTGAAATGGTACATCGATATAGTCGACCCAAAATTCATACACGAGCATCTTGCTGTTGAGGCCATATCAAAGCCAGGCCCGCTGACGAGGATGTCATCTTCGCGTTCACGGTTGATCCCGAGTTCGAGGAGGTCTAGATGGCCTTGGACTATTCGCTCAAGGACATGCGCGACGCAAATGATGAAGCAACGCCGACGAACAAGCCACGGGTTTTGCGTAATTTAGATTTATTAGTTAAAATAGTATGTTCAACCCATGATTATCTTTGTTTAGTTTAATTAATGCATTCAGTAATGTTAATTAACTTTTTTTATTTTGACAACTACTACTAGACACTTTAGGGTTGGAACAGTTGCCAACGTGTAGTGAAACACTGCTTGTTTTCTGTTGTCGGCAGTGTATGCTGAGATTTTAGGGAAACAATGCTGGCCGGTCGGGCCAAGTCCAGTAGCGCCATTGTTTTCGCTTTTGCTGCATATGACATACTGTAAATATTGCAACTATAGTATTAAAATACTATTATCTATACTATTATCATATTAAAATATTACTACGTTGATCTATGTTATTTTTTGCTAAATGAATGTATCTAATGTATTTTAGTGCTAAGCTCACTCATTTGATAGCATGATATAAAATGTTCCTAATAACTTTTGCTACAACAAAAAAGATGAAGTGTGATCAGTGATGATATGCCTTGAATTTTGTTGCAACCGTTATAAATTTTTGTTGCATCCATGTATCAAAAAAGTTGCAACAAATGAGACGATTTTGCTGCAAAGTAATATCTGAGGAATATCTGGAAAAAAATTGTTACACATAATGTTGCAACCGTTTAATTTTTTGCTTTCATTATTGTGTTTTTTGCTACTATCGTTGAAAGTTTTTGCTACAACCAAAAATGATAAAGTGATTAGTGACAATAGGTTAAGAGTTTTTGTTACAACCATTATTTAAAAAGCTACCATCGATGATTAAATTTGCTATAATTAATGCTAAATATTGTATGCAATAATATATTATAATTTTTGTTGCAATGATGCAAAAAAATAAAAAAATACACAAACATAAAAATAATTTTTTTATTGCAATCATTATTTTTTTACTGCAACAATACTGCGCTTTCGTTGCATAGGACCGACCGGCCAAAATTTTGGCCTGTCAGCCTGCGCAGAGTAGCGGCCGGGATTTTATTATCATCCGCGTAGTATGGCTGCAGCACCAACTAAACGCTGCCGACAAGGCATTTCTAACGCGGCTAATAGGGGTTTTGTAGTAGTGATTATGTCAAACGCTTCATGATGTAGATGGCTGAACGAGTGAAAAGCAATGAAGCAACGCCTTCACCCCCTTTTTTTTGTTGCAAATCGATATTTTTTACTTAGGCTGTCTGTCTTTGTTTTCGGATGCACATCCGTACATAAGAAGACAATAAGGGTGCAAATCAGCCTATTGCAACCAGAATTCAAATCCCAGATTTGACATTGGAGCTCACAATTTTCTGGATTTATTCTAGGCTTTCGACGATATGCTTTTAGTGAGAGGAGACCTTCTCGTCGAAGAAGAGGTGATGACTTCGTTAATTTCAAGATAATATGTTCGACTCAGTATTGCAAAAATGCTCATAGGGTAGGGTGTGCGTTCATAGGGGTGAGTGTACACTCGTGTATGTAAGCGTCGGCGTTGTACTGTGTTCTCTAAAAAAAAGACAACAAAGATGATATCACTAAAGATTTTTTTTCTATATTGAAAACTTAAATTTTTTATCTCTTATATTAAATTATTGGATTAAACTTTCATTTTCTCCATTAAATTCATTGCAATGATATTTTTGAAATTAGATCTCATATTAATATATTTCTCTAACATTTTTTGGGTTTAAAGTTATCAGGCTTGGATTATATATGTTATCACGCCTACAAAACTTAATTTATCATGTTGTTTACACTAAATGTACCTGGGCATAAAAATGGTTCCTCCATGTGCATGCATTGCATGAAAAAACTTATGTCATCATAAATTCTTCTTATTTCAAAGAGTGAAAAGCATAGAACCACCACAATACAGGCGGCATTAGTAAAATGCCAACACTTTACGTTTCTCTAGCATTTTACACAGAACTCAACGATAATCCATGACAAAAACACTAAACATCGATTGACTACGCATTTGACATGGCAAATATTTGACATGGCAAATGCTGATGTGGCAAAAATAATAATGGCACGGACTAACTTGCTCTTTGTTATTTTTCTTTGAGGGGTTGATTATAAATTTTGAAGATTTTCTTTGAGGGGTTGATTGTAAATTTTAGGGCTAGTTTGGCAAAGTAATATTTTCAAAACCATAGTAATCTGAAACCTTAGTATTCAATTCCCTGGGCAATGAATACTTCAGTCTTGAAAAACCATGGTTTTCTTCTTCAGTTTAGAAAAAAGCGGTCAAGACTTCTTTCTCAAATACTTCAAAAAAACCATGGTATTAAGAATACTGCAGTTTATAAAACTGTGTATTTATTTCAGCCAAACACCACAAAGTTTTAGAAACTATGGTTTCTGAGAAAACCATAGCATTGCTCAAATACTTCATAAAAACTTAGCTTCCAAACGCAGCCTTAAAGTTTTCTCCTCTGGCCATGCCCGGATCCACCACACAGGCGATTACACGGGTGTGTGGCTATGGAGCATGAAGCCGCCATGGACCCCGGCGAGCACGACATCGAGCCTCCTCTGGTCGAGCCTGTGTTTCGGATCTAGGCGTTGATGCAGCAGGCTTTATAAGCGGAGCAGAATACCTTAGAAGGGGGACCGGACTCAACAAATACCAAGACGACGCCGGAATGCATCTCCCGGGCGAGCCATCAGGCTACGGTGCTGGCGCCTGCCTCCATCACCCCGCCGCCTAACGCCATGATGCAGCACAGGTCGCCCAGCCCAAATCCTTGTGGAATGTCGGTCTGACCATGAGCTCTCGCACCGCTGCACCTCGTCGTCGGCCATGGATCCGGTGCCGCCCCGGCCTCCCGCGCCGCACCAGTCACGGATCCGACGCCTCCCCCGCCTCCCGCCGTCAGCCAGTACATCAGCCACGCGCGGTGGCCGAGGTCGAGGTCAGAGGAGAGAGATAGGTGGGGGTGAGAAGCAGAGGAAGGGAGATCCATGGGGGCGGGGATGGCTATCCGGCCGGCCTCCATGACCGGCGAGAAGAGGAGCGGGTGGTCTGAGCGCCAGGGAGGGAGGGGTTGGATTGCTTTTTTTTTTTTTGAGAGGTTATTTGTGTTGGGAATAGTTTATGCCTAAAGGATCCTTCCGTAGAGTCGTGTGTCCTATGTATAGGCACATCTTCAATCTCTCTCCCAACAGTTATGTCTCTTCTAACAGTCACGTCCCTTGTAACAGGTGTCATTGGCACCCCAAATCTTTGTATAATTAAGACTTTTCACACAAGCAATAAACACAAGTTTAGATCAATCACTTCTATTCATTATACGTTATCAGCACTTTGCTTTCCCCTGAGCGCAAGCAGGCCACGAACGAGAGGATCAAGGCCCGGCCGCCCGGCCGCCGCGCAATGCCGCGCGCCCGCACCCTGCGTGCCGCCACCGCCTGGCTGCCCGGCCGCCGCGCCGCCGGACGCGCTGCCCGTCATCCTCACGGCGCCCCAAGGACACGGCCTTCGCGTCGCTGCTCGTGGCCCCTGTGGCGGTTACCGCACCCCGGGACGCGGCCGTCGCGCCGCCGCTCGCGCTCCCGTGGGGCTAGACCCCTGGCTGGTCGCCGCGCCTGGCTCCGGAGCCCCGCCTTTACCTTCTCCGCCGCCGGACCAGCCGCTACAGCGCGCCGCGCCCCGACGTCCGGCCTCCGCGCCGCGCTCCATCGCCCGACGTCAACGCCACACCCGGCCACGGCCTCGCCCGGCCTCCGCGCCGGCGGACGCACCATCGACGCCACCGCCCGAAGCTTGCCGCCTCCTGCACCGATTCTCGTCGGCAATGGCTGGCCGCCAGCGCGGCTTCGAGCGGAGGCATGGGAGCCCGCCTCCCTTGGCTTCGGCCTGCACGGCTCCACCCCAATCGCTGGTGAAGTAGCAGTCCGACCATGGGGGCCTTCGCCTGTATCAAACACGGTCTAATTGGGGATCGAAGTTACCGGGGATTTATATCCCTGCTCGCCGCTCTCCTTTCTTATCCAGTCGATCTGTTTGATCAACAAGCTGGTACTACTCGATGGCTGCATGATTAAGCCCATTTGCATATACGTATTGGGCCATCAGCAGTCTTCTAATTTGCACAATAAAAAAATAGCTAATCCATTACAGTATGTATTTGTATTCGTTATGCCTTAGGTCCAACTAACCAGTGCTATCAAGTTTTAGACCTACTATATTTGTGTAATTACATCATGTACTAAACTATATTGTACATTGATGTTTTAGACCAAATTGTGTCTATAAATGATTATATGTTCAATGTGTTTGCAATTTGCAATCCCTACAAACATATACAATAATGTTATTTTGCAACTGAGATTTATTTTTATCTCTTGCAAAATTTAATATCAACTCACCATCAATTAAGTCCAAAATACCTAAAAGGCATAAATTGACTTAATTCGAATTGAATTGATATGCAAAAAAAAATTGTGAAGTGACTATCTCAAAGTTATATATGGAATCACAAGGTAATGTGGCATCTACTGCGCAATATGCAGATTATCCACAATTATTATAAGGTCTACATTTTATCAAAATTGACATTATGACTACCTTCATAGTGTTCTTCCATATATTTTAATCATATAATAACATAAGGTACTAAGACCAAGACATCTACTGACTATAGTCAGATTATGTTTCTTAGTGCTGCGAGATATACCTCATAATAGATGTAATTATCTCCAAAGTGTTATCATAGATGATTTGAGATCTACATTCAAGTCGTCACTTGAACTCGCAACAAAAAAAAGCTTTATTACAACATTACCATGATGACTTCTAATTTACTGACAAGTAAATAAATAAAAAGTCTATGGTTTGAACCCCATGTAAGCCAAGATGATCATAATTCGATGAGCGAACTCTCGACGGTGACAACTAAATCTACATGGCATATGAATGTTGAGGTCAATAATGAGTCTCATGGAATTATAGCGGCACGTCAACCACCTCATGGTGCATGCCCCGCTAGCAAATCAAAATGATGAGTCTACATGTGGCAAGTTGTCAATATGAACATCATGAGGCAATCATCTTGCCTAAAGCAAATCATGATTGAACACATCTCTGACTCCAAGGCTTATATCCGTGGGAGAATACCATCATGAGGTTCATAAAATTTGCTTCAACTTGCAATTTGCAAAAGCAACCCACATTATGGTGAAAATAGAAGACATTGTCTACTATTTTTATTGTTGATAGGATCTTAATTATAGCAACAAAATCGTGCAAAAGATCCCTATTTTATCTCCGATTTCCTACATTTACTTCTCTAGGAGGAGAAACTTGATGAAATCCATAAAAATCATCATTACAACCATGTCGGTTTTTCTCCTCTACATGTTGTATATGCACATTTTCGGGATATCAAGAGTGATGGCTCTCCTAGAAGTCAATCAACAAACTGCAAAGGGAAATGCAAATGCAACAAGAAGCACAAGCCACATGTATCAGACCGTGGGAAATGCACTACAAAGATGAAGTTTCATGCAAACTAATCTTTATCAAAAGTGTGTATGCAACAAGCATCACCCAAAAATGCCATACCCTACGACATATGGATCAATTTTGTTCAAAACAATCCATGACACAAACAACCGATCCGCTGAAGGGTAAAGATATGAAGCACACTTCAATCTTCAATCTGACTATATCAAGGAAGCTATTGTTCACATCATGTAACAACAAAGCACTCCAACAGTCATGAAATCCCATCAACAAGGAGAACATGTTCATCAAATATGCTTTACATGACATGTTTTCGAGACTTCACTAGTCTCCCAACTCCTTATCAACATCCAGTTATTGTTGTAATAAATACATTGTTGCCATTGTCATCATATATTGTTTATCACAATATAGTGTATCAGCACATTGATACAATTACATTTGTATGTATTCTATATATCTAATAAAGATTTTCGTATTAAGAATCTTCCAAACTATATATAGATTTATACGGGGGTCAATCTGATGATGAAAGAGTATAAGTGCCTCGTGGACATATGCACCACGAACTCTATACTTAGAGCAGTAAAAACAACATTTACACTTTTTCTATGAGAAAAAGAGATATTTTAACAATCGCTAGACGCGATGATGTAATTATTGGTTCAATTTGAATCATATTACCGTCCCTATGGATACTCAAGAACCATCAAAGATTTCTTTATCGAGTCCAGATTCAACTCGTATCCCACTAAACTATAGAGATATCTGTCAAAATAGTTTCTATATAGAAACTCATGATGAGGACAAAGAGAAATATATTATCTTTACCATATGCAACAGATATAAAAGCACATTCTCTGTGTATCATCAGAATTGCACTATACATACTACAAAACCCGTAGCACATGTTGCATACAAGATAGTTTTCCAGAATGTTATTTACATGACAAACTTGGCACACTCGCCTTGGTCATTCTGAAATTGACTTGAAATGAAAACTATCAGCAATTCCATTAATCATGCCCAAAATAACGCTAAGTTCTAGCAATATTTGGATTTTATGTGCACTACATGTGACAAGGAAAGCTAATTTTAAGGTCTAGTCACCTTAAAGTGTTTAACCACTCAGATTCCTTGAACGCATCAAGCCAAGGTAAGTGATACTTCTCAACCATTGGTTGGACTATTCAGTTTGTTCCATGGTTCTAAAAGGCACATCTACACGATGGTCTTCTGTGTGCATCTACCCACATGAACCATTGACTCATTATCCTGAAGATCAATTTCAATGAAATTCGAATGGACAATGTTGCAAATCTCTTTGCGTGCCATGAGCATGGCCCTGTGATGTAAATTAAGCACTTTGTCCCATATGTCCAGTTTCCAAATGTTTTGATAGCATCCTGTATCCAAATAATTAAGCTCATTGCATGATCTTTACTTCGGGATTGTAGCTTACCAACTTCACGTTGGAGTCATTCAGTTTTACACATCGCTGACTTAATTCAACTGTAACATACTACATATCGTAGTACGCCCCCCTCTAAAATTAGTATGTGGAAATCCAAAGTATTTCCCATCTGGGATAATTCGGTTCCATACCGAAATCACCACCATAGCATACATCAATGGCTCTTCACAGAAAATTGGGATCTATGTGAGGAATAACTGTATTTCCGTCATCTATAAATACCTTAAGCCCTTATCCGGGGGAGTTATTCATGGCTAGTATGCTCAGTGCGGTACATTTCCAGGCATTAGGGGGAGATTTTAAGTACCAAAAAGAATGCCAGGAAATCACTTGGAATGTTCAACACATTTCCACCTCAAATCCACGTACTCGAAGATCTAAACACATTGTTTAGAAGATTTGCAACACATTGCAAATAACCTGTCAATCTCATTTACCAACTATAATGGTGTCACACAATCCTATAATCCTACGAAAATGCGCCCAAAAGAGTGGAGGTACCAACAAAAACCACTCAACTACCCATTCAAAACAAGAAGGGTAGAAGTACGGCCACAACATATCAGGATTCAGCTTTCCGCAAGCAACAAAGGATATCGAGGCCTTTGACTCAGTAAATGCAAGTCAACTTCACGTTGATAGACACCTAATGGGTAGTATACACCCAAATGAGAGGGAAACCTCCATAACCCAGCTCAATAGTGCACACAATGACTGGGACATCGGAAACCTAGACTCAACCGTATTGGAAAACACGAAGAGTCATCAAGGGTAACAAGATTTCACCAAAATTTTATACATTCTGGAGAATCATATAAATGAAAGCCTACAACTGTCGACATAAATTTCTCATGATTGCAAACAACCTTTACGATGATCCGGATCCAAAGACCATGGCCATGGCAGAGTTTAAATAATACTCGCTCGGACTGGACTCAAACAAAGGATGCAATCAAAAAAGAAATAGCCTCGCTCAATAAAAGGAAGGTATTCACAAAAGTAATACCTACACTAGTTTGCATCCTAAAATGGAATGAGAACATACATGTGGTGAATAGCAAGGCTTGTAGCATAAGGGTTCACGCAGATACCCAAATCGATTCTCCATACACAAGTGAAATCAATTTCCGATAATTATCTCAATGGCAGTACAAATCATCTACTTATGCAGTTGATAGATGTAGTGACCACATATATTAATGTGTCACTTGATTCAGACATATAAGTTCCTCATGGGACTTCCAATTCTGAATCCAAAATGAAAATGCAACATGTTTTGTGTAAACTCAATAAGTCACTACATGACTTACAATAGTCGAAATAAATTTGGTACAATCGACTTAGAGAGTTCCTTATGCAAAAGGATACTCCAATAGTGATGAGTTCCCATGCGTGTTCATCAAGAAATCCTCATTAGGATAGCACTATCGGTGTATATATGTTAATGATTATAACATCATTGACAACACACAAGATATTGATAACGAACGTAATCATCCATAGACGGAATTTGAGATGAAGGATGCAAGTAAAAACAAACTTTACTCCAGCTACAATTCGAGCCCCTTCACTCATATATTATGATACACCATGTTGTCTATATCCAGAATATATTGGAAATGAACAAGTCTTATCCATCTATAACTTTCATGCTTGTTCAATCTCTGGACGTAGAGAATGATCCATTTTAGAACATGAGAAGATAGAAATAAGATATTGGAATCCAAGGTTCCATACACTAGTGCCACTAGATCCACCAAACACAATTGGTTTGGACTCATGAATATCTTTCGATATCTCCAAGGCACAAAACACATTGTCCTAGTTTTCAATTAAATATGGACATCAATATCATCAGATACATCAATCAGATCCCCACTATGCCAGATCGTAGACACACGTCGTGTACTCACTTGATGTGATAGCCATCCTATGGAAGTCTTTAAAATAGACCTTAGTGGCTACATCTACCAATCATTCTGGAATACATGACCTCATATTAAAATATGTTGCTTTACAGAATGATAAACCACATACAACATTCATGTGGAATTGGTTCTATTGAATCACCAATTATTATCTACAACGATAATAATGCTTGTGTTGCTTAGATGCAAACGGGTTATATAATAAGCAATATCACTAAGTGTATTGCCCAAAATTACAAGGAACAGGGGGAGTCTCTTCCTGAAATATAACCTATCCAAACATTATATTATACTCCTTTTCCCTTTATGAGTTTACTCTCAAGGTTCTCATCAAGGTTTTTAATGAGGTAATATCAACACAAGAATATATGTCATACCTCCTATTTTTCCCCATCGGGGTTTTTAACGGATGTATATAAGGCATATTAATTGTCCTCTAAACTTACTAATTAAGTTTTGTCCTTTCAAGGTTTTCTCATATAAGTTATCAAAGAGACAATTACCATCAAATGTCATATCATTTTCTCCTTATATTTTCCCACTGGGTTTTAAAGGAGTTTTCAATGACATAACAGATCACACTCTTTTTACTTATGAGCTTTCTCTCAAAGTCTCTCATAAAAGGTTTTAATGAGGTGATATATGCAATACTTTCAACATTCCCCAAAAGGGATTTTAAATGAAAGTATACCAAGCATATATATTGTTCTCCAAACTCATCAAAGAGTTTTTTCTCCTTCTTCAAAGGTTTTTCTCATATGAGTTATCAAGGAGACAATAATCATTATATGTTGCATCATTTTCTCCTTATTTTTTTCCCACTGGGTTTAAAGGAGTTTTAGCAACATATCTACACTATTCTCCTCATATTTTTCCCACAGGGTTTTTGGAGGAGTTATACAAGATCATATATGCTTGTGATCAAGACCAATATTTTCAAGATTATACAAGGAATACAAGATATGCAAGACGAAGCTTTGTGCAAGGGGGAGTGTTAGGAATAGTTTATGCCCAAAGCATCCTTCCGTAGAGTCGTGTCTCTTATGTATAGGCACCTCTTCAATCTCTCTCTCCCAACAGTTGTGTCTCTTGTAACAGTCGCGTCCCTTGTAACAGGTGCCATTGGCACCCCAAATCCTTGTATAATTAGGGCTTTGCCCACAAGCAATAAACACAAGTTTAGATCAATCACTTCTATTCATTATAATTTGTAAAGATAAACTGTTAGATTTTGCCACGTTAGCATTTTGCCACGTCAAACATTGTGATCAAGTCGTGTTTAGTGTTTTCAGTCAAAATTAGGATGTGTACTCGGTGCATTTTGCCAACTGTCTGTATTGTGGTGGGTTTTTGCTAATGACGCATGTATTGTGGCCGTTTTGTTCTTTTCACTCCATTTAAAATATTAAAATATTTATTAGCTTACATCGTTGACCCCATTAAAAATCCAGTTTTATCACTAAATCAGTTGCAATGAAACATTCAAAACTAGATCTCATGTTGGTATATTTTGATGACTATATTAATCAAAAGTTACCCAGAACCAGGTACGTAAATTACCACACTTTTTACAAGAAGGTACCGAGGATATTTTTTAACAAATTCTTTTACTGAATAAAAGTTACCATGATGTTTGTACAAAATTTATTATGTCTGCATTGCATAAATTGTCATGATATTTACATATATGTTATCGCGTATGTTTTCAATTAATTTTTCTTTAGGTCAAAATCAACATGGTGTTTGTACGTAATTTATCAGGTGTATGGTGAGTAAATTATCATATTATTTGCACAGAAGTTACCGAGGTATGTTTCAACAACAACAAAAATCCTCAGGTCAATGTTTTCATGATGTTTATACGTAAGTTAGCGATGTGTAAATTACCATACTATGTATACCGAAACATGTTTTAATAACTTTTTCAGATGAAAATTCATATAGATACAATATTATTACCCACAGAAATTGAGTAGTTATCAAAGCGTTTGCATGACATCAGGCTACTTCCTTCACATGAAGTCGAGCGTGGATGATGCTTTAGAGAATCTTAGGAGAAAATAATATTTTTATACTAGTGTATAAGTAGTAAAAAACAAGGCTAGAGATGTTGTTTTTCATATTTTGCACAACGATTGTGAATAAGTCAGTTGGCGGGCATGTACATGTATTCTAGTAGACCATTCAATTGAAGCATCCATGTGGATGACCAAAAATCCCCTAAAAAAAAGTGGATGACCAAATTTTTTGAGCAATTAAAGGGAGGTTGAACGCCCGGATTTATCGGGCAGTTCAAACGGGATGCGAACAAATCGCACCATTGCATTTTGCATTATGTTCATGTAAGACTTTTTTTTTGCGGGTAATGTTCATGTAAGACTCACAGACAACACAGTTAGGCTCCAGACAATTTAACAGTTTGCATCCGTCAAAGATGTTCATAGATAAATTACTAAATATAAAAAATGCTTACTTGGATCAGCAATACTTAAGAAAAAACCAGTTCAAAATTTGAACTGATTCTTGTTTTTTATACTGATTGCATATAGGGAAATGAGGTTATAAGCTCTTCGTACCTTGTTCAAGATACTGCCGAACATTTCCATTAGGAACATATTCAAAGCAGAGCAACCTATTCCTTTGCCCTGCCATGACAAACGTTCCATCCAATGGCATAATTTCTTCTTGCGTATCCGCACAATAGCCCAGAAATCTTACTATATTTTTGTGATTTGCACTTTCTGAACACTTGATCTCATCCATGAATTGCTTATCAGTGATATTATATTTTAACATCTTCACAGCGACCACCCCATTGTGCAAATCTCCCTGTTTTACTCATGGTGTTAGGATGGCTCCGCACAAGAAAATATTGTGAGAAATTACCATTTGCAAGGTAATCAAGAACATATTATACCTGGTACACTACTCCAAACCCACCACTACCAATTTCTTTAGAAAATTTTCCTGTAATAGATTTCAAAAGTCCGTAAGATAGCTTGATTGGCTTTGCACTTGGATCACTCAGAATGCCCTCCAGGGCTTCCAGTTCACGTGCTTGATCACCATCCATTTCTATAGTACAAAAGATATGTTATCGAATAAGACCAAATACAGTGTAATGATGGCTTTTCATTTCAAATAAAAGGGCACATATATGTTCTTAGTATGAACTTGTACAGAATGTCCTGCATATATAGGTTCAATTTGAAGCAAGAAAGTTCTACAACGAAACACAAAAATGATCTTTTCAACTCAGGGTAGGAATGGTAATTTCGCACACCAATAAAATCACTATTACACAAGATGTTTACAAAAAGTATATATACAAACTGTAAAACTGGAAGGCTGGTGAATCAATCTTCTGAAGAGAATTCCCCACAAAGTGAGGTGAGGGGACACTAACCTGAAATAACTAAACGGGATTTGCAAACACCGCTCATTAGCCATTTACACCCCTATGCAAAATTATGTGCTTAAATTTTTTGAGTAATAAAGCCTTTATCCAAGAAAAAAAATGCAAATTTTTTTTAGTAATAAAGCCTTTATGCAAATTATGCGAATAATGGATTTCTCCCTAAGGAGGAAAAGCGAATGAATGATTGAAAAATAGAAATGAGAAAGGGGATCGATGAATCTACTTAGATCTGATCCGCTCCAAGCAAAGCTTGGACGATACCTGCAGGTGTGCAGTGTCGATTGGTCCTCTCCTAGCTTGCTCCTCCTATGGGCTGGCTCCACGGATCTTGTAATCTCTGGGCGGTTGCGTTGAGGCAGAGTGTCTCGTCGGCCTGGGGGAGGGGAGAGGAACCTCTCCTTCCACTCCCGAGCGATCTTGTCCGGAGGTGGTGCTCCAGTCGAGTAGGAGCGTTGTGTGTGGAGGGGTGGGAAGTGGGAAGGAGGCGGATCCTCTGACTTTAACAAGGCAAGTCACAGAGCTACAGTGTTAGTCTAGTGTAAAATGAAGAAGAAAAGTCATGGGATGTTAACAACTTGTTTAGGGTTGGTATTTACTGTAGATTTAACTAATCTAAAATTATTTTTATTTCACCATCAGTTTATTTATATGTAATTATCATAAATATACACAATAAATCTGTAATTTACATGTTATTTTAAGTTATTTTAGTCTTAATCACATAGATTGAAAGAAGGAAAGTTAGGGTACTGTAGCTCCTCTAACTTTCCTTCTAAAGTTAAAGGATCTGGTTCCAAGTGGGAAGCTTCCTCCTGCCGACAGATGGTTAAGCCTTATCAGCTGAATCTGAAAGAAAAATTAATAGCAGGGCCTTCCCCTCGAAATATCGCTTTGGCCGACAAGCGATCTGCGCTGCCATTGGATACTCCAATGCAGCGATGATATGACGTGCACAGTACATAGTACTAGTACTGTTGATAGAGGACGCTGGCCGGTGTAAAGAAAATACGATTAAAGCAGATGTGGGGTCTATGTACACTATACCAAAACAACCCAAGTAGATGCATATTTTATTCCTTCCAGCTAATTGTGCAGGGTTCCGCCATTAGCATGCGATTAAACTTTTGCATGAATGTTATGGTTTGCTGTGAATGCTTCATGCATCAGTAGCGGTCCAATGAGTAATATGCAGTAGTACAAGTGATTATGTTATTACAGCAAAGTGAAAAAAAAACACTTAATGTGTCACTAACAATGTGATGCTTGAATTATTAGCAATAAATTTCAAGTGTTCATGTTACTACTCGTTCCGTACCGATGCATTAGTCATCTTAGGCTGTGCACTACGACTAAGGTGGAAAGGAAAACGAAAAAAAACTTAATGTTGATTTGTTAATTAATATCATTGCATGCAATGAATTGACCACTACATGTCGTTCTAGGTTATTTAAAGTCATTGGAAACATACAGGCCTCACGTTTTTTATTGGTTGATTTCTTTATTTATATCAATAAACAAAAAATAAGGTGAAAGTTAATGCTCCGTGCCTAAGGATTTTGGGATTATTTGATTTTCATAATGTGCCTAATGTATCGATATGGAGGGAGTAATACTACAAAAGTACCTACTTAGTGTATTGCGGACCTGACTACAAAAGTACAAATGCTCCAGACCACATGCATTGTTGCCAAAACTACTTAAGTCAGTAGTACTATTAATGATTGACCAACATTTTAATACGTATTGACGATCCAAAATTAGCGGGTCATCACCGACGAGGATCACCACCTTTAGCGGGTTCATCCTATTGATATTTTACTTTGACCATGGATCTAGCGATGTGCAAGATTCGAGTGGGCTTGACGGCGGTCGTCGACAGTCGTAGAATCGTGTCCCCCCGTCTGATATGGGGACTTGATGGGGATGCAGGTGTTGACGCCTCCTACACTGGTATCCATGAAGGCAGAAGGCCCATGAAGATACGGCCCCGGCCCACTAGTTTTCACCGACGTAGGAGTCCTCGACTCAGAAGGAAGGTGCGAAGACCTGCCGTACGGAGCAAACTAGGGTTAGGAAAGTTTACCTGTACACGTAGATGAACTCCCCGAGACCTAGCCCGGTATATAAGGGCTAGGAGGGGCAACGCCAAAGGCATCCAATCTCACCTGTAACCCTAGCCTTGAGCGCTCCAGCCTTGGCCTCCACTGTAATCGCATCTCCCCAATCAATAATATCGAGCAGGAGCGAGCCTCCCTGTTTGCCGACGAGCTATCGTCCAACCTGTGCCTCTCATGACTAACCCAGGGTCCCTGACCATGGGATTTGCCGGGGTTAATCCCCGTCAATTGGCGCCGTCTGTGGGAACCGCACAGGTTGGGAACGCGATCTCGGCGGCCTCATCATCACCAGCACTCATCGACTCGGCGGATCCGGCAAGATCCAACCTGTTCGAGTCCCTCGGATTTACGGCCCACCTCCCGGCCCTCAAACCAGTCTCCACCGACCTACACTCCGGCATCAATCTGATCTTCAGAGCGTATCAGATCTACATCAACCATTGGGGTACCCTTCGCCTCATCGACGACACCCGCGCGCCCACGGCAACACCCGCAGCAACGACCATAGCAGACGCCACCCGCACGGACAACCCATCTGGCGGTTGTGGTTACACACCCAACTCACGGCTCCACGCTACTCATGACCGCTCGAGTGAAGCCCTAGCATGGAGAAGCACGATCGCATGCATCAGCAAGGAAATGACGAGGGCACCATCACAGGTGTTCATGGCAGAAGTTGGCGCCTCAACGTCAGGTAACAACGGACGAGCCGACGACACGGGCACTCGACAAGACACCCCAATGTAACAACCCAGTTTTTGCAAAAATTAAAAATTTTGTTTTCGGTGTGAATTGTTTGATTGTCTGATTTGTTTGCGGTGTTTGCATCCCCGATTTATCGATCGGCGATTATTTTAACCCCTCTTGTCTCGTATCGGACGGAGACCGACCCTTGCCACCCTGACACTAGACCTTTGCGACACCAGGTTTCACCCGAGCATCGTCGCAAAACCTGCACGAGACCAGCCGCAGCCAACGGAACGAAAAACCCCGTTTAATAATTAAACGGGATATTTTTATAGCACGCCGGAAAGTGTTTTCGGAACGGTTCCAGCGCGAGGTGAACGCCTCCGGCTCGACGCACTGATCGCGCAATTCGAAGTTTTACCCGAATCGGAGGTACTGCGGACCCCCGGCGGTCAGAAACGTGAGCATCGTGCGCGCGAGATAAAAACCGGGGATATTTTGCAAACTGCCAGCCACTGTGGCTATATAAAGACCACCACACCTCCACCCATTTTTAGGGTTTTCCTGAGCCAATTTTGCAGCCACCCCCTAATCTGAAACCCTAGCCCCTCTCGATCTAGACTGTCGGATCTGCGGATCCAACGGCCCAGGGAGCTCCCCCCCAACCAGCCTCTCTCCTCTCTCCTCTCACCACGCGCCCGCCATGGACGCAGGCCTCCCGCTCCCGAAGCCGCCGCCCGCGCCCGGCAAGCCGCCGTGCTCCGGCAGCCGCGCGCCCCGCAGGCCGCCTCTCCTCGCCAACGGAGCCACGCCCCTTCTCCCTCTTCCTCGCAGCACGTCGCCGCCGGCCATGGAGACCAGTGGAGCCGCCCCGCCGCCGTTCTTCCGCCGCGCCATGGCGCCAAGAAGGCCGGCGACCCGAGCTCGCCGCCGCAGCACCCTTCTCCTCCCCGCGCGCCTCCTCCTCCCTTTCCTTTCCCTCTCCTCTCCTCCTCACGTACTCCCTCTCTTCTCCCGCAGCAGGAACCGCCATGGAAGGAGCTCCAAGTTCCCCGGCCGCCGGACCTCACCACGCGTCAAATCAGGCCGCCGCACCGCCCATATCCGGCCGAGATCCGGCGGATCCAGCCCCTCCGCACCTCCTGCGTCCTCCTTCCTCGCCGTGCTCGCGCTCGTCTCCGGCTGGAGACCAAGCCATCGGCGCCGCCGCTCGGGGACGTCCAGGGACGAGCGTCCCGTCACCCCTGCTGCTCGCTTCGCCCAGGTGGGCCGGCGCGCCACCAGGTCCAGCGCGGCCCAACCACCGAGCCGGCCTGGCAGGCCACCACGGCCACTTGGGCCTTGGCCCATGGGGTGAGCCCCCCTTTTTTTCTTCTGTTATTTATTTATTTTTGCTGCTGTGCACTGTTGGGCCCAATAGCCTAGTTTCGCCCCGTATAGTTTTTTTTGCTAGGTTTATTTGTTTATTTAGGCAGTTTGTATTAGGATTTTGCGGTGCCCGTAACTTTTTAACCGTAGCTTCGATTGCGACGCGTAAAATATGGAACTTGCTTAGTTTTGTGTCTAGTTTAGTAATTTGTGCTTTGTTGCCATGTTTGACTTTGTTTACCTGCTGTTTGCTTGTTATTTACAACTGCTTGCCACTGTAAACTGTAACTGCTATAACTTTTTAACCGTTGCTCTGTTTAAAATATTCTTTATATGTAACTTGACTAGAATTGCATGTAGATTGTGTTTTTGCTGCTGTTGCTTGCTAATAAAAATAATAAAATATTGTTTAGGTGCAAAACAGTACCAAATGCAATATTTATCGTGGGGTCCGCAATAGTTTGCATGTCTAGGATTTCACCCCACTTAAATTGACTAGCTTAGGTAGTTTAATTGTGCTTCACCTCTTGCCATGTTTGTGTGCTATGCCATGCTTTCTTGAGTTGCCATGTTAATAACCGTTGTTTGGTCACCTGTTGCTAAGCAACTTGAACCACCGTAAACGTGCGGTATCGTCGTGTGTGACGAGTACCCCACTTAAACTGTTAGTAACCGTTTTCGACGATAGATCCGTATCGCGTTGCCGTGCCTTGTGTTGTCTATTTGATCTTGTATTGCTCCGTAGTAATAGTGGTGCACTGTTGATTGCTTTCCAGTGTTTACTTCTTGTGTGCTCCCGCGGGTACCTCTCGGAGACGATGCGAGCGTGCGATCGACTACACCTTCGGTACCCGACTTATTAACAGACAAGGACTATACATTACTTATGAACCATTCTATTTCAACCAGCGGTTTGCATGCTAGTATAGGTTAGGTTCGATGTTTGATCCTACCACATGTTTACAACCTCTTTTAAACCGATACAGCCATGTCCCCTCCCAGCAAACCATGTACTGCTATGTTACTTTTGCTCGTTGCTCAGCCCCTGCTTAGTATGCATGCTTAGGATGCTACGATGTTACCCTGTTACTCTTTGGGTTGGGATATCACCTGATTATTATATTATTGTTGATGATATGATTATTATAAAATGTTGACTATATTCGACGAAGGATGGAAGGTCTAGGCTATCCCGCCCCGACGCTTTGTTCCATTCGAGTCACCTAGGATCCGAGTTCCGGGTATTGGTTTTAAGACTGAGCGTGCCTAACCGCGTGTGGGATTTTATGGGGTCCCCTTTTCTTACCTACCTAGCTTCAAACAGTTCTAGTGGTGGCCCAAGCTGATTTACCATTTGAAACTCATGCATATACGTTTGTCGGGTAGCTCCTTGCAGATGTCTTTTCAAAACACCCCGGGCCAGCGAGGACATAGCTTCTCTGTTGGTCCAATCTGACCGGCTGAGGACCCGGTCTCATAAGAGAACTAACCGGCAATCCAAACCTGGAGTCATACGGTAGAGACCAGATCGAGAGCGCGGTCGGCTCCTGAGCTGGATGTCGTCTCACCGGGGGCCACCCGGATTTGTTCGCTGTTAGCTAGAGGGACTTGTCGTTTCGGATCTCTTGGAACTAAATCATAAAATGGTTGCCTGTGATGGGTAGTAACTGAGAGTGATGGACGTGCGTGCGGAGCCTTGTAATGGGCAGTTGGTACACCCCTGCAGGGTTAAATCTTTTCGAGAAGCCGTGTCCACGATTATGGACGACTTGAGACCTACTCCTTGTTCATAGACAACAACAACAACTGAGATAATCTTAATATAACTTGATCAACGTGTGTGTGCCTTGATTGCTTCTTCTTCGTCGGGTTGCGAAGAGGAGGACAAGGATAGGATAGGTTTTATGTTTGCGTAGTAGGTGGATAGCAAGACTTGTTGGAGGAGATTCCTCATCGAATGCTTGGCTTCTTACCTTACTCTCTAGATCGTTAGCCACTTCATAAATGCTAGTGCGGCAGCAACCTCACCACTTACCCCTTCCTTACCGTAAACTACTAGTTGTCCTAGAATGACGAGTGATGAAGTCCTTGCTGGGTCAGATGACCACTACAGTTGGATGCTGAGTACCTCTGTACTCATGATACTACCCCCAAACTCTTTTCAGGGTTCTGATCGACAACAGGTATGGTGATCGACGTTTCACGTGGAGACTCGACGACGACTAGTTAGGCGGATCCCGGCGGAGGTCCTGGACCCGTGTGGTTATGGGATCGATGCTTTTCTCTTTGCCAGTAGGCATTTGCTTGTAGTCTGTACTCAGACATGTATCTTCCGCTGTTGTATTGTATTTAAGGCAGTTGTATGCCGATTGTATGAGATGTTGTATCCTTGTATCTGTAATGTTTTGATATCATGTTGGAAATCCGGGGCATATGGCTTTGTCATATGTCGCGGTGGGACCGATATGTGCTTCGTCCCCGGATCTGGGTGGAAACACCTAGATCTGGAACAGTACCGCATATCGGGCCTTACACCCAACCACCAACAGGGCGGCTGGCCCTGGCAACACCAGTCAGATGGTCGTACAGCTAGGAGAACCGGGGACCATACCAAAGAAAGTCCCGGTGGAGCAAGGACCAAGCAATCAAAAAATCAGTCAGCCGCTAGGCAACAAACAGCAAGCACCTGGCCAAGGCAGCCAGCCATCACGCAGCAGGAAGCAAACCCCGGTTGCACTGGCGGACGAACCACCCAAAGAAAAAATATACTTGTCCAAGGAATCAATGGCAATGGTAAAAGAAGCAGTCGCCCGCGGCGGGTTACTACCATCAGATGCCTCAAGAGACGAGCTAAGAGCATACAACAAGCTAGCGGGAGAGCTAACGAAGTAGACCAAACAGTGGCGCCTAGCCATGGAGAAGCAAGCAAAAGAGGAACCCGAAAGAAAAAGCAGTCGAAGACAATCTCCCAGAAGTGACTCGCCAGGCCACGACTCCCCCATCCGCAATAGATCGAAACTCAACAACCTGCGTAAGACAGAAAGGGCGAGAGTAGTGCGGAAACTGGAAGACGACTTCAGGTCAGAGGAGGACGACGACGAAGAGGAGCCTCATACTCCTACGGATGAGCCTACCTGGTGTCCATGAAGGCAGAAGGCCCATGAAGATACGGCCCCGGCCCACTAGTTGGCACCGACGTAGGAGTCCTCGACTCACAAGGAAGGTGCGAAGACCTGCCGTACGGAGCAAGCTAGGGTTAGGAAAGTTTAACTGTACACGTAGATGAACTCCCCGAGACCTATCCCGGTATATAAGGGCTAGGAGGGGCGACGCCAAAGGCATCCAATCTCACCAGTAACCCTAGCCTTGAGCGCTCCAGCCTTGGCCTCCACTGTAATCGCATCTCCCCAATCAATAATATCGAGCATGAGCGAGCCTCCCTGTTTGCCGACGAGCTATCGTCCAACCTGTGCCTCTCATGACTAACCCAGGGTACCTGACCATGGGATTTGCCGGGGTTGATCCCCGTCAATTTGCGCCGTCTGTGGGAACTACGCAGGTTGGGATCACGATCTCGGCGGTCCCATCTTCAGCAAGCTACAACTCAAGGGCAAGAACCAGACCTAGCCCACTCGAAGGATTCAAGATCACGGCGGACATCTCCGCCACCCCATCAAGACTACTCGAGCTATAGTCATGCCAGGACCGATACTAAGGTAACAGCCAAGCACAGCGCCAGCGCCGTAGGAGTCGACGACCCAGAAGAACGGCGAGGGGCCTCTACGAAGGGATCCCACTCGACGAACTGCGACGCGCAGCGGAGGACTCGCAAATCTTCCGACAACCCACCACCGCCCGGGCACCCGCCGCACATCAAGACAATGACTACGAGATCGAATCCAGCGATCAGCAGAATCACCGCCAAGGAAGAAGGAATCGACGACCCAAAAGACGCGCGTGGGATAACTACGGCAGGGCCCCAATGAACGAGCCACATCACGCAATAGCGCAACCGATGACCACTCGACGACACACCACCGCACGAGCATCTGCCGTCAACCAAGACAGCGACTCTGAGACACCTGTTGGCGAGTACTACGACCCAGATCGAAGGCCGGATGAATTCGCCAACCTCATCAAGAACCAAGACATGAGTCGAGGAATCAAAATCGATCCTCGCTTCCACGTGCACCCGGAGGATCACGAGCAGATCTTCAGAATCTCAAGAAGGAAGAGGCATGCCGGATCTAGCAAACTCACGGCCAGAGAGCAGCTAGCAGGAACCTGCACGATCCACAGCTTCGAGGATGACTGGGGACGCGTCAGGTCAGGTCACACTTTGAGAGACTTCCGCCTGTTCAACGAGCTAGCCGACGACCTCAAGAAGGAGAAGCAGAAAGAAGACATACGCAACCAACGACCCGAGCAATCGCCGACCTCAAACCCGGAAGGACGTCACAGCCCGTCGCAAGCACAGGTGCCCATGATCCAAGAAGGAAGGGTACCGCAAGCACAACGCGACGCCCAAACCCTGCAGGCCAGAGCAGCTGAGAGCATAAACATAGTCGAAGTCTACCAATTGCATGACACGGAGACCAGCATCATGTTCTCACAGGACGACCATCCACCCGCAGTCCCAAGACCGGGGCATGCACCCCTAGTGCTCGATGCACAAATCGGCGGATACGACATGGATCGGGTCTTCATGGACGGAGGCAGCAGCATGAACATCATCTTCGCCAGCACCCTGCAAAAGATGCTGATCCCACGATCAGTATGGAGAAAATCAAGCACCGAGTTGCACGGGTAGTCCCAGGAGAAGCAGCCACATCCCTCGGAGTCATCGAACTCGAAGTCGTCTTTGGCAACCAGGGTAACTTCGCAAAGCACGTCCTCGAGTTCGAGGTACTCGACTGGCAATCGCAGTATCACGCCATACTGGGACGGCCAGCATTCGCGCAATTCATGGCGGTCCCACGCTATGCCTACCTCAAGCTCAAGATGCCAGGATCATCAGGAGTCCTCACGATCAACGGAAGCTTCGTCAAATCAGATCAATGTGATCGTGACTTCCACAGAATCTCCGACACATTCGGAGCCAAACAAGAACTCAGAGAAATAGCCATGGTAAAGGACAAGAGTACCTTCCCATTGGTGAGCCGAAGCGAATCCAGGGAGTACGGACGCGACTTCAGCATCGACAGCGACACAGTCACTCATCAAGCGCACCCGACGGACCCGGACAAAACAGTCCGTGTGTACGCCCACCTACCAGAGGAGCAGGCGGTGGCTCTCGTCGCTTTCCTTCGAGACGAGTGGGAAATATTCGCCTGGTGCCCAGCCGACATGCCTGGGATACCACGCGAATTCACGGAACACGCCCTTCGCATCAAGCCAAACACGAGGCCAGTGAAGCAAGCGCTGAGATGATTCTCGGAGCCCAAGCGCAGAGAAATCGGAGAGGAAGTCAACCGGTTACTCGACGCTCAGTTCATCCGAGAAACAAAGAAAGCCACCTGGATAGCCAACCCAGTGCTGGTGCCCAAGAAAGACACGACCGTGTTGTGCATGTGTGTCGACTACGGACCAGTCAACAAACATTGCCCGAAGGATCACTTCCCCCTGCCTAGAATCGATCAAATAATCGACTCAACAGCAGGGTGCGATCTACTCTCCTTTCTTGACGCTTACTCAGGATACAACCAGATCAGAATGAAGGAAGAAGACGAAGAACACACATCGTTCATCACCCCCTACGGAGTATTCTTCTACAAGACCATGCCCTTCGGGCTCAAAAACGCAGGCACCACTTACCAACGAATGATGCAGGCCTGCCTGAAGGAGCAAATCGGAAGAAACATGCAAGTCTACGTAGACGACATCGTCATCAAGACCTACAAAGCAGCCACACTACTCGACGACCTGCGCGAAACCTTCGCGGCACTCAACAAATACAGAATCAAACTCAACCCAAAGAAATGCGCATTCGGCGTACCGGCAGGAAAGCTGCTTGGCTATATGGTCTCTCCCCGCGGGATCGAAGCAAACCCCGAGAAAGTCCAAGCCATCACCCGCATGCAAGAACCAACCGACGTCAAAGGAGTACAACAACTCACTGGAAAACTCGCAGCCCTAAGCCGCTTCATCAGCAGGCTGGGAGAACGCACGCTGCCTTTCCATCAGCTGCTCAGGAAAGGAGAGAAATTCGAGTGGATGGAGGAAGCCCGCCAAGCATTCGCGGACCTGAAAAAGACACTCTCGACCCCACCAATCCTGGCGGTACCCAAGGAACGAGAGAAGCTATACCTCTACGTGGAAGCACGCAGCAGTGTAGTAAGCACAACGCTCATCGTCGAACGCGCAGAAGAAGGCAAGGTCTAGAGCATCCAGAGACCAATCTACTACCTCAGCATGCTCCTGACCAAATCCCAGCAGCGGTACCCGCACTATCAGAAGCTACTACTGGCCATCGTCATGACCTCAAGAAAGGTGTCCCAATACTTCTACGAGCACCCTATCACAATCGTGAGCAGCGCACCACTCGCTGACATACTCAACAACCCTGGAGCAACCGGGCGAGTCGCCGAGTGGAACATCGAGCTCAGCCCACGAGACCTGCAGTTCAAGCACCCAACAGCCATCAAAGCCCAAGTACTCCCAGATTTCCTGGTCGAGTGGACGGAGGTCCAAACACCAGGACCCCCAGACCTATGAAGCTCATGGTCAATGTTCTTCGACGGATCCAAAAGACAACAAGGAGCTGGGGCAGGAGTTGTGCTCATCTCCCCCAAGGGAACAAAGCTGAAATACGTCCTACAGATCAACTTCAGTCACGCCTCCAACAACGAAGCAGAATACGAGACACTCCTCCATGGCATGCGCATGGCCAAAACATGCGGAGCCACTCGCCTCATAATTTACGGGTACTCCAATCTCGTCGTCCAGCAGACAATGAGAAACTGCAATGCAATAGCCGACAACATGGCGGCCTACCAAAAGCTCTACAACGAACTCGAAGGAAATTTCGACGGTTGCGAGCTCAACTACATCACCAGGGACAACAACACAGAAGCTGACGAGCTCGCGAACATCGGTTCGACCAGGGCACCTGTACCACCCGGCGTTTTTCTCGAAAGCATCAACCGAAGGTCCATCAAGGTGCAGGCAGCAACACCTGAAGCAGTTGGGGACGGCGAAGATGCAACAAAAATAGCGCAGGTTGCAGCAGCAACCCTATCAGAAGGCACAAGCACCAGCACATCCGACAGCACAGCCCCGACAGAGTTCGAAGGACCTGTCTGTACAAAACCGTTCCTCCGATTCCTAATCGAAGGCACGCTACCACAAGACGTGGCCGAAGCACGACGCATCAGCCGACGATCCAAGGCAAACAACTATATAAGCGCAACGTCACCCAGATACTCCAAAGGTGCATTGACGAAGAGGACGGTAAAGCCCTCTTGCTCTAAATCCACGAAGGCACCTGCGGGCACCACGCGAGCAGTCGAGTGCTCGTGTCCAAAGCAGTGTTCCAAATATCGGCCGATATTCCGATATATCGCTTATCGGGGTCCTACCGATAGGATAGACATGATTTATCGCTCTGGCCGATATATCGGCTGTCAGACCGATTTTTTCCGATTTTTACCGACATTTGCCGATTTTTACCGATGTTTACCGATTTTTACAGAAGAGCAGCACCACGGTAGGATTTCTCTTCTCCCCTAATTTTATTTCTCTAGTTAGCAAAAAATGTCTCTCTTTGCATGAACCTATTGTTTACTAAACTTCAAATTGTGCTTGTTTATGTTCGAATGCATGTGCCTATGTTAAATACTAATGTTGTGCACTTGTGCTTGTTTATGTTGGAAACTTGGAATGGAAGGTTTTTGAGCATGTGACAATTCGTGTGTGTAATATTATTACTTGTACGCTAATATAGCATATTTTGAATGCTTAGAGCACTTATTTATCATGTTTGTAATAATTAATATAGCATATATATTATATTTTTTCTCTTATGAAAATACAAGTTTTAAATTTTTTTTGCCGATAAATGATTGACCGATATAACCGATAAATCGGCCGATAAGCCGATTTATCCCTTATCGGGGCTCGACCGATACGATAACGATAAGCGATATCTTGAACATTGGTCCAAAGCATTCCGAGCTGGGTTCTACTGGCCCACAGCCATGAAAAACGTTGAGGAAATCGTGCGACGTTGCGTCGCCTGTCAAAAATTCGCCAATAGGCCACACGCTCCCGCATCAGAGCTCAAGACCATACCACTATCTTGGCCGTTAGCCACCTAGGGACTCGACATGGTGGGCCCACTAAAGAAATCATCAAAGGGCGGAAGGACACACCTTCTCGTCGCAGTCGACAAGTTCACCAAGTGGATCGAAGCAGTGCCCATCACCAGCTCTACAGCTCTCACGGCTGTCAACTTCATCAAGTCGATCATCTTCAGATTCGGAGTGCCACATAACATCATTACGGACAACGGCACGAACTTCGCGGCCGCAGAATTTCAGAACTTCTTCGAAGAACTGGGCATCAAAATAAATTATGCATCAGTCGCGCACCCACAGTCCAACGACCAGGTGGAAAAAGCAAACGGCCTTGTCTTTGGGGGAATCAAGAAACGGCTCCTCGCACCACTCGAGCAAGCTGCCGGCAATTGGGTTGAAGAACTCCACGTGGTCCTGTGGAGCCTACGAACCACACCAAATACTGCGACCCAATACACACCCTTCTTCATGGTGTACGGGGCAGAGGCAGTCTTACCACATGACCTCAAGTTCGGAGCACCCCGGGTCACCGGATACGAGGAAGAAGAAGCAGAAGAAGCACTACAAGACGACAAAGATAGGGCTGACGAAGCAAGAGACGCAGCCTTGACAAAATCAGAAGGGTACCAAGACAAACTACGTACCTACCAAAGCAGTCGACTGCACACTAGAACCTTCAACAAAGGTGACCTAGTCCTACGACTAATACAAAAGAAGGTCCACAAACTTGCCCCCCAATGGGAAGGACCATTCATCATCTCAGAAGTCATCGGAGGCGGCGCCTACAGGCTGAAGAACCCAAAGACAGACGAGGACGTGGCCAACCCATGGAATGTAGCAAACTTGCGACTATTCTATCCATAGCCCCTATCGGTCGGACATGACTGGCAATTCATGTAAATCTCTTGACCGCAATAAAATAAGTGTTGCCCAAATACTGCCATCTCAAAGCACTCGGGGGCTGAAGAGGAAACTCCCCCCGAGCAACTGCTATCGCATACGCGATCTTAATCGAAGCACTCGGGGGCTGAAGAGGAAACTCCCCCCGAGCAACTGCTATCGCATACGCGATCTCAATCAAACCACTCGGGGGCTGAAGAGGAAACTCCCCCCGAGCAACTGCTATCGCATACGCGATCTTAATCGAAGCACTCGGGGGCTGAAGAGGAAACTCCCCCCCCCCGAGCAACTGCTGTCGCATACGCGATCTCAATCAAACCACTCGGGGGCTTAAGAGCAAAACTCCCCCCTCGAGCAACTGCTATCGCATACGCGATCTTAATCGAAGCACTCGGGGGCGGAAGAGGAAACTCCCCCCCGAGCAACTGCTGTCGCATACGCGGTCTCAATCAAACCACTCGGGGGCTTAAGAGCAAAACTCCCCCCCCCCAAGCAACTGCTATCGCATACGCGATCTTAATCGAAGCACTCGGGGGCTTAAGAGAAAAACTCCCCCCCCCCCGAGCAACTGCTGTCGCATACGCGATCTCAATCAAACCACACGGGGGCTTAAGAGAAAAACTCCCCCCCGAGCAACTCTATCGCCTACGCGATCTTAATCGAAGCACTCGGGGGCTTGAGAAGCAAAATCCCCCCCGAGCAACTCTATGGCCTACGCCATCTTAATCAAAGCACTCGGGGGCTTAAGAATAAAGTCACCCCAAGCAACGCTATCGCCTACGCGATCTTCTTCATGAAGCACTCAGGGTCTCGAGCACAAACCCCACCCGAGAGACTGATGGCTTCTCGCCCTTCGTTGGTTACCCCAAGTGGAAGGTGGAGATGTAGCGCAGCAGCAAGTTTCCTTCGGTGAAGATACCAAGGTTTGTCTCCAGTAGGACTCCGGAGATGATAAGTAGGTGTCAGCGGTGCAACTGACGTGGACCTGCACACAGACAAAGATAACTTTGTTCCCAACGAAGTTCAGAGAGGTTGTCAATCTCTCCGGTCTTGTTGTTCACAAAGGGTAAAAACACAAGGGATAATGATAGCAAGTAAAAGCAGTAAAGTAAATATAGCATGGAAACAGTAATAAGGATATGGACCGGGATACGTGATGTTCACTAGTGATGTCTCTCTCCCAAAAGACGATAAAAATGCTATGCGAGATAAACAAATTACAGAAGGGCAATTGACAGGATTATAAACACACCGCAATGCTAACTATGCTACAAAAGAAAGGAAGAGGTTCAAAAGCACAGGCAGTACGCCAAAATAAGTAGACCGTAATCCAATTGCATCTACTACTAATCATCCACCTTGAGATATCTATCCAGAACATCTCGCTGGTATTAAGTTGCGAGCCCCACCCAAAGTGTAAACCCAAAGCAACAGACAACTGCATTAAAAAGAACTTTGCGTAAAGTAAACAATCCTTGCAACCGCGGTTACAAGCACCGTTGTTTTCCCCCTTGTGGCAACAGCACATCCCCTAGACTCATGTTTCTGTCACTCAAGCGTGTCATCGGGGGGCATGAACCCACAATCGAGCACAACGTTCCCTCTTGGAGTCACTACCTACTACTTGGCCAAAGCAATAAACAGCAACGGAGAACATGCAAGAATTACTTAGGAACAAAAATATAAAAGATAGAAATCAAATATATTACTCTATCACAATCTGAACATAATATCATAATCCATCATATCCCTTCAAACTCAACATAGCAACAACAGAAATATTACAAAAGTGCCTCGATCATGTAGGGCAGCTCACGAGATCTAAACAATGAAGATCAAAGAGGGAAGGAGAACATCACATAGCTACTGATCACGGACCCATGGTCCAAGGAAAACTACTCACGATACATCCGTGGAGCATCCATGGTGGAGAGGAGAGTCCCGGAGGTCAATCCTCCCTCCGGCAGGGTGCCGGGAAGAGGTCTTCTGGTGCTCCTGATCTTCGGAAGCGCGGCGGCGGCGGAACAGAGGTGAGTTTGCGGAATAGGGTTCTTCCTTCGGACGTTTCCCGTGACGGAGAATATATAGGCGAAGGGGGGGCAGCCAGAGGTGGACCAGGGGCCCCAGGCGCCCCCTGGCGCGGCCTAGGGGGTGGCCGCGCCAGGTGGCCGCCTGGGCCCCTCTGGTCCCTCTCGGGCTCTTCGTGAAGCTTCCTTTACACTAATTTTTTATCTGAATTTTCCCGAATTTTTCTGGCACTTTTTATATGGGGGAAAACTGAAATAGAAAAACAGCAGAAAACAGGAACTGGCACTGGGGTGCACTGAGTTAATAGGTTAGTCCAAATATGATCAAAAGTGTATGAAAGTGTATCTAGATCATAACAATATCACACAAAACACTAATGGAGCAACCAGAAATTATAGATACGTTTTGGACGTATCAACATCCCCAAGCTTAATTCCTGCTCGTCCTCGAGTAGGTAAATGATAACAACATAATTTATGTGGTGACATGCTAGCAACCATAAAAGAACTTTGAAAAGTAAAACAATCAAGGTTAGAGATTCAATTCAAGTCATAACAGGCAAGAGTCTATATTAGCATTGAAACAAGTAACAAAAGAACAAAAGGTGCAAGAGCTCTCGCTGTTCGTGACTCAAATGTCTCCAAATGGTGTTTGCGTGCAATAAGGGGGATAGGGAATACGAGAAAAAAGTATTTTTGTTGAGAACTCAATCTACTAAAGTTTCACACTTGGTCCTCTTTGGATTCTTATCTTGACTCGTCCCCAGACCACTAGCCAGGTACAAGTCAATTTGATCCACTCCTTTTCGATATTTTGAGCACTCATGCAATGGATGAGCGTAAGCACGAGAGTTGACACTTAGGATGGCAAAGAGAGAAATATGTTTGAGGAGGAAGACAAAAAGGATGAGAAAGGCTCACATCAATGAGGACAATCATAGGCAAGAGATACCAAATGATAGATATGATGTGAGGAGTAGGGATTGCCATGCAACGGATGCACATACGAGCTAGGAAGCTCTCCAATAGAACTAGTAGGGGTGCATCTAACTTTCTCGCTCATGAAGACCTAGAGCTCGTTTGAGGAGGCTCATCCTTGGAATATGCAAGCAAAGTTCTATAGTGTGAAGGTCCCCACATAGCTATATGCATGAAGGTCATCTCTATGGAGTACAAGGATATAAATGGAGTACTAGTGTGGATCTCTCAAAAGGATAGTATTGTTGCCCCTTTCTCTCTGTTTATTTCTTTTTCTCTTTTTTCTATTTTTTGTATTTTTGTTGCGGCCTCAATGGCTCTTTCTATTTAACTCTCATTTGTCCTCTTCGGGATCTTTTATTGTGTCCACTTTGGGATATTTTCCTCACTTAAGGGCAACACTCTATTTTACAAGAAGGTAAAGGAGATCTTTCACACTTTACAAGGTACTCAAAATCATAAAGAAGATGTAACTAACATGATGTATGCAATGTATGTCGTTGCCAGTGTAGCAGGGACATGTATGACATGAAGATCAAGTCATGAAGATGTGGATGTTGCATGGCAATATAACTCAGAAAGGCTATGAAAATGCCTTGATAGGTAGGTATGTTGGTTGTTTTGAGAAAAGATATAAGGAGGCTTATCATGACAGAGCGTATCATGCCAAGGGTTTGAGCTTCCTCCTGCCGACAGATGGTTAAGCCTTATCAGCTGAATCTAAAAGAAAAATTAATAGCAGGGCCTTCCCCTCGAAATATCGCTTTGGCCGACAAGCGATCTGCGCTGCCATTGGATACTCCAATGCAGCGATGATACGACGTGCACAGTACGTAGTACTAGTACTGTTGATAGAGGACGCTGGCCGGTGTAAAGAAAATACGATTAAAGCAGATGTGGAGTCTATGTACACTATACCAAAACAACCCAAGTAGATGCATATTTTATTCCTTCCAGCTAATTGTGCAGGGTTCCGCCATTAGCATGCGATTAAACTTTTGCATGAATGTTATGGTTTGCTGTGAATGCTTCATGCATCAGTAGCGGTCCAATGAGTAATATGCAGTAGTACAAGTGATTATGTTATTACAGCAAAGTGAAAAAAAAAACACTTAATGTGTCACTAACAATGTGATGCTTGAATTATTAGCAATAAATTTCAAGTGTTCATGTTACTACTCGTTCCGTACCGATGCATTAGTCATCTTATGCTGTGCACTACGACTAAGGTGGAAAGGAAATCGAAAAAAAACTTAATGTTGATTTGTTAATTAATATCATTGCATGCAATGAATTGACCACTACATGTCGTTCTAGGTTATTTAAAGTCATTGGAAACATACATGCCTCACGTTTTTTATTGGTTGATTTCTTTATTTATATCAATAAACAAAAAATGAGGTGAAAGTTAATGCTCCGTGCCTAAGGATTTTGGGATTATTTGATTTTCATAATGTGCCTAATGTACCGGTATGGAGGGAGTAATACTACAAAAGTACCTACTTAGTGTATTGCGGACCTGACTACAAAAGTACAAATGCGCCAGACCACATGCATTGTTGCCAAAACTACTTAAGTCAGTAGTACTATTAATGATTGACCAACATTTTAATACGTATTGACGATCCAAAATTAGCGGGTCATCACCGACGAGGATCACCACCTTTAGCGGGTTCATCCTATTGATATTTTACTTTGACCATGGATCTAGCGATGTGCAAGATTCGAGTGGGCTTGACGGCGGTCGTCGACAGTCGTAGAATCGTGTCCCCCCGTCTGATATGGGGACTTGATGGGGATGCAGGTGTTGACGCCTCCTACACTGGTATCCATGAAGGCAGAAGGCCCATGAAGATACGGCCCCGGCCCACTAATTTTCACCGACGTAGGAGTCCTCGACTCAGAAGGAAGGTGCGAAGACCTGCCGTACGGAGCAAGCTAGGGTTAGGAAAGTTTAACTGTACTCATAGATGAACTCCCCGAGACCTAGCCCGGTATATAAGGGCTAGGAGGGGCAACGCCAAAGGCATCCAATCTCACCTGTAACCCTAGCCTTGAGCGCTCCAGCCTTGGCCTCCACTGTAATCGCATCTCCCCAATCAATAATATCGAGCAGGAGCGAGCCTCCCTGTTTGCCGACGAGCTATCGTCCAACCTGTGCCTCTCATGACTAACCCAGGGTCCCTGCCCATGGGATTTGCCGGGGTTAATCCCCGTCAATTGGCGCCGTCTGTGGGAACCGCGCAGGTTGGGAACGCGATCTCGGCGGCCTCATCATCACCAGCACTCATCGACTCGGCGGATCCGGCAAGATCCAACCTGTTCGAGTCCCTCGGATTTACGGCCCACCACCCGGCCCTCAAACCAGTCTCCACCGACCTACACTCCGGCATCAATCTGATCTTCAGAGCGTATCAGATCTACATCAACCATTGGGGTACCCTTCGTCTCATCGACGGCACCCACGCGCCCACGGCAACACCCGCAACAACGACCATAGCAGACGCCACCCGCACGGACAACCTATCTGGCGGTTGTGGTTACGCACCCAACTCACGGCTCCACGCTACTCATGACCGCTCGAGTGAAGCCCTAGCATGGAGAAGCACGATCGCATGCATCAGCAAGGAAACGACGAGGGCACCATCACAGGTGTTCATGGCAGAAGTTGGCGCCTCAACGTCAGGTAACAACGGACGAGCCGACGACACGGGCACTCGACAAGACACCCCAATGTAACAACCCAGTTTTTGCAAAAATTAAAAATTTTGTTTTCGGTGTGAATTGTTTGATTGTCTGATTTGTTTGCGGTGTTTGCATCCCCGATTTATCGATCGGCGATTATTTTAACCCCTCTTGTCTCGTATCGGACGGAGACCGACCCTTGCCACCCTGACACTAGACCTTTGCGACACCAGGTTTCACCCGAGCATCGTCGCAAAACCTGCACGAGACCAGCCGCAGCCAACGGAACGAAAAACCCCGTTTAATAATTAAACGGGATATTTTTATAGCATGCCGGAAAGTGTTTTTGGAACGGTTCCAGCGCGAGGTGAACGCCTCCGGCTCGACGCACTGATCGCGCAGTTCGAAGTTTTACCCGCATCGGAGGTACTGCGGACCCCCGGCGGTCAGAAACGTGAGCATCGTGCGCGCGAGATTAAAACCGGGGATATTTTGCAAACTGCCAGCCACCGTGGCTATATAAAGACCACCACACCTCCACCCATTTTTAGGGTTTTCCTGAGCCAATTCTGCAGCCACCCCCTAATCTGAAACCCTAGCCCCTCTCGATCTAGACTGTCGGATCTGCGGATCCAACGGCCCAGGGAGCTCCCCCCAACCAGCCTCTCTCCTCTCTCCTCTCACCACGCGCCCGCCATGGACGCAGGCCTCCCGCTCCCGAAGCCGCCGCCTGCGCCCGGCAAGCCGCCGTGCTCCGGCAGCCGCGCGCCCCGCAGGCCGCCTCTCCTCGCCAACGGAGCCACGCCCCTTCTCCCTCTTCCTCGCAGCACGTCGCCGCCGGCCATGGAGACCAGTGGAGCCGCCCCGCCACCGTTCTTCCGCCGCGCCATGGCGCCAAGAAGGCCGGCGACCCGAGCTCGCCGCCGCAGCACCCTTCTCCTCCCCGCGCGCCTCCTCCTCCCTTTCCTTTCCCTCTCCTCTCCTCCTCACGTACTCCCTCTCTTCTCCCGCAGCAGGAACCGCCATGGAAGGAGCTCCAAGTTCCCCGGCCGCCGGACCTCACCACGCGTCAAATCAGGCCGCCGCGCCGCCCAGATCCGGCCGAGATCCGGCGGATCCAGCCCCTCCGCACCTCCTGCGTCCTCCTTCCTCGCCGTGCTCGCGCTCGTCTCCGGCTGGAGACCAAGCCATCGGCGCCGCCGCTCGGGGACGTCCAGGGACGAGCGTCCCGTCACCCCTGCTGCTCGCTTCGCCCAGGTGGGCCGGCGCGCCACCAGGTCTAGGGCGGCCCAACCACCGAGCCGGCCTGGCAGGCCACCACGGCCACTTGGGCCTTGGCCCATGGGGTGAGCCCCCCCTTTTTTTCTTCTGTTATTTATTTATTTTTGCTGCTGTGCACTGTTGGGCCCAATAGCCTAGTTTCGCCCCGTATAGTTTTTTTTGCTAGGTTTATTTGTTTATTTAGGCAGTTTGTATTAGGATTTTGCGGTGCCCGTAACTTTTTAACCGTAGCTCCGATTGCGACGCGTAAAATATGGAACTTGCTTAGTTTTGTGTCTAGTTTAGTAATTTGTGCTTTGTTGCCATGTTTGACTTTGTTTACCTGCTGTTTGCTTGTTATTTACAACTGCTTGCCACTGTAAACTGTAACTGCTATAACTTTTTAACCGTTGCTCTGTTTAAAATGTTCTTTATATGTAACTTGACTAGAATTGCATGTAGATTGTGTTTTTGCTGCTGTTGCTTGCTAATAAAAATAATAAAATATTGTTTAGGTGCAAAACAGTACCAAATGCAATATTTATCGTGGGGTCCGCAATAGTTTGCATGTCTAGGATTTCACCCCACTTAAATTGACTAGCTTAGGTAGTTTAATTGTGCTTCACCTCTTGCCATGTTTGTGTGCTATGCCATGCTTGCTTGAGTTGCCATGTTAATAACCGTTGTTTGGTCACCTGTTGCTAAGCAACTTGAACCACCGTAAACGTGCGGTATCGTCGTGTGTGACGAGTACCCCACTTAAACTGTTAGTAACCGTTTTCGACGATAGATCCGTATCGCGTTGCCGTGCCTTGTGTTGTCTATTTGATCTTGTATTGCTCCGTAGTAATAGTGGTGCACTGTTGATTGCTTTCCAGTGTTTAATTCTTGTGTGCTCCCGCGGGTACCTCTCGGAGACGATGCGAGCGTGCGATCGACTACACCTTCGGAACCCGACTTATTAACAGACAAGGACTATACATTACTTATGAACCATTCTATTTCAACCAGCGGTTTGCATGCTAGTATAGGTTAGGTTCGATGTTTGATCCTACCACATGTTTACAACCTCTTTTAAACCGATACAGCCATGTCCCCTCCCAGCAAACCATGTACTGCTATGTTACTTTTGCTCGTTGCTCAGCCCCTGCTTAGTATGCATGCTTAGGATGCTACGATGTTACCCTGTTACTCTTTGGGTTGGGATATCACCTGATTATTATATTATTGTTGATGATATGATTATTATAAAATGTTGACTATATTCGACGAAGGATGGAAGGTCTAGGCTATCCCGCCCCGACGCTTTGTTCCATTCGAGTCACCTAGGATCCGAGTTCCGGGTATTGGTTTTAAGACTGAGCGTGCCTAACCGCGTGTGGGATTTTATGGGGTCCCCTTTTCTTACCTACCTAGCTTCAAACAGTTCTAGTGGTGGCCCAAGCTGATTTACCATTTGAAACTCATGCATATACGTTTGTCGGGTAGCTCCTTGCAGATGTCTTTTCAAAACACCCCGGGCCAGCGAGGACATAGCTTCTCTGTTGGTCCAATCTGACCGGCTGAGGACCCGGTCTCATAAGAGAACTAACCGGCAATCCAAACTTGGAGTCATACGGTAGAGACCAGATCGAGAGCGCGGCCGGCTCCTGAGCTGGATGTCGTCTCACCGGGGGCCACCCGGATTTGTTCGTTGTTAGCTAGAGGGACTTGTCGTTTCGGATCTCTTGGAACTAAATCATAAAATGGTTGCCTGTGATGGGTAGCAACTGAGAGTGATGGACGTGCGTGCGGAGCCTTGTAATGGGCAGTTGGTACACCCCTGCAGGGTTAAATCTTTTCGAGAAGCCGTGTCCACGGTTATGGACGACTTGAGACCTACTCCTTGTTCATAGACAACAACAACAACTGAGATAATCTTAATATAACTTGATCAACGTGTGTGTGCCTTGATTGCTTCTTCTTCGTCGGGTTGCGAAGAGGAGGACAAGGATAGGATAGGTGTTATGTTTGCGTAGTAGGTGGATAGCAAGACTTGTTGGAGGCGATTCCTCATCGAATGCTTGGCTTCTTACCTTACTCTCTAGATCGTTAGCCACTTCATAAATGCTAGTGCGGCAGCAACCTCACCACTTACCCCTTCCTTACCGTAAACTACTAGTTGTCCTAGAATGACGAGTGATGAAGTCCTTGCTGGGTCAGATGACCACTACAGTTGGATGCTGAGTACCTCTGTACTCATGATACTACCCCCAAACTCTTTTCAGGGTTCTGATCGACAACAAGTATGGTGATCGACGTTTCACGTGGAGACTCGACGACGACTAGTTAGGCGGATCCCGGCGGAGGGCCTGGACCCGTGTGGTTATGGGATCGATGCTTTTCTCTTTGCCAGTAGGCATTTTCTTGTAGTCTGTACTCAGACATGTATCTTCCGCTGTTGTATTGTATTTAAGGCAGTTGTATGCCGATTGTATGAGATGTTGTATCCTTGTATCTGTAATGTTTTGATATCATGTTGGAAATCCGGGGCATATGGCTTTGTCATATGTCGCGGTGGGACCGATATGTGCTTCGTCCCCGGATCTGGGTGGAAACACCTAGATCTGGAACAGTACCGCATATCGGGCCTTACACCCAACCACCAACAGGGCGGCTGGCCCTGGCAACACCAGTCAGATGGTCGTACAGCTAGGAGAACCGGGGACCATACCAAAGAAAGTCCCGGTGGAGCAAGGACAAAGCAATCAAAAAATCAGTCAGCCGCTAGGCAACAAACAGCAAGCACCTGGCCAAGGCAGCCAGCCATCACGCAGCAGGAAGCAAACCCCGGTTGCACTGGCAGACGAACCACCCAAAGAAAAAATATACTTGTCCAAGGAATCAATGGCAATGGTAAAAGAAGCAGTCGCCCGCGGCGGGTTACTACCATCAGATGCCTCAAGAGACGAGCTAAGAGCATACAACAAGCTAGCGGGAGAGCTAACGAAGTAGACCAAACAGTGGCGCCTAGCCATGGAGAAGCAAGCAAAAGAGGAACCCGAAAGAAAAAGCAGTCGAAGACAATATACCAGAAGTGACTCGCCAGGCCACGACTCCCCCATCCGCAATAGATCGAAACTCAACAACCTGCGTAAGACAGAAAGGGCGAGAGTAGTGCGGAAACTGGAAGACGACTTCAGGTCAGAGGAGGACGACGACGAAGAGGAGCCTCATACTCCTACGGATGAGCCTACCTGGTGTCCATGAAGGCAGAAGGCCCATGAAGATACGGCCCCGGCCCACTAGTTGGCACCGACGTAGGAGTCCTCGACTCACAAGGAAGGTGCGAAGACCTGCCGTACGGAGCAAGCTAGGGTTAGGAAAGTTTAACTGTACTCATAGATGAACTCCCCGAGACCTATCCCGGTATATAAGGGCTAGGAGGGGCGACGCCAAAGGCATCCAATCTCACCAGTAACCCTAGCCTTGAGCGCTCCAGCCTTGGCCTCCACTGTAATCGCATCTCCCCAATCAATAATATCGAGCATGAGCGAGCCTCCCTGTTTGCCGACGAGCTATCGTCCAACCTGTGCCTCTCATGACTAACCCAGGGTACCTGACCATGGGATTTGCCGGGGTTGATCCCCGTCAATTTGCGCCGTCTGTGGGAACTACGCAGGTTGGGATCACGATCTCGGCGGTCCCATCTTCAGCAAGCTACAACTCAAGGGCAAGAACCAGACCTAGCCCACTCGAAGGATTCAAGATCACGGCGGACATCTACGCCACCCCATCAAGACTACTCGAGCTATAGTCATGCCAGGACCGATACTACGGTAACAGCCAAGCACAGCGCCAGCGCCGTAGGAGTCGAAGACCCAGAAGAACGGCGAGGGGCCTCTACGAAGGGATCCCACTCGAAGAACTGCGACGCGCAGCAGAGGACTCGCAAATCTTCCGACAACCCACCACCGCCCGGGCACCCGCCGCACATCAAGACAATGACTACGAGATCGAATCCAGCGATCAGCAGAATCACCGCCAAGGAAGAAGGAATCGACGACCCAAAAGACGCGCATGGAATAACTACGGCAGGGCCCCAATGAACGAGCCACATCACGCAATAGCGCAACCGACGACCACTCGACGACACACCACCGCACGAGCATCTGCCGTCAACCAAGACAGTGACTCCGAGACACCTGTTGGCGAGTACTACGACCCAGATCGAAGGCCGGATGAATTCGCCAACCTCATCAAGAACCAAGACATGAGTCGAGGAATCAAAATCGATCCTCGCTTCCACGTGCACCCGGAGGATCACGAGCAGATCTTCAGAATCTCAAGAAGGAAGAGGCATGCCGGATCTAGCAAACTCACGGCCAGAGAGCAGCTAGCAGGAACCTGCACGATCCACAGCTTCGAGGATGACTGGGGACGCGTCAGGTCAGGTCACACTTTGAGAGACTTCCGCCTGTTCAACGAGCTAGCCGACGACCTCAAGAAGGAGAAGCAGAAAGAAGACATACGCAACCAACGACCCGAGCAATCGCCGACCTCAAACCCGGAAGGACGTCACAGCCCGTCGCAAGCACAGGTGCCCATGATCCAAGAAGGAAGGGTACCGCAAGCACAACGCGACGCCCAAACCCTGCAGGCCAGAGCAGCTGAGAGCATAAACATAGTCAAAGTCTACCAATTGCATGACACGGAGACCAGCATCATGTTCTCACAGGACGACCATCCACCCGCAGTCCCAAGACCGGGGCATGCACCCCTAGTGCTCGATGCACAAATCGGCGGATACGACATGGATCGGGTCTTCATGGACGGAGGCAGCAGCATGAACATCATCTTCGCCAGCACCCTGCAAAAGATGCTGATCCCACGATCAGTATGGAGAAAATCAAGCACCGAGTTGCACGGGTAGTCCCAGGAGAAGCAGCCACATCCCTCGGAGTCATCGAACTCGAAGTCGTCTTTGGCAACCGGGGTAACTTCGCAAAGCACGTCCTCGAGTTCGAGGTACTCGACTGGCAATCGCAGTATCACGCCATACTGGGACGGCCAGCATTCGCGCAATTCATGGCGGTCCCACGCTATGCCTACCTCAAGCTCAAGATGCCAGGATCATCAGGAGTCCTCACGATCAACGGAAGCTTCGTCAAATCAGATCAATGTGATCGTGACTTCCACAGAATCTCCGACACATTCGGAGCCAAACAAGAACTCAGAGAAATAGCCATGGTAACGGACAAGAGTACCTTCCCATTGGTGAGCCGAAGCGAATCCAGGGAGTACGGACGCGACTTCAGCATCGACAGCGACACAGTCACTCATCAAGCGCACCCGATAGACCCGGACAAAACAGTCCGTGTGTACGCCCACCTACCAGAGGAGCAGGCGGTGGCTCTCGTCGCTTTCCTTCGAGACGAGTGGGAAATATTCGCCTGGTGCCCAGCCGACATGCCTGGGATACCACGCGAATTCACGGAACACGCCCTTCGCATCAAGCCAAACACGAGGCCAGTGAAGCAAGCGCTGAGATGATTCTCGGAGCCCAAGCGCAGAGAAATCGGAGAGGAAGTCAACCGGTTACTCGACGCTCAGTTCATCCGAGAAACAAAGAAAGCCACCTGGATAGCCAACCCAGTGCCGGTGCCCAAGAAAGACACGACCGTGTTGTGCATGTGTGTCGACTACGGACCAGTCAACAAACATTGCCCGAAGGATCACTTCCCCCTGCCTAGAATCGATCAAATAATCGACTCAACAGCAGGGTGCGATCTACTCTCCTTTCTTGACGCTTACTCAGGATACAACCAGATCAGAATGAAGGAAGAAGACGAAGAACACACATCGTTCATCACCCCCTACGGAGTATTCTTCTACAAGACCATGCCCTTCGGGCTAAAAAACGCAGGCGCCACTTACCAACGAATGATGCAGGCCTGACTGAAGGAGCAAATCGGAAGAAACATGCAAGTCTACGTAGACGACATCGTCATCAAGACCTACAAAGCAGCCACACTACTCGACGACCTGCGCGAAACCTTCGCGGCACTCAACAAATACAGAATCAAACTCAACCCAAAGAAATGCGCATTCGGCGTACCGGCAGGAAAGCTGCTTGGCTATATGGTCTCTACCCGCGGGATCAAAACAAACCCCGAGAAAGTCCAAGCCATCACCCGCATGCAAGAACCAACCGACGTCAAAGGAGTACAACAGCTCACTGGAAAACTCGCAGCCCTAAGCCGCTTCATCAGCAGGCTGGGAGAATGCACGCTGCCTTTCCATCAGTTGCTCAGGAAAGGAGAGAAATTCGAGTGGATGGAGGAAGCCTGCCAAGCATTCGCGGACCTGAAAAAGACACTCTCGACCCCACCAATCCTGGCGGTACCCAAGGAATGAGAGAAGCTATACCTCTACGTGGAAGCACGCAACAGTGTAGTAAGCACAACGCTCATCGTCGAACGCGCAGAAGAAGGCAAGGTCTAGAGCATCCAGAGACCAATCTACTACCTCAGCATGCTCCTGACCAAATCCCAGCAGCGGTACCCGCACTATCAGAAGCTACTACTGGCCATCGTCATGACCTCAAGAAAGGTGTCCTAATACTTCTACGAGCACCCTATCACAATCGTGAGCAGCGCACCACTCGCTGACATACTCAACAACCCTGGAGCAACCGGGCGAGTCGCCGAGTGGAACATCGAGCTCAGCCCACGAGACCTGCAGTTCAAGCACCCAACAGCCATCAAAGCCCAAGTACTCCCAGATTTCCTGGTCGAGTGGACGGAGGTCCAAACACCAGGACCCCCAGACCTATCAAGCTCATGGTCAATGTTCTTCGACGGATCCAAAAGACAACAAGGAGCTGGGGCAGGAGTTGTGCTCATCTCCCCCAAGGGAACAAAGCTGAAATACGTCCTACAGATCAACTTCAGTCACGCCTCCAACAACGAAGCAGAATACGAGGCACTCCTCCATGGCATGCGCATGGCCAAAACATGCGGAGCCACTCGCCTCATAATTTACGGGTACTCCAATCTCGTCGTCCAGCAGACAATGAGAAACTGCAACGCAATAGCCGACAACATGGCGGCCTACCAAAAGCTCTACAACGAACTCGAAGGAAATTTCAACGGTTGCGAGCTCAACTACATCACCAGCGACAACAACACAGAAGCTGACGAGCTCGCGAACATCGGTTCGACCAGGGCACCTGTACCACCCGGCGTTTTTCTCGAAAGCATCAACCGAAGGTCCATCAAGGTGCAGGCAGCAACACCTGAAGCAGTTGGGGACGGCGAAGATGCAACAAAAATAGCGCAGGTTGCAGCAGCAACCCTATCAGAAGGCACAAGCACCAGCACATCCGACAGCACAGCCCCGACAGAGTTCGAAGGACCTGTCTGTACAAAACCGTTCCTCCGATTCCTAATCGAAGGCACGCTACCACAAGACGTGGCCGAAGCACGACGCATCAGCCGACGATCCAAGGCAAACAACTATATAAGCGCAACATCACCCAGATACTCCAAAGGTGCATTGACGAAGAGGACGGCAAAGCCCTCTTGCTCTAAATCCACGAAGGCACCTGCGGGCACCACGCGAGCAGTCGAGTGCTCGTGTCCAAAGCATTCCGAGCTGGGTTCTACTGGCCCACAGCCATGAAAAACGTTGAGGAAATCATGCGACGTTGCGTCGCCTGTCAAAAATTCGCCAACAGGCCACACGCTCCCGCATCAGAGCTCAAGACCATACCACTATCTTGGCCGTTAGCCACCTGGGGACTCGACATGGTGGGCCCACTAAAGAAATCATCAAAGGGCGGAAGGACACACCTGCTCGTCGCAGTCGACAAGTTCACCAAGTGGATCGAAGCAGTGCCCATCACCAGCTCTACAGCTCTCACGGCTGTCAACTTCATCAAGTCGATCATCTTCAGATTCGGAGTGCCACATAACATCATTACGGACAACGGCACGAACTTCGCGGCCGCAGAATTTCAGAACTTCTTCGAAGAACTGGGCATCAAAATAAATTATGCATCAGTCGCGCACCCACAGTCCAACGGCCAGGTGGAAAAAGCAAACGGCCTTGTCTGTGGGGGAATCAAGAAACGGCTCCTCGCACCACTCGAGCAGGCTGCCGGCAATTGGGTTGAAGAACTCCCCGTGGTCCTGTGGAGCCTACGAACACACCAAATACTGCGACCCAATACACACCCTTCTTCATGGTGTACGGGGCAGAGGCAGTCTTACCACATGACCTCAAGTTCGGAGCACCCCGGGTCACCGGATACGAGGAAGAAGAAGCAGAAGAAGCACTACAAGACGACAAAGATAGGGCTGACGAAGCAAGAGACGCAGCCTTGACAAAATCAGAAGGGTACCAAGACAAACTACGTACCTACCAAAGCAGTCGACTGCACACTAGAACCTTCAACAAAGGTGACCTAGTCCTACGACTAATACAAGAGAAGGTCCACAAACTTGCCCCCCAATGGGAAGGACCATTCATCATCTCAGAAGTCATCGGAGGCGGCGCCTACAGGCTGAAGAACCCAAAGACAGACGAGGACGTGGCCAACCCATGGAATGTAGCAAACTTGCGACTATTCTATCCATAGCCCCTATCGGTCGGACATGACTGGAAATTCATGTAAATTGCTTGACCGCAATAAAATAAGTGTTGCCCAAATACTGCCATCTCAAAGCACTCGGGGGCTGAAGAGGAAACTCCCCCCGAGCAACTGCTATCGCATACGCGATCTTAATCGAAGCACTCGGGGGCTGAAGAGGAAACTCCCCCCGAGCAACTGCTGTCGCATACGCGATCTCAATCAAACCACTCGGGGGCTGAAGAGGAAACTCCCCCCGAGCAACTGCTATCGCATACGCGATCTTAATCGAAGCACTTGGGGGCTGAAGAGGAAACTCCCCCCCCCCCGAGAAACTGCTGTCGCATACGCGATCTCAATCAAACCACTCGGGGGCTTAAGAGCAAAACTCCCCCCCCCCGAGCAACTGCTATCGCATACGCGATCTTAATCGAAGCACTCGGGGGCGGAAGAGGAAACTCCCCCCCGAGCAACTGCTGTCGCATACGCGGTCTCAATCAAACCACTCGGGGGCTTAAGAGCAAAACTCCCCCCCCAAGCAACTGCTATCGCATACGCGATCTTAATCGAAGCACTCGGGGGCTTAAGAGAAAAACTCCCCCCCCGAGCAACTGCTGTCGCATACGCGATCTCAATCAAACCACACGGGGGCTTAAGAGAAAAACTCCCCCCCCCGAGCAACTCTATCGCCTACGCGATCTTAATCGAAGCACTCGGGGGCTTGAGAAGCAAAATCCCCCCCGAGCAACTCTATGGCCTACGCCATCTTAATCAAAGCACTCGGGGGCTTAAGAATAAAGTCACCCCAAGCAAAGCTATCGCCTACGCGATCTTCTTCATGAAGCACTCAGGGTCTCGAGCACAAACCCCACCCGAGAGACTGATGGCTTCTCGCCCTTCGTTGGTTACCCCAAGTGGAAGGTGGAGATGTAGCGCAGCAGCAAGTTTCCTTCGGTGAAGATACCAAGGTTTGTCTCCAGTAGGACTCCGGAGATGATAAGTAGGTGTCAGCGGTGCAACTGACGTGGACCTGCACACAGACAAAGATAACTTTGTTCCCAACGAAGTTCAGAGAGGTTGTCAATCTCTCCGGTCTTGTTGTTCACAAAGGGTAAAAACACAAGGGATAATGATAGCAAGTAAAAGCAGTAAAGTAAATATAGCATGGAAACAGTAATAAGGATATGGACCGGGATACGTGATGTTCACTAGTGATGTCTCTCTCCCAAAAGACGATAAAACTGCTATGCGAGGTAAACAAATTACAGAAGGGCAATTGACAGGATTATAAACACACCGCAATGCTAACTATGCTACAAAAGAAAGGAAGAGGTTCAAAAGCACAGGCAGTACGCCAAAATAAGTAGACCGTAATCCAATTGCATCTACTACTAATCATCCACCTTGAGATATCTATCCAGAACATCTCGCTGGTATTAAGTTGCGAGCCCCACCCAAAGTGTAAACCCAAAGCAACAGACAACTGCATTAAAAAGAACTTTGCGTAAAGTAAACAATCCTTGCAACCGCGGTTACAAGCACCGTTGTTTTCCCCCTTGTGGCAACAGCACATCCCCTAGACTCATGTTTCTGTCACTCAAGCGTGTCATCGGGGGGCATGAACCCACAATCGAGCACAACGTTCCCTCTTGGAGTCACTACCTACTACTTGGCCAAAGCAATAAACAGCAACGGAGAACATGCAAGAATTACTTAGGAACAAAAATATAAAAGATAGAAATCAAATATATTACTCTATCACAATCTGAACATAATATCATAATCCATCATATCCCTTCAAACTCAACATAGCAACAACAGAAATATTACAAAAGTGCCTCGATCATGTAGGGCAGCTCACGAGATCTAAACAATGAAGATCAAAGAGGGAAGGAGAACATCACATAGCTACTGATCACGGACCCATGGTCCAAGGAAAACTACTCACGATACATCCGTGGAGCATCCATGGTGGAGAGGAGAGTCCCGGAGGTCAATCCTCCCTCCGGCAGGGTGCCGGGAAGAGGTCTTCTGGTGCTCCCGATCTTCGGAAGCGCGGCGGCGGCGGAACAGAGGTGAGTTTGCGGAATAGGGTTCTTCCTTCGGACGTTTCCCGTGACGGAGAATATATAGGCGAAGGGGGGGCAGCCAGAGGTGGACCAGGGGCCCCAGGCGCCCCCTGGCGCGGCCTAGGGGGTGGCCGCGCCAGGTGGCCGCCTGGGCCCCTCTGGTCCCTCTCGGGCTCTTCGTGAAGCTTCCTTTACACTAATTTTTTATCTGAATTTTCCCGAATTTTTCTGGCACTTTTTATATGGGGGAAAACTGAAATAGAAAAACAGCAGAAAACAGGAACTGGCACTGGGGTGCACTGAGTTAATAGGTTAGTCCAAATATGATCAAAAGTGTATGAAAGTGTATCTAGATCATAACAATATCACACAAAACACGCATGGAGCAAGCAGAAATTATAGATACGTTTTGGACGTATCAACATCCCCAAGCTTAATTCCTGCTCGTCCTCGAGTAGGTAAATGATAACAACATAATTTATGTGGTGACATGCTAGCAACCATAAAAGAACTTTGAAAAGTAAAACAATCAAGGTTAGAGATTCAATTCAAGTCATAACAGGCAAGAGTCTATATTAGCATTGAAACAAGTAACAAAAGAACAAAAGGTGCAAGAGCTCTCGCTGTTCGTGACTCAAATGTCTCCAAATGGTGTTTGCGTGCAATAAGGGGGATAGGGAATACGAGAAAAAAGTATTTTTGTTGAGAACTCAATCTACTAAAGTTTCACACTTGGTCCTCTTTGGAATCTTATCTTGACTCGTCCCCAGACCACTAGCCAGGTACAAGTCAATTTGATCCACTCCTTTTCGATATTTTGAGCACTCATGCAATGGATGAGCGTAAGCACGAGAGTTGACACTTAGGATGGCAAAGAGAGAAATATGTTTGAGGAGGAAGACAAAAAGGATGAGAAAGGCTCACATCAATGAGGACAATCATAGGCAAGAGATACCAAATGAGAGATATGATGTGAGGAGTAGGGATTGCCATGCAACGGATGCACATACGAGCTAGGAAGCTCTCCAATAGAACTAGTAGGGGTGCATCTAACTTTCTCGCTCATGAAGACCTAGAGCTCGTTTGAGGAGGCTCATCCTTGGAATATGCAAGTAAAGTTCTATAGTGTGAAGGTCCCCACATAGCTATATGCATGAAGGTCATCTCTATGGAGTACAAGGATATAAAGGGAGTACTAGTGTGGATCTCTCAAAAGGATAGTAGTGTTGCCCCTTTCTCTCTGTTTATTTCTTTTTCTCTTTTTTACATTTTTTTGTATTTTTTTTGCGGCCTCAATGGCTCTTTCTATTTAACTCTCATTTGTCCTCTTCGGGATCTTTTATTGTGTCCACTTTGGGATATTTTCCTCACTTAAGGGCAACACTCTATTTTACAAGAAGGTAAAGGAGATCTTTCACACTTTACAAGGTACTCAAAATCATAAAGAAGATGTAACTAACATGATGTATGCAATGTATGTTGTTGCCAGTGTAGCAGGGACATGTATGACATGAAGATCAAGTCATGAAGAGGTGGATGTTGCATGGCAATATAACTCAGAAAGGCTATGGAAATGCCTTGATAGGTAGGTATGGTGGTTGTTTTGAGGAAAGATATAAGGAGCCTTATGATGACAGAGCGTATCATGCCAAGGGTTTGGATGTACCGGCGAAGGTGGACACCAACTCTCGGAGTGAGAAGAAGGTAATGCACGACACAGGAGAGGCTAGCAAAATATGGGAAGGTGGAAGTGTCAACTTTCAATACTAACATTAGTCCGAAGAACTCATGCACGTATTATCGGTAACTCTCAATCTAATAAGGAGGTTCACAAAGAGACAAGTACCCCGAGGAGGAGTGTATGGGGGTTTGGTTATCCTTGCGCATCCTCGACTCATGGTACGTGAGTGTTCTCTGATATTCGACCGCTCAGAAGAGTAGTGATCTATCTAGTAGCTAGAGTTCTCAACTAGTTTTGTAGGTTTTGAAAACAAACATGGAATTCCCAAAATACGACACCTATCACTAATAGGCTAGAGCTCCTGACACCAAAAGTTCAAACATTACTCACGGCAATACCTCAAAACTATTGCAAGTTACTACTAGAATTAAATAACAACCTCAATTACCTACTTTCAAGACAAGACACAACTCAGTGCAACAACCAACTCTCTTTAACAAGATAAACATGAAAACTAAAAAGAGTTGCAGCAACAAACTAAACAAAAGCCAAGGCTCTTGCTAAAGACAAACTAAGACTAAAGCTAAACATGGCAGTAGCTATGAAAAGATAAAGAACAAACAACAGAAAAAAGATACGCAGGAAAAATCCTATGATGTGTTCTAAATTTTGAAAGTGGAGCGTGTTTCTCTCCCACACAAAGTAAGACGGGATCTAACTTGTTATGAACAGCAAGAAAAGCTAAAGAAAACTAAAAGCAAAACCTAAGAGCGAGACGCTCCAAGCATAGCACATAACGCATGAAGTGATAAAAATATAGTGAGAAAAAGGACGAACTAATGATTGTTGATGGAGAAGGGGATGCATGGGGGCATCCCCAATCTTGAGCGCTTGACACTCCTGGATCTTCTTTCATCATCTTCCATCGCACACTTGAAAACTCCCTTCATACATAACTCATCATAAGCTGATTAGAGAGGTTAGTACCCTTAATAAATAATTTTTTCCCACTGGATATAAAGTTAATCTTGAAGAGATACTGTTTCTAAAGAGTGCCAAAAAGTTTTTGCAAAGAAAAAGCAAGTTTAAGGTTTGCAAAAGTTAGGAGAGACAAAACGTGGCAGAATCTGTGAAAAACAGAACAACAGGTGGTAAAGAATTTTTTAGGGGTACTTCTGCAACTTAAATCAAAAAACTCAGAACATACGGAAGTTTCGTAATTGTATAGAGCATACTGTGTAAAAAATTCAGCTCAAAAAGATGAACTGGGATTTTTCTGGAATTGTTCTGGTCACGAGGACAGAATCTGTTTTCTGGACAGCATGTCACAACTTTTACTTCCATTGCCGTAAGAGGCTATAACTTGGCACAAGGTTGAAAAATAAAGATACAATGATGTTGCTACAGAAGTAAAAATCATCAAGACACAACAAAATCAAAAATAAAAACCTAAATTCGTTGCGGGCTGCCTCCCGAAAGCGCTTTCTTTTATGCATTTTAGCTAGGCATGATGCAAAAGAAGAATCAAGTTTTATCAAGAGAAAGAGAATAACTAGCCCGTGTAACGGACTCAAAAGGTAACTTGATTTTATTTCTAGGGAAGTGTTCCATCCCCTTTTTGAATGGGAATTGGAATTTTATATTCCCCTCTTTCATGTCAATAACCGCACCAACGGTGCGAAGAAAAAGACGTCCCAAAATAATTGGACATAAAGGTTCACACTCTATATCCATAACGATAAAATCAACGGGAACGTAGTTGTCATTGACAATGATAAGAACATCTTCGATCTTCCCCAAAGGTTTCTTTACGTAAGAATCAACAAGACGAACACCAAAAGAACAAGGCTCAAAAGACTTCAATTCAAACATATCAAATATTCTTTTGGACATAACAGAGGTACTAGCTCCAACATCACATAAAGCATAGCAAGAGAAGTTATTTAATTTAATTTTGATCATAGGGTCCCAACCATCATCTAGCTTCCTAGGTATGGAGGCTTCTACTCTAAGCTTCTCCTCCCTAGCTTTGATGAGAGCATTTGTGATATGCTCCGTGAAGGAAAGATTAAGTGTGCTAGTGTTTGGGTCTCTAGACATTTTGTGTAGCAAGCTAATAACTTCTGAGAGGGTACAACTATCAAAATCAATATCACTACTATCAAAGGTGGTGGTAGTGTCGTCTAGGCTCACTTGTTTGAAACCCTCTATGTTCATAGGAGTTTCTTTATCTACGGTTGAGGTATTAGCATCACCATTAATAGGTCCAACGGGACTAGGAGTGCATTAGATGCTAATAGTTTGGGTGTCCTCAACAATTTGGATAGTGGCAACTGTGTGGTGTGTAGGAAGGCTCTTAATTCTATCCTCTTCCTCTTTTTCTCTAGCCCATCTTTCTTTAAGTTTAGCCATCATCCTAATATTTTCATTGATTTGTAACTAGATAGCATTAATAGGAGTGGCCTTATTCTCCTCAAGGGGAGAGGTTCTAATTTTAAGCATCGCAATGTCAAGGGCTAAGCTTTCTACCTTCAAAGAGAGATTATCTATTTTAGCTAATTTCTCCTCTACATTTTTGTTGAAGGCTTTTTGGGTAGTGATAAAGTCTCTAAGCATGCTTTCTAATTCATAAGAGGGGTTCTTGTTGCTAGGGTAGGTGTTGTTGTTCCCATAGTTGGATGGGAACGGTCTAGGATTGCTAGCAAAATTTCCCCTATAAGCATTGTTGTTGAAGTTGTTTCTAGCAATAAAGTTCACATCTACTTGTTCTTGGGCAACCAAAGAATTTAAAGGGACATCATGAGGATCAATAGAGGGTTGCTTGGTAAGTAGAGACATAATCAAGTCAACTTTTTCATTAAGGGAGGTAATTTCCTCGACAGAATTTACCTTCCTACCTGTTGGAGCGTGTTCGGTGTGCCATTGGGAATAATTGGTCATCATTTCATCGAGAAGCTTCATGGCAGCACCAAGTGTAGTTGACATAAAGGTTCCTCCCGCGGCCGAATCTAACAGGTTCCGCGAGGTAAAGTTCAAGCCTGCATAAAAAGTCTGGATAACCATCCAAGTAGTCAAACCATGTGTAGGGCATTTATTAACAAGAGATTTCATTCGTTCCCAAGCTTGGGCAACGTGTTCATTATCCAATTGCTTAAAATTCATAATATTACTCCTCAATTGGATAATCTTAGCAGGAGGGTAGTACTTCCCTATAAAAGCATCTTTGCACTTATCCCAAGAGTCTATGCTATTCCTAGGCAAAGACTGAAACCAGATTTTAGTGTCTCCCCTTAAAGAGAAGGGAAATAGCTTGAGCTTAACAACATCACCTTCTACTTCTTTATACTTTTGCATATCACATAATTCAATAAAATTATTCAAATGTAAAGCAGCATCATCTCCAGCACCAGAGAATTGATCTCTCATAACAAGGTTTAGCAAAGCAGGTTTAATTTCATAAGAGGTAGCTGAAGTGGCAGGTGTGGCAATGGGAGTGCAGATAAAGTCTTGGTTGTTGTGACTAGTGAAGTCACACAACTTGGTGTTTTCAGTGGAAACCATAGTAGCAGCAAGTGTGGCAGATTTTTTTTGTAATTTTTGATAAAAGACACAAAGATAAAAACTGAAAGATAAACTAACAAGACTAAAAAACAAAGGTAAAGGGTAGTGTGCAACTCCCCTATCTTAGCACTCGGAGTCCCCGGCAACGGCGCCAGAAGTTCGCTTGATGGCTTCTCGCCCTTCGTTGGTTACCCCAAGTGGAAGGTGGAGATGTAGCGTAGCAGCAAGTTTCCCTCGGTGAAGATACCAAGGTTTGTCTCCAGTAGGACTCCGGAGATGATAAGTAGGTGTCAGCGGCGCAACTAACGTGGACCAGCACACAGACACAGATAACATTGTTCCCAACGAAGTTCAGAGAGGTTGTCAATCTCTCCGGTCATGTTGTTCACAAAGGGTAAAAACACAAGGGATAATGATAGCAAGTAAAAGCAGTAAAGTAAATATAGCGTGGAAACAGTAATAAGGATATGGACCGGGATACGTGATGTTCACTAGTGATGTCTCTCTCCCAAAAGACGATAAAACTGCTATGCGAGGTAAACAAATTACAGAAGGGCAATTGACAGGATTATAAACGCACCGCAATGCTAACTATGCCACAAAAGAAAGGAAGAGGTTCAAAAGCACAGGCAGTACGCCAAAATAAGTAGACCGTAATCCAACTGCATCTACTACTAATCATCCACCTTGAGATATCTATCCAGAACATCTCGCTGGTATTAAGTTGCGAGCCCCACCCAAAGTGTAAACCCAAAGCAACAGACAACTGCATTAAAAAGAACTTTGCATAAAGTAAACAATCCTTGCAACCGCGGTTACAAGCACCGTTGTTTTCCCCCTTGTGGCAACAACACATCCCCTAGACTCATGTTTCTGTCACTCAAGCGTGTCATCGGGGGGCATGAACCCACAATCGAGCACAACGTTCCCTCTTGGAGTCACTACCTACTACTTGGCCAAAGCAATAAACAGCAACGGAGAACATGCAAGAATTACTTAGGAACAAAAATATAAAAGATAGAAATCAAATATATTACTCTATCACAATTTGAACATAATCTCATAATCCATCAGATCCCTTCAAACTCAACATAGAAACAGCAGAAATATTACAAAAGTGCCTCGATTATGTAGGGCAGCTCACGAGGTCTAAACAATGAAGATCAAAGAGGGGAGGAGAACATCACATAGCTACTGATCACGGACCCATGTTCCAAGGAAAACTACTCACGAGACATCCGGGGAGCATCCATGGTGGAGAGGAGACTCCCGGAGTTCAATCCTCCCTCCGGCAGGGTGTCGGGAAGAGGTCTTCTGGTGCTCCCGATCTTCGGAAGCGCGGCGGCGGCGGAACAGAGGCGAGTTTGCGGAATAGGGTTCTTCCTTCGGACGTTTCCCGTGACGGAGAATATATAGGCGAAGGGGGCAGCCAGAGGTGGACCAGGGGCCCCCCTGGCGCGGCCCAGGGGGTGGCCGCGCCGGGTGGCCGCCTGGGCCCCCTGGCTCCCCTCTGGCCCCTCTCGGGCTCTTCGCGAAGCTTCCTTTACGCTGATTTTTTATCTGAATTTCCCGAATTTTTCTGGCACTTTTTATATGGGGGAAAACTGAAATAGAAAAACAGCAGAAAACAGGAACTGGCACTGGGGTGCACTGAGTTAATAGGTTAGTCCAAATATGATCAAAAGTGTATGAAAGTGTATCTAGATCATAGCAATATCACACAAAACACGCATGGAGCAAGCAGAAATTATAGATACGTTTTGGACGTATCAACATCCCCAAGCTTAATTCCTGCTCGTCCTCGAGTAGGTAAATGATAACAGCATAATTTGACGTATCAGAGACGACCATCAACACTCCCATGGCATCCAAGCACTTTTGAAGAAACTTTGGAGGAAGCACAAGCTCATTTACTCTTCACCTGATCGCCAACGATCAACTAAAGACTCGGGGGCTAATCCATCGGGAGCGCTGCCGCGCACCCGATAAAAAGACAACAAAGGAAACAAATTTTAGCCTACGCCTGACCCTTCGACTCAAGCGTAGCCTCGGGGGCTACTCCCATCGGGAGCGCTGTCGCGCACCCGATAGAACCCACAGTACCAAGTATAGGATGGACCCGAAGACAGTCCCCAGCAGCAAAAGACTCGAGCATAACTCTCAGTTACAAAAGGATTCTAAGACAGCTCCTGATGGTCAAGACACAGTTTTTGGTGGCATAAAAGGCTCAAATATAAATTCCATTACAAAGGATAAAGCACAGTTTACATCATAGACATCATCTTCAGTACAAAAAGGACTCAACTACATTTGGATAGAAGGCAGCTCCTATTACAAGAGGAAATCACCCAAGGAACTATGACTTCTACATGTGTGCCCATGAGGGGCAATCTACTCTAGTACAAGAACATCATCACAGACAAAGTAGGAGTCGAAGCAGCAGGCTCATGATGTCAATGACATAACAAAAGGTGAAGCTCGACTTATTTGCGGAGCCATTGGAGACGCTGCTCCACCAGCTTCTTCTCCTGTTCCTCTAGCTTCTTCTCCAGCTCCACCCAAGCTGCCGGCGAAGATGACGCTGCTGCCTCCAGTTCTACAAGGTCGCCTGCCGCGCTCGTTTAACCGGTGGCTTGACATCAAGGTCTTCTTCAGAGGCAGAGGAGGAAGCAGTTGAAGACGGCTCACCACCACCACCACCAGAAGAGTCCCTGGAGGAAGAAGCAGTCGAAGACGCCAGCAATGGACTTCTCGACTTTGTGGAGCTGTCGCTGCCCGACTCCTGCCCATGCGGATCCATGTTGTTGCCACTCGGATCGAAAGCGCGGACAGTGACAGTGCTCTCACCATCAAAGCGACAGCTGAGCATATCACCATCCCGCAAATTCAACCGTCAAGCAAACAAACTCCAACCAGAGCCAAGAAAAATCAAGCGAGAGCTATCAACCTCCAAGTCAACATAAGAAGGAGATCGACGGCTCCCTTGAAGGTGCAGAAGCAAGCCATCCAAGCCACGTTCAGAGACAATGGCAGAAAAAGCAGAGGGAAGAAGGATGCGATCGGCACTTTGGCCACGAACACGCAAAATAAAATCATAGCGCCATAATCCCTCCTCCAAGGGAGAGGAGGAAGGCACTGGCGCCACACCATAGTGACCACCACGGCATGAGCGTGGTGTGCGGCCACCACGGCCACGACGACCACGGCCATGGCCAACACCTCGCCTAGGAACCATGAGCGGAAGAAGAGATGAAGAAAGAGGTGAAGCAGCGAGTTGGATAAAGGCGTGGAAGAGAAAGGCCTATTTATAGAACAACTATCATCAAGGCACAGAGAAGACAAAACGACAGCAGCAATTAATTCAAAGACCAATCGTCCCAGCCGTCTCGAACTCCAAGACGAAGATGCTTTCCCACGGGACGCACTGTACGCAAGACGCGTCAATTCGCGCGCGTTTCCAACGCGCGTATGGGAAACCCAACCGGCGCCTGCCGCACGCCACAGCGGCCATCATTATGACCGGTCCAGAAGATGTGACGGTTCAATGGCAGAGCATCCCTGACAGCCATCAAACAGAGGCATCACTTCCCCTCACAAGCAGCAAAGAAAAACCAAACAGACACCAAGGCTCTGATATTCCATCTTTTAGATCTTTTCCCCAAGGAATAAAAACATCTTACTCCCATCGGGAGCGTACATCATAAGAGTCCCGGGTGCTCCCTCACCTAAAGGATAGCCACGTGCTCGAGTGAACACTTGCACTTATGAGAGTCTCGGGTGCTCCCTCAACCCGACGTAAGACAAACAAGCATTCGCCAAGACCATACGGCGCTAAGAGTCTCGGGTGCTCCCTCACCTGAAGAGCCGAAACGACATTCGAGTGATTATTCGCGAAAAACCCCCCGACTGAGCACTCAAAAACAAAGCTCCTCGGGTGAATGAGTGAACAACTCGCTTGATGTTTTGTTCCAAGCGGGTGCAATGCTATAAGGCTCCGCGCCTCAAAAACACACATTCCTGAAACACGATACACTGTGCCCAGATGCCACGCAAGATTAGCGTGTAGGTAAGACCCCGCTGCAAAGTACGGTCGGGCTGGGACTTGCCGAAGAGCGATTTCACTCCCAACCTTTCCCATGCGCAGAGCATGATAGAAAAGCCGGGCGGACGCGCCTTAGGCTACACACATTATTGGCGGCAAATGAACACCGTAAGACCTGAAGCGGCCGTACTTTTGCTCGACACCAGTGTTCCAAGCTCACGTCGAGGGACGTGGGTTTGATTGGGATACTATGGTATTTGCCCTAGTGCAATTCACCAAGGCTCGATCCGTCGACTCCTTGGGCCCTTTCAGCTTAGCATCCCTCGAAACAGGTTTTGTCATGGCCACCAGACTGCCAGCGACCCACGGATGAACCGTGCATATCAATGAACGACAAATGAATGTACTCGAGTCCCTGCGTGACTCTTCGAGTCCCCCAGGCACTCGGGGGCTACTGACGAGGGGGTGACCCCACGAATCCTACGGATGAGCCTACCTAGTGTCCATGAAGGCAGAAGGCCCATGAAGATACGGCCCCGACCCACTAGTTGGCACCGACGTAGGAGTCCTCGACTCACAAGGAAGGTGCAAAGACCTGCCGTACGGAGCAAGCTAGGGTTAGGAAAGTTTACCTGTACACGTAGATGAACTCCCCGAGACCTAGCCCGGTATATAAGGGCTAGGAGGGGCGACGCCAAGGCATCCAATCTCACCAATAACCCTAGCCTTGAGCGCTCCAGCCTTGGCCTCCACTGTAATCGCATCTCCCCAATAAATAATATCGAGCAGGAGCGAGCCTCCCTGTTTGCCGACGAGCTATCGTCCAACCTGTGCCTCTCATGACTAACCCAGGGTACCTGACCATGGGATTTTCTGGGGTTGATCCCCGTCAATTGGCGCCGTCTGTGGGAACTAAGCAGGTTGGGATCACGATCTCGGCGGTCCCATCTTCAGCAAGCTACAACTCAAGGGCAAGAACCAGACCTAGCCCACTCGAAGGATTCAAGATCACGGCGGACATCTCCGCCACCCCATCAAGACTACTCGAGCTACAGTCATGACAGGACCGATACTACGGTAACAGCCAAGCACAGCGCCAGCGCCGTAGGAGTCGACGACCCAGAAGAACGGCGAGAGGCCTCTACGAAGGGATCCCACTCGACGAACTGCGACGCGCAACGGAGGACTCGCAAATCTTCCGACAACCCACCACCGCCCGGGCACCCGCCTCACATCAAGACAATGACTACGAGATCGAATCCAGTGATCAGCAGAATCACCGCCAAGGCAAAAGGAATCGACGACCCAAAAGGCGTGCATGGGATAACTACGGCAGGGCCCCAATGAACGAGCCACATCACGCAGTCGCGCAACCGACGACCACTCGACGACACACCACCGCACGAGCATCTGTCGTCAACCAAGACAGCGACTCCGAGACACCTATTGGCGAGTACTACGACCCAGGAAGGCCGGATGAATTCGCCAACCTCATCAAGAACCAAGACATGAGTCGAGGAATCGAAATCGATCCTCGCTTCCACGTGCACCCGGAGGATCACGAGCAGATCTTCAGAATCTCAAGAAGGAAGAGGCATGCCGGATCTAGCAAACTCACAGCCAGAGAGCAGCTAGCAGGACCCTGCACGATCCACAGCTTCGAGGATGACTGGGGACGCGTCAGGTCAGGTCACACTTTGAGAGACTGCCGCCTGTTCAACGAGCTAGTTGACGACCTCAAGAAGGAGAAGCAGAAAGAAGACAGACACAACCAACGACCAGAGCAATCGCCGACCTAAAACCCGGAAGGACGTCACAGCCCGTCGCAAGCACAGGTGCTCATGATCCAAGAAGGAAAGGTACCGCAAGCACAACGCGACGCCCAAACCCTGCAGGCCAGAGCAGCTGAGAGCATAAACATAGTCGAAGTCTACCAATTGCATGACACGGAGACCAGCATCACGTTCTCACAGGACGACCATCCACCCGTAGTCCCAATACCGGGGCATGCACCCCTAGTGCTCGATGCACAAATCGGCGGATACGACATGGATCGGGTCTTCATGGACGGAGGCAGCAGCATGAACATCATCTTCGCCAGCACCCTGCAAAAGATGCTAATCCCACGATCAGTATGGAGAAAATCAAGCACCGAGTTGCACGGGTCCCTGAAGCAATGCATTGAGCAGGCCAAGGTTGTCGAAATCACTAATTAGCAAGTACTCGTACCAACGAACATGTTCATTTTTTCCATGCTCGACAAGTGGCGCTCCGCCCACGTGCCAATTGGCGCGATCTAGCGGTTCCGTTTTTTCCATTTTTTAGAGCACGCAGCGTGTCTTTCGCGCAAGTACATTCGTGCCTCTCACAGAGGTACGATTGTGCCTATTTTTTAGAATCACAACTCGTGCCTTTTTTAAGAAGCATCATCGTGCTCTATTTAGAGGCACGCGATGTGCCTTCCGCGGGAACAAATTTGTGCCTCCTTTTTAGAGGCACGAGTCGTGCCTCTTTTTTTTGACAATTTTTTTTATTTTTTCACCAAAACGTAAAAAAAACGTACGAAAACCGAAAAGGCCAAAAAACCTGAAAAAATCTATTTTAAACACTGACAATACATACACAAAAATAAAATATGAAATCTCAAGGAAACGTTGTGAATACGACACGTGGCTTCAGCACACCTATTCAAATACCGAAGGTGCTTCAGCACACCTACAGATTCAGGTAGCTTGCTACTATTGTAAACGCACAAATGGTTAGCCAAATTAGACACTATATCCATGGTAGGTTTTTTTTCGGATATGTGGGTGTAATATATTGATATAAATTTGTGTGTCTTGGTACATTTTAAGCTATCTAGGTTTTTGGAAATTTCATTGCCTTCGGAGGAAAATTTTCTGGGGATGACACATGAATATTCTTTATCAAAATTAAAACATACTGAGATTACATGATACACAGAAGGCACTAATTTTAAGCTGCGTGTTTTTAGTTCAAGAAAACTGTGGCTATTGTAAGAAATTGTCAAGCTAGAAGGATAAAATTAAATTAGTTAGCACTAATTAGATAGATTGCGTGATTAATGCAGCATCCGATCTATAAGTTAATCAGCACTGATAGAGACAGCTTATTTAACAAGTTAGAAGGTTACTGGGCCGTCTTCCGGGTCAAGAGAGTGGCTTGGCTTGATCAATATGGGAGGGCGTGTTTGAACAGATCTAGCGAACTGAAACTATCGACTAGGACCAACTAGGTAGCAAGACTCTATTTACTAAGCTTAATTTATAATTTCCAGAAAAGATAACATATCTTGATTGTCCATGGTTAGCTCTTCATTTTCATTGGCAGAAATTTGGGGAATATCATTTTGGGCTGATTCCGAACGTACTCCCTCCGTTTCAAATTAATTGCAGTTCTAGGTTGGTCTTAAACTATTAAGTCAAACTTCAATAATTTTGATCATGTTTATAGATAAATCAATATCTAACTAAAAACCAAGTTAGTTTCATCATATTCTTTATAAAATATATTTTCGTACTATGAATATCCCTTTTTTGCACCTTATGCAACAGTTGCACAGAATGAGTTTCTGGGTTTTCTGTTTTTCTGTAGCCTGTACCGTGAACACTACCGAAGCATCATTCTTCTTACTGATTCGGATCTCTAATTTACAAGGGAGAGAGCAGTTTTGTTAATTGTTCATTAGGTTCCCATGATAGGTTACTTTCTTCAGTTCCTGTTTTGGTTGTGTCTCACCAACTATGTGGAAGATGGGAATTTTCTTTTATGCTCGTTTGTCAAAAGTGCAACCTACGGTTTGGTGCAATAAATTTGTCTGATTAACAGCATCATATCCTTCTGACAGAACTACATGTGCTCTAATAAACAAGCACTGTAGGCATCAATAACTGTTTCTACCTACCATAATCATATTTACCTGCCCTGTACATGCAGGAGAGCTATGTACCTTCGTTTTTACTGCTTGCTCCTTATAGTGCATCCTTATGGTTGCATTTACATCCGTAGCGTTGTTTTGTTTTTGGAAAGAAATTGGAATCGTGTGTAGCACTGGTTCGGCATTCTCCTTTAGCCGAGGTTTGGCATGTCAAGTGGACCATGTCCATTGTCTGGATCATTCTTTGGCGCAACATCCGTTTATTTATCCCTGCTTGTAAGTACTCGCTCCATTCCAACATAAGTGTTTCAACTTTAGTACAAAGTTGAGACACTTATTTTGCAACAGAGGGAGTAGTACCTGTTAAATGTTTTGGGACCGATCTTGCATAAATCTTATATTTGAAGGTTTGTGTTAAGTTGCAGCATGGGCGCCGAGACCCACTCTTTGGACTTGTTACAAGCCATCAGGAGGTTGCAAATTTCTCAGGTGAAGTTGTAAATCCAAATTTCAGATACAATCAATTATACCAACAAATCAAATGCAGTATATACAACATCACACCACCACTCTCAAAACAGAAAAACTAACATCACACTGTCGTATAATCAACCATAAACTAGAACATTTGTAAGGATGGTAAACATTGCCTAACTTTACTGGTGTTGTTTGAGAGAGAGGAGTGTCTTGAAGATGCCCGCTAGAACACCAACCACGGTCAAGACCGTGACAATGGCTTTGAAGTTGTTGTAGACGAACTTGTGCACCTTGATCCACATCCACCTTTTGACCTTGTAGCTTTCAATACGTGTCAAGATGCGGACGTACGAGGAGCCGTAGGACAGGTGCTTGGTAAGGCTCTTGAAGAAGTCGAGCATCTCTTTGTTTGTGAGTTCTCCTTGCACAATATGCTTCGTTCGTAGCTCGTGCACATCCTCTTCTCGGTCCATGAGCATTGAAAGGAGGGTAAGGTACGAGCAGATGGGAATCTCATCTTCATCACGTAGATTCCATGACCCTGAGGACATGCATATCTCAAAAGCCGCCATGTTTACAAGACAACATGCCTTTGTGCTGCTTAGCACCAGCGGCGTCATGAAAAGCTCGCCAAAGAGGGGTCCTTTTCGGATGCCGATTTCTGTGAAACTTCCCTTCTTGATGGCTCTCAGCTTGATGCCAGTTTCTGCAAGCTCGATGGCACTTGTAGACGCTGAAATTGAACCGATTCTCTTCCTGGACTTCTTCTTGGCTGGCGGACTATCAGTTTGTTTACACGGACGAGGACCAATCAACCCAGCTCTCAAACCGATCAATGTTAATACATGGATAATGGAGGCTATCTTGTTGGCTATCTTGCTGGCTACATAGGCCTTCATACTGACTTTGATTGTTGTGTTCCTTCTTGTTTTGTAGAATCGGAGGAGGCCGAGGATATGAGGTGGCTTGTACTCTTCATCGAATCCTAAAAAGATTTCATCAAGCGTACGGTAACTGTAAAAACGGTTAGTGATACTTTCTCCGATCGCTGAAACTGACTTCTTTACTTGCAAGGCTACAGGCCTAAAGTTGAGAAGGGTTTCCACAACCAGCCAGGGGAGCTGGTTCTCCAGCAACATTACATCATTAAGGATCTGCACTTTGTTTGAGCTAAAGACATATAGCAACTATGGACATGGAAGATCCTGCTTTTTACTGGAAACCACAAGCATAAACTCCAGCAAGAAACAAGCATCATAGAACATCATAGCCGCAAAGTCAGCATAGCTGATACCTTCCACCGCGTCATCATCGTAGAGGCAGAGGGCCTTGTCTGCAACCTTGACAACAGCCCCATGGATCTTCTCGAGCGAGTGGAATGACTGGTTGATGAAGTGGTAGGCAGCCACGTGCTTCACCTTCTCCATCTGGCGGAGGTGGGGTGAGCCGTGGTGGTAAGGGCCGATGGACACGACCAAAGGAACGATATACCGGCTGCCGAGACCTTGTAGAGTTGCAGGGAACCTGTGCATCTTCTCTTCTCTATTGTGGAAATCAACCTTGCACTCTCGTGCTGCTTTCCTCAAGTACTCTTCCTCAACCGGAGCCGGTGTTGCTTGTGCAAAATCCATTCCATCATCAACTTGCTCGTCGTGGCTACAGACTTGTGTGATCTCAGAGGAGAAGGCATCCCTAAACTCTTGAGGTGCTTTCTTCAAGCACTCCTCAACAGGAGCAGAAGCAGATGCTTGTTCTGCACAATCCATGGTCTCCACTGACGAATACCCTTGCTGGCTGGGCCTGGGCCAGGGAGTATCACACACATCTGTTACCTCAGCTGGTTTCTTCAAGCACTCCTCAGCCTGAGCAGGTGCTGGTTCTGCAAAAATCATGGTCTTCCCCGTCGAATCAACTTGCTCAAGCCTACTGCGGGGAACATAGGAATCAGCATTGGGCTCCTCCTCGTCCGCTTTCCTGAACCACCGGTTCTTCTCAAGCTCATCCCAAGCCATATATTTTAGCAAATCCTCCATTCCCGAATCAGACAGCCGATCTGCCATCTAGCTTAGCTTAGCTTAGTGCACAGCAGGACTGCGGCCGCCAACCTCCTGCTTCTCAGATGTTTGCTACTGATAGTTAGAAAGTCGCCTTGCTACTAAAAAGAAGAGGTAACCTGCGGAGGACAGGAGAGATGCCCATACCTAGAAAATCGTAGACTCGTAGTTGCGATCCTGCTGATGCTCACCGCCAGGCTACTTACGAATTACGACTTCTGTGCCGCACCAAAGAACGGCATCCTCGACGGCGGGAGGTGAGGGATGGAAAATAAGAGATGCCTCTTTGGTGGCTGGGAGACAAAAAGGAGGAAGGTGGGACGGTGGTCGGCGGCGGTGGAAGAGGATTCCGCTGAGCGATCTGTAGACAGCAGTGAGAGTGAGTTATTGGTTATTTTTTTGGAGGGGAGAGTGAGCTGTAGCTTTCTTTCGTTTTGAGAACAGAGTGAGCTGTAGCTGCTGCACATTATTCAATCCGAAATGCTTCCGTCGCGAGCGGCCGCACATTAGCCGTAGGATCTCCAGGAGGCTACGTGATGATAAGAGAATACATATTCACTGGCAGTTACTATAGTTGAACTTTTTTTTTTGAGGGGTTACTATAGTTGAACTTGAACAAGCTCTTGTTACGTGATGGCAGTTACAATCACTGGCAGTTACTACGTGATGGCAGTTACTGGACTTCAAAATACGCTTGTTACGGTTATTGAATACGCAAAGCGGTGATTATACAATCACTGACTTATTTTAGAGCTTTGTATTTTAATCCGTTGATCAGTCTGATCAACTAGTCTGTGTAGCACCGCTAGAGCCCCATCATCATTTATTGGATCTATGGATCAACATAAAGACGCGCTAGACCAATTGATTATGCAGAGGACGGGCGTATTTACTTAAACCTTTTAAATAATAAAGCCCTTTATTCAAAAAGATCCGTTGGTTACCCATCTAGGCTAAGGTCTTAGGATTTCGTTACATTTATTTATTTCTCCCCTCACTTACAGGTGATGAGAAGGTTGCAACGGATGCTACGCAAACTAGTTGACTGATCAACGGACAAAAATGTGAAGATCTGCGGTAAGTCAGTGGCCATATAATATAATCACCACTTCGCGTATTCAGTGATTGTAACGAATGTATTTGAAGTTCAGTGTTCGTAGTATGCTTTTCAACTACACTGACTACCAGTGTATTTATCTCCGATGAGAATCTGATGGAGCGGTAAAGTTTATCATTTTTCAGGGCACATGGGTAGATGCATGAAGGGGCAGGGCCGATGGAACGCCGGGGTTGGGGTGGACAAGCCGCAATCGGCGGCTCATCATCAACAATCTGCGCGCCTATGGTAGAAGAAGAAAGGGCTCTGCATTGAACAACAAGTGACTGCTGCATGCACAGAGGGACCATTCCACGGTGTGAGACAGTCGTGAATCACGCAGCGAGGGACCAAGACGTTCGGAGTTGAGCGGGACGGCCAATTGCGGTGTGCGAGGAGGAAAACGCTCGTGTGGCGAGGGAGCCAAGGCTTCGCATACACCTCCCTCCGGGGTGAGCAAAGTAAGCATCTTTCTTTTTGTTAACTGTGTTCATTGCCTTGGGGGTGTTATCGATACACCCCGCGGCTGTTTGCCACTATAGAAAAAGTTACACGTAGATATGATGGACATATGGGCTGATAAAAGGTGTCATGAGTGATAAAGTTGATTATGGAGTTAATATGTTATATGCGGATGATACTATCTTCTTATTAAAAAATGATATGGATAGTGCTGTCAATCTAAAGTCATATTATCTGTTTTTGAACAAATGTCAGGTTTGAAAATTAATTTCCATAAGAGTGAGATTTTCCTTTTTGGGAAAGCAAAAGATCATGAGAAAGAATTGCATGAGATTTTTTCTTGTGTTAAAGGATCCCTCCCAATGAAATATCTGGGAGTTCCTTTAGATGAAAAAAGAATTAGAAATAAATCTTGGGGTCCAACTGAGGAAAAATGTGGAAATAAATGCAAAACATGGCAAGGTAAATTGCTTGACAGTGGAAGTAGGATTACATTAATACAATCTGCTTTGACTGGCATACCATACTATATGATGTCCTTTTATACCTTGCCTGTGGGTGTGAGGAAAAGAATTGATTTTTATAGAGCTAGGTTCCTATGGCAAGGAGATGAGGGAAAAAGAAAGTATCATTTAGTGAACTGGAAGAGTGTTTGTAGACCAAAAGATATTGGTGGGCTAGGAATACAGAACCTGGGTGTTATGAACATTGCCCTTCTTTGTAGATGGTGGTGGAAACTTTTCCAAACTGAAGGACTGTGGTAGCAGATTTTAAAGGAAAATTATATTAGATCAAAGGGTTTTTCTGCTGCAAAAAAAAGCAGGGGGGGTCACTGTTCTGGAGTGGTCTAATGAAGTACAAAGATTTGTTCTTCTCCCTTTGTTATTTCAAAGTTGGAAATGGGGCAAATACAAGATTCTGGGAGGATTGTTGGATTGATAGACAACCTCTTTGCAAAAGATATCCAAGATTGTATATGCTTTGTTTTGAAAAAAAATATTTCGGTTAAACATGCCCTAGAGAGAGGTCTAGACTGCATACAGTTCAGAAGAACTTTGTATGGAGAATCTCTAGAACTATGGGAACATGTTAAACATATATGTGGGTGTGTGGTTCTAAATGGAGAAAAAGATCAGATTAAATGGTCTTTGACAAAAAATGGGATTTACTCTGTAAAATCCATGTATAGATTTTTGATTGATGATGCTCTAGTCTTTCCACAAAAGTTTTTGTGGAAAGTTAAAATCCCATCTAGAATCAAAATTTTCCTATGGCTGTTAAACAGGAAAGTTGTTTTGACAAAAGATACTTTGTTGAAGAGAGGCTGGCAAGGTAGTCCAGCTTGCCCCTTTTGAGGGAGAAATGAGAATATAAATCATCTTTTTTTGATTGCTCTATGGCTAAAATGTTGTGGAACATTTTAGTTGTAGCTTTTGGTTTAGTGAGGAAACCAGTTGATATCACAGACCTTTTTGGGATTTGGATACATACTTTCAGCTCTAAACTTAGGAAAAATATGATGGTTGGAATAGCATCTATTCTTTGGACCATTTGGAGACTGAGAAACAGAGCTATTTCTGAAAAACAAACCATTAATGATCCTAGTGTCCCGGTTTCTATGATGTCTAACTGGTTGGATGAATGGCTAATTCTGCAGACAAAACCAGAAAATCGAAGAACACTTAAACAAGGTGTTATGATATATGAAGCAGTAGCTGGGTAGATCTTCAAGAAAGTAGTCGGGTGGCGTCTACAGGTCAACAGGATTCAAGGATGAGAAGATGTAGAGAAGAGGAGATCTTCATATATGCTGGAATCTTTGATGCTGGTGGATGCAAGATACCTCCTTTTTATATTAGTTTGCTTCTGGTAAAATTTGCAAAATGCTGAGGGCTTTGGCTTGTGAGTGCCCAGCTTAATAACTTCTTTGGTATTTTGCTTTCCTGGTTTGATTTAAGACCTTCTAGTAGCTAAGTTCTAGCAGTTTCTTTTTTTAGTTGCCTGTAAGACATTGTGATTTCTCTAAATGAAATCGGAGGGAGTGCCCTCTTTTATCCAAAAAAAGATATGATGGACATCCACCCACTAGAAGTGTTGTAATGTGATCCAGTCACATAGTTTAACATTGCGATAACTATAATGTAGTGAGTAGATCCTTAGACCGTAATGATCATACGTAATTACTGTCTATTAGGATGCCTTGATTTGCTACCCACCTCCTGACTGAAATATGATGGCCATAAAGGTGTACTTCAGGTATTTCGAACAGATATGTTAATAAGTATGCAAATAGATCAAAGCGGGATTTGTCCATCCGAGTAACAGATAGGTACTCTAGGCCCACTCGGTGATATTACATCATAAAGATTGCAATCATGTGACTAGATCACGGAGGTTGTAATATCACGGGAACGAGTAAACATGTTTGTTGGTAACGAGGATGAACTAGGTATATTGGATACCGACGACCAAATCTTGGACAAGCAAAGTACCATAGGACAAAGGGAATAGGCACAACGTTAACGGATCCAACAACGATGAAGTCTCATTCGATGGAAGCGCAGGGGCTACCAAGGATTGTAACCAGGTCCATTTGATTAGTCATTGGTCAGAGAGTGTATGATCATGTCTGTTGTTTCCCGGACCGTAGGGTGTCATACTTAAGGGTATTCGACGCAATAAGGATTGATTCGGGATCAACGATGAAATAAGAGAGAACACCGGAATTGTTCCGATGAAGGGCAGAAATGGTTCTGGGGATTTTGAATTGTTCAAAATATTATTTAAATATTTTTAGTATTTAATTAATGAATTAAATATTAAAATTCTGATTTAAATAATTAAATAATGAATTAAAAGACACATGGGCCTCATAGGGCCTATTAGGGAAAGCGGGAGTCTTCCCCCATGGGCCATGGAGCCATGAAGGGGCCCACCCCCCTTAGGGGTGCCCCACCCCCCTCCCCTTGGGATTAGTCCCGCATGGGAAATTGAGGGAGCCCCCCTCCTTGGCCTATATAAGGAGGGGTAGGGGTGCACTTTTATTAATCCAATTAATTCTCTCTCTCTCTCTCTATTATCTCCTTTCTTGAGTGGACTCCACTTGTTTGGAGTCTACACTTGGTTGGAGGTTTCTCCACCATACGCACGTCGTTGTGTGATACGTCCAAAACGTATCTATAATTTCTGCTTGCTCCATGCATGTTTTGTGTGATATTGCTATGATCTAGATACACTTTCATACACTTTTGATCATATTTGGACTAACCTATTAACTCACTGCACCCCAGTTCCAGTTCCTGTTTTCTGCCGTTTTTCTATTTTAGTTTTCCCCCATATAAAAAGTGCCAGAAAAATTCCGGAAAAAATACAGAAAAAATTAGCTTACATGAAGCTTCCAGAAGAGCCCGGGAGGGGCCAGAGGGGAGCCAGGGGGGCCCAGGCGGCCACCCGGCGCGGCCCCACCCCTGGCCGCGCCAGGGGGGCGCCTGGGGCCCCTAGCCCACCTCTGGCTGCCCCCTTTCGCCTATTTATCCACCGTCACGGGAAAACTCCAGAACGAGAACCCTATTCCGCGAACTCGCCTCTGTTTCGCCGCCGCCGCGCTTCCAAAATCGGGAGCACCAGAAGACCTCTTCCTCGCACCTTGCCGGAGGGAGGATTGACCTTCGAGAGTCTCCTCTCCACCATGGATGCTCCCCGGATGTCTCATGAGTAGTTTTCCTTGGACCATGAGTCCGTGATCAGTAGCTATGTGATGTCCTCCTCCCCTCTTTGATCTTCATTGTTTAGACCTCGTGAGCTGCCCTACATGATCGAGACACCTTTGTAATATTTCTGCCATTGCTATGTTGAGTTTGATCGGATCTGATGGATTATGAGATTATGTTCAGGTTGTGATAGAGTAATATATTTGGTTCTTATCTCTTATATTTTTGTTCCTAAGTAATTCTTGCATGTTCTCTGTTGCTGTTTATTGCTTTGGCCAAGTAGTAGGTAGTGACTCCAAGAGGGAGCGTTGTGCTAGATTGTGGGTTCATGCCTCCCTGATGACACGCTTGAGTGACAGAAACATGAGTCTAGGGGATGTGCTGTTGCCACAAGGGGGAAAACAACGGTGCTTGTAACCGCGGTTGCAAGGATTGTTTACTTTACGCAAAGTTCTTTTTAATGCAGTTGTCTGTTGCTTTGGGTTTACTCTTTGGGTGGGGCTCGCAACTTAATACCAGCGAGATGTTCTGGATAGATATCGCAAGGTGGATGATTAGTAGTAGATGCAGATGGATTTCGGTCTACTTACTTTGGCGTACTGCCCGTGCTTTTGAACCTCTTCCTTTCTTTTGTAGCATAGTTAGCATTGCGGTGCATTCATAATCCTGTCAATTGCCTTTCTGTAATTTGTTTACCTCGCATAGCAATTTTATCGTCTTTTGGGAGAGAGACATCACTAGCGAACATCACGTATCCCGGTCCATATCCTTATCACTGTTTCCACTCTACATTTACTTTACCTCTTTTATTTGCTATCATTATCCCTTGCGTTTTATCCTTTGTAAACAACAAGACCGGAGAGATTGACAACCTCTCTGAACTTTGTTGGGAACAAAGTTATCTGTGTCTGTGTGCAGGTCCGCGTCAGTTGCGCCGCTGACACCTACTTATCATCTCTGGAGTCTTGCTGGAGACAAACCTTGGTATCTTCACCGAGGGAAAACTGCTGCTGCACTACATCTCAACCTTACACTTGGGGAAACCAACGAAGGGGCGAGAAGCCATCAAGCATGTTTTCTAGCGCTGTTGTCGGGGACTCCGAGTGCTAAGATAGGGGAGTTGCACACTACCCTTTACCTTTGTTTTTTTAGTCTTGTTAGTTTATCTATCAGTTTTTATCTTTGTGTCCTTTATCAAAAAGAAAAAATAAAAATATATAGTATGTCTAGTTCCTTACTTGCCAATCAATGTCTAACTTCTTTGAAACTAGATCTTATTGGCATGGAGGATTCGCCGAGGATCAACAAAAGTGGTACAAGGAACACCGCTTGTCTCAAAAAGGGATACACTTATGGAAACAAATACACCAGTTGTATGAGTATGCTAGAAACTTGTGCTCAATATATAATATATCTTTCTGCAGGGATGAATCTTGTTGCTTTATGAGGCACAAACACCTTTCTTTCCAATGTGAGTACAATGATGATGAAACCTTAGCTTCTTATGCTAAGGGAAACTATGATTTTTATGATGCAGAGCCAATAGAAGAATTTGTTGCTTATAAGGGTGCCTATGAAATTACTTCTCTTCTTAGAAATATTAATGATGCCCCTTACAAATCTGAGAGTCTTGCTATACTTAAATATTGTTCGGAAAATTATGATGCAAATTATTATATTACTGATCATCTTGAGAGAATCTCTCCCCCAAAGGAAGAGACTAATGTTTTGCAGGACTCTACGAAAGAAGAAATTGATGAAACCGAAAGCTCCTTGGATGAAAAAGAGGAGGAGAGTGACGAACAAAAGGAGTAAGAATGGAGCCATCCATGTCTACCTTCTAATGAGAGTAACTCTTTTAATCTTACCTTATATGAGTTTTATGATCCTATGGATTCTTTTGAAATATCCCTTTTTGATGAAGTTGATGCCTTCTATGCTTATGGTCGTGATGCCACTATGGATGATGCTTACGGAGATGAACTTGCTATAGTTCCTCATGTTAAGCATGAATTTTTTCTATTGCACCCACAATTGATTGTCCTATTATCTTCTTGAAATCTCCAACTCCGGAGAATTTTCCTCTTAGCAAAGCTCAATGTGATGGGTTTCATTTATCTTATGATCCTAAAGACCGTGTTGAAAACTATACACGTGTGCTTGTAGGTCATGAACAATATGATTTATGTGATAGTTATATTCTTGATGTTGTTCATGATGCTACTAAAAATTACTTTGAGAGAGGAAAGTTTGGTTGTAGAAACTTCCATATTACTAAACTCCTCTCTTTATGTTGAAAGTTTTGAAGATGTTCTTGTTCCACCTTCCTATGCTGGTTTATTTTTACTTCTTTGATATATTTTCTTATAAGATGCCTATGCATAGGAAGTGGGTTAGTCTTAAATGTGTTTCAAATTTTCTTCTTTATGCTCTCTGTTGCTTCAATTCTTATTTTTGTGAGAGCATCTTCTATAATCTTTAAGCCTAGCTAATGGATTTAAAGAAACGCTAATGGATTTATTTTTAGTTTTCTTTAGCTTTGCTTGCTGTTCATAACAAGTTAGATCCTTTCTTACTTTGTGTGGGAGAGAAACACGCTCCACTTTCAAAATTTAGAACACATCATAGGATTTTTCCTGCTTATCTTTTTGCGGTTGTGTGTTCTTTATCTTTCCATAGCTACTGCCATGTTTAGTCTTAGTTTGTCTTTAGCAAGAGCCTTGGCTTTTGTTTAATTTGTTACTGGAACTCTTTTTAGTTTTCATGTTTATCTTGTTAAAGAGAGTTGGTTGTTGCACTGAGTTGTGTCTTGTTTTGAGAAGTAGGTGATTGAGGTTGCTATTTAATTCTAGTAGTAGCTTGCAATAGTTTTGAGGTATTGATGTGAGTAATGTTCGAACTTTTGGTGTCAAGAGCTCTTGCCTATTAGTGATAGGTGTCGTATTTTGGGCAATCCATGTTTATTTTCAAAACCTACAAAAACTAGTTGAGAACTCTAGCTACTAGATGGATCACTACTCTTCTGAGGAGTCGAATATCAGAGAACACTCACGTACCATGAGTCGAGGATGCGCAAGGATAACCAAACCCCCATACACTCCTCCTCGGGGTACTTGTATCTTTGTGAACCTCCTTATTAGATTGAGAGTTACCGATAATAAGTGCATGAGTTCTTCGGACTAATGTAAGTATTGAGAGTTGACACTTCCACCTTCCCATATTTTGCTAGGATCTTCCGTGCCGTGCATTGCCTTCTTCTCATTCCTGGAGTTGGTATCCACCTTCGCCGGTACATCCAAACCCTTGGCATGATGCGCTCTGTCATCATAAGCCTCCTTATATCTTTCCTCAAAACAACCACCATACCTACCTATCAAAGCATTTTCATAGCCTTTCCGAGTTATATTGCCATGCAACTTCCACCTCTTCATGACTTGATCTTCATGTCTTACATGTTCCTGCTACACTGGCAGCGACATACATTGCATACATCATGTTAGTTACATCTTCTTTATGCTTTTGAGTACCTTGTAAAGTGTGAAAGATCTCCTTTACCTTCTTGTAAAATAGAGTGTTGCCCTTAAGTGAGGAAAATATCCCAAAGTGGACACATTATAAGATCCCAAAGAGGACAAATGAGAGTTAAATAGAAAGAGCCATTGAGGCCACAAAAAATAAAAAAATAGAAAAAAGAGAAAAAGAAATAAAAAGAGAGAAAGGGGCAACACTACTATCCTTTTGAGAGATCCACACTAGTACTCCCTTTATATCCTTGTACTCCATAGAGATGATCATCATGCATATAGCTATGTGGGGACCTTCACACTTTAGAACTTGGCTTGCATATTCCAAGGATGAGCCTCCTCAAATGAGCTCTAGGTCTTCATGAGCGAGCAAGTTAGATGCAACCCCACTAGTTCCATTGGAGAGCTTCCTAGCTCGTATGTGCATCCGTTGCATGGCAATCCCTACTCCTCACATCATATCTATCAGTTGGCATCTCTTGCCTATGATTGTCCTCATTGATGTGAGCCTTTCTCATCCTCTTTGTCTTCCTCCTCCACCATATTCTCTCTTTGCCATCCTAAGTGTTAACTCTCGTGCTTACGCTCATCCATTGCATGAGTGCTCAAAATATCGAAAAGGAGTGGATCAAATTGACTTGTACCTGGCTAGTGGTCTGGGGACGAGTCAAGATAAGATTCCAAAGAAGGCCAAGTGTGAAACTTTAGTAGATAGAGTTCTCAACACAAAAATACTTTTTCTCGTATTCCCTATCCCCTTTCTTGCACGCAAACACCATTTGGAGACATTCGAGTCACGGACAGCGAGAACTCTTGCACCTAATGTTCTTTTGTTACTTGTTTCAATGCTAATATAGACTCTTGCATGTTATGACTTGATTTGAATCTCTAACCTTGCTTGCTTTACTTTTCAAAGTTCTTATATGGTTGCTAGCATGTAACCATAGAAATTATGTTGTTATCATTTACCTACTCGAGGACGAGCAGGAATTAAGCTTGGGGATGTTGATACGTCCAAAACATATCTATAATTTCTTCTTGCTCCATGCATGTTTTGTGTGATATTGCTATGATCTAGATACACTTTCATACACTTTTGATCATATTTGGACTAACCTATTAACTCAGTGCACCCCAGTGCCAGTTCCTGTTTTCTGCCATTTTTCTATTTCAGTTTTCCCCCATATAAAAAGTGCCAGAAAAATTCCGGGAAAAATACAGGAAAAATCAGCGTACAGGAAGCTTCCAGAAGAGCCCGGGAGGGTCCAGAGGGGAGCCAGGGGAGCCCAGGCGGCCACCCGGCGCGGCCCCACCCCTGGCCACGCCAGGGGGCGCCTGGGGCCCCTGGCCCACCTCTGGCTGCCCCCTTTCGCCTATTTATCCCCCGTCACGGGAAAACTCCAGAATGAGAACCCTATTCCGCGAACTCGCCTCTGTTCCGCCGCCGCCGCGCTTTCAAGATCGGGAGCACCAGAAGACCTCTTCCCGGCACCTTGTCGGAGGGAGGATTGACCTCCGGGAGTCTCCTCTCCACCATGGATGCTCCCCGGATGTCTTGTGAGTAGTTTTCCTTGGACCATGGGTCCGTGATCAGTAGCTATGTGATGTTCTCCTCCCCTCTTTGATCTTCATTGTTTAGACCTCGTGAGATGCCCTACATGATCGAGACACCTTTGTAATATTTCTGCTATTGCTATGTTGAGTTTGATCGGATCTGATGGATTATGAGATTATGTTCAGATTGTGATAGAGTAATATATTTGGTTTTTATCTCTTATATTTTTGTTCCTAAGTAATTCTTGCATGTTCTCTGTTGCTGTTTATTGCTTTTGCCAAGTAGTAGGTAGTGACTCCAAGAGGGAGCGTTGTGCTAGATTGTGGGTTCATGCCTCCGTGATGACACGCTTGAGTGACAGAAACATGAGTCTAGGGGATGTGCTGTTGCCACAAGGGGGAAAACAACGGTGCTTGTAACCGCGATTGCAAGGATTGTTTACTTTACGCAAAGTTCTTTTTAATGCAGTTGTTTGTTGCTTTGGGTTTACACTTTGGGTGGGGCTCGCAACTTAATACCAGCGAGATGTTCTGGATAGATATCTCAAGGTGGATGATTAGTAGTAGATGCAGATGGATTTCGGTCTACTTACTTTGGCGTACTGCCCATGCTTTTGAACCTCTTCCTTTCTTTTGTAGCATAGTTAGCATTGCGGTGCGTTCATAATCCTGTCAATTACCTTTCTGTAATTTGTTTACCTCGCATAGCAATTTTATCGTCTTTTGGGAGAGAGACATCAGTAGCGAACATCACGTATCCCGGTCCATATCCTTATCACTGTTTCCACTCTACATTTACTTTACCGCTTTTATTTGCTATCATTATCCCTTGCGTTTTATCCTTTGTAAACAACAAGACCGAGAGATTGACAACCTCTCTGAACTTCGTGAGGAACAAAGTTATCTGTGTCTGTGTGCAGATCCGCGTCAGTTGCACCGCTAACACCTACTTATCAGCTCTGGAGTCCTGCTGGAGACAAACATTGGTATCTTCACCGAGGAAAAACTGCTGCTGCACTACATCTCAACCTTACACTTGGGGAAACCAACGAAGGGGCGAGAAGCCATCATCGTGCTGCTGGAATCGGGATCCGAATCCATCTTCTTTCCGCTGCTCGCCTGGTTCGGAGCCCGGAGGGACGTCGGGTACACCGTATGTATGTAATCCCGGGAGGCACTACACTTGTGGTGCTATTTTATCGTCGTGACCGTATCGCGAGGTCTTCATCGACAACGTTCCGACGGGGACGTAATCCCTTCATCGATCTACAAGGACCGGGTGGCTTATGGAGTCATCGTGGATCTGCGCGGCATCGGGGATTGCCGGTACGACTACATCAACCATGTTCACGCGGGAACGTTTCCTGCTTAACGGACCACATACTGGTATGTGATCTAATTCCATCTGTTACTTGCATCGCCATAGCATAGGTCTTGGGATTGGGTATCGTAGATTTTGAAAAATTATTATTTTCTGCCCCGAACCCCAACAATTGCATCATATAGAAATTCGGGAGATTATTGTATCTTGGCGCAATCTGTGAGAGATGATAGCATGAGGTGCGTACAACCGATTTGCATGATAGTAGGCTATGTGTATAGGCATATTTATATCTCTTATAAAGTAGAAGCCCACTAAAATGCATTTATGGTGTCTATTTCAATATGCAAGCTATCCACATCACCTACTATTGTAGCCAATTAATAAAACCCTACTAAGATGTATTTATGATATCTATCTCAACATACAAGTTATTCACATTATCCAATATTATAGCCAAACATTTCTCCATATGAACCGCTTTATTTACATGCATCTTATCCCTTTCAATTTACATTGTAGAGATCTTATAGAAATTTCCGCTGCAATGCGTGGGGTATTCTTCTAGTATTCCTAATTAATTTGAGTGGTTGTGGCTTGTTTTGTATGACCTTCTAAATTGTGTGCTTCAGATTGGTACTTTGAACTCTGTGCATCACAATGATGCGGAGGCAAGGGAAAAAATATATACCAATAACGCAAGTGGAGCAAAACAACATGAACGGTTGTTGAGATCAAGCTGGTTGGGACAACTGAGAATTAATCAGCAATTCCTTTTAAGCAAAAAAAAAGGTGGTTGGGTGGTTGGGACAGGGTGGACTCACCGTGTTGATGAGGACTAGCTAAAGAATGGTTGAACGGATTCAGAATATACAGTGTCTCGTAGTGGAAAAGCTAATCCCATTTGCAGCAGTATCTGTAAATTCACTATGCTTTCTAGGATGGGAACGGCTAAAACTCAGTCGACTAAGATTTAAGGAAGTCTTAGTCAATGAGATAGCCACACGATCCGTTCACGTTTATAAGATTCGTGTTGGAAAGGTTTATCCTCGCTGTCGGCCCGTTAAGGATTTGATCAGCCCATTTAGTTTATTTTTCGCAAGATGGAGTGGGGTAGCGAACGTTTTCTGCTGGCTGGGGCAAGAGGGCTCGAGCGGGGTGGGATTTTTTGTATTCTTCTTTTTTTGTGTGTGCAGGAGTGGGGCGTTCAAGCTTGATGTGAAATGACATTTCCCCCCAAACTACAGATTCTTTTGTGTGTGATGATTTTTCGGCAAAAAATAAGCATTTGTCTTTTTTATTAACAAGTTTTCTCATGAATAAACAATGCTTTGTCTTTCCGCGCAAAAAAAAACAGTGCTTTGTCTTTTTTTGAGAATTTTTTTAAACAGGCGATGAGGACATGTGTTTGTTATTATTACATAGAGAGAAAGAGAGAACGATAAACTGAGATAATTAAGAGGAGCGGATTTTTTTATCGTTACTTGTTATGTGCTTCTACAGGGAAGAAGGGGGAGGGGGCAGTTGCATGTCCATACACCTAACTGCAATTGAATATCCATAAATCGAGTCGCAACTGCATGTTCATTGACATAGCTGCAACTGCATGTCCATACACCTAACTGCAATTACATGTCCACATATCGAGTCGTAACAGCATGTCCATACACCTAACTGCAATTGCGCATTCCCACGCAAAGTCGCAACTGCATGTTTGATACTCCCTCCGATCCATAATAAGTGTCGCTCATCTAGTATAAGTTTGTACTAGCTTAATACAAAATGAGCGACACTTATTATGGATCGGAGGGAGTACTAGTGTTGCAACTGCACCCGGACCCCTTAGCTGCAACTGCCAGTTCTCACACCCACTGCAATTGCATGTCCATACACACCTAACTGCAATTGCACCTCCACACACTAAGTCGCAATTGCATGTTTGACACTAGTGTTCCAACTGCACCCGGATCCCTTAACTGCACTGCAAGTTCTCACACCCCACTGCAACTTCATGTCCATACACCTAACTGCAATTGCACCTCCATACACTAAGTCACAACTGCATGTCTGACACTAGTCTCGCAACTGCACCCAGGCCCCTTAACTGCAACTGCAAGTTCTCACACCCCATTGCAACTGCATGTCCATACACCTAACTGTAATTGCATGTCCATATAGCTAACTTCAATTGCACCTCCACACACTAAGTTGCAACTGCACCCGCCCCCCTTAACTGCAACAGCAATGCTACATCGACGGGAATATACGGACGTTTTACAGGATGTCTTCGATTAGCAAGCTGTGATTGGATAAAGGTTGAGGAGGGGCCCCACCCAGCTGAAATTCAGGGGGGCAGTTGTAAAAAATTGTGAAGGCTCCGTAAAAAGCCTGTAATCAGCCCGTACGTTCAACATTATTGTAACTGCAACTACAAGTTCTCACACCCCACTGCAACTGGCTATGTTTGTAAGTTGATGTCGAAGGGAATGGGGAGGCCTAGTTGCATGTGCAGCACTAGGCTCGCAACCGCATCTCTACACGCCCGTCGACAACTGCATGCCCATACACCGAACCACAATCGAGTTTTGTTTGTGAGCGGGTGCGGTGGGAGAGAGCAAGATGACAGTTGCATGTCCAAACACCACCAATGACCAATGCAACTGCATGTCTATATGCCCGACTGCGACCGCACACCCATACACCGAACCACGATCTGAGTTTTGTTTGTGAACGGGGTGGCGGGAGAGGGAGACATTGTCAGTTGCATGTCCAACACCAAGCACGCAATTGCATGTCTACATGCCCGACTGCAACTGCACACCCAAACACCGAACCACAACCTGAGTTTTGTTTGTGAGTGGGGGGCGATAGCAGAGGGGACGGGTATTTGTATGTCCAACACCACACACGCAACCGCTACGCACCCCGATTGTTTTTAAGTGTGAACATTTTAAATTTTTATTAAATTGAGTGTGAATTTTAAAATTATAAAAGTTTTAAGTGTGAACATTTTTAAAAGTTAACGAATAAAATTTTCATTTTCTTGCTTACAAGTGAAAATTCATTATTAAATATATGAATTTTATAAAAGTGTATGTTTTTAATGCACATACTTTAAATAAATATGTGACGTGCAACTATAGTAAAAATGTTAGAACAATTCTAGTGACATTTTAACTGTACATAAAATATAAAATAAAAAGTGAAAGCAGAAGAAAAATAAAAAACAAAAAATTAAAAGGTCAAAATAATAACCGAAAAGTGATCGGCTAGTCAAGTCCAAAAAGAAACTGTTGCTTATTGAACGGGTCAAATTCTGGGCTTGCTTTATAGAACTTTTCTTTCTGAAAATTTGGGGCTGAATTTTTTGTTCACCTACCCAATAGAAAACAACGAAACATTTGAAAAGGCCTTGTAACCAGCAAAAAAATAAAACTGCCACAGGTCAGGGAAAAACTGTTGTTATACTGGAAAGCTAAGCTGAAAAAACAGACAAACAAACCAAAAAATGTTACTGTAAAAAGCATATGTACATGTGATGTCATGCTGATGTCAGCCGACTGAGACTTCGCAAAGTCTCAGTCGACTAAGACGTAGACATACCCTTCTAGGATTAGAGCTCCCATGTTCGATTGCGGTCATTGATTTGGCCGGCTGCCATCGATTTTGACCGGGTCAAGCGTGTGGTGTGTAAGCTTAGGTGGCTGGTGGGCCTTTGGGGCCGGTGTGTAGGGGACGTGGACGTGCAATTAGTTTTTCCCCTACCTAGGGTTTCTCTTTCCTCTCGGCGACTTCCCTCGCCGCGAGTTTTCGCTGTCTTTGTTTTCGATCTCAAGCCGTGATCGACCCGGTGCTCTTCGATCCCCTGTGTTTCAACTGTCCTCCCAGTCTCGACGATGGAGAAGCAGGCAGGCGCTCGCCCCTCGGTGGATGAACTCCTCAGCCGCCTCAAGCTTCAAGAGGGGGAGGACGACGATGGGTTTGTGTTGGAGGATGAATTCAAGGAACCTCCTGTTAAGGCTAAGTGGCTAGCGATCGCCAAGGTCCACACATCGCGATCGTTCAGCCAGAGCGCGTTGTTCGCCGACATGCGTGCTGCATGGAACACGGCGAAGGAAGCAATCTGGAGGAGGGTCGACTCAAATTTGTTCACTATCCAGTTTGGTTGTCTAGCAGACTGGAATAAGGCAATGCTCATGGGACCCTGGCTGTTCCGAGATCAAGCCGTCCTTATGGCTGAGTATGACGGGTTCCAAAACCCTAGATCAATAGTGCTTGACAAAATTGATCTATGGATACAAGTACACAAACTCTCGTACAATTTTCTCGATGATGGGATCATCAAAGGGATGTGCAGACCAGTAGGAGAGGTGCTAGAAGTTCAAGTAAAATTACCAGCGGGTTTTGCGGGAGAATTCGTCCGTGTCAAGGTGCGCATCAAGGTGGACAAGAAACTGATCCGCTTTGTATCCATTACAAAAGATAAGAGAAAAGAGTGGTACCAGGTGAAGTACGAGAGGCTCCCGGTGTTTTGCGGAGTTTGTGGATTAATGGGACACTGGCATGAGGAGTGGGGTGATGGAGTCCATGATGAATCCAAGCTTGAGTGGGGCGATTTCATCCTGGCATCTGGCGCCAGAGGAAGAGGGAACAGAGGCTGGTCTAGGGGGAGAGGTGCTGCAGGCAGAGATTCAATGGATGATCAGAATTTTGGTGCTGGTAGGGGTGCTCCAAGATCTGGAAGAGGCCGTAGTCTGTTTGGGAGAGGGATGGTGCAGAACCCTGATATGCCGGCTGCTAGCTGGAGGTTTAATGCAACTTTCAACGGAGATCCTATTGTGCCTCTCCACGGTCCTGCTCCTAATAATGAAATTGTGCCGGCAACCAATATCCCTCCGGCTAGTAATGCACTTGTACCTTTGGGATCTACTTCTGTTTCTACAGAAGTGATAATGACTGAAGCTGGACAAGCCTTGGGTAAAAGGATCGCTGATGACTCGCTCCCGCCGGGTTCCAACCTTCCAAGCAAGGCGTTATTTCCTCTGGGTGCTTCATCATCAGTTGCTGCGATGGTGGATAATTTGATGGCCTGAAGGAGGATGAAGAACCCTCCCATACCCCGCAGAATGGGGAAAATAAAAAGAAGCAGAAGTACGCAGAAACGGTTGGCAGTGTGAATCTCCTGGACAGTCTAAATAATGCATCGGCGGCATCCCAAGAGGATTACCGCCGGGTCCAATGAGTGCCTTATGCTGGAACTGTCGCGGGTTGGGCAACCCCGCGACAGTCCAAGAAGTTCGTGAGCTAACGAATAAGTTTGCCCCGGCCGTGCTCTGCTTGATAGAGACAATTGCAAAAAGCATGTGCCGAATTATTAGCTCTGTCTTTTGGTTATAACAAGTCTTTTGCTGTTGGAAGCTCGGGCCGGAGTGGAGGCCTTGTAATTTTCTGGAACGAAGAAATAAAGCTTGATATTTCTAGTTATTCTCGATATCATATTGATGCAAAAATCTCTGATCTAGGACCTGTTCCGTGGAGATTGTCTTGTATCTATGGTGAAGCTCAAACTGCAGACCGGTACAAAACATGGGACCAACTCAAGACGCTCGCTGCGAGTAGTGGAGAACCGTGGGTTGCTCTTGGAGATTTTAATGAAGTGTTATCGCATGTGGAATATGAAGGTGTTGGTAAGCGGAGCCAAAGTAAGATGGAGGGTTTCAGGGATACCCTAGATGTTTGTGGGCTGGCAGATTTGGGCTACTCGGGATCACCTTTCACTTTCGAGAAACGTGTGGTTGGGGGCTCCTACACACGGGTCAGACTGGACCGTGCCGTCGCTGACCCTGGGTGGTGTGCTTTGTTCCCAGCAGCTAGTGTCAATCATATAACGGCTGCGACATCAGACCATTCGGCTATCTCTCTGAATTTTGCAAATGAACTAGCTGAGAGGAAGGGGGTAAAACCTTTCAAGTATGAAATAATGTGGGAGGAGCACGAGGGGCTGAAGCCTTTTAAGTCAGATCGGTGGAAAGAAAAGTCGGCTTTTACTATGGCCGATTGAAAGCATAAACTAGCGGATCTGTCCGACGATCTGGGAGCTTGGGACCGAAATACCTTTGGTAATGTGAGGAGGGAGATACGCAACTTGAAACATGAGCTAAGCATTTTACGGAGTGTGCAAGGGCGCCAAGGACCATCTCATAGGGAGTTCAAAATCACAGAAACTTTGGTGCAGCTATATGCTCGGGAGGAAATCTTGTGGAAGCAAAGGTCCAGGCTCGATTGGCTCATGGGGGGTGATAAGAATACGAAGTTTTTTCATCTACGAGCAACTATGAGGCGACGGAAAAATTTGATACAATCTCTCCAGAATGATGACGGGGATGTGGTTTCGGACATTGATGCACTAGAGGCAATGACAACTAAATTCTACTCCGAGCTTTTTACCTCCGAGGGTGTCTCGAATATGAAAACAGTCTTGGATAAGGTACCGGTTAAAGTTACGCCTCAAATGAACAACTTTCTTAACTCACCTTATTCGCCAGATGAGGTGAAGAAGGCATTATTTCAGATGTTCCCGTCGAAAGCCTGGGGTCCTGATGGTTTCCCAGCGCACTTCTTTCAGAAGCATTGGGATTTATGTGCGGATGAGGTGGTTAGGGAAGTTCTGAGGATCATCGAAGGAACAGAGGACTCAGATTGCATCAATGATACTTATCTGGTGTTGATTCCAAAGGTTAAGTGTCCAAGTACCCTAGCTCAGTTTCGTCCTATTAGCCTGTGCAATGTAATATATAAAATTACTTCGAAGGTTGTTTCAAATAGGCTCAAAACGGTGCTTCCAGAGATTATTTCCCAAGAGCAATCAGCTTTTGTCCCGGGAAGAGTTATCACGGACAATATAATAGTGGCGTATGAATGTCTCCATTTTATGAAAAGGAACAAAGCCGTTAAGCACCGTCATTGTGCTTTGAAGCTAGACATGATGAAGGCCTATGACAGAGTAGAGTGGGAATACTTGGAGGCAATTATGTTGAAATTGGGATTCTCCAGTTTATGGGTACAAAGAGTAATGAGCATGGTCAGATCTGTTTCTTTTTCAGTATTGTTTAATGGGAAGAAGCTTCAAAGTTTCAAACCTTCCCGGGGAATAAGGCAGGGAGATCCTATCTCCCCCTATCTATTTTTGTTGGCGGCAGAGGGCCTTTCTGGCCTCTTAAAATCTTATGATCAGTCATCCGATGTTGGTGGTCTACAGGTGGCTAATACAGCTCCCCGAGTAAATCACTTACTGTTCGCGGATGATAGCCTGTTGTTCTTCAAAGCTAGTAATAGGTGAGCTTCAGAGGTATCAAACCTGTTGAATTCATATTGTCAAGCGTCTGGCCAAAGAATCAATAGCAACAAATCTTCTATCTTCTTTAGTAAAGGGTGCCCAGAGGTGGTGAAGCAAGAGGTCAAAGGTATTCTCAATGTCAACACTGAGACTCTGAACGAGAGATATCTGGGTATGCCTTCCGATGTTGGTGCTTCTAAATCGGGGGCATTCAAATATTTGAAGGATAGAGTGTGGAACAAGGTGAAAGGGTGGATAAAAAAAGTATCTCCGCAGCTGGGAAAGATGTTCTGATAACGGCGGTTGCTCAGGCAGTGCCGGTTTACTCTATGTCTTGCTTTAAGCTGCCCCGGGGTCTCTGTGAGAATCTAAATAAGTTGATAAGGCAGTTTTATTGGGGTAGTAAGGAAGGAAAACGTAAACCTCATTGGGTTTCATGGCAGGCTATGACACAGCCTCGGAGTGATGGAGGACTCGGTTTTCGCGACATGGAGCTTTTTAATGTGGCCTTGCTAGCGAAGCAAGCGTGGAGAATTATGATCAACCCCGATGGTCTGGTTAGCAGATTACTATCGGTTGTTTACTTCCCTACGGGAGACTTGCTTGAGGCGCAGCTTGGGCCTCATCCTTCACAGATATGGCGCGCATTACATGAAGGTAAGGAAGCACTAAAGATCGGCCTTGTCCGGAGGATTGGTGATGGTTGTACTACCAAAGTACGTGAGACCAATTGGATTCCGAGGGATTACAATCTAAGGCCGATTTATTGCCATACTGATACTCCAGCGTTGGTGGGGGATCTAATCAATAGGAGCACATGTACCTGGGACCTTGAAAAATTAGCGAGGTTTTTCCTTCCAGTTGACCAACAAATTATCTCTAATATCCCTATCCCGACTATGCCCATGGAGGATCATTGGGGCTGGCAGTATGAAAGGAAAGGTACATTTTCTGTGCGGTCCGCATACCGCATGCTAGTGCGCTGTAAGAAACAAAACGATGCCCTGTTGGACGGACAAGCTACAATCTCGGACAATGTTGTGGAAGCAAAGGCATGGAATTCGTTATGGAATATGCAGGTGCCGGGAAAACTCAAGAATTTCCTATGGAGACTTGCAAGACAGTCTCTGGCAACAGAGGACGTTCGGAACCATCGCAACATGTCCAGCACAGATCAATGCCCCCTCTGCGGTAATACGGATTCTTGGATGCACTCGTTGATAGAGTGTTCTCTCTCCAGATGTGTATGGGCTCTCACTGATGAAAGGATAGTCGAGGTGATGTCGACTATTCAACAACCTAACGCAAAGCTATGGCTGTTTCAGCTCCAGGATGAGTGCTCGCATACGGAATTCTCAACAGCTGTGGTGACCTTGTGGGCAATCTGGAAGGCTAGAAGAAAGCTAATCCATGAGGGGATCTACCAGAGCCCGATGGGTACACACATGGTAGTGCAGAATTTCATCAGAGAGCTGGAAGTGTTGAAGCAATCACCGAGCAAGGGTAGAAGGAACCAGCAGGAACTGCGCCAAGGTGGGGCGTCCAGATCGCATGCTCCCATATCGCATGTGAGCAGAAGTTGGATCCTTCCACCGGTGGGAACGGTCAAAATTAAGGTTGATGTTGCAGTCTCCGCCAGTGGCAGGAAGGGTGCGGTAGCAGCCGTGTGCCGTGACCATACGGGCCTATACCTGGGCTCTTCAGCTATTGTTTTTGATGGAGTTTCTGACCCAAAGATGCTGGAATCCTTAGCGATTCGGGAGGGGCAAAGTCTAGCAGCTGATCTATACAAGCAAGATGTTATCTTTGCAAGCGATTGCAAGCAGGTGGTGACTGAAATTGACGAGGCTCAAGGTGGACAAAACTCTTCAGTTATCAAGGAAATTTTAGCTCGTAGCAGTAGTTTTCTTAAATGTGTTTTTACTTTCGAAAGTAGAATTTCAAATTCTGATGCTCATAACCTTGCCAAACATGCTCTGGGTCTAGTAGGAGGACGCCACGTGTGGCTTTTAAATCCTCATGATCATCACTGTATCAGTATGCATATGATTGGTGATCAATAAAGTGGTTGGCAAGGCCCTAAAAAAAGCAGTGAAGAAATTAGGCGTCGTGACGATTGGGAAGGCGCAAAAAAAAAGATTGGGAAGGCTTAGGTACACTACGTGTCATGTTCATCTACAATAATAAAAAAAAAATACTGCGTGTCATGCATTGGTATTTTCTCTCCTGTAAAACGTGATTTGGGGAGGGTTTGGGCGGCGGCCGTCGGCGGGAGGAAGGAACTGTTGCGCCTATGTCGTTGCGGTTGTTGCTAGAGGGGTGGTAGCGGATGCCCTACTGATGGTGCTTTACCGTCTATCTGCTGGTGTTATTGGTTCTTCCCGGCGTCTCTGCCGGCAGCGACATTGGGGCAGCTTCATTTTCTTGGATCTGTCTTCCCTTCCATTGTCTCGATTCTGGGGCAGTGTGTAATATGTCCCACCATTTCCCCTCTTTGGTTTTCCATTTGGATTGGGTGGTGATGGCGTGATCTTCATCTGCCAATGTGGATTCCTGTTTTTTTGGCTGTTGATTTCGGTGAGTTGTGGTTGATTATGATTATTTTTTAGATTTGTTAGGGGATTATGAAGATCAGGTTTTTTAGGAAGAATTAGGTTCGATTTTCCTAGGAGCGATTTGATGTTGAGACTTGCCGGGTGATTTGGGTAGTTCGGTTTGTTCTTTTGAGTGAATAGGTTTGATTTTTTAGGTTGCCCTGATTGTTGCTTTAGGCATCTACCTTTGCAGATGAATGTTGTAGTTTTATTTATTTATTGTATCAACATGACTGAAATCACTATCGTTGTTCTCTTCAGGATTGTGTTGCTCGTTCAAGTTTAGTCCTGACATATTGCTGCCCTGCCACACCAGGGGACGGCTGTTGCTGCTGCCGGCAAGAGCACCACGCTGCACCGAGTTTCTCTGGGAATGTGTGAGTACTAGCTAAACAAATTAACACTAATAGGGAAATAGCTATACATGGAAAGCTTATTAGTGGCCCATATAGAAAGCCATGCACCCCATGGCGCACTGGAAAATAATGCGCCACCCATAAGAAGTGGGCCAGCCTGGATGATCTTATACGTGGCCCATCTAGCAATATGCGCCACCCCTAAGGACCCTATGAGTGGCGCATTTACTTAATGCGGGGTGGCACATTTGTCTAATGCGCCACCCATAAGAGCTTAGGGGTGGCGCATTCTACTAATGCACCACCACTGACTTTCTATATGCACCACTAAATGCCTAGAGCTGCCCTTATCTACTTCACCCCACCTACCACCTCTCATTCACTCCACACAATTCTCAAACTAGATCCACTCTTCAAACCCTAGATCTATTCGGTTTTCTCCTCCTCCCCACCTCATTTCTTTCATTTATCCATCGATACTTGGCATTACATCTATTTTGTTTCATATTGAAGTAAGTGGACCTCCTCCCAAACTCTTTTGTTCCATTTATGACCCATATACTTGCCTTTATTAGCTTGGGGTTTGTTGTATATGTGAAGCTTGGGTTTGATGTATATGTGAAGCTTGTGGTGGTTTGATGTATATGTGAAGCTTATGGTGGTTTGATGTATATGTGTATCTTTAGTGGTCAATGTTTTGCCGAAATGTCGATTCATTTTTATTTCGGCAAATTTCTGGCACACTCTCCGCATGCTCCAATGCATTATTAGGGAAGGTCATGCCGAATTTTTCCGGCGACGACTGTGATATATAATTGTGTTGCTCTCTCCGTGCACGCAGGTGATCGACCATGGTCCGCGAGATGTTGAGCGATATCACCGTGGCTAGGTGGATGCAATGTGCGACAAACGACATGCTAAGGAATAATAGGTCGGATATAAGATGTCTATGTCGGAGATGCAAACTGCAGTGCGTGACCGAGCCTGATTCCGGAATATTGCAAAGACACCTGAAGCCTAATGGTTTGATGGATGGCTACACACGATGGATAAGTGATGAAGCTGGTGAGGAGGAGTACGTCAATGGTGGGGCGCCAGTAAATGAGGAAGGGCAACCAGAAAACAGCGGCAAGCGAGAAGATGAAGAGCATCCCGTACATGATCATGAAGAAGATGCCGAAGCGGATCATGTAGATCAAGATGCCGGACATGAAGATCAAGATGTCGGACATGATGAGGATTCAAGCTGGGTGAGGGACCCTCATGTTCAAGAGCTGCTTATCAAAGAGGCGTTGAACGCAAGAGGTGCAGCTAGAGAGAAAGCCAAGATGGCGCAACTCGAGAAAGACGTGATTACGAAGTTGTACGAAGGATGCAACAACGGGGATACCCGCTTGAATGTAACACTTGGGGCTATGGAGATGAAGGCAAAACACAAATGGACCGACGAAAGCTTCGATGATAACATGGCATTCTGACACGATCGTCTTCCGAAGGGCAACACGTGCCCAACTAGTATCGCTGAGGCCAAGAAAGTTCTTTGCCCTCTCGATCTTCCGCACGTTAAATACCACGTCTGCATAAATGATTGCATGATCTATCGGGGTGAGGACGAAGATAAAACCACATGTTCGGTGTGCGGTGTTAGTCGATACAAGAGAGGGAAGAAACTTCCTAGAAAAGTGGTATAATACTTTCCGATCACTCCTCGTCTGCAGAGGTATTTCGTAGATCCCGAGGAAGCAAAGCTCATGACCTGGCACGCGGATAGAAAGAAGCTAAAAGAGGATGACCCGAACCCGGATCTGGAAAAGGAGGACATGCTGAGGCACCCTTCAGATGGTAGCCAATGGACTGCGTTGGACCTCGAATACCCAGATTTTGGGAAAGAACCAAGGAACTTCAGGATTGGTGTGAGCGCCGATGGAGTCAATCCGTTTGGCGGCCAGAGCAGCACACACAGTACCTGGCCCGTGTTTGTATGCATATACAACCTTCCCCCCTGGAAGTGCATGAAGAAAAAGTACATAACAATGTGTATGCTAGTTCAACGGCCGAAACAACCAGGTACGGACCTCAATCTATATCTGCAGCTGTTGAAAGAGGAGCTAGAAACATTATGGAAAGACAGAGTCAATACGTGGGACGCCGCGGCAAAAGAATATTTCCCAATGAAAGTCGCGGTGATCACGACGGTGCACGACTATCTCGGATACGGATATTTCTCAGGGCAGGTGGTCCAAGGATTCTGTGCATGCGTTAGGTGCATGGATAATACAACGTACCGCCGGCTACCAAAAGATCCCGGATCTTCAAAAACCGTGTTCCAGGGGTCTCGGAGGTGGCTTCCCAAGAAACACGCGTGGAGAAAACAAGGACATATGTTCGATGGAAGCGAGGAGCTGCGAGCACCTCCAGCTCGAAGGAGCGGCAAAGAAATCGACAACTTGCTGAAAACTTGGAAAGAGTGCCCCGCGCCGAGAAAGAAAAAAAAGAAGACTCAGCCGTTGATGATGGTATGGAAAGCGAGGTCTGTTTTCTGGGATTTGGAATACTGGAGTCTACTCCGCAGTCCTCATAGCCTTGATCTAATGCATATCACAAAGAACGTGTGCGAGAGCTTGTTTGGCACGCTGCTCAACATGCCGGAGAAGACCAAAGACGGGCCAAAAGCAAGGAATGACTTGAAATTTATGGGCATCAGGAGGGAACTTCACCCCCCTAGTGACGACGATGATGAGCCAGAGGAGGAAGAGGATACGGAAACGCAAAACTCTCGCAAACGAAAAAGGACGACCAAGAAGAAGACCGGTATTGATCACTGCCCCCCGGCATGCTTCACTATGTGTGAGGAGGAGATCAAGCGGTTTATCCACTGCCTCATATGAGTAAAATTTCCGAACGGCTACGCGGGGAAGATAAGCTGATACCTAGACGACGCGAAGCAGCGTTTCAGCGGGATGAAATCTCACGACTGTGCTGTGCTAATGACGCAGATTCTCCCGGTTGCGATGCGAGGGATAATGGACGAGCTCCGTAAAACGTTGTTTGGCCTTTGCAACTTTTTTGACGTCATCTCCCGGAAGTCGATTTGTGCTACGCAACTCAAAAGGCTACAGGAGGAGATCGTGCTCATACTATGCGAGCTTGAGATCTATTTCCCGCCCGCGTTCTTTGACATTATGGTGCATCTGCTGATCCACGTCGTGGAGGATATCGTCCAACTCGAGCCTGCATTTCTGCGCAGCATGATGCCGTTCGAAAGGATGAATGGACACATCAAAAAATACGTTCGTAATAGGTCCCGTCCAGATGCAAGCATAGCGAAGGGCTTTCTAACCGAAGAGTGCATCTCTTTTTGCACGAATTATCTCAACACCGAGAACCCTGTTGGTCTGGCCGTCAACAAGCACTTTGGCAGGACCGATGGGTGTGGTCACCACGAGGGAAGCCGCGCAATGCATGTCAACTTTGACGGTCGAGACATCGACTTTGAAAGAGCAAGCCTAGTCGTGCTACAACACATCCAGCTGGTCGATCCTTGGATAGTAAAGCACAAGGATTTTCAGGAAGAAGTACAGTGACCAGGGCCTGCAGATAACGGACCGATATCCATGGCTAATCAAAGAGCACAACTCCGGTTTCATGACTTGGTTTAGGGACGAGCTTCGTGCTAATCCCCCGCGAAGGAACGCTTCCGAGGACGAAAAGATGATATTCACCTTGTCACAGGGTGCCGCACGCAACCTGATGACCTATCAAGCGTATGATATCAACGACTACACATTTTACACGGAGGAAAAGGACAATAACTGCGATTAGAAGAACTCAGGGGTAACGGGGATATTCTACACCGATGGCGTCAAGAAAAGATTTTATGGAAGGATCGAGGACATATGGGAGCTCGACTACTGTGGAGAGAAGGTGCCGATGTTCCGTGTGAGATGGGCCAAGAGCGTCGTAAAAGAAGACCGGTACTTCACCACCATGGTTATACCCGAAGCCAAATCCAAGTCTGCGGGCGCAAACGTCACCGCGAAAAATGAGCCATGGGTACTGGCTAGCCAAGTGGACCAATGCTTCTTCATTACCGACCCATCAAAGCCGATCCGCGTTGTAGTGAGGAGAGGCAAAAGAAACATCATCGGAATGGATGGAGTCGCCAACGAGAAAGACTTTGACAAGTACGGCGACCCAAAGATGGAGGATGACTACGCCGCTCAGGATTCATACACCACAACCCTACCGAAGAAAGGTCTCCTCCCGTTCAAGAGGAAAAGTGAAGGCGTCCCGGGCCTAAATTATTCATCCACGACAAAGAAGGGCAAGAAGAAGATCGTGAGGAAACGATAGCTAGATAGCTAGCTCCAAATTTAAGAATATCTTTTGTAATTTATGATCACTTTGTGTATGCATGGATTTAATATGCACTTCATAATTTATCGAAGTATTTGGTTTCCCACGAGATCATATATATCATGCTAAAAAATCAAAGTACTAGTACAATTGCATATGGCAGAATGGAATTTGAAAAAAAATAAGTACCCTTACATGTTCATTTATAGTTTTTAATAGATCTAGTTAATTAGCTCATATTAAACAAAAAATAGGCAAGTCTTAGGGGTGGCGCATATTGCAGAAATGCGCCACCAAGTAGATCCTTATGCGCCACGCATAAGGATCTACTTGGTGGCGCATTTCTGCAATATGCGCCACCCCTAAGACTTGCCTATTCCAACTACCCCCTTCCCTACCCGCACAGTACTCATTCCCCCCCACTCGACATCTCTCTCAGCCGTCGCCGCACCTCGCCGGCACCGGAGTCCTAGCCGCACTCCTGCTCTTCGGCCGCTGCCCTCACCGCCACCGGAGCCGCCCCCGCGCCCCCATCCACGACCACTGCTCTCCCCGGGCGCCACCCGACCTAGGCGACGCCGAAGCCGCCCCCGCACCCCCATCCACGGCCGCCGCCGTCCCCGGGCGCCACCATCGTCACCGGAGCCGCCCCCTCACCGCCACCGGAGCCGCCACCCCGACGCCCCCGAGGTGAGAACGAATCCCCCTCCATCTCCATCCACCCCCCTGCTCCCCTGTCTCCATGGCTATGGTTTCCAAATGTTGCAAATTTCGGTGGGAAATAGGTCGTGTTGTTGCTGCTGAATTTTGTTGTTGCTCAATGCTACTTCATATTCAATTAGAGTCACGCATGGCATCAATTTTTCAACTCACCAATTAGATGGTGAGGAGTTGGGAAAGCCCTATGCTAGCATTTATTCTTAGCAGATTTATAACAAAGAAAAGAGGGGCCATCTAGAAAGTATAACATTTGTTTTTATCAGGTTTCTGTTAGCCGTCCTGAACTTGCTTCCAACAATTGAATGTGGGAAGGTGGAAGCAGTACTCCATGTTTACATGTGTGATCTTGCACCTTGTGCCATAGTGAATTCTATCATTCTCTCCTCTGGTAGTGAAGTTTAGCATAGTGAAATCTTTATCTAAAAAGAGAAAAGTAGCTTCATCTTGTTACTGCATGTGCAACTAGAACTCTGCAATAAGGAAAAAAATAGACGACACTATTTGCAGAGCATAACCAAAGCATTTCAATGGTAGGGTGTAAGTGTAACACATAGTTGGATTCAGGGGCCCTAAGTGCATTGTGGGATGCTTTGCATCCTTCAAATGAAGTAATTTGGGGAGGGAGGCCATGCATGCAGAAAAGAAAAAGATAGAGGGAGGCCATGCATGCAGAAAAGAAAAAGGAGGCTCCTATACATGTCAATCTTATGAAACTAGTGGCAAGAACAATATAGAAAGTTTTAAAATGAATCCTATGCATCCAAATATACCACAACGGTGTGATTCCCATAGTGTAGCTGTTGTGCCAACAAAACCAAAAAATATGTGTGTTTCATTGTTTTCATGTATATACAAAATGGTTTTGTGGTTTCATTGTTTAATTGCATGGCAGATTCTTTTTGTATCTATTTTAGTGCATTGTTCTACACTATATATGTGCTGGTTGTGCCTACATGTAGGCATTATTTTGTGCAGGTACAAATTAATATCCCCTTTCTCCCGAAATGTTGATTAACTTCCGTTTCGGTTGAGAATGGGGCACTCTCATGTTAAGAAAAAGAGCAAAGGTCATGCCGAATTTTTCCATGAATTTGTATATGACCTTTGCTATTTTTCTTAACATGAGAGTATTTGCATTTATTTATTGTGCTAATTAATTAAGTAGTTGCATTTCTTAATATTGTACTAGTGCAAACATGTCGACCGGAGCCGACGCCGGTCCTTCTTCTCAGCCGGGAGAAAAAAGGAAGCAATTTTTGGAATACTCCCAGGAGGAGGTCGAGGAGCAGAGAGAAGAGGAAGTACCTCCGGGCGAGGAGGAGTATGAGGAGGAGATAGAGTCGGAGTCTGACTCATCGGATGATGACTTGGAGGAGGAGGCCGGTACGACAGACGGCGAGAGGAACATCGGCGAGGATGATGGGACCGGTGGCTCCAACACAGATGGTACCCAGTCGAAGAAGAGGAATCGGAAACCGACCAAGGTCGGCGTCATCAGGCAAGAGTTTACTGTTGTGACCGCCGTCGGGATTCCTAAAGAGCCCGAACGTTTTTCGGAAGGGTACGGCCGTCAAGTCGCGGCGATCCTCCGCAACACCGTGCCGATCACCACGATTAACCTCAGGAGTCGTGAGAATATTCATTATTGTCAGCTTCTTATCAACAAGCTGCGCGGACGATACAAGTTTCCGGAGCCGTACGATAACACCAAACTCAGAGGGAACAAAGTAAACACATGGGCCCTCAGGAAGATGAGCAAGGCCTTGTCTAGTTGGAAAACCCGGGTGAAGAGGGCAATTTTTGAAAAGAACAAAACCTGGGAGGAGCTCAAGGAGAAAGAGCCGTTGATCGACGAAGCTACCTACAACCTTTTCAAGGCTAGGTGTGAGTCCGAGCAAGCCAAGGCCGCGAGTGCAAAGGGCAAGGCCATGCGGTCGCAGGTCATAGGTAACCACCGTCTCGGAGCCGATGGTTACAAAAGTTCCAAGCCTAAATGGGACAAGGAGGATGCCGAGTACGCCGCTGCGGGCATACCTAACCCCTTCCAGCAATACAAAGATGATCCGCAGACTGAATTCTTTGTGAGGGCCCGGAGCTATAAGGACAAAGCAACCTCGAAAATAATTATCGATCCTAAGATTCAGGAGTTTACGACTGCCGTGGTAAGTAGTTTACCACGCGACCTTGTCGATTGAATTCTCGAGTGAAGTTCACAATTTCTTAACGTTTCACATTCTTTTTGCAGCAAGCGGAAATGAAAATCGCCTCATCGCAGGAGTCGTCGGTTAAGCCGGCCGGCCCGTGGGACAACGCCTTTAACAGGGCGTTGAACAAGGTCAAGAAGGTTGACGACGTGACGGCGAAGCCATCGTCAGCCGGCCGTGTGGTCGGCTTTGGTGCGGACCTAAATTGGTCCGAATATTATGGAAAATCGGCGGAGCAGTCCGGTTCGAGGGGGCGCAAGGCGAGAAGGACCGAAGAAGATGCCGCTTATGTTCGTGGACTAGAGGAGAAGGTGAACATGCTTCCGCAGCTTGTCCAGGACGAAGTGGCGAAGATGATGAACGCTCTCCTTCCATATATGATGCAGTCGCTCGTGAATTGGCAAGCGCGTGGTGGACAAGGGCCCATACCAGTCCCCAGCATGGTCGGCAGCAACTCGGGCACCGCGGCGCCCGCAGTCCCGACTCCCGCAGTAGTGGTGGCTCCCGCACCGACTCCCGGCGTATTGGTGACTCCGGCCGCCAACACCGAGGCGGCGACGCCGGACGTGATGGTAACTCCTCTAGCCACGATCGAGCAACCGGGGCATAACAATAATGCACCCGGCGGCAGCGCAAATAGGGCGACCGACGCCACGGGAGGCAGCGCGCCCTCCGTCTCTTGCATGCCCGCCGTCATCGGCGGGGTCTCTTCACTAGCCGACCTCGACGCCCTCAAGGTAACTATAAGCGTCTGCAACTCAAACGAGGACTTCATCTCCTTGCCTTTTTTAGTGTAATCTCTCTGATGCCATACATGCATATATATATATATATATATATATATATATATATATATATATCTATTTCGCAGGAGGACACTCCATGTATTCTATTACAAGTCGTGGACGGCGAGTTGAAGGATGTTTCCAAAGGTAAAATCATTCAACCACAAAATCGAATCATGCACAATATGCCGATGGCACCGGAGATGCATATGGTTCAAATCTCTCTCGTGATTTCGGGCTACGAGAGAGTTGAACCTCCCATTCAACCCCCCGGATACGATGAGGACGAGCCGACAGTCCTCAGTGATTGTTTCAACCAAATATGCCTATGGCCGAAGAGCCAAATGCGTTTAATGACCGTGGGGGAAAGGGGCACCACACATGGGACAACACCGCTAGTCATCGTGTCGGCGCCACATGATCCCATCGGTGCACAACAAGAAGACGATGATCTTGATGATGATATCAGCGCCGACCAGTTCATCAATACTTTGTATGATGCTGATGACTTATTCATGCCTCCTGCTGAAGGAGCCTATCAGCATGACGATGAAGCTCGCGGTCCAGCTGATCCTGCGGCGAAGCCTGCTTGCTCCACGCGTCTCTTCACTGCTTCTCAGGACATGTCTCCAGCAGCTTGCGCCTTCACCGAGCCTCAAGCAGATGCCACAAGGAGATCTATTCTCATCCCGTCCACACTCCATAAGGCGGCCACTGAGCAGATAAAGGCCGGTGACTGCTCAAAATCAGAAAAGAAGAAGGAACGGAAAAGAAAGAAGAGCATCACTTCGAGTAGCCAACCTTCGATGCCGATCCGGGCTCAGGACGGGCCACCAAGACCCAAGGATCTCTCGTTTGAAATCCATGTGGCTGGTAGGGCGATGCTACCTAAGGACATGCTGGACCTTGCAACTTCGGATATGCAGAGTCTGCATCATAGTATTATGGCATTAGAGAAGATTCTTCTTCGAGAACAGAATCCCTCGTACCCGGTTTTCATGGCCAAGGTGCCACTCAACATGGGCTTCATCAACACTATCCCCGCGGATATGATAATCCTGCGATTTTCGGAGATCTTCAATTTGTACCATCTCAAGCGGCTGGACCATAGCCTTATACGTCTGTTCTCGCTCAGCCTTACTATGAGTATCAGGAGAGATAAGGCCCCGAGCATCGCGATATTGGACCCCTTCTACATGCGTGAAAGCATCTTGATGGACGACGGGGACGCGGCTCTCGCGACGGGGTACATCACAGACTTCATGCTACAGAACGCCGATAAGGATTCATTTCTTATGACCTACTCTCCCAAGTAAGTCATTCGCTCGCCTCCGTAGCATATATGCTTTCTTAGCTTTCCATTGTCCTCTTTCAACATTCCTTTTGGATTGTTTTAATTATGCAGTGAGGATTAAGACTGCGTGCTCATCTGCTTTTCACCGCAACACTCGCATGTCGTGTATTTAGACTCGGGGAGTGTGAAGAAGAAAGATTACAAGTATATCATGAGAGTTTTGGATGATGCTCTCGTCGGCTACATAAAAGCCGGAGGAAAGATCATGAAGCACAAGTTCAGGAAAAATCAGCCTGGCGTGAACGTGTTTAACCACGTAACGCAGTTCCCGTGCGTCTAGCAGCCGGCTGGCAGTGTGAGGGATGCGTACTACGCCCTTCATCACATGAGGGCGATTGTACAGGAACAACGCAACCTTACGCTGCCAAGTCATCTCAGAGCGTGGGCCGAAAGGAAGGCGGAAATCGCCGATGCGAATCTGAAGGAGGAGTTCTTTCACATCCAAGCGCAGATGGCGACTATCATCCGTCATGAAGTACAAATGAGGGGGTCGATCTTCCACTCGAACATTGCACCATCCAATGGGGAGATAGAAGTCCGCCTAAAGGCCCTGCGTGACACAAGGCCTTTCATGACGAAAGAAGGATGGCGCCTATTCCCCGAGCCGAGTCAGAACAATTGAATGTACTCTTTGTGTAATTTGAATGTAATTTGGATGTACTCTTTGTGTAGTAGATGGTAGTGTCAAATACTCTTGGTTCTCTTTGTGTATAAAGGTCACTGCATATGCATTTTTATGCATATGTGCATGCTTCTCGCCATTGATCGACTTGCTTTAAGTTGTTGATAAGAATAGATGCTAGATTGCTTTGTTCTCCTTTGGTATGATTCATATGGATGTGACCTCTAAAGCTTTGTTTTGTGCAGGTTGAAGAGCAAACAAGATATGATGACGAAAGTAGCTTTCGGTTTTCAATAATTGTTGGACTCATTGTAATTTTGTGATGGATGTAATCTTGTGAATCTTGTTGGCCTCTAAACCTTTGTAAATCTTTGTAATACGAATTATAATGCAATTCTTTTGTATCAATAATTGTTGGCCTCATTGTTATATTGTATTTTGCATTTCTGTAATATAATAAAAATATTTGTAATGCTTTTATTCTTTTCTGTAAAAAAAAATTCTGTAATTCTTTAGTGGCGCATTTTGTCAGGATTTAGTGGCGCACTGTGAATGCGCCACCCCTAGGGAACCTTAGGCGTGGCGCATATCAGAATGCGCCACCTCTAAGCCCTTATTAGTGGCTTGTAGTTAGTGGCGCATCCCTAATGCGCCACTAAACACAAAAAAGGGCGCCACTAAAAGGGCATTCCCTAATAGTGTAAGACTAAAGCCCTCTTATTTAAAAGCACTAATATAGGATGTAGCAGCTTATAATTAGGTTATTTCCTATAGAGAGTGGGAAAATCCTATTTTCTGATGAATTAGGTTAGTACATGGAGATTAGAAGCATCTCTCTAGCCATGGAAATCTTAGAACCCTCATATGTAGGCTGGCTAATTTTAGTATATAATTAAGCTTTGAGAAGGCTTGTGATGTCTGAAAATTCTGAGATAATCATATGGTGTGTCCCTTAAGGCCTTAACATACTAATATTGTATTTTATTCTAGAATTCCGAGTATCAAATTACATGCACTAGTGCACACTAACCATTTGATACTTTGCTCAGTCATGTATAAACAAGCTTTCTGAGCAATCAATGTAGTCAAATGTAACCAACAGGTGTGCACCTTACCAGTAGTAATACGTTGGCTTTTTAAGATGTTTTATCTACATGAGTAAATCCAAACATTTGTACGGTTGTTCCATTAGAGCTCGAAGTAGTTAATGAATACGAGTATAATATTCCAAATGATAAATCAAGACTATTCTGGAAAATATACTATTTCACCAAGAAATGTGTTGTATAGCAAAAATGTGAGTGGGAACCTTTATCCTTAGGCATCACAAATAGGGCGGCGACGCCATGGACTCATGCAGTTGCTAACTGCAGTAGTAGTCTGCATTCTATGGAGAAACCACGCGCTGGACACGGTGGTAGCTGGTACCGAGTATCCACGGCTGGTACGACGTCAAGATTCACATGAAAGACACCGCACGCAGTCAGAGATAATGTTTTGCCGTGAGAATCCTCACCGGCCTCCTCGTATATTTACACAGGTTGTACAAGAGATAAGTACATGTTGTTTAGATTACAACCGTGGACAAGATACATCCTTATCTACAGCTAGCCTAACAACTAGTCTAACAACCAAATCTCAACAATATGTGACTCGGTTGTTTAACATTCCCCCGCAAACTCAGCCTGTGCAAAGGTTGAGGTTGGATCGCAATCGAGTCAACATGATCTTCGTGAGAGGTTTAGTGAATGCATCAGCGACTTGATCAGCTGATGAAACAAACCGGACATCAAGAGCTCCCATGGCGACCTTCTCTCTCACGAAATGAAAATCCACCTCAATGTGCTTGGTGCGTGCATGGAATACTGGGTTGGCTGAGAGGTACGTCGCGCCGAGGTTATCACACCATAGAACAGGTGCTCGAGGTTGAGGAACTTGTAGCTCCTTCAACAGTGACTGGAACCATGTCGCTTCGGCTGTACCGTTCGCCAACGCTTTATATTCTGCTTCAGTCGATGACCTTGAGACTGTAGGCTGCTTCCGTGCACTCCAAGAGATGAGGTTAGGTCCAAAAAACACAGCAAACCCACCCGTTGATCGCCTGTCGTCGCCACAGCCAGCCCAATCAGCATATGTGAATACACTTAGCAGAGTTGATGGCGATCGACGAATAGTCAAGCCAGTAGACACCGTTCCTTTGACAAACCTGAGAATACGCTTGACAGCTTCCCAGTGGACATCCGTGGGACATGATAGATATTGGCAGACCTTGTTTACTGCAAATGAAAGATCTGGCCGTGTCAAGGTTAGATACTGAAGGGCTCCCACCGTGCTTCTGTACTTGAAGGCTTCAGCATCATTTAGGCCATGTCTGGAGTCACGAGTAAGCTTCTCATGTGCACACATTGGGGTTGAAACTGCTTTCAATTCGCCATGTCATTACGCTGCAGTAGGTCCATAGCATACTTTTTCTACGTAAGAGTTATTCCCCCGGAATTGGGAAGCACTTCAATACAAAGAAAATAATGAAGTGAGCCAAGGTCCTTGACTGGAAATGTGACAGAAAGTTTCTGAAGCAGGTTTGTCATAGAAGATTGAGAAGAGCTCACAATAACGATGTCATCCACGTAAACAAGCATGTATATGGTGACGCCGGCATCAACAAGAATGAACAGAGAAGTGTCGGCGGCCGAGGGAGAGAAGCCGAGCTGTTGAAAACGCTCACTGAGACGAGCATACCAGGCACGGGGTGACTGCTTCAGTCCATACAACGCCTTATGTAACTTGCAAACATAATCTGGCCGAGATGGATCCTGGAAACCGGGAGGCTGCTGCATATAGGCTTCATCAGTGAGGATTCCGTGCAGAAATGCATTGCTGATGTCCACCTGACGAAAATGCCAACCACGGGAAATACCGAGAGACAGCACCAGACGAACCGTAGCAGGTTTAACCACCGGAGAAAAGGTGTCTGAGTAATCAAGCCCATGCTGCTGAGTAAAACCTCGAGCGACAAGGCGTGCCTTGAACTTGTCCAGAGAGCCATCAGCCTTGTGCTTCACCTTGAAGACCCATTTACAGCCAATGATGTTCTTGCCGGGAGGCCGAGGCACGAGCGACCATGTCTCGTTCTGCTGAAGAGCGAGAAACTCAGCCTCCATGGCCGGCCGCCACTGCTCATCATCCAAGGCATGACGATAGGAGCACGGCTCGGCATGGAAAGCACGTCGTCGAGGGTCGTAACGAACGGTGCCATCGCTCGGCACCAATGGCTTGACGATGTTGTGGCGAAGCCGCGTGGTCATCGGATGCACGGCGCCGGCTGGAGCGTTGAGAGAAATCGGCGAGGCAGGAGGGGACGGAGCGGCGGGAGACGGTGTTGGTGAAGTTGGCTCATCCGGTGTAGTAGAGTCGGCGACGGGCGAGGCAGCACCGGACGCCGCGGGCGACGATGGAAGATGCCGGGCAGGAGAGTCCAGGCTGCATGGCTCAAGCCGAGGCGATGTAGTGGGATCAAGCGGCGAGCCAGTAGCATGGCTGCGGCGTGGCGTGCATGGCGACATGCACTCCGCCGAAGTCGAGTCATCTGTTCCTGCATGGCACGGAGACGAGCTAGGACAAGGGTTAGTGAGCAAAGTAGTGTCATATCTCCCCATACGATCATCCACGATATCTGGCTCGGAAGTAGGAAAAATGGAAGAAGGTGTGGGTAGTAATGGGGATGCGGTGTTTGACATGGAATTCTGCTCAAAGGGAAAAACTAGTTCATCGAAAATAACATCGCGTGAGATGTAGATACGTCCAGTGGACCGATCTAAGCATTTGTACCCCTTGTGCATAGAGCTATAACCCAAGAAAACACATTGGCGTGAGCGGAACTCAAGTTTTCGATTGTTGTACGGACGAAGGTTGGGCCAGCACGCACAGCCGAACGCACGAAGGAAAGTATAATCAGGATTTTCATTGCGAAGGCAAGAAATTGGTGTAGAGTTTTGGAGAACTCGTGTGGGCATGCGATTAATGAGATAACACGCAGTAAGAAACGCCTCATCCCAAAAACGAAGCAGAAGTGAGGAATGAGCAAGAAGTGCTATCCCGTTTCAACGATATGGCGGTGCTTTCGCTCGGCAATGCCATTTTGCTGGCTCGTGTGGGGGCAAGAAACTCGATGAGTAATACCCTCCTTCTGGAAGTATCGATTGAGGCGATGATACTCTCCACCCCAGTCTGATTGAACAGTTTTAATTTTTGTGTTCAACATGCGCTCAACATGTTTTTGAAAAGTATAAAAAACTTGTTCAACATCAGACTTGTGCTTGATGAGATATATCCACGTAAAGCGACTAAAATCATCCAAGAAGCTCACATAACATTTGAAACCACCAACGGAAACAATGGCAGGACCCCACACATCTGAATGAATAAGTTCAAGTGGTTCATGTGTAACATGAGAAGAATCACGAAACGGTAATTGATGAACTTTTGCTCGTTGACAAGCATCACAAATACTAGACTCAATAGAGGGTGCACAAGCGAATTTATTTGATCTAAGGACTGACTCAACGACAGCTTTCGAGGGGTGGCCTAATCTTCGATGCCATAGTTCTGGAGAGAGCTTGACAGCGGAGAGAACTTGCGAACTGGGAACGACAACACGCGATTTATTGAAGCTTGGCACCGGGTAAATACCATTGCGGCATCTACCGTGAAGAAGAACCGCCTTCGTTGCTCGGTCCTTAAGAGAGAGAAAAACGAGGATGAAATTCAGCAAAAGCGTCATTGTCAGAAACAAGCTTGTGCACTGAAAGAAGGTTCTTGCTAACATGTGGGACATGCAGAATATTACGAAGTTGAAGTGGCTTGGATGAACCAGAAATCATGGACTGACCGATATGAGAGATAGACATACGTGCTCCATTTGCGGCGTGCACCTTGTCCTTGCCGCCGTAGCGCTCATGGATGGTAAGGCGGTCGAGGTCGCTAGTCAGGTGATCGGTAGCACCAGTGTCAGCGTACCAATCCGTATCGACGGTGTATCCGCCGAAGCTTGCAGCGTTGCCAGAACGCTCACGCTGGTCCTCGGGCTGGAATGCGTGATTGAAGCGGTTGCGGCAGTGAAGTGCGTCGTGACCGTACTTGGAGCAGACCTGGCACTTCAGGTTGGAGCGGCCGTTGCCGTTGTCGTCGTTTCCGTTGACGTTGTCGCGACCACGCCCACCATGGCCACGGCCTTGTCCACCTTGTCCAACTTGGCCACCATGCCCACCTTGTCCAGCACGTGCTCCTTGGCCACCACGGTGACCATCAATTCCGCGTGCAGCAGCATTGGCAGAATGATGTATCTCACCATGTGCGGCTTGCTGCTAGAGGCGGATCTCAGCGCTGAGGAGGAAAGCATAAAAGCTGCTGAGGCTCAAAGGGTCATCGCGCGCTGTGATCGACGCGACAAGGGGCTCGAACTCGGAGCCCAGCCCGGCAAGCATGTAGCCGAGCACCTCGTCGTCAGAGAGGGGCTTGCCAATGGACGCCATAGCATCAGCAAAGCCCTTCATCTTGCGATAGTACTCAGAGGCGGTGAGGTCTTTTTTCTTCAGATTGGAGAGCTGGAAGCGCAGCTGCATGATGCACACGCGGTTCTGGGAGGCGAACATGTCATGGAGAGCAGTTCAGACGTCGGTAGAGTTCGTCAGTTGCGTCATCTGGCCGAGGATGTCCTCGGTCATGGAGCCGAGGAGAGCGATCATGACGAGCTGGTCCTTCTGGTACCAGCGAAGAAACTCCGGGTTAGCCACCTCAACGGCGGCGTCGCCGGTGCCTTCCTGGATGGTGTGCGGCGGGGCTTCAATGGTGCCCGCGACATAGCCATACAGGCCGTTCGCGGCGAGGGCGGGGACGGCTTGAGTTTTCCACAGCAGGAAATTGTCCCGCGTGAGGCGCAGCGTGATCAGGTTGCCGAGGGTGGTGACGGAGATCGGAGCGGAGGTGGTGGAGCCGGTGACGAGGGTGCCGGCGTTGAGGGTGGTGAGGGCTCCGGCGGTGCCGGAGTTGGAAGCTGAGGTGGTGCCGGTCATGATGGTAGATTGGATCTTTTTGCTCTGATACCAAGTCAGAGATAATGTTTTGCCGTGAGAATCCTCACCGGCCTCCTCGTATATTTATACAGGTTGTACAAGAGATAAGTACATGTTGTTTAGATTACAACCGTGGACAAGATACGTCCTTATCTACAGCTAGCCTAACAACTAGTATAACAACCAAATCTCAACAATATGTGACTCGGTTGTTTAACACACGCAACGTATTTGTACACGCCAGTTACTTTCCAGGCAGCGTATAACACCAACTACCTGAGTATATGCAGTTGTGTCAGACAGCAAGGGGCCACTGTACCTGACCCACACGAAGACTTATGTGCCACAAAGTGATCATTGCGCACGCGAGCGAGAAGCACTGTATAACGTAACTATTTTGTTACCATCCTATATAATTAAGCACCCACACAGGAGGGACCAAACACAGTATGCCTACTTTATAATAGGGGTAGGGGTCAATCTACTGAGACTATTCATAGTGAAAGTAACATCAGTAGTAACATCACATTTATCAATGCAAAATAGGTGACGTGACAAATAATTAATGAGGAAAAAGAGGATGTGGTAACTTAGATAATTACTTGCTCTTTGAGTAACATCATACATATCAAAACAATATGAGTCTACAACATAATAAATAAAGTGTTACATGACACTACATCTATGTACTTCCACTATAGAGATAATAATATAAACCAGTAACAACACCATGTTATTAGTCAAAATTACTTTCCACTATGCCTAGTCTAATGGAGCCAGCAGGCGCAGATCGCGTACCCATAGAAGCAATCGGAGCAAAACTCAATGACACCCAGCTTTAGAAATAAACACTCTAGCTGTGTATGTGTTAACGCTCGCGCTAATGCTGGTCCACATGAACGCGTCAAGCAGATAAGAGCTTTTTAGGGTCTAACGAAGTGTCACCGCATTAACCACCTAGTTTGTTTACTAGTAAAGATAGTGATCAATTTATGAGCACACCGTTAAGGAAGCATGCAAGCCAGTGCCAAGATCGAATATGTAACCCTGTACCCACCGAAAATAATTTTTTATTCTGACATCGCATGTGCCCCACAAACTGGTCTGACTCAGCTTTCTTAATTGACATGCACACGTTTTCCCCGGAACTCATTCGACGCAAGTGTGAAATGAAAATAAAGTACAACTTGTCTACCCAGTTTATCATCCTCATCCAGAGCCGGACGCGCACCGTCAGCAGCTCCATTAGCACACGCTCTACCAAGGAAATGCGTTGCGGAGTAGAGTAAACTCTTGCTAGAACATCTGGGTGGAGCACCATCAAGTTGATCAGACATCAGGACCTGCAACTAATCTTGGCGGTAAGTTATCCACAACTCAATCAGTTTCATCCCAAACTAGCCAACTAATCTTGGCTGACGCACAGGCAAGGTAAAAAACGGTTGAGCGCCGTCAAACACACCCTAATAATATATGCATGGCCCACGTCGGAGGGCCTTAGCTCTGGTGTGCGTCAGCCCACGTGCTTTTGTGTCAGTGTATTTGGCCGGTATCCGCGCCGACCAGCCATTTTCCATGCAATACGAAAGCGGATCTCCATGAAGTTTGTGCCGGTCAGATAGAGTATAGCAGATATCGGCATGATGTCCACTCTCGCATTCTATGGGCACTTGGTAGCCGCTCTGGGTGCTAGGTCGTCAGTGGCAATTGTGCATCGGTACCTAAACCTGTTCAACCATCTGACATCAAGAGCATCAAGTGGTCGCAATTCCTTTATTCAGATTCCACCAATGATTTAAGTTAATGTTATTTCTCTGTGGCCAGTGAACTTTTTTGTTGATGCACGCTAGCAAATGGGAATCTGGAGAATGATGTTTTTACGTGAAATGATTTATTTTAGGTTTTGTTCTTAGTATTAATTATCATTTTTCGTATTGTGGATATTTGGTGTAGTATGTAGGATTTGACCAAGCTCCAGATTGTATCCTCCAGATTAGGCTATTTTTGGCGCTATTATATGTTGCTGCTTTTGTGTTTTTTAGTTACCATTGTTTGGAGGTATATTATGCAAATTCAAGCTAATTGGAGCAGGAAAGATGAGATTTGCATATCCATCCAAGATGGGTTTCGAATTTTAGTTGAAAAATATGAGATTTGCATTTTATAATATTGTACAACGTAAAGAAGCGCTCGTCAGTACAATTCTTGGATCTTTTCCTTTAAACATCCAGTTCAGGCGAACACTAGTAGGTCAAAGGTGGAATGACTGGCTACATCGATCTCGTGCGTCGGTTGATGGACGTCAACCTATCTGATGGGCCGGATACACTGAACTGGAAACTTTCGGTCTCAGGAGTATTTTTCGTCAAATCAATGTATGTGGATTTGATTAATAATGGTTTCCTCCCTAAGTCACCTCATATTTGGAATATCAAAGTCCCATTAAAAATAAAGGTTTTCATGTGGTTTGTTCACAAGGGAGTTATTCTGACCAAGGACAACTTGGCAAAGCGTAATTGGGTCGGGAGTCAACGATGTTATTTTTGTGATCAGGATGAATCGATTCAACATCTTTTTCTCAAATGACCATTAGCGAGGTTATTGTGGCATACAATACAAGTGTCCTTTAATATTAGTCCTCCCATTAACTTAGATACTCTGTTTAGCTCTTGGTTGAATGGGATTGAGTCAAAGACAGCAGCACGTATTCGCGTTGGAGTATGTGCATTACTTTAGGCCATTTGGAACTGTCGGAATGATATTGTATTTAACCATAAGAACATTACCAATTTTTTGCAGGTTATCTTCAGGGCGTCTGCCTGGATCCGTATGTGGTCCTTACTGAGCAGAGCGGAGGCCAGGGAGCATTTGGATACTAGGTGCAACCGATGGAAGACGGTTGCACGGGATACCTATAACCGGTTTGGATGACGCTCTGTTAATAGGATAGGTGTTTAGTCATCTTTTCCTATTTATCGTTGGTTGTAGCGGATTTTCTTCTTCTCCGCGAGAATGGAAACATGTGGTCTCTGTTAAACTTACCTTAAACTTGATATTTTTCTTAATAAAATGGCTGTGTGCATCGATTGATGTAGAGGCCGGGGTACGCTTCCTTTTCAAAAAAAAGTTGAAAAAGAGCAAGATCTTTGTAATGTTTGTGAACATTCTGCCTGCTTATTGAAATTTAATAGCCTTTCAATATGTAGGGTGAGTAAAGTTGAACAACGTGTTGCTACATGACATCTTTCCTTGTCTTCTTATTCGATAATGCAGAACTGGAGATTTCTGTAATATTACCATGTGCATAGTTGTGCCAAGAAGACAAGAACGACGTCTTTTCTATTTCTGAATTATGAGCCATATATGTATTAGTTTTTCTTCATTACTCTTCGTAAGCGTGCAAAGATCGGTTGGAGACATCATCGAATGTCTGTATATCTCATGTGAACCAACCTTCAATCACCCCCTCCTCATAAATCACACTCTAGGCACAAAATCCTTCACTTTCCAATCATTATCCATGGCTGAATCACAAAATCCTTCACTTTCCAACCATAATCTTTATCTCTTTATTGTCGCAGATGGCCTACCACCAGGAGGACAGTATGGTGATGCTAAGAGAAGCTGGACTCCAACAATTATGGAGAGAATCATATGCTCTAGATGTGGCATCGGAAAAGGGAGATGCCAGGAGGGCACTGTCAGGCGAATTAAGAAGGACGACATGTTTCGAGCTAGCTCCATGCGGCGATCACTGAACGTGATTGTCCATTGATCCTAAGATCCTCAATGAGTGAGGCCTACTAGTACTCCCTCTTGTCTTGTTTGATATTGAAGATTATAACAATTGCGATTGACATGTGGTACTTACTGATCTGGTATTATGAAATTGTGCGACGGCTTACATTGAAGGCGAAATGCTATGATGCAAAGGCCACTATTAATATGTGGCATCTGAAGTAGTTATGTCTATCCCAGGTATAGACCCTGGAGGGATTATTTCGCATGGGTCTCAACAACATCGAGGTTAATGGCTGGTACTAATGATTAGTTCGTGCTTGCTCCCAGTAAATTTACAAATACCACCAGAGCAGGGTATATATATAGTGCACTTGGTTCATCAGGTTAGCCGTGGCTCCTATGGAAACATTAACTACTAAATTGTTTATCTTATTGATTTTGTTACTGGGCATTCTATAGAGTGATGCATACCAAATACCAAGCAATAGAGAATTGCAACATATTGTGCTTAGTGTTCATCCAAATCACGGGTTCAACTGTAACAGCACGTTTTATATGGGTTTTTGCCGTAAGTGTGTAGTATGTGAAGTACGCCTTTTGAGTTAATTATTGTATCTTGATAATTTAGATATTTGTAAACTGTAAAAGGATAGTGTGACCAGAAATATTGTACAGTATCAGTAACATCAGCGGCGCAGCAAAGCGCGCACTGCCCTTCTAGTAATGTTTTCAAGATCAAAGGTCCCTGTATTAGGAGAAGGCCTCAGACCCAGTGTAGTACACAACACAAGATAGGATAGTCGGAGGCAGCATCTCGGCATCTCGTTTGTCACTTCGTCCGCCTGCCGTTTTGTTTTTCAAATATTGGAAACCGTGCAACCTCTAGCACACTATTGTCTAGAGGTTTTTCTTTCAATAACGCCGCCCGAACGACGTCTCCCCTGTCCGATGTTGTGCCCGAATCTTGGCGCGCTGGTGGTTGCGACGTCATCAATTCACAATCATTCGGACCAGCCGCCGTCTGCCCGAACGACGGCAACCGCGACGCCCTACGTCCCCTTCCCTCTTTCTCCACCAACTCACGCCAGTTGCCTAGTACTACATTCATTTTCAGTTGCTGCATTTCTAATTTGAGAGGAGGTCGGCGAAGGCGATTTCGAGACGATTCCGCCTCTAATCTCGCCACCGGCGGTGAAGGCGAGTTCCAGCTCCACCGCATTGGAGGGGAGGACAAAGGTAAGTTGCAGCTCCCTCTTCCTCTCCCGCTCTTTGCTCTGTTTCACGGCGGACCGCCGCGGTTCGTCGCCGTGCTCATCGCTAGGCGGCAGGGCCGATGCGGATTTCGCTGTGATCGTCGGTTCATTGCGCTAGGGTTGGCGTTGAGCGCTGCATTGGAGTGTTTGTAGCAATCGCATACCCCCTCATTTGGTTTGTTGCCCTAGTTAACAAACAACAGGAAATCCACGCCCCCCTTTGATTGTGTTGATTTCGATTGGTTGTGGTGTTTTGTATTCATGTGTAGTCTTCAGGAGTCAGATCTCCTTCTATATGCCCTCTTTTTAAATCTCAAATTTGTGTACGCTGGAAATTGCTTTCTCTGTTTTTGTCCTGTTATATGCCATGCCCTATGGTCATTCTTACCCCAAATTTCAGCATGAATGATGCCTACTACAGTTGTGATTGCCATTTCGATGAATTGCCTGTTGGGGAACGTAGTAGAATTCAAAAATTCCGTGCCTACGTAACGAGAACCCAAGATCATCCAAGATAGATCACATACAAGGTTTAGGCTTTATGCTCACCAATGGTTGCAGCAGAAGAAGAGTTGGTGAAGCGGCGTGGACGTAGTGGAAGTAGTCGAAGCAGATCTCCCACGAACAATCCCTCGAACAGATCTCCGAGAAGAAGATGGTCTTCGAAGCAAGATCAAAGCTATGATCTCTCCACCGGTATCCACACGTCCGGCACAGCAATCCGGCAGCGTTCTGCCGTCCAGAGAAGAACGCCTCCGAGAAAACTAGAGAGAGAAAACCCTAGCGAGTTCCGATCTAGATTAGAATCTAAACCGGGGTCTAAAAGTGGAGCAACTAGCAACTAGGGCAAGGGGGGAGGCGCAGGGGCTTGTCTAAACCCTCCCCCCCCCCTTGGCTCACCTTATATAGGTGGCCAAGGGGCCTAGGGCGCCGGCCAAGAGGGTTTGGGAGTCCAACTTGGACTCCCAAGCCTTCCAAACCTACTCATACCTTCCCACCGAAAACCTTCCATAATGGTATTTGGAAATCCCACCTGGAGGGGGATTCCCCCCCCCTTTTGGTGCGCCCCCACCACCTGGCCGGCCAGGGCAGCCTAGGTGGCTTGCCCCCCAAGGCAAGGGGCGCAGGGCAGTGGGTGGTACTGCCCGGAACCTTCCATGACCTTCTAGAAGCTTCCAGGACCTTCTGGGACCTACCAGGACCGTTTCGGGACATTCCGGACACTTCTGGAGCACTTCCAATACCTTCCGGGACCTCTAACGAATGTTCCGGAGCCATCTAAATAGGTTTCGGAACAATCCGGGCTAAGGTTAATATGTCCGGTGAACACAACATATTGTTTAAGCTATCCACCGATCACCGAAACTATTCCCATTACCATTTTCATATGAACTAAAGTTATCTGAAGAAATTCCAAAATATCTTAGCCATATTCTTTGCTCTTTACTTGCTTCCACTAAACCTTCAATCATCCTAGTATTCTAAAAGATTACTGTACTTTAAGTGTGTGATCCAATAGGTTCGGTATTATGTGGACATGACTTAGAACGCTTTCAAGACTCATAGTCATTTGCCAATAATTAACAGCGGAGCCATGGACACCCATGTTGACTCCCACACATACACGAAAAGACTTCGAGTGAACCTTTATGTTTATCGTATACTATTCCCTTTGCTTCGCGATATATGACAAAGTTAGAGGAGAGAAGTTTGGCACCCATGTGAAACAACCTTTTTGATCACAAGCCATTAGTTATCCTCATTGCTCGTTTGTCTTCATTTCTCGTTACGTATACCGGTATCTCCGTGATCGAATCACAAAGTGTCTGGCCAGACGAGAATAGATACCGTTATACCGAGTGGGCCCTGAGTCTATATCTCTTCATCGTGAAGGAGCAAATCCCAGTCTCGAACTATCACTGTTACTAGACACACTGTCCAATGTACCCAGAACTTATTTTACTACTTCCCATTTACGGGAAGATTCATCTAAGAACCAAAGCACATCTTCTTGTGTGAAGTAACTTGACATTCTCATGGTCTAAGGAACTATGTATATAATAACATTTTATGATATGACTTATAACGTTTGTTTTACGATGAGTTCTCTAAGTATATCATTTAACACTGGGGTCGGTTCAACATCATTGTTCTGCCAACAATATGCTCTCATTGCTATTGACATCCTTGTTACAAGAACAATGTCCATGATTAAGAAAACATAATCATCAATAAGCACATGGGCTGGTCTTAGAGGAAAAACCAGGAACTCTTGTTGTTTACATTTCCACACATGCATATGAGTTTTCTTCTGAATCTCACGGTCAGGATCATTGCAATTATAGCACAGAAATATAAACATTAATTATGAATATGAATATATAAATAATAACACACTTTATTATTGCCTCTAGGGCATATATCCAACAGTCTCCCACTATCACTAGATACAATAATACTAGTTACATAAGTTCTCTCACACCAATGGTTGTTCGGTGTTGCTCATGTTTTGCTCGTGGAAGAGGCTTCGTCATCGGATCTGACACGTTCAGGTCCGTGTGAATCTTGCATACTCTCACATATCCTTTGTCAATGAACTCTCGGATTTTGTGATAACGGCGTTCAATGTGTTTGGATTTCTGGTGGGACCTTGGTTCTCTAGCTTGCGCCACGGCTCCACTATTGTCACAGTAGATTTCCATGGGGTCTTCAGCACTAGGAACCACACCGAGTTCAGTGATGAATTTCTTAATCCAATATCCCTCCTTCGTGGCTTCTGAAGCTGCGATGTACTCCGCCTCCGTTGTAGAATCCGCGACCGTATTCTGCTTAGAACTTTTCCAGCTCACGGCACCCCCGTTGAGTGTGAAAACATATCCTGATTGAGATTTGAAGTCATTCGGATCTGTCATGAAGCTTGAATCAGTGTAACCCTTTACAACAAGTTCTTCATCACCTCCGAATACCAAGAACATATTCTTAGTTCTGTTTAGATACTTCAAAATATTTTTGACTGCTACCCAGTGTGCATTACCTGGGTTGCTCTGGTATTTGCTACATATACTCAGAGCATAGGAAACATCTGGTCTTGTACATATCATGGCATACATAATAGATCCAATTGCCGAAGCATATGGAACTGTGCTCATCTCTACCTGCTCTTCAGTGTTCTTAGGACACTGACTCTTGCAGAGTACCACACTATGTGACATTGGGAGGAATCCCTTCTTAGATTTCTCCATTCTGAACCTATTCAGAACCTTGTCTATATACGTGCTCTGGCTCAGCCCTATCAGGCGCCGGGATCTATCTCTATAAATCTTAATGCCCAATATGTAAGCGGCTTCACCTAAGTCTTTCATCGAAAAACTGATTTTCAATGACTCCTTTATAGTGTTAAGAAATTCTTTATCATTTCCAATCAACAATATGTCGTCTACATACAGTATTAGAAAAGATATTGCGCTCCCACTTACTTTCTTGTAAACACAAGCTTCTTCGCCATTCTAGATGAAGCCAAAACCTTTGACCACTTCATCAAAACGAAGATTCCAACGCCGTGATGGTTGCTTTAATCCATAGATGGATCTTTTAAGCTTGCACACCTTTCCAGCATCCTTTGGTGCGATAAAACCCTCAGGTTGTATCATGTATACATTCTCCTCGAGGTTCCCATTCAGGAAAGCTGTTTTGACGTCCATCTGCCATATCTCATAGTCGAAATATGCAGCAATTGCTAGTAAAATCCGCACAGACTTAAGCATTTCTACTGGCGAGAAAGTCTCGTCGTAGTCAACTCCTTGCACTTGTCGGAACCCTTTCGCAACAAGTCTAGCTTTATGAATAGTGATATTACCATCCGCGTCTGTCTTTCTTTTGAAAATCCATTTACATTCAATTGGTTTCACACCCTCTGGAGGGATCACCAAGTCCCATACTTGGTTTTCGTACATGGATTCCATTTCGGATTTCATGGCTTGTAGCCATTCAGTGAAGTTGGGGCTCATCATCGCTTCTTTGTAGTTCACAGGCTCATCATCTTCCAATATGAATACTTTGTTAGCATACCACTCGGGTAGCTGACGTACTCTGCCTGATCTCCTTGGTTCAGTCACTAGCTTCTCAGAAGTTCCTGCATCACTTGCAGGAGCTTCCGGTTCCTTCATCGGAATGACTGCTGGAACAACTTCCATCGTTTCATTCCTTGGTTCCGAAGGTTCACTAACCTCATCAAGCTGTACTGTCCTCCCACTCACCTCTTTGCTAAGAAACTCTTTCTCAATAAAAGTTCCTCCTTTAGCAATAAAGACTTTGCCATCGGAGGGGTGGTAAAAGGAATAGCCTACGGTGTCTTTGGCATAACCTACAAAGTAGCACTTGTCTGCTTTAGGGTCGAGTTTGTTTGGTTGTAAACGTTTTACATAAACATCACAACCCCAAATTTTCAGGAACGAAATGTTGGGTTTGTTCCCATTCCACAACTCGTATGGTGTCGTTTCCACAGACTTTGACGGCGCCCTATTTAAAGTAAAAGCATCAGTCTCTAATGCGTAACCCCAAAAAGATAGTGGCAGATCAGTTAATGACATCATAGACCTTACCATGTCTAACAAAGTTCGGTTACGCCTCTCAGACACTCCATTTCTCTGTGGAGTTCCAGGTGGCGTCAGTTGTGAAACGATTCCACGCTCTATGAGGTGTTCTCTAAACTCATGACTAAGATATTCACCACCACGATCGGATCGTAGAAATTTGATTTTCTTGTCACGATGATTCTCAACTTCATTCTGAAATTCTTTGAACTTTTCGAAAGTTTCGGACTTTTGCTTCATTAAGTAAATATAGCCATATCTACTCAAATTGTCAGTAAAAGTTACGAAGTAGAGATATCCACCGCGCGCTGGTATACTCATCGGACCACACACATCACTATGTATTATTTCCAATAAGTCAGTCGCCCGTTCTACATGACCTGTGAACGGCGTCCGAGTCAATTTGCCCATCAGACAAGCCTCACATTTATCAAATGATTCGAAATCAAAAGATTGCAAAATTCCATCTTTATGAAGTTTCTGCATGCGTTTCTTTCCGATGTGACTTAGACGGCAGTGCCACATGTAAGTGGTATTATCAGTCTGCTTGAGACGTTTAGAGCTAGTGTTTAAGATGTCGTTACTACAATCAAGATCTAAATAAAACAGCCCATTCTTAATAGGTGCAAAACCATAGAACATATTCTTCAAGTAAATAGAGCAACCATTGTTCTCAGACTTAAAATTATAACCGTCGCGGACTAAACATGATCCGGACATAATGTTCTTACAAATAGCAGGAACGAAATAACAATTATCTAATTCTATGGTAAATCCTGAAGGTAGATGTAGAGTGTAGACGCCCACGGCTTTAGCAGAGATCGTAGCTCCATTTCCGACACGCATCGTCACTTCATTCCTTTCCAGCTTCCTTATTCTCCTTAGTCCCTGTAATGAATTACAGATATGAGCAACAGCTCCAGTATCAAATACCCACGACTTAGAGTGAGGGCCGGAAAGAAAAACATCTATGACATATATAACTTTTATACCTTCGCTGGTAAAACCAGGCTTCTTTCTATCTGCCAGATACTTCTTGCAGTTCCTCTTCTAGTGACCTTTAGCTTTGCAGTAGAAGCACTCAGTATCTTTGTTAGGGCCAGTACCAGAGGGTTTCTTGGTCTTGGCGCCAGGCTTGCTGGCGCCCTTGCCCTTGGATTTGCTCTTTTTCTTGAAACTGGTGGTCTTGCTAACCGCCAACGTGTAGTTAGGGCAGCCTGCATGGTAGTCTCCGCATTTTTCAGCATTGCAAGCAGTTCATTAACTGACTTATCCATCCCGTTCATGCGATAGTTCTGAACAAAGCCTTTGAAACTTGGCGGGAGTGACATGAGAAAAATATCTGTACCCAGTGATTCCGGGACCGGAAATCCCAGCTCAGTCAACCTTTGCCCAAGGCGCATGATCTTTATCACATGCTCACTGACAGGTGTTCCTTCCTTCATCTTGCAATTCCACATGGCATGAGTTACCTCATACCGTTCAGTTCTAGCGTGTTTGGCATACAGAGCGTCTAACTCCTTAACAATTAAGTGGGGATCGGTGTTTTCAAACCTCCCTTGTAACTCTGATTCCATACACGCAGTCATAAGACACTGAACTGCGGTGCTATCATCAAGCTTAGTCTGATGCACATTCTGCTCAGCAACCGTGGCTTCAGGCCCCGGTGCTGCTGGGAGAGGTGTCGTCAGGACATAGTCCTTCTTAGCACTCCTGAGTACAATTCTCAGGGAACGAACCCAGTCCGCATAGTTGCTTCCATCAGCTTTCAATTTTTCTTTCTCAATCAACGGACCTAAGTTAAACTGGGGATTGACACGGGCCATTTCAATCTACAACATAAACACAAGTTTCACTTTAGACAATGTTCATAATTAAGTTGCACTAATTAATCATACTATTAATTTAATAAGTGCTCCCACTCAGACCAACATCTCTCGTAGTTGATTCTAAGTGATTCAAGATCCAAGTTTAGTCGTCCGCCATTGATGTGACATCACTGATGTCTTAGACTGAATTGGTAGGCCAACTTGCCAATCACGCAAGGGTGATTCTTGTTCATCTTTCGATGGGCGTGTTCCGGTAGCAAACTTTTATCCAAACCGTCAAGATCACCAAGTGTAATGTGATGTGTGTTCTTTTAACACACCCGTCTTTTATGCGTCACACCGTGTGCACCCATGTGACATGACCTGCTCCGGTGTGAAACATAGTATAGACGGTGCTACAGTTGGGAGAACACTATCAACTTGATATTTGTTTTGCGAGAGATCACCCTAACAAAACACGACTACCGCGCATCAAACAAGGGTGCATCAAAGGGATTAACATCACAGGCAATTCATAAAATGTGTGACATGGTATAGCCCTTTGTGTCTTGAATTTTTCGTTGCCTTCATGACTCCGTGGTTGAAGTCTCCACCCACCACCTTTTGTCCTTGGCGCCGGGACCTCCTCACGGCTTCGGCATGTGTGTTGGGTTCCACCTTCACATCATTGATCATCACCTCGTTTCTATCTATAGCCTTGCCTCAAGCTACTAAACAGTTCTGGCACGCAGGCCATAATTAAGTGACAATCATATGACTCCAGTCATCATGCCGTACCACGGCTCGCAGGCCGCAAAAATATTACATCATATAGCATCTCATACAAAACACATTGCAAATCTTGAAGGCTATACCACATCACATGCACTTTCTGCAAAAACGAGTTAGATCGCTATCTATACGGGTTGTTGCAAATTTTATCGTGGTTGTTAAGCAGGTTTACAAGGCAAACGAGAAACCCTAGACAAAACAAAACACGATACTTCTTTTGTTGCCAGTTTAACATACGGGGTGCGTGTAGCAACTAATGCCACAAGCCAAACTTCGTTAAACGCGTGACCCCCGTGTGGATTTAAGTTCATAAAATCCACAAGCCCGTTCATGTAAAATTTTCTATAGCAAGACTAGGATGAGATCCAAGGAATTTGATGTAGTCCATGATCAAGGCAACCAGCATACTAAGAGCAGCATAGAGGGATCATGTCAAAACTCAATCCTTGTAGCAAAATCACATCATGCCGTCGAGCAAAGAAAAGATCACATGATAGGGAAGCAAACAAGAAAATCAATGCCTCATATCAACATATGATCTACCTAAACATGCATCTAATCAAGGATCGCTCATGATACCGCTGTTGGGGAACGTAGTAGAATTCAAAAATTTCGTGCCTACGTAACGAGAACCCAAGATCATCCAAGATAGATCACATACAAGGTTTAGGCTTTATGCTCACCAATGGTTGCAGCGGAAGAAGAGTTGGTGAAGCGGCGTGGACGTAGTGGAAGTAGTCGAAGCAGATCTCCCACGAACAATCCCTCGAACAGATCTCCGAGAAGAAGATGGTCTTCGAAGCAAGATCAAAGCTATGATCTCTCCACCGGTATCCACACGTCCGGCACAGAAATCCGTCAGCGTTCCTCCGTCCAGAGAAGAACGCCTCCGAGAAAACTAGAGAGAGAAAACCCTAGCGAGTTCCGATCTAGATTAGAATCTAAACCGGGGTCTAAAAGTGGAGCAACTAGCAACTAGGGCAAGGGGGGAGGCGCAGGGGCTTGTCTAAACCCTCCCCCCCCTTGGCTCACCTTATATAGGTGGCCAAGGGGCCTAGGGCGCCGGCCAAGAGGGTTTGGGAGTCCAACTTGGACTCCCAAGCCTTCCAAACCTACCCATACCTTCCCACCGAAAACCTTCCATAATGGTATTTGGAAATCCCACCTAGAGGGGGATTCCCCCCCTTTTGGTGCGCCCCCACCACCTGGACGGCCAGGGCAGCCTAGGTGGCTTGCCCCCCAAGGCCAGGGGCGCAGGGCAGTGGGTGGTACTGCCCGGAACCTTCCGGAACCTTCCATGACCTTCTAGAAGCTTCCAGGACCTTTCGAGACCTACCGGGACCGTTTTGGGACATTCCGGACACTTCTGGAGCACTTCCAATACCTTCCGGAACCTCTAACGAATGTTCCGGAGCCATCTAAATAGGTTTCGGAACAATCCGGGCTAAGGTTAATATGTCCGGTGAACACAACATATTTTTTAAGCTATCCACCGATCACCGAAACTATTCCCATTACCTTTTTCATATAAACTAAAGTTATCTGAAACAATTCCAAAATATCTTAGCCATATTCTTTGCTCTTTACTTGCTTCCACTAAACCTTCAATCATCCTAGTATTCTAACAGATTACTGTACTTTAAGTGTGTGACCCAATAGGTTCGGTATTATGTGGACATGACTTAGAACGCTTTCAAGACTCATAGTCATTTACCAATAATCAACAGCGGAGCCATGGACACCCATGTTGACTCCCACACATACACGAAAAGACTACGAGTGAACCTTTATGTTTATCATATACTATTCCCTTTGCTTCGCGATATATGACAAAGTTAGAGGAGAGAAGTTTGGCACCCATGTGAAACAACCTTTTTGATCACAAGCCATTAGTTATCCTCATTGCTCATTTGTCTTCATTTCTTGTTACGTATACCAGTATCTCCGTGATCGAATCACAAAGTGTCTGGCCAGACGAGAATAGATACCGTTATACCGAGTGGGCCCTGAGTCTATATCTCTTCATCGTGAAGGAGCAAATCCCAGTCTCGAACTATCACTGTTACTAGACACACTGTTCAATGTACCCAGAACTTATTTTACTACTTCCCATTTACGGGAAGATTCATCTAAGAACCAAAGCACATCTTCTTGTGTGAAGTAACTTGACATTCTCATGGTCTAAGGAACTATGTATATAATAACATTTTATGATATGACTTATAACGTTTGTTTTACGATGAGTTCTCTAAGTATATCATTTAACACTGGGGTCGGTTCAACATCATTGTTCTGCTAACAATATGCTCTCATTGCTATTGACATCCTTGTTACAAGAACAATGTCCATGATTAAGAAAATATAATCATCAATAAGCACATGGGCTGGTCTTAGAGGCAAAACCAGGAACTCTTGTTGTTTACATTTCCACACATGCATATGAGTTTTCTTCTGAATCTCACAGTCGGGATCATTGCAATTATAGCACAGAAATATAAACATTAATTATGAATATGAATATATAAATAATAACACACTTTATTATTGCCTCTAGGGCATATATCCAACATTGCCATGTGCAGGCCCTTTAACTTTGTTTTATGTCCCAAAATTGCCATGTAAAATGCCACATTCAAAGTGTTATTCCCTCTGAATTTGCAATGTTCCCTTGCTTTACATACTTTTGTTAATACTGAAAATTGCCATGTTCTAGTCATACTAGCTTCTGACTAGTATACTGCCTTCAATTGCCATGTTCCAATTCTAAATTTAGTTATGTGTTCCAAAATTGCCATGCCTTTTCGGTGATTCTCACCCCCAATTTTCCTTACATGATGCTTACTGCTGTTGATATTACCATTTCCAGAAATTGCCATGTACATGCCTTTTTAACTATGTTTTTTGTCCCTAAATTGCCATTTAAATGCCACATTCAATGTGTTCTGCAACTCTGAAATTTCCATGTCCAATGACTTTCATAATTTGTTTAATACTGAAATTGCCATGCTATAGGCCTTGCATTCTTTGCTATTATGAAGGTGCACTTATCTTAGTCTAGAAGGTGTGCTAGCATAAATCCATCCACTCAACACTTATCAACACAGCACATAGTATCGATACGGAGTATGGCGAAAGCATGTGACAATCTCTCCCGTGTGTCCTCAAGAACACTTTTAGCCTTATTAAGTTCAGTTGCCAGGCTTATCCTTTGCTCAAAAGGATTGGGCCACTTGTCAATTTTCAGTACCTTTTTACCTTGCTTGATTTTACCTTCTTGTTGCTTATATCGAAAACCACCTAAAAAGTTATCTTTCAGTTTCTGTAGTTATTTCTTTAACAAAGTCACTTACCAATACCTTCTGCTTCTCGTTGGGTTCGACACTCTTATTTATCGAAAACGCTACGATCGATCCCCTACAGTTGAGGGTCATCAGTTACTTATTACTCGAAAGCTATAGGAAATACCGAGTTACTCGTTACTCGGAAGCAATAACATACCGAGTTATTTGTTACTCGGAAGCTACAGTGTACCTAGTTACTCGTTACTCGGAAGCTAGTATGAACTGAGTTACTTGTTAGTCGGAAGCCATTGTGTAGCGAGTTACTCGTTACTCGGAAGCCAAGATGAACCGAGCTACTCGGAAGCAAGTACCGAGTTGCCGCCAACTCAGAAGCATTTACCGAGTGCTTTTACTCATTACTCGGGACCTACAGTTCACCAAATTACTCAGAAGACAGTGTACCGAGTTACTCATTACTCGGAAGTCATAATGTACCGAGTGCTTGTAACTCAGAAGCAATGACTGGCCGAGTGCTTGTAACTCGGAATCAAGGAATGACCGAGTTCTTGTAACTCGGAAGAAAGGAATGATCGAGTTATTTTGAACTCGGAAACAGGGCACACTTCGAGTTACTTATAACTCGGAGACAAGAAATCTTCCGAGTTATGGCCAACTCAGAAGCGCGTACCGAGTGGTTACAGCTCAGAAGCGCGTACCAGGTAGTTCTAAATCTGAAGCGGAAAGCGATTATCACACTCGGACACGGACAACTCGGAAGGAATTTTGCGGAATACGTCTGAGCTAGACTAGGCGGTGATGATTTGGAAGGGATCCCGAGTTCTTTCCTTGTACATGAAGCGTGGCCCCCGAGTCCTAGCCTTGCACGGGAAGTCCAACCGCCTCATATATACATGAGGTGACGGTCGATTGCAAACAACACACACAATCGAACAAACACAAAACATATCTACATCTTTATCGTTCATCTATCTATCTCCCTTGTACCGTGCTTCTTATTCTTCGTTGTTCTTAAGATTTGGGGGCTACGACCTACAAGGCTCCAGAGGCATTCAGGACGACTTGGAGCAGACAATGGTCGCTGGGTGCTCTGACGGGGTCCCTCCTGAGTAACCGGGGCGTCTGGTCTCAAAAGCGTCTGCCGGACTGTCTTGCGTATCGCGCTTCCGGCAGGCCTCCCGCGGCGTGAGTTGCGGAGTATCTCCCCCGGCGCTGCGGGTACACGTGAACGTGTTCGTGTGTCAACAACGACGTCCTAAGATGATGCCATCATTAGGCTTTCGCTTGGAGCACGTACCGAACTAACTCGCAGAGAGACGCAAATTTCTAGTGGTGCGAATCCAGACCGAATGACATGAGGAGCTCATGAACCACGCCTCCAAGGTGAAAAGCGACGCCGTGCTAGCGCCGTCGTCGTCAGCTGACAAAAGTCAGCAAGGATTTCTCCCGTAGCACCTCTGTCACCGGTGAGCCGCCAGCCACCAAGAGGGAGGCACCCACGGACAGGAGCCAGCGGAGGTCGAGGCAGACGGTGGGAGGGGCGACGATGGCCGGGACGAGGGGAGGCATCCCCCGTACGGATCTGGTGGCGGCGAAGGTGAGGAGGACCGGATCCGGTGGACGCCTAGGTGGGGGCGCCCGATGAAGGCATCCCCACCGAATCTAGCGGCGGAGGCGACGAAGGGAGCGTGACGAGTCGATGCAGGGTGAAAAAACGGAGGCGGGGGAGGCGCGGGCGCTGGAGGGACGAATCTGGCGGCGGAGGTGACGAGGGGAACGTGACGGGACGATGCAGGGTGAAAAAACGGAGGCGGAGGAGGTGTAAGCGCTGGAGGGCCGGATCGGTCAACGGGAGGATGCCGATGGGAGGCGTGCCCGGCCGGATCCGACGACAGAGGGGTGTGGGAGACGAGGGGTGTCGAGGGGGGTGCGACCTGCGGTGATAGAGGCGAGGGGTGGATATGGCGGCGTCGGGTCGAGGAAGCCGAGGCCGGGGCGGATCCGACGATGCACAGGGCGAGGAGGCCGGGAGGCGGTGTCCCCCGCCAGGATCTGGAGGCGGCGGGTCGAGGTGGAGGAGTGGAGCGAGCAGGGCGTCGATGGAGGGAGCCGAAGGGCGGAGGGGGTCCCGCCGTCAGGCTTTGCCGGCGGCGGCGAGGGAGGTTGGTGGTGGAGGTGGCCCGGCGGCGGTGGGGGTGAGCCCGCACGAGTCGCCTGAGGAGACGACGTGGGGGGCAAGAGTAGGAAAAGTGGGGCCAAATGATCTTGCTTTTACTGATTGGTGGCGCCAAGCAAGGTAGCATGTTGCTGCAAGGGTTTTGATTCTTTGGTCGTGTTGGTACAATCCTTGAGAAAGGTTGAGCTACAAGAATAAACAAGGAGAACAAGTGAATTAGTCAAAGGAAAAAGAAAGCTACATGAAGAATATTGAGAAAACGATAATGTTGAAGAAAAGAAAGAACCTTGTCAAAAGCACTACAACCACTTGGGTTTATGTGCTTGTCATGTGTCAAACAAAAGGACCATTTTTGGCAATCAGTTGCAATGGTAAACTACCGATGATGAAGGGAAGCATTCGTGCGATCATATCCACTTGCGTTGTGCTCATCGAAGTACTCTTTGATCCACACCCAATACATAGTCATAGGTTGCTCTTTGTTCCATGCTACATATAGCAAAACATCTTCATCTTGACTATAGTTTCCAATCTTCCTTCTTTCGGGGTTGCCTCATACATGTCAAGATGATCATCTTCATACTCTTCATAGATGGTATATTCTCGTGAGGGCTGATCTTCTCCAACCTCAACATCTTGAGTAAAATCTTGCGAAGATACATTCATTGTCTTCAAGAATGTATCATTGTCCACACTACATAAATAGAACATAGCATTAATGTCATGAACATTGCATCAACATATACTTAGTATTTCATCTAATCTATAAGCAAATGCATCATCATTTAATCTAAAACCAGTTAAATGCATCATCAATTCGTCTATAAAACAATAGCATAGCATCACATTTACAAAAAAATAATAGTTTTTTAACCTCGGAGACATGTTTTAGAATTGGATTTACTCTTTGCATTGCTTTCCATCAATTTCATGTGTGGTTTACTTGTTGAGCACTAGGCACCGCGCGTTGTAACGTGCGATCGTGAAAGAGTGTTTTCGTGATAGTGATTCTGAGTTTGATAATGGAGTTGGTGAAGCTTTGCAAGCTTGCATGCCTCTACTCTGTTCAAAGATAAGCTGTATATTTTTCTTGAGACAAGTGAATGCCATCGTGGTTTCTCTTTACTTCAATGCCCAGAAAGAAGTGCAAATCTCCCAAATTCTTGAGGGCAAACTTTGAACCCAGATCTTTCAACAACCCTGTTATGTCTTCATTAGATGAACTAGTAACAATTATGTCATTAACATAAATAAGCGCAAATATAGATGTTTGCAGCTTGACGCTTGTTGTATATAAATAGGGATGTATCAGATCTTGAAGGAGCAAACCCAAGTGCTTGCAATTTGACACTTAACCGTGAGAACCAAGGTTGTTTAGTGGATCTCGGGAAAGGGGACATGGAGAAGTGAAAGAGCTACTAGTTTCTTTGCCTAGTGCGTCTCATATGTTTAACGTTCTGGGCCGACCGACCGGCCTAATCGCTTCGGCCGGTCGCCGCCTTCCTTCGCATCGTTCTCCAGCAGAAAATCAGCCACGGCTATGGCCCTGCGCACCATCGTCCAGTGCAGCCTCGCAAAACAAAGCGAACCTTCCCGCGCGGCCCTATCTCTGACGCCCAATCACCGGCGTCCGTCACTGCGGACATTCGCCGCTGACGGTTCCCGTCCTCATGCCGCCGTCTGCCTTCACGGCCACCGCCGAACGGCGAGCCACCGTAGCGACTTCCTTCTGCCCAGATCCGGCATCTCTCCAACCAGCCGCGCCCGCTCCGGTCCTCTTCCGGCGAGCCCGCACTTCCCCGTGCCTCCACGTCGCCGGCCATGGCTGTCATGGCCATGAGCAGCTCCGTGCAGAACAATCATATCTTATTTTGCTACAATCATATCTTATTTTTGCTATAACCATATCATATTTTTGCTACAAAGCAACAAACTAGTGTTTTTGTTACAACGCATAATGTACAGGGGGAATATTTGAGTATGTTATGTTGCAAACAGTGAACCATTTTGTTTCTACCATTTTATGCTTTTGCTACTACCGGCGAAGATTTTTGCTACATCACCACTACGGAGCCACGACCTCGACGGCGGCCATGATAAATTTTGTTGCAACCGTTGTTTTGTCTGCTACAATCGTTGTATGTTTTTGCTACAACCGTTGTATGTTTTTATTACGCACAATGTTGCAACCGTTCAAAATTTTGCTTCCACTGTTATGTGTTTTTGCTACTACCGTTAAGAGTTTTTGCTACAACGAAAAAATTATAAAGTGATTAGCGACGACAGATTATGTTTTTGTTCCAATCCACAGTAAAAAAAATGCTACCACCAGCGATTAAAATTTGCTATCACCATTTTTTTTCTGCAAAGCACAAAAATAAAAAATGTTGCATCCGTATACCAAATAAGTTGCAAATGTATCGTAAATGTTGCAAAGGTACCGCAAATGTTACAAGCATGTGAAGAGGTACGCAGCGATCTGATCCGTCGAATCGCCGAAATCGTACGACTGTGGGCCGACCGGCACAGGCTTTTTGCCGGTCAGCCGGCGCAGATCACTTCCCGTCTCATATTTCTGACTTAGCACCTAGTCAGTTGTCCAATCCTAAATACGTACCTAATTAATGGATCGACCAATCGCTTACGACTTGCAAGTACCAACTTGTATTTGCGTAAGTCCTAATACGTACCTAATACGTACCTAATTAAATCCTAAATAACGTACCTAACAATTCTAACATTCAAATTGTTGGATGGAACATACCAATCATCTCAAAATACTTATGTTGTCTTGTTCAACTCAATCCATCGCATCTTCTGAACTATTCATCTCCACATTAATTAGTAATGTGCACAAAGATAGCGTGTGGCGTGATTAAGTGGTAATAGTACAGTAGGTAGCAAAAGAAAAGAAGCTGTCAATTAGTGTGACCAGATTTCTTGCGGGGATGAACATAACAAAAAATAGCCCCGGGCTCTAGACAATGCCATACACCTTGTTGAGAACATCAAATGCGTCACCCCGTTCGTATATATAAGGATGTTTTAGCGGATGAACGTTTTTTGGTTCATAATAGAATCGTCAAAAAAATTCCGGTCCGTAAAAACTTTACAGGTGGCCCTCAAACGAGCGATTTAGCCGCTATATCTACGGCCCGGAAGCGCATTTAGGATTTCCGTTCCTCATCCTTTTTCCCGCTGCCACCATAATTTCTTTTCTCCGCCGCGTAGAGAAGCCAACTCCGACGAGCCATTAGATGGCCACTGCTGCGAGTGATGGTCCCGGCTGTGGAGGAAACACCGGCTCCCGCGGAGTTCGTGCCGAACACGCTGCCAGTAGCTCCACGGGGCACGACTTCTTCTTCTTCTTCCGCACCACCGGCGAGGTAGACGCCAACCGCTCGTGAATGTGCTTCTCGAGCTTGGCCTCCAGCTTGCGCCGATTACCGTCAGGCTATGCCCCGAGAAATCTTTTCGCACCGCCAACTTTGCAATAGCAGCTGGCCAAGAGGTAGCAATTAAACACCATGACTTGGCCAAGGCGAGGTACATCATCGTCGATGAGGAATACATGGTGGCATGCGCCTGCTTCATCCCCAAGCCCTAAGCTTCGCCTTCTTCTCGACGGTTTATTTAGTACCCGACGGCCTCCTGTAACCAAATACTCCATCCAATCTATAATATGTGTCGCTCATTTTGTACTAAGCTAGTACAAACTTTATACTAAATGAGCGACATTTATTATGGATCGGAGGAAGTATTTTTTTTGTGTGTTTTGTGTACTTCGGTGATGCTTCGGCTATCCTGTATACCGCAAACCATCTTTAATAAAGTAAATATGTAATATGCTGTTCGAAGATAACGTATCTATTCTACTGCACCAAGTTTCGTACTGCATATCCGATATAAGGCGACCCGTATATGTGTTTTAGAGGCTCTAACTTTAGCGTATTTGCTAGACTTGCTCTGACATTACTCCTTCCCATTCACCGAAAGCCACTTGCAAACTTGCCCCGGGTTGGTTACAACTTGCAGGCAAACGAACTTGGTGGCCAAGCTTCGAACCGAAACTCGATTGGTTGATAGATAGTTGACATTGCAAATTGACATGTCTAGAATATTTCAAAATGGTTTCTCCAGCTGGTTCCAGCATTACCGTGTACGTATGTGTACGGAATAGTTCAACGTTTCTTTTTGGTATAAAATGTTAGCGTAATCTTGAGTTATACTAGTATGTGTCCACTTAGCCTACACGCTAGTAGAACTAGCCGGTAGCAATTTGGTGTCCTAATCGGAGTTGTAGTTTGGAAAGTGATCAAGTCCGTATTAGGAAGTAGTACTAGGAATACTATGTTCGGCCTGTGTCCTAGTGCTAGTAGTACGGCTGGTTTGTGTCAAAGGCTGAGTCCGGTTTGGACTCAAGACCAAGTACTAGTAGGTTTATTTGGAGTTGCCTGGTGCGTGTATATAAGCACATGTAGGGCTGTAGCTTTGTAACACGGTGGAGAAAAACACAATACAAAGAAAACAAGGCACGACAGGTGCCTCTGGCTAAATATTTTGTGTGCGTGGTTGTTCGTTGATTTTATGTGAGCGATCCTGGAGGGTTAAATTCCAACAATTGGTATCAAAGCAAGGTCGATCTGAAGCCGCGCTTGCCCCGGGGTTGCGCCCGACTAGTGCCTCGGGGCGGGCAATATAGTCGCCGGAGGTGCGGCGACAAGAAGAGAAGCGGTCCATGAAGTCGTTGAGTTGTGCAGCGGCGATGAGGATCAAACGATCGTCGTTCGGCGGAGCAACAAAGAGGAAGAAGGCAGGTTGTCGTCTGCAAGGCGATGGAAGATGATCGTTGATGGAAGCGGTGGTGCCGAGGTGCAAAGCCGGAAAGCCGTCAATATCATTTTCCGGGAGTTTTGAGTCAAGGAGTCGTGCGAGTTTGCAAGGTTAGTCGTCGTCGCGTCCAGTGAGTCGTCGTCCTGTCCAAGTGCTCGTCTTGGTGGCTGATTCGTTGGAGTGAAGGTGTGCACGGTGTTCCGTGAGTCATGTCCGTGTCCTCGTGGAGCGTCCTGGCTGCGGTCAGTGTTGATTCGGTGGATTTCCGAAGGCGGACGATGGTAGTAAGCCATCGTAAAGCGAGGAGATGTGCAAGCAATAGACGGTGGATCTATTGAAGCAAGTACGAGGAGTATGGTGCGAACCGAGTGCGAGGATGTCTAGCAATGGCGGTGGCACAAAGGTGTGAACCGAGTGCGAGGATGTCTAGCAATGGCGGTGGCACAAAGGTGCGAACCGAGTGCAAGGCAGGGGCCAAGCAATAGCGGTGGCACAACATGGCGGAGCAAAAGAGGCGATGCATGTTTCCAGTGGGTCATACTCAACGTACGGACATGATGGTAGTCGATAATTCGATGAGTCACAGATCTTCAACGATTCAAGATCAAGAGAAGCACAAAAAACAAAGAGTCAAGATTAGGGGGTGAATGTTAGCGTAATCTTGAGTTATACTAGTATGTGTCCACTTAGCCTACACGCTAGTAGAACTAGCCGGTAGCAATTTGGTGTCCTAATCGGAGTTGTAGTTTGGAAAGTGATCAAGTCCGTATTAGGAAGTAGTACTAGAAATACTATGTTCGGCCTGTGTCCTAGTGCTAGTAGTACGGCTGGTTTGTGTCAAAGGCTGAGTCCGGTTTGGACTCAAGACCAAGTACTAGTAGGTTTATTTGGAGTTGCCTGGTGCGTGTATATAAGCACATGTAGGGCTGTAGCTTTGTAACACGGTGGAGAAAAACACAATACAAAGAAAACAAGGCACGACAGGTGCCTCTGGCTAAATATTTTGTGTGCGTGGTTGTTCGTTGATTTTATGTGAGCGATCCTGGAGGGTTAAATTCCAACATAAAAGATGGGTCTCACACCTCATGAAGTACCCTTGTACTGATAAACCGCCCCCTCCACCAGATTAGGCACCATCTGAAACTTGCCATCAGTACACAGCACTGCAAATCAGGGTACTTTTGTACAGGTATAACTCCGGTTTCTCTTTAGATTCCTGGAAATTATCTTCTCAAGATCCCATCTCAAAATAAGTATGTTCTCAAGATATTAACATCATACTCCCTCCATTCCTTAATGTAAGATGTATTTCTGTTAGTAAAATTTGCAATACTATACTGCTAGCTTTACTCCGAGCATGCATCTGCCTCTTGATCGTGTTTAGGTTTAGGATGCTTTTGACCAGTCATCAATACAGTTATTTGGTTCAAAAAAAACTCCATACTGATTTTAGAGAATTCTGTTTTATAACACTTTTATTATAAGGGCCTGGATGATTATGTTTTCAAATAACTAGTATTGTGGCCCTTGCAAATGCAAGAGCGCCATCTTACTATGTTAAAAGTGTTAAGAATTTATGTTTATCTTATGTAAATGTTCTTTTCTCGAATTTGGCATGTTCATTCTAAAATACACAACATGACATGGAGATGTTCCCAAAGTTAAATATTTAACTTTATTTTCTGTATTATTATTCTGTTAAAAATAAAAAAATATCAATTTTCACCAAAAGACATATGCTATATTTTTCTGTCAACATTTTATTTATACAACCCATGGTTGAAGCAGCAAGGCGTCAGCCTAACTACAATGCATTCCACACACACGGTATATTAATTGTCATGAGAAAAAAAGTAAGGTTATTTTGAGATTCTTACTTGCATATGCAATTGGATCCACCTTTTATAAATAAAGCCGAAAAACGATCAATGATGCCATCAAGCCTTCACATTTTGATCTTTTTTTTAATAATTTAATAGCTCCTACTGCATAAGTCCACAAGCAACATGTATGCATGGGTCCTGCTGATATGCAAACCATATGGTATATGCATGCACATGTATACACATGCTTGAGCAAGCATATGCATTTTTTATTGAGGAAAGTGTAAGGACGAGTCATAAATATATGTAAAATTATGAATATCTAACGCTTATGATCCCTTTAGTTAATGTTAGTCCACCAAATTAAGGGCCAAATTATTTAGTCTTCTGTGAAAATTTCTAGCATATTTCCCTTTTGTCTCCTTTGCACATACCTTTTATTATATAACTAGAAATATACCCCGCGGCGTTGCAGCGGGAATTTCTTTAAAAAACTTCATTATATAAATAAAAGTATGATACACTAATTTACCGAATTGAACCGACAAAATTCAATTTGTCATAGTCGAGATACTAAATTTATTCGACACGAAAAAGTTTGTATTGAAAATTGTTAACGTGGACAATACAATAATAAAAATATGGTTGATATGAATTTTGCATAAAGAGATTAATAAATAGGAATGACATGGATATTTGATTGAATAAGAGAATGAATGGTGTGTCTAGCTTGCATGTGGAGATAGATAATTTAAATGGCCCTATAGTAGAGATGACATGGACAATTGATTGGCTAAAAAAATGGATGATGTTGATAGCTTGCATGTTGAGATAGACAACTTAAATGACTCTAAGTGGGGTTTTTCTTTATAAGAGATATAGATAGATAGGTAGATAGATTTTCCTGTAAGATCCTCTTTAATACCAAGAATTGTGAAAATAGAGGAACATGCAAACAAACATATATACATTTGGGGAACCTAGATGCCCGGACACCTTACTTGTATACCGTTGGATCATAGTTGATAAAAGAGATATGAATTAATACCTTTTCAATTAAGATATGTATTAATACCTAAAATTAATGTACATTTTTAAGTAATGTATGTATTAATACCTAAAATAATGTACAACTTTTAAGGTAGTCAAATGTTAAATTGTGCAAGCACGATTGCAAAGTCTTACATGCACATAATTGCATAATTAGGAAACAAAACAAACATATCTTATGCTAATCAAGGTGAAAAAGAACGTAGGTATTTTTTTTGATAGAAAGACTATAAGGGAACCCCCCCCCCCCCCCCAACAGTTTAATAGGTGCAACAAACCCCAAATTGCAAGTATCGTGCCTTGAATGATGCCTTTCCACCACTAGGCTATGCCTTAGTCTGCTAAGCACATAGGTGTTCCAAATAATCTATCTATCTCTATATATATGCGTATAATACAATTTTCTTGTGCACAATAGAGGATCAGTAAACACATAAATATTACGAACTTTACTGTTTGATTCACAGAATAAAAAATGTTTTAATAAGCACATTAAAATAAAACAAAACTGAAATTATAGGAATTCTTCTAAAACAAGGTCGAAGGTGAGCTGGTTCATAATTCATGTTTTTTTTGCCTTACTTTGAACCAAATGGGACCTAAAGATTGTTAGCTGGAATGACATAGATATGATATTTTCCATATATACTACCTTATATACAAGCAATTCTACATGAAAAGTTTTATTGGGCCCTACCAAAATTTCCATCATAACTGTGAGTCTATGACAACTATGTCTAAGACCTAATTGTTGCAAAAAAAATCCATGTGTCACCTCTAGTGCAAGGAAAGGGAATATGGTTGCACACTTGTTAACTGCTCGAGTCATAGGACTTTAGACATGTGTCTCAATGGGGTGTCCCTTGGAATTTGGTATTTCAATTTTAGTAGATGATGTAATTAATTTGAGAATCAATAAAGTTGACATTATGTATCTTCCTATCGTCTGATGAGAAAACTAAAAAAACATAAAACATATATTCATTTAACTTGTTGAGGAGGTGTAACCTAGTCCTCCAAATTTGCACCAAGGTCATACAAAGACCCCTTTAGTGAGTTTGAGGACCGATGTGGAGTAGTTTCCTGAGTTTGACGACTAGATTGCGTATCCTTGACAAATTTGACGATTGTAGATGGATTTACATCTGCATTCTTTTGGCATCCTTCTTTTTATAATATGGTTAATTTTACTACATCATATAATCTTTCCTACTTATAAAGGTTGGAGTTGGTGGTGAGTTCACATGTAGGACCATACAAATAAAAAAATGGACTTCTACCCACATGTGGGACTAGCAACTTTCAATAAACAAATGTTACTTTTACTTTGTGTGAGACCAATACCTAATAAACAAATACAGTACTATCCTATTATGAGAATAACACTTTCACAAATACACAAATTATAAAATGAAAGTACGCGACCCTAACTCACGATCATCGTCTTGATTTTAATTTCTCTTCCCAACAAGTTTTCCAGGTCTATATCATAGCACAAGAGAGCAATTTGACAATCTTGTGCATCAACTTACTCATGTCCATTCTTCTATGTTTTAAAATTTAAAATGGCATCCCACTATAAATCTTGCAAAGGACCTACTATAGTTGCTTAAGATTTTTCAACGACTATAACATGATCTTTCTTTATATTTTTGTTGTTGTTTTTTTTTACCGCGAACCATGGTACAATTGCAAAACACCATCATCTTTCGACAATCCGTTAAGTAAAGTGCTAACTTCTTGTCTTTTTTATAGCTCCGTAGCAACGCACGGGCGTTGTGCTAGTACTATGAATAGGCATTTTTTTAGTAGCACTAAGAACCACTATATTTATTTTTATTCTAGAAGAATAACAATATACATATTTTTGTGTTGTATAGATGGATGATGATCAAGCAAGTGAACTGAAAGCTCTAGAAGACATACTGAGGGATCCAAGTGTGGAGCCAATCATGTTATCTTATAAACTTTTGAAAAATCTTACAAAAGGATTTTCTAAAGAGATTGGTCGGGGTGGGTTTGGAGTCGTGTACCAGGTATGGTTTTTCATGATTGTCTCACACATATTAATTTTCCAAATATTATGTAATAGGTGGAGTGAAAAACTGTTAATTAACACCATGAGTAAAACAGGGCGATTTGGAAAATTGGGTAGTGGCTGTGAAGAAGATCATCAATACACATAAAGTTACCGAGAAGCAATTTATCGATGAGATCAAGTGTTTAAACAGTACAAATCACAAGAATATAGTAAGATTGCTGGGCTATTGTTCTAATGTACAACAGGAATTTAGGAAATGGGAAGGAAAATATGTGATGGCAGATCATTGGAATAGGTTGCTCTGTTTTGAATATGTTCCGAGAGGAAATATTCGACAATATCTTCAACAAGGTAGCATAGCTTTTACAACTTTATTTATCTATTTGCATTCACTATGAAAATTAGTACACGCCAACTTTTGAGTTATATCTTATATAGATTAAATAGTTGACACCTATTCGTCTGGTGCCTACTTCTGGTCTGGCTTACAATAGGGAGAGAACCACTGATCTCTTTCCATAGATTAATTACTTTGCGGTGCGAAACTAAATGTACATGAATGAAGAATATACCAGAAATATATACTACATGATCCTTGGCACTTGCAGAGAAACCTCATGGAGATGACTGGCCTGCACGCTACAAAATGATTAGAGGAATTTGTCAAGGGTTGCACTATCTTCATGACAAACAAATTATCCATCGTGACTTAAAACCTGAAAATGTTATGTTGGATGCTCAGATGGAACCAAAAATTACTGATTTTGGTTTGTCGAGATTCTTAGACCAAGGGACATCCACATTGGTTACTCAAGCAGCTGGGACATTGTAAGTTAAGCTAGGATGCTGACATCTCTACTTGTTAAATTGGTTTTGTGTGGTGTTACTACAAATAAACTATCACATCAATGCATGCAGGCGATATATTGCACCAGAAACCATTGATGTAAAAGAAGTATCACTGAAGTCAGACATGTATGCTTTGGGTGTTATTATGATAGAGCTAATATCTGGCATCAACCTGATATGTTTATCGAGTGTAAGGAGAAATTAACTTAATATTCTAGTTTACTTTGTTAAATTATGGAAAATTATTCATCGGTACTTTCATTACATAGAATATAAGTTGCTTCGTATGATCACAATCTGCACAGTACAATTTTGACCACTACTTCCTTTGATGAATATCTGATAGAAATTGGTATTGTGAACTTAATTTTACTGAAAAATAATATTACCATTAGCATATGACCAAAATAAAGTATACTTAATTCTTCGTTACTCTTTACTTTTCAGGTTCGCCCATTTTCCTACAATTTAGTGTCATTTTAGCAATACAAAATTATATTCAGTAAACTTAGCCAACTGAATCACGCCATAACAAATGTGTCTGCAATATACATCTGTAGTGTGTTTCCTTTATATTTTCTAATGATTATGGTCAACTGATGCTAATGTTACTTAAGTTGTAAACTTAATTAGCAGTGGGATGAATCAATAGACATGAACTGCCCACGAGCGAGCAAGTGCACTGAAATAGCTCGAAACTGCATGGACCGCGACAAACATAAAAGACCTACCATACGTCAAGTAATTAGTGACCTGGACACGCTAGAGAGCACGGTTCCATTGTCTTCCATTAGCCAGGTACGTATGATAATTCAGGCAGAGTTCTATTCTCTTGAAAAATGTTTGTTAATTTGTGCAAATCCCACACTTACAACCTGGATACTTGCATGCATAAGGATATATAGGATATATCATATATATGTATACCTACTATCACAATATATAGGATTTGGTGGAGCACGTACGTACCTAACTAGTTTAAGCACCGCTTCAGGGTATATAGGATATGGTAAGAGCATTGCTGAGATTAATGCATATATAGGATATGAGTTTACATACTTTGTCATTTTTTATTTATGCTTGAATTTTTTGTTGAGGATTGCAGAGCCATCCTATGTCGCTGGAGGTAACCGTCGTCAAGCTACCATCGAGATTATTAACTATTGCATGGGTTGAAGAACCCCAGTACTGGACATGGAAGTCAGTTTCACCCTCCGAGTCCAGGTTAACCCACTCATATTTGAAACAAAGAAAATCAACAGTAATAACGAAATATAATTAACCTGATGCACCATTCCTTTTCTTGTCCATGCTACAAGGTATGGCGAATGTCTGGAACTCCTAAGTGTGTACTATCTGAAGATCTCTCAGCTGATCGCACCCAAGGACCTGCCCGTCGCCGACACAAGCTACATGGCCTACCTCGTGTACAAGCTGGCTAAGGACGCGTCAGGTCTGGAAGGCGCCATTAAAGCAAGCACGCGCCATTTCGATGATGAAATTGCTAAAAGCATGGTTAGCCTCCACCCTAAATCACATGAAGCCGATGGGGCTGACGGTGTCACTGTCACCTACCCTGAAAAAAGGCGCGATGGCTGGTGGGAGCTCAGGCTGGGGGAGTTCTCTAATACGAGAGCGGTGACTGTGCAGCTCCTCCATGAGGACCCCAACAAAGAGATGAAGGGCCTCACAATTGAGGGCATGGAGATCAGGAGGAGTAACTAATGTAATGCTTCTGCAGCGCCACATCGATCGTGTGCCGCCTCCACTGTAATCCACGAACTGAATAATGAAGCCTAGCTTACTAAGCTTACGCCTAGGTTTCTTAGTTACGTACCATTTTATGAATTCTATAAATTGTTTGCAATGCTTGCTTTAATATTGAAGATTAGTGCTCTTTCCATGGATGCAAGATTTCAGGAGAGATGTCAAGTACTACTATTCAGGTCAATGATGTTTCGATAAAAGCACAGGTGGAAAAACAGAAAAATAAGCTATCTTCAGTCACAAGAGCAACCTCCTCGAGTAAATAAGTTCCTGTTTGAGCTGAAGCAACAAAAGTCGAATGAATTGGAAATGAAATAGTACCTGATATTTGGTGTCAGAATGAAACCCCTGCCATCCTGTCTCCTGAAAGCTCTGTTCTTGAGGAAGTGATTTACAATGAATGGTTTCCCTTGATCTTTTCTCGGAAGAAAGGTGACGATGGCCGGTGTGCGTCGATCCGCCTGAAAACCTACAGCCACCACACCAAGATGGGTGGAGGAGTGACGCGCAGTTGGTGCTCCATCCAGTGCTCCTCTTGCCTGTCGGTGCTTCAGGCGAACTGGCTGGAGGCAGCCGGCGTCACTTTGTCTCGGTTCGACCACCAAACATGCCAGGTCAGCTGCTAGCAAGGAAGGCTTTCTGCCACGTCATATTGGTAGTAGATCTCATTGTATACATGGAAGCAGATCTTTACCAATAGCCATATCTCCATAAGCATCCAAAGCTGCCTACTCATTGGTAGTGAAAACGCAATGCTCTTCCATAAAAGGAAGTTCAGTCACAAACTCACAATGCCGCCAATTTGGATCGGAGAACATACACACAAAAATGGCAAGCACATTCTTTTCCCACAAACTCATGGTCGAGGGATCGGATGCACTAAAACGAATCGATTACTTGAGCCGTTGCCTGATAGTAGAACAAGACTCCATCTTCCGAATCTTGACACGCTACCTATACACACACAAGAAAATGAAATTAGAGATTTATTGATGCACACAGCTAGTACATGACAGCAAGGCACCGTCTTCCTCCTACCTGACCGACGCCAATTTGCGCGGTGTTTACGGTTCGCACATGATCCGTCATCGCCATCTCTCCTACTGTCTGTCTTGGAGAAATGCCAGCGGCTGCAGCCTTGCCTTTGCCTTCGCCTGGGTCCACGGTTGCAGCTCCTACACCTTCTTCAGTGACCGATACTGCAGCTGTGTGCTCTCTCCGCTGTTGCGCGTTTTCACGAGATACCTGTGCGGTCCAACAATGTCAAACCATATGCAGCAGGTTCTACTAATGCAAGGAGCTGCAGAGAAAGAGAGTGCATCAAGTGCACTTACCAGCCATTCAGACACTGCGAAGTGATGAGATGACTGCCTCCTTCCCGACGAATTTCTCGGGCGTCCTTTTGTTCCATAATCAGGACACACTGCTGTTGATACTTCACTCTACTCTCAGCAGAGCAATGTGTTGTGTGTACCATGATCAGGACCCTCTCGCCCACTACAAATGGGTACTGCACTCCCTTGCCCCCAGCCAAGCTGTCAGAATCCTGCAGAAAAAGCTCACCGTTGCTCTAACAAAACAATACGAGGGTTAGAAAAACATCATGCAAGGCTGCAAATTACTAAATGTATGTTCAAAGGATCATTATATATATACCTACTTTGCCACTCCCAGTTCGCCTAAGCACATCCGTATGCTCGGCCACATCTTTCCTGCGTTTTCGACGAGCGGCGTTATGAAAGAGTCTCCTGTCATCCTTCATCTTTACCGCTGTAGCTACTGCTCTTAAAGCTGCCATATCCAAATACTGCCGACTGTAAGTGAGCAGATGAAACATATCTAATGCAGCAAATTTATATACAAGTGTTCGGTACCTATAGCAGGACAAAAAGTGTATGCTTGTAATCTAATGTGGGCTTGCTTGAACAGCAATTACATCACCAGCTGTACTAAACAACCTTTTTTTCCGAAAAGAAGGGATTCCCCCAGCTAACTGTACTAAACAACTGATTTCACATAGTAGCCCATAGCATGTGCAAAACCCGCGTCGACCGAACCGTCAGGTCTGGTTCTTCCATAACTGAGACCATATCTATCTGAACATGAATTCGAGCCCACTTTCCAAACCATAGCTCACAGCACAAATGGTGAAGTTGTAACTCAGAATTCAGATACAGTGAGTACATTATACAAACACATGCCAAATGTAGTACACACAATGCATCACACCCTGCGTCACTCTGAAAACAAAAAAAAAACTAACACCACACTGCTGTAATTAATCACAAAACAGAGTTTTTGTACTTAAGAATGGTAAACATGCATGTGGTTGGATATTACTGGTGTTGCTTGAGAGAGAGTAGCGTCTTGAAGATGCCCACTAGAACACCAACCACGGAGAAGACAGTGACAATGATTTTGAAGTTGTTGTACATGAACTTGTGCACCTTGATCCAAATCCACCTGTTGACCTTGTAGTTCTCAATGTGTCTCAAGATGCGGGCATAGGAGCCACCAGCAGGCAGGTGCTTGGTAAGGCTCTTGAAGAAGTCGAGTATTTCTTTGTTTGTGAGTTCTCCTTGCAAAAGATGCTTTGTTCGTAGCTCATGCACATCCTCCTCTCGGTCCATGAGCATCGAAAGGAGGGCGAGGTATGAGCAGACGGCCGTCTTTTCATCATGGAAATCCCCTGAGCTCATGCATACCTCTAAAGCTGCCATATTTACAAGCCAACATGCCTTTGTGCTGCTTAGCACCAGTGGTGTGAAGAAAAGCTCAGCAAAGAGGGGTCCTTTCCTGATGCCGATTTCTGTGAAACTTCCTGTGTTGTTGGCTTTCAGCTTGATGCCAATTTCAGCAAGCTCAATGGCACTTATAGATACTGAAAATGAATTGGGTTTTTTCCTAGACTTCTTCTTGATTGACGGTATATGTATTTCCCTAGGCTCCATGTCAAACTCGGCAATGTTTCGAGATCTCAAACAATTAAATGTTGAAAATACTCGATAAGTGTAGACTGTCTTGTTGGCTATTTTGGCCATCTTGGAGACCTTGATGTCTGTCTTGCTGCTTGTTTTGTAGAATCGGAGAAGATCAAGGTGATGAAATGGCATATACTCTTCATCCAAGTATGAAAGGATTTCTTCTGGTTGGTTATGATACATATGGTTTGTGAGACCGGCTCCCACATGTGAAATGTTCTTCACTAACATGGCATACACACGGTTTGTGAGAGCTTCTCCCATGTTTGAAATTTTTGTCCTCACTGGCACGGACCTAAAGTTGAGGAGGGTTTCCAAAACCAGCCAGGGGAGCTGGTTCTCCAACAGCATTACATCATTATCAATATGTAGTCTATTGTAGCGAAAAACGCGTAACAACTCTGGACGTGGCTTCTCCTTGTCAATAACAAGGGAAAATAGCAGCAAGAAACATGCATCATAGAACATCATAGCCGCAAAGTCAGCATGCCTGATACCTGCCACTGTGTCATCGGCGTAGAGATGGCGGGCCTTGTCTGCAACCTTGACGACGGCCCCATAGATCTCCTCAAGCGAGTGGCTTGATCCGCTGACAAAGTGGTAGGCGGCGACATGCTTCACCTTCTCCATCTGCAAGAGGTGGGGTAAGCCGTGGTGGTAAGGGCCGATGGCCACGACCCTTGGTACAATGTACTGTCTTCCGAGACCCTGTAGGCTTGCAGGGAACCTATGCATCCTCTCTTTTCTCTTGTCGAAATCAACCTTGAACTCTTGTGCTGCTTTCTTCAAATACTCCTCCTGAACCGGAGCCGGTGTTGCTTTTGCGAAGTCCATTCCCTCATCAACTTGCTCCTCGTGGCTTAAACAGACTTGTGTGATCTCAGAGGAGGAGAAGGCATCCCTAAACTCTTGATCAGGTGCTTTCTTCAAGCACTCCTCAACGGGAGCAGAAGCAGATGCTTGTTCTGCACAGTCAATAATGGTCTCCACTGACGAATCAACTTGCTCAAGCCTACTGCTGGGGGGAACAGAGGAATCAGCATTGAGCTCCTCGTCGGCCGCTTTCTGCAACTTCAAGTGCTGCTCAAGCTCAAGCTCAACCGGAGCCACTACTTGTTGGACTGTCGAATCACCCAGCGGGTGGCAGCTGCGAGTACCAGATAGATCTGCCATCTAGGAATGTTTGCTACTGATAGTTAGAAAGTCACCTTGGTACCGAATAGAGAAAACCTAGCTAGGGAGAAGAAGAGGTGAGATGCCCATATATACCTGGGCTGGGACTAGCTCCTGCTGATGCTCGCCGCCAGTCTCCTTGTGACTTGTGTCTCTGTGCAGCGCCAAAGAACGGCATCCTCCACGACGTGAAGCCCAAGGATGAAGAATAAGAGATGCCTCTTTGGGGACAAAAGGAGGAAGAGTGAGCTGTAGCTTTTTCTTTTTCTTTTTCTTTTTCTTTTTCTTTTTGAGAAACAGAGTGAGCTATTTCTTCTCAAATGCTGAAGTAGCTTTTTTTCTTTTTCTTTTTATAAGAAATAGAGTGAGCTGTAGCTGCTGCATATTATTCCATCCCAAATGCTGAAAAAACGACCACCCGTGTTTCTGACTAATAATTTCGAACCAAAGGATATTAGATGGGCTACGTGTTGAAATACTTTCGCACATTAGCCGTGGGACTTGGAAAGGCTACGTGTTGCATATTAGATGTTGCAGAAACGAATGTATGTAGACGTATTTCAGTACCAAATACATCCATTTCAATGACTATTAATTTCGAACCAAGGGAGTAGTTAATAGCAAGTGTTTTGCAAGTACCAACAACCCAAAACTGTGTGTGTAGCTACATTTATGTTTGGGGAAATGGTATGTAATAAATAAATAAATTGATGAAATTCCCATTGGAACATGTGAACATGTGTAAAGATATGCAGCATTTCATCAAGAGAGAAAAGGAGAGATATCTGAAAAAAAGTCCTATTTAACAAAGTACTAATTGTAGACACTGACAGGTCACACGAAGCTCTTCCATAATTTGTAGCCACCCTTTTGAAACTCAAACATGCAGCAACAAGGGTCGGTTAACTACTCCAGCCCATCACGTTGCCTCATAGCGGATACCATATGAATGCACAAGACTGCATTTCCAAAGAACTCTCGCCTTCCGAATCTCACCCTACTTGTACACATGACAGGACAAAATTAAGATCCATTGATACACAAACAAGCCTGTGTCTACCATGATGAAGCTCGGTGCCCGAACAGCGCCTACCTGACCGACACCTTGGATGATGGTTATGGTTCCTACGTGATCCGTCATCGCCATCTCCTACTGTCTGCCTCCGAGAAATGACAGAGGCTGCAGCCTGGCTTCTGTTTGCAGCTGCAGCTGCAGCTGCGACACTTTCTTCAGCGACCGGTACTGCAGCCGTGTGCTCTCCCCGCTGTCAAGCGCCTTCACAAGATACCTGTGCAATCCAAAGATTTCAATCCAATAACATATGCAACACGTTCTACATCTATGGGAGCTGCAGCATGCCGAGTCTGAATCCTCTGTCTAGTTTTTTGTGCTATGAAAAGAGAGCAAACCAGTGCACATACCAGCCATTCAGACACTGTGAAGTGATGATTGCCTCCTTCCCAACGAACTTCTCGGGCGTCCTCTTGTTTCCCTGCGAACGTTTGGCAATCAGAATACCCTGCTCTTCCTAATTCACTCTACTGTCAGCAAAGCAATGCGTTGTGTGTACCATGATCAGGACCCTCTCGCCCACTACAAATGGGTACTGCACTCCCTTGAATGCCACCGAGCTTCCAACATCCAGAACAAGCTCACTGTTCTACTGGCAAAACAATACATTAGTTATCCAAACAGCATGCAAAGGCCATAAACTACTAGGTGTATGTTCACGGGATCAGTATAACACGTACTCTGCTACTCCCATCCCGCTTCAGCACATCTGTATGCTCAGTCACATCTTTCCTGCGTTTTCGAAGAGCAGCATTATGAAAGAGCCTCCTATCATCCTCCATCTTCACCACCGTAGCTACTGCTCTTAAAGCTGTCATATCCCAATACTACCGACCGTAAGTGAGCAGATGAAACATTTTTAATGCTAGTCTGAAGGAAGGTAAATCTATGACAAGACACATACCGAGATTAGGAAACAAGGAGGATGGGTCAACTTCTCCATTGCAAATGGTGCATCTAGCCTGATTACAGTGATAAAAAGAAATAATTTGTTGGTTGGTGAGATCCCAAAGGACTGGAGTTGCAGCAAACAGAAAAGATACTTCAGGCTTGTATACTAAAATATGCCTTTGCTGTGAGAAGGTTCATCGAAATGGCACTATTCTTCTCACTATGTTCCAGTTGGATTATCTGTTACTATGGCTCTTTGGATGTCTACTAAATACTAAAATCGGATGAATACCACAATTTAAGTTAGAAAAATTAGTGATAGCACAAGTATTAGGAATATAATAGTTTACTTCAGCTGTAGCTAACAGAAAATTAAGGACTGCAATTTGCAGGAAAGTGTGACCTTTATTCTCAAATCTACAACCACAACATCGATAACTATCAGAAAGGCTGAATTTTTTTTTCCAAAGCATACCATTTCAAGGACTTTCTTCAGCATGAGGCCACCAAATGAGTGCCCGCATTGGAGAACCATAGCATCTTCAAGAAAAGCCCCGCTGAAAACAAACAAAAGATAAATCCATCACTGCATTAATCAAGTAAATCAGCGATTGTGATGCACGTCTAAGCCAAATAACTGTAACACTAGTTTGGAGAAACAGAACTATATGTACATTCATTTTAAGAAATTTCATATCTACTAGCTCCCATAAAACTTAAGATAAAACTCATAAAAATATAGAAGATATAGGAGTGAAGGACCCATGCAGAACAAGGCAGTCTATCTATGTATATGTGGCAAATAGATTTGTGATGAACAGCTACATTTCAGAAGGAACAACTTACGACAGAGGGTCTGAGAGGACACTTCTGAGCGATGGCTCACTAAGAAAGTTGCCCTGAGATTCCTGCAATCCAAATTGGCTAAACATGAGCAACATTGAAGTTCAGAACAGTTAATGAACAGAAAATGGAATATCACAGAACACCTTATTCTTTAATATTGTGGTACTTTCCTACTGTCAGAGAGTTGAGAGCTGCATAACTCTGAATATGTGGTACTTTACAGTATCTGTGTAGCTTTGGATGTATACTTACAGAAGGTTCTTCCAAATGACTGGAAACAGCATGCTCTTCGGCATATGAATCATCCATAAATTGTCTTGCAAGTATGGGTTGGTACACCTGTCGTATGCAATGCCCAACAGCTAAAATTGGAGAGCAATCCAATATAGCGTTGGCATGAGGCATTAGCCTAAAGGTGAGTGATGCCCTACAAAAAGGAAATTGTGGTTACATGACCAACTTATGTGTGCAGGAGCACAAAGAGTATAACTAAGAAAATAAAGACAAAAAATGTATATAAATCAGATGGTGAAATATTTCAGCATTTCATAACTCTTACATATTGTCACCAGTGACCCTGTACTGGGAAATAGGACGAAGACCAGCAGTAACATGACTTAGGGCCCTTCCAGTCAGAAGCAATAGATCATTTGGGCCAGAAACCACATCAGCTAGGTACCAATGGCCATTTGGGTCACAAACCTACCAAAGAAACAGCTAAACAATTATTACTTTGCAGACAAAGAGTAGTAACGGCACAAAATAAGACCAAAATCAGTTAAGCACACTACAAAAGAAGACATGAAGTAACCAACAGGAGGCTAAGAAAATTAGCGCTTTTCAACCGAAAGTAAAATAGCCAAGATCCAATTGTTCTACCGCTGCATTCAAAATTTACATGGTGAAAGGACCAGAATTTTGTTACCTCAATTCCTGGACGATCAGTGGAAATTAGTGTCATAAAACCACTGTCAACTTGAGGCATTGAGGACCTGCTGAGACATCCCATGAGTGCCTGACCACTTTGGCGCTGTTCATGAGAATATGTCACTAGCAACTCTGACGACGAGACGTCGTTAACAGGCAACGGAGTATCGTCGAGCAATTGGTTGAATACACTGGATAACAGAGCATGGTTATTAGCTATTAGAATTCTGGAAATGCGCAGAGCAGGTTAATTAATAGTGAGAGAAATTCAACTAGTGGATAAAAGGCAAGAATTGTACTCGGTACGTAAGCGCAGATGCCGTGCTATGGCCGCAAGAGCGGCACGGGCTGCCTTGCCCAAACATCTGAAAGCATCATCCATGCAAGCAGGGGACACCTCTCCATCTTCCGAAGTCCTGACATAGAGTACAATAATCCAAACATATCGGAAGCTGTAAGAGTAGCCACAAGACTTTGTCTAATCAAGCGAAGAAGAAAAGAACATCTGCAGACCGGTGACTTAATTAGATTTCATCTGACAGACCGTTATGCGCAACAATCTAGCACGCTAATCCTGGCATATAGGATGCAACTCTCGTACATATTGTATTACACGTAATGTTCAGGATATCGGTAACTGGTACATATTGTGTGGTGCTGACTAGGGATTAATCAGTGACTCAGCCATTTAACTGAATTTATCGGTAACCCATTTATTGAGAGGTTAACTAGGGTCATATTTATATATCCTAGGCTACATACCAACATGCAATGTACTAAGTGTCTAAATATGCAATCCTAGGGTACATAGCAACAAGGAAAATTGTTGCCTGGATGTTCTGATGATGTTGCAGCCGATCTGGAAGGCCATTGAAAAGTAGGGAGGGAACGGCCAGTTTTGGGCTAAAATATTCCTAGGAGTTAATTGGCCCAGCCGATAATTCGGCCTGACAACTGATAAATCAGCTTGTCAGACAAATTAACTGGACCTAACAGTTAATGGCTCGAATAGCACACTCTCGTATCAGGAGGGACCATATCAGCAGTTAACTGACCGATATTTGGAACAGTGATTAAAAGACCACAGAATGGATACATCATTAAGCAATATTCTTTAAGACTAGAGTAAATCTGTTGTTTATCACACACACACACAGAGAGAGAGAGAGAGATAGCCAACACACAAAGGAAACAAAGCAATATTCCCTAAGCAAACTAGAAATGTTCACGAACATTGTGTTTTGTCAGACAACTATTTCACCTTTGTGTTCCACTTGTACTGGGGCGCTGAGCCAAACTTGAATCTAAACTACTGAGCAACACAGAAGCACAAGATATTTCAATCAAATCGAAGACGAAGTATGCTAACAATATACTTGACATTTAGCATGCATATAGTAGTAGCACGTTGAGCCAAACTGGAATTTAATGTTCTCTACTTGACAGAATAGGAAAAGCAACTAATCCTCAAAGTGGCGATCTAATTAGCATCCATATGTGAGCCCTTTCTACGCAACAATCTAGCATGCTAACAGTACTGGCACACATGATGCAATAGTTGTACATTTTGTGTTGCAAAAGGACAAAGATATTGTATACAACATAAGCTGTCAGTTCACTCAAGAGTCTAATGCCAGAACTATCAAAAAGATGCATCCATCACCACTCCATTTCACTCACACTCCGGCGCCGCCGAAAACAGAGGAAACAGCGCAATTTTCCCTAAGCAAACTAGAAATGTTCAGAAATACACTGTCACCATTGTGTTTCACTCACTGCTCTGGTCAAACTGGACCAAACTGGAAACCAATCTACTGCGAAGTTCTGGCAGCGCACGCTATTCTGCTCAAATGGAAGACGAACTAGGCTGCTTAAAGGGTTATTAGACCTTCCGGGGCGGTAGAGGTAGGTGGCGTGGCGGCCGTGGAAGAAGGCGCGGGCGGACTCGAGGGCGCAGCGGACGACGGCGGCTTCGGAGGCGGGGATCTCGAGGACCGCGGCGCCGCGGCGGGCGAGCGAGGCGGCGAGGGCCCCGACGGCGCGCGCGTAGCCAGGGGCGGCGGTGCCGTCGTGGGGCGACACGTCGTCGAGCCGCACCCTAGCGAGCGGCGACGGCGGGGGAGGGTGGTGGCGTGGCGAGGCCATGGTGGTGGGTCATGGCGGGGCTAGGGTTCCGAGCGGCTCCATTTGGTGATTCGACGCCATTGGTTGGATTGGACTGAGCTCTCTCCCCTTTCCTTCTTCCTCGCCTGCTCAGCTCAGCTCAGCTAAGTGTTCAAAACAAGTAAATGAGGAGGGGGAATTCAAAGATGAGCCAGGCTCATCTAGTGCTACGCAAAAGATCCTCGAAAAGATATTTGAAAAAAGTTTAAAAAATAAAAAATATATGGTGAAATATGTTTATGTGTGAGATGTTTCTGTAAATTTTAGAGAAGTTCGGACTTCTGAAGAGCGCGCGGCAAAAATTCAGCCTGAAATAGTGCATAAACAGTGTCTTCTCAAGAAACTGTAAATTTGTCTTTTTTGCCGCGCGATCTTTAGAAGTCCGAACTTCTCCAAAATTTGCAGAAACATCTCGCACATAATCATCTTCCACCACAAAAAAAAATTCAAATTTTTTAAGAAATTTTCATATTTATTTAAAAAAAATAGTCTCCCGGGTGCAAATGCACCCGGGCACCGAATCGCTGCTTTCAATGAGAAGAGCATTTTTTGTTTCAACCAGGTACTATGTCACTTTTGGTTTAGAAAAGAAAATTATGGATATGTTTTTACTGATTTAAAGATACTTAATGAAAACCTAGGTTTATAAAAAGAGTAAAATGCATGCGCGCACCTAATTCAAAGTGTCGATTGGGTCTTAATTCTTTCAAATCTTTTTAAGTTGTTCATCCGAGGTCCTAAATCTATCTAACCAGCTTTGACCTGCATGCGTGACACTTTGACCGTGGCTACATAGACAGGGGTCTAACAGTGGTTGAATATTTATGCAAATTGGCCATGTACTATTTCTCCTTCTCAATCCTCAACCCCTAGGTCTTCTCCTCCACTATTTTCTCTTTGTCGTTGCTCTATCGCCATGTCTGTCGGCGCAAGTTTGGCGCAACCCTGACCTTGGCACCGACGTCTCCACCATTGATAATAACTCCTCTTGCGTCGTTGCTACCATCAGGGATGCTACCGTTCGTTGGTGCAACGCTCAAGTCCCCGCGCACTTCCCATCACGAGCAGCCCTAGCTGAAGCTCTTCGCCCTCCGCAGGCCACCGACAACTGCATCTACGCCCTAGCGCTTCCCAACTCCTCGCTTCCTCACGTTCCTTCCTTCTCCTCCTCCTACTCACTCATGGTCTCTCATTTCCCAATATCTACTGGCACAATAACCTCCATGGACGAACCCAAACTACTACTATCAAGGACCTCTGCTTCTCACCGGAGCAGCGTTGCCGTCACCGATCGCTCACCTTTGAATTCGCCAGAGGGGTGGAGAAGAGGAAAGGGACCATGATTGTGAACAAAATAGTGTTTGAGGGTTGTTTTGCAAACATGCAAGGCCGATCGTTATGCCTCATATGCCATGTTGTCCACGTGGTCACGGTCAAAGTGCCATGCAGACATGTCAACGCTGGTCAAATGTATTTAGGATCTCTAATGAACAACTTAAAAAGATTTAGGACCCAGGCGTGCATTTTGAAATAATTAGGACGCAAAGAATTAGGACTGCGCATGAATTGTAATCTTATAAAAATATGTGCTTTCGGACTAAAAGACTTGGCCCACTATTACCCTTCGAACACAAAGATGGGGTTTTGTCACCTTTCGACTCATGGGGCTTCCTAAAAAGGTTAATGCAAGGGTCACTCCACCCCCCACCCCCACCACCCCCCACCCCTCGAGATACACGGAATGATACGTGCCTTCTTGTCTTTTGTGGAAAGAGAGACTCAAACCTAATTTTAAAAGCACCGGATTATACCTAAACCTTAATCAATGCTACGGTCTTGCGAGGAAAGAGGTGACGATGATAGCGAGATATTCCCTCAAGTCGTACCTTCTTTTCTCAACATGAAGAGTGAGCCTTAGGAACAACGATGACCACCAGCGCTTGTGGGGCTCATGAGATATGGTTAACACGATGAAGGGCTTACACACCCTGACATGGCAAGACATGTTTTTCCTCGTGCCAAACTTAACCAAATGGTACTTGAACCTCTATCAATGTTCATGCTCCCAAAACCACTACACAAAGATGTCATCGAGGCGGAAACCAAATTTCTTAGAGCATAGAAAAATGTGTTCCCTTTTATCTGGACCATCACATCATAGTTCAAAGAAGTAATAGGACTTCGTTTAAAGGCCTACGTTTGAAAGTGCTATCTTGCCCTTAATTATGTTTTGATGTTGATGACAATGTACATATAGAAGACTAATTATGTTTGCCAAGTATATCTCAGGTTTTAGTCCTCATTTCGTTGTGGTGGAGGATCAACGACCATCTAATCATATCAAAGTGCTCAAGATACGGATCCAATCCATGTTGAAGCGTAAGCTTTTCGGTTTATCTTGAGTATAGGGATCCCCGCACTATTAAGAGGGAATCAATGGGTTTGTGTTTAAGATTTGCTCAAAGCTAATTAAAACAAAAACATCTCGACACAAAATCGGAGCTAAAATGTAAGAATCTGATCACTGCTTTCAGACGTCCGACATGGTTTGGACGTCCGACATTTCAAAGTTTCGGACGTCCGACAGCCATCGGGCGTCCGACATCTCATATACCGTTTTTTCGTATGAAAGGTCAGTAGGGTTGTAAAATCGCCGGAAGTCCGACGAGTTTCAGACGTCCGACCCCTCGGACGTCCGAACTCTGTCGGACGTCCGATGTGCTACTGACCTTTTTCTTTTGGTGTTGGTTGCTGCACTCATATTGAACACTTCGGACGCCCGACCTGGCTCGGACGTCCGACATGTGAACTTTCGGACGTCCGACACCTGACGGACGTCCGACACTTACACAGCATATTGCCTCAACGGTCATTTCGTCCCTTGGGCTATAAATACCCCCTCTCCCCCACATGTGAGGGTTGACCACTTCATTTGCAAACACCCAAGAACACAAGTGCTCCCTCTCACTCTCTCCCTCACCAAATCTCATATCCCGGAGAGTTCCTTGAGAGTTCTTGACGGATCTTTCACCCAGTGATAGATCCGCTCCTTCCCCATCTTCTAACCAAAGCAAATCGCGTTTTGAGCAAGTCTTGAGCATTTCCCATTGATCTTGTTACTCTTGGAGGTTGGAGACTCCTAGGCGGGTAGGAGTTCTTCGGAGAGGAATCGACCATTGTGATTACCCCCGTTGAGTTTGTGAGGGTTTGGTGACCACCTTTAAGGTCAACCGGTAATGGTTGGGAATCGTCTTCATGGTGATATCTCAAGGGGAATAGAGTGAGCCTTCGTGGCGTTGGTGTGCCTTCGTGGTTTCCCCCACTCTCTCCGATGAGTAGCTTCCCTCCAAGGAAGTGAACATTGGGATACATCCTTGTCTTCGCGTCTTTCGGTTATCCCTACTCTTCCCCTTATTACTTGTACTACCGTATTATTTTTCCCTCACTTGCTTTAGTATATTGTGCTTATTGCTTTTCTTGTCACAACTTGTTAAACCTTGCAATTGTTAGGCTCACCTTTTCTTGTCACGACGACGATGACGAGCAAGAGGAGGAGGAGGAGGAGGAGGACGACGACGACGAGCAAGAGAAGGAGGCGGCTGCCGCGGCTCATGTGGACTGGCTAGGGATCGTGGATCGGGCTCGGGCTCGGCAGAGAAGCAGGTTTGGCGGTGCTAAACCCTTGGCTCGGCTGGAGGACGAAGACCTCATATTCATCCTCTCGCTTGAGAGGGACGGGGACGGCTACCTCGACGACCAGGGCCGCCGATACACGTCGAAGGAGTTCAAGGACATCCTTGACATGATCCTTAGGGACTACGACGAGACTGAGGCGCGGCAGGCCAGAGTGATGCGCGAGCTATGCGACAAAGGCTACGCCGAGACCGACGGTTATCGTGTAGACGAAGATGACGAGTACATAGACGAGACCAACGAGTGGACCAGGATACAGGGGGAGAGACACGAGGCGGCCAGCGCGAGACGTCGTCTTGCTCGCATGAATGTCGCCGTCGAAACTAACACCGATTCAAAGTCAGAGGATGATGATGACTAACTTGGAGAATGAGGAGGGAGGACTACGAGGATGATGAACAAATATTAGCACAACAGGATTGATTAATAAGTATATAATGTTAATGTAGAACCGAGTAAAGTCTGTTTTGAACCTTGAGTTTGTAGACCATGGTACAAATAAACCCTCACGTCTAAATCCCTGAAGTTCGTATCTTGTACTTGTCAATCCAGGTCAATTTGAACCCTCAATCTGTTTGTCACATTGGGAAAATAATCATCCCGATTCCTGACCGAGATCACTCTCCACAATTACTGACTAGTCGAAACCATATGACCTATTCATCTTCCATCTCCCAATCTCCTTGCCCCTCTCTCAGCAATCTATGCTCGCTTCATCTAGCCATCAACTGGTGCTCGTGTGTTTAAGGATAACCGTTACATTGTTTATTTGTTTATTAAGGATAACCGTGTAGCCAGCAATACACGCACACATACCAGGATAGACTTTTTACTACTCGGAAAGCATCCGATCCGATGATCTATCCTAGGATTCCTCCTATGTTTCGTTTAGGCAAATCATATAGAGCGAACGATAGCTCTATATGCACCTGGCGCGACTAACTATTGGCCATCGGATCTTTTATCACCGATCTTGAAGCATTCGAGTGGTCCACGTCAGACTCTGCATCGTTTGCGTTGTGAGATGGTGGGCGCGATCCCTTTTTCCCCTGACAACCGACCGGAAGACCTCACCCACTCATACCACCATTCCCCACTTCTCTGTCTTGGGCGGCCGACGAGAGCTTCGACTAGGTTGGCAGGGACGATAAGGTGCAGGAAGGCTGCGGCGACGGCGCCAGTGAGGATCCTCATCCCGCTATCCGCGATGAGCTCCTACCCTCTCCACCAATCACTCTTGTGGTCATGTCGCATGGGCCGTAGATCGATGGAGCGGTCGATGGAAGAGCTCCGGCTTGGGTCTGCAATGGCGGCAAGCTCCAGGCGGTGTGCGACGGCAGCGCTATCGAGGAGCCACTCGGCACAAATGTGCGCTAGTCGACGCATCGGCGGAGCCGTGATTGGATCGGAGCGGCGGCGGCACAGATGCGCCCGAGGACTCCAGCCGGCTCGTCTTCAACCTTGAGGTGAGTTTCTTCCTCCCTTCCTATCTCCCTTCCCCCTAAATCTGGTTGTGCCGGTGACTGGTGAAGTGGTGGCGTGCGTGGTGGTGCTCTGCTCGTCTTCAACGTAATTAGATTGTTCAAATGACCATAAGCACATAGCATATGCCAGTTTTGTACTATTAACTGTAGAATTGATCTTAAGCACATGGCAATTTTATCTAAATTGACCGCGAGCAAATGACAACTTTGGTCCAGCATGAGCATGACTATGAACCATGTTTTTTTTTTGCTTTTCCCTTACCATGACAAACCTAAAGGAGTACCACGCGTGAATAAGTGGAGGAAGCCTCGCTATGGCATGCAAATTTTGAATGTTGATGCATCGTTCTTGGAGATGGGATCGGAGTGGCGGCGGCACAGATGCGCCCGAGGACTCCAGTCGGCTCGTCTTCAACCTTGAGGTGAGTTTCTTCCTCCCTTCCTATCTCCCTTCCCCCTAAATCTGGTTGTGCCGGTGACTGGTGAAGTGGTGGCGTGCGTGGTGGTGCTCTGCTCGTCTTCAACGTAATTAGATTGTTCAAATGACCATAAGCACATAGCATATGCCAGTTTTGTACTATTAACTGTAGAATTGATCTTAAGCACATGGCAATTTTATCTAAATTGACCGCGAGCAAATGACAACTTTGGTCCAGCATGAGCATGACTATGAACCATGTTTTTTTTTGCTTTTCCCTTACCATGACAAACCTAAAGGAGTACCACGCGTGAATAAGTGGAGGAAGCCTCGCTATGGCATGCAAATTTTGAATGTTGATGCATCGTTCTTGGAGATGGGATCGGAGCGGCGGCGACACAGATGCGCCCGAGGACTCCAGCCGGCTCGTCTTCAACCTTGAGGTGAGTTTCTTCCTCCCTTCCTATCTCCCTTCCCCCTAAATCTGGTTGTGCCGGTGACTGGTGAAGTGGTGGCGTGCGTGGTGGTGCTCTGCTCGTCTTCAACGTAATTAGATTGTTCAAATGACCATAAGCACATAGCATATGCCAGTTTTGTACTATTAACTGTAGAATTGATCTTAAGCACATGGCAATTTTATCTAAATTGACCGCGAGCAAATGACAACTTTGGTCCAGCATGAGAATGACTATGAACCATGTTTTTTTTTGCTTTTCCCTTACCATGACAAACCTAAAGGAGTACCACGCGTTAATAAGTGGAGGAAGCCTCGCTATGGCATGCAAATTTTGAATGTTGATGCATCGTTCTTGGAGGAAAGTTTCACGGGTGCATGTGGAGCAGTTATTCGTGATCACACGGGTAGTTTTGTGGGAGCATCAACTGCAAAACTACTACACTCACCTGATGTGGAAACCGTAGAGGCTGGGTTGGTGCATGGCATGAAGTTTGCTCTTAGTCTGTGTATTTCTAAAGTTCTAATCTAGATGGATAACGCAACAAGAGTGGAAGCCTTGAATACGAACACTGGACAATCGATGGTTGCAGCACCGGTACTGGAAGAATGTCATTTACTTATGGAAAATTTCGGGGAGGTTTTTATTGAGCATTGCAATAGAGAGTCTAATCTGGTAGCTCATGTGCTAGCGCAAAAGGGACGTGTTGATCCTCCAAACTTGTGGATGGACACACCTCCTAGCTTTATTTCTAGGTTTTTGGCTGACGATGTAAGCATAATTTGAAGTAATAAAGCCAGACTTGAAGGCCTTCCCCTAAAAAAAAGGATATAGCGCAGTTAACATCACTTATTAATACATAGACCAGCCCAATTAATTAACACTTTTTGGTCTGCTGGTTCAATTGGTGACCAGTGCAAATTATTATTAGTATTGGGAGCTCAGGAGTTTGAATCCTGAGATTATCAGGTATTTTTTGCCAACTGCTAGCCACATGAGAGAGGTTTGGGGCGTTGAAATGCGATTAATGGGCCGAGGCGGTGAGGTCGTACCGCCTAGTCTAAGATTGAATGCAGTAAACCTTTTGTTTTTGCTGGAATTCAGTGGACTGTGGGTTGATTAACATAAAAGGAGTTTTTTTTGGGAAATTGCCATGACGGACCGAGAAATGCGCATTCCTTTATTTTAAAAAAAGAGAGAGCAAATGTGCCTGTGCATTGCAACCAAATAAATAATATGGATGTGTTAGGAATCAGAGTCGCATGAAAACTACTACTCGGAGGAGGAGGATGCAAGAATCCAGATGAAGGACAAATACTAGCAGAACAGGACTGATTAAGTTCGTTGATGTACGTGTCAAATCTCTAATGTGATCCTCATGGTCATACATACATATTAAATCTTGTTAATTTTGCATCCTTAGAAAAAAGGAATTATTTGAGCATATTGATTTTTCGCTTTTTCTGCGATGCATAGACAATAAAAGACAAACATTGGCACTAGGCACATGGGTTAATAGGTTAGTCATAAATATGTTGTAAAATGATATGAAAGTGTGTTAAAACATGTAGCAAAGTCCATATTGCATCATCGTTTACGATAGCTGCAATTTATTTCTTTTGTTTTATTTTTTTTGTTTCAATTTTCTTATACGTTTAACCTTTCATAAACAGCAAAACAGAAAAATTAATAGCCTTCTTAACTCGTTGGAGATGAGAGTATTTGTGTTCGTGTGTTCCTAAATAACCGTTATCGTAGTCGCTGGCCCTCGCGTAATTGGACGTTGCGGAGGTGTGCAGGTAAGCCTGCCGATATCTGTTGATCTATATTCGACCGCGTTATTGATTTGGAAAGCTACACGGACACATGCACATATATGGAGGTGTTTGTTTTGGGACTTTTTGCCTGTAACCTGTTTACACCGTAAACAAAAAACATTCCGACCGTTTGGTACAATCTCGTAGTAATCAGTTACTTCGTAAACAGATTCGATCTAGCCATCCATCGATACAGCTCATCTCCCACCGGTAACGGTTCCTTTACCGTGGCCTCGTTCGCCCCCCTTCTCGAGCGATCCTCCTCCTCCAGTGACGCCGCCGCCGTCCTCACTTCCGGTACAGCGCCGCCGCCGCCCTCAGATCCGGTCCAGCGTCGCCGCCGTCGTCCTCACATCCAATACAGCAGGTGCTGAAGTAGCAGGTGTAGCAATAGGAGTGCAGATAAAGTCACTGTTGTTATGACTAGTAAAGTCACAACTTGGTGTTCTCAGAGGAACCCTTAGTAGCAGCAAGCCAGATAACTATTTTTTTAATTTTTGATAAAAGACACTAAAGCAAAAACTGAAAGGTAAACAAACAAGACTAAAAAGCAAAGATAAAAGATAGTGTGCAACTCTCTATCTTGAAGTGCAGAGTCCTCAGCAACGGCGCCAGAAATTTGCTTGATGCACGAGATAACTTCTCGCCCCTCGTTGGTTACCCCAAGTGGAAGGTGAGATGTAGATAGCGGAAAATTTCCCTTAGCGAAGATGCTAAGGTTCAGGATCGACCAGTAGGACTTCAACAACGATAAGTAGGTGGTGAAGTGAACAATGGCGCCGTTCACAACCCAAGGTTGCTTACTTCACCTGGACCTGCACACACAACAAATAAATTTGCTTCCCAACGAGTACAGAAGAGTTGTCAATTCCTTCGGCCTTGTTGTTTACAAAGGATAAAACACATGGAATAATAATGATATTGATAGCAACGAAAAAGTAAATAAATCAGTAAATTGATAGCGAGTGTAAACAATGTTGGAAATATGGACCGGGTCCTATGATGTTCACTAGTGATGTCTCTCTCCCAAAAAACGATAAAATAGCCATGCGAGGTAAACAAATTACAGCTGGGCAATTGACAGGATTATGTGCGCAAACCAATGCTAATTATGCTATAAAGAAAGGAAGAGGCTCAAAAGTATGGGCGGTACGCCAAGACAAGTAGACCGAATCCATCTGCATCTACCTACTAATCATCCACCTTGAGATATCTATCCAGAACATCTCGTTGGTATTAAGTTGCGAATTCCACCCAAAGTATAAACTCACAGCAACAGACAACTGCATTAAAGAACTTTGCATAAAGTAAACAATCCTTGCACCCACAAGTACAAGCACCGTTATTTTCCCCCTTGTGGCGACAACACATCCCCTAGACTCATGTTTCTGTCACTCAAGCTAGTCATCAGGGGGCATAAACCCACAATCATGCATAACGCTCCCTCTTGGAGTCACTACCTACTACTTAGCCAAAGCAATAAACAGCAACGGGAAACATGCAAGAATTACTCAAGACATAAATATAAAAGAAGAGAATAAAATATATAACTCAAACACAATCTGAAATAATCTCATAATCCATCGGATCGCAACAAAATCAGCATAGCAACAGCAGAAAGATTACATAAGTGCGTCGATCATGTAGGGCAGCTCACGAGGTCTAATCCATGAAGAACAAAGAGGGGAGGAGAACATCACATAGCTACTGATCATAGACCCATGGTCCAAGGTGGACTACTCACGGTGCATCCGAGAAGCATCCATGGTGGTGGAGAAGCTCCCGGAGGTGATTTCTCCCTCCGGCAGGGTGCCGGGAAGAGGTCTTCTGGTGCTCCCGATCTTGGAAGCGCGGCGGTGGTGGAACAGAGGAGAGATCGCGAAAAAGGGTTCCGTCCCTGAGGGTTTCTCATCACGGGGAATAAATAGGAGAAGGGGGCAGCCAGAGGTGGACCAGGGGCTCCAGGCGCCCCCCTAGCGCGGCCAGGGGTGGGGCCGCGCCCTCTGGCCGCCTGGGCCCCCCCTGGGCCCCCTTGGCCCCCTCTTTGGCTCTTATGGAAGGTTCCCGCACGCTGATTTTTCCTATATTTTTCTTGGATTTTTTTGGTACTTTAAATAAAGGGGAAACCTGAAATAGAAAAACAGCAGAAAACAGGAACTGACACTAGAGTGCACTGAGTTAATAGGTTAGTCCAAATATGATCAAAAGTGTATGGAAGTTCATCAATATCATAGCAATATCACACAAAAGAGGCATGGAGCAATCAGAAATTATAGATACGTTTTGCACGTATCAGCTACCCCAAGTGGAATGTTGAGAAATAGACAACAAAAAGTTTCCTCAGCAAAGACACGGAGGTTTGTATCCGGTGGACTCACAGAGATACAAGGAAGTGTCAACAACGCAAAAAGTTTGCCGGATTGGAGACAAGGTTGACGTGGAACTGCACACCGCAACAAATAACTTTGCTCCCAACGAGAACAGAGAGGTTGTCAATCTCTCCGCTCTTGTTGTTTACAAAGGATAAAAACACGGGTGGAAAATAGTAGTGGTGATTGCAACAGAAAAGAAATAAAAGTAGTAAATGATGAGGTGTAAACAATGGTGGAAATACGGACCATGGTCCCATGATGTTCACCAGTGATGTCTCTCTCCCAAAAGATGATAAAATACTATGCTAGGTGAATAAATTACAGCTGGACAATTGAAAGAATTATAAACGCACCGCGATGCTAACTATGCTACAAGAAAGTTAGATAGTCAATCTTATGGGCAGTACGCCAAGACAAATAGACCGTTTATTCATCAACATCTACTTAATAATCATCCACCTTGAGATATCTATCCAGAACATTTCGCTGGTATTAAGTTGCGAGCCGCACCCAAAGTGTAAACCCAAAGCAACATACAACTGCATTAACACTCTATGCGTAAGATAAACAATCATTGCAACCGCAGTTACAAGCACCGTTGTTTTCTCCCTGGTGACAACACTTTTAATAATATATGGTTGTATGCATCATTATGATGCAGAGGCCGGGGGTTATCCTCATTTTCCAAAAAAAAACTGGCATGATTGGGTCCTCTACTTATCAGTGATAATTTGGATGGGCAAGTGACACATAATCATAAAAGGCAAAGTTTTGTTGTTGTTTCGTTGAAACCCTTTTCTTGTTCTAGTCACCCTCCTCTTGCTATGGAAGGACTTTTGGGTGTGGTGTGGTCGAACATATGGGTGGATTCGCCCTCATCCTCGCTCGGTTTTACCTGTGTAATTCCTTTTACTAAGCTGAGGAGTTCTTTCCTGTATGGCCGATTATTACAGAGGATTGGTAAGAACCATGGCACCAAGTCTTGAACACTTCACGACTGTCTACAAAAGGATTTGAGATTATGGATCAAGCTCCTGTCTGCTATTGATTGTTGCTTTGCCTTATTTGAAACTACATGATAAATTTTATAGTTTCGCTGTAAAAAGAGGTGACTCGTTCTATTAGTAAGTGAATTTCACTTAGAAAAAACAGAAAACCAACCATAAATACCCTGCAAATTGATACGTTTCTCAGAAAACACAACTAAGATATACATGTGGATAGACATATATAGAATAGATAATTCAAAGCAGATAAATAATGATACATGATTTTTTTTACATGAATCATGATACATGATGGACAGCTAATTAACAAAGTTGACACTAGTTGTAGAATTCAGATCACAGACAAAGTGAACCCGTACTGCTGGTTGTGTCGTCGGCTGGTTTAATTAGAAAAAGTGGTTTGGGCACTAATATCATGTTTTTTCATGGATCAATAAGATGGTATGGTATGACGGCGAAGCCTTCAACCTCATCGTCCTCCTCCTTTCCGGTGGCAGCGACTCTGATGCGTTGTCTCTCGCTATCGCGTCTTTCGCTAGCTGCCGTGAAGCTCTCCCACTGTATCCTTGACAACTCACTCAACTCCTCGTCGCTGTCTAGGTAGTCCTCATCGGCCTCCACATAGCCCTTCTCGCTCAGTTCCTTGATGATTTGTGCCTGGCGCGCCTCCATCTCATCGTTGTCCTTGCGCCACATGGCCACTGTCTCCTCATGCAGCCGCCGCATCTCCTCCATCTGCTCTGGCGTGTAAAGATGACTCATGCTGTCCAGGTACTCCATGCCGCCGAGCTCTTCCCTTTTCATTGACAAGATGAAGTTTACGTCTGCATTTGGCATCCGAACCTTGCGTTTAGGAACACCACCTTTCTTTTCCTTTTCCTTTTCCTTTTCCTTTCGGGCCCGTAACTCGTTGATGGCTGCCTCTGCCATCGCCGCTCTATGTTCCATTAAAGATATAAATTCCTCCGCCCCCAATTCTTCTTCTTCTTCTTCTTCATCGTCAACATAGTTGGAGTCAGAATTCACCCCTCCTCTTCATGGTCTTCCCCCTCCTCCTCCTTGTCGAAGTTGGAGTCAGAGTCGACTAGTTTGGCGCGCATAGGATTCGCCCGATCTCTCTCTCCTTGGATCCCATCCGCGCCGTGGTCATCGTTGGCGAGGTGGTTGTCGTCGGCCTCGACATAGGCCTTCTCGCCCAACTCGTGGATGATCTGGGCTCACCATAGAGAAAAGAAGAAGACACTTCATTTTAAAATTCCACAATAAATTCCTAAATTGTCTATCAATTATGCTACTACTCCAGTATTGAAAAGAATGGCGCCATTCTAAATCGAAGTAAGGTATGTCTTCCAAACCTCATCGTTGGACGCTGCCACATCTTCCTCTACCTCCTCCCTCGGCTCCAGGACGGCATGACGATCGGTGGTCGAGTCGCCTGCATCCATGGTCAGCTCCTTCAAATTCCTCTCCAGGTTGAAGTCCTCTGTGGTGGAATTAATAACTTCGGTCATCACGGGTGGACTCACCAGCTTCGTCTTGATACGATACGTCTCCAGGTTGTGGATTTGACCCTGGATCTCGACGAGGCCACCGGATTTAAAGAGGAGGAACCCTAGCGCAGTCGGCCTCCTCTTCTCCGTTGCTGTCGGACGGAATCGGGAGCAGATTCAACGTCGGAGTCCGGTTCCAATTCCAACTTAGGGCCCCGGCTGCATCGAATCCCATCGACAGATGATGTTTTGAGCTCCAAAGACCCGACCACAAGTATGTGCCAGCCCAATAATGTCCCTTTTTCGATTTTAATTTTATAACATATATTTTATAAAATAAAATAAATGTATAATCAGTCTAGACATACAAAAATTAAGGAAAAGGTTCAATTTATTCTGTACAAATATCCACAAAGAAATATTCCCTTCCTGCAACGAAAAGATTCAGTTTTTCTAATCCTAAAAAAATAACCAAATACAAAAATTAAAATCAGTTCGAACATAAAACATAGAGGAAAGAGTGTTCTGTTGCCGCAATAATACTAATACTAGAAGATAATTTGTTGATTGCGTGTGTTATGATGATACTAAACATATTATAGACGTCACTTTCTTATTTCCAACCAAGGCTCACCATCCAATCTTTTATCAAAAGCGTGAATCCATCAAAAGATTTCATCATAGAATTCAAGACAATGACATAATAAAAATCTCGTATTCAATTTTAAATTAAAAAACTCAACTGAACGAGAATACTTTAAAATTAGAAAGTTTAATAAAATTAGGGATATATTAGTTCTCAAAACGTCAACTAAGCGCGTCTGGTTATAGCGTTAAAACGAAGTATCGAGTTATTGCGCATTTCATGATTAAAGTTTGTTGGAAGGACATCTACTATATGAGTTGAATGGTTGGATCGTGAAGTCGACAATTATGTACTACAATGTCTCGATTGTAGGCTCACAATAAAATCATATATCATCGGCGTATTAAGTATACAAAAAATTACATTCATTCCTAGAAAACAAATATTAGTGACGTTCGTGTACTGGGTATGCAAAAAAATTAAAAGATGAGAGAAATTTAATAAAAAAAGAAAGAAAATATAATTTACATAAAGGAGTGATCAAATTCAAATGGAATTATCAATTAACTCCTATAGCTTTCACCCCCTTTGATGGTTAAAAATAAAAATAAAAAATAATAATTTACATACATGGCCAAGGGGTATAATCAAGTTAAAATTGAATCCTCAATTAATTTACATACATGGCCAAGGGTAAACCTACAGAGAAGAAAAAGCTATCTCCGGCAGGCAGATTCCACCGGGGAGATCACCTCCCGGAAGGGGAGATCATCGCCATCGTCATCATCATCGTCACGGGCATCATCGAGATCATCATCAACATCATCCCCAACATCAGCACCATCTCCACCTCCATCCCATCTCACCTCACAAGTCCAACTTGTGTTGTAATCCGTACTATCTATCCTCTCTACTTTACCGGTTTTGATTACTACTTTGTGGTGAATGCTATTGAGTTTTGTTGGAGAAATATTATTGTGTTCAGATTGTTTGCCACCCATCTATCACCTCTGATCATGATCTCTTTTATGTCTTGTGAGTAGTTACTTTAGTTCTTGAGGAGATGGGAGAAGTCTAGTTGTTAGTAGTCATATGACGTTGAAGTATTATGTGTTGCTTGATACTTAAGTTGTGTTGTTATTTTCCTAGTGGTGTTGTGTGAGTTGAACACCCAACACTTCGCCTTATTAAGGACCTAGGGGAATACATTGTGTACAAAGAATGCTTATGGTGGGTTGCCGGAGTGACAGAAATCTGAACCCCAGTTCGCACACTTTTGCACAAGAGATTTATGGATCCTCGATCGTAATATTGTGGTTAGGCTTATGCCTTAATTACTACCTTGTATTTGTGGATGCTTGCAAGGTGTGTAATCATAAGAGTGCACTTATCTTAGTCTAGAAGGTGTACTAGCATTGATCCACCCACCGACACTTATCGATACAATACATACTACTTGGCGGAATATGGTGAAAGTAACTTGACTATCTCTGAAGTGTGCCCTCGAGAACGCTTTAGCTTTTATAAGTTCAGTTCCTAGGATTATCCTTGTGAAAGGATTGGGCCACTTGCTACTCCTCAGTTATCCTTTTTTACTTTGCTTGTATTTTACCTTTCTGTTGCTTAAACCCAAAAACCCCTAAATATTTACCTTTCAGTGTGTGCAGCCTTTTCCTTATCCAGAGTCACTTGTCAATACCTTCTGCTCCTCGTTGGGATCGACATCCTTATTTATCGAAAAGCTACAATTGATACCCTAGACTTGTGGGTTATCAAGAATCATTTATTGGCGTGGTTGCCAGGGGAGGCATCCCACTAAACCTATCCAGAATATCTCGCTGTTATTAAGTTGCGAGCCCCACCCAAAGTGTAAACCCAAAGCAACATACAACTGCATTAAAAGAACTTTGCGTAAAGTAAAAAAATTCCTTGCACCCGCAAGTACAAACACCGTTGTTTTCCCCCTGGTGGCAAAAACACATCCCCTAGACTCATGTTTCTGTCACTCAAGCTAGTCATTGGGGGCATAAACCCACAATCATGCATAACGCTCCCTCTTGGAGTTACGATCCATCACTTGACCAAAGTAATAAAAAGCAACGGAGAACATGCAAAAATTACTCAAAAACATAAATATAAAAGGAGAAGAACCAAATATATTACTCATCACAATCTGAACATAATCTCATAATTCATCAGATCCCAGCAAACTCAACATAGTAACAACAGAAAAATTATATATGTGTCTTGATCATGTAGGGCAGCTCACAAGGTCTAAACATTGAAGAACAAAAATGGAGAGAAGACATCACATAGCTACTGATCATGGACCCATGGTCCAAGGTGGACTAATCACGGCTCATTCGGGAAGCGTCCATGGTGGTGGAGAAGCTCCGGAGGTCAATCCTCCCTCCGACAGGGTGCCGGGCCAGGGTCTCCTGGCAGCCCCGATCTTGGAAGTGCGGCGGCGGCGGAACAGAGGGGAGATCGCGAAAAGGGGTTCTGTCCTCGAGGTTTCGGGACGAGAGGTAAAATATAGGCCGAAGGGGGGCCAGGAGGTGGCCCCGGGTGTCCAAACGACCACCCGGCGCGGCCACCAGGGGGGTCGCGCCCCCCGGGCGCCTGGACCCCTGGTGGCCCCCCTCTGGCCCTACTTCGGGGCTCTGGAAGGTTTCGTCTCGCTGATTTTTTATATATTTTCCTGGAATTGTTTGGGCACTTTAAGTAATGAGAAAACCTGAAATACAAAAACAGCAGAAAACGGAAACTTGCATTGTGGTGCACTGAGTTAATAGGTTAGTCCAAATATGATCAAAAGTATAAAAGTGCATCAAAAACATAGCAATGTCACCCAAAACATGCATGGAGCAAGCATAAATTATAGAGGATGCAGGTCACCAGTATTGCTCGCACATTTTTTACTAATAATGCCTTCACCACATGTAGTGTACTGAGTGTTTGCTGATAGCCTAAGATAACCATAATTATTGATGCGGCGGTGACGTGCTACACGTTCGTATCACACATGTCGTTATGTGCTCCATAGCCCTTACCTGGGCTATTTTATTTGGGGGTTCACCTGGGCTATTCCGACCTCCATACTCAAGTATTGTTTCCTTATGCCTTTATATTCTTCCGTTTTCGGCATCTTGGTAAAAATCAAACAAAAAATGTATCACCATGATAAAATAGAACAAACAGTAAAACATAAAAAAAATTAACATTATAAAAATGCACATAATTTGGAATTATCAGGCACCAACATATAAGGTGCCCTCCATCTTGCTCTATAGAATGTCAGAATAACATGTAGTTATCTAGCCTTGTAAATAGCATGTGTGTGTTCGCATGGATTATTCATGACTTAGAATGTCGAAAACCTTTTGATTTTATTTTGTATGTTGGCTTTCGCCAAGATTACATATTAGAGGTAAATTAGTTTCTAGATTTTGTTGTTCTTCAGACGAAGCATGCAGTTCATTCGTAATATTTATGAGTAATGTAATGTTCCTTATATCTTATTATCCCCACCATGTTGTTCTACGGACAAAATGTGTTATGTTCTTGTAGACAAGGCAAGTACAATCGCACATGTGTTGGTGGAAAAACCGTCAGAGATGGATCTTATTATCGCACAAATTTTATTTAATCAAATTGTTTACCTAGTAGAGCACAAAATTCTCACCACAAAAGCATATGCGTTGTCATGAGTCATTACACACGATCTGCGTCTGGAAACATGTGTGCACTATGCACACGGTCCCTCCCTGAGCAATGTGTGCGTTGCGATACATCATCAGATTTTTTTAATAAAAACAGTTTTCCAAAAAGGCAAGAGGTTCATGATTTCGAACTGTCTGCATTTTCAGTTTATCACATACATTTCTTTCTCCAAAATTTGGGTGCTTTGTATTTCACTGATTTTGTATTCAAAATGTGTTTTATGGATCTGTCTTACATACGTTTCCTGCTTTAGTAATTGTTTTTTTTCTAGCATTTGAGATAGTTGCATCGCACATATTTCGATACAATGATGTGGGATATGTGTCTTAATAGCACTATTGTGCACTATGATTCAAAGTCAACATGTAAAAAAGTTTTACAAATTGACAACCAACTTCTGTATCTATGCTAGGTCGTCTTGAGCAATCTACGGATCTTGCATCGCGATATCATTGCGAGACATCTTCTTGATAGGTCACACAAATCACTTTTATGATGCACACAAATATTGATAAGCTACATTTCTAATGGAAAAATGAGTGAGAAAAGAACATGTGCCCACTACTACTGCCTAATCATATACAATCAAGATATTTGTTAGACCATGGTCTTTGAAGACCTCTACAAAGATATATAAGGGAACACATGTATTTCACAATTCAAGCAAATGCCAATTTGTACCTTTTTTCATATTTTAACACATATAAAATTTAACGAAAGATTTAAGGGATCATGTATCCAAATAAAACTAATAAAAATAATTTTACTAAAAAATACTTAATGAGTTTAGCTCAAATGTTAGTTAAATAAATCATGTTAAAAATATATAGAAACAATATATATATGTAAAATATGTTCTATAAATATAATTTGATGTTAAAGTTTTATAAAATGAGTCTGTATCGCTGGTGTGTGTAGTAAATTGGCCAGCCGGCGCGGGGCCCACTCTCCTGTGTTGGACTGGCCACTTGAGACGCTTATTTACTGCAAGCTGGCGGCGGTCAAAATTAAACTCGAAGCCCGTGCCATTTACCTCCCACCTAGCCCGGCACAGATACGCACGCACAAGCAAGCCCCCACCACAGTGAAAACTTGAAGGGGCCATTTCTCTCCCAAGCGAAAGCGCAAGAACAGAAGCGCAAGGAGAGCGCAAGCGAGCAAGAACAGAGAGAGGCACTCTTTCTTTCTTGGCCAACACTTCGAGGGATGAACAAGGGGCGCGGCCAGCCTTCTTGCGGAGCACGAAAGAAGGAGACGGCTCCCTCACTGACCCGTGGGGCCGGCCCTTTCCACTGCCATTCCCTTCCGGCGCAGAACGATGGGAGGCGCTCTGACAGGCGGGCCATCCATCGCCGCCGGTATAAAAACCGGCGCCCCCCCCCCATCCTCTCTCCTCCCCTCCGCCCGTTCCCCCCCACGCCCGAGCGCTCCACCGATTTTTTTGCTGGTTTGCCTCGAAATCCCTTCTCCCCCCAGATGCTTCCTGAACCTTAGGGTTTGCTCACGGGCTCGCCCTTGCAGGTTCTGCTCGCCTGCAGGCTCCAGATGGCGGCCTTCGTTAGATGTGCTCGGGCAGGGCGCGGCGGCCATGGCCGCGCAGAGGGGAGGCAGAGGGGCCCCGCTGTCCACGATGTTCCAGTTCCTGCTGCAGTCCCCGTCCCCGTCCCTGCTCAGATGACGCCCTCCACCTCCTTCTGTCCCCTCCTCGATTCTGGTGGCTACCCTCTTTGACTGGTCGTCTTAGGTCGCCATTCCCGCCCGTGCTCCACGCTCTAGAGCTTCCTGCTAGATCTGTGCACCGAGATGACGTTTTTTTTCCAGGTGCAGCATCTGCATCAACAATTAGATCGATACTCATTTGCTTGTCATCTGTATGCTCTTGCTTGTCCCCTTGTCGAATATTAAATCTAGCAGCATGCTTCCCCTCATAGAGTCACCATCTGTCAGTAGTGCCACTGATGCTGCATGCACCGGCGTAGGGAGATCAATAGAGCTAGGTGTGCTAACACGCACCGGCATACTAGTGCCACTGATGCTCTTGCACTTTGAGCCCGCTACGGGTTCAGTTAACTTATCAGCAGTAGTTTCAGTCATCTGAACTACAGGCGTGACACAGTCATGATGGGGTTGGGCCCTAAGTTTTTGAGTTGGTTTGACTGAAACTGCATCTCTCAATGCATCTCCCCAGTGCTTAAAACTTCTGTAGCTTTTACGTTGTAATCTCAGAATGCAGTTAAACTGCTCTGCTTTGCAATCTTACCATTTTGGTTGTAATCTCACAATGATGTAAGCTCCTCTGCAATCTGAATCCCACCATCTGTTGAAACTGCAGTAGCCTGCTAGGTTGTAATTTTACAATGGCACCTTGTATCTTCTTAATGTAGGAACTTGTTAGGTTTGGTGTTCCTCAAGGGCTTCTTCCCCAGGCACTTGTTGTAGTCACCACGCTTGGTGGTCTTGTTGACTTGTACAACTTGATGATGCCAATCAAACATAGATAAATATAAATGCCCATCTATTTAATTGTGAAAATGTCAGAATGCTAGAAATTAATACTGAAAATTGTTTATTTTAAATTGGGATAGGTCATGTGTGTGAAAATCCTCTATTCATGTGTTTGTTGCCGATATCTGTACAAGCACGTCAATGATGAACATGGTAAGGAAATGCCAAATATATAGAAGAGACTGCTTAAGAGCGTTGGCGTGCAGATGAAAAGATAAAGACAATCAAGGATGTTGGAGGCTACTATTCCTCTATATGGTATCAGCCTTCTCGATCCCCTACCCCCCCTCGATGCCAGATCAGCACCTCCCTCTCGCATTCACCGCATCCTGCTGGTCCCGATCATCTTGTTATTTACTCCCGATCCCTGCCCGATTTCCCCCAACGACAACACACCATCCCCCATGGATGTCACCTACCGTTGTCCCGAACCCACCACCTGCTGCTCCCAATCGATCTTCCTCCTCTGATTCACTGTCCACCTCATGTCGAGACCCCTCTCCAATCAGGTTCAGCCCCTGACACCTGCCACCCCTCCCTGATCCAGCCGCCATGTCTTCCTCTAGTGTCCGCATCGCCACTAACCCCTTTGCCTACTCTAATTGTTCTAATCCAGAGGTTCACAATGACGCCCTCATTCGCATTGTCCCCCTCCTCGATCACATCCCCGTCAAACCCTCCCAACAAGAGTCCAACTACTATGCCTGGAAGACCTACTTCAGTCTTCTCTTCCAGGAGTACAACCTTCATGATCACGTGGATGGTACCACCGACCTTCTGGCCATGGGTCGCGAATCCAACTGGATGGCCATCGACGCCGCCCTCATACGTGGTTCTTCCTCACCGTCTCGTCGGACATCTTCCACACCGTTGTTCATGGCGGGGATGATGCCTACATGGTGTGGACCAAGATCAATGGCCTCTTCATCGACAACAAACTTCAGCGGGTTGTCTTCCTGCAGCGGGAGTTCTTTGGGTGTCATCAAAATGACTCCACCATCGATGCTTAGTGCCTTCGCCTCGAGACGCGACGAGCTTAATGACATCGGGTTCAAGGTTGGGGACGAGCTTCTTCCCTCCACCCTCACCACCAGCCTCAGTAAGGACTTGGGAAACGCTGCGTCCAACCTCACCCTCATGGCGAATCCCCAACTACGAGCAAGCGGCGACCTATCTCCGCCTTGAGGACGGCGGATGAAGAGCACACGCAAGCGCGTCGTCCACACTGCCCTTGCCGCTGGCCTCTCTCGTGATGCCTCAGCACCGCCGCTCCCGCGCCGGTCTATCAACCGCGCCCCCCGCTCCAGCAGTCGGCACCACCCCAGCAGCAACCGTAATCGCGCAATGGCGCAATGGTGGCAATCGTTGTTGTGGTCGAAACAGCGGTCAGCAGTAGCAGCCACCGGACTTTACCAACCAGCAGCCACCACCACCCTGGAGCATGTGTACAGCATGCCCGTGACACGACCCCCCAACCCGGGTTTTCCTGGGCTGCATCCTCAGCAGCATCAGTCGCTCCTTGCCACACCGCCGCAGCCAAGCTATGGTGGTAGCCTGCTGCCCCGGCCCCTACGCCGCGCCGGTTGCCTTCAGTGTCGCGTGGAACATGTCGTTGCTGCAGATGCTGGGGTGGCGCTAGGCTGGCATGCCCTACAGGTAGGGTCATCCGAATGCCGCTTGATTTCCCTACAGGTAATGTTAGATTCTACTCCGTATACATACGTAACAGATCTTCTCCCAATCGATCGATCTTGTTGTATTTGCCCGATATCACTAGTCGCGAGCCCGAGACAAATCTCGCTGGTGCGCAGCGCAAGTCAGCCGTCGCTGGAGCGTGGTGCTTCGCCGACGTACAGACCGGTCAACGATGGCCGGCGAGGACAGTTCCGCTTCCACCACGACAGAGCACGAGGAGGCGACTAGGAATCCCAAGGGGTTGACCCAAGACGAGGAAGACGAGGAGGCGGCTCATGCGGCCTGGGTCGGGATCGTGGATCGGGCTCGGGCTCGGCAGAGGACCAGGTTTGGCGGTGCTAAACCCTTGGCTCGGCTGGAAGATGAAGACGTCATCTTCGTCCTGTCGCTCGAGAGGAACGGCGTCGACTACCTCGACGACCAGGGGTGCCGGTACATGCCGGAGAAGACCAAGGATATCCTTGACATGTTCCTCATGGACGAGGATGATACAGAGGTGCGGCAGGCTGGGTGATGCGCGAGCTACGCGACAAGGGCTACGCCGAGACCGACGGTTACCGCCTGGCCGAAGACGACGAGTACATAGAAGAGGCCAACGAGTGGACCAGGATACAGTGGGAGAGACTCATGGCGGCCAGCCCGAGACGCCGATCCTGCTCGCATGAGTGTCGATCGGCATCGAAACTAGCGCCGACTCAGAGTCAGAGGACGATGATGACTACTAGGAGGAGGAGGCGAAGGAGCGTGAAAATTCAGATGACGACCGGGCAAAGACTAGGAGAGGAGGATTGATTATGTTTGTTGGCCTGTTTTTGTGAACCTCATGATCGTATCAAATGTGATCATAGGTACGCATACTCCCTCCGTCGCCGAGTTGAAAGCACTCGGCCGATTCCTGCGTGCGCCCGAAGTCGCCCCGTCCAATTGCACCGGTGAGACATGGCTAATCAGATTTTGGTGCCTAGAAAAAAAAAGATTTAATAGGGAAAAAAGACAATGCCCCGGCGAGATTGATCTACATGATCTTCGCCGGGGGCGGTGCGGCGAAAGCAGTGGTGGCTAAACCCTAGGCTGCGGAATGAACCGCTCTAATACCATGAAAGATTACATAAATATTGATTGTATTGATTTGAGCTTCAAGGAACTGTTTATACATGATCCAAGACTTGAACTCTAAGAAGTCTAATAGAGATAGGCTAAAATTACAATTTAAACTACGTACCTAATCTAACTTGCCTAGATACACTCTAATATGCACATATATGTACGTACGTGACGGACACGAAGAGAACAGTCATGTTGTATTCTACTCCGTACGTAAGTGAGAGATCTTGTCCCGGTCGATCTTGTTGTATTTGCCGTGGCTGGCTGTTTCTGTTTGCCAATTATCACTAGTCGCGAGCCCAAGACAAATCTCGCCGGTGCGCAGCGCAAGTCAGCCGTACGTCGCTAGCTCAACGGGAATTACGTACTGCGAGCCGTGGTGCTTCGCCGACGTACAGGCCGGTCAATGATGGCCGGCGAGGAGGGTTCCGCTCCCACCACCACGGAGCACGAGGAGGCAACTAGGAATCCCAAGGAGTTGACCCAAGACGAGGAAGATGAAGAGGAGGAGGATGACGACGAGCAAGAGGAGGAGGAGGACGACGATGACGACGAGCAAGAGGAGGACGAGGAGGATGACGACGAGAAAGAGGAGGAGGATGAGCAGGAGGAGGACGACCACGACGAGCAAGAGGAGGAGGAGGAGGAGGAGAACGAGCAAGAGAAGGAGGCGGCTGCCGCCGCTCATGTGGACTGGCTAGGGATCGTGGATCGGGCTTGGGCTCGGCAGAGAAGCAGGTTTAGCGGTGCTAAACCCTTGGCTCGGCTGGAGGACGTAGACGTCATCTTCATCTAGTGCAAGGAAAGGGAATATGGTTGCACACTTGTTAACTGCTCGAGTCATAGGACTTTAGACATGTGTCTCAATGGGGTGTCCCTTGGAATTTGGTATTTCAATTTTAGTAGATGATGTAATTAATTTGAGAATCAATAAAGTTGACATTATGTATCTTCCTATCGTCTGATGAGAAAACTAAAAAAACATAAAACATATATTCATTTAACTTGTTGAGGAGGTGTAACCTAGTCCTCCAAATTTGCACCAAGGTCATACAAAGACCCCTTTAGTGAGTTTGAGGACCGATGTGGAGTAGTTTCCTGAGTTTGACGACTAGATTGCGTATCCTTGACAAATTTGACGATTGTAGATGGATTTACATCTGCATTCTTTTGGCATCCTTCTTTTTATAATATGGTTAATTTTACTAGATCATATAATCTTTCCTACTTATAAAGGTTGGAGTTGGTGGTGAGTTCACATGTAGGACCATACAAATAAAAAAATGGACTTCTACCCACATGTGGGACTAGCAACTTTCAATAAACAAATGTTACTTTTACTTTGTGTGAGACCAATACCTAATAAACAAATACAGTACTATCCTATTATGAGAATAACACTTTCACAAATACACAAATTATAAAATGAAAGTACGCGACCCTAACTCACGATCATCGTCTTGATTTTAATTTCTCTTCCCAACAAGTTTTCCAGGTCTATATCATAGCACAAGAGAGCAATTTGACAATCTTGTGCATCAACTTACTCATGTCCATTCTTCTATGTTTTAAAATTTAAAATGGCATCCCACTATAAATCTTGCAAAGGACCTACTATAGTTGCTTAAGATTTTTCAACGACTATAACATGATCTTTCTTTATATTTTTGTTGTTGTTTTTTTTTACCGCGAACCATGGTACAATTGCAAAACACCATCATCTTTCGACAATCCGTTAAGTAAAGTGCTAACTTCTTGTCTTTTTTATAGCTCCGTAGCAACGCACGGGCGTTGTGCTAGTACTATGAATAGGCATTTTTTTAGTAGCACTAAGAACCACTATATTTATTTTTATTCTAGAAGAATAACAATATACATATTTTTGTGTTGTATAGATGGATGATGATCAAGCAAGTGAACTGAAAGCTCTAGAAGACATACTGAGGGATCCAAGTGTGGAGCCAATCATGTTATCTTATAAACTTTTGAAAAATCTTACAAAAGGATTTTCTAAAGAGATTGGTCGGGGTGGGTTTGGAGTCGTGTACCAGGTATGGTTTTTCATGATTGTCTCACACATATTAATTTTCCAAATATTATGTAATAGGTGGAGTGAAAAACTGTTAATTAACACCATGAGTAAAACAGGGCGATTTGGAAAATTGGGTAGTGGCTGTGAAGAAGATCATCAATACACATAAAGTTACCGAGAAGCAATTTATCGATGAGATCAAGTGTTTAAACAGTACAAATCACAAGAATATAGTAAGATTGCTGGGCTATTGTTCTAATGTACAACAGGAATTTAGGAAATGGGAAGGAAAATATGTGATGGCAGATCATTGGAATAGGTTGCTCTGTTTTGAATATGTTCCGAGAGGAAATATTCGACAATATCTTCAACAAGGTAGCATAGCTTTTACAACTTTATTTATCTATTTGCATTCACTATGAAAATTAGTACACGCCAACTTTTGAGTTATATCTTATATAGATTAAATAGTTGACACCTATTCGTCTGGTGCCTACTTCTGGTCTGGCTTACAATAGGGAGAGAACCACTGATCTCTTTCCATAGATTAATTACTTTGCGGTGCGAAACTAAATGTACATGAATGAAGAATATACCAGAAATATATACTACATGATCCTTGGCACTTGCAGAGAAACCTCATGGAGATGACTGGCCTGCACGCTACAAAATGATTAGAGGAATTTGTCAAGGGTTGCACTATCTTCATGACAAACAAATTATCCATCGTGACTTAAAACCTGAAAATGTTATGTTGGATGCTCAGATGGAACCAAAAATTACTGATTTTGGTTTGTCGAGATTCTTAGACCAAGGGACATCCACATTGGTTACTCAAGCAGCTGGGACATTGTAAGTTAAGCTAGGATGCTGACATCTCTACTTGTTAAATTGGTTTTGTGTGGTGTTACTACAAATAAACTATCACATCAATGCATGCAGGCGATATATTGCACCAGAAACCATTGATGTAAAAGAAGTATCACTGAAGTCAGACATGTATGCTTTGGGTGTTATTATGATAGAGCTAATATCTGGCATCAACCTGATATGTTTATCGAGTGTAAGGAGAAATTAACTTAATATTCTAGTTTACTTTGTTAAATTATGGAAAATTATTCATCGGTACTTTCATTACATAGAATATAAGTTGCTTCGTATGATCACAATCTGCACAGTACAATTTTGACCACTACTTCCTTTGATGAATATCTGATAGAAATTGGTATTGTGAACTTAATTTTACTGAAAAATAATATTACCATTAGCATATGACCAAAATAAAGTATACTTAATTCTTCGTTACTCTTTACTTTTCAGGTTCGCCCATTTTCCTACAATTTAGTGTCATTTTAGCAATACAAAATTATATTCAGTAAACTTAGCCAACTGAATCACGCCATAACAAATGTGTCTGCAATATACATCTGTAGTGTGTTTCCTTTATATTTTCTAATGATTATGGTCAACTGATGCTAATGTTACTTAAGTTGTAAACTTAATTAGCAGTGGGATGAATCAATAGACATGAACTGCCCACGAGCGAGCAAGTGCACTGAAATAGCTCGAAACTGCATGGACCGCGACAAACATAAAAGACCTACCATACGTCAAGTAATTAGTGACCTGGACACGCTAGAGAGCACGGTTCCATTGTCTTCCATTAGCCAGGTACGTATGATAATTCAGGCAGAGTTCTATTCTCTTGAAAAATGTTTGTTAATTTGTGCAAATCCCACACTTACAACCTGGATACTTGCATGCATAAGGATATATAGGATATATCATATATATGTATACCTACTATCACAATATATAGGATTTGGTGGAGCACGTACGTACCTAACTAGTTTAAGCACCGCTTCAGGGTATATAGGATATGGTAAGAGCATTGCTGAGATTAATGCATATATAGGATATGAGTTTACATACTTTGTCATTTTTTATTTATGCTTGAATTTTTTGTTGAGGATTGCAGAGCCATCCTATGTCGCTGGAGGTAACCGTCGTCAAGCTACCATCGAGATTATTAACTATTGCATGGGTTGAAGAACCCCAGTACTGGACATGGAAGTCAGTTTCACCCTCCGAGTCCAGGTTAACCCACTCATATTTGAAACAAAGAAAATCAACAGTAATAACGAAATATAATTAACCTGATGCACCATTCCTTTTCTTGTCCATGCTACAAGGTATGGCGAATGTCTGGAACTCCTAAGTGTGTACTATCTGAAGATCTCTCAGCTGATCGCACCCAAGGACCTGCCCGTCGCCGACACAAGCTACATGGCCTACCTCGTGTACAAGCTGGCTAAGGACGCGTCAGGTCTGGAAGGCGCCATTAAAGCAAGCACGCGCCATTTCGATGATGAAATTGCTAAAAGCATGGTTAGCCTCCACCCTAAATCACATGAAGCCGATGGGGCTGACGGTGTCACTGTCACCTACCCTGAAAAAAGGCGCGATGGCTGGTGGGAGCTCAGGCTGGGGGAGTTCTCTAATACGAGAGCGGTGACTGTGCAGCTCCTCCATGAGGACCCCAACAAAGAGATGAAGGGCCTCACAATTGAGGGCATGGAGATCAGGAGGAGTAACTAATGTAATGCTTCTGCAGCGCCACATCGATCGTGTGCCGCCTCCACTGTAATCCACGAACTGAATAATGAAGCCTAGCTTACTAAGCTTACGCCTAGGTTTCTTAGTTACGTACCATTTTATGAATTCTATAAATTGTTTGCAATGCTTGCTTTAATATTGAAGATTAGTGCTCTTTCCATGGATGCAAGATTTCAGGAGAGATGTCAAGTACTACTATTCAGGTCAATGATGTTTCGATAAAAGCACAGGTGGAAAAACAGAAAAATAAGCTATCTTCAGTCACAAGAGCAACCTCCTCGAGTAAATAAGTTCCTGTTTGAGCTGAAGCAACAAAAGTCGAATGAATTGGAAATGAAATAGTACCTGATATTTGGTGTCAGAATGAAACCCCTGCCATCCTGTCTCCTGAAAGCTCTGTTCTTGAGGAAGTGATTTACAATGAATGGTTTCCCTTGATCTTTTCTCGGAAGAAAGGTGACGATGGCCGGTGTGCGTCGATCCGCCTGAAAACCTACAGCCACCACACCAAGATGGGTGGAGGAGTGACGCGCAGTTGGTGCTCCATCCAGTGCTCCTCTTGCCTGTCGGTGCTTCAGGCGAACTGGCTGGAGGCAGCCGGCGTCACTTTGTCTCGGTTCGACCACCAAACATGCCAGGTCAGCTGCTAGCAAGGAAGGCTTTCTGCCACGTCATATTGGTAGTAGATCTCATTGTATACATGGAAGCAGATCTTTACCAATAGCCATATCTCCATAAGCATCCAAAGCTGCCTACTCATTGGTAGTGAAAACGCAATGCTCTTCCATAAAAGGAAGTTCAGTCACAAACTCACAATGCCGCCAATTTGGATCGGAGAACATACACACAAAAATGGCAAGCACATTCTTTTCCCACAAACTCATGGTCGAGGGATCGGATGCACTAAAACGAATCGATTACTTGAGCCGTTGCCTGATAGTAGAACAAGACTCCATCTTCCGAATCTTGACACGCTACCTATACACACACAAGAAAATGAAATTAGAGATTTATTGATGCACACAGCTAGTACATGACAGCAAGGCACCGTCTTCCTCCTACCTGACCGACGCCAATTTGCGCGGTGTTTACGGTTCGCACATGATCCGTCATCGCCATCTCTCCTACTGTCTGTCTTGGAGAAATGCCAGCGGCTGCAGCCTTGCCTTTGCCTTCGCCTGGGTCCACGGTTGCAGCTCCTACACCTTCTTCAGTGACCGATACTGCAGCTGTGTGCTCTCTCCGCTGTTGCGCGTTTTCACGAGATACCTGTGCGGTCCAACAATGTCAAACCATATGCAGCAGGTTCTACTAATGCAAGGAGCTGCAGAGAAAGAGAGTGCATCAAGTGCACTTACCAGCCATTCAGACACTGCGAAGTGATGAGATGACTGCCTCCTTCCCGACGAATTTCTCGGGCGTCCTTTTGTTCCATAATCAGGACACACTGCTGTTGATACTTCACTCTACTCTCAGCAGAGCAATGTGTTGTGTGTACCATGATCAGGACCCTCTCGCCCACTACAAATGGGTACTGCACTCCCTTGCCCCCAGCCAAGCTGTCAGAATCCTGCAGAAAAAGCTCACCGTTGCTCTAACAAAACAATACGAGGGTTAGAAAAACATCATGCAAGGCTGCAAATTACTAAATGTATGTTCAAAGGATCATTATATATATACCTACTTTGCCACTCCCAGTTCGCCTAAGCACATCCGTATGCTCGGCCACATCTTTCCTGCGTTTTCGACGAGCGGCGTTATGAAAGAGTCTCCTGTCATCCTTCATCTTTACCGCTGTAGCTACTGCTCTTAAAGCTGCCATATCCAAATACTGCCGACTGTAAGTGAGCAGATGAAACATATCTAATGCAGCAAATTTATATACAAGTGTTCGGTACCTATAGCAGGACAAAAAGTGTATGCTTGTAATCTAATGTGGGCTTGCTTGAACAGCAATTACATCACCAGCTGTACTAAACAACCTTTTTTTCCGAAAAGAAGGGATTCCCCCAGCTAACTGTACTAAACAACTGATTTCACATAGTAGCCCATAGCATGTGCAAAACCCGCGTCGACCGAACCGTCAGGTCTGGTTCTTCCATAACTGAGACCATATCTATCTGAACATGAATTCGAGCCCACTTTCCAAACCATAGCTCACAGCACAAATGGTGAAGTTGTAACTCAGAATTCAGATACAGTGAGTACATTATACAAACACATGCCAAATGTAGTACACACAATGCATCACACCCTGCGTCACTCTGAAAACAAAAAAAAAACTAACACCACACTGCTGTAATTAATCACAAAACAGAGTTTTTGTACTTAAGAATGGTAAACATGCATGTGGTTGGATATTACTGGTGTTGCTTGAGAGAGAGTAGCGTCTTGAAGATGCCCACTAGAACACCAACCACGGAGAAGACAGTGACAATGATTTTGAAGTTGTTGTACATGAACTTGTGCACCTTGATCCAAATCCACCTGTTGACCTTGTAGTTCTCAATGTGTCTCAAGATGCGGGCATAGGAGCCACCAGCAGGCAGGTGCTTGGTAAGGCTCTTGAAGAAGTCGAGTATTTCTTTGTTTGTGAGTTCTCCTTGCAAAAGATGCTTTGTTCGTAGCTCATGCACATCCTCCTCTCGGTCCATGAGCATCGAAAGGAGGGCGAGGTATGAGCAGACGGCCGTCTTTTCATCATGGAAATCCCCTGAGCTCATGCATACCTCTAAAGCTGCCATATTTACAAGCCAACATGCCTTTGTGCTGCTTAGCACCAGTGGTGTGAAGAAAAGCTCAGCAAAGAGGGGTCCTTTCCTGATGCCGATTTCTGTGAAACTTCCTGTGTTGTTGGCTTTCAGCTTGATGCCAATTTCAGCAAGCTCAATGGCACTTATAGATACTGAAAATGAATTGGGTTTTTTCCTAGACTTCTTCTTGATTGACGGTATATGTATTTCCCTAGGCTCCATGTCAAACTCGGCAATGTTTCGAGATCTCAAACAATTAAATGTTGAAAATACTCGATAAGTGTAGACTGTCTTGTTGGCTATTTTGGCCATCTTGGAGACCTTGATGTCTGTCTTGCTGCTTGTTTTGTAGAATCGGAGAAGATCAAGGTGATGAAATGGCATATACTCTTCATCCAAGTATGAAAGGATTTCTTCTGGTTGGTTATGATACATATGGTTTGTGAGACCGGCTCCCACATGTGAAATGTTCTTCACTAACATGGCATACACACGGTTTGTGAGAGCTTCTCCCATGTTTGAAATTTTTGTCCTCACTGGCACGGACCTAAAGTTGAGGAGGGTTTCCAAAACCAGCCAGGGGAGCTGGTTCTCCAACAGCATTACATCATTATCAATATGTAGTCTATTGTAGCGAAAAACGCGTAACAACTCTGGACGTGGCTTCTCCTTGTCAATAACAAGGGAAAATAGCAGCAAGAAACATGCATCATAGAACATCATAGCCGCAAAGTCAGCATGCCTGATACCTGCCACTGTGTCATCGGCGTAGAGATGGCGGGCCTTGTCTGCAACCTTGACGACGGCCCCATAGATCTCCTCAAGCGAGTGGCTTGATCCGCTGACAAAGTGGTAGGCGGCGACATGCTTCACCTTCTCCATCTGCAAGAGGTGGGGTAAGCCGTGGTGGTAAGGGCCGATGGCCACGACCCTTGGTACAATGTACTGTCTTCCGAGACCCTGTAGGCTTGCAGGGAACCTATGCATCCTCTCTTTTCTCTTGTCGAAATCAACCTTGAACTCTTGTGCTGCTTTCTTCAAATACTCCTCCTGAACCGGAGCCGGTGTTGCTTTTGCGAAGTCCATTCCCTCATCAACTTGCTCCTCGTGGCTTAAACAGACTTGTGTGATCTCAGAGGAGGAGAAGGCATCCCTAAACTCTTGATCAGGTGCTTTCTTCAAGCACTCCTCAACGGGAGCAGAAGCAGATGCTTGTTCTGCACAGTCAATAATGGTCTCCACTGACGAATCAACTTGCTCAAGCCTACTGCTGGGGGGAACAGAGGAATCAGCATTGAGCTCCTCGTCGGCCGCTTTCTGCAACTTCAAGTGCTGCTCAAGCTCAAGCTCAACCGGAGCCACTACTTGTTGGACTGTCGAATCACCCAGCGGGTGGCAGCTGCGAGTACCAGATAGATCTGCCATCTAGGAATGTTTGCTACTGATAGTTAGAAAGTCACCTTGGTACCGAATAGAGAAAACCTAGCTAGGGAGAAGAAGAGGTGAGATGCCCATATATACCTGGGCTGGGACTAGCTCCTGCTGATGCTCGCCGCCAGTCTCCTTGTGACTTGTGTCTCTGTGCAGCGCCAAAGAACGGCATCCTCCACGACGTGAAGCCCAAGGATGAAGAATAAGAGATGCCTCTTTGGGGACAAAAGGAGGAAGAGTGAGCTGTAGCTTTTTCTTTTTCTTTTTCTTTTTCTTTTTCTTTTTGAGAAACAGAGTGAGCTATTTCTTCTCAAATGCTGAAGTAGCTTTTTTTCTTTTTCTTTTTATAAGAAATAGAGTGAGCTGTAGCTGCTGCATATTATTCCATCCCAAATGCTGAAAAAACGACCACCCGTGTTTCTGACTAATAATTTCGAACCAAAGGATATTAGATGGGCTACGTGTTGAAATACTTTCGCACATTAGCCGTGGGACTTGGAAAGGCTACGTGTTGCATATTAGATGTTGCAGAAACGAATGTATGTAGACGTATTTCAGTACCAAATACATCCATTTCAATGACTATTAATTTCGAACCAAGGGAGTAGTTAATAGCAAGTGTTTTGCAAGTACCAACAACCCAAAACTGTGTGTGTAGCTACATTTATGTTTGGGGAAATGGTATGTAATAAATAAATAAATTGATGAAATTCCCATTGGAACATGTGAACATGTGTAAAGATATGCAGCATTTCATCAAGAGAGAAAAGGAGAGATATCTGAAAAAAAGTCCTATTTAACAAAGTACTAATTGTAGACACTGACAGGTCACACGAAGCTCTTCCATAATTTGTAGCCACCCTTTTGAAACTCAAACATGCAGCAACAAGGGTCGGTTAACTACTCCAGCCCATCACGTTGCCTCATAGCGGATACCATATGAATGCACAAGACTGCATTTCCAAAGAACTCTCGCCTTCCGAATCTCACCCTACTTGTACACATGACAGGACAAAATTAAGATCCATTGATACACAAACAAGCCTGTGTCTACCATGATGAAGCTCGGTGCCCGAACAGCGCCTACCTGACCGACACCTTGGATGATGGTTATGGTTCCTACGTGATCCGTCATCGCCATCTCCTACTGTCTGCCTCCGAGAAATGACAGAGGCTGCAGCCTGGCTTCTGTTTGCAGCTGCAGCTGCAGCTGCGACACTTTCTTCAGCGACCGGTACTGCAGCCGTGTGCTCTCCCCGCTGTCAAGCGCCTTCACAAGATACCTGTGCAATCCAAAGATTTCAATCCAATAACATATGCAACACGTTCTACATCTATGGGAGCTGCAGCATGCCGAGTCTGAATCCTCTGTCTAGTTTTTTGTGCTATGAAAAGAGAGCAAACCAGTGCACATACCAGCCATTCAGACACTGTGAAGTGATGATTGCCTCCTTCCCAACGAACTTCTCGGGCGTCCTCTTGTTTCCCTGCGAACGTTTGGCAATCAGAATACCCTGCTCTTCCTAATTCACTCTACTGTCAGCAAAGCAATGCGTTGTGTGTACCATGATCAGGACCCTCTCGCCCACTACAAATGGGTACTGCACTCCCTTGAATGCCACCGAGCTTCCAACATCCAGAACAAGCTCACTGTTCTACTGGCAAAACAATACATTAGTTATCCAAACAGCATGCAAAGGCCATAAACTACTAGGTGTATGTTCACGGGATCAGTATAACACGTACTCTGCTACTCCCATCCCGCTTCAGCACATCTGTATGCTCAGTCACATCTTTCCTGCGTTTTCGAAGAGCAGCATTATGAAAGAGCCTCCTATCATCCTCCATCTTCACCACCGTAGCTACTGCTCTTAAAGCTGTCATATCCCAATACTACCGACCGTAAGTGAGCAGATGAAACATTTTTAATGCTAGTCTGAAGGAAGGTAAATCTATGACAAGACACATACCGAGATTAGGAAACAAGGAGGATGGGTCAACTTCTCCATTGCAAATGGTGCATCTAGCCTGATTACAGTGATAAAAAGAAATAATTTGTTGGTTGGTGAGATCCCAAAGGACTGGAGTTGCAGCAAACAGAAAAGATACTTCAGGCTTGTATACTAAAATATGCCTTTGCTGTGAGAAGGTTCATCGAAATGGCACTATTCTTCTCACTATGTTCCAGTTGGATTATCTGTTACTATGGCTCTTTGGATGTCTACTAAATACTAAAATCGGATGAATACCACAATTTAAGTTAGAAAAATTAGTGATAGCACAAGTATTAGGAATATAATAGTTTACTTCAGCTGTAGCTAACAGAAAATTAAGGACTGCAATTTGCAGGAAAGTGTGACCTTTATTCTCAAATCTACAACCACAACATCGATAACTATCAGAAAGGCTGAATTTTTTTTTCCAAAGCATACCATTTCAAGGACTTTCTTCAGCATGAGGCCACCAAATGAGTGCCCGCATTGGAGAACCATAGCATCTTCAAGAAAAGCCCCGCTGAAAACAAACAAAAGATAAATCCATCACTGCATTAATCAAGTAAATCAGCGATTGTGATGCACGTCTAAGCCAAATAACTGTAACACTAGTTTGGAGAAACAGAACTATATGTACATTCATTTTAAGAAATTTCATATCTACTAGCTCCCATAAAACTTAAGATAAAACTCATAAAAATATAGAAGATATAGGAGTGAAGGACCCATGCAGAACAAGGCAGTCTATCTATGTATATGTGGCAAATAGATTTGTGATGAACAGCTACATTTCAGAAGGAACAACTTACGACAGAGGGTCTGAGAGGACACTTCTGAGCGATGGCTCACTAAGAAAGTTGCCCTGAGATTCCTGCAATCCAAATTGGCTAAACATGAGCAACATTGAAGTTCAGAACAGTTAATGAACAGAAAATGGAATATCACAGAACACCTTATTCTTTAATATTGTGGTACTTTCCTACTGTCAGAGAGTTGAGAGCTGCATAACTCTGAATATGTGGTACTTTACAGTATCTGTGTAGCTTTGGATGTATACTTACAGAAGGTTCTTCCAAATGACTGGAAACAGCATGCTCTTCGGCATATGAATCATCCATAAATTGTCTTGCAAGTATGGGTTGGTACACCTGTCGTATGCAATGCCCAACAGCTAAAATTGGAGAGCAATCCAATATAGCGTTGGCATGAGGCATTAGCCTAAAGGTGAGTGATGCCCTACAAAAAGGAAATTGTGGTTACATGACCAACTTATGTGTGCAGGAGCACAAAGAGTATAACTAAGAAAATAAAGACAAAAAATGTATATAAATCAGATGGTGAAATATTTCAGCATTTCATAACTCTTACATATTGTCACCAGTGACCCTGTACTGGGAAATAGGACGAAGACCAGCAGTAACATGACTTAGGGCCCTTCCAGTCAGAAGCAATAGATCATTTGGGCCAGAAACCACATCAGCTAGGTACCAATGGCCATTTGGGTCACAAACCTACCAAAGAAACAGCTAAACAATTATTACTTTGCAGACAAAGAGTAGTAACGGCACAAAATAAGACCAAAATCAGTTAAGCACACTACAAAAGAAGACATGAAGTAACCAACAGGAGGCTAAGAAAATTAGCGCTTTTCAACCGAAAGTAAAATAGCCAAGATCCAATTGTTCTACCGCTGCATTCAAAATTTACATGGTGAAAGGACCAGAATTTTGTTACCTCAATTCCTGGACGATCAGTGGAAATTAGTGTCATAAAACCACTGTCAACTTGAGGCATTGAGGACCTGCTGAGACATCCCATGAGTGCCTGACCACTTTGGCGCTGTTCATGAGAATATGTCACTAGCAACTCTGACGACGAGACGTCGTTAACAGGCAACGGAGTATCGTCGAGCAATTGGTTGAATACACTGGATAACAGAGCATGGTTATTAGCTATTAGAATTCTGGAAATGCGCAGAGCAGGTTAATTAATAGTGAGAGAAATTCAACTAGTGGATAAAAGGCAAGAATTGTACTCGGTACGTAAGCGCAGATGCCGTGCTATGGCCGCAAGAGCGGCACGGGCTGCCTTGCCCAAACATCTGAAAGCATCATCCATGCAAGCAGGGGACACCTCTCCATCTTCCGAAGTCCTGACATAGAGTACAATAATCCAAACATATCGGAAGCTGTAAGAGTAGCCACAAGACTTTGTCTAATCAAGCGAAGAAGAAAAGAACATCTGCAGACCGGTGACTTAATTAGATTTCATCTGACAGACCGTTATGCGCAACAATCTAGCACGCTAATCCTGGCATATAGGATGCAACTCTCGTACATATTGTATTACACGTAATGTTCAGGATATCGGTAACTGGTACATATTGTGTGGTGCTGACTAGGGATTAATCAGTGACTCAGCCATTTAACTGAATTTATCGGTAACCCATTTATTGAGAGGTTAACTAGGGTCATATTTATATATCCTAGGCTACATACCAACATGCAATGTACTAAGTGTCTAAATATGCAATCCTAGGGTACATAGCAACAAGGAAAATTGTTGCCTGGATGTTCTGATGATGTTGCAGCCGATCTGGAAGGCCATTGAAAAGTAGGGAGGGAACGGCCAGTTTTGGGCTAAAATATTCCTAGGAGTTAATTGGCCCAGCCGATAATTCGGCCTGACAACTGATAAATCAGCTTGTCAGACAAATTAACTGGACCTAACAGTTAATGGCTCGAATAGCACACTCTCGTATCAGGAGGGACCATATCAGCAGTTAACTGACCGATATTTGGAACAGTGATTAAAAGACCACAGAATGGATACATCATTAAGCAATATTCTTTAAGACTAGAGTAAATCTGTTGTTTATCACACACACACACAGAGAGAGAGAGAGAGATAGCCAACACACAAAGGAAACAAAGCAATATTCCCTAAGCAAACTAGAAATGTTCACGAACATTGTGTTTTGTCAGACAACTATTTCACCTTTGTGTTCCACTTGTACTGGGGCGCTGAGCCAAACTTGAATCTAAACTACTGAGCAACACAGAAGCACAAGATATTTCAATCAAATCGAAGACGAAGTATGCTAACAATATACTTGACATTTAGCATGCATATAGTAGTAGCACGTTGAGCCAAACTGGAATTTAATGTTCTCTACTTGACAGAATAGGAAAAGCAACTAATCCTCAAAGTGGCGATCTAATTAGCATCCATATGTGAGCCCTTTCTACGCAACAATCTAGCATGCTAACAGTACTGGCACACATGATGCAATAGTTGTACATTTTGTGTTGCAAAAGGACAAAGATATTGTATACAACATAAGCTGTCAGTTCACTCAAGAGTCTAATGCCAGAACTATCAAAAAGATGCATCCATCACCACTCCATTTCACTCACACTCCGGCGCCGCCGAAAACAGAGGAAACAGCGCAATTTTCCCTAAGCAAACTAGAAATGTTCAGAAATACACTGTCACCATTGTGTTTCACTCACTGCTCTGGTCAAACTGGACCAAACTGGAAACCAATCTACTGCGAAGTTCTGGCAGCGCACGCTATTCTGCTCAAATGGAAGACGAACTAGGCTGCTTAAAGGGTTATTAGACCTTCCGGGGCGGTAGAGGTAGGTGGCGTGGCGGCCGTGGAAGAAGGCGCGGGCGGACTCGAGGGCGCAGCGGACGACGGCGGCTTCGGAGGCGGGGATCTCGAGGACCGCGGCGCCGCGGCGGGCGAGCGAGGCGGCGAGGGCCCCGACGGCGCGCGCGTAGCCAGGGGCGGCGGTGCCGTCGTGGGGCGACACGTCGTCGAGCCGCACCCTAGCGAGCGGCGACGGCGGGGGAGGGTGGTGGCGTGGCGAGGCCATGGTGGTGGGTCATGGCGGGGCTAGGGTTCCGAGCGGCTCCATTTGGTGATTCGACGCCATTGGTTGGATTGGACTGAGCTCTCTCCCCTTTCCTTCTTCCTCGCCTGCTCAGCTCAGCTCAGCTAAGTGTTCAAAACAAGTAAATGAGGAGGGGGAATTCAAAGATGAGCCAGGCTCATCTAGTGCTACGCAAAAGATCCTCGAAAAGATATTTGAAAAAAGTTTAAAAAATAAAAAATATATGGTGAAATATGTTTATGTGTGAGATGTTTCTGTAAATTTTAGAGAAGTTCGGACTTCTGAAGAGCGCGCGGCAAAAATTCAGCCTGAAATAGTGCATAAACAGTGTCTTCTCAAGAAACTGTAAATTTGTCTTTTTTGCCGCGCGATCTTTAGAAGTCCGAACTTCTCCAAAATTTGCAGAAACATCTCGCACATAATCATCTTCCACCACAAAAAAAAATTCAAATTTTTTAAGAAATTTTCATATTTATTTAAAAAAAATAGTCTCCCGGGTGCAAATGCACCCGGGCACCGAATCGCTGCTTTCAATGAGAAGAGCATTTTTTGTTTCAACCAGGTACTATGTCACTTTTGGTTTAGAAAAGAAAATTATGGATATGTTTTTACTGATTTAAAGATACTTAATGAAAACCTAGGTTTATAAAAAGAGTAAAATGCATGCGCGCACCTAATTCAAAGTGTCGATTGGGTCTTAATTCTTTCAAATCTTTTTAAGTTGTTCATCCGAGGTCCTAAATCTATCTAACCAGCTTTGACCTGCATGCGTGACACTTTGACCGTGGCTACATAGACAGGGGTCTAACAGTGGTTGAATATTTATGCAAATTGGCCATGTACTATTTCTCCTTCTCAATCCTCAACCCCTAGGTCTTCTCCTCCACTATTTTCTCTTTGTCGTTGCTCTATCGCCATGTCTGTCGGCGCAAGTTTGGCGCAACCCTGACCTTGGCACCGACGTCTCCACCATTGATAATAACTCCTCTTGCGTCGTTGCTACCATCAGGGATGCTACCGTTCGTTGGTGCAACGCTCAAGTCCCCGCGCACTTCCCATCACGAGCAGCCCTAGCTGAAGCTCTTCGCCCTCCGCAGGCCACCGACAACTGCATCTACGCCCTAGCGCTTCCCAACTCCTCGCTTCCTCACGTTCCTTCCTTCTCCTCCTCCTACTCACTCATGGTCTCTCATTTCCCAATATCTACTGGCACAATAACCTCCATGGACGAACCCAAACTACTACTATCAAGGACCTCTGCTTCTCACCGGAGCAGCGTTGCCGTCACCGATCGCTCACCTTTGAATTCGCCAGAGGGGTGGAGAAGAGGAAAGGGACCATGATTGTGAACAAAATAGTGTTTGAGGGTTGTTTTGCAAACATGCAAGGCCGATCGTTATGCCTCATATGCCATGTTGTCCACGTGGTCACGGTCAAAGTGCCATGCAGACATGTCAACGCTGGTCAAATGTATTTAGGATCTCTAATGAACAACTTAAAAAGATTTAGGACCCAGGCGTGCATTTTGAAATAATTAGGACGCAAAGAATTAGGACTGCGCATGAATTGTAATCTTATAAAAATATGTGCTTTCGGACTAAAAGACTTGGCCCACTATTACCCTTCGAACACAAAGATGGGGTTTTGTCACCTTTCGACTCATGGGGCTTCCTAAAAAGGTTAATGCAAGGGTCACTCCACCCCCCACCCCCACCACCCCCCACCCCTCGAGATACACGGAATGATACGTGCCTTCTTGTCTTTTGTGGAAAGAGAGACTCAAACCTAATTTTAAAAGCACCGGATTATACCTAAACCTTAATCAATGCTACGGTCTTGCGAGGAAAGAGGTGACGATGATAGCGAGATATTCCCTCAAGTCGTACCTTCTTTTCTCAACATGAAGAGTGAGCCTTAGGAACAACGATGACCACCAGCGCTTGTGGGGCTCATGAGATATGGTTAACACGATGAAGGGCTTACACACCCTGACATGGCAAGACATGTTTTTCCTCGTGCCAAACTTAACCAAATGGTACTTGAACCTCTATCAATGTTCATGCTCCCAAAACCACTACACAAAGATGTCATCGAGGCGGAAACCAAATTTCTTAGAGCATAGAAAAATGTGTTCCCTTTTATCTGGACCATCACATCATAGTTCAAAGAAGTAATAGGACTTCGTTTAAAGGCCTACGTTTGAAAGTGCTATCTTGCCCTTAATTATGTTTTGATGTTGATGACAATGTACATATAGAAGACTAATTATGTTTGCCAAGTATATCTCAGGTTTTAGTCCTCATTTCGTTGTGGTGGAGGATCAACGACCATCTAATCATATCAAAGTGCTCAAGATACGGATCCAATCCATGTTGAAGCGTAAGCTTTTCGGTTTATCTTGAGTATAGGGATCCCCGCACTATTAAGAGGGAATCAATGGGTTTGTGTTTAAGATTTGCTCAAAGCTAATTAAAGCAAAAACATCTCGACACAAAATCGGAGCTAAAATGTAAGAATCTGATCACTGCTTTCAGACGTCCGACATGGTTTGGACGTCCGACATTTCAAAGTTTCGGACGTCCGACAGCCATCGGGCGTCCGACATCTCATATACCGTTTTTTCGTATGAAAGGTCAGTAGGGTTGTAAAATCGCCGGAAGTCCGACGAGTTTCAGACGTCCGACCCCTCGGACGTCCGAACTCTGTCGGACGTCCGATGTGCTACTGACCTTTTTCTTTTGGTGTTGGTTGCTGCACTCATATTGAACACTTCGGACGCCCGACCTGGCTCGGACGTCCGACATGTGAACTTTCGGACGTCCGACACCTGACGGACGTCCGACACTTACACAGCATATTGCCTCAACGGTCATTTCGTCCCTTGGGCTATAAATACCCCCTCTCCCCCACATGTGAGGGTTGACCACTTCATTTGCAAACACCCAAGAACACAAGTGCTCCCTCTCACTCTCTCCCTCACCAAATCTCATATCCCGGAGAGTTCCTTGAGAGTTCTTGACGGATCTTTCACCCAGTGATAGATCCGCTCCTTCCCCATCTTCTAACCAAAGCAAATCGCGTTTTGAGCAAGTCTTGAGCATTTCCCATTGATCTTGTTACTCTTGGAGGTTGGAGACTCCTAGGCGGGTAGGAGTTCTTCGGAGAGGAATCGACCATTGTGATTACCCCCGTTGAGTTTGTGAGGGTTTGGTGACCACCTTTAAGGTCAACCGGTAATGGTTGGGAATCGTCTTCATGGTGATATCTCAAGGGGAATAGAGTGAGCCTTCGTGGCGTTGGTGTGCCTTCGTGGTTTCCCCCACTCTCTCCGATGAGTAGCTTCCCTCCAAGGAAGTGAACATTGGGATACATCCTTGTCTTCGCGTCTTTCGGTTATCCCTACTCTTCCCCTTATTACTTGTACTACCGTATTATTTTTCCCTCACTTGCTTTAGTATATTGTGCTTATTGCTTTTCTTGTCACAACTTGTTAAACCTTGCAATTGTTAGGCTCACCTTTTCTTGTCACGACGACGATGACGAGCAAGAGGAGGAGGAGGAGGAGGAGGACGACGACGACGAGCAAGAGAAGGAGGCGGCTGCCGCGGCTCATGTGGACTGGCTAGGGATCGTGGATCGGGCTCGGGCTCGGCAGAGAAGCAGGTTTGGCGGTGCTAAACCCTTGGCTCGGCTGGAGGACGAAGACCTCATATTCATCCTCTCGCTTGAGAGGGACGGGGACGGCTACCTCGACGACCAGGGCCGCCGATACACGTCGAAGGAGTTCAAGGACATCCTTGACATGATCCTTAGGGACTACGACGAGACTGAGGCGCGGCAGGCCAGAGTGATGCGCGAGCTATGCGACAAAGGCTACGCCGAGACCGACGGTTATCGTGTAGACGAAGATGACGAGTACATAGACGAGACCAACGAGTGGACCAGGATACAGGGGGAGAGACACGAGGCGGCCAGCGCGAGACGTCGTCTTGCTCGCATGAATGTCGCCGTCGAAACTAACACCGATTCAAAGTCAGAGGATGATGATGACTAACTTGGAGAATGAGGAGGGAGGACTACGAGGATGATGAACAAATATTAGCACAACAGGATTGATTAATAAGTATATAATGTTAATGTAGAACCGAGTAAAGTCAGTTTTGAACCTTGAGTTTGTAGACCATGGTACAAATAAACCCTCACGTCTAAATCCCTGAAGTTCGTATCTTGTACTTGTCAATCCAGGTCAATTTGAACCCTCAATCTGTTTGTCACATTGGGAAAATAATCATCCCGATTCCTGACCGAGATCACTCTCCACAATTACTGACTAGTCGAAACCATATGACCTATTCATCTTCCATCTCCCAATCTCCTTGCCCCTCTCTCAGCAATCTATGCTCGCTTCATCTAGCCATCAACTGGTGCTCGTGTGTTTAAGGATAACCGTTACATTGTTTATTTGTTTATTAAGGATAACCGTGTAGCCAGCAATACACGCACACATACCAGGATAGACTTTTTACTACTCGGAAAGCATCCGATCCGATGATCTATCCTAGGATTCCTCCTATGTTTCGTTTAGGCAAATCATATAGAGCGAACGATAGCTCTATATGCACCTGGCGCGACTAACTATTGGCCATCGGATCTTTTATCACCGATCTTGAAGCATTCGAGTGGTCCACGTCAGACTCTGCATCGTTTGCGTTGTGAGATGGTGGGCGCGATCCCTTTTTCCCCTGACAACCGACCGGAAGACCTCACCCACTCATACCACCATTCCCCACTTCTCTGTCTTGGGCGGCCGACGAGAGCTTCGACTAGGTTGGCAGGGACGATAAGGTGCAGGAAGGCTGCGGCGACGGCGCCAGTGAGGATCCTCATCCCGCTATCCGCGATGAGCTCCTACCCTCTCCACCAATCACTCTTGTGGTCATGTCGCATGGGCCGTAGATCGATGGAGCGGTCGATGGAAGAGCTCCGGCTTGGGTCTGCAATGGCGGCAAGCTCCAGGCGGTGTGCGACGGCAGCGCTATCGAGGAGCCACTCGGCACAAATGTGCGCTAGTCGACGCATCGGCGGAGCCGTGATTGGATCGGAGCGGCGGCGGCACAGATGCGCCCGAGGACTCCAGCCGGCTCGTCTTCAACCTTGAGGTGAGTTTCTTCCTCCCTTCCTATCTCCCTTCCCCCTAAATCTGGTTGTGCCGGTGACTGGTGAAGTGGTGGCGTGCGTGGTGGTGCTCTGCTCGTCTTCAACGTAATTAGATTGTTCAAATGACCATAAGCACATAGCATATGCCAGTTTTGTACTATTAACTGTAGAATTGATCTTAAGCACATGGCAATTTTATCTAAATTGACCGCGAGCAAATGACAACTTTGGTCCAGCATGAGCATGACTATGAACCATGTTTTTTTTTTGCTTTTCCCTTACCATGACAAACCTAAAGGAGTACCACGCGTGAATAAGTGGAGGAAGCCTCGCTATGGCATGCAAATTTTGAATGTTGATGCATCGTTCTTGGAGATGGGATCGGAGTGGCGGCGGCACAGATGCGCCCGAGGACTCCAGTCGGCTCGTCTTCAACCTTGAGGTGAGTTTCTTCCTCCCTTCCTATCTCCCTTCCCCCTAAATCTGGTTGTGCCGGTGACTGGTGAAGTGGTGGCGTGCGTGGTGGTGCTCTGCTCGTCTTCAACGTAATTAGATTGTTCAAATGACCATAAGCACATAGCATATGCCAGTTTTGTACTATTAACTGTAGAATTGATCTTAAGCACATGGCAATTTTATCTAAATTGACCGCGAGCAAATGACAACTTTGGTCCAGCATGAGCATGACTATGAACCATGTTTTTTTTTGCTTTTCCCTTACCATGACAAACCTAAAGGAGTACCACGCGTGAATAAGTGGAGGAAGCCTCGCTATGGCATGCAAATTTTGAATGTTGATGCATCGTTCTTGGAGATGGGATCGGAGCGGCGGCGACACAGATGCGCCCGAGGACTCCAGCCGGCTCGTCTTCAACCTTGAGGTGAGTTTCTTCCTCCCTTCCTATCTCCCTTCCCCCTAAATCTGGTTGTGCCGGTGACTGGTGAAGTGGTGGCGTGCGTGGTGGTGCTCTGCTCGTCTTCAACGTAATTAGATTGTTCAAATGACCATAAGCACATAGCATATGCCAGTTTTGTACTATTAACTGTAGAATTGATCTTAAGCACATGGCAATTTTATCTAAATTGACCGCGAGCAAATGACAACTTTGGTCCAGCATGAGAATGACTATGAACCATGTTTTTTTTTGCTTTTCCCTTACCATGACAAACCTAAAGGAGTACCACGCGTTAATAAGTGGAGGAAGCCTCGCTATGGCATGCAAATTTTGAATGTTGATGCATCGTTCTTGGAGGAAAGTTTCACGGGTGCATGTGGAGCAGTTATTCGTGATCACACGGGTAGTTTTGTGGGAGCATCAACTGCAAAACTACTACACTCACCTGATGTGGAAACCGTAGAGGCTGGGTTGGTGCATGGCATGAAGTTTGCTCTTAGTCTGTGTATTTCTAAAGTTCTAATCTAGATGGATAACGCAACAAGAGTGGAAGCCTTGAATACGAACACTGGACAATCGATGGTTGCAGCACCGGTACTGGAAGAATGTCATTTACTTATGGAAAATTTCGGGGAGGTTTTTATTGAGCATTGCAATAGAGAGTCTAATCTGGTAGCTCATGTGCTAGCGCAAAAGGGACGTGTTGATCCTCCAAACTTGTGGATGGACACACCTCCTAGCTTTATTTCTAGGTTTTTGGCTGACGATGTAAGCATAATTTGAAGTAATAAAGCCAGACTTGAAGGCCTTCCCCTAAAAAAAAGGATATAGCGCAGTTAACATCACTTATTAATACATAGACCAGCCCAATTAATTAACACTTTTTGGTCTGCTGGTTCAATTGGTGACCAGTGCAAATTATTATTAGTATTGGGAGCTCAGGAGTTTGAATCCTGAGATTATCAGGTATTTTTTGCCAACTGCTAGCCACATGAGAGAGGTTTGGGGCGTTGAAATGCGATTAATGGGCCGAGGCGGTGAGGTCGTACCGCCTAGTCTAAGATTGAATGCAGTAAACCTTTTGTTTTTGCTGGAATTCAGTGGACTGTGGGTTGATTAACATAAAAGGAGTTTTTTTTGGGAAATTGCCATGACGGACCGAGAAATGCGCATTCCTTTATTTTAAAAAAAGAGAGAGCAAATGTGCCTGTGCATTGCAACCAAATAAATAATATGGATGTGTTAGGAATCAGAGTCGCATGAAAACTACTACTCGGAGGAGGAGGATGCAAGAATCCAGATGAAGGACAAATACTAGCAGAACAGGACTGATTAAGTTCGTTGATGTACGTGTCAAATCTCTAATGTGATCCTCATGGTCATACATACATATTAAATCTTGTTAATTTTGCATCCTTAGAAAAAAGGAATTATTTGAGCATATTGATTTTTCGCTTTTTCTGCGATGCATAGACAATAAAAGACAAACATTGGCACTAGGCACATGGGTTAATAGGTTAGTCATAAATATGTTGTAAAATGATATGAAAGTGTGTTAAAACATGTAGCAAAGTCCATATTGCATCATCGTTTACGATAGCTGCAATTTATTTCTTTTGTTTTATTTTTTTTGTTTCAATTTTCTTATACGTTTAACCTTTCATAAACAGCAAAACAGAAAAATTAATAGCCTTCTTAACTCGTTGGAGATGAGAGTATTTGTGTTCGTGTGTTCCTAAATAACCGTTATCGTAGTCGCTGGCCCTCGCGTAATTGGACGTTGCGGAGGTGTGCAGGTAAGCCTGCCGATATCTGTTGATCTATATTCGACCGCGTTATTGATTTGGAAAGCTACACGGACACATGCACATATATGGAGGTGTTTGTTTTGGGACTTTTTGCCTGTAACCTGTTTACACCGTAAACAAAAAACATTCCGACCGTTTGGTACAATCTCGTAGTAATCAGTTACTTCGTAAACAGATTCGATCTAGCCATCCATCGATACAGCTCATCTCCCACCGGTAACGGTTCCTTTACCGTGGCCTCGTTCGCCCCCCTTCTCGAGCGATCCTCCTCCTCCAGTGACGCCGCCGCCGTCCTCACTTCCGGTACAGCGCCGCCGCCGCCCTCAGATCCGGTCCAGCGTCGCCGCCGTCGTCCTCACATCCAATACAGCAGGTGCTGAAGTAGCAGGTGTAGCAATAGGAGTGCAGATAAAGTCACTGTTGTTATGACTAGTAAAGTCACAACTTGGTGTTCTCAGAGGAACCCTTAGTAGCAGCAAGCCAGATAACTATTTTTTTAATTTTTGATAAAAGACACTAAAGCAAAAACTGAAAGGTAAACAAACAAGACTAAAAAGCAAAGATAAAAGATAGTGTGCAACTCTCTATCTTGAAGTGCAGAGTCCTCAGCAACGGCGCCAGAAATTTGCTTGATGCACGAGATAACTTCTCGCCCCTCGTTGGTTACCCCAAGTGGAAGGTGAGATGTAGATAGCGGAAAATTTCCCTTAGCGAAGATGCTAAGGTTCAGGATCGACCAGTAGGACTTCAACAACGATAAGTAGGTGGTGAAGTGAACAATGGCGCCGTTCACAACCCAAGGTTGCTTACTTCACCTGGACCTGCACACACAACAAATAAATTTGCTTCCCAACGAGTACAGAAGAGTTGTCAATTCCTTCGGCCTTGTTGTTTACAAAGGATAAAACACATGGAATAATAATGATATTGATAGCAACGAAAAAGTAAATAAATCAGTAAATTGATAGCGAGTGTAAACAATGTTGGAAATATGGACCGGGTCCTATGATGTTCACTAGTGATGTCTCTCTCCCAAAAAACGATAAAATAGCCATGCGAGGTAAACAAATTACAGCTGGGCAATTGACAGGATTATGTGCGCAAACCAATGCTAATTATGCTATAAAGAAAGGAAGAGGCTCAAAAGTATGGGCGGTACGCCAAGACAAGTAGACCGAATCCATCTGCATCTACCTACTAATCATCCACCTTGAGATATCTATCCAGAACATCTCGTTGGTATTAAGTTGCGAATTCCACCCAAAGTATAAACTCACAGCAACAGACAACTGCATTAAAGAACTTTGCATAAAGTAAACAATCCTTGCACCCACAAGTACAAGCACCGTTATTTTCCCCCTTGTGGCGACAACACATCCCCTAGACTCATGTTTCTGTCACTCAAGCTAGTCATCAGGGGGCATAAACCCACAATCATGCATAACGCTCCCTCTTGGAGTCACTACCTACTACTTAGCCAAAGCAATAAACAGCAACGGGAAACATGCAAGAATTACTCAAGACATAAATATAAAAGAAGAGAATAAAATATATAACTCAAACACAATCTGAAATAATCTCATAATCCATCGGATCGCAACAAAATCAGCATAGCAACAGCAGAAAGATTACATAAGTGCGTCGATCATGTAGGGCAGCTCACGAGGTCTAATCCATGAAGAACAAAGAGGGGAGGAGAACATCACATAGCTACTGATCATAGACCCATGGTCCAAGGTGGACTACTCACGGTGCATCCGAGAAGCATCCATGGTGGTGGAGAAGCTCCCGGAGGTGATTTCTCCCTCCGGCAGGGTGCCGGGAAGAGGTCTTCTGGTGCTCCCGATCTTGGAAGCGCGGCGGTGGTGGAACAGAGGAGAGATCGCGAAAAAGGGTTCCGTCCCTGAGGGTTTCTCATCACGGGGAATAAATAGGAGAAGGGGGCAGCCAGAGGTGGACCAGGGGCTCCAGGCGCCCCCCTAGCGCGGCCAGGGGTGGGGCCGCGCCCTCTGGCCGCCTGGGCCCCCCCTGGGCCCCCTTGGCCCCCTCTTTGGCTCTTATGGAAGGTTCCCGCACGCTGATTTTTCCTATATTTTTCTTGGATTTTTTTGGTACTTTAAATAAAGGGGAAACCTGAAATAGAAAAACAGCAGAAAACAGGAACTGACACTAGAGTGCACTGAGTTAATAGGTTAGTCCAAATATGATCAAAAGTGTATGGAAGTTCATCAATATCATAGCAATATCACACAAAAGAGGCATGGAGCAATCAGAAATTATAGATACGTTTTGCACGTATCAGCTACCCCAAGTGGAATGTTGAGAAATAGACAACAAAAAGTTTCCTCAGCAAAGACACGGAGGTTTGTATCCGGTGGACTCACAGAGATACAAGGAAGTGTCAACAACGCAAAAAGTTTGCCGGATTGGAGACAAGGTTGACGTGGAACTGCACACCGCAACAAATAACTTTGCTCCCAACGAGAACAGAGAGGTTGTCAATCTCTCCGCTCTTGTTGTTTACAAAGGATAAAAACACGGGTGGAAAATAGTAGTGGTGATTGCAACAGAAAAGAAATAAAAGTAGTAAATGATGAGGTGTAAACAATGGTGGAAATACGGACCATGGTCCCATGATGTTCACCAGTGATGTCTCTCTCCCAAAAGATGATAAAATACTATGCTAGGTGAATAAATTACAGCTGGACAATTGAAAGAATTATAAACGCACCGCGATGCTAACTATGCTACAAGAAAGTTAGATAGTCAATCTTATGGGCAGTACGCCAAGACAAATAGACCGTTTATTCATCAACATCTACTTAATAATCATCCACCTTGAGATATCTATCCAGAACATTTCGCTGGTATTAAGTTGCGAGCCGCACCCAAAGTGTAAACCCAAAGCAACATACAACTGCATTAACACTCTATGCGTAAGATAAACAATCATTGCAACCGCAGTTACAAGCACCGTTGTTTTCTCCCTGGTGACAACACTTTTAATAATATATGGTTGTATGCATCATTATGATGCAGAGGCCGGGGGTTATCCTCATTTTCCAAAAAAAAACTGGCATGATTGGGTCCTCTACTTATCAGTGATAATTTGGATGGGCAAGTGACACATAATCATAAAAGGCAAAGTTTTGTTGTTGTTTCGTTGAAACCCTTTTCTTGTTCTAGTCACCCTCCTCTTGCTATGGAAGGACTTTTGGGTGTGGTGTGGTCGAACATATGGGTGGATTCGCCCTCATCCTCGCTCGGTTTTACCTGTGTAATTCCTTTTACTAAGCTGAGGAGTTCTTTCCTGTATGGCCGATTATTACAGAGGATTGGTAAGAACCATGGCACCAAGTCTTGAACACTTCACGACTGTCTACAAAAGGATTTGAGATTATGGATCAAGCTCCTGTCTGCTATTGATTGTTGCTTTGCCTTATTTGAAACTACATGATAAATTTTATAGTTTCGCTGTAAAAAGAGGTGACTCGTTCTATTAGTAAGTGAATTTCACTTAGAAAAAACAGAAAACCAACCATAAATACCCTGCAAATTGATACGTTTCTCAGAAAACACAACTAAGATATACATGTGGATAGACATATATAGAATAGATAATTCAAAGCAGATAAATAATGATACATGATTTTTTTTACATGAATCATGATACATGATGGACAGCTAATTAACAAAGTTGACACTAGTTGTAGAATTCAGATCACAGACAAAGTGAACCCGTACTGCTGGTTGTGTCGTCGGCTGGTTTAATTAGAAAAAGTGGTTTGGGCACTAATATCATGTTTTTTCATGGATCAATAAGATGGTATGGTATGACGGCGAAGCCTTCAACCTCATCGTCCTCCTCCTTTCCGGTGGCAGCGACTCTGATGCGTTGTCTCTCGCTATCGCGTCTTTCGCTAGCTGCCGTGAAGCTCTCCCACTGTATCCTTGACAACTCACTCAACTCCTCGTCGCTGTCTAGGTAGTCCTCATCGGCCTCCACATAGCCCTTCTCGCTCAGTTCCTTGATGATTTGTGCCTGGCGCGCCTCCATCTCATCGTTGTCCTTGCGCCACATGGCCACTGTCTCCTCATGCAGCCGCCGCATCTCCTCCATCTGCTCTGGCGTGTAAAGATGACTCATGCTGTCCAGGTACTCCATGCCGCCGAGCTCTTCCCTTTTCATTGACAAGATGAAGTTTACGTCTGCATTTGGCATCCGAACCTTGCGTTTAGGAACACCACCTTTCTTTTCCTTTTCCTTTTCCTTTTCCTTTCGGGCCCGTAACTCGTTGATGGCTGCCTCTGCCATCGCCGCTCTATGTTCCATTAAAGATATAAATTCCTCCGCCCCCAATTCTTCTTCTTCTTCTTCTTCATCGTCAACATAGTTGGAGTCAGAATTCACCCCTCCTCTTCATGGTCTTCCCCCTCCTCCTCCTTGTCGAAGTTGGAGTCAGAGTCGACTAGTTTGGCGCGCATAGGATTCGCCCGATCTCTCTCTCCTTGGATCCCATCCGCGCCGTGGTCATCGTTGGCGAGGTGGTTGTCGTCGGCCTCGACATAGGCCTTCTCGCCCAACTCGTGGATGATCTGGGCTCACCATAGAGAAAAGAAGAAGACACTTCATTTTAAAATTCCACAATAAATTCCTAAATTGTCTATCAATTATGCTACTACTCCAGTATTGAAAAGAATGGCGCCATTCTAAATCGAAGTAAGGTATGTCTTCCAAACCTCATCGTTGGACGCTGCCACATCTTCCTCTACCTCCTCCCTCGGCTCCAGGACGGCATGACGATCGGTGGTCGAGTCGCCTGCATCCATGGTCAGCTCCTTCAAATTCCTCTCCAGGTTGAAGTCCTCTGTGGTGGAATTAATAACTTCGGTCATCACGGGTGGACTCACCAGCTTCGTCTTGATACGATACGTCTCCAGGTTGTGGATTTGACCCTGGATCTCGACGAGGCCACCGGATTTAAAGAGGAGGAACCCTAGCGCAGTCGGCCTCCTCTTCTCCGTTGCTGTCGGACGGAATCGGGAGCAGATTCAACGTCGGAGTCCGGTTCCAATTCCAACTTAGGGCCCCGGCTGCATCGAATCCCATCGACAGATGATGTTTTGAGCTCCAAAGACCCGACCACAAGTATGTGCCAGCCCAATAATGTCCCTTTTTCGATTTTAATTTTATAACATATATTTTATAAAATAAAATAAATGTATAATCAGTCTAGACATACAAAAATTAAGGAAAAGGTTCAATTTATTCTGTACAAATATCCACAAAGAAATATTCCCTTCCTGCAACGAAAAGATTCAGTTTTTCTAATCCTAAAAAAATAACCAAATACAAAAATTAAAATCAGTTCGAACATAAAACATAGAGGAAAGAGTGTTCTGTTGCCGCAATAATACTAATACTAGAAGATAATTTGTTGATTGCGTGTGTTATGATGATACTAAACATATTATAGACGTCACTTTCTTATTTCCAACCAAGGCTCACCATCCAATCTTTTATCAAAAGCGTGAATCCATCAAAAGATTTCATCATAGAATTCAAGACAATGACATAATAAAAATCTCGTATTCAATTTTAAATTAAAAAACTCAACTGAACGAGAATACTTTAAAATTAGAAAGTTTAATAAAATTAGGGATATATTAGTTCTCAAAACGTCAACTAAGCGCGTCTGGTTATAGCGTTAAAACGAAGTATCGAGTTATTGCGCATTTCATGATTAAAGTTTGTTGGAAGGACATCTACTATATGAGTTGAATGGTTGGATCGTGAAGTCGACAATTATGTACTACAATGTCTCGATTGTAGGCTCACAATAAAATCATATATCATCGGCGTATTAAGTATACAAAAAATTACATTCATTCCTAGAAAACAAATATTAGTGACGTTCGTGTACTGGGTATGCAAAAAAATTAAAAGATGAGAGAAATTTAATAAAAAAAGAAAGAAAATATAATTTACATAAAGGAGTGATCAAATTCAAATGGAATTATCAATTAACTCCTATAGCTTTCACCCCCTTTGATGGTTAAAAATAAAAATAAAAAATAATAATTTACATACATGGCCAAGGGGTATAATCAAGTTAAAATTGAATCCTCAATTAATTTACATACATGGCCAAGGGTAAACCTACAGAGAAGAAAAAGCTATCTCCGGCAGGCAGATTCCACCGGGGAGATCACCTCCCGGAAGGGGAGATCATCGCCATCGTCATCATCATCGTCACGGGCATCATCGAGATCATCATCAACATCATCCCCAACATCAGCACCATCTCCACCTCCATCCCATCTCACCTCACAAGTCCAACTTGTGTTGTAATCCGTACTATCTATCCTCTCTACTTTACCGGTTTTGATTACTACTTTGTGGTGAATGCTATTGAGTTTTGTTGGAGAAATATTATTGTGTTCAGATTGTTTGCCACCCATCTATCACCTCTGATCATGATCTCTTTTATGTCTTGTGAGTAGTTACTTTAGTTCTTGAGGAGATGGGAGAAGTCTAGTTGTTAGTAGTCATATGACGTTGAAGTATTATGTGTTGCTTGATACTTAAGTTGTGTTGTTATTTTCCTAGTGGTGTTGTGTGAGTTGAACACCCAACACTTCGCCTTATTAAGGACCTAGGGGAATACATTGTGTACAAAGAATGCTTATGGTGGGTTGCCGGAGTGACAGAAATCTGAACCCCAGTTCGCACACTTTTGCACAAGAGATTTATGGATCCTCGATCGTAATATTGTGGTTAGGCTTATGCCTTAATTACTACCTTGTATTTGTGGATGCTTGCAAGGTGTGTAATCATAAGAGTGCACTTATCTTAGTCTAGAAGGTGTACTAGCATTGATCCACCCACCGACACTTATCGATACAATACATACTACTTGGCGGAATATGGTGAAAGTAACTTGACTATCTCTGAAGTGTGCCCTCGAGAACGCTTTAGCTTTTATAAGTTCAGTTCCTAGGATTATCCTTGTGAAAGGATTGGGCCACTTGCTACTCCTCAGTTATCCTTTTTTACTTTGCTTGTATTTTACCTTTCTGTTGCTTAAACCCAAAAACCCCTAAATATTTACCTTTCAGTGTGTGCAGCCTTTTCCTTATCCAGAGTCACTTGTCAATACCTTCTGCTCCTCGTTGGGATCGACATCCTTATTTATCGAAAAGCTACAATTGATACCCTAGACTTGTGGGTTATCAAGAATCATTTATTGGCGTGGTTGCCAGGGGAGGCATCCCACTAAACCTATCCAGAATATCTCGCTGTTATTAAGTTGCGAGCCCCACCCAAAGTGTAAACCCAAAGCAACATACAACTGCATTAAAAGAACTTTGCGTAAAGTAAAAAAATTCCTTGCACCCGCAAGTACAAACACCGTTGTTTTCCCCCTGGTGGCAAAAACACATCCCCTAGACTCATGTTTCTGTCACTCAAGCTAGTCATTGGGGGCATAAACCCACAATCATGCATAACGCTCCCTCTTGGAGTTACGATCCATCACTTGACCAAAGTAATAAAAAGCAACGGAGAACATGCAAAAATTACTCAAAAACATAAATATAAAAGGAGAAGAACCAAATATATTACTCATCACAATCTGAACATAATCTCATAATTCATCAGATCCCAGCAAACTCAACATAGTAACAACAGAAAAATTATATATGTGTCTTGATCATGTAGGGCAGCTCACAAGGTCTAAACATTGAAGAACAAAAATGGAGAGAAGACATCACATAGCTACTGATCATGGACCCATGGTCCAAGGTGGACTAATCACGGCTCATTCGGGAAGCGTCCATGGTGGTGGAGAAGCTCCGGAGGTCAATCCTCCCTCCGACAGGGTGCCGGGCCAGGGTCTCCTGGCAGCCCCGATCTTGGAAGTGCGGCGGCGGCGGAACAGAGGGGAGATCGCGAAAAGGGGTTCTGTCCTCGAGGTTTCGGGACGAGAGGTAAAATATAGGCCGAAGGGGGGCCAGGAGGTGGCCCCGGGTGTCCAAACGACCACCCGGCGCGGCCACCAGGGGGGTCGCGCCCCCCGGGCGCCTGGACCCCTGGTGGCCCCCCTCTGGCCCTACTTCGGGGCTCTGGAAGGTTTCGTCTCGCTGATTTTTTATATATTTTCCTGGAATTGTTTGGGCACTTTAAGTAATGAGAAAACCTGAAATACAAAAACAGCAGAAAACGGAAACTTGCATTGTGGTGCACTGAGTTAATAGGTTAGTCCAAATATGATCAAAAGTATAAAAGTGCATCAAAAACATAGCAATGTCACCCAAAACATGCATGGAGCAAGCATAAATTATAGAGGATGCAGGTCACCAGTATTGCTCGCACATTTTTTACTAATAATGCCTTCACCACATGTAGTGTACTGAGTGTTTGCTGATAGCCTAAGATAACCATAATTATTGATGCGGCGGTGACGTGCTACACGTTCGTATCACACATGTCGTTATGTGCTCCATAGCCCTTACCTGGGCTATTTTATTTGGGGGTTCACCTGGGCTATTCCGACCTCCATACTCAAGTATTGTTTCCTTATGCCTTTATATTCTTCCGTTTTCGGCATCTTGGTAAAAATCAAACAAAAAATGTATCACCATGATAAAATAGAACAAACAGTAAAACATAAAAAAAATTAACATTATAAAAATGCACATAATTTGGAATTATCAGGCACCAACATATAAGGTGCCCTCCATCTTGCTCTATAGAATGTCAGAATAACATGTAGTTATCTAGCCTTGTAAATAGCATGTGTGTGTTCGCATGGATTATTCATGACTTAGAATGTCGAAAACCTTTTGATTTTATTTTGTATGTTGGCTTTCGCCAAGATTACATATTAGAGGTAAATTAGTTTCTAGATTTTGTTGTTCTTCAGACGAAGCATGCAGTTCATTCGTAATATTTATGAGTAATGTAATGTTCCTTATATCTTATTATCCCCACCATGTTGTTCTACGGACAAAATGTGTTATGTTCTTGTAGACAAGGCAAGTACAATCGCACATGTGTTGGTGGAAAAACCGTCAGAGATGGATCTTATTATCGCACAAATTTTATTTAATCAAATTGTTTACCTAGTAGAGCACAAAATTCTCACCACAAAAGCATATGCGTTGTCATGAGTCATTACACACGATCTGCGTCTGGAAACATGTGTGCACTATGCACACGGTCCCTCCCTGAGCAATGTGTGCGTTGCGATACATCATCAGATTTTTTTAATAAAAACAGTTTTCCAAAAAGGCAAGAGGTTCATGATTTCGAACTGTCTGCATTTTCAGTTTATCACATACATTTCTTTCTCCAAAATTTGGGTGCTTTGTATTTCACTGATTTTGTATTCAAAATGTGTTTTATGGATCTGTCTTACATACGTTTCCTGCTTTAGTAATTGTTTTTTTTCTAGCATTTGAGATAGTTGCATCGCACATATTTCGATACAATGATGTGGGATATGTGTCTTAATAGCACTATTGTGCACTATGATTCAAAGTCAACATGTAAAAAAGTTTTACAAATTGACAACCAACTTCTGTATCTATGCTAGGTCGTCTTGAGCAATCTACGGATCTTGCATCGCGATATCATTGCGAGACATCTTCTTGATAGGTCACACAAATCACTTTTATGATGCACACAAATATTGATAAGCTACATTTCTAATGGAAAAATGAGTGAGAAAAGAACATGTGCCCACTACTACTGCCTAATCATATACAATCAAGATATTTGTTAGACCATGGTCTTTGAAGACCTCTACAAAGATATATAAGGGAACACATGTATTTCACAATTCAAGCAAATGCCAATTTGTACCTTTTTTCATATTTTAACACATATAAAATTTAACGAAAGATTTAAGGGATCATGTATCCAAATAAAACTAATAAAAATAATTTTACTAAAAAATACTTAATGAGTTTAGCTCAAATGTTAGTTAAATAAATCATGTTAAAAATATATAGAAACAATATATATATGTAAAATATGTTCTATAAATATAATTTGATGTTAAAGTTTTATAAAATGAGTCTGTATCGCTGGTGTGTGTAGTAAATTGGCCAGCCGGCGCGGGGCCCACTCTCCTGTGTTGGACTGGCCACTTGAGACGCTTATTTACTGCAAGCTGGCGGCGGTCAAAATTAAACTCGAAGCCCGTGCCATTTACCTCCCACCTAGCCCGGCACAGATACGCACGCACAAGCAAGCCCCCACCACAGTGAAAACTTGAAGGGGCCATTTCTCTCCCAAGCGAAAGCGCAAGAACAGAAGCGCAAGGAGAGCGCAAGCGAGCAAGAACAGAGAGAGGCACTCTTTCTTTCTTGGCCAACACTTCGAGGGATGAACAAGGGGCGCGGCCAGCCTTCTTGCGGAGCACGAAAGAAGGAGACGGCTCCCTCACTGACCCGTGGGGCCGGCCCTTTCCACTGCCATTCCCTTCCGGCGCAGAACGATGGGAGGCGCTCTGACAGGCGGGCCATCCATCGCCGCCGGTATAAAAACCGGCGCCCCCCCCCCATCCTCTCTCCTCCCCTCCGCCCGTTCCCCCCCACGCCCGAGCGCTCCACCGATTTTTTTGCTGGTTTGCCTCGAAATCCCTTCTCCCCCCAGATGCTTCCTGAACCTTAGGGTTTGCTCACGGGCTCGCCCTTGCAGGTTCTGCTCGCCTGCAGGCTCCAGATGGCGGCCTTCGTTAGATGTGCTCGGGCAGGGCGCGGCGGCCATGGCCGCGCAGAGGGGAGGCAGAGGGGCCCCGCTGTCCACGATGTTCCAGTTCCTGCTGCAGTCCCCGTCCCCGTCCCTGCTCAGATGACGCCCTCCACCTCCTTCTGTCCCCTCCTCGATTCTGGTGGCTACCCTCTTTGACTGGTCGTCTTAGGTCGCCATTCCCGCCCGTGCTCCACGCTCTAGAGCTTCCTGCTAGATCTGTGCACCGAGATGACGTTTTTTTTCCAGGTGCAGCATCTGCATCAACAATTAGATCGATACTCATTTGCTTGTCATCTGTATGCTCTTGCTTGTCCCCTTGTCGAATATTAAATCTAGCAGCATGCTTCCCCTCATAGAGTCACCATCTGTCAGTAGTGCCACTGATGCTGCATGCACCGGCGTAGGGAGATCAATAGAGCTAGGTGTGCTAACACGCACCGGCATACTAGTGCCACTGATGCTCTTGCACTTTGAGCCCGCTACGGGTTCAGTTAACTTATCAGCAGTAGTTTCAGTCATCTGAACTACAGGCGTGACACAGTCATGATGGGGTTGGGCCCTAAGTTTTTGAGTTGGTTTGACTGAAACTGCATCTCTCAATGCATCTCCCCAGTGCTTAAAACTTCTGTAGCTTTTACGTTGTAATCTCAGAATGCAGTTAAACTGCTCTGCTTTGCAATCTTACCATTTTGGTTGTAATCTCACAATGATGTAAGCTCCTCTGCAATCTGAATCCCACCATCTGTTGAAACTGCAGTAGCCTGCTAGGTTGTAATTTTACAATGGCACCTTGTATCTTCTTAATGTAGGAACTTGTTAGGTTTGGTGTTCCTCAAGGGCTTCTTCCCCAGGCACTTGTTGTAGTCACCACGCTTGGTGGTCTTGTTGACTTGTACAACTTGATGATGCCAATCAAACATAGATAAATATAAATGCCCATCTATTTAATTGTGAAAATGTCAGAATGCTAGAAATTAATACTGAAAATTGTTTATTTTAAATTGGGATAGGTCATGTGTGTGAAAATCCTCTATTCATGTGTTTGTTGCCGATATCTGTACAAGCACGTCAATGATGAACATGGTAAGGAAATGCCAAATATATAGAAGAGACTGCTTAAGAGCGTTGGCGTGCAGATGAAAAGATAAAGACAATCAAGGATGTTGGAGGCTACTATTCCTCTATATGGTATCAGCCTTCTCGATCCCCTACCCCCCCTCGATGCCAGATCAGCACCTCCCTCTCGCATTCACCGCATCCTGCTGGTCCCGATCATCTTGTTATTTACTCCCGATCCCTGCCCGATTTCCCCCAACGACAACACACCATCCCCCATGGATGTCACCTACCGTTGTCCCGAACCCACCACCTGCTGCTCCCAATCGATCTTCCTCCTCTGATTCACTGTCCACCTCATGTCGAGACCCCTCTCCAATCAGGTTCAGCCCCTGACACCTGCCACCCCTCCCTGATCCAGCCGCCATGTCTTCCTCTAGTGTCCGCATCGCCACTAACCCCTTTGCCTACTCTAATTGTTCTAATCCAGAGGTTCACAATGACGCCCTCATTCGCATTGTCCCCCTCCTCGATCACATCCCCGTCAAACCCTCCCAACAAGAGTCCAACTACTATGCCTGGAAGACCTACTTCAGTCTTCTCTTCCAGGAGTACAACCTTCATGATCACGTGGATGGTACCACCGACCTTCTGGCCATGGGTCGCGAATCCAACTGGATGGCCATCGACGCCGCCCTCATACGTGGTTCTTCCTCACCGTCTCGTCGGACATCTTCCACACCGTTGTTCATGGCGGGGATGATGCCTACATGGTGTGGACCAAGATCAATGGCCTCTTCATCGACAACAAACTTCAGCGGGTTGTCTTCCTGCAGCGGGAGTTCTTTGGGTGTCATCAAAATGACTCCACCATCGATGCTTAGTGCCTTCGCCTCGAGACGCGACGAGCTTAATGACATCGGGTTCAAGGTTGGGGACGAGCTTCTTCCCTCCACCCTCACCACCAGCCTCAGTAAGGACTTGGGAAACGCTGCGTCCAACCTCACCCTCATGGCGAATCCCCAACTACGAGCAAGCGGCGACCTATCTCCGCCTTGAGGACGGCGGATGAAGAGCACACGCAAGCGCGTCGTCCACACTGCCCTTGCCGCTGGCCTCTCTCGTGATGCCTCAGCACCGCCGCTCCCGCGCCGGTCTATCAACCGCGCCCCCCGCTCCAGCAGTCGGCACCACCCCAGCAGCAACCGTAATCGCGCAATGGCGCAATGGTGGCAATCGTTGTTGTGGTCGAAACAGCGGTCAGCAGTAGCAGCCACCGGACTTTACCAACCAGCAGCCACCACCACCCTGGAGCATGTGTACAGCATGCCCGTGACACGACCCCCCAACCCGGGTTTTCCTGGGCTGCATCCTCAGCAGCATCAGTCGCTCCTTGCCACACCGCCGCAGCCAAGCTATGGTGGTAGCCTGCTGCCCCGGCCCCTACGCCGCGCCGGTTGCCTTCAGTGTCGCGTGGAACATGTCGTTGCTGCAGATGCTGGGGTGGCGCTAGGCTGGCATGCCCTACAGGTAGGGTCATCCGAATGCCGCTTGATTTCCCTACAGGTAATGTTAGATTCTACTCCGTATACATACGTAACAGATCTTCTCCCAATCGATCGATCTTGTTGTATTTGCCCGATATCACTAGTCGCGAGCCCGAGACAAATCTCGCTGGTGCGCAGCGCAAGTCAGCCGTCGCTGGAGCGTGGTGCTTCGCCGACGTACAGACCGGTCAACGATGGCCGGCGAGGACAGTTCCGCTTCCACCACGACAGAGCACGAGGAGGCGACTAGGAATCCCAAGGGGTTGACCCAAGACGAGGAAGACGAGGAGGCGGCTCATGCGGCCTGGGTCGGGATCGTGGATCGGGCTCGGGCTCGGCAGAGGACCAGGTTTGGCGGTGCTAAACCCTTGGCTCGGCTGGAAGATGAAGACGTCATCTTCGTCCTGTCGCTCGAGAGGAACGGCGTCGACTACCTCGACGACCAGGGGTGCCGGTACATGCCGGAGAAGACCAAGGATATCCTTGACATGTTCCTCATGGACGAGGATGATACAGAGGTGCGGCAGGCTGGGTGATGCGCGAGCTACGCGACAAGGGCTACGCCGAGACCGACGGTTACCGCCTGGCCGAAGACGACGAGTACATAGAAGAGGCCAACGAGTGGACCAGGATACAGTGGGAGAGACTCATGGCGGCCAGCCCGAGACGCCGATCCTGCTCGCATGAGTGTCGATCGGCATCGAAACTAGCGCCGACTCAGAGTCAGAGGACGATGATGACTACTAGGAGGAGGAGGCGAAGGAGCGTGAAAATTCAGATGACGACCGGGCAAAGACTAGGAGAGGAGGATTGATTATGTTTGTTGGCCTGTTTTTGTGAACCTCATGATCGTATCAAATGTGATCATAGGTACGCATACTCCCTCCGTCGCCGAGTTGAAAGCACTCGGCCGATTCCTGCGTGCGCCCGAAGTCGCCCCGTCCAATTGCACCGGTGAGACATGGCTAATCAGATTTTGGTGCCTAGAAAAAAAAAGATTTAATAGGGAAAAAAGACAATGCCCCGGCGAGATTGATCTACATGATCTTCGCCGGGGGCGGTGCGGCGAAAGCAGTGGTGGCTAAACCCTAGGCTGCGGAATGAACCGCTCTAATACCATGAAAGATTACATAAATATTGATTGTATTGATTTGAGCTTCAAGGAACTGTTTATACATGATCCAAGACTTGAACTCTAAGAAGTCTAATAGAGATAGGCTAAAATTACAATTTAAACTACGTACCTAATCTAACTTGCCTAGATACACTCTAATATGCACATATATGTACGTACGTGACGGACACGAAGAGAACAGTCATGTTGTATTCTACTCCGTACGTAAGTGAGAGATCTTGTCCCGGTCGATCTTGTTGTATTTGCCGTGGCTGGCTGTTTCTGTTTGCCAATTATCACTAGTCGCGAGCCCAAGACAAATCTCGCCGGTGCGCAGCGCAAGTCAGCCGTACGTCGCTAGCTCAACGGGAATTACGTACTGCGAGCCGTGGTGCTTCGCCGACGTACAGGCCGGTCAATGATGGCCGGCGAGGAGGGTTCCGCTCCCACCACCACGGAGCACGAGGAGGCAACTAGGAATCCCAAGGAGTTGACCCAAGACGAGGAAGATGAAGAGGAGGAGGATGACGACGAGCAAGAGGAGGAGGAGGACGACGATGACGACGAGCAAGAGGAGGACGAGGAGGATGACGACGAGAAAGAGGAGGAGGATGAGCAGGAGGAGGACGACGACGACGAGCAAGAGGAGGAGGAGGAGGAGGAGAACGAGCAAGAGAAGGAGGCGGCTGCCGCCGCTCATGTGGACTGGCTAGGGATCGTGGATCGGGCTTGGGCTCGGCAGAGAAGCAGGTTTAGCGGTGCTAAACCCTTGGCTCGGCTGGAGGACGTAGACGTCATCTTCATCTAGTGCAAGGAAAGGGAATATGGTTGCACACTTGTTAACTGCTCGAGTCATAGGACTTTAGACATGTGTCTCAATGGGGTGTCCCTTGGAATTTGGTATTTCAATTTTAGTAGATGATGTAATTAATTTGAGAATCAATAAAGTTGACATTATGTATCTTCCTATCGTCTGATGAGAAAACTAAAAAAACATAAAACATATATTCATTTAACTTGTTGAGGAGGTGTAACCTAGTCCTCCAAATTTGCACCAAGGTCATACAAAGACCCCTTTAGTGAGTTTGAGGACCGATGTGGAGTAGTTTCCTGAGTTTGACGACTAGATTGCGTATCCTTGACAAATTTGACGATTGTAGATGGATTTACATCTGCATTCTTTTGGCATCCTTCTTTTTATAATATGGTTAATTTTACTACATCATATAATCTTTCCTACTTATAAAGGTTGGAGTTGGTGGTGAGTTCACATGTAGGACCATACAAATAAAAAAATGGACTTCTACCCACATGTGGGACTAGCAACTTTCAATAAACAAATGTTACTTTTACTTTGTGTGAGACCAATACCTAATAAACAAATACAGTACTATCCTATTATGAGAATAACACTTTCACAAATACACAAATTATAAAATGAAAGTACGCGACCCTAACTCACGATCATCGTCTTGATTTTAATTTCTCTTCCCAACAAGTTTTCCAGGTCTATATCATAGCACAAGAGAGCAATTTGACAATCTTGTGCATCAACTTACTCATGTCCATTCTTCTATGTTTTAAAATTTAAAATGGCATCCCACTATAAATCTTGCAAAGGACCTACTATAGTTGCTTAAGATTTTTCAACGACTATAACATGATCTTTCTTTATATTTTTGTTGTTGTTTTTTTTTACCGCGAACCATGGTACAATTGCAAAACACCATCATCTTTCGACAATCCGTTAAGTAAAGTGCTAACTTCTTGTCTTTTTTATAGCTCCGTAGCAACGCACGGGCGTTGTGCTAGTACTATGAATAGGCATTTTTTTAGTAGCACTAAGAACCACTATATTTATTTTTATTCTAGAAGAATAACAATATACATATTTTTGTGTTGTATAGATGGATGATGATCAAGCAAGTGAACTGAAAGCTCTAGAAGACATACTGAGGGATCCAAGTGTGGAGCCAATCATGTTATCTTATAAACTTTTGAAAAATCTTACAAAAGGATTTTCTAAAGAGATTGGTCGGGGTGGGTTTGGAGTCGTGTACCAGGTATGGTTTTTCATGATTGTCTCACACATATTAATTTTCCAAATATTATGTAATAGGTGGAGTGAAAAACTGTTAATTAACACCATGAGTAAAACAGGGCGATTTGGAAAATTGGGTAGTGGCTGTGAAGAAGATCATCAATACACATAAAGTTACCGAGAAGCAATTTATCGATGAGATCAAGTGTTTAAACAGTACAAATCACAAGAATATAGTAAGATTGCTGGGCTATTGTTCTAATGTACAACAGGAATTTAGGAAATGGGAAGGAAAATATGTGATGGCAGATCATTGGAATAGGTTGCTCTGTTTTGAATATGTTCCGAGAGGAAATATTCGACAATATCTTCAACAAGGTAGCATAGCTTTTACAACTTTATTTATCTATTTGCATTCACTATGAAAATTAGTACACGCCAACTTTTGAGTTATATCTTATATAGATTAAATAGTTGACACCTATTCGTCTGGTGCCTACTTCTGGTCTGGCTTACAATAGGGAGAGAACCACTGATCTCTTTCCATAGATTAATTACTTTGCGGTGCGAAACTAAATGTACATGAATGAAGAATATACCAGAAATATATACTACATGATCCTTGGCACTTGCAGAGAAACCTCATGGAGATGACTGGCCTGCACGCTACAAAATGATTAGAGGAATTTGTCAAGGGTTGCACTATCTTCATGACAAACAAATTATCCATCGTGACTTAAAACCTGAAAATGTTATGTTGGATGCTCAGATGGAACCAAAAATTACTGATTTTGGTTTGTCGAGATTCTTAGACCAAGGGACATCCACATTGGTTACTCAAGCAGCTGGGACATTGTAAGTTAAGCTAGGATGCTGACATCTCTACTTGTTAAATTGGTTTTGTGTGGTGTTACTACAAATAAACTATCACATCAATGCATGCAGGCGATATATTGCACCAGAAACCATTGATGTAAAAGAAGTATCACTGAAGTCAGACATGTATGCTTTGGGTGTTATTATGATAGAGCTAATATCTGGCATCAACCTGATATGTTTATCGAGTGTAAGGAGAAATTAACTTAATATTCTAGTTTACTTTGTTAAATTATGGAAAATTATTCATCGGTACTTTCATTACATAGAATATAAGTTGCTTCGTATGATCACAATCTGCACAGTACAATTTTGACCACTACTTCCTTTGATGAATATCTGATAGAAATTGGTATTGTGAACTTAATTTTACTGAAAAATAATATTACCATTAGCATATGACCAAAATAAAGTATACTTAATTCTTCGTTACTCTTTACTTTTCAGGTTCGCCCATTTTCCTACAATTTAGTGTCATTTTAGCAATACAAAATTATATTCAGTAAACTTAGCCAACTGAATCACGCCATAACAAATGTGTCTGCAATATACATCTGTAGTGTGTTTCCTTTATATTTTCTAATGATTATGGTCAACTGATGCTAATGTTACTTAAGTTGTAAACTTAATTAGCAGTGGGATGAATCAATAGACATGAACTGCCCACGAGCGAGCAAGTGCACTGAAATAGCTCGAAACTGCATGGACCGCGACAAACATAAAAGACCTACCATACGTCAAGTAATTAGTGACCTGGACACGCTAGAGAGCACGGTTCCATTGTCTTCCATTAGCCAGGTACGTATGATAATTCAGGCAGAGTTCTATTCTCTTGAAAAATGTTTGTTAATTTGTGCAAATCCCACACTTACAACCTGGATACTTGCATGCATAAGGATATATAGGATATATCATATATATGTATACCTACTATCACAATATATAGGATTTGGTGGAGCACGTACGTACCTAACTAGTTTAAGCACCGCTTCAGGGTATATAGGATATGGTAAGAGCATTGCTGAGATTAATGCATATATAGGATATGAGTTTACATACTTTGTCATTTTTTATTTATGCTTGAATTTTTTGTTGAGGATTGCAGAGCCATCCTATGTCGCTGGAGGTAACCGTCGTCAAGCTACCATCGAGATTATTAACTATTGCATGGGTTGAAGAACCCCAGTACTGGACATGGAAGTCAGTTTCACCCTCCGAGTCCAGGTTAACCCACTCATATTTGAAACAAAGAAAATCAACAGTAATAACGAAATATAATTAACCTGATGCACCATTCCTTTTCTTGTCCATGCTACAAGGTATGGCGAATGTCTGGAACTCCTAAGTGTGTACTATCTGAAGATCTCTCGGCTGATCGCACCCAAGGACCTGCCCGTCGCCGACACAAGCTACATGGCCTACCTCGTGTACAAGCTGGCTAAGGACGCGTCAGGTCTGGAAGGCGCCATTAAAGCAAGCACGCGCCATTTCGATGATGAAATTGCTAAAAGCATGGTTAGCCTCCACCCTAAATCACATGAAGCCGATGGGGCTGACGGTGTCACTGTCACCTACCCTGAAAAAAGGCGCGATGGCTGGTGGGAGCTCAGGCTGGGGGAGTTCTCTAATACGAGAGCGGTGACTGTGCAGCTCCTCCATGAGGACCCCAACAAAGAGATGAAGGGCCTCACAATTGAGGGCATGGAGATCAGGAGGAGTAACTAATGTAATGCTTCTGCAGCGCCACATCGATCGTGTGCCGCCTCCACTGTAATCCACGAACTGAATAATGAAGCCTAGCTTACTAAGCTTACGCCTAGGTTTCTTAGTTACGTACCATTTTATGAATTCTATAAATTGTTTGCAATGCTTGCTTTAATATTGAAGATTAGTGCTCTTTCCATGGATGCAAGATTTCAGGAGAGATGTCAAGTACTACTATTCAGGTCAATGATGTTTCGATAAAAGCACAGGTGGAAAAACAGAAAAATAAGCTATCTTCAGTCACAAGAGCAACCTCCTCGAGTAAATAAGTTCCTGTTTGAGCTGAAGCAACAAAAGTCGAATGAATTGGAAATGAAATAGTACCTGATATTTGGTGTCAGAATGAAACCCCTGCCATCCTGTCTCCTGAAAGCTCTGTTCTTGAGGAAGTGATTTACAATGAATGGTTTCCCTTGATCTTTTCTCGGAAGAAAGGTGACGATGGCCGGTGTGCGTCGATCCGCCTGAAAACCTACAGCCACCACACCAAGATGGGTGGAGGAGTGACGCGCAGTTGGTGCTCCATCCAGTGCTCCTCTTGCCTGTCGGTGCTTCAGGCGAACTGGCTGGAGGCAGCCGGCGTCACTTTGTCTCGGTTCGACCACCAAACATGCCAGGTCAGCTGCTAGCAAGGAAGGCTTTCTGCCACGTCATATTGGTAGTAGATCTCATTGTATACATGGAAGCAGATCTTTACCAATAGCCATATCTCCATAAGCATCCAAAGCTGCCTACTCATTGGTAGTGAAAACGCAATGCTCTTCCATAAAAGGAAGTTCAGTCACAAACTCACAATGCCGCCAATTTGGATCGGAGAACATACACACAAAAATGGCAAGCACATTCTTTTCCCACAAACTCATGGTCGAGGGATCGGATGCACTAAAACGAATCGATTACTTGAGCCGTTGCCTGATAGTAGAACAAGACTCCATCTTCCGAATCTTGACACGCTACCTATACACACACAAGAAAATGAAATTAGAGATTTATTGATGCACACAGCTAGTACATGACAGCAAGGCACCGTCTTCCTCCTACCTGACCGACGCCAATTTGCGCGGTGTTTACGGTTCGCACATGATCCGTCATCGCCATCTCTCCTACTGTCTGTCTTGGAGAAATGCCAGCGGCTGCAGCCTTGCCTTTGCCTTCGCCTGGGTCCACGGTTGCAGCTCCTACACCTTCTTCAGTGACCGATACTGCAGCTGTGTGCTCTCTCCGCTGTTGCGCGTTTTCACGAGATACCTGTGCGGTCCAACAATGTCAAACCATATGCAGCAGGTTCTACTAATGCAAGGAGCTGCAGAGAAAGAGAGTGCATCAAGTGCACTTACCAGCCATTCAGACACTGCGAAGTGATGAGATGACTGCCTCCTTCCCGACGAATTTCTCGGGCGTCCTTTTGTTCCATAATCAGGACACACTGCTGTTGATACTTCACTCTACTCTCAGCAGAGCAATGTGTTGTGTGTACCATGATCAGGACCCTCTCGCCCACTACAAATGGGTACTGCACTCCCTTGCCCCCAGCCAAGCTGTCAGAATCCTGCAGAAAAAGCTCACCGTTGCTCTAACAAAACAATACGAGGGTTAGAAAAACATCATGCAAGGCTGCAAATTACTAAATGTATGTTCAAAGGATCATTATATATATACCTACTTTGCCACTCCCAGTTCGCCTAAGCACATCCGTATGCTCGGCCACATCTTTCCTGCGTTTTCGACGAGCGGCGTTATGAAAGAGTCTCCTGTCATCCTTCATCTTTACCGCTGTAGCTACTGCTCTTAAAGCTGCCATATCCAAATACTGCCGACTGTAAGTGAGCAGATGAAACATATCTAATGCAGCAAATTTATATACAAGTGTTCGGTACCTATAGCAGGACAAAAAGTGTATGCTTGTAATCTAATGTGGGCTTGCTTGAACAGCAATTACATCACCAGCTGTACTAAACAACCTTTTTTTCCGAAAAGAAGGGATTCCCCCAGCTAACTGTACTAAACAACTGATTTCACATAGTAGCCCATAGCATGTGCAAAACCCGCGTCGACCGAACCGTCAGGTCTGGTTCTTCCATAACTGAGACCATATCTATCTGAACATGAATTCGAGCCCACTTTCCAAACCATAGCTCACAGCACAAATGGTGAAGTTGTAACTCAGAATTCAGATACAGTGAGTACATTATACAAACACATGCCAAATGTAGTACACACAATGCATCACACCCTGCGTCACTCTGAAAACAAAAAAAAAACTAACACCACACTGCTGTAATTAATCACAAAACAGAGTTTTTGTACTTAAGAATGGTAAACATGCATGTGGTTGGATATTACTGGTGTTGCTTGAGAGAGAGTAGCGTCTTGAAGATGCCCACTAGAACACCAACCACGGAGAAGACAGTGACAATGATTTTGAAGTTGTTGTACATGAACTTGTGCACCTTGATCCAAATCCACCTGTTGACCTTGTAGTTCTCAATGTGTCTCAAGATGCGGGCATAGGAGCCACCAGCAGGCAGGTGCTTGGTAAGGCTCTTGAAGAAGTCGAGTATTTCTTTGTTTGTGAGTTCTCCTTGCAAAAGATGCTTTGTTCGTAGCTCATGCACATCCTCCTCTCGGTCCATGAGCATCGAAAGGAGGGCGAGGTATGAGCAGACGGCCGTCTTTTCATCATGGAAATCCCCTGAGCTCATGCATACCTCTAAAGCTGCCATATTTACAAGCCAACATGCCTTTGTGCTGCTTAGCACCAGTGGTGTGAAGAAAAGCTCAGCAAAGAGGGGTCCTTTCCTGATGCCGATTTCTGTGAAACTTCCTGTGTTGTTGGCTTTCAGCTTGATGCCAATTTCAGCAAGCTCAATGGCACTTATAGATACTGAAAATGAATTGGGTTTTTTCCTAGACTTCTTCTTGATTGACGGTATATGTATTTCCCTAGGCTCCATGTCAAACTCGGCAATGTTTCGAGATCTCAAACAATTAAATGTTGAAAATACTCGATAAGTGTAGACTGTCTTGTTGGCTATTTTGGCCATCTTGGAGACCTTGATGTCTGTCTTGCTGCTTGTTTTGTAGAATCGGAGAAGATCAAGGTGATGAAATGGCATATACTCTTCATCCAAGTATGAAAGGATTTCTTCTGGTTGGTTATGATACATATGGTTTGTGAGACCGGCTCCCACATGTGAAATGTTCTTCACTAACATGGCATACACACGGTTTGTGAGAGCTTCTCCCATGTTTGAAATTTTTGTCCTCACTGGCACGGACCTAAAGTTGAGGAGGGTTTCCAAAACCAGCCAGGGGAGCTGGTTCTCCAACAGCATTACATCATTATCAATATGTAGTCTATTGTAGCGAAAAACGCGTAACAACTCTGGACGTGGCTTCTCCTTGTCAATAACAAGGGAAAATAGCAGCAAGAAACATGCATCATAGAACATCATAGCCGCAAAGTCAGCATGCCTGATACCTGCCACTGTGTCATCGGCGTAGAGATGGCGGGCCTTGTCTGCAACCTTGACGACGGCCCCATAGATCTCCTCAAGCGAGTGGCTTGATCCGCTGACAAAGTGGTAGGCGGCGACATGCTTCACCTTCTCCATCTGCAAGAGGTGGGGTAAGCCGTGGTGGTAAGGGCCGATGGCCACGACCCTTGGTACAATGTACTGTCTTCCGAGACCCTGTAGGCTTGCAGGGAACCTATGCATCCTCTCTTTTCTCTTGTCGAAATCAACCTTGAACTCTTGTGCTGCTTTCTTCAAATACTCCTCCTGAACCGGAGCCGGTGTTGCTTTTGCGAAGTCCATTCCCTCATCAACTTGCTCCTCGTGGCTTAAACAGACTTGTGTGATCTCAGAGGAGGAGAAGGCATCCCTAAACTCTTGATCAGGTGCTTTCTTCAAGCACTCCTCAACGGGAGCAGAAGCAGATGCTTGTTCTGCACAGTCAATAATGGTCTCCACTGACGAATCAACTTGCTCAAGCCTACTGCTGGGGGGAACAGAGGAATCAGCATTGAGCTCCTCGTCGGCCGCTTTCTGCAACTTCAAGTGCTGCTCAAGCTCAAGCTCAACCGGAGCCACTACTTGTTGGACTGTCGAATCACCCAGCGGGTGGCAGCTGCGAGTACCAGATAGATCTGCCATCTAGGAATGTTTGCTACTGATAGTTAGAAAGTCACCTTGGTACCGAATAGAGAAAACCTAGCTAGGGAGAAGAAGAGGTGAGATGCCCATATATACCTGGGCTGGGACTAGCTCCTGCTGATGCTCGCCGCCAGTCTCCTTGTGACTTGTGTCTCTGTGCAGCGCCAAAGAACGGCATCCTCCACGACGTGAAGCCCAAGGATGAAGAATAAGAGATGCCTCTTTGGGGACAAAAGGAGGAAGAGTGAGCTGTAGCTTTTTCTTTTTCTTTTTCTTTTTCTTTTTCTTTTTGAGAAACAGAGTGAGCTATTTCTTCTCAAATGCTGAAGTAGCTTTTTTTCTTTTTCTTTTTATAAGAAATAGAGTGAGCTGTAGCTGCTGCATATTATTCCATCCCAAATGCTGAAAAAACGACCACCCGTGTTTCTGACTAATAATTTCGAACCAAAGGATATTAGATGGGCTACGTGTTGAAATACTTTCGCACATTAGCCGTGGGACTTGGAAAGGCTACGTGTTGCATATTAGATGTTGCAGAAACGAATGTATGTAGACGTATTTCAGTACCAAATACATCCATTTCAATGACTATTAATTTCGAACCAAGGGAGTAGTTAATAGCAAGTGTTTTGCAAGTACCAACAACCCAAAACTGTGTGTGTAGCTACATTTATGTTTGGGGAAATGGTATGTAATAAATAAATAAATTGATGAAATTCCCATTGGAACATGTGAACATGTGTAAAGATATGCAGCATTTCATCAAGAGAGAAAAGGAGAGATATCTGAAAAAAAGTCCTATTTAACAAAGTACTAATTGTAGACACTGACAGGTCACACGAAGCTCTTCCATAATTTGTAGCCACCCTTTTGAAACTCAAACATGCAGCAACAAGGGTCGGTTAACTACTCCAGCCCATCACGTTGCCTCATAGCGGATACCATATGAATGCACAAGACTGCATTTCCAAAGAACTCTCGCCTTCCGAATCTCACCCTACTTGTACACATGACAGGACAAAATTAAGATCCATTGATACACAAACAAGCCTGTGTCTACCATGATGAAGCTCGGTGCCCGAACAGCGCCTACCTGACCGACACCTTGGATGATGGTTATGGTTCCTACGTGATCCGTCATCGCCATCTCCTACTGTCTGCCTCCGAGAAATGACAGAGGCTGCAGCCTGGCTTCTGTTTGCAGCTGCAGCTGCAGCTGCGACACTTTCTTCAGCGACCGGTACTGCAGCCGTGTGCTCTCCCCGCTGTCAAGCGCCTTCACAAGATACCTGTGCAATCCAAAGATTTCAATCCAATAACATATGCAACACGTTCTACATCTATGGGAGCTGCAGCATGCCGAGTCTGAATCCTCTGTCTAGTTTTTTGTGCTATGAAAAGAGAGCAAACCAGTGCACATACCAGCCATTCAGACACTGTGAAGTGATGATTGCCTCCTTCCCAACGAACTTCTCGGGCGTCCTCTTGTTTCCCTGCGAACGTTTGGCAATCAGAATACCCTGCTCTTCCTAATTCACTCTACTGTCAGCAAAGCAATGCGTTGTGTGTACCATGATCAGGACCCTCTCGCCCACTACAAATGGGTACTGCACTCCCTTGAATGCCACCGAGCTTCCAACATCCAGAACAAGCTCACTGTTCTACTGGCAAAACAATACATTAGTTATCCAAACAGCATGCAAAGGCCATAAACTACTAGGTGTATGTTCACGGGATCAGTATAACACGTACTCTGCTACTCCCATCCCGCTTCAGCACATCTGTATGCTCAGTCACATCTTTCCTGCGTTTTCGAAGAGCAGCATTATGAAAGAGCCTCCTATCATCCTCCATCTTCACCACCGTAGCTACTGCTCTTAAAGCTGTCATATCCCAATACTACCGACCGTAAGTGAGCAGATGAAACATTTTTAATGCTAGTCTGAAGGAAGGTAAATCTATGACAAGACACATACCGAGATTAGGAAACAAGGAGGATGGGTCAACTTCTCCATTGCAAATGGTGCATCTAGCCTGATTACAGTGATAAAAAGAAATAATTTGTTGGTTGGTGAGATCCCAAAGGACTGGAGTTGCAGCAAACAGAAAAGATACTTCAGGCTTGTATACTAAAATATGCCTTTGCTGTGAGAAGGTTCATCGAAATGGCACTATTCTTCTCACTATGTTCCAGTTGGATTATCTGTTACTATGGCTCTTTGGATGTCTACTAAATACTAAAATCGGATGAATACCACAATTTAAGTTAGAAAAATTAGTGATAGCACAAGTATTAGGAATATAATAGTTTACTTCAGCTGTAGCTAACAGAAAATTAAGGACTGCAATTTGCAGGAAAGTGTGACCTTTATTCTCAAATCTACAACCACAACATCGATAACTATCAGAAAGGCTGAATTTTTTTTTCCAAAGCATACCATTTCAAGGACTTTCTTCAGCATGAGGCCACCAAATGAGTGCCCGCATTGGAGAACCATAGCATCTTCAAGAAAAGCCCCGCTGAAAACAAACAAAAGATAAATCCATCACTGCATTAATCAAGTAAATCAGCGATTGTGATGCACGTCTAAGCCAAATAACTGTAACACTAGTTTGGAGAAACAGAACTATATGTACATTCATTTTAAGAAATTTCATATCTACTAGCTCCCATAAAACTTAAGATAAAACTCATAAAAATATAGAAGATATAGGAGTGAAGGACCCATGCAGAACAAGGCAGTCTATCTATGTATATGTGGCAAATAGATTTGTGATGAACAGCTACATTTCAGAAGGAACAACTTACGACAGAGGGTCTGAGAGGACACTTCTGAGCGATGGCTCACTAAGAAAGTTGCCCTGAGATTCCTGCAATCCAAATTGGCTAAACATGAGCAACATTGAAGTTCAGAACAGTTAATGAACAGAAAATGGAATATCACAGAACACCTTATTCTTTAATATTGTGGTACTTTCCTACTGTCAGAGAGTTGAGAGCTGCATAACTCTGAATATGTGGTACTTTACAGTATCTGTGTAGCTTTGGATGTATACTTACAGAAGGTTCTTCCAAATGACTGGAAACAGCATGCTCTTCGGCATATGAATCATCCATAAATTGTCTTGCAAGTATGGGTTGGTACACCTGTCGTATGCAATGCCCAACAGCTAAAATTGGAGAGCAATCCAATATAGCGTTGGCATGAGGCATTAGCCTAAAGGTGAGTGATGCCCTACAAAAAGGAAATTGTGGTTACATGACCAACTTATGTGTGCAGGAGCACAAAGAGTATAACTAAGAAAATAAAGACAAAAAATGTATATAAATCAGATGGTGAAATATTTCAGCATTTCATAACTCTTACATATTGTCACCAGTGACCCTGTACTGGGAAATAGGACGAAGACCAGCAGTAACATGACTTAGGGCCCTTCCAGTCAGAAGCAATAGATCATTTGGGCCAGAAACCACATCAGCTAGGTACCAATGGCCATTTGGGTCACAAACCTACCAAAGAAACAGCTAAACAATTATTACTTTGCAGACAAAGAGTAGTAACGGCACAAAATAAGACCAAAATCAGTTAAGCACACTACAAAAGAAGACATGAAGTAACCAACAGGAGGCTAAGAAAATTAGCGCTTTTCAACCGAAAGTAAAATAGCCAAGATCCAATTGTTCTACCGCTGCATTCAAAATTTACATGGTGAAAGGACCAGAATTTTGTTACCTCAATTCCTGGACGATCAGTGGAAATTAGTGTCATAAAACCACTGTCAACTTGAGGCATTGAGGACCTGCTGAGACATCCCATGAGTGCCTGACCACTTTGGCGCTGTTCATGAGAATATGTCACTAGCAACTCTGACGACGAGACGTCGTTAACAGGCAACGGAGTATCGTCGAGCAATTGGTTGAATACACTGGATAACAGAGCATGGTTATTAGCTATTAGAATTCTGGAAATGCGCAGAGCAGGTTAATTAATAGTGAGAGAAATTCAACTAGTGGATAAAAGGCAAGAATTGTACTCGGTACGTAAGCGCAGATGCCGTGCTATGGCCGCAAGAGCGGCACGGGCTGCCTTGCCCAAACATCTGAAAGCATCATCCATGCAAGCAGGGGACACCTCTCCATCTTCCGAAGTCCTGACATAGAGTACAATAATCCAAACATATCGGAAGCTGTAAGAGTAGCCACAAGACTTTGTCTAATCAAGCGAAGAAGAAAAGAACATCTGCAGACCGGTGACTTAATTAGATTTCATCTGACAGACCGTTATGCGCAACAATCTAGCACGCTAATCCTGGCATATAGGATGCAACTCTCGTACATATTGTATTACACGTAATGTTCAGGATATCGGTAACTGGTACATATTGTGTGGTGCTGACTAGGGATTAATCAGTGACTCAGCCATTTAACTGAATTTATCGGTAACCCATTTATTGAGAGGTTAACTAGGGTCATATTTATATATCCTAGGCTACATACCAACATGCAATGTACTAAGTGTCTAAATATGCAATCCTAGGGTACATAGCAACAAGGAAAATTGTTGCCTGGATGTTCTGATGATGTTGCAGCCGATCTGGAAGGCCATTGAAAAGTTGGGAGGGAACGGCCAGTTTTGGGCTAAAATATTCCTAGGAGTTAATTGGCCCAGCCGATAATTCGGCCTGACAACTGATAAATCAGCTTGTCAGACAAATTAACTGGACCTAACAGTTAATGGCTCGAATAGCACACTCTCGTATCAGGAGGGACCATATCAGCAGTTAACTGACCGATATTTGGAACAGTGATTAAAAGACCACAGAATGGATACATCATTAAGCAATATTCTTTAAGACTAGAGTAAATCTGTTGTTTATCACACACACACACAGAGAGAGAGAGAGAGATAGCCAACACACAAAGGAAACAAAGCAATATTCCCTAAGCAAACTAGAAATGTTCACGAACATTGTGTTTTGTCAGACAACTATTTCACCTTTGTGTTCCACTTGTACTGGGGCGCTGAGCCAAACTTGAATCTAAACTACTGAGCAACACAGAAGCACAAGATATTTCAATCAAATCGAAGACGAAGTATGCTAACAATATACTTGACATTTAGCATGCATATAGTAGTAGCACGTTGAGCCAAACTGGAATTTAATGTTCTCTACTTGACAGAATAGGAAAAGCAACTAATCCTCAAAGTGGCGATCTAATTAGCATCCATATGTGAGCCCTTTCTACGCAACAATCTAGCATGCTAACAGTACTGGCACACATGATGCAATAGTTGTACATTTTGTGTTGCAAAAGGACAAAGATATTGTATACAACATAAGCTGTCAGTTCACTCAAGAGTCTAATGCCAGAACTATCAAAAAGATGCATCCATCACCACTCCATTTCACTCACACTCCGGCGCCGCCGAAAACAGAGGAAACAGCGCAATTTTCCCTAAGCAAACTAGAAATGTTCAGAAATACACTGTCACCATTGTGTTTCACTCACTGCTCTGGTCAAACTGGACCAAACTGGAAACCAATCTACTGCGAAGTTCTGGCAGCGCACGCTATTCTGCTCAAATGGAAGACGAACTAGGCTGCTTAAAGGGTTATTAGACCTTCCGGGGCGGTAGAGGTAGGTGGCGTGGCGGCCGTGGAAGAAGGCGCGGGCGGACTCGAGGGCGCAGCGGACGACGGCGGCTTCGGAGGCGGGGATCTCGAGGACCGCGGCGCCGCGGCGGGCGAGCGAGGCGGCGAGGGCCCCGACGGCGCGCGCGTAGCCAGGGGCGGCGGTGCCGTCGTGGGGCGACACGTCGTCGAGCCGCACCCTAGCGAGCGGCGACGGCGGGGGAGGGTGGTGGCGTGGCGAGGCCATGGTGGTGGGTCATGGCGGGGCTAGGGTTCCGAGCGGCTCCATTTGGTGATTCGACGCCATTGGTTGGATTGGACTGAGCTCTCTCCCCTTTCCTTCTTCCTCGCCTGCTCAGCTCAGCTCAGCTAAGTGTTCAAAACAAGTAAATGAGGAGGGGGAATTCAAAGATGAGCCAGGCTCATCTAGTGCTACGCAAAAGATCCTCGAAAAGATATTTGAAAAAAGTTTAAAAAATAAAAAATATATGGTGAAATATGTTTATGTGTGAGATGTTTCTGTAAATTTTAGAGAAGTTCGGACTTCTGAAGAGCGCGCGGCAAAAATTCAGCCTGAAATAGTGCATAAACAGTGTCTTCTCAAGAAACTGTAAATTTGTCTTTTTTGCCGCGCGATCTTTAGAAGTCCGAACTTCTCCAAAATTTGCAGAAACATCTCGCACATAATCATCTTCCACCACAAAAAAAAATTCAAATTTTTTAAGAAATTTTCATATTTATTTAAAAAAAATAGTCTCCCGGGTGCAAATGCACCCGGGCACCGAATCGCTGCTTTCAATGAGAAGAGCATTTTTTGTTTCAACCAGGTACTATGTCACTTTTGGTTTAGAAAAGAAAATTATGGATATGTTTTTACTGATTTAAAGATACTTAATGAAAACCTAGGTTTATAAAAAGAGTAAAATGCATGCGCGCACCTAATTCAAAGTGTCGATTGGGTCTTAATTCTTTCAAATCTTTTTAAGTTGTTCATCCGAGGTCCTAAATCTATCTAACCAGCTTTGACCTGCATGCGTGACACTTTGACCGTGGCTACATAGACAGGGGTCTAACAGTGGTTGAATATTTATGCAAATTGGCCATGTACTATTTCTCCTTCTCAATCCTCAACCCCTAGGTCTTCTCCTCCACTATTTTCTCTTTGTCGTTGCTCTATCGCCATGTCTGTCGGCGCAAGTTTGGCGCAACCCTGACCTTGGCACCGACGTCTCCACCATTGATAATAACTCCTCTTGCGTCGTTGCTACCATCAGGGATGCTACCGTTCGTTGGTGCAACGCTCAAGTCCCCGCGCACTTCCCATCACGAGCAGCCCTAGCTGAAGCTCTTCGCCCTCCGCAGGCCACCGACAACTGCATCTACGCCCTAGCGCTTCCCAACTCCTCGCTTCCTCACGTTCCTTCCTTCTCCTCCTCCTACTCACTCATGGTCTCTCATTTCCCAATATCTACTGGCACAATAACCTCCATGGACGAACCCAAACTACTACTATCAAGGACCTCTGCTTCTCACCGGAGCAGCGTTGCCGTCACCGATCGCTCACCTTTGAATTCGCCAGAGGGGTGGAGAAGAGGAAAGGGACCATGATTGTGAACAAAATAGTGTTTGAGGGTTGTTTTGCAAACATGCAAGGCCGATCGTTATGCCTCATATGCCATGTTGTCCACGTGGTCACGGTCAAAGTGCCATGCAGACATGTCAACGCTGGTCAAATGTATTTAGGATCTCTAATGAACAACTTAAAAAGATTTAGGACCCAGGCGTGCATTTTGAAATAATTAGGACGCAAAGAATTAGGACTGCGCATGAATTGTAATCTTATAAAAATATGTGCTTTCGGACTAAAAGACTTGGCCCACTATTACCCTTCGAACACAAAGATGGGGTTTTGTCACCTTTCGACTCATGGGGCTTCCTAAAAAGGTTAATGCAAGGGTCACTCCACCCCCCACCCCCACCACCCCCCACCCCTCGAGATACACGGAATGATACGTGCCTTCTTGTCTTTTGTGGAAAGAGAGACTCAAACCTAATTTTAAAAGCACCGGATTATACCTAAACCTTAATCAATGCTACGGTCTTGCGAGGAAAGAGGTGACGATGATAGCGAGATATTCCCTCAAGTCGTACCTTCTTTTCTCAACATGAAGAGTGAGCCTTAGGAACAACGATGACCACCAGCGCTTGTGGGGCTCATGAGATATGGTTAACACGATGAAGGGCTTACACACCCTGACATGGCAAGACATGTTTTTCCTCGTGCCAAACTTAACCAAATGGTACTTGAACCTCTATCAATGTTCATGCTCCCAAAACCACTACACAAAGATGTCATCGAGGCGGAAACCAAATTTCTTAGAGCATAGAAAAATGTGTTCCCTTTTATCTGGACCATCACATCATAGTTCAAAGAAGTAATAGGACTTCGTTTAAAGGCCTACGTTTGAAAGTGCTATCTTGCCCTTAATTATGTTTTGATGTTGATGACAATGTACATATAGAAGACTAATTATGTTTGCCAAGTATATCTCAGGTTTTAGTCCTCATTTCGTTGTGGTGGAGGATCAACGACCATCTAATCATATCAAAGTGCTCAAGATACGGATCCAATCCATGTTGAAGCGTAAGCTTTTCGGTTTATCTTGAGTATAGGGATCCCCGCACTATTAAGAGGGAATCAATGGGTTTGTGTTTAAGATTTGCTCAAAGCTAATTAAAGCAAAAACATCTCGACACAAAATCGGAGCTAAAATGTAAGAATCTGATCACTGCTTTCAGACGTCCGACATGGTTTGGACGTCCGACATTTCAAAGTTTCGGACGTCCGACAGCCATCGGGCGTCCGACATCTCATATACCGTTTTTTCGTATGAAAGGTCAGTAGGGTTGTAAAATCGCCGGAAGTCCGACGAGTTTCAGACGTCCGACCCCTCGGACGTCCGAACTCTGTCGGACGTCCGATGTGCTACTGACCTTTTTCTTTTGGTGTTGGTTGCTGCACTCATATTGAACACTTCGGACGCCCGACCTGGCTCGGACGTCCGACATGTGAACTTTCGGACGTCCGACACCTGACGGACGTCCGACACTTACACAGCATATTGCCTCAACGGTCATTTCGTCCCTTGGGCTATAAATACCCCCTCTCCCCCACATGTGAGGGTTGACCACTTCATTTGCAAACACCCAAGAACACAAGTGCTCCCTCTCACTCTCTCCCTCACCAAATCTCATATCCCGGAGAGTTCCTTGAGAGTTCTTGACGGATCTTTCACCCAGTGATAGATCCGCTCCTTCCCCATCTTCTAACCAAAGCAAATCGCGTTTTGAGCAAGTCTTGAGCATTTCCCATTGATCTTGTTACTCTTGGAGGTTGGAGACTCCTAGGCGGGTAGGAGTTCTTCGGAGAGGAATCGACCATTGTGATTACCCCCGTTGAGTTTGTGAGGGTTTGGTGACCACCTTTAAGGTCAACCGGTAATGGTTGGGAATCGTCTTCATGGTGATATCTCAAGGGGAATAGAGTGAGCCTTCGTGGCGTTGGTGTGCCTTCGTGGTTTCCCCCACTCTCTCCGATGAGTAGCTTCCCTCCAAGGAAGTGAACATTGGGATACATCCTTGTCTTCGCGTCTTTCGGTTATCCCTACTCTTCCCCTTATTACTTGTACTACCGTATTATTTTTCCCTCACTTGCTTTAGTATATTGTGCTTATTGCTTTTCTTGTCACAACTTGTTAAACCTTGCAATTGTTAGGCTCACCTTTTCTTGTCACGACGACGATGACGAGCAAGAGGAGGAGGAGGAGGAGGAGGACGACGACGACGAGCAAGAGAAGGAGGCGGCTGCCGCGGCTCATGTGGACTGGCTAGGGATCGTGGATCGGGCTCGGGCTCGGCAGAGAAGCAGGTTTGGCGGTGCTAAACCCTTGGCTCGGCTGGAGGACGAAGACCTCATATTCATCCTCTCGCTTGAGAGGGACGGGGACGGCTACCTCGACGACCAGGGCCGCCGATACACGTCGAAGGAGTTCAAGGACATCCTTGACATGATCCTTAGGGACTACGACGAGACTGAGGCGCGGCAGGCCAGAGTGATGCGCGAGCTATGCGACAAAGGCTACGCCGAGACCGACGGTTATCGTGTAGACGAAGATGACGAGTACATAGACGAGACCAACGAGTGGACCAGGATACAGGGGGAGAGACACGAGGCGGCCAGCGCGAGACGTCGTCTTGCTCGCATGAATGTCGCCGTCGAAACTAACACCGATTCAAAGTCAGAGGATGATGATGACTAACTTGGAGAATGAGGAGGGAGGACTACGAGGATGATGAACAAATATTAGCACAACAGGATTGATTAATAAGTATATAATGTTAATGTAGAACCGAGTAAAGTCAGTTTTGAACCTTGAGTTTGTAGACCATGGTACAAATAAACCCTCACGTCTAAATCCCTGAAGTTCGTATCTTGTACTTGTCAATCCAGGTCAATTTGAACCCTCAATCTGTTTGTCACATTGGGAAAATAATCATCCCGATTCCTGACCGAGATCACTCTCCACAATTACTGACTAGTCGAAACCATATGACCTATTCATCTTCCATCTCCCAATCTCCTTGCCCCTCTCTCAGCAATCTATGCTCGCTTCATCTAGCCATCAACTGGTGCTCGTGTGTTTAAGGATAACCGTTACATTGTTTATTTGTTTATTAAGGATAACCGTGTAGCCAGCAATACACGCACACATACCAGGATAGACTTTTTACTACTCGGAAAGCATCCGATCCGATGATCTATCCTAGGATTCCTCCTATGTTTCGTTTAGGCAAATCATATAGAGCGAACGATAGCTCTATATGCACCTGGCGCGACTAACTATTGGCCATCGGATCTTTTATCACCGATCTTGAAGCATTCGAGTGGTCCACGTCAGACTCTGCATCGTTTGCGTTGTGAGATGGTGGGCGCGATCCCTTTTTCCCCTGACAACCGACCGGAAGACCTCACCCACTCATACCACCATTCCCCACTTCTCTGTCTTGGGCGGCCGACGAGAGCTTCGACTAGGTTGGCAGGGACGATAAGGTGCAGGAAGGCTGCGGCGACGGCGCCAGTGAGGATCCTCATCCCGCTATCCGCGATGAGCTCCTACCCTCTCCACCAATCACTCTTGTGGTCATGTCGCATGGGCCGTAGATCGATGGAGCGGTCGATGGAAGAGCTCCGGCTTGGGTCTGCAATGGCGGCAAGCTCCAGGCGGTGTGCGACGGCAGCGCTATCGAGGAGCCACTCGGCACAAATGTGCGCTAGTCGACGCATCGGCGGAGCCGTGATTGGATCGGAGCGGCGGCGGCACAGATGCGCCCGAGGACTCCAGCCGGCTCGTCTTCAACCTTGAGGTGAGTTTCTTCCTCCCTTCCTATCTCCCTTCCCCCTAAATCTGGTTGTGCCGGTGACTGGTGAAGTGGTGGCGTGCGTGGTGGTGCTCTGCTCGTCTTCAACGTAATTAGATTGTTCAAATGACCATAAGCACATAGCATATGCCAGTTTTGTACTATTAACTGTAGAATTGATCTTAAGCACATGGCAATTTTATCTAAATTGACCGCGAGCAAATGACAACTTTGGTCCAGCATGAGCATGACTATGAACCATGTTTTTTTTTTGCTTTTCCCTTACCATGACAAACCTAAAGGAGTACCACGCGTGAATAAGTGGAGGAAGCCTCGCTATGGCATGCAAATTTTGAATGTTGATGCATCGTTCTTGGAGATGGGATCGGAGTGGCGGCGGCACAGATGCGCCCGAGGACTCCAGCCGGCTCGTCTTCAACCTTGAGGTGAGTTTCTTCCTCCCTTCCTATCTCCCTTCCCCCTAAATCTGGTTGTGCCGGTGACTGGTGAAGTGGTGGCGTGCGTGGTGGTGCTCTGCTCGTCTTCAACGTAATTAGATTGTTCAAATGACCATAAGCACATAGCATATGCCAGTTTTGTACTATTAACTGTAGAATTGATCTTAAGCACATGGCAATTTTATCTAAATTGACCGCGAGCAAATGACAACTTTGGTCCAGCATGAGCATGACTATGAACCATGTTTTTTTTTGCTTTTCCCTTACCATGACAAACCTAAAGGAGTACCACGCGTGAATAAGTGGAGGAAGCCTCGCTATGGCATGCAAATTTTGAATGTTGATGCATCGTTCTTGGAGATGGGATCGGAGCGGCGGCGGCACAGATGCGCCCGAGGACTCCAGCCGGCTCGTCTTCAACCTTGAGGTGAGTTTCTTCCTCCCTTCCTATCTCCCTTCCCCCTAAATCTGGTTGTGCCGGTGACTGGTGAAGTGGTGGCGTGCGTGGTGGTGCTCTGCTCGTCTTCAACGTAATTAGATTGTTCAAATGACCATAAGCACATAGCATATGCCAGTTTTGTACTATTAACTGTAGAATTGATCTTAAGCACATGGCAATTTTATCTAAATTGACCGCGAGCAAATGACAACTTTGGTCCAGCATGAGAATGACTATGAACCATGTTTTTTTTTGCTTTTCCCTTACCATGACAAACCTAAAGGAGTACCACGCGTTAATAAGTGGAGGAAGCCTCGCTATGGCATGCAAATTTTGAATGTTGATGCATCGTTCTTGGAGGAAAGTTTCACGGGTGCATGTGGAGCAGTTATTCGTGATCACACGGGTAGTTTTGTGGGAGCATCAACTGCAAAACTACTACACTCACCTGATGTGGAAACCGTAGAGGCTGGGTTGGTGCATGGCATGAAGTTTGCTCTTAGTCTGTGTATTTCTAAAGTTCTAATCTAGATGGATAACGCAACAAGAGTGGAAGCCTTGAATACGAACACTGGACAATCGATGGTTGCAGCACCGGTACTGGAAGAATGTCATTTACTTATGGAAAATTTCGGGGAGGTTTTTATTGAGCATTGCAATAGAGAGTCTAATCTGGTAGCTCATGTGCTAGCGCAAAAGGGACGTGTTGATCCTCCAAACTTGTGGATGGACACACCTCCTAGCTTTATTTCTAGGTTTTTGGCTGACGATGTAAGCATAATTTGAAGTAATAAAGCCAGACTTGAAGGCCTTCCCCTAAAAAAAAGGATATAGCGCAGTTAACATCACTTATTAATACATAGACCAGCCCAATTAATTAACACTTTTTGGTCTGCTGGTTCAATTGGTGACCAGTGCAAATTATTATTAGTATTGGGAGCTCAGGAGTTTGAATCCTGAGATTATCAGGTATTTTTTGCCAACTGCTAGCCACATGAGAGAGGTTTGGGGCGTTGAAATGCGATTAATGGGCCGAGGCGGTGAGGTCGTACCGCCTAGTCTAAGATTGAATGCAGTAAACCTTTTGTTTTTGCTGGAATTCAGTGGACTGTGGGTTGATTAACATAAAAGGAGTTTTTTTTGGGAAATTGCCATGACGGACCGAGAAATGCGCATTCCTTTATTTTAAAAAAAGAGAGAGCAAATGTGCCTGTGCATTGCAACCAAATAAATAATATGGATGTGTTAGGAATCAGAGTCGCATGAAAACTACTACTCGGAGGAGGAGGATGCAAGAATCCAGATGAAGGACAAATACTAGCAGAACAGGACTGATTAAGTTCGTTGATGTACGTGTCAAATCTCTAATGTGATCCTCATGGTCATACATACATATTAAATCTTGTTAATTTTGCATCCTTAGAAAAAAGGAATTATTTGAGCATATTGATTTTTCGCTTTTTCTGCGATGCATAGACAATAAAAGACAAACATTGGCACTAGGCACATGGGTTAATAGGTTAGTCATAAATATGTTGTAAAATGATATGAAAGTGTGTTAAAACATGTAGCAAAGTCCATATTGCATCATCGTTTACGATAGCTGCAATTTATTTCTTTTGTTTTATTTTTTTTGTTTCAATTTTCTTATACGTTTAACCTTTCATAAACAGCAAAACAGAAAAATTAATAGCCTTCTTAACTCGTTGGAGATGAGAGTATTTGTGTTCGTGTGTTCCTAAATAACCGTTATCGTAGTCGCTGGCCCTCGCGTAATTGGACGTTGCGGAGGTGTGCAGGTAAGCCTGCCGATATCTGTTGATCTATATTCGACCGCGTTATTGATTTGGAAAGCTACACGGACACATGCACATATATGGAGGTGTTTGTTTTGGGACTTTTTGCCTGTAACCTGTTTACACCGTAAACAAAAAACATTCCGACCGTTTGGTACAATCTCGTAGTAATCAGTTACTTCGTAAACAGATTCGATCTAGCCATCCATCGATACAGCTCATCTCCCACCGGTAACGGTTCCTTTACCGTGGCCTCGTTCGCCCCCCTTCTCGAGCGATCCTCCTCCTCCAGTGACGCCGCCGCCGTCCTCACTTCCGGTACAGCGCCGCCGCCGCCCTCAGATCCGTTCCAGCGTCGCCGCCGTCGTCCTCACATCCAATACAGCAGGTGCTGAAGTAGCAGGTGTAGCAATAGGAGTGCAGATAAAGTCACTGTTGTTATGACTAGTAAAGTCACAACTTGGTGTTCTCAGAGGAACCCTTAGTAGCAGCAAGCCAGATAACTATTTTTTTAATTTTTGATAAAAGACACTAAAGCAAAAACTGAAAGGTAAACAAACAAGACTAAAAAGCAAAGATAAAAGATAGTGTGCAACTCTCTATCTTGAAGTGCAGAGTCCTCAGCAACGGCGCCAGAAATTTGCTTGATGCACGAGATAACTTCTCGCCCCTCGTTGGTTACCCCAAGTGGAAGGTGAGATGTAGATAGCGGAAAATTTCCCTTAGCGAAGATGCTAAGGTTCAGGATCGACCAGTAGGACTTCAACAACGATAAGTAGGTGGTGAAGTGAACAATGGCGCCGTTCACAACCCAAGGTTGCTTACTTCACCTGGACCTGCACACACAACAAATAAATTTGCTTCCCAACGAGTACAGAAGAGTTGTCAATTCCTTCGGCCTTGTTGTTTACAAAGGATAAAACACATGGAATAATAATGATATTGATAGCAACGAAAAAGTAAATAAATCAGTAAATTGATAGCGAGTGTAAACAATGTTGGAAATATGGACCGGGTCCTATGATGTTCACTAGTGATGTCTCTCTCCCAAAAAACGATAAAATAGCCATGCGAGGTAAACAAATTACAGCTGGGCAATTGACAGGATTATGTGCGCAAACCAATGCTAATTATGCTATAAAGAAAGGAAGAGGCTCAAAAGTATGGGCGGTACGCCAAGACAAGTAGACCGAATCCATCTGCATCTACCTACTAATCATCCACCTTGAGATATCTATCCAGAACATCTCGTTGGTATTAAGTTGCGAATTCCACCCAAAGTATAAACTCACAGCAACAGACAACTGCATTAAAGAACTTTGCATAAAGTAAACAATCCTTGCACCCACAAGTACAAGCACCGTTATTTTCCCCCTTGTGGCGACAACACATCCCCTAGACTCATGTTTCTGTCACTCAAGCTAGTCATCAGGGGGCATAAACCCACAATCATGCATAACGCTCCCTCTTGGAGTCACTACCTACTACTTAGCCAAAGCAATAAACAGCAACGGGAAACATGCAAGAATTACTCAAGACATAAATATAAAAGAAGAGAATAAAATATATAACTCAAACACAATCTGAAATAATCTCATAATCCATCGGATCGCAACAAAATCAGCATAGCAACAGCAGAAAGATTACATAAGTGCGTCGATCATGTAGGGCAGCTCACGAGGTCTAATCCATGAAGAACAAAGAGGGGAGGAGAACATCACATAGCTACTGATCATAGACCCATGGTCCAAGGTGGACTACTCACGGTGCATCCGAGAAGCATCCATGGTGGTGGAGAAGCTCCCGGAGGTGATTTCTCCCTCCGGCAGGGTGCCGGGAAGAGGTCTTCTGGTGCTCCCGATCTTGGAAGCGCGGCGGTGGCGGAACAGAGGAGAGATCGCGAAAAAGGGTTCCGTCCCTGAGGGTTTCTCATCACGGGGAATAAATAGGAGAAGGGGGCAGCCAGAGGTGGACCAGGGGCTCCAGGCGCCCCCCTAGCGCGGCCAGGGGTGGGGCCGCGCCCTCTGGCCGCCTGGGCCCCCCCTGGGCCCCCTTGGCCCCCTCTTTGGCTCTTATGGAAGGTTCCCGCACGCTGATTTTTCCTATATTTTTCTTGGATTTTTTTGGTACTTTAAATAAAGGGGAAACCTGAAATAGAAAAACAGCAGAAAACAGGAACTGACACTAGAGTGCACTGAGTTAATAGGTTAGTCCAAATATGATCAAAAGTGTATGGAAGTTCATCAATATCATAGCAATATCACACAAAAGAGGCATGGAGCAATCAGAAATTATAGATACGTTTTGCACGTATCAGCTACCCCAAGTGGAATGTTGAGAAATAGACAACAAAAAGTTTCCTCAGCAAAGACACGGAGGTTTGTATCCGGTGGACTCACAGAGATACAAGGAAGTGTCAACAACGCAAAAAGTTTGCCGGATTGGAGACAAGGTTGACGTGGAACTGCACACCGCAACAAATAACTTTGCTCCCAACGAGAACAGAGAGGTTGTCAATCTCTCCGCTCTTGTTGTTTACAAAGGATAAAAACACGGGTGGAAAATAGTAGTGGTGATTGCAACAGAAAAGAAATAAAAGTAGTAAATGATGAGGTGTAAACAATGGTGGAAATACGGACCATGGTCCCATGATGTTCACCAGTGATGTCTCTCTCCCAAAAGATGATAAAATACTATGCTAGGTGAATAAATTACAGCTGGACAATTGAAAGAATTATAAACGCACCGCGATGCTAACTATGCTACAAGAAAGTTAGATAGTCAATCTTATGGGCAGTACGCCAAGACAAATAGACCGTTTATTCATCAACATCTACTTAATAATCATCCACCTTGAGATATCTATCCAGAACATTTCGCTGGTATTAAGTTGCGAGCCGCACCCAAAGTGTAAACCCAAAGCAACATACAACTGCATTAACACTCTATGCGTAAGATAAACAATCATTGCAACCGCAGTTACAAGCACCGTTGTTTTCTCCCTGGTGACAACACTTTTAATAATATATGGTTGTATGCATCATTATGATGCAGAGGCCGGGGGTTATCCTCATTTTCCAAAAAAAAACTGGCATGATTGGGTCCTCTACTTATCAGTGATAATTTGGATGGGCAAGTGACACATAATCATAAAAGGCAAAGTTTTGTTGTTGTTTCGTTGAAACCCTTTTCTTGTTCTAGTCACCCTCCTCTTGCTATGGAAGGACTTTTGGGTGTGGTGTGGTCGAACATATGGGTGGATTCGCCCTCATCCTCGCTCGGTTTTACCTGTGTAATTCCTTTTACTAAGCTGAGGAGTTCTTTCCTGTATGGCCGATTATTACAGAGGATTGGTAAGAACCATGGCACCAAGTCTTGAACACTTCACGACTGTCTACAAAAGGATTTGAGATTATGGATCAAGCTCCTGTCTGCTATTGATTGTTGCTTTGCCTTATTTGAAACTACATGATAAATTTTATAGTTTCGCTGTAAAAAGAGGTGACTCGTTCTATTAGTAAGTGAATTTCACTTAGAAAAAACAGAAAACCAACCATAAATACCCTGCAAATTGATACGTTTCTCAGAAAACACAACTAAGATATACATGTGGATAGACATATATAGAATAGATAATTCAAAGCAGATAAATAATGATACATGATTTTTTTTACATGAATCATGATACATGATGGACAGCTAATTAACAAAGTTGACACTAGTTGTAGAATTCAGATCACAGACAAAGTGAACCCGTACTGCTGGTTGTGTCGTCGGCTGGTTTAATTAGAAAAAGTGGTTTGGGCACTAATATCATGTTTTTTCATGGATCAATAAGATGGTATGGTATGACGGCGAAGCCTTCAACCTCATCGTCCTCCTCCTTTCCGGTGGCAGCGACTCTGATGCGTTGTCTCTCGCTATCGCGTCTTTCGCTAGCTGCCGTGAAGCTCTCCCACTGTATCCTTGACAACTCACTCAACTCCTCGTCGCTGTCTAGGTAGTCCTCATCGGCCTCCACATAGCCCTTCTCGCTCAGTTCCTTGATGATTTGTGCCTGGCGCGCCTCCATCTCATCGTTGTCCTTGCGCCACATGGCCACTGTCTCCTCATGCAGCCGCCGCATCTCCTCCATCTGCTCTGGCGTGTAAAGATGACTCATGCTGTCCAGGTACTCCATGCCGCCGAGCTCTTCCCTTTTCATTGACAAGATGAAGTTTACGTCTGCATTTGGCATCCGAACCTTGCGTTTAGGAACACCACCTTTCTTTTCCTTTTCCTTTTCCTTTTCCTTTCGGGCCCGTAACTCGTTGATGGCTGCCTCTGCCATCGCCGCTCTATGTTCCATTAAAGATATAAATTCCTCCGCCCCCAATTCTTCTTCTTCTTCTTCATCGTCAACATAGTTGGAGTCAGAATTCACCCCTCCTCTTCATGGTCTTCCCCCTCCTCCTCCTTGTCGAAGTTGGAGTCAGAGTCGACTAGTTTGGCGCGCATAGGATTCGCCCGATCTCTCTCTCCTTGGATCCCATCCGCGCCGTGGTCATCGTTGGCGAGGTGGTTGTCGTCGGCCTCGACATAGGCCTTCTCGCCCAACTCGTGGATGATCTGGGCTCACCATAGAGAAAAGAAGAAGACACTTCATTTTAAAATTCCACAATAAATTCCTAAATTGTCTATCAATTATGCTACTACTCCAGTATTGAAAAGAATGGCGCCATTCTAAATCGAAGTAAGGTATGTCTTCCAAACCTCATCGTTGGACGCTGCCACATCTTCCTCTACCTCCTCCCTCGGCTCCAGGACGGCATGACGATCGGTGGTCGAGTCGCCTGCATCCATGGTCAGCTCCTTCAAATTCCTCTCCAGGTTGAAGTCCTCTGTGGTGGAATTAATAACTTCGGTCATCACGGGTGGACTCACCAGCTTCGTCTTGATACGATACGTCTCCAGGTTGTGGATTTGACCCTGGATCTCGACGAGGCCACCGGATTTAAAGAGGAGGAACCCTAGCGCAGTCGGCCTCCTCTTCTCCGTTGCTGTCGGACGGAATCGGGAGCAGATTCAACGTCGGAGTCCGGTTCCAATTCCAACTTAGGGCCCCGGCTGCATCGAATCCCATCGACAGATGATGTTTTGAGCTCCAAAGACCCGACCACAAGTATGTGCCAGCCCAATAATGTCCCTTTTTCGATTTTAATTTTATAACATATATTTTATAAAATAAAATAAATGTATAATCAGTCTAGACATACAAAAATTAAGGAAAAGGTTCAATTTATTCTGTACAAATATCCACAAAGAAATATTCCCTTCCTGCAACGAAAAGATTCAGTTTTTCTAATCCTAAAAAAATAACCAAATACAAAAATTAAAATCAGTTCGAACATAAAACATAGAGGAAAGAGTGTTCTGTTGCCGCAATAATACTAATACTAGAAGATAATTTGTTGATTGCGTGTGTTATGATGATACTAAACATATTATAGACGTCACTTTCTTATTTCCAACCAAGGCTCACCATCCAATCTTTTATCAAAAGCGTGAATCCATCAAAAGATTTCATCATAGAATTCAAGACAATGACATAATAAAAATCTCGTATTCAATTTTAAATTAAAAAACTCAACTGAACGAGAATACTTTAAAATTAGAAAGTTTAATAAAATTAGGGATATATTAGTTCTCAAAACGTCAACTAAGCGCGTCTGGTTATAGCGTTAAAACGAAGTATCGAGTTATTGCGCATTTCATGATTAAAGTTTGTTGGAAGGACATCTACTATATGAGTTGAATGGTTGGATCGTGAAGTCGACAATTATGTACTACAATGTCTCGATTGTAGGCTCACAATAAAATCATATATCATCGGCGTATTAAGTATACAAAAAATTACATTCATTCCTAGAAAACAAATATTAGTGACGTTCGTGTACTGGGTATGCAAAAAAATTAAAAGATGAGAGAAATTTAATAAAAAAAGAAAGAAAATATAATTTACATAAAGGAGTGATCAAATTCAAATGGAATTATCAATTAACTCCTATAGCTTTCACCCCCTTTGATGGTTAAAAATAAAAATAAAAAATAATAATTTACATACATGGCCAAGGGGTATAATCAAGTTAAAATTGAATCCTCAATTAATTTACATACATGGCCAAGGGTAAACCTACAGAGAAGAAAAAGCTATCTCCGGCAGGCAGATTCCACCGGGGAGATCACCTCCCGGAAGGGGAGATCATCGCCATCGTCATCATCATCGTCACGGGCATCATCGAGATCATCATCAACATCATCCCCAACATCAGCACCATCTCCACCTCCATCCCATCTCACCTCACAAGTCCAACTTGTGTTGTAATCCGTACTATCTATCCTCTCTACTTTACCGGTTTTGATTACTACTTTGTGGTGAATGCTATTGAGTTTTGTTGGAGAAATATTATTGTGTTCAGATTGTTTGCCACCCATCTATCACCTCTGATCATGATCTCTTTTATGTCTTGTGAGTAGTTACTTTAGTTCTTGAGGAGATGGGAGAAGTCTAGTTGTTAGTAGTCATATGACGTTGAAGTATTATGTGTTGCTTGATACTTAAGTTGTGTTGTTATTTTCCTAGTGGTGTTGTGTGAGTTGAACACCCAACACTTCGCCTTATTAAGGACCTAGGGGAATACATTGTGTACAAAGAATGCTTATGGTGGGTTGCCGGAGTGACAGAAATCTGAACCCCAGTTCGCACACTTTTGCACAAGAGATTTATGGATCCTCGATCGTAATATTGTGGTTAGGCTTATGCCTTAATTACTACCTTGTATTTGTGGATGCTTGCAAGGTGTGTAATCATAAGAGTGCACTTATCTTAGTCTAGAAGGTGTACTAGCATTGATCCACCCACCGACACTTATCGATACAATACATACTACTTGGCGGAATATGGTGAAAGTAACTTGACTATCTCTGAAGTGTGCCCTCGAGAACGCTTTAGCTTTTATAAGTTCAGTTCCTAGGATTATCCTTGTGAAAGGATTGGGCCACTTGCTACTCCTCAGTTATCCTTTTTTACTTTGCTTGTATTTTACCTTTCTGTTGCTTAAACCCAAAAACCCCTAAATATTTACCTTTCAGTGTGTGCAGCCTTTTCCTTATCCAGAGTCACTTGTCAATACCTTCTGCTCCTCGTTGGGATCGACATCCTTATTTATCGAAAAGCTACAATTGATACCCTAGACTTGTGGGTTATCAAGAATCATTTATTGGCGTGGTTGCCAGGGGAGGCATCCCACTAAACCTATCCAGAATATCTCGCTGTTATTAAGTTGCGAGCCCCACCCAAAGTGTAAACCCAAAGCAACATACAACTGCATTAAAAGAACTTTGCGTAAAGTAAAAAAATTCCTTGCACCCGCAAGTACAAACACCGTTGTTTTCCCCCTGGTGGCAAAAACACATCCCCTAGACTCATGTTTCTGTCACTCAAGCTAGTCATTGGGGGCATAAACCCACAATCATGCATAACGCTCCCTCTTGGAGTTACGATCCATCACTTGACCAAAGTAATAAAAAGCAACGGAGAACATGCAAAAATTACTCAAAAACATAAATATAAAAGGAGAAGAACCAAATATATTACTCATCACAATCTGAACATAATCTCATAATTCATCAGATCCCAGCAAACTCAACATAGTAACAACAGAAAAATTATATATGTGTCTTGATCATGTAGGGCAGCTCACAAGGTCTAAACATTGAAGAACAAAAATGGAGAGAAGACATCACATAGCTACTGATCATGGACCCATGGTCCAAGGTGGACTAATCACGGCTCATTCGGGAAGCGTCCATGGTGGTGGAGAAGCTCCGGAGGTCAATCCTCCCTCCGACAGGGTGCCGGGCCAGGGTCTCCTGGCAGCCCCGATCTTGGAAGTGCGGCGGCGGCGGAACAGAGGGGAGATCGCGAAAAGGGGTTCTGTCCTCGAGGTTTCGGGACGAGAGGTAAAATATAGGCCGAAGGGGGGCCAGGAGGTGGCCCCGGGTGTCCAAACGACCACCCGGCGCGGCCACCAGGGGGGTCGCGCCCCCCGGGCGCCTGGACCCCTGGTGGCCCCCCTCTGGCCCTACTTCGGGGCTCTGGAAGGTTTCGTCTCGCTGATTTTTTATATATTTTCCTGGAATTGTTTGGGCACTTTAAGTAATGAGAAAACCTGAAATACAAAAACAGCAGAAAACGGAAACTTGCATTGTGGTGCACTGAGTTAATAGGTTAGTCCAAATATGATCAAAAGTATAAAAGTGCATCAAAAACATAGCAATGTCACCCAAAACATGCATGGAGCAAGCATAAATTATAGAGGATGCAGGTCACCAGTATTGCTCGCACATTTTTTACTAATAATGCCTTCACCACATGTAGTGTACTGAGTGTTTGCTGATAGCCTAAGATAACCATAATTATTGATGCGGCGGTGACGTGCTACACGTTCGTATCACACATGTCGTTATGTGCTCCATAGCCCTTACCTGGGCTATTTTATTTGGGGGTTCACCTGGGCTATTCCGACCTCCATACTCAAGTATTGTTTCCTTATGCCTTTATATTCTTCCGTTTTCGGCATCTTGGTAAAAATCAAACAAAAAATGTATCACCATGATAAAATAGAACAAACAGTAAAACATAAAAAAAATTAACATTATAAAAATGCACATAATTTGGAATTATCAGGCACCAACATATAAGGTGCCCTCCATCTTGCTCTATAGAATGTCAGAATAACATGTAGTTATCTAGCCTTGTAAATAGCATGTGTGTGTTCGCATGGATTATTCATGACTTAGAATGTCGAAAACCTTTTGATTTTATTTTGTATGTTGGCTTTCGCCAAGATTACATATTAGAGGTAAATTAGTTTCTAGATTTTGTTGTTCTTCAGACGAAGCATGCAGTTCATTCGTAATATTTATGAGTAATGTAATGTTCCTTATATCTTATTATCCCCACCATGTTGTTCTACGGACAAAATGTGTTATGTTCTTGTAGACAAGGCAAGTACAATCGCACATGTGTTGGTGGAAAAACCGTCAGAGATGGATCTTATTATCGCACAAATTTTATTTAATCAAATTGTTTACCTAGTAGAGCACAAAATTCTCACCACAAAAGCATATGCGTTGTCATGAGTCATTACACACGATCTGCGTCTGGAAACATGTGTGCACTATGCACACGGTCCCTCCCTGAGCAATGTGTGCGTTGCGATACATCATCAGATTTTTTTAATAAAAACAGTTTTCCAAAAAGGCAAGAGGTTCATGATTTCGAACTGTCTGCATTTTCAGTTTATCACATACATTTCTTTCTCCAAAATTTGGGTGCTTTGTATTTCACTGATTTTGTATTCAAAATGTGTTTTATGGATCTGTCTTACATACGTTTCCTGCTTTAGTAATTGTTTTTTTTCTAGCATTTGAGATAGTTGCATCGCACATATTTCGATACAATGATGTGGGATATGTGTCTTAATAGCACTATTGTGCACTATGATTCAAAGTCAACATGTAAAAAAGTTTTACAAATTGACAACCAACTTCTGTATCTATGCTAGGTCGTCTTGAGCAATCTACGGATCTTGCATCGCGATATCATTGCGAGACATCTTCTTGATAGGTCACACAAATCACTTTTATGATGCACACAAATATTGATAAGCTACATTTCTAATGGAAAAATGAGTGAGAAAAGAACATGTGCCCACTACTACTGCCTAATCATATACAATCAAGATATTTGTTAGACCATGGTCTTTGAAGACCTCTACAAAGATATATAAGGGAACACATGTATTTCACAATTCAAGCAAATGCCAATTTGTACCTTTTTTCATATTTTAACACATATAAAATTTAACGAAAGATTTAAGGGATCATGTATCCAAATAAAACTAATAAAAATAATTTTACTAAAAAATACTTAATGAGTTTAGCTCAAATGTTAGTTAAATAAATCATGTTAAAAATATATAGAAACAATATATATATGTAAAATATGTACTATAAATATAATTTGATGTTAAAGTTTTATAAAATGAGTCTGTATCGCTGGTGTGTGTAGTAAATTGGCCAGCCGGCGCGGGGCCCACTCTCCTGTGTTGGACTGGCCACTTGAGACGCTTATTTACTGCAAGCTGGCGGCGGTCAAAATTAAACTCGAAGCCCGTGCCATTTACCTCCCACCTAGCCCGGCACAGATACGCACGCACAAGCAAGCCCCCACCACAGTGAAAACTTGAAGGGGCCATTTCTCTCCCAAGCGAAAGCGCAAGAACAGAAGCGCAAGGAGAGCGCAAGCGAGCAAGAACAGAGAGAGGCACTCTTTCTTTCTTGGCCAACACTTCGAGGGATGAACAAGGGGCGCGGCCAGCCTTCTTGCGGAGCACGAAAGAAGGAGACGGCTCCCTCACTGACCCGTGGGGCCGGCCCTTTCCACTGCCATTCCCTTCCGGCGCAGAACGATGGGAGGCGCTCTGACAGGCGGGCCATCCATCGCCGCCGGTATAAAAACCGGCGCCCCCCCCCCCATCCTCTCTCCTCCCCTCCGCCCGTTCCCCCCCACGCCCGAGCGCTCCACCGATTTTTTTGCTGGTTTGCCTCGAAATCCCTTCTCCCCCCAGATGCTTCCTGAACCTTAGGGTTTGCTCACGGGCTCGCCCTTGCAGGTTCTGCTCGCCTGCAGGCTCCAGATGGCGGCCTTCGTTAGATGTGCTCGGGCAGGGCGCGGCGGCCATGGCCGCGCAGAGGGGAGGCAGAGGGGCCCCGCTGTCCACGATGTTCCAGTTCCTGCTGCAGTCCCCGTCCCCGTCCCTGCTCAGATGACGCCCTCCACCTCCTTCTGTCCCCTCCTCGATTCTGGTGGCTACCCTCTTTGACTGGTCGTCTTAGGTCGCCATTCCCGCCCGTGCTCCACGCTCTAGAGCTTCCTGCTAGATCTGTGCACCGAGATGACGTTTTTTTTCCAGGTGCAGCATCTGCATCAACAATTAGATCGATACTCATTTGCTTGTCATCTGTATGCTCTTGCTTGTCCCCTTGTCGAATATTAAATCTAGCAGCATGCTTCCCCTCATAGAGTCACCATCTGTCAGTAGTGCCACTGATGCTGCATGCACCGGCGTAGGGAGATCAATAGAGCTAGGTGTGCTAACACGCACCGGCATACTAGTGCCACTGATGCTCTTGCACTTTGAGCCCGCTACGGGTTCAGTTAACTTATCAGCAGTAGTTTCAGTCATCTGAACTACAGGCGTGACACAGTCATGATGGGGTTGGGCCCTAAGTTTTTGAGTTGGTTTGACTGAAACTGCATCTCTCAATGCATCTCCCCAGTGCTTAAAACTTCTGTAGCTTTTACGTTGTAATCTCAGAATGCAGTTAAACTGCTCTGCTTTGCAATCTTACCATTTTGGTTGTAATCTCACAATGATGTAAGCTCCTCTGCAATCTGAATCCCACCATCTGTTGAAACTGCAGTAGCCTGCTAGGTTGTAATTTTACAATGGCACCTTGTATCTTCTTAATGTAGGAACTTGTTAGGTTTGGTGTTCCTCAAGGGCTTCTTCCCCAGGCACTTGTTGTAGTCACCACGCTTGGTGGTCTTGTTGACTTGTACAACTTGATGATGCCAATCAAACATAGATAAATATAAATGCCCATCTATTTAATTGTGAAAATGTCAGAATGCTAGAAATTAATACTGAAAATTGTTTATTTTAAATTGGGATAGGTCATGTGTGTGAAAATCCTCTATTCATGTGTTTGTTGCCGATATCTGTACAAGCACGTCAATGATGAACATGGTAAGGAAATGCCAAATATATAGAAGAGACTGCTTAAGAGCGTTGGCGTGCAGATGAAAAGATAAAGACAATCAAGGATGTTGGAGGCTACTATTCCTCTATATGGTATCAGCCTTCTCGATCCCCTACCCCCCCTCGATGCCAGATCAGCACCTCCCTCTCGCATTCACCGCATCCTGCTGGTCCCGATCATCTTGTTATTTACTCCCGATCCCTGCCCGATTTCCCCCAACGACAACACACCATCCCCCATGGATGTCACCTACCGTTGTCCCGAACCCACCACCTGCTGCTCCCAATCGATCTTCCTCCTCTGATTCACTGTCCACCTCATGTCGAGACCCCTCTCCAATCAGGTTCAGCCCCTGACACCTGCCACCCCTCCCTGATCCAGCCGCCATGTCTTCCTCTAGTGTCCGCATCGCCACTAACCCCTTTGCCTACTCTAATTGTTCTAATCCAGAGGTTCACAATGACGCCCTCATTCGCATTGTCCCCCTCCTCGATCACATCCCCGTCAAACCCTCCCAACAAGAGTCCAACTACTATGCCTGGAAGACCTACTTCAGTCTTCTCTTCCAGGAGTACAACCTTCATGATCACGTGGATGGTACCACCGACCTTCTGGCCATGGGTCGCGAATCCAACTGGATGGCCATCGACGCCGCCCTCATACGTGGTTCTTCCTCACCGTCTCGTCGGACATCTTCCACACCGTTGTTCATGGCGGGGATGATGCCTACATGGTGTGGACCAAGATCAATGGCCTCTTCATCGACAACAAACTTCAGCGGGTTGTCTTCCTGCAGCGGGAGTTCTTTGGGTGTCATCAAAATGACTCCACCATCGATGCTTAGTGCCTTCGCCTCGAGACGCGACGAGCTTAATGACATCGGGTTCAAGGTTGGGGACGAGCTTCTTCCCTCCACCCTCACCACCAGCCTCAGTAAGGACTTGGGAAACGCTGCGTCCAACCTCACCCTCATGGCGAATCCCCAACTACGAGCAAGCGGCGACCTATCTCCGCCTTGAGGACGGCGGATGAAGAGCACACGCAAGCGCGTCGTCCACACTGCCCTTGCCGCTGGCCTCTCTCGTGATGCCTCAGCACCGCCGCTCCCGCGCCGGTCTATCAACCGCGCCCCCCGCTCCAGCAGTCGGCACCACCCCAGCAGCAACCGTAATCGCGCAATGGCGCAATGGTGGCAATCGTTGTTGTGGTCGAAACAGCGGTCAGCAGTAGCAGCCACCGGACTTTACCAACCAGCAGCCACCACCACCCTGGAGCATGTGTACAGCATGCCCGTGACACGACCCCCCAACCCGGGTTTTCCTGGGCTGCATCCTCAGCAGCATCAGTCGCTCCTTGCCACACCGCCGCAGCCAAGCTATGGTGGTAGCCTGCTGCCCCGGCCCCTACGCCGCGCCGGTTGCCTTCAGTGTCGCGTGGAACATGTCGTTGCTGCAGATGCTGGGGTGGCGCTAGGCTGGCATGCCCTACAGGTAGGGTCATCCGAATGCCGCTTGATTTCCCTACAGGTAATGTTAGATTCTACTCCGTATACATACGTAACAGATCTTCTCCCAATCGATCGATCTTGTTGTATTTGCCCGATATCACTAGTCGCGAGCCCGAGACAAATCTCGCTGGTGCGCAGCGCAAGTCAGCCGTCGCTGGAGCGTGGTGCTTCGCCGACGTACAGACCGGTCAACGATGGCCGGCGAGGACAGTTCCGCTTCCACCACGACAGAGCACGAGGAGGCGACTAGGAATCCCAAGGGGTTGACCCAAGACGAGGAAGACGAGGAGGCGGCTCATGCGGCCTGGGTCGGGATCGTGGATCGGGCTCGGGCTCGGCAGAGGACCAGGTTTGGCGGTGCTAAACCCTTGGCTCGGCTGGAAGATGAAGACGTCATCTTCGTCCTGTCGCTCGAGAGGAACGGCGTCGACTACCTCGACGACCAGGGGTGCCGGTACATGCCGGAGAAGACCAAGGATATCCTTGACATGTTCCTCATGGACGAGGATGATACAGAGGTGCGGCAGGCTGGGTGATGCGCGAGCTACGCGACAAGGGCTACGCCGAGACCGACGGTTACCGCCTGGCCGAAGACGACGAGTACATAGAAGAGGCCAACGAGTGGACCAGGATACAGTGGGAGAGACTCATGGCGGCCAGCCCGAGACGCCGATCCTGCTCGCATGAGTGTCGATCGGCATCGAAACTAGCGCCGACTCAGAGTCAGAGGACGATGATGACTACTAGGAGGAGGAGGCGAAGGAGCGTGAAAATTCAGATGACGACCGGGCAAAGACTAGGAGAGGAGGATTGATTATGTTTGTTGGCCTGTTTTTGTGAACCTCATGATCGTATCAAATGTGATCATAGGTACGCATACTCCCTCCGTCGCCGAGTTGAAAGCACTCGGCCGATTCCTGCGTGCGCCCGAAGTCGCCCCGTCCAATTGCACCGGTGAGACATGGCTAATCAGATTTTGGTGCCTAGAAAAAAAAAGATTTAATAGGGAAAAAAGACAATGCCCCGGCGAGATTGATCTACATGATCTTCGCCGGGGGCGGTGCGGCGAAAGCAGTGGTGGCTAAACCCTAGGCTGCGGAATGAACCGCTCTAATACCATGAAAGATTACATAAATATTGATTGTATTGATTTGAGCTTCAAGGAACTGTTTATACATGATCCAAGACTTGAACTCTAAGAAGTCTAATAGAGATAGGCTAAAATTACAATTTAAACTACGTACCTAATCTAACTTGCCTAGATACACTCTAATATGCACATATATGTACGTACGTGACGGACACGAAGAGAACAGTCATGTTGTATTCTACTCCGTACGTAAGTGAGAGATCTTGTCCCGGTCGATCTTGTTGTATTTGCCGTGGCTGGCTGTTTCTGTTTGCCAATTATCACTAGTCGCGAGCCCAAGACAAATCTCGCCGGTGCGCAGCGCAAGTCAGCCGTACGTCGCTAGCTCAACGGGAATTACGTACTGCGAGCCGTGGTGCTTCGCCGACGTACAGGCCGGTCAATGATGGCCGGCGAGGAGGGTTCCGCTCCCACCACCACGGAGCACGAGGAGGCAACTAGGAATCCCAAGGAGTTGACCCAAGACGAGGAAGATGAAGAGGAGGAGGATGACGACGAGCAAGAGGAGGAGGAGGACGACGATGACGACGAGCAAGAGGAGGACGAGGAGGATGACGACGAGAAAGAGGAGGAGGATGAGCAGGAGGAGGAGGACGACGACGAGCAAGAGGAGGAGGAGGAGGAGGAGAACGAGCAAGAGAAGGAGGCGGCTGCCGCCGCTCATGTGGACTAGCTAGGGATCGTGGATCGGGCTTGGGCTCGGCAGAGAAGCAGGTTTAGCGGTGCTAAACCCTTGGCTCGGCTGGAGGACGTAGACGTCATCTTCATCCTCTCGCTTGAGAGGGACGGGGACGGCTACCTCGACGACCAGGGCCGTCGATACACGTCGAAGAAGTTCAAGGATATCCTTGACATGATCCTTAGGGACTACGACGAGACTGAGGCGCGGTAGGCCAGAGTGATGCGCGAGCTATGCGACAAAGGCTACGCCGAGACCGACGGTTATCGTGTAGACGAAGATGACGAGTACATAGACGAGACCAACGAGTGGACCAGGATACAGGGGGAGAGACACAAGGCGGCCAGCGCGAGACGTCGTCTTGCTCGCGTGAATGTCGCCGTCGAAACTAACACCGATTCAGAGTCAGAGGATGATGATGACTAACTTGGAGAAGGAGGAGGGAGGACTACGAGGATGATGAACAAATATTAGCACAACAGGATTGATTAATAAGTATATAATGTTAATGTAGAACCGAGTAAAGTCTGTTTTGAACCTTGAGTTTGTAGACCATGGTACAAATAAATCCTCACGTCTAAATCCCTGAAGTTCGTATCTTGTACTTGTCAATTCAGGTCAATTTGAACCCTCAATCTGTTTGTCACATTGGGAAAATAATCATCCCGATTCCCGACCGAGATCACTCTCCAAAATTACTTACTAGTCGAAACCATATGACCTATTCATCTTCCATCTCCCAATCTCCTTGCCCCTCTCAGCAATCTACGCTCGCTTCATGTAGCCATCAACTGGTGCTCGTGTGTCTAAGGATAACCGTTACATTGTTTATTTGTTTATTAAGGATAACCGTGTAGCCAGCAATACACGCACATATACCAGGATAGACTTTTTACTACTCGGAAAGCATCCGATCCGATGATCTATCCTAGGATTCCTCCTATGTTTCGTTTAGGCAAATCATATAGAGCGAACGATAGCTCTATATGCACCTGGCGCGACTAACTATTGGCCATCGGATCTTTTATCACCGATCTTGAAGCATTCGAGTGGTCCACGTCAGACTCTGCATCGTTTGCGTTGTGAGATGGTGGGCGCGATCCCTTTTTCCCCTGACAACCGACCAGAAGACCTCACCCACTCATACCACCATTCCCCACTTCTCTGTCTTGGGCGGCCGACGAGAGCTTCGACTAGGTTGGCAGGGACGATAAGGTGCAGGAAGGCTGCGGCGACGGCGCCAGTGAGGATCCTCATCCCGCTATCCGCGATGAGCTCCTACCCTCTCCACCAATCACTCTTGTGGTCATGTCGCATGGGCCGTAGATCGATGGAGCGGTCGATGGAAGAGCTCCGGCTTGGGTCTGCAATGGCGGCAAGCTCCAGGCGGTGTGCGACGGCAGCGCTATCGAGGAGCCACTCGGCACAAATGTGCGCTAGTCGACGCATCGGCGGAGCCGTGATGGGATCGGAGCGGCGGCGGCATAGATGCGCCCGAGGACTCCAGCCGGCTCGTCTTCAACCTTGAGGTGAGTTTCTTCCTCCCTTCCTATCTCCCTTCCCCCTAAATCTGGTTGTGCCGGTGACTGGTGAAGTGGTGGCGTGCGTGGTGGTGCTCTGCTCGTCTTCAACGTAATTAGATTGTTCAAATGACCATAAGCACATAGCATATGGCAGTTTTGTACTATTAACTGTAGAATTGATCTTAAGCACATGGCAATTTTATCTAAATTGACCGCGAGCAAATGACAACTTTGGTCCAGCATGAGCATGACTACGAACCATGTTTTTTTTTGCTTTTCCCTTACCATGACAAACCTAAAGGAGTACCATGCGTGAATAAGTGGAGGAAGCCTCGCTATGGCATGCAAATTTTGAATGTTGATGCATCGTTCTTGGAGGAAAGTTTCACGGGTGCATGTGGAGCAGTTATTCGTGATCACACGGGTAGTTTTGTGGGAGCGTGAACTGCAAAACTACTGCACTCACCTGATGTGGAAATCGTAGAGGCTGCTTGGTTGGTGCATGGCATGAAGTTTGCTCTTAGTCTGGGTATTTCTAAAGTTCTAATCTAGATGGATAACGCCACAATAGTGGAAGCCTTGAATACGAACACTGGACAATCGACGGTTGCAGCACCGGTACTGGAAGAATGTCGTTTACTTATGGAAAATTTCGGGGAGGTTTTTATTGAGGATTGCAATAGAGAGTCTAATCTGATAGCTCATGTGCTACCGTAAAAGGGACGTGTTGATCCTCTAAACTTGTGGATGGACACACCTCCTAGCTTTATTTCTAGTTTTTTGGCTGACGATGTAAGCATAATTTGAAGTAATAAAGCCAGACTTGAAGGCCTTCCCCTAAAAAAAAGGATCTAGCTCAGTTAACATCACTTATTAATACATAGACCAGCCCAATTAATTAACACTTTCTGATCTGCTGGTTCAATTGGTGACCAGTGCAAATCTATAATACCTAAATAGTTCATCCCTACTAACTTATTTATCTTGACATGCAAGCTATCCACATCATCAAGTGGGTCCACCATGTAAAAATTCTTCCATTAACTTTTCATGACATGCTTCCATTAATTTTGCATGTGCATGCATCCTATCACAAATAAATAATAACTTTTTTATGCACTGAACCTCACAATTTATAAGCACTTTTTTAATAAAAAAATCAAATTATGAGTTACATCGCATTTTATTTTTTCTATGTGATATTTTTTTATACACATCCATAGTTGCTATCATTGTTTTAGGTTTAGCCAAGGATGGACACCTCTTCACTGTCTTTACTCTCAACATTGTTTTCGTCTCATATCATCTGACCGATATATTGTCAAGTAACTAAATTAACCAAACAAAAATCAAACTCATTTTTTGATTTTTCATCAATTTTTTTCTCATATGTCTTAAAACATCAATTTCTTTCTAAACAGTCCCCGCAGCAACGCACGGGATATCATCTAGTTAGTATTAGTATTGGGAGCTCGGGAGTTTGAATCCTGAGATTATCAGGTATTTTTTGCCAACTGCTAGCCACATGAGAGAGGTTTGGGGGCGTTGAAATGCGATTAATGGGCCGAGGCGGTGAGGCTGTACGGGCGCTGAGGCCCAGTCTAAGATTGAATGCAGTGAACCTATTGTTTTTGCTGGAATTCAGTGGACTGTGGGTTGATTAACATAAAAATGAGTTTTTTTTGGGAAATTGCCATGACGGACCGAGAAATGCACATTCCTTTATTAAAAAAAAAGAGAGCAAATGTGCCTGTGCATTGCAACCAAATAAATAATATGGATGTGTTAGGAATCAGAGTCGCATGAAAACTACTACTCGGAGGAGGATGCAAGAATCCACATGAAGGACAAATACTAGCAGAACAGGACTGATTAAGTTCGTTGATGTACGTGTCAAATCTCTAATGTGATCCTCATGGTCATACATACATATCAAATCTTGTTAATTTTGCATCCCTTTTAAAAAAGGAATTATTTGAGCATATTGATTTTTTTCTTTTTCTGCGATGCATAGACAATAAAAGACAAACATTGGCACTAGGCACATGGGTTAATAGGTTAGTCATAAATATGTTGTAAAATGATATGAAAGTGTGTTAAAACATGTAGCAAAGTCCATATTGCATCATCGTTTACCATAGCTGCAATTTATTTCTTTTGTTTTATTTTTTTGTTTCAATTTTCTTATACGTTTAACCTTTCATAAACAGCAAAACAGAAAAATTAATAGCCTTCTTGACTCGTTCGAGATGAGAGTATTTGTGTTCGTGTGTTCCTGAATAACCGTCATCGTAGTCGCTGGCCCTCGCGTAATTGGACGTTGCGGAGGTGTGCAGGTAAGCCTGCCGATATCTGTTGATCTATATTCGACGCATGATTGATTTGGAAAGCTACACGGACACATGCACATATATGGAGGTGTTTGTTTTGGGACTTTTTGCCTGTAACCTGTTTACACCGTAAACAAAAAACATTCCGAACATTTGGTACAATCTCGTAGTAATCAGTTACTCCGTAAACAGATTCGATCTAGCCATCCATCGATACAGCTCATCTCCCACCGGTAACGGTTCCTTTATCGTGGCCTCGTTCGCCCCCCTTCTCGAGCGATCCTCCTCCTCCAGTGACGCCGCCGCCGTCCTCACTTCCGGTACAGCGCTGCCGCCGCCGTCGTCCTCACATCCAATACAGCAGGTGCTGAAGTAGCAGGTGTAGCAATAGGAGTGCAGATAAAGTCACTGTTGTTATGACTAGTAAAGTCACACAACTTGGTGTTCTCAGAGAAACCCATAGTAGCAGCAAGCAAGATAACTATTTTTTTGATTTTTGATAAAGGACACTAAAGCAAAAACTGAAAGGTAAACAAACAAGACTAAAAAGCAAAGATAAAAGATAGTGTGCAACTCCCCTATTTTGAAGTGCGGAGTCCCCGGCAACGGCGCCAGAAATTTGCTTGATGCACGAGATAACTTCTCGCCCCTCGTTGGTTACCTCAAGTGGAAGGTGAGATGTAGATAGCGGCAAATTTCCCTTAGCGAAGATACTAAGGTTCAGGATCGACCAGTAGGACTCCAATTAGTAGGTGGTGAAGTGAACAATGGCGCCGTTCACAACCCAAGGTTGCTTACTTCACCTGGACCTGCACACACAACAAATAAGTTTGCTTCCCAACGAGTACAGAGGAGTTGTCAATTCCTCCGGCCTTGTTGTTTACAAAGGATAAAACACACGGAATAATAATGATAGTGATAGCAACGAAAAAGTAAATAAAGCAGTAAACTGATAGCGAGTGTAAACAGTGTTGGAAATATGGACCGGGGTCCTATGATGTTCACTAGTGATGTCTCTCTCCCAAAAAATGATAAAATATCCATGCGAGGTAAACAAATTACAGCTGGGCAATTGACAGGATTATGTGCGCAAACCAATGCTAATTATGCTATAAAGAAAGGAAGAGGCTCAAAAGTATGGGCGGCACGCCAAGACAAGTAAACCGAAATCCATCTGCATTTACCTACTAATCATCCACCTTGAGATATCTATCCAGAACATCTCGTTGGTATTAAGTTACGAATCCCACCAAAAGTGTAAACTCAATGCAACCGACAACTGCATTAAAGAACTTTGCGTAAAGTAAACAATCCTTGCACCCGCAAGTACAAGCACCGTTATTTTCCCCCTTGTGGCAACAGCACATCCCCTAGACTCATGTTTCTGTCACTCAATCTAGTCATCAGGGGGCATGAACCCACAATCATGCATAACGCTCCCTCTTGGAGTCACTACCTACTACTTGGCCAAAGCAATAAACAGCAACGGGAAACATGTAAGAATTACTCAAGAACATAAATATAAAAGAAGAGAATAAAATATATAACTCAAACACAATCTGAAATAATCTCATAATCCATCGGATCCCAACAAACTCAACATAGCAACAGCAGAAAGATTACATAAGTGCATCGATCATGTAGGGCAGCTCACGAGGTCTAATCCATGAAGAACAAAGAGGGGAGGAGAACATCACATAGCTACTGATCATAGACCCATGGTCCAAGGTGGACTACTCACGGTGCATCCGGGAAGCATCCATGGTGGTGGAGAAGCTCCCGGAGGTCATTCCTCCCTCCGGCAGGGTGCTGGGAAGAGGTCTTCTGGTGCTCCCGATCTTGGAAGCGCGGCGGTGGCGGAACAGAGGAGAGCTCGCGAAAAAGGGTTCTGTCCCTGAGGGATTCTCATCACGGGGAATAAATAGGATAAGGAGGGCAGCCAGAGGTGGACCAGGTGCTCCAGGCGCCCCCTAGCGCGGCCAGGGGTGGGGTCGCGCCCTCTGGCCGCCTGGGCCCCCTCGGCCCCCACTTTGGCTCTTCTGGAAGGTTCCCGCACGCTGATTTTTCCTATATTTTTTCCGAAATTTTTTTGGTACTTTAAATAAGGGGGAAACCTGAAATAGAAAAACAGCAGAAAACAAGAACTGGCACTGGGGTGCACTGAGTTAATAGGTTAGTCCAAATATGATCAAAAGTGTATGGAAGTTCATCAATATCATAGCAATATCACACAAAAGAGGCATGGAGCAAGCAGAAATTATAGATACGTTTTGGACGTATCAGCTACCCCAAGTGGAATGTTGAAAAATAGACAGCAAAAAGTTTCCTCAGCAAAGACACAGAGGTTTGTATCCGGTGGACTCACAAAGATGTATCCGGTGGACTCACAGAGATACAAGTAGGTGTCAACAGCGCAAAAAGTTTGCCGGATTGGAGACAAGGTTGACGTGGAACTGCACACCGCAACAAATAACTTTGCTCCCAACGAGAACAGAGAGGTTGTCAATCTCTCCGCTCTTGTTGTTTACAAAGGATAAAAACACGGGTGGAAAATAGTAGTGGTGATTGCAACAGAAAAGAAATAAAAATAGTAAATGATGCAGGTGTAAACAATGGTGGAAATACGGACCATGGTCCCATGATGTTCACCAGTGATGTCTCTCTCCCAAAAGACGATAAAATACTATGCTAGATGAACAAATTACAGCTGGAAAATTGACAGAATTATAAACGCACCGCGATGCTAACTATGCTACAAGAAAGTTAGATAGTCAATCGTATGGGCAGTACGCCAAGACAAGTAGACCGTTTATTCATCAACATCTACTTAATAATCATCCACCTTGAGATATCTATCCAGAACATTTCGTTGGTATTAAGTTGCGAGCCCCACCCAAAGTGTAAACCCAAAGCAACATACAACTGCATTAACAGTCTATGCGTAAGGTAAACAATCCTTGCAACCGCAGTAACAAACACCGTTGTTTTTTCCCTGGTGGCAACAATTTTAATAATATATGGTTGTATGCATCATTATGATGCAGAGGCCGGGGGTTATCCTCCTTTTCCAAAAAAAAACTGGCATGATTGGGTCCTCTACTTATCAGTGATAATTTGGATGGGCAAGTGACACATAATCATAAAAGGCAAAGTTTTGTTGTTGTTTCCTTGAAACCCTTTTCTTGTTCTAGTCACCCTCCTCTTGCTATTGAAGGACTTTTGGGTGTGGTGTGGTCGAACATATGGGTGGATTCGCCCTCATCCTCGCTGGGTTTGACCTGTGTAATTCCTTTTACTAAGCCGAGGAGTTCTTTCCGGTATGGCCGATTATTACAGAGGATTGGTAAGAACCATGGCACCAAGTCTTGAACGCTTCACGACTGTCTACAAAAGGATTTGAGATTATGGATCGAGCTTCTGTCTGCTATTGATTGTTGCTTTGCCTTATTTGAAACTGCATGATAAATTTTATAGTTTCGCCGTAAAAAGAAGTGACTCGTTCTATTAGTAAGTGAATTTCACTTAGAAAAAACAGAAAACAAACCATACATACCCTGCAAATTGATATGTTTCTCAGAAAACACAACTAAGATATACATGTAGATAGACATATATAGAAATAGATAATTCAAAGTAGATAAATAATGATAGTACAAGATTTTTTTTACATGAATAATGATACATGATGGACAGCTAATTAACAAAGTTGATACTAGTTGTAGAATTCAGATCACAAACAAAGTGAACCCGTACTGCTGGTTGTGTCGTCGGCTGGTTTAATTAGAAAAAGTGGTTTGGGCACTAATATCATGTTTTTTCATTGATCAAGATAGTATGGTATGACGGCGAAGCCTTCAACCTCATCGTCCTCCTCCTTTCCGGTGGCAGCGACTCTGATGTGTTGTCTCTCGCTATTGCGTCTTTCGCTAGCTGCCGTGAAGCTCTCCCATTGTATCCTGGACAACTCGCTCAACTCCTCGTCGCTGTCTAGGTAGTCCTCATCGGCCTCCACATAGCCCTTCTCGCTCAGTTCCTTGATGATTTGGGCCTGGCGCGCCTCCATCTCATCGTTGTCCTTGCGCCACATGGCCACTGTCTCCTCATGCAGCCGCCGCATCTCCTCCATCTGCTCTGGCGTGTAAAGATGACTCATGCTGTCCAGGTACTCCATGCCGCCGAGCTCTTCCCTTTTCATTGACAAGATGAAGTTTACGTCTGCATTTGGCATCCAAACCTTGCGTTTAGGAACACCACCTTTCTTTTCCTTTTCCTTTTCCTTTTCCTTTCGGGCCCGCAACTCGTTGATGGCTGCCTCTGCCATCGCCGCTCTATGTTCCATTAAAGATATAAATTCCTCCGCCCCCAATTCTTCTTCTTCTTCTTCTTCATCGTCAACATAGTTGGAGTCAGAGTCCCCCCCCCTCCTCTTCTTGGTCTTCCCCCTCCTCCTCCTTGTCGAAATTAGAGTCAGAGTCGACTAGTTTGGCGCGCATAGGATTCGCCCGATCTCTCTCTCCTTGGATCCCATCCGCGCCGTGGTCATCGTTGGCGAGGTGGTTGTCGTCGGCCTCGACATAGGCCTTCTCGCCCAACTCGTGGATGATCTGGGCTTGCCATAGAGAAAAGAAGAAGACACTTCATTTTAAAATTCCACAATAAAGTCCTAAATTGTCTATCAATTATGCTACTACTCCAGTATTGAAAAGAATGGCGTCATTCTAAATCAAAGTAAGGTCTGTCTTCCGAACCTCGTCGTTGGACGCTGCCACATCTTCCTCTACCTCCTCCCTCGGCTCCAGGACGGCATGACGATCGGTGGTCGAGTCGCCTGCATCCATGGTCAGCTCCTTCAAATTCCTCTCTAGGTTGACATCCTCTGTGGTGGAATTAATAACTTCGGCCATCACGGGTGGACTCACCAGATTTGTCTCGATACGATACGTCTCCAGGTTGTGGATTTGACCCTGGATGTCGACGACGCCACCGGATTTAAAGAGGAGGAACCCTAGCGCAGTCGGCCTCCTCTTCTCCGTTGATGTCGGACGGATTCGGGAGCAGATTCAACGTCGGAGTCCGGTTCCAATTCCAACTTAGGGCCCCGGCTGCATCGAATCCCATCGACAGATGATGTTTTGAGCTCCAAAGACCCGACCACAAGTATGTGCCAGCCCAATAATGTCCCTTTTTCGATTTTAATTTTATAACATATATTTTATAAAATAAAATAAATGTATAATCAGTCTAGACATACAAAAATTAAGAAAAAGGTTCAATTTATTCTGTACAAATATCCACAAAGAAATATTCCCTTCCTGCAACGAAAAGATTCAGTTTTTCTAATCCTAAAAAAATAACCAAATACAAAAATTAAAATCAGTTCGAACATAAAACATAGAGGAAAGAGTGTTCTGTTGCCGCAATAATACTAATACTAGAAGATAATTTGTGGATTGCGTGTGTTATGATGATACTAAACATATTATAGACGTCACTTTCTTATTTCCAACCAAGGCTCACCATCCAATCTTTTATCAAAAGCGTGAATCCATCAAAAGATTTCATCATAGAATTCAAGACAATGACATAATAAAAATCTCGTATTCAATTTTAAATTAAAAAACTCAACTGAACGAGAATACTTTAAAATTAGAAAGTTTAATAAAATTAGGGATATATTAGTTCTCAAAACGTCAACTAAGCGCGTCTGGTTATAGCGTTAAAACGGAGTATCGAGTTATTGCGCATTTCATGATTAAAATTTGTTGGAAGGACATCTACTATATGAGTTGAATGGTTGGATCGTGAAGTCGACAATTATGTACTACAATGTCTCGATTGTAGGCTCACAATAAAATCATATATCATCGGCGTATTAAGTATACAAAAAATTACATTCATTCCTAGAAAACAAATATTAGTGACGTTCGTGTACTGGGTATGCAAAAAATTTAAAAGATGAGAGAAATTTAATAAAAAAAGAAAGAAAATATAATTTACATAAAGGAGTGATCAAATTCAAATGGAATTCTCAATTAACTCCTATAGCTTTCACCCCCTTTGATGGTTAAAAATAAAAATAAAAAATAATAATTTACATACATGGCCAAGGGGTATAATCAAGTTAAAATTGAATCCTCAATTAATTTACATACATGGCCAAGGGGAAACCTACAGAGAAGAAAAAGCCATCTCCGGCAGGCAGATTCCACCGGGGAGATCACCTCCCGGAAGGGGAGATCATCGCCATCGTCATCATCATCGTCACGGGCATCATCGAGATCATCATCAACATCATCCCCAACATCAGCACCATCTCCACCTCCATCCCATCTCACCTCACAATTCCAACTTGTGTTGTAATCCGTACTATTTATCCTCTCTACTCTACCGGTGCTGATTACTACTTTGTGGTGAATGCTATTGAGTTTTGTTGGAGAAATATTATTGTGTCCAGATTGTTTGCCACCCATCTATCACCTCTGATCATGCTCTCTTTTATGTCTTGTGAGTAGTTACTTTAGTTCTTGAGGAGATGGGAGAAGTCTAGTTGTTAGTAGTCATATGACGTTGAAGTATTATGTGTTGCTTGATACTTAAGTTATGTTGTTATTTTCCTAGTGGTGTTGTGTGAGTTGAACACCCAACACTTTGCCTTATTAAGGACCTAGGGAATACATTGTGTACAAAGGATGCTTAAATTAGGATGCAACGCGAAGGTTTTTCATTTTTATGATTTTTTAATTGTTTAAGCACCGATTTCAAAATGCGGTCAAAATGGGGGAAGGGGGCATGTCCGGTGATAGATAGGGGTGGAATCTTGCAAACCTCTTGGTGTATCTCTGATGAAATGAGTACTTGTGCACCTAGAAATGATTTTTTGAAAAAATAAAGAGCAAACTATCAAACACTTGTAGTTCAAATTTCACCCCGTTCCAACTGAATCGGCCGCAATGTCTTTTTCAGGAGAGGTGTATAAGAAACATTTTACATGGAAAGTTTGGTCAATTGTTAATAAAATATGGTCTAGTATATTACAAAAATGAATGGGTTGAAATTGACACTAAATATTTGGTAAATCCTTTACAAAAAGACTCTACTTTCGGCACTCGGAAAATGAAAATTAGATTTTTCGTGCAACGAAAATGAAAACTTCCTTAAACAAACTTGTTGGGAATTACAATATGCACACTTTTGTAAAATAAAATTTCCTATGTATTTATACAAAAAAACCTTTTCCCTTTTGTTTAAGTGTAGAAAAATGATTTTTTATTTAAAAAATGCAAATATATTAAAAAATACGGCATTCCAAATTCAAATTTTTTGATGACAATTATTACACAAATAATGTATATGTGCAAAAGGATTTTATTATTTGTTTTTTTCATATATTTTCTTTAGTTCTAAAGTGCATAAAGAAACACAAATAGGTTGCTTGTTTGTGATTGGTCAATAGAAAATGACCTGGATCGCTGACATGGCAAAAATCCAACCATCCATCCATCTAGCTATCCACCCATATCCATCCATTCATTTAAAATATATAAAAAAGGCAGGGGCCCATCTTATCCCTTATCTCCTCAATCCACATCTCTCTCCCAACCACACACGGGCACCACGGCCACGACAGGGGGAGGGGGGCAACCGCCGCCACGACGAGCACGCCATGGCCGGGCGGCCACGGTCGGGCACCAAGGCGGGCGCGCCACGGCCAGGCGGCCACAGCCGGGCACCACGGCGGGCGCGCGACGGCCAGGCGGCCACTGGCGGGCACCACGGCGGGCGCACCACCCCGGCGAGCGCAGCAAAGGGCGGGGGCCGCTGCCGGACTTCCACGCACATGCGGCAACAGCAGGGCACCACAGCGGGCGCGCCACGGCCGGGCCACCACGTCGCGGGAGCACGCCGCCGCCACACCTCCCCTCGACCGGCAACGACGGGACACGACGAGGCGACCACGGCCATGGCTACGACCGGCCACGACGGGGCGACCACGCCCACGACATACGACCACGGCCGGCGACCGCGACGGGCAAGCACGCCCCCCAGCGCCGCCACCGCCACCCAACCCTCGCCATGCTCGCGCCGTGCTCGCGCCGTGCTCGCTCCCCCTGTCGACGACGCCTGCCAGAGCTGCCGCCGGAGCGGCGGCGGCATTTTTTTTGTTAAAAAGGTATGCCGAGGGCAATCCCGTAGGCATAGCTCCTGACCAGGGTCTCTCAGGAGCTGCCACGTGTCCATCTATGTCGTCGGTATTGCCGTAGGCATAGCTCCTGGCCAGGGTCTTTCAGGAGCTGCCACGTGTCCATATATGCCGACGGCATTGCCGTAGGCATAGCTCAGTTGCCGACGGCTACTTCTATGCCGACATGACCGTCGGCATAGCCTATGCCGACGGTTTTCTGAGCTATGTATACGCCTTTTGCCATAGGCAACTAAGCAGTTTGACGTAGTGGCTTTACAAGTTGTAGCTTGATTTAATTGAGGGCAACCTCCCCAAAACTCGTTTGAAAGGGCAATACATTCATGTGGGGAATCTTTCCCCCAGTGATCGTTCAAAAAATTCACGTATTAGTAAAAAGGTTGAATATGCACCGACTGTATGAGCACTTCTGGGATCTCATCGTTCGGGGAGAATTGTGAAAATAAGAACCTTCCATCCAAACATGCTAGACTTCCTCGCCTGGTTCCTAGAGAAGAGTGGCTGATTTTTTTGGAAAGAGCGTCAATCATCCGGAAATTCCTTTTAGAGCCCGAGCCGAGGGAGAACTCTATTTCATAAAAATCACTAGCAGAAAACATCTCAGTTGTCGACGGCTAAAACTATGCCGACAAGCACCATAGGCATATACGAAGCTATGTCGACAACTGTCGGCATAACTTTGGCCTTCGGCGTGGCGACACGTGGCTCGTTGGCCGCCGGTCAGCTGACGCCTTTAGATCTATGTCAAAGGCCCTAACGGTGGTGGCGGCAACGCTTTATTATTATTATTATTTTAATTTATTTATGCTATTAAAGTTTAAATTGCAGTTATCTAAATCTAAAAATATACAAATTATATATTAATTTGGGGCCGAATTTTCCATATATTATGAAAATACACTTTGTTTTATTTCTTTGGATATGTTAAAAATGTGACATCATGTACTTTTGCAAATTGGTCCTTACATTTTGTGAAAATCACAAGTAATTCATACTTGCTTCGACTTTTATAAAATTTATATGCTTTTGGATCAGAATTTTGAAAGAATTCTTCGAGCATACTATATTTTTTATATTTGAATAGACAGAAATATGAGACCAAGTGGTTAGTGTTTACGCCGAAACAAGCACAAGGGAAGGCAATCTTAGCATGACTGTTGATAGTATGGGATAAAATCTTGCAATAATCTTGGTTTCTCTATGATGAAATGACTACTTGTGTACTTAGTAATAATTTTTTCAAAAATTAAAGACCAAAATATTAAACACATGTAGTTCAAATATAATTTTATTCCTAGTGAATCGCGGGAAATTTGGTTTTTTAGGAGAGGTGTATAAAGATTATTTGAAATGCCAATATTTTGATAATTGTTAATAAAATATGGTCTATTTTTTTAAAAAAATAGAGTGGTTCAAATTCACATAATTTTTTTGATACGTTCTTCACAAAAAAATCCTACTTTTGGCACACAAAAAATGAAAAATGATTTCTTTATTCAAAAAAGTGAAAACTTCCTTTGCAAAACTTGTTGGACATTACAATATCCACACTCTTGCAAAATATGAGATCATTTGAAAAAACTATGCCATGAATCTGGCTATAATATCAGTCATTTGGCTTGAAAACTTTCGCCGGCAAACTTCTTGGCCATTCCAATTTGAATAATTTTGAAAAATATGAGATCATCTAAAAAAACTATACGATGAATCTGGCTATAACATTGCTCATTTGGTTTGAAAACTGCGAATCTTCATATTTTATAGCTTGTTTTTTTAGAAGACTTTTTGAAGGTACTTGTCACATTCCAAATATGTTATTTTTATGGTTACCATGCCACAAATAAGGATGCAACACAAAGGTTTCACATTATTTCAATTTGCTTGTTGAATTATTTATGTCGATTCCAAAATATGGTCAAAACGGCGGAAGTGACCGTTGACAGCTAGGGATGAAATCTTACCAAGTTCCCTGTGGATATATGATGAAATGAATACTAGTGTACCTACAATGATTTTTCGAAAAAATAAAGAGCAAACTATCAAGCACATGTAGTTTAAATTTGATCCCGTTCCTAGTGAATCGATGGAAATTTGTCTTTTTGATGAGAGGTTTATGTAAATCATTTTATGTGCAAACTTATGATAAATTGTTAATATAATTTGGTATATTAGTTTTTTAAAATGGAGAGGTTCAGATTCATATGAAATTTTTGATAGGTTCTTCACAAAAAAATCTACTTTTGGCACTCGAAAAATGAAAAATCAATTTTTCATGCAAAAAAAAAGAAAACTTCCTTCGGCAAACTTGTTGGACATTACAATTTGCTTATTTTTGCAAAATATGAGATTATTTAAAAAAACTATACCATGAATCTGGTTATAACATCGGTCATTTGGTTTAAGATACTTACCGCATTCCAAGTTTGTTATTTTTTATGGTTATTATGACACAAATGACGATGCAAGGCGGAGGTTACACATTATTTTGATTTTTTTGAATTATTTATGTTGATTTCAAAATGCGGTCAACACGGTGGGAGTGGCCATTGATAGCTAGGGATCAAATCTTACAAAGCTCTTGGTGGATCTATGATCAAATGAATACCTGTGTACCTAGAAATTATGAGCATACTATCAAGTAGGTGCAGTTCAAATTTGACCCGTTCCTACCGAATTGATGGAAATTTGTATTTTTGAGGAGAGATGTATGAAAATCATTTAACATGCAAACATTTGGTCAATTATTAATAGAAAATGGTCTATTATTCTTGAAAAAATGGAGTGGTTCAAATTCACATCAAATTGTTGATAGGTTCTTCACAAAAATATCCTACTATTGGCACTCGGGAAATGAAAAATGAAATTTTCATGCAAAGAAAATGAAAATTTCCTTCGGCAAACTTTTTGGCCATTAAAATTTGCACACTTTTGCAAAATATCAGATCGTTTGAAAAAAACTATACCATGAATCTGGCTATAACATCGGTCATTTGGCTTGAAAGCTTCGAATCTTTATACTCGATAGCTCGTTTTTTAAAGTATTTTTTAAGATACTTTGTCTCATTCCTAGTTTGTTAATGTTTCCTTATGCCTTTGTATTCTTCCCTTTTCGGCATCTTGGTAAAAATCAGACAAAAAATATATCACCATGATAAAATAGAACAAACAATAAAACGTAAATGACAAATTAAACATCATAAAAATGCACATAATTTGGAATTATCAGGCACCAACATATAAGGTGCCCTCCATCTTGTTCTATAAAATGTTAGAACAACATGTAGCTATCTAGCCTTGTAAATAGCGTGTGCATTCGCATGGATTATTCATTAGAATGTCAAAAACCTTTTGATTTTTATTTTGTGTGTTGGCTTTCGTCCAGATTAAATATTAGTGGTAAATTAGTTTTCTAGATTTTCTTGTTATTCTTCAAGCAAAGCATGCAGTTCATTCATAATATTTATGTGTAATGCAAAGTTTATGACTAATGCAATGTTCCTCATATCTTATTAAACCTACCTTGTTGTTCTACGGACAAAATGTGCTATTCTCCTGTGGACAAGGCAAGTACAGCCGCACATGTGTTGGCCTGCCTGGGAGGGGACCTACCCCGACGGCCTGGCCGTCGGCGTAGACCCCAGGCCAGCGCACCCCACAGCTTGCCACGTGGCTATCTAAGCCGACGGCCCGGCCGTCGGCGTAGAGGGCGACCAGGCCTAACGGCCGTTAAGCCCAGTGTGGGGCCCACTGGCTCTACGCCGACGGCCACAAAAGGCCCGTCGGCGGCCCGTATACGCCGACGGCCTGGGCTACGCCGACGGCCTTTAGGGCAACCCCGAGGGAACCCTGGCCCGACGGCTATACGCCGACGGCGGCCGTCGGGGTAGGCCTACGCCGACGGCTTTAGGGCCTACGCCGACGGCAGCCGGCCGTCGGCGTACTGCCTACGTCCCGCAGTGTGGTGGAAAAACCGTCAGAGATGGATCTTATTATCGGATAAAGTTTTTTTAATTAAATTGTTTACCTGGTAGATCTCAAAATTCTCACCACAAAAGCATATGTGCTGTCATGGGTCATTACACAGGAGCTGCGTCTGGAACATGTGTACACTATGCACACGGTTCCTCCCTAAGCAATTTGTGCGTTGCGATACATCATCACAAACATTTTTTTAATAAAAAAAGTTTGCCAAAAAAGGCAAGAAGTTCATGATTTCAAACTGTCCGCATTTTTAGTTTATCACATACATTTCTTTCTCCAGAATTGGGTGCTCTGTACTGCAAATGATTTGGTTTTCAAAATGTGTCTGATGGATCAGCTGCCTTACGTACGTTTTCTATTTTGGTACATGGTTTTATTTTTCTAGCATTTGAGATAGTTGCATCGCACATGCTTCGATACAATGATGTGGGATCTGTGTGTCTTAATAGCACTGTTGTGCATTATGATTCAAAGTCAACATGTACTAAAGTTATACAAATTGACAACCAACATATGTATCTACACTTGGTCGTCTTGAGAAATCTACGGATCTCGCATTGCGATATCACTGCGAGACATCTTCTTTACAAAAATTGTTAAGCTACATTTCTAGTGGAAAAATGAGTGAGTGGAGAGAACATGTGCCCTCTACTACTGCCTAATCATATACAATCTAGATATTTGTTAGACCATGGTCATTGAAGACCTCTACAAATATATATAAGGGTACACATGTATTTCACAATTCAAGCAAAGGACAATTTGTACCTTTTCTTATATTTTAAGACATATTAAATTTAACGAAGATTTAAGGGGCCATATATCCAAATAAAACTAATAAAATAATTTTACTAAAAATACTTAATGAGTTTTGCTCAAATGTTTGTTAAATAAATCATGTAAAAAGTGTTTACAAAAACAATTATATATATATAACAATTAGCAAAAATAATGTATGTTACTTATATAAATATGTATTGTAAATATAATTTGATGTTAAAGTTTTATAAAATGAGTGAATAATATAGTTATATTAGTTCAAATAATATAGTTTTATAAAATGGGGGAGCGCCTGGCTTGCGTCGCAAGAAAGAACGAGACGGCCCGCTCACTGAACCGTGGGGCCGGCCCTTCACACTGCATTCCCTGCCGGGGGAGATGGAAGGGAGGCGCTCTGACAGGTGGCCCCTTCATCGTCGCCGGTATAAAAACCGGCGACCCCCCATCCTCTCTCCTCCCCCTCCTCCCATCTGTTTTCCTGATCGGTTCTTCTTCTGGTTCGTGTTTGCACAATCTCTCCCCCATTTCCTCTAGGGTTTCGATTCGCTCACGAATCACAATTGCATTTTTTGTGGCAGTTTCTAGATGACGACCATCCTGCGAGGAGCTCGCGGTGGGCGCGGCGGCCATGGCCGTGATATGGGGAAGCAGCGGGGCCCTGCCCTCGCAGAAGCACCAGCCCAGGTTCCTCTTCTCTCCTGTCCAACCCAATCCCCTCCTCTTGTGTCCAATAAGCGACTTGGTTCGTCTCTCCTGGTACATCTGTGCATGGGTGCTCGAGTTGGCTCCCCTACTCTTGTGTAGATCTATGCAAGGCGCTCGAGTTGGTTCCCCTCCTCTTGTGTACATCTATGTGGAATAAGCGTGTTGGTTCGAGGCAGTCTCCTGTGGTCACTTCCATGCAGATGGTCTGCTATGCTAGTACTAGGTTCCATGGGTTACCTGTGGTTTGTCGAAAATTTCGATTACAGATGCACCCATGGGGTGCCTCTATGTTCCAGGGTTTAAATGTGCTTCTCAAACAAGCCAGTAGAGATTATCTGCAATCTGCATGATCCAAGTGCATTACCAAAATCGTTAGTCTTCTAATTATTTTTATTCCTGCCAACAAGTTTTATTCCTATTTTTGTAATGTGGGGTTTGGCACCCCTGGGCCACTAGTGGTTGTATTGGAAGGGTGGAAACATCAATTTCTCTGTGAAGCGAAGTAAAGAAGAGGAAGAAGAAATCCGCATCTATAAGAAGCTTGAGGCATCACTCAAAATTGATCGTCATGTATCCTTTCCTTCCCCCTTTTATGTCAGCAATATGGCAGTGAACTAATAATGGATGTAAACAATGTTGGACATGACTAAACAGCGTCACTGCACTAAACTTAAGCCTGTGATCCAGTCCTTCTTGTGGACCCTCTGTCCCTACGAGGCTCTCCATGCGCATAAATGCATTAGGGTGTGGCCTGACAAAAGGCATGTGCTCCACATGCACTTTCATTAGCCCCATACCATTTCACTCTCACCATGCATTAGTATCTCAGGAAAAAAGATTCCTATAAATAACTCTCATAATTCCTATGCTAGAAATGTTCAAGAATGTAAAAACATATTTGTTTTGTTTTTGCCATATAAATTATACCTAGTTGTCAGTCTTAATTGTACTCAATTTTTTTGGGTAATTGTACCCAGCTAAATCCGTAGTTGTCATTTTTTATTGTACCTGTATATATTGTACATAATTACCATGGTGTTTCACAAAAGTCGTTCTCACATAATTTGGAAGAATTAGTTGCCAGTTTTAATTTTACTTGGTTGCCCATGATTATATAAAGGCTTGATTGTTAAAAAAACTAGAAAAATACCCCGTGCGTTGCAACGGGAATCTCTATAACAACTCTACAATGTAAATTGGAAGAGCATAAGATGCATGTAAATAAAAGAGGATGACATGAAAAAAATGATTGGCTATAATAGTGGATGATGTGGATAGCTTGCATGTTGGGATAGCATCTTAGTTGGATTTTGTTAGTGGATGATATGGACAAATGATTGGATACAATAGTGGGTGATGTGGATAGCTTGCATGTTGAGATAGACACCTTAAATGCATCTTAGTGGGGTTTTGCTTTATAAGAGATATAGATAAGAAAAGTAACCTAGCTACCGAGTTAACCTAGGTTGTTTTACCCCCCCCCCCCCCTAATTGCAAGTGTTAGTTAAAAGAATCTACCTAGTTGTAAGTAGAACTAAACCTGCTTGTCATGATGTTCCAGAAAAACAATGTTCTCTCTTAAAGAAAAATGAGTATATTTGCTGACATCAATAAATAACTGTTAATTTACCAGACTAAATCTGGAAGGTAAAAAGGTTGTAAGTTATTTTTTTCATTTATCTATCTGTCTTCTCAATTTGATTTTTGTTGGCAATATAATGAGAGATGCTAGCATTGCATAATCTGGTGTAATATAGAATGTAAATTAGTATTCAGTTTGGGATGAGTTAGTAAAGCTGACACAATTCATAGGCAACACTACATGTTACTAGTATTTTACAGTAGCAGGTCATGTATTCTTACAGGACCTACACCCCTGGTTCATAGTCTCATGTAATGGATCCTACATAATGCACATAGACAAAGGCCAGAAACCAGTCTCACCTAAAGACATGAGCGCACATACGGGTCTGATACGATGTGTGTTGACCTTTTGATGGTCGTGAAATGTAGCACAGCCGCGGTTACTTCCGCTGCACGAGAATGTGTGTGTGCGCATGCTGCAGCTTAGAGTTTTCTAACAATATTACCATTGTGATTTTCCTTCATGCATGTGTGCAGGATTTACAATTCATGTACATCTGGGACACTATTTAGTGTACTGAACTAATACTCAATGCAGGATTTGTTTGTTTATGGGTTGACCGAAACCCTGGAAGCCCAGCGTGAGGATATCGTGGAATCGCTTATTGATCTCATCACAGTCTATAACAGAATTGCAAAACTCCGCAGAAAGTATGCTACTTGACCTTCATGTGCAGATTGCTGTATTTTCATATGCTTCTATGACAATACTTGGAAATCTGTTGATCAATGTTGAATTGAGTTAATTGTTTCTATGTTAATTCTATTGATATTACACATAAAGTTGGTAGTCTGTTTACTGTTGACCTATTAGGCCTACTAATATAAAATGTTTTATTTGTCAGATGGTTGTCCAAGACACTGGATGGGTGCCAATCCAGGGAAATGGATCTGATGAAAAAAAACTTATTCGAGATACAGATGCTGCGGTGATCATAATTCAGAAGATTCGAAGTGCGGGTGGTCTTTGCCCTCCATTACCCACTATCTTTGAGAAGCTTCCACGCTTGATATAATCTTGTATGGTACATCATCCCACCTTTTGGAATCTGCTCCACAATTGTTACGATTTATGAGTTTCCTAATCTAAATTTCTGTATTTGGTAAGCCTCTCAAGTTATGAAAATTGTAAATTTCTAACTATTTTTGCAACTGTCCCCTTAGACGAACATTTTGTTACTAATGAGGGTACTTTGAACAACAAGAGGCTGACTTTTGTTTCCTCCAGTTCATAAAATATCCCCATACAATTCCCTAAAGTTATGCAAACCTCTATAATTATTTAATTATTTAACCCCCATAAATTGGTTTCTATTGGACCTATTAACTTATTATTAGGTATCTAATGTTTAATTGTTTTCCATGGCAGATGACAGCAGACCAGATGTTGTATAGAGTTGAAATAAAGCTGCGTACAGCGAACCAATGCATGTTACATGAACTAGTTACTTGGGTTGTTGATGGACCCTTCTTTTCAATAGTTGATAGGGTGCTGATACAAGTGATGTGTGAACATCCCTTTACATAGTTGGGTTTCTGCACGTCTCAAGAACTATGCACAAGTTACTTAGGTTGTTGATGGACCCTTCTTTTCAATAGTTGATAGGGTGCTGATACGAGTGATGTGTGAACATCTGAGTGATGTGAGAACAACCCTTTACGTAGTTGGGTTTCTGCTTGTGACTTGGGTTGTGGGTGAACCCTTTTTTCCCATAGTTGATAGGGTGTTAAATTGTATTGATTTGTCTAGCTTAAGGCAATTTTCACCTGTATATTTTTGCCTGATCCTTTTCTTTCTGCCATTTCTTTGGTTCGTGTCTTACACATAAGTAGTTGCCTCGCCCAAAACATGCTAGTAGTACTAACGGCGCTCACGGTGTTTGGATCGCTTCTTATGTACTCGCTCAGAATGATTCTTATCCGTTCATGGCCTATTAGAAGTAGAAGGTGCTCTGGTGCAATCCTTACCGACAGAAAAAGATTGCAGTCAGGGATATTGTTCTCTCTTTGATCAGGGATTGCTATATGAAAAGAAGTGAAGTTTGAAAAAGGGACGTGCTGCTGCCTGAATAGAAGGCGTAACCCAATTTTCTGTTTTTTTTAATTAACATCACATGTATCTACAAAAGCTTACAGCACAGCCACGCATTCACCCCCTTGGCTTGCTTGGTAGTCTTGCGGAGGTAACTTTCTCCCATTGGAGCCAAGGTTTTAGAGCATCTTTAGCTGTTCGCCCCCCTAAGGCGTGTTTCAGCGCTATTTTAGCGCCGCTTGGGGGTCTGCCGGCGCAAAAATCGCCTTGGGGGCGATCGGCTGCCCAGCCACGGCCCCAAGCCTGCCCCTGCACAAGACGGTGAAATCGCATAATTAAAAAGAAATTGTCTTCCCACTTTCAAAAAATTGCAAGGTTCGGTGATCAGCATGCTACGGTTCAGCGTTCACATGCCACAGGCGGCGCGATTTACGCGGGGAACAGAAAAAGTAGGGCGATAGGTCCCTTGCTCTCAAATGGGGTCGTCGAGGTCGGCAATAGATGCCATGGGATCGGCGAGCTCGTCGGCTGGCGTGGACGACGTCTTCGGGGCGAGGTTGCTACGGTCAGCAGCGCGTCATTGGTTGGTGTTGTTGACGCGGCCGACGCGGTGATCGGCGAGGTTGATCTCGGCGTGGTCATTTGAGCCAAGATCTTGTCCACTTGGACGTGAACCACACCCTGACCGGTGTCTCCATCGACGCCATGTCCATCGTCACCATTTGGATCAGGAACGCCAAGTCGGTGTTCCTCTTCTTTGTGGCGGCGTTCGTCGTGAGAAGATCGATGTTGGGGTCAAAGACACTCGCCGAAATGTCGGCGTAGTCCGGCGACTACGTGCACCCCATGTCGAAGGCGTCGAAGGATAGAAGTTGCCAGTTGGCGAGACGACGCTCTGCTGGGGCGGAGCTGCGGCGGTCCGGTCGAGACATGGCCAGCGCCGACGCCGCGTGGGCGTCCTGCATTTCCTGCTTGGACGCCGCCGTGGCCTCGCGGATGACCTCTAGTTCCCTCGCTGCAGTATCGACCGCATCCCGGGTTCTCATTTTGATGTGATTAATTAGAACATGAATTAGAGGGAATCTGCCTTTAATGAACAGCTATGCTATTTACAAACCGACGCATCCTGTTTGTTCGCGTCAGTTAGATCCATCAAAGCCTGTGCGCCGTGTCTCCACGGATTAGGCTTTCGGCGGTTGAGCATGTCGCCCCTCACCACCTTCCTCCGCCTAATCCGTGAAGACAACCGCCGGTAACCACGCCGATGGACCCGACCAACAAGCTGCTAGAGACGCCGCCCGGGGTGGTGACCATGCCTTTGGACACGGCAGTCGCGCCGCGGGGAACGCCGTCCATGGTGCTCACCGCGCTGGCGGCCGTGGCCTAGGCATTGCCACACGCACTCCCGTGGGCCTTGACACGTGGCTCCTCATCGCCTCAAGAGCGTAGATGCTGCACGAGGAAGTCGCGTTCGCGCCCGCAGCCGAAGCCCCGCCTCCGCCTCCTCCTTCGGTGTTGCAATGGATGGCGCCGCAATCGTCGACACACACTGCCCGTGGCGCCCGTGGGGTTAGTCGACGCCAATGTCCTAGGGCCGGGGTCAAAGACGACCTGTGCAGCCTCGCTTATTAGAGGCGCTTCGGTCACCTCTTCGGCCGTCATCGATCGCCGCGCCAGCCGCCGCACCAGGACGTGGGCTCCGATGTACTTCCTTCGTCCCATAATATAGTAACATTTTGAAAACTAAAAATGTTACTCACTCCGTTCCTTGATATAAGGTGTATAATTTTTATTTCTTAAAGTCAAACCTTTTTTAATTTGACCAAATTTATAGCAAAAAATACCAACATCTATGATATTTAATAAATATAATATGAAAATACATTTTAAAATGAATCTAATGATATTGTTTTGGTATAATTTATACTTATATATTTATCTATAAATCTGGTCAAAGTTCACTAAGCTTGACTTTTTAAAAGAAACTATACACCTTATAATTAGAAATGAAGGGAGTACTATATTATGGAACGGAGAGAGTACCTCGGTTCCTCCCGAGGCATGCATGGAGAAGCTCACCACCCTTGGCCGTCACCTCCTCCTCCAACTAGGAAGTTTTGTCTGTGCCGCGTCGGTGATCACTTGTGTTGAGGGGCGGGGTCGAAATCACTAGTTTAAGAGTACTCGTTGCAACGAGTACCGCGTTTCCTCCGCGCGCGACACTTCGCGCGCGCGCCAAGTGGCGCGATCTGGTGCTTTTCTGTTTTTCATGTTTATTAGAGGCACGAGCGCCTCAAAAAAGAGGCATGAGTGCCTCAAAAAAGACACGAGTGCCTTTTCACGTTTTTCTGTTTTTCCTGTTTTTTGAGGCACGATAGTGCCTTTTCACGTTTTTTTGTTTTTCCTGTAGTGCCTCAAAAAAGAGGCACGAGTGCCTTTTTCGGAGGCACGAGGCACGACTCGTGCCTCCCGCGGAGGTAAGGTCGTGCCTTTTTTTCACCAAACGTATAGAGAAAAACATGCGAAAACCGGAAAAGTCGAAAAAATCACCGCAAAAACCAATTTTAAACATCAAAAACGCGTACATAAAATAAAAAAAATGAAATCCTGGAGGATCGCTGTTAGAGCGACATGTTGCGCTGTTCGCTGGAGCGGGCTGCGAACGAGTACTCTCTAATTAGTTGCTTCCGGACGGGGTTCTTTTTTTTAAGAAGTATAGGGCCGGGTGGTTCGGCTTATCCGTAACCGGCCCTCCCCTGCGGTGCCTCCTGGTGGCCCGGCCAAAGGCCGTGGGAGCCCAGGCCTAAGTGCCTGGCTGTTTCCTCCAACTCGTAGTGAGCTGAATGGCTGTTTGGGCAGATTTCACTACTCTATTTATTTTTTAATTATCAGTATAACCTAGTACTAATTATTGTATTAATTTAGTTTTAATACTGTTTTAGTACCTAGATGTATTTATATTATGCAATCCGTAATATAAATAAATTATCGGGTTTTAATCGGAGATGATATGTTCTATGTGTTTATCACATTACTGTTTTTTCTTAAACATGTCATAGCGGTCGAGATTGATTTCTCTCGCACAACAAACTTGTAAATTTTTGACATAAACATCTCTCTCATTATATTAGGAAATCACAAGGTAATGAGTTGGATCTACTGCCCATATGCAGACTATCCCCTCTCATTGCGAGGTCTACGTTTTGTCAAGCTTGACAAGCGATTACCTTCAATGTGTATTTCCTCGTATTTAAATTGTAATATACACAAAGTAACAGAGAACATGCACAGGTACTGACATTGTCACATTATGCAACCTATTACTGTTATATCTGTATGATCTTCAATGTATTATGTTCACACAATTGAGCTTGAGCATTTTCCAAGTTATTCACTTGAGTCAAAAAAAAATTTGCATTCTTATTACATAACCATGATGGTTTTTAATTTACTTTTAGTACATTAATTATCACTGGTTTTCCCCATGTAGGTCAACATGGTTGCCAAAGAGTTTGAGAAGCTTGCCCTCAATGGCCACAATTACCCTACATGGGTCATGAACATCACGATCAATCATACATCCCATGGGATAGCGCCTGCAATCCAGGCCCCCGAAACTGCTATCCCCACCGGAACCATGCCGCTGACTAAAAAACAATAATATGCTGTTTTATTCATAATAAGTCATCATATTCATCCAGATCTCACGTCTGAGCATTTACAGGAGGAATCTCCTAGTACTCTGTTTTCAGCCCTCAAAATGAGGTATGCACAATAGAAGTCAGAAATCCCGCTTGAAGCACTCCATGATTGGACTCACCTACGTCTTCAGGATTTCAAATCCATTGGTGAATACAATCATCAGGTTCATAAGATACGTTCCAAAACTGCGTTTTTGTGAGAAGGAACCTAATGATGCGTAGAAGATAGAGAAGCCTTTCTCTACTATGCTCCCTTTAGATAGGATCCTCCAACAACAATACCGTGCTTGCAACTGTGCTGATTATTTTGAGCTTATTCACATGTTACTTCAGACTGAAAAGTATGATGAGCTACTCGCTAAGAATGGATTTTGGCACCCAGTTGGGGCACAACCTTTACCTAAAGTTCTATCGAATGTCATGAATAGAAAGAGGTTTAATGGTACCTCTAGGGGTAATCAACCAAACTTCGAGCATAGGATAAACCACAATAGGAACAGAAAATTCAGAAACCCATGCAAGGGAAAAGGCACTACAAAGCCCAAGTTTGATAAAACTATGCTTTGCCACAAGTGTGGATGCTACTCGCATCCTACTGAAAAGTGCACCATGCCTAAGCATCTGGTTATGATGTACCAACAATCTCAGGGATGCAGAGCACCTTAAGGGAAAAGGTTTGAAGCCAACTTCAACCTTCATCCACATAGCGACGATGGAGTTGGTTGTTCGCACGATGTACCTCCTGGACCGAGCAAAACCATGATTCCCTATCTGTATGAGCATCTTGCTGAAACGGAGAACATGTTACTTGAGTTTTCCTCAAAGGATATGTTTGGCGACCTGGACTAGTCCCTCAATCTCCATAGTGATGATTGTAATATGAACATAAGTTTGTTGATATTGTCTTTATATTGTATCAACACATTTGATACGATAAGATTGTAAGTGTACCAACATATTTGATATAAGTAAGATCGTATTCTATATATTTACATTATACTGCCTTGTTGAATTCTTTGTTTTTATATAGTTCTCTACGGGAACAATCCGATGGAAGAGGAATATATAGAATTTTGGTCTTTGACTCGAAGAAACTCTCAGTCATGTAAAGACCCGTATGACGAGGGGACACCCACACGAATCCTCCCCGCGAGGGTACCCGATGCGTACGTGTCAAAGACCAGTGGCTATTTTGATCCGTCTCATTATTGCCATAGATTGTTTGTCTATTTCATGTATTAAAACGTATGCTAAATTGCTAATATATTTAGTAGGTTTACCCATGTAATTACTTTTACTAAGCTGAGGAGTTCTTTATAGTATGGCCGATTATTACAGAGGATTGGTAAGAACCATGGCACCAAGTCTTGAACACTTTAGGACTGTCTACAAAAGTCAAAAGGATTTGAGATTATGGATCCCGCTCCTGTCTGTTCTTGATTGTTGCTTTGCATTATTTGAAACTACATGATAAATGTTATAATTTCTATGTAAAAAGGAGAGACTCGTTCTATTAGTAAGTGAATTTCACTAAGCTCATTTGGCACCCCTCCTTTCATTTCAATTAATAGAAATGAAATGAAATGAATTATTTTTTAGCATTTCATTTGGGTGAAATGAAAATCCAATCGAAAAACATGTTTGGTTGTCAGATGGATTTCTCATTTGAAATTATTCTTGTATCCATTGTTGAGGAAATCGTTAACTGGTACCTGCTTGTATGGCTGGCGAGTAGGGGAATAATAGGCTAATCGGGAAGTTAATCGGCAAGTTAATCAATTAATCGGTCGATTTATCGATTTATCGGCTACTCGGTGACCGTACGAATATGGATTAATCGGCAAGTTAACTGGTTAATCGAACGAATTCTTGAACAGGGCTTATATCATGTTACTACTACACGCTTGTCATCAACAATTTCTCAGCCTCGAGTTTTTTTCTTCTAAAGATTGAACCGATCGAAATCACATAGCCGATTAAAATCAACCGGCGAAGAGGGGAAAGGCGTTGGACATGAGGGCGCGGTCGACGATTTATAGGGTGAGCAGATGGGGGACGTCGAGGAGGGGCGACCAGAGCTCACACGCGACGGCCGCGGCGGAGGCGAGGGAGCGGAAGAGGAGCCGGGTGGCCTGGCCACCGGAGGAGCAAATGAAGTGGCAGTCGGGGGCCGGCGACTGGAGGCTCGCGTAGCGGGCACGGTGAAGGTAAGAGAGCGGAAGAGGAGCCGGGCGGCCTGGCGGCCGAAGGAGCAGACGAAGTGGTCGTCGGGGGCCAGCGACTGGAGGCCCGCATGGCGGCCACGACGCAGACAAGGGAGCGAAAGAGGAGTCGGCCGGCGTCAAGGGCAGGATGGAGTCGAACCGAGCCAAATCCAAGCAAAAGATAGGGTTAGAGAAGGGATTTGGGTTAAGTGCGCTTTCTTTTCCCTGGAAATGACAAATGAATTTCGTGGACCCAAATCCGGACAGCCAAATATGTTTAGGTCGGAATTCGCAAATGAATTCTATCAATTCCGGCCCAAATCCTGGGAGCCAAACGAGTGAGAAAAAACAGAAAGCCAACCATAGATACCCTGCAAATTGATACGCTTCTCATAAAACACAACTAAGGTATACATGTGGATAGAAATAGATTATCAAAAGTAGATAAATAATGATACATGATACTAATTATCAAAGTTGATACTAGTTGTAGAATTCAGATCAGAAACAAAGTGAACCCGTACTGCTAGTTGTGTAGTCGGCTGGTTTAGAAAAAAATGATTGGGCACTAATATCATATTTCGTGGGCCCAAATCCGGACAACCAAATATGCAAGCATTTGGTCAATTGTTACTAAAATATGGTCTATTATTTTTTTTAAGTAGACCGGTTAAAATTCACTTCAATTTTTTGATAGGTTCTTCACAGAAAAAATCCTACCGTTCGGACTCGGAAATTGAATTTTTCATGCAAAGGAAATATAAACTTTCTTCGGAAAACTTGTTGGACATTACAATATACATACTCTTGTAAACTATGAGATCATTTGAAAAAATTATGCCATTAATAAGGCTATAACAATGTTCATTTGGTTTGAAAGCCATGAATCTTCATATTCGATAGCTCGTTTCTAAGAAGATTTTTTTAATAATTGTCATATTCCAATTTTATTATTTTATATGGTTACTATAACATAAATGATGATGGAACACTAAGGTTTCACATTATTTTGATGTTTTTTGAATTATTTATGTCGTTTTCAAAATTCAGTCAAAACTACGGGAATGACCGTTGATAGCTATGGATGAAATATATCTTATATAGCTCTTGGAGGATATATGATGAAATTAATACTTGTGACCTAGAAATGATTCAAAAAAAATAAAGATCAAACTATCAAGCACATGTAGTTCAAACTTGGCCCCGTTCCTACTGAATCCATGGAAATTTGTCTTGTTGAGGAGATGTGTATGAAAATTATTTGACATGCAAACATTTGGTCAATTGTAAATAGAATATGGTATATCATTTTTGAAAAATGGATTGTCTCAAATTGGCATCAAATTTTTGATAGGTTTTTCACAAAAAAACCTACATTTGGCAATCGGAAATTAAAAATGGATTTTTCATGCAAAGAAAATGAACACTTCCTTCTTGTTTGCCATTACAATTTGAACACTTTTGAAAATTATGAGATTATTTAAAAAAATTATACCATGAATCTGGCTATAACATCGATCATTTGGCTTGAAAGCTGTGAATCTTCATACTCGATAGCTTGTTTTTTAGAAGACTGTTATAAGATACTTGTCGCATTCCAAGTTTGTTATTTTTTCTGGTAACTATGCCACAAATGAGGATGCAACGCGAAGGTTTCACATTATTGTGATTTGTTTTTTGAATTATGTATGTCCATTTCAAAATGCCGTCAAAATGGCGGGAGTGACCGTTGATACTAGGGATGAAATCTTACAAAGCTCTTGGTGGATCTATGATGAAATGAATACTTGTTTACCTAGAAATGATTTTTTGAAAAAATAAAAAAGCAAACTATCAAGCACGTGTAGTTCAAATTTGACCCCGTTCCTATTGAATTGATGAAAAATTGTCCTTTTGAGGAGAGGTTTATGAAAATCATTTGACATGCAAACATTTGGTCATATGTTAAAATAATATGGTGTATTTCTTTAAAAAAGTGGAGTGGTTCAAATTCGGATCAAATTTTTGATAGGTTCTTCAAAAACAAACCTACTTTTTGCACTCGGAAAATGAAAAAACGAATTTTCATGCAAACAAAATGAAAACTTCTTCAACAAACTTGTTGGACATGAAAATTTGAACAATTGTGCAAAATATTAGATCATTTGAAAAACTATACCATGAATTTGGCTATAACATCGGTCATTTGTTGGTTTGAAATTTGCGAATCTTCATACTCGATACCTTGTTTTAGAAGAATTTAATAAGATAATTATCGCATTCCAAGTTTGTCATTTATATGGTTATTATGACACAAATGAGGATGCAATGTGAATGTTTCACATTATTTTGATTTTGTTTTGTATTATTTAAGTGGATTTCAAAATGCGCTCAGAACGGAGGGAGTAACCGTTTATAGCTAGGGATGAAATCTTACAAATCTCTTGGTGGATCTATGATGAAAGGAATACATGTGTACCTAGAAATTATGAACAAACTATCAAGCACATGTAGTTCAAATTTGATCTCGTGCTACTGAATCGATTGAAATTTGTCTTTTTGAGAAGAGGTATATGAAAATAATTTAACATGCAAACACTTGATCAATTGTTAATAGAAAATGGTCTATTATTTTTGAAAAATGGAGTGGTTAAAATTCACATCAAATGTTTGATAGGTTCTTCACAAAAAACCCCTACTTTTGGCACTTGGAATATGAAAAATGAAATTTTCATGGAAAGAAAATGAAAAATTCCTTCGACAAACTTTTGGGCCATTAAAATTTGCACAATTTTGCTAATATGAGATCATTTGAAAAAACTATACCATGAATCTGGCTATAACATTGGTCATTTGACTTGAAAGTCGTGAATCTTCCTACTCCATAGCTCGTTCTTTAGACTTTTTTAAGATACTTGTCGTATTCCAAGTTTTTTTTATATTTTTTGGCTACCATGCCACAAATTGTGATGCAATGCGAAGGTTTCACATTATTTTGTTTTTTTGAATTATTTATGTCGATTTTAAAATGCGGTCAAAATGACGGGAGTGAACGTTGCTAGCTAGGGATGAAATCTTACAAAGGTCTTGGCTGATCTATGATGAAATTAATACTTTTGTACCTAGAAATTATTCTTTTACAAAAATAAAGAGCAACCTACCAAGCACATGAAGTTCAAATTTGACCTCGTTCCTGTTGAATCGATGGAATTTTGTCTTTTTGAGGAGAGGTGTATAAAAATCATTTAACATGCAAACATTTGGTCAATTATTAATAATAAATGGTCTATTATTTGTGAAAAATGGAGTGGTTCAAATTCACATCGAATTTTTGATAGGTTCTTCACAAAAAACCTTATTTTTGTCACTATGGTGATCCTAGCAAAATGATGGCAGAGGTTGCAGGTCTCCAGTATCGCTCACACTTTTTTACTGATAATGCCTTCACCACATCTAGTGTACTGAGTGTACTGAGTGTACTGAGTGTTTGTTGATAGCCTAGGATAACCATAATTATTGATGCGTCGATGACGTACAACATGTTCGTATCACACACGTTGTTTCGCGCTCCATAGTCCTCACATGGGCTATTTTATTTGCGGGTTCACCTGGGCTATTCATATCTCTTCTTTTCTCCCATATATATGATAAGTTAATATCTCATATTAAAACATGATATTTGCTCCATACTCAAGTATTGTTTCGTTATCCTTTATATTCTTCCGTTTTCAGTATCTTGGTAAAAATCAAACAGAAAATGTATCACCATGATAAACAAACAATAAAACGTAAACGACAAAATAAACAACATAAAAATGCACATAATTTGGAATTATCAGGCACCAACATATAAGGTGCCTTCCATCTTGCTCTATAGAATGTGAGAACAACATGTAGCTATCTAGCCTTGTAATAAATAGCGTGTGCATTCACATGGATTATTCATGACTTGGAACATCGAAAACCTTTTGATTTTTATTTTGTATGTTACCTTTTATCAAGATTACTTATTAGTGGTAATTAGTTTCTAGATTTTTGTTGTTTTTTAGACAAAGCATGCAGTTCATTCGTAATATTTATGTGTAATGCGAATGTTCCTTATATCTTATTATCCCTACCTTGTTGTTCTCCTTTAGACAAGGCAAGTACAATCGCACATATATTGGTCGAAAACCCGTAATAGATGGATCTTATTATCGCACAAAGTTTATTTAATTAAATTGTTTACCTGGTAGAGCACAAAATTCTCACCACAAAAGCATATGCGTTGTCATGAGTCAATACACACGATCTGCGTCTGGAAACATGTGTGCACTATGCACACGGTCCCTCCCTAAGCAATGTGTGCGTTGCGATACATCATCACAAACAATTTTTCAATAAAACAGTTTGCCGAAAAAGGCAAGAGGTTTATGATTTTGAACTGTCTCATTTTCAGTTTATCACACACATTTCTAACTCCAAAATTGGGTGCTTTGTATTGCACATGATTTGGTTTTAAAAATGTGTCTGATTGATCTGCCTTACATACGTTTCCTATTTTGGTTCATGGTTTTTTCTAGCATTTTAGATAGTTGCATCGCTCATATTTCGATACGATGATGTGGTATATGTGTGTCTTAATTGCATTGTCGTGCACTATGATTCAAAGTCAACATGTAGAAAAGTTTTACAAATTGACAACCAACTTATGTATCTATGCTTGGTCATCTTAATAAATCTACGGATCTCGCATTGCGATATCACTGCGAGACATCTTCTTGCCAGGTCACACAAATCACTTTTATGATACACACAAAAATTGTTAAGCTACATTTCTAATGGAAAAATGAGTGAGTGGAGAACATGTGCCCTCTACTACTACCTAATCATATACAATCAAGATATTTGTTAGACCATGGTCTTTGAAGACCTCTACAAAGATATATAAGGGTACACTGTATTTCACAATTCAACCAAATGCCAATTGAGCCTTTTCTTATAGTTTAACACAAAAAAATTAACGAAAGATTTAAGGGGCCATGTATCCAAATAAAACTAATAAAAATAATTTTACTAAAAAACACTTAATGAGTTTAGCTCAAATGTTAGTTAAATAAATCATGTTAAAAATGTATGGAAATATATATATATATATATATTAACATTTAGCAAAATAATGTATGTTACTTATGCTAAATATGTACTGTAAATATAATTTGATGTTAAAGTTTTATAAAATGAGTGTATGGTATAGTTATATTAGTTCAAAGAATTACTTGAAATTGATAATATCTCAAAAGCAATAAGTGGTATCTTAGAAGACTGTATATTTACCATTAATATTCCGCACGACATTAATAATAGTTGTAAACTATTTTTAAGTACTTGAAATAAGAAGTAAGTAAACCAATTTCCCATGGTAGATTCAAGATATAACAGATATGGTTGTTTGCTTTTCGCCTACTACATTCATGATATAGTTGTATGCATTGACACTATAAATTTATGACTGGGTTGCCATGCATGTCAATGACTGGGTTAATTACTCCACCTAACCACCAATGGTTATTTCAAAAAAATGGTAATGAGAACAGAAACACTGAACAAGATGATGAGGAGTGAAAATTCATAGATTATTTGAGAAGTCCAGCCTTGTAGACCCTATGGTTTGTCCTACTAACTCTACTCGTTTTCAATTTCATTTACATCCAGTATTTAGGTTGTCACCTTGCATCAATGGTGAACATGGTAAGGAAAATGTCAAATATAGAGTAGAGACTGCTTAAGAGTGTTGGCTGCATATGAAAAGATAAATGCAATCAAGGATGTTGGAGGCTACTGTCCTCCGCGGCCTAAGCTCTTCGATGATTTCCCCGGGAGAAAGGAGTGGAAAGTAATTAAAACTTGTCAAGGTTGGTTACTTATTATGTTATTGCATGTTCTTATCGATAGCTGCTATATTAAATGTTCTATAATCTACAATTTGCCATTATGTGTTTTCGGTGAAATTTTCTAGTTTGAATGGTGTGTATTGATATATTATTTTGGTATGGGCTTCTGATTTTTGTCAGTATAATGTTGTAATGGACTGAAAGCTGAACTGCGATTAAATCCACAAGTTTAGCAGAAATTGTACAACTGGTCAATGATCACTGTCCTGTAAAGTTGAACTGTGATTAAATCCAAAAATTAAAAAATTAACTAGGACAAGTTGTTTAATAGTGTGCAGCCACTTGTGCGAACCAAATGGTTGTTTATGGAAGTCAATCTTTTTGAACTCAAGTATGGCAGCAAACCTAACACTTTTTGTGAAGTACGTACTTTCTTCAAACTATTTTGTTGCACAACTCTTAAACAAATTAACATTTGCAAGTTATGGGTATATGCTAAGTGGGATATTAATTATAGTATGCCTTTTAAAACATTTATAATTAGCGGCGAATAGGGATGTACTTTGAATTGCAAGGAGGTTACTAATTTTAGTACGCCTTTAACTGACATTTGTAACTAGTGGGGATATACTTTGAACTGTAAGAAGCTTACAAATGTGGATATGCCTTGAACTGTGTATTTTGCCCTCCTTCATCAAATGTTTTTCTTAACTTTGAATTTTGATATACCAAGTGGTAAGCTTGGTTAGCAATCAAAAAACTTTCAATTTTGATATGATTTGAAATGCTACATCACCTAGTACATATTTGATTCTGCTCCTCGAATGGTGTAAACACTAGCTCACTTCAAGGATCTAACATAATATTGGGGATGAATTAGTACTATAGTTTGCATGCAATAGATGAAATTGACACAATGCTCCATAATTTTCAACTTGACAAATCAGATGGTACTTCTATGTGTTGCTCCATATTTATACGTGGCCCTGGTACGAACTGATGGTAAGGGACCCTTATTCACACACATACTATCAAAACAGTAATATTTGAAGCTAAAAACACTTTATAATTCACTAACACATCAATATTCAAGTACATAGGATAGATCCATAGTCTTTTGACTCTAAGAACGACAATAGATACTAATTATTTTTCTCGATAAAGCGGACTAAACATGATAGTTAAGATTTTGTTTACAAAAAAGATCTTTGTCGTGATAGCTCTGTAGGTGATGGTGGTCGCAAGAGTGACCAGTTGTAGAAAAATAGAGAGTGTGCCTTGTCCAGAGCCTCCTTAGCACTGCATTTCATCACATTTCAGTTAAAGAAGAAGCATAGTTCAGTTACAAAGAATGAAGAAATGGAGTTTAGTTTTAGAGAAAGAAAGAAACAGTGCTCTATACCTGACATTATTCATTATTCTCATTAGGTTGTTGGGGACGGTCATCAGGTTGTTGGGTTATACTAAAACAACAACAAAATAGTTTTGATGCTAAACTACAGAATTTATGCAGAGAAGCATCATGTGCAGAACCATCATTTTCAATGTACCCGGCTTCTGGATTCCGATCAGGCGAGATTATTTCGACAATGGAACTGGTGACTTGTGGATTGCAAATGAAGAATTATTTCAGTTATTCCATCAATTGGCACTCGACAAATCTATCGTCAGTTTGTATTGTCTGTAAGTAAAATTTTTCTAGCTCAGCTCCAACGTCATTGACTGTATTATCCTCACTATATATATTCTTTTGTGTGTGGTATTACGCAGAATGAAGATGTACGAAATGAGAAAAGATTGAGTCTTTGGCATTGGGTTCATTGGCCCAAATATCATACATGAAGTAACAGTAAAACATAATACAGAATTCGCGGAGACCCTTTTGCTTAAAAGTTTGAGGGATCTACATGCAGAAGAACATATACTATTTCCTTACAACTTCAAGTGAGTGTCATTATTTTGTACTACAAATTATAGTTTTCCTTACTTGATATTGTTATATAAGTGATACCCGCTTACGTGTGCGCAGCTATCACTTCATCCTGATAGACATTGAAATGGAAAAAAGAATGGTTACAGTAATGGACTCACTACGTAAAGATATTAGTGAGTATATAGAAATTAAGAACTCATTCGCCAGGTAATTTTAATCATTATCACACATGTAGACTTCTTTAGTGTTCACTTTAAGTTTCTGTTATATCAAGTAATTAACTCATTTATTAATTTTCTTTGACGGCAGAGTTTGGGAAAAGTTCAAAAAACTCGAGCGCGGTGAATGGAAGGAGAAGCTGACGTGGCAGTACGATAGATATGTGAGAGAACATTCGATTTAATTATATTTCTAGTTTCAATATACCATTATCATATATATGCTTGATTATTAAATCTGTTTGAATTCTATTTTGTTGTGAAGTGTATGAGGCAGGCATCGGGGACTGAACCTTGTGCTTACATCGTAATGGAGAACATTCGCTATATGACCGAAAAGATTAATCAAAGAACAATGATGGTACATAAATACTATCTAGACTTTGTTCTTACCATATGTAATATATTCATATATTGATCATCTTCTTTAAATAATAAGATTTGGGAGAAGCGGGATAAACTCGACATAAATGATCGCATGCGAGCACTTCAAGAGGAAATAGCAGGATTTCTTCTTCGTGAAGCCATAAATAAGTCGACCGGAGAATTCCCTTACCATATGTAATAGGAAACTGGTGTGTTGTCCATATGATGTATACTGTATGTATATTCAAATGCCCTCCACTGTTGTGGGCTAGAGGCAAGCAAAGAGGGGCGATGGTGAGGCACTAGTACTATATATGATGTATATATATATTGGTGGTACGATAATTCTACTATATATGATGGTTCTAGCTAGCTACGAGATATTCTACATGTATATATATATGCATTGTACATTATGTAATAGCGTAAAATAAACAGTAATCCTAAACCCAAAGGAAAAGAATTAATAAACCCTAAACCCTAAACTATTAAAACCAAAAAGAAAATAATTAAAAAAAACTTAAACCTCTAAACCTTTAGAATCGGTTTGTGTTACAAACCGGTGCTAAAGGTTCCCGAGCCCTCGCGCCTGACCTGCCACCACGTGGCTGGCTGCAGAGCTTTTAGAACCGGTTCGTGAGCAACCGGTTCTAAAGGGGTTCACCCTCTAGCACCGAACCTTTAGCACCGGTTGCCAAAACCGGTTCTAATGACCTGTTTTGCACTAGTGTGCTAGGATGCTGAGTCGTAGTTTGGTGAGGCGAGAGCACTTCAGTTGATGATGGTTACACTAATGAGGAGCAATGCTATATGCACGGACCTTTACGGGGTTATTGTGGATCCAAGCTTTTGATTGGATTAGGAATTGGATTAAGGCTGAGGCTGGGACCACCCCGGTTAAAATTCAGGGGGACTGTAAAGTATGGGGAATCATAGGGAGCGAACGTTCCCTTCCAGACATGGCAAAAGCGAACTAAAAGATGGCAACATCCATGATCGCGCGAAAAAAGAAGGCAGCAGATGCCAGCATGCACGTGTCAACTAAAAAGAAAACCTACATCAAGTTGCCATGTGATATAATGTAATTGTCACATGCATCTGCAATGATTCTCATAAAAATATATCCATGTTTGTCATGTCTTTGAGCGAACGTTTGCTTTAAATTGATGTCCTAAAGTATTAGAGGGGGAAATCCCTGTAACAGCTTTGTAGATATCCGTGTGTTTAGCATTTTTGCACTAATGAGCCACATTGAGGTTTGGGGCTCGTGCTCTCTATCAAGTTTGTCCTAGCTTGTGTTTTGGCTTAGTTGTAGCCAAATATGTAAAAGGGTTTCATCCGATTTTCTGTTAATTAATTAGAATTTTTCTGTACTGCTTAATTAATGAATGAGATAATTTTTTGCTTCTGTTTCAAAAGAAAAACTCATTCATGTGTGGCTGTACTCGTTGAGACCATGGTTTTGGCAGCTATAGATCGTCCCATAAGCCGACATTAAGCCCATCTGGCCATCTCCAATGTCCAACACGTTGCTAATCCCCCTTGATAATTTTAGCGGAGTTTAATTATCCCAAGTGATCTCACCAATAAGCATTATTCCTTCTGTTACAAACTAATCAAAGTTCTAGATTTATCCATAGTCAAACTCAACTCTATAAAAAACATGCTAATTAAGATCTACAACACCAAATTTCCCATAATATGAAAATATATTCCGTAAAGAATCTCTCCGCGCTAACTTAATGTTTTAGATGTAAATATATTTTCCTATAAATTTTTGGAAGCTTACACAAGTTTAACTTGAGACAAGTCCAAAGCTTGAATTATTTCAGATGGAGGTACTACTGTACTACTTAGAAGAATCATTTGTTAGTCATCCCTCTAATTAAATACATTTCATGCTACCTGGCCTTATTAGTGAGTTGAATTCATCCGTTTTCTTTTCTTTTCTTCACCTTTTGTACGCTGGCATGCGTGGTGACTGACATGCATGGTTGTCTCCGTGGAATCTTGTCATGCTAGGAGGATGCGATCATAACACTTGTTCCTTTTTTTGTTTTGTTTTTGAGGAGTAAATAACACTTGTTCCCTTCATGGAATATTTAGATGGATTGGCGAGTTCGGACTTGACTTAATTTTTCTGCCTTGCACCAAATCATTTGTAATTTTTTTCTTTGTGCGGAAAATCATTTGCGACCTTTCATAGCGTCGTTATATTTTTCTCTAGGAAGAGAAGAGAAGTGGAGGAGCGAGGTCGAAGATAAAGGAAATGTGACCCTCTTGGTTTTCGGGAATAAATTTAAGAAAAGATCGTGCCGCTGATTAAAAACATCTAAAAAAGATGGAAGACAAACATCAATGTCACCGACCAACATCTTTTCGGTGCCGCCCTGCAACGCAAAAGTAGAAGAGTGATGACAACCTCGACATCGACATCGATGGTATATCTGCATCAAAGTATTAAGAAATATGCACATGCCTCGGTGAACAGATGATGGGTCGACGACAGAGCTACACGTAGGGCGGTCGGCTTTAGCGGGGCGAGATAGAGGGTAAATAAAAACCATAGGAAAAAAATTATCAGGTAAAGAGCAGCAAAAAGCAGGTGAAATATTCAAATCAAAATCAAATCGAAGCTTGGCTGCTCAGCTTGTGCTTGAGCTGGAAATGCCAGCTAGAGAAGAGAAGAAAAGAAAAGAAAAAAGAAGGAAGAAGAAAATGAAAGGTGGCGTAGTGCAGCACTAGTGGTGGGCGACCACGTCTCCGATTGGTCCAAATCCCGATTCCCGCACCGACCATGGCCGCCGCCGGCGACGACGCGCCCGCCGGGATCTTCTCCGGCGTCTGGTCCCGCATCCACGCCGCGGCCTCGGTATGGCGCCGCCGGGGGCAGGTCTCCCGCGGCGAGGACGCTGGAAACGGCGAGGGGGAGGAGGCGGCCGTGCGGTCGCGCCTAGCGAGGCGGGCCGCGGCGGCAAGGCGGGTCGGTCGGAAGCTCGCCTTCGTCTCCTTCAACCTCGAGGTGAGCTATTATTACCTCTTGTTCCCAAATCCCAAGAGAGATTGGTTCGGTTGCTGGTTGCTTTTGTATGCGCAAGCCAAATCAAGTAGTACTGCCCACGATCACTGATGAGTTCTTACTTTGCCTGGATAAATCCAGCAGTATCTAGCGGTGAAATTCACCCGAGCAATTGGCCTCCAGTACTTCTTTCCACAAATTAGATCAGAAACTAGAGTTAGTTATTCAGTGGTCATTGATTCAGTATTCCTCTGCTCTTCCGGCATGCATCCATGACTGCACAATCTGTTCTGTTCTTGCTTGTTCCAAACTAGGAGCTACTACTACCTGTCCATTTGTGGATCAACAACTTCTTTGCATGATCTACTCTTCGGAAAAGGATTTATATATGCCTCTTGCTCTTGGCTTGCTTGGGTTTGTGGTAATCATTAGGCTGCAGGATGTTAACTGCTGGCTGTTTTGGCGCATGGATTCATACGGATTGTTCATTTTGTCTCTTGCGTGTTTGCGCAGGTGCTAGTGTTCATCTACGCGTTCTGGAGGGCGAGGAGACGGAGTCTGACCTGGGTGCAACCAGTAGTCCAAGTGTTTCCCGTGCTCGCCATCCCTGCTCTCGCCACGCTCTTCTACGCCGCCTTCGTCCGCTTCACCAGAATGCGTAATGATTTTCACTGCTCGTGATCTCTGTATTCAGTTTACATTTCACTCCCACAAGTTAATCTGGACTCACTAGCTTGTTTTTTGAAGTTCAAGTAGTGAAACCTTCTCAAACAAAAATTTGCTTAGTTAATATATGAAATTCCTTGTGTAATCTGACAATGCGTTGCTGCTCCGCAGTTGACCGCAAGGACAAGAGAACGCTTGAAAGACTTCAAGAGGACAGGCAGCAGACTGATGGTGAACCAAGGGAGTCAGCTGACCTCATGGACAATGAAACGCTGGGAAGGATTCAAGAGGACAAGAAGCAAAATGAGGGCGAACCGAGGGAGTTTGATCAGAACCACCAAAACAATGTCCAGGTCTGTTTGTTTCTTTCAACCTTATTTTCTGCAAATAATTTCAATCCACCAGCGCCTTTTAGTCTCAGTAACTGCCGTATGTTGGTTTGGGTCATCTATGTTCTGTTCTTCTGACACCATCCTTCTTTTAATCATACTTGGTGTTTGTCTGTTGGTGCAGAACTGCAATGGTGTGGACGATGCTAATAATTCTTCGGTTGCAGCTGATTCAGTGGCACAAACAGCCAAGCTTAGGAAACACCGCCAGTCGAGCATTAAGCATAGAGATGATGGTGGGGCAGATATGGCTTGGGGTCATAGCAAGGACTTCCAGCCAGCACCCTCAGCTGGACTAAGGATGAGAAGACTGTCAAGTGCAAAAACATACATGACAAGCAGCAGTTTTACAGAAAGAAGTGTGGAAAAGATACAGGAAACGACATCTGTCTCCGCACATCCAGATCAGCCTGTCCATGTCCCTTTTTCGACCGAAGATACTATTTCGTATCCTTTCGATGATTGCCATGATTCAGAATCTGCTACACTCAGCATTCATGATCAACCTGCAGATATTCCTCAAGAATTGCCTGAAGGAGATGGTGACGAAGAAGGGTTTGATGGATTATGGGACATTGTGGAAACTCGTTCCAGTTCCAGCAAGGAGAATCCCATATCTCCAGTTGGTTCTCATAATAACTTTTGTGACGGAGAGGGTTCACATTCCCCTGCATCTGCACCAGACAACTTTGTTGCTCAGAGTAGCTTAAATGACTTCACCCCTAACCTGTCTGATCTGGTACTACCTGCATCAGAAACCTTCAAAGAGCTGCCTGCAGAAGGTGTCAAAGAGGAAGCATTGCTTGATCCACACAAATCAGCAGAGTTGCATATGCATTCTTTCATTGCAGAGGAGATCCCTACTTCATGTGCAGTCAATGACAAGGAACTGATAATTACTCCTGACGTGCAGACCTATCCAGAGTTGCTTTGCGAGGGAGTTGATGAGACAGAATCGGCCATGTTCCATATACCAGAGGAAAGTATGACACCCTTCAACTCAGAGGAGGCTCTACTATGCCCGCTTGTAGTCAATAATATCGAACATTGCTCTGTGAATCCAGAGTTCTCTGCATGTGGTCAAGAGACTGAGAAAATAGAAGTTGCTGGAAGTGTCAACTTTATTAATGTTAGTCCTGAGTTGAGCCTCTTATCCTCTCCAGAGTTAGTTGTGGAGAGTGCTGAGGATGCCATTGAGAAAGAATTATGTGAAAACACGAAGGAGGAGAATGTTATACTCATTAATATGGAGGAGGAAGCTTTGCAAGAGCCACTTATAGTCAGTACTAGTACTAGTGAACAATGTTTGAAAACTTCAGATGTCTCTTTATGGATTCAAGATGCCAAGGCGGGGGAAGTTACTGGAATTGCAAACTGTGTTACAGCCAATCCTGAATTAATGTACACAGCATCTCCAGGGTTACTTGGAGAATATGATGAAGACTTCAAGGAGGATAAAATGTCTGGCTTGCACTTACCAGAGCAGAACGCCCTACCTTTTAATTTTGAAAAGGAGCCTATTCTGGATTCATCTGTAGCTGACACTGCCGAGGACGTCGAGAGAACAGAAATTCATGATGTTGTCAAGGAAGGTTTGTTTGAATCAGAAGTCGATGAAACATTTAGTCATCGAAAGCTTGTTGTCGCTTCTTCAAATGGTGATAGTGACACTCAAGAATTGATAACTGACTCAATTCATGTTCAATTTATTCCATACTCCGACATAAATGAAGCTCTTTCTGAGCCACTACTACATGGCACTCGCCATTCTGAAGGAATGTTCTTATCTTCAGGGCAGATCAATAATGAAGAAGTCCATTCTTTGACTCCAATGGAGAGCCCTACTTCGTATGCAGTCAATTACGAGGAGCTGCCAATCACTCCTGATGTGGAGAGCGATCCAGAGTTCTTTGGCAAGGGAGTCAAAGAGATAGTATCGTCCAAGTTCCATATGACAGAGGAGAGTACTTCGGAGGAGGTTTTACCGAGCTCACTTGCAGTCAGTAATATCGAACATTGCTCTGTGGCTCCAGAATTCTCTTTATGCGGTCAAGAGACTGAGAAAATGGAAGTTGCTGGAAGCATCAGCTTTATTAATGGCAGTCCCGAGTTGAGCTTCTTATCCTCTCCAGAGTTTGTTGTGGGTTCTAAAGATGCGAGTGAGAAAGAATTATGTGAATTAAACACAGAGGAGGAGAATGCACACATAGTCAGTACTGGTAGTGATGAACAATGCTTGGAAACTTCTGATGTCTCTTTATGCATTCAAGATGCCAAGGCAAGTGAAGTTCCTGGAATTATAAACTTGGTTATGGCCAGTCCTGAGATAATGTACCAAGCATCTCCAGAGTTACTTGCAGAAGGTCATGAAGGCTCCAAGGAGGATAAAACATCCGACTTTCACTTACCGGAGCAGAACGGTCTACCTTTTAATGTTGAAAAGGAACCTATTCTGGATTCACTTGTAGCTGATACTGCTGAACATTTGTTGGCTACGCCATTATACAGTGAGGAGGTCGATATAACAGAGGTTCATGATGTTGTCAAGGAAGGTTTGTCAGAAGGCGAGGAAGCACTTAACTACCAAAAACTCGTCTCCTGTTCAGAGGATGATAGTAACACTCAGAATTTGATAAACGATTCAATGCATGAACCTCTTGAGTGTAGCGAGGAAGCATTTTCTGAGCCGCTACACCAAAGCACTCACCATTCTGAACAAATGATATTATCTTCAGCGGAGATCAATGATGACAAATTCTATCCCAGCAACTTGAATTCATATGCCGATGTTGTCAAAGATGCAGCACCTTTTGTAGGACTTTCTCAGTTTGAAGGTGAAATGGCTATTACTTCTCCCGATACTCCCATCTTTCTGGATGAGGTTAATAGTGCAGCTATTGTTGACACTGATATAGTCAGTCCTAAGTTGGGACTTCAATCAGAGCTGCATGATGTGGGAGTCGAGGAGAATGAATTCTCCAAGTTCCATGTACCAGAGGAAATCAGAACACCCTTCAATTTGGAGGAGGAAGTTTTGCTATCCCCGGTTGCACTCAATAATACTGAATACAGTGTGGAGACTCCAGAGCTATCTTTATACAATCAAGAGAGTGAGGAAATAGAAGTTGTTGAAAGTGTCAGCTTTATTAAGGTCAGTCCTGAGTCGAGCTTCTTGTCCTCTCCAGAGTTTGTTCAGGAGGCTGGTGAGGATGCCAGGGAGAAAGTAACATGTGAATTAAGCACAAATGAGCAGAATGAGACATTCATCAATTTGGAGGAGGAACCTTTGCAAGCTGCGCTTGTGGTCAGTACTACTGAGCAGTGCTTGGAAACTTCAGAGTTTTCTTTATGCAGTGAAGATGCCAAGACGACGGAAGTTCAAGAGATTATCAGTTTTGGTACACTCAGTCCTGAATTAAACTACACTGCACTCCCAGAGTTACTTGAAGAGGGTGAGGACTTAAAGGACGATGAAACTCCTGACATGCACTTGCAGGAGCAGAAGGGCCTACATTTTGATTTGGGGGAGCCTTTTCTGGAGCCACTTGTAGTTGATACTGCTGAAGATGTGTTAGCTAAGTCAGAACTTCTGATGCACACTGAAGTGGTCAAGATGACTGAAGTTCATGGAGTTGTTGAGGAAGTTTTCTCTGAATCAGAAAACGAGGCAGCATTTGACCATCGAAACCTTGTTCTCGTCTCTTCGGATGATGATAGTATCACTCAAAATTTTATAAGTAATGCAACATCTGCCCAATTCATTCCAGACGCCAGTATAAAGGAAGCTTCTCAAGCTGGTCAGGAAGCATTACCTGAGCCACCACACGAAAGCACTTGCCATTCTGAAGGAACATTCTTATCTTCAGACGAGGTCAATCATGATGAAGTGAGAGTCGAAGCACCATTTAATGGTCAGGAAGGAATTTCTAAGTCTGAAGCTGAAATATCTTTGACTTCTATAGAGACTTCCACCTTGCTCGATGAGATTAGAACTGCAGAAAAACTGACAGCCAACTCTGGATCTTCTCAGTCTATTCCAGACAGCAACGGATTTCAATCTCTGCACGACCAAGAAGCTCCATCTGAAACACTACAGGATGTTAATTTTCTTATCGAGGGAAGTCACACATCTTCAGATGAGGGCATAAACTCTGAAATATTTTCGCTCTATTCCAGGTCATCTTCATGTGTTTCAGAGATCAACATGCTGGAAACTCTCAGAAGTGGAGCATCTTCTTCACCAGAAAATGAACATGGTTTAAGCTTTGATGAGAGGAGCCGTGAGATATTTCACAACATGGACAGTACAGAGAATTACACAAACAGCCCAGTGACTGCTGAATCTATCCTGGAGACCAACATGATTGAAACTCTTAATGTTACTGATGAAGCAACTACTGGTTCACTGCATGAAAGTTGTTCAAACTTTCTGGACACTTTTGTAGCTCCAGATGTGATCAATGGCATGACACAATCGGATCAACACTTGGACTTATCATCCTCTTCATTTGCTCCAGTGGTTGATGCATTTGAAACATTGCAAACTTGTCAGGGTTTTCCCGAGCCTCAACTTGAAAGTGATGTTACTTTTCAGGAGACCCAAATGTCCCCTAAGGAGGTCGACGATGCTGAAAACTATTTCACCAATACAACTGATGATCCTCAAGATAGCGAGAGAACATCAACTGTAGCCTTGCAAGATGAGGATGATTTAACACTTTATAAGGCTTACATGTCTCCTGAAGATATCAGTGAAGTTGAAAAATCTTTGGCTGATGATTATGCTTCAGATCTTCCTCACACGCCGGAGAACCATTGCTTCAGCGAAAAACTATCACCTGAATCTCAGGACCCCTTAAGTTCCGAGGAGATTTTTGTTCATCCAGACGAGGTTTTGAAAGCTGAAAATGATTTAGACAGTGCAAAGCCATCCTTGTATTCTACAGAGGTCAACTTGGCTGAACCTTATGGCATTGATCACGAAGGAACTCAGAAACAAGATGAAACCAGGTTGGGTTATGAGGATGATTACGTGGTTCGCCAGGAAGCCAATTCTGAAAATCAATATAACATTTCAGGGTCCGTAGATATTCCGGATGCCACTGTGGTGGAAAGTCCTCAAGGGTTAGAGAGATCGTCATCTGAGATACCTTATGATGGCATGTTCAGTTTTGAGGGGACGTTAATATCTCTGGATAGTGACAGTAATGCTGAGAATTTTCCTAGCGATTCAGGTTCTGCTATGCATACGACACAGATTAACACTACAAGTCTCCTTGGTCTTCAAGAAGGGTCTTTCAAGCCAGAAGATGAAAATGCAATTAATTCTATCTCCCCATATGAGGTTGATACCGAAGAAACAAGTAGCTCAAATCATGGTAATTCCAGCTCCGCTTCATCTCGTCATGACATCAGCTTCATGGAGGCTCCCCAGCCCCAGGAACTGCCTATAGACGCTGGAAGGGAAAAAGGTGAATGACTCTGAAAACAGATCCCTGTAATTGCTGTTATTTGATATGCTGCCTTGCTTAGAAAATATTTAGATCTGAAATGAGTGGTTTTGTATTGAACAACCTGCACTCATTCATAGTGCACTTATTAAACTAAGTGGCTAAGATAGTGTCCCATATGTTACAGAATCTAAAATCAGAAATGAAAAGTGTTATAAAAATAGTGATAGTGCTATTAAAGTGGAAAAGAAAAATGAAACAGTTTAATGACCTTTTTTTACTGATTATTAGACATTACAAGTTTACAACTATATATATGCTCGTTGAATCTGTACTGTCACTTCATTGGAGAAAATAAAATTGGATCTTTATCGACTGATGCCTCTTATTCTTCAGTTTTCCTCGAGGATGAGGAACCAAAAGATGGTGTATCTGAGGACACGAAAGAGATTGTGGAAGATTTGGATGACGACCATGAGGTGAGTAGCACGCCCTCAGATGCTGCTTTGAATTTGTATCTTCTTTGTTGAGGTGAGTTGTATGATTTTTTTTCGTTTTTGAATTATGATTGCACAAGGTAACTGAACTCTGCTTACTGGCTCAATATGATTTCTGCAGAGGAAACCAGTAGTCACAATCAGTCATAGCGCTGGGAGCAGTACTGTATCTGAGCTAGCTTATGTGCAATACACCAGGCTTGCAACTTCTGAATAACCTCACAAGGGCATCTAAAAGCTTGCAACTGTAGCTGGTTCTGTTGTGCTTTTGGTAAAGCTTCTAATGTTGGAGATTGGAGATTGTTCTTATTAGTTTCGTGTGCTCCAAGGATGAGGAAAAGAAGTCCAATACATGGAGTTTTTGTACAAAGTAATACGAGAGTTCTTCTGAAATCATCATCTGGAGGTGAAAAATTGGAATCGCCTCTGGATTGAGTTGCTTGGGATTGGATTGGAATTGTCCTATTTCTTGCCTTTTGCCATCAAGAATCTAGGATTTGTTGAAAGATAAGGCTATCTTTCATAGTTTTCTTTCTCTTTGTTTTTTAACTTGGGTTGAAGTTGTATAGTTCTGTATATCTGGGTAAATATACTGCCATCAGTAGCCCATGTATAGTCTGTTATAGTGTGATATTCTTTTAGGCAGTGGTACTTTGCATGAGTGCCTCATTTGGTGCCCTTTTTTTTGTATGGGTTGAAAGGAATTAATGCTTTGCAATTTGTACGACAGAAGTTTCCGTTTTGATTTCGGTAATGAGTACAGAAGAGAGAGATTCTGCTATTGCACTTCAAGTTGCTACATCAGATACCTTGGCAAGAAGAATAACATCACATCTTGTAACAATGAGATGCATTGTAATTTTCCTTTTCTTTTTCTCTGCAATAATTGTTATTATTTTTCTGTGGCTTCTGAATTACCGGGGCTTTCATTTTACATTTATCCTGCAGCTATTGTGCATAACTATTGTGTCGCAGTTCTTTACCAGTCAAACTATGGCATTTTCGGTGAAGACCATTCCATCCATGGCCTGAGACTGCCCCATCGGAGAGAGAGATGCTACAATTGGTTATTCAAATAGTTACTACATCTCATTGTTACAAGATGTGATGTTATTCTCACTCTGGTACGGACCATTGTAAGTTCATATTAATCCTGCCACTTTCTTCTTGCTGTTGTACTGTCATCTACTTGTCATATACATGAAATTCGGGTGCATTTCGGTGATTTGTGTGATAGGACATCATGGGAACTGTCAGCCTGTCACTGCTCTGTAGATGAACCATGTTTAATGAGGCTTGTTTGATTTGTCAGTACTTGTCTGATACAATGCACTTTGATTGATTAACCTCTCAGCTGTGCAGCATCGTACTCATGCCGCCAGCTGTCAATGAACTGTTACAATCCCGTGGTGTTTGGTCGGCGGATCATGATAGATGCTTCAAATCACAGTTACATGGTTGACTTGCATAGAGTATTGATCCCAAAGTTAAAAAAATCTTGTCAATCTCACGTAGTGCTGTGGTATGTCAACCTATTACTATTTTTGTAGATGATAATGCTTGATGTGAACAGCCTGAAATGAGGGACCTCATGTGCTCCATGATGCCATCTGGCTAATGAAAGATGTGTCTTGTTATGCAGGCAGTGTACTCTGAATTCATATGTTTTTATAATGCAAAACCTTAATAGGAGCCCTCGGAGTTGAAGGACTTAATAGTAAGCAATGTGCCACAAACTAAGTATAATGCATCACTTTTCCTGTAGATTATTGTTGCTTTCAGGTCCTAAATTTGTACCATCTTCAGTGCATGTACCGCATCAATTGGTTGACATTAGCCGTGTAGTTCTCATGTTTACCAGCAGCAACAGCTGAATTGCTTTTCTCTAGAGTTGACCTTGTTGCTTCTGATCTTTGATGTTTACGCAGGAGCAGCGGCTCGTGCTCGAACAGCTAACACTGGGACGCTTCTCAATATGAGCCTGTAAAATACCCTAGGAAGAAAGGAAAAGGTTTGCAGCTCCCGAGATCGATGAGCAGTACCAACCCCCCTTCCGCGACCAGCCATGTTGCCCATCACACGCCATCTGCTGGAGCATGGATGCGGGCATTCTGAATGGCAGTCCAGATGCAAAGGAACTGACTCCAGGAGTTTTAAAAAGGGGCTTCTTCAGGTCAGACATCATGTTTCAGAATCTCTGTGAATTATTGCACGCTTCTGCCAGTTCAATATTGGAGCAGGGGTCAGGATGGGAGGAGCAGTAGTTGCCGCGCACGAAAACTAATGATCCGAAAGATGCTCCTACGGGGGGTGGTTTTCTTAATTATGTTATGCGCTGAATGTGCACAGTTCGTGCGTGATCAGAAAACATTACTCTGTGGTGCTCCAGAATTTGGTACTCTTTCGCGACGTGGATGGTTTAGTGCTGCACCTGCCCTGCTGTTGGGTGGGCAACATAGGTTGCGGCCGGGGTAGACATCAAAGTGGCCTTCTTCTTACAGTTTCTTTGAACCTGTCTCTAATTTTAGTGCCTCACATTGCATATACCTTTTAAGTCCTTGATCCTGCTTTTGATTTGGTGTGACTGGATTCAATGTTTGGGCAATGTATAGTTTTTGTTGGCTGAAAAAAGCGACAGTGCACCTAGCAAAGTTCCCTGACTCTTTGAGATATATCCAAACTAGGCAACAAACTAACGCGATACAGAAAATCATGAGAGTGAAACAAGCAAGCATGCTCATTGTCTAGAGATCAGCCTACCAAATCAGTATACTAGTCAGGATCTGGATCTTGTTTAGGTTTCAGTATAGCAGAGCACTCGTGACTCATCAGGAACAGACCGGATGAGATCGATCGAGGTTGTTTAATTAGCCCCCCTAATGCTAATCACTCACACCTGCATTTGACTTGCTTGATGGTGGCATTTCTTTAGATGAGGGTGCTGATCATCATCATCATCATCATCATCTGTACTGGGGTCACAAAGCTCAATTGCGCCATGTGCAGCATGTACTAGTATAATCTGGGGGGCCGTGGAACCCTATTACAAAATTTGGGGATTGATTTGGATAGTATTCGTTTTCGCGTAGGCCAGCGCTGCGCCACCGGCTCTCCAGATTTGGCTAGATCTTCTCCATTTCTTTTTTCCTTCCTCTCTACTTTGCATCCTCTTCTTTTTGTTTTGCTTCTATTTATATTCTACTCCGTGGGACGGCCCCTCGCCAACCGCCCCTGTATATATAAAACCGCTGCTTCCTGTTGCCACCTTGCCTAGCTAAGCTGCTTACTTGTCAACCAAATCAACAGGCATCAGCTTCATCCTCTTGTGCTGTTGCTAGCCAATGTCAATGTCGACGACGACGGTGCCGGAGCCGCCGCACGTACTGGCAGTGGACGACAGCCTCGTCGACCGTGTCGTCATCTCCAGGCTCCTCCGCAGCTCCAAATACAGAGGTACCATTCTATTCCATGACTGAATCTGAATGCACTGCAGCCTGGGCCCAAGCAAAGCTCAAAACTCTTGTGATCAGGAGGATAACTGAAATTTGACCATTGAGCTAACTGAAACTTCCTTGGGTGTGCAGTGACGACGGTGGACAGTGGGAAGAAGGCGCTGGAGGTGCTGAGCCTGGACCACCAGAGCGTGCAGCTGATCATCACGGACTACTGCATGCCGGAGATGACCGGCTACGACCTGCTGAAGCGGGTCAAGGAGTCGGCGGAGCTGCGGGGCATCCCGGTGGTGATCATGTCGTCGGAGAACTCGCCGTCCAGGATCCGCCGCTGCCTCGACGAAGGGGCGGAGGAGTTCCTCATCAAGCCCGTGCGCCCCTCCGACGTCTCTCGCCTCTGCACCCGGGCCATCGCCGCCGCCGCCGCCATGCCCATGCGGTAGCAAGAAGAAGCGGCCAGTCGCCTCACCACTCACTGTACTACTTACTGATCGACCGATGCATCGATCGATGCTAGAGCTAATTGATCATCCTCCTCTGCTGACCGACGAGATTATACGGTGAAATCTCGTCAAAACTGAATGAGTTCCGTTTCCATGGGGAATGTATTCGTACTTGCCGATGTATGTATGGAAAAAATCACAACTAACAGTGAACAGTAAAGAAACAGGGCCAGCAATCAATTCTAACGATCTTTTGAATTGAGCAGTAGATGAAATGGTTTTATCAATAATTCGCAAGAGGTAAAACTAAAAACAAACGCACATGATATTATTTTCCTCTGAAACCACCTTTGCCTTTTGCGGGTATCCTCTGAAACTACTTCAATTCAATTCAAGAACCAAATAGTGGTTGATATTTGGGAGGGATGACCGTATCCCAAGCATAACCTATGAGCGATCAGGGCACCTCTTCCGTTGGCAGCGAGGTGTGTGTGGTGACTTGATCAATCTTAAAGTATATAGACCTAAGGTTGTGAAACTTCAATATGCGCGCGGTGCATGAGTGTGTCTATATATGCACTGGTTTCTTGAAGGCTAAAACAAACTATGGGTAGCTAAATCAAATAAGGTGAAATTCACCAGATGAATGGAAGAGGTTTTTTATCTATCTCCAACCAAAATCAAGAGATTGTATTACATATTTACAGTAATCCAGTAGTAATCGCAAGGACAGCTTGGCTATTTCTCATGTGACCGAGAAATACTTATGTTTGCGCCACCGTTGATAACTATCTGATTTAGACATGAGACTTGTGCAAATGTAGAAAGTTACAAAAATGTAAGATTTTTATCTTCAAACTACCCATAAAAATACTTTATTTGGTCTAGGCATGATGCATTTATTTGGTCCATTCATAGTTATCCTGAACTAGGAAGGTGGCCCTCGCAAATGCGAGGGCTAGACCTTTTTGTGCATTAAAAGTATATTTTCACCTTTTCATTATATTATAAATAAAAATGAATGATGTGGCTTTGATATAAAAATTGGGCACCAATCTATAAGGACACCAACCAAATTAACCTGCAATATGCGAACCCCTAGTTAAGTCGTTGTATGTTATCTCTAGTAGGTGTGCAATTCTATGCCATTTTGTTATTTTGTGTATGGCTATACAGAGTAATATAGTTTTGTTCATATCCGGCCTTCTTGCATGGTTCATCCTTACATACACAAATAGATCCTTATTGTGTAAAATAAAACAAATAAATGACCAGTAAATTGTAAAGCCCTCGATTTCAGCAATCAATGCTCATTTATGTACTCTTATATAATTGCTCATGTTGGTGCCAAATCACTCAAAAATTAATTTTCATATCAATCCTAGGAACTTTCTATGTTGCCGATAGTAGGAATTGTGTAGCATAGCGAGCATGTGATTGTAATAGGGTTATTTAAACTGCCTATAATTTATTAGGGTTCCAACCGCCTGCAATCTATCATGTTGTTTTCACTATGTTGCTTCAAAAGGCATAGTGCTAGAATCATAAAAAAATATCTTAGGCAACTGTTTCATTATATGATATAAAAACTATACAAAATTATATTTTAGAGCCTAGATGGCATGCAATTTGTAGAAAAAAATATTTTTCTACTTAATAGAATTATTGATAATGTTTTTTTGTTCGAATGTGCGCATGCATGTTGTTTAATCCTTGTGTATTTATAAAATATTAAAATCAGGCTCGTGTGGCATAAGCTTTTGGTAGAATATTTATATTAATTATGTCATCAAATTGAGAATATTTAGTACAATAATCATCAAGTATCTTGTCTTTATATAACAATTTATGGTACACGCTTCTTTCTCATTAATCAATTGTCTACTCTGTTCTGTAATAATAATTTTTTGTACAACAAAAATAACTTTTATTAGGTAGTCAAGGTTACCTACACAGATTTTATGTATGTATTTTTTTTCATAAGTAACACACATTACAAAAAGATAACTCCTTTTTTTTGCTATGTATTAAGAAATAATTTGTTTTTTCTATAAAAAACACATCCAAGTGATGGACGCCCGTGAAAAGCACTAACCACTCCCGTGTTAAGCCACAACTCTACCAAGCATCTTTTTTTTCCAATCACCTTTACCGTTACCGTTGGGCCAATTAAAATTCTTTGACATGTATGTGTACGTGTTTGGTAATCAATCTACCGTTTTTTTTTCTTAACTATGAATCAATGGATATACGTGACAAACACAAACCGTCCTCAAACAAACATGTACATGCACGTAAGTTTATAACCCCTCATCCTGGCCGTTGTTTCTAAATCTAACCATGCAAAATAATTCTGATGACGTGGACTAATATGGTGGCTCTATTTTTGACTCGTATTTTACTTTTAGTATATAAAGTCTTTGACATGTATGTGTACGTGTTTGGTAATCAATCTACCTTTTTTTTTTCTTAACTATGAATCAATGGATATACGTGACAAACACAAACCGTCCTCAAACAAACATGTACATGCACGTAAGTTTATAACCCCTCATCCTGGCCGTTGTTTCTAAATCTAACCATGCAAAATAATTCTGATGACGTGGACTAATATGGTGGCTCTATTTTTGACTCGTATTTTACTTTTAGTATATAATAGTCTTTGACATGTATGTGTACGTGTTTGGTAATCAATCTACCGTTTTTTTTTTCTTAACTATGAATCAATGGATATACGTGACAAACACAAACCGTCCTCAAACAAACATGTACATGCACGTAAGTTTATAACCCCTCATCCTGGCCGTTGTTTCTAAATCTAACCATGCAAAATAATTCTGATGACGTGGACTAATATGGTGGCTCTATTTTTGACTCGTATTTTACTTTTAGTATATAATAGATAGATAGATATGCCACTATGCCAGGTTGTATCAAAAAGATTTTTATGCATGTGTGCATTGTGATGAGAATCCTTGCTACGAATCACTGAAAAAATAAGAGTTGAATACATTGTGCACCGACGATTCCCTCTTACTCCCTCCGTAAAGAAATATAAGAGCGTTTAGATCACTAAAGTAGTGATCTAAACACTCTTATATTCTTTTACGGAGGGAGTACCAATCACCCTTTTGAAAAAGCAACATTTTCAGTGGACTTTCTGAAAAGAGAGTCACCAAGTAAGTAATGCTGGAATTAGAGAGTCAAAGACTACAAACGAGAGGAAAAACAAGAACATAAGAAGAGAAAGCGCACGGAGAAAGTTGAACCAACCTTGCACCTCAAGGTGAGCTTACACGATTTTTCATATTGGTCAGGCCATAAGTTAGGACACAACCTTATGCTAGATGTGATGCGCATTGCAGCTCATCCAATCGGTTGCTGCTTGTGGGTGCTCAGTTAATACAAGGGGCAAGCGGTGACCCATATGCCTAAACATGCATGCATGCAACCAATTTTGCACCCACATCGTGATATATACTTCTAGTCCACTCGCCCTTGAATTCGATTGAATCATCAATCGCCTCGACTAAGGGCCTGTGGAGTTGGCGATGTGGAAGGAGTCGGCTGCCAGGGAGGGAGATGGCGCTAGTGATGACAAAATTGCATTATCCTGACATCCTCCTGGAAGACATTGTTGGGGGCACGATTGCCAGCTTTGAGGGAGACCTTGATGCTTTGCTGAAAGATGTTGAGCCAACAACAATCAAATTGGATGGTTGTTGTGACATGTAGGAGCACATACAGTAGAAGTGAAACAATAATGTATTCGTGTTTAAGAGCTTGGAATGTTGAGTGAAAACATGGTAGCAACAAAAATTTCTAGATGCTTACAACGTATGAACACTTGCCTTGATACAAGATCCATCTAGACTAGGACATGTGTAGTAAGGCATAGATATTTATTGTGGTAGTATAGATAGTTACCAAAAGTAAACAACTACTCCCTCCGTTCCTAAATATAAGTCTTGTTAGAGATTCTACTACGAACTACATACGGAGAAAAATGGGTGAATCTACACTAAAGTACATATGTATACATCCATATGTAGTTCGTAGTGCAATCTCTAAAAAACTTATATTTAGAAACGGAGGAGTATTATCTACATATATCAAGCAAGAGGGAAATGTATAGTGGAGAGTCATGCTAGGAGAGAAAATACACAAAAGGGAGACCATAGAACACTATCCAGACTAGGATATGATAGACATTAGCAAAAGAAATAGTCCAACATTATGATAAGAAATCACATCTACAAATGACAAAAATTATAATAAGTACTCACACATCTTGACTATAATCATTAATATACCAAGTTACCAAAGAAACATAAGAATTTGCAAATGTGAAAAATGACGAACATCAATTTTTCTTATTAAATTTAGCTCAAAAGTTTTTTAAATAATTGATTTGAAAATTTATAACAAAAAATATATTAATATTTAGATTTTTTATGTTACTTATGCTACTTATGTGCTAAAAATATAATTTGATGGTAAAGTTTTATAAAATGAGGGTTCGATCTAGCTAGAGTAGTTCAAAGAATAAGTTAAAGTAGCTGAAACAGCGTGTGGCAGAAGCCGAAAAACTAGTGGTAGATGTAGAGAAGTCGCACAAAATCCTCCATAACACCATATTTGGTGGGGCGGTGCAAGGGATGTAATCGAAAGGTTGCTTGGGTTTCCTTTAAAAATTATGACTACATCAAAAGAATCGGGACATTTGAGCTCCATGTGGATAAATAAAAGAGTTTTTTATAGACCTCGTCATGTGTTGTGTTAAAGTAATACAAATCACTACTATTAAAAGGGTATCCGTCACGGTTGTCGTCGTGATGGTTCAACATTAAATTACCCTTATCATTATCAAATATTTACCCTCAAATGCCACCGGCAAGTAAATAACGATTCATTACCAGAGAAAATAAAACTCAACTCCCTAGCCCATCCAGAGAAAAGAAAACTCAACTCCCTAAGGACATGCTCTCCGGAGCCAACGCTAGCGTGGACCGCCTCCTGGACTCCTTCCTCCACCTCGCCGCTGCGCACACATGCTTCCAGGAAGCCGTGGTCGCGCTCGAGTAGGACGTTGCAGAGGCGCTGGCCATCGTGCGTCGCCTGGACTCAGTCGTCCAGTCGCAGCGTAGGGCTGGCAAGGAGGTCGCCGCTTCGTTGCTACCGCCAGGGAGTATGCCGTCTGGCCCTCCCGCCTTAGCATCCTCGGCGGCGTCCAAGGTTAGGGAAGCACCGGGGTTAGGGAAGCTATCGGCGGTTGGCTCGTCGATTAAGCTGCTGATGCCTAACTAAGAAAAGAGAGTAGTCTTTGTGTGCATATCATATGACTACCGGCGTGCTTCCATAATATGATTGTGGTGCTACACTAGAGATACTGATGGCCTGCTGCCATGGATGGGTTAATCGACTACGCTATCAAACGACGGGCATGATGCCCGTTCGTTTCTTCTTTTCATCGCGTCGGTGCTGCAGCAACCACCACCTCTGCTTGACGCAGAACACTGACACCCCATCGCTGTTCATATTTGTCTCTCTTTCATCGGGTTGTGACTTTTGTTTTGATTTTTTCCATGAATGCATAGGAACGACCGTCTGATTTTTATGAATACACAAGTGACATCTTAACCTTTTCAGTGCTGCAAGCTTGCAAGCGTATGGTTCTGAGCTCTGAGCTCTGTACGTGAATGTTTCTATTTCTTGGCAATTTTTCTGGTACCAATTTTGGAAAAACAAACTAATACATTTACAACTTCAGTAGAGCGTCGCTGCTGCAAACAACACAAAAAACACCGCATACAAATTGAATGTGGGAAGCTATAAGATAATTAAGTGTAGATTAATTTCAGGATTATGTGAAGAACTAAGCGTTCTTTACCATCTATGGTAATGGTTGTTTCTTTACCTAATAATAAAAGAAGATGACTGGCATTTTATTTCACCAATTTATAAGCATCTGTAATTTAAATTTCATAAGCAGTCTCAAGATTAAGGGGACAGTTCGCTACATTTGCGCACAATGTAAGCAGAAAGGAAAGTCCCTGAAAAAAAGGAATGAAATCCACTCTTATGTCCCAAGGAAAAGGATTCATTGTACCGCAAGAAGGAAATAAATTTGAACAAGGAAGAAGGAATAAATTGCCGCCCTATGAGTGTAGGGAAGGGAATAAATTTGAAGAAGGATTAAAGAATATATTGCGCTATACACTAAGGATGGAAAGAAATTCGGAATGAGTTTGAAGAAGGATTAAGGAATATATTGCGTTGTACCCTTGTGTGTGTAGGAAAGGTATGCCCTAAGGATGAAAATAAATTCAAAGAAGGAATTATAAACATCAAGATTTACAGGGAAAGAAATTAATAAACAAAGGCATCTTAAACTCTGTTGTGTGTCAACATGGAAAGTATTAAAAAGGTTAAATTCCACTAAAGCTTAAGCTACCCTTGATACACCATCTCAAGTTACCCTTAAGCTTGCTCGCACTCGGCCTACATGTTGGTGATGATCTTGTTGAGCACCCACCTACTAGGAGTGTGCTGAGCTGCGCATACAAGCAATTGAGGACCCCGTCATACTTTATCGTCAACCATTATGTAGTGAGATCATGAATGCATGGGTGTGCGCATATCCAACTGCGGCCATGGCATTTGAATCACATGGTTAGTTTGAGGTATTTGTCGATCGGTTTGAATAAACCAAGTGATTGGTTTATGGTTGTAATATGATTTTTTTTCAAAAATTTCATGAAATTATCAAACATGGTATATTCTCACACTCATGATTTATATATTAAAATCCCATAGCAACGCACGGGTATTCAACTAGTATCTAGTAGAAATCCTAATAGAAGTATATTAGTTAAGCTTTATCTGTGTCCTAGCACTAGTAATTAAGGCGAGGTAAAAGTTAGTTTAGAAACGTTAAGTAGGCTTTTCATGAGATGTGTAGGTGTGCTAGCCTAGTTAGTCTCGAGTCCAACTTGTGCGTGAAGTGTTGTCTCAGGTAAGCAGCATGAGCTTGATCGAGTTGGACTATAACCGAGGAAAACAACAAGAAGATTGAGAAATACAGAGAAAGAAAAGGGGCACGATATATCGAGTTGGCTAATTTTTTTATCACGTGTGTTTGTGATTGTTGATGTGATCGATCCTATAAGTGTAACCCAACATGCTGTGTGCTCGCACATGGAGGATCACATGCAGTAGAAGTGAAATAATAATGCATTCATGTTTAAGAGGTTGGGACTGAGTGAAATCATGATAAGGTGGGTGTGGGGGTTGTCACTTTTCATGGAGAATATGAACTTAACATGGTATTCCAACAACCAAAATTTGTAGATGCTTACGTTGTACTAGAAAAAAAGGCGACCAAAGCCAAACATGCCTGAAAAACAAAACTTAAACAAGCATGAAGAAATCATCAATGTAACCCTGTAGAGATTGTCGATTCATACTGAACATTGGAATCTATTTTCTCTATTTTTTTCTTTATGGGGTTAATTTGCTCTGTGTCTATTTCTTGAATTGAACTGCTCGACGAATCGGGTTTCTTAGCAATTTCTGTTGAACTGAATGCATCAATTAGTATCTCTGTATGCAATTATCTAAACTATGTGCAGCAATGACCTTAAAAATGTTGCATTCGTACACAAGCTTAGAATCAGGTTGTTGTTGACCCACTTAACCAGCCCCCAGCAAGCTTCCTCATTAGAGGATTGCCTTCCCCATGCATCTCGCCTTAAATTAAACTTACAATCAACAACACTATAGAATTTATAGCAAGATCGGCCCTTGTTGCTACATAAGTAAAGGTAAAAAATGTAACTATATCTGGGTACACAAAATGTAGTGAAGTTACTACTGCTTTTACCAAAGCCTTCAAATTTTAATTGACAACCATGCATTCATCAATTTATTACTGCAAGAACATTGGTTAAATAAAAACCATCAAAATGTGGGTTCTCAATTTCTTTCCTGGTCTTTCCCATGATACTCTGAAAAAGGAATCACAATGATTTTTGTTTGCCGCAGTTTTACTTGATAGAATATCTATCTGGAAGGGTCATATTTAATGCAAAAACACCAATATTATGCAAACCTTCCTAAATCTGATGCAGATGAAGTAAGTACCAATTTTTCATGGAGTCAAACGGGGGCAATGGATCATGCATGGAACATTTCGGAGGAAGTCGCCGAAGGCGTTCCTGGCGGTGTTGCTGCTTGTGTCGTCGAAGACACTTCTTCTCCTGGCGCTCTGCTTTGCTCTGCTCGGGCCATAGCGTCTGCTTCGCACTCCCGCATCTGCGTTTCGCCCATCAGAGTGTCCCACATGTGTAGGTCATGGACAAAGCAGGTCGCCACATTGGTCTAGCACTCTAGCTAGTTCACAAATGGTCCTTCTAGGGTAAGAGTCCTCGTACTGTAGCCATCGAAGTTGAAGAATACCTGGGTCTTGGCCTTCGTGGGGTGTTGTCGAGTCAGATCGTCAACGCCTCCTCCTACACCGCCTCCACATGATATCCCTGGACCTACCTAGCTGTTGTTGGCATTAAGAGAAAGATAAGCGCGGTGGAGGAGATAGGGGATAGTGGGGGAAATATTAGCGAGCCCAAGCGACCGCCCAACCACGATCGTCGACACTCGACACATACAACTTGATCCGTCATATGCGCATCCATCAGCAGGTGTCAACACGTACCACACTAACCATCATACGCGCCACATTCGCCTGCTGGTGGACCCAAACGGTAACACACCAACCATCATGTCCCTTACAGGTGGGACCATGATAGGAAAAAAAGCATTTTCACGGAGCTTAGTAACTTAAGTGATGAACACACTTGCCTTGATCTAGGATACATCTAGACTAGGACATGTGTAGTAAAGCATACATATAATTATTGCAATAGTTATGAAAGATAAACAACTATATATCTACCTAAATCAAGCAAGAGGGGAAATGTACAATGGAGGGAGCTTTATGCTACAAAATAAAATGTCAAACTAGAAGATTATTGATATTATCAACAACAGAAAAACAATTATAATAAGTATTCAGACCTCTTGACTATCATCATGAGTATAGCAATATATCAAACAAACATGATAAGTTGCAAATGAAAAAATAAACAACATCAAGGTGATGTTTAAAATGTATAACAAAAACAATATAACTTAAAGTTTAGCAACATTATTATTATTATTATTATTATTATTATTATTATTATTATTATTATTATTATTATTGTGTTACTTATGCTAATTATATGATATAAATATAATTTGATGTTAAAGGTTTATAAAATGAGGGTGTGATCTATTTAGATTAGTTCAATAAACAAGTACAAGTCACTGAAATAATGGGTGATGAAAGCTAAAAAAATAGTGTATATGTAAAGAATTCAGGAAAAATGCTAGAATAACACTATACTTGGTGGGGCAACAATGGAGAAAGACAAAAAATTACTTGATAAAATAAGTTGTTGCTTTAGGATTTCTTTCGCTGCATGTGGAACTTGACACCAAGGAAGTGGTGCATATGTTGAATGCTCCGGGAAAAAAATATCTAACCTGGCGCCAATCAATAAAGATACCAAAGAAAAATTTATCAAATGTCAACAATTCAAGATCAGCTAGGTTAGAAGATCGGCAAATACTACTTCTCATACTTTAGCAAAGTTTGGTATTAATAATGATATGTGTTTGGGATGGCCGGTAGAGCCTCCAGATTGCATTATTAATCTTGTATCGATGATATTCCGAATTTTAATGAATAAATAAAGGTTTGGTTAAAACTAATAAAAAGACAACTGCCAATGGAGAGAGTTTCTTGTCCATAACATTTGTTGGTTTACCTATGGACGTTGTTGCTATCCTCATGATTTCCTTTCGCACTAAAAATATTGATAATTTTTTGTCTTGTCTTATGAAAAAAAGTCTAGATTTGGTTGATGCAACTCTAATTTCTTTTAAATACATTTTGAGTGGACAACTACCCGTTCCAGCTATGGTAAAAAAAATTATGTTTTACAAGTGAAATAGGTATGTGTCCATGTGTTGCCTCAGAAGTTAAATATGTTTTAACGCAGCTGTAACAGCCTAGATTTCACAAAAATCAAAATTTTGTTTTCGGTATGAATTGTTTGATTGTCTGATTTGTTTGCGGTATTTACATCTCCGATTTATCAATCGGCGATTATTTTTCCCCTGTTATCTCGTACCGGACGGAGATCGACCCTTGCCACCCTGACACTCGACCTCTGCGACACCGGGTTTCACCCGATCATCGTCGCGAAAACCGTACAAGACCAGCCGTAGCCAACGGAGCGAAAAAAACCCCGTTTAATAATTAAATGGGTTATTTTATTGGACGCCGGAAAATATTCTCAGAACGGTATTGAAGTGAGGTACGACTGGCGGCCTCGACGCGCTGAGCGCGTGGTTCGAGATTTCACTCGAATCGGAGGTCATATGCACTCCTGGCGGTCAGAAACGTGGAGCAGCGGACGCGCGAGAGGGAAAACCCGAGGGCTTTTGCGTAAACTTGCCAGCCAGACCACCTATATAAAGACCCCCATTCTCTCCTAGCTTTCTAGGGTTTCCCTAGCCTAAAAATTGCAGCCACCCCCCTCCACTTTGCCCCAAAAATATCCCCATTTTCGTCCAAAACCTAGCTCCCAGATCTAGAAATCAGCCCAATGGGTTCTGAACCGTCAGATCGGCCGATCTGATGGCCAGGAATGCGCCACGTCACCAGTTGGGGGTTCCCCAGCCAGCCTGCACCCGAGCTCCTCCCATGGCCGAGCCTCTCCACGCCGGGACGTCCCCGCCGCCTCGCCTCCGCTCTGGCCGGCGAGCCGAGCCACCGCAGCACCCCCCAGGTCGTCCCCATCTGCGCCACACCTTCCTCCTCTCCTCCTCGTTTCCCCCCTCACCCCTCTCCCTCTCGCAGCAGCAAAGAGCCACCGCCATGGATGGCCGGCCTTGGAGCTCGCCACGCACGTGATTTGCTCGACGCCGGCCTCCCCACGCCCCTGCACCCCGCAGCTCACCGGATCCGGCCGCCCTCACGTCCTCGCCGCGCCTCCTGGCCTCCCCCGCGTCGTTCCCCTGCCTCCCCCCGTCGGAGCCAGCCAGGGCTGCCGCCGCTGCCTGGATCGAGGGGATCCAGCGACCGAGCGCCCCGCTCCCTTGCTGGACCGCCCGCTCGTGCTGCCTGCTGGGCCGGCGCATCCCCAGTGGCCCAGCCCGTCCAAGCGCCAAGGCCCACCGCACGCCCCCTTGCGGACCAGCTCGCTCCGCCTCCTGCGCCTCCCCACCGCCCGCGGGCGTCACTAACTATCCCTCGCCCACCTCGCTCCTGGGCCGAGCCCAGCAAGGTGAGCGGCCCCTTTTTTTCTTTTTTCCTTTTGTTTTTTTCCTGTTGCGCTAGATGGGCTCGGCCCAGTACTGTTGGCCCGGTAGATGTTTTTTTCCTTTTCTAGTTTAATTTTGGCAGATTGTGTTTTATTTTTGCGGTGCCCGTAACTTTTAAACCGTAGCTCGGATCACGACGCGTTAAACATGAAACTTACTTAGAATTTTGTGTAGTTTAATAAAATATGCCTCTTTGCCATGTTTGACTTTGTTTACATGTTGTTTGACTGCTAATTACATCGCATGCCACCGTAAATTGTTTATTTAATAACTTTTTAACCGTTGCTCCGATTAAAATGTTTCTTATATGTAACTTGATTAGTTTTTCGTGTACTTGGTGTTTGTGTGGTTGTTTGCTGTTGTTAACCAACCTAAAATGTGGTTTAGGGCAGAACAATAATAAACTTGTTAATCGTCGTGGGCACTTAGTGTTATGCCATGTTTAGGGTGTTGCCTCGCTTAACTTGACTAGTATAGGTAGTTTACCTTGTGCTTAAACTTTTGCCATGATTGTGTGACATGCCATGCTTGGGTGCCTTACCAAGTTAACAACCGTTGGTTGATCACTTATAGCTAAACAACTTGAAACACTTTAAACGTGCGGTATCGTCGTGTGTGACGAATACCTCACTTAACCTGCTAGTAACCGCTCTCGACGTTAGGTCCGTATCGCGTTGCCGTGCCTTGTGTTGTCTCTTTGATCTTGTGTTGCTCCGTAGTAATAGTGGTGCACCGTTGATTGCTTTCCAGTGTTTCCTTCTTGTGTGCTACCGTGGGTACCTTTCGGAGACGATGCGAGCTTGCGATCAACTACACCTTCGGAACCCGACTTATCAACATGCAAGGACTATGCATTACTTATGATCCATTCTATTTCAAACCGAGGTTTGCATGCTAGTCTAGGTTAGGTTTGATGTTTGATCCTACCACATGTTTACAACCTCTTTCAAACCGATACAGCCATGTCCCCTCCCAGGAAACCATGTACTTCTATGTTACTATTGCTCGTTGCTCAGCTCTTGCTTAGTATGCATGCTTAGGATGCTACGAATGTTACCCTATTACTCCTTGGTCGGGCTATCACATTATGATATTGTTGTGGATGATATGATTATTATAAATGTTGACTATACTCGACGAAGGATGGAAAGTCTAGGCTATCCCGCCCCGATGCTTTGTTCCATTCGAGTCACCTAGGATCCGAGTTCCGGGTATTGGTTTTAAGACTGAGCGTGCCTAACCGCGTGTGGGATGCTATGGGGTCCCCTTTTCTTACCTACCTAGCTTCAAACATTTCTAGTGGTGGCCCAAGCTGATTTTACCATTTGAAACCGTGTGCATAACTGGTCTGCAGCCAGTTGATTTAAAAACAACTCGGGCCAGCGGAGACATGGTTTCCCTGTTGGTCCACACTGGTGAGCTAGGGAAGTCCCCTGTTATATAGGTGAGGCTAACCCCGACCTTAGCCATACAGAAGAGTCCGATCCGAGAGCGTGGCCGGCTTTTGGGTTGGGTGTCGACTCCCCGGGGGCCACCCGGATTTGTTCGTTGTTAGTTAGAGGGACCTGTCGTTCCGGATCTCTTGGGACTAAATCATAAAATGGTTGCATATCATGGGTAGCAACTGAGAGAGATGGGCGTGCGTACGGAGCCTTGTAATGGGCAGTTGGTACACTCCTGCAGGGTTAAATCTTTTCGAGAAGCCGTGTCCACGGTTATGGACGACTTGAGACCTACTCCTTGTTCATAGACAACAACAACTGAGATGATCTTAATATAACTTGATCAACGTGTGTGTGCCTTGACTGCTTCTTCTTCGTCGGGTTGCGAAGAGGAGGACAAGGATATGATAGGTGTTATATTTGCATAAGTAGTTGATAGCAGACTTGTTGGAGGCGATTCCTCATCGAATGCTTGGCTTCTTATCTTACTCTCTAGATCGTTAGCCACTTCATAAATGCTAGTGCGGCAGCAACCTCACCACTTACCCCATCCTTACCGTAAACTACTAGTTTTCCTAGAATGACGAGTGATGAAGTCCTTGCTGAGTCAGTTGACCACTACAGTTGGATGCTAAGTACTTCTGTACTCATGATACTACCCCCAAACTCTTTTCAGGGTTTCCTGATCGACAACAGGTATGGTGATCGACGTTTCACGTGGAGACTCGACGACGACTAGTTAGGCGGATTCCGGCGGAGGGCCTGGACCCGTGTGGTTATGAGGATCGATGTTTTTTTCTCTTTGCCAGTAGGCATTTGATTGTAGTCTGTACTCAGACATGTATCTTCCGCTGATGTAATGTATTTACGGCAGTTGTATGCCGATTGCATGAGATGTTGTATCATTTGTATCTGTAATGTTGTGATATCATGTTGGAAATCCGGGGCGCATGACTTCGTCATATGTCGCGGTGGGACCGATATGTGCTTCGTCCCCGGATCTGGATGGAAACATTTAGATATGGAACAGTACCGCATATCAGGCCTTACAGCAGCTATAGGACCATATAAAATAAAATGAAAAAGAAAAAAAAAGATTATGTCTTGATCACTCTTATGGAGATGAAACCCATAAGAAGTGAACGTTGGAGAAACACAAAGTTTCAACAAAGTACATTACCCTCATTAAAGTCATGTACGGTAATGTTGTCATAAGTGTGTGAATAAGCGATGATGACACTAATGATTATTAAATTAAAATTATGAATGCACCAGGGGTTAAATTTAACCCTTTATCTTTTCTCTTTGAGGATATATAAGGTCACAAGGGATATACAAGGGGAAATCCCATGATGTATACTCTTTACGAATGATATGGTACTAAAAGGTAAGTTTTATAAAATTGTGATTCGATATGCAATGTTATGAATTTTGGCCAACTAAAAAGGGACATGTTCAACAACTAGGTTTTGTAGAAGTACATATGTTGAGATGGACATGTGGTTACACAAAGAAGAATCGGATTCGTAGCAATGATATACGAAGGAGAGTTTGATGGAACCAATAAAAAAGAAGCTTAGATAACACCGTCTGAGATGAAATGTTGAACGAAGGGGTGTGAGATTTTTTATATCATGGATGGACAAAACGGCGTGGAGTGTTGTGCATCGTCCAAAAACCCGGAAAGGATTATCTCCTCGCAGGCGGCCCATCACGGTCGTCCAAAGCCCACACGTCGCGATGGGCCCGCGTGGTCAGCGCCGCCGCAGCACCATCGTCTTCCTCCTCATCTTGCTCCTGGTGGCCACCATGAGCACGCTCCTCACTTCCGCCTCCCACCTCCTCCTCTCCGCCCGAAACCCTAGCTTCCGCCGCCGAGGAACCCCCCTCCGCCTCCTCTCCTTCCTCCCCACCTCTTCCCCCCTCCGCGCCTTCTGCCCCCGCGCCTCCCGCCCCGCCACCTGCTCCGCCTACTCCACCCAGGCCGACATGGCCGCCGCCGACGACAGCAACAACCCGCTGCTCTCCGACTTCGACTTCCCGCCCTTCGACCGCGTCGACGCCGCCCACGTCCGCCCCGGGATCCGCGCGCTCCTCGCCCGCCTCGTGAGCCCCCACGCCCTTCCTCTCTTCTCCGTTCGCCTAGATCTGGCCGGCTGGCTCACCGGTTTGTTGTTGGTCGCAGGAGGGCGAGCTGGATGAGCTCGAGAAGGGCGTCGAGCCGGCGTGGGAGAGGCTGGTGCACCCGCTCGAACGCATCGTCGACAGGCTCGACGTCGTCTGGAACGTCGTCGACCACCTCAAGGCCGTCAAGGACTCCGCCGACCTCCGCGCCGCCGTCGAGGACGTCCAGGTACCACCACCATCCGCCGTGATTTGGGCGGAGCTATTGATCAGCTGCCACATCAGATCGCATGGCCTCATCCCTCATCTAGTACAATCCATCTCTACTTTATCTTGCTCCACGGATTGATTAATTATCCAGCATCATGCATAGAAATTCATCATAGCTTCTCTGACTTGGGGTTACCTAGTAGCTTTGTATGGACATACATACTGCTGGTTGAGAGTACAACCTGATGATTTCTGCTGTTTCAAGTGTTCAATAAAAATGTTGTCTCGTCATCCGCCGACCGAATGACTGAATTGCTCTTGAATTTAAACAGCCTGAGAAAGTGAAGTTCCAACTGAGGCTGGGTCAGAGCAAGCCTATATATGAAGCGTTCAACGCCATCAAGAATTCTTCAGACTGGGACAGCCTCAGCGACGCTCGCAAGCGCGTCGTCGAAGGTAAACCTCCTCTAAACCCACAGTGGCGCACCACAATACTGGTGGTTCTGCCATTAAGAAGCAATGTTGCTGGCTCTCCATACCTTTACTTTCTCTAAGAGCCCATGCCAGTGTCATTGCGTCTCTTTTCATGCTCACCACACATGTCAGTACATATGTGTTTCCTGTTCCTAATACCTATAGTGTTTCTTCTTTTTCCTCATCAGGCCAAATAAAGGACGCTGTTCTTGGTGGAGTTGCACTTGAGGATGAGCAGAGGGAGAAATTCAATCAAATCCAACAAGTAGGCTCTTCTTTCTAATTATAGTTGTTGTACATATGCCAAGTGCGTCTGCCTGACTGGAAATGTAACCGTATATATGTTGATAGTCCAGCAAGCAAGCCATTTCCTGTTGTGTCTCAATCTGAATCCTTCAATCATGGTGGAGATGACTGCCCAAGTGCCCATGCACACCTTTGTTGTCACTTTTTAGGGTGTGCATAGTTTGTTTTAGGCTTGTAGTTGATTTCATTCGATTAGTACTTCCAATGCCTGGCATAGTGCTGTACTATCGATTATTTTCCATGTTTCCAATTTGCGCTGATGCAAGTCAGTAAATGAATGGCTATTTTTTTCAGGAACTTGAAAAGCTGTCAGAGAAGTTCAGTGAAAATGTGTTGGATGCAACAAAGAAATTTGAGAAGTTGATTACTGACAAGAAAGAAATTGATGGTTTACCTGCCTCAGCTCTTGGCTTAGCAGCACAGACTGCTGTCTCAAAGGTGAGCACTTTGTACACAACAATATGTAAGCTTAGGAGTTTTCTCTCTCCCCCATGATTCCTTATGCTGACAAACTGTTTTGTTAGGGTCATGAAAATGCGTCAGCTGAAAATGGACCTTGGATGATCACACTAGATGCACCAAGTTTTATGGCTGTCATGCAACATGCTAAGAACAGGTCTCTCCGCGAAGAAGTGTATCGTGCTTATCTAACCCGTGCATCAAGTGGCGATCTTGATAACACCGATATCATAACTCAGATTCTGAAGTTGAGGCTAGAGAAAGCTAAACTACTTGGTTACAAGAACTTCGCTGAGGTGCGCAAGCGTACCATTGCCCTGTCCATGTTTAAATCAGTGCTTGGTACTACCTTATTTTAGCTAACTGATGACAATCATGAAGGTAAGCATGGCTCGGAAAATGGCAACTGTTGACCGGGTCCAAGAGCTTCTTGAGAAGATTCGTGCTGCTTCCTGGGATCACGCTGTTCAAGGTAAAACCAGCCAGAGTTCCAGAATTTTTGCCTATTTTATTAAAATCTTCTGGAGTTGTAGCAGCCAAGACTCATTTTGGAGTCCTATTCTGTCATTTATGTTTGATGTTGCGTTTCTTGTTTTTGTATCGCTACCTTGGCTCTCTTGAGAGATCCCAAACAAGCGTAGGAGCAACTATCCGTCAGCATCATTATATCTTCCATCATGAAACATTTTTCTCCTGTATATTTCTATGTAGGCCAAGGACTAGGCTGAAATACCACAAATATCTGAACTGCTGCTTTTCTTAATGCAGACATGGAAGATCTAAAAGCTTTTGTGAAAGATTCCGGTTCTGCAGAAGCCAATGATCTATCACACTGGGATCTTAACTTCTGGAGTGAACGACTACGGGAATCTAAATACGACATTGATGAGGTTCTTTCTTTACAGAAATGTATTATTTCGTTTTTTCTAAAATCTGCTTTCGGAACTGTTTTAACTATATTTCTTTGCATTTCTGTTGCTGAAACTTATCTAATATATGTTTGCCGAATAAATTTGCTCTGCTTGAAACAAATGACTTCCATCCTGCGTTCATAATAATATATGCTGCCATTGAGCTGACTTGAGCCCTGCCATTGCAGGAAGGACTACGTCCTTACTTTGCATTGCCCAAGGTTATGGATGGTCTATTCAGTCTTGCGAATAAGCTCTTTGGAATCAGCGTTGAAGCTGCAGATGGATTGGCTCCTGTAAGTATCCATTCACTTCTCTTAACATAAGTAAATATTCTGCAAATGTTGATCCGTGACCACCCTTTCAGGTTTGGAACAGTGATGTCAAATTTTATTGTGTCAAAGATTCTTCCAATAGCCCTGTTGCTTATTTCTACTTCGACCCATACTCAAGGCCATCTGAAAAACGTGGTGGGGCTTGGATGAATGTCGTCTTTTCTCGTAGTACTGTGCTAGCTCGCAGTGGGTCATCTGTAAGGCTGCCTGTTGCCCATATGGTGTGTAATCAGATGCCACCAGTTGGCGATAAGCCCAGTCTTATGACCTTCCGTGAGGTAAGCAGTGTACTTATGGTAAATTATTCTGGGTATTCTTAATAAATAACTGTTATACGTATAAAAAAATTATGACATGTATGCATGCTGTAAATATTTAGGAAGATCATCTATCCTTATTAGGGTTCATAAGAACAAAATCATTGCACATGGCTTCTGTAGGTCGAAACCGTGTTCCATGAATTTGGTCACGCGCTGCAGCATATGCTTACCAGACAAGATGAAGCCTTTGTTGCTGGTATCAGTGGAATAGAATGGGATGCTGTAGAGTTACCCTCCCAGTTCATGGAAAACTGGTGCTACCACAAGTACGGTGGCTCTATTTTGTTTGGTTTAGCTTGAATCTTGCCTGATTCTGGTAAATTGACGGCTTGTTGCATAACAGGAATACTCTTTTGAGCATTGCAAAGCATTATGAAACCGGTGAACCTCTGCCAGAGGAAATCTATGCTAAGCTTGTGGCCGCAAAGAATTTCCGTGCTGGCACCTTCAGTCTGCGTCAGGTATGTTGCCTTTGGCTCTCATGCTTTCCTTGTCATCATTAGTTGGTATTGTCGGGTACATCATAAATTTCACTGCACGTCCTTAAACTTGTGGTCTTGGGTCAAAGGTCGATGAACTTGACTACTGGACATATATGCAATCAGACTTGTATAACTGATTTAAATTTCAGAAACAGTTACTTGTAGTGGCATGTTTATGGCTTGAAAACTGTTGTTTGCAAGAGAGGTGGGGATGTTGTATGCCATGTTTTTGAAGCCATTTACTTTAATTGTCCCATCCGCAAATGTTTCAGCTGACATTCACGTTTACCATTTCGAGATGTTCTTAACCACTTATACTTGTTTGAGGAACCTGTCACATGATTGAGTGAATGCTGTAATCTTGCATGTTTTTTCTGACTATTTGATGTTACTGATCTTTGTTGTTCCATCGTCTTTTTATTTGAATGCTTGTCTGCAGATACGTTTTGCAAGTGTAGATATGGAACTGCATACAACTTATGATCCCAGTGGACCAGTGTCCGTGTATGATGTTGACCGAAGGGTTGCAGAAAAGACCCAGGTTCTTGCTCCTCTGCCAGAGGACAGATTCCTGTGTGGATTTAGCCATATTTTTGCAGGTTTGCTACACATGTTTTAACTAACATGTAAATTCATGTTATTAATCATGGTTTTCGCTTCTCATTTACACCATGGAGTATGTGCAGGTGGCTATGCAGCTGGATACTACAGTTACAAGGTAAATTGTCATAACAGTTCTGGTATCTGTTTCTCCTGACCTAGTCTGCAAACACAACTAAAGCTTGTATCTTTTCATGTCCTCCTTACAGTGGGCCGAAGTACTATCAGCTGATGCATTCTCAGCATTTGAAGATGTTGGTCTGGATAATGAGAAGGTGTGTTTTTCTCAGACGAAACCGAAACTAACTTGCAACCGGATCATATTTTCCGTTACTAATCCACTCGGCTTTATTTGATTTCCATACTGCATTCAGCCTTGCATGTTGCAGAAAAAGAAAACGCGATGCTTTTTTGATCTTTCTTCTGGCGCTGATGAATGCTCTGTTTGTAGGCCATTGAGGAAACCGGCAGACGATTCAGAGAAACAGTTCTTGCACTTGGAGGTGGAAAATCTCCGCTCGAGGTTGGTCATCCAGCTACTACGTACTTGGGAAATCTTTCTCGCTGTGTAGAGTTGTTCAAAGACCACTACTGACGCTGGAAAATCTTTGCAGGTTTTCGTTGCTTTCCGAGGACGGGAGCCTTCGCCCGAACCACTGCTCAGGCACAACGGCCTGCTCCCTGTGGCTGCATAGCATGTCGATCACTCGTTGTTTTTCATTTGCCGCACCAACTTGTAGAAACTTTCATTTACATGGGACGTGAATGAAACAGGGCTGCTGTGTTAGTTGATAGTTATTTTCAGTTGGTAACTATCAGTCACTATTAGTTTTGTTATGACATTATTTTAGATGTGTTTTATTTGTTGTGGAATAACGTGTTGGATCCTGGCATCTGGCGATCCAGCTCCTAGAAAGACGCGGTTAAACATCACCAAGATAAACAAAAAGCTGCATTGCAATCTTTAGCTTTGAAGTCGCCGGAAAATGGATGAGATCAGTCAGGGTCACAGTTGCATGTTTCCGCAAAAGATGGATGGCGCTGGGACCAAATGAAAAAGATACATACAAGCAAGAAAAGGTAATAAACTTTCGTCCGCAGATAACACGCCATGCCTATATCTCTGCAGATGGATTTCTCAAGAAAACCTGAAAATCCCCACCGAATATCCATCTCTGCTACGTTCTAGTTAAATGTTCTCTTCTCCTGAGCACTCCCTCGCGCTTCTCTGTTCTGGGGTGCTATGTTCTAGTCAAATGTTTTCTTCTCCTGAGCACTCCCTCGCGCTTCTCTTCATCGGTGATAGGCGATGGTTGTTGTTCTGGTGTGTTGATCTTTTGGAGTTATAGCATTATGATTTATTGACCGTTTACTACAACAAAGTTTGCTCGGCTTCGGTGATGGAGGGTTAATGATGACGACGCGCCTTTGACTCACTTCAATGCTTGTAGTCGTCGTTAGGTGATTTTTGGATATTACTGTAATTTTAATTGCTTCTTGTTTTCTTTGTACTACCATGATGTTTAACGAAGAGATTATTATTTTTTCTCGCAAAAAATAGGTGATCTTAGATGAACTTCAATGTATTGTCGTGCAATCATAGTAGCCGAACGACCGATCCGTATTAATCAAAATCCGTCCATATGTAGGCCTTCCCTAAAATCGTTTAGTTACTAATGTAAACAAACATCAATTTCATTAATTTCTATACCAGTGCCAAAGGAGCGAATAAAAAAGTACGTTTTGTTAATGGAAACAAAGAACTATTTATATCTTTGTGATATGAAGGCGTTATTGCGGAAGAAGTTGATATGATTATAGGTGCTACATTTATATTTTGTAATGGTTTTGTTTTAGTGGTTTTGTACTTTAACCTTGTGGCCTTAAATCGATTTGAAATAAATATGACAATGTGCATCAATTGATGCAGAAGTCTGAGGTTCCAACTAAAAAAGTTTCAGGTACCGTAGTTTACACTTTAGTTTGTACGTACTCACGTGTTGCAAAGTTGTTCTCCGAGTCGTAACCGAGCCCAGTTTGACCGGCATCCTCGACACCGTCAACCACGATGTTCCCATGACAGGGTTGCACACAAATCTCTGAGAAGCATTGGTCCCTGCGTTGAGACCATGACATGGCTGAGAACATACAAGATAGTTAAATCGTGAACAATCCACACTTCCGGAGGCGGCGTGCCACGAACGCGACAGGGTTCGGAGGTCATGTCATCGGCCAAGGCCGCCATTGTGTTGTGTGTTGCTTTGCTGGACTCTCTCGCTGGGTTGCAATGGCGGCGATCCATGTCTAGTTTTATCCAAATTAATGTACGTGTCCTGTTTATATACGTACGTACGTACGAGGCAACTAAGAAGAATTTGTAAGAGGAGTCTCTATGTAGAGCTAGATAGTTGGAACCGTGTTTGGATTCTATCTAGAGTACCTAATTTGCTGTGCTCCGACACGCACAAACCTCCACCATTATATTGCTGCATCATGCGATAGAAGAATATACTAATAATACAAGTTGGCTAAGGTACAAGCCTCCTCCTTCGTTTGCAATGCTCTGGTTCATTACTCTACACAGTTGGCACGTGTCCTACGAATTTTCTGTTTTTTTTTTGCCTTTGGTTCAGTTTACCGGGACAGCCGCCAGTTGAAACTATTCTGGACGACGGTTCCACGGCCCACCGCTTTCACACGAACGAAAGGGCCCTGCGCGGCTGCGCCCCTGCTCTCGCTCGCTGTCTTCCTCCTCTCCCTAATTCCCACCGCACCAAATCTAGCCGCCGCCCCAACCCCACCTCCGGCAACCTCTTCCCCTTCCAAGATCAAATCGACTTGCTCAGGCGGAGGCCAGATCTACCAGGCCCTCCCTCCACGGATCAGAAACCTAGGACGAGACCATGGTGGCAACCGAGTTCCCTCTCCTTCTCAAGAACGGGCACATCATCTTGGTACGAATCCCTCCTCTGCTTCTCTTCTCTTAGTTTTTCCCCATCTGATTCATCCGTGCCATAACCAGAGGGGCCGAGTTGGACAACACCGCAAGAAGGAGATGCAGAACCAGATCACTCTCCTTCAAAAAAGAGCCTCTGACAAGGGATGGGTATGAATCCCTTCACCCCTCCCTTCTTCTGGTCTTCTTCTAAAACTATTGGACATCAAGCATATGGAATTGCCCTGGACATTTTTACAGGCAAAGTCACTATTCAGTTTTAAGAAGAAAACCTAATCACTTCATATTTGATCATCCAAGCCTCCACTAAAAGTAAGATATCATGGTCATAACATATAATTTTGTTTTTAATTCCCACCTTATTGGTACTAGAAGATCAAGTAATGCTACAACTGGACGTTAGTACGTCCTGTGGTAGATTAGTCATTCCACCGAAGGCTTTTCTCTCTCTTTGCTTTAGCACCAATTCAATAACAAAGTACATAACGTGACAAAAAAACAGCCATAAAATCAATCAACTTCTGATCTGATACATCATGTTTCCATTTCTCTATTTGAACCTAACATCTCCAAATATTACTTTTTTTGTATAATCTCCATTTCACAATCCATTGTTTTCCTGTTAATACTATTTTTCTTCCTCATCTCCATATCTGATTAGTTTGGTTTTTCGCAGGTTGCTTCGACCTCATCTGTTCAAGGGGGTACAAGGAGATCAGATAGTCTTTCTATCACTATCATATAGATAGGTAGGAATGCATGTTTCATTTTCCAAACAAAAAAGTTGAGAGGAGTTGAGTATATAGTAACATATTGAGTGGCACCTATGGTGGAAAAGGCAAAGCTTACCTGATTGTACATCTGACTATTGTTGCAGTTCACTATTCGTTTAAACTAACTGAAATAATTCACTTGGTTTGAAACTTTGAATGCTTATTCAGTTAGTTAAGATAACTACTAATTTAGTTACAATACTGTTAGAGAACACTAGATATATGAACCTTTAACTTGAACAGAAGCTCCAGTTTTGGTTTCCCATATAATTAAACAAACATATTCCGCATACTTATGTTTTTTACATCCGCTTATTAGGGTAATTCATCTGAGAAAAAGTAGCGATTTTTTCATTCACTGAGCACTTTACTTAAAATATTCGGCTGCATGGTGACACCGGCTTGCCGTTTGTATCGTTGTCAAACACGAACAAGGCGAGCATCGGCAACCTTTCATCTGAGAAAAAGTAGCGACTTTTTCATTCACTAAGCATTTTTACTTAAAATATTTGGCTGCATGGTGACACCGGCTTGCCGTTTGCATCGTTATTAACCACGGACAAGGCGAGCAGCGGCAACCTCAATCTTTGCTTGGGGCATCATGAGGCAGGTGATTAACATGCCGCACACCTCTCCCGCGAGGTTGTGGTACCCTTGAGCTCCCGCAGGCAAATCACACAGTGCGTGCGGATGGAGCACCATCAGCCTTCTTTACAATGGGCTCTGAGGTGCAATTTTCTGACAGTCTCTCTCTCTCTCCTAATTCAATTCCTCTCTCTCTCTCTCCTAATTCAATTCCTCCTTTTTGATGTGTTACTTTCGTTCATGTAGATGTATGCATCCATGTGCTATTCTGATTCAACACCCCCACCCCTTTCAAAGTTTAGCTGTAGTAAAAAATGTACTCCCCTTTTTGCACCGTGTATTAGTTATTTGTGTTCACGCTTAGGAGGGGAAACCAAGTTGATTGTGCTTTTATTTTTTGTGAAGTTCATTTTTTGTTATTGCCGTAGGTAAGCATAATTCAATTTTTATACCTTTCTATGTACATTTTAAAGATACGCACTATTAGAAATACACATACAAAACATTTGTTGCCATGCACAACATACTTCTTTTCTCAGCTAGCAGGGGCAGTATAGCTAGAATCATTTCAACATTTGAAAATTCAGAATGTTTATCTATATATCGACAGCTACTGCTCTGCTTCCATTGATGCCAGTATTTGGACGTTGTTTGACAAACAAGATGATACATGTGGCGGTCCGACACCATCGGCATTTACAAGCACACCAACATCAAGGGACGCACCATGGACATCAGATGTCAATGAGGTTAGTAATTTAGTATACATTTATGGAGATACTCTGGATGCCTCACTATCTACTAATCTACACATGTAATTGCTTAGATCAGCGGTAGCACAACCCTCACAAGCAAGAAGAGGAAACCAACAACTCCCGATAATATCAACATGAGAGGAATAACCACTGCAGACACACTTTACATATTCAAATAGATATCTATTCTCGGGAATCTCCTTTAGATAACTATCAACTATAGCCCTGAAATGCAAAATAAGCAATAAAATACGAATGCCTGGTTTTGTTCAGGGAACATAGCAGTGCCTCCCTGTGTACTAATCACCCACTTATATTTTAGTTTTGTAGCACTGATCAATATATGTTCCCAGGGATTACCAACTAATTCTGTCTCCAACCGGGTAAGTTCCTGCGTCCATACCACACTCCTTATAATACGTGTTACTATTTTCAGTTTCCAACAAAATCATGCGTCCATACCGCACTCTTTATATTATCACCTAAGTGAGAGTTCACAACAGTTGCCAATTTCTCCTGTGAGTATGTGCAGTAGCACACAATAGAGATTAATATGTTTTGTGGTAGTGTTTTTCCCTGATGCAAGATAAAAGCCTTAGTGATTTGAGTTCCTAAGCATAACCTTTGTTTTTCCTCTGTTTGATTACTGGAAGCAGATGCGGCAAAAATTCTTCATATTCTGAATATTAGAGCGACCTTACTATTTTCTTAGGTTGTTTATGTGATCTGTCGAGAACAACCGAAAAAAGTGATGTCTCATATGATTTAATAAGAGCTTATTGTTATTATCTGGGACAAGTAGAAGTACTTTCAGTAACTCCAACCATGTCAGATGTTTTGAACTTCTTTTTTGCGGATAGGATGGTGTACCAAATTGGCAAAAAGAATCTCGGTGCGGCTCATTGGATGTTAAGTTAAATGACATAAATTCTAACTCAAGTTTCAAGTAAAAAAAAATCTAAGTTAAGTGTTATACAGATGACTCCTGATAGACCAAAGTTTTTTATGTAGAATTTTTAGTCTGATTGTGCTTCTACAGTTCTATCGTTTATTGGGTCATTTATAATATGCATGTCAATTGTTGAAGTAATTGTCGAAGTCATTTATACTACAATCATCGGCTTAAATAAACTTTTGAATGTTGTAATTATTGAAGAACCACTTGAGATCAATCATGTCTCGGATAGGTAATTGATTTCGCTACTTTATGCATTGAGAAGAAAATATTGGAGGAGAATGATATTGATATCATCATCGGCGGCCATGAAAATATGTTAGATTTTTTTTAAAATAATGTGCATAATTATTAAACAAAGAATTTCGTTTTGGACGCACTTACATGTTTACTTAACTTTTTATATAAACTTATCAAGGGCTATGGGTTTTGGTTTCGCCTCGGGCACCTGAAACATCAAGACTGACCATGATCCAAATCTATGGTAATGGCGGCCTTGAAGTCCAGCAGGTTCTGCTTCCGAAGCCTCTTCTAGCGATGCATCAGGAGGGTTTCTTCCACGGTGGCTCGAGCAGATGCACGAGTGTCAGCTTGGATGTGGCGGACATGGTGAGTTGAGGTGAGTAAATGTTTTATTTGGCTTTATTTGTGACCGTCCCATGCCTTGCGCTCTGTTATGTAATGTTCCAAGATCTGTGTACACTAATTTAGCGTATCAACATATGTGATCTAACAAAATTTCTCAAACTTTGGTGAACTCGGGCTTCGTTCATTCTTAGTAGCAACAAATTAGGGCATACAGACATATATGAAAAATAATGCACAGATCCACAGACTGGCCGTGCACATTTGGATTCCTAAAAAATTGTCCCTAAGTGAATGTCACAAACATCTTTGTAGCATTGCTTTTCAAATTTTGTGTTAGAACACTTGAACATCATGATTAAGAAGTGAAGAAATCATGATTGCCCGTAGTCATCAACTAAACTTAAGTATATGACATGAACTGTGGTAACTTTGCACTATAAAATCTACATAAAAAATCTGTCTTGCTGCATATTATTTTTCTGCATTATTAAAAAATTTACGCAGATCAAGTGTTAACTTTGTTCAGCATATCCACTAGACAGATAATATCACCCAGCTCTGTCCGAAGGTATGAAAGAATACCAATTTGGCACCACCTCAAACCCCCGATTAAAGTCGAGGCAGTTCAACTCTCCTGACTTGAAGAAATAGAGCTCGGGGTGAAAAAAGAATTATGCAAGGCTCCAGGCAAAGCTCCACCAAAATAATCATGTCCTCATATGATGAAGAAGATGACTTAGAAATCACGAAGATTCTTGCAAACTGCAACCCAGTCCGCCAAGCTTTTCTTCTTATCTAGATATGTACACCGTTTATATGTGAAGCGCAACCTTCTATTGTATTCTAACTTTCGCCTCCCTCTGTATGTCATCGACTTTGTAATCGACTCAACAATTTACAACATATGCTGCTTTAAATGCCACGAATAACTGAAAGCAAACACACTAATACACGGCACGGCGTGCCGCCGTGCCTTTCTCTGCTAGTACAACTTTAAAGAGGCAAGGCACGTTGTGCTATCTGAGAAGGAGACGGTATGTCTATTTTTGGTGTCTATGTCTAGGAAACAGAAATGATACTCACCTGACGCTCGTGTGCTCCAACGCAGCATCCATGGCTGATATTTTTGCACTAACCGCTGCGTGCGATCGGTGGCGACGTCAGCATTATCACATCGTTCGGGCAGGCCCCTGTCCGAACGAACGCCTGAACGTGCAAAACGTTTTGCTTTGCCCACTCGTACGTACGTATTAGGGCGGCTTTTAACCTTTTCAAACTTTTAAAAGTTTTATTTTTAAGTAAAAAATTCGTTCAAAATTCCGTTCGTACCATTAAATCCGTCGCGACGAGATCTTCGAAACTAGACCTCATATCGACATGTTTCGACAACTTTTTTTGGACCAAAAATTTCCATGTCTATTGCACGTAAATTGCCATGGTGTTTGCACTAAACTTGCCATGATTTGTTTCATCTATTTTTTCGCTATATTTAAAACTACAATTGTTTTTCAGATACTTTTCACTCATCGGCGAAAACCTCGGAGAGCTGCGTAGAATAGATATCCGCCGGTCAGGAGGGGTGTGGAGGGTTATGATGGGCGGCATGGCGGGGTTCCCATTGTGTTTCAATTGTTTTTTACTCATCGGCTAGAACCCCGGAGAGTTGCGTCAACGACCAGTGTACCCCAGGCAGATATCCGGCGGTCAAAAGAGGGGTGGGGTGACGGTGCGCGGTATGACGGGTTCTTGAGATACATATGTGTCGGAGAGATTCTCCGGCGCACCTCAACTGCGACAATGGGGATGTGGTTCGGGGTGGAGCGATTGTTGACGTTGTGGTGTTGCGGTGGCGGCTAATCTACCATACGACAACGACAATTTGTAGTAATACATCGAGGATCCTAGAGAGATGCGACGATGACTCGTGACCCCGAGAAGATATCCGATGTTGGGGGGGGGGGTGATGCGCGGTAACTCTTATTTATAGGACATGACAATCCTTATTGTGTTGGACATGCGAATTTTTAATAGAACATGGCAAATCGGCATGGTTCCAATTCTTATTCGTAGGACATGGCAATTCTTATTCATAGGACATGACACTTCTTATTCATCAGACACATCAATTTTTATTGATAGGACATGTCAATTCTTATTCATAGGACATGACAATTCTTACTAGTAGGACATGACAATTCTTATTGGTAGAACATGACAATTTTTATTCATCAGGCATGACAATTCTTATTGGTAGGACATGACACTTCTTATTCATCAGACATGACAATTCTTATTGGTAGGACATGGCAATTCTTATTCATAGGACATGACAATTCTTACTAATAGGACATGACAATTTTTATTGGTAGGACATGACAATTCTTATTCATCAGACATGGCAATTCTTATTGGTAAGACATGGCAATTCTTATTCATCAGACATGCCAATTTTTATTGCTAGGACATGATAATTCTTATTCATCAGACATGGTAATTCTTACTAGTAGGACATGACAATTTGTATTGGTAGGACATGACAATTCTTATTCATAGGACATGTCAATTTTTATTCGTAGGACATGACAAATCTTATTCTTGTTTGTCGATTATGGCAAATTTCTTTATTTTTACGTGATATAATATTCGTATATACGAGACATGACAATTCTTATTTGTATCGCATGACAATTCGTATATGCGGGGACATGATATTATGTGTAACATGGCATTCATTATATATGGCACATGGAAATTCTTATTTGTACGATATGACAATCACAATATGGCAATTCTTATACGCGGGATATGATATTTTGAATTTTGCCATCGTCGAGTCGGAGACAATGACGAAAGCGGCAAGTTGCTCGAGCTACGGCAATGACGACAACGACGAGCTACAGCGAGCGACGACGGCGGTGAGCTACATCGATGAAGACGATGGAGGTGGCGAGCGACGACGGCGGCAACGACAACGACAAGTTGTGGCAATAACGCGGCGAGCTACGGTAATGACGTCGGCTAGAAGCTATGGCGACAGTGTCGAGCTACGACAATGACGACGACAATGATGCCAACGACGACGGCGAGCTGCGGAGACAACAATGAAAGCGGCAAGTTACGCGAGCTACGCCAATGACGACGACGCCAACGATGGCGACGAACTGCGGAGACAACGATGAAAGTGGTAAATTGCGCGAGCTACGCCAATGACGACAACGGTGAGTTGCGACAAGCGACGACGGCGGCGAGCTATAACGACGACAGCGACGGCAAGCGACGGCGATGACATGACGGCGGCAACAAGCGACAGCGACGATGGCAGCTGCAAGCTGCGCGTGCATTACGAGATGCAAGCTGCGCGCGCGTGCATGACGAGCTGGGGAGGCGTTCGGAGTGATGGAGTCATGCTACCGAGAAATTTTATTCGGTTCAAGTCTATCTACGATCGAATGTTTTTCGTTCGGGCAGAGGCCAATGAAAAAAAATAGCGCGCTATCGTAAATAGCGTGACCCTTAAAAAACGCTATGTACGCTATAGGGCGCTTTTAGGGCATTATTTTTTTTAAATAGCGTCTGACAAAAAATATGATAAATCAGGATTTCAGTAGTTATATATACCATTTTGTAGCTAAAAAAATAAAAAAAATCCCAGATATAGTATTCTCCAGCCAAACATCAACTAGAGGTGGTTAACATAATACACAACTCCATTATTATTACATAGTCTAAGTTCAATAAGTATTAAATAGACATAGATATAGTCCAGAATTCCAATCACACAACAAAGTAGAAACTAGGAAGTAGCTTAGAGCATCTCCAGCCGCGCCCCCAAGAGGCCCCCAAGACGGCGAAACTAGCGCCGTGGGGTGAAAATTCCCCCAGCCGCGCCCCCAAGGGCCCAAATAGCGCCGGATTGGGCCAAAACTGAGTCCGGCGATCCCAACCCAAACCCAGCGCGCTGGGGGTCGCTTGGGGTCGCCGAATGAAAGGAAAGCGCGCGATCACGGGCGCCTTTCGCGCGCTTCCTCCCAACAGCCCCACTTGTCGGCCTCTTTCCGACGCGGCGTGCTCATCCATTCACCTCGTCTTCCTCGCTCTGACGCCGCCGCAGGGGAATCAATGCTCGTCGGAGTCCAGTCCAATCACCGCGGAGTAGTCCAATTGCCGCCGCTCGTCCGCCGCGTGTCCAGCCGCATGCACCCCCTCCGCCGCTATATAAAGCGGGCGGGATCGCCGTCGAGAGACACACCGCGCACCTCTTCTTCCTCCCCTGCTCGCCGCACTCTTCCTCTTTCCTCCCCTCTCGCTGCTCCGCCATGGATCCCTACCGCAACCAGAACGGCATCCGCCGCGCCCTCACCCGCGCCGAGGCCATCCTTCTGGCCGAGGGAAACTACCCTTGTCCGGTAGGCATGTGTCTGCCGCACGGGTGGGTGCTCAGCGCCGCCGGCGTGCCGGTGCCGCCTCTACCTCAGGGGCAGGAGTTCGAGTGGGAGGTTCTCGCCGTCCGCGCCACCATGACCGCCGAAGAATTCGCCGATCCGGCGAATGCGCCGAACAACATTGCGCACTGGACGACCTACTTCGAGGAGCGCCGCAACCAGACGCTCGTCTCCGTCCAAGGTCTGGAGCCGGTGGCCGGCCGCCGGATCCTGTGGAAGAGCGTCGAGGGGCGCACACTCGTCTCCGTCCTCTACCACATCCAGGACGGCAACCAGCCGCGCCTAGAGTACCCATGAAGGGGTGACGGCGAGCGGCGTCGATGGTGCAACGGAGTAGAGCAGCGTCGGTGGTGCAGCGGAGGCGAGTAGCGTCGACGGTGCAGCGAAGGCGAGCTGCGTCGATGGTGCAGCAGATGCACCATCCTAGTCTTTAAATTTTCTGATGAATCTATGTAATAGTAGGCCAAATATTATCGCATATTATGTAAAATCCCCACCCCCCCCAGGACCTATCGCCGCGTCGGTCGCCCCCAAGCAGCGCTAAAAATAGCGCCGCAAAACGTCCTGGGGGCGAACGGCTGGAGATGCTCTTAGTAGCATGAACAAGGATTTGGAAGCAAACGTGGGAGTGGTTGATTTGGTCAGAGTGGCCTGGATTAAGGACAAAATGTGGAATAGGCTACTGAAAAAGCCACTCTGAAAAATAGCGTGCTATAGCGAAATAGCTAATAGCGTGAAATAACGCGTCTTTAGCGCGTGCAGCGTCACAGCGTGGCTGAAATGCATAGCGTAGCGTTCCACTCGCAGATACACTATAGCGCCCCTATTATGGGAGCAACTAATTAGCGGGTACCCTCTCGCACCCTTCCGCAGAGGTCACTTTTCACGCGCTCTGGTGTGATCACGTGGCACGTTTTGGACGCACACCGCAAAACCATAGCGTAGGTCAGATTCAGCCACAGTTTTCCGCGCAGCTCTAATCCTGTCACAGTTCAGTTTTTCAGCCACAGCCACACAACCACAGTTTTTTCAGCCACAGCTTCTGCCAAACCCACGGTTTTTTCAGCCATAGCCTAGTTTTCAGCCAAAGGCACGGTTTTTTCAGCCACAATCACAGTTTTTTCAGCCAAAGCCACAGTTTTTTCAGTCACAACCACAGGGTTTTTTCAGCCATAGTCCTCCCACAGTTCAAGTCACAGGTCCGCGCACAGCCACAGAAAAGTTCACACGCAGCCACAGCTGTTGTTCGCGCGGGACACAATAAAAACGCGACACGTGTCGGATCCAAAAAACGCTAAAAGTGACATCTGCAGGGCGCGCGAAAATGTGCACGCTAAATAATGATCAACCTCTATTAGCGTAAAATAGCGCGCTATTTTTTTCATTGGCAGATGCAGGGCCCGAAGTGTGATGAATATCGGTGTCCCTATGAAAATATGGATTCCAAACCTACGTGGATTTGGACAGCTCCAGGGGCGCTGCACCCGGACGGCGACGGTGATCTACGGGTCAAGGGAGCGGTGGCCGGCGACCTCAAACCAGCACCCGGAGCTGGCAGCCATGACTATTTTTTGTAGCTCAGCTTATCAACCAACCGATCGATCTCGTTTTCCTCCATGGCCGACTGGTGGTCGGACCCGTCGTCCCAGTTGCTGGAGGCCATCTCGAGGAGTTGTTCAACTTCAACTCCGTGTAGGTTTAGACTCCGTTTTCATCTTGCCTCTTACAAGTAGCCAGGATATCATATTGTGCGGCCAAAGGGGCCGATCGATTGCTCGGGGGCGGCCGCAAGATCGAGAAGCAAAAACAATGGCTTTGCCGGATGACATCCTCAATGAGGTTTTCTCCTACCTACCGGCCAAGTCCGTTGGCGGCTTCCGAAGCCTGTCGCGCTCATGGCGTGCCGCGCTCTCGTCGCCGCCCTTCGTCGAGCTCCACCGACGCCGGCGGGCCAACAGGCCTGGCGAGCTCAAGCTTTTCTTCGCTTCCAGCACCGAAGAAGAAGAAGAAGATTCCTACTTCCACACGTGGCAGCCCGGCGGCGTGGTCAAGAAACTCACGCCCAACAGTTTTCACCTGATGAATCCTATGACCAGACCCCTTCACGGCCTTGTCCTGACCCGAGGCACCTACGGGGGCGGCTACTACGTCTGCAACCCTAGCACCGGCGAGGTCCTAGCTCTCCCGGACACCGAACCTCCGTCGAAGATGATTTTCCGGTACTCTCCCAAGATACCGTACTATCGGTCGGTAGCATACGGCTTTGGTTACTGCTCGGTGACCGGCGAGTATAAGGTGGTGCGTCTGTTCACCACCTTCGCGCTCGACGACGACGAGTATAGTCCGGTCCTCTGCGAGGTGTTTGTACTCGACGCGCCGGCGTACTGGAGGCCTACCGCGCAACGTCCTCTGGCGGGCATCGCGGAGGAGGAGAACCCCGGCGTGTTCCTTAACGGGTGTGTGCACTTCCTCAGCAGTGACCGTGACATCATTGCATTCGATGTTAGCAATGAGACCTTCGACTTAGTGCAACCACCGCCGGATCTGGAGGATGCTCCGACTATATTGATGACGGAGTTGGATGGGTGCTTATGTGTATGCCACGGAGGTATGGATTACGTCGATGGCATGTTTTATGTGTGGATGTTGAGAAATTATGATCAGCGAAAATGGGAGCAACTCTGCCGCGTCGATCCGAGGATTTGGACCGAACCTCAACGAACGCAGCTGGAGTCACATTTCATTGCTCCACTTGGCATGTTGCACAATGGCGACGATGGACAGATGAAGGTTGTGTTTGGTACAGGCAATGGCAAGGTGTTTTCCCTAGACGTCCCTAACCCCGGAGCACCGGAGATCCTACTATGTGCCGACGGGGAAATTGCTTGCAGCTTTGGGAACTACCGTGAGCCAGTGTTAGGTGTATTCGAGGAGAGCCTCGTGCCCGTGGGACGCACGATTGGGGAGATGGTCTCATCATCACCGATGACCAAAGCATGGTTCGACATTCTCAAGTGGATGCCGACACGATCGGTCGCAGAGTTGCGCCTGGTTTGCAGGGAGTGGCGTGCAATAGTCGAGGACGATCATTTTATTCTCTCCCATGGCGTCCATGCAAACTTGAATAAAAGCCCTCGTGTCATGATAATCATCGATTGCCACGGTGGAAAATATATGGATTTGGATGACTTCATTGATAGAGGTAGAGTACTTGAGGATCTTCCTGATCTAGTATGTTCCCAGCCTTGTGGAGGGCTAAATGTGGGGAGCTGTCATTCTTGGAGTTTCGTGTGCAATCCTGCCATGGGATACTTTGAGAGGATGGAATTTGACAATCCCAACAATGACACTTTCTATGCGGGTCGCATGGGGTTGGGTTACGACTCTGAGAATAATGAGCATGTACTAGTGCAAATGAACTACACCGAGAAGAACTTCACGACGCGAGAATACCAACTTGAGTGCAGCTTGCGGTATGTGAAAGGACGAAAATGGCATTCATTAGACTCTCCTCCTCGATCAATAGCTAATATCCAACCCGCCTACATCGATGGCAAGATTTTCTGGATGGTGGAGCCTAATCTCGGGCCAATTTCTCTATATTGTGAACTCATCACATTCGATGTCAACAAGGAGGAATTTGAGGTTCTTCTAGGTCCTCCATGCGGCAGCCATGTCGATGGGCATGTGTCTATCCTCGAGCTCCAAGGTGCACTCTGCGTGTCTTGTTCGTATACGGACATAAATGCCATTGACATATGGATGATGAAGGACGCTGGCATCTGGTTGAAGGAATATCATATAGATTTGGAAGAGTTCTCGCCTGAGTATTCGTCCGAATGGACTACACCTGTGGCCGTTGATCTGAAAGATGGACGGATTTTGCTCAAGACAGGCTGGTCATTGGGGTATTATGACCCCAAGACGGCGGCGATGGAGACTATTTGCTGGGTGGACTGGGATGATGTTAAGTTCTGTCCTATTATCTGCCATGAAAGTTTAGTCACTAGGTTTGGGCGACAACCCTAGGTTATACTTATGTGGTTCTCAAATATTGTCCTTGAGTGAATTTTTCTTGCCAATACTTTTTTTTTTCAGTTCTTTCTTGATTGCCGGCCGGCTCGTACGGTGCAAAAGTTGGTAGGTTATTCTCTTTTTGGCATCAGATAATGGAACGCATTTTTTTGTGGAAATGAGAGGAACACAGGCGTGATAACTTGGCATACAACTTTTGTTTAAATGAATTGGACAGTATACTGTTTTTCTTTGCAGCGCTGTAGATATTTTTTTTGTTGAATTTACAGTTTAATTTTGAGGAACTTATGCTAATTTTGCTGTGGCAATTGAAGTGCTGGTCGACGTACGGAGGGTGATATATGCAGCAAATGGCCGAAATCAAGGGAGGGAGCATATTTGGTGAATCCATCAGCTATCGTGAATCCGTGTATCCCTTTAATCTCATCCTTTCGTTTTAATCATGAGTCTCCCGTGCAGCAAAACAATATTTTACATTAAAGCGCCCGCCGTTCCATTTGATAACCTATTTCTATTTCAAAAGAACCCTTGAAGTCTCATCCACTATCCTCTCAGCCGAGGCCATGACTCATTTCGTGTTGCCCCAAATCATCTCCTGCTAAATCCCTAGCGCACCTTACCCCGTACCTAAATCTCAATTCAAAGGCTTCGTACGAGGGCAGCCTTGGACTGGATGACACCCTTGACGTCCCCCCGGCGGCGGCAACCAGTAGCAACGACGAAAGCTACCTGCAGACAGCCATCGGCGACGGCAACGAAGGTCCGGATGGCCGTCGCGACGATGAAGCCATGGAGAATTGCCAGCATGCCGCGACGATGACCACTTGTCTTGGATGAGACGCCAACAACCCCTGAACGCCCTCCTACAACTAAGTCAATTCCTTAATAGCATGTACACGTAAGAAGCTGTAGGAGTCTAAGGAGTGCAATGTTCAGATTATTGTAATTCCTTCAGAGAAGATGTACCATGTAGCCTGTAGCGTGTCTCCCTTTTTAGTTTGCAAAAGAATAAGAGACTTTCTGAGTTATGTGTTTGAAGCTAGTAGTGTTAGTAAAGCCTGTGAACTATTTTTAAGAAGCAATTCTTGTCAAAACTTTTGACTTACAGGAAGCAACAAGTCACTGTGGGATGTGTTTCCTGAACATCTACAAATTAAATGACTAGTTCAGTCTTGTGTTTGCGAAAGAACAAGTGAATTTTTAAGTTATGTAGTTGAAGCACGTATTGTTAGTAAAGCTTGTGAACTACTAGAAGTATTCTGCTACGGCTTTGTTCAGTTTTTAGATCAAACCTATAATCAACAAGGAACATTTACCTTGCTTCTTAGTTTATCATGTATAGCAAAAGATTTGACAAACTGCATTGCGTGTTCATGTATGACTGCATCTGTGGCCTCACCTCCACAGGTTAACCATGGCCACCCCTATTTTCTGATCTCTGGTTATCCTCGAAGACACAACTCCTCCACCTCCGGCTATCCGTTGGTTATCTATCTATATATAGAACTGCATGTGCTTGCATATATATATTGACGGACGCATGGGACAACTAATCAAGAGGCTAACAATTAATCCAACTTGCAATAATATAGCTCCATTTCACACACATACGGTTGATTAGTCTTGATCATGGCGAGGCTATTCACCATCGTCTCCTCCTCCTTCATCGTCGTCGTCCTCGTCCTCCTCATTCTTAGTGATGTCTCCCTCGCCCAAACCGCCACCAAAAAGGCCACCAACGCCAACGTCACGAGGTTGTGCGCGGACACGCCCTACCCGGAGCTCTGCGCCTCCATGATCACTTGCTTCAGCGTGACACCTGAAGGCGCGGACGACCACAAACTGGTCGCGATGGCGGCCCTCTCCTCCGCCACCCACCTCCTTGAAGCAGCCGACGACGCGGAACCGGCAGTTCAGAAGGGTAGGCACCCGGGCCTGAGCAAGGACGCCACGGTGTGCTTCGAAACCTGCTACAACGAGATGACCAAGGCAGGTGAAACGCTCGACGACTTGTGCGCGAGCAAAGATGGCTGGGAGGCCGTCGGCGAGGCCCAGCTCCCCCAAATACACGGCCTCATCAAGAAGAACAAGAAGGCACATCTCGAGTATAATTGCGACAAGTGTCGCCAAGGGGACGACAAGAAGATAGCCGACCTTGTGTCCAAGAACAACGTTGCCGAGAAGGCCATGGCTGTCCTGGAGGTGCTCGTCAACAAGCTTGTCAAATAAAGGAAAACCCGCATTGCGTACTACTAGTTGTTGTTAAGTTGTTTGATTATTAGTTTCCTTGATTATGTGGGTATATGGCCATGGTTTTGTTTTCTCAGTTGGCTTTGGCAATAACTCAAACTAAATATATGTTTTTACTAAATATGCACATCATTCTGTTCATTCATCGGTGGAGTGCCTCATGCGTTCTGGAGAATGAACGAATACCCCGAAGTTGCCATTAATAGAAGTTCCCAGCTTCTTAATTTGAACTACGCGGGTTAAACCAAGAGTTTCCTATCAAATTTGTGTTGATCTCAACTAGCTCAAGCAAAAGATCACTAACCATGGTGCTACGTATCGGAGCGCATGGCGGTAATCGGCATGTGACTCCTCCATGGTGGACCGACTGTCTGCAAAGTGATCCGTGTGAGCCATGTGCTCGTGGTATCGAAGTTCGTGGCGGTAGTCCTACCTTGATTCCTCGATATTGCACTTCTACACCCTCCTCCTTATTGTGGTAGGTCTTGACAGAGTGGAGGAGAACGAGATTGTCCTCTTCGATCTCATCATCCCCCGTCTTGAGTCTAGATCATCGACTCTCGTGCATTTGGAGCTCCTGCTCTCAATCGCCTCATCATCCGCAAGCATCGCCACATCTGCCTCTGCCAACTCCTCAGGGTTAGTTTAGATAGATATTACGGTAGAGCTCCCAGACGATTGTGCTGGGGCACACCAAGGTGGGCCGGTCCATCACAACAGGCATTGTCGTGAGGCTTTTAACCATGGTTGTTGGCTCTGATTGAGTAGGAGGTGGGTTCACTATGTTCCAAACTGGATAAATGCATCAACAATGGAGATGAAATGTACCACGATGGTGGTATGGAGAGGAAATTTAACCCCCCGCTTGAAGTCGTGGTGCATTGACATTGGAATTTAGAGAAGGAAATGGAAAAGAAATTCGTACTACATATTATTGCGAGGAGAAGCCACTCTGGGAGATGCACGCCGATAAATATAAGGCCAATCCATTGAAGAGGTCATTTCAATTCATTTATTTTGCATAATAATACGTGTATCATTCATATAACTATCAAAGTGGCCCTCGCAATTGCGAGGGCTAGACCTGTAGCGCATTGAAAGTATCTTTTTTGTTTTTTATCTCATGGAAAAACACTTTTTTTACATCCTTTCATTATATAATACATGATATTGTAGACATTGGGACATTTATAAAGGTGTAAATTTGTTATTTTTTTATGGGACATTTGCGCGGGCTAGCATTTAACAAAGTTAATATCTTATCTTTCTCTATAATAAGAGTATTTTATTTATTTATCTCAATGAACTGAACCAAATGTTGTAATATTCACAAATTTGAGCATTTTTCTAACATTAATTTTTGATATGTATGTTTTCTTTTCTTGTTGATATTTTATTAGGGATGACCCGGGCACACATCCCTTTCCATTATTAATCATAACGGAAAAACAAAAATCCAGCAAAGTTACCCAAAGAAAGAGAGAGGGAAAGGGGGAATGTGATCAACGACGTTGGGAAACCCACCACCTAAAGGCTCGGATCGAGCCCCGGCTATGGGGTGAAAACCCAACGCCATTGCCCATCCAAAAACAGTTCACCATATTACAACCAGACCACACAAAAAGTTCCAGCAGCCCAAGGCTATCACACCACCCAAAATACGACACAACTAAGTCCACATAACCATCTGAAGTTTCAGCGATCTTCACCCCTCACCGCCTCGCATATCCTCATCATCTGGGAAGCATTCGCTTTCAGCATCGCCTCCCCAGCCTTCAAGTCTTCAGTATCCGTCGTTGACGAGGGGGTGACCCCACGACTCCTCTACGAGAGGGTACACGGTTTTTTTTCCTTCTCAGCAGATGCTCGGGGGCTAGGCGCCCTCATGACGCGGCGACGTCAACCTCCTCGTCCACGACTGATCCCTACAATAACTCATGCCTACGGCGCAAGACCCGAGTCGAGCACTTCCTCGGACGAAAACTATTCGACGACGAAGAAGTCTTGAGTCTATGCTCGACTGCAAGCAGTCGAACATAGCCTCGGGGGCTACTTCCATCGGGAGCGCTGACGCGCACCCGACGAGCACTACTCGCGCAACTGACAAGAACGACGGGGTTAGTTTAAAAACAACTTGAGCCTATGCCCGACTCTATGAGTCGCACATAGCCTCGGGGGCTACTCCCATCGGGAGCGCTGACGCGCACCCGACGATGAAACAAGAAGACGAACCAGACTGCAATTTCGATGCTTCATCCAAATACTCCCATCGGGAGCATACTCACGACATCTTCGACCGTTCATCAGCAAATGATCGACACGCACTACGACGGTTACTGCAGATTCGAGTCCCTGCGCGACTCTTCGAGTCCCCCAGTCATTCGGGGGCTACTGACGAGGGGGTGACCCCACGACTCCTCTACGAGAGGGTACCCGGTGCATGTCATGGCTGGCGGCCCACCAGGGGCCCACTCGTGGACAGCGTCATGATGGAATAAGACGTGAAGCCGAAAACTTGAGGCGCAAGACAAGGACTCCTACTTGTAGTCGACTAGGACTCTTGTAAACCCTACCTGGCTATCTATATAAAGCGAGGCAGGGGCACCTCTCTAGACAACCAGAACACAAGGTCTCCACCCCCACACATAGGACTAGACAGATCTCTCTCCTCCAAAGCCCTCACGGCACCTCTGTACATCATCATCAATACAAGATCAGACAAGCAGCATGTAGGGTTTTCCCTCCGGGGGCCTGAAGCTGGGTAAATCGTGCCCCATGTGTCGTTTGTCCTCCATCTAATATCACCTATAACCCTAGCCTTGAGCGCTCCAGCCTTGGCATCCACTGTCGCATCTCCCCCATCAATAATATCGAGCAGGAGCGAGCCTTCCTGTTTGCCGACGAGCTATCGTCCAACCTGTGCCTCTCATGACTAACCCAGGGTCCCTGACCATGGGATTTGCCGGGGTTGATCCCCGTCAGCCGTCGTCTTCTATAGACCTGCCCAATACAATATGTGTGCACAAGTCAAGTAAACCACCTCAAAAAGGGATTTCAAACTTTTAAACTCAAATGTGGCTCTGTTACGACAGTTCCATAAAGCCCAACAAATAGCTCCCAAACCCAGAGTGTACAAATCCCCCCCTTCAGAGAATAAAGCAAAACACCACGCGAAATATAGGCAGATGTTATTAGGACAATAATCGACACCGAAAACGGACGCTACGGTTCTCCAAACCACCCTCGCCACTGGACAAGTAAAGAACAGATGTTCTCTTGTTTCCAAACCTGAACAGGAAAAACATTTGGGATTACCCATCCACTTTCTTTTGATCATCGCCTCACGCGTAAGAACAACATCCTGGTGGAGCTGCCACAAGAATATCTTGATCTTAAGAGGAATTCTGGCATTCCAGACCCATCGATAATCACAACCATGAAGAGAGTTCTTCAGCAATTCATAAACTGATTTTGTTGTAAATTTGTTTTTTTTGCCCTAGACCCCACGACACCTCGTCATCGTCTATCGAGGTACATGTAGCGTGCCAGTATCTCACCACAGCCAACCACTGGTTGCGCAGATCAGTAGTCAGATTACGGCAAAAAAAACTCAACCTCAGTCGCTCCCAAACCTTGCACTACCGTACAGTTTGGAACACGACAAATAGCAAATAACTTAGGGTATACTCTACAGAAAGGCTCATCTCCATCAATCTTTTCATGCCACATCTCAGCCAGGTTTCTAGATTTTACTATAATCTTTCTCCCTTTCATATAAGTGTCCTTCACTTTCATGATCGCTTTTCAGAATGAAGAGTCATTGATTTTCGTTTTGACAGTAGACACACTGTCATTTCTAAAGTATCTGACCCGAACCATGAAAGTGAAGGACACTTATAATGTTATCCACAGTTGATATTTTATTATAAATCTCGTTTTCCTCCATGGCCAACTAACTGGCCGGACCCGTTGCTGGAGGCCATGACTATCGATCGTCGTCCTCTCGATCGAGGAGTTGTTCAACTCCGTGTAGGTTTAGATTCCGTTTTCATCTCAGATATATATATATAGCACAACTCTTGCCTCTTATAAGTAGCCAGGATATCAACGTTGCAGGCAGACCCAGCAACCCCTAGCTAGCTAGCAAACATTGTGCAGCCGCAAGCGATCGCAATTAACAATGGCTTTGCCGGATGACATCCTGAGGGAGGTTTTCTCCTACCTACCGGCCAAGTCCGTCCTCCGCTTCCGAAGCCTGTCGCGCTCATGGGGCGCCACGCTCTCGGCGGCGCCCTTCGTTGATGTCAACCGCCGGCGGTGTGCCAACAAGCCAGGCGACGGCGAGCTCAAGCTTTTCTTCGCTTCCAACACAGGCACCTCTTCTGAAGAAGAAGTAGAAGATTCCTACTTCTACACGTGGCAGCCCGGTGGCGTGGTCAAGAAACTCAGGCCCAACAATTTTCACCTGATGACTCCTATGACCACACCTCTTCACAGCCTCATCCTCACCCGACGCACCTACGGCGAAGGCTACTACGTTTGCAACCCTAGCACCGGCGAGGTCCTAGCTCTCCCGGACACCCAACCTCCGTCGAAAACGGTTTACCGGTACTCTCCCAAGATACCGTATTATCAGTTGGTAGCATACGGCTTTGGTCACTGCTCGGTGACCGGCGAGTATAAGGTGGTGCGTCTATTCACCAACACCGGGCAAGACGACGACGACGAGTACAGTCCGGTCCTCTGTGAGGTGTTTGTACTCGACGCGCCGGCGTACTGGAGGCCTACCGCGCAACGTCCTCCGGCGGGGATTGCGAAGGAGGAGTGATGAGGACATCCCTACTACAACTACTACTTCTCCAACTCTTCATGATGAACAAGCCAATCAAATCCGACTTGGACCTATTACAAGAGCCCGTGCTAAGTTATTAGAACAGCAGGTGAATTTGCTCTTACTCGAGTCTGATGATCGGCTTAGTGAGAATTATATACTACCTAAATCCTTGTGTGTTTGTATGATCAGGTATCAAGGTGAAGACAAGGAACTAGGAGGAGCTGAGGTTCAAGAAGGAGAAGCTAAGGAACAAGGACAAGCTACATGGGAAGAAGAACCTCAAGAAGACAAGGCCAGGAGGGAAAATGCTTCAGGCCGCGGTACTACCGCCCGAGCCGCGGTACTACCGCCCGAGCCGCGGTACTACCGCGCTGCCCGCGGTGCTACCGCGCCATGGTACTACCGGGCCTACTACCGTCTGTGCTACCGCGAGCAACAGAGGAACTACGGAAGTGGTTACGGTACTACTTCATCTACTACCGCGAGCAACTGAGGATTTACGGACGTGGTTACGGTAGTAACCGCGGTACTACCACACCCGCGGTACTACCGCACCAATCACGGTACTACCGTGCTGCCTGCGCGCAGAATCGGGCCTACGGCCCCTGTATCCGAGTCTGGACCCCCTTAGACTATAAATATAAGTCCCCCTACGAGTTTTTAGGCCAGACCACGTTTAGTTAAACCCTAGATATTGAGAATAGCTTCAAGCTTTCCTCTTGAATCATTAAGACTTCAATTCGTATCGATCTGAAGTTCTTCTACTGCAAGTTCTTGTGTGATCTGTTGTTCCACTGGGAATTAGTAGATTGCAATCACCGTCTCGTGGTCGACGGCTACGTTGCGCAAGTGTGTGAAGTTGTGAATATCCAAGGGGTAGAGAGGTGTCGCATTGGCAACAGGGATCTAGCGAGGAGAGTTCATCGGCTATCCACAAGTTATCTATCATCGCTCTCATATTCACCGTTCGCTTACTGAGAAGATCGGGCCACCCCATATCATCTTGGTATCAGATTTCCAGTGTTTCCTCGGTAAGCATCCACCAAATCCATCTATTAGATCGTTTTTGTTTTCGTCCTATCCAGAAAAAGGCATACAAAAATATTAGGGTTTCTAGTTTTGCCATAACTTAGATTGCATCGGAGTCATTGTTTTAGTTTGCTGTTTCGTTGTGTTCTTCCCAAAAAAAAATTCTCCGCGGTGCGACATATTGTGGCCTAAAGAGAAAAGTTACTGTAGCAAAATCAAAATTGATGTAGCAGTACTGTAGCAATTTCGTCCAGTTTGGAATAGTGTCAAAAAAAAGAGAGAAAGAAGTGTGATTCAAAAAAAAAGAGTTATCCAAGAAGTGTAAAGAGTTATACAAGTGTTAGAAAAGACATATCATTGTGGTGATCTTTTGAGAGGCCTGTCTTTCGTTTGTCTCCACTGTGTGAGTTTTTCCTTTGGGTTTGTATCACACGATCAACACTAGGACTTGACTTTGGTGTAGTTAGGGTGTCATACCTATAGCCCCACCACATATATCCTGCTTTGTCGTGTGTTTACTCTTTTACTCGGGTATTCACTTCATCACATCCGTGCACTAGTCCTCCATCCGAATGGGTACGCATTACTATTCACTTTGGAACGGTAAGATTCACCTTATCTTGTCAGTCTTGAGTGAGTTGTGAGTGTCCACCAAAAGATTTTGATTTAGTGCACTAACCTACTAATCATGTCTCAAAGTGGTTTTGATGTGATGCAGAAACAGGACAAGGATGCGCCAGTTACATGGGAGGCATATGAAGGTCTCCGTGATCACTTGACTGGGATGTTTACTAAATCCGCTGATGCGATTGATACAAATGTTCAAGCAGTTCAACTGAAAGTGGACGCGACTGAAGCTGCAGTCACCACTATGCAACAACAACTTACTGCTATACAACAGAGCCTACAACAAATGACTACATCTGTCACGGGCATACAAGCAGCTATTGTACAACGCCAACCTGACGCTCAGGAAGATGATGGTAGTGTCCATGGTGACAATGCTGATTTCAGGGGCAATCAAGGCCGTGGGCGTGGTCTTCAAGGGCCGGGTCGCCAACCTCCACTTGGTCTTGGTGCGCGCCGTATACCTATTCAGGAAGAAGATGTCTTGAGCAAGCCCAAGTTTAACATCCCCAAATTTGAAGGTTCCACGGATGTGGAAGAATACCTCACATGGGAGCTTAAGATGGAAAAATTATGGCGTTTGCATGATTATCCGGAGGACAAGAAGATCAAGATTGCTTCGTCCGAGTTTGACGGTTATGCCTTGCGTTGGTGGGAGAGTGTGTTGACTGAGATACAAGAAACCAATGGGCAGCCTATTCGTACATGGCGTGACATGAAGGCGACCATGAAAGCTCGGTTTGTTCCCACTAATTACTTACGGACAGTTTTTGATAAATTGCAACAATTGAAGCAAGGTACTATGTCCGTTGATGCATACTATATGGAGATGGAGATGTTGCTGCAACGTGCACGAGTTCGTGAAGAGGTTGAGATGACCATGCAACGTTTTCTCCATGGGCTGAAATTTACTATCAAGAGTATTGTGCGGAATCACCAATACTATAATATGAATGATTTATTGCATCTTGCAAGGGAGGTTGAATCCCAGCTTGCAGAAGAGGCACAATTAAAGTCACGATACTCCACATCTAGCAGATTTTCTCCAAGGACATCGTCTGCCGCGCCTATGGAGAATTCTGGTGCCAATACTCGTGCTTCTTCATCAGTTTCCAAGCCAGCCTCCAATGGTTCTATGGCCAAGAAGCCAGCTGCTCCTGCCACTAGTGCAGGCTCCAACATGTTTACAACTCGCAATCGCGAGATCACTTGTCATGCTTGCGGTAATCCGGGTCACTTCAAGAGAGATTGCCCGAACAGAAAGGTCATGTTTGTTAATGAAGATACCGGCGAGTATGAAACTGGTGATGATGAAGATCCTTCTGCCTTCGATGACGAGGGATATCATAGTGAAGAAGGCATGGATGCTTTTCCATCGCATGCTCCTACTATTGTTGTGTCACAACGTGCTCTTACAGTGCATCCACATGTTGATTCTCAGCGCTGTAATTTGTTCCAAACCAAGGCACTTGTTGGTCCCAACAAAGCTTGCAAAGTGATTATTGATGGAGGTAGCTGCCGCAACCTCGCAAGCAAGGAGTTATGTGCCAAGCTCAATCTGAAATACTCACCTCACCCGAATCCTTATTATGTCCAATGGTTGAGTGACAGTGGTGAGATGAAGGTAAATCACATGGTGCGCGTAAATTTTGAGATAGGCCCATACAAGGATTTCATCGATTTTGATGTGGTGCCTATAACAGCTTGCCATCTCTTATTGGGTCGGCCGTGGTTATATGATCGCCATGTGCAACACAATGGCCGAGCCAATACATATCATTTGGAGTTCAAGGGCAAGAAAGTTAATCTCCATCCTATGTCCCCACAGCAAATTGTGAATGAGTCTCGTCAGAAGGTAGAGGTGAATGTAGAACCTACACGAGAGAACAATGTAATAGCTGTGCGTGATAATATAACGAAAAGTGCGAGAGAGACTAGTTTGCTTACATTAGCCACCAAAGAAGACATGAGAGAATTTAGTGAGGATCCTACAGCCATACCTCTTGTACTCATGTATAAAGGCGAGGTGTTGGTTTCTAATGATAACCATCCTATTTCTTCTGGTGTGTCTACTGTTTTGCAGGATTATGATGATGTGTTTCCGGCGGAGGTTCCAGCGGGATTACCACCCTTGCGTGGTATTGAGCACAAAATTGATCTTATACCGGGTGCAACTTTGCCTAACCGGGCACCATATAGGACAAACCCCCAAGAGACGAAGGAAATTCAGCAACAAGTACAAGCGCTTCTGGATAAAGGGTATATTCGTGTCAGCCTTAGCCCTTGTGCTGTTCCTGTTATTTTGGTTCCTAAGAAAGATGGTACATGGCGTATGTGTGTAGATTGTAGAGAAAGGACAAGAATGGCGTTCATCATTACACTCTCCTCCTCGACCAGTAGCTAATATCCAACCCACCCACATCGATGGTAAGATTTTCTGGATGGTGGAGCCTAATCTCGGGCCAATTTCTCTATATTGTGAACTCATCACATTCGATGTCAACAAGGAGGAATTTGAGGTTCTTCTAGGTCCTCCATGCGGCAGCCATGTCAATGGGCATGTGTCCATCCTCGAGATCCAAGGTGCACTCTGCGTGTCTTGTTCCTACACAGACTTGAATGCCATCGACATATGGATGATGAAGGACGTCGACATCTGGTTGAAGGAATACCATATAGATTTGCAAGGGTTCTCGCCTGAGTATTCGTCCGAGTGGACTACACCTTTGGCCGTTGATCTGAAAGATGGACGGATTTTGCTCAACACGGGCTGGTCATTGGGGTACTATGACCCCAAGACGGCGACGATGGAGACCATCTGCAGGGTGGACCGGGATGACTCCTTCAAGTTTTGTCCTGTTATCTGCCATGAAAGTTTAATCAATAGGTTTGGGTGACGACCCTAGATTAATTATGTACTACCTCCGATCCATAATAAGTGTCGCTCATCTAGTACAAAGTTTGTACTGACTTAGTACAAAATCTGCGACACTTATTATGGATCGGAGGGAGTAGTTCTTAAATATATGTCCTTGAGTGAATTGTGCTTGCCAAGACCCTTTTTCCTGTCTTTCCTTATTTATGGGGCAACAAAAAGATGGACAAAACTGGAAGATGGACGTATGCCCGCGTTGCTGCATGCATGGACCGAGCTTCCTATTACTTGACGTAGATTTTGTCTAGATACAGAATATTTTTTCATCTACGTAGATCGGTGGCACATCAAGGACTGGTCTAGGAGGAGGGTCTATATTGCACGCCAATATTGGCAATGTACACTCAATTAAGTTGGTACTCTCATGTTGCATATCAGCAGAATCCAGTGTGTGTTGGAAACGTTTGCCACCATCTGTTGTTGGTTTGCTGCCTACCGTTCGCAGCATGCATCTGTGGCCTCACCTCCACAGGTTAACCATGGCCACCCCTCTCTAACCCCTATTTTATGATCTCTGGTTATCCTCCAAGACACAGCTCCTCCACCTCCGGCTATCCGTTGGTTGTCTATCTATATATAGCACTGCATGTGCTTACATATATATTGAGAGACGCATGGGACAACTAATCAACAATTAATCCAACTTGCAGTAATATAGCTCCATTCCACACAAGTACGATCGATCAATCTGCGCATCAGCTGGCCATGGGGAGGCTCTTCACCATCGTCTCCTCCTCCTTCCTCATCGTCGTCCTCCTCCTCCTTAGTGATGTCTCCCTCGCCCAAACCGCCACCAAAGAGGCCAACAACGCCAACGTCACGAGGTTGTGCGCCGACACGCCCTACCCGGAGCTCTGCGCCTCCATGATCACGCGCTACGACGCGAGCCGACAACATGCCGACGACCCAAAACTGGTGGGAATGGCGGCCCTCTCCTCCTCCACCTACCTCCTCGAAGCGTCCGGCGACGCGAGCCCGTCCGTTCAGAGGTCTAGGCACCCGGGCCTGAGCAAGGACGCCACGGTCTGCTTCGAAACCTGCTACAAGGAGATGACCAAGGCCGGCGAAACGCTCGACAAGTTGTGCGTGAGCAAAGAGGGCTGGGACTCCATCGGCATGGCTCAGCTCCCCGCAATCCACGGCTTCATCAAGGAGAACAAGGATGCACATCTCGAGTATAATTGCGACAAGTGTCGCCAAGGGGATGACAAGAAGATAAGTGACTATGTCTCCAAGAACAACGACGCAGAGAAGGCCATGGCTGTCCTGGAGGTGCTCGTCAACAAGGTTGTCAAATAAAGGAAAAACCGCATTGCGTACTACTAGTTGTTGTTAAGTTGTTTGATTATTAGTTTCCTTGATTATGTGGGCTTTGGAAATATGGTTTTGTTTTCTCAGTTGGCTTTGGAAATAACACAAACTAACTATATGTTTCTACTAAATGTGCATATCATTTTGTTCATTCATCGGTCGAGTGACCTCGTGCGTTCTGGAGAAGAACGAATACCCTTAAGTTGCCATTAATAGAAGTTCCCAGCTTCTTAATTTCAACTATTTATTGAACTACGCGGGTTAAACGAAGAGTTTCCTATCAAATTTGTGTTGATTTCAACTAGCTCAAGCAAAAGATCACTAGCCATTGTGCTACGTACCGGAGTGCATGGAGGTAATCGACATATGTGACTCCTTCATGGTGGATCGCCTGCCTATAAAGTGATCCATGCGAGCCACGTGCTCGTCGATCATACCGAAGTTCGTGGTGGCAGTCCTATCGTGGCTCTTTGATAGTGCATTGCTACACCCCCACCCTCCTTATTGTGGTAAGTCTTGATAGAGCGGAGGAGCACGAGGTTGTCCTCTTCGATCTCATCCTCCTCCATCTTGAGTCTAGATCATCTACTCTGGGTGCATTTGGAGCTCCTGCTCTCAATCGTCTCATCATCCGCAAGCATCCCGACCTCTATCTCTGCCAACTCCTCTAGGTTAGTTTAGATAGATCTTACGGTGGAGCTCCCAGACGATTGTGCTGGGGCGCACCAAGGTGGCGCGGTCCATCACGGTAGGCATTGTCGTGAGGCTCCTAACCATGGCCGTCAGCTCTGATTGAGTAGGGGGTGGGTTCACTAGGGTCCAAACTGGATAAATGCATCGACAGTGAAGGTGAAATGTACGATTTTACAGTGGATCTCCCGGACGATTGTGACAAATCGATTTAACTGAGCTACCAGCCATAACCGGCACAATTTTATCTATTGTATGTATATAGGACGCATCTGTCTTGTACACCAACCGTTCATAAATATAGGACATTTTAGATCACTATTTTAGTGATCTAAAACGTTTTATATTAGTTTACGGAAGAAATACGTAGCTAGTACCTACCCGAGGAAAAAAAGTATGTGTACAGAAAGAAAAAGGAAAAGGCCACTAAGGCCATGTACAACGGCAGGTGCCTACACAGGTGCTTGAGAAAAAATCCCGGTTTTTTTGTAGAGAAAGGACTGCACGAGTGCTTAGAATGGAAGGGAGAAGCAAAACTTTGCTTCCGGTGCTAGCCGGTGCTTAGGAGAATAACTGCTTCAAAAACAAGTCATGCATGTTGTACCACAGTGTCTTCATCGGCAGAAAAAGAACAGAAAATAGCCTAACAAGCACCCTATAAAAAGCATTCCCCATAGTGGAGCAAACAAAATCCATAGATGCTACAACACATAGTTAGCACCGGCGGAGAAGCACGTGCGTTGTACAAGGCCTAAGAGGTGCTATCTTGCAAAACAGAATCCTCGAGAGAAAAATCCAGTGCTAGAAATCCATCCTTGGAAAAAGAAACACGGTGAAGAAAGAAATGAAAAAGAAAAGAAAATCGTTCAATACTTAACAGATCAATAAGTGAATGAATAAACTGTGAGAATTGACCAAGCACTAGTTCAACGGAAAGTCGAAGTGCATAAATTTTGGAAATTAATCAGGAGACCCATGATCTTGATTTTTTTTTTCTTCTGAGAGAAATAGGGAGGAAAAGAGATTATATATAGCGAAAGAAAGAGGGAAAGAAAATGTGGTGGTGAGTGACCCCGCTGCGTCTGCCACCACGCATCCATCCTTGAGAGAGAGAGTTTGGTGTGGTTGTGGTTGTGTGGCGTCACGCAAGCCTACCAAAATCCTTGCACATTTCTTCTTCCTCTCTTTCTTCTTTTCATCCTATTCTTCCTCAGCTCTGAACCTTCCTTCCTTCTCACCCTCTTCCTCCTCCTGTTGATTCTACAAGAAGCAATCCAGTGAGCAGACTTCTTCTTCTTCTTCTTACCGGGCTCGGGTGCTCGCGCCGACTCTGTGTGGGGATCTGATCTGAAGAAGCTTCCGAGGTAAGTAGTGAGGATTGCTGCTTGATTAATTATTACCTCAGCTCCTAGGTAAACTTGGTTAATTTTCTTGCTGGTACCTTCAGATTGGCCATTTGCATGCATGCTGACCCGGAGTTGGTTCAATTCCTCCATTTGCTCACTGTGTCTTTGTGGAGGATTTATATTAGTGCGAAAGTATGAGAGTGTTCAGGTGTTTGGGGAAGCCAAAAACATAGAAATCATTCAGGTACTGTTGGGTAGGGAGGGAAGAAGAAGAGGACATTTTTTAATTTTTTTTAATTTTAAAATAAAAAATATGAAAAAAGCGGGGCATTCCGAGAATTGAACTCGGGACCTCTCGCACCCTAAGCGAGAATCATACCACTAGACCAAATGCCCTTTGCTGTTTGTTTTTCTTGTCAATATTGTTTCTTCTTAACTACTACAGTTCTCGATGCCTTTTGCTTAAATTTTCAGACAAGTATGTAGTGTTGAAGATAAGATTCAGTCAGTGTTACAGAGTCCTCTGTTTTTTGGTACTACATACTGTGATTGTCTAGACTCCAGACAAATAAACGGTTCTTCATCCACCATGCAGGCCAGAGACAAGTCTATCCATCCATCTTGGATTCTTGGGGGTTGTCCGGTCGTGGTGACCCATCCATCTATCGATCTCCATGATGAATGTGCTCTCCAGCGGCCACCCACAGAACCTGCGCATAACCCATCGTCACCACCACCACCATGACATATGTCCAGGACGGAGCAGCTCAGCCCAGCTCGCGTCAGTTAACTATGATCCTCCTACCAGTACCAGGATGATGTACTGCAGGCCTTCTTCTTCTTCTTCTACCTCCTTCCGCCGAGGCGCCGTCATCGCGGTTAGAGCCGTCGCCGACGACGGAGGCGAATCCAGCAGTGGCAACAACGACGATGAAGAAGAAGAGAAGCGAAGAAAAGATAAAGACGAGGTGTGTTTGACTGACTCACTGACAATGTCACGCTGGTCTCGTTGTGTGCTAATGAGCTGCTGACGCATGCAGGGGACGTCGTCGTCGTCGGAGTCGGCGAGGAGGAACAGGGAGGACCTGGAGCGGCTGGTGGGCGCGCCCTCCGACGACGGATTCAGCGGCCTCGACCTCGCCACGCTCATCCGGAAGCGCTACGGCCGGAGCTACGACGTGACGCTCATCCGGAAGCAGTTCATGGGGCGGAACCTGCTGGCCATGAACGTGATGTGGAAGTACCGGGAGCAGCGGTCCTTCCCGCTGACGGAGGAGGAGTACCTGCTCCGGCTCGACGACGTCGCCAACACGCTCCGCTCATGGGGCGCCGTCGCCCACGTCCGCAACTCGCTCGAGACCACCAAGGACCGCCCCCGCATCGGCAAGGCCGTCAGCATCTTCATCGACGTCGACTCCGCCGGCGGCGGCAAGCGCTCCGACGAGTGGATCTACAAGTAGTCGTGACTCAGGTCAAACCACTTCATCGATCGTCGTCCAGCTTAGGGGTGACGCGTCTGCTGTAAAAAAAACATGTATGTGATCCAATCGTATGTGATCGTCCATCTATATCTCACATTAGCATCGTGTCTCCACGTCAAGTTCAGATGTTCTTTCATCACAGCTTAGCGTTGCTAAACAGTAACATGACAGTTATACGTAAAGTTTACTGGAATTGCAGTTTAGGTAAGTCAATTTTTATGCGAGGAAGAGGAGAAAATGCTCGAAAATTGCAGATTTAACGAAGTCTTAATCGATGATGCAGTCATTAGATCATGGAGTCTTAAAAAAGGAAAATGATCTCCCTCAACCGGTGGATCACGCGCAATGCGCTGATCACCTTCGTCCATCTGATGCTGCGACGAAAGTGGTGGCACGTAGGGCATCTCTGAGAGCGCACACATACGATGCGTAGACTGACGTGGGGGTGAAGCTCTTGTCCTCAATTCAGTATGCAAGGCACATGGGGACTTTCAACTCCATGAGCATCATCAGGTGATCGCGTACAAATGATAGCATTATAATACCTCACAGCTTACCTTCAAAACGCCTCAGCTAGGACATGTCGTCTAAGTATGGTACATGACGTTGACTCTTCATCCGCCGCATAAATGCAAGAACCTCCTCCTCCGCACCGAGTACAATGCCACCCAGTATTTGAAGAGTTAAACACTTGCACCTTATGAAAATGTGCACATATTAACTACATGATACTTACTACATGGTGTCGGGTTTCCGCAATAGAGGCAATGGGTGTACATGTCGATTGTGACAAGAAGGATAATCTTCTGAGTCGCTGAAACCAAGTAAATTCTCGATGCGTGGCAGACTATGCAGATAGGCCTCGAAATGTCTTCGGCACAGTCTTTCGTCTGCCAGGTAGTACCTATCTGTCGATACAGAGGAAGTATTTGTTTGATTTTCGAGATTCTAGGAATATGTTATTGGATCTCTTATTTCATTTTTGCATCCATTTGCAAGCTTTGCGGATTGACATATCGATTGGAAGATCAAGGTTGAAGTTGGAACAGCCGTTGGATCACAGAGTGAACGGACGAGATCATTCCTCTTTTCACTCATCTTATACCAGTGGCCTCGCGAAAGCTGCTAAACCCATTGCCCAGATCTCGCGTCTCCCCTCTCCTCCAAACCCTTCCCCAATGGCCGCCGCCGCCGCGCTCCGCCGGGCCCTCTCTCCGGCCCCGGCGCTCCTCCTCCGCCGCCAGGTCCTCGTGCGCCTCCTCTCCGCGCAGACCCAGTCCTCCACCGCCCCCACCACCAGCCCCGCCGAGCTCGCCCGCATCAAGAACTCGATCCGCAGCGCCGCCACGCCGCCGGAAGAGCTCGCCGCCCTCTTCATGACAGGCCTCCCGCACCAGCCCTTCCTCGGAGACCGCCCCATCTTCTCCCTCGCCGTGTCCCGCCTCGCGGCCGCCGGCCGCCGCGACCTCGTCGCCTCCGTGCTCTCCGCCTCCCTCACCACCCTCCCGGCGCCGCACCCCTCCGAGGGCTTCCTGCTCCGCCTCATCGGGCTCTACGCCTCCGCCGGGATGCCCGACCAATGCCTCTCCACCTTCCGCCTCGTCGTGCCCCCCTCCGACCGCGCCCTTTCCGCGCTCCTCGCCGCCTACTACGACGTCGGCCAGCACGCTCGCGCCGTCCAGGCCTTCCGCGAACTCTCCGCCGAGCTCTCCATCGCGCCGGGCGTCGTCTCCCACAACGTGCTCCTCAGGTGTATGGTTGCCACGGGGGACGTAGCCGGCGCCCGCCAAGTGTTCGACGGAATGCCCGACAAGGCCAATTTGCAGCCGGACATAGTCTCCTGCAACGAGATCCTCAAGGGGTACCTCAATACAGGCGACTACGCCGCGTTTGACCTGCTGCTCAAGGAGGTCACCGGCGGCAAGAAGCGGCTCAAGCCCATAGTCACCACCTACAACCTCCGGATGTCTGCCCTGTGTGCCAAGGGCAGGAGCTTCGAGGCGGAGGAGCTGCTGGACGCCATGGGCGCCAACGGTGTCCCGCCTAACCGGGAGGGCTTCAACACTGTCATCAGGGGGCTCTGCACGGAGGGGAAGGTGGATGCTGCGGTGGCGCTGTTCAAGAGGATGCCGGAGGTGCCCAGGCCCAACGGGAAAGGCGTGTCGCCCAACTTCGAGACCTACATCATGCTGCTCGAGGCGCTGGTCGAAAAGAACGCGTTTGTCCCTGCGCTGGAGGTGTGCAAGGAGTGCCTCACAAACAAGTGGGCGCCGCCGTTCCAGACCGTCAAGGGTCTGATCCAAGGGCTGGTGAAGAGCAGGAAAGTGAAGCATGCCAAGGAGCTCGGCATGGCGATGAAGAAGGCTGCCAAGGGTGATGCCAAGGAGGAGTGGGAGAAGGTCGAGGCTGCCGCCTTCCAGCTCGCGCTCGCGGAGATGAAAGCCTAACTCACCACTTGGGTCAGTATGTTGCATAAGCAGACGATAGGCCATATTTTCTTTTTGCTTGAACCCAGTTAGCCGTTCCAGTTTCTTCATGAGCTTGTGGCCGCCAACTCTAGCAGATCTCTTGGTTCAGTGCTCAATAAGAAGATAGATCTTCTCTTCATGAGGTCTGCTGTCGCCTGTAGGTGTGCGTTAAACTCTAGTTACTAGATGCAGTTTGTACCACTTCTTTTATCACAACTCATCTCTTGGTGCTTTATATGTTGTGCGCTGTGCAACTTCGGGGGGCAGTCCTCCTACCAAGTATTTATGATTCAACTCTCATCTTTGTTCTTATCAATTATATTCTCATGTATGACATTTTGGTTCAGGGCATATGATGGTTCTTTTCTCATGTAAGGTATTTGCGTTTCGAGTAATTATATATTGTGCTCTGTGTAACTTTGGGGGCAGTGGGCACCTTCTGAACTTGTAGGTCTCAACAATCCAAGCGCTATACAGAAATCCTATATGTTGCCCTTGCACTGCTCATTCAAGGGATTGAATGAATGCATTGTTTGATTCATAGTTCAGCATGTAGGATGCCTGAGAGGAGACTCAAAACTGCCCTTTCATTTGGCTGTACTGTTGCCTGTTTGGTAGCCATGTAGCTTCAGTTACCAGTTTTATTGCATTGGATGATGCAAAATTTCCATGTTCTTTGTTGCATCTAGCTTTATATATTGTACTTTGTGAAACTAGGGTGAGCAAGTCAAGCTTTACATGAACATCATAGATGCTACCTTTGTATTTCTTGGCCACCTTTATAATGTACCAAAGTTAATAACTGATATATACGGAGTTGGATTCAGAAGTCTTGCCACTATGTATGTCAAGTATGATGTGTGCAGACTCATTGCAACATCTCTTCTTCTCATGTGCCCTGCCTGAGCATATTTGGTCAGTGGTTAACTAGCTGCTAAGTGGGAATAATCAGTTTCAGTTCTCCAATTGAATCCCTTGGGTATAATGAATGTTGGTGCCGGTTCTCTCTTTTGCGAGTATGTTGGAACTGTTTCCTTTTTGTTTTTGTGAATAAGTTGTAACCGATTCTCGGGCAACTTGTTTGTGAAAAAAGGCTTTATTGTTGTTGTTATTATTGCTGCTGCTGTTGGAACTGAATCTTAGTCTTTGCTGGTGCTGATATGAAAGTTGTGATGATCGGGTTGTGCGACGAGAGCTCTGTTTTTTGGCTGTATGGAGAAGAAAAAACAAATCTTGCTGTTAATCTTACTGCTATGTTGTTTTATTTATGTCCAATTTGGCTTCCACGGAGGCGGTTGAGGTTGTCGGACCCATCCGCCAGTAATGGAATGTTATGTGGCAGGCCTGCTGAGGTGGATAAACTGCATGTTAAGATTAATAAGATAGTGAACATAGGTTTCTTAGGTATATAGGATCGAAACAGGTCAAAGAAATGGAAGAGAAGCTAGCAGTATCTCTTAAATATCTATTAAATAGCCTGTAAGTTGAATCCCTTTAAGTTATTGTTTCCTAGGGCTGTGGTGCATCGTGGGAAATAGTAGTGGCCTGAGAGAGAGAGATCGAGGGGTTGCTTTCGTGTGTACGTTCATCTTGGCTTTGTTGCTGCTCCCTGATGTTGTTTCCTGCTTCATTCATAGGGGAAACTGACTGAACTGGGTTGGGTTTGTGTGTGTGTGTGTGTGGGGGGCACAACTAGGGTGAGCTAACTTATCTTTACGCAACTGTAACTTTGCATGCTTTGACAACAGAAATAGGATATTAAGCAGCAAGATGAGGTGTTGTTTTTTCACCAGGGAAGAATGTGTAATCTTCTCGTAAAGAAAATAACATTGCACTCCCGTTGCGAGAGGGGAAATTGCCGGCTGCACGTCTGATATTTTTCTATGGATCAAACACATTTTTCAAAAAGAAAAATTGTGGAGAAAAGACAAACGGAATCCATGGGAGTGGAACGTAGCTAGGCCAAAACGAAGAGCTTAGCCCTCCTACGTTATGAGAACATCGACATATACGTGTGGGCGGCTCATTCTTGCAACGATGGTTTTTGTATGGTGGTCCACGGATCTCGATGTGATTTTTACCATGTTTGGATGCTTTGTACTATCGATGAATTTTTATAATAGATCTATGTAACCACAAAAAAATTAAAAACCTACATGCACTTCAATAATTTTGGAAATCACATCTTTATTCGCTTGAGCAATTAGCAAAGTACAAATTGATAGGAAAACTTATTACAGGCAATTGGCGCTGCAGGCATCATAGCTGTCATAGCAACTATCTTTAGGAGCAGCAAAATAATCGCAGCACCACTCGTCTGGCTGTGGCCACGTCAACTTCTTTTTCTTACAATCAGGGCTACCATTAGGCTGTATATTGTTCTTCATGTTGTCAATGCTCCTTCCTGATGTGAAAATAAAGTAAGTTTATATCGTCTCAATATGAACGTAATTTCATTTTACATATGAACTTGCAAATATTGTATACGAGAAGGAAAACAGTCTCGATCTCCAAGGGTGAATACTCAAGGTTGATGAACTAAACCTTGAAAATAAAGATGAACACTGAAATTTCACAAAAAATTATGTACAAGTGTTAATTACCATGGACCGGGCGAAGGAAGTACCAAGCAACTCATGAGAATCAAGGAAAGCATGAGGAGAACTTGGCCATTGTGCTTGATGTGGGTCGCCATAATGTGACAACCTCACTTGGTTTTGATATCTATGACTTACTTCCTCGCGTTCATATATATAGTACAATTGTAACTATGTATTTATCTCCATTTCCAAATATAGCTAACAAATTTTTTAATTGGTTTTAAATGCCATAGCTAAAGATGGGTAGTTTTAAATGTCATAGATAAATAAGTTTTTAATGCCTAAGCATAAGATTGGGTAGTTTTAAATGTCATAGCTAAACATAGTGTATATTTAATTTCATGGCTAAAGAACGGTCTATTTCAAATGTTCACTCTGTTATTTGTTTACCAGGTGACATAAAAAAATGGAATATTTTTATGGTAAGCATTATCTTTCATTAGTGTGAAAACAACAAGTGTGACTTTCAACAAGTAGTTCACATATTCACTTGTCTTTCATGTTAATGGATATGTTAATATTAAAATGATACCAATTATAGTCGACTTATGCAACGATACAACATTAAGACATAGTCGGGATATTTATGATACACACAACAAGATATATTTTTTTACCTAATTTTTACCTAATAATAAAGGAAGGTGTGTTTCTTCCTTATTTTGGTACGTCATTGTATTTGCCCTTGATGTTACAGCAAATTACGGCACAATGCCACACCGAAGTCAGTAAAATGGTTCGTCAAACCTGTTTCGTAGGTCGCCTCGAGCTAACACGCTGCTTCAGCTTGTGTTTCCTACGTTCCTCGGCTGGGTCACGTCTACTTGGGCTTTGGGCCTTCAGCTGGTGCTCAACGCTCCCTCATGTGTAAATAAGAAAAGAAGTAAATTTGTAACCTAACCCAGCCAATTACCAACCGGCCTAGCTTATTAATTACTTCAATAGTACCACGTCGCTGCTTTACATGTATTTTTATTAATTTAAATATGCCAGCAAGTAGACAATCAACAAGACGATTTGAAAATTAACCAAAACTGAGAGTTAAGTGTCGGTCCAATTTATCGTAGGTAAATATAAGGGTACACATCGTCCTTACTCGTGCACACTCGGGATCAACTTTCCGGTTGGTCACCCACACCAAGATTACTCCAAGCCTAGCACGCTTAACTTGGTAGTTCTTTCTTATTGAGATCCTAGGTTGTTACATCTTTTTGAAGCATTGAACAGTAGGAAAGGCTCCTACTGACCTTTTCTACATTTTCAATTAAATAAAAGAATTATAAATTACATGGTTACACTCACATCAACCTCAGACCCCAACCACAGGTGACAAGTAGCTAAGAATCTAGACTATTACACAAAATATTGTTAAACACGATCAACACTGGATTGACCCTGTGCTTGAGGTTTTTCAAATCCCCTTTGAGCATGCTTGCCCACACCTCCACCTCAGGAGTGCTTCCCTCAAAATATTTATTATTTCTAACTTTCCAGATGTTCCAAGAAGCCAAAATGACAGTTTCTTGAAAGAGTGGATTTCTCCATGATGTTGCAGCTTCATTCATCATCTCCTGTGTACCAGCATTCCCATTCCATACAATGTTGAACTTCTCCCAACATTTTAAACTGAAAAGACAGTGGACTGGGTTGGGTTTGTGTGTGTGTGTGGCACAACTATTGTGAGCTAAATTACCTTTACGCAACTGTAACTTTGCAAGGTTTGACAACAGAAATAGGATACTAAGCATCAAGTTGAGGTGTTTTTTTTTCACCAGGGAAGAATGTGAAATCTTCTCGTAAAGAAATAACATTGCCCTCCCGCTGATACGTCTCAAACGTATCGATAATTTCTTCTCGCTCCATGCATGTTTTGTGTGATATTGCTATGATCTAGATACACTTCCATACACTTTTGATCATATCTGGATTACCTACTAACTCAGTGCACCCCAGTGCCAGTTCCTGTTTTTTGCTGCTTTTCTATTCCAGGTTTCCCCCATATTAAAAATGCTCCAAAAATTTGGGAAAATCGGATAAAAAATCAGGGCAACGGAGTCTTCCAGAAGCACCCAAGTGGGGCCAGAGGGCCACCACCAGGGGCCCAGGCGGCCACCTGGCACGGCCAGGGGGGCGCCTAGACCCCTGGCTGCCCCCCTTCTCCTATTTATTCTTCGTCACAGGGAAACTCCGAAAAGAGAACCGTAATTCGCAATCTCGCATATGTTCTGCCGCCGCCGCGCTTCCAAGATAGGGAGCACCGGGAGCTTCTCCTCCACCATGGACGCTCCCCGGATGTGCCGTGAGTAGTCTACCTTGGACCATGGGTCCGTGATCAGTAGCTATGTGATGTTCTCCTCCCCTCTTTGTTCTTCATGGTTTAGACCTCTTGAGTTGCCATACATGATCGAGGCACATATGTAATTCTTCTGTTGTTGCTATGTTGAGTTTGATGGGATCCGCTGGATTATGAGATTATGCTCAGATCGTGATAGAGTAATATATTTGGTTTTGATCTCTTATATTTTTGTTCCTAAGTAATTCTTGCATGTTCTCCGTTGCAGTTTATTGCTTTGGCCAAGTTGTGGATAGTAACTCCAAGAGGGAACGTTATGCTCGATGGTGGGTACATGCCCCCTGATGACACGCTTGATTGACAGAAACATGAGTCTAGGGGATATGTTGTGGCCACAAGGGGGAAAACAACGGTGCTTGTAACCGCGGTTGCAAGGATTGTTTACTTTACGCAAAGTTATTTTAATGCAGTTGTCTGTTGCTTTGGGTTTACACTTTGGGTGGGACTCGCAACTTAATACCATCGAGATGTTCTGGATAGATATCTCAAGGTGGATGATTAGTAGTAGATGTAGATGGATTTCAGTCTACTTATTTTAGCGTACCGACCATACTTATGAGCCTCTTCCTTTCTTTTGTAGCATAGTTAGCATTGCGGTGCGTTTATAATCCTGTCAATTGCCCATCTGTAATTCGTTTACCTCGCATAGCAGTTTTATCGTCTTTTGGGAGAGAGACATCACTAGTGAAAATCACGGGACTCCGATCCATATTCTCATCGTTGTTTACAAGCCTATTTCCTTGTCAGTATTTACTTTCAGTTGTTGTCATTATCATTATCACTTGTGTGTTTGATCCTTTGTAAACAACAAGACCGGAGAGATTGACAACCTCTCTGAACTTCGTTGGGGGCAAAGTTAATTGTATTGTGTGCAGGTCCAGGAGAAGCAAGTGATTCTTTTCAGACGGCGCATCACTTGCCGATCCACCTGCTTATCATTGCCGGAGTCCTACGGGAGACAAACCCTATCCTCTACATAGGGGAAATTTGCTGCTATCCTACATCTCACCTTCCACTTGGGGTAACCAACGAAGGGCGAGAAGCCATTACCACTTCCACGCCATCAAGAAAATTTCTGGCGCCGTTGCCGGGGACTCCGAGTGATAAGATAGGGGAGTTGCCCACTATCCTTTACCCTTACTTTTTAGTCTTTTTTGTTTGCCTTTCTGTTTTTATCTTTGTGTCTTATATCAAAAATCACAAAAAAATTATTTATCTTGCTAGTAGATGTCATTATGTCTGGTCCTTTTGCCTTTGTTGAGACAGAGGTTCTCACCTTTAAACAAAAGGGTGGGAAATTTTAAAAGATGCTTGGTATAGAATTAATGATTCTCAGAAAATAGCCACCAAGAAGCAATCTACTACTATCCTGCTTAGAAATTTTTATGTTGGGATTACTCCTTGGAATAGGTTCATATTAGATACTGCTATTAGTGGGAATTTCCTAGAAGCCCCAATATGGGAGTCTCTTAATATTATTGAAAATCTTGTTGGAAATCTCCCTGTTGCTAGCATACAAGAAGATATAACTCTAGCTCACCTTATGAAAAAACTTGAAAAGATAGAGTTAGAAATACCAAGTATAAATAGGATAAATGAGTTGGATCGCAAGATTCAAGGGAATTTGAATAGGCTTGATAGCTCCATGATTAAAATTATTAAAACTTTGGAGACAATCAAATTCCATGATATGGATCCTTCTAGGATAGATAAGATCGAGGAAGTCATTAATACTTTAGGAACTACTTTCTCCTCAATCAAACCAAAAAAGGTTGCAACTCCAGCAAGAAAGGAACCTAAGTTCAATTATGTCCCTAAGGTTCCTCGCCCTAAAAATAATCCACCCATTTCTAAGAAGGTCGAAACCATGAGAACTTTGGAAGAAATACCTCTCTTTGATAAATTTATAAATGAAACTTCCATTGATTTTCCACCTTTTGGTTTTCTCCATAGAAGTATCTTCATTAGGCCTTTATTTGAAAGACCTATTTGATACAATTTGATCTTTTGCCTTATGCCTAGCTTAAAGGCGTAAAAGAAAGCGCTTGTTGGGAGGCAACCCAAGATGTTTTACTTGTGTTTTTAGTGGTCTTGATTATTATTAGCACTGTAGCAACATCATTGTATCTTTACTTTTCAAGTTTTGTGCCAAGTGTAGCCTCATATGACAAGGGAAGTGAAAGTTGTGACATGCTGTCCAGAAAACATATTCTGTCTTCATGACGGGAAAAATCGGATCAAATCTGAGCTGAATTGTTTACACAGCATGCTCTATACAATCACGGAACTTCCGTATGTTCTGAGTTTTTTGATTTGAGTTGCAGAAGTACTCCTAAAAAATTCTTTACTACCTGATGTTCTGTTTTTCATAGATTCTGCCACGTTTTGTCTCTCCTAACTTTTGCAAACCTTAAGCTTGCTTTTTCTTTGCAAAAACCTTTTGGAAATCTTGAGAAACAGTAGCTCTTCAAGAATATATTTATATCCAGTGGGGAAAAATTATTTATTAAGGGTACTAACCTCTCTAGCTAATCATCTTATGATGAGTTGTGTATGAAGGGAGTTTTCAAATGTGCGATGGAAGATGATGAAAGAAGATTCGGGAGTGTCAAGCGCTTAATCTTGGGGATGGACCCATGCATCCCCAATAAATATTCAAGGAGACTCAAGCGTCTAATCTTGGGGATTCCCCCGTGCATCCCCTTCTCCATCAACAATCATCAGTTCGTCCTTCGTCTCACTATATTTTTATCACTTCATGCGTTATGTGTTATGTTTGGAGCGTCTCGCTCTTAGGTTTTGTTTTTAGTTTTCTTTAGATTTTCTTGCTGTTCATAACAAGTTAGATCCCGTCTTACTTTGTGTGGGAGAAAGACACGCTCCACTTTCAAAATCTAGAACACATCATAGGATTTTTCATGCCTATATTTTTGCTGTTGTGTGTTCTTTATCTTTCCGTAGCTACTGCCATGTCTAGTTTTAGTCTTAGTTTTTCTTATCAAGAGCCTTGGATTTTGTTTAGTTTGTCACTGGAACTCTCTTTAGTTTTCATGTTTATCTTGTTAAGAGAGTTGGTTGTTGGACTGAGTTATGTCTTGTTTTTGAGAAGTAGGTAATTAAGGTTGCTATTTAATTTCAGTAGTAGCTTGCAATAGTTTTGAGGTATTGATGTGAGTAATGTTTGAACTTTTGGTGTCAAGAGCTTTAGCCTATTAGTGATAGGTGTCGTATTTTGGGCAATCCGTGTTTATTTTCGAAAACCTACAAAACTAGTTGAGAACTCTAGCTACTAGATGGATCACTACTCTTCTGAGGGGTCGTATATTAGAGTACACTCACGTACCATGAGTCGAGGATGCGCAAGGATAACCAAACCCCCATACACTCCTCCTCGGGGTACTTGTCTCTTTGTGAACCTCCTCATTAGATTGAGAGTTACCGATAATAAGTGCATGAGTTCTTCGGACTAATGTGAGTATTGAAAGTTGACACTTCCACCTCCTCATATTTGCTAGCCTCTCATGTGCCATGCATTGCCTTCTTCTCACTCCGAGAGTTGGTGTCCACCTTCGCCGGTACATCCAAACCTTTGGCATGATACGCTCTGTCATCATAAACCTCCTTATATCCTTCCTCAAAACAGCCACCATACCTACCTATCAAGGCATTTCCATAGCCTTTCCGAGATATATTTCCATGCAACATCCACCTCTTCATGACTTGATCTTCATGTCATACATGTTCCTACTAAACTGGCAGCGGCATACATTGCATATATCATGATAGCTACATCTTCTTTATGATTTGAGTACCTTGTAAAGTGTGAAAGATCTTCTATACCCTGTTTTAAATTAGAGTGTTGCCCTTAAGTGAGGAAAAGATCCCAAAGTGGACAAAATAAAAGATCCCAAAGAGGACAAATGTGAGTTAAATATAAAGAGCCATTGAGGCCACCAAAAAAATAGAAAAAAGGAAAAAGAAATAAAAAGAGAGAAAGGGGCAACACTACTATCCTTTTGAAAGATCCACACTAGTACTCCCTCTTATCCTTGTACTCCATAGAGATTATCATTCATGCATATAGCTATGTGGGGACCTTCACACTATAGAACTTGGCTTGCATATTCCAAGGATGAGCCTCCTCAAAAGAGCTCTAGGTCTTCATGAACGAGAAAGTTAGATGCACCCCCACTAGTTCCATTGGAGAGCTTTCTTAGCTCATATGTGCATCCGTTGCATGGCAATCCCTACTCCTCACATCATATCTATCATTTGGCCTTCTCGCCTATGATTGTCCTCATTGATGTGACCCTTTCTCATCCTTTTTGTCTTCCTCCTTCACCATACTTCTCTCTTTGCCATCCTAAGTGTCAACTTTCGTGCTTACGCTCATCCATTGCATGAGTGCTCAAAATATCGAAAAGAAGTGGATCAAATTGACTTGTACCTAGCTAGTGGTCTGGGGACGAGTCAAGATAAGATTCCAAAGAAGACCAAATGTAAAACTTTAGTAGATTGAGTTCTCAACAAAAAATACTTTTTTCTCGTACTCCCTATCCCCCTTCTTGCACGCAAACACCATCTGGAGACATTCGAGTCACGGACAGCGAGAGCTCTTGCATCTAATGTTCTTTCGTTGCTTGTTTCAATGCTAATATAGACTCTTGCATGTTATGACTTGAATTGAATTACATACCTTGATTGCTTTACTTTTCAAAGTTCTTATATGGTTGCTAGCATGTCACCATACAAATTATGCATGTTATCATTTACCTACTCGAGGACGAGCAGGAATTAAGCTTGGGGATGTTGATACGTCTCAAACGTATTGATAATTTCTGCTCGCTCCATGCATGTTTTGTGTGATATTGCTATGATCTAGATACACTTCGATACACTTTTGATCATATTTGGACTAACCTACTAACTCAGTGCACCCCAGTGCCAGTTCCTGTTTTTTGCTGTTTTTCTATTCCAGGTTTCTCCCATATTAAAAATGCTCCAAAAATTCGGGAAAATCGGATAAAAAATCAGCGCAACGGAGTCTTCCAGAAGCACCAAGTGGGGCCAGAGGGCCACCACAAGGGGCCCAGGCGGCCACCTGGCGCGGCCAGGGGGGCGCCTGGACCCCTGGTGGCCCCCCTGGCTGCCCCCTTCGCCTATTTATTCTCCGTCACGGGGAAACTCCGAAAAGAGAACCCTAATTCGCAATCACGCCTCTGTTCCGCCGCCGCCGCGCTTCCAAGATAGGGAGCACCGTCAGGACCCTTCTCGGCACCCTGCTGGAGGGATAATCGACCTCCGGGAGCTTCTCCTCCACCATGGACGCTCCTGGGATGTGCCGTGAGTAGTCTACCTTGGACCATGGGTCCGTGATTAGTAGCTATGTGATGTTCTCCTCCCCTCTTTGTTCTTCATCGTTTAGACCTCGTGAGCTGCCCTATATGATCGAGGCACATATGTAATTCTTCTGCTGTTGCTATGTTGAGTTTGATGGGATCCGATGGATTATGAGATTATGTTCAGATCGTGATAGAGTCATATATTTGGGTTGATCTCTTATATTTTTGTTCCTAAGTAATTCTTGCATGTTCTCCGTTGTTGTTTATTGCTTTGGACAAATGGTGGATGTAACTCCAAGAGGGGACGTTATGCTCGATTGTGGGTACATGCCCCCTGATGACACGCTTGATTGACAGAAACATGAGTCTAGGGGATGTGTTGTGGCCACAAGGGGGAAAACAACGGTGCTTGTAACCGCGGTTGCAAGGATTGTTTACTTTACGCAAAGTTATTTTAATGCAGTTGTCTGTTGCTTTGGGTTTACACTTTGGGTGGGACTCGCAACTTAATACCATCGAGATGTTTTGGATAGATATCTCAAGGTGGATGATTAGTAGTAGATGCAGATGGATTTCGGTCTACTTATTTTAGCGTACCGACCATACTTATGAGCCTCTTCCTTTCTTTTGTAGCATAGTTAGCATTGCGGTGCGTTTATAATCCTGTCAATTGCCCATCTGTAATTCGTTTACCTCGCATAGCAGTTTTATCGTCTTTTGGGAGAGAGACATCACTAGTGAAAATCACGGGACTCCGGTCCATATTCTCATCGTTGTTTACAAGCCTATTTCCTTGTCAGTATTTACTTTCAGTTGCTATCATTATCATTATCCCTTGTGTGTTTGATCCTTTGTAAACAACAAGACCGGAGAGATTGACAACCTCTCTGAACTTCGTTGGGAGCAAAGTTAATTTTATTGTGTGCAGGTCCAGGAGAAGCTAGTGATTCTTCTCAGACGGCGCATCACTTGTCGATCCACCTACTTATCATTGCCGGAGTCCTACGGGAGACAAACCCTATATCCTCTACATAGGGGAAATTTGCTGCTATCCTACATCTCACCTTCCACTTGGGGTAACCAACGAAGGGCGAGAAGCCATTACCACTTCCACACCATCACCGGCTGCACGTCTGATATTTTTCTATGGATCAAACACATTTTTTGGAAAGAAAAATGTGGAAAAAAGAAAAACGGAATCCACCATGGAGTGAAACGTAGCTAGGCCAAAAAGAAGAGCTTAGCCCTCCTACGTCGTTATGAGAACATCGACATATATGTGTGGGCGGCTTGTTCTTGCAACGACAGTTTTTTCATGGTGGTCCACGGATCTCGATGTGATTTTTACTATGTTTGGATGCTTTGTACTTTTGATAATTTTTTATAATAGATCTATGTTACCATAAAAAATAGAAAACTACATGTACTTCAATAATTTTGGAAATCACATCTTTATTCGTTCGAGCAATTAGCAAGTACAAATTGATAGGAAACTTATTACAGGCAATTGGCGCTGCAGGCATCATAGCTGTCATAGCAACTATCTTTAGGAGCACCAAAGTAATCGCAGCACCACTGATCTGGCTGTGGCCACGTCAACTTTTTTTTCTTACAATTAGGGCTACCGTTAGGCTGTATATTGTTCTTCATGTTGTCAATGCTCCTTCCTGATGTGAAAATAAAGTAAGTTTATATCGTCTCAATATGAAGGTAATTTCATTTTACATATGAACTTGCAAATATTGTATACGAGAATGAAACCAGTCTCGATCTCCAAAGGTGAATACTCAAGGTTGATGAACTAAACCATGAACATAAAGATGAACACTGAAATTTCACAAAAAATTATGTACAAGTGTTAATTACCATGGATGGGCGAAGGAAGTACCAAGCAACTCAGGAGAATCAAGGAAAGCATGAGGAGAACTTGACCATTGTGCTTGATGTGGGTCGCCATAATGTGACAAACTCACTTGGTTTTGATATGTATCACTTACTTCCTCGCGTTCATATATATAGTACAATTGTAACTATGTATTTATCTCCAGTTCCAAATATAGCTAACAATTTTGTTGATTGGTTTTAAATGCCATAGCTAAAGATGGGTAGTTTTAAATGTCATAGATAAAAAATTAATGCCTAACCATAAGATTGGGTAGTTTTAAATGTCATAGCTAAACATAGGGTATATTTAATTTCATGGCTAAAGAACGGTCTATTTTAAATGTTCACTCTGTTATTTGTTTACTAGGTGACATAAAAAGATGGAATATTTTTATGGTAAGCATTATCGTTTATTAGTGTGACAACAACAAGTGTGACTTTCAACAACTAGTTCATGTATTCACTTATCTTTCATGTTAATGGATATGTTAATATTAAAATGATACCAATTATAGTCGTCTTATGCAATGATACAATATTAATACATAGTCAGGATATTTATGATACACACAGCAAGAGATATTTTTTACCTAATTTTTACCTAATAATAAAGGAAGGTGTGTTTCTTACTTATTTTGGTACGTCATTGTATCTGCCCTCGATGTTGCAGCAAATTACGGTACAATGCCATACCGAAGTCAGTAAATGGTTCATCAAAACTGTTTCGTAGGTCACCTCGAGCTAACACGCTGCTTCAGCTTGGGTTTCCTACGTTCCTTGGTTGGGCCACGTCTACTTGGGCTTTGGGCCTTCAGCTGGTGCTCAGCGCTCCCGCATGTGTAAATAAGAAAAGAAGTAAATTCATAACCTAACCCAACCAATTACCAACCGGCCTAGCTTATTAATTACTTCAATAGTGCCACATCGGTGTTATACATGTATTTTTATTAATTTAAATATGCCAGCAAGTAGACAATCAACAAGCCGACTTGAAAATAACCAAAACTGAGAGTTAAGTGTCGGTCCAATTTATCGTAGGTAAATATAAGGGTACACGTCGTCCTTACTCGTGCGGACTCGGGATCTACTTTTCGGTTGGTCACCCATACCAAGACTACTCCATGCCTAGCACGCTTAACTTGGTAGTTCTTTCCTATTGAGATCCTGGGTTGTTACATTTTTTTGAAGCATTGAACAGCAGGAAAGGGGGAGCGGCGTTTCTGCACCCAGGTGCATCCACATCCGGGAAAACTAAAAAAAATTAAATAAATATAAAAAAAGCTCAAAAAATTCCAATTTTTTTTGTGGTTGAAGATTCTTTTGGAAGAGACGTTCGTGCAAAATTTGGAGAAGTTCGAACCTCTGGAGAGCTCGCGGCAAAAAAGAGAAATTCGCTGCTTCTCACGAAGACACTATTCACACGCTATTCGAGACAGAATTTGTCTTTTTCGCCACGCGCTCTCCAGAAATCCAAACTTCTCCAAATTTTGCAGAAACATATCGCATATAAGCATCTTTCACCATAATTTTTTTTAGAATTTTTTAAACTTTTTTCGAATGTCTTTTTAAAGATCTTTTGCCTAGAACTAGATGAGCCTGGGCTCATCTTTGAATTACCGCAGGAAAGGCTCCTACTGTCTTTTCTACATTTTCAATTAAATAAAAGAATTATAAATTACATGGTTACACTCACATCAACCTCAGACCCCAACCACAGGTGGCAAGTAGCTAAGAATCTAGACTATTACACAAAATATTGATAAATACGGCCAACACTGGCTTGACTCTGTGCTTAAGGTTTTTCAAATCCCCTTTGATCATGCTAGCCCACACCTCCACCTCAGGAGTGCTTCCCTCAAAATATTTATTATTTCTAACTTTCCAGATGTTCCAAGAAGCCAAAATGACAATTTCTTGAAAGAGTTGATTTCTCCATGATGTTGCAGCTTCATTCATCATCTCCTGTGTACTAGCATTCCCATTCCATACAATGTTCAACTTCTCCCAACATTTTAAACTGAAAGGACAATGGACTGGGTTGGGTTTGTGTGTGTGCGTGTGTGTGTGTGTGTGTGTGTGTGGCACAACTATTGTGAGCTAACTTACGTTTACGCAACTGTAACTTTGCAAGTTTTGACAACAGAAATAGGATACTAAGCATCAAGTTGAGGTGTTGTTTTTTCACCAGGGAAGAATGTGAAATCTTCTCGTAAAGAAAATAACATTGCCCTCCCGTTGTGAGAGGGGAAATTGCCGGCTGCACGTCTGATATTTTTCTATGGATCAAACACATTTTTCGGAAAGAAAATTGTGGAAAAAAGACAAACGGAATCCACATGGAGTGGAACGTAGCTAGGCCAAAACGAAGAGTTTAGCCCTCCTACGTCGTTATGAGAACATCGACATATACGTGTGGGCGGCTTGTTCTTGCAACGATAGTTTTTGCATGGTGGTCCACGGATCTCGATGTGATTTTTACTATGTTTGGATGCTTTGTACATAACTTTTTTATAATAGATCTATGTAACCATAAAAAATAGAAAACTACATGTACTTCAATAATTTTGGAAATCACATCTTTATTCGTTCGAGCAATTAGCAAGTACAAATTGATCGGAAAACTTATTACAGGCAATTGGCGCTGCAGGCATCATAGCTGTCATAGCAACTATCTTTAGGAGCAGCAAAGTAATCGCAGCACCACTGATCTGGCTGTGGCCACGTCAACTTCTTTTTCTTACAATCAGGGCTACCATTAGGCTGTATATTGTTCTTCATGTTGTCAATGCTCCTTCCTGATGTGAAAATAAAGTAAGTTTATATCATCTCAATATGAAGGTAATTTCATTTTACATATGAACTTGCAAATATTGTATACGAGAAGGAAACCAGTCTCGATCTCCAAGGGTGAATACTCAAGATTGATGAACTCAATCTTGAACATAAGGATGAACACTGAAATTTAACAAAAATAATAATATACAAGTGTTAATTACCATGTATGGGTGAAGGAAGTACCAAGAAACTCAGGAGAATCAAGGAAAGCATGAGTATAACTTGGCCATTGTGCTTGATGTGGGTCGCCATAATGTGACAAACTCACTTGGTTTTGATATGTATCACTTACTTCCTTGCGTTCATATATATAGTACCATTGTAACTATGTATTTATCTCCGGTGCCAAATATAGCTAACAAATTTATTGATTGGTTTTAAATGCCATAGCTAAAGATGGATAGTTTTGAATGTCATCGATAAATAGGTTTTTAATGCCTAAGTAAGCGTAAGATTGGGTAGTTTTAAATGTCATAGATAAACATAGGGTATATTTAATTTCATGGCTAAAGAACGGTCTATTTCAAATGTTCACTCTATTTTTTGTTTCCTAGGTGATATAAAAAAATCGAATATTTTTATGGTAAGCATTATCTTCCATTAGTGTGACAACAACAAGTGTGACTTTCAAAAACTAGTTCACGTATTCACTGATCTTTCATGTTAATGGATATGTTAATATTACGTATTCACTGATCTTTCATGTTAATGGATATGTTAATATTAAAATGATACCAATTATAGCCGGCTTATGCAACCGATACAATATTAAGACATGGTCGGGATATTTATGATACGCACAATGAAATATAGTATTTACATAATAATAAAGGAATGTGCGTTTCTTCCTTTTTTTGATATATCATTGTATCTACCCTCGAAGTTGCATCAAATTACGGTACAATGACACAGTAAAGTCAGATTTTTTTTAGGGGTACTAAAGTCAGAAAAATGATTCGTCAAAACTGTTTTGTAGGCCGCCTCGATCTAACATACGCTGCTTCGTCTTGGGGCCGGGCCACGTTTACTTGGGCTTTCGGCCTTCAGTTGGTGCCGCGCGTTCGCTCATGTGAAAATAATAAAACAAATACATTCGTAATCTAACCCAACCAATTATCGACCGGCCTAGCCTATTGATTACTCCCTCCGTTCCAAAATAACTGTCTTAACTTTGTACTAGCTCTAGTATAAAATTGTACTAAGGCTACGACAGTTATTTTGAAACAGAGAGAGTATTTCAATAGTACCAAATCGCTGCTTTATATGCATTTTTATCAATTAAAATATGCCAACAAGTAGACAATCAACAAGCCGATTTGAAAATAACCAAAACTGAGAGTTAAGTGTCAGTCCTATATATCCTAGCTAAATATAAGGGTATACTTTGTCCTCATTTGTGCGCAATCGGATCAACTTCCTAGCTGGTCACCCATCTCAACCACCGAATCCGAAAATGATGGCCATTCGAGCGGAACATGTGTGGTGAGTACAAATCTCATCAATCAATCAGCATGAAGAGCGTAGGCCATTCCAGCACGGCGTGGCAGCTGGTATATGCAGGCCTTGTGGTGGAGCAGGCGGAGGGGAGCCGACGGCGAGTTCTTGCCGATCTTGACGCCCATCATGTAGAGAGCACGCCGCTGTATGGTGGAATTGTGCTCGCTGATCTGGATGGTCCAGACGATGCAGAACTCGCCGTCGCCGAGGTAGGCCAAGCTGGTGTCCGGGATCCGCGACGCGTTGGCGATCTTCTCGTGGCTCAAGGACGCCGGCCACCGCGGCTTCGTGTCTTCCCAGGCGTAACGCACGGACGGCGGCGAGCGCCGGACGTCGCAGGCGCATAGGCGGCCGGTCCGGGCGCAGACGCCGAAGCAGAGGCCCGGGGCGAGGTCCGGGGCCAAGAGGCCGCGGCACTGGAACGGCAGCTCCCAGTCTCCTTCCTTGCGCCAATGCCAGCCATCGGCGGCGGCCGTGTCGACGGAGTAGGTGCCCCTCTCCGTGGCGGAGACCCAGAGGCGCGTCCCGGCGGCGAAGCAGGCGGTGACCAGGCACACCGGGTTGCCGTACCTTCTTTGGACCAGGTCGGGCGGCGGGTCCGGGAGCGCGCGCCAGGCTCCGGTCCCGGTGGCAAGGCCAACCAGGGTCTCCCCGAGCGGCTTGGATGGCTCGTACGGCCAGTGGATGCGCTTGACCGCGCAGAGCCGGCGGCGGCCGAGCGGGATGACGAAGGTGCCGCCGGGCTTGTGGTGCGCCAGCTCCGGCCCCGCCGAGGTGGCGCCGGACGCGGCGTCATGCAGCAAGGTGCGGCGATCGTTGCTGACGCCGATCAGGGTGGCACCGCCGTTGGCGAGGGCAAAGTCGATGCGCTCCGACCTGCCGGTGATCGTGGGGAACCGCATGATGGGAGGAGGAAGGCGGCGCATCTTGGTCTCGTGTGATTGGGGGAAGGAGGAGAAGAGACGGTCGACGTTGACGTTGAAGAAGAGGTAGCCGTGGTCGCCGTCGTCCACGACGACGGCAAGGAGTCGGCGCCTTCCCCTTGGGCTTGGGCTTGGCTGCACCATCCTCTCCTCTGGACTCCCTGGACTCGATGGATCACCCAAAGTCGCCGCCTTTCTCTTATTTATTATATTCCTTGTATGGATTGAGACATGTATGTAGATAGAGGCGGTTTCCATCCCAACTCGGATTTGTTGTAGCAACAAAAAGACTCCGCCTCCGCCACCATCACACCAATACAATACAAACGGCACAACAAAAAAGACTCGGATTTGAAGTAACCACTTATCTGCCTCCGCCACCATCACCAACTCATCACACCAATCAACATCATCTTCTGTCATGGTGAGGGAGAACTCGAAACTCTCATGGGTGCAAGTAATCACTCGAGCACATTTTTACTTCTAGGTGAGAGAGCATCCGAAACTCTCATGGATGGATATGCTCCTGATGAGAGTTAGATATATTTGAAAAATGTATTTAAACGATGTGAAAACGGTGATTGCGGGCTGCATTTTCTATTCGCCGTCCCTTTGGTTTACCTCTTGTTGGTGAGGATAACTATCTCTTTGCTGGAGTACCGTCAAAGATGCTCTGTCTGCTAACCGTCATATCTTCATCATAATGATGACTTTTTGTGGCGTGCTGCAGCCGCCTGTTGAGTTATCGATGCGCGCATTGAAAACGCGCGAGATTTGACGCGTCCAGCGCACAGTGCCGCCCGTGTCAAGGCATCTTTGTCTCGGAATTTTAATAGCCCGGCATGCTTGATCTTTGAATTAATTGCTCCCGTCGTCTAGGCTTCTGCGTGCTCTTGGGTTTGTGCTATAAATAGCCCCCTTTTGTTCATCTGGCAGTAATGTTCATCCTCTGCCCATCTTGCTCCTCTTCTTCATATTCTCATGGGGCCAAAGCGAGGTACAAGTACGACTAGCCGTGGCCGGGTTCGCCGTGGTCGCGGTGGTCGTACTCCGCGCTCTTCTCGTGGTGGCCGTTGTGGTGCACCATCGACGCCTTCATCCTCTTCCTCGGAGGAGGGTTTTTGGCGCTATGATTTCCTCCTACGTGTTCGTGGCCGGAACGCCGCTCGCATTCTGCTTCCTTCTGCATTTTCTGCCCTTGTTTCTGAGCGCAGTCTTGATGGCTTGCTGCTTCGTCTTTAGGGGTGCGCTCGATCTCCTTCTTATGTTAAGTTGGAGATCGATAGTTCCCGCTTGATTTTTCTTGGCTTTGGCTGGAAGTCGTTTGCTCGACGCTTGAACTTGCGTGATGGTGACACTCTTTGTTGCCGTTTTGATGGCGAAGACACTCTTATCATCCGCGCTTTTGACCCGAGAGGCAACTACATGGATCCGTACTGGCTGGAGACAAGCAGCGATGGTTCTGACAAGTCGAGGAGTCCTTCGCCTGCGTCTTCAACTGCTTCCTCCTCCGGCGACTCTTCGGGTGCTGAAGCTGAGCCGTCTTCAACTGCTTCCTCCTCCGGCTCTGAAGAGAACCTCGACGGCAAGCCACCGATCAAGCAGGCGCGCCAGGCGACCTTGTAGAACTGGAGGCAGCGGCGTCATCTTCGTCGGCAGCTCGGGTGGAGCTGGAGAAGAAGCTGGTGGAGCAGGAGAAGAAGTTGGTGGAGCAGGAGAAGAAGCTAGTGGAGCATCATCTTCGGTGCTCCGCGAATATGTCCAGTTTTACCTTTTGTTATGTAATTGACATCATGAGCTGGCTGCTTCGACTCCTCCTTTGTCTGTGATGATGCTCGCTGTCTTAGTGTCAATCATCCCGGCATGGGCACACATGTAGAAGTCATAATTCCTTGGGTGATTGATGTTGTAGGCTTATGGGCCGCTTGTGTCTTTTGTAACTAGGTTAGTTCTCCATGTAATGAGGATTGAATTCGAGTAATCAGAGCTGCCTTCTATCCAATGTACTTTGAATCTTTTGTACTGAGGATGATCTTCGGGTCCTTGCAATGCGAACTGTGCTTGAGCCTTTGTGATGGAATCTGTCTTCGAGTCCTTTGCAACCGAGAACTGTATTCGAGTCCTTTGCAAAAAAGAGTTGTCTTCGAGTCCATCAAATCTTTGCACTGTGGGTTCTATCGGGTGCACGACAGCGCTCCAGATGGGAGTAGCCCCCGAGGCTACGTTTGAGTCGGAGAGTCGAACGTAGGCTGAGATTTGTTTCCTTTGTCGTTCTTCCATTAATTTCTGTCTTTTATCGGGTGCGCGGCAGCGCTCCCGATGGGAGTGACCCCAAGTCTTTAGGTGATCGTTGGCGATCAAGTGAAGACTAAAGGATTGTCTGCGAACTGCGCTCCATCCATATTTCTCTAGAGTGCTTTGTGTTTCATCTCGTTGTAGCCGTGTCTTCCGAACCGTTTTTCAGCAGGTGGAGCCTGTCAGGGGTTTTTGCTTGGGCCCTTTAAGTTTCGGACTGCGTGAGCGTTTCTCGGGGGGAGGTGGTGCTCGGGCCCCCGAGTGCTTTGAGTGAAGATCGCGTGAGTGACGATAGCATCTCTCGAGGGGAGGTTTGTACTCGAGCCCCCGAGTGCTTTGAGTGAAGATCGTGTGAGCGACGATAGCGTCTCTCGGGAGGAGTTTTGTACTTGAGCCCCCGAGTGCTTTGGGTAAAGATTGCGTGAGCGACGATAGCGTCTCTCGGGGGGAGTTTTGTACTTGAGCCCCCCGAGTGCTTTGGGTAAAGATCGCGTGAGCGACGATAGCGTCTCTCGGGGGGAGTTTTGTACTCGAGCCCACGAGTGCTTTGGGTAGAGATCGCGTGAGCGACGATAGCGTCTCTCGGGGGGAGTTTTGTACTCGAGCCCCCGAGTGCTTTGGGTAGAGATCGCGTGAGCGACGATAGCGTCTCTCGGGGGGAGTTTTGTACTCGAGCCCCCGAGTGCTTTGGGTAAAGATCGCGTGAGCGATGATAGCGTCTCTCGGGGGGAGTTTTGTACTCGAGCCCCCGAGTGCTTTGAGGTGGTAGTATTTGGGCAACATCATTTTATTGCGTTGAAGGTTTACATGAGCTGCCAGATGAGCATGACTGGTGGAGACTATGGGTAGAACAGGCGTAGGTTCGCTACGTTCCATGGATTTCCCACGTCCTCGTCAGTCTTCGGGTTCTTTAGTCTATAGGCGCTTCCTCCTATGACTTCTGTGATTATGAACGGTCCTTCCTGATGTGCGAGATGATGATAGTGATTTCTCGCCCTTCGTTGGTAAACCCCAAGTGGAAGGCGTGATGTAGCACAACAGCAAATTTCCCTCAGTAAAGATACCAAGGTTTGTCTCCAGTAGGACTCCGGAGATGATAAGTAGGTGTCAGCGGCGCAACTGACGCGGACCTGCACACAGACACGATAACTTTGTTCCCAACGAAGTTCAGAGAGGTTGTCAATCTCTCCGGTCTTGTTGTTCACAAAGGATCAAACACAAGGGATAATGATAGCAATTGAAAGTAAAAGCAGAAAAGTAAATGAGCGTGTAAACAGTGATGACGATATGGACCGGGATACGTGATGTTCACTAGTGATGTCTCTCTCCCAAAAGACGATAAAATTGATATGTGAGGTAAACATCCGGGGAGCATCCATGGTGGAGAGGATTGACCTCCGCCTCCTCTCCACCATGGATGCTCCCCGGATGTCTCGTGAGTAGTTTTCCTTGGACCATGGGTCCGTGATCAGTAGCTATGTGATGTTCTCCTCCCCTCTTTGATCTTCATGGTTTAGACCTCGTGAGCTGCCCTACATGATTGAGGCACTTTTGTAATATTTCTGCTGTTGCTATGCTGAGTTTGATGGGATCTGATGGATTATGAGATTATGTTCAGATTGTGATAGAGTAATATATTTGATTTTTATCTCTTATATTTTTGTTCCGAAGTAATTCTTGCATGTTCTCCGTTGTTGTTTATTGCTTTGGCCAAGTAGTAGGTAGTGACTCCAAGAGGGAACGTTGTGCTCGATTGTGGGTTCATGCCCCCCGATGACACGCTTGAGTGATAGAAACATGAGTCTAGGGGGTGTGCTGTTTCCACAAGGGGGAAAACAACGGTGCTTGTAACCGAGGTTGCAAGGATTGTTAACATTACGCAAAGTTCTTTTTAATGCAGTTGTCCGTTGCTTTGGGTTTACACTTTGGGTGGGGCTCGCAACTTAATACCAGCGAGATGTTCTGGATAGATATCTCAAGGTGGATGATTAGTAGTAGATGCAGTTGGATTACGGTCTACTTATTTTGACGTACTGCCCGTTCTTTTGAACCTCTTCCTTTCTTTTGTAGCATAGTTAGCATTGCGGTGCGTTCATAATCCTGTCAATTGCCTTTCTGTAATTTGTTTACCTCGCATAGCAGTTTTATCGTCTTTTTGGAGAGAGACATCACTAGTGAACATCACGTATCCCGGTCCATATCCTTACTACTGTTTCCACGCTATATTTACTTTTCTGCATTTACTTTCAATTGCTATCATTATCCCTTGTGTTTTACCCTTTGTGAACAACAAGACCGGATAGATTGACAACCTCTCTGAACTTCGTTGGGAACAAAGTTATCTGTGTCTGTGTGCAGGTCCACGTCAGTTGCGCCGCTGACACCTACTTATCATATCTGGAGTCCTACTGGAGACAAACATTGGTATCTTCACCGAGGGAAACTTGCTGCTGCGCTACATCTCAACCTTCCACTTGGGGTAACCAACGAAGGGCGAGAATCCATCACTCCTCAATTGGATAATCTTAGCAGGTGGGTAGTACTTCCCTATAAAAGCATCTTTGCACTTATCCCAAGAATCTATGCTATTCCTAGGCAAAGATTGAAACCAGATTTTAGCGTCTCCCCTTAAAGAGAAGGGAAAGAGCTTGAGCTTAACAATATCACCTTCTACTTATTTATACTTTTGCATATCACATAATTCAACAAAATTATTCAAGTGTAAAGCAGCATCATCTCCAGCACCAGAGAATTGATCTCTCATAACAAGGTTTAGCAAAGCAGGTTTAATTTCATAAGAGGTAGCTGAAGTGGCAGGTGTGGCAATGGGGGTGCAGATAAAGTCTTGGTTGTTGTGACTAGTGAAGTCACACAACTTGGTGTTTTCAGTGGAACCCATAGTAGTAGCAAGTGTGACAGATTTTTTTGTAATTTTTGATAAAAGACACAAAGATAAAAACTGAAAGGTAAACTAACAAGACTAAAAAAACAAAGGTAAAGGGTAGTGTGCAACTCCCCTATCTTAGCACTCGGAGTCCCCGGCAACGGCGCCAGAAATTTGGCTTGATGTGCGAGATGATGATAGTGATTTCTCGCCCTTCGTTGGTAAACCCTAAGTGGAAGGCGTGATGTAGCACAACATCAAATTTCCCTCAGTAAAGATACCAAGGTTTGTCTCCAGTAGGACTCCGGAGATGATAAGTAGGTGTCAGCGGCGCAACTGACGCGGACCTGCACACAGACACGATAACTTTGTTCCCAACGAAGTTCAGAGAGGTTGTCAATCTCTCCGGTCTTGTTGTTCACAAAGGGTCAAACACAAGGGATAATGATAGCAATTGAAAGTAAAAGCAGAAAAGTAAATGAGCGTGTAAACAGTGATGAGGATATGGATCGGGATACGTGATGTTCACTAGTGATGTCTCTCTCCCAGAAGACGATAAAATTGCTATGCGAGGTAAACAAATTACAGAAAGGAAATTGACATGATTATGAACGCACCGCAATGCTAACTATGCTACAAAAGAAAAGAAGAGGTTCAAAAGCATGGGCAGTACGCCAAAATAAGTAGACCGAAATCCAACTGCATCTACTACTAATCATCCACCTTGAGATATCTATCCAGAACATCTCGCTGGTATTAAGTTGCGAGCCCCACCCAAAGTGTAAACCCAAAGCAACAGACAACTTCATTAAAAAGAACTTTGCGTAAAGTAAACGATCCTTGTAACCGCGGTTACAAGCACCGTTGTTTTCCCCCTTGTGGCAACAACACATCCCCTAGACTCATGTTTCTGTCACTCAAGCGTGTCATCGGGGGGCATGAACCCACAATCGAGCAAAACGTTCCCTCTTTGAGTCACTACCTACTACTTGGCCAAAGCAATAAACAGCAACGGAGAACATGCAAGAATTACTTAGGAACAAAAATATAAGAGATAAAAACCAAATATATTACTCAATCACGATCTGAACATAATCTCATAATCCATTAGATCTTATCAAACTCAGCATAGCAGTAGCAGAAATATTACAAAAGTGCCTCGATCATGTAGGGCAGCTCACGAGGTCTAAACCATGAAGAACAAAGAGGGGAGGAGAACATCACATAGCTACTGATCACGGACCCATGGTCCAAGGAAAACTACTCACGAGACATCCGGGGAGCATCCATGGTGGAGAGGAGACTCCCGGAGGTCGGCCCTCCCTCCGGCAGGGTGCCGGGAAGAGGTCTTCTAATGCTCCCGATCTCGGAAGCGCGGCGGTGATAACCCTCAACTGTAGGGGATCGAGATAGTCTTCGCGGGTAAGATAACCCAATTTATTGATTCGACACTTGGGGACACAAATAATACGTACAGGCTTTGACAATTGAGTTGTCAATTCAACCGCACCTGAAATAAACACTTGCTTGCACGAAAGTATTAGGAGAAACTGTGATACGGTGGTAGTAGTGGTGGTGACAATAGTGGTGATAGTGGTAGTGGAACAGCAAAAGTAAAACAGCGAAAGTAAACAACTAGTAAACAGCAGAAAGAAAACACTGTAGGCTAGGGAGATGGATGGTTGGGCGTTGCTTGGTTGAGAACGAACATGCAACAGATTCTAACTTGGGCAAGGCTCACAGAAAACAAAGGATCATCTAGGCAAATATCAAACATCAAGCATGTATCCCAGGGTATTTGTACGTGCTTGCAATAAGAACTTTGCACAACATCTTTTGTCCTTCCCTCCCGCTACGAACGGGGCCAAAAGGAACTTAGGGAAATTAAGGTCTCCTACAGCAGAGAACCGGAACAAAGCATTAACACTTCATGGATACACGGAATCCTCAAATTATAGTCCATCCCCTTTGGTGTCCCAGGCTGTCACCACTGGGATCGCCGGTTTCGGACTATAATAGGTGCATACAACTCATAGATAGGATCAAGAACACCACAAACTCAAGAAACAAAAGGGTGATCAGATCTGAAATCATGGCACTCGGGCCCAAAGTGACAAGCAATAAGAGCAACAAGTTGTAACAGAGATGATAAACACCAAGTAGATGATAGGCAACATGCCCACAACAAATCTGATTGAACTATTACATGATCTAACTCATCCAATCCCTACCATCCCTTTGCCTACAGCAGGGAATTACTCACACATGAAAGGAGAAGTCATGGATGGGTGATGGAGAGGTGATGACGATGACGATGGCGATGATTTCCCCCTCACCGGAGGCCAATTCAGCCTCCAGATTAGCTCTCCGGAGAAGAACAGAGGGTTGCGGCGGCTCCGCAGCGTAGATCAAAAAAGCGACTCCTGTTTCGACGTTTCCTCGACGGGAGAATAAATAGGGGCCAAGGTAGGTCACCAGGGGGTGTGGGACCCACCCAGGAGGGCAGGTGGCGCGGCCAGGGGGTGGGGCCGCGCCAGGCACCCTCCTGGCTGCCCCCTGGCTTCCCTGTGGCCCCCCTTTGGCCTGACGGAAGCTTCCGGAACGCTGATTTTTAATATAATTTTTTGGGATTTTTCTAGCGTACCTAAATATCCAGAAACCTGCACAAAAGAAAAACAGCACTGGTAGCTCTGCTGAAAACAGCGTCAGTCCGGGTTAGTTTCGTCCAAATTATGCAAGAATGAAGTCAAAACAATAGCAAAAGTGTTTGGAAAAGTAGATAAGTTTGAGATGTATCAACTCCCCCAAGCTTAGCTATTGCTTGTCCTCAAGCAATTCAGTTCAACGAACTGGACGCGACAAAGAAAACTTTGACAAACTCTTTTGCTTCACTAGATGTATATAAGCATGTACTACGAAAGAGTTCAGCAAGTTTTGACACCATGCTACAAGGACAATGCACGAAGCAATCCTTCTTTCATGTAATCAGTCACAAACAAACGTAAAGTAAATAATATGCTGCTGAAAGTCAATTCAAGATCACACTGCACATAGCATGAACATATCAGAGTGGTATCTCGCTAGCCTCCATGAGTGAAGCAAAACATAAATGCAGAAGCTCCTCCGGAGTTTTAAAGGAGACTAGAACTCAGAACTCAGAATAAGAAACATCACAGTCATGCAGAAGACAATGTAGTACTTTGGGACAATGCATGTTACACTAATAATGACAATTATGCTCTCATAGTTGGTGATTTGGAGAAAGGAAGGTGGAGACTCTCGAACCGTGGCTTTTGATGGCAAGTTGAAAACCCATGAAAGGAAGCAAAGACTAAACAAGTGCCAGAGTTCTTGGTTTTGAAAACAGAGATAAAACATTTTTGAGAAGTGTAACTTTCCAGTCAACGGTGGACGATAAAGGTCTCTCAATATCTCCCATGCCAACCATATATAATGCCTTTTTGCTTACACATAATCCCTTATCCATAAATCCTTCGATGGTCTACGGAACCTTTTATTTTGCCTCAAGGATGGAAGGAGGGTATCGTTCCACCTATCATAAGCAGCATTTGGTCCATTTCACTCCATCATCAAGTATGGGGGAGGTGTAACTCTCATATTTTTTTCTTTTTCTGTTTTGACTAGTTAAAACTTCCGTCAAAATATTTTTGGCATGAAAGATAATGATTTCCCCTCACCGCACCATGAGCTTGTACGGTTACAAAAGGGAAACTTTTGAATAAATTTCGAGATGGCACAAGAAAGTCTAAGTTAGGAGTGGCCGGTAAATACCACATATAGGTAGGTATGGTGGACTCAAATGGAACAACTGGGTTTGAAAAGGAGTTTGGAAGCACAAGCAGAATTCCGCTTGGTGCTGGAGGAAGGCTAGCAAAAGACTGGGAAGCGACCAACCAGAGAGCACAACGGTCATAATCATGCAGAGCGACAAAGTAACATTGAATCGGGCATGAAAGTGATATAACTACTCTGAAGTAAAAAGATCATCGAGGCAGAACAGACTTTTTAGTCTTAACATGCGTGAACATGTGCCAAGTCAATCCAAGAATCCGCCGGAGGGAAATACCACTTCAATATGCCACACCATGAACAATGCAATGCATGTCAATCATTTCAAGCAACACATTATAAACTTTAGCTATTTGAGACTAACCACAAAGAAAGCATGAACCATTGGGAAAGCATTGTAAACATAGCACTATGTCGCTACAAGCTGGTCTCTAATCATAAGTACATGCATATGTACAAAAGTAGAAACAAGAAGAGTTCATACCGGCTTTCCTTGTTGCATCCCTTCCGTCGATCTCGTCATTACTGCCTTGTCACTTGCACAATCGAACGTAGGAAATTATAATCATCACGGACTCGAGCTGAACTCTGAAAACAAAGCAAACTAAAGAGCAAAGGAAACATTTTTTTGGGTTTTTTAAGGTTTAACGAAAACAAAAGAAAGAAGAAATCTTTTTAGGTTTTTGCAAACTAAAAGAACAAAGAAGAACAGGCAAAAACTACAAAAAGATAAAATCGAACCAACGGGAGATACAAATGGAAGGAGGAGAAGAGCACGTACTCCCCCAAGCTTAGGCTTTTGGCCTAAGTTGGGCTCTTCTACTGTTGTCCCGAGGAGCCTCCTGCTCCCGGGTAGTACTGGTGCATCCATGGGTCGTAGAGGAAGTCGGGGGCGTACACCGACACCCTGGGATTATCCCACCCTGAGGTGGAAGGTCCCGACTCGCATCCAGAGGAAGATCCTTCACCGTAGGGGTGACGGTCTCCTCCTGGACTGGCGAATGCACCTCGTGCTCCTCCTGAGCGGGTGGATACACGACGCGCTCCCCCTCATCTGGGTCGACCCCCTCCGTGGGGTCGTGGTACTGGTATCTCCCCATGATCTCATCGAACTCGGCCACCGAAAACCGAAATCCGTTCCTGCTAGAAAAATCAAACACAAGTAGTGCAGGTAGACGGACATGGCATTCCACATTATCTTTGAACCGTAAGATATAATAAAGGGCAAAGCGGTCAGAGGCCTTAGTAACAAAGAAATGCCTCTTCATGGCAGCCAAGTCAAGACTAGTAAAAGGAAGGATAACATCATCTGGGCGCGGCACTCCCTGAACAGAGTGCAAAAGAAGTGTGGCATAAACCCCACCGAAGACGTCTCCCTTGGTACTGTTAGTAGCAAGGCGCTTCGCAATGAGCGTACCCACATGATGCTCATGCTTACCTGAAAGAGTATTTACCATAATAGCTGTATCGGGCGTGGAAGTGCCGCTCGTGTTGTCCCGAGCCAACACTCCCCTCGCAACATAATAGGCAAAGTACCTGAGATGAGGAAACATAATGTTAGAAATCTTCTGCCGATTGGACCTCCTCACTTCAATGTTGCAGAAGGAGTCGAGGAGGGTGTTGATCTCAACGGTTGGAATATTCTTCCTCTTCTTCTTCTCAACCAAGCCTGGTAAACCTAAGACTTCACAAAATATGTTCATAGGCATGGTTAGCAACTGATCATAAAGTCGAAACACCACAGTATCATTGTCAGAATAAAATCTGCATTCTCGCATTCTCGCAAAGGAGGACATTCTCACAAAATATGTTCATAGGCAAGGCTCACATAAAACAAAGGATCATCTAGGCAAATATCAAACATCAGGCATGTATCCCAGGGTAGTTGTACGTGCTTGCAATAAGAACTTTGCACAACATCTTTTGTCCTTCCCTCCCGCTACGAATGGGGCCAAAAGGAACTTAGGGAAATTAAGGTCTCCTACAGCGGAGAACCGGAACAAAGCATTAACACTTCGTGGATACACGGAATCCTCAAATTATAGTCCATCCCCTTTGGTGTCCCAGGCTGTCACCACTGGGATCGCCGGTTCCGGACTATAATAGGTGCATACAACTCATAGATAGGATCAAGAACACCACAAACTCAAGAAACAAAAGGGTGATCAGATCTGAAATCATGGCACTCGGGCCCAAAGTGACAAGCAATAAGAGCAACAAGTTGTAACAGAGATGATAAACACCAAGTAGATGATAGGCAACATGCCCACAACAAATCTGATTGAACTATTACATGATCTAACTCATCCAATCCCTACCATCCCCTTTGCCTACAGCAGGGAATTACTCACACATGAAAGGAGAATTCATGGATGGGTGATGGAGAGGTGATGACGATGACGATGGCGATGATTTCCCCCTCACCGGAGGCCAATTCAGCCTCCAGATTAGCTCTCCGGAGAAGAACGGAGGGTTGCGGCGGCTCCGCAGCGTAGATCGAAAAAGTGACTCCTGTTTCGACGTTTCCTCGACGGGAGAATAAATAGGGGACAAGGTAGGTCACCAGGGGGTGTGGGACCCACCCAGGAGGGCAGGTGGCGCGGCCAGGGGGTGGGGCCGCGCCAGGCACCCTCCTGGCTGCCCCCTGGCTGCCCTGTGGCCCCCCTTTGGCCTGACGGAAGCTTCCGGAACTCTGATTTTTAATATAATTTTTTGGGATTTTTCCAGCGTACCTAAATATCCAGAAACCTGCACAAAAGAAAAACAGCACTGGTAGCTCTGCTAAAAACAGCGTTAGTCCGGGTTAGTTTTGTCCAAATTATGCAAGAATGAAGTCAAAACAATAGCAAAAGTGTTTGGAAAAGTAGATACGTTTGAGACGTATCAGGCGGCGGCGGAACAGAGGCGAGATTGTGAAATAGGGTTCTATCTTCGGAGTTTCCCCGTGACGGAGAATAAATAGGCGAAGGGGGGCAGCCAGAGGTGGACCAGGGGGCCCAGGGGCCCCAGGCCCCCCCCCTGGCGCGGCCAGGGGTGGTGCCGCGCCGGGTGGCCGCCTGGGCCCCCCTGGCTCCCCTCTGGCCCCACTCGGGCTCGTCGCGAAGCTTCCTGTACGCTGATTTTTCCTATATTTTTCTCGGAATTTTTCTGGCACTTTTTATATGGGGGAAAACTGAAATAGAAAAACAGAAGAAAACAGGAACTGGCACTGGGGTGCACTGAGTTAATAGGTTAGTCCAAATATGATCAAAAGTGTATGAAAGTGTATCTAGATCATAGCAATATCACACAAAACATGCATGGAGCAAGCAGAAATTATAGATACGTTTTGGACGTATCACTTCCCATTGGGGGGCAAGCTGGTGGACTTTCTCTTGTATGAGCCGTAGGACAAGGTCGCCTTTATTGAAGGTTCTGGTGCGCAGGCGACTGCTTTGGTAAGTGCGCAGCTTGTCCTGGTACCCCTCTGACCTTGCTAGGGTTGTGTCCCTTGCTTCGTCTGCTGTGTCCTTGTCATCTTGCAGTGCTTCTTCTTCTTCCTCTTCTTCGTACCCCGAGATCCGGGGTGCCCCGAATTTTAGATCATGTGGTAGCACTGCCTCCGACCCGTACACCATGAAGAAATGTGTGTACTGGGTTGCGGTATTTGGGATGGTGCGCAAGCTCCATAGTACTGCAGGGAGTTCTTCTACCCAGTTGCCCGCGGCCTGCTCGTGTGGTGCAAGGAGCCGCTTTTTGAGTCCTCCGCATACTAGGCCATTTGATTTTTCCACCTGGCTGTTAGACTACGGGTGCGCGACTGATGCGTAGTTGATTTTGATGCCCATTTCTTTGCAGAAGTTCTGGAATTCTGCCGCTGTGAAGTTCGTACCGTTGTCCGTGATGATGCTGTGGGGTACCCCGAACTTGAAGATGATTGATTTGATGAGATTTGCTGCCGTGAGGGCTATAGAGCTGGTAATGGGCACTGCTTCGATCCACTTGGTGAACTTGTCGACTGCTACTAGCAGGTGAGTTCTTCCTCCCTTTGATGATTTTTTGAGCGGGCCCACCATGTCGAGTCCCCAGGTGGCGAACGACCATGATAGTGGTATGGTCTCGAGTTCTGAGGCTCTAGCGTGCGGTCTGCTGGCGAGTTTTTGACAAGTGATGCAACGCCACATGATGTCCTCTGCGTTTCTCATGGCTGTTGGCCAATAGAGTCCTGCTCGAAAGGCTTTTGCCACGAGTGCTCGACTGCTGGCATGGTGCCCGCGGGTGCCTTCGTGGATCTCCAGTAGTAGGGTTTTGCCGTCTTCCTCGTCTATGCATTTTTGTAGGACCTGGGAAATGTTGTGCTTGTAGAGTTGTCCGTTGATTACTGTGAATGTTTTGGAACGCCGACTGATGCGTTTGGCTTCTGCGATGTCCTGCGGTAGGGTGCCGTCGATTAGGAACCTGAGGAGTGGCTCTCTCCAAGATGGGTCCTCGGGTGCGGCTGGCTCTGGCTCCTCGACTGCATTGTTGGCTTCTGATGACCCACAACCGTAAGGGATCTATTGCAGCGTTTTTGATAAGTAAGAGTGTCGAACCCAACGAGGAGAAGAAGGTAATAGCAAGTGACTTTGGCAAGGAGATAACTGCAAGCACTGAAAGATAACTTTTTAGGGGTTTTCTTGGTATAAGCAACATGAAAGTAAAAACGAGCAAAGTAAAAGGCACTGGAGAGTAACGAGTGGCCCAATCATTTCTGAGCAAAGGAGAGGCCTAGCAACTGAATTTTATAAAGGCTAAAGCGTTCTTGAGGACACACGGGAGAGGTAGTCATGTGCTTTCGCCATATTCCGTATCGGTACTAGGTGTTGTGTTGATAAGTGTTGAGTGGGTGGATCTATGCTAGTACACCTTCTAGACTAAGATAAGTGCACTCTTATGATTAAACACCTTGCAAGCATCCGCAAATACAAGATAGTAATTAAGGCAAAACCCTAACCATAGCAATACGATCGGTGATCCATTGTTCCCTTGTGCAAAAGCGTGCAAACTGGGGTTTAGGTTTCTGTCACTCCGGCAACCCACCGTAAGCATTCTTTGTACACAATGTATTCCCCTAGGTCCTTGATAAAGCGAAGTGTTGAGTGTTCGACTCACACAACACCACTAGGAAAATAACAACACAACTTAAATATCAAACAACACATATTACTTCAACATCATATGACTACTAACAACTAGACTTCTCCCATGTCCTCAAGAACTAAAGTAACTACTCACAGGACATAAAAGAGATCATGACCAGTGGGGATAAATAGATGATAAACAATCTGGACACAATAATATTTCTCCAACAAAACTCAATAGCATTCACCACAAAGTAGTAATCAACAGCGATAGAGTAGAGAGGATAGATAGTACGGATTACAACACAAGTTGCAATTGTGAGATGAGATTGGATGGAGTTGGAGATGGTGCTGATGATGGGGATGATGTTGATGATGATCTCGATGATGCCCGTGACGATGGTGATGACGATGGCGATGATCTCCCCTTCCGGGAGGTGATCTCCCCGGCGGAATCTGCCCGCCAGAGATGGCTTTTCTTCTCTGTAGGTTTCCGCCACGGAGCGGCGGCGGAACTCCGTAAACACTCCCCTTTTTAGGGTTTCTGAAAGATGTGTGATATATAGGCCAGAGGGGGGAACCGGGAGTGGTCCCAGGGGCCTAGGCGCCCTCCTGGCGCGGCCAGGGTGGGGGCCGCGCCAGGTGGCCGCCTAGGCACCATGTGTCCCCCCTCTGGTCGCTCTTTTGCGTGTCTTCGTGATCCTTCTGGAAAATAGCCTCCGTCGATTTTCAGGTAATTTGGAGGTATTCTTCTTCAGCAACTCAGCGTCCACTTTTTACCGCTGAATCCTGCGTCTGCTGCTTCGGCACCGGAAAGTTGCAAACTGTGTAAAATAGGCCAAAACAACATAAGAATAGCATCATATTATGAAATATATCAATGAATAATAAAGAATTACTATATACAATAGTGATGCATTTTGGACGTTTCAGCTTCTTCATTAACTATTGGGTTTGCGGCTGCCACTTGTGCTGGTTCACCTGTGTTGTCATCCTCTGTGTCTTTTTCTGGTCCAAGTTCCTTGATTGTGGTGATGATCGTGTCTATGTAGGCCTGGATGTTTCCACCGATCTAGTTTCTCATGTATGCTTGCGTCATTCGCTGTTGTACTGTTCCTGCGTTGTTTAGGCCGAAGGGCATTTTGGGACGGCAGGATGTGCCGCAAGGGGTGACGGCCAAGGCTTGCTCTTCGTATTTTCCCTCCATCCTGGCCTGGTTGTTTCCTGAGTAGGCGTCGAGGGACAATAGTAGATCGCATCCTGCTGTCGAGTCGATTATCTGATCGATTCTTGGCAGGGGGAAATGATCCTTTGGGCATTGTTTGTTGACTGGCCCGTAGTCAACGCACATCTGTGGCACGTCTATGTCTTTCTTGGGGACCAGCATGGGGTTGGCGACCCAAGTGGCTTTCTTCGTCTCTCGGATGAATTGGGTGTCGAGTAGTCGGTTCACTTCCTCCCCGATTGCTCTGCGCTTGGGTTCTGAGAATCTTCGTAGCGCCTGCTTCACTGGCTTGGTGTTTGGCTTGATGCGCAGCGCGTGTTCCGCGAACTGGCGCGGTACTCCTGGCATGTCGACTGGGCACCGGGCAAAGATTTCTCATTCTTCGCGGAGGAAAGCGATGAGGGCAGTCGCTTGCTCTTCCGGGAGGTGGGCGTACACGCGGACTGTTTTTTCTGGGTCCATCGGGTGCACCTGGTGGGTGATCGTGTCGCTGTCGATCCTGAAGTCATGTAAGGCCCAATATGCGGTACTGTTCTAGATCTAGATGTTTCCATCCAGATCCGGGGACGAAGCACATATTGGTCCCACCGCAACATATGACAAAGTCATATGCCCCGGATTTCCAACATGATATCACAACATTACAGATACAAGATACAACATCTCATACAATCGGCATACAACTGCCTTAATACAATACAACAACGAAATTTATATGTCTGAGTACAGACTACAATCAAATGCCTAGTGGCAAAGAGAAAAACATCGATCCCATAACCACACGGGTCCAGGCCCTCCGCCGGGATCCGCCTAACTAGTCGTCGTCGAGTCTCCACGTGAAACGTCGATCACCATACCTGTTGTCGATCAAGAACCCTGAAAAGAGTTTGGGGTAGTATCATGAGTACAGAGGTACTCAGCATCCAACTGTAGTGGTCATCTGACCCAGCAAGGACTTCATCACTCATCATTCTAGGACAACTAGTAGTTTACGGTAAGGATGGGGTAAGTGGTGAGGTTGCTGCCGCACTAGCATTTATGAAGTGGCTAACGATCTAGAGAGTAAGGTAAGAAGCCAAGCATTCGATGAGTAATCGCCTCCAACAAGTCTTGCTATCAACTACTTACGCAAACATAACACCTATCCTATCCTTGTCCTCTTCTTCGTATCCAGACGAAGAAGAAGCAGTCAAGGCACACACACACACGTTGATCAAGTTATAATTAGATTATCTCAGTTGTTGTTGTCTATGAACAAGGAGTAGGTCTCAAGTCGTCCATAACCGTGGACACGGCTTCTCGAAAAGATTTAACCCTATAGGGGTGTACCAACTGCCCATTACAAGGCTCCGCATGCACGCCCATCTCTCTCAGTTGCTACCCATGAGAGGCAACCATTTTATGATTTAGTCCCAAGAGATCCAGAACGACAGGTCCCTCTAACTAACAACGCACAAATCCGGGTGGCCCCCGGTGAGTCGACATCCAACTCAAAAGCCGGCCGTGCTCTTGAATCGGCCTCTACCGTTTGGATGAGGTCGGGTTAGTTGCCCAAACAGATGTGGACAACCCCCTATCTCCCTGGGGTGAACCAACAAGAGAAACCATGTCTCCGCTAGCCCAAGTTGTTTGAAATCTGCCGGCCGCGGACCAGTCACACACACGTTTCAAATGGTAAATCAGCTTGGGCCACCACTAGAAATGTTTGAAGCTAGGTAGGTAAGAAGAGGGGACCCCATAAAATCCCACACGCGGTTAGGCACGCTCAGTCTTAAAACCAATACCCGGAACTCGGATCCTAGGTGACTCGAATGGAACAAAGCATCGGGGCGGGATAGCCTAGACCTTCCATCCTTCGTCGAATATAGTCAACATTTATATAATCATATCATCAACAACAATATCATAATGTGATATCCCAAACCAAGGAGTAACAGGAGGTAACGTCGTAGCATCCTAATCATGCATACTAAGCAGGGGCTGAGCAACGAGCAATAGTAACATAGCAGTACAAGGTTTGCTGGGAGGGGACATGGCTGTATCGGTTTAAAAGAGGCTGTAAACATGTGGTAGGATGAAACATCGAACCTAGCCTAGACTAGCATGAAAACCGCTAGTTGGAAAAGAATGGATCATAAGTAATGTATAGTCCTTGCCTGTTGATAAGCCGGGTTCCGAAGGTGTAGTTGATCGCAAGATCGCATCGTCTCCGAAGGTACCCGCGGGAGCACACAAGAGGGTAAACACTGGAAAGCAATCAACGAGCAAGCATATATTACTACGAAGCAAACACGAGCAAGCATCAACAAGAAGGCAACACGAGACATCGCACCTACCGTCGAGAGCGGTTACTAACAGGTTAAGTGGAGTACTCGTCACACACGACGATACCGCACATTTGGAAAGGTTCAAGTTGTTTAGCTACAGGTGATCAACAAATTTTGTTAATATGGCATCTCACTCAAGCAGGGCATAGCACACAAACATGTCAAGAGGTGAAGCATAAGATAAACTATCTATGCTAGTCAATTTAAGTGAGGCACAACCTAAACATGGCATAACACTAAGTACCCCACGGCAATTAAATGATTTGGTACTGTTCTGTCCTAAACCATATTTTAGGTTGGTTAAAAACAGAAAACAATAGCATAAACACAAACTACACGAAAAACTAAACAAGTTACATATAAAGAACACTCCAAACGGAGTTACGGTTAAAAAGATACAAGCAAAACAAGTTTGGAACACAATCTGCCAACATCACGAAGCACACTTTAGAGCAATGCATAAACAGGATAATGAATGCAAACATGCTCAGAAATGATATGCAATTAAAGTAGACATGACAGGGAAGGCATGGCAAAAAGAATCATGCAAATAGGCATCACAGATCAAAAGATATTAAGCAAACAACATGGCATCGGAACATTACAGACTTAGAGAAAAACTGAGGTGGCTGTGAACAACAGCGGGATAGCAACTTTGGAGCTCAATAACTATATGACCATCAAGCATACCATGACGATCCAATACATATAATGGAAGTAGACATGATGCTTAACAATATGCGATTGGAATCACTCAATTCCGATAAACGGTTGCGACGCAACCGTCACCCGAAGTTGCAACAAATTAACAGTTTTCAGCACATCAGCACATTAACATCGGGGTCACCACTTTGGAGCAAGATTTAATATAGCTAAATCACCCAAACATGACAAGTTAAAGCATGGAAATGAATTACACATGATACTTAACACATAGGAAAAAGAATCAATGCAATAGGCCTCATGGATATGACACAAGCATCACCCAAAGTTTGAACAAAATAACAGCAGCAGTAGTTAACGGCAGATTTAGCAACTTAACGATCTGGTGCCCTGTTCAACACACAAATACATATTCAAGATGACCTCAAAATAAATAACTTCCTAAAGATGAACTCTAGAGCACACAAAACACAACCAAACAAAAAAAGAATCACTTCATTCGGAGCTACGAGTCAACGGGAAATTACGTTGCAAAACAGTACCAGCAGCAGTTACATCCCAGACTTTGTCAAAAACGCAGGCACTTCAACAGAAAAAAAAGGGGAGCTCGGGCCTCTTCTCACCCCTATCGGGCCGAAGCCCACTTGGCCTGGAGCTGGATCCGGACCGGCTCGGGCCGAGGCTGGCATTGGAGGTGGGCTCGCCTTGGAGCTGGGCCGTGGGGCGCTAGGCCCACGTGGACGCGGTTGGTGGCGGCCGGCCTCGTCCCCGACTGGATCAAGCGGCTGCTCATCGGCCACCGGCGGCGCTCGCCGGCGGGGGAGACCGAGCGGCCGCATAGTAGGAGGCGAGGGGTTGTGGAGCGCGCGACGGAGGCCGGAGGAGGGCGCCGCGGCGCGGATCGGGCCGGATCCGGCCGGAGGGGGTCGACGGGGAAGCCACGGTGGCGCGACTCGGCTTGAGCTCGAGCTCGCCGGAACCATGGCGCGGCGGGCGGCGACCTGCAGCTGCGAGGAGGAGGGAGGCGAGACCAGGAGGAGAAGAGAAGAGGGAGAGGAAGAGGAAGGAGGGGCCGGCTGCTGCGGCCTGCCGGCGGTGGCGGGACTCCACGGGCGGCTGCGTGAGGAGAGAGGAGGAGGGTAGGTGGGGAGCTCCCTGGGCCTTCGGATCGCGAGATCTGACGGTCCAGGATGGCTCTGGCTAGGGTTTGCTACAAAATGGGCAAAATGCGAAAATTGGGGCTATTGTGAGGGGGGTGGCTGCAATTTTGTGGCTAGGGAAACCCTAGAAAGAGGTGGGAGTGTGGTGGTCTTTATATAGCCCAGGTGGCTGGCAGTTTGCAAAAACATCCCCGGTTTTTCTCTCGCGCGCGCGGTGCTCACGTTTCTGACCGCTGATGTCTACACACACTTCTATTCTTGTAGACTATGTTGGGCCTCCAAGCGCAGAGATTTGTAGGACAGCAGCAATTTCCCTCAAGTGGATGACCTAAGGTTTATCGAACTCAGGGAAGTAGAGGTTGAAGATGGTCTCTCTCAAGCAACCCTGCAATTAAGAAACAAGAAGTCTCTTGTGTCCCCAACACACCTAATACAACTAGGAGTTGTATAGGTGCACTAGTTCGGCGAAGAGATGGTAAAATATGGGTGATAGGTGCGGTAAAGCAAGGTAATATAAATCTGAATAAAAAGTGCAGCAAGGTAACAAGTGGTAAACGTGAGCACAAGCGGTATTGCAAAGGTGGAAACAAGGCCTAGGCTTCATACTTTCACTAGTGGCAACTCCCAACAACATTAACATAGTCTAATCACATGATATTTCCCATAAAACATGCAATGGAGACGTACTCGGAGGTCATTCCTTTGTGGTCAAGAGAGGATGAGAATTGTGTAGGGCTACAAAAGCACACCTCAAAGTTCGTAGTTCTCAATCTATGGATTTCCCAATGTCACCGCGGCCATCCAAAGAGAGTACCACAATCACCACAACATATCTAAAGGATAGTCAAAGACAAGCACCAAAAGACTCTCAATCTTCAATCCACACACAAAAGAGGAAATCACTCATGAAAATATTCTTCTAATTCCATATGCAATAGACCAGCTGTCACCATGGTCTTGGAGATTATACTAGATAAGATCAATTGAGTACATCAATCCAATACATAGAAGAAGGGGAAACATCATGGGATCACCCTAGATTAACATTGCCTATGATCACAATCAATATCACATCATGGGAGAGAGAGAAGACCACATAGCTACTGTAGAAGACCTTAGCCCCGAGGAGGAACTACTCCCGCTTCATGGAGAAGGGAAGCAACGTCGATGGAGATGAATCCGAGGGCACTTCCCCGTCCCGGTAGGGTGCCGGGGCAGCTTCTCCAAGAAGCCCCGATCTGAAAACGGCGGCGGCAGCGGAACAGAGAGGTTTCCGCCAAAAAGAGTTCTTGCTTAGGGGTTTCTACCCCGAGGGGGTTATATAGGCGAAGGGGGGCATCGAGGGGCCACCCAGGGCATCCAGGAGGGTGCCTGGCGCGCCCTAGGGTTGGGGCCACGCCAGGGACCCTTCTGGCTCCCTGGTGGTGGTCCCGGCTCTCTCCCTTGGTTATTCCGGAAGCTTCCTGCCCGCTGATTTTTAATATAATTTTTGCGGAATTTTTTGGGCACTTTAATCAGCCGGAAAACCTGAAAAACAAAAACAGCAGAAAACCAGAAGCTGGCAACTGGGTGCACTGAGTTAGTAGGTTAGTCCAAATTGGTTTAAAAGTGTAATAAAGTTCAACGAAAACATGGCAAAGTCACACAAAACATGCATGGAGCAAGCAGAAATTATAGATACGTTTGGGACGTATCAACATCCCCAAGCTTAATTCTTGCTCGTCCTCGAGTAGGTAAATGATAACAAGCATAATTTCTGTGGCGACATGCCACACAACCAAATAAGGACTGTTAAGTAAAGCAATCAAAGCATGCAATTCAATTCAAGTCTTAACAGGCAAGAGTCTATATTGGCATTAACACAAGCAACAAAAGAACAAAAGGTGCAAGAGCTCTTGCTGTCCGTGACTCGAATGTCTCCAGATGGTGTTTGCGTGCAAGCAAGGGACTGGGAAGAAAGAGAAAAAGGTTGTTGAGAACAACTATCTACTAGAGTTTCAAACTTGGTCTCCTTTGGGTTCTTATCTGGACTCGTCCCCAGGCCACTAGCCAGGTACAAGTCAAACTGATCCACTCCCTTTCGATATTTTGAGCACTCATGCAATGGATGAGCGTGAGCAATAAAGTTGACACCTAAAAGGAGAAACAGAAAAAGGGTGGAGGAGGAAGACAAAAATGTGTGTGAAAGGCTCACATCAATGAGGACAATCATAGGCGAGAGAAGGCCATATGATAGATATGATGTGAGGAGTAGGGATTGCCATACAACGGATGCACATGTGAGCTAAAAGCTCTCCAATGGAACTAGTGGGGGTGCATCTAACTTGCTTGCTCAAGAAGACCTAGAGCTCGTTTGAGGAGGCTCATCATTGGAATATACAAGCCAAGTTCTATAGTGTAAAAGTTCCCCACATAGCTATATGCATGATGATAATCTCTATGGAGTACAAGGGATAGAAGATGAAGTACTAGTGTGGATCTCTCAAAAGGAATAGTAGTATGCCCCCTTCTCTCTTTTTATTTTTCTGTTTCTCTTTTTCTCTTTTTTTTATTTTTTTGGTGGCCTCAATGGCTCTTTCTATTTAACTCTCATTTGTCCTCTTTGGGATCTTTTCCTCACTTTAGGGGCAACACTCTATATTTTACAATAATATAGGAGATCTTTCACACTTTACAAAGGTACTCTCATAAAGAAAATGTAACTATCATGATGCAAATGTATGCCTCTGCCAGGATAGCAGGATATGCAATGATACTAGCGTGTCATGTAGCAATGATTAGGGCAAGGCCCAACTAGCATGCGGCTCATCGATCAAGCAAGTAGCATGTATGACATGAGGATCAAGTCATGAGAGGGTGGATGTTGCATGGCAATGTATCTCGGAAAGGCTATGGAAATGCCTTGTAGGTAGGTATGGTGGCTGTTTTGAGGAAAGATATAATGAGGCTTATGATGACAGAACGTATCATGCCAAGGGTTTGGATGCACCGGCGAAGTATGCGCCAACTCTCGAGGTGAGAAAAGGGCAATGCACGGTACCGAAGAGGATAGAAAAGGTATGGGTAGGTGGAAGTGTCAACTTTCGAATACTCACATTAGTCCGAAGAACTCATGCACTTATTATCGGTAACTCTCAATCTAATAGGAGGTTCACAAAGAGACAGGTACCCCGAGGAGGAGTGTATGGGGGTTTGGTTATCCTTGCGCATCCTCGACTCATGGTACGTGAGTGTACTCTAATATTCGAACCCTCCAGAGGTTAGTGATCCATCTAGTAGCTAGAGTTCTCAACAGGGGTTTTTGGTTTTCGAAAAACACACGGATTGCCCAAAATACGACATCTATCACTAATAGGCAAGAGCTCTTGACACCAAAAGTTCAAACATTACTCTAGTCAATACCTCAAAACTATTGCAAGTTACTACTTCAAAGAGAAAAGCAGCTTTAACTACCTACTTTCTAGTCAAGACACAGAACTCAGTACAACAGGCAAACTCTCTAACAAGATAAAACATGCAACCTATAGAAAGTTCAACCTGAAAAGAAAAGCTCTAGAAAAACTAAAGCACTACAGCTAAACAGACTAGCAGCTAAGAAAAGAAAAAGAACAACTCACAGCTAAAAGAAATAAGCATGCAAATCCTATGAGGAGTTCTAGTTCAAGTGGAGCGTGTTTCTCTCCCACACAAAAGAGTAAGTTGGGGTCTAACTTGTTACTACAGCAAAGAAAGCAAAACAAACCTAGAAAAGTAAAGAGCGAGACACTCCAAGCAAAGCACATAGCGCATGAAGTGATAAAAATATAGCGCAACGAAAGACAGACCGATGATTGTTGATGAAGAAGGGGATGCCTCGGGGGCATCCCCAAGCTTAGACGCTTGAGTCTCCTTGAATATTTATTGGGGTGCACTTGGGCATCCCCAAGCTTGAGCGCTTGACACTCCTGGATCTTCTTTCATCACCTTCCATTGCGCACTTGAAAACTCCCTTCATACATAACTCATTGTAGGCTGATTAGAGAGGTTAGTACCCTAATAAAATAATTTTCCTCTACTCCAAATAAAGATTTACACGAAGAGCTACTGTTTCTCTTGCCTGCCCAAAAAAGTTTGCAAAGAAAAAGCAAGATTAAGGATTGCAAAACTGCGAAAAGAAAAACCGGGGCAGAAGCTGAGAAAAACAAAACATCAGAGAGAACACTTCTGTCTCGCTTTAATTCGGGTAAAACTTCGAACTACGCGATCAGCGCATTGAGCCGGCGTCGTTCACCTCGCGCTGGAACCGTTTCGAGAACACTTCCCGGCGCGCTATAAAAATATCCCATTTACTTATTAAATGGAGTTTTTCGTTCCGTTGGTTGCGGCTGGTCTCGTGCGGTTTTCACGACGTGATCGGGTGAAACCCGGTGTCGCAAAGGTCGAGTGTCAGGGTGGCAAGGGTCGGTCTCCGTCCGGTGCGAGATAAGAGAGGGGGAAAATAATCACCTATCGATAAATCGGGGATGCAAACACCGCAAACGAATCAGACAATCAAACAATTCATACCGAAAACAAAATTTTTAATTTTTGTGAAATCAGGTCTGTTACAAGTCCCGTCCATACTCTTTTGTCTCGCTTCGGCTTGCTAGCGGAAAGATACTTTTTTCTGTCGCCATGGCTATTTCTGTGAGTTCTTGCTCGGCTCCGAAGGTGTCGGAGACTTTATGGAAATCGCGATCGCACTTGTCTGATTTGGTGAAGCTCCCGTTGACTGTAATGACGCCCGCGGATCCTGGCATCTTGAGTTTGAAGTAGGCGTAGTGCGGAATCGCCATGAATTGTGCGAATGCTGGACGTCCCAGTATGGCGTGATACTGCGACTGCCAATCGAGTACTTCAAACTCGAGGGTGCGTCTTGCGAAATTGCGTCTGCTGCCAAAGACGACTTCGAGCTCGATTAATCCAAGGGAAGTAGCCGCTTCTCCTGGGACTACTCCGTATAACACGGTGATTGATTTCTTCCATACTGATCTTGGGATCAACATCTTGCGTAGGGTGCCGACGAAGATTATGTTCATGCTACTGCCTCCGTCCATGAAGATTATGTCCATATCGTACCCTCCGATTTGGGCGTCGAGTAGCAGGGGCGCGTGCCCCGGCCTTGGGACTGTAGGTGGGTGATCATTCTGGGAGAGCGTGATGCTGGTTTCTGCGTTGTGTAGCTGGTAGACTTCGACTGTGTTTAGGTTCTCGGCTGCTCTGGCTTGCAGGGTGTAGGCGTCCTGTTGGGCTTGCAATACCCTGCCTTCTTGGATCGTGTACACCTGTCCTTGAGTGGGCGACTGCTCGGTTCGTCGGGCGCGCTTGGTTTCTCGTTGTTTTTCCTCCTTGAGGCTGTCGGCGAGTTCATTGAACAGGCGGCAGTCTCCCAGGGTGTGGCTCGATCTGGTGTTTCCCCGGTTGTCTTCGAAGCAGTGGATCGTGCAGGGTCCTTCTAGTTGTTCCCTGACCGTGAGTTTGCTGGATCCGGTGTGTCGTTTCTTCCTTGAGATTTGGAAGAACAGCGTGTGATCCGCTGGGTGCTCGTGGACTCGCGGCTCAATTTCGATCCCCTTGCTTAGATTCTGGTTCCTTATAAGATTGGCGAATTCGTCTGGGCTTCGATCTGGGTCGTAGTATTCGCATGTCTGAGTCTCAGAGTCGCTGTCCTGGCGGGCGGCGGCTGTCTGCACGGCGTCGGGTCATCGAGTGGTCGGCGAGCGTGTGGCTGTATAATTCGACTCGTCGGGTGGAGTCGCTTCGTAGAATCCTCGCGCCTGTCTTCTGGGTCGTCGATTTCTTCCTCGTTGGCGATTATCTTGGCGGTCGCTGATCTCGAGCTCAGAGTCGGTGTCTTGTTGTGCGGCGGGTGCCTGGGTGGCGGTGGGTCGTCGAGTGGTCGGCAGGTCCTCTGCTTCATGGTGTAGCTCGTCGATCGGGATCTTCATGTGGAACCCTCGCGCCATTCTTTTGGGTCGTCAAGTTCTCCTTCGCTGGCGGTGGGCTCGGTTGCCGCTGTAGTATTGATCTTGGCACGGCTGCAGGCTGAGCGATCTCGCTGGGGCGGCGGAGATGTTTGCCGTGACCTTGAATTCTTTGGGTGGATTGCATCTGGTTCTTGCTCTTGAGTTGTGGCTTGCTGAAGACGGAACCGCCGAGATCGTAATTCCAACCTGTGTAGTTCCCACAGACGGCGCCAATTGACGGGGATGTACCCCAGAAAATCTCATGGTCAGGGACCCTGGGTCAGTCATGAGAGACACAGGTTGGACGATAGCTCGTCGGCTAACAGGAGGATACGTTCGTGCTCGATGTTATTCATTGGAGATGGCGATTACAGGTGACGAGGGGGTGACCCCACGACTCCTGCGGATAAGCCTACCTGGTGTCCATGAAGACGGGAGGCCCACAAAGATATGGCCTTGGCCCGATAGTTGGCACCGACGTAGGAAGTCCACGACTCACAAGGAAGGTGCGAAGACCTGCCGTACGGAGCAAGCTAGGGTTAGGAAAGCTTACCTGTAAACGTAGAGGGACTCCCCGAGACCTAGCCCGGTATATAAGGGCTAGGAGGGGCGACGCCAAGGACATCTAATATCGCCTGTAACCCTAGCCTTGAGCGCTCCAGCCTTGGCCTCCACTGTAATCGCATCTTCCCATCAATAATATCGAGCAGGAGCGAGCCTTCCTGTTTGCAGACGAGCTATCGTCCAACCTGTGCATCTCATGACTAATCCAGGGTCCCTGACCATGGGATTTTCCGGGGTTGATCCCCGTCAATTGGCGTCGTCTATGGGAACTACACAAGTTGGGATCACGATCTCGGCGGTCCCGTCTGCAGAAAGCTACAACCCAAGAGAAAGAACCAGATCTAGCCTACTCGAAGGATTCAAGATCACGACGAACATCTCCGCCACCCCATCAAGACCACTCGAGCCACAGTTGTGCCAGGACCGATACTACGGTAACGGCCAAGTACAGCGCCAGCGCCGAAGGAGTCGACGACCCAGAAGAACGGCGAAGGGCCTCTACAAAGGAATTCCACTCGACGAACTGCGACGCGTAGCTGAGGACCCGCAAATCTTTCGACAATCCACCACCGCCCGGGCACCCGCCGCACATCAAGACGACGACTACGAGATCGAATCCAGCGATCAGCAGAACCACCGCCAAGGAAGAAGGAGTCGACGACCCAAAAGGCACACATGGGAGATCTACGGCGAGGCCCCAATGAACGAGCCACATCACGCAGCCGCACAACCGACGACCACTCGACGACACGCCATCGCGCGAGCACCTGCCGCCAACCAAGACAACGACTCCGAGACACCTGTAGGCGAGTACTACGACCCAGATTGAAGGCCGGCTGAATTCGCCAACCTCATCAAGAACCAAGACATGAGCCGAGGAATCAAAACCGACCTCGCTTCCACGAACACCCGGAGGACCACGAGCAGATCTTCAGAATCTCAAGAAGGAAGAGGCACGCCGGATCTAGCAAACTCACGGCCAGAGAGTAGCTGGCAGGACCCTGCACGATCCACAACTTCGAGGATAACTGGGGACGCGTCAGGTCAAGCCACACTTTGAGAGACTGCCGCCTATTCAACGAGCTAGCCGACGACCTCAAGAAGTAGAAGCAGAAAGAAGACAGACGCAACCAGCGACCCGAGAAATCGCCGACGTCAAGCCAGGAAGGACGTCACAGCCCGCTGCAAAAACAGGTGCTCATGATCCAAGAAGGAAGGGTACCGCAAGCACAACGTGACGCCCGCACCCTGCAGGCTAGAGCAGCTGAGAGCATAAACATAGTCAAAGTCTACCAGCTACATGACACGGAGACCAACATCACATTCTCACAGGACGACCATCCACCCGCAGTCCCAAGACCGGGGCATGCGCCCCTAGTACTCGATGCACAAATCGGAGGATACAACATGGATAGGGTCTTCATGGACGGAGGCAGCAGCATGAATATCATCTTCGCCAGCACCCTGCAAAAGATGATGATCCCACGATCAGTATGGAGAAAATCAAGCACCGAGTTACACGAGGTAGTCCCAGGAGAAGCAGCCCCATCCCTCGGAGTCATCGAACTCGAAGTTACCTTCGGCAACCGACGCAACTTTGCAAAGCACGTCCTCGAGTTCGAGGTGCTAGACTGGCAATCGCAGTATCACGCCATATTGGGACGGCCAGCATTTGCGCAGTTCATGGCGGTCCCACACTACGCCTACCTCAAGCTCAAGATGCCAGGATCATCAGGAGTCCTCACGATCAGCGGAAGCTTCATCAAATCAGATCAATGTGATCGTGACTTCCACAGAATCTCCGACACATTCGGGGCCGAACAAGAACTCAGAGAAATAGCCATGGTGACGGACAAGACTACCTTCCCACTGGTAACCGAAGCGAATCCAGGGAGTACGAACGTGACTTCAGCATCGACGACGACACAGTAATTCACCAAGTGCACCCAACGGACCGGGACAAAACAGTCCGCGTGTACGCCCACCTACCAGAGGAGCAGGCGACGACTCTCGTCGCTTTCCTTCGAGACGAGTGTGAAATATTCGCCTGGTGCCCAGCCGACATGCCTGGGATACCACGCGAATTCGCGGAACACGCCCTACGCATCAAGCAAAACACGAAGCCGGTGAAGAAAGCGCTGAGACGATTCTCGGAGCCCAAGCGCAGAGCAATCGTAGAGGAATTCAATCGGTTACTCGACGCTCAGTTCATCCGAGAAACGAAGAAAGCCACCTGGATAGCCAACCCAGTGCTGGTGCCAAAGAAAGACACGACCGTGCTGCGCATGTGTGTCGACTACGGACCAGTCAACAAGCATTGCCCGAAGGATCATTTCCCCCTCCCTAGAATCGATCAGATAATCGACTCAACAGCAGGGTGCGATCTACTTTCCTTTCTCGACGCCTACTCCGGATACAACCAGATCAGGATGAAGGAAGAAGACGAAGAGCACACATCTTTCATCACCCCCAATGGCGTATTTGTTGGATATGTGCCCTAGAGACAAATTAATAAAGATATTTGTCACATATCCGTTTTGTTCATAATACGTTTTATACTGTGCTATAACTGTATTACTTGGAAATACTAATACAGGTGTAGTATAAAACATGGTCCGTAGTTTAACTCGGGTAAACTATCTCATTGGGCAATTGATTGATCAAGCTTTCCTGATCATGGCGACACTTAAGTCCATTGACAATGAGGTCATATCATTAGGGGAATGATGTGATGGACAGACACCCACCTAAAGTAATGCAATGTGATCGAGTCACATAGTTCAGCGTTGCTATGACTTTGTAACGTATGGCTTAGTCCTTAGACCGTAATGATCATACGTAATCACGATCTATGAGGAGACTTTGATTTGTATCCCACCGCCTGACTGAAATATGCTGGCTATAACGGAGCACTTTGGGTATTCCAAAATAGATGGTTGATGAGTATGTTAATAGATCAAAGCGGGATTTGTCAGTCCTTGTGACAGGACAGGTACTCTGGGCCCACTCGATGATATTGCATCAACCCCTTGCAAGGACGTGACTAGGTCACAAGAGATGCAATGATCATGGACGAGAGAAGTTGTTTGTCGTGAACGAGATGTGAACACAGTATGTGGGATACCGACGATCAAACCTCGGACAAACAAAGTACCGCAGCACAAAGGGATTACGTCGTGTCGTTAACGGTTTCCAAAAGCGATCGAAGCTCATTCGATGGAAGCGCAGGGGCTGTCAAGGATTGTAACCAGGTCCAACTGACTAGTCATTGGTCAATGAGAAGAGTCTCGACCATGTCTGCTGTTTCCCGGACCGTTAGGGTGTTACACTTAAGGGCAATCGATGCATAGGACAGTTACGGGATCAATCGGTGAAATAGGAGAAATCACCGGAATAGTTCCGGAGGAGAACGGAATAGTTTCCGGACATTTTGAATAGTTCAAAATAAAGTTTAATTGTTTTAATAATGTTTTTATTATTTAATTATCTGAATTAAATATTTAAAACTTATTAAATAATTAAAAATAATGGAAAAAGGCTATATGGGCCCTTGGGGCCCATTAGGGGAGGAGGGGGTTCCCGCCCTTGGGCTTGTCGCCAAGGGGTGGGGCCCAACCCCCCCTTGGCCGGCGCACCCCTCCCCCTTTGGGGGTTTAGTCCCACATGGGGGAGGGAAGAGGGATCACACCCCCCCTTGGCCTTTATATAGAGGGGTAGACCCCCCTTTTTCCATACAACAATTAATCTCCTTCTTCTTCCTTCTCCATTTCCGGAAGTGGACTCCCCTTGTTTAGAGTCTGCACCAGGATTGGAGTTCTCCACCATAAGGCAGGCCGTCGCTCTGCCGGAGTCGGGATCCGTAGCCGTCTTTCTTCCGCTGCTCGCCTGGTTCGGAGCCCGGGAGGAACATCGATTGTACCGTACGTGTATAATCTCTTCGAGGCACTACACCTGTGGTGCTGCTTCGTCGCTGGAGGTTTACCGGGAGTCATTATCGCCGGTGGTGGTCTTCTACACGACAGGGAGGTCGTAGATCAGAGTCTACGCCAACCACGTTCGCAAGAACGTTTCCCTCTTTCGGTCTTCCAAGGTATGAACACCGATTCCCTCCGTTACTTTACATCGCCATAGCATAGATCTTGGGTTCGGGTACCGTAGGTGTGAAAATTTTTGTGTTTTCTGCCCCGTATCCCAACAGTGGTATCATGAGCTAGCTATGCGTAGATGTATTGTACGGATAGAACACATCTAGGATGTGGGCATCGAATCTTCATTCGTTACCCTCCAACGTGTATTCATTCAGCATTGCGGCAATGTTTGATGAAGCGGCCCCTGACCGACCTTACGCGTTTACACGAGACTGGTTCCACGCTTGACATATGGCTTGTACCATATAAAGTGGCTGGGGGGGTGTCTGTCTCTCTGCATTTGCGATGCGAAGATGTTTACAACGGAGGGCCCCGACAGGGGTGTAATAGAGACGGATAAGAGACGGTGTTGTGGCATGTTTTTCGCAGGATAGAAATCGGTTCTCTCTCTCGAAACCCCTAGCAGCCACGTAAAACTTGCACAAGCTAAAGTAGAAAGACGTTTTAACTTTGCTTTGCATGAAGGGGGATCATAGGTTGTATGATTTAAAGTTTTACTTCCTGGTTTATGCTAGTATGCTAGATATATCGACGGTAGCACGAAACAGGACCATCTCTCACAATACCAAAATTGTGTTCTCCCTTTGATGGGCACCACCTGGAAGGTTCTCCCATATGGCCTGATGCTCCGTACATACCGGAGTTGTCCTACATATTCAACGGAGTTCGCATGAGGTTGGGTTCGGCGAGCCTGGCATATGCAGATATGGCCTTGCTGAACAGCTAACATCAAGGTTCGATTGGCAGGCTTGACGTATGTAGATGCTGCCTCTCGGGAGCATGCCAATCACGACATCGTGATACACATATACATACACAAACACACAAACACAGAAGGAAATAAGTTATTGAGATTGCAATCGTTATGGTTTGCGACGATTCCCGATGACTAAGTCCTTCGGCAGCCTTTTTCGATGTCACACCCATAGCTAGTGTTCAACGGAAAAGCCAACATTTTCAACAACAACAACAAAAAAAATTGGGTTTCGTTTGTCTTTTCGAGCTGGCTTGTATTTTTGGTGTTTTCCATTTGGCTTTGTTTCCCTAACCATATGCAGGGGCGACTAAGTTAGGCGCAAGCAGGAAGCCTCTTGCACACGTGGGTACCGGTGATAATCATGCCGGCACCCGTGGCCCTACATCACCATGGGTCCTAGAAGACGATGTCACCCTTGGTGGCTCCGCAAGGGGGCATCGCCTACGGCATTCCCTACATCACACCAAACTTCATCGCCAACCGACTGGCGCCCCTTCTACTTCGACATATGCCGCCAACGTTGAGGGCGGCGTCGCCCCTCAGTGTTGGTACCACGACAACTTGACATCAACATCACCGGGGGCAATGTTATGCCCTCTCAACAACAACATCGGGGGCAGCGCTAGTTCTTTGAGCGTTGGCAACGACGGCGTTCCCCGCTCGGCGTCATCTTCAACACCATATGTCGTGGGCACCGTCAACCACGACAACACGACCTTCAAGTTGTGTTGCTGACACTGAAGGCTGCATTGCCCCTCAGTAGCCGGTACCACGACAACTCTTCAACGACATCACCGGGGGCATTGTCATGCCCTCAAATACCTATGGTGGTAACAACGAGCTTGCACAACATTGTTATCGCCAGGCCAAGTTGGCCTTGGCCACCACCATATCATGCTCGGCTACATGGTCACGCCAAGCCTAGCAATGGGAGCAGTGTAGCGCGCCAGTGCGGCCAGCGCGAAGCTGTGAAACCCTTCAGTCTTGTCGGCGGGCACCGTGCAGCTAAACGGTCCCGACTCGTCTGATAAAACCTTCGGCGTGCGGCATGGATTTGCGCTGCAAATCGAGGAAGACTCGAGCCCGCTTTTGTTGTCAGGCGCCACTGCAGTAATGTGGCCCAACAAGGTACCTCGTTTATTTTTGTTTTACGTTTCATCTCACTTTCTCTTTTCAGCTTTGGTGGAAACACCTACCAACAGCCGGAAGAGTTATCAACGTCGCTTGTTGACATCGGCGGCACCGTTGTGTCAACCGGCACCTCACCGGTGGATGGATGGCCGTGTCTCTGCATAGCGCGCTATCACGTGGAAAAGAAAGTAAGAGGTCATTGCTAAGCCTAAGCTGAGGTGAACCAGCGCCGATCAGGCCGCTGTACGCCTTGCTGATCGCCGCAAGCGCTGGACTGCGGCTCGCTGAATAACGTTGGCGCTCGTCCCCGTTCGTCGTTCCTCGACAACAACAACAACAACAACAAAATGGGTACCGCATACGGTAATCCAGGATTCAAACATTACCACATAATTAATGAGAAATTCGTCTATCCATTACATGAAAGTCGCTAATGCAGACAGAGATCGAGTTGGTATTATAACTAACTTGCGAACGTTCTTTAAACACCTAGTAACTAAGACGCACTAAATGCATGTGCTCTGGAATCTAAGTAACGGCATGGCTTCAGATTAAATGAGGCCAAGTCCGGCCTATTTGTCCTTCACAGGAGGATCAAAAGTATAGGCCAGGATTGCCGCGACCTCCGGCGGTTCTGAATCTTCAAGAGTTGCCCATCGCATCCTAACAAACTCCAGGAAGGTCGCCGTCTCATCACGGTGCTGCAGCAGCTGGTTCGACCACCCCTTAAAGGTGGCAGACGCAGTCTCATGGAGGTTCAGTTTCGTGACCATACTTCGACATGAGTTGCGCGCCTCTTCCGCCTTCCTTCGAGCCTCCGCAGCCAGTGCCGCTAGTTTCGTGGCCTCTTCCTCCTGCTGCTTCTGAAAGTTTTCAGTTTGCGTGAGCTGCGCCTTCAAGGCAGAGCCCACTATGGCAAAAAAGTCCATGTTCTTCGCTACCTGCGAGCATGCTGCATTAAGCTGCTCTAGTAAAGGGCGGGCTTTGTGATCAGCGAGGGCCAATATGTCTTCACCAGGGCCATCCGGCAGGCTTGGTTTTCCTTCAAGATGCGCCGATAGAGACTGGAGGAGCGATATAAAGCTCTCCACATCGGCCGGAACTGACCCCTTGTACTGGTTGGTCCACCAAGGTGTAATCGTGCGGAGTGCCCCCAACGCCTTTTCTCTAGCGAAGGGTTTCTCACGAAGAACTTCTTGGGTCAGGTGCAGGCTGGCGCGTAGAGCAGACGCCATTATTTGTGCGTCAAGATTGTCCGTCGGAAGGTTGATGGCTCTTTTCTCCGGCGCTCTGACGACCGGTCGAGGCATCACCGTCGGGAACTTGGGGCTATCTTCTACCAAGGTCTGGACGTAATTTTCCAGCATGATTCTAAGCCGTTTTCCTAAAGGGGTAAGAAGATTGTCTCCATCACCTAAAACAAAAAAAAAGCTGCAGTAAGTAAATTGTGCTTTTGGCAACACTACGAAAAGGGGTTCTGTACATGTGATCACCTGAAGATGACGATGTGTGACGTTCATCACGGTGTTCTGCGGGACGTTTCTTCTCCTGGTCGGGCGTAGCTGAGGCGTTTGTGTTCGGCGTTTGGCTCGCTGGATCGGGCTCGGCTAGCGTCCTCAGTATCTCTTGCTCCTCGACTGATGGAGGCTTCGCGAGAGACGCCACCATCTCATCTTCAGTCATAGAAAATCCCACTACGTCCTCAAGACGGTCCTAATCAAGCAACGTACAAGTTAAGGGAGCATGCACATTTGCCTCAAATCTAATAAAACAGAATACTTATAATTGAGTCCTGACTTACCTTTGGGATAGGAAGCCCCCCAGGATTTTCTGAGGCAAGATGTTGGACCAACGGAGGCGCTCCGTGGGGCTCATCCGCTGCCTTGATGTCGGATGATGCCCACCCCAAAACTTGTGAAGCCCTTCTCTTACGAGGCTTGGTAGCAGTGGCGGGAAGACCGAGCACAATCGGTGCCGGCAGCCGCAAGTGGTCATCCCTGCTTGCGCGGGGCGACGAAGGCGAAGGTAAGTCCAACGTGTATTGGACGGGCCTCATTGGAGGTGGTCCCGGCGGAGGCGGCGGAAGACGCTCAGTGGCGTGGTTGCCGCGACTGTGATCACGGCCATTGCGCCGGGAGTCCGACGAGTCCTTCGGCGGCGTCTGGAACCTCGTCGTGTGCTTCTCGCTGCGGCCCATGTTTTTCCTGAAGACCCAAAGAAAGCAAAACACATGAACGTGAAGAAGAAGACATACCCCTGCATGCACATCGGTATAGGCATGGGGTGCAAGCCCAAGGTCGTACAGCAATAAGTTAAGGGAAGGCAACTCACCAACTTCTTTTGACGAGAGGCTCAGCGACGGAAGCTTTGGAGCGCCGCTCGAAGCAACGACGAGCAAAATCTCGGGCACGGCGCTAAGCGATGACGAGGGGCAAGGTTGTGTGTAGAGAGATTATGCCCGGGCAACCCGCGTACTTATGGAAGGATGTTGCAGAGTCCAGAAAAACTTTGGCAAAACTTCCCGTACATGAAAAAGAGTCCATGGCCAAGAGCTAGCGGCCGTGGTTTTCTCATCCAATACGACTTGGCTAGCTTTCGTGTGAAAAGCGTCAACAAGGACAGCAGCTACCTGGCGGCGTCCGGTTCATCAATGAATAAGAATGTCTTCGTCGAGTCAAGTCCGATTAGCTCCGCACTCAAACTTGACTCGACGAGGGGGCATTTGTTTGATAAAATTTTGTGCTAAAATAGCATGAAGGTAACGGGTACAGATACATGGAGCAAAGATTGCCTATGCGTACATATATGCTAGGAACGCATGCATTAATTAAGTTGTTTAATTAGCTTGGTAATGCATGCATGACAAATTGCCTACGTACTAGCACATGCAGGGCTTGGTGTGTAGCTAGTCACATGTACACATCTCTGATGGATCGTACGCTATTTAAACACCTACATGTTGATGTACGTAGCAACGTGTTCATATCTCGGCCGGAAGGGACACATATGGAGTTGAATATCCCATATACGGTGTATGTACATATACCCGAATGATTGGCCAGAATCTGTGTGTACGCGTGCCGCAAGTCAAAGAGATAAACACAAATATTAGTTATGGATTTAAACACGTTTAGATCTTATCTCTTCCATCAAAATCGGGCGGCCGAACGGCTGTGTGCGTTACCGACGTGCTACCCATCTCTCTATAAATACAGGGACGGAGGACACAACCAGGAGGGAGGCCAGCGGAGACTCACGCCGAAACTCCATCCATCAGCTTTCACGCAGGGCAAGAACACGATCGGAGGGCCGGCTTCTTCTTGCGTGGCCGGCTTCTTCTCGTGCAGCCGGCCGGGAAGAGAAGACGGGCACACGCACATCACAAATCGGCGAGCTGCGGGCGATCTCATTAGCAGCCATGCCGGTCATTTTCTCTAACTGTTAGTCCGCCTCCCTTCTTTTCTTCTTCCTCTTTCTCTTCCTTTCTCCCTCTCGATGATGGCCGGCACCACGGCCCAACCTGAGGCTGGCCGCCGGCTTTGCCTTAGCCCCCGAAGATGACAAGGCCGGGACTGCCGACAGTCATCCGTTGGCGGCTTACCGGAGCACCTTCTGTTGTCGGCGACTACGTGCCCGGGAAGCCAGTGCATGTGCGGCAGGCGACACGTTCTCAGCTACCACGACCATGCCCGGGTGCCTGGTTCATGTGCACCCCTGGTGCACTTCGGCGACGGCGCACTCTGCGTCCTTCTACCACATCGACGCCGTGCTAGGGTTGCCGCCCGTGTGTTAGCCCGGCACACTCTTCTTCAGTGGCGCGTCGAGGCCGCATTTGCGTGCGGCGCTTTCAACGCACTATTCTTCGGCGATGCGTCGGGGTCGCACCTATGTGCGGTGCTCGACGCATTCTTTCACGACGATGCGACGGGGTTGCATTAATGTGCGGCACTCAACGTACCCTTCCACGATGACGCGACGGGATCGCACTAATGTGCGGTGCTCGACGTACTCTTTTTCGGCGACGCGTCGGGGTTGCACCTATGTGCGGCCCTCGACATACTTCTTCCACGGCGCGGGTGTACACTACACTCACCGGGGTCCGCTTCGGCGTAGCGGCTCCCGACCTAATACGGACGCATCCCCTTGGAGGCGGCACTCTAAACCGCTTCGGCATATGAGGTGGCGAATTCGCCGCTATTGGCGGCGGTGTTTCCGGCTATGTCCGGATATGAAACACTCAATGTGTTGCACGTCCGCTCATTCTCCTTCCAATTTTTCCACTCCCGCGGGGTGTACCCCTCGCTCTTTCGGCAAAGCTACAGGGTCATCGACGACGTCCAAGCGAAGCTCAACCATGCATGCTACCACGACTTCAACAACATCGACGCCGCTCGACGTCGACGAGGCAAGACGGCGTAGGCGGGTGTGGCCGCATCAAAGGCCACACTTTCGACGGCGCGTGTACCACCTTGTACACGAACTCTGCCGCCGCCACATACATCACCACCACCATGCATGGAGACGCGAAGCGAAGACCGAAGACGACGACTGCGCAGCTTAATCGGAGGTGTCTCGCGGTGCTATCCGCGGGAGTAATTAACCGGGTGCTTTGCGAGGCGCCCGGGAACCAGGAGACCATGATCGCTTGATCACTTAGCCGCGCCAGCAGGCTTCACCTTTTCCTTTTCTTTTCCTCATGTATTTGTGTACCTTGTACACTGGCACGCCCGCAATACTTATTTCCCCTGGGGCGTAGAAAGATAATAACATAATAACGGCCTTCGTTATTCTTATTATTTTTCGTGTCAAACAAAATGGCACGCCCGGTGGGACCTGGTTCTCCTCCCATCTTTGCTGCGCAGTTGTCGCGGCTTCGTCTTCGCTCGCTCCTCCAACCGCACAACATGATGCACGAAGATCATCGGCGCGGAACTACGCTGATCAAGAATCATCTTCCTGCAGGTGTGTTTTCTGGCGCCAATGATGACTCGGTGCCGGATGTGATCCAATTCGGGTCGCTCCCACCGATGGTCGTCTTCAAGCACGGCGCTAAGGTCTACTTCCACGAGGTGCAGGAGCCGTCTCAATTCCAAGTCATGCAGTCTAAAAAGGCGCAGAAGAGGGCGGTCGCCAAGGCCAAGAAGGAGCGTCGCGAGCTTATGCTCGAGGCGCGCGCTCTTTTGAAGGACGCCGTGATGGAGGAGATGAAGGGCAACATGGAGGTTGCCCAAAAGCTTCGTGTTCAGGCTGCCAACAGGCAGACTGGGGCTGCTTTGGCTCGCGCTCCAGCTCCGGGCGCTGAGCCGGAACTTCTTCCGGCAACCACTCGACGTACGGAGGTCAAGATACTTGAGGCTCTGGAGGCCGTCTCCGTCGACCTCCGGAGACTTATGACAAACGCTCGTTTGTCACATAGCCCCCATCGACTACGCAACCACAGAAGGAAGTACCAGAAGGTGCAACAGCTTCATCGACAAATAAGCTCTCGCATCGCTTAGAACTCGGTCCCTGAAGAGGACTGGTCCATGGGCGCGATGGAGCTTGCACACAAGGTGTTCGCCTACCGTAGCACCTTGACCCCACCATATGACTTGTTCCCCGATCAGTGGGCGAACGAGCCGTCAAAGATCAAGGAGCTGGTAAGGCGGGCGATCATGAAGGAGTTTTGGAAGCGGCGATCTCGCAAGCAGCCTGTCTTACCAGGCCGCACCACCTCCTACGACACCTCTCTCTTCCAGCCGAATGTGTGGGCGCCATGCCTCCACATGTCGGCCAACGATGGGAGATCCTTCCCCAACAACAGGTTTGCCCTTCTTCGGAATGAGGCCCCAGCGCCTCGTGAGGAAGATTTGCGGCAAGAGCTCCGTCAACTCCAAGACCAGATGGGCCACCTGCAAAGGCGGCTCGAAGGACATGAAGACCATCCTGAATCCTCGGCCCAGGGGGCAAGCAGGATGAGGCGACTTTCCCAAGGTCACCGACCTCAACATGAGCGCCAAACATTGGCGCCCCGACAACAGACTTCCCCAACACATCTTGTCTCACGGGGGGCTAATGCCTTGCCTCTGCGAGGCAATAGGTGGCCTCGACATCAATACGACTCGTCAAACCGCTACCCTAGGCGGGAATGGCGAGCACGGAGCCCTCCTCGGGCGCCGGCTCCTACTCAGGTACCCTCTTCTCCTAAGCGGGGGACCCAAGTGCAGGAACAATCAAGAGGAAACCCCGTGGCCCCACTGGCCATGGGGTCATCCATGGTGCCATCGACACGGCAGGGCGCGCCACCACTTCTACCTACACCACCAATTCCAGCGAGGGCGCGCGGTGCTCTCACGGAGAACCAGCGCAAGCGCGAGAGACGTCGGAGGAACCGACATGTGTTGTACCGTGAGCTCGAGGAGCTGGTACTTCGACACACTCAAGTCCGTGTTCGGGCTAATGGTGAGCTCGTTCAGGAGAACGATAGAATTTCGTTCCGCATCTCCCCCGACTTGGAGCGGCACGAAAGGTACAACTACCTTCTCGGCCGCTTAACTCCAAAGCCAAAGAAGGCACAACCTGACACCATGGAGCAAGGAGGCGGGGCGGTTGCACCATCGCACCCCCTAACCATTCTCAAGCGGGAAAATGGGGCCAACGCTTCTCCAACTCCTACACCTCAAGAAGGGGAGGCGGTCGAATCCGCATCTCCCATGGAGGGTATCGAGCAAGACCCTGGGGTGCAGTCGTGTGCTGCACTTGAGGAAAACCCGGCTCTCCAAGCGAGCCAAGGAGGGGCTCTCAAGGAGTACCCTAATACTCCTATCAAGACCGGCGCAACAACCATGAAGGATCCTACCCTCGTTTCACCCGCAAGGGAAGAACATGAAGGGAGACTGACATTTCTGCAGGAGGCGGGAACCAAGAAAGAAGATGGAAAGAATATGGCCTCATGCGGCACTCTAGTAGTGCGCTCTAGGTTTGAAGAAGATGATGCGTGGAAACCTCCATGCGTCACCCAGGATTTCTCATACCCATCTGACGAGGAAATTTTGCCTGATCCTAAGGCCAATTTCCGCACGACACTTCTACCCCGCCTAAACCATGTCCGATCATGGTTCAAGGGCACCGAGACGAAGCCTAATTCAGGTACGTCTACATTGCAGGAAGGAGGAATCTCAACCGCCCCATGTCTTCCTATTACGACGGGGGGAGGTTCATTGTCGGAGGGTGATGCAACGCATCATCCGGGCATATCTCCGCGCCGCTACACCGATGTCACGGCAAGACTCCCAGAAGACCCCGATGAACTACAACAAGTCGCAAGTCGGCCCGGGGCCAACACGCGTCTAAAGTCCCTAGCACACCAAAGTGTGGCAAGGGGACAAGTTGGCAATGGTGAGCCATCGGAAGACGGCGATGACGAGGGAAGCTCTTCCGGCTCGTCTTCATTGGAGGAGCTCCCGAGCTCCCCTCCCTACCACGAGCTCGCTTCGTCTGTGCTATTAGGCTATGAAGATGGTTGTGAAGACCTCCACACGGCCCCAGCGCATGTAGCCACGGACGCTGCCGCTGAAGAAGAAGCTGGAAAAGCGAAGGAGGTGGAGGTGCTCAAGGCATCTGCCGCTAACTCGTCTGGTCTTGCAGGTGAAGGAGCACCACATGAAGCAAGTCTGGTTGATCAAGTGCGCGAGCAAGGCCGCACTATCGATCAACTAACGGCAAAAGTTGATCAATTTATCGAGCTCATGATGAGCAGTCACCCCATGGCGCCAGGGGCACCAAGGCGGGTGGTTGACCCGCAAGAGGAAGAGTTGCGCGCCCTTACAATGGCGAAAGCACCTATGAACGACGGTCATCAACATCAAGAACCGGGTGTGCAGGTCCGGCCCCTAGTCGTGCCCGTCGGCGCGACCAATGTGGCTCGAGACCCAAGCACGCTTAGGGACTACCACAACATCGTGGAAGACATGGTGGCCAAGAAGCTCAAGCAAATCTCCATGGAACAAGCACCTCGCACTTCAGAAAGCGAGCTAGAGAAGCCCTACGAGGCGTGGCACGACCTTGTGTCGTTTCCCGCTGGTTGGCATCCACCAAAGTTTCGTCAGTTCGACGGAACAGGTGATGCTAGGGAGCATCTGGCGTACTTTGAGGCGGCTTGCGGCGACACTGCCAATAGCTCGTCTCTTCTGCTTCGACAATTCTCGGGGTCATTAACTGGCCCCGCATTCCACTGGTATAGTCGCTTACCAGTGGGATCCATCAGGAGCTAGGCGGGAATGAAAGAAGTCTTCAAAAGGCACTTTGTTGCCATGAAGAAAGACTTCTCTGTCGTTGAACTTGCACAAGTTCGACAACGGAGGGAGGAGTCAATCGATGAGTACATCATCCGGTTCAGAAATAGCTTTGTGCGTCTCGCTAGAGAGATGCATCTTGAGGACGCCATTGAGATGTGCGTCCATGGCATGCAGCAGCACTGGTCGCTGGAAGTATCTCGGCGTGAGCCTAGAGATTTCAGTGCCCTAAGCTCAGCTGTAGCGGCCACCAAGCTGGAGTTCGAGAAGTCACCACAGATTATGGAGCTTTACAGGAACGCTAGCGCCTATGACCCTGCTAGGCGTTTCGCCTCAACGTCTAAGCTACCTAACAATGGTGGCAAGACGAAGGCGGTGGCGGAATCAAACACCACAAGGATGCTTAACACTGAACCCCGAAGTACCGTGCCCATCTTGGGGGCACGGAGCGACCAGGCCGGGGGAAGGCAACGCACGTCCATACAGGAGCTCCTCCAGAAGCAATACATCTTTCGTCGAGAGTTGGTGAAGGGCATGTTCGACCAATTAATGGAGCATCGTGCTCTAAACCTACCCGAGCCACGACGACCTGATCAGGTAAGTATGAAAGACAATTCTTTGTATTGTCCTTATCACAGGTATGTAGGCCACGCAATAGAGGATTGCATCGCCTTCAAGGAATGGCTCCAACGGGCCATCAATGAGAAGAGGATCAATTTGGAGCCCGAAGCCATTAATCCGTACTACCACGCGGTGAACGTGGTGAGCGTGGAAACGACGACCTCATCTGAACAAGGGCAAGCAGGTGGTTCATCATGGGTGCCACTCGCAGAAGTGGAGCACCGCCTATCCAACTTCGTCCTCTCCGCCACGCCAACACCTCTCGCCCCGCGAGAGGTCATCCTCGCCGCATGCAAGGAGCGGCCTTGGAACACGGTCCAACGTCGGCCGCACACGAGGGGTTTGCCCCCGCGACCCCCTCGTCGTTTGCCCGTGATGGGTGTATCTTCACCAACTAGACGATGGGTCGACCCAAGCCAACGTCGTCCTCCTCCAAGGTTCGTCCCCTTGTCTGAGGGGGATGAGTCATTCCCTCGAAGAGGGAGGATACTTCCCACCTTGGCGCAATTCCTTCCCCACCAGTGAGGGCAGGAGTCGACAAAGAAGACTGGAGAAATACAAGAACCTAACACCTCTCAATCGTCAAACATTGAGAGTTGCAATGTGATTCTTGACTACAGCGACACTCCAAGCACAGACTCGGAAGACGTGCTAACTTCTGAGGAGCAAGAGGTCTTCCACGCAGATGGCGTGGTGAAGGACCCAGAAGTAAAGGAGGTGCACATGAACCTCCGTGGAGGTAAGGTTCTACCTGAACCTCCGAAGGCCAAGCCAACGAGGGCAATCAAATTGTCTGCCTCGAAAGAGGCGCCTACGCAAAAAGAAGCGCAAGAAACTCAAGGCCAAGAGAAGGAGAAGTCGCACGAGATCGACTACAACATCATCGCCCACCTCAAACGTATTCCGGCGCTTTTCAGTGTGCATGACGCACTCATGCTGGTGCCGGACCTTCGCGAAGCTCTCATCAAGGCGCTTCAAACACCAGAACTCTATGAGGTGTCCATGGCGAAACATCGCCTGTTCTCAAACCCCTTGTTCATGAACGAGATTACGTTCGATGAAGAAGACAAGCTCGTGGAAGAGGTTGACCACAACCGTCCACTCTATGTGGAAGGTAACATCGGCGCCGCACATCTCCGTCGTATCCTTGTTGACCCAGGGTCCGCCGTGAATATCCTGCCCCTTCGGAGCCTTACTCGGGCAGGCTTCACGGTGGATGACCTCGAGTCATCCGACGTGATGATATGTGGTTTCGACAACCAAGGCAAGCCCACATTGGGCGCCATCACGGTGAAGATCCAGATGTCCACCTTCAGCTTCAAGGTGCGGTTCTTCGTCATCGAAGCAAACACCTCCTACTCGGCCCTCTTAGGGAGGCCATGGATCCACAAGTACCGGGTGGTTCCTTCAACGCTACATCAGTGCTTAAAGTTCCTCGACACCCACGGCACACAACAACGCATCATCGGCAATGTCTCCCCTTACACCGTCCAGGAATCCCACCATGCAGATGCGAAGTATTACTTCCCTGTTCAAGACGGTGATCGGCAACTGGGCCGTACAACACCACTGGTTGACATCTTGGTCAAATCGGGTGTCGCCCCGGTAGCTGATATGAAGCGCCTCGTGATAACACGCTCTCATTATGACTCGGAGAGATCGTCCTCTCAGAGTCGAAGGAATCATGGACATAGGCGGCCATCCATGGCTGCCCAACACGACTACAGGAGCTCCTCCCTCAAAGGGGAGGGGAGTTCTACCTCGAGTTCGCTGGAAGGAAGACCATCGACATTTCCCTCGGCAACACCCTTGCTTTTAAAGGCAAGGTTCTCGTCATCAACTCCACTCACGTTGAGGTCAGGCACGGCGCCTTCACGTAAGGCTGCCACTTCTCCGTCGACCTTGATGCACCAAGATCCTACTTGCTTAACTATTGGAGGCTCCACAGGTGTTCCCGAAGAGCCCATGATGCCCCCAGGCAGCAATGATGCGCCGTCAACCATCACTCTACGGGCACGCAACACTCCTAAGGAGGATCCTGCGCCCACACAAGGAGTGGTTAAAAGAAGAATAAAAGAGCTAGATTAAGTGGCAAAGGGGGCTCAAGGCGTGCATCCCCCTTCACTCTATGTGTCTGTGACTTCCCCGCTAGAGGTTTGGGCCATCCCGAGCTCATCCCTACCCAAAGTTCACACCATTTTCTACAAGGTTCCGGAGACACAACGATGTGACCCCATATTTGAACTCCCTAACAATTTCATTGAAACAGATGAGGCACTATCAACAGTGAGGGTGGGAGCTAGGATGGCTCGCCTCTTGGCACATGCCGGGATCCGCCTCTTGCGCAATAACAGGATGCCCCCACCACCCTCCATATGCGAGGACTGGTGGAGGCAATCACAAGACGGCGTCAAGCAGAGGGGCAAAGCTAAACCCAAATATGGGCTTGGTTATGTCAACCCCGACGACTCCGACGAAGAAGACGACAGGCGCCGTGGCAAGGCACGAGCCGCGTGCCACACCACTTCCGTCAGCTCGGGAGACGACCTCGCATGTCACATTCTCCACCAACAACCTTCCGAGCTGGACGAGCTAGGCGAGGAAATCGACACCACACCGGCCCCGCGCGAGCTAGAAGATGGGGGGCAACCCACCATCGATGAGCTCGTCCAAGTCAACCTAGGGACGGACGAAGATCATCGCCCCACTTTTGTTAGCGCAACGCTAACAGAAGAGGAGCGGGAAAGCTATCGATGCTTCTTGATGGAGTTTCGAGACTATTTTGCCTGGCATTACGAGGAAATGCCAGGACTCGACCCTCGTGTCGCCACCCACAAGCTGGCGATTGACCCGCAATTTCGGCCAATCAAACAACAACCGCGACGTTTTAGGCCGGAATTTGAAGATCAAGTTATTGCCGAGGTAAACAAATTAATCGCTGCAGGTTTCATCAAGGAGATCAAGTACCCACGATGGCTCGCAAACATTGTGCCTGTGGAGAAGAAGAACAGGCAGGTACGGGTCTGCCAGGACTTCCGCGACCTGAATCGAGCCTGCCCCAAAGATGACTTCCCCTTGCCAATCACGGAGATGGTCGTCGACTCCACGACTGGCCATGGCGCACTGTCCTTTATGGATGGTTCGTCAGGCTACAACCAGATCAAGATGGACCCAGAGGACGCCATCGACACCGCATTCAGGACTCCGAAAGGCAATTACTACTACACAGTAATGCCTTTCGGATTGAAGAATGCTGGAACCACGTACCAGCGCGCCATGACGCGCGTTCTTGGCGACTTGATCCACCATTCGGTGGAATGCTACGTTGATGACATGGTCGTCAAAACCAAAGACCACCGTTGTCATCAAGAGGACCTTCGAGTGGTCTTCGAACGGCTACGACAACACCAACTGAGGATGAACCCCCTCAAGTGTGCCTTTGCAGTACACTCGGGCCTTTTCTTAGGCTTTGTGGTTCATCATCGAGGGATCGAGATTGAGCCAAAGAAGATTAAAGCCATCCTCAACATGGCGCCGCCCCAGGACCTCAAGGAATTGAGGTCTTTGCAAGGGAAGTTGGCGCATATCCGGCGTTTCATCTCCAACCTCGCCGGACGCATTCAGCCCTTCTCAAGTCTCATGAGGAAAGGAGCCCCTTTCCTCTGGGACGAGGGCTGCCAAAAGGGCTTCGACGACATCAAAAGGTACCTTCTTAATCCTCCTGTCTTGGCAGCCCCTATAAAAGGACGCCCTCTTATACTCTATATTGCAGCGCAACCGACTTCCTTGGGTGCCTTGCTCGCCCAACACAATGAAGATGGCAAAGAGGTGGCCTGCTACTACTTGAGCCGCACCATGGTCGGGGCCGAGCGTAACTACTCTCCCATAGAGAAGTTGTGCTTAGCCTTGATATTCGCGCTGAAGAAGTTGAGGCACTACACTCTAGATCATGAAATCCAGCTTGTCGCAAGAGCGGATCCCATAAGGTACGTGCTAAGTCAGCCTACACTCAATGGGCGACTTGGTAAATGGGCACTTCTCATGATGGAGTTCGACGTCACCTTTGTGCCGCAGAAAGCGATCAAGGGTCAAGCCTTGGCGGAGTTCCTCGCGGCACACCCGGTGCCAGATGACTTCCCCCTCGTCACCGACTTGCCCGACGAGGAGGTTTTCTCCACCGAGCTCGAAGCACCATGGGAGCTCTACTTCGACGGTGCCTCCCGCACGGAGGCCGACCCCGACGGCACCCCTAGGCGGCGAGCGGGTGCCGGCCTGGTGTTCAAGACTCCACAAGGAGGGGTGATGTACCACTCCTTCTCCCTCATGAAGGAAGAATGCTCCAACAACGAGGCGGAGTACGAGGCGCTTATCTTCGGCCTATTACTAGCGCTCTCCATGGAGGTGCGCTCGCTGCGGGCCTATGGCGACTCACAACTCATAATTCGTCAAGTCAACAACATCTATGAAGTTCGTAAGCCGGAGCTAGTGCCTTACTGTGAGGCGGCTAGGAGGCTCATGGACAAGTTCGAGAGGGTGGAGCTCGCTCATGTTCCGCGGAGCAGAAATGCACCGGCGGACGCTTTGGCGAAACTTGCATCTGCACTGGCTTTACCCGAGGGTAAACCCGCGCAGGTGACCATCGAGGAAAGGTGGCTTCTTCCTGCCGTCTTGGATCTCATACCGGTGGAGTATGAGGTCAACACTATCACGACGAACGCGGTGGTTGAAGGGGAGTGGCTACAACCATTCCTCGACTACTTCAAGCATGGAAGTCTCCCTGATGACCCGGTAGAGAGGCGGCGGCTTCAGCGGCGTCTCCCTTTTTATTCCTATAAGGCCGGTGTCTTGTGCAAACGGTCTTATGGACAAGAAGTCCTCCTTCGGTGCGTCAACCGAGCGGAGGCTGAAAAAAATTTGCAGGAGGTGCACCACGGAGTTTGTGGCGGCCATCAAGGTGGTGCTAAGATGTACCACAGCATCCGGCTGGCTGGGTATTATTGGCCTGGCATCATGACCGACTGCCTACGAGTGGCGAAGTCATGTCATAACTGCCAGGTCCATGGAGACTTCAAACATCAACCACCGGCGCCTCTACACCCGACGATCCCCTCTTGGCCGTTCGACGCCTGGGGGATCGACGTCATCGGCCCGATCGACCCGCCCTCATCACGAGGGCACCGCTTCATTCTCGCCGCAACAAATTACTTCTCCAAGTGGGCGGAAGCCGTTCCGCTCCGGGAGGTGAAGAGCGACAACGTCATCAACTTTCTAGAGCGGCATATCATATACCGCTTTGGGGTGCCGCACCGTGTCACCTCTGACAACGGCAAGGCGTTCAAGTCCGGTAAGATGTACAGGTTCATGGAGAAGTACAAGATCAAGTGGAACTACTCCACTGGCTACTACCCTCAAGCTAACGGCGCAATCGAGGCCTTCAACAAGACCCTCGGCAAGATATTGAAGAAGACGATGGCAGGGCATCGGTGAGGCTGGCATGACCGTCTCTCCGAGGCTTTATGGGCGTACCGCGTCACTGTCCGCACCCCGACGCAGTCAACACCATATTCTCTCGTTTACGGGAGTGAGGCGGTGTTGCCATTGGAGGTCCAGCTGCCCTCCCTCCGGGTAGCTCTACACGAAGAGCTCACGCACGACGAACAGGTACACTTGCGGCACCGGGAGCTCGACTCCCTTGAGGGGGAACGTCTCCATGCGCTGCAGAACTTGGAGATGTATCGCCATAACATGGTGTGATCCTATGACAAGCTTGTCAAGCGACGATTCTTCCGGAAGGGCGAGTTGGTCCTCGTGCTTCGACGCCCCATCGTTGTCACACATAAGACGAAGGGGAAGTTCGAGCCAAAGTGGGAGGGACCATACGCCATCGAGCAGGCATACGATGGAGGTGCCTATCAGCTGGTTGATCCGCAAGGAGCCCGGCCGATGCCGCCGATCAATGGAAGGTTCTTGAAAAAGTACTTCGCGTAAGTTCCTTTTTTGGGTCTTTGCCTACTTATTTTTTGCTCTTGGCCTTGCCTCGCGCTTTCTCCCTATTTTTTTTTCTCTCTTCTTCGCTTGGCTTGAAGGGGACTTTTCTGTGGCTCATATAGGTCCGCATTGCACTCACAATTTCAAACGTGGACTTATCCGTGTTTCTTTTGTCCTCCCCTTCTTATGGATTGAAAAATCCTACACAAAAAACTGGCTTTTCCCAAACCACACTCGGCTGGTGACGGACGATTTGGCTGCCTTATGACTTGTCTAGTGGAAGCATGGTGCATTGTGTCACAAGTGGAGCGGCTTTTATACCCACGATACACGACACACACATATGAATGCTCCCGGAGGCAGCGAAGAAGACTACTTGGGTTGCTGCTCGGTAATGAAGCCCCACATCCCCATGCTCCCGGATGTGTCTCAAGTTCCCAGAGACTCCACGCCCCGGGGAAGACGGTAGGTAAAAGATCAAGAAAGGGCTTCCCAGTTCAGCGAAATATGGGTTTGGTGCGTAGCCGCTTGACAACCCTGGGGCGCGCCAACAAGCTCCAGATAAAATGCCTGAGGGTTCGTAGTCCACATAGGTGGATGACTGCCTTCCAAGTTCTCAAGGTGGTTCCCTTGTCGAGTAAGAAGTAAATCCCCAAGAAGTCTCAAGAAATCCTCCCAAGAGGAAGCGACTCCATGAAGTTCGCGACCATCAAATTCGTCCAAGAAAAAAAAAAGATAAAGAAAAAAAAAGATTCTAGAAGCAAGTCCCGAAGTCCAAGCAGTAAGGGAACCACTGGAAAGAAGGCGGGAGGTAGTCATCCACCACCCCTCACCAAAGGCATGAAGATCTTTTTTAGCCGTTATCCCAAAACCACCTACCCTAAACACACCTCACCCAAGCCTCTGGGTTCTTGAGGCATTGAAGGGAGCATGGTGGAGCCGTGGGGTTTACTCCTTGCCGTGATGGGCTAGGGTACGACCCTTTGCTGCCTCTCGGGAGCATGCCAATCACGACATCGTGATACACATATACATACACAAACACACAAACACAGAAGGAAATAAGTTATTGAGATTGCAATCGTTATGGTTTGCGACGATTCCCGATGACTAAGTCCTTCGGCAGCCTTTTTCGATGTCACACCCATAGCTAGTGTTCAACGGAAAAGCCAACATTTTCAACAACAACAACAAAAAAATTTGGGTTTCGTTTGTCTTTTCGAGCTGGCTTGTATTTTTGGTGTTTTCCATTTGGCTTTGTTTCCCTAACCATATGCAGGGGCGACTAAGTTAGGCGCAAGCAGGAAGCCTCTTGCACACGTGGGTACCGGCGATAATCATGCCGGCACCCGTGGCCCTACATCACCATGGGTCCTAGAAGACGATGTCACCCTTGGTGGCTCCGCAAGGGGGCATCGCCTACGGTATTCCCTACATCACACCAAACTTCATCGCCAACCGACTGGCGCCCCTTCTACTTCGACATATGCCGCCAACGTTGAGGGCGGCGTCGCCCCTCAGTGTTGGTACCACGACAACTTGACATCAACATCACCGGGGGCAATGTTATGCCCTCTCAACAACAACATCGGGGGCAGCGCTAGTTCTTTGAGCGTTGGCAACGACGGCGTTCCCCGCTCGGCGTCATCTTCAACACCATATGTCGTGGGCACCGTCAACCACGACAACACGACCTTCAAGTTGTGTTGCTGACACTGAAGGCTGCATTGCCCCTCAGTAGCCGGTACCACGACAACTCTTCAACGACATCACCGGGGGCATTGTCATGCCCTCAAATACCTATGGTGGTAACAACGAGCTTGCACAACGTTGTTATCGCCAGGCCAAGTTGGCCTTGGCCACCATTATATCATGCTCGGCTACATGGTCACGCCAAGCCTAGCAATGGGAGCAGTGTAGCGCGCCAGTGCGGCCAGCGCGAAGCTGTGAAACCCTTCAGTCTTGTCGGCGGGCACTGTGCAGCTAAACGGTCCCGACTCGTCTGATAAAACCTTCGGCGTGCGGCATGGAGTTGCGCTGCAAATCGAGGAAGACTCGAGCCCGCTTTTGTTGTCAGGCGCCACTGCAGTAATGTGGCCCAACAAGGTACCTCGTTTATTTTTGTTTTACGTTTCATCTCACTTTCTCTTTTCAGCTTTGGTGGAAACACCTACCAACAGCCGGAAGAGTTATCAACGTCGCTTGTTGACATCGGCGGCACCGTTGTGTCAACCGGCACCTCACCGGTGGATGGATGGCCGTGTCTCTGCATAGCGCGCTATCACGTGGAAAAGAAAGTAAGAGGCCATTGCTAAGCCTAAGCTGAGGTGAACCAGCGCCGATCAGGCCGCTGTACGCCTTGCTGATCGCCGCAGGCGCTGGACTGCGGCTCGCTGAATAACGTTGGCGCTCGTCCCCGTTCGTCGTTCCTCGACAACAACAACAACAAAAAATGGGTACCGCATACGGTAATCCAGGATTCAAACATTACCACATAATTAATGAGAAATTCGTCTATCCATTACATGAAAGTCGTTAATGCAGACAGAGATCGAGTTGGTATTATAACTAACTTGCGAACGTTCTTTAAACACCTAGTAAGTAAGACGCACTAAATGCATGTGCTCTGGAATCTAAGTAACGGCATGGCTTCAGATTAAATGAGGCCAAGTCCGGCCTATTTGTCCTTCACAGGAGGATCACAAGTATAGGCCAGGATTGCCGCGACCTCCGGCGGTTCTGAATCTTCAAGAGTTGCCCATCGCATCCTAACAAACTCCAGGAAGGTCGCCGTCTCATCACGGTGCTGCAACAGCTGGTTCGACCACCCCTTAAAGGTGGCAGACGCAGTCTCATGGAGGTTCAGTTTCGTGACCATACTTCGACATGAGTTGCGCGCCTCTTCCGCCTTCCTTCGAGCCTCCGCAGCCAGTGCCGCAAGTTTCGTGGCCTCTTCCTCCTGCTGCTTCTGAAAGTTTTCAGTTTGCGTGAGCTGCGCCTTCAAGGAAGAGCCCTCTATGGCAAAAAAAGTCCATGTTCTCCGCTACCTGCGAGCATGCTGCATTAAGCTGCTCTAGTAAAGGGCGGGCTTTGTGATCAGCGAGGGCCAATATGTCTTCACCAGGGCCATCCGGCAGGCTTGGTTTTCCTTCAAGATGCGCCGATAGAGACTGGAGGAGCGATATAAAGCTCTCCACATCGGCCGGAACTGACCCCTTGTACTGGTTGGTCCACCAAGGTGTAATCGTGCGGAGTGCCCCCAACGCCTTTTCTCTAGCGAAGGGTTTCTCACGAAGAACTTCTTGGGTCAGGTGCAGGCTGGCGCGTAGAGCAGACGCCATTATTTGTGCGTCAAGATTGTCCGTCGGAAGGTTGATGGCTCTTTTCTCCGGCGCTCTGACGACCGGTCGAGGCATCACCGTCGGGAACTTGGGGCTATCTTCTACCAAGGTCTGGACGTAATTTTCCAGCATGATTCTAAGCCGTTTTCCTAAAGGGGTAAGAAGATTGTCTCCATCACCTAAAACAAAAAAAAAGCTGCAGTAAGTAAATTGTGCTTTTGGCAACACTACGAAAAGGGGTTCTGTACATGTGATCACCTGAAGATGACGATGTGTGACGTTCATCACGGTGTTCTACGGGACGTTTCTTCTCCTGGTCGGGCGTAGCTGAGGCGTTTGTGTTCGGCGTTTGGCTCGCTGGATCGGGCTCGGCTAGCGTCCTCAGTATCTCTTGCTCCTCGACTGATGGAGGCTTCGCGAGAGACGCCACCATCTCATCTTCAGTCATAGAAAATCCCACTACGTCCTCAAGACGGTCCTAATCAAGCAACGTACAAGTTAAGGGAGCATGCACATTTGCCTCAAATCTAATAAAACAGAATACTTATAATTGAGTCCTGACTTACCTTTGGGATAGGAAGCCCCCCAGGATTTTCTGAGGCAAGATGTTGGACCAACGGAGGCGCTCCGTGGGGCTCATCCGCTGCCTTGATGTCGGATGATGCCCACCCCAAAACTTGTGAAGCCCTTCTCTTACGAGGCTTGGTAGCAGTGGCGGGAAGACCGAGCACAATCGGTGCCGGCAGCCGCAAGTGGTCATCCCTGCTTGCGCGGGGCGACGAAGGCGAAGGTAAGTCCAACGTGTATTGGACGGGCCTCATTGGAGGTGGTCCCGGCGGAGGCGGCGGAAGACGCTCAGTGGCGTGGTTGCCGCGACTGTGATCACGGCCATTGCGCCGGGAGTCCGACGAGTCCTTCGGCGGCGTCTGGAACCTCGTCGTGTGCTTCTCGCTGCGGCCCATGTTTTTCCTGAAGACCCAAAGAAAGCAAAACACATGAACGTGAAGAAGAAGACATACCCCTGCATGCACATCGGTATAGGCATGGGGTGCAAGCCCAAGGTCGTACAGCAATAAGTTAAGGGAAGGCAACTCACCAACTTCTTTTGACGAGAGGCTCAGCGACGGAAGCTTTGGAGCGCCGCTCGAAGCAACGACGAGCAAAATCTCGGGCACGGCGCTAAGCGATGACGAGGGGCAAGGTTGTGTGTAGAGAGATTATGCCCGGGCAACCCGCGTACTTATGGAAGGATGTTGCAGAGTCCAGAAAAACTTTGGCAAAACTTTCCGTACATGAAAAAGAGTCCATGGCCAAGAGCTAGCGGCCGTGGTTTTCTCATCCAATACGACTTGGCTAGCTTTCGTGTGAAAAGCGTCAACAAGGACAGCAGCTACCTGGCGGCGTCCGGTTCATCAATGAATAAGAATGTCTTCGTCGAGTCAAGTCCGATTAGCTCCGCACTCAAACTTGACTCGACGAGGGGGCATTTGTTTGATAAAATTTTGTGCTAAAATAGCATGAAGGTAACGGGTACAGATACATGGAGCAAAGATTGCCTATGCGTACATATATGCTAGGAACGCATGCATTAATTAAGTTGTTTAATTAGCTTGGTAATGCATGCATGACAAATTGCCTACGTACTAGCACATGCAGGGCTTGGTGTGTAGCTAGTCACATGTACACATCTCTGATGGATCGTACGCTATTTAAACACCTACATGTTGATGTACGTAGCAACGTGTTCATATCTCGGCCGGAAGGGACACATATGGAGTTGAATATCCCATATACGGTGTATGTACATATACCCGAATGATTGGCCAGAATCTGTGTGTACGCGTGCCGCAAGTCAAAGAGATAAACACAAATATTAGTTATGGATTTAAACACGTTTAGATCTTATCTCTTCCATCAAAATCGGGCGGCCGAACGGCTGTGTGCGTTACCGACGTGCTACCCATCTCTCTATAAATACAGGGACGGAGGACACAACCAGGAGGGAGGCCAGCGGAGACTCACGCCGAAACTCCATCCATCAGCTTTCACGCAGGGCAAGAACACGATCGGAGGGCCGGCTTCTTCTTGCGTGGCCGGCTTCTTCTCGTGCAGCCGGCCGGGAAGAGAAGACGGGCACACGCACATCACAAATCGGCGAGCTGCGGGCGATCTCATTAGCAGCCATGCCGGTCATCTTCTCTAACTGTTAGTCCGCCTCCCTTCTTTTCTTCTTCCTCTTTCTCTTCCTTTCTCCCTCTCGATGATGGCCGGCGCCACGGCCCAACCTGAGGCTGGCCGCCGGCTTTGCCTTAGCCCCCGAAGATGACAAGGCCGGGACTGCCGACAGTCATCCGTTGGCGGCTTACCGGAGCACCTTCTGTTGTCGGCGACTACGTGCCCGGGAAGCCAGTGCATGTGCGGCAGGCGGCACGTTCTCAGCTACCACGACCATGCCCGGGTGCCTGGTTCATGTGCACCCCTGGTGCACTTCGGCGACGGCGCACTCTGCGTCCTTCTACCACATCGACGCCGTGCTAGGGTTGCCGCCCGTGTGTTAGCCCGGCACACTCTTCTTCAGTGGCGCGTCGAGGCCGCATTTGCGTGCGGCGCTTTCAACGCACTATTCTTCGGCGATGCGTCGGGGTCGCACCTATGTGCGGCGCTCGACGCATTCTTTCATGACGATGCGACGGGGTTGCATTAATGTGCGGCACTCAACGTACCCTTCCACGATGACGCGACGGGATCGCACTAATGTGCGGTGCTCGACGTACTCTTTTTCGGCGACGCGTCGGGGTTGCACCTATGTGCGGCCCTCGACATACTTCTTCCACGGCACGGGTGTACACTACACTCACCGGGGTCCGCTTCGGCGTAGCGGCTCCCGACCTAATACGGACGCATCCCCTTGGAGGCGGCACTCTAAACCGCTTCGGCATATGAGGTGGCGAATTCGCCGCTATTGGCGGCGGTGTTTCCGGCTATGTCCGGATATGAAACACTCAATGTGTTGCACGTCCGCTCATTCTCCTTCCAATTTTTCCACTCCCGCGGGGTGTACCCCTCGCTCTTTCGGCAAAGCTACAGGGTCATCGACGACGTCCAAGCGAAGCTCAACCATGCATGCTACCACGACTTCAACAACATCGACGCCGCTCGACGTCGACGAGGCAAGACGGCGTAGGCGGGTGTGGCCGCATCAAAGGCCACACTTTCGACGGCGCGTGTACCACCTTGTACACGAACTCTGCCGCCGCCACATACATCACCACCACCATGCATGGAGACGCGAAGCGAAGACCGAAGACGACGACTGCGCAGCTTAATCGGAGGTGTCTCGCGGTGCTATCCGCGGGAGTAATTAACCGGGTGCTTTGCGAGGCGCCCGGGAACCAGGAGACCATGATCGCTTGATCACTTAGCCGCGCCAGCAGGCTTCACCTTTTCCTTTTCTTTTCCTCATGTATTTGTGTACCTTGTACACTAGCACGCCCGCAATACTTATTTCCCCTGGGGCGTAGAAAGATAATAACATAATAACGGCCTTCGTTATTCTTATTATTTTTCGTGTCAAACACTACTGCAAAGGTGAAGGTCACTTGAAACGCAACTGTCCCAAGTACCTAAAGGACAAGAAGGTTGGCAAGGTCGCCAAGAGAGACGAAGGTATATTTGATATACATATTGTTGATCTTCTCTTGACAAGCGCCGGGAACACATCCTGGATATTTGATACAGGATCTGTCGCTCATATTTCTAATTCCATTCAGGGACTAAGGAATAGGAGACGCTTGCTCAAAGATGAAGTGACGATGCGTGTGGGGAATGGCTGCCGGATTGAAGTCTTGGCGGTCGGCACGAAGCATCTTAGTCTCCCTTCGGGATTGGTTCTAGTTCTGAATAATTGCTACTATGTACCCGCGTTGAGTGTGAACATCGTTAGTGGCTCTTGCTTGAAGCGAGACCACTATTCCTTTAAGTCTGATACAATTGGTTGTTCGATTTATAAGGATGATATGTTTTATGTTCACGCACCGGAGTTGCATGGTTTATTCGTACTTAATCTCGATGGTGACGTGTGTCACGTTAACAATATTGAGGCCAAAAGATTGAAGAATGATGAAGATCACATGATGATGTGGCATTGCCGACTTGGTCATATTGGTATAAAACGCATGGAGAAGCTCCATAAGGATGGACTTCTTAAGTCATTGGATTTTGGATCCCTTGATACATGTGAACAATGCCTCATGGGAAAAATGACAAGGACTCCATTCAATGGTGTGATGGAGCGTGCGGATGTCTTATTGGGGATCATACACACGGATGTATGTGGATCCATGAACGTCCCCACTCGCAATGGTCTTCGTTACTTCGTGACCTTTACTGATGACTTGAGTAGATATGGGTATATTTACTTAATGAAACACAAGTCTGAAACCTTTGAAAGGTTCAAAGAATTTCAGAATGAGGTCGAAAATCAACTCGGAAGAAAAATCAAGCACCTTCGATCGGATCGAGGTGGCGAGTATTTGAATCGCGAGTTTGGCAATCATCTGAAGTCTTGTGGCATAGTACCACAGCTTACGCCGGCAGGTACACCTCAGAGAAACGGTGTGGCTGAGCGACGTAATCGAACCCTATTGGATAGCGTACGATCGATGATGTCTCATACTGATTTGCCTGTGTCATTCTGGGGGTATGCATTAGAAACTGCCATTCATATTCTTAATAGGGCACCATCCAAATCCGTAAAGACAACACCATTTGAAGAATGGCATGGCACTAAACCTGAGTTGTCTCACCTGAAGATTTGGGGTTGTGAGGCTTATGTTAGGAAACTACAGCCTGACAAACTTGAATCCAAGGCGGATAAGTGCATCTTTGTGGGCTATCCCAAGGAAACTTGTGGATACACCTTCTACAACAAGTCTGACAGCAAAACGTTTGTTGCCAAGACGGGACACTTTCTTGAGAAGGAGTTTCTCGCGAAAGAGTTGAGTGGGAGGAAAATAGACCTCGATGAAGTGACTGACCAATCACTCCAATTGGAAGAAACGGCCACGGAATTTGTTCTGGAACCATCTTCCACAGTGGGAGCTGAAGAGAATGGCCAGAACGACATTCATAACAATCATGACATCAATGATGATCATGATGAGAATGAAGAGGAACCTTTTATGCCCCGTAGGTCATCAAGAGTCCGTCAACCTACTGAGTTTTACGGACAGCTTGTGAATGCAATCTCGGCTGATGAGTCGGATGAACCTACAAGTTACAAAGAAGCAATGGAGGGACCCGAGTCCGAGAAATGGCTTGAAGCCATGAAATCCGAAATAGACTCCATGTACACCAACAAATTATGGACTTTGGTGGATATTCCCGAGGACCGCAAGGCCGTCGAGAATAAATGGATTTTCAAGAAAAAGACTGACGCAGACGGAAACGTATCTGTCTACAAAGCTCGACTTGTTGCGAAGGGTTTCCGACAAATTCAAGGAGTTGACTACGAGGAGACATTCTCTCCTGTAGCGATGATAAAGTCTATTTGGATCCTACTAGCAATAGCTGCATATCATGATTACAAGATATGGCAGATGGATGTGAAAACTGCATTCCTAAATGGCAACATTGAGGAAGAGTTGTATATGATGCAACCAGAGGGGTTTGTCGATCCAAGGAACGTTGGTAAGGTTTGCAAGCTTCAACGGTCCATCTATGGGTTGAAGCAAGCATCTCGGAGCTGGAATCTTCGATTTGATGAGGTCATTAAAGCTTTTGGATTTTTCCAAAACGTCGAAGAGTTCTGTGTCTATAAGAAACTGAGTGGGAGCTCTGTAGCATTCCTTGTGTTATATGTAGATGACATATTACTAATAGGGAACGATAAGAAATTCTTAGAAGAAGTGAAGGAATATCTGAATGGACAATTTTCCATGAAGGACCTAGGTGAAGCTGTGTACATATTGGGGATTAAGATCTATAGAGATAGACCTAATCGACGGTTGGCCTTGAGTCAGAACACTTATATTGACAAGATATTGAAAAGGTTCAGTATGGATAACTCCAAGAGAGGCCTCTTGCCAGTTATAAAAGGTGTCAAATTAAGCGCGACTCAATGCCCGACCACGGCTAAAGAGAAAGAGGAGATGTCCTCAAAGCCCTATGCCTCAGCCATAGGTTCTCTCATGTATGCTATGTTATGTACCAGACCGGATTTAGCGTTGGCCATTAGTATGACTAATCGCTACCAGAGTAATCCGGGAATGGCTCACTGGACAGCAGTAAAGAACATCCTTAAGTACTTGAGAAGACCAAGGATCTCTTTCTCGTTTATGGAGGAGTTGATGAGGAGCTCACCGTAAAGGGTTACTTTGACGCAAGCCTCGGCTCAGACCTAGATGATTCGAAATCCCAGACGGGATATGTTTTCATGTTGAACGGAGGCGCGGTTAGCTGGAGGAGCGGCAAACAGTCAGTCGTCGCTCAATCTTCAATGGAGTCGGAGTATATTGCCGCTTGCGAAGCGTCAAACGAGGCGCTGTGGCTGAAGAAGTTCGTGATCGAGCTTGGCGTCTTTCCCAGTTGCACTGACCCCGTGGGAATCTTCTGCGACAACACGGGTTCCATTGCTAACGCGAAGGAGCCAAGAACTCACTCTACAGCCAAGCACATCCTCCGAAAGTTCCATGTGACGCGAGACTACGTCAGGGATGGACACACTAGGATTCACAAGATACATACGGATCTGAACGCAGCAGACCCGATGACTAAACCTCTTCCACAGGGCAAGTTTGAAGAACACCGAGAGACCATTGGTGTTAGATACATACCTGATGTAAACTAGTGTAATTTGTACTCTAGTGCAAGTGGGAGACTGTTGGATATGTGCCCTAGAGACAAATTAATAAAGATATTTGTCACATATCCGTTTTGTTCATAATACGTTTTATACTGTGCTATAACTGTATTACTTGGAAATACTAATACAGGTGTAGTATAAAACATGGTCCGTAGTTTAACTCGGGTAAACTATCTCATTGGGCAATTGATTGATCAAGCTTTCCTGATCATGGCGACACTTAAGTCCATTGACAATGAGGTCATATCATTAGGGGAATGATGTGATGGACAGACACCCACCTAAAGTAATGCAATGTGATCGAGTCACATAGTTCAGCGTTGCTATGACTTTGTAACGTATGGCTTAGTCCTTAGACCGTAATGATCATACGTAATCACGATCTATGAGGAGACTTTGATTTGTATCCCACCGCCTGACTGAAATATGCTGGATATAACGGAGCACTTTGGGTATTCTGAAATAGATGGTTGATGAGTATGTTAATAGATCAAAGCGGGATTTGTCAGTCCTTGTGATAGGACAGGTACTCTGGGCCCACTCGGTGATATTGCATCAACCCCTTGCAAGGACGTGACTAGGTCACAAGAGATGCAATGATCATGGACGAGAGAAGTTGTTTGTCGTGAACGAGATGTGAACACGGTATGTGGGATACCGACGATCAAACCTCGGACAAACAAAGTACTGCAGCACAAAGGGATTACGTCGTGTCGTTAACGGTTTCCAAAAGCGATCGAAGCTCATTCGATGGAAGCGCAGGGGCTGTCAAGGATTGTAACCAGGTCCAACTGACTAGTCATTGGTCAATGAGAAGAGTCTCGACCATGTCTGCTGTTTCCCGGACCGTTAGGGTGTTACACTTAAGGGCGATCGATGCATAGGACAGTTACGGGATCAATCGGTGAAATAGGAGAAATCACCGGAATAGTTCCGGAGGAGAACGGAATAGTTTCCGGACATTTTGAATAGTTCAAAATAAAGTTTAATTGTTTTAATAATGTTTTTATTATTTAATTATCTGAATTAAATATTTAAAACTTATTAAATAATTAAAAATAATGGAAAAAGGCTATATGGGCCCTTGGGGCCCATTAGGGGAGGAGGGGGTTCCCGCCCTTGGGCTTGTCGCCAAGGGGTGGGGCCCAACCCCCCCTTGGCCGGCGCACCCCTCCCCCTTTGGGGGTTTAGTCCCACATGGGGGAGGGAAGAGGGATCACACCCCCCCTTGGCCTTTATATAGAGGGGTAGACCCCCCTTTTTCCATACAACAATTAATCTCCTTCTTCTTCCTTCTCCATTTCCGGAAGTGGACTCCCCTTGTTTAGAGTCTGCACCAGGATTGGAGTTCTCCACCATAAGGCAGGCCGTCGCTCTGCCGGAGTCGGGATCCGTAGCCGTCTTTCTTCCGCTGCTCGCCTGGTTCGGAGCCCGGGAGGAACATCGATTGTACCGTACGTGTATAATCTCTTCGAGGCACTACACCTGTGGTGCTGCTTCGTTGCTGGAGGTTTACCGGGAGTCATTCTCGCCGGTGGTGGTCTTCTACACGACAGGGAGGTCGTAGATCAGAGTCTACGCCAACCACGTTCGCAAGAACGTTTCCCTCTTTCGGTCTTCAAAGGTATGAACACCGATTCCCTCCGTTACTTTACATCGCCATAGCATAGATCTTGGGTTCGGGTACCGTAGGTGTGAAATTTTTTGTGTTTTCTGCCCCGTATCCCAACAGTATTCTGCTACAGGACCATGCCCTTCGGGCTCAAAAACGCAGGCGCCACTTATCAAAGAATGATGCAGGCCTGCCTGAAAGAGCAAATTGGAAGAAACGTGCAAGTCTACGTGGACGACATCGTCATCAAGACCTACAAAGCAGCCACACTACTCGATGACCTGCGCGAAACCTTCGCGGCGCTCAACAAATACAGAATCAAACTCAACCCAAAGAAGTGCGCATTCGGCGTACCAGCGGCTACATGGTCTCTGCCCGAGGAATCGAGGCAAACCCTGAGAAAGTCCAAGCCATCACCTGCATGCAAGAACCAACCGACGTAAAAGGAGTACAGCAGCTCACTGGAAAACTCGCAGCCCTAAGCCGCTTCATCAGCAGGCTGGGAGAACGCGCGCTTCCTTTCTATCAGCTGCTCAGGAAAGGAGAGAAATTCGAGTGGACAGAGGAAGCTCGCCAAGCATTCGCGGACCTGAAAAAGACATTCTCGACCCGACCAATCCTGGCGGTACCCATGGAACGAGAGAAGCTATACCTCTACGTGGCAGCACGTAGCAGTGTAGTAAGCACAGCGCTCGTTGTCGAACGCGCAGAAGAAGTCAAGGTCCAGAGCATCCAGAGACCAATCTACTACCTCAGCATGCTCCTGACCAAATCCCAGCAGCGGTACCCGCACTATCAGAAGCTACTACTGGCCATCGTCATGACCTCAAGAAAGGTGTCCCAATACTTCGACGAGCACCCTATCACAATCGTGAGCAGCGCACCACTCGCTAACATACTCAACAACCCTGGATCAACCGGGCGAGTCGCCGAGTGGAACATTGAGCTCAGCCCACGGGACCTGCAGTTCAAGCACCCAACAGCCATCAAAGCCCAAGTACTCCCAGATTTCCTGGTCGAGTGGACGGAGGTTCAGACGCCGGGCCCCCCAGACCTATCAAGCTCATGGTCAATGTTCTTCGATGGGTCTAAGAGACAACAAGGAGCCGGGCAGGAGTCGTGCTCATCTCCCCTAAAGGAACAAAGCTGAAATATGTCCTCCAGATCAACTTCAGTCACGCCTCCAACAACGAAGCAGAATACGAGGCACTCCTCCACGGCATGCGCATGGCCAAAACATGCGGAGCCACTCGCCTCATAATTTACGGGGACTCCAATCTCGTCGTCCAGCAGACGATGAGAAACTGCAACGCAATAGCCGACAACATGGCGGCCTACCAAAAGCTCTACAACGAACTCGAAGGAAGTTTCAACGGTTGCGAGCTCAACTACATCACCAGGGACAACAACACAGAAGCTGACGAGCTCGCGAACATCGGTTCGACCCGAGGGCCCGTACCACCCGGCGTTTTTCTCGAAAGCATCAGCCGGAGATCCATCAAGGTACAAGCAGAAACACCTGAAGCAGTCGTGGACGGCGAAGACGCAACAGAAATGGCGCAGGTGGCAGCAGCAACCCCATCAGAAGGCACAAGCACCAGCACAACCGACAGGACAGCTCCGACAGAGCTCGAAGGACCCGTATGGACAAAACCGTTTCTTCGATTCCTAATCGAAGGCACGCTACCACAAGACGTGGCCGAAGCTCGACGCATCAGCCGACGATCCAAGGCGTTCACGGTGATCAACAGACAACTATACAAGCGAAGCATCACCCAGATACTCCAAAGGTGCATCGACGAAGAGGACGACAAAGCCCTACTGCTCGAAATCCACGAAGGCACCTGCGGGCACCACGCGAGCAGTCGAGTACTCGTCTCCAAAGCATTCCGAGTTGGGTTCTACTGGCCCACAGCCATGAAAAACGCAGAGGAAATCGTGCGACGTTGTGTCGCTTGCCAGAAATTCGCCAAAAGGCCACACGCTCCCGCATCAGAGCTCAAGACCATACCGCTATCCTGGCCTTTCGCCACCTGGGGACTCGACATGGTGGGCCCACTCAAGAAATCATCAATGGGCGGAAGAACACACCTGCTCGTCGCAGTCGACAAGTTCACCAAATGGATTGAAGCAGTGCCCATCACCAGCTCTACAGCCCTCACGGCTGTCAACTTCATCAAGTCGATCATCTTCACATTCGGAGTGCCACACAACATCATCACGGACAACGGCACAAACTTCACAGCCGCAAAATTTCAGAACTTCTGCGAAGAACTGGGCATCAAGATCAATTATGCATCAGTCGCGCACCCGCAGTCCAACGACCAGGTGGAAAAAGCAAACGGCCTTGTCTGCGGGGGAATCAAGAAACGGCTCCTCGCACCACTCGAGCAAGCCGCCGGCAACTGGGTAGAAGAACTCCCCGCGGTCCTATGGAGCCTACGAACCACACCAAACACCGTGACCCAATACACACCCTTCTTCATGGTGTAAGGGGCAGAGGCAGTCCTACCACACGACCTCAAGTTTGGAGCACCCCGGGTCACCGGATACGAAGAAGAAGAAGCAGAAGAATCACTACAAGATGACAAAGATACGGCTGACGAAGCAAGAGACGCAACCCTGGCAAAATCAGAGGGGTACCAAGACAAACTACGTACCTACCAAAGCAGTCGACTGCGCACTAGAGCCTTCAACAAAGGTGACCTAGTCCTACGACTGATACAAGAGAAGGTCCATAAACTTGCCCCCCAATGGGAAGGACCATTCATAGTCTCAGAAGTCATCGGAGGTGGCGCCTACAGGCTGAGGAACCCGAAGACAGACGAGGACGTGGGCAACCCATGGAACGTAGCAAACTTGCGATTGTTCTATCCATAGCCCCTATCGGTCGGACATGACTGGCAACTCATGTAAACAGCTTGACCGCAATAAAATAAATGTTGCCCAAATACGGCCATCTCAAAGCACTCGGGGGATTAAGAGCAAAATCCTCCCGAGCAACGCTATCGCCTACGCGATCTTAAACCAAAGCACTCGGGGGCTTAAGAGAAAAATCCCCCCGAGCAACGCTATCGCCTACGCGATCTTAAACCAAAGCACTCGGGGGCTTAAGAGCAAAATCCCCCCGAGCAACGCTATCGCCTACGCGATCTTAAACCAAAGCACTCGGGGGCTTAAGAGCAAAATCCCCCCGAGCAACGCTATCGCCTACGCGATCTTAAACCAAAGCACTCGGGGGCTTAAGAGCAAAATCCCCCCGAGCAACGCTATCGCCTACACGAAGCCTCGAGGGCTTAAAGAGAAAAATCCCCCCGAGAGATATTATCGCCCACGCAATCTTCATCAAAAGAACTCGGAGTCTCGAGCACAAGGACTCTCCCCGAAGGACGCCATCGCTACCCAAGCGACCTCTACATCCAAGCACTCAGGAGCTCGAGGACCATCGCCTCCCGAAGACCATTCATGCAGTCTGAAAGTTTAAAAAACGTTCAAGCAAAACATGCCTGGCCAAGTCCCACCTGGCGAAAACAAGACTCGAAAGAAAATCCGACGGAGCACCAAGTACTCTGAAGAAACTTTGGAGGAAGCACAGGACACAGACTCATTTAGTCTTCACCTGATCGCCAACGATCACCTAAAGACTCGGGGGCTACTCCCATCGGGAGCGCTGCCGCGCACCCGATAAAAGAAAGGAACTAACGACAAAGGAAACAAATTTTAGCCTATGCTCGACCCTTTGACTCAAGCGTAGCCTCGGGGGCTACTCCCATCGGGAGCGCTGTCGCGCACCCGATAGAACCCACAAGCGCAAAGTATTGGACGGACTCGAAGACAACCCTCGACCGCAAAGGACTTGAACACAACTCTCAGTTCCAAAGAAATCGAAGACAGCTCCTGATCGTCAAGGACTCGAACACAGTTTCGGTCGCATGAAAGGCCCAAAATATAAATTCCATTGCAAAGGATAAAGCACATTTTACATCATAAGGATCACCTTCAGTACAAAAAGGATTCAACTACATTTGGATAGAAGGCAGCTCCTGTTACAAGAGGGAATCACCCAAGGAATTATGACTTCTACATGTGTGCCCATGAGGGGTAATTGACTCTAGTACAAGAGCACCATCACAGACAAAGGAGGAGTCGAAGCAACAGGCTCATGATGTCAATGACATAACAAAAGGTGAAGCTCGACTTATTTGCGGAGACATTGGAGACGATGCTCCACCAGCTTCTTCTCCTGCTCCTCTAGCTTCTTCTCCAGCTCCACCCAAGCTGCCGGCAAAGATGACGCCGCTGCCTCCAGTTCTACAAGGTCGTCTGCCGCGTTCGTTTAACCGGTGGCTTGACATCGAGATATTCGTCAGAGCTAGAGGGGGAAGCAGTTGAAGACGGCTCACCACCAGCTCCAGACGAGTCCCCGGAGGAAGAAGCAGTCGAAGACGCCGGCGAAGGACTCCTCGACTTTATGGAGCTGTCGCTGCTCGACTCTTGCCCATGCGGATCCATGCTATTGCCACTCGGATCGAATGCGCGGACAATGACAATGCTTTCACCATCAAAGCGACAGCTGAGCATATCGCCATCTCGCAAATTCAACCGCCGAGCAAACAAACTCCAACCAGAGCCAAGAAAAATCAAGTGAGAGCTATCAACCTCCAAGTCAACATAAGAAGGAGATCGACAACTCCCTTGAAGATGAAGAAGCAAGCCATCCAAGCCACGCTCAGAGACAATGGCAGAAAAAGCAGAGGGAAGAAGGATGCGACTGGCACTTTGGCCACGAACACGTAAAATAAAATCATAGCGCCAGAATCCCTCCTCCAAGGGAGAGGAGGAAGGCACTGGCGCCGTACCATGGCGACCACCACGGCATGAGCGTGGTGTGCGGCCACCACGGCCACGACGAACACGGCCACGACCAACACCTCGCCTGGGAACCATGAGCGGAAGAAGAGATGAAGGAAGAGGCAAAGCAGCGAGTTGGATAGAGGCGTGGAAGAGAAAGGCCTATTTATAGAACAACTATCCTCAAAGCACAAGGAAGCCAAGACGACATCAACAATTAATTTAAAGACCAAACGTCCCAGCCGTCTCGGACTCCAAGACGAAGATGCTTTCCCACGGGACGCACTATACGCAAGACGCGTCAATTCGCGCGCGTTTCCAAACGCGCGCATGGGAAACTCAACCGGCGCCTGCCGCACGCCACATCAGCCATTATTATAACCGATCCTGAAGACGTGACGGTTCACTGGCAGAGCATCCCTGACGACCATCAAACAGAGGCATCGCTATCCCTGACACGCGGCGAAGAAAACCAAACAGACATCAAGGCCCAAAGATTCCATCTTTCAGATCTTTTCCCCAAGGAAGAAAAACATCTTACTCCCATCGGGAGCGTACATCAGAAGAGTCCCGGTTGCTCCCTCACCTAAAGGCCAGCTATGTGCTCGAGTGACCACTCGCATCTATGAGAGTCTCGGGTGCTCCCTCAAACCGACATAAGACAAACATGCATTCCCCAAGACCATATGGCGTTGAGAGTCTCACGTGCTCCCTCACCTGAAGAGCCGAAACGGCATTCGAGTGATTACTCGCGAAAAACCCCCCGACTGAGCACTCGAAACAAAGCTCCTCGGGTGAATGAGTGAACAGCTTGCTTGATGCTTTGTTCCAAGCGGGTGCAATGCTATAAGGCTACGCGCCTCAAAAACACACATTCCTGGAACACGATACACTGTGCCCAGATGCCACGCAAGATTAGCGTGTAGGTAAGACCCCACTGCGAAATACGGCCGGGCTGGGACTTGGCGAAGAACGATTTCACTCCCAACCTTTCCCATGCGCTGCGCATGATAGAAAAGCCGGGCGGACGCGCCTTAGGCTGTACACATTACTGGCGGCAAATGAACACCGTAAGACCTGAAGCGACCGGACTTTTGCTCGACACCAGTGTTCCAAGCTCACGTCGAGGGACGTGGGTTTGATTGGGCTACTATGGTATTTGCCCTAGTGAAATTCACCAAGGCTCGATCCGTCGACTCCTTGGGCCCTTTCAGCTTAGCATCCCTCGAAACAGGTTTTGTCATGGCCACCAGACTGCCAGCGACCCGCGGATTTACCGTGCATACCTATGAACGACAAACGAATGTACTCGAGTCCCTGCGCGACTCTTCGAATCCCCCAGGCACTCGGGGGCTACTGACGAGGCGGTGACCCCACGACTCCTACGGATAAGCCTACCTGGTGTCCATGAAGACGGGAGGCCCACGAAGATATGGCCTCGGCCCGATAGTTGGCACCGACGTAGGAAGTCCACGACTCACAAGGAAGGTGCGAAGACCTGCCGTACGGAGCAAGCTAGGGTTAGGAAAGCTTACTTGTAAACGTAGAGGGACTCCCCGAGACCTAGCCCGGTATATAAGGGCTAGGAGGGGCGACGCCAAGGACATCTAATATCGCCTGTAACCCTAGCCTTGAGCGCTCCAGCCTTGGCCTCCACTGTAATTGCATCTTCCCATCAATAATATCGATCAGGAGCGAGCCTTCCTGTTTGCCGATGAGCTATCGTCCAACCTGTGCATCTCATGACTAACCCAGGGTCCCTGACCATGCGATTTGCCGGGGTTGATCCCCGTCAACAGGGGAGCCAAGTCTAGTGCGCACAAGGCTAGGGTTACAGATTGTGTATTGCTTGATCTTGACGTCTCCCCTCCTAGCCTTTATATACTAGCTAGGTCTCGGGGAGTCCGTCCTGAATTACAGATGAGGTTTCTTAACCATGATCTTGTGCCGTACGACAGGTTTGCACCTTCCTTATGAGTCGCGGACTCCTACGTCGGTGCCACTAGTGGGCCAAGGCTAGGCCTAGGCGGCATATTTGTGGGCCTTCTGTCTTTGGGTACACCGGGTAGGCCCATCCATAGGAGTCGTGGGGTCATCCCCTCGTCAAATATGGTCCCCGCGTTCCCTTTATTGGAACTATGTTCCTCTTTATTTTTGTTTCGAATTGGTCGGGTGCTCTTTTACCTTGGAAAATTATAGAGTTTCCCCATAGGAAATTGGCGGCGCCCACGAATGATATAAATACATCTCCAACAGGGCCGACCTGACTCCCCCATTAAACGGTTTGTGGCCCGCCTCGTGACGTGTGAGGACCATGACGCCAGGCACGCCGACTGACTCGGCACAACCCGTTTTTTTTCTAATGCGTAATTTTTTAAATAATAATGTAAAAGTTAAATGAACTGTAGAACCGATCATTTACATATTTTTGAGTGGGAGAGGCATTTTTATTCATTCAAAATCAAAGTACGAAGGTCTTTTTTGTAGCGGATCAAAGTACGAGGTGTACAACAAAATCTGAGGTGGAGGCCCGCGTACTGATCCGACATGGCACATCATCATAATTAAACACGCTTAGCGGGCTGTGCCAGGCCAGGCCCGTTTAGGGCTTAACCGTGTGGGGCCCATTATTGGCCAATGGGCACAAAGCTGGCCACATGGGCCGGACTTAGTGGGCGGCCCTTTAGCCCGGTTGTTTTGGCCCGGCCCATCTGTGGCCCGGCACGTTACTGTTCACGGGCCGTGCCTGGCCCTGGAGGCTGGGCACGCGGGCCGGCACGGCACGACCCGTTTAGGTTTTTATTTTTTATATAACGCCCTATGATTTATCACAATATTATTTTTGTTTTATCCCAATATTTATTTGATTTATCCTGATTTTTTAAAAATATTTTTGATTTTAAAGGGCCAGATGGGCTTGTGTGTGCCATATGTGTCAGAAGGGCCGCCGTGTGACATCGGGCCAACGTGCCAACCGGGTCGGCCCAAGTAGCCGCGTGTCGTGCCTGGGCCTCGCTGCTCGGCCCTCGTGCCAGCACGACACGGCCCACACAACAACCGTGCCTACATGGGCCGTGCCGTGCCTGGCCCGTGCCGTGCCGGGCCGGCCCATGTGGCCAGCTTTGGCTGTGCACGAAGGAAATATCTAAGGAAAAAAAAACTATACGAACGAAATGAAATAAAAAACCGAGCCAGCTCTTTCTCTGTCTCTCTCTCTCTCCCCACTCACATCGCCTTCCTCCCTCCGACGGCCCCGCGTCGACAGATCCGGCGACCGTCTCTGGCGTCGGAGGCGCCCTCCTCCCCGCCGCTGCCTTCGTCCTCTTCCTCCTTCGGCGTGGTCCGGATCCCCCAAATCTACCCGCGCTATCTGATACCCGATGGCGCCGGACCACCGCATCGTGCACGTCGACGCTGAACGGCCGAGGGAGGTCGCCGGCACCGTCATGGCGTTCTTCCTCGGCCTGGTACGCCGTACCCAACTGATTACTGCTCTCGCGCCACGTGCGCTCCTCGGCTCCGTCCAGGCGCTCTGCAGCGGGATGCGCCGGTACCGCCTCGGTCTCGTCGGCCGCTCCGCCGCCTCGCCTTCAGGATGAGCGTCCTCTACTTCGAACCGCACTATCTGGTACCCGATCTGCAACTTTTAATATTTATGTCTGATCCTTAAGAGTTAGGCTTCAGTGACTAATTTATATTCTGTACGAGATTGGAATCCTGCGGCCCTCCTCCTCCTCCTCCTGCTGCTGCTGCTGCTAGGAGAATGGATACTCCCAATGATTTATTGGCTGCAACGGATATTGTTTCATTTCATTGTACAGTAAGAAATGACACCCTGCATATGCTTATTGGGGACTGCCTGCAGCACATTAAGCCTTCCTGGTAAGAAATGTGTTTTCTTTTACTGAAGAAATAGCTGCATTATGTGCTGTCTTCTCATGTGTGCCATGAACTAATATTTTATTAGTGCATACAAAATACAGCATTCCAGGAAAAGGGCTTGCTACATTCTGCGCCAAACATGTACACATCTGCAATTCTCAAGAAGCCAAGTGTATTTGTCTGGTGATTTAGCCACTTCAGCACAGAAAATCCCTTTTGAAGGTACCTACTATGTTGCTTCCTTTGACTGTGGTATGGCTTTTATTGAGGCTGACGTGTTTGGTGGTTTAATGAATCTGCACAATGTTTTGCTCTTTCAGAATGGACGATATGATGCAAAGGGCAAAGAGGATGGAGAGAACTGACTGAGCTGGGAGAAAAGGTGCAAAAGTTCGCTGGTATGTTAGAGAGCATAATTTGGCCTTTAAAGGTGGAGATTTTTAAAACATTAAGGTGTCTGGGTTGCAGCAGAGGTAAAACTGTTCCCTTCGTCCCTCTCTGCTCAATTTCTTTTGTCTGGGTATGTAATTGAAGAGGTTATCTTTCATGTCACAAATCATTTCTCTAATTCAAGTATACATCCTCTGTCTCAGATTACTTGTCTGAATTTTTTCTAGATATAGATGAATCTAGACTTGAAACATCTAGGCTTTGTTTTAAGTCTAGATACATCCATATCTGGGACAAAACTGAGACAAATAATTTGGAACGGAGGGAGTATATATTCATGAAGAATGGGAAAGGTTCCTTGTCTCATAAATGAAGCATGCATGGCCTGATGACATCTATATTATAACTATAATGTTTGTTGAATTATCTTGTATGGCACAGTTTGTGCCTATTGCAGAATTAGCGACGTTAGGTTGTGAGTTATTTCTTGCCTCGATACGTAAAATTCTCATCTCTCTAATTCCTATCCTTCTATTCTTTATTGGGTACACAAATGTGCTTTGCCAGCACTAGTCTACCTGCGTGCACTAATAGTGTCTCTTGACGTACTCTCGAGGATCCCTTTAATCTGCAATTATATTGCGTTCACTCCTCGCCCCTTTCTTACGCTGCTGGTTTTGCCGGTGTGCTCCAAGCCCTGGGGCATGGCTTCCTCGCCCCTGACCTTGGCTTCGGCCTCTGCACCTTAGCTTCGGCCGCTGCACCTGGGTCGTCCAGTACGCTTGAGAGGACAGCAGCCTGGCCTGCCATGGTGAAGGTGAGTTCTGCATCGTCTGGGTCAGCGAGGACAATTTCAACCATATGGCAGCGTACGGTCGTCATGATTAGTCGATTGTGTGTACGTAGAGAAGATTATCAGCAAGCTAAGCCGTACAGTGTAGTGTAGCGACTGGACTGTGATCAGTCGATCAGAAAATGGATACAAGCAAGGTACAGGAATGAAACTGTGTCCAACTGGTATCCGACTGGAAACAAGAAGATGAACAAATAATAAAGTTTTGTTCATATGTGTTTTGCCACCCATCCACCCTCACACCTGCTCAACTCTTTATATCAAAGAGAAAGCACGTGCCCAATCTTAGTTTATTACAGCAATGAAATACTCCTACATAGTTGAACTTAGTTTACATGAGCTGCAGTACGCTTTCCCAATCTTTGTGTTTATCACTTGACGAGCTTTTGCAAGCCAACTCGAGGCAGATATCCCAGTCTGTGTAGAGCGGTGATGAGGCTGGAAGACAGTCTTGGAAGAATGCTTAACAGCATAACATTCAGGCCTCGGAGATCATATAGTTCCTGCTTCTTCTTCATTGAGATCTCGAGCCCATGGGTCCCAGAGTTCCTGTAAAAGGTCATTACTTCTTCCCTGGGATCAGTACCGGGGAAGTTATATTTTGGAGGCCGATCCTGTTTCTGCACTTGAGCTGGTGATACCGGCTGCTTGCTGCTTGTATTTTCCCCATGTGTCGGTCTTGGAGTAGTAGCAGCCTTGTTGTGGCACTCTTTTCCAGTAGAAGTCGTCGGCCTTGGCTGCTGTGCTGGTGATGACATTGGCCCGTTGGCCCCTTGCCGCTGAACTGACCCGTTAGCCCCTTGCTGATGAACTGCTGATGCTGGCTGCTTGCTGCTTGCATTTGCCCCATGACGCTGCTGAACCTGAGCTGGTGATACCGGCTGCTTGCTGCTTGTATTTTCCCCATGTGTCGGTCTTGGAGTAGTAGCAGCCCTGCCATGCCACACATTTCCAGTAGAAGTCTTTTGCCCTGGGTGCTGCGCTGGTGATGACATTGGCCCGTTCGCCCCTTGCCTGTGAACTGCTGATGCTGGCTGCTTGCTGCTTATATTTGCCCCATGTGTCGATCTTGTAGTAGTAGGAGACATGGTGTGGCGCGTGTTTCCGGCAGCTATTGTGGTGTGGCATTCGTTTCCAGTAGCAGTCTTTGTGTGCCAGACATTTCCAGTAGAAGTCTTTTGCCCTGGGTGTTGCGCTGGTGATGACATTGGCCCGTTCGCCCCTTGCCTCTGAACTGACCCTTGTGCCCCTTGCTGATGAACTGCTGATATACTTGTCCCGTTGTTTCGTTGCTGCTGCGCTGATGATGTAGCTGGCCCATTAATCCCTGGCTCTTGACTTAATGATGAATCTGATGGTGAGACTTGAGGAGGAGCACCCTTCTGTGCTTTTTTCTTTTTCCTGTTATCGATTTGCCTGGAATTGTAACAAGTCAATAGGTAAGTATTTAATTTGCATGGAATTTCCCAATCAGCTGGGAAGACAAGGGAATCCAGTATGCTTTTGTAGTTTGCCGGGTCACGGGATTTCACACGGCTCATCACAAATGTATATGCTCTAACAAAAGCATCTTTTTTCTCGATAATATCAAGCAGTGCAGGGTTTGCATAGATTAACTCGGTGTTTCCTGAACCATTAGAATTAAGCAAATCAAGGAGATCCTGAATCTCAGGCGCTATTCTTGGATAATGGTTCAGCACGTTTTCACTGAGAATACAACCAAGAATAGCGAGGTTTTTATCAATCATTTCATTTGTTGCTTTCACGTAAATGAGACCCTGCCTAAACTTGGTCACATTCCCGTCATCCAAAAGGACGAGAATGTCATCCGGTTGCAGGGTTTTAAGGCAAATGTTTTTATCAAACATGTGTTTAAACAGTTGCAGCAGGTTTATGGTAAGCACTCGCCCTACCTCAGAAAAGTGAGGACAGGTAGGGTCGATGCCAGGAATCAGATTGGAAGGAACTCCTGGAACCGCAATCTCCTCTATTATCGTGTTATTGCTGACGTAATCGGTAAGTTTAATTGTCCTAGGCAACACAAGTCTACGCTGTTGGTTTACAGGACTAAAATGTATGAATCTATAGTATTTGCCGCTAACGTCTATATGATCACCCATTGTATAGGTATGCAGTGCTAGGGAAAGGGAAACCCCCCGGTTTGGTTTGGTGGGATGGGATGGAGCTGCGACGGTTTGTCCTGCCCAGGCCGTCTTCCCTCGTAGCTGTGTTGACTGCAAGACATAATAACCATCATGCATCTAGTTAGTTTAACCCAGAAGCATGCAAATCCACACAGTAAAATGACCATAGCTCAAGTATCCAGATGCATGCAAATCCACACAGTACGAGATCATAACCATGTACCAGTGCAAGTTTTAGGGTTTGCTGGAATCATATGAAATAACCATCCAATTTTTTTTCCTGCAATCCGCAGTGGACGTTCTATGTTCATTTTCACAAGTAGTCCTAGACATCCCCTGTTATGTATGTAGAGCTTATAGGTTACCACAGTAAACTTGAGGCTACTGTACTTCAGTGTACTATGTTATCAGCCGAGGATTTCTATTTACAGTAACTAGCCATTGTATTGCTGCTTGTTTACTGCAATTCTAATGTAACAAGTGCATAACCCATTTCAGGTGCTGTGGACCAGACCAGACAGAAGAAACTGCAAACTGGCTGTAAAATGTAAGAAAGCAGAAAGATTCATCTTGTTGAAAAAGAATGGGTGTAATTATGGATTAAGCTTGTAATTATTTGGTCGTAGAAAGAAAGGCTGTGATTATGACGTTCCTTGTAATTATGGATTTCTGCTGCTACTAGAAATCCCCTGTTTCTGTTGTTGTAGAAAACTGATAGTACATACATGACATGGTTATTATGGGAGCCGGAAGTGAGTGTTTTTAGGCAAGAAAGAAAGAATCATTTATGTAGAGACAGGAGAGTAAGCATAGCATGGAATAAATCATGTACTAGTACTACGTAGTGTAGAAGGAGAAATAATCATCATTAATTGTGCTACTAGAATCCCGCCCCTGTTTCCGTTAGTTGAAAAACCGGTACAGATTTTATTATAGCCATCATCGTCATCGTGTAGAAGAAATAATCATCAAATCTGTTGTTTTTCACGCGCACCGGGCGCATCTAATCCAATGATTCCGGTTTTCTTGCACGTATAGTATAATAATCCGATACGATCGCCATCTTTCTTTCTTAAATTAGACACAGAAGACGCAGGTGCAGGAACGAAGAAGAACGTGGAAAGAAATATCCGAATCTGACTCAAGAGGGAAAGGAAAGGGAAAGATCCGAACGAACTCAACAGGGGGGGAAAAAGAAGGAAGGAAATAAAGTTCGAATCGAGTTCCGTTCTTGATCCGTTCAGTTCAGTTCGTTCCGTTGCGACCAGTCAGTCAGCCAGCCGTACCTACCTGCCCCAGGTCCACCGACAAACGCGGCGGTCGGCGGCGATCCGATCCGAGTCAGCTGCCGTTCCGTTCAGATCTAGGGTTTCGCGACTAGGGCCGACCGTTGATTTAAATAAGCGCAGCCCGATCCGCCGCCGCCGGGATCGAATTCGATGCCCTCCTCCCGAACCGGGTTTATTATTGTTATTTTTTTGATGAGAATCGAACCGGGTTTTTTTTTTTTTTGTCTCTCTTCTCTCCGTCTCTCTCCACGCACCCCCGAAATCCCCTCCTCCCCTCTCACTGGATCTCAATCTCCCCCGACGCCGGCGCCGGCCAAGGTCAAGCTGCCTATCGCCGTGATCTCGGACTTGGCGGCCGTCCAAGGTAAGGGACGACGACAACCGCAAGTCCGAGATCTCGGCGGTGGGCAGCTTCCAAGCCATCGGCATCCCAACCATCACCGGGCAACACCTCCATGGGGGTGCGTGCGCCGGCAACCTCAAGGGCTCCTCAGGCCCTTCCTCTCCGACAAAGAGTAAGATGCCCTGCCCTCCCATACCTCCCTCCCTCGCTACTCGCTAGCTGATTGCCCCCAGCAATTCTGCTTGCCTGTCCTGGATCGCCACTCGCTACTACAGTAAAATTTACTATGTCAGTTCGCATAAATTGGAATGCCAATCACCTACTCCCTCCGTTCCAAAATAACTGTCTTAACCTTAGTACAACTTTGTACTAGCTCTAGTATAAAGTTGAGAAAGTTATTTTGGAACAGAGGGAGTATTATTTACCTGCATTCTAGGTTTTTGCGCGCTATCATGTCTGATTTTGACACACACTTCACGAATCTCTCTATCTCTTAGCACAACAATTTCTCCTATCTGCTTCTCAAATTGTTGGCCTTATGCCTTGTCACTACCGTTACTACGATTCACAATCATTTAACCCTCTAATGCATCGTCATTATATTGTGCATATATACATTCTGTCCCAAATGAGTAATTCTGAAGAATCAGCTTTGTGTTGCGCATATATAACAGTCAGTTCCAAAACAGTAAAGCTGAAGCTTATATTTTTTATGATGGTTATTTTGTAGGGTGCAGGCATTGATACTGTCACCAACTGGGGAGCTTGCCACTCTGACAGAGAAGGTGATACAAGCCGCGGGCAACTATATGAGCGTGGATGTGCATGCCTGTGTCAGTGGCAAAGTATCAGAGATGATATTAGGTAGCTCGAGGCCGGAGTGCAGGTTGTGTCAGGAACCCCAGGCAGAGTCTGTGATATGATCAAGAGGAGGACCTTGTGCACAAGAGCCATCAAGCTCCTAGTTCTGGTTTGTTTCAAACCCTTGTGACACTGTATTTGTTTTCTCTTTTTGGGTTAAGTTCTACTAGTCTAACACTCATTCATAATAGGATGAAGCCGACGAGATGTTGAGCAGAGGCTTTAAGGACCACATATATGGTCTGTACAGATACCTCCCCCCCCCCCCCCCCCCCCCCAGAACTTCAGTTCGGTCATTGAAATTAAACCTTTCTCAAACTGCTCTTTTGCGTAGTTTATCTTGTCCTGCCAGCATTCTGATGCTTTTTACTTCAGAGTTCAAGTTGTCACCAGACTGTATTTTTTATCCCTTCCACCTTTCTGGCTTGGCCTTCTACTTGTAAAATACCCATATCTTTCTATTATAATAGTCATCTTGCCGGGAACACAACCATGCATGGTTTGTGATTCATCTACAGGGACAGATTTTCTGTGGCCCCTCTGTTTATTTTTTTCGTTCACTTCATATTTTTTCAGCATGCCATCAGTTAAACATTTGGAACATTTCTTAAGCAGTGAACTGACAATGGAAAAAAGAGAGCAGTTTGTAGTTAAACTTAACATGAGCACTGAGCCTCGTGACTATAAGAAATAATATTATCTCCTGGTAGTGATCTCATACTTCTCCTAAATGTGAATTATTTAACCATACACAGGTTGTTTTGGTCTCTGCAACTCTGCCTCATGACATCTTGGAGATAACTAATCCAGTTAGGAAATAGTATAACAGTTTATGACTGAACCATTGGATCTCCAATGGTTCAGTCATAAACTGTTATACTATTTCCTAACTGGATTAGTTATCGTATTTGGCGCTTCCTAGGTGATAGACCCTAGAGGTAAACTGCTGGTGAGATACCACCTCTTTTTTTGCTAGGTGATAGACCCTAGAGGTAAATACCACCTCTTTTTATTTTTTGCTTTATCCTATTTATCGTATTTGTCGCTTACGTTTTTCATGTCATGTTTGTAGGGCATCAAACAATTCTTTGTTGCTGGTGAGAAAGAGGAATGGAAGTTTGATACACTGTGTGATCTTTATGATACCCTGACCATCACCCAAGCTGTCATTTTCTGCAATACTAAGAGAAAGGTAATGTGCACCTCAGTTCAATGGTTCTTATTGTTCATATGATTGCCCCTGGTGAATTGCTATATTATTTAAAGTACTCTGCTCTACTCCAGTTAGCATTGCTCAACACTAATTTCTTGTTTATCCTTATGGACTTGGCATATGCATCGATTTCCATACCACTATATAGTGTACGGATAACCTTGAATAACGTCCGTTGGATGAAGCCGATCCGACAGTACAGATGTGGCAAATCTGAGTGTTGCTGACCATTGGATCTTCTTTTTATTACATCAAATTCTTCCATGTGTACTATCTAAAATATTCTTTGGTTGTGCTTAAGCCCTGTAATCATTTTGCACAAAATTTAAAATACACTTCTACTTTGTTCTATACTCTTCCACAAGACCCTTTCAACTTTTTTTCTATCAAAACTATCATTCATTTTCACTAGGGACTTTTTTTATTCAAAGCTATGTATGTATCTTCATAAATCATGTTTATATTTACGGATAGAGCAGTTAGCTATTCTTGACATTTCTATTAAAATTTGCAATCTGTGATAATTTATTTTATCTGAGTTACATTTTGTACTTCATGTGTATGCCCCAAAATTTACATTTACCTATTATAATACAGTAACAGTATGCTAATCTTTTGTTGTAATTAGGCCTGGGAATAATTTGGTCTGAAACCTAAGTTTTAGTTTGGTTTTCCTAGTGGGTTGTTTTGGAATGGTTTAAATGGTCTGAGGCCCTAATATAATCCGGTCTGGTTTGGGCTAGATTGGATCGGTCTGAGCACAGACCAATCAGTCTAAAATCGTTTAAGTATGTAATCTCAGCAACAATAGCGACCAATCTATGACCGTACGAGCGCACCTAAATTTTTTTTTGTATGAGATGAGCGCATCGACGGTCAGATTCCATGTGCTAGCCATGATGATGTTGTTTATCTCTCCCTATTAAGTGCACGGCCGGCGGCTAGGATCTTCAAGTTACTGAACGGTTGAGCAGGCGACCAGTAGCTTCACGGAACAATAATCATAGAGCATGATGACGCTGAGAGGAGGCAGCGTTGGTGCAAAGTGGTGTATGAGGTAAATGTTGATAGGGAGAGCGATATGTATACCTGCGAGTGTGGAATGTTCGAGCTCTCTGGTTTTTTCTTGGTCGCCACATCTTGAAGGTATTCCACATATTCTGTCTGAAGGTGTTTTCTGCTTACAGTTGAGATTGCACACTACTAATTTAGCCACTGTTTTTGTGTATTAGGTCATCGTGCACGTTGACGACCGACAAATTCCTGATAGATACATTATGATGAGATGGATCAGATGCTAGGGACAACCTTCCAGAGCGCTTGAAAACATATCAGAAGGATGCAAGCATGCAAGTGTCAAAGGCTTTCAGGCACAGCATTATCTATGTGAAAGCCGTGAAGATAGTTAAGCTGGCCGACAGGGGTGTTGGTAGCTTCCAGCATGGTTTAACGGGCCTTGATGCGTTGAAGAAGGAGCTGGAGACAGCTGTAGCCAGCCAAGAAGCAGTTAATGTCACCAGCAATGCAGACGCCATGAAGAACTCATCAAACTGAAGGTCTTGCGTCGCAAAATCCCAGTGGTTACCCAGCAATAAACCACACTTGAGATCAAGGTTTCGACATGGCTGCTCAGCCAGATTAGCCACGGTCGGAAGATGACGTCAACGAAACGGAAGAATTTTTTCCTCCTGAGAAGGCCAGCAAGGGAAGACCAAAATCAAAGCGATTCAAGGCAGCATCTGATAATGCAATCAGAACAAGCAAGTGTGCAAGTGGTACAAAGGATCATTTCACAACGTCTTGCCCTTGCCACCTGGTCGGTGCAGTTACCTCAAGCTCAGAATCAGTGGTGAAGTTGGTTTCTGATTCTTGAAGATTTTTAGCTATGATGCATGTTATAAACCAGTAGATCTGATGTTTGGGGGCAGGGTCTATGCCCAAGCTTGAAAAACTCGTGCGTAAGTGTTTGAGCATATAGTTGAAGCGAACTGTCTGGACTTGGAATCGGGAACCTCCCCTGCCTCAGTACTGTCGAATGTGAAGAAACTGGCAAATGTGGCAATCTTGACGCCGCGAATATTGCCATGGAGACCCAACCACGCTAGTCTACACTTTGAGCACTACTTTGATTAAACAAGCCAAGAACCATGAACGTGGGAGTTGCCACTGCTTGTCATGAATCTGGCTGGCCGATTCTCAAGTTTATAAGTGTAGCTCGAAACCTCTCTCTTTTATTATACACCGTACTCTCCGTTGGATAGTCTATTATATGTGACATCCATCTGCTTTCCGTATTTTACATGTGACCAATAATTAGTTTAGAGCATATGGACTCGCCTGATGCAGTCTTCTATGGTTGTAGTGTACCCCATTTCCCTTCCCTGGGTAATGCAAGGCATTCTAGTTCAAGCAACAGTTTTCTTGCTGGAGACTCTTTGAGATTCTGCTCCTTGTTAATTGATTCACAGGGTTATTCTTTAACTTCTGTTTCCTTGCCTCGTGTACATGATCAGGTTGTCTGTCTCTACATCTCAAATGTTCAACCGTGCCCTGCAACTGCTGCTATTTTCAGACCGTCTACTGTCATTGCGAAAAAGCTAATTAACATTCGAATTGCAACACTTATATGATATTCAGAACATTATTTTCCTTCTTTTTTCAGTGATACACCTTGGTGATGTTGGCAAGGAGAGAAGCTCTCTGTTTCCTGAATGAAGATGGGGCTGATGGATTCGGACCAAGGCACTTGTAACAAAGTTTCGCAGATGCTTCAGTAGCAGATTGGGTACTTTGGTGTCCTTGCTGATAATGCACATCATTAGCACTCTTTTGTTGAGTGGGCTCAAGAGGTGCTGCTGCACTGCATGATGGTGCTGGACACTGCTTAACAGGGCCCTCTATTGGTCGCATCAGTATGAGAGTTGCTGCTGGCTCCTTCTCCTCATTACGGTTTTGAAAATAATTTTCAAGTATATTTACTGTCTACAGTGGATGTGCCTAAGTGTCAGTTAGCATACCCATTCTGCTTGTTTCAATGACTGGTAAATATATGTGTCCTGCCTTGCAAGTGGATAGCTTTGGACATTTCGACCAACTGATAAATTTCAGTATAAGCAAGTGCAGTGGCACGTGGTGGTGTATGGATCTCGACCTATATATATGTGTTTCTCTGCATCTTGTTGGAGGATGCTCTGTTATGCTTGCTATATACTCCCTCCGTGTACTAAGTCAGCGGTAGTAATCCTGAGACGGTGGGAGTATATCACTGTCAATTTTTGTTGTTGCCTATCATTAATTTGCAGTACTGGTAACTTTACAGATGAATGCTTCAGGCATGAAGTCGTTGCTGATGGTGTGTTGGGCATCGAAATCACCATGACCTGTCCTGGAACTGGAAGCTCGACAAGGACGAGTAAACAGTTAATGCATTGCCAGATCTCCCCCGACGACAATTTCACCCTGATTAATTTGGAAGTAGAGGCCAAGAACATCAGAGTTGCTGCCTGGAGCTGCTCCTGCTCACCCGGTAGATCATATTGACTTGTTTTTAGATACATATTTGTTGTTACCAATAATTCGCAGAGCTATTCCCCAGATGCTTTGGTGCCAGATGAAAAAAATCATGTGTTCTGGTTTGTGATTTGGACACTTCGTGAAGATGATGCTGGTGGTATTGAGAAAATTGGATATTTGTCATTTTTAACAATTGTCTCGGTGGTGAGAAAATTAGAAGTAACTAACTATCATTATGAGCTGTACTCCAGACTCTCAAGGATCACCCTGAACTCAGCGGTAGTTGTCTTGCTCGGCTCCACTCTGCCGTCTGTCTCGCCGAGCAGGTTTTTCACCTCGCGGTCGATCAGATTGATCACCTGCCCGTCTGTGATTGGCTTCATCCGTGCCATGAAGTCGACCCACGCAGTCGTCTGTGTGCGCCTCCGCAGGATCCCGTGAAGAACATCCTCGAGTATGAGCGCATACCCACAGATCGAGCAACGGATGGTCGCAGCGTCACCCTTTCGAGCTGCGGCTTCCCCAACCTGCACGTTGTCACTGCGTCGCCCCTTTGGGCCACAGTGCCGCGGTACGCGGTTCACCATCACCGCCATGAGGCCGTTCCGCCGGTTGCACCGGCCAGCGTGCCGCCACTCCCGAGGTTTTCTTTGTCGTCGTCCCAAACATGCGTGTCGCCGCTGCGTCGCCCTTTCGGACCATAGTGTCGCGACCCACGGTCCACTATGACGTCCCTACACGTTGATGCCTCGTGGTACGCGCCGCGCCGTCTCCCTCGGTGTAGGAATGACATCGTTCGTGCATGGTCTTCGTCACACTGTTGGGTCCTTTTTCTTCACCTACTTCGAGCATCGCCGCTTCGGCGCACCTATATATGGACGACCGACGTGGCCCCCCATGGACTACCTTTGGTTTCGCCGACTACATTGTTGTCCACCTCTTCGTCTTCGTCCAGCACCAGGTCATCACAAACGTTGTCGTCATCTTCCCCGATCACTTCATTTACTTCGATAACCATGGGAGACATCGACACTACGTTGATCGATGCCGCAACCATCGTTGAGTCCTTTGCTAACCCCCTTGACATGGGGTACAACTCATACTGGTCCCCGTCTACGCACGCCCAATGGTGGCAACACCAATGAGTGCCTTCTTCTACGACGTGTCCTTTGGGCCTTGCAAGCTCGGTGCGACGTTTCGTCAACATCGTATTCATTCGTCTACGCATGCCCAATGCTGACAACACTGATGTGTGCCTTTGTCCACGATGTGTCCCCGGGCTTGGCAAATCCGGCACGACGCTTCGTCAACACCGTCTTCTTCCGTACGCCATCACCATCTTCTTCCCAACGTCCCGCGCTACAACCGATGACCGCCCGCCAGTGAAGCTCCTCCCGAGCCGCGATGTACCCCTGACTACTCGGCACTCCTTGCACCCGCGGATCCTCGGTGAGTACCTCGACATCGTCTACCCCGACTCGACTACAGCTGCACCACCCCGCGCTCTCGGCTAACTCGACATTGACACAAAGGGCTGCTGATTTGCGAGAGGTATCAATGACCGGAAGACATACATTCACAATCTAGCTTTTCGTATGTCGGTTCCGAGAGACTATTCTAGACTTGTTCGACTATCTTCATGCTGGACAACTAGAATTGTTTCGTTCAAACTTTGGCGAAATTATCTTACTGCCTAAAATTAATGAGCCTAAAAGGATTCAACAATACAGACCTATCTGCCTACTTAATGTTAGCTTTAAAATTTTCACCAAGGTGGCAACGATTCGCTTAAACACCGTGGCTGACCATGTAGTTCGTCCAACGCAGACAACTTTCATGCAAGCGAGAAACATTCTTGATGGTGTTGTCATCCTGCATGAAACAGTGCACGAACTTTATCGGAAAAATATGAATGGGGTTATCCTTAAGATTGATTTTGACAAAGCCTATGACAAAGTCAAGTGGTCTTTTCTCCAGCAAACTCTCAGAATGAAAGGATTTTCTGCAGAGTGGTGGGCTATGATCCCCAATTTCGTGTCGGGAGAAAGTGTGGCCATTAAAGTCAATGACGACATAGGCAACCACTTCCAAATGAAGAAAGGATTGCAACAAGGTGACCCTCTATCGCCCATACTATTTAATATAGTGGCGGATATGTTGGCTGTCATGAGACGGTGGACTCTCTATCGCATTATGTTTCTTTGATAAAAAGCGGGTTTAAAAGAAACTCTAGCGGAACCCGTATCCGCGACGGACCCTTATAATAACCGCAAGATTAAGGGTCTGCGGCGGAAAAACGGCCAGAACGGGGCCTGTAAAACCGGCTGACCCATAAAATTTATTAAGGGGCGCGGCAAATCGACCCCCTCGACCCGTAGAAACAAGGGTCCCAGCCCCGACCCGAGCGCTTCCCGTATCCTTTCTCAGATTTGGCAGGAGGGAAATTTCCGCCCGCTTCCACCTCGCCCGCCGCCGCCCTTGTTTTCCCCTTCCACTCCGGCTGCCGCCCTCTTCCTCCATGGATGCCCCCCAATCGACGCTCATCACAGTCAACATGGCTGAAAGTCCAAGTATGTGATCAGAGGGGGAGGGGGTGAATGATCACTTCAAAATTTTCGACTAAAACTTTTGAAGTGAAGCATAAGTAGTGCGGAATAGTGAAGTAAAACTGGAAGCGAAACTAAATGCAGCGAATCAAAACACATTGTAGCATAACAGTGAAGCAAAAGCAGTACTGAAGGTAAATGCTTGAAGTAAAACGAACTGGGACTCGACGATTCACGCTCTGCAAAGCGCTACGTCTGGTTGGAGGGACTGGTGATTGAACACCTGGAGCAAAACTCTCTCCGTCCGTTGCTCCACTGCACCAAACTCCTTGAGCTTGATCAGTTCTTCACTCGTGGTTGATTATTAAGGAAATCACCGAAACCTTTGACAAACTGGACTTCGAGGCGACAATTACTCTTCGCACTCTGAAGAACAACTCTCTAACCGTCTAGGAGAATTGCAGTTCTCCAAGATAAAAAGGCTAGCCAGCTTTCACCTAAGTCATCTCGAATCTACTCAGATCAATGGGACTTAGGTTTCAGTATCTGGATTTTGGGTTTTGTTTCGGTGGCGTTTTTGGGGGGCTCTCTGCAATCTCTCTCAGGAATAATCTTGGAGCAGCCACCCGCAAATGGAGGCGGGGGCGGCGTATTTATAGTTGGCGATCCCGAGGTGCGGAATGACCAAAATGACCCGAGGTGATAGCTTGACACGTGTCCACAACGGTCGGATTGGTCATCACTGCGCAACTTTACTTGAGGAACAAGTAAAGCTGACTCACGGACTTAGTTCTGCTTCAGAAGCCAAAAAACGAAGTCTTTGCTACCGAAACTTAACTTAGTGCACATGAGATTTCTTCACTCAGGCTTCTCGCTTGGATTGGATTTGATCTGAGCATTTCTCAAAGACTTCGGTGTCCACAAACTAAATACCCCTCTTGATAGTACGGTTTGTCCTATGACTCAAAGAACCGAAAAAGAACTACACAAAAACATCTAAGTCTTGCGCCGTCTTCTTCATTTCCTTCAATGAGTAGAGCTTCAGGACACCTTCATTTTGGGGGGTCATCCTTCGTGATTAAGCTTCGCTCCGTGGGTAATGCTTCGATAACTTGAAGACCTTCCCTGAAGCTTTATCACCTAGCTTGTCCTTCAGGAACCTATACAACTGTTTACACTAGAAAACATTGTTAGTTCCTCTACTGTCTTGTCCAACAATATCCAAAACACACGGGGGAAAAACTCTGCTCTTACAATCTCCCCCTTTTTGGACTATTGTTGACAAAACAGGCATCGATAAAGGATATTGAAGTTTTTGTGAAGTGATGGGACAAACTCTAAGATATGAAGTTTTTGGCTCCCCCTGAATGCAAGCATCGAAGATTTATATAATCGAAGTTAATGCTTGAGATAATTTTCTTCGGTGGAGAGCAAAACAAAATATCTTAGCGAATACAATTGCATTTGAAGATATATATCCAGGAATATGCAATTGCTTCCAATGACCTGTGACTTAGAACATAATAACCACCTGCAAGATAGAAGATACGAAGCAATACTTGCAAGCAAAGGGGTTATTAAAACTTAAGCGTCGCACAGGAGTAGCATGACCGAAGTTAAACTTAAGTTACAACCCAATCGAAAAAGAATGGAATGTTTGTTGTAACTTAACCAAACGAAGCAAAAGCAATACGGCAAGAACCCTTTCCCCGATGCAAATCTAGCTCATCGATGCCCTCATTCTCCCCCTTTTTGTCAATGATTGGACAAAAGGTTGAGAAGAGGTTCGAGAGATCTATTGCGCGGCATCAGCACCCTGAGGACCCGACGAAGCTGAGCTTGACGAAGACTCATCCGACGAAGACTGATCGCCTGAGGATTCTTCTTCGGAAGAAGATGTGGGAATAGCTTCATGGCGAGTCTGAGTGATGAGGTTGATGTCGAGGTCGCTGTCGTCGAGGCCGTCGTCGTCCTTGGAGGTGATGGAGTCATTCTCGGAGACGGTGTCAGGCCGGATGGGTTCAGGTTCGTTGACGAATAATACTTCATCAATCTTGTGCAGGGGAGGGATCTTCTGATTCGGGCGGTCGACTGAGTCATCACGCGAAAAGTGTCACTGGAGGTGCTCATACTCTTTGTAGATGCGATCTTTACGAAGGCCTTTGACAGAGTTGATCTTCCGGAGCCCCTTCCAGGAATGGCGTTTGAGAACACGCAAATATTGATTGTTGTTCAGTGCAATGTTTCCCACTCTGTTGATCTCATCAGCGAGGAATTGCATTTGGCTTTGATTGGCTTCAATGTAATTCTCAAGCATTTGCTGCGATCGAAGGTTAACTTCAAAATGATGACAGTCTTTCTGGAACTTCTTGGATAAGTTTCGCTCATTGACTTCATGGCGAACACCAACATATGTGGCAAAAGGATCATTGGGCTTTCTCAGCAATGCCAACGAGTCACGCACTGGGGGCGAGAAAAGCTTCGGGTGATGGCGAGCCACAAAGTATTCGTTCCTTCCATAGTCACAGACAACTTGCAGCCAGGGAGCATAGGGTTTCAGAGTGAAAGGTAGCTCCGCTGCAAGAACTAAATTCCGAATGAAGCAGTCCTCAAAGTCAAAGAGAAGGCCATGAGTAAGCTTCATAATAGCATGCCTTGTTTCTGGATAAAGATTCGATTCTTCCGAAGCTGTACTCAAAGGAATCAATGAGTTTGACAGTATGAAGAACCAAGTCCTTGAAATGAAGTTCAAATGCTTCGGGTGAATGTTTTCAGGAATATGGTTATCAGTGGCTTCAGGATCCAACAGAGTAGCAAATTCTTCTTCAGTCAGATCAGGTTCAGCATGAATCTTTTCATGAACTCCAAAATGCCTTGGGATGTTAACAATTTCCATAAATTCAGCAGAGGTCATTCTGAAGACTTTGCCTTGTATCATCCATTCCAGCGTCCATGAGCTGGGTTCATTGGCATCACCAGACACATAAAGAGTTGCATAGAATTGCTTGATGAGCTCGGAGTTGAAAGGAGTGCTCAATGCAAACAACCGAGTCAAATTATGGTTGTCAATAGTTTCGAGGACATTCTGAAAGCAAGAGGCAGTGGAAAGACTTCGCATGTCCAGAAACTTGTGCCTAAATAGAACTCCTTGCTGACAGAAGACTTTGGTGTATAAGACTTGTTGTTCAGCAGTCCAAAAACGAAGATCATCCGCTGTGCGGTCAGAAGCATAAGGACTAACACCAAAGAATCGATGGCGCTTACTGTGTTGTTCCAGGTTGAATTCCGGGCCATGCCTTGAAGAATAACCAGCACCCTTGAATATGGGAAAAGTTTCACGAGGGTAATTGGAGTCAAGCTGGGTATCTTGACAGGGGCGCGAATGCTCGCGAATCCTTTGCAAAGGAGCAATTTGATTGGCTCTTGAGGGGCCAGCAGATTGAGCGACTATAAGCGCTTGCTCTTGCGACAGATTCAGAATTTGTACTTGTTCGTCTTCGTCATCATGTGCTTCGGTATCGGGCACATGTGCTTCAGACTCTTGAACAGTTCTGACAGGGGAAAAATCTCGAGGAACATGGGTTCTGGAGTGGGTTGGGGATGGTGCATTAGCTTCATGGGGAGGTGATGGAGGTGGTGCGGGGGCAACGGGTGGAGTGGGAATCCTTTGTGATTCGGGGGTTGGATCTCGGATGGGTGTGGGAACACGAGGTGGAATGGGTGTGGGTGTTCGAGCAGGCGTTGGAGTGGGGATAGGAGCTTTCTGTGGTGGAGTTTGCTTGGGGGTGGTTCTGGTAGGAGGAGGTGTGGGAGTCTTGGTGAGTGGAGCTGAAGGCTTTGATGTGGGCTTGGATGGCTTTGGCTTCGGTGCAGGGGTGGGAACTGCTTCAGGTGATCCCTGTAGCTGTTCATCACTTGTATCCATATCTGCGGTTGAGGCCAAAGTAACCTTGCGCCTCTTGGTGGTTTTCTTCTTGGGTGAGGGTCCTGTTGCCTTTGATGCAGCAGGCTTAGGAGATGGTGCCGGAGCCACAACACGTTCAGCTTCAGGCAAAGCCTTGCGTTTCCTTGAATCCCTTTCCATAATGGAAGCATTATGGGTCTTCACCATGTCATCAACAACAGCCTTGACTTTGCCTTTGAAGATTTTGATATTGTCCTTGGTGGTGGAATTGACTTCTGTCACTTGGTGAAGCAATTTCAGGGCGTGTTGTTTGAATTCTTCATCAGGTTCTGATTCAGCTCGCTTCTCATAGTTGTGAATCTTTTTCATTTCAGCCCTGTCTCTTGAATGCAGATCCTTCAGCTGACTGATCATTGTGGTGATCATTGCTTCGATAGATCTGGAAATGTAGACTTCTCCAAGATCAACAACATTAGGATCTTCAGCTGCACACTTCTCCCAAAGGGCTTCAGTGATGCCCAACTGATCCCAGAGTTCGCCTTCACGTGGGTCAGGGAATTGATGGTCACTCTGACGATCAGCTTCAGCTTGAGCTTCAGGCAAAGATATGCCTCTCTGCTTCGATGGAATAGATGAGGGAGTCATATCAACTACGGGCTTCTTCTGGCTTGCCCTGGCAGCTTTCTCAGCTTTCTTCGTTCTGAGGCCTTCTAAAGAGGCCTTGCGTTTAGCTTCGTGTTCAGCTAGCTGTTTTGCTTCAGCAGCTGCTTTCTTTTCGTTCTTTGCGGCTTCGGCGAGCTTGCGCTTCGTCTCAGCCTTCTCTGCAGCCTTCGTCTCGCCGCTACTCCAATCGGAACAACACAAGGTGCTTCCATCGATGCACCCCGCTTGTTTGACGGAATTACCCAAAGGTAAAAAATTCATCACCGGCGCCTCTCTTCAATTTATAGCGAGCTAGTTGGAATGTCCGTTCATTTGTGGGGGGGGGGGTGTTGTGTAGCCTTGGAGGTTACGACGGGCCGAACACATTTGCAAGCATGTTGGACGACAACGCCGTGGATATCGACAAGGCTCCAATTGGCCATTTTGGCTATGATGAGTTGGATGATGGGGGAAGATGGTAGCGGTGATGAAGATGACGAGGCCGAGGAGATTGAAGGAGTATATGATGCCTCGCAAAACACAATCCATAAGAGGAGATTGAAGAACTACTCACAATTCGAAGATGACATTTTGATTAAGGCTTGGAAAGAAGTATCCATTGATTCCGTGAGTGGTAATGATCAAACCGGCAAGAAGTATTGGCAACGCATAGAGGACAGGTTCTTCCTGATGATGGCAAACGTTCGTTCAAGGACTCCACAGACGTATCGCTCACTTCAAGGCTGTTGGAACATCATCCGTGCGACTTGCAAGCGCATGGCCGAGCCCGTTGAGGGACCGCGTTGTGGATGAGGGCTCACATAGTTTTTGCCCAGCATTGGGCGACGCTACGCGTCTGCCGGACGTTGTTTAAAAAAAGATCCGCGGGTTCAGGAGCCGTCCGATCTGTCCGATCGAACGCGCACGCGGTAACGAGTCTTTGTAACAGAGACTTCGTTGCAATCGAATTTTTGCAACATAACCTCTGTTGCAAAGGACCTCATGTATTATTATTTTTACTTTTTTCTTCTTCGTGCATCGCTGTGAGCTTGCAACAGAGGTTCTGTTGCAATCGCACCTTTGCAACATAGCATCTGTTGCAAATGACCTTCGACTTTTCTTAATCTTCTCGTCATCACCGATGCGAGCCTTGCAACAAAGGCATTGTTGCAATCGGACCTTTGCAACATAGCCTCTGTTGCAAAGGTTCAGTTTGCCTTAGTTGCTACACACGCCGTTGTATCTGGCCGAATCGGACGATCACGCAAGCGGACGACATGCATGAAAGATCTGCCGGTTGAATCTAATCCTTTCCCCCAGCATTTGCCCAACGCGCTGGACTGGACGCGCTAGATATTCAACCCTGTGCAACGCACGCTGGACGCTCTTACGATGAGTACCAGGATGTTGATTGGTGTGATGAGTTGGTGATGGTGGCGGACGCAGATAAGTGATTACTTCAAATCCGAGTCTTTTTTGTTGTGCCGTTTGTATTGTATTGGTGTGATGGTGGCGGAGGCGGAGTCTTGTTGTTGCTACAGTACAACAAATTCGAGTTGGGATGGAAACCGCCTCTATCTGCATACATACATGTCTCAATCCATACAAGGAATATAATAAATAAGAGAAAGGCGGCGACTTTGGGTGATCCATCGAGTCCGGGGAGTCCAGAGGAGAGGATGGTGCAGCCAAGCCCAAGCCCAAGGGGAAGGCGCCGACTCCTTCCCGTCGTCGTGGACGACGGTGACCACGGCCACCTCTTCTTCAACATCAACGTCGACCGTCTCTTCTCTTCCTTCCCCCAGTCACAAGAGACCAAGATGCGCCGCCTCCCGCCTCCCATCACGCGGTTCCCCACGATGACCGGCAGGTCGGAGCTCATCGACTTTGCCCTCGCCAACGGCGGCGCCACCCTGGTCGGCGTCAGCAACGATCGCCGCACCTTGCTGTATGATGCCGCGTCCGGCGCCACCTCGGCGGGGCCGGAGCTGGCGCACCACAAGCCCAGCGGCACCTTCGTCGTCCCGCTCGGCCGCCGCCGGCTCTGCGCGGTCAAGCGCATCCACTGGCCGTACGAGCCATCCGAGCCGCTCGGGGAGACCCTGGTCGGCCTTGCCACCGGGACCGGAGCCTGGCGCGCGCTCCCGGACCCGCCGCCCTACCTGGTCCAAAGAAGGCACGGCAACCCGGTGTGCCTGGTGACCGCTTGCTTCGCCGCCGGGACGCGCCTCTGGGTCTCCGCCACGGAGAGGGGCACCTACTCCGTCGACACGGCCGCCGCCGATGGCTGGCATTGGCGCAAGGAAGGAGACTGGGAGCTGCCGTTCCAATGCCGCGGCCTCTTGGCCCCGGACCTCGCCCCGGGCCTCTGCTTCGGCGTCTGCGCCCGGACCGGCCGCCTATGCGCCTGCGACGTCCGACGCTCGCCGCCGTCCGTACGGTACGCGTGGGAAGACACCAGGCCGCGGTGGCCGGCGTCCTTGAGCCACGAGAAGATCGCCAACGCGTCGCGGATCCCGGACACCAGCTTGGCCTACCTCGGCGACGGCGAGTTCTGCATCGTCTGGACCATCCAGATCAGCGAGCACAATTCCACCATACAGCGGCGTGCTCTCTACATGATGGGCGTCAAGATCGGCAAGAACTCGCCGTCGGCTCCCCTCCGCCTGCTCCACCACAAGGCCTGCATCTACGAGCTCCCACGCCGTGCTGGAATGGCCTACGCTCTTCATGCTGATTGATTCATGAGATTTGTGCTCAGCTCACACAAGTTCCGCTCCAATGTTCAAACACCTCTCTTTGGCGGACACCTCTCGATTTAGTTGGCCATCATTCGATTCTTCGGTGTAGTACCAAAGAAGCAAACTGAACCTGTTTTTTGACTTATGGTTTTACTGTGCCTATTTCTGCTCTTCATGCAGCACTTGGGTACTTTGTCATGCCTCCTGAAGAAACCTCTCCATGAACAAACTTCTGCAGGATCTCCATGTTGCTCTACCTCTTTTGGTCTTGTTCAGACTACTTTTGTTATCTGCTTGGAACCTTTATAATGTGTGGATCTTTTTTCTTTTTGCAAAATATAATGTGTGGATCTTAATGCCGTCTATCTTATGGAATATTTATGTTGGAACACAAATACCACATGGCATTCCAGAAAGTACCTCATGTGTAAACATACAAAATAAACTTAATTCCTTTACCTATATAAATTCAATATACAAAACACCACATATCATTTGCTTTCATATTTGTACACTTTTAAGCAAAAGAAGGAACATTGAAGCAAGGCATCTGTTGAGACAATTCCATCACAATAAAAGTAATAAAAATGAGCACTACATAAAGGTTATGCTGTCCGCCTCTGAGATGAATTGAAGAAAAATATGCTTGTATTCAAATTTAACTATGGGACTAGAGTTACAAAAGAGTTTGTCTAGTCCATGTTTTACGAGAAAAGCCTTTCGGCCCGCTTTATATATAAAGTAACGATCATAAAACTCCGCATAAAAAGTTGAACACCATACCACACACACCCAAGGCAAGATACAATGGTAAAGAAGAACAGCTACACCACCCCCAAACTACTCCAATGAAACGACAAAAGCCGCACTTGAAAGACGTTGGAGTCCTCCACCATGACCAAAGATCATGAAGAGACGAAACAGTGCCCAACGGACCAAGGGCTCCAAGATAACGCCTTTAAGAAGGGAGCAACACCCAGTGTCGCCACGCCCGATCCAAAGGATCTAGGTCTTCACTCGGAGCCATCGAGCGCCGATCACCGATCACAACACCGCCTGCATGGCCATGATCACCAGCCTGCACTTGAGCCGTGAGCACTGTCCATGAGCCACTTGCTCCCCACCTTTGGGGGCGCCGCCCCGACATCCGAGATCATCCCACCGCCCCAGCACAACTCACGAACACAGCCGACCGGTCAAGGAGGAAAGGCGTCCCCTTTCACCCCAAACTGCCTCCCTTGGCATGAGGGCCGGGGGGGGGGGGGAATCGGGAAAGAAAAATTCACCGACACTCGGCGGCCACGCCCCGCCACCGCACCACGAACTGTGGACAAGGGACACCCTGCCTCTCTCCTCGGATAGCCCCTGTAACCACTTATCGGCCGCCAACACACCATGCGTTGAGCCACCAACACCACCAAAGAGGGGTCACCGACCGATGTGCCCACTATCCGAGCAGAGGAGGGGGCCCATCACTGGTGCTCCGCCGCCACCCCCACTAGCCAAATACTGGACGATAGAAGTAACAATGAAACTTGTAGACATAAGTTTGATCTGTAGCTACCTTGGCAACATTGCTTTAGAAGAATTTAAAGAGGCAAGGATGGTTGCCAGAGTTCCATGAAAAGTAACAACTTTCAGGGTGCTACCAGCTTCAATGAACTTCTCCAAAGCAAACACATCAAAATATTGTAAGATGTCACATCATCGTATAATTGTTGCCAACATGAGCTAAATACAGACAAACTTGTTGTCAAGATTGGCTCATCACACAAAAAAAACAAGAAGTATATAGAAAGATAAAAAAAACCATCTACATGCTTTTGAAATTTAAACAAATAGGTTGTTTTTTCCGGTTCTTGTAAGTTAATTCACCGCCGAAACAAACATGCATGTAGTCAAAAAGACGATCACATCACTCCACTATCTGAGAAAGACATTCTTATCCATCTCTATAAATATTCACCAAATTGAATGAATGGATGTCAAATTATTATCCACTCTTTTAGGATACAACATTTTAGTGTAATCAAAATCAGATCAATATGGGTATTTTTTTATTATCATGTGTATAACATATTTTTTACAGGAAGGCTTTATGGCTAGCTTTACTAAAATTAAAATGTGCTTACATCATCCGCTAAAGCATAATCTGTCCAACTAAATGTTGCATTTGTGTGACCTTGTAAGATTAGCAGGGATAGTTATTGATGATGGTATTTTATAATAACTGAGAAACATAATTATGTTTAAATACTAAATAGTGAGCTATAAAAAAGCGAGCCAGCAGAAATTGTGGATTTCACTTTGTAACTTGAACATCACAAAGGGAAACATCCGACAGAAGTTTCTAAACCACTGGAAAATGTTTCAATTTTTATTGCTCTCATACATTTTTCTCATTACGTGTTTACTTTCGAAGATTTGCATAAGAGGAATTTTCTAAAATTACATTTTCCTATGCATCCTATCGTACAACAAGGATGTATACATCCCAACAACAATATACTGCTCTCTTGATAGAGCATATAGCTACAGAAGAAGCTGGGTTCATATATGCATCTTAATTTGCTTCCAAGAAGAGAGATGAATCGTGAGCAATTGCATGCCAATAAATAGAATAACATGGGTCCTTGGAATCATGATAACGGGATGCCTTCGCTCTGCAGCTCACCTCCAAGCAGCAAAAAAAAACTTGAGGACAAAGTGGACAAATCTTAGTTTATAAACAATTAAATTGCAAATAAGAGCAGGAACATGAACCAAGATTTTTTTTTACATAGGACATGTTCCTTGTTTTAATGTAAATGATAACCTCGTATACAAGCATCGGGCACCTGTAACATCACACCTAAAATTAAAACACATACACACACAGCGCCATCCTCCTTGGCTGAGGTAAAGGTCTCCTAAGACAAACGACCACACAGGTTACACCTATGTTTTGATTGTGTTCACAATTACTACAAACTCAAGAGAGTACACATACAAGGCACTTAGAAAATATTAAAGAAGAGGTAAAATAATAAACGATTGTAAAACACAAATTGAATAATAATCATACATAGATAAATTTAAGAATTGATAGCAGAAAATAATATAAGAATTGACACCAGCTTGGCCTACCTCGGCGACGGCGAGTTCTGCATCGCCTGGACCATCCAGATCAGCGAGGTCGATTCGAGATGATGGGCGTCAAGATCGGCAAGAACTCGCCGTCGGCTCCCCTCCGCCTGCTCCACCACAAGGCCTGCATATACCAGCTGCCATGCCGTGCTGGAATGGCATATGCTCTTCATGCTGACTGATGAGATTTGTACTCACACATGTTCCGCTCGAATGGCCATCATTTTCGGATTCGGTGGTTGAGTGCGGCAGCAGGATGCAAATTACGGATGAAGGCTTAATGTAGAGGGATGATTGTGCATCAGCGAACAGTTTTGCTAAAACTCAGTCCACTGAGATTTAACTAAGTCTCAGTCGACTATGCAACATTTTGTCTCAACGTTTGCAACATTTTTTGCTATCGGTTGCGGCATTTATTTTATTGAATGTAACATGTTATTCTTGATCGCTTGTAGCACGTCGTTACATCGGTTGCAACATCTATTATTAACGGTTGTAGCATGTTAATCACACCGGTTGCAACATTAGTTGTTATTGCTGATAAAACGATTGTAACATTTTTTTTATCGTCGATTCTAGCATTTATCCATACCGCTTGCAGCAAAAAAAAAATGTTGGCATCACTCGACTGAGACTTCGTTAAGTGGCGGCAACAACACATGTTTGATTCGGTGGTGGCGCTACTTGAGCATCTGGTCTCAAGCTCCCGGGTGAAAGCTTGTGACCCGCTTTGGTTATGCCCGGCAATTGTGATATTTCTACGTTGTTGCCTTGTTGAAGTCATTTCGTGAATATGGTGGAAGTGGTTCTTTAGGATAAAAACCTAGAATCTGATCTTGAGTGGTTAGAGCTGGTGACGATGGTGATAATTTCGCTCCGGTTCTGAAAAGCGTTGTTCTTGAAGAACTCATATTGTTTGTGTGGTGTCATGGGATGGTTGAGGCAGATATGATCATTGACGTAGTTTTCCGATTGTATAGCCGATTGCTTTAAGATTTTTTTCTCGTTTATGCATAGCTTTTGACTTATATGACTTTGCTATTTGTTGGCATTTTCTTTCATGCGCTATTGTTGGTTGCGTGCATTCTAACTATGCAAAGAACGGATGTGCTCATTGTGTTTGTATCATCTTGATTTTTTATTTTGAGTCATTAAAATTCACGTTTTGTTTAAAAGATATCTTCCTCTCTTCTTTGTGATTTGTTCATGGTTACTATCTATGCAAATATTACTCCAAATTACTACTTGCAAGAGAGAATAGAGGGAGTACTTTATTTGTGATAGAAATCAAGCTAGGGTTATGATGCATCACATTTTGTGTTCCTACATATAGCGCTACAACTTACAAGAGAGTGAATAACCCTTGAGCATTATAGGCCCGTTTCATGGACTATTGCTCATCATTTTAGGGTCCCGGAGTGATTTCCTCGATAGACGAACCCCGATATGCGTTTACGTGTAGAACTTCAACACTCACAGTTTTGGTCGATTCTATCCCGTTTCGTAGACTATTATTCACCATTTATGGGTCTTGGAACGATTTCCACGATTGATGATCATTGGGTTACGTTTACGTGTTAGTCATCAACACTCACATTTTTCATCAATTATGACCCGTTTCATGGACTATTACTCACCGTTTTGGGATCCCGGATCAATTTTCATGGTTGATAATCACCGGGATGCGTTTACGTATCGGTTATCAACACTCGACGTTTGAGCTGATTCTGGCCCGTTTTGTGAAATATTACACATCGTTTGGGGTCTTAGAGCAATTTTCATGATTAACGACCCCAACGGTGCGTTTACGTGTCGGTCATCAACACTCATAGTTTTGGCCAATTCTTGACCGTTTCATGGGTTATTACTCATCGTGGTGGGTTGCCGGAGCGATTTTCATGGTTGTTGAACCCCAAGGTGCGCTTATGTGCACGCCATCAACACTCGTCGTTTTGGCTGATTTTGACCCACTTCGTGGACTATTACTCACTATTTTGAAGTCCCGCAGCGATTTGCATTGTTGCTGAACCCCAAGGTGCGCTTACGTGTCGGTCATCAACACTTGTCGTTTGGTCCGATTCTGGCCCGTTTCAGGGGCTATTGCTCACCATTATGGGGTCCCGAAGTGATTTTCACGATTGATGAACCCCAAGGTGAGTTTACGTGTAGGACAACAACACCCACAGTTTTGGCCGATTCTAGCCCGTTTCGTGGACTATTATTCACCATTTTTTGGTCTTGGAATGATTTCCACCATTGATGAACACCGAGGTGCATTCAAGGGTCGGTCATCAACACTCGTAATTTTTGCCATTTCTGACCCGTTTTGTGGACTAGTACTCACTGTTTTGGGACCCGAAGCAATTTTCATGGTTGCTGAACCCCAAGGTGCACTTACGTGTCGGTCAGCAACACTCGTCGTTTTGCTCGATTCTGGCCCGTTTCATAAGCTATTACTCACTGTTTTGGGGTCCCGAGGCGATTTTCATGATTGACGAACATCGGGGTGTGTTTACGTGTCGGTCATTAACACTCGCCGTTTTGGCCGATTTTGGCCTGTTTTGTGTGCTATTACTCTTCGTGTTGGGGTCCGAGAGAAATTGACATGGCTGCTGAACCCCAAGGTGCGCTTATGTGCAGGTTATCAACACACGCCATTCTGGCTGATTTTCACCCATTTTGTGGATTATTACTCACTATTTTGATGTCCCGCAACGATTTTCATGATTGTTGAACCCCAAGGTGCACTTACGTCTCGGTCATCAACACTCATCATTTTGGCCGATTCTGGGCCGTTTCATGCACTATTGCTCACCATTTTGGGGGTCGAAGTGTTTTCCACGATTGATGAACCCCGAGGTGCGTTTACGTGTAGGACATCAACACTCAAAATTTTCGCCGGTTTCCTGTTTCGTGGACTATTATTCACCATTTTTGGGTCGTGGAATGATTTTCACAATTGAAGAACACTGGGATGCATTACGTGTTGGTCATCAACACTCAAAATTTTCGCCGATTCTAGCCTGTTTCGTGGAGTATTATTCACCATTTTTGGGTCTTGGAATGATTTCCACGGTTGAAGAACACTGGGATGTGTTACGTGTCGGTCATCAACACTTGCAATTTTTTCCAATTCTGGCCCGTTTCATGGACTATTACTCAACGTTTTGTAGTCCTAAATAAATTTCCATGGTTGTTGAATGCCAAGGGGCACTTACGTGTCGGTCAGCAACACTCATCATTTTCGCCGATTCTGATTCTTTTCATAGGCTATTACTCATTATTTTGGGGGTCTTGGAGTGATTTCCATGATTGACGAACATAGTCGTGCGTTTACGTGTCAGTCATCAACACTCGCAATTTTTGCCAATTCTGACCCGTTTCATGGACTAGTACTCACTGTATTGGAGACCCAAAGAAATTTCCATGGTTGCTGAACCCCAAGGTGCAATTACGTGTCGGTCAACAACACTTGCCATTTTGGCCGATTTTGTCCCGTTTCATAGACTATTACTCACTGTTTTGGGGTCCCAATCCGATTTCCATGATTGATGAACATCGGGGTGTGTTTACGTGTTGGTCATCAACACTCGCCGTTTTGACTGATTCTGACCCGTTTCGTGGGTTATTACTCATCGTGTTGGGGTCCCGGAGAGAGAATTACATGGTTGTTGAACCCCCAAGGTGCGCTTATGTGCAGGTCATCAACACTTGTCGTTTTTGTTGATTTTGACCCATTTCGTGGACTATTACTCACTGTGTTGAGGCCTCCAGCGATTTTCATTGTTGCTAAACCCCAAGGTGCACTTATGTTTCGGTCATCACACTCACCGTTTTGGCCGGCTGGCTATTGCTTGCCATTTTGGGGTCCCGGAGTGATTTCCACGATTGATGAAACCCGGGGTGTGTTTACGTGTAGGACATCAACACTCGTAGTTTTCGCTAATTCTAGCCCGTTTCGTGGACTATTATTCACCATTTTTGGGTCTTGGAACGATTTCCATGATTCAAGAATATTGGGGTGCTTTTACGTGTCAGTCATCAGTACTCGCAATTTTTGCGAATTTTGACCCGTTTCGTAGACTATTACTCACTGTTTTGGAATCCTGAAGCAATTTTGACGAACATCGGGGTGCGTTTACGTGTCAATCATCAACACTCGCAGTTTTAGCTGATTCTGACCCGTTTTGTGGGCTATTACTTATCGTTTTTGGATCCTTGAGCTATTTTCATGGTTGCAATTCTGGCTAAATTCTTTTTTTATGGCTTCTTCTAGGTGTAGCATAGCGAATGCAGACGCAATTTAAGCGAGCGTGAGAGGAGTCAATGCATATTGCCTGCTATGAGTCACACCTAGGAGCAATTTGTTTTGTCAATATAAAAAGTTCTAGGCAATAAAAACAACCACCACAACTCAAAAGGCCAAGGCCCAATAGTTAGATTTCAGTGGAGACAGAGGGGTTGTATGATTGATGGCATCACCACACGCCTTACCAAAAATTTGGTGTTAACCCAACAGTGTGTATCCATTTGGGTGGCTACCAATATTTTGGTGCGCCCATGCCTTTATATCATGCTAGTTCAAAGCTCATCCAATGTTTTGGCAATCCGTGGGCGGTGAAAAAGGTGGCCAACTATTTGTCTAGCCAATATTGGCAGCTTGAGCGTTGTCTCTAACCAAACAGCCCAAAAAATACGAAATGTAAAAAAACAACAACAACGAAAAAGGACCACAATTCATTAGCTTGCTAAAACAACATACATTAGGGAACAGAGGTAGTAGAATGATAATGCATGTTTCGTTGCACTATTCATGTTTTTTGTGTAGCATATGTCTTATTTTATGTACAAAGCATATTAAAATTAATATTTATTTATTTCCAAAAAAGATACATGTTGTTGATGTAATCGTGCTGCGTATTTTAACTTTAAAAATAAGAGATAAACATAATAAAATGAAAAATGTAAGAAATGATAGTTTATATGCATGACCAAGGGGTATGACCAAATAAAAATTGTCTACCCAATGTGAACCTCAATTAACTCTCAAGGATTTCACACCCGTAGGGAGCTTCGTGATGAAAGACCTAGATGAGCATTACATAAGTCCCATCACTTCAAGCTCCCATCTCATCCACCCCTGTCGAAGTACGACGTCCGACCAAGACAACATGCGGTTGGCAAAAAAATATCACCATTTATGGGGTCCCGAAGTGATTTTCACGATTGATAAACCCCAAGGTGAGTTTACATGTAGGACAACAATACTCATGGTTTTAGCCGATTCTAACCCGTTTTGTGGACTATTATTCACCATTTTTCGGTCTTGGAATGATTTCCAACATTGACGAACACCGAGGTGCGTTCAAGTGTCGGTCGTCAACACTTGCAATTTTTGCCAATTCTGACCCGTTTTATGGACTATTACTCACTATTTTAGGGATCCGAAGCAATTTCCATGGTTGTTGAACCCAAGGTGCACTTACGTGTCGGTACGGTACTATACTCCATGCTTTACTTAATGAAAACATCTTGTAGACGATGTCGGTAGTCTGGCCTCGTGCCGATCTCCTAATTCTTCCCATCAATTCTCTCTCCAGATCTGGATCCCTCTCCTACTTGTCCTCCTTAACCAAGTTCCTGTTTTGCTAGAGGTCTGCCGCCGCATCTTCATTTTCCCTTGTTCCTTTCCTATTCCCCTCTCCGCCATTTCAATTAAGTTTACATGGTGATTTTCATGAGCTGCCGGCTTTGGTAGAGACTAGAGACAGGCCCAGTTAATCATATATATCCCTAAAATTTTCCTTTTCGAAAGTGAAGTTAGTCCGGTTCTCAAAAAATGCACGTCTACGTTCCAATTTTATCGTGAGTGGTTTATCACTAGTCCTATTTAGCACGGATCCGCTCTTATATTAGCAGGTGTGGCACTTTAACCACCCCCACGTAGTCAATATCACTTTCAGAAAGCCCTCAAAAATTTCACATCTAATGTTAGTCCTAGTTCTATAAAAATGCACATCCAGGTCCCAGTTTTATCATCATATTCATCACGGCCAGAAAAACCCAGTCATCTAATTTTAGCAAATATTTGTTAGAGAAGACCAAAAAATTTGTATCTTCTAATTTTAGGCCCTTACTCTTTGTTTCTTTTAGGATTGAGCATGCAAGACACCTCGAAGCAGAGCAGGTTGCGGCATCATGTACAAAGTGTATGGCGGACACCATGGCCGAAGCTCTAGATGCGCTGACGGTGGGGTGCGGTGGATGATGAGGCTGAACCTCAACATGGTTGTGACGAACACATTCGACCCCGACTAACTTAGTTTAGAAAACATGTAGCTAGTCCATTTCACCATAATAAATTACCGCATCATTCCAATTAGCTTCAGCAATCAAATGATGCATGACTCCTATATTTTGCCGAAACGCAGGAGAACTGCGCTTTCATTTATAGAAGAACGGCGAAAGAAACGCCAACTGTACAAAATCTAGCCAGGCTAGCAAAAAGGGAAAAGAAGTACAAGATGAAAAAACACAACACACACACAGAGACGGAGATAGGCCTACTCTCGCGTCATGAGATGCCTCCCGCCGGCCAGAACCCAATTAGCAAGCTCATCCTTGACTGCACGCAGTACCTCGGGGACGGTGTAGTCCACGCCACTGAAAATTCTGCCGTTGCGCTCTTTTCAGACGTGCCACAAGAGCAGTAGGGCGATCGATCTGGATCGTTTGGCCGAGCCGGCAATGCCCACATACCACTCAGCTAGTGGGTATGTACACGTCCACGCGCGGGGAGATAGCGCGGGTGAGTCAAAGCAGGCAGCCGCAGATAGCCAGAACTGGAGCGTCCAGGGGCATTCAGTGAACAAGTATCTCCCGGTCTCGAGATTGCGCCGACACAGAGGACAGAAGTAAGAATTTGGCCATTGGTGTGCCATCAGCCGATCAGCCGTAAGAAGGCGGTTGATGGTGAACAGCCAGGCGAAGAACTTACATTTGTGCGGCGCCCAAGCCTCCCAGACCACCTTTAGAATTGGTGAAGTAGTAGATCCCAGAAGCTGCATCCGATAGGCCGAGGCCGCCGTGTAGACCCCGTTCTCCGTGAGCTTCCAACTAAATGTGTCCGCCCCCTCCGATGTCCCAGGAGCAGAGCTGATCATGCCCCACAGGAGGACGAATTCCTGTAGGACGGGCGGCGTGACACGCCCTCGAAGGTCAGAGACCCAATGCCGAAGCTGCAGTGCATCCCTGACACATCTATTCTTCCTTCTGGAGAGCAGGTAAATCCTCGGCGCAATGCAGAAGGGTGCCAAACCAAATAGCCAGCTGTCATACCAAAAAGATGTGGTGCGCCCATCGCCTATCGTCGCGCGGGTCGCCGCCGCAAATAGGGTCCTGTCAGAGGGTCGGCAAGCCAACCCAAGGGCGATCCGTCTCCGTACGCTCGAGCCATAACCACTTCAGCCTCAACGCCGTTTCAAACCGGTGGAGGTCATGAATATCGAGACCGCCAAGGTCGCGTGGTCTGGTGATTTGGCTCCATGCCACTTTACAGTGGCCTCCATGGCAGGATTCCTGGCCTCGCCAAAGCCAGGCACGCCGAGCTCGATCGATGGCACGCCTCATCCAGACCGGCATGGGGAGTACGGACATCCAGTAGACCGTGAGAGCCGTAAGTACTGAGTTAAGCAAGACGAGGCGACCCGCGATAGTGAAAAACCTGGCTTTCCAGGCTGCGAGGCGGGCAAGTGCTCTATCAAGCAACGGCTGCAGGTCGATCTTGCGGGGCATGCGCAGGGACAGAGGGAGTCCAAGGAACTTGCAAGGGAAGGATCCCCGGGCCGCATGGAGCGGGGCCATGACATCCTCCACATTGAAAAGCTCAGGGCGGATAGGAATACCCGTGCTCTTGGAAAAGTTGATGTGCAGCCCCGATGCTTCGCCGAATGCGGTGAGGAGCTTGCGCACCATCTCCATGTCATCTCTGAGGGGTTTGACAAAGAGGGCGACGCCGTCCGCGTACATGGAGGTGCGGAGCCTGGGTAATCAGCCCCCAAGAGGGTGGAGGAGACCTTCATCTAGGGTTACCTCAATCAAGCGGTGCAACGGCTCCATAGCGAGGACGAAAAGGAACGGCGAGAGCGGGTCTCCCTGTCTAAGCCCTCGTCGATGCCTGAACGCGGCTCCAACACTCCCATTAAGGATGACTCTGGAGGAGGACGTGCAAAGGAGCATAGCGATCCATTCGCACCATCTTGGTCCAAAACCCCTTGCCCGAAGCATATCCAGTAGGTAGGTCCAGGAGACTGTGTCAAATTCCTTGGCAATGTCCAACTTGAGCAGGATGGCAGGCCGGTTGGTGCGGTGCAGCTTCCTAGCTAGAGTTTGCACGAACATGAAGTTATCCTGGATGCACCTACCCTTGATGAAAGCACTTTGGGCGGCTGACACGAGCCCGCCAATCCTTTTTGCGAGACGCATGGCCAACACTTTCATGAAAAGTTTGCCAATACTATGCAGTAGGCTGATAGGTCTATAGTCACCCATGCACGTAGCGCCATCCTTTTTGGCCAGCAGAACGACGTGAGCAGCGTTAAGGAGATGCAATCCCTTGCGGCTCAGACTGAAGAGCTGATGGAAGGCAGCAAGGAGATCCGGGAGGATGATGTCGACGGCTGCACGAAAGAACCCTCCCGAGAAGCCATCCGGGCCGGGCGCTTTGTCGACAGCCATGTCCGCAATGGACGCCCGGATCTCATCCGCGGAAAACGGGGCCTCCAGGTCATGCAAGTCCATGGAGGGGAGTCCGAGCTCGGGCCACTGGAAGACGCGGCCTACTGTGGCGGTTGTCCCTTGGAGCCGGAGGAAAAAATTGCGGGCAGCCCCTTCCTTCTCCTGCTGCGTTGTGGCGACACGACCCCGGTCGGAGAGAGAGGCAATGAAGTTTTTCCTGCGCCTTGCATTGGCCTTGATGTGGAAGTACTTCGTGTTGGCGTCGACGACGCGGATGTCGCGAACACGTGCCCTCTGCTTAGCCCTGATCCGTTCAATGACCGCCAAGCCTAGAATGCGGGACTTGAGGTCCTTCCGCAGCTGGAACTCATCGGGTTCAAGGCGCCTATCCTCTTGCGCCTTATCCAGCAGGAGGACCGTGTCTTGCGCGGCGAGGAGCTGCAGCCGGGTGTCCCCAATATGCTCCTTGTGCTACAACCGCAGCGCCTTCGCAGTGTGGCGCAGCTTGTCGTCTAACCTGATGAAAGGCTCCCCATGGCAGGACGGGGCTGTCCAGGCCGCAGCCACCACCTCCTTGAATCCCTGCATATGCGGCCAGAAGGCCTCGAACCGAAACCGCGAGCGGCGCGGGAGCCGGCTGTCGCAAGACAAGACCAGCGGTGAGTGGTCGGACATAGCAAAGGCAAGCGGCACCAGCTGGGCAGAGGGGAAGGCGACGTCCCAGTCAGGGGAGCAGAAGGCGCGATCCAGCCTGACCATCGTAGGGTTCTCTTGCTCGTTGGACCAGGTGAAGCGGCGGCCGCCAGCAAGGCTGAGCTCCTTGAGATCGCTAGCATTGAGCGCATCCCTAAACTTGGCCATAAGGCGAAGGTTTAAGTTAGTGTTGCTCTTGTCACGGGCTTGATATATCAGGTTGAATTGAAGTCTCCTATCACGAGCCACGGACCCGAGATGAGGGAGGCTATGCGAGTAAGATCAGCCAGAAAAGCCAGTTTGAGGGCCTCATCCGCTGGGCCATAGACCGAAGTGAGGGTCCAGGTCGGCTTCCCAGATCTTGGCTTGACCATCACGGTGAGCGCGTACGCGGACATGTCAATCTGCTCCACCTCGAACCAGTCACGGTCCCAAGCAATGAGCACACCTCCTCTGGTACCATTTGCCGGTAGGACAGAGGATCCCGCCAGCTTAGGTCCCAGCATATCCATGAGCATAGGTGCAGGAAAAGCCTCCTTCTTGGTTTCCTGTAGGCAGAGCAGAGAGCACTTGGTTTGATCAATCATGGAGCGCACCCCACATCGACGTGCGCGGTCATTCAACCCTCGCACGTTCCAGTTTAGCAATGACAACGGACTACTCATAGTTAACCATGTAGAAACCCCAGGCAGTAGGCGAACAAGCATGCGAGATGGGATAAGGCTGGTATACGAATACAGGCGCCCGGCGAGGTCGCGTACAAGCGGCGTGGCATGAACCCAACGCGGCTAACTGCCCTAACACAAGGATACAGCCGGTAGAACAGCACATGCGCCCGGCGAGGTCGCAGCAATCTAAGAGGACCCGTTGGGTTCATGCATGACTCCTATACTCAGTTAGCTTCACCGACATCACCACGGCATTTTTGTAACTCTCTTTCGACTGGTAATTGAGTGCACATATGGAGATTTTAGATAGTTTATATTGAGAAGTTTCGCGGTTGTTTGGTCTACCTAAAAGTAACAAAGGACGCAACACTCTAGCATGCGAGCTAATTGCTGCATTACAGATCAAAGTTTTCAAATATCTACAACGAAGGATTGAATGCCTATCACACAATCGTTTGCTTCATATGGCTTAAAGCTCTTAGCTTCTACAAGTCAGCTGGGGCGTGCGGGGTGTTATCTAGTCATATAAATGGTTTGGCACAAGGGGAAATCAAGTCAAATCGTGATCTGGACTTGCCAGTTCATATACCAACATTTTGCAGTTGTTATGGCCACGATCGTGCCAGACACGCAGCCATTCATCCAAACCACTATGCCAGCCAACCCAAAGGGCAAAACCTGTCTAGTACCAACTGCATGTGCCGGCCAGGCTAACATTACCTTTAATGAAGAGAAAAGGGGAAAAGATAGAATTATTAGTTGCATCGCTAACAATGCAACAACATGCTAGTCACTACTACCTTTCTCCGATTCATATTTCTTGCCGCAGAAATAGATATATATAGACATATTTCAGTGCCAAATACATATATATGTTTCACCGATAATTACTATGGATCGAAATAAGTACTGTATTATATGTGTCCTTATGTTTTCCCTAGCTAGGATGTTGCAACCAATGTCACTGTGTTTGTAGTACGTACATGCTCATGGATCCATACTCCTTTCCGCATTGATCCGATATTAGTGTACAACAATATCGGAACAACTTGGTGAAACACACACAATCGTAGTGTACATTACAAGGACGGGGCAGACCAGATATATATGGATGTTCCTGTGTAGCTGTGCATTTCATCGTCGTCGTCGTCGTCGATGGCATGGTGGTGTGGTGGATATGAAGGTTGAGTTAGTCGTCTCCGATGTGGAAGCTCAGCCGCGAGTGGCTCCGCTTGATCCTCCCGGCGGTGGTGGCGGCCAAAACCGGCTGGTTCGAACTTGTAGTTGCACTTGCAACACCACCATCTGGATCGTACTTCTGCTTCCGTACGTCGGGATGAACATTCATGAACAGCACGTTAATCAGGCAGTAACAAGTTGAACAATGCCAAATATATTGAATTTCAATTTTCACATCATCAAGCATCATGCATGGCCATGGATACAAGTATTGAAGTAGCGTAGATGGTGAATGATTTGGTCATGTATGTATGTGTGTATGCAGGAGGAACGTACAGTGGAGACCTCGAGGAGCTTCTGCATGTTATGATGGCTGCCTCTGAACTGCCCGATCTTGGACTTGCGCTCCGCCACCAGCGCCCTCAGCCTCTGCTCGTCCTTCGAGTCGACTGTACACACACACAGAATGTAATCAGACAAGAACTTACACATCTCAGATGCTTGATCATAATAATTTCATTCCGGTGCTTGATCGATCTGAACTTACACATTTTCTGGAGCCTTGAAAATGCCGCGAAAACGACGGCGGCCGAGGCGGGCACGGCGAGCAGGGGAGCCACGAAGAGGAGCAGCAGCTTCCTGCTCCAGCCGGCCAGCAGGCGCCGCCGCCTCGCCGTCCAGTAGGCGTGGACGAACGCCAGAACCTAGCAATTTAGCAGCATCTCATCATTCTCATGTCAACTGGCTACACGATCACGGATGGAATAGGAGAGAGTGGAGGAGATGGAGAAGGTGACGGACCTCGATGGCAAGGGAGGCGAAGGCGATGCCACGCCGGACGCGGCTGGCACCGGCGCGGCGGCTCTGGATGCGCGCCTTGACGGCGACCTCCTCGTCGGTGATGGCGCGCAGCCGGCGCTCCACCGCGGCAGGATCTCCGGCGGGGTCGCCGAGCTTCCACCAGACGCCCGAGAAGCTGCCCGCGCGGGCCAGCCTCTTGGCCGGCGGATGAGCGTCTTCCGCCATTGATGGATAGAGGACTATTGATCAAGTTGTTGTGGTGTTTTCTAGTAGTAATGTGTAATAAGTCCAGCCCAGAATGAATGAGGGAGGGGTCGTGCCGTTGTGCGTGTCAACAATGCACCGACCATAAAGGTTTAAAATGAAACAAATCTTAACGTTGAAATCGTACTGCCAAAAATAATTTAGTATGTTCGTTTAAAAAATTCGAAATTAGATGATGCTAAAACAGATGTATTTTAGTGTTGGGTACATTCATATTAACAACAACTAATTTCGAATTATTGATGAATTACTACTGTACTACGGATATTCAATACTGTACAAGAGATCTTCGAAAGGACTCGAAAAGACATATGAAAAAAAAACTCAAATATTTTCAAATTTTATTATGGTAAACAATTCTTAGGGGTAGATGTTCATGTAAAATTTAAGATTTTTGGACATCTAGGGAGATCACGGCAAGAACGACAAATTTAGCCCAAAATAATGTATGAACAGTGTATTTTTAAGAAACTGCAAATTTATCTTTTTTACCGCGCGCTTTTTAAATGTTCAAACTTCTCAAAAAAAAATATAAACATTTCACACGTAAGCATGTTTCACCACACAAAATTGAATGTTTTTGAGTTTTTTTATATTTATTTAATTTTGTTTAGGCTCACCGGATGGATGCATCCGGACACCGAATCACTGCTCTCTACTATTATACGGATATTTTAACTTTTTGAAACGACGACAGACTGCCTCCATTACCATTTTTCTAGTACCAAAAATAATTTGCTTCTCTGAAATCGTACTGCCATCAGTCTTCTGCAGATTAACGGAGAGCACGTCGTCAGCCACTAGTCCAGCAGCACAACCAGCCACTTGCAACACCCTGTTCGTGGGGACATAAAATAAAAATTAGAGTATGATGCGTGTTGCCACGCCATTCTCTAATCGTGTGTTTTTTTTTGCGGGAAAATTCTCTAATCGTGTGTTAACTCTCTTCTTTATAATTCATACGCAATCTACTAAACGTCGTGTGTTTCATCTAAACCTATGGTTATGTTGTTTCGATGCTACGCGTTTACCGAATGATGGTCCAGGAAGATCAACCATCCGGGAAGTCGATGGAGCCGTGGTAGTGTTCGATCCATTTTCATGAGCCACTAGGTTTTTGCAATATGGTTTGTGTTACGCTCAGCAATTTGCAATCCCTGAAAAATATATATTTTCTATGACTAACGATCACAGCCTTCTTTGCAACAAGTTTCATGTTGCGCTTAACGCTTTGCAACACGAGCTTTGTTGCAGTCTTCCTTGAATAATAAAAAATCATGACCACAAGTACAATTATCAAATTCCCTTCTTCACAACATGATCCTTCTTCGTGTTCAAGACTTAGTAACACAAGCCTCATTGTAATCCTCAACAACAACAACAACAACAACAACAACAAAGCTTGTCAGTCCCAAACAAGTTGGGTAGGCTAGAGCTGAAACCCAAAAGATATCGTAACCAAATCACGGTTCTGGCACGTGGATAACTAACTTTCACGCACCCCTGTTCAGAGCTAGATCTTTGTTGATAGCTCAGTCATTCAGGTCTTTCTTCACAGACTCCTCCCAAGTCAAGTTTGGCCTCCCCCGATCCCTCTTGACATTATCGACATGCCTTAACCGCCCAAACCATCTCAGACGATGTTGGACAGGCTTCTCTTCAATTGATGCCTCATTGTAATCCTCGTTGGACATTTTTTTTTCGTCACCAAAAGTACAACTTAATCCTCCAATTCACTTCTTCACAACAAGATACTTGTTTGTGTTCAATACTTTGCAACACGACACGAACCTTGTTGCAATCCAAGTCAAACATTTTCTTTATGATTACTAAACTAAATTCTCAAATCCCTTCTTGCAATCCTCACGGAACATTTTTTCTCATGTGGTTGTGTACAACGTCCATGAGTTTTGCGGCCATCATCAGCCGGATGACTCCAAGAGTTTCCCCATTTTTTATCTATATGATACAGATAGTATGTGACTTTCAGCATCGGTGATGTTCATCAAAGCTCAGAGCCACGATAGCTCACAATTTCTAGAGCTTAGCAATTTAGTACTGTAGTAGATAGATACCATATAGCAATAGATGGCACCAAACACCACACCCTAAAAAAACACAACAACATGCCAACATCCACATCAAAATCTGAGGATTTAGCAAGTCAGCAGATCATGGCATGCATTAAACAACAACACCGAAACAAAATCTAAAAATATCAAATAAAAACTGACAGATGTCTTGTCATGTCATCCAAAGCGAGAAAATAGCGCAACAACAAAAGAAGAGTGTTTTACATGAGCTGGTCTGGTCGTCCGAGAAAGAATATATACACTTCATGTCCACAAAGCAATGAAAGAGAAACCTCAAGTTACATCAGCAGCGGCAAATACAAGCCTGATCACGGCCAAACATCTCAACCAACCAAAACCCACACACAGACATGGAGAGGGAGGTTCAGAGCTCAGATCAGATCTGCGACGTTCATGGGCATCTCATCGATCTGCGTGCTGTAGTACTGCTCAATGTCCCGAAGGATGCGGATGTCATCCTTGCGCACAAAGTTGATCGCTACACCCTGAAACAATCATGCCACACAGAGATTTCATACAAGTCAGTGTTTGGGGTGCAGAGAGCAGGCATTTAGTTCAGATTAGTCATGCTTTACATGTTCACTTTAGACTAAGTTTAACCAAAAAGAAGTATTGAATCACTGCATTTACTCCAATTGTCCTCATTACTAAGACAGCATTATCTTTGCAATTGTTGGTTTTTGTTTTGTTTTGAGCGACGCAGAAACTAGAAACAAAATTATCTAGCCTAAACTAACCACCGGTAGGTATTGGAGAGGCTGTCCCATAAGAGTGACTATAAGCTACGAAGTACGAGTGTGCAATTTTACCTTGCGCCCGAAACGCCCAGAGCGACCAATACGGTGGATGTAAAGCTCACGATTGTTCGGGAGATCATAATTAATGACAAGAGAGACCTGAAAATAATCCGGACAGATTTGAGTCAGTAATCAAGATAAGCATCATCATGCAACAGCGTGCTTAAAGGTAGCAACAAATGAAAGCTAAAACCGGCAAACAAGACTTGCCTGCTGGACATCCAGCCCTCGAGCCCAAACATCTGTTGTGATCAGAACACGGGTCGTGCCACCCCGGAACTCACTCATGATCGCATCCCTTTCCTTTTGGGGCATGTCACCGTGCATGGCTGACACCGTGAAGTTGTTGGTGCGCATCCTTTCAGTGAGCCAATCCACCTGGCCAAAAGAGAAACATGGTTGAGCAAGCTGTGAACCATCAATTATGTCAACTGGACGTGAACAAAGCTGGACAAGATTTTATACACTTCAGTCAAAGCATATCGCTACAATTTAATAGTGTAACCAATAGCAAACCCAAAATATAGTGATACAGACTTAAATTCTAGCAATGATCAGCACAGAACAAGAGAAAAGGAACAACATGTAGATTCAGCAACAAAGTGATATGCATATGCCATACCCATAAGGATAAACAAGAAATTGGTGTCAGCAAACGCTAACTGGAGTAAAGCAGAGTACTTAGGGACAATCATATGAACAATACGAATCATTCAACTGAGCTACACATTACCTTTCTCTTAGTATTGCAGAAAATAACAGCTTGGGTGATGGTCAGTGTATCATAAAGATCGCACAGTGTATCAAACTTCCATTCCTCCTTCTCAACAGCAACAAAGAATTGTTTGATACCCTACAAACATGACATGAAAAAACGTAAGCGGCAAATACAATAAATAAAATGCAATAAAGCAAAACAAGAGGTGGCATTTACCTCTAGGGTCAACTCATCACGCTTTACAAGGATCCTGACTGGATCAGTCATGAACTTGCTAGTTATCTCCAAGATGTCATGGGGCAGAGTTGCAGAGATCAAAACAACCTGTGTGGTTCAATAATACACAATTAGATCTCTATGCCATCATTTCTTCTAGTCAGTGCTCACGTTAAGTTTAACCACAAAATGCTCATTTTTTTCCATTAGCAGTTCACTGCTAAGGAATGTTGCAAATGTTGAACTGATAACACGCTATAAAAAAACATGATGAATAATCTAAGGAAACAAAAAACAGAGCACACAAATCTGTCCCTATAGGCCGTGCATGGGTATAACAGATTGTTGTATTTTTCAAGATTCCTTTAGAATAGTAATAAGCATTTGTTATCATGTATGGTGTATGTGCATCTGCATGATCATGGACTCTGCATTAGAATGAGCTAGCAATCATTTCCGTTTGTTTTGTTGCGACTATGTTGGCAAAAATAGTTTTAGTACTGTTTGTTGTGACTATTGTAGACACAGATAGTTTCCTGCTGCTTGCTATGCCTCCTTGATGGAACAGAAAGAGAAGCTATGGTGCAGTTCCGTGCCCTTGGTCCATTATTGTCCTTATTTCAGGGGCAAGTAACTATTAGGTACTACCTCTGTCCCACAATGTAAGGTGTTTTTGTAGTTCAATTTAAACTGCAAAAACGTCTTACATTATGGGACAGAGGGAGTATATGGCAATAGTTCAATTGTAAGTATAGGTCTACTGTTTTTGGAAAGAAGATTTCACCATAATATTGCGATCATGGTAGAGGGGAGACAAAGAGTGTAAAGGGCAAAGGTAAAGAAATGCACGGAGAAAGTAATTAGAGGCTAGAGATAAAAGGGGGCCTTTAAGAATCCATCGGATGCGTGGTTGTGTTTTCACAGAATATAATGAATTCTAATTAGTACTCCCTCCGTTTCAAATTAGATGACTTTCATTTGTGTACATGTATAGATACACATGTGGACAAATGGAAGTCATCTAATTTGGAACGGACGGAGTAATACATTTCTACACATGTTTTATCTTCCATGGTATTTTGTTAGGAAATTTTATCTTCTGTAGCATCGTACACCGCACGTGCAGCTAACTAGTGAATACCAAAGCCATACATGGCTAGCTACAGCAAGATTATTACAGTAGCAAAAGGTGCAAGACATTGGTGTTGCTAAATGAAAAAAATCAAGTCAGAAAGGTGATATATTGAGAGGGAAAAATACAGTCAGGTGACAACTTGAATTCTGTGGTGAAAAGCCTGACAGGATAGACTGATAAACTACACAAACAATAAGTTTGAAGGCCGACCTGAAGTTCCGGTGGGAGGTATCTGTAGACATCATAGATCTGATCCTTGAAACCTCTGCTCAACATCTCATCAGCTTCGTCCTATTATGAAATCAATCATGTCAGAATGTTGAACTTGACCAAACTTGTTTTTAAATGTGGTATGACAAAAGCAAACTAACCAGGACTAGGAGCTTGATGGCCCTTGTGCGCAAGGTCCTCCTCTTGATCATATCGCAGACTCTGCCTGGGGTTCCCGACACGACCTGCACTCCGGCCTCGAGCTTCCTAATGTCCTCTCCGATACTTTTGCCACCGACACAGGCGTGCACATCCACGCTCATGTAGTTGCCGACAGCTTGCATCACCTTCTCTGTTTGCGTGGCAAGCTCCCTAGTTGGCGAAAGTATCAATGCCTGCACCCTACAAAACAAACAGCATAACCAACATCAATTTCAGCTCTACTCTTTTGGAACAGAGTGCTATATGCAAAGCACAAAGCTGATTTCTGGAACAGAGTGTTATGCACAATACAATGCTGATGCATTGGAGGGTTAAATGATTGCAAACCGTAGTACTAACAGGTCATGAACTAGGACTGACAAGGCATAAGGCAACATTTATATTCTCACAACCATATACTGTCTAAAGTGAGGAAATCGATTGACTTCACAGATTCCATAAATCAATGTCCAAAATCACTCGCGCTACCTAAAAATCTAGGATACAGATTGGTTGGCATTCCAGTTTATGCGGGTGGGGATTGAAGACAGACAAGCAAGACCTAAAATCTAAAAATATATGTTCTTTTGCGAAATTGCATTACCCCGCCGGCGGGCGGTGCACACATGACGGATTCATCAGGCGGAGGCAGTAATTACGGAGGATTGACGGTAGAGTAGGAGGGGTGAGGATCTTACTCTCGGACGTTGGTGTCGATGACCTGGCAGACGGAGAGGGAGATCATGGAGGTCTTGCCGGTTCCGGACTGGGCCTGGGCGATGACGTCGCGGCCGGAGATGATGGGGATGACGGCGCGCTGCTGGATGGCGGAGGGCTTCTCGAAGCCGTAGCCGTAGATGCCGCGGAGCAGGTCCTCGCGGATGCCCATGGCGTCGAAGCTGCCGACGACCTCGACCCCCGCCGAGGTCTCGAAAGTCAGGTTCTCGTCGTCCATCGGCCGGCCGCCGCCACCCGGCCCGCGCCTGGAGGAGCCCGCCGCCGCCGCCATTGGGGAGAAACCCTAGCTGGTGTTGGGTGGGAGACGTGGGGAGCAGCAGCGGGGAAGGAGACGAGGACTCTTTTGCGCGTGGGTACCTGCCGGCTTGGGGATTTTTGGTTTTATAGCCTGGACTGAGATGCAAGGTCGGTTTGAATTGTGGCCAGAGTTTGCTGGGAGTTTGGGGTGGTTTGCGTAAATAGGCGTCATGAGCTGAACAAATGAATCCGGCCTAAATGAATTCCCTCTCCTGTAGGGTTCCCCTCCTTTCGGCGCTGCAGCACCGGCTGATCTTTCCTCCCCTGCCAACCTTCTTCTCTCAATTGTTGTCGACCTAATTGTATGTCTCCCTGCTGTGATCGAAGGGGAGGCTAGGGTTTTACGCTGAGCGAACACGGCTTTCTCTAATCTAGGCCAGGTGTAGCGATGAAGGGTTAAGCTTTCAAATCAAACGGAGGCACGAGCAAAGTGGAAGCAAACATAAAGGAATTGGCCTACACTATGCGAGAGAAGGTGTATCGAACGACATAGACGCACAAGAGGACCTCGATTTAGGTTTCACGAGTAGCTACCCATAGAACAGTTGGCCCGGGAGCAAAACCCGCGTACGAGAGGAGACATATCAGACAGCCAACAATGATCAAGCCGTGAAATCTAGCGGCAAATAGCGTTGATGCGTGAAAGATCTTGGATTAGGTTCGATGGCCAGAACGAGCGGAACATGAGATCAGACAATCGAAATTGCTAGATGCGTGCAAGGGCTGGAAAGTGTGGTTCATTGCTAGATGCGTGAGAGGGCTAGAAGGTGGTTCGGTTTGTTTTAGGTGCAGTTGTACTATCCTAAATGTGCTTGATTAAGATAACCTCGTTGTGTTATATGACACCGTAGGATTAAACACAAGGTAGTAGCCATGGCAGCCCCTGTAATTATCTACATTATGCATATCCTCCATGCCCGGCGTGCACATGGGCGAAGGAGTAGGAAGGTCTGACCACTGTTATGTGAAGGGATTAACCACCCGTGCATCTTCTAGCTCATCGTCCCCATCAGTGGCAGAGTGTCGGCGTGACAATTCCGGGCCTTGCCCTCCCCCCCCCCTTTTATGGATTTTTTTTTGTTAAACAAGCCTATGTATCTGCTAATCTCTTTACTAATCCTCCAGCGCCTTTGTGTGAAAATTGGTGATATGCTGAATATTGTGATGTATTACAATTGTATTAATTTGACACTCACATGGGGTATATATAGGAGTACATGAGGGATAGAGACTTGGAGTAGAAGACAAGTAATACATGTTTAACTCTAATCTATCTCTAGCTCCTATCTCTATCTTTAAACCATATTTGTACTCTAATATTCCCCTTCAGTCGTAGCGGGAGTGGAACGGACGATTGCGACTGAATTTGAAGTCTTGTGCTTCTATCGTCTTCTTGGATGCGCCATCATCAATTGCGTCTCTAATGGCTGATGGGTCGGTACCTAGGGCGGTGACTACGTCCCCTTCTAGTGCCTTCCCTTTCTTCTCCTCTCTTCCCTCCCGCAGTCATAGCGGGAGTGTCGTGGACGCAAGTGACAAGGCGGACGCTGTTAACTGGAGTTGTTGCCGATGAGTAGCTGTAGACGTAGCCTGATGTCGATGTCGAGGTAGCCGATCACGGTGTAGCCGATCACGGTGTAGCCAATCACGGTATAGCCGTGGTCGACGTAGTCGTGGTCGATGATGTAGTCGTCGTGAATGATGAAGCCGCAAAAGCCAAAGGCGCAAAAAAATTGCGCTATGTTGTAGATGACGGGCTGCACTCGTGGACGTTGCACCTTGCGGGTGTCAGAGGGTGCCGTCGACGATGACTCCACCGATTTTGCCAGGACCTGAGGAAACCCATCAAGCACACATCGGTTTTTCCAGAATCGTGTGGCCGTGAAGGGTTCGTCACTAAAGCGACGCCGTGTCGATGCAGTCGTGTCGTCGAAGATGACGGTCGATGCCGCCGTCGGGACGCGGTCAATGCCGTCGTGGTGGCGCGGTGTGTTGAATTCTGGACGCGGTCCTGCCGTCGTCGTTGACATGTCTTGCAGAAAAATCTGTCAGAGGACACTGAAGATGTCCATCTTGTTGACGAGCCGGCGGCGGTGTGTTGATGATGATGTTGGTGAAGACCACTTCGATGAAAACCTTGGCGATGATATGTCGGCAATGGCGTTGCAACGGCGTGTCGACGTTGAGATGTCGCTTGCAGGCGTCCCTTGCAGCGATGAATGTCGATGTCGATGCCGTGTCTTGCCAGAGAAGTCGATGGAAAATTACATATCTTTCCACACCGGCTTGACATGTGAATAATGCATATGTTCGCTTCTCATAGATGTACTCGACGAAGTACATTAGCTCGTAGCCTAGCGTACCGGCGTTGACCTTAAAAAAAAAAGATTGGCTTCAGTTCCGATTGAAAACCATTTTACACGGCACTTGCATGGTTCTACTACAAAGAAGTGAAAATCATCTTGGAAAACCATCAAGATATCAATAAGGCATACCGAGAAGAAACTGGGCTATTAGCAAACGTGATCTGATTAATAACAATGGTTCATTTCCCTAAGTATGCATATAAGTAGCCTTTTAAGTTTCACTGGAAGTGCAAGTTTCAATATTTGGAAGTAACTGGGATTGGCACCATACTGCGTCAGTCATGCCCTAGAAACCCTGTGCCACAAACTGAAACAAAGATTTTGGTATGTGCTCGCTTATTTGTGAGGAGGTAAGAACCCAGTGAACAAAACTAAAATTAAAGAGATTCATATTCGATGTTCTATTCATCTGATATAAGCCAGGTTTGGTTTCAAAGAATTTCTCGACTTCGCATTAGCAGTCAAGCTCATATCAAAATTGCATATTCAAAAAAAAAAGTACACAAGTCACAGAATCTGATATAAGCCAGGTTTGATGTTGCAAATCTTGCAAACAACAGTATCCCAATAAGTCTTCATATGTGTCTATCACATCTTCCATTCTGTAGCTTCCTTCCAAATACAGGAGTAACTAACAAACAGCATCAACAAGAACAAGAAAACCAAGGAGCAGAGCATGGCATGTCATTCAGGTGTAAACCTCATAGCAGAAGTAGTCACTCACAGGTTGTTTGGGAGCAGACCGAAACACGGCAACCCACACTATACAAGACCGTTACTACGTTTCCCTATAATCATCCCGGAGGAAGTTTTTGTCGAGCGAGCGAGCGAACTCACACTTTGTTCACCTGCGGTAAAGAATGTCACAGTGGCCACGCCTACACAGCAAAGTCAGCATGGGTGTGCCATCAGGTGATAGCAACTCGGCATCGTAGCTTCCCTGCTTCAGCTGTATAGGAGCTGTGCTCGAAGAAAGGTAGCCCTGAGTCAAACGGAGAGGACCCTTCCCCAAGTCTGTCTCATTGAAGAAATCGAGGCGCTTCACTAACACACCTTGACCCGTCAAGCTCTTGTCCACGACTTCAACACGCAATGGTATGCCGAGTGCGAATGTTAAAGCCCGCATTTGTATAGTGCTAGCTTCAGCATCCAGGGATCGCACTGCTTCCCTACAGAACTGCCATCACAACCATAAATGTGGAATAATGGTGAGTGTAATCTGTCAGTGGTAAACAGTACCAGTATTGGTTATCTTTATTACCACGTAAATCACAGAAATCAACTAGTGGAAAACTTTATTTCTGAGTTTAAATGTTTATCCAGAGAGAAAGGTAATTATTATGCAAGGTCTCAAAGACAAAGAGGGCAAGATAATCCATCTGTAGTATATCGAGAATGATATCCGAGGATAGTACGAGGGAGCAGAAATTCTACCTGGCGGACACTCAGATTTTCAGGGATATATTGTTTGTAGAACTTGTGTGTACGGATTTCAGTCTCAGTAAGCAACCTAAGGAGAGGTATAACTGGCAAAAACAACATGTTATGTACAGAACAAGTAGACAAACAACACGTCCTAACCAAGGATTGATATCCTTACCCCTGCCTGAAAAGGACTCCTGGAGGCTTCTCTGGTACAGCCATTCAGAAGTACAGCTACAAAAGACAAAATAACTTGTTTGTAAACAAAAATATAACTAACACGAAATAAGTGTATCTTAAACATATCGTTAAGACCTTTCAATGAATATCAGCTTGAAACATACACATACCCTGCTGCAGTGACGTTGAGAACCTCCTCGAGCTCCTGAAACAACGTGCAGAAACTACGTTATGTATGTAATTTAAGCTATATCATGAAGAGAATGTCAAAGTGCTACAGGAGTCCATCCCTCTTCCCGCAGTAGTGGCGAAACATCATATAAAGTTATAAACCCAGCCAAAGATCATGCTGTTTGACACATAATGCTGAATTATGTTCATAATGAATTTGGTGTTCGCAGCAAGCACTTATAGCTGTTAGATAGTGCCCACAATGAAGCAAAAAAATGAAATCAAAACTACAATCAGCAAGAACAAATAAAACATGACAAACTGAAAATGTTATACAATCATGAAAGAATGAAACATCCTAGTGCCCTACCCATGTAGTGGTCCTGCACTCTGCATCATCTTATACATTTGTTATTTTCTTGAAGGCATTGTTCAGTGTATTAATTTTTAGGAGAGGGTTGAAGCCTTGAAGGTTAACCATCTGACAAGGCAGTATGAGCTCAGTTATTTTTCAGAACAATTCAGGCATGACAAGAGATACATACTATTGTTAGCAAGTATATATGGCCCGCATAATTATTTTGTATGTAAATGGGTAATGATATAAGGTGGAAAATGTTTATGCTTTTGTAAGCTAGTACAGTACTTACAGAAACAACACTTGAGAAGTATTTTTCAGGATCTATTGAGAAGTCTGCTTTGTGCCACCTAAGACGAGAGAATCTATCTTTAGAGATGTCCAAACATTCCATAAGACGAGTAACCTCATCTTGTTTATCTTCCAGTTGTCGAAGGATCTCCTGTAGACAAGCCTATCTGTATCACGTTTCCATGCAAATCAAGAAAGGAATACCATCATCATGAGTATGTATACTGAAATAGTTACCATGTAGGAGAAGATAAAAGCTCTGTAAAAACAGCTGCCATCTTGGAGAGTTCTTCTGAAGCGCACATAATGCTTACTGAGAATCTATATAAGAAGATGATTTTCAGATATACACAATAAAATAAATCCTGACAATGCTTCTAGCATGAAATTAGTTGAATGCACACAAACCTTCATCTTATCCTGGATGATGGAGTTATCTGGAGATTCACGAACCAATTCCGAGAGTTGCTCCTACAATACCAAGAATAAGAATCACAAAGGGTACTTAGCATTTTAAGGTATGATGGATGATATGTAACATTCATCTAACTTGAGCATGGATTTGAATAGTCATGTTGATGAAGCAAAATTGATTTTATGGTTCACACATGGAAAAAAACTGAGGACTTCATGGTTGAAGACAGAGCTTACAGAACTCTGAGGTACAGAATTCTCACCTGACGTCCTAAATAAGCATCTGGACACCGCAAACCACCAGTGAGGACACGGTGGCCCGTTGGCAGTCCGAGGTACGACGTTTTCCCAACCAGCAAGTGGCTCAAGGTTTCTCGCAATGAGAGATAATCTTGCATGCTGAATGAAAGTTCTGAACAGTGGAGAGAAGAAGTCGGTACAGTGAAATGATATCATCACGGATGTTTCCTCAAACACTCATGAACAGTCAGGTTACCAGGAAGTGATCCTCCGATCTTACCTTGGGAATGCTCTTCTTCCTCCCCTGGATCTGCGTCATCTTCTATCTCCCCTTCTTCCAGCTCCACCTGGAAAATGGTAGATCATTCCTTGTAAAAAAGGCACTTTCCAGCACAGAAGGAGTGAAAACCAGAGCATCTGCAAGTTCAGCCGATTGTACCAAGAACTAACATGAACACAATTCTCCCCATCAAACTGCAAGAACTTATAAAACCAATCCAATCAGTTCGAGGAACCTACGAACGCTGCCGATGCTACAGCCAAGAACTCGTCCGCCCCCCCCCCCCCCCCCCCCATGAACTGGCCACCGCGCCCGATCCGGCAGCCAAGAAGTCATATCATATCCCCCACAAACTGGGCGCAAGAAACAGGCCAAGAAGGACATAAAGAGCACCAAATTTCCTCAGGCCAAGAAACTGGGCGCTCCAAATTTCACCAGAGGGACCAGATTCTTGCGCAATCGCCACCAAAGATGCTAGAGGACGCTGAGAACTCACCGCATCCTTGTCGGCGGGAGGCGGCGGGGACCCTGGCGGCTGAAGCGGGGGCGGCGCCGTCTGGTCGCGAGAGCGCGACTGCGCGGGCGGTGCCGGCGAGAGCCGTGTCGCCTTCGACGGTCTATCGTCGCCTCCGCCGTCGCCGCCGCCGCCGTCGTCTCCGCTGCTTCCCGCCGGTCTGTATGATGGCTGGGCCAGGTCATGGTGTTGTCTCTTGGGGCCCATTTCTTTCCTCGCTGGAGAGGAACCGTCGGATGTTTCTCGCTTCTACCCTCGACTCGTGTGGAATTTGTGTATCGCTCCTGTCCAGGGACCCAACCGCTGCATATTTATACCCGTATCATGCATCCCGGCAAAGGGCGCCATTGCAAGTCGTACAAAGGATGAAACAATCTTGGAGTTACTTTGAAAACATAATGTTTGCTTGAACGCACACAACATAGAATTTTTTATGATTTCTTTTATGAAAATTTTTCTGGCCCAAAGAAAAAATCATAGTTCAAACCTACCCCGCAAAAAATAATCATAGAACAAACCCGCAAACGGTAAGATGCCATGTTACAAAATCACCACAAACATACCATGTGTTATGTTGTGGCTCGAGGCCAACCAATGACATGCACGAACTCAAACAATGCACACGTCAAATAAATCACCACAACCACCGTGCACATGGCCACCATCACTACTACCATCGTCCTCTCGACCACCGTCCTCATTGCCACGCCGCGCCGCTGTCGCCACTACCACCACCTGTTCGAAGAGTCTTGCGGTTTCATCCATTGTGGGTGGATTCATGAAGCCCCGCTTCCTCAAGTGCAAGTCTACGGTCCTCCACCTCCAACTTTCTCTCTTTGGCTGCCAACATGGCCTTCTCATCCTCCAACATCCTGAGCTCATTCCACCTCACCATCTTCTCTTATTTGTGTTCAGCAGCTAACACTCACCATCAAATTTGTAGGCCAAAACAAACAAACTCCAAAGGTGCCTAGTTTTTTTTTACCTTGTGAGCATTGCTTGAGCACTTGGCGATTGCGAGCCTTCTTGCCGACCGGACGTGTCAGAGCAGTGGCGTAGGGGTGGCCGTAGACGATGCACGATGTGTCGGACACGGACCGGGGGTCGGAGTGCCCTTCTTTTTCTTCTTATTCTTTGCGTCCACCTCGGCGAGGCCAACACCACGACGTCGGTTCGCTAGCTCATTAGCCATTGAGGGGGGGGAGCTGTGGCAGGGCAGTCGGCCGCCGCAGAAGAGGCAATGAACACCACAACGGACTTAGCCGTTGGAGCCAGTGCTTGCGGTCGGTGAACATTTTTCATCCCAACCTCTTCTTCGGAGTGGGTGGCAATGTGTGTGTGGTTTTCGGCAGGGACAAGCCAGCGGGGGTGGAAAAAGGCTCTTGCATACCCATTCCGGTGACGAGACGGTCATCGCTGGCAACGGTGGCGAGTGGGGCAGCGGTGGGAAGGAGGCAGACGCGAGGGCGGAAGAAAGACACGGGCAAGATTCTAATCGACCGCATGGGCGCGGAGTATATTTAGGTGTTGTGGTATTTTTTTGGTGAAGGGGTAAAAATATTACTATCGTATATATTTTGGGTTAATTATCTGGTTGCCCTCAGTTGTGTCCATTACTCAGTTATTTTTCAGATCCATGTATATTTTCCCCTAATCTCATAGATATAGCGGAAACGGATGTGACTATGCAGGATCCTGCAATTATTTTTACAGGATGACTAATTTTACGGGATCTTTTTTTAGAGGATTATTTCTTTCTTAATAGGAGAAAGATAGCTAGCATCGCCGCATATTGGCACGTCCATGCGGCGGCTATGCATGCAAGTGCTGACATGCAAATACTAACACCTTATGGTGACATCATCACATTAAATATGATTTTCGAATATTTAAAGTGAATTATCTTACAAAACATTAATCCGATTTGCGTTCCGTTTTCACTATTGGGTTTGTTTTCATGAGGTCTTTGAAACAAGATCCCATATTGACATGCTTCGATGAATTTTTTTCGTTACCGTCAGTTGCCAAATTAGGTCATCTTAGTTGTCATTTTTATTGTGAACTGTTGCCACAAATGTTTGTACATAGTTACCGGGGAATAGTTTCATACACTTAAGCTTAGGATATAACCCGATGAAATAAAATGGTAACTCAAACTGATAAAATAGGAAAGAACAATAAACCATCATGTAAATAAAATGTAAAATACGGCAACCAAACATAATTAAACCTATAACCAATGGTTCAAGCACAACAAGTCATTATGATATTTGAGTATAAATAACATGATAATCATGGATGATTTTTTAGGTGATTCTAAGGAGAAACAAATATCATAAAATATATTTTTATTTCTGTATATTAGTGCGTAGTGATTTAACAACCAAGTTGGTATAATCTGGCAACTATATAGATAATTATGAGGTAAGTAAGTAACATAAATGTGGTAAGTACTGTTAAAAAAAAGTTGTCAAAACATATTAACATGAGATCTAGTTTTCAAATATCTCGTCGCAAAAAATATAATGGTACGAACGGATCGTCAATTGGGTTAACGGTTTGAAAGATAAAACATTTCAAAAAAATTAAGTTAGAAAAGCTAGCATATTTTACTTGTACGAGAGAGAGTAGCGATGAGCCGAGCACTTGGACATAAACGCAATTAATAAAATGATTAGTAAGATGCAGCCACGATTAATAAGCTAGATAGTAGCCGCTGCACGGCAACACCTGCATGCCGCGTCCCTACTTAGCAAACTAGATGATGCCCCGCACGTTGTTGTGGATTTTTTTTGCAAAATATTTCAGTGAAAATGTTTGGTTAAATGAAGCATTTATATTTAAAACAATAAATTTTAAAATAATATATGGATTTAATATAAATATCACAATAAAATAAAATTCCCATGCATCCATGTTGCATGTGGGTTTTTATTATGCATAGTGGCATATTAAGGTGGACCTTTCTCATGCATATTGGATGATGAGGTGACATGCTTGCATGTTGAGAGAAATATGCTAGTGAAGGGTGATGTGGCATGCATGATGAGGTGGAGTGTGTGCATGTTGAGAGAATTGGTAGTAGTGGGGAGCAACTTCTTAAGAATGTAATATGTAAGATTCCTTCTTAATAACCGTGTTTATGTTATGGTCAGTTTTCTGATATATGGTCTTGGAACGAACTCTTGCTCTTAATTAACTACCGGATTGTTTTTTGTTCCAGAATTTTCTTAGGGATCTCCCAATGCATTGTTTCTTAGCACAATATCATAGGAGCAATTAAAACTTAGGATACAAGTATCACAATGCATTGTATCTTAGAGTTTGTATCTTATTTAATAATTTTACCTTCATGCATACATTTAATTGGTCTACTCATGCTTTTTACATATGGCTACGTGCAAGGGTTGTATCTTAGCTAAGATACAACCTCCCTCTCTTTCTTCATTAACTACCATACCACATAAGCAAAATACCTATGATTTTGTGCTAAGATACTAGCACTGAGGGCTCTCCCAATGCATTGTTTCTTAGCACAATATCATAGGAGCAATAAAAACTTAAGATACAACTACCACAATGCATTGTTTCTTAGAGGTTGTATCTTATTTAATGATTTTAGTTACATGCATACATATGATTGGTCTAGCCATGCCTTTTGCATATGACCACGTGCAAGGGTTGTATCTTAGCTAAGATACAACATCACTTTGTTTCTTCATTAAATACTATGCCACATAAGCAAAATGCCTATGATTACGTGCTAAGATACAATGCATTGGGGAAGCACAATATCATAGGTGCAATAAAAACTTAAGATACAACATCCACTATGCATTGTTTCTTAGATGTTGTATTTTATTTAATGATTTTAGTTCCATGCATAAATGTGATTGGCCTAACCATGTTTTTTGCATATTACCACGTGCAAGAGTTGTATCTTAGCTAAGATACAACCTCACTCTCTTTCTTCATTAAATACTATGCCACATAAGCAAAATGCCTATGATTACGCACTAAGATACTAGCATTGAGAGTGCCCTTATAGTACTAGATGGGATACGTGATCGAGTCGGGACTGGAAACACCCTTGTCGTCTCCCACAAAAGTTTTGCCCTACGTTTCAAAAAAATACAGTAGTTGCAAAACTCTCCGGCTCTTGCTTGTTTCATCGCGTGTAGGAATTCCGCGAACCCTAGACAGAGGAGAAGAGATGGATGTGAGACGCAGGTGCTGCCTGAAGACGTGCTCGCGCACATACTCCGCCTGGTGGATCCGCGCGGCCTCGCCGTATGCCGCTGCGCTTCCAAGGCCCTGCGCGCCGTCATCGACGCCCGACGCCTGCAACTCCTGCCACCGGTCGACGGCATATTCGTCAAGTTCAACAGCAACAGCACCTGGCTATCGGAGTTCCTCGCCGGCCCCTCCTGCACCATCTCCGGCAGCTTCGACTACCTGCCCCCTCCAGTTGGGACGCCGCCGCGTCCCCGCGACTGGCGCAAGGTCAAGGACCACTGCAACGGCCTCCTCTTGCTTGGCGACGGCAAAATAAAATGTTGTGTAACAACTCTTACAAAACACCTTCCTCGTTAAACTTATGCAGTCATTTGCGGGTGTACAACATCCAGGCATGTACCTCCACGACACCCATGTGCGGCTTAACTTCCCGGAGAACGGTGCACCAGACATGCCAGATTTGGCGCTAATAGACCCCATGTCGTCTCCCGCTTCTCGCAGCAGGAGGAACCAGGAGGCCTACGAGTGTCTTGAGGCAGAGCACACCGACGAGGCCACTTGTCCGACCTCCTCCACCGTTACCCGGAGGACGTTGAGGAGGAACATGAAGTTATACTAGTAGTTTGAACATACGCAATGTAGTTTATACTAGTAGTTTGAATATAGTTGGTGATTAGTTATTATTATCTTTTTGTGATCTTAGTTTAAATTTCATTTAAATCTATATAATGCAGTTTATGTTTGTAGTTTGCGTTGAGTTTGATGGACTAATGAAGCAAATTTGCATGAATTTGTGTTATTTTTTTAAAATAAGCTAAATTTTAGGCGTTAAATTAGGAACTGTAAATTTTTAGAGGAACAAAGATAAGGAGTTAAAGGATAAAAGTCTATATAGAAGCCTACATTTTTAGAATTTTTGCTCCACTACTTTGCTTATTCCTGTCGTAAATATCTTTCTACACATCTCAGTAGTACTACTCTTACTAGAAAACTGAATGTAGAACACTTACAGTTCACTACCTCTTTGCTTAACCGCGTAGTACCTACAAGTTGAGAAGTACCCAAGTAAGGTGATACCCAATCAAGACATGGTTTTGTAAATGACACAAATTGAGATCATATACTAGTGTGTGGTGTAAAAAAGTTATTTGTCGATGACAGTATGACACACAACTATATATACCAAATTAAAGTTAAAAAGGTGTCGTTGTTGCCAAGCTCGATTATGGTACAACACTAGATCATGGTGCGCGTTGCTGCACACTTTTTTTATACTATTGAATGTGCATTTTATCTGAAAGCTAACACAATAATAGTAAGCAAGCATGACTCAATCTATTTTTATGAAGATATTCAGTTTGTGCAGCTCCCCATGCATGCAGAATTTTCCATGTTACAACAATGACACAACTGTTCTTTCTATTGACCAAAATAGGCTTTGAGGCAACTAATCATACACCCTATTATTCTGAAAATTACCAAGAATCTCTTAAAAAAATATCCACTGAAACAAATCAACACAAGTCTTTGTATTTTAACTTGTTAGAGGCAACGCCATGAACCCTACGGAATACTGGTTCTGCTATCTTGCATCAGTTTATTTAGCGCTTCATCAAGATGGGGAAAGGGTACTAAAATATATTGAAATGAATTTCTCAAACAAACAAAAAATTATTCAAATATGTATGAACATGAAAAGAATGTTAATATCGTGGATCCTTTTGCCATGGTCGAATGAAACTAATTCATATCTATATGAAAATTCCACTACCAAGATCTCAGATCCTTGCCTACAAATACTAGGAAATAAGAAAGCATGACGACATCTACAAATTGAATAATTCCTAGCTACAGAGCACTCTTCTTATTTCACCAATAACATTACTTAAGTATTTAGACTAGTTACACAAAAAAAATTGTAGATAAGAAGGAAAGCTTCTATATGGCGCCAAAGGCTAAGATAACAAAACTGTTGGATAGATGACTTACAGTCGGTGTTTAGCCGTAAGGTGAAAACGATCTAGCACCATTTCTGCCATGGAGGCAATACTAAATAAAAAAGGAGCACCTTAACAAGAAAATAAACTTGCTTCAGAAGTTACCCACTTTAATCAGAACAAGTTGCATTCATCTGCACACTACAAATCCATCAGGCAAAAAGTAGACTAAATACGCACATTGGAGTTTGATCATGCTAAATTCAGAGAGACCAAACACATAACCATCAAGGAAGATGGATGAATTAAAACCAGTAATTTATGGCCAACTATTGACAATGTGATGAGCATACAAATAACCATGCTTTCAATTGCATCAAACCAATGGTAAAAGTATCATTCTATGTATATATAGGCCTCCAAAGGCGGCCCTTCAGTCCATCAATTCAAGCATCCCCACCAGTTCTGTACTTTAGTTGCTTATCATGTCTTCTTTAAATACAAGATAATTGGGTTTGCATAGCAACCCAATGAAGCCCAATTCAACCACGGGCCTTGAAAAAAAGTCACGAGAATAGGACAGATGGCCCAGGTCGCGGTAAACTGACGATGAAATGTAGATCCAATGGCCGGAAGCAATTCGAATATGAATCTAACTGCCGAAATCACTAGGAGCGTGAGAGAGCTCGATTTAGGTGCAGTTTTAATGTCCTAAATAAATAAGTAGTAGAAAAAACATCAGGACTCTAGGAATGGAACATGCATAAGTTTTGCCTAATTATATCAAACCCTTTTAAAGGTAGGACTTCTCATATCTGCTATGTGTTTCGGTTTATTAGTATTAATCAACTAAGTGATGCATAAACTCACAAGGTGCCTTAATTAAACCTTCGAATAACTACGGTTTAAGAAACATGCTTATCTTCAATATTAATGGGGTGGAAAGATTTCCTAATTTGTCAAAGATGTTATATATATAGTTATGTGCACATCTACATGACCCCGCATCATAAACCATGATTTATTCAATTGTGTTTAAATGTCGTTCACAAGAACAACGTCAAGTGTCTCTACATTTCCACGATAAGGAGCACATTGAGCAACCTATAATAAAATCTAGATATCTAAGATGATAAATCTCCATCTGGTGCAAAGTAAATTGAATACTACCAAGCTTGGGTGCATATTTATTGTTGGTTTAGGACTATGATTGCCATGAGATGTTCAAGAGAAACATAAGAAACATTACACGAGTTTAATGGTGGAAGCCCAACAAGTTATTCCTTTCATCGATTTTGTGCGACATTGATTTTGGGGTAACAAGATAACATGATATCAACTATGTAGAAAACGTAGAAATATATGTGGTTCATTTGTTGTTGCGATGTGTACTGTAGGGTGTGTCTAGTTCAAGGGATAATCTTGAGTGGTCGACGAGTATCCCCAATCATCTGTCGAGGGATAATTATATTTTTTTGTTTGGTTGGATGGGATGTTAAGTGGTTGTAGATAGCCACTTGTATGTTCGGATTGAGGGACGTGGAATGGATGTCAGTTGTTGGGGCTTTCTTCATTGAGAGGATGGCAATTTTACCCATGGGTACGCGTATCCGCAGGTACCGTACCCGCGTGGACAGGGTGTGGGCACACTTTTATACCCATGGGTAATACCCATATCCTACCCCTTAAGTCATGGTTAGAGTATGGGCATAGCCTTCTATCCGCGGGTATATCCATACCCTGCCAGCTAGTGAACGAATGTTAATTTATCATCAATTAATCATTAATTTATCATGTGACTCGTCTACTCCTATTGACTTATGAGTAAATTATGATTTCTAAATTTTATAGTGGTCATGTACTCATATAATTGTTATTGATTTAAGATAATTGATTGTTTTGTCAAATGTGTTATAAAAAAGTGTACATTTATGAACACTTTGAGTATTATTTGTTCTACCCGCTGGATACCCAATGGATACGGGTACTCATCGGGTATGGATATCGATAAAGTTTCATACCCATGGGTATGGGTATGTGTAGAATTTAGTACCCATTGCCATCTTATAGAGTTGATGGGTTACACCATATCTTGCAATTCTTAACACAAAGCACATCAACCGATTGTTAAATTCAAAGTGAGATATTAAGATGGTGTCACTTCATATTCAATCCTTCTAATTTTGAGCTAAATGGTTAGTCAAGTGAGCATGCCACGTGTTATGCATACTGTGTAGTAACGTCATGAACTATATTAACACGTGAAATTATAATATAGAGTGCAAATCTTCCTCTAGCCTCTCATCTACAAACACATCCTCTTGGGCCTTACACTTTCAGAATCGTCATAGAAAGTGGCTATCACTATCCCATGAAGGAAAATCCACCGAACCAAACAGACATGTAGCGGAGAGTATGCGAATACTGGGAGGCTCTCTCTTTGATATGTTCATTATTTTGGGCCTATACCAACTGATCCCATTTAAGATCCATCCAGAGGGAGGCTCATTATTGTTACACGAAATCAGTGGGTTGAGCCCTACATTCACGATTCGGTCAATGCTATTGTGAACTAAACGGGAAGTTGTACCCTTCTTCCTCGCGTTCCCTTCTCATTTCAATCCACTGTGGCACAAAGGCGGAGGGAGAGGTAGAGACAGAGGACCAGCATCAAAATGTACCACCACAAGAGAAAAAATATATATCGCCGGTAAAAAGATGAAAATGAACATAGTACGTACAAGATCGTGCACGACATAAATGCGAATTGATATCATTAAGAAACATTTATCAACCTTTTTTCAAAATAAAGGTAAATAAAAGATTTAAGGATGTGCATCACATTAATTTTCACGTAATGGGATATCACTGTATCAAATCTAAATATATGTACTACATACATATGGGATTTAAATACATCAATCTAATATTAATGTAACAAGATATCACAATATCAATACTAATACATATAGTATAAATAGAATATAAATGCAAGATATTTGAAGATTAATTTTTTTCCAGTGAATATTTCAACATTAATTCAGTAGATCATATACGCAAGGACCCGTACGAGCAACATCTACCCAAGATATGATTGTGGCACTATATAAAGATCAACAAATGAAAGGAGCTCTTGACAACGAAGAGCACACCAAAACATCACAAGGAAGGCAGAAGAACACAAGTAAACCAACCTCTTCTCCTCATGGCACCCCACAACCAGAACAACACAAGGAAGACCATGGCCAGTGCTTTCATGGTGCTTATGATGATATTTGCTTTTACCCTGCCATCCTGCCATGCGCGTGGTAAGTATTTATATATATATGCATCAATCAACATAAATATATTCAGCCTAAAAGGCATATTGTCTGGTTGAATTGTTGATGTTACAATATTTTTTCATCTGTTGGTGAGTCAAATTGGGTGGGTATATTGGCAAAAGAGTACGAGGCAGTCTGTTATCCTATGCCACAATGCACTTTTGATGATTGCGCCGCTGAATGCAACGTGAAAGAACCGAATAGACATGGGCATTATTGCAACATCATTAGTCAGTGTTGTTGCAAGAGATATTGAGTTTGATCGAACACAACTGTTTTGGTTACAACTCCATGATGTCGAATAAATGTAATTTATCATGAATGTAATCCTGGTGAATAAACTACTTACATGGAATGCACCAATCTATTTGATGCAGCCATGATAAAATGTTCATTGAGAATGTGCTTAGTGGCATCTGCTACGAATTGTTTTTCTGTATGCCTAATTTTTTTCCAACTCTATGATTTTAAGTATTACCTCCGATCCATATTAATGGACTCAATTTTGTCTAGATTCGTATGTATCTAGTTAAGTATTTAGACTAGATGCATGTGTATCTAGACAAACTTAATTTTCCTATGCTATCCTATGCCACAATGCACTTTTGATGATTGCCCCGCTGAATGCAGAAGGAGAGCGCCACATAGAAACACGCCGTATTGCAACATCATTAGCCAGTGTTGTTGCAAGCGCTATTGAGTTTGATCGAACACAACTATTTTGGTTACGGCTCCATGATGTCGAATAAATGTAATTTATCATGAGTGATAATCCTGATGAATAAACTACTTACATGAAATGCGTATCTATTTGATGCAGACATGATAAAAACTTCATTGAGAATGTGCTTAGTGGCATATGCTATGAACCGTCTTTTTTGTATGCCCAAATCTGTTTGTTTCCAACTCTATAATTTTAACTATGAATAATCACCATTAATACTAGATTTCATTCCAATATAAACGCATTTTCATGTAGAAAACAAATCCTCTAAATTTCCTCTATAAATTACAACCCTTAATATTGTGTCCATGGTAGCCAACTAGGATGGTGTGCTACCTCCAAAAATTGCTCTAAGATTATAAGGGGGTAGTACATACATTTTTTAGGAATTGGTGGTAAGGTAGTTGTACTCCTTACATTTCTTTTTACTTCGCATATAAGATTTATTTGAAGTTAAACCTCGTAAAATTTGACCACTTTGTGAAAAAATCTATCAATATTTATAATATGAAACCAATACCATTAGATATATCATAAAACAAATTTTTATATTGTATAACTTTGCTGTTGTAAATATTATTACTTTTTAATATAAATTTAGTTAAAAAAATAAAAATTAATTTCATCTAAATTTTATATACGAAGAAAAAAGAAACGGAGGGAGTAGTTGTGTTGTGGGACGAATCTCATGGGTCAGTTACCTGAACCCAAACCCGGGGGGTTGGCATTTTAATTGGTCACAGGCTAGCAGGCAGGAAGGGGAGAGCAAAGGGTCGGAGGCGACAGAGCGAATCCTTACCGGCGGGCGAGGCGACGCCGGCGGAGGCAAGGCAAGGCCTCTCTTCCCTCCCGCCCCTCCGTGCCCGCGTATCAATGGAATCCCGTGCTTCTTGCTTCATCCCATCGTTTAATTTGTTCTCACACCCCTACGAGATCATCCCCGTGAATCGATTTGATTTGGCACAGTGGATCCAGTTCTGGTTAGTGTCGGTAGTTTTTTTCTTTTTCTGAGAGGGCTCTTCAAATAATCTTCACATCATAGTAGATTAGATTCGACCCAACTAGCGTTGCAATTCTGGATAAGTGATTCACGGAAATGGTTAGTTGGCGGGTTTCAGTAATTTGGGTGCCCTGAAATAAATGATCTGCTGCAAATGGGAGAAGGAAAAATGCATTTTGAAACAAAGCGTTTCAGTGCATCCAGAGCGCGTATCGGTTAGAGACTAGAGCAATCAGCGGTTCAATGCATTTTTCAGGCTAGAGCTGCACTTGTTTTTGGCAATTTTATTTTTCACGAAAAGCAATCAGTGTTGCATTTCATTCATGAAGAAGACGATGTTACAAAGATCAAGATGAGCACACAACTAGTTCAACAACACACACACACAAAACAACAACACTACTCAGCTTCAAAGATTAAATCGGTACAAGCAACCGGAGTAGGTCTTCGACGTTCATCGTCATCTAACAATTAGCATTGGTGCATTTTCTGCTAGACGAGCTAGCTAGCATCCGTTGGCTATTGATCTTTCTTGTGTTTCGAATGTACATATGTGCTTCACACACCACATTCCGAACACGACACGTTGATCGACTGAAATTCAACCAGAAACTGAATTTGTTGTTTTCTGAATTTGGTTCAGTTTTGGTTAGTCGGTCGTTTTGATGAGTATGAGCGGCCGAGTGGATGAACGAAAAACACTCATTTTGAAACAACACTTCAGGGCATGAAAGCGCCGTATCAGTTAGAACTGCAATTGTCCCTTTTAGTTTTATTTACAGTATACTGATAGGTATACATTTTCATAAGCAAGTATCTTCTTGCACTGGGTACTATTAGCTAGACGTATTCTTTTGGTTGGGGATCTGTTACAAGATCAATCGCCAACACGAGAGGGCGACCCACCGGATTCTAACCAGATCGAAATTGCTGTTTTTAGTGTATAGCAGCAAGTCCCTTGATTCATAATAAGCAATATATTTCATCTAAGGATGTCGTATATTTATCCATCCACGCTTCTTATTATTCCTGGTGCATAACAAGTTTGTTTCATAGATAAATAGGCATACATTGCTCTAATTTACATGCTACTTGCGGCTCTTATTTTGTTTAGAAGCTTATTACAGCTTTTTTGTACCGCTTGCAGAGTTTGCCATCAACAGCACATCATGCAAAGCCCCAACAAATGGTCCGCTATCTCTCTCGTTGGACCCCCTGCTTTTTTTGGTCTCCAAGGTTGGGCTGACCTCCCAGATGGCTTGCTTCACTCCATCGTTGCTCGGTGTTACGGTTCCACTACTCCAACTAGCAATTCATACCTCCAGATACAAGATTTGTTGAGTTCAAGGGGAAACTAGGGAGAAAAAGGGGGAGGAAGAGGAGTGGAGGCGGTGCAGAGGAGGGAAGATAGGAGGGTTACAGGTAAGGGGGTCACTACTCAGTCGTGCCCTCACACACCACATGCACACGCTACATATCCTCAAAGCTCCCAGGTAGCAGGGTCTCTGTGGGTCGTTTCCCTCTCTTGGGTCTCTGTGGGCCGCCTTCTGGGTGTTGCTTGGAGAGGCCCGTATCCGCAGACGTGACATTCTCCCCTCCTTCAACAGCGGCTTGTCCCCAAGCCGCTGCACCCGGAAACTGACTGCGAAGCTCGAAGTAGTCTTCCCAGGTCGCCAATGACTCGGGTTGGGACGCCCACTTGATTCGAACTTGGGGAATCTTCGCCGCGCCCCTCGTGATCATCCGTCGCGCCAGCACTCGTTCTGGGATGAATGGTGTGGCGTGGGCAGCAGGAGGCGTGGGCAACTCTGGCGCAACTTCAGTAGCTGGAGGCAAGGAACTCCGGAGGAGAGATACGTGAAACACCGGATGGACCATGCTGGTTGGTGGTAGTTGAAGACGATACGCGACAGTGCCAATGCGCGCCAACACCTGAAACGGACCAAAATACCGAAAGGATAGCTTATGATTAGCGCGCTGTGCGACAGACATTTGCACGTAGGGCTGGAGCTTGACAAACACCCTGTAACAGCCCAGTTTTTGCAAAAATTAAAACTTTTGTTTTCGGTGTGAATTGTTTGATTGTCTGAATTGTTTGCGGTCTTTGCATCCCCGATTTATCGATCGGCGATTATTTTTCCCCCTCTTATCTCGTATCGGACGGAGACCGACCCTTGCCACCCTGACACTCGACCTTTGCGACACCGGGTTTCACCCGATCACCGTCGTGAAAACCGCACGAGACGAGCCACAGCAGCAGGCGTCGCGCCTCCCTCCTCTTCCTCTCCTCCTTCCTCCTCCTCTCCCTCTCTCCTGTGCAGCCAGCCGCCGTGAAGCTTCCTCGCCATGGGAGCACCTCAGGCCGGCCTTGAGCTTCAAGCCGCCGCCCGGTCCCCTCGTCGCCGACGCCCCTCCACGACCGGAGCCCCGCGCCCCCACCGGACCACCGCCTCGCCTCCCAGCGCTGCTCGTCGGAGCTCCGGTAGCAGCGGCGGCCGCTGCCGCAGCTCCCGCTCGGGAGGGACGAGCTGCCCGAGCCGCCCGCTCTCTGCCAGCTGGGCCGGCGCGCGCAGCGGCCCAACACCCCCGCGGCCCAGCCGTCGGCCTCCAGGCCAGATGGGCTTGGCCCACTGGTGAGGCTGCCCCCTTTTTCTTTTTTTATTTAGATCTGTTTTTTTTTCTGTTGGGCCCAAATAGGACTAGATTCGGCCCAGTTAGTTTTTTTTTCTGCTAGTTGTTTTTATTTATTTAGGCAGTTTGTATTAGGATTTTTGCAGTGCCCGTAACTTTTTAACCGTAGCTCCGATTGCTCCGATTTAAATATGAAACTTGCTTAGAATTGTGCCTAGTTTAATAATTTGTTGCTTGTTGCCATGTTTGACTTTGTTTACATGCTGTTTAACTGCTAATTACACTGCCTGTCACTGTAAACTGTAACTGCTATAACTTTTTATCTGTTGCTCTGTTTGAAATGTTTCTTATATGCAACTTGACTAGAATTGCATGTAGGTTGTGTTTATGTTGTTCTTGCTTGCTAATAAAAATAATAAAATATTATTTAGGGCAGAACAGTACCGAATTCCATTTTTATCGTGGGGTCCGCAATAGTTTGCCATGTCTAGGATTTCACCCCCACTTAAATTGACTAGCTCAGGTAGTTTAATTATGCTTCACCCCTTGCCATGTTTGAGTGCTATGCCATGCTTGAGTGAGATGCCATGTTAATAACCGTTGTTTGGTCACCTGTAGCTAAACAACTTGAACCACCGTAAATGTGCGGTATCGTCGTGTGTGACGAGTACTCCACTTAAATCATTAGCAACCGCTCTCGACGGTAGGTGCGATGTCTCGTGTTACTTCTTGTTGATGCTTGCTCGTATTTGCCTCGTAGTAATAGATGCTTGCTCGTTGATTGCTTTCCAGTGTTTACTTCTTGTGTGCTCCCGAGGGTACCTCTCGGAGACGATGCGAGCTTGCGATCAACTACACCTTCGGAATCCGACTTATCAACAGGCAAGGACTATACATTACTTATGATCCATTCTATTTCAACCAGCGGTTTGCATGCTAGTCTAGATAGGTTCGATGTTTGATCCTACCACATGTTTACAGCCTCTTTCAAACCGATACAGCCATGTCCCTTCCCAGCAAACCTTGTACTGCTATGTTACTATTGCTCGTTGCTCAGCCCCTGCTTAGTATGCATGCTTAGGATGCTACGATGTTACCCTGTTACTCCTTGGTTTGGGATATCACCTTATTATATTATTGTTGATGATATGATTATTATTATAATGTTGACTATATTCGACGAAGGAGGGAAGGTCTAGGCTATCCCGCCCCGACGTTTTGTTCCATTCGAGTCACCTAGGATCCGAGTTCCGGGTATTGGTTTTAAGACTGAGCGTGCCTAACCGCGTGTGGGATTTTATGGGGTCCCCTTTTCTTACCTATCTAGCTTCAAACATTTCTAGTGGTGGCCCAAGCTGATTTACCATTTGAAAACATGCATATATATCTTGTCGGGTCGCTCCTAGCAGATATCTTTTAAAACAACCCGGACCAGTGAGGACATAGTTCCCTTGCTGGCCCACTTTGTCCGGCTGAGGACCCCGTTATCCCAATGTGCGATGAACCGGCTATCCAAACCCGAGACAGACGGTAGAGACCAGATCGAGAGAGCGGCCGGCTCCTAAGCTGGATGTCGACTCACCGGGGGCCACCCGGATTTGTTCGTTGTTAGCTAGAGGGACTTGTCGTTTTGAATCTCTTGGAACTAAATCATAAAATGGTTGCCTATGATGGGTAGCAACTGAGAGTGATGGACGTGCGTGCGGAGCCTCGTAATGGGCAGTTGGTACACCCCTGCAGGGTTAAATCTTTTCGAGAAGCCGTGTCCACGGTTATGGACGACTTGAGACCTACTCCTTGTTCATAGACAACAACAACTGAGATAATCTTAATACAACTTGATCGACGTGTGTGTGCCTTGACTGCTTCTTCTTCGTTGGGATGCGAAGAGGAGGACAAGGATAGGATAGACGTTATGTTTGCGTAGTAGGTGGATAGCAGACTTGTTGGAGGCGATTCCTCATCGAATGCTTGGCTTCTTACCTTACTCTCTAGATCGTTAGCCACTTCATAAATGCTAGTGCGGCAGCAACCTCACCACTTACCCCTTCCTTATCGTAAACTACTAGTTGTCCTAGAATGACGAGTGATGAAGTCCTTGCTGGGTCAGATGACCACTACAGTTGGATGCTGAGTACCTCTGTACTCATGATACTACCCCCAAACTCTTTTCAGGGTTCTGATCGACAACAGGTATGGTGATCGACGTTTCACGTGGAGACTCGACGACGACTAGTTAGGCGGATCCCGACGGAGGGCCTGGACCCGTGTGGTTATGGGGTCGATGCTTTTCTCTTTGCCAGTAGGCATTTGCTTGTAGTCTGTACTCAGACATGTATCTTCCGCTGTTGTATTGTATTTGAGGCAGTTGTATGCCGATTGTATGAGATGTTGTATCCTTGTATCTGTAATGTTGTGATATCATGTTGGAAATCCGGGGCATATGGCTATGTCATATGTCGCGGTGGGACCGATATGTGCTTCGTCCCCGGATCTGGGTGGAAACACCTAGATCTGGAACAGTACCGCATATCGGGCCTTACACACCCAGTCGCCAACTGCAAATGAGCGCTCCGATCGGTGCTTGTCGGCTTGATCCTTCATGCGTTGACGGGCGCGCTCGAGGTGTTGCTTGAGCAGGGCTGTCATCAAACGGCGTTCTTGCAGCCAACTAGTCAAGTCAGACGGTGCAGTAGCTGAAGCATCGGCAATGCCAAAGTGACGAGGGGAATGCCCATACTGAGCTTCGAACGGCGAACGCCCCAGCATGGAGTGATGAGTTGTATTGTACCAAAACTCCGCCAAATGCAGCTACTGACCCCATTTGTGTGGGCAAGCATGAACAAAGCAGCGAAGATAGGACTCCAAACATTGGTTAACGCGCTCTGTGGTACTATCCGTTTGCGGGTGGTACGTGGAAGACATGCGCAGCTCGGTGCCGGCCTGACGGAAGAGTTCCTTCCACAAGGCACTGGTGAAAATCTTGTCCCGATCCGAGACAATAGCATACGGCAAACCATGGTACTTGTAAATGTTTCTCATAAAGACGGAAGCGACTTGGACAGCAGTGAAGGGGTGAGCCAATGGAACGAAATGGGCGTACCTTGTCAATTTATCGACCACGACCATCACGCAAGTGAATCCGCGGGAAACGGGAAGACCATCAATGAAGTCCATTGTGACTGTGTGCCACGGATGGTCCGGCACCGGCAGTGGTGCCAACAGACCTGGGGCGCGCACGTGCTCCGGTTTAGCTTGCTTGCAAATGACACAGCCAGAAACAAAATGAGTGACATCCGCCTTCATGCCCGGCCAAGCAAACAACTTCTTTGCTTTTTCATAAGTCGCATGGATGCCAGAATGACCGCCGGACGGACTGGAATGCAAGGAGCGCAACACTTGCTCTTGGACGGCTGTGTTGGAGCCCAACCACACACGCCCGTTGTAACGAATAATCCCATCCTGAACTGTATACGGGCCGGAATTCGCCGCCTGCCTAGCGCATTGTTGCAGCAGTGTTTGAGCTTTGTCATCGCCGGCATAACCTTTGGTGATGTCGTCCAACCACGTGGGTAGGGCGACAGATACTGCCATCAGGACCCCATCCCGGCGTGAGAGAGCATCAGCAGCTCTGTTCTCCACGCCCTTGCGATACACAATTTTGTACTGGAGACCCAACATCTTAGTGAGGGCTTTGCGTTGCCAAGGGGTGTTTAACCGTTGTTCATCCAGTTTTGCTAGACCTGATCGGTGCGAATCACAAAAGGTCCAGTCTGTAGATACGACCGCCAATGGTCTACGGCGAGCAAGATTGCCATGAACTCTTTCTCATAAGTTGAGCGGCCTTGATTGCGAGGTCCAAGGGACTTACTCAGAAATGCAATGGGGTGTCCGTCTTGCATCAAAACCGCTCCTATACCAGAGTCCGAAGCATCAGTCTCCACTTCAAAGGGTTTGTCAAAGCGAGGAAGTGCTAAGACAGGCGCAGTGATCCGAGCTTGCTTCAAATGTTGGAATGTTGCTTCAGCCTCAGAACTCCAGACAAACACCGCCCCTTTTTTCAGAAGATTCGTCAGAGTACGACTGATAAGTCCAAAGTTGCGCACAAAACGCCGATAGTAGCCGGCCAGACCCAAAAAACGACGAACCTCCTTGACCGAGGTGGGCGTAGGCCAATCGCGAACTGCCGCAATGTTCTTTTCATCTGTGGAGACGCCAGCCGCATTGATGACATGCCCTAAGTAAGTCAACCGTTGTTAGGCAAATCGGCACTTGGCCAACTTCAGACGCAGTTTGTGTGCATCCAGCAGCTGACACACGCCGAAGGAGTATGACATGCTGCTCCAGGGTGAGGTTGTACACTAGGATGTCATCGATGAAGACCAGCACGCCACGGCGTAGTAGAGGAGCCAACGCCACATTCATAGTTCCCTAGAATGTGGATGGTCCCCCCGTAACTCCATACGGCATGACTTTAAATTCATAGTGACCATGATGAGTTTTAAAGGCAGTCTTGTGCTCATCCTCAGCACACATCCGAATCTGATGGTACCCTGCCCGCAAATCCAAGCTGGTAAACCAGACCGAACCAGCGAGCTCGTCCAGGAGTTCCTCAATGATAGGTAAAGGGTAGCGATTCTTGACTGTAATAGCATTCAAATGGCGGTAATCAATGCAGAATCGCCAAGTTAAATCCTTCTTTTGGACTAACAAGACAGGTGATGCATATGGACTCAGTTGTTCTGAATAATCCCTTGCTTCAACATAGCGGCCACTTGAGTTTCAATCTCATCTTTTTGAGTTGGAGTGTATCGATACGGGCGCAGGTTGACTGGTTGTGCGCCCGGAATGAGCGGAATGCTATGATCCGACTCACGGCGAGGAGGTAAACCAGACGGCTCCGCAAATAAATGCTCAAACTGCTGCAGTAACTCCTCCACAATAGCTGGAACTGCTGTGTAAAGATCAGAGAGGTCCACAACGCACAACTGAACCACTTGATGAACGTCATTGGTGAGCATCAAGGCACACAGTTGGTCTCCCGACAGCTGAAAACATTGCTGCACTGTCGGCTGCACTCCCTGCAAAAGAATGCGACGCCCTTCGTGAGAAAATTGCAGTTGCTTCTTGGCCCAGTGCACATCCATTGGACTATGAGTTTCCAACCAATCCATGCCCACAATCATATCGTAACATCCCAGAGGCAGAACTTTGAGATTGGTGCAAAATCTGTTGCCTTGCACTATCCACTGACAATCCACAAGTTCACGAGTGCACTGCAATTGCCCCCCGTCAGCCACGCGCACCTGAAGGGGGCGACGAGCGGCAACCACTCTAGTCAAACGGCGGGCCAGCGTGTCGCTGATAAAGCTATTAGAGCTGCCTGAATCAATGAGCATCAACACTTGTTGCTTCTGAATGACGCCATGCAATCTGACTGTTTGGGGAGCAACTGATCCTTCCAGAGCCGCTCGAGAGATAGTATGACATTCACTGGCAGTGTCAGAGTGAGTAGAGTCAGTGTCAAAACCGGCAATGCCCAGAACATCGAAGAGTTCTTGAACCACATGCAGTTGCACGGCAGTGGCACATTTGTGTTCACGGGACCATTTCTCGCCACAGAGATAGACAAGGCCCCGGGAGCGCCGATAAACCCGCAATGCCTTGAGTCTCTCGTCCGTCGAAGACGCGGAATGTGGATGGTCCGTAGGCATGGCACGCCTCTCCTCCGAGGACGGCGCCGCTGGTGGAGGTGGTCGACCGGGCGGGGACGGCAGTGGCATCGCACCCCGAAGATGGGCGCGGTTAGACGGCAACGTTTCCCCCCGGCGCGGCTCCCGGCGTCGAAAAATCTCCAAGGCCTCTTCCTGCAAATATGCGAGAGAAACAGCAGTCTCGAGGTCTTTGGGATTATGAACTAATACAACAACTCGAATTTCATCGCGTAAGCCATCAACAAAACGGGAAGGAAACAGAGCAGGATCCCAAGTAGTGCTGTGGGCTAACAGAGCATGCATAATGGAGTTGAATTTGGAGCTGTAATCGGACACTGAATCAGTCTGGCGCAAGTGAAATAGCTGACGCAAAAGCACAGTGAACTCGTTCCTCTCAAATTGCTCACACACAATCGTGCAAAACTTGCCCCAAGACATACGACTGAGGTCAAAATCACTGTTCTCGAGCCATATCATGGCGGCTCCAGTGAAGTGCATCGCTGCAGTATCTACCCAAAGTTCGGGATCCATGTTGAAAACGCGAAAATAAGACTCGCAGTTACGCTTCCAACTGCGTGGGCGTTCGCTCCAAAATTGGGGGAAATCCACTTTGGGGCGCGGCTGCAACTGAGATCGACGCGGACGAGGGCTCCCAGAACGAGATGGATGAGGACTACCCGAACGAGACAGATCACGCAACGGTGAACGTCCCAGCCGCGAACGATGCTCAGTGGACACATGTGAATTCTGGGGAATCAATCGACCATCAGGAGAGCGAAACGTACCCATGCCCGGAGGAGGCACAAGAGTGGTGACCACTCCGGTACCAGCCCCCCGGTGAGATGATTCGCCGCGGTGGCCTTCAAGGCCGATGGACATGCCGGTGGTGACCGGAATCGGCCCACTGCTAGGTCGAGGTAGAAGCGGGGGTAGATCGGCGGATCTCCTCGAACAGCACCGTGGAAGCCGCCACCGCCTTCATGATCGAAGCGTTCTGTTCCTGGATGGACTGGAGCGCGGTCGCCAGATCATCCACGCGCTGCTCCATGACGGAGGTGGATTTCTGCTGGCGAGTGGTATAGGTGGGTTTGTGGAGGTAATCTGGCAAATCTGATACCATATGTTACGGTTCCACTACTCCAACTAGCAATTCATACCTCCAGATACAAGATTTGTTGAGTTCAAAGGGAAACTAGGGAGAAAAAGGGGGAGGAAGAGGAGTGGAGGCGGCGCAAAGGAGGGAAGATAGGAGGGTTACAGGTAAGGGGGTCACTACTCAGTCGTGCCCTCACACACCACACACACACGCTACATATCCTCAAAGCTCCCAGGTAGCAGGGTCAAAGAAACGATTTGGCCGTTTCTCTCTCTTGGGTCTCTGTGGGCCGCCTTCTGGGTGTTGCTTGGAGAGGCCCGTATCCGCAGACGTGACACTCGGTTGGGCTCCTTCCGAGAGATCCTTGGCTTCGCCGCAACATGCCCCTCTTGGCGTGCTGCCTACTCGTCATACCCATCCAAATCTACATTCCTCTCGAAATTCCCACCTCTCCTAGTCCAGCCCCATGTTCGTGTACAAGTTCCTCTTCTTCCTTCTACTGACGGTTTGCCATGAGCTACTCACATGTAAGGTTACTGATCCAGTCAACCCAAACACCGCACTTCACTGTCAGATTCCTCAGGAAACTCTGATCTACAGCAAAACTCCTCTGTATTGTTGCACAAATCACGATGCAATGTCGTTGCCACGTAGATAAGCTGAAGACGTTTTTTTTAGGTGTCTGAAGACGTTTGCTGATTTACCCTTTGCTGGGGGGCCTTTTTCTGTTACGACGGTGGTTGAAACTCATGGGACGGGGCTCTTATCACTGGACCATGATGCGTTGTTGAGTACTACTCTAGACATGTATACAAATGGAAGTCATCTAATTTGAAACAGAGGGAATATATCGAAAGTACAACTTGTGTCAAACTACTATATATGCTACGGTAAAACTAACTTTGTTTAATTTGATTTTTTAAATCCAGATTTTATTTACCATTTAAAAAAATTAAAACCTTATTTTTTGAGAGGGGGCTTTTTATAAACTTACCATGTACATTTTTAATTATAAACAGCATGGCTATATTTTTTATATTTAAAACTATGACATATTTTCTATTCAAAAACATGGCAATTTTAGGTCAAGCTTTTGGGAAATTTGTCACTTATTCATGTCAAATTTTCAAAAAAAATAGGTCTTCTCGTAATGTCACATGGCAAGCTTTAGGGAAATTTTATTACTTAATCATGAAATTTTGGATTTTTTTTACTTTCTCGAATGACATTTTTAATAATTACTAACATGTTATTTTTATTTTTCAGAGGAAGACAATTTTATTATTACGATCATGACAATCTAATAATAGGTAACTTGGCATTTTTATTATTAATAGGATGGAAGTTCTATCATTAAACATGATGACAATTTAAACTTAAAAAAAAACATGATGAAAATTTTATCGAGTCAGTTTATATTATCAAGATGATAACATGACGAGAGTTTTATTATTGAAAGCATGCCATTTTTATTATTAACATTGTGGTAAATTTATAATTAAGATGTTGGAAAAAATAAAATTGAGTGACATGGCATTTTTATGATTTTTTGCACAAGGGGCCAATTAAAGCAAAAATTTACAACATGGCATTTGTTTTTTTGGTCGTTGGAAAAATAAATAAAAATATTCTTCAAAACATGGCATTTTTCCACAGTGAAACATCTTCACGACAAAATGCATCGATAATGTTTTTGGAGATCACGTGATACATTGTTTTAATGATACTTTTTGTAAAATTATAAATTAGAGAAATGACGATTTTATAAAGTCGCATAACATTATTTTTATTTTTTAGATCACGAAATTATACATTTATGTTTTCTTTATTTGTTTTACAAAAATATTTATTTTTTTATTCCTTTTTTAATTATAAAAACAGTAAACTAAGCCAATGTGGGTTCACCCTATCCTTCTTTCTTGGCGAAGGCAGAGAAGCGACATCAAATTGTACCACTAGAAGCCACCGGAAGAAAAAATGAAAATGAATATAGTACGTACAAGATCTCGGACGACATAGATGCTGGAATTGACATTAGTAAGAAACATTTATCAATGAAAAGCTCTTCTCTCCCTAATAATAAAGGGAGGCAGGTTTCTCCTTACGTCGTGCAACTTTGTAAAAAAAACTCATGTGTTTTTAGTTAATCTACCTGCAGTCTGTTGGTTCCCAAAAAATAGGGTTGTTGGTCTGTTGGAGTTTCGCACAAAACCCATTATTATACTACATAATCAGCCCGCGGTCTCAAAACCTCCAGTTTTTTTCTTGCATCCTTCCGGTTCGCTAGGTTGGGCCTCCCAACTAGGCTGCGGATTTCTTTTGCCCGCAATTTTAATCTAAGGTTCACATTAATTAGTTACTAAAAAGAGATTCACACTAATTTTAAAACTATTCATGTTCTTTGAAAAAAAATCTATATATTTAAAATATATTTATGTGTTTTATAAAAAATGTTGATGTATTTAAAAAAATACAATTTAAAAATGAGTAGGTGTAGGGGGTTGATTTAGGTCCATTGCAATGCACGTGCATTGTTCTATTTAATTACAAGGAAAGAGGATATATTGTGGGCGTACATATAGAACATGCATTTTCTTCAATAAGGAAAAAATAAAATGAATAAACTACATCCTTCCTCTTAGGAAGAAAATGAATTAAAAGAAGGAAATTCGATGAATCAGAAAGGAAAAAAATATTAAATATTAAGATTTTTTTTATGTGCGTGTACATGTAACCTGATCACTTTAGTTTTTTGTGCCTTTTGGAAGATCTAATTTCAAATTATTCATGTACTTTAAAATGTTTGTGTAGTTTTAATAAAAGTGTTCACGTATAAAACTAACGTTCGTCTCATTTAAAAGATGCTCACCCTCTCAAAACATTTTTTATTTCATTCTAAAAAAGTGTTCACATCATATATTAAAATCGCGAGCGAAACTATGGCTATCGCCGCGCGATCGCTGTTTTGAAATGTTGGACGCCTTGGGGAATTGCGTGAGATCGGACACTATCTCCTGAGATCGCGGCCAAAATCTCCACCGTGAATTCGTTTTCCCCCGATTTTAATCTAAGGTTAACATTAATTTTAAAAATATTCATGCTCTTTCAAAAAATATATTTAAAATGTATTTATGTGTTTTAGAAAGAATATTGATGCATTTAAAATAAAAATATACAATTTATAAATGATTAGGCGTAGGGGGTGATTTAGTTCGTAGCTCGGGAAGCGCAAATGTCACGTCCAACTCAACGAAATTAACAAAGATACGTTCACTTGCACTGACGTGATTCAATGGCAGGTTAGCAAAATTATCATGCTAAACGCATTACTATCAGGTGCACATTGCAACCATGGCCGATAAAAGCGATAAGAAAAATAAGCAATAACACAGTTTAGACACGATGTTAAATTATATATTGTGGATATGTGAAAGGATCTTGAATTGAGCTCATTGTGTTGGAGAAATGCAATTCTTATCTCCTGTTGCAACGCACGGGTATGTCTGCTAGTCTTTTCAAAAAGAAAGGTAAATGCAAGATATAAGAATACACATCACATTGATTTTCACTTAACGAGATATCGCCGTATCAAATCTGGAGATATATAATATAAGTTGTACATACATATGGAATTTACATACATCAATCTAATATTAACTTAGCAAGATATCGCGATATCAATACTAATACATACAGTGTAAATAGAATATAAATGCAAGATATTTGAACATTAATTATCTTTTAGTGAATATTTCAACATTAATTTAGTAGATCATATACGCAAGGAACCATAAGAGCAACATATACCCAAGATATGATTTTGGCACTATATAAAGACCAAAAAATCAAAGGAGCTCTTGACAACGAAGAGCACACCAAAACATCACAAGGAAGACGAACAGACACAAGTAATCCAACCTCTTCTCCCCATGGCACCCCACAACGGGAGCAACACAAGGAGGACCATGGCCAGTGCTTTCATGGCGTTTATGATGATGCTTGCTTTAACCATGCCATTCTGCCATGCACGGGGTACGTATTTATATATATGCATCAACCAATATAAAATATATTCAGCCTACTACAAATTTAGTTAAATTGTTGATGTTACATTTTTTTATCCGCAGTTGGCGAGTCAAATTGGGTGGGCATGCCAAAAGAGGCAAGTTGTTATGATATGCCACAATGCACTTTCCAGGAATGCGCCGCTTTATGCAGCCAGAGAGAACCGCATAGAAATATGCCGTATTGCAACATCATTAACCAGTGTTGTTGCGATCCTTATTTAGCTTGACTGAACAAAACTGTTTCAGTTACGGCTCTATGGCGTCGAAAATGTAACAATCCTAAATGTAATCCGGATGAATGAGCTACTTACATGGAACGCGCCAATCTATTTGATGCAAACGAAATAAAATGTTCATTGAGAATGTACTTAGTGGTATATGCCACGAACCGTCTTTTTCGTATGACCAAAATTTTTCTTTCGAAATGTTCATTGATCATAGAACTACCTCAATTGGGGTCATCATTCCGAAAAACTATCACATTTTTAAAATTCCTTGATACCCACCATGTTAGAGGTTGACTGTTTCAAAAAGCTATAAAGTAGCACTGATGACCATCTTAGCTATTTTTAACCGCGAGTATGACAGATTGGTTTCACTTGTCAGTTTTAATAACGCACTGACGCGAAGTATTGAAAAAAAAACACATAGCTTGAGACAAAAATAAATATGAAGTAATAGGTTTGTTGTGAATAGCGATAACGCACTGACGCGAAGTATTGAAAAAAAAACACATAGCTTGAGACAAAAATAAATATGAAGTAATACGTTTGTTGTGAATAGCGATAACGCACTGACGCGAAGTATTGAAAAAAAAACACATAGCTTGAGACAAAAATAAATATGAAGTAATACGTTTGTTGTGAATAGCGATAACGCACTGACGCGAAGTATTGAAAAAAAAACATAGCTTGAGACAAAAATAAATACGAAGTAATACGTTTGTTGTGAATAGCGATAACGCACTGACGCGAAGTATTGAAAAAAAAACACATAGCTTGAGACAAAAATAAATATGAAGTAATACGTTTGTTGTGAATAGCGATAACGCACTGACGCGAAGTATTGAAAAAAAACACATAGCTTGAGACAAAAATAAATACGAAGTAATACGTTTGTTGTGAATAGCGATAACAGGCCCGGACCTGAAAGGGAACTGATATTATGTGCTCCCTCTCGCCCATATTAGGTGTCATTTATATTGTACCAAGATAATATAAATATTATACTAAATAAGTGATTATTTTTTAATGGATCGAAGGGAGTAGTATGAGAGCAAGTAATTAGCGTGTACCATCGACAAATATAATCTGTTTGGCTATTCTAAGTGGTTCTTTTTTTCGGGGTAAAGAGGAACTTGTCATTTTGAATTCTTGGGTTCAGGAATTCTTCTATAATTTAAATGACTCGCACGCCTCTGCCGCCGCAAAGGTCATTTTTCGCGCGCTCCAAAGTTGTCGCGTGATACGGTTTGGACGCACAACGCGCAGCCACAACTCCTGCCACAGTCCAAGGCACAGGTCCGCGCGTAGTCACAATTGTTGTTCGCGTGGGACACAGTAAAAACGCGACACGTCCAGAAAGCGTCAAAAGTGATCTTTGCGGAGGTGCGTGGGAGGATGCCCGCTAATTAGTGATTGAGAAGTAGTATTAGAAAAAAAAAAGGTGAAGAAGTGTGCCGGCTTTGTGGGCCTAGAAAGCCTAGTGAAGCTAAGCCAAGGCCATGGCAGATACTTTTACGAATGGGACGGGCCCTCCTTTGTGGAGGAAGGAGGAGATGGGAGGGAAAGTACATACACACAAAACAAACACATGAGCATGGAACCCAAATTCGAATTCAGCACCTCATTCCCTCTCTGATTCCATCTGGCTCGCACACACACAAACACCTCAGCCAGTCAGAGGTACTGCGTAATAGAATGTAAGATTTGGATCTTTCTAGCAAAGGCCGTGGCGTGTGCACAGTAGTAACTAATGGGGCGTCCATTGATTCTCTCTCTCTCTCTCTCTTTGTGCAGTGTCACTCTAATTAATGTGATCACCAAGGAAAGAGATTAATCAATCGTAGTACTAGAATAGTTTGCAGTTTGCAGGAGGAGGGAGGTCGGTGGGTCAACTGACTGCCTGCCTGCCATGGTTTCGCACGTGAGGTCAGACACTGCCGAAAAGAAGAAGGGAAGGAAGGAGGGGGGGGGGGGGGGGGGGGATTATTACCACCACTGGCACAGTAACAGTATAGTGTTAGTAAAATGGGCAGGCAGGCAGGCTTTCCACAGCCCCGAGGTCCATTGACCCTACACTTACTGACTGACACTTGAGATAATGTGTGTGGGCATAATCACTCCTCTGCTCTGCTTACCACCATCGCCAACACCAAGTCTCAAAGTTAATTATCCATCACACAGACGGACCTCACTCTCTCTGCATCTCATCTCATGTGCACCACTGCCTTCTTCTGCCCAGTCAGTCTCGCTCACTCTTAGTTAATCACCGCTTGCTTCTTCTCCCTCGCCCACCGACGGCCCGTCCTTCTTCCTCCTCCTCCTCCGCCGCTCGCCGTCCGGCCGCCAGGTTCACACCCACGCCACGGACGTACCCTGCTGCCTGCATTTAGTTAAGAACCAGCTGCACTCCTCCCTCCCTTGTCCTTTCCCCTTCTTTTACACCCCAATCTCCCTCCCTCACCTCATCACTCCCCCTCCCTCCCTCCCATCAATGCCGCGCACCCGCCATTGCTGACCTCCCCTTCCCCCTTCCCCCTTCCTCCCTCCACACACCACACTCCACACCATGAAGCCCCCCGGACCCCTCTCGCCGCGCCACCTCCTCCACCCGCTCCTCCTCATCCTCCTCCTCTACCACCACCACAACCCCCTCCTCCCCACCACCCACGCCGCCACCACCGACGCCGACGCCCTCCTGGCCCTAAAGTCCGCCCTGGACGCCTCAAACCGTCTCCCATGGCGCCCCACAACCGCCCAAACCCTCTGCACAACCTGGCCAGGCGTCCGCCAATGCAACCCCGCCGGCCGCGTCACAAAGCTCGTCCTCGAAAACCTCAACCTCACGGGCCCGCTCACCGCCGCCCTCCTATCCCCTCTCGCCGAGCTCCGCGTCCTCAGCCTCAAGTCCAACGCGCTCTCCGGCCCCGTGCCCGACGGCCTCGCCGCGGCGTTGCCCAACCTCAAGCTGCTCTACCTCGCCGGCAACCGCCTCTCGGGGCCCCTCCCCGCCAGCCTCGCCCTCCTCCACCGCGCCACCGTCCTCGTCCTCTCCGGCAACCGCCTATCCGGCCGCATCCCCGCCAGCCTCGCCCGGCTGCCGAGGCTCACGGCGCTGCTGCTCGACGGGAACTCGCTCACCGGGCCGGTCCCGGCTTTGCCGCAGACCACGCTGCGCGCGCTCGACGTCTCCGGCAACCGGCTGTCGGGCGAGATCCCCGGCGTGCTAGCAAAGCGGTTCAACGCGTCGTCGTTCGCCGGCAATGCCGGGCTCTGCGGGCTCCCGCTCGCCGTGCCCTGCGTCGCCGCGGCTCCCGGGCCCATGTCGCTCTCCCCCGCCACCGCCGCGTTCGCGCCGCTCCCTCCCCCCGGCGGGTCCGGTGGCACAAGCAGCCTCCGGAGAAGGGCCGCGATAATAGCCGGGTCGACGGTGGCGGGGGCCGTCCTGCTGGCCCTTCTGGCCGCGGCGGCCGTGGCGGCATCCCGGCGCGGGCGCGGCAGGAACAAGCGGGTGGCCGGCGACGTCGACAAGGCACACGGAGCAGGCGGCGGCGGCGGCACGCCGGAGTCGCAGGCGGAGTACGACGCCCAGCACCAGCACCACCACCAGCAGCGGTCGGCACCACCACCACCGGCGACGAGCGCGGCGGGAGGGGGGCGGGAGTTCTCATGGGAGAGGGAGGGTATAGGGAAGCTGGTGTTCTGCGGGGGCGCGGCGGAGATGTACAGCCTGGAGGAGCTGCTGCGGGCGTCGGCGGAGACGCTGGGGCGCGGGGAGGCCGGGAGCACGTACAAGGCGGTGATGGAGACGGGGTTCATCGTGACGGTGAAGCGGATGCGGTGCGGCGACGCGGGGGGCGCCGGCGGGGTCGGCGCCGGGGCGGCGGAGTTCGGGCGGCGCGCCGAGGAGCTCGGCCGGGTGCGGCACCCCAACGTGGTGCCGCTCCGGGCATACTTCCAGGCCAAGGAGGAGCGGCTCCTCGTCTACGACTACTTCCCCAACGGCAGCCTCTTCTCCCTCGTCCACGGTCAGTCTCCCAGAGCTCCTCGCTTCATCAGTATGCCATTGCCGTGCTCTGCGACATCTCCATTGCCATGCTCTGCTCCGTTCTCTAAAACAATTGATCTGTTGCTGCATTTCATCATATTTTTAGCCAAATTTCATACAAAGAAGATGAAAATTAATTTGGACCGCCTAAACAGCCAAGGAAAACATGAACAATTCACAGTAGGTAGCAGTGATTCATAGGAGCAATGGAGTGCACACACACACACATCATGCCCGTGCCCATGAACCAGACCAAATTGGACAGCAAAAAGATGGCTTTTTTTTCTCTTGCTGTCAGTCACGGCATTGAGCGAGCAGGCACGGGAGAAAGCGTGAGGCAGTTGCACCAGCAGAGAGTCCAGCATCCATCTCTCGTTTCTTGTTGGGTAGCTAGCAATGGCATGGACCCATTTTATTTAGGCAGTAGCGTTCCATGGAGTGTTGGTGGTACAGGACACATTGGAATGCGTGAGGCTCATGCTCGTGTCTAACCTACAACAAGTGTGCGAGCTACGATTGGAATGGTACATTTATTGTCAATCTAACTCCACCATCCAAACACCTCTTTGGTTAGAGTTAGTTTTGGGTTAGACTAGAGTTAGAATCTAACTCTAACCTCTAACCGAGTTAGACTATCCAAACAGGGCCTAAAAAAGATTGGTTGTGTGCGTGGTGCTTGTCCTAGCTAGGGTGTTTAGCTCCGGTTCTTTGTGATTTATGAGTAAGTAAACAAGGGTGGCTGGACATGTGTACTAGGAGTGGTAGTACTACCAAGCAAGCCATGTGAGAAGGATTCATGGTGGAGTAGCTGCCCAGCTACTTTATTATTAACTCATGCTGCAAGTCCCACATGAAGTGAGGTACTGCTAGTTGTACCACCATGGGAGCAGCAGTAATTATTCATGCAACACTGATGAATGGTAGTAGTAGAAGATTCCACATCACAAAAAAACCCCATGTGGATGCCAGATTTGTGAAGACCCTCACTAAACAATCAGATGCTACTTAAGAACACTATCAGAAAGGCTTTGAATGATTCCAGTGTGATGTACTACATTCTATCCAAGTGATACCTACAATTTAGAACTCTGAAACTTGTACTAGCTAGGAGATTGGGGGATGAAGATGAAGATGGGGTGTTCCTGATAGAGCCAAGTTCTTCTGGCTCTACTACTGTAGCAGTAGTATCTTCATTTTATTCACAAGCTGTTGTCGATTCGGCAATAGTTAGTGCCAATGATGAGGTTCAAACGATTTGTTGTTCCTGTCCACGCAATCAGCTTAGCTGAGTTAAGGTGAGGCAATGAGGGTCCATGCATGATGAGTGATGTTGACGCAGCTTGCTCAAATTAGGCACCCAGATTGGTTAGTTAAGGCCCGCAGTCCAGCGACAGGGCGAGATTAGCTATCCTCCATCCTGCTTTAGCAATTTAGCAGCTTGTCCTGAACCCAAGACAGTAAGATTAGCTTGTAAGTTTCTTGGGTGCATTGACCCACACATCTTGGCAAGTTTTGTAGGAGTAGGTAGTAAAAGCTTGTGCTTGCGTACGTGGTGCAACTAAGCTGGGGTTTTTAGAGTTTACACGATGTTAATTCAGAAACGAGGGTGGCTCAAAAAACATTTGTACCACCAGGAGGCAGTACCAAGGCCCTAGGCATAAAGTTCCAGATTCGGTAGGTTCCCATTTCACAGATTTTGTGATGCGCAAGATCCATGGACAGAATTAAGCCTTGCGCAATGGCCGACAGAGTATCCCGGGGAACACGACCCCAGCGAGACATGCTGCCATGAATCAATCTAGGCAGGCACAAGATCACCGGACCAGATGGCCAAAAACAAGTACGTAGGAGTAGTACTAGTACGAGCTCTGTATTTAGTACAGTGTTATGCAATAATAATAATGCAAAACTCCAAGATTTATAGTCTAGCAAGAAAAGAGTGAGCCCATCCTGGCCTTCAGACGATTGGCAGTGGCACGCCTGCTGAAGAATTTCTTCAGACACACTGGAATATCTCTTTTTTTCCTTTCACATGCTTGTAGGACTGATTTGGTAAATGCTAGCTAGCAAATGCTTCCAAACTCAAATAATGCATCATGAACCGTCCTTTTCCACTCACTCAAATGGGCCTTGTCACCCTCCAAATCTTGTTCCGAAATTGGACAAGGCCGGCAGTCAAAGGCCAACATGTCCTGAATCCAAGACCGACGACTGCACAATTTCTTTCTTTCTTCAGTGCGCATCCATGTCTTCCTTCACAAGGGACATACGTATAGATACAATGCACATAGAGTTAATCGATGTTTTCTTCTCTGTGAGTGTGGCCTCCATCCATGACACAGAGTCACAGTGGCCCTCCTTAATCACCATAGTAATTGTTGCAACCACCTTCTACCACATGATATAGTTACAGAGTAGAGTGGTCTGGTCCTTCTTGATCTGCATGCAGTAATTGTTGCTACCTCTAGCATCCATGAGCAAGCAACAGATCCAGCAAATTCAGACAATGCATGGCTGGCTTTAGGCCTGTATAGTTCTTTTTTCCTTTCCAAGACTTTGTATTATACACACATCTATTAATTGAGAAAGGCTTTGGGTAATTCCATTGCGCTGTACATTCTGCCCAAGTGATACCTACAAATTGAACTGAAACTTGGTACCTAGGAGATGGGTGGGGGAGAAGAAGATGGGCGAGCCAAATTCTTCAGGCATATACTGTAGCAATTATCAGGTTCAGAAATGGGGTGCTCCTGCCAGCCAAATTCTTCAGGCATACTACTACTGTAGCAAGCTGCCGATTTGGCAATAGTTAGTGGCAATGATCAGGAGGTTCAGACGATGTGTTGTCCCTGTCCACGAACTGAGTTGAGGTGAGGAGTGAGGGTCCATGCATGATGAGTGATGTTGACGGAGTGTGCTCAGATTAGGCAGCCAGGACAGGAAGATTAAGACTAGTTAAGGCAGGCAGGGAGTGAAGGACAGGAGATGAGGTATCCTCCGTCCTGAATCCTACTAAGACAGGAGTGGTAGTGGTTGATAGGCCCTCTACTGCTGATGTACTGTACTGGCTGCATGGTTTCTTGGGTGCATCTTGGCAAGTTTTGCTACTACCACGCACTTACGATGACAGATCTGTGTACCCTAACACATCCTCCTGCTTCACCCACCATTCCCCCTAGCAGAAAGTGAAGTAGAAGCTTGACAGTGCTTAGTTCCAGTTTTCTTGGGATTCAGAAGCTGGAATGGCTTCAACATTTGTACAACCAGGCCAACCATGTGGCTCGGATCAAGCAAGGCCCAGATGCTAGTACACATTTTTATTTTCCCTCAAGAAAGTCCAACATGAAGTCATCAAGTGCCACCACTAGGGAGGGAGGAGTAATAAACCCAGCATGCATGATGCAGGCAGCAAGCACAGCACGGGTACCAACTTTCCTGTAGATTTAATTAGATTCCATGTCTGTCCACTCGAAGGAGGGAGATGCAAGATATGTCAAGAACAAGAATGGCCGACAGACAGACAGAGGACACGCCGTAAACCTAGGCACAAGATCACCGGACGATATGCCAAACAGAAACGGTGTACAACTGGTACTAGTACGAGCTCTCACCGAACAAGAAAGTTCTTTCTTCCCATTCATTAAAAGAAAAACAGAAAACATGTGATGTGAGTCACCAGGATGGAGCACTGATTGATTTCTCGCAAGAAAAAAAGAGAGGACGAACCATTTTGTTCTTGTCCTGTGTAGACAGAAACCCATCCTGGTTCAAGATGACCTGTCCAAGATACAAATTCTTCAGACGTACAGTAGTACATATTGGTGATTTCCTTTTTACATTCTTCAGCATGCTTCCAAACTCAAATAATGCATCATGCATTGTCCTTTACCACCCACTCAAGATTGCTTGTCTACCACCAGCCAAATCTTCTTCCTAGATTGGCTGAGGCACTCAGTCAAATGCAGCCGGCATGTCCTGAATCCAAGACAGTAGATAGGCCCTGCACCGCCTGCAAAATTTCTTTCTTTCTTTCTTCAGTGCGCATCCATCCATGCCCGTCTTCAGTCTTCACAAGGGAACAAGAGCATAGATACAATGGCACATGCTGTACACACAGATTTCTCTGTGAGTCACAGTGGTCCTTGTTAATCACCATAGTAATTGTTGCTGCCACATGATAAACTTACAGAGTAGAGTGCTCTGGTCTGGTCCTTCTTCTTGATCTGCAAGCAGTAATTGTTGCTACCTACGGAGTATCCATGAGCAATTTCAGACTAATTCTGACAATGCTTGGGTGGCCAGTAAATGTTCAGTGATGTTTTGACAAAGTTTGAAATGTTCTTAGTATGCTTTTGAATTAAACCAAGAAATGTGGACATGTTTTGCGGTTTCAATAAAATGTGATGCTCACGGTTGGAAAATGTGTGGATGCATGCAGGGTCTCGGCCGTCGAGCAAGGGCAAGCCGCTGCACTGGACCTCGTGCATGAAGATCGCCGAGGACATCGCCGCCGGCCTGCTGCACCTGCACTCCTCGGCGGTCGTGCACGGCAACCTCAAGCCCTCCAACGTCCTCCTCGGCCCCGACTTCGAGTCCTGCCTCACCGACTACGGCCTCGTCCCCGCCCTCCACGCGGCCGGCGCCACCGCCGACGCATCCTCGACCTCCCTCCTCTACCGCGCTCCCGAGACCCGTTCGTCGTCGTCCTCCTCCTTCGCGGGCGGCTTCACGGCGGCCTCCGACGTGTACAGCTTCGGCGTGCTCCTGCTCGAGCTGCTCACCGGCCGGGCGCCGTTCCCGGACCTCCTGGAGCCGCGCAGCGGCGGCGGCACGGGGGCGGAGGAAGTCACGGCGTGGGTGCGCGCCGCGCGGGAGGAGGAGATGTCCACCGAGTCGGGCGGCGAGTCGGCCGCGTCCGGAGGCGGCGCTGGTGGAGGTGGCGCTGCCACGGCGGAGGAGAAGCTGGGCGCGCTGGTCGGCGTGGCGGCGGCGTGCGTGGCCGCGGAGCCCGGCGCGCGGCCGGCCACGGCCGAGGTGCTGCGGATGGTCAGGGAGGCGCGCGCCGAGGCCATGTCCTCGTCCAACAGCAGCGACCGCTCGCCTGCCCGCTGGTCCGACGCCGTCGTGGTCGGCGCGCCGCCGCCTATTGACTGAGCAGTGTGTTCTGCATCTTGTTGGTTAGCATCTTCAGTTCCATCGATCGGAAGTTGATTGATCGAGCTGGATGGTGGTTCGGATGAGATCCTCTCGATCTCTTTGCTAGCTAGCTAGGAGTTCATTTGATTTGATCAACTATGAATTGGATTTGTAGAACGTTAGCTAGCTTTCAAAATTGAAATGCACCATCGATCATCGCGTAGTTTTATAGTTTGTATTTGTATCATCAAAATTGATTGATTGAGCTAGGGAACAAGTCCAAAGACGATACAAAATTCTCTCCCTATACCAAGTGAGCATGCCAGTACAATCTTGTACTTGTTCGCCAAAAGCAAAAGTACAATCTTGTAGTACTTCCTTCGATTCATAACAAATATCATAGTTTTAGTTTAAACTTAAAGAAGTGTTTTTCTTATTTTCTAGTTTTGAAATTTTAGGCAAATAAAAAAGGTCCTATAATCCTAGGGTTTAATCAGACATTACTCCTTTAAAAGATACTAGAGTACCCGCCTCCTTAGAGCAAGTATAAAGGCGGGCTTATAGTTCGTTTACATTGCATTTTTTATTATGTGAAGAAGAGAGAGCGTGAAAAAGTAAGGAGAGTGGGCTCTAATGTGAATCTAGCTATATATGCACTTCTAGGTAAATATTATAAATGTGTAAGAAATAAAAAGAAAGAAGATAGAAAAAAATACTAATGTAATTGCCAATTTTATAACAAATCCTATTGTATGAACGAATGATATTACTAATTCTTGATGACATGGCAATCTTATATAGTCACGTGCAAGCTCGGAAATGCACTTTGGATCCGAGCTCCATGGAGGCCTCCAATTTCAAACTTGAAAATTTATCAAAATTCATATTTGTATGTTTAATTTTTTCTAAAAAACAATACAGATATACATGGAGATATAATGCACAAGTGTGTAAATTTTCATGAAAAAATAAGTTGAAATGAGGGTTGTGCAAAAAAAATCCGCAGCTTATTAACACATGATACTATTCATCCTTCCAGGTCATGGATTTGTCTTTTTTATACAGGCTGCAATTTATGGTATTTCATCATGAATTTTTACACACACGTACATTACATCCTTACATACTTGCACATTTTTTCAGTTTTTTTTTCAACCGAAAAATTTGAATTTTGAATTAGAAAAAACGGCCTCCATGGAGCCCGAGCTCCAAAACGCCTCACTCCGTGCAAGCTATATTATTAACCTTGCTCTTAGGTCATCGAGGCGATTTCCTTCGTCGACACCATCTGTTCATTAGGGCAACTCCAACCGAAGGATCCAAACAAGAGTAAAATCTGATTGAACCTTGAAGTAATAACACTGGACGAAAACGAACCCTCGCATCTAAATCCTTGAATTCGGTACCCTGGCCTTGATAATCCCGATCGTTTAAAACCTTGATTTCATATCAAAACCTGAAATTCTTACTTGGCACTGGAAAAAGATCAGGATTGACCAGTCAACGAGCACATGTAGGTGGGTCCCATGAAATCAAGCCCAACCCTCGTGTTCTGTCGCTACTGTTCTTGGTGTTTGACATAGCCGGTCTGCTGGGCCTCACGCCGAAGCTCCCTCTGGACCCTCTCCACCCCAAGCAGGCGATCTCCCCGCGGGCAGCATCCTCTTTTCATCGACCGCCCCATAGCCATCGACATCGAACTCAGCTATGGGAGGGTGGGAGTTCTCGTGGGAGAGGGAGGGGATAGGAAGCTAGTGTTCCGTGGACATCGGCAAAGATGCTGGGTCGCGGGGAGTCGAGGAGCACGTATAAGACGATGATGAAGACCGGTGTCATTGTGATGGTGAAGCGGATGTGGTGTGGCGACGCGAGGGATGCCGATGGGATCGATGTCGGTGCAGTGTAGTTCGGGCGGGTGCGGCACCCCAACGTGGTGCCGCTCCTCGCTTATTTCCAAGCCAAGGAGGAGTGGCTCATCGTCTTCGATTACTTCCCCAACGACAACCTCTTCTCCCTTGTCCCCGGTCAGTCTCCGAGCTCCTCAGTTCATTGCCCCATTGCCGTTTGCCATTTCCATTTCCATGCTCCATGACATCGCCATTGCCATGCGCTGCTCCATTCTATGAAACAATTAGTTTGTTGCTACCACATTTCATCGTCTTTTTAGATCAGTTTCATACAAGAAAACTTAAAAAAAAACACAGTGCGCACACATCTTACCCATCCCCGTGACCATGAGGCCATGAACCAACCAAACGGGATAGAAGAAAAAAAATGTGTTTGTTTTCTGTTGTTAGTCACAGCATTGAGCGAGCAAGCACGGGGAAAGCGTGAGGCAGTTGCACCACGTATCACCTATCCATCTCTCGTTTCTTGTTGGTTAGCGAGCAATGGCAATGGCATGTCATGCATGGACCATGACAACAGAAAAAAATGTTGGTGCTTAACCACAAGTATACATGCTACTAAAAAAGGTTGGTTCTGTATGTGGTGTCTGTCCTAGGGTGTTTAGCTCTCATACTTTGCAGATGAATAAACAAGTGTAAACAAGGATGGCTGGACATGTGTACTAGGAGTGGTACCAAGCAAGCCATGTGAGAAGGATTCATGGTGGAGTTGCTGGCTAGCCACTTTATTATTAACTCATGATGCAAGTCCCACATGAAGTGAGGTACCATGGGAGCAGAGGTAATTCATGCAACAGTAATTATTTTCTTTAATCCATAATAAATATTGCTTATTTTGAATCGAAAGAAGTATTACATAGATCAGTAGGGAAGATTCGGTGCTACCACGGATAGCTCTCTCATCTCCTTGTGGCCAGGCGATGAAAGGACAGGAGGAGGAGATGTGATATCCGTCCTGCGTATGCTCTAGCTTTTTTTTTAATAAAAAAATTAATATCGCAAAGATACCAATTACGCATATATATATATATATATATATATATATATATATATATATATATATATATATCCCTCTAGCTCCGTGTAGATTCATGCAAGTAAAGTCCCACATGAAGTCAAGTGCTATGACTATGAGGGAGGAGTAGTGAGTACTATGCCGGGGCAGTAATAATAAACCCACCATGATGTAGCAAGGGAGCAAGCACGGGTACCAACCGGCCGGCCGGTAGATTGCCATGGTCTGAGATGCAAGATCAGCTGTGTTGACAGAATGATGAGACCTTGCGCCATGGCAAAAATGGCCGACAGATCGAGAGAGGATCCACGTCCCCATGTACGTGAAGGGAGGGAACACGTCACGTCCCCATGGAGACACGGCGTAAACCTAGGACAGCACAAGATGACCGGACGGTAGGGATGAGCAAAAAGAAGCCCAAAATATCAACTTATTTTCGTTAATATAAAAATATTAGCAAGCTTCACTGCACGATCACCATGTGAGTCACCAAGATTTTTAGCAAGAAAAGAGTGAGCCTTTTTGTTCTAGTCTTGGCGGCTGCTAGCTATTCTAGTATAGAAACCCCCTATGCACTCAACTTCAGGCCGGGTGCCGGCCCATCCTGGCGTTCAGATGATTGGCAATGGCACCCCCGTTGAAGAACTTCTTCAGACAGACACACTGTACTATTTTTTGCCCCCCTTCACATGCTTTGATTTGGTAATGCTAGCTAGCAAATGCTTCCAAGGTCGAATAATGCACCGTGCATTGTCCTTTTCCACGCACTCCAATCCAACGTTCCTGCCTGCCACCCTCCAAATCTTCTTCCCAAATTGGCCAAGGCCGGCAGTCAAATGCCAACATGTCCTCAATCCAACACCCACAACAACGGCACATGTATGTACACAGACTTATCGATAACACACTATTAGTAATAGTGGCCCTTGTTAATCACTACAGTAAATTTTGCTATTGCTACTACCTCTGCAACATGACAATATATACAGAATTACAGCGCAAGCAGTAATATCAAGCAAAATTCAGACAATGAGGCATGCATGTCTGGGAAATTCAGACAGTACATGGCTGGCCTCACACAACACACATAGCTAGCTCAGCTCAGCTGTGGGTTCGTTCTACACACTAGTAAATGTTCATCCATGCTGACGGGCATATCATGAAACTTAATTAAAATGTTTGCATATAGTTACAAATGTTCTTGTGCTGAAGTAAAGCAAAGAATGTGGATACGTTTTGGGATTTAAACGTGGCCACTCATGATTGGAAGCGCGTGCAATGCAGGGAGGTGGCCGTCGAGCAAGGGCAAGCCCCTGCAATCTAGTGAAGGAAAGCCCGACCAACAATCTGCAGAAATCGGGCCCGGGCCCGGGCCAAGCCCGACAAAGCCCGGCCCGATCCTTCGTTACTTCGCGTTTTCTGCAGGACCGAGCCCGGCCTGACTAGTGTGTTTGGCCCAAAATTCAGGCCCGACCCCAGCCCGACATGTAAGCCCGACCCGGCCCGAGATTTTCGGGTCGGGCTGCCCATGGCCAGGCTTACAGACATCATCACAAGGACAATAAAAGCAATGGCCATGGTCCTCCTTGTGTTGCTCCGGTTGAATGCCATGATGTGAAGAGGACGGTTATTCGTGTTTGTACTTCTTTCTCGTGTAGTTTTTGGTGAGCTCTCTTAGTTTACCCACGCTTATATAGAGGCATGATAGTATCTTTGATAGATATTGCGTGTATGGTTCTTTGCGTGTATGATCTACTGAATTAATGTGAAAATATTTTCACACAAAGAAAATTAATGTTAAAATATTTTGCATTTATATTCTCTTTATAATACATGTATCCGTATTGATATCATGATATCTTGCTACGTTTACATTAAATTGATTCTGCTATGTCTTGCATTTATAGAAATGAAAAGGTATTGATTTTGCTATAATCGTACGTAAATGAAGAAAATCGAGCGATCTGTGTTTTCTAAAAAAAATAGTTAGTGATTTTTGCAAAAAAATAATGAAAATGTGTGTTTTCTACAAAGCTATCCATCAATGTGGTAGTTTCTTGCAATTAACTCTATAGAGAACTATCTGATGGATATCCACTTTCTATGCCAATTCGGAAGAAATGTTCGAGGCCCTAGAGGATGCTCAAGGAAACTTTGCAGTCTATATTGTGACTTTACACGTTAATGTAGTTCAAGCCTTCGATGTGCAGTATGTATAACACATCATACTCACCTGACTTATTATTGAGCTTCAATTTAGAACGATTGAATATGAAGTGGCACCATCTTAATTACTCGGTTCTGAAGTGTTTTCTGTTGAAATGCAAAAGCAATCACATACCGACACCAGAAATGAACATATTATCGGTTCGAAATAGCAGTACTATGTGATTGCTTTTCATTTTTTTTATAAAATAGTATTCCCTCTGACATTAGTTTACAGAGGGAGTAAGAGGTAAGTAATAGAGACCTTTTACAGTACATCAAAATAATAATAGCCATTCATTTTATCCATTGAACGGACTAGATTAACCAATACTACCTGTCAATTTGTGTAGTATTTTTTCCGAAATCTGTGTAGTATTTTGTTCCGAGTGGTAAAATGGGAATAACACAATAACAATCCTTTAATTCCTTGGGGGGAAAAACAGTTCAATCCTGGTGCATCCTTCGTAATCTCCCCATTCTAACAAATCGTTCAAGTCTCTCGTTGTCTCATTGAACACACCGTCACCACCACATACTCACGCGCTCCAGTCGCTCAAAAGCTCACCGGCTGCGCGCTGCCGAAATCGACCCGCTGGACGCCGCCGTCCAGGACGTACAGCCTATACGCATCGCTACACATCAACCTGCCGCTTGAGCTAATGAGCGTCTCGGGCCATGAAAGCCTCATGGACAAGGTCTTCGCCGACAACTTGCGCACGTTCCCGAGCCGCCGGAAGGTGCTCTCCTCCCTGCGCTACTTCGTTGAGGAGTCCAGCGTCGCCTGGCGCATCAAGCTAACCGCCGAGGTGATGGACACCTGTTTTGGGGCGCGATGGCTGGCTAGAGGCGGTGAGCGTGCAGGCGCCGTCGGGGCGGCCGGTTGGTCGCTAGGAAGGGGAGATACCCTGCTCCGCAGCCGGAGACTAGGGGCTGCGGCCCCGGCTCACCCCAGTAGTAGATCCGCCATAAGGATCGTAATAATCACAAGATACAAGATTTAGTAAAAGGTTTCACATGAATCACGCTGCTAGAGCAGAGCAAGGTCAGCACTCAGCCGTGTGACTGGGGCGACTGTGTGACGAACGATTCCTAGTGAGGGGCGCGGGGGCGGGATGAGCACCTGGGCAATGGGCTCGGCGGCGGCGGCGGCGCGCGCGGTCTATGAGGCCGCCATGGGCGTTCTCCTGGTAGACAAGGCGAGGGCATGCGGCCGGCTGGCTAGAGGCGGTGAGCGTGCAGGCGCCGTCGGGACGGCGGGGGACATGTGGGCAGCACCTGGCGGTGTCATTTTTGTTATTTTCATTCATTCGGATTAAAATATTAAAAATCCATCTCTAATAAGAAATTACTAATTTGTCCTCAAGCAATATTATAAATGGACGCATGTTAACCCTTTGATCGACTTAATACTAGAGTGTATGTAGATGCTCCCAGAGCCATCCGAGAGAATTAATGAACTGGCCATTGAACTCCACAATTTGGTTTACTACCACCAGATCGATCAGGATACTGTAATTCAGACCAAGAGTCACTTCCAATAGGCCAATAATAAAAAAATGGAGGAGCCGTCACTGACAAGGAGATGTGAGTAGGGTGACGCAGGAGGGGCTGTTAGAGTGCCAGGCAAGTAGAACTTCGAAAGATCAACACTGGATGGGAGACGTGGAGTTGAGACCTCGGCACTGGTGAACACATCGATGATGCGACAGTATCCGTTGCGGTAGTATATGAGATTACCATAGGAGGAGCCAATAAACGCCATCCTCTTCCGGGCTTCTTCTTGAGGGAACCAACAGTGAAGGGAGGTGTTTTGGTTGGCTGTATCAAGAACCTTACATGCGTAAAGATCACGGGAACCGCTGGCAGAAGGAAGAAGAGGACCTTGTACATGAACCATGGGGTTGGATGAGGAGAGGTGGCAATTTTGTGCGGAACGAGGATTTGGAGGAGAAGGCAGAACACCAAGAGGGGCAAAGCCAAGAAGGTCTCGGAAGGAGCCCAGCCGAGCAACGATGGAGGAAGTGAAGCAAGCCATCAGGGAAGTCCAGAGAAAGCGAGGGGGGGGGGGGGGGGGGGGGGCACAGCAGACAGTTTGTTCTGCATGATGTGGTACTGATGGCAAGCTCTGCAAACAACAACCAAAATTCAAGGCAGGCAAAATTGGAACCATGGATAGACAAATGATATTCTCTTTCTTTTTTCAGGCTAATAAGCAGGTGATATTGTACTGGTCAAGAAAATGTATATGTCTATCTTTTTTTTTTGATAAAAAGAATATATTAATATCACAAAGATATCAATCACACCCAGCCTCTACACCAACAAGTTGTCTAAAGACAGCAAGGATGCACACAGCCTAGAAACAGATAAAAAAAGAGAGAAAAGAAAACAAAGATCCCATCGCAATGATGAAACACTCGCAACAGCAACACTCTAACCACCACCGAATACAACACCCGGATGCAAAAGAGATTCTTCAAAAACGACGCCTTCAACAAGGAAACAATGCACAAACATTGTCGTCGCCCGATCAAAGATCTTGAGTTTTCACCCTAAAGAAAGTCCGATTTCACAAAGATAATGCCTTCTGCAAGGTCATTGTCAGGCACAACCAATGAAGGACAGACCTTGGGCTTTCACCCTGGAATCACGACTCGGTACTCGAGCACCATCAAAAATGCAATCCACCTGTGTTGCTGCCCCTCTTGCCAAGGCCACTGCTGCAAGTCATCAACACTCGACACACGGGAAGAACCCGTGTCGCTATTCTTCATCTCCATCAGTACACCTCTCCGCCATTACAAACCTCCGATAGCAGGCAACATGACTTTCTTCACCTCTGTTAATGCCTTGAAAATCTATAGTTAGACATGTTCCATGGCTTCATCAGGATAAGTGAAGCTTCATACAACACCCTCGTGAAGCTTCAGTGGCCGAATATAAGGGAGTGCACGACCGAATCAATTCCGATCTATACATCTAGGGACGCCATGCGCCAATTAGAGGAAGTACCAGAGAGGAAGTCCGGAACTCATCAGTGTCTCGATCGAGGAGGTCCTCATGAAGCAGATCGAGGAGCTCAAAGAACAGCAGGGCAAAACCACCTATATTCTGTCCGAGCCAGCAACCGTGCGCCGCCTGCCGGCTGCGGAGTAGAAGATGAACGCTGTTCTTTGGTACACCCCCCCCCCCCCCCTCTCTAAAAAGTGAAAAGGGCAGTTTCTTCCATTTCTTTTAGGGGCGCTCAAATTTTGCTGAAAACAACCACCCACTGACCAAAGACTGAATCCAAGCGACTTTAACCCAGAATTGCAAAGGTGTCCGGGTCAAAATGCTTGCCTACTCAGATCGATCCACTCGATCTGCTCTAGAGTTCTAGCACTCCTCAGATACCTACCCACAGTGCCACTGTATATCTTACACCGAAATGCACTCAAATGTCCAACCTTTCCAAATCGATTCAAGGAAATGGTGCTTGACGCTGGCAGCCATGGGGTCTGGTCTTGGGCAATTCACAATTCAAGGAAATATCAGTATAGGTGACAGCATGAACAGAAAACTAATAACATGATTAAAAACATGCCACAATACCATGGTCCACACTCTGCAGCATAGTCTTAACAAATTTAAACATAAGTACTGTAGCATATCACAGTTGACAAACACAACTTGCAGCAACGAGCATAGCATTTCGTTTGGTGCAAATAAGAAGAGACAAACTACAAACTTGCTAGTACCAACTCAGTTAAGGCACAGCCACAACTTGGAACAGGTAGAACAAGTCTCTTTTTGCCATATATAGCATGGCACATACATATCTAATTAACTTGCAATTAACAGATTCTGATGCATGCAAAGGCCATATATAGGCATCATCCTTTATTATATATATATGCGGAAATCAGTCTCGGCCTCCTGCACCCCGAACGGAAATCTCAGAAGAAGCTGGTAGTGCGGCGAGTTGTGGTCGAGATGGGTCACTGGCCACCAGAGTAGAACATGCTCGGGTACAGCCACAAAGGCGAAGGCCTGCATTCAAGCCAGAACGGCGACAGCCTGCGTTCAAGCCAGAACGGCGACGGCCTGCGTTGAACCCAAGAAAACCATGGTTCCGAGCTCATGCAAGCAAGCGACCAAGCCGGCAGCACCGGCGCGCCTCCTGCATTGAGTTCAACCTGCGGTGCGTCCTGCCCGTGATCTGGCACACCTACATTGGGCGGTGTGTCCTCCACAGGATCCGGCCTGCCACACAGATAGTGTATAGTCCACCGGCACCGCCTAGAGTCAGGGTCGGCATACAACACGATGTTGCCCCCCAATCCAAATAGTTCCGAGCTCATGCAAGAAAGCGGTGTGCTCTTTGCTTCCCCCCCTAGAAAGAGTACCCAATTGTCCATCTTCTCCACGGCCATCCATGTTGCTGGCTCGGTCGACATGTCGAGGCGGTATACCTTATTAAAAGGCAAAGTTGCGAAAATGAGAAGCATGCCACCACAGACCACCAGCTTTTTACCAAGCCAATCTACACTCGGGTCCTGGAACTTGGTTGGTATCTCCTCTACACCAAGCTGAGGGGCCAGCTGCAGAGCGTATAACCTCTCACGGCCATCCGAGACAATGAACTTCCCATTGAATTCCACAATCTGATTTATTAGCACCCGACCAGGAAGCTGGACTTGGGACCAAGACTCGCTTCCAATAGGCAAATCAAACAGGGAGAAGTTGTTAATGACAAAGAGATGTGAGTTGGGTGATTCAAGGGGGGACGTCAGAGTGCCGATCAAGTCGGATGTCTCACGTCCAACACTGGATGGGAGACGTGGAGTCGAAACCTCCACGCCGGTGAACACATCGACGATGTGACAATATTCATGGCAGAAGTAGATAATATTACCATAGGATGAGCCAATAACTATCATCTTCTCCGTAGTTTCCACAGGAATCCGACAGCGAAGGGAGGTGTTTGGGTTGGCTGGATCGATAGCGACACATGTGTTTAGCTGATGGTAACCATTGGTGGTAGCAGGAAGAACAGGACCCTGTGCACGTACACGGGGTTGGATCAGGAGAGGTGGAAATGTTGTGCGAAGCATAGATTTGGATGGGTACGAGGAGAAGGCAGCACGCCAAGAGGGGCATGTTGCTGCAAAGCCAAGAAGGTCTCGGAAGGAGCCCAGCCGAGCAACGATGGAGTGAAGCAAGCCATCAGGGAGGTCAGCCCAACCTTGGGGTCCAGAGAAAGCAGGGGGTCTGGGGAGAGAGACAACAGAAAGTTTGCTGGGGCTTTGCATGTTGTGCTTCTGACGGCAAACCCTGCAGACAATAAAAAAAATCAAGGCAAGCAAATTAGAATTCTATGCTGATGAACAAACGTGAGAAGAATAGCGTGTTAACTAGAAGCATGGATAAGCATATAATAATCTGAACCATGGGTAAGCACTAAGCAGATGATATTGTGCAGGTGAGACATATATGTCTATGTATCAAAGAAATGCTATGTACCAGGAATAAGAAGCAAACCTCTGCAAGAAATAGAAATTAAAGGCAAACAAATTAGAATTCATTTTCTAAAAACAAAGTTAGAACAGTAAGCTAATTAAGAAACACGAGACAGATATCGTGTTAACTACTAGTAGAACCCTGGATAAGCACATGACATTCTGCAGGTTAAATATATATAAATATATCTATCTATCAAAGAAACTTGTTCTGCACTAGGAATGAGAATCATGGATGAATATACGATATTTTTCGGATGAAATTTATGCATACCAATCAATCAAACTTATTATACAATACAGATAACAAATTTGATCTGATTACATTTTGGTGTGTCGTCATGTCGTGTTCAGATTCAGAATAAGCTAGTGGCACCCAGGACAGGAAGAAACTTGCTTATGGAAATGTCTCGCTTCAGTTGGAAGTGTTAAATTACCTAGTAGTTTTTTATTTTTGTGAATTGTGATGCACATCTGTACATTCAGAATATGAGATTAATTCTAACAAGAGTGTAGTTCTTCTAACCTAACAAACAGTGGCCTACCTGTCTAAACTACAGCCTAGACCTGTGACCTACTGCATCCTAAGTACACATTACTCTTGTAAATAGTTTGACAGCTACAATACTTGGCACATATCCATATGGGCGTTGGACGGCCCAGATAATGGCCATCGGAACCCCCCGAACTTGCCGCACCTTCCCCCTCTGCAAGGTCCTGATGCTCCTGTCAACGTCCGTGGTGAGCATCACATACATCGCCGGGCTGAGCACACCGGGCGGTTTCTGGGACAGCACCTGGGGCAGCCACCGCCCAAGCGACGTGATTCTCAAGGTCCACCACAACCTGCGCCCTGACGGTGTTCCTACTCTGCAACACCACGACGTTCGTGGCTTCCTTGCTGATCATCACCATGCTGCTAATTGACAAGAAGCTCCACGAGGAAACGGCATGGTCTCTTGAGCTCTACGCACTCTATGCATGCATCGTTGTCGGCCTCATCGGCGCCTACATAGCTAGCAGCTGCAGGCAGACCCACACCAGCGTCTCAGTGGTCATCCTCATCCTGGTTGCCGCCTGTCTGCCATAGCCATACATCCTACTCCAGTATTTCAATATTGCTACACTGGTTCCAGTTTAAGTAGTTCACCTAAGCGACCTGATGCATATCGGGAGAATTCGAGAATGATAATATCAGGTACTCGGAGCACAAATCCTCTTCGCTCTCAATCGTACCAGCTTGCAATTAAACTCCGTTTCTTCTTTGCAATCATCAATCACATGGCATTATTTCCAGTTCGCAACAAGTGAAGTGAACTGAACTCAACTCTGTTTATTTTTCTTCTACAATGAATGAATGCGATGCTAGGAAGGCTCTAGGCAAGTGTCGCTCTTTTGGTCAACTGCTTGCCACTCTTGCCGCCACCGTCACCTACACAGCGGGACTGGACCCACCAGGTGGCCTTTGGCAGGACAACGGCGACGGGCACATGGTCGGCAACCCCAAATTCCTCACGACCAATGCTAGGCGATACAAGGCCTTCTTCTACTGCAACTCGATTGCCTGCCTGGCCGCCTTGGTGGCCATCGTGGTGATCCGATAGGGGATTCCGATTCTGGTCAAGCACCGGGTGTTGGTGCAAGCCATGATCTATCATACATGTGATCATCTTAGCTATCTCCAATCTCTCTAACCCTGCTCTAGCTCTACCTCTTTTTTAGTTTTGTATAGTCTAGATCAACTGGAGTATGCATGGTGACATGGTTTGTCGACTGACTAGAGGCATCATGGCTCATGTGAGTGCATCTTAATCCAATAATTATGCATGTTACGTGATGTTTCCTGATCCTAGGAGCACCCTATGTCTCGTGAGAACTTGAATGGGAAGTGTGTGAATTGAAATTACATTTGTATTCGAGAAACAGAAGCATTTATTACCACTCAAACATACGGAAAAGAACAAAGAGAACTAAACCAAGGGAAACGGATATCGATAATATCTCACAAGTGATCTGAGTTAGAGATCGTGACCTTCCGCCTCCTTTGTTCGTCTGTGGCGGTGTAGGAGGGAGGTCTCCTTTCTTCGTCTGTGGCAGTGTAGGAGGGAGGTCTGGGGTGCCGGGGCGGCGACCCTGGTGGTGGGAGTCACGATGCTCGCGGCTCGAGTGCGGGCTGGCGACCATGGCCATGTGGGCGGTGTGGTCATCGGTGTGTGGCGTCTATTTGTTGTCTTGGAAGCGGAGAGAGAGTCGGGGTGTAATGCATGGTGGGCCGACGGTGGCGTTTTTCGCGGACGTCGCTCCCATCCTGAAGGTGTCATCCTGCTACTCTCCTCCTTCAGATTGCTCCCGGTGGAAATCATAATCCATTAGGGTCGGGTGGCGGTGGTGCTCGTTACCATTTCCTTCCTGAAGGCGCCATCTTGGAGTCCATGGTTGTATCTTACCTTCGGTGTGTGTGTTATGTGGTGTCGATTGTATGCTTTAGTTGTTTGGTCATGGATTTATCCATAAAACGGCGCGAGAGCCTTTTTTGGTAAATCATTTCCACTTATTTCCGAACTTACAAAGTCACACGCTTAACGACTAGTAATTTGTATATTAGGAAATCAATAGAGAATGATAAATGAGATTCAAAAGTGTTTCAAATAGTTTCAGGAGTGCTTCAAACATAGTTGCCAAGAATCGGGGTCATTCGGATCGAGGAACGAGGAACGGGGTCGCGGGTCGTCACCCCTCCGGGACGAGGTGCGACGTCGGGCATACCTCTTTCGGATGTCATTTTGCGACGTGGATCGTGATCCCGATAATCATGGGTCGATGAACCAATATGATACAGGCAATGGAGGGAAATAATTCTATTGGTTTCCTTCAACAGATTATGATTTTACCGTGATTCTTTCCTTTCCTAATACTGCAAAGAGGGGGAAAACTCGCCGAAAATGTCGCATGTACCACAACGACAACTTCCTATTAACCCCCCCCCCCCACCACCACCACCACCACCACCCACCCACCCACGAAGCATTAATCGAAAGTTTCCACAAACCTCGTTGGGTCGCAGTTCCTCTCCCCAGGGGCGGACCCACGTTGGGCTGAGTGGGGGCCTAGGCACCCACTCAATTTTTAAAATTCCTACATTAAAGCCCATAGTTTTACTTTTTTTAGCAGGAAGACCATAGTTTTACTATACGCCCCCCCCGGTTAGCATTAGAATAAGGCCCCCACTCATTTGGGCCCCACTGATTTTTTGGGTTGGGTCCGCCCCTGCCTCTTTCCACCGAAGTCATGCCTTCCCTTCCCTAATCCCGACCACCAGGCAACCAAGCCTTGGCCAGCGATGGAGGCGACGGCTACAATTGAACTAAGCAGGGCAAGGCGTTGTGAGAGCTCCTAGCCGACATATGCAGTAGTGCTAGGAGAGTGCCATGCGGCAGCTCAATGAACGAATGGCAGACGAATGGTCTCCAAGACCTTGCACAAAGAGTGGATTGTGTACACTTCCATGAACCAGGAATTCTAGTAATCTTGTTATTGTCATCTTGCTTTTGCTGATTTGGGATCTTCACATCGATTTGGTTCACGAACCAACCACCGATCCCAGCCGACCCCATGTCGTTCCTTACATTTGATCTGGGTAGATCAACCCCGGGTCAGGGAACGTACCATTGTACCGCGAACAAGGCCGCTATGGCTTCAAATGGTCCCAGGAATGTCCCGGAGGTGCCAATAGTGTATCGAAAGTACATGTGAAGGTCTTGTAATATTTATGAAAGATTCAAATGGTTCACAAAAATGTCCAAAAGTTATAGCATGCAAAAAACCTTGAATAGGCCCAAGGGGTCCCTCATGGGCCAATAGGGGTCCAATAGGGAATGCCCCTATTTATGGAAGGGGGAACCGAATGAGGGAGGAATGGGTTCTCCCTTAGTTCGGCCAAACCAAAGAGGAGGGGCTCCTCTTCTCCCTCAAGTCGGCCCTTATCCCCGACCCCCACACCCCCGAGCGCGCGGACCCCGACACAAAACACACAAAGATCACTTTCCAAAATTTCTATGCATGGACTAGACCCTCCACAGCAATTGATTTCTTGCCAAAAATATCACATGCTAATTAATTTCCCATTGTCAATTGATTTAATTCCATAAAAAAGATGCATGTTATATCTTACAAGTGTGCACTCTTGTACAGGTTGATTTAAATCTTGTGCATTTGAGCATATGGATATCAGCATTGGTATGTCTACATCATATTATTACAGTGTGCCGCTTTTTAAGGCCGGATGGAAATTAAGCAATGTGATACTTGCTCCAACTATTACGCATCAAGGGCGAGCATAACTAGCTTTTCCAGTCCAGTTTACAAATTACAAAAATTAAATGGTACTACAGCATCAACCAGATCAAAACCAAACATACTAACAGAATAACCAGTATAGCATAGCTGTTTACCTACTATTTGTTTTTGGCATGGCAGATATCCAGTTGCAATAGTTAGATGGCGCAGTTATACCGAAATATGCCATTATCTTCATATCATCTGATGCATTCAGGGTTCTACACATACATATACACACTTCTCTAGATGCAGTGAAAATCGAGAAGACGTTCTGTTCAGCCATTCGCATACGTACGTACTTGTCAGGTTTTTAACAACATCCAATCTAGTAGTCAGTTGCACAAATCACTAGGATGATGAGGCACAAAACTAAAATGCAATGGCCCCGGCCCTTCTGTTAGCTACCAAATGGAGATTCATATCTTCACAAGGATGTACACTTAAAACATACAAAAAAAGACTCAAGTAAGCGCAGAACATGTACACTTGGTAAAACATGGGAGGTGGTGACCATCACAGAAGAAGCATAGGAGGTCAAGTACTACTTAGTGGATGATTAAACAGAGATCACAGCTGAAATTTGGATGACCCAAACCAACAGCATGAGACTTGACTAATAATTCTAGTAAGCTCGTGGCACTACCATCACCAAAAACGTTAAAACTTACCAAGTTCAACAAACTAACTACATAAGCGGAAGGGAGCACACATGCGCACAGAATTCTTTCTGAGCCACAAAGAACATCTCGGATCCATGCAGCAAATATATTATTCTTTGCTCTCTGCAGCAAAGGGGGTCTTAGAAGAAGCTGTACTGCGGCAAGCTGTGGTTGGGCCACATCATTGGCCAACAGAGTAGAGCATGCTTGGATACAGCCAGATCGGCGGAGCTGGCATCAATCAGTAGAACTTGTTATGCAATAAAGATAACAAATTCAATCTGATTACATTTCGGTGTGTCGTCGTGTCGTGTTCAGATTCCGAATAAGCCAGTAGCACCCAGGACAAGAAGAAACTTGGATAACAAATTGTTATGCAGGTTAAATATATGTATAGATATATATCTCTATATATAGACACGATTTAGTGTGTTTGTTCTGATTACATTTTGGTGTGTCGTCATGTCGTGTTCAGATTTAGAATAAGCTAGTGGCACCCAGGACAGGAAGAAACCTGCTTATGGAAATGTCTCCTCCAATTGAAGTGTTAAACTAGAGATTTTACTCCCTCTGTTCACAATTACAAGATCCAATTGAAATGTTAAACTACAGATTTTACTCCCTCTGTTCACAATTACAAGATGTTCTAAAAACAGGGTCTGAATCTGAACAAAATCCACTCGATCTACTCATACACTACATATGTGGCCACGCACCAGAAACTCCTAAAATATATCCAGCCGTGCCAGATCGATTTAAGGGATTACAAAATAACGAGGGGAGTGCTATCGGAGGACACGTACCTGAAAAATTAAGGGATGAACTAACCAAGAATCGATGGGATTCATCCAAGGAAGTGGAGAAAACAAGAACAGTAAATGGATCTAGCGCTTTGGTGCAAGGGGCGGGAGATGGAGGTCGGACCTCGTGGATGGGGAAGGAGAAGCGGTGGCCGGCTGTTGCGGACGTATTCTCCGGCGGTGCGGTGTCGCCGCCGGCGAGGATCCGGTCTCTCCGGCCGGGGTTTTTCCTCCTCTAGGGCCGGTGTCAGCGCCAGTCCACTGCTGAAACTGAAGCCAGCCTCGTTTCCGGGTTCAGTTAACCAACGACTCAGATTTACCCGAGCGCAGACTGCCAGATCAACGGTGGACAAGCATCTATGGTTACCGTTTTAGAGCATCTCCACCTGCCCTATTTTAGGCACGGAAAAAACTTTGCTGTAAATTTTAGGGTAATTTTTTTAAGGCATAAAAATATGTATGTCTTCAACAACTGGCCGACCTTATTATAAAGCACAACAATTTCAATAACAACCCACAAAATAGTTGCCGCACTATATTTTTTGTCCACAATGTGCATACATATTGTAACAAACAAAGCATCAAACTCATTAAAATTCATCGATCAACAACAATAAAATCACTATACGATACACAACATCAAATTTAACACACAATTATTCATCATAGTTCATCAACAATAAAAAATAAAAGCAGGCATCTTGTGCAATGTTTTTAGGCCAGGATGCCCTTATATGCCAAAGGAGGGCACTCGCCAGCCCTAGGGGGTGTGGCAGGTGTGCTTGGTCATCTGGTGGCCCTCCGGGCCCATCCTTTGCCTTCGACCTTTTTTTTAGTACTTTGGTTCTCACATTTTTTGTATTTTTTGGTCCCTAGAAAATGTGGTTTTTTTTTCTGATTTTTCATTTTTTGCATGTTTTCCACATGTTCGGTCTTTTTTTGGAAATTTCTATCTTCATGTGTTACATGCAAAATTAGGAGAAAACTGTTATAATTGAGAAATAATGTGAAGAATATCAATGATAAAGAGCAATATATAGTAGGAAATTGTAGTGCAAAATGAACATATCATCGACGTAGATGCTCATCGGTCACAAGGTCATATAAACCCTTGCATGTAGTAGGTTGCATCGGTCACGAGGTCATATAAACCCTTGCATGTAGTAGGTTATGGGTAACACAGGGAATACCTCTTGAGCCAAGGGCAAGGGCATCGACAAGCATAGAAGGGTGAAAGACTTGGATTTAGACCTGGCCACACACATCATGGATGTGAAAGGTTACAAATATGGCTGAAAGACTAAGTTAATAGCTCATGGGTAAAGTAGTGCAACTCTGTAGAGTGTTAAATGAATTGTGGCTTGTCTCACATTGATCTGCGTAAGATCTGCGAACGCGGCGAAAAAGTAGTATGTTGGAGATTCTAGCAACCCATGATTTAATTAAACATGACTTCTACAAGGTTTTTGCAAAGCGCGTTGTTGTGATCTATTTGATCTCAGTAGTAGTAGTAGTATAGTGCATATCCACCTTACAGTAATTGTGAAGTAGTTGAGCACCTCTTGTACTCATCTCCTTGTATTTGTGATCTTCAGAATCTAAATATTTGGAGGACATGCCAGACGACTCCAACATTGTCAGAGACTACTCCTATCAGGAGCCAAATTTGTCAAGCGGGGTCAGAGGAGGAGTCAACTACTACATCCCATATGGTAACGATAGTGGAGGGGAAGAGTCAAAACATCAAGAGTACTCTTTCGATACCAATAGTTTGAACGTTTGGTATTGCATACACTATGCTCTAGTGCTCAACTTCGAGGAATATAAGATTCATGAGACGGAATCTTATCGACATTATACCAAAGACTAGCATGCTACACCACGCCGGTATGCAAGTTTGCCACATGATAGTAGACTCTAAACATACACTCATCTACCACCTTGCTGCTAGCAACTTGTAACTACCTACCTCATTGTCCCAGTCATCTTTTGCAAATCACGTACTCAACATCACATTTTTTCCCGATCGGAGCAATGCCTTTTCATTGGAGAAAAGTGTTTGGTTTATGCTCCGCAACAACAACCTTCATTGTTTTGTCAGTGTGCTCTAATTTTAGCACCGGAGTTGCCTGATTAAGATAGGGATTCAAATGAAGTGTTATTTCCTTTTTCCTTTAGAAAAAGAGGGTGAAAACCCCTAGTCTATGCGTCTGATACACATGGAGCATGATCCATGTGAGGTGCGATTTTTTATATTTTGAGGAAGGAAATTAATGAATCAATATACGATGATTAATAGTACTAAATAAATGACAAGATTTTGTGGAGGACCACAAAAAGTAGTACTACCACACATGGGAGTATGTGGTTTCAGTGAGTGGAGTATTTTAACATGGACCTAACCAGACGGAGGCCTATGGTCTCAGACAGTTGGATCTGGTAGACAATGGAGTGCGGGGAGTGAAGGGGAAGGGAAGGATCGACGTGACGCGACGTCTCCATTGCTACCTCAACAGACGAGCAAGATGGCGACCTCGTGCTCCTCCCACCAGCTCACCGTTGCGGCGACGGGGGTCTTCGAGTTTCCCTCGGTGGCCCTCACTTCGGACATGGCAGACTCCTCGTCCCCGCACGACGTTGGCGCTAGCAGTGCAACCAGGAAGATCATCGTCACCCGCATCGTCCGTGTTCTCTCACTCGCTCTCGATCGCATCGAAATCTCCCAGTCTAAGGTACCCCCCCCGCTAGTCCCCACTTCCTTTCTCTCTTGCGTTCCAGATCTGGTCGTTCCCGTTTGCGTGCAAGGTCAACGAGAACCGCATCGCTCCCCTAACACCCTCGGCGCAAAGGGTTCGCTTGATTAGTACGATTTGATGGGAGATCATCTGATCCTATAGCGTCACCATGATAGGCTGACGCGGCACAAGTGGGGTGCAATCTCGAGCAAACCCAAAGAGAAAGGAAGCTATAGAAAACTTGAGTTATCAAGAATTACAAGTGGTATCCTGGATAAAATGATTCTCTTTTCATTGTTTGATAGACCGAACTCATGGCCGATTAATTCGTTATAATAAAGCATTATCGAATTTTAGTTTCTTAGTACTATTCCAACATTATACTCGAATAAGGCAACATAAATTCATTTGCCTTTACTTATTTCTTTACAAAGTTATTTTGCGATCTACTAACATCAGATCGGTTTACGCGTTGTCGTACCTTCCATTCACTTTCCCTTGCCTCGCTTTATAACTGGTGCCTACCCGGTTATCGTAAGTTTTCATCTTTCTATTTTTTACCCAACGATCAAGGCCACGGTCTCACCATATACAAAAGGTCATGTTTTCGACCCCTAATCTCGTGTTCTCCCCTTCGCCTTACGCGAAGCTTTCAGAGTGCCGCCGCCAATCTGGACCAACATGAGCGTTTACATGCCCTCCCTTCCCCACTCACAAAAGGTACACCGCCGCTGGTCCATAGGTGCACACTTGACACACACTTTTGCGGCTAGCAGCCCATAACAACCTAGCTCGTGATCACAACTATCTTACAAATCAGGTACCCAACGAATTGTATTTTTCTTAGGAACCAAACAGAACCATGCCTTTCACTGGAAAAAAGATGTATAATTTACGCTCCACGATAAACAATCTTCGTCGGTTTATCACCTGCTTTATTCTGTATCACAGTTGTTTGAGCAAGGTTGAGATCCACTTAAAGCAACGCCCCCTCCCCCTCCCTAAAAAGAAGGTCTTACCCTCGACTATACCTGGTCATTAGTAGCCCGCTATGGACGACCCGATGGGATCCGGCCCGAAAATCTCGGGTCGGGGCGGGCCGAGCTTGCACATCGGGGCGGGCTTAGGCCTTACATTCAGGCTAAATAAACAGGTCGGGCCGAGCTCAGGTTTACAAGAAATGTGAATTAACAAAGGATCAGACCGGGCCAGTCATGCCTTATCGGACTCGTGCCCGGTTTTTGCAGACCGATGGTCAGGCTCGGGCCTGGATTTTTTCGCAACGGGCTTTCTTAGGCCAGGCCCGTCCCAAGAAATGCACAGGTCTACCCTCGACCCATGTATCAATATTCATCCAAAGCATGGTCTCTACATCTAAAAAATGATAATAAAAAGCATGATCTTCACATGAAGTTTATGCTATTTTCTCTTTCAAAAAAGAAAAGTACTCAATCAATACATGACGATGATGATTAATACTCGCTACAAAATGTAAATGGCAAGATGATTTATCCATGGAGGAACACAACACCACCAACAACATCAAGAACAACCACAAACACATAGGAGGAGGAGGAGGAGGATAGGGGGGTATGTGGTTTTAGTGCAAGTATGGAGTGTTGTTATTAGCATCATCAATAACATAATCAGTCAGGGTCAGAGGGAACAGAAGAGAAGACACACTCGGTTCCCTCTTGACGACAGTGGAGCACGGAGAGGAGAGGGGGAGGGATCGATCTCGGCGAGCTGGCGACCCCGCGCTCCTCCCACCACCTCGCCGCCGCCGCGGCGCTCGCGGCGGCGGGGGTCTCCTACCCGCCGCCGCTGCCCCCCACGCCGCACGCCTCCTCCTCCTCCTCCACCTCCCCGCACGACGCCGGCGCCGGCGGCGCCGCCCGGCAGATCGTCGACTCCCTCCTCGCCCGCTTCCTCCCGCTCGCCCGCCGCCGCATCGAGACCGCGCAGGCACAGGTGATCCCCCGCCCGTCCATGCCCCTTCCCCTCTCACGCTCCCCCGATTCCGTGGCCTCCGGCCGTTCCCATTTGCGCGCGAGGTCAACGAGAACCGCACCTCGCCGCTCCAATAGCACCTTGTCCGCCGCGTAGGGTCCGCTTGAGCAGGCCGATTGTGCCGGCGTTGGCCACGGCGGGCCGACGCGGCTGAATTTAGATTCAGCTCCTGACCTAACCGGCGTTGTACGAGCCTCCTGCTCGCATGGCGGAAATGCTCAGTGTCAATTAGGTTTCCCAAGGCCTGATTAACGCTCTGAAGCATCGCCCCCTTGGCCTCGTTGCGCCGGCGTACTAAAAATTCTGAGATTTTAGCCGCTCCTGCTCATGTGTAAAACGCTCGCTATTGCCGATACCTCGTGTGTGCTGGCTTGAGAGCATTGGGCACTCGTTTCATCGCGCCAAGGTTGAGTTTGGGTTTAGCTCATGACCTAACCTATGCGCGCTTCCTGCCCACACGGCAGAAATGCTTTGCGTCGATTGGGTCGCAAAGGCCTGATCGATGTTCTTGGACCGATGCGCCGCAACCGATCTACTCGTGCCAGAATTTCAGTTGCTCCTGCTCGCGTGTGGCGCGCTGGCTATTACCGAAAAAACGCGTTTGTGACACTTGTTCGTGTATGCTGGTATATTAATTATTCGATTTGTCGCCCAGGGCGTGCTGCTATTTCTTTCAGAATGCCGGTTTCTTGTAACCATGTACTTTTCATTACTGGAGTCTGTTACAATGTACATTTCACCACACCGCCCAAATTACAGCTATGCTTTAAGATTTCCGCCTTCCGCTCTTTCCGAAAGAATAGAAGAACTACTATATTTGCACATTCCACTGTTAAACGTTAGACATGTCTTTACCATCCAGACCAGCATCATGCCGCGTGGTATGTCCCATAGAAAATTCTATAATGTACTAAACTCTGTGCAACCCTATTTTCCCCCTTAATAAGCAGGATGGGCAATACCTACGGCCTTCTGATCCGAGCTATGAGCAAGTACTTGATTCACTTGCAATGGTTGCGAGGCACACACCTTTACCTCTTTTGGAAGCTCTTCTTCGGTGGAGAGAAAGGTATGCTAATCGTTAAGATTTTGATTTATTTTACACGTGCTTTCAGCTTTGTTCCTTACTCCTACTCTAGAAACTCCCTGCAGTCTTGTACTTTTTACTAAAGTTTTGTACACCATTATTCCGCAGTGAATCTCCAAAAGGTGCCCATGATGCCTCAACATACCAAAAGAAGGTATGTTCTTAACCGATCATCTATTTTCCTTACAAAGAACCACATTCTCTTCCACTGTAGGCTGTATGCTCAATAAACATCACCAGATATGCATTCAGTAGATTATCTTATGGTTACAGACCGTCACTAGCAAACAGTTTCATACCTGATCTCTCAAACATCTTGCAATGCATTCCCCTGTTTAAAATATTCTTGGATCTATCCTTTCCTTTGCCCAGCTTGCTGTCGAGTGCATATTCAGCTCAGCCTGCATTCGATTTGCTGAGTATTGCCCACAAGAGGGAATTACAGGTTACTTCTTTTGCCGTTGTTTGTGTGAAGTCTTTGCTCACTTGATTTCCTTTTAAAATAGTCGGCTAACTTATCCATTATTTTGTCCAGAGAAACTTTGGCTTGGCTTGGAAAGTTTCGTATTTGACTGGCTAATTAATGCAGACAGGTGAGAGTTTACTGCCTTTCTAAATGCAGTTTCTTATATGGTAATAACATGGCAATACCAGGTTGTGAAATCTTAAAGCAGAATGCTGTACATTGAACATCTAATACTTAGCAAATGAAGAAAAACTTTTCTCTTTAAAATTAATAACAAAATGCATTGAATATGCTGAATTCAACTTGGTGACCCGTCCAATCAGCTAGTAATCAGTCAGTTAATCGGCTACTCGGCTAATTTTTTGAGCATTGGAACAGCACATAAATAATATGTATGCAACACCTATATGCTGTCTTATTTTGTTTGCATGTGCCAAGTTCCTCGAAATCGTGGTATACAATTTGTTTCTTGATTGCCATAAAAAGGAAACTTATGTACTTATGGATGCTGAGCCCCTTCCTACCTTATTTTCCTTCTCCAGGGTTGTTAGCCAAGTAGACTATCCTTCGTTGGTTGATCTGCGAGGTCTCCTCTTAGATCTTGTTGCTCAACTCTTAGGAGCTTTATCACGTATCAGGTATGTTTCTTAATGTATGCTACTGCCATGGATTAGGGGGACATCTATCTCTCTGTCTAAGCTACTGAGTATTCTGATTTCATGCAGGTTTAGTTCTGTGACCGAGAGGTTTTTTATGGAGCTTAATAATCGCCGTGTTGATACTCCTGTTGCTAGAAGTGAAACACTCAATATTATTAATGGGATGCGCTACCTCAAATTGGGGGTATGATCATACAAAGACTACTTCATTGTTCAATATTTGTTCCAGTTTATAAGGATTCAAAGTGCATGGCATGACCCATGTGATTTATTCTGGCATCACATATAGAAACTTGTCGTAGCCATTTCATATCTTAGAAAGAAATATAGAAACTTCCTAAGAATTTCATTAGCTAGCATGCTACAGTGCTCCAATTCCTAAGCCAATTCCTCCCAAACTGTAGATCAATACCTAGATGCATATGAATCACCTAAGCTTCTACTGTTCTACATATATACACTGAATTCTGCCCCCTCCCCACAATTTTGTTCCCAAATATTTGATTACACAAGAAAGATTTATGCTCCAGTCATTTCATCCTCCGTGAATTTTTTTTGTTGGATAACAAGGCTGCATGGAATACCACAATGTTGTTTTTGGCTTATGTATGCTCCCTTAATTTATTTGTCCAGGTGAAGACAGAGGGTGGGCTAAATGCTTCAGTATCCTTCATCGCAAAAGCAAATCCTCTAAATCGACCTCCAAACAAAAGAAAGAGTGAATTGCAACATGCTTTGTGCAACATGCTCTCAAGTATACTGGCCCCACTTGCCGAGGGAGGCAAAAATCATTGGCCTCCTTTGGGTGTGGAACCTGCATTGTCACTTTGGTATGATGCTATTTCTCGAATAAGAGGCCAGCTCATGTATTGGATGGAAAAGCAGAGCAAGCATATTGCTGTAAGTTTATGTCATTTTATTTGTACAATTGAACATCCGCATTTGTACAAAAATTTGTATGTGTTGATTTAGTTTCTTAATCTTCTTCTTGTTGCTCACTTTGGTACCTCACAAACTTGACCTTCCTAAAGTTTCTTATTTTATGCGCCCAGAAAGTGGCAACTGTCTTATTATGAACATTGTCTTTACACTTTTTACTTTCCACAAGTTTTTTTCCTATTTTTTTTATCTTGGATAGAGACTACCACCTTCTCAATTGGAAGAAATATTAGATTCTATAAATGGTCCTAAACTCTTTCCAGAAGATTTACTTTATCAATCAAATCACTCACTTTATTCAAATGTTTTTCCAAATTTATTTGCTTGCTGGCATGAGGATTTAATGGCACAGGACTGAGATTTTCTTAAATTGTTCTGTAAATTTTTAGTGTGTTAACGAATTGTGGGTTTTTATGGTTATGTGTGGATAAGGTGTTTTCACTGTTGTGGATGAATTTAGGCAATAAACTCCTCTCACTCTCGTTATTTACGTGACATGCTAGTTTCTGACTTCTTGTTGCACCACATATTTTCCTATTTATATTTAATGGTGAATCTTCTTTTCAGGTTGGATTTCCACTGGTCACTCTTCTACTTTGCGTTGGTGATTCCCAGACGTTCAACATTAACTTCTCTCAGCATTTGGAGATCCTCTATAAGTATCTTAAGGTAATTTATGTGTACACATTATGAGAACAAGATTATCATGTCATACTATCTTACTAATCAATATTTTTGTATTGTTCTTTTTCTCTTTATAATAGAGGTTCTGATTTATGAAACTTATGTTCTTCCTTTGTGCTGCATGAATCATACTTATGATTGATTGTTTATTATACAGGATAAGAATCATCGATCAATGGCATTAGATTGTCTCCATCGGCTGGTAAAATTTTATGTAAACGTTTATGCAGATCATCAGCCCAGAAATCATGTGTGGGACTATTTAGACAGTGTGACCTCTCAATTGCTGACCGTGTTGAAGAAAGGATTACTGACTCAAGATGTCCAGCATGATAAACTTGTTGAGTTTTGTGTGACCTTAGCTGAGAGCAACCTGGATTTTGCAATGAATCATATGATACTTGAACTGCTAAAACCAGATAGTCTGAGTGAAGCAAAGGTTGTTGGTCTTAGGGCTTTGCTTGAGATTGTTGTTTCTCCATCAAATCAACAAATTGGCTTGGAGGTTTTCCAAGGTAACATGGTTTTGGCAGCAGTATCAGTTTTTAGAACTTAATTATTTTGTGACAATATGGTAACCAGTATCATATTTACTCTGTATTTTCAGTGTATGGTATTGGCCACTATGTTCCGAAAGTCAAGTCAGCCATTGAGTCAATTTTAAGGTCTTGTAGCAAGGCTTATAGCCTAGCCCTTCTCACATCATCAAAGGCTACAATTGGTATGTTGCTACTTATCATCAATTCATTGTATGTAGCAAATGTTCAATATACTGCTAAGTTCTATCGTTTCTATGTATTTATTTTGGACCTCTTTTGGACCATAGTGCTACTGAAAATTGTGAAAGAGAGCAGCAAATACTTTAATCCATTTGCTATATCTACCCCTGATTTCTAATATCGTATTTTCAGATAACGTAACAAAGGATAAATCTCAGGGATCACTCTTCAGATCTGTGCTTAAATGTATACCATACTTGATAGAAGAGGTGGGGCGTAATGATAGAATGACTGAGATTATACCTCAACATGTGACAAGTATTGACCCTGTTGTCCGTGAAGAAGCCGTGCTAGTTTTGAACAGGATCGTACGATTTCTACCAGATCGTCGGTTTGCTGTGCTGAAAGGAATGTCTACTTTTATCCTGAAACTCCCTGATGAGTTCCCTATTTTGATTCTCAATTCACTGGGACGCCTAGTAGAGCTTATGCGGTTGTGGAGAGCTTGCCTCTCCGAGGAAGTTCTGACAAAAGATATGCAAAGTTTTAAACGTTCTAGTCTAGGAGGCGATACACTACAGAGATCTCCTTTTCATAGGTCCAAAGATATATCTGAATTTCGTGCCTCGGAAATGGATGCGGTTGGTCTTGTCTTTCTCAGCTCTGCTGATGTTCAAATACGGCTTACAGCTCTGGAGTTATTGCGATGTGTTAGATCTCTAAAGAATGATCTGAGAGATTACTCAGCAAATGAATGGGGTGACAATAAACTGAAACTTGAACCAGAACCAATATTTATCATTGACATCATAGAGGAAAATGGGGTGAGTTTCTTATATCATTGCTTGTTGGATTTAAGTTTGTTTGAGCTGTCAGAAGACTTGTCTGAAATGCAACATTTTTAACTGAAAGCAAAATATTTAGTGACGATGTTTCTTTCCTCTAATATTCTTGCGGTTTATACCTACACATTCCCAACAGAGCCTTAAAATTTCCATGCTTGATCACATAAGTAAATATTTGTAATTTTGCAGGAAGACATTGTTCAGAGCTGTTATTGGGATCCAGGGCGACCTTATGATCTGAGACGTGAGATGGATCCCATCCCTTCTGATGTGACACTTCAATCCATCTTGGAGAGCGTTGATAAAAGCAGATGGGCCCGCTACCTCAGTGAAATTGTGAAATATGCGGCTGAACTTTGCCCTGCCTCTGTGCATGTTGCAAGGCAAGAACTCTGCTCTTCTTCTGGAATTATTTTCTATAGTCTTTTTAGGAAAAGTCTGATCATATTATCCACTATATCGTTCATGCAAAGAGAATAATCACAAGTTGGTACCGTATTCCACACCAATTGTTTGCCGTCTTGCCAAGCAATTCAAACTAACTCATGAGTGACTTCATTACAGTCTCTTGTAATCCTGTGCACTTGCTTGCGCCTTAGAATTGTTGCTGTATATATGATTTAGTTTGTTAATATGCTAGTTGATCTTATTTTATTTCCCCCATGTCGGTTTTCTGTTGCGTGTTCGATTATGCAGAGGCTTCTCTGCTCTATGGAAATACTACAGTAGGGCTTACCTATTTTCTTTCTGAATGTTCTGTTAGCAAGAAATTTGGAGTAGAAGCTCATAAATGTATACAGTTTGGTGTCATGGACTCATGGTAGGTGTCAAGGACCTCCTTAGATGGGGAGTTGACTAGTTGTGTTAAAATCTCCTTAGATGGAGAGTTGACTAGCTGAGAGCTTGAGACACCCAGTAGACACATGCCCTTGACTTCGGTCTATTTACTGAATTTGGTTATTCAAACTAGCACATGAATGTGTTGCTGCGGAGGACTTAAAAAAAACTTATAAGAACAAATGTAGTAATATATGGTGGGAGGATTGAACATATCGTTCTATTGGATTTGAAACCAATACTAAAGATGCATTGTACAGTTTGGTAATATCAGAACTAGTTTTCTCATGTGATAGTGTAACACTTAAGATTAAGTCGTTTGAAATATCAACAGTTTTTATTCAAGTTTCCACTAAGATGGTTGAGCGTTGAAGTATGTTCTGTTATGGTGTGGGCGTGTGAAATAATTGATGAGATGTCAGGGTTTTCTCCTACTTGATAGACCATTGTCAGTTTTCTGCCCCTGTCATGGTCAAGAGTCAACGTCGGTTTCTGTCACTACCAAGAGCAGTGATCAGCGATCTTGTTTCTTTCTTTCCTTTCTCCCTCCATTCTAGAGCTTTGGTTGTAGAAACTTTTTAGAGACTCCAGAACCATTGGGTTGCCATCCGGCAGTTTATATTTGTTTCAGGAATGGTGCATGAAGATGTGCAATAATCTAAAAAAAATATGTACTGCTATTAAATTTCACTTCATACACAAGTCACATTTATATTTGACAATTTGGTTGGGCATATTGTTGACTTTCTTTCATGACTCAACAGATTGGAAGTTGTTAGGAGACTTGAACAAATCACTCCCTCTGAACTAGGTGGAAAGTCTCAGCAATTACAAGATTCTGAGGCCAAGCTTGATCAATGGTTGATATATGCAACATTTGCATGCTCTTGCCCACCTGATAACAAAGAATTCGTCCCCAAAGCAGCGAGAGACATCTTCCATACAATTTTCCCATCGCTGCGCCATGGTTCAGAAGGATATGCGGTAAGATGATTATTTTCCAAGCATTCAAACCCACCTTGCATATTATTGAATCTCAGTCAAGCACTTCAACATAGTACATGCTTAGTTGATTATTGCATCAATACATGAATTGATTTATCCTTTTGGTTTATTTTGTTTCTGCAGCTTGCTGCTACGGCTGCACTTGGGCACTCACATCTAGAAGTATGTGAGATCATGTTTGGTGAACTTGCAACTTTTCTTGAGGATTTTTCATCAGAAACTGAAGGAAAACCAAAATGGAAGGTACAATGGGTTAACTTTCTTCCAGAATCAGTATAGTGGTTAGATTGATGGATTCATTTAAGTCACTTCCTCTTTATTCCTTAAACATCTTCATTTAAGAGGTTAAATATTTAATTGACCTTTCCATAATAGTGAAACTTGACCTTTGCTCCTCAGCTGACATACATTATTTGTTTCATTGACTTTACATAACTATGGTTTTAGCTATGTATCTTAATAAGCCTTTTCATTTCTCTTTGACTGTATTCCATGCCCAATATTCTAACTTATTAGTTAATATTGTAAGATGCACATATCATTTCTATTTCTATTTTGCATTAGTCTTTATGCAATAACAAGCACATTAACATTTAAAACCAATCCATAGGCATAATAATGTATACTCTCTCATTGTAGTTACTTTCTTATGTGTTTGCCTCTGCAGAATCCTAGGTCGCGCCGTGAGGATCTGCGCACTCATGTTGCAAACATACATCGAATGATAGCTGAAAAGATTTGGCCTGGGATGCTTATTCGGAAGCCTGTGCTCCGTCTACATTTTCTAAAATTTATTGAAGAAACATACCGCCAAACCAACACTTCATCATCTGATGGCTTTCAAGATTTGCAGCCTCTCCGATATGCATTAGCATCTGTTATAAGATATCTAGCTCCTGAGTTTGTTGATGCAAGGTCTGAGAGGTTTGACAACAGAATACGTAAGAGACTTTTTGATCTTCTCCTTAACTGGAGTGATGAATCTGGCAGCTCATGGGGGCAGGAAAGCGGCACTGACTATCGCCGTGAACTTGAGCGATATAAAGCCACTCAACATAATAGGTCAAGGGAATCACTCGACAAGCTTGCATTTGACAGGGAAATGGCTGAGCAGTTGGAAGCTATCAACTGGGCTTCCATGCATGCTATTGCTTCTTTGCTTTATGGTCCTTGTTTTGATGATAATGCTAGAAAGATGTCAGGTCGTGTAATATTGTGGATCAATAGTTTGTTCGGGGAACCAGCTATGAGAGCACCTTTTGGGCATTCACCAGTAGATCCTCGAACACCATCATACTCAAAGCATACTGATGGAGGACGCTTTGGTGGGAAGGACAAACAAAAAGCCAGTCAGTTTCGAGTTCTCTTAGCAAAAACCGCGTTGAGGAATATTTTGCAGACAAATTTAGATTTATTTCCTGCTTGCATAGACCAGGTAAATTCTGCTTCTGTTTTTATGTCTTACTTTTTGTCTGTGTGGCAACAAGTGAACTAATTGACTGTGTACACAATGTGTGTTCTATAAATTAGCTATTTAGTTGCATTTGCTGCAAATAATATATTCATGTTGATGCTCTCTTCTCAAACCGGCCTATTAATTATTTGGTGACCATTTATCTTTTTTATTAATCCTGTTAAGCTTAGATAGTGATATTCATATTTTTATTTCATTTCCCCTTTTGTCCCCCTTTGCTCATTCCTGGTTATTTCCTTCTAAGATGTTATGCTTACAGTTTTAACAGTTCAACGTATGCTTGCCATCACTGTTAAATCTGATAGTTTCAATCATCTGACAATCTTTGCAGTGCTACTCTCCAGATGCTGCAATAGCAGATGGGTACTTCAGTGTTCTGGCTGAAGTTTACATGCGACAAGAAATTCCAAAATGTGAGATCCAGAGACTTTTGAGCTTGATCCTCTACAAGGTGGTCGATCAGACAAAACTGATTCGTGACAGTGCCCTCCAGATGTTGGAGACACTCTCTCTCCGTGAATGGGCTGAAGATGATGCTGATGGCGTTGGACATTATCGGGCATCTGTTGTTGGCAACCTCCCAGACTCCTATCAACAATTCCAGTACAAGCTGTCCTCAAAGCTTGCCAAGGACCATCCTGAACTCAGTGAGCATCTATGCGAGGAAATTATGCAGCGTCAGCTTGATGCAGTGGACATTATAGCACAGCATCAGGTCCTCACATGCATGGCTCCTTGGATAGAAAATCTCAACTTTGTGAGATTAAAGGAATCTGGGTGGAGTGAGAGATTGCTGAAAAGTCTTTATTACGTGACATGGAAGCATGGTGATCAGTTTCCTGATGAGATTGAGAAACTATGGAGCACCGTTGCAAGCAATACTCGCAATATTATCCCTGTGCTTAACTTCTTGATTACCAGAGGGATAGAGGACTGTGATGCCAATCCATCAGCAGAGATCACTGGTGCATTTGCTACTTACTTTTCAGTTGCCAAGCGTGTCAGTCTATACCTAGCTCGAATTTGCCCACAGCAGACCATTGATCATTTGGTCTGTGAGTTATCTCAGAGAATGCTTGAAGAGAGTGAGGAACCAATCAGGCCTGGGAGGGTTGATCCTTCTGCAAATGTAGTATTGGAGTTCTCTCAAGGACCTCCTACCTCTCAGGTATCATCAGTAATTGATAGCCAGCCTCACATGTCCCCCCTGCTTGTCCGTGGTTCTCTTGATGGCGCAATCAGGAATGTCAGTGGGAACTTGAGCTGGCGGACATCAACGGTCACTGGACGAAGTGTGTCTGGCCCATTGAGCCCATTGGCCCCAGAAGTAACCAACATCCCAAACCCCACTACAGGCCGGTCAGGCCAGCTCCTTCCAGCGTTAATGAACATGTCAGGGCCGTTGATGGGTGTCCGAAGCTCGGCTGGTCATCTGAGGAGCCGTCATGTTTCCAGGGATAGTGGAGACTACTATTTTGACACCCCAAATTCAAATGATGAATTTATGCATCAAGGGGGCAGTGGAATGCATGGGATCAATGCTAATGAGCTCCAATCTGCATTACAGGGGCACCAGCACTTGCTTTCACGTGCCGACATAGCTTTGATCCTCCTTGCTGAAATTGCATATGAAAATGACGAGGACTTCCGTGAAAATTTGCCTCTGTTATTCCATGTCACGTGTGTTTCAATGGATAGCTCGGAAGACATTGTGCTTGAGCATTGCCAGGACTTGCTCGTGAATCTCCTCTACTCACTTGCTGGCCGGCATCTTGAACTGTATGAGGTTGAAAGCAGTGAAACGGAGAATAAGCAGCATGTGGTGAGTCTGATAAAATACATCCAGTCTAAAAGAGGCAGCCTGATGTGGGAGAATGAGGATCCTACCCTTGTCCGGACTGAACTTCCTAGCACTTCACTCTTATCAGCACTCGTACAAAGTATGGTCAGTGCTATATTTTTCCAGGGGGATCTTCGTGAGACTTGGGGTGCTGAAGCACTTAAGTGGGCCATGGAGTGCACATCCCGTCACCTGGCCTGTCGATCTCACCAGATATATCGTGCTTTACGTCCTAGTGTCAAGAGTGATAGCTGCGTATTGCTTCTGAGGTGTGTCCACAGATGCTTGGGTAACCCTGTCCCGGCTGTTTTGGGGTTTGCGATGGAGAATTTGCTGACACTTCAAGTCATGGTTGAGAACATGGAGCCTGAGAAGGTGATACTTTACCCGCAGCTCTTCTGGGGCTGTGTTGCACTGATGCACACCGACTTTGTCCACATCTACTGCCAAGTGCTTGAGTTGTTCTGTAGGGTGATTGATCGCTTGGCCTTCCGTGACCGGACAACTGAAAACGTGTTACTCTCCAGCATGCCCCGTGATGAGTTCGACATGAATGGATATATAAGTGACCTCCACAGGCTGGAGTCCAGGACTACTTCAGAGAGACTGCTGTCTGTCACTGAGACCGGAAAAGTCCCTGCTTTTGAAGGTGTGCAGCCGCTGGTACTGAAAGGGCTCATGTCTAGCGCCAGCCATGGATCTGCGATCGAGGTGCTATCCAGGATCACGATACCCACATGTGATTCTATATTCGGAAATACCGAGACAAGGCTGCTGATGCACATCACAGGTCTTCTACCATGGCTTGGGTTGCAGCTCACCAAGGACGCATCTTCCCTCGGGCCAGCTCCGCCTCTACAAGAACAGAACCATAAGGCCTACTACGTGGCGTCCAACATCTCAGGATGGTGCCGCGTGAAATCCCTGAATGTCTTAGCCGAAGTCTTCAGATCATACTCATATGGGGAAATCGTCTCCCTGGAAGACCTCTTCGCGCGCGCCTCGCCGCCGATCTGTGCCGAGTGGTTCCCAAAGCACTCGTCCCTGGCCTTCGGACACCTCCTCAGGCTCCTTGAGAGGGGCCCTCTGGCCTACCAGCGGGTGGTGCTCCTGATGCTCAAGTCGCTGCTGCAGCAGACCCCTGTGGACCCGTCCCAAATACCCCAGGTGTACAACGTGGTGTCACAGCTGGTGGAGAGCGCGCTTTGCACCGAGGCACTGAACGTGCTGGAGGCGCTCCTGCGGAGCTGCAGCGGCGTGACTGGAAGCCAAGCTGATGACCTGGGGTTCGGCGAGAACGGCGGCCACGGGTTGGTGGGGGAGAAGGTTCTTGAGAGAATGCTTCTTCCTCAGTCATCCTTCAAGGCCCGCAGCGGGCCGCTCCAGTACGCCGCTGGGTCAGGGTTCGGGTCCATGATGGCGGCCCAGGGCAGCGCTGGGAATGCTAGCGCCGCCGTGGACAGTGGACTGGTCGCGCGGGATGTGGCGCTGCAGAACACCCGGTTGCTGCTCGGGCGCGTTCTTGACACCTGTGCTCTCGGCCGCAAGCGGGACCACAAGCGCCTTGTGCCATTCGTGGCCAACATCGGGTAGACGCGCCTGTCTTCTCATATGTCTTCTGCCGTCGTCGAGGCCTCGGAAGTCCGCGCCGGGGCGAGTCAATTTTGAATTTTGGAAGGATTTGTTCATTTACCAAGACTAGCTGCTAAACTGATGATATATGGGCCGTTAGCTGTAGACTCTAGTTAAAGTCAGTGTACAGAGTCGTTGGCAACTTTTTTGTTTACCTTGTTTTTGGATGGAGCAGTGTTTGTAAATCTTTTTTGTTATCTTTGCTTTGCGAAATGATGAATGATATCCCCTGACTGCATCATGTGTTGGACCCTACCATTGATCTTTTTCCTGCATTGTTTTTCCCTGTGATTTAAGTAGTATCTGAAAAGTAACAGGTTGAAGTTCGTATATATAGCTTATTTTTCCTGGAAAGTGCCCTTCTGAGTTTGAGCTCTGTATGCCCCCCTCCCCCAAAGAAAACTGATATTTTTGCAACAAACAATTTAAAAAGCTTTAAATGTGCAAAATTTCGTGATGGAATCACATTTTGGATGTGCGGGTAAAAAGGAAAAACGGTGCTCCTAAATGCTTTCAAAAAGTCTTTTTCAAGCATGGATTTTGTTATTTTGCCTTTCTCATTTTTTGTTGCAAAAATGTTTTTTTTATTGTTCATCGAAGCTCATTTGAACTTGATCTCAAATAGTTGGCATCCATTTTTCCTGCATTAGGACAATTTCAATGGAGAGACCCAAATTATCCTTTTTGGTTTGTTAGGATCCGTGCGATCAAAAACACGGTTCAACGGGGCGATGCAAATGGACCGCGATCCGTTTTGATCCCTTGTTTGATCCACCACGATCTATCTACAGATCAAATTTAGGTTCCCGCGAACAAGAGGCGAATCGCGCCCGTCTTGAGCCCGCGTGGCAGCCTCAGCGGTCCGTGGTGATGGTGTCGACTAGTCATATTTAAATGGATCCCTTGTGCAACCCTATCCACACTCGCCTCTACTATCTCCTCGCCGCCCAACTATGAATCGACGCCACCACTAGGCCGCAATGAACAATAGGGAGGCGCCGTCCTCCAAGTTCGTACACACTCACTGGGAGTGCCCCGATCGATCAATTGTACCACCAGGGAGGCCATTTGGTACTACCACGTGGATGCCGTGGCCAGACGTGCACCCGCCTCCATAGGCACCACCGTGGCGGCGTGATGCGACCTCAACGACCACCATCACCGTGTGACGCATCATCGCCTCTGCCACGAGCTGTGCTTGCTCCGAGGAGGTGTGACATCTAGATCCGCTAGTCCCCGCCACCGCCGCCACCCGCGGCTACTCTGAGGAGGGATGATCTCCAAATCCGCGAGCAAGCGTTGTCCCCGCCGCCACCGTAGGCCGTGCTCGTGCCAAAAGGGTTTGTGGAGGACACCGCCTACGAAGACGCCCTCGAGGAGTCCTAGCACGAGGAGGCTAGGCTATGGCCCGACTTCACTAACCTACTCGAGGTCACCTTTGCGCAGCCCGACACCACGGTGTACGAGCCCCCGATGCCTACTGCATGACTGTCGTCGCCGATGCCGCGACTGTGGTACGAAGACCTCATGCCGGACCCGGTGCTGCCGCCGACCAACAAGAACGAGCAACACGACCGGGAGGTGACCCATCCGTGCTCGGACAACGAGGGTGTTCACGATGCCCCATTCCGCTCCGAAGCCGCCGCCGCTGCCCCCACCGCTACCACAACAGACGGGAACCTCATCGAGGTCGCCGCCCTACTTCAACAAAGGGCTAGCTGCTGCCGCAACCATCGTACTAACCGAGCGGCGTGCGGTGGGCACCGCCTCCCTTCATCAACCTCAGCCGCAACAACGACGACGACGAGCAGCCGCCGCCGCCGACCATTGAAGGATGTCGATGAGCCCCCCTCCCCCTGCACTATGTAGTTTAGGTTTTTCCAAAATTTTAATGTATAATTATGTGTTTTGTGACATTTGAAAATGGATAAAATAAAAAATATGTATGGGGCTGCCCGTTTAACGTCCCACGATCCAAACAAACACGGGGCGAACATTTGATCCGCCGGAGCTATCCAAACAAAAAAAGGAACCAAATTTAGACCCGTTTGGATCATCCTTGAGTTGCCCTTAGATGTCGGCAGTCGGCTCGAGATCAATAATAAGCTACATATGATTACTCTGTATGTATACATGTGGCGTAGAATGAGCCTTATCATGTGACATTTTTATTAAAGAAATAAATGTGTTCAACAGTGGGCTTCACGTGGTCTCAACAAAAGGTAAGAGTTGGAAAAGAGTGACACCATTTTTGCACTTGTTTTATATTATCTTCATTCCGGTCTATTAGGTTTGTTAGGCATGTGCGCATCCCCATTCACGATTTGATCAATATAATGCAATTTATGCATTACAAACGAAGGAAATATATAATCAGAAATTCAATTGATGTATTTTCTAGTGGTATAAATTTTGAGACATACTATTACTTGCACTATATTGGTCAAATCGTCCGTAATAAATCAGAGGTAGTATCCATTAGGCTGCTGCACATATTAAATGGCTTAGCAACCAAACTCTCCAATGCACAGGTTCTTAGTTCACTGTTGCTAAGTTCTTGTCATTTAATTAGTTGTAGGATCTTCAATAGTATATCCACTGTGTGGCCAAGGTAAACAAGAGAAGAAACGAATGATTCGGCTCTATGCTCGCGCATGGAATCACATTTACTGCATTCTGCCTAGGTACATGTGCTTGGAATCGTTTCTTGGCAGGGTACCGATTCCTTCTCTTTCTTTCTTAATTAGCTTGCCACGTTTGATTTCTTGCCTAGGTGGCAGCGTTAGCACCGATCCACGGTGTAGCGTTGGGAGAAGCCTTATTATTCCACTCCTCCTTCAGCCAAACCTTTAAAACATCAATGACTAAAAATTCCATTTTAATAACTTATACCAGAAATTTGAAAATTGGATGCAGAGAGTTGTAGAACCCTCATTATGACACTTCGCTTTGAAATAGTGAGAGTATGTAAAAAGGTCGACTATGATTTCATCAACGAGAGATTTGGTCCCATCACTTGCATACATCTTACTTGCCGTACTCTAAAAACGAGGAATTGCAATATCATGACGTTTTGATTCGGTAATTTTTTTTGGTATGATTTTGTTTGCCTCCTCTTGTAACACCTCCCCCTAGAGTGTTGTATGATTTTGTTTACCTTCTCTTGAAACCGCACCCCCTCTCTCGATCCCCGAGACAAGATTTTAGGCATTCAATTCATGATTTTTTTAATGCGGAATCACAATACTATGACATTTGACTCGACAAATTTTACAATGCTAAATGCGGTGTAAAGTCACCCACGGGAAATAAACTTTGAATGACGTGGAAACCACCAACCATCAGTGTGTTGGTGAAGAGGGCACTTGTACCCCTTCGACTGTCGGGGCATGTCTGACGTCCCCACAATGACCATGAGGGTTTGTCTTGAAGCTCCGCCGCAACTCCGACCCTTAGGAAAGAATCCAAAATCCAAATGATATGGAAACCAATCAAATGTCGATGCGTGGTTAGGAGGGCGCTTGTACCCCCTCCCCTCCGACCACCGAATCCGTGTCCGACGTCCCCTCGACGACCCAATTTCTTTGTCCTGAAGCTCCACGACTTCGACCCTCTACGGGCGGGCGTTGGCTACGCACTAAGTTGCACTCAGTGTTTGTAAAAAAGAAAAGTAAACAAAAGAAACATTTCTGAACTTGGAGGCGTGACGTCATGGACAAAAGGATGTCGAGAGCAATAGAGCATGAATGAAGGTGCCCAAAAGTGGCACCTTTGCTGCCTGCCTGCTGCGATATGGAAAGACAGAGAGGATCATTCGATCCGATCCAATCAATCCTTCCAGGCGGCTGCTTCCGTCTCACTCGCTCACGACTGAGCTGAGCCGAGCTGGGCTGAGCTCAACTTGGTGGTGTGGTGGTGGTGTGGCAATAATAAATCCAGCCAGGTCGGGGCGGTGGGCTCCCCCTCTGTTGCAACCCTCTCCCCTCTCCTGCTCGACCTCGCCCGCCCGACCGCGGCGATGGATTCCGCCGCCGCCGCCGCCGCCGCCCCCCCGCCGCCGGCTGACGAGGAGGAGCTGCGGCGCCGCCGGGGCACCGACTGCATCTACTACCTCGCCTCCCCGTTGACCTGCAAGAAGGTACCGCCCCCCTTCCCCTCCTCCTCGCTCCGACCCCTCCCGTCCATTCGTTCCTTCCTTCCATCCGCTCCCATGGATAGATAGATGGATGGATAATTCGCCGCTCCGCCGGGTCGCCGGAGGGATTCAGCCTCTCTCTTTCTCTGTCTCACCCCGAGCCCGCGCGCCGCCGCGCGGCTGGCGGGAGCTCTTCTCTTGGGTTTCGATCTGGGCCGGGGCTCTCCTTATCCTCTCCTCGCCCGTCAAGATTTGAGCTTTGGCCGGCCCCCGCGGTTCGGCCGGCGCCCTTGGACCCCCGCCCCATGCTCCGGCTGCGTGCGATTTGGTCTCGGTTTCCCACGACTCTGCTCCGTCTCTGCCGGGAAACCCAGCGGTTTCAGCCGAGATCTGTTCGTCGGGTCGAAGCTGATTCAGTTGTGCCCTCGAATTTGCTGCCAATAATTGATGCATCAGAGTTCAGAGATACTTACACCTACCTACCATGCTCCTGCTCTGGCAAACCAGCTAGCTAATCTAGGTTAACGTCCAAATGGATACTAGCACTGCCAAACATTAGGGCTTCATGAGCATCACTGTAGCTACATCACCATTAGTAGATTCTCCGGTTAGTTTGGCACTTCTCCATCTGAAACCTGCTTCCGTTTATATAGCCCGCATCTTATTTTAATTCGCTAGCGTGTTCATTACCGCAAATCTGCAAAGCGGCGCAGGCATACCATTGCTTTCATCTTTTGGTCATGTCAAGAGTGAGAGTACAGTTTCTGTCACACCCGCATCTACCGCTGATTCGTACGGCTTGCCGAACTAGCAACGCTGTGAACTAAATTGCGTCGGTTTTTAACCTTTGAGGAGTGTAAATAATCTCGAGTCGGGTTCTTACCCTGATTGCTGTCGGTGTGTGTTTTGGCACGGATGATGAAACGGTATATGATTTGCACTGCTGACATGTTTTTCCTTCATCCAGGGGAGTGAATGCGAGTACCGTCACAGTGATGCTGCCAGGTTGAATCCCAGGGACTGCTGGTATTGGTTCAACGGCAACTGCGCGAATCCTAAATGTTCATTTAGGCACCCGGTACGACCTACTCTGTTCCATCTTTTCACTCAGAGCTACTGCAGTTCTAGTCAGTTTAGCGCTTCAGTTAAACAAACCAACACTGTAGTCTATGAATTTCTTGTCTAATAGTTGACTTGTTCTTGTGGCTGGAAACAGTTGCTCTACACATACACATACTACCCATTTACTCAATTACACAAGCAGCTACGACTAATAATTAACGAGCGAGTCTACTTCTTCTTTCCATTTCAGCCACTGGACGACCTGCTTGGAGAACCAGCGACTCCGCGAGCACCTCAACAACCTGCACCGCAGGTTCCTGTGCCAGCTCAAGCCCTTCCACCCAATGGCATGGCCAAGCCAGTTGTCCCGTGTTACTATTTCCAGAAAGGAATGTGTGCAAAAGGAAACATGTGCACATTCTCGCATGGGCCGCAGTTTGCTGGAAACCCTGCTTTGCAGCCTCATCTCCAGCTCAAGAACTCCAACTCGTGGACAAAACCAAGCAATGGGCCCCAACAGAACACAGCTCCGGTCGTACATGGCGAGCTTAAAGTCGGTGCTCAGAATGGCAGGCCAGCTCAGAAGCAAAATCCGACAGGCAGGGCTTATCACTCGTCAGGAGTTTACCAGAATCAGAATAATCCTTACATGCTGTCGGGTGCGAGAAAGAGTTACCAGCCTCAGCGTTTGGTTGAGGCTGAGTCCGCTGAGAATGTTGTGGAGACTGGTGAGTTTGTCAGGGAACCTTCTGCTGGTTCCAGTGTGCTTGCCGGGAGTGTCGAGGACGACGCCGAACGGTCGTTCAAGGAAGGACACGACAGTTACCGCCGTGCTAGTGGGGAGCAGAACAGTGGGATGCGAAGGCAAGCACATGGTGGCTATGAATTGGAAAGGTCACACAGAAGCTCATCCGACAGGTTAGCATCAGAGAGAAGGCTTACCCAGAGAGAGTCGATGCCTGTGGCTGCAGGCAGTTCGGACTTGCGCCACAGGCTACTGAAGCGAAGAATTCTCGATGCTCCGAGATCGACTCATGTCCCCGATAGGCGGGATAGATATCCTGAGGATGAACGCGACAGCCATCATCGCCGTCGAGGGGAAGAGCGAGCTGCCCATGATGGCCTCTCGCGCTCTCGGTTGCATGGTAGGATAAAACTTCCAGGGGAGACATCGCTGGACAGACTTGGCCCACACCCGGAGAAAGAGAGAGGGCATAGAGAAAGGTTGTCTCCACCAAAGCAAACAGACCTTCGAGCAAAGCTTCATGATAGGCTAAAGGCTAGATCAAATGAGGATGTCCCTGCTAATCTGAAAAGTTCAGTAGTAAAAGCAAACAGTGGAGAGGATACTGGAGTGGTGAACTTTTCTGGTCCAAAGAGCCTTGCAGAGTTGAGAGCAAAGAAGGTTGCTTACAGGTCAAGAGAAGACACTGTCAAGAATGCTGACCCTGTTGCACGACCAGCCCGTATGACTTCCGAGATAGTTGCCAAGAGGGACTCACCGGACCCTGTCCCCTTTGACGGTCCAAAGCCATTGAGTGTCATCTTGAAGAGGAAAAGAGAGGCAGCTTCTGCCGATTCTGGCAGCATACAGGAAGAACAGATTGCAGGTGAGGAGGAACAGTCCCTGAATAAATCCAGAATCCTTGAGAATGATGGAGTCGAGGCAAACACTGAGGACATTGAAGAAGAAGAAGAAGAGTTCCACCCAGAAGACGATGTGATGTACGATGACGATAGCCTTTCTCCAGCTGATGACAACGCTGCAGAAGCTGCAGGCGATGCAGGCAAAGAAGAGCTAGAGGAGGGACAGCAGCAAGACCTAGAAACTGGAGAAGAAGAATATGACTACGAGGCTGCTGACGACGCAAATGCAGAGGGTGAAAACGACTACCAGGAGTACGAAGACGACGATGATCTGGAGGACGACGACGATTTCGCTCGCAAGGTTGGCGTGCTGATCTCCTAGCGTGCTTTAAACAGGGTGTGCCCCTATGGCACACCTTCATAGATTGAAGCAAAGAGGAGGAGCTGCTCGTTTGCTCCTCCGAAAATCTTGATCCGTATTTGTTTCGCGCTAGATACTTTTTAGTTCCCGCGCCGAAGACTTGGGCTAATAATGTGTGGAGAAGATGAAATGTGGGATAAAAGTTAGCTCATGCCGGTGGAAGCAGGCAGCTACCTCTTGTTGTATTCTAGTGTATGTGTGTGTGCTCAGTCCCTGCTTGTGTTGTTGTAACATTATTATCAACTGATGATAAACAAACAGATCACACATTGTACCTCTGTTTTGTATTCTTTAGTGCATAAGATGATTACAGGACAATTCAAATTTTATATATTTTTATTATGGTAGGACATACATTAGCATTGCCTCCATCTGGCTGCAATATTTGTGTTTTGATATGTTTCCCTGAGAAACATTTGAATTTTTTTATACCCTGTCATGCTCAAGTTGGGATTGTATGCAATTAAGAGAACATTTCAATCTGAAACAGATACACGCTATCTTTTACTCCCCACATTTTTCTTCTACTTAGTCTTGTCTTAAGCCAAACAGATGTAAACTTCTTTTGAATGGGATACCACTTCCTCGTGAATTTATTGAATCGGGGTTTGTCATAGGCATTAAAAAACCCTTCTTTCTGGTCTTTTCTTTCTTGCCGCCCCTTTAACAAGTGCCACTGCAATGAGGGCTTAAAAATTCCCACCGGAATTATCATTCCTTTCTTACCCACTAAACCTTTGCAGGAATCATAAAGCCATGTTCGGTTGATAGGGGTTTGAGGAGGTTTGGCAAGGATTAATTCCTCTATAAGGGTTTGTTTGATTCATAGGATAGGAAAATCATAGGAACAGAAAAAACATAGGATCGCAATGACATACCCACTCAAATCCTATAGGATTTTGCTTGCACCAAAGTTTGCTTGATTTCATCAAAAGAATTGTAGAAAGAGGTTGGAGTGAATGTTAGGATTCCTATAGGAAGTAGTACAAAAAAAATTATGAAAAAATTCCTATAGGAACAATTTCTATGAATCAAATGAGTAACGTAGGAAAAAATTCTATGGGATAAAATCCTACAAGAATCCTATAGAATTCCTATGAATCAAACAAGCCCTCAGTCAAAATCTCCTCAAATCCACTCCAATGCCCTAGTGAAATTGAACCACGTGGGTTAACACAACAGAGGAGACAAATGAGAGGGGTCAGTACGAAAAACCTCAGAGACAGATGCTACACGAGTGACGAGACAAGCACACAGACCATTGACGAGTGGGTTTTACACTCATTTTTACTCATATTTAAATTGGATTTCCTCAGATGATTTTGAAACAATCACTTCGATTTTCCTCCTAATAAATGCAATTGATTGTAAAATTTCTCGTTTATTTCATTCCTTGCGGAAAAAACTGTTTTTGATACAAAATCAAGCTATGAATGTAATATATTGGACGTGTACCGTGGTTTATACCACCCGACACCGCCTCTCTGATGTCAAACCTAACAACTTCCATGGAGGGTTAGGGTGGACTCGCATCAGAGGCACCTCGAAACCCTATTCCGCCTCTCTGCATTATATAAAGGGGAAGAGAACCATTCGTCAAGGGAGCCGACCATTCTCTGCTCCATCCCATCTATAGCAGCGCCATATACATATGCATCATCTCCACCTCCATAGCCTCCATCTTCATTAGCCATACAACTTGTTGTCGAGAGTAGATCACGATCGACGACATTGTAAGGCTTTCAGTCATTCATATTAAAATATCAATTGCTATAGTGTCTTTCACTTATGATTTATTCGTGATGTATGAGTAGTTTCCTCGGGCTAAGGGTTGAGGCAGAGCCTCAAAGCCTCATGTATGTGCATGAAGGGATTATTGGTTTTCTCCCAGAGAACATTATTTTTATTGTTGTGCAATGATTTTGTCTCTTGTCTCTACTCGTTGCTACCCAAGACACCGAAGATCGGCACAAAGAGAGGTAAAGTAGAAACTAGTGGAAGGATATGCGAACATCGGTGATAGTAAGATTACTACAGTAACTGGAAGCAAGTCTGTTGGTAGATAATGTGCATTCATTAAACTTCCAATGCGTTTGTATGGTTTATCCTTAATAATTGAGGTAAGCCCGTGATCGAAAGGGTTTTGATTGAAAAATAGAACCTCGATGTGGCGATATTCAGTCATGGGGTTATTTGGACACATCTTTCATAATAACTCATTGACAAGATACCAAAAAGCATGTACATGAATGCATGTGAAACCTTAAGTCCTAGCCTATTTTTTTATTATTCTCCTCTTAATCACCTCCGCGATTGGTTCGGGAAACTGCAACCTTAACCACTGGCCTATTTCTTAATTATTGTCATCTTAATCACCTCCGTGAACGGTCCAAAAACTTGAAAGTTTTAAGATCACAAGTTCTTGCAGAAATCTCATTGCAAAGCAACACCTCCCGTGTTTTGATAACCAAGCTTATCCAGGAAAGAAGGCTATACTTACATTTGAAATCGGATCGAAGATAATTACTTTTTTGTTGCCGTTATCCAGGAAGTATTTTGCAATCTCGGTAAGGTTACTAGAGTCCTGATTATTTGTTAAGGAAACCCCCAAAAATAGTAATATGGCCATCAAGAAGCACATTTTGCTGGTAGTAAACCAACAACTAGTTTTGCTGGTAGTAGAAAAAATCCGTAAAATTACCAGAACGTGATAAAATCACGAACCTTTTACTAGTACTGCATATGCTTTTTTTTGCGGGTAATTTCAAAGCTTTATTAAACAAAAGTGCTTGACGGATTATCAGCCAGAAGGCTGCTAATCAAGAAGCCAGGAGTCTCGATAAGCCAGCTTTCAGTTCTAGACAAGGTGCAAGCACGCTTGGCACACAAATATGCTGGAACGTTAGCTGGTCTACTAACATGCTGAATTAAAAAAGAAATAAAAATAGTAGATAACTCTGCAATTTCTAACAGTAACGGTACCACAACGAAACAGTCATTGTGGCGAGTATTCCAGAGGTTGACAACCTCCAGGCAGTCGGTCTCCATGATCACATGTGTCAGGCCTTGAAGATTTGCATAGATGACACCATCTCAGAGAGCGAGGCTCTCTGCTATCATAGGATTAGTAACTTCAAGGTGAGGTTTACACCAAGCATCCAATATTGCAGCAGAGGAACAGACTACTCCACCAACACCACTGACATTTCCATCACGAAAGACATCAACGTCTGTATTGATCTTTATGGCCTTGATATGATTGTTCTATGTAACTTACCAACTTTTCAGATTTTATGGAAGTTACAGAAGTTTTTTTTTGACCGATTGCTGTCCTGTTTTGATAGTTTACTTTTTGTGGAGTTCCTAATGCTTATATTGGGGGGGGGGGGACGGGATAACATTAAACAAAGTAGCTATCATGTGGAATTAAAATTTGTTCTTGCCTCGGCTGTACCGCTTTGTAAGATTTGATTATGTATGCACTAATGTTACTTACCAGCTTTTGCATAGTTTTGTGTGGATGAAGTTCTTAAGTTCTAGAGGAACAAAGGGATGAAAAGATCTAAGCTTGGGGATGCCCCGGCACCCCAAAACATATTTAAAGGAAGACTCAAGCGTCTAAGCTTGGAGATGCCCCGGAAGACATCCCCTCTTTCGTCTTCAACCATCAGTACGTCTTGGTTACCACTGTTTTATTCATCCACATGATATGTGTTCAACTTGGAGCACCTTTTTTTGCTTTAATTATCTTGCTCTAAACATTGAATTGCTGAGGATGCCACCCTCCTGTCTATCTATTTATATAATGCTCAATGTTCTTCACTTATACATGTTTGAGTTGTTATGTTTTCAGAATCTGCTCTAAATCATACTTATATCTGTTAGATAATGGCAAAAGCATGTTTTATAGAAATGATTAGACTCCCATGCTTCATTTATATTATTTTAGAGAGTTGATTGAGTTGCACTAGTTAATACTACCTTTGTAAACTTTTATAAGACGTTTTAGGATACTAAAGTAGTAATCCAAAACATCTTATAAAAGTTTACGGAGGGAGTATATCATATGATAAAAATGGTATGAACTTCTTAGGTAATCCTGATCACTAGGCTTAACATTAGATATCTTGCAATAGTGTTGAGGTATTGGATGAATAATGATGTCCTTGTGTGCAATTGAGCTTGCGCCGATTAGTGATAAGTGTCGTATTTTGGCTCAACGTGCCCTATTTTCAATAAGAAAAAGCAAAACTAGTTGAGAGCTCTGTGACACCTAGTCAATCCACGTCAAAGCGGTAGCTCCCCTCACGCCAAATGGGTCGATATGTGCAAGGATAACCAAACCCCCATACACTCTTCTTGAGATACATGGTTACATGTAAATTCCTCGAGTAAGCTTATAAATACCAATAATAACTGGACGAGTTCTTTTTAACTAATGTGAGTATTCAATTTTGGCACACTTCCACCTATCCATATTTGCTAGCCTCTTCTGTACCGTGCATTGCCCATCTTTCACCGATGCATCCAACTCCATGGGATGACTCGCTCTCTCACACATAAGTCTCATTATATCTTTAAATACAACCACCATACATACCTATTATGACATTTTGAGAGCCATTCTGAGATGTATTTCTATGCAACTTCCATATAGTTTTCATACGACTTATCCTTCATTGTCATATTGCTTTGCATTATCATATGGAGCCGATATGATAGTTGTGGCATAGCCACTTGTTCTTAGTTGTCTAGCTGTTGAGCTAAATCATTGCACATCCTGGTACACTACCAGAGGCATTCATATATATAGAGTCACCATCTTTTGATTCAGAGTTGTAAGTACATAAAAGTTTGATGTTCATTAGAGTGTGTCCCTACCAGTGAGTTATAGAAAAAGGGCCAAAAAATGTGCACCAAAAATATACAAAAAAAGAGAAGTTCTGTCATCGTTTAGTAACAACAAATGCCATTGGGATGGCTAAAGAGAGGGGAAGACTCGAGGGAGAACTATGTCGATGGTGTCGGAAACGGGTTGGGCACAAGAACGGTGAAGGACACCATGATGTAACCAGGTTCGGGGCTCTCCGAAGACATAACACCCCTACTCCTGCTTGTCTGCTTGCTATAAATGATCTCACGAACTACAATCAATGCTCATGGAGCTACTCAGAGGAATAAGAGACCTGACGTGGGCATGGCTCTCCTCTGCTTCTCTACGGGAACTACTGTGGGAAGTAAATGCGAATGGGGCGTCCTTCTCACAGGATGGGTACCCCGGGCTCTTATAGTGTGAGCTCGGGGTACTACAGTCATTTCAGTCGGGGCTGGCCCTAGTTGTCATCCTCTCATCGGCTGGGGTCCACCGACTGCAACTCTCCGGTTGATCCGGACGTGTCAAGCGGTTGCCCATGCTGTAGCTTCTAGGTAATGATGGTGAACAGTGGAGCTAGGATCTCTGGTCTTCTCGTCCTGTCTCCGGATTCAGAGGAAAAGGGTGACAACACTCCTCTGACAGATCGGCGAAGTGACTTAGCTTACTGCCAACCGGATCTCTCGGGATCATGCATTTATGACCTTGTACCAGAGGCATCCGATCTGGACAATGTCAACTCTTGAGCCGATGGAAGGATGGGCCGAATGCGCCTGGGCCGACTGCTCGCATTCGGCATGGTCGATTGCTTGAGGGCAATCGGCCATGCGACTGCCTAGCTCGGCCCAGCAGCAGCCCAACCGGCCTCATCCTTGTCTTGAAATATTGCTTTCGTCTGGGTGACCCTACCCGGGTATCATTCCCCCGACAAGTTCCCAATTTTTTTTAATAATAATAATAATAAGAGAGAAAAAGAGAGGGAACACACTACTATCACTTATACACACTTGTGCTTTAGAATAGCACCTTATGCTTCATCTATAGAGAGTTCATATGCTTCATGTTATAGACTAGTGGGGGATCTTATTTACATTATAGAACTTTTCTTGCATATTTCAATGATTAGTTTCCTCAAAATGCTCCAGGTCTTCATGAGCATGAGTGTTGAATGCATGCAACAGCCCAAGATCTCAGTAGGAATGATAGACTACTCATTGATACGGTGAGGATAATTCTCACTCCTCGTTGGTTACCCCAAGTGGAAGGTGAGATGTAGCGTAGCAGAAAATTTTCCTCGGTGAAGATACCAAGGTTATCGAACTAGTAGGAGTCAGGAGATACAAGTAGGTGACAACGGCGCCAGAAATTGCTTCCTGACTTAGGTGTTGTCGTGGACCTGCACACATCAACAAATAACTTTGCTCCCAATGAGTATAGAGGAGTTGTCAATTCCTTCGGCCTTGCTGTTTACAAAGGATCAACGCAAGAGATAATAATAGTGGCAACTGAAAGTAAATTAAGGGTGTGAACAATAATGTGAAGATGGACCGGGGTCCCGTGATTTTCACTAGTGATGTCTCTCTCCCAAAAGACGATAAAAGTGCTAGCGAGGTAAATAAATCACAGTTGGGAATTGACAGGATTATGAAGGCACCGCAATGCTAACTATGCTTGCAAAGAAAGGAAAGGCTCAAAAGCAATGGGCAGTACGCCAAGGTAAGTAGACCGAAATCCATCTGCATCTACTACGAATCATCCACCTTGAGATATCTATCCAGAACATCTCGCTGGTATTAAGTTGCGAATCCCACCCAAAGTGTAAACTCAAAGAAACAGACAACTGCATTAAAAGAACTTTGCGTAAAATACACAATCCTTGCACCCGCAGGTATAATCACTGTTGTTTTATCTCCGGTGGCAACAACACATCCCCTAGTCTCATGTTTCAGTCACTCAAGCTAGACATCAAGGGGTTGAACCCACAATCGAGCATAACGCTTTCTCTTGGAGTTGCAAATAAAATACTTGGCCAAAGCAAATACCGCAACGGAGAACATGCAAGAATTTACTCAAGAACAAAATATAAAAGAGAAGAACCAAATATATTACTCATCACAATCTGAACATAGTCTCATAATCCATCAGATCCCAACAAACTCAGCATAGCAACAACAGAAATTACATAGATGCCTCGATCATGTGAGGCAGCTCACGAGGACTCGAAAGTGGAAGCACAAAAGGGGATAGGAACATCACATAGCTACTGGTCACGGACCCATGGTCCAAGGAAACTACTCACGGTACATACGGGAGGCGTCCATGGCTATGGATGGTCTCCCGGAGGGGGTAGCTTCTCCCGGTAGGGTGCCGGAGCAGCTTCTCCAGACAGCCCCGATCTTGAAACGGCGGCGGCGGCGGAACAGAGGCGAGATCGCGAAAGAGGGATCCGTATTAGGGGTTTGTTGGATATATGCTCTAGAGGCAAATAATATATGATTATTCCAATATATCTAAGCAAGTTCATAACCAGTTTTATACCGTGCTAGAAATGTGTCAGTGAAACAATGATACAGGTGTGGTATAGAAACCCCCAGAGTTCCTAGTTAGCCTCTACATCGATAACTAGTTCATGGTCAACATGATGATCGTGGTTTCGCGATCATGGAAAATTAAGTCTCTTGACTATGAGGTCACCTCACTGGTTAAGTGACGTGATGAACATTACCCAAAGTAAGCATTACAGCATGATCAAATCTTATGAAGGTTCAGTGTTGTAATTACAGAACGTGGTAGACCGTTCCTTTGACTGTGAGTACGTGCATAATCACTATCTTCTCGGATGCTTTGACTTACATCCCACCACCTGACTGAAATATGCGGGTCATAACGGTTGTATCTTAGGTATTCCGTGGAGATATGTTGAGGAGTATTGTTACAAGAGAGGGATTTGTCAATCCATATAATGGATAGATACTCGGGGCCAACTCGGTGAGATTCCATCCATAAAGCTGCGCAGCGTGTGATGTAAGGCCCCTGATGCGGTACTAACTCTAACTAGTCGCTTTCGCGTCCGGTCGGAGTTAGAAGCGCATCAAACGCCACCGGCGCACGACACTCGCACTCGTGTCGCTGCCGGATTCTCGACAACAGGTATAAAAACACAACTCTACAATAAGGGAAATACATATAGAGATAATAGAGCAGGGCATACAACGCCACTGTCCAAAATATATAACATTCTCATGAATACATCTCATCAGTACATCAAGCGGAAGCAAAGTCGGACCGGGTACGGTCAAGATTCAAATTGCCCTAGAGAGGGCTACGCATAAATCCACCCACGGGAACGTCTGAGCCCATCTAAGGATCCTACTGGTCGGAGTAGTCGTACTCGTCGTCATCCTCCGGGGGCACCTCCACGAAGTATCGTCCAGTGCTGGGGTCGAGGTAGTAGTCCACTGCAGCGGCCGATCAGGCCAAGCGGTAAAGGCGGAAAAGTAAACGGGGGTGAGAACATATCATTACGGAATAACTAACGCTACAGGTAAGGTAAAGATATAGACAGTTTGCAGCCGTACTAGCATATATGGTGGCTACACGTTCTATCAGAATAAGGATGAGATCCAAGAAGTTACGTCGACAGCGTGTCGTAAGTCAGCTATCCACCTACTTACGCAAACATAACACAACCTCGTTTCCCTCTCGGTCCCCCTGGACGAAGAAAGACAACCAAGGTACGCACACGGTTTGTCAAGTCTTATAGCATGATTTTCATTGATGTTATTCTATGAACAAGGAGTAGGTCTCAAGTAGTCCATAACCGCGGACACGGCTTTTCGAAAAGATTTACCCTGCAGGGGTGTACCAACTGTCCATTATAGACGTCGCATGTACGCCCGGTTTCCACTTGGCTAGGTAAGCGCCTGAAACTCCGGAACGTCAGAGTCCCTCTAACTAACAACACACATATCCGGGTGGCCCCCGGTGAGTCGACACCCAACTCAAAAGCTGGCCACGCTCTCGAATCGGTCTCTACCGTCTGTCGCAGGTTTGGATAACCGGTTAGTTCTCTTATGAGACCGGGTCCTCAGCCGGACAAAGTGGGCCAGCCAAGAAACTATGTCCTCCTGGCCCTGGTTTGGTTTGGAAACAACTGGGGATCCAACCAGCACACACACATTGCAAATGTAAAACAGCTCGAGCCACCACTAGAATGTACGAGGTTAGACAGGTAAGACAAGGGGGCCCCATAAAACCCCACACACGATTAGGCACGCTCGTCAAGAAACACAATACCCGGAACTCGGGTCCTAGGTGACTCAAATGGAACAAAGCACCGGACGGGAATAGTCCAGCCTTCCACCTTTCGTCGAATATAACTTAACATCATCTATCAATAATAAATATCAACCAACTTCTTTTATAACATGATATCCCAACCATAATTATATAAGGTAAGCAGCAAGTTTTCTATCCATACTAAGCAATGGCTGAGCAGCGGTAACTTAGCAGAGCAATGGTTTGCTGGGATGTGGGGATCATGGCTGTATGGGTTTAAACATGGCATATAACGTAGATAGGATCAAGCAATAACGTTCTAGATCTACAGCTAGGCATGAGCAGAAAGTTATAAAGTAATGACACAGATCTCCCCCTTGCCTGGTAAGGTAGTCGTAGCAGCACTCACGGTACCCTCGGGCTCGATGTCGGACAGCTCCACGTAAGTCTCCTCGGCGGTCTCAGGTGCTAACGTAAGGTACCGGCAGGAAAAGGCACACAAGTAAGCAATTGAAGCAACTCAAACAAGGATGGCATGTTCAAGTTTTATTACATGTTATGACCCTGTCTAGTCAAGTTTAAATGAAGGTGATGACGACAAGTCATCACTTCCATATGTAATTTATTTACATTGTAATGGCTTTGGTCTGAGCCTTAGCTTAGGTGTAAATAGCATGATAGCATGACATGAACAACAAGCATTGCAAGAATTTAAATAACATGAAAGTAAATATAATGATTCCGGAGACGGAGTAGTGTCGGTGAAATTGACACTTAAGAAGGTGCAACAATTGTTGAAGGTCAGCCTCATAGCATATGACAATATGTTAAGGTTGACTTGAAGAAAAAGATGACTTGGAACAGACTTGAAAAGATCAGATGAACAACATTTCAGATGCACCGAAGCTGAGATGTTGTAGACAGACAGACAGGAAGCTTCTGAACCAGGTGATCACACCTTGTCCCAAAAGTTGCTCAACACAACAAGAAAACATCACCACTGAACTCCTTGCAGAAAAACACCCCAAAAACATATATGATATGCCTCCATTTGAATTTGCAAAGGCAGTTGCAAATTCAACTGAAGTTCAGGGGGCTGAGTGCAAAATTGCACCTCATGAATTTTGAAAAAGGTTCAGTTGGTGAAAACATTATCACCATGCAACTCCTTGTGCAAAACTACCCAAAAATCATATATGACATGGGTAATTTTTAAACTTGAACCAATTACCAAAATAAAGAAAGAAAAAAGGGGTTTATTTGCAAAATGACACCACTCCAATTTTTAGAAGGGGTCAGATGCAAAAATGACTATCACCACTGTGTTCAGTAGCTCAATTTACCCCAAATGCATATATGGGATGCCACTGTTTGACAACTTGGACAAAAACAGATTTGAATTTGAAATTCAAATCCAAATTGAATTTAAAACAGAAAAAGAAAAGAATAAAAAAAAGAAAAAAAAAGAAACGGCGGTCCAGCCATCTCGGGCTGGCTTCGGCCTGCGGCCCATCACTGCTCGCTGCCCCTGGTGGGCTAGAGCCAAACGGGCCGAGCCCAGTGGCTAGCGCGGCCACTCCAAAAGGAGCAAAAAATGGGGGGATTAATCGACCCCGGGGGGGAATCAAACCCGCAACACCGCGCTTACGAACCCAAGCACTCGACCAACTCGGCTACTGATCGGGTTGTGACAGAATACCACGTGCACTGAACAAGTTCTAGCTACGGGCTGCTATGACTGAAACGAAACCCAACTGAACTCGGGTTCAGTCGACAGTCGACGGGCAGAAAAGTGGGACCTTGCTCCCGTTGGAGTTGATTCCAGGGCTCCAAAACAAGGGAGCAGCTTGGCATCGAGTTCGTGTTGCTACGGTGATCTAGAACGCGGAAAGGGAGCAGATCGGGCGTGATCTGAAGCAAGAAAAGGAAGTGGCTTTCACTGTCTGACGAAGTTCAGGCGGCTGCTCCTTCGCGCGATGACTTCCGGCGTCGAATCCATCTCCTGCAGAGCACCATGGCTCCACTGCTCGCTGCTGGTCGGAGTTGGATGTGCCGAGCACCCGTTTTGCAGCAGCCCTAACCTCGCCGTGCTACGTGCGGCTGCCACTGCTCATCGGAAACCCACGGCGGAACCGGTCTTGAAGAAACAAGGGAGAGGAAACGAGCTCACAGCGGGGGAGAAAATGGTTCGCACGGGCTCGGGGAAGGTCGCCGGACGTTGCTGCCGATGTGGACGACGACGGGGACGAAGCAGCGCGGATAGCTCAGGCCATGGACCTCCTGTCCATGGCGAAGTCGAGCCGGATGCAGAGGAGGGGAACGGGAGAGGCGGCGGCGTCCGAGGGGGAAGAAAGCTAGGGTTGGAGGAGCCGGGAGCTGGGCGCATATATATGCAGAGGGGGAGGGCGACGTGGACGCAGGAGGTCCAGCCATCTCCTCCACGGCGCCATGTGCGTGCAGGTGGAAAAGCTGAAGAGAGGAGGGGGATGACAGGCGGGCCACGGCTGGCAGTGAGAGAGAGAGACGAAGGGAAAAAAAGAAAAAGGGAGCGGGCGCGCTCGGGTGGGCCGAGTCCAGGCGGCCCAGCTGGGCTGGAGGGAAAAAGGTTGAAGGGAGGCCCTCTTTCCAAAATAGAAAAAGAGCAGCAGAGAGGAATAAAAGAAAAAGAGGGGAATAGGGGTCAGAAAAATATTCCAAATATTTTTAGAAAACCCCTAAATAGATGTTTGATCATCCAAAATTGTTTTGACCATTTTTGCATGTAGTGAAAAATCTCCACAAGCAAAACAGTACCTTTTTCTATTTAAAATTAAATAGAAAAAGACTTTGGAGAGTTTTTTGAGAGAAAAATAAAAGGTTCAAAATTCCATGAGTTTGAAATTTCTAATCCTTGAATTTTTCTAGATTTTTCAAAATTGGTTTGACCAATTTTGGCAACAACAAAAATGTGGCCCTGTTTTTGAATTCAAAACACTTTGAACTAGGGCTACTGTTTTTGTTGGTGGAAAAAATTCCTTGAGGGTTTTAAAACCCTTGCCATATGAAATGAAATGGCTAGGCCAAGTTTGGGATCAAGAGGAGTGAGCATGTGGCAAGGAAAATTCCATGACTGCCCCTCTTGAACCACTTTGGATGCAAAAGAAACCAACCCAACATGACTCCAATCTCAATGCCAATTTAAATCATCACATGAAATGATATAAACCTCCACCATGCCAAGTTACAAGTCCAACAGAGAAAGTAAAATACATGGTGTTTGCACTTATTACATGTGGGCTGTTACATGTGACTAGGTCACGGGGATGAATATCACGGGAACGAGTGAATGAGGATTAGTTCGGAATGAGGTTGAACCAGACATAGGATGTCATTGATCGAATCTCGGAACAATCCAGTATCGCTGACAAAGGGAATGCTATACGGCGTAAGGTCCAATCGGTGTTTGATATCCGGAATGCACAGGGGTCATTATGGGCATCCAGGTCCCGCTGATGATCATTGACTGTAGCCTCTGCTTGGTCATGACTGGAGTGTTCTCGGACCGTAGGGTAACACACTTAAGGGCTCGATTAAATCGGAGACCTTTTCGGAACCATCGGAGCAACCAGAGAATAAAGGAAACAATATCGGAGAAGTACCGTGTTGAACCGAAACAAGTTCGGAGTGAACCGGAAAATGTTCCGGAGCACCGGGAGATGGAATATTATGTTTTAGTTATTAATTAATTGAATTAATAATTAAAATCATTTTATTTCTAATTAATATGTGCTATGGGCCTTAGTGGAGAAAAAGGCCCATTAGGGGAAAATAAAAAGGGAAAAAGAAAAAAGAAAAGGGGGGAGGCGCCATGGGCCCTAGGGCCCATGAGGGGTGCGCCCCCTTCCCCCCTTGGCCGGCCACCCCCCCTAGCAAGGGACTTTGGTCCCACATTGCTAAGGGAGGGGGCTGACTCCCTCCCCTCTGCCTATATATAGATAGCCAGGGTGCACATATTTAATACACAGAAATTTGTGAGAAAATAAATATTACTCCGAATTGAGATCGGTTTTCTCCGGTCTTCTCCCCTCCCTTGTCTCTTTCACGGTGGACTCCCTAGCGTGAGTCTATAGTGTAGTTGAGGCTTCTCTGCTAGAATCGGAGGCCGTCGTGCTGCCGAAGCTCCGTCCGGAGGTCTGCTTCCGCCACCTCCGCTGGATCTGAGAACGGAGGTCGTCATCGAGTCTCGTACGTGTGCGAGTACTACGAGGTGCTGCACGTGTGGCACTACACCCATCCGGGTGCTCAACACAGCCAGGAGGCTGTGAAACTTGATCGGCTACATCAACCACGTTTGCGGGAACGTTTCCCGCGCAACGGACTACACCCCGAGGTATGTTATTTCCGCACTACTGCCCGTTACGGTAATACGGCTAGCTAGATCTTGGGTTAAGGGAACGCTAGTTAGAAAATTTTGTGTTTTTTGCTGCGAACCCCAACAGTGGTATCATGAGCTAGGTCTATGCTTAGTATTACTGTACGGATAGAACACATCGGGGATGTGGGCGTTGATTGTATGATTGTCACCCTCCCACGTGTACTTGTTCACATCTGCGGCATTGTTTGATGAAGCGGCCCCCGACCGACTTTACGCGTACTCTTACGCGAGACTGGTTCCACGCTTGACATGCGTCTTGTACCGTATAAAGTGGCTAGGGGGTGTCTGTCTCTCTACTTTAGCGGATGTGGCATTTGCAACGGTGGGCCCCGTGCGGGGTGTAATAGAGACAATCGTATGGTTGACGTTGTGGTTGACTCGTAGGTTAAAACCTGTTTAACTATGAAAGCCCTAGCAGCCACGTAAAACTTGCAATATACAACTAGACCGTCTAAACCTTGTATTGCTAAGTGGGGGCTATCGTTTGTTTGTTTGTTTGTGATGTAGTGATAGCTTTGCTATGTGTTACTAGTAAGTAGTAATCGTCATCATAAAACAAACTAAAATGGAGACACTGTAGACTTAGTGTTGCCATAGCTCAGACATCTTAAAACTTGCTAGTATAGGATACACGACGGTAGCATGTGATAAGATGATCCCTTAACAAAGCCAAACACAAGTATTCTACCGAAGGGTGCACCGCCTGGAAGGTTCTCCCATATGGCTTGATGCTCCGTACATACCGGAGTTGTCCTACATATTAAATGGAGTTCGCATGAGGTTGGGTTCGGCAAGCCTGGCATATGCAGATATGGCCTTGCTGAACAGCATATAACATGGAGGTTAATTTCGCGAGCCTAGTATATGCAGACATGGCCTCGGTATACTAGAGATCGAAAGATCGAGCATGAGTCACAGAACATATAAGATAATGTGATCGCACAAGTTGTTGTCTACCTTTGAAACTGACCTGTCGGCCGTGTGATATTCGAGGTCGGGCAGTGAATCTGGATCATGTAATCACTAAAACTACCTAGGGATGAAATGTTTTAGTGCGAGCTCATTTATAATATGATTAAATGAACTCATTGTTGTGAACTAGTCTTAAGTGTGTTCCTTGCAATTATGTTTGTAGAAAATGGATAATACCCAGTACCTTGAAATGGTTTCCTTCTTACATGGTGAAAGACTTAAAGAAAATGGGTCAAACTTCGTTAGTTGGTACTTACGCCTTAGAGCCGTGCTCAAGAGAATCAACCTTTCATTCTTAACTAAAAGTCACGTGGGAAACCCTCCAGAAAATGACATGGATGCACAAGTGGCGATTGATTATCAATATCGTCGAAGGACATATGCCATAGCTAAGGGTATCATAGAAACCAGCATTCCGCAACCTTTGCGTGAGGAGTATGCTGATTTAGATACATACGATATGATCGATGAGCTGAAGTCATCAAACTTGCATCAGTTTAGAGTTGCCAGATTTGAGTTAGAAAGTGAGTTTCTCTCTACAAAGATGGAAGAAGGCTCTTGCCTGAAGGCACACTTGGCCAAGATGCATGAGATACATCTGAGCCTCGTAGATGACTTTGACTATGATACCACACATGAGTCTGCGATATACACGGTGTTACACTCGCTTCCACCGAGCTATACAGACCATGTCCATGGCTATGTCGGCAGAGGTGAAAGCCTCGAGTTCTCTGACTTCATGGATAGACTTCAGTACCTGGAGGTCGAACCCATTGAAGGAGAAGTTGTCGATGGAGAAGGTATATACTTGATATACTTTATAAATGTTTTACTCCCTTATACAATAGTTGCAGTAAATGAGTATATGATACTTATTCTGTTTTATGAAAACAGGACCTGCCGTTGCATGGACGGGAAGAGGTGAAATCGAGGATTGATGGATATCAAGTCAGTTGATGGCCAGCATGGATTCCGCCGAGACATCTATCATAGGAGATACTTAGAGTATTAGATAAATCTTATGTAATCATTATAGTATGAACACTTAGTTGTGTGTCTTGCATCTCGCGAGACAAAGTTATTCATGTAATGAGACAAGTAAGTTGTTCCATCTTTATGAATAAAAGAGTGATTATACTTTGATTACGTCTTGATTTATGATATGATAGAAAACATTTATAATACTACTATTATTGTCAAGAAATATTCAATGTTTAATGATAAAGTTGTCTTGATTATAACAAGTCAAAGATTTGATTGCATGAGGTGACTTCATAACTGATGAATTCATTAAATGTATGATCTATTAACTTGTGAGTTCATTATCGAATGAAAATCATAACTTGATTGCATGAGATGGATTAGATACACGATCTATGAACCTCTGCAATAAATATAACCATGACAAGGTTCTAGCAAGTAGAACTTGTGCCAATCATTATACATAAATGATGTACTAAATGGGCACGTGAGTTATCATTAAAGACTTCATATGATTAATTGAAAGTTGTATTCAATTGAGATCATAAAACTGAGATTCGGGAATCACAGTGAGAAGTGAGAATACAAGGATACATCTCACTACGCTACGATCCGAAGTGATAAGTATTGATATTGACATAATGGGAGACTTGTGGAAGTTGTAACACAAACTACGATGGAAGTTAAAAGTGCTAGACTACTTAAACCATTCGTAGTCATACTAAACCGTAGTATGGTCTAAACGTCCTTTCCCCTAGCACTATAGTTATTGTCGAATAAGTTGTTTAATTCATTAAGTTAAAACACCCACTTCATGAATAGGAAACCATCCTGAATCTAACGAGACATGATAGCTCCATAACTGATGGTGTTATAAGGTTTCTTAAAAGAAAGAATTTCTTTGTAATAAAACTACGAGCAATTGAAATTACATATTCTCCCCGAATAGCAAAATGTGTGTTGCTTAATTGGTAATACGAGAAAAGTCTCTCGACACGGATCCAATGGGAGATAATGGAAACTTTGACCGGGGTATTGGACCTTGCCTTCAGAATATCAGAGTATTGCAACGGAAGCATGTTCCGCTGTAATGACGCTATATAAGGAAGGATATGCCAAAGATGATTGATCTTGGTATATGAGTTGAAGCCATTGTTGAATTTAGAAGGTTGTCATGAATACGTTCTGTACAGAACAATAATCATGAGTCTTCTTAATAAAACAATAGGGAATAATATTGCTTGAAGACACAAAGGAATGATGGTAGCCTAGAACACGAGGAGAAATGAAATAATATTGAGTTACATATAGGATGGCTCGCGTCCTGTGAAATAAATCGGTTATTTCATATTCTCGACAAACTGGAGAGTTATTGAGAATAATGTAATGGGCATAAGGCATTATTTGGTTATGACCAAAGTTCAATGGTGATTGACTATGGAAACGTAGAAATGCTTTAATCAATAAAATATTTCATTTACACTACAATGGACCATAGCCTGAAATTGCATCTCAGTCAAATTTGGGATTTGAAAGAGATTTGCAATGGGCATGACGAAGGTTACTTCGTTAAAAGGATGGACTATAGTACCTCAAGACAGGAACCCTCAACCATGATTTGATCAAGTGATTTTGTGATGACCAAAATATTGAGTGGGACTGCAGTTTCATGAAACTGAGTGGGAGCTTTGAAGACTTCCCGGAAACTTGGAATGCAGAGGGCATTTTCTGAGTGGGAGCTTTGGAAGCATTGTCATTATGTGAGACATAGTGAACAATAAAATGACTTGATGAAAGCTGAACCACAAATATATGAGTATAAGATGGATATATTTGAGTGGGAGCATGATCATTGTCTCAAACATATATGCATTGATATGTTTGAAGAATGATCTCATATGTATATATATGGATATGCATTGATTGTGTATATAGAGAATCGTCTTATATACATATGTGCATTATGATATATATAGAGCATAAGGCAAATAAAATACAAGATTGCAAGAATCTTCTTTTATGTGAAATATCAACAGATTACACGTTGAAATCTATATGAGTAGATTAAGATACGGATAATGAAACGAAGTGAAGGTTGGAATAATCTTCTAGACAAGAAATAGGTTCTTGTGGCTAGAAATTATATAATGGATGAAATCCAAATATCACAAGCAATGTCTTGATGGAAGAATAGAGATGCACCATGTACTGGACATGTGATCTTATATGTTCTTGACATATGATTCTACCATATAACATGCATTGCGAATCTAACAAAAGAATGACTCAAAAGTTCTTGGAAGAAGAACAGATTCCGATGTGCTTTAGGAGTAAAACACAGAATCTGAATAAAGTCCATGATTTCAGTATAGAGAGGATAATAGACTTGAATGTAATACAAGATTACAATTGCAAGCCATATTATGGGTCTATATGGAATTAGAGACATCACCAAAGACATGAAAGAAATGTGAGCAAAATTCACGGTACTACAAACATAATACTACTTAAGAAAGTAGACGTATGGATAAAAGTTTAGTGTTAGAAGTATTGGACTTCTGGCTGAGTGTATTTCCTAGTATATATGACTATGGATGAGTCTTCTAAAGACTGAACCAAAAGATCATTGGAGGATACTGTGAAATAATAGTCTCACTCTCCCGCGAAACTTATATCCAACCATTATATGATAATGAGTGGTATGTCAAAAGAGTTTTTGACCTGTACCAGTTGCAAAGAAAACATACGAATCTGAATTGGTGCAGTTCGTTGACGAACCCTCTTCCATGAGCATGCATGATCAATGAAACACTTATGTGATAAGATGATTATGATCGGAAAAATGCGGCTAGATTATTAGCACTCTAGTGCAAGTGCGAGACTGTTGGATATATGCTCTAGAGGCAAATAATATATGATTATTCCAATATATCTAAGCAAGTTCATAACCAGTTTTATACCGTGCTAGAAATGTGTCAGTGAAACAATGATACAGGTGTGGTATAGAAACCCCCAGAGTTCCTAGTTAGCCTCTACATCGATAACTAGTTCATGGTCAACATGATGATCGTGGTTTCGCGATCATGGAAAATTAAGTCTCTTGACTATGAGGTCACCTCACTGGTTAAGTGACGTGATGAACATTACCCAAAGTAAGCATTACAGCATGATCAAATCTTATGAAGGTTCAGTGTTGTAATTACAGAACGTGGTAGACCGTTCCTTTGACTGTGAGTACGTGCATAATCACTATCTTCTCGGATGCTTTGACTTACATCCCACCACCTGACTGAAATATGCGGGTCATAACGGTTGTATCTTAGGTATTCCGTGGAGATATGTTGAGGAGTATTGTTACAAGAGAGGGATTTGTCAATCCATATAATGGATAGATACTCGGGGCCAACTCGGTGAGATTCCATCCATAAAGCTGCGCAGCGTGTGACTAGGTCACGGGGATGAATATCACGGGAACGAGTGAATGAGGATTAGTTCGGAACGAGGTTGAACCAGACATAGGATGTCATTGATCGAATCTCGGAACAATCCAGTATCGCTGACAAAGGGAATGCTATACGGCGTAAGGTCCAATCGGTGTTTGATATCCGGAATGCACAGGGGTCATTATGGGCATCCAGGTCCCGCTGATGATCATTGACTGTAGCCTCTGCTCGGTCATGACTGGAGTGTTCTCGGACCGTAGGGTAACACACTTAAGGGCTCGATGAAATCGGAGACCTTTTCGGAACCATTGGAGCAACTAGAGAATAAAGGAAACAATATCGGAGAAGTACCGTGTTGAACCGAAACAAGTTCGGAGTGAACCGAAAGATGTTCCGGAGCACCTGGAGATGGAATATTATGTTTTAGTTATTAATTAATTGAATTAATAATTAAAATCATTTTATTTCTAATTAATATGTGCTATGGGCCTTAGTGGAGAAAAAGGCCCATTAGGGGGAAATAAAAAGGGAAAAAGAAAAAAGAAAAGGGGGGGAGGCGCCATGGGCCCTAGGGCCCATGAGGGGTGCGCCCCCTTCCCCCCTTGGCCGGCCACCCCCCCCCCCCTAGCAAGGGACTTTAGTCCCACATTGCTAAGGGAGGGGGGTTGACTCCCTCCCCTCTGCCTATATATAGATAGCGAGGTTGCACATATTTAATACACAAAAATTCGTGAGAAAATAAATATTACTCCGAATTGAGATCGGTTTTCTCCGGTCTTCTCCCCTCCCTTGTCTCTTTCACGGTGGACTCCCTAGTGTGAGTCTATAGTGGAATTGAGGCTTCTCTGCTAGAATCGGAGGCCGTCGTGCTGCCGAAGCTCCGTCCGGAGGTCTGCTTCCGCCACCTCCGCTGGATCGGAGAACGGAGGTCGTCATCGAGTCTCGTACGTGTGCGAGTACTACGAGGTGCTGCACGTGTGGCACTACACCCATCCGGGTACTCAACACAGCCAGGGGGCTGTGAAACTTGATCGGCTACATCAACCACGTTTGCGGGAACATTTCCCGCGCAACGGACTACACCCCGAGGTATGTTATTTCCGCACTACTGTCCGTTACGGTTATACGGCTAGCTAGATCTTGGGTTAAGGGAACGCTAGTTAGAAAATTTTGTGTTTTCTGCTGCGAACCCCAACAGAGTTTCCATCCCGAGGGGTAAATATAGGCGAAGGGGGGCGTCGAGGGGACCCACGAGACAGTCAGGAGGGTGCCTGGCGCGGCCCAGGGTGGGGCCGCGCCACCTGCCCTCCTGGCTGCCTGGTGGTGTCCCCCTTCCCTCTCTTGGTAATTCCGGAAGCTTCCGTTGCGCTGATTTTTTATATATTTTCCCGGAATTTTTGGAGCACTTTTAATGGCCGGAAAACCTGAAATACAAAAACAGCAAAAAACAGAAACTGGCAACTGGGTGCACTGAGTTAATAGGTTAGTCCAAATAGGTTCAAAAGTGTATGAAAGTTCAAGCAAAACATGACAAAGTCACACAAAACATGCATGGAGCAAGCAGAAATTATAGATACGTTTGGGACGTATCACTCATGCATAGCAATAAGGTGCACTTTTTTTCTCGGAGCCCATCAAGAAAGGACTACCAGGTTAAGCGTGTTAGGCTTGGAGTAGTCTTGTGATGGATGACCGACTAGGAAGTTGATCCGAGATGCGCACAAGTGAGGATAAAATATGCAGAAAAGACTAGTGTTGATATGTGAGGACAGTATGGATTCAGGCACATCGGCCATGAAATCGGTGGTTAACCGATGAGTTTGGTCGGGACGTTACAATTGGTATCAGAGCCGATCCTGGCGATTGTATTAAGACAACGAATCTTATGTTAAGATAAGAATGACTACTGCATTAACCAAAAATAGCTTCTGACATGCAGTAAATAATGAAGTGTATTGTTGTCCAATCATTCATAATATGATTTCGGCAATGATCTAGAAGTTCCATTTAATGTTACAAGTCACAACGCTCATGGGCAAGCCACTAAAATCACCACGAATTCACCATGCATACCTTAATGAAATTCGTAAAAAAACATGCATACCTTAATGAGGAACTACATCCACGAACCAATACACAAATTAGGGATTGATGACTTCCCTGTTTATAGGTAAATAGACTTTATGAATCGACAATTGTAAATAGACTCTGAGAGCGTTTCCTGTTTAAATCAGCGACGACACATAGAAACTGCCATACTGGAACGCATGCATACCCGAAGAAACAGTCGACAAACCTCCATAGTTGCAACAATGAGCTACATCAATCAAGAAATGTCAAAATTGACCTGAACAATGATGTCCATTAGAAATTTAGAATGCCCAATGCCCATGCATGTAAGTAGGAAGAGTAGTGCAGAAGAATCATCAAAGGTACAATCACAGCCGAACCACATACAACTGGACTAATTGTTTAATCCCGAAACAGAATGGCTAATTCTATCTCCAAGCCCTCATTTCATTCTAAATCTCTTGCTGCATCAAGTCCAGTTGCGTACAGAGAAGTGACAGCTGATAAGCTGAGACCAAGGCTGATCTGAACTTAGCCGGCAAGTTTCAAGCTAGATATCTGCATCCTTGGGTAGCTAATTAACAAACATGCACCAAATGTGGCAACATCGATCTGTTCTCCCCAAGCTGACTTTGCATTTAAATTTTTTGTATCTTTGCATCACCTATTAATATAACTGTTTGTGAAAAGCTAAGGCAACCAATATTAAATTTTGTGGGGGTCACCGACATGGAGTTTTGGATCCCGGGTGCACATGCACTGGGTAAATAGTAAAATCTACAGAATAATGAAAAAATAAAATAAGAACATATTTTTATCACACATATTTGAATGTTCTTATCATGTACACATTTTTATGCAGAAATAACACTCATGTGCTCATGACAAAAAAAAAATCCGGTAAACACTCAAAATAGTCTGTTTTCTTTTTTTACCCAAAGTATCATGAATGTGATCTCTTCACTCAAATTTATTCATAGGGTAAACACTGAACAATGCTTGTCTACAAAAGGATTTGGAATTTTTTGATTTTTTTTTTGCTATTTTCGGATTTTTACTGTTCACCTAGGTGCATCACCACCTTGGAGCAAAATGACATTTTTGATCTCCAGAACGGTGATCCTGCTATACTTGGAAAACATTGCTGGAGGTTATTTACCAAACCAAATTCGCTATGTGCCCGTGTATTAAAAGGTCGATATTATGCCGATGGGGCTTTTTGGACAACACAAAGTCCAGGACCATGTTTATACATGTGGGGCAACATCATGCATGGCAATACCGAAGCTGGATCCTCTAACGTTGTGAAGGGAAGTCAGGTATGCTACAATGTTAGCCAGTGCAAAACAAAGAAGTAAAGTCAGTGTACTGTAGCAATTATTGTGTTGATTAAATTATAGTAGACACTGTATATAATTACTGTAGACATAAAAAATACAAATTTAGTTTTATTGTGCCAAAATTTTGTTTGTATGTAATTACTTTGATAGTATACAATATATTTGCAATTTATGAATTAATACAAATTAATTTAGCCTTAATCAAATGGATGTGAAAGGGGGAAGTTAGGGAACTGTAGCTTAGCTGACTTTCCTCCCTAACATTATAGGATCCAGCTCCGGCAATACCACCTCCTTTGAATTTAACAAGGTCCGTGGATATTTTCAGATTTATTTTGACCATCAATTATGTAGACCAGCAATATAAGAGTTGTGTCCCATAAAAATCATACTATTGAAAGCTCCTTTCAGATAAAACTTCAATTGCATGTTTTTTTATTTTAATGGTCTGTCTAGGGCATATTTAGATGTTCCTAGTTATTGCACATCTAAGTTCAATCAAACAAAAAAGAAAAAAAAATACCTTTATAAATATCAGTGTAAAATCAATGACATAGGACTTAAATGTGTAATACTTAAGGCATATCAAGATGTGCCTAGCAAATCTGTTATTTTTATTATCTTGTTAGTCAAATTTATGGTTAAACTTAGTCTCAAAATATGTGTGGGTCTTGTAAGCCTAAAACGAGGGAGTACTCCAGAAATGTCTTTCCTAGAGAGTAGGTGATGTGATCGGGGATATTCAAATATGAGCCCAGACTCATATGCTCCTGCACATGAAACTTTCGAAATGACATGAAAAAAGCTTGAAAAATTCTAAATTTTATTATGGTGAAAGATGCTTAGGGGTTAGATGTTTGTGTAAATTTTAAGCTTTTTGGGACATGTAGGGAGCTCATGGAAAAAAGGACAAATTCAGTCTGGAATAGTGAAACATCCTTAGGAATCACTGGATCCCACATGATCATGCCTGGTACATTATCACCTTGCTCTCCCCTACATTAACCAAACATTTGACTCTTCCATGTTGGAATACGACCATAACTAGAATGAAAATGCAACAATACATTTATTTTCGGAAATCTTGAGCTCAGATGGGTGCAGAGATTTTCCTTCTTGGCCTCACTCCAAAATAGGTTTATAAACTGTTAAATCAGCATATAATTTGGAGTAGCCGAAGCTTTTCATGTAAAGGTTCTTCACGAGAACATGATTCTGTGGAGAATGGAAGAAACTATGGGCAAGATGAAGATTAGCCTACCTACAGGATCTCAACTCCCACAAGATATGGCTGCTATTTATGCAACCCAGAGGACAATATTGCGCAGTGGTTCCTGCAATGCCAATATGTGAGATAAATCTGGAAGGAATTTAAGAAGGAATATGGAATCTGCCAAAGCTCAATAATTTCACTCAATACTAAACTGAAGATATGGTTGTGGAATCAGCCACTAGATGTGGTTGCTGGACTGGATAACTGAAGCTTGGGCTGTCCATTCCGTGATCGTGGCAGTTGCTATGTGACATGTATGGGAAAACAAGACTTGTTCTCGCAATGGCGAGGCGCTGCCTCATCCTCTTCATGTGGTCCGGAAAAAATCAAGCCTTATATTGATTTCATTACCCTACATAATATCATCTCGACAGGCTCCAACAGATGCGAGGCAACAGCTGTGGCGTCATGATGCACGATCATCAGTGGGTGTTATTGGCGGTAAAATGTTGGTTTCTTTGATCATATCCAAAGCCATAAGTGCTGAAGCTCTGGCTATTTTTCAGGCCCTCATTTTTGCCAAATGACGCTGGATATCAGAAGTTTCAGGTAGCCTTCGACAACCTATCAGCACCAAGTTGCAAAGATGCAGGCATCGACAGATCCCCTATCAGCACCATTGTCCAGGATATCAAGTCTGCCGCTATAGAGCTTTTATCTTGTAATTTCATCCTGTTAATCTGCAGAACATGGTGTTGGGTCTTGTTGGTTTAAGTTGTCACCTGAGGAGATCAGGACCATTATATGTAATGAACAAGCTATACAGGAATGAAAGAGTGCTGCCCATTTTCTCAAAACAAAAATGCTGCAATTTTGCTATAACTTTCACACTCTCAATTATATGGTGGACCTGATGGTTGGTTTACACAATTAATATTGACCCTACAACTAAAGATGATGGGTTGAATAAATAGAGATTTATGTCAGCCACACAAGTTTTAAGAACAAAACAAATTTATACTATAAGAAAGGCAAATAAAGAGGTTGTTTACTCATGACAAGACAATAGAGCTATAAGCTTAGAGGGCATTTTCACTAACCAGTACAACATGTTTAACTAGCAACCCCACAAATTTGTCACAGTTTCTATAAATACTGGTATAAAATGGGAAGTACACAACAGAAAATGATTCGGTAGAAATACCGGTAACTCGTATACCACAAATTCGGTACAAATTTGTCACAGTTTCTAGCAAGCACATTTGTATAAAAATGAAATGAAAGGTGGGAATCTACCGAGAGTGATCACCTCTGTTCGTCCAGATAGTAATTTCAACATACAAAATCTCACAACAAGCATATAGCTAAGAACACGCATCTGCCAACTATATATAAGCTAATGAGGTAACCTCACCTCACTAATCTGCCTTCACCGAAGCAGAGGTTTCAGCCGCCGAACTTGAGGAACACAACATCTTGCTGTCGGAAGAGCAGTGCGACGACGTTGGTTTGAACTTCTTGAACTTCCATACCGATGTCATCTTTGTCGACGTGGGATCATCACTACCAGGTGGCCTTACATCTGCGAAACTCGATCGCTTTTCTGCGCCATTGGACTTCAACTCATCATATCCTATAGGATCTCTGTTTTGCTCTGTTTCTTTATGCTCTTCTCTCTGTTCACCATTGGAATGGTGGTTCAAAAACAGCTGCTTCCTCTTGATCTTCACTTTCCGAGCAGCGCTTAGGTTTCCAATTCCAACTCCATTATCAGCAATGTGCCTACTACTCTTTGCAGTGTTCCGAGAATAATCCTCACCGTCATCGTCTGGAGCCCTAATCTTGGAAGACTGAATAGTTCTCTCACCGGATTTCCCTACAGAGCTTACTCCGTTAACTAAGCCGCTAACCTCAGTTGGCGTGCCGATCAAGGAGCCATTGCAAGCATCAACCCCACCCCCATCACTATGGAACCCATCTTTCCCTGCAACGGTACCGCGGGTTCTCTTGGGTCCGGTGAAGGAAATTCGAGGCGAGCTGTTCATTACGCGGTGCAGCTTGCGAGCGACCTCCTCGTCGCTCTCCCTGCGCCTACGGTGCGGTCTGGGAGTGACATCACCACCCACAGCCTCTTCCCTCCCCTCCCTCCCCCGGCCATTGGGAGGCCTGTACAAAAGCTTGACCTGCACATGTTTCTTCTTGGATTTCGCCTTGAGCAGCTGGATCCCATTTCTGGACGCGCCGGAGATGGAGAGGGAGTCGAGGAACTCCATGGCAGCCCTGGCCGCAGCCCTAGCCCTGGCGGCCACGGCCGCCTTGTCGACGGCGACCGCCCGGGCGGCGGCCGCGGCGGCGTCGGCAGCGTCGAACGCGCGCTGGGCGGCCTCGATGATCTCCTGCTGCGTGCTGGCCGGCGGCATGTCGCGGAGGCGGGCTGCGACGCCTTCCGGGAGGAGCATGGGCGGCTGGGGCTCGGCGGCGTCGCAGGAGGAGGCCGCGGCCGCCGTCCGGAGCCCCGCCAGCAGCCGCTTGCGCGGCGGCAGGTGCGTGTTCAGATCCGACGGCTCCATTGCTAGATCATGAGCGATTCCGCAGCTCCGGGCGCGGATCTGCGCGGAAATTCGCAGCGAGATTTACCACCAGCTAGGGCAATCGCCGCCGGCGCTGGACGGATGATGAAGAAGAAACAACCTAGGCTTAGCTAGCAGCTCATCATACCTCATCAACCAATCAAACAGATGCGGGGGGACGGCCGGAGGGCCAAAGGCTCGAACTTTCCGGCGGGGGCGGGGTGGAGAGAGCGGCGAGCGATGTCCCGGCGAGGAAAGAGTAGGGGGCGGCGACGGCGGCGACCCCGAGGGGGCGGGGGGCGGGCGGTGGAGGGGGACTATCGCATCGCCAATGGGGTGGGGCGGGTGGTTTTCAGAGGTCTCCCCGTCTCTCTCTCCCTCTCTGTCTCCAGTTTATTAAGTCCTGTCTTTTTTCTGTCTAGCAAGAGTACGTGATTAACGCCGGTAGTACAGACACTGGTAGACTAATAATAATAGTACAAAAAATTCTTTAGCAATTTTCCATATATTTACACTTCTATCCATGCCTACAAATCTCCATCTCCAAAGGATGCTGATGATGATCCCGGTGATGCCCATGACGACGATGATGACGGCAGTGACGATCTTTCCCTCCGGGAGAGAGAGTATTCCTCGGCAGGATCTGCCCGCCAGAGAGGTCTTCTTCTCTTTGTTGGTTTCCGCCTCGCACTGGCGAGGGATGAATTGTGCGAAGGCCCCCGATGTTTTGTAGGTCAAAGGGTATTTGTGTGACAAAGGGGAGTTTGAGAGGCAAGGCCCACCTCCTAGGCAACTAGAGGGCGCGACCAAGGGGCCATTTCTCTCCGGGAGATTTTCTGGCTCCTCAGGTCTTTACTCCAGAAACTGATTTTCCAAATTTTCACGTTGTTTAGAGCTTCAACGGTATTCTCACTTGATAGGTGTTTTCCATGTTGTTTCCTGACTCTAACAGGTGAACTCTGAGAAACTGTAAAATATACAAAACAGGGCAAAAAAACACAAGGGAAGCATCATAACATGAAGTATATTAATGAATAAGGACTAATTATGATACTTCCTCCGGTCCACAATAAGTGTCGTTCATTTTGTACTAAGCTAGTACAAATTTTGTACTAGATGAGAGACACTTATTATGAATCAGAGGAAGTACACAATAATAATGCAAAATCAACGTATTACTAACTAATGCTTCTATCAAGCATGGGAACATCTCTCTGTGTCAATAGATTTCCTTGCGTAAAGGCTTTCGAATAATAACTCTATGAAATAGAGAGAATTATAACTTCTTTCCTAGGGGGATCCAAAGATAGAGAGAACCATCTAGTTTCAGCTATGGATCCTAAGGTCCTAGAGAACTACTCACACATCATCATGGAGGTAGCAAGGATGATGCACAAGCCTCCAACAATGGATCCCCCCCCTCCGGAAGCACTCCAGAAACAACCTCCAGATTGATTCTTCTCCGTACAAAAGCGTGTGATGGCGGAAACAACGTTATGATATTATTCTTTCCGTGGTTTCTGAGTTTATTAGAATTTATGGTTGTGGATTTGACCTTAGGGGGTATCGGGGGGCCCACATGTTCAGGTGGCACCCCCCCAGGTCGCACCATCGAGTCGTGTGGGCATGTGGCTCCACGACCGGTTGTCTCCCAAAGCTACCCAACTTTCATTCATTATAGAGAAATGCACACAATGCGCAAGTGATTTTGACGTCTGTAAATAAGGATTTTTGTAAAAACCAAAGAGAAGAAGAAAACAGTAACTAGCACTGAGAACTGGGTTAATAGGTTAGTCCATTAAATCATAGATACATTGGAGACGTATCAGAGAGCATTCACCAATGTGGGAACAAGATCAAAACCTCATAACACATGGGTTCAACCGTTTCCTTGCTCCCTACCGATAGACTATCATAGTCAAATATCTCATCATCGCACAAAATAGAGTATACCAGAAGGCACTTGACCATATGTGTAACATAGAGGGATGGATCCATGGCTTTAACAAGCATAGATCATGCCGCAAGTCTTCATTGTCCACCGACCAACCAAGAGCACCAGAGTAAGAAGATTCACCTTAATAGGAGTACGAGGTGTGATGACATGTTCCGGAAGATGAGATGAGTTATTTCCTTACAACGACATGACTGCCTCTACGTAGGAGTGCAACCTCAAAGCATGGCTAACCGACACAACAAGATTGACCTCAACAACAAGATGCGGTCAAGAGGGAGTCGTTGTCGATGAGGACTTCTGCGTCGGAATAAATCATCAAGTGGGAAGGTGAAGTGCTTGCAGTTGAGGGATAGGAAGCAACGGTTCGACCACCCCAACTGTCGGCTTTGCCAGCGATGCCCCAAACACCACATCAAAGTTGCCCTCCTCCTCGTTGCTTCCTGAGATCCATTCGTACTACGACCTAGAGGTAGGGGACATATCAAGGGAGAAAGGCAGAGCAAGGGGTGTCGAGGAGGGCGAGGTAGGGATGCGGGGGGCAACACCGTGGTCGTCATAGGGGACGCTGTAGCGAGCCAAAGGCTCATTGTGAACCCGGGTTAGTTAGAGAAGTTTGACTTCATTTTTTTTATGGTGTCATCTATTTATGGATTTGAGGGAGTACAATTTCTCCGTTGTCAAAGCTCCAAGCCATTGAAACAAAAGCCCTTTCTACGCGATGCTCACTTGATTATTACATAAGTTGTGGCTATTGAATTTACTTAGGAAAGTAAGGTTTGTGCATACCCAATAGGCGGCACTCTAGTGTCATATGTGTATATTTTTTCATGCATGTTTTTTTTGTTTCATTATGTGTATTTCGATTTGGAATTTGAACTCTAGTGTCGTATGACCATTAGGGGTTGTAGACACATGTTCACATAATTTTTTTCAGGGCTCTCTGTGACATATGAATTTGACTATTTTAAATATTGGAGCATGTGAGTGTTTGGAGCACCTGATACGGGTTTGAGATCTGGATCATTGGCTAGAAGCTTCTCTCCAGAAAGAATGTCGTTCTATTCTAAAAATCCGTTTATGATCTGGAGCTCATCTGCACCTGATATCACAAGCATCAAGTCTACATCGGGATGTGAGCGCCATCTGTATTTCACTTCGTATGCTTCTTCCATATCTTTCTAGTATTGGCACCTGACATGATGCAGTAACTCAGCCCACAAACGGTCAGACGACCTGGTACATGACGGCGATAGACGGATCGATTACTATACATTTTTATTTTCTTGAGATCAATAGCGTAGCCAGCATTTCGAGAGCAGCTGAGCTCGAGAGACTAGTTACAATACTTTCGAGAGCAGCTGAGCTCGAGAGTAGAAACGCCGTGCCCGTGCTATTCAAGAAATATTAACACGTTCTCTCGGATAGCATGAACAAGTAGGGATGTGTGTGTTTTCCCTTCAAAAAAAGTAGGGATGTATGTTTTGGCTTCCGAAAGCATATCTTTCATACTGTTTTCCTTCCTATTTGCAACCAGCGCGAGATGGGCTTGGCCCAGTGATCTTTTTCGCCCGTGGGCGCTGTTTACGAAATCAATAGTTTTAGAGTACTCGTAGCAACGCGCAGCGCGCTTCCTCCGCGCGCGCCAAGTGGTGCGTTCTGAAGCTTTTCCGTTTTTTCTGTTTTTAAAGGCACAAGTGCCTCTCGCGGAGGCACGGTAGTGTCTCTCATGGAGGCACAACAGTAAAAAATAAAAAAAATAAAAATAAATAAATTATTTTAGATACTTTTATTACTGTAACAAGTGTGCGCGACAATTTTCATGTGAAAAGGGATAGCAGTATTTCGTTGATGGAAAAACAAAATAAATTGTAACATTTGGAGATAATATTTGGCGTTTGATTTTTTTCACAGTTCAAAATGAATAAGCTTTTCCTTGAAAATATACAGGTACATTTGGGTATTGCAATGAACACATCTATTTTTGTAATTATTTTTAACATTACAAAAAACATTTTTGGCACACGGAAGCATATGTTCTCAAGAGCCAAATTCAATTTTCACTTCAAGAACAAACATATAGTGATATAATATTACTAAATTTCATTCAACTTAAAATGGTTCCAAAAAGATGAGCTGCGTTCTATGCTTCCTTTCGATGCAAGTACTTATTGAAGGGGACGTGTTGGTGAAGATAATTCTTTCAATGTGTTTGATATTATCTTGCTACAGATGCGAAAATTTCCATGTTTGCAAACAATGGCCTATGTGAATGTGACGATTAACAATTGTGTGTGGATATGCTGAGCTAGAGTGTAGCTACACCCTATGTAAACAGTAAATTTGAAAAAAAATCGTAAAAAACTAAAAAAGCTGAAACTTCTGTATTCGGTTATGACAACATTTTCAAGGTTTTTGTAAAATTTGGTGGTAATATGACATCTGAGGAGGTCCACACAAAAAGAACAAAGTTAGTGCTCAAATGTTACTAACACTGTTCATCAAAGTTTTTTATTTGTATCTGTCACATCCAGTGTCATAATTAAGAATACAAAGTACCAGATTTTTTAATTTTTGTTTGCTATTTTTTTAAAATTTATTGTTCACATAGGGTGTAGCTATACTCCAGCTTAGCCACAACTGTCTCTTAACAATTTCTTATGGTAACCATCCTAGTGGCTGCTTATGGAGCACTCAAGTTCCCAGAGATCACAAGACCCAGTGGCCTGGAAGCAGTAGTGGATACACTCAACTCTATACCCCGCAAGAGAAATTAGAAATATATGGAGCATCTGACATATATCAATGTTAATTGGTACGTAATTGATTTTGTACATGTTTAGTAAATCCAATTCGGCTCTTGGAAGCATATGCTTCTGCCTGTCAGAAATGATTTTTATGTATACGGAATTAAGTATGGTACTCTGCTTTCCTCAACTTGATTCCATCCGTCCAAGCTACTAATTGTTGTTCTTAAAAAAAACTGCAAAGTGTTTTTTTCCCCATCAAATTTGCTCCTCTCTTGCAAAGAAAATTGATCAAGGTGCTAAAGAATAGGAGACAATATTTATCTGCTCCCAAGAATCAACCAAACAGAGAAAAAAATACAAGAAATAGTAAAGCTTTTTAATTTCTTCGAAAAGGAGGATGAACCCTCGGTAGAAACGGTGTATGTGTATACTGTATATGTTTCCTTTCCTACTGATAAGTTTGATCGAAGAGATGCGGTGATCACTGTGATTGTTCAAGGAACATATGGCTGGCCTCTGCATAATGAGTCACATGAACATGATAAACAAGCTGACGACTGGGCCGGAGCGGCGGCGGTGGCGCAGTTTTTGAGAGGGGAATCGATCGGGCTGCATGCCGAAGCAGCAGCCGGCGATCGCCATTGGTAGGGGAGGGAAGTGGAGGTCCAGGGTTTAGGGACATACTAAAGGTTTAGTCCCAGGCTGTTTCCTTTAGCCCGTGACTAGAAGTGCAATGCGCGCTTTGTCGCGTCATTTACACTTTTGAAATGTATAAGATTTTTTGTTTGTTTGGATGAATCCTTCTTATCGTTTAATCGAAAGATAAATTTTAATGTGTACACACGATGAAGTTTACTATATTGTTGATCATGTGTCTTATAATGGTACTCTATCGTAGGCATCGCTTTCTTCTCGTCAACCAAGACTCACACCACCCAATTTTTATATTAAAAAGGCACATCCATCGAAATATTTCATCCTAAGGTAACAATGTAATACTAAGTTTAGTAAAATTAAAGATATATTAATTCTAAAACGCCAGATAACGTTAAAAAAGTGTATCAAGTAATTGTGTCTGTCATAATTAATTTTTTTGAATGACATCTATTGCATGAGCTAAATTGTTTGATCACAAAACATACAATTATTTACTATAAGGTCTTGATTGTAAGCTCAAGACAAATTCACTATAGCACCAACGTATAAAACATAGAAAAATTGACATTCATTTTAAAAAATAATAAAAATGTTAATAATGTTCATGTAAAAAAATAAGAGAATTCTAACAAAAAAATGAAAGTAAAAAATAATAGTTTACATACATGGCAAGGGTTATGACCAAGTCAAAATTGAATCCTCAATTGACTCCCATGACTTTCACCCCTAGGAAGCTTAAAATTAAAAATAAAATAGTAATTTACATACATCACCAAAGGGTATGACCAAGTCAAAAGTGAATCCTCAATTGATTTTCATGGCTTTTTACCCCTAGGGGGTTTAGTATATTAGAAGGTTTTTTGAACGACATTTATTGCATTAGCTAAATTTTTTGATCGTGAAATAGATAATTATTTACTATAAAGTCTTGATTGTAAGCTCAACACAACAAATTCACTATAGCACCGACGTATAAAACATACTCCCTTCGATCCATAATAAGTGTCGCAGGTGTCGTCGATTTTGTACTAAGTTAATACAAACTTTGTACTAGATGAGCGACACTTATTATGAATCGGAGGTAGTACAAAATTTGACATTCATTTTTTTAGAAAAGAAATAAATGTCAACAATGTTCATGTAAAAAAATTAGAAAATTCTAACAAAAAATGGAAGAAAAAAATAATAGTTTACATACATGGACAAGGGTTATGACCAAGTCAAAATTGGATCCTCAATTGACTCTCATGACTTTCACCCCTAGGAAGCTTAAAAATAAAAATAAAATAGTAATTTACATACATCACCAAAGGTATGACCAAGTCAAAATTGAATTCTCAATCTCCCTAGTAATAAAGGGTGGTGAGTTTCTCCTTACGTCAGGCTTTTTTACAGAAAACCCCCTACACTTTCTATTAATAAACCCACACTCCATTTTTTAAGTGAAAAAACACGATTCAATTTATTTCTTTTGTGAGCTGCCCACTCCAGCCCGTTTAAAGATATGGCCCAACAAAATAGGCCCACTACCATATAAAAAACCCGGCCCACTACGGGCGCACGAAACAACAAAAAAAGCTAATTTACAGAAAATTAAAGAAGGGAAAAAATAAAAACATAAAAAGGGGAAAATAAAAAATATTTCTAAAAGAATTTGAATTTAAAAATCTTAAATTCAAATAAATAAGTGGGAACGAACAAGGAAAAAAAAGAAAATAACACAGCTTGACTCGCGACAACAAACATGTATCGACGTTATGTATTAATAATAAAAATTATTTCCAAAATTTGTAAAGATATTTACAAAAATTATATTCATGAATTATGAAAAGAAAGGATAAAATGAAATACAAAATGGAAAAAAAGAAAGAAAAAAAAAGACAAGTTCATATAGTTTTTTTAAGGAGAGACAAGTTCATATAGTTGCGTTTGATGACTTAAATATGACATATTTAAAACACATGTACATGTGATTTAGCAAACCCGTTGTTAAAAAATGATGTTTACACATGGGATTGTTTAAAAAAAAGATGTTCGCCCCTATATGGGTTCTAAGTTTTGGTGATGTGTTCGAATGAAAGCTTTTAAAAATATTCCTTTCGTTCTAAAATAAGTGTCGTGGATTTATTTAAATATAGATGTATCCAAAAATAATTATTATCGGATATATTTAGATGTAAAACTAAATCTAGATACATCCATAGTTAAATAAACCCGGGGTGCTATTTGGGAATGGAGAAAGTATTTTTTTTATTGCTCAATTGTAGCAAAATAAACCCCGGGAATGAAAAATCTTATGAGGCTTGCATTTTTAAAGTATAAATAAAATATATCCATTCATATCTCAATAGTAGTCAGGGTTAAATTTAAAAAAAAAATCGTATCCCAACCTTAAATATAGGCGCTATTAAAGGGATGCTACGACTTCAGAGTTATCTAAAAACATCAAATGTGAGATGCAAAGAGGATTTATGGGGGAAAAGGTGGACTGGCACCACTAATAAAAGGGGTACATGCGTGTGTGAAAATTAATTTGATGTGTGTCGAGGACAAATTGAATGGGACCATGAAAAAAAATATTGATGCATCGGAAATAAAGATCCATTGTAGACTCTAAATTCTGAATAAATATGAGCTTTCACGATGAGGCACAACATCTTCAAGCTTTGAAGGGGTATATAATATTTGAAAATTGTATAAAAAGGTACAAACTATATTACTATTACATGTGATTGTATAATAGTTACATGTCATTCGAGTACATTGGGTTGATTGAACAGGTCGTTGTGTGAGATAGTTTTTTCTTTTGCATCCAAAAATTGTTTAAGGGTTTATAGTGCTCCAGAGAGAAAGAAAGAAATGTTATTGGAGAGTGTTTGAAGTTGATTTTGACTTTTTTATTACAAGCTCCTCGAATGTCTAAACACAATGAAATTTTGCACCCACCTTGCACATATAAGCATCATAATACCTTAAAATGTCATACTATTTAAATTTTATTTACTCCCTCCGATCCAATTTAATTGACACTAACTTAGTACAACTTTATACTAGAGTTGTACTAAGTGTGCGTCAATTAATATGGATCGGAGGGAGTACTATTTTTATTTTACAATTCACAAGCATATAAGCCCGGGCTCATATTTGATTTTTTTTTCATGTCATTTTTTATACTAATTTATTTTCTACAAATTCCACTTGGTCATGGTGTAAATATTTAATATATTTTGTGAGCATTATTATGCTAATAAAAAACTTAGTATGTATGATAAGATAGAGGGCGTGATTTTCCAACCGGACGACATTAACTTTAGTTCATGCTCTCTTCTACCATCATGGAGCTTTGGTTTGAAGTGGCATGAAATTTAGCTGGTTAAGTGATTTTGCCGGTGTGTTGTATTTTTTGGAGAAAAAACAAGGTGATGAAGAGTCAGGGATTTGGGAGATCGGTTGAGGAGAGTTCACTTAGTTTTAATCAAGAATCTTAAAATTTGACCGTAACAAAAACTATATGTGATCGGGTTTTTTATTTATTTTTAAATTTATTAATAAATGTCATCAAACTAGAATCCTAAGGAATCATGGACGGAGGGGACGATGCACTAGGGTGTCCGCCAAAACTGATGTTGCGGGGCAAAAGTGATGCAATTTTTTCCCGTTGCAACGCACGGACATGTTTCCTAGTTGATTTTCATGGCTTTTACCCCTAGGGGGTTTGGTATATTAGAAGATTTGTGTAGTGAATATTTGATCCAACTGTCAGAAAAAAGAAGACCTAAACCTAATAACAAAGTTATGCGGCACGGCAGAGAGGAAGCGACCGATCCGATGGCGGCGGCGACGGAGGAGCTGATCAGCAGCGGGCTGGCGGCGATAGACATCTCAGTCTTCCGCGGCGAGGGCGAAGTGGAGGCCGAGGCCGGGTGGGGTCCCCAGAAAACTGATGAGAACCTCCGGTATATCCTCGTCACACCTCAACCTCCATGCGCCGCCAATGAGGAGGAGGAGCAGCCGCCGTCGCCGCCGGATGAGGTCTACAGGGAGGAAGATCGGATCACAAGTTACCGCGAGATGTGGGAGAACCGCTTCGCCGGCAAATGCGGCTCCTTCGAGGACCAGAGTAACGAACCTCTCTCTCCCTTCTTCCCCTGTTACATACATACGATACAGTAGCTTAATTAATTCTTGGTTCCTGCAATTAATGCAATGCAGCAAGTCTTGGTCCAATGCGGTTTACATTCAGACCCATCCCGCAGTACGCCAAACCTCATTGCACCGTGCAGATCTTCGGCATAAGGATGGCCGACCTAGAAGACGGTCTGGAGTGGCCGCTGCACGTCCATGGCCTGGTCGCCGCCAGGGACAACGCCGATCACAACCGCAACTTCCTCTTCAGCCGCACCAGGGAAAACTGCCAGATCCTCACCCAACAGGTTCTTCATCTTCATCAGTTCCGACATTTGGATGGATGGATGGATGGATTATTATCTTCATCACATGATATATAGTCTGCAAATCATTTTGATTGACATGTGCTGTGCAGGATCCATATCTACTGCTGACAGGCCCATCGCGCGCGATCGTGATCGTCGACCCGATAACCATCGAGTTCCAGCTGAAACTGAAGAGCAAGACGGACCCCGAAGAAGACGAGCTGCTGGCCTTGGCGACGTTCAACTACCCGCAGACCTACCTCGCCACATCCGTGGTCCGCTCGAGCATCCTCTGCAGACGGTGCACGATCGAGCTCGCCTACGCGCCGCTGGCCCCCTCGGTCGAGGCCACCGTCGTCGGCGTCCGGGTCGTCGGAGGGGCGTGGCCGGAGGGTCTTCGGGGGCGCGTCGTGGCCCGGGTCACCACCGTGAAGGGAGGGGAGGTGCTACTGCTCGACTCCCTGGACGGGGAGATGCCGATCAACCCTTCGACCGGCGCGGTCGAGCTCTCGAGGCGCGTCGTGTCGGTGGACCTCAGAGGGGGGAAGCTGGTGATGTCGGTGGTGGCCTCCTCTCAGACCGGTGGCAAAGAAGACGAAGGTGGTGATGATGGTGCTGATGTTGTCGTCGTGCGAGGCGAGGTTATCTTTGTGCCGAAGAGGGACGGCATGAGCAATGGCACGTGTGATCTTGGTTTATGCAAGGTGGAGGTTACCGTTGCATGGTCCCTTGTTTCGACCTTGCTGAGTGAGTGGCGCGCCGCCGCGAAGCTCCGCTCCGAGGAGGAAAGGCCATGAATGAATGTTCTTGGTTGTGTTGCTCTATCCAAGCAAGCATGGGAATGGAGGTTCTTGTGTGTCTGTTTAGCCTTGTTCGAGAGCTGGTCTTGTGTGTTTAGTTTCTTGAGTGTGTTGTGACTGGTGAAGTGTTTCTCTGTATTGCCATGCCATGCTGTTTATTACCTGTCTTTGCTCGGTGGTAAGTAAACCTGAACGTGTTGGCCCAAAAACATGAATAATTCTGCCTTGTGTTTCAGCAATTTAATCTAGTCTGGCGGAGATGTTAATTAACCAGTGAAATACTACAGTGATAAGTGTACATATACATACAGTTAATTTGATTCTCCCCATGAAACAGAAGTACAGGTTCTCACACAAATCCACTCTGCATGATATATCCTCCCTGCTGAGTGCTAACATGGCAGCTGATTACCTTGGTCCAACTCGCTAGCTGTGATGTCCTAGTTGAAATGCTGTACGCTCTCTGTAAATAGCCAATCAAAACTGGTTTCTGAAGCAACCGGTGCGGAGACTGAAGCAAGCATTGGAACCCGAGGTTCCCCGCCTTTGTTTTCTTTTTTGAAACTGTCACCGGGGTGGAAAGTTAAATCCCCACCAGAATTCGATCTCGTTTTATTTTTTTTAACCCAGTTTACAAAAAAAATCCGATTGAAAACCATACATAGTGACTTCATTTATGAGGAAAACATGACCAAAAGCCGCACAAACGAAGAAACCTCGTCTACCACATGACAGAAGGCTACAATCGCATCGAGCAGTTCCTCAAATCCGGAGCCGCTGCTCCGACGCCCTCCCTCCCGCATGCGAGCTGCAACGCCGCACGACACGAGCACCTTATAGCCATCGCTACACAAGACAATCGCCCGCAGACCACAAACGTTGCGCCAATATCCGAGGCCGCTGCCTCGGCGTACCAACCCGGCCAATCCCACGGATCACATCGACCAAGCTGACGAGCTCGCCGCCCGTGTGGCACAAGATCGTCACCCAAGTAATGTGGAACCACGACCCCCACCCCATAAGGCCAGTGCTGCATCACCGTCTAAGGCTGCCACCTCAGCGCACATCCAACACATGAGCCTGATCACGTTTATTAATTGTGCCTGCCTGGTGGACCGTTTAACCCTTATACCTTTAAAAAAATGAAAATAAAATTATTTCTCCCTCCGTCCTTGAAAGAGTATACTTCCAAATTTATTAAAAAGTCAAAATTTCTAAGCTTTGACCTCGATTATATAAAAATACATCAACATTTATACCATCTTATTAGATCATCAGATTCATTATGAAGTATATTTTTATTACATAACTATCTGGTTTCATAAGTATTGTTATATATATTTTTGTAAACTCAATCAAAGTTTGAATCTCCAATTTTGTTTGAAAGCACACTATTTCATAGACAGAGGGGGTGGATATTATTATATCTACATATTACAAAATAATACTCCCTCCGATTCATAATAAGTGTCGCTCATCTAGTATAAAGTTTGTAAAATGTGAGACACTTATTATGGATCGGAGGGAGTAATAAAAAGCCGTGCTATATCGGCCCATCTGACTGACCTTGCAGCCCAAGCACGGCCTGAAATGGGCTGCGTACCTAGTACGGCCCATTTATAGGTGCAACGAACCGGGGTCGTCCATTCCGGCCGGGCCAGCACGCGGGCTTACTACTACATAGCACCACGTCGTTTAGCAGGCCCTTTGATTTTCTCAAAGAAAAAAAAAAGAAACCCGCCGCCCTCCGACGGTCGTTGCTGAGAGCCCACACCCCACAGTGGCGGCGGGCGGCGGGCGGCATCTTCTTCTTGTCCACTAATGGCGCAGCAATGGAGCGCCAATGCGGAGGGGATGCATCCTATGCGCTTGGGGAGCTTGCCGCCCGGGGGGGGGGGGGGGGGGGGTCTGCGTCATGGTGGGTGCCGCCGTCCGGCTGAGCCAATTTGCGCGGTCGCAGCTGAGCTCGATTCGTCACAGGCGAGCTTCAATTCGTCTATTCCCCTTTTTCATTTACTGTCCATCTGTGCCTTGTACATGTGGATCTTGTGACCCATTTTTACTACAGTATATTTTCTTTGCTCACTCCATCTCGTCGGATCTCAACTAATTACTCAGGGGAGGGAGGACTTATTTGCTTGCTCCTTGTGTGTAACAGAGAGTACTACTTGTTCTACTGGAGATGCCGTCGTAACAGAGTACTCCCCCGTTCCAAATTAGATTGACTTTCATTTTTATGCATGTTTAGATACACATGTGAACAAATGAAAGTCATCTATTTTGAAACGGAGAGAGTATACGATAGTTGTTAGTTGCTGTGTGCCACAAATAGACCACAAGGTTATAGTGATCACAAAACACATTTCACACTCAAGTTTAATGAACAAACACTATAATGCATTGGGAGAGGTACTGACAATCAGCCCATCACATCCTCAATAAGCGTACATTTAACTCTATTGTAGTAAAACCAAACTATCTTAACTGTGACAAAACACTGTAGAAAAAAAGTCCACCATATATGACACCAAACAAGTATGTATACTCCCAAGTCATTTTAACATGAAACTATATTGCAGGATGAATCTGATTACAACAATTTGGTATCGTAATTTTTGGTATTTTTCTATATTAAACTTAGTCGAATTGAAGATTTTCTAACTTGAAACGGTGGGGACATAACACTTGTTTAATGAACTGAAGGACAAAACACTAAACAGCTCTGTTTTGTTCACCATGTATGCTCATTAAAGTAACTACATATGGAGGTTGACAGTAGTTGACCCCAGGCAAGTTGGTTCAATTTAAGACCTGTCCTCTCAACGGCCGATCTGTTTTTATATATGTTACGCACCGTCATGCTGATGGAGAAGATCCAGCCCTCATGCGTTGGGGGATGGTTGGGTTGGGTTAGAAGTCTACTGTAGGCTACTCTCATCTCACCTGCTACTATGTATTCTAACTCCTTGCTCATCCCAACTCTCCTTGTATCCATCAGATTTGTATCTCCAGTTTCGGCTCTCAACTTAGTGAAATCCATCCTGCGATATGGGAAATTAGGAGGAGTGTCGGTGTGTGGAATCAGGTTCACAACAATATACAAGCCTGTCTTCATCAACCGGCCGTGCATCTGAAGATAGTGGTTCGTCTTCATCGGCCTTCACCGTGGTATGTTAATTAGTACGACACCCTAATATCTCAAGCATGTAGATATAACACAAATTGCTTGATTGAGCAGTACATGATTGCATATATGATCTCTGTGTAACCTCGATCATTTGAGTGCAGGAAGATTGTTGGGTATGGCTGAATTTCTGATGGACAAGGCAACTGAGTATCTATGGCTGACCCGGGTCATGGTTCTTTTGAGCTTTGGGGCGCATCTTACCCTGGCCCTATTAGCTGGGATCCGTCGGCGTAAATACTCCGGTCTGCAGAGGTTTCTGGTGTGGTTGGCGTACAACGTGACCGACATAGGCACGTCAATCACCCTTACCAAGGTGTTCATCGACACGACTTATATCGAGCAGCAGCAGATGTTTGCGTTCTGGGCGCCGTTTCTCCTGCTCCACCTTGGTCGCCCAGACAACATCACCTGCTACGATTTCGATAACAAGGGGTTCCCGCTGAGCAAAATGTGGTCTCTCTTCTATGGATTCGTAGGAGCTATCTATGGCTCATACAAGCAAGGATTTATGCGCGGCGACGGGCATCTGCAGGCCGCCTTCTTCGTCATGCTCATCTTGGCTTTCTATAAGTGTGTGGAGAGGGCAGTGGCGCTACGGCGAGGTTCATTTGCCAACATTCACCGCTCAAACAAGAGAAAGAAGGTAAAGCTTATCATTATTAAGGACGAAGGCCATAAGATGACGGATAATGATAACGTCCTTCTTGATGCTCATGGCCTTCTCACTGTGACCATGGGTGCCTTTGCTGAGTATCAAGTCAACGTTGGTGCTCATGGGAAATCTTATTCTGGCTGGGAGGATGTGTGCAAGGTGGTGGAGATGGAGGCGTCGCTCATGTACGACTTGTTGTATACAAAGGCAAGCGTGATCCATAATACTTGGGGTGGCTACATCATCCGTGCCCTCTCGCCGCTCTCCACCTGCACCGCGTTCTATCTCTTCCACAGTAAAGAGGGCAAGGCCATGGTGAGTGCAGATCTGGTGGTCACATACATCTTGCTTGTTGGTACCCTGGTGTTGGATCTGAGATGGCTGCTGAGAGCACTAGGGTCCACCTGGACATATGCATTCTTGGTTGATATAGAGGAAGACGACGTCTACGACAAAAGTCGCCATCGCTGGCTCAAGAAGGCAGATCGTTGGGCTCGACGGGCTGGGAGGCAATCATGCATGGTATTTGCCCCGTCGCTTCCTCGTCTGCCTGGATCTGTCCCGGATGTCACTGAGAAGCGGCCCAAGTGGGCACAGGTTGTTGCCGAGCTCGGGCGTCGGACAGTGCAACTTGTTGCACGAGTGCAGTACTCCTCAAGTTAAGAAGAAGAAGAAGATTGATGTCAAGGATGAGTTGTTTGAAGCTGTGTGTAAATATATAGGGCTGAATTTGAACTATTTCTTGTATATCCAAGACAGGATACCACGGGATCTCGCTGATTATATGAAGGATAATGCCATGATCTGCAGTTTTGAAAAGAACCTCATCGCATTGCACATCGCCACGGACATTTTCATTCTGTGCAGGCAGTCCTCATCTGATCGAGATAGAAAGTGAAGCATCAGCCAAATATGAGAAGCAGATCCGAGCGATATCAGATTACATGATGTTCCTCCTGGACCAACGCCAGCACATGGTATTGCCACGTGGTGATAAAGGCAACCACTGCAAAAATGCCCGCCTTGATTTGAAGAAGATATGGTCAGAAAGACAACGCAGCGGTTCACAAACCGAGCTTGCCATCAACCTTCTGGACATGAATGAGACTCGTGAAAACAACCGGAAAGAAAGTCTTCTTTCTGACAGGAACGATACTCTCGCGCTTGGTGCTGACTGGGCCTTGAAGCTGTTACATAAGCTGGAACCGGAAACTTATAGTTCTGGTCAGGATCCAATATCTGCCGGGATACGTTCGCGGGTCCAATCCGTTCACGGACTTGGAGATTTCATTCTGGTATTTAATGATGAGGCACAAAAAAAACTTGGAGAATATAGGGACAGCGGGGAGCAATTGGAACTCCTCGAGTACATGCTGCGGCTCATTATTGTTTCATGGATACGTCTTCTCACCTTCGCGTCCGAACAATGCAGCAGGGAATCCCATGCCAAGCAGCTCAGCCGCGGCGGTGACCTCTTAACCATCGTCTGGCTGATGAATCAACACAAGGAGAATGGGTTACCTATCGAGTACGTTTAAACTATGTGCTATTTCTATTTCTCTTGTACCCCAAATCTATCTATCCCACAATGTATTCTGTACATGCCCCCGCGAGGATCAGATCAATAAACATGAAAAGTCATTAGGGTTCCATAAAAAATTTCAGCAGTAACTATTACTGCCCCATTGTCCTGTGTACCTCTAGTTTTGCTATGGCTAATGGGACTAATGAGTTTTCATACGTACCTTTTTTATTTTTAGCGAGAACTTTGCTGGACATGGTTTCGTGCTACTCTACTCTGGTTTGTTCAGGTAATGGGTTGCGCTCCTGATAGTCCAAATGCTATTACCATTCCACTCTTTTTATATCGTGATTTACAGTTTCCTATTCTGCTTCTCTTCTTTCGGTACAAGTAGCACTCTTGCAGATAAATCCGAATCTGCTGATGTAATTTCTTCACGAGAAGATATATAATCTTCCTTTAACATGTGAACAGATACAATCATACAAGTATCAAGTTCGCAAAAAATAAGACCATTCCTTCAAGGACATCAAATAAGAAGTTAAGATAATTGTGTGTTACTTTTTTAGGCCCAAACCGTAGAACAATTGTTCAACGATAATTAAAGTATGTTACAAAGAGGTGGCGCAAAGTGAAAGCAAAAAATCAAAACAAGAACTGGCCTATGCATTTTGTATGCATCAAGAAGAGATTTAAGCTAGACTTTCCATCCAAGCCTAGAATGAAGCAACATTCTTATCCTGCATTATGTGAGAAATGAGCTTTAGATTGGACGAATCCAGCCACAAGCGCCCAGCGGATAGATGCAGTCCATATCATTAGGCAGAATACTAGTACGTATTTCCTCACACCGACGACACATATGTTGTCTTGGTCATGTAGTACGTACTACCACCGCCCCAAAAATGACAAGGGCAGGCAAGGCGAAGCGGTGACCATCTTCTGCTTTCACAATTCAATCATCAAACCTACTGATTTCAATTGCTTTCCATTCAGCCGCAAAACGAACAAATAGGGACTTATCCATTAACCACCCTAAAAAAAATCACCATTGTCTCATCTTTTATGAATAGGTCCTTCGTAAACTAATATCAGATGTTTTAGATAACTAGCTTAAGAGGGTTACCTTTTAGGGGATCGTCCAACAACATGGTTGCCGGCGGCTGCTTGGAGAAGGAGGAGAAGAAGCTTCTTCCTCTAACCTACTGATTCACTTGTTAAGAAGATACGAGTATCTCCTGCACATCATCCAAGACTCCCAGTATTTTCTTATGTAATGATTATTGTTTGGTATGCTCTAGATCATATTTATTAATTAAAACTATATTCCAGAGATCTTTATTAACGTATCCATTACAACCATGCATTCTAGGTAGAACCCTCTTAAGGGTATTTAAAGATACTAAATGGACAAAAACATATGTGCGCATGTTATGTCAATAAACGTAACTGGGTACCAAAATATAGGTCTTTGGAATTTACTATAATTAGTACACTCCAAAGACCTACACTTTAGAACTGAGGGAGTACAAATTATTCAGTATGCGGTTCTACAATATAGTTTACATTTTCCCTCAAATTAATTAGAGCTAATATGTCTTTCATGTCAGATTCAACAAACAAAATAGTAAATTGTATGACAAATATTATATAAATGAAATTTCATTTAAGATTTAGCAACATGGTGAGATATAAAAAGGTACAAATATTTAGTATAAATATGTGTAAAATGTATTGTTTTTTTTCATCAATGTCAGTCAAACTAACTATTAATTTGTCAGATTCAAAATAAGTTAGGATAGCATGCACTTATTGTGATAAGTTTCAGCTATTTCCTAGAGATTCTAGATATCTTGTCTCGGTTAGTTCTTTGACCGTATCATCGCGTTGTATGCCTGACCTAAATCATCGCCCGGTCGACGACTAGAGAAAAGTGAATTCCACATAGTTGGGGGCAGCCGCAGTCGCCGTTGTGCTCAAGAAGAAGAAGAAAAGAAAAGAAACTGGAGAGCGACATCCGTCAGATGAATCAGATCCGACCGTTCAAAACTGACTATTGACCAGCAGTGTGTCTGTACGTGCATGGCTGCAAGCCAAACCCCCCTCTCTCCCTCTCTCCCCCCTTCGACGAACAGACCATGACTTGATCAACGCCCATGAGCAAGAAGAAGCCCCCAAAACAACCAAATGGGAGGCCTTTAAGTGCAACAATCAAAACTAGAGCGTAGGGTAGGGTAAATTGCATCGCATTGCATCGATCCATGGCTAGGGGTGGAGGTGGAGCGAGCAAGCAGTCGGTGACTTCACCTCGATTTTTCTATCAGCATACTCCCTGGCACGTCGCACTGCCTCCTCCAGCGCGTCCTACAGCTTGGCGTCGTCGTCACCATCGACATCCGACACCTTGATTTCCACGAAGGAAGTGTCCGACGCTCAGGATTGGGAATCCGAGGTGCTCACCTCCATCTCCATGGTAAATTTTGTTGCCGCGTCACGGCGTTCACCATACGCCACTAAGCGGAGCGGTACACCCCGTAGACGATGATGACATTCCCGACCTCGTCCTCAACCACGCGCCACCATGGATCAAAGGGTCGGGCCCTCACTCCACTGTGGTGCATGTTTTAGATGATATTGTTATGTTTTTGGTACACTTTTATATCATTTTTAACATATTTGGACTAACCTATTAATTCAGTGCACCCAGTGCCAGTTTCTGTCTTCTGATGTCTGTGAATGATATGTTTATACCCATATTTACAGTGGCCCAAAAATTCTAAGAAAATCAGATAAAAAATCAGCGTGACGAAAGCTTCCAGAGCCCCGAAGGAGGGTCAGGGGGGCCACTAATACATCCCAAACGTATCTATAATTTATGCTTGATCCATGCATGTTTTGTGTGACTTTGCCATGTTTTAGATACACTTTCATACACTTTTGATAATATTTGGACTAACCTATTAAGTCAGTGCACCCCAATGCCAGTTGTTGTTTTCTGCAGTTTTTGTATTTCAGGTTTTCCCAATACTCTCATTGCTCTTTCTCACCTCGAGAGTTGGCGCATACTTCGCCGGTGCATCCAAACCCTTGGCATGATACGCTCTGTCACCATAAGTCTTATTATATCTCTCCTCAAAACAGCCGCCATACCTACCTACAAGGCATTTCCATAGCCTTTCCGAGATACATTGCCATGCAACATCTATCTTATCATGACTTGATCTTCATGTCATACATGCTACTTGCTTGATCGATGAGCCGTATGCTAGTTGAGCCTAGCCCTAATCATTGCTACATGACGCGCTAGTATCATTGCATATCCTGCTACCCTGGCAGAGGCAGACATTTGCATCATGATAGTTATATTTTTGTTATGTTGAGTACTTTTGTAAGTGTGAAAGATCTCCTATACCTTTTGTAATATATAGAGTGTTGCCCCTAAATTGAGGAAAATATCTGAAAGAGGACAAAATCAAAAGATCCCAAAGAGGACAAATGAGAGTTAAATAGAAAGAGCCATGAAGGCCACCAAAAAAATACAAAAAAAAGAAAAAAAGAAAAAAGGAGGGAAGAGGGCACACTACTATTCCTTTTGAGAGATCCACACTCGTACTCCATAGAGATCATCATACATGCATATAACTATGTGGGGATCCTTTACACTATAGAACTTGGCTTGTATATTCCAATGATGAGCCTCCTCGAAAGAGCTTTAGGTCTTCGTGAGCAAGAAAGTTGGATGCACCCACACTAGTTCCATTGGAGAGCTTACCTTAGCTCATATGTGCATCCGTTGCATGACAATCCTTACTCCTCACATCATATCTATCATTTGGTTTCTCTTACCTATGATTGTACTCACTGATGTGAGCCTTTCAAACATTTTTGTCTTCCTTCCCCGTCATTATTCTCTTTCGCCATTTAGGTGTCAACTTTCTTGCTCACGCTCATCCATTGCATGAGTGCTCAAAATATCGAAAGAGAGTGGATCAGTTTGACTTGTACCTGGCTAGTGGTCTGGGGACGAGTCCAGATAAGACTTCAAAGGAGACCAAGTGTGAAACTTTAGTAGATTGAGTTCTCAACAAAAGTTTTTCTCAGTTTTTCCCAATCCCCCTTCTTGCACGCAAACACCATTTGAAGACATTCGAGTCATGGACAGCGAGATGTCTTGCACCTTTTGTTCTTTTGTTACTTGTTTCAATGCTAATATGGACTCTTGCTTGTTAAGACTTGAATTGAATTGCATGCCTTATTGCTTTACTTAAAATTCCTTATATGTTTTGTGACATGTCACCATAGAAATTATGCTTGTTATCATTTACCTACTCGAGGACGAGCAGGAATTAAGCTTGGGGATGTTGATACATCCCAAACATATCTATAATTTCTGCTTGCTCCATGCATGTTTGTGTGACTTTTCCATGTTTTAGATACACTTTCATACACTTTTGATCATATTTGGACTAACCCATTAACTCAGTGCATCCCAGTGCCAATTCTTGTTTTCTGCTGTTTTTGTATTTCAAGTTTTCCCAATACTTAAAGTGCCCAATAAATTCTCGGAAAATCATATAAAAATCAGCACAACAGAAGCTTCCGGAATCATCAAGTGGGGGCCAGAGGGGACCCACCAGGGAGCCAGGAGCCCCCATGGCTTGCCATCAACCTTCTAAACATGAATGAGACTCGTGAAAACAACCGGAAAGAAATTCTTCTTTCTGACAGGAACGATACTCTCGCGCTTGGTGCTGACTGGGCCTTGAAGCTATTATATGAGATGGAACCGGAAACTTATAGTTCTGGTCAGGATCTAATATCTGTCGGGATACGTTCGCGGGTCCAATTCGTCCACGGACTTAAAGATTTCATTCCGGTATTTAATAGTGATGCACATAAAGAACTTAGAGAGTATAGAAGCCTTGACGACCGTGCAAAACTCCTCCAGTACATGCTGCAACTCATTCTTGTTTCATGTTTGCGTCTTCTCACCTTCACGTCCGAACAATGCAGCAAGGAATCCCATGCCAAGCAGCTCAGCCGCGGCGGTGACCTCTTAACCATCTTCTGGCCGATGAATCAACACAAGGAGAATGGGGGTAGTTATCGATTACGTTTAAACTATGTGCTATTTCTATTTCTCTTGTACCCCAAATCTACCCTGCAATGTATTTTGTTTATGCCCCCGCGAGGATCAGATCAATAAACATGAAAAGTCATTCGAGTTCTATACAAAATTGCAGCAATAACTATTACTACCCCAATGTCATGTGTACCTCTAGTTTTGCTCTGGCTAATGGGACTGTAATGAGTTTTCCTACCCTTTTACTTTTAGTGGGAACTTTGCTGGACATGCTTGGCATGGTTTTGTAGTACTCTGGCTCGTTCATGTAATTGATTGCGCTCCTGATAGTCCAAAAGCTATTACCATTCCACTCTTGTTATATCGATTTACAGTTTCCTATTCTGCTTCTCTTTCGGTACAAGTAGCATTTTGCAGACAAATCCGAATCTGCTGATGTAATTTCTTCACAAGAAGATAATCTTCCCTTTAACATGTGAGCAACTACAAGTATCAAGTTCACACAAAATAAGACCATTCCGTCAGGGACATACAATAAAAACTTAAGATAATTGTGTATTAGTGTGCAAAAAATTGTACATAAATCCCATTCATTTGTACTTTTGGCCGTTCGAGACTTGTTGTGCTCACGACCTCAGCTCACTTGGTCCTCATCTTTCATGTGTCTCCTATGCCTCCATCTCAAAAGTAATCTCATAAGCTTACCATATATGTACACTAAAGGCACACACCAATCATTGTATTACCACTAAAGTGATTTCGTAAGCTTTCAACTCTCTCTGCTGGGCCTCCCTTCTCTTGATCCTTGAGGCACAAGGAGTCCCCACCCTTTGCCTCAGTTGTCTTTGGTAAAACTTTTTGATGCTTAACGGGGTTCGGGGCTAGTGGAAAGTCATTAGGGTTCTGTAAAAGTAATAGACTATTTCGTTTAGACTCTGGACTATTTCCTCTATCTTTTGTACTCCAAATCTACCCCGCGATGTATTTTGTACATGCCCCCGCCAGGACACATGAAATAGTCATAACCAACTCAATCCAGAACACAACTTACGACTCGTGACCTAGATCTCCTAGAGACGAAAGTTACGAGCCACCACCGCTGTAATTGTTCCGCCGACTCCTCTATTCAACGAGTCGGATCCACTTAATAATAAGAAGCAGGAGTAGGTCTTTACCTCGAGACAAAGAGGGGCCGAAACCTGGGTAAATCGCCGAGTCTCGTGTCTATGTCGACTCTCTCCTCGATACCACCTCGCATCAAAGGCCTCATGATTAGTCCGACTCTTTTGGACATCTGCTGTGACTTTCCCACGACAGTTGGCGCCCACCGTGGGGCCTTAGTAACCCTCAACTGTAGGGGATCGAGATAGTCTTCGCGGGCAAGATAACCCAATTTATTGATTCGACACGAGGGGAGCCAAAGAATACGTACAGGCTTTGACAATTGAGTTGTCAATTCAACCGCACCTGAAATAAGCGCTTGTTTGCAACAAGAAATTAGTAGCAACGATAGTATGAAAGTGGTAGTGATGATGATAATAGTGGTGGTGAAACAACAAAAGTAAAACAGCGAAAGTAAACAACTAATAACCAACAGGATTGAAACACTGTAGGCTAGGGAGATGGATGGTTGGGCGCTGCTTGGATGAGATCGAACATGTAATAGATTCTAACACGGGCAAGACTCACAGAAAAGAAAGGATTATCTAGGCAAATATTAAACATCAGACATGTATCCCAAGGTAGTTGTACGTGCTTGCAATAAGAACTTTGCATAACATCTTTTGTCCTACCCTCCCGCTACGAACGGGGCCAAAAGGAACTTAGAGATATTAAGGTACTCCTGTCAAAGAGCACTGGAATAAATTAAACTAGAACCGATAAGATATAGTTTCTTTTGCTCTTTTAAAAAACGGTGTTCTATGTACTTGCATGCGTATCTTTGGTTGTATAGTGGCTTGCGTATAAACTCAAGCACACAACTAATACATTATTTTTGTTCCATTAACAAAAAAAATCATTTAGGAACCACCATGCCATCTTAATCTTTCATTTAATTGTGATGACAATAAGATCAAACAACATCGATATTATTATGATAAACTCATAACAAGTTAAAAAATGATATAAAAGGGCTCCCCCTCAAATTTTGCCCTATCCTAGAATTTACATTTAACACAAAATAAATAAATATAGTGAAAAAAATCTCCTATATGTCTAGAAACCAACAACATGTATAGTGAACCCGATTAAGTACATCAAATCAAACTTGATGATTTTCTGAAAAATAAAATTTGATGACAATGAACAAGATTAGCAATTAGCACGAATCTAGAAGCAGATCCAAACGCCCCAAACCCCAACCCCACTCTTCTCACTGGAACGCTCCCCACCCATCTTCTTCCTCCTCGAGCCGAACCGGCCTAGGGTTAGGGCTCCGCCGCCGCCGCCGCCATGGACGACGCCGCGCCGAAGCGCAAGCGGGCGGAGCAGGAGGAGGAGCAGGCGGCGACGGACGGCCTCGACGTGCTCGACCTGCGGGCGGCCAAGCGGCTGCTTCTCGGCTTCGAGCGCCGCCTCCGGGACAACCTCGAGGCCCGCATGAAGTACCCGGACGACCCGTCCCGGTTCGCCGACTCGGAGCTGGCCCTCCACGCCGAGACGGACCGCCTCCGCCTCCTCGCCGGCGCGCCCGAGCTCTTCCCCGACCTGGTCCAGCTCGGCCTCGCCAAGTCCCTCTCCTCGCTCCTCACCCACGACAACGCCGACCTGGCCGCCGCCGCGGCCTCCCTCCTCGCCGACCTCACCGACTCCGACGACCCCTCCGACCTCGCCGGGGTGCAGGCCCTCGCCGACGCGCTCGTCGACGCCAACGCGCTCGACCTGCTGGTCCACAACCTGTCGCGGCTCTCCGAGGCCGACCCCGACGAGGCCGAGGCGGTGCACCACTCCCTGGCCGTGCTCGAGAACCTCATCGACCTCCGCCCGCACCTCGCCGACCTCGTCTGCGACCGCACCAAGGTGCTCCGGTGGCTGCTGGCCCGCGTCAAGGCCCGCGACTTCGAGGCCAACAAGCAGTACGCCTCCGAGATCCTCGCCATCCTGCTGCAGAACAGCCCCGCCAACCAGAAGCGGCTCGGCGCCCAGATGAATGGCGTCGACAGTCTGCTTCAGGCCGTCGCCATGTACAAGTCCCGCGACCCCAGGACCACCGACGAGGAGGAGATGCTCGAGAACCTCTTCGACTGCCTCTGCTGCGTGCTCATGCCACTTGAGAACAAGGAAAGGTTCGTCAAGGCCGAGGGCGTCGAGCTCATGATCATCATCATGAAGCAGAAGAAGTCGGCGTACAGCTCTGCCATCCGCACGCTGGATTTCGCCATGACCAGGTTCCCGCCCGCTTGCGAACGCTTTGTCGACGTGCTCGGGCTTAAGACTGCTTTCGCGGCGTTCATGGGTAAGGCAAGTTATAGAAAACTGCTCTTCTCCCCTCTTTGTATGATTCAAGATGATTGAGTAATAGGTAGAACCTAATTCAGTAATCCATCACCATCCCATGGAAATTTTTATGTTCATCTACTGCCGCTAGGTTCATTTTGTAGTTTTAATAGCCAATGTAAAGCTGAAAATGGACTGATATACATGTATTTATGAATCGGAACTAGAATTTTCAACCAAGCTTGTATCAAAATTGTTTAAGCTGTTGATTTAGTAAACCGAAAGACTCTAAATGTTTGTTATGCTCAATTTCTAATAACGGCTGGTTGTTATGCTGCTTCATGGGTTTTCCCTTTTGTTGAATACATCTAGCGCAATAACTCACACAACGTTTTAGTGGAAAATACAACTATAATGGGAATTAGAGAAAACAGTAGATATGAAAATTGATTGATGAGCTAGTTGGCGAGTCAGGAGTTTCATTGTCTGAAGCTGGCCTACATTACAGAGCAGCTCGCTCCATTTACAATTTTAACTTGAGGCTGTTTTCTGATTTAATTGTAAGCATGTTAATTGCTTCTGAAATATGGGTTTTCAGATTCCTGTGAACAAGAGAAACAAAAGCGAAAGTTATCAGGAGGAGCTAGAAGAACGCATCATTTCACTAGTTGCTTCATTGTTTGGTAAGCAGGCAAGTCTGTTCCAATATCAGTTATATTTATTTTGTTCTGGATTGTGTGTGCATGAACTTGTAACGGAGGATCTGTAAATCAACTTACGAACCACTAGTTATCTGTAGAATTTTCTGTTAAACGAATTCCCTAGAAGTTCGAGTATGCCAAGAACATGAAGGCTTATCTTCTCTAGGCCACTTTTGTTTGATTAGAAAAAAAAACTTTAATTACATTGCTGATTTAATCCTTAACCCTAGCATGTGCGAATTTCAAATCTACACTCTGACAGTACTTATGGATATTATAGTTGCACACTTGCACTTGAAGATTAGATGCTTTTTCATGCTGTTTAATATCATTTCAGTTTTCACAACACCATGCCAAAGCCTGTAGTTCATGGTTCCCAAGCCACTGCAATGAAATATGTTAATGAGAAGATGTAGTTTATACAATATTTACAAGGTTCCACAAGAAACAGGGCACAACCTAAACAGATTGACTGAAGAGACAGAAAAACCAGGCCTCAGACCGCAACCAAAAAACAGCATAAAAGTGAATTTGGCGTCGGAAAATTAACAAGATGAACAAATGCCTTGTTTCTTCCTTGATGAACTAATCAAACTTATAGAAGTATCAGTCAGTTGTTGGGGAACTCTAGCCTGCCACCATTCCACCTTTGTGCCCATATAATCAATCTTATCATCAGTGCGTGATTTGGTTAAATAAAGTACAGTAGTACTTTGAAAACTTGGATCGATGTGCCCTGAGTTCCAATGGTGCTGAATAAAATGGCACTGAATGTTACTTGTTTGAGCATAGATCCTGACAAATTTGCACCAGCGGTATCCTTGTTTGCCATGTAAATAGGTTTGTTGGTTCAGCAGCAGTTAGCACTTAAGGCCTTGTACAATGCTAGGTGCTTAGAAAAATAAACCGTTTTTTCTGAAGCACCAGTGCCTATTTCTAGAGGAGAGACACCTAATTAAGCGTTTACCCTGTACAAATAAGCACTGGTTCTTAAGGAAAGCTTGGTTTATTTCTCTAAGCACCTTCCCTAAGTACCTTGCATTGTACAAGGTCTAACTAGGAGCAAACAGTTTAGCATTTAAATTCATGCCATCACCATCTTCTTCTTTTTCTAAGAATGCACTCAATTGTTTTCCACTTCTGTCAGGTGGTATCACAAAAGGTTCTCGAAGGATCAGGTTACTAGGAAAGTTTGTTGAGAATGAATGTGAAAAGATCGACCGTCTGATGGAGCTATACACACGGTAAATCTAGTTTCTAGATAACTGATGGAACTGCTTTATGTCCTTGTTATTTACTGATGGAATGATCTGCTTGCACCATGCAGGTATTCAGAGAGAGTGAAAGCTGAGACCGAAAGGTTCGAAAGCCTCGATTTAGATGATTTAGAGGTACCTTTTCTATCTTTTCACCTCCGTTTCAAATCTGAAAAGATGATTTATTGCTAAAGGACATGCTCTTGTTCTCTCAGATGGATGACGATGAGCGGTACAACCGAAAACTCGAAGCTGGGCTTTACACGCTTCAGGTACTACTGCAGTTTCATGGCAGTGTTGTATCTGATGATATCTTCCTGCCTATATCTTGGTTGATTCTTGTTCGCTCCACCTAGTGCCTGAAAACAAGTGTTTGTATGTTTCAGCTAGTCGCGCTTATTCTTGGTCATATCTGGCACTCTGGGTAAGTAAGGATTCATTCAGTCTTTCTTTCCCCCATTACTGCTCTTTTGTACAGAGAGCCACGAATGAGATTAGAGTTCAGTGTTCATCTTTTTGCTGCATATCATCCATTTTTCAGGAACTCGCTGATGAGGACAAGAATAGAGTTGCTCCTTAGACAGAACAAGCTAACAAAGGATGATGTCAAGGAGATTCTTCAGGCATGTAGTTCCTTTCCGCCTTGCATGCTAGGGAGGCTGTCTGCATTGTTCAAGTAGGCAACGTCTTTGACTGTCTATTAATCAGCTTGATGATCCTTGAATTCGGATGCAATGCAGGAGTACCACGACAACATCGGGGACCTGGACGGGCCAGAAGAGAAGGAGAGGGCGCAGGGGCGGACCAAGGAAATCATAGCCGCTTTGTCGTGATGCGGACCGTGTCGTCTTCCTGCAACATTTTGCGAGCCTGAGCCTGAGCCTGAGCCTCCATGGATGTGTCGTAGGAGAGAGAGAGACCATCACGACGAACCCATGAGCTGACCCATGTGTATTTCATTGGAGCATTGTTTCTGCTTGTAAACTGGCAGCTATCGGCATTGCCAGTCCTGTGAGAATGCATACATACATGCTGGTTGCGCTGTGCTGCGCTGTTCATCTTGTGGAGATACAAACTTACTGGCATTGCACCTGTGTACTATCGGTTACTGCTTCTACATCAGATTGTTATTACTGCCACATCAGTTTTGACAAGATGGTCATGTGATTTTTGTGTCTTTGTCACTGCTCAAATTTGTGGCACTTCCAAGTTATCTCATTTCTGGCAATTCCAGAGAGTACGATATAATTCTGTTTATTTATCCTTTTTTAGGAAATTACTCTAAAAAAATAGTTTCTTTGCCTTGATGAAGTGATGGAAGAAACTCCTAAAAACATATTCTTTTTAGTGAGAAGTGTTAAGCGTCAGCTTGGAAAGAAAAAGCAAAGCTTGGCTTGGCTCACTGCAGAGAGAGAAAGGAAGAGGAGAGAATGGGGTGTTATCCGCTCGGCGTCGGCGCCGCCGTGCGCTGCCACTGCCCGGCCCTCATCCTCCCCCGCCGCGCCCCGCCGGCGACGGCGGCTACACCCCTCCGTCGCCGCCCCCTCCAGCTCCGTCCGCTCACCTCTTCGGCTGCACGGCGGGCACGGGGCCGCCGCCACGCCGTGGACCCCGAGGAAGACGGCGGCGAGGACGAGGACTTCCTCACCCTCAACCTGGAAGACTTCGAGGGGCTTGCCGACGACGAGGGAGAGGACGGGGAGGAAGGGCCGTCGCCGTGGGAGGGCGCGGTGGTGTACCGGCGCGACGCGACGGCGCAGCACGTCGAGTACGCCACCACTCTGGAGCGCCTCGGCATGGCCGACCTCTCCTCGTCCCACTCCCGCGCGCGCGCCGCCGCCATGGGCATCATGCCCTCCGCCACCGCCACCGACGGGGACACGGCCACGACGACGCCCGTGCTCGTCTCCGTCGACGTCGCCCGGCGCCGCGGCCGCCTCCGGCTCGACGGCATCCTGCGCACCGTCATCACCCTCGGCTGCTACCGGTGAGCCTCCCCTCCCCTATCCAGTAATCCATCATCATCTTCTTATCTGCTGCTACCTGTGCTGTGCACCATATCATAGACAGAAATTTCAGTCAGAGCCAACTTCTACTCCTTACTACAGAAGAGAAAATATATTGCACGAATTTTCTGGTTGCTTGCTACAATACCTTTGGACAACTTGTAATTGTGCTATCTGCTTAGCGATAACAAATTCGACATTACCTGAATCCGAATGCGCCCTGGTAGAAAACAAGTGCTTTGGTGTTACCAAGCAGGAAAAAAGCTATGCTAATCTTAAATGTTGGAGCTGAGTGACACTGCAGATGATACGCACTCAAAATTGTGCTTCAACTCCTCTTGTATTAACTGCAGCAAAGTCTTTACTGAAAGAACTTCTGCAATAGAAGGGGTTTTCCTTATGAAACCAGTATTTCACGCCCCACTTGAATCATTTTTCTTTTGATAACCTGAACAGCAGGAAAGGCTCCTACTGTTTTTCTCTCATTCCATTGCCAAAGTTTCTTACATATTACAATTTACATGATCACTTTGGATCAAAACCACCTAGAAGGGGAAAAACAATCTAGTTGTCTAGTCTATGAACAAGAGTTTGGATGAAATCAGCCAAGTTGGGTTTAACCCTAAGGCTGAGCAGATTTAGGTCACTTTTTAGCAGTCTAGCCCACTCCAAGGAAGATGGTGTGATCCCCTCAAACAATTTGCTGTTTCTTATCTTCCAAATGTTCCAAGCAGCTAAAATGACAATTTCTTGGAAAAGAGGTTCAGTCCATAGATTTGCAACACCTGATATCATGCTCTGCATGCTTACTCCTTCAGTCCAATGAATATCCAATTTGGCCCAGCATTAAGAACTAAAGGGGCAATGAAATATCATCCAAAATCTGATTGGGGCATAGCATACAGTAATGATCATTACCAATGTTCCAGTGCCCCACTTGAATCATGGCCTGCCTGAACTGTGACTTGGCTGATTTGTGGCACAACTTCACAGTGTTGTTGTTGGTTCTGAAACCCATTGTTATTCGTTATGCTTCCTTTTTCAGGTGTGCCGAGCCAGCTGCCGAAGGCATATTCGCGAACTTCTCCCTGCTTCTGACAGAGGACCCGGTGGAGGAACCCGACATGATCGACCTCGGCACCGTGTACGAGGAGGACAGGACCAAGTTCCCTTCGCTGGCCGGAAGCCAGGACGAGGACGACGAGGACATAGACTGGGACGACCGCCTGCATTTCCCGGCCAGGGAGAAGGAGATCGACATCTCGAAGAACATCCGGGACATGATCCACCTGGAGATCACGCTGGACGCCTTCTGCAGCAGCACCTGCAAGGGCCTGTGCCTTGTCTGCGGCGCGAACCTAAACTCTAGCACCTGCAGTTGCGGCACGGAGGGGGAGCCGTCGCAGGACAAGGACACCAAGCGGCCCGGGACTTTCAAAGACCTCCTGAAGCCTCTGCAGAGAAGATGATGATGAATTGATGATGATGATGACGATGCAAACAGTGCATGTGTAGGTATCTATCTTGTAACCTGTTGTGATAGTCTTGATAGCCATGGGCAAGATAAGTAGAACCAAAGGCGGCAGGCAGCCCGGTGAAAGTGAAAATGCTGGGTGGTGATGATAGAGGCGAACTAACAAGAGCGGCGACATTTGAGTCACGTCTCATTTTCGCTTCATCGAAGTTGCGAATCTGTTTTCTCAGACGTTCATGATTGTGATTGTAGTGGCTCATCTAACTGAAAGTAGAAACTTGCAGTGCCAGGATGTTATGTTGTACTGCAAAACCTGTAATGATATGGCGACTGGATTTGTGTGAGACCTGTGCTCTGTACCTGTAATGATATGGTGATTGGATTTGTGTGAGACCTGTGCTCGCCACCTCAATATTCCTGGTGGAAATCGAATTACGTGTATGTACATTTATCCCTCTACTTTATCATTGAAAACCCACCGAAAAGAAACAGAAAAAAGGAAAACTGTTACGACACCCGTGAGCAGGGGCGATACAAATGGGCCAACCCATTCAATTGCATCACAAAGCAAGCAGAAAATCAGAAAAATGATGTGCAACTGGGAATCAAACTAGCAACCACACTGTGAAGACCTGATGTTCCTTACCACTTGAACCACCAAGTGTAAGTGATTTTTAGGCAGAGCTAAAGTTTAAGAACTAAATGCAGCGACAGGTTCAACAAAATGGGAATTTTTCAACCATTTGTTGGGAAAATTATGATTTTTAATACAATGAGAATAATATTTGGAAAAGTGTTTTTTTTCGAAATTCAAACAAAATTTTAAACTTGAATTTGTTTAAATATATTTGAAAAATTTTGCAATATACACTGAACAATTTTAAAATTCACAATGAACATTTTTGTTCACCAACCCACCACACACCGTTTTACTATAAATATTTTATACAAAAACCTATATAATCATTGTAGTTGTGAATATCTTGAAGATCCTTATGGATAATGTATTTACTAGCAAAAATAAGCACACTCACTCTCCTAACCATTTTTGGGTTTCAGAGCGAACTAAAATAAACATATTTGTTTATACTTGTTGATAAACCATTTGTGTTAAATCACTATATATCATCGATACTATAACATGATAAGATTATCCGTTTTGTAAAGTTATATATTTCAATGCATTTTATCCTCAAACATAATTAAACCAAATCCAATTGTGAGAAAAAACTTGACAAAATCGCGTGCTTTTTGGAATAATTCGTGACACTTGCAAAAACATAATTTATGCCTTTTGCTCAGCTATATGGGTTTTATATTTTCATGCCCCTCGTTGCTTAGTTCTTCTCAGTTTTGCCCCTCCCATCTAACAGTGTTCACTTTTGCCTTCATGTACTCACGTTTGCCTCACATAAGGCCAAACGGTGGCTTGCCGTAGGGTCAAAGCCATTGATCGTTACCTGACATTGTTCCTGGTGCGTTGGACCCACCTTTACGGCAGACTACAACACTGATTTTGCATCACTGACTCTTCGTGACTGACGCGTGGGATCCACAGGTATGCAAAACTGATTTTGAGTCATCGGTTTTCTCTGATTAACACGTGGGACCCATCCGTATGAAAAATTGGTTTGAATCGCTGGCTTTTTATGACTGACACGTGGGACCCATCCGTATGCAAAATTATGGAACCCACCATTATGCAAAACTGAATTTGCGTTGCCGGTTGTCAGTGACAGATGTGTGAGACACACAGTATGCAAAACTGAACTAGCATCACCGACTCTCTGTGACTGATGCGTGGGACCCACCGTATGCAAAACTGAATTAGTGTCGCGGGTTGTTTCCCACGTGGCGACTCCTCATGATTTCACATGAGTCGACTGCTCGCGATTCCACTCATGGGCTCGCCCAGGCCCATTAATGGTGGTTTAACGCTGCAACCCACCCGTCTCGTGCCATATATGTGTCCCCAATCCCATCCCATTTCACCGCTTACCTTCACGACCTTATTTCCCACCGCTGCCGTTGCACTACAAACCCTAGCCCTCCTCTTCTCTTCCGCAGTCATGGTTCTGCCGCACATCATCACCATTTTTTCGTCGTTACCTCGTTGAAGGCATTACTTGGGTATGCTCAGACTGCTTCTTCAGAGTGAAAACCAAGATTCTGCCCTTGTTACCTGGATCCGATGATGGTGGCCACGTTAGGGTAGCTTCCTTCTTGAAGGTGTAGTCGTTGAAGAACTTCATAATCTGTGTGGAGTCATGAGATGGTTGGTGCGGATATGGTTATTGCCACAGTTTACCGATCGTGGATCTGATCGCTTTGATATTTTTTTTCTCGTCTACGCAGAGTTTTGGTCTTGTATGACTTTGCTAGTAGTCAGAGTTTTGCGTGTGTTCGTGTTGACTGTGTGCATCCTAGTTATGCAGATGTTGGATGTGTGCTCATAGTGTTTGTATTCTCTCAATGCTAACCAATATCCACCATTTTATCGAAAAGCACCCCTTTTGAATCTTTCAAAAACGAATAGAGCAACGCTCAAGCATGGGTTTATCGGTATGGCTCTATATTTCTGATAGATAGAATGGTACATTTCTATCCTTTTTCTTTTCTTTCTTAATCCTCCCGCCCCTCACTATGCATTAATGATTCTTTTCACATCCACATACATTCCGAGATAATGCAGTCTCACAATTGAGATTTACAATGTGCTCCTCTTCTCTCCTCATGGCCTTCACTGGCAATAAATAAATGACATACAATGGATTACCTGGTAGTGTTACATTTAACATTTAGTTTAATGTTACGAGATTCAAAAGTTGTGATGAATTAAGAGCAAAACTAGAAAACATGTGATTAAGAGAATACACACTGCACAATGGATAAAGTATCTTATATTAGAAGTCATTCTTCTTTCCTAAGAGATCATCTCTTAGCTAGCTTTTTAAAGGTTTTTCTCTTTCACCTCATCAACTATCCTATGTGACATGATTAAAGATATAAAGAGTACACGTCCTTATGGACGCACATGACAAAATTTGTTTAAGTGTTGTTATAAAACAAATCATGTTAGTTATTAGTTGTTGGTGCCACACTCGATTGTCCGAAAGAAGGCAGTCCCGATTTATCATCATATTGCATGCATGCATGTCAAAATAAGGCGAGGTAGCTTAGGGCCTCTTATCAAACAATTGCATCCTCCTCGCCGTTCAGATTAATTTTGAGAGAGAGAAAGAGAGAGCCAGAGGTAGAGGAGGCCAGCGGCAATGGTGCGAACGGCGATCTTTCTCGCCGCACCACCACCTGTTCTACCACACCTACTCCTGCTTCCGCTCCTCCTCTTCACTGGCATGACCGCCGACACTACCACAAGCAGTAGCAGTGAACAGCAGGCGGCATCGCCATCATCGTTGTTCGAGGCGAAGAAGATAAGCACAAGCACAAGCGCAAGCGCATCGACGACGACAGGGTTCTACAAGGGCATGTCCCGGGAGTTCGTCAGGGAGCACAACAAGGTGCGGGCGCGGTATGGGGCGCAACAGGTGGAGTGGGACAAGGTGCTGGCGCTCTATGCGCGGCGGTGGGCGGCGCAGGTGCAGCAGGACTGCGACAAGGCGCAACACTCACCGACGGCCCTGCGGCTGGGCTACGGCGAGTGCTTCTTTGTGGGCAACAATGGCACCGCCGAGGACGCGTTGTTGAGCTGGGAGAAGGAGGAGCTCATCTACGACAAGGGCAAAAACACCTGCACCTCTGGCCACGACTTTCGGGATTGCGGTCACTTCATCATCATGATCGACAAGGGTTGGCGCTATGTCGGCTGCGGCCGCGCCCCATGCCTCACCGGCCCTCGCCGCGGAGAGTTCTTCATCTCCTGCAACTACAGCTCTTTCAAGCCCAACGCCACCACCACCTCCTCCTCTAAATCCTGAACCACCCACATACGATCATCCATCTCTCTTCCTTCCTCACATGCAAGCAACCAAGCAAATGTAAATCTAATAAAGTGTATATAGACTTCTTGTGTAAAAAGCCATTCTTCATCTTGATTTTCGATGATTTCTCTTTCGATTCGTCTAGTTAGTATCAAATTTGGTACGTAGCTTCCAACATTAATCAATCAATTGCCTACTTCATTCATTCATTACTTACGCGTACACATATGTATCTCTCCCTAGATCTCTCATACAAGAACATGACAAACCTTAGTTTCGTACCAAAACGGTCCATGATATGAGTGAGAGCCATCGATCGATTAACCTACGGTACAGATTGTCCGAACAACATCAGCTTCGGCTTGTGTGATGAGGATCAGATGGAGACAGGATATCATCTTCAGTGGATGACCGGCTTGAGGGGCTGCGCTCTAAGCTTGGACATGTCGAGCGCTGCGTCCAGCTCCTCATCCACCTCACCCACCACACCTCTGGGCAGTCAACAAATAACTTCATGTTTTACATAAACACATAAACACATACATATATACAAGAAATTCAGTTAACATGTTATACGGAAATAGAAATGGGCACACACATGTTGTCGCCCCTGATGATGTACAGTCCGAGGACAAGCTGCTGTACCCCCTCCTGCAAGTTGCAGCAATGCAATGTTTGTCAGCAGATTGACAAGTAGAAAAAAAAAACTCAACAACAACAACAATCAATGTTCAAGGAATCAGTACTATTTATGAAAGAATGACAACCAGTTTTGTATATGCCAAAACCTTCAGCATTACGAAGAATCAAGTGTTGTCCGAGCTACACATTAGAGCAGAGGTGAGAACAGAGAAGTATCTGGGTTTGCCGGTGTATGTGGGACAGAACAGAACCAAAAAAAAAACTGAGTACTTGAAAGATAGGATGTGGAAAAGAGTTCAGGGGTGGCTGGAAAGACCCTTGTCGAGGGCTGCAAATGACGTCCTAATAAAGGCCTGTGCGCAGGCTATTCCTGCCTTTGATATGTCCTGTTTTGATATCACAAAAACATTGTGTGATCAAACGGGTACAATGGTCAAGCAGTACTGGTGGGCGCAGCAAGAAAAACAGAACAAAGTTCATTGGTTGAGTTGGGAAACACTTACAAAACATAAGAGTGAGGGTGGATTAGGATTCCGTGACCTTCATGGTTTTAACATGGTAATGTTAGTGAGACAGGCTTGGCCCATGTTGAATGATCAGGATTCCCTCTGTGCACGAGTACTAAAAGCTAAATATTTCCAGGCTAGCTCTATCCTTGAAGCACAGCCGAAATCTGGTATGTCATATACATGGAGGAGTATTCTGAAGGGAGTTGAATTGTTAAAAGAGGGTATTATTTGGAGGACTGGAGATGGTTCAAATATTAAAATCTGGGAGGATCCATGGCTGGACCGTGATGGCTCGAGGAAACCAATTACCCCTAGAGGACAGTGTGTGCTAACTAAAGTCAATGAATTGTTGGATCCGATTACGGCCAGCTGGGATGAGAATCTTGCTAGGGACATCTTTTGGAAGGAAGATGCAGATATCATCCTTGCGACTCCGGTTAAGAGAGGATTTTGTAGGTTGGCACTATGATAGTAAGGGCCGTTTCTCAGTTAAATCAGCATATAGAGCTTTTTATACAGAACAGGGATGCTAATTGTCCATCTTCCTCCATGGGCAGACAGGATGGGATTAAGTGGGAACAAATCTGGGAGATAGATAGACTGCCAACCCAAGGTAAAGAAATTCATATGGAGCCGTGCACAAAATAGTTTACCGGTTGTTAAACTCAATATAAAACGGAGGGGAATGGAGTGTGACACTTTGTGTGTGTGTGCTGTGCTGCAAAAGATTGGATGAAGATGGGGCTTCATCACTTATTCCTGAAATGCAAAGAGGTGAAGAAGAAGGTATGGAGGAGTTTACAACTGGAGGACATTCGTGTTGGCGTGTGTGTAGCACAGGGGTTAATAGAGGCAATCCAAGTTGTGTCATCTTCATTCAGCTGTGGAGAAGAAAACACTTTGTTGCTGCTTCCTATGGCTCTGGTTGTACCTTATCTACAGTACATTACTACTCTAGATAGAATGTATGGTATGGTATTTGAACAGAGTATAAGTGTAATTAGGATGAGAGGGAGTAAGTAAGTAAAAGGACCTTAGTGGAGTAGACCCTCTCGTGGGACTCGTCGAGGATGATGTTGGTGGCCTGGTCGAACCCCCGCAGAGTCCCCTGCTTGTTTGAAACAAACAAAAGATTGAAGCTTTATTTTTCTTTCATTGAGTAGGTAGACAAGAAGCAAGCAGAAGAAATTGATTGATTGATTGAGTGAGTGAGTGGGCTCACCACGATGTTGCGTCCGTCGTTGGTGATGACGGAGATCACCTCTGAAGATAAAAGATGAGAGAGAATATGAGACGAGGAAATCGATGGATGAGTGGACGAAACTGAAAGAAACAAACAAAGGAGAGGAGAGGAGAGGAGAGGAGAGGAGGGGACTCACGGTCGACGAGGGACTCGAGCGTCGCGCCCACGGACGCCATATTCAGCTTGAGCTTCAGTCGCTCCGGCGCCGGCGGTCCAGTCGAATCGAATCAAAGGCGGCCGGAGGAGACGCTCGCTGGTTAGGCTAGGGTTCCTCTCCTCTCCTCTCCTTGGTTCGTTCAGACCAGAGGCCGGGCCGTGCAGCAGTTTTTTTCTTTCTCAATACCACCCGGCCCAGCCCAGCCCAGCCCACCCCAGCCCGCATGCTGCTATACACAAAGAGACGAGACGCCGCCCCCAAGTTCCCTCGCTCTTGTGTCATACCTAGCGAGCGACCAGCCTCCGCCGCCGTCCGTCCGTCCGCCGCCCTCCATTGCTGCCTGCCCAAGGTAAGCCCCCTTCCTTTTCCATGGAATTGATTATAACCCTGCCCCAAGTTCTACCCTGCACGAGGCCGAGATGGAACTCGATGGGGCTGGGGCTGGTCCTCTGCTGTTAGCTCCTGACTCGCTTTTGTCAACTTAGTAGTAGTAGTAGTACTAAGTATGCTCATGTGTGCTCAAAGCGTGCTCTGCTGTTACTGTTAGAGTAGTACTACCTGCTGTACTAGCTGATGTTAGTGTTGGAACTATTTATACCTGCAGGATACATTCTAGCACTATTTTACATACTAGCAAACTGCTCTTTGTTGCTCGTCTACGCACAATTGTGTAGGAAAGGGCTAATTGCGCATACGCTAGAAAAGCGCAAGTAGGTGGCCAAACGCATAATGTTGAACTATAGGCTATATGCACTTGTCTTATATATGGAGATGTCGAACTATGATATGTAATCAAGTTAAAATTTAGCTTGTACTTTATTTGGGTATGCTGCTCAAGTTTCTAAAATTGTTCTTAGAATTACTACTGTGCATATCATATTTGATTACCTCATGTTTAAAAAATGGGCTAACCCCACCCACCAACCAAACAAATAAACTGGCTATCCCCAACCATGATTCATCCTTAAAACCAAACTAAACATGGGCTAACCTATTGTCCCGTCTCGTTTCTCGTCTCCATCTTCCTGCCAGCTCGTGAGAGAGAGAGAGAGGAGAGATGGACAAAGCCGGTGCTGGCAACGGCGGAATCGAAAGCAGCAGCGTGATGTGCCAGCTGGTGAGCGCGGAGGGGGAGCATCTGGGAGCGGCGCTTTACCTGCCGCAGAATGTCGGACCGCCGCAGCTCCAGGAGATCGTCAACCAACTCCTACACAACGTCAGTATTCCTCCGTCTTCTTCTACTTTTTTTCCTTTTATTCTCCTCCTCCTGTTGATTGATTGCTCATCTTGATTGCTGCAGGAGGACAAGCTACCCTATGCCTTCTACGTCGGCGACGAGGAGCTCTCCGTCCAGCTGGGCGCCTTCATGCACCGCAACAACGGTCGCTACCCCACTTACTTCCATCAATCTCATTTTCTACTGTAGGAGTATTTCATTTTCTTATTTGCTTTGCTGACTTGACATGATGATGATGATGATATTGATGTCAACAACAGCCAACGCCGAGGTCACCCTGCGCATCGTCTACCTGCCGCAGGCTGTCTTCCGGATCAGGCCCGTCAACCGATGCTCCGCCACCATCGCAGGTCCGTATTCCCCATCCCTGCTTTTTTCATATGCTCTGCTCTGGTTGATTCAATTCAATTCATACATAGTAATAATTCAGTGCCCCATTACTGCAAAGTCAAGATATGCAAAGTTGCATGACCTGCCTAGAGAACAATGTATTTGTCCTGTACGTCTAATACTAGTAATTGTTCGAGCATAACCATAATTTCCTTGTTTTCGAATCATGGACTTTAGACAACACTACATTACATTGAATAACACCACAAGTATTTATGGCATTACTGAATCCTTCCTGGTTGATTTGATTCAACTCATACATGGTAGTAATTCAGTGTTTCACTATTTGCAAAGTCAACATAAGCCCTTCATCCAGTTATGTTGCTTACCCTGAGTCTCCTGTGTTATACCTACCACCCTGGAATGATGATCCGTACGACACAATCTTACCGTCTGCAGGGCATACGGAAGCTGTACTGGCCGTTTCTTTCAGCCCCGATGGAAGATGTCTGGCTAGTGGTTCGGGTGATACCACCGTTCGCTTCTGGGACCTCAACACTCAGACCCCATTGTTCACATGCAAAGGTGAATCTTTCTTGCCTTTTTCATGATTTCCAGTGGTCATGCCGCTATCAGTTCTAATTGTCGTGTGCCCCTTCTCCGTGATAACTGCTTGTGTACAAAGTTTGCTATGATGCTTCATTACAGACATCTTAAAACTTTTTATGTAAAATAAAAATGCTGTTGGCCATCTTTACAATGTTATTTCTTCAGAATCAGGTAGATTTAATCTCTTCATCAAGGCTAACCTGTAAATTATCCACATTGGAATAAACCTCTTCAAAAAGCAGGCCAACGATCTGTCTAATAGAATGGAACATGCACTGGATTAGAGACATGATCATTTCCGGATAGTTTTGTTGGCCAAACCCGTGACGTAAACGCTTTGAAGCTAGTAAAAGGAATGTGACATAGCCCATTGTTACATTATGCTGGTATATTGTAATGGGAATTTATCTTTGTCTTAGCTAGCTCTTGTAAACACTATGATAAAATTTGATTGTCTTTGTCACCTCTTCTGGGACTCTTAAGGACTCTAGGTTGTCCCGTTCGCACATCTGTACTCTTTTTGGGTGATATTGTCACTACTTTGAAATTTATAAAATAACCCTGTATTTTGTAGGCCACAAAAATTGGGTTCTCTGCATCGCATGGTCACCTGATGGGAAACATCTTGTTAGCGGAAGCAAGTCAGGAGAACTTATTTTATGGGACCCCAAGACAGGCAATCAATTGGGCTCTTCTCTTACGGTAACATTGCACTTTTTTTTCTGACATCTGGAATCTTCTGTAATAAGATAGAATAAGTTTTTTTTATCTCATTTGTTCATTTGCACAGCACATTATTTCTCACTGCATCGTATCCTGATTGTCTGCTATGAACCATTTACACAAACAGATGCTAGTTAGCAAGAACTACAAGTTTGTTTCTTTCCTAGTAGATTAAAAAAAAATCCTTGCGCAGATTGCTTGAAAGAAGATATCCATATCAAATTTAGATCTTGCAGATGTTTTTCCACTCTTGCTACATCTGGTCATTCATTCTGGCGTTTTTACAATAGGGACATAGAAAGTGGATTACTGCTGTATCCTGGGAGTCTGTTCATTTGCAATCTCCTTCCCGCCGTTTTGTAAGTGCAAGTAAAGATGGCGATGCACGAATTTGGGACATTACCACGAGGAAGTGTGTTATTTCCCTTACAGGTCACACCAATGCTGTGACCTGTGTCAAGTGGGGTGGAGATGGTTTGATATATACAGGGTAAGTTTATTGCTTGCTAGTCCCTTTTTCTCTTCCGGTAAAAGGAAACTGTGCGGACAAACTAATGCGTAAAGGGATAATAATATTGTGTAGTAAATCACTATTGTTGGGTTTTCTGATATGTGATGTGTGGAAGATGATGTATAAGCTTAACTGTATAGTAATACTTAGCGTTTTCAAAATTGTTGCCAGACAGCTCCCTAGGTTTACTGGTATTGACTCAAATATATCATGTAGCAGGTAGGTTATTCTCACTACGGGTGATTGCTTTCGCTGCTTCATCAGCTCCTTGTTATTTTTATTCATTCTTAAATCCTTATAGCTACAACTATTGGCAAAGTGGTTGACTGACAGTCTGACACACCCGGCACCCTAGATGGCTAACCCTCCAATAACTGAAAGTATAGTCTGAATCACTTACGTACTTGACCATAAGTGCTAAGTGTTGACACGAATGCCATTTATGATATGCTTTATGAATTTACCCACTTCAGGTCATATATTACATATACAATTCTGAAAATAATGTCTTTCTACTGCAGTTCTGAAGATTGTTTAATCAAAGTATGGGAAACTACTCAGGGCAAGTTGGTCAAAACACTGCAGGTAATGTTAACAGTTCCAAGTATATTCTTCTGCACATGCTAATGTATAATAATGAAATTAATTAGTTTTTTCAACAACCCATTGTATCAATGGCCTTTCAAGTCATGTCATATTCTATTTTCAAAGTAGAATTTCTCCAAGTTGTGCAACTACATTAAGGGCCATTAACACTGTCTGTACAACTTTCTGACTAAGGTCAACACAATCCACCTTCTTTTATTGAGTGGGTATGGGAATAGCAGTATCTTTGTCATCTAAGTAAATAATCACTACAGCAACAACAACAACAACAACAAAGCCTGTCAGTCCCAAACAAGTTGGGGTAGGCTATAAGTAAATAATCACTCCTATTCTAATTTGGTATCATTGTTAATGATGTCCCCATGTTTGCTTATATATTCAAAACTTGCATTTACAACACATGGGAATATTACCCAGGAGTTACAACGAGTTTTTTTCGTATCTGTCTCAGTGGCCTTCTACAGTACTTGGAAGATATCTTCGTAGATGAAAATTCAGATAATTTTCAGAATGTGTGTAGCCAGGCTGTTACCCAATTTGTTGTCGCAATGTAAAAGATGTTGAAAAAGTTTTATTTCTTCCGTCCAAAGAGATATGATGAAGTGACAGTATTGAAGTGAACAGCTTGTAAAAATGACTTGTCTTTTGCAAATTATGTGTTTAATTGAGCATATAACTTTCATCTTCAGTAGGGTGTCAGTTTATAATGTTCATTTTCAGCCCTGTTAAAAGAGAGGCATATCGTTAAAAGTTTAGGACATAACTGGACGTTAGGTTCCTATAACTGGGTTTGAACTTAAGTATCTACTAGATTGATCCTCCCAAGCCGCCTAGTTTCATGGGTGGAGTGGAACACTCGAGGAGACTGGCCATAGCGCACTAGACTATGAGATTCTAGTCACGCTGGGCTGCTAGCCATCTACCGAATAAGCTTATGTTTATGGCCTGTATGCTAATCTCAACAGAATATCGACCGACCATGGTAATTTCACTTGCTCTTCTATGCATTTATTTAGACTATGAAAGCTTTGTAAAATTTGGTTATTTCACTTGCCACTATCAACTTCTCTTAATCGAACAAATCTACCTACGAAAAATGCCACTGTAAAAAAAATGGTTTATTCAATATATATGCCACTGCCATAATGACGTTTATTGAACTAAACAATTGTTGGCGGTGGCATTTCTGTAAGCTTTTTTGCAGTGCCATTTTTCCAATAACGAAAGTTGACAATGACACATATTAAATTAACCCTAAAAACTTATGCACCTGCATGCTGTGAGTAGATCTTGCTCTGGTTTCTCAACTCTGCTTTTCATTTCTGTTTTAATGTTTAATGCAAGTTGTGACCAATATACCACCAAGTAGAGATCCTTCAGTTGGGAGCTGTGAGCTCTATCGTGGGTGGATCGAGTTTGTCGAATGTTTTTCAAATGATGGACACGTACATAATCTAATTTTATGTATTCAGGGTCATGGGCACTGGGTAAATTCGCTTGCCTTGAGCACAGAATATGTTCTCCGCACTGGGGCATATGACCATACCGGCAAGACATACTCAAGTCCAGAGGAAATGAAGGAGGTAAGTTCAAGTGTGCCACGATTTTTTTTTATTATGCTTGCCGCAATGTCATTATTCTGATGGTAAAACTTTGGAAGTGAGCCTTTGCAACTCACAAGTTTGCATGTTTAGGCAGCTCTTGCAAGATATGAGAAGATGAGGGGTAATGCTCCTGAGAGACTGGTCTCCGGTTCAGATGATTTTACCATGTTTCTCTGGGAACCAACAATGAGTAAACAGCCGAAAGCTCGCATGACTGGTCATCAGAAGGTATATATACATGATATAAATGTTTTGTGTTTTCCCACCTCGTGTAACTTGAACATAACAATGAATCTCTACCATTAACTTAACGGATTCAGGAAAACAGAAGCGTGTTAAAATTGTTAAACTGTCTGTCCAACAGGAACATGTCATATATAAATCTTTTGGTTGAAGCCTATGCTTAGAAGTGTTTGTGGTGTGTGGATGCAGGTGGTAAACCATGTGTACTTCTCCCCTGACGGGCAGTGGCTGGCGAGTGCCTCATTTGACAAATCGGTCAAGCTGTGGAACGGTATCACGGGCAAATTCGTCGCAGCATTCCGAGGGCATGTCGCAGATGTGTACCAGATCAGGTCAGCAGCAACCTTTCTTCTCTCTTTAGAAGCAAATATACAATGCGTACACATTCCCAGTTTGACATGGATATCTGATGACTAACTATGATGATGGCTGTCTTTTATATAGCTGGTCCGCCGACAGTCGGCTTCTACTGAGTGGAAGCAAGGATTCGACCCTAAAGGTATGTATGCCTGTCTGTTGGCATTTCATTGTGTCTTGTCGTTAGAGAGGAAGAAGATGATGATGCATTTTATTTTCATCAAACTGATGACATGAATGAATGAATCAGGTGTGGGATATCCGGGCACGCAAGCTGAAGCAGGATTTGCCCGGGCACGAGGACGAGGTGTACGCGGTGGATTGGAGCCCCGACGGCGAGAAGGTTGTCTCTGGTGGTAAAGACAGGGCCCTAAAGTTGTGGATGAATTAAGCGGCCTCCTCTATCTTCTTCTTGTCTTATCCAGTAGGTGCAAGACAGACATACTTGTTGACAAATGTGATGATCAATTTATTTATTGAGCATATGCAAGGATGGGGTAAGCAGCAACAGCATATATGTCATGAATATTGCTCTAGCTAGATAGATAGATGATTCTGTTAACGTTTGTTTTCAATTTACTAGTGTAGTACTCCCTCTGTACCAAAATAAGTGTCACAACTGCGACAAGTCTTATTACGAAGGTAGTTGGGCATCCAAGTGTGGTAGTTTATAGCAAGAAGTATTTTTTTCCTCAATGAGAAAAAAATATCAATTCATGGAAGTATATTTTTTCTACACCAATAATAAGTTTTGCAACACTAATAAAAAAATAGATGAGCCCCCAACAACTCGCATAGATGTCAACCTTACTAAATTAGCTATTTGTACAAGATACTCTTTTTTTTAACACTTAAACACCTTTACTCCTCCAAGATAGTCGTATCGTTTACAAGGAGGTTATCACCCCTGGTGGTGATTCTAATCTAACCACACCTCAGCTGCGGAAAATTTAGGTGTTCTCGCTAAGAGCAACTCCAACGGCACGATCCGTTTGTCTGCTTTTGGTCTGTCAGCTAGTGTTTGGATCATTGTGGATAGAAAACTCGTCTCAATGGGGCGACGCAAACAGACCAATGTTCATTTTTTGTCCGCCGCGATCCAATTCAGGCCCAAAAGTGTTGTCGATTTGGGTCCGCGCGAACGTGGGTTGGATCATTGGATGCGCTCGGTGTCTCTTCCTGGCCCGCCTGTCTGTGCCTTTTCCACGACACTGATTGATCTGGCCCGCTTGTAAGCGTCTCACCTCGCCGATCGAAGGCCCTAATCATCTTTTTTTAGCCCTACCTCGCCGGCCGAGTGACTCCCATATGTGTTTATGTTGGGGGACAGCTTAGAAGAATTGTCTAGTAGCAAAGCTAGAAGAGGGGTGATCTAATGAGTTGTATTTTGGTGCTATACATGTAATAACATGAAATATAAAGCTTCATGTTAACACATACATATCATCAAAATACAGCTCATACGTGAGCAACCTAAACTAACATTGCACTATTTTTTATTATGTACACAAAAAATGATAGAAAAATGAAAAATAATATAATAAAGCTCGTAAAGAGATGCGACGTGTTTATTCAAAATTTTAAATCAACACGTGACATCTCTAGGATCATGCTATATTATTTAGACAATAGTCCACGTCGGCCTCTCCCTTATAAACACCTCCAGCCATTCTTTGACCGGAGAGGTGCAACTAAACTTGGGCTCGAGACAGGCAGTCATTTATGTACATTTTTGTTGTATGCTATTAAAAAATAATATAACAAAGTTTGTAAAGCGATGAGACATGAACGGTCTCACTTTATCAGATTTTGCTATATTATTTAGACAATAGTCCACATCAGCCTCTTCTTATAAACACCTTCGGCTATCATTCGGTCGGCGAGGTGGGACTACATATTTGGGGAGCAAGAAATATATACCGTAAAAAAAAGTATAGCAAATACAATATTGTGAATCTCAGCAGTCGACCAAAGCTACGGTGATATACTACCACTGCAACGCTGGTCTGCGCATGAAGATACATCACTAATAGAAAAAAGACTATAGTTAATATTGACATTAATGACGCATTATAATTGTGATGCGCCAGTGCTATATAGTAATGACACACTAAAAATTGTGCGCCATTAGTACCTAAAATATTAATGACGCACCTGGTGAAAAGTGTACCATTACTATGTTTGACCAAGATTTGACTCATTCCTGGACATAGCAATGGTGCACTTTTCTCTGGTGCGCCATTACTATTTTAGGTACTAATGGTGCACTTTTTCCTAGTGCGCCACTGTTAAGTCTGGGGAGAGGTGGTCCCAGACAGAGAAATAACAATGGCGCACCAGGGAAAAGCGTGCCATTACCCTGGTTGCTAGTGACGCATTCCTAGGAGGTGTGCCATTGCTAACCATGGATCAGCCAAAATTTTCACACCACACGAACACCCCCCTACCGCCTGTTCAGTTTGAAAAAAAAGAGATGATAGAAATGTCAAAAAATAAATTCCTTCGAGATGCCCATGTGTTAAGTGTTCTAGTATTTAAGAAAATTAATAAACATGAATTTCGACTTTTTTTGCAAAATGCCGTCGTGTTTTGGTAAAATGGTCATCACTTTTGCATACGACCTTCGCCGAAAAAGTTTTTATATGAAAAATCATCTACTCGAAAAGTTACATCCAATTTCATCCGGGGGAACCCCGTTGAAGATTTTATGGAATTCTCAAAAATCAAACAGAAAAAAGTTACGGTGCTTTTAAGATTTCGAGGCGCACTATTTAAGAAAAAAGTTAATATTTGAAATAAATTCAAACTTAGTAACGGCACACTATTTGCTAGATGCGCCATTAGTAATAGAAATATAAATAAAAAAGAAATTGTTTAAAAATAATAATTTTGGAAAAAAATATGTTCAAATAATGATAGATGACCGATTAGGAAGTTTCAAAACAATGTTTAAAATTTCATCACAGCCATGGACATCAACAAGGTCTTGGACATCAACAAGGTTTAATAGAACCAATATGATACATATATCAACAAACACTTGTTAAGCGTACTGGTGCTGGAGTCGAATGAAATTAAACTAAAAAGTTAAGTGTGCTTGGGTTGGAGTAGTGTGAGGATAGGTGAGCTTGGGTTGGAGTAGTGTGAAGATGGGTGACCCTTCGGAAAGTTTGACCACAGAGGTCAATTTGGCCTGAGATTAAGCAAAAAAATTTAAAATGATTTTTTTACAAAAACTTTAGTGGTGGCGCACCTGTTAGTAATGACGCACTATGTGGTGCGCCACTATTATGTGAAAAATAGCCCTATGTGCGCCACTAATTAGCTATTTTCTGGTAGTGCATTGTTGGATTTGCTATATTACAATGTGGGTACGAACTCCTCTCCTTATAAACACCTGCGGGAGTCCCTCGGCCGGTGTGGTGGGACTAAAATTGGACATCCTATCGCCGCATGAGCGCCTGGAACACAGACAGACGGGCCAGATAACTCTGGCCAAAATGCGTAACACCCGCACCGTTGGGCCGAGCGACCGACGGGCGACGAACATCGGTCCGTTTGGCGACCCAAACGGACAAAAGACGGACATATTCGTGGTCCATTTGGCTCGTGCCGTTGAAGTTGCCCTAACTCATGAGTTGTACACAAATATAAGACACAAAGGGAGTAATATAAAGTGGAAGTGAATATTTTTAAAATAAATAATAACTAAAATAAATGAACTTGTAAAAGATGTCTTTTTTTTTGAGGAACACAGTACAACTCTGACGCTCACATACACGAGTATACAATCATCCCTATGATGCACACACGCACACCCTACCCCTATGAGCATCTTCGCAATACTGAGCCGGTACATCATCTTGAGATTAACGAAGCAATCACCTCGTCTTCGACGGGAACGTCTTCTCCCACTGAAAGCACATCACCGGAAGCCCTGGAATAAATCCAGGAAAATGCGAGCACCATTGTCAAATCTGGGATTTGAACTCTGGTGGGCTGGGGATACAACCATCCACCTAACCAACTCAACCACAGGTTGATTCGCACTTGTAAAAGATGTCAGCGGTGTTTATTATGCTTAAAATGTACCACGTTCATAATTTCATCAATTATAACTCTACAAAAGAAAACATGTCATGTATTTTAGATATTAAAAAAACATGAATTTTAAAAATATCTGATTTTGTTAAACAGTATATCCTTGAATTTAAAATGTTTACAAGTTTTGGAAATTCTTAAATTTTAAATGTTCATTATATATATATATTTCTTATAATCATACACTTAAAAACTCATCATGAATATAAAAATATATTCATGAATTGCCTAAGAAGGGTAGTGAAATATGAAAAATGCTCATGCGGGCTGCGGAATAGGAATCGACACCCTTTTTAGTCAAAACATGCTCCACTTTATTAATCAATATTTAGACGAAAATCTCAAACGGCTCACGGGAGCACACACACCCAGTAAGGCAGTAACTAGTAGAATAAAAAATTGCAAACAAATTCAAAAAATATGAATTTTGGTGGAATGCAATATGCTCATGCGTGTGATATCCGTGTAAAATTTCAGAGTGTTTGGACATTCGAGTAGTTCGTGACAAGAAACAAAATCTCTTTAATGAATACTGTAGTTTTTAAAAGTCTTTCACAGTCCCAAAATTTGTCATTTCTACCAAGGACTACTCGAATGTTCAAACTCCACGAAATTTGGCATGAACTTCACGCACATGAGCATTTTGCATCATACAAAAAATCTATTTTTTATTATGTTCACTATTTTAAACGATTTTACTGTTACTAATCGGAGCACATGCACCTAGAAGCCAAAACACCGCGTCTCAAAAATACCTTAGCATGTTTAGTAAGGCTATGATCCTATAATTTTTTCATTTTCTTCATTCAAATATGAAGGTACACACTTGAAAATCACGGGCCAATAAGGTAATCTCTCGGGTGACATTACCATATCGTCCTTCGGTACCCTTATGATCATCAATGACCTCCTTGCAACCGGAGGCAACAATGACCCGATTAACCAAGAGATCATAAGCCAATGCGAGGGACTCCCTGCACGCTATAGCTTCAAGAGAGGCTAGATCCATAAAAATAAATAAAAGTGATTTATTAAAATCTAGAAAGATATCAGATACAAGTCCCTTTTCGATATATCTATGTATGAAGACTAAATAACCTCTTCTCAACGGAGAGACTAAATAAAAGAGCTCAGAAAATTTCAACTTTTTTAATGGTGGAAGATGATTTTGGGGGAGATGTCCATGGAAATTTTCAAGAAATTCAGACATCTGGAGGAATACCTAGCAAAAAAGACAAATCCGCTTCTTCTCGGGAATACATTGTTCACGCACTATTTCGTATTGTATTAGTCTAATTTGCCGCGAGCTCTCTGGTTGTCTAAAAAAGCTCAAATTTTACACGAACATTTATCCCGTAAGTATATTTTACCATAATAAAATTTGATTTTTTTTGATTTTTTTTAATGCCTTTTTGAGGATCTTTTGCGCAAGTTTAGTTGAGCGTGGGCTCATCTTTGGATAACCGCTTCTCGACCCCATATCCAAATAAAAAAAGCTGATAGTATATGTAATGGTAAAAATAATTAAAGAGAAGAATTAATAGATTCATGATTAAACCCCTTCTACTTCGTTATTGGTCCTCCCTACGCGCCAGTGGTACATATGATTTTGTTTGTTCTCTTTTTTTAGAGCGCACAACGTGGTGCATGGTTTTTTTTGTGAATTTTTATTTCATTGAATTGGAAGAAAAAAGTGTTGATTACAAAGAAAAAACGGGTTGAAGACATACGTGAGGAGGCGTATCAGGTGGAATATGCAAAAGAAAAGATCACGATTTTGGTTTCTGGAGTAGCTGCCGTAGAGCAGTTGGCCCGAGAGCAGTCCACATGCGAGAGGAAGCGTATCGGCTGGCCAGCAAAGATCAAACCACTAATTCTAACAACAACAAGTGTGAATGCCGCCGGATTAGGCTCTGTTTAATTACCCTAAATTTAAAGATTATTTTGTTGACAACCTTTGTTTTTGCGAGGGAAATACTTGTATTACTTAGTCAAGACAGGATTACAATCAGCAATGGCTAACAGAAGGGTCTGAGCCAACCTAGGCCATAGTTCTACCTTCTATCCTAGCAAAATTAGCAAGACCGTCACCGACTTTATTTTGAAATCGGTTGACATGAGTAATACAAGAGTTACGCAACGAGTGATTGAACTTGATCTCACAAATCAACGGCGAGTAAACTAATCTGTTGTCTTCAGTGGCTTTGATCATCTTGACTGCAAGTAGAGAATCACATTCGACCATTATGGTTATGGGAAGGCCATTTTGCTGGAGGGCAGACGAGATTCCTTCCATGATGGCACATAACTCCGACTCCAAGGGATCTCTGCATGTAAACAATCTTCTACAGGATGAGAAGATAATAGTTCCATTGTCATCACGAAGGACCATACCAGCCCCAGTTGTCCCTTCTAAAAAGGAGCCATCAGTTTTGACAACCTTTCTAATGGTACAATCTCTCTAATTCTCCTTGGACTTGAGATACTTCTTATGTGATCCCTAGTATTTAGATTAGATTGAAGCCAAATACCGAGAGGCATATAAAAATTTAAATCAATTCAAGTAAGTGGCAAAAAAAAAAAATCCCACTCACATAAATATTTTAATGATGTACAAATACACCGTAAGTACATGTTACATTAGTGTGGCGAGGGGAGAAGACCAAGAATGCCGGTAGAGGACGGAGGAGAAGGGCTGTCGCCCGTAGACGACCTGGTGGTATATATATACCACGGTAAAGTCTCCGGCGACATTTCTTCTCACTCAAGGCCAACGCGAAATGGCAGACCTGCTGCTCTCCTCGTGTCCTCCGCCCTCTCACAAGCAACTTGTTATTATGATAAGTCCAAGAGCGTGGGTCGTCGAAAATTTAGGCTTGAAATATTCAGTCACCTCTCCGATACCTTGCTCCGTTAACTGTCTTTATTATAAGTAAATACTCAACGGCCGGTGTATGTATGTAGTTGAACAGAATTCAATCAGAGTGACTGAATTTAGTCAGAGTGATGTATGTAATTGAACAAACTGGATGTGATTCTTGTAAAGTAATTCAATAGATAAATCTGTTTCTTTTGAATTCTTGTCGGCTTTCGTCTTCCCTATCTTTTTGTTTACTTGTTGCTCTTTCAAGTTTCAACTGGGCGCAACCGCTCAGCCCTCTTCTCTCTCTCTCACACACACACACTACTTGTAGCACGAAAAGGAAAATAAATAACTTCAGTGTGTATTAGTGAGCACCAAAAGAAATGTGTTCAGAGACATACCTCAAATATAAAGAACCAAAGACACGATAACATAATGTTTGCATTTCATCAAACTATATTTCCCCTTTTGCATGGTTTTACAGTGTACCATCTTTTGTAGAATATCCAACCACTGCTCATGCACGTGTTGATACACCAATTGCAATGCATGAGCCGGAACATGTGCAAACCCAATTTTTTTTTAAAAAAAACAGGAAAGCGTATGGACGTCGTATCCTGCTGGATGCTGGGCATAGAGGACCTGGATTTGAGATTAATTCAAGTAGCCCGCACCACCAGCAGAGCCAGCTGATGGGAGGGGCAGCTGTTGTTGACATCATCTAGTTGAATCCTTCTTCCACGACAAACTCTTTCTTTTTTCTTGTGAGGTAACATAGGTTATGCAAGAAGGAAAGAGCAGTTAAATCCAGTCGAAGAGCATAAAGTACACATAAAAGCATTTTGACATCACAGGAGAAATTCTTGGTATGTTGAATTGTTCCACACATACATTTTGCAGGCAACATGAGAGATGCCATCGATCTGATTTTTATAAGTGCGGTGCCTAGACTATCGGCAACACACAAATCCAAGAGAACAAAAAACACGACGTCACGCGGCTTCAGAACAATTCACCAGACGTGCAGAGTTGGTTCATCATATGGAGGTACTAATTCAGTAATTCTTCCACGCAGGCATAAATTCCTTTTCTACTAGTTTCTTCGTTCCAAAATAATTCTCTCAATTTTATACTAGTACTAGTTATTTTGAAACGAAAAGAGTACTAGTTTTCTCCTCCATGTTTCAGCCAACAATCCAAAGTGTTCTCAATGTCAACTAGATGGGTAGAGCTCCTGGCCATGCAACGCGCTGGTGTTACGATTTTTTCTCTCTCAATTATCAACAAGAGATAGGAGGAAGATTAAGGAGAGCCTTTAGATTTAAGCAATGTTCGGGATATCGCTTCTCGTTACCGTTACCGTTGACCCACGATAAGAGATAAATCGGCTTATCGACAAGTTTTTTAAAATCTCAGGATTTCCTAATCAAAATAATGTAAAATATGCTATATTATATACTAAAAATATCGGAAAGAAATATTAACTTGAATTTTCGCACCCGAGCTAGCTCCGTCTATGTACATATATATATATATATATATATATATATTATTTTCAACAATACTAAAATGTTTAAAGATGGATGTCATCAATCCCATGTTTTAGCATTGAAAAATCGGAATACCGGCCGATAAATCGCTTGTCGAACCAATAAATCGACCAAAATGATAAACATGAACGATAAGCGTTTATCTTATGGATGACACCCCGATAAGCGATAAATCGGCTTATCGACCGATATTTTGAACAATGGATTTAAGTGAACGGTGGATTTTGAAGCTACAAGACCTATAGAGTGACAATGGGCGCGTTTTTGGGTCCAAACAAAACCTTCAAATTCTGGGTGGTCCGTAAAAATTATGCGGACGACCCACAAAATCCTTCCAAGCCGCTATATGTACTGGACGGGAGGGGGATAGGATTGACGTCCCACATTCCATCACCTCCCCGCCGCCGCATCCAACTCCCCCTCCACCGCATCCCACTCCTACTCCGACAAGAAATGCCGATGGACAAAGGAGGAGGTAGCAACCGTGGAGGCCGGAGCAGGTCCTCTCTGGTGAACCGTACTCGCAACAACGACAAGGCGAGCTCCTCACGCGCCCCCATGTCAATCCCGCGAGGTTAGAGCAAGCCCGCGCCCGCGACGCCCTCTCCTGCAACCGGAACATCCGCTGAGCGAGGTTTTATGAGCTCGACGACCTCCTCTGGCCATTGACGGTGCGCTTCCGTGTCGCGGAGCGCGAGCTCATCGAGGCCAAGTCCGGAGGCAACATGGGAGGAGTATGACCTGCAAGAGGCCCCTGGTTGAGATATGGTTCAGAGTCCTGGATCCTCTTTCTCTCTCTCAATGGTCATGTTGTGCAAAATGACACAACAATTCATCACCTCCCACATTTGATCTTTTGACCAAGTCTGAGCGGGGTACCGGACATTACCACTAGTAGAAAACATGGCTTTGGTTCAGGCTTGGCCAGCCCATTAGCACCGGTTCAGCCACGAACCGGGACCCATGGGGGCATGTGTCGAGTCCTCTCTATATGTATAGTACGTAGCGTAGCGTCGACCAAGCACGGAGATAAGAGAGTACACACCTCTCTTTATTAGCTAGCTAAAACAATATATCAAACCCTAAATTAACCCTGCAAAACCCCCTACCCCCCTTTCAAAAAAAAACCCAGCCGCTGAAATGCTGCCGCGTGGATGTCCTTTGGTCCCTGTTGGTGGCACAAACCGGGACAAAAGGCCCTCCCGCCTGGGTAAGCAGCAGCGACCACGTGGTGGCCCATCTGTCTCGGTTCGTGGGCAAATCGGGACTAAATATTTTGGGCATTAGTAACGACCCTTTAGTCCCGGTTCCGGAACCGGGACAAATGGGCCTCTGGAACCAGGACAAATGGACCATTTTCTATTAGTGGACAGTTCTTCCATTCCCAATGCATGCAATCGATGCTTCCAAGCATCCCAGGAAATCCTCTTGCTTCATTCTCTGCTAGGATCCGAGCAGTGTCTTCAGCATTGGGTGCTCGCAAGTACTGTCCTCCAAAGCAGCCCACCACTGCTCTGCAAAACTTGTACATACAGTCAAGGGCGGTGGACTCGGCCATGCGTGCATAGTCTTCCTGTTGATCACCAAAAGCTCCGTATGCAAGCATCCTCATTGCCGTTGTGCACTTCTGAAGTGTGGAGAATCCAACTGTGCGGGTGCAATCTTTCTTGCAAACGAAGTAGTTGTCGTACTCTCGAAGTGAATTGACAATGCGAAGGAAGAGCTTTCGGCCCATGCGGTACCGGCGTCGGAATGTCTTCTCGCCGTGTAGGGGAACATCGGCAAAGTAGTCGGAGTAGAGAAAGCAATAGCCCTCCGAACGGTGCCTCTCCTTTGCCTTCCGGCGACCCATCTTGGAGTTGCCCCGCTGCGGTGCCGTGTTGACGCAGCATCATGAGGTGCTCATCGTCCTCGCAGCCGGCGGCGGACTCTTCCTCCTGCATCAGCGCGGCGAAGAGCTTCTCGTCATCGGAGTCCATCTCGGCGCGACAATTCGCCGAACACTTAGGCTGCGGTGTGGTCGCGACCATCCGCCGGTGGTCTCGGCTGTTCGCGTCGCTACGGCCAACCGCTGCTGTACTAGCCAAGCTTGGAAGGTGGGGGGGGGATGGAGCAGCGACGTGTTTGGAGGCGGGGCAACGGCTACCTTGCAGCGGCGCGACACCGGCGGCGACAAAGGTGGTGGGGGGAGAGGTCATTTTTTGGGCGGTTTGCTCTGCCAGTGGGCCAGTCGGCTCTTTTCGCTTCGTCCGGCGCTCCCAAGCGACCCAGCGCGCCGGGTTGGCTTGGGTCGCCGGACTCAAAATCGACCCAATCCGGCGCTATTTAGTCCCATGGTGGCGCGACAGGGCGTATTTCGTCCGTCCGGAGCAAATAGCGCCGGCTTGGGGGCCTCTTGGGGGCGCGGCTTGAGATGCTCTTAAACTGAGCTGGCTGGCTCTTCGCCGCTGCACGCTTTTAATGTAAACTGTCCTAAATTTTAAAAATACTAAACGTACGGTTTAGACGTTGAGATTATGCTAAAAACTGGATTTGGGCAGACCAGGGGTAGGGGGAGCAGCACAACTGGTCCGACAAAATCAACGGCGATATGGAGCAGCAAAAATGCGTATGTTGGATTAACTAAACACGAACATGAATGGATGCGTGTGTGGACTGTTTCAACGTTTCTTTTTTGCCATCCCTGCGCGAACTGCTTGCTCCGGCTCACCATCGCATCAAGCCGGCCGTTCTGCTCCTCATTACCGCCGGCCGTTCTATGCACCGGCAGCGTGTTCTGTACGCATCCCCAGTTCATGGGATCACAACTTGCATCAGCCTTTGCTAGAGTAAATAGGCAGTGCTGTGTAATTTTGAATTGATTTGACTAATTTCTTCATTAATGAATCACTACAACACCAATTTTGGGCCCCTAATTTGTTACACAAGCGTCCAGTACGAGCCTGTTAGTGTGTTTTGTGTTGTGGAGTGTTTTCCATTATTTCTTTTCTTTGTGCCTTTTGTACTACATCTTGAATTTATTTTGCAAGAGGCTGAAAAGCCTTATAGACAATTTAAATACAGTTTAGGTGGAAGGATTTGCCTCCTCCCGACGACCTTAAAAATTATATATAGTGATTTTTTTTTTGACAGTTCATTGATGTATATGTGCAGTTTGGTCATCCATACCCGCGCACGCAGGCAGGATGCGTACGCTGGTAGCGCGTACGTAGAGCAACTGCTGTTGGCGCCGCTTGCTTTCTACTGCTATCCACCCTCTACCCTCTACTGGTTATCCCAGCTTCCTGCGTCTTTATAACTCTCCACCCTCTACCCTCTCTTTCTTCAAAACAGCAGCAATGGCATTCGCGTTCTTTGATGCCACTACGATCACGAGGTTCATCATCAACAGCATCTCCGTCGGGCTTCGCTTCACTCAGACGTAAGCTTCAAACCCCCATGAGCTTTTCTTCTTCCTCTCAGTCTCAGTCCTGGACTTATGACTAGCATCCTTCTCTTCTCTGTACTGTAGGTGCATCGACTTCCCACCCAATGGAGCTGCCGGCTTCGTCAACTTCTTGCTCCTGGACAGATCCGTCACCTGCATCAAACTCTTCATCTCGGCCTACCGTCAAGTTCATATCGAGGGATATTATGGGATGTTTGCGTTCGCGTGTTTGATTGGGATGTCCCTTCACTTGTTTACCATTGTAATCCATCTCTCCAGGAACCACATGTCTCGCGCTGCAGCTTGGGTAATAAGATCAACCAGCCTTTACACACTTCTCCTATCATAACAGGAATTACTTAGTCATGTACGTGTCCATAATATTCAGTAACATTTTCGGCTCCGTTTTCACAGATGTGCGGCATGGCGATCTTATTGGCGGCTGGAGCCTTCTTGCTTGGGATGGAAGTACCTGATGATTTTGCTTGGCACAATACTGCAGTCGAAGCCATCCTTGTTGTTTTCACCTGCATCGAGGCTGCTCTGTTACTGCTCAGCAAGGTATGAAACCAAAGCAGAGGATGTATGTATTTATTTAAGCAAAATACAGAGCATATATATACATGAGCATGTGAGAGCTATGCATGCAATACCGACATATTGGTTGTATTTGCACTGATTTGTTTGGGGCACCAGTTAAGAGAGCACGGACGGAATGAAAACTTGCTCCGGGATCTGTTCATGGTGTCGGCTGAGACGCTCGTAAACATTTACCTTTGTGCCGACTACCTGGCGAAAACACACAGACCCTGGGATGGAGAGAAGGTTCTCCATTTGGTGAGCAGAGCATTTAGATGTCGTTTTCTTTCTTCCATAGATCAAGAGCTCAAGAATTTAACTTGTACTAAATCTTATTCATTCACAGATCGGTTGCTGCTTGGCCGTGCTAATTGGCCTTTGCCAGATCTTCTGGATACTATATATCCATCGGGGAGAAGCGCAAACCAACGGAGCTGCCACGGACGATGCAGGAGGCGTTGATCTGGAGCAGCAGATGGTTCAACAATTTTCCCAGGTAGTAGTGGTGGGATTGGTTTTATTATATATCTTCTCTTGGATGAATCAAGGGTTTAAGGATGACTATACTCTGTTTTCACAGGTGTTGGAACAAGGGGACAGCAAGACCCCTCCACCTGTTCTTTTATTGCCCAGCCCCACTCCAATTTTCATCAGAGAAATAGAGATGTCTGCCAGATCTGCCATAGAGGACGGAGGAGGCGTTGACGGGGAGGATGTGCCACCAGAAGAAGGCGTCGAGCTAGCGGTGGCGCCACCAGATTAATTGTGTGCACATCGATGGTCACCACCTATGTTCCCATTTCACATGATTGTTTTGTAGAGATCGATCAGCGTAGGAGATCACACTCCCAAATATGGTTTATGTGTTAACTGTATATATTGTGTGTCTTGTACAACATCATAGTCATATTCTATATCATAGAGTATATGTTAAAAAAAAGTCTCACCTAAAAAAGAGAGAGAGAGAGTCATGGTTTAGAGTAAGGCCCAGGCCATTGCTACCTTGTATTTGTATATCTCTGTTCTCCTCAATACCAAAAAGTAGTTCTCTATCTGAATCTCTTCCTCACACTTGGAATCATGGTGTACACTGAAAGCACAATTCCATACGGAGGTGTTACCTCTTCAACTGAATTTGCTTCTAAATTTCTGGATGTGTCTGAAGATTGGGAAGCTGATGATATCAGCGGATTAGTAAGTGCTCCATTGAGCAACAGGGCACGTCCAAGAACAGTTTTTTTTTCAGCGACTTTGCCGGTGAAAACTAGAAGAGACTTGTCGCCTCTTTCTGGCACCTGCCATTTTTTTCAGTGTGAAAGTGAAACAGACTGTCATTTTTCAGAGCAGAACAGCAAAATAGAGTATTCATCGCTCAATTCTTGATTCAGCAAACTAGGGAAATGGAGATAAATATAACCAAAAGGCTGCCACTAACTCGGCACCTTCTTCCACCCTCTGCTGCTTGACATCATCGCTGTCCACGGTAGCTCCGACGGCCATCTTTGAATATCTTGTGAAAACTGGAGGAGACTTATTTTATCGCCCCTTTCTATCACCTGCCAAAATAGATTATTATTTTCAGTGCAAAGTGAAATAGAGTATCAATTTTGAGAGCACAAAGAAACATAGAGTATTCATAGCTCATTCTTGATTCATCAAACAAGGGTAATGCAGATAGATATAACCAAAATGTTCACACTTTTCTTTTTCAAATTGATGAATGTCCGGGTAGCCAGGAAGGGCCGGTCTCAAAGCACTTCTCTTTTCACATCCATCAAAAGGACCCAATTTTTGTCACACACTCGCATCACCATGCCAAGCATCAATTTCATTACATTTTGACATTTTATGAATTTTCTAGGATTTTCCCGGTGAAAAACCCCCTAAAATACTAGCCGAATGTGACGGTACGTGCATACGGTGTCCGAATTCATTCAAAATTTGCATGAAAGGATACCATGGACATAACTACCTGTTGGTAAAATTTGGCATCATTCCATGAATGGAAAAAAGTGGACCATGTTTAAAGGTGATGGTTCGGGTATGGCAAAAAGTAGGGTGTTGGCTTTGTTGCCATGATAGAGGCTCACAGGGTGCTCTGGCCGAGGAGCTGGCTGAGCTAGCACAACTACTAGTGCTGCTTCTGGTGGTGGTCACCGCGTGCATGATCGCTTCTGGTGGTGGTCACCGCGTGCATGATCTCCCCGTGACGATGATAGTATATTTTGTGTAGTTAGGGTTTATAAACTGACGGTCAGTATATTTGGTTGAGGTGGTATCAACCTCTAACGGTGACGACAAACTTGTTGTGGTGGTATTTAACTATCCTCTCATGTTGGGTGGTAGGATGTCACCCCTTTCGTGTGGTGGTAGGATGACACCATAGTAGTCTAGGGATGAACTTATGATGATCATGCATGCTCTTTTATGCTTCATTGCCTTGTGTGCTTTGCTTTGCTCTTATATGTTTACTGCTTGTGGTGCTTGAACTTCTTTCCTACAGGCCAAGTGGTATGTGGTGTTTCATGACAGGGGTTATAGGGGTTTACAGTTCATGGAAGGCATGCAATGCACAAGTATCGAGGTTCAAGAACAACTGCTACAAAGGGTTTAAGACAAGGCAGTTAGCAGAAGATGCTTACTCCATGATCGGGCTGAAGCAAGGATGCAACAGTGGCAAGGTGGACCGTCGGGTTGGGCTGGAGAACTTCATCATCTTTGTCTAGTTCGTCGCCATTGCAGTGATCTCGTGCTGCTGTGCTCGGTGTGATCATGTGTAAGATGTAGGTAACCTCACCACCTAGGATACAAGGTTACCACAACTCACAACCTATGTGCAACCAAATATTGTGTAGCTGCATGTGCCGACCCAATGCGAGCGACCTAACAACGTGCCAAAGCTGATCTCCTAATGCAGGCAACATCAATACGGGGAACCAATCAAAGTGCATATGTTGTTTTTTAACCCGGTTTCCTTAGCTAGGATCAACCAATGTCTAGGATGAGTTAGGAAGGCTATGCAATGCATGAAAAATCGTAGATGGCAACCAAACACGTCCTAAGTAGCATCGGCAGAGACCCGACATGAAGGATGTGCAAGGAGGTTAGGATGGTTGAGCAAAGATACAAAGATTATACGCGATGACCCCTAACAGGGAGGCGGCCTCCGAAGGCCGCGTGGAGCAGAAGGTTGTGGGATATGATGATGCGGCATAGCTGAGCCCAAGCAGACGGGGTGGGGAGCTGACAAGGAGGAAGATTTAGAGGAACCAACGCGTTCATGATACGAGGGGTATATCTTCTATTCCTAAATAGTTACAACCCACTACCTAATTTTCTTAGATATGCAACCATGCCACATAAGGAAAACATGCATGCAGGTGATAAATTATATGATTTTTATTACTTTATGCATGTTGCATTACCACATCACAAATTCATGCATGTAGGTCATTCATTGTTTTTTTAGAATACATTTTGTCTTGAAAATATATGTGTTTTGTGGTTGCAGCATATCTATGTAATTCTCCATTCAATTTTTTTATTACAAATGATATTATTTATCCTTTTTATACCCTTTATATTTTTAAAATTACACTTTCCTCTGATTTGTTATAGATATTTTTTAATACATTTTATGTGTTTTTTTTACCAAAATGCCCGCAGCAACGCGCGCGGTATCATCTAGTTAAGTCTATTCTTGTTCCTTCTCAAAGCAAACACAATAACCAGTCAGGTGCAGAACCAACCCGTGATATTTCATTCCATGACCCAAACTTCAAACCGAAGAAAAAAATAAAGGAAAATTTATGAAGAACCATACCAGCTAAGCCGGATTACAGTGTTGGGCAAGCCCAGTACACCATAGGCAAAAAGAAAGGTGGGACTTCTGGCACTTTCTATTGGACCTCGTTGCACCCAGTAAATTGTTGTTTCTTCATCACACACAGAGAAACCACAATTTTTTTTTTAAAAATTCCCCTAAAAAAAAGCCGCAAGTTTGGGTTGGCCTATATTAAAAAAAGTGTACTGAATTAATAAAAAACTTGTTTTTAAAAAATGTTTGGAAATTCCAAGTAATGTTCATGTTTCAAAATTATGTACAAATTAAAAAAAATGTATGTAAAAAATACTTTGGGAATTTCAAAACCAATAAAACTGAACATGCTTACGAAAATTGTTCAGAATAAAGAAATAAAAATTTGTTCACAAACCTATAAAACTGAACATGTATTAAAAAAGTGTTTGAATTTGTTTGAAGAACTTAAATTTTTTCACGTTTTTGAAAGATGTCATGGATTTTTTTTCGTTTCCAATATTTATTCACAAATTTAATACTCTTGTTTGATTTATTTAAAATTTATTTTCAAACTTGTTTGGAAATTTTAGAAATATTCACTTTTAAATTAAGATGTTCAGTCTTCACAAATTATTCATGTTTTCAGAAAATAACCGCTTTTATATTTATTTTTCATATTTTGTAAGAAGTTTAGAAAGACGACTAAGAAATGAGCAGCATGCTAGACTAAACCGGCGACTAAAGTGATACTCCCTCCGTCCCACAATATAAGACAGTTTTGCAAGCTAAGCTAGTTTACAAAAACGTCTTATATTATGGGACAGAGGTAGTATCTACGAAGATCCGTGCGATACAATGACCAACATGCGACAGTATCGATCAAACCATCGCGAGCTCTATTTGACGCAAATAGGACGCCCGTGCGGCGACAGTATCGTCGTACACTGCAGCCCTGCCGGCGTGTAGTAGAGGTTGCGAGCTCATTGCTCCTGTAGCCTGCAGACCAGACTGTGACTTGAGTCGTCATTGCTTTTCTCTTTCTCATTGAAATTGACCACCCATTGGTGTCATGACTTGTGTCAATTTGAATCCAAAGCCGTTCCCCATTTTCCAGCCCTTTTCCAATTTGAAAACAAGTTGATCAAAGCCATGAATGAATTGTTCGATCTGCCTCTCCACGTTGTCGCACGACAAACTCGACCTCGCCTTGGTCGACGCCGCTAGGGGAGGGCGGCACGACACGCGAGCTCAAACCGTACATGGAAGCTCGGTGCGGCGCCAAAGACGGTGTCGTGTGTGCCGGATGTGCCTTGGAAACTCTATCCAAGTAAGTGGTCGTCAAGTGCATATTGGAGAGGGGGAACTTGTGGATGTAACAATGGGCGTGGCGAAGGGTTGACCTCTATCACACTTTACTCACCCTCCATCATCTTCTGGCTCATCGGTGATGGCTAGAGCATAGGGGGGAGAGAGTAGGCTTTGGGTACCCTCGATGCGGCGAAGAGGAGAGGGTTTGGTCGATGAAATGGAGAGAGAGAGGGAGGGAGGGAGAAGGATCTAGTGTGGTATTCATGTGTACATTTCGGATAAACTCCATTTCTCTCCTTCATTTGATACCACGACGAGGGATTTCAAACAGTCCAAATAAGGGCATGGCCAATGCTACATGGTGGACAGGTGCCTCGGCTATACACTTTGGCTCGGATGATCCATAAAGACAAAGCGTTGTGTATAGAGTAAACCGGGTTCCTGCAGAGGAGGCTACCTCCTTACTGACAAAAGCTTTGCTATCGGTGTGAGGTGTGTGTTTGGAAGACTACATATTGTATCCTTTTGAAGGAAAGTAAGAGATATAAAAAAATAATAGAGAAAGGAGGGATCCTCCAAGGAGGCTGCAGCATTAGTTTCATACGCTGGTTTCAGTTACTAACCCACGTGGATGGACTGGGGCAGCACCAAAGTGCATGCCCTAATTAAATGAGCCAAAAGAGAGAGATTGGAGGGCTTTTCTGTCCAAATAAATAGGGAATTGTACGAAACACTTCTGGAGATGGCCATACCCCAAACCTTATAGTGTTTTTATCACAAGCACCATCGCCCCTTTCGTGTTGATTTAACATAATTTGTTTGCAACAATTAGTTTCCCAGAAGAGGACTGTTTCCCATCAAATTGAATTGTCTTTGTGTCGTAGTAGTTCACCTTCACACAAGATTTATAGACTCACATCCCTGCGACAATGAGATGGTCGCTATTGTTGTCAGGAGGGAGGGCATGTTGGTTTGATGCAAGGCGGAGGTGCACCTCTTCACATCTGCAGCTCACAAGGTTACAATCGCCCATTCGCTCGGCCTCTCCCGCACACATCATGGAGACTGAAAATGTTATGTTTATTTTCATCCACCACAAATTTCATAGTGATGAACCTTTATGGTAAACAAAACTCACTACACCATGACACCACATTTCCAACAGCTAGGTTGGTTGGGAAAACAAGTTCTGCCGACAGATAATCGGTTGGCAAAGATTATTGCCGACCAACCATGTCTGCTGGGGAAAGTCCAGACGGGAAAAGTCTTTCCCGACCAACATACATTTGCCGACCGACTGTTTGATGGCTCATGAAAAACATTCCCGACCGACTGTGTGATGGTATTTTTTGCCGATCGACTTACCATTGGCCCTGCCATAAGCCTTTCCCGACCGACTGTCTGACAACAATTTTTTTTTGCCGACCAACATTCAGACGGTGTTTTTTTGCCAACCAACATTACATCAACATTTTATTTAACCTAGCACAACTTTAATTAACATATGGTACTAATTGTCACATACATATAGTTCATCTGTGCAAATCATAATCATCAAGACACCATAGTTCATTTTTACATCAGATGCACCAAACATTTTTATTCCATTAACTAGTTGTCACATACATACACCATTGTTCATTTTTACATCAGATGCACCAAACATTTTTATTTCATTAACTAGTTGTCACATACATATACTTTAGTCTGTTCTAAACATAGCCTTCAAAGACACCATAGATCATGTTGACAAAAGGTTTGCTAAAAGATGAAAGTCTAAGACGTCAGTTGTACTATATGAATGCTAAAACATCCACTTGACGTCGATCACTGTCTTCATGATCTCTTGTGAGTGCACTCCTTCTGTTTGCTTCCTACAAAATTTAAAAATGCTATCAGAAGATGTATTTCCTTTTTCTTTTCTTTTTTTTGCAAGCATTCCATATGTGAGTGCAATTTTTTAATCGTTCAGTGAATAACATGCTGCTAGAAATGATAGAAGTTTCATGCCATATCTTAAAATGAATCTAAGCTATAGCAATAACATATAGATAAACAATAAAAGGTGTATGTATTCAGAAATAAGAATATCAAATTTCCTTATGGATACAGTGACCTTATAAAGCTGAAGAGTCTATAGTTGTGGAACCATATTCATTGCAAAATTGCCAAAAAACTAATAAGAAAACCCAACCTTCTTTTTAGCGGGACCTTATCCATTAAATACAGTCACCAAAATAATTTTAGCATTCAAATTAGTAGCATATATAAGAAGCTACATCAGTTTGCGATGAACATCATTCCTGTCAGCAGCAAGAATTTTCAATATGCACAAACCTTGACAAATGTAACCGGCTGAAGCAGGATAAAAGATGTACTAAAACTAGCTAGAAACGTTGTGCACATGTCAGCATGCATCCCTACAAAAGGGGCACATAGGAAGATATCTTTATAATATGTTAGGCATGTATGGATAATCATCATCTGAGTACAATCAGCATTACACTTCTGCAACTTTTAGAGCAATAATGACATTGCATATTACATCGCCTCTATGAAATTTACTGCTGCCGAGCAAAAAGGATTACGTAATACATAATACATTTCTTTTTACCATGATGAATAAAAGAAAAGAATGACGCCGAACTAAACAAAGGTAAGTGATTATAAGTTGATTAATATTTTATTAAAAACGACAAACATCAATATTCATTGGGATAAGATTTAAATTACATTGTTAAATAAGATCTCCATATCTCGTTGAATCTCAAACTGGGATTTCGATATCTCAATAAATCTGAGATTTAGAGTTTCTAATAGCTGCAATAATGTTGTACAAATTAGAGCTTACTGTCCAATAATAATGTCAACAATTAATCAAGTTTTTAAATATATATCCCTACAAATGTGTTCAAACATTGTGAAAACTAGAACAATACCCCGCTCGTTGCAGCGAAAATTTCTATAAGAACTCTACAATGGAAATTAAAATGGTATAAGATGCATGTAAATGAAAGTGAATGTCATCGGACAAATGATTGACTACAATAGTACATGACGTGGATACCTTACATGTTGAGATATATACCATAAATGCATCTTAGTAGGATTTTATTAGTGCATGACATGGACAAATAATTTACTACATTAAGGAATGATGTGAATAGCTTGCATGTTGAGATAAATATCATAAATGCATCTTTTTGGGGTTTTTCTTTATAAGAGCTATAGATAGATATCATTCACTGTGTTCCATTTTTATCCAATTTACAATGGATTTATTTCAACTTTTTCCATATACCTCAAGTTCTGGTCCGTTCGAGTAACTTCCGCTCGAGGACGGTTTCACATGTTGTCCATGTAGAATACTGGTGGTGTGGACCATCTGGGTTCACAAGCCTATCATTCACGAGAGTCGCTTGGACTCGATCGAGGACGATTTCTACATGTGATATTCAGGTGGGGTAGTAGCTCGTTATAGACAATCTTGGTGATCTCCTGGGTGATGATTTCGGCCATCAACAATATATGCAAATATTTCAAGATTACAACAGGTAATCCTGTTACATCGGGTAATTAGATTACATCAGGTAATCTAATGTATAATTGTGATGATGCTACAAATTTATTCATTAACATGATGTTCCAATATTTAAAGACATGCTAATAACTATTCAAAGCGATTAATAGTAATTAAACAATTAATTCTAGCCATGAAAACATACAGTACAAGCATGGTAAAGATGGAAACATGTTAAGAATATCACAAACAATTTGCACGGCAAAAACTGCGGCGCGGCCTGCAAGCATGCGAGCTCGCGGGCGGCTAGTAGTCATGGCACACAGCTCGGTCAAGCGTGTTCGCGGCCGACATAATGCGATGGGTAGCTTATACGTATGCTGCACACGGCCAAGTGTGGGGTCCACACACTTGCATAATACAGACAGCCGCATATGTACGCCCGTGTGTACGTAAGGCAACACAAACACAACAGCTGAGCTAGCACGATGGCCATGGCGGGCGCTGGTGTGCAGCAGGCACACAGAGGCGCAATGGAGGCATGCTAGGCTTCCATTGTGAGCAGGCGGGTGCGGCGACAAAGTGCAGCAGGGCGTGGTGACCAGCAGGATCACGGCAACGGCTGCCTGCAAAGCACAGAGGCGAGCGCGTCGGAGCGTGCACGAGACTCGCATACAACTATGCATATACTCAAAAATTTGAGCATGCATGTGCTACTATGGAGATCGATTAAGCTGCTTGCGCGTAGATTAATTTTGCACGCACACACTGTCATGCCAATTGCGTAGCCTTTATTCCCGATTAGATCGCGGGCTAGCGCAGGACAACATGTCGAGGCGGCCAGTGCACGTAGCGAGCGCATGTCAATGGGACACAACGATCAACTCGCGGGTTAGCGCGGGACAACAGGTCTAGGCGGCCAACGCAAACAGCGAGCGCAGCGGTGAACGCACGTCAGCGGGACGCGACGATCAACTCGCGGGCTGGTGCATGACAACAGGTTAAGTCGGCCAGCGTAATCAGCTCACAGTTCATATATGGAAAGATAAGCAATGTGCAAGCGTACATCAGGCACGCGTATGGAGCCGATGATAGATGTCATCTGGACAACGTGTGCAGACTTGAGAAAGGAGAAGAAAAAATCGTGCATCATCGGGACGGCACGATGTGTGTACATCGGGTACATCACAACTGTCCCGTAAACATCCGATGCATCGCGACGCTACGTAGTGCGGAGCTCATTGTGTGGCTTGGCGGCTCGGCCGACCGGGCAACACACGATGAACGACTCTACGGTAGCCAACGACGATGCCATGCTCATCAGGAGCACGTGTACATCAGGTACATGGATGAAATAAAAATTCATGTGTACATCAGGTACATCACGGTGGTGTCGTGCTCATCTGGATCATGCATATGCACCGTATTTTTATGATGTAGATAGTAAAAATTCTCTTGATGCAAGATCGATCGGCATTATGCCGGCAACATCGGGTCTGCTTCGATCAAGCGAGAAAAAACCACATCATAGATCGAATAAATCCGGAAGAAGGCAAGAACGGAATCAAGACAGATGTAAAACCGTTGTTGCGATCGGATCTAGATTGTACCTCCGCAATGAACGACGAGAGCCTGCTTGATGGAGGCTCGAGGCAGATCAGTCGGCGGAGCTCGTGCTGATAACGTGTTCCGCAACCTTTGCCGACGAGTCCGGTCCAAGGGCGTGGAGCGGGAGCGTAGTCGAAGTAGTCGTACATGCGGCACAATCTCAATATATATTATCTTCCTGTCACATGTTGTTCTCAATATATACTATCTTCCTGTCACATGATCAAATGCTAGAAAATTAAGGAAAGGCCATGTCAAAAAATTAGTCAAATTCCTTGCAAGTTTGATGAGCTAATTAAGTTGATTTTGCTTCCAATTGGTCTCAATAATCTGGCTTCTCTAAGTATATAGTATCTTCCTGTGACATGTGCAAGTGCTATAAAATTAAGAGTATTCCATGTCAAAAAAATTGGTCACGTTCCTTGAACTAATATGCAGTTCTACCTCAAATAATTAAAAAATATGCATTCGACCATACATTGTTCTGATTAATAAATTCCTTCAATCATTTTCATATTGATCATTGCATCCAGTATCCAGTACAAAATCTCCGCAGCAACGCGCGGGGTATCACCTAGTTATCATAATTAGAAGATACAAATCTCTTGGCTGACCAATAAAATTCTATCAACATAAAGGAGTGAAGCTTACTCCCTCTCGCCTTATGGTACTATTGTACCAATGATTGTCTTAGTACACAAATGTGTTTCTTTAGTTAACAACAGTGTCTTCAGTGGAGGAGACAGTCACATCAGTGACATAAGAATTGGCACCTCGCAATGATACTGAGTAGGTCTGCTTCACCACTTTGTAACGCCCCAAAATCGATTCTATTTGGATCGTTGCTATCTCCCGCCAAAATCCAATAGAAACGGCCATGCAACGCCCCACCAGTCCTTTCTTGGGTGCAATTAGTAATATCACAACAGTTTACAAATGATCCACAAGACTTTTATACAACAACAACTGCAATCAAGAATACAAATTGATACAGCAGAAAGATACAAATAAAGCAAAAAAGTATCAAAGTACGGAAGATCCAAATTGAGCTAAGAGCCCTGAAGAATAACCAAGCGCTCATGACCAACCCTGCCCAGGCCAAGCCGGAAGGGTAACCTTGCTAAAATCGTCAATCACATATCTGTCAAATCAAAGGGTGCCGACAGACTGAATGTTGGCCGGAAGAAACCCATAGCTTCGTTGTGACCAGCCTCTTGTCTGATTGTCCAAGGAATGTTTTTATATGAATAAAGCTCTCTGATTTACCCTAAAAAATTAGGCTAACATCTCTCACGTTTTTTTAGTTATACTTAATATTGGCTAAATATTTGGATTTTAACATGAGGGCAAAACTATCTTTCCATGTCTCGTGTAACACTGTTAGTGAACAAAATACACGAAAATGTCATATAAGGAATAAAATTTACCGCTAGTGTCAAATAGGAAAGATAATATTTTTTGGGGCCAAATAAGGAAGCGCATTTAAAAAAATGGTCAAATAAGGAATTCTCTCCCTCCCGGGACACATCAGTGGTATCGATTTTTGGGCTCAGCTTGAAGGTTATCACAGAGCGGTCTAAAATTGAACAATCAATGATAGTGTGTCCTGATGTTTAAAATCAACCGAATGTAATCACCGATAGATCACTATATTTGATCCATATGTATAGTCCATTTAAATCTCACACTTTGGTTTTTCCACCTTTCAATGTTGTTAACTATGTGTGGCCTTTTATAAATATATCATTATTAAATTGCATACCCTTGATGCCGCCATCCAGCCCTCCCTTCTGCCGGCCTCACTATTATCACTCCCATACCTCCGGCCGCTCTCTCATCATCCTGACGCGGCCGCTAGCATGCTGCTTAGCCGGCTACATGGTCTTCTCCCATTCGATTGTTCTGGCCATGCCGTGCGATGACGGGTCTCCTGCACCGACGCGCACTGTTGTAGACCCAGGAGTCATAGGTGTGTTTGTGTCGGGGTTGCTCTGCCTTGCCTCCCATCGTGTCTTCCGCTCCTCCGCGTGTGGTCTTAGACCTGACATGCACTGAAATGTTCTTCGGTTGTGGTTCCGCCCATGGTGGTGAGCTTCATTTCCTTGTATTAATATTGCAATTTCAATTATGCTATGCATGTCATGAATGATTTAGTTATAATTTTAGTAGAGCCTTATACTTTATTTTGTTGCTATCAATCTTACGTGCTCAATATGTTTGTGTTATATGTGACAATGTAGTGACGAATATGTTAGAAAATATTATATATTATTCAAGTCATATGTGAGAATGTATCCATGAAACTTCGGATCAATGCAACCGTCCATGTTTCTACCAGCTTTTTTTCTATTATGGATGACTTTGCATGGAAAATGTACTGAGCTGCTGCTTCATCACTCGTGGGAAGTTCAAGTCGGAGGACGGGAGGCAAATGACTCGTGTCATCATGGCACAATAACACTGTGTTTTTAGGTCCATGGGTTGACTCTACGCATTTATTAGATCGATCTGTTAAAGAAGTTCTTGTATGACATTAATTAAAGTGGAAATCAATTGCAAATTTGGTTTATGTTCATGTTCATTCACTAAGAATTAGAAAAGATGATGGCATTAAAAAATGAAACATATTTAATTAATCACTGCAAAAATAATTAAATAAAATTTGACCATCTTGAGAGTTCATTAATATCCATCGTGTAAGGACGTGAAAAATGAGTTGATTGTTCCTAGTCCGCATATTTATGTTGGAGTAGAGAGTTGGTTGGTAAAGAGGGCTTCTAGGTGAATCTTTGCGTCTTCTTCTGATGCAGGTGAATCTTCGAAACACGGGTGACGTTCGCATAATTCTAGGTGGCGGCCTCTTCACCACCATGGGTGCTTACGCCGCTCTGGCTGCACAGATGACAATGGCAGAGCTTGGGCATGTCTGTGACGCTAATGTTCCAGGTCGCATCAAGATCTTCACTTGGCTAGTACACACGAACAGGATCAACACACGCCAAAACCTCAAGAATAAAAGATCATCGATGACGAAGCTTGCCCTCTTTGTGCCCATATATACTCTGGTAGTCTGGAATCACTAGATCGCCTGTTTTTCCAGTGCACCTTTATGCGGAGGATCTGGCACAGACTTGCTGTCACGCCGACCTGCTCGTCTCATCAACAACACCCCCGCTGCCTGAATCTCTCAAATGTTTTGACATGCTGACGGTCATGTGGAAGATGAGGGATTAATTCTAGGAATGCAAAAGTCTTTGGTAATGAGGTGCTAAACTCCAATGTTGTAATAGCAAATAATTTAGATGACTTTACACTCTGGACCAATCGGCTTAGTAAGCTTATTTCCACCGTTGGCCATAAGCTTCAAAAGTAGTGACCCTAAATCCATGTCCATACGGCCTATCAGTGTGTGTTTGGATGTAACAGGCAGGCTTATCATGCATTCAGATTGTTGGGAGTTTGAATAATGTGTAGGAGCTCCCGTGGTGGTTCTTTCCCCAACTCCTCGAAAAGCATCTGCAAAGAACAAATGGATGAATTAGGTTCCTTCGGCTATGGATTCTCAAACAGATTGCGTTCCTACTCACCAAAATCATCCGGGTGTGGATTTCTTGCCGCTGTGTCAAAGTCTCATTGGCACGACGGAGCTCCTGATTTTCTTGGAATATGTCGGGCATCCGCTGTGTCAATGTCTCATTGGCACGATGGAGCACCTGATTTTCTTGGAATATGTCGGGCATGAAAAAAGGCCACAGCAGGCCACGTCCCGCCGGTGGATTCCCGGCCGCCACGCCGAGGTTGCGTATCTCCGACCGGAGTTTCTCAGCCGCCTCGCCGAGATGCGGAGCCGGCCTGTTGGTGGAGGCTCGCACGGCCGAGACCTTGCCGCCCTCGCCGATCACGTACACGGCGCAGAAGCCCGGCGCGCCCTTGGAGATGGCCGTCGGGATGTCGTTGGCCGCCATGAACCTTCTGCATGCCAAGGGATCCGCCCGCTGCTGCATGCTGTTACGGCCGCGAGAACAAGGACGGACGACGCAAACACGTACACGCGACGGCGATATAAACTCCTTAATTGGAGGTACGTACGTACCTTTGGAAGAGGCCCCTCGCGGTGGCGCCGACGACGAGCTTTTCGACGGCGCCGCGCGACACGAACTCGACGATGGACCTGGCCGCGTCGTCGTGGCCGTCGTCCAAAACCACGTCCTTGCAGTGGATCTGCATGCACCATTACATCAAATTACCTGGTTATGCTCTCTGCATGCATGCACGAAATGAAGTCACGCGCGGCTGCGGCTGCGCCTGCTGCTTGACGACGTGGACGAGAAGGATGGGCTGGGGCTGGATGTTCTTCTTGTTCCCCACGAGAGCCTCCTCCACAGCCCACTTGAACGCTCTCTCGCTGTTCTTGCCATTGTCGACGCACACCGCCACCACCGGAGGCGAGCTCGACGGCACCACTTCCTCATCCCGCTGGTACCTGGACATCCTTCTCCCACCTTCTTCCTCCGGCCAGATTCGGCGAGGATTAATTCTCCAGTTCAAATGGCTCTTGTCATGCATGGATTGATTATTAATGACGCTACATTTCTGGCTTTTTTTAGTACTTCCTCCTTTCTAAAATAGGGTGCGTCTTCGGTTTCACGCTTCAACTTTGACCATAAAGATAACCAACAAGATCGATTGCGGCGGGTATAATTTTTGCTCCGTCGCAGTCGGTCTCGTTAGTTAAATTTATGGTCAAATATTTTGAAACGGAGGGAGTAGCTCTCCGTTTCTTGGCTCGCTATGGATGAGAATTTTGAAATAATAAACAACTGAGATCATTATTTTAAATTCCACTCTTTGGAGGTAATTGAAATGACTTTTGTAAAATGTGAAATCTTTTTTGGAAATATTTGAATCAAATTTTTGGGACATAATTCATATCACTTTATGGAGGCAAGTCCAGCCTTGAACTGATGTTTCTTGACATGTTGCTTAGAGCTGGCCTGATGTCTTTCTTCCTTCTCAGGGTTGTCTTGTCCCCGAAGGTCTTGCCGACCCATTCAGTGACAACAGTCATCATGGTGCCACCGTGAAGTCGATGCAGGCGTACGATGAGGGTCTCAAGCGGGCGGCGTAGCCAAAAGGTCCAGCTCATTGGAGAATGTGCAGGGTTCTTCTTCTTCAGATGCTGGCTGGCCATTGTGGTGCATGCTTTTTCTGCTCTTGGACTACACCCTCCATAGATAGCACCCAGCCTTAATTCCTGTATTGAGGCTTTGCAGTAAGAAAGATGCTATAGTTCACTCCATATGGTAAGTGTGAGTTTATTCCCTTAAACAATCAATCCATCCATTCACATGAATGAAGTAGGTAACGCGGGGGAGAAGACTTGCGTTGATTTAATGAATTTGGTAGCCTCGTGGATGATTATGCTGCTTGATGAAAATCTGTCAACAAAAGGGGCGCAAGAATTTGATGGTATTTTAAGACAACAAGACCCTATAAACGGAAACGCAAGACTCGCTCTGGCTCGTCCACAGAGCTGCAAAGGTACTTGCTGAAGAAATAACACTACCTACGGGAGTTAACTGACGAAACTGAACTAACTGTCGAAACTGAACCTTGATGGCTTAACACTTGGCAACTTCAACCTACATTCTCTGGGAATAAAATGCATGTAGTATGAGAGCCAAAGAAAAGGAAATTTATATAGGAAACCAGCTGTGCAGGAAGTGGGTCTGCTAAAATCCAGAGGCGCGAGGAACGCTGGCATCCCCTGCTTCAACAAAAGTTGAGACCTTCCATCGGTCTGAAGAATTAATATTTACTAGTCGCCACCACACTTGAGTGGCATTACTTAATCTTGTCAAGATTCAGACAGAGTTTGGAGGCAACTCTCGCTTGACATTCTGCCTTGAATTGCTCGGCAAAATCCACATTTTTTACCCTTTTGCGAAACTATTTCAGAATCTGAACCCACTTGTAAACTATTTCACAAAACTAACCCTTTTTTGTAGCGCCCGACACAAAGACGCTAAACATATGCATCTAGCGCCCATCAGCAAGGCGCTAAGGTCCTGCCACGGTGGCGACGCTAGACCCCCACCCGGCCCCACCCAGGTCATCTAGCGCCTAAGGCAAAGGCGCTACACATAAAGGCTTAGCGCCTTTGCCAATGGAGCTACACGCCTATGTAAATTCTAAGTCCCTGTGTTGTTGTAACTTTTACCCGTTTTTCGATGGCGATTGCGTTAGATGCGTTGCTCGGATGAGGTCAACCTCAAAATAAAATTTCTTTCTGTGATGTGCTCTACAATGTTTATTTAGGAAGTTTATTTGTTTGATCTCGTTTGGAAGGTGGAAATGCTTGTTGAACACTGCTACTTTCTGTTTACTGCTAAAACTGTTATTTTGTGCAATGTTTGCTTGATGATGTCATCACATCCATGCATCTTTTGCATATGTTTTCTTCACATGGATTGCTCAGCAATATGTGTAATTTAATATCATGTACTTGTTTATCATGATATCTTGGTGTAGCTTGCTCATGTGTTTTTCCAAAGTAGTGTACCTGTTAATCTGTTCTCCTGAGTTGCGTATAGTTGCATCTTGCTAGCTTTGTATCTTTTGATCCATGCCTCCTATGCTTTCATCCCAATGGAATGCATTGCTCCTTGACATGTCTACTATCATGCTATGCACTGCTATGTCATGTTATCTTTCCTGTACATGAGTATATTGAGGTACCAAAGTGACTACTTGCTGTTTTTGCCAATATCACTGAAAATCTGCCAAGTCTGGAGTATATTTTACCTATCTTGCATGCTTGTTATATAATTATATATGAGTCTTTTGACCACAAGTGTTATATATGGATTGATGAGCATCATGCAGACTCCATGTTCATGTATTGCATTGTCATGTTGTTGTAGTTTAAATATCACGTTTGCTAAATGTTGGAAGATTTTCATTTGCAGACGTAATACATATAGGATATGGAAATACGGGATTATTTGCATTTTTCACGTGGGAAGGAAAAATTGATACGTCGTTGGATCGTAATAAAGGAACGAGTCGGGAGCAGGCAAGCCTCGTCCATTATGTACTCGTCCATTATGTACGCTGGAAGCCGCTAAATAGGAGCTTTTGGCTTCCAAGCCGAAAAAAGCCCAACCAAACACACTTGTATTGGACTCCATTAATCTTTGAACCCCCACAGGCCACTTCATCATGTCCCCAACTCTCTCTCTATTCCAACCCACACTGCGCGCTCTCTAAGAGTATCCCCAACAGACGAAAAATCTTCGTCTGCCCCCGGCGGCATCTGCCATGGGCAGGCGTCGCGTTTCCACTGGTCTGGCGCGAGAGGGCCACACGGTACATGTGTATGTATTTTATTTTCTTCGATGTCTGTATTCATGATTCTCCAGGGGCGGAACCAGTAGTCCAGGTGTGAACAAGCTCTGAAAAAGCTGAAGCCAAGTGACCAAGCAACGGCAATTGTGGTGTGTGTGTGTGACTTTCTAGCACCTTTTGCCAGGTCCAGCAGGTGTGTATGACTTTCTAGCCAATACATGCATGGCAATGTACGGTTTTACTAGGCTCTTGTCATGGGTTAACTCCTCGTTAATTTAATTATCGCTAGTTTACTTGGCCAATACATGCATGCCGCAGAGTGGGAGTGAGACAAGATTTAATTTGGGTCTTTAATTTGGCCACTACTCCCTCTGTAAACTAGTGATCTAAATCATCTTATATTAGTTTACGGAGGGAGTACATGTTTGTAAAACTTACATAACTGAGAAAAAACTAATAAAAAATTAACAAAGAACTAAACATGTTTGCAAAGCTTATAGAACTGACAAAAAACTAACAAGGAATTGACAAAAAACTAAAAAAGTATTGACAAAAAACCGACAAAGAACTAAACATGTAGTGGCCAAAGAACTGACAAAGATTTGACAAAAAACCGACAAAAAACTGATAAAGAACTAAACATGTTTGCAAAGATGATAAAACTGACAAAGAACTAAATATGTTTGCAAACATTATAGAACTGACAAAAAACTAAACGTGTTTGCAAAGATTATAGAACTGGCAAAGAACTAAATATGTTTCCGATTTATAACGCCCACAAATCATCTGAATTTTTACCGGTCCACTAACCAAACCGGGCAACAAGTCAAGTTCCACAGCACACGAGGGCCCTGTCATGCAAAAAAGTTGACTTTGCAGCGTTTAAGGGTCCCTTACCCGTGGAAAAACTGACCAAGCTCTCATGTATGTGTACGCGGTATTTGTTGGTTATCGATTATCTGCGCGTGAGGACGGATTTCGGACGCGGATCACGAGCTAAAGAATAATGGTGAGATAGATGTGTGCAGGTGCCGCCCCGGTCAATATGTCCATTCTCCAGAACAGACGCGCTATATGGGATCCCACGCACTAAAAACGGTCATATAGAGCGCGAGGGTCAAAAAGTCGCGCTCCAGCAGGCGCCCTAAATCTTAACGCGCTAAAAAATTGAGCCCGTGCGCTGGCAGAAGCTGGACTAGAGGCTGCATATGTAGTGCACGACGAATAGCCCGCTGCACAATCTAGACACTGGCGCGAACAACCAACTGGCGAAAGTTTCCCCCCGCGAAGCTTTTTTTTTCTCCGTACTCTCCACCGGACCATGGCCATACAAAGGCCAGACCACGACGGCCAGCGGGCGGCGCCGGGCGGCCTCGGGCGCGGCCACGCGCGGCCTCGGGAGGCGTCGGGCGGGGCGGGCCCTTGGCGGCGGCGGGCGTAGCTGGCGGTGAGGGCACGACGGGCGGAGCACGTCGGCGAGCTCGTCCAGGCCGGACAAGCCCGGGGCGAGGCCACGGCCACCAGCGGTGAGCTCATCCAGGCCGGGGCGGCGGGTCGCGGCGGCCACCGGCGGGCGAGCGCGGGGCGAGGCCACGACCACCAGTGGTGAGCTCGTCTAGGCCGGGCTAGCGCGGGTCGCGGCGAGCGGGGCGGGTGGCGCCGGGGCGGGCCAGGATGGCGCGAGGCGGGCGGCGCCGGGGCGGATTGGCCACGCTGGGGCAGTGCGCGACGGCCACGGGCTGGAGGGGCCGGGGCCGGGCTGGGCGGCGCGGCCACGTGCGCGGCCACGGGCGAGGCCGGGCGCGGGCGCGGCCACGGGCTGGAGGGGGCGGGGCTGGACGGCGCCGCCATGGGCGCGGCCACGCCTTGGCGCGGCGGAGGTGCCGGCGGCGTCCAGGCCCGGGCGCAGCGAGCTGCGAGGCGTATTTTTAGCGCTTCCGCTGGAGATGCAAGTTGCGTGGTATAATTTTGGGCATGTGCTAAAGCAATGCATTCATCCGGCGCTTTAAAACGTTATTTTGGCGCTGCATAATATTTTTTAGGGCGCGGAAACGTAGCGCGCCTGTTGGAGATGCTCTAACTAATCAAGAGAGGATGGTGCAGCCTGTGTTGGCACCAATCACCAATAGTATTGTAATTTGGAGAGATTATCTTGATTGGAATTTTATCCTTTCAATTTTGAGAAAATGCTGATTTTTTCTTTCTTCTTGCAAACCTGGAAAAAATGTGCATTGTGACGTAGTACAAAGAGCAATTTTGAGAGACTTGGAGTGGAGTGGAGGGGAAGGTGTTGGGGCCCGGGACGCACATAGAGCAGAGCACCACTGCACTCCACTTGTGCCGGCAGCAGCAGTCTGAATCGTACGTACACGGTGAGATGATGTGATTAGACATGGCGCGTACCACATGCTGCATGCGTTGCAGTGCAATACTGTACGTACTACCAAATGACATTGAGACATCACATGCACTTCAACTTTTCTGTTGTTAGTAGGGTCCAGCCTTGTGTACCCTTTCCAATTAAAACAACAATGCATGTAATCTCCAACTGAGGAGTGGTAATCAGCAAATTAAAATTCTACACATTTAATCCTAACAACTGAGGAGTACAACTTGCATTAGTCCAAGCATAAGGTTAGCGGCCGAATGACTTAACTCTCAATCGCTGGTTAGCTTGGTGAGCGTTCCATGTACATGTGCACAGGCCAAATTAATAATGATGCCCTGCAAAACTCGCACAAGCATGTACATGCCAAATTAATAATGATGCCCTGCAAAACTCGCACAAGCAAGCTCACATGGTTCCTCCTCCGTTGATTCTGCAGTGCATTTACATCTAGATACATTCATTTTAAGACGAGTAATATGGGTCGGAGGAAATAGAAAAAAATTACTACTCTACGGAGAGCCATCAGTTCTAAGAAATGGAGACCAACCACGCAGACATAGGATTTTTTTAAATAATACATTTTTCTAAAAAATTTACAAAAATAATACACCGTCGGCCTCACCGAAGCCGATTGGGCCCAGTCGGCCTGAGCGAAGCTGATTAGATGCTGTCATCCACCTGGGCCAGCAGTCGGCCGTGCCGAGGCCGATAGGAGCCAGTCGACCACAACGGGCCGACAGGGTCCGAGGCGGCCAAGGGTCGGCCCGTGCGCGCACTGGTATACGACGCGTTCCTACAGCCGTGGGCGCCGAATGTGGCGCGGCAGCACGACGCCGCGTGCGCCTCCTTCTTCACCCAGGCGCCGGCGGTGAATGTCGCGTACGAGCATGCCTGGGCTGGCCGGCTGATGGTGCCGGTTGCCACTGGCTCGGCACTGCCGGAGCTGCCGGCCATGCTCGGACCGGACGACGTGCTGTCGTTCTTGGCCAACCCAGACAACTGCCCCGCGTACCTAGATCTGCTGGTGAGCCAGTTCGTGGGCCTCGACGCTGCCGACCACGTCCTCGTCAACTCCTTCCACGAGCTGCAACCACTGGTATGTTCGAAGCTCGTCAGTCACTCTCGCTCTCTACGCGTACCAGTGGCTGTGTATGGCCTCCTGTCGGCCTGGCTGTGGCCGACTGGGTCCTGTCGGCCTCGCCACGGCCGACTGGTGGCCCAGGTGGATGATGGCACCTAATCGGCTTCACCCAGGCCGACTGGGCCCAATCGGGTTCGGTGAGGCCGATGGTGTATTCTTTTTGATTTTTTTTTAAAATCATGCATTATTTTTGTATTTTTCAAAAAAATGTATTATTTAAATAAAAAATCCAGACATAGCGAGTCATTCCCATCACAGCAGAGGCGTTGCTTTTGAAAAAAATGTCTCACAGTTCTGGTGTTGTCAAGGTATGATTAGTGTGCTGCTTGGCGTCGCTATTTTTATCTTTTTTTTAATTAATAACTAGCAGAGTAGCCCGCGCAATGTGTGGGCAACATTTTTATTGTCCTCACATTCTTCATAGTAGAACTATTACCTCATATAGATTCTATATGTTGTCATGCTACTGCAAAGAATACAAAAATTTCCTCTTTTAATTGTCAGTTCTATTTTACAAATGAGTTTCTTATGTGTAGTAAGTGTAAAGAAATTTCATAATGATTTTTTTTTCTTATTTTTATAAAATTTACAAAAATTGGTCTCATCCACACAAAAAATGATGTTGGTGCAAATATACCATATGATGCCTTACATTAATATATTTTTTTCTACAAGTTTCTGTGAACTAATAATGTGCATCATGATTTGCTTGATTGATAGATTTGACATTTGATAACACCAATATATATGTTAATTGATCTTGTAACACTGTGTAATTCATATCATATATTAAATAATTTACTATAGTTTAATTTTTTTTTTATTTTCTTTAGTATTAACTGACCAAGCAATCTATTAGTTTTTGCGTGCGATTGTTAGCATTTGGAATGGTTTCACTCCGTGTGAGAAAACCATTGTTGTACATGACCAGAGAACAAATCTTATCTTCTTGGCGCCTCCTCTAACAAGGAAATTTTTACAAATTTACCCCTTATTTGCATTTTAAACGCAAAATGAATCCAAAATTTAAAATTTTCACAAACTAATCCTTTTTATGGCTCCCGCCTCTATGGCGCCATGCTAGACACCATGGCGCCCTGATAAAAGGCGCCATACAACTCACCACGTCGGACCTGTCAGTGGGCCTGCCAGGACCATGGTGCCTTTATCAATGGCGCCATGCCTTGTACCATGACGCCTTTACTAATGGCGCCATGCTCTCTACCATGGCTCCTTTGTCCAAGGAGTCATGGTACTTAAGTTTAATTTTGATGCATCGTACTATAAACGGCCGCCGATTATTCATACGAACTCCGATTTTGATGTTTTTGGATTCGTTGAACTCGCATTGACGAGGGCCTCATGTTGATATCATTGGATATTTATTTAGAGCATTAAAAAAACCATTTTGATACTTCCCAAATGGCTAAGTCTCGCATCGTAGGTCCTCCGGTTTGACTTCAATTTAATCCCTTTGAACATGTCATTGCCAAGACCATGCACATGCCAACAAACCTAAAAATACCATAAAAAAGAAAAAATAATAAAAAATAAAGCTATGCAATAAAATTATAAAACGTAAAATGTGAGAAACTATGCATTATTGATAAGGAAAATTGGTTGCATATGATATGAGGTATTTTGGCACCAAAATATGCTATGAAAATTGTGCATAAAATTCACTCATCATGCATCAGGCGCTGAGAACTCAGGGTATGAGGTATTTTGGCACCACTTGAAACGCACGCTTTCCCGGGCATTCCAAAAACAAAATCTTAACCTATCCAAAATTGTAAGAGAAGCTTTCATATATCTTAGTTTTTTCAACATAAGAGATATGAAAGCTTCCCTATAATTGAATAACATGAGAGATATGAAAGTTTCCTATAATTGAAGAACATGAGAGATATGAAATCTTCCTATAATTGAAGAACATGAGAGATATGAAAGATCCCCTATGATTGAAGAACATGAGAGATATGGAAGCTCCCCTGCAATTATGTATAGTTTAAGATTTTACTTTAAAAAAATAAATTTATAATTAAATAGATATAGAAAACTCTTCCATGTCACATGGATCTTGGTATAGTGCATCAGAGCAAACATATGAATTAAAGAAGACATGTAGCATATGATTCTTACTTGAGAAAAATATTTACAACAAAATGAAATCATGATGTTAATGAGTGAGATGCATGACGAGTGAATTTTATGCGCAATTTTCATTGCATGACGAGTGAGATACATTAATGAAGACCAACGACGCTATTTTGCTCTCCAATCGTTTTCATCTTCAACACATTAGAGATGATACATCTCCCACCCTTCGCTAGTGGACCCATTCAACCGTTCCTTATTTGATTTGCTTGTAAATAGTCCCGATCCCTGACTCTGTTATTTTCTTCTTAGGTTTGTTATTTTAAGCCTCCATTGGATCTGAATCTAACAGAGTTCTCCCCTCAAGCCGGGCATCTCACTCAGGGTATCTTCCATAAAAAATAAGGCTGGCTTGAATTCCCTGAGCGGATTAGGAGCATACTTGAGTGAGATGCATGATGAGTGAATTTTATGCGCAATTTCATAGCATATTTTGGTGCCAAAATACCTCATATCATATGCAACTAATTTTCCTTATCAATAATGCATAGTTTCTCATATTTTACATTTTATAATTTTATTGCATAGCTTTATTTTTTATTTTTTATTTTTTATGGTATTTTTAGGATTGTTGGCATGTGCATGGTCTTGGCAATGACATGTTCAAAGGGATTAAATCGAAGTCAAATCGGAGGACTTACGATGTGAGACTTAGCCATTTGGGAAGTATCAAAATGGTATTTTTCTTAAATGCTCTAAATAAATATTCAATTATATCAACATGAGGCCCTCGTCAATACGAGTTCAACGAGTCCAAGAACATCAAAATCGAAGTTCGTATGAAGAATCGGCGGCCGTTTATAGTACAAAGCGTCAAAATTAAACTTAAGTACCATGACTCCTTTGTCCAGGGAGTCATGGTATAGAGCATGGCGTCATTAGTAAAGGCGTCATGGTCCTGGCAGGCTCACTTTAAGGCCCGATATGCGGTACTGTTCCAGATCTAGATGTTTCCATCCAGATCCGGCGACGAAGCACATATCGGTCCCACCGCGACATATGACAAAGTCATATGCCCCGGATTTCCAACATGATATCACAACATTACAGATACAAGGATACAACATCTCATACAATTGGCATACAACGTTCTCAAATACAATACAACAGCGGAAGGTACATGTCTGAGTACAGACTACAATCAAATGCCTAGTGGCAAAGAGAAAATCATCGATCCCCATAACCAAACGGGCCAGGCCCTCCGCCGGGATCCGCCTAACTAGTCGTCGACGAGTCTCCACGTGAAACGTCGATCACCGTACCTGTTGTCGATTAAGAACCCTGAAAAGAGTTTGGGGGTAGTATCATAAAATAAAATTGTGAATATTATTGCTTACGCACATCAAAATCTTTTTTAGAGTAGCCGCCCTCCTTAGAGATCGTAGCGTTGTAGATGTACTCGCATACGTAGTATCCACAAAGATTAGTCCCTTCTTGCTGCCACAACCACTTTAAGAGAAATAAAGGTCAATCAAACTGATAATCAAGCATTATATAAATGGTATTGATGAAACTAGCTAGAATCAAAATAATGGGAGATGCGCGGAACTAGCTAGTAATACTTACTTTCGGGCATGTAAATTCCAGCTTCTTCGGCAGTCCCGGAGATTTTGTGGTGAACGTTGTCCAAACCCTGCCAGACATAGAAAATAATTATTACCTAATATCAGGAAATGAACAAAGTTGCCGAAATGCTGCGATAATGATCGATTGCACTTACTTAAGCATTTCAGTGATGATCGCATACGTCTTGGGATCTTTTCGTCTTGAGTCTAACACGGTTACTAGTCCCTCCTCAAGCTTAATCTCTAGGAGAATAAAGTGGAAGCTGCGCACGCATGCATAACTCATCAATTACATTACTATAATCTCGAGTAAATAAAGGAAAACCGAATATGCATAGTATAACACTCACTCGAAGTTGTAAGGAAAGATTATTTTTTGGTTTGTTTTGATGTTGAAGCAACGATTGTAGCAAGTTGGCCTCGGCTTGTTTGGGATTATTTTCCATCGCCCATTCATCAAAGAGATTTAGGTTAATGAACCCAATATTATAGATTTCTCTTTGCTTGCATTCGACGATCTTCAATCTGCATGATATAGTGAATTATATGTACATGCAATGAAAGAGCTGAGCTATATATAGAGAGTTAATTAAAGAAGTAGTACTTACAGACAGTAGCAAGTGACGATTACTTTATCGATGGCCATTGCATTGTAAAGCTGGAATAACTCCTAAAATGGAACACACAACATGTCAATTCCAAGGAGGTCGTGCTTGTCTTTAACCATAAGCAACACATTATCCAACCCAGAGTTCTTGCAGGTGTCCATGTACCACTCATGGAATCTTCGCATCATCGTTGGTAGCTGTTGATCAGGTCTAACGAGAGGATACCCGTGCCGGAATTTGTGTTCGTCCACCTCGAGTCGATCAAATTGTATATCGTCTGGAAGGTAATCACCAGGATTGGTACCGGGCACCATCCCGGCCGGCAGATAATCACCAGGATTGGTACCGGGCACCATCCCGGCCGGCAGATTTGCGATGACGATATCACTAGACACCTGTAGCGGGGGGCACAATTGTTTCGCCTGTTCGCCGAGCTGGGGAATTTTTTCCCTCTTGCAATTTGTTGTTCTCTCCTTTGGTTAGTTGCAGTGCTTCCGGACCGGCGCGTTTCTTGCACTTTCTTTTTAAGAGCGCGGACATGGTTGTCATCCAGCGGAGCCGGTGCTGGTCGCTTCAGGGCATCCAAAGTGCGTTTCAATTTCACCTCATCTATCTTCTCCTTCGGAGGTGGATTTTTCTTTTTAAAAAAGGCATCCACTTCGCCTTTAGAGATCTTCGCGCTTTCCTCATCGCTCCTCTCGTATGGTAACGGCTCAAGAGGCTTGAGAGATGATGGACCGTATTGGAATCGCCTCCCACCATTGGTTGTACTGCTAGACGCCGGAGCGACGGCTGCTATTTTCCTTTGTTGCTTAAGAGGCGCCGGAGCAGCCGGAGCGCCGGTGGCGGCTCTCTTCTGCTTTTGCTGACGAGGCGGAGGAGGAGACGGGCTGCTCGGACGCGCCGACGCAGGCGGAGAAGGAGGCGGAGGAGGAGGCGGAGGAGGAAACGGGCTGCTCGGGCGCACCGACGCAGGCGGAGAAGGAGACGGAGGAGGAGGCGGAGGAGGAGGCGTGCACTGATCAGTCGTCGGAGGAGGATGCGGAGAAGGAGGCGTGCCCTGATCTCTCGCCGGCGGAGGAGGAGGCGGGCCCTTACTCGCCGGAGGAGGAGGAGGCGTAGGTGCCGTCCAGTTCGGAAGCTTGATGAATTCCTTCGGCCATAGACATGAAGTCCTCAGAGCATTCTGCAGGAGATTTTCCCCTTCACCGGTAGGGTAGCCAAGCTCGATCTCCTCATATCCCTCCATTATTTCATCGACCATCACAACGGCATAGCCTTGTGGAATCGGAAGACAGTGAAAAGTTCCGTTGGGTCGAGGAGGTACAACATGGCCGATAGCCACCGTGGGTTTGAATTGCATCAATTGCTTCTTAAGGTGGCATTCTTGAGACTCCGTGATTTCATCCACGGGGTACCTGGAAGCCGTCAAATCAGGTTGCGCAATGACCTCGGTGGAAGCCACACTGCTTCTCCGCTGAGATGGCGGGGTAGCTTCTAGGGTAGCTTCGTCAGCTCGATGCCTCTCCTCTAGCGCTTGTACTCTTGCATGCATGTTCTGTATTTCGCTTTGCTCCTGTTTCCTCTTCCTCTCCCTGCTTTTGTAACCGCCTGCGTCGGGAAACCCATGCTTCCACGGAAGGGAGCCTGCCGTGCCTCGTGTTCGTCCTGGGTGCTCAGGATTCCCGAGGGCCATTGTGAGCTCGTCGTTCTCTTTGTCGGGAACGAACGTCCCTGCCTCCGTTTGGGCGATTAACTCCTCAAGATTGGTGATCGGTACTCTCAGTTGTTCGTTCGTCCAAAAGCACTTCCCTGTTTCAGGGTGCAAGGTTCCCCTAACCCCGAAGAACCAATTCCTTGCATGCTCTGGCCAGTTCAATGTCCCTGGTACGATCCCTTTGTCAAGAAGGTCCTTTTCAGCCTTCTCCCACAACAGTCGGGCTTTATGGTAGCCACCTGACCCCGTGCAGTGGTGATGCTTCTTCTTTGCAGCATTTAGTTTGTTTATCGCTGACATCTTCTTACTCTTCTCCGATGTCTTGTGGGCCACAAATGCGGGCCACTGTTCTCTTATCTTCTCAAATCGGCTGGTGAATGTTGGAGTCTTCTCTTTGTCGACAAACGTTGTTTTTAACTCATTCTTCCACCTCCTGAATAGGTCTGCCATCTTCTTAAGAGCATGAGTCTTGATATTTTGCTCTGTAACTGGTTTTTCCGGATGCTCCTCTTCCGGTAGGGTGAAATTTGCCTTCAGCGCGGTCCAAAGATCATCTTTCTGTCTATCGGTGACAAAAGACACTTCAGGGTCTCCGGCCTTTAGCTTATTCCATTGCTGGATGCTGATCGGGATCATGTCCCTAACAAGAACCCCGCACTGAGCAGAAAATGCATCTTTGGTCCGGCTGGGTTCAATCGGTTGGCCATCTCTATTGATGCCGGTGATCGTGAACCTTTCATCCGGGCGCAACTTTTTCTTTGGGCCTCGTCTCGTTACCGAAGTTTGGCTCGATCCGGATACGGAGGGCTAGAAAAGAAGAAAGAAGAGAGTTAATATGTGTACACAGTCCAAAACAATTAATGCATCAATTAGCTAGTAATCACAGGCTTAATTATTATATATACCTCGCCGGACTTTCCAACAACTCCTTCCTCCGTTCGCTCACAGGAGCCATCATAAGCATGTCCTTCCACCTCCATTGTGCGATCATCGGAGCCTGCTTCACCCTCTTCTTCCTGACCATCGGTGTCGTTCAGAAATTGGAAGACATCACCTCCTACCCGGACGATGTCGCCCACCAACAACGGTCCTTCGCGTATGATTTCCCCCAACATCTCTTCTTGTTCTAAGTTTCTTTGACGACCGTCCATAGTTTCTGCAAAATATTAATTACAACATGACACTTAATATACAAACATGATATATATAGCATGGATATATTAGTGTGCCAAACATACAAGTTTTGCCGAAAAACATGGGGGCATGTGTTGACACCAATTTTTGGCACGACAATAAATCTATATAAGATGGCGCCCTGAGCCAAACATGGGGGCATGATGAAGCCATGGATTTCCCCTCGGTGACCCTCGATCCTCTACCCTAGTTCCCGACCATCGACCCCTCGGTGACCCTCGACCCTTTACCCTAGTTTCCGACCATCGACTTGGTAAATTTGGGTGGCCTCGGCGACACTTAAAAAATGGTGTTTTGGCTCTTGAGAGTCCGGTACTTCTAAAGTTATTCAAAATTCTCAAGTTTGTATACACCATTATTGCAACAATGAATACATAAATCATTTTTTTAATTTTTCAACATTTGTAAATAACATAAGTATTTTGCAAAATTTAACATTGACATCATCTAGCAACAAAATTTAACATTGGCGTCATCTATCAACGGTGTCCACGGCGTCGACGGGGAAGGGGGCAACGGCGGCGGAACAGCGAAGGGGAGAGGGGAAATCGGGTGAGGGACTCACAGTGCTGCCCCCGAGGACGAGCTCGGGAGGTCAGGGAGGTGCCGACGGTAAAGAACGACGGCGAGGCCGTGGCGAGGCCGACGGGGCAAGGCAATGCGGACGGCGGCAGGACCAGGCGTGGTGCTTCATCGCGGCGACGATGACGACGGGCGCGGGCGATGGCGACGGCGACGGAGGGGGCGGCGGGCGGCGTCGTGGCAGCCTGACGGCGTCGATGTCGTCTCCGGCGTCGTCGGGGGCGGCGGGCGGTGTCGGGGCGGAGGTTGGGCAGCCTGACGGCGTCGGTTTCGTCTCCGGCGTCATCGGGGGAAATGGCGAGATTTAGAACTGAAAATTTACAAGTGCCATTTATATACCCAGAGTATTGGTACCGGTTCTTGCAAACAACCGGGACCAATGCCCCCCTTTAGTACCGGTTGATGACACCAACCGGGGCCAAAGGTTTTTTTCAGCAGCCGAAAAGGCGGCAAACAGAGACCTTTGGTTCCGGTTGTGCCACCAACCGAGACTAAAGGGGGGCATTGGCCCCGGTTGGTGGCACGAACCGGTATCAATTCTACCCTTTAGTTCCGGTTGTGCCACCAACCGGAACCAAACGCCTTGTGCCGCGGAGCGGTGGGATGTTTAGTCCCACCTCGCTAGTCGAGGGAGCACCCGAGCGGTTTATAAGCGCTGCTGCGCGTACCGTCTCGAGCTCCTCTCAACTGCAGGCTTTCGGGCCTAATCTGCTACTACTTGCCTGTGGGCCTATTGGGCCTATTGCGGGCCTGAATCCTGGCCCATGGTTGGGTTTCTAATCGTATTCAGGCCGTGGTGGCCCAATTGGTGGCATTTTTTTCTTTTTTCCAGTTTTTGTTTTCTTTTTTGCTTTATTTAATTTTCCAGTTTCTAGCACTACAAATGAACTCCGAAAATGTTGAAACTTGGCATGGTATCATCATTTGACCCACATAGCATGTGCTAAAAAGTTGAGAGGGTTACGACAAAAACTGGAGGTTGGATTTGCGCGTGCTTTTAACCTCACCCGGGTCTGAATCCCACCAATCAGAAAGAAGTAAACGGATCGCGTGTTTCTTTTAAGCGCTTGTGAGTCGTTGGATTCGGCTTGTGAGTCGTTGGATCTGGGAACCGGCCTGTACACAGTTAAGGTCTCGCGCTAGTACCGGTTTGTGCTAGCAACCGGGGCTAAAGAGGCACACGACCCCTATATATATCCCACCTCTCGGACACTCGGTGTGTACGAATACAAATCATTCAGATTGGCCTGCATACGCCCAACGGTGCATTTGATGTGCGGGCACTCACGAGCCACAGTTGGGCTGTATGCAGGCGAAACCGTGTGTTTTGTTGATATATCTAGAAATCCTTCAGTTCATCGACCAAATACAAATCATTCGGATTGACCTGCATACGCCCAACGGTGCATTTGATGTGCGGGCACTCACGAGCCACAGTTGGGCTGTATGCAGGCGAAACCGTGTGTTTTGTTGATATATCTAGAAATCCTTCAGTTCATCGACCAAATACAAATCATTCGGATTGGCCTGCATACGCCCAACGGTGCATTTGATGTGGGGGCACTCACGAGCCACAGTTGGGCTGTATGCAGGCAAAACCGTGTGTTTTGTTGATATATCTAGAAATCCTTCAGTTCATCGAAACTTTTTGTGTGTTCAAAATGAACCATTCAAAGGCATATCATCAATTTTCAACCCTTTCTGACTTCATCTGTCTTCACTTTTTCTTCGCTTGTGTCCTTTGCTTATTGCGCCGTAACCATGGATATTCTTCATCGCTTAACAGGGTGCTTGGATCAGCCTTGACTTTGAAGGGAGGAATTTCATGAAACTTTTCATAATCTTCAGACATGTCTGTCTTGCCCTCCAATCCCACGATGTCTCTTTTTCCTGAAAGAACTATGTGGCGCTTTGGCTCATCGTATGATGTATTCGCTTCCATATCCTTTCTTTTTCTCGGTTTGGTACACATGTCCTTCACATAGAAAACCTGCGCCACATCATTGGCTAGGACGAATGGTTCGTCTGTGTACCCAAGATTGTTCAGATCCACTGTTGTCATTCCTTACTGTGGGTCTACCTGTACCCCGCCTCCTGACAGATTGACCCATTTGCACTTAAACAAAGGGACCTTAAAATCATGTCCGTAGTCAAGTTCCCATATGTCCACTATGTAACCATAATATGTGTCCTTTCCACTCTCGGTTGCTGCATCAAAGCGGACACCACTGTTTTGGTTGGTGCTCTTTTGATCTTGGGCGATCGTGTAAAATGTATTCCCATTTATCTCGTATCCTTTGTAAGTCAATACAGTTGAAGATGGTCCCCTGGACAACGAGAACAGCTCATCAGAAACAGTGTTGTCACCTCTGACACATGTTTCCAACCAATCGCCGAAATTCCTGATGTGTTCATGTGTAATCCAGTCGTCACACTCCTCTGGGTGTTTGGAGCGCAGAATGTTCTTGTGTTCATCGACATACGGGGCCACCAAGATAGAGTTCTATAGAACTGTGTAGTGTGCTTGAGACCAAGAATGTCCGTCCCTGCATATTATTGAGTCCCTTCCAATCGTGCCTTTTCCAGTCAGTCTCCCCTCATACCGCGATTTAGGTAGACCAATCTTCTTAATCCCAGGAATGAAGTCGACACAAAACCCAATGACATCCTCTGTTTGATGGCCCATGGAGATGCTTCCTTCTGGCCTAGCGCGGTTACGGACATATTTCTTTAGAACTCCCATGAACCTCTCAAAGGGGAACATATTGTGTAGAAATACGGGGCCCAGAATGAAAATCTCGTCGACTAGATTAACTAGGACGTGCGTCATGATATTGAAGAAGGATGGTGGGAACACAAGCTCGAAACTGACAAGACATTGCGCCACATCACTCCTTAGCCTTGGTAGGATTTCTGGATCGATCACCTTCTGAGAGATTGCATTGAGAAATGCACATAGCTTAAAAATGGCTAATCGAAAGTTTTCCTGTAGAATCCCCCTCAATGCAACCGGAAGCAGTTGTGTCATAATCACGTGGCAGTCATGAGACTTTAGGTTCTGAAACTTTTTCTCGGCCATATTTATTATTCCCTTTATATTCGACGAGAAGCCAGACGGGACCTTCATACTGAGCAGACATTCAAAGAAGATTTCCTTCTCTTCTTTGGTAAGAGCGTAGCTGGCAGGACCTTCATACTGCTTTGGAGGCATGCCGTCTTTTTCGTGCAAACGTTGCAGGTCCTCCCGTGCCTCCGGTGTATCTTTTGTCTTCCCATACACGCCCAAGAAGCCTAGCAGGTTCACGCAAAGGTTCTTCATCACGTGCATCACGTCGATTGAAGAGCGGACATCTAGGTGTTTCCAGTAGGGTAGGTCCCAAAATATAGATTTCTTCTTCCACATGGGTGCGTGTCCCTCGTCATCATTCGGAACAGATAGTCCGCCGGTACCCTTTCCAAATATGACGTGTAAATCATTGACCATAGCAAGTACGTGATCACCGGTACGCATGACAGGCTTCTTCCGGTGATCTGCCTCGCCTTTGAAATGCTTGCCTTTCTTACGACATTGATGGTTGGTCGGAAGAAATCGACGATGCCCCAGGTACACATTCTTCCTGCATTTGTCCAGGTATATACTTTTGGTGTCATCTAAACAGTGCGTGCATGCGTGGTATCCCTTGTTTGGCTGTCCTGAAAGGTTACTGAGAGCAGGCCAATCATTGATGGTTACAAACAGCAACACATGTAGGTCAAATTCCTCCTGTTTGTGCTCATCCCACACACGTACACCGTTTCCATTCCACACCTGTAAAAGTTCTTCAACTAATGGCCTTAGGTACACATCAATGTCGTTGCCGGGTTGCTTAGGGCCTTGGATGAGAACTGGCATCATAATGAACTTCCGCTTCATGCACACCCAAGGAAGAAGGTTATACATACATAGATTCACGGGCCAGGTGCTGTGATTGCTCCTCTGCTCCCCGAAAGGATTAATGCCATCCGCGCTTAAACCAAACCATACGTTCCTTGGGTCATCTCCAAACTCAGCCCGGTACTTTCTCTCGATTTTTCTCCACTGCGACCCATCAGCGGGGTGTCTCAAATTCCCGACTTTCTTATAGTCTTCATCGTGCCATCGCATCAACTTGGCATGCTCTTTGTTCATGAACAGACGTTTCAACCGTGGTATTATAGGAGCATACCACATCACTTTGGCAGGAACCCTCTTCCTGGGGGGCTCTCCGTCAACATCACCAGGGTCATCTCGTCTGATCTTATACCACAATGCACCGCATACCAGGCATGCGTTCAAATCCTCGTACGCACCGCGGTAGAGGGTGCAGTCATTAGGGCATGCATGTATCTTCTGCACCTCCAATCCTAGAGGGCATACGACCTTCTTTGCTGCGTACGTACTGTCAGGCAATTCGTTATCCTTTGGAAGCCTCTTCTTAAATATTTTCAGTACATCCTCAAATCCATTGTCAGGTATACCGTACTTTGCCTTCCACTGCAGCAATTCCAGTACGGTATCGAGCTTTGTGTTGCCATCTTCGCAATTGGGGTACAACCCTTTTTTGTGATCCTCTAACAACCGATCGAACTTCAGCTTCTCCTTTTCACTTTCACACTGTCTCCTTGCATCAACAATGACCCGGCGGAGATCATCATCAGGCACATCGTCCGGTTCCTCTTGATCTTCAGCTGCCCCCGTTGCAGCATCACCGTATTCAGGGGGCACATAGTTTTCATCGTACTCTTCTTCTTCGTCGTCTTCCATCGTAACCCCTATTTCTCCGTGCTTGGTCCAAACATTATAGTGTGGCATGAATCCCTTATAAAGCAGGTGGGCGTGAATGGTTTTCCGGTCAGAGTAAGACTTCGTATTCCCACATATAGAGCATGGACAACACATAAAACCATTCTGCTTGTTTGCCTCAGCCACCTCGAGAAAATCATGCACGCCCTCAATGTACTCGGAGGTGTGTCTATCACCATACATCCATTGCCGGTTCATCTGCGTGCATTAGTGTGTCAAAAACCATTATTACAGAACATCATGAATATATAAGTGACCAAATTAATAGAAGTTTATCATCACATTAAAACCAAAGTACATACATAGTTCTCATTGAACAACATATAGCTCTCCAGAGCATCTAATTAAAACCATACATTGAAACTATGTAAAACATTTCAATGCAACAACAGATGCGATCATAATCGCAACCAAGGTAACAATTGATCCAATGGCATATTTTCTAAACTTTCTAATCTTCAAGCGCATTGCATCCGTCTTGATCTTGTGACCTTCTACGACATCCGCAACATGCAACTCCAATATCATCTTCTCTTCTTCAACTCTTTTTAATTTTTCTTTTAAATACTCGTTTTCTTCTTCAACTAAATTTAACCTCTCGACAAGAGGGTCGTATGTAATATCCGGTTCACATACCTCCTAGATAAATACATCTATGTCAAGTTGGTGTCGGCATAATTACCATAAACACTAAATGAAAGAAATAGTTATAAAAGATAATATATACCACATCCGAATCATAGAGAGGACGAGGGCCGACGGGGGCGGATACCAAAACCATCGCACTATATAATAACAAGCAATAATACAAGTAATAAAATTAGACAATTATCTATCTAATCATACAAGTAAGATTTTTTTTCTTTTATAAAGAAGATAAGAACAAGAGGCTCACCACGGTGGTGCCGGCGACGAGATCGGCGCGGGCAATCGACGGTGGTGAAGACGGGGATGGGACGTGACGGACCGCTAAATCTGGACAAATCTTAAGAAAAATGGAGCTTGGAAGTCGAGTTTGGAGAGGAGAAAGCTTAAGTAGTGTGTCTCGGGCATTTCATCGAACACCTCATGTGCATAAGAGGTGAGCTAGAGCACCACAAAGCCCTCCCCTTGCCCTCCTCGAAAAAATAGAGCACCAGTGGAGTGCTCTGCTCGCCGGCGAGGGGTATATATAACCAAATCATTAGTCCCGGTTTGTGGCTGGAACCAGTACTAATGGCCAGCCTTTCGTTCCGGGTTGAGCCACAAACCGGGACTAGTGGTTGTGGGCCAGGAGCGAGGCCCATTGATCCCGGTTCTTGTCTAGAACCGGGACATATGCCCCAGACGAACCAGGACCAATGCTCCACGAGGCCCGGCCGGCCCCCGGGCGCACGAACCGGGACGTATGACCCCCATGGGTTCCGGTTCGTGGAAGAACCGGGACAAATCGGCTGGAGAGGCCTGAACCAAAGCCCTGTTTTCTACTAGTGTGAAGATACCAAGGTTTGTCTCCAGTAGGACTCCAGAGATGATAAGTAGGTGTCAGCGGCGCAACTGACGTGGACCTGCACACAGACACAGATAACTTTGTTCCCAACGAAGTTCAGAGAGGTTTTCTATCTCTCCGGTCTTGTTGTTCACAAAGGGTAAAACGCAAGGGATAATGATAGCAACTAAAAGTAAAAGCAGGAAAGTAAATATAGCGTGGAAACAGTAATAAGGATATGGACCGGGATACATGATGTTCACTAGTGATGTCTCTCTCCCAAAAGACGATAAAACTGCTATGCGAGGTAAACAAATTACAGAAGGGCAATTGACATAATTATGAACGCACCGCAATGCTAACTATGCTACAAAAGAAAGGAAGAGGCTCAAAAGCACGGGTAGTACGCCAAAATAAGTAGACCGTAATCCAACTGCATCTACTACTAATCATCCACCTTGAGATATCTATCCAGAACATCTCGCTGGTATTAAGTTGCGAGCCCAACCCAAAGTGTAAACCCAAAGCAACAGACAACTGCATTAAAAAGAACTTTGCATAAAGTAAACAATCCTTGTAACCGCGGTTACAAGCACCATTGTTTTCCCCCTTGTGGCAACAACACACTGTCATGCCAATTGCGTAGCCTTTATTCCCGATTAGATCGCGGGCTAGCGCAGGACAACATGTCGAGGCGGCCAGTGCACGTAGCGAGCGCATGTCAATGGGACACAACGATCAACTCGCGGGTTAGCGCGGGACAACAGGTCTAGGCGGCCAACGCAAACAGCGAGCGCAGCGGTGAACGCACGTCAGCGGGACGCGACGATCAACTCGCGGGCTGGTGCATGACAACAGGTTAAGTCGGCCAGCGTAATCAGCTCACAGTTCATATATGGAAAGATAAGCAATGTGCAAGCGTACATCAGGCACGCGTATGGAGCCGATGATAGATGTCATCTGGACAACGTGTGCAGACTTGAGAAAGGAGAAGAAAAAATCGTGCATCATCGGGACGGCACGATGTGTGTACATCGGGTACATCACAACTGTCCCGTAAACATCCGATGCATCGCGACGCTACGTAGTGCGGAGCTCATTGTGTGGCTTGGCGGCTCGGCCGACCGGGCAACACACGATGAACGACTCTACGGTAGCCAACGACGATGCCATGCTCATCAGGAGCACGTGTACATCAGGTACATGGATGAAATAAAAATTCATGTGTACATCAGGTACATCACGGTGGTGTCGTGCTCATCTGGATCATGCATATGCACCGTATTTTTATGATGTAGATAGTAAAAATTCTCTTGATGCAAGATCGATCGGCATTATGCCGGCAACATCGGGTCTGCTTCGATCAAGCGAGAAAAAACCACATCATAGATCGAATAAATCCGGAAGAAGGCAAGAACGGAATCAAGACAGATGTAAAACCGTTGTTGCGATCGGATCTAGATTGTACATCCGCAATGAACGACGAGAGCCTGCTTGATGGAGGCTCGAGGCAGATCAGTCGGCGGAGCTCGTGCTGATAACGTGTTCCGCAACCTTTGCCGACGAGTCCGGTCCAAGGGCGTGGAGCGGGAGCGTAGTCGAAGTAGTCGTACATGCGGCACAATCTCAATATATATTATCTTCCTGTCACATGTTGTTCTCAATATATACTATCTTCCTGTCACATGATCAAATGCTAGAAAATTAAGGAAAGGCCATGTCAAAAAATTAGTCAAATTCCTTGCAAGTTTGATGAGCTAATTAAGTTGATTTTGCTTCCAATTGGTCTCAATAATCTGGCTTCTCTAAGTATATAGTATCTTCCTGTGACATGTGCAAGTGCTATAAAATTAAGAGTATTCCATGTCAAAAAAATTGGTCACGTTCCTTGAACTAATATGCAGTTCTACCTCAAATAATTAAAAAATATGCATTCGACCATACATTGTTCTGATTAATAAATTCCTTCAATCATTTTCATATTGATCATTGCATCCAGTATCCAGTACAAAATCTCCGCAGCAACGCGCGGGGTATCACCTAGTTATCATAATTAGAAGATACAAATCTCTTGGCTGACCAATAAAATTCTATCAACATAAAGGAGTGAAGCTTACTCCCTCTCGCCTTATGGTACTATTGTACCAATGATTGTCTTAGTACACAAATGTGTTTCTTTAGTTAACAACAGTGTCTTCAGTGGAGGAGACAGTCACATCAGTGACATAAGAATTGGCACCTCGCAATGATACTGAGTAGGTCTGCTTCACCACTTTGTAACGCCCCAAAATCGATTCTATTTGGATCGTTGCTATCTCCCGCCAAAATCCAATAGAAACGGCCATGCAACGCCCCACCAGTCCTTTCTTGGGTGCAATTAGTAATATCACAACAGTTTACAAATGATCCACAAGACTTTTATACAACAACAACTGCAATCAAGAATACAAATTGATACAGCAGAAAGATACAAATAAAGCAAAAAAGTATCAAAGTACGGAAGATCCAAATTGAGCTAAGAGCCCTGAAGAATAACCAAGCGCTCATGACCAACCCTGCCCAGGCCAAGCCGGAAGGGTAACCTTGCTAAAATCGTCAATCACATATCTGTCAAATCAAAGGGTGCCGACAGACTGAATGTTGGCCGGAAGAAACCCATAGCTTCGTTGTGACCAGCCTCTTGTCTGATTGTCCAAGGAATGTTTTTATATGAATAAAGCTCTCTGATTTACCCTAAAAAATTAGGCTAACATCTCTCACGTTTTTTTAGTTATACTTAATATTGGCTAAATATTTGGATTTTAACATGAGGGCAAAACTATCTTTCCATGTCTCGTGTAACACTGTTAGTGAACAAAATACACGAAAATGTCATATAAGGAATAAAATTTACCGCTAGTGTCAAATAGGAAAGATAATATTTTTTGGGGCCAAATAAGGAAGCGCATTTAAAAAAATGGTCAAATAAGGAATTCTCTCCCTCCCGGGACACATCAGTGGTATCGATTTTTGGGCTCAGCTTGAAGGTTATCACAGAGCGGTCTAAAATTGAACAATCAATGATAGTGTGTCCTGATGTTTAAAATCAACCGAATGTAATCACCGATAGATCACTATATTTGATCCATATGTATAGTCCATTTAAATCTCACACTTTGGTTTTTCCACCTTTCAATGTTGTTAACTATGTGTGGCCTTTTATAAATATATCATTATTAAATTGCATACCCTTGATGCCGCCATCCAGCCCTCCCTTCTGCCGGCCTCACTATTATCACTCCCATACCTCCGGCCGCTCTCTCATCATCCTGACGCGGCCGCTAGCATGCTGCTTAGCCGGCTACATGGTCTTCTCCCATTCGATTGTTCTGGCCATGCCGTGCGATGACGGGTCTCCTGCACCGACGCGCACTGTTGTAGACCCAGGAGTCATAGGTGTGTTTGTGTCGGGGTTGCTCTGCCTTGCCTCCCATCGTGTCTTCCGCTCCTCCGCGTGTGGTCTTAGACCTGACATGCACTGAAATGTTCTTCGGTTGTGGTTCCGCCCATGGTGGTGAGCTTCATTTCCTTGTATTAATATTGCAATTTCAATTATGCTATGCATGTCATGAATGATTTAGTTATAATTTTAGTAGAGCCTTATACTTTATTTTGTTGCTATCAATCTTACGTGCTCAATATGTTTGTGTTATATGTGACAATGTAGTGACGAATATGTTAGAAAATATTATATATTATTCAAGTCATATGTGAGAATGTATCCATGAAACTTCGGATCAATGCAACCGTCCATGTTTCTACCAGCTTTTTTTCTATTATGGATGACTTTGCATGGAAAATGTACTGAGCTGCTGCTTCATCACTCGTGGGAAGTTCAAGTCGGAGGACGGGAGGCAAATGACTCGTGTCATCATGGCACAATAACACTGTGTTTTTAGGTCCATGGGTTGACTCTACGCATTTATTAGATCGATCTGTTAAAGAAGTTCTTGTATGACATTAATTAAAGTGGAAATCAATTGCAAATTTGGTTTATGTTCATGTTCATTCACTAAGAATTAGAAAAGATGATGGCATTAAAAAATGAAACATATTTAATTAATCACTGCAAAAATAATTAAATAAAATTTGACCATCTTGAGAGTTCATTAATATCCATCGTGTAAGGACGTGAAAAATGAGTTGATTGTTCCTAGTCCGCATATTTATGTTGGAGTAGAGAGTTGGTTGGTAAAGAGGGCTTCTAGGTGAATCTTTGCGTCTTCTTCTGATGCAGGTGAATCTTCGAAACACGGGTGACGTTCGCATAATTCTAGGTGGCGGCCTCTTCACCACCATGGGTGCTTACGCCGCTCTGGCTGCACAGATGACAATGGCAGAGCTTGGGCATGTCTGTGACGCTAATGTTCCAGGTCGCATCAAGATCTTCACTTGGCTAGTACACACGAACAGGATCAACACACGCCAAAACCTCAAGAATAAAAGATCATCGATGACGAAGCTTGCCCTCTTTGTGCCCATATATACTCTGGTAGTCTGGAATCACTAGATCGCCTGTTTTTCCAGTGCACCTTTATGCGGAGGATCTGGCACAGACTTGCTGTCACGCCGACCTGCTCGTCTCATCAACAACACCCCCGCTGCCTGAATCTCTCAAATGTTTTGACATGCTGACGGTCATGTGGAAGATGAGGGATTAATTCTAGGAATGCAAAAGTCTTTGGTAATGAGGTGCTAAACTCCAATGTTGTAATAGCAAATAATTTAGATGACTTTACACTCTGGACCAATCGGCTTAGTAAGCTTATTTCCACCGTTGGCCATAAGCTTCAAAAGTAGTGACCCTAAATCCATGTCCATACGGCCTATCAGTGTGTGTTTGGATGTAACAGGCAGGCTTATCATGCATTCAGATTGTTGGGAGTTTGAATAATGTGTAGGAGCTCCCGTGGTGGTTCTTTCCCCAACTCCTCGAAAAGCATCTGCAAAGAACAAATGGATGAATTAGGTTCCTTCGGCTATGGATTCTCAAACAGATTGCGTTCCTACTCACCAAAATCATCCGGGTGTGGATTTCTTGCCGCTGTGTCAAAGTCTCATTGGCACGACGGAGCTCCTGATTTTCTTGGAATATGTCGGGCATCCGCTGTGTCAATGTCTCATTGGCACGATGGAGCACCTGATTTTCTTGGAATATGTCGGGCATGAAAAAAGGCCACAGCAGGCCACGTCCCGCCGGTGGATTCCCGGCCGCCACGCCGAGGTTGCGTATCTCCGACCGGAGTTTCTCAGCCGCCTCGCCGAGATGCGGAGCCGGCCTGTTGGTGGAGGCTCGCACGGCCGAGACCTTGCCGCCCTCGCCGATCACGTACACGGCGCAGAAGCCCGGCGCGCCCTTGGAGATGGCCGTCGGGATGTCGTTGGCCGCCATGAACCTTCTGCATGCCAAGGGATCCGCCCGCTGCTGCATGCTGTTACGGCCGCGAGAACAAGGACGGACGACGCAAACACGTACACGCGACGGCGATATAAACTCCTTAATTGGAGGTACGTACGTACCTTTGGAAGAGGCCCCTCGCGGTGGCGCCGACGACGAGCTTTTCGACGGCGCCGCGCGACACGAACTCGACGATGGACCTGGCCGCGTCGTCGTGGCCGTCGTCCAAAACCACGTCCTTGCAGTGGATCTGCATGCACCATTACATCAAATTACCTGGTTATGCTCTCTGCATGCATGCACGAAATGAAGTCACGCGCGGCTGCGGCTGCGCCTGCTGCTTGACGACGTGGACGAGAAGGATGGGCTGGGGCTGGATGTTCTTCTTGTTCCCCACGAGAGCCTCCTCCACAGCCCACTTGAACGCTCTCTCGCTGTTCTTGCCATTGTCGACGCACACCGCCACCACCGGAGGCGAGCTCGACGGCACCACTTCCTCATCCCGCTGGTACCTGGACATCCTTCTCCCACCTTCTTCCTCCGGCCAGATTCGGCGAGGATTAATTCTCCAGTTCAAATGGCTCTTGTCATGCATGGATTGATTATTAATGACGCTACATTTCTGGCTTTTTTTAGTACTTCCTCCTTTCTAAAATAGGGTGCGTCTTCGGTTTCACGCTTCAACTTTGACCATAAAGATAACCAACAAGATCGATTGCGGCGGGTATAATTTTTGCTCCGTCGCAGTCGGTCTCGTTAGTTAAATTTATGGTCAAATATTTTGAAACGGAGGGAGTAGCTCTCCGTTTCTTGGCTCGCTATGGATGAGAATTTTGAAATAATAAACAACTGAGATCATTATTTTAAATTCCACTCTTTGGAGGTAATTGAAATGACTTTTGTAAAATGTGAAATCTTTTTTGGAAATATTTGAATCAAATTTTTGGGACATAATTCATATCACTTTATGGAGGCAAGTCCAGCCTTGAACTGATGTTTCTTGACATGTTGCTTAGAGCTGGCCTGATGTCTTTCTTCCTTCTCAGGGTTGTCTTGTCCCCGAAGGTCTTGCCGACCCATTCAGTGACAACAGTCATCATGGTGCCACCGTGAAGTCGATGCAGGCGTACGATGAGGGTCTCAAGCGGGCGGCGTAGCCAAAAGGTCCAGCTCATTGGAGAATGTGCAGGGTTCTTCTTCTTCAGATGCTGGCTGGCCATTGTGGTGCATGCTTTTTCTGCTCTTGGACTACACCCTCCATAGATAGCACCCAGCCTTAATTCCTGTATTGAGGCTTTGCAGTAAGAAAGATGCTATAGTTCACTCCATATGGTAAGTGTGAGTTTATTCCCTTAAACAATCAATCCATCCATTCACATGAATGAAGTAGGTAACGCGGGGGAGAAGACTTGCGTTGATTTAATGAATTTGGTAGCCTCGTGGATGATTATGCTGCTTGATGAAAATCTGTCAACAAAAGGGGCGCAAGAATTTGATGGTATTTTAAGACAACAAGACCCTATAAACGGAAACGCAAGACTCGCTCTGGCTCGTCCACAGAGCTGCAAAGGTACTTGCTGAAGAAATAACACTACCTACGGGAGTTAACTGACGAAACTGAACTAACTGTCGAAACTGAACCTTGATGGCTTAACACTTGGCAACTTCAACCTACATTCTCTGGGAATAAAATGCATGTAGTATGAGAGCCAAAGAAAAGGAAATTTATATAGGAAACCAGCTGTGCAGGAAGTGGGTCTGCTAAAATCCAGAGGCGCGAGGAACGCTGGCATCCCCTGCTTCAACAAAAGTTGAGACCTTCCATCGGTCTGAAGAATTAATATTTACTAGTCGCCACCACACTTGAGTGGCATTACTTAATCTTGTCAAGATTCAGACAGAGTTTGGAGGCAACTCTCGCTTGACATTCTGCCTTGAATTGCTCGGCAAAATCCACATTTTTTACCCTTTTGCGAAACTATTTCAGAATCTGAACCCACTTGTAAACTATTTCACAAAACTAACCCTTTTTTGTAGCGCCCGACACAAAGACGCTAAACATATGCATCTAGCGCCCATCAGCAAGGCGCTAAGGTCCTGCCACGGTGGCGACGCTAGACCCCCACCCGGCCCCACCCAGGTCATCTAGCGCCTAAGGCAAAGGCGCTACACATAAAGGCTTAGCGCCTTTGCCAATGGAGCTACACGCCTATGTAAATTCTAAGTCCCTGTGTTGTTGTAACTTTTACCCGTTTTTCGATGGCGATTGCGTTAGATGCGTTGCTCGGATGAGGTCAACCTCAAAATAAAATTTCTTTCTGTGATGTGCTCTACAATGTTTATTTAGGAAGTTTATTTGTTTGATCTCGTTTGGAAGGTGGAAATGCTTGTTGAACACTGCTACTTTCTGTTTACTGCTAAAACTGTTATTTTGTGCAATGTTTGCTTGATGATGTCATCACATCCATGCATCTTTTGCATATGTTTTCTTCACATGGATTGCTCAGCAATATGTGTAATTTAATATCATGTACTTGTTTATCATGATATCTTGGTGTAGCTTGCTCATGTGTTTTTCCAAAGTAGTGTACCTGTTAATCTGTTCTCCTGAGTTGCGTATAGTTGCATCTTGCTAGCTTTGTATCTTTTGATCCATGCCTCCTATGCTTTCATCCCAATGGAATGCATTGCTCCTTGACATGTCTACTATCATGCTATGCACTGCTATGTCATGTTATCTTTCCTGTACATGAGTATATTGAGGTACCAAAGTGACTACTTGCTGTTTTTGCCAATATCACTGAAAATCTGCCAAGTCTGGAGTATATTTTACCTATCTTGCATGCTTGTTATATAATTATATATGAGTCTTTTGACCACAAGTGTTATATATGGATTGATGAGCATCATGCAGACTCCATGTTCATGTATTGCATTGTCATGTTGTTGTAGTTTAAATATCACGTTTGCTAAATGTTGGAAGATTTTCATTTGCAGACGTAATACATATAGGATATGGAAATACGGGATTATTTGCATTTTTCACGTGGGAAGGAAAAATTGATACGTCGTTGGATCGTAATAAAGGAACGAGTCGGGAGCAGGCAAGCCTCGTCCATTATGTACTCGTCCATTATGTACGCTGGAAGCCGCTAAATAGGAGCTTTTGGCTTCCAAGCCGAAAAAAGCCCAACCAAACACACTTGTATTGGACTCCATTAATCTTTGAACCCCCACAGGCCACTTCATCATGTCCCCAACTCTCTCTCTATTCCAACCCACACTGCGCGCTCTCTAAGAGTATCCCCAACAGACGAAAAATCTTCGTCTGCCCCCGGCGGCATCTGCCATGGGCAGGCGTCGCGTTTCCACTGGTCTGGCGCGAGAGGGCCACACGGTACATGTGTATGTATTTTATTTTCTTCGATGTCTGTATTCATGATTCTCCAGGGGCGGAACCAGTAGTCCAGGTGTGAACAAGCTCTGAAAAAGCTGAAGCCAAGTGACCAAGCAACGGCAATTGTGGTGTGTGTGTGTGACTTTCTAGCACCTTTTGCCAGGTCCAGCAGGTGTGTATGACTTTCTAGCCAATACATGCATGGCAATGTACGGTTTTACTAGGCTCTTGTCATGGGTTAACTCCTCGTTAATTTAATTATCGCTAGTTTACTTGGCCAATACATGCATGCCGCAGAGTGGGAGTGAGACAAGATTTAATTTGGGTCTTTAATTTGGCCACTACTCCCTCTGTAAACTAGTGATCTAAATCATCTTATATTAGTTTACGGAGGGAGTACATGTTTGTAAAACTTACATAACTGAGAAAAAACTAATAAAAAATTAACAAAGAACTAAACATGTTTGCAAAGCTTATAGAACTGACAAAAAACTAACAAGGAATTGACAAAAAACTAAAAAAGTATTGACAAAAAACCGACAAAGAACTAAACATGTAGTGGCCAAAGAACTGACAAAGATTTGACAAAAAACCGACAAAAAACTGATAAAGAACTAAACATGTTTGCAAAGATGATAAAACTGACAAAGAACTAAATATGTTTGCAAACATTATAGAACTGACAAAAAACTAAACGTGTTTGCAAAGATTATAGAACTGGCAAAGAACTAAATATGTTTCCGATTTATAACGCCCACAAATCATCTGAATTTTTACCGGTCCACTAACCAAACCGGGCAACAAGTCAAGTTCCACAGCACACGAGGGCCCTGTCATGCAAAAAAGTTGACTTTGCAGCGTTTAAGGGTCCCTTACCCGTGGAAAAACTGACCAAGCTCTCATGTATGTGTACGCGGTATTTGTTGGTTATCGATTATCTGCGCGTGAGGACGGATTTCGGACGCGGATCACGAGCTAAAGAATAATGGTGAGATAGATGTGTGCAGGTGCCGCCCCGGTCAATATGTCCATTCTCCAGAACAGACGCGCTATATGGGATCCCACGCACTAAAAACGGTCATATAGAGCGCGAGGGTCAAAAAGTCACGCTCTAGCAGGCGCCCTAAATCTTAACGCGCTAAAAAATTGAGCCCGTGCGCTGGCAGAAGCTGGACTAGAGGCTGCATATGTAGTGCACGACGAATAGCCCGCTGCACAATCTAGACACTGGCGCGAACAACCAACTGGCGAAAGTTTCCCCCCGCGAAGCTTTTTTTTTCTCCGTACTCTCCACCGGACCATGGCCATACAAAGGCCAGACCACGACGGCCAGCGGGCGGCGCCGGGCGGCCTCGGGCGCGGCCACGCGCGGCCTCGGGAGGCGTCGGGCGGGGCGGGCCCTTGGCGGCGGCGGGCGTAGCTGGCGGTGAGGGCACGACGGGCGGAGCACGTCGGCGAGCTCGTCCAGGCCGGACAAGCCCGGGGCGAGGCCACGGCCACCAGCGGTGAGCTCATCCAGGCCGGGGCGGCGGGTCGCGGCGGCCACCGGCGGGCGAGCGCGGGGCGAGGCCACGACCACCAGTGGTGAGCTCGTCTAGGCCGGGCTAGCGCGGGTCGCGGCGAGCGGGGCGGGTGGCGCCGGGGCGGGCCAGGATGGCGCGAGGCGGGCGGCGCCGGGGCGGATTGGCCACGCTGGGGCAGTGCGCGACGGCCACGGGCTGGAGGGGCCGGGGCCGGGCTGGGCGGCGCGGCCACGTGCGCGGCCACGGGCGAGGCCGGGCGCGGGCGCGGCCACGGGCTGGAGGGGGCGGGGCTGGACGGCGCCGCCATGGGCGCGGCCACGCCTTGGCGCGGCGGAGGTGCCGGCGGCGTCCAGGCCCGGGCGCAGCGAGCTGCGAGGCGTATTTTTAGCGCTTCCGCTGGAGATGCAAGTTGCGTGGTATAATTTTGGGCATGTGCTAAAGCAATGCATTCATCCGGCGCTTTAAAACGTTATTTTGGCGCTGCATAATATTTTTTAGGGCGCGGAAACGTAGCGCGCCTGTTGGAGATGCTCTAACTAATCAAGAGAGGATGGTGCAGCCTGTGTTGGCACCAATCACCAATAGTATTGTAATTTGGAGAGATTATCTTGATTGGAATTTTATCCTTTCAATTTTGAGAAAATGCTGATTTTTTCTTTCTTCTTGCAAACCTGGAAAAAATGTGCATTGTGACGTAGTACAAAGAGCAATTTTGAGAGACTTGGAGTGGAGTGGAGGGGAAGGTGTTGGGGCCCGGGACGCACATAGAGCAGAGCACCACTGCACTCCACTTGTGCCGGCAGCAGCAGTCTGAATCGTACGTACACGGTGAGATGATGTGATTAGACATGGCGCGTACCACATGCTGCATGCGTTGCAGTGCAATACTGTACGTACTACCAAATGACATTGAGACATCACATGCACTTCAACTTTTCTGTTGTTAGTAGGGTCCAGCCTTGTGTACCCTTTCCAATTAAAACAACAATGCATGTAATCTCCAACTGAGGAGTGGTAATCAGCAAATTAAAATTCTACACATTTAATCCTAACAACTGAGGAGTACAACTTGCATTAGTCCAAGCATAAGGTTAGCGGCCGAATGACTTAACTCTCAATCGCTGGTTAGCTTGGTGAGCGTTCCATGTACATGTGCACAGGCCAAATTAATAATGATGCCCTGCAAAACTCGCACAAGCATGTACATGCCAAATTAATAATGATGCCCTGCAAAACTCGCACAAGCAAGCTCACATGGTTCCTCCTCCGTTGATTCTGCAGTGCATTTACATCTAGATACATTCATTTTAAGACGAGTAATATGGGTCGGAGGAAATAGAAAAAAATTACTACTCTACGGAGAGCCATCAGTTCTAAGAAATGGAGACCAACCACGCAGACATAGGATTTTTTTAAATAATACATTTTTCTAAAAAATTTACAAAAATAATACACCGTCGGCCTCACCGAAGCCGATTGGGCCCAGTCGGCCTGAGCGAAGCTGATTAGATGCTGTCATCCACCTGGGCCAGCAGTCGGCCGTGCCGAGGCCGATAGGAGCCAGTCGACCACAACGGGCCGACAGGGTCCGAGGCGGCCAAGGGTCGGCCCGTGCGCGCACTGGTATACGACGCGTTCCTACAGCCGTGGGCGCCGAATGTGGCGCGGCAGCACGACGCCGCGTGCGCCTCCTTCTTCACCCAGGCGCCGGCGGTGAATGTCGCGTACGAGCATGCCTGGGCTGGCCGGCTGATGGTGCCGGTTGCCACTGGCTCGGCACTGCCGGAGCTGCCGGCCATGCTCGGACCGGACGACGTGCTGTCGTTCTTGGCCAACCCAGACAACTGCCCCGCGTACCTAGATCTGCTGGTGAGCCAGTTCGTGGGCCTCGACGCTGCCGACCACGTCCTCGTCAACTCCTTCCACGAGCTGCAACCACTGGTATGTTCGAAGCTCGTCAGTCACTCTCGCTCTCTACGCGTACCAGTGGCTGTGTATGGCCTCCTGTCGGCCTGGCTGTGGCCGACTGGGTCCTGTCGGCCTCGCCACGGCCGACTGGTGGCCCAGGTGGATGATGGCACCTAATCGGCTTCACCCAGGCCGACTGGGCCCAATCGGGTTCGGTGAGGCCGATGGTGTATTCTTTTTGATTTTTTTTTAAAATCATGCATTATTTTTGTATTTTTCAAAAAAATGTATTATTTAAATAAAAAATCCAGACATAGCGAGTCATTCCCATCACAGCAGAGGCGTTGCTTTTGAAAAAAATGTCTCACAGTTCTGGTGTTGTCAAGGTATGATTAGTGTGCTGCTTGGCGTCGCTATTTTTATCTTTTTTTTAATTAATAACTAGCAGAGTAGCCCGCGCAATGTGTGGGCAACATTTTTATTGTCCTCACATTCTTCATAGTAGAACTATTACCTCATATAGATTCTATATGTTGTCATGCTACTGCAAAGAATACAAAAATTTCCTCTTTTAATTGTCAGTTCTATTTTACAAATGAGTTTCTTATGTGTAGTAAGTGTAAAGAAATTTCATAATGATTTTTTTTTCTTATTTTTATAAAATTTACAAAAATTGGTCTCATCCACACAAAAAATGATGTTGGTGCAAATATACCATATGATGCCTTACATTAATATATTTTTTTCTACAAGTTTCTGTGAACTAATAATGTGCATCATGATTTGCTTGATTGATAGATTTGACATTTGATAACACCAATATATATGTTAATTGATCTTGTAACACTGTGTAATTCATATCATATATTAAATAATTTACTATAGTTTAATTTTTTTTTTATTTTCTTTAGTATTAACTGACCAAGCAATCTATTAGTTTTTGCGTGCGATTGTTAGCATTTGGAATGGTTTCACTCCGTGTGAGAAAACCATTGTTGTACATGACCAGAGAACAAATCTTATCTTCTTGGCGCCTCCTCTAACAAGGAAATTTTTACAAATTTACCCCTTATTTGCATTTTAAACGCAAAATGAATCCAAAATTTAAAATTTTCACAAACTAATCCTTTTTATGGCTCCCGCCTCTATGGCGCCATGCTAGACACCATGGCGCCCTGATAAAAGGCGCCATACAACTCACCACGTCGGACCTGTCAGTGGGCCTGCCAGGACCATGGTGCCTTTATCAATGGCGCCATGCCTTGTACCATGACGCCTTTACTAATGGCGCCATGCTCTCTACCATGGCTCCTTTGTCCAAGGAGTCATGGTACTTAAGTTTAATTTTGATGCATCGTACTATAAACGGCCGCCGATTATTCATACGAACTCCGATTTTGATGTTTTTGGATTCGTTGAACTCGCATTGACGAGGGCCTCATGTTGATATCATTGGATATTTATTTAGAGCATTAAAAAAACCATTTTGATACTTCCCAAATGGCTAAGTCTCGCATCGTAGGTCCTCCGGTTTGACTTCAATTTAATCCCTTTGAACATGTCATTGCCAAGACCATGCACATGCCAACAAACCTAAAAATACCATAAAAAAGAAAAAATAATAAAAAATAAAGCTATGCAATAAAATTATAAAACGTAAAATGTGAGAAACTATGCATTATTGATAAGGAAAATTGGTTGCATATGATATGAGGTATTTTGGCACCAAAATATGCTATGAAAATTGTGCATAAAATTCACTCATCATGCATCAGGCGCTGAGAACTCAGGGTATGAGGTATTTTGGCACCACTTGAAACGCACGCTTTCCCGGGCATTCCAAAAACAAAATCTTAACCTATCCAAAATTGTAAGAGAAGCTTTCATATATCTTAGTTTTTTCAACATAAGAGATATGAAAGCTTCCCTATAATTGAATAACATGAGAGATATGAAAGTTTCCTATAATTGAAGAACATGAGAGATATGAAATCTTCCTATAATTGAAGAACATGAGAGATATGAAAGATCCCCTATGATTGAAGAACATGAGAGATATGGAAGCTCCCCTGCAATTATGTATAGTTTAAGATTTTACTTTAAAAAAATAAATTTATAATTAAATAGATATAGAAAACTCTTCCATGTCACATGGATCTTGGTATAGTGCATCAGAGCAAACATATGAATTAAAGAAGACATGTAGCATATGATTCTTACTTGAGAAAAATATTTACAACAAAATGAAATCATGATGTTAATGAGTGAGATGCATGACGAGTGAATTTTATGCGCAATTTTCATTGCATGACGAGTGAGATACATTAATGAAGACCAACGACGCTATTTTGCTCTCCAATCGTTTTCATCTTCAACACATTAGAGATGATACATCTCCCACCCTTCGCTAGTGGACCCATTCAACCGTTCCTTATTTGATTTGCTTGTAAATAGTCCCGATCCCTGACTCTGTTATTTTCTTCTTAGGTTTGTTATTTTAAGCCTCCATTGGATCTGAATCTAACAGAGTTCTCCCCTCAAGCCGGGCATCTCACTCAGGGTATCTTCCATAAAAAATAAGGCTGGCTTGAATTCCCTGAGCGGATTAGGAGCATACTTGAGTGAGATGCATGATGAGTGAATTTTATGCGCAATTTCATAGCATATTTTGGTGCCAAAATACCTCATATCATATGCAACTAATTTTCCTTATCAATAATGCATAGTTTCTCATATTTTACATTTTATAATTTTATTGCATAGCTTTATTTTTTATTTTTTATTTTTTATGGTATTTTTAGGATTGTTGGCATGTGCATGGTCTTGGCAATGACATGTTCAAAGGGATTAAATCGAAGTCAAATCGGAGGACTTACGATGTGAGACTTAGCCATTTGGGAAGTATCAAAATGGTATTTTTCTTAAATGCTCTAAATAAATATTCAATTATATCAACATGAGGCCCTCGTCAATACGAGTTCAACGAGTCCAAGAACATCAAAATCGAAGTTCGTATGAAGAATCGGCGGCCGTTTATAGTACAAAGCGTCAAAATTAAACTTAAGTACCATGACTCCTTTGTCCAGGGAGTCATGGTATAGAGCATGGCGTCATTAGTAAAGGCGTCATGGTCCTGGCAGGCTCACTTTAAGGCCCGATATGCGGTACTGTTCCAGATCTAGATGTTTCCATCCAGATCCGGCGACGAAGCACATATCGGTCCCACCGCGACATATGACAAAGTCATATGCCCCGGATTTCCAACATGATATCACAACATTACAGATACAAGGATACAACATCTCATACAATTGGCATACAACGTTCTCAAATACAATACAACAGCGGAAGGTACATGTCTGAGTACAGACTACAATCAAATGCCTAGTGGCAAAGAGAAAATCATCGATCCCCATAACCAAACGGGCCAGGCCCTCCGCCGGGATCCGCCTAACTAGTCGTCGACGAGTCTCCACGTGAAACGTCGATCACCGTACCTGTTGTCGATTAAGAACCCTGAAAAGAGTTTGGGGGTAGTATCATAAAATAAAATTGTGAATATTATTGCTTACGCACATCAAAATCTTTTTTAGAGTAGCCGCCCTCCTTAGAGATCGTAGCGTTGTAGATGTACTCGCATACGTAGTATCCACAAAGATTAGTCCCTTCTTGCTGCCACAACCACTTTAAGAGAAATAAAGGTCAATCAAACTGATAATCAAGCATTATATAAATGGTATTGATGAAACTAGCTAGAATCAAAATAATGGGAGATGCGCGGAACTAGCTAGTAATACTTACTTTCGGGCATGTAAATTCCAGCTTCTTCGGCAGTCCCGGAGATTTTGTGGTGAACGTTGTCCAAACCCTGCCAGACATAGAAAATAATTATTACCTAATATCAGGAAATGAACAAAGTTGCCGAAATGCTGCGATAATGATCGATTGCACTTACTTAAGCATTTCAGTGATGATCGCATACGTCTTGGGATCTTTTCGTCTTGAGTCTAACACGGTTACTAGTCCCTCCTCAAGCTTAATCTCTAGGAGAATAAAGTGGAAGCTGCGCACGCATGCATAACTCATCAATTACATTACTATAATCTCGAGTAAATAAAGGAAAACCGAATATGCATAGTATAACACTCACTCGAAGTTGTAAGGAAAGATTATTTTTTGGTTTGTTTTGATGTTGAAGCAACGATTGTAGCAAGTTGGCCTCGGCTTGTTTGGGATTATTTTCCATCGCCCATTCATCAAAGAGATTTAGGTTAATGAACCCAATATTATAGATTTCTCTTTGCTTGCATTCGACGATCTTCAATCTGCATGATATAGTGAATTATATGTACATGCAATGAAAGAGCTGAGCTATATATAGAGAGTTAATTAAAGAAGTAGTACTTACAGACAGTAGCAAGTGACGATTACTTTATCGATGGCCATTGCATTGTAAAGCTGGAATAACTCCTAAAATGGAACACACAACATGTCAATTCCAAGGAGGTCGTGCTTGTCTTTAACCATAAGCAACACATTATCCAACCCAGAGTTCTTGCAGGTGTCCATGTACCACTCATGGAATCTTCGCATCATCGTTGGTAGCTGTTGATCAGGTCTAACGAGAGGATACCCGTGCCGGAATTTGTGTTCGTCCACCTCGAGTCGATCAAATTGTATATCGTCTGGAAGGTAATCACCAGGATTGGTACCGGGCACCATCCCGGCCGGCAGATAATCACCAGGATTGGTACCGGGCACCATCCCGGCCGGCAGATTTGCGATGACGATATCACTAGACACCTGTAGCGGGGGGCACAATTGTTTCGCCTGTTCGCCGAGCTGGGGAATTTTTTCCCTCTTGCAATTTGTTGTTCTCTCCTTTGGTTAGTTGCAGTGCTTCCGGACCGGCGCGTTTCTTGCACTTTCTTTTTAAGAGCGCGGACATGGTTGTCATCCAGCGGAGCCGGTGCTGGTCGCTTCAGGGCATCCAAAGTGCGTTTCAATTTCACCTCATCTATCTTCTCCTTCGGAGGTGGATTTTTCTTTTTAAAAAAGGCATCCACTTCGCCTTTAGAGATCTTCGCGCTTTCCTCATCGCTCCTCTCGTATGGTAACGGCTCAAGAGGCTTGAGAGATGATGGACCGTATTGGAATCGCCTCCCACCATTGGTTGTACTGCTAGACGCCGGAGCGACGGCTGCTATTTTCCTTTGTTGCTTAAGAGGCGCCGGAGCAGCCGGAGCGCCGGTGGCGGCTCTCTTCTGCTTTTGCTGACGAGGCGGAGGAGGAGACGGGCTGCTCGGACGCGCCGACGCAGGCGGAGAAGGAGGCGGAGGAGGAGGCGGAGGAGGAAACGGGCTGCTCGGGCGCACCGACGCAGGCGGAGAAGGAGACGGAGGAGGAGGCGGAGGAGGAGGCGTGCACTGATCAGTCGTCGGAGGAGGATGCGGAGAAGGAGGCGTGCCCTGATCTCTCGCCGGCGGAGGAGGAGGCGGGCCCTTACTCGCCGGAGGAGGAGGAGGCGTAGGTGCCGTCCAGTTCGGAAGCTTGATGAATTCCTTCGGCCATAGACATGAAGTCCTCAGAGCATTCTGCAGGAGATTTTCCCCTTCACCGGTAGGGTAGCCAAGCTCGATCTCCTCATATCCCTCCATTATTTCATCGACCATCACAACGGCATAGCCTTGTGGAATCGGAAGACAGTGAAAAGTTCCGTTGGGTCGAGGAGGTACAACATGGCCGATAGCCACCGTGGGTTTGAATTGCATCAATTGCTTCTTAAGGTGGCATTCTTGAGACTCCGTGATTTCATCCACGGGGTACCTGGAAGCCGTCAAATCAGGTTGCGCAATGACCTCGGTGGAAGCCACACTGCTTCTCCGCTGAGATGGCGGGGTAGCTTCTAGGGTAGCTTCGTCAGCTCGATGCCTCTCCTCTAGCGCTTGTACTCTTGCATGCATGTTCTGTATTTCGCTTTGCTCCTGTTTCCTCTTCCTCTCCCTGCTTTTGTAACCGCCTGCGTCGGGAAACCCATGCTTCCACGGAAGGGAGCCTGCCGTGCCTCGTGTTCGTCCTGGGTGCTCAGGATTCCCGAGGGCCATTGTGAGCTCGTCGTTCTCTTTGTCGGGAACGAACGTCCCTGCCTCCGTTTGGGCGATTAACTCCTCAAGATTGGTGATCGGTACTCTCAGTTGTTCGTTCGTCCAAAAGCACTTCCCTGTTTCAGGGTGCAAGGTTCCCCTAACCCCGAAGAACCAATTCCTTGCATGCTCTGGCCAGTTCAATGTCCCTGGTACGATCCCTTTGTCAAGAAGGTCCTTTTCAGCCTTCTCCCACAACAGTCGGGCTTTATGGTAGCCACCTGACCCCGTGCAGTGGTGATGCTTCTTCTTTGCAGCATTTAGTTTGTTTATCGCTGACATCTTCTTACTCTTCTCCGATGTCTTGTGGGCCACAAATGCGGGCCACTGTTCTCTTATCTTCTCAAATCGGCTGGTGAATGTTGGAGTCTTCTCTTTGTCGACAAACGTTGTTTTTAACTCATTCTTCCACCTCCTGAATAGGTCTGCCATCTTCTTAAGAGCATGAGTCTTGATATTTTGCTCTGTAACTGGTTTTTCCGGATGCTCCTCTTCCGGTAGGGTGAAATTTGCCTTCAGCGCGGTCCAAAGATCATCTTTCTGTCTATCGGTGACAAAAGACACTTCAGGGTCTCCGGCCTTTAGCTTATTCCATTGCTGGATGCTGATCGGGATCATGTCCCTAACAAGAACCCCGCACTGAGCAGAAAATGCATCTTTGGTCCGGCTGGGTTCAATCGGTTGGCCATCTCTATTGATGCCAGTGATCGTGAACCTTTCATCCGGGCGCAACTTTTTCTTTGGGCCTCGTCTCGTTACCGAAGTTTGGCTCGATCCGGATACGGAGGGCTAGAAAAGAAGAAAGAAGAGAGTTAATATGTGTACACAGTCCAAAACAATTAATGCATCAATTAGCTAGTAATCACAGGCTTAATTATTATATATACCTCGCCGGACTTTCCAACAACTCCTTCCTCCGTTCGCTCACAGGAGCCATCATAAGCATGTCCTTCCACCTCCATTGTGCGATCATCGGAGCCTGCTTCACCCTCTTCTTCCTGACCATCGGTGTCGTTCAGAAATTGGAAGACATCACCTCCTACCCGGACGATGTCGCCCACCAACAACGGTCCTTCGCGTATGATTTCCCCCAACATCTCTTCTTGTTCTAAGTTTCTTTGACGACCGTCCATAGTTTCTGCAAAATATTAATTACAACATGACACTTAATATACAAACATGATATATATAGCATGGATATATTAGTGTGCCAAACATACAAGTTTTGCCGAAAAACATGGGGGCATGTGTTGACACCAATTTTTGGCACGACAATAAATCTATATAAGATGGCGCCCTGAGCCAAACATGGGGGCATGATGAAGCCATGGATTTCCCCTCGGTGACCCTCGATCCTCTACCCTAGTTCCCGACCATCGACCCCTCGGTGACCCTCGACCCTTTACCCTAGTTTCCGACCATCGACTTGGTAAATTTGGGTGGCCTCGGCGACACTTAAAAAATGGTGTTTTGGCTCTTGAGAGTCCGGTACTTCTAAAGTTATTCAAAATTCTCAAGTTTGTATACACCATTATTGCAACAATGAATACATAAATCATTTTTTTAATTTTTCAACATTTGTAAATAACATAAGTATTTTGCAAAATTTAACATTGACATCATCTAGCAACAAAATTTAACATTGGCGTCATCTATCAACGGTGTCCACGGCGTCGACGGGGAAGGGGGCAACGGCGGCGGAACAGCGAAGGGGAGAGGGGAAATCGGGTGAGGGACTCACAGTGCTGCCCCCGAGGACGAGCTCGGGAGGTCAGGGAGGCGCCGACGGTAAAGAACGACGGCGAGGCCGTGGCGAGGCCGACGGGGCAAGGCAATGCGGACGGCGGCAGGACCAGGCGTGGTGCTTCATCGCGGCGACGATGACGACGGGCGCGGGCGATGGCGACGGCGACGGAGGGGGCGGCGGGCGGCGTCGTGGCAGCCTGACGGCGTCGATGTCGTCTCCGGCGTCGTCGGGGGCGGCGGGCGGTGTCGGGGCGGAGGTTGGGCAGCCTGACGGCGTCGGTTTCGTCTCCGGCGTCATCGGGGGAAATGGCGAGATTTAGAACTGAAAATTTACAAGTGCCATTTATATACCCAGAGTATTGGTACCGGTTCTTGCAAACAACCGGGACCAATGCCCCCCTTTAGTACCGGTTGATGACACCAACCGGGGCCAAAGGTTTTTTTCAGCAGCCGAAAAGGCGGCAAACAGAGACCTTTGGTTCCGGTTGTGCCACCAACCGAGACTAAAGGGGGGCATTGGCCCCGGTTGGTGGCACGAACCGGTATCAATTCTACCCTTTAGTTCCGGTTGTGCCACCAACCGGAACCAAACGCCTTGTGCCGCGGAGCGGTGGGATGTTTAGTCCCACCTCGCTAGTCGAGGGAGCACCCGAGCGGTTTATAAGCGCTGCTGCGCGTACCGTCTCGAGCTCCTCTCAACTGCAGGCTTTCGGGCCTAATCTGCTACTACTTGCCTGTGGGCCTATTGGGCCTATTGCGGGCCTGAATCCTGGCCCATGGTTGGGTTTCTAATCGTATTCAGGCCGTGGTGGCCCAATTGGTGGCATTTTTTTCTTTTTTCCAGTTTTTGTTTTCTTTTTTGCTTTATTTAATTTTCCAGTTTCTAGCACTACAAATGAACTCCGAAAATGTTGAAACTTGGCATGGTATCATCATTTGACCCACATAGCATGTGCTAAAAAGTTGAGAGGGTTACGACAAAAACTGGAGGTTGGATTTGCGCGTGCTTTTAACCTCACCCGGGTCTGAATCCCACCAATCAGAAAGAAGTAAACGGATCGCGTGTTTCTTTTAAGCGCTTGTGAGTCGTTGGATTCGGCTTGTGAGTCGTTGGATCTGGGAACCGGCCTGTACACAGTTAAGGTCTCGCGCTAGTACCGGTTTGTGCTAGCAACCGGGGCTAAAGAGGCACACGACCCCTATATATATCCCACCTCTCGGACACTCGGTGTGTACGAATACAAATCATTCAGATTGGCCTGCATACGCCCAACGGTGCATTTGATGTGCGGGCACTCACGAGCCACAGTTGGGCTGTATGCAGGCGAAACCGTGTGTTTTGTTGATATATCTAGAAATCCTTCAGTTCATCGACCAAATACAAATCATTCGGATTGACCTGCATACGCCCAACGGTGCATTTGATGTGCGGGCACTCACGAGCCACAGTTGGGCTGTATGCAGGCGAAACCGTGTGTTTTGTTGATATATCTAGAAATCCTTCAGTTCATCGACCAAATACAAATCATTCGGATTGGCCTGCATACGCCCAACGGTGCATTTGATGTGGGGGCACTCACGAGCCACAGTTGGGCTGTATGCAGGCAAAACCGTGTGTTTTGTTGATATATCTAGAAATCCTTCAGTTCATCGAAACTTTTTGTGTGTTCAAAATGAACCATTCAAAGGCATATCATCAATTTTCAACCCTTTCTGACTTCATCTGTCTTCACTTTTTCTTCGCTTGTGTCCTTTGCTTATTGCGCCGTAACCATGGATATTCTTCATCGCTTAACAGGGTGCTTGGATCAGCCTTGACTTTGAAGGGAGGAATTTCATGAAACTTTTCATAATCTTCAGACATGTCTGTCTTGCCCTCCAATCCCACGATGTCTCTTTTTCCTGAAAGAACTATGTGGCGCTTTGGCTCATCGTATGATGTATTCGCTTCCATATCCTTTCTTTTTCTCGGTTTGGTACACATGTCCTTCACATAGAAAACCTGCGCCACATCATTGGCTAGGACGAATGGTTCGTCTGTGTACCCAAGATTGTTCAGATCCACTGTTGTCATTCCTTACTGTGGGTCTACCTGTACCCCGCCTCCTGACAGATTGACCCATTTGCACTTAAACAAAGGGACCTTAAAATCATGTCCGTAGTCAAGTTCCCATATGTCCACTATGTAACCATAATATGTGTCCTTTCCACTCTCGGTTGCTGCATCAAAGCGGACACCACTGTTTTGGTTGGTGCTCTTTTGATCTTGGGCGATCGTGTAAAATGTATTCCCATTTATCTCGTATCCTTTGTAAGTCAATACAGTTGAAGATGGTCCCCTGGACAACGAGAACAGCTCATCAGAAACAGTGTTGTCACCTCTGACACATGTTTCCAACCAATCGCCGAAATTCCTGATGTGTTCATGTGTAATCCAGTCGTCACACTCCTCTGGGTGTTTGGAGCGCAGACTGTTCTTGTGTTCATCGACATACGGGGCCACCAAGATAGAGTTCTATAGAACTGTGTAGTGTGCTTGAGACCAAGAATGTCCGTCCCTGCATATTATTGAGTCCCTTCCAATCGTGCCTTTTCCAGTCAGTCTCCCCTCATACCGCGATTTAGGTAGACCAATCTTCTTAATCCCAGGAATGAAGTCGACACAAAACCCAATGACATCCTCTGTTTGATGGCCCATGGAGATGCTTCCTTCTGGCCTAGCGCGGTTACGGACATATTTCTTTAGAACTCCCATGAACCTCTCAAAGGGGAACATATTGTGTAGAAATACGGGGCCCAGAATGAAAATCTCGTCGACTAGATTAACTAGGACGTGCGTCATGATATTGAAGAAGGATGGTGGGAACACAAGCTCGAAACTGACAAGACATTGCGCCACATCACTCCTTAGCCTTGGTAGGATTTCTGGATCGATCACCTTCTGAGAGATTGCATTGAGAAATGCACATAGCTTAAAAATGGCTAATCGAAAGTTTTCCTGTAGAATCCCCCTCAATGCAACCGGAAGCAGTTGTGTCATAATCACGTGGCAGTCATGAGACTTTAGGTTCTGAAACTTTTTCTCGGCCATATTTATTATTCCCTTTATATTCGACGAGAAGCCAGACGGGACCTTCATACTGAGCAGACATTCAAAGAAGATTTCCTTCTCTTCTTTGGTAAGAGCGTAGCTGGCAGGACCTTCATACTGCTTTGGAGGCATGCCGTCTTTTTCGTGCAAACGTTGCAGGTCCTCCCGTGCCTCCGGTGTATCTTTTGTCTTCCCATACACGCCCAAGAAGCCTAGCAGGTTCACGCAAAGGTTCTTCATCACGTGCATCACGTCGATTGAAGAGCGGACATCTAGGTGTTTCCAGTAGGGTAGGTCCCAAAATATAGATTTCTTCTTCCACATGGGTGCGTGTCCCTCGTCATCATTCGGAACAGATAGTCCGCCGGTACCCTTTCCAAATATGACGTGTAAATCATTGACCATAGCAAGTACGTGATCACCGGTACGCATGACAGGCTTCTTCCGGTGATCTGCCTCGCCTTTGAAATGCTTGCCTTTCTTACGACATTGATGGTTGGTCGGAAGAAATCGACGATGCCCCAGGTACACATTCTTCCTGCATTTGTCCAGGTATATACTTTTGGTGTCATCTAAACAGTGCGTGCATGCGTGGTATCCCTTGTTTGGCTGTCCTGAAAGGTTACTGAGAGCAGGCCAATCATTGATGGTTACAAACAGCAACACATGTAGGTCAAATTCCTCATGTTTGTGCTCATCCCACACACGTACACCGTTTCCATTCCACACCTGTAAAAGTTCTTCAACTAATGGCCTTAGGTACACATCAATGTCGTTGCCGGGTTGCTTAGGGCCTTGGATGAGAACTGGCATCATAATGAACTTCCGCTTCATGCACACCCAAGGAAGAAGGTTATACATACATAGATTCACGGGCCAGGTGCTGTGATTGCTCCTCTGCTCCCCGAAAGGATTAATGCCATCCGCGCTTAAACCAAACCATACGTTCCTTGGGTCATCTCCAAACTCAGCCCGGTACTTTCTCTCGATTTTTCTCCACTGCGACCCATCAGCGGGGTGTCTCAAATTCCCGACTTTCTTATAGTCTTCATCGTGCCATCGCATCAACTTGGCATGCTCTTTGTTCATGAACAGACGTTTCAACCGTGGTATTATAGGAGCATACCACATCACTTTGGCAGGAACCCTCTTCCTGGGGGGCTCTCCGTCAACATCACCAGGGTCATCTCGTCTGATCTTATACCACAATGCACCGCATACCAGGCATGCGTTCAAATCCTCGTACGCACCGCGGTAGAGGGTGCAGTCATTAGGGCATGCATGTATCTTCTGCACCTCCAATCCTAGAGGGCATACGACCTTCTTTGCTGCGTACGTACTGTCAGGCAATTCGTTATCCTTTGGAAGCCTCTTCTTAAATATTTTCAGTACATCCTCAAATCCATTGTCAGGTATACCGTACTTTGCCTTCCACTGCAGCAATTCCAGTACGGTATCGAGCTTTGTGTTGCCATCTTCGCAATTGGGGTACAACCCTTTTTTGTGATCCTCTAACAACCGATCGAACTTCAGCTTCTCCTTTTCACTTTCACACTGTCTCCTTGCATCAACAATGACCCGGCGGAGATCATCATCAGGCACATCGTCCGGTTCCTCTTGATCTTCAGCTGCCCCCGTTGCAGCATCACCGTATTCAGGGGGCACATAGTTTTCATCGTACTCTTCTTCTTCGTCGTCTTCCATCGTAACCCCTATTTCTCCGTGCTTGGTCCAAACATTATAGTGTGGCATGAATCCCTTATAAAGCAGGTGGGCGTGAATGGTTTTCCGGTCAGAGTAAGACTTCGTATTCCCACATATAGAGCATGGACAACACATAAAACCATTCTGCTTGTTTGCCTCAGCCACCTCGAGAAAATCATGCACGCCCTCAATGTACTCGGAGGTGTGTCTATCACCATACATCCATTGCCGGTTCATCTGCGTGCATTAGTGTGTCAAAAACCATTATTACAGAACATCATGAATATATAAGTGACCAAATTAATAGAAGTTTATCATCACATTAAAACCAAAGTACATACATAGTTCTCATTGAACAACATATAGCTCTCCAGAGCATCTAATTAAAACCATACATTGAAACTATGTAAAACATTTCAATGCAACAACAGATGCGATCATAATCGCAACCAAGGTAACAATTGATCCAATGGCATATTTTCTAAACTTTCTAATCTTCAAGCGCATTGCATCCGTCTTGATCTTGTGACCTTCTACGACATCCGCAACATGCAACTCCAATATCATCTTCTCTTCTTCAACTCTTTTAAATTTTTCTTTTAAATACTCGTTTTCTTCTTCAACTAAATTTAACCTCTCGACAAGAGGGTCGTATGTAATATCCGGTTCACATACCTCCTAGATAAATACATCTATGTCAAGTTGGTGTCGGCATAATTACCATAAACACTAAATGAAAGAAATAGTTATAAAAGATAATATATACCACATCCGAATCATAGAGAGGACGAGGGCCGACGGGGGCGGATACCAAAACCATCGCACTATATAATAACAAGCAATAATACAAGTAATAAAATTAGACAATTATCTATCTAATCATACAAGTAAGATTTTTTTTCTTTTATAAAGAAGATAAGAACAAGAGGCTCACCACGGTGGTGCCGGCGACGAGATCGGCGCGGGCAATCGACGGTGGTGAAGACGGGGATGGGACGTGACGGACCGCTAAATCTGGACAAATCTTAAGAAAAATGGAGCTTGGAAGTCGAGTTTGGAGAGGAGAAAGCTTAAGTAGTGTGTCTCGGGCATTTCATCGAACACCTCATGTGCATAAGAGGTGAGCTAGAGCACCACAAAGCCCTCCCCTTGCCCTCCTCGAAAAAATAGAGCACCAGTGGAGTGCTCTGCTCGCCGGCGAGGGGTATATATAACCAAATCATTAGTCCCGGTTTGTGGCTGGAACCAGTACTAATGGCCAGCCTTTCGTTCCGGGTTGAGCCACAAACCGGGACTAGTGGTTGTGGGCCAGGAGCGAGGCCCATTGATCCCGGTTCTTGTCTAGAACCGGGACATATGCCCCAGACGAACCAGGACCAATGCTCCACGAGGCCCGGCCGGCCCCCGGGCGCACGAACCGGGACGTATGACCCCCATGGGTTCCGGTTCGTGGAAGAACCGGGACAAATCGGCTGGAGAGGCCTGAACCAAAGCCCTGTTTTCTACTAGTGTGAAGATACCAAGGTTTGTCTCCAGTAGGACTCCAGAGATGATAAGTAGGTGTCAGCGGCGCAACTGACGTGGACCTGCACACAGACACAGATAACTTTGTTCCCAACGAAGTTCAGAGAGGTTTTCTATCTCTCCGGTCTTGTTGTTCACAAAGGGTAAAACGCAAGGGATAATGATAGCAACTAAAAGTAAAAGCAGGAAAGTAAATATAGCGTGGAAACAGTAATAAGGATATGGACCGGGATACATGATGTTCACTAGTGATGTCTCTCTCCCAAAAGACGATAAAACTGCTATGCGAGGTAAACAAATTACAGAAGGGCAATTGACATAATTATGAACGCACCGCAATGCTAACTATGCTACAAAAGAAAGGAAGAGGCTCAAAAGCACGGGTAGTACGCCAAAATAAGTAGACCGTAATCCAACTGCATCTACTACTAATCATCCACCTTGAGATATCTATCCAGAACATCTCGCTGGTATTAAGTTGCGAGCCCAACCCAAAGTGTAAACCCAAAGCAACAGACAACTGCATTAAAAAGAACTTTGCATAAAGTAAACAATCCTTGTAACCGCGGTTACAAGCACCATTGTTTTCCCCCTTGTGGCAACAACACACTGTCATGCCAATTGCGTAGCCTTTATTCCCGATTAGATCGCGGGCTAGCGCAGGACAACATGTCGAGGCGGCCAGTGCACGTAGCGAGCGCATGTCAATGGGACACAACGATCAACTCGCGGGTTAGCGCGGGACAACAGGTCTAGGCGGCCAACGCAAACAGCGAGCGCAGCGGTGAACGCACGTCAGCGGGACGCGACGATCAACTCGCGGGCTGGTGCATGACAACAGGTTAAGTCGGCCAGCGTAATCAGCTCACAGTTCATATATGGAAAGATAAGCAATGTGCAAGCGTACATCAGGCACGCGTATGGAGCCGATGATAGATGTCATCTGGACAACGTGTGCAGACTTGAGAAAGGAGAAGAAAAAATCGTGCATCATCGGGACGGCACGATGTGTGTACATCGGGTACATCACAACTGTCCCGTAAACATCCGATGCATCGCGACGCTACGTAGTGCGGAGCTCATTGTGTGGCTTGGCGGCTCGGCCGACCGGGCAACACACGATGAACGACTCTACGGTAGCCAACGACGATGCCATGCTCATCAGGAGCACGTGTACATCAGGTACATGGATGAAATAAAAATTCATGTGTACATCAGGTACATCACGGTGGTGTCGTGCTCATCTGGATCATGCATATGCACCGTATTTTTATGATGTAGATAGTAAAAATTCTCTTGATGCAAGATCGATCGGCATTATGCCGGCAACATCGGGTCTGCTTCGATCAAGCGAGAAAAAACCACATCATAGATCGAATAAATCCGGAAGAAGGCAAGAACGGAATCAAGACAGATGTAAAACCGTTGTTGCGATCGGATCTAGATTGTACCTCCGCAATGAACGACGAGAGCCTGCTTGATGGAGGCTCGAGGCAGATCAGTCGGCGGAGCTCGTGCTGATAACGTGTTCCGCAACCTTTGCCGACGAGTCCGGTCCAAGGGCGTGGAGCGGGAGCGTAGTCGAAGTAGTCGTACATGCGGCACAATCTCAATATATATTATCTTCCTGTCACATGTTGTTCTCAATATATACTATCTTCCTGTCACATGATCAAATGCTAGAAAATTAAGGAAAGGCCATGTCAAAAAATTAGTCAAATTCCTTGCAAGTTTGATGAGCTAATTAAGTTGATTTTGCTTCCAATTGGTCTCAATAATCTGGCTTCTCTAAGTATATAGTATCTTCCTGTGACATGTGCAAGTGCTATAAAATTAAGAGTATTCCATGTCAAAAAAATTGGTCACGTTCCTTGAACTAATATGCAGTTCTACCTCAAATAATTAAAAAATATGCATTCGACCATACATTGTTCTGATTAATAAATTCCTTCAATCATTTTCATATTGATCATTGCATCCAGTATCCAGTACAAAATCTCCGCAGCAACGCGCGGGGTATCACCTAGTTATCATAATTAGAAGATACAAATCTCTTGGCTGACCAATAAAATTCTATCAACATAAAGGAGTGAAGCTTACTCCCTCTCGCCTTATGGTACTATTGTACCAATGATTGTCTTAGTACACAAATGTGTTTCTTTAGTTAACAACAGTGTCTTCAGTGGAGGAGACAGTCACATCAGTGACATAAGAATTGGCACCTCGCAATGATACTGAGTAGGTCTGCTTCACCACTTTGTAACGCCCCAAAATCGATTCTATTTGGATCGTTGCTATCTCCCGCCAAAATCCAATAGAAACGGCCATGCAACGCCCCACCAGTCCTTTCTTGGGTGCAATTAGTAATATCACAACAGTTTACAAATGATCCACAAGACTTTTATACAACAACAACTGCAATCAAGAATACAAATTGATACAGCAGAAAGATACAAATAAAGCAAAAAAGTATCAAAGTACGGAAGATCCAAATTGAGCTAAGAGCCCTGAAGAATAACCAAGCGCTCATGACCAACCCTGCCCAGGCCAAGCCGGAAGGGTAACCTTGCTAAAATCGTCAATCACATATCTGTCAAATCAAAGGGTGCCGACAGACTGAATGTTGGCCGGAAGAAACCCATAGCTTCGTTGTGACCAGCCTCTTGTCTGATTGTCCAAGGAATGTTTTTATATGAATAAAGCTCTCTGATTTACCCTAAAAAATTAGGCTAACATCTCTCACGTTTTTTTAGTTATACTTAATATTGGCTAAATATTTGGATTTTAACATGAGGGCAAAACTATCTTTCCATGTCTCGTGTAACACTGTTAGTGAACAAAATACACGAAAATGTCATATAAGGAATAAAATTTACCGCTAGTGTCAAATAGGAAAGATAATATTTTTTGGGGCCAAATAAGGAAGCGCATTTAAAAAAATGGTCAAATAAGGAATTCTCTCCCTCCCGGGACACATCAGTGGTATCGATTTTTGGGCTCAGCTTGAAGGTTATCACAGAGCGGTCTAAAATTGAACAATCAATGATAGTGTGTCCTGATGTTTAAAATCAACCGAATGTAATCACCGATAGATCACTATATTTGATCCATATGTATAGTCCATTTAAATCTCACACTTTGGTTTTTCCACCTTTCAATGTTGTTAACTATGTGTGGCCTTTTATAAATATATCATTATTAAATTGCATACCCTTGATGCCGCCATCCAGCCCTCCCTTCTGCCGGCCTCACTATTATCACTCCCATACCTCCGGCCGCTCTCTCATCATCCTGACGCGGCCGCTAGCATGCTGCTTAGCCGGCTACATGGTCTTCTCCCATTCGATTGTTCTGGCCATGCCGTGCGATGACGGGTCTCCTGCACCGACGCGCACTGTTGTAGACCCAGGAGTCATAGGTGTGTTTGTGTCGGGGTTGCTCTGCCTTGCCTCCCATCGTGTCTTCCGCTCCTCCGCGTGTGGTCTTAGACCTGACATGCACTGAAATGTTCTTCGGTTGTGGTTCCGCCCATGGTGGTGAGCTTCATTTCCTTGTATTAATATTGCAATTTCAATTATGCTATGCATGTCATGAATGATTTAGTTATAATTTTAGTAGAGCCTTATACTTTATTTTGTTGCTATCAATCTTACGTGCTCAATATGTTTGTGTTATATGTGACAATGTAGTGACGAATATGTTAGAAAATATTATATATTATTCAAGTCATATGTGAGAATGTATCCATGAAACTTCGGATCAATGCAACCGTCCATGTTTCTACCAGCTTTTTTTCTATTATGGATGACTTTGCATGGAAAATGTACTGAGCTGCTGCTTCATCACTCGTGGGAAGTTCAAGTCGGAGGACGGGAGGCAAATGACTCGTGTCATCATGGCACAATAACACTGTGTTTTTAGGTCCATGGGTTGACTCTACGCATTTATTAGATCGATCTGTTAAAGAAGTTCTTGTATGACATTAATTAAAGTGGAAATCAATTGCAAATTTGGTTTATGTTCATGTTCATTCACTAAGAATTAGAAAAGATGATGGCATTAAAAAATGAAACATATTTAATTAATCACTGCAAAAATAATTAAATAAAATTTGACCATCTTGAGAGTTCATTAATATCCATCGTGTAAGGACGTGAAAAATGAGTTGATTGTTCCTAGTCCGCATATTTATGTTGGAGTAGAGAGTTGGTTGGTAAAGAGGGCTTCTAGGTGAATCTTTGCGTCTTCTTCTGATGCAGGTGAATCTTCGAAACACGGGTGACGTTCGCATAATTCTAGGTGGCGGCCTCTTCACCACCATGGGTGCTTACGCCGCTCTGGCTGCACAGATGACAATGGCAGAGCTTGGGCATGTCTGTGACGCTAATGTTCCAGGTCGCATCAAGATCTTCACTTGGCTAGTACACACGAACAGGATCAACACACGCCAAAACCTCAAGAATAAAAGATCATCGATGACGAAGCTTGCCCTCTTTGTGCCCATATATACTCTGGTAGTCTGGAATCACTAGATCGCCTGTTTTTCCAGTGCACCTTTATGCGGAGGATCTGGCACAGACTTGCTGTCACGCCGACCTGCTCGTCTCATCAACAACACCCCCGCTGCCTGAATCTCTCAAATGTTTTGACATGCTGACGGTCATGTGGAAGATGAGGGATTAATTCTAGGAATGCAAAAGTCTTTGGTAATGAGGTGCTAAACTCCAATGTTGTAATAGCAAATAATTTAGATGACTTTACACTCTGGACCAATCGGCTTAGTAAGCTTATTTCCACCGTTGGCCATAAGCTTCAAAAGTAGTGACCCTAAATCCATGTCCATACGGCCTATCAGTGTGTGTTTGGATGTAACAGGCAGGCTTATCATGCATTCAGATTGTTGGGAGTTTGAATAATGTGTAGGAGCTCCCGTGGTGGTTCTTTCCCCAACTCCTCGAAAAGCATCTGCAAAGAACAAATGGATGAATTAGGTTCCTTCGGCTATGGATTCTCAAACAGATTGCGTTCCTACTCACCAAAATCATCCGGGTGTGGATTTCTTGCCGCTGTGTCAAAGTCTCATTGGCACGACGGAGCTCCTGATTTTCTTGGAATATGTCGGGCATCCGCTGTGTCAATGTCTCATTGGCACGATGGAGCACCTGATTTTCTTGGAATATGTCGGGCATGAAAAAAGGCCACAGCAGGCCACGTCCCGCCGGTGGATTCCCGGCCGCCACGCCGAGGTTGCGTATCTCCGACCGGAGTTTCTCAGCCGCCTCGCCGAGATGCGGAGCCGGCCTGTTGGTGGAGGCTCGCACGGCCGAGACCTTGCCGCCCTCGCCGATCACGTACACGGCGCAGAAGCCCGGCGCGCCCTTGGAGATGGCCGTCGGGATGTCGTTGGCCGCCATGAACCTTCTGCATGCCAAGGGATCCGCCCGCTGCTGCATGCTGTTACGGCCGCGAGAACAAGGACGGACGACGCAAACACGTACACGCGACGGCGATATAAACTCCTTAATTGGAGGTACGTACGTACCTTTGGAAGAGGCCCCTCGCGGTGGCGCCGACGACGAGCTTTTCGACGGCGCCGCGCGACACGAACTCGACGATGGACCTGGCCGCGTCGTCGTGGCCGTCGTCCAAAACCACGTCCTTGCAGTGGATCTGCATGCACCATTACATCAAATTACCTGGTTATGCTCTCTGCATGCATGCACGAAATGAAGTCACGCGCGGCTGCGGCTGCGCCTGCTGCTTGACGACGTGGACGAGAAGGATGGGCTGGGGCTGGATGTTCTTCTTGTTCCCCACGAGAGCCTCCTCCACAGCCCACTTGAACGCTCTCTCGCTGTTCTTGCCATTGTCGACGCACACCGCCACCACCGGAGGCGAGCTCGACGGCACCACTTCCTCATCCCGCTGGTACCTGGACATCCTTCTCCCACCTTCTTCCTCCGGCCAGATTCGGCGAGGATTAATTCTCCAGTTCAAATGGCTCTTGTCATGCATGGATTGATTATTAATGACGCTACATTTCTGGCTTTTTTTAGTACTTCCTCCTTTCTAAAATAGGGTGTGTCTTCGGTTTCACGCTTCAACTTTGACCATAAAGATAACCAACAAGATCGATTGCGGCGGGTATAATTTTTGCTCCGTCGCAGTCGGTCTCGTTAGTTAAATTTATGGTCAAATATTTTGAAACGGAGGGAGTAGCTCTCCGTTTCTTGGCTCGCTATGGATGAGAATTTTGAAATAATAAACAACTGAGATCATTATTTTAAATTCCACTCTTTGGAGGTAATTGAAATGACTTTTGTAAAATGTGAAATCTTTTTTGGAAATATTTGAATCAAATTTTTGGGACATAATTCATATCACTTTATGGAGGCAAGTCCAGCCTTGAACTGATGTTTCTTGACATGTTGCTTAGAGCTGGCCTGATGTCTTTCTTCCTTCTCAGGGTTGTCTTGTCCCCGAAGGTCTTGCCGACCCATTCAGTGACAACAGTCATCATGGTGCCACCGTGAAGTCGATGCAGGCGTACGATGAGGGTCTCAAGCGGGCGGCGTAGCCAAAAGGTCCAGCTCATTGGAGAATGTGCAGGGTTCTTCTTCTTCAGATGCTGGCTGGCCATTGTGGTGCATGCTTTTTCTGCTCTTGGACTACACCCTCCATAGATAGCACCCAGCCTTAATTCCTGTATTGAGGCTTTGCAGTAAGAAAGATGCTATAGTTCACTCCATATGGTAAGTGTGAGTTTATTCCCTTAAACAATCAATCCATCCATTCACATGAATGAAGTAGGTAACGCGGGGGAGAAGACTTGCGTTGATTTAATGAATTTGGTAGCCTCGTGGATGATTATGCTGCTTGATGAAAATCTGTCAACAAAAGGGGCGCAAGAATTTGATGGTATTTTAAGACAACAAGACCCTATAAACGGAAACGCAAGACTCGCTCTGGCTCGTCCACAGAGCTGCAAAGGTACTTGCTGAAGAAATAACACTACCTACGGGAGTTAACTGACGAAACTGAACTAACTGTCGAAACTGAACCTTGATGGCTTAACACTTGGCAACTTCAACCTACATTCTCTGGGAATAAAATGCATGTAGTATGAGAGCCAAAGAAAAGGAAATTTATATAGGAAACCAGCTGTGCAGGAAGTGGGTCTGCTAAAATCCAGAGGCGCGAGGAACGCTGGCATCCCCTGCTTCAACAAAAGTTGAGACCTTCCATCGGTCTGAAGAATTAATATTTACTAGTCGCCACCACACTTGAGTGGCATTACTTAATCTTGTCAAGATTCAGACAGAGTTTGGAGGCAACTCTCGCTTGACATTCTGCCTTGAATTGCTCGGCAAAATCCACATTTTTTACCCTTTTGCGAAACTATTTCAGAATCTGAACCCACTTGTAAACTATTTCACAAAACTAACCCTTTTTTGTAGCGCCCGACACAAAGACGCTAAACATATGCATCTAGCGCCCATCAGCAAGGCGCTAAGGTCCTGCCACGGTGGCGACGCTAGACCCCCACCCGGCCCCACCCAGGTCATCTAGCGCCTAAGGCAAAGGCGCTACACATAAAGGCTTAGCGCCTTTGCCAATGGAGCTACACGCCTATGTAAATTCTAAGTCCCTGTGTTGTTGTAACTTTTACCCGTTTTTCGATGGCGATTGCGTTAGATGCGTTGCTCGGATGAGGTCAACCTCAAAATAAAATTTCTTTCTGTGATGTGCTCTACAATGTTTATTTAGGAAGTTTATTTGTTTGATCTCGTTTGGAAGGTGGAAATGCTTGTTGAACACTGCTACTTTCTGTTTACTGCTAAAACTGTTATTTTGTGCAATGTTTGCTTGATGATGTCATCACATCCATGCATCTTTTGCATATGTTTTCTTCACATGGATTGCTCAGCAATATGTGTAATTTAATATCATGTACTTGTTTATCATGATATCTTGGTGTAGCTTGCTCATGTGTTTTTCCAAAGTAGTGTACCTGTTAATCTGTTCTCCTGAGTTGCGTATAGTTGCATCTTGCTAGCTTTGTATCTTTTGATCCATGCCTCCTATGCTTTCATCCCAATGGAATGCATTGCTCCTTGACATGTCTACTATCATGCTATGCACTGCTATGTCATGTTATCTTTCCTGTACATGAGTATATTGAGGTACCAAAGTGACTACTTGCTGTTTTTGCCAATATCACTGAAAATCTGCCAAGTCTGGAGTATATTTTACCTATCTTGCATGCTTGTTATATAATTATATATGAGTCTTTTGACCACAAGTGTTATATATGGATTGATGAGCATCATGCAGACTCCATGTTCATGTATTGCATTGTCATGTTGTTGTAGTTTAAATATCACGTTTGCTAAATGTTGGAAGATTTTCATTTGCAGACGTAATACATATAGGATATGGAAATACGGGATTATTTGCATTTTTCACGTGGGAAGGAAAAATTGATACGTCGTTGGATCGTAATAAAGGAACGAGTCGGGAGCAGGCAAGCCTCGTCCATTATGTACTCGTCCATTATGTACGCTGGAAGCCGCTAAATAGGAGCTTTTGGCTTCCAAGCCGAAAAAAGCCCAACCAAACACACTTGTATTGGACTCCATTAATCTTTGAACCCCCACAGGCCACTTCATCATGTCCCCAACTCTCTCTCTATTCCAACCCACACTGCGCGCTCTCTAAGAGTATCCCCAACAGACGAAAAATCTTCGTCTGCCCCCGGCGGCATCTGCCATGGGCAGGCGTCGCGTTTCCACTGGTCTGGCGCGAGAGGGCCACACGGTACATGTGTATGTATTTTATTTTCTTCGATGTCTGTATTCATGATTCTCCAGGGGCGGAACCAGTAGTCCAGGTGTGAACAAGCTCTGAAAAAGCTGAAGCCAAGTGACCAAGCAACGGCAATTGTGGTGTGTGTGTGTGACTTTCTAGCACCTTTTGCCAGGTCCAGCAGGTGTGTATGACTTTCTAGCCAATACATGCATGGCAATGTACGGTTTTACTAGGCTCTTGTCATGGGTTAACTCCTCGTTAATTTAATTATCGCTAGTTTACTTGGCCAATACATGCATGCCGCAGAGTGGGAGTGAGACAAGATTTAATTTGGGTCTTTAATTTGGCCACTACTCCCTCTGTAAACTAGTGATCTAAATCATCTTATATTAGTTTACGGAGGGAGTACATGTTTGTAAAACTTACATAACTGAGAAAAAACTAATAAAAAATTAACAAAGAACTAAACATGTTTGCAAAGCTTATAGAACTGACAAAAAACTAACAAGGAATTGACAAAAAACTAAAAAAGTATTGACAAAAAACCGACAAAGAACTAAACATGTAGTGGCCAAAGAACTGACAAAGATTTGACAAAAAACCGACAAAAAACTGATAAAGAACTAAACATGTTTGCAAAGATGATAAAACTGACAAAGAACTAAATATGTTTGCAAACATTATAGAACTGACAAAAAACTAAACGTGTTTGCAAAGATTATAGAACTGGCAAAGAACTAAATATGTTTCCGATTTATAACGCCCACAAATCATCTGAATTTTTACCGGTCCACTAACCAAACCGGGCAACAAGTCAAGTTCCACAGCACACGAGGGCCCTGTCATGCAAAAAAGTTGACTTTGCAGCGTTTAAGGGTCCCTTACCCGTGGAAAAACTGACCAAGCTCTCATGTATGTGTACGCGGTATTTGTTGGTTATCGATTATCTGCGCGTGAGGACGGATTTCGGACGCGGATCACGAGCTAAAGAATAATGGTGAGATAGATGTGTGCAGGTGCCGCCCCGGTCAATATGTCCATTCTCCAGAACAGACGCGCTATATGGGATCCCACGCACTAAAAACGGTCATATAGAGCGCGAGGGTCAAAAAGTCGCGCTCCAGCAGGCGCCCTAAATCTTAACGCGCTAAAAAATTGAGCCCGTGCGCTGGCAGAAGCTGGACTAGAGGCTGCATATGTAGTGCACGACGAATAGCCCGCTGCACAATCTAGACACTGGCGCGAACAACCAACTGGCGAAAGTTTCCCCCCGCGAAGCTTTTTTTTTCTCCGTACTCTCCACCGGACCATGGCCATACAAAGGCCAGACCACGACGGCCAGCGGGCGGCGCCGGGCGGCCTCGGGCGCGGCCACGCGCGGCCTCGGGAGGCGTCGGGCGGGGCGGGCCCTTGGCGGCGGCGGGCGTAGCTGGCGGTGAGGGCACGACGGGCGGAGCACGTCGGCGAGCTCGTCCAGGCCGGACAAGCCCGGGGCGAGGCCACGGCCACCAGCGGTGAGCTCATCCAGGCCGGGGCGGCGGGTCGCGGCGGCCACCGGCGGGCGAGCGCGGGGCGAGGCCACGACCACCAGTGGTGAGCTCGTCTAGGCCGGGCTAGCGCGGGTCGCGGCGAGCGGGGCGGGTGGCGCCGGGGCGGGCCAGGATGGCGCGAGGCGGGCGGCGCCGGGGCGGATTGGCCACGCTGGGGCAGTGCGCGACGGCCACGGGCTGGAGGGGCCGGGGCCGGGCTGGGCGGCGCGGCCACGTGCGCGGCCACGGGCGAGGCCGGGCGCGGGCGCGGCCACGGGCTGGAGGGGGCGGGGCTGGACGGCGCCGCCATGGGCGCGGCCACGCCTTGGCGCGGCGGAGGTGCCGGCGGCGTCCAGGCCCGGGCGCAGCGAGCTGCGAGGCGTATTTTTAGCGCTTCCGCTGGAGATGCAAGTTGCGTGGTATAATTTTGGGCATGTGCTAAAGCAATGCATTCATCCGGCGCTTTAAAACGTTATTTTGGCGCTGCATAATATTTTTTAGGGCGCGGAAACGTAGCGCGCCTGTTGGAGATGCTCTAACTAATCAAGAGAGGATGGTGCAGCCTGTGTTGGCACCAATCACCAATAGTATTGTAATTTGGAGAGATTATCTTGATTGGAATTTTATCCTTTCAATTTTGAGAAAATGCTGATTTTTTCTTTCTTCTTGCAAACCTGGAAAAAATGTGCATTGTGACGTAGTACAAAGAGCAATTTTGAGAGACTTGGAGTGGAGTGGAGGGGAAGGTGTTGGGGCCCGGGACGCACATAGAGCAGAGCACCACTGCACTCCACTTGTGCCGGCAGCAGCAGTCTGAATCGTACGTACACGGTGAGATGATGTGATTAGACATGGCGCGTACCACATGCTGCATGCGTTGCAGTGCAATACTGTACGTACTACCAAATGACATTGAGACATCACATGCACTTCAACTTTTCTGTTGTTAGTAGGGTCCAGCCTTGTGTACCCTTTCCAATTAAAACAACAATGCATGTAATCTCCAACTGAGGAGTGGTAATCAGCAAATTAAAATTCTACACATTTAATCCTAACAACTGAGGAGTACAACTTGCATTAGTCCAAGCATAAGGTTAGCGGCCGAATGACTTAACTCTCAATCGCTGGTTAGCTTGGTGAGCGTTCCATGTACATGTGCACAGGCCAAATTAATAATGATGCCCTGCAAAACTCGCACAAGCATGTACATGCCAAATTAATAATGATGCCCTGCAAAACTCGCACAAGCAAGCTCACATGGTTCCTCCTCCGTTGATTCTGCAGTGCATTTACATCTAGATACATTCATTTTAAGACGAGTAATATGGGTCGGAGGAAATAGAAAAAAATTACTACTCTACGGAGAGCCATCAGTTCTAAGAAATGGAGACCAACCACGCAGACATAGGATTTTTTTAAATAATACATTTTTCTAAAAAATTTACAAAAATAATACACCGTCGGCCTCACCGAAGCCGATTGGGCCCAGTCGGCCTGAGCGAAGCTGATTAGATGCTGTCATCCACCTGGGCCAGCAGTCGGCCGTGCCGAGGCCGATAGGAGCCAGTCGACCACAACGGGCCGACAGGGTCCGAGGCGGCCAAGGGTCGGCCCGTGCGCGCACTGGTATACGACGCGTTCCTACAGCCGTGGGCGCCGAATGTGGCGCGGCAGCACGACGCCGCGTGCGCCTCCTTCTTCACCCAGGCGCCGGCGGTGAATGTCGCGTACGAGCATGCCTGGGCTGGCCGGCTGATGGTGCCGGTTGCCACTGGCTCGGCACTGCCGGAGCTGCCGGCCATGCTCGGACCGGACGACGTGCTGTCGTTCTTGGCCAACCCAGACAACTGCCCCGCGTACCTAGATCTGCTGGTGAGCCAGTTCGTGGGCCTCGACGCTGCCGACCACGTCCTCGTCAACTCCTTCCACGAGCTGCAACCACTGGTATGTTCGAAGCTCGTCAGTCACTCTCGCTCTCTACGCGTACCAGTGGCTGTGTATGGCCTCCTGTCGGCCTGGCTGTGGCCGACTGGGTCCTGTCGGCCTCGCCACGGCCGACTGGTGGCCCAGGTGGATGATGGCACCTAATCGGCTTCACCCAGGCCGACTGGGCCCAATCGGGTTCGGTGAGGCCGATGGTGTATTCTTTTTGATTTTTTTTTAAAATCATGCATTATTTTTGTATTTTTCAAAAAAATGTATTATTTAAATAAAAAATCCAGACATAGCGAGTCATTCCCATCACAGCAGAGGCGTTGCTTTTGAAAAAAATGTCTCACAGTTCTGGTGTTGTCAAGGTATGATTAGTGTGCTGCTTGGCGTCGCTATTTTTATCTTTTTTTTAATTAATAACTAGCAGAGTAGCCCGCGCAATGTGTGGGCAACATTTTTATTGTCCTCACATTCTTCATAGTAGAACTATTACCTCATATAGATTCTATATGTTGTCATGCTACTGCAAAGAATACAAAAATTTCCTCTTTTAATTGTCAGTTCTATTTTACAAATGAGTTTCTTATGTGTAGTAAGTGTAAAGAAATTTCATAATGATTTTTTTTTCTTATTTTTATAAAATTTACAAAAATTGGTCTCATCCACACAAAAAATGATGTTGGTGCAAATATACCATATGATGCCTTACATTAATATATTTTTTTCTACAAGTTTCTGTGAACTAATAATGTGCATCATGATTTGCTTGATTGATAGATTTGACATTTGATAACACCAATATATATGTTAATTGATCTTGTAACACTGTGTAATTCATATCATATATTAAATAATTTACTATAGTTTAATTTTTTTTTTATTTTCTTTAGTATTAACTGACCAAGCAATCTATTAGTTTTTGCGTGCGATTGTTAGCATTTGGAATGGTTTCACTCCGTGTGAGAAAACCATTGTTGTACATGACCAGAGAACAAATCTTATCTTCTTGGCGCCTCCTCTAACAAGGAAATTTTTACAAATTTACCCCTTATTTGCATTTTAAACGCAAAATGAATCCAAAATTTAAAATTTTCACAAACTAATCCTTTTTATGGCTCCCGCCTCTATGGCGCCATGCTAGACACCATGGCGCCCTGATAAAAGGCGCCATACAACTCACCACGTCGGACCTGTCAGTGGGCCTGCCAGGACCATGGTGCCTTTATCAATGGCGCCATGCCTTGTACCATGACGCCTTTACTAATGGCGCCATGCTCTCTACCATGGCTCCTTTGTCCAAGGAGTCATGGTACTTAAGTTTAATTTTGATGCATCGTACTATAAACGGCCGCCGATTATTCATACGAACTCCGATTTTGATGTTTTTGGATTCGTTGAACTCGCATTGACGAGGGCCTCATGTTGATATCATTGGATATTTATTTAGAGCATTAAAAAAACCATTTTGATACTTCCCAAATGGCTAAGTCTCGCATCGTAGGTCCTCCGGTTTGACTTCAATTTAATCCCTTTGAACATGTCATTGCCAAGACCATGCACATGCCAACAAACCTAAAAATACCATAAAAAAGAAAAAATAATAAAAAATAAAGCTATGCAATAAAATTATAAAACGTAAAATGTGAGAAACTATGCATTATTGATAAGGAAAATTGGTTGCATATGATATGAGGTATTTTGGCACCAAAATATGCTATGAAAATTGTGCATAAAATTCACTCATCATGCATCAGGCGCTGAGAACTCAGGGTATGAGGTATTTTGGCACCACTTGAAACGCACGCTTTCCCGGGCATTCCAAAAACAAAATCTTAACCTATCCAAAATTGTAAGAGAAGCTTTCATATATCTTAGTTTTTTCAACATAAGAGATATGAAAGCTTCCCTATAATTGAATAACATGAGAGATATGAAAGTTTCCTATAATTGAAGAACATGAGAGATATGAAATCTTCCTATAATTGAAGAACATGAGAGATATGAAAGATCCCCTATGATTGAAGAACATGAGAGATATGGAAGCTCCCCTGCAATTATGTATAGTTTAAGATTTTACTTTAAAAAAATAAATTTATAATTAAATAGATATAGAAAACTCTTCCATGTCACATGGATCTTGGTATAGTGCATCAGAGCAAACATATGAATTAAAGAAGACATGTAGCATATGATTCTTACTTGAGAAAAATATTTACAACAAAATGAAATCATGATGTTAATGAGTGAGATGCATGACGAGTGAATTTTATGCGCAATTTTCATTGCATGACGAGTGAGATACATTAATGAAGACCAACGACGCTATTTTGCTCTCCAATCGTTTTCATCTTCAACACATTAGAGATGATACATCTCCCACCCTTCGCTAGTGGACCCATTCAACCGTTCCTTATTTGATTTGCTTGTAAATAGTCCCGATCCCTGACTCTGTTATTTTCTTCTTAGGTTTGTTATTTTAAGCCTCCATTGGATCTGAATCTAACAGAGTTCTCCCCTCAAGCCGGGCATCTCACTCAGGGTATCTTCCATAAAAAATAAGGCTGGCTTGAATTCCCTGAGCGGATTAGGAGCATACTTGAGTGAGATGCATGATGAGTGAATTTTATGCGCAATTTCATAGCATATTTTGGTGCCAAAATACCTCATATCATATGCAACTAATTTTCCTTATCAATAATGCATAGTTTCTCATATTTTACATTTTATAATTTTATTGCATAGCTTTATTTTTTATTTTTTATTTTTTATGGTATTTTTAGGATTGTTGGCATGTGCATGGTCTTGGCAATGACATGTTCAAAGGGATTAAATCGAAGTCAAATCGGAGGACTTACGATGTGAGACTTAGCCATTTGGGAAGTATCAAAATGGTATTTTTCTTAAATGCTCTAAATAAATATTCAATTATATCAACATGAGGCCCTCGTCAATACGAGTTCAACGAGTCCAAGAACATCAAAATCGAAGTTCGTATGAAGAATCGGCGGCCGTTTATAGTACAAAGCGTCAAAATTAAACTTAAGTACCATGACTCCTTTGTCCAGGGAGTCATGGTATAGAGCATGGCGTCATTAGTAAAGGCGTCATGGTCCTGGCAGGCTCACTTTAAGGCCCGATATGCGGTACTGTTCCAGATCTAGATGTTTCCATCCAGATCCGGCGACGAAGCACATATCGGTCCCACCGCGACATATGACAAAGTCATATGCCCCGGATTTCCAACATGATATCACAACATTACAGATACAAGGATACAACATCTCATACAATTGGCATACAACGTTCTCAAATACAATACAACAGCGGAAGGTACATGTCTGAGTACAGACTACAATCAAATGCCTAGTGGCAAAGAGAAAATCATCGATCCCCATAACCAAACGGGCCAGGCCCTCCGCCGGGATCCGCCTAACTAGTCGTCGACGAGTCTCCACGTGAAACGTCGATCACCGTACCTGTTGTCGATTAAGAACCCTGAAAAGAGTTTGGGGGTAGTATCATAAAATAAAATTGTGAATATTATTGCTTACGCACATCAAAATCTTTTTTAGAGTAGCCGCCCTCCTTAGAGATCGTAGCGTTGTAGATGTACTCGCATACGTAGTATCCACAAAGATTAGTCCCTTCTTGCTGCCACAACCACTTTAAGAGAAATAAAGGTCAATCAAACTGATAATCAAGCATTATATAAATGGTATTGATGAAACTAGCTAGAATCAAAATAATGGGAGATGCGCGGAACTAGCTAGTAATACTTACTTTCGGGCATGTAAATTCCAGCTTCTTCGGCAGTCCCGGAGATTTTGTGGTGAACGTTGTCCAAACCCTGCCAGACATAGAAAATAATTATTACCTAATATCAGGAAATGAACAAAGTTGCCGAAATGCTGCGATAATGATCGATTGCACTTACTTAAGCATTTCAGTGATGATCGCATACGTCTTGGGATCTTTTCGTCTTGAGTCTAACACGGTTACTAGTCCCTCCTCAAGCTTAATCTCTAGGAGAATAAAGTGGAAGCTGCGCACGCATGCATAACTCATCAATTACATTACTATAATCTCGAGTAAATAAAGGAAAACCGAATATGCATAGTATAACACTCACTCGAAGTTGTAAGGAAAGATTATTTTTTGGTTTGTTTTGATGTTGAAGCAACGATTGTAGCAAGTTGGCCTCGGCTTGTTTGGGATTATTTTCCATCGCCCATTCATCAAAGAGATTTAGGTTAATGAACCCAATATTATAGATTTCTCTTTGCTTGCATTCGACGATCTTCAATCTGCATGATATAGTGAATTATATGTACATGCAATGAAAGAGCTGAGCTATATATAGAGAGTTAATTAAAGAAGTAGTACTTACAGACAGTAGCAAGTGACGATTACTTTATCGATGGCCATTGCATTGTAAAGCTGGAATAACTCCTAAAATGGAACACACAACATGTCAATTCCAAGGAGGTCGTGCTTGTCTTTAACCATAAGCAACACATTATCCAACCCAGAGTTCTTGCAGGTGTCCATGTACCACTCATGGAATCTTCGCATCATCGTTGGTAGCTGTTGATCAGGTCTAACGAGAGGATACCCGTGCCGGAATTTGTGTTCGTCCACCTCGAGTCGATCAAATTGTATATCGTCTGGAAGGTAATCACCAGGATTGGTACCGGGCACCATCCCGGCCGGCAGATAATCACCAGGATTGGTACCGGGCACCATCCCGGCCGGCAGATTTGCGATGACGATATCACTAGACACCTGTAGCGGGGGGCACAATTGTTTCGCCTGTTCGCCGAGCTGGGGAATTTTTTCCCTCTTGCAATTTGTTGTTCTCTCCTTTGGTTAGTTGCAGTGCTTCCGGACCGGCGCGTTTCTTGCACTTTCTTTTTAAGAGCGCGGACATGGTTGTCATCCAGCGGAGCCGGTGCTGGTCGCTTCAGGGCATCCAAAGTGCGTTTCAATTTCACCTCATCTATCTTCTCCTTCGGAGGTGGATTTTTCTTTTTAAAAAAGGCATCCACTTCGCCTTTAGAGATCTTCGCGCTTTCCTCATCGCTCCTCTCGTATGGTAACGGCTCAAGAGGCTTGAGAGATGATGGACCGTATTGGAATCGCCTCCCACCATTGGTTGTACTGCTAGACGCCGGAGCGACGGCTGCTATTTTCCTTTGTTGCTTAAGAGGCGCCGGAGCAGCCGGAGCGCCGGTGGCGGCTCTCTTCTGCTTTTGCTGACGAGGCGGAGGAGGAGACGGGCTGCTCGGACGCGCCGACGCAGGCGGAGAAGGAGGCGGAGGAGGAGGCGGAGGAGGAAACGGGCTGCTCGGGCGCACCGACGCAGGCGGAGAAGGAGACGGAGGAGGAGGCGGAGGAGGAGGCGTGCACTGATCAGTCGTCGGAGGAGGATGCGGAGAAGGAGGCGTGCCCTGATCTCTCGCCGGCGGAGGAGGAGGCGGGCCCTTACTCGCCGGAGGAGGAGGAGGCGTAGGTGCCGTCCAGTTCGGAAGCTTGATGAATTCCTTCGGCCATAGACATGAAGTCCTCAGAGCATTCTGCAGGAGATTTTCCCCTTCACCGGTAGGGTAGCCAAGCTCGATCTCCTCATATCCCTCCATTATTTCATCGACCATCACAACGGCATAGCCTTGTGGAATCGGAAGACAGTGAAAAGTTCCGTTGGGTCGAGGAGGTACAACATGGCCGATAGCCACCGTGGGTTTGAATTGCATCAATTGCTTCTTAAGGTGGCATTCTTGAGACTCCGTGATTTCATCCACGGGGTACCTGGAAGCCGTCAAATCAGGTTGCGCAATGACCTCGGTGGAAGCCACACTGCTTCTCCGCTGAGATGGCGGGGTAGCTTCTAGGGTAGCTTCGTCAGCTCGATGCCTCTCCTCTAGCGCTTGTACTCTTGCATGCATGTTCTGTATTTCGCTTTGCTCCTGTTTCCTCTTCCTCTCCCTGCTTTTGTAACCGCCTGCGTCGGGAAACCCATGCTTCCACGGAAGGGAGCCTGCCGTGCCTCGTGTTCGTCCTGGGTGCTCAGGATTCCCGAGGGCCATTGTGAGCTCGTCGTTCTCTTTGTCGGGAACGAACGTCCCTGCCTCCGTTTGGGCGATTAACTCCTCAAGATTGGTGATCGGTACTCTCAGTTGTTCGTTCGTCCAAAAGCACTTCCCTGTTTCAGGGTGCAAGGTTCCCCTAACCCCGAAGAACCAATTCCTTGCATGCTCTGGCCAGTTCAATGTCCCTGGTACGATCCCTTTGTCAAGAAGGTCCTTTTCAGCCTTCTCCCACAACAGTCGGGCTTTATGGTAGCCACCTGACCCCGTGCAGTGGTGATGCTTCTTCTTTGCAGCATTTAGTTTGTTTATCGCTGACATCTTCTTACTCTTCTCCGATGTCTTGTGGGCCACAAATGCGGGCCACTGTTCTCTTATCTTCTCAAATCGGCTGGTGAATGTTGGAGTCTTCTCTTTGTCGACAAACGTTGTTTTTAACTCATTCTTCCACCTCCTGAATAGGTCTGCCATCTTCTTAAGAGCATGAGTCTTGATATTTTGCTCTGTAACTGGTTTTTCCGGATGCTCCTCTTCCGGTAGGGTGAAATTTGCCTTCAGCGCGGTCCAAAGATCATCTTTCTGTCTATCGGTGACAAAAGACACTTCAGGGTCTCCGGCCTTTAGCTTATTCCATTGCTGGATGCTGATCGGGATCATGTCCCTAACAAGAACCCCGCACTGAGCAGAAAATGCATCTTTGGTCCGGCTGGGTTCAATCGGTTGGCCATCTCTATTGATGCCGGTGATCGTGAACCTTTCATCCGGGCGCAACTTTTTCTTTGGGCCTCGTCTCGTTACCGAAGTTTGGCTCGATCCGGATACGGAGGGCTAGAAAAGAAGAAAGAAGAGAGTTAATATGTGTACACAGTCCAAAACAATTAATGCATCAATTAGCTAGTAATCACAGGCTTAATTATTATATATACCTCGCCGGACTTTCCAACAACTCCTTCCTCCGTTCGCTCACAGGAGCCATCATAAGCATGTCCTTCCACCTCCATTGTGCGATCATCGGAGCCTGCTTCACCCTCTTCTTCCTGACCATCGGTGTCGTTCAGAAATTGGAAGACATCACCTCCTACCCGGACGATGTCGCCCACCAACAACGGTCCTTCGCGTATGATTTCCCCCAACATCTCTTCTTGTTCTAAGTTTCTTTGACGACCGTCCATAGTTTCTGCAAAATATTAATTACAACATGACACTTAATATACAAACATGATATATATAGCATGGATATATTAGTGTGCCAAACATACAAGTTTTGCCGAAAAACATGGGGGCATGTGTTGACACCAATTTTTGGCACGACAATAAATCTATATAAGATGGCGCCCTGAGCCAAACATGGGGGCATGATGAAGCCATGGATTTCCCCTCGGTGACCCTCGATCCTCTACCCTAGTTCCCGACCATCGACCCCTCGGTGACCCTCGACCCTTTACCCTAGTTTCCGACCATCGACTTGGTAAATTTGGGTGGCCTCGGCGACACTTAAAAAATGGTGTTTTGGCTCTTGAGAGTCCGGTACTTCTAAAGTTATTCAAAATTCTCAAGTTTGTATACACCATTATTGCAACAATGAATACATAAATCATTTTTTTAATTTTTCAACATTTGTAAATAACATAAGTATTTTGCAAAATTTAACATTGACATCATCTAGCAACAAAATTTAACATTGGCGTCATCTATCAACGGTGTCCACGGCGTCGACGGGGAAGGGGGCAACGGCGGCGGAACAGCGAAGGGGAGAGGGGAAATCGGGTGAGGGACTCACAGTGCTGCCCCCGAGGACGAGCTCGGGAGGTCAGGGAGGCGCCGACGGTAAAGAACGACGGCGAGGCCGTGGCGAGGCCGACGGGGCAAGGCAATGCGGACGGCGGCAGGACCAGGCGTGGTGCTTCATCGCGGCGACGATGACGACGGGCGCGGGCGATGGCGACGGCGACGGAGGGGGCGGCGGGCGGCGTCGTGGCAGCCTGACGGCGTCGATGTCGTCTCCGGCGTCGTCGGGGGCGGCGGGCGGTGTCGGGGCGGAGGTTGGGCAGCCTGACGGCGTCGGTTTCGTCTCCGGCGTCATCGGGGGAAATGGCGAGATTTAGAACTGAAAATTTACAAGTGCCATTTATATACCCAGAGTATTGGTACCGGTTCTTGCAAACAACCGGGACCAATGCCCCCCTTTAGTACCGGTTGATGACACCAACCGGGGCCAAAGGTTTTTTTCAGCAGCCGAAAAGGCGGCAAACAGAGACCTTTGGTTCCGGTTGTGCCACCAACCGAGACTAAAGGGGGGCATTGGCCCCGGTTGGTGGCACGAACCGGTATCAATTCTACCCTTTAGTTCCGGTTGTGCCACCAACCGGAACCAAACGCCTTGTGCCGCGGAGCGGTGGGATGTTTAGTCCCACCTCGCTAGTCGAGGGAGCACCCGAGCGGTTTATAAGCGCTGCTGCGCGTACCGTCTCGAGCTCCTCTCAACTGCAGGCTTTCGGGCCTAATCTGCTACTACTTGCCTGTGGGCCTATTGGGCCTATTGCGGGCCTGAATCCTGGCCCATGGTTGGGTTTCTAATCGTATTCAGGCCGTGGTGGCCCAATTGGTGGCATTTTTTTCTTTTTTCCAGTTTTTGTTTTCTTTTTTGCTTTATTTAATTTTCCAGTTTCTAGCACTACAAATGAACTCCGAAAATGTTGAAACTTGGCATGGTATCATCATTTGACCCACATAGCATGTGCTAAAAAGTTGAGAGGGTTACGACAAAAACTGGAGGTTGGATTTGCGCGTGCTTTTAACCTCACCCGGGTCTGAATCCCACCAATCAGAAAGAAGTAAACGGATCGCGTGTTTCTTTTAAGCGCTTGTGAGTCGTTGGATTCGGCTTGTGAGTCGTTGGATCTGGGAACCGGCCTGTACACAGTTAAGGTCTCGCGCTAGTACCGGTTTGTGCTAGCAACCGGGGCTAAAGAGGCACACGACCCCTATATATATCCCACCTCTCGGACACTCGGTGTGTACGAATACAAATCATTCAGATTGGCCTGCATACGCCCAACGGTGCATTTGATGTGCGGGCACTCACGAGCCACAGTTGGGCTGTATGCAGGCGAAACCGTGTGTTTTGTTGATATATCTAGAAATCCTTCAGTTCATCGACCAAATACAAATCATTCGGATTGACCTGCATACGCCCAACGGTGCATTTGATGTGCGGGCACTCACGAGCCACAGTTGGGCTGTATGCAGGCGAAACCGTGTGTTTTGTTGATATATCTAGAAATCCTTCAGTTCATCGACCAAATACAAATCATTCGGATTGGCCTGCATACGCCCAACGGTGCATTTGATGTGGGGGCACTCACGAGCCACAGTTGGGCTGTATGCAGGCAAAACCGTGTGTTTTGTTGATATATCTAGAAATCCTTCAGTTCATCGAAACTTTTTGTGTGTTCAAAATGAACCATTCAAAGGCATATCATCAATTTTCAACCCTTTCTGACTTCATCTGTCTTCACTTTTTCTTCGCTTGTGTCCTTTGCTTATTGCGCCGTAACCATGGATATTCTTCATCGCTTAACAGGGTGCTTGGATCAGCCTTGACTTTGAAGGGAGGAATTTCATGAAACTTTTCATAATCTTCAGACATGTCTGTCTTGCCCTCCAATCCCACGATGTCTCTTTTTCCTGAAAGAACTATGTGGCGCTTTGGCTCATCGTATGATGTATTCGCTTCCATATCCTTTCTTTTTCTCGGTTTGGTACACATGTCCTTCACATAGAAAACCTGCGCCACATCATTGGCTAGGACGAATGGTTCGTCTGTGTACCCAAGATTGTTCAGATCCACTGTTGTCATTCCTTACTGTGGGTCTACCTGTACCCCGCCTCCTGACAGATTGACCCATTTGCACTTAAACAAAGGGACCTTAAAATCATGTCCGTAGTCAAGTTCCCATATGTCCACTATGTAACCATAATATGTGTCCTTTCCACTCTCGGTTGCTGCATCAAAGCGGACACCACTGTTTTGGTTGGTGCTCTTTTGATCTTGGGCGATCGTGTAAAATGTATTCCCATTTATCTCGTATCCTTTGTAAGTCAATACAGTTGAAGATGGTCCCCTGGACAACGAGAACAGCTCATCAGAAACAGTGTTGTCACCTCTGACACATGTTTCCAACCAATCGCCGAAATTCCTGATGTGTTCATGTGTAATCCAGTCGTCACACTCCTCTGGGTGTTTGGAGCGCAGACTGTTCTTGTGTTCATCGACATACGGGGCCACCAAGATAGAGTTCTATAGAACTGTGTAGTGTGCTTGAGACCAAGAATGTCCGTCCCTGCATATTATTGAGTCCCTTCCAATCGTGCCTTTTCCAGTCAGTCTCCCCTCATACCGCGATTTAGGTAGACCAATCTTCTTAATCCCAGGAATGAAGTCGACACAAAACCCAATGACATCCTCTGTTTGATGGCCCATGGAGATGCTTCCTTCTGGCCTAGCGCGGTTACGGACATATTTCTTTAGAACTCCCATGAACCTCTCAAAGGGGAACATATTGTGTAGAAATACGGGGCCCAGAATGAAAATCTCGTCGACTAGATTAACTAGGACGTGCGTCATGATATTGAAGAAGGATGGTGGGAACACAAGCTCGAAACTGACAAGACATTGCGCCACATCACTCCTTAGCCTTGGTAGGATTTCTGGATCGATCACCTTCTGAGAGATTGCATTGAGAAATGCACATAGCTTAAAAATGGCTAATCGAAAGTTTTCCTGTAGAATCCCCCTCAATGCAACCGGAAGCAGTTGTGTCATAATCACGTGGCAGTCATGAGACTTTAGGTTCTGAAACTTTTTCTCGGCCATATTTATTATTCCCTTTATATTCGACGAGAAGCCAGACGGGACCTTCATACTGAGCAGACATTCAAAGAAGATTTCCTTCTCTTCTTTGGTAAGAGCGTAGCTGGCAGGACCTTCATACTGCTTTGGAGGCATGCCGTCTTTTTCGTGCAAACGTTGCAGGTCCTCCCGTGCCTCCGGTGTATCTTTTGTCTTCCCATACACGCCCAAGAAGCCTAGCAGGTTCACGCAAAGGTTCTTCATCACGTGCATCACGTCGATTGAAGAGCGGACATCTAGGTGTTTCCAGTAGGGTAGGTCCCAAAATATAGATTTCTTCTTCCACATGGGTGCGTGTCCCTCGTCATCATTCGGAACAGATAGTCCGCCGGTACCCTTTCCAAATATGACGTGTAAATCATTGACCATAGCAAGTACGTGATCACCGGTACGCATGACAGGCTTCTTCCGGTGATCTGCCTCGCCTTTGAAATGCTTGCCTTTCTTACGACATTGATGGTTGGTCGGAAGAAATCGACGATGCCCCAGGTACACATTCTTCCTGCATTTGTCCAGGTATATACTTTTGGTGTCATCTAAACAGTGCGTGCATGCGTGGTATCCCTTGTTTGGCTGTCCTGAAAGGTTACTGAGAGCAGGCCAATCATTGATGGTTACAAACAGCAACACATGTAGGTCAAATTCCTCCTGTTTGTGCTCATCCCACACACGTACACCGTTTCCATTCCACACCTGTAAAAGTTCTTCAACTAATGGCCTTAGGTACACATCAATGTCGTTGCCGGGTTGCTTAGGGCCTTGGATGAGAACTGGCATCATAATGAACTTCCGCTTCATGCACACCCAAGGAAGAAGGTTATACATACATAGATTCACGGGCCAGGTGCTGTGATTGCTCCTCTGCTCCCCGAAAGGATTAATGCCATCCGCGCTTAAACCAAACCATACGTTCCTTGGGTCATCTCCAAACTCAGCCCGGTACTTTCTCTCGATTTTTCTCCACTGCGACCCATCAGCGGGGTGTCTCAAATTCCCGACTTTCTTATAGTCTTCATCGTGCCATCGCATCAACTTGGCATGCTCTTTGTTCATGAACAGACGTTTCAACCGTGGTATTATAGGAGCATACCACATCACTTTGGCAGGAACCCTCTTCCTGGGGGGCTCTCCGTCAACATCACCAGGGTCATCTCGTCTGATCTTATACCACAATGCACCGCATACCAGGCATGCGTTCAAATCCTCGTACGCACCGCGGTAGAGGGTGCAGTCATTAGGGCATGCATGTATCTTCTGCACCTCCAATCCTAGAGGGCATACGACCTTCTTTGCTGCGTACGTACTGTCAGGCAATTCGTTATCCTTTGGAAGCCTCTTCTTAAATATTTTCAGTACATCCTCAAATCCATTGTCAGGTATACCGTACTTTGCCTTCCACTGCAGCAATTCCAGTACGGTATCGAGCTTTGTGTTGCCATCTTCGCAATTGGGGTACAACCCTTTTTTGTGATCCTCTAACAACCGATCGAACTTCAGCTTCTCCTTTTCACTTTCACACTGTCTCCTTGCATCAACAATGACCCGGCGGAGATCATCATCAGGCACATCGTCCGGTTCCTCTTGATCTTCAGCTGCCCCCGTTGCAGCATCACCGTATTCAGGGGGCACATAGTTTTCATCGTACTCTTCTTCTTCGTCGTCTTCCATCGTAACCCCTATTTCTCCGTGCTTGGTCCAAACATTATAGTGTGGCATGAATCCCTTATAAAGCAGGTGGGCGTGAATGGTTTTCCGGTCAGAGTAAGACTTCGTATTCCCACATATAGAGCATGGACAACACATAAAACCATTCTGCTTGTTTGCCTCAGCCACCTCGAGAAAATCATGCACGCCCTCAATGTACTCGGAGGTGTGTCTATCACCATACATCCATTGCCGGTTCATCTGCGTGCATTAGTGTGTCAAAAACCATTATTACAGAACATCATGAATATATAAGTGACCAAATTAATAGAAGTTTATCATCACATTAAAACCAAAGTACATACATAGTTCTCATTGAACAACATATAGCTCTCCAGAGCATCTAATTAAAACCATACATTGAAACTATGTAAAACATTTCAATGCAACAACAGATGCGATCATAATCGCAACCAAGGTAACAATTGATCCAATGGCATATTTTCTAAACTTTCTAATCTTCAAGCGCATTGCATCCGTCTTGATCTTGTGACCTTCTACGACATCCGCAACATGCAACTCCAATATCATCTTCTCTTCTTCAACTCTTTTTAATTTTTCTTTTAAATACTCGTTTTCTTCTTCAACTAAATTTAACCTCTCGACAAGAGGGTCGTATGTAATATCCGGTTCACATACCTCCTAGATAAATACATCTATGTCAAGTTGGTGTCGGCATAATTACCATAAACACTAAATGAAAGAAATAGTTATAAAAGATAATATATACCACATCCGAATCATAGAGAGGACGAGGGCCGACGGGGGCGGATACCAAAACCATCGCACTATATAATAACAAGCAATAATACAAGTAATAAAATTAGACAATTATCTATCTAATCATACAAGTAAGATTTTTTTTCTTTTATAAAGAAGATAAGAACAAGAGGCTCACCACGGTGGTGCCGGCGACGAGATCGGCGCGGGCAATCGACGGTGGTGAAGACGGGGATGGGACGTGACGGACCGCTAAATCTGGACAAATCTTAAGAAAAATGGAGCTTGGAAGTCGAGTTTGGAGAGGAGAAAGCTTAAGTAGTGTGTCTCGGGCATTTCATCGAACACCTCATGTGCATAAGAGGTGAGCTAGAGCACCACAAAGCCCTCCCCTTGCCCTCCTCGAAAAAATAGAGCACCAGTGGAGTGCTCTGCTCGCCGGCGAGGGGTATATATAACCAAATCATTAGTCCCGGTTTGTGGCTGGAACCAGTACTAATGGCCAGCCTTTCGTTCCGGGTTGAGCCACAAACCGGGACTAGTGGTTGTGGGCCAGGAGCGAGGCCCATTGATCCCGGTTCTTGTCTAGAACCGGGACATATGCCCCAGACGAACCAGGACCAATGCTCCACGAGGCCCGGCCGGCCCCCGGGCGCACGAACCGGGACGTATGACCCCCATGGGTTCCGGTTCGTGGAAGAACCGGGACAAATCGGCTGGAGAGGCCTGAACCAAAGCCCTGTTTTCTACTAGTGTGAAGATACCAAGGTTTGTCTCCAGTAGGACTCCAGAGATGATAAGTAGGTGTCAGCGGCGCAACTGACGTGGACCTGCACACAGACACAGATAACTTTGTTCCCAACGAAGTTCAGAGAGGTTTTCTATCTCTCCGGTCTTGTTGTTCACAAAGGGTAAAACGCAAGGGATAATGATAGCAACTAAAAGTAAAAGCAGGAAAGTAAATATAGCGTGGAAACAGTAATAAGGATATGGACCGGGATACATGATGTTCACTAGTGATGTCTCTCTCCCAAAAGACGATAAAACTGCTATGCGAGGTAAACAAATTACAGAAGGGCAATTGACATAATTATGAACGCACCGCAATGCTAACTATGCTACAAAAGAAAGGAAGAGGCTCAAAAGCACGGGTAGTACGCCAAAATAAGTAGACCGTAATCCAACTGCATCTACTACTAATCATCCACCTTGAGATATCTATCCAGAACATCTCGCTGGTATTAAGTTGCGAGCCCAACCCAAAGTGTAAACCCAAAGCAACAGACAACTGCATTAAAAAGAACTTTGCATAAAGTAAACAATCCTTGTAACCGCGGTTACAAGCACCATTGTTTTCCCCCTTGTGGCAACAACACATCCCCTAGACTCATGGTTCTGTCACTCAATGATACGTCCCAAACGTATCTATAATTTCTGCTTGCTCCATGCATGTTTTGTGTGACTTTGTCATGTTTTGATTGAACTTTATTACACTTTTAAACCAATTTGGACTAACCTACTAACTCAGTGCACCCAGTTGCCAGCTTCTGGTTTTATGCTGTTTTTGTTTTTCAGGTTTTCCGGCTGATTAAAGTGCCCAAAAAAATTCGCAAAAATTATATTAAAAATCAGCGGGCAGGAAGCTTCCGGAATAACCAAGGGAGAGAGCCGGGACCACCACCAGGGAGCCAGAAGGGTACCTGGCGCGGCCCCAACCCTAGGGCGCGCCAGGCACCCTCCTGGCTGCCCTGGGTGGCCCCTCGACGCCCCCTTCGCCTATATAACCCCCTCGGGGTAGAAACCCCTAAACAAGAACTCTTTTTCACGGAAACCTCTTTGTTCCGCCGCCGCCGCCGTTTTCAGATCGGGGCTTCCTGGAGAAGCTGCCCCGGCACCCTGCCGGAAGGAGATCACCCCTCCGTGATACCATCCATAGCCATGGACGCCTCCCGTATGTACCGTGAGTAGTCCCCCTTGGACCATGGGTCCGTGATCAGTAGCTATGTCATGTACTCTCCCTCTTTTATGCTTCCACTTTCGAGACCTCGTGAGCTGCCTCACATGATCGAGGCACCTATGTAATTTTCTGCTGTTGCTATGCTGAGTTTTTTGGGATCTGATGGATTATGAGACTATGTTCAGATTGTGATGAGTAATATATTTGGTTTGCCCTTTTATATTTTGTTCTTGAGTAAATTTTTGCATGTTCTCCGTTGCAGTATTTGCTTTGGCCAAGTTATTTGCTTGCAACTCCAAGAGAGAGCGTTATGCTCGATTGTGGGTTCAGCCCCCTGATGTCTAGCTTGAGTGACAGAAACATGAGACTAGGGGATGTGTTGTTGCCACCAGGGATAAAACAACGGTGATTGTGCCTATTGGTGCAAGAATTGTTTACTTTACGCAAAGTTCTTTTCATGCAGTTGTCTATTGCTTTGAGTTTACATTTTGGGTGGGATTCACAACTTAATACCAGCGAGATGTTCTGGATAGATATCTCAAGGTGGATGATTCGTAGTAGATGCAGATGGATTTCGCTCTAATTACCTTGGCGTACTGCCCATTGCTTTTGAGCCCTTCCTTTCTTTGCAGCATAGTTAGCATTGCGGTGCCTTCATAATCCTGTCAATTGCCCAACTGTGATTTGTTTACCTCGCTAGCATTTTTATCGTCTTTTGGGAGAGAGACATCACTAGTGAAAATCACGGGACTCCGGTCCATCTTCATACCATTGTTCACACCCACTATTTACCTTTCTGTTTTTACTTCTACTAGTACCTTTTTATCTCTTGCGTTTGATCCTTTGTAAACGACAAGGCCGGATGAATTGACAACTCCTCTGAACTCGTAGGGAGCAAAGTTATTTGTTTTGTGCAGGTCCACGACAACTCCACGCATCAGAATAATTTCTGGCGCCGTTGCCACCTAGCGTACTTATCGTTGAGTCCTACTGGAGACAAACCTTGGTATCTTTACTGAGGGAAATTACCGCTACGCTGCATCTCAACCTTCCACTTGGGGTAACCAACGAGGGGCGAGAAGCCATCAAGCTAATTTCTGGCGCCGTTGCCGGGGACTCAAAGGAAGTACAAATACGCGAGTCCTGATAACCGCCAATTTCTGGCGCCGTTGTCGGACTCCTATATCAAAAATAGGGGAGTTACACGCTATCTTTTACCTTTGCTTTTTAGTCTTGTTAGTTTACTTTTCAGTTTTTACTTTTGTGTCCCTAATCAAAAATACCAAAAATATCTGCTGCTACTATGGGTTCCAATGAAAACACTATGTTGTGTGACTTCACCAGTCACAACAACAGTGACTTTATCTGCACTCCTATTGCTCCACCTGCCACTTCAGCACCTTCTTATGAGATTAAACTTGCTCTGCTTAACCTTGTCATGAAAGATCAATTTTCAGGAGTAGGAGAAGATGCTGCTTTGCACCTAAACAACTTTATCGAGCTCTGCGACATGCAAAAATACAAGGAGGTGGACAGAGACATCGTCAAGCTGAAGCTTTTCCCTTTCTCCTTAAGAGGGAGAGCCAAGGAGTGGCTATAGTCTCTACCCAAGAATAGTAGTGATACTTGGAGCAAATGCAAGGATGCTGTTATTGGGAAATATTATCCCCCTGCTAAAATTATTCAATTGCGGAGTAACATTATGAATTTCAGGCAATTGGATAACGAACACGTTGCCCAGGCTTGGGAACGTATGAAGACGCTCGTCAAGAACTTCCCTACACATGGACTGACTACCTGGATGGTTATCCAGACTTTTTATGCAGGCTTGAACTTCACCTCGCGGAACCTGTTGGATTCGGCCGCGGGAGGTACCTTTATGTCAACCACACTTGGTGCTGCTACAAAACTACTAGATGAGATGATGCTAAATTATTCACAATGGCACACAGAGAGAGCTCCAACTGGTAAGAAGGTAAACTCTGTCGAGGAGATTTCCTCTTTAAATGAAAAGGTTGACCTTATCATGTCTCTACTTACCAAGCAACCCTCTATTGATCCTCAAGATGTTCCTTTAAATTCTTTGGTTTCTCAGGAGCAAGTAGATGTCAATTTTGTCTCTAGGAACAACTTCAACAATAATGCTTATAGGAGTAACTTTGGTAGCAACAATCCTAGGCCTTTCCCATCCAACAACTATGGGAACAACACTTATCCTACCACTAGAAACTCCACTTCAGAACTAGATACTATGCTCAAAGACTTTATCACTACCCAGAAGGCCTTCAACAAGAGTGTGGAAGAAAAATTAGATAAACTAGATATCCTCTCTTCGAAGGTAGAAAATATAGCCCACGACGTAGAGATGCTGAAGATTAGAACCTCTCCCCCTGAGGAGAGGCAGGTCACTCCTATGAATGCCATCCAGGTCCAAATTAATGAAAACATTAGGATGCTGGGAAAACTTAAAGAGAGATGGGCTAGAGAGAAGGAGGAAGAAGATAGAATTAAGAGCCTTCCTACCTACCACACAGTAGCCACTATCCAAGTAGTTGAGGAGATCCAAACTGCTAGCACCCATCACACCCCTAGTCCCACTGGACCTATCAATGGTGATGCTACACCCTCAACCATAGAAGAGGAAACCTCTATGAACATAGAGGCTTTCAAACAAGTGAGCTTAAATGATATCACTACTTCCCTTATAGATAGTAGTGAACTAGACTTTGATAACTGCACTTTACCAGAAGTTATTGGTTTCCTACACAAGATGTCTAGAGACCCCCACACTAGCACACTAAATCTTGCCTTCACGGAGCATATCACCAAAGCTCTAATTAAAGTTAGGGAGGAGAAGCTTAGACTAGAAGCCTCCATACCTAGGAAGCTAGAAGATGGTTGGGATCCTATGATTAAAATTAAATTGAATAACTTCTCTTGTTTTTCTCTTTGTGATGTTGGAGCAAGTACCTCTGTTATGCCCAAAAGAATGTATGATATGCTTGATTTGAAACCTTTTGATCCCTGTTCTTTTGGTGTTCGTCTTGTTGATTCTTCCGTAAAGAAGCCTTTGGGGAAGGTCGACGATGTTCTTATCATTGTCAATGCCAATTATGTTCCCGTTGATTTCACTATTATGGACATTGAGTGTGAGCCCTCTTGTCCAATTATTTTGGGACGTCCTTTTCTTCGCACAGTTGGTGCCATCATTGACATGAAAGAGGGAACTATCAAGTTCCAATTCCCTCTCAAGAAAGGGATGGAACATTTCCCTAGGAAAAAGATTAAGTTACCTTTTGAGTCCGTCACAAGGGCTAGTTATTCTCTGGAAAAAAACTTGATCTTCTGCTTTAAGCCTAGCTAATGGCTCTAAAGAAGCGCTTTCGGGAGGCAGCCCGCAACGAATTTAGGTTTTTCTTTTTTTTTGTTCTGTTCTTAGTGGTCTTGATGATTGTTACTACTGTAGCAACATCATTGTATCTTTATTTTTCAAGCTTTGTGCCAAGTTTAGCCTCAGAGTGCTTGAAAGTTCAAAAGTTGGAGCTTGCTGTCCAGAAACAGATTATGTCTTCTTGACGGGAAAATTCGCGATAAATCACCAGATCATCTTTTTGATCTGAAATTTTTTGACAGCATGCTCCATACAATTGGCTTGCTAGCCCCTGTTCAAAGTTTTTTTATTTGAGTGGCAGAAGTACCTCGAAAAAATTCCCCTTTCTCTGCTGTTCTGTTTTTCTCAGCTTCTGCCCCAGTTTTTCTTTTCGTAGTTTTGCAATCCTTAAGCTTGCTTTTTCTTTGCAAACTTTTTTGGGCAGGCTAGAGAAACAGTATCTCTTCCTGGAAATCTTTATTTGCAGTAGAGGAAAATTATTTTATTAGGGTACTAACCTCTCTAATCAGCCTACAATGAGTTATGTATGAAGGGAGTTTTCAAGTGCGCGATGGAAGGTGATGAAAGAAGATCCAGGAGTGTCAAGCGCTCAAGCTTGGGGATGCCCAAGTGCACCCCCAATAAATATTCAAGGAGACTCAAGCGTCTAAGCTTGGGGATGCCCCCGGTGCATCCCCTTCTTCATCAACAATCATCGGTCTGTCTTTCGTTGCACTATATTTTTATCACTTCATGCGTTATGTGCCTTGCTTGGAGCGTCTCGCTCTTTAGGTTTTTTTTGCTTTCTTTGCTATAGTAACAAGTTAGACCCCAACTTACTCTTTTGTGTGGGAGAGAAACACGCTCCACTTGACCTAGAACTCCTCATAGGATTTGCATGCTTATTTCTTTTAGCTGTGAGTTGTTCTTTTTCTTTTCTTAGCTGCTGGTCTGTTTAGCCGTAGTGCTTTAGTTTTTCTAGAGATTTTCTTTTCAGGTTGAACTTTCTATAGGTTGCATGTTTTATCTTGTTAGAGAGTTTGCCGGTTGCACTGAGTTCTGTGTCTTGACTAGAAAGTAGGTAGTTAAAGTTGCTTTTCTTTTTGAAGTAGTAGCTTGCAATAGTTTTGAGGTATTGACTAGAGTAATGTTTCAACTTTTGGTGTCAAGAGCTCTTGCCTATTAGTGATAGATGTCGTATTTTGGGCAATCCGTGTGTTTTTCAAAAACCAAAAACCCCTGTTGAGAACTCTAGCTACTAGATGGATCACTAACCTCTGGAGGGTTTGAATATTAGAGTACACTCACGTACCATGAGTCGAGGATGCGCAAGGATAACCAAACCCCCATACACTCCTCCTCGGGGTACCTGTCTCTTTGTGAACCTCCTATTAGATTGAGAGTTACCGATAATAAGTGCATGAGTTCTTTGGACTAATGTGAGTATTCGAAAGTTGACACTTCCACCTACCCATACTTTTTCTAGCCTCTTCGGTACCGTGCATTGCCCTTTTCTCACCTCGAGAGTTGGCGCATACTTCGCCGGTGCATCCAAACCCTTAGCATGATACGCTCTGTCATCATAAGCCTCATTATATCTTTCCTCAAAACAACCACCATACCTACCTACAAGGCATTTCCATAGCCTTTCCGAGATACATTGCCATGCAACATCCACCCTCTCATGACTTGATCTTCATGTCATACACGCTACTTGCTTGATCAATGAGCCGCATGCTAGTTGGGCCTTGCCCTAATCATTGCTACATGACGCTCTAGTATCATTGCATATCCTGCTATCCTGGCAGAGGCATACATTTGCATCATGATTAGTTACATTTTCTTTTTGTGAGTACCTTTGTAAAGTGTGAAAGATCTCCTATATTCTTGTAAAATTTAGAGTATTGCCCCTAAAGTGAGGAAAAGATCCCAAAGAGGACAAAATCAAAAGATCCCAAAGAGGACAAATGAGAGTTAAATAGAAAGAGCCATTAAGGCCACCAAAAAAAGAGAAAAAGAGAAAAAGAAAAATTTAGAGTATTGCCCCTAAAGTGAGGAAAAGATCCCAAAGAGGACAAAATCAAAAGATCCCAAAGAGGACAAATGAGAGTTAAATAGAAAGAGCCATTGAGGCCACCAAAAAAAAGAGAAAAAGAGAAAAAGAAAAATAAAAAGAGAGAAGGGGGCATACCACTATTCCTTTTGAGAGATCCACACTAGTACTTCATCTTCTATCCTTTGTACTCCATAGAGATTATCATCATGCATATAGCTATGTGGGGAACTTTTACACTATAGAACTTGACTTGTATATTCCAATGATGAGCCTCCTCAAACGAGCTCTAGGTCTTCTTGAGCAAGCAAGTTAGATGCACCCCCACTAGTTCCATTGGAGAGCTTTTAGATCACATGTGCATCCGTTGTATGGCAATCCCTACTCCTCACATCATATTTATCATATGGCCTTCTCTCGCCTATGATTGTCCTCATTGATGTGAGCCTTTCACACACCTTTTTGTCTTCTTCCTCCACCTCTTCTTTCTGTTTCGCCTTTTAGGTGTCAACTTTCTTGCTCACACTCATCCATTGCATGAGTGCTCAAAATATCGAAAGGGAGTGGATCAGTTTGACTTGTACCTGGCTAGTGGTCTGGGGACGAGTCCAGATAAGAATCCAAATGAGACTAAATGTGAAGCTTTAGTAGATAGTTGTTCTCAACAACCTTTTTTCTCTTTCTTCCCAGTCCCTTGCTTGCACGCAAACACCATCTGGAGACATTCGAGTCACGGACAGCAAGAGCTCTTGCACCTTTTGTTCTTTTGTTGCTTGAGTTAATGCCAATATAGACTCTTGCCTGTTAAGACTTGAATTGAATTGCATGCTTTGATTGCTTTACTTAACAGTCCTTATTTGGTTGTGTGGCATGTCACCACAGAAATTATGCTTGTTATCATTTACCTACTCGAGGACGAGCAGGAATTAAGCTTGGGGATGTTGATACGTCCCAAACGTATCTATAATTTCTGCTTGCTCCATGCATGTTTTGTGTGACTTTGCCATGTTTTGATTGAACTTTATTACACTTTTAAACCAATTTGGACTAACCTACTAACTCAGTGCACCCAGTTGCCAGCTTCTGGTTTTCTGCTGTTTTTGTTTTTCAGGTTTTCCGGCTGATTAAAGTGCCCAAAAAATTCCGCAAAAATTATATTAAAAATCAGCGGGCAGGAAGCTTCCGGAATAACCAAGGGAGAGAGCCGGGACCACCACCAGGGAGCCAGAAGGGTCCCTGGCGCGGCCCCAACCCTAGGGCGCGCCAGGCACCCTCCTGGCTGCCCTGGGTGGCCCCTCGTTGCCCCCTTCGCCTATATAACCCCCTCGGGGTAGAAACCCCTAAACAAGAACTCTTTTTCGCGGAAACCTCTCTGTTCCGCCGCCGCTGCCGTTTTCAGATCGGGGCTGCCTTGAGAAGCTGCCCCGGCACCCTGCCGGAAGGAGATCACCCCTCCGGGAGACCATCCATAGACATGGACGCCTCCCGTATGTACCGTGAGTAGTCCCCCTTGGACCATGGGTCCGTGATCAGTAGCTATGTGATGTCCTCTCCCTCTTTTATGCTTCCACTTTCGAGACCTCGTGAGCTACCTCACATGATCGAGGCACCTATGTAGTTTTCTGTTGTTGCTATGCTGAGTTTGTTGGGATCTGATGGATTATGAGACTATGTTCAGATTGTGATGAGTAATATATTTGGTTTGCCCTTTTATATTTTGTTCTTGAGTAAATTCTTGCATGTTCTCCGTTGCAGTATTTGCTTTGGCCAAGTTATTTGCTTGCAACTCCAAGAGAGAGCGTTATGCTCGATTGTGGGTTCAGCCCCCTGATGTCTAGCTTGAGTGACAGAAACATGAGACTAGGGGATGTGCTGTTGCCACCAGGGATAAAACAACGGTGATTGTGCCTATTGGTGCACAAATTGTTTACTTTACGCAAAGTTCTTTTAATGCAGTTGTCTGTTGCTTTGAGTTTACACTTTGGGTGGGATTCGCAACTTAATAGCAGCGAGATGTTCTGGATAGATATCTCAAGGTGGATGATTCGTAGTAGATGCAGATGGATTTCGCTCTAATTACCTTGGCGTACTGCCCATTGCTTTTGAGCCCTTCCTTTCTTTGCAGCATAGTTAGCATTGCGGTGCCTTCATAATCCTGTCAATTGCCCAACTGTGATTTGTTTACCTCGCTAGCATTTTTATCGTCTTTTGGGAGAGAGACATCACTAGTGAAAATCACGGGACTCCGGTCCATCTTCATACCATTGTTCACACCCACTATTTACCTTTCTGTTTTTACTTTTACTAGTACCTTTTTATCTCTTGCGTTTGATCCTTTGTAAACGACAAGGCCGGAGGAATTGACAACTCCTCTAAACTCGTTGGGAGCAAAGTTAATTGTTTTGTGCAGGTCCACGACAACTCCACGCATCAGAATAATTTCTGGCGCCGTTGCCACCTATCGTACTTATCGTTGAGTCCTACTGGAGACAAACCTTGGTATCTTTACTGAGGGAAATTACCGCTACGCTGCATCTCAACCTTCCACTTGGGGTAACCAACGAGGGGCGAGAAGCCATCACTCAAGCGTGTCATCGGGGGGCATGAACCCACAATCGAGCACAACGTTCCCTCTTGGAGTCACTACCTACTACTTGGCCAAAGCAATTAACAGCAACGGAGAACATGCAAGAATTACTTAGGAACAAAAATATAAGAGATAAAAACCAAATATATTACTCTATCACAATCTGAACATAATCTCATAATCCATCAGATCCCTTCAAACTCAGCATAGCAACAACAGAAATGTAGGGCAGCTCACGAGGTCTAAACCATGAAGAACAAAGAGGGGAGGAGAACATCACATAGCTACTGATCACGGACCCATGATCCAAGGAAAACTACTCACGAGACATCCGGGGAGCATCCATGGTGGAGAGGAGACTCCCGGAGGTCAATCCTCCCTCCGGCAGGGTGCCGGGAAGAGGTCTTCTGGTGCTCCCGATCTCGGAAGCGTGGCGGCGGCGGAACAGAGGAGAGTTTGCGAAATAGGGTTCTGTCTACGAAGTTTCCCCGTGACGGAGAATAAAGGCGAAGGGGGGCAGCTAGAGGTGGACCGGGGGCCCCAGGCGCCCCCCTGGCGCGGCCAGAGGTGGGGCCGCGCCGGGTGGCCGCCTGGGCCCCCTAGCTCCCCTCTGGTCCCACTAGGGCTCTTCGCGAAGCTTCTTGTACGCTGATTTTTCCTGTATTTTTCCCAGAATTTTTCTGGCACTTTTTATATGGGGGAAAACTGAAATAGAAAAACAGCAGAAAACAGGAACTGGCACTGGGGTGCACTGAGTTAATAGGTTAGTCCAAATATGATCAAAAGTGTATGAAAGTGTATCTAGATCATAGCAATATCACACAAAACATGCATGGAGCAAGCAGAAATTATAGATACGTTTTGGACGTATCAACATCCCCAAGCTTAATTCCTGCTCGTCCTCGAGTAGGTAAATGATAACAACATAATTTCTGTGGTGACATGCTAGCAACCATATAAGAACTTTGAAAAGTAAAGCAATCAAGGTTAGAGATTCAATTCAAGTCATAACATGCAAGAGTCTATATTAGCATTGAAACAAGTAACAAAAGAACATTAGGTGCAAGAGCTCTCGCTGTCCGTGACTCGAATGTCTCCAAATGGTGTTTGCGTGCAAGAAGGGGGATAGGGAATACGAGAAAAAGTATTTTTTTGTGTTGAGAACTCAATCTACTAAAGTTTCACACTTGGTCTTCTTTGGAATCTTATCCTGACTCGTCCCCAGACCACTAGCCAGGTACAAGTCAATTTGATCCACTCCTTTTCGATATTTTGAGCACTCATGCAATGGATGAGCGTAAGCACGAGAGTTGACACTTAGGATGGCAAAGAGAGAAATAAGGTGGAGGAGGAAGACAAAAAGGATGAGAAAGGCTCACATCAATGAGGAAAATCATAGGCAAGAGATGCCAAATGATAGATATGATGTGAGGAGTAGGGATTGCCATGCAACGGATGCACATACGAGCTAAGAAGCTCTCCAATGGAACTAGTGGGGGTGCATCTAACTTGCTCGCTCATGAAGACCTAGAGCTCGTTTGAGGAGGCTCATCCTTGGAATATGCAAGCCAAGTTCTATAGTGTGAGGGTCCCCACATAGCTATATGCATAATGATCATCTCTATGGAGTACAAGGATATAAAGGGAGTACTAGTGTGGATCTCTCAAAAGGATAGTAATGTTGCCCCTTTCTCTCTTTTTATTTCTTTTTTCTCTTTTTTCTATTTTTTTGTATTTTTTTGTGGCCTCAATGGCTCTTTCTATTTAACTCTCATTTGTCCTCTTTGGGATCTTTTAATGTGTCCACTTTGGGATCTTTTCCTCACTTAAGGGCAACACTCTATTTTACAAGAAGGTAAAGGAGATCTTTCACACTTTACAAGGTACTCAAAATCATAAAGAATATGTAACTATCATGATGTATGCAAGGTATGTCTCTGCCAGTGTAGCAGGAACATGTATGACATGAAGATCAAGTCATGAAGAGGTGGATGTTGCATGGCAATATAACTCGGAAAGGCTATGGAAATGCCTTGATAGGTAGGTATGGTGGCTGTTTTGAGGAAAGATATAAGGAGGCTTATGATGACAGAGCGTATCATGCCAAGGTTTGGATGTACCGGCGAAGGTGGACACCAACTCTCGGAGTGAGAAGAAGGAAATGCACGGCACGGGAGAGGCTAGCAAAATATGAGAAGGTGGAAGTGTCAACTTTCAATACTTACATTAGTCCGAAGAACTCATGCACTTATTATCGGTAACTCTCAATATAATAAGGAGGTTCACAAAGAGACAAGTACCCCGAGGAGGAGTGTATGGGGGTTTGGTTATCCATGCGCATTCTCGACTCATGGTACGTGAGTGTACTCTAATATTCGATCCCTCCAAAGATTAGTGATCCATCTAGTAGCTAGAGTTCTCAACTAGTTTTGTAGGTTTTGAAAATAAACACGGATTGCACAAAATACGACACCTATCACTAATAGGCTAGAGCTCTTGACACCAAAATTCCAAACATTACTCACAACAATACCTCAAAACTATTGCAAGTTACTACTAAAATTAAATAGCAACCTCAATTACCTACTTTCAAGACAAGACACAACTCAGTGCAACAACCAATTCTCTTTAACAAGATAAACATGAAAACTAAAAATAGTTGCAGCAACCGACTAAACAAAAGCCAAGGCTCTTGCTAAAGACAAACTAAGACTAAAACTAAACATGGCAGTAGCTATGGAAAGATAAAGAACACACAACAGCAAAAAGATAAGCAGGAAAAATCCTATGATGTCTTCTAAATTTTGAAAAGTGGAGCGTGTTTCTCTCCCACACAAAGTAAGACGGGATCTAACTTGTTATGAACAGCAAGCAAATCTAAAGAAAACTAAAAATAAAACCTAAGAGCGAGACGCTCTAAGCATAGCACATAACGCATGAAGTGATAAAAATATAGTGAGACGAAGGACGAACTGATGATTGTTGATGGAGAAGGGTATGCACGGGGGCATCCCCAAGCTTAGACGCTTGAGTCTCCTTGAATATTTATTGGGGGTGCATGGGGGCATCCCCAAGCTTGAGCGCTTGACACTCCTGGATCTTCTTTCATCATCTTCCATCGCACACTTGAAAACTCCCTTCATACATAACACATACTAAGCTGATTAGAGAGGTTAGTACCCTTAATATATAATTTTCCCCACTGGATATAAAGATATTCTTGAAGATCTACTGTTTCTCAAGAGTGCCAAAAAGTTTTTGCAAAGAAAAAGAAAGCTTAAGGTTTGCAAAAGTTAGGAGAGACAAAATGTGGCAGAATCTGTGAAAAACAGAACAGCAGATAGTAAAGAATTTTTTAGGGAGACTTCTGCAACTCAAATCAAACAACTCAGAACATACGGAAGTTTCGTAATTGTATAGAGCATACTGTGTAAACAATTCAGCTCAAAAAGATGAACTGGGATTTTTCTGGAATTTTTCTGGTCACGAGGACAGAATCTGTTTTCTGGACAGCATGTCACAACTTTTACTCCCCTTTCCGTAAGAGGCTATAACTTAGCACAAAGTTAAAAATAAAGATACAATGATGTTGCTACAGTAGTAACAATCATCAAGACACAACAAAAGAAAAAAGAAACACCTAAATTCGTTGCGGGCTGCCTCCCGAAAGCGCTTTCTTTTATGCCTTTAAGCTAGGCATGATGCAAAAGAAGAATCAGGTTTTATCAAGAGACAGAGAATAAGTAGCCCGTGTAACGGACTCAAAAGGTAACTTGATTTTCTTTCTAGGGAAGTGTTCCATCCCATTTTTGAATGGTAATTGGAATTTTATATTCCCCTCTTTCATGTCAATAACCGCACCAACGGTGCGAAGAAAAGGACGTCCCAAAATAATTGGACACAAAGGTTCACACTCTATATCCATAACAATAAAATCAACGGGAACATAGTTGTCATTGACAATGATAAGAACATCGTCGATCTTCCCCAAAGGTTTCTTTACGGAAGAATCAACAAGACGAACACCAAAAGAACAAGGCTCGAAAGGCTTCAATTCAAACATATCATATATTCTTTTGGGCATAACGGAGGTACTAGCTCCAACATCACATAAAGCATAGCAAGAGAAGTTATTTAATTTAATTTTTATCATAGGGTCCCAACCATCATCTAGCTTCCTAGGTATGGAGGCTTCTACTCTAAGCTTCTCCTCCCTAGCTTTGATGAGAGCATTTGTGATATGCTCCGTGAAGGCAAGATTAAGTGTGCTAGTGTGGGGGTCTCTAGACATTTTGTGTAGCAAGCTAATAACTTCTGAGAGGGTGCAACTATCAAAATCAATATCACTACTATCAAAGGTGGTAGTAGTGTCGTCTAGGCTCACTTGTTTGAAACCCTCTATGTTCATAGGAGTTTCTTCATCTTTGGTTGAGGTATTAGCATCACCATTAATAGGTCCAACGGGACTAGGAGTGCATTGGGTGCTAATAGTTTGGGTGTCCTCAACAATTTGGATAGTGGCAACTGTGTGGTGTGTAGGAAGGCTCTTAATTCTATCCTCTTCCTCTTTTTCTCTAGCCCACCTTTCTTTAAGTTTAGCCATCATCCTAATATTTTCATTAATTTGCAATTGGATAGCATTAATAGGAGTGGTCTTATTCTCCTCAAGGGGAGAGGTTCTAATTTTAAGCATCTCAAAATCAAGGGCTAAGCTTTCTACCTTCAAAGAGAGATTATCTAATTTAGCTAATTTCTCCTCTACATTTTTGTTGAAGGCTTTTTGGGTAGTGATAAAATCTCTAAGCATGTTTTCCAATTCAGAAGAGGGGTTCTTGTTGCTAGGGTAGGTGTTGTTGTTCCCATAGTTGGATGGAAACGGTCTAGGATTGCTAGCAAAATTACCCCTATAAGCATTGTTGTTGAAGTTGTTTCTAGCAATAAAGTTCACATCTACTTGTTCTTGGGCAACCAAAGAATTTAAAGGGACATCACGAGGATCAATAGAGGGTTTCTTGGTAAGTAGAGACATAATTAAGTCAACTTTTTCATTGAGGGAGGTAATTTCCTCGACAGAGTTTACCTTCCTACCTGTTGGAGCGCGTTCGGTGTGCCATTGGGAATAATTGGTCATCATCTCATCGAGAAGCTTCGTGGCAGCACCAAGTGTAGTTGACATAAAGGTTCCTCCCGCCGCCGAATCTAACAGGTTCCGCTAGGTAAAGTTCAAGCCTGCATAAAAAGTCTGGATAACCATCCAGATAGTCAAACCATGTGTAGGACATTTCTTAACAAGAGATTTCATTCGTTCCCAAGCTTGGGCAATGTGTTCATTATCCAATTGCTTAAAATTCATAATGTTACTCCTTAATTGGATAATTTTTGCAGGTGGGTAGTACTTCCCTATAAAAGCATCTTTGCACTTATCCCAAGAATCTATGCTATTCCTAGGCAAAGATTGAAACCAGATTTTAGCGTCTCCCCTTAAAGAGAAAGGAAAGAGCTTGAGCTTAACAATATCACCTTCTACTTCTTTATACTTTTGCATATCACATGATTCAACAAAATTGTTCAAGTGTAAAGCAGCATCATCTCCAGCACCAGAGAATTGATCTCTCATAACAAGGTTTAGCAAGGCAGGTTTAATTTCATAAGAGGTAGCTGAAGTGGCAGGTGTGGCAATGGGGGTGCAGATAAAGTCTTGGTTGTTGTGACTAGTGAAGTCACACAACTTGGTGTTTTCAGTGGAACCCATAGCAGCAGCAAGTGTGGCAGATTTTTTTGTAATTTTTGATATAAGACTCAAAGATAAAAACTGAAACGGTAAACTAACAAGACTAAAAAACAAAGGTAAAGGGTAGTGTGCAACTCCCCTATCTTAGCACTCGGAGTCCCCGACAACGGCTCCAGAAATTTGGCTTGATGTGCGAGGTGATGATAGTGATTTCTGGCCCTTCGTTGGTAAACCCCAAGTGGAAGGCGTGATGTAGCATAGAAGCAAATTTCCCTCAGTAAAGATACCAAGGTTTGTCTCCAGTAGAACTCAAGAGATGATAAGTAGGTGTCAGCGGCGCAACTGACGCGGACCTGCACACAGACACAAATAACTTTGTTCCCAACGAAGTTCAGAGAGGTTGTCAATCTCTCCGGTCTTGTTGTTCACAAAGGATCAAACACAAGGGATAATGATAGCAACTGAAAGTAAAAGCAGAAAAGTAAATGAGCGTGGAAACAATAATGAGGATATGGACCGGGATACGTGATGTTCACTAGTGATGTCTCTCTCCCAAAATACGATAAAACTGCTATGCGAGGTGAACAAATTACAGAAGGGCAATTGACAGGATTATGAACGCACCGCAATGCTAACTATGCTACAAAAGAAAGGAAGAGGCTCAAAAGCATGGGCAGAACGCCAAATTAAGTAGACCGAAATCCAACTGCATCTACTACTAATCATCCACCTTGAGATATCTATCCAGAACATCTCGCTGGTATTAAGTTGCGAGCCCCACCCAAAGTGTAAACCAAAAGCAACAGACAACTGCATTAAAAAGCACTTTGCGTAAAGTAAACAATCCTTGCAACCGCGGTTACAAACACCGTTGTTTTCCCCCTTGTGGCAACAACAGATCCCCTAGACTCATGTTTCTGTCACTCAAGCGTGTCATCGGGGGGCATGAACCCACAATCGAGCATAACGTTCCCTCTTGGGGTTACTACCTACTACTTGGCCAAAGCAATAAACAGCAACGGAGAACATGCAAGAATTACTTAGGAACAAAAATACAAGATATAAGAACCAAATATATTACTCAATCACAATCTGAACATAATCTCATAATCCATCAGATCCCATCAAACTCAGCATAGCAACAGCAGAAAGATTACAAAAGTGCCTCGATCATGTAGGGCAGCTCACGAGGTCTAAACCATGAAGAACAAAGAGGGGAGGAGAACATCACATAGCTACTGATCACGGACCCATGGTCCAAAGGAAACTACTCACGAGACATCCGGGAAGCATCCATGGTGGAGAGGAGACTCCCGGAGGTCGGCGCTCCCTCCGGCAGGGTGCCGGGAAGAGGTCTGCTGGTGCTCCCGATCTCGGAAGTGCGGCGGCGGCGGAACAGAGGCGAGATCGCGAAAAAGGGTTCTGTCTTCGAGGGTTTCTCGTAACGGAGAATATATAGGTGAAGGGGGGCAGCCAGGGGGGGCACCAGGGGTCCAGGCGCCCCCCTGGCGCAGCCAGCCCCTAGGGCGCGCCACCAGGGCGCCTGGGCCCCTGGTGGTGGCCCTCTGGCCCCACTCAGGTTCTTCCGGAAGGTTCTTCTGCGCAGATTTTTGATCTGATTTTTGCCGAATTTTTGGAGCACTTTTTATATGGGGGAAAACTAAAATAGAAAAACAGCAGAAAATAGGAACTGGCACTGTGGTGCACTGAGTTAATAGGTTAGTCCAAATATGATCAAAAGTGTATGAAAGTGTATCTAGATCATAGCAATATCACACAAAACATGCATGGAGCAAGCAGAAATTATAGATACGTTTTGGACGTATCAGTTGTCCGCTACAGGTTGTCTGCTCCTTTTCTATCAACAATCTGCAAATCAAATTCTTGAAGGAGGAGTACCCATCTGATGAGTCTTGGCTTGGCATCCTTCTTCTTCATAAGATACTTAATGGCAGCATGGTCAGTATGAATAATAACTTTAGAATCAACAGTATACTGCCTAAACTTATCACAAGCAAACACTACTGCTAAGAATTCCTTCTCAGTAGTAGCATAATTCTTTTGAGCACTATCAAGGGTTTTACTAGCATAATGTATAACATTCAATTTTTTATCAACCCTTTGTCCTAAAACAGCTCCAACAGCAAAATCATTAGCATCACACATAATTTCAAAGGGCAAACTCCAGTCAGGCGGTTGTACTATAGGAGCGGTTATTAAAGCTTTCTTAAGAACTTCAAAAGCCTCCTTACAATCTTCTTCGAATACAAAAGGAACATCCTTCTGGAGAAGATTAGTGAGGGGTCTCGAGGTCTTAGAAAAGTCTTTAATAAATCTTCTATAGAAACCAACATGACCGAGAAAACTACGAATACCTTTAATGTCCCTTGGATAGGGCATCCTTTTGATAGCTTCAATCTTCGCCTTGTCCACTTCAGTTCCCCTCTCAGAAATCTTGTGGCCAAGCACGATCCCCCAGCACTTTTCCCAGTTTAGAACTAAGTTTGTATCCTCGCATCTCTGCAAAACTTTATTAAGATTGTGGAGACAGTGGTCAAAGGAAGTTCCATAGACGGAGAAATCGTCCATGAAGACTTCCACAATCTCCTCACAGAAACCATGAAATATTGCAGACATACATCTCTGAAAAGTAGCAGGGGCATTGCATAAACCAAAAGGAATACACCTATAAGCATAATTACCATAAGGACAAGTGAAAGTGGTCTTCTCTTGATCAGCAGTGTTAACATGAATTTGAGAGAAGCCTGAATAGCCGTCAAGATAGCAAAAGTGGGTGTTTTTCGACAGCCTCTTGAGCATCTGATCGATAAAGGGCAGCGGGTAGTGGTCCTTTCTAGTTGCCTTGTTCAACTTCCTGTAATCAATACACATTCTATATCCAATAATAATTCTCTGAGGTATTAGTTCATTCTTATCATTAGGGACTACAGTTGTCCCTCCTTTCTTAGGAACACAATGAACTGGACTTACCCACTTACTATCAGCTATAGGGTAGATAATACCTGCGGCTAGAAGCTTGAGGATTTCGGTCCTCAAAACATCCATCATCTTTGGGTTCAACCGTCGTTGATGGTCAAGAACAGGTTTAGCATCGGGCTCGAGGTTGATAGTATGTTGACAGATAGATGGACTAATTCCCATAAGGTCATCAAGGGTATAGCCAATTTCACCACGGTGTTTACGAAGTATCTCCAATAATCGCTCTTCTTCATATCCTGAAAGGTTAGAGTTGATAATAACAGGATATACTTTCTTTTCATCTAAATAAGCATACTTGAGCGTATCGGGAAGAGGTTTGAGATCAAACACCGGGTCTTCTTTTGGTTTGGATAGAATTCCTAAAGGTTCAACCGGAAGGTTGTGCTTCAGGATAGCAGGTTGTCTCAAGAAGATTTCATCAATTTCATTTCTTTCCTGCATATGAGTATCATTCTCGTGGTCCTCCATGTATTGCTGCAAAGGATCATTAGGGGGAATATCAATAGAAGCAATACTTTCAATAATTTTATCATCATTAGGTAATTCAGTACCACGAGGCTTCTTAGAGATCTTAGAAAAATTAAATTCATATGGCTCACCATTGAATTCAACGGAAACTTTACATTTCTTGCAATCTATAATAGCTCCACAAGTTCTGAGAAAAGGTCTACCAAAAATAATAGGACAAAAACTATCCTGCACTGAACCAAGTACGAGAAAGTCGGTAGGATACTTTACCTTTCCGCATAGGACTTCAACATCTCTCACAATCCCAATAGGAGAGATAGTAGCTTTGTTTGCAAGATGAATAGTAACATCAATCTCTTCGAGTTCACAGGGTGAAATCTCACCCATGATCTATTGATAAAGCGAATAAGGAATCGCGCTAGCACTTGATCCCGGATCGCATAGCCCGTAATAATTGTGATCTCCTGTTTTAACAGATACAACTGGTGTACCTGAAATCGGGCTTTTATTCTTGGCTGTGACAATGTTAGTTGAAACAGCACAAAAATTTATAATAGAATCTGAAACATCATTAGTAACTAAATCTTTAACCATCGCAACTTGAGGATCGACTCTGATCTGGTCCTCAGGTTTGCCTGTTCTCCTCTCACTTTTATTTATTATGCCTGTCACAAAAGAGTGCTCCCTTATCCTTGAAGGAAAAGGGGGCTGTTCATATATAACTGCGGGCAAAATAGGATCAGCAACGTGAATATCAATAGGCATTTCTTTGAAAGGCTTATGGTGCTGATCCTTCTTCATCTTAGAAGAATCAACATGAGAGGCAAAGTTCTTACAAAAATCAATCATTAGATGGGAATCCAGACCAATCTTAGAACAAAAGATATTAAAATAATCAGTTTTCACATAGCTCTCAATATAATCGTGCTCATAATTTGTAGTAGGTTAATTACCTTTATCGATTTCCCAGTCTTCAGTATTCTTCTGGATCCTTTCGATGAGATCCCATCTTTCTTCAACGCTCTTTGTCTGAAATACCCCGCTAGAGGAGGCATCCAACATTTCCTTATCCTGACGAGAAAGCCTGGCATAAAAATTTGTAAGTATAATATCTTTGGGGAGCTTATGGATAGGACATTTAAACATTAGGGATTTAAGCCTCCCCCAAGCTTGAGCGATGCTCTCTCCGTCGCGAGACCTAAAGTTATAGATGTAATTCCTGTCTCGATGAACTTCATGAAGAGGGTAAAACTTTGTATAAAAGAGAGACATAAGCTCTGCCCAATTAAGAGAATGTGAGTTATCGAGGAGCTTATACCAATCTGAAGCTTTGTCCGTAAGCGATATGGAGAATAATTTCTTCATAACGAACTCCAGTGACACACCTGCAAGCTTGAATAATGAACATAGTCGTGATAAATATAGCAAGTGTTCACCTGGATGTCTGTCTCCTGCATAGCGATTAGCTAAGACGTAATCGATAATACCAGATGGTATCTTATAAGGCACAATTTCAGCAGGGGCAGGAGTGACTACCTTAGTTGTGGGGCGGTGTTGGGAAACGTAGTAGAAAACAAAAAATTTCGGCCTACGAATCAAGAACCCAAGATCATCCAAGAAGATTGCATACAAGGTTTTAGGTCATGGCTCACCAACCGATGTAGCGGAAGTAGAGTTGGTGAAGCTCGTGGACATAGTGGAAGTAGATCTCGCAAGTTCTCCCAGGAACAGTCCCTCGATCAATCCCACGAACAAGTCCCGCGATCTAGTCCCACGGACAAGTCCCATGAACAAGCTCCTCGAAGAAGGGTCGAAGGTACGACCCCTCCATTAGTATCCACACATCCCGTAGCAGAAATCCAGCAGCGCTCCGCCGTCCAGAGATGAACGCCACATAGAAAACTAGAGGGAGAAAACCCTAACGGATTCCGATCTAGAACAGCGTCTAAATCGGGGTCTAAAAGTGGAGCAACGGGGTTTAGAGGAGGGAGGGTGGCGCATAGGCCTTGGGGACAAGTTGTGTTGCGCCCCCACCCCTCCCCCACATTATATAGGTGGCCAAGAGGCCCTTGGGGCGCAGCTCAAAGGGAATTGGGAGTCCAACTTGGACTCCCAAGCCTTCCAAACCTTACCACACCTTCCCACCGGAAAACTGCCATAATGGGTTTTGGTATTCCCACCTGGAGGAGGTTTCCTTCCCCTTGGTGCGCCCCCACCCCCTTGGCCGGCCAGGGCAGCCTAGGTGGCTTGCCCCCAAGGCTAGGGGCGCAGGGGAGTGGGTGGTACTGCCCGGAACCTTCCGGAACCTTCTAGAAGCTTCCAGGACCTTCCGGGACCTACCGGGACTGTTTCGGTACATTTCGGACACTTTTGGAGCACTTCCAATACCTTCCGGAACCTCTAACGAATGTTCCGGAGCCATCTAAATGGGTTTCAGAGCCATCCGGGCAAAGGTTATTATGTCCGGTGAACACAACATATTGTTTAAGTTGTCCACCGATCACCGAAACTATTCCGGTTGATCGTAAACTTTCCCATTACCATTTTCATATGTTCCGGAACCACCTGGGACTACTCCAGAGTGATCCGGACATATCCTTAAATACCCAAAACTACTTTTGGTGCCCTTATGAACTATTTCATAAATCCCCGGAACTACTTCCGGTACCCGTATGAACTATTCTGCTTTGCTTCCACTAAACCTTCTACCATACTAGTATTCTAACAGACCACTGCTCGTTAAGTGTGTGACCCAATAGGTTCGGTATAATGCGGACATGACTCAGAACATCTTCCGGACATAGGTCAACATCCTTTTGTCAATAGCCAATAATCAACAGCGGAGCCATGGACACCCATGTTGACTCCCGCACATACACGAAGAAACTTCGAGTGAACCATTATGTTTAGTCATGTACCATTCCCTTTGCTTCGCGATATATGACAAAGTTAGAGGAGAGAAGTTTGGCACCCATGTGTAACAACTTTTGAACACAAGCCACTCGTTATCATCTTTGCTCGTTTGTCCCTTTTCTCGTTATCGTATTCCGGTATCCCCGTGACTGAATCACAATGCGTCTGGCCAGACTATAATGGATACCGTCATACCGAGTGGGCCCGAAGTGAATATCTTCTTCATCGTGAAGGAGCAAATCCCATTCTTGAACTATCACAGTCACTAGCCACACCATCTGACATACCCAGAACTTATTTTACTACTTCCCATTTACGGGAGGATTCATCTAAGAACCAAAGCATGTCTTCCTGTGTGAAGAAACTCGATACTCTCATGGTCTAAGGAATTACGTATATGATAACATTTCATGATATGACTTATAACGTAGTTACGATGTGATCTCTAAGTATATCATTCAATACTGGGGTCGGTTCAACATCATTGTTCTGCTAACAATATGTTCCCATTGCTACTGACATCCTTGTTACAAGAACAATGTCCATGATTAAGAAAACGTAATCATCAGTTAGCACATGAGCTGGTCTTAGAGGCTAAACCAGGAACTCTTGGTGTTTACATTTCCACACATGCAAATGAGTTTTCTTCTGAATCTCACAGTCAGGGTCATTGCAATTATAGCACAGAAATATAAACATTAATTATGAACGTGGAAATATATATATAATAACATTTTATTATTGCCTCTAGGGCATATTTCCAACAGTCTCCCACTTGCACTAGAGTCAATAATATTGTCAGTGCTTGAGCACTTTACACCTATGGCATACCGGTGTAAGAAATGCTTCATTTGTGGTATAGACCTCATCTTCGGATCTGACGTTTCAGGCCCGTTTGTATCTTGCATATCTTCGTGTTTTCACGCTATCATAAAACTCACTAATTTTATCAGTTTAGCTTTGTATATGTTTGAATCATTTGGCAGGACCTTGGTTCCTTTAGAATAAGTCATGAAATCATTCGTCAATGTTCCATGAGCTTCAAGCATCTAGGAAACCATACCATGTTCATAAATGAATTTATGATTCAAAATACCCTCCTTGTTACTTCTTTAAGCAACAATATACTTAGCCTCTGTTATAGAATTCGCCACAGTATCTAACTTTAACACAGTTCCTTCATACTGTGCCACCCTTATGTGTGAAACACATAATCCCAATTAAAATCGAAAATCGATCGGAGTAAGTATGAAGACTGAATTGGTGTAACTATTTACATCAAAAATTCAGCTGGTGTAACTCATTACAACGAGCTCTTCATTCTCTCCATTTTCCGAGAAACAAATCTTATCTATCATAAGTTTAACTTTTCACTGTTTGTCCAATGATCAACATATTTATCACTTTGGTATCTTGCTCACAACCTTTTGGAGCGTTGGACATATCTGGTCGTTTTACATATTATGGTGTACATGATTAATCCAAACACACAGGTGAGTGGAATTCAATTCACGTGTTTTTGCTTATCTGTGTTCATGAACACCGATTTCCGCAAACAACTTTTCACCGTGACCTCGGCAAGAACATTCTTCTTGGCGTTTTCATACTAAACTACTTTAGTATCATGTCAACATGTAATGTTGGTCTTAGCATGATCAAGCACTTACTATCTACATAGATCATTGTGCTCAATCCTAATGCTATATCAGCCCAAATTCTTCAACTGAAAACTATTTCCAACGAAGTCCTTATTCGTGTCAAGAAATTTATATCATTTCCAATCAACAATATGTCATCTACATAAGGTTTTAGAAATATCATTCAGCTCCCACTTACTTTCTTGAATATTCAAGCATTTTCGTTATTCCTGATGACAACAAACTCTTTTTGGCAATTTCATCATAACGAAAATTCCAACTCCATTGTGCTAGCTTCAGTCCATCACTGGACATCCAAGGCTTGCATCTATTTTAGCATCCTTTGAATCGACAAAACATTCCGGTCGTATCACATATACGTCCTTTGTTATTTTTCCGTGTAGGAACGTTGTTTTGACGTTCATTCTACCATATCCTATAAATGAGATATGTAGTAATTGCTAATATAACCCGAACTGACTAAAGCATCTCTACGGTCGACACTATTTCGCCGTAGTCAACCTTTGAACTTGGTAGAAAACAATTTTCCAACGAGTTGAGCTTTATGGATAAAACAATTTCATCCGAATCAATTATAGATCCATATATATATTCTTCAGACTTTTAGTCTTTCCGAGGGTCTACCAAGTTCAAAACTTGACTTACTTCCATGGATACTATCTCGGATTATTTGGCATTTATCCAAATCCCGGAGTCAGGGCCCATCAACGCTTCTTTGTATATCACAGGTTTATCATTGTCGAACAACAATATCTCGTTTTACATATCATGAATGTTTGTACGATTTTTGTCTAACCTGTGTGGTTCAGCTGCGCACTCCTCTGAAGATTCAACAATCTTTGACAAGTTGCACTGTCCTCCCACTCACTCTTTTGTAAGAAACTATTTTTCTTCAAAACACATTGTTCTTAACAGCAAACAGTTTTGCTTTTGTGTAGTGATAGAGGAATACCAAAACTTTTGGCATAACCTTAACAAAGTAGCACTTATCTGATTTGGGGTTTTGAGTATGTCAAACATATGCCTCATATACCCAAATTTTAAGAAAAGACAACATGGTTTTAACAGTCCATACCACATCTAATATGGTGTCATTTCAACAGATTTGATGGTGCTCTTTTCAGTGTAAAAGCTGTAGTCACTAACGCATAACTTTAATAAGTATAATGGCAAATTGATAAACGTCATATTTGATCTTACCGTGTCATACATGGATTGATTACATCTCTCGAACACTTTACTCATAGTGGTGTTCCGGGAGACGCAAGTTATGACACTTCTTCACAACTCATCAGACGTTCGCTAAACTTGTAACTCAAATATTACTTTCTACAATCTAATTTGCAGAAACTTTATTTTCTTGTTACAATGAATTTCTATTTCACTCTAAAATTCCTTGAACATTTCAAAGATTTCAGACGTATGTCTCTATTGAACAGATATCCACATATCTACTTCAACTCATGAGTGAAGATAGGGAATCCACTACACACAACTACACTTATTGGACTACACACATCATCATGTATGATTACCAATGGTTTAGTTGCCCGTTCTTGTATGGCCTATTAACGGTGTTTTAGTCACATTAATTCGAGACAAAGATCGCAAGCGTCAAGTGATTCATAATCATATGACTCGAAAGTCCATCACTTATGGAAATTCTTCATGCATGTTATGTCACTTGTGATAAACGGCAGTGCCACATCTATGTGGTATTTCTGTTAGTCTTGCGACGTTTAGCGTTAGTGTTATGAATGTTTAGTATTATTATCAAGATTCATAACATACACCCTATTCATAATGGAAGTATGACCTTTACGTTATTCATAGCTTTGAACAACTCTCTTGCAACAAACATGATTCAAAATGATGTTTTGCAACAAGGCTAAAGTGTAGTAACAATTTACTCAACTCTAAAATGAATTATGAAGATAATCATAGAGTCAACACACGGTATAGTAAACCTTTTACCGTGTTCCTGAGCGTGTCAAAACTCATCATTAGCTAGTCATAAAGGCCGTAGTATTTCTTGCATCGAGTTGCAACAATATGCAATCGATGTGATATTCCGGTGATCAACAGTTTAATCACAATATTCAGAATCCACAATTAATTGCTTAATCATGATTCCCAAGAATTACATCTCTTGACCAGCAATTAATTCATCTATAACTCCGTATGACTATCATTTCTGAGCTGGTTATTCCAGTCTTCTTTTGTTTTGCCTTTATACGTATCATAGTTCTATTTCCAATGTCACTCCTACTCACAGAAGCTCACATATGATCAAGGATGGCGCAGGCCATGGACTTTCCGGCGTGTAAGTCTTACTAACACCATATGGAACTTCCTTTCCCTTAATCCTCATCATCATATGATCGGTGTTCTTCTGGATCCCACACTTATCAGTTTTGTTTGAGCATAATGAACATTTTCACTAACGCTTACAATCAGACATTGTACTAGATATCTTATATCCTACATCAATTGTCTTATCACTGAAAACAATTTTCCAGTTCCATGAATATAACATAACTATCGCAAACGTTTCAAAGTTCGGGTTTCATGGTGATTACGACAATACACTTAGCTGTGGTGGAATTCTAGCCTTTTGGATTATGTACATAAGTCACATCATCCATTGCATTAGCGGGAGAGCATCGAAAATTAGCGATAGGACATGGTCCTTCTCGGCACTATTGAGGATAGTCCTCACAATACGGTACCAATCGTAAAGTTTTTACCAGATAAAACAGTTAATCAAAATCAATTGGGAAGGTGGTAATGCGAGCCATTATTCTACAGCGATAATGCAAATACTAAGACTTTGTTCATAATTAAGTTGCACTTGTGATTAATCAATTTAATTACTAAGTGCGCTCCCACTCAGATCAATATCTCTCGTAATTGATGCTGGAGTGATTCAAGATCCGATCCAATCGTCCGCCATTGATGTGACATCACTGATGACTTAGATTGGACCGGTAGGCCAACTTGCCAATCACAACACATGTGATTCTTGTTCATCTTTCGATGGGCGTGTTCCGGTAGCAAACTTTTATCCAAACCGTCAAGACAACCAAGTGTAATGCGCTGTGTGTTCTTTTAACACACCCGCCTTTTATGCGTCACACACGTGTGCACCCATGTGACATGACCTGCTCCGATGTGAAACATAGTATAGACGGTGCTACAGTTGGAAGAACACTATCAACTTGATATTGTTTTGCGAGAGATCGCCCTAATAAAACACGACTACCGCGCATCAAACAAGGGTGCATCAAAAGGATAAACATCACAGGCAGTTCATAAAATTATGTGATATGATATAGCCCTTTGCTTCGTGAAGTCTTCGTAGTCTTCACGCCGTCGTGGTAGAAGTCACCGCGTCCACCAACTTTCTCCTTGGCGCCGGGAACATCACCACGGCTTCCGGCATGTGCGTCGGGGTCCACCTCCGCATCGTAGATCATCACCTTGCATCTATCTATTGCTTTGCCTCGAGCTAATAAACAGTTCTGGCACGCAGGCCATAATTAAGTGACAACCATATGACTCTAGTCATCATGCCGTACCACGACACGCATGTCGCGAATAAATATTACATAACATATAACATCTCATACAAACACATTGCAAATCTTGAAGGCTATACCACATCACATGCATACTCTGCAAAAACGAGTTAGATCGCCATCTACACGGGTTGTTGCAACTTTTATCGTGGTTGTTAAGCAGGTTTACAAGGCAAACGAGAAACCCTAGATAAAACAAAACACGATACTTCTTTTGTTGCTAGTTTAACATACGGGGTGCGTGCAGCAACTAATGCCACAAGCCAAACTTCGTTCAACGCGTGACCCCCGTGTGGATTTCAGTTCATAAAATCCACAAGCCCCTCCATGTTAAATCTTCTATTGCGAGATTAAGATGAGATCCAAGGAGTTTGATGTAGACCATGATCAGGCAACCAGCATACTGAAAGCAGCATAGAGGGATCGATGGAAAACTCAATCCTTGTAGCAAAATCTCAACATGCCATCAAGCATAGAAAAAATCACATGACAGGGAAGCAACAAGAAAATCAATGCCTCATATCACACATATGATCTAGACCTAAACATGCATCTAATCAAGGATCGCTCATGATACCACTGTTGGGAAACGTAGTAGAAAACAAAAAATTTCGGCCTACGAATCAAGAACCCAAGATCATCCAAGAAGATTGCATACAAGGTTTTAGGTCATGGCTCACCAACCGATGTAGCGGAAGTAGAGTTGGTGAAGCTCGTGGACATAGTGGAAGTAGATCTCGCAAGTTCTCCCAGGAACAGTCCCTCGATCAATCCCACGAACAAGTCCCGCGATCTAGTCCCACGGACAAGTCCCATGAACAAGCTCCTCGAAGAAGGGTCGAAGGTACGACCCCTCCATTAGTATCCACACATCCCGTATCAGAAATCCAGCAGCGCTCCGCCGTCCAGAGATGAACGCCACATAGAAAACTAGAGGGAGAAAACCCTAACGGATTCCGATCTAGAACAGCGTCTAAATCGGGGTCTAAAAGTGGAGCAACGGGGTTTAGAGGAGGGAGGGTGGCGCATAGGCCTTGGGGACAAGTTGTGTTGCGCCCCCACCCCTCCCCCACATTATATAGGTGGCCAAGAGGCCCTTGGGGCGCAGCTCAAAGGGAATTGGGAGTCCAACTTGGACTCCCAAGCCTTCCAAACCTTACCACACCTTCCCACCGGAAAACTGCCATAATGGGTTTTGGTATTCCCACCTGGAGGAGGTTTCCTTCCCCTTGGTGCGCCCCCACCCCCTTGGCCGGCCAGGGCAGCCTAGGTGGCTTGCCCCCAAGGCTAGGGGCGCAGGGGAGTGGGTGGTACTGCCCGGAACCTTCCGGAACCTTCTAGAAGCTTCCAGGACCTTCCGGGACCTATCGGGACTGTTTCGGGACATTCCGGACACTTTTGGAGCACTTCCAATACCTTCCGTAACCTCTAACGAATGTTCCGGAGCCATCTAAATGGGTTTCAGAGCCATCCGGGCAAAGGTTATTATGTCCGGTGAACACAACATATTGTTTAAGTTGTCCACCGATCACCGAAACTATTCCGGTTGATCGTAAACTTTCCCATTACCATTTTCATATGTTCCGGAACCACCTGGGACTACTCCAGAGTGATCCGGACATATCCTTAAATACCCAAAACTACTTTTGGTGCCCTTATGAACTATTTCATAAATCCCCGGAACTACTTCCGGTACCCGTATGAACTATTCTGCTTTGCTTCCACTAAACCTTCTACCATACTAGTATTCTAACAGACCACTGCTCGTTAAGTGTGTGACCCAATAGGTTCGGTATAATGCGGACATGACTCAGAACATCTTCCGGACATAGGTCAACAGCCTTTTGTCAATAGCCAATAATCAACAGCGGAGCCATGGACACCCATGTTGACTCCCGCACATACACGAAGAAACTTCGAGTGAACCATTATGTTTAGTCATGTACCATTCCCTTTGCTTCGCGATATATGACAAAGTTAGAGGAGAGAAGTTTGGCACCCATGTGTAACAACTTTTGAACACAAGCCACTCGTTATCATCTTTGCTCGTTTGTCCCTTTTCTCGTTATCGTATTCCGGTATCCCCGTGACTGAATCACAATGCGTCTGGCCAGACTATAATGGATACCGTCATACCGAGTGGGCCCGAAGTGAATATCTTCTTCATCGTGAAGGAGCAAATCCCATTCTTGAACTATCACAGTCACTAGCCACACCATCTGACATACCCAGAACTTATTTTACTACTTCCCATTTACGGGAGGATTCATCTAAGAACCAAAGCATGTCTTCCTGTGTGAAGCAACTCGATACTCTCATGGTCTAAGGAATTACGTATATGATAACATTTCATGATATGACTTATAACGTAGTTACGATGTGATCTCTAAGTATATCATTCAATACTGGGGTCGGTTCAACATCATTGTTCTGCTAACAATATGTTCCCATTGCTACTGACATCCTTGTTACAAGAACAATGTCCATGATTAAGAAAACGTAATCATCAGTTAGCACATGAGCTGGTATTAGAGACTAAACCAGGAACTCTTGGTGTTTACATTTCCACACATGCAAATGAGTTTTCTTCTGAATCTCACAGTCAGGGTCATTGCAATTATAGCACAGAAATATAAACATTAATTATGAACGTGGAAATATATATATAATAACATTTTATTATTGCCTCTAGGGCATATTTCCAACAGGCGGCTCCCCAAGAACAACGATCCAAGAGTAGGGGTGTCCATAAGGACAAAAGCAGCAACAACAAAACTAAAAAAAACAGAAATATAAAAACTTCCTTACCAACTTCACTTACTAATAGCGCTACGCTCCCCGGCAACGGCGCCAAAAAACGGTACTTGATGACCCACAACCGTAAGGGATCTATTGCAGCGTTTTCGATAAGTAAGAGTGTCGAACCCAAGGAGGAGCAGAAGGTAATAGCAAGTGACTTTGGCAAAGAGATAACTGCAAGCACTGAAAGATAACTTTTTAGGGGTTTTCTTGGTATAGGCAATAGGAAAGTAAAAATGAGCAAAGTAAAAGACACTGGAGAGTAACGAGTGTCCCAATCCTTTCTGAGCAAAGGAGAGGCCTAGCAACTGAACTTATAAAGGCTAAAGCGTTCTTGAGGACACACGGGAGAGGTAGTCATGTGCTTTCGCTATATTCTGTATCGGTACTATGTGTTGTGTTGATAAGTGTTGAGTGGGTGGATCTATGCTAGTACACCCTCTAGACTAAGATAAGTGCACTCTTATGATTAAACACCTTGCAAGCATCCGCAAATACAAGATAGTAATTAAGGCAAAATCCTAACCATAGCAATACGATCGGTGATCCATTGTTCCCTTGTGCAAAATTGTGCAAACTGGGGTTTAGGTTTCTGTCACTCCGGCAACCCACCGTAAGCATTCTTTGTACACAATGTATTCCCCTAGGTCCTTGATAAGGCGAAGTGTTGAGTGTTCGACTCACACAACACCACTAGGAAAATAACAACACAACTTAAATATCAAACAACACATATTACTTCAACATCATATGACTACTAACAGCTAGACTTCTCCCATGTCCTCAAGAACTAAAGTAACTACTCACAAGACATAAAAGAGATCATGATCAGTGGGGATAAATAGATGATAAACAATCTGGACACAATAATATTTCTCCAACAAAACTCAATAGCATTCACCACAAAGTAGTAATCAACACCGATAGAGTAGAGAGGATAGATAGTACGGATTACAACACAAGTTGCAATTGTGAGATGAGATTGGATGGAGGTGGAGATGGTGCTGATGATGGGGATGATGTTGATGATGATCTCGATGATGCCCGTGACGATGGTGATGACGATGGTGATGATCTCCCCTTCCGGGAGGTGATCTCCCCGGCAGAATCTGCCCGCCAGAGATGGCTTTTCTTCTCTGTAGGTTTCCGGTTTCCGCCACGGAGCGGCGGCGGAACTCCGTAAACTCTCCCCTTTTAGGGTTTCTGAATGATGTGTGTTATATAGGCCAGAGGGGGGAACCGGGAGTGGCCCCAAGGGTCTAGGCGCCCTCCCGGCGCGGCCAGGGTGGGGGCCGCGCCAGGTGGCCGCCTAGGCACCCTGTGGCCCCCCCTCTGGTCGCTCTTTTGCGTGTCTTCGTGATCCTTCTGGAAAATAGCCTCCGTCGATTTTCAGGTAATTTGGAGGTATTCTTCTTCAGCAACTCAGCGTCCACTTTTTACCGCTGAATCCTGCGTCTGCTACTTCAGCACCGGAAAGTTTGAAAACTGTGTAAAATAAGCCAAAACAACATAAGAATAGCATCATATCATGAAATATATCAATGAATAAGAAAGATTTACTATATAAAATAGTGATGCATTTTGGACGTATCAGCACGCTCAGTCTTAAAACCAATACCCGGAACTCGGATCCTAGGTGACTCGAATGGAACAAAGCGTCGGGGCGGGACAGCCTAGACCTTCCATCCTTCGTCGAATATAGTCAACATTATAATAATCATATCATCAACAACAATATAATAATGTGATATCCCAAAACCAAGGAGTAACAGGGTAACATCGTAGCATCCTAAGCATGCATGCTAAGATGGGGCTGAGCAACGAGCAATAGTAACATAACAATACAAGGTTTGCTGGGAAGGGACATGGCTGTATCGGTTCGAAAGAGGCTGTAAACATGTGGTAGGATCAAACATCGAACCTATCCTAGACTAGCATGCAAACCTCTGGTTGAAATAGAATGGATCATAAGTAATGTATAGTCCTTGCCTATTGATAAGTCGGATTCCGAAGATGTAGTGGATCGCAAACTCGCATCGTCTCCGAAGGTACCCGCGGAAGCACACACAAGATGGTAAACACTGGAAAGCAATCAACGAGCAAGCATCTATTACTACGATGCAAACACGAGCAAGCATCAACAAGAAGGCAACACGAGACATCGCACCTACCGTCGAGAGCGGTTACTAACAGGTTAAGTGGAGTACTCGTCACACACGACGATACCGCACATTTAGAAAGGTTCAAGTTGTTTAGCTACAGGTGATCAACAAAGGTTGTTAACATGTCAACTAAAGCAAGCATGGCATAGCACACAAACATGGCAAGAGGTGAAGCACAAAGTAAACTATCTATGCTAGTCGATTTAAGTGAGGCACAACCTAAACATAGCACAACACTAAGTGCCGCACGATGATTAAAACATTTGGTACTGTTCTGTCCTAAACCATATTTTAGATTGAATAACAACAGCAAACAAAAGCATAAACACAAAGTACACGAAAAACTAATCAAGTTACATATAAGGCACACTCCAAACAGAGTTACGGTTAAAAAGATACAAGCAAAACAAGTTACGGGCACAATCTGCCAACATCACAAAGCACACTTTAGAGCAATGCATAAACAGGATAACCAATGCAAACATGCTCGCAAATGATGTGGAACTAAAGTAGACATGACAGGGAAGTCATGGCAAAAGAATCATGCAAATAGGCATCATAGATCAAAAGATATTAAGCATGCAACATGGCATCGGAACGTTACAGACTTAGAGAAAAACAGAGGTGGCTTTCAACAACAGCAGCATAGCAACTTTGGAGCTCAATAACTATATGACCAGCAAGCATATGATGACAATGCAATACATATAATGGAATTAGACATGATGCTTAACAATATGCAATTGGAATCACTCAATTCCGATAAACGGTTGCGACGCAACCGTCACCCGAAGTTGCAACAAATTAACAGTTTTTAGCACAACAGCACATTAACATCAGGATCACCACTTTGGAGCAAGATTTAATATAGCTAAAGCACCCAAAAATGACAAGTTAAAGCATGGAAATGAAGTACACATGATGCTTAACACATAGGAAAAAGAATCAATGCAATAGGCCTCATGAATGTGTCACAATCATCAATCAAAGTTGCAACAAAATATCATCAGCAGCACTTGACAGAGTTTAGCAACAGTTAACAGTCTGGTGCCTACTTCAACACAGATTTGCACCATCAATATGACCTCAAAATAAATAACTTCCTAAAGATGAACTCTAGAGCACACAAAACACAACCAAAAAAAAAGAATCACTTCATTCGGAGCTCCGAGTCAACGGGAAATTACGTTGCAAAACAGTACCAGCAGCAGAATATACACAGGACTTAGCAGAAAAACAATAAAGGAAAAATAGTACTGAGGAGAGAGAAAAAAACAGAGGGCGGCTCGGGCTGGCTTCCCACCATGGGTCGCGGCCCACTAGCGGCTGAGGCGGCCTGGAGAGGCCATGGGCCTGCGGCGCTGGACGGGCCGGCTGGCAGGTGGGCCGGTGGGGGAGCTGTGGGCCGCTGGGGCAGTGGGGCCAACAACGGCGGCGTCCACTTGATCTCGATGTGGATCGGGGCGGCGGCGGTTCCGGCGGCTGCAGCTTGGACCGGTGAAGCTCCGACGAGGTGCACATGGCGCTAGGGGCGGCTACAGGCGGCGGATCCGGCCGGAGACGGGCGGTCGGCCCCGCTGGCGGAGGACGGCGACGACGGCCAGCTCGGGTGGCCCCATGGCGCGGCGGCGCGGGCAGAGCTCACCGGCTCGAGGACGCCGTCCATGGCGGCGGCTTCCTGCAGAGACAGAGGAGGGGGCGGCCGGTGAGAAGAGGGAGGACAAGAGGGACGCGGGAGGCGCTGACCTGGTGGCGCGGCGGCTGGCCGGAGGAAGCGGCGGCGGCGCGTGCGGTTCTCCACGGACGGCTAGGAGGTGAGGAGAGAGGAGAGAGGTTGGGTGCTGACGTGGCACGTCCGTAGCCCTCCGATCACCCGATCGGACGGCCGGGATCAGCTGGGGCTAGGGTTGGACAAAAAAATGGCTAAATTGCGAAAATGGGGTATTTTTGGGGCAAAGTGGAGGGGGTGGCTGCAATTTTGTGGCTAGTGAAACCCTAGAAAGGGGTGGGAGTGTGGTGGTCTTTATATAGCCCAGGTGGCTGGCAGTTTGCAAAAACATCCCCGGTTTTTCTCTCGCGCGCGCGGTGCTCACGTTTCTGACCGCCGGGGGCCGCAGGACCTCCGATTCGGGTAAAACTTCAAACTGTGCGATCAACGCGTCGAGCCGGCGGCGTTCACCTCGCGCTGGAACCGTTCCGAGAACACTTTCCGGCGCGGGATAAAAATAACCCGTTTACTTATTAAACGGGGTTTTCGTTCCGTTGGCTTCGGCTGGTCTCGTGCGGTTTTTGCGAGGGTGATCGGATGAAACCCGGTGTCGCAAAGGTCGAGTGTCAGGGTGGAAAAAGTCGGTCTCCGTCCGATACGAGATAAGAGGGGGAAAAATAATCGCCGATCGATAAATCAGGGATGCAAATACCGCAAACAAATCAGACAATCAAACAATTCACACCGAAAACAATTTTTTTAATTTTTGTGAAATCTGGGCTGTTACACCCACTGACAGGTCCGACGTGACGAGTTGTATGGCGCCTTTTATCAGGGTGTCATGGTGTCTAGCATGGTGCCATAGAGGCGGGCGCCATGAAAAAGGGTTAGTTTGTGATTTTTTTAAATTTTGGATTCATTTTGTTTTTAAAATGCAAATAAGGGTTAAATTTATAAAACATTTCCCTCTAACAAAGCATCGGATGCCGATGGGACACCAGCAAGACTGCAACGGGAAAGCGATAAAAACAAACAGCAGCAAGGCATCAATCATGCAATGGATGGTGGAGGGGTCACTCACGCACATGGACTGCTGCACCACCACCATCCATCTGTAGCAGCTCATTTTCTCCAGCTCTATCTATCATTAGAAGCAGCACCACCATCGTCTCCTCCAGCTCTACCATTAGCACTTAGCAGTAGCACCAGTGCACCACCAACTCCTCCTCGTCCAAGCCGTGGAGGCGGCCATGATCCCCTTGATCAAGAAGCTTGGCGGCCTACTTGCGGACGAGTACAAGCTGGAGAAACGCGTGAGCAAACGCGTCAAGTCTCTGATCACAGAGTTGGAGATGATGCACGCCGTTCTACGCAAGATCGGCGCCAAGCCGCCGGAGCAGTTCGACGAGCAGGTCCTCATCTGGGCGGGCAAAGTGAGGGAGCTCTCCTACCACACGGAGGACGCGGTCGACGCTTATCTACTCACAGAAACCGCGCACCATCTTTTGGGCTTACATACTCTTCATGTTCTTTGCAGAGAAATACCAACTATTGATGAAACTAGTTGCAACCAGATCTAATCTAGTGTTTAGTGCGATTGATAGGACTTTTGACGATGGTTCCCATGATTGATAAAACTCAAAAAACACGCATAAAATCATAGGAAAAAACTAGTCATCCAAAAATTATGGTTTCTAGGATAAAGTTTAGGTAGTGATATACCAAATATTTTATGAAGCACGATGTTTACTAAAATGTGGGGTCAGTTTATTTTTTCCGTGGACCAAAAACTCAATATAATCTAAAACATCATAGAAAACAAGTTGTCCAGTCAAAAATATAATATTTGTATGAATGCTTCTTAGGGTGTAACAAACCTACTTGTGATGAAACACAAATATTTACTTAACGTGTGCCAAAAACTTGGATGGGATCGATCCAGTGCACAACAAACAATCGTCGTCAAGGTCCTCTCCATGTAGCAACCGTACGATACCCCCATTCCCACAGCAAAGATGCTCCCTCCCAATAATATCTAGGCAGCCATGTGATTGACATCAACAATTATAGCTGTGCAGGCAGGCCCGGCTTGAATTGAATTCCATCACACCAATACAGGGATTTAATTGATAATATGCTTTTATCTCCTCTTTGGTCTCTGTCTTTGGTAAGATGTTTTTTTTATTTTTATGCACGCATTTTTGGTATTTAGATGAGTTTTTTCCGCGGGTTTTTTCGGCTTTTTGGGTTATCACGCGGTTTTTCTTTACATTTTGATGAAAAAAAATCCAATTATTTTTAAGAAAAAGAGGCACAATCATACGTCTCATGAAATCACTAATCTTCTTCGGAGAAAGGCACGATGTATGCCTTTAAAAAAATGCATCCCATGTGCCTTAAAAAAAAGGCACGAATGTGCTTCGCATGGAGGCATGAATATGCTTTCTCGAAAAGTAAGCCACATGCCTTTTAAAAGGGAAAAAGAAACCTCCACATCACGACAAATAACGCGCGTACAAATCATCACTTGTCAAGCACGAAAAGAGTTAGGGTTCGTTGGAAAGATTACTCGCTAATTAGTGATTTCACCCGACCTTACCGAGGCCCGCGTGTACCCGTTTGCAGCTACGTGGGGCTCGCAATAATTAACTCTTATGTCCTTTCAAACGAAATTAACTCTTGGGGTCCATGACGCTGATCTGACTGAGGCCTGCATCTACCCAGGCACACTTTACTTACCATTACTATATTTTACTCACTAGATGTACAGTGGGCTTCCCAGATTATAATGGCAAGCTTGGTCTGGGTGAAACGATCGCCATTTGCCATCTTCCTCCTCCAACCAACCAAGTTGTCCACCGAGCGAGGATGGAGAGCGCGGGGCAGTCCGTTGTGAGCAAGGTCGGGAAGGTGCTAGTGGAGGAGCTCCAGGAGATCCACGGCGTGGGTGGCAAGGTCGTCCACCTACGGGACGAGCTGGCCACCATGAACGCCGTCCTCCGCGTCATCTCCGAGGCGGAGGAAGGCTCCGTCGACCACATCGTCCGGGAGTGGGAAAAGCAGGTGCACGACCTCGTCTACGACGCCCAAGACTGCACCGACACCTACTGTATCCGCATCGTCCGCCCACTGCCACCACCGCCAAGTGACGTCGCCGGCAAGTAGTTCATCTTCTCCTGGGCCGGATACCTGCTTTTGCGCGCCAAGCGCATGGCCAGGTACCCGTACGAGAAGCTGGTGCTGCAGCGCACCCTCGCCGCCGACATCAAGGACCTCCTGGCTCGTACCTCGGTCGTCAGCGAGCGCCGCGTTCGCTACGGCATCGACCGGGCCACGCTGCCAAGAGCTGCCTTCTTGGCCCCTGTGTCGGCGGCGTCTCTCTCCGCGAGTTCTCTACGCCGTGCCGACGACCCTCATCAGTTTGTGGGCATCACCGAGCAGGTTGACGCCCTGGCTAACAAGATCAAGGCGCCGCTCCATGACGAGGATGACAAGAGTCTCAAGGTGCTCTCCATTGTGGGGTTCGGAGGACTGGGGAAGACGACCCTGGCCATGGAGTTGTGCCGGCAGCTGGAAACGGACTTCCCCTCCCAGGCGATGGTGTCCGTGTCACAAGCATTCGATGCCCGCAAGGACATGGAGGGTCTGCTCGCACAAGTGCTCCAGCAGATCCTCAAGAAGAAACCAAACGATGAGCAAACCATCCCGACAACGGTGGAAGAGCTGTCCACAAAACTCAAAAAGCTCCTCAATCAGACAAGGTATATAACTATCGTCCCCATATAATTTTTTTAAACTTTGCTCAACATCATCTTTACTGTAAATATACGAGTAATGAGCTATTTGTAAGTGTTACTTGAATTCAAAATTTGTGTTAGTCAATTTCGTGTATTTGCGCAAAATAGGAATCCCAATTAAGCACCATTGGGAACATTAGCAGCCATTCCAAAATACTCCCTCAATTCCATGATAGAAAGTCATCTAATATGGAACTGAGGGAGTACACATAAGCACTAAAACGAATTTACTAAATTTGCTACATGTGAAAAATTGCCAATGGCTTAGCCAGAGTCAGAAGAGTGCTTAATTGGAATTTTCTATATTTTTTTGAAAAGGTGTGTATTATAATAATCAACACAGGTTCATTGCAATCATATTGGGATTTTCAATATTGTGTTGCAACGCAGTGTGTCTTTCAATTGCTTGTTGCAAAATTGTGAAATAAAAATCAGTACGTGACCACCATACTAGTACGTATTTGTATGTTTCATGCTTCATACATTGCTTATCGTACAAGTAGAGTGGGGAGAAAGCACACAAATAAGAGGTTGAAAACAATTGAAACGTTTCTTAATATCTAACTGTTGCCAAAAACATCCGCGAGCATTTCAATCGACAAAGTGAGATAAATTTGGACGGAATTCATTAAATTCAGATACAATTTACATAAATCAGACGCATTTTATGCAAACCAAACGGTTTTCATAAAAATCAGATTTTAACCTAGTCTAATACTAGGTCGGTGCCTATGAGCTCCATAAATTGAAGCTGTTTTAGTGCTTCTCCGGGTCGTCGGCATAGAAGCTCCCGGAATTGATACTGAAACACGGCGGTTGGGTATGGTGCAGGCCCACATGGGACACGAGACATGTCCACATCTGACTCCCATGTTCTACTCCTTCGAGCCGCCGTCCGTCTTCTGGACGTTGTTGTTGGAAGTGAGGTCCATGATCGATGTCGACATGATAACGTTGGAGATGCCCAACGCGGGTATCGTCCATGGGGCCAAGCTGCCTACGTTACCGTCTAAGATCACCTATGATGCATCATCGTTCGCCTACACCAGGGCCGTATTATAGTTGGCGCGATCGCGGCGCGCGGACTCGTAGAGCGCTCATTGTTGCTCGATAAGTTTGGAGCCTCTGCCGCCATGGCCGCCAAGGTCACTGCGCTCGCAATGTCACCAAAGATTTGGCTCTTCGCAGCGGTTAATGCTCCTCCATCATGATAGCACCCAAGTGGTCCCACGCCTGGTCTATGGTAATGCCAACAAGGACTGGCGCTCGCAAGGCCTCGGTCTCGGCATCTGACACCTCCGCCATCGTTGTCTCGTCCTCCCTCAACTCCAACGAGCATGATGGCAAGCCAACCTCAATGCGTCACACACGTCGGGCCTGCTAGTTGCCGCCACATGGGCCAAGTCGTGCTTTTGCTCCATCGGTAGGCTCTCCCACAAGGCTTTAGAGCTCGCCTTCATGGCGGAATTGTAGAACAGAGGAAGAACATGAGTAGTGCGGATAGTGCAGTCCGCAACCACCTTTAAATAGCGCCGGATGACAAGTGCGTCGATTGAATGCATGCTTGAATGTGAATTGTCAGAGTGGGTTTCTCGGCCACTGCGTCTGTTCAATAATGGCACGTGGACGGGCGGGCGGTCGGTTTGAATTCGGTAGATAACCTTCCTGTCACGTCTCTTCGTCACTGAACAGAGCACAAAGACTAGAGCTCTTGGCTGACGAGCCACTACAACTCTAATGAACGTTCGTGTCATTCTGAGCTAGCATCAATACCGACTTCAATGAGCGGACGCGTCCGCTCTGGAGCAGCTAATTGGCATGAATGCACGGTCACCGCTTCACGCGCGGATAGTTTTTTTCCACTTAGGGATTTTGGTGAGGCCTGGGTGTTGGGAGGAGGACATGGGGGTGGTTCGTACTTTCAGAAAGGTCCCTCGGTTTATGTAAGATTTATGGGAAAATGTACATGCGGACGGGCACGTAGATGGGCACATGCATTTGTTGGATGGCAAAACAGGTTTGAACAGCCTAGTCCGGATGAATGCGGGAGGTCCGGGGGTCGGTGTTGGAGATGCCCATATATAGCTGCCATTTGTAGACAAATCAAAATATTTTTTCTTCAAAAAACCCCAAAACTACTTAGTTAATTATAAATGTTGTTGGCATTTAGTTCTGAACAAGTATTTCTACTTCTATTTTTGCACGTACTATTTTTTCTAATTCCAAGCATGTATATGTTCAATTAAACTAGGTACCTCATTGTGATCGATGATGTATGGAGCCTATCAGCCTGGGAAGCTATCCGCATCAGATTGCCAGAAAATAATTGCTGCAGCAGAATCATTGTCACAACTAGGATAGAGGCGGTGGCCAAGGCAGCTAGTGTCAACTTTATCCATCATATGAAGCCCCTTGAACAAACGGCTAGTAAGGAACTGTTCATGAAGAGAGTATTTGGTTCCACGGCTGCTTGCCCCGGTGGATTGGAGAACTACGTGGAGATTATTTTGAAAAAATGTGGTGGGATGCCGTTGGCCATCATTAGCATCGCCAGCCTTTTGGCAAGCTATATTTCGGCCGAGGGCACAATGATGTGGGACAGAGTTTCTAGATCAATTGGTTCTCAGATGGAGAGTCACCCTACTCTCGAGGGGATGAGGCAGTTGCTTACACTCAGCTATGACTTCCTGCCTCATCATCTCAAGGCTTGCATGGTGTATCTGAGCATTTTCCCAGAGGATTGTAGGATTGCCAAGAACAGGCTGCTATATAGATGGATTGCTGAAGGCTTGGTCACTGAGAAGCGGGGGTTGACTTTGTTTGAGGTTGCAGAAGAATACTTCGATGAGTTGGTAAATAGGAACATGATTCAACTAGACAAGTCTGAGTTATATGGTCAAGAGGTAGATGGTTGCCGGGTGCATGACATGATCCTTGAGGTCATGGTATCCAAATCCCAGGCGTCTAACTTTGTTAGCTTGGTAGGGCGGCAATACGGAGGAATGTCACATGAACATGGCAAGATTCGGCGCCTCTCCATCCATGATAACGACCATGCTGAGCATAGGCCCAAAAAAGTTGAGCAGCATCATGCGAGGCATGGCTTTGAGGCAACGAAGTTACAACATGTCCGGTCATTGACCACATTCCAGCGCAATGATGGCATCGGCAAGCTGCTGGATCGTCTAGGTGAGTTCAAATTGTTGAGGGTACTTGACCTGGAAGATTGCAAGGCCGTGGAAGACAAGCACATGAGAGATGTTTGCCGACTGTATCTTCTCAGGTTCTTGAGCTTGAGGAATACAGGGGTCAAAGTGATGCCTCACAAAGTTGGAAATCTAGAGCACTTGGAGACTCTTGATGTAAGATACACAGGCATCATGAATCTGCCACAAACCGTGACAAAGCTGAGCAAACTAGAGCGCCTAAATTGCGATGACTGGATTCTGCCACGGGGGCTAGAGAACATGAAGGCGCTGCGCGAGCTGAAAGCAGGAGTTCTCGATGGCGACGATGTTCCATGGGTTACACAAGAGATCGGCGAGCTGCCACGATTGCAGTTTCTACGTATCAAAATCGCGAGCAATCTTCAAACGGATGAGTTCATACAGGAGTCTTTGCCTACGCTTGCCACGTCCCTAAGCAAGACAAACACTCTCCAGTCGCTCGAGCTGTATTACTATGGGAGTGGAGCCAGTTTGGAGTTTCTCATTGATGTCTCGACGCCGCCACCACTCCTCAAACGCCTTTGGTTGTTGGGGCGCATCAGCCGACTGCCAGACTGGATCTCATTACTCCAACACCTCACAGAGTTTGAAATTGGATATACAGAGCTTGCCGGCGACCAGTTATTTGGTGTCTTGTGTAAGTTGCCCAACCTGCAGAGCGTCCGACTGTACGAAATTAAGTACAAAGACGGAGAACTGGTTATTGCAACCCCTGAACACAGCAGCTTTCCTGTGCTGAGGACCCTGAAGGTGATCCGATGTCCCACCGTGCTCACATTCAAGGAAGGCTCGATGCCAAGGCTCGAGACGCTTGTGCTGTCGTTTGCTGGGATGGGGGAGATGAGCATTGTCGGTGTCGACAACTTGGAGAACCTCAAAGAGGTCAAGCTCGGTGGCGAGAAAGACAACCCATGGATGGAAAGTGCAGTGCGGCAGCTCAAGACTCTATGCGAGTCCAAACATATCAAAGTTGTAGAGAACTGGAATTAGTGAGGTGTGCGCACCTTGATTGATTAGTAACTGCTGCTGCTCCTCTACGTCTTATACAGTCTTAAATAAGTGTTATTTTCCTTTCAACTGCATGTTTTTCTTAGCTGAATTCTCGATCGAGCAGCATTTTGTTGTACCGAATAAAACCGCTTGTAAGATACTGATCGAGTATTTCGAGTGATTTATATATTTCCTCTTGCTCTTCAGTACCATTCCAACGGAGCTGCTGCCTAAGACAACTAGCAGCCAACCGACAAACGAACAATAGTTTCTTTAGAGCTGGAGCTTTTGTACTTGGTTTATTCTGCAGTCGTTACAACGTACGCTACTTCATTTACCTCACATGTTGTATGTACACAAGCCACTGTAGAATACAGGTACCATCCTGCCATTGTAGTGCCAATCCCAAGCCCGGGTAAGAGCCGACATAAAAACTTAGCCACTCTTACGGAGATGAAACCAAAAGAACACTTGTTGAGGCGTAACCCTCCATTTCGATATGTTATTGAGTTTTAACCTTAACTCTAGCCTACCTCGATCAACTTGTTTGGAACTGTAAGCCTTTGTTGTTGTATTTGTTGTTGTTGTTGTATATAGCACTGGAGGATTAGGTTCATGCTCTTTTTCAAAAGCTCATTCATAGATATGTTTTCTGAATTACCAATACTAAGCCTCTAAAAGTCTTTGTTGCCGACACGCCATTTGTTTTGCGGTTTCATTGCAAATGGTGTCATCTAGAAACTAATTCCAGTGGCAAGTCACCTGGAAGCCTCAAAATCTTACATGCCAACGGAAGAAAAGCTGATGAATACATACTATGAGAAACTGTCCCTGACAGTCTGATGCAAACTACGGACTGTTTTCATGGCATACTAGCCAAGGTTCAAAACGAAAATAAGGCAGGCAGCTCCATTGGAATTCAAACATCAGGGAACTAGACAGAAAAGATCATCATGAAGCACCAAACTCATACCCATATTCCAACTTCTCCATCCTGCCATGGATGACAAGATAGCAGCTATAACCAGATACGTCAGCTGATATTACATTACAGGTCTAGCACAACATTTTTGAGATGTCGAATCGGGGACAACACACCTTCCTGGCACAAGTTTGCCCTTCCTGTAGAAAAAACCGTGGTACCGACAACCAATTTTTTTTTGAAACTATCACCGGGGGGGAGAATCCCCACCTGAATTTGATCTCGCTTCAAAAGAGACATGACAAACTGACCACGGTTAGGATCAGATTAGCTAGAGCTACCAAACAGTCTCTTACATGCTTCTAAGTTTTGCTCATGAAAGGATCATGACAGAGAGACAGCTACCAAGAGGAAGAAGCAAAAAGATAATCCAGGCTACATAATTTAGGTTCTACCGACAAGAACCCAGCATGTTAGTCAGATGAGATAAGCAACCCTCGATGACGCCTAAGGATGTTCAGAGATCAGAGTTCATGCCGTCCAGAAGAGATTTTCAGGACGGCCGGCTTTCACTTCTTGTGGACCCTGCAGTCCGGGGAGTTTGGCTCCAAGGGCGATAGCGGCAGCCTCGACGCGTCTGCGCTGTTGAAATCCATGGCCAGGCCGACCGGGCTCGTGTCCTTCAGGCTCGACGACTTGCGCTTCTGCTGCAACACAAAGAATGACATTGTTAATATAATCAATGTAGCCAGACTGACAGTAGGGTAATTCATGGTTTAGACTAATAGTTATACTGCCTGTGTGCATATTATATTAAATCAGTAAACGCTTGAGCTGTATGCTTGCCATTTTAATACCTTTGGAAGAGTTGATACCTTTGGAAGACACTACGGGAGAGTAGGCTGACGCCTACGGCCGAAACCTACGCCGACGGCCAAAGGTCGGGGCCGTCGGCGTAGACGGCTGGCTCGTCAGCCTTGGTGGTGGGCCGTCGGCGACCCAAAGCCGTCGGCGTAGCCAAACCTAGGCCGAGGGCCGCCGTCGGCGTAGATAGGCCGTCGCCGTAGGCCCATGTTAGGCCGACGGCCGCCGTCGGCGTTTACCGGGCCGTCGGCGTAGGCCTGCAAGGTGGGCCCGGGCGACGGCCGGCCGTTACGGCGTCAGCCCATCAGGGGCTACGCCGACGGCCCCGACCTTTGGCCGTCGGCGTAGACCCCGGGTTGTGTTTTTTTTGTTTTCGTTTTTATTTTCTTTTGTTTAACTATTTAATCTTATATTACTAATACTAATACATCAAATAATATTGGAAATGGAATTATAGTATATATCATCTCATTTCAACACTCGATATACGTATGCCTCTTTATTAATTCTTTTAATGTCTACTAATTAATACATAAAATAATATAATAACAAATTATAATACTAAATTAAAATATATTATGCTACTATTACTATATTAATATGTATGCTCCACAGTTGTACCTCGTGCGGAGAAAGCTATAAGAGTACACCGCCGGCCCCCTCCCGGCCGACCCTGGCCTCGCTCCCGGACTAAGCCGGGTTTCGGTGAAGAAAGACCGCCGTAGTACCGCATTAACTTGCATGTGATTAATTGTAGGGTATGTGTCCAAGTGTGGTGTAAGATCAATACATAAATGCAATGTCTAGCTCTTTGGTGTGACCATTTTCACATTCATGTGATAACACTATTCAAAGTCATGGACATGTAGGTGGAAATACACCCGTTTGCGGGTATTCCGGGGGCTACGAAAGGTTACAAGGTCCCAACCTTGTTTTCCATGTAGTTTTGTCCTAAACAAATCTTAACAAACCAAAAAGTACATTGTTGAAACATCATGCGGAGAAAGCTATAGGGGTAGACCGCCAGGCCCCCCTCCGAAGCAGGATGTCGCAGGTGAATAACCGCCAGAGCGTCGGAATCCCACAAAAATTTGCATGTGGACCTAGTTTATGTGTTCAAGTGTGGTGGAAGGCCCATAGATGCAAAACATAGATCCCGGGTGTGACCTTCTTCATACATGAATGCGATAACACTTGGAAAAAGATTTGTGCACACGTGTAGACGTGTACTACTCCCGGAGGTGAATGATCTTGTGCTGAAATGTGTCCAACCTTGCTTCTCCATGTATACATATGTGCTAAACAAGCACAGATGGAGACAAGAAGTCCATTGGTCCACCCTGGTACGACGAAAGCTATAGGGGTAGACCTGCTGGCCCCCCCGATCGTCTACCCCCCTAGATATTCTCCGGATGGGGGTAGCCCGATGGACATTTGTGTTGGGTTGTGTTTGGTTAGGTCATAGCTAGGGTCATTACAAACCATGTCTGTGTTCCGATGCCCTGATTAAGCTATCGGTGTTTCCTATGTATAAACCGGTACCGCGCGGGCCCGGATCGTGTGCCTCCCTAGCTAGATGCTTGCAAAGAGCAGAAAGGTTTGCTCCAGGGTGAAGATCTTGAGCAAGAGCAGGACACTGATGAGCCAGTGAAGAAAAGAGGTGGTTGTGGTGCTCAGCAGCCAAATATCACAGTTGATGGTATGAAGATGGTTGCAGAGTTTAAAACAACACAGAAGAAAACTGATGAACAAGGTGAAATGCATGTGTCCAACCTTGTGCATTTCCATGTACATATGTGCTAAACAAGCACAGATGGAGACAAGAAGTCCATTGGTCCACCCTGGTACGGCGAAAGCTATAGGGGTAGACCTGCTGGTCCCCCCGATCGTCTACCCCCTAGATATTCTCCGGATGGGGGTAGCCCGGTGGACATTTGTGTTGGGTTGTGTTTGGTTAGGTCATAGCTAGGGTCATTACAAACCATGTATGTGTTCCGATGCCCTGGTTAAGCTATCGGTGTTTCCTATGTATAAACCGGTACCGCGCGGGCCCGGATCGTCTGCCTCCCTAGCTAGATGCTTGCAAAGAGCAGAAAGGTTTGCTCCAAGGTGAAGATCTTGAGCAAGAGCAGGACACTGATGAGCCAGTGAAGAAAAGAGGTGGTTGTGGTGCTCAGCAGCCAAATATCACAGTTGATGGTATGAAGATGGTTGCAGAGTTTAAAACAACACAGAAGAAAACTGATGAACAAGGTGAAATGCATGTGTCCAACCTTGTGCTTCTCCATGTACATATGTGCTAAACAAGCACAGATGGAGACAAGAGCAGGACACTGATGTTCACGGACATGGGCTAACACTTAGTAAAATCGTCGATCTGTACGGCTCTACCGGTGTGAATAATGTGGTGAAATGTGTTCAAACTTGGTTTTCCATGTACATATGTGCTAAGCAAACATAGATAGATAAAAAAGTCCATTGGTCCATCCTCGTACGGAGAAAGCTATAAGGGTAGATCTGCGGCCCCCCCCGATCTAGGGTTTCGGAGGTGAATGACCGTCGGAGGGCCGGAATCATTGGAAAACCTGCATGTGGAGCTAGGTTATGTTTAGAAGTGTGATTTAATGTTTGTAGATGGCATATGTAGGTCATGTGTCTGACGTTGTTCATGGACATGGGCTAACACTTAGTAAAATCGTCGATCCGTATGTGGAAACTCTCGGTACGGGTCTACCGGTGTGAATAATGTGGTGAAATGTGTTCAAACTTGGTTTTCCATGTACATATGTGCTAACCAAACATAGATAGATAAAAAAGTCCATTGGTCCATCCTCGTACGGAGAAAGCTATAAGGGTAGATCTGCGGGCCCCCCCGATCTAGGGTTTCGGAAATAAAAAAGAATAAAGAAATATTTGCTAAACAAAATATTTTATATGTACATATGTGCTAAACAAAATATTTTACATGCTTGAAAATATAAAAGAATAAAGAAAAAAAAATGAAAATGGACCTAAGCCGACGGCCTAGTCCGAGCTACGCCGACGGCCTGGCCGTCGGCGTAGGTCTGCGCCCCCAGATTCGGACACAAGACCCCCTGGTCAACCGTTCTCTCCCCCATCCCAAATCGAATCCCCACGCGCCCGAGCCCGACCGTCCGACCCAGCGCCGCCGCCGCCCGTCCCGCCGACCGCCCGTCCAGCCGCCGGCCGCCCGTCCCGCCGCCCGCCCGTCCAACCGCCGGCCGCCCGAGCCCCCCTCCAGCCGCCGCTCGCCGCCCTCCCCACCGGCCCCGCCGTGCCTCACCTCCACCCCTGCGGCACACGGCGTGGGAAGCCCGCCGCCGGAAGCCCCTCCCGCCGCTGCGGCACACCTCCCTCCGCCGGCCCCTCCCGCCGTCCCTCTCGTCGCCGAGCCACCTCCTCCACCGAGCCCCTTTCCACCCGCTCCTCCCGTTCCGCCCGTGGATGCCGCACCGTCTGACCCGGCTCCGCCCGCTCGCTCAAGCTGCTGCCGCCGACACGCCGCAGGCTTCCCACGCCGCCGCCGGAGACAGAGGACCAAAGTGAGCTCATGTGTCTAATTTTTTTCAGAAATGTATTCTATGTGTGCAATTTATTTGTGCCTATGAGTGGAAATGTGCAAATGTGTACAATTTTGCAGAAACTTTGTGCAATTTATTTGTGCCTATGAGTGAAAATGTGCCTATGTGTGAAATTTTCAGAAAATATATTGCCATGAGTGGAAATGTGCCTATGCAAAACATGAGTTGTCTATATTGTTCACATATAACATAAGTTTGACTATGCAGAAAAGTAAAATAGTAGTATATTGAGGACCAAAGTGACATGAATTTTTTTAGAGAAATGTCAAGTGTGCAGCACAATGGAGTGTTAATTTGCAAACTTAAATAAAAGTAAAATTTTGTTGTATGACATATAACAAAACTACTTATTCATCTTTATTATAACTCGTCTTAACTAAGAATATTTTGTTTGATATATTCGTCGCTTTGTTTGCTTTATCAATAGGGTAATCTCTCTGGAGTGAGGGTCGTCGGAAGTTTTGGTCCTTGATCACTCCATTGTTCGACTACCTCCTCTACAGCTGATCGTAACTAATGCACGATTCGTACTAAACTTGTAGGGAGCTGATCCCGCAGTGATGATGTCAGATGAGTTGAGATGTGTCTCCCAGGGTTTTAACAGTAAAGTCAACATGTATGAGAAGTATGATGTGAATGGGTATCGCTTCCATACAGAGGGCCACCAAAATAGTCGACCGGGTGCCAAAACTATAAATACCGGGGTCTTCACCAAGGGACAAGATGACTTTGATTACTATGGAAGGTTGCAGAACGTATACGAGCTGACGTTCAACACTGGGCCCGTAGAACTCAATCTCGTTGTGTTCAGATGCCACTGGTTCGATCCACGCGATGGACAGAGAAATACCCCTTCCATCGGGTTAGTTGAAGTTAGGCCTTCAAGCACCTATAGAGGATCCGATGTCTTTGTTGTGGCTCACCAAGCCAGACAAGTTTATTACTTGTCCTACCCATGCCAAAAAGAAGTACTCCAGGGCTGGGAAGTCGTGTACCAGGTATCTCCACATGGCAAGCTACCCATGCCGTGCGATGAAGATTACAACAACATTAACCCTCAAACATACGAGGGAATTTTCTATCAAGAGCAAGAGAACTTTGGAGACTTTGGCTTAGAAGGCCTTGAGGACCTCGAGAACGATGCAGACACCCGTGGTGAGATAGTCACGGATCTAAACGACATAGATATGCTCACCAAGGCACATGAAAATGAAGAGCCTCAGAGTGATGATGATGACGAGCCTCCCGACGCTTTATACACACGTGATAGTGACAGTGATGAAGAGCCTCAGAGTGATGATGATGATGATGATGAGTATTAGTATTTATGTTGAAGAAAAGATGATGTTGATGATATTACTATGTATCTCGATACTATATGTATGTTATTTTGGATGTGCTATGATGAATTGATGATGATGTTATTTTGTATCTTGTTGATGTGCACATGCTATTTAAAATGCTCTATGTTCCATGACAATGATGAGTCTCCACCGTGCGAGGATCCCGATGCTCAGAGTGATGACTAGGGACAAGTATTAGTATTTATTTTCATCTTAATTGCATTGCGTCTTTATGCTTCTTAATTGCATTGCTTCTTTATGCTTAATTGTTTTCTTTTTTCTCAATGCAGGTGATTGGCCAATATGAGTAGTGGCAATGCATCACCTCAGTCCTTGCTTCAGGGGTTAAAGAAGATGAAGAGTGGAAGAGCAACCACCTCACGGTACGCTGCCGAGGAGGTAGGAGGAGGAGGAGGAGGGGATGCAGGCCGAGGACGAGGTGGACGTCCCCCGAGGTCGGACCGAGGAGGTACATTGCATCTTCCACTCTTCTTATGCTTGGTATTTATTTTTCAACATGCTTCTTAATTGTTTACCTTATCCGATTGCAGGAGTTCGAGGACGAGGTCGAGGACGAGTGCGAGGTACCATCCTTCTGAGTGACATACCCTCCGCTTCTGGCGACGTGGCTTCGCAGTCCGCGTTCTCAGAGTCTGGAGACGAGGAGATGGAGTCTCGAGGAGACGAGGAGATGGTGACTGCAGAGTCGGGGCCGTCGAGTACGTCGACGAAGAAGGCCAAGGTCCGTGGGGAAACAGAAGTCCCTCAGGTGGAGCCTGCCCCGGAGGATCGGATCCTCATTTCACCTGCCAGCCAGGAGTAAGTGGCTATAGTTTCATTTTGTTGACAACAACTTGGCATGTACTAATGTTTGATTCTTGTGCAGCAATTGGCATCATCCTGTAGGCGCTCGAGTCCCTGGCTGCATGCTTGGAGCTATTGTTAGGCAGTTTTGGCCGGGCTTCTACACCACCGATGACGGCACTCAGAAGCTAGCCACGACTTGGAAGCACTACGAGCTCGCAGCTTGTCCCCCCTACGGGAAAGCTTCTGACGCCGTGATCCACAAGTTTTGGGTAAGGCAAACTCATGACTCTCACATTTTTTTGTTCATAGTTCATGACCCCGACATGCTAACTCATGAATCTCAAACTTTTTTGATGCATGATTGTAGAGATTCTATAGGGTGATTCCGGAGGAGCAGGAGGCGGCGAACAAGACTTTGGGGAATCATTGCAAGAGGATATGCAATCAGCAGTTCTATAACCAGGGTAATACTGCCAGGAGTCAATACAACACGGCGGTATCAGGCAAGCCGTTGCCGAAGCATGAGATGGTCAAGTCACGAACGACGATGACCGCGGAACAGTACGACGAGGTATGTAAATTGTCGATGAGATTCTATGTTGATGCTAAGTTGCAATTGCAGTCATTTGTTCTTCACATGGCTATTGGTTTTTCAGGTTAGGCCCGATTGGGCGTTTGGCAAGGAGGATGCATGGAGGGCGTTGACTGCGAGGTGGCGCGGGGAAGACGAGGAGTGGAACGCCTTGAGCCAGCGGAACAAGGCGAACCGCGGCAGCGGGGGGACACACCGGGCGGGAAACCTCGGCAGCCAGCGCTACAAGGCCAAGCTGGTATGCACATACATTTATTTTCCCTCACGCCTATTCCCACATAACATATCTTTGGCGATGCAGGAGGAGAAACTAGGGAGGCCCGTCGCCTCATATGAGTCGTGGGATTCGATGAGGATGAAGAATCCCGATCTGTCCCAGCCTCAGCCCCAGCTTCCCGAGTACTTCGGCACTGCCAAAGAGGACGGTGATAAGTACCTCGAGGCGATGATCGCTTTTAACCCGGAGCTGGAAGACCCTAGAACCGCGGAGCCCGACGAGAGAGCGGTGGTTGTGTCGGGGGGAGGCCTTCAGCACGGCCGTCTGAAGGTTATGGACAAGATGATCCCGCGCACTCCCACTTTGAGCCTCACGCGGATCAAGGCTACCCTCGGCGCCGACGACCCCGCACCGCCTCCTCGACGACGGCCTTCCCAGCCTGGCTACGATGTAAGTTTCTCTCATTTCCATCCCTTCTCTGACAATACTACTTCCTCAGTGGCTTAGTTGATGAGATGGTCCAATTTATGTAATTGTAGGCTGCTTTAGAGGCGGCATACAAGGACCACAACGACAACTATTTGCTGGAGCTTGCGCAGTGGAGGCAGAGAGCAGAAATCCACGAGGCGTGGAAAGAGGAAAAAGAAGAGGTAAGTTCCAACCAATCTTTTTGCAAAAGATGACAAGTCTCACTTTTCATACTTTTGTGCAATGCCTGACATGTTAACTATCTTGCAGGCTATAGTCAGGGCTCTTCGTGCGGGAGTGCAGCCCGATATACCGGACCGACCTCCTCGACCCGGGCTTAGGCCAGAGTATTTCTCGAAGGATGAGTTCGCCAACAACATCTACTACGCCGGCTATACCCCGGTAATTTATTTGCCCAATCAACTTTTACCGCTTTCATGTGCCTTGGCGGTTGCTAACTATTGCTCAAACGTGTAGGGAACGGGAGCCTCCGGGACTGGACCCTTTGGTCGTGCTGGTGCCTCGCCGTCGTCGTCCCGCGCGGTCACACCGGTGCACCCTGGTCCCGGTGGTGGTGATGCCTCGCGCGAGAGCACTCCGGTTCATGGTGGCGCGGGATCACCTGCTTCCGGTGCTGATTCGACGGCGCCTCCGCGTCGTCAGTCGCCTATGCTCACGCGCGGAGACCTCGGTCTCTCCGGCTCGACTTCCTCTCCGGACGCGACGAGCTGAGGATGATGCTACGGCGGCCGGGTAGATGTCTCTTTGTAGATATGTTTCTTATATTCGGATGTTGTTATACTGCGTATGCTATACTATGTAGCTTGTGCATGTTTGGACTTGTTATGTACCCATACTATGTATCTTAGCTTGGATGTTTGATTGTTGTTATGCTATCTATGGATACGATGTTTCGGTAAATGCTCGGGTCGATGTGAATGTGCTTATATCAGTGCCTGTAAAGCTCTATAATAATCTAGAATATATTATGTATTTGTTGGAATTTCTATACGCAGGGAAATTTTAAAAACAAAAAAACAGGAAATATGGCAGGACCTACGCCGACGGCCAGGCCGTCGGCGTAGGCCTTATCCTGTGCCAAATGGCACAGCCTACGCCGACGGTCTGGCCGTCGGCGTAGGGCCTCTGCCCAGATCACACGAGGGGGCGACGCGTGGCCTTCCTGGGAGGGGACCTACCCCGACGGCCTGGCCGTCGGCGTAGACCCCAGGCCCGCCCACCCCACAGCTTGACACGTGGCTATCTAAGCCGACGGCCCGGCCGTCGGCGTAGAGGGCGACCAGGCCTAACGGCCGTTAAGCCCAGTGTGGGGCCCACTGGCTCTACGCCGACGGCCACAAAAGGCCCGTCGGCGGCCCGTATACGCCGACGGCCTGGGCTACGCCGACGGCCTTTAGGGCAACCCCGAGGAAACCCTGGCCCGACGACTATACGCCGACGGCGGCCGTCGGGGTAGGCCTACGCCGACGGCTTTAGGGCCTACGCCGACGGCAGCCGGCCGTCGGCGTACTGCCTACGTCCCGTAGTGAGAGTCCCCTCGCGGTGGCGCCGACGACGAGCTTTTCGACGGCGCCGCGCGAGACGAACTCGACGATCGACCTGGCCACGAGTCGCCGTGGCCGTCGTCCAAAACCACGTCCTTGCAGTGGATCTGCATGCACCATTACATCAAATTACCTGGTTATGCTCTCTGCATGCATGCACGAAATGAAGTCACGCACGGCACCCCTCACGTCTTTGCGCAAGCAGAAGATGCGGAACGGGAGGAACATCTCCTTGACGCTTGACGACGTGGACGAGAACGATGATGTTACCCACGAGCGCCTCCTCCACAGCCCACTTGAGTGCTCTTGCGCTGTTCTTGCCATTGTCCACGCACACCGCCAGCTCGACGGCACCTCTTCTTCCTCCAGATTCGGCGAGGATTCTTCACTTCAAATGGCTCTTGTAATGCATGGATTGATTATTAAGAACGCTACATTTCTGGCTTTTTTTAGTACTCCCTTCTTGGGTTTCAAAATATAGTGCGTCTTCGGTTTTTACTCTTCAACTTTGATCATAAATTTAACCAACAAGATTGATTGCGACGGGTATAAATTTTGCTTCCATAGCAGTCGGTCTCGTCAGTTAAATTTATGGTCAAATATTTTAAAACGGAGGGAGTAGCTCTCCGTTTCTTGGCTGGCTATGGATGAGAAGAGAGCATACATTATTTTGAAATAATAAACAACACTGAGATCATTATTTTGAAGTCCACTCTTTGGAGGTAATTGAAATATTTTTTGGAAATATTTGAATCACTTTTGTCAAATATAAAATCTTTTCATAAGTATATTAATCAAACTTAAATGAAATAATTAAAATCACTGTTTTGAAATAATTGAAACCCGTTCAGTTGTTTTAATATAGCTACCCCTCCGCCGCCCATCCCTCTCCCCTCCTCATCTGCGGCCGGCCACGCGCCTGCCTCTGCCCCTCTTCCTCCGTGCCGGCCACCGGTAAAGTCCGCCGCTGGCTCAGTACGGCCCTCCCATGCTATGCTATGATACCCCATTTCACTAATCTGATCCTACTACTGGGTGGGTGTATATTCACACACACTTGATGAAATCCTAAGTAAGAACAAACACTGCATCAACAAATGTCCAATACTACTCCAACATCATCAGAAAGAATATGTCCTATAATTATTAGTCACTAGCAATTGCACTAGCAGTCCTACTGGGTGGGTGTATGAATTGATGTTTCTTGACATGTTGCTTAGAGCTGGCCTCATGTCTTTCTTCCTTCTTCTCAGGGAGGGTTGTCCCCGAAGGTCTCGCCGACCCATTCAGGCTTCATTTGGTAGCTAGGGGAGCTATTCCCAGGGAACAGATGCCTCGGGTGAAAATTATCTTCCGCAAAACTAATCCCCGTGGAAAAACTACATCATCCTTTGGTTGACGAGGATAATGGGGGAACTCTAATCCAGGGAAAGAAAACTGAAGTAACTAGATCTTAGACACAGCGCTGGCAGTAAGAGCTGAGGGACGGAGGGGGGAGAGGGCGGCGTCGCTCCGATGAATACTCTCGCTCGGATCGCTCAGTTGCGAGACGAGGCTTTTCTCCCCGATCGGTGGAGGCGTGGAAATCTCAACCGGGGAAAGGCCAGGGAAAGGCCGTGCGCCAGGAACCAAATGCCTCGGTAGGCTTCCTCGGTTTGATTCGGCCCGAGTTTTTCTCGCCCGGGGAAAGAAGGGGGATCCCGGGAGGATCCCTGGTTACCAAATGAGCCCTCAGTGACAACAGTCACCAGGGTGCCACTGTGAAGTGTATGATGAGGGGCTCAAGCGGGGCCGTGCAGCCAGAAGGTCCAGCTCATTGGAGTTCTTCTTCAGATGCTGGCCTTTTTGGTGCATGCTTTTTCTGCTCTTGGACTACACCCACCATAGATAGCACCCTGTATCGAGGCTTTGCAGTAAGAAAGATGCTATAGTTCACTCCATATGGTAAGTTTGAGTTTATTCCATAGTTTTAAATAGCGGGCTTTGTCAAATAGCGTTGGCCTTTCAAAACAGCTATAGCGGGGCTATAGCGAGACTATAGCCGGCTATTTTAAATCTTTTTCACACAATTGTACATGAATAGCGGCGAGCATCATTTAGCGGCACCCTGGTCAAACAGCCATAGCGGAGCTATAGCTGGGCTATAGCAGGCTATTTAAAACTTTGGTTTATTCCCTTAAACAATCAATCAGTCCATTCACATGAATGAAGTAGGTAAGGCCGGAGGAGAATACTTGCGTTGATGTAATGAATTTGGTAGCCTCGTGGATGATTATTCTGATGATGTTACTTGATGAAAATCTGTCAACAAAAATTTGATGGTATTGTAAGACAACAAGACCCTATAAACGAAAGACCCTATAAACTTGGTCTGAAGAATTAATAATATTTACTAGTCGCCACCACACTTGAGTGGCATCACTTAATCTTATCAAGATTCAGAGTTTGGAGGCAACTCTCGCTTGACCTCATGCCTTGAATTGCTCTTGCTTGACATTTTGCTCACAACTGTCCCCTCTGGTGTCTTTCTTCTCGGGTCCAGCAGGTCCCCAAAGGTCACGATCCCATGAACAGTCGTCGGCCGCCACATGATCCCCACACGAGGACAGTCGCCCAAGGACACCAGAGCCCCGCCGCCGCCGGATCTGCGAGGGCTTTGCCCAGCGAGGTTCATGGGGCGGCGGCGAGGGAAGGAGAAGCACGGGGTGGGGAAGTGCCACCACCCGAGTCGCCCCAGGGGAGACGAGGCGGGGGCCTGGGAGGGGGTGGAGGAAGTTAAATTCGTAAACGCTGTTTTGAAATATAGCACGCTATAACTTGTGCATCATTTGGAGAAGGACATTGCTATATTTTATAGTGAGCTATTTTATTTTTTCGTTGTTTTGTAAGTAACATCTAATATGGAACTGAGAGAGAGAGAGGGGTAGGAGCTTTATTCCTTTTCACTTTCCTTTGCGTGTAGATAAGGATGATTCGTTTCTCTTTAATAGAGAGTGGAAACATGTAATATTGATTCTATTCCTTTCTTGTACTAGTGGTAGTAACCCTGCCAGACCAAGAATGTTTGCAACGACGTACATCAATTATTGATGGCAAGCAATGGTTGGAAACGTAAACGGCTGAGTCACTCAACCCAAGGGAGCCGCGGAGTTGAAGATAATAAAGAGAGAAGACGGGTTTGCCCGCGTGACAGTGAGACGAGCATTTGTCATTTGCGTTCTTTCTCCTCCAACCAACACCAACCAAGAGCGAGCAAGCAATCATCGAGCGAGAATGCAGAGCGCGGCAATGTCCGTGGTGAGCACGTTCGGCCAGGTCCTGCTGGAGGAGCTCCAGGAGATCCACGGCGTCGGCGACAAGGTCGTCCACCTGCGCGACGAGCTGGCCACCATGAACGCCCTGCTCCGCGTCATCTCCGAGGCGGAGCAGGGCTCCGTCGACCACCTCGTCCGGGAGTGGGAGAAGCAGGTGCACGACCTCGCCTACGACGCCCAGGACTGCGTCGACAACTACTCACTCCGCATGGTCCGCCGCCCCGTCCCACGCCCGTCACCGCCGGCAGATGATTCTTCCAGTTCCACTTCCACCACCTTGGTTGGCCGGTTGGTTAGACGAGGGTCACGAGGCACCTCCTACTGGGGCAGGTACCTGGTTGCCCACGCCAGGCGGACGGCCAGGTACCCGTATGAGAAGCTCGTGCTGCAGCGCGCCGTCGCCTCTGACATCAAGGACCTCCTTGCCCGTACCACCATGGTCAGCTAGCGCCGCGCTCGCTACGGCATCGACCGGGCAACACTGCCAAGAGCTGCCTTCTTGGCCCCTGTCTCGGGGGCGTCTATCTCCGCGAATTCCCTTCGCCGTGCCGACAACCCTGATCAGTTTGTCGGCATCACGGAACAGGCCAAACACCTGGCCGACAAGATCAAGGAGGTCAAGGATGACAAGAGTCTCAAGGCGTTCTCCATTGTGGGGTTCGGAGGGCTGGGGAAGACAACCCTGGCCATGGAGTTGTGTCGGCAGCTAGACGCCGACTTCCCCTGCCAGGCGCAGGTGTCCGTGTCACAAGCATTCGATGTCCAGAAGGACATGCAGGGACTGCTGGCACGACTGCTCCAGCAGATCCTCAAGAAAAAACCAGACGATGATCAAGCCAACCCGGCAACAACGGTGGAAGAGCTGTCCATAAAACTCAAGGAGCTCCTCAATCAGAAAAGGTATCGACTACCGTACCGTCCCAAATAGTTTTTTAACTCTGCTCAATACCAATTCTTTATTGTAAATATACGAGTGGGCTACTTGTAACTTGCTTCAAATCAAAATTTGCGTAAGTCGATTTTGTGGACAAGGGGAGGTGCGCGCAAAGCTCGGATGCCGGGTTCAGGGGGATGGGGGGGGGGGGGGGGGGGGTCACCGGAGCCGGAGAAGAAGGCGAGGATTAGTGGAATGGCCGGGGACCGACGGTGAGGGTTAGGTTGAAAAAGATTGGAAAGTTTCAGTAGTTTTTTTTTTGTTCTTTGTCTACGAATTTTCAATTGTCATAAAAAATGCTCCCCATCAGCTATTTTTCATGACTTCTTCACAATGTTTTTCCATTGAAATCTGAAGAATCACTGCCCTTGGTTTCCTCATCTTCAAAGAAAAATTAACATTTCAGTACACTATTGAAGAACATAGACAAAAAATCTTAAACTGCCATTTGCAAAGAAACCAAAAAAAAATTTCTGTGAAAAACAAACAAACTATACTTAGTTTGCTGTAAATGTTGTTGGTATTTCATTTTGAACAACTATCTATAATTCTAGTTTTGCATGTACATAATTTTCTAACTCCAAGCATGTATATGTCCAATTAAACTAGGTATCTCGTTGTGATCGATGATGTATGGAGCCTACCGGCCTGGGAAGCTATCCGCATCAGATTGCCAGAAAATAATTGCTGCAGTACAATCATTGTGACAACTAGGATAGAGGCGGTGGCCAAGGCATCTAGTGTCTACTTTGTCCATCATATGAAGCCCCTTGAACAAAAGGATAGTGGGGAATTGTTCATGAAGAGAGTATTTGGCTCCATGGCTGGTTGCCCGAATGAACTGAAAACATACATGGACACTATTTTGAAAAAATGTGGTGGGATGCCGTTGGCCATCATTAGCATCGCGAGCCTTCTGGCAAGCTATACTTCTACCGAGGGCATAATGATGTGGGAAAGAGTTTCTAGATCAATTGGTTCTCAGTTGGAGAGCCACCCTACCCTCGAGGGAATGAGGCAGTTGATTACACTCAGCTTTGATTACCTGCCTCATCATCTCAAGACTTGCATGGTGTATCTGAGCATTTTCCCTGAGGATTATGTGATTACCAAGGTTAGGCTGCTATATAGGTGGATTGCTGAAGGCTTGGTCACTGAGAAGCGGGGGTTGACTTTCTTGGAGGTTGCAGAAGAATACTTCGATGAGTTGGTAAGTAGGAACATGATTCAATTAGACAAGACATATGGACAGGAGGAGGGGTGCCGGGTTCATGACATGATCCTTGAGGTCATGGTGTCCAAATCTGAGGAGTGTAACTTTGTTAGCTTGGTAGGGCGGCAATATGGAGGAATGTCGCATGAGCATGGCAAGATTCGGCGCCTCTCCATCCATGATAACGACCATGATGAGCAGAGGCCCAAAAAAGTTGAGCAGCATCATGCGAGGCATGGCTTTGAGGCAATGAAGTTACAACATGTCCGGTCACTGACCACATTCCAGTGCAATGATGGCATCAGCAAGCTGCTGGATCGTCTAGGTGAGTTCAAATTGTTGAGGGTACTTGACCTGGAATATTGCATGGCCGTGAAAGACAAGCACATGAGAGATGTCTGCCGGCTGTATCTTCTCAGGTTCTTGAGCTTGAGAGGTACAAACATCACAGTAATGCCTCGTAAAGTTGGCAATCTAGAGCACTTGGAGACTCTTGATGTAAGATACACAGGCATCATGAATCTGCCGCAAACTGTGACAAAGCTGAGCAAACTAGAGCGCCTAAATTGCAATGACTGGATTCTGCCACGGGGGCTAGAGAACATGAAGGCGCTGCGCGAGGTGGACATGGGAGTTCTCGGTGGTGACGATGTTCCATGGGTTACCCAAGAGATCGGCGAGCTGCCACAATTGCAGTTTCTACGTATCAAAATCGAGCTGCCACAATTGCAGTTCATACAGGAGTCTTTGCCTAAGCTTGCCACGTCCCTAAGCAAGACAAACACTCTCCAGTCGCTCGAGCTGTATTACTATGGGAGTGGAGGCAGTTTGGAGTTTCTCATTGATGTCTCGACGCCGCCACCACTCCTCAAACGCCTTTGGTTGTTGGGGCGCATCAGCCGACTGCCAGAATGGATCTCATTACTCCAACACCTCACAGAGTTTCAAATTGGACTTACAGAGATTGCCGGCGACCAGTTATTTGGTGTCTTGTGTAAGTTGCCCAACCTGCAGAGCGTCGAACTGTACAAAATTAACTTCAAAGAGGCAGAAGTGGTTGCACCCCCCGAACACAACAGCTTCCCGGTGCTGAGGATTCTGGATCTGACCGAATGTTCAACCGTGCTCACATTCAAGGAAGGATCAATGACAAAGCTCGAGACGCTTTTGCTGAGCTTTCATGGCATGAAGGAGATGAGCATTGTCGGTTTCGAGAACTTGGAGAACCTCAAAGAGGTCAAACTCTATGGCGAGGAAGGCAACACATCAATGGAAAGTGCAGTGGAGCAGCTCAAGACTCTATCCGACTCCAAACAGATCAAAGTTGTAGCGGACTGGGATTAGTGAGGTGTGCGCACCTTGATTGATTAGTAACTGCTGCTGCTCCTCTACGTCTTATACAGTCTTAAATAAGTGTTATTTTCCTTTCTGCTGCATGTTTTTCTTAGCTGAATTCTCGATCGAGCAGCATTTTGTTGTACCGAATAAAACCGCTTGTAAGATACTGATCGAGTATTCCGAATGATTTAGATACTGATCGAGTATTCCGAATGATTTATATATTTCATCTTGCTCTTCAGTACCATTCCAACGGAGCTGCTGCCTAAGACAACTAGCAGCCAACCGACAAACGAACTATAGTTTCTTTAGAGCTGGAGCTTTTGTACTTGGTTTATTCTGCAGTCGTTACAACGTACAGTACTTCATTTAGCTCACATGTGTATGTACACAAGCCACTGTAGAATACAGATACATCCTGCCATTGTAGTGCCAATCCCAAGCCCGGGTAAGAGCCGACATAAAAACTTAGCCACTCTTACGGAGATGAAACCAGAAGAACACTTGTTGAGACGTAACCCTCCATTTTGATATGTTATGAGTTTTAACCTTAATTCTAGCCTACCTCAACTTGTTTGAAACTGTAAGGCTTTGTTGTTGTAGTTGTTGTTGTTGTTGTGTATAGCACTGGAGGATTAGGTTCATGCTCTTTTTCAAAAGCTCATTCATAGATACTCCCTCCGATCCATAATAAGTGTCGCTCATTTAGTATAAAATGAGCGACACTTATTATGGATCGGAGGGAGTATGTTTTTTGAATTACCAATACTGAAGCCTCTAAAAGTCTTTGTTGCTGACACGCCATCCGTTTTGCGGTTTCATTGCAAATGGCGTCATATAGAAACTAATACCAGTGGCAAGTCACTTGGAAGTCTCAAAATCTTACATGTCAAAGGAAGAAAAGCTGATGAATACATACTATGAGAAACTGTCCCTGACAGTCTGATGCAAACTACGGACTGTTTTCATGGCATACTAGCCAAGGTTCAAAACGAAAATAAGGCAGGCACCTCCATTGGAATTCAAACATCTGATACTGCAACACCCCCGACCCCCGACCTAGGTCGTCCCTGCCGCTCCCGCGAGCGGCGGCGGCGCCCACCCCCCCCCCCCCACCTACCCCCGCGCAGCCCCCCCCTCCCTCGCCGCCGCCAGCGCGCGCCGCCGGGCAAAGCCCGGTTGGCTTCGGCAGCGGCGAGGCTTCCTTCTCCTCGTGCGCGGCGGGGCTATCACGGGGCAGCCTCCCTATGCGGCGGCGTGGAGGGCTCCGAGCTGGCGGCGGCTTCGAGCGGCGGCGCGGCCCCAGATCCGTCTGGACGCGTTCTTCTCCGGCGGCTGGCCTGGCCAGGGGGCGACGGCGGGCCTAGCCAAGGGGTCGGCGTGGTGGTGCTCGCCCTCCTCTGGTTGCTCTCCCGGGGTGCGGGGTGGCCGGGACTCCCTCGGCTGGATCTGGCCATGGGAGGTCCACCGCTCTTGCTGATCCCGGTGATCCCCATCGGAGAGGTGTTCGCGGGGTTCGTGGGCGGCATGGTGGTAGTAGTGCGTGCCTGGCGGGTCAGCGACGGATCTTGGCGCGGCTGCCTATGGCGGCGGTGGCCTTGCCGGTCTGTCTTGTGAGGCGGCGTGGGCTGAGGCGGCTTCGGTGGGAGTTGCGGCGGCTCAAGATGGCGGTAGCGCAGGCGGTGCAGGGTGGTGGTGGCGTCATGCCTTCTCCTCAAGATGTCCCAACGATGCGCGGGGTTGGGCGGATGCCGCCGCATGCGCCTCGGGGATGGGACAAATTTGGGGTCCGTACTCGGGGGGGTCAGTTCGGAGCCCGGGGCGGATCGGAGCTTGCTCTCCGGGTAGGTGTGGCTGAGCTTGGCCCGGGAGGTGCCCCGTTGTTGGGAATGTGCCCTAGAGGCAAATAAAATATGTTTTATCGAGCATATTCCATTAGTTCATAATACGTTTGATACTATGCTATAACTGTAAGTATAATATCTTTGGGGAGCTTATGGATAGGGCATTTAAACATTAGGGATTTAAGCCTCCCCCAAGCTTGAGCGATGCTCTCTCCGTCGCGAGACCTAAAGTTATAGATGTAATTCCTGTCTCGATGAACTTCATGAAGAGGGTAAAACTTTGTATAAAAGAGAGACATAAGCTCTGCCCAATTAAGAGAATGTGAGTTATCGAGGAGCTTATACCAATCTGAAGCTTTGTCCGTAAGCGATATGGAGAATAAGTTCTTCATAACGAACTCCAGTGACACACCTGCAAGCTTGAATAATGAACATAGTCGTGATAAATATAGCAAGTGTTCACCTGGATGTCTGTCTCCTACATAGCGATTAGCTAAGACGTAATCGATAATACCAGATGGTATCTTATAAGGCACAATTTCAGCAGGGGCAGGAGTGACTACCTTAGTTGTGGGGCGGTGTTGGGAAACGTAGTAGAAAACAAAAAATTTCGGCCTACGAATCAAGAACCCAAGATCATCCAAGAAGATTGCATACAAGGTTTTAGGTCATGGCTCACCAACCGATGTAGCGGAAGTAGAGTTGGTGAAGCTCGTGGACATAGTGGAAGTAGATCTCGCAAGTTCTCCCAGGAACAGTCCCTCGATCAATCCCACGAACAAGTCCCGCGATCTAGTCCCACGGACAAGTCCCATGAACAAGCTCCTCGAAGAAGGGTCAAAGGTACGACCCCTCCATTAGTATCCACACATCCCGTAGCAGAAATCCAGCAGCGCTCCGCCGTCCAGAGATGAACGCCACATAGAAAACTAGAGGGAGAAAACCCTAACGGATTCCGATCTAGAACAGCGTCTAAATCGGGGTCTAAAAGTGGAGCAACGGGGTTTAGAGGAGGGAGGGTGGCGCATAGGCCTTGGGGACAAGTTGTGTTGCGCCCCCACCCCTCCCCCACATTATATAGGTGGCCAAGAGGCCCTTGGGGCGCAGCTCAAAGGGAATTGGGAGTCCAACTTGGACTCCCAAGCCTTCCAAACCTTACCACACCTTCCCACCGGAAAACTGCCATAATGGGTTTTGGTATTCCCACCTGGAGGAGGTTTCCTTCCCCTTGGTGCGCCCCCACCCCCTTGGCCGGCCAGGGCAGCCTAGGTGGCTTGCCCCCAAGGCTAGGGGCGCAGGGGAGTGGGTGGTACTGCCCGGAACCTTCCGGAACCTTCTAGAAGCTTCCAGGACCTTCCGGGACCTACCGGGACTGTTTCGGGACATTTCAGACACTTTTGGAGCACTTCCAATACCTTCCGGAACCTCTAGCGAATATTCCGGAGCCATCTAAATGGGTTTCAGAGCCATCCGGGAAAAGGTTATTATGTCCGGTGAACACAACATATTGTTTAAGTTGTCCACCGATCACCGAAACTATTCCGGTTGATCGTAAACTTTCCCATTACCATTTTCATATGTTCCGGAACCACCTGGGACTACTCCAGAGTGATCCGGACATATCCTTAAATACCCAAAACTACTTTTGGTGCCCTTATGAACTATTTCATAAATCCCCGGAACTACTTCCGGTACCCGTATGAACTATTCTGCTTTGCTTCCACTAAACCTTCTACCATACTAGTATTCTAACAGACCACTGCTCGTTAAGTGTGTGACCCAATAGGTTCGGTATAATGCGGACATGACTCAGAACATCTTCCGGACATAGGTCAACAGCCTTTTGTCAATAGCCAATAATCAACAGCAGAGCCATGGACACCCATGTTGACTCCCGCACATACACGAAGAAACTTCGAGTGAACCATTATGTTTAGTCATGTACCATTCCCTTTGCTTCGCGATATATGACAAAGTTAGAGGAGAGAAGTTTGGCACCCATGTGTAACAACTTTTGAACACAAGCCACTCGTTATCATCTTTGCTCGTTTGTCCCTTTTCTCGTTATCGTATTCCGGTATCCCCGTGACTGAATCACAATGCGTCTGGCCAGACTATAATGGATACCGTCATACCGAGTGGGCCCGAAGTGAATATCTTCTTCATCGTGAAGGAGCAAATCCCATTCTTGAACTATCACAGTCACTAGCCACACCATCTGACATACCCAGAACTTATTTTACTACTTCCCATTTACGGGAGGATTCATCTAAGAACCAAAGCATGTCTTCCTGTGTGAAGCAACTCGATACTCTCATGGTCTAAGGAATTACGTATATGATAACATTTCATGATATGACTTATAACGTAGTTACGATGTGATCTCTAAGTATATCATTCAATACTGGGGTCGGTTCAACATCATTGTTCTGCTAACAATATGTTCCCATTGCTACTGACATCCTTGTTACAAGAACAATGTCCATGATTAAGAAAACGTAATCATCAGTTAGCACATGAGCTGGTCTTAGAGGCTAAACCAGGAACTCTTGGTGTTTACATTTCCACACATGCAAATGAGTTTTCTTCTGAATCTCACAGTCAGGGTCATTGCAATTATAGCACAGAAATATAAACATTAATTATGAACGTGGAAATATATATATAATAACATTTTATTATTGCCTCTAGGGCATATTTCCAACAGTCTCCCACTTGCACTAGAGTCAATAATATTGTCAGTGCTTGAGCACTTTACACCTATGGCATACCGGTGTAAGAAATGCTTCATTTGTGGTATAGACCTCATCTTCGGATCTGACGTTTCAGGCCCGTTTGTATCTTGCATATCTTCGTGTTTTCACGCTATCATAAAACTCACTAATTTTATCAGTTTAGCTTTGTATATGTTTGAATCATTTGGCAGGACCTTGGTTCCTTTAGAATAAGTCATGAAATCATTCGTCAATGTTCCATGAGCTTCAAGCATCTAGGAAACCATACCATGTTCATAAATGAATTTATGATTCAAAATACCCTCCTTGTTACTTCTTTAAGCAACAATATACTTAGCCTCTGTTATAGAATTCGCCACAGTATCTAACTTTAACACAGTTCCTTCATACTGTGCCACCCTTATGTGTGAAACACATAATCCCAATTAAAATCGAAAATCGATCGGAGTAAGTATGAAGACTGAATTGGTGTAACTATTTACATCAAAAATTCAGCTGGTGTAACTCATTACAACGAGCTCTTCATTCTCTCCATTTTCCGAGAAACAAATCTTATCTATCATAAGTTTAACTTTTCACTGTTTGTCCAATGATCAACATATTTATCACTTTGGTATCTTGCTCACAACCTTTTGGAGCGTTGGACATATCTGGTCGTTTTACATATTATGGTGTACATGATTAATCCAAACACACAGGTGAGTGGAATTCAATTCACGTGTTTTTGCTTATCTGTGTTCATGAACACCGATTTCCGCAAACAACTTTTCACCGTGACCTCGGCAAGAACATTCTTCTTGGCGTTTTCATACTAAACTACTTTAGTATCATGTCAACATGTAATGTTGGTCTTAGCATGATCAAGCACTTACTATCTACATAGATCATTGTGCTCAATCCTAATGCTATATCAGCCCAAATTCTTCAACTGAAAACTATTTCCAACGAAGTCCTTATTCGTGTCAAGAAATTTATATCATTTCCAATCAACAATATGTCATCTACATAAGGTTTTAGAAATATCATTCAGCTCCCACTTACTTTCTTGAATATTCAAGCATTTTCGTTATTCCTGATGACAACAAACTCTTTTTGGCAATTTCATCATAACGAAAATTCCAACTCCATTGTGCTAGCTTCAGTCCATCACTGGACATCCAAGGCTTGCATCTATTTTAGCATCCTTTGAATCGACAAAACATTCCGGTCGTATCACATATATGTCCTTTGTTATTTTTCCGTGTAGGAACGTTGTTTTGACGTTCATTCTACCATATCCTATAAATGAGATATGTAGTAATTGCTAATATAACCCGAACTGACTAAAGCATCTCTACGGTCGACACTATTTCGCCGTAGTCAACCTTTGAACTTGCTAGAAAACAATTTTCCAACGAGTTGAGCTTTATGGATAAAACAATTTCATCCGAATCAATTATAGATCCATATATATATTCTTCAGACTTTTAGTCTTTCCGAGGGTCTACCAAGTTCAAAACTTGACTTACTTCCATGGATACTATCTCGGATTATTTGGCATTTAGCCAAATCCCGGAGTCAGGGCCCATCAACGCTTCTTTGTATATCACAGGTTTATCATTGTCGAACAACAATATCTCGTTTTACATATCATGAATGTTTGTACGATTTTTGTCTAACCTGTGTGGTTCAGCTGCGCACTCCTCTGAAGATTCAACAATCTTTGACAAGTTGCACTGTCCTCCCACTCACTCTTTTGTAAGAAACTATTTTTCTTCAAAACACATTGTTCTTAACAGCAAACAGTTTTGCTTTTGTGTAGTGATAGAGGAATACCAAAACTTTTGGCATAACCTTAACAAAGTAGCACTTATCTGATTTGGGGTTTTGAGTATGTCAAACATATGCCTCATATACCCAAATTTTAAGAAAAGACAACATGGTTTTAACAGTCCATACCACATCTAATATGGTGTCATTTCAACAGATTTGATGGTGCTCTTTTCAGTGTAAAAGCTGTAGTCACTAACGCATAACTTTAATAAGTATAATGGCAAATTGATAAACGTCATATTTGATCTTACCGTGTCATACATGGATTGATTACATCTCTCGAACACTTTACTCATAGTGGTGTTCCGGGAGACGCAAGTTATGACACTTCTTCACAACTCATCAGACGTTCGCTAAACTTGTAACTCAAATATTACTTTCTACAATCTAATTTGCAGAAACTTTATTTTCTTGTTACAATGAATTTCTATTTCACTCTAAAATTCCTTGAACATTTCAAAGATTTCAGACGTATGTCTCTATTGAACAGATATCCACATATCTACTTCAACTCATGAGTGAAGATAGGGAATCCACTACACACAACTACACTTATTGGACTACACACATCATCATGTATGATTACCAATGGTTTAGTTGCCCGTTCTTGTATGGCCTATTAACGGTGTTTTAGTCACATTAATTCGAGACAAAGATCGCAAGCGTCATGTGATTCATAATCATATGACTCGAAAGTCCATCACTTATGGAAATTCTTCATGCATGTTATGTCACTTGTGATAAACGGCAGTGCCACATCTATGTGGTATTTCTGTTAGTCTTGCGACGTTTAGCGTTAGTGTTATGAATGTTTAGTATTATTATCAAGATTCATAACATACACCCTATTCATAATGGAAGTATGACCTTTACGTTATTCATAGCTTTGAACAACTCTCTTGCAACAAACATGATTCAAAATGATGTTTTGCAACAAGGCTAAAGTGTAGTAACAATTTACTCAACTCTAAAATGAATTATGAAGATAATCATAGAGTCAACACACGGTATAGTAAACCTTTTACCGTGTTCCTGAGCGTGTCAAAACTCATCATTAGCTAGTCATAAAGGCCGTAGTATTTCTTGCATCGAGTTGCAACAATATGCAATCGATGTGATATTCCGGTGATCAACAGTTTAATCACAATATTCAGAATCCACAATTAATTGCTTAATCATGATTCCCAAGAATTACATCTCTTGACCAGCAATTAATTCATCTATAACTCCGTATGACTATCATTTCTGAGCTGGTTATTCCAGTCTTCTTTTGTTTTGCCTTTATACGTATCATAGTTCTATTTCCAATGTCACTCCTACTCACAGAAGCTCACATATGATCAAGGATGGCGCAGGCCATGGACTTTCCGGCGTGTAAGTCTTACTAACACCATATGGAACTTCCTTTCCCTTAATCCTCATCATCATATGATCGGTGTTCTTCTGGATCCCACACTTATCAGTTTTGTTTGAGCATAATGAACATTTTCACTAACGCTTACAATCAGACATTGTACTAGATATCTTATATCCTACATCAATTGTCTTATCACTGAAAACAATTTTCCAGTTCCATGAATATAACATAACTATCGCAAACGTTTCAAAGTTCGGGTTTCATGGTGATTACGACAATACACTTAGCTGTGGTGGAATTCTAGCCTTTTGGATTATGTACATAAGTCACATCATCCATTGCATTAGCGGGAGAGCATCGAAAATTAGCGATAGGACATGGTCCTTCTCGGCACTATTGAGGATAGTCCTCACAATACGGTACCAATCGTAAAGTTTTTACCAGATAAAACAGTTAATCAAAATCAATTGGGAAGGTGGTAATGCGAGCCATTATTCTACAGCGATAATGCAAATACTAAGACTTTGTTCATAATTAAGTTGCACTTGTGATTAATCAATTTAATTACTAAGTGCGCTCCCACTCAGATCAATATCTCTCGTAATTGATGCTGGAGTGATTCAAGATCCGATCCAATCGTCCGCCATTGATGTGACATCACTGATGACTTAGATTGGACCGGTAGGCCAACTTGCCAATCACAACACATGTGATTCTTGTTCATCTTTCGATGGGCGTGTTCCGGTAGCAAACTTTTATCCAAACCGTCAAGACAACCAAGTGTAATGCGCTGTGTGTTCTTTTAACACACCCGCCTTTTATGCGTCACACACGTGTGCACCCATGTGACATGACCTGCTCCGATGTGAAACATAGTATAGACGGTGCTACAGTTGGAAAAACACTATCAACTTGATATTGTTTTGCGAGAGATCACCCTAATAAAACACGACTACCGCGCATCAAACAAGGGTGCATCAAAAGGATAAACATCACAGGCAGTTCATAAAATTATGTGATATGATATAGCCCTTTGCTTCGTGAAGTCTTCGTAGTCTTCACGCCGTCGTGGTAGAAGTCACCGCGTCCACCAACTTTCTCCTTGGCGCCGGGAACATCACCACGGCTTCCGGCATGTGCGTCGGGGTCCACCTCCGCATCGTAGATCATCACCTTGCATCTATCTATTGCTTTTCCTCGAGCTAATAAACAGTTCTGGCACGCAGGCCATAATTAAGTGACAACCATATGACTCTAGTCATCATGCCGTACCACGACACGCAGGTCGCGAATAAATATTACATAACATATAACATCTCATACAAACACATTGCAAATCTTGAAGGCTATACCACATCACATGCATACTCTGCAAAAACGAGTTAGATCGCCATCTACACGGGTTGTTGCAACTTTTATCGTGGTTGTTAAGCAGGTTTACAAGGCAAACGAGAAACCCTAGATAAAACAAAACACGATACTTCTTTTGTTGCTAGTTTAACATACGGGGTGCGTGCAGCAACTAATGCCACAAGCCAAACTTCGTTCAACGCGTGACCCCCGTGTGGATTTCAGTTCATAAAATCCACAAGCCCCTCCATGTTAAATCTTCTATTGCGAGATTAAGATGAGATCCAAGGAGTTTGATGTAGACCATGATCAGGCAACCAGCATACTGAAAGCAGCATAGAGGGATCGATGGAAAACTCAATCCTTGTAGCAAAATCTCAACATGCCATCAAGCATAGAAAAAATCACATGACAGGGAAGCAACAAGAAAATCAATGCCTCATATCACACATATGATCTAGACCTAAACATGCATCTAATCAAGGATCGCTCATGATACCACTGTTGGGAAACGTAGTAGAAAACAAAAAATTTCGGCCTACGAATCAAGAACCCAAGATCATCCAAGAAGATTGCATACAAGGTTTTAGGTCATGGCTCACCAACCGATGTAGCGGACGTAGAGTTGGTGAAGCTCGTGGACATAGTGGAAGTAGATCTCGCAAGTTCTCCCAGGAACAGTCCCTCGATCAATCCCACGAACAAGTCCCGCGATCTAGTCCCACGGACAAGTCCCATGAACAAGCTCCTCGAAGAAGGGTCGAAGGTACGACCCCTCCATTAGTATCCACACATCCCGTAGCAGAAATCCAGCAGCGCTCCGCCGTCCAGAGATGAACGCCACATAGAAAACTAGAGGGAGAAAACCCTAACGGATTCCGATCTAGAACAGCGTCTAAATCGGGGTCTAAAAGTGGAGCAACGGGGTTTAGAGGAGGGAGGGTGGCGCATAGGCCTTGGGGACAAGTTGTGTTGCGCCCCCACCCCTCCCCCACATTATATAGGTGGCCAAGAGGCCCTTGGGGCGCAGCTCAAAGGGAATTGGGAGTCCAACTTGGACTCCCAAGCCTTCCAAACCTTACCACACCTTCCCACCGGAAAACTGCCATAATGGGTTTTGGTATTCCCACCTGGAGGAGGTTTCCTTCCCCTTGGTGCGCCCCCACCCCCTTGGCCGGCCAGGGCAGCCTAGGTGGCTTGCCCCCAAGGCTAGGGGCGCAGGGGAGTGGGTGGTACTTCCCGGAACCTTCCGGAACCTTCTAGAAGCTTCCAGGACCTTCCGGGACCTACCGGGACTGTTTCGGGACATTCCGGACACTTTTGGAGCACTTCCAATACCTTCCGGAACCTCTAACGAATGTTCCGGAGCCATCTAAATGGGTTTCAGAGCCATCCGGGCAAAGGTTATTATGTCCGGTGAACACAACATATTGTTTAAGTTGTCCACCGATCACCGAAACTATTCCGGTTGATCGTAAACTTTCCCATTACCATTTTCATATGTTCCGGAACCACCTGGGACTACTCCAGAGTGATCCGGACATATCCTTAAATACCCAAAACTACTTTTGGTGCCCTTATGAACTATTTCATAAATCCCCGGAACTACTTCCGGTACCCGTATGAACTATTCTGCTTTGCTTCCACTAAACCTTCTACCATACTAGTATTCTAACAGACCACTGCTCGTTAAGTGTGTGACCCAATAGGTTCGGTATAATGCGGACATGACTCAGAACATCTTCCGGACATAGGTCAACAGCCTTTTGTCAATAGCCAATAATCAACAGCGGAGCCATGGACACCCATGTTGACTCCCGCACATACACGAAGAAACTTCGAGTGAACCATTATGTTTAGTCATGTACCATTCCCTTTGCTTCGCGATATATGACAAAGTTAGAGGAGAGAAGTTTGGCACCCATGTGTAACAACTTTTGAACACAAGCCACTCGTTATCATCTTTGCTCGTTTGTCCCTTTTCTCGTTATCGTATTCCGGTATCCCCGTGACTGAATCACAATGCGTCTGGCCAGACTATAATGGATACCGTCATACCGAGTGGGCCCGAAGTGAATATCTTCTTCATCGTGAAGGAGCAAATCCCATTCTTGAACTATCACAGTCACTAGCCACACCATCTGACATACCCAGAACTTATTTTACTACTTCCCATTTACGGGAGGATTCATCTAAGAACCAAAGCATGTCTTCCTGTGTGAAGCAACTCGATACTCTCATGGTCTAAGGAATTACGTATATGATAACATTTCATGATATGACTTATAACGTAGTTACGATGTGATCTCTAAGTATATCATTCAATACTGGGGTCGGTTCAACATCATTGTTCTGCTAACAATATGTTCCCATTGCTACTGACATCCTTGTTACAAGAACAATGTCCATGATTAAGAAAACGTAATCATCAGTTAGCACATGAGCTGGTATTAGAGACTAAACCAGGAACTCTTGGTGTTTACATTTCCACACATGCAAATGAGTTTTCTTCTGAATCTCACAGTCAGGGTCATTGCAATTATAGCACAGAAATATAAACATTAATTATGAACGTGGAAATATATATATAATAACATTTTATTATTGCCTCTAGGGCATATTTCCAACAGGCGGCTCCCCAAGAACAACGATCCAAGAGTAGGGGTGTCCATAAGGACAAAAGCAGCAACAACAAAACTAAAAAAAACAGAAATATAAAAACTTCCTTACCAACTTCACTTACTAATAGCGCTACGCTCCCCGGCAACGGCGCCAAAAAACGGTACTTGATGACCCACAACCGTAAGGGATCTATTGCAGCGTTTTCGATAAGTAAGAGTGTCGAACCCAAGGAGGAGCAGAAGGTAATAGCAAGTGACTTTGGCAAAGAGATAACTGCAAGCACTGAAAGATAACTTTTTAGGGGTTTTCTTGGTATAGGCAATAGGAAAGTAAAAATGAGCAAAGTAAAAGACACTGGAGAGTAACGAGTGTCCCAATCCTTTCTGAGCAAAGGAGAGGCCTAGCAACTGAACTTATAAAGGCTAAAGCGTTCTTGAGGACACACGGGAGAGGTAGTCATGTGCTTTCGCTATATTCTGTATCGGTACTATGTGTTGTGTTGATAAGTGTTGAGTGGGTGGATCTATGCTAGTACACCCTCTAGACTAAGATAAGTGCACTCTTATGATTAAACACCTTGCAAGCATCCGCAAATACAAGATAGTAATTAAGGCAAAATCCTAACCATAGCAATACGATCGGTGATCCATTGTTCCCTTGTGCAAAATTGTGCAAACTGGGGTTTAGGTTTCTGTCACTCCGACAACCCACCGTAAGCATTCTTTGTACACAATGTATTCCCCTAGGTCCTTGATAAGGCGAAGTGTTGAGTGTTCGACTCACACAACACCACTAGGAAAATAACAACACAACTTAAATATCAAACAACACATATTACTTCAACATCATATGACTACTAACAGCTAGACTTCTCCCATGTCCTCAAGAACTAAAGTAACTACTCACAAGACATAAAAGAGATCATGATCAGTGGGGATAAATAGATGATAAACAATCTGGACACAATAATATTTCTCCAACAAAACTCAATAGCATTCACCACAAAGTAGTAATCAACACCGATAGAGTAGAGAGGATAGATAGTACGGATTACAACACAAGTTGCAATTGTGAGATGAGATTGGATGGAGGTGGAGATGGTGCTGATGATGGGGATGATGTTGATGATGATCTCGATGATGCCCGTGACGATGGTGATGACGATGGTGATGATCTCCCCTTCCGGGAGGTGATCTCCCCGGCAGAATCTGCCCGCCAGAGATGGCTTTTCTTCTCTGTAGGTTTCCGGTTTCCGCCACGGAGCGGCGGCGGAACTCCGTAAACTCTCCCCTTTTAGGGTTTCTGAATGATGTGTGTTATATAGGCCAGAGGGGGGAACCGGGAGTGGCCCCAGGGGTCTAGGCGCCCTCCCGGCGCGGCCAGGGTGGGGGCCGCGCCAGGTGGCCGCCTAGGCACCCTGTGGCCCCCCCTCTGGTCGCTCTTTTGCGTGTCTTCGTGATCCTTCTGGAAAATAGCCTCCGTCGATTTTCAGGTAATTTGGAGGTATTCTTCTTCAGCAACTCAGCGTCCACTTTTTACCGCTGAATCCTGCGTCTGCTACTTCAGCACCGGAAAGTTTGAAAACTGTGTAAAATAAGCCAAAACAACATAAGAATAGCATCATATCATGAAATATATCAATGAATAAGAAAGATTTACTATATAAAATAGTGATGCATTTTGGACGTATCAGCACGCTCAGTCTTAAAACCAATACCCGGAACTCGGATCCTAGGTGACTCGAATGGAACAAAGCGTCGGGGCGGGACAGCCTAGACCTTCCATCCTTCGTCGAATATAGTCAACATTATAATAATCATATCATCAACAACAATATAATAATGTGATATCCCAAAACCAAGGAGTAACAGGGTAACATCGTAGCATCCTAAGCATGCATGCTAAGATGGGGCTGAGCAACGAGCAATAGTAACATAACAATACAAGGTTTGCTGGGAAGGGACATGGCTGTATCGGTTCGAAAGAGGCTGTAAACATGTGGTAGGATCAAACATCGAACCTATCCTAGACTAGCATGCAAACCTCTGGTTGAAATAGAATGGATCATAAGTAATGTATAGTCCTTGCCTATTGATAAGTCGGATTCCGAAGATGTAGTGGATCGCAAACTCGCATCGTCTCCGAAGGTACCCGCGGAAGCACACACAAGATGGTAAACACTGGAAAGCAATCAACGAGCAAGCATCTATTACTACGATGCAAACACGAGCAAGCATCAACAAGAAGGCAACACGAGACATCGCACCTACCGTCGAGAGCGGTTACTAACAGGTTAAGTGGAGTACTCGTCACACACGACGATACCGCACATTTAGAAAGGTTCAAGTTGTTTAGCTACAGGTGATCAACAAAGGTTGTTAACATGTCAACTAAAGCAAGCATGGCATAGCACACAAACATGGCAAGAGGTGAAGCACAAAGTAAACTATCTATGCTAGTCGATTTAAGTGAGGCACAACCTAAACATAGCACAACACTAAGTGTCGCACGATGATTAAAACATTTGGTACTGTTCTGTCCTAAACCATATTTTAGATTGAATAACAACAGCAAACAAAAGCATAAACACAAAGTACACGAAAAACTAATCAAGTTACATATAAGGCACACTCCAAACAGAGTTACGGTTAAAAAGATACAAGCAAAACAAGTTACGGGCACAATCTGCCAACATCACAAAGCACACTTTAGAGCAATGCATAAACAGGATAACCAATGCAAACATGCTCGCAAATGATGTGGAACTAAAGTAGACATGACAGGGAAGTCATGGCAAAAGAATCATGCAAATAGGCATCATAGATCAAAAGATATTAAGCATGCAACATGGCATCGGAACGTTACAGACTTAGAGAAAAACAGAGGTGGCTTTCAACAACAGCAGCATAGCAACTTTGGAGCTCAATAACTATATGACCAGCAAGCATATGATGACAATGCAATACATATAATGGAATTAGACATGATGCTTAACAATATGCAATTGGAATCACTCAATTCCGATAAACGGTTGCGACGCAACCTTCACCCGAAGTTGCAACAAATTAACAGTTTTTAGCACAACAGCACATTAACATCAGGATCACCACTTTGGAGCAAGATTTAATATAGCTAAAGCACCCAAAAATGACAAGTTAAAGCATGGAAATGAAGTACACATGATGCTTAACACATAGGAAAAAGAATCAATGCAATAGGCCTCATGAATGTGTCACAATCATCAATCAAAGTTGCAACAAAATATCATCAGCAGCACTTGACAGAGTTTAGCAACAGTTAACAGTCTGGTGCCTACTTCAACACAGATTTGCACCATCAATATGACCTCAAAATAAATAACTTCCTAAAGATGAACTCTAGAGCACACAAAACACAACCAAAAAAAAAGAATCACTTCATTCGGAGCTCCGAGTCAACGGGAAATTACGTTGCAAAACAGTACCAGCAGCAGAATATACACAGGACTTAGCAGAAAAACAATAAAGGAAAAATAGTACTGAGGAGAGAGAAAAAAAACAGAGGGCGGCTCGGGCTGGCTTCCCACCATGGGTCGCGGCCCACTAGCGGCTGAGGCGGCCTGGAGAGGCCATGGGCCTGCGGCGCTGGACGGGCCGGCTGGCAGGTGGGCCGGTGGGGGAGCTGTGGGCCGCTGGGGCAGTGGGGCCAACAACGGCGGCGTCCACTTGATCTCGATGTGGATCGGGGCGGCGGCGGTTCCGGCGGCCGCAGCTTGGACCGGTGAAGCTCCGACGAGGTGCACATGGCGCTAGGGGCGGCTACAGGCGGCGGATCCGGCCGGAGACGGGCGGTCGGCCCCGCTGGCGGAGGACGGCGACGACGGCCAGCTCGGGCGGCCCCATGGCGCGGCGGCGCGGGCAGAGCTCGCCGGCTCGAGGACGCCGTCCATGGCGGCGGCTGCCTGCAGAGACAGAGGAGGGGGCGGCCGGTGAGAAGAGGGAGGACAAGAGGGACGCGGGAGGCGCTGACCTGGTGGCGCGGCGGCTGGCCGGAGGAAGCGGCGGCGGCGCGTGCGGTTCTCCACGGACGGCTAGGAGGTGAGGAGAGAGGAGAGAGGTTGGGTGCTGACGTGGCACGTCCGTAGCCCTCCGATCACCCGATCGGACGGCCGGGATCAGCTGGGGCTAGGGTTGGACAAAAAAATGGCTAAATTGCGAAAATGGGGTATTTTTGGGGCAAAGTGGAGGGGGTGGCTGCAATTTTGTGGCTAGTGAAACCCTAGAAAGGGGTGGGAGTGTGGTGGTCTTTATATAGCCCAGGTGGCTGGCAGTTTGCAAAAACATCCCCGGTTTTTCTCTCGCGCGCGCGGTGCTCACGTTTCTGACCGCCGGGGGCCGCAGGACCTCCGATTCGGGTAAAACTTCATACTGTGCGATCAACGCGTCGAGCCGGCGGCGTTCACCTCGCGCTGGAACCGTTCCGAGAACACTTTCCGGCGCGGGATAAAAATAACCCGTTTACTTATTAAACGGGGTTTTCGTTCCGTTGGCTTCGGCTGGTCTCGTGCGGTTTTTGCGAGGGTGATCGGATGAAACCCGGTGTCGCAAAGGTCGAGTGTCAGGGTGGAAAAAGTCGGTCTCCGTCCGATACGAGATAAGAGGGGGAAAAATAATCGCCGATCGATAAATCAGGGATGCAAATACCGCAAACAAATCAGACAATCAAACAATTCACACCGAAAACAATTTTTTTAATTTTTGTGAAATCTGGGCTGTTACACCCACTGACAGGTCCGACGTGACGAGTTGTATGGCGCCTTTTATCAGGGTGTCATGGTGTCTAGCATGGTGCCATAGAGGCGGGCGCCATGAAAAAGGGTTAGTTTGTGATTTTTTTAAATTTTGGATTCATTTTGTTTTTAAAATGCAAATAAGGGTTAAATTTATAAAAAATTTCCCTCTAACAAAGCATCGGATGCCGATGGGACACCAGCAAGACTGCAACGGGAAAGCGATAAAAACAAACAGCAGCAAGGCATCAATCATGCAATGGATGGTGGAGGGGTCACTCACGCACATGGACTGCTGCACCACCACCATCCATCTGTAGCAGCTCATTTTCTCCAGCTCTATCTATCATTAGAAGCAGCACCACCATCGTCTCCTCCAGCTCTACCATTAGCACTTAGCAGTAGCACCAGTGCACCACCAACTCCTCCTCGTCCAAGCCGTGGAGGCGGCCATGATCCCCTTGATCAAGAAGCTTGGCGGCCTACTTGCGGACGAGTACAAGCTGGAGAAACGCGTGAGCAAACGCGTCAAGTCTCTGATCACAGAGTTGGAGATGATGCACGCCGTTCTACGCAAGATCGGCGCCAAGCCGCCGGAGCAGTTCGACGAGCAGGTCCTCATCTGGGCGGGCAAAGTGAGGGAGCTCTCCTACCACACGGAGGACGCGGTCGACGCTTATCTACTCACAGAAACCGCGCACCATCTTTTGGGCTTACATACTCTTCATGTTCTTTGCAGAGAAATACCAACTATTGATGAAACTAGTTGCAACCAGATCTAATCTAGTGTTTAGTGCGATTGATAGGACTTTTGACGATGGTTCCCATGATTGATAAAACTCAAAAAACACGCATAAAATCATAGGAAAAAACTAGTCATCCAAAAATTATGGTTTCTAGGATAAAGTTTAGGTAGTGATATACCAAATATTTTATGAAGCACGATGTTTACTAAAATGTGGGGTCAGTTTATTTTTTCCGTGGACCAAAAACTCAATATAATCTAAAACATCATAGAAAACAAGTTGTCCAGTCAAAAATATAATATTTGTATGAATGCTTCTTAGGGTGTAACAAACCTACTTGTGATGAAACACAAATATTTACTTAACGTGTGCCAAAAACTTGGATGGGATCGATCCAGTGCACAACAAACAATCGTCGTCAAGGTCCTCTCCATGTAGCAACCGTACGATACCCCCATTCCCACAGCAAAGATGCTCCCTCCCAATAATATCTAGGCAGCCATGTGATTGACATCAACAATTATAGCTGTGCAGGCAGGCCCGGCTTGAATTGAATTCCATCACACCAATACAGGGATTTAATTGATAATATGCTTTTATCTCCTCTTTGGTCTCTGTCTTTGGTAAGATGTTTTTTTTATTTTTATGCACGCATTTTTGGTATTTAGATGAGTTTTTTCCGCGGGTTTTTTCGGCTTTTTGGGTTATCACGCGGTTTTTCTTTACATTTTGATGAAAAAAAAATCCAATTATTTTTAAGAAAAAGAGGCACAATCATACGTCTCATGAAATCACTAATCTTCTTCGGAGAAAGGCACGATGTATGCCTTTAAAAAAATGCATCCCACGTGCCTTAAAAAAAAGGCACGAATGTGCTTCGCATGGAGGCATGAATATGCTTTCTCGAAAAGTAAGCCACATGCCTTTTAAAAGGGAAAAAGAAACCTCCACATCACGACAAATAACGCGCGTACAAATCATCACTTGTCAAGCACGAAAAGAGTTAGGGTTCGTTGGAAAGATTACTCGCTAATTAGTGATTTCACCCGACCTTACCGAGGCCCGCGTGTACCCGTTTGCAGCTACGTGGGGCTCGCAATAATTAACTCTTATGTCCTTTCAAACGAAATTAACTCTTGGGGTCCATGACGCTGATCTGACTGAGGCCTGCATCTACCCAGGCACACTTTACTTACCATTACTATATTTTACTCACTAGATGTACAGTGGGCTTCCCAGATTATAATGGCAAGCTTGGTCTGGGTGAAACGATCGCCATTTGCCATCTTCCTCCTCCAACCAACCAAGTTGTCCACCGAGCGAGGATGGAGAGCGCGGGGCAGTCCGTTGTGAGCAAGGTCGGGAAGGTGCTAGTGGAGGAGCTCCAGGAGATCCACGGCGTGGGTGGCAAGGTCGTCCACCTACGGGACGAGCTGGCCACCATGAACGCCGTCCTCCGCGTCATCTCCGAGGCGGAGGAAGGCTCCGTCGACCACATCGTCCGGGAGTGGGAAAAGCAGGTGCACGACCTCGTCTACGACGCCCAAGACTGCACCGACACCTACTGTATCCGCATCGTCCGCCCACTGCCACCACCGCCAAGTGACGTCGCCGGCAAGTAGTTCATCTTCTCCTGGGCCGGATACCTGCTTTTGCGCGCCAAGCGCATGGCCAGGTACCCGTACGAGAAGCTGGTGCTGCAGCGCACCCTCGCCGCCGACATCAAGGACCTCCTGGCTCGTACCTCGGTCGTCAGCGAGCGCCGCGTTCGCTACGGCATCGACCGGGCCACGCTGCCAAGAGCTGCCTTCTTGGCCCCTGTGTCGGCGGCGTCTCTCTCCGCGAGTTCTCTACGCCGTGCCGACGACCCTCATCAGTTTGTGGGCATCACCGAGCAGGTTGACGCCCTGGCTAACAAGATCAAGGCGCCGCTCCATGACGAGGATGACAAGAGTCTCAAGGTGCTCTCCATTGTGGGGTTCGGAGGACTGGGGAAGACGACCCTGGCCATGGAGTTGTGCCGGCAGCTGGAAACGGACTTCCCCTCCCAGGCGATGGTGTCCGTGTCACAAGCATTCGATGCCCGCAAGGACATGGAGGGTCTGCTCGCACAAGTGCTCCAGCAGATCCTCAAGAAGAAACCAAACGATGAGCAAACCATCCCGACAACGGTGGAAGAGCTGTCCACAAAACTCAAAAAGCTCCTCAATCAGACAAGGTATATAACTATCGTCCCCATATAATTTTTTTAAACTTTGCTCAACATCATCTTTACTGTAAATATACGAGTAATGAGCTATTTGTAAGTGTTACTTGAATTCAAAATTTGTGTTAGTCAATTTCGTGTATTTGCGCAAAATAGGAATCCCAATTAAGCACCATTGGGAACATTAGCAGCCATTCCAAAATACTCCCTCAATTCCATGATAGAAAGTCATCTAATATGGAACTGAGGGAGTACACATAAGCACTAAAACGAATTTACTAAATTTGCTACATGTGAAAAATTGCCAATGGCTTAGCCAGAGTCAGAAGAGTGCTTAATTGGAATTTTCTATATTTTTTTGAAAAGGTGTGTATTATAATAATCAACACAGGTTCATTGCAATCATATTGGGATTTTCAATATTGTGTTGCAACGCAGTGTGTCTTTCAATTGCTTGTTGCAAAATTGTGAAATAAAAATCAGTACGTGACCACCATACTAGTACGTATTTGTATGTTTCATGCTTCATACATTGCTTATCGTACAAGTAGAGTGGGGAGAAAGCACACAAATAAGAGGTTGAAAACAATTGAAACGTTTCTTAATATCTAACTGTTGCCAAAAACATCCGCGAGCATTTCAATCGACAAAGTGAGATAAATTTGGACGGAATTCATTAAATTCAGATACAATTTACATAAATCAGACGCATTTTATGCAAACCAAACGGTTTTCATAAAAATCAGATTTTAACCTAGTCTAATACTAGGTCGGTGCCTATGAGCTCCATAAATTGAAGCTGTTTTAGTGCTTCTCCGGGTCGTCGGCATAGAAGCTCCCGGAATTGATACTGAAACACGGCGGTTGGGTATGGTGCAGGCCCACATGGGACACGAGACATGTCCACATCTGACTCCCATGTTCTACTCCTCCTTCGAGCCGCCGTCCGTCTTCTGGACGTTGTTGTTGGAAGTGAGGTCCATGATCGATGTCGACATGATAACGTTGGAGATGCCCAACGCGGGTATCGTCCATGGGGCCAAGCTGCCTACGTTACCGTCTAAGATCACCTATGATGCATCATCGTTCGCCTACACCAGGGCCGTATTATAGTTGGCGCGATCGCGGCGCGCGGACTCGTAGAGCGCTCATTGTTGCTCGATAAGTTTGGAGCCTCTGCCGCCATGGCCGCCAAGGTCACTGCGCTCGCAATGTCACCAAAGATTTGGCTCTTCGCAGCGGTTAATGCTCCTCCATCATGATAGCACCCAAGTGGTCCCACGCCTGGTCTATGGTAATGCCAACAAGGACTGGCGCTCGCAAGGCCTCGGTCTCGGCATCTGACACCTCCGCCATCGTTGTCTCGTCCTCCCTCAACTCCAACGAGCATGATGGCAAGCCAACCTCAATGCGTCACACACGTCGGGCCTGCTAGTTGCCGCCACATGGGCCAAGTCGTGCTTTTGCTCCATCGGTAGGCTCTCCCACAAGGCTTTAGAGCTCGCCTTCATGGCGGAATTGTAGAACAGAGGAAGAACATGAGTAGTGCGGATAGTGCAGTCCGCAACCACCTTTAAATAGCGCCGGATGACAAGTGCGTCGATTGAATGCATGCTTGAATTTGAATTGTCAGAGTGGGTTTCTCGGCCACTGCGTCTGTTCAATAATGGCACGTGGACGGGCGGGCGGTCGGTTTGAATTCGGTAGATAACCTTCCTGTCACGTCTCTTCGTCACTGAACAGAGCACAAAGACTAGAGCTCTTGGCTGACGAGCCACTACAACTCTAATGAACGTTCGTGTCATTCTGAGCTAGCATCAATACCGACTTCAATGAGCGGACGCGTCCGCTCTGGAGCAGCTAATTGGCATGAATGCACGGTCACCGCTTCACGCGCGGATAGTTTTTTTCCACTTAGGGATTTTGGTGAGGCCTGGGTGTTGGGAGGAGGACATGGGGGTGGTTCGTACTTTCAGAAAGGTCCCTCGGTTTATGTAAGATTTATGGGAAAATGTACATGCGGACGGGCACGTAGATGGGCACATGCATTTGTTGGATGGCAAAACAGGTTTGAACAGCCTAGTCCGGATGAATGCGGGAGGTCCGGGGGTCGGTGTTGGAGATGCCCATATATAGCTGCCATTTGTAGACAAATCAAAATATTTTTTCTTCAAAAAACCCCAAAACTACTTAGTTAATTATAAATGTTGTTGGCATTTAGTTCTGAACAAGTATTTCTACTTCTATTTTTGCACGTACTATTTTTTCTAATTCCAAGCATGTATATGTTCAATTAAACTAGGTACCTCATTGTGATCGATGATGTATGGAGCCTATCAGCCTGGGAAGCTATCCGCATCAGATTGCCAGAAAATAATTGCTGCAGCAGAATCATTGTCACAACTAGGATAGAGGCGGTGGCCAAGGCAGCTAGTGTCAACTTTATCCATCATATGAAGCCCCTTGAACAAACGGCTAGTAAGGAACTGTTCATGAAGAGAGTATTTGGTTCCACGGCTGCTTGCCCCGGTGGATTGGAGAACTACGTGGAGATTATTTTGAAAAAATGTGGTGGGATGCCGTTGGCCATCATTAGCATCGCCAGCCTTTTGGCAAGCTATATTTCGGCCGAGGGCACAATGATGTGGGACAGAGTTTCTAGATCAATTGGTTCTCAGATGGAGAGTCACCCTACTCTCGAGGGGATGAGGCAGTTGCTTACACTCAGCTATGACTTCCTGCCTCATCATCTCAAGGCTTGCATGGTGTATCTGAGCATTTTCCCAGAGGATTGTAGGATTGCCAAGAACAGGCTGCTATATAGATGGATTGCTGAAGGCTTGGTCACTGAGAAGCGGGGGTTGACTTTGTTTGAGGTTGCAGAAGAATACTTCGATGAGTTGGTAAATAGGAACATGATTCAACTAGACAAGTCTGAGTTATATGGTCAAGAGGTAGATGGTTGCCGGGTGCATGACATGATCCTTGAGGTCATGGTATCCAAATCCCAGGCGTCTAACTTTGTTAGCTTGGTAGGGCGGCAATACGGAGGAATGTCACATGAACATGGCAAGATTCGGCGCCTCTCCATCCATGATAACGACCATGCTGAGCATAGGCCCAAAAAAGTTGAGCAGCATCATGCGAGGCATGGCTTTGAGGCAACGAAGTTACAACATGTCCGGTCATTGACCACATTCCAGCGCAATGATGGCATCGGCAAGCTGCTGGATCGTCTAGGTGAGTTCAAATTGTTGAGGGTACTTGACCTGGAAGATTGCAAGGCCGTGGAAGACAAGCACATGAGAGATGTTTGCCGACTGTATCTTCTCAGGTTCTTGAGCTTGAGGAATACAGGGGTCAAAGTGATGCCTCACAAAGTTGGAAATCTAGAGCACTTGGAGACTCTTGATGTAAGATACACAGGCATCATGAATCTGCCACAAACCGTGACAAAGCTGAGCAAACTAGAGCGCCTAAATTGCGATGACTGGATTCTGCCACGGGGGCTAGAGAACATGAAGGCGCTGCGCGAGCTGAAAGCAGGAGTTCTCGATGGCGACGATGTTCCATGGGTTACACAAGAGATCGGCGAGCTGCCACGATTGCAGTTTCTACGTATCAAAATCGCGAGCAATCTTCAAACGGATGAGTTCATACAGGAGTCTTTGCCTACGCTTGCCACGTCCCTAAGCAAGACAAACACTCTCCAGTCGCTCGAGCTGTATTACTATGGGAGTGGAGCCAGTTTGGAGTTTCTCATTGATGTCTCGACGCCGCCACCACTCCTCAAACGCCTTTGGTTGTTGGGGCGCATCAGCCGACTGCCAGACTGGATCTCATTACTCCAACACCTCACAGAGTTTGAAATTGGATATACAGAGCTTGCCGGCGACCAGTTATTTGGTGTCTTGTGTAAGTTGCCCAACCTGCAGAGCGTCCGACTGTACGAAATTAAGTACAAAGACGGAGAACTGGTTATTGCAACCCCTGAACACAGCAGCTTTCCTGTGCTGAGGACCCTGAAGGTGATCCGATGTCCCACCGTGCTCACATTCAAGGAAGGCTCGATGCCAAGGCTCGAGACGCTTGTGCTGTCGTTTGCTGGGATGGGGGAGATGAGCATTGTCGGTGTCGACAACTTGGAGAACCTCAAAGAGGTCAAGCTCGGTGGCGAGAAAGACAACCCATGGATGGAAAGTGCAGTGCGGCAGCTCAAGACTCTATGCGAGTCCAAACATATCAAAGTTGTAGAGAACTGGAATTAGTGAGGTGTGCGCACCTTGATTGATTAGTAACTGCTGCTGCTCCTCTACGTCTTATACAGTCTTAAATAAGTGTTATTTTCCTTTCAACTGCATGTTTTTCTTAGCTGAATTCTCGATCGAGCAGCATTTTGTTGTACCGAATAAAACCGCTTGTAAGATACTGATCGAGTATTTCGAGTGATTTATATATTTCCTCTTGCTCTTCAGTACCATTCCAACGGAGCTGCTGCCTAAGACAACTAGCAGCCAACCGACAAACGAACAATAGTTTCTTTAGAGCTGGAGCTTTTGTACTTGGTTTATTCTGCAGTCGTTACAACGTACGCTACTTCATTTACCTCACATGTTGTATGTACACAAGCCACTGTAGAATACAGGTACCATCCTGCCATTGTAGTGCCAATCCCAAGCCCGGGTAAGAGCCGACATAAAAACTTAGCCACTCTTACGGAGATGAAACCAAAAGAACACTTGTTGAGGCGTAACCCTCCATTTCGATATGTTATTGAGTTTTAACCTTAACTCTAGCCTACCTCGATCAACTTGTTTGGAACTGTAAGCCTTTGTTGTTGTATTTGTTGTTGTTGTTGTATATAGCACTGGAGGATTAGGTTCATGCTCTTTTTCAAAAGCTCATTCATAGATATGTTTTCTGAATTACCAATACTAAGCCTCTAAAAGTCTTTGTTGCCGACACGCCATTTGTTTTGCGGTTTCATTGCAAATGGTGTCATCTAGAAACTAATTCCAGTGGCAAGTCACCTGGAAGCCTCAAAATCTTACATGCCAACGGAAGAAAAGCTGATGAATACATACTATGAGAAACTGTCCCTGACAGTCTGATGCAAACTACGGACTGTTTTCATGGCATACTAGCCAAGGTTCAAAACGAAAATAAGGCAGGCAGCTCCATTGGAATTCAAACATCAGGGAACTAGACAGAAAAGATCATCATGAAGCACCAAACTCATACCCATATTCCAACTTCTCCATCCTGCCATGGATGACAAGATAGCAGCTATAACCAGATACGTCAGCTGATATTACATTACAGGTCTAGCACAACATTTTTGAGATGTCGAATCGGGGACAACACACCTTCCTGGCACAAGTTTGCCCTTCCTGTAGAAAAAACCGTGGTACCGACAACCAATTTTTTTTTGAAACTATCACCGGGGGGGAGAATCCCCACCTGAATTTGATCTCGCTTCAAAAGAGACATGACAAACTGACCACGGTTAGGATCAGATTAGCTAGAGCTACCAAACAGTCTCTTACATGCTTCTAAGTTTTGCTCATGAAAGGATCATGACAGAGAGACAGCTACCAAGAGGAAGAAGCAAAAAGATAATCCAGGCTACATAATTTAGGTTCTACCGACAAGAACCCAGCATGTTAGTCAGATGAGATAAGCAACCCTCGATGACGCCTAAGGATGTTCAGAGATCAGAGTTCATGCCGTCCAGAAGAGATTTTCAGGACGGCCGGCTTTCACTTCTTGTGGACCCTGCAGTCCGGGGAGTTTGGCTCCAAGGGCGACAGCGGCAGCCTCGACGCGTCTGCGCTGTTGAAATCCATGGCCAGGCCGACCGGGCTCGTGTCCTTCAGGCTCGACGACTTGCGCTTCTGCTGCAACACAAAGAATGACATTGTTAATATAATCAATGTAGCCAGACTGACAGTAGGGTAATTCATGGTTTAGACTAATAGTTATACTGCCTGTGTGCATATTATATTAAATCAGTAAACGCTTGAGCTGTATGCTTGCCATTTTAATACCTTTGGAAGAGTTGATACCTTTGGAAGACACTACGGGAGAGTAGGCTGACGCCTACGGCCGAAACCTACGCCGACGGCCAAAGGTCGGGGCCGTCGGCGTAGACGGCTGGCTCGTCAGCCTTGGTGGTGGGCCGTCGGCGACCCAAAGCCGTCGGCGTAGCCAAACCTAGGCCGAGGGCCGCCGTCGGCGTAGATAGGCCGTCGCCGTAGGCCCATGTTAGGCCGACGGCCGCCGTCGGCGTTTACCGGGCCGTCGGCGTAGGCCTGCAAGGTGGGCCCGGGCGACGGCCGGCCGTTACGGCGTCAGCCCATCAGGGGCTACGCCGACGGCCCCGACCTTTGGCCGTCGGCGTAGACCCCGGGTTGTGTTTTTTTTGTTTTCGTTTTTATTTTCTTTTGTTTAACTATTTAATCTTATATTACTAATACTAATACATCAAATAATATTGGAAATGGAATTATAGTATATATCATCTCATTTCAACACTCGATATACGTATGCCTCTTTATTAATTCTTTTAATGTCTACTAATTAATACATAAAATAATATAATAACAAATTATAATACTAAATTAAAATATATTATGCTACTATTACTATATTAATATGTATGCTCCACAGTTGTACCTCGTGCGGAGAAAGCTATAAGAGTACACCGCCGGCCCCCTCCCGGCCGACCCTGGCCTCGCTCCCGGACTAAGCCGGGTTTCGGTGAAGAAAGACCGCCGTAGTACCGCATTAACTTGCATGTGATTAATTGTAGGGTATGTGTCCAAGTGTGGTGTAAGATCAATACATAAATGCAATGTCTAGCTCTTTGGTGTGACCATTTTCACATTCATGTGATAACACTATTCAAAGTCATGGACATGTAGGTGGAAATACACCCGTTTGCGGGTATTCCGGGGGCTACGAAAGGTTACAAGGTCCCAACCTTGTTTTCCATGTAGTTTTGTCCTAAACAAATCTTAACAAACCAAAAAGTACATTGTTGAAACATCATGCGGAGAAAGCTATAGGGGTAGACCGCCAGGCCCCCCTCCGAAGCAGGATGTCGCAGGTGAATAACCGCCAGAGCGTCGGAATCCCACAAAAATTTGCATGTGGACCTAGTTTATGTGTTCAAGTGTGGTGGAAGGCCCATAGATGCAAAACATAGATCCCGGGTGTGACCTTCTTCATACATGAATGCGATAACACTTGGAAAAAGATTTGTGCACACGTGTAGACGTGTACTACTCCCGGAGGTGAATGATCTTGTGCTGAAATGTGTCCAACCTTGCTTCTCCATGTATACATATGTGCTAAACAAGCACAGATGGAGACAAGAAGTCCATTGGTCCACCCTGGTACGACGAAAGCTATAGGGGTAGACCTGCTGGCCCCCCCGATCGTCTACCCCCCTAGATATTCTCCGGATGGGGGTAGCCCGATGGACATTTGTGTTGGGTTGTGTTTGGTTAGGTCATAGCTAGGGTCATTACAAACCATGTCTGTGTTCCGATGCCCTGATTAAGCTATCGGTGTTTCCTATGTATAAACCGGTACCGCGCGGGCCCGGATCGTGTGCCTCCCTAGCTAGATGCTTGCAAAGAGCAGAAAGGTTTGCTCCAGGGTGAAGATCTTGAGCAAGAGCAGGACACTGATGAGCCAGTGAAGAAAAGAGGTGGTTGTGGTGCTCAGCAGCCAAATATCACAGTTGATGGTATGAAGATGGTTGCAGAGTTTAAAACAACACAGAAGAAAACTGATGAACAAGGTGAAATGCATGTGTCCAACCTTGTGCATTTCCATGTACATATGTGCTAAACAAGCACAGATGGAGACAAGAAGTCCATTGGTCCACCCTGGTACGGCGAAAGCTATAGGGGTAGACCTGCTGGTCCCCCCGATCGTCTACCCCCTAGATATTCTCCGGATGGGGGTAGCCCGGTGGACATTTGTGTTGGGTTGTGTTTGGTTAGGTCATAGCTAGGGTCATTACAAACCATGTATGTGTTCCGATGCCCTGGTTAAGCTATCGGTGTTTCCTATGTATAAACCGGTACCGCGCGGGCCCGGATCGTCTGCCTCCCTAGCTAGATGCTTGCAAAGAGCAGAAAGGTTTGCTCCAAGGTGAAGATCTTGAGCAAGAGCAGGACACTGATGAGCCAGTGAAGAAAAGAGGTGGTTGTGGTGCTCAGCAGCCAAATATCACAGTTGATGGTATGAAGATGGTTGCAGAGTTTAAAACAACACAGAAGAAAACTGATGAACAAGGTGAAATGCATGTGTCCAACCTTGTGCTTCTCCATGTACATATGTGCTAAACAAGCACAGATGGAGACAAGAGCAGGACACTGATGTTCACGGACATGGGCTAACACTTAGTAAAATCGTCGATCTGTACGGCTCTACCGGTGTGAATAATGTGGTGAAATGTGTTCAAACTTGGTTTTCCATGTACATATGTGCTAAGCAAACATAGATAGATAAAAAAGTCCATTGGTCCATCCTCGTACGGAGAAAGCTATAAGGGTAGATCTGCGGGCCCCCCCGATCTAGGGTTTCGGAGGTGAATGACCGTCGGAGGGCCGGAATCATTGGAAAACCTGCATGTGGAGCTAGGTTATGTTTATAAGTGTGATTTAATGTTTGTAGATGGCATATGTAGGTCATGTGTCTGACGTTGTTCATGGACATGGGCTAACACTTAGTAAAATCGTCGATCCGTATGTGGAAACTCTCGGTACGGGTCTACCGGTGTGAATAATGTGGTGAAATGTGTTCAAACTTGGTTTTCCATGTACATATGTGCTAACCAAACATAGATAGATAAAAAAGTCCATTGGTCCATCCTCGTACGGAGAAAGCTATAAGGGTAGATCTGCGGGCCCCCCGATCTAGGGTTTCGGAAATAAAAAAGAATAAAGAAATATTTGCTAAACAAAATATTTTATATGTACATATGTGCTAAACAAAATATTTTACATGCTTGAAAATATAAAAGAATAAAGAAAAAAAAATGAAAATGGACCTAAGCCGACGGCCTAGTCCGAGCTACGCCGACGGCCTGGCCGTCGGCGTAGGTCTGCGCCCCCAGATTCGGACACAAGACCCCCTGGTCAACCGTTCTCTCTCCCATCCCAAATCGAATCCCCACGCGCCCGAGCCCGACCGTCCGACCCAGCGCCGCCGCCGCCCGTCCCGCCGACCGCCCGTCCAGCCGCCGGCCGCCCGTCCCGCCGCCCGCCCGTCCAACCGCCGGCCGCCCGAGCCCCCCTCCAGCCGCCGCTCGCCGCCCTCCCCACCGGCCCCGCCGTGCCTCACCTCCACCCCTGCGGCACACGGCGTGGGAAGCCCGCCGCCGGAAGCCCCTCCCGCCGCTGCGGCACACCTCCCTCCGCCGGCCCCTCCCGCCGTCCCTCTCGTCGCCGAGCCACCTCCTCCACCGAGCCCCTTTCCACCCGCTCCTCCCGTTCCGCCCGTGGATGCCGCACCGTCTGACCCGGCTCCGCCCGCTCGCTCAAGCTGCTGCCGCCGACACGCCGCAGGCTTCCCACGCCGCCGCCGGAGACAGAGGACCAAAGTGAGCTCATGTGTCTAATTTTTTTCAGAAATGTATTCTATGTGTGCAATTTATTTGTGCCTATGAGTGGAAATGTGCAAATGTGTACAATTTTGCAGAAACTTTGTGCAATTTATTTGTGCCTATGAGTGAAAATGTGCCTATGTGTGAAATTTTCAGAAAATATATTGCCATGAGTGGAAATGTGCCTATGCAAAACATGAGTTGTCTATATTGTTCACATATAACATAAGTTTGACTATGCAGAAAAGTAAAATAGTAGTATATTGAGGACCAAAGTGACATGAATTTTTTTAGAGAAATGTCAAGTGTGCAGCACAATGGAGTGTTAATTTGCAAACTTAAATAAAAGTAAAATTTTGTTGTATGACATATAACAAAACTACTTATTCATCTTTATTATAACTCGTCTTAACTAAGAATATTTTGTTTGATATATTCGTCGCTTTGTTTGCTTTATCAATAGGGTAATCTCTCTGGAGTGAGGGTCGTCGGAAGTTTTGGTCCTTGATCACTCCGTTGTTCGACTACCTCCTCTACAGCTGATCGTAACTAATGCACGATTCGTACTAAACTTGTAGGGAGCTGATCCCGCAGTGATGATGTCAGATGAGTTGAGATGTGTCTCCCAGGGTTTTAACAGTAAAGTCAACATGTATGAGAAGTATGATGTGAATGGGTATCGCTTCCATACAGAGGGCCACCAAAATAGTCGACCGGGTGCCAAAACTATAAATACCGGGGTCTTCACCAAGGGACAAGATGACTTTGATTACTATGGAAGGTTGCAGAACGTATACGAGCTGACGTTCAACACTGGGCCCGTAGAACTCAATCTCGTTGTGTTCAGATGCCACTGGTTCGATCCACGCGATAGACAGAGAAATACCCCTTCCATCGGGTTAGTTGAAGTTAGGCCTTCAAGCACCTATAGCGGATCCGATGTCTTTGTTGTGGCTCACCAAGCCAGACAAGTTTATTACTTGTCCTACCCATGCCAAAAAGAAGTACTCCAGGGCTGGGAAGTCGTGTACCAGGTATCTCCACATGGCAAGCTACCCATGCCGTGCGATGAAGATTACAACAACATTAACCCTCAAACATACGAGGGAATTTTCTATCAAGAGCAAGAGAACTTTGGAGACTTTGGCTTAGAAGGCCTTGAGGACCTCGAGAACGATGCAGACACCCGTGGTGAGATAGTCACGGATCTAAACGACATAGATATGCTCACCAAGGCACATGAAAATGAAGAGCCTCAGAGTGATGATGATGACGAGCCTCCCGACGCTTTATACACACGTGATAGTGACAGTGATGAAGAGCCTCAGAGTGATGATGATGATGATGATGAGTATTAGTATTTATGTTGAAGAAAAGATGATGTTGATGATATTACTATGTATCTCGATACTATATGTATGTTATTTTGGATGTGCTATGATGAATTGATGATGATGTTATTTTGTATCTTGTTGATGTGCACATGCTATTTAAAATGCTCTATGTTCCATGACAATGATGAGTCTCCACCGTGCGAGGATCCCGATGCTCAGAGTGATGACTAGGGACAAGTATTAGTATTTATTTTCATCTTAATTGCATTGCGTCTTTATGCTTCTTAATTGCATTGCTTCTTTATGCTTAATTGTTTTCTTTTTTCTCAATGCAGGTGATTGGCCAATATGAGTAGTGGCAATGCATCACCTCAGTCCTTGCTTCAGGGGTTAAAGAAGATGAAGAGTGGAAGAGCAACCACCTCACGGTACGCTGCCGAGGAGGTAGGAGGAGGAGGAGGAGGGGATGCAGGCCGAGGACGAGGTGGACGTCCCCCGAGGTCGGACCGAGGAGGTACATTGCATCTTCCACTCTTCTTATGCTTGGTATTTATTTTTCAACATGCTTCTTAATTGTTTACCTTATCCGATTGCAGGAGTTCGAGGACGAGGTCGAGGACGAGTGCGAGGTACCATCCTTCTGAGTGACATACCCTCCGCTTCTGGCGACGTGGCTTCGCAGTCCGCGTTCTCAGAGTCTGGAGACGAGGAGATGGAGTCTCGAGGAGACGAGGAGATGGTGACTGCAGAGTCGGGGCCGTCGAGTACGTCGACGAAGAAGGCCAAGGTCCGTGGGGAAACAGAAGTCCCTCAGGTGGAGCCTGCCCCGGAGGATCGGATCCTCATTTCACCTGCCAGCCAGGAGTAAGTGGCTATAGTTTCATTTTGTTGACAACAACTTGGCATGTACTAATGTTTGATTCTTGTGCAGCAATTGGCATCATCCTGTAGGCGCTCGAGTCCCTGGCTGCATGCTTGGAGCTATTGTTAGGCAGTTTTGGCCGGGCTTCTACACCACCGATGACGGCACTCAGAAGCTAGCCACGACTTGGAAGCACTACGAGCTCGCAGCTTGTCCCCCCTACGGGAAAGCTTCTGACGCCGTGATCCACAAGTTTTGGGTAAGGCAAACTCATGACTCTCACATTTTTTTGTTCATAGTTCATGACCCCGACATGCTAACTCATGAATCTCAAACTTTTTTGATGCATGATTGTAGAGATTCTATAGGGTGATTCCGGAGGAGCAGGAGGCGGCGAACAAGACTTTGGGGAATCATTGCAAGAGGATATGCAATCAGCAGTTCTATAACCAGGGTAATACTGCCAGGAGTCAATACAACACGGCGGTATCAGGCAAGCCGTTGCCGAAGCATGAGATGGTCAAGTCACGAACGACGATGACCGCGGAACAGTACGACGAGGTATGTAAATTGTCGATGAGATTCTATGTTGATGCTAAGTTGCAATTGCAGTCATTTGTTCTTCACATGGCTATTGGTTTTTCAGGTTAGGCCCGATTGGGCGTTTGGCAAGGAGGATGCATGGAGGGCGTTGACTGCGAGGTGGCGCGGGGAAGACGAGGAGTGGAACGCCTTGAGCCAGCGGAACAAGGCGAACCGCGGCAGCGGGGGGACACACCGGGCGGGAAACCTCGGCAGCCAGCGCTACAAGGCCAAGCTGGTATGCACATACATTTATTTTCCCTCACGCCTATTCCCACATAACATATCTTTGGCGATGCAGGAGGAGAAACTAGGGAGGCCCGTCGCCTCATATGAGTCGTGGGATTCGATGAGGATGAAGAATCCCGATCTGTCCCAGCCTCAGCCCCAGCTTCCCGAGTACTTCGGCACTGCCAAAGAGGACGGTGATAAGTACCTCGAGGCGATGATCGCTTTTAACCCGGAGCTGGAAGACCCTAGAACCGCGGAGCCCGACGAGAGAGCGGTGGTTGTGTCGGGGGGAGGCCTTCAGCACGGCCGTCTGAAGGTTATGGACAAGATGATCCCGCGCACTCCCACTTTGAGCCTCACGCGGATCAAGGCTACCCTCGGCGCCGACGACCCCGCACCGCCTCCTCGACGACGGCCTTCCCAGCCTGGCTACGATGTAAGTTTCTCTCATTTCCATCCCTTCTCTGACAATACTACTTCCTCAGTGGCTTAGTTGATGAGATGGTCCAATTTATGTAATTGTAGGCTGCTTTAGAGGCGGCATACAAGGACCACAACGACAACTATTTGCTGGAGCTTGCGCAGTGGAGGCAGAGAGCAGAAATCCACGAGGCGTGGAAAGAGGAAAAAGAAGAGGTAAGTTCCAACCAATCTTTTTGCAAAAGATGACAAGTCTCACTTTTCATACTTTTGTGCAATGCCTGACATGTTAACTATCTTGCAGGCTATAGTCAGGGCTCTTCGTGCGGGAGTGCAGCCCGATATACCGGACCGACCTCCTCGACCCGGGCTTAGGCCAGAGTATTTCTCGAAGGATGAGTTCGCCAACAACATCTACTACGCCGGCTATACCCCGGTAATTTATTTGCCCAATCAACTTTTACCGCTTTCATGTGCCTTGGCGGTTGCTAACTATTGCTCAAACGTGTAGGGAACGGGAGCCTCCGGGACTGGACCCTTTGGTCGTGCTGGTGCCTCGCCGTCGTCGTCCCGCGCGGTCACACCGGTGCACCCTGGTCCCGGTGGTGGTGATGCCTCGCGCGAGAGCACTCCGGTTCATGGTGGCGCGGGATCACCTGCTTCCGGTGCTGATTCGACGGCGCCTCCGCGTCGTCAGTCGCCTATGCTCACGCGCGGAGACCTCGGTCTCTCCGGCTCGACTTCCTCTCCGGACGCGACGAGCTGAGGATGATGCTACGGCGGCCGGGTAGATGTCTCTTTGTAGATATGTTTCTTATATTCGGATGTTGTTATACTGCGTATGCTATACTATGTAGCTTGTGCATGTTTGGACTTGTTATGTACCCATACTATGTATCTTAGCTTGGATGTTTGATTGTTGTTATGCTATCTATGGATACGATGTTTCGGTAAATGCTCGGGTCGATGTGAATGTGCTTATATCAGTGCCTGTAAAGCTCTATAATAATCTAGAATATATTATGTATTTGTTGGAATTTCTATACGCAGGGAAATTTTAAAAACAAAAAAACAGGAAATATGGCAGGACCTACGCCGACGGCCAGGCCGTCGGCGTAGGCCTTATCCTGTGCCAAATGGCACAGCCTACGCCGACGGTCTGGCCGTCGGCGTAGGGCCTCTGCCCAGATCACACGAGGGGGCGACGCGTGGCCTTCCTGGGAGGGGACCTACCCCGACGGCCTGGCCGTCGGCGTAGACCCCAGGCCCGCCCACCCCACAGCTTGACACGTGGCTATCTAAGCCGACGGCCCGGCCGTCGGCGTAGAGGGCGACCAGGCCTAACGGCCGTTAAGCCCAGTGTGGGGCCCACTGGCTCTACGCCGACGGCCACAAAAGGCCCGTCGGCGGCCCGTATACGCCGACGGCCTGGGCTACGCCGACGGCCTTTAGGGCAACCCCGAGGAAACCCTGGCCCGACGACTATACGCCGACGGCGGCCGTCGGGGTAGGCCTACGCCGACGGCTTTAGGGCCTACGCCGACGGCAGCCGGCCGTCGGCGTACTGCCTACGTCCCGTAGTGAGAGTCCCCTCGCGGTGGCGCCGACGACGAGCTTTTCGACGGCGCCGCGCGAGACGAACTCGACGATCGACCTGGCCACGAGTCGCCGTGGCCGTCGTCCAAAACCACGTCCTTGCAGTGGATCTGCATGCACCATTACATCAAATTACCTGGTTATGCTCTCTGCATGCATGCACGAAATGAAGTCACGCACGGCACCCCTCACGTCTTTGCGCAAGCAGAAGATGCGGAACGGGAGGAACATCTCCTTGACGCTTGACGACGTGGACGAGAACGATGATGTTACCCACGAGCGCCTCCTCCACAGCCCACTTGAGTGCTCTTGCGCTGTTCTTGCCATTGTCCACGCACACCGCCAGCTCGACGGCACCTCTTCTTCCTCCAGATTCGGCGAGGATTCTTCACTTCAAATGGCTCTTGTAATGCATGGATTGATTATTAAGAACGCTACATTTCTGGCTTTTTTTAGTACTCCCTTCTTGGGTTTCAAAATATAGTGCGTCTTCGGTTTTTACTCTTCAACTTTGATCATAAATTTAACCAACAAGATTGATTGCGACGGGTATAAATTTTGCTTCCATAGCAGTCGGTCTCGTCAGTTAAATTTATGGTCAAATATTTTAAAACGGAGGGAGTAGCTCTCCGTTTCTTGGCTGGCTATGGATGAGAAGAGAGCATACATTATTTTGAAATAATAAACAACACTGAGATCATTATTTTGAAGTCCACTCTTTGGAGGTAATTGAAATATTTTTTGGAAATATTTGAATCACTTTTGTCAAATATAAAATCTTTTCATAAGTATATTAATCAAACTTAAATGAAATAATTAAAATCACTGTTTTGAAATAATTGAAACCCGTTCAGTTGTTTTAATATAGCTACCCCTCCGCCGCCCATCCCTCTCCCCTCCTCATCTGCGGCCGGCCACGCGCCTGCCTCTGCCCCTCTTCCTCCGTGCCGGCCACCGGTAAAGTCTGCCGCTGGCTCAGTACGGCCCTCCCATGCTATGCTATGATACCCCATTTCACTAATCTGATCCTACTACTGGGTGGGTGTATATTCACACACACTTGATGAAATCCTAAGTAAGAACAAACACTGCATCAACAAATGTCCAATACTACTCCAACATCATCAGAAAGAATATGTCCTATAATTATTAGTCACTAGCAATTGCACTAGCAGTCCTACTGGGTGGGTGTATGAATTGATGTTTCTTGACATGTTGCTTAGAGCTGGCCTCATGTCTTTCTTCCTTCTTCTCAGGGAGGGTTGTCCCCGAAGGTCTCGCCGACCCATTCAGGCTTCATTTGGTAGCTAGGGGAGCTATTCCCAGGGAACAGATGCCTCGGGTGAAAATTATCTTCCGCAAAACTAATCCCCGTGGAAAAACTACATCATCCTTTGGTTGACGAGGATAATGGGGGAACTCTAATCCAGGGAAAGAAAACTGAAGTAACTAGATCTTAGACACAGCGCCGGCAGTAAGAGCTGAGGGACGGAGGGGGGAGAGGGCGGCGTCGCTCCGATGAATACTCTCGCTCGGATCGCTCAGTTGCGAGACGAGGCTTTTCTCCCCGATCGGTGGAGGCGTGGAAATCTCAACCGGGGAAAGGCCAGGGAAAGGCCGTGCGCCAGGAACCAAATGCCTCGGTAGGCTTCCTCGGTTTGATTCGGCCCGAGTTTTTCTCGCCCGGGGAAAGAAGGGGGATCCCGGGAGGATCCCTGGTTACCAAATGAGCCCTCAGTGACAACAGTCACCAGGGTGCCACTGTGAAGTGTATGATGAGGGGCTCAAGCGGGGCCGTGCAGCCAGAAGGTCCAGCTCATTGGAGTTCTTCTTCAGATGCTGGCCTTTTTGGTGCATGCTTTTTCTGCTCTTGGACTACACCCACCATAGATAGCACCCTGTATCGAGGCTTTGCAGTAAGAAAGATGCTATAGTTCACTCCATATGGTAAGTTTGAGTTTATTCCATAGTTTTAAATAGCGGGCTTTGTCAAATAGCGTTGGCCTTTCAAAACAGCTATAGCGGGGCTATAGCGAGACTATAGCCGGCTATTTTAAATCTTTTTCACACAATTGTACATGAATAGCGGCGAGCATCATTTAGCGGCACCCTGGTCAAACAGCCATAGCGGAGCTATAGCTGGGCTATAGCAGGCTATTTAAAACTTTGGTTTATTCCCTTAAACAATCAATCAGTCCATTCACATAAATGAAGTAGGTAAGGCCGGAGGAGAATACTTGCGTTGATGTAATGAATTTGGTAGCCTCGTGGATGATTATTCTGATGATGTTACTTGATGAAAATCTGTCAACAAAAATTTGATGGTATTGTAAGACAACAAGACCCTATAAACGAAAGACCCTATAAACTTGGTCTGAAGAATTAATAATATTTACTAGTCGCCACCACACTTGAGTGGCATCACTTAATCTTATCAAGATTCAGAGTTTGGAGGCAACTCTCGCTTGACCTCATGCCTTGAATTGCTCTTGCTTGACATTTTGCTCACAACTGTCCCCTCTGGTGTCTTTCTTCTCGGGTCCAGCAGGTCCCCAAAGGTCACGATCCCATGAACAGTCGTCGGCCGCCACATGATCCCCACACGAGGACAGTCGCCCAAGGACACCAGAGCCCCGCCGCCGCCGGATCTGCGAGGGCTTTGCCCAGCGAGGTTCATGGGGCGGCGGCGAGGGAAGGAGAAGCACGGGGTGGGGAAGTGCCACCACCCGAGTCGCCCCGGGGGAGACGAGGCGGGGGCCTGGGAGGGGGTGGAGGAAGTTAAATTCGTAAACGCTGTTTTGAAATATAGCACGCTATAACTTGTGCATCATTTGGAGAAGGACATTGCTATATTTTATAGTGAGCTATTTTATTTTTTCGTTGTTTTGTAAGTAACATCTAATATGGAACTGAGAGAGAGAGAGGGGTAGGAGCTTTATTCCTTTTCACTTTCCTTTGCGTGTAGATAAGGATGATTCGTTTCTCTTTAATAGAGAGTGGAAACATGTAATATTGATTCTATTCCTTTCTTGTACTAGTGGTAGTAACCCTGCCAGACCAAGAATGTTTGCAACGACGTACATCAATTATTGATGGCAAGCAATGGTTGGAAACGTAAACGGCTGAGTCACTCAACCCAAGGGAGCCGCGGAGTTGAAGATAATAAAGAGAGAAGACGGGTTTGCCCGCGTGACAGTGAGACGAGCATTTGTCATTTGCGTTCTTTCTCCTCCAACCAACACCAACCAAGAGCGAGCAAGCAATCATCGAGCGAGAATGCAGAGCGCGGCAATGTCCGTGGTGAGCACGTTCGGCCAGGTCCTGCTGGAGGAGCTCCAGGAGATCCACGGCGTCGGCGACAAGGTCGTCCACCTGCGCGACGAGCTGGCCACCATGAACGCCCTGCTCCGCGTCATCTCCGAGGCGGAGCAGGGCTCCGTCGACCACCTCGTCCGGGAGTGGGAGAAGCAGGTGCACGACCTCGCCTACGACGCCCAGGACTGCGTCGACAACTACTCACTCCGCATGGTCCGCCGCCCCGTCCCACGCCCGTCACCGCCGGCAGATGATTCTTCCAGTTCCACTTCCACCACCTTGGTTGGCCGGTTGGTTAGACGAGGGTCACGAGGCACCTCCTACTGGGGCAGGTACCTGGTTGCCCACGCCAGGCGGACGGCCAGGTACCCGTATGAGAAGCTCGTGCTGCAGCGCGCCGTCGCCTCTGACATCAAGGACCTCCTTGCCCGTACCACCATGGTCAGCTAGCGCCGCGCTCGCTACGGCATCGACCGGGCAACACTGCCAAGAGCTGCCTTCTTGGCCCCTGTCTCGGGGGCGTCTATCTCCGCGAATTCCCTTCGCCGTGCCGACAACCCTGATCAGTTTGTCGGCATCACGGAACAGGCCAAACACCTGGCCGACAAGATCAAGGAGGTCAAGGATGACAAGAGTCTCAAGGCGTTCTCCATTGTGGGGTTCGGAGGGCTGGGGAAGACAACCCTGGCCATGGAGTTGTGTCGGCAGCTAGACGCCGACTTCCCCTGCCAGGCGCAGGTGTCCGTGTCACAAGCATTCGATGTCCAGAAGGACATGCAGGGACTGCTGGCACGACTGCTCCAGCAGATCCTCAAGAAAAAACCAGACGATGATCAAGCCAACCCGGCAACAACGGTGGAAGAGCTGTCCATAAAACTCAAGGAGCTCCTCAATCAGAAAAGGTATCGACTACCGTACCGTCCCAAATAGTTTTTTAACTCTGCTCAATACCAATTCTTTATTGTAAATATACGAGTGGGCTACTTGTAACTTGCTTCAAATCAAAATTTGCGTAAGTCGATTTTGTGGACAAGGGGAGGTGCGCGCAAAGCTCGGATGCCGGGTTCAGGGGGATGGGGGGGGGGGGGGGGGGGGTCACCGGAGCCGGAGAAGAAGGCGAGGATTAGTGGAATGGCCGGGGACCGACGGTGAGGGTTAGGTTGAAAAAGATTGGAAAGTTTCAGTAGTTTTTTTTTTTGTTCTTTGTCTACGAATTTTCAATTGTCATAAAAAATGCTCCCCATCAGCTATTTTTCATGACTTCTTCACAATGTTTTTCCATTGAAATCTGAAGAATCACTGCCCTTGGTTTCCTCATCTTCAAAGAAAAATTAACATTTCAGTACACTATTGAAGAACATAGACAAAAAATCTTAAACTGCCATTTGCAAAGAAACCAAAAAAAAAATTCTGTGAAAAACAAACAAACTATACTTAGTTTGCTGTAAATGTTGTTGGTATTTCATTTTGAACAACTATCTATAATTCTAGTTTTGCATGTACATAATTTTCTAACTCCAAGCATGTATATGTCCAATTAAACTAGGTATCTCGTTGTGATCGATGATGTATGGAGCCTACCGGCCTGGGAAGCTATCCGCATCAGATTGCCAGAAAATAATTGCTGCAGTACAATCATTGTGACAACTAGGATAGAGGCGGTGGCCAAGGCATCTAGTGTCTACTTTGTCCATCATATGAAGCCCCTTGAACAAAAGGATAGTGGGGAATTGTTCATGAAGAGAGTATTTGGCTCCATGGCTGGTTGCCCCAATGAACTGAAAACATACATGGACACTATTTTGAAAAAATGTGGTGGGATGCCGTTGGCCATCATTAGCATCGCGAGCCTTCTGGCAAGCTATACTTCTACCGAGGGCATAATGATGTGGGAAAGAGTTTCTAGATCAATTGGTTCTCAGTTGGAGAGCCACCCTACCCTCGAGGGAATGAGGCAGTTGATTACACTCAGCTTTGATTACCTGCCTCATCATCTCAAGACTTGCATGGTGTATCTGAGCATTTTCCCTGAGGATTATGTGATTACCAAGGTTAGGCTGCTATATAGGTGGATTGCTGAAGGCTTGGTCACTGAGAAGCGGGGGTTGACTTTCTTGGAGGTTGCAGAAGAATACTTCGATGAGTTGGTAAGTAGGAACATGATTCAATTAGACAAGACATATGGACAGGAGGAGGGGTGCCGGGTTCATGACATGATCCTTGAGGTCATGGTGTCCAAATCTGAGGAGTGTAACTTTGTTAGCTTGGTAGGGCGGCAATATGGAGGAATGTCGCATGAGCATGGCAAGATTCGGCGCCTCTCCATCCATGATAACGACCATGATGAGCAGAGGCCCAAAAAAGTTGAGCAGCATCATGCGAGGCATGGCTTTGAGGCAATGAAGTTACAACATGTCCGGTCACTGACCACATTCCAGTGCAATGATGGCATCAGCAAGCTGCTGGATCGTCTAGGTGAGTTCAAATTGTTGAGGGTACTTGACCTGGAATATTGCATGGCCGTGAAAGACAAGCACATGAGAGATGTCTGCCGGCTGTATCTTCTCAGGTTCTTGAGCTTGAGAGGTACAAACATCACAGTAATGCCTCGTAAAGTTGGCAATCTAGAGCACTTGGAGACTCTTGATGTAAGATACACAGGCATCATGAATCTGCCGCAAACTGTGACAAAGCTGAGCAAACTAGAGCGCCTAAATTGCAATGACTGGATTCTGCCACGGGGGCTAGAGAACATGAAGGCGCTGCGCGAGGTGGACATGGGAGTTCTCGGTGGTGACGATGTTCCATGGGTTACCCAAGAGATCGGCGAGCTGCCACAATTGCAGTTTCTACGTATCAAAATCGAGCTGCCACAATTGCAGTTCATACAGGAGTCTTTGCCTAAGCTTGCCACGTCCCTAAGCAAGACAAACACTCTCCAGTCGCTCGAGCTGTATTACTATGGGAGTGGAGGCAGTTTGGAGTTTCTCATTGATGTCTCGACGCCGCCACCACTCCTCAAACGCCTTTGGTTGTTGGGGCGCATCAGCCGACTGCCAGAATGGATCTCATTACTCCAACACCTCACAGAGTTTCAAATTGGACTTACAGAGATTGCCGGCGACCAGTTATTTGGTGTCTTGTGTAAGTTGCCCAACCTGCAGAGCGTCGAACTGTACAAAATTAACTTCAAAGAGGCAGAAGTGGTTGCACCCCCCGAACACAACAGCTTCCCGGTGCTGAGGATTTTGGATCTGACCGAATGTTCAACCGTGCTCACATTCAAGGAAGGATCAATGACAAAGCTCGAGACGCTTTTGCTGAGCTTTCATGGCATGAAGGAGATGAGCATTGTCGGTTTCGAGAACTTGGAGAACCTCAAAGAGGTCAAACTCTATGGCGAGGAAGGCAACACATCAATGGAAAGTGCAGTGGAGCAGCTCAAGACTCTATCCGACTCCAAACAGATCAAAGTTGTAGCGGACTGGGATTAGTGAGGTGTGCGCACCTTGATTGATTAGTAACTGCTGCTGCTCCTCTACGTCTTATACAGTCTTAAATAAGTGTTATTTTCCTTTCTGCTGCATGTTTTTCTTAGCTGAATTCTCGATCGAGCAGCATTTTGTTGTACCGAATAAAACCGCTTGTAAGATACTGATCGAGTATTCCGAATGATTTAGATACTGATCGAGTATTCCGAATGATTTATATATTTCATCTTGCTCTTCAGTACCATTCCAACGGAGCTGCTGCCTAAGACAACTAGCAGCCAACCGACAAACGAACTATAGTTTCTTTAGAGCTGGAGCTTTTGTACTTGGTTTATTCTGCAGTCGTTACAACGTACAGTACTTCATTTAGCTCACATGTGTATGTACACAAGCCACTGTAGAATACAGATACATCCTGCCATTGTAGTGCCAATCCCAAGCCCGGGTAAGAGCCGACATAAAAACTTAGCCACTCTTACGGAGATGAAACCAGAAGAACACTTGTTGAGACGTAACCCTCCATTTTGATATGTTATGAGTTTTAACCTTAATTCTAGCCTACCTCAACTTGTTTGAAACTGTAAGGCTTTGTTGTTGTAGTTGTTGTTGTTGTTGTGTATAGCACTGGAGGATTAGGTTCATGCTCTTTTTCAAAAGCTCATTCATAGATACTCGCTCATTTAGTATAAAATGAGCGACACTTATTATGGATCGGAGGGAGTATGTTTTTTGAATTACCAATACTGAAGCCTCTAAAAGTCTTTGTTGCTGACACGCCATCCGTTTTGCGGTTTCATTGCAAATGGCGTCATATAGAAACTAATACCAGTGGCAAGTCACTTGGAAGTCTCAAAATCTTACATGTCAAAGGAAGAAAAGCTGATGAATACATACTATGAGAAACTGTCCCTGACAGTCTGATGCAAACTACGGACTGTTTTCATGGCATACTAGCCAAGGTTCAAAACGAAAATAAGGCAGGCACCTCCATTGGAATTCAAACATCTGATACTGCAACACCCCCGACCCCCGACCTAGGTCGTCCCTGCCGCTCCCGCGAGCGGCGGCGGCGCCCACCCCCCCCCCCCCACCTACCCCCGCGCAGCCCCCCCCTCCCTCGCCGCCGCCAGCGCGCGCCGCCGGGCAAAGCCCGGTTGGCTTCGGCAGCGGCGAGGCTTCCTTCTCCTCGTGCGCGGCGGGGCTATCACGGGGCAGCCTCCCTATGCGGCGGCGTGGAGGGCTCCGAGCTGGCGGCGGCTTCGAGCGGCGGCGCGGCCCCAGATCCGTCTGGACGCGTTCTTCTCCGGCGGCGCTCCGGCGGCTGGCCTGGCCAGGGGGCGACGGCGGGCCTAGCCAAGGGGTCGGCGTGGTGGTGCTCGCCCTCCTCTGGTTGCTCTCCCGGGGTGCGGGGTGGCCGGGACTCCCTCGGCTGGATCTGGCCATGGGAGGTCCACCGCTCTTGCTGATCCCGGTGATCCCCATCGGAGAGGTGTTCGCGGGGTTCGTGGGCGGCATGGTGGTAGTAGTGCGTGCCTGGCGGGTCAGCGACGGATCTTGGCGCGGCTGCCTATGGCGGCGGTGGCCTTGCCGGTCTGTCTTGTGAGGCGGCGTGGGCTGAGGCGGCTTCGGTGGGAGTTGCGGCGGCTCAAGATGGCGGTAGCGCAGGCGGTGCAGGGTGGTGGTGGCGTCATGCCTTCTCCTCAAGATGTCCCAACGATGCGCGGGGCTGGGCGGATGCCGCCGCATGCGCCTCGGGGATGGGACAAATTTGGGGTCCGTACTCGGGGGGGTCAGTTCGGAGCCCGGGGCGGATCGGAGCTTGCTCTCCGGGTAGGTGTGGCTGAGCTTGGCCCGGGAGGTGCCCCGTTGTTGGGAATGTGCCCTAGAGGCAAATAAAATATGTTTTATCGAGCATATTCCATTAGTTCATAATACGTTTGATACTATGCTATAACTGTATTAAGCGGAAACATTAATACAGGTGTGGTATACAAACAACCAGGTCCCTAGTAAACCCTAGTATACTAGTCCATTGGGCGATTGATGATCAAGGTTTCCTGATCATGAGACAATGGCGTCTGTTGACAATGGAGTCGTATCATTGGATAATGATATGATGGGCATACACCCACCAGAAGTGTTGCGATGTGATCAAGTCACATAGTTCGACATTGCGATAACTATAACGTAGTGACCAGATCCTTAGACCGTAATGATGATACGTAATTACTGTCTATTAGGATGCCTTGATTTGCTACCCACCGCCTCACTGAAATATGCTGGCCATAAAGGAGTACTTCAGGTATTCCGAATAGATATGTTAATGAGTATGCAAATAGATCAAAGCGGGATTTGTCCATCCGTGTGACGGATAGGTACTCTGGGCCCACTCGGTGATGTTACATCATAAAGTTTGCAAACGTGTGACTAGGTCACGGAGTTGTAATATCACGGGAACGAGTAAACTTGTTTGTTGAGAACGAGGACGAACTAGGTATATTGGATACCAATGATCAAACCTCGGACAAGCAAAGTACCATAGGACAAAGGGAACAGGCACACGGTTAACGGATCCAACATCGATTGAAGTTCATTCGATGGAAGCGCAGGGGCTATCAAGGATTGTAACCAGGTCCAATTGATTAGTCATTGATCAATGAGAATTGTCTCGATCATGTCTGCTGTTTCCCGGACCGTAGGGTGTTACACTTAAGGGTACTCGACGCAGTAAGGATTGATTCGGGATCACCGGAGAAATTGGAGAGAACACCGGAATTGTTCCGATGAAGGCCGGAAGTTGTTCTGGGTATTTTGAAAGGTTCAAAATATATTTAATAATGTTTAATATATGTTTTATTATTTAATTATCTGAATTAAATATTAAAATGTATTTAAATATAATTAAAAATGGAAGAAAAGGCATATGGGCCTCATAGGGCCCATTAGGGGGAGAGGGAGTCCTCCCCCATGGGCCATGGCGCCATGAGGGGGGCCCACCCCCTAGGGCTGCGCCAAAACCCCCTCCCTTGGGATTAGTCCCACCCCGGAAGTGGAGGGGGGGTGGGACCCCTCCTTGGCCTATATAAGGAGGGGTAGGGTGCCCTTTTTTCTTCATACAAATTGATTTGAGACAAGTTTCTCTCATCTCTCTCTCCCTCCTTTCTCCTTCCTCGAGTGGACTCCCCTTGTTTGGAGTCTACACTTGGTTGGGGATTTCTCCACTATACGCACGCCGTTGTGCTGCTGGAATCGGGATCCGAATCCATCTTCTTTCCGCTGCTCTACTGGTTCGGAGCCCGGAGGGAAGTCGGGTATACTGTATGTGTATAATCCCGCGAGGCACTACACTTGTGGTGCTACTTCCTCGTCGTGGCCGTATCGCGAGGTCTTCATCGACAACGTTCCGACGGGGACGTAATCCCGTCATCGGTCTACAAGGATCGGGTGGCTACAGGAGTCATCGTGGATCTGCGCGGCATCGGGGATTACCGGTACGACTACACCAACCACGTTCATGCGGGAACGTTTCCCGCTTAACGGACTACATACTGGTATGTGATCTATTTTTGTCTGTTACTTGCATCAGCATAGCATATGTCTTGGGTATGGGTCTCGTAGGTTATGAAAAATTTGTGTTTTCTGCCGCGAACCCCAACACCCGTCTCGCGGGCACGGTGCTCGTCGATGGTGGCCATGGTAGCGGTTCGTCGGGTTGCAGATCGGCACCGGTGACCTCGGATGTGGCATCACAAGAGCTAGATCGGCCAGGTGCGCTGGGTTGGCTCTGTGGTGGTCGTCGGCAGCCCAGGAATTGCATCCCCCCAGTTCAGTGGAACTGGCTGGGGACGCAGGTGTGGGTGCTGCCTCCGGTGATGGAGGCGCCTACCCAGACTCTATGGCTGATGCCGGGCGGAGAGGTGATGGATGATCGTCGCTCTTCCCACTGGGGTCGAGGGTGCTGTGATGGGGCTGACTGCCGCTATCTGGCGGCATGGATGCCGGGCGGCGGCCCCGGAAGGGGGTCCACATGGGTGCTTTCCAGCAGGCACCTGTGTGGTGGTGGTGGCTCTCCCCCGGGTTGTGTGGGCAACAGGTGGTGGAGCGGTGGGTAGCCCGGACATGCCTCTTCGGGGGCGGTGTCCTGGTCCGGATCTAGGGCTATTCTCCGTGTAACTCTCTGGCGACATCGGTGGCACGGGCGAGTTGCCGAGCGAAAGCTCCGCGCCTTGGTGCCGACGGCGGCGACATCCGTGGGTGTCGCGCTCTTCTTGAAGACGTCGTCGTGGATCTGCTCTCCGTGTCAAGGCTCCAGGTGAAGACCTCTGTCCGCTGGACTCGGCAGCGACGACGCTTTGCGCCGTGCTCCCTCTAGAGGGCGTTGTCGTGGAGCTTAGGTGTGCTAGGGTTTTACGTGCGTGTGATTAGCTCGTGTGTTGTGCATGTAGGTGCCTTCGGGCGCCGAGTACTTTAGGATCGGCTTTGTAAAAGGGCTACCTCACCATCATGTATCGTTCGGCCATGTACTCTGTTATGTTCTTTTATCTATAAAGGTTGGCAAAAGCCTGCTTTCTGGAATTCAAACATGAGGGAACTAGACAGAAAAGATCATCATGAAGCACCAAACTCTTACCCATATTCCAACTTCTCCATCCTGCCATGGATGACAAGATAGCAGCTATAACCAGATACATCAGCTGATATTACATTACAGGTCTGGCACAACATTTTTCAGATGTCGAAGCGTGTAAGGCCCGATATGCGGTACTGTTCCAGATCTAGATGTCTCCACCCAGATCCGGAGACGAAGCACATATCGGTCCCACCGCGACATATGACATAGCCATATGCCCTGGATTTCCAACATGATATCACAACATTACAGATACAAGGATACAACATCTCATACAATCGGCATACAACTGCCTCAAATACAATACAACAGCGGAAGATACATGTCTGGGTACAGACTACAAGCAAATGCCTAGTGGCAAAGAGAAAAAACATCGATCCCATAACCACACGGGTCCAGGCCCTCCGCCAGGATCCGCCTAACTAGTCGTCGTCGAGTCTCCACGTGAAACGTCGGTCACCATACATGTTGTCGATCAGAACCTTGAGAAGAGTTTGGGGGTAGTATCATGAGTACAGAGGTACTCAGCATCCAACTGTAGTGGTCATCTGACCCAGCAAGGACTTCATCACTCGTCATTCTAGGACAACTAGTAGTTTACGGTAAGGAAGGGGTAAGTGGTGAGGTTGCTGCCGCACTAGCATTTATGAAGTGGCTAACGATCTAGAGAGTAAGATAAGAAGCTAAGCATTCGATGAGGAAACGCCTCCAACAAGTCTGCTATCCACCTACATACGCAAACATAACACCTATCATATCCTTGTCCTCCTCATTGCATCCCGACGAAGAAGAAGCAGTCAAGGCACACACACATTAATCAAATTATATTAAGATTATCTCAGCTGTTGTTGTTTATGAACAAGGAGTAGGTCTCAAGTCGTCCATAACCGTGGACACGGCTTCTCGAAAAGATTTAACCCTGTAGGGGTGTACCAACTGCCCATTACGAGGCTCCGCACGCACGCCCATCTCTCTCAGTTGCTACCCATCACAGGCAACCATTTTATGATTTAGTTCCAAGAGATCCGAAACGACAGGTCCCTCTAGCTAACAACGAACAAATCCGGGTGGCCCCCGGTGAGTCGACATCCATCTCAGGAGCCGGCCGCTCTCTCGATCTGGTCTCTACCATTTGTCTCGGGTTTGGATAGCTGGTTAATCACACATTGGAAATCGGGTCCTCAGACGAACAAGGTGGGCCAGCAAGGGAACTAAGTCCTCACTGGTCCGGGTTGGTTTGAAAACAACTGGCAGCTGACCAGCACACACACGGTTTCAAATGGTAAATCAGCTTGGGCCACCACTAGAAATGTTTGAAGCTAGGTAGGTAAGAAAAGGGGACCCCATAAAATCCCACACGCGGTTAGGCACGCTCAGTCTTAAAACCAATACCCGGAACTCGGGTCCTAGGTGACTCGAATGGAACAAAGCGTCGGGGCGGGATATCCTAGACCTTCCATCCTTCATCGACTATAGTCAACATTATAATAATCATATCATCAATAACAATATAATAATGTGATATCCCAAACCCAGGAGTAACAGGGTAACATCGTAGCATCCTAAGCATGCATACTAAGCAGGGGTTGAGCAACGAGAAATAGTAACATAGCAGTACAAGGTTTGCTGGGAAGGGACATGGCTGTATCGGTTTGAAAGAGGTTGTAAACATGTGGTAGGATCAAACATCGAGCCTAACCTAGACTAGCATGCAAACCGCTGGTTGAAATAGAATGGGTCATAAGTAATGTATATTCCTTGCCTGTTGATAAGTCGGGTTCCGAAGGTGTAGTCGATCGCACGCTCGCAACGTCTCCGAGAGGTACCCGCGGAAGCACACAAGACGATAAACACTGGAAAGCAATCAACGAACAAGCACTCTATTACTACGAGGCAAACACGAGCAAGCATCAAAAAGAAGCAACACGAGACATCGCACCTACCGTCGAGAGCGGTTACTAACAATTTAAGTGGGTATCAGTCACACACGACGAATACCGCACATTTACGGTGGTTCAAGTTGCTTAGCTACAGGTGATCAAACAACGGTTATTAACATGGCAACTCAAGCAAGCATGGCAAGCACACAAACATGTCAAGAGGTGAAGCACAAAGTAAACTATCTATGCTAGTCAATTTAAGTGAGGCACAACCTAAACATGGCATAACACTAAGTGCCGCACGATGATTAAAACATTTGGTACTGTTCTGTAATAAATCATATTTTAGGTTGGTTAAAAAAAGCAAACAATAGCATAAACACAAAGTACACGAAAAACTAATCAAGTTACATATAAAGCACACTCCAAACGGAGTTACGGTTAAAAAGATATAAGCAAAACAAGCTATGCACACATGCTGTATAAACTGGGGTAAATCTATATGAAAAAGTGCAGCAACATGACATAGCAATACATGGGATGAAAGTAGACATGATGCTTAATAAAATGCAATTGGAATCACTCAATTCCGATAAACGGTCGCGACACACTCGTCGACCGAAGTTGCAACAAAATAACAGTTTCAGCAACAGCAGCACAATAACATCAGGATCACCACTTTGGAGCAAGATTTAATATAGCTAGAGCACCCAAACATGGCAAGTTAAAGCATGGAAATGAAGTAAACATGATGCTTAACACATAGGAGAAAGAATCAATGCAATAGGCCTCATGGATGAGTCACAATCATCATGCAAAGTTGCAACAAAATATTAACAACAGCACTTAACAGGAAAAAGTAGCAGTTTAACGGCCTGATGCCCACTTTGACAACAAATAGCAGCAGCTAGATGACCTCAAATGAAATAACTTCCTAAATATGAACTCTAGAGCACACAAATCTGAGCAACTTTCGTTTTGGGGGCACGTTCATCGGAGCTACGGATTAATAGCTATTCGCAGCACAAAAATGAATCAGCACAATAATTCTCAGGACTTGGGCCTGGGCCTCACCCATGGGCCTCGGTCCATCTGGCGGCTGGATCTGGAGGTGGCCTGGCTTGGGCTGGCCCACCTGGCCTGTTGGAGGGAAGGCTGGGCCACCAGTTGCACGCCGGCCCACTAGGGCGACGGGCACGGCTCGCCCTCGTCTCCACAGCGACGCGGCCGCGGATGGCACGCCGGCGGATGGCTGGGAGGCTCCGGCGGCGAGCAGGCGTGGAGCGGGGTGCAGGGAGGACCGGAAGGAGGCGGATCCGGCGCGGGCCTGGGTTGGTGACGAGGAGGAGGAGGCGGCCGGCTCCAACCCGAGCTCGAGCTCGCCCCATCAATGGCGTCCGACGGCGCGACCTGTAGCGAGAGGAGGGACGGGTGAGAAGAGGACAGAGGAGAGGGAGGAGAGGAAGGAGGAGATGGGGTGGCCGCGGCGGCCTGCTGCTGCCGGCGGCTCGCCGGCGCGGGCGTGGAGGCCGGAGGCGGCGGTGAGGAGCTCCACGGGCTGGCTAGGAGGAGAGAGGAGAGAGCTTCGTCAGGGCGCGATCCGGAGCGTCCGATCGCGGTATCGAACGGCCCGAAAAATCCGGGATATGGGAGGCAAAACTGGGCAAAGTGGAGGGGGGTGGCTGCAAATTTGTGCTAGGGAAACCCTAGAAATGGGTGGGAGTGTGGTGGTCTTTATATAGCCCCGGTGGCTGGCAGTTTGCAAAAACATCTCCGGTTTTTCTCTCGCACGCGCGGTGCTCACGTTTCTGGAGATGGCCATACCCCAAACCTTATAGTGTTTTTATCACAAGCACCATCACCCCTTTCGTGTTGATTTAACATAATTTGTTTGCAACAATTAGTTTCCCAGAATAGGATTGTTTCCCATCTAATTGAATTGTCTTTGTGTCGTAGTAGTTCACCTTCACACAAGATTTATAGACTCGCATCCCTATGACAAGGAGATGGTCGCTATTGTTGTCAGGAGGGAGGGTACACATGGAGGTCCCAGGGCATGTTGGTTTGATGCAAGGCGGAGGTGCACCTCTTCACATCCGCAGCTCGCAAGGTTACAATCGCCCATTCGCTCGGCCTCTCCCGCACACATCATGGAGACTGAAAATGTTATGTTTATTTTCATCCACCACAAATTTCATAGTGATGAACCTTTATGGTAAACAAAACTCACTACACCATGACACCACATTTCCAACAGCTAGGTTGGTTGGGAAAACAAGTTCTACCGACAGATAGTCGGTTGGCAAAGATTATTGCCGACCAACCATGTCTGCTAGGGAAAGTCCAGACGGGAAAAGTCTTTCCCGACCAACATACATTTGCCGACCGACTGTTTGATGGCTCATGAAAAACATTTCCGACCGACTGTGTGATGGTATTTTTTGCCGACCGACTTACCATTGGCCCTGCCATAAGCCTTTCCCGACCGACTGTCTGACAACAATTTTTTTTTGCCGACCAACATTGAGACGGTGTTTTTTTGCCAACCAACATTACATCAACATTTTATTTAACCTAGCACAACTTTAATTAACATATGGTACTAATTGTCACATACATATAGTTCATCTGTGCAAATCATAATCATCAAGACACCATAGTTCATTTTTACATCAGATGCACCAAACATTTTTATTCCATTAACTAGTTGTCACATACATACACCATAGTTCACTTTTACATCAGATGCACCAAACATTTTTATTCCATTAACTAGTTGTCACATACATATACTTTAGTCTGTTCTAAACATAGCCTTCAAAGACACCATAGATCATGTTCACAAAAGGTTTGCTAAAAGATGAAAGTCTAAGACGTCAGTTGTACTATATGAATGCTAAAACATCCACTTGACGTCGATCACTGTCTTCATGATCCCTTGTGAGTGCACTCCTTCTGTTTGCTTCCTACAAAATTAAAAATGCTATCAGAAGATGTATTTCCTTTTTTTTGCAAGCATTCCATATGTGAGTGCAATTTTTTAATCGTTCAGTGAATAACATGCTGCTAGAAATGATAGAAGTTTCATGCCATATCTTAAAATGAATCTAAGCTATAGCAATAACATATAGATAAACAATAAAAGGTGTATGTATTCATAAATAAGAATATCAAATTTCCTTATGGATACAGTGACCTTATAAAGCTGAAGAGTCTATAGTTGTGGAACCAAATTCATTGCAAAATTGCCAAAAAACTAATAAGAAAACCCAACCTTCTTTTTAGCGGGACCTTATCCATTAAATACAGTCACCAAAATAATTTTATCATTCAAATTAGTAGCATATATAAGAAGCTACATCAGTTTGCAATGAACATCATTCCTGTCAGCAGCAAGAATTTTCAATATGCACAAACCTTGACAAATGTAACCGGCTGAAGCAGGATAAAAGATGCACTAAAACTAGCTAGAAACGTTGTGCACATGTCAGCATGCATCCCTAAAAAAGAGGCACATAGGAAGATATCTTTATAATATGTTAGGCATGTATGGATAATCATCATCTGAGTACAATCAGCATTACACTTCTGCAACTTTTAGAGCAATAATGACATTGCATATTACATCGCCTCTATGAAATTTAGAGCTGCCGAGCAAAAAGGATTACGTAATACATAATACATTTCTTTTTACCATGATGAATAAAAGAAAAGAATGACGCTGAACTAAACAAAGGTAAGTGATTATAAGTTGATTAATATTTTATTAAAAACGACAAACATCAATATTCATTGGGATAAGATTTAAATTACATTGTTAAATAAGATCTCCATATCTCGTTGAATCTCAAACTGGGATTTCGATATCTCAATAAATCTGAGATTTAGAGTTTCTAATAGCTGCAATAATGTTGTACAAATTAGAGCTTACTGTCCAATAATAATGTCAACAATTAATCAAGTGTTTAAATATATATTCCTACAAATGTGTTCAAACATTGTGAAAACTAGAACAATACCCCGCTCGTTGCAGCGAAAATTTCTATAAGAACTCTACAATGGAAATTAAAATGGTATAAGATGCATGTAAATGAAAGTGAATGTCATCGGACAAATGATTGACTACAATATATAGTACATGACGTGGATACCTTACATGTTGAGATATATACCATAAATGCATCTTAGTAGGATTTTATTAGTGTATGACATGGACAAATAATTTACTACAATGAAGAATGATGTGAATAGCTTGCATGTTGAGATATATATCATAAATGCATCTTATTGGGGTTTTTCTTTATAAGAGCTATAGATAGATATCATTCACTGTGTTCCGTTTTTATCCAATTTACAATGGATTTATTTCAACTTTTTCCATATACCTCAAGTTCTAGTCCGTTCGAGTAACTTCCGCTCGAGGACGGTTTCACATGTTGTCCATGTAGAATAGTGGTGGTGTGGACCATCTGGGTTCACAAGCCTATCATTCACGAGAGTCGCTTGGACTCGATCGAGGACGATTTCTACATGTGATATTCAGGTGGGGTAGTAGCTCGTTATAGAAAATCTTGGTGATCTCCTGGGTGATGATTTCGGCCATCAACAATATATGCAAATATTTCAAGATTACAACAGGTAATCCTGTTACATCGGGTAATTGGATTACATCAGGTAATCTAATGCATAATTGTGATGATGATACAAATTTATTCATTAACATGATGTTCCAATATTTAAAGACATGCTAATAACTATTCAAAGCGATTAAAAGTAATTAAACAATTAATTCTAGCCATGAAAATATGCAGTACAAGTATGGTAAAGATGGAAACATGTTAAGCATATCACAAACAATTTGCACGGCAAAAACTGCGGCGCGGCCTGCAAGCATGCGAGCTCGCGGGCGGCTAGTAGTCATGGCACACAGCTCGGTCAAGCGTGTTCGCGGCCGACATAATGCGATGGGTAGCTTATACGTATGCTGCACACGGCCAAGTGTGGGGTCCACGCACTTGCATAATGCAGACAGCCGCATATGTACGCCCATGTGTACCTAAGGCAACACAAACACAACAGCTGAGCTAGCACGACGGCCATGGCGGGCGCTGGTGTGCAGCAGGCACACAGAGGCGCGATGGAGGCAGGCTAGGCTTCCAGTGTGAGCAGGCGGGTGCGGCGACAAAGTGCAGCAGGGCGTGGTGACCAGCAGGATCACGGCAACGGCTGCCTGCAAAGCACAGAGGCGAGCGCGTCGGAGCGTGCACGAGACTCGCATACAACCATGCATATACTCAAAAATTTGAGCATGCATGTGCTACTATGGAGATCGATTAAGCTGCTTGCGCGTAGATTAATTTTGCACGCACGCACTGTCATGCCAATTGCGTAGCCTTTATTCCCGATTAGATCGCGGGCTAGCGCAGGACAACATGTCGAGGCGGCCAGTGCACGTAGCGAGCGCATGTCAACGGGACACAATGATCAACTCGCGGGTTAGCGCGGGACAACAGGTCGAGGCGGCCAACGCAAACAGCGAGCGCAGCGGTGAACGCACGTCAGCGGGACGCGATGATCAACTCACGAGCTTGTGCATGACAACAGGTTAAGGCGGCCAGCGTAATCAGCTCACAGTTCATATATGAAAAGATAAGCAATGTGCAAGCATACATCAGGCACGCGTATGGAGCCAATGATAGATGTCATCTGGACAACGTGTGCAGACTTGAGAAAGGAGAAGAAAAAATCGTGTATCATCGGGACGGCATGATGTGTGTACATCGGGTACATCACAACTGTCCCGTAAACATCCGATGCATCGCGACGCTACCTAATGCGGAGCTCATTGTGTGGCTTGGAGGCTCGGCCGACCGGGCAACACACGATGAACGACTCTACGGTAGCCAACGACGATGTCATGCTCATCAGGAGCACGTGTACATCAGGTACATGGATGAAATAAAAATTCATGTGTACATCAGGTACATCACGGTGGTGTCGTGCTCATCTAGATCATGCATATGCACCGTATTTTTATGATGTAGATAGAAAAAATTCTCTTGATGCAAGATCGATCGGCATTATGCCGGCGACATCGGGTCTGCTTCGATCAAGCGAGAAAAAACCACATCATAGATCGAATAAATCCGGAAGAAGGCAAGAACGGAATCAAGACAGATGTAAAACCGTTGTTGCGATCGGATCTAGATTGTACCTCCGCGATGAACGACGAGAGCCTGCTTGATGGAGGCTCGAGGCAGATCAGTCGGCGGAGCTCGTGCTGATAACGTGTTCCACAACCTTTGTCGACGAGTCCGGTCCAAGGGCGTGGAGCGGGAGCGTAGTCGAAGTAGTCGTACATGCGGCACAGTCTCAATATATATTATCTTCCTATCACATGTTGTTCTCAATATATACTATCTTCCTATCACATGATCAAATGCTAGAAAATTAAGGAAAGGCCATGTCAAAAATTTAGTCAAATTCCTTGCAAGTTTGATGAGCTAATTAAGTTGATTTTGCTTCCAATTGGTCTCAATAATCTGGCTTCTCTAAGTATATAGTATCTTCCTGTGACATATGCAAGTGCTATAAAATTAAGAGTATTCCATGTCAAAAAAATTGGTCACGTTCCTTGAACTAATATGCAGTTCTACCTCAAATAATTAAACAATATGCATTCGACCATACATTGTTCTGATTAATAAATTCCTTCAATCATTTTCATATTGATCATTGCATCCAGTATCCAGTACAAAATCTCCGCAGCAACGCGCGGAGTATCACCTAATTATCATAATTAGAAGATACAAATCTCTTGGCAGACCAATAAAATTCTATCAACATAAAGGAGTGAAGCTTACTCCCTCTCGCCTTATGGTACTATTGTACCAATGATTGTCTTAGTACACAAATGTGTTTCTTTAGTCAACAACAGTGTCTTCAGTGGAGGAGACAGTCACATCAGTGACATGAGAATTGGCACCTCGCAATGATACTGAGTAGGTCTGCTTCACCACTTTGTAACGCCCCAAAATCGATTCTATTTGGATCGTTGCTATCTCCCGCCAAAATCCAATAGAAACGACCATGCAACGCCCCACCAGTCCTTTCGGGGGTGCAATTAGTAATATCACAACAGTTTACAAATGATCCACAAGACTTTTATACAACAACAACTGCAATCAAGAATACAAATTGATACAGCAGAAAGATACAAATAAAGCAAAAAAGTATCCAAGTACGGAAGATCCAAATTGAGCTAAGAGCCCTGAAGAATAACCAAGCGCTCATGACCAACCCTGCCCAGGCCAAGCCGGAAGGGTAACCTTGCTAAAATCGTCAATCACATATCTGTCAAATCAAAGGGTGCCGACAGACTGAATGTTGGCCGGAAGAAACCCATAGCTTCCTTGTGACTAGCCTCTTGACTGATTGTCCAAGGAATGTTTTTATATGAATAAAGCTCTCTGATTTACCCTAAAAAATTAGGCTAACATCTCTCACGTTTTTTTAGTTATACTTAATATTGGCTAAACATTTGGATTTTAACATGAGGGCAAAACTATCTTTCCATGTCTCGTGTACAAAATACACGAAAATGTCATATAAGGAATAAAATTTACCGCTAGTGTCAAATAGGGAAGATAATATTTTTTGGGGCCAAATAAGGAAGCGCATTTTTAAAAATGGTCAAATAAGGAATTCTCTCCCTCCCGGGACACATCAGTGGTATCGATTTTTGGGCTCAGCTTGAAGGTTATCACAGAGCGGTCTAAAATTGAACAATCAATGACAGTATGTCCTGATGTTTAAAATCAACCGAATGTAATCACCGATAGATCACTATATTTGATCCATATGTATAGTCCATTTAAATCTCACACTTTGGTTTTTCCACCTTTCAATGTTGTTAACTATGTGTGGCCTTTTATAAATATATCATTATTAAATTGCATACCCTTGATGCCGCCATCCAGCCCTCCCTTCTGCCGGCCTCACTATTATCACTCCCATACCTCCGGCTGCTCTCTCATCATCCTGACGCGGCCGCTAGCATGCTGCTTAGCCGGCTACATGGTCTTCTCCCATTCGATTGTTCTGGCCATGCCGTGCGATGACGGGTCTCCTGCACCGACGCGCACTGTTGTAGACCCAGGAGTCATAAGTGTGTTTGTGTCGGGGTTGCTCTGCCTTGCCGCCCATCGTTTCTTTCAGTGCACCTTTGTGCCAAGGATCTTGTGGCATGATCATCTTTCCGAAAATTTCAAAAAACAAAAAAAAATGATGGTCCTATGGGGGCTATACTAAATCCATGTCCACACGGCTTATCAGTGTTGGTGATGGACGGATTGAGCACGTTTGGGACGCCCGAATGGTTGGCGCACTCGCTTTGAAACTCGCTCTGTGTGTTTGGATGTGACAGGCAGGCTTATCATGCATTCATATTGTTGGGAGTTTGAATAATGTGTAGGAGCTCCCGTGGTGGTTCTTTCCCCAACTCCTCGAAAAGCATCTGCAAAGAACAAATGGATGAATTACGGTTCCTTCGGCTATGGATTCTCAAACAGATTGCGTTCCTACTCACCAAAATCATCCGGGTGTGGACTTCTTGCCGCTGTGTCAAAGTTCATTGGCACGACGAAGCTCCTGATTTTCTTGGACTATGTCGGGCATCCGCTGTGTCAAAGTCTCATTGGCACGATGGAGCACCTGATTTTCTTGGAATATGTCGGGCATGAAAAAAGGCCACAGCCGGCGACGTCCCGCCGGTGGATTCCCGGCCGCCACGCCGAGGTTGTGTATCTCCGACCGGGACATACTAATTCATATCACTTTTATGAAAAATAGAATATACTATTTTTTTATGAAATAATTGAAATCACTTTTGTGAAATATAAAATACTTTTTTATAAATATTTTAATCAAACTTTAATGAAATACGTAATTAAAATCACACTGTTTTGAAATAATAGAAGCCCGTTGTTTTAATATAGCTAAGGTCACTTTGTGGACGAGAGAGAGAGAGAGAGGTGGGATGGAAAATTAGAGTGATCACACACACCGCACACACGCCTTCGCAGCAGCTACGCCTCGCGTCTCCCCCCTCCTCATCTGCGCCTCCCGCCGGCCGCTGCCCCTCCCCCTCTTCCTCCGCGCCGGCCACCGGTAAAGTGCCTCCCTCTCCTCCTCCTCCTCCTATTGCACCACCCGATGCCACGTCCGCCGCCGGCCCAGTACGGCCCTCCCATGCTATGCCAACCCATTTCACTAATCTGATCCTACTGGGCACACACTTCATCAAAATCCTAAGAACAAGCACTGCATCAACAAATAAATGGTCCAATACTACTCCAACATCATCAAAAAGAATATATAAGCCCTATAATTAGAGCTTTGCTACACTCACGGGGATTTACAGGCTTTTACGGGCCTGGTTCGTTTTTTCAATGATTTGGTTGGTCTAATGAAGGGGGATGGGCCCCATCAGGTTAAATTCAAGGGGAGGAGAGGTTAAGTAAAAAAAAGAAGCATGTAAAACCCTGTGGCTAATCCGTGTGTGTAGCATTTTTCCTATAATTATTAGTCACCACCACACGTCAGTCACTACTCACTACTCACTAATAATTGCACTACCAGGCTAGCAGCACAGTAATCTGAAATCAAAATTCAGAGTATGGAGGCAAGTCCAGCCTTGAACTGATGTTTCTTGACATGATGCTTAGAGCTGGCCTGATGTCTTTCTTCCTTCTCAGGGTTGTCTTGTCCCCGAAGGTCTTGCCGACCCATTCAGTTACAACAGTCATCATGGTGCCACCGTGAAGTCGATACAGGCGTAAGATGAGGGTCTCATCGCGAGGAACGCTCGCATCCCCTGCTTCAACAAAAGAATATACACTTGAGTGGCATCACTTAATCTTATCAAGATTCAGAGTTTGGAGGCAACTCTCGCTTGACATTGTTCCTTGACATGTATGCAGCAAACCAAACACGTCATTCAAAGATGTAAAAACTCTCGAGGCCTCGCCTCGACATCCATCGTACCCAGCGCAATCTGCCAACACCATCTTTTGTTCGCATCCATGTTGCAACGCCACAGAACCAGACTCTCTGTGTCTCAATCACATATCACAACTGTCGCACCAACTCATTCAGGGTCGCCACCATGACATTAATGAAGAAGGCTGGCAAAGGCTTGATTGAACAAATCAAGAGTTAGTTAGGGGTAGGATGTACGTGCGTGTGTTTATAAAGATGAGTGTACGCTCGTGTATATGAATGTTGGTGTTGTACCGTATTCCAAAAATAATAGTTTGTACATGCACATCTTGCATCGACACACCAAATATTAATTCCACCGCTTGGGGAGTCTGAGGACCGTACGTCGTCGAGGCGTTTCTGTCATCTGTCGAAAACATTTCAAAATTGACCTTTTGTTCAAACTTCAGCATACTTTGACCCTCCATCCAATCCATTTCAAAATTTAACCCAATATGGTAGCGCTCGCCCAAGTGGCTCTATCCTCTCAGGGGTAACGCCGACTACAGTGGTGCTACCATAGTGCCACTGTGGCAAGGGGGGCCGCAGGCTGTGGCAAGGGGGGAGGCGCAGGCTGGTATGGTAGCGCCGTCACTGGTGGCGCTACCCTCCCTGGTGTAGCGCCACCCCTAGCGGCGCTACCCTCCTAGGGAAGTAACTTCAGTGGGCCCACCCACCCCGCGACCCCAAGCTCATTCCCCGTAACTTGCAACACCTCTTGCTCTCTCTCCCCCCAACTCGCTCCCCCTCCAATCTCTCCTTTTGGGTGGATTTCTTGGTGGATTTGGATCCCCCGGATGGAAGAAGGTACTCTCCCCCAATCTCATTTGTTTTTCCGGTTGAAATCTTGTTTTTTGTGTTGTTTTTTGTTCAAACCTTGCAAACCCTAAAATTTTGATTTGGTGCAATATAAATGATTTATTCTTGTTGTTTTGGCTATTGGTGAGTTGTATGATGCCTAGGAAGCTTTACGGTTGTAGGATTTATAGGTTAGTGTTTGAGATTTGGTTAGATTTAGTTAGGGTTAAGTTAATTGCTATTAGTTAGGGTTAAGTTAATTGCTTAGCTCAGTACAAAAATTGATGGCAAGGATTGTGTTTGTATTTAGATGGCAAGGATTGTGTTTGCTAATCTTTGATGCACTTTGGTGTTTTAATTATGTTTGTATTTATATGGCAAGGATTGTTAATGTGCATCATGTGGATAAGGGGGCATTTATAAAAGGCAATGTGGAGGTTGATTTGAAAGAGGTTGTGATGGTTTTTGAGCATAGCCCTACCTATCTGGAGGTTGTGGAAAGATGGAAGGAAGAATTGAGGTGGATTCAACGAAATGATGTTGTTGAATCAGAGGGAAGGCATAATGTTGGTTTTGGATTGCATTTTCATTGGAAGATTATGCATGTCAACTCCAAGCTTTGTTGGAATGTCTACAAGGAGGTGGTGGCGGAATCGCAAGACAAGGCTCTCAAGTTGTTTGCCACAAGGAAGGTTGCCTTGGACTTGAACCATAGTAGCCCGGTTTCGGAGTGAGCCACGTGTTGCCTTGAGCCAAGATGAGATGACACAAGATTCGATGACCCAACATGAATTGACCCAATCTTCTAGCCCGAATGAAAATAACCAATGTGAACCATCAGAAGAGGAGTATGATATGAATGAGGGCGATATGTTTGACGGTGAACTTGGTTACAATGATGTTGGTGATGTGGACACATATTGTGCGCAAGAGGACATGAACAATGACACCGAGAACCATGACAAGATATATAGTCAAGTGTATGCATCAGATTCGGATGATGATGGCCCCGAGGAGGACATTGATGAAGAAGGGTTCACGGCTAAGAAGGGTCCAAGGTTTGTAATTACCCACTTTCGCCCATTCAACAGGAAAGCGTTCTCACATCCACACGGAAAGCAACAATAACAGACCACCAATACAGCTCTCTTTCCCAATCCTTTTACAAGCTTCGTCCAACTACACATGAAAGCACAAAAATATTTATTAGAAACTCCTAGAACACATAAGCTAACGCCTCACACATGAAAGCATATATGCATAACTAATTATCTGGCGATAAGGATAGGCAAGTAACACCGATCCCCAACTCGTCTTTCTCCTCAAATCAGTAGCGCCTTAAGCCACACCCAAGAAACGGTCCTACTTCCAACGTCAAGAAAAAGTGTCCTCGAGATAACATACTAGTTGTACACCCGTGCCATCCTACAAAAATAAATACACGGTTTAATTTGTTTTATTACAATCTCTCACATGTGTAACAATCTAAAATCTCAAGTTTGCATCCAAAAAACTTCAAGTGGTTGAACCTCAAGGTTAACATAGCGCTTCTCATATCTATAAAAATTACTACATAGCAATTCTCATATCTATAAACCTTAAATGTATATATATTTTAACATAGAAATTCTCACACGTATCAATTTTTTAACATAACAATTCTCAAATGTATACAAATTATGCCATTCATAATTAATTTTCTAACAATGCAATTCTCACATGTAATCCATTTTTCAACATAGCACAACCAGAGGAGGAGACACACAGAGGATGCAGAGGAGGGGGCGGCCAGAAAAGGTTGAGGAAGAGGAGGAGGCAGCCAGAGGATGCAGAGGAGGGGGCTGCGAGAGAGGAAGGGAGGGGGCGGCGAGAGGAGGGCGGGAGGGGCGGCGAGAGGAGGTCCAAAGGGGCGGCGAGAGGAGGGGGAGTGGGCGGTGAGAGGAGGGGGGAAGGGGATACCTGGCCGCTCGAGAAGGGGACCGTCGCCGAGTCACAGGAGGTCCTCGCGCAGCCGCTCCGCCGTCGCCACCTTATATCCAGATCGAGACAAGGAACTGAGCAAGATGGATAGACCGGCTCGGCTGCTCGAGGCATATACATAGGGTACCACCACCTAAGACGGTGCTACTCCACAGAGGGTAGCGCCACCATTAACGATGCTACTAAACTAGGATGCAGGAGCCAACGTGCCACCGTGGCAGGAGGGTGGCGCCACTGTTGACGGCGTTACCCCACAGAGGGTAGCGTCGTTTGGGCGGGCGCTATCTTTTTGAGTTATATTTTGAAATGGTTTCGATCAGAGGGTCAAAGTGTGCTGAAGTTTAATCAAAATGTCAAAATTGTGATTTTCAACTCCTTCTTGATACAAAATTGAAAAGTACTCCCTTGATTTTAAATTAGATGCTCGGTTTTTATTTGTATACATGTTTAGAACACCTCACTAATTTGCTTTGGGCCCTTCACCTTCAAAGAAGGAGGAACACGTCTCCCAATCGCTCTTCCTTCCATTCCCCCCGGCCTGTTGCCCGTCGACGATGATCAGGTCCTTCCACGGTGGATTCCAGGCAGCCACTCCCTGCCTGCCTGCCTTCCCCTTCACCGCGGATTCCCCGACGCCCCGCTGCACATCGTCGACAGGGACCGGGCCGCCGCCGCCGCCGCCACCATGGCCTCCTCCTACCCGGTGGCCGCGGCCGCCTCTCCCACTCAGCATACCAGGAGTATCTCGCCAGATGCAAGCCGGCAGTGCTGGATCTCCGGTGGTGCCGCCACTGTCGCTCACCCCGGCGCTCCTAGATCCACAGCAGTAGCTCATCGGGGGCAACACGGTGGTGCTGGGTCTCCCTCACCTCCTTCCCCTCATCAAGGTCAGCTCCCTTCTCCCTATCTCTCCTACCTTCTTCTCTCTAACCCGGTGGTGCCGCCGCTTAGCATTTAAAACTGAACAACTTGGATGGTTTTGACTGGTTCCGTTATCGATTATACAAAGCATGTTGCTTACTGCCATGATTTAGTTGTTGTATGTATGGTATCCAAAAACACATAGGCCGTCTGAAGATTACACATTGTCAACATCGGTCATCATAGGTCATACTTTGTGCTCAAGAAACAGAGTATACATCTCTTTCACATGACTAGGCAAGGCAACCACAACCCCTTTCAGCATAATCGAAACTTGCAAGGACATAATATAATAATATGTATACTTGTAAGAGATGGATATGCACTTCAACAAGTTCAGTAAATCATGGAACAGAAATAGATATGCACTTGTTGCTGTAAGTATATCATTGTTGTTTCCCGTTGTCATTTGTCATAAACTTTTGCATATTCAATCCAACAACCCAGGTTTATTTTTTCTGTTCTTCCACCGTAAGCCCAGATTTTGTACTATTTGCTCCCCGACTGCAGCTATATTATAGCCATCCCCTATACACTGATGTACAGATCCGTGCTACTAGCTCACAGGTGCTCCAGCCTCTTATAGAAATGGAGCACTGCCTCCGTGTAATAACATCGTTTAGGCGCTGGACCACTAGATTTCAATCCTGTGGCGAGAGAGAAAATGGGGCACCATGCACATTGTTTTGGAGAAATTTTTGAACTCATTGTCAGAATCCTCTCTCTAGATTTAATATCAATTTGTGGCACACCAACAATGAAAGTAGCAGTTTGGCTCTTGCACATTGCTTTGTAGAAATTTTTGAACTCATTGTCAGAACCTAAAGGTTATAGCTTAGCTGAAACATTACTAAATAAAATGATGTATATACAATGCTTGAACCAATCGCCACCAACTAAAGCTTTATAACAATACTAAAGCATTCCTAAATAAAAGGATGTAGATATAATGCTAAATTATAATCTGATTTTACTAGACTTTATATGTCTTGGTATGCTTAAATTTATAGAATTCACTAGGATTGTTTGAGTTTTTATATAGATAGAAGAGCACTTTTGATATTGATAGCTAATTTTTTTACCAAAATAATACTATTGGCCGTTGTGTGCTCTCGTCTCCTACAAATCAAGATGTGGCCTGCACATTTGGGTGGACCACTTTACTGTTTCATAAAAAATAGATTCTCTAGACACTAATAACCGTCCTAAAAAATTTGTAATGTTTGGACAAACATTTATTTGTCAGTGTGCTGTGAGTTTTTGTTTGCAGAAATAAACCAACCACATATTTTGAGTAAACAATGACGTTTCATGAAAAAGTAGGTTAGGTAGCTACAGCTTAAAATGAGCACCACTTGTAAATAGTTAGATTGAGTCTTTTCAATATGTCTCTCTTATAGCTTAAAATAATCACACATTGATTTTGTCTTCCTTTTGCCTGTTGTTTCTTTTAAGAACAGGTTTTTCCTCCTCTTAAGAAAAATATATTTTTCAAAAACGTGATGGAATAAGTTTTCCGTGAATGGCAGCAGAGTTTGAATGACATGCAAGCTACTGGCACACCACCGAAGCTCTCAAAACAAGTAAGATGATAGTAAAACATGTAATCCTTTGGGCACTAGCAGAGGAAGCACAGAAACCGTGCGCCATCTTTTGGGCTTGCTTTTGCACATATTATCTACTCACAGAAACCGCGCGCCATCTTTTGGGGTTGCTTTTACACATATTTATCTACTCTTCGTGTTCTTTGCAGAGAAATACCAACTATTAATGTAACTAGTTGCAGCCAGGTCTAATCTAGTGTTTAATGTGATCCATAGGACTTTTGACGGTTGTTCCCATGATTGACAAAACTAAAAAAAAACACGCAGAAAATCATAGGGAAATACTAGTCATCCAAAAATTATGGTTTCTAGGATAAAGTTTAGGTAGTGATATACCAAATATTTTATGAAGAACGATGTTTACTAAAATGTGGGGTCAGTTTATTTATCCGTGGACCTAAAATTCAATATAATCTAAAACATCATAGAAAACAAGTTGTCCAGCCAATATTTGTATGAATGCTTCTTTTAGGTTGTAACAAACCTACTTTTAATGAAATACAAATATTTATTTAAACATGTGCCAGAAACTTGGATTATCGATCCAGTGCACAACAAACAATCGTCGTACCCCCATTCCCCACGGTAAAAACGCTCTCTCCCAATAATATGTAGGCAGCAAGCGTCCTTGGGTTGGCACCAATGCTCAACTCCTTCCTTTGATTTGCCTGTCCCACCATGTGAGCATGTCATACCATTCTCAGTTGCTGTTCCAATCAATGGTCTCAGTCCTCCCTTTGTTTGATTTGGTTTGCTTGCCCCACCACCTTTTGAGTCTGTTGTGCTCAACTCATGTTCCAATCAATGGTAGAGTTCCCACCACCATGTGATCCTGACATCCTATCATCAACAATTATACCTGTGCAAACAGGCCCGGCTTGAATTGAATTTCATCACACCAATACAGGGATTTACTGTAATTGATAATATGCTTTTATCTCCTCCTTGGTCTTTGTCTTTGGTAAGATGCTTCATATATAGTTCAATGGATTAGATTATTCGCACCCTCGTCGTCTTGGCTCTGCATCGTCTGGAAATGCCCCAGATTAAGTGTGTGTAACCATCTCAATGTGTATTTTGCTCTTAATTTCTTTGCATATTTTCTTGTTTTACTTCTTGAAAAAGACCATGCCCTGACTAACTGCTGTTGGATCTATTGTGTAGAACCAGAACTCTCATTGGGCTGTAAAAAGTTAATTCGTGGGCCCACAGGCAAAGAAAAAAAAACTACGGACGCCCACATGTACCCGTTTACAGCTACATTGGGCTCGCAATAAATGTATACACCAAAAAACCTACTGGAAAAATACATTGGGCTCGCAATAATTAGCTCTTTGAGGTCCATGATGCTGACCTGACTGAGGCCTGCATCTACTCCCTCCGTCCACAAATAAGTGTACGTTTGGACATGCCTTAAGTCAAACTTTATTAACTTTGACCAACTTTCTAGAAAAAAATAGCATTATTTATGACACTAAACTAATATCACTAGATTTATCTTGACATGCAGTTCAATAATATAGTGATTTGATATCACATATGATGTTATTTTTGTGTTAAAATTTGGTCAAAATTAAAAATGTTTGACTTCCAAAAAAGGAAAACGTACACTTATTCATGGACGGAGGGAGTACCTGGTAGCCACACTTTACTTACTTACCATTACTACTTTTTACTCACTAGATGTACAGAGGGCTTCCCAGATTATAAAGACAACCTCAGTCTGGGCCGGGTGAGACGAGCATCACCATTTGCCATCTTCTTCCTCCAACTCCAACCAACCAAGTTGTCCACCGAGTGAGAATGGAGGGAGCAGCGCAGTCCATCGTGGGCATGTTCGGGCAGGTGCTTCTGGAGGAGCTTCAGGAGATCCGCGACGTTGGCGACAAGGTCGTGCACCTGCGTGACGAGCTGGCGACCATGAACGCCGCCCTCCGCGTCATCTCCGAGGCGGATCAGAGCTCCGTGGACCATCTCGTCCGGGAGTGGGAGAAGCAGGTGCACGACCTTGCCTATGACACCGAGGACTGCGTCGACAACTACTCACTCCGCATCGTCCGCCCCACCCCATGCCGGCCATCTTCGGCGGACGACGATGTCGTCGGTTCCACCACCTTGGTTGGTCGGTTGGTTAGACGAGGGTCACGAGGTGCGTCGCTCACCTCCTCCTGGGCCAGGTACCTGGTTGCTCGCGCCAAGCGGATGGCCAGGTATCCATACGAGAAGCTTGTGCTGCAGCGTACCCTCGCCGCTGACATCAAGGACCTCCTGGCCCGTACCACCATCGTCAGCGAGCGTCGCGCTCGCTACGGCATCGACCGGGCGGCACTGCCAACATCCGCCTGCTTCATCCCTGTCTCGGCGGCGTCTATCTCCGCGAATTCCCTCCGCCGTGCCGACAACCCTGATCAGTTTGTCGGCATCACGGAACAGGCCAAAGACCTGGCCGACAAGATCAAGGAGGTCAAGGATGACAAGAGTCTCAAGGCGTTCTCCATTGTGGGGTTCGGAGGGCTGGGGAAGACAACCCTGGCCGTGGAGTTGTGTAGGCAGCTGGAAACGGATTTCCCCTCCCAGGCGATGGTGTCCGTGTCACAAGCATTCGATGCCCGGAAGGACATGGAGGGACTGCTGGCAAGAGTGCTCCAGCAGATCATCAAGAAGAAACCAAACGACGGGCAAACCAACCCGACAACGGAGCTCCTCAATGAGACAAGGTATATATAGACTGCCGTCCCCAAATAAAATTTTATACTCTGCTCAACAACATCTTTATTGTAAATACACGGGTGAATATTTGTAAATTGCTTGAAATCAAAATTTGCAAAGTCAATTTCGGGTATCTGGGTGAAATAGAATTAAGCAATATTCTGACACTAGCAACCATTCCGAAGTACACATAAGCACTAAAACGATTTTAGTAAATTTACTACATGTGAGAAATTGGCGGGGGGATTTTCTATCTTCAATTGCTGTATGTTGCATACTTCATACTGTACAAGTAGAGTGGAGAGAAAGCAGAAAAATAAAAGGTTGAATACGATTGAAAAGGTTATGCAGCTTTTTTTAGTTCTTTGTCTGTGGATATTCGATTTTCATAAGAAATGCTCCTCACCGCTATTTTACAGGACGTCTCCACAACATTTTTTCATTGAAAGCTGAAGAATCACTGCCCTATGTTTCCTCAAAGAAAAATAAACTCTGAGTACACTATTGAAACACAGACAAAGAAACCAAAATATTTTATTGTAACTCCAAGCATTTATATGTCCAATTAAACTAGGTACTCCAAAATAGTTACAAAAAATAGTTTGTTGTAACTTATTGGTATTTCATTTTGAACAACTATTTATAATTGTATTTTTGCATGTACACAATTTTCTAACTCCAAGCATTTATATGTCCAATTAAACTAGGTACCTCATCGTGATCGATGATGTATGGAGCCTACCAGCCTGGGAAGCTATCCACATCAGATTGCCAGAAAATAATTGCTGCAGCAGAATCATCGTGACAACTAGGATAGAGGCGGTGGCCAAGGCAGCTAGTGTCAACTTTGTCCATCATATGAAGCCCCTTGAACAAAAGGCTAGTAAGGAACTGTTCATGAAGAGAGTATTTGGCTCCATGGCTGTTTGCCCCGATGAACTGGAAAAATACATGGACACTATTTTGAAAAAATGTGGTGGGATGCCGTTGGCCATCATTAGCATCGCCAGCCTTCTGGCAAGCTATAGTTCGGCCGAGGGCATAATGATGTGGGAAAGAGTCTCTAGATCGATTGGTTCTCAGATGGAGAGCCACCCTACCCTTGAGGGGATGAGGCAGTTAATTACACTCAGCTATGACTACCTTCCTCATCATCTCAAGGCTTGTATGGTGTACCTGAGCATTTTCCCAGAGGATTATGTGATTGCCAAGTATAGGCTGCTATATAGATGGATTGCTGAAGGGTTGATCACTAAGAAGCGGGGGTTGACTTTGTTGGAGGTTGCAGAAGAATACTTCAATGAGTTGGTAAGTAGGAACATGATTCAACTAGACAAGTTTATGTCATTTGATGATGAAGAGGTAGAGGGGTGTCGAGTGCATGACATGATCCTTGAGGTCATGGTGTCCAAATCTCAAGATTCTAAGTTTGTTAGCTTGGTAGGGCAACAATACGAAGGAATGCCACATGGACATGGCAAGATTCGGCGCCTCTCCATCCATGATAACGGCCATGATGAGCAGAGGCCCTATAAAGTTGAGCAGCATCATGCGTGGCATGGCTTTGACGCAATGAAGTTACACCATGTCCGGTCACTGACCACATTCCATTGCAATTATGGCATCAGCAAGCTGCTGGATCGTCTAGGCGAGTTGAAATTGCTGAGGGTACTTGACCTGGAAGATTGCAAGGCCATGGAAGACAAGCACATGAGAGATGTCTGCCGACTGTATCTTCTCAGATTCTTGAGCTTAAGGGGTACAAACGTCCAAGTGATACCTCGCAAAGTTGGCAATCTAGAGCACTTGGAGACTCTTGATGTAAAAAACACTAATTTGAGGAGAAACCTACCGCAAACTGTGACAAAGCTGAGCAAACTAGAGCGGCTACAGTGCAGTGGCTGGCTTATGCCACGGGGGCTTGTGAATATGAAGGCGCTGCGTGAGCTGGACATGGGAGTTCTCGATGGCGATGATGTTCCATGGGTTACCCAAGAGATCGGCGAGCTTCCACGGTTGCAGGCGCTAAAACTCCTTATCGAGAGCAGTTTGCAAACGGATGAGTTGATACAGGAGTCTTTGCCTAAGCTTGCCACGTCCCTGAGCAAGACAAGCGCTCTCCAATCGCTTGACCTGGGTTACTTGGAGAGTGGCAGTTTGGATTTTCTCCTTGGTGTCTCCACGCCGCCACCACTCCTCAAACGCCTAAGTTTGGTTGGCCGCATTAGCCAACTGCCCGGCTGGATCTCATCACTGACACACCTCACAGAGTTTGAAATTGGATATACAGAGCTTGCCGGGGACCAGTTATTTGGTGTCTTGTGTAAGTTGCCCAACCTGCAGAGCGTCCGACTGTACGAAATTAAGTACAAAGACGGAGAACTGGTTGCACCCCCTGAACACAACAGCTTCCCGGTGCTGAGAACCCTGCATGTGGTCGAATGTCCCTCTCCCACCGTGCTCACATTCAAGGAAGGCTCAATGAAAAAGCTTGAGAGACTTGTGCTGTGGATTGATGGCATGGAGGAGGCGATTAGCATTGTCGGTGTCGAGAACTTGGAGAACCTCAAAGAGGTCAAGCTCTATGGCTACAAAGGCAACACATCAATGGAAAGTGCAGTGGAGCAGCTCAAGACTCTATCCGAGTCCAAACAGATCAAAGTTGTAGCGGACTGGCGTCCGTGAGGTGTGTGCACCTTTGGGAACTGCATGCTGCTGCTTCTGTACGTTTTCTACAGTCTTAAATTAGTGTGCTTTTCCTTTCAGCTTCATGTGTGTGCGTGTGGGTTTCCCTTAGCTGAATTCTCTTCAGGCTCGATCGAGCAGCTAGCAGTTTCATGTGTGTGAAGTGGAGTACCAAATAAAACCGCTTGTAGGATACATGACTGTCTTAAATTAGTTCTGCAGTATCATTCCAACGGAGCGGCTGCCTACAACTAGCAGCCAACCGACAAACGAACTAGTTTCTTCGGAGCTGTAGCTTTTTTTACTTGGTTTATTCTGCAGTCGTTACTACAGTTCTTCATTTAGCTCTTGCGTGGTCTGAGGAATGTTTCATGATTTGCTTTCTTCGCTCAACATTTGGATCCACTGAGATTCGGGCAGAAATTGAACTGATCAACTCTGCGTACTCCGTTGAAAGCTGAACATTTGGATCGAGATTTAACAATACCTGTGTGTATATAAGATCGAGATTGATGGAGCAATTAGTTGGGTACCACGTTAGTTTGCACCAATATTCTAATACTTGTATTCGTACTTGAACATGAGCCGGTGCTGAAGAAACACGGACGCTCGATCGGGCAACATCACAGGAAGAAAAGCCGGAAACGCTGGTTAGCAGAAGCTGGAAATAATACTTTGCCACGCATATCAAATATTGATGTAATGTAGAAATTTGTTTGCCTAATTTTTCGAAAATGTTCATATGATTCAAGAATTTTTTCATCACATTAAAAAAATGGTCACTCGTTTCAAAATTATGTTCATAACAGTTTTTAAAAACTGATAAAAAATGTACAAATGTGTTTGCGTAATTTTGTAAAACAAATTCTTACCATGCAAAAAAGATCATGACATTCAAAACACTGTTTGTAACACTGCCAAAATATTTAGCCCATTTTTAAGAAATGTTCATGGCATTAATGAAAAATATTCGGTGTGTGCTGAAGAAATGTTCACCATGTATTTTAAAAAAGTTTAATTTAAAATTTTAAAAAATAAAATTGTATTTGGAAAATTTCATTGTATATCTTAAAAAATGTTCAACTGTATATAATATGCATTTGGCAAATGTTCAAAATATATTAGGATAATTTTTTCATGCATTTTAAGAATGTTCAACATGTATCTACAAAACGATCTACGTTATACGAACAATGTTCAACTTGTATTCAAAAAGTTTGACACGTATTTTAGAAAATAAGGGCCTCTTTGGATTGAAGGAATTTCATAGGAATTTTGGAGGATTTCAAACCATAGGAATTTTTCCTATGAATTGCCTTTGGATCATAGGATTGACACCATCAAATTCCTAAAGAATCTAATCCTATACTCTCTATTCCATAGGAATCTCAACATGAGCTTCAAGCTCTTTTTATTTTTCCTTTGAGAAGTCCAATGCACTCACACTCTATCTCTCTCTCTACTCTTTCTCCTCATTCCTACAAAATTCATGTGTTTGTTTCCTGTGCACTATCCAAATACATCTCTTGTAAAATTTCTGTGTTTTGAAATCCTGTAGGAATTGATGTGCATGTCATCTTCAATCCTTTGTTTTTCCTATTCCTATGTTTTTAAAAATCCTGCAATCCAAAGCGGCCCTAAAGAAAAAACATATATAGAAAACACACACAAAATAAATATAAAATCAGTGAAAGCTTCTAAAACCGGCATGAACCAATCCATAAAAGCTTTTGAATACCGCTTCCAAGAAGCTTTGATATGCAAGTTATTAGATCAGCCTGCTAGCAAGCGCGCCAAAACGAGTCGTTCTTGGGTCTTGCAAGTAGGTGACATGTTAGCAGTCGTTCGTCGTGAAGAGCAACTAATTAAAGAATACTCGTTCGCAGTCCGGTACAGCGAACAGTGTCACGTGTCGCGCTCACAACATTACCTTGGGATTTCATTTTTTAAATTTTTTGATACATGTTCTTGGTGTTTAAAATTGGTTTTTTCGATGGTTTTTTTGACTTTTTTAATTTTGGCACGTTTTCTAAACGTTTTGGTAAAAATAAAAAAATAAATCGAAAAAAAGAGGCACGACTTTGCCTCCGCGGAAGGCATGACCGTGCCTTCTTGGGAGGCACGAGTCGTGCCTCAAAAAAGAAGGCACAAATTGTGCCTCGTACCTCCGCGAAAGACAATCGTGCCTTTCTGAATAGGCACTAATGTGCCTCCACGAAAAGCACGCGTGCCTCCATGAAAAGGCACTAACGTGTCTCCGCGAGAGGCACCATCGTGCCTCGACGAGAAACACTCGTGCCTCTAAAAATAGAAAAAACGAAAAAGCATTAGAACGCGCCACTTGATACGGGCGCGAAGCCTTACTTGGCGCGCACGAAAAGAATGCGCTATTCGTTGGTACGAGTATTCTAAAACTAATAATTTCGCTCAATAAACTACAACTTGCCTGTTTGCCAGTGCGATTGAGGGATCGCCTACAACCACGATCTCGATTGGGGTTATTCTTTTGCACAATGGTTTGCTTCCGAGCCTTTTTCGATTTTTTTTATTTGGTTTCTCTGTTCTGGATTTTTATTGGTGTCTTGTATCTAGCTTTCTCTCCTATTTTGTTTGTCTTTTGTCTTTTTCTCCTTTACTTTTATTTTTTACAAGTATTATTCTTTATCCTATTTTCCAGTTTTTGTTTAGTTTTCCTTTTCATTTTGTTTTTTTTGTGTTCTTTCTATGGGTTTTCTATTTTCTAAATAGTTCCTAAATATTGTGTCAAACATGTATCACTTTTCTAAAATTCATTTATTCCTTTCCAAAATTACAGAAAAACGTTAAATTGTAAGACCATCTCTAAAATATACAATGAAGTATTAATATTCAAAATAATATTTTTTATTTACACTATGAATTTTTTAAGTACATGATAAACATTTTTAATACAAAATGAACAATGATTTAATACATAATTAATAATATACTCGCTCTGTTCCAAATTAGTAGGTATACAATGGGAAGTCAACTAATTGGAATGGAGGGAGTATTTACTTTGTAATTACTTAAATAAGATAAGATAATAATTTTTGAAATAAAGGATATATATTCTGATTGCATAATGAATAAATTTTTCAATACACAATGAATAATTTTAATACTTCCTCCAGCGCAAAATAAGTATCTCCATTTTAGTAATATGTGTCGCAAGGAGTACCAAAATTAATGTCTTAACAAGTAGAAGTATAGTTTTATCTAGAGGTAACATCACCAGAAGTCATAAAACTTGCGCACGATGTTCAGTTTGGTGCTAGAACTTTGAAAAAACGAAATTGCAGTCACTTAACTTGACTCAAGTGTGCAGATACGATCACAAATGTGTACATGGATATGTATTACCCCACCCCGTCAATGAGTGATACAGTGTCAATGATGTTTTTCTTAAACAAGACAGACTCACAATTTTTTTATTTGTTAAAAAAGTGATCACCACCACACATTCTTTTTAATAAAACCTTCTCATAACTTTTATATTTGTTGAAATACTAATTGATGTAATGATTAAGCGATATAGAAATGAGTCATAATGCGTCACGAAGATTACTCGAATACGCAACTAGTTGGCGTGGCGAAATTGGTTGTCAAGAACGGATTCAACAACTTTATATGCTTCTTAAACGGGTTGGCTCATTTTGCACAATGGATTGCTGCACAGTGCAACCCACTTTGCAATATCAATGTTTTTTCAATTCCCTGCTATAAGATAAATTATAATTCTATGTTATAAATAATATAAATATAAATTACTATATTGTAAAATAATTAAAATTATTTTTAGAAACATATAGTAAACTATAGATATTCAAGTATAAATACAATGTCTTGTAGTTAATTTTATATAAATATTTTTAGTTCATAATTTTATTATATTGTTGTTATTGAAATTAACATAACTAGCAAAGTGGCCCTCGCAAATGCGAGGGCCAGGATTATCATAGCAATTTTATCCCTTTTTTATATGCTTAGACATAATTTATATTTATTTTATTGATATATGTTGGAGTTTTTTTTCACATGATGATATAATATATTCTTGCCTTTTTATTATAGTTTTTCTCCTTGGTCATATACTATATTTTGGCATGCGCTGGCAACATTATAATAATCGCTTCTTTTATTCCACTAAAACTGAAACCAATCCTAAATAATGTAAATTTTGGATATTTAAGCTTAAGCACCGGGCCCATAAATTATTGTGAATATTGTATTGTAATTTACAATAACCATCTTATATGATTTAACCAACTACTATAGGAAACTATTTATGAGTTTTTCTTTATTCTAGTTGCTTTGAATTTCTTAAGAAAATGTATATGTGTTCGGGTCAATATCTAACAATTTCATTTTCTCATTTTTGGCCTTGCTCTTTGTGTTTGCGTAAACGACAATAGGGTGTGAGTAAATTTGTCCTTACACTAATATCATGGCATTGGGGAGTAATTTTGGAATAGTATTGGATGTTATCCTATCACCAATCTAATCTTAAGCTATGCATTAGTTGACCTGCGAAATTCAACTCTGCTTATCAGTTGATTTTAATGTGTCTCTCTAAAGCCAAATTTGAACTTCAATGAATATTCTTAAAAATAAATATTTCCCCCTAGATATGTCATGTATATATTGCTACATTTCAAGAAAAATGTGTTGATTGCTATTCAGCCTATAGAGATTTTATGGATTATATTTTCTCCTTAATCTTTGGTTTATGAAATATGTTGTGTCGTCTAAATCTATCTCACTAACTCTAGTATGTTACAGTAACTCTAGACTGCGTGTTTTTTTCATTCAATTCGAACTATAATCAAAGATTGCTGTTGTGTTTTTTCCCATTTTGAAAATAATATGGATGGACACCACAAAGTTCTCCATTGAAAAATTGCGAACCTACAACTAAATCTGACTTATTGAACTAACTTTCCATTTCTCTCTTGTTGTTAATCAACACATTTGAACCTTTTTGAATGGAGGGAGTAACAGTTAATATAAACTATTCTTATTAGAACATGTATATGTGTTGAAATAAGGCATGGGCTTTAGGCCCATCTAACAATTTCAGAAAATCTCTAAGAGCCCATGTGGGAAAAATGGCATGGGTGTGGTGCTAAGTTTAGTCCCACCCCGGAAGTGGAGGGTGAGTTGCACCTCTTTATAAGGTGAGCTCTCCTACATGCTATTGAGCAAGTAGAAGAGTGAGAGCTCACGCGCGCTCCTCCTCTGACGCCCGCCTCGTCACGACGCGCGCGCGCGTGCGCGCCGCGTTTTGCGGAATTGAGCCGAGCCGAGCTAAAACCTATGTCAAGTGTGCGCTTAATTTTTGCCAGTCAGGAACGGTAATTAATTGGCATTAATTTTAGTTAATGCAATTAATCACGAGTTAACCGTTGAGACGTCAATCGTGGGCCGACTCGGTCGCGGGTATCCAGTCCCACGTCGCCCTACCTCGGCTGTGTATAAAAGGAGCCGCGGCAACCCTAGCCGCCGCACAACAGAATAGATCGCATTTGTTCTTCCTCGCGCACCGCCCACGTCGTTCTACGCACTGCTGCTACCTCCGGCGATCCCATCCCGTCCGCCGCGTGCACGGCTGTGCGGGAGAGCAGGCCTCCGGAACCGTGCTCCTTGCGATCCCGCACCGGGAGAGGAGCAATAAGGTTTTTGGGGAGCGTCTACGACGCGACTGCTCGCTTCCGCTCCGGCTCGTCTACTTCGACTGCTTCCTCTACGTCGCCATGTCTACCGAAGCTGAGAAGGCCGCCACCGAGAAGCTCGCTCAGGAGGAAGCCGCCGCCGCCAAGAAGACCGCCGACGAACTTGCTGCTGCTAGCAGCACATCCGATGCTGCGATCTGGCCGAACGGAGGGTATGATCTACTCACCCCGTTCATCGTTGTTTTCATCTATGCCATGCTTATTGTCTGCGTACATATATGTGTTATCTGCGTAGATCTGAGTTTCATGGTTAAGTATCAGTATAAGATTAATCTTGCATGCGTCATGTTCATGATTTATCTAGGGATTAAATTGCTTGGAAAATTGCTAATATATCCAACAATCCAAAAACCTTAGTTTTATAGGCAATTTTCATCTCCTGGTTTTGCTGCGACACTGAAACCGAACCCGTTTACGGGCCAAAATTTTATGCGTTGGCAAACAAAGACTATTTTGTGGCTCATGTCTATGAATGTCTTCTGGGTCGTTGGAGAGACTCCCACTGGAACGATTACTCCTCAACAAGAGAAGGCGTTCAGGGATGCCTCCATCGTCTTTGTTGGAGCAGTTCTTAGCGTGATCGGAGACAAATTAGTCGACGCGTATTTACATATGCGTGATGCCAAGAACTTATGGAGTGCACCCGAGGCAAAGTTCGGAGCAACTGATGCCGGGAGCGAGTTGTATGCTATGGAGCAGTTCCATGATTACAAGATGGTCGAGAACCGTCCTGTGTTGGAACAGGCCCATGAGATACAGTGCATCGTGAAAGAGCCTGAGCTCCTCAAGTGTGATCTACCGGACAAGTTTGTCGCGGGATGCATAATTGCTAAACTCCCTCCATCTTTGAGGAGCTTTGCCACCACTCTGAAACACCAGAGGCGAGGATTCTCAGTTGAGGATGTTATTGGCCATCTGAGTGTGGAGCAGAACTCAAGGGCAAAAGACTCACACCAAAAGGAGGCTGAGGGAACTTTTACTGCCAACATGGTGCAGCAGAAAAACTTTCAGAATAAGTTCAAGGGAAAGAACAAGGTCCAACAGAATACTACCTTCAAGAAGAAGGGGAAGAAGAACAACAAGAAGGATGATGGTTGTTTCACTTGTGGCTCACTGGAGCACTGGGCTAAAAAGTGCCCGAACAAGTATAAGAAGCCAGCGCAGAATTCCAATTCTGTCAATGTGGTCATGGGCAACACGGACAATGGTGCACCAGGGTACGGTAATTTATTTACTATTTTCTCAGTTTATCAATGTACTGAATGGTGGGTTGACACGGGTGCAAATGTTAATGTGTGTGCTGACATATCCTTGTTTTCTTCTTACCAGACCACAGGAACCAGGTCCGTACTGATGGGGAACGGCGCACATGCTTCTGTTCTTGGTGTTGGTACGGTCGATCTGAAGCTTACTTCGGGAAAGACCGTGCGGCTGAAGAACGTGCAGCATGTCCCCGATATCAGAAAGAATCTCGTTAGTGGCTCCCTTCTATGTAAAGAAGGGTTTAAATTAGTATTCGAGTCGAATAAAACAATCTTGTCTAGATATGGATTATTCATTGGTAAAGGTTATGAATGCGGAGGTTTGTTCCGCCTTTCCCTACATGATTTATGTAAAGGATATACATTCTATCGTTGATGAATCTGAGATTTGGCATTCACGTCTTTGTCACGTAAATTTCGGTTGTATGACGCGGCTAGCTAAGATGAATTTAATCCCGAGTTTCACTTTATCCAAAGGTTCTAAGTGTGATGCATGTGTGCAAGCTAAGCAACCTCGCAAGCCCCACAAGGCTGCGGAGGAGAGACACTTGGCGCCACTAGAACTCATACATTCTGATCTATGCGAGATGAATGGTGTGTTGACTAAAGGTGGAAAGAAATACTTCATGACATTGATAGATGACTCCACTAGATTTTGCTATGTGTATCTGTTAAACACTAAAGATGAGGCTCTGCACTACTTTAAAATCTATAAAGCAGAAGTTGAGAACCAATGATTTTAATTCTTTCTGTGCGGAACATGGAATTATTCATGAGAGGACGCCTCCCTATTCACCCCAATCAAACGGGGTTGTCGAACGGAAAAACCGTACTCTAACAGATTTGGTTAACGCCATGTTAGATACATCGGGTTTATCCAAGGCATGGTGGGGGGAGGCTATATTGACATCTTGTCATGTCCTGAATAAGGTTCCCGTGAAGGATAACGAGATCACTCCCTATGAATTATGGGAGAAGAAAAGAACAACACTATCATACTTGCGTACTTGGGGCTGTTTGGCGAAAGTCAATGTGCCGATCCCCAAAAAGCGTAAGCTTGGACCAAAGACCGTGGACTGCGTTTTTCTGGGCTACGCTAAGAACAGCGTTGGATATAGATTTCTAGTGGTGAAATCTGAGGTACCTGACGTGAAGGTCAGTACGATTATGGAGTCTAAAGATGCTACATTCTTTGAGGATATATTTCCCATGAGAGATATGCAAAGAACTTCTAGACATGAATCTGATGAGATTCTTGAACCCGCCATTCCGATGGAATATTATGAACGAACTCATGATGATAATCCTGTGGAGGAGGACGATGAAGCTCCTATTAGGAGCAAGAGACAGAGGACTGCAAAGTCCTTTGGTGATGATTTCATTGTGTACCTCGTGGATGATACTCCCACTTCTATTTCAGAAGCTTATGTATCACCAGATGCTGACTACTGGAAAGATGCGGTTCGTAGCGAGATGGATTCCATCTTGGCTAATGGAACATGGGAAATCACTGATCGTCCCTATGGTTGCAAACCTGTGGGATGTAAATGGGTGTTCAAAAAGAAGCTTAGGCCTAATGGCAGTATTGAAAAATACAAGGTTAGGCTCGTGGCTAAGGGCTATACCTAGAAGGAAGGAGAATATTTCTTTGATACTTATGCACCGGTGGCCAGACTGACAACCATTCGAGTATTACTCTCGTTGGCTGCCTCGCATGGTCTTCTTGTGCATCAAATGGACGTTAAGACGGCTTTCCTAAATGGAGAGCTAGACGAGGAAATCTACATGCAACAGCCAGATGGCTTTGTAGTAGATGGTCAGGAAGGAAAGGTGTGCAAGCTATTGAAATCTTTATATGGCCTGAAGCAAGCACCTAAGCAGTGGCATGAGAAGTTTGATAAAACTTTGACATCTGCTGGCTTCCTTGTAAGTGAAGCTGACAAATGTGTATACCATCGCCATGGTGGGGGCGAAGGAGTTATACTGTGCTTATATGTTGATGACATACTGATATTTGGAACCAACCTCAAAGTCATTGAGGAGGTTAAGACATTTCTATCTCAAAACTTTGAGATGAAAGATCTTGGTGTGGCTGATGTTATCTTGAACATCAAGCTATTGAGAGATAATGAAGGTGGAATTACGCTTTTGCAATCCCACTACGTTGAGAAGATTCTGAGTCGCTTTGGATATTCAGATTGCAAATCTTCTCCAACGCCATATGATCCTAGTGTGCAGATTCGAAAGTTCGAAGGCACAACTGTAGATCAGTTGAGATATTCTCAAGTGATTGGATCACTCATGTACCTAGCTTGCGCTACGAGACCTGACATCGCATTTGCTGTGAGCAAATTGAGCCAGTTTGTCTCAAATCCGGGAGATGTTCATTGGCATGCTATTGAAAGAGTTATGCGCTATCTAAAGGGTACAATGAGCCATGGACTTCACTATACCGGATACCCGTCGGTACTTGATCTGGTCCATCCCCAAGGCGCATGCGGCGAAGTCCACCCAGCCCTGCGCACCATCAGACCAGATCCAAGAGAGGGCCGGCCGCCACCACCGCCCTGCGCCGCTAGCGCCTCCACCAACCAGATCCGCCGCAACTCCCGCTGAAGTTGCCTCGGCCCGCGCTGCCTCATAGGACAGACCGGCAGGCCACCGCCGCCATAGGCGACCGCGTCGAGATCCGTCGCCACCCCATCAGCACGCACCACCGCCACCACGCAGCCGCAAACCCAGCGCACACCTCCTCGGAATGGCTCACTGGAGCCGCCATGGCACCGTTCCGCGCAGCAGAAGCAGAGGGCCGCCCCCATGGCTAGATCCGGCCAAGCCAGAGCCAACCGAAGGAGGGCCAGGCCACCCCGCGTCTCAGGATCACGCCGAAGGGAGGCAGCACGCCACCAGTCCACCCCCTGGCCAGGCCTGCCGCCGCCCCTGGCCAGGCTCGCCGCCGGTGCGCCGCCGACGGCCAGATCCGCCAGACCGGCCGCCCGGAGCCCTCCACACTGCCACGAGCTTCAGGCAGCCGCCGCCGCCGCCATCCGCTGCTGCCGCGCCGCCGCGCCCCCGCAGCACCGCGTCAGCGCCCAGTGGAGCCGTCCCGCGCCGCCCCACCACACGCGAAGGAGAGGAGGCCCTGCCGACGCCGCGCACCGGCGGCGGCACGAGGGAGGAGGAGGACGGAGGGGGAGGTGGGTGGAGGGGATGGGTGAGCCGCCCCCGCCCATTGTTCATTTCTGAGATCATTGACTGAGATATTGTTGTTGCTGTAAGCCTGTAACACAAGTAGGACTTAAGAGTCTGTAGAGGTTTAGTAAGTATATCATTGTTGTTTCCTGTTGGCATTTGTTGTAAACTTTTGCATAATCAATCCAACAACCCGGTCTTGTTTTTTTATATTCTTCCACCGTAAGCCCAGATTTTATATTAGTTGCTCCCTGACTGCAGCTAGATCTCTTAGCCATCCCTATACACTGATGTACAGATCCATGCTACTAGCACAGGTGCTCCAGCCTCTTGTAGAAATGAAGCACTGCCTCCGTGTAATAACACTGTTTAGCGCTGGACCACTCGATTTCAATCCTGCGGCGAGAGAGAAAACGGGGCCCATGCACATTGTTTTGGAGAATTTTTTTAACTCATTGTCAGAATCCTCTCTCTAGATTTGATATCAATTTGTGGCACACCAACAATGAAAGTAGCAGTTTGGCTCTTGCACATTGCTTTGGAGAAAATTTTGAAACATTACTAAATACTAGTAAGCTTGCACGTGCAACGCACGTATAAATCATGATTTGTTAAGTCATAACATCTACGTACCACTAAGAGGAAATGAGAGTGATGAGTTTTCTAAAATGGACTTGAAAGAATTTGTAGGGCTATAGAAACCAACACCACTTTGTTACTTCAGGAACTACTAAATTCTTATAGAAAATGTAAGTGTCGAAGCAAAATGAATATACGTTTCGAAGAAAAGCATAAGTATTCATTTGTCCATTGAAATAGTTAACCAATACATTCAAAATAGCATTGGCCAATCAATTAAGAAACTGCAGGAATCAATGCAAAATGGTACATCATTAAATTTCAAGTATAACCTAAATGACCCATACAAGAGGAACCATCCTAAAATACTAACCCCTCCTCGTGTTATCTAACTTAAACTTGGACACTTGGTCGCTTCATGAGAGAAAACATTGATGCGCCCAATAGGAGCCCTACAGTAAAGATAAAAAACAACGATTAGCAATGACCATTATAAATATTCTTTCTAAATTATACAAACAACATAAAAAATCGCATACTTGTCAGCAACAGTGCAGGCACTCAAGCAGGGAAGGATTTTTTTTTTGCTCCATCCAAAAGAAAGCTTGTTTCTGGTACAACTTGAGAATACAATACAACAAGAGTATGTGGCAGCTCTGCTTCCTTTTTTCTATTGTATACACCAAATAATCAAAATGGTAAATTAGTTTCCATGCATATAGGATAGTGCGAGTAAGCGCGGAAATAAAAGTGCACTTCTAGTGATACCTTAATGCCATATGTGGAGGATACTTCACCTGGTTCCCCAAAATAGCAAATCAAAGTAATTAGTAAGAAGTCATTTTCTTGCTATTTGAATCAGAGAAAGATAAAGAAGATTGTGATTGCTTTGGCACGGTTTCAGGGAGAAACATGTTTCAGTTTGGTTACCTGCAAAGAAAACTCATAAGCTATTTCACATTTCATGGATATAAAGATTAATGTTGGAACTTGGAAGGGTGTGTTCAAGTATTAGTCCTGAAATACAGTGTGTCACATTTGAGCAACACAATTACAATTAAACGGCTAAGCTCTTCACCTTTGCACTGTGGCTAAGCTGTGAAGATAATAAAGATCCTTATTTAAACCTTGAATAATGATTGATAGGTGATATATGGATGTCTCTTATCTTATGTGGGATCAGCCTAAGAAACACCACATGGTGTTGTGAACTTTCAGCAATTCCTGATGTACTACAGATAATTGAATTGCCAAGAAAAGGATAATGAGATGTGATAAACCTTGAATCATGTGTGGTGTATTCCTTTATTCAGAAAATACAGACTAAATTTCAGATTTACGATACACCGATAGAGCAAAGTTATTTTGAGCAATCTGCAAGAAACATCTCCTCGATCTAACTTCCAAGTGATCTCTATCATTACCTGCAACTCGGCTCGAAGCATATATGATTCTTCCAAAAAAAACATACATACACATATAAAACAGTACAAAGATGGATGCTTTAACCTACCACGCATGAAAAATGGATCTAGAAGTTTAGATGTATGCTAATGTGAGAACAAACTATTATCATGAAACAAATAGTAAATTGGCAATCCAACTGTACATATGTATTCTATAGTCCAATAAACAAGTATCCAAACCAAAAATAATATTTTTATTACTCAGCAATAGATATCAATGCACTGCCCATTCGTTCATGGTGAGTTATCACAAGAAAAACACAGTGCTTCCATGTTCAACTTATAATTAGAATTCGTGTGCCACCGAATCCCATAAAGCCCAATTTTGGCAATGAATGACAAGCTGCAAGTAGATTAGAGATAGGCTAACCAACTTAGGATTGAAGCTTCATAGAAATTTTTCGCTCCCGTGTGCGCCAACGTCCCTGATGACGACCTCGTATCCGGTGGTCATGCCCGTGTCCATCCTGCATTGCACAGCTTATTAGTTTCTTGCACATCATATGGATCTGCTAACATAATTTGAGCACCTTGTATCCTCCGAAACTTCATGTTAATAAAAAACCTCTTGTGCACATGCTCTTCTGAATAGCTCTATATTCACAACATAAGCACATTGTGAAATATAATGTAATGTGGTTCAAATTTTAATTAGATCAACAAAAGCAAATTATGAACTGACTAAATTTTGATAATGTTTTCTCATGTATGTATATCTTCTTCTGGATAGTTCTATATTCACTGCATAAGCACATGGTGAAGGGAATGTAGAGGTACTGACGTGCCGGTGCAAACTGAATTTAGACTTCAACCTGAAAGGGATTCTTCATTTTTTAGTTGAGCTATACATGGCCCATAATTGTCTCCTCTGTTTATTAGTAAAAGTCCGGCTACTGGCATGCGAAATCTTATGAATAAATACTTCAAAATGATGCACATAGTTCTAATTGTTTACTTACAAACAAATTTATTTTTCCTTTACTTATTAATTCAGTATTATTTAATTTAGAATTAGACAGTTCCATGTCTCATTCTTATATAATTTGTTTCTTGTTCCTTTTGTCTGAATCTAGTTTCATGGCAAATTTCATCCTGTTGCTAACCTTCTTAACTATAGGCAGTGATGAGGGTTCGATTCCCTGATGGTCACATTCTTGAGGTTGAGTTCCATCCATCAGCGACGGTATCCTGGATTGCAATTATGAAGCATTGTATATTTTTGAACAGTTATTAAATTAGTTAGAAATTAGAAAAACACTTTACGTGTATTGAACAACACAGTATGAAATCTCCAGTGACATTTGTAGGAGATTAGCTAGCAATTAGAAATTATGTTAGCAGTGGCTTGCTATCTACGCAATTATGAAGCTTGTTCGTATATAAATCTACGGTGTATTGCTAAATCTTCATTCCAATGATCTAAAAATTTTGTTAACAAGACATCACAATCTTATTTTTTTTAAACTTGTCTATACCAAACGCTCACCATATCTAGCCCCTTGCAATTAAAAGGTGATATTAATGCTACAAGAACATAGGATCAGAGTAAAAAAAAGAACGGGAGGTCACAAGGAAGAGTATATAATTCCCACACCAGGTCTGTTCGTTGTGCTGGTCAGGCCGAGGAAGAAGAGCGACGCAGCGAAGCCGGAGGCTGGCTGCAGGAGAGAAGAGCAGCGCAGCCGGTGAGGTCAAGGAAGACGGGGGGAGGCGCAGCCGGCCATGCCGAAAAAGACGCGCGGGGCAGCCCTCCCGTTCAGCCCGATGAAGACGCGCGAGGGCAGCACAGCCGTTCAGTCCTGGTCGTCTCGCTTACTGGCGGGGATGGGGCGGCGGCAGGGGAGTGGTGGGCCGGCGGGGATGGGGTGGGGGTTCTGGCAGAGGAGTGGCGGCGGGGAGCCGGGGATGGGGGGCGGGGCAGCCTTAGGGACGGGAGGTTTTTTCGCGTGAGATTAGATTAGATTAGATTAGATTAGACGTACCGAAGAGTTTTCTTTTACGGGATGAGGTATGTTGTGCCATACAACATGGGTGTAATCTGGTCCATTGGATAAATAGCATTGAACGTACGGGATCAATTGTTCCAGCCCTTCTGGTGCTTTTTATATTAGTAGTAGAAAAGGATGTACATAAAATGCTAAGCGTTGAACCCATCGCCACCAACTAAAGCTTTATAGCTATACTAAAGCATTCCTAAATAAGAGGATGTATATATAATGTTAAATTATAATCTGATTTTACTAGCCTTTATAGGTCTTGGTATGCTTAAATTTATAGAATCACTAGGATTGTTTGAGTTTTTTATAGATTGAAAAGCAATTTTGATATTGTTAAATTATAATCTGGTTTCTCTTGTTGGTCCACCCCAGGGAGCTAGGGGGTTGTCCACATCTGTTTGGGCAACCTATCCGACCTCGTCCAGACGGTAGAGGCCGATTCGAGAGCGCGGCCGACTTTTGAGTTGGATGTCGACTCACCGGGGGCCACCCGGATTTGTGCGTCGTTAGTTAGAGAGACCTGTCGTTCCGGATCTCTTGGGACTAAATCATAAAATGCTTGCCTATCATGGGTAGCAACTGAGAGAGATGGGCGTGCGTGCGTAGTCTTGTAATGGGCAGTTGGTACACCCCTGCAGGGTTAAATCTTTTCGAGAAGCCGTGTCCACGATTATGGATGACTTGAGACCTACTCCTTGTTCATAGACAACAACAGCTGAGATAATTTTAATATAACTTGATCAACGTGTGTGTGTGCCTTGACTGCTTCTTCTTCGTCGGGATGCGAAGAGGAGGACAAGGATATGATAGGTGTTATGCTTGCGTAAGTAGTTGATAGCAAGACTTGTTGGAGGCGATTCCTCATAGAATGCTTGGCTTTTTATCTTACTCTCTAGATCGTTAGCCACTTCATAAATGCTAGTGCGGCAGCAACCTCACCACTTACCCCTTCCTTACCGTAACCTACTAGTTGTCCTAGAATGACGAGTGATGAAGTCCTTGCTGGGTCAGATGACCACTACAGTTGGATGCTGAGTACCTCTGTACTCATGATACTACCCCCAAACTCTTTTAAGGGTTCTTGATCGACTACAGGTATGGTGGTCGCCGTTTCACGTGGAGACTCGACGACGACTAGTTAGATGGATCCCGGCGGAGGGCCTGGACCCGTGTGGTTACGGGATCGATGTTTTTCTCTTTGCCACTAGGAATTTGTTTGTAGTATATACTCAGACATGTATCTTACGCCGTTGTATTGTATTAAGACAGTTGTATGCCGATTGTATGAGATGTTGTATCCCTGTATCTGTAATGTTGTGATATCATGTTGGAAATCCGGGGCATATGGCTATGTCATATGTCGCGGTGGGACCGATATGTGCTTCGTCCCCGGACCTGGATGGAAACATCTAGATCTGGAACAGTACCGCATATCGGGCCTTACAAGGAGGCAAAGCTATGGGTTGTGGCCGGAGCAAAGAAACTAGGGTGTATTGTTAATAGGGAGTAATCGTCATGCGGTGTTTGGTTCGGTTTGTATCAAACTCTATCTTCTTCTTAATCAATAAATGAGGCAAATCTTTTGCCTCCGTTTAAAAAAAATAAAAATATATTATTCGCACCATCGTCGGCTTTGCTCTGCATCCTCTGGGAATGCCCCAGATTAACTGTGTATAACCATCTAAATGTGTATTTTGTTCTTACAATTTCTCTGCATATTTTCTTGTTTTACTTCTTGAAAAAGACCATGCCCTGACTGACTGTTGTTGGATCTTATGTGTAGGACCAGAAGTCTCATTGGGCTGGCAAAGTTAATTCATGGGCCCACAAGCAAAGAAAAAACAGGTGCCATACCTGACCTTACTGAGACCCGCATGTACCCGTTTGCAGCTACATTGGGCTCGTAAATGTATACACCAAACCTATTCTCCATTGGGCTCGCAATAACTATCTGTGTTATGTCCTTTCAAATAAAATTAACTTTTGGGGTCCATGAAGCTGACCTGACTGAGGCCTGCATCTACCCGAGTTTGCCACACTTTACTTACCATTACTATTTTTTACTGACTAGATGTACAGTGGGCTTCCCAGATTGCCTGTTGTTTTTTTAAGAACAGGTTTTTCTTCCTGTTAAGACAAAGATATTTCAAAAACATGATGGAATAAGTTTTCCGTGAATGGCAAGAGTTTCATGAAATGCAAGCTACTGGCACACCGCCGAAGCTCTCACAATAAGTAAGATGATAGTATAACATGCAATCCTTTGGGCACTAGCAGAGGAAGTGCAGAAACCGCGCACCATCTTTTGGGGTTGCTTTTGCACGTACTATCTACTCACAGAAACCGCGCACCATCTTTTGGGGTTGCTTTTGCACATATTACATACTCTTCATGTTCTTTGCAGAGAAATACCGACTATTGATGAAACTAGTAGCAACCAGATCTAATCTAGTGTTTAGTGCGATTGATAGGACTTTTGACGGTGGTTCCCATGATTGACAAAACTCAAAAAACACGCAGAAAATCATAGGAAAAAACCAGTTATCCAAAAATTATGGTTTCTAGGATAAAGTTTAGGTAGTGATATACCAAATATTTTATGAAGCACGATGTTTACTAAAATGTGGGGTCAGTTTATTTTTTCCGTGGACCAAAAACTCAATATAATCTAAAACATCATAGAAAACAAGTTGTCCAGCCAAAAATATAATATTTGTATGAATGCTTCTTAGGGTGTAACAAACCTACTTGTGATGAAACACAAATATTTACTTGAACGTGTGCCAAAAACTTGGATGGGATCGATCCAGTGCAACAACAAATAATCGTCGTCAAGGTCCTCTCCATGTAGCAACCGTACGATACCCCCATTCCCACAGCAAAGATGCTCCCTCCCAATAATATCTAGGCAGCCATGTGATTGACATCAACAATTATAGCTGTGCAGGCAGGCCCGGCTTGAATTGAATTCCATCACACCAATACAGGGATTTAATTGATAATATGCTTTTATCTTCTCTTTGGTCTCTGTCTTTGGTAAGATGTTTTTTTATTTTTATGCACGCATTTTTGGTATTTAGGTGAGTTTTTCCGCGGGTTTTTTCGGCTTTTTCGGTTATCACGCGATTTTTCTTTACATTTTGATGAAAAAAAATTCTAATTTTTTTTAAAAAAAAGAGGCACGATCATACGTCTCACGAAATCACTAATCTGCTTCGGAGAGAGGCACGACGTGTGCCTTTAAAAAAAATGCATCCCGCGTGCCTTAAAAAAAAGGCACGAATGTGCTTCGCATGGAGGCATGAATATGCTTCCTGAAAAGTAAGTCGCATGCCTTTTAAAAGGGAAAAAGAAACCTCCACATCACGACAAATAACGCGCGTACAAATCATCACTTGTCAAGCACGAAAAGAGTTAGGGTTCGTTGGAAAGATTACTCGCTAATTAGTGATTTCACCCGACCTTACCGAGGCCCGCGTGTACCCGTTTGCAGCTACGTGGGGCTCGCAATAATTAACTCTTATGTCCTTTCAAACGAAATTAACTCTTGGGGTCCATGACGCTGATCTGACTGAGGCCTGCATCTACCCAGGCACACTTTACTTACCATTACTATATTTTACTCACTAGATGTACAGTGGGCTTCCCAGATTATAATGGCAAGCTTGGTCTGGGTGAAACGATCGCCATTTGCCATCTTCCTCCTCCAACCAACCAAGTTGTCCACCGAGCGAGGATGGAGAGCGCGGGGCAGTCCGTTGTGAGCAAGGTCGGGAAGGTGCTAGTGGAGGAGCTCCAGGAGATCCACGGCGTGGGTGGCAAGGTCGTCCACCTACGGGACGAGCTGGCCACCATGAACGCCGTCCTCCGCGTCATCTCCGAGGCGGAGGAAGGCTCCGTCGACCACATCGTCCGGGAGTGGGAAAAGCAGGTGCACGACCTCGTCTACGACGCCCAAGACTGCACCGACACCTACTGTATCCGCATCGTCCGCCCACTGCCACCACCGCCAAGTGACGTCGCCGGCAAGTAGTTCATCTTCTCCTGGGCCGGATACCTGCTTTTGCGCGCCAAGCGCATGGCCAGGTACCCGTACGAGAAGCTGGTGCTGCAGCGCACCCTCGCCGCCGACATCAAGGACCTCCTGGCTCGTACCTCGGTCGTCAGCGAGCGCCGCGTTCGCTACGGCATCGACCGGGCCACGCTGCCAAGAGCTGCCTTCTTGGCCCCTGTGTCGGCGGCGTCTCTCTCCGCGAGTTCTCTACGCCGTGCCGACGACCCTCATCAGTTTGTGGGCATCACCGAGCAGGTTGACGCCCTGGCTAACAAGATCAAGGCGCCGCTCCATGACGAGGATGACAAGAGTCTCAAGGTGCTCTCCATTGTGGGGTTCGGAGGACTGGGGAAGACGACCCTGGCCATGGAGTTGTGCCGGCAGCTGGAAACGGACTTCCCCTCCCAGGCGATGGTGTCCGTGTCACAAGCATTCGATGCCCGCAAGGACATGGAGGGTCTGCTCGCACAAGTGCTCCAGCAGATCCTCAAGAAGAAACCAAACGATGAGCAAACCATCCCGACAACGGTGGAAGAGCTGTCCACAAAACTCAAAAAGCTCCTCAATCAGACAAGGTATATAACTATCGTCCCCATATAATTTTTTTAAACTTTGCTCAACATCATCTTTACTGTAAATATACGAGTAATGAGCTATTTGTAAGTGTTACTTGAATTCAAAATTTGTGTTAGTCAATTTCGTGTATTTGCGCAAAATAGGAATCCCAATTAAGCACCATTGGGAACATTAGCAGCCATTCCAAAATACTCCCTCAATTCCATGATAGAAAGTCATCTAATATGGAACTGAGGGAGTACACATAAGCACTAAAACGAATTTACTAAATTTGCTACATGTGAAAAATTGCCAATGGCTTAGCCAGAGTCAGAAGAGTGCTTAATTGGAATTTTCTATATTTTTTTGAAAAGGTGTGTATTATAATAATCAACACAGGTTCATTGCAATCATATTGGGATTTTCAATATTGTGTTGCAACGCAGTGTGTCTTTCAATTGCTTGTTGCAAAATTGTGAAATAAAAATCAGTACGTGACCACCATACTAGTACGTATTTGTATGTTTCATGCTTCATACATTGCTTATCGTACAAGTAGAGTGGGGAGAAAGCACACAAATAAGAGGTTGAAAACAATTGAAACGTTTCTTAATATCTAACTGTTGCCAAAAACATCCGCGAGCATTTCAATCGACAAAGTGAGATAAATTTGGACGGAATTCATTAAATTCAGATACAATTTACATAAATCAGACGCATTTTATGCAAACCAAACGGTTTTCATAAAAATCAGATTTTAACCTAGTCTAATACTAGGTCGGTGCCTATGAGCTCCATAAATTGAAGCTGTTTTAGTGCTTCTCCGGGTCGTCGGCATAGAAGCTCCCGGAATTGATACTGAAACACGGCGGTTGGGTATGGTGCAGGCCCACATGGGACACGAGACATGTCCACATCTGACTCCCATGTTCTACTCCTCCTTCGAGCCGCCGTCCGTCTTCTGGACGTTGTTGTTGGAAGTGAGGTCCATGATCGATGTCGACATGATAACGTTGGAGATGCCCAACGCGGGTATCGTCCATGGGGCCAAGCTGCCTACGTTACCGTCTAAGATCACCTATGATGCATCATCGTTCGCCTACACCAGGGCCGTATTATAGTTGGCGCGATCGCGGCGCGCGGACTCGTAGAGCGCTCATTGTTGCTCGATAAGTTTGGAGCCTCTGCCGCCATGGCCGCCAAGGTCACTGCGCTCGCAATGTCACCAAAGATTTGGCTCTTCGCAGCGGTTAATGCTCCTCCATCATGATAGCACCCAAGTGGTCCCACGCCTGGTCTATGGTAATGCCAACAAGGACTGGCGCTCGCAAGGCCTCGGTCTCGGCATCTGACACCTCCGCCATCGTTGTCTCGTCCTCCCTCAACTCCAACGAGCATGATGGCAAGCCAACCTCAATGCGTCACACACGTCGGGCCTGCTAGTTGCCGCCACATGGGCCAAGTCGTGCTTTTGCTCCATCGGTAGGCTCTCCCACAAGGCTTTAGAGCTCGCCTTCATGGCGGAATTGTAGAACAGAGGAAGAACATGAGTAGTGCGGATAGTGCAGTCCGCAACCACCTTTAAATAGCGCCGGATGACAAGTGCGTCGATTGAATGCATGCTTGAATGTGAATTGTCAGAGTGGGTTTCTCGGCCACTGCGTCTGTTCAATAATGGCACGTGGACGGGCGGGCGGTCGGTTTGAATTCGGTAGATAACCTTCCTGTCACGTCTCTTCGTCACTGAACAGAGCACAAAGACTAGAGCTCTTGGCTGACGAGCCACTACAACTCTAATGAACGTTCGTGTCATTCTGAGCTAGCATCAATACCGACTTCAATGAGCGGACGCGTCCGCTCTGGAGCAGCTAATTGGCATGAATGCACGGTCACCGCTTCACGCGCGGATAGTTTTTTTCCACTTAGGGATTTTGGTGAGGCCTGGGTGTTGGGAGGAGGACATGGGGGTGGTTCGTACTTTCAGAAAGGTCCCTCGGTTTATGTAAGATTTATGGGAAAATGTACATGCGGACGGGCACGTAGATGGGCACATGCATTTGTTGGATGGCAAAACAGGTTTGAACAGCCTAGTCCGGATGAATGCGGGAGGTCCGGGGGTCGGTGTTGGAGATGCCCATATATAGCTGCCATTTGTAGACAAATCAAAATATTTTTTCTTCAAAAAACCCCAAAACTACTTAGTTAATTATAAATGTTGTTGGCATTTAGTTCTGAACAAGTATTTCTACTTCTATTTTTGCACGTACTATTTTTTCTAATTCCAAGCATGTATATGTTCAATTAAACTAGGTACCTCATTGTGATCGATGATGTATGGAGCCTATCAGCCTGGGAAGCTATCCGCATCAGATTGCCAGAAAATAATTGCTGCAGCAGAATCATTGTCACAACTAGGATAGAGGCGGTGGCCAAGGCAGCTAGTGTCAACTTTATCCATCATATGAAGCCCCTTGAACAAACGGCTAGTAAGGAACTGTTCATGAAGAGAGTATTTGGTTCCACGGCTGCTTGCCCCGGTGGATTGGAGAACTACGTGGAGATTATTTTGAAAAAATGTGGTGGGATGCCGTTGGCCATCATTAGCATCGCCAGCCTTTTGGCAAGCTATATTTCGGCCGAGGGCACAATGATGTGGGACAGAGTTTCTAGATCAATTGGTTCTCAGATGGAGAGTCACCCTACTCTCGAGGGGATGAGGCAGTTGCTTACACTCAGCTATGACTTCCTGCCTCATCATCTCAAGGCTTGCATGGTGTATCTGAGCATTTTCCCAGAGGATTGTAGGATTGCCAAGAACAGGCTGCTATATAGATGGATTGCTGAAGGCTTGGTCACTGAGAAGCGGGGGTTGACTTTGTTTGAGGTTGCAGAAGAATACTTCGATGAGTTGGTAAATAGGAACATGATTCAACTAGACAAGTCTGAGTTATATGGTCAAGAGGTAGATGGTTGCCGGGTGCATGACATGATCCTTGAGGTCATGGTATCCAAATCCCAGGCGTCTAACTTTGTTAGCTTGGTAGGGCGGCAATACGGAGGAATGTCACATGAACATGGCAAGATTCGGCGCCTCTCCATCCATGATAACGACCATGCTGAGCATAGGCCCAAAAAAGTTGAGCAGCATCATGCGAGGCATGGCTTTGAGGCAACGAAGTTACAACATGTCCGGTCATTGACCACATTCCAGCGCAATGATGGCATCGGCAAGCTGCTGGATCGTCTAGGTGAGTTCAAATTGTTGAGGGTACTTGACCTGGAAGATTGCAAGGCCGTGGAAGACAAGCACATGAGAGATGTTTGCCGACTGTATCTTCTCAGGTTCTTGAGCTTGAGGAATACAGGGGTCAAAGTGATGCCTCACAAAGTTGGAAATCTAGAGCACTTGGAGACTCTTGATGTAAGATACACAGGCATCATGAATCTGCCACAAACCGTGACAAAGCTGAGCAAACTAGAGCGCCTAAATTGCGATGACTGGATTCTGCCACGGGGGCTAGAGAACATGAAGGCGCTGCGCGAGCTGAAAGCAGGAGTTCTCGATGGCGACGATGTTCCATGGGTTACACAAGAGATCGGCGAGCTGCCACGATTGCAGTTTCTACGTATCAAAATCGCGAGCAATCTTCAAACGGATGAGTTCATACAGGAGTCTTTGCCTACGCTTGCCACGTCCCTAAGCAAGACAAACACTCTCCAGTCGCTCGAGCTGTATTACTATGGGAGTGGAGCCAGTTTGGAGTTTCTCATTGATGTCTCGACGCCGCCACCACTCCTCAAACGCCTTTGGTTGTTGGGGCGCATCAGCCGACTGCCAGACTGGATCTCATTACTCCAACACCTCACAGAGTTTGAAATTGGATATACAGAGCTTGCCGGCGACCAGTTATTTGGTGTCTTGTGTAAGTTGCCCAACCTGCAGAGCGTCCGACTGTACGAAATTAAGTACAAAGACGGAGAACTGGTTATTGCAACCCCTGAACACAGCAGCTTTCCTGTGCTGAGGACCCTGAAGGTGATCCGATGTCCCACCGTGCTCACATTCAAGGAAGGCTCGATGCCAAGGCTCGAGACGCTTGTGCTGTCGTTTGCTGGGATGGGGGAGATGAGCATTGTCGGTGTCGACAACTTGGAGAACCTCAAAGAGGTCAAGCTCGGTGGCGAGAAAGACAACCCATGGATGGAAAGTGCAGTGCGGCAGCTCAAGACTCTATGCGAGTCCAAACATATCAAAGTTGTAGAGAACTGGAATTAGTGAGGTGTGCGCACCTTGATTGATTAGTAACTGCTGCTGCTCCTCTACGTCTTATACAGTCTTAAATAAGTGTTATTTTCCTTTCAACTGCATGTTTTTCTTAGCTGAATTCTCGATCGAGCAGCATTTTGTTGTACCGAATAAAACCGCTTGTAAGATACTGATCGAGTATTTCGAGTGATTTATATATTTCCTCTTGCTCTTCAGTACCATTCCAACGGAGCTGCTGCCTAAGACAACTAGCAGCCAACCGACAAACGAACAATAGTTTCTTTAGAGCTGGAGCTTTTGTACTTGGTTTATTCTGCAGTCGTTACAACGTACGCTACTTCATTTACCTCACATGTTGTATGTACACAAGCCACTGTAGAATACAGGTACCATCCTGCCATTGTAGTGCCAATCCCAAGCCCGGGTAAGAGCCGACATAAAAACTTAGCCACTCTTACGGAGATGAAACCAAAAGAACACTTGTTGAGGCGTAACCCTCCATTTCGATATGTTATTGAGTTTTAACCTTAACTCTAGCCTACCTCGATCAACTTGTTTGGAACTGTAAGCCTTTGTTGTTGTATTTGTTGTTGTTGTTGTATATAGCACTGGAGGATTAGGTTCATGCTCTTTTTCAAAAGCTCATTCATAGATATGTTTTCTGAATTACCAATACTAAGCCTCTAAAAGTCTTTGTTGCCGACACGCCATTTGTTTTGCGGTTTCATTGCAAATGGTGTCATCTAGAAACTAATTCCAGTGGCAAGTCACCTGGAAGCCTCAAAATCTTACATGCCAACGGAAGAAAAGCTGATGAATACATACTATGAGAAACTGTCCCTGACAGTCTGATGCAAACTACGGACTGTTTTCATGGCATACTAGCCAAGGTTCAAAACGAAAATAAGGCAGGCAGCTCCATTGGAATTCAAACATCAGGGAACTAGACAGAAAAGATCATCATGAAGCACCAAACTCATACCCATATTCCAACTTCTCCATCCTGCCATGGATGACAAGATAGCAGCTATAACCAGATACGTCAGCTGATATTACATTACAGGTCTAGCACAACATTTTTGAGATGTCGAATCGGGGACAACACACCTTCCTGGCACAAGTTTGCCCTTCCTGTAGAAAAAACCGTGGTACCGACAACCAATTTTTTTTTGAAACTATCACCGGGGGGGAGAATCCCCACCTGAATTTGATCTCGCTTCAAAAGAGACATGACAAACTGACCACGGTTAGGATCAGATTAGCTAGAGCTACCAAACAGTCTCTTACATGCTTCTAAGTTTTGCTCATGAAAGGATCATGACAGAGAGACAGCTACCAAGAGGAAGAAGCAAAAAGATAATCCAGGCTACATAATTTAGGTTCTACCGACAAGAACCCAGCATGTTAGTCAGATGAGATAAGCAACCCTCGATGACGCCTAAGGATGTTCAGAGATCAGAGTTCATGCCGTCCAGAAGAGATTTTCAGGACGGCCGGCTTTCACTTCTTGTGGACCCTGCAGTCCGGGGAGTTTGGCTCCAAGGGCGACAGCGGCAGCCTCGACGCGTCTGCGCTGTTGAAATCCATGGCCAGGCCGACCGGGCTCGTGTCCTTCAGGCTCGACGACTTGCGCTTCTGCTGCAACACAAAGAATGACATTGTTAATATAATCAATGTAGCCAGACTGACAGTAGGGTAATTCATGGTTTAGACTAATAGTTATACTGCCTGTGTGCATATTATATTAAATCAGTAAACGCTTGAGCTGTATGCTTGCCATTTTAATACCTTTGGAAGAGTTGATACCTTTGGAAGACACTACGGGAGAGTAGGCTGACGCCTACGGCCGAAACCTACGCCGACGGCCAAAGGTCGGGGCCGTCGGCGTAGACGGCTGGCTCGTCAGCCTTGGTGGTGGGCCGTCGGCGACCCAAAGCCGTCGGCGTAGCCAAACCTAGGCCGAGGGCCGCCGTCGGCGTAGATAGGCCGTCGCCGTAGGCCCATGTTAGGCCGACGGCCGCCGTCGGCGTTTACCGGGCCGTCGGCGTAGGCCTGCAAGGTGGGCCCGGGCGACGGCCGGCCGTTACGGCGTCAGCCCATCAGGGGCTACGCCGACGGCCCCGACCTTTGGCCGTCGGCGTAGACCCCGGGTTGTGTTTTTTTTGTTTTCGTTTTTATTTTCTTTTGTTTAACTATTTAATCTTATATTACTAATACTAATACATCAAATAATATTGGAAATGGAATTATAGTATATATCATCTCATTTCAACACTCGATATACGTATGCCTCTTTATTAATTCTTTTAATGTCTACTAATTAATACATAAAATAATATAATAACAAATTATAATACTAAATTAAAATATATTATGCTACTATTACTATATTAATATGTATGCTCCACAGTTGTACCTCGTGCGGAGAAAGCTATAAGAGTACACCGCCGGCCCCCTCCCGGCCGACCCTGGCCTCGCTCCCGGACTAAGCCGGGTTTCGGTGAAGAAAGACCGCCGTAGTACCGCATTAACTTGCATGTGATTAATTGTAGGGTATGTGTCCAAGTGTGGTGTAAGATCAATACATAAATGCAATGTCTAGCTCTTTGGTGTGACCATTTTCACATTCATGTGATAACACTATTCAAAGTCATGGACATGTAGGTGGAAATACACCCGTTTGCGGGTATTCCGGGGGCTACGAAAGGTTACAAGGTCCCAACCTTGTTTTCCATGTAGTTTTGTCCTAAACAAATCTTAACAAACCAAAAAGTACATTGTTGAAACATCATGCGGAGAAAGCTATAGGGGTAGACCGCCAGGCCCCCCTCCGAAGCAGGATGTCGCAGGTGAATAACCGCCAGAGCGTCGGAATCCCACAAAAATTTGCATGTGGACCTAGTTTATGTGTTCAAGTGTGGTGGAAGGCCCATAGATGCAAAACATAGATCCCGGGTGTGACCTTCTTCATACATGAATGCGATAACACTTGGAAAAAGATTTGTGCACACGTGTAGACGTGTACTACTCCCGGAGGTGAATGATCTTGTGCTGAAATGTGTCCAACCTTGCTTCTCCATGTATACATATGTGCTAAACAAGCACAGATGGAGACAAGAAGTCCATTGGTCCACCCTGGTACGACGAAAGCTATAGGGGTAGACCTGCTGGCCCCCCCGATCGTCTACCCCCCTAGATATTCTCCGGATGGGGGTAGCCCGATGGACATTTGTGTTGGGTTGTGTTTGGTTAGGTCATAGCTAGGGTCATTACAAACCATGTCTGTGTTCCGATGCCCTGATTAAGCTATCGGTGTTTCCTATGTATAAACCGGTACCGCGCGGGCCCGGATCGTGTGCCTCCCTAGCTAGATGCTTGCAAAGAGCAGAAAGGTTTGCTCCAGGGTGAAGATCTTGAGCAAGAGCAGGACACTGATGAGCCAGTGAAGAAAAGAGGTGGTTGTGGTGCTCAGCAGCCAAATATCACAGTTGATGGTATGAAGATGGTTGCAGAGTTTAAAACAACACAGAAGAAAACTGATGAACAAGGTGAAATGCATGTGTCCAACCTTGTGCATTTCCATGTACATATGTGCTAAACAAGCACAGATGGAGACAAGAAGTCCATTGGTCCACCCTGGTACGGCGAAAGCTATAGGGGTAGACCTGCTGGTCCCCCCGATCGTCTACCCCCTAGATATTCTCCGGATGGGGGTAGCCCGGTGGACATTTGTGTTGGGTTGTGTTTGGTTAGGTCATAGCTAGGGTCATTACAAACCATGTATGTGTTCCGATGCCCTGGTTAAGCTATCGGTGTTTCCTATGTATAAACCGGTACCGCGCGGGCCCGGATCGTCTGCCTCCCTAGCTAGATGCTTGCAAAGAGCAGAAAGGTTTGCTCCAAGGTGAAGATCTTGAGCAAGAGCAGGACACTGATGAGCCAGTGAAGAAAAGAGGTGGTTGTGGTGCTCAGCAGCCAAATATCACAGTTGATGGTATGAAGATGGTTGCAGAGTTTAAAACAACACAGAAGAAAACTGATGAACAAGGTGAAATGCATGTGTCCAACCTTGTGCTTCTCCATGTACATATGTGCTAAACAAGCACAGATGGAGACAAGAGCAGGACACTGATGTTCACGGACATGGGCTAACACTTAGTAAAATCGTCGATCTGTACGGCTCTACCGGTGTGAATAATGTGGTGAAATGTGTTCAAACTTGGTTTTCCATGTACATATGTGCTAAGCAAACATAGATAGATAAAAAAGTCCATTGGTCCATCCTCGTACGGAGAAAGCTATAAGGGTAGATCTGCGGGCCCCCCCGATCTAGGGTTTCGGAGGTGAATGACCGTCGGAGGGCCGGAATCATTGGAAAACCTGCATGTGGAGCTAGGTTATGTTTATAAGTGTGATTTAATGTTTGTAGATGGCATATGTAGGTCATGTGTCTGACGTTGTTCATGGACATGGGCTAACACTTAGTAAAATCGTCGATCCGTATGTGGAAACTCTCGGTACGGGTCTACCGGTGTGAATAATGTGGTGAAATGTGTTCAAACTTGGTTTTCCATGTACATATGTGCTAACCAAACATAGATAGATAAAAAAGTCCATTGGTCCATCCTCGTACGGAGAAAGCTATAAGGGTAGATCTGCGGGCCCCCCCGATCTAGGGTTTCGGAAATAAAAAAGAATAAAGAAATATTTGCTAAACAAAATATTTTATATGTACATATGTGCTAAACAAAATATTTTACATGCTTGAAAATATAAAAGAATAAAGAAAAAAAAATGAAAATGGACCTAAGCCGACGGCCTAGTCCGAGCTACGCCGACGGCCTGGCCGTCGGCGTAGGTCTGCGCCCCCAGATTCGGACACAAGACCCCCTGGTCAACCGTTCTCTCCCCCATCCCAAATCGAATCCCCACGCGCCCGAGCCCGACCGTCCGACCCAGCGCCGCCGCCGCCCGTCCCGCCGACCGCCCGTCCAGCCGCCGGCCGCCCGTCCCGCCGCCCGCCCGTCCAACCGCCGGCCGCCCGAGCCCCCCTCCAGCCGCCGCTCGCCGCCCTCCCCACCGGCCCCGCCGTGCCTCACCTCCACCCCTGCGGCACACGGCGTGGGAAGCCCGCCGCCGGAAGCCCCTCCCGCCGCTGCGGCACACCTCCCTCCGCCGGCCCCTCCCGCCGTCCCTCTCGTCGCCGAGCCACCTCCTCCACCGAGCCCCTTTCCACCCGCTCCTCCCGTTCCGCCCGTGGATGCCGCACCGTCTGACCCGGCTCCGCCCGCTCGCTCAAGCTGCTGCCGCCGACACGCCGCAGGCTTCCCACGCCGCCGCCGGAGACAGAGGACCAAAGTGAGCTCATGTGTCTAATTTTTTTCAGAAATGTATTCTATGTGTGCAATTTATTTGTGCCTATGAGTGGAAATGTGCAAATGTGTACAATTTTGCAGAAACTTTGTGCAATTTATTTGTGCCTATGAGTGAAAATGTGCCTATGTGTGAAATTTTCAGAAAATATATTGCCATGAGTGGAAATGTGCCTATGCAAAACATGAGTTGTCTATATTGTTCACATATAACATAAGTTTGACTATGCAGAAAAGTAAAATAGTAGTATATTGAGGACCAAAGTGACATGAATTTTTTTAGAGAAATGTCAAGTGTGCAGCACAATGGAGTGTTAATTTGCAAACTTAAATAAAAGTAAAATTTTGTTGTATGACATATAACAAAACTACTTATTCATCTTTATTATAACTCGTCTTAACTAAGAATATTTTGTTTGATATATTCGTCGCTTTGTTTGCTTTATCAATAGGGTAATCTCTCTGGAGTGAGGGTCGTCGGAAGTTTTGGTCCTTGATCACTCCATTGTTCGACTACCTCCTCTACAGCTGATCGTAACTAATGCACGATTCGTACTAAACTTGTAGGGAGCTGATCCCGCAGTGATGATGTCAGATGAGTTGAGATGTGTCTCCCAGGGTTTTAACAGTAAAGTCAACATGTATGAGAAGTATGATGTGAATGGGTATCGCTTCCATACAGAGGGCCACCAAAATAGTCGACCGGGTGCCAAAACTATAAATACCGGGGTCTTCACCAAGGGACAAGATGACTTTGATTACTATGGAAGGTTGCAGAACGTATACGAGCTGACGTTCAACACTGGGCCCGTAGAACTCAATCTCGTTGTGTTCAGATGCCACTGGTTCGATCCACGCGATGGACAGAGAAATACCCCTTCCATCGGGTTAGTTGAAGTTAGGCCTTCAAGCACCTATAGAGGATCCGATGTCTTTGTTGTGGCTCACCAAGCCAGACAACTTTATTACTTGTCCTACCCATGCCAAAAAGAAGTACTCCAGGGCTGGGAAGTCGTGTACCAGGTATCTCCACATGGCAAGCTACCCATGCCGTGCGATGAAGATTACAACAACATTAACCCTCAAACATACGAGGGAATTTTCTATCAAGAGCAAGAGAACTTTGGAGACTTTGGCTTAGAAGGCCTTGAGGACCTCGAGAACGATGCAGACACCCGTGGTGAGATAGTCACGGATCTAAACGACATAGATATGCTCACCAAGGCACATGAAAATGAAGAGCCTCAGAGTGATGATGATGACGAGCCTCCCGACGCTTTATACACACGTGATAGTGACAGTGATGAAGAGCCTCAGAGTGATGATGATGATGATGATGAGTATTAGTATTTATGTTGAAGAAAAGATGATGTTGATGATATTACTATGTATCTCGATACTATATGTATGTTATTTTGGATGTGCTATGATGAATTGATGATGATGTTATTTTGTATCTTGTTGATGTGCACATGCTATTTAAAATGCTCTATGTTCCATGACAATGATGAGTCTCCACCGTGCGAGGATCCCGATGCTCAGAGTGATGACTAGGGACAAGTATTAGTATTTATTTTCATCTTAATTGCATTGCGTCTTTATGCTTCTTAATTGCATTGCTTCTTTATGCTTAATTGTTTTCTTTTTTCTCAATGCAGGTGATTGGCCAATATGAGTAGTGGCAATGCATCACCTCAGTCCTTGCTTCAGGGGTTAAAGAAGATGAAGAGTGGAAGAGCAACCACCTCACGGTACGCTGCCGAGGAGGTAGGAGGAGGAGGAGGAGGGGATGCAGGCCGAGGACGAGGTGGACGTCCCCCGAGGTCGGACCGAGGAGGTACATTGCATCTTCCACTCTTCTTATGCTTGGTATTTATTTTTCAACATGCTTCTTAATTGTTTACCTTATCCGATTGCAGGAGTTCGAGGACGAGGTCGAGGACGAGTGCGAGGTACCATCCTTCTGAGTGACATACCCTCCGCTTCTGGCGACGTGGCTTCGCAGTCCGCGTTCTCAGAGTCTGGAGACGAGGAGATGGAGTCTCGAGGAGACGAGGAGATGGTGACTGCAGAGTCGGGGCCGTCGAGTACGTCGACGAAGAAGGCCAAGGTCCGTGGGGAAACAGAAGTCCCTCAGGTGGAGCCTGCCCCGGAGGATCGGATCCTCATTTCACCTGCCAGCCAGGAGTAAGTGGCTATAGTTTCATTTTGTTGACAACAACTTGGCATGTACTAATGTTTGATTCTTGTGCAGCAATTGGCATCATCCTGTAGGCGCTCGAGTCCCTGGCTGCATGCTTGGAGCTATTGTTAGGCAGTTTTGGCCGGGCTTCTACACCACCGATGACGGCACTCAGAAGCTAGCCACGACTTGGAAGCACTACGAGCTCGCAGCTTGTCCCCCCTACGGGAAAGCTTCTGACGCCGTGATCCACAAGTTTTGGGTAAGGCAAACTCATGACTCTCACATTTTTTTGTTCATAGTTCATGACCCCGACATGCTAACTCATGAATCTCAAACTTTTTTGATGCATGATTGTAGAGATTCTATAGGGTGATTCCGGAGGAGCAGGAGGCGGCGAACAAGACTTTGGGGAATCATTGCAAGAGGATATGCAATCAGCAGTTCTATAACCAGGGTAATACTGCCAGGAGTCAATACAACACGGCGGTATCAGGCAAGCCGTTGCCGAAGCATGAGATGGTCAAGTCACGAACGACGATGACCGCGGAACAGTACGACGAGGTATGTAAATTGTCGATGAGATTCTATGTTGATGCTAAGTTGCAATTGCAGTCATTTGTTCTTCACATGGCTATTGGTTTTTCAGGTTAGGCCCGATTGGGCGTTTGGCAAGGAGGATGCATGGAGGGCGTTGACTGCGAGGTGGCGCGGGGAAGACGAGGAGTGGAACGCCTTGAGCCAGCGGAACAAGGCGAACCGCGGCAGCGGGGGGACACACCGGGCGGGAAACCTCGGCAGCCAGCGCTACAAGGCCAAGCTGGTATGCACATACATTTATTTTCCCTCACGCCTATTCCCACATAACATATCTTTGGCGATGCAGGAGGAGAAACTAGGGAGGCCCGTCGCCTCATATGAGTCGTGGGATTCGATGAGGATGAAGAATCCCGATCTGTCCCAGCCTCAGCCCCAGCTTCCCGAGTACTTCGGCACTGCCAAAGAGGACGGTGATAAGTACCTCGAGGCGATGATCGCTTTTAACCCGGAGCTGGAAGACCCTAGAACCGCGGAGCCCGACGAGAGAGCGGTGGTTGTGTCGGGGGGAGGCCTTCAGCACGGCCGTCTGAAGGTTATGGACAAGATGATCCCGCGCACTCCCACTTTGAGCCTCACGCGGATCAAGGCTACCCTCGGCGCCGACGACCCCGCACCGCCTCCTCGACGACGGCCTTCCCAGCCTGGCTACGATGTAAGTTTCTCTCATTTCCATCCCTTCTCTGACAATACTACTTCCTCAGTGGCTTAGTTGATGAGATGGTCCAATTTATGTAATTGTAGGCTGCTTTAGAGGCGGCATACAAGGACCACAACGACAACTATTTGCTGGAGCTTGCGCAGTGGAGGCAGAGAGCAGAAATCCACGAGGCGTGGAAAGAGGAAAAAGAAGAGGTAAGTTCCAACCAATCTTTTTGCAAAAGATGACAAGTCTCACTTTTCATACTTTTGTGCAATGCCTGACATGTTAACTATCTTGCAGGCTATAGTCAGGGCTCTTCGTGCGGGAGTGCAGCCCGATATACCGGACCGACCTCCTCGACCCGGGCTTAGGCCAGAGTATTTCTCGAAGGATGAGTTCGCCAACAACATCTACTACGCCGGCTATACCCCGGTAATTTATTTGCCCAATCAACTTTTACCGCTTTCATGTGCCTTGGCGGTTGCTAACTATTGCTCAAACGTGTAGGGAACGGGAGCCTCCGGGACTGGACCCTTTGGTCGTGCTGGTGCCTCGCCGTCGTCGTCCCGCGCGGTCACACCGGTGCACCCTGGTCCCGGTGGTGGTGATGCCTCGCGCGAGAGCACTCCGGTTCATGGTGGCGCGGGATCACCTGCTTCCGGTGCTGATTCGACGGCGCCTCCGCGTCGTCAGTCGCCTATGCTCACGCGCGGAGACCTCGGTCTCTCCGGCTCGACTTCCTCTCCGGACGCGACGAGCTGAGGATGATGCTACGGCGGCCGGGTAGATGTCTCTTTGTAGATATGTTTCTTATATTCGGATGTTGTTATACTGCGTATGCTATACTATGTAGCTTGTGCATGTTTGGACTTGTTATGTACCCATACTATGTATCTTAGCTTGGATGTTTGATTGTTGTTATGCTATCTATGGATACGATGTTTCGGTAAATGCTCGGGTCGATGTGAATGTGCTTATATCAGTGCCTGTAAAGCTCTATAATAATCTAGAATATATTATGTATTTGTTGGAATTTCTATACGCAGGGAAATTTTAAAAACAAAAAAACAGGAAATATGGCAGGACCTACGCCGACGGCCAGGCCGTCGGCGTAGGCCTTATCCTGTGCCAAATGGCACAGCCTACGCCGACGGTCTGGCCGTCGGCGTAGGGCCTCTGCCCAGATCACACGAGGGGGCGACGCGTGGCCTTCCTGGGAGGGGACCTACCCCGACGGCCTGGCCGTCGGCGTAGACCCCAGGCCCGCCCACCCCACAGCTTGACACGTGGCTATCTAAGCCGACGGCCCGGCCGTCGGCGTAGAGGGCGACCAGGCCTAACGGCCGTTAAGCCCAGTGTGGGGCCCACTGGCTCTACGCCGACGGCCACAAAAGGCCCGTCGGCGGCCCGTATACGCCGACGGCCTGGGCTACGCCGACGGCCTTTAGGGCAACCCCGAGGAAACCCTGGCCCGACGACTATACGCCGACGGCGGCCGTCGGGGTAGGCCTACGCCGACGGCTTTAGGGCCTACGCCGACGGCAGCCGGCCGTCGGCGTACTGCCTACGTCCCGTAGTGAGAGTCCCCTCGCGGTGGCGCCGACGACGAGCTTTTCGACGGCGCCGCGCGAGACGAACTCGACGATCGACCTGGCCACGAGTCGCCGTGGCCGTCGTCCAAAACCACGTCCTTGCAGTGGATCTGCATGCACCATTACATCAAATTACCTGGTTATGCTCTCTGCATGCATGCACGAAATGAAGTCACGCACGGCACCCCTCACGTCTTTGCGCAAGCAGAAGATGCGGAACGGGAGGAACATCTCCTTGACGCTTGACGACGTGGACGAGAACGATGATGTTACCCACGAGCGCCTCCTCCACAGCCCACTTGAGTGCTCTTGCGCTGTTCTTGCCATTGTCCACGCACACCGCCAGCTCGACGGCACCTCTTCTTCCTCCAGATTCGGCGAGGATTCTTCACTTCAAATGGCTCTTGTAATGCATGGATTGATTATTAAGAACGCTACATTTCTGGCTTTTTTTAGTACTCCCTTCTTGGGTTTCAAAATATAGTGCGTCTTCGGTTTTTACTCTTCAACTTTGATCATAAATTTAACCAACAAGATTGATTGCGACGGGTATAAATTTTGCTTCCATAGCAGTCGGTCTCGTCAGTTAAATTTATGGTCAAATATTTTAAAACGGAGGGAGTAGCTCTCCGTTTCTTGGCTGGCTATGGATGAGAAGAGAGCATACATTATTTTGAAATAATAAACAACACTGAGATCATTATTTTGAAGTCCACTCTTTGGAGGTAATTGAAATATTTTTTGGAAATATTTGAATCACTTTTGTCAAATATAAAATCTTTTCATAAGTATATTAATCAAACTTAAATGAAATAATTAAAATCACTGTTTTGAAATAATTGAAACCCGTTCAGTTGTTTTAATATAGCTACCCCTCCGCCGCCCATCCCTCTCCCCTCCTCATCTGCGGCCGGCCACGCGCCTGCCTCTGCCCCTCTTCCTCCGTGCCGGCCACCGGTAAAGTCCGCCGCTGGCTCAGTACGGCCCTCCCATGCTATGCTATGATACCCCATTTCACTAATCTGATCCTACTACTGGGTGGGTGTATATTCACACACACTTGATGAAATCCTAAGTAAGAACAAACACTGCATCAACAAATGTCCAATACTACTCCAACATCATCAGAAAGAATATGTCCTATAATTATTAGTCACTAGCAATTGCACTAGCAGTCCTACTGGGTGGGTGTATGAATTGATGTTTCTTGACATGTTGCTTAGAGCTGGCCTCATGTCTTTCTTCCTTCTTCTCAGGGAGGGTTGTCCCCGAAGGTCTCGCCGACCCATTCAGGCTTCATTTGGTAGCTAGGGGAGCTATTCCCAGGGAACAGATGCCTCGGGTGAAAATTATCTTCCGCAAAACTAATCCCCGTGGAAAAACTACATCATCCTTTGGTTGACGAGGATAATGGGGGAACTCTAATCCAGGGAAAGAAAACTGAAGTAACTAGATCTTAGACACAGCGCTGGCAGTAAGAGCTGAGGGACGGAGGGGGGAGAGGGCGGCGTCGCTCCGATGAATACTCTCGCTCGGATCGCTCAGTTGCGAGACGAGGCTTTTCTCCCCGATCGGTGGAGGCGTGGAAATCTCAACCGGGGAAAGGCCAGGGAAAGGCCGTGCGCCAGGAACCAAATGCCTCGGTAGGCTTCCTCGGTTTGATTCGGCCCGAGTTTTTCTCGCCCGGGGAAAGAAGGGGGATCCCGGGAGGATCCCTGGTTACCAAATGAGCCCTCAGTGACAACAGTCACCAGGGTGCCACTGTGAAGTGTATGATGAGGGGCTCAAGCGGGGCCGTGCAGCCAGAAGGTCCAGCTCATTGGAGTTCTTCTTCAGATGCTGGCCTTTTTGGTGCATGCTTTTTCTGCTCTTGGACTACACCCACCATAGATAGCACCCTGTATCGAGGCTTTGCAGTAAGAAAGATGCTATAGTTCACTCCATATGGTAAGTTTGAGTTTATTCCATAGTTTTAAATAGCGGGCTTTGTCAAATAGCGTTGGCCTTTCAAAACAGCTATAGCGGGGCTATAGCGAGACTATAGCCGGCTATTTTAAATCTTTTTCACACAATTGTACATGAATAGCGGCGAGCATCATTTAGCGGCACCCTGGTCAAACAGCCATAGCGGAGCTATAGCTGGGCTATAGCAGGCTATTTAAAACTTTGGTTTATTCCCTTAAACAATCAATCAGTCCATTCACATGAATGAAGTAGGTAAGGCCGGAGGAGAATACTTGCGTTGATGTAATGAATTTGGTAGCCTCGTGGATGATTATTCTGATGATGTTACTTGATGAAAATCTGTCAACAAAAATTTGATGGTATTGTAAGACAACAAGACCCTATAAACGAAAGACCCTATAAACTTGGTCTGAAGAATTAATAATATTTACTAGTCGCCACCACACTTGAGTGGCATCACTTAATCTTATCAAGATTCAGAGTTTGGAGGCAACTCTCGCTTGACCTCATGCCTTGAATTGCTCTTGCTTGACATTTTGCTCACAACTGTCCCCTCTGGTGTCTTTCTTCTCGGGTCCAGCAGGTCCCCAAAGGTCACGATCCCATGAACAGTCGTCGGCCGCCACATGATCCCCACACGAGGACAGTCGCCCAAGGACACCAGAGCCCCGCCGCCGCCGGATCTGCGAGGGCTTTGCCCAGCGAGGTTCATGGGGCGGCGGCGAGGGAAGGAGAAGCACGGGGTGGGGAAGTGCCACCACCCGAGTCGCCCCAGGGGAGACGAGGCGGGGGCCTGGGAGGGGGTGGAGGAAGTTAAATTCGTAAACGCTGTTTTGAAATATAGCACGCTATAACTTGTGCATCATTTGGAGAAGGACATTGCTATATTTTATAGTGAGCTATTTTATTTTTTCGTTGTTTTGTAAGTAACATCTAATATGGAACTGAGAGAGAGAGAGGGGTAGGAGCTTTATTCCTTTTCACTTTCCTTTGCGTGTAGATAAGGATGATTCGTTTCTCTTTAATAGAGAGTGGAAACATGTAATATTGATTCTATTCCTTTCTTGTACTAGTGGTAGTAACCCTGCCAGACCAAGAATGTTTGCAACGACGTACATCAATTATTGATGGCAAGCAATGGTTGGAAACGTAAACGGCTGAGTCACTCAACCCAAGGGAGCCGCGGAGTTGAAGATAATAAAGAGAGAAGACGGGTTTGCCCGCGTGACAGTGAGACGAGCATTTGTCATTTGCGTTCTTTCTCCTCCAACCAACACCAACCAAGAGCGAGCAAGCAATCATCGAGCGAGAATGCAGAGCGCGGCAATGTCCGTGGTGAGCACGTTCGGCCAGGTCCTGCTGGAGGAGCTCCAGGAGATCCACGGCGTCGGCGACAAGGTCGTCCACCTGCGCGACGAGCTGGCCACCATGAACGCCCTGCTCCGCGTCATCTCCGAGGCGGAGCAGGGCTCCGTCGACCACCTCGTCCGGGAGTGGGAGAAGCAGGTGCACGACCTCGCCTACGACGCCCAGGACTGCGTCGACAACTACTCACTCCGCATGGTCCGCCGCCCCGTCCCACGCCCGTCACCGCCGGCAGATGATTCTTCCAGTTCCACTTCCACCACCTTGGTTGGCCGGTTGGTTAGACGAGGGTCACGAGGCACCTCCTACTGGGGCAGGTACCTGGTTGCCCACGCCAGGCGGACGGCCAGGTACCCGTATGAGAAGCTCGTGCTGCAGCGCGCCGTCGCCTCTGACATCAAGGACCTCCTTGCCCGTACCACCATGGTCAGCTAGCGCCGCGCTCGCTACGGCATCGACCGGGCAACACTGCCAAGAGCTGCCTTCTTGGCCCCTGTCTCGGGGGCGTCTATCTCCGCGAATTCCCTTCGCCGTGCCGACAACCCTGATCAGTTTGTCGGCATCACGGAACAGGCCAAACACCTGGCCGACAAGATCAAGGAGGTCAAGGATGACAAGAGTCTCAAGGCGTTCTCCATTGTGGGGTTCGGAGGGCTGGGGAAGACAACCCTGGCCATGGAGTTGTGTCGGCAGCTAGACGCCGACTTCCCCTGCCAGGCGCAGGTGTCCGTGTCACAAGCATTCGATGTCCAGAAGGACATGCAGGGACTGCTGGCACGACTGCTCCAGCAGATCCTCAAGAAAAAACCAGACGATGATCAAGCCAACCCGGCAACAACGGTGGAAGAGCTGTCCATAAAACTCAAGGAGCTCCTCAATCAGAAAAGGTATCGACTACCGTACCGTCCCAAATAGTTTTTTAACTCTGCTCAATACCAATTCTTTATTGTAAATATACGAGTGGGCTACTTGTAACTTGCTTCAAATCAAAATTTGCGTAAGTCGATTTTGTGGACAAGGGGAGGTGCGCGCAAAGCTCGGATGCCGGGTTCAGGGGGATGGGGGGGGGGGGGGGGGGGGTCACCGGAGCCGGAGAAGAAGGCGAGGATTAGTGGAATGGCCGGGGACCGACGGTGAGGGTTAGGTTGAAAAAGATTGGAAAGTTTCAGTAGTTTTTTTTTTGTTCTTTGTCTACGAATTTTCAATTGTCATAAAAAATGCTCCCCATCAGCTATTTTTCATGACTTCTTCACAATGTTTTTCCATTGAAATCTGAAGAATCACTGCCCTTGGTTTCCTCATCTTCAAAGAAAAATTAACATTTCAGTACACTATTGAAGAACATAGACAAAAAATCTTAAACTGCCATTTGCAAAGAAACCAAAAAAAAATTTCTGTGAAAAACAAACAAACTATACTTAGTTTGCTGTAAATGTTGTTGGTATTTCATTTTGAACAACTATCTATAATTCTAGTTTTGCATGTACATAATTTTCTAACTCCAAGCATGTATATGTCCAATTAAACTAGGTATCTCGTTGTGATCGATGATGTATGGAGCCTACCGGCCTGGGAAGCTATCCGCATCAGATTGCCAGAAAATAATTGCTGCAGTACAATCATTGTGACAACTAGGATAGAGGCGGTGGCCAAGGCATCTAGTGTCTACTTTGTCCATCATATGAAGCCCCTTGAACAAAAGGATAGTGGGGAATTGTTCATGAAGAGAGTATTTGGCTCCATGGCTGGTTGCCCGAATGAACTGAAAACATACATGGACACTATTTTGAAAAAATGTGGTGGGATGCCGTTGGCCATCATTAGCATCGCGAGCCTTCTGGCAAGCTATACTTCTACCGAGGGCATAATGATGTGGGAAAGAGTTTCTAGATCAATTGGTTCTCAGTTGGAGAGCCACCCTACCCTCGAGGGAATGAGGCAGTTGATTACACTCAGCTTTGATTACCTGCCTCATCATCTCAAGACTTGCATGGTGTATCTGAGCATTTTCCCTGAGGATTATGTGATTACCAAGGTTAGGCTGCTATATAGGTGGATTGCTGAAGGCTTGGTCACTGAGAAGCGGGGGTTGACTTTCTTGGAGGTTGCAGAAGAATACTTCGATGAGTTGGTAAGTAGGAACATGATTCAATTAGACAAGACATATGGACAGGAGGAGGGGTGCCGGGTTCATGACATGATCCTTGAGGTCATGGTGTCCAAATCTGAGGAGTGTAACTTTGTTAGCTTGGTAGGGCGGCAATATGGAGGAATGTCGCATGAGCATGGCAAGATTCGGCGCCTCTCCATCCATGATAACGACCATGATGAGCAGAGGCCCAAAAAAGTTGAGCAGCATCATGCGAGGCATGGCTTTGAGGCAATGAAGTTACAACATGTCCGGTCACTGACCACATTCCAGTGCAATGATGGCATCAGCAAGCTGCTGGATCGTCTAGGTGAGTTCAAATTGTTGAGGGTACTTGACCTGGAATATTGCATGGCCGTGAAAGACAAGCACATGAGAGATGTCTGCCGGCTGTATCTTCTCAGGTTCTTGAGCTTGAGAGGTACAAACATCACAGTAATGCCTCGTAAAGTTGGCAATCTAGAGCACTTGGAGACTCTTGATGTAAGATACACAGGCATCATGAATCTGCCGCAAACTGTGACAAAGCTGAGCAAACTAGAGCGCCTAAATTGCAATGACTGGATTCTGCCACGGGGGCTAGAGAACATGAAGGCGCTGCGCGAGGTGGACATGGGAGTTCTCGGTGGTGACGATGTTCCATGGGTTACCCAAGAGATCGGCGAGCTGCCACAATTGCAGTTTCTACGTATCAAAATCGAGCTGCCACAATTGCAGTTCATACAGGAGTCTTTGCCTAAGCTTGCCACGTCCCTAAGCAAGACAAACACTCTCCAGTCGCTCGAGCTGTATTACTATGGGAGTGGAGGCAGTTTGGAGTTTCTCATTGATGTCTCGACGCCGCCACCACTCCTCAAACGCCTTTGGTTGTTGGGGCGCATCAGCCGACTGCCAGAATGGATCTCATTACTCCAACACCTCACAGAGTTTCAAATTGGACTTACAGAGATTGCCGGCGACCAGTTATTTGGTGTCTTGTGTAAGTTGCCCAACCTGCAGAGCGTCGAACTGTACAAAATTAACTTCAAAGAGGCAGAAGTGGTTGCACCCCCCGAACACAACAGCTTCCCGGTGCTGAGGATTCTGGATCTGACCGAATGTTCAACCGTGCTCACATTCAAGGAAGGATCAATGACAAAGCTCGAGACGCTTTTGCTGAGCTTTCATGGCATGAAGGAGATGAGCATTGTCGGTTTCGAGAACTTGGAGAACCTCAAAGAGGTCAAACTCTATGGCGAGGAAGGCAACACATCAATGGAAAGTGCAGTGGAGCAGCTCAAGACTCTATCCGACTCCAAACAGATCAAAGTTGTAGCGGACTGGGATTAGTGAGGTGTGCGCACCTTGATTGATTAGTAACTGCTGCTGCTCCTCTACGTCTTATACAGTCTTAAATAAGTGTTATTTTCCTTTCTGCTGCATGTTTTTCTTAGCTGAATTCTCGATCGAGCAGCATTTTGTTGTACCGAATAAAACCGCTTGTAAGATACTGATCGAGTATTCCGAATGATTTAGATACTGATCGAGTATTCCGAATGATTTATATATTTCATCTTGCTCTTCAGTACCATTCCAACGGAGCTGCTGCCTAAGACAACTAGCAGCCAACCGACAAACGAACTATAGTTTCTTTAGAGCTGGAGCTTTTGTACTTGGTTTATTCTGCAGTCGTTACAACGTACAGTACTTCATTTAGCTCACATGTGTATGTACACAAGCCACTGTAGAATACAGATACATCCTGCCATTGTAGTGCCAATCCCAAGCCCGGGTAAGAGCCGACATAAAAACTTAGCCACTCTTACGGAGATGAAACCAGAAGAACACTTGTTGAGACGTAACCCTCCATTTTGATATGTTATGAGTTTTAACCTTAATTCTAGCCTACCTCAACTTGTTTGAAACTGTAAGGCTTTGTTGTTGTAGTTGTTGTTGTTGTTGTGTATAGCACTGGAGGATTAGGTTCATGCTCTTTTTCAAAAGCTCATTCATAGATACTCCCTCCGATCCATAATAAGTGTCGCTCATTTAGTATAAAATGAGCGACACTTATTATGGATCGGAGGGAGTATGTTTTTTGAATTACCAATACTGAAGCCTCTAAAAGTCTTTGTTGCTGACACGCCATCCGTTTTGCGGTTTCATTGCAAATGGCGTCATATAGAAACTAATACCAGTGGCAAGTCACTTGGAAGTCTCAAAATCTTACATGTCAAAGGAAGAAAAGCTGATGAATACATACTATGAGAAACTGTCCCTGACAGTCTGATGCAAACTACGGACTGTTTTCATGGCATACTAGCCAAGGTTCAAAACGAAAATAAGGCAGGCACCTCCATTGGAATTCAAACATCTGATACTGCAACACCCCCGACCCCCGACCTAGGTCGTCCCTGCCGCTCCCGCGAGCGGCGGCGGCGCCCACCCCCCCCCCCCCACCTACCCCCGCGCAGCCCCCCCCTCCCTCGCAGCCGCCAGCGCGCGCCGCCGGGCAAAGCCCGGTTGGCTTCGGCAGCGGCGAGGCTTCCTTCTCCTCGTGCGCGGCGGGGCTATCACGGGGCAGCCTCCCTATGCGGCGGCGTGGAGGGCTCCGAGCTGGCGGCGGCTTCGAGCGGCGGCGCGGCCCCAGATCCGTCTGGACGCGTTCTTCTCCGGCGGCTGGCCTGGCCAGGGGGCGACGGCGGGCCTAGCCAAGGGGTCGGCGTGGTGGTGCTCGCCCTCCTCTGGTTGCTCTCCCGGGGTGCGGGGTGGCCGGGACTCCCTCGGCTGGATCTGGCCATGGGAGGTCCACCGCTCTTGCTGATCCCGGTGATCCCCATCGGAGAGGTGTTCGCGGGGTTCGTGGGCGGCATGGTGGTAGTAGTGCGTGCCTGGCGGGTCAGCGACGGATCTTGGCGCGGCTGCCTATGGCGGCGGTGGCCTTGCCGGTCTGTCTTGTGAGGCGGCGTGGGCTGAGGCGGCTTCGGTGGGAGTTGCGGCGGCTCAAGATGGCGGTAGCGCAGGCGGTGCAGGGTGGTGGTGGCGTCATGCCTTCTCCTCAAGATGTCCCAACGATGCGCGGGGTTGGGCGGATGCCGCCGCATGCGCCTCGGGGATGGGACAAATTTGGGGTCCGTACTCGGGGGGGTCAGTTCGGAGCCCGGGGCGGATCGGAGCTTGCTCTCCGGGTAGGTGTGGCTGAGCTTGGCCCGGGAGGTGCCCCGTTGTTGGGAATGTGCCCTAGAGGCAAATAAAATATGTTTTATCGAGCATATTCCATTAGTTCATAATACGTTTGATACTATGCTATAACTGTAAGTATAATATCTTTGGGGAGCTTATGGATAGGGCATTTAAACATTAGGGATTTAAGCCTCCCCCAAGCTTGAGCGATGCTCTCTCCGTCGCGAGACCTAAAGTTATAGATGTAATTCCTGTCTCGATGAACTTCATGAAGAGGGTAAAACTTTGTATAAAAGAGAGACATAAGCTCTGCCCAATTAAGAGAATGTGAGTTATCGAGGAGCTTATACCAATCTGAAGCTTTGTCCGTAAGCGATATGGAGAATAAGTTCTTCATAACGAACTCCAGTGACACACCTGCAAGCTTGAATAATGAACATAGTCGTGATAAATATAGCAAGTGTTCACCTGGATGTCTGTCTCCTACATAGCAATTAGCTAAGACGTAATCGATAATACCAGATGGTATCTTATAAGGCACAATTTCAGCAGGGGCAGGAGTGACTACCTTAGTTGTGGGGCGGTGTTGGGAAACGTAGTAGAAAACAAAAAATTTCGGCCTACGAATCAAGAACCCAAGATCATCCAAGAAGATTGCATACAAGGTTTTAGGTCATGGCTCACCAACCGATGTAGCGGAAGTAGAGTTGGTGAAGCTCGTGGACATAGTGGAAGTAGATCTCGCAAGTTCTCCCAGGAACAGTCCCTCGATCAATCCCACGAACAAGTCCCGCGATCTAGTCCCACGGACAAGTCCCATGAACAAGCTCCTCGAAGAAGGGTCAAAGGTACGACCCCTCCATTAGTATCCACACATCCCGTAGCAGAAATCCAGCAGCGCTCCGCCGTCCAGAGATGAACGCCACATAGAAAACTAGAGGGAGAAAACCCTAACGGATTCCGATCTAGAACAGCGTCTAAATCGGGGTCTAAAAGTGGAGCAACGGGGTTTAGAGGAGGGAGGGTGGCGCATAGGCCTTGGGGACAAGTTGTGTTGCGCCCCCACCCCTCCCCCACATTATATAGGTGGCCAAGAGGCCCTTGGGGCGCAGCTCAAAGGGAATTGGGAGTCCAACTTGGACTCCCAAGCCTTCCAAACCTTACCACACCTTCCCACCGGAAAACTGCCATAATGGGTTTTGGTATTCCCACCTGGAGGAGGTTTCCTTCCCCTTGGTGCGCCCCCACCCCCTTGGCCGGCCAGGGCAGCCTAGGTGGCTTGCCCCCAAGGCTAGGGGCGCAGGGGAGTGGGTGGTACTGCCCGGAACCTTCCGGAACCTTCTAGAAGCTTCCAGGACCTTCCGGGACCTACCGGGACTGTTTCGGGACATTTCAGACACTTTTGGAGCACTTCCAATACCTTCCGGAACCTCTAGCGAATATTCCGGAGCCATCTAAATGGGTTTCAGAGCCATCCGGGAAAAGGTTATTATGTCCGGTGAACACAACATATTGTTTAAGTTGTCCACCGATCACCGAAACTATTCCGGTTGATCGTAAACTTTCCCATTACCATTTTCATATGTTCCGGAACCACCTGGGACTACTCCAGAGTGATCCGGACATATCCTTAAATACCCAAAACTACTTTTGGTGCCCTTATGAACTATTTCATAAATCCCCGGAACTACTTCCGGTACCCGTATGAACTATTCTGCTTTGCTTCCACTAAACCTTCTACCATACTAGTATTCTAACAGACCACTGCTCGTTAAGTGTGTGACCCAATAGGTTCGGTATAATGCGGACATGACTCAGAACATCTTCCGGACATAGGTCAACAGCCTTTTGTCAATAGCCAATAATCAACAGCAGAGCCATGGACACCCATGTTGACTCCCGCACATACACGAAGAAACTTCGAGTGAACCATTATGTTTAGTCATGTACCATTCCCTTTGCTTCGCGATATATGACAAAGTTAGAGGAGAGAAGTTTGGCACCCATGTGTAACAACTTTTGAACACAAGCCACTCGTTATCATCTTTGCTCGTTTGTCCCTTTTCTCGTTATCGTATTCCGGTATCCCCGTGACTGAATCACAATGCGTCTGGCCAGACTATAATGGATACCGTCATACCGAGTGGGCCCGAAGTGAATATCTTCTTCATCGTGAAGGAGCAAATCCCATTCTTGAACTATCACAGTCACTAGCCACACCATCTGACATACCCAGAACTTATTTTACTACTTCCCATTTACGGGAGGATTCATCTAAGAACCAAAGCATGTCTTCCTGTGTGAAGCAACTCGATACTCTCATGGTCTAAGGAATTACGTATATGATAACATTTCATGATATGACTTATAACGTAGTTACGATGTGATCTCTAAGTATATCATTCAATACTGGGGTCGGTTCAACATCATTGTTCTGCTAACAATATGTTCCCATTGCTACTGACATCCTTGTTACAAGAACAATGTCCATGATTAAGAAAACGTAATCATCAGTTAGCACATGAGCTGGTCTTAGAGGCTAAACCAGGAACTCTTGGTGTTTACATTTCCACACATGCAAATGAGTTTTCTTCTGAATCTCACAGTCAGGGTCATTGCAATTATAGCACAAAAATATAAACATTAATTATGAACGTGGAAATATATATATAATAACATTTTATTATTGCCTCTAGGGCATATTTCCAACAGTCTCCCACTTGCACTAGAGTCAATAATATTGTCAGTGCTTGAGCACTTTACACCTATGGCATACCGGTGTAAGAAATGCTTCTTTTGTGGTATAGACCTCATCTTCGGATCTGACGTTTCAGGCCCGTTTGTATCTTGCATATCTTCGTGTTTTCACGCTATCATAAAACTCACTAATTTTATCAGTTTAGCTTTGTATATGTTTGAATCATTTGGCAGGACCTTGGTTCCTTTAGAATAAGTCATGAAATCATTCGTCAATGTTCCATGAGCTTCAAGCATCTAGGAAACCATACCATGTTCATAAATGAATTTATGATTCAAAATACCCTCCTTGTTACTTCTTTAAGCAACAATATACTTAGCCTCTGTTATAGAATTCGCCACAGTATCTAACTTTAACACAGTTCCTTCATACTGTGCCACCCTTATGTGTGAAACACATAATCCCAATTAAAATCGAAAATCGATCGGAGTAAGTATGAAGACTGAATTGGTGTAACTATTTACATCAAAAATTCAGCTGGTGTAACTCATTACAACGAGCTCTTCATTCTCTCCATTTTCCGAGAAACAAATCTTATCTATCATAAGTTTAACTTTTCACTGTTTGTCCAATGATCAACATATTTATCACTTTGGTATCTTGCTCACAACCTTTTGGAGCGTTGGACATATCTGGTCGTTTTACATATTATGGTGTACATGATTAATCCAAACACACAGGTGAGTGGAATTCAATTCACGTGTTTTTGCTTATCTGTGTTCATGAACACCGATTTCCGCAAACAACTTTTCACCGTGACCTCGGCAAGAACATTCTTCTTGGCGTTTTCATACTAAACTACTTTAGTATCATGTCAACATGTAATGTTGGTCTTAGCATGATCAAGCACTTACTATCTACATAGATCATTGTGCTCAATCCTAATGCTATATCAGCCCAAATTCTTCAATTGAAAACTATTTCCAACGAAGTCCTTATTCGTGTCAAGAAATTTATATCATTTCCAATCAACAATATGTCATCTACATAAGGTTTTAGAAATATCATTCAGCTCCCACTTACTTTCTTGAATATTCAAGCATTTTCGTTATTCCTGATGACAACAAACTCTTTTTGGCAATTTCATCATAACGAAAATTCCAACTCCATTGTGCTAGCTTCAGTCCATCACTGGACATCCAAGGCTTGCATCTATTTTAGCATCCTTTGAATCGACAAAACATTCCGGTCGTATCACATATATGTCCTTTGTTATTTTTCCGTGTAGGAACGTTGTTTTGACGTTCATTCTACCATATCCTATAAATGAGATATGTAGTAATTGCTAATATAACCCGAACTGACTAAAGCATCTCTACGGTCGACACTATTTCGCCGTAGTCAACCTTTGAACTTGCTAGAAAACAATTTTCCAACGAGTTGAGCTTTATGGATAAAACAATTTCATCCGAATCAATTATAGATCCATATATATATTCTTCAGACTTTTAGTCTTTCCGAGGGTCTACCAAGTTCAAAACTTGACTTACTTCCATGGATACTATCTCGGATTATTTGGCATTTAGCCAAATCCCGGAGTCAGGGCCCATCAACGCTTCTTTGTATATCACAGGTTTATCATTGTCGAACAACAATATCTCGTTTTACATATCATGAATGTTTGTACGATTTTTGTCTAACCTGTGTGGTTCAGCTGCGCACTCCTCTGAAGATTCAACAATCTTTGACAAGTTGCACTGTCCTCCCACTCACTCTTTTGTAAGAAACTATTTTTCTTCAAAACACATTGTTCTTAACAGCAAACAGTTTTGCTTTTGTGTAGTGATAGAGGAATACCAAAACTTTTGGCATAACCTTAACAAAGTAGCACTTATCTGATTTGGGGTTTTGAGTATGTCAAACATATGCCTCATATACCCAAATTTTAAGAAAAGACAACATGGTTTTAACAGTCCATACCACATCTAATATGGTGTCATTTCAACAGATTTGATGGTGCTCTTTTCAGTGTAAAAGCTGTAGTCACTAACGCATAACTTTAATAAGTATAATGGCAAATTGATAAACGTCATATTTGATCTTACCGTGTCATACATGGATTGATTACATCTCTCGAACACTTTACTCATAGTGGTGTTCCGGGAGACGCAAGTTATGACACTTCTTCACAACTCATCAGACGTTCGCTAAACTTGTAACTCAAATATTACTTTCTACAATCTAATTTGCAGAAACTTTATTTTCTTGTTACAATGAATTTCTATTTCACTCTAAAATTCCTTGAACATTTCAAAGATTTCAGACGTATGTCTCTATTGAACAGATATCCACATATCTACTTCAACTCATGAGTGAAGATAGGGAATCCACTACACACAACTACACTTATTGGACTACACACATCATCATGTATGATTACCAATGGTTTAGTTGCCCGTTCTTGTATGGCCTATTAACGGTGTTTTAGTCACATTAATTCGAGACAAAGATCGCAAGCGTCATGTGATTCATAATCATATGACTCGAAAGTCCATCACTTATGGAAATTCTTCATGCATGTTATGTCACTTGTGATAAACGGCAGTGCCACATCTATGTGGTATTTCTGTTAGTCTTGCGACGTTTAGCGTTAGTGTTATGAATGTTTAGTATTATTATCAAGATTCATAACATACACCCTATTCATAATGGAAGTATGACCTTTACGTTATTCATAGCTTTGAACAACTCTCTTGCAACAAACATGATTCAAAATGATGTTTTGCAACAAGGCTAAAGTGTAGTAACAATTTACTCAACTCTAAAATGAATTATGAAGATAATCATAGAGTCAACACACGGTATAGTAAACCTTTTACCGTGTTCCTGAGCGTGTCAAAACTCATCATTAGCTAGTCATAAAGGCCGTAGTATTTCTTGCATCGAGTTGCAACAATATGCAATCGATGTGATATTCCGGTGATCAACAGTTTAATCACAATATTCAGAATCCACAATTAATTGCTTAATCATGATTCCCAAGAATTACATCTCTTGACCAGCAATTAATTCATCTATAACTCCGTATGACTATCATTTCTGAGCTGGTTATTCCAGTCTTCTTTTGTTTTGCCTTTATACGTATCATAGTTCTATTTCCAATGTCACTCCTACTCACAGAAGCTCACATATGATCAAGGATGGCGCAGGCCATGGACTTTCCGGCGTGTAAGTCTTACTAACACCATATGGAACTTCCTTTCCCTTAATCCTCATCATCATATGATCGGTGTTCTTCTGGATCCCACACTTATCAGTTTTGTTTGAGCATAATGAACATTTTCACTAACGCTTACAATCAGACATTGTACTAGATATCTTATATCCTACATCAATTGTCTTATCACTGAAAACAATTTTCCAGTTCCATGAATATAACATAACTATCGCAAACGTTTCAAAGTTCGGGTTTCATGGTGATTACGACAATACACTTAGCTGTGGTGGAATTCTAGCCTTTTGGATTATGTACATAAGTCACATCATCCATTGCATTAGCGGGAGAGCATCGAAAATTAGCGATAGGACATGGTCCTTCTCGGCACTATTGAGGATAGTCCTCACAATACGGTACCAATCGTAAAGTTTTTACCAGATAAAACAGTTAATCAAAATCAATTGGGAAGGTGGTAATGCGAGCCATTATTCTACAGCGATAATGCAAATACTAAGACTTTGTTCATAATTAAGTTGCACTTGTGATTAATCAATTTAATTACTAAGTGCGCTCCCACTCAGATCAATATCTCTCGTAATTGATGCTGGAGTGATTCAAGATCCGATCCAATCGTCCGCCATTGATGTGACATCACTGATGACTTAGATTGGACCGGTAGGCCAACTTGCCAATCACAACACATGTGATTCTTGTTCATCTTTCGATGGGCGTGTTCCGGTAGCAAACTTTTATCCAAACCGTCAAGACAACCAAGTGTAATGCGCTGTGTGTTCTTTTAACACACCCGCCTTTTATGCGTCACACACGTGTGCACCCATGTGACATGACCTGCTCCGATGTGAAACATAGTATAGACGGTGCTACAGTTGGAAAAACACTATCAACTTGATATTGTTTTGCGAGAGATCACCCTAATAAAACACGACTACCGCGCATCAAACAAGGGTGCATCAAAAGGATAAACATCACAGGCAGTTCATAAAATTATGTGATATGATATAGCCCTTTGCTTCGTGAAGTCTTCGTAGTCTTCACGCCGTCGTGGTAGAAGTCACCGCGTCCACCAACTTTCTCCTTGGCGCCGGGAACATCACCACGGCTTCCGGCATGTGCGTCGGGGTCCACCTCCGCATCGTAGATCATCACCTTGCATCTATCTATTGCTTTTCCTCGAGCTAATAAACAGTTCTGGCACGCAGGCCATAATTAAGTGACAACCATATGACTCTAGTCATCATGCCGTACCACGACACGCAGGTCGCGAATAAATATTACATAACATATAACATCTCATACAAACACATTGCAAATCTTGAAGGCTATACCACATCACATGCATACTCTGCAAAAACGAGTTAGATCGCCATCTACACGGGTTGTTGCAACTTTTATCGTGGTTGTTAAGCAGGTTTACAAGGCAAACGAGAAACCCTAGATAAAACAAAACACGATACTTCTTTTGTTGCTAGTTTAACATACGGGGTGCGTGCAGCAACTAATGCCACAAGCCAAACTTCGTTCAACGCGTGACCCCCGTGTGGATTTCAGTTCATAAAATCCACAAGCCCCTCCATGTTAAATCTTCTATTGCGAGATTAAGATGAGATCCAAGGAGTTTGATGTAGACCATGATCAGGCAACCAGCATACTGAAAGCAGCATAGAGGGATCGATGGAAAACTCAATCCTTGTAGCAAAATCTCAACATGCCATCAAGCATAGAAAAAATCACATGACAGGGAAGCAACAAGAAAATCAATGCCTCATATCACACATATGATCTAGACCTAAACATGCATCTAATCAAGGATCGCTCATGATACCACTGTTGGGAAACGTAGTAGAAAACAAAAAATTTCGGCCTACGAATCAAGAACCCAAGATCATCCAAGAAGATTGCATACAAGGTTTTAGGTCATGGCTCACCAACCGATGTAGCGGACGTAGAGTTGGTGAAGCTCGTGGACATAGTGGAAGTAGATCTCGCAAGTTCTCCCAGGAACAGTCCCTCGATCAATCCCACGAACAAGTCCCGCGATCTAGTCCCACGGACAAGTCCCATGAACAAGCTCCTCGAAGAAGGGTCGAAGGTACGACCCCTCCATTAGTATCCACACATCCCGTAGCAGAAATCCAGCAGCGCTCCGCCGTCCAGAGATGAACGCCACATAGAAAACTAGAGGGAGAAAACCCTAACGGATTCCGATCTAGAACAGCGTCTAAATCGGGGTCTAAAAGTGGAGCAACGGGGTTTAGAGGAGGGAGGGTGGCGCATAGGCCTTGGGGACAAGTTGTGTTGCGCCCCCACCCCTCCCCCACATTATATAGGTGGCCAAGAGGCCCTTGGGGCGCAGCTCAAAGGGAATTGGGAGTCCAACTTGGACTCCCAAGCCTTCCAAACCTTACCACACCTTCCCACCGGAAAACTGCCATAATGGGTTTTGGTATTCCCACCTGGAGGAGGTTTCCTTCCCCTTGGTGCGCCCCCACCCCCTTGGCCGGCCAGGGCAGCCTAGGTGGCTTGCCCCCAAGGCTAGGGGCGCAGGGGAGTGGGTGGTACTGCCCGGAACCTTCCGGAACCTTCTAGAAGCTTCCAGGACCTTCCGGGACCTACCGGGACTGTTTCGGGACATTCCGGACACTTTTGGAGCACTTCCAATACCTTCCGGAACCTCTAACGAATGTTCCGGAGCCATCTAAATGGGTTTCAGAGCCATCCGGGCAAAGGTTATTATGTCCGGTGAACACAACATATTGTTTAAGTTGTCCACCGATCACCGAAACTATTCCGGTTGATCGTAAACTTTCCCATTACCATTTTCATATGTTCCGGAACCACCTGGGACTACTCCAGAGTGATCCGGACATATCCTTAAATACCCAAAACTACTTTTGGTGCCCTTATGAACTATTTCATAAATCCCCGGAACTACTTCCGGTACCCGTATGAACTATTCTGCTTTGCTTCCACTAAACCTTCTACCATACTAGTATTCTAACAGACCACTGCTCGTTAAGTGTGTGACCCAATAGGTTCGGTATAATGCGGACATGACTCAGAACATCTTCCGGACATAGGTCAACAGCCTTTTGTCAATAGCCAATAATCAACAGCGGAGCCATGGACACCCATGTTGACTCCCGCACATACACGAAGAAACTTCGAGTGAACCATTATGTTTAGTCATGTACCATTCCCTTTGCTTCGCGATATATGACAAAGTTAGAGGAGAGAAGTTTGGCACCCATGTGTAACAACTTTTGAACACAAGCCACTCGTTATCATCTTTGCTCGTTTGTCCCTTTTCTCGTTATCGTATTCCGGTATCCCCGTGACTGAATCACAATGCGTCTGGCCAGACTATAATGGATACCGTCATACCGAGTGGGCCCGAAGTGAATATCTTCTTCATCGTGAAGGAGCAAATCCCATTCTTGAACTATCACAGTCACTAGCCACACCATCTGACATACCCAGAACTTATTTTACTACTTCCCATTTACGGGAGGATTCATCTAAGAACCAAAGCATGTCTTCCTGTGTGAAGCAACTCGATACTCTCATGGTCTAAGGAATTACGTATATGATAACATTTCATGATATGACTTATAACGTAGTTACGATGTGATCTCTAAGTATATCATTCAATACTGGGGTCGGTTCAACATCATTGTTCTGCTAACAATATGTTCCCATTGCTACTGACATCCTTGTTACAAGAACAATGTCCATGATTAAGAAAACGTAATCATCAGTTAGCACATGAGCTGGTATTAGAGACTAAACCAGGAACTCTTGGTGTTTACATTTCCACACATGCAAATGAGTTTTCTTCTGAATCTCACAGTCAGGGTCATTGCAATTATAGCACAGAAATATAAACATTAATTATGAACGTGGAAATATATATATAATAACATTTTATTATTGCCTCTAGGGCATATTTCCAACAGGCGGCTCCCCAAGAACAACGATCCAAGAGTAGGGGTGTCCATAAGGACAAAAGCAGCAACAACAAAACTAAAAAAAACAGAAATATAAAAACTTCCTTACCAACTTCACTTACTAATAGCGCTACGCTCCCCGGCAACGGCGCCAAAAAACGGTACTTGATGACCCACAACCGTAAGGGATCTATTGCAGCGTTTTCGATAAGTAAGAGTGTCGAACCCAAGGAGGAGCAGAAGGTAATAGCAAGTGACTTTGGCAAAGAGATAACTGCAAGCACTGAAAGATAACTTTTTAGGGGTTTTCTTGGTATAGGCAATAGGAAAGTAAAAATGAGCAAAGTAAAAGACACTGGAGAGTAACGAGTGTCCCAATCCTTTCTGAGCAAAGGAGAGGCCTAGCAACTGAACTTATAAAGGCTAAAGCGTTCTTGAGGACACACGGGAGAGGTAGTCATATGCTTTCGCTATATTCTGTATCGGTACTATGTGTTGTGTTGATAAGTGTTGAGTGGGTGGATCTATGCTAGTACACCCTCTAGACTAAGATAAGTGCACTCTTATGATTAAACACCTTGCAAGCATCCGCAAATACAAGATAGTAATTAAGGCAAAATCCTAACCATAGCAATACGATCGGTGATCCATTGTTCCCTTGTGCAAAATTGTGCAAACTGGGGTTTAGGTTTCTGTCACTCCGACAACCCACCGTAAGCATTCTTTGTACACAATGTATTCCCCTAGGTCCTTGATAAGGCGAAGTGTTGAGTGTTCGACTCACACAACACCACTAGGAAAATAACAACACAACTTAAATATCAAACAACACATATTACTTCAACATCATATGACTACTAACAGCTAGACTTCTCCCATGTCCTCAAGAACTAAAGTAACTACTCACAAGACATAAAAGAGATCATGATCAGTGGGGATAAATAGATGATAAACAATCTGGACACAATAATATTTCTCCAACAAAACTCAATAGCATTCACCACAAAGTAGTAATCAACACCGATAGAGTAGAGAGGATAGATAGTACGGATTACAACACAAGTTGCAATTGTGAGATGAGATTGGATGGAGGTGGAGATGGTGCTGATGATGGGGATGATGTTGATGATGATCTCGATGATGCCCGTGACGATGGTGATGACGATGGTGATGATCTCCCCTTCCGGGAGGTGATCTCCCCGGCAGAATCTGCCCGCCAGAGATGGCTTTTCTTCTCTGTAGGTTTCCGGTTTCCGCCACGGAGCGGCGGCGGAACTCCGTAAACTCTCCCCTTTTAGGGTTTCTGAATGATGTGTGTTATATAGGCCAGAGGGGGGAACCGGGAGTGGCCCCAGGGGTCTAGGCGCCCTCCCGGCGCGGCCAGGGTGGGGGCCGCGCCAAGTGGCCGCCTAGGCACCCTGTGGCCCCCCCTCTGGTCGCTCTTTTGCGTGTCTTCGTGATCCTTCTGGAAAATAGCCTCCGTCGATTTTCAGGTAATTTGGAGGTATTCTTCTTCAGCAACTCAGCGTCCACTTTTTACCGCTGAATCCTGCGTCTGCTACTTCAGCACCGGAAAGTTTGAAAACTGTGTAAAATAAGCCAAAACAACATAAGAATAGCATCATATCATGAAATATATCAATGAATAAGAAAGATTTACTATATAAAATAGTGATGCATTTTGGACGTATCAGCACGCTCAGTCTTAAAACCAATACCCGGAACTCGGATCCTAGGTGACTCGAATGGAACAAAGCGTCGGGGCGGGACAGCCTAGACCTTCCATCCTTCGTCGAATATAGTCAACATTATAATAATCATATCATCAACAACAATATAATAATGTGATATCCCAAAACCAAGGAGTAACAGGGTAACATCGTAGCATCCTAAGCATGCATGCTAAGATGGGGCTGAGCAACGAGCAATAGTAACATAACAATACAAGGTTTGCTGGGAAGGGACATGGCTGTATCGGTTCGAAAGAGGCTGTAAACATGTGGTAGGATCAAACATCGAACCTATCCTAGACTAGCATGCAAACCTCTGGTTGAAATAGAATGGATCATAAGTAATGTATAGTCCTTGCCTATTGATAAGTCGGATTCCGAAGATGTAGTGGATCGCAAACTCGCATCGTCTCCGAAGGTACCCGCGGAAGCACACACAAGATGGTAAACACTGGAAAGCAATCAACGAGCAAGCATCTATTACTACGATGCAAACACGAGCAAGCATCAACAAGAAGGCAACACGAGACATCGCACCTACCGTCGAGAGCGGTTACTAACAGGTTAAGTGGAGTACTCGTCACACACGACGATACCGCACATTTAGAAAGGTTCAAGTTGTTTAGCTACAGGTGATCAACAAAGGTTGTTAACATGTCAACTAAAGCAAGCATGGCATAGCACACAAACATGGCAAGAGGTGAAGCACAAAGTAAACTATCTATGCTAGTCGATTTAAGTGAGGCACAACCTAAACATAGCACAACACTAAGTGTCGCACGATGATTAAAACATTTGGTACTGTTCTGTCCTAAACCATATTTTAGATTGAATAACAACAGCAAACAAAAGCATAAACACAAAGTACACGAAAAACTAATCAAGTTACATATAAGGCACACTCCAAACAGAGTTACGGTTAAAAAGATACAAGCAAAACAAGTTACGGGCACAATCTGCCAACATCACAAAGCACACTTTAGAGCAATGCATAAACAGGATAACCAATGCAAACATGCTCGCAAATGATGTGGAACTAAAGTAGACATGACAGGGAAGTCATGGCAAAAGAATCATGCAAATAGGCATCATAGATCAAAAGATATTAAGCATGCAACATGGCATCGGAACGTTACAGACTTAGAGAAAAACAGAGGTGGCTTTCAACAACAGCAGCATAGCAACTTTGGAGCTCAATAACTATATGACCAGCAAGCATATGATGACAATGCAATACATATAATGGAATTAGACATGATGCTTAACAATATGCAATTGGAATCACTCAATTCCGATAAACGGTTGCGACGCAACCTTCACCCGAAGTTGCAACAAATTAACAGTTTTTAGCACAACAGCACATTAACATCAGGATCACCACTTTGGAGCAAGATTTAATATAGCTAAAGCACCCAAAAATGACAAGTTAAAGCATGGAAATGAAGTACACATGATGCTTAACACATAGGAAAAAGAATCAATGCAATAGGCCTCATGAATGTGTCACAATCATCAATCAAAGTTGCAACAAAATATCATCAGCAGCACTTGACAGAGTTTAGCAACAGTTAACAGTCTGGTGCCTACTTCAACACAGATTTGCACCATCAATATGACCTCAAAATAAATAACTTCCTAAAGATGAACTCTAGAGCACACAAAACACAACCAAAAAAAAAGAATCACTTCATTCGGAGCTCCGAGTCAACGGGAAATTACGTTGCAAAACAGTACCAGCAGCAGAATATACACAGGACTTAGCAGAAAAACAATAAAGGAAAAATAGTACTGAGGAGAGAGAAAAAAAACAGAGGGCGGCTCGGGCTGGCTTCCCACCATGGGTCGCGGCCCACTAGCGGCTGAGGCGGCCTGGAGAGGCCATGGGCCTACGGCGCTGGACGGGCCGGCTGGCAGGTGGGCCGGTGGGGGAGCTGTGGGCCGCTGGGGCAGTGGGGCCAACAACGGCGGCGTCCACTTGATCTCGATGTGGATCGGGGCGGCGGCGGTTCCGGCGGCCGCAGCTTGGACCGGTGAAGCTCCGACGAGGTGCACATGGCGCTAGGGGCGGCTACAGGCGGCGGATCCGGCCGGAGACGGGCGGTCGGCCCCGCTGGCGGAGGACGGCGACGACGGCCAGCTCGGGCGGCCCCATGGCGCGGCGGCGCGGGCAGAGCTCGCCGGCTCGAGGACGCCGTCCATGGCGGCGGCTGCCTGCAGAGACAGAGGAGGGGGCGGCCGGTGAGAAGAGGGAGGACAAGAGGGACGCGGGAGGCGCTGACCTGGTGGCGCGGCGGCTGGCCGGAGGAAGCGGCGGCGGCGCGTGCGGTTCTCCACGGACGGCTAGGAGGTGAGGAGAGAGGAGAGAGGTTGGGTGCTGACGTGGCACGTCCGTAGCCCTCCGATCACCCGATCGGACGGCCGGGATCAGCTGGGGCTAGGGTTGGACAAAAAAATGGCTAAATTGCGAAAATGGGGTATTTTTGGGGCAAAGTGGAGGGGGTGGCTGCAATTTTGTGGCTAGTGAAACCCTAGAAAGGGGTGGGAGTGTGGTGGTCTTTATATAGCCCAGGTGGCTGGCAGTTTGCAAAAACATCCCCGGTTTTTCTCTCGCGCGCGCGGTGCTCACGTTTCTGACCGCCGGGGGCCGCAGGACCTCCGATTCGGGTAAAACTTCAAACTGTGCGATCAACGCGTCGAGCCGGCGGCGTTCACCTCGCGCTGGAACCGTTCCGAGAACACTTTCCGGCGCGGGATAAAAATAACCCGTTTACTTATTAAACGGGGTTTTCGTTCCGTTGGCTTCGGCTGGTCTCGTGCGGTTTTTGCGAGGGTGATCGGATGAAACCCGGTGTCGCAAAGGTCGAGTGTCAGGGTGGAAAAAGTCGGTCTCCGTCCGATACGAGATAAGAGGGGGAAAAATAATCGCCGATCGATAAATCAGGGATGCAAATACCGCAAACAAATCAGACAATCAAACAATTCACACCGAAAACAATTTTTTTAATTTTTGTGAAATCTGGGCTGTTACACCCACTGACAGGTCCGACGTGACGAGTTGTATGGCGCCTTTTATCAGGGTGTCATGGTGTCTAGCATGGTGCCATAGAGGCGGGCGCCATGAAAAAGGGTTAGTTTGTGATTTTTTTAAATTTTGGATTCATTTTGTTTTTAAAATGCAAATAAGGGTTAAATTTATAAAAAATTTCCCTCTAACAAAGCATCGGATGCCGATGGGACACCAGCAAGACTGCAACGGGAAAGCGATAAAAACAAACAGCAGCAAGGCATCAATCATGCAATGGATGGTGGAGGGGTCACTCACGCACATGGACTGCTGCACCACCACCATCCATCTGTAGCAGCTCATTTTCTCCAGCTCTATCTATCATTAGAAGCAGCACCACCATCGTCTCCTCCAGCTCTACCATTAGCACTTAGCAGTAGCACCAGTGCACCACCAACTCCTCCTCGTCCAAGCCGTGGAGGCGGCCATGATCCCCTTGATCAAGAAGCTTGGCGGCCTACTTGCGGACGAGTACAAGCTGGAGAAACGCGTGAGCAAACGCGTCAAGTCTCTGATCACAGAGTTGGAGATGATGCACGCCGTTCTACGCAAGATCGGCGCCAAGCCGCCGGAGCAGTTCGACGAGCAGGTCCTCATCTGGGCGGGCAAAGTGAGGGAGCTCTCCTACCACACGGAGGACGCGGTCGACGCTTATCTACTCACAGAAACCGCGCACCATCTTTTGGGCTTACATACTCTTCATGTTCTTTGCAGAGAAATACCAACTATTGATGAAACTAGTTGCAACCAGATCTAATCTAGTGTTTAGTGCGATTGATAGGACTTTTGACGATGGTTCCCATGATTGATAAAACTCAAAAAACACGCATAAAATCATAGGAAAAAACTAGTCATCCAAAAATTATGGTTTCTAGGATAAAGTTTAGGTAGTGATATACCAAATATTTTATGAAGCACGATGTTTACTAAAATGTGGGGTCAGTTTATTTTTTCCGTGGACCAAAAACTCAATATAATCTAAAACATCATAGAAAACAAGTTGTCCAGTCAAAAATATAATATTTGTATGAATGCTTCTTAGGGTGTAACAAACCTACTTGTGATGAAACACAAATATTTACTTAACGTGTGCCAAAAACTTGGATGGGATCGATCCAGTGCACAACAAACAATCGTCGTCAAGGTCCTCTCCATGTAGCAACCGTACGATACCCCCATTCCCACAGCAAAGATGCTCCCTCCCAATAATATCTAGGCAGCCATGTGATTGACATCAACAATTATAGCTGTGCAGGCAGGCCCGGCTTGAATTGAATTCCATCACACCAATACAGGGATTTAATTGATAATATGCTTTTATCTCCTCTTTGGTCTCTGTCTTTGGTAAGATGTTTTTTTTATTTTTATGCACGCATTTTTGGTATTTAGATGAGTTTTTTCCGCGGGTTTTTTCGGCTTTTTGGGTTATCACGCGGTTTTTCTTTACATTTTGATGAAAAAAAAATCCAATTATTTTTAAGAAAAAGAGGCACAATCATACGTCTCATGAAATCACTAATCTTCTTCGGAGAAAGGCACGATGTATGCCTTTAAAAAAATGCATCCCACGTGCCTTAAAAAAAAGGCACGAATGTGCTTCGCATGGAGGCATGAATATGCTTTCTCGAAAAGTAAGCCACATGCCTTTTAAAAGGGAAAAAGAAACCTCCACATCACGACAAATAACGCGCGTACAAATCATCACTTGTCAAGCACGAAAAGAGTTAGGGTTCGTTGGAAAGATTACTCGCTAATTAGTGATTTCACCCGACCTTACCGAGGCCCGCGTGTACCCGTTTGCAGCTACGTGGGGCTCGCAATAATTAACTCTTATGTCCTTTCAAACGAAATTAACTCTTGGGGTCCATGACGCTGATCTGACTGAGGCCTGCATCTACCCAGGCACACTTTACTTACCATTACTATATTTTACTCACTAGATGTACAGTGGGCTTCCCAGATTATAATGGCAAGCTTGGTCTGGGTGAAACGATCGCCATTTGCCATCTTCCTCCTCCAACCAACCAAGTTGTCCACCGAGCGAGGATGGAGAGCGCGGGGCAGTCCGTTGTGAGCAAGGTCGGGAAGGTGCTAGTGGAGGAGCTCCAGGAGATCCACGGCGTGGGTGGCAAGGTCGTCCACCTACGGGACGAGCTGGCCACCATGAACGCCGTCCTCCGCGTCATCTCCGAGGCGGAGGAAGGCTCCGTCGACCACATCGTCCGGGAGTGGGAAAAGCAGGTGCACGACCTCGTCTACGACGCCCAAGACTGCACCGACACCTACTGTATCCGCATCGTCCGCCCACTGCCACCACCGCCAAGTGACGTCGCCGGCAAGTAGTTCATCTTCTCCTGGGCCGGATACCTGCTTTTGCGCGCCAAGCGCATGGCCAGGTACCCGTACGAGAAGCTGGTGCTGCAGCGCACCCTCGCCGCCGACATCAAGGACCTCCTGGCTCGTACCTCGGTCGTCAGCGAGCGCCGCGTTCGCTACGGCATCGACCGGGCCACGCTGCCAAGAGCTGCCTTCTTGGCCCCTGTGTCGGCGGCGTCTCTCTCCGCGAGTTCTCTACGCCGTGCCGACGACCCTCATCAGTTTGTGGGCATCACCGAGCAGGTTGACGCCCTGGCTAACAAGATCAAGGCGCCGCTCCATGACGAGGATGACAAGAGTCTCAAGGTGCTCTCCATTGTGGGGTTCGGAGGACTGGGGAAGACGACCCTGGCCATGGAGTTGTGCCGGCAGCTGGAAACGGACTTCCCCTCCCAGGCGATGGTGTCCGTGTCACAAGCATTCGATGCCCGCAAGGACATGGAGGGTCTGCTCGCACAAGTGCTCCAGCAGATCCTCAAGAAGAAACCAAACGATGAGCAAACCATCCCGACAACGGTGGAAGAGCTGTCCACAAAACTCAAAAAGCTCCTCAATCAGACAAGGTATATAACTATCGTCCCCATATAATTTTTTTAAACTTTGCTCAACATCATCTTTACTGTAAATATACGAGTAATGAGCTATTTGTAAGTGTTACTTGAATTCAAAATTTGTGTTAGTCAATTTCGTGTATTTGCGCAAAATAGGAATCCCAATTAAGCACCATTGGGAACATTAGCAGCCATTCCAAAATACTCCCTCAATTCCATGATAGAAAGTCATCTAATATGGAACTGAGGGAGTACACATAAGCACTAAAACGAATTTACTAAATTTGCTACATGTGAAAAATTGCCAATGGCTTAGCCAGAGTCAGAAGAGTGCTTAATTGGAATTTTCTATATTTTTTTGAAAAGGTGTGTATTATAATAATCAACACAGGTTCATTGCAATCATATTGGGATTTTCAATATTGTGTTGCAACGCAGTGTGTCTTTCAATTGCTTGTTGCAAAATTGTGAAATAAAAATCAGTACGTGACCACCATACTAGTACGTATTTGTATGTTTCATGCTTCATACATTGCTTATCGTACAAGTAGAGTGGGGAGAAAGCACACAAATAAGAGGTTGAAAACAATTGAAACGTTTCTTAATATCTAACTGTTGCCAAAAACATCCGCGAGCATTTCAATCGACAAAGTGAGATAAATTTGGACGGAATTCATTAAATTCAGATACAATTTACATAAATCAGACGCATTTTATGCAAACCAAACGGTTTTCATAAAAATCAGATTTTAACCTAGTCTAATACTAGGTCGGTGCCTATGAGCTCCATAAATTGAAGCTGTTTTAGTGCTTCTCCGGGTCGTCGGCATAGAAGCTCCCGGAATTGATACTGAAACACGGCGGTTGGGTATGGTGCAGGCCCACATGGGACACGAGACATGTCCACATCTGACTCCCATGTTCTACTCCTCCTTCGAGCCGCCGTCCGTCTTCTGGACGTTGTTGTTGGAAGTGAGGTCCATGATCGATGTCGACATGATAACGTTGGAGATGCCCAACGCGGGTATCGTCCATGGGGCCAAGCTGCCTACGTTACCGTCTAAGATCACCTATGATGCATCATCGTTCGCCTACACCAGGGCCGTATTATAGTTGGCGCGATCGCGGCGCGCGGACTCGTAGAGCGCTCATTGTTGCTCGATAAGTTTGGAGCCTCTGCCGCCATGGCCGCCAAGGTCACTGCGCTCGCAATGTCACCAAAGATTTGGCTCTTCGCAGCGGTTAATGCTCCTCCATCATGATAGCACCCAAGTGGTCCCACGCCTGGTCTATGGTAATGCCAACAAGGACTGGCGCTCGCAAGGCCTCGGTCTCGGCATCTGACACCTCCGCCATCGTTGTCTCGTCCTCCCTCAACTCCAACGAGCATGATGGCAAGCCAACCTCAATGCGTCACACACGTCGGGCCTGCTAGTTGCCGCCACATGGGCCAAGTCGTGCTTTTGCTCCATCGGTAGGCTCTCCCACAAGGCTTTAGAGCTCGCCTTCATGGCGGAATTGTAGAACAGAGGAAGAACATGAGTAGTGCGGATAGTGCAGTCCGCAACCACCTTTAAATAGCGCCGGATGACAAGTGCGTCGATTGAATGCATGCTTGAATTTGAATTGTCAGAGTGGGTTTCTCGGCCACTGCGTCTGTTCAATAATGGCACGTGGACGGGCGGGCGGTCGGTTTGAATTCGGTAGATAACCTTCCTGTCACGTCTCTTCGTCACTGAACAGAGCACAAAGACTAGAGCTCTTGGCTGACGAGCCACTACAACTCTAATGAACGTTCGTGTCATTCTGAGCTAGCATCAATACCGACTTCAATGAGCGGACGCGTCCGCTCTGGAGCAGCTAATTGGCATGAATGCACGGTCACCGCTTCACGCGCGGATAGTTTTTTTCCACTTAGGGATTTTGGTGAGGCCTGGGTGTTGGGAGGAGGACATGGGGGTGGTTCGTACTTTCAGAAAGGTCCCTCGGTTTATGTAAGATTTATGGGAAAATGTACATGCGGACGGGCACGTAGATGGGCACATGCATTTGTTGGATGGCAAAACAGGTTTGAACAGCCTAGTCCGGATGAATGCGGGAGGTCCGGGGGTCGGTGTTGGAGATGCCCATATATAGCTGCCATTTGTAGACAAATCAAAATATTTTTTCTTCAAAAAACCCCAAAACTACTTAGTTAATTATAAATGTTGTTGGCATTTAGTTCTGAACAAGTATTTCTACTTCTATTTTTGCACGTACTATTTTTTCTAATTCCAAGCATGTATATGTTCAATTAAACTAGGTACCTCATTGTGATCGATGATGTATGGAGCCTATCAGCCTGGGAAGCTATCCGCATCAGATTGCCAGAAAATAATTGCTGCAGCAGAATCATTGTCACAACTAGGATAGAGGCGGTGGCCAAGGCAGCTAGTGTCAACTTTATCCATCATATGAAGCCCCTTGAACAAACGGCTAGTAAGGAACTGTTCATGAAGAGAGTATTTGGTTCCACGGCTGCTTGCCCCGGTGGATTGGAGAACTACGTGGAGATTATTTTGAAAAAATGTGGTGGGATGCCGTTGGCCATCATTAGCATCGCCAGCCTTTTGGCAAGCTATATTTCGGCCGAGGGCACAATGATGTGGGACAGAGTTTCTAGATCAATTGGTTCTCAGATGGAGAGTCACCCTACTCTCGAGGGGATGAGGCAGTTGCTTACACTCAGCTATGACTTCCTGCCTCATCATCTCAAGGCTTGCATGGTGTATCTGAGCATTTTCCCAGAGGATTGTAGGATTGCCAAGAACAGGCTGCTATATAGATGGATTGCTGAAGGCTTGGTCACTGAGAAGCGGGGGTTGACTTTGTTTGAGGTTGCAGAAGAATACTTCGATGAGTTGGTAAATAGGAACATGATTCAACTAGACAAGTCTGAGTTATATGGTCAAGAGGTAGATGGTTGCCGGGTGCATGACATGATCCTTGAGGTCATGGTATCCAAATCCCAGGCGTCTAACTTTGTTAGCTTGGTAGGGCGGCAATACGGAGGAATGTCACATGAACATGGCAAGATTCGGCGCCTCTCCATCCATGATAACGACCATGCTGAGCATAGGCCCAAAAAAGTTGAGCAGCATCATGCGAGGCATGGCTTTGAGGCAACGAAGTTACAACATGTCCGGTCATTGACCACATTCCAGCGCAATGATGGCATCGGCAAGCTGCTGGATCGTCTAGGTGAGTTCAAATTGTTGAGGGTACTTGACCTGGAAGATTGCAAGGCCGTGGAAGACAAGCACATGAGAGATGTTTGCCGACTGTATCTTCTCAGGTTCTTGAGCTTGAGGAATACAGGGGTCAAAGTGATGCCTCACAAAGTTGGAAATCTAGAGCACTTGGAGACTCTTGATGTAAGATACACAGGCATCATGAATCTGCCACAAACCGTGACAAAGCTGAGCAAACTAGAGCGCCTAAATTGCGATGACTGGATTCTGCCACGGGGGCTAGAGAACATGAAGGCGCTGCGCGAGCTGAAAGCAGGAGTTCTCGATGGCGACGATGTTCCATGGGTTACACAAGAGATCGGCGAGCTGCCACGATTGCAGTTTCTACGTATCAAAATCGCGAGCAATCTTCAAACGGATGAGTTCATACAGGAGTCTTTGCCTACGCTTGCCACGTCCCTAAGCAAGACAAACACTCTCCAGTCGCTCGAGCTGTATTACTATGGGAGTGGAGCCAGTTTGGAGTTTCTCATTGATGTCTCGACGCCGCCACCACTCCTCAAACGCCTTTGGTTGTTGGGGCGCATCAGCCGACTGCCAGACTGGATCTCATTACTCCAACACCTCACAGAGTTTGAAATTGGATATACAGAGCTTGCCGGCGACCAGTTATTTGGTGTCTTGTGTAAGTTGCCCAACCTGCAGAGCGTCCGACTGTACGAAATTAAGTACAAAGACGGAGAACTGGTTATTGCAACCCCTGAACACAGCAGCTTTCCTGTGCTGAGGACCCTGAAGGTGATCCGATGTCCCACCGTGCTCACATTCAAGGAAGGCTCGATGCCAAGGCTCGAGACGCTTGTGCTGTCGTTTGCTGGGATGGGGGAGATGAGCATTGTCGGTGTCGACAACTTGGAGAACCTCAAAGAGGTCAAGCTCGGTGGCGAGAAAGACAACCCATGGATGGAAAGTGCAGTGCGGCAGCTCAAGACTCTATGCGAGTCCAAACATATCAAAGTTGTAGAGAACTGGAATTAGTGAGGTGTGCGCACCTTGATTGATTAGTAACTGCTGCTGCTCCTCTACGTCTTATACAGTCTTAAATAAGTGTTATTTTCCTTTCAACTGCATGTTTTTCTTAGCTGAATTCTCGATCGAGCAGCATTTTGTTGTACCGAATAAAACCGCTTGTAAGATACTGATCGAGTATTTCGAGTGATTTATATATTTCCTCTTGCTCTTCAGTACCATTCCAACGGAGCTGCTGCCTAAGACAACTAGCAGCCAACCGACAAACGAACAATAGTTTCTTTAGAGCTGGAGCTTTTGTACTTGGTTTATTCTGCAGTCGTTACAACGTACGCTACTTCATTTACCTCACATGTTGTATGTACACAAGCCACTGTAGAATACAGGTACCATCCTGCCATTGTAGTGCCAATCCCAAGCCCGGGTAAGAGCCGACATAAAAACTTAGCCACTCTTACGGAGATGAAACCAAAAGAACACTTGTTGAGGCGTAACCCTCCATTTCGATATGTTATTGAGTTTTAACCTTAACTCTAGCCTACCTCGATCAACTTGTTTGGAACTGTAAGCCTTTGTTGTTGTATTTGTTGTTGTTGTTGTATATAGCACTGGAGGATTAGGTTCATGCTCTTTTTCAAAAGCTCATTCATAGATATGTTTTCTGAATTACCAATACTAAGCCTCTAAAAGTCTTTGTTGCCGACACGCCATTTGTTTTGCGGTTTCATTGCAAATGGTGTCATCTAGAAACTAATTCCAGTGGCAAGTCACCTGGAAGCCTCAAAATCTTACATGCCAACGGAAGAAAAGCTGATGAATACATACTATGAGAAACTGTCCCTGACAGTCTGATGCAAACTACGGACTGTTTTCATGGCATACTAGCCAAGGTTCAAAACGAAAATAAGGCAGGCAGCTCCATTGGAATTCAAACATCAGGGAACTAGACAGAAAAGATCATCATGAAGCACCAAACTCATACCCATATTCCAACTTCTCCATCCTGCCATGGATGACAAGATAGCAGCTATAACCAGATACGTCAGCTGATATTACATTACAGGTCTAGCACAACATTTTTGAGATGTCGAATCGGGGACAACACACCTTCCTGGCACAAGTTTGCCCTTCCTGTAGAAAAAACCGTGGTACCGACAACCAATTTTTTTTTGAAACTATCACCGGGGGGGAGAATCCCCACCTGAATTTGATCTCGCTTCAAAAGAGACATGACAAACTGACCACGGTTAGGATCAGATTAGCTAGAGCTACCAAACAGTCTCTTACATGCTTCTAAGTTTTGCTCATGAAAGGATCATGACAGAGAGACAGCTACCAAGAGGAAGAAGCAAAAAGATAATCCAGGCTACATAATTTAGGTTCTACCGACAAGAACCCAGCATGTTAGTCAGATGAGATAAGCAACCCTCGATGACGCCTAAGGATGTTCAGAGATCAGAGTTCATGCCGTCCAGAAGAGATTTTCAGGACGGCCGGCTTTCACTTCTTGTGGACCCTGCAGTCCGGGGAGTTTGGCTCCAAGGGCGACAGCGGCAGCCTCGACGCGTCTGCGCTGTTGAAATCCATGGCCAGGCCGACCGGGCTCGTGTCCTTCAGGCTCGACGACTTGCGCTTCTGCTGCAACACAAAGAATGACATTGTTAATATAATCAATGTAGCCAGACTGACAGTAGGGTAATTCATGGTTTAGACTAATAGTTATACTGCCTGTGTGCATATTATATTAAATCAGTAAACGCTTGAGCTGTATGCTTGCCATTTTAATACCTTTGGAAGAGTTGATACCTTTGGAAGACACTACGGGAGAGTAGGCTGACGCCTACGGCCGAAACCTACGCCGACGGCCAAAGGTCGGGGCCGTCGGCGTAGACGGCTGGCTCGTCAGCCTTGGTGGTGGGCCGTCGGCGACCCAAAGCCGTCGGCGTAGCCAAACCTAGGCCGAGGGCCGCCGTCGGCGTAGATAGGCCGTCGCCGTAGGCCCATGTTAGGCCGACGGCCGCCGTCGGCGTTTACCGGGCCGTCGGCGTAGGCCTGCAAGGTGGGCCCGGGCGACGGCCGGCCGTTACGGCGTCAGCCCATCAGGGGCTACGCCGACGGCCCCGACCTTTGGCCGTCGGCGTAGACCCCGGGTTGTGTTTTTTTTGTTTTCGTTTTTATTTTCTTTTGTTTAACTATTTAATCTTATATTACTAATACTAATACATCAAATAATATTGGAAATGGAATTATAGTATATATCATCTCATTTCAACACTCGATATACGTATGCCTCTTTATTAATTCTTTTAATGTCTACTAATTAATACATAAAATAATATAATAACAAATTATAATACTAAATTAAAATATATTATGCTACTATTACTATATTAATATGTATGCTCCACAGTTGTACCTCGTGCGGAGAAAGCTATAAGAGTACACCGCCGGCCCCCTCCCGGCCGACCCTGGCCTCGCTCCCGGACTAAGCCGGGTTTCGGTGAAGAAAGACCGCCGTAGTACCGCATTAACTTGCATGTGATTAATTGTAGGGTATGTGTCCAAGTGTGGTGTAAGATCAATACATAAATGCAATGTCTAGCTCTTTGGTGTGACCATTTTCACATTCATGTGATAACACTATTCAAAGTCATGGACATGTAGGTGGAAATACACCCGTTTGCGGGTATTCCGGGGGCTACGAAAGGTTACAAGGTCCCAACCTTGTTTTCCATGTAGTTTTGTCCTAAACAAATCTTAACAAACCAAAAAGTACATTGTTGAAACATCATGCGGAGAAAGCTATAGGGGTAGACCGCCAGGCCCCCCTCCGAAGCAGGATGTCGCAGGTGAATAACCGCCAGAGCGTCGGAATCCCACAAAAATTTGCATGTGGACCTAGTTTATGTGTTCAAGTGTGGTGGAAGGCCCATAGATGCAAAACATAGATCCCGGGTGTGACCTTCTTCATACATGAATGCGATAACACTTGGAAAAAGATTTGTGCACACGTGTAGACGTGTACTACTCCCGGAGGTGAATGATCTTGTGCTGAAATGTGTCCAACCTTGCTTCTCCATGTATACATATGTGCTAAACAAGCACAGATGGAGACAAGAAGTCCATTGGTCCACCCTGGTACGACGAAAGCTATAGGGGTAGACCTGCTGGCCCCCCCGATCGTCTACCCCCCTAGATATTCTCCGGATGGGGGTAGCCCGATGGACATTTGTGTTGGGTTGTGTTTGGTTAGGTCATAGCTAGGGTCATTACAAACCATGTCTGTGTTCCGATGCCCTGATTAAGCTATCGGTGTTTCCTATGTATAAACCGGTACCGCGCGGGCCCGGATCGTGTGCCTCCCTAGCTAGATGCTTGCAAAGAGCAGAAAGGTTTGCTCCAGGGTGAAGATCTTGAGCAAGAGCAGGACACTGATGAGCCAGTGAAGAAAAGAGGTGGTTGTGGTGCTCAGCAGCCAAATATCACAGTTGATGGTATGAAGATGGTTGCAGAGTTTAAAACAACACAGAAGAAAACTGATGAACAAGGTGAAATGCATGTGTCCAACCTTGTGCATTTCCATGTACATATGTGCTAAACAAGCACAGATGGAGACAAGAAGTCCATTGGTCCACCCTGGTACGGCGAAAGCTATAGGGGTAGACCTGCTGGTCCCCCCGATCGTCTACCCCCTAGATATTCTCCGGATGGGGGTAGCCCGGTGGACATTTGTGTTGGGTTGTGTTTGGTTAGGTCATAGCTAGGGTCATTACAAACCATGTATGTGTTCCGATGCCCTGGTTAAGCTATCGGTGTTTCCTATGTATAAACCGGTACCGCGCGGGCCCGGATCGTCTGCCTCCCTAGCTAGATGCTTGCAAAGAGCAGAAAGGTTTGCTCCAAGGTGAAGATCTTGAGCAAGAGCAGGACACTGATGAGCCAGTGAAGAAAAGAGGTGGTTGTGGTGCTCAGCAGCCAAATATCACAGTTGATGGTATGAAGATGGTTGCAGAGTTTAAAACAACACAGAAGAAAACTGATGAACAAGGTGAAATGCATGTGTCCAACCTTGTGCTTCTCCATGTACATATGTGCTAAACAAGCACAGATGGAGACAAGAGCAGGACACTGATGTTCACGGACATGGGCTAACACTTAGTAAAATCGTCGATCTGTACGGCTCTACCGGTGTGAATAATGTGGTGAAATGTGTTCAAACTTGGTTTTCCATGTACATATGTGCTAAGCAAACATAGATAGATAAAAAAGTCCATTGGTCCATCCTCGTACGGAGAAAGCTATAAGGGTAGATCTGCGGGCCCCCCCGATCTAGGGTTTCGGAGGTGAATGACCGTCGGAGGGCCGGAATCATTGGAAAACCTGCATGTGGAGCTAGGTTATGTTTATAAGTGTGATTTAATGTTTGTAGATGGCATATGTAGGTCATGTGTCTGACGTTGTTCATGGACATGGGCTAACACTTAGTAAAATCGTCGATCCGTATGTGGAAACTCTCGGTACGGGTCTACCGGTGTGAATAATGTGGTGAAATGTGTTCAAACTTGGTTTTCCATGTACATATGTGCTAACCAAACATAGATAGATAAAAAAGTCCATTGGTCCATCCTCGTACGGAGAAAGCTATAAGGGTAGATCTGCGGGCCCCCCGATCTAGGGTTTCGGAAATAAAAAAGAATAAAGAAATATTTGCTAAACAAAATATTTTATATGTACATATGTGCTAAACAAAATATTTTACATGCTTGAAAATATAAAAGAATAAAGAAAAAAAAATGAAAATGGACCTAAGCCGACGGCCTAGTCCGAGCTACGCCGACGGCCTGGCCGTCGGCGTAGGTCTGCGCCCCCAGATTCGGACACAAGACCCCCTGGTCAACCGTTCTCTCTCCCATCCCAAATCGAATCCCCACGCGCCCGAGCCCGACCGTCCGACCCAGCGCCGCCGCCGCCCGTCCCGCCGACCGCCCGTCCAGCCGCCGGCCGCCCGTCCCGCCGCCCGCCCGTCCAACCGCCGGCCGCCCGAGCCCCCCTCCAGCCGCCGCTCGCCGCCCTCCCCACCGGCCCCGCCGTGCCTCACCTCCACCCCTGCGGCACACGGCGTGGGAAGCCCGCCGCCGGAAGCCCCTCCCGCCGCTGCGGCACACCTCCCTCCGCCGGCCCCTCCCGCCGTCCCTCTCGTCGCCGAGCCACCTCCTCCACCGAGCCCCTTTCCACCCGCTCCTCCCGTTCCGCCCGTGGATGCCGCACCGTCTGACCCGGCTCCGCCCGCTCGCTCAAGCTGCTGCCGCCGACACGCCGCAGGCTTCCCACGCCGCCGCCGGAGACAGAGGACCAAAGTGAGCTCATGTGTCTAATTTTTTTCAGAAATGTATTCTATGTGTGCAATTTATTTGTGCCTATGAGTGGAAATGTGCAAATGTGTACAATTTTGCAGAAACTTTGTGCAATTTATTTGTGCCTATGAGTGAAAATGTGCCTATGTGTGAAATTTTCAGAAAATATATTGCCATGAGTGGAAATGTGCCTATGCAAAACATGAGTTGTCTATATTGTTCACATATAACATAAGTTTGACTATGCAGAAAAGTAAAATAGTAGTATATTGAGGACCAAAGTGACATGAATTTTTTTAGAGAAATGTCAAGTGTGCAGCACAATGGAGTGTTAATTTGCAAACTTAAATAAAAGTAAAATTTTGTTGTATGACATATAACAAAACTACTTATTCATCTTTATTATAACTCGTCTTAACTAAGAATATTTTGTTTGATATATTCGTCGCTTTGTTTGCTTTATCAATAGGGTAATCTCTCTGGAGTGAGGGTCGTCGGAAGTTTTGGTCCTTGATCACTCCGTTGTTCGACTACCTCCTCTACAGCTGATCGTAACTAATGCACGATTCGTACTAAACTTGTAGGGAGCTGATCCCGCAGTGATGATGTCAGATGAGTTGAGATGTGTCTCCCAGGGTTTTAACAGTAAAGTCAACATGTATGAGAAGTATGATGTGAATGGGTATCGCTTCCATACAGAGGGCCACCAAAATAGTCGACCGGGTGCCAAAACTATAAATACCGGGGTCTTCACCAAGGGACAAGATGACTTTGATTACTATGGAAGGTTGCAGAACGTATACGAGCTGACGTTCAACACTGGGCCCGTAGAACTCAATCTCGTTGTGTTCAGATGCCACTGGTTCGATCCACGCGATGGACAGAGAAATACCCCTTCCATCGGGTTAGTTGAAGTTAGGCCTTCAAGCACCTATAGCGGATCCGATGTCTTTGTTGTGGCTCACCAAGCCAGACAAGTTTATTACTTGTCCTACCCATGCCAAAAAGAAGTACTCCAGGGCTGGGAAGTCGTGTACCAGGTATCTCCACATGGCAAGCTACCCATGCCGTGCGATGAAGATTACAACAACATTAACCCTCAAACATACGAGGGAATTTTCTATCAAGAGCAAGAGAACTTTGGAGACTTTGGCTTAGAAGGCCTTGAGGACCTCGAGAACGATGCAGACACCCGTGGTGAGATAGTCACGGATCTAAACGACATAGATATGCTCACCAAGGCACATGAAAATGAAGAGCCTCAGAGTGATGATGATGACGAGCCTCCCGACGCTTTATACACACGTGATAGTGACAGTGATGAAGAGCCTCAGAGTGATGATGATGATGATGATGAGTATTAGTATTTATGTTGAAGAAAAGATGATGTTGATGATATTACTATGTATCTCGATACTATATGTATGTTATTTTGGATGTGCTATGATGAATTGATGATGATGTTATTTTGTATCTTGTTGATGTGCACATGCTATTTAAAATGCTCTATGTTCCATGACAATGATGAGTCTCCACCGTGCGAGGATCCCGATGCTCAGAGTGATGACTAGGGACAAGTATTAGTATTTATTTTCATCTTAATTGCATTGCGTCTTTATGCTTCTTAATTGCATTGCTTCTTTATGCTTAATTGTTTTCTTTTTTCTCAATGCAGGTGATTGGCCAATATGAGTAGTGGCAATGCATCACCTCAGTCCTTGCTTCAGGGGTTAAAGAAGATGAAGAGTGGAAGAGCAACCACCTCACGGTACGCTGCCGAGGAGGTAGGAGGAGGAGGAGGAGGGGATGCAGGCCGAGGACGAGGTGGACGTCCCCCGAGGTCGGACCGAGGAGGTACATTGCATCTTCCACTCTTCTTATGCTTGGTATTTATTTTTCAACATGCTTCTTAATTGTTTACCTTATCCGATTGCAGGAGTTCGAGGACGAGGTCGAGGACGAGTGCGAGGTACCATCCTTCTGAGTGACATACCCTCCGCTTCTGGCGACGTGGCTTCGCAGTCCGCGTTCTCAGAGTCTGGAGACGAGGAGATGGAGTCTCGAGGAGACGAGGAGATGGTGACTGCAGAGTCGGGGCCGTCGAGTACGTCGACGAAGAAGGCCAAGGTCCGTGGGGAAACAGAAGTCCCTCAGGTGGAGCCTGCCCCGGAGGATCGGATCCTCATTTCACCTGCCAGCCAGGAGTAAGTGGCTATAGTTTCATTTTGTTGACAACAACTTGGCATGTACTAATGTTTGATTCTTGTGCAGCAATTGGCATCATCCTGTAGGCGCTCGAGTCCCTGGCTGCATGCTTGGAGCTATTGTTAGGCAGTTTTGGCCGGGCTTCTACACCACCGATGACGGCACTCAGAAGCTAGCCACGACTTGGAAGCACTACGAGCTCGCAGCTTGTCCCCCCTACGGGAAAGCTTCTGACGCCGTGATCCACAAGTTTTGGGTAAGGCAAACTCATGACTCTCACATTTTTTTGTTCATAGTTCATGACCCCGACATGCTAACTCATGAATCTCAAACTTTTTTGATGCATGATTGTAGAGATTCTATAGGGTGATTCCGGAGGAGCAGGAGGCGGCGAACAAGACTTTGGGGAATCATTGCAAGAGGATATGCAATCAGCAGTTCTATAACCAGGGTAATACTGCCAGGAGTCAATACAACACGGCGGTATCAGGCAAGCCGTTGCCGAAGCATGAGATGGTCAAGTCACGAACGACGATGACCGCGGAACAGTACGACGAGGTATGTAAATTGTCGATGAGATTCTATGTTGATGCTAAGTTGCAATTGCAGTCATTTGTTCTTCACATGGCTATTGGTTTTTCAGGTTAGGCCCGATTGGGCGTTTGGCAAGGAGGATGCATGGAGGGCGTTGACTGCGAGGTGGCGCGGGGAAGACGAGGAGTGGAACGCCTTGAGCCAGCGGAACAAGGCGAACCGCGGCAGCGGGGGGACACACCGGGCGGGAAACCTCGGCAGCCAGCGCTACAAGGCCAAGCTGGTATGCACATACATTTATTTTCCCTCACGCCTATTCCCACATAACATATCTTTGGCGATGCAGGAGGAGAAACTAGGGAGGCCCGTCGCCTCATATGAGTCGTGGGATTCGATGAGGATGAAGAATCCCGATCTGTCCCAGCCTCAGCCCCAGCTTCCCGAGTACTTCGGCACTGCCAAAGAGGACGGTGATAAGTACCTCGAGGCGATGATCGCTTTTAACCCGGAGCTGGAAGACCCTAGAACCGCGGAGCCCGACGAGAGAGCGGTGGTTGTGTCGGGGGGAGGCCTTCAGCACGGCCGTCTGAAGGTTATGGACAAGATGATCCCGCGCACTCCCACTTTGAGCCTCACGCGGATCAAGGCTACCCTCGGCGCCGACGACCCCGCACCGCCTCCTCGACGACGGCCTTCCCAGCCTGGCTACGATGTAAGTTTCTCTCATTTCCATCCCTTCTCTGACAATACTACTTCCTCAGTGGCTTAGTTGATGAGATGGTCCAATTTATGTAATTGTAGGCTGCTTTAGAGGCGGCATACAAGGACCACAACGACAACTATTTGCTGGAGCTTGCGCAGTGGAGGCAGAGAGCAGAAATCCACGAGGCGTGGAAAGAGGAAAAAGAAGAGGTAAGTTCCAACCAATCTTTTTGCAAAAGATGACAAGTCTCACTTTTCATACTTTTGTGCAATGCCTGACATGTTAACTATCTTGCAGGCTATAGTCAGGGCTCTTCGTGCGGGAGTGCAGCCCGATATACCGGACCGACCTCCTCGACCCGGGCTTAGGCCAGAGTATTTCTCGAAGGATGAGTTCGCCAACAACATCTACTACGCCGGCTATACCCCGGTAATTTATTTGCCCAATCAACTTTTACCGCTTTCATGTGCCTTGGCGGTTGCTAACTATTGCTCAAACGTGTAGGGAACGGGAGCCTCCGGGACTGGACCCTTTGGTCGTGCTGGTGCCTCGCCGTCGTCGTCCCGCGCGGTCACACCGGTGCACCCTGGTCCCGGTGGTGGTGATGCCTCGCGCGAGAGCACTCCGGTTCATGGTGGCGCGGGATCACCTGCTTCCGGTGCTGATTCGACGGCGCCTCCGCGTCGTCAGTCGCCTATGCTCACGCGCGGAGACCTCGGTCTCTCCGGCTCGACTTCCTCTCCGGACGCGACGAGCTGAGGATGATGCTACGGCGGCCGGGTAGATGTCTCTTTGTAGATATGTTTCTTATATTCGGATGTTGTTATACTGCGTATGCTATACTATGTAGCTTGTGCATGTTTGGACTTGTTATGTACCCATACTATGTATCTTAGCTTGGATGTTTGATTGTTGTTATGCTATCTATGGATACGATGTTTCGGTAAATGCTCGGGTCGATGTGAATGTGCTTATATCAGTGCCTGTAAAGCTCTATAATAATCTAGAATATATTATGTATTTGTTGGAATTTCTATACGCAGGGAAATTTTAAAAACAAAAAAACAGGAAATATGGCAGGACCTACGCCGACGGCCAGGCCGTCGGCGTAGGCCTTATCCTGTGCCAAATGGCACAGCCTACGCCGACGGTCTGGCCGTCGGCGTAGGGCCTCTGCCCAGATCACACGAGGGGGCGACGCGTGGCCTTCCTGGGAGGGGACCTACCCCGACGGCCTGGCCGTCGGCGTAGACCCCAGGCCCGCCCACCCCACAGCTTGACACGTGGCTATCTAAGCCGACGGCCCGGCCGTCGGCGTAGAGGGCGACCAGGCCTAACGGCCGTTAAGCCCAGTGTGGGGCCCACTGGCTCTACGCCGACGGCCACAAAAGGCCCGTCGGCGGCCCGTATACGCCGACGGCCTGGGCTACGCCGACGGCCTTTAGGGCAACCCCGAGGAAACCCTGGCCCGACGACTATACGCCGACGGCGGCCGTCGGGGTAGGCCTACGCCGACGGCTTTAGGGCCTACGCCGACGGCAGCCGGCCGTCGGCGTACTGCCTACGTCCCGTAGTGAGAGTCCCCTCGCGGTGGCGCCGACGACGAGCTTTTCGACGGCGCCGCGCGAGACGAACTCGACGATCGACCTGGCCACGAGTCGCCGTGGCCGTCGTCCAAAACCACGTCCTTGCAGTGGATCTGCATGCACCATTACATCAAATTACCTGGTTATGCTCTCTGCATGCATGCACGAAATGAAGTCACGCACGGCACCCCTCACGTCTTTGCGCAAGCAGAAGATGCGGAACGGGAGGAACATCTCCTTGACGCTTGACGACGTGGACGAGAACGATGATGTTACCCACGAGCGCCTCCTCCACAGCCCACTTGAGTGCTCTTGCGCTGTTCTTGCCATTGTCCACGCACACCGCCAGCTCGACGGCACCTCTTCTTCCTCCAGATTCGGCGAGGATTCTTCACTTCAAATGGCTCTTGTAATGCATGGATTGATTATTAAGAACGCTACATTTCTGGCTTTTTTTAGTACTCCCTTCTTGGGTTTCAAAATATAGTGCGTCTTCGGTTTTTACTCTTCAACTTTGATCATAAATTTAACCAACAAGATTGATTGCGACGGGTATAAATTTTGCTTCCATAGCAGTCGGTCTCGTCAGTTAAATTTATGGTCAAATATTTTAAAACGGAGGGAGTAGCTCTCCGTTTCTTGGCTGGCTATGGATGAGAAGAGAGCATACATTATTTTGAAATAATAAACAACACTGAGATCATTATTTTGAAGTCCACTCTTTGGAGGTAATTGAAATATTTTTTGGAAATATTTGAATCACTTTTGTCAAATATAAAATCTTTTCATAAGTATATTAATCAAACTTAAATGAAATAATTAAAATCACTGTTTTGAAATAATTGAAACCCGTTCAGTTGTTTTAATATAGCTACCCCTCCGCCGCCCATCCCTCTCCCCTCCTCATCTGCGGCCGGCCACGCGCCTGCCTCTGCCCCTCTTCCTCCGTGCCGGCCACCGGTAAAGTCTGCCGCTGGCTCAGTACGGCCCTCCCATGCTATGCTATGATACCCCATTTCACTAATCTGATCCTACTACTGGGTGGGTGTATATTCACACACACTTGATGAAATCCTAAGTAAGAACAAACACTGCATCAACAAATGTCCAATACTACTCCAACATCATCAGAAAGAATATGTCCTATAATTATTAGTCACTAGCAATTGCACTAGCAGTCCTACTGGGTGGGTGTATGAATTGATGTTTCTTGACATGTTGCTTAGAGCTGGCCTCATGTCTTTCTTCCTTCTTCTCAGGGAGGGTTGTCCCCGAAGGTCTCGCCGACCCATTCAGGCTTCATTTGGTAGCTAGGGGAGCTATTCCCAGGGAACAGATGCCTCGGGTGAAAATTATCTTCCGCAAAACTAATCCCCGTGGAAAAACTACATCATCCTTTGGTTGACGAGGATAATGGGGGAACTCTAATCCAGGGAAAGAAAACTGAAGTAACTAGATCTTAGACACAGCGCCGGCAGTAAGAGCTGAGGGACGGAGGGGGGAGAGGGCGGCGTCGCTCCGATGAATACTCTCGCTCGGATCGCTCAGTTGCGAGACGAGGCTTTTCTCCCCGATCGGTGGAGGCGTGGAAATCTCAACCGGGGAAAGGCCAGGGAAAGGCCGTGCGCCAGGAACCAAATGCCTCGGTAGGCTTCCTCGGTTTGATTCGGCCCGAGTTTTTCTCGCCCGGGGAAAGAAGGGGGATCCCGGGAGGATCCCTGGTTACCAAATGAGCCCTCAGTGACAACAGTCACCAGGGTGCCACTGTGAAGTGTATGATGAGGGGCTCAAGCGGGGCCGTGCAGCCAGAAGGTCCAGCTCATTGGAGTTCTTCTTCAGATGCTGGCCTTTTTGGTGCATGCTTTTTCTGCTCTTGGACTACACCCACCATAGATAGCACCCTGTATCGAGGCTTTGCAGTAAGAAAGATGCTATAGTTCACTCCATATGGTAAGTTTGAGTTTATTCCATAGTTTTAAATAGCGGGCTTTGTCAAATAGCGTTGGCCTTTCAAAACAGCTATAGCGGGGCTATAGCGAGACTATAGCCGGCTATTTTAAATCTTTTTCACACAATTGTACATGAATAGCGGCGAGCATCATTTAGCGGCACCCTGGTCAAACAGCCATAGCGGAGCTATAGCTGGGCTATAGCAGGCTATTTAAAACTTTGGTTTATTCCCTTAAACAATCAATCAGTCCATTCACATAAATGAAGTAGGTAAGGCCGGAGGAGAATACTTGCGTTGATGTAATGAATTTGGTAGCCTCGTGGATGATTATTCTGATGATGTTACTTGATGAAAATCTGTCAACAAAAATTTGATGGTATTGTAAGACAACAAGACCCTATAAACGAAAGACCCTATAAACTTGGTCTGAAGAATTAATAATATTTACTAGTCGCCACCACACTTGAGTGGCATCACTTAATCTTATCAAGATTCAGAGTTTGGAGGCAACTCTCGCTTGACCTCATGCCTTGAATTGCTCTTGCTTGACATTTTGCTCACAACTGTCCCCTCTGGTGTCTTTCTTCTCGGGTCCAGCAGGTCCCCAAAGGTCACGATCCCATGAACAGTCGTCGGCCGCCACATGATCCCCACACGAGGACAGTCGCCCAAGGACACCAGAGCCCCGCCGCCGCCGGATCTGCGAGGGCTTTGCCCAGCGAGGTTCATGGGGCGGCGGCGAGGGAAGGAGAAGCACGGGGTGGGGAAGTGCCACCACCCGAGTCGCCCCGGGGGAGACGAGGCGGGGGCCTGGGAGGGGGTGGATGAAGTTAAATTCGTAAACGCTGTTTTGAAATATAGCACGCTATAACTTGTGCATCATTTGGAGAAGGACATTGCTATATTTTATAGTGAGCTATTTTATTTTTTCGTTGTTTTGTAAGTAACATCTAATATGGAACTGAGAGAGAGAGAGGGGTAGGAGCTTTATTCCTTTTCACTTTCCTTTGCGTGTAGATAAGGATGATTCGTTTCTCTTTAATAGAGAGTGGAAACATGTAATATTGATTCTATTCCTTTCTTGTACTAGTGGTAGTAACCCTGCCAGACCAAGAATGTTTGCAACGACGTACATCAATTATTGATGGCAAGCAATGGTTGGAAACGTAAACGGCTGAGTCACTCAACCCAAGGGAGCCGCGGAGTTGAAGATAATAAAGAGAGAAGACGGGTTTGCCCGCGTGACAGTGAGACGAGCATTTGTCATTTGCGTTCTTTCTCCTCCAACCAACACCAACCAAGAGCGAGCAAGCAATCATCGAGCGAGAATGCAGAGCGCGGCAATGTCCGTGGTGAGCACGTTCGGCCAGGTCCTGCTGGAGGAGCTCCAGGAGATCCACGGCGTCGGCGACAAGGTCGTCCACCTGCGCGACGAGCTGGCCACCATGAACGCCCTGCTCCGCGTCATCTCCGAGGCGGAGCAGGGCTCCGTCGACCACCTCGTCCGGGAGTGGGAGAAGCAGGTGCACGACCTCGCCTACGACGCCCAGGACTGCGTCGACAACTACTCACTCCGCATGGTCCGCCGCCCCGTCCCACGCCCGTCACCGCCGGCAGATGATTCTTCCAGTTCCACTTCCACCACCTTGGTTGGCCGGTTGGTTAGACGAGGGTCACGAGGCACCTCCTACTGGGGCAGGTACCTGGTTGCCCACGCCAGGCGGACGGCCAGGTACCCGTATGAGAAGCTCGTGCTGCAGCGCGCCGTCGCCTCTGACATCAAGGACCTCCTTGCCCGTACCACCATGGTCAGCTAGCGCCGCGCTCGCTACGGCATCGACCGGGCAACACTGCCAAGAGCTGCCTTCTTGGCCCCTGTCTCGGGGGCGTCTATCTCCGCGAATTCCCTTCGCCGTGCCGACAACCCTGATCAGTTTGTCGGCATCACGGAACAGGCCAAACACCTGGCCGACAAGATCAAGGAGGTCAAGGATGACAAGAGTCTCAAGGCGTTCTCCATTGTGGGGTTCGGAGGGCTGGGGAAGACAACCCTGGCCATGGAGTTGTGTCGGCAGCTAGACGCCGACTTCCCCTGCCAGGCGCAGGTGTCCGTGTCACAAGCATTCGATGTCCAGAAGGACATGCAGGGACTGCTGGCACGACTGCTCCAGCAGATCCTCAAGAAAAAACCAGACGATGATCAAGCCAACCCGGCAACAACGGTGGAAGAGCTGTCCATAAAACTCAAGGAGCTCCTCAATCAGAAAAGGTATCGACTACCGTACCGTCCCAAATAGTTTTTTAACTCTGCTCAATACCAATTCTTTATTGTAAATATACGAGTGGGCTACTTGTAACTTGCTTCAAATCAAAATTTGCGTAAGTCGATTTTGTGGACAAGGGGAGGTGCGCGCAAAGCTCGGATGCCGGGTTCAGGGGGATGGGGGGGGGGGGGGGGGGGGGGTCACCGGAGCCGGAGAAGAAGGCGAGGATTAGTGGAATGGCCGGGGACCGACGGTGAGGGTTAGGTTGAAAAAGATTGGAAAGTTTCAGTAGTTTTTTTTTTTGTTCTTTGTCTACGAATTTTCAATTGTCATAAAAAATGCTCCCCATCAGCTATTTTTCATGACTTCTTCACAATGTTTTTCCATTGAAATCTGAAGAATCACTGCCCTTGGTTTCCTCATCTTCAAAGAAAAATTAACATTTCAGTACACTATTGAAGAACATAGACAAAAAATCTTAAACTGCCATTTGCAAAGAAACCAAAAAAAAAATTCTGTGAAAAACAAACAAACTATACTTAGTTTGCTGTAAATGTTGTTGGTATTTCATTTTGAACAACTATCTATAATTCTAGTTTTGCATGTACATAATTTTCTAACTCCAAGCATGTATATGTCCAATTAAACTAGGTATCTCGTTGTGATCGATGATGTATGGAGCCTACCGGCCTGGGAAGCTATCCGCATCAGATTGCCAGAAAATAATTGCTGCAGTACAATCATTGTGACAACTAGGATAGAGGCGGTGGCCAAGGCATCTAGTGTCTACTTTGTCCATCATATGAAGCCCCTTGAACAAAAGGATAGTGGGGAATTGTTCATGAAGAGAGTATTTGGCTCCATGGCTGGTTGCCCCAATGAACTGAAAACATACATGGACACTATTTTGAAAAAATGTGGTGGGATGCCGTTGGCCATCATTAGCATCGCGAGCCTTCTGGCAAGCTATACTTCTACCGAGGGCATAATGATGTGGGAAAGAGTTTCTAGATCAATTGGTTCTCAGTTGGAGAGCCACCCTACCCTCGAGGGAATGAGGCAGTTGATTACACTCAGCTTTGATTACCTGCCTCATCATCTCAAGACTTGCATGGTGTATCTGAGCATTTTCCCTGAGGATTATGTGATTACCAAGGTTAGGCTGCTATATAGGTGGATTGCTGAAGGCTTGGTCACTGAGAAGCGGGGGTTGACTTTCTTGGAGGTTGCAGAAGAATACTTCGATGAGTTGGTAAGTAGGAACATGATTCAATTAGACAAGACATATGGACAGGAGGAGGGGTGCCGGGTTCATGACATGATCCTTGAGGTCATGGTGTCCAAATCTGAGGAGTGTAACTTTGTTAGCTTGGTAGGGCGGCAATATGGAGGAATGTCGCATGAGCATGGCAAGATTCGGCGCCTCTCCATCCATGATAACGACCATGATGAGCAGAGGCCCAAAAAAGTTGAGCAGCATCATGCGAGGCATGGCTTTGAGGCAATGAAGTTACAACATGTCCGGTCACTGACCACATTCCAGTGCAATGATGGCATCAGCAAGCTGCTGGATCGTCTAGGTGAGTTCAAATTGTTGAGGGTACTTGACCTGGAATATTGCATGGCCGTGAAAGACAAGCACATGAGAGATGTCTGCCGGCTGTATCTTCTCAGGTTCTTGAGCTTGAGAGGTACAAACATCACAGTAATGCCTCGTAAAGTTGGCAATCTAGAGCACTTGGAGACTCTTGATGTAAGATACACAGGCATCATGAATCTGCCGCAAACTGTGACAAAGCTGAGCAAACTAGAGCGCCTAAATTGCAATGACTGGATTCTGCCACGGGGGCTAGAGAACATGAAGGCGCTGCGCGAGGTGGACATGGGAGTTCTCGGTGGTGACGATGTTCCATGGGTTACCCAAGAGATCGGCGAGCTGCCACAATTGCAGTTTCTACGTATCAAAATCGAGCTGCCACAATTGCAGTTCATACAGGAGTCTTTGCCTAAGCTTGCCACGTCCCTAAGCAAGACAAACACTCTCCAGTCGCTCGAGCTGTATTACTATGGGAGTGGAGGCAGTTTGGAGTTTCTCATTGATGTCTCGACGCCGCCACCACTCCTCAAACGCCTTTGGTTGTTGGGGCGCATCAGCCGACTGCCAGAATGGATCTCATTACTCCAACACCTCACAGAGTTTCAAATTGGACTTACAGAGATTGCCGGCGACCAGTTATTTGGTGTCTTGTGTAAGTTGCCCAACCTGCAGAGCGTCGAACTGTACAAAATTAACTTCAAAGAGGCAGAAGTGGTTGCACCCCCCGAACACAACAGCTTCCCGGTGCTGAGGATTCTGGATCTGACCGAATGTTCAACCGTGCTCACATTCAAGGAAGGATCAATGACAAAGCTCGAGACGCTTTTGCTGAGCTTTCATGGCATGAAGGAGATGAGCATTGTCGGTTTCGAGAACTTGGAGAACCTCAAAGAGGTCAAACTCTATGGCGAGGAAGGCAACACATCAATGGAAAGTGCAGTGGAGCAGCTCAAGACTCTATCCGACTCCAAACAGATCAAAGTTGTAGCGGACTGGGATTAGTGAGGTGTGCGCACCTTGATTGATTAGTAACTGCTGCTGCTCCTCTACGTCTTATACAGTCTTAAATAAGTGTTATTTTCCTTTCTGCTGCATGTTTTTCTTAGCTGAATTCTCGATCGAGCAGCATTTTGTTGTACCGAATAAAACCGCTTGTAAGATACTGATCGAGTATTCCGAATGATTTAGATACTGATCGAGTATTCCGAATGATTTATATATTTCATCTTGCTCTTCAGTACCATTCCAACGGAGCTGCTGCCTAAGACAACTAGCAGCCAACCGACAAACGAACTATAGTTTCTTTAGAGCTGGAGCTTTTGTACTTGGTTTATTCTGCAGTCGTTACAACGTACAGTACTTCATTTAGCTCACATGTGTATGTACACAAGCCACTGTAGAATACAGATACATCCTGCCATTGTAGTGCCAATCCCAAGCCCGGGTAAGAGCCGACATAAAAACTTAGCCACTCTTACGGAGATGAAACCAGAAGAACACTTGTTGAGACGTAACCCTCCATTTTGATATGTTATGAGTTTTAACCTTAATTCTAGCCTACCTCAACTTGTTTGAAACTGTAAGGCTTTGTTGTTGTAGTTGTTGTTGTTGTTGTGTATAGCACTGGAGGATTAGGTTCATGCTCTTTTTCAAAAGCTCATTCATAGATACTCGCTCATTTAGTATAAAATGAGCGACACTTATTATGGATCGGAGGGAGTATGTTTTTTGAATTACCAATACTGAAGCCTCTAAAAGTCTTTGTTGCTGACACGCCATCCGTTTTGCGGTTTCATTGCAAATGGCGTCATATAGAAACTAATACCAGTGGCAAGTCACTTGGAAGTCTCAAAATCTTACATGTCAAAGGAAGAAAAGCTGATGAATACATACTATGAGAAACTGTCCCTGACAGTCTGATGCAAACTACGGACTGTTTTCATGGCATACTAGCCAAGGTTCAAAACGAAAATAAGGCAGGCACCTCCATTGGAATTCAAACATCTGATACTGCAACACCCCCGACCCCCGACCTAGGTCGTCCCTGCCGCTCCCGCGAGCGGCGGCGGCGCCCACCCCCCCCCCCCACCTACCCCCGCGCAGCCCCCCCCTCCCTCGCCGCCGCCAGCGCGCGCCGCCGGGCAAAGCCCGGTTGGCTTCGGCAGCGGCGAGGCTTCCTTCTCCTCGTGCGCGGCGGGGCTATCACGGGGCAGCCTCCCTATGCGGCGGCGTGGAGGGCTCCGAGCTGGCGGCGGCTTCGAGCGGCGGCGCGGCCCCAGATCCGTCTGGACGCGTTCTTCTCCGGCGGCGCTCCGGCGGCTGGCCTGGCCAGGGGGCGACGGCGGGCCTAGCCAAGGGGTCGGCGTGGTGGTGCTCGCCCTCCTCTGGTTGCTCTCCCGGGGTGCGGGGTGGCCGGGACTCCCTCGGCTGGATCTGGCCATGGGAGGTCCACCGCTCTTGCTGATCCCGGTGATCCCCATCGGAGAGGTGTTCGCGGGGTTCGTGGGCGGCATGGTGGTAGTAGTGCGTGCCTGGCGGGTCAGCGACGGATCTTGGCGCGGCTGCCTATGGCGGCGGTGGCCTTGCCGGTCTGTCTTGTGAGGCGGCGTGGGCTGAGGCGGCTTCGGTGGGAGTTGCGGCGGCTCAAGATGGCGGTAGCGCAGGCGGTGCAGGGTGGTGGTGGCGTCATGCCTTCTCCTCAAGATGTCCCAACGATGCGCGGGGCTGGGCGGATGCCGCCGCATGCGCCTCGGGGATGGGACAAATTTGGGGTCCGTACTCGGGGGGGTCAGTTCGGAGCCCGGGGCGGATCGGAGCTTGCTCTCCGGGTAGGTGTGGCTGAGCTTGGCCCGGGAGGTGCCCCGTTGTTGGGAATGTGCCCTAGAGGCAAATAAAATATGTTTTATCGAGCATATTCCATTAGTTCATAATACGTTTGATACTATGCTATAACTGTATTAAGCGGAAACAATAATACAGGTGTGGTATACAAACAACCAGGTCCCTAGTAAACCCTAGTATACTAGTCCATTGGGCGATTGATGATCAAGGTTTCCTGATCATGAGACAATGGCGTCTATTGACAATGGAGTCGTATCATTGGATAATGATATGATGTACATACACCCATCAGAAGTGTTGCGATGTGATCAAGTCACATAGTTCGACATTGCGATAACCATAACGTAGTGACCAGATCCTTAGACCGTAATGATCATACGTAATTACTGTCTATTAGGATGCCTTGATTTGCTACCCACCGAATGACTGAAATATGCTGGCCATAAAGGAGTACTTCAGGTATTCCGAATAGATATGTTAATGAGTATGCAAATAGATCAAAGAGGGATTTGTCCATCCGTGTGACAGATAGGTACTCTGGGCCCACTCGGTGATGTTACATCATGAAGTTTGCAAACGTGTGACTAGGTCACGGAGTTTTAATATCAAGGGAACGAGTAAACTTGTTTGTTGAGAACGAGGACGAACTAGGTATATTGGATACCGATGATCAAACCTCGGACAAGCAAAGTACCATGGGACAAAGGGAACAGGCACATGGTTAACGGATCCAACAGCGATTGAAGTTCATTCGATGGAAGCGCAGGGGCTATCAAGGATTGTAACCAGGTCCAATTGATTAGTCATTGATCAATGAGAATTGTCTCGATCATGTCTGCTGTTTCCCGGACCGTAGGGTGTTACACTTAAGGGTACTCGACGCAGTAAGGATTGATTCGGGATCACCGGAGAAATTGGAGAGAACACCGGAATTGTTCCGATGAAGGCCGGAAGTTGTTCTGGGTATTTTAAAAGGTTCAAATATATTTAATAATGTTTAATATATGTTTTATTATTTAATTATCTGAATTAAATATTAAAATGTATTTAAATATAATTAAAAATGGAAGAAAAGGCATATGGGCCTCATAGGGCCCATTAGGGGGAAAGGGAGTCCTCCCCCATGGGCCATGGCGCCATGAGGGGGGCCCACCCCCTAGGGCTGCGCCAAAACCCCCTCCCTTGGGATTAGTCCCACCCCGGAAGTGGAGGGGGGGGGTGGCACCCCTCCTTGGCCTATATAAGGAGGGGTAGGGTGCCCTTTTTTCTTCCTACAAATTGATTTGAGACAAGTTTCTCTCATCTCTCTCTCCCTCCTTTCTCCTTCCTCGAGTGGACTCCCCTTGTTTGGAGTGTACACTTGGTTGGTGATTTCTCCACTATACGCATGCCGTCGTGCTGCTGGAATCGGGATCCGAATCCATCTTCTTTCCGTTGCTCTACTGGTTCGGAGCCCGGAGGGACGTCGGGTATACTGTATGTGTATAATCCCGCGAGGCACTACACTTGTGGTGCTACTTCGTCGTCGTGGCCGTATCGCGAGGTCTTCATCGACAACGTTCCGACGGGGACGTAATCCCGTCATCGGTCTACAAGGATCGGGTGGCTACAGGAGTCATCGTGGATCTGCGCGGCATCGGGGATTGCCGGTACGACTACACCAACCACGTTCATGAGGGAACGTTTCCCGCTTAACGGACTACATACTGGTATGTGATCTATTTATGTCCGTTACTTGCATCAGCATAGCATAGGACTTGGGTATGGGTCTCGTAGGTTATGAAAAATTTGAGTTTTCTGCCCCGAACCCCAACAGTGGTATCATGAGCAAGGCTATGTGTAGATGTATTGTACGGATAGAACACATCTAGTATGTGGGCATCAATTTTACAATTGTTACCCTCTCACGTGTACTCATTTAACGTTGCGGCAATGTTTGATGAAGCGGCCCCCGACCGACCTTACGCGTTTACGCGAGACTGGTTCCACGCTTGACATATGGCTTGTACCATATAAAGTGGCTGGGGGGGTGTCTGTCTCTCTGCATTAGCGATGCGAAGATGTTTGCAACGGAGGGCCCCGACAGGGGTGTAATAGAGACAATTGTGGATTGGTGTTGTGGCTTGTTTTCTAGGATAGAAACGGTTCTTTTCTCGAAACCCCTAGCAGCCACGTAAAACTTGCAAAAGATAAAGTAGAAAGGCGTTTTTAACTTTAATTTGCATGTCGGGGGGAATCATAGCATGTATGATTTATACTGTTGTGTCCTGTTTTGCTAATATGTTAGATATACGACGGTAGCATAATAGGATGATCCCTCACTAATCCAACAAAGTGTCCTTCCTTAGTGAAGCACCATTTGGAAAGTTCTTCGTTATGGAGGCATCTCGTGTCACACGGGTGTCAAACATTTTTACGTTCACAAGAGATGGGTGGAGGAAGCCTAGCATGTCCAGAAACATGGCCTTGCATACGCGGCATATACTCACTAAGGTTATTGTGGCGAGCCTGGCATGTGCAGACATGGCCTCGGGACACAAGAGACCGAAAGGTCGAGCATGAGTCACATGGATGATGTGATTGGCATGATGGCCTACCTTGAACAACATACTGATGGTGTAATCACTTAGAATAAACTATGAGGGATGTTTGTCTGAGTGGGAGTTCCAGAATTTTTTTTGAAACATGAAATCCATATTATGAACTTAATCTTCATGTCTTAGCAAATATCATTGTAGATAACGTCATACCAATGTTTAGAACTATGGCTCTTTTAGTATGATAGAACTTAAGGTAAATGGGTCTTACTTCATTGATGTGTACCAACACCATTAGAGACATACTCATTAGTAATGACTTGCTAAACATAATACGAAGAACTGCTAGGAGATACACCTGACAACTCCGTAATCAAGGAAGATGATGATGAGTATCACACTCACCGTCACTTATGAATGACTGTCCAATACACCATAATTCATTCTATGGAATCTGAATTGTGAATGCATGTTAACCAACACGTATGACGTGCTAGGTGAACTTGAAAGCACTTGGTGACAAATCAGAGTAATGGAATATGAGTATATGGACGGGGTTTCTTTCAACTATGATGGAAGGAACAACCTGCTGGGAAAGTCACTTGGAAAATGTATAAGATACATGGAACACCTTGTGTATAACTTGGACTACTGAATGACTGGTTACTTTGCGATAACTGGGGAGTTGCATCCGCTTCCTCCCAGTTACAAAGACCATGTCTGGACTATGTCATGAAGGAGAATCGTTCACCTGTCATGAGGTCATGGTTAAAGTTAAGAACTTTAAGAGTAGAACCAATGCAGGAATGGTCATTGACGGAGAAGGTATATTTGATATACGAGTTATAAATGTCTTTCCCACGAAACACTAATTGCGGTTGATTAAGTATTCGATGCTTGAACTTACTGCTTGAGAGTGGCTTGGAAGGGATGAGGTGACAATGTGTGCTGACGGCAATCAAGATAGTTGATGGTCGACAACACTCTCCCTCTACATCTATCAATTGATTAATATATGAATAAATTTTATGATCGTTTGAATGAGGACTTTATTAGTGTGTCTTGCATCTCGCGAAGACAATTATTCATATTAGTGAGAAACAAGTCAGTTGTTCTCCTTTTATGAATGATATCTCTTATGGTCACATTACGATTATGAATGAGTTATTCTTATATTGATGATAGTTGTTTGATCATTTATAAGAAATATTGTAATGCCAAAAAATATCCAGGCTTAATAATGACACTACAGTTTAAGTCATGAATGATATGATGATGTCTTAAGATACTTGATCTCTTGAAACATACAAACCATGCCTTTTAGGTGAGATGACTAAAACCTCGCATTCTGGTAAACGGAATGTGTACTGATTGTTGAGTATCATACATTGTGATGTATCGTATGTCAGCATGTGGTGAATTTCATTATTTCGTGAACTTCGTATGTGGACTTAGATGAATATTTGTATTCACTAATGAAACATGAGTCTGAAATAATTTGATATGATCAAAAGGGATTTCAGAGTAAAGATGGATATTAAATTAACAAGAAAGACAAGTCTCTACGATTTGATCAAAGTGACAAATGTTTTGAGTTAGTCTTGGGCGTAAAGACTTGTGTGAAAGTTGTTCCACAAATTGCAATGTCTTGAGACACTTCAATATGATTGACGTGCCTGAACATTGTGATCATATTCTATCGAAAAGTTTATGGTCTAAGTTATCTCTTACCAAGTTACGTTATTATTGTTTAGAGTTATTAATTTAATATGCAAACACTCACTTCAGCATAGGGAACCATCTGAGTTCGTGGAAACCAACACTATATATGTCATGGTGTGTTGTGGTTTCTAGGAAACTTAATTTATAAGATAAATTATCTTTGTAGTGTATCCTTAGACAACTATGGATGCATCTTCCACAACTAGAACCAAAAGGAGCAAAACTTGTATTGCTATGTTTTGGTGTTTGTCAAGAATTGTTCTTGATAAATGTGGTAATGGAAGAAAAGTGAAAGTTCAACCAAGGTAATTGACCTTGCCTCCAAATGTCAGAGTAGTGCAACGGAATATGTTTTGGAAGCAAAGCTCTACAATAAGAGGAGAAACTAATGATAATGATCATGATCTTCTGATGGGAGCTTTTACTGAGAAAGGTAGGATTCAAGAATATATATTTGCCGCTGGTGCAAAATCATATTCATGATTCACTTGTCATGTTAATGGAACAAGACATTCCTACGAACTACAAAGAAGCGATGGTGGACCTAAGTACGAAATATGACTACGAGTCATGAAATCCTATGTTGAGTTACATTTATTCAATGGGTTGACTACAATGTATAGCAATGCTTGAGTCAAAGGGATATTCACTACGATTGATCCAAATGATTATCAATACCGTGACTTCCTCAAATCCTGCATTTGAAGAAGGGTTGTAATTGGTACAACAATAAGGTTTTGAAAACATATGGATGCTAGTATCTCGTGACAGGAATTCTCGATTTGATGAATGATCAAAGGATTTTGGACTTAGCCAAAATATCGAGGAAACATGCATTTGCATGAAACTGAGTGGGAGCTGAATAGTTTCCGAAACTTGATATATGTAGACGACATATTTTGAGTGGGAGCTATGGGAGTATTATCCTATACTTATATGTAAATGACATATTTGAGTAGGAGCCATGTGGTTAGTATCCTGAACTTAATATGTGTCTGACATATCTAAGTGGGAGCCATGTGGATGTTATCATTGTCTTATATGTGGCCGACATATTTGAGTGGGAGCAATATGAATGTTATCCTATAACTTAATATGTGCATGACATATTTGAATAGGAGCATGATAACATTCTCATATATGGATAACATATTATGAATGGTGCAGTTGGTGTTAATGATTATTTGAATCTTTCATAAATGAAGATGAATAAGTATTAAGCATTGAAGATCTATTAAGATAGATATGTGTTTAATAACATTGAGTCGTAATAATTTCCTGGATAAGATTCTGAAGGAGTTCAGAATGGGACAAGTCAAGAAGTGGTCCTTACTTGTATATCCAAGAGAAGTGTTGATTTAATCTCAGTACAAGAACAATGGTTAACGGTTAATGAAAGAAATGGATGTGTTAGATCCTCTATGCCTTTGTCATAGGTTCTTTCATATAAAACCAGAGTTATGTACTCGACGTAATGTGACCCAAGTTCTTAGTAGTAAGAACATGTTGTCATATGATTTATGAGTAAATCATTGAACAAAGAGTTAAGTTTATCCTTCAGTGTCTGAAGAGAACTGAGGATACATCTCAAATTTGCAAAGGATAGTGGACTTGACCATAAATGTTATGCTGGTTCAAATTTTGACACTAACCTAGAAAATTGAGATATCATACTAATGAATGCCTAAGTTGAAAGAAACATGGTTAGACATCAAAGTTGCATACAATGCACTAAGGATTGAATCTACATTGATGTGGCTGCTTTAGAAGTAGCAGGAGTTATATTATGGCTTAAGAAGTTCGACTTCTGATTGAGTGAGTTTCAAGTGTGCATGACTATGGGAAAGTCCGCGTCACCCACTGGATGTCATTGCTATGACACAGGAAATGAAGTCTCACTTCATCGCCAAATATATATACCTCATCATTATAGTGGATAATGAAGGAATGTCAAATTATGTGACATTATGATTTGCAAAAGGACATACGGTTCTGAATGGTACCCAGACCGTTGATACAACCTTTTCCACGGGAAAGCATGATCAATAAGGAGTTATGATCCAGAGAAAATGCAACTAGATTATTTGTACTCTAGTGCAAGTGGGAGACTGTTGGGAATGTGCCCTAGAGGCAAATAAAATATGTTTTATCGAGCATATTCCATTAGTTCATAATACGTTTGATACTATGCTATAACTGTATTAAGCGGAAACATTAATACAGGTGTGGTATACAAACAACCAGGTCCCTAGTAAACCCTAGTATACTAGTCCATTGGGCGATTGATGATCAAGGTTTCCTGATCATGAGACAATGGCGTCTGTTGACAATGGAGTCGTATCATTGGATAATGATATGATGGGCATACACCCACCAGAAGTGTTGCGATGTGATCAAGTCACATAGTTCGACATTGCGATAACTATAACGTAGTGACCAGATCCTTAGACCGTAATGATGATACGTAATTACTGTCTATTAGGATGCCTTGATTTGCTACCCACCGCCTCACTGAAATATGCTGGCCATAAAGGAGTACTTCAGGTATTCCGAATAGATATGTTAATGAGTATGCAAATAGATCAAAGCGGGATTTGTCCATCCGTGTGACGGATAGGTACTCTGGGCCCACTCGGTGATGTTACATCATAAAGTTTGCAAACGTGTGACTAGGTCACGGAGTTGTAATATCACGGGAACGAGTAAACTTGTTTGTTGAGAACGAGGACGAACTAGGTATATTGGATACCAATGATCAAACCTCGGACAAGCAAAGTACCATAGGACAAAGGGAACAGGCACACGGTTAACGGATCCAACATCGATTGAAGTTCATTCGATGGAAGCGCAGGGGCTATCAAGGATTGTAACCAGGTCCAATTGATTAGTCATTGATCAATGAGAATTGTCTCGATCATGTCTGCTGTTTCCCGGACCGTAGGGTGTTATACTTAAGGGTACTCGACGCAGTAAGGATTGATTCGGGATCACCGGAGAAATTGGAGAGAACACCGGAATTGTTCCGATGAAGGCCGGAAGTTGTTCTGGGTATTTTGAAAGGTTCAAAATATATTTAATAATGTTTAATATATGTTTTATTATTTAATTATCTGAATTAAATATTAAAATGTATTTAAATATAATTAAAAATGGAAGAAAAGGCATATGGGCCTCATAGGGCCCATTAGGGGGAGAGGGAGTCCTCCCCCATGGGCCATGGCGCCATGAGGGGGGCCCACCCCCTAGGGCTGCGCCAAAACCCCCTCCCTTGGGATTAGTCCCACCCCGGAAGTGGAGGGGGGGTGGGACCCCTCCTTGGCCTATATAAGGAGGGGTAGGGTGCCCTTTTTTCTTCATACAAATTGATTTGAGACAAGTTTCTCTCATCTCTCTCTCCCTCCTTTCTCCTTCCTCGAGTGGACTCCCCTTGTTTGGAGTCTACACTTGGTTGGGGATTTCTCCACTATACGCACGCCGTTGTGCTGCTGGAATCGGGATCCGAATCCATCTTCTTTCCGCTGCTCTACTGGTTCGGAGCCCGGAGGGAAGTCGGGTATACTGTATGTGTATAATCCCGCGAGGCACTACACTTGTGGTGCTACTTCCTCGTCGTGGCCGTATCGCGAGGTCTTCATCGACAACGTTCCGACGGGGACGTAATCCCGTCATCGGTCTACAAGGATCGGGTGGCTACAGGAGTCATCGTGGATCTGCGCGGCATCGGGGATTACCGGTACGACTACACCAACCACGTTCATGCGGGAACGTTTCCCGCTTAACGGACTACATACTGGTATGTGATCTATTTTTGTCTGTTACTTGCATCAGCATAGCATATGTCTTGGGTATGGGTCTCGTAGGTTATGAAAAATTTGTGTTTTCTGCCGCGAACCCCAACACCCGTCTCGCGGGCACGGTGCTCGTCGATGGTGGCCATGGTAGCGGTTCGTCGGGTTGCAGATCGGCACCGGTGACCTCGGATGTGGCATCACAAGAGCTAGATCGGCCAGGTGCGCTGGGTTGGCTCTGTGGTGGTCGTCGGCAGCCCAGGAATTGCATCCCCCCAGTTCAGTGGAACTGGCTGGGGACGCAGGTGTGGGTGCTGCCTCCGGTGATGGAGGCGCCTACCCAGACTCTATGGCTGATGCCGGGCGGAGAGGTGATGGATGATCGTCGCTCTTCCCACTGGGGTCGAGGGTGCTGTGATGGGGCTGACTGCCGCTATCTGGCGGCATGGATGCCGGGCGGCGGCCCCGGAAGGGGGTCCACATGGGTGCTTTCCAGCAGGCACCTGTGTGGTGGTGGTGGCTCTCCCCCGGGTTGTGTGGGCAACAGGTGGTGGAGCGGTGGGTAGCCCGGACATGCCTCTTCGGGGGCGGTGTCCTGGTCCGGATCTAGGGCTATTCTCCGTGTAACTCTCTGGCGACATCGGTGGCACGGGCGAGTTGCCGAGCGAAAGCTCCGCGCCTTGGTGCCGACGGCGGCGACATCCGTGGGTGTCGCGCTCTTCTTGAAGACGTCGTCGTGGATCTGCTCTCCGTGTCAAGGCTCCAGGTGAAGACCTCTGTCCGCTGGACTCGGCAGCGACGACGCTTTGCGCCGTGCTCCCTCTAGAGGGCGTTGTCGTGGAGCTTAGGTGTGCTAGGGTTTTACGTGCGTGTGATTAGCTCGTGTGTTGTGCATGTAGGTGCCTTCGGGCGCCGAGTACTTTAGGATCGGCTTTGTAAAAGGGCTACCTCACCATCATGTATCGTTCGGCCATGTACTCTGTTATGTTCTTTTATCTATAAAGGTTGGCAAAAGCCTGCTTTCTGGAATTCAAACATGAGGGAACTAGACAGAAAAGATCATCATGAAGCACCAAACTCTTACCCATATTCCAACTTCTCCATCCTGCCATGGATGACAAGATAGCAGCTATAACCAGATACATCAGCTGATATTACATTACAGGTCTGGCACAACATTTTTCAGATGTCGAAGCGTGTAAGGCCCGATATGCGGTACTGTTCCAGATCTAGATGTCTCCACCCAGATCCGGAGACGAAGCACATATCGGTCCCACCGCGACATATGACATAGCCATATGCCCTGGATTTCCAACATGATATCACAACATTACAGATACAAGGATACAACATCTCATACAATCGGCATACAACTGCCTCAAATACAATACAACAGCGGAAGATACATGTCTGGGTACAGACTACAAGCAAATGCCTAGTGGCAAAGAGAAAAAACATCGATCCCATAACCACACGGGTCCAGGCCCTCCGCCAGGATCCGCCTAACTAGTCGTCGTCGAGTCTCCACGTGAAACGTCGGTCACCATACATGTTGTCGATCAGAACCTTGAGAAGAGTTTGGGGGTAGTATCATGAGTACAGAGGTACTCAGCATCCAACTGTAGTGGTCATCTGACCCAGCAAGGACTTCATCACTCGTCATTCTAGGACAACTAGTAGTTTACGGTAAGGAAGGGGTAAGTGGTGAGGTTGCTGCCGCACTAGCATTTATGAAGTGGCTAACGATCTAGAGAGTAAGATAAGAAGCTAAGCATTCGATGAGGAAACGCCTCCAACAAGTCTGCTATCCACCTACATACGCAAACATAACACCTATCATATCCTTGTCCTCCTCATTGCATCCCGACGAAGAAGAAGCAGTCAAGGCACACACACATTAATCAAATTATATTAAGATTATCTCAGCTGTTGTTGTTTATGAACAAGGAGTAGGTCTCAAGTCGTCCATAACCGTGGACACGGCTTCTCGAAAAGATTTAACCCTGTAGGGGTGTACCAACTGCCCATTACGAGGCTCCGCACGCACGCCCATCTCTCTCAGTTGCTACCCATCACAGGCAACCATTTTATGATTTAGTTCCAAGAGATCCGAAACGACAGGTCCCTCTAGCTAACAACGAACAAATCCGGGTGGCCCCCGGTGAGTCGACATCCATCTCAGGAGCCGGCCGCTCTCTCGATCTGGTCTCTACCATTTGTCTCGGGTTTGGATAGCTGGTTAATCACACATTGGAAATCGGGTCCTCAGACGAACAAGGTGGGCCAGCAAGGGAACTAAGTCCTCACTGGTCCGGGTTGGTTTGAAAACAACTGGCAGCTGACCAGCACACACACGGTTTCAAATGGTAAATCAGCTTGGGCCACCACTAGAAATGTTTGAAGCTAGGTAGGTAAGAAAAGGGGACCCCATAAAATCCCACACGCGGTTAGGCACGCTCAGTCTTAAAACCAATACCCGGAACTCGGGTCCTAGGTGACTCGAATGGAACAAAGCGTCGGGGCGGGATATCCTAGACCTTCCATCCTTCATCGACTATAGTCAACATTATAATAATCATATCATCAATAACAATATAATAATGTGATATCCCAAACCCAGGAGTAACAGGGTAACATCGTAGCATCCTAAGCATGCATACTAAGCAGGGGTTGAGCAACGAGAAATAGTAACATAGCAGTACAAGGTTTGCTGGGAAGGGACATGGCTGTATCGGTTTGAAAGAGGTTGTAAACATGTGGTAGGATCAAACATCGAGCCTAACCTAGACTAGCATGCAAACCGCTGGTTGAAATAGAATGGGTCATAAGTAATGTATATTCCTTGCCTGTTGATAAGTCGGGTTCCGAAGGTGTAGTCGATCGCACGCTCGCAACGTCTCCGAGAGGTACCCGCGGAAGCACACAAGACGATAAACACTGGAAAGCAATCAACGAACAAGCACTCTATTACTACGAGGCAAACACGAGCAAGCATCAAAAAGAAGCAACACGAGACATCGCACCTACCGTCGAGAGCGGTTACTAACAATTTAAGTGGGTATCAGTCACACACGACGAATACCGCACATTTACGGTGGTTCAAGTTGCTTAGCTACAGGTGATCAAACAACGGTTATTAACATGGCAACTCAAGCAAGCATGGCAAGCACACAAACATGTCAAGAGGTGAAGCACAAAGTAAACTATCTATGCTAGTCAATTTAAGTGAGGCACAACCTAAACATGGCATAACACTAAGTGCCGCACGATGATTAAAACATTTGGTACTGTTCTGTAATAAATCATATTTTAGGTTGGTTAAAAAAAGCAAACAATAGCATAAACACAAAGTACACGAAAAACTAATCAAGTTACATATAAAGCACACTCCAAACGGAGTTACGGTTAAAAAGATATAAGCAAAACAAGCTATGCACACATGCTGTATAAACTGGGGTAAATCTATATGAAAAAGTGCAGCAACATGACATAGCAATACATGGGATGAAAGTAGACATGATGCTTAATAAAATGCAATTGGAATCACTCAATTCCGATAAACGGTCGCGACACACTCGTCGACCGAAGTTGCAACAAAATAACAGTTTCAGCAACAGCAGCACAATAACATCAGGATCACCACTTTGGAGCAAGATTTAATATAGCTAGAGCACCCAAACATGGCAAGTTAAAGCATGGAAATGAAGTAAACATGATGCTTAACACATAGGAGAAAGAATCAATGCAATAGGCCTCATGGATGAGTCACAATCATCATGCAAAGTTGCAACAAAATATTAACAACAGCACTTAACAGGAAAAAGTAGCAGTTTAACGGCCTGATGCCCACTTTGACAACAAATAGCAGCAGCTAGATGACCTCAAATGAAATAACTTCCTAAATATGAACTCTAGAGCACACAAATCTGAGCAACTTTCGTTTTGGGGGCACGTTCATCGGAGCTACGGATTAATAGCTATTCGCAGCACAAAAATGAATCAGCACAATAATTCTCAGGACTTGGGCCTGGGCCTCACCCATGGGCCTCGGTCCATCTGGCGGCTGGATCTGGAGGTGGCCTGGCTTGGGCTGGCCCACCTGGCCTGTTGGAGGGAAGGCTGGGCCACCAGTTGCACGCCGGCCCACTAGGGCGACGGGCACGGCTCGCCCTCGTCTCCACAGCGACGCGGCCGCGGATGGCACGCCGGCGGATGGCTGGGAGGCTCCGGCGGCGAGCAGGCGTGGAGCGGGGTGCAGGGAGGACCGGAAGGAGGCGGATCCGGCGCGGGCCTGGGTTGGTGACGAGGAGGAGGAGGCGGCCGGCTCCAACCCGAGCTCGAGCTCGCCCCATCAATGGCGTCCGACGGCGCGACCTGTAGCGAGAGGAGGGACGGGTGAGAAGAGGACAGAGGAGAGGGAGGAGAGGAAGGAGGAGATGGGGTGGCCGCGGCGGCCTGCTGCTGCCGGCGGCTCGCCGGCGCGGGCGTGGAGGCCGGAGGCGGCGGTGAGGAGCTCCACGGGCTGGCTAGGAGGAGAGAGGAGAGAGCTTCGTCAGGGCGCGATCCGGAGCGTCCGATCGCGGTATCGAACGGCCCGAAAAATCCGGGATATGGGAGGCAAAACTGGGCAAAGTGGAGGGGGGTGGCTGCAAATTTGTGCTAGGGAAACCCTAGAAATGGGTGGGAGTGTGGTGGTCTTTATATAGCCCCGGTGGCTGGCAGTTTGCAAAAACATCTCCGGTTTTTCTCTCGCACGCGCGGTGCTCACGTTTCTGGAGATGGCCATACCCCAAACCTTATAGTGTTTTTATCACAAGCACCATCACCCCTTTCGTGTTGATTTAACATAATTTGTTTGCAACAATTAGTTTCCCAGAATAGGATTGTTTCCCATCTAATTGAATTGTCTTTGTGTCGTAGTAGTTCACCTTCACACAAGATTTATAGACTCGCATCCCTATGACAAGGAGATGGTCGCTATTGTTGTCAGGAGGGAGGGTACACATGGAGGTCCCAGGGCATGTTGGTTTGATGCAAGGCGGAGGTGCACCTCTTCACATCCGCAGCTCGCAAGGTTACAATCGCCCATTCGCTCGGCCTCTCCCGCACACATCATGGAGACTGAAAATGTTATGTTTATTTTCATCCACCACAAATTTCATAGTGATGAACCTTTATGGTAAACAAAACTCACTACACCATGACACCACATTTCCAACAGCTAGGTTGGTTGGGAAAACAAGTTCTACCGACAGATAGTCGGTTGGCAAAGATTATTGCCGACCAACCATGTCTGCTAGGGAAAGTCCAGACGGGAAAAGTCTTTCCCGACCAACATACATTTGCCGACCGACTGTTTGATGGCTCATGAAAAACATTTCCGACCGACTGTGTGATGGTATTTTTTGCCGACCGACTTACCATTGGCCCTGCCATAAGCCTTTCCCGACCGACTGTCTGACAACAATTTTTTTTTGCCGACCAACATTGAGACGGTGTTTTTTTGCCAACCAACATTACATCAACATTTTATTTAACCTAGCACAACTTTAATTAACATATGGTACTAATTGTCACATACATATAGTTCATCTGTGCAAATCATAATCATCAAGACACCATAGTTCATTTTTACATCAGATGCACCAAACATTTTTATTCCATTAACTAGTTGTCACATACATACACCATAGTTCACTTTTACATCAGATGCACCAAACATTTTTATTCCATTAACTAGTTGTCACATACATATACTTTAGTCTGTTCTAAACATAGCCTTCAAAGACACCATAGATCATGTTCACAAAAGGTTTGCTAAAAGATGAAAGTCTAAGACGTCAGTTGTACTATATGAATGCTAAAACATCCACTTGACGTCGATCACTGTCTTCATGATCCCTTGTGAGTGCACTCCTTCTGTTTGCTTCCTACAAAATTAAAAATGCTATCAGAAGATGTATTTCCTTTTTTTTGCAAGCATTCCATATGTGAGTGCAATTTTTTAATCGTTCAGTGAATAACATGCTGCTAGAAATGATAGAAGTTTCATGCCATATCTTAAAATGAATCTAAGCTATAGCAATAACATATAGATAAACAATAAAAGGTGTATGTATTCATAAATAAGAATATCAAATTTCCTTATGGATACAGTGACCTTATAAAGCTGAAGAGTCTATAGTTGTGGAACCAAATTCATTGCAAAATTGCCAAAAAACTAATAAGAAAACCCAACCTTCTTTTTAGCGGGACCTTATCCATTAAATACAGTCACCAAAATAATTGTAGCATTCAAATTAGTAGCATATATAAGAAGCTACATCAGTTTGCAATGAACATCATTCCTGTCAGCAGCAAGAATTTTCAATATGCACAAACCTTGACAAATGTAACCGGCTGAAGCAGGATAAAAGATGCACTAAAACTAGCTAGAAACGTTGTGCACATGTCAGCATGCATCCCTAAAAAAGAGGCACATAGGAAGATATCTTTATAATATGTTAGGCATGTATGGATAATCATCATCTGAGTACAATCAGCATTACACTTCTGCAACTTTTAGAGCAATAATGACATTGCATATTACATCGCCTCTATGAAATTTAGAGCTGCCGAGCAAAAAGGATTACGTAATACATAATACATTTCTTTTTACCATGATGAATAAAAGAAAAGAATGACGCTGAACTAAACAAAGGTAAGTGATTATAAGTTGATTAATATTTTATTAAAAACGACAAACATCAATATTCATTGGGATAAGATTTAAATTACATTGTTAAATAAGATCTCCATATCTCGTTGAATCTCAAACTGGGATTTCGATATCTCAATAAATCTGAGATTTAGAGTTTCTAATAGCTGCAATAATGTTGTACAAATTAGAGCTTACTGTCCAATAATAATGTCAACAATTAATCAAGTGTTTAAATATATATTCCTACAAATGTGTTCAAACATTGTGAAAACTAGAACAATACCCCGCTCGTTGCAGCGAAAATTTCTATAAGAACTCTACAATGGAAATTAAAATGGTATAAGATGCATGTAAATGAAAGTGAATGTCATCGGACAAATGATTGACTACAATATATAGTACATGACGTGGATACCTTACATGTTGAGATATATACCATAAATGCATCTTAGTAGGATTTTATTAGTGTATGACATGGACAAATAATTTACTACAATGAAGAATGATGTGAATAGCTTGCATGTTGAGATATATATCATAAATGCATCTTATTGGGGTTTTTCTTTATAAGAGCTATAGATAGATATCATTCACTGTGTTCCGTTTTTATCCAATTTACAATGGATTTATTTCAACTTTTTCCATATACCTCAAGTTCTAGTCCGTTCGAGTAACTTCCGCTCGAGGACGGTTTCACATGTTGTCCATGTAGAATAGTGGTGGTGTGGACCATCTGGGTTCACAAGCCTATCATTCACGAGAGTCGCTTGGACTCGATCGAGGACGATTTCTACATGTGATATTCAGGTGGGGTAGTAGCTCGTTATAGAAAATCTTGGTGATCTCCTGGGTGATGATTTCGGCCATCAACAATATATGCAAATATTTCAAGATTACAACAGGTAATCCTGTTACATCGGGTAATTGGATTACATCAGGTAATCTAATGCATAATTGTGATGATGATACAAATTTATTCATTAACATGATGTTCCAATATTTAAAGACATGCTAATAACTATTCAAAGCGATTAAAAGTAATTAAACAATTAATTCTAGCCATGAAAATATGCAGTACAAGTATGGTAAAGATGGAAACATGTTAAGCATATCACAAACAATTTGCACGGCAAAAACTGCGGCGCGGCCTGCAAGCATGCGAGCTCGCGGGCGGCTAGTAGTCATGGCACACAGCTCGGTCAAGCGTGTTCGCGGCCGACATAATGCGATGGGTAGCTTATACGTATGCTGCACACGGCCAAGTGTGGGGTCCACGCACTTGCATAATGCAGACAGCCGCATATGTACGCCCATGTGTACCTAAGGCAACACAAACACAACAGCTGAGCTAGCACGACGGCCATGGCGGGCGCTGGTGTGCAGCAGGCACACAGAGGCGCGATGGAGGCAGGCTAGGCTTCCAGTGTGAGCAGGCGGGTGCGGCGACAAAGTGCAGCAGGGCGTGGTGACCAGCAGGATCACGGCAACGGCTGCCTGCAAAGCACAGAGGCGAGCGCGTCGGAGCGTGCACGAGACTCGCATACAACCATGCATATACTCAAAAATTTGAGCATGCATGTGCTACTATGGAGATCGATTAAGCTGCTTGCGCGTAGATTAATTTTGCACGCACGCACTGTCATGCCAATTGCGTAGCCTTTATTCCCGATTAGATCGCGGGCTAGCGCAGGACAACATGTCGAGGCGGCCAGTGCACGTAGCGAGCGCATGTCAACGGGACACAATGATCAACTCGCGGGTTAGCGCGGGACAACAGGTCGAGGCGGCCAACGCAAACAGCGAGCGCAGCGGTGAACGCACGTCAGCGGGACGCGATGATCAACTCACGAGCTTGTGCATGACAACAGGTTAAGGCGGCCAGCGTAATCAGCTCACAGTTCATATATGAAAAGATAAGCAATGTGCAAGCATACATCAGGCACGCGTATGGAGCCAATGATAGATGTCATCTGGACAACGTGTGCAGACTTGAGAAAGGAGAAGAAAAAATCGTGTATCATCGGGACGGCATGATGTGTGTACATCGGGTACATCACAACTGTCCCGTAAACATCCGATGCATCGCGACGCTACCTAATGCGGAGCTCATTGTGTGGCTTGGAGGCTCGGCCGACCGGGCAACACACGATGAACGACTCTACGGTAGCCAACGACGATGTCATGCTCATCAGGAGCACGTGTACATCAGGTACATGGATGAAATAAAAATTCATGTGTACATCAGGTACATCACGGTGGTGTCGTGCTCATCTAGATCATGCATATGCACCGTATTTTTATGATGTAGATAGAAAAAATTCTCTTGATGCAAGATCGATCGGCATTATGCCGGCGACATCGGGTCTGCTTCGATCAAGCGAGAAAAAACCACATCATAGATCGAATAAATCCGGAAGAAGGCAAGAACGGAATCAAGACAGATGTAAAACCGTTGTTGCGATCGGATCTAGATTGTACCTCCGCGATGAACGACGAGAGCCTGCTTGATGGAGGCTCGAGGCAGATCAGTCGGCGGAGCTCGTGCTGATAACGTGTTCCACAACCTTTGTCGACGAGTCCGGTCCAAGGGCGTGGAGCGGGAGCGTAGTCGAAGTAGTCGTACATGCGGCACAGTCTCAATATATATTATCTTCCTATCACATGTTGTTCTCAATATATACTATCTTCCTATCACATGATCAAATGCTAGAAAATTAAGGAAAGGCCATGTCAAAAATTTAGTCAAATTCCTTGCAAGTTTGATGAGCTAATTAAGTTGATTTTGCTTCCAATTGGTCTCAATAATCTGGCTTCTCTAAGTATATAGTATCTTCCTGTGACATATGCAAGTGCTATAAAATTAAGAGTATTCCATGTCAAAAAAATTGGTCACGTTCCTTGAACTAATATGCAGTTCTACCTCAAATAATTAAACAATATGCATTCGACCATACATTGTTCTGATTAATAAATTCCTTCAATCATTTTCATATTGATCATTGCATCCAGTATCCAGTACAAAATCTCCGCAGCAACGCGCGGAGTATCACCTAATTATCATAATTAGAAGATACAAATCTCTTGGCAGACCAATAAAATTCTATCAACATAAAGGAGTGAAGCTTACTCCCTCTCGCCTTATGGTACTATTGTACCAATGATTGTCTTAGTACACAAATGTGTTTCTTTAGTCAACAACAGTGTCTTCAGTGGAGGAGACAGTCACATCAGTGACATGAGAATTGGCACCTCGCAATGATACTGAGTAGGTCTGCTTCACCACTTTGTAACGCCCCAAAATCGATTCTATTTGGATCGTTGCTATCTCCCGCCAAAATCCAATAGAAACGACCATGCAACGCCCCACCAGTCCTTTCGGGGGTGCAATTAGTAATATCACAACAGTTTACAAATGATCCACAAGACTTTTATACAACAACAACTGCAATCAAGAATACAAATTGATACAGCAGAAAGATACAAATAAAGCAAAAAAGTATCCAAGTACGGAAGATCCAAATTGAGCTAAGAGCCCTGAAGAATAACCAAGCGCTCATGACCAACCCTGCCCAGGCCAAGCCGGAAGGGTAACCTTGCTAAAATCGTCAATCACATATCTGTCAAATCAAAGGGTGCCGACAGACTGAATGTTGGCCGGAAGAAACCCATAGCTTCCTTGTGACTAGCCTCTTGACTGATTGTCCAAGGAATGTTTTTATATGAATAAAGCTCTCTGATTTACCCTAAAAAATTAGGCTAACATCTCTCACGTTTTTTTAGTTATACTTAATATTGGCTAAACATTTGGATTTTAACATGAGGGCAAAACTATCTTTCCATGTCTCGTGTACAAAATACACGAAAATGTCATATAAGGAATAAAATTTACCGCTAGTGTCAAATAGGGAAGATAATATTTTTTGGGGCCAAATAAGGAAGCGCATTTTTAAAAATGGTCAAATAAGGAATTCTCTCCCTCCCGGGACACATCAGTGGTATCGATTTTTGGGCTCAGCTTGAAGGTTATCACAGAGCGGTCTAAAATTGAACAATCAATGACAGTATGTCCTGATGTTTAAAATCAACCGAATGTAATCACCGATAGATCACTATATTTGATCCATATGTATAGTCCATTTAAATCTCACACTTTGGTTTTTCCACCTTTCAATGTTGTTAACTATGTGTGGCCTTTTATAAATATATCATTATTAAATTGCATACCCTTGATGCCGCCATCCAGCCCTCCCTTCTGCCGGCCTCACTATTATCACTCCCATACCTCCGGCTGCTCTCTCATCATCCTGACGCGGCCGCTAGCATGCTGCTTAGCCGGCTACATGGTCTTCTCCCATTCGATTGTTCTGGCCATGCCGTGCGATGACGGGTCTCCTGCACCGACGCGCACTGTTGTAGACCCAGGAGTCATAAGTGTGTTTGTGTCGGGGTTGCTCTGCCTTGCCGCCCATCGTTTCTTTCAGTGCACCTTTGTGCCAAGGATCTTGTGGCATGATCATCTTTCCGAAAATTTCAAAAAACAAAAAAAAATGATGGTCCTATGGGGGCTATACTAAATCCATGTCCACACGGCTTATCAGTGTTGGTGATGGACGGATTGAGCACGTTTGGGACGCCCGAATGGTTGGCGCACTCGCTTTGAAACTCGCTCTGTGTGTTTGGATGTGACAGGCAGGCTTATCATGCATTCATATTGTTGGGAGTTTGAATAATGTGTAGGAGCTCCCGTGGTGGTTCTTTCCCCAACTCCTCGAAAAGCATCTGCAAAGAACAAATGGATGAATTACGGTTCCTTCGGCTATGGATTCTCAAACAGATTGCGTTCCTACTCACCAAAATCATCCGGGTGTGGACTTCTTGCCGCTGTGTCAAAGTTCATTGGCACGACGAAGCTCCTGATTTTCTTGGACTATGTCGGGCATCCGCTGTGTCAAAGTCTCATTGGCACGATGGAGCACCTGATTTTCTTGGAATATGTCGGGCATGAAAAAAGGCCACAGCCGGCTACGTCCCGCCGGTGGATTCCCGGCCGCCACGCCGAGGTTGTGTATCTCCGACCGGGACATACTAATTCATATCACTTTTATGAAAAATAGAATATACTATTTTTTTATGAAATAATTGAAATCACTTTTGTGAAATATAAAATACTTTTTTATAAATATTTTAATCAAACTTTAATGAAATACGTAATTAAAATCACACTGTTTTGAAATAATAGAAGCCCGTTGTTTTAATATAGCTAAGGTCACTTTGTGGACGAGAGAGAGAGAGAGAGGTGGGATGGAAAATTAGAGTGATCACACACACCGCACACACGCCTTCGCAGCAGCTACGCCTCGCGTCTCCCCCCTCCTCATCTGCGCCTCCCGCCGGCCGCTGCCCCTCCCCCTCTTCCTCCGCGCCGGCCACCGGTAAAGTGCCTCCCTCTCCTCCTCCTCCTCCTATTGCACCACCCGATGCCACGTCCGCCGCCGGCCCAGTACGGCCCTCCCATGCTATGCCAACCCATTTCACTAATCTGATCCTACTGGGCACACACTTCATCAAAATCCTAAGAACAAGCACTGCATCAACAAATAAATGGTCCAATACTACTCCAACATCATCAAAAAGAATATATAAGCCCTATAATTAGAGCTTTGCTACACTCACGGGGATTTACAGGCTTTTACGGGCCTGGTTCGTTTTTTCAATGATTTGGTTGGTCTAATGAAGGGGGATGGGCCCCATCAGGTTAAATTCAAGGGGAGGAGAGGTTAAGTAAAAAAAAGAAGCATGTAAAACCCTGTGGCTAATCCGTGTGTGTAGCATTTTTCCTATAATTATTAGTCACCACCACACGTCAGTCACTACTCACTACTCACTAATAATTGCACTACCAGGCTAGCAGCACAGTAATCTGAAATCAAAATTCAGAGTATGGAGGCAAGTCCAGCCTTGAACTGATGTTTCTTGACATGATGCTTAGAGCTGGCCTGATGTCTTTCTTCCTTCTCAGGGTTGTCTTGTCCCCGAAGGTCTTGCCGACCCATTCAGTTACAACAGTCATCATGGTGCCACCGTGAAGTCGATACAGGCGTAAGATGAGGGTCTCATCGCGAGGAACGCTCGCATCCCCTGCTTCAACAAAAGAATATACACTTGAGTGGCATCACTTAATCTTATCAAGATTCAGAGTTTGGAGGCAACTCTCGCTTGACATTGTTCCTTGACATGTATGCAGCAAACCAAACACGTCATTCAAAGATGTAAAAACTCTCGAGGCCTCGCCTCGACATCCATCGTACCCAGCGCAATCTGCCAACACCATCTTTTGTTCGCATCCATGTTGCAACGCCACAGAACCAGACTCTCTGTGTCTCAATCACATATCACAACTGTCGCACCAACTCATTCAGGGTCGCCACCATGACATTAATGAAGAAGGCTGGCAAAGGCTTGATTGAACAAATCAAGAGTTAGTTAGGGGTAGGATGTACGTGCGTGTGTTTATAAAGATGAGTGTACGCTCGTGTATATGAATGTTGGTGTTGTACCGTATTCCAAAAATAATAGTTTGTACATGCACATCTTGCATCGACACACCAAATATTAATTCCACCGCTTGGGGAGTCTGAGGACCGTACGTCGTCGAGGCGTTTCTGTCATCTGTCGAAAACATTTCAAAATTGACCTTTTGTTCAAACTTCAGCATACTTTGACCCTCCATCCAATCCATTTCAAAATTTAACCCAATATGGTAGCGCTCGCCCAAGTGGCTCTATCCTCTCAGGGGTAACGCCGACTACAGTGGTGCTACCATAGTGCCACTGTGGCAAGGGGGGCCGCAGGCTGTGGCAAGGGGGGAGGCGCAGGCTGGTATGGTAGCGCCGTCACTGGTGGCGCTACCCTCCCTGGTGTAGCGCCACCCCTAGCGGCGCTACCCTCCTAGGGAAGTAACTTCAGTGGGCCCACCCACCCCGCGACCCCAAGCTCATTCCCCGTAACTTGCAACACCTCTTGCTCTCTCTCCCCCCAACTCGCTCCCCCTCCAATCTCTCCTTTTGGGTGGATTTCTTGGTGGATTTGGATCCCCCGGATGGAAGAAGGTACTCTCCCCCAATCTCATTTGTTTTTCCGGTTGAAATCTTGTTTTTTGTGTTGTTTTTTGTTCAAACCTTGCAAACCCTAAAATTTTGATTTGGTGCAATATAAATGATTTATTCTTGTTGTTTTGGCTATTGGTGAGTTGTATGATGCCTAGGAAGCTTTACGGTTGTAGGATTTATAGGTTAGTGTTTGAGATTTGGTTAGATTTAGTTAGGGTTAAGTTAATTGCTATTAGTTAGGGTTAAGTTAATTGCTTAGCTCAGTACAAAAATTGATGGCAAGGATTGTGTTTGTATTTAGATGGCAAGGATTGTGTTTGCTAATCTTTGATGCACTTTGGTGTTTTAATTATGTTTGTATTTATATGGCAAGGATTGTTAATGTGCATCATGTGGATAAGGGGGCATTTATAAAAGGCAATGTGGAGGTTGATTTGAAAGAGGTTGTGATGGTTTTTGAGCATAGCCCTACCTATCTGGAGGTTGTGGAAAGATGGAAGGAAGAATTGAGGTGGATTCAACGAAATGATGTTGTTGAATCAGAGGGAAGGCATAATGTTGGTTTTGGATTGCATTTTCATTGGAAGATTATGCATGTCAACTCCAAGCTTTGTTGGAATGTCTACAAGGAGGTGGTGGCGGAATCGCAAGACAAGGCTCTCAAGTTGTTTGCCACAAGGAAGGTTGCCTTGGACTTGAACCATAGTAGCCCGGTTTCGGAGTGAGCCACGTGTTGCCTTGAGCCAATATGAGATGACACAAGATTCGATGACCCAACATGAATTGACCCAATCTTCTAGCCCGAATGAAAATAACCAATGTGAACCATCAGAAGAGGAGTATGATATGAATGAGGGCGATATGTTTGACGGTGAACTTGGTTACAATGATGTTGGTGATGTGGACACATATTGTGCGCAAGAGGACATGAACAATGACACCGAGAACCATGACAAGATATATAGTCAAGTGTATGCATCAGATTCGGATGATGATGGCCCCGAGGAGGACATTGATGAAGAAGGGTTCACGGCTAAGAAGGGTCCAAGGTTTGTAATTACCCACTTTCGCCCATTCAACAGGAAAGCGTTCTCACATCCACACGGAAAGCAACAATAACAGACCACCAATACAGCTCTCTTTCCCAATCCTTTTACAAGCTTCGTCCAACTACACATGAAAGCACAAAAATATTTATTAGAAACTCCTAGAACACATAAGCTAACGCCTCACACATGAAAGCATATATGCATAACTAATTATCTGGCGATAAGGATAGGCAAGTAACACCGATCCCCAACTCGTCTTTCTCCTCAAATCAGTAGCGCCTTAAGCCACACCCAAGAAACGGTCCTACTTCCAACGTCAAGAAAAAGTGTCCTCGAGATAACATACTAGTTGTACACCCGTGCCATCCTACAAAAATAAATACACGGTTTAATTTGTTTTATTACAATCTCTCACATGTGTAACAATCTAAAATCTCAAGTTTGCATCCAAAAAACTTCAAGTGGTTGAACCTCAAGGTTAACATAGCGCTTCTCATATCTATAAAAATTACTACATAGCAATTCTCATATCTATAAACCTTAAATGTATATATATTTTAACATAGAAATTCTCACACGTATCAATTTTTTAACATAACAATTCTCAAATGTATACAAATTATGCCATTCATAATTAATTTTCTAACAATGCAATTCTCACATGTAATCCATTTTTCAACATAGCACAACCAGAGGAGGAGACACACAGAGGATGCAGAGGAGGGGGCGGCCAGAAAAGGTTGAGGAAGAGGAGGAGGCAGCCAGAGGATGCAGAGGAGGGGGCTGCGAGAGAGGAAGGGAGGGGGCGGCGAGAGGAGGGCGGGAGGGGCGGCGAGAGGAGGTCCAAAGGGGCGGCGAGAGGAGGGGGAGTGGGCGGTGAGAGGAGGGGGGAAGGGGATACCTGGCCGCTCGAGAAGGGGACCGTCGCCGAGTCACAGGAGGTCCTCGCGCAGCCGCTCCGCCGTCGCCACCTTATATCCAGATCGAGACAAGGAACTGAGCAAGATGGATAGACCGGCTCGGCTGCTCGAGGCATATACATAGGGTACCACCACCTAAGACGGTGCTACTCCACAGAGGGTAGCGCCACCATTAACGATGCTACTAAACTAGGATGCAGGAGCCAACGTGCCACCGTGGCAGGAGGGTGGCGCCACTGTTGACGGCGTTACCCCACAGAGGGTAGCGTCGTTTGGGCGGGCGCTATCTTTTTGAGTTATATTTTGAAATGGTTTCGATCAGAGGGTCAAAGTGTGCTGAAGTTTAATCAAAATGTCAAAATTGTGATTTTCAACTCCTTCTTGATACAAAATTGAAAAGTACTCCCTTGATTTTAAATTAGATGCTCGGTTTTTATTTGTATACATGTTTAGAACACCTCACTAATTTGCTTTGGGCCCTTCACCTTCAAAGAAGGAGGAACACGTCTCCCAATCGCTCTTCCTTCCATTCCCCCCGGCCTGTTGCCCGTCGACGATGATCAGGTCCTTCCACGGTGGATTCCAGGCAGCCACTCCCTGCCTGCCTGCCTTCCCCTTCACCGCGGATTCCCCGACGCCCCGCTGCACATCGTCGACAGGGACCGGGCCGCCGCCGCCGCCGCCACCATGGCCTCCTCCTACCCGGTGGCCGCGGCCGCCTCTCCCACTCAGCATACCAGGAGTATCTCGCCAGATGCAAGCCGGCAGTGCTGGATCTCCGGTGGTGCCGCCACTGTCGCTCACCCCGGCGCTCCTAGATCCACAGCAGTAGCTCATCGGGGGCAACACGGTGGTGCTGGGTCTCCCTCACCTCCTTCCCCTCATCAAGGTCAGCTCCCTTCTCCCTATCTCTCCTACCTTCTTCTCTCTAACCCGGTGGTGCCGCCGCTTAGCATTTAAAACTGAACAACTTGGATGGTTTTGACTGGTTCCGTTATCGATTATACAAAGCATGTTGCTTACTGCCATGATTTAGTTGCTGTATGTATGGTATCCAAAAACACATAGGCCGTCTGAAGATTACACATTGTCAACATCGGTCATCATAGGTCATACTTTGTGCTCAAGAAACAGAGTATACATCTCTTTCACATGACTAGGCAAGGCAACCACAACCCCTTTCAGCATAATCGAAACTTGCAAGGACATAATATAATAATATGTATACTTGTAAGAGATGGATATGCACTTCAACAAGTTCAGTAAATCATGGAACAGAAATAGATATGCACTTGTTGCTGTAAGTATATCATTGTTGTTTCCCGTTGTCATTTGTCATAAACTTTTGCATATTCAATCCAACAACCCAGGTTTATTTTTTCTGTTCTTCCACCGTAAGCCCAGATTTTGTACTATTTGCTCCCCGACTGCAGCTATATTATAGCCATCCCCTATACACTGATGTACAGATCCGTGCTACTAGCTCACAGGTGCTCCAGCCTCTTATAGAAATGGAGCACTGCCTCCGTGTAATAACATCGTTTAGGCGCTGGACCACTAGATTTCAATCCTGTGGCGAGAGAGAAAATGGGGCACCATGCACATTGTTTTGGAGAAATTTTTGAACTCATTGTCAGAATCCTCTCTCTAGATTTAATATCAATTTGTGGCACACCAACAATGAAAGTAGCAGTTTGGCTCTTGCACATTGCTTTGTAGAAATTTTTGAACTCATTGTCAGAACCTAAAGGTTATAGCTTAGCTGAAACATTACTAAATAAAATGATGTATATACAATGCTTGAACCAATCGCCACCAACTAAAGCTTTATAACAATACTAAAGCATTCCTAAATAAAAGGATGTAGATATAATGCTAAATTATAATCTGATTTTACTAGACTTTATATGTCTTGGTATGCTTAAATTTATAGAATTCACTAGGATTGTTTGAGTTTTTATATAGATAGAAGAGCACTTTTGATATTGATAGCTAATTTTTTTACCAAAATAATACTATTGGCCGTTGTGTGCTCTCGTCTCCTACAAATCAAGATGTGGCCTGCACATTTGGGTGGACCACTTTACTGTTTCATAAAAAATAGATTCTCTAGACACTAATAACCGTCCTAAAAAATTTGTAATGTTTGGACAAACATTTATTTGTCAGTGTGCTGTGAGTTTTTGTTTGCAGAAATAAACCAACCACATATTTTGAGTAAACAATGACGTTTCATGAAAAAGTAGGTTAGGTAGCTACAGCTTAAAATGAGCACCACTTGTAAATAGTTAGATTGAGTCTTTTCAATATGTCTCTCTTATAGCTTAAAATAATCACACATTGATTTTGTCTTCCTTTTGCCTGTTGTTTCTTTTAAGAACAGGTTTTTCCTCCTCTTAAGAAAAATATATTTTTCAAAAACGTGATGGAATAAGTTTTCCGTGAATGGCAGCAGAGTTTGAATGACATGCAAGCTACTGGCACACCACCGAAGCTCTCAAAACAAGTAAGATGATAGTAAAACATGTAATCCTTTGGGCACTAGCAGAGGAAGCACAGAAACCGTGCGCCATCTTTTGGGCTTGCTTTTGCACATATTATCTACTCACAGAAACCGCGCGCCATCTTTTGGGGTTGCTTTTACACATATTTATCTACTCTTCGTGTTCTTTGCAGAGAAATACCAACTATTAATGTAACTAGTTGCAGCCAGGTCTAATCTAGTGTTTAATGTGATCCATAGGACTTTTGACGGTTGTTCCCATGATTGACAAAACTAAAAAAAAACACGCAGAAAATCATAGGGAAATACTAGTCATCCAAAAATTATGGTTTCTAGGATAAAGTTTAGGTAGTGATATACCAAATATTTTATGAAGAACGATGTTTACTAAAATGTGGGGTCAGTTTATTTATCCGTGGACCTAAAACTCAATATAATCTAAAACATCATAGAAAACAAGTTGTCCAGCCAATATTTGTATGAATGCTTCTTTTAGGTTGTAACAAACCTACTTTTAATGAAATACAAATATTTATTTAAACATGTGCCAGAAACTTGGATTATCGATCCAGTGCACAACAAACAATCGTCGTACCCCCATTCCCCACGGTAAAAACGCTCTCTCCCAATAATATGTAGGCAGCAAGCGTCCTTGGGTTGGCACCAATGCTCAACTCCTTCCTTTGATTTGCCTGTCCCACCATGTGAGCATGTCATACCATTCTCAGTTGCTGTTCCAATCAATGGTCTCAGTCCTCCCTTTGTTTGATTTGGTTTGCTTGCCCCACCACCTTTTGAGTCTGTTGTGCTCAACTCATGTTCCAATCAATGGTAGAGTTCCCACCACCATGTGATCCTGACATCCTATCATCAACAATTATACCTGTGCAAACAGGCCCGGCTTGAATTGAATTTCATCACACCAATACAGGGATTTACTGTAATTGATAATATGCTTTTATCTCCTCCTTGGTCTTTGTCTTTGGTAAGATGCTTCATATATAGTTCAATGGATTAGATTATTCGCACCCTCGTCGTCTTGGCTCTGCATCGTCTGGAAATGCCCCAGATTAAGTGTGTGTAACCATCTCAATGTGTATTTTGCTCTTAATTTCTTTGCATATTTTCTTGTTTTACTTCTTGAAAAAGACCATGCCCTGACTAACTGCTGTTGGATCTATTGTGTAGAACCAGAACTCTCATTGGGCTGTAAAAAGTTAATTCGTGGGCCCACAGGCAAAGAAAAAAAAACTACGGACGCCCACATGTACCCGTTTACAGCTACATTGGGCTCGCAATAAATGTATACACCAAAAAACCTACTGGAAAAATACATTGGGCTCGCAATAATTAGCTCTTTGAGGTCCATGATGCTGACCTGACTGAGGCCTGCATCTACTCCCTCCGTCCACAAATAAGTGTACGTTTGGACATGCCTTAAGTCAAACTTTATTAACTTTGACCAACTTTCTAGAAAAAAATAGCATTATTTATGACACTAAACTAATATCACTAGATTTATCTTGACATGCAGTTCAATAATATAGTGATTTGATATCACATATGATGTTATTTTTGTGTTAAAATTTGGTCAAAATTAAAAATGTTTGACTTCCAAAAAAGGAAAACGTACACTTATTCATGGACGGAGGGAGTACCTGGTAGCCACACTTTACTTACTTACCATTACTACTTTTTACTCACTAGATGTACAGAGGGCTTCCCAGATTATAAAGACAACCTCAGTCTGGGCCGGGTGAGACGAGCATCACCATTTGCCATCTTCTTCCTCCAACTCCAACCAACCAAGTTGTCCACCGAGTGAGAATGGAGGGAGCAGCGCAGTCCATCGTGGGCATGTTCGGGCAGGTGCTTCTGGAGGAGCTTCAGGAGATCCGCGACGTTGGCGACAAGGTCGTGCACCTGCGTGACGAGCTGGCGACCATGAACGCCGCCCTCCGCGTCATCTCCGAGGCGGATCAGAGCTCCGTGGACCATCTCGTCCGGGAGTGGGAGAAGCAGGTGCACGACCTTGCCTATGACACCGAGGACTGCGTCGACAACTACTCACTCCGCATCGTCCGCCCCACCCCATGCCGGCCATCTTCGGCGGACGACGATGTCGTCGGTTCCACCACCTTGGTTGGTCGGTTGGTTAGACGAGGGTCACGAGGTGCGTCGCTCACCTCCTCCTGGGCCAGGTACCTGGTTGCTCGCGCCAAGCGGATGGCCAGGTATCCATACGAGAAGCTTGTGCTGCAGCGTACCCTCGCCGCTGACATCAAGGACCTCCTGGCCCGTACCACCATCGTCAGCGAGCGTCGCGCTCGCTACGGCATCGACCGGGCGGCACTGCCAACATCCGCCTGCTTCATCCCTGTCTCGGCGGCGTCTATCTCCGCGAATTCCCTCCGCCGTGCCGACAACCCTGATCAGTTTGTCGGCATCACGGAACAGGCCAAAGACCTGGCCGACAAGATCAAGGAGGTCAAGGATGACAAGAGTCTCAAGGCGTTCTCCATTGTGGGGTTCGGAGGGCTGGGGAAGACAACCCTGGCCGTGGAGTTGTGTAGGCAGCTGGAAACGGATTTCCCCTCCCAGGCGATGGTGTCCGTGTCACAAGCATTCGATGCCCGGAAGGACATGGAGGGACTGCTGGCAAGAGTGCTCCAGCAGATCATCAAGAAGAAACCAAACGACGGGCAAACCAACCCGACAACGGAGCTCCTCAATGAGACAAGGTATATATAGACTGCCGTCCCCAAATAAAATTTTATACTCTGCTCAACAACATCTTTATTGTAAATACACGGGTGAATATTTGTAAATTGCTTGAAATCAAAATTTGCAAAGTCAATTTCGGGTATCTGGGTGAAATAGAATTAAGCAATATTCTGACACTAGCAACCATTCCGAAGTACACATAAGCACTAAAACGATTTTAGTAAATTTACTACATGTGAGAAATTGGCGGGGGGATTTTCTATCTTCAATTGCTGTATGTTGCATACTTCATACTGTACAAGTAGAGTGGAGAGAAAGCAGAAAAATAAAAGGTTGAATACGATTGAAAAGGTTATGCAGCTTTTTTTAGTTCTTTGTCTGTGGATATTCGATTTTCATAAGAAATGCTCCTCACCGCTATTTTACAGGACGTCTCCACAACATTTTTTCATTGAAAGCTGAAGAATCACTGCCCTATGTTTCCTCAAAGAAAAATAAACTCTGAGTACACTATTGAAACACAGACAAAGAAACCAAAATATTTTATTGTAACTCCAAGCATTTATATGTCCAATTAAACTAGGTACTCCAAAATAGTTACAAAAAATAGTTTGTTGTAACTTATTGGTATTTCATTTTGAACAACTATTTATAATTGTATTTTTGCATGTACACAATTTTCTAACTCCAAGCATTTATATGTCCAATTAAACTAGGTACCTCATCGTGATCGATGATGTATGGAGCCTACCAGCCTGGGAAGCTATCCACATCAGATTGCCAGAAAATAATTGCTGCAGCAGAATCATCGTGACAACTAGGATAGAGGCGGTGGCCAAGGCAGCTAGTGTCAACTTTGTCCATCATATGAAGCCCCTTGAACAAAAGGCTAGTAAGGAACTGTTCATGAAGAGAGTATTTGGCTCCATGGCTGTTTGCCCCGATGAACTGGAAAAATACATGGACACTATTTTGAAAAAATGTGGTGGGATGCCGTTGGCCATCATTAGCATCGCCAGCCTTCTGGCAAGCTATAGTTCGGCCGAGGGCATAATGATGTGGGAAAGAGTCTCTAGATCGATTGGTTCTCAGATGGAGAGCCACCCTACCCTTGAGGGGATGAGGCAGTTAATTACACTCAGCTATGACTACCTTCCTCATCATCTCAAGGCTTGTATGGTGTACCTGAGCATTTTCCCAGAGGATTATGTGATTGCCAAGTATAGGCTGCTATATAGATGGATTGCTGAAGGGTTGATCACTAAGAAGCGGGGGTTGACTTTGTTGGAGGTTGCAGAAGAATACTTCAATGAGTTGGTAAGTAGGAACATGATTCAACTAGACAAGTTTATGTCATTTGATGATGAAGAGGTAGAGGGGTGTCGAGTGCATGACATGATCCTTGAGGTCATGGTGTCCAAATCTCAAGATTCTAAGTTTGTTAGCTTGGTAGGGCAACAATACGAAGGAATGCCACATGGACATGGCAAGATTCGGCGCCTCTCCATCCATGATAACGGCCATGATGAGCAGAGGCCCTATAAAGTTGAGCAGCATCATGCGTGGCATGGCTTTGACGCAATGAAGTTACACCATGTCCGGTCACTGACCACATTCCATTGCAATTATGGCATCAGCAAGCTGCTGGATCGTCTAGGCGAGTTGAAATTGCTGAGGGTACTTGACCTGGAAGATTGCAAGGCCATGGAAGACAAGCACATGAGAGATGTCTGCCGACTGTATCTTCTCAGATTCTTGAGCTTAAGGGGTACAAACGTCCAAGTGATACCTCGCAAAGTTGGCAATCTAGAGCACTTGGAGACTCTTGATGTAAAAAACACTAATTTGAGGAGAAACCTACCGCAAACTGTGACAAAGCTGAGCAAACTAGAGCGGCTACAGTGCAGTGGCTGGCTTATGCCACGGGGGCTTGTGAATATGAAGGCGCTGCGTGAGCTGGACATGGGAGTTCTCGATGGCGATGATGTTCCATGGGTTACCCAAGAGATCGGCGAGCTTCCACGGTTGCAGGCGCTAAAACTCCTTATCGAGAGCAGTTTGCAAACGGATGAGTTGATACAGGAGTCTTTGCCTAAGCTTGCCACGTCCCTGAGCAAGACAAGCGCTCTCCAATCGCTTGACCTGGGTTACTTGGAGAGTGGCAGTTTGGATTTTCTCCTTGGTGTCTCCACGCCGCCACCACTCCTCAAACGCCTAAGTTTGGTTGGCCGCATTAGCCAACTGCCCGGCTGGATCTCATCACTGACACACCTCACAGAGTTTGAAATTGGATATACAGAGCTTGCCGGGGACCAGTTATTTGGTGTCTTGTGTAAGTTGCCCAACCTGCAGAGCGTCCGACTGTACGAAATTAAGTACAAAGACGGAGAACTGGTTGCACCCCCTGAACACAACAGCTTCCCGGTGCTGAGAACCCTGCATGTGGTCGAATGTCCCTCTCCCACCGTGCTCACATTCAAGGAAGGCTCAATGAAAAAGCTTGAGAGACTTGTGCTGTGGATTGATGGCATGGAGGAGGCGATTAGCATTGTCGGTGTCGAGAACTTGGAGAACCTCAAAGAGGTCAAGCTCTATGGCTACAAAGGCAACACATCAATGGAAAGTGCAGTGGAGCAGCTCAAGACTCTATCCGAGTCCAAACAGATCAAAGTTGTAGCGGACTGGCGTCCGTGAGGTGTGTGCACCTTTGGGAACTGCATGCTGCTGCTTCTGTACGTTTTCTACAGTCTTAAATTAGTGTGCTTTTCCTTTCAGCTTCATGTGTGTGCGTGTGGGTTTCCCTTAGCTGAATTCTCTTCAGGCTCGATCGAGCAGCTAGCAGTTTCATGTGTGTGAAGTGGAGTACCAAATAAAACCGCTTGTAGGATACATGACTGTCTTAAATTAGTTCTGCAGTATCATTCCAACGGAGCGGCTGCCTACAACTAGCAGCCAACCGACAAACGAACTAGTTTCTTCGGAGCTGTAGCTTTTTTTACTTGGTTTATTCTGCAGTCGTTACTACAGTTCTTCATTTAGCTCTTGCGTGGTCTGAGGAATGTTTCATGATTTGCTTTCTTCGCTCAACATTTGGATCCACTGAGATTCGGGCAGAAATTGAACTGATCAACTCTGCGTACTCCGTTGAAAGCTGAACATTTGGATCGAGATTTAACAATACCTGTGTGTATATAAGATCGAGATTGATGGAGCAATTAGTTGGGTACCACGTTAGTTTGCACCAATATTCTAATACTTGTATTCGTACTTGAACATGAGCCGGTGCTGAAGAAACACGGACGCTCGATCGGGCAACATCACAGGAAGAAAAGCCGGAAACGCTGGTTAGCAGAAGCTGGAAATAATACTTTGCCACGCATATCAAATATTGATGTAATGTAGAAATTTGTTTGCCTAATTTTTCGAAAATGTTCATATGATTCAAGAATTTTTTCATCACATTAAAAAAATGGTCACTCGTTTCAAAATTATGTTCATAACAGTTTTTAAAAACTGATAAAAAATGTACAAATGTGTTTGCGTAATTTTGTAAAACAAATTCTTACCATGCAAAAAAGATCATGACATTCAAAACACTGTTTGTAACACTGCCAAAATATTTAGCCCATTTTTAAGAAATGTTCATGGCATTAATGAAAAATATTCGGTGTGTGCTGAAGAAATGTTCACCATGTATTTTAAAAAAGTTTAATTTAAAATTTTAAAAAATAAAATTGTATTTGGAAAATTTCATTGTATATCTTAAAAAATGTTCAACTGTATATAATATGCATTTGGCAAATGTTCAAAATATATTAGGATAATTTTTTCATGCATTTTAAGAATGTTCAACATGTATCTACAAAACGATCTACGTTATACGAACAATGTTCAACTTGTATTCAAAAAGTTTGACACGTATTTTAGAAAATAAGGGCCTCTTTGGATTGAAGGAATTTCATAGGAATTTTGGAGGATTTCAAACCATAGGAATTTTTCCTATGAATTGCCTTTGGATCATAGGATTGACACCATCAAATTCCTAAAGAATCTAATCCTATACTCTCTATTCCATAGGAATCTCAACATGAGCTTCAAGCTCTTTTTATTTTTCCTTTGAGAAGTCCAATGCACTCACACTCTATCTCTCTCTCTACTCTTTCTCCTCATTCCTACAAAATTCATGTGTTTGTTTCCTGTGCACTATCCAAATACATCTCTTGTAAAATTTCTGTGTTTTGAAATCCTGTAGGAATTGATGTGCATGTCATCTTCAATCCTTTGTTTTTCCTATTCCTATGTTTTTAAAAATCCTGCAATCCAAAGCGGCCCTAAAGAAAAAACATATATAGAAAACACACACAAAATAAATATAAAATCAGTGAAAGCTTCTAAAACCGGCATGAACCAATCCATAAAAGCTTTTGAATACCGCTTCCAAGAAGCTTTGATATGCAAGTTATTAGATCAGCCTGCTAGCAAGCGCGCCAAAACGAGTCGTTCTTGGGTCTTGCAAGTAGGTGACATGTTAGCAGTCGTTCGTCGTGAAGAGCAACTAATTAAAGAATACTCGTTCGCAGTTCGGTACAGCGAACAGTGTCACGTGTCGCGCTCACAACATTACCTTGGGATTTCATTTTTTAAATTTTTTGATACATGTTCTTGGTGTTTAAAATTGGTTTTTTCGATGGTTTTTTTGACTTTTTTAATTTTGGCACGTTTTCTAAACGTTTTGGTAAAAATAAAAAAATAAATCGAAAAAAAGAGGCACGACTTTGCCTCCGCGGAAGGCATGACCGTGCCTTCTTGGGAGGCACGAGTCGTGCCTCAAAAAAGAAGGCACAAATTGTGCCTCGTACCTCCGCGAAAGACAATCGTGCCTTTCTGAATAGGCACTAATGTGCCTCCACGAAAAGCACGCGTGCCTCCATGAAAAGGCACTAACGTGTCTCCGCGAGAGGCACCATCGTGCCTCGACGAGAAACACTCGTGCCTCTAAAAATAGAAAAAACGAAAAAGCATTAGAACGCGCCACTTGATACGGGCGCGAAGCCTTACTTGGCGCGCACGAAAAGAATGCGCTATTCGTTGGTACGAGTATTCTAAAACTAATAATTTCGCTCAATAAACTACAACTTGCCTGTTTGCCAGTGCGATTGAGGGATCGCCTACAACCACGATCTCGATTGGGGTTATTCTTTTGCACAATGGTTTGCTTCCGAGCCTTTTTCGATTTTTTTTATTTGGTTTCTCTGTTCTGGATTTTTATTGGTGTCTTGTATCTAGCTTTCTCTCCTATTTTGTTTGTCTTTTGTCTTTTTCTCCTTTACTTTTATTTTTTACAAGTATTATTCTTTATCCTATTTTCCAGTTTTTGTTTAGTTTTCCTTTTCATTTTGTTTTTTTTGTGTTCTTTCTATGGGTTTTCTATTTTCTAAATAGTTCCTAAATATTGTGTCAAACATGTATCACTTTTCTAAAATTCATTTATTCCTTTCCAAAATTACAGAAAAACGTTAAATTGTAAGACCATCTCTAAAATATACAATGAAGTATTAATATTCAAAATAATATTTTTTATTTACACTATGAATTTTTTAAGTACATGATAAACATTTTTAATACAAAATGAACAATGATTTAATACATAATTAATAATATACTCGCTCTGTTCCAAATTAGTAGGTATACAATGGGAAGTCAACTAATTGGAATGGAGGGAGTATTTACTTTGTAATTACTTAAATAAGATAAGATAATAATTTTTGAAATAAAGGATATATATTCTGATTGCATAATGAATAAATTTTTCAATACACAATGAATAATTTTAATACTTCCTCCAGCGCAAAATAAGTATCTCCATTTTAGTAATATGTGTCGCAAGGAGTACCAAAATTAATGTCTTAACAAGTAGAAGTATAGTTTTATCTAGAGGTAACATCACCAGAAGTCATAAAACTTGCGCACGATGTTCAGTTTGGTGCTAGAACTTTGAAAAAACGAAATTGCAGTCACTTAACTTGACTCAAGTGTGCAGATACGATCACAAATGTGTACATGGATATGTATTACCCCACCCCGTCAATGAGTGATACAGTGTCAATGATGTTTTTCTTAAACAAGACAGACTCACAATTTTTTTATTTGTTAAAAAAGTGATCACCACCACACATTCTTTTTAATAAAACCTTCTCATAACTTTTATATTTGTTGAAATACTAATTGATGTAATGATTAAGCGATATAGAAATGAGTCATAATGCGTCACGAAGATTACTCGAATACGCAACTAGTTGGCGTGGCGAAATTGGTTGTCAAGAACGGATTCAACAACTTTATATGCTTCTTAAACGGGTTGGCTCATTTTGCACAATGGATTGCTGCACAGTGCAACCCACTTTGCAATATCAATGTTTTTTCAATTCCCTGCTATAAGATAAATTATAATTCTATGTTATAAATAATATAAATATAAATTACTATATTGTAAAATAATTAAAATTATTTTTAGAAACATATAGTAAACTATAGATATTCAAGTATAAATACAATGTCTTGTAGTTAATTTTATATAAATATTTTTAGTTCATAATTTTATTATATTGTTGTTATTGAAATTAACATAACTAGCAAAGTGGCCCTCGCAAATGCGAGGGCCAGGATTATCATAGCAATTTTATCCCTTTTTTATATGCTTAGACATAATTTATATTTATTTTATTGATATATGTTGGAGTTTTTTTTCACATGATGATATAATATATTCTTGCCTTTTTATTATAGTTTTTCTCCTTGGTCATATACTATATTTTGGCATGCGCTGGCAACATTATAATAATCGCTTCTTTTATTCCACTAAAACTGAAACCAATCCTAAATAATGTAAATTTTGGATATTTAAGCTTAAGCACCGGGCCCATAAATTATTGTGAATATTGTATTGTAATTTACAATAACCATCTTATATGATTTAACCAACTACTATAGGAAACTATTTATGAGTTTTTCTTTATTCTAGTTGCTTTGAATTTCTTAAGAAAATGTATATGTGTTCGGGTCAATATCTAACAATTTCATTTTCTCATTTTTGGCCTTGCTCTTTGTGTTTGCGTAAACGACAATAGGGTGTGAGTAAATTTGTCCTTACACTAATATCATGGCATTGGGGAGTAATTTTGGAATAGTATTGGATGTTATCCTATCACCAATCTAATCTTAAGCTATGCATTAGTTGACCTGCGAAATTCAACTCTGCTTATCAGTTGATTTTAATGTGTCTCTCTAAAGCCAAATTTGAACTTCAATGAATATTCTTAAAAATAAATATTTCCCCCTAGATATGTCATGTATATATTGCTACATTTCAAGAAAAATGTGTTGATTGCTATTCAGCCTATAGAGATTTTATGGATTATATTTTCTCCTTAATCTTTGGTTTATGAAATATGTTGTGTCGTCTAAATCTATCTCACTAACTCTAGTATGTTACAGTAACTCTAGACTGCGTGTTTTTTTCATTCAATTCGAACTATAATCAAAGATTGCTGTTGTGTTTTTTCCCATTTTGAAAATAATATGGATGGACACCACAAAGTTCTCCATTGAAAAATTGCGAACCTACAACTAAATCTGACTTATTGAACTAACTTTCCATTTCTCTCTTGTTGTTAATCAACACATTTGAACCTTTTTGAATGGAGGGAGTAACAGTTAATATAAACTATTCTTATTAGAACATGTATATGTGTTGAAATAAGGCATGGGCTTTAGGCCCATCTAACAATTTCAGAAAATCTCTAAGAGCCCATGTGGGAAAAATGGCATGGGTGTGGTGCTAAGTTTAGTCCCACCCCGGAAGTGGAGGGTGAGTTGCACCTCTTTATAAGGTGAGCTCTCCTACATGCTATTGAGCAAGTAGAAGAGTGAGAGCTCACGCGCGCTCCTCCTCTGACGCCCGCCTCGTCACGACGCGCGCGCGCGTGCGCGCCGCGTTTTGCGGAATTGAGCCGAGCCGAGCTAAAACCTATGTCAAGTGTGCGCTTAATTTTTGCCAGTCAGGAACGGTAATTAATTGGCATTAATTTTAGTTAATGCAATTAATCACGAGTTAACCGTTGAGACGTCAATCGTGGGCCGACTCGGTCGCGGGTATCCAGTCCCACGTCGCCCTACCTCGGCTGTGTATAAAAGGAGCCGCGGCAACCCTAGCCGCCGCACAACAGAATAGATCGCATTTGTTCTTCCTCGCGCACCGCCCACGTCGTTCTACGCACTGCTGCTACCTCCGGCGATCCCATCCCGTCCGCCGCGTGCACGGCTGTGCGGGAGAGCAGGCCTCCGGAACCGTGCTCCTTGCGATCCCGCACCGGGAGAGGAGCAATAAGGTTTTTGGGGAGCGTCTACGACGCGACTGCTCGCTTCCGCTCCGGCTCGTCTACTTCGACTGCTTCCTCTACGTCGCCATGTCTACCGAAGCTGAGAAGGCCGCCACCGAGAAGCTCGCTCAGGAGGAAGCCGCCGCCGCCAAGAAGACCGCCGACGAACTTGCTGCTGCTAGCAGCACATCCGATGCTGCGATCTGGCCGAACGGAGGGTATGATCTACTCACCCCGTTCATCGTTGTTTTCATCTATGCCATGCTTATTGTCTGCGTACATATATGTGTTATCTGCGTAGATCTGAGTTTCATGGTTAAGTATCAGTATAAGATTAATCTTGCATGCGTCATGTTCATGATTTATCTAGGGATTAAATTGCTTGGAAAATTGCTAATATATCCAACAATCCAAAAACCTTAGTTTTATAGGCAATTTTCATCTCCTGGTTTTGCTGCGACACTGAAACCGAACCCGTTTACGGGCCAAAATTTTATGCGTTGGCAAACAAAGACTATTTTGTGGCTCATGTCTATGAATGTCTTCTGGGTCGTTGGAGAGACTCCCACTGGAACGATTACTCCTCAACAAGAGAAGGCGTTCAGGGATGCCTCCATCGTCTTTGTTGGAGCAGTTCTTAGCGTGATCGGAGACAAATTAGTCGACGCGTATTTACATATGCGTGATGCCAAGAACTTATGGAGTGCACCCGAGGCAAAGTTCGGAGCAACTGATGCCGGGAGCGAGTTGTATGCTATGGAGCAGTTCCATGATTACAAGATGGTCGAGAACCGTCCTGTGTTGGAACAGGCCCATGAGATACAGTGCATCGTGAAAGAGCCTGAGCTCCTCAAGTGTGATCTACCGGACAAGTTTGTCGCGGGATGCATAATTGCTAAACTCCCTCCATCTTTGAGGAGCTTTGCCACCACTCTGAAACACCAGAGGCGAGGATTCTCAGTTGAGGATGTTATTGGCCATCTGAGTGTGGAGCAGAACTCAAGGGCAAAAGACTCACACCAAAAGGAGGCTGAGGGAACTTTTACTGCCAACATGGTGCAGCAGAAAAACTTTCAGAATAAGTTCAAGGGAAAGAACAAGGTCCAACAGAATACTACCTTCAAGAAGAAGGGGAAGAAGAACAACAAGAAGGATGATGGTTGTTTCACTTGTGGCTCACTGGAGCACTGGGCTAAAAAGTGCCCGAACAAGTATAAGAAGCCAGCGCAGAATTCCAATTCTGTCAATGTGGTCATGGGCAACACGGACAATGGTGCACCAGGGTACGGTAATTTATTTACTATTTTCTCAGTTTATCAATGTACTGAATGGTGGGTTGACACGGGTGCAAATGTTAATGTGTGTGCTGACATATCCTTGTTTTCTTCTTACCAGACCACAGGAACCAGGTCCGTACTGATGGGGAACGGCGCACATGCTTCTGTTCTTGGTGTTGGTACGGTCGATCTGAAGCTTACTTCGGGAAAGACCGTGCGGCTGAAGAACGTGCAGCATGTCCCCGATATCAGAAAGAATCTCGTTAGTGGCTCCCTTCTATGTAAAGAAGGGTTTAAATTAGTATTCGAGTCGAATAAAACAATCTTGTCTAGATATGGATTATTCATTGGTAAAGGTTATGAATGCGGAGGTTTGTTCCGCCTTTCCCTACATGATTTATGTAAAGGATATACATTCTATCGTTGATGAATCTGAGATTTGGCATTCACGTCTTTGTCACGTAAATTTCGGTTGTATGACGCGGCTAGCTAAGATGAATTTAATCCCGAGTTTCACTTTATCCAAAGGTTCTAAGTGTGATGCATGTGTGCAAGCTAAGCAACCTCGCAAGCCCCACAAGGCTGCGGAGGAGAGACACTTGGCGCCACTAGAACTCATACATTCTGATCTATGCGAGATGAATGGTGTGTTGACTAAAGGTGGAAAGAAATACTTCATGACATTGATAGATGACTCCACTAGATTTTGCTATGTGTATCTGTTAAACACTAAAGATGAGGCTCTGCACTACTTTAAAATCTATAAAGCAGAAGTTGAGAACCAATGATTTTAATTCTTTCTGTGCGGAACATGGAATTATTCATGAGAGGACGCCTCCCTATTCACCCCAATCAAACGGGGTTGTCGAACGGAAAAACCGTACTCTAACAGATTTGGTTAACGCCATGTTAGATACATCGGGTTTATCCAAGGCATGGTGGGGGGAGGCTATATTGACATCTTGTCATGTCCTGAATAAGGTTCCCGTGAAGGATAACGAGATCACTCCCTATGAATTATGGGAGAAGAAAAGAACAACACTATCATACTTGCGTACTTGGGGCTGTTTGGCGAAAGTCAATGTGCCGATCCCCAAAAAGCGTAAGCTTGGACCAAAGACCGTGGACTGCGTTTTTCTGGGCTACGCTAAGAACAGCGTTGGATATAGATTTCTAGTGGTGAAATCTGAGGTACCTGACGTGAAGGTCAGTACGATTATGGAGTCTAAAGATGCTACATTCTTTGAGGATATATTTCCCATGAGAGATATGCAAAGAACTTCTAGACATGAATCTGATGAGATTCTTGAACCCGCCATTCCGATGGAATATTATGAACGAACTCATGATGATAATCCTGTGGAGGAGGACGATGAAGCTCCTATTAGGAGCAAGAGACAGAGGACTGCAAAGTCCTTTGGTGATGATTTCATTGTGTACCTCGTGGATGATACTCCCACTTCTATTTCAGAAGCTTATGTATCACCAGATGCTGACTACTGGAAAGATGCGGTTCGTAGCGAGATGGATTCCATCTTGGCTAATGGAACATGGGAAATCACTGATCGTCCCTATGGTTGCAAACCTGTGGGATGTAAATGGGTGTTCAAAAAGAAGCTTAGGCCTAATGGCAGTATTGAAAAATACAAGGTTAGGCTCGTGGCTAAGGGCTATACCTAGAAGGAAGGAGAATATTTCTTTGATACTTATGCACCGGTGGCCAGACTGACAACCATTCGAGTATTACTCTCGTTGGCTGCCTCGCATGGTCTTCTTGTGCATCAAATGGACGTTAAGACGGCTTTCCTAAATGGAGAGCTAGACGAGGAAATCTACATGCAACAGCCAGATGGCTTTGTAGTAGATGGTCAGGAAGGAAAGGTGTGCAAGCTATTGAAATCTTTATATGGCCTGAAGCAAGCACCTAAGCAGTGGCATGACAAGTTTGATAAAACTTTGACATCTGCTGGCTTCCTTGTAAGTGAAGCTGACAAATGTGTATACCATCGCCATGGTGGGGGCGAAGGAGTTATACTGTGCTTATATGTTGATGACATACTGATATTTGGAACCAACCTCAAAGTCATTGAGGAGGTTAAGACATTTCTATCTCAAAACTTTGAGATGAAAGATCTTGGTGTGGCTGATGTTATCTTGAACATCAAGCTATTGAGAGATAATGAAGGTGGAATTACGCTTTTGCAATCCCACTACGTTGAGAAGATTCTGAGTCGCTTTGGATATTCAGATTGCAAATCTTCTCCAACGCCATATGATCCTAGTGTGCAGATTCGAAAGTTCGAAGGCACAACTGTAGATCAGTTGAGATATTCTCAAGTGATTGGATCACTCATGTACCTAGCTTGCGCTACGAGGCCTGACATCGCATTTGCTGTGAGCAAATTGAGCCAGTTTGTCTCAAATCCGGGAGATGTTCATTGGCATGCTATTGAAAGAGTTATGCGCTATCTAAAGGGTACAATGAGCCATGGACTTCACTATACCGGATACCCGTCGGTACTTGATCTGGTCCATCCCCAAGGCGCATGCGGCGAAGTCCACCCAGCCCTGCGCACCATCAGACCAGATCCAAGAGAGGGCCGGCCGCCACCACCGCCCTGCGCCGCTAGCGCCTCCACCAACCAGATCCGCCGCAACTCCCGCTGAAGTTGCCTCGGCCCGCGCTGCCTCATAGGACAGACCGGCAGGCCACCGCCGCCATAGGCGACCGCGTCGAGATCCGTCGCCACCCCATCAGCACGCACCACCGCCACCACGCAGCCGCAAACCCAGCGCACACCTCCTCGGAATGGCTCACTGGAGCCGCCATGGCACCGTTCCGCGCAGCAGAAGCAGAGGGCCGCCCCCATGGCTAGATCCGGCCAAGCCAGAGCCAACCGAAGGAGGGCCAGGCCACCCCGCGTCTCAGGATCACGCCGAAGGGAGGCAGCACGCCACCAGTCCACCCCCTGGCCAGGCCTGCCGCCGCCCCTGGCCAGGCTCGCCGCCGGTGCGCCGCCGACGGCCAGATCCGCCAGACCGGCCGCCCGGAGCCCTCCACACTGCCACGAGCTTCAGGCAGCCGCCGCCGCCGCCATCCGCTGCTGCCGCGCCGCCGCGCCCCCGCAGCACCGCGTCAGCGCCCAGTGGAGCCGTCCCGCGCCGCCCCACCACACGCGAAGGAGAGGAGGCCCTGCCGACGCCGCGCACCGGCGGCGGCACGAGGGAGGAGGAGGACGGAGGGGGAGGTGGGTGGAGGGGATGGGTGAGCCGCCCCCGCCCATTGTTCATTTCTGAGATCATTGACTGAGATATTGTTGTTGCTGTAAGCCTGTAACACAAGTAGGACTTAAGAGTCTGTAGAGGTTTAGTAAGTATATCATTGTTGTTTCCTGTTGGCATTTGTTGTAAACTTTTGCATAATCAATCCAACAACCCGGTCTTGTTTTTTTATATTCTTCCACCGTAAGCCCAGATTTTATATTAGTTGCTCCCTGACTGCAGCTAGATCTCTTAGCCATCCCTATACACTGATGTACAGATCCATGCTACTAGCACAGGTGCTCCAGCCTCTTGTAGAAATGAAGCACTGCCTCCGTGTAATAACACTGTTTAGCGCTGGACCACTCGATTTCAATCCTGCGGCGAGAGAGAAAACGGGGCCCATGCACATTGTTTTGGAGAATTTTTTTAACTCATTGTCAGAATCCTCTCTCTAGATTTGATATCAATTTGTGGCACACCAACAATGAAAGTAGCAGTTTGGCTCTTGCACATTGCTTTGGAGAAAATTTTGAAACATTACTAAATACTAGTAAGCTTGCACGTGCAACGCACGTATAAATCATGATTTGTTAAGTCATAACATCTACGTACCACTAAGAGGAAATGAGAGTGATGAGTTTTCTAAAATGGACTTGAAAGAATTTGTAGGGCTATAGAAACCAACACCACTTTGTTACTTCAGGAACTACTAAATTCTTATAGAAAATGTAAGTGTCGAAGCAAAATGAATATACGTTTCGAAGAAAAGCATAAGTATTCATTTGTCCATTGAAATAGTTAACCAATACATTCAAAATAGCATTGGCCAATCAATTAAGAAACTGCAGGAATCAATGCAAAATGGTACATCATTAAATTTCAAGTATAACCTAAATGACCCATACAAGAGGAACCATCCTAAAATACTAACCCCTCCTCGTGTTATCTAACTTAAACTTGGACACTTGGTCGCTTCATGAGAGAAAACATTGATGCGCCCAATAGGAGCCCTACAGTAAAGATAAAAAACAACGATTAGCAATGACCATTATAAATATTCTTTCTAAATTATACAAACAACATAAAAAATCGCATACTTGTCAGCAACAGTGCAGGCACTCAAGCAGGGAAGGATTTTTTTTTTGCTCCATCCAAAAGAAAGCTTGTTTCTGGTACAACTTGAGAATACAATACAACAAGAGTATGTGGCAGCTCTGCTTCCTTTTTTCTATTGTATACACCAAATAATCAAAATGGTAAATTAGTTTCCATGCATATAGGATAGTGCGAGTAAGCGCGGAAATAAAAGTGCACTTCTAGTGATACCTTAATGCCATATGTGGAGGATACTTCACCTGGTTCCCCAAAATAGCAAATCAAAGTAATTAGTAAGAAGTCATTTTCTTGCTATTTGAATCAGAGAAAGATAAAGAAGATTGTGATTGCTTTGGCACGGTTTCAGGGAGAAACATGTTTCAGTTTGGTTACCTGCAAAGAAAACTCATAAGCTATTTCACATTTCATGGATATAAAGATTAATGTTGGAACTTGGAAGGGTGTGTTCAAGTATTAGTCCTGAAATACAGTGTGTCACATTTGAGCAACACAATTACAATTAAACGGCTAAGCTCTTCACCTTTGCACTGTGGCTAAGCTGTGAAGATAATAAAGATCCTTATTTAAACCTTGAATAATGATTGATAGGTGATATATGGATGTCTCTTATCTTATGTGGGATCAGCCTAAGAAACACCACATGGTGTTGTGAACTTTCAGCAATTCCTGATGTACTACAGATAATTGAATTGCCAAGAAAAGGATAATGAGATGTGATAAACCTTGAATCATGTGTGGTGTATTCCTTTATTCAGAAAATACAGACTAAATTTCAGATTTACGATACACCGATAGAGCAAAGTTATTTTGAGCAATCTGCAAGAAACATCTCCTCGATCTAACTTCCAAGTGATCTCTATCATTACCTGCAACTCGGCTCGAAGCATATATGATTCTTCCAAAAAAAACATACATACACATATAAAACAGTACAAAGATGGATGCTTTAACCTACCACGCATGAAAAATGGATCTAGAAGTTTAGATGTATGCTAATGTGAGAACAAACTATTATCATGAAACAAATAGTAAATTGGCAATCCAACTGTACATATGTATTCTATAGTCCAATAAACAAGTATCCAAACCAAAAATAATATTTTTATTACTCAGCAATAGATATCAATGCACTGCCCATTCGTTCATGGTGAGTTATCACAAGAAAAACACAGTGCTTCCATGTTCAACTTATAATTAGAATTCGTGTGCCACCGAATCCCATAAAGCCCAATTTTGGCAATGAATGACAAGCTGCAAGTAGATTAGAGATAGGCTAACCAACTTAGGATTGAAGCTTCATAGAAATTTTTCGCTCCCGTGTGCGCCAACGTCCCTGATGACGACCTCGTATCCGGTGGTCATGCCCGTGTCCATCCTGCATTGCACAGCTTATTAGTTTCTTGCACATCATATGGATCTGCTAACATAATTTGAGCACCTTGTATCCTCCGAAACTTCATGTTAATAAAAAACCTCTTGTGCACATGCTCTTCTGAATAGCTCTATATTCACAACATAAGCACATTGTGAAATATAATGTAATGTGGTTCAAATTTTAATTAGATCAACAAAAGCAAATTATGAACTGACTAAATTTTGATAATGTTTTCTCATGTATGTATATCTTCTTCTGGATAGTTCTATATTCACTGCATAAGCACATGGTGAAGGGAATGTAGAGGTACTGACGTGCCGGTGCAAACTGAATTTAGACTTCAACCTGAAAGGGATTCTTCATTTTTTAGTTGAGCTATACATGGCCCATAATTGTCTCCTCTGTTTATTAGTAAAAGTCCGGCTACTGGCATGCGAAATCTTATGAATAAATACTTCAAAATGATGCACATAGTTCTAATTGTTTACTTACAAACAAATTTATTTTTCCTTTACTTATTAATTCAGTATTATTTAATTTAGAATTAGACAGTTCCATGTCTCATTCTTATATAATTTGTTTCTTGTTCCTTTTGTCTGAATCTAGTTTCATGGCAAATTTCATCCTGTTGCTAACCTTCTTAACTATAGGCAGTGATGAGGGTTCGATTCCCTGATGGTCACATTCTTGAGGTTGAGTTCCATCCATCAGCGACGGTATCCTGGATTGCAATTATGAAGCATTGTATATTTTTGAACAGTTATTAAATTAGTTAGAAATTAGAAAAACACTTTACGTGTATTGAACAACACAGTATGAAATCTCCAGTGACATTTGTAGGAGATTAGCTAGCAATTAGAAATTATGTTAGCAGTGGCTTGCTATCTACGCAATTATGAAGCTTGTTCGTATATAAATCTACGGTGTATTGCTAAATCTTCATTCCAATGATCTAAAAATTTTGTTAACAAGACATCACAATCTTATTTTTTTTAAACTTGTCTATACCAAACGCTCACCATATCTAGCCCCTTGCAATTAAAAGGTGATATTAATGCTACAAGAACATAGGATCAGAGTAAAAAAAAGAACGGGAGGTCACAAGGAAGAGTATATAATTCCCACACCAGGTCTGTTCGTTGTGCTGGTCAGGCCGAGGAAGAAGAGCGACGCAGCGAAGCCGGAGGCTGGCTGCAGGAGAGAAGAGCAGCGCAGCCGGTGAGGTCAAGGAAGACGGGGGGAGGCGCAGCCGGCCATGCCGAAAAAGACGCGCGGGGCAGCCCTCCCGTTCAGCCCGATGAAGACGCGCGAGGGCAGCACAGCCGTTCAGTCCTGGTCGTCTCGCTTACTGGCGGGGATGGGGCGGCGGCAGGGGAGTGGTGGGCCGGCGGGGATGGGGTGGGGGTTCTGGCAGAGGAGTGGCGGCGGGGAGCCGGGGATGGGGGGCGGGGCAGCCTTAGGGACGGGAGGTTTTTTCGCGTGAGATTAGATTAGATTAGATTAGATTAGACGTACCGAAGAGTTTTCTTTTACGGGATGAGGTATGTTGTGCCATACAACATGGGTGTAATCTGGTCCATTGGATAAATAGCATTGAACGTACGGGATCAATTGTTCCAGCCCTTCTGGTGCTTTTTATATTAGTAGTAGAAAAGGATGTACATAAAATGCTAAGCGTTGAACCCATCCCCACCAACTAAAGCTTTATAGCTATACTAAAGCATTCCTAAATAAGAGGATGTATATATAATGTTAAATTATAATCTGATTTTACTAGCCTTTATAGGTCTTGGTATGCTTAAATTTATAGAATCACTAGGATTGTTTGAGTTTTTTATAGATTGAAAAGCAATTTTGATATTGTTAAATTATAATCTGGTTTCTCTTGTTGGTCCACCCCAGGGAGCTAGGGGGTTGTCCACATCTGTTTGGGCAACCTATCCGACCTCGTCCAGACGGTAGAGGCCGATTCGAGAGCGCGGCCGACTTTTGAGTTGGATGTCGACTCACCGGGGGCCACCCGGATTTGTGCGTCGTTAGTTAGAGAGACCTGTCGTTCCGGATCTCTTGGGACTAAATCATAAAATGCTTGCCTATCATGGGTAGCAACTGAGAGAGATGGGCGTGCGTGCGTAGTCTTGTAATGGGCAGTTGGTACACCCCTGCAGGGTTAAATCTTTTCGAGAAGCCGTGTCCACGATTATGGATGACTTGAGACCTACTCCTTGTTCATAGACAACAACAGCTGAGATAATTTTAATATAACTTGATCAACGTGTGTGTGTGCCTTGACTGCTTCTTCTTCGTCGGGATGCGAAGAGGAGGACAAGGATATGATAGGTGTTATGCTTGCGTAAGTAGTTGATAGCAAGACTTGTTGGAGGCGATTCCTCATAGAATGCTTGGCTTTTTATCTTACTCTCTAGATCGTTAGCCACTTCATAAATGCTAGTGCGGCAGCAACCTCACCACTTACCCCTTCCTTACCGTAACCTACTAGTTGTCCTAGAATGACGAGTGATGAAGTCCTTGCTGGGTCAGATGACCACTACAGTTGGATGCTGAGTACCTCTGTACTCATGATACTACCCCCAAACTCTTTTAAGGGTTCTTGATCGACTACAGGTATGGTGGTCGCCGTTTCACGTGGAGACTCGACGACGACTAGTTAGATGGATCCCGGCGGAGGGCCTGGACCCGTGTGGTTACGGGATCGATGTTTTTCTCTTTGCCACTAGGAATTTGTTTGTAGTATATACTCAGACATGTATCTTACGCCGTTGTATTGTATTAAGACAGTTGTATGCCGATTGTATGAGATGTTGTATCCCTGTATCTGTAATGTTGTGATATCATGTTGGAAATCCGGGGCATATGGCTATGTCATATGTCGCGGTGGGACCGATATGTGCTTCGTCCCCGGACCTGGATGGAAACATCTAGATCTGGAACAGTACCGCATATCGGGCCTTACAAGGAGGCAAAGCTATGGGTTGTGGCCGGAGCAAAGAAACTAGGGTGTATTGTTAATAGGGAGTAATCGTCATGCGGTGTTTGGTTCGGTTTGTATCAAACTCTATCTTCTTCTTAATCAATAAATGAGGCAAATCTTTTGCCTCCGTTTAAAAAAAATAAAAATATATTATTCGCACCATCGTCGGCTTTGCTCTGCATCCTCTGGGAATGCCCCAGATTAACTGTGTATAACCATCTAAATGTGTATTTTGTTCTTACAATTTCTCTGCATATTTTCTTGTTTTACTTCTTGAAAAAGACCATGCCCTGACTGACTGTTGTTGGATCTTATGTGTAGGACCAGAAGTCTCATTGGGCTGGCAAAGTTAATTCATGGGCCCACAAGCAAAGAAAAAACAGGTGCCATACCTGACCTTACTGAGACCCGCATGTACCCGTTTGCAGCTACATTGGGCTCGTAAATGTATACACCAAACCTATTCTCCATTGGGCTCGCAATAACTATCTGTGTTATGTCCTTTCAAATAAAATTAACTTTTGGGGTCCATGAAGCTGACCTGACTGAGGCCTGCATCTACCCGAGTTTGCCACACTTTACTTACCATTACTATTTTTTACTGACTAGATGTACAGTGGGCTTCCCAGATTGCCTGTTGTTTTTTTAAGAACAGGTTTTTCTTCCTGTTAAGACAAAGATATTTCAAAAACATGATGGAATAAGTTTTCCGTGAATGGCAAGAGTTTCATGAAATGCAAGCTACTGGCACACCGCCGAAGCTCTCACAATAAGTAAGATGATAGTATAACATGCAATCCTTTGGGCACTAGCAGAGGAAGTGCAGAAACCGCGCACCATCTTTTGGGGTTGCTTTTGCACGTACTATCTACTCACAGAAACCGCGCACCATCTTTTGGGGTTGCTTTTGCACATATTACATACTCTTCATGTTCTTTGCAGAGAAATACCGACTATTGATGAAACTAGTAGCAACCAGATCTAATCTAGTGTTTAGTGCGATTGATAGGACTTTTGACGGTGGTTCCCATGATTGACAAAACTCAAAAAACACGCAGAAAATCATAGGAAAAAACCAGTTATCCAAAAATTATGGTTTCTAGGATAAAGTTTAGGTAGTGATATACCAAATATTTTATGAAGCACGATGTTTACTAAAATGTGGGGTCAGTTTATTTTTTCCGTGGACCAAAAACTCAATATAATCTAAAACATCATAGAAAACAAGTTGTCCAGCCAAAAATATAATATTTGTATGAATGCTTCTTAGGGTGTAACAAACCTACTTGTGATGAAACACAAATATTTACTTGAACGTGTGCCAAAAACTTGGATGGGATCGATCCAGTGCAACAACAAATAATCGTCGTCAAGGTCCTCTCCATGTAGCAACCGTACGATACCCCCATTCCCACAGCAAAGATGCTCCCTCCCAATAATATCTAGGCAGCCATGTGATTGACATCAACAATTATAGCTGTGCAGGCAGGCCCGGCTTGAATTGAATTCCATCACACCAATACAGGGATTTAATTGATAATATGCTTTTATCTTCTCTTTGGTCTCTGTCTTTGGTAAGATGTTTTTTTATTTTTATGCACGCATTTTTGGTATTTAGGTGAGTTTTTCCGCGGGTTTTTTCGGCTTTTTCGGTTATCACGCGATTTTTCTTTACATTTTGATGAAAAAAAATTCTAATTTTTTTTAAAAAAAAGAGGCACGATCATACGTCTCACGAAATCACTAATCTGCTTCGGAGAGAGGCACGACGTGTGCCTTTAAAAAAAATGCATCCCGCGTGCCTTAAAAAAAAGGCACGAATGTGCTTCGCATGGAGGCATGAATATGCTTCCTGAAAAGTAAGTCGCATGCCTTTTAAAAGGGAAAAAGAAACCTCCACATCACGACAAATAACGCGCGTACAAATCATCACTTGTCAAGCACGAAAAGAGTTAGGGTTCGTTGGAAAGATTACTCGCTAATTAGTGATTTCACCCGACCTTACCGAGGCCCGCGTGTACCCGTTTGCAGCTACGTGGGGCTCGCAATAATTAACTCTTATGTCCTTTCAAACGAAATTAACTCTTGGGGTCCATGACGCTGATCTGACTGAGGCCTGCATCTACCCAGGCACACTTTACTTACCATTACTATATTTTACTCACTAGATGTACAGTGGGCTTCCCAGATTATAATGGCAAGCTTGGTCTGGGTGAAACGATCGCCATTTGCCATCTTCCTCCTCCAACCAACCAAGTTGTCCACCGAGCGAGGATGGAGAGCGCGGGGCAGTCCGTTGTGAGCAAGGTCGGGAAGGTGCTAGTGGAGGAGCTCCAGGAGATCCACGGCGTGGGTGGCAAGGTCGTCCACCTACGGGACGAGCTGGCCACCATGAACGCCGTCCTCCGCGTCATCTCCGAGGCGGAGGAAGGCTCCGTCGACCACATCGTCCGGGAGTGGGAAAAGCAGGTGCACGACCTCGTCTACGACGCCCAAGACTGCACCGACACCTACTGTATCCGCATCGTCCGCCCACTGCCACCACCGCCAAGTGACGTCGCCGGCAAGTAGTTCATCTTCTCCTGGGCCGGATACCTGCTTTTGCGCGCCAAGCGCATGGCCAGGTACCCGTACGAGAAGCTGGTGCTGCAGCGCACCCTCGCCGCCGACATCAAGGACCTCCTGGCTCGTACCTCGGTCGTCAGCGAGCGCCGCGTTCGCTACGGCATCGACCGGGCCACGCTGCCAAGAGCTGCCTTCTTGGCCCCTGTGTCGGCGGCGTCTCTCTCCGCGAGTTCTCTACGCCGTGCCGACGACCCTCATCAGTTTGTGGGCATCACCGAGCAGGTTGACGCCCTGGCTAACAAGATCAAGGCGCCGCTCCATGACGAGGATGACAAGAGTCTCAAGGTGCTCTCCATTGTGGGGTTCGGAGGACTGGGGAAGACGACCCTGGCCATGGAGTTGTGCCGGCAGCTGGAAACGGACTTCCCCTCCCAGGCGATGGTGTCCGTGTCACAAGCATTCGATGCCCGCAAGGACATGGAGGGTCTGCTCGCACAAGTGCTCCAGCAGATCCTCAAGAAGAAACCAAACGATGAGCAAACCAACCCGACAGCAACGGTGGAAGAGCTTCTCAATCAGACAAGGTAATAGGTATACACTAGACTACCGTCCCCATATAAAATTTTGAACTCTGCTCAACACCATATTTATTGTAAATATACGGGTGAGCTACCATCTTTATTGTAAGTTGCTCCTTCTTTAGGCTAAACAACTACCTCGCCTTCTCGCACATCCCGATGTATATCTCTTATAAATCAAAACCCTATTAGATGGTCATTTAAGTTGTCTATCTCAACATGCAAGCTATCCACATCATCTGTTCTCTTAGTCAATCAATGTTGCATGTCACCCACTATAGAATCATTTAAATTGTTTATCTTCACATGCAAACTAGCCACATCATCCATCCTCTTAGCCAATCAATTATCCATGTCATCTTTACTAATAAATTTATTAATCTCTATATGCAAAATCCATATCAACCATCTTTTAATCATTTTATAGTTCATGATAATAATTTTTAAACATATTTTGTGTGGAATAAATTTAGTATCTCAACCATGGAAACACTAGTGGACAGACCCCCATATTATCCCGGTTCATATGGGCCTTCGGTCCCGGTTCCACACCCGGGACCAATAACTCGGGACCAATGATGATCCCGGTTGGCCCACGAACCGGGACCGAAGAGGCTCCACGTGGCCTGGCGCGCAGCGAGGGGGGAGGGGTCATCGGTCCCGGTTGATAGGAAGAACCGGGACCGAAGAGGCTCCACTGCCCCCCCCCCCCCCCTTTTTAACCCTATTTTTTGAATTTTTTTGAATTTATTTATTTTCTGTTTTGTATTCAATTAAATGGTACCATATATATATATTAAAGCAACAATGAAGGAACCACAATATATATTACACATTATCGTCACGAATATATCATATACACCATCTCATTCCTCGTGCTTGGTCGAACATGTATTACACAAACGGTACTCACACGAGTTCGATCTAATTTACATCGGTCCTTGGCCGCTTGTCTTCCAAAAAATGAGGGTGAAAGAACTCTCCGGTCGGAGCTATGACATGGTCTAATAAGAATCCGGCGATTTCCTCTTGAATTGCTCGCACGCGTTCTCGTGGTAGAAGACCGTCCCGCATTCGTTCGATCTAATTAAAATAAAGGGATCAATATATATGAATGAAACTAAACACAATTAAAGTATTGAATGTTGTTTATCGTACTTCAATTTTCCTTATGTTTCGGGTTGCGGCAGTCTCTTTGGTCGTCTGGCGAATGAACTCGCAGACATAATATCCACATAAGTTATTCCCGGGTCCCTGTCTCAAACACTTTACGAGAACGGAGATCAATGAATATTATAATCAGCATGATAATTATACTGAAACTAGAATCAAAAAGATGCACGGATCTAGCAAGTAGTACTTACATTCAGTGATTCAAATGTAAGCTTTGCCGGAAGACCCGGTGTTTTGGCGGTGAACCGTTTTTAAACCCTCTGGAGGCATGCTTGCATGTCCTCCCATGATTTCATAGATCTGCGTCCCGGGTCCATGACTTTTACTACTCCTTCGTCCGGAACAATGATCAACAGAATAAAATGGAAGCTGCACACGCATAAAGAGTCAATTATACGCTTAACACCGAGCAAGCAAAATAGAATGTGTGCGAGACAGTAACACTCACTCGAAGTTGTAAGGAAATAGTATTTCCCTTCTTGTGCCGAAATACGTCAACGATTGCAACAAGTTGTTCTCTGTCTGGTTGGGCTTCTCTTTGAGAGTTATTTCATGAACGAACTGGCAGTCAACGAACCCAATGTCATAGATTTGTCCTTTCTTGCATTCGAGAATCTTCATTCCGCATATATAATTAGTTTAGTGATGAGTGTAAGATTGTACATGAAACGAATGAACTGAGCTAGAAAGGCTTGATCACTGAAATTAATGGTACTTACAGACAATATGCACTGACGATAGATTTGTCGATGGCGTCTCCATTGTAAAACTGAAATAATTCTGAGAATTCAATCAGATGGAAGCCTTGTCCATGCCCGTAATGCTCGTTCTGAAATTTAACGTAGATCCAGTTTTCGGATTTAGCAGATTTTTCCATGTACCAGTCATGCAATTTTCGCATCTTTGTTGGTAGATCCTTGACTAACTCGGGTTTGACGAGAGGATACCCGTGTTGGTATTGGTATGCCGGTACGAATTCCTCGTCGTTCCTGAACTCATCCAGACGGCTCAGGTAATCAGTAATAGACAATCCTACTGCCTGGGCTTTTGCTCCGTACTGTCTTATAAACTCCGGATCTTTGTTCGGATCATACGCATCGACCTGATGCTGCTGGGGGCGCGGCCAAGTGTGCACTTCGAGCGGTTCGATCGATTATTCTTTCTGTAGTCCGAGCTGGGCAATCTCTTTTCCGACTCTCCGCTCTTTTGCCTCAGCCGACTTTGTAATAGAGCGTTCATAGTCTGATGTGAGCGGTATGGGGTTGTGAAGCTTCTTCTTCAGTTTCGCGCACGCGGCGTGATCTTTTGGGGTGCGCGGGAACAATGGCTCTATCGGCTTCTTCTTGTTGGCCACATCAATCTTCCACTTTTCATAAGACATTTTTACGGACACTTCCAGTTCCTCAGGTGTCATCTCTCCGGGTAGCTTCTTCATATTCTGATGAGGAACTTTTGGGAGGGGTGATCGCTTACGTTTCGGTGATTTCTTGCTGCCCCTACTAGTATAGGTACGCTTCCGCTTCTGGCTCTGAGGCTCAATAGATGGAGCCGGCTGAGGCGACGGTGGAGATGCCTGAGGCGACGGTGGAGACGGCTGAGCCGGAGAGTGGTGAGGCGGTGAAGGCGATGGTTGCGGTGAAGAATGGTCACGTGGCGGCGAAGGTGGATTGCTCTTCTGAAGAGTGGGTGACCTTGGCGGCACATAATCTGGAAGCACGATGTGCTCCTCTCGCCATAGAACACTCCCCTTTTTTGCTTCTCCTAGTTCTTTCAGCTCCCCATCTTCACCTGCAGGGTGGTCCAGCTTCAGCTCCTCATAATCATCCATCACATCATCCACCATGACGACAGCGTACCCTTCTGGAGTCGGGTTGCAATGATAAGTTGGTTTCTCCGGGATTGATAGGGCCATGCCGACCGCCACCGTCACCTTTAAGTTCATCACTTGCACCTTAAGCTCACAACATGTGCTCTCCGTGATATAATCCACTGGGTAGCGTTTAGGAGCAGCCGTTGTAAGTGCATCATCATCATCCTGCTGCAGCTGCGTGGAAGCTTGGGAGCTTTTCCGATTCGATGGGGCGCCGGTAGCATCGAATCCAGTTTCTAACAAGAGCTGTTGAGGTTGGCCGCCACTTTGCTGGCTAAGTCTGCCGATCAGCTCCTCCGCCCGCTTTAAGCCTTCTTCTACATTACGCAGCCGCTCTTTGGTGGCCGTTTTCTCAGCCTAATTCGCCACTTTCTCTCTCTCAGCCGCCGCTTTCTCAGCTGCCTCCCTTTCCTTCCTCCTCTGATGGCTTTTATCTGGATATTTCTTGCTTTCCGAAGGGAAGGCAAGTTTCCAACACTTGGAGCCTGGCGTGCCTCGTGCTCGTCCTGGGTGTTCTCTATTTTTTAGGGCGCGTGTGAGCTCGTCGTCCTCTCTATCAGGAATGAACCGTCCCTCTTCAATATCACGTACTGCATCTCTAATATCATCGATGGGCAGCAGGGGATCATCTATGTGTGACTGGTTATATATTGCCTTCCCATCTTGGTCCAACGTGCCCCCATGGCCGTAAAACCAGTTTCTTGTCCGTTCATTCCATGTTGTAGGCTCTGGAGTGATCCCGGCATCAAAATACTTGGCCTCAATTGCCTCCCACCTAGGCATGCAACCGGCGTAGCCAGCAGGCCCCATTTTATGGTGGTAAATCTTCTTAGCGGCATTCGTCTGATTTATTTCAAACCTTTGCTGCGCGTGCTCCGATTTCTTGTACGCCACAAAATCATCCCACTGCTCTCTTATCTTACCATAGCCGTGTTCGAAATCCGGAGTCTTGTCTAACTTGACAAATTTTAGGTACAAGTTTTTCTTCCAATTCTTGAATTGCTCGGCCATCTTGCTGAGAGCAAACTTCTTGACTCTAACCTCTAGCTCCAGTCTAGCTGCCGCCTCCTGAGCTGGATTATCCACCTCTGGCATCCGCAGGAGAAAATTATGCATGAGCATGTTCCAAAGCCTGTCTTCCATGGTGTCGCACACAAACGAGATTGTAGGGTCCTTTAGCTGCATCCATTCTCGAATGGTGATCGGGATGTTGTCCCTGACAAGAGTTCCGCATGCCTTCACAAATTTTTTCTTGACATCATCCGGAGCTAACGGTTCGCCGTCTGGACCGACCTCTTCGATCCTATACCTCACATTGTCAGCCAACTTTTTGGTTGGGCCTCGTTTCGGTCTTGCGGAGGAATGGCCGGATCCGGATCTGGAGGGCTAAAAGAAGAAAGAGTGTTAATATATGCATGTACATATACAGCTGCATTTTAATTAACAACATTTTAATCAACCTCGCCGGTGTTTTCGAGATTAAAGGTTCCGCCGGAGGCGGAGCCGGAGCCAACTTGTCTCCCGTCCGATGCTTCTTCTCGGTGGAGAGACTCGTCTCCCTCACCGGAATCATTCAGAAACCGGCGGGTGACATCTTGACCTTCATGGTCGTTGATCATATCGTGAAGCAACTTTTCCTCATTTTCATCTCTATCAAATATTGGATCCATAGTATCTGCAAATTAAGAATTGCAAGCTATTATAATGAAAATCGTAGGCGGCAGCGGTGTAATCAACGGTAGCAGCAGAGTCTACCGGAGATTAAAGGGGGGGGGAGAAACAGTAAATACACGGCAATCATAGCAAACAATACAAGGCATGACAAATGAAATGCAATCGGTGATCTAACGTAAAACGATGTAATAAGCTCGGCGCTAATGGCGACCTCGCCTGGGAACCACCGAAACTACTCCTGGTCAGTCGGGTACTCGACGTCGTAGTAAGCTCCGCTGGGGTACTCCTGCTCATGGGCCACGAACAGTACCAGGCCCGCCGCACACCGGTGGAATACACCTGACCCGTCGTTCCGCTAAGATACTCTGCGCGGGCACCGTTGGGTCACCCGACTTCTTACCTGTAAGGACATCCGTGTCTCGGGGCCCTAAGGCGGAGCTACGGAGTCGACATCAAGTGGAGCCCCGAGGATTTCTCCTCGATATCTCACACTTGAGGTGACTCGGCAGATCCGTGTTAGGGGGGACCGATGACGGTGTCTGCAATGAACGTACCTGTACAGTTTATATATATAGTTCCACGATCACATATGGATAGCGTATTCGTATTCATTATATTTTTCTGATCAATTTTCATGTATAAAGTATTTGAATTTGAGTTATGGTTTAAAAGATATTGAATTTCAAAGTTTAAATCATTTAAAAAGAATTTCTGAATTTCTTTTTATTATTATTACAACATTATCCAAAACATTATCCACAAGTGCCTGACATGTGGGTCCCACATGTCAGCCTCTGTTTATTTATAAAACATTTAAATAAACAGAAAAGCCTCTGGGCTCACTTGTCAGTCTCTGGAATTTTTATTAAATTCTTTTTTTATTAATCTAACAATGGGGCCCAGTGGTCAGTGACTTCAGTGCTAATTAAATCTGTTTAATAAGTTAAAAGGCCAGGGGCCCACTGTCAGTGAGACATATTAATCTAAAGGTTAATATTTCTATTTGTCCTAACAGAGATAGTTAGCAGGGGGTGGGGCCCGGCTGTCAGTGGCTCATTAGCCACTATAAGAAAACCTGACCGGGAGGACCCACCAGTCAGCCTCACGGAATCCCGCCGGCGACGAGGAATACGGCGGAGCTCACTGGCGACGACCTAGCGCACGTTTTGGTGGATGGTTTCGCGTGATTCTTGTTCCAATCGAACGAGCAGTTCAAACCGCATCGAACGGTAGCCGGGGCGTGGCGCGAGGTGGACGGAATCGAGCTCGGGGTCGACAATGGCGGGCCTGCACGTCGGGCGTCAACGGCTCTACGGTATCAGGGGGTTGCCCTGGCTCACCCGCGTGCACTGGTGCTATCCATGCACCAAGACGAGCACGGGAGCGACGGCAGCGTCAAGCCCGGCGGCGGCCGTGGTCCTGCTCATGGCAATCGGCGAAGGAGAGTACGAGGAGGGGATCTAGGAGGGGGAAAACATCGAGCAGCTCACGGTGAAGGCGACGAAGAGCTCGGGGAGGCTGGAGAGGGGCTCGGTGCGTCGAATCGGCGGGCAGCCTGCCGGCATCGACGGCGAATTCCGCGCGGGAAGAAGAGGTTGGGGGATTTGGTGGAGTTGGGGGAGGAAGAAGAGGTTGCGGGGTATTATAGCAAGGGCCATCGATCCCGGTTGGTAGCACCAACCGGGACCGTTGGCCTGGGCGGGGAGGGGCCTGGTGCTGCCACGTCGCACCAGGGTCATCGATCCCGGTTGGTAGCACCAACCGGGACCGTTGAGTCTTTGGTCCCGGTTGGTGCTACCAACCGGGATCGTTAGACCTGGAAATTAGTACCACCTCGCTAGCCGAAGTGGAGTTAGACCTGTTTATAAGCACAGGTCCGCGTGGACTTATCGTAGCATAACAAGTTCACTAAAGGCCGTACACGGAGAAATTCATCTGTATCCTGTACTCTGTCCGGGGAAATTTCGGACGGAGCTCGTTTGGTTGGCAGATTTTCTAGATGTGCCCACGAGGCGGGGACCGTCCCGTACGGGTATTACAGACGGTTCCCGCCTGGTCGGTAGACTTGCGAGATCTGCCAACCAAGCGTGCTCCGTCTGAAATTCACCATGACAGAGTACAGGATATGGAGTATTCTTCCGTTGACGTCCTATAATGAAATTGCTATACTTTTTTTGTTTTTTTCTCAATCAAACAATTCGTCAACGGAAGAATACTCCACATCCTGTACACCATCAAGGCAAATTGCAGACGGTCCTCGCCTGGTTGACAGATCTCGCAAAAAGTTTTCATTTCCGTTGCACGAAAAAACCATTTTCCGAGTGCCGAAAGTAGGGTCTTTTTGTGAAGGATCTACCAAATATTTGATGTCAATTTGAACCAACCCATTTTTGTATTATACTAGACCATATTTTATTAACAATTTACAAAAGTTTCTATGTAAAATGTTTCTTATGCACCTCTGCTGAAAAATACAAATTGCCGCCATTTCAGCTGGAACGGGGTGAAATTTGAACTACCAGTGCTTGATAGATTGCTCTTTATTTTTTCAAAAAAACATTTCCAAGTGCACAAGTACTCATTTCATCAGAGATCTACAAAGAGTTTTGCAAGATTCCACACCTAGCTATCACCGGCCATGCCCCCTCCCCCGTTTTGACCGCATTTTGAAATTGGAAAGCACTACAATTGGAAAGCATCATGTTCAAACTTGGCTAATTGCAAACATCACAAAAAAATCACCAATGGTTCAATACATTATTACACATCACTTGTTTCCTACATTGCTTATGATCGCTTCTTGGGCCGTAACCACGGAGCATCTTCATTGCTTAATGGGATAGTTGGGTCAGTTTTCACTGTGAATGGAGGAATTTCATGAAACTTATCGTAATCTTCGGACATGTCTGTCTTGTCCTCGACTCCCACGATGTTTCTTTTTCCTGAAAGAACTATGTGACGCCTGGGCTCATTGTATGATGTATTCGTATCCTTGTTTTTCCTTTTTTTCGGTCTAGAAGACATGTCCTTCACATAGAAAACCTGAGCCACATCTTTGGCTAGGACGAATGGGTCGTCTGTGTGACCAAGATTCTTGAGATCCACTGTTGTCATTCCGTACAGCTGGTCGACCTTTACCCCATCTACATTCATGTTGACCCAACTGCACCGAAACAAAGGGACCTTAAAAGTAGGTCCATAGTCAAGTTCCCATATCTCATCTATGTAACCATAGTATGTGTCCTTTGTACCATCCTCGTTTGTTGCATCAAAGCGGACACCACTGTTTTGGTTGGTGCTCTTCTTATCTTGGGCGACCGTGTAAAATATATTCCCATTTATCTCGTACCCTTGGAAAGTCAATACAGTCTCAGACGGTGTCGCAGCCAGCAAGTAGAGTTGATTTCCAATAGTTGTGTCATGCATGAGACGTAATTGCAACCAAGTGCTGAAAGTCTCCATGTGTTTGACTTGAATCCATTGGTCATCCTCCCCCAGGAACTTGGAGCGTAGAACATTCTTGTGTTCCTCGATATACGGTTGGACGAAGATAGAACTTTGTAGAACTGTGTAGTGTGCTTGAGTCAAAGAATGCCCGTCCTGAAATATCTTTGCTTTCTTTCCTAGCGTTCCTTTTCCACTCAGTCTCCCCTCATACCGCGATTCAGGAACACCAATCGGCTTAAGGTCAGGAATAAAGTCAACACATAACTAAATGACCTCCTCTGTTCCATAGCCCTTGGAGATGCTTCCTTCTGGCCTTGCACGGTTACGAACATATTTCTTTAAAACTCCCATGAACCTCTCGAAGGGGAACATATTGTGTAGAAATACAGGACCTAGAATGGCAATCTCGTCGACCAGGTGAACCAGCAGATGCGTCATAATATTGAAGAAGGACGGGGGGGAACACCAACTCAAAACTGACGAGACATTGGACCACATCCTTCCGTAGCCTTTCCAGACTTGCATGATCGATTACCTTCTGAGATATTGCATTGAGAAATGCACATAGCTTCACAATGGGTACTCGAACATTTTCTGGTAGAAGCCCCCGCAATGCAACCGGAAGCAACTGCGTCATAATCACGTGGCAATCATGAGACTTGAGGTTCTGGAATTTTTTTCTCTGCCATATTTATTATTCCCTTTATATTTGACGAGAAGCCTGCCGGGACCTTGATACTTCTAAGGCATTCAAAAAAGATTTCCTTCTCTGCTTTGGTAAGAGCGTAGCTGCTTAGACGCCCTTTATCAGTATGCCTGTGGTATGGGTCTTTCATACGTTCCTGGTCCTCCCGTGCTTCTGGTGTATCTTTTGACTTCCCATACACGCCCAGGAACCCTAGCAGGTTCACGCAAAGATTCTTCGTCACGTGCATCACGTCGATTGAAGAACGGACCTCTAGGTCTACCCAATAGGGTAGCTCCCAAAATATAGATTTCTTCTTCCACATGGCCGCGTGTCCGGTAACGACGTCTTTCGGAACAGATTGACTGCCAGGACCCTTTCCAAAGATTACTTCTAGGTCATTCACCATACCAAATACATCAGCACATTTAGGGAGCTTAGGCTTTTTCCGGTGATCTGCCTCACCGTTGAAATGCTTGCCATTCTTTCTCACGATATGATTGGGCGGCAGAAATTGACGACACCCGAGGTACACAACCTTCTTACATTTATCCAAATATATACCTTTAGTCTTATCTAAACAGTGCGTGCATGCATTGTATCCCTTGTTTGACTGTCCTGAAATGTTACTAAGAGCGGGCCAGTCATTGATGGTTACGAAAAGCAACGCTCGCACGTCAAATTCCTCCTGTTTGTCCTCATCCCACACACGTACACCTGGTTTGGCCCACAGCTCCAAAAGTTCATCGACTAATGGCCTTAGGTACACATCAATGTCGTTGCCGGGTTGCCTCGGTCCTTGGATGAGCACTGGCATCATGATGAACTTCCGCTTCATGCACACCCAAGGAGGAAGGTTGTAGATACATAGAGTCACAGGCTAGGTGCTGTGACTGCAGCTCTGCTCTCCAAAAGGGTTCATGCCATCTGTACTTAGACCAAACCATAAGTTTCTTGCTTCATTTTTAAAGTCTGAGTGGCCTCTCTCGATTTTTCTCCACTGCGACCCATCAGCGGGGTGTCTCAACTTCCCGTCTTTCTTACGGTCTTCTTTGTGCCATCGCAGCAACCTGGCATGCTCCTTGTTTCTGAACAGACGTTTCAACCGTGGTATTATAGGAGCATACCACGTAACCTTAGCAGGAACCCTCTTCCTCGGGGGCTCGTCATCTCCCTCAGCATCACGAGGGTCATCTTGTCTGATCTTGTACCGACTCGCAGTGCATACCGGGCATTTATCCATACTCTCGTACTTTTCACCGCGGTACAGGATGCAGTCATTAATGCATGCATGTATCTTCTGCACATCTAATCCTAGAGGGCAGATAACCTTCTTTGCTTCGTGTGTTGTCGCGGGCAATTCGTTATCCGGTGGAAGCTTCGACTTCATTATTTGCAGTAACTTCTCAAATCCGGTGTCAGAACAACCAAAATCTGCCTTCCATTTCAACAGTTCCAGTGTCGTAGCGAGCTTTGTGCTGCCATCTTCGCAATTTGGGTATAAGGGCTTTTTGTGATCCTCTAGCATGGTCTCCAACTTCTCCTTCTCTTTTCCTGTTTCACAGTCTCGCTTTGCATCAGAGATGACCCGACCAAGACCATCAGCGGTCTCATCCGATTCCTGTTGTTCTTCTTCATTGTCACCTCGAGGAGCTCCATCTTCTTCATTGTCTTCCATTGTAGTGTCACCGAATTCTTCAGGGGACATAGGATAGCTATCATCATCCTCCTCTTCTTCATTGTCTTCCTGCCTAACCCCTCTTTCTCCGTGCTTGGACCAACAATAATATCCGGGAATGAAACCTCTCTGAAGTAGGTGGCCTTGAAGTGTTCTCGAGGAAGAGTACTCCGCCACGTTCCGACAGTCAATACAGGGACAAGGCATAAAATTATCCACTTTTTTTGCATTAGCCACATTGAGAAATGTATGCAGGTTTGTAATAAACTCGGACCCGCGTCGATCGCTGTACATCCATCGCATCCGTGCTTCGATCTGCGTCATATAATTAACCATTACAATAACTTCGTGAATAGTGAAAAGACCACTATATATGCACACGTGCAATATTTTTGTATCAGTTACAGATGGAGAAGATAAGGTTGCTAACCTCGGCCGAGGATACGGTGTTCTGAGGACCTAAGTGTGGCTCGGACATTTCGTCGAACACCTGGTGTGCAATCAAAGGAAAAAAAATTCTAGCACCCACCCCACCCCAGCACAATCCTGAAATTTTTTGAGGCAAAATGGCAAAGTGCTGGTTGGGGGCTTATATAGCCAGGGCAACAGTCCCGGTTTTTGCCAACAACCGGGACCAATGCCTCGCAGTGCGCCACGTGTTGGTTGCCAGAGCATTGGTCCCGGTTTGTGGCAACAACCGGGACCGTTGCCTCACATGAACCGGGACCGTTGCCCGGCATCGGTCCCGGTTCTGAAATGAACCGGGAGCGATGCCCTTTTTGGGCTGGACGAAAGGGGGGTCTGTCCACTAGTGAAAATTTAATTTTGCATGTTCACTTAGAAAACTTAATGTATCATACTTTTATACTTTTTATTTACATTATATAGTTATTAAAAAAAATTCCGCTGCAACGCGCGGGGTATATTTCTAGTTCCCAGAGAAAATCATCTCCAACTGGAACAGCCTCGGTCCACAACACTCACTTCGTCTGCTCAGACCAGAACCCCGCACATCCTTATCAAAAACACCTTGATAAACTCGAAGAAGCTACGCACCTCTCACCCTTTGAGCTTCCGCTTAGATCGGCCATTAAGGTGTCTCTTCATCGCCTAAAGGCAGACTTTGCTGCCTACGGGAGACAACGGGCTAAGATCAAAGACTGTCCTCGGTGACAAAAACTCATCTCACCTCCACGTTTGTGCCTCCATCCAATTCACAAAATGGTGCCACACAACCAGAGAACTTTAGACCAATTTCGCTTCAAAATTGTGTAAATTGCCTGCAAGTGTCTTGCGACCAGAGCTCAAACCATCATCCCCGACATCATTAACTTAGCGCATTTTGGCTTCATCAGACGTCTGTGGTCGCCGAAAATTTCCTTCTAGCGGCGGATATTGTTCAAACCTGCCACAAACGAAAGATCCTGGCTATCGTCCTAAAATTAGATTTCCACAAAGCGTTTGACTCTGTCTCTAGGGATGGGCTGTACAAAATCCTTCGTGCTAAGGGCTTTCCCCCGATATGGAACCAATGGATCGACAACCTAAACCAATCCAGTAGCTCCTCTATCCTTTTTAACGGAAATCCAGGACCTAGGGTTCCAAATCGCGCCAGGACGAAGATCTGCCTGACGTATGTCCTCTTTGATCTGGCCAGAGTGTTGGGTTCCTGAATGCTCTGCCGGAGAATTCCCATTGGCGTATGCTTGGAGATTGCTGGATCGGGTGGGATTCGGTCGCAACGCAAGGAGTGGCGTGAAGCTCTTCTTCTGTTGCCATCATGGGCAAATCCATGGTGAAGTCAGAGGTCGAGAATGTCATGAAGGCTGAGAGTGGAGGACTACCAATGATGATTGGAGCCTTTGCGTCGATGAAGAACTGGCTTGGAGTTTCAAAAATTATGGAAGTGGTATGTAAGCGCGGGGGGGGGGGGGGGGGGGGGGGGGCAGCACAGGTAAAGTTCAAAGCCTTGTCTCTCAGGGTGAAAATCCAAGGTTTGGCCTTAAGACCTTGCTGAAGGCATTGTTTTGAGAGCGGGGACTATCTCCAGGGTGAAAACCCAAGATCTTCGATCCGACAATGACGACGCTTGCGCACTGTTTTCCTTCTTGAAGGCGTTGCTTTTGGAGAATTTGGACATCAGGTGCCGTCTTGGTGGTGGTTGTGCGGCTGCTGTAAGACCTCGAACTCTGTAGCGGGACTTTGGTTTTTTAGTTTCTTCTTCTCTTTTTTTCGGTTGTGTGCATCTGTAACGCCTTTAGGGTGTTCAGTTGGTGCAGAGGCTGGGTGTAATTGGTATCTCCGCAATATTAATATATGCTCTTTTTCCAAAAGGACCTTGGTTCCCATGCAGACGTGATTGTGCCAAGTCGACCCCCTATCCCCCTATCTCTACATTATGATCGCTGATGTGCTCCAGCATCTTATCATATCCAGGCCTCTGGTCCCAACTATCTCTCCCACCCTATCGATAGTGAGCTCCCATGCCTCGTACTTCAGTATGCCGATGACACTCTTGCCAGCCAAGGCCGACCAACTGGCACTCCTCAAAAGCCTTCTTCTCCAATTCTCTAACGCCACCGGGATTGAGATTAATTTCCACAAAAGCACCTTTGCACACATCCATGTCGACAATCACAAGGCCGCCAGCTTAGCCCAAATTCTAGAATGCCAGGTGGCCTCTTTCCCTCAATCTTACTTGCGTGTGTGACTATCAATGACTAAGCTCAACCTTTTGGCCTTCCTCTTTATTGTCGACATGGTCCATCCTGGCTTGCAGGATGGCGGGGGCTCCTTCTCTCCATTGCGGAAAGAGCCATTTCTCCGGGCTCTCCAAATCTACACCATGAGTGCCCTTGTCCTCCATGCGGGCACACTCCAAGAGACTGAGAAATGTTGCCGGGCTTTCTTCTGATCCAATCAAGAATCAACGACGGTTGGCCAGTGTACAGTTGCATGGGACCTTGTGTGTGTGCCCTTTTTAAATGGGGCTCTTGGCTTCCTTTCCATCAAACATTTGAACCTATGCCTACTGCTCAAACACCTATCTAAACTCCATGACACTGGATCGCCGACTGCCACTTCCTACCTATTCAGCAAATATGGTTGGTCTCCTGTCCGTGACTTGGGATCCAAACCTGCCCTCGCGACACTGGCCAGTTTGGCGAGATAACCTCAAAAACCTGAACTTCATCCGATCCGTCACCAAGGTGACCATTGGAAATGGTGCCACCACCTCCATTTGGCTTGACCTCTGGCTCCTTAATATGAATGCTACTCTTGACAATCAATTTCCTGCCATGTACCCTCACTCCAGGAAACCGGCCTCGGTATGTTCGGTTCTGGCTTACGCCGAATTGAACCTCGACCTCTACCCTCGTTTACCCCTTTGTTGCGCAAAATGAACTGTGCGCTCTGCGTGTCATTTTGGCCCCTGTAAACTTGAATTTGCAGGACACATATCGGAGGACATGCATGAAAAATGGCAAGCCTCTTAACCAGCAAGTTGGTCTCTACCAGACGATCTGGGCCAATGGACAAACGGATATTTTTGCCAAGGCTATCTGCAAGAACTATGCGCCAAACAATTGTTGAATTTTTCTTTGGTTGGCGCACAAAGATCGTATCTACACCAATGAAAGATGGTTCCCTAAATATATTTGCATATCTGATGTTTGCAACGCATGCGGCGGCTGCGAGAGCATCAAGCACCTTCTCTTCAACCGCCCCCACCTTTTGCTCCTTTGGGAGGAACTCCAAAGCCTCCACAGTGGGCAGCCGCAATCCCTTCACCAGGTCTGGCGTTAGGAAGTCTCCAACAAACTGCGCTCCATCATGATCATCGCCATACTCTGGAACATATGGAAACGATAAAATGCGAAGGTTTTCCGAGGCAAACAATGGCCACTCCACCTTGTCGCAAGATGTGGAGCTGATGATCTAATATTTAGGTCCCACGGATGCGCGGATGACCATAAGAAAATTTGCTCCGTGATTGGGCCACCATGTTGTCTTACTTGGCTGCAAGAATATAGCCTCGCTATAATTTTCCGTTCTCTCTTTTTTCTACTTCTTCCTTTATTCCCCTCTGTTATGCTCTTCTGCAAGAATATAAGCATATAAGGATATTGTTGTTGCTAATATATGTTTAGGCCGGCGTAGACGCTTACAAAAGAAGTTGCTTGAAATAAAAATTTGCATAAGTCGATTTCATGGAGAAGAAGGGGAGATGCACGATTTCGTGCATAAGGGGAGGTGTGCGCAGAGCTCAAGGGCAGGGGACGCGCGCGACAGGCTGTGGCATTCCCGATGAGGCCTCTCTAGGACCTGGCTGGAGACACACTGGTGGAAGAGAGACGGGGTGTTGACGGTAGGGGTGTGGTACGGTGCGGCCCGTGCGGGGTAATCGGAGCCGGAGAAGTGAGGGCTAAAAGGTATGGCCGGGGCCGACGGTGAGGGTTAGGTTGAAAACGATTGGAAAGTATCTGCAACTTTTTTTTTATCGCTGTCCATGAATTTTTGATTTCATAAAAAATGCTTCTCATTGGCTATTTTACAGGACGTTTGCACAATATTTTTTCACTGAAAGTTGAAGAATCGCTGCCCTTGATTTCCTCATCTTTGAATAAAAAAATAAAATCTGAGTACACTTGAAAAACATAAAAAAAAAATCTTAGCTGCCATTTGCAAAGAAACCAAAAAAAAAATCTTTGGAAAATAAACCAAACTACTTAGTTTGTTGTCAATGTTAATTGTTGGTATTTCATTTTGAACAACTATTTCTAATTCTATTTTTGCACGCACACAAATTTTCTAACTCCAAGCATGTATATGTTCAATTAAACTAGGTACCTCATTGTGATCGATGATGTATGGAGCCTACAAGCCTGGGAAGCTATCCGCATAAGATTGCCAGAAAATAATTGTTGCAGCAGAATCATTGTGACAACTAGGATAGAAGCGGTGGCCAAGGCAGCCAGTGTCGACTTTATCCATCATATGAAGCCCCTTGAACAAAAGGTTAGTAAGGAACTGTTCGTGAAGAGAGTATTTGGCTCCATGACTGTTTGCCCCGTTGGACTAGAGAAATACATGGACACTATTTTGAAAAAATGTGGTGGGATGCCGTTGGCCATCATTAGCATCGCCAGTCTTCTTGCAAGCTATAGCTCGGCCGAGGGCACAATGATGTGGGAAAAAGTTTCAAGATCAATTGGTTCTCATATGGAGAGTCACCCTACTCTGGAGGGGATGAGGCAGTTGATCACACTCAGTTATGACTATCTGCCTCATCATCTCAAGGCTTGCATGATGTATCTGAGCATTTTCCCTGAGGATTATGTGATTGCCAAGAATAGGCTGCTATATAGATGGATTGCTGAAGGGTTGGTCACCGAGAAGCGGGGGTTGACTTTGTTGGAGGTTGCAGAAGAATACTTCAATGAGTTGGTAAGTAGGAACATGATTCAACTAGACAAGTCTGAGTTATATGGTCAAGAGGTAGATGGTTGCCGGGTGCATGACATGATCCTTGAGGTCATGGTGTCCAAATCCCAGGAGTCTAAGTTTGTTAGCTTGGTAGGGCGGCAATACGGAGGAATATCAGATGGACATGGCAAGATTCGGCGCCTCTCCATCCATGATAACGACCATGATGAGCAGAGGCCCAAAAAAGTTGAGCAGCGTCATGCGAGGCATGGCTTTGAGGCAACGAAGTTACAACATGTCCGGTCACTGACCACATTCCAGTGCAATGATGGCATCGGCAAGCTGCTGGATCGTCTAGGTGAGTTCAAATTATTGAGGGTACTTGACCTGGAAGATTGCATGGCCGTGGAAGACAAGCACATGAGAGATGTCTGCCGGCTGTATCTTCTCAGGTTCTTGAGCTTGAGGAATACAAGTGTCGATGTGATGCCTCGCAAAGTTGGCAATCTAGAGCACTTGGAGACTCTTGATGTAAAAAACACAGGCATAATGAATCTACCGCAAACAGTGACAAAGATGAGCAAACTAGAGCGGCTACAGTGCAGTGGCTGGCTTATGCCACGGGGGCTTGTGAATATGAAGGCGCTGCGTGAGCTGGACATGGGAGTTCTCGATGGCGATGATGTTCCATGGGTTACCCAAGAGATCGGCGAGCTTCCACGGTTGCAGGCGCTAAAACTCCTTATCGAGAGCAGTTTGCAAACGGATGAGTTGATACAGGAGTCTTTGCCTAAGCTTGCCACGTCCCTAAGCAAGACAAACACTCTCCAGTCGCTCGAGCTGTATTACTATGGGAGTGGAGGCAGTTTGGAGTTTCTCATTGATGTCTCGACGCCGCCACCACTCCTCAAACGCCTTTGGTTGTTGGGGCGCATCAGCCGACTGCCAGAATGGATCTCATTACTCCAACACCTCACAGAGTTTCAAATTGGACTTACAGAGATTGCCGGCGACCAGTTATTTGGTGTCTTGTGTAAGTTGCCCAACCTGCAGAGCGTCGAACTGTACAAAATTAACTTCAAAGAGGCAGAAGTGGTTGCACCCCCCGAACACAACAGCTTCCCGGTGCTGAGGATCCTGGATCTGACTGAATGTTCAACCGTGCTCATATTCAAGGAAGGATCGATGACAAAGCTCGAGACACTTGTGCTGTGGTTTTATGGCATGCGGGAGATGAGCATTGTCGGTTTCGAGAACTTGGAGAACCTCAAAGAAGTCAAGCTCCATGGCGAGGAAGGCAACACATCAATGGAAAGTGCAGTGGAGCAGCTCAAGACTTTATCCGACTCCAAACAGATCAAAGTTGTAGTGGACTGGTAATGATGAGGTGTGCGCACCTTGATTGGGAACTGCTGCTGCTGCTCCTGTACCTTTTCTACGGCCTTAAATTAGTGTGTTTTTTTTCCTTTCAACTGCATGTGTGTGCCTCGTGTGCGTTTTTCTTACTAGCTGAATTCTCTTCAGGCTCCATCATCGAGCAGCTAGCATTTGGTTGTACCATCCGCCGCTTTTCAAACAAGGGCTTATGTATGAGTACCAAATAAAACCGCTTGTAATTAAGATACATGACTAATGTATGAGTATTTCAAACGATTTATATATTGCCTCTTGCTGTGCATGCAGTATCATTCCAACTGAACATTGTTGTTGCCTCTACTCCGATATCTTATGAGTTTCAATTCTAGTCTAGCTCAACTTATTTGGAACCCAAAGTGTTTGTTATTGTTGTTGTATATAGCACTGCAGGATGTGTTGAGGGTTCATGCTCTTTTTTAAAAGCTCATTCAGAGATATGTTTTCTGAATTACCAATACTGAAGCCTCTAAAAGTCTTTGTTGCTGACACGCCATCCATTTTGCGGTTTGATTGCAAATGGCGTCATATAGAAACTGATTCCAGTGGCAAGTCACTTGGAAGCCTAGAAATCTTACATGTCAAAGGAAGAAAAGATGATGAATACATACCATGAGAAACTGTCCATGACAGTCTGATGCAAACTACGGACCGTTTTCATGGCATACTAGCAGGGTTCGAAACGAAAACAAGGCAAGCAGCTCCATTGGAATTCAAACATCAGGGTTCAAACATCCTCGTGAAGCACCAAACTCATACCCATATTCCACTTTCTCCACCCTGCCATGTATGATAAGATAGCAGCTATAACCAGATACGTCAACTGATACTACATTGCAGGACGGGCACAACATTTGTGGGATGTCGAACCGGGACAACACATCTTCCGGGCGCTTCCTGTAGAAAAAACCGTGGTATCGACAAACAACCAATGGAACACAGGAATGGTAGTAATAGTATAGAGACATGACAAATTGACCACAATTAGGATGAGATTAGCTAGAGCTACCATAACAGTTTCTTACATACTTGTAAGTTTTGCTCATGAAAGGATCATGACAGAGAGACAGCTACCAAGAGGAAGAAGCAAAATGATAATCCAGGCTACACAATTTAGGTTCTACCGACAAGAACCCAGCATGCTAGTCAGATGAGATAAGCAAGCCTCGATGACACCTAAGGATGTTCAGAGATCAGAGTTCAGGCCATCCAGAAGAGATTTTTCAGAACGGCCGGCTTCACTTCTTGTGGACCCTGCAGTCCGGGGAGTTCGGCTCCAAGGGCGACAGCGGCAGCCTCGACGCGTCTGCGCTGTTGAAATCGATGGCCAGTCCAACCGGACTCGTGTCCTTCAGGCTCGACGACTTGCGCTTCTGCTGCAACACAAAGAGTGACACAGTTAATATAGCCAATGTAGCCAGACTGGCAGTAGGGTAATTCATGGTTTAGACTAATAGTTCTACTGCCTGTGTGCATATTATATTAAATCAGTAAACGCTTGAGCTGTATGCTTGGCGTGTTACCTTGGTGGAATTACTGGCAGAGTGCTTTCTTTCGGATCGGTGTTTGTCTTTCTCCAGCAAGCACAGCAGCCTCTTGTTCGCTTCGTCGAGAGCTCTGTTCTCCTCGAATAGCAGCTTGACCTTGAGAGAAACACGCAAGAAACTTGTAACCGTCAGAGCTACGTTAGTGTCACACAAACCGATATTCACTGAGAGGTCGATAGGTTGCAGGTGCAAAACATGGCTACTGTACGGACAAGAGCGACTCAGTGTCTTACCTCCTCCTCTGCTTTGTTCAGATTGGTCTTCAGTATCTCCTTGTCTCTCTGCAGGGCTTGCACTTCATTGTTTAGTGCAGTAAGCTGCCCATGAGTAAGATGAATATTGTAGGGTCAGATTAAACAGCACCACATAAATAGGTGGACGACCACTGCATTAGTAATTACAAAACAACCACCACACTAGCATATATCTTGCAAACAGAATTATCAATGAGTTCTTGATCTAATACTGATGAGACCTACATATGCCTATAGAACTGTGAGACCTCGGGATCAATAACGTCCTGCTGCTCCTAGCAGTAGCACCCATGAAGATTGTTATTTTATCCGTATCAAGATCTTTATCAAGAGGGTCTTCAGTATCAAGACTCTTAGGGTCTTCAGTATTAAATCGGGAGCAAGATCAACTGTAAACTGGTGGTACATTTGTTCCACCATATGCTGGATTCTGTAGAAAGATTGCAAACATACTATTCAATGAATTGTTGATCAAATACCGACGCACATATGCCAGTAGAACTGCAAGATCAATGTCCTGTTGCTCCTAGGATATCAATATCTACCAATTATTTTGGATGTCAGAACTAAAATGCAGATGGTCTACACTGCACAGATGTTGGCACTTGCTACCAAAAATATCTACCAGTTCTCCTTGTGCAGTTTGCTAGAAAAAATGCTGGCACTAGATGTTACATATAAAAATCGAGAGCGATTGTCAAAAAAAAAGCACAAAATTCTACCAGTTCGCCTGCTGCAAGTTGCTATCAAAAATGCTGAATGTAATATGCAGCCTGCACAAAATTAACAAAATGACGGCCCAAAAACAAGAAAAATGCCCATTTTAAATAAAACTTCTGCTCCGGTGCTCCCCCCCCCCCCTTTGCCGAATTGGGGGAAGAAAGATTACATCGACGGCTAGGATCTCATTTACCCTTTCGTAATCTGGGTTGTCTAATTTTCTGTCACGGGCGACGCGGCCCTAAACGAAGCCCTTACAGCCCGCACGAGTACGGAGAGGTGCTGACTGGAATAGCTGACTCGATCGCTGAGGTGTCTCGTTGGTGGAACGCAAGCGTCTACGCGGTCACGTGAGCGGTCACGTGCGGAGAGTCCAGCCGAAGAGTCAGGCGGTGACGTCTGCACCTGGGCTGCGTTCACATTGAAACCGAAGAGCCAGCGGTATAAAAGGCGTCGTCTGCCTCAATCTCCTCTCCCACGCTCCATTCTTCCCCCAATTCGGCAAAAAGAAACCCTCCCATCCTCAAGAAAAGCACCGCGACGCACCGCCCCCTCCTCTCCAACCAACGACTACGAGCGGCGTTCCAATGTCTGCACCATCGGGCGTCTTGGCGGCGGAGGCAGAGGCAGCAGCAGCCACGGGCGGCGTGGCGGTGGAGGCAGGGGCCGCGGGCGGCGTGGCTTCGGAGGCAACATCGGGCGCGGGCGTCGTCGCCACGAAGGCAACTGCGGCAAAGGGCGGCGTGGCGGCGGATGTAGCAGCGGCGGCGGGCATCGTGGCCGCGACAAAGGGCGGTGGTGCGGCGGAAGCAACAGCGGCCGCGAGTGGTGTGGATGTGGAGCAAGCTGCAGCCGCCGCCGGCGGTGACGACGCAGCCCAAGTGGAGCATCTGCCTGTTGAGGTGAGTTCGTTGATATGTAGATTTGTACCCGATTAGGTTACTTTGCTTTGTTGGTAGCCGTTAGGGTTTGATATAATCTTCGTTATATTTGATTAGGGTTTTCTGCTAATAAAATTTAACTGTGGATGTTGTACTTGGTGATTGAATTACCGGAGTTAGGGTTTTTGTGGAAGCATTTATGGGTTAATTAGTGGTAAATTGAATTGGTGACAAGGGTACAATAATTCTTCCACATATTCATCACTTAATGAGTGTGCTCTACATTCATGTATACATGCAGAGGAGATAACCCCTTAATTTGTTACATACATATTCATCACTTAATGAGTGTGTTCTACATTCATGTATACATGTAGAGGAGATAACCCCTTAATTTGTTAGATTCTTATGAACTGTGCTATTTGCAAATTAGTAAGCAATCATGTATCCTGCTTACATTGTGCATTTATAACAGATGTATGCAATCAAAAGGTTAAATATGCATTTGAAAAGATATATAATGTTCTCTACTTGCAGATACCCCTTAATTTCTTCTTTCATTAATTGTTTGTAGGCGATGCTTATTATATGGCTTCCTGTTTGTTTTTACATTTTGGTCTTATTTACACACTGATTTATAAACCGGACAAGGTTTATGGCATGAAATTTTGATTAAGAAATACTTCCTCCATTCCAAAATAATTGTGTTAGTCTTAGTACAACTTTGTACTAGAGGTAGTAGAAAGTTGAGACATATTTTTTGAAATAGAGGGAGTATATTTGTAATAAATAACCCCTTAATTTGTTACATTCTTATGAACTGTGCTATTTGTAAATTAGTAAGCAATCATGTATCCTGCTCACATTGTGCATTTATAACAGATCTATGCAATCAAAAGGTTAAATATGCATTTGAAAAGATATATAATGTTCTCCAATTGCAGATACCCCTTAATTTATTCTTTCATTAATTGTTTGCAGGCGATGCTTATTACATGGCTTGCTGTTTTTTTACATTTTGGTCTTATTTACACACTGATTTATAAACTGGAAAGGGTTTATGGCAGGAAATTTTGATTAAGAAATACTTTCTTCATTCCAAAATAATTGTATTAGTTTTAGTTCAACGTTGTACTAGAGGTAGTACAAAGTTGAGACAGATATTTTGAAATAGAGGGAGTATATTGGTAATAAATGTATTTCTGGAGTGAAGCCAAAAGTTGGGAATTCTCACTTCTGGAAAGCCTTCTCTCTATTAAAAATCTTTTCTATGATAATTGCAGAAAAATTGTGGGGGATGGGAGTAATACTAGATTCTGGAAGGACTTGTGGCTTGATGACAAACCACTTATATTGGCATATCCTATAATTTATGGTTTATGCTTCAATAAGAACATTTCTGTTGCTGATGCATTCTCTTTAGGCTTAGAAAATTTCTCCTATAGGAGAACTTTGCTGGGGGAATCTTTAGATTTGTGGGATAGATGTAAAGATAGATGCGGGGATTTAGTCTTATCTGATCAGAAAGATAGAGTCCAATGGTCACTGACAGAATTAGAATGAACTAAACTTGTTGTATGAAAATAGATATGCATTTGTTTAAATTTCATGTTTGATAACTAGTTCTTTTACATTTCATATTAGCTAGTAGTTATTTATTTCTGACAGTTGTTTCTTTCTTGCACTTTGTTAATTAGTGGAAGCATTAATGTACGTCCTATTTGAGAAGTGTTTCATTAGTGTTTAGCATTTAGCATTTACCCATGTTTTAATTATTTTTTATAATTTGATTCAATATAATTGATTCCATTGAAACAGACATGTATTCCTTGATTATGTATTGATGTTATCTGTGATTATATTTTTTGTTTAATATAATTGTTTCCATGGAACCATAAATGTCATCCATGATTATCTATGTTTTGCTGGCATATACACTTGCCAAATATTTGAGTATTAGTATTGTACTAAGTTAACTTTGATTCTTGGATTTGAATGAACTGAAATTGTTGTGTGAACATATATATGCATTTTTAAAGTGAACTTGTGCAAGTTAAACCTGAAAAGATTATGTGCTACTTTGGTTAATCCATGCTTCTTACATAACAGATTTAGAATGAACTAAACTTGTTGTATGAGAATAGATATGCATTTGTTTAAATTTCATGTTTGATAACTAGTTCTTTTACATGTAATCCTTGATTATGTATTGATTATCTCAAATGTTTATCAAAACTTATAGTGTTTACCATTTGGTACAATATAATTGTTTGCATGGAACCATAAATGTCATCCATGATTATCTCTGCTTTAATTATTGTTTCATTCATATGAACTTTGTTATTTATAATTTAGATCTTTGCAATTCAAATCCATTTATAAATTAGATGTTTGCAATTGACATCCATATATATGATAATTGTGTGCTATAATATAACTTGATTCCTCCTATTCCTGAAACAGATTGCCAAGATAGGCGAGAAGAGAAAGCAGCGTGATTTCTATTCTGACTCGGAGAGCAGCGATGACGATCTCCCGGTGAGTTTGTTAAAACATGGAGGTGATCTTATTGTCCTGGTCATGGGATGGATGAATACTGAATTTTTTTCATGTTTGTTTGATGCTGCCTTTGTGCAGTACAAGTTTGAGGTTGACTCTGAAGGCGAGCTACCGGACGTGGACAAGTACAACTACAAGTCGTTCACGGCGCAGGTGGAGGAGCAGCTCTGGACCGAGGGATGTAGTGCCTACCTGAACAGAAGGGGTGGGTACTTCTGCATGGGTGAGTACCATACTGGAGGCAAGGGTGTCCCTAGGGATGGCCTTAGGTGTGGACTGGTAGAGCATGTCAAGGCTATCTCCAGTGGTGTTGGTGCTAAAAATCTTCGTGACCAGGGCCATCATGCTGCACTCTACAGGGTGCTGACGCATTACGACAATTAATGCGTGATCTTAATATGTATCAGCTTCTGTATTTTGGTGCTGAATGTGTAGTGACGTAGTGTTAAACTGTTAGGTCGTACTGAAGTACTATGTTTATGTGTGTTTGGTGGTTTGATTATGTGTGGATAATGCTGAACTTGGTAACTTATTAATGAAACTTAGCTAGTATTGTACTAAGTTCTCTGTTTGGCACATATTTGTATGTTGCCATTACACTTCAATTTGAGCATTCTAGGTTACATTTTGATTTGAAAAAAATCATTTTCCATTTTTTTCCACTATAGAATCAACTACAAGTCCTTGATCTGGTGTTTAAATGTTTTCCAAAAAATCATATTTAGGTAGACAAGTGGTGTTTATATCATGGAAAAGTTCTTACTTTTCAAAAATTACAAACCTTAGTACAATATGATTGTTTGAACCAGTTCATTTCAAAAATGCATATATGTTCATTCAAAAATGCATATGAGGCATGTTCAAAATATGGCTCATATGTTCAAACTACCTCCTTTGCCTTAAAAATTCATATATACCAAGTTAACATAGTACAATATGTATCATGATCTATGAGGCATGGAAACATATATATCAAGTTATCATAGTACAATGTGAAGGAGGTGCATCAAATACTTGCAAAAGGTGCAACAAGACAATTTTCACACAAACTAGATCATATTTGAGGGATGCTGTCCAAATTTTATGATTTTTCTCCAAGTGTAACTTTCAACCATCCCCAAGGCATGGCTTGTGATATTGCTCCCAAATTAGCAACTGGGGTTTCATTTTGTTTTTTCAAAAAAATAATTTTCCATTTTTTTTGCCCTTAAAGGAGCAACATTTTGTGAAGGGGGTGCATCAAATACTTGCCAAAGGTGCAACCAGGCAATTTTCACACAAACTAGATCATATTTGAGGGATGTTGCCCAAATTTTATGAATTTTCTCCATGTGTAGCTAATTTCCCACATATAATGGAGTTTACGATGAATTTCCCAGAGTAATTCAAATTTGAACTACAAGTCCTTGATCTTGTGTTTAAATATTTTCCAAAAAATCATATTTAGCTGGGCAAGTGGTGGTTATGTCATAGAAATGTTCTTACCTTTCAAAAATTTCAAACCTTCCAACTATTTTGCATGGTCTCAAATTTGGCAGGTTTTTGAAAAAAATCTAAAAAATTGAAAAATAAGTCAAAAGAAGGAATACCCTTGCATGGAGTCATCATTTATGTACTAGTGGCCATGAAAAATAGTAGACATGAGTTTTGATAAACATTTGAAAATGATCCTTCACAACGAGGTCCATGAGGCATGAACATCTATAGGTTTCAAGGCAAAGGAGGTAGTTTGAACCATCCCCAGGGCATGGCTTGTGATATTGCTCCCAAATTTGGCACATTGGTGTATTTGGCATGGGAAACATTGCCATGCAACTGAGGTTTCATTTTGTTTTTTTTTAAATTAATTTTCCATTTTATTTGCCCTTAAAGAAGCAACATTTTGTGAAGGGGGTGCATAAAATACTTGCCAAAGGTGCAACCAGGCAATTTTCACACAAACTAGATCATATTTGAGGGATGCTGCCCAAATTTTATGAATTGTCTCCATGTGTAGCTAGTTTCCCACATTTAATGGAGTTTACGATGAATTTCCAGAGTAATTCAAATTTGAACTACAAGTCCTTGATCTTGTGTTTAAATATTTTCCAAAAAATCATATTTAGGTGGGCAAGTGGTGGTTATGTCATAGAAATGGTCTTACCTTTCAAAAATTGCAAACCTTCCAACTATTTTGCATGGTCTCAAATTTGGCAGGTTTTTGATAAAAATCTAAAAAATTGAAAAATAAGTCAAAAAAAGGAATACCCTTGCATGGAGTCATCATTTATGTACTAGTGGCCATGAAAAATAGTAGACATGAGTTTTGATAAACATTTGAAAATGATCCTTCACAACGTGGTCCATGAGGCATGAACATCTATAGGTTTCAAGGCAAAGGAGGTAGTTTGAACCATCCCCAGGGCATGGCTTGTGATATTGCTCCCAAATTTGGCACATTGGTGTATTATGGCATGGGAAAAAATGTCATGCAACTGAGGTTTCATTTTGTTTTTTTTAATAATTTTCCATTTTTTTGCCCTTAAAGAAGCAACATTTTGTGAAGGGGGTGCATCAAATACTTGCCAAAGGTGCAACCAGGCAATTTTCACACAAACTAGATCATATTTGAGGGATGCTGCCCAAATTTTATGAATTGTCTCCATGTGTAGCTAGTTTCCCACATTTAATGGAGTTTACGATGAATTTCCAGAGTAATTCAAATTTGAACTACAAGTCCTTGATCTTGTGTTTAAATATTTTCCAAAAAATCATATTTAGGTGGGCAAGTGGTGGTTATGTCATAGAAATGGTCTTACCTTTCAAAAATTGCAAACCTTCCAACTATTTTGCATGGTCACAAATTTGGCAGGTTTTTGATAAAAATCTAAAAAATTGAAAAATAAGTCAAAAAAAGGAATACCCTTGCATGGAGTCATCATTTATGTACTAGTGGCCATGAAAAATAGTAGACATGAGTTTTGATAAACGTTTGAAAATGATCCTTCACAACGTGGTCCATGAGGCATGAACATCTATAGGTTTCAAGGCAAAGGAGGTAGTTTGAACCATCCCCAGGGCATGGCTTGTGATATTGCTCCCAAATTTGGCACATTGGTGTATTGTGGCATGGGAAACATTTCCATGCAACTGAGGTTTCATTTTGTTTTCTTAAAAAATAACTTTCCACTTTTTTCCCTTAAAAAATCAACATTTTGTGAAGGGGGTGCATCAAATACTTGCCAAAGGTGCAACCAGGCAATTTTCACACAAACTAGACCTTATTTGAGGGATGCTGCCCAAATTTTATGAATTTTATCCATTTTTAGCTAATTTCCCACATTTAATGGAGTTTACGATGAATTTCCAGAGTAATTCAAATTTGAACTACAAGTCCTTGATCTTGTGTTTAAATATTTTCCAAAAAATCATATTTAGGTGGGAAAGTGGTGGTTATGTCATATAAATGTTCTTACCTTTCAAAAATTTCAAACCTTCCAACTATTTTGCATTGTCTCAAATTTGGCAGGCTTTTGAAAAAACTCTAAAAAATTGAAAAATAAGTCAAAAAAAGGAATACCCTTGCATGGAGTCATCATTTATGTACTAGTGGCCATGAAAAATAGTAGCCATGAGTTTTGATAAACATTTGAAAATGATCCTTCACAACGAGGTCCATGAGGCATGAACATCTATAGGTTTCAAGGCAAAGGAGGTAGTTTGAACCATCCCCAGAGCATGGCTTGTGATATTGCTCCCAAATTTGGCACATTGGTATTGTGGCATGGGAAACAATGCCATGCAACTGAGGTTTCATTTTGTTTTCTAAGAAAATAATTTTCCATTTTTTTTGCCCTTAAAGAAGCAACATTTTGTGAAGGGGTGCGTCAAATATTTGCCAAAGGTGCAACCAGGCAATTTTCACACAAACTAGATCATATCTGAGGGATGCTGCCCAAAGTTTATGAATTTTCTCCATGTGTAGCTAATTTCCCACATTTAATGGAGTTTACGATGAATTTCCCAGAGTAATTCAAATTTGAACTACAAGTCCTTGATCTTGTGTTTAAATATTTTCCAAAAAATCATATTTAGGTGGGCAAGTGGTGGTTATGTCATAGAAATGTTCTTACCTTTCAAAAACTTCAAACCTTCCATCTATTTTGCATGGTCTCAAATTTGGCAGGTTTTTGATAAAAAACTAAAAAATTGAAAAATAAGTCAAAAAAGGAATACCCTTGCATGGAGTCATCATTTATGTACTAGTGGCCATGAAAAATAGTAGACATGAGTTTTCATAAACATTTGAAAATGATCCTTCACAACGAGGTCCATGAGGCATGAACATCTATAGGTTTCAAGGCGAAGGAGATAGTTTGAACCATCCCCAGGGCATGACTTGTGATATTGCTCCCAAATTTGGCACATTGGTGTATTGTGGCATGGGAAACATTGCCATGCAACTGAGGTTTCATTTTGTTTTCTTAAAAAATAACTTTCCATTTTTTTGCCCTTAAAAAATCAACATTTTGTGAAGGGGGTGCATCAAATACTTGCCAAAGGTGCAACCAGGCAATTTTCACACAAACTAGACCATCTTTGAGGGATGCTGCCCAAATTTTATGAATTTTCTCCGTCTGTAGCTAATTTCCCACATTTAATGGAGTTTACGAAGAATTTCCCAGAGTAATTCAAATTTGAACTACAAGTCCTTGATCTTGTGTTTAAATATTTTCCAAAAAATCATATTTAGGTGGGCAATTGGTGGTTATGTCATATGAATGTTCTTACCTTTCAAAAATTTCAAACCTTCCAACTATTTTGCATGGTCTCAAATTTGGCAGGTTTTTGAAAAAAATCTAAAAAATTGAAAAATAAGTCAAAAAAAGGAATACCCTTGCATGGAGTCATCATTTATGTACTAGTGGCCAGGAAAAATAGTAGACATGAGTTTTAATGGAGTTTAAGATGATTTTATCAAAATAATTAAATTTTGAAACAGGGTTAGTTGCCAGTTTTTATCGTGCCGTCGTACCTACATGGGCCAGCCCAACCGCGCACCACAATATAGGGTTAGTTGTCGATATGTCATAAAGGCATGATTTCGTCCCGCAAATCACGTAACCACGTAGTCCACGACCCCTCGATGACCTAGGGCGCATCTTGTCATCTTCAACACCTCCGCCGACAGACGGCCATCACGATCTGGTCCTATACTCGTCATCGGAGACCGCATACGCACATGGATCAGGTATGTTCTCGCCTTCCAGTTACTGCGATCAGACAACAACGGCCACTAGTAGTCCGCTGTCGTACACTGGATGATCCTCCCGCTGTCTCCTATTTTCCAACCATTAAGATGTAGGTTAACCTAATTATCCTGGCGTTGCATAATGATCTTGAGACAGGTGGTGATGTCTGCTCGGCCTCATCGTGTTAGTTCTTCTCGTTTGCCGAGTGGAAAGAAGCACATAAGAGGTACATATCATTCATAAAATACCTATGCATTAAATTCAGTAAATTGTACTCCTCGTGCTTACAGTGGATTGTGTTTTGTGAAGGTCCTGGAATTAATGACGAGGAAGAGTTTGAATGTTTCTGCCAGTACGGCAACCGCGTATCGATGGATGATGCAGAATTTGCTACACTCAAGGCGATGGTTGATAAGCACCTGCCTAGAAAACCATTATATGTGTGCAAAATTAATAAATGAAATATAGTCAAAGGCAAAGGAAAAATGGTAAAGATTTCATTTTCAGTACATATGACTTGTCACATATACATTACTACTTCAGGGACTGACATAGGAAAATTCATGATGCATGCAGTACTTTTCGAGGAGCTTCAGCATGCAGCACATTGTACCACATCTTCAACTACCAGGATGCATTCAAGTCTATTCCAATAATATAGAACTACTGAAAGTTAAGGTTGTAATGAGCAAGTCAAAGGTGAAAGGAAAACTGACAAGTGGTGTCATGTTAACAACAAACTGGATGGAGGTTGTAAAGAAGATTGATATGAGAGTTGGTGAAAACTATGTGTTTTGGTTCCGAGGAAGCCGGGATGGTCTTAAGCTTCTTGTTTATCATCTCTGAAGTCAACAGTGATAACATAAATTATTCCAGTCACTTATTTCAACCAAGTTGTCGTGTAATTTCGTTTACAATACTGATTTACTTCTTATGTGCTGGACCAGAATATGTTTTTCTGGCAAGTTGAAAGACTCAGAATAATGCCAAATTTGAAACATTTCCGATGGATTATGCATTTTCTAGATTACCCCAGAAGGCTCCATATCGGAGCACCTCCATTTTTTCACATTCATGAAATCAACCCATATTATTTTTATGGACTCACATGATGAAAACAACATGAAATGCATAATTATATGCAAATTTTACATTATTTACACATAATTCATTTTTCCGGTCGGAAAATCCCGGAAAATGGCCCCCGACGGTCTACCCCCCTAGACTATCACTCACCGGGGTAGAGGATGGTTGGTTAAAGCTCCTACATGACAGGAAACAACTTATGAACACCCCAATCCATCATGCACCCATGATGACCAATGTGTGCATCACCGCGCACTCCACACGAGAACATTTCTCCTACGGCTTCCACTTTGTGAAGCAAGTCTATCTTCAAACACTCAAAATGATCCCAATTTTTTTGCACTGCTTAACTACACCATACCAACCACACATGCAAAATTTGGAACATTTCCTATGTGTTATGCATTTTCTAGTTTTTTTCCTCCTGAAATGCCTGTAAAACGGTCGCACGCGACAAATCTTGCCACATTTGTTGAAAATGGTTGAAACTTGGCATGTATCCCTTAAATGGCATCAACAAGTGAACACCCAAATTTGGGATCATTCTGAGTTGGTCAAAAAAATCACTTGTCTAAAAAGAGGGTCCCAGACTAGCCCGGAAGGCTCCGTATCGGAGCACCTCCATTTTTTCACATTCATGAAATCAACCCATATTTTTTTATGGACTCACTTGATAAAAACAACATGAAATGCACAATTGTATGCAAATTTTACATTATTTACACATAATTCATTTTTCCGGTCGAAAAATCCCGGAAAATGACCCCCGACGGTCTACCCCCCCTAGACTATCACTCACTGGGGTAGAGTATGGTTGGTTAAAGCTCCTACATGACAGGAAACAACTTATGAACACCCCAATCCATCATGCACCCATGATGACCAATGTGTGCATCACCGCGCACTCCATACCGGAACCTTTCTCCTACGGCTTCCACTTTATGAAGCAAGTCTATCTTCAAACACTCAGAATGATCCCAATTTTTTTTCACTGCTTAACTACACCATACCAACCACACATGCAAAATTTGGAACATTTCTTATGTGTTATGCATTTTCTAGTTTTTTTCCTCCTGAAATGCCTGTAAAACGGTCACACGCGACAAATCTTGCCACATTCGTTGAAAATGGTTGAAACTTGGCATGTATCCCTTAAATGGCATCAACAAGTGACCACCCAAATTTGGGATCATTCTAAGTTGGTCAAAAAATCACTTGTCTAAAAAGAGGGTCCTAGACTAGCCCGGAAGGCTCCGTATCGGAGCACCTCCATTTTTTCACATTCATGAAATCAACCCATATTTTTTTATGGACTCACATGATCAAAACAACATGAAATGCACAATTGTATGAAAATTTTACATTATTTAAACATAATTCATTTTTTCGGTCGAAAAATCCCGGAAAATGGCCCCCGACGGTCTACCCCCCCTAGACTATCACTCACTGGGGTAGAGTATGGTTGGTTAAAGCTCCTACATGACAGGAAACAACTTATGAACACCCCAATCCATCATGCACCCATGATGACAAATGTGTGTATCACCGCGCACTCCACACCGGAACCTTTCTCCTACGGCTTCCACTTCGTGAAGCAAGTCTATCTTCAAACACTCAGAATGATCCCAATTTTTTTGCACTGCTTAACTACACCATACCAACCACACATGCAAAATTTGGAACATTTCCCATGTGTTATGCATTTTCTAGTTTTTTTCCTCCTGAAATGCCTGTAAAACGGTCGCACGCGACAAATCTTGCCATTATTTGTTGAAAATGGTTGAAACTTGGCATGTATCCCTTAAATGGCATCAACAAGTGACCACCCAAATTTGGGATCATTCTGAGTTGGTAAAAAAAATCACTTGTCTAAAAAGAGGGTCCCAGACTAGCGCGGAAGGCTCCATATCGGAGCACCTCCATTTTTTCACATTCATGAAATCAACCCATATTTTTTTATGGACTCACATGATGAAAACAACATGAAATGCACAATTGTATGCAAATTTTACATTATTTACACATAATTCATTTTTTCGGTCGAAAAATCCCGGAAAATGGCCCCCGACGGTCTACCCCCCCTAGACTATCACTCACTGGGGTAGAGTATGGTTGTTTAAAGCTCCTACATGACAGGAAACAACTTATGAACACCCCAATCCATCATGCACCCATGATGACCAATGTGTGCATCACCGCGCACTCCACACTGGAACCTTTCTCCTACAGCTTCCACTTTGTGAAGCAAGTCTATCTTCAAACACTCAGAATGATCCCAATTTTTTTGCACTGCTTAACTACACCATACCAACCACACATGAAAAATTTGGAACATTTCCTATGTGTTATGCATTTTCTAGTTTTTTTCCTCCTGAAATGCCTGTAAAACGGTCGCACGCGACAAATCTTGCCATTATTTGTTGAAAATGGTTGAAACTTGGCATGTATCCCTTAAATGGCATCAACAAGTGACCACCCAAATTTGGGATCATTCTGAGTTGGTCAAATAAATCACTTGTCTAAAAAGAGGGTCCCAGACTAGCCCGGAAGGCTCCGTATCGGAGCACCTCCATTTTTTCATATTCATGAAATCAACCCATATTTTTTTTATGGACTCACATGATCAAAACAACATGAAGTGCACAATTGTATGCAAATTTTATATTATTTACATATAATTCATTTTTCCGGTCGAAAAATCCAGAAAAATGGCCCCCAACGGTCTACCCCCCCCCCCTAGACTATCACTCACTGGGGTAGAGGATGGTTGGTTAAAGCTCCTACATGACAGGAAACAACTTATGAACACCCCAATCCATCATGCACCCATGATGACCAATGTGTGCATCACCGCGCACTCCACACCGGAACCTTTCTCCTACGGCTTCCACTTTGTGAAGCAAGTCTATCTTCAAACACTCAGAATGATCCCAATTTTTTTGCACTGCTTAACTACACCATACCAACCACACATGCAAAATTTGGAACATTTCCTATGTGTTATGCATTTTATATATTACCATTTGAAAATCAATTTGTTTTTGGGAATAACACAAAATAAATGTTTTTTCACTGGGCCGCTACGAAGCTGCCCACGCGGTCGATGCCTGATCTCACTGCCACGTGCTCGTGTGCTTGGAAGCAGCCGGGCCCATCCTCCTTGCGTCATATATACGGTAAATTCGGTAGGTTGCGTCTTTCACGGAGGTCGTGCGTCGTGATAACCTAAACACGCTCCTAGTAGATCCGATACACCTCTCCAAACCCTGAGTCCACAACAGTATTCTCCTTCGTCGGTGGTCATAGGTAGTGACTCCGCACGTCGGCGGCGACCTCTGTCGGTGCTGATAGGCAGCAACTCCGCACGTCGGCGTCAACTCCATCGACCGATCTGTATGTTATCCGCCCTATTCCCTCCTCCTAATCTACATGTTTCGCCGCATACTATGTTTTGTTTAGATCGTATAGCAACCAATTCATAAGCCTTCAACCTGTGCGATCTGGACCTGAAAGACATATTTATTTCTAATTGGTTGGTCTGACAGTGCAAAGATGATTAGTAACATTTTTAATACAAGATAATTGAAGCTAATAGCTTTGCACCTTGGTCGAATTGTAAGCTCTAGTAATTCCTACACACCGGAACGGAGGTAGTATGTTTCATGTTTAGCACATGTAACATGGACAATTTTATGTGTTCATGCATCATGTCTTTTTTTTGCAGAATGGAGGACCCTCTCGGGGAAATTGCTTGCAACGTAGAGAAGTGGTGCAATCTAGTTGCCTCTATGACGGTCGACCAGCGTGCCAAACTTGGCAGCACAACACTGCGGTGTATGATGCAGATACCCCCAATCAAGATGTGAACTACTTTGCTTAGCTATATGTTGGAGGCCTATGAATTATCCTCTAGGAAATTCATCATTGAGGAACGGGTTGGCGAAATTTCATTAACTTCAGTTGATGTTGAGTGCAACACGGGGCTTAACAATACAGGAATGAGCGCCTCATCTATCTTAGATGAGGAAGGAGAGGTGGCAAAGGATCGTATCCCGCCGCACTTTCTGAGAAAAACAACTGGCAATATCAATATCGACGACTTGATCGAATATATTATTACAAATGAAGTTGCGTACGATGATTTCGTTCGTATGTCCGTCTTCGTGCTAGTGGGGACAGTGTTGGCGCCATCAGCTACTAAGATTGTTCAGAAGCAGATGTATGCGTTAGTAGAGGATCTTGGGAGGATTAATAAAATTAATTGGAATGCATTTACCCTAGGTTATCTTATGGCTAACATCAAGTTTGTCAAAAAAGGTAGAAAGATTAGGCAGTGGCCGAAAGGGAACTTGCCACTACTACAGGTACACTATGGTTTCCCATCACATGAAATTCCAAAATGCATTAAAATTAAGAATCTAAGTTGTACTGTTTTTTTCTATGCACTATCTCTATTGGGAGAAGGTGCAGCCACAGGATGAGCCTTCATTAGCTATGGGAGTGTCGTTGCGTCCCCTTATGAGGAACTGGACCGAGGCGGCCGCAAATAAGCGAGATGCATATGACGCTGACAATGGGCGTGGTGTCGGTCTTGGCCGTGTGAAGGTTATGCGTTCTGTGCAATTCATACTTATTTTGTGCATATAATAATTCATACCTATTTACTAGTTTCTTAACGTTATTAATCTGCAGATTGAAGATAATATAACGGAGGAGTATAGGAATGAGCCATCAAAAAAGTCACCTCATCTTTCTCGGCACAAGGGACAGTCTTCGAAGAGACAAGTCCAGCCGCGTAAGACTGATGCCAGAAAAGATTCACAAACTGATATTCTGCTCAAACAGCTCATCCAGGAGATGAGGGACTTTAGAGGAGACATCCAACTTATTCCTCAGGTGAAGCACACAACATGTTATAAAGATGTACATGCAATATTTCAATTGAAACAACACATGACTTTCATTTTATATTGCATAATGTTCTTTCAATTATAAATAAGACTGGTGTCGCATACAAACCATCAGTAGATTGTTCATCCCAGGATGTTGAAGACGAGGATGTGGGCGAGTCTTACCAGAATGGCCCCGGACAAGGGGAAGTCAAACAAGAAAAAAAAAGAATTTATGTACAAGCCAGGAAGTGAGTCGCTTGAAGACGAAGAGAACAATGCTTGTTATATTGCACCTTTCAAATTAGAACCCAATGTCATGAAAGACTTTGTCACACCTGCCAAATAGAAACATAAGATAAAGCAGAAAGGATGGGAAGGTAATGGCACTCCCGAGGTGAATTGCCTTGTAACGAGGTGCCTATCTCTTCACCGGAGGTGCAGAAAGAGATTTTGGAAGCCGCCCTACGCACGGTTCTTCGCACTGGTAAATCAGGCGGGAGTAACAAAGAACATGAAAAACAACAGTCGAAGGTACCGGTTCGCTATGAGTCATATGTGATTCAAAAACCTGTAAAGCGTCAGCCTCGTAGTGGTATCAAGAAAGGTACTGCCCATGAAATTGTTATTAATTTATCTTTGTTGCATCTATGAGATTACTAACGAACAACATATCACATGTCTTGCAGGTTTGTTTGGCACGGGAAATGATATGCCTCAAGGCTCTTCGGCGTTATCACCGGTTCTTATTTCTGCGGCGGTGCACTACGTTGAAACAGTCGTGAATAACAAGGACCATGAGGACCTAGATATTTATGTCAATGGCCATAATGGTTCTGTGGACAGTATAAGACTTAAGGCTATCCTCCACCATAAGTGGTTATCGGAAAATGTAAGTCATACAGCTAACAACTACTAAACTAGTCTCTTCACAATATTGATTCCATTGACAAAAACCGTTATTCCTTGCAGGTTCTTGATGCTTACATTGCGGATTTGTCTCTACGTGTTGGAGATGACTGACACTTATCTACGGCATGGAGGACAGGATTCGTGTTAAGGAAGCATAAGAATGGGTACAAACCTCGAAAGTCAAAGCAAACCATTCTTGCTGAGAAGAATGGACTTGTTCAAAGAGTTACAGAGGAATATTTCATCCGTGACAAGGTAAACATTGCATGTACGCACAATGCACAACATGTACATGGTCATAATCAATGCTAATAAATTGATTTCCCTCGCCATGTGTAGGCATACTTCCCGCTGAACATAGCCAATACTCACTGGGCGACTGTTGTTATGCATACACCAAAGGAGTAGTTCCAAGTTCTAGACTCTCTATATGAATTAAGTGACATAGAAAGCGTAGTCAATGAACTGGTATGAATTTATGCATCCTTTTGAATGCCAACTATCCTGACGTGTCAAATCATATTTAGTTCCAATCATATGATTTTATGCATTTGACTTAAAGTTCAAAATATTTTAGATAACATCCATCGCAGATGACATACTGGACGCAAACATCCTTTTGAATACCAACTATCCTAACGTGTTAACATGGCCAATTGTACAAGTTGATGATATGCCAAAGCAAAAAGATGATTGAGTTTCTGGTGCATGTTATTATGAGCGTTATAGCAAGGATAGTGAATTAGCATAACTTCTTTTTCCAATAATTTCATTTCAGTAACTCGTGTGGACTTTTCGTGACGGAGTGCATGGAACACTGGGATGGGGATCGTTGGACTGCAGAAGTAAACCAGGTTCATTTTTGATGGATTCGTAAACATCTACTTAATTTGTTCCTTCATATATAACTGTCCATGTTTTAAATAAATATATTTTTTGTAGGAAAAGGTGAATGGCTCTAGGAGTCTTAAAGTTGCCCAAATTCTTCTATCAAGTACAAACAATCTCGAGGAAGTTAAAAAGACGGTCGTCACCATCTCAGAAAAAATAATCAAATGAGAGGCCTTATGTAGTTTAGGGGGTAGGTTTTTTGTCCCGTGGTGTACTAGACACAACGGGTTTTCCTACCGGAGTTTGGATTGAAGATACTTTGCTCGAATTTTTCCACAAGTACTTTTTTTGGTGGAATTTTTCCACCAGTACCAGGCGTGGTTTTTATCCCCGTGGAATGAAGTGGATACATTGCCTTCAATAGAGAAGGGATTACATTGCATTGCACAATAATTGAGAGCACACTCAGTTAAACTCAAGGAAAAAAATGTCTTTTATTTGATTTCTCATAAGTACAATAATTGAGATCGATTTGAGCAGCAGATTGATTTGTTCAAATTCAAACTGATCATAGAACTAACATTACAATAAAAGAGCCACAAGGAATAACTTTATGCACTGCCATATGGACCTGGCCCAGTACCATCTATCTTGCCTCGCCATGTTTTGAATTTGTGCTTGCGGCTCAGGTCTTCACCTTCTCCTGGAAGATAATCGTCATGCAAATCTACAACTAGCAAAGGACCATGATCAACGACCTCCTTCACATGAATGATAACTGAAAATTCAAAAGTTGCACGGTCTCTTGGAGAGCTGGGTAGAGGAGGCGAATGCAAATTCTCATCGTCCGAGTGTGGCTTCCATTCTTCATTAGGTGGTGCAGTAATAGACACAGTCAACACCTTGGGTACATCACTAGGATTGCGTAGCCACGCAGTTAAGGGCAGGACCCACTTATCACTAGCCGGGAGCATTTGTATTAGCTCACCGTCCACACTAGCGAGGACTAACTTGACAGTGTCATGATCCCAGCACTCCTCCGGGATCCCCTTCAAACTGAGCAGCGCCTTGTACTTGAAATTCACCTTTGTACCACGAGATGACCGATGCCACCGCTGGAAACTAACCCAAGCTCCTACGCACTTGAACTTCTCCGACACGTGCACCACACGAGTGAAGTCGGCCTCCGACTCGAATTGCAGGAAAAAGTTATATGGTGGGCAAGCAACCTGTACCTTCACCCGACGGACGGCGCAGTGAGCATCAATGGCCACAGCCAGTGCCGCCGGTGTCGCCAGGACACGAGCATCTCCAAGCAGCGTGGCATACAATGCACAGTTGCGGAACTCCTTCTCCAAAGAAGCCATGCCAACCGTGCGCGCAATGACGGCACGCCCATGGGCAGGGCGCATCTCTGGCTCGCCGCGCTTCCATACTTCCTGCGGGAACACGCGCGAGTCGGGGATGCGGGGCCAGGGATCCATTGGCACGCAATCACCGGCGACAGGTCTTGCAAAGGGACGGCCGCGCGGCTCCCTTTTTCGCCGCCAGTCATCGCCGCGTAGTAGATTTGGAATTTTGGATTTTTAGGGTTCCGGACCGTTATTTTATGTATATGGTAACCACCGCGCGTGCCTGGTCGCCTCCACTCACCGCGCGCGCCTGGTCGCCTGCACTCATCCGGCGCGGGTCACGCCAGAGGCGATCACGCCCCACTCGAATGGCCCCACGGGCCAGGCCTGGGACGGGGACGGCTGCACATGTGCATGGGCCTATGGGTCCCGCTTCCATTCTGTGCACGTGCCTGCAGAGATGGCCTATCCGAGGAGGATCCTGGCGTCTGATCCAAGGCGGATCCTGACGCAGAATCTACACGAGATTAATCTCAAAAAAAATCTACACGACATGACCGCCAGGAACAAATTTTTGTCCTGAATATTTTTCTTGTCATTTCGAAAATATTCAAAGCACTTATATTTGGTGATGAGCGATGCACATCATTTTATGTAATAATTCTGAAAGCATTACACTTATTCTGTCTGTCGCAATACCATATTGTATGGAATACATCTTATAAAAAACATAGGTAGTCTTAGTAAAACGCTATTGCGTGTCCACCAGCAATGGAGCTCTTCTAATGTTGTAGCTCTTCCACAATCCTGGAGTCCACCAGCAATGTAGCTCTTCTAATGTTGTAGCTCTTCCACAATCCTGGACATGTAAAGAAAAAAGGTCAAGCACTTATATATTAGTATTGTCAAAATTGAATTTTTTTGAATAAAGAGAATATATATTGCTTACTTCTGGTTTAACTTGCATCTCTTGTTGCGTCTGTTGTGTCCTCGCTCTCTGCAAGCGCCGCACCGGTTTTTGATCTCATCGAATGATAGTGGTCGGCCATTTTTTGTCACAACGAGGTTGTCATGCACTTGTTTACTGCTTTTCTTTGGAGCACCTTTTGAAGATACTTTAATAGGATCCCCAACTACAGGTAGGCTACTTTCAGTATTTTTTGTCTGTTTCCTTGCAAAACTACTCTGCCCAACTGACGCTGCATCATACTCATAGCTCTTAGTAATTATGTCCCTCAAATTGTCTTGCAGCTGTTCGAACAACGCCGGGTGTCTACATGAAGCATGCAAAGCTTGTGACACTAACACACTAACCTGGCTATATCTCATTCGTTCAGCTGCCCCAAACCAACCAGATGCAAACAGGTCGCTCTGCCGCCTAGCAGGCATGCCACCCCTGGCATATTTTGAGAATCGACGAAGAACAAGACATTTCGGTATCTCAGTAAATTTGAGGACCTTCAGTACGTGGAGAATATGCTTGCAAGGAAGACCCTTTCGAACCATCCTTTTGCAGCTGCAACTAATCACATCATCCAAATTTGTAGGTCTATATTCCACGTAAAACTTACTCTTGTGGTTATTTCTCCATGCCACCAAGAACGTCATCGACTCTGCCCCAATGTTTCGTTCTAAAATGTCTATGCCGCTGATTTTATTAAGCTCATCTTGCAACATGTAAAAGTTTGCTGCAGTGAATACTTTGGCAGCAGCTATCTCAAGTTCCTTGGAGCTAGTAACCGGCACTGGTGAAGTCTTTGAATCTGTACAATCATCACGTGCCTCGTTCTCACGGATACGTACATTGGCAACCTCGAAGTGCACAGCCATATCTACTAGGGTCATTTCTCCGTCAAGGTGTAGGTTAAGACATGAGTTCAAACTCTCACTCCTTTGGTTACTTTTCATCCCTAACCAATATCCTCCGACCAGATACGAGGCCGCCCACAGCCTCCTCTTCCTGTACATACGCCTCAACCAAGTTTTTGTGGATTTCGTCTGCCATTTCCTTACAAACGCGTGCCATCTTTCCTCCCACATGTTAGTCGACGTGGTGTAGTACAACAGACTTCTGAACTCATTTAGTGACTTATGACAGAGGTGTATCTTCATATTTTTTTCAACATGCCATGAGCAAATACGGTGCCACACATCAGGTAGGACTTTAAGAATAGATTTGATCATCGCATTGTCGGCATCCGTGATTACACTATTTGGCTTCCGCTGACACATTGCTTTCAAAAATGTTCTTAGCAGCCACGCATACGTCTCTTCGGTCTCGTCTGAAACAATGCCACATCCAAAAACCGTTGTCTTCCGGTGATGGTTTAAACCAACAAAAGGTATGAAAGGCATGTCGTACCTATTCATCTTATAGGTGCTGTCAAAAACCATCACATCACCGAAATCATTATAATCTTGACGAGATTGGGCATCGCACCAGAACATTCGGTTCAGACGTCCTTCTTCATCTAACTCGTGCTCGAAAAAAAAACGGGGGTCATTCTTCTTCCGGGTCATCATAATGCCTATGACGGTGGAACCATCACCTTGTGAGAGCAGCTTCCTCTTCTCCTTGGCGCACGAGTTGTACAGATCCCGCCTGACGAACCCTACACCGCCGTACCATCCACTTTTGCCAATAAATGATTCCATGATCGCACTCTTTCTAACCCCTTGGGCTACCAAAGATTGTATCTCAGCTTTCTGGAACTCATTGATTTTTCTATGTGACCAAAGAAATGGTACCTCGTCCGGCCTTGCTAGTGTGTGATTATGATTGTCATCAAAACATGAAACATACCATATCATCTTCTCCTTATCAAATTTTATGGTAAGATGCGCGTTGCAACTGCAACGGGATAGTCCTCTGACCCTACGGGTGCGTCCCTCACCGGTACACAACTTGGGGTCACGTTGCCCTTCCTTTGAACATACATATCGCCTGAACCTCCATTCTCTAGAACCACCTTTGCTCCTCCGAACCTTATCCCTCCTAATGCTAAATCCATTGTCTCGTGCATAGTTGTTGTAGAACATATAAGCAGCTGGTTCAGCAACAAACGTCATTTCCATTATCTTCCATAATGTTTCCCGCTTGTCTTCAGCATGGCCTCTGACAATGACTTTTTCATTAGTACCAACCTCTGTCACCTGCACGTTCAGAACAGTTGCATTAATTTCAAGATGTTATTATGAATCAATCCATTGATCTGCATAATGTGTTTTCTTGTCGGCTACTGGCTAGGATGCATACCTCGCTCATATTAACCGAGAACTCCCCTGAATCATGTGTGTCTACTGTATCTTGCTCGTAACCACTCTCCATGTCAGAATCACCGTAATAGTCATTTGCATCACTATCTTCCGGAAATAGCTGAAAGTTTGAATAATTCATTATCATTTCATCATGAGGATTGGTTGTTTTATCACACATAAAATGATGTCAACATACCCCATGAATGTATTCCTCAACCGAAACCTCATTGTTGTTGTTCACACTGTCACCATCAATGTTTATCTACAAAAATCAATACAAAACATGAGCCAAAATCACTAACTCAAAGAACATTATGAGGAACATAAGAAAACATCAAAACATCAAACTCACATTAGCACCTTCCACCTTGTTCTCACGCACTGAATTATCTCCATCCTCATACTCTGAACTAGAATCGTCTGACGAGTCTCCACTATCAGAACTATAGCCTGCCGAACTATCCAAACGCCCTTCATCTTCCTCGATATCGTTATAGATCACTGGGTCGGCCATTTCGTAAGATTTGTCGACGAGCTGGGTAGCCGAATATCTACGATCTTGAAAACCTACCGACAAAGATTATCAGTTATACGCGGAGGGCAGGCGGTTCGATGGAGGCGAGAGGATGATGCCGCGGTATGCGTACCTTAGTCCTTCGGAGGAAGCCGGGGAAGACGCAACAGATCACCGGAGACGAGAACGACGCCGGTCGACGGCGAGTCCCGAAGGACGGCGCTATCTAGGGTAGGCTTCGATCACGATGCGAGTAACCTAATTCATACGAGTAGCACGCGCGACAATCAGATATACACGGGGGGCAGGCGGTTCTATGGAGGCGAGAGGATGATGCCGCGGTATGCGTACCTTGGTCCTCTGGAGGAAGCCGGGGAAGACGCAACAGATCACCGGAGACGAGAACGACGCCGCTCAACGAGGAGTCCCGAAGGACGACGCTAACTAGGGCAGGCTTCGATCATGCGAGTAACTTAATTGATACGAGGACCACGCGCGTGGTGGGGTCATGCACCACGGTGGCTTGATTCGTGCGCCACGGTGGTTTCCCAGATGTGGGTCTATACAGGGCTTGGGTATGGGCTAGGCGGGCCCGACGTTTGGAAAAAATGGAGCACTTAAAGTTTCGCCGGGGGGAGCACTGAAGCAAGCCTCTTTAAATAAAATATTTTTCATTTTTTTCCAGTGGCGCATTAAAGTATAATGGTATAAAAATTTGTACAAATGTCCTACACATGTGTATGTATATTCATAAAAGAGCCGTTATTCGATACCCCCCTCCTTAAACATATAAAAGGCATTATTGTCTTTTTAATTTTTTTAAGTTGATTTTATTAAAGAAATCGAATCGTGCGTATCCTATTTCAGGCTGAAGCCAGGTTGGCCGAATTTCATTGCCTTTAGACATTTAATTATGCATTTTATAAGGTTAAAGCCCTAAAATATTGGTCAACGTGATACAATATGTGTATGGTGTTCGAATTCATTCAAATTTTGCGTGGAGTATCATGGACATGCTCACCTATTTACAAAGACTATCCTACTCTTTTTACTAAAGGGGTACAGATAGATCTTGTCCATCTATTTGTTTAGGGGGGTGTACCGAAGAAGAAGTGTCATAAAAAATTCAATTTGTTTTGAATTGTTTAATTATTGGGAAAAGATCAGCTTCAACCGGCAGATCTTTTGCTCATGTCCGCCACCTGCGCGACCTTCCGATGCGGTCTGATCCGCGTGCGAACCAGCCTACGGTGTCAACCGTCCTTTGCAACATACCTTCTATTGCAAAGGTCAGTTCGCAACAGCCTTCCTGTTGCAAGACTTGCTAGGGTGATGAAAAAAAATAAAAAAAATACGTGGGTTCCTTTGCAACAGAGATCGTGTTGCAAAGGTTTGATTGCTACCATAACAGTTTCTTACATACTTCTAAGTTTTATGCTCATGAAAGGATCATGACAGAGAGACAGCTACCGAGAGGAAAAAGCAAAATGATAATCCAGGCTACATAATTTAGGTTCTACCGACAAGAACCCAGCATGTTAGTCAGATGAGATAAGCAACCCTTGATAAAGCCTAAGGATGTTGAGAGATCAGAGATTTTCAGGACGGCCGGCTTCACTTCTTGTGGACCCTGCAGTCCGGGGAGTTTGGCTCCAATGGCGACAGCGGGAACCTCGACGCGTCTGCGCTGTTGAAATCGATGGCCAGGCCGACCGGGCTCGTGTCCTTCAGGCTCGACGACTTGCGCTTCTGCTGCAACCCAAAGAGGGACTATCATGGTTGCTGTTTTACCATGGCCACTAGTAGAAAATGGGGCAACCGTCTAAGCCTTTAGTACCGGTTTCATTACGAACCGGTACTAAAGGGGGCTTTCGTACCGGTTTGGGCGTCCAGGCGGGCGAGGAGCTCTCGTACCGGTTCGTGCGGAGCTTTAGTACCGGTTCTAGTTAGGAACCGGTACTAAAGGTTTTCCAGACGGTGGGGGGGGGGCAGGACTGGTCCTTTGGTACCGGTTCAAGTGTAGAACCGGTACTAATTAAGCATACTCATACCCTGTCCCATGCACCCACCCGATAAATCCTTCATTTCTACCTCTCTCTCCACATTTGTAAACATTTTGCACCTCTCACACTCAACAAATCTTCATTTTTTGTCCACCATTTTAACAAGATTAACGACATCTATCTATCCAAGGGTTAGCAATATCATCCTTTCTTCCGGCGTTCCTAATTTAGCTCGTCTCTTTGCTAGTTAACTCGTATTATTTTTCTAGTGCTAGCAAGGTGTTCGATGAAATGCCTAGCTAAGTTTGGGATTTTATTTTATTTATATGAAATTTGAGCTGAAACTATATTATGTTTTGTAGGTTTTGGTATCATCCCCGTCCTCACCGTTGTCAATCGCCAGCGTCGTCCCCTAGCCGACACCGTACCACCTCGGTGAGCCCCTTCTTTTTTATAAAAAAACTTAGTTTCCGCACATATGAAGTCAGAAAGGGTTGAAAATTGATGGTTACGGCGCAATAAGCAAAGGACACGAGCGAATAAAAAATGAAGACAGATGAAGTCAGACAGGGTTGAAAATTGATGATGTGGCTTTGAATGGTTCATTTTGAAGACACAAAAAGTCTCGATGAACTGAAGGATTTCTAGATATATCAACAAAACACACGGTTTCGCCTGCATACAGCCCAACTGTAGCTCGTGAGTGCCCGCACATCAAATGCACCGTTGGGCGTATGCAGGCCAATCCGAATGATTTGTATTTGGTCGATGAACTGAAGGATTTCTAGATATATCAACAAAACACACGGTTTCGCCTGCATACAGCCCAACTGTGGCTCGTGAGTGCCCGCACATCAAATGCACCGTTGGGCGTATGCAGGCCAATCCGAATGATTTGTATTTGGTCGATGAACTGAAGGATTTCTAGATATATCAACAAAACACACGGTTTCGCCTGCATACAGCCCAACTGTGGCTCGTGAGTGCCCGCACATCAAATGCACCGTTGGGCATATGCAGGCCAATCCGAATGATTTGTATTCGTACACACCAAGTGTCCGAGAGGTGGGATATATATAGGAGTCGTGTGCCTCTTTAGCCCTGGTTGCTAGCACCAAGTGTACAGGCCGGTTCCCAGATCCAACGACTCACAAGCCGGATCCAACGGCTCACAAGCGCTTAAAAGAAACACGCGATCCGTGTACTTCTTCCTGATTGGTGGGATTCAGACCCGGGTGGTGCCAGGGCTGTGGTACCGGTTCATGTGGAGAACCGGTACTAATTTAACTCATGCCTACCCAATTCATCCCTATCCCATGCCTACCCGATTCTTCCTGATTGGTGGGATTCAGACCCGGGTGGGGCCAGGGCTGTGGTACCGGTTCATGTGGAGAACCGGTACTAATTTAGCTCATGCCCACCCAATTCATCCCTGTCCCATGCCCACTCGATTCATCCTTCATTGATGATTTTTGATATACATATATACATATATAATGATTTTGATATATCTATGATGTTGTCTAATTAATGATTTTTGATATACATATATAATGCAGATGAGTCGGCAATGGATGTACGGTGACCGGTGCCATCCCGACTTCATTAAAGGCATGCATTATTTTCTCAGCGTGGCTGAGGCAAACAAACGGACGAATGGTTTCATCTATTGTCCATGTAGTTCCTGTAAGAATATGAAGGATTACTCTACCTCAAAGACCATTCACGTCCACCTGCTGGAGAACGGTTTCATGCCCAGCTATAATTGTTGGACCAAGCACGGAGAAAGGGGGGTTATATTGGAAGACAACGAAGAAGAAGAGGATAGTGACAACTATCCTATTTTCACTGAAGACGGTGATAGTAGAATGGGGGAAGACGAAGCTGAAGAAGAGCCCATTTTTTATGACCCGATTTTTGATGACCCCGATGATGATTTGGGTCTGGCCATTCTTGATGCGAAGATAAACTGCGAAAGTGAAAAGGAGAGGTTGAAGTTGGAGAAAATGTTAGAGGATCACAACAAACTGTTGTACCCAAATTGCGAAGATGGCCAGAAAAAGCTGGGTACCACGCTGGAATTGCTGCAATGGAAGGCAGAGAATGGTACTACTGACAAGGGATTTGAAAAGTTGCTGAAAATAATAAAGAAGATGCTTCCAGGGGAGAACGTATTGCCCTCTAGTACGTACGAAGCAAAGGAGGTTGTCTGCCCTCTAGGATTAGAGGTGCAGAAGATACATGCATGCATCAATGACTGCATCCTCTACCGCAAGGAGTACGAGAATTTGAATGCATGCCCGGTATGTGGTGCACTAAGGTATAAGATCAGGCGAGATGAACCTGGCGATGTTGAGGGCGAGTCCACCCCTAGGAAGAGGGTTCCTGCGAAGGTGATGTGGTATGCTCCTATAATACCACGGTTCAAACGTTTGTTCCAAAACAAAGAGCATGCCGAGTTGTTGCGATGGCACAAAGAGGACCGTAAGAATGATGTGATGCTAAGACACCCCGCTGACGGGTCGCAGTGGAGAAAAATCGATAGAAAGTTCAAGTCATTTTCAGATGACGCAAGGAACTTAAAACTTGGTCTAAGTACAGATGGCTTTAATCCTTTCGGGGAGCAGAGCTCCAGTCATAGCACCTGGCCAGTGACTCTATGTATCTATAACCTTCCTCCTTGGGTGTGCATGAAGCAGAAGTTCATTATGATGCCAGTGCTCATCCAAGGCCCGAGGCAACCAGGCAATGACATTGATGTGTACCTGAGGCCATTGGTTGAAGAACTTTTACAGTTGTGGCGTGAAGAAGGTGTACGTGTGTGGGATGAGCACAAAAAGGAGGAATTTGACCTGCATGCCTTGCTTTTTGTAACCATCAATGATTGGCCTGCTCTTAGTAACATTTCAGGGCAGTCAAACAAGGGATACAATGCATGCACACACTGTTTAGGTGAGACTGACAGTATATATTTGGGAAACAAGAATGTGTACCTGGGGCATCGTCGATTTCTTCCAAAACAACATCACGTAAGAAAGAGAGGAAAGCATTTCAGAGGTGAGGCAGATAACCGAACGAAGCCTGCCCGCCCTACTGGGGATGTTATATATGATATGGTCAAGGATTTAAAAGTGATCTTTGGAAAGGGTCCTGGCGGACAATCTATTCCGCATGATGTTGACGGACACGTACCCATGTGGAAGAAGAAGTCTATATTCTGGGAGCTACCCTATTGGAAATTCCTAGAGGTTCACTCGGCAATCGACGTGATGCACGTGACGAAAAATCTTTGCGTGAACCTGCTAAACTTCTTGGGCGTGTATGGGAAGAAAAAAGATACACCGGATGCACGGCAAGACCAGCAAAGTATCCACGAAGGAAACAACCTGAATCCAGAGAAGTATCAAGGTCCTGCCAGCTACGCTCTTACCAAAGAAGAGAAGGAGATCTTTTTTGAAGTACTGAGCAGCATCAAGGTCCCGTCTGGCTTCTCGTCGAAAATAAAGGGGATAATAAACATGTCAGAGAAAAAGTTTCAAAACCTAAAGTCTCATGACTGCCACGTGATTATGACACAATTACTTCCGGTTGCATTGAGGGGGCTTCTGCCGGAAAATGTTCGAGTACCCATTGTCAAGCTATGTGCGTTCCTCAATGCAATTTCTCAGAAGGTGATCAATCCACTAACTCTACAAAATTTACAGAAGGATGTGGTGCAATGTCTAGTCAGCTTCGAGTTGGTGTTCTCACCATCCTTCTTCAATATTATGACACATCTCCTAGTTCACCTCTGACATAAATAGAAAAGAAAAAGAGAAAGAAATAGAAAATAAAAGAACAATAAATAGAAAAAAGAAAGAAACAGAAAAAAAAAGAAATAGAAAAGAGTAAGAAATAGAAAAAAAAGAAATAGAAAGGAAATAGAAAGAGAAAAAAAGAAATAGAAAAGAGAAAGAAACAGAAAAAAAAGAAATAGAAATAGAAAAGAGAAATAAATAGAAAAAGAAACAAAAAAGAAAAGAAAAAGAAAAAGAGAAAGAGACAGAAAAAAAGAAATAGAAATAGAAAACAGAAAGAAATAGAAAAAGAAACAGAAAAGAAAAAGAGAAAGAAACAGAAAAGAAAAAGAGAAAGAAACAGAAAAGAAAAGAAAAATAAAAAGAAAAAGGGCCTTTCGTACCGGTTCGTGTTAGGAACCGGTACGAAAGGTTTTCGGCCAGGTGGGGTGGCGCCAGGGCTGACCTTTGGTACCGGTTCGCCGCTACAACCGGTACCAAAGACCTTTGGTACCGGTTTGTCGTTGGAACCGGTACCAAAGGTCCTTTCCCTCCCCAAATAACCCCGCGCGAGCACTATCTTCTCACATTCTTCCCCAATTCTGCGCGCGCTGCCCCCCACCCCCGAGGAGAAGCTCGCCGCCGCCACCTCCCGTGGACGCCCGTCGCCGTGCAAGCTCACCGCCGCCGCCCTCCCTCCCGTGGACACCCGTCGCGCGCCGTGCTGGTGAGCATCCCCGCTTATTTTCGCGATGTTGGCCGGCGGCCGTGGTGGAGAGACGAGCTCGATTCGGTTGACGTGAGGGTCCTCGGCGACGATTGACGACGTGGGGAGACGAGGGCGAGCGCGACGGAGCTCCTAGACAAGCTCCCGGAGCTCGAGGTGGTCACCGGCCGCGATGACGACAAGGTGCGGCGGCGGCTTCCGATGGCGGGCACGGGGGTGCTCGGTGCAGAGCATGGGAGGGGCGAGGAGGGGAAAAGGGGACTCAACATAGGGATAGGGTTCCCGGGGGGTGCGGGGTCCTCATCTACGCCGCCGACCGCCGGATTGTCGCCACGACGACGAGGCCGTGGCATGGCGCGGTGGATGGCTGCCACACACGGGGGGAGAGAGATAGGTTAGGGATGATTGGGGGTTAATGGGCTAGGCCCAGTGGAGGGGTTTACCCCAGGCGTAGGATAGCTATTTCCTTTTTCTTGTTTGCTTTCATTTGTTTTCTTTTCTATTGTATTTTCCTTAGTTAGGTTTTGATTTTTGTAAAATGTAATACTTGCACCAATATTAGTGTTACACTTTATCATGATGCCACAAAAAGTTTGGAACATAAAAAATTTGATTTGAATTCCATTTGAATATTAAAAGCTCACATGGTGTTGATTTTCTACTGTTTTGATTTAATTACACTAGTAAAACATTTTAATAAATTCCTATTTCACTTTTATTATGACCTACTGAATATTAGCCATTTTATAAAATTTTATAAAATTCCTAATCGCGAAAAAAAGGAACAAGTGTTACATAAATTCATAGGAAAAAAGGAACAAGTGTTACATAAATTATATATTCTTTATTTATTATTTATCAATAAGTATTACATTTTATAAGTCAAAATAATAATATTCATCTCTGAATTTATTCCAAGGATTAAACAGATTAAAAAAATGGTATAAATCAATTTAATCCCTTATAAATTGGCAAATAAAGAATTTAGAGCATGTTTGTTTTGTAAAAAAAATGAAAATTAAAAATGTTAAAATAAAATTCATAGGAAAAAAGGAACAAGTGTTACATAAATTATATGTTCTTTATTTATTATTTATCAATAAGTATTACATTTCATAAAAGAAATATAAAAGTATGAGATTGGCAAAGAAATATATTTCTTTTAAGATTTGGGAAAATAATTTTAATCCCTTATTTTAAATTTGGTACCGGTTGGTGTTCGTCGGCTAGCGCGGCGCCGACGTGAGGAGTGCCGAGTGGCAGGAAGTGATAGGGAGAGGGAGGCTAGGGCAAGCAGCGGCTCGAGGGCATGCCCGTGAGGAGTGCTGAGTGGTGCATGTATCTCTTGCGACATAGAGAGAAGAGCGAGAGGAGCGCCCAGTGTTAGGGTTAGGGTTATTGCTTTCTTCATTTCAATTGTTATCCATCTGGCAATCTGTTATGATCATGAAATGATGAATGAATTAATTGTTTTCTTAATTTTGTAGTGACATTGAGCTATGGAGGACAACACCTTCGTCCGAAAAGAGGATCAAGAAGAAGCCGTGCAGAGAATGATATTTGAGAGTGCCCGTGGGCCGGAACCCGATGGAGATGACTTTGAGCTCACACAATTTCTGAACGATGTCGGTGAGGGATTTGAGTCTGAAGAGATTAGAAGAGAGAATGAAGTGTCCATAACAAACTCTGGCGAGGTGTATATTTATGTATCAAGTCTATGTTCATCAGTAGATGCATTCATTTATTTGTGTTGCACTTATTAACGAATCATTTTTCTTTTAGCCTTCTGGATCAATATCGAGCAAGTCTGTTAAAACAAAACGAGGCCCGACGCAATTGCTAAAGGGCGAGGGTAGGTTAGCCCTCATCGCATTTAATGATAACGGTGAACCGGTGCATCCGACAGAGCACTGCCGCAAATTTATAAATCAAGCTGGAGTTCTTGTTAGGGACCATGTACCGATCAACATTCAAGAGTGGCATAAGCCGAAGAACGCGGGGACTGAAGCTAGTTATGTCAACGACGCGTTGAAAATTTTTCTTTTCGACAATCTACTGACACGCTTCAGCCTACCAGAAGACATGACGGAAGGCCAGAAGAAGAAACTAAAGGAATGGACTCTCAAGAAGATGGCCATGCTATTCCAGACATGGAAGAAAAAATTATGGGAGAAATATAAGGATGAAGATCCAGTATTCAATGATAATCTAGTGAAGGTAAAAGATCACTGGCCCGCATTTAAGAGGTATAAGCAATCGTCTACTCATGTGTCCCGATCGGTCACAAATAAGAAAAATGCTTCAAAGAAGGAATTTTTCCATCATTTGGGGTCAGGTGGCTACAAGACTGCCATTCCGAAGTGGAGAGCGTTTGAAGATAAACTGATGGATGCAGGAATCACTCCACAGACATGGGACTGGCCCGACCGGTCCAGGCTCTGGTTGTTCGCGCATGGGGCAGGGTAGGACCCAATGACAGGGAAGATCGTTGCGCAGGGGAAATGGAAGAGCAAAATTGAAGCAGTCACGGAGAAGCTTATAGATGCAATTGAAAAGGTCAGAAAGGGAGAGTACATTCCCGATAGAGAGAATGACGAGCTGACACTCGCTTTGGGCAATCCTGAACACGTTGGACGGGTTCGAGCTCGCCCAGGTCTCAACAAGAAGGAAGCGTGGCCGGAGTGCGCTGACACTTATAGAAGCCATTCGCGAAAGAAGAAGAAGGAGTCAGACAGGTTAACGGAATTGATAAATAGGGTGGAGGCACTTGAGAAAAATCAGAGGGAGCCTCATGATGATCCTCATGTCGATGCTGCCCCATCTCAGCGAAGAAGCAATGTGGGTTCCTCGCATCTTGACGGATGTGGAGGAAGCTACCCCGTAGATTATGTCACGGAGAAGACAGATTGCGAGCTACATATGTTATTCAGGAACGTGTCCGTTAAGGTGGCGTTTGGCTATGTTTACCCAAATGAAGATGGAGCAACGCACCATCATATGCCCATTCCACCTGGCTGTGTTCGTGTCGGGGTGGATGAAGTTGTTTCGGGTTATGAAACATTGGAGCTTGATTTTCCTAGAGGTGACGATGAGAAGACAATGGCCGATGTCAAGCACGGTTTCACCCTATGGCCCAAGAAACACATCGTCCTTTTGCAAAGGCCACAGACTCCTCGTAGTCCACCTGAGCAGGAAAGGCCACCGACTCCTCTTCGTAGCGGTCCACATGAGCAGCAAAGGCCATCGACTCCTCCTGGTAGCAGTCCACATGAGCAGCAAAGTCCACATCTACCTGAGAGGGACCCCAGCGTGAGTCCGCCATCTCGAGATCCTCCGCGTAAGACGGCGTCCTTTAAGCGGAACGGTACACCGCCTAGGAAGAGACCTAGAAAGGAGAAACCACTGCTTCCTATTGAGAAGTTACCTTGGGAAAAAACTATCGAGGAAAACACGGAAACCTCTAAGTCCGAGCTGAAAGCCTTTTTTGCTAAGAAAGTGCCAGAGATCCCTTTTAAGAAGACTCTAGATCCGGTGAAAGTTGTGCGTACCGTTGAGAATCTATATGACCCTGTACCATCGCCGCCATCTGACTATAGGCGTTCTATACAAAAGTCGTATGACGAGATGATGAGGGCTAAAAAACCCACTCAATCGGGTGTCACAGCGAAAAAAGGGAAACAACAAGTGCACCAGCTCGGACAACAACCCGTCCAATCGGTCCCCCCTCTCATGGTGTTTGACGAGAAGGCCGTTGAAAGTTCTCGACAATCCATCGAGTACCCCTTACATGAAGGAGCATATCAATATGTTGAAGGGAAAGATTTGGTCGAGAATCTCAGGAAGCTACCAACAAGTATGCGTAATTTGCATACGTGGTACAGTAATTCCATAAAGAAAGGGATCCAGTGTATCATGGTTGGAGTTAAGGAAGAGCACTACTTCCAAGAATACACTGTGAGCGTTGACTTCAGCGATCTTTTCCAGTTATACAATCTCCGGGCCCTCGACAAATCTATCATCAGTTGCTATTGTCTGTAAGTGATTTTTTTATGTAATTTGAGAAGTCTTTAGCTCAGCTCGTTCTTTGTCTGCAAATTATAATCTTTTGTGCGCTATATTATGCAGATCGAAGATGCTCGAATGCAAAAGGGATGAAATCAAGCACATTGGGTTCATTGACCCGAATACAATGCATGAAGTAACCATAGAGGATCCCATCTATAACAGGGATACACCGGAGACTTTGCTAAGGTTTTTGAAGCGACAACGTGACAAAAAGATAATACTTTGGCCTTACAACTTTAAGTGAGTGTTACTGTCTTATAAGACATTTCTCTTTTTCTCACGAGATGTTCAAATTTTAACTGATGACTTATATATATGGCACTGAATATTTAAACGTGCGCAGGTTCCACTTTATTCTTATCGTTATCGATATGTACGAACGAAAAGTTGAAGTCTTGGACTCGCTTAAAAAAGAGGCTATACAATACAAGACGGCTTTTTTTATGCTCAAAGAGTAATTTTAATTCATATCAGTTTTTTTCGTTAATTTCCTAATATCAACTAATTGATAACTTTTTTATGCATTTTCTTTTGTCGGGCAGCGTATGGGAAACGTTCATCAAGGAAGATAAGTCCCATGAATGGAAACCGAATCTGACATGGCGTTTGAACAAAGTAAGTAGTACTACCTAGGTCCACACACCTTTATCATACTTGATTATTGTTTAATTGAATTATATTCTTGTACAGAAATCCCCGCAACAACCACAGGGGACTGATCTATGTGGATACTACGTTTGCGAGAACATCCATAAAATTGTCAGCGAGAGAACAAATAATGAAATGAATAAAGAGGTACGAAAACAATATTCACAAATTTATTTTGTTATCATATATAAGTTGTGCTTAGTTTCAGTAATAATTGTTTGATTGTGATTTGATATATATATACACACACATAGCTCATGTATTCATTTGTATCTCATTCTTTTACAGTTGGCAAGAAAGCGGGACAAGATCTCAATCGAGGAACGGTTCAAAGCAATTGGCGATGAATTGGCGGGATTTTTCCTTCGTGAAGTCATACCGCCATTCGGAGAGTTCCACTATGAATGATGTACATGTAACATATAGTTTGACTCGGAGAGCGAGTACCACTATTCTACATGTAATAGATAGTATGCCTCGGAGAGTACCACTACTATATATGCATGAAGATCAATCTTCATGCATACGTATACTACTTAATTTGCGATCGCAATTACATGTGTTATATATTATATGCACCAAGTTGCTATGCATCACCTTTTATCTTCATGCACTACCTAAACCCAAACGCGTAGCAGGCGCATCGACGCGAGATGAAACGGTCCGATACCCCTAAACCCCTCTCTAAGCATCGACGCGATATCCGATACCCCTAAACCCCTAAAAACCCTAAACCCTGAATTAACCTTTGGTACCGGTTCGTATTGCAAACCGGTACCAAAGCTCCTTTGGCCTGCGCACTCCCGGAGGCCCACGTGGAGGCCCCTTTAATACCGGTTCGCAAGGAACCGGTTCCAAAGGGGGGGTGCTTTAGTACCGGGCCTTTTGTACCGGTTAGGAAACCGATACAAAAGGCCCTTCCGAACCGGTACTGATGAGCGATTTTCTACTAGTGGGCTGACAGACTGACAACAGGGTAATTCATGGTTTAGACTAATAGTTCTACTGCCTGTGTGCATATTATATTAAATTAGTAACACCTGAGCTGTATGCTTGGCGTTTTACCTTGGTGGAGTTACTGCCTTACTGGCGGAGTGCTTTCTTTCGGATCGGTGTTTGTCTTTCTCCAGTAAAAGCTCAGCGGTCTCTTGTTCGCTTCGTCGAGAGCTCTGTTCTCCTCATCGAATAGCAGCTTCACCTTGAGTGTCACACGAAACGATATTCACTGAGAGGTCGATAGGTTGCAGGTGCAAAACATGGCTTCTGTACGGACAAGAGCGGCTCAGTGTCTTGTAAGCAGCTGAAAACACGAACCGATATTCACTGAGAGGTCGATAGGTTTCTTTAACTAAAACCATGACAAGAATTATGGTACGGAGGTAGTAATATCTTTTGGTCCAAAGAATCCACCAGAGATTTTTGCAAACAAAACACCAGAGGATGAAAAGTAAACTAAATACGAATACGAAATAGATTGAGCTTTGGACGGATGCAGAGTAGTTGGCATGTTGCTCTCGAGCAGCAATGTGTCGCACATGGGCTTCAGTCTCTTTCATCGGCTATATAGTACACTGTGGAGATATTTAGTCTCCAGAGACAACGTCAACAATAATTGAATACACACTCCGTAAGCTTAAAATAACCACGCAGTTATATTTCCTTCATTTTAACCTTTTTAAGGACATATTCTTCCTCCGGTTTAAAATAAAAGATTTTCCAAAACTCGATGGAATAAGTTGTCCATATGGCACACTGCTGAAGCCCTCACAAACAAGTATAATGATACTCCCTCCGATCCATAATAAATATCGCTATTTTAGTACTAAATGAGTGATACTTATTATGCATCGGAGGAAGCAATAAAAAATGGAATCCTTTGGGCCATAGCAGAGGAAATATAAAAACCCCGCGCCAATTTTTGGGTTGCTTTTGCATATATTATCTACTCTTCTCATTCTTTGCAGAGAATACCAACTATTCATGTAAGTAGTCGCAGCCAGGTCTAATCTGTTTTTTTAGCAGCTCAGTATTTTATTCCTCAATATTAAGATTCACAGGAATCAACTGACTATCATGACCTAAACCTAGCCAGGTGTGTCTTCCAATACCTAGATGAACACCATGCCTAGCTATTCTATGGGCTTCCTCATTAGATTCTCTACTCTCATGTTTTATAGTGCATGAAATAAAGGAGCTATGTACGAAGATTACGAAACTCTTTCGAGATACAGCCGTAGCTAGGTCAAATCTAGTGCTTAGTGTTATTAACAAAATTTAGACAAAGGGTCCTGTGACTAATAAAACTAATAAACCAGTAAAAAATAGGAAAATACTATTCACCTAAAAATACAATTTTAGGATACATTTTAGGTAGTAATAAACCAAATATTTTATGAAGCACCATGTTTACTAAAAATGTTGGGTCAGTTCTTCATGGACCAAAAACTCAATATAATAAAAAAATCATGAAAAAAAATGTGGAACAAAAATTATTATATTTGTATTTATGCTTTTTAGGGTGTAACAAACCTACTTTTGATGAAATACAAATATTTAATTAAACATGTGCCAACAACTAAAGAAAATGTATATGTGGATTGGACATCGAATGTTGTAGCATGTTTTAGCAGACATTGGTATTTCATTGAAAATAGATTCACTAGACACTAATAACCATCCATAACCATTGTAATTTTTGGACAAACATTATTTTTTAGTGTGTCGTGCATTTTTGTTTTGCAGAAATAAACCAACCACACTGTTTGAGTAAACAATGGCATTTCCTAAAATGAGCCCAGTATGTAAATAAACAGATTGCATTTTCACACTATGCTAGACGCAACCGATCTCACCAATCATACACATGTGCAAACAACCAAGATGAAATGATCAACCCAAGCATTTACATGTTGAAATGAACCCAAGCTTTACACCTACAACTCGTTATCTACAAAATAGGAGGTTCCAAAGAGCGAGGAAAGAGAGATTCCCTACAGAAATTTTGGAACGCAAATCCTAAAAAATATTAGTTACAATAATATCCTTTGGTCCAAAGAAACCACAAGATTGTTTTGCAAATAATAAAGCAGAGGATGAAAAGTAAACCAAACATGAATACGAAAGAGATTGAGCTTTGGACGGATGCAGAATAGTTGGCATGCTGCTTTCGATCGAGCAACAATGTGTCACACATGGGCTTCAGTCTCTTTCATCGGCTATATAGTACACTCTGGTGATATTTGGTCTCGAGAGACAACGACAACAATAATTGAACACACATGCCGTAATCTTAAATTAACCATGCGGTTATATTTTCTTCATTTTAACCATTTCTTTTGAGGACATATTTTCCCTCCTGTTAAAATTAAAAGATTTTTCGAAAACTAGATGGAATAAGTTTTCCATATGGCACACTGCCAAAGACCTCACAAATAAGTAAAATGATACTCTCTCTCTCTCTCTCTCTCTGATCTATAATAAGTGTCGCACTCACAAATATTTTTCTGGATGTCGTGAGTTTTTGTTTTGCAAAAATAAACCAACCACACAGTTTGAGTAAACAATGACATTTCATACAAAAAAATTAGGTTAGCTGGCAACAGCCTAAAATGAGCACCATATGTAAATAAATAGATTGCATTTTTTCAATATGCCTCACTTACAGTCTTTTAACACTTCTCTCTTACAGTTACTACCTTCGGTTATATGTATATACGGGGTTCAGTCATATTTTGATCAAAATCATACCCCTTATATAACTAGGGAAATAAACGTTATGTTACAAAAAAATAATACAGTTGGAAACATCTTTCAAATATAATCCCATGATTTTTTTTAGGGGCACTCATATTTTATCATTTAAACTAATTGCAAATTTTTAACTCAAAACATAATGCATGAGAGTTTGTATACGGGACCGGTGAGAGTATAACACATGACAGTAGCAGCCACCTAGTGTGGCCATTGAATGCTTGCCATCTAATATAAGAGGGACGTGACACCTATCTTAATTAATGGAGAGCAACCAACTTTTTTTTAGGGTCCGGAGAGCAACTAACTGATGGACGGCGCTCTGCGCCGGTCGACCGGCGCGAGCCCTTTGGCCGGTCAAGCCTGGGCCGTCGGATCTGTCAAATTGTGACCGTTAGATACGCTAGACAGTTGTTTTCGCGCGCTTGTAACAAAAACGACCACGTTTTTTGTTGCAACGACCCCCACCCCGCGACGGGCGAATCCCCCACCCCCCGCATCTGTCTGGCGCTGCGGCGGCGCCAATACGCCGGAGATCCGTCGGGGCCGGCTCAGCTCGAGCTTGGCTTCCCCTCCCCCACCCTCCACCTTTTCTCTTGCTTTTGTTGCAAGGGGAGGATGTCTTACATCCGTGGAAACATCCTAGGTTCCATGGGTTTGGGGGCGAGCTCTGGCGGAGGGGAAAGCTCCGCCGGTGATGGCAGCTTCTATGGAGCTCAAGGCGGTACTGTCGGTGTTGGATCCGTGTTGCAGCGCGTAAGGAACCCAACAGTGGTCTTTGAGCAGGCAGCGCGATTTGGACGGGATGAATTCGATTTGGTGAGTATCCCAGTTCATAGGAGCCCTAGATGTCAAGTTTGGTAGTTGTTGCAACCTAGATATCAAATTTTACAGTTGCTGCAAACCTCCCCCGATATGTTTTTAGTTGCTGCAATCAATGTGCTACAGAAAAATAATTGCTTGATATAGAACATGATTTTTTTGAGATTTTAAATTGTTTTCCAAAATGCTAGATAATGTATGTTTCTCATCATGAATAAAAAGCTATGTCGCAGATTCTTTTTGATAAGTTGCAATCAATCTGTTATGTATGTTTTTGACAAAAAAACCTAGTTTGATATGTAGTTTGTGATGATCTTTTTGTTGACCATCTTGTTGCAGAATCGTACCCCCGAGCCGTCTATTTTCTTGGATGCGGATGTTGATGCTGCTGTTGTGCAAGAAGAGATTGCCGGTTTTGACCTGAATGAGCCCTTGGAAACGGATGATGAAGACAATATGCAGCAAAACTTTGGTGGGGGAAAAAGTAATGATGCCCACAACAATAGCCCAGAAAATATTGCTACACTCAACGCCGAACCTGATGAAGATGTCTCATCACAACCAACAGTGCCTTTTGTTGGAATGCTTTTTGACAATGTTGAAGAAGCACGCCGAGTGTACAATGATTATGCAATGAAGGTGGGTTTTGGCACCCGGATTGTTACATCAAGGTACAGCAGGAAGAAAGATCCCCGTAAAAAGGCTGCGGAGAAGGTTCTGATAAAAAGAGTTTTTGAGTGTGTGCATTCCCGTAAAACAGCATCAAAAGACAGTGGTGGTAGCATTTCTGATGGTGTTGTGACAAATGAGAATGATGATGCTGAAATGAGCCATGCTAGTATCCAAAAGTCGTGCAGCAAACAAGCCGGCATTTCTGTGGATGTGGGAGACAAGAGGCAAAGGAACATATTACAACGACATGATTGCAAGGCGAACATGGGAGTTAGCCTTCGAAATTGAAGTTGGGTTGTCACTATTTTTCGAGCTGAGCACACACATCCACTTATGTTGCAAAGAGGACATAAAAGATACTGCAGGTCACATAGGAAGATCCCGGAGGCGGACATGCAGTACATCACTTCCCTACACTACCGCAACACATCGACAGCAAACGTGATGGGTTTGCTTGGAGATGCACGATGTTGCGACCCGAGAGGCTTGCCGTATGTGAAAAGAGATGTGACGAATGCAAGAGCAAAGTTGCGAAAGGGCTTGTCGGAGCGTGACTTGGAGCTGACCATTGAGTATTTTAAAAGAAGGCAATTGGAGAACCCGAATTTTTTCTTTGCGAAGATGGAAGAAGATGGAGCGGTTAGGGATCTTTTCTGGGTTGATGGAAGAACAAGAGCATTGTATCCCAAGTACAAAGACTGTGTCTTCTTTGACACCACATTTTGTACAAACCGTTACAACTTGACATTTGCACCAATTGTTGGGATTAACAACCACACGCACACGGTCTGTTTGGGTTGTGCTTTGTTGCCAGATGAGACAATTGAAACGTTCAAATGGGTCTTTGAGCAATGGATGCTGGCTATGAACAATGAGCACCCGCTGAACATAATGACTGATCAAGACCAAGCAATGGCTACAGCCATCGCGACTCTGTTCCCAAACTCAACGCACAGATGTTGCAAGTGGCATGTCTTTCGTGTAGCGAGAACAAAATAGGGAAGATGTTGGGTAAGGATGAGCCTTTTGCTGAAGCATTCTTCTCTTGCATTAACAACTCGGATACAGTTGAGGAATTTGAGACAGGATGGCAACAAATGGTAGAATCATTTGGTGTTTCTGACAAGAAACACCTAAAAAACATGTGGCGAAGCAGGAAAACATGGGCACCAGTATACTTCAGAAAGAAATTATTTCCATTCACAAGCACAACAGGGCGTTCTGAAGGTCTGAATTCATACTTCAAGACTTTGAATCATCCTGGGGACTCGGTCTGGACCTTTGTGCAACAATTTGAGCTATGCCAGGAATTGATGTTGGACAGAGAGGACAATGCTGGATTCATCGATGAAGCGACAAGGCCTCCGTTGTGGGGAAAGTAAGTCTAATCGTAGCAACATTTTGATTGTTTCACCCTTTCAGATTAGTAGCAACATTATAAGAGACAGATGCAACAAAAATAAGTAATGGTTGAAACTTTTATTTTGTACAGTTACAACATTGAGAAACAAGCTGCAGAATTCTACACAAGAGAAGTCTTTTCCAAATTTCAAAAGCTTCTGGCTAAATCAACAAGCTTTGGTCTGCAGTACCAACTACAAGAAAATTTCCATTGGTTTCGTCTAGTTGCAAATGATGGCCTGGACACAAAGCAGTATCTTGTGCGTGTGGGTTGTGAGGATGATAGCTACACGTGCAGCTGTAACATGTTTGAGATGTGTGGGTTGATCTGCTCGCATATCATCCGTGTCATGGTGCAGATGAATGTGCAATCAATACCTGTGCGGTACATGCTTGAAAGATGGTCCCAGAAAGCAACAGACAGTGCACCTGATCCTGTCACAGGGCACAGAGCTATGCACTTTGGAGTCCCCACAACTAACACCCTCAAGTTCAACTCGCTCTGAAGGAAGTTTGGGGGCCTTGCTTCTGATGCGTGCTTTAGCGACGAGGCTTATGAATTTGTGTCTTGCTTGATTGATCAAGGGAAAGTTGGGGTTGTTGCGATGAAAACAAGAGCAAGGGATGGGGTGGCAGCATCTGAAGGAGTGCAAGGTCAGGGGACAAATGAACAAGTTCAAGCTGCAGGAGCGCGTGAAGAGCAGCAAGGTTTGGTTCCCGAGGGGTTGCGGAACCCACCAAAATCAGCCAAGAAAGGCCGGCCAAAGGAAAAAGAAAAGAGGAAGAAGCCACTTATTGAGTTGCGGGAAGATGAACTGAAAAAGAAAAGCAAGCAGGAGGAAGCAAAACAAAAGAAAGCTGCAGCGGCGAAGAGAAAGAAGGCTCAGTGCTCGTATTGCACTGATGAGACACACACCGTGAAGGACTGCAAGTATCTTGCTGCTGCGATGGCAGCGAGTGCCACAGCGAGATCTACAGATCTCGATTCAATCCTTACACTTTAGGTTGTAATCAAAATTGAGATGATGCATCATTTGCTTTGGTGCTTTAGGTTGTTTTCATTGCTTTGTAAATCCCCCCACCGCCCGACTTCATTTGAAAACTTTAATGTTTGCAGCACTTGTGCTTGATGGTTGTAGCTATTATGGTAAAGCTTGCAACATAGTGCTTATTTGTGTGGATGCATAACATACATGATGCTTTCGATTTATTAAGCTTAATTTTTTTAAGTATTAGAATAATCACTTTAGCATTTTGGATTGTAGGAAAAAACACAACAGCGCAAGCAAAAAAAGTTTAAACGCTTGCAACATTGTGTGTAATAAAAAAATTGTTTGTAACTTTTTGGTGCAGGGATGCAACCAAAATTTAAACGATTGCAACAAAAATTCGAGACATTTCTTCTTTTTTGGTTGTAGCATAAAAAAGGTGAGAGAAAAGAAGATTTGGTATGAAACAAAAAAAAGCATAGTTGTAGCATTTTGGTTTGAGGTTGCAGCAATAATGACTAAAAAGCAAAGAAGACCAAGGATCAAAAAATGGGCTTGTTTTCTTTGCAGCAAAAATAAAACAAGGTTGTAGCATTTTTTGATGAATTATGCAACATTTTTAAGATGCATGTGAATCAATTGTTTCCTGAGTGTTTTTAAGTTGCAACAAAACAAAGAACAGTTGTAGCATTTCTGATTAAGGTTGCAACATATTGGTCTACCGAGAGCAACTTGCGGCGTAAACAGCCAGAGACATTAAGTAGACGCACACATATTTAAAACATTTTCTGATAAAGACTGTCAACATATTGGTCTCGCAGACGAAACAATCTCCACAGATTAACCGTGAGTTTACATGAAGAACAGCGTTTTCGGACGAACATTAAGTAGGCGCACACATATTGATGCTGAAACATTACAAGTACAAAATGCTATGCCCTTTGCAACCTGAGACATGAACTAGACCTAGTACATAGAGATCTTTTGTCTCAATCCCTCCCGACAGGAACCAGCGTGCCTTCTGCCAAATCATCTCTGAATGCGGCTTCCATTGGTGCATTGTTTAAGGGGTGGGTCATAAGACAATGAGACAGTTCCTTGCGGAACAATGGGATGTCATCCTATTGAAACATAAAAAATAATGACATTAGAGGCAATTGTTTGTTCTGTAATGTAATAAATATCTTTCAAAAATATTTGTGCTTGCAACTTATAAGACTTGAAGACAAAAGTTGTATACCTTAGAAAACTCTTTCATGACCTTTCCATCAAAGTTCAGCACATATCGGATTGTAAAGAAACCACAATCACAGCTGGATGTGTTACACAAAAATAAAACTAGTTAAGTGCAACCAACAAAAATAAATAAAATGGAAAACGGATCTTATTATTTGTTGCAAAAAAACAGAAAGGAGAAGCTCACAGATTAGCCTGTTTTGGGTAATCCACAATATCAACACGGGGGAATGTTGAGAAATTGATATTCATTTCAGAGCAATGCTGAGTGAGCGTTGTAAAGTTTGTAATCTACAAACAATCTCAGAAAGTTAAAAACCCATGGATAGACATAATGTATTGGTAAAACCCATGGCTAGTATAAAAGACATTGAGAACTAACCAGGTTGTTGGCAACCCTCTTCAAGACAGTTGTTTTCCCTTTTCCTACAACTGAGTCAAATACATTCCACTGCTTGTATAACAAATTTGCGCAAATGACTATCCAATGGTGTTCATGAACAATTGTGAAGAACAGCTGGAAAAACAACAAAAAGGATAAAAATGAATCAAAAGTTGCAGCTCAATCTTATCATGTTGGGAAATGATGCATGTGGTTGTTCAAAAAGCAATAAAAAAGATCAAGTGCGATGCAACAAGAAACAAAAAAGGTCACTGGGACCTTACCAAATCACGCTTCTGAATCTTCTTTTTTAAAGCCCTCATAAATTTAGGCATGACAACAGTTGCTTCGAAACTCGATGGGTTTACCTTGAGACGATCCTGTAAAAGTGCCAAAACTTGATCAGTGTTTGCTGCATGAAGCTATGAAAAAAATGATCCATTCCTTCTATTTTCAAAAACTCACCCCCATGTGAACAGAGAACATGAACTTTCTGATATCTTCTTTCAGATTTGCAACATTGAAGACCTCGATATATAGGGACATCACCTCATCATTCATATCCCCACGTCGCTTGAAGCATGCGAGGAATTTCTTGTAACTAATATAAAATCCACCTATCTTGACAAAAGGTTTCCTGATACAAAGAGTTGCAAGTGAATGGAATTGTTTATGCAAGAGATTGATTCATTTATGAAATGCAAAAAAGTGAAAACCAAACGCAACAAAACACAGAGGTTTTGCAGGGAACTCACGGGTGTTCATCCTTCTTAGACCTCTTCAATGGCTTTCCATGATCTAAGTACTTCTCGTACATAGACTCCACCTCGTCACTCAATTTCTGCTTCTTGGATTTTGGTCTATTTGCAAGAGATTTTGCCATCCTCTTTTTCCTGGTATTCTTGTCATGTGTGCTTGGGCCGCTACTCACGTCAACGATTTGGTACTCCAGAACAACCGTCGTAGGTGCTGCAACAAAAAATTCTTAGAGAGCAATTGCTGACAAGGCATACAAAAAAAGGTAAAATAGAAAGATAAATTGGTGTGGAAGAAGGTAGCATACTTGAGATAGCAGGGCTGTCCATGGGCCTCTGATTGTCTGACACAGGAATCACTTGAGGTATTTGCTTGTCCTTGGCAACCGGCAATGGTGCTGCACACATGCCAAAATTTGGTTAAGAGGGGATGTTGCATCATTTGCTGCAATGAAAAACAAAAAAGAAAAATTGGTGTGGAGAAAGGTAGCATACTTGAGATTACAGGGCTTGGTTGCGCGGTTGGGCTTGGTTTGACGGTGCTGCTACTCTTGTTTGTAGGCTCATCCGCTGAACGCAACCACTCATATTCTTCGGATCCCTTCTCAAACAGTTCGAAAGAAGGCTCGTCATCCCAAATCCCAGCTGCTGCACTCCTAGGTGCGTTAAAGAAGAGTGGGGGGCTTTGGGGTGGAATATTGCCTCCAGCTTCAAATCTCGTACTTGGTTGCTCACAAATGCCACTGACATTAGTTGCAACATCGTTGCTCTTTCCCAGCTCTTCTGAAGTAACAACCTTTTCTGTGGTAACCTCAGCGGTTGCGGATGCAGCTCGAGCATCCCTCGCTCCATCGTGGCCTTCATGCATTGTATGCGCTTCAAATGAAAAGTTTGGATCTTCAGAAGATGAGATAGTGTCTCCTACATCACGCAACAAAGCAGCCATCCTGTTGCGCTGCAATTCCTTTAAACCTTGCCCAATCTTGCCTACAATGTCGTCAACTTCCTCAGCAAAAATTCCCTTATGCTTGTCATATAACATCTGGAATTGTTCTGGTACCTGGCAAAAAGAGAATGTTCAGAAAATAGAGGTCAGTTTGGATACAACTTCAGAAAACGTATATGCAACTATTTGGGCGATGGATGTAACAAAAAGCAAATATAGATGTATCTTTTTGGGACACTTAATGTATCAAAAAGAAAAAATATGGTTGTAGCAAAAAAAGGTTGTAGCCGGATTATGTTGAAAAGATGGGATCAGTAGCAAAAAAAATAAAAAATAAAAAATAGTGGGATTTTTCACAACATGTTATTGATTGAGATATTTCTAGTTAACAATTGTTGGGATTAACAATTGATTCATATGTAGCAAAACAGAATGGAGGATGTAGCAAAAATATGTGCACTTATAACTGGAAAACAATTCATTACATGACAACTGTAGGGACATTACCCTGAGATCTTGAACGGTAGGGAACGATTGCTGAAGCCAATCATTGAGCGATGATGATAAGCTTGGTCCCGCTTGTTCATTTTGCTGAGATCCAGGTGCTTGAGCTTGACTTTCTTGCCCGCTGGCTGCTTCAACACCAACTGCCTTGCCCTTAAGTTCTGCTGAGTATGGGGTATTGGCCAAGCTACGAAACTGAGAGCAAGAAGATAACAAAGTCATGACATGGCGCAAAAAAATAATTCAGTGGCGTAAGCTTCAATGAACGAAAAATGAAAAACATGAATAAATGAATGTTACCGCAGTGTGTTTCCCGAAGAACGGCTGCATTAGAGTTAGCTTGTTCTTATCAACTTTAACAACCCAATCAATATCCTTTTGGCAAACAAAGCGGATCCTCGGCGTAGAATAATCAATGACATGCTCGTTAAGGAGCCCGTGCGGGATGTCGAGATGATCCATGTAGATGATCTGCAACATAATAGAAACATGAGATGAGAAAAACAGTATATGGTTTCAATCATGCTGCGAGACACATGCAAAAAGAAAAAGGGAGAAAAGCAGATTTAGGTAGAACATTTTCATACCGCTAACATGGGCAGACACGAGCCAATTTGGAACTCTGTTGGATTTTCAACTACTGCCTGGATTCGCTTCTTCTCTTGGAAGGTTGCAACCTCTTCCATGGCGGCTGTTAACAAGTGCTCATCCCAACTGTAATCACCCGCCGAAGGCATGTCTTCAAGGGTAGCGAGATATTCGAGGTTGATCATATTGCCTGTGCCTGGGCATAGGACTGTTGCCAACGACAAGAGAGCCCATGTCCTGTTTACCATTACCTCGTCTGTATCGCTGCAATCCTTAAGCAACTGAATAGCTTTTTTGATTGGCGCCCTGTTTCCGTCCTTGTAGATGTTGCGAAGATCAGAGTGATCACACTTCTTCAGGAGCTTCACAAATTTGTCGCCAGATGGGACATTGAAAATCCTCTTGACCATGAGTTTGCTGAAATTGATGACCTTGTCCATGAATTTGAATTGACGTAGCGTATGGTTCGTGTGCATTACAACAAACTCGATCAACTCATGGGGGACTTTGAATGGTTTTATGTCCAATAAATCTCCAAACGGTCCAGCACGTATGATGACACGTTTTTCAGGTGATAAACTATTACCAACAGTGCCCAACCGCTTTGGATTGAACCTCAGCTTGAACCCACAGTAATTCATCTCCTTTCCCTTGTTCTTTGTAATCTTCTTCCCATTGTTCCCAAAACTACTGCCTGCATCAACATGGTACAACACTGAAAATCAGAAACCCGCTAATCTTACGCAGGAATGACACATGTGCTGCACAACTAATACATCTAAAAAATCAACAAAAGTACAAGTAGCAGCGCAACACAGAGCTTCTATTCTGAAAAAATATGGTTGTTTGAGCGTGTTTTCTTTGTAGCATAAATAAAACAAAAAAGGATGTAGCAGTTTTAGATGAAATATGCAACATTGTTATGAAATATGCAACATTGTTATGCATGTCTTAGGTTGCAACAAAAATGCATGATTGTACAATTTTTTGATAAAGGTTGTAGCTATTTTAAATCCAGATTAACTAGTGTCAAAAAATGGGCATGGATTCCATTTGTAGCATTTTTCATGGAAGAAATGGTTGTAGCATTTTTCATCATGGTTGCAACATTATAATATACATGCGCATAAAAAAATATACAAAAACAACACATAAGTTGGTGACCTCTTTCCATTGTAACAGAAGCTGCCTAGCCTAGCCAAACTGCCAATCCAGTAGGACGCGACCACCAGCCACGGCTCTGCATGTCCTTAAAATCGAATGAAAACCCTAGATGGAGAGCATACGGTGAGGAAAACAACCCCACCCCCCCCCCTACGGCCCTCCACCAGCATCAACTACGGACGCGCCGCGGTGACATTAACGGCGACGACTAGCAAAGCAAGCAGCAGACAACACGCCGGAATTTTCATTTTGGGGGAGGAACCCCTAGGGGAAATCGAAGCGGCGAGGGGAAAAGGACGGGGCGCTTACCTCATGGATCCACCATTGGTCGCCGACGAGCAGTGTCCTATGCGCCGCCGCTTCGTCCTGGTCTCCACGCGGTCGCCGGCTAGATCCGCCGCCGGCCTCCTCGCAATCGCCGCCCGCCTCCTCTCCGCCCCCGCGACCTAACAGAGCGGTTGCAACAAAAACGAAAGTGAGTGGGACGGGGTGAGTAGTTGGGCGTACGGATAGGGCGACGTGGCCAAACTGTGGCCGTGCGATGGAGGCCAATCGGACGACGCCCGCGTGACCGGCAAAACGCGCGCCGGTCGACCGCGCAGGAACATTTACCCTAACTGATGGATACCTTTTTGAGGGTAATTAATCTCAACGGACAATCACGAGAGCTGATTCAACCGCCATGTGGTGTGCCTAATCGTCGTCATGTGTTGTGTGATGGACACTAGTAGACAGACCCCCCTTTCGTCCAGCCCAAAAGAGGCATCGCTCCCGGTTCATTACAGAACCGGGACCGATGCCGGGCAACGGTCCCGGTTCGTCTGGATATGGCATTGGTCCCGGTTCAACTGGGGCAACGGTCCCGGTTTTTGCCAACAACCGGGACCAATGCTCTGGCGAGGCATTGGTCCCGGTTTGTCGCAAAAACCGGGACCGTTGGTTTTACAATTTTTTTATTTTTTCTGATTAAGAATAAATCAGAAAATGGCAGAAATTAAGTGAAACTTTGAAAATTCATAGAAAATTCATATTAACTCCAAATTTAACATATAATATATGAAAAATGATCAGGAGAAAATAATCTATCCAAATATCCAACTTTGAACTATGTTTGAGTTGAATTTAAAATGGGACCAGTAGCATTTGCTATTTGGATTAATTGGAATTAAATCAAATTCATTTCAAATGCTTGTGCAACTTGAACCATAGCAACATACCACATTTCAATTGCACATCAGAGGCATATCATACACATTTCAATATGAATTACTTTGATCACACAATAGCATTTACAACTTGGCTAACTTGAATTCAAATTGGAGTTTGAATTTGCAATTCATTTGCAATATACTCCATTTAAATAACACATGGTCTAATATTTTACAAAAATAAAGTGGTTCAAGTTGACATCAAATATTTGGTAGATCCTTCACAAAAAACCCCTACTTTTGTCACTCGGAAAATGGAAAATGGATTTTTCGTGCAAAGAAAATAAAAACTTCTTTGGCAAACTTGTTGGCTAGTATAATATACACACATGTGCAAAATATGAGATCATTTGGGAAAACTATCCTTTCAAACTAGCTGTAACATCGGTCATTTGGCTTGAAAGTCATGAATCTTCATACTCGATAGCTCATTTTGAAAAGACTTTTATAAGATATTTGATTTATTCCAAGTTTGTTGTTTTGTATGGTTACTAAGACATAAATTAGGATGCAACGCGAAGGTTTTACAAATTTTTTATTTTTTTTAAATTATTTTTGTCGATTTCAAAAAGTAGTCAAAACGGAGGGCATGACCGGTAATAGATAGGGGTGGAATCTTACAAAAGTCTTGGTGGATCCCTGATGAAATGACTAGTTTTGTATCTAGAAATGATTTTTTCAAAAAATAAAGAGCAAACTATCAAGCACATGTAGTTCAAATTTGACCCCGTTCCAGCTGAATCTGCGGAAATTTGTCTTTTTCAGAAGAGGTATATAAAAACCATATTACATGGAAACTTTGGTCAATTGTAAATAAAATATGGTCCAGTATTTTACAAAAATAAAGTGGTTCAAGTTTACATCAATATTTGGTAGAATCTTCACAAAAAACCACATTTTTGTCACTCCGAAAATAAAAAATGTGTGTTCAACATTATAAAAGAAATATATTTTTTCAAAAAAATAATTTAAAAACATTTAAAATATAATAGGTAACCGATCGGGAAGTTTACATTTTTTTTTAAATTTCATCACAACATAGACATCAACAAGGTCCTAGACATCAACAAGGTTTAATAGGATTGATATGATACATATATCAACAAGTGTCTGTTAAGCGAGTTGGGGTAGGTGTTGAATGGAACTGAGAAGTTAAGCGTGCTGGGACTGGAGTAGTGTGAGGATGGGTGACCCTTGGGGAAGTTTGACCATTAAGGTCAATTTGATTTGAGATTAACCATAATGATCTTAGATTAAGAATAATAAGTAATAAGTAATAAGTAATAAATAATAAAATGGAAAACAAAATAAATAAATGAAAAAATCAGAAAATGGAGCCTCTTTGGTCCCGGTTCTTCCTATCAACCGGGACCAATGACCCCTCTTTGGTCCCGGTTCTTCTTATCAACCGGGACCAATGACCCCTCCCCTCTCGCTGCGCGCCTGGCCACGTGGAGCCTCTTCGGTCCCGGTTCGTGGGCCAACCGGGACCATCATTAGTCCTGAGTTATTGGTCCCGGGTGTGAAACCGGGACCAAAGGCCCTTATGAACCGGGACAATATGGGGGTCTGTCCATAGTGGGATGCACATGTGCGATTTTGATTTTTTAGTTTTTTGCACATATTTTCAGGTTATTATTTATTTTTAAATTTTTCTTGGTTTCCATCGGCTTTTGGAAGAAAAGAAAAACCATGCTTCTATGAGGAGCAAATATGTGCCTCCACATGAAAAAGGAAAAGGCACAGTTCATGAAAAATATATGCTTCCACGAAAAGCAAATCCATGCCTCTACGGGAAGCAAATATGTGTTTCCCAAAAAGGATAAAGCACAGTCCGTAAAGAATCCATGTTTCCACGAGAAGAAAGTCTATACTTTTTGAAAAAACTCAGTTCGTAAAAAATATGTGCTTCAACGAGAAGCAAATATCTGCATTCACAAAATGAACACATGTGCTTTCCAAAAACAGAAAAACACAGTTTATCGAAAGTATGTATTTTCATGAAAAGCAGAAGTTGTGCTTTCATGAGAAACAATTTTGTGCCTCCAGGAGATAGTAATTTGTGCTTTCCAAGAAGGAAAAGACAGAGTTCATCGAAAAATTTTGCTTCCACGAGAAAAAAAATTATGCTTCCATGGTTTTCGATTTTGTTTATTTGCAATTTGATCTTTTGTTTTTCGTTTTTTAGTTTTTCCTTGAAAAAATTGTCAACTATTAACAAAACATTTGACTTGCATACCGTAAAAGTTTATATATCAATTTGTGGTTCACCAACACGAAAGTAGCAGTTTGATTCTTACACAGAGAGCAGCGATTCGGTGTCCAAGTGCATCCGCACCTAGATATGAATAGTAAAATCACTTAAAATAGTAAACAACTGAAAAAAAAAATTCATCGAAAATGCTCGAATGTGTGATGTGTGTGCAAAAGTTCGAGATGTTTCGTCATTCGAGGAGCTCATGCAAAAAATAACATAAATTGACTAAGAAAGAAACTTTGAAAAAGTACCCTACTTGCATTTGATTTTATCTTTTTTGACATGAGCTTCTCGAATGCTCAAACACCACGAAAATGTGCATGCTCCTTATGCACTCGAGCATTTTCGATGCCAGAAAAATTCAGAAATTTTAGTTACTATTTTTTAATTTAAAGTTCATTGGGTGTAGATGAGTCCGGGCTCATACGTGAATTACTCTCTTATACATTGCTTTAGAAAAATCTAAGAACTCATTGCCATAACCTAAAGGTTATAGCTTAACTGAAACATTGCTAAATAAAATGATGTATATTAAATTAAATGGTCTAGGGTTGAACCCTTTGCCATCTAGTAAAGCTTTATAGCTTAACCGAAGCATTTCTAAATAAAATGATGTATATATAATGGTAAACTATAATTCAATTTTACTATCCTTTATATGTCCTCGTATGCTTATATTTGTGGGATTCAATAGGATTGGTTGATTTTTTATAGATAGGAAAACACTTATAATATTGGTAGCTAACACTTTTACCCAAATAATACTATTGGAGGTCGTGTGGTCTTGGACGAGTCTTCTTTGCAGTAGTATCCTCTGACTTGGGTGGCTGACACATGGGCCCAACAAGAAAGTGGCCCACACGCCAGTGACAAGTCAGAGGGCAGTAAGTCAGACGATCTGTTTCCGTGGTCTCCACTTCCTACAAATTTTGGATATAATAGCAGATGATCGAGATTTGATCCACACATTTGCACAGATTGGTCTACTAGTTCTATCATAAATAGATTCATTGGACACTAATAACAGTCCTAATTTTTTAAATTTTCAGAACATTTATTGTTTATTTTTCAGTGGACCTTGAGTTTTTGTTTGCAAAAAAGATCCAACCACACAGTTTGAGTAAACAATGACGTTTCATAGAAAAATAGGTTAGGTAGCTACAACCAAAAATGAGCACCACATGTAAATAGATTGATTGAGTCTTTTCAATATGTCTCTCTTATAGTTAGGGCATCTTCAACGTTGATACCTAAAACAGACATTGTATTCGTTCACGGACTAGCCCGGATCAGTCCGTGGACACTAATGAAGCCGACCATCCAACCGTAGACGCAAATGTTCGTCCGCAGTTCAACTAAAGTTGAGAAAATTCATACAAATTTATATAAACTTAGATGAAATTCATTCAAATTCGAACATGATTTACATAAATTGGATGATATTTCATCCTTTCAAATAAAAAAACTTAAAATAACCGCGAACAGTGACCTCGTATGTCTAGCCAGGCTGCCCATGGCACCTCTGTCGCAGTTCGCACAACGTCGTTGTCCTACTTCCAGCGGCGGAAGAGCACGGGGTCACAACAGGCCTGCTCAGCCATCGCCTTCCGCTCGCGGCGGTACCACTCGTGCTCTTCCGTTGCGCAAAAGGCGGCCTTGGCCAAGGATGACTGTGGTTTCAGAGGAGCAACATCACAGTCCTTGCCCTTTCTTCTACCACCACCGGCGGCAGCCTCGCTCAGAGACCACTGCTTGCCTGTCTTATCGAGCTCTTCGGTGATCCGGTAGAGGCGAGGCTTGGATGTCTCGATTGTGGTGACCGAATGATCGCGAGCCCAGGCCTCTATGAGGTTCTCGTCTGCGAGGACCCAGGCGGGTGCCTCATAGGACTTGGGGAACGAGGAGCGGTGCAATAAAGGGCACCTCTCCTCCCACGTCGCCTTCATGGCCTTGCTCTTCTCCTGCGGAGATGATGGGCCCCGACGAGGAATCAGCGTCGCCACCATCGCAATGAAGGTATTGGAGGAGGTGTCCGCGCGCCTTCGCGATCGGTGGCAGTACCTCCTTCTTGATGGTTTTGCCGCGCCAAGTCTGAGGGTGTGGACGACATTGGAGTCCCCTTACGAAAGTGGACATTTGGTTCGCTGCCCCCTCTTGGAACCACTAGGCGTTCCAGATTAGCGTCCTAAATTAGTGGTTAAAATTTAACTCAGAATACGATGATAGTTTGTAGTATACCGGAGAAAGTACTCTATAACACATGACAAGAAATACCCCTAAAAGAAAACACATGACAGGAACATCCACCTAGGCGGCCATTGAAGGCTTGGCACCTAATATAAAAGAGACGTGATTAATGTACTTTGGATCTGTTGTGTAGGACCATAAATATTCATTGGGCTCACAAAAGTTAATTCGTAGGTCCACAATCACAGAAAACAGGTGCCACATGACACTGAGGCTCTCATTTACCCGTTTACTACTGCCAACACCGTTACTATTGCATGTATGTTCACGGACAGCAGGTGCGCTTATATAGAAAACCCCAGCCCCAGCATCGCCACCCGCTTCCATCTTCCTCGTGCTATTGCAACCAACCAAGTTGTCCGGCCGTGACCATCGAGAGAGAATGGAGGGAGCGGCGCAGTCCATCGTGGGCATGTTCGGGCAGGTGCTGGTGGAGGAGCTTCAGGACATCCGCGGCGTGGGCGACAAGGTCGTCCACCTGCGCGACGAGCTGGCCACCATGAACGCCCTCCTCCGCGTCATCTCTGAGGCGAAGGAGGGCTCCGTCGACCACCTCGTCCGGGAGTGGGAGAAGCAGGTGCACGACCTTGCCTACGACGCCGAGGACTGCGTCGACAACTACTCGCTCCGCATCGTCCGCCCGACCCACATCCCACGCCCGCCACCGCCGGCCGATGACGACATCGTCGGTTACAGGTCCACCTCCTTGGTTGGCCGGTTGGCTAGACGAGGGTCACGAGGCGCGTCGCTCACCTCCTATTGGGCCAGGTACCTGGTTGCTCGCGCCAAGCGGATGGCCAGGTATCCGTACCAGAAGCTTGTGCTGCAGCGCGCCCTCGCCGCTGACATCAAGGACCTCCTGGCCCGTACCACCATCGTCAGCGAGCGCCGCGCTCGCTACGGCATCGACCGGGCGGCGCTGCCGACATCCGAATGCTTCATCCCCGTCTCGGCGGCGTCTATCTCCGCGAATTCGCTCCGCCGTGCCGACGACCCTGATCAGTTGGTCGGCATCACGGAACAGGCCAAAAACCTGGCCAACAAGATTAGGGGCGTCAAGGGGACGGTACAGGATGAGGATGACAAGATCAAGGAGGTGATCCACGATGAGGATGACAGAAGTCTCAAGGTGCTCTCCATTGTGGGGTTCGGTGGGCTGGGGAAGACAACCCTGGCCATGGAGTTGTGCCGGCACCTGGAAACGGACTTCCCCTGCCAGGCCATGGTGTCCGTGTCACAAGCATTTGATGCCCGGAAGGACATGGAGGGACTGCTGGCACGAGTGCTCCAGCAGATCCTCAAGAAGAAACCAAGCGATGAGCAAACCAACCCAACAGCGATGAAAGAGCTGTCAATAAAACTCAAGGAGCTCCTCAATCAGACAAGGTATATATAATGTTATAAATAGCGGTCTATGCCATTTAGCGGCGGCTCGGTCATAAGCTATTCAAAGCTATAGCGAAGCTAAGCCCCATTTAGCATTTTCTTTAAATCATAAAAAAATAAGAAAAATAGCCATATAATTGGGAATTATATATGATATTCCTTATAGTTGACATATAGACATGTTCAAAAATCAAACCCGAGTACAAATCAAGTGTTCTAATTCAATAATAAAGCTTCGAATCGATGTATCATATAACTCAGAAATGAGAACAAAGAATAAGTTAGAAGGATGGTTTTGTATAGCGGCTTAGCGGGCTAGATGACCCTAAATTTAGCGGTATATCGAGAAATAGCGGGCTATTAGCGGCATTTCCAACTTAGCATAAAAATTACATAGCTGTAGCGGGAGAGCTCTCAAAAAGCTATAGCGAGGCTATAGCGCGGGCTATTTAAAACTACACTTCTTCTTCAGTACACCCCCCTTAAACAAATAGATAGACCAGATCTATCTGTACCTCTTCATTAAAAAGGGTAGGGTAGTCTTTGTAAATAGGTGGGTATATCCATGGCACTCCACGCAAAATTTGAATGAATTCAAACACTGTACACACATTGCATCACGTTGACCAATATTTTAGGGTTTTTCACCGAAAAAACCTTAGAAAGTGCATATAAAATGTCTAAATGCAATGAAATTTGGCCCAACCTGACTTCAGCCTGAAATAGGATCCATACGACTCGATTTCATAAAAAAATCAACTTAGACGAAAAGTAAAAAGACAATAATGCCCCTTATATGTTTAAGGAGGGGGGGGGTGTACGGAAGAACAACTCTTAAAACTATGGGTATATATAGACTACCATTCCCAAATAAAAGTTTGAACTTTGCTCAACACCGTCTTTATTGTACATATACGGATGTCCTATTTGTAAGTTGCAAGAAATCAAAATTTGCAAAGCTCCTCGAGAGGTCACGGTAGGACCTAGCTGGAGACGCGACGACAGAGGAGAAAAGATCGAGGGGTTGATGGTGCGGAGAAGAGGGCGAGGGTTAGAAGAATGTCTGGGGCCGGTGGTGAGGGTTAGGTTGAAAATGATTATTTCTGCAGTTTTTTGTTTGCTTGTTTTTTCTCTGTGTTATTTTCATAAAAAATGCTCCTCGTCGGCTATTTTACAGATCGTTTTCCACAATATCTTTTCATAGAAAGCTGGAGAATCACTGCCATTGGTTTCCTCATTTCAAAGAGAAAAGAATAACATCTGAGTACACTATTGAAACACGTAGACAAAAAATCTTATCTGCCATTTCCAGATAAACAAAAAATATTTTTATTTTTCTTCTGGGAAAATAAACCAAATTACTTACTTTTGTCTTTTGTGTACATGTTGTTGGTATTTCATTTTGAACAACTAGCTCTAATTCTATTTTTGCATGTATACAATTTTCTAACTCCAAGCATGTATATGTCCAATTAAACTAGGTACCTCATTGTGATCGATGATGTATGGAGCCTACCAGCCTGGGAAGCTATCCGCATCAGATTGCCAGAAAATAATTGCTGCAGCAGAATCATTGTGACAACTAGGATAGAGGCGGTGGCCAAGGCAGCTAGTGTCAACTTTGTGCATCATATGAAGCCCCTTGAACAAAAGGCTAGTAAGGCGCTGTTCATGAAGAGAGTATTTGGCTCCATGGCTGCTTGCCCCAGTGGACTGAAGAAATACATGGACACTATTTTGAAAAAATGTGGTGGGATGCCGTTGGCCATCATTAGCATCGCCAGCCTTCTTGCAAGCTATAGTTCGGCCGAGGCCACAATGATGTGGGAAAAAGTTTCAAGATCAATTGGTTCTCAGATGGAGAGTCACCCTACTCTCGAGGGGATGAGGCAGTTGATCACACTCAGCTATGACTACCTGCCTCATCATCTCAAGCCTTGTATGATGTATCTGAGCATTTTCCCAGAGGATTATGTGATTGGCAAGAATAGGCTGCTATATAGATGGATTGCTGAAGGCTTGGTCGCTGCGAAGCGGGGGTTGACTTTGTTCGAGGTTGCAGAAGAATACTTCGATGAGTTGGTAAATAGGAACATGATTCAACTAGACAAGTCTGAGTTATATGGTCAAGAGGTAGATGGTTGCCGGGTGCATGACATGATCCTTGAGGTCATGGTATCCAAATCCCAGGCGTCTAACTTTGTTAGCTTGGTAGGGCGGCAATACGGAGGAATGTCACATGAACATGGCAAGATTCGGCGCCTCTCCATCCATGATAACGACCATGCTGAGCATAGGCCCAAAAAAGTTGAGCAGCATCATGCGAGGCATGGCTTTGAGGCAACGAAGTTACAACATGTCCGGTCATTGACCACATTCCAGCGCAATGATGGCATCGGCAAGCTGCTGGATCGTCTAGGTGAGTTCAAATTGTTGAGGGTACTTGACCTGGAGTTTCTCATTGATGTCTCGACGCCGCCACCACTCCTCAAACGCCTTTGGTTGTTGGGGCGCATCAGCCGACTGCCAGAATGGATCTCATTACTCCAACACCTCACAGAGTTTGAAATTGGAAATACAGAAGTTGCCGGCGACCAGTTATTTGGTGTCTTGTGTAAGTTGCCCAACCTGCAGAGCGTCGAACTGGACCAAATTAAGTTGAAAGACGGATTACTGGTTGCACCCCCTGAAGACAGCAGCTTCCCGGTGCTGAGGTTCCTGCAGTTGTCCCTATGTCCCACCGTGCTCACATTCAAGGAAGGCTCGATGACAAAGCTCGAGACACTTGTGCTGTGGTTTTATGGCATGCGGGAGATGAGCATTTTCGGTGTCGAGAACTTGGAGAACCTCAAAGAAGTCAAGCTCCATGGCGAGAAAGGCAACACATCAATGGAAAGTGCAGTGGAGCAGCTCAAGACTCTATCCGAGTCCAAACAGATCAAAGTTGTAGCGAAGTGGGATTACTGAGCTGTGCACCTTAGAAACTGTTGCTGCTCCTGTACGGTTTCTACAGCCTTAAATTAGTGTGATTTTCCTTTCAACTGCATGTGTGTGCGTGTATGTTTTTCCTTGCTGAATTCTCTTCAGGCCCGATCGAGCAGCTAGCATTTGGTTGTACCATCTATTTTCATGTGTGTGAGGTGGATGGAGTACCGAATAAAACCGCTTGTAGGATACGTACATGACTGTAATGTATGAGTATTTTGAACGATTTATATATTTCCTCTTGCTCTTCACTATCATTCCAACGGAGCGGCTACCTACAACTAGCAGCCAACCGACAAACGAACTACTTCCTCCGATCCATATTACTTGCATCCATTTTAAGACAAGTAATATGGATCGGAGGGAGGGAGTAGTTTCTTTCGAGCTCGAGCTTTTTTACTTGGTTTATTCTGCAGTCGTTACTAGAGTACTTCATTTAGCTCTTGCGTGGTCTGAAGAAATGTTCCACGATTGCTTTCTTCGCGCAACATTTGGATCGAGATTGAATGCATACATATGTGTATATATAAGATCCGTTATATTCGTACTTGGATCGGGATCTCAGGTTGCTGCTCCCAGTCCCAGCTTCTTCTGATGGTCTTGGACAGGCTGCTAGGGCCATGCAGGTCTGAAGCTCTCATATTCTCCTTACAGCTGCATCATGTTCTGCTCGCCTTTTTCCCCTACATTTTGCGTTTTTATCTTCTCACCGCCTCTGCAACTGGGAATTCATTTTTCTGTTATCACACAGGACAATCTTAACTCTCCTTCCAAGGCCATCATTCCCTTTATGCCACTGAAGCTACCATCATCCCCTTGCATCACTCCTCCAGACACAGTGACACACATGATTTTACAGTGGCAACCAATGATCCAGTTCTCGAAGTAATGCAACCTCTTTTCTCCCTCACTGCTCCATGGAACATTGTGGAAAACCCTTTGGATCCTGTTATTCAGCCAGCCAGTCTGGAAGATGAGGAACTGGCTGGAAACCAAACAATAGCATCTAACTGCAGCTCCTCAGTTGACGAAGAAATAATAGTGGAAGAGGAGGATAACACTGAAGTTAACAGCAAGCAGGTGGGGAGCTCTCTTGAAATGGACCTTAGTCAGTCTGAAAATAGTGAAAGTTCTATGCTATCTGCTCCCCCTGGTTTTCTAATTAAAGGAAAATATGCTATGCATGAAATGTCTTTCCAGGAAAATGAAGCTTCTTCTGGAAGTCAGGAGCTGGCTCCCTGGATGTCCCAATTTGCTGTCAGAACTGAAGATTCTACACAGGTTAAAATTCCTATTGAATGGGCTTTTTTTATTGCAAGACAACTACTTTCTCCTGACAAGTTTGAATGGATATGCAAATTTCTTCAATCCCAAATGTGGAATATAATTGTGGATGGAACTGATAAAGATGAAATTATGGACTTCTATATTCCCTTAAAATGTCCATCATATGATACTATGTTCTGCACTGACATGCATTTGCAAAAGCATACTTCTGAATCATCCCTGTCTAATCAGGCCTCTAATTGCTGCACCCCTCAGGACAATCAGGAAAAGAGAAGGGATAGCACACTGGTTTCCTCCACCAGTGGTCTGCATGCTATGGGGAAAAGGAAAGACAGAGCCCCCCTGGTGGAAATTGAGGTAAGAAGGAGCAACAGATTAAGATGTACTACAAAAGGTTTCAGACAAACTCCTTGCATCAACAAGAACTGCCTTGCCTGTTATGCCTTACCTCCTCCAATTAAAAGTAAAGTGGTTAAAAATTTAAATGTGGCTTATTGCAAGGTTAAAGACAAGGACTCCAATGTGGAGGTGCTGGAGCAGAAAAGACAGAAGAAGGTAACTAAAGACAAGGGAAGCAAGATTCCAAAGAAGAACTGAAAAGCTCCATATGGCCATGTCTAGTACTAGGAAAACAGACTTCTATGGTTATGATAAGACTGCTTGGTGGTCATTATTTTGTGGTTCTGATGGCCCTGTAATAATGTCTCTGCATACTTGTGCTTTAATGATGATGAAACTCTTGTCTGCTTCACTAGTGATCTCCAGGTCTTTATTTGATCAATATCCCATTACTGTACGTGATGTTTGCAACCTGGAATATTTTAAATTGGAACATTAGGGGCATCAATGCAAAAGAAAAGTGGGTGGCAGTATCAAACAAAATCTCTGAAACCAATAGCTCAGTAGTCTGCCTGCAGGAAACAAAGAGAGAATCTTTTGACTCCTATATCAAAAACTTTTGTCCTAGAAACTTCAACAAGTTTGAATTTTCTCCTTCAGTGGGAGCCTCTGGGGGACTGCTAGTAGTCTGGAATGATAGGATTTTCCATGGGGAATGCCTCCACAAAAATGATTACTCCATCTCTATCAGATTCACCTCTCTGCTCAATAATCAATCCTGGATTCTGACAAATATTTATGGACCATGTGACTCAATCCAAAGACCTGAATTCCTAAACTGGCTTAATAATATCAACATGCCTGATGAAAATGACTGGTTGATTATGGGGGACTTCAACTATATCAGATACCCACACAACAGAAGCAGGGGAATGGGAGATGTTCAACACATGTTGCAATTCAATGAAACTATCAACAACATGGCCCTTGTTGAAATTCCTCTCAAAGACAGAGCCTACACTTGGAGCAACATGCAAGATGCTCCATTGCTGGAAAAACTTGACTGGGTCTTCACCTCTGAACACTGGACAACATCTTTTCCTAACACATCTGTCAGAACTTTGGCAAAAACAACCTCTGATCATTCACCTTGCTGCATCTCCATAGGAACTGCCATCCCTAAATCAAGAATTTTCAGATTTGAAAACTACTGGATCAAGCATCAAGACTTCAAACAAGTGGTGGCTGATATTTGGAATCAACCCAGCATAGAAACATATAGTGCTAAAATTATCACTGCAAAATTCAAAAGGCTGAGAAAAGGACTGAAAATCTGGGCACAATCAATCTCCAACCTATCTACAACCATCAAAGCTACAAATGAGGTCATTCACATGTGGGATTTTTTTGAAGAATTCAGACCACTTAGTGTCACTGAAAGCAATGGCAGAGACATTCTGAAACAACACCTTTCTCAAGTTCTTGAATTCCAGAGAATCTACTGGAAGCAGAGAGCAACAATCAGATGGGTCAAACTTGAAGATGAAAGCTCTAAATTTTACTAGACCAAAGCTACCATTAATCACAGACACAATTCCATAGCTTCACTCACAGATCCAAATTGAAATACTGTCACAGACCAAGAAGGAAAGGCTCATCTTCTCTGGCAATCATTCAGAGGAAGACTAGGAACTAGAACTGAGATTGAAGACCACATGAACTTCCCACACATAATCAAAAGAGTAGAAAACTGATGGGTTCGTTGCATAGAAAACAAAAAATTTCCTACGGTTGTAACAGCCAAGATCACATCTAGAAGATCACTTGTAACGGTTTGAGAAGGACTCACCCTCGAAGACCAAAAGCTTTAACGAGAACTATTCTCGTGGGTGATGTAGTCGAACACTCGCCGACCTCAAGGTCGTGATGAAGACTTGACGCCACGAACGGGCAGCGTCTCCGTAGTCAGTCACACGTACAGATCAGTGACGACCTCCGCCCCTTGCTCCAGTTGGGCAGCGGAAGTAGTGGATCCTCGGGAACTCCAGCAGCACTACAACATAGTGGTGGTGGTGGTAGAGAAGATCTTGAGCAGGGCTTCGCCTAAGCACCGTACTCGTGAAACTGGATCACCTAGCAAGGGGAGGAAGATGCCAACCAAAGGGCATATGAGAGATGGAGGAATGAGTGTGTAGAGGGGTCTCCACCCATCTATATATAGGAGGGGGAGGCAGCCCCCAAGGGGTAGCACGCCCCAAGAGGTGCCCCCACCTCTCCCCTCATCATGTGGGTGGACTCTCCACTCACAAAAACAAAGGGTCACACATTATTCCCATAACTTCCATAATTCTCCACTCAAAATTCCAAGAGTTTATCACATTAAAACACTTTTAATTATCTTGTTTAATGTCACTCAAATTAATGAACACTTCATTTAATGAGTACTTCATTGATGAACACTTCATTCAATGAACACATTAACAATTATCCCCTTGCACTATTTTGATATACCGAAACTATTCCAGCAGTTTTATCAAAACAGTCCATGTGTTGTCCAGTATATTCTCTGGCGTTCCGTATCCACTCAAACGCGTCAACGAATCCTTAAGTGTGTCACCCTACGGTTCGTGAATAAAATGGACATGACAGAGACTCTTCTCTGATCAATAATCATCAGCGGGATCTGGAGATCCATGATGACTCCCACTTACTCAACGATGAACTAGTGATCGTGTGAACCAAAACTCCGTAACCAATTCCTTTTGTCTCGCGATATTTTACTTGTCCGAGATCCGATCATTTGGTATCATCCATACCTAGTTCGATCTCGTTACCGACAAGTACTCGTTCCGTGATATAACATCCTCGTGAGCCAGTCACGTGCTTGCAAGCGATGTCAATGTGATATCACCGAGAGGGCCCAGAGTATATCTCTCCGTCATCTGGATGGACAAATCCCACTCTTGATCCACGAGCCTCAACTAACACTTTCCAAGTACCCAACGACACCTTTATAATCACCCTGTTACGGTGTGACGTTTGATGGAATCAAAGTACTCTTCCGGTGTCAGTGATTGACGTGATCTCATGGTCTAAGGATTAGGGTTACTTCGTGAAAGTTTGATACAGCAATAGAAACTTGATGACATGATCGTATTGCTATAACTACTGTGGGTGTATGTTCATCACATCATTCTCCAATGACATGACCTTGTTATTAACAACATCCAATGTTCATGATCAGGAAACCTTGATCATCCGTTAATCAACAAGCTAGTATAAAGAGAGGCATTACTAGGAACCTTTTCTCTGTTTATTAAACACACATGTATTAACGTTTCCGGTTAACACAATTATAGCATGAAAATAAACATTTATCATAAACATGGAATAAGATAATAACCACTTTATTATTGCCTCTCGGGCATATTCCCTTCAGTCTCCCACTTGCACTAGAGTCAATAATCTAGTTTGGTACTTGCGCATCCAACACCTATGGCATTCAGTTGTTATCCATACGCATTGCTAGTGGTAAACCTAATCTCCAGATCTAACACTTCAGGTCCGTGTGTATTTGCATTTCTTTGCGTCTCTACGCATCACTCATTCACCAATGAGATGGCATTGCATAAATTTGGTCCTCCGGTGAGACCTTAGTCCCTTGAGCTCAAAACATGTTGAATCTATTGTCGTACAATAGATCTTCATAGTATTAGCTCGCTTGGAACTACACCTAGTTTGTCAAACAAACTTCTTGACACAAATGCCCTCCTTTGCTGCTGCTAGAGCAGTCATATACTTAGCCTTTCGTTGTAGTATTCGTTATAATGTCTTAACTTTGGAACTCATCCAAATCCATTTGGAACTATTCCAAATCTATCATGGAACTTTCTTCCATTACATTTTGCCACCTTAACATACCGCCAAAATTGAGATAAATTTAGATTGTATCTTGCGACAAAACTAGTATCAATGTAACACTTTACAATGAACTATTGTCCAACATACATAATATATATTCTTAGTCCTTCCAAAGCACGTAAGGATATCTTTACCATTGTCCAATGATCATCTTATGAATCATTCTGGTATATGCTCATAACATTTAGAGCATAGGACATTCTGGAATTGTACATATCATGGTGTACATGATTGATCAAGTCATTCATGTGATTTTACTCACCAAGTGTCAAAACACTTGAATCTCGCTTCAACCTTTTCCATGCGGCAAGAACCTTTCTCGTCGTTTCCATATTGAACTTATTCAATATTTCATATATGTACTTCGGCCCAACCATATTAGCACCTCAATCTGTCTATATAGACCATATTAGCCCAATATACTGGTTTTGCCCAAATCTTCCATTAAAATCAAATTTTCAATGAAACTTCACCCGTGTCAATAAAATATACATCATTTCCAAACAACAATATGTCTTCTACATAATGTATTAGAAATATGTCTCAGCGCTCCCACTTAATTTCTTGCAAAAGCAAGCATCTTCACCGTCTCTGATGAAACTAAACGTTTTAACAATTTCATCATGATGAAGATTCCAACTCCGCGAATGCTTATTTCAACCTTTGAAATTTGCATGCTATTTTAGCATCCTTTGAATTAACAGAACCCTTTGGACCGTGTCCTGTACACGTCCTAGGTAACCATTCTATTAGAAGAACGTCGTTCCGTTTGTTCAACTACCATATACAAAAACTAGCATATGTAGTGGTTGCTACAATAATCCGTCCAGACTAAATATCGTTATGAAAGATCAAATCTTGTCATAGCCAACTCTTTGAACATAATCGTAAACCATTTTAACGATATGTCGAATATTTCATAGATGTGAGAACATCCACGTCTGTTTCTTTATAGATCCAAACACGGTATCTAGAGGGTCTTCCAAGTTCAGAAACTTGGTTTCTCGTGTATGGAACTATCACGGATTTTATAGCTTCTAGCCATTTTGACGGAGTCAGGGCCCATCATTGCTTCTTTGCATGTAGTCGGTCCATTATTATCAAATAACAATGATTCAATCTCAAATCTTACTATTTGATCGATTATCCGAACTACGCAGTTCAATAGGAACTTAGATCGTCGTGACCACAACCTTTGGGACACGGGAGCCAAGAGCATTGCGGCCGCTTCCGGGACACTTTCCGGCGCTGCGCCACTTAGCACATAAAGCTTAGGTTCAACAACCGAATCGAAGTTCTACTGTCCTCCCACTTAACTTTTCGCAACAAATTCCTTCTCAAGAAACTTGATGCACTTAGCCACAAAACACTTTTGTCTTTAGTGTTATGGAGGAATACCCAACGGTTACTTTGGGATAACTTACAAAGACGCATTTTATCCGACTTTGGTTGTAAACATTTTACATATGCCTTGCATACCAAAATTTAAGAAAAGACAAATTGGGTTTTATCCCATTCCATAACTTATATGGTGTCATTTCAACGGATCTCGATGGCGCTCCTTTCATTGAAAAGCGGTAGTCTCTAAAGCTTAATCCTTAAAATATAATGGCAATTTTTTTTTTATAAATAACACCTTTGATCCTTACCATGTCAAACAAGGTTTGATTACATCTCTCGAACACTCCATACTCCTATGGTGTTTCGGGAAATGCAAGTTTTGGAACGATTCCTAAACTCTCAGGCATTTGCTAAACTTTTAACTCAAAAATCTTCTTTTATGATCCAATCATAAACTCTTATTTTCTCGTTACAATGATTTTCACTTCATCTTGAAATTTATTTGAACATTTTCAAACATTTCATACTTCTTCTTTATCAAGTAAATATACACATATATCCACTCAAAACCTCGGTTAAAGTATATGAAGTTATAAGACCCACCACACACGGCTACACATAATGAACTATACACATCAACATGTATAATGTCCAATAAGTTAGTCGTCCGTCCTTCTTTGCCTATGAACGGAGTTTCAATCATTTCTAGGAAATTCTTACAAGCGTCAGTTGATTCAAAATCAAAAGACTCTAAAATTCCACCAACATGGAGTTTCTTCATGTTATCTTTCCAATATGATTTAAACGGTGTTTCAATCATCTCTAGAAATTTCTCACAACCGTCAATTGATTCAAAATCAAAAGACTCCAAAATTCCATCACCATGGAGCTTCTTCAGGTGTTTCTTTCCAATATGATTCAAACGGTGGTGTCACTCATAAGTGATCTTATAATCATTTGTCTTGCGACATGTTTAGCATCAGTTATTATGGATGTGATTTCTCCAACAAGATTTATAGAGTTCATCCATCTTCTATGAATATGGTGATAATTTGAACAACTATTGTTCGTATAACACCAGAACAGAATAACAATTATTCAAATAAATCTTGAAGGCTAGGTTTAATTCCAACGATAAACATAATAACACTTTATTTTGTTTTTGATGAGAATCATCCCATATTCATTTGCTAGTTACTCATGCCATTGCAACTCTTGTATTGCGTTGTTCTGTATGACACTTCATACCAACAAATCAGTATCCAATACTCAAGAATCACACTGTTTAACAAGCAATGAATATACCCATAACATGTATATCATCTATATACCCGAGCTGGACATTTCCAGTCTTTTCCTTTTTATTTTTGCCAAAATATTTTTCAGATCCTCTTTCAGCAATTCCTTTCCTTTTTAGAAGAATTTATCAACATCACTTGTGGCACCATTCAAATGACACATAATCCAAAGTGTGTTAGTCTAATACTAACACCCTTTGATTCTCACTTTGATATAGATCACCGTCATCAAATGTTTGGTGTTCTTCCAAATTCCATTCTTTAGTAATCTTATAGTGTAGTAAACATTTTACCTACATCTTCCATTCATCCTATCATGACAACTTTCATGACAAAACTACCATAGCTCATAAGGACAAACTGTGAGTACAATATTAGTTCCCAAAACCTTTTTGAGAGATTAGGACACATAGTGTCTCCAACCTTCACAAATTCTCATACAATATGAGAACATGTTTCTCACTAAATTTTACTCTATCACATTGCAACTAAACATTGTTTCAGATATCGCTATATCTTCAACACATGATAGTTTCTGAAACAATCCTTTCAGCTCCTAGATAACCTTGATAATAACAAACAACATTTGAATATCAAGGATCATGGAGGCAAGTGTGATACTTAGACACTAACACTGGAATTGTTACTCTCGATTTAATACACATTATTAAACTTCATGGAGTAAGCAAGGTTTGCTAAAGTTTGCAATAAGACTTTAAACTTTAGATTGACACTCAAACAATACGGTACCAGTCCGTAAAGTTAAATATCCAGAATTCTATAGTTCTATTATCTCAATTATAGCTAAGTGCAAAGGTAGTAAACAAATGCCAATGACTACAACGAACTATGCAAATTCACTTTGATTTAGTTCATGATAAAATGAGTTCATCTAACTCCCACTCAAAAACAACATCCCTCGAGTCGTCTTTGGTGATTACACGAACCAAATTCACTACACCACGATCGATCATCACGTGAGGCAGTGTAGCTGCAATGGCGAGCATCTCAATATGGTTCATCATATCATCCATATGACTCGTGCTTAACCTTTCGGTCCATGTTCCGAGGCCATGTCTGTACATGCTAGGCTCGCCAAGTAGAACCTTAGTATTTGCATGTGTTTCAAGGCCATGTCTGTACATGCTAGGCTTGAAAACACCCGTTGTATGCGAACGTAGAGTCTATCACACCCGATCATCACGTGGTGTCTCGAAACGACGAACTTTCTTAACGGTGCATACTAAGGAAGAACATATAATTATCTTGATATTAAGTGAGAGGGATCATCTTATAATGCTACCGCAGCGATCATGATCGTAACTAAGCAAAATAAGATGCATAAAAGGATAAACATCACATGCATGGATAATGTGATATGATATGGTCCTTCTCGCATTAGATCTCCATCTTGTGCGTCTTGGTATGATCTCCATCATGCCACCGGCGCGGCACCAAGGTCCATGGCCCCACCACCATGGTCGTCCTTCTCCATTACAATATATCTCATGGATATATCTACAGCACGCAGGCCTTAAAAAGGAAAAACACAACCATATGGCTCCTGCCGGTTGTTTACAATAAATCTCATTTCATACAACAATTTTGTAACAATGACCATATCACATCACATGCCCTGCAAAAATAAGTTAGACGCTTCTAAATTATCTTTGCAAATTTTACGTGGTTTTGGGCTTCCTAGGAAAGAACCGATCTTACCTACGGACAAGAACCACAACGTTGATTCGCTAGTTGTTTCTTTTCATCCCTTTCCAGGGCCCTCCGTTGCAAATGTCATATCACTAATGTTAGAGAAACTGACACCCCCAAAGCCACTTTATACGGTACAAGTCATATGTCAAGCGTGACACGCAATCTGCGCTTAGGGCCGCTTCAATCCAACATTGCCGCAATATGAACAAGTGCACAAAAGAGGGTAACAACTAGAGGATCAACGCCCACATCTCTATGTGTTCTAACCGTATAAAGCATCTACGCATAAACCTGGCTCTGATACCACTGATGGGTTCGTTGCATAGAAAACAAAAATTTTCCTACGGTTGTAACAGCCAAGATCACATCTAGAAGATCACTTATAACGGTTTGAGAAGGACTCACCCTCGAAGACCAAAAGCTTTAACGAGAACTATTCTCGTGGGTGATGTAGTCGAACACTCGCCGACCTCAAGGTCGTGATGAAGACTTGACGCCACGAACGGGCAGCGTCTCCGTAGTCGGTCACACGTACAGATCAGTGACGACCTCCGCCCCTTGCTCCAGTTGGGCAGCGGAAGTAGTGGATCCTCGGGAACTCCAGCAGCACTACAACATAGTGGTGGTGGTGGTAGAGAAGATCTTGAGCAGGGCTTCGCCTAAGCACCGTACTCGTGAAACTGGATCACCTAGCAAGGGGAGGAAGATGCCAACCAAAGGGCATATGAGAGATGGAGGAATGAGTGTGTAGAGGGGTCTCCACCCATCTATATATAGGAGGGGGAGGCAGCCCCCAAGGGGTAGCACGCCCCAAGAGGTGCCCCCACCTCTCCCCTCATCATGTGGGTGGACTCTCCACTCACAAAAACAAAGGGTCACACATTATTCCCATAACTTCCATAATTCTCCACTCAAAATTCCAAGAGTTTATCACATTAAAACACTTTTAATTATCTTGTTTAATGTCACTCAAATTAATGAACACTTCATTTAATGAGTACTTCATTGATGAACACTTCATTCAATGAACACATTAACAATTATCCCCTTGCACTATTTTGATATACCGAAACTATTCCAGCAGTTTTATCAAAACAGTCCATGTGCTGTCCAGTATATTCTCTGGCGTTCCGTATCCACTCAAACGCGTCAACGAATCCTTAAGTGTGTCACCCTACGGTTCGTGAATAAAATGTACATGACAGAGACTCTTCTCTGATCAATAATCATCAGCGGGATCTGGAGATCCATGATGACTCCCACTTACTCAACGATGAACTAGTGATCGTGTGAACCAAAACTCCGTAACCAATTCCTTTTGTCTCGCGATATTTTACTTGTCCGAGATCCGATCATTTGGTATCATCCATACCTAGTTCGATCTCGTTACCGACAAGTACTCGTTCCGTGATATAACATCCTCGTGAGCCAGTCACGTGCTTGCAAGCGATGTCAATGTGATATCACCGAGAGGGCCCAGAGTATATCTCTCCGTCATCTGGATGGACAAATCCCACTCTTGATCCACGAGCCTCAACTAACACTTTCCAAGTACCCAACGACACCTTTATAATCACCCTGTTACGGTGTGACGTTTGATGGAATCAAAGTACTCTTCCGGTGTCAGTGATTGACGTGATCTCATGGTCTAAGGATTAGGGTTACTTCGTGAAAGTTTGATACAGCAATAGAAACTTGATGACATGATCGTATTGCTATAACTACTGTGGGTGTATGTTCATCACATCATTCTCCAATGACATGACCTTGTTATTAACAACATCCAATGTTCATGATCAGGAAACCTTGATCATCCGTTAATCAACAAGCTAGTATAAAGAGAGGCATTACTAGGAACCTTTTCTCTGTTTATTAAACACACATGTATTAACGTTTCCGGTTAACACAATTATAGCATGAAAATAAACATTTATCATAAACATGGAATAAGATAATAACCACTTTATTATTGCCTCTCGGGCATATTCCCTTCAGTCTCCCACTTGCACTAGAGTCAATAATCTAGTTTGGTACTTGCGCATCCAACACCTATGGCATTCAGTTGTTATCCATACGTATTGCTAGTGGTAAACCTAATCTCCAGATCTGACACTTCAGGTCCGTGTGTATTTGCATTTCTTTGCGTCTCTACGCATCACTCATTCACCAATGAGATGGCATTGCATAAATTTGGTCCTCCGGTGAGACCTTAGTCCCTTGAGCTCAAAACATGTTGAATCTATTGTCGTACAATAGATCTTCATAGTATTAGCTCGCTTGGAACTACACCTAGTTTGTCAAACAAACTTCTTGACACAAATGCCCTCCTTTGCTGCTGCTAGAGCAGTCATATACTTAGCCTTTCGTTGTAGTATTCGTTATAATGTCTTAACTTTGGAACTCATCCAAATCCATTTGGAACTATTCCAAATCTATCATGGAACTTTCTTCCATTACATTTTGCCACCTTAAGATACCGCCAAAATTGAGATAAATTTAGATTGTATCTTGCGACAAAACTAGTATCAATGTAACACTTTACAATGAACTATTGTCCAACATACATAATATATATTCTTAGTCCTTCCAAAGCACGTAAGGATATCTTTACCATTGTCCAATGATCATCTTATGAATCATTCTGGTATATGCTCATAACATTTAGAGCATAGGACATTCTGGAATTGTACATATCATGGTGTACATGATTCATCAAGTCATTCATGTGATTTTACTCACCAAGTGTCAAAACACTTGAATCTCGCTTCAACCTTTTTCATGCGGCAAGAACCTTTCTCGTCGTTTCCATATTGAACTTATTCAATATTTCATATATGTACTTCGGCCCAACCATATTAGCACCTCAATCTGTCTATATAGACCATATTAGCCCAATATACTGGTTTTGCCCAAATCTTCCATTAAAATCAAATTTTCAATGAAACTTCACCCGTGTCAATAAAATATACATCATTTCCAAACAACAATATGTCTTCTACATAATGTATTAGAAATATGTCTCAGCGCTCCCACTTAATTTCTTGCAAAAGCAAGCATCTTCACCGTCTCTGATGAAACTAAACGTTTTAACAATTTCATCATGATGAAGATTCCAACTCCGCGAATGCTTATTTCAACCATTGAAATTTGCATGCTATTTTAGCATCCTTTGAATTAACAGAACCCTTTGGACCGTGTCCTGTACACGTCCTAGGTAACCATTCTATTAGAAGAACGTCGTTCCGTTTGTTCAACTACCATATACAAAAACTAGCATATGTAGTGGTTGCTACAATAATCCGTCCAGACTAAATATCGTTATGAAAGATCAAATCTTGTCATAGCCAACTCTTTGAACATAATCGTAAACCATTTTAACGATATGTCGAATATTTCATAGATGTGAGAACATCCACGTCTGTTTCTTTATAGATCCAAACACGGTATCTAGAGGGTCTTCCAAGTTCAGAAACTTGGTTTCTCGTGTATGGAACTATCACGGATTTTATAGCTTCTAGCCATTTTGACGGAGTCAGGGCCCATCATTGCTTCTTTGCATGTAGTCGGTCCATTATTATCAAATAACAATGATTCAATCACAAATCTTACTATTTGATCGATTATCCGAACTACGCAGTTCAATAGGAACTTAGATCGTCGTGACCACAACCTTTGGGACACGGGAGCCAAGAGCATTGCGGCCGCTTCCGGGACACTTTCCGGCGCTGCGCCACTTAGCACATAAAGCTTAGGTTCAACAACCGAATCGAAGTTCTACTGTCCTCCCACTTAACTTTTCGCAACAAATTCCTTCTCAAGAAACTTGATGCACTTAGCCACAAAACACATCTTCTCAGCACTCCCCACATTCTATATGTGCACACTCATGCTGCCAGCTGGGGTAATCAATCAAATCAACAAATACCTCAGAACCTTCTTTTGGAGAAAATATGGAGCTAATCAGGGTGGCTCTCCACTCATTGCTTGGCACAAAGTTTGCAAACCCAAAGAAAAGGGAGGACTTGGTATCATTGATATTGCAACCCACAACAAAGCTCTCCTTACTAAAAATATTCACAAATCCCATGGGTCCTATTGTTATCAGAAACATCTTACAGTGAAAATCCACCCATGAGCCAAGCCACTGGTTCTTTCTGGTGGAAATATCATATCCCTATCATCCCAACATACAAGATGTATGCCACAATTCAGATTGGGAAAGGTAACACTGTATCTCTCTGGTATGACAAATGGACAGACAAGTGCCTCTCTGAAAAATTCCCTGAGCTCCTTTCCTTTGCCAAGGACAGAAGCATCTATGTTCAAAAAGCCAGACAGGCCTCAAACTGGGATGAGTTGTTTCATACTCCCTTGTCTATGGAAGCATGGAACCAACTACAGCAAACCTCAGCTCTGCTGCAGAATAACACAAACAACAAGGATGTATGGCTAAGTCATGGAAACCTGAAATTCTCCCCAATCACAGTTTATAAGAAGCTCAGGGTGGATGACACTGCATATGGATTAACCAAAAAACTCTGGAAGTGTGCAGCTAGGCTGAAGCACAAGATTTTCTTCTGTTATTAATTAATAACAGGATAAATACTAGAGCATTACTCCAGAGAAAGAACTTTCACCTCCCCAACTATGACTGTGCATGCTGCTCATTGAATAACTCAGAAACCTCCCTTCATCTGTTCTGGGATTGCAATTTTGCCTTCAAATGCTGGATCACTCTGATCCCCTTCAAACAAAGAGGCACATCCATTCTAGAGGAAACATGGCTGGCACTAGAGCATGTTCCAAAGCACTTTGGCCTAGAAGTCATCATTTTAGGATCCTGGCACATTTGGAACCAAAGAAATGGTTTGATCTTCAACAGTGAACGAGCAATAGTTCAAGGATGGAGGAGGAATTTGGACCATGATCTCTCCATACTTCAACACAGAATAAAGGATAAATTCGGACAAGAACTCTTGGACTGGATTGTAGTCAATCTCGACTGATTTTTTTGAGGCAGCTAACCTAGTTTTCACAATTTCATGATGTTCCACAAAATTGGAATTGGCTAATTAGACTTTGGTCTACCACCACCCATTGTACCATATCATTGTACTCTTTTTGGATAAATAGAAAATATACCGTAAAACAATTGTTCTACGGTCAATGCCTCAAAAAAAAAGGTAAGAGCCGACATAAAAACTTAGCCACTCTTACGGAGATGAAACCAAAAGAACGATGTTGATGCGAAACCTTCTATTTCGATATCTTATGAGTCTTAACTCTACCCTACCTCAATTTGTTTGAAACTGAAAGGCTTTGTTAATGCTCTTTTTCAAAAGCTCATTCAGAGATATGTTTTCTGAATTACCAATACTAAGCCTCTAAAAGTCTTTGTTGCTGACACACCATCCGTTTTGCGGTTTCATTGCAAATGGCATCATATAGAAACTAATTCCCGTGGCAAGTCACTTGGATGCCTCAAAATCTTACATGTCAAAGGAAGAAAATCTGATGAATAAATACTATGAGAAACTGTCCCTGACAGTCTGATGCAAACTACGGACTGTTTTCATGGCATACTAGCCAAGGTTCAAAACGAAAATAAGGCAGGCAGCTCCATTAGAATTCAAACATCAGGGAACTAGACAGAAAAGATCATCATTAAGCACCAAACTCATACCCATATTCCAACTTCTCCATCCTGCCATGGATACAAGATAGCAGCTATAACCAGATACGTCAGCTGATATTACATTACAGGTCTGGCACAACATTTTTGAGACGTCGAACCGGGGACAACACACCTTCCTGGCACAAGTTTGCCCTTCCTGTAGAAAAAACCGTGGTATCGACAACCAATTTTTTTTTGAAACTGTCACCGGGGGGGAGAATCCCCACCTGAATTTGATCTCGCTTCAAAAGAGACATGACAAGCTGACCACGGTTAGGATCAGATTAGCTAGAGCTACCAAACAGTCTCTTACATGCTTCTAAGTTTTGCTCATGAAAGGATCATGACAGAGAGACAGCTACCAAGAGGAAGAAGCAAAAAGATAATCCAGGCTACATAATTTAGGTTCTACCGACAAGAACCCAGCATGTTAGTCAGATGAGATAAGCAACCCTCGATGACGCCTAAGGATGTTCAGAGATCAGAGTTCATGCCGTCCAGAAGAGATTTTCAGGACGGCCGGCTTCACTTCTTGTGGACCCTGCAGTCCGGGGAGTTTGGCTCCAAGGGCGACAGCGGCAGCCTCGACGCGTCTGCGCTGTTGAAATCGATGGCCAGGCCGACCGGGCTCGTGTCCTTCAGGCTCGACGATTTGCGCTTCTGCTGCAACACAAAGAATGACATTGTTAATTTAGTCAATGTAGCCAGATCGACAGTAGGGTAATTCATGGTTTAGACTGATAGTTCTACTACTTGTGTGCATATTATATTAAATTAGTAACACCTGAGCTGTATGCTTAGCGTTTTACCTTGGTGGAATTACTGGCAGAGTGCTTTCTTTCGGATCGGTGTTTGTCTTTCTCCAGTAAGCACAGCAGCCTCTTGTTCGCTTCGTCGAGAGCTCTGTTCTCCTCGAATAGCAGTTTGACCTTGAGAGAAACACGCAAGAAACTTGTAACCGTCAGAGCCACGTGAGTGTCACACGAACCGATATATTAACTAAGAGGTCGATAGGTTGCAGGTGCAAAACATGGCTGATGTACGGACAAGAGCAGCTCAGCGTCTTACCTCCTCCTCTGCTTTGTTCAGATTGGTCTTCAGTATCTCCTTGTCTCTCTGCAGGGCTTGCACTTCATTGTTTAGTGCAGTAACCTGCGCATGAGTAAGATGAATATTGTAGGGTCAGATTAAACAGCCCCACATAAATAGGTTGACGACCACTGCATTAGTAAATTGAAAACAACCACCACACTAACATACATCTTGCAAACAGAATTATCAATGAATTCTTGATCTTATACTGACGAGACCTACATATGCCTATAGAACTGTGAGACCTCGGGATCGATAATGTCCTGCTGCTCCTAGCAGTAGCACCCATGAAGAGTGTTATTTTATCCGTATCAAGATCTGTGTCAATAATACACTTCGTTTAGCAGTTGTTTTGGTAATATAGGCTTAGGAGACTAGGGAATGTACAACTTTCTTTCTTCTCCTGCTGCAACTTAGTACCAAAGTTACACATCAAGAGCGATTGCCAGGCAATTTTAGTTTATGGGAATCGAAGTTGTTTTCTCTATTGGCTAGATGTTGGTCCAAGACCAAATCATCTGATGGTGATGGAGCCCTACAGTTTGCAGACCAAACACAAACCATGCAACAGAACCAGTCAAAACTATATGGATATTTTAAACTACTCCCTCCGATCCTAAAAAAGTGTCTTGGAAAAACAACTAGGATAGTTATAACTTATAGTGTAACTTGCGCACTTTTTTAGGATCAGAGGGAGTAGATTGTAGGCAGGGTGTGTGATTTCAGGGGTTTCGTTGCATCAAATCAGGAGCAAGATCAACTGTAGACGAGTACATTTGTTCCAGCATACACTGGATTATGTAGAAAGATTGCAAACGTATTATTGAATGAATTGTTGTATGCCAATATCTACCAGTTATTTTGGATGTCAGAAGAACTAAAATGCAGATAGTCTACACTGCACAGTAGTAGGCCTAGGACCCAGGGAATGTACAAGTTTTTTCTTCTCCTGCTGCAACTTACTACCAAAAATGCTGGCACTAGATGTTACGTATAAACATGGAGGTCATTCTTTATTTTTCTCTATTAGCTAGATGCTGGTCCAATACCAAACCATCTGATGGTGATGGAACCATACAGTTGCCAGAACAAAAACAAACCAAACCATCTGATGGTGATGGAACCATACAGTTGCCAGAACAAAAACAAACCATGTAACATAACCAGTGTAACTATATGTATATTCTAAACCAGATTGCAGGTTACGAGAGCAGACAAGAAATGGGTATTTTAAATTAGGTTGCAGGCTGGGTGTGTGATTTCAGGGGTTCGTTCCATCAAATCGGGAGCAAGATCAACTGTGAACTGGTAGTACATTTGTTCCACCATATGCTGGATTCTGTAGAAAGATTGCAAACATACTATTTAATGAATTGTTGATCAGATACCGACGCACATATGCCTATAGAACTGCGAGACCAATGTCCTGCTGTCCTAGGATGTCAATGTTTACCAGTTCTTCTGGATGTCAGAAGAAAAAAATGCAGGTAGTTTACACTGCACAGTAATAGGCTTGGGAGACTAGGGAATGTACAACTTTCTTCCTTCTCCTGCTGCAACTTGTTACAAAAAAATGCTGGCATTGGATGTTATGTATACACATCGAGAGCGATTGTCAGACAATTTTATTTTACAAGAATCGAAGTCTTTTATAATTTTTTCTCTTTTAGCTAGATGCTAGTCCAATACTACCAAACCATCTGATGGTGATGGAACCATACAGTTGCCAGAACAAAACAAACCATGTAACATAACCAGTGTAAGTGTAACCATATGGATATTTTAAACTAGTAGATTGCAGGTGACAAGAACAGACAGGAAATGGACATTTTAAATGAGATTGCAGGTAAGGCGTGTGATTTCAGGGGTTTCGCTGCATCAAATCGGGAGCAAGATCGACTGTAGACTAGTGTTTCTGCTCGTAACTGTGCTGACGAAAGATATGCAGGTAATCTGAGGGCGAGGAAAGGGGAAGGGAGCGAGGGAGAGAGGTGTGGTGTTACTGACGTCGGGGGCGTCCTTGAGGCGCCTGCGCATGTCGTCGCTCTCCCTGGCGAGCTCGTCGCAGGACTCCATGGCGCGCTCGAGGTCGCGCTCGTAGAGGCCGCACTCCTTCTCGAGCTTGGCGGCGTGGGCGGCGACCTGGTCGCGCTCGGCCGCAATCGCCTCCTTCTCCTCCACGCAGCGCCGGATCCCCTCCGCGTTCATCGCCGACTCCTTCTGCGTCAGAGGAACGGGGGGCATTTCGATCCGTCAGGCGCGCCATTCCGGCGAACAGGTGGTAAGCGGTGGACGGGGAAAGAGGGGAGGGGGCGGACCTTGAGGAGGTCGATGCGGCGGGCGGCGTGGCGGAGGTCCTCCTCGAGCGCGAAGACGTGGTCCTGGAGGCGGCGGCGCAGGTCCTCGCAGGCGGCGAGCTTGAGGCGGAGCGAGCGGTCGGGCACGGGGAGGCCGAGGGAGGCCTCGATGGAGCCGCGCATGTACTCCTCCGCGCCGCCCGGGAGCGCGGGCCTGGCGGGGGGAGCGGGACGAGGTGGCGGCGGCGGGGACTCCTTGCCGTCTCCAGGCGCCATGGATGGACGGACGGAGGGATGGATCGCCGCCGGCGAGGGGGGGGGGGGAGGGAGGAGGAGGAGGGGGTTTGATTTGGATTTTGAAATCCTTCGGAAGGAACGGGAAAGCCGTCCTGCTAAGTAACCGTTAGGTGGGGCCACCCAGGCGTTTGCTTGCGTGGGCCCAGGTTTTCTCTCTCTCTCACTGCGCCGCTGGCCCATCGCGGCCCGTTCTCCGCTTTTTCTAAGCTTCGTTACCGCCAGCTTTTGATTCGAAAAAAATAATCATAGATAGGCGTGATAGAGAGGTTTTTTCTTGGAACCTTTTTTTTTCGGTTAAAATTTGTTTTACTTACACCACATTTGGGTTACAATCAAGTTTATTCAGCTCGATGGCTTCTTCCTTTTTTGCGAATAAGACGGAGTTTATCCCAAAGGTAAAGAATTACAGTCAGCTGACAAAAAGCTCAGCAATACAGGGTGGTCCTTGATGTAGCCAACAGGAAGTGCTACAATCCGTACGACCATAGTTTGACAGACGATCTGGTACTCTGTTTTGAAGCCAATAAACTTTGGAGGGAATAAACTCCCGAGTCCCCAAGAGTCCTTTAAAGCTCGATGGCTTCTTAAAGACCAGAACCTATCCAAGTCATAGTTGTATCTTGTAGTCGTGCAAAGTTTGATATTGTTGTGTCTTTTACACTTATATCACATCTTTATTCGTTGTTTTGCGCACACATCGCAATGTTAAAATCATCGACGAGATTCCAAGGACCGGTGGTCGCCGTGTCCAGGACACCACCTTCAATTCCTTCTATCTCAAATATGTTTTGCTTTAGTTTTTGGTTTTTTTTGCTAAAGCAAAAATGATATATTATGAGAAAAATCATACAATTTTTTCCGTGCTAATTCAAAAGAAAAACCATACATTTATCCCTTTAGAAAAAAATATAACAAAGATATATTATGAGGAAACGTTGATGGTACCCTCATCATTGCACATGTTTCTACCAACGCGGTTGCTATCCTAAAAGACATTCTCGTCACACTTTTTCTGAAGCTACAAGGATTAGCCGTAAATTACACAAAAGATCATTTGTTCCTCTGCAAACGGACTCTGCCACTACCAACGCGATAGCACTAACCATGACCTGCCGCATATCCTCTTGCCCCATATCATTTTTTTCCTTTTAAATTAAATTCAACTCCTTTCAATCCCATTATACAACCCTACCAAAATTTTGTTCAAGGATGGATGTCTAGACTTCTCTCTAAGGGTGATAGGTCCACTTATACAACGTCAGTACTCGACTCTCTAGTTGTTTATTTCATGTCTGTCTTTGAAATTTCCAAAAAAAATAAAAAAATAAAAGATGAGGCCTCTAGAATCTTCTTCGGGATAAATGAAACTACTTGTACTTGAGTAAGCTATCTAGTTGCGTGGAAAGAAGTCTATAAACCTAAAATGTTTAGTGGCCTAGGTATATAAATCTTAGGGCCAGTTTTTTTGGTCACTTGAAAGATAAGCCACCTCTACCCAGCTTTTTCCATAAGCCGTCTCACTTATTCATGTGCGCTTCTAATTAAACTAGTTATCAAATAGCTAATTTAGAAGTTTCAATAGTTTGAGAGGGTGGCTTACTTTTAAGCTGGGAAGAGGCGGCTTTTTTTTAACCCATCTAAAAGGGTTAACCCTTAACATCCAACATAACTACCTTCTCACAAAAATTACTTTTAAACTACTTCAAAACCTAATATACCTTGGGTGCACTGGTTCCATCTCAGATACTCAAATAATAATAGCCATTCTCCCTGGATGATTTTTCTTTCTGGATTCACCGTTTCAAGAATGTAACCTCTTGAGATCAAGCCATGTCTTGGCTTGTCTTCTTCTACAATAGTCTTGACTAAAATTTGTAATAACAGTGCACTTTGGTTTTGAATGGTAACCCAGTGACCTTTCAGAAAGAAAATAAAACAAGAATAACTTCATTGTTCGCTCTGCTTGTGTGTCCATGAGGCCACCCTTGTGTCCACGCGTCCCAGTTTGCCTCCGCCCTCTCCTTCCTTCGCCGTCTCCCCCTTCGGCGCCGGTGAGCGAAACCCTCGGCTCAGCTCTGCCCTGCTGCGATGGCGCCGCTCCTGCTCTTCGATCCATGGTGCGACTGAGGTCCGGCTACCTTCCTTCCTTCCTCCCTGCCTGCCTGCCTGCCTGCCTCTCGTCCACTCTCCTCCTCGACTCTTCTTCTACCGGCCTACTGATTTCGGTTTCCTCGGCAGGCTCGCCGTGCTGCTGCTCTCGTCGGCTCTCCTGTTCTCTAGGACCTTCCACTTCCGCATTGATTCCGGCGACCGACCGAGCTCCGCTCTGCTCCCCCTCTCCTGTCAGCAGCTCAACTGTTCGATGAAATGCCTGCGCCGTAACGGCTTCTTTTCATGTGAGTAAATCGGTTGGCCTCTTCCTCCCCTTCTTGTCCACCAGCTGTTTGATGAAATGACTGTGCGCCGTAACGCCCATGCTCCTCCGCCTTCTCTTTCTTTCTTTCAGATCCACGGTTCCTTGCTCCTTCGCTCCCACCGTTGATTTGATCGTCCCTGCATTCGATTGAGGTGCGCCTTCCTTGCTGCTGCATGTCGGTCGCTGTGACATTGCTCACCGCACTGCATTGCATTGCATTACGGTGTTGTTGTTTACCACCATTGTTGCCTTATGTTCTGCAGGCTATAGGATCTCCAAAAAAACTATATTCTTTTTCGCTTATTATTTATGATCCATGTCGTGATACATGAACTATATTCTTTTTTGCTTAACACAATATATCAATATTAAGTTGGTATCAAGTATGTCTGATCTCTACAACTACACTGTATCAGAGATAGAATCGGTGCCATCCAGTCCCTTGTTGGGACATCCTTGTACAACTACACTGTATCAGAGATAGAATCGGTGCCACCATCCAGTCCCTTGTTGGGACATCCTTGTACAACTACACTGTATCAGAGATAGAATCGGTGCCACCATCCAGTCCCTTGTTGGGACATCCTTGCAAGTTTGAAAGAATTGTCCCACGACAGTAATGCCAAGTCTTTATGTTGGTCTTTCCGATACTTGTATGTAAAACTCAGTTTCCCGATGTTTTGCTGGCGACAAATCCCGAGACATAATCTCATTTGAGGTCTATTTTCTCATTTATCTGTATTGTTGCTCAATTTTGTTTTGCCTTGTCCACTTGCTGCTTAGTTTATATAATGAACCCATTTTGCAGCGATGACAGAAACGATGTTCAACTGGAAGGAGTACCTTACAAAGCAAGCAGACAAAAATGGGAGTACGCCTCTCCACATTGCTGCATCACTTACGGGCTTTGGAGGTGGATATCACTGGACCTTCTGCCGCACATTTCCATGGGTTGGTGTCCCTATAAAAGCCTTGGTGCGTGCCGACCCAAATCAGCTGTATCAACCAGACCGTGAGGGGTCGTTTCCCATACACGTCGCTGCAGCATCAGGTCTGTATTCAACCATCGAAGACATGATTGCCGAGCGTCCTGCAGTCGCTGGCCTGCCTGACTCAAAAGGAAGAACGTTCATTCACGTTGCTGTCGAAATGGGAAGAGGCGACTTCGTCGCCGAACGCTTGCCGTGATCCGTTGCTGCCAGGGATTTTGAATGCCCAAGATGATGACGGCAACACTGCGCTGCACTTGGCAGTAAAACTCGGGGTTCCAGACATCTTTTTTTCTCTGCTGATGAACGAGACAGTATGCTTGGATCTGACAAATAAGAATGGAGAAACTCCTCTGGATCTTGTAACATGGAGCAAGACACCCACCGCTGGACATTTCTATGGATGGGTAATACACCGTAAATTCCTTTTTTTGGTTTTAGGCGTGTTCCCTTGAAACATGAATAAAATAGTACCCCCTTCGTAAACATTTATAAGAGCGTTTACAATTTTAGGACACAGCCGACAAATAGGGAAATAGACCATTCTGCCCTCCATTTGAATTTCTTCAGATCGCCTCCTCCAGGCGTCGTTCTTCTTCCTCGCGTCGTTCACGCACTCCTCCTCGTCTCCAGGTGCTTAGGCTCGTCTCCAGGCGCTTGGGACTGCTCGGCCTCGTCTCGAGACGCTCGTCCTCGCCCAGTTTGGTCCCCCGTCATCCAATTTGGTCGCTGCCGCCCCAGCCCGGACGCTCGTCGTCCAATTTGATCGCCGCCGGCACAGCCTGGTCGCCGCCGCCGCATCCTGGTCACCGCCGCCCCAGCTTGATCGCCGCCGCCGCATCAGCCTGATCGCCGTCGGCACAGCCTGGTAGCAGCCGCCCAAGTCTGATTGTCGCTGCCCCAACCTGGCCGCCACTTCCCCAGCCTGATCGCCTCGACAGCCTCTTCCTTGTCCTCGCTGCCATAGCCTGGTCGCCTCCACACCATCTTGGTCGCCCCGCCACCCCATCTCGTTGCCTTGCGCCCAGACTGGTCCTCCACACCACGCCCAGGCTGGTACTCGCAGCACGCGCACCAGGAAGAATGCTCACTGCATCACACAGCACTCCAGGAAGGTACTCTCACCTCAAATCATAAGAATTCACAAGATTTGATTTAGTAAACGGCAAAACAACAGGATTCTCAAGAATTCACAATAATTTGCAGCAGACTTTGGTGGATTCAGTTAAACAGAAACTTGAGCTCCCTGTCTGATGTTATGATGGCTCCTGGGCACTTTGTCATTCATGCATTTCGGGAGAATCTGCATGTAAACAAAGTTGTTGTTATTGTACTCCATGATTTAGCTAGAATCTGCATGTAAATTTACAGAAGAATTCATGGAATCTAGGAATAGGGTGCATGAAAATTAAACATGGAATGAGAAAATGCAAATGTAACTGAACCTGGGCACATTTCCATGGCAAATGTTGTGATATGCTCAGGATAGCAAAGCAAAATTGCATAAAATTCATTTCGGGAGTAGTGCATAATTTCAATTTGCTGAAATAACACTAATGTCTCAGCATAATGAGTAAGTTCATTCTGGGAGTAGTGCATATCTGAACCATGGTTTGTTTTTTCTTCTTGGAGTATTAACTTGCTGTCATGGAAACTTTCAGTTACTGAAGCAGCACAATATGGTGCTCCCAGATTTGAACTGCACGCCGCCTATAGGAGAAGAAGAAGAAGTTGCTGATGATGACAATATGGTCCAAGAAGCAGCTGATGATGATGACAATATGGTCCAAGAAGAAGCTGCTGATGATGACAATATACTCCAAGAAAAAGCTGCTGATGATGATAATATGCTCCAAGAAGAAAAAGAAGTTGCTATTGTAGGTGGTCAGCAAATACGCAGGCAAAGAAAGTCAATGACAGATAACCAGAGATATGCTGTCTACATGGCACTGCATACCTTGAATCTAGCCAGCGGTGGGAAATTCAAAAGAAACGACAAGAAAAATGTTGCTCAAATTTTTCAAGTTGGTGTTCAACATATTAGAAAAATCTGGACAATGGCAGAGCAACAAATTGCGCTTGGTCAGGAGGTGGATGTGACCAATAGAAGGAAAGGAAGATGTGGAAGAAAAGGAAAGGATGATGTTCTATCCCAAATCCCCATGGTTTCGTTGAATAGAAGATCGACACTCAGGTCACTTGCTCGCACATTGGGTGTTAGTCATACTACACTCTACCGGAAACTCAAGCTTCGCAAGATTAGGAGGCACTCCAACCGTGTGAAGCCAACCTTGAAAGACAAGAATAAAAGAGCAAGAATCGAGTTTTGCATCTCAATGCTTGATTAAACCACCTTAGCAGCTCCAAGACCCAGATTCAGCAGTATGAAAAACATTGTGCATATTGACGAAAAATGGTTCTATATGACAAAAATGAATAGATACTACTACCTCCTCCCTGAGGAAGATGACCCGGTCAGAACTGTTCGGAACAAGAACTGTATTGGAAAAGTGATGTTCCTACCGCGGTTGCTCGACCAAGATATGATGCTCAAGGCAATCTAACATTCTCAGGTAAAATTGATGTATGGCCATTTGTGCAAGAGATTCCCGCTGCTAGAAGGAGTGAATATAGAGCAAGAGGGACAATGGAAATTAAGTTCGTCAATGTGAACCGACAGGTAATGAGGTGGTATATGATAGAAAAAGTGGTTCCAGGAATAAAAGAAGTGTGGCCCGCAGATCATATTGGCCAAATATTGATCCAGCAAGACAATGCGAAGACACACATCCTTCCTGGAGACGCAGAGTTCACAAAAGCTGTGTCTACAACTGGTTTGGACATTAGAATAATACAACAGCCTCCAAATTCTCCTGATATGAACGCACTTGATCTTGGACATTTCAGATCCCTTGAGTCTATGACCGACTGCAGAGCTCTGACAACTATAAAAGAATTGATTGAAGGTGTGCAAGAAGAATTCGATGAGTATGATCCTGGGAAACTTAACAGAATATTTTTAACTCTTCAGACCATCATGGTGGAAGTGATGAACCATGGAGGAGGAAATGCATATAAAATTCCACATGTGTGCAAGGAGAGATTGGAAGGTCAAGGAATGCTACCGCATAGGATTTATTGCCCTCGAGAAGTTTACGAGAATGCCATGGAGATTCTAGAACAAGATGTCCAGTGAGCAATGGAGTATGTTGAGTAGAGAGGAGAGCATAGGAGAGGAAAGGAGAAGAGTGGAGAGGAGAGGAAAAACTTCCCATGTATGCTACCGCAAAAATGTTGTCTCTCTGCTCTTGTATGCAGGATATTATTCCTAAAGTTTCAGTAATGTGTATACTTCTACTTGCAACTTATACTCCCCTTGTATGAAGAAAGTTAATCCTAAAATTATACTCCATAGTTTGCAAATCTGTGGCTTTACAAAGCAGCTTCTCTAATTTAAGAACTGAAAAAGGAAGGACAAATAGAACACAACACATGCTCAGCTTCACAGTCTATATGAAAGCAGAAAAATATAAGGATTTCATTTTACCGAAGATTCAGACCACCATTAATTATCAAGTGTAACCAACCTTTGTTGCAGATCCATCTCCTCAGCGTCAAGCAGAGCAGAAACCACATCAATCAGCAGATCCATCGTGCAGACACGGCAGCAACAACGGCAACTCATGAAGCAACTCTGATGTGCACTTGTACTCCAACTCCAACAATTCCTTCCATCCAGATTTCAGTTATACACCAACTCCACCAACTGAGAGCACACTAATTAAGCAAATTTGTTTACATAACATAAGGAACAAGATTCAGATTTCAGTTTAAATTTGTTGACATAACATAAGGAACAAGATTCACATTTCAGTATTAGACCATCCTTTTTCCCTCTCTTAGTGAAGCAAATACACAAGGTGAGAATGAACACAATTTGAAACAGAGCACAAGCCGAGCACATAATCTAGAGGTATCTGAAATCTGCACCAACGCTACGCGGGAAACACTAACTGTCAGATTCAGAGGAAAATGCAGATTACACAGTGGAAATCGTGTGTTTTGTTTTGGGTCATTTTTATAATGCTCTGCTTTGTGTATGATGATCTGCAGGGTGCTGCTTGCTCAGCCATTTCCGATGAGAAGAGTGATGCAGGAACCGGGGTGAGCATACTGTATGATAAAATTTGAGTGTACCCAGTGCAGACAGTGAAGCTGGGGGAGTCGGCAAATCTGAGAGGCGTGCTTGGAGAAGTCCCCGGCAGAGTAGTTGGGCTAGTGGGCGTGCGGCGCCAGGCCGTCGTGGGAGTGCCACATGCGCCCGTCCTCGCAGACACACGAGCACGCTCCCTGGCCTCTTCCCGGCGGCCTCGGCGGCGGCATCCCTGCAAGCGCAAATCTGAATACGAGTTGGTTGAGTCGGCTGCGAAGAAGAACAAGAGAACACAACACATGCTCAACTTCACAGTCTATATGAAAGACAAAAAAATATAAGGATTTCATTTTACTGAATTGAGCATCTTCACCTTGATGCCGTGGAAGAGCAGTCACCTTGATGCCGTGCTCGTTGCACGCCGCCACCACGTTCTCCTGCGCCTTGTACAGCTCCCACGCTGCCGTGAAACGGCCGGCGTCCTTGCCTGAATCAGAGTAGCCCACTATGACCTGCGACGTTCAGACAGACAGAGTACTCTCTCAAGTTTCAGATAACTAAATGGGAGTACAAAATGAAGATTAACAGGATTCATCCTGTTTGTACCTCTTGGTGCCCGTTGTGGTTCTTGATGATATGCTCCCTGTACCAGTCAATGGCCAGCAACTTCCTAATCGCCGAGTCGGCTTCGCGAAGATCCTTCACCGTCTCGAACATAAGTTGCTCATGAAGCAACTTATGCTCCAACTCCATCAATGCCACCAATTCCTGCCATCCGAGAACAAGTGACAGTACCATGACTGAGAGCATACTAATTAAGCAAATTTGTTTACATAACATAAGGAACAATATTCAGATTTCAGTTTTAATTTGTTTACATAACATAAGGAACAAGATTCAGATTTCAGTATCAGACCATCCATTTTTTCCCTCTCTTCGTGAAGCACATACACAAGGTGAGAATGAACACAGGAAACACTCACTGGCAATTAACTGAAACAACAAAAATGTCCTCGGCTATCATTAATCACAACAAACAAATATGAAGGATAATTCATATCAACAGCTGAGTGAGTCAGTATACTTTGCTCTTGTATGCAGGAGTAGCATACCAATACCAAACAAAATCTTATCTGAATACAGTATGTTGAGCGCCTGTATTGGATCGAACCGTTGCTCACCTTCAGATTGACCAGCAGTATGAGCGCCTGCACGAGGTGCACTGGGAGGCCAGATGACAGAGCGCCAGCGTTGGTGTCGTTAGGTAGAAGGGCGTGACGTGGACGAGGAACAACGCGAGGTCGCCGAGCTCCTTGGCCGTCTCCCGGCCGCCGCCGCCCGAGGAGGACAGCGCGGCCTGCTGCCGGAAGAGGGACACCGAGGACTCGAAGTGGCGCTGCAGCTGGCGGGGCTCCGTCTCGTACCCCTCCTGGTCGCGCTTCATCTTGGCCTGCAGTGCCGGCAGGCTCTGCCGCTCGCCCTCCTCGACCTTGGTAAAAAAGTCAACTTTGGTTCAAGCAGGAGAAGGTGGTGCACACACACCGGCGAGAGGGAGAGCGGGCGAGGGCGAAAGGGAGAAGCGGCGACGCCGACGCGGGCGAGCTAGGGAGTGGCGCAGGCGAGAGGGAGAGCGGCGCCGGCGAGAGGGAGCTCTGGATTTGGGTAGAGAGTCCGGCGAGAGGAAGGGGAATCAGGTGAGTGAGCGAACGCAGGGGTAAAATGGAACACGATATAATTTGCGTAGCGTTACGCAATTTGAACTGCGTTTTCTAAACGCTCTTATAAATGTTTAAGGAGGGAGTACTTTATGTGAACATGTGAACCTAAGTTGAGAATAAGAGAAAGCAGCAGTGAACCATATGTTTTAACTTTTGTTTTTCCTCTTATCTTTTGCAGAACGATGGAAACTTGATAGGCGCTGCTTTAAGACACTGCGAAGCTAGTCATGGTCATCATTTCCGATACAATCAACTCAAAGGGCAGGAGTACTTTCCCGGGCAGAAACCAGAGGATGAAGTGAGCAAATCAAACAAACAAACAGATTCAACAGAAACTCCGATCATCGTTCCCGCGCTAATTTTCGCAGCCACATATCTCACAGTTTTCACCATGGCTCGCAAGTACAACAACTGCGGCACACAGGCACCTGCTGCAACGTACGTACTCGCCGCGTTCGTGACGGCCGACGCGATAGCATTCCTTTCATCCCTCACAGCAACCATGAGTCTCCTGAACACGGCTGGAATGGCCATGGACAGCATCCCGTCGGCAGGAGCTCAACAAGTCAGCGTACTGCACCTTCTGTGCGCTCACATGTTTCTGTGCTACTTTTGTGCTGGGCCAGTATCTGATGTACGCTCCTGCTTCGCATATGGCGGCAACTGCGACCTGTGCATTGGTATTCCTGCTGTGTTGGTTTGGATATACCCAACCTCTACATGGAGGCATCATTGGTTTTGCGAGAGCGCTGCGTGCTCGACTCGGCAGCGGTAGAGCATTCCTCATCTGCGCGCGCACCATGTTCTGGCCAACGCTGGCAGTATGGTGGCCCTTTCTAGCGATCTTCGGTCCGGCAACCTTCTCAGCGAAATAAACAGATGGCTTGATCGGGTCACAATTCTCTGCAATGATTGGCTTAATTTGCCAACTCCAATGCTCCCTTTCATCCAGCACTGTTAAAACAAGGAAGGGGAAAGGAGAATTACTATTATCCAGAGGCTTTGTAACCAACCATTAAAACTGACTAGCAGCATATTTCTTTCTTCCTTGCTCTGACAACAATGCTCATTTCATGTTTGAAGTTCTCTGGTACCACTTGTCAAAACTAGGGGATTCATTTTGAAAAGAAAAAAACTCCTTTCTGTTTTTCAGGATCCAGATGTTCGAGGAAGCAAGGACAAGTTTCTTCATGAAGAAAGGGACCTGTAGAGTTGTAGTTTGCCCTTAATGTGTGGGAAGCTTCATGGTTTGAAAGACCTGTGGTTCGGTTTGGGTTTAAGCAGAGTTTCTTCAGTGTGACATGTTGACAGAACACAAGTGTAACCTTTAGCTGCAACCTGCGGTTTTCTTCCTTTTCAAGGTCCCTGGAGTTTAATCTATCATGTAGCAGAAGCTGAGAGAATACCTTGAACTCTGCTGGATCCGTTCATTTGGGTTTTTGTTTGTCTGTTTGGGCCTTGCTTTTTTACCGGTGACTTTATTCGATATATTTAGAGAATTCTGATCGTAAAAAGATTTGCTTCCTAGGAGGATTGGAGACCATATGAAATTTTCTGCATAGACTAATTCACATTATATACCAAGAAAAAATATAGACTGGTATTTAGTCCAAAATCATGTGCAAAGTAAATAAGTACGTTTTTTTATTGCTGGTGTGGTGCAACAAAACCACATGCATTGCAGATTAATTCATGTGGAGCAACAAAATCCCATGCAGTCAAATTTGTGAAGGAAGAATAGTAGTAGAAGAAGGAAGTTCAGAACTTTTCACGTGGTGAAATAGTAGGTGCAGCTTCAGTGCATAGAATACAAGACTCTGCCTGTAAAGGTGGAAACCCAAAAGGCTAGGCTAAGTAAAAGGTAACCATGAATTTTAGCTAGCTTAGTTATCTATGCCATCACGCCAAAGAAAACCTCAAGAGTCAACAACCAATTCTTCTCCTTCTTTCTTCCTATAATTTGACACCAAGATAAGATTTAACTGAACATGAAAAATTAACATCTTCTGACATGCAGTTTAATTTTGAACTTACCAGAGGACATGAATTAGATCGAATATTTCATTTTTGCCAACGACAGTTGATCGAATCTCGCGTGGCATAATTAATAGTACATGTAAACAAATTGATTAATAAGAAAGGGGAACAAAACAAATGCCTTGCTTCATTGTCACCCATCATTCTTCTTTCCTTTGCTTCCTCTCCTTTCATTTTCCTCTGAAAGAGACACAAGACAGAGGAGAGCATAAATAGTTAACTTGCTTCCATCTCCAACTCCCAGCCTATAAAACATGTCGGCAACATCACCAAGCCAAATAATCTCCACCTCAGCTCAGCCATGGCTTCCTCCTCCTCCTCCTCCATGCCCCTCAGGAGGTCCGACAGCGTCGTCGACATGATGCCCGAGGCGCTGCGCCAGAGCCGCTACCAGATGAAGAGGTGCTTCCAGAGGTACCACAACACAAACACCAATACTCCTTTCATTCTCTGAAATGTATGCAAACACCCATGCATGATGGATCCTTGTTCTGCAGGTATGTGTCTAAGGGCAGGAGGCTGATGAAGAACCAGCAGCTGATGGAGGAGCTGGAGACGTCGGGAGGCGACGACAAGGTTGAGAAGGCCAAGCTTGCCGAGGGCTTCCTCGGCTACGTCATCTGCTCCACGCAGGAGGCCGTTGTGCTACCTCCCCTCGTCGCCTTCGCCATCAGGACCAACCCCGGCGTCTGGGAGTTCATCAGGGTGGACTCCGGGGATCTCTCCGTCGAGCAGATCACGCCGTCCGATTACCTCAAGTGCAAGGAGACCCTCTACGATGACAAATGGTACAGCATCATTAATTTATACATACATGCACGAAACCTGATGGATGAGCACAAAATGAACCCAGACTTGATTACCTGCTGTTTGTTTTCTTCAGGGCACAAGATGACAACTCGCTGGAGGTCGATTTCGGCGCGCTGGACCTCTCCACGCCTCACCTGACGCTGCCCTCGTCCATTGGGAACGGAATGCAGTTCATCTCCCGGTTCATGTCTTCAAAGCTGAGCGGCAAGCCAGAGAGCATGAAGCCGCTGCTGGACTACCTGCTCGCGCTGAACTACCGTGGCGAAGTAAGCAACTAAGCTTGCATCTTGAGTGATCATTCCATTCAGTAAGCTCGGTGTTGACGGCAGAATGAACTTGGTCTTTCCTCACTTTTATGCAGAAACTGATGATCAGCGACACCCTCGAAACCGTCGACAAGCTTCAGACGGCGTTGCTTCTCGCCGAGGTCTTCCTAGCTGGCCTAGAGAAGAGCGCGCCGTACCAGCAGTTTGAACAAAAGTAAATGACAGATCACTTTGTAATCAGACATGTACAAACATAGAAAGCAACAGAACATATATATACCTGATCCTGATCGATGATGTGGTCGCCGTCCATTGCAGGTTTCAGGAGTGGGGTTTGGAGAAGGGGTGGGGCGACACTGCTGAAACATGCAGAGAAACACTCAACTTCCTCTCTGAAGTGCTCCAGGCACCGGATCCTGTCAACATGGAGAAGTTCTTCAGCAGGGTGCCGTCGGTGTTCAACATCGTGATCTTCTCCATCCACGGTTACTTTGGTCAAGAGAAGGTCCTTGGGTTGCCGGATACCGGCGGTCAGGTACAGCGATCATTACCTCACCCTGGTAGATAACCCTGAATCCACACGTATCAATGCTTGAAACAGAGACCAACAAAATGATCTTTTCTTGGCAGGTAGTTTACATCCTGGACCAAGTGAGAGCTCTTGAAGAGGAATTGTTGCAAAGAATCAAGCGGCAGGGCCTGAATGTTACCCCAAAGATTCTTGTGGTAAACTTCGACACATTCATTAAACTTCCTTGGTCTAACAATCCAGGGCATCTGACGGCTGCTCACTCGTGTTGCAGTTAACAAGACTCATACCGGACGCAAAGGGCACCAAGTGCAACGTTGAGCTTGAACCGGTCGAGCACACAAAGCACTCGAGCATCCTCCGCGTGCCATTCAAGACTGACGATGGGAAAGATCTTCGCCAGTGGGTCTCCCGGTTTGACATTTATCCTTACCTGGAGAGATATGCCCAGGTATGTCAGCCAGGAACTCTCCTAGTCATTGTGAACTGAACGTAACAACCGATGACAAACTTTTGTTGTGGCGCTTTTAGGATTCTTCTGTCAAGATCCTTGACATTCTGGAGGGGAAACCAGACTTGGTCATCGGCAACTACACAGATGGCAATTTAGTAGCATCCCTCTTGTCCAGCAAACTAGGAGTCACCCAGGTGAAAATGAACTATCGAAATGAAATCCTGAAAAATGTTCTTCTGTCAGCAACCAAACCTGACATCACAACCAACAGGGAACAATTGCACACGCTCTTGAAAAGACAAAGTATGAGGACTCTGATGTCAAGTGGAGAGAAATGGACCACAAGTATCACTTCTCCTGCCAGTTCACTGCCGACATGATCGCCATGAACACCAGTGACTTCATCATCGCTAGCACCTACCAAGAAATAGCCGGAAGGTCAGTCACTCCATAAACTAAAATCAGTCTCTCAGCCATGTCACACAACTGATCCCAGGATTCGCTGGCAAAATGCAGCAAAGACAAACCTGGCCAGTATGAGAGCCACTACGCCTTCACAATGCCAGGGCTGTGTCGCTACTCCACAGGCGTCAACGTCTTCGATCCCAAGTTCAACATTGCCGCCCCTGGTGCTGATCAATCTGTTTACTTTCCATTCACACAAAAGCAGGCACGGCTGACAGACTTGCACCCCCAAATTGAGGAACTACTCTACAGCAAGGAGGACAATGATGAACACTTGTAAGTATATATATTCCTTGGTAATAGGCTTTTTAATTACTGCTGACACCATTAATTGCTAATAACTCTGAACTGTGATATGATTGAATCAGAGGGTACCTAGAAGACAGGAGCAAGCCAATCATCTTCTCGATGGCAAGGCTCGACAAGGTGAAGAACATTACCGGGCTGGTAGAATGGTATGGTCAGAACAAGAAGCTCAGGGACCTTGTCAACCTGGTCATTGTTGGGGGGCTCCTGGAACCATCACAATCAAACGACAGAGAAGAGATCGAGGAGATCAACAGGATGCACAGCTTGATAGACATGTACCAGCTCAAGGGACAGATCCGCTGGATCAAAGCACAGACCGAGCGCGTGCGCAACGGCGAGCTATACCGTTGCATTGCCGATACCAGGGGTGCCTTTGTTCAGGTACACTGCCAACTCATACGATTATGTTCCTAATACCTTAAGCATGACCTGGATTTCAAGCACTGACCATGTGACTGAACTCTACGTCTTTCAGCCTGCACTCTATGAGGCATTCGGACTGACGGTCATCGAGGCGATGAACTGTGGGCTGCCAACCTTTGCAACAAACCAAGGAGGACCGGCTGAGATCATTGTCGACGAGGTTTCGGGTTTCCACATCAACCCGCTCAATGGCAAGGAGGCAAGTGACAAGATCGCAGCCTTCTTTCAGAAATGCAAGGAGGACCCCACCTACTGGAACAAAATGTCCACTGCTGGACTCCAGCGCATCTATGAGTGGTATATATAGTACAATCATCGTCCTAGAAATCAACTGCACTTATGTACAATTCTGTTTTTTCTTAACAAAATAACTTTACTATGCCTTGCCTATGATTTTAGTTACACGTGGCAGATTTACGCAACTAAAGTTCTGAACATGGGGTCGATGTACGGCTTCTGGAGGACTCTGAACAAGGAAGAGAGGAAAGCTAAACAGCTCTACCTACAGTTGTTCTACAACCTTCAGTTCAGGCAGCTGGTGAGTTGAGAAGAACCAGTGCAAGACTAACACAAACAGAACCCAAGCCAATTTTCATTAATGTCATTTTTGTTACTACTGTTTTTAGGTAAAGACTGTCCCCAGACTGGGGGAACAACCCGCACAGCCTACGGCAGGAAGCACAGCACCCGCTAGGATCACGCCGAGGCCAAGAGAAAGGCAAGTGTGCCCGCTGTTACGAAATTTACTGAGGAGAGACCGGGGGAGCAACTGAATGACCTGACCGTTTGTTGTTTGAACTTTGACACCGCAGAAGGCCGCAGACGAGGATTCAGAGGTGAGAGTTGTCACCAATCATCAAGCTGCAAAACAGCAAAAGAAGCATCAGGTCACAGTGGCATAAAAATGATTAATCTCTGAATAATGTGTTTGCGCAGGATCGCGACCAACTTACTTGGACCGGTGCTCCCAGTATCCAATTTCTCTCAGGATGCAGCTTGAAGTGAAGACCAAGCACCATAAACCAGAACTATTCTTGTGTGAAAAATGTATTGCCCCTTGTTCTTGTGTGTGCGCCATTGATTTGTGACTAGTCCAAGTGAAAGTGGAACTGTACATGATGATTGTGAGAGTAATGCAAAGAGTGAAGAATCTTCCATGTAAAAAAAGAAATGTGATTTATGTACTCTTTTATAACAAAGAAGCAACAGCAATCAGCTGCTTCTGCATCTTATATAAGTAAGAAAATACTGATGAGAATACAGCAAGTAACAAATAGCAAAGCTTCAGAAACTGCCACAGAAACCAACTTGCAAACTTACACTCGAAACCTCTTCACCACACATTCATTGGAATAGAGCCAAGTGATCATAATGAAGCTGCCAAAAGAAGGGGGGGAAAAACAGTTCAAGCCGTCGCTTGAAGGCTCATGTTTTCAAGCTCCAGACCCTTAAAAGTATTAAAGATTCAACATTTACAGCATAATAAAGTACACACATAGATGGTACTTAAGCAAGCATACACCAGCATAGTATGCCGCACGAGATGGAAGCTGGCACATTATTACTACTCTCTTCACATAATTACAGTGACAAGAAGCAACACACCAACATAAGGAGCATATTAAGCTCGGCCTTCATGGGCTTCAGCAGTAGAACATGACATTCTTCACACTGTCCTTCAGGGCTGGAAGAGGCTTGACAGCTGCACTACCAGGGGCCCGAGTACCACGTGATGACGTTGAGCCGGACGGTGGTCCACGCCCACTTGCCATAGAGCCGCTGTCGGAGCTCTCTGGATCCATGTAGAACCGGGCTCGGAAGGCAGCCAGATGAGCATAGTATGCAGGTGGAACTGCAATGAAACAGTGGAAGAAAATATGAATTCAGTAAGGAGACAAGGCAGTAGGATTTTTTTCCATCAAAGAAGGCAGTAGAACTTTGACAATGATCCCTCAAAAGAAGGTAACTTACCAATCGATACCGACCGAGTGCACCTCGCGTAGCTGGAGAAGTGATACAAGTTAGAAAAAAAAGTGACAAGTTAGAAATGAAATTTCAATAGAAATTTAGCCAAGGAAAGGACTTACGTGTAGCATAGGTTGTTGGTAAGCGTCTGCAATCCATCAGCCGTAAAGTTGTTCTCGTCCCACAAGACGTGATAATGAGCAGGACGGCTGGTGCCCTAGAGACAGGAGAGTATTATATAAATACATAGATTTTTATTTGCTGTACTCTTAGATCACGAAGTCATATGTAAGCAAATTCTTGTGTTTACCTTGATGCCAGCATGGCTGCACAAGTAGAAGTCAAATTCAGTTGGATGGCAGATCTTCGAGTCCACAACGGTACCTTCAGATGTAGATCATGGGGGAGGGAAGCCCATTTCAGACCAGTCGGCAGCAGCAGAGTGCATTGGTAAAAATGTAGTGGTAATGTGTGGTACGAGTTGTTTATAAAATTTACCAGGGAGTATGTTCCCACTCCTGTCCATCGAGTTCCGGTCATTGTGATTGTGCGCAAATAATCTCGTGTGGTGGCGTTTCTGAACCACAATGAAAGTTACCTTCGGTTGGTAATTTGCCTCCAGGGAGACACATGCCTGAGTGATACAAGGAGATCAGAATTTAATGGAAACATCCGGATATGAATAAATTAACAACCAGATAAAATAGATGTTTACTTTTCGGATGGCATTGAGTTCAAACAACAGAACTTGGTAAAACTGGCCCTCGCTAACACCATCCCTGATAAAGGTATACAGAACAGGGCATTAGTGGAAGCAAATAGCACAACAATATGCGTACTCTGATTAGGCACAAACCTGTAAAATATTATCCGCTGGGGTTTCTCACCAGTTGATTTCTTAAAGGATATAAGTAGTTCCCTGCATTTTGGTAATGTAATGAACTGTTAGTGATGTTCATATCGAAGAACTGTTATTAAAATTAGATGAGCGGTGTACCTAATCATGCCACTACTGACTGATCCTTTCTGTGGATCTTGCCGAACCTTGTACAAATCCTCTATCAGCTCTTGCCGGTGCGCCTGAGCAGAAACTAACCCTGCGTACCTCGTAACCTCGGGCCAATCTTGGGAGGCTACAACCTACAGGGCAGCATACAGTGACTGATTAGCAGAGTACCTAAAATCTCTTGTAAAAAAAAGATAGTCAAGACTCAAGAACAGGCGATCAGGTTCTGATATTTTTCAACTTACAGCAGCGATCGAGGGGCTGCTGTCCTCGCCAGGATGAGGATGGGTCACATCAGCACCAAATATAATGGTAGGTCTGTCGGTGACAAGAGGAATACGCCTCGACAATGCATCCACCAGTACAGTGTTCCTGCCCCCTACCTTACAAAGCAAAAAACTGGTTAAGGAACATGGAAAGGAGATTTAAATTGTAAATAAAAGCAGCATTAGTATTTTACTAACCTTAACATTTATCTTCAGCGCAATATTTGCATGAATTTGCTTGTTCAATTTGAACACCTGCTTCGTACAACAGCATTGCGAAATTATTCCGAGATCTATTTCGCACACACGCTTCAGATCACCTAGCAACACACAAAGAGACAAGTAACTGTGACCACGAACATCATCATGTGCACAACAATGGTGAGAATGAATCTAAGAATGTACGGTAAACATAGGAAGATTGCATTTCTCAGATACCATAAAGTGAGCCGTTGTTATCAGGAAGGATTCCAATAAGTAAATCAAGCTCCCGGCGCTGGGGTCCAAGAATGTTCATTGCCTCATGGTACCGAGCTTTGAGAGCTCGCTCCACTTGATCCGGACGTGCACTCATAGGCGGAAGAACAGGCTCCAGAGCAAAGTCCTATCATGATGATGCATGATACTGTTACTGTTACAGAAGACTAGACAAAGACTCAAGCACAAAGCCTACGATTCATGTCGATACTTATATGTATGTGGATCTTGGTGTCATTCCTTCATGCTGATATGCAAGTTAATTTTGCAGGAAGCATGTCAAGAATACTTGCCATTCCTGAGTCTTGGCACATTTCAGCAAGTTGGCGGCAGAAATCACGAGCAAGCTTGTCTGGCACATTACGGGCAAAATTGACGCACATCCAGCTTCTGACTTTGCCACCATTTACCATTTTCTGGTTAAGAAGAATGAAAAGGGGCATTAAGGATTTATGGAGGATAAACAGACATATACGTGTATTTGGTTAATGAAACTTGGTCAGTGTTGGGCATAAACTTCAAATAAACAGACGTCAACTGAATAATGTTGGACATAAACTTCAAATAGAAATAACTGTCAGTTATAGAACATAATTTTTTAATACTCATTTGTGTTGTACTGTGCAATTCAACAGATAAAGGTAGATCAAAACCAGGAGCTGACTTGCATTTTGTAAGGCTAAGATGGGGGGAAATCAAGATACAGTTTGCTCAAAACCGGGCAACTTGCCAACATCACAAAAGATGCAGGGTACAAAGGGCATGGCTCTTAGGAGCTATTGACATGCACAATAAATAAAGATTTCAGGCAGCAAATAAAGATTTTTCCCTCCCTTTCGGTTATATCCATCTGTTAGAGATGAGGCTACTTTAGATTTCAGGCAGAAAATAAATAAATAAATAAACACATAAATAAATAGGTAGCCTTTGTTCCCAAAACAAAAGATGAGTGAACTTTGTGAAGATAAGAATATTTATGCGGTTACCTTGTTCATCATGTTCCACTGACCAACTTTAGGTAAACAATCCTTTTCTCTACCAGTCTCGTTGTACTTAAGCTGCATTAAGAGAAAAGGCAACATTAAGCATCTATGTAAAGTCAAAAGTTTACAGGGAAAGGAGCTTAAGGCATCACTGTCTGTACAGCCAATGAGCCAAAGAGAAGATGTCCCATTCGCTTAGCACAATTATGCCTGCAGGCATGACGAAGTGTACGGCGAAATAACGAGTAAAATTCACAGAAAGTGGGACGACCTACCCGTGGAGCTGGCAAAATTCGTGCATCTACCGATGCCAGACGATCGCTGATCTTAATGCCAAACTCTTTTGCATAAGGATCGTCCTGATAAGCATTATGTTTGACCATCTGTGCTTCCAAGGGGAAAAAAAAGAGGGGCAAGAGTTATACACTGAAGTTGCACACACAATTATACGTAGAAACACATCAGGCATTAAAAGCAAGAAATTTTATGCCTGAATTATATCACGCTCCCGATCGCGTGGGTACTGACACGTCTCATCCAAGAGAGCTCTTATCTGATTCTGATTCAATCTCTTGGAGTACCTCTGTCCTTCCACTATTTTGCAGACCTGGACAAGCTCAACGCTAATCAGCACATCTCCAAATGAAAACGGTTTGAATAGTTGGTGCTAACATTTAATTGGTTTTGACACTTGGCATACCTCCATAGGCAAGTAATTCGGACGCTGCTGATTGCCAACTTGCAGGCAAGGCAGGTACGTGTGCTGGATGGAAAAGCCATATGTCTCCTGAAAGTATTGTACAACCGACTTTATTGTGCCCCCTTCATCAACAGGGAAACTGCAGCATGAAGAAAAACAGATCATTTTCAGAGAATATAACAGGGTTCAGTTGGTAAATGCTTTCTAGAAATAATACAACAAACTTCCATACGTTAGTTCTCGAGTCGCCTGGGTTGTCAGACCAGATATTCGGTACTTCCTCCGCATGTTGCCGCGATGAGTAACTTCCACCCTTACTCCTCTCAGTGCCTTCTTGATCTAGAGTGTAGGTACAACATGAGCACAGAAATAAGTTTTGGAACAGTAGGCGTTGAGCATATTTTAGCTCAAGAAACCCACATTTTATTTGGTCTTGAAAAGGAAAAATTAGTTTAGTAACAAGACCTTGACACGTTCAGCGTCTGAAAGGGGCCTCGAATGGATGTCAGAACGCAGCAGCTGCGCGGCATAATCTATTACAGGCAATGGCTCAATGAAAGCTGTCGCTGACATATCTGCAAAAACAGAAAAGGAAAAATTAGGAGAAGTTGATACGTTTCTCTCAAATGGAACAGATAAATCCGAAGTAATAAACTCATGCAGAACATAAAAATGAGTGACAAGAGGACAGGAGGAAGAGATTTTACCGATATTGAGTGACAAGCCCATCTGAGTAGGCCGAATGCTTTGGTAAAACCCGCGCCAGCTCTCTAATCCGTCACCAAGGGGCTGCCTCCTGCCCAGATCAGGCGAAAAGAAGGACCGTCCGAATGGCGCGTATCTGTCAAAAAACCAATTTGAAAAATTATATCCCTTCATCATCTAGTTAATACTCACTGTTCACAAATATAAGATGTTTGGGATATTTCAATATGGACTAGATACAGACTGAAATGAGTGGACAAACACACTAAAACACGTCTCTATACATCCGATTCAAAAAAAAGTAATATAAGTAATGCTGGCACGTCGTTGCTACCTTGCAGAGGGCAGCTCTCGCAGCACAATGTCAAGAACCTGCAACGCCTCCTGAGGAGCTTCGGCGTGCTTCCCGGCCAAAAACAACCCGAGGCGATGGAGGTCGGCACGCGCGGCGAACTTAATGACCACCTTGAATTTCCTTTGCCGCCTGAGTCAAACCGAACAAAATAAGCTAATAAGCTCAGAAACACTGAACGCATATATACAAACCAGCCAGGAGAAAATAAATATTGATCGTGAAAAGGAAGGCAGACCTCTGGGAACCAGAGCCATCATCATCATCAAGCAGAGTGATCTGAAACTCTTTGGAAGCGAAGGGCAACGGGCCTGCCGTGTAGAGGCTCTTCCTGCCGTCGTACGCCGGCAGCCTCCCGTCGAGGTAAGCCGCCCTGTGCAGTCTCACCAGCTCGTTGATCACGGCCCGGCTGACGACGCGCGACGTGACTTCCGGAGTGATCGAAACCTGCTTGCTCAAATTCATGTCAGTGCACATATAATTTTTTGCATAACAGGGGAAAACTTTTTTTTTTTGAAAAGGAAAAACATGTGCAGCTCATAATGCAATGCTACTACTACTAGTGATTATGTGGATAAAAGAAGAAGAAGATGAACGCACATCGTAGTGGTGGAGATCCTTGTCCGGCAGCTGGGCGATGAAATGGTTTGCCTTGACCAGGCACCTGGTGCCGACGCTGCCTTTCCCTGGCCGGAGCGGGAACCGGATCGCCTTGCTGGACGCCGGGATGGCGGCCTGGCCCGTGGTTGCAGCCTCGGCTGCCGGTGAAGCTTGCGGCGGTGGTGGGTCCGAAGGCCCTGCAGGCGCCGGCGGCGAAGGGTGTTCCATTGCTTGGCGCAGGTCGGGAGCCAGACGGCCCAGCGGCCCTGCGGCGGCAGGGGAGGACTGCTGCGTCCCGGCGCCACGGGCACGGCCCCTGGCTGGGGCGGCAACGCCTGTTGGTGCACCTTGCAATCCCTGGTTGCCGCGTCCTCCTCCTTGCGGGGGCGCGTGGTGCTGAGGGGGGAATGGAGCGCCGTGGCCGCGACCACCACCTCCTCCTCTGGCTGGGGCTGGGCCTCCGGGCCGTGTGCCCTGCGAGCCCTCGCCGGTACCGGGAGGAGGAGGAGGAGGATAGTGCTGCTGCTGCTGCTGCCTTCCCCTCCGTGACCCCATGGCCGGCCGGGGACTGTGAGCATAAGAGAGCAGGATTAGCTAAGCTAGCCGTTGACAAATCATAAGCCGTTCACAAATGACAGACAATCCAAATATCAAATCCAAGGCTGGAGCGTGGTGGAGATTCTAAGTAAGCAGCATGTATGTATGTTGCTTTGCTGTGAAGGATTTAGGTTCTGTTTTAGCTTGCTTGCTGAGGATTATGGCGAAGAAGAATATTTCATACTGTATCTCAAATAAATAAATAAATAAAGAGATTGATTGGCATAAGCATATGGGGAACTAGAACAGTGTGCTAGGAGGAGGAGGAAGCTGGATATATGAACATGAACAGTTCCTCCCTGCTGCTGCTGCTGCTGTGTTCATTAGTTTAAAAGGTACTCGTACTGTACTAATAGAAAGAAAGAAAGAGGAGGAAGAGGATCGTGGATGGATGGATGAAAGCTCCGTGGGTTGATCCGTGAGTTCATGGAACGGAACCAAGAAAGAAAAGGACCCATGGAGATTACATACGAAGTGCTATGCTATCCACGCGAGGATGAGATGAGAATGAGATGAACTCAAAATCCAATCCAATCCAATCAAATCAAATCGTTGACGGACGGATTATGTATGTGCGAGGGAAAGGAAGGAGGAGGATGGATTACCTGCCTACCTACCTAGCTGGATGGATCGGAGAGCAGGAGGGATGAACTCCTTGCGATTGCTCTGCTCGGGGGGCTCGGCGGAGGAACGGAGAAAGAGGAAAGTGGTGGAGAAGAAGGACTGAGTGAGAGAGACTGAGGGAAGTGGATCGTGGGACCCACGCAACACTCTCTCCTTTGGACGTGATGGGACAGGGGTGCTGACATGGGGGTGTACGTGTCACCTCCTCCCTCCAGCCTGGCATCCATATCCTTCCTTTCTTCCTTTTCACCACTGTATCTTCCGTGAATTCGAGCGTCAGCACTCATCATATCTCTCTCTCGGACGCGACTCCACAGCGGCGCCGCATCTCAACTTTATTCTAAGAGAGCGGAAGGAATGAGAGAGGACAGAGAGAAATGAGAAAGAACTATTATTCACCGTTTTGGAGTCCCGGAGTAATTTTCAAGGTTGCTAAACCCTTAACGTGTGTTTGGCCCGTTTTATGGGCTTAGTCACCGTTTTGGGGTTGCAGAGCAATTTTCACGATTGACGATCCCCGGGATGTGTGTTTACGTGTCAGTCATCAACACTTGCAGCTTGACCAATTTTGACCCTTTTTATGGGCTATTAATCACCGTTTTATGGTCCGAGAGTGATTTTCATGGTTGCTAAACTTCAAGGTGCGCTTACGTACCGTTCATCAACACTAACCATTTTAACCGATTATGGTCCGTTTTTTGGGCTATTAGTCACAGTTTTGGGGTCTCGCAGCGATTTCTACGATTGACAATTCCTGGGGGTGCGATAAGGGTCAGTCATCAACAATGACCATTTTGATCGATTCTGGCCCCTTTCATGGGCTATTACTCATCGTTTTAGGCCCCGAAGTGATTTTTATGGTTGCTAAACCCCAAGGTGCACTTACGTGTCGTTCACCAACAATCATCGTTTTGTCTTATTCTGGCTAGTTTTATGGGCTATTACTCACTGTTTTGGGGTCGCAAAGTTATTTTCAATTTCATGGTTGCTAAACCCTAAGGTGTACGCTTACATGACGTTCATAACACTCATCGTTCTGGTCGATTCTCGCCGTTTTACGGGCTATTAGTCACTATTTTGGGGTCCAGAGCGATTTGCATGATTGGCGATCCCCGAGGGTGCGATTACCTGACAGTCATAAACAATCATCATTTTGGCCGATTTTGACCCGTTTATTGGGTTATTACTCACCGTTTTGGGGTTCTGGAGTGAATTTTAAGGTTGCTAAACCCCAATGTGCGCTTACGTGTCGTTCATCAACATTCATCATTTTGGCCGATTCTGACCCGTTTTATGACCTCTTAGTCACCGTTTTGAGGTTCCGGAGTGATTTCCACGATTAGCGATCCCCGGGGGGTGCGATTAATTGTTAGTCGCCAATAATAACCGTTTTGGCCAATTCTGACACGTTTCATGGCTATTACTCACTGTTTTGGGTTCCCGGGATTATTTCCATGGTTGCTAAACCCATGGTGCGTTTACGTGTCGTTCATCAACAATCACCGTTTTGGCCTATTCTGGCCCATTTATGGGCTATTAGTCACCGTTTTGGGGTCCCAGAGTGATTTCCACGATTGACGATCCCTGAGGGTGTAATTATGAGACAGTCATCAACAATCACCGTTTTGGCCGATTCTGACCCGTTTTATGGGCTATTACTCACCGTTTTGAGGTCCCGAGTGATTTTCAAGGTTGCTAAACCCCATGGCGCGCTTGACCCGTTTTATGGGCTTAGTCACCGTTTTGGGCCCTAGAGCGATTTTTATGATTCACGATCCTCGGAGTGTGCGTTTACGTGTCAGTCATCAACACTCGCAGTTTGGCTGATTCTGACACTTTTCATGGGCTATTACTCACCGTTTTGGGGTCCTGGAGTAATTTTCATGGTTGCTAAACCCTAAGGTGCGCAATGTGTTGGCGTTTATCAAAACTCACCGTTTTGGCCGATTCTAGTCCGTTTTATGGGCTATTAGTCTTCGTTTTGGAGTCCCAGAGCGATTTCCATGCTTGACGATCCCTTGGGTGTGATTAGGATCAGTCATCAATAATCATCGTTTTAGCCGATTTTGGTCCGTTTCATGGGCTATTACTCACTGTTTTGAGGGCAGGAAGTGATTTTCATGGTTGCTAAACCCCAAGGTGCACTTACGTGTCGTTCACAAACAATCACGGTTTTTGCCTATTCAGGCCCGTTTAATCGGAAATGTCTTGTGTAGCCCGAGCTACATATAGCTCGGTTTTTTTGAAAAAATTTAAAAATATTAAAATTGTTCAAAATAATAATAAAACAGTTCAAAAATTTGAATTTTTAATGGATATAGATACACATGTATAGGACATTTGTGCAAATTTTCATACCATTATACCTTAATGCGCCGCGAGAAATAAATTGATAAATATTTGATTTTATATGGGCCATTTTTCTTGTTTTTGGGCCGAAATTTTGTTATTTGTTTGCAGACTACATATTACAATATTCTCAAACGAAATTTCACACACTTGTGAGGAATACACATAAGTTTTCATAGAAAAAAATGTGTTTTTAAAACATTTAAATATATTTTTTGAATTTTTCAAAATACCGGGCTACATGTAGCATAGGTTACAGAAATTCGTAGTCCCGTTTTATGGGCTACTACACACTGTGGGTCCCGAGGTTATTTTCAGGTTGCTAAACCCCAAGGTGCGCTTACATATCTTCATCAATACTCATAATTTTGGTCGATTCTGACCCGTTTTACGGGCTATTATTCATCGTTTTGGAGTCCCAAAGCGATTTACACGATTGGCGATCCCCGGGGGTGCAATTACGTGTCAGTCATCAACAATCACCGTTTTGGCGGATTCTGACCCATTTCATTGCTATTACTCACCGTTTTGGGGTTCTGGAGTGATTTTTAAGGTTGATAAACCCCAAGACACGCATACGTGTCGTTCGTCAACAATCACCGTTTTGGCCCATTTGACCCGTTTTATGGGCTATTGGTCACCATTTTGGGGTCCCGAAGAGATTTCCACGATTGACGATCCTCGAGGTGTGCGTTTACATGTCATTCATCAACACTCATAGTTTGGCCGATTCTGGCCCATTTCATGGGCTATTACTCGACGTTTTTGGTCCCAAAGTGATTTTCATGGTTTCTAAAACCCAATGTGCGCTATGTGTCGTTCGACAACACTCACCATTTTCACAGATTCTGACCCGTTTTATGGGTTATTAGTCAGAGTTTTGGGATACCGGAGTAATTTCCACGATTGACTATCCCCGAGGGTGCGATTACGGGTCAGGCATCAACAATCACCGTTTTCGCAATTCTGACCCGTTTCATGAACTATTACTCACCGTTTTGGGGCCCCGAAGTGATTTTCATGATTGCTGAACTCCAAGGTGCACTTACGTGTCGTTCACCAACAATCACCGTTTTGCCTTATTCTGGTCCATTTTATGGGCTATTCGACTCCCTTTTGATGTCTCAGAGCGATTTTCACGAATGACAATACCCGGGGGAGGGATTACGGGCCAGTCATCAACAATCACCATTTTGGCCTATTCTGGCCCGTTTCATGGGCTATTAATCATTGTTTTGAGGTCTCGGGGTTATTTTCATGGTTGCTAAACCCCAAGGTGCGTTTACATGTCGTTCATCAACAATTACCGTTTTGTCCTATTCTGGCCGGTTTTATGTGCTATTAGTCATCGTTTTCCGGCCCTGGAGCAATTTTCACGATTGACGATCATCGAAGGTGTGAATACGTGTACGTCATCAACAATCACCGTTTTGGCAGATTCTAGCCCGTTTATGGGCTATTACGTGCCGTTCGTCAACACTCAGTGTTTTGGTCGATTCTGGCCAGTTTTATGGCCTATTAGTCACCGTTTTGGGGTCTCGAAGCGATTTCCACGATTGATGATCCCTGGGGATGCGATTATGTGTCAGTCATCAACAATCACCGTTTTCGCCGATTATGATATATTTCATGGGCTATTACTCACTGTTTTGGGATCTCGAGAAGATTTTCATGGTTGCTAAACCCCAAGGGGGCGCTTACGTTTCGTTCATCAACACTCACTGTTTTGGCTGATTCTGGCCCGTTTTATGGGCTATTAGTCACCGTTTTGGTGTCCTGGAGCGATTTCCACGAAGGACGATACCCAGGGGTGCGATTACGGGCCAGTCACCAACAATCACCGTTTTGGCTTAATCTGACCCATTTCATGGGTTATTACTCATCGTTTTGGGGTCTCAGGGTTATTTTAATGGTTGCTAGACCCCAAGATGCGTTTAAATGTCGTTCATCAACAATTACCATTTTAGCCTATTCTGACCCGTTTTATGTGCTATTAGTCATCGTTTTGGGGCCCTGGAACGGTTTCCACGATCAACGATCACCGAAGGTGTGAATACGTGCCAGTCATCAACAATCCCCGTTTTGGCAGATTCTAGTCCGTTTATGGGCTATTACGTGTCGTTCATCAACACTCAGTGTTTTGGCCGATTCTGACCAGTTTTATGGCCTATTAGTCACCGTTTTGAGATCCCGAAGCGATTTCCACGATTGATGATCCTCGGGGATGCGATTATGTGTCAGTCATCAACAATCACCGTTCTGGCCGATTATGACACATTTCATGGGCTATTACTCACTGTTTTGGGGCTCGGGGAGATTTTCATGGTTTCTAAACCCCAAGGGGCGCTTACGTTTCGTTCATCAGCACTCTTTATTTTGGCCGATTCTGTCCCATTTTATGGTCTATTAGTCACCGTTTTGGGGAGAACATCCCCGGGGGTGGGATTACGTTTTGTGGTCCCGAAGTGATTTTGAAGGTTGCCGAGCCTCAAGGTGCGCTTGGGTCGTTTTATGGGCTTAGTCACCGTTTTGGGGTCTCGGAGTGATTTCCACGATTGACGATCCGCGGAGGTGCGATTATGGGTCAGTCAACAACTGTCACCGTTTTAGCCGATTCTGAACCGTTTCATGGGCTATTGGTTTTGCATGAAACGACAGGTTTAGCGAGCGCCGTGCCGAAACTTAACAATGCGGCGCCGTTCTATAGTCGCTTCCTACTTTTTATGGGTTGTTTATTTTTTTTGGGTTGTTTGTAGAATTGATTTAAGTTGTTTTGTTTTACTAATCTCATATTTGAGTTTGTCAATTTTCTATTGGGTCGAAGCCCATTGTCTTTGTCATCCAACAACACTTCCTTCATTCCTTTGTTTCTTTTTTAATATTTTTATGTGTTTCTTCTTTTGTTTTTCTTCGTAGATGGTTTTAAGTTGTTGGGTGAATGAAAATGTATACACATAAATACAATAAAAAGCTATTATATTTTTGTTGTTTGCATAATGAAAAATGTACAACTCTAATATGAAGATGTGTATAAGTTTATTCAACACTTGTTTTTATTATATTTCTTCTTAAAAAATAATACCAATACACCTAATACATTGTTTCTTATAAACAATATTATTTGGATTTTAATTTATTTATTATCTCCTTTATTTTTTATTTAAAGGTAATATCAATGCCACTAATTCAATCCTTCTTTGAATTTTTTTTCTTTACATATATTTCACTATTTGTATGATCGTCCTTTCATTTTAACAAAAGCAAAATTTTATGTGTGTAATTGTTTTCATTGTTTGCTTTATATATTTTTCATTGTCTTTCTTTTTAAACGGTAATGCCAATGGCATCAATTAATTCATACATAGAAAATCTTATTATATAAATTCGTTTTTATTTTAATTTCTTTCTTCTAAAGGATAACACAAAATCCACTAATTAATTAATTTCTTAAAATACTTCATCATTTTGTTTTTGTTTTACTTTTTATTACATTACATTCTTAGTTAATGGTAATACTGATGACACATTTCTTATTCCTTCTAATTTTGATTTTGTTCTACTTTTCATTTCATTTTAATTTTTCTAAAGGATTAATACCAAAGCCACCAATTCATTCATTCTTATAAAACTTCATAATTTTGATTTTATTTTACTTTTCATTTCTTATAATAATTATTTATCATATTATGGAAAATGCAATTTCTATATAAATTATGTGCAATTTTGCCATTATTTATTTGAACTTATTTTATTTTGCTTTCTTCTTAGACGAAAATATCAAATCCAGTAATTCGGTATTACTTAGGAAACTTCGATTTTTTTTTGGGAAATACCAATTCCACTAATGATTCCTTATTAGAATGATTCTTTTTAAAATTCGGCTATTATAAACTTTGTCTGAAATAGAGTAAGAGTGTGCGATTTTAGTGTAAATTATATGCAAATTTAAATGTAAATTGATAATTATTTGTTGCAGTAAATTTCATGTTCTTTGTTCTTAAAGGATAATATCAATACCTCTAATTCATGTTTTCTAGGAACACTTTATGTTTTATTTCATTTCCTCCTTTTCAAAAGGTAATACCAATGACATTAATTCATTTTTTAGAAAATTTCATTTTTTTTTGTTTTATTTCATTTTGTTTCTACTTGAAGGGTAATATGAATTTCACTAATTTATTCTTCCTGAGAAAACTTCATTTTTTGTTTTGTTTTAATTCTTTTTCTATTTTTCTTCAAGGGTAATATGCTTACAAAACTTCTTGGGATTTTCTAGAATTTCCACTATTTCATGCTTATTGTTGGATATTCTAAAAAGTATATTTTTAACTGTATTTTAACATGACATCACGACGAGTATGAAAATTTAGTCGACCGACAATTTTTACTCACATAATTAAATCCATTGTACTTGAAAAATATACTACGTATTTTCTTGTAAGAATGCTTAGATTTATTTTTTCTATTAAGCAAGGCCTTAGTTATATGTTATAGGGTGAAGTTATATGGTTGGAAGGAATCCATATCAGACTCTAAACATGATCTATAGTAAGTATGTAGATTTAGCAGTTTTAGATATGTATTTCCGATCATGGTAATCTCTTTAATCAACAAGACCGAAGCCGTTTGCACGAGGATAGCAAACATTTGTAGTCGCACATGTAGGTAGCTAGCCGTCAGCTAACCCAAATCAAGGGGATTTGCGGGAGTTCGAACAGCTAAATTTCTCTCATCCGATAACCTGGCCCCACCCAAATGTCCTTAGCGCCAGAAAATCCTCCTAGCACGAGAAGCGGTCATCGCACATTCATGGATGTTGCTGGCATTGGATTTCGGCTGAGCGTATGAACGACCGAACATCGTAGCAGACATTGATACCTAGCCAGTGCCGACACCATCGTTCACTGGAGGAAAGTACAACTCGACGACCGAGCGCCACAGTCTCCGTGCGTGTTCAATATCGGAGAGACGCGATGGGACGACCACACTTTCGTTGCCTGATGGCATTAAACCAGCGCATTAACCGAGAAACCCACTCCACCGCCCTTCATTTAGACCGACTCCTCCGCTCCCCTAGTCGGTGCCCACTATCCAAATGGATCCTCGCTGTACATGGAACACACCACACAACACACGTTACTCGTCCTTTTTCCTCCACCTCTGTCATGATGCCGAGCTCTAGGATCGTGTGAGATAGAGGCTAACTCATTGGCGAGCAAAAGAGATTACGACGAACAGTTCTCCTTAACAATCGGGCATAGCGGCTGCCCAGGCGGCGATTACGGGTAACATCTCTCCTCATGGGGGTTTGTGCACCGACTTGTATCCCATGGAGGCCATCACTTCTTCTGGCCGGGTTCATTGTCGATCGAGCCGCTAAGCCGGGGAAGGCGAAGGGTGGTCTCCTGCTCCATCACTGATCGATGCTCCCTTGTACGTACATCAGATGAGTATGAGGAATGAGTGGAGCACCGGCCAGGAAGACTTGGCGGATGAGGGTCGTTGGTGTAGACGGATGACTTGCCTTACTGGCTGTAAGCTGCACTCAAACTTCTTGGCTGTCGGGATCCCTAGAGCTAACAAAAATCAAGGACGTCCCATCCAACCATCAAAGTAGTTTTAGACTATGTTAAACTCATGTATTTCATTGGTTTTTATGAAAATCATCTGGTTTATATGAAATGCGTTCAGACTATGTAAATTGGCAGTTAAAATAGTTGTATATGTGAATTTCCCCCATTAAATTGGTAGGCGAGATAAACATTTATTTTGCTTAAACACATATTATAAAAGTTGCGATGCAGCATTAGCCGTCATTAGCAACTAACTATCTGTATTATAAAATACATAAAGTTTTAAATCAGTCATACACGTGAATTTTCTTTTCCATTATAGAAGATCCTTTTCTCGTTCTCCGGCATGTCGCTCCATCTTCTGCACGTTTATATTCAGATTTCTCGCATTGGAATCTTTCATATTGGACCATCACTGGGATATTATGTTAAATTGACAGGTTGAATACACACGCAGGTAGCTAAGAGGGATTCACGCATGCACACCACTCATTAGGATTAAGGATGCAGGTGGCGAGGTTATATCTCCTCAAGCTATTTTAGCTTTCATTGACTATCATGTGCATGTTTTCAGGAACTTCGATGAAAAAAGAAGGGCCACGAAACTTCCTGGTAATCATAGGTGGTCTCCACCCTCAAGTGAGTTTTTGAAAATTAATACTGATGGGGCTTTTCATGAAGCAACAAACACTGGAGGATGGGGTTTCACAATCAGAAATGAACTGAACGATTTGATTGCTGCAGGATCGGGAAGCTTAAAGCATTTATCAAATGTTGTACATGCAAAAGCGCTAGCTATGTTGTATGATGTTAATGTTGCATCAAGAATCGGATGCGAACGGATCATCCTTGAGACTGATTCTACTGTGCTGAAGCAAGCAGTCTCAACAGATGGTTATAATTTTGCTGAACTGGGAGCTCTTTTTCAGGAAATAAAACACCAGTTAAAAGCTTATTTTGAAAATGTAAAACTGAATGTTTGTGCTAGAATATGTAATGTAGCAGCGCACACTTTGGCTGCGCAAGGAACTAGATTAGGGAATGACAATTCCAATATCTGGGTTGGTCATTTCCCTGAATTTGTAACAGAACTTGTAGCTGGCAACACTGCCGGCGGATTGTAATTTATGGAATATATGATGTTCCATTCAAATTTTTTTAATGAAACAGAGAGGGCGGATTCGTGATTTAATTTGATTAAATTGATAGTTAAATTAGTTGTACAGGTGAATTTGCCCTTCCCCGAATTAAACTGGTAGGCGAGATAACCATTCCTTCTGTTTAAATGCATATTATAAAAGCCACAATGCAGTATCTTTTATTATAAAATACATACAATTTTAAATTAGTTGTACACGTGAATCCATTACAAGGGATGTTTTTTTGTTCTCCATCTATCACCTCGCCCTGCCTTTCGCACATTTATATATAGATTTCTCGTATTGAGCATCTTTCGTATGGGACTATCAGCGGGGATATGACCGAGGACACGCAGCCCCACCTTGACAAACCAACCAACATGCAACACTTATACTCATACCAACTTAGAAAATGTGTTCTTACCAACATAGAAAAATTCTTCTTGAAATATGTTTTAAAGTTTCCTTGAATGGAGATGGAATATAGTTGAAGATGAAACAAAATTATTCCTTTTACTTAAGTTGTTAGCTCTAGTAGCGTCCTACAAACAATTTAATTTGCTTTCCTTTTATTTATCTGCAACATTGCATGTTGTTTGAATTCCAGCCTATGTATATGCATCAAGACCAATTTAATTTGCTCTTCTTCCTTTATTTTTATCTGTAACATCACACATCGTTTGAATTTCATCATCACCACAATACAAATGGGGGTCTTTCTCTTTTAGTTGCCTTCATGTTGCAGGACCATTAGCCTTAAATTTTTGACACGAAACGGGTGGTAGGTGATGATGTCAGAAGTGATGACGTGAAAAATATAAAAAACACAATTTCCTTCATTAGTAGGTATATAGATGAAAATTCAATTGTAAAAATTAAGCATGACCTTAATATATTATTATACCATCATTTATCCCTATTTTTAATTATCATATCATATATACGCAACGTGTCTCAGAATTCATTTAACTAGACCACTACTCACTTTAATTAGGAGTTTATGTGCATGTCCTCTTAGTCATGGAATATCTTAGAATCCGCTTATTAGTTCTAGCCTATATATATGCATCATCATCAATTTAAATTACTTTTCTTCCGTCATTTATCTATAACATAGCATGTTGTTTGGATTCTAAAGCATATACGAAGTATACATCATCACCAATTTAAATTGCCCTCATGTGGCAGGACCATTAGCCTTAAATTTTTGGCAAGGAAACAGTGGTAGGTGATGACATCAGCAGTGATGATGTGTAAAATATAGAAAAACACAATTTCCTTCATTAATGGTGCACATAATATATTATTATACCATCCTTTATCCTCGTTTTTCGAGAAGATTCAGTTGTAAAAATTAAGTTTATACGTTGTAAATTTAGTTGTAAAAATTAAGGGTGCTCTTTATCCCCATTTTTAATTATCATATCATATATATGCAACGTGTCTTAGAATTAGACCACCGCCCATTTTAATCACAGGTTTATGTGCATGTCCTCTTAGTCATGGAACATCTTAGAATCTGCTTAGTAGTTCCTGCCTCTATATACGCATCATCATTGATTTAATTTGCTTTTCCCCCCCTTTATTTGTCTATAACATCGTACTATCTCCTTTCGATTCCAAACCATATAAACGGGTCTCTCTCGTTTAGTTGCCTTCATGTGGCAGGACCATTAACCTTAAATTTTTGGCACGGACCGAGTGGCGGGTGATGATGTCAACAATGATGACATCAACTGTGTGATGGTATCTAGAAAAACACAATTTCCTTTATTAGTAGATACAGAGTTACAAGCACTGAGGATGGTTGCCCCATCTAGCTAGTACTATAAATAAAGGAGGGATCCCGAAAGCTATCGAAAATCAAGGACGTCCCATCCAACCATCAAGATAGTTTTAGACCAGGTTAAACACACGCATTTCGTCTAGTTTTTATGAAAATCATCTGTTTTGCATGAAATACATTTAGATGATAAATTGGCAGTTAAAATAGGTGCACACGTGAATTTCCCCCCATTAAATTGGTACGCGAGGTAAACATTTATTTTGTGTAAACGCGTATTATGAAAGTCGGGATGCAACATTAGCCATCATTAGCAACTAACTATCTTTTATTATAAAATACATAACGTTTGAAATTAGTTGTATACGCTGAATTTTCTTCTCCCTCATAGAAGATCCTTTTCTGGTGCTCCATCTGTCATCTCGTCCCGCCTTCTCTGTTATTCCTTCCGCACGTTTATATTCATTTACTCGTACCGGGCATCTTTCATATTGGACCACCGATGGGGACATTATGTTAAATTGACAGGTTGAATAACACACGCAGGTAGCCAGAGAGGGATTCAAGCATCTAACACCGCTCACTAAGAGAGAGAGAGAGAGAGAGAGAGGGGGGGATTCATGATTACTTCCAATTAAATTGGTAGTTAAATTAGTTCTCGTTGTGTACAGGTGAATTCCCCTCCCCCAGATTAAATTGGCAGGCGAGATAAACATTCTTTTTATTTAAACACATATTATAAAAGCGACAATGCAACACTAGCTGTTATCAGCAACTAACTATCTTTTATTAGAAATTCATAATGTTTTAAATTAGTTGTACATGTGAATTTGCTTCTCCGTTAATTTTTTGTTCTCCATGTATCACCCCGCCCGGCCTTTCGCACCGTTTATATTAATTTTCTCGTATTGATCATCTTTCGTACCCCACTATGAGCGGGGATATGACGGAGGACATGCATCCCTACCTTGACCAACCAACCAACAGGCAACACTTACACTCATACAAACCTAGAAAAATTGTTCTTGAAATCTGTTCTATAGTCTCCTTGAATGTAGATGGAATATAATTAAAGATGGAAATGTATCACCCCGCCCGGCCTTTCGCACCGTTTATATTAATTTTCTCGTATTGATCATCTTTCGTACCCCACTATGAGCGGGGATATGACGGAGGACATGCATCCCTACCTTGACCAACCAACCAACAGGCAACACTTACACTCATACAAACCTAGAAAAATTGTTCTTGAAATCTGTTCTATAGTCTCCTTGAATGTAGATGGAATATAATTAAAGATGGAACAAAGTTATTCCTTTTGCTTAAGTTGTTAGCTCTAGCCGCGTCATACAAACAATTTAATTTGCTTTCCTTTTATTTATCTGCAACGCTTGCACGTTGTTTGAATCCCATCCTATACATTATGCATCAGAACCAATTTATTTTCTTTCCTTCCTTTATTTTTATCTGTAACATCGTACGTCGTTTGAATTCCAACCAATATATATGTATCATCACCAATTTAATTTGCTTTCCTTCCTTTTTTTATCTGTACCATCGCACGTTGTTCGGATTCCAAACTATATATGCATCATCACTAATACAAATGGGGGTCTATCTCTTTTAGTTGCCTTCATATCGCAGGACCATTAGCCTTACATTTTTCGCACGGAACGAACGGTAGGTCATGGCATCAGCAGTGATGACGTGAAAAATATAAACAAACACAATTTCCTTCATTAGTAGGTATATATAGATGAAATTTTGCACAATTTTATATGGACATACAAGAAAATTCAATTGTAAAAACTAAGGGATCTTTTAAAATAATATTAACACGTCCGTAATCGTTGTTTTTAATTATCATACCATATATATGCAACGTGTCTTAGAATCCGTTTAATTAGACCACCACCCACTTTAATCAGGGCTTCTGTGCATTTCCTCTTTGTCATGGAACAACTTAGAATCTGCTTTAGTAGTTTCAGCCTACGTATATGCACCATCATTGATTTAATTTGCTTTTCTTCTTTTATTTATCTGTAACATCGTACTATGTCCTTCGGATTCCAAACCATATAAATGGGGTCTCTCTCTCTCTCTCTCTCTCTTACTAGTTGCCTTCACGTGGCAGGACCATTAACCCTAAAATTTTGGCACGGAATGGGTGGTGGGGATGACATCAGCATTCATGACATCAGCAGCAGCGTGTGGAAAATTAATCTAGATGAAAACAATTTTCTTTATTAGTAGATCTAGGGTTTAAGTTTGCTGCATCCTTCTAGCAGTAGTGTTCTAGCTAGTACGAGTACTATAAATAAACAAGGGATGTAATTTAAACGTGAAGTGAAGTGAGCAGCTCTCTCGGTACAAAGCACCGATGACGACCAAAGCCCTAGCATATATATAACATGTATCGCTTCTAGCATTCATGCGATGACGACCGAAGCCCTAGCACCGGCTTAATTTAAACGTGATCTATCTCTTTTAGTTGCCTTCATGTGGCAGGACCATGAGCCTTAAGTTTTTGGCACGGAAGAAATGGGTGGTGGACGATGATGTAAGTGGTGATTTCATCAGCAATGAACGAAAAGTTTGGAAAAACAAATTCTTCGAGTAATTCAAACCTGGGCCCAAGCTTATACGCTTCTGCACAAGAAACATTTCAAAAGACATACAAAAAAAGCTTTAAAAATTCCAAAAATGTTTATGGTGGAAGATGCTTAGGTGTTAAATGTTTGTGTAAAATTTGAGCTTTTTTGAACATCTAAAAACCTGGCGGCACAAAAGACAAATTCAGTTCAGAATAATGCATGAACATTAGCGTTTAAAGAAACTGCAAATTTGCTTTTTTTGCCGCGAACTCTCTAGATGTCCGAACCTTTTCAAAACTTGCACGAACATCTCGCACGTAAGCATCTTTCACCATAAAAAATAGATTTTTTTTCATGTATACTTATTTATTTTTCATCTCCTCGAGTCCAGATGCACCCGGACACCGAATCGATGCGCTTAGGGAAACTTCAAAGGGCTGACCCAAACGAACGCAAATTTTGTAAGCAACACGCCGCGCCGGGAGGTGGCCGCTCCTCATCGCGCTGGGAGGAGGCCACTGCTCACCCCTCCACCTGGAAGTGCTGCGCCGGGAGGTGGGCGCGCCGCCTCGAGGTGTCTACTGGAGGTGCCGCGTCGCCTGGAGTAGCCGCACTGGGAGGTGGTTGCGCCGCCTGGAGCATGGCTGCTAGCCGCTTCCCGCTGCCTGGAGGCGCACCGGCACCCTCCCTCTCTCGCTCGCCCGCCGACGACCGCCTGAACGCGCCCTGCCCGCTGCTCGCTACCCCTTGTTGTGGTGGGTGGGTGGATAGCTAGCGTCGGCCAGTGGGGAAAAAATAATGATAAAAGAGGTGGGTGGTGAACCAAATCGGACAAAGCGGACCAAAAAATGCCCAAATGGGTCGGCCCTTTGAAGATGCCCTTACAATCTATTTTTTTTCTCTTAGACCAAGCCACATACTGTAGTAATTTGCTCATATTAATCATTCTATCCCATTTTCAATGCACTCTTTCATATGACGGCTCTCTCATATGCAACAAATGAAAAAAAATATGTGTGCAACGTATTTATTTCCAAGCAATAATAACTCTTCGTGTAACCAATAAAATGGATGCTGGCCTTATAAAAGCGAGTGATGCTTGGCGTACGACAAGTTCAGTCCGATTTTTGTATGATGGTAAATAGGCATCGTTGATTGCATATGGATTAAGCATCCTAACCATCCATTGTGTTGTCGTACAAGATTCGGACATGGTTTCATCGTACGTGAAGCAATTTCATATAAAAACGAACATGCTTGTGTTGTTTTGAGGCCTAATAAACCCGAACGAAGAGAGTGATAGATAGAGTTACAAACACCGAAGAGGGATGGTTGCAAAAGTATAGAAAAACACTCCTTCTACCTTTCTCCTAGTACTATAAATAAAGGAGGGAGGGATGTATCATCCAAAGAGTGAAGTGAGCAGCTCTCCTCCTGCCACAAACCACCTTTGCATGCATGCGATGCCGAATCTCTTGTGCCTCACATGGTGTCGCCGGGGCGCGGAGGCATCGCCGCCGTCGCCGCCACCCCGCTGGGGTGGCTGCTCTCTGCAAGGCCTCGACATCGATGCCTCGCTGCCGGACAAGGACGCTCTCCCCGGACCCGGAGACGACGCCGGTAAAATCTCTGCGTATTTCTGGGGCGAGGGTCCGGTGGCCCGGCTGGCGAGGCGGCTTGGCTGGAATGGTAAGCCGAGGAAATGCGGAGTCTTCCCTGTGCACGCCGGCTACTCGGAGGCGAGGTCCTTGATCGGCAAGGGCGCCGTGGAGGATCTCACAAGGCTGTCTCTCGAGGCCAAAGCCATGCTGGAGGAGACGTTTGCCAGCATCAAGGTCATGGACGACGATGAGCGGAAGCTTTCCGGGGAGGAAGCCGAAGCGGCGCCGGCGCGGCCCAGGGTGGTGCAGCTGCGTCTGTCGCCGGAGCTGGCCCTGTGGAAGAGCACGCAGCACGCAATGGGCAACGTGCTGCCCCCGAAGGGCGCCGGGCTGACCCAAGCCTCGCCGCGGGTGCTCGCCCTGCTGGGCGCCGGTGACTGGCCCAAGGCCACGACGACCAACGACGCCCTCTTCGGCTGCGGCATCGCCAACTTCGTCATCGGCGCCGCCGACGTGCGCACCCTCTTCTCCAACTACGTCACCGACATGGCCTTTTACTACGAGCACGGGTACGACCACGTCTTCCCCTCGCTCCTCGGCCTGGTGGAGGACGGCCTCGCCGACGCCCACGCGCGCCGCACCACCGGCGGCCTTCAGCGGCGTGAGGCCGTCGCCGTCGGCGCGCGGTACATCCAGGCCAAGATCGCGCTCGAGGACGCGAACAAGGCGCGGCTCACGAACCGCGCCGCGCAGATGGACCGCCGCGCCGCGCAGGTCATCTCCATGAGCGAGAGCAGCGTGTTGGGCATGGCGGCGGTGGCCACGGCGCGGGGCTTCGACCCCGGCGCCGTCATGAGCGACCTCGTCTACAGCTCCCCCGGCACCGACGTCATCGACGTCGGCAGCGACATGGTCAACTCCGAGGTGATGAACTCGTTCCTCAACGTGGCCGACATCGCCGGCACGGGCGTGGTGAGCGAGGCGGCGCTGCGGCGCATCTACGACGCCTACGCCGCCACGGGAGCGAGGATGCTGACCCAGAGGTGGCACGAGCCGCTGGCGAGGATGTGCGCCATGATGTACACGTGGCACATGCTCAACGACCGGCACATGTTCCTCCGCCGCGCGCTCCTGGGGTGGCCCAAGGCCCGCAAGTCGCCGGCGACGCCGCAGCGCGAGGCCGACTTCGACGAGGTGTTCGACGCCGACTTCCGGACCACCGGATTCAGCAGGCCGCTGGACCCCGAGTACGCATGCGACGGCGGCGAGGAAACCTGCAACCACGTCCGCCGCTTGCTGGACCACCACCGCCACAACGACGACGAGGAGGAGCTTCTGGGCGCGCTGTGGTGGTCCCTCGTCACCGGGCCGCTGGAGTACGTCCGGCAGGGCAAGGTGGACGAGGAGCGAGAGCGCCACCTCGCCGAGACCTTGCGGCTGCAAATGGCGCAGCTCTTCTCCAAGGGTCTCGTCCTCCAAATGCTGTGGCTCGTCGCGCATGCCAAACACCACGCCTGGACGGTGAACTACCTGTTTGAGGCCGCCATGTTTGGCAGCATCCTCGACGGCGGCGCTTTGATCGGCAAGCTCGACCGGGAAGACGGACCCTGCTGCAGAGGATGACCTACAATATCAATATTAATTTCCCACATCAGTTAATGAACACTGTGAATGTTATATACAATAGTATGTACTACTCTTCCATCTTATTGCTAAAATAATTGTAATAGGTTTTTAGTTCATAGTTATTGCCACATTTCCGAAACACCATGGTGTTTAATGTTCTCTATGTTGTTACATATACAGCTAGTGTTGTCTCTATTCTGGTCACTACATTTTTTATCGTAGTTTCAATATTTTAGTTAATCACAATAACATTTCATCATCTAAATTATCTTTTCTCATCTCATGGCACCACCAAATTCTGCACACCAGGCCGGTTATCAACACACCTCCGTAGAGTTGTGGTACTAATAATGTAATAATGAGAGAAGTTCATATTAGAACCTTAAACTAGCATCAAAGTCTAAAACATAACCATGAACCACAAAAGCCTCTAATTTACAACCCTCAACCTTCATAACCAAACAAGAAACAATCCTGGGGTGGTTTTTGATCAGATTTGATTAGTCAACAACATCCCACTCAACGCCTACTCATCCGTCGTATCACTACAATTCAGAATCTTTTGGGGCCCTTAGTATAAATATTTATTGCTGTATTACATATTACCTTAAAAAAAATTCTCCTAACATTCTGAGATCCAAAATCGATAATGATAGTATCAATATCAGTTTCATCAAGCATTTTTTCTCAATGCATAAAGTTGCTAAGCCATTTAACCTCTCTTGCGACATTGTAGATCTCAAGTAGTTCTTCAATAATTTCAAGTTTGAAAATCCGATACGCAATAGAGATATTAGGATAACAATCTGCTTCTTTGACAAACTCAAAAATCTCCATAGCAAACAGTTTCTTTGCGTGTTTTGAAAAAACTAACCATTTCCTATCAGGCACCTCTCCATTGCTCATTTTTCTTGAGTAATGGCTCACTGGTGGAAAAACAGGCTTCCGTCCAGCCCCATAAGTCGCGAAGCTGTAGGAACCGCGACTAATGGGACCCTTAGTCGCGGTTCTGGAGGTGAACCGCGACCAAAGGCCTGGGCCCAGGGCGCTCGGTGGCCAGCTGGTGCACGTGAGGGGCTTTAGTCGCGGTTCGCCAGGACAACCGCGACTAAAGGCCTTCGGGCACCTTTAGTCACGGTTTGCCAGGCCAACCGCAACTAAAGCCCCTCCCCTATATATACCCATCCAGCAGCCAACACTTAGCCATTTGGAGCCATTCTCTTCACAAGTGGGTGTAGGTTTGCTTTTGGTTCCTCTTATGCACATAAGGTGTTTGATGAAATGCCCCAAGAGCATGAAACAAACATGACATGAAGTGTTGGAGCCACACTCCTCGGTCGCGGTTAGCAACTTGAACCTTTGATGTGTCATTGATAAAATATGCATGTGTGTAGTTCATTGTTTAATTTATATTGTTTGTAGCTAGTTAGTTTAACAAATGCATGATGGTTAATTATATATTTTATATTATAATAATGCAGATGAATCGGCAATGGATGTACGGTAACCGACTCTCCGGCGAGTTCACTACGGGTTTGAAAGATTTCCTCGTAGTGGCTAATGCGAACAAGCGGGGGGGTTTTGTTATCTGTCCATGTGTTAACTGTAAGAATCAGAACGGTTACTCTTCCTCAAGAGATGTTCACATGCATCTGCTTCGGCACGGTTTCATGCCAAGCTATAATTGTTGGACCAAGCATGGAGAAAGAGGGGTTATAATGGAAGAAGATGAAGAAGGGGATGATTTCATCGATGAAAGCTATCTTGCTCATTTCGGTGATACTTTCATGGAGGATGCTGAAGGTGAAGGGGAAGGTGAAGAAGAGGCACGTGATGATCCCGTTGATGATCTTGGTCGGACCATTGCTGATGCACGGAGACGCTGCGAAACTGAAAAGGAGAGGGAGAATTTGGATCGCATGTTAGAGGATCACAGAAAGGCGATGTACCCCGGATGCGATGATGGTCTGAAAAAGCTGGGCTGCACACTGGATTTGCTGAAATGGAAGGCAGAGGCAGGTGTAGCTGACTCGGCATTTGAAAACTTGCTGAAAATGTTGAAGAATATGTTTTTGATAAAATTTGATACCACTGATGTGTCCCAGGAGGCCGGCTAGTGTGTTGCTGCATGTGCGGGGAAGTTGGGTTATGCCCTACGCCCCCGATACCGGGCTGCTATAGCGTCATACGCGTGTACCACCTCCTCATCTATAGTTCTGCTCAAAAAAAAAACCTCCTCATCTATAGCGACCGTGTCTGGCCATTGTTTTTTATCAGTGTCTGAATTGTTGATCTGCGCTGATCACTTGTCCAATGATCGTCGATAAACACTGCGATAGTTCGCATGCACGAGTTATCCGACGTGTCTAAAAACTAACTCATATTAAGGACGTCCCCGTACACCCTCTGGTTAGCTTCTAGCTTTTCTACCAGCCGCTGCCGCCTCCTTTGCCCTAGCCACGCACCAGCCGCCGCCGCCGCCTCTCATCGGTGCTGTCGTCGATCCGCCTTATCTCCGATGGCCTTAGGGTCATGATAATGTGGTGAATCTTAGCTTTTACAGGTGGGAGACTTTAATTTTAGTTGTTTTTTAAAGATTTTTTAGGGTTTGTGTCTTGCTCCAAAAGACGAGATGGTGGCGTCTCCGTGAAGAAGGAATAAAGGTCTCTCCGCCTAGCCCCATCCTGGTGATGCATCTAGCATCCTCGGTGGGCGTGTGGAGGTGTGTTTCCGGCGAATCTGTCCTTGGTGGATTTGCTCGGATATGTTCGTAGTTTGTCTACGTTTTTGTGTCAGGTTGGATCCTTCCGATCTGCGTTACTCTTCAATGACGACGGTTATTGTTCCGGTGTGCTGGTTCTATGGGGCCTTAGCACGGAGACTTTCCGACTGTCTACTACAACAATTTTTGACATGCTCCGATGATGGAAGGACGATGACAGCGACACGTCCTCGGCTTGCTTCAGTACTTGTAGTCATACACTAGGTGGTCTACGAATATGGATGTAATTTTTATTATTTCTGATGTTCGTTGTACTGTCATGATTGAAGATGAATAGATCGAAAAAAAAAATCACAAAAAAAAACTAACTCAGATATTTACACAATGCATAATACGTACGATTGCTACGTTTTTTCCTCAAACACATGGTTGGGTTGGACCACGGAAAGCACGATTTCTTTCATGAATCACGTTTTCTCCTCCAGCCGTGGACAAGTCTCCACCGATGCTAATCTTCAGAATGTGGTTTTGAGGCTGCAATACCAACCAACCGAGCAGCTTCCGCTCATGTTCCGTCCATATATACCTCACCGGCCAGCCATATAATATAAATACGATCGACCTCCACAAGCTTGCAATAAGCTAACAAGGAAGGAACTCATCATAAGCTGCCGGCCATGGATGGGTGGTTAACCTCCGTAGCCATGGAGGGGTGGTTAACCTTCGTAGCCGTATTCACCCTATTCTATCTCTACCTCTGGCTTCTCAAGCTCGCCGGCCGTCGGAGCAACAGCCCAAGAAAGCCGCAGTTTCCTACTGGATCATGGGCGGCTCTCCCGATCATCGTCAACACCATCACGGGGTGGTGCTCCCGGCATGGGCCACTGATGCGCCACAAGCTCGGCGAGACCATAACCTTGGCGGTCTCCATCGCTAAGGAGGTGGGGAGCCTCGTCCGCTCCGTCGTGGCCACTGCCGGCGAGGTCTGCCAGAAGGTGGCGGCACTAAGCAACGATGTCGTGATGCTGACGCTGGCAGTGACCGGCGGCAAGTTGGAGACGCAGGAGGAGTGGACATATATACCTTCGCGAGGCCGACGAGGATCAAACCTTTCTTGAGGTTCTACCCGAAGGTTGGCAGGTTGGTGATGCACATATATAGGTCTCGTGAAGCGTAGAGTGTTTCGGGAATGATCAAGCAAATGTATGGCGTTAAGCAATGCACAGAGATATACGGGATAAGCATGTCACGTGGTAAAGCTTTTTTACAATTGAACAGGTTCATATTTTCAAGATTGACGTGTTCTTAGAAAACAAAAGAAAGGAAAACGGCCACACTCTACCCGCAAAAAAAAGAAAAAAAAAGTATGACCTGTTTTTTTTAGATAAAACGCCCCACTTTATCGATCAACTTTAACATTAGAGTGAATACAAGTGGGGTTATGAGGATGGATAAGCCACAAATGGCGACCTCTAGGGAGACCAAGGGACCATCACACTATTCGAAGTTTGAATTGCGCAGCCTGATCTCCTTGCTTATCGCTTTCTGTTGGTTTTCCTCATCAGCCTGAATATCATGCACCACTGTTTGGCTTTCATAAGAGACCATCACACGGTTCATGTTTAGGTCCGCAACAAGTGCCTGACCTTCTCTGCAAGCCAGGGCATTTAGGACCGATAGATTGCTGATTCCCGGGATAACTAAGGCTGAGGAGCCCAAGTAAATTCCGTTCGCATCTCAACATATAGCAGCAACTGCTCCCGTGGATCCATCTGACGTGAGCCCACCTGCGACCATGATCTTGGTGCAGCCACCGGGCGGCACTCTCCAAGAACTTGATGTATCTGAACGCCTCCTCGTTCGAGCTACATGTGATAACGGTTCCGCTGCGGTCAAGCGTGGTGTTTTCCTGTTTAGGATTCCCAGCTCTGCAATGAAACTATCCACAAAACAGTGAGTAGCATGAGGGCTTTGGAAGGTCTTTTCATGGATGGCTTTCCTCCTAGCTGTCCACACCGCCCAAAGAGTTACCACAAGTCGTGTAAATTTTGAGGTTTCTAGTCTTTTATGGAGAGCAAACAGCCACAACTTTGGATTTGGCTCGAGTGTATCCGCTATTACGTACCTCGACTATGTCTTCTCCTGCCAGCGCCCATACGCATCGAGACATTGAACACTCCAGAAGCGAATGTTTCCAAGAATCTTCCACTCTGCACAAAATACAGTTGTCTGTTACCGCCATATTCCGGTGTTTCCTGACATCCTCCGATGGCGGTGAGTGTCTCGCAAGCCTCTATAGGAACATTTTGATTTTTGAAGGAATTTTTAAACAACAGAGAGCTGACCAACCAGACCGTTCCTCCCTTTCCCGGGATGAAGAGCTTCTCCATGAAAGTAAATTCTCGCTCTGAGTTTTGATGTTATTCAACATATTGTATGCGATTTTTGATGTTTCTTACATCAAGAGTCTGCAAGTGCTCTAGATCCACAACTTTGCCAGATATCTATAATACTCTTGTACCCCTCAAGCTCAAAAACTTGAGAAGATACAATTTGTATATACATCTCATGTGCCCATTCACCAGGGCCTTGCAATCTTCCAGGTCAAGTACCCTCAGCGATTTGAATTCACCTAGACGATTGAGCGGTTTTCTGAGGCCGAGGCCATAGTGCTGAAATGTGGTCATTGATCGGATATGTTTTACCTTCATCATCTCAACGCAACGTACCCCATGATGCTGCTCGCCATGGTCGTTTCCATGTAAGGAGAGGCGGCGAACCTTGTCGTGTCCATTTGATATTTGTCTGTATTGCTGCCCAACCAAGGTAACAAAATTAGATTCCTTGGATTTGGACACCATGACCTCAAGGATCATGTCATGCACTCGACACCCCTCTACCTCCACTTCTCTATAATAAGTGTAAGAGTATTCAGTACACATAAACTTGAATAGTTGAATCATATTTCTACTTATCAGTTGATTCAAATATTCTTCTGCAGACTCCAACAACGTGAAACCTTGGTTCTCTGTGACCAAACATTCAGCAATCCATCTGTATAGCAACCTATCCTTGGCAATCACATAACTCTTTGGGAAAATGCTCAGATACATCATGCAAGCCTTTAGATGATGAGGTAAGTAGTCATAACTCATAAGTGAGTGTGATCAACTGCCTCATCCCCCCAAGGGTAGGGTTGCTCTACATCTGAGTACCCATCGATGTAGAAACTCTTTGCCATGACTCTCTGCCCTTAGCCTCCCTATAGCTTGCAAGAAGGCCAACGATGCTGGCGATGGCCAACGGCAACCCACCACAGTTTTTCAAAATAGTTTTGACATCTTCCTCCAGTCCAGCAGGGGAACCAAATATGAAGCCAAATACTCTCTTTAGGAACAGTTCCCTACTATCCTCTGCATTTAGTGGACTCATATAATAGACAGAGTCCTCTAGAGCACAAGCCGCATGGGCCACTGTTTCTATCCGTGTTCTTTTTCCTCCACCTCTGTCATGATGCCGAGCTCTAGGATCTTGTGAGATAGAGGCTGATTCGTTGGCGAGCAAAAGAGAATACGACCACAATCGGGCATAGCGGCTTCCCAGGCAGCGATTACGGGTAAAATCTCTCCTCATGGGGGGTTGTGCAGTGACTTGTATCCCATGGAGGCCATCACTTCTGGCCGGGTTCATTGTCGATCGAGGCGCTAAGCCAGGGAGGCGAAGGGTGGTCTCCTGCTCCATCACTGATCGATGATCCCTTGTACGTACATCATATGAGTATGAGGACTGAGTGGAGCACCGGCCAGGAAGACTTGGCGGATGAGGGTCGTTGGTGTAGACGGATGACTTGCCTTACTGGCTGTAAGCTGCACTCAAACTTCTTGGCTACCGGAATCCCTAGAGCTAACAAAAATCAAGGACGTCCCATCCAACCATCAAAGTAGTTTTAGACTAGGTTAAACTCACATATTTCATCGGGTTTTTATAAAAATCATCTAATTTATATGAAATGCGTTCAGATTATGTAAATTAGCACTTAAAATAGTTGTATACGTGAATTTCCCCCCATTAAATTGGTAGGCGAGATAAACATTTATTTTGTTTAAACACATATTATAAAAGTCGCGATGCAGCATTAGCCGTCATTAGCAACTAAATATCTGTATTATAAAATACATAAAGTTTCAAATCAGTCGTACACGTGAATTTTCTTTTCCGTTATAGAGGATCCTTTTTTCGTTCTCCGGCATGTCACTCCGTCTTCTGCACGTTTATATTCAGATTTCTCGCATTGGGCATCTTTCATATTGGACCACCACTGGGATATTATGTTCAATTGACAGGCTGAATACACACACAGGTAGCTAAGTGGGATTCACGCATCCACACCACTCATTAGGATTAATAATGAAACAGAGAGGGGGATTCGTGATTTAATCTGATTAAATTGATAGTTAAATTAGTTGTACAGGTGAATTTGCCCTTCCCCGGATTAAACTGGTAGGCGACATAACCATTCCTTCTGTTTAAATGCATATTATAAAAGCCACAATGCAGTATCTTTTATTATAAAATACATACTGTTTTAAATTAGTTGTACACGTGAATTTTCTTCTCCATTATAAGGGATGTTTTTTTGTTCTCCATCTATCACCTCGCCCTGCCTTTCACACACATATATATATATAGATTTCTCGTATTGAGCATCTTTCGTATTGGACTATCAGCAGGGATATGACCGAGGACAAGCAGTCCCACCTTGACCAACCAACCAACATGCAACAATTATGCTCATACCAACTTAGAAAATTTGTTCTTACCAACTTAGAAAAATTGTTCTTGAAATATGTTTTATAGTTTCCTTGAATGTAGATGGAATATAATTGAAGATGAAACAAAATTATTCCTTTTACTTAAGTTGTTAGCTCTAGCAGCGTCCTACAAACAATTTAATTTGATTTCCTTTTATTTATCTCCAACGTTGCACGTTGTTTGAATTCCAGCCTATATATTATGCATCAAAACAAATTATTTTGCTCTTCTTCCTTTATTTTTATCTATAACATCACACATCGTTTGAATTTCTATATATATACATATATATGTATCATCACCAATCTAATTTGCTGAATTCGTTCCATTATTTATCTGTAACATTGCACGTTGTTCGGATTCCAAACCATATATGCATCATTACCAATACAATGTGGGGCCTCTCTCTTTTAGTTGCCTTCTTGTTGCAGGACCATTAGCCTTAAATTTTTGGCACGAAATGAGAGGTAGGTGATGTATACCATCCTTTATCCTCGTTTTTCGAGAAAATTCAGTTGTAAAAAATTCAGTTTATCCATTGTAAATTCAGTTGTAAAAATTAAGGGTGCTCTTAATATATTATTATAGCATCCTTTATCCCCGTTTTTAATTATCACATCATATATATGCAACGTGTCTTAGAATCCGTTTAATTAGACCACCACCCATTTTAATCACAGGTTTATATGCATGTCCTCTTAGTCATGGAACATCTTAGAATATGCTTAGTAGTTCCAGCCTCTATATATGCATCATCATTGATTTAATTTAATTTTCTTCCTTTATTTTTCTATCACATCGTACTATCTCTTACGATTCCAGACCATATAAACGGGTCTCTCTCTCTTAGTTGCCTTCATGTGGCAGGACCATTAACTTTAAATTTTTGGCACGGAACGAGTGGCGGGTGATGATGTCAACAGGGATGACATCAGCTGGGGATGGTATCTAGAAAAACACAATTTCCTTTATTAATAGATAAAGAGTTACAAACACTGAGTATGGTTGCCCTCTAGCTAGTACTATAAATAAAGGAGGGATCTCAAAAGCTAACGAAAATAAAGGACGTCCCATCATACCATTAAAATAGTTTTAGACCGGGTTAAACTCACGCATTTCGTCTAGTTTTTATTACAATCATATGGTTTGCATGAAATACGTTCAGATTATAATGTGGCAGTTAAAATAGTTGTACACGCGAATTTCCCCCATTAAATTGGTACGCGAGGTAAACATTTATTTTGTGTAAAAGTGTATTATAAAAGTCAGGATGCAGCATAAGCCATCATAAGCAACTAACTATCTTTTATTATAAAATACATAACGTTCGAAATTAGTCGTATACGCTGAATTTTCTTCTCCCTTATAGAAGATCCTTTTCTAGTTCTCCATCTGTCATCTTGCCCCGTCTTCTCTATTATTCCTGCCGCACGTTTATATTCAGATTTATCGTACCGGGCATCTTTCATATTGGACCACCGGTGGGGACATTATGTTAAATTGACACGTTGAATAACTCACGCTGGTAGCAAGAGAGGGATTCACACATCTACACCGCTCATTAAGATTAAATCCAATTAAATTGGTAGTTAAATTAGTTGTGTACATGTGAATTCCCCTCCCCCGGATTAAATTGCCAGGCGAGATAACCATTCTTTCTTTTTAAATGGAAATATTATAAAAGCCTCAATGCAGCACTAGCCGTTATCAGCAACTAACTATCTTTTATTACAAGATACATAAAGTTTTAAATTAGTTGTACATGTGAATTTTCTTCTCCGCTAATTTTTTTTGTTCTCCATCTATCACCTCGCCCCGCCATTCACACGTTTATATTTAGTTTTCCCGTATTGATCATCTTCCGTACCCGACTATCAGTAGGGATATGACCGAGGACATGTAGCCCCACCTTGACCAACCAACCAACCAACGGGCAACACTTACGCTCATACAAACCTAGAAAATTTGTTCTTGAAATCTACTCTATAGTTTCCTTGAATGTAGATGAAATATAACTGAAGATGGAACAAAATTATTCCTTTTACTTAAGTTGTTAGCTCAAGCCGCGTCATACAAACAATTTAATTTGCTTTCCTTTTATTTATCTGCAATGTTGCACGTTGTTTGAATTCCATCCTATATATTATGCATCAGAACCAATTTAATTTGCTTTCCTTCCTTTATTTTTATCTGTAACATCGCACGCCGTTTGAATTCCAACCAATATATATGTATCATCACCAATTTAATTTTCTTTCCTTACTTTATTTTTATCTGTAACATCGCACGTTGTTCGGATTCCAACCTATATATGCATCATCACCAATACAAATGGGGGTCTCTCTCTTTTAGTTGCCTTCATATCGCAGGACCATTAGCCTTACATTTTTGGCACGGAACGAACGGTAGGTCATGGCATCAGCAGTGATGACGTGAAAAATATAAAAAAAACACAATTTCCTTCATTAGTAGGTATATATATGAAATTTTGCACAATTTTTATATGGACATACAAGAAAATTCAATTGTAAAAACTAAGGGATCTTTTAAAATAATATTAGCACGCCGGTTATCCTTGTTTTTAATTATCATATCATATATATGCAACGTGTCTTAGAATCCGTTTACTTAGACCACCACCCACTTTAATCAGGGCTTCTGTGCATTTCCTCTTTGTCATGGAACAACTTAGGCCATATACAATGCAGGAAGCTAACGCCCAGATGCTTAAGGAAAGAGAATAGTCTTGCTTCTTGTAATATTTTAGTACCTACAATGGGAAAGTGCTTCAGTCGAGTGCTTGGACTGATTTAATGCATGCATTGTTTCAACCGAAAGCCTCGAAGCACCTGTTGGCACCGGAAGCAAAAACTAGCACCTGTTGTTGTTTTGGAGCACCCGTCCAAGCGCATGATGAAAATAAAATCCGGTTTTTTTTCTCTAAGCAGCGGTGTAGGCACCTGCGTTGTACAGGGTCTTAGAATCTGCTTTAGTAGTTTCAGCCTACGTATATGCATCATCATTGATTTAATTTGCTTTTCTTCTTTTATTTATCTGTAACATTGTACTATGTCCTTTGGATTCCAAACCATATAAATGGGGTCTCTCTCTCTTACTAGTTGCCTTCACGTGGCAGGACCATTAACCCTAAAATTTTGGCACGGAATGGGTGGTGGGGATGACGTCAGCATTCATGACATCAGCAGCAGCGGGTGGAAAATCTAGATGAAAACAATTTTCTTTATTAGTAGATCTAGGGTTTAAGTTTGCTGCATCCTTCTAGCAGTAGTGTTCTAGCTAGTACGAGTACTATAAATAAACAAGGGATGTAATTTAAACGTGAAGTGAAGTGAGCAGCTCTCTCGGTACAAAGCACCGATGACAACCAAAGCCCTAAACCCATACGGGCCGCGCGGGGCTGAGGGAATTCGCACCGGAGCCGACGTGGCAAAGCTGACTGTACCGCGGATGTGGCATTATGTGAAGAGAAAAGAAAAAGGTGAAACGCAAGCGACGTCGTGGGCGGAGCGGCGCGTTCACACTAGAACCGAATCGTCAAGTGGTATAAAAGGCTTCGCCCTAACCTCTCCACCCTCACGCTCTCATTCTCCCCCAATTCGGCAAATACCACCTCTCCACCGCCCATCCTCTCCAGTCTCCGACGAGCGCAATGTCGGGAGCCCTCAAAGCGGCGGAGGCAAGGGTCAAAGCGGCGGAGGCAAGGGTCGCGGTGGCCAAGGCGGAGGTTGCAGCGGCGGAGGCGGAGGTTGCAGCGGCCACCGCCCTAGTGGCGGCGGAGGAAGCAGCGGCCGCGAGCGTCGTGGTGGCCGCGGACATTGCCACCGCCGCGGTCGCCGACGCAGGGCCATCGGAGAAGCCCCAGGTGAGAATCTTTAGAATCATCGGTGGTCGATTCCTCTGCTTTTTTTTGTTAGGGTTCTTATTTTGTAGTTGGATTGACCCCAAATTTTCTTGCGTGAGCGTAGCGTGCGGGAACGTTAGGGTTTCGTATTGTGCAGTTGGCATTTACTCAAACTTGCTTGCGTGAGCGTCGCCGGCGGGGACGTTAGGGTTTTCCCGTTATTTTGATGACTATTGTTCTTTATTAGTCGACTGTACTTTTGTTCAGTATTAAGCCCTGATTGGATTGCTGGTTTGGTGTTAGTAAGTTAACTTTGCTTCTTGGATTTGAATTGTTGTATGAACATATATATGCATTTTTTAACTGAACTTGTGCAACTTAAACCTGGAAAGATTATGTGCTAGTTTGGTTAATCCATGCTTCTAAGATAACTGAATTAGAATGAAGTTAATGGATTGAAGATGAAAGTTGGTGAAGAATATCTCCTAGGCTCTGTTTACTTGATTTATGTTGTTCCTCCCTTGAACTTAAGGAAAGTTATGTTTCTTTCAATATCATGTTTATTCAACTTGTTGAGATGCATGCCTGATTGTGGTGTTTCAGTAGTGTACATGTTTATTCATCTTTATTCTTCCTAATTGGTTAACCCATGCTTCTGACAGTTGTTTCTTTCTTCCACTTTGTTAATTAGTGGAAGCATTAATGTACATCCTATTATTGGAATTCTCTCTATTTTGGATGTTCAATATCATGTTTATTCATCTTCTTGAGATGCATGCTGGATAGTGGTCTTGGATGGAATAGATATGCATTTGTTTGAATCTGAACTTGTGCTAGCTAAACATTAAGATTATGTGCTACTTTAGTTATGGCATGTTTGTGATATAAAAGAATTTGAATGAAATGATATTGAACAATGGAAATAGATATGCATTTTTTTAACCTGAAGTTGTGCAGGTTAAACCTGAAAAGATTATGTGGTAGCTTGTTTAATTTATGATTGTGATATAACTGGATTTGAATGTAATGAAATTGTTGTTTGAAATAGATATGCATATTTAAAACCTGAACTTGTGCACAATTGTGATATCTTAGCTCCCATGGAATGAATTGCTCATTGTCATGTATACTTTCATGCCATGCATTTGTATGCCATGATATCTTAGCATTTACCATTTACCCCTGTTTTAATTTTATTTTCTCATTTGATTCAATATAATTGATTCCATTGAACCATACATGTAATCCTAGATTATGTATTGATTGTTATATCTGTGTATCAGTTATCTCTGCTTTAATTATTGTTTCATAATAGCTATTCACATCTATTTTTAAATTAGCATTTTCCATTTAACCATGCTTTAATTATCCTTGATTTTGCTATTTATAATTTAGATCTTTGCAATTCAAATCCATTTATAAATTATATCTTTGCAATTGACACCCATTTTTCAATTAGATCTTTGCAATTAACATCCATTTATAATTGCAGATAACCAATTAGTTTGTTCGATCATTCATATGAACTGTGCATGATTATACATCTTTTCTTTATTAAAAAGTGTTCCATAATAGTTAGGACAGTTATATATTTATGTCATCAGTAATTAGATCTTTGGAAATAACATCCATTCATAATTGCAGATAACATCCATTTAGATTTATCAAATTGACATTCATTTATAATTGCATATACATCCATTCATTTATATCTCCTCCTCAAATTTAGATGTTTGCAATTAACTCCATATGAAATGAGCTAGGACAGTGTACATCCTCTTTAACAAGTGTTTAATAATTTTATGATAATAGTGTGCTATAATATAACTTGATTCCCCATGTTCCTGAAACAGGTTGCCAAGAGAGGCGAGAAGAGGAAGCATCCCTATTCTGACTCGGAGAGCAGCGATGATGATCATCCGGTGAGTTTGTTAAAACATGCAGGTCATCTTATTGTCCTGGTCATGAGATGGATGATGGATGAATACTAAAAATTTTCATGTCTGTTTGATGCAGGATTTGTGCAGTACAAGTTTGTATATGACTCTGAAGGGGAGCTGCCTGACGTCGAGAAGTACAACTACAAGTCCTTCACGGCGCAGGTGGAGGCCCAGCTCTGGGAGGAGGGCACTAAAGCCTACCTGAAAACGGATGGTCGCTACTATTGCAAGTTCCACACTGCAGGCATGAATGTCCCTAGGGACGGCCTTAGGACTGGACTGCTAGCACATGTCAGGGCTGTCGCTAGTGGTGCTGGTGCTAAAAATCTTCGCGAGCAGGGCCATTATGCTGCACTCCTGACTGTGCTTACGGAGTACGGCAACTAATATGTATCAGCTTCTGGATGGATGTGTAGTGACGTAGTGGTGAACTATGTAGTCGTAACAAAGTACTATGTTTATGTGTGGTTGTTGGCAACATTAAGCATGATGAATGCTGAACTTATTAATTAATGTTAGCTAGTATGTTCTAAGTTCACTGTTTGGCACATATTTGTATGTTGGCATTAGACTTCATCTCAGCATTCTAGATTACATTTTGATTTAAATCATATCATTTGCCATTTTTTTGCAGTAGAGAATCAACTACAAGTCCTTGATCTTGTGTTTAATTTTTTTCCAAAAAATCATATTTAGGTAGACAATTGGTTATTATATCTTCGAAAAGTTCTTACTTTAAAAAAATTACAAACCTTAGTACAATATGATAGTTTGAACCAGTTCATTTCAAAAATGCATATATATGTTCAGTCAAAAATGCATATGAGCCATGTTGTAAATATGTCTCATGATATTTCTTCCAAATTTGGCACATTGGTGTATTGTGGCATGTGAAACAATGCCATGCAACTTAGGTTTCAATTTGTCTTTTAAAAAAAATTCAATTTTTTTGCCCTTAAAGAAGCAGCATTTTGTGAAGGGGATGCATCAAATACTTGCCAAAGGTGCAACCAGGCAATTTTCACACAAACTAGATCATAATTGAGGGATGCTGTCCAAATTTTATGAATTTTGTCCATGTGTAGCTAATTTCCCACATTTAATGGAGTTTTGCGATGATTTTCCTAGATTAATTCAAATTTGAACTACAAGTCCTTGATCTTGTGTTTAATTCTTTTCCAAAAATTCATATTGAGGTGGGCAATTGGTGGTTATGTCATAGAATGTTCTTACCTTTCAAAAATTTCAAACCTTTCAACTAATTTACTTGGTCTCAAATTTGGCCAGTTTTTGAAAAAAATCTGAAAAATTGAAAAATAAGTCAAAAAAAGGATTACCCTTGCATGGAGTCATCATTTATGTACTAGTGTCCATGAAAAATTGTAGACATGACTTTTGATAAACATTTCAAAATGTTCCTTCACAAGGAGGTCCATGAGTCATGAACATCTATAGGGTTTCAAGTCAAAGTAGGTAGTTTGAACCATCCCCAAGTCATGTTTGATGACATTTCTCCCAAATTTGGCACATTGGTGTATTGTGGCATGGGAAACAATGCCATGCAACTGAGGTTTCAATTTTTCTTTTAAAAAATATTTTTCAATTTTTTTGCCCTTAAAGAAGCAGCATTTTGTGAAGGGGGTGCATCAAATACTTGCCAAAGGTGTAACCAGGCAATTTTGACACAAACTAGATCATATTTGAGGGATGTTGTCCAAATTTTATGAATTTTGTCCATGTGTAGCTAATTTCCCACATTTAATGGAGTTTGCGATGATTTTCCCAGATTAATTCAAATTTGAACTACAAGTCCTTGATCTTGTGTTTAAATATTTTCCAAAAAATCATATTGAGGTGGGCAATTGGTGGTTATGTCATAGAAATGTTCTTACCTTTCAAAAATTTCAAACCTTTCAACTAATTTGCTTGGTCTCAAATTTGGCCAGTTTTTGAAAAAAATCTGAAAAATTGAAAATAAGTCAAAAAAAGGATTACCCTTGCATGGAGTCATCATTTATGTACTAGTGTCCATGAAAAATTGTAGACATGACTTTTGATAAACATTTGAAAATGTTCCTTCACAAGGAGGTCCATGAGTCATGAACATCTATAGGGTTTCAAGTCAAAGTAGGTAGTTTGAACCATCCCCAAGTCATGTTTGATGATATTTCTCCCAAATTTGGCACATTGGTGTATTGTGGCATGGGAAACAATGCCATGCAACTGAGGTTTCAATTTGTCTTTTAAAAAATATTTTTCAATTTTTTTTGCCCTTAAAGAAGCAGCATTTTGTGAAGGGGGTGCATCAAATACTTGCCAAAGGTGCAACCAGGCAATTTTCACACAAACTAGATCATATTTGAGGGATTTTGTCCAAATTTTATGAATTTTGTCCATGTGTAGCTAATTTTCCACATTTAATGGAGTTTGCGATGATTTTCCCAGATTAATTCAAATTTGAACTACAAGTCCTTGATCTTTTGTTTAAATCTTTTCCAAAAAATCATATTGAGGTGGGAAATTGGTGGTTATGTCATAGAAATGTTCTTACCTTTCAAAATTTTCAAACCTTTCAACTAATTTGCTTGGTCTCAAATTTGGCCAGTTTTTGAAAAAAATCTGAAAAATTGAAAAATAAGTCAAAAAAAGGATTACCCTTGCATGGAGTCATCATTTATGTACTAGTGTCCATGAAAAATTGTAGACATGACTTTTGATAAACATTTCAAAATGTTCCTTCACAAGGAGGTCCATGAGTCATGAACATCTATAGGGTTTCAAGTCAAAGTAGGTAGTTTGAACCATCCGCAAGTCATGTTTGATGATATTTCTCCCAAATTTGGCACATTGGTGTATTGTGGCATGGGAAACAATGCCATGCAACTAAGGTTTCAATTAGTCTTTTAAAAAATATTTTTCGATTTTTTTTGCCCTTAAAGAAGCAGCATTTTGTGAAGGGGGTGCATCAAATACTTGCCAAAGGTGCAACCAGGCAATTTTCACACAAACTATATCATATTTGAGGGATGTTGTCCACATTTTATGAATTTTTTCCATGTGTAGCTAATTTCCCACATTTAATGGAGTTTGCGATGATTTTCCCAGATTAATTCAAATTTGAACTACAAGTCCTTGATCTTGTGTTTAAATCTTTTCCAAAAAATCATATTGAGGTGGGCAATTGGTGGTTATTTCATAGAAATGTTCTTACCTTTCAAAAATTTCAAACCTTTCAACTAATTTGCTTGGTCTCAAATTTGGCCAGTTTTTGAAAAAAATCTGAAAAATTGAAAATAAGTCAAAAAAAAGGATTACCCTTGCATGGAGTCATCATTTATGTACTAGTGTCCATGAAAAATTGTAGACATGACTTTTGATAAACATTTGAAAATGTTCCTTCACAAGGAGGTCCATGAGTCATGAACATCTATAGGGTTTCAAGTCAAAGTAGGTAGTTTGAACCATCCCCAAGTCATGTTTGATGATATTTCTCCCAAATTTGGCACATTGGTGTATTGTGGCATGGGAAACAATGCCATGCAACTGAGGTTTCAATTTGTCTTTTAAAAAATATTTTTCAATTTTTTTGCCCTTAAAGAAGCAGCATTTTGTGAAGGGGGTGCATCAATTACTTGCCAAAGGTGCAACCAGGCAATTTTCACACAAACTAGATCATATTTGAGGGATGTTGTCCAAATTTTATGAATTTTGTCCATGTGTAGCTAATTTCCCACATTTAATGGAGTTTGCGATGATTTTCCCAGATAAATGCAAATTTGAACTACAAGTCCTTGATCTTGTGTTTAAATATTTTCCAAAAAATCATATTGAGGTGGGCAATTGGTGGTTATGTCATAGAAATGTTCTTACCTTTCAAAAATTTCAAACCTTTCAACTAATTTGCTAGGTCTCAAATTTGGCCAGTTTTTGAAAAAAATCTGAAAAATTGAAAAATAAGTCAAAAAAAGGATTACCGTTGCATGGAGTCATCATTTATGTACTAGTGTCCATGAAAAATTGTAGACATGACTTTTGATAAACATTTGAAAATGTTCCTTCACAAGGAGGTCCATGAGTCATGAACATCTACAGGGTTTCAAGTCAAAGTAGGTAGTTTGAACCATCCCCAAGTCATGTTTGATGATATTTCTCCCAAATTTGGCACATTGGTGCATTGTGGCATGGGAAACAATGCCATGCAACTGAGGTTTCAATTAGTCTTTTAAAAAATATTTTTCGATTTTTTTTGCCCTTAAAGAAGCAGCATTTTCTGAAGGGGGTGCATCAAATACTTGCCAAAGGTGAAACCAGGCAATTTTCACACAAACTATATCATATTTGAGGGATGTTGTCCAAATTTTATGAATTTTGTCCATGTGTAGCTAATTTCCCACATTTAATGGAGTTTGCGATGATTTTCCCAGATTAATTCAAATTTGAACTACAAGTCCTTGATCTTGTGTTTAAATCTTTTCCAAAAAATCATATTGAGGTGGGAAATTGGTGGTTATGTCATAGAAATGTTCTTACCTTTCAAAAATTTCAAACCTTTCAACTAATTTGCTTGGTCTCAAATTTGGCTTGTTTTTGAAAAAAATCTGGAAAATTAAAAAATAAGTCAAAAAAAGGATTACCCTTGCATGGAGTCATCATTTATGTACTAGTGTCCATGAAAAATTATGGACGTGACTTTTGATAAACATTTGAAAATGTTCCTTCACAAGGAGGTCCATGAGTCATGAACATCTATAGGGTTTCAAGTCAAAGTAGGTAGTTTGAACCATCCCCAAGTCATGTTTGATGATATTTCTCCCAAATTTGGCACATTGGTGTATTGTGGCATGGGAAATCATGCCATGCAACTGAGGTTTCAATTTGTCTTTTAAAAAATATTTTTCAATTTTTTTGCCCTTAAAGAAGCAGCATTTTGTGAAGGGGGTGCATCAAATACTTGCCAAAGGTGCAACCAGGCAATTTTCACACAAACTAGATCATATTTGAGGGATGTTGTCCAAATTTTATGAATTTTGTCCATGTGTAGCTAATTTCCCACATTTAATGGAGTTTGCGATGATTTTCCCAGATTAATTCAAATTTGAACTACAAGTCCTTGATCTTGTGTTTAAATATTTTCCAAAAAATCATATTGAGGTGGGCAATTGGTGGTTATGTCATAGAAATGTTCTTACCTTTCAAAAATTTCAAACCTTTCAACTAATTTGCTAGGTCTCAAATTTGGCCAGTTTTTGAAAAAAAACTGAAAAATTGAAAAATAAGTCAAAAAAAGGATTACCCTTGCATGGAGTCATCATTTATGTACTAGTGTCCATGAAAAATTGTAGACATGACTTTTGATAAACATTTGAAAATGTTCCTTCACAAGGAGGTCCATGAGGCATGAACATCTATAGGTTTCAAGTCAAAGTAGGTAGTTGCAACCATCCCCAAGTCATGTTTCATGATATTTCTCCCAAATTTGGCACATTGGTGTATTGTGGCATAGGAAACAATGCACATCAGGTATGAACATCTATAGGTTTCAAGCCAAAGGAGCTAGTTTTTGAGCAATCCCATGGCATGTTTGTGATATTGACCCCAAACTTGGAGCATTGGTGCATGTTGGCATGGGAAACAATGTCATGCAACATTTGTTTCATTTTGTTTTTAAAAAATTCATTTTTTTTTGCCCTACAGAAGCAACTTTTTGTGAAGGAGGTGGAAGAAATAATTGCCAAAAGTGCAACCAGACAATTTTCACACAAACTAGGTCATATTTGAGGGATGGTGCCCAAATTTTATGAATTTTCTCCATGTGTAGCTAATTTCCCACATTTAATGGAGTTTACGATGATTTTCCCACAATAATTAAAATTTGAACTACAAGTGGTTGATATTGTGTTTAAATGTTTCCAAAAAATCATTTTGGGGTAGAGAATTAGTGCTTATATCATAGAAAAGTTGTTACTTTTCAAAAAATCCAAATCTTTCAAGTAATTGCCATGCTATCAAATTTGGCCAGTTTTTCATAAAATTCAAAAAAATTGAAAAAAAGTCAGAAAAACAAATCCCATTGCATGGAGTCATCATTTATGTACTAGTTGCCGTGAAAAATATTAGACTTGAGTTTTCATAAACTTTGGAAAATGATCCTTCACAACGAGGTGTATCAGGTATGAGCATCTATAGGTTTCAAGCCAAAGGAGCTAGTTTTTGAGCAATCCCATGGCATGGTTTGTGATATTGACCCCAAACTTGGAGCATTGGTGCATGTTGGCATGGAAAACAATGTCATGCAACTTTTGTTTCATTTTGTTTTAAAAAAAATTATTTTTCTTTTTTTTCCCTACAGAAGCAACTTTTTGTGAAGGAGGTGCAAGAAATAATTTTCAAAAGTGCAACCAGACAATTTTCACACAAACTAGGTCATATTTGAGGGATGGTGCCCAAATATTATGAATTTTCTCCATGTGTAGCTAATTTCCCACATTTAATGGAGTTTACGATGATTTTCCCACACTAATTCAAATTTGAACTACAAGTGGTTGATATTGTGTTTAAATGTTTTCCAAAAAATTATTTTGGGGTAGATAAGTAGTGCTTATATCATAGAAAAGTTGTTACTTTTCAAAAAATCCAAACCTTTCAAGTAATTGCCATGCTATCAAATTTGGCCAGTTTTTTAAAAAATTCAAAAAAATTGAAAAAAAGTCAGAAAAACAAATCCCATTGCATGGAGTCATCATTTATGTACTAGTTGCCGTGAAAAATATTAGACTTGAGTTTTCATAAACTTTTGAAAATGATCCTTCACAACGAGGTGTATCAGGTATGAACATTTATAGGTTTCAAGCCAAAGGAGCTAGTTTTTGAGCAATCCCATGGCATGGTTTGTGATATTGACCCCAAACTTGGAGCATTGGTGCATGTTGGCATGGGAAACAATGTCATGCAACTTTTGTTTCATTTTGTTTTTAAAAAAATCATTTTTCTTTTTTTTTCCCTACAAAAGCAACTTTTTGTGAAGGAGGTGCAAGAAATAATTGCCAAAAGTGCAACCAGACAATTTTCACACATACTAGGTCATATTTTAGGGATGGTGCCCAAATTTTATGAATTTTCTCCATGTGTAGCTAATTTCCCACATTTAATGGAGTTTACGATGATTTTCCCGCAGTAATTCAAATTTGAACTACAAGTGGTTGATATTGTGTTTAAATGTTTTCCAAAAAATCATTTTGGGGTAGAGAAGTAGTGCTTATATCATAGAAAAGTTGTTACTTTTCAAAAAATCCAAACCTTTCAAGTAATTGCCATGCTATCAAATTTGGCCAGTTTTTCAAAAAATTCAAAAAAATTGAAAAAAAGTGAGAAAAACAAATCCCATTGCATGGAATCATCATTTATGTACTAGTGGCAATGAAAAATAGTACACATGAGTTTTGATGGAGTTTAAGATGATTTTATCAAAATAATTAAAATTTGAAATAGGGGTAGTTGCCCAAATAATATATGGAATAGACTTATTTTGAGCGGTACATGCAATTGTTTTTTTATCGTGCCGTCATACGTACTTGGGCCAGCCCAACCGCGCACCACAATCTAGGGTTTGTTGCCGATATGTCATAAAGGTAGGATTTCGTTCCGCAAATCACGTAACCACGTAATCCACGACCCCTCGACGACCTAGAGCGCATCTTGGTCATCTTCAACACCTCCGCCGACAGACGACCATCACGATCTTCTCCTATAGTCGTCATCGGAGACCGCATACGCACATGGATCAGGTATGTTCTCGTCTTCAGTAGTCCGCTGTCGTACACTAGATGATCCTCCCGATGTCTCCTATTTTGCAACCATTAAGATGTAGGTTAACCTAATTATCCTGGCGTTGCATAATGATCTTGAGACAGGTGGTGATGTCTGCTCGGGCTCATCGTCTTAGTGCTTCTTGTTTGCCGGGTGGAAAGCAACACATAAGAGGTACGTATCATTCATAAAATACGTATGCATGAAATTCAGTTAATTGTACTCCTCCTGCTTACGTTCGATTGTGTTTTCTTAAGGTCCTGGAATTAATGACGAGGAAGACTTTGAATGTTTCTGCCAGTACGGCAACCGCGTATCGATGGATGATGCAGAAATTGCTACACTCAAGGCGATGGTTGATAAGCACCTGCCAAGAAAACCATTCTATGTGTGCACAATGAATAAATCAAATATAGTCAAAGGCAAAGGAAAAATGGTAAAGATTTCATTTTCACTACATATGACTTGTCACATATACATTACTACTTCAGGGATTGACATAGAAAAATTCATGATGCATGCAATACTTTTCGAAGAGCTTCAGCATGCAGCACATTGTACCACATCTTCAACTACCAGGATTCATTCAAGTCTATTCCAATAATACAGAACTACTGAAAGTTAAGGTTGTAATGAGCAAGTCAAAGGTGAAAGGAAAACTGACAAGTGGTGTCATGTTAACAACAAACTGGATGGAGGTTGTGAAGAAGATTGATATGAGAGTTGGTGAAAATTATGTGTTTTGGTTCCGAGGAAGCCGGGATGGTCTTAAGCTTCTTGTTTATCATCTCTGAAGTCAACAGTGATAGCATACATTATTCGAGTCACTTAGTTGAACCAATTATGCGAAAATATGAAACACTTCCTATGGGTTATGCATTTTCTACATTTTTTTTACTCCTGAAATGCCTGTAAAACGCCCAGCAGCGACAAATCTTGCCACATTTGTTCAAAATGGTTGAAACTTGGCATGTATCCCTTAAATGGCATCAACAAGTGACCACCGAAATTTGGGATAATTCTGAGTTGGTCAAAAAAACCACTTGTCTAAAAAGAGGGTCCCAGACTAGCCCGGAAGGCTCCGTATCGGAACACCTCCATTTTTTCACATTCATGAAATCAACCCAAATTGTTTTTATGGACTCACATGATCAAAACAGCATGAAATGCACAATTGTATGCAAATTTTACATTATTTACACATAATTCATTTTTCCGGTCGAAAAATCCCGGAAAAATGGCCCCCGACGTTCTACCCCCCTAGACTTTCACTCACGGGGGTAGAGGCTGGTTGGTTAAAGCTCCTACATGACAGGAAACAACTTATGAACACCCCAATCCATCATGCACCCATGATGACCTAATGTGTGCATCACCGCGCACTCCACACCGGAACCTTTCTCCTACGGCTTCCACTTTGTGAAGCAAGTCCATCTTCAAACACTCAGAATGATCCAACTTTTTTGCACGGCTTAACTACACCATACCAACCACACATACAAAATTCCAAACATTTCCTATGGGTTATGCATTTTCTAGTTTTTTTTCCTCCTGAAATGCCTGTAAAACGCCCAGCAGCGACAAATCTTGCCACATTTGTTCAAAATGGTTGAAACTTGGCATGTATCCCTTAAATGGCATCAACAAGTGACCACCGAAATTTGGGATAATTATGAGTTGGTCAAAAAAACCACTTGTCTAAAAAGAGGGTCCCAGACTAGCCCGGAAGGCTCCGTATCGGAACACCTCCATTTTTCACATTCATGAAATCAACCCAATTTTTTATGGACTCACATGATCAAAACAACATGAAATGCACAATTGTATGCAAATTTTACATTATTTACACATAATTCATTTTTCCGGTCGAAAAATCCCGAAAAAATGGCCCCCGACGGTCTACCCCCCTAGACTTTCACTCACTGGGGTAGAGGCTGGTTGGTTAAAGCTCATACATGACAGGCAACAACTTATGAACACCTCAATCCATCATGCACCCATGATGACCTAATGTGTGCATCACCGCGCACTCCACACCGGAACCTTTCTCCTATGGCTTCCACTTTGTGAAGCAAGTCCATCTTCAAACACTCAGAATGATCCCAACTTTTTTGCACGTCTTAACTACACCATACCAATCAGACATGCAAAATTCTAAACATTTCCTATGGGTTATGCATTTTCTACATTATCATTTGAAAATCAATTTGTTTTTTAGATTAACAGAAAATAAGTGTTTTTTCACTGGGCCGCTACGAATAGGGGCAGCCCACGCGGTCGACGCCTGGTCTCACTGCCCACGGTGGAAGCAGCCGGGCCCATCCTGCATGTGTGATATATACGGTAAATTCGGTAGGTTGCGTCTTTCACGGAGGTCGTGCGACGTGATAACCTAAACACGCTCCTACTAGATCCGATCCACCTCTCCAAACCCTGAGTCCACAGCAGTATTCTCCGTCGTCGGTGGTCATAGGCGGCAACTCCGCACGTCGGCGGCGACCTCTGTCGGTGCTCATAGACAGCAACTCCGCACGTCGGCGTCAACTTCATCGAGCGATCTGTATGTTACCCGCCCTATTCCCTCCTCCTAATCCACATGTTTCGCCGTATACGTATGTTTGGTTTAGGAGCAGTGTTGGTTTAGTTCGTATAGCAACCAATTCATAAGCCTTGAACCTGTGCGATCTGGACATGAAAGACATATTTATTTTAGTTTAGTTAGATTAGTTTAATCACTCCTCTAGTTTAATAGATGTGATATGCATGCAGCTGTAGCATGCGGTGCTAGCCTCATAAGCCTTCATTGCCTTTTTAATTGCCTGCATTAAAAAAGGATCACTGTTAATACAAGAAATTTGAAGCTCATCCTCTGCTTTGCACCTTGGTCGGCCCTTCACACCGGAACGTAGGTACTATGTTTTATTTTAGCACATGTAACATGGACAATTTTATGTGTTCATGCATCATGTATTTTTTTTTGCAGAATGGAGGACCCTCTCGGGGAAATTGCTTGCAACGTAGAGAAGTGGTGTAAACTAGTTGCATCTATGACTGTCGACCAGCGCGGCAAACTTGGAAGCACATCACTGCGGTGTATGATGCAGATACCCCCAATCAAGATGCGAACTACTTTTCTTAGCTATATGTTGGAGGCCTATGAATTATCCTCTGGGAAATTCATCATTGAAGAACGTGTTGGCGAAATTTCATTAACTTCAGTTGATGTTGAGTGCATCACGGGGCTTAACAATACAGGACTGAGCGCCTCATCTATCTTAGATGAGGAAGGAGTGGTGGCAAAGGATCGTATCCCACCACACTTTCTGAGCAAAACAACTGGCAATATCAATATCGACGACTTGATCGAATATATTATGACAAATGAAGCTGCAGATGATGATTTCGTTCGTATGTCCGTCCTCGTGCTACTGGGGACAGTGTTGGCGCCATCAGCTACTAAGATTGTTCAGAAGCAGATGTACGCGTTAGTTGAGGATGTTGTGCGGATTAATAAAATTAATTGGAATGCGTTCACACTAGGTTATCTTATGGCTAACATCAAGTTTGTCAAGAAAGGTAGAAAGATTAGGCAGTGGCCGAAAGGGAACTTGCCACTACTGCAGGTACACTATGGTTTTCCATCACATGAAATTCCCAAATGCATTAAAATTATGAATCTAAGTTGTATTGTTTTTTTGTATGCAGTATCTCTATTGGGAGAAGGTGCAGCCACAGGACGAGCCTTCATTAGCTATGGGTGTGTCCTCTCGTCCCCTTATGAGGAACTGGACCGAGGCGGCCGCAAATAAGCGAGATACATATGACGCCGACAATGGGCGTGGTGTCGGTCTTGGCCGTGTGAAGGTTATGCGTTCTGTGCAATCCATACTTATTTTGTGCATATAGTAATTCATACCTACTTACTAGTTTCTGAACGTTATTAATCTGCAGATTGAAGATAATATAACGGAGGAGTATAGGAATGAGCCATCAACAAAGTCACCTCATCTTTCTAGGCACAAGGGACACTCTTCGAAGAGACAAGTCCAGCCGCGTAAGACTATCGTCAGAAAAGATTCACAAACTGATATTCTGCTCAAACAGCTCATCCAGGAGATGAGGGACTTTAGAGGAGACATCCAACTTATTCTTCAGGTGAAGCACACGATATGTTATGAAGATTGTAGATGCAGTTTTTCAATTGAAACAACACATGACTTTCATTTTCAATTGCAGAATGTTCTTTCAATTATGAATAAGACTGGCGTCGCATACAAACCATCAGCAGATTGTTCGTCCCAGGATGTTAAAGACGAGGATGTAGGCGAGTCTTACCAGAATCGCCCCGGACATGGGCAAGTCAAACAAGAAAAAGAATTTATGTACAAGCCGGGAAGTGAGTCGCTTGAAGAGCAAGAGAAGAATGCTTGTTATATTGCACCTGTCAAATTAGAACCCAATGCCATGAAAGACTTTCTCACACCTGCCAAAGAGAAATATAAGATAATGCAGAAAGGATGGGAAGGCAATGGCACTCCCGAAGATCCATGGACTTTGCATGATGAGGAATTTCCTTACGCACCGGACGGAGGTTTTAGCACATAGCACCACTTGTTGGGGCTTTTTTTGCGCAAAACCACAACTTTTGAATTTTTTTGCAGAAAACACCACTATTCGGGGTAATCACTTGCGAGAAACACATAAAATGTTATTAGCATGTTTAACCTCAAATTAGCAACCTGGTCCTACCCATCTGAACGACACTACCACCCAATTTTCCGGAAGATGCAAAGGCGGTTGCTTGTTCCATGCGAAGATGTAGCCAACCATGCTAAATTGAATTGATTTTTTTTTTATGATTTTTTTGGAAATTCGGGAAATATGTTGCAATCCAAAATAAATTAGGAAAGTATGTGCATATCGCTTGACCGTGCGCCAACAGGCCGTTACGTCCACGGGCCGCCGACTTTGCATGCAGGCTGCTGTCGTTCGACCGTCCACCAACGGCTACTTTTTATTTTTTATTTTTTGTGATTCGTTATTCCTTTTTACATGCCATCTTTAAATTCATGCACAATTAACATAAATCACATATGCTCAAAAGTCTCACATATAACTAATAATATCGGTCTCGTACATAAATAAATTGGATACATAAATATTTCATATGTAGCTAATAAATAGATCTGATACATAGCTGAAAAATCTCACCCAACTGTCGTCGCGCAGTACACCGACAGCGCAGCTTCCCGTTGCCACGCACGCGTTTGTACTGCTATCGGTTACTAGAGCAACGACTACGGTGTTGTTGGTACATAGTACAAAGAGAGGCACATACTTTTCAATTTTTTTTAAAAATGGCATTTATTTTCCGAATTTCTGTAAAAATCAATTGAATTGACCATGATGTATTGAATTTTGTTTATTCAAATTTTATGGGCTACTTCCAACAATTATTATCTGTTTCCAATTTCATAATGTATGATTTGAAAAACAATCAAACTGTGCAATGGAAACATACCATACAATGATACATATGTTTGAACCATACAATATATAGAATTTGGAAGCGTAAGACTATATACATAAGGCTCAACAAAATGTCAAGCATATTTGAAAAGATTAACCACACTAGTGTTGGCAGATAGCTACTGTCCCTGCCCATTACTTCCTAATGGGTGGGCCCAACTTGTTAATTTAGGGCTAAACACACTAATAACGTTTTATGTGTTTTGTGCAAGTAATTACCCCAAATAGTGGTGTTCCCTGCAAAAAAGAACAAGAGTTGTGGTTTTGCGCAAAAACAGCCCCAACAAATGGTGTTAGGTGCAAAAACCTCCACCGGACGTGCCTATCTCTTCACCGGAGGTGCAGAAAGAGATATTGGAAGCCGCCCTACGCACGGTTCGTCGCGGTGGTAAATCAGGCGGGAGTAAGAAAGAACATGAAAAACGGCAGTCTAAGGTACCGGTTCGCTATGATTCATATGTGATTCAAAAACCTGTAAAGCGTCAGACTCGTAGTGGTATCAAGAAAGGTACTGGCCATGACATTATTATTAATTGAGGAGTGTTATTAATTTATCTTTGTTGCATATATGAGATTACTAACGAACAACATATCACATGTCTTGCAGGTTTGTTTGGCACGGAAAATGATATGCCTGAAGGCTCCTCGGCGCTATCACCGGTTCTTATTTCTGCGGCGGTGCACTACGTTGAAACAGTGGCAAATCACAAGGACCATGCGGACCTAGAGGTTTATGTGAATGCCCATAATGATGCAGTGGACTGTAGAAGACTTAAGGCTATCCTCCACCATAAGTGGTTATCGGAAAATGTAAGTCATACTGTTAACTACTACTAAACTAGTCTCTTCAAAATATTGATTCCGTTGACAAAAACCGTTATTCCTTGCAGGTTCTTGATGCTTACATTGCGGATTTGTCTCTACGTGTTGGAGATGACCGGCACTTATCTACGGCATGGAGGACAGGATTCCTGTTAAGGAAGCATAAAAATGGGTATAAACCTCGAAAGTCAAAGCAGACCATTCCTGCTGAGAAGAACGGACTTGTTCTAAGAGTTACAGAGGAATATTTCATCCGTGACAAGGTAAACATTGCATGTACGCACAATGCACAACATGTACATGGTAATAATGAATGCTAATAAATTGATTTCCCTCCCCATGTGTAGGCATACTTCCCGCTGAATATAGCCAATACTCACTGGGCGACTGTTGTTATGCATACACGAAAGGAGCAGTTCCAAGTTCTCGACTTTCTATATGAATTAAGTCAGATACAAAGCGTAGTCAATGAACTGGTATGATTTTATGCATCCTTTTGAATGCCACCTATCCTGACGTGTCAAATCATATTTAGTTCCAAGTCCGACAATATGATTTTATGCATTTTACTTAAAGTTCAAAATATTTCAGATAACATCCATCGCAGATGACATACTGGACGCAAACATCATTTTGAATACCAACTATCCTGACGTGTTAACATGGCCAATTGTACAAGTTGATGATATGCCAAAGCAAACAGATGAGTGAGTTTCTGGTGCATGTTATTATTTGCGTTATAGCAAGGATAGTGAATTAGCATAACTTATTTTTCCAATAATTTTATTGCAGTGACTCGTGTGGACTTTTCGTGACGGAGTGCATGGAACACTGGGATGGGGATCGTTGGACTGCAGAAGTAAACCAGGTTCGTTTTTGATGGATTCGTAAACATCTACTTAATTTGTTCCTTCATATATAACTGTCCATGTTTTAAATAAATATATATTTTTGTAGGAGAAGGGATTACATTGCATTGCACAATAATTAAGAGCACACTCAGTTAAACTAAAAAAATGTATTTTATTTGATTTCTCATAAGTACAATAATTGAGATCGATTTGAGCAGCAGATCGATTTGTTCACATTCAAACTGATCATAGAACTAACATTACAATAAAAGGATCGAAATCCGCCATGTCCAACTGAGAGGTGGGGTATGGAAGGAAAGGGGGCGTGTGGGAAGGACACAAAACGTGCGGCCAAGCGAAACTGACTTGCACAAACCAATTCCCCCCCTTCCTCCTTCTTCTCTTCGTGCCGCCGCACTACACCACCATGGATCGAGATCCGAGAGCTGTGCTGCTGGCCGAGAAGTTTGCGGCGGGAGATCCAGTGCGATTGCGGAAGGCGCTGGAGGTGTGCTCTTGGTTCTCGAACATGCAAGACCTGTACCGGGAATCGGTGGTGGCCATGGTCAGGGCGAATCCGTCGGAGTTGACCCGCATGTTTCCAACAAGAAGAGTGCAGGCGGTGCAGGCTCTGGTCTGGGCCATGGAGGAAGCCGCATCTGCGGATCCAGAACAGAGAGAGAGATGGAAGGAGTACAAATCCAGGTGCACCATATGGGGGAACTCAGCGCCTGGCAGCTCCCACAGACCGATTGTGGTGGAACCACAAGAGGATTTGGAGGCGCCTGGGTGCTCTCGCAAGCCGATTATGGTAGATCAGGAGATGAATCTGGAAGAAGACATGGTGATGCTGAGTGGAAATCTGCAGAAGGTTCCGGTGAGGGGAGAGGCGGAGCTGCCAATAGATCTGGAGAGCTGGGAGAGGATGAATCCGTTGATCGTGGATGTGAAGATGGAAGGAGAGGATGCAGTGCAGGAAAGTTCTGGTGCTGGAAAGAAGAAGAGGATTCAAAGTGCAGTTCGTCGGGATTTGGGGGGGAGTACAAGCTCTTCCCGCCGTTCCCCACGACTGACGGCGGTGGGACCGCGTCGCTCTCCGCGGCTGGCAAAGGGGGCCGATCAGCCGCCCCGCTCTTGAGTTGCTCCCCGGCCGGCAGCCGATTCTGGATGCTGGCAGGGGAGAGCTCTAGAGATGATGTACATAGCTGCAATGCGAGTAAGTTCCATATCACTGTTAATAAGTATCTTAGTCATTCTTGTGGTGCTAGAGATGGCGTTGATCTTAGTGAATGCAATGGCAAATACAGTAAGAAAATGCTTAAATCCTTAGATAGAAGTTGTGTGCTGGTAGAGATTTCCATTGGCACCATGTTCCCTCCAGAGGGAAATCTGGAGGGCTTTTATTAGTAGTTAATTATACCACTTAATGGGAGACAATATACTTGGAGAAATAACCAGGAAATCCCTACCTTTGAAAAATTGGACAGAGTTCTATGTGATGTAGAATGGGATGATAATTACCCCTTAACCATTGTATGTGGGGTTGGGACAGAGCTGTCTGACCATGTTCCCCTTTTTGTTTGGTCTGGAGATTTACCTAGAATGGACCCAATTTTTAAATTTGAAAATGCTTGGCTAATCAGAGAAGGCATTGATGAAGGCATTGCGTGGTACAGAGATCTTAAAAAACTAATTCTAACTCAGCTAGATGAGATAGATAAAACAAGTGAATTATTTGGACTCTTAACAAAAACAGGAGATATACTGTTAAGTCTATGTACATGTATCTGGTAGAAGATGGGGTCACCTATCCACAATTTTTTTTGGAAAGTAAAAATTCCATACAGATTTTTTTTTTCCTATGGCTAGTCAAGAGAAATGCGATCCTAACAAAAGATAACCTGATCAAAAGGAATTGGCAGGGGAGTGCTTGTTGTGTTTTTAATCACTTATTTTTGGAGTGTTCCTTGGCAAAAATGATGTGGACCATCATGAGGTTTGCTTTTAACATTCCTAGAAAACCCTGAAAATGTGGAGGATTTATTAGGACCCTGGATCAATAGGTTCAGGGGGAGTTTCAAAAATAATATCCTAGTTGGAATATCATCTATTCTTTGGACTATTTGGAAATTAAGAAATAAAGCTATTTTTGAAAATGACAAAGTCACTGATCCCAGTGTGCCTGTTCATTTCGTGGCTAATTTGATATCTGATTGGTCTGTTTTACAGACAAAACCACAAGACCAAAGGGTGGTTCAGGAGGGATACAAGACTAAAGTTGGAGGAGGAAGAAGACAGTGAAGATGATGACTAAACCGTCGATGCTGAAACAACCCCAACAGTTGGTCCTGTTTTTGGGATGCCTGTTCTTTATTTTGCTCTCGTTGGCAAAAATTTCCCCCTGTAATGCACTCATTATACTTCGCTTATCTAGTTTACTTATCTGCCATAGAAGGCTTTCTAGTTGGTAGCTTTTGCATCATGGGTAGTGAGCACATGATTTGGAGATGGTGGATGGGTTCCTGGAGGTGCAATCCTCTATGTCCTCATACTCGAAAAATGGGGGTATCTGGTTTCCTTTTTATTTTCTGCTGCCTGTAATATCAAGACATATGATTTCTTTTTATTAAATCGGAAGGGTACCCTTCTTTTGTTCAAAAAAAATTACAATAAAAATGACACAAGGAATAACTTTATGCACTGCCATATGGACCTGGCCCAGTGCCATCAATCTTGCCTCGCCAAGTATTGAATTTGTGCTTGCGGCTCAGGTCTTCACCTTCTCCTGGAAGATAATCGTCATGCAAATCTTCAACTAGCAAAGGACCATGATCAACGACCTCCTTCACATGAATGATAACTGAAAATTCAAAAGTTGCACGGTCTCTTGGAGAGCTGGGTACAGGAGGCGAATGCAAATTCTCATCGTCCGAGTCTGGCTTCCATTCTTCATTAGGTGGTGCAGGAATAGACACAGTCAACACCTTGGGTACATCACTAGGATTGTGTAGCCACGCAGTTAAGGGCAGCACCCACTTATCACTAGCCGGGAGCATTTGTATTAGCTCACCGTCCACACCAGAGAGGACTAAGTTGACAGTGTCATGATCCCAACACTCTTCTGGGATCCCCTCCAAACTGAGCAGAGCCTTGTACTTGAAATACACCTTTGTACCACGAGATGATCGATGCCACCGCTGGAAACTAACCCAAGCTCCTGCGCACTTGAACTCCTCCAACACGTGAACCACACGAGTGCAGTCGGCCTCCGACTCGAATTGCAGGAAAAAGTTATATGATGGGCAAGCAACCTGTATCTTCACCCGACGGACGGCGCAGTGAGCATCAATGGCCGCAGCCAGTGCGGCCGGCGTCGCCAGGACACGAGCATCTCCAAGCAGCGTGGCATACAATGCACAGTTGCGGAACTCCTTCTCCAAAGCAGCCATGCCAACCGTGCGCGCAATGACGGGACGCCCACGGGCAGGGCGCATCTCTGGCTCGCCGCGCTGCCATACTTCCTGCGGGAACACGCGCGAGTCGGGGATGCAGGGCCAGGGATCCGCAGGCACACAGTCATCGGCGACAGGTCCTTGCGAAGGGACGGCGCCGCGTCTCCCTTTTTCGCCGCTAGTCATCGCCGCGTAGTAGATTTAGAATTTTGGATCTTTAGGGTTCCGGCCCGTTATTTTATGTATATGGTAACCACCGCGCGCGCCTGGTCGCCTGCAGTCACCGCGCGCGCGTCACGCCAGAGGCGATCACGCCCCGCTCGAATGGCCCCGCGGGCCAGGCCTGGGACGGGGACGGCTGCACATGTGCATGGGCCTACGGGTCCCGCTTCCGTTCTGTGCACGTGCCTGCCGAGACGGCCTATCCGAGGAGGATCCTGGCGTCTGATCCAAGGCGGATCGTGACGCATAATCAACACGAGATTACCGCCAGGAACAAAATTTTGTCCTGGAAGATTTTTCATGTCATTTCAAAAATATTCAAAGCACTTATATTTGGTGATGAGAAATGCACATCATTTTATGTAACAATTCTGAAAGCATTACACTTATTCTGTTTGTCGCAATACCATATTGTATGAAATACATCTTATTAAAAACATAGGTAGTCTTAGTAAAATGCTATTGCATGTCCACCAGCAATGCAACTCTTCTATTGTTGTAGCTCTTCCACAATCCTGGACATGTAAAGAAAAAAGGTCAAGCACTTATATATTAGTATTGTCAAATTGGAAATATTGATTTTTTTGAATAAAGAGAACAAATATTTCTTACTTCTGGTTTAACTTGCATCTCTTGCTGCGTCTGTTGTGTCCTCGCTCTCTGCAAGCGCCGCACCGGTTTTTCATCTCGTCGAATGATAGTGGTCGGCCATTTTTGGTCACAACGAGGTTGTCATGCACTTGTTTACTACTTTTCTTTGGAGCACCTTTTGAAGATACTTTAATAGGATCCCCAACTATAGGTAGGATGCTTTCAGTATTTTCTGTATTTTTCCTTGCAAAACTACTCTGCCCAGCTGAGGCTGCATCATACTCATAGCTCTTAGTATTTATGTCCCTTAAACTGTCTTGCAGCTGTTGGAACAACGCCGGGTGTCTACATGAAGCATGCAAAGCTTGTGACACTAAAACACTTACCTGGCTATATCTCATTCGTTCAGCTGCCCCAAACCAACCAAATGCAAACAGGTCGCTCTGCCGCCTAGCAGGCATGCCGCTCCTGGCATCTTTGAGAATCGACGAAGAACAACACATTTCGGTATCTCAGTAAATTTGAGGACCTTCAGTACGTGGAGAATATGCTTGCAAGGAAGACCCTTTCGAACCATCCTTTTGCAGCTGCAACTAATCACATCATCTAAATTTGTAGGTCTATATTGCACGTAAAACTTACTCTTGTGGTTATTTCTCCATGCCACCAAGAACGTCACCGACTCTCCCCCAATGCTTCGTTCTAAAATTTCTATGCCGCTGATTTTCTTGAGCTCATCTTGCAACATGTAAAAGTTTGCTGCAGTGAATACTTTGGCAGCAGCTATCTCAAGTTCCTTGGAGCTAGTAACCGGCACTGGTAAAGTCTGTGAATCTGTGCAATCATCACGTGCCTCGTTCTCACGGATACGGACATTGGCAACCTCGAAGTGCACAGCCATATCCACTAGGGTCATTTCTCCGTCAAGGTGTAGGTGAAGACATGAGTTCAAACTTTCACTCCTTTGGTTACTTTTCATCCCTAACCAATATCCTCCGGCCAGATACGAGGCCGCCCACAGCCTCCTCTTCCTGTACATACGGCTTAACCAAGTTTTTGTGGATTTCGTCTGCCATTTCCTTACAAACGCGTGCCATATTTCCTCCCACATGTTAGTCGACGTGGTGTAGTACAACAGACTTCTGAACTCATTTAGTGACTTGTGACAAAGGTGTATCTTCATATTCTTTTCAACATGCCAAGAGCAAATACGGTGCCACACATCAGGTAGGACTTTCAGAATAGATTTGATCATCGCATTGTCGGCATCCGTGATTACACTCTTTGGCTTCCGCTGACACATTTCTTTAAGGAATGTTCTTAGCATCCACACATACGTCTCTTCGGTCTCATCTGAAACAATGCCACATCCAAAAACCGTTGTCTTCCGGTGATGGTTTAAACCAACAAAAGGTATGAAAGGCATGCCGTACCTATTCATCTTATACGTGCTGTCAAAAACCATCACATCACCAAAATCATTATAATCTTGACGGGATTGGGCATCACACCAGAACATTCTGTTCAGACGTCCTTCGGCATCTAACTCGTGCTCGAAAAAAAAACTGGGGTCATTCTTCTTCCGGGTCATCATAATACCTATGACAGTGGAACCATCACCTTGTGAAAGCAGCTTCCTCTTCTCCTTGGCACATGAGTTGTACAGATCTCGCCTGACGAACCCTACACCGCCGTACCATCCACTTTTGCCAATAAATGAATCCATGATCGCACTCTTTCTTACCCCTTGAGCTACCAAAGATTGTACCTCAGCTTTCTGGTACTCATTGATTTTTCTATGTGACCAAAGAAATGGTACCTCGTCCTGACTTGCTAGTGTGTGATTGTGATTGTCATCAAAACTTGAAACATACCAAACCATCTTCTCTTTATCAAATTTTATGGTAACATGCGCGTTGCATCCGCAACGAGACAGTCCTCTGAGCCTACGGGAGCGTCCCTCACCGGTACACAACTTTGGGTCACGTTTCCCTTCCTTTGAACATACATATCTCCTGAACCTCCATTCTCTCGAACCACCTTTGCTCCTCCGAATCTTATCCCTCCTAATGCTAAATCCATTATCTCTTGCGTAGTTGTTGCAGAACACATAAGCAGCTGGTTCAACAACAAAAGTCATTTGCATTATCTTCCATACAGTTTCCCTCTTGTCTTCTGCATGGCCTCTCATAATGACTTTTTCATTACTACCAACCTCTGTCACCTACACATTCAGAACATTTGCATTAATTGTAAGATGTTATTATGAATCAATCCATCCATTGATATGCATAACTTGAATTTTTTTTCTCAGCTACTGGTGAGGATGCATACCTCACTCATATTAACCGAGGACTCCCCTGAATCATGTGTGTCTAGTGTATCTTCTTCGTAACCACTCTCCATGTCGGAATCACCGTAATAGTCATTTGCATCACTATCTTCCGGAAATAGCTGAAAGTTTGAATAATTTTTTATCATTTCATCATGAGGATTGGTTGTTTATCACACATAAAATGATGTCAACATACCCCATTAATGTATTCCTCAACCGAAACCTCATTGTTGTTGTTCACACTGTCACCATCAATGTTTATCTACAAAAATCAATACAAAGCATGAGCCAAAATCACTAACTCAAAGAACATTATAACATAATAAGACATCGAAACATGAAACTCACATTAGCACCTTCCACGTCGTTCTCACGCACTGAATTATCTCCATACTCTGAACTAGAATCATCTGACGAGTATCCACTATCTGAACTATAGCCTGGCGAACTATTCAAACGTCGGTCATCTTCCTCGATATCGTTATAGATCACTGGGTCGGCCATTTCGTAAGATTTGCCGACGAGCTGGGTAGCCGACTATCTACGATCTTGAAAACCTAGCGACAAAGATTATCAGTTATACGCGGAGGGCAGGCGGTTCGATGGAGGCAAGAGGATGATGCCGCGATATGCTTACCTTGGTCCGCTGGAGGAAGCCGAGGAAGACGCAACAGATCACCGGAGACGAGAACGACGCCGCTCGACGACGAGTCCTGAAGGACGGCGCTATCTAGGGCAGGCTTCGATCACGGTGCGAGTAACCTAATTCATACGAGTAGCACGCGCGACAATCAGGTATACGCGGGGGACAGGCAGTTCGATGGAGTCGAGAGGATGATGCCGCGGTATGCGTACCTTGGTCCTCTGGAGGAAGCCGGGGAAGACGCAACAGATCACCGGAGACGAGAACGACGCCGCTCAACGAGGAGTCCCCAAGGACGGCCCTAACTACGGCAGGCTTCGATCGTGCGAGTAACCTAATTGATACGAGGAGCACGCGCGTGGTGGGGTCATGCGCCACGATGGCTTGAGTCGTGCGCCACGGTGGCTTGAGTCGTGCGCCACGGTGGCTTCCCAGATGTGGGTCGATACAGGGCTTGGGTATGGGCTAGGCGGGCCCGACGTGGGGGAAAAACGGAGTCTTAAAGTTTCGCCGGGGGGAGCACTGAAGCAAGCCTCTAATTTCCCACAGCCAAGAACTAGTTATATGAACTCCATATATGAATATTTGTAATTTTTGAGTTCACAACAAAAGTGAAACCATTACCGTGAATCGGACCAGGGTAACACCCGAGACACACGCCATCAAACTCCAAATCTGGCATGTCCGCACGTCGGAGGAGAAAACCACACCTGCAGATCACCAACTGCAATCTCAACACCAGATCTATCATCTTCCAAATGTCATCAATGCAGTCAAACATCTGTATTCGCTCCATGACTGGCACTGGAGCAAACACCGCCGCAACGGCGAAGCCCGAGGACATTGTTCAACACAGAGATGTCGTCACCACCACACCAAGCGTATGTCTATTCATCCGGCGACCCTCCTCACCATCGGCGACCAAAAAGACGCAGGCGGAGAGGAGAGCCGCCGTAAGAGGGCACTGAAAAACTGGAATTCTGCGGCGGCGGCAGCTAGGTTTCGATCTGCGGACGCGAGTTGTTTCTGTCGTATGTTTGTTACGCCATCCTTAGTGTAGCACCACGTGCGATAAGATTCGGTGGGATAATTTCGTTCGATGCGTGGAGGGGGTGTAAGGTGTAACAATACGACGTACAAAATCAACCATCACCATCGTAGACTTTGTAAAGATTTGGTTAAGTTCCAGTCGATTGAAACCTAAACACACCCATATTTTTTTACTTAGCGAAAAATGTATCCGTTGGGGTTAGTCACAACATAAAGGCAGCATATCATCCACAAAAGGCATAGTCCAGACCATCACAAGTAACAACAAAAAGATGAAATAGCAGGCTCACGTTACAACATACAAGCTGTTTTATTTGTCATTCCGGTTCACACACATGAAAAACGATAGTACAAATAAATAAATGCTCGATCGATTAAGATGCGCAGACACACATGAAAAAGGATACTAGTACAACAGAGTTCAGCTATAGGAGCAGTTCCTAAGGTGCATGCGCACACCTCACTGATACCAGTCCTCTACAACTTTGATATGTCTTGACTTGACAGTCTTAAGCTGCTTCACTGCATCTTTCATTGGTGGGTGGCCTTTCTTACCACGGAGCCTCACCTCTTTAAGGTTCTTCAAGTAGTCGACACCGTCAATTGTCATATGCATCTGCATGCCACGGAAGTCCAGTACAATCGTCTCGAGCTTTTCCATTGATCCTTCCACGAATGTGAGCTGAATGTAACACTCACATCCCAACAACTTGAGGGTCCTCAGCACAGGGAAGCTGTGTTCAGGTTCAGGGTCTGCAAGATCCAGCATTTGGTCGTCTTGGCACCTAATATCCACCAGGTGGATGCTCTGCAGGTTGGGCAACTTACCCAAGACGCGAAATATCTGGCCGCCAACAAGTTTTGTAGATCCCACTTCAAGCTTTGTGAGGTGTGTGAGTGTAGAGATTGAGTGCGGCAGTTCGCTAATGCAGCCAAACACACCAAGGCATTGGAGCAGCGGCGGCAGCTTGGAGACGCCAAGGAAATCCCTCAAACTGGTAGTATTACTCTCCTTCTTCTCGTACAGATTTAGCACTCGGAGAGCGCTTGCCTTGCTCAGGGAGGAGGCAAGCTCTTCCGAAAACCCATTATCCATACATTTTCCGATTGTGATACATAGCACCTGCAACTGTGGCAGCTTACCAATCTCTTGGGCAACCGATGGAACGTTGAGAAATCCCATGTCCACCTCGCACAGCGCCTTCATGTTCCCTAGCCCTGGTGGCAAAGTCCAGCTACTGGACCTTAGGCGCTTTAGTTTCCTTAGCTTTGTCACAGTTTGCGGCAGCTCACCGATGCCCGAGTGTTCCACATCAAGAGTCTCCAAGTGCTCTAGATTGCCAATTTTGCCAGGAATTGTTTTGACTTTTGTACCCCTCAAGCTCAAGAACCTGAGAAGATAGAGTTGGCAAACATCTCTCATGTGTTTGTCTCTCACGGACTGGCAATTTTCCAGGTCAAGTACCCTCAGCAATTTGAACTCGCCAAGGCGATCTAGCAACTTGTCAAGGCCATCACGCTGAAATGTGGTCAGTGACCGGACATGTTGTAGCTTCATCGCCTCAACACCATCAGTTGAATGATGCTGCTCTTCATGGTTGTTATCATGGATGGAGAGGCGGCGGACTTTGCCTCCATGTGGCATTCCTATGAATTGCTGCCCTATCAAGCTAACAAAGTTAGATTCATAAGATTTGGACACCATGACCTCAAGGATCATATCATGAACCCGGCACCCCTCTACCTCCACTTCTCTGTAATTTCCTAAATGAAACATAACCTTGTCTGGTTGAATCATGTTCCTACTTATCAGTTCGTTGAAGTATTCTTCTGCAACCTCCAACAAAGTCAAGCCCCGTTTCTCAGATACCAGACCTTCAGCAATCCATCTGTATAGCAATTTATCCTTGGCAATCATATAATCCTCCCGGAAACTGCTCAGATACATCATGCATGCCTTGAGATGATGAGGCAGGTAGTCATAGCTGACTGTAATCAACTGCCTCATCCCCTCGAGGGTAGGGTGGCTCTCCATATGAGAACCAATTGATCTAGAAACTCTATCCCACATTATTGTCTCTGTGCCCTCAGCCGAGCTATAGCTTGCCAGAAGGCTGGCGATGCTGACGATGGCCAACGGCAACCCACCACATTTTTCAAAATCTTGTCAATGACATCTTCAATCCCATTGGGGCAAGCATCCATGGATCCAAACACTCTCTTCTTGAACAATTCCTTACTAGCATTTGGTTCCAGGGGACTCACACGATGTACATAGTCCTCTGATACACTCGCTACCTTGGCCACCGCCTCTATCCGAGTTGTCACAATGATTTTGCTACCACAAAATTTTTCTAGCAATTTGATGCGAATAGCTTCCCAGGCTGGTACACTCCATACATCATCAATTACAATGAGACGCCTGGTTTAATTGGACATATACATAAGATAAGAGTTAGAAAATTCTGTGTGCACACAAAAGTAAAATTGGAGATAGTTGTTCAAATAAAATACCAACAAAATAAGGAGTTTGGATTCTTTTCCAAATGGCACTTTAAATTGTTGTCTGTGTGTTGCAATAGTGTACTCAGATGTTATATTATCTTTCTTTAAACTGAGGAAACAAAGGGCAGTGAATAGTGATTCTTAGTTCAAGTACCGTGGGGCCTTCATAAAAAAGGTTCAGCTTCAAGTGAAACAGTAGTGTGGACTGTGGAGAGGTCGAGAAAAATAGCACGATAGGAGGAACCCAGAAAAACTTCAAATTATTTTCAACCATTTCAAATTTTGTTTGTGTTCTCTCTACTCTACTAGTATATGATAAACAATGTATGAAGTGGTCATTGATTTATATTTTACAAATTTGCAATTTGCAATTGGAAATCCCTATTCAGCAATGTCCTACCCAGCAGCCATTCGCAATTTGTCGCTTGTAGTAAATCTACTAAAAGCTGGAAAACTTTACGGTGCTTTGTGTGTATTTTGAAATGGGTGCTAGCTAGCATTGGTGCACATGTTCTGAAGACTAACATTGTCCATGAGAAACTGATTATAAAGATGATGATGAGCAGAGTTCAAACTAGTGCTGTACTTGGTATATATAACTTGGGGATGGTAGTCTGTCTATACCTGGTATCCACCTCCATCTGGTTGGTTCTATGCTCATCAGCTTTGGTGAGCTGCTTGAGCACTTCTCCCAGCAGTTCCTCCATGCCCTTGTCCACATTAAATGCTTGTGACACGGACACCATCGCCTGGGAGGGGAAGTCCGAATCCAGCTGCCGACACAACTCCTTGGCCAGGGTCGTCTTCCCCAGCCCTCCGAACCCCACAATGGACAACAACAATGAGGCTTCTGTCATCCTCATCGTGGATCACCTCCTCATCATCATTGTTGGACAAATATGTGCATATTCGAGAAAAAAGCCCCTTATGGTGCGCCGGTCCCTTGACACCCCTAATCTTGTTGGCCAGGCCTTTGGCCTGTTCCGTGATGCCGACAAACTGATGAGGGTCGTCCGCACGGCGGAGGGAATTGGCGGAGATAGACGCCGCCGAGACGGGGGCCAAGAAAGCAGCTCTTGGCAGCGTGGCCTGGTCGATGTTGTAGCGAGCACGGCGTTCGCTGACGGCGGTGGTACGAACCAGCAGGTCCTTGATGTCAGCGGCGAGGGCGCGCTGCAGCACAAGCTTCTTGTAGGGATACATGGACATTCGCTTGGCACGCGAAAGCAGGTATCGGGCCCAAGCGAAGATGAGCTGCTTGCCGCCGGCGACGTCGACATTTGGTGGCCGTGGGAGTGGGCGGGCGATGCGCAACAAGTAGGTGTCGGTGCAGTCCTCGGCGTCGTACACGAGGTCGTGCACCTGATTCTCCCACTCCCGGACGAGGTGGTCGACGGAGTCCTGCTCCGCCTCGGAGATGACCCGGAGGACGGCGTTCATGGTGGCCAGCTCGTCCCGTAGTTGGACGACCTTGTTGCCCACGCCGCTGATGTCCTTGAGCTCGTCCACTAGCACCTGCCCGACCTTGCCTACCACGGACAGTGCCGCGCTCTCCATCCTCGACGACATTGCTTTTGTTGGGTGGTTGGTTCGTTGCGTTGGTAGGTAGAAGAAGAAGAGCGCAAATGGCGATGCTCTTCTCAGCTCTAACCCGGCCTGGCTGGACTCTGTATCAGCTGGGAAGAGTGCACTGTCGACATGAGCTACATTTAAACAAAATTAGTTCTGATCCACTGCTCCCAGTAAATAGATGCTGTTTGACTGGCTTATACTTTTGCTTCTCTGTCAGAACAGGTTCCTTAGCATGGTTTTATAGTAATTAATGAAAAGAGATGAAGGTTATAACTTAGCTAACCTTTCATAATGAGTAGTACAGTATCTAAGAGCAAGTACAATAGTGTCTAGTCAGCTGGCTATAAGAATTTAAATAATATATTTGTGCTTAGTTGGAGGAGAGAGAAGAGGAGAGAGAAGGGAAGCGGGCTACTAATTAGTAGCCAGCTGCAACACGTGCTCCTAGGAACTTTGTGAGATAAACATGTGTGTCATATATTGCTAAAGTAGTACTCTTTATAGCCTTACTATTGTACTTGTTGACTATAAGGTTAGTTATAGATGACATGGCATCATCTTGTAGCCAGCAGCTGGCTATACTATTAACCATGCTCTAATGGCACACGCTAAAGTATAGCCGACTGATGGCTATATGGTGTTGCTTTGTCATGTATAATCAACCTTATAGTCAATAAATGCAATAGTAAATTTAAATATTTTTTATTAGAAAAGAAGGATGTACCCCTGGCCTCTGCATCTGAGCGATGCATGCAGCCATTTTATTAATTATTCACAAAGTCCTTACAAGGTAATACATCAGTAAGCCTGAAGCCACCATCTTGGCAACACTTCTCGCTACTCCTATCCCCGTGATGAAGGGCTGCCGAATGTCCGAGTCTAGTACCAAACAGACATCGCATCAACACCTAACATCTAATGCCAGACGCCGAGTCTCCACTGCGCCACGCCGCCGAGATCCGCCGCCATCGATGTGTAGGATGAAGCACCGCTCCACAACCTACCGACGCCCAACCACCATGCCGTCCACATGTCCGTCCAGCCCATGAATGTCTCCAAAGATGATGCCCGGGGTGACGATGAAGACGCCGCCATCATCCGATACAGGAGGCCCCTCAACGCCTCCAACGAGGGCTACGACGCCCACGGACGCCGCCGTCAATGGTAACCTTCTCCAGATCTGAGATTTCCCCCGGAAACAATGGAGCGAGGGGCGCCCCACCATCGCCTCCAACGAGGAAAACGACAGCCACGGGCGCCGCCGACGATGGTGGCATCCTCACCCACTTCAGCAGCTAGGCCACCATCTCCTCCTCCAGTTGATCCACCGCTTGGAAGCCACCGCGAAGCAACTCCCACCGACCAGATCCCTTTGGGCCGACTATGAAGACAACCAAAGGTAGAGGAGGTAACATCGCTTCATGACCGACGCCATGGCCACACACACGTCATCCCAAGACACCCGCTCAAGATCCACCATCACAATCACACCTCCAAGCCGCGACGGGGGGACGCCCCGTTGCCGCTATCATCCCCCAACATGGGCTTTGCCCAGCCAGGATCTGGCGGCGGCAGGAGGGGAGGCGGACGGGAGGCGGAGTAGATCGGGAGGGAAGGTGGACGGGCTGAGAGGGGGGGAGGGGAGGGGAGGCGGAGTATGAGCATATCTCTCTTATGAAGTGTGTAGGATCATGTGCTGCAGCCGATTATTAATCCGTAATCCACTACTCTTCTTTATGCTTCAACTAAGCAAAAATATTACTCCATCCGATCCATAATAAGTGTCGCTCCTCTAGTACAAAGTTTGTACTAGCTTAGTATAAAATCTGCGACACTTATTATGGATCGGAGGGAATACATTTTAATACTTAGTCTGGCTACAACATCTTGTTGTACTTGCTTTAAACTGTGAAGAAAGAGGTACAAAGGACACTCTGTTCACGTTAACTGACGTGGATCTTGGCGACTAGCACCTTTTGTCACATGACCACATGGGTTTGGTTTGTAGCTCTGGTCGAGGTTATCCGACGTTTTCCATGGCACGACACACCCTCATCTTCATTGTCCCTTAATAAGGAATAAAAAAATACATACATACTTGTTTTGCGAAAAGAATACATGTACATAAGAGAAGGGAGAGCAAATACAGTCTAACTAAATAGACATGCATGTTGGTGCTCGTATGGTGTATGCACCTTCATTTTGGAAACGACACTACTCAATACCATTGATCGGAACTTCCATTCGACAAAGTAGCACCATATAATTGCAGCACACCTTGCCAATTCGTTGAATGTGCACCACACGAGACTTGGGTGTGATTAAGTTTTTTTTTTGAAAAGGAGAAAAACCCCAGACTCTGCATTAATCGATGCATGCAGCTATATTATTGAAATTAAAATATAACAAATTCACAGGGTCTTGAAATACTCATAATCTGAGCTAAAACGGAACTCAAAAGATAACTGCCACAAGCGGCGATAAAAAATAGACTACGATGTCTACACACCTAGCATATTATTAGCTCGCCGTCCAAATCAGCTGTAAATAGCACGTGCTACCATCTTCCAGCGGTTGCACCCAATAACCAAAAGCTTCCTAAAGTCCGCATGAGTTAATAACGACCACATACGGATCCAAGATGTAGCTTTGTAGATAACCTGCAATTTTTTTATAAATTTTGTATCATTAAAAATCAAATCATTCCTAGTATTCCACATAGCTCAAAATAGAGCACATATCCCTATCTAAATATGTTTGGCTATGTGACTGTCCACTCCATTAAGTCACGTCCCAAATAACGCGTAGATGCTATTAGGAGGGTTAATGTTGAAAGCAATATGAATAGATCGCCATAATAGTTTTGCAAAAGAGCACTCGAGAAAGAGGTGTTTAATCGATTCATTGTGATTACAAAAACAACCTCTAGTATTACCAACCCAATTTGTTTTGGTTAATAGAGGGGTACAATTAACAGTTGACATTAGAAAGTGTGGAACCACTGTCGTAACAAACTCTATGCTGGAAGATGACACACCTTTGTTTGCATAACAACCATCTCAGATCATACTAGGTGGATATGAGCATCAAGCCAGCCCTTGATCAACTTGTCAATCATCATTTATTAATGTGAAACAAGACCTAGCTTTGAGAAGACCCACTAATCAAGGGAGCCTGCAGGGAGAGAACGTGATACAGACAACTTGACTAGACTTGGGGAATCGATCGATCGAGGTCTCGATTAAAGAACTCACCATTGCTTTGATGTGTCGATCGATGGATCGATCATCTGTTCACGTTAATCGAAGGTAGATCCATAGCACTAGCACATGTTGTCACATGGTCATCAGGTTAGTTTATAGCACCAATTGAGATTATCGGAAGTTTTACAAGGCAATACATATATCCTGGTGTACGATGTCTTTTCTCTCAAGGAAAGACCTCGATTAATGCAGAAAACAAAAAATAACCAGGGTTACCTTGATCACATCCATATGAAGAAATCCATTCGAAACTCTTGGACGTACACACACACACGGAGCAAGAAAAAAGAGATAAGAGTCTTACTATTACTTGGAGTACACTTAAGAGAAAAGTGAGCAGTGCCAAGCTAATTTTATTTCTACATATTAGATGATTGTGTTACTCAAAATTCATATTACAATCCGCACAACACAACTTCTCCTGTGGATGCTGAACCTGGCGTCTTCGAGGTATGCGACGTTGTAGTACTGCCGCCTCCAGTCGGCCAAAGGATCTTGGGGACGGATGGGGCATCCACAGGAGTTTTGAGGTCACGAAAACAGACAACTGGGGTAGTGGCACTGAGTGCGTCGACACGATGTTCCTGCTTAGTTGGGTGGATGGTGCGTTGATAAAGAAAATTTAGTTGAAGTTGTTGCTGTCTTCAAAGATGATCGGCGTTGATCAAGACGCGGTGATGATGCTAAAAAAACAAGCATAAGCACATCAAACTTGTCGATACTCTTCACCATAGCATATTGACTAACTCTAGAGAACGAGACTCAATGAAGACTCTGGGAGGTACATGAATGAAGAGACAAGGCAAGGCCTTCCATGCAGGCGGCAAGTTCAGGTCAAGCGCTGGTGAGCAAAGGAGCAGACGAGACGCGACATGCTAATTTAGTTGCACCTTGGTGGTCGTATGCATCTTGAGATTCCAAGGGTGATAAAGTATTATGCCCTATACAACGCAGGAATTTAGACAGGTGCTTAAGCAATGGGATAGAAGCGAACTTTGGCTTCCGGTGCTTAGAGCATCTCCAACAGGCGCGCGCTAAAAAAACTTTACAATGCCAAATTAGTGTTTTAGCATGCGGTGAGGCGAGTGTGTTATTCTAGGCGCTGTAAAATATAGTGCACGACGATAGCGTTTCAGCAGGCGTTGTATCCAAGCACGCGCGCATAAACCATCATCATGTGTATGGTCACTTGATGCCTCATCAATTTTAAGGTTGAACATCAGTGGTTGTTCTAGTTTTTAGTGATGCTGCTTTGATCTATCTTGTAAAGATATTTTGAATGCAAGAGCATCGCCGATGCATCACCGAGCCTAAAATGCTTGAGGCTGTGCGTCCAATGATATTGAACTTTGTATTACAACCTTGAAATGCTTTGCATTCATATTTTTGCACCTTTTAAAAGACTGAAATTTTAGTGAGCGTAAAATGCAAGAACATCTCTACTAGTCAACAGAAGAGGCTGAAATGCTTGAATGTTGATGTGGGAGTGTGACTAGGTTGGCATCAGGATGTCCTGAACTTAGGTATGGTTGTGCTCTTATTGGATTAATTGACTTATGTTTATCCCACTCTGTACAACCTGAACCTGTTAGTCTGTTGATTGCTAGGAGTAAAATTAAACAAAATATGCAACGATAGTAGCACTTTGTTTCTCTGCTAGGTAGGAATAGTTTTAGTTAATAGTATCAGACATTCTGTCAGGTCTATACTTTACATGAAACACATTCTTTGATTTTGTTACTAGTTTGCTATAATAATGTGCAGTCGCCCGAAATTCCTATTTTTTTTAAGTTCCTCGAGACCTATGGTCGCCGCGATATATAGGCTCTTGCATAACATGAACCTGGTAGTCTTGGTTGTTGGATGTGTTCAATTTTGTCAGCATGCTAGGGTTTGCGGCCGCGTCGGTGGTAGGAGGCGGTGCGGTGCCGGCGGCGAAACCGGGCATCACCCTAGCGTTGGGGTTTGCGGCCGCGTCGGCGAATGAGCTTTCCAGATCCAGCGGTTGGTGGCGTGATTTGTTGTCCAACACACTGGAGCGGACGGACCAAATACGCAACGTCGAGCGCAGCTTTCTTCAATTCGTTGGGGTATTTTTAGCGCGCGCGTCTATTGAAGCGCTCGTTTTAGGCCAGCGCGCGCTAAAACTTAATTTTTTAGCGCCCTGTTGAAAACGCTCTTAGAGATATAACTATTTTCCTCCTCACATATAAGGACTACATCTTTGAAGCAACTAAACACCTACGTGAAGCGTTTTCATTGTGTGATAAATTTTCTTTAAGATGCAGCAATACTGTGGAATCACTATTTAGCGGGCACCCTCCTGCGCGCCCCTGTAGAGGTCACTTTGGTGCGCTTCGAAGCCGCTATGTGTCGCGCTCTGATTGTATCTCACGCGAAGCAACAACTGTGGTTGCATCTGTGCTTGTGTTGTGGCTGAAAACTATGGCTGCACGAAAACTGTGGTTGAATCTGTGACTATGCTGTGGTAACTGTGGCTGCGTAGAAACTGTAACTGCACGAAAACTGTGTCTGAATCTATGTGTGTGACTGCGCACTATGCGTCTAAAACATGTCGCGTGTCGACCATGGAGGAACCAAAGGAAAACATCGAAACGTATCAGAACACACTACTTGACACATTTAAAGCACGCGCATATGACCTTCACAAAATGTACCCTCTAACTAGTGCTTGGCGCAAGATTGTGAAAAGTAGACGATTAGATCACCTGTGTGTGGGCTACGTAACATGTATCTAAATAACTCTTAAAAATTTTGAATTTGAAATTTCTTCCAAAACCTTGGTCTGGGGGGGTACGTGATAATGGGCTGGGGCTGGCCCATACAAGTACAGACCGTCTGGATGGATGGATATGACCTGACCTAGCTAGCTAGCCGCTTCGTCGATCGCCGTCACCGTGGCTTCATCGGAAGATAGAGAGATCCATGAAGGCGCGGCGGTTCCTCAACGTGGTGATGCGGAACCGCGACGGAGGATCGATGATGAGCCGCATCGTCAACCCGGAGAAGCACCTCTTCTACCCCTCCACGGCCGAAGCGCAGCAGCGGCATCTGGCGGCAGCCATTAACACCAAGGAGGAGAACGAGAGCACGTCGCCGTCGTCGCCGGAAGACGTCTACGACGGCGTGCTGAGGTTGCCCCGGCCCAAGATAGGGTCCATGCCCTCCACCACCCCGGGAGGCATCTTACCATTCTACGACGGCGCCCACGGGAGCGAGAGCAGGATCCTCTGCGTCGACCACGCCGGCATGACCTCCCTCTACGACGCCGACTCCGGCACCGTCCAGATGATGCCCGCCCTCGCCGACACAAAGCGGGGCTGGGAACGGCGCCGCATTCTCTCCGTCTGCGTCACCGACGATGCCGCCGGCAGCGGCACACCCCACTCCTCCGCCGTCTACCCCAAGGAGGACCCCGACGCGCTCTACGTCATGGACACCGTGACACGCAGCTTCCATGCCCTGGCGTACGGCGACCCCGACCAGTCCATGTCCCTCCGCCACATGGGCTGCCGGAACGCCTGGCACTGGCGCCCGCTCCCTCCGCCGCCGGTCATCGTCGGCAGGCGCTACTCCCACTCCGTCAGCTGCAGCTACGCCGTGCTGCACGGCCACGGCGCCCATGGCAGGGATCGGGACGCCTCCAGCAGCGCCATACTCGCCTCCTTCAGCCGTCCAGGCTACGCCATCGGCACCTACCGCTTCGACACCGGCAAGGGCAGGTGGAGATGGGCCGGGGACTGGACGCTGCCCTTCACGTCCGGCGCCTTGTTGCACGTCCCCGAGCTCGGCGACCACGGCCTCCTCTTCGGCCTAGACAGGGAGCATTTCTTGGCCATGGACGTCTTTGGTGGCCAGAAGAAGAAGAATAAGTGTGCTCCGGTGTTACGGCACCGGTGGGTCGACGTGGAGGTCGACCCTTTGGCCGACTGGAGGCTCCAGTTCTACAGCGTGGTGTACCTCGGGGACGGCAGGTTCTGCATCCACCGGACCTTCGAAGTCATGGAAACCGACGGATGGGGCAGCGGCACCGAGTGCGTCGACACCGTGGTCCTCCTCACCGGCGTCGAGGTGGTGCGAGACGATGGATCCGGCGGCGGGCTCCAGATGATCAAGCACAAGTCCAGACGCCTCGACTCCGGCATCATCTACTACGTGCTCTAATTAAAACACATACTCTACTTTTTCTTTCTTTTTTTCTCCAGCATGCATGCAGCTTCAAACAGTGCTTGAAACGGATTGTCTCTGTGATTTTGCGAAAGCAAAGTTAAATTATACTACTAGTAGTATAATAATCATCAAATAAAGCCAAATATATTCAGTGAATCAAGCATTGTTGCAAATACAACTCCAGAAACTACATTGGTTGAGTGGTTGTTTAACATATGGACTAATAAGCAGCTCAATTCTACTCCCTTCGTACCGAAATATAGGTAGTTGGAATACACTACAACGACAACTTATACATTACATCTACAACTTATATTTCGGTATGGAGAGAGTAGGATTTCGACGCGGAATCAGTCAAGATAGCTCCAAAAGCGCGGACTCTGTTTTGGTTTTGTGTGAATCGGGGATGACAAAGTTCCACACGGCAGCGACCAGAACTCGTGGCAAAGTTTTCCTTGGTTCGAGTTAGATTTTGATTGGTTCACGCATTAATACAAACCCACGTCGAATGGCAAAACAGACCTGAACAACACAACTCAAACAGTTACGGAAGATTTGAAGATCGTTGTTAAAGTTTTTTTTTTGCGGGTACGTTGTTAAAGATTTTGTGAGACCATGAATCCGTCATACTACCACATAAAGAGTAGCTGTCAACTGAATTCATATGGTGATGTTTCCCCACTCTGTCCGTCATTCTGGAAAAAGCAAAAAAGAAATGGGGCCATGCTTTCCGACGCTGGCACAACTGCATCGAGATTATGCCCCATGAGCCTAAGGGGTGGCAGTGGCACCATGTCTCCCTCTGCGTCCGCCAATCCACCGCCGACCCTATCCGCCCTGAGCCAGGCCATCAGAAGTGCTCTATATACCTTTAGTGATTACTTCCTCCGTTCGAAAATAGTTGGAACGGGTTTAGTTTAAAAACTAAGATCACATTAATTATTTCTGAACGGAGGGTGTACTTGATAATTCTATGCTTGTAAGTTGCACTTGCTGAGTGATCATTACTCACTCTTGTTTGTTTCTTTGTTCGTTATTATTTGGATTTCAGGTAACGAGTAGCAAGAATATTGGGTGGGAGTACCACACATTCGTACGAACACATTACATCACATAGACCCTTACTATCACATAATTACCACCTATAGACTTGTGAAATTGTTGGACTACCGAGCAATGCTTTCTTTTCCAGTGTGAGCTCGCGGATACTCGATATTCATCAAAGATCTTGAGTTTTCACCTCGAAGAAAAACTGTGTTTTCAAAATAATGCCTTCAGAAAGGTCATTGTTACAACCAATGAAGGTCAGACCTTGGGTTTTCATCCTGGGAATCATGGCTCGATACTCGAAAAGCACCACCAAAAATGTAGTCCACTTTTTGTCACCCCCGCTTGTCAAGGCTGTTGATGCAAGTTGCCGAACACCCAACACACAAGGGAGCTGTGCCGCATTGCCTTCAACACCACCAACATCCTCTCTGTCAAAACCCACCTCCGATCGCAACCACCATGTATTTCTTCATCTCTGTCGGTTCCATGAAAATCTATATGAAGACATGTCCCATGGTTCCGACCAAAAGACAAAGCTTCGCGCCTGGCCCAAAAAGGGTGCGCACGACCGCATCAATTCCTCTTTGGATATTCAGTATCATCTCATGATAAACTGTGAAAATCTCCGAAAGGAAGAACAAAACTCGGCGGGGGTCCGATTGAGGAGGCATACTGGATGCATCGATCACTTGGCGCTTGAAGAACAGCGAGGCCAAGAATAAAACCACCTTTATTCTGTCCGATCTAGTAGTCCCCACACCACCGACCGACTCCTGGCGATCGGATCGAGCGAACATACCTCAAGCCCAGACGAGCCAAAGGTTGAACAGATCGCTCCTCCTTCACACCTCACAGCAGGCGCGACGAGCGCCTCACATCCCAGACCTGAGCGCGCTCGACCGCTGACCAAGCCTAGATCGCCGGACTCGGCCGCTCCCTGTGGAGCGTCGTGTGACCAGCAAGCTGTCCGCGGTCATTGAAGGACGCCATGAGAAGGATGCGACCGCGGACGTCCTTGGCGCCGGCGACCACGAGCGCCTCCACTCGCTGCTCGACCTCCTTCTCCGGCAGACGGGGGCCCCCGATCCGCACCACGGCAACATCCATGCCTCGAGGAGCCGTGCCCCCCGGCCAGCACCATGGCATCAGCGACCCCTCACCAGCCGAGATTGCCCCGCCGCCGCCTTTCCCGGATCCAACCGAGCTTCGCCGGTGAGAGCCTCTAACGACGGCGAGACGAGGGTTGAACGTGGTGGTTTGTGGCGGCGCTAGGGTTCTCCCCCGAGTTGTCAGGGAGGGCGACGCTGGGGTCACGGGCGAAGCGTTTTTCCAATATACAATGTTGTTGCTTTGCTTCTGCTATTATTTGTATGTCCATGAGCTACAACGGTTGCCCCGCATCGCAAGACAATGGTGCCAGTTCACCTTTTATTTTTTTTGACATGGTTACGTCTACACGGTGTGTATTACTCCTTTCATTTCAGAATAATTATTTAAATTTCATACTAGTTCTAATACAAATTTATTTTAAGGTTAAAACAGTTATTTTGAAACCGGAGTATTTTTTTTTACTTACTGGCTTGTTTTCTTATCGGTCAAATCACCGATGACCATTTCGCAAAAGAAAAAAGGAAAATCACCGATGACCAAAATTCGATAAAAACGAAACGGCTCAAAGAGAATTCCCAAATCCTCCGCCTCCGCGCCCCCAAAAAGAGAGAGAGAAAATGCCGCGGCTGACTCCGGCGGACGCGTCCCTAATCCTCGACCACGTCGCCGGCGACCCCTCCAAGCCCACGTCCGCCGTCAGCGCGCTCCTCGCGGCGCTCCCCTTCCCCGCCAGTCCCACGCCGCGCCTCCTCCGCTCGCTGCTCCTCCGCCGCCTCGCCTCCGACCCCGTCTCCGCCAAAGCGCTCGACTCCCTCCAGCTCCTCGCCTCCCTCCCCGACCCCAACGCTCGCGCGCCAGCCGTCGCCGCCGCGCACATCGCCGTCGCCGCCTTCCTCGCCTCCTCCGCGCCCGACTTCGACGCCGCCGCGCGGGCCCTCTTCGCGCGCCCCGGCGGCCGCGCGCGCCGCGCAGTCGACAAGGACCCCGCACTCGCCTCCCCCGAGGCCGTCGCCGCCGCGGACCAGTTCGAGGACGCCGTCGGGAACCCCTTCTCGCAGCGCGTGCTGAGGGGGCTCTGGGGAGACCGGGCCGCGGCGGAGCGGCGGGTCAGGGACCTCCTGGCGGCCGAGTGGGCCGCCATCGGCCCGTCTCGCCTGGAGCTCGCGGCCGAGCGGATCGTTGGGGACGGCGCCGTCGAGACCTGGCGCGCTGCTGATGAGCCTCTCCGCGCCAAGTACCGCTTGCTAGGTCAGATTCTTCTCTTCTTGGCCTTGCCAACAAAGTGCAGCATTGTAGTATTTGAGGGAGTTCCTGCTCTCAGATTGGTTTTGTTGTGGAAATATAGTCAATGAGGGTAAAAATTGCATCTCCACACCCTAGTGTGTACTGTATCATATCATTGGGGGATTTTCTCTGTTTTTTCATTACTGGGAAAAGGGAACGATGCGCAAGAATTTAGTGGCCATGCTCGTCTAGATTTAGTGAAATAAAGAGTGAAAACATTAACTGGAGACTTCGTTTTGTGCATCCTCTTTCTGCAACTTTATTGTAAATCCTAAATCAAGCTATAGCCTGTATGTTCTGCGCCCCAGTATAATTTGTAGTGGTTCCACAAATCTTTGTTTTGAGTAAATTTTGCATGAGCCGCACTTTGGTTTCTAGTTAACCAAGTGTGTTTGAGAACACTTGGTACGGTAATTATTACCTGCCTGTAATTGATGATACAGTTATGAAATTTACAGCTGGTGAAGAAAGAGCACGTGAAATTCTGGGCAGACTTGGAGAACCTACCTCCCATGTAAATTCAATTTCGTCGCCTGAAGTTCAGAAGGTTATGGATGCTCTTAAATCAAGCAGTGCTAATCTTCATAGTGTAGTGGATGATCCCCTACCAGCTGCAAAAGCAGCTGCAGATGAGGTGTTGCGGGCAGTTAATTGTACTGTTGCTGGCCCAAGTGCTGTTAATGACGAAGGTGAGGCATCAAGGAACAGCGCGCCTTCCAGCCATATGGATTGGAACCCTACAGCACCGAGTTTTGTGGTATGTTTTGTTTGTGTATTATATGTTTGATGTCCTTTGAGCATAGTCTATATTTTAATCATTTTAATCCACTATATTGATTTTATCCAGTAAATCATGATTACCATTCTTCTAGAAACCTATGGTATCACTGTGTTTTTTTATCATATCAGTGAATTAACACCATATACTCCCTCCATTCCAAATTATTTGTCGCACAAATGAATGTATCTAGATGTATTTTAATCTTACATACATCCATTTCTGCGACAAGTAATTCAGGACGGAGGGAGTATTTGTTTGCATGTTGCTACTTTGGTAAATTCAGAATTTCCATGTTGCTACTTTTTCAGTCCTGCCTTCTCTTTTGGTGCTTTCTGAGGAAACTAGTAATATGTTTAAAAATATGTGGACACATGTTTCTTCTATAAGTTGGTTTTTTATCCATGACAATATTATTAAATGGGTATACAATAGTACTTACCCGCAAAAAAAAAGGGATATACAATAGTACTTGTGCTTTTGGCATTTAACTTGTTTTTTACAAGGTAATACATTTTTTGAACTGTATATATGTTAATACTTAAATTATAATGAGATCTAATCCTCAGTTGTGATTTCAGTATTCTCCATGCACATTGACTAGCTATGTGCATCTCAATAACTGAACTATGATGCAGTCTAATTACAGTAAGAGGTGATCTAAATGCTTTGGGCATTACAAGGCTTTTCTTAGTATATAGGTTAGCTTCAGATAAAAACATTAGATTTTGTTTACTGTGCTGACGGGGAGCTTATTTGCAGAGGGAGGATTCGCTTGATCCTAAGGACTTAGGCTTACAATCACATAGACCACACTTGCCTAGCCCAAGGAGAATTGTGGTTTCTCCTTTACAAGTGGCAGAAAATAAAGGTAGGCGTAGAAGAGCGAGGAGGTGGAGCTCCGAAGAAGAAGAAGCATTAAGAAAGGGCGTGCAAGAGTATGCCTTTTGTTTTGTTGTTAGAATTTGTCATTCGATAACTGTTCTTACATGATTGTTGTTTACATTTTGGCCCTAAATAGTTTACAGTACTATTCTCCTGTATGATTCTTAACCCCCCCCCCCCCCCCCTCCCTCTTTTCTTTCCTGTGAAGGTTTGGTAGCAGCAATTGGAAGGATATTTCGATCCACAATGCTGATGTTTTTATTGGCAGAACAGCGGTGGGTATCCGAGTTCTACACTGAATTTCCTTTCGTGTACTGATTTTTAATGATATAGTAATTGTCTAACCGGTTGTATTGTAGGTGGACCTGAAGGATAAGTGGAGAAACATGATGCGGTAGTGGAGGAACATACCGAGCTGGCAACTGTGGATGAATTACATTTGAATTTAGGGTGGTTTGGTAGCAGCAGTTGGAAGGATATTTTGATCCACAATCCTGATGTTTTTATTGGCAGAACGCGGTGGGTATTCGAGTTCTACACTGAAGTTCCTTTCGTGTACTGGTCTTTAATGATGTAGTAATTGCCTAACCGGTCGTATTGTAGGGGAATATACCAAGCTGGCAACTGTGGATGAATTACATTTGGATTTAGGGTGGTTTTATATGTTGGAACCTCATGCCTCTTTTACCATTGTAGCCAAACCGTTACTAATGGGCAGATTCTACTGGATGTTACTATTATAGTTGTAAAGGTCCCCTTCAGTAATGTTAGGGTTGTTGGGGCATTTTCTTGGAAAAAGTACCGGGGCAGTTTCTGCCATGCTGAAATGTTATCGTCTTTGTTGAAGCAATACATCCTGCTGTATTGCCATGTTGAAACTAGTCCCAACCATTGGATGCCACCCATCTGGGATGTTTCTGCTCACAAAATGGTAATATTTCTTTTCACAAGTTATGCATGGATACACATTGTTGCATTGAGTCTATAACTGTCCAGAACAATTTAAATGGTCAAATTGTTTTATTGTTGTTATTATAGTGAGTTTAGCATTCAGTGAGACCTCCTTTGAGTCAAATAGTCGAGGCTTCGCATAGTTTGAAGTGTAATGAGCCGGCCCCTTTTGGCGATGGGTGGTGCATTATATATGTGGAACAGTTTCTTTTATTTGTTTTCTTTCTTTTATTTTTTCAGGGGCTATTACTCACTGTGTTAGGGTCTCGGGATGATTTTCATGGTTGCTAAATCTCAAGGTGCGCTTACGTGTCGTTCATCAATACTCACCGTTTTGGCCGATTCTGGCCCATTTAATGGGTTATTAGCCATCGTTTTGTGGTCGCAGAGTGATTTCCACGATTGAAAATCCCTGGGGGACGGCCGCCCCAAGAAGCCCTTACGTGTCGTTCATCAACACTCACTGTTTTGGCCGATTTTGGCCCGTTTTATGGGTTATTAGTCATTGTTTTGCGTCTCGGAACGATTTTCACGATTGACGATCCCGGGGGTGCCATTACGTGTCAGTCATAAAAAAAATCACCGTTTTGGCCCGTCTCAGGGCCTATTACTCATTGTTTTGGGATCTCGGAGTGATTTCAAGGTTGTTAAACCCAAGGGCGTTTACGTGTTGTTCATCGACAGTCGCCATTTTGGCCGATTCTGGCCCGCTTAACGGGCTATTAGTCACTGTTTCGGGGTTCCGGAGCTATTTCCATGATTGATGATCCCTTGGGTGTGCGTTTACGTGTTAGTCATCTACACTCGCAGTTTTGGCTGATTTTGGATCCGTTTCATGGGTTATTACTCACCGTTTTGGGGTCCCGGAATGATTTTCAAGGTTGCTAAAGCCCGAGGCGCGCTTACGTGTCGTTCATCAACATTCATCATTTTTGCTGATTCTGAACCGTTTTATGTCCTATTAGTCACCGTTTTGGGGTCGCGAAGCGATTTCCATGATTGACAATCTCTGAGGTGCGATTACGTGTCAGTCATCAATAATCATCGTTTTGCCCGATTCTGGCCCGTTTAATGAGCTATTACTCACTGTTTTGGGGTCTCGGGGTGATTTTCATTGATGCTAAAACCCAAGGCGCGCTTACATGTCATTCATCAACAGTCATCATTTTGGCCGATTATGGCCCGTTTTATGGGTTATTAGTCACTGTTTTGGGGCCCCGGAGCGATTTCCACAATTGACAATCTCTGGGGTGTTTACGTGTTAGTCATCAGCACTCGCAATTTTGGCTGATTCTGGCCCGTTTGATGGGCTATTACTCACCGTTTTAGGGTCTTGGAGTGATTTTCAAAGTTGCTAAAGTCCAAGGTGTGCTTACGTGTCATTCATCAACACTCACTGTTTTCGCCGATTCTGACCCGTTTAACGGGCTATTAATCTCCGTTTTGGGGTCGCAGAGCAATTTCCAAGATTTACAATCCCTGGGGGTGCGATTATGTGTCGGTCATCTAGACTCACTGTTTTGGCCGATTCTGGCATGTTTGATGAGCTATTACTCACTGTTTTGGGGGCCCAGGATGAATTTCATGGTTGCTAAACCCCAAGGTGCCCTTACATGTCGTTCATCAACACTCACCATTTTGGCCGATTCTGACCTGTTTTATGGGCTACTACTCACCGTTTTGGGTCCCGGAGTGATTTCCATGATTGATGATCCCGGAGGATGCGATTACGTGTCAGTCATCAATAACTACCATTTTGGCCGATTCTGGCCCGTTTCATAGACTATTACTCACCGTTTTAGGGTCTCGGAGTGATTTTCAAGGTTGCTAAACCACAAGGTGCGCTTACGTGTCGTTTATCAACAGTCGTTGTTTTGGCCGATTCTGACCCGTTTTATGGGTTATTAATCACCGTTTTGGGGTCCCGAAACGATTTCCATGATTGACGATCCCCGGGGTGTGCGCTTACATGTTAGTCATCAACACTCACAATTTTGACTGTTTCTGACCCGTTTCATCGGCTATTACTCACCGTTTTGGGGGTTTTGCGATGATTTTCAAGGTTGCTAAAGCCCAAGGTGCGCTTACGTGTTGTTCATCAACACTCATCGTTTTCGCCGATTCTGGCCCGTTTTATGGGCTATTAGTCACCGTTTGGGCCCCCGAAGCGATTTTCATGATCGACAATCCCCCGGGTGTGCGATTACATGACCGTCATCAACAATCACCGTTTTGACCGATTCTGTCGCGTTTCATGGGTTTACTCACAGTTTTGTGCTCCAGGGGTGATTTTCATGTTTGCTAAACCCCAAGTTGCCCTTACGTGCCGTTCATCTACACTCACCGTTCTGGCCGATTCTGGCCCGTTTTATGGACTATTAGTTGCCGTTTTGGGGTCCGGAGCGATTTCCACGATTAACGATCCCCGGGTTGTGCGTTTACGTATTAGTCATCAACACTCGCAATTTAGTCTGATTCTGACCCGTTTGATGGACAATACTCACCGTTTTAGGGTCATGGAGTGATTTTCAAAGTTGCTAAAGCCCAAGGTACGCTTACGTGTCGTTTATCAACACTCACTATTTTCGCCGATTCTGACCAGTTTTATGGCTTATTAACACATTTCATGGACTATTACTCACTGTTTTGGGGTTTTGAGATAATTTTCATGTTTGCTAAACCCTAAGGTGCGTTTACGTGACATTCATCAAAACTCACTGTTTTTGCCGATTCTGTCCCGTTTTAGGGCCTATTATAACAAGAAAAATAATAAATTAAAAAAATACTACAACTAATTGTAGAAAACTATAGGGTATATGCCTCACTAGTAAATAAACTTGCTCGTGATGTTTAGTTTTATGCAAAAAGTTATAAAATACATAAAATAGGTCAATAAACTTGCACGAACGTGCAAATACATTCACAAATTCTGTATACATACGTATTTAAGTCATCGGGTGGGTCCCATTATTATTAAATAATACAAATAATAATAATATAAATAATACAGTCACAATGAACGATTTAAACTTTTTATTTTCTTTCTGTGCTCTCTCTTTGCTCATTATGCTACGAATCACTGCTCGGTATATATTTTATATTGTTAATTGTTTTCTCTTAATATTTGAACACTAGATAAATTATAATTATAAATAATATAAATATAAATATTATTTACTATATTACATATATCTTTGCAAAAAAATAAATATGTAATACTAATATATTATTAAATAATTGATGTACTTTTAATAATTATATATTTGAAACCATATAAAAGTTTCATCGTATTCTTATAATATTTTTAGTAATAAAATATTACTAGAATTTTAATTTATAATATTTGTTCTTGAATATATATATATATAATCATGGTTTTCTATAATATTTGGTATATTTTATAATACATTACATGATAGTTACATTTATATTATTTATAACACTCAATTATACTTAATATTATTTTGGTTGAATTATAATTTATCTAATATTGATTTGTAGTTAATTAAATAATATTAATACCCAGCAAAAAATTAAAAGAATTTAACGGTGCATATTGGATTAGCGGAATTGGCTTAGGCCTACCAAGAGGATAGATATAACCTTTGTAGCAATAAAAGATGTCTAAAAGTTGTAGCAGAACTGGTTAGGTCAACTCGCTTCGGTCCAGAAGTCCCGGGTTTGACACCTCGTCTATTCATATTTCTACCGTTGATTTCCTGTTAATTCTTTCATTGAGAAGTGAAGCCCACATGATGAACGTATGTATACAGAAACTTTGACCGTATTTGCACGTGACCACTTTAACGTATTTTATAACTTTTTGCACCAAACTGAATATGGCGTGCAAGTTCTATGACTACTAGATATACCTCAAAACAAAACAAGGATGTGACCACGATCAAGTTGAGATATTCTAAAGTTGGAGAGACCGTGTCTCATATATGTTTATATGGAATCTAGTTTTCATATATAAGCATGATCAAGTTGCGCCTCCGTGGAAGAATCCTATATCTCCTTAGCTTTTTCTTTGCCAGAAGAATCATGGTTGACAAGGTTACATTTTTTACCAAGAAATTCGAGAGGGCTCTCCCTGGCTTTGATTGCAAATCTGAAGAAAACATACTTTTAAATTTAGACTATTTTGAAAATAATAATCAAGTATTTACATGCACATGTGTTCCTATTATATGTGAAATCTCATTAATGTGTACCGGTGCATAAAACAAATACGTATTGAGTAGGTTATATATATTTGTTTTTTCCTTGTATCCCGCAAATAATCGTATTTATTCACAGAATTACACCGGTAGATAGTCGCAAAATATACTCTTGAAGAAACATTTGAAGTTCCCTATAAAAAACCTTTGAAGTTTTTTTTGTGAATGTGTTTTATATCTTTTTATCGAAAAAAGAAGAAGAGGCCGCCCATGCTCATAATATGCTACCTTCCTAATCAATCATTGCATGGGCCGGCTTGTGCATGCACACACATACCACGTATGTATACCACCAAGGCGATCGAGTCGTGACCTAGCCGTCGTCGATCGATCGCTCGCCGGAGAAGAAGAAGGCACGGCGGTTCCTCAACGTGGTGATGGACGGCTACGACGGAGGGTTGCTGAGCCGCATCGCCAACCCCAGGAAGCACCTCTTCTACCCCTCCACGGCGCAGGCGCAGCAGCGCCACATCCAGCAGCAGCAAATCGCCAAGGCCAAGGTCAAGGTGGACATGGAGGTCACGGCGGAGGAGCCGCCGTCGGAGTCGGAGTCGGAGGAGACGACCTACAGCGGGGTCCTGCGGCTGCCCACGCCCAAACTCAGGTTCAACAGCCGCACCAACCCGAGCTTCGACTTCCTGCCTTTCTACTCCGGCACCGGCACCGGCACCGGCGGCGAGGAAAGCAGGATCCTCGGCCTCGACGGCGACGGCAGGGCCGTGCTCTGCGACGCCGGCACCGGCTCCGTCGAGTTCATGCCCAGCCTCCATGAGCCCAAGGGGTGGGACCCCGTCTCCCTCTGCGCCACCCACGCCACCGCCGACGGCGGCCATGATCATCCAGGCGTGCTCTACGTCATGGACCGCGAGGGCATCAGCTTCGAGGACCTCCACTACGGCGAAAACACATCGTCGTATACAACTAGAGGCAGGTGGGTGCCGTACTGGCGGAAGCTCCCTCCGCCGCCCCCGCCCATCGAGGTCGACGGCGACAAAGGCCGTGGCTCCATCGACGTCGACTCCTACGCGCTGCTCAACGCCACCATCTGCGTCTCCTTCAGCATCTCTTACCACGACGAACGGCGGCGGCACCTACTGCTTCGACACCGGCACCAACCAGTGGGCCAAGGCCGGCGACTGGAAGCTGCCGCTCTGGTCCGGCGCTCTGCACGTCCCCGAGCTCGGCGACCGTCTCCTGTTCGGCTTCCAGAAGTCGGGCTTATACGTACGGAGAATCGCAGCGCTTCTGCGCCGTGGACGTCTCCGGCGATGTGATGATGGACGGATCCGCGCCAAGGGCGGAGCCAGAAAATTTAGCCGTTGGGTTCGCTCGTTTACTCTTTAAAGAAATTGATACTAACTTACAAAGATGAAAGTTTAATTGCAAAAAAAGTATAACACCCATAAAAAGTATAATGAAAATAAATATAGTATCGTATATCATATATTGTGTTGCATTAAAAACTAAAGAGTGCAAGACATACCTGATCAATAAATTTATGAAAACTTTCCTTTAAATATTATAAATAATACAGTAGTATCAAATAACTTGGTAGCTCTAAGTTTAGTTGCTCATCTTCTTGAAACATTGAAAAGAAATTAAAGTTAGGTTGATAAGTCTAAAATAAGTATCATCCGTAAAAAAAAGGTGTGTAAAGTCACTTACATTTTAGAACGACCATATTGATCAAACCAACCTGTATTAAATATTCGTTGAGTATCTCTAATCTCCCTCTGCGGGTATTCAAAATTCAGTGGTGGCTTGTAAGGTCCCCTCATTAAATTCTTTGGATTTCTTGTGTACTCTAAAGTTATTTTCAGATTAAGCGGATCATAAAGCAACTCATCTAAGTTAGTTTCTGTGTGAATAGTAAGCTTCGGAAGATTAGCTGCAGTGAAAATTGATGCATTTTACCTACGTATAATGGGTGATCTTGATGTTCCTGTATCGTTATTTGAATCTGGTGATCGAGTACTCTTCGAGTAATACCGCTCCATAGCCTAGATCAATCAAAGTCGTCGAGAAAAACAAATAAAAAAACTAAGGCAAAACGATCATCGTGTATAAATCTGTACTGGCTACTAGGCTACATATAACATACATAAGAAAATGGAGATGATGAGATATGCAATGTAATCTGATTACCTCAAACTTTAGGTTAGAATTCTTGCCGCTGTCGATCCGAGGCCGCTGGCTGGCGTGCGGCGGCGTGAACAGACCCAAGAGGGAAGATAGGATCTAAAAACGAACGGATGACAAGGTAATAGGGAAGGCGTCGGCTGCGTGCGTATGCGAGTACGCAGAAAACTGCTAATCACGATTTAAGTCTGGCCGGACGCTGATCAATTGGGCATGGTCTCTCGTGGGCTTGTGGACCTTTAGCTTAGTTGTTTATCTCAAGTTTTTTAATGGGGTCAGCCAAGATTTTTTACTGGGTTCAGACAAGTCAAACACATAGGTACGTGCACATACGAGCAAAATCCGTTGGGTTCACTTGAACCCAACGCTTATACACTGGCTCCGCCGCTGATCCGCGCCGGTGTTGCGGCACGCCTGGGTTGACGTCGACGCGCCGGAGAGATGGCAGCTGCAGTATTACAGCGCGGCGTACCTCGGGGACGGCAGGTTCTGCATTCACAGGAGCTTCGAAACCGACGGATGGGGCAGCGGCACCGAGTGCGTCGACACGGTGGTCCTGCTTACCGGCGTCGAGGTGGTGCGACAAGGATCATCCGGGCTACTTCGGATGATCAAGCACAAGTCCATGCGTCTCGACACCTCCATCCAATCTATCCTCTGAAATCTGAAATGTACACCTCGGTGGCATCAGCATATGCATCGATCAGCTTAAATTCAGAGTGCTAGCACCTCCTTTACTGATTTTTTTTGTATGATGAAAGTGCAATAGTTATCTGGCCGTTGCACATTTGGGGACTATCAATAAGTGCATATGAAGAACTATGGACACCTTCTCAGATATAAATTCATCGCTGTATCTTCATCTTGGCTCTTCAAGAAATTCTTGTATACCTGTTATTAACACACGTCTAGTATTTGAATGCCCCAAGGAGCGAGCAGAGATATAGCATGAAAAACAATCAACGCTGACCACGATTACACCTCAAACAAGTTGGGGTGTTAGAATGCCCGGAGAAAAACAATGATCGAAGCAGGCCACAATTAGACGGATACCAAGAAGAGCGAGATACTCTCAGATTGGAGAATGATGAAATTTCGATTCAATTATATGGCAGCTCTGTTTACAAAAAAAAAATGCCCAGGCAGAAGATCTGATACTACATGCTGCAAATGGTGCAGCGACCTGATACTATCTCTATGGCTGCCCAAAACAATGCGATTTTACTAACAAACTGTAAAGTTACAGTATTCTAATCATCAAAGGAAGTCAATCTTCAATCTACCAAGCGATCTGGCGAGTACCTCTGCAAGGCCAAAGCTACAGCTCCAACTTCTGGCTGCCCAACTGGCTGAGCATGATCGCCATGTCCATCCCCTGAGTCATCGTCGACATAGCCAGTTCGTACGGGCACTTCTTGGAGAACCCAATCTTCCCAGTCTTCTTCACTTTCCTCATGCAGTTCTTGAACTTCTCGTGGCATTTCACACTCATCAGGCCTGATGAATATAAATTTATGCAAAAAAGAGAAGCATGAGATGCAAGATTCAGAGTACAGATCTTCCAATAAGCTTGGGACACCGCTTTCTTTCGCATCGAAGGCGTCACATTTTCGTTATGTTTCATGCATCCAATGCATGTCAGAGACCGGTTACTCATATGAAGCCAGATAATTATAGGAATGTGGGGAATGCACTGATTGATCTGTGGTGGGTGCCATCTGTCATTTGAAGGTAAAAAAGGTGCCATCCATATGAAGTCCGTGATGCAATTAATTTTAAAAGTGCCAATCGAACAGCAATGTGCATCCTCCAATCCATGCAACTCTTTAGCTGTACAATACTAATGACACATGAAATTTAACAGGGAAGTGCAAAACCGTGAAGGCACGGCTGCAGATTGACAAATATACAATTAAATGATTGACCAAAAACTGTGACTTGTCCCAATGCAATAAAATGATAGCAATGTGGAGATGAAATTAACCGATCTGGTTGGGTACCATCTGTCGTTTGGAGGTAAAACAAAGGGTGACCCATGTCAACCTGATGCAAAGCTGAACATCCCCTTGAACCCAAACCGCAATACATAATGGCCAATCCATGCAGCTGCATGACTCGACAGTACATAACATGTGAAATTTAGAAGGGATTGGTGGAGAGCATAGCTGTAGACTGACAGGAAGTTATCTAGTAAATTAACCACACACGATTTATCACCGAGAAACAGATGGGCGGAAACATCAGTTCATATAGGTACTTGCCATGAAGAATCTGTGAGTCATGAACCACACTGCCGCCACATTCGCCATTACAAAATTACAGAGCAGAGTAGAGCTAGCAACAACTGAAACTCTGAATTCTTAATCTATCTAGCTTTTGCATCCACGGGTGGCTTATCTTATTAGCCGTTAATACTATCTGAACAACTCATGTGTCCAAACAATGCAGTGGTTGTTCATGGCTACCTGTTTTGACCGATCCAGAATTACTGAAGCTGTTGGTTCTGAAGCTAGGTAGGGCATGTGTATGTACCTAGTTGTTAATTACTAGTACCTTTGTTGACATGGTTGTCGACACAGTTTATCTACTCCCTCCGTTCCAAAATAACTGTCTCAACTTTGTACTAGCTTTAGTACAAAATTGTACTAAGGCTGCGACAGTTATTTTGGAACGGAGGGAGTAGTAAATTAACCACGTACTAGGATTTATCACTGAGAAGAAGATGGGTAAAAGAACATATGTTCATATAAGTAGTAAGAATGAAGATTATGTATTGCAATCAGTTCATATAAGTTTTTCAGTGAACCACAGAGCCGCTGCATTGCCATTACCAAATGACAGGGCAGAGTGGAGCTAGCAGCAATTGGAAGTCTCAAGCCTGATCCTGTCAATCGTGAGTACCATGTCGAAGCAATGCAGTGCAGGGGATTGAGAAGCAATGTAGGTACCTTTGTTTTCGACGCAGTTGTCGTGGTCGCGGCAGCAGGCGTCGAGGTCGTCGCAGGGCTCCTCCCCCTCGCACCCGCTCCACCCCACGCCGCAGAACTTGCCGTACCGGATCCCCACCGCTGCCACCCATCCCATCCATGGTCAGAGCACGCTCAGATCAGAGACAAATCATCACATAATCGATTGACCGGATCAGGGGAGGAGGAGGAGGAGGCTCACAGTCGCAGTTGAGCGTCGCGCACGACCGGCTGCACGGCGGCGGCGGCGGCTTTGACGCGCCCGCGGAGCCCCCGGCCAGGAGGACGACGAAGACCAGCAGCACGGCCGCCCTCATCGGCATCGACATCGCCGGTTGGTCGTGGTGGTCGAGGAGAGAATTGACAATTTGTGATTAAGTTCATCGGAGTTTGATAATAAGTACAAAGTTCATTTTTTTCTTGACAAAACATGGCCAGGGACTAGAGTGTGAGGGATAAATAGTTGTAGGGAAAAAAGAAAAAGTTGCCCACGCCTAGACTACATCTTATATGTGCACGTATACGTATATCTACCTGTATCGCTCTACCTCTTCATCAAAACCTAGCCACCGCAGGCAGCGCTTCTTCAAACCTCTACGCGATCAACTCACCATCCGCTGCGGCGCCGGCGAGGCCGATTAGCCGCACCAACGAGGCATCGGCGAACGTCCGGCTAGTCGCTCCTGGTCTGAGCAAATTCCTCATTGTATATGTAGTACTCATATAGATGCATACTACTACGATTGATCTATTTCCATTGGACGTAGTTTGCATACTATTTGTACGTGTACGCAGCTTCCTGGTTATATTTTTTGGATGCAATGTAGTCTCTTGTAGCACGTAGTTATAGATTTTGGATTCATATAATATTTGGGCATGCTTCATGGTCATGGAATTAATCAGTACTTTGTATCATTCGTTGCCGGGACGGCGGGACATGTTAAATATTAGTAATATACTAATAGTACAAGTTGGCTAAGCTATAGCCCTTCATGTGCACTTAAAGTGTTGGACGTAAGCTCTTTCTTTGATTGACACGTGTGTTTGCTTCTTTACTGTTTCACTGTAATTTTATAGCTGTTTTTGTTCCGCCGGGTATGACCGATCCACCATTTTGTTGTGCCAGTTCCAAAACTGCACCGCTTTCGTCCATATCACAAAGAAAAAGACCAGATTTTTTTCTCTTCGTGACCCGTCTAGATAATTCGTTGTGCCCCTTCTCTCTCCCCCAGCAACTTCACCCGGTAGAAACAAAATAGAAAAACAGTGGCAACACAACAGTCATTTTCAAATTTCAAGCCAATAGAAATGACACATTTCCACCTCGCTTCTCCAAAAGTCAGCCATGGGCGCCAGCCACTCGCGCTCGACGAGGTCGCAGCCCTGCTGCACTCCGCCCTTCCTCCCTGATCTGCTTGGTCTTCATCCAGATGTACACGGCTTAACCTTCCCCTTGCATTGCACGTTAATTGTTTGGCTTAATGCCTAGGAGGAAACAATCAAATTGAGTACTCTTTCATTATCTACGAACTTCAAATTCATGTACACCTGCATGTGTATATTAAAGGTAAGTAGGATAATTCTAAATAAAATATTTGCCACCATGCACATGAGTTACAAATAGACTAAGACAAAGTATTCATGGAAGCAGACGATTCAAACCTCTATTGTATTTTTCAGAAAAATAGTTTTTGAGACTGATGTAAAAAACAGATTTTCACATGCAGGAGAACAACATCACATACTTAGCAATATATGCTTGGCTCCAAGTTAATATTGTCTACTAAGTGCTTTCTCAAAAAGAACATGCCGATAACAATAAGTTCAAGTGTTGGGGAACATGCTACTCCACCATAGCTACATCTAGCCGCATGTAAACATATGATAAACTGACACATCACAAATTCAATACGCACCAAAATTTGCAAATACATGTTGAACAAGCCAGAAGGTGAAGGAGTATTGATTTGGGAAATCGTTGCTCGACTGCTTCAGAATCCCACCAAAATTCTTTTTTTCCCCATTTGTGATCATGTACAAACACAATGTACCACATGCTCCCTTACAAAACCACTATCATTTCTTCTCTCATAAAAACCAACAAGAAAAATAGAAATACAGGCTTCATGACAGACGTGGCGTGTCGCCACGCCTTTGTCTGCTAGTTGTTGTTAAGATTGCTAGCACAGATTGCTAGCTCATTTGATTATTTTATACAAAGCAAATCGTTGCTCATGAGGTATAACATGCTTATGCAACAGGTTGAGGACTAGGACAGTTAAGATGGAAGCAAAAAAAAATTATGGTACATGAAATAAGGATCGCAGCCAAATCCTGAAGAAAATAGGATCGCAGTTAGCAGCTAGTACACGTGCACGAAGGTTTTTTCCTTTGCTGTGATTTTTTTTTTCCAACGATCGCTATGGCTGTACATATACGTGCACATATACGATGTAGTCTAGGACGTGGGCAACTTTTTCTTTTTTTCCCTACAACTATTTATCCCTCACACTCTAGTCCCTGGCCATGTTTTGTCAAGAAAAAATAAACTTTGTACTTATTATCAAACTCCAACGAACTTAATCACAAATTGTCAATTCTCTCGTGGTCGAGAGAGAGAGAGAACTCGAGATGATGATTGGTGTGGTGCTAGTGTTCCCAAAGCCCAAGCCCGGCCCGTTCCCGTGCCAAAGGTCAAAACTTTTCCCCAAAACGCCACCCACCCACGCGCGCACCAGGCCACCCACCCCCCACAATGGCGGCGGCGGCGTCTCCGGCCACCGGGCCCTCCGCCTTCCCCTCCGCCCGGAAGCCAACGCTGCTCTCCTTCCGCGTCTCGAGCAAGCTCAGAGTCTCCGCGGCGTCGGCTGACCCGGCCCCGGCCTTCAGGTCCGTCACGGCGTTCGCGCCGGCCACGGTGGCGAACCTCGGCCCGGGGTTCGACTTCCTTGGCTGCGCGGTCGCCGACGCCTCGCTCTCCCTCGGCGACACCGTGACCGCCATCCTCGACCCCACGCTGCCACCGGGCGAGGTCGCCATCTCCGGCATCACCTCCCCGTCCCGCCCGCGCCTCGCCGACCGCCTCTCCCGCGACCCGCTCCATAACTGCGCCGGCATCGCGGCCGTTGCCACCCTTCGGGCTCTCGGAGTCCGCTCGCACGGCGTCTCCCTCAGCCTCGCCAAGGGCCTGCCGCTCGGCTCCGGGCTCGGTTCCTCGGCGGCCTCCGCTGCCGCCGCCGCCAAGGCCGTCGATGCGCTCTTCGGCTCCCTGCTCTCCCTAGACGGCCTCGTGCTCGCCGGGCTCGAGTCCGAGAAGGCCGTCAGCGGCTTCCACGCCGACAACATCGCCCCGGCCATCCTCGGCGGCTTCGTGCTAGTGCGCAGCTACAATCCGTTCCACCTCGTCCCGCTCCCCTGCCCGCCGGAGCTCCGTCTCTGCTTCGTGCTCGTCACGCCGGACTTCGAGGCGCCCACCAGCAAGATGCGCGCCGCGCTGCCCAAGCATGTGGCCATCCACCATCATGTCCGCAACTCCAGCCAGGCCGCCGCGCTAGTCGCCGCCGTGCTGCAAGGCGACGCTGCCCTCATCGGCTCCGCGATGTCGTCCGACTTCATCGTCGAGCCCACCAGGGCGCCCCTCGTTCCCGGCATGGCTGCGGTGAAGGCCGCCGCTCTCGAAGCCGGAGCGCTGGGATGCACCATCAGCGGAGCAGGCCCGACCGCCGTGGCTGTCATCGAGGGAGAGGAGAAGGGGGAGGAGATCGCCCGGAGGATGATCGACGCCTTCTTCTCGGTGGGGAAGCTGAAAGCAACAGCCACCATCGCGCAACTTGATCGAGCCGGCGCCAGGGTTATCTCCACCTCAAGTTTGGAGTAGAGAGGTACATTCTTGTCCCTTTGTATGTGTATTGCATATTTGCATTGATTGAACCTATTGTCGGTGATTCGATGCGGCAGATCTTTTGCGAGTTCTGCCAAATTAGTCTTTCATCGATCCATTGTTGGTTCTGTTTTATGAAAATTCTGAATGAGTGGAAGTACTATGTGCAGATCGATTTATCATTTAATGTGAAATTGTAATCATATTATCAGTCCCTGACCGAGTGGCACAGCTTTTTGGATAGCAGCCTCAGAGCAACATGGTGATGTATCCCTCTGTTAATATCGTTTCTTTTTTCTGTTTCATGGAAGCGACCGATCCCTGTCCGAGTGGCACAATTTGTCAGTGATATTTGAGGGTGTTGTTGCAAGTTGTGGCCAGTCCAAGGAGGCAATAATTAAGGATACACAAGTTAGGTGATAGATTCAGTATGAGCTATCATCAGCTAACAATAGCTTGAGCTTTTATTCTTGTTGGTACAGCATTCACATGCGTGTAACACAATAATGGTACTTACACTAGGATCACTAGAGTGACCTAGTGATTGGAGGTGTCATCGAGCAGCTATTACTGAAAGATGACAAGTTGTCCACACATGTTTGGTCACTGTTGGTGGAGATGAACATGTCGTTGGTCATTCTGTGTGGTAGATGTTTTGCGACTTCTGCCAAATTAGTCTATCATCACTCAGTTGTCGGTTCTACTTGTTAAAATTCTGAATGAGTGAAAGTAATATCTGCAGATCGATTTATCATGTAATGTGAAACTGTAATCATATGGCAATCTATCATTCCCAGTGTTTATACGTTTTTTTCTTTTCTTTTCAATGAAAGCGATGAATTCCTGTCCGAGTGGCACAATTTGTTAGTGACGTTTGAGGGTTTTTGTTGCAAGTTGTGGCCAGTCCAAGGAGGCAATAGTTAAGGTGATAGATTCAGTGTGAACTAGTACAAACATTCTTTGTTTGAAGTTGTGTGGTTTAGACTGCAGTTCTGCTTCGTTATCATGCATCAAATGCTGATTTCGATGTACCACAGAATCTATCACCTAACTACATTTTATGCTTGTTTGTACAGCATTCACATGCGTGCAATCCAATAATGGTACTTCCACTAGGACCATCGAGCAACTATTGCTGAAAGATGATCAGTTGTCAACACATGTTTGCTCACTGTTGGTGATGCCTACCTGTTTTGGTGTTAGGTGTGAAACTTTCCCTGGCTGTGAATTTTCATTGCTTAGTATGAAACTAAAAATGGTTTAGATACGAAAGGTTAAGCCTTTGGGAGTACATTTTAGGATATTTACATTTCGAGATATTTAGTAGGCAGTTGTCTATTCATCCTGTCTTCATCATTACACAATTATGACAGCTCCCTTATGGAACACGTGGCCTTCGACGCACAATGAATTTATTCATCATTTCTGACTCATGTGAAAGATCTATCATTGGCTCATTGCTTACACCCTGTTTCTTTCATTTGCAGATTTTGGTGCTCCTGTTCCCATTTGTGTATTATTGGCCTGTCGGTGTGTACTAGCCCCTCCCCTGGGTTGTGTTCTCCCTTGATGGAATAAGTTGGCGTGTTGTAGTCGAAGAGAGAGCGCCATTGAGGGTGATCGTTGGCAGAATAATGTGCCTTGTTGTAATCTTGGTTATTTTTCACACTCGACTCTGATGAATAAAATGCAACTGATTTGAGGTATGTTCTGACCAGTATCTGTTCATTCTCTTGGGCTTTTACTGAACATAGTATACGAATCTCACTTGGACAAATACTACTTATACATATATAGCAATCAATCAAAACTGATGAAGCACTAGCAATATACTAGCAACTCTATACTGTATTATATACATACATACATACATGCTCATGCCACCAATCCACCCCCAAAACAAATTTGCTGCTGCTGCTGCTACTGCTGACATTGTTTCTCTCCCAAAGAGGGAAAAGGGAGATTTGGTATATGCTGGTTTGCGTCTAGGCGGCTGCGAGGATGGACATGAAGACGGTGGACCAGGCGGTGAGGGCGAGGGCGGCGACAAGGTAGGTCCAGAGGAAGATGACCGAGCATTCCTCCTGGGCAACATCGTAGAGCTGCGCCATGGTGCCTATGCTCATCGCGGGCGGCAGTGCGAACTGAAGCATTAGCACATACTGGTACAACGGGTCGGGTGGCAGGAAGCCGAGCTCCCTCGCTGTCCTCACCACCACCACCCCAACGACTGGCAGGATCACGTAGCGCACACAGACAATGGCCGTGATCACCCACCGCGACATCGTCGTCTTGCGCAAGCCTGCCAGAACATTTTTAGGTTTTCAGATGGTCACCAAACAGGCAAACACCTGGGACTGCCAAACAGAGATACTAGATTCATCCATATTGTTTTTTACCTTTGGTGAGGTTCCCTCCAAGGATGAGGGTCACACAGGGGATAGTGCCATCTCTGCACCAAACAATGGCACCAATTTTCAGTTAGTCGATGGACTGCATGTGCATGCAGTGTTTAACTGTAAACTGAACTGAACAGGAGATGCATTTCATTTCCATACCCAAGTAGTTTGAGGGAGTCCTGGATGACTCGCAGCGGAGCGCCATCACCCACGAAGGTCGATCTCAGCCACGGCACCGTGCCGACGATGAAGCCTAGGACCTGCCATGGCAGCCAACAAGTAGTAACTCAGTTCAGCTCCTCTGCTTGATCTGCTCCATGGACCACATTTCTTCTTCTGGTGATGTTCTAACTACCAACTCAGGAGCGGCATGGTGATGTTCTAACTAACTTACCGCCCCAACTGTCGGGGGTGCCATGAGCTCCTCGACGATCTGGTGCGCGCCCTGCTTCAGCTTCGCCCACAGGCTGTCGCTGCTCATCATCTTACTGGAGGAATGGCCATGGTAGCTAGACAGCAGCGGCATCAGCGACTGAAAAAATGGAAGCAAAAATTCAGAGATATCTATCCTGAACCTGGACTACAGCCTGAACTGAATCAATCCATGTTCATCATCATCAGCTTACAGTTTGTTGCTGGTGCTGGTGCGAGGACGATGACGGCAGGGAGACAAGGCCGTCCTCCTCCTCGCCATCGCCGTCGTTCCAGCTGGGCTCGTCTTCTTCCTCCTGTGGCCTGACAGTGACATTGACAGTGACATCGACAGAGTCCTTGGCATGATCATGAGCCTCAGCCTCCTGGTCGGCGACCATCCTCCGGCATACCTCGCTGGACCGCTTCATGACGCTGTAGGTGTGCGTCCAGATGTACAGCCCGCCGAGCGCCATGGAGAAGGAGGCGTAGGAGAGGCCGCGGCTGGTGCAGCCAACCTTGCCGTCGCCGCCACCGAAGGGGTTGCCGTCCTCACGGCACACGGCGGGGATGACGATGAGGAGCAGGTTGCCGAAGTTGGCTGCGGAGCAGGAGGCGACGACCAGGCCCCGGAGGTGCGGAGGGGGGCGGAGGACGAGCACGGCCAGCCACCCGAGGACCCCGCCGGCGAAGAAGACGATCCCGATGTTCACCGGCATGAACCACCTTCAATTAATTCGAATCATGTGTCGTCAGCTAGCTGATGAAGAAAGGAACATGAAGTGAAGTGTGATTGGAACGAGTAAAGAGACCATGAGAGGGCGTCCTGGAGGGTGACGGTGGAGGCGAGGCTGGCGAGCAGGAGGGCCGGGGTGAAGACGGCGTAGACGACGCGGTTGATGTCGGCGCGGGCAGAGGGGCCGAGGAGGAAGCCGCAGCGGGGGGAGGCGAGGAAGGCGCCGAGGAGGGCGACGAGGAGCACCTCCACCACCGGCGTCGACGCCACCGCCAGCAGCGACACGAACCCCATGGATGGAGTTGGATCGGCCGATGAGGGAGTGAGTGACTCTATCTAGCTAGGTAGAGTGAAGAGGAGGTGGCATGCATCCATGGCCATTTTATACGAACGTGATTCATGGAGGACCGGTTCCACCGGCGGCCGGCGATCTTGTGGTGGTTCAGATTCAGATCGGCTAACCAATGATTTGACCCATGCATGCCTGGCGAGACACACCCAATACGGCATATATTCATGCGACGTACCCTGTCTTACATGATGTCGGCATGCTCAGGGCTGTACAATTCACGTTTACTGTAATTAACTAATTGTGGATGGCATTGGTTTGATTTTTCTTTTGAAACTCAACAATTTTTATTGTGTCGTCATGCACATGGTAAAGAACGTTTTTAAATATGTTCTGATCATAGTTTAAAATAGCCGGCTATTTCATTTAACCTCGGCATTTTTAGAAGATACTGTAAGAAAGGCTATAGCTTAAGCTATATCGGCTAATCCATGAAACCGTTTTTCAAAAACAAAGAAAATATCAGTCATATTTTGCAAAAAATAAATAATCTTGAATCAGATTAAATAGAAAGAGATAACAAGAAGAATAGAAAAAATATATTCAAAACCAGGCTACAAATGACATAGCCGTAATTGGAGGTCTCAGAAACGGCTATAACCGGGCTATAACCAAGCTATAGCCGGCTATTTAAAATGGTGGTTGTGATGCACACTGTAAAGGATAGTCGAAGCTCAAGCTAAAACAACGCATATGGCAAGAGGAAAATCGGAAGAGGAGAGAGGAGGGGAGGGGAGGAGCTGAGGATCATCGCCGGTCATGTCGAAATGGCAACGAACATCTATGATCGTGCGGTGGCAGCGGTGTGCCGTCGATAGACCAAAGGGCAAAGCGTAATCGAGACACATCAACATGGTGGGCCGCCACTAGGTATATATATGGTGCCTTGCCATTTCCCCCTCTATTTTAGTGTTTCTTGGCTTTCTTTTTATCAACCTTGGAACCTAGTTTTTCATAATAATTAAATTAATATAAAATAAGGACAGCACATAACATGTGGTAAACGTGAAATCATAACACAGGTCGGTGATTCAAAACTTCAAAGCTCAAAGTCATGTTATGACTTTCCAATCTTCTTAGTTAATTGTGTACTTCCTACATTTCCTTTTATTGTGCATGTAAGATTTGTTTGAAGTTAAACTTCATAAAGTTTGATCAACTTCATAGAAAATATATGAACATTCATAATATGAAATCCATATGATTCGATGCATTATGAAATTTATTTTTATATTGTATAATTTCAGTATTGTAGACATCTATATTTTTATTATAGATTTGGTCAAATAATCTTTAATGCAAAGTAGAAAAGAAATAAAGGTATAGTTACTTTTTCATGAGCCAGTTGTTAGAAAATACAATTGAAATTAAGGGAGGAACCAGGTAGATGTAGAGAGGGAGGTCTGGAGAAGGAGCTCATCAATTCAGCGTCCCACGTACCCATCCATCATAACAGCAATATCATGGTGGGCATGCATGAATTATTTGCCTCCGTAGCTCATTGAGTCCTTCACTCCTTTAGTTGGTATCACTGATGATGTCTCAATGAATCTTGACATTTTTAATGTTTGTTTTTTACCAGAGGTTCATAGGTAAAATAATAATATGACACTCAATCAAGGAAGAAAGACAGAAATTGTATGTCGTGGCTCTTTGCATGTTTGGTCTAAATGTGTCTTCTCTTTCTATGCATATTTCTCTCCTTCCCTTCTCTTACAAGTTACAACTAATCCACAATCTTAAACACAGAAGATCTATAAATAGTTAATTAAACTTGCCGCCTCGTAGTTTCCTCCTTTAATTGGTTAATCAATCAGGACGGCATAGATTGATGACTGATGTCTCAATCCATAGTAATTAATCAACTCCCTACTCGTGCAACACGAGTCAACCAACCCTAGAAGAAAATGAAAGAATGCAAAAAACAACTGTAATTACTTATTTTTAGTCGAGCAAACACCACTTTTTATTACTACTAGGATAACGGAAATACAAGATTTTTGAGCGACTAGCAAAAAGAAAGGAAAGGTGAGAAGTGAGCCTAGATATTGATGGGAAACCCTTCACAAATGCTCGCAATCGAAACACTAGCCGAGGGGCAAAAAGACTGTAATTATATGCTCTCTCCAGTTCTTTTTAGTTTGTATATAAGATTTGTTCAAATCCAAACTTTTTACAGTTTGGCTAGCTTAATAAGAAAACATACACAAATCTACTGTACAATATTAAAGTTATATAAAAAAATTAAAATTTACGATGCATCTAATGATATAAATTTTGTATTATGAATATTAATATATTTTCTATAAATTTGATGAAACTTGATAATGTTTCATTTTAAATAAATTTTACATGCAAAGTGAATAAGATCGAAGAAAGTATGTGTTGTATTTTCAGATGGGGTACGCAGTGGTTTCACGCAAAACAAAACATATAAAAATAGCTAGCTAGCTAGCTGGTGAGCTGAAAATGACCCGGATCTTGAGAATAATAAATAATTGAGTGCTGATCGGCTGGGCGATCTCATGCACGTGTGTAAAAATAATAATCACACCTTCTCGCTCAACCCGATCTCACTCTCTACCTTGATTGCAGTGAGAACACTAGGTAGCTAGGACCCACCGGAAATTTTTCTTAGGTTGGTTTATGAGTTGGATATAAGTTTTGAAGTATTTAATTTGACTAGAAAAATACATTTTATATTATAAAATACATATATTTGGATTTTTCATTAAAAAATAATCATGTATTTTCTATGACATGTTATATATATATTATTAGTCAAATTGAAGACCTCGAAATCCATGCTCATTTTTTCCAACTAAAAAAAAAACTTATAAAGCAAACTCGAGGGCTTCTCTTCCATGCATATTATCTTTTCCCCTTCTCACAACTAGGACACAATCTTAGCATGTACTCCCTCTATTCCAAAATATAGTGCGCCCGCGCTTTTCAAGGTTTAACTTTAACCATAAATTTAACCAACGAGACCATTTGCGGCGGGAATAAAAATTACATATTTGAAAACTTCATTCGAATACAAATTCATTGATACAATTTTTGTTTTCACCGCGATCAGTCTCATTGGTCAAATATATGATTAAAGTTGAAGCGCGAAAACCGATGACGCACTACATTTTGGAATGGAGGGAGTACTACATGATCCATAAATAATTTTGAGACAACTAATCAGACCTGCCACTTGATAATTTCCTGCCTTAATTCGTTAATCAATCACCACGAAATCGATAGATGAATGTTGTGTCGATCGATGGTAATTAATTAGCTCCCTACTCGTGCAACACGAGTCGAGCCAACCTCAAACGAAAATGAAAGAAGGCCAAAAATGATTGTAATTGCGACTATATTGCTCAACTGATATGCACACATAGGTGATATGGAGCTCTCATGCAAAACGAAACCACGGCCATCGATCAAAACAAACATATAGATATATCTAGCTAAGCGGTAAGCTGAAAATGACCCATCTCCACGTATCTTGGAAATGATAAATAATTGAGTGCTGATCGGCTGGCCGATCTCATGCACGTGTGAAAAATAATAATCACCCCTCCATGTTCGACCCCATCTCACTCTCTGCTATGATTGCAGTGAGAACGTGTCCAATTGGAGTACTTTCTTCGGTTGAGTTTATAAGTTAGACATGAATTTTATTACAAAAACATCATCATATAAAGTTGTTAAGCGTATAATGTGTATGAAAAATTACACATATTTTATTAGTTAAATCAAAGATATCAGAAGCTTAAATCATGCCCAACTTACAAACCAAACATGAAGGGCGTAGTAATAATAGTTGCAGGACCTTGCGTATGCAACAGGCTAGCTAGCTAGCTAGCTTGTTGGTTACGATTGAATAATTAGATGCATCATGGAATTAATTTTCATGTTATATAACTTTAGTGTTGTAGGCATTGGTATTTTTTAACAAAACTTAATTTAATTATATGAAATCTGAATTAAAAAAATCTTATATGGGAAAAATTGAGAAAATTCATTTTCACAAGCCAGTTATTAAGAAAATGCAGTTGAAATTAAGTGAGGAACCACGTAGGGTATAGAGAGGGAAAGCGAGAGTTCATCAATTCACAGGAGAAACCACCCGCTGGACACGCCGGTATATGCTCTCACTTATCAACTGACACCAGAACGTCGTGATGCGTGGCAAAGACTACTCAATCAACGTATTCGTACAGCCTAGCCGATTCCACATCCAGTACAAACACTAGTAAATGAGCCGTGTATTTGTCTAGCCATGTCAGAGAGGCACGGCCTACTATGAGACCCTACCGAAGACTTGCGCGTACCAAAATGTGACCGTCTGGCACAACGGTTCGGGACACTGTATACTGTAACTTTTTTGTTATCTCTATATAATTGAGCATACACCCAGACTGGATCATACACGGATAACAGAGGCCTCACACACAGTCACCTGACGTGATGGAGCACAAGTAAGAAATGCACGGCTCATTTATTTTGTTAATAGTAAGGAAATGCATGGCTCATTTATTTCGTTAATCATTTGCGTAAGTTTTTGTCATCCTGACGAGTGAGCCAACATGTTACTACAGGGCGAGTGCGAAACTGGTGCATAGTACATTAACTGCGAGAGTACACTTAATATGCATACGCGCTGATTACATGCGACGAACGAGGTCGCACTGATTGCCATCGCTGTCCCACTCGGGGGAGAATTTCCGCCGAACTTGGCCCTACATGCGCTGCGGTGAATCTTTCGTTGGCACGACCCCAAGCATCACACATGTAAAAAATCGACCGAGTGCGGTGAAACGCGCTCTAATAAAGGATGCATGGCCCGCGCTGTGGCCCATAAAACGTGTGTGTGGCACCCCACGCTACACTTTGTGTCGGAGTATTCAGCTTGTATCCACGCTGCATAGACATTTCATGCACAATACAAGGGCATATCCTCATAAAGTTACCGTCGGCGAGATAGTGCATATCAAATACCGGCATAGTCAGGACGTCCACTCTCTAATTCACAGTCCATTTGTACCCATTCATCATGACAGTAATAGCATGGTGGGCCTGCATGAATTATTTGCATCTCTGTCGCTCATTGACTCCTTCACTTTGATCTCCTGTCTCGATGGATCTTGGCATTTTCAATGTTTTCTTTAGCCTAGCTTCATAGTTAAAATAGTAACATGATATCCAATTAAGGGACAAAAGAGGGAAATTGTATGTTAGCGAAGATACGGTTCTAGCATGTTTCCTAACACAAACGTAAGAAAATGCAGCACATTTTCTCGCTTCCTTCTGTCCACAACTAGACCACAATCATAAAATTCACACATGATCTATAAATAATTTATGACAGCTAATAAGACCTACCGCTTGCTAATTGCCTTCCTTAATATGTTAATCAATCACCACGGCATCCATCGATGAATGTTGTCTCAATCGATAATTAATTAGCTCCCTACTCGTGCAACACGAGTTAACCCAACCCCAGAAGAAAATGTAAGAATGCCAAATTTTTTTTTAATGTACTATGCGCCAGTACGTGCTGTTTTTTGAGATGGTGTACATGGAGCTTTCATGCAAAACAAAACGTCGGCGATCGATCAAGATTAACATATAAATATATCTAGCTAGGTGGTGAGCTGAAAATGACCCATAGTCCACAGATCTTCGAAATAATAAATAACTGAGTGCTGATCGGCTGGCCGATTTCATGCACGTGTGAAAAATAATAATATCCCCTCCACGTTCGACCGGATCTCACTCTCTGATTTGATTGCAGTGAGAACGGTAATCAGGCCTCTATGATTTCTTTTGCTAAAAAAAAAACCCCGGTTAAAACAGTACTACGTTCGATTCATATTAATGGGCACACACTTAGTGCAACTTTGTCCATTAATATGGGTCGGAAGGAATACGTGATTTCTGTCTCATAGGCGGATTCGTCTCGTGACTGGTTCTATTTGTAACAGGAGCTGTTGTTTCATCCGCAGCTACCGATGTTAATCGATCAGCCTTGTTGTGAATTATTTTCTTTAATTTAAAATAACTGTTCCAATTTTATACTAGTTCTAATATAAAATTGCAGTAAAACAGTTATTTTAAAATGAAGGAAGTACTGAATTGTGATTGCTCGACCGGCCGTGTCATTCCATTGCATGGGAAGGAGCTGCTAGCACGCAATATGCAGCGTAGCAGACGGACATGCAGTAATCAGAAACAAGCACGCACATACTGTCACAAACAGCTGTTAGACAGACGGAGAAAGAGACCGCTCATGAATGAATGGATGAATTCACTGTCGTCTATGATTTGATGGACGAAATTTGTGCACATGAATCATATATTCGCATCCATCCATATCATGCATGATAGCGCAGTGCAAACCAACGCCAATGTCGGCCGATCTCATGCTCTCATTTCCTCCCTTAATTGGTTAATACAGTAGTAGTAGTAATTAGGAGGTCAGGTCATGCATGTCTCCAGTCCAGCCCAACCGTATCATCCATCAATCGCATCTTATTAATTATAACTAATTAGCTCACGGTCCTACTCTCGTGCAACACGACTCAAACCTCACAAGAAAGCGAAAGGTTTTCCTGCTCCTGTACTTGCTGATCCAACTTGCTGGTTTCGTTAATGAAATCGGAAGACTGTAATTGCAACATACGTGGTGCTTTATTTCATGTAGAATGAGACGTTGGTGATCGATCGAAATATAATATGGAAGCTCCACAAAAAGATCACGCCACTAATACCCTTTGGCGTGAACTCCACAAAAAAAACAAAGTCATGTGCCTTAATAGTGAAAAGTATGTGTGCTAGAAATAATTTTTTTTATGTTTTTGTACAGCTCGCAGATAGACCTATTTTACTGTAAAATTTTGCAGTCAACTAATATACATACGTATGTATGTATGTATGTATTTTTTTGCAGAATTTTCTGAAACCTAAAACATTGGGTTTTTTAAAAAAATTTAAGGGTTCCATGGAGCTCGGTATCCAAAAGAAATTTCCAGAAATTAGTAGCATATTGTACTATTATCATGTATATGATGTTGACTTATATATAATAGATCGTATAAATAGTAAAATTGAGACTTATAAAACGAAAAAACAGAAATTTTCAGATGAGCCCTATAAACTGAAAAGGAGGGAGTAAAATACATCTGTATATAGTTTATAAAGCAATTTTTTAAAAGGACTTATATCTAGGAACGGAGAAAGTATGATATAATATACATTACGAATTTAGTATCATATTACACTGGTATCATGTACTCCCTCCGTAAAGAAATATAAGAGTGTTTAGATTACTAAAGTTCTTTAGTAATCTAAACACTCTTATATTTCTTTACGGAGGGAGTACATGATATCAACTTATGATAGATTGTATAAATAATAATTGCACCTCCCTCTCCACGGTAACTTTTGATTGCAATGGAAACGCTAGATAGGTAGGGCCAACTGGAGTAATAAGTATGCAACAGTTGCAGGACCGCACAGCAGCCTACCTTTGCTTGTTGGTTACGATCAAATTATTTTGGGCTGCCATATTATTACTACTCCGTGATCAGGACAGCACTAGAGAGTGCACCAAGGTCACGCACGATGACGGTCAAGTTTATTGATAGGAAGAGAAAAAAAAAGTAAACAACGGTATTTACTACCCTTCCCCTCAAGGAGGAATACATTCGCAAAATCACATAATGATTTACCTAGACTCCTATAGTTTTTTGAAAGTGTCTTGTAATTATTCATTGGTTACCAACAAAATCACTCTGAAATAAAGAGACATATCAATTTTCTGTCCACGTACGTACCCAGCCGTCCTGTGGGCACGCATGAATTATTTGCATCTCCTGTAGTACCTTCTTCCCCATATATAACTGGTTAATTAACCACCGGTCCACCGCGCCATTGTTGTCTAGATCGATATTAATTAAGAGATGGCTTAATTAGTCCAACTCAGCCACGTAGGTTAACCAATTTGCTGTCCCTGCTCGTGGAACACGCTGAGTGTACGTTGTATGAGTGTCTTCTTCTGGATCATCGATCGAGTGGACTCTATACTCAAGATCAAGAAGAAGAAAACGCCAAACAAATAATTGATATGTGTTCATACGTGATGCTTTATTTAGAAAAAAAACACGGTCTAACCATAGTTCAATTGGTTGGATTCTTAATTTGTGATAGAGCCAGTTTACCCGTAATTCTCAATCATCATTAAGAGAGCAATATCTTAGTCCAGCATTATTGCATTGTTAACCATGTCTTAGTGGACTATATACATGACCGTCCTTTTGCGTAACAGTGAAGAAGGTGGCGGGTCTGTCGGGGCATGGTCACACACAATCATGTGCTCCTGCTTCATTTCAGGTCAGTTGATTCGATGGACATGAGATTCAGATCGACCAACCAGCATATGTGCATGCATGCATGCATGATTCGTCTCATCACAACAACTATTGCCACTATGCGAATCGTCCTTCACATCGTGCTTTGATCGATCATGTAGTACTTACTAAGTGAGGCAGGCAGCTAGTAGCCATTGTCTCATGGATCTGTAAATTAGGGATACACTATTCATCCGGCAACCTGGTAAAAAAATCACGGCAGTCACCCCCCCTCTTCTTCCTCCACGGCATCACCGCGTCATACCACCTTTGTTCCCGCCCTCAAGACAGTGCCAGGCAAAATTATAAGCGACACATTTCTCAGTTAAGGTTGTGCGAGAACAAGCACATTATTAACGTCTATAAATCATATGCAACCAGGAACACACAAAAAAGGACTCGAATGATGTTATTTTAAGAGAGCTGCTATACGTACGATAAAGTTCGTACGATTGTTGTACGACAGTTGAAATCCAGCCGGCCATGTAAAGGATTGAAAGGGCAGCAGCCATCGGATTGCTTCGTCATACAATGATCGGACACTAAGTGTCGTATGTGAAGCTGTTTCGTTATTTTAATTGTTTAGAGTACTGATTAAGCTTAACAAAAGATGAAGAACAGGTGTATATCATGCTGGATCTAAAAAGTTCTAAAACATTACACTATGTAATTCACCGCTTTCTGTCCAATTCTGGCCCATCTATGTGCTGTGTAATGAGCAAAACATTACACTAGCAAAAGCTAGGGATAGGGTAAATCTAAAACTTACCTTTAGAAGAATCTTTACCCCTGCCCTTATGGAACAGTGGTATCGACTTTTAGAGATAGTTAAATCAGTTAATTTTTCTAATGATAGAGATGCCTTGTTATGGCAACTTGAAAACAAAGGAGTATATTCCACTAGCTCCTTGTATCATGTTATTAATTTTAGAGGGGTGCAACCTGTGTTCCCACATGTTGTGTGGAAACTTAAGGTACCCCCCAAAATCCAGGTTTTTCTCTGGTTACTAGCTCACAACAAGTTGATGACTAGAGATAATCTTAGGAAGAGGATGATCATCAAACCTCTAGAATGTGTCTATTGTAATGATAAGGAATCAATTGATCATCTGTTTTTCAAATGTGTTGTAGCTCAAAACTTGTGGAAGTTTTTTAATGATTTCTTTCATGTAGAGATAGGCCATGATCTTGTGTCCGTAGCTAGTTTCTGGCTCTCAAATTGCGAGAACTCTGCTTTAAATACAGTTTCATCTGCAATTTTGTGGTGCCTGTGGAATGATAGGAATGCTATGGTCTTCGATAATAAGAACTGGCTATCTTTGTATCAGGTTTGGGGATGTGTTCTACGGACAGTGAGATACTGGATGGTTCTGTCCCAGGAATCCAGCAGAGTGCTGGTAGAGTCCTTTGCCCTGAAGCTGGAAGAGATGATCAGAAGACCACAGTTGATCCAATGTGGCTGAGAGACAGCCTCTTGGCCTCTGGCACCCTGACATACACGTCGCCGGTGAAGATGATCGTTCCAGCGCTGTCTTTGAGCCCGGTGTCGCCACTGGATGCTGGCTGGTCGCCCAGGATGGCTGCCCTGGGACTTCCCATGAAGGCCAGGAAATCCTCTTGAAGATGATTGCAGCTGCGCCTGCTGTTTATGTGTCTGAGACACTGTAATGGCTGCTTTTCTCGCTAGAATGTTATACTATGAACTACCTAGTTACCTCTGTTTTTCTTCCCAGAACCTGTGTGACCTGATGGGTCAGAGGTCTGCGACAAATAAGTTCGGGTCTGTGTGGTTCTTTTTCTATGAAATGGAACCGGGGATTGCTCCCTGTTTATCTAAAAAAAAGTTCTAAAACAGGCAAAGCTAAAAGGATAAAGCAATGCTGTGGAAAAAACTCCGAAAAATAGGTGGCTAGAAATACAGTTCACCCGTCCGTAGTTTCCTCAGATATATATCAAGCAAATTACCATTGGAGAAGATCATGTGTAGTTATTTTAATGTAAGCATTATCCGGCTGATTATGCTCATATTTACTCTTCACTGGTTTATGTATTTACTTTTGAATGTCAAAAAGGGCAGAGAGTGTCGCTCGATCTGTCCCCTCTCCATCTCTGATGTTGACACCCTCACAAATGAGCACGGTCTGCCCATTTTACAAAACAAATGAGGGACTCAACTTTGAAGTAAAATGACAAAGACCGGTCAATGAAGAGTGATCCATCATTAGTCGTAATTTCAATTCTGAAGCTTATAGTTTAGCTAGCCATAGTCACGGTTTGGATAGAGGAAGGCATGTTTGGTTGAACGTCCTTCATTACCCAATTTGTATTCCTGAATATTCTATCATTGAGCAATAAAGTGACTATTTCCTCTAATAAAATAAAAAGAACTACCAAACAATTGTAATGCATAGAATGTAATATCTTACATCACGATCGGATATATAAAAAATCATACATATTTTTTTTAGAAAGATCCAGTCGTTTCACTACTGGACTCGCATGATACGCCGACGGCCCTAGGCCCGATAATCGTCGGCGTAGGCCTACGCCGAGGACTGGCGTCGGTGTATATATCCCTCGGGCTAGCCTCCGATGCCGTCGGCATATCCGTTGCCGTCGGCATAGAAATATACGCCGACGGTGCCGCTAGGCCGTAGGCGTAGTTGTCGTCGGCATACACGAGGTGGGCTTCACGCAGGACCTAACGACCGTTAGGCCTGGTGGCCAGCTACGCCGTCGGCCTACAATTTTAATAAAAATAAAAAAATGTCGTCACGAGCGCTGCCGCTCCGGCATGCGCCATTTCTAGGGGCGGAGGAGGTGTGCACCACGACATGGTGACGGCCTGGTGACACCTTGGTGGCTCCCGTGGTCGCCGGCGTGCCGCGCTTGCGAGGGAAGGCCGGAGGGGTCGGCAGCGGCCGCTCATCCGTCGCCGGAGGTCGTCCATCCCGCGCTCGTACGCCTGGAGCCTTGAGGTGAAGAGGAGGGGGCGGCGCCCGCCGCTAGCCTGCCGACGGAGCTATTCCGCCATAGAGGTCGTCCGCCCCTGGAGCTCGTCCGCACCGCGCTCGGCCAGGAACTCGTCCATCGCGGGAGCTCATCCGCGTCGCGCTCGGCTGGAGCTCGCCCGTCGACGGATTTTGGGACGCCGCATGCGTGGTCGACGGCGGCGCACGAGCAACAGCAGCGGGACGCCGCGGGCATGGTCAACGGCGGCGCAGGAGCAGCAACGGGACGCCGCGGGCGTGCTCAACGACGGCGCAGGAGCAGCAGCATCGCAGGCTTGGTCAACGGTGGCGCAGAAGCAGCAACAGCGGGACGCCGCGAGCGTGGTAGACGACGGCACAGGAGCAGCAGCAGCAGCGGGACATACATATATAACATCGATCCACATATATAATCCACATATATAATCTATCGGATGTGCTAAAACACATGTACAAGTGTTTTAAGCATGTCACATGTACCCAGTTTTTTGTCTATTTCGCGCTGGGCGATAGGTATCGGTTTGTTTTGTTGGGCTGGTTAATCTTTATGGGCCGTTTTCTCCCCCTGTTGTCTTATGGGTCGTGAGAAACTTTTCCCTGTTTCGATTTTTGGGGTTTTATTTTATTTGATTTGATCTTTTCCAATTTCGGATTTTAATTTTGCTGTTCCTTTTTCCCCTGTTTTGACTATTTGGGTTTTTATTTTATTTTATTTTATTTGTTCTTTTCCAATTTCGGATTTTAATATATTTTTTACATGTTTCTATAATTATTCAAGGTATACGGTGATTTTTTAATATAATGTAAACATTTATTAAATACTTATAAAACTTTTTTTAGCATGATGAACTATTTCTAAATATACATTGTTTTTTAATATAACTTGAACATTTTAAATATATACTAACCTTTTTATATTATATAATAAATATTTTTTTATTTTTAATATAAGTCGTACATCGACTCGAAATTGTATTTTTTTTCCAATCCAGTTACAAATCAGCCATCGACTTGCAACTAGACTTTTTTGTGAAGCCAGTAGCAAGTCGTCCAACGATTCGCAACTGGAATTTTTATGAACGAAGTTGCAAGTCACGCCATAGATTCACAAATGGACTTTTACTTTGTCAATCAAGTTGTAAGTCGTCGATCGACTTGCAATTGAACTTTGTTGTATGTTCACCAACGAGTCGCAACTAGGTCCGTCTTTTTTCAGTTATATGTCCACCAACGAGTCGCAGCTGGGTCCAACTTTTTTTCTCAGTTACAAGTTCACCAATGAGTCGTAACTGAGTTTGACTTTTTCTCGGTTGAGAGTCCATCAATGAGTCAAAACTGGGTTCAAATTTTTTGCTTAGTTACAAGTTCACCAATGAGTCGTAACTGGGTTTGAATTTTTCTCAGTTGAGAGTCCATCAACGAGTCACAACTAGGTTTGACTTTTTCTTCAATTGCATGTCCACTTACAAATCGCAACTAGGTTCATCAATTTTTTTCTCAGTTGCAAGTTCACCAACGAGTTGCAACTACATCTAATTTTTTTTCTCAGTTGCAAGTTAACTAATGAGTCGCAACTGGATTTGACTTTTTTTCTAGTTGTAAGTCCATCAACGAGTCGCAACTGGGGTTCGGATTTTCTTCAGTTGCAAGTCAACTAGGTTTGTCTATTTCTTTTCAGTTTCAAATCCACCAACAAGTCGCAACTAGGTCCAATTTTTATTTCTCAATTGCAAGTTCACCAATGAATCGCAACTAGGTTTGACTTTTTTTTCTCTCAGTTGCAAGTCCATCAACGAGTCGCAACTGGGTTTGACTTTTTTTCAGTTGCATGTCCACCTACGAGTCGCAACTAGGTTCGTCAATTTTTTTTCTCAGTTGCAAGTCAACCAACGAGTTGCAACTAAGTACGTCTTTTTTTCAGTTGCATGTCCACCAACGAGTCGCAACTGGGTCAAATTTTTTTCTCAGTTGCAAGTCCACCTACGAGTCGCAACTAGGTCCGTCTATTTCTTTTCAGTTGCAAGTCCACCAACAAGTCGCAATTAGGTCTAATTTTTTTTTCTCAGTTACAAGTTCCCAATGAATCCCAACTAGGTTTCACGTTTTTTCTCAGTTGCAACTCCATCAACGAGTGGCAACTGGGTTCGACCTTTTTTCAGTTGCATGTCCACCAACGAGTCGCAACTAGGTACGTCTTTTTTTCCAGTTACATGTCCATCAACGAGTCGCAACTGGGGTTCGACTTTTTTTCAGTGGCAAGTCCACCTACGAGTCGCAACTAGGTCCATCTATTTCTTTTCAGTTGCAAGTTCACCAACAAGTCGCAACTAAGTCCAATTTTTTTCTCAGTTGCAAGTTCACCAATGAATCACAACTAGGTTTGACTTTTTTTCTCAGTTGCAAGTTCACCAATGAGTCGCAACTGGGTTTGACCTTTTTTCTCAGTTGCATGTCCACCAACGAGTCGTAACTGGGTCCAATTTTTTTCTCAGCTGCAAGTTCACCAATGAGTCGCAACTGGGTTTGACCTTTTTTCTCAGTTGCATGTCCACCAACGAGTCATAACTGGGTCCAATTTTTTTTCTCAGCTGCAAGTTCACCAATGAGTCGTAACTGGGTTTGACTTTTTTCTCAGTTGCAAGTCACCAATGAGTCGCAACTGGGTTTGACTTTTTTTTCTTAATTGCAAGTCCATCAACGAGTCGCAACTGAGTTCGACTTTTTTCAGTTGCATGTCCGCGTACGAGTCGCAACTAGACCCATTTAATATTTCTTCATACACGTTTAATTTTTTCTAAATATATGATCAATGTTTTTTCTTATATTTTGTATTTTTAAAATATATGAATATACGTTTTTTAAATGCTTTATCAACACGTTTTAAATACATGATCAAAAAAATCATATAGATTGTATATTTTTTCTATCTACTTTTTAAATACATGATCAATAATTCTTCATATATGGTTTATTACTACATGCTTAGAAATTTTAAATACATCATCAATATTTTTTGATAAACAAATTCCACGCCCATTTAAATTTTTTCCATATGCTTGATTAACATTCATTAAAGAACATAATGAATTGTTTCATACACTAATGTATTTTTTGTATACATGAAAAACATTTTTCTATATGCATTTAATATTTTTTAAATGCTTGGTTAACATTTTAAAATATTTTATATTTTTTTTTAACATATCTATTGAGATTATTTTAAAGTACAACAATAAAACAAAACAAAAACGTGAAAAAAACAAAACAACAACTAGGTTGTGTTCTCCCATATACTTGGGCTGGCCCATACTAATAACACGCCTAAAAACCGAGCGAACGGTAGCTTTTTGGGCTGCATCACGGGGTGTTTTTTTTTTGTGAAACAAAAATATAAAAAAACCGGACAAACAAGTAATTAAAGCCACTATTTGTAGTCTATTTTGTGATGTACATGTGCCATAGTTATGTCACATGTACATGTGCCCTAGACAGACCCATAATCTATATAATAGTGCTTTTTTGTGAAGGGCCTACAAAAAATTTCATGTGAAATTGAACTACATTTTTCAATAATAATAGACCATATTTAATTAACAGTTGACCAAAATTTGAACTACATGTGTTTGATAGTTTGCTCTTTAGTTTTACAAAAACTCATTTCTAGATACATAAGTATTTATTACATCAGAGATACATCAGAAGGATAGTTTTCACAAATGATCTCATATTATGCAAAAGCGTGTATATTGGAATTGACTACAAATTTGCCAAAGGAAGTGTTCATTTTCGTTGCATGAAAAATCCATTTTTTATTTTTCAAATGCCAAAAGTAATGTTTTTTGTGAAGAACTTACCAAATATTTGATATATATTTAAACCACTTCATTTTTAAAAAATACCAAGCCATATTTTATTAAGAATTGACCAAATGGTTACATGTAAAATGTTTTTTTTATACCTCTTCTGAAAAAGAAAATTTTTAGCAGATTCAGTTGGAACGTGGTCTAATTTAAACTACATGTGCTTGATAATTTGCTCTTTATTTTTTATAAAAATCATTTATAGGTACACAAGTAGTCATTTCATCAGAGATCCAACAAGAGTTTTGCAAGAGTATGAATGTTCATGACTTTCAAGCCAAATGACCGATGTTATAGCAACAGGTTTTTTGTGAAGAACTTACCAAATATTTCATATATATTTGAACCACTTCATTTTTTTATAAATACTAGATCATATTTTATTAATAATTGACCAAATATTTGCATGTAAAATATTTTTTATACACCTCTTCTGAAAAAGACAAATTTTAGCAGATTCAGCTGAAACGGTGTCAAATTTAAACTACATGTGCTTGATAGTTTGCTCTTTATTTTTTATAAAAATCATTTCTAGGTACACAAGTAGTCTTTTCATCAGTGATCCAACAAGAGTTTTGCAAGATCCCACACCTAGTTATCACCGGTCATTCGGAAGATGTTGTATTAGCTTTGAATCAAAATAGAATAAAAAAAATTAAAAATAGATATAAATTCTTTTGAAAGAAAAACACATGGGAGAACTGAAATATGGAAGTGTTTAGAATAAATGAGAAGTGTATGTGTTATGTGCATATTGTAAAACGTAAATTATATGGAAGTGTCTAGAACAGACATAAATGATTATTTTTTAACAGATAAAGACTTGAATAATTAAAGTATGGAAGAGTATAAAACGAAAGAGAAGTGTCTTTGTTTTCAGGTTTGTGCATAAGAAGAAGTGGACAGAGATCCAGTGACATGCCCATGGCATGTCACCAGTGAACAGTATCGTAACATGCGGTCATGCATCAACCCTTCAAACGCTATCCAACGGCCAACAACCATTCACAATAAAATATTATTAATTGTCTAACTTGTAAATCTGCCATTGTTTGTTATTTGTACATAAACGGAGGCACGACTTCATACAAAACGGAGGCATGACTATATGAAAAACGGAGCCACTTCCTCATGCAAAACGGAGGCACGAACTCATATAAAACGGAGGCACGACCTCATACAAAACAGAGGCACGCCTTCTTATAAAACGGAGGCACGACCTCATACAAAACGGAGGCACGATCTCATATAAAACCGAGGCACGACCTCATACAAAATGAAGGCCTCTGTCCCGCAGAAGTGTGAAACCTTCTAGATTGGTACACATGGCAAAATCTAATGTGACGAAGAGAATATCCAACGGCCAAGACTATTCGGATTTTCCATATCTCAACCGTTGGATCGACTTCATCCAACAACCGATATTCAAAGTTATTTCTACACTATATAGTGGTATAGATGCGTTGCCATTGGTTGAATTTTTTTTCCAAGGTAATGGTAGATTCTTTAATTAAATGTGTGTAAATCTGATGAACTTATATGGATCTGTAAATTTTTCAATTTTATTTTATTGCAAAAAACATATGCGCGTAAATTGCCTGCACAAACAATGAGATGCATTGAGAATCAACAGAATGAAAACGGTAATATGTGGATCACGTTTATCATAAGGTGTGGCGCATAATTGATGTTTACAAACAAAGTGAAGAAAAGCGTGGCCACTCTCGGATGTGCTACACTTGAATGCTTTTTTTTCTGAAAAATAATATGAAACAAAATCCAAAAAATAAGAAACTCTACGGTGTTAATAATGTTTAGGTTCTTGCAAACTTTCAACCACAAATAACATATGAGGAGTTGTCAATAAAAAACATTTTTCAATTTTACAATCATTCTTTTTTGTTGTTGCAAAGCACAAGCATTTAATACAATGCTTGATACGGATTATACTGGAAAGTGTTCATAAGAGTGTCGAAAATCAGGAATATGCATATTCAATGTCTAAGGATACATTCGATGTGTGCCTCATGTGATTCTATTGATTGTGATTTTTTTTTCTCCCGTTGCAACGCGCGGACATGTTTGCTAGTACTTGTTAAAAATTCAATCCCAGATTTGACTAAGAATATATATGAGTTATATGTAATTGAGCTGCAGATGCTTATTGGTAAGCTGGTTTGGTTGGTTCTGTAGGTGTCTTCCAAGTTTGAAGATGGAGATCTTTGGCAAATTTCAGTACTCCAACGGGTGTGAAAAAATAATATTAATACTCCCCAATGAGATATCTAACCCACGTGTTACTTGAAAAGTCTTTGTTCTTTTGAATGAATGAAGATGGTAACGAGGCATGCAGTTTCATCATATTTAGTTAGCCCACCAGCCAGCTCAAAATCAATCAAACAAAGATCGATCAGGAGGCCCATATCCCCATTCGTTAGCCCACAACGGACACAGCGCTTCGCTAGGATCCATCGATGGAAAGAAATAGTCCCACCTCGCTTACCGGCAGAGAGTCGGACCAGCTTATATACCTCGCTCTCCCGGTGCGGTGCAACGATCAGAGGGTGAAGTGTGGTAAACTGTCCTAGGTGGAGTGGCGTCAGCGTAATGGGCGACCCGTTACGTGCGCGTAATAAACCCTAGACACTTACCGCGTCATCTCATCTTGACGCGCGTATGGTTCGTTACGTAATGATGAAATGGCTTGTTTCCCCGGCTTTGGGCCTTCATAATATAAAAGCCCGGATGACATGCGCTGCCGCCACTCCCCTCCTAGGATTTAAAGTTGGTTTGTTGGATTTGAGGGTGGGCTAAAACCCCTATATATCCCCTTCCACCAAACAGTAGCCCTCTTTTTTTTAATTGTATCTAAACTTTCTTTTTTACATATCTGATAATGGCAACGCCGTTTTGAGATGATGGTGGTCCGCGGGGAGAAGAATGGCACCACCGTTTGGTAGTCGTTGCATCCTTTAGGTGGTTGGGTCGGCTCGGCGTGTTGTGGCAAGTAAAGGGGCACACTGACCAACATCTCTCTTTCTCTCAACCTCTCTCTCATCTCATAGCTCCCTCTCTGCTCCGACTCACCACCACCATGCCCACCACAACATCCCTCGCCTTGCCACACTCCCCTCCACATTTCCTCGGCTCAACCACGGTAGCAATACAAGAACCTCTGAAAAGGTTAGATCTTTTGTTCCTAGAAGGGGAATAATCACCAGATCCAGCGCCGGTGAGATCGGATCTGATGGATGTGAATCTGGACGCGACAGATCCGGTGGTAGTGAGGCTAAACGCGTCAGATATGGACCAACACCAACATCAGATGGGGTTCATGTTAGCGCAGGCGTAGTGCATCTTCAACTTTGTATGCAACCATTATGTGAGTACACGAGATTGATTAAGCAATTTTTTGCATGTTCAAACTATTGATGGAGTATTTCATGAGTGCGCCTTGTACACAAGTACCAATGTACATTGCCATTAACTTCACCGCCAGATCCAGCGTCGGTGAGGCCGAATGCAACAGATCCGGTGACTGAGGCTAGACGCGTAGGATCCAGACCAACACCAGTAGGGATCGCGCAGACACTCATCGGCGTCGTGGCCCCTCCACTAGTCACCCACAGACACGTCGTGCATATTCAAATTCGTCCGCAACCATTATGTGAGTATATGAAACTAATTATATAAATTTTGGGAATGTTTAATTTATTGTTAGAGTATTTCATCAGTGTGCCTTGCCCACAAGTATGAATGCACACTGCCTTTAATTTCATTGTGTCGTATCTAGAGCTGGCGAGGCTGGATCCTAGTGGTTGCGAGACCGGACGAGATAGGGCGGTGCCAACAAGGCAAGACGCACTGGAACCAGACCGACACCAACATTAGTATGGAATGGAACTTGGATCCAAGCGCGATCATGCCGCCCATGCCCCCCTTAGCCTACTCCCAATGCTTCAACTTGTACAGGTGTTAAGCTCGCCAACGCACTAGGCCAAAAAATCCTATGTGGCAAGGTAATTAAGAAGAGAGGGGGGAGTTTGGTGACCTCAAGAATAAACGGTGCTAGTCGCTCGAACTAGTGCAAATCATTAAAAATGAAGATAACTAGCTTATGTATGAAAGATTTATTTGCTAAACAATTAAATGAAGCAACCTTAGCAAGAACAAGCTATGCATCAAAGCATTGAAAACTCTAGTTGGTTAACTCATTTAATGCACTTGGAGAAGCATAGCAAGAAACCGATGTATGAAAGTCGAAATCATTAGTTAAAGAGTACTCCTTGCAACAATCACTTCCACCACCCAGCGACTAACAAGTGGCGCATTATATGCGCATCACTTGTTGCCACTTGGGAGTTTTCCATTTCTAGTAGATTTATTTTCTAAAATGTTTTATCTCTTGAATCATGCATCAAAATTTTGAACCGTTGGATTCCTTGCGTCGAGATCTTGAAAATTATGTCCATGATAAGTTTCCACACAAATAATTAGCGAAAAAAATCGGTAGAAAATGTATTTTTTTCCGTGTCATGAGGCATCGATGTGCCGTTCATGTAAGCAAATTTGTGCCTTTAGACGAAAGAAACATATGCCTCTCACGGTATAAATAACGTATTTTTATCTTTTTTCGCAGAAGAACATGTGCCTGTAGAAAAAGCAAATGCGTCTCTCTCAGGGAAACAAAGCTCATTTTTCCCATCCCGAGAGGCATAGCCGTGGATCTCATGGAAATAAACATTTGCATCCATACAAGGCACCGACATGTACAGTTATGCCTTTCGAAAAGTAAATATGTACCATCACGAGAGCGCATAGATGTGCTTCTTGTAAAAAAAGTGTTCTTTTTTTTCTTTTTTATGAGTGGCATCTCGTGGTAGGAAATCTATGGCTCTAGAAAATGCAAATATAACTTTCAAAAAAATGCAAATATATGCCTTCCATGAAAGCCAAAAAAACTTTTTAATCTAGAAGAAAGCTTAAAAAGCCAATAAACCCATCTATATAAACCCAAAAATGAATAAAAAATCTTTGAAGAAACATTCAACACACAACGAAAACTGAGAGCGCGAGAAATAATATGCTTTTAACCTACTAAAAATACCTTGTACGAAGCTTCCGCAAGATATACTTGTTCATTAGTCTTTGTATAGGTAATATTCTCTTCGTTTCAAATTAAATAATTTTTATTTATTTATATATATTGAATAAATGAAAATCATCTAATTTAAAAGTACTTGTTAATTAGTTGAAATGGATGTAGTGGACCATGTTGGATTCGATCTGTGTAGGTCGCCCCTCAAAAGAAAAGAAAAACATGGACGGAGACGATGGAGGGTGCACGACGTGTGGGAGGCGAGAACAACTAATTTCTACGTGGTGCCGCACCTATTACTAATTTCTAGCGGCATGCACGTAGTCGCCGTGCACGCACTGCACGTCCCGCCGGCCGGTCAGCTAGCAGCGGCGGTGCACCGCACGACACCGACATGGCATGCATGCATGCAGCCCGGCGATCGAGGCGAGCTCAAATTAGGAGCGACATGCAGCCCGAAACAATGGAGAGGTCGTCGTCCGTCGTCGTCCCTGCTTAGCCTACCATCGCTCCCCACCGCTCCACCCTTCGTCTTCCATCAATCACCATGTCCGTCTCCGCCGGCCGCCATTGACGACGACGACGGACGTACGGACGATGCATGGGCAACTCCTGCCACGGCTCCATCATTCCCCCGACCTACGCCTCCGCCGCTGACGGCCGCTACCACTACCGCACCAGCTGCAGCAGCAGCTCCGACTGCGACTCCGACTCCTTCTCCGTCCTCGACCGCGCGCCGCACCGCAACTCCATCATGGGCCGCGGCGGCGCCGGCCACCAGCACCAGCTCTCCTCCCCCACCGCCGTCCTCGGCCACCACACCCCGCCCCTCCGCGACCTCTACAACCTCGGCCGCAAGCTGGGGCAGGGCCAGTTCGGCACCACCTACCTGTGCACGGAGCACGCCACCGGCACCGCCTTCGCCTGCAAGTCCATCGCCAAGCGCAAGCTGCTCACCCCGGAGGACGTGGAGGACGTCCGGCGCGAGATCCAGATCATGCACCACCTCGCCGGCCACTCCAGCGTCGTCACCATCAAGGGCGCCTACGAGGACGCGCAGTACGTGCACATCGTCATGGAGCTCTGCGAGGGCGGCGAGCTCTTCGACCGCATCGTCCACCGCGGCTACTTCTCCGAGCGCCGCGCCGCCGAGATCGCCCGCGTCATCGTCGGCGTCGTCGAGGCCTGCCACTCCCTCGGCGTCATGCACCGCGACCTCAAGCCCGAGAACTTTCTCCTCAAAGACAAGGACGACGCCGACAATAACAATACCAATAATAATGCTAATGCCGCCGCCGACTGCTCGATCAACCTCAAGGCCATCGACTTTGGGCTCTCCGTCTTCTTCAAGCCCGGCCAGATCTTCAGCGACGTCGTGGGCAGCCCCTACTACGTCGCCCCCGAGGTCCTCTGCAAGCACTACGGCCCCGAGGCCGACGTCTGGACCGCCGGCGTCATCGTCTACATCCTACTCTCCGGCGTGCCGCCCTTCTGGGCCGAGACGCAGCAGGGCATCTTCGACGCCGTGCTCAAGGGCGCCATCGACTTCGACTCCGACCCGTGGCCAAACATCTCCGACGCCGCCAAGGACCTCATCCGAAAGATGCTCAAGTCGCCGCCGGCCGAGCGGTTCACGGCGCACCAGGTGCTGTGCCACCCGTGGATCATCGAGAACGGCGAGGCCCCCGACGCGCCGCTGGACCCCGCCGTGCTCTCCCGGCTCAAGCAGTTCTCCGCCATGAACCGGCTCAAGAAGATGGCGCTGCGGGTCATCGCGCGCGGCCTCTCCGAGGAGGAGCTGGCCGGGCTCAAGGAGATGTTCAAGACCATGGACGCCGACGGCAGCGGCGCCATCACCTTCGAGGAGCTCCGGGAGGGGCTGCGGCGGTACGGGTCGACGGAGCTCGGGGACTCGGAGGTGCGGTGCCTGATGGAGGCCGCCGACGTGGACCGCAGCGGCACCATCGACTACGACGAGTTCATCGCCGCCACCGTGCACATGAACAAGCTGGACCGGGAGGAGCACCTCATGGCCGCCTTCGCATACTTCGACAAGGACGGCAGCGGATACATCACCGTCGACGAGCTGGAGGTGGCCTGCCGCGACCACAACATGGCCGACGTCGGCATCGAAGACATCATCCGAGAGGTGGACCAGGACAACGTAAGTAGCTAGCTAGTTTCGAATTTTTATTCCTTTGATTTACAAATCTGAAATCACTCTGAATTTACAAATCTAAATGAAATGAAATGAAATGCAGGACGGTCGGATCGACTACGGGGAATTCGTGGCGATGATGAAGAAGGGGATCATCGGCAACGGGAAGCTCACCATGAGGCACACCTCCGACGGCAGCGTCCTCCACGGAGCTGGCAGCAGCCTCAGCAGTTAGTCGGGCATCCATCCATCCATGGATCACCAACTCACTCATCGTGCATTATACTTGAGGTTTAATCGAAGAAGAAGATTATAGATATATACTTGAGGCTCCATGAATGTAATCCGATTCTTTATCGTGGATGTGAAAAGCGACAGTACGTAGTATCTATTATGTTTCGTTCGTTCTAGAGTGTACGTATTACTTGTACTTAATTTGTTGGCCGGAGAAGGTAATTCAATTGATGTATTCATGTATGTATGTACCTCATCCATTTTCATGCACGAGGCACGTATAGTTTGTTCAAGTTTCAAACATGCATGGGTTTGAATGTTTCCATGATCTCGGATGTACCGATTTTGTAAGGCTCCGTTTGAATGTAGATATTCAAGGGCTTCTCACATTGAATTAACTCCAATAGCAAAGTCTCCATGGCGCCTGGGAGGAAGTTAAGCTCCTCACCCTGCTGCCACCTACCCATCCTGACCCCCTTTTAATTAAGGGTGTGGCTAGGTCTCAGTCGACTGAGATTTAACCAAGTCTCAGTCATGTCATATAACATGCAAGAGAATTTTTTTTCACCAATTTTAATGTAAAATCTTATGAATATAGCATCGACTGAGACTTAACGATGTCTTACTCGACTGAAACCTAGCAAAGCCGTTTAATTAAGGCCCTCCGGAGCCTCTCGCAAAACCCTATCCTCCTCCCCGTTCCATTTTCCCCATCTCCTCTCCCCCTTTCTTTTCTGCCGCTTGGACAACAGGTTCATGGCTAGAAATTCACCATAGCCCGTGTTCGATCGTTGCATCCGGCGTCCTTGTCGTCCTCCCCGACCTCTTCCGCGCCCTCATCGTCATCCAGAGGGAGCCATCGAGCCTCGAGCTGTCTCTTTGGCGTCTTCATTCTCCGCAGCCAGGCGTCGACCTCCCATGCATCTCCTTCCCCGAGCGCCTCCCTGAGCCTATCGTCAAATACAACCTCCCCAATGTGAGTCGCCCCCTTCCTCGTGTCGTTACCGTGTATGCTGTAGCGGCGTTCCAGTTCTCGCCGTCGGGGGCATCCCCTGTTTCCACCGTTGGTCGCCGCGCTCCCGGCTTGCAAAGAGCAAGTCCGTGGCATGCATGTGCACGCTCGTAGTACGCCGAGAGCACGCTTGTGGCTGTCGTGTCACTGTGGGCATAAAACCCGATACCCGAAGACCGAACCCGAGAAACCTGAACCCGAACCCGTATAACCCGAACCCGAAAAACCCGAGCGCCTTTTCGGGTAGCAAATTAGAAAACCCAAAATTTATTTAGAAAATTCGGGTTTGAACTTCCGGTACCCAAACAACCCGAATAACCCGAAAAAAATAAAGCCCACTATAGAAATCTTGGCCCAACCCAATATCCTCGTAAGCCCCGTACAACCTAGCCACCAGAACGTTCGTCGCCAACTCCCCACTCCCCATCCAGCGACCAACCGCCGCCAGGGCACACGACACCCTCCTCCATCGACCTAGCCGCCACCGCTACATGTGTCCTGCGATGCAGTCGTTCGTCGCCCCCTCCCCCCATCTCATCTCCCTCTCCTGACCGAAGGAGATGCGTTGCGACACCTGAGGCCCACGAGCCACGACAACGAAGCCTGCCGAGGAGCCATGACCGGCGCCGCGACGACACCTCCTTCCTTCCATCTGACCCCGTCATCCTCACCACAAAGTAGAAGGAGCAGTGATGGCGCGAGAGTTGACGGGTATAGTCTTCTCGCCCTTCGTTGGTGAGCCCCAAGTGGAAGGCGTGATGTAGCACATCAGCAAATTTCCCTCGGTAAAGATACCAAGGTTTGTCTCCAGTAGGACTCCAGAGATGATAAGTAGGTGTCAGCGGCGCAACTGACGCGGACCTGCACACAGACACAAATAACTTTGTTCCCAACGAAGTTCAGAGAGGTTGTTAATCTCTCCGATCTTGTTGTTCACAAAGGATCAAACACAAGGGATAATGATAGCAACTGAAAGTAAAAGCAGAAAAGTAAATGAGCATGGAAACAGTAATGAGGATATGGACCGGGATACGTGATGTTCACTAGTGATGTCTCTCTCCCAAAAGACGATAAAACTGCTATGCGAGGTAAAAAAATTACAGAAGGGTAATTGACAGGATTATGAACGCACCGCAATGCTAACTATGCTACAAAAGAAAGGAAGAGACTCAAAAGCACGGGCAGTACGCCAAAATAAGTAGACCGAAATCCAACTACATCTACTACTAATCATCCACCTTGAGATATCTATCCAAAACATCTCGTTGGTATTAAGTTGCGAGCCCCACCCAAAGTGAAAACCCAAAGCAACAGACAACTGCATTAAAAAGCACTTTGCGTAAAGTAAACAATCCTTGCAATCGCGGTTACAAGCACCGTTTTTCCTCCTTGTGGCAACAACACATCCCCTAGACTCATGTTTCTGTCACTCAAGCGTGTCATCGGGGGGCATGAACCCACAATCGAGCATAACGTTCTCTCTTGGGGTTACTACCTACTACTTGGCCAAAGCAATAAACAGCAACGGAGAACATGCAAGAATTACTTAGAAACAAAAATATAAGAGATAAAAACCAAATATATTACTCAATCACAATCAGAACATAATCTCATAATCCATCAGATCCCATCAAACTCAGCATAGCAACAGCAGAAAGATTACAAAAGTGCCTCGTTCATGTAGGGCAGCTCACGAGGTCTAAACCATGAAGATCAAAGAGGGGAGGAGAACATCACATAGCTACTGATCACGGAACCATGGTCCAAGGAAAACTACTCACGAGACATCCGGGGAGCATCCATGGTGGAGAGGAGACTCCCGGAGGTCGGCCCTCCCTCCGACAGGGTGCCGGGAAGAGGTCTTCTGGTGCTCCCGATCTCGGAAGCGCAGCCGCGGCGGAACAGAGGAGAGATCGCGAAAAGGGTTCTCCTTTCGGAAGTTTCCCGTGAAGGAGAATATATAGGCGAAGGGGGGCAGACAGAGGTGGACCAGGGGCCCCAGGCGCCCCCCTGGCGCGGCCAGGGGTGGGGCCGGGCCGGGTGGCCGCCTGGGCCACCCCTGGCTCCCCTCTGGCCCCACTCGGGCTCTTCGCGAAGCTTCCTGTACGTTAATTTTTCCTATATTTTCCCGGATTTTTTCTGGCACTTCTTATATGAGGGAAAACTGAAATAGAAAAACAGCAGAAAACAGGAACTGGCACTGTGGTGCACTGAGTTAATAGATTAGTACAAATATGATCAAAAGTGTATGAAAGTGTATCTAGATCATAGAAATATCACACAAAACATGCATGGAGCAAGCATAAATTATAGATACGTTTTTGACGTATCAACACCCCCAAGCTTAATTCCTGCTCGTCCTCGAGTAGGTAAATGATAACGACATAATTTCTGTGGTGACATGCTAGCAACCATATAAGAACTTTGAAAAGTAAAGCAATCAAGGTTAGAAACTCAATTCAAGTCATAACATGCAAGAGTCTATATTAACATTGAAACAAGTAACAAAAGAACATTAGGTGCAAGAGCTCTCGCTGTTCGTGACTCGAATATCTCCAAATGGTGTTTGCGTGCAAGAAGGCGGATAGGGAATACGATAAAAACAATTTATTTGTTGAGAACTCAATCTACTAAAGTTTCACACTCGGTCTTTTTCTGGAATCTTATCTTGACTCGTCCCCAGACCACTAGCCAGGTACAAGTCGATTTGATCCACTCCTTTTTCAATATTTTGAGCACTCATGCAATGGATGAGCGTAAGCACGAGAGTTGACACTTAGGATGGCAAAGAGAGAAGTGCGGAGGAGGAAGACAAAAAGTATGAGAAAGGCTCACATCAATGAGGACAATCATAGGCAAGAGATGCCAAATGATAGATATGATGTGAGGAGTAGGGATTGCCATGCAACGGATGCACATACGAGCTAGGAAGCTCTCCAACGAAACTAGTGGGGGTGTATCTAACTTGCTCGCTCATGAAGACCTAGAGCTCGTTTGAGGAGGCTCATCCTTGGAATATGCAAGCCAAGTTCTATAGTGTGAAGGTCCCCACATAGCTATATGCATAATGATCATCTCTATGGAGTACAAGGATATAAAGGGAGTACTAGTGTTGATCTCTCAAAAGGATAGTAGTGTTACCCCTTTCTCTCTTTTTATTTCTTTTTCTCTTTTTTCTATTTTTTTGTATTTTTTTTGTGGCCTCAATGGCTCTTTCTATTTAACTCTCATTTGTCCTCTTTGGGATCTTTTGTTGTGTCCACTTTGGGATCTTTTCCTCACTTAACGGCAACACTCTATTTTACAAGAAGGTAAAGGAGATCTTTCACACTTTACAAGGTACTCAAAATCATAAAGAAGATGTAACTATCATGATGCATGCAATGTATGTCGCTGCCAGTGTAGCAGGAACATGTATGACATGAAGATCAAGTCATGAAGAGGTGGATGTTGCATGGCAATATATCTCGGAAAGGCTATGGAAATGCCTTGATAGGTAGGTATGGTGGCTGTTTTGAGGAAAGATATAAGGAGGTTTATGATGACAGAGCGTATCATGCCAAGGGTTTGGATGTACCGGCGAAGGTAGACACCAACTCTCGGAGTGAGAAGAAGGCAATGCACGGCACGGGAGAGGCTAGCAAAATATGGGAAGGTGGAAGTGTCAACTTTCAATACTTACATTAGTCCGAAGAACTCATGCACTTATTATCGGTAACTCTCAATTTAATAAAGGAGGTTCACAAAGAGACAAGTACCCCGAGGAGGAGTGTATGGAGGTTTGGTTATCCTTGCGCATCTTCGACTCATGGTACGTGAGTGTTCTCTAATATTCGATCCCTCCAAAGATTAGTGATCCATCTAGTAGCTAGAGTTCTCAACTAGTTTTGTAGGTTTTGAAAATACACACGGATTGCCAAAAATACGACACCTATCACTAATAGGCTAGAGCTCTTGACACCAAAAGTTCAAACATTACTCACAACAATACCTCAAAACTATTTCAAGTTACTACTAGAATTTAAATATCAACCTCAATTACCTACTTTCAAGACAAGACACAACTCAGTGCAACAACCAACTCTCTTTAACAAGATAAACATGAAAACTAAAAAGAGTTCCAACAACAAACTAAACAAAAGCCAAGGCTCTTGCTAAAGACAAACTAAGACTAAGACTAAACATGGCAGCAGCTATGAAAAGATAAAGAACACACAACAGCAAAAAGATAAGCAGGAAAAATCCTATGATGTGTTCTAGATTTTGAAAGTGGAGCGTGTTTCTCTCCCACACAAAGTAAGACGGGATCTAAATTGTTATGAACAGCAAACAAAGCTAAAGAAAACTAAAAATAAAACCTAAGAGCGAGACGCTTCAAGCATAGCACATAACGCATGAAGTGATAAAAATATAGTGAGACGAAGGACGAACTGATGATTGTTGATGGAGAAGGGGATGCACGGGGGCATACCCAAGCTTAGACGCTTGAGTCTCCTTGAATATTTATTGGGGATGCATGGGGGCATCCCCAATCTTGAGCGCCTGACACTCCTGGATCTTCTTTCATCATCTTCCATCGCACACTTGAAAACTCCCTTCATACATAACTCATCATAAGCTGATTAGAGAGGTTAGTACCCTTAATAAAATAAATTTTCCCACTGGATATAAAGATATTCTTGAAGAGCTACTGTTTCTCAAGAGTGCCAAAAAGTTTTTGCAAAGAAAAAGCAAGCTTAAGGTTTGCAAAAGTTAGGAGAGACAAAACGTGGCAGAATCTGTGAAAAACAGAACAGAAGGTAGTAATTTTTTTTAGGGGCACTTCTGCAATTCAAATCAAAAAACTCAAAACATACGAAAGTTTCACAATTGTATAGATCACGCTGTCAAAAAAATTCAGATCAAAAATATGATTTGGTGATTTGATTCTAATTTTTCTGTCAAGGGACAGAATCTGTTTTCTGGACAGCACGTCACAACTTTTGCTTCCCTTATGATAAGAGTCTATAACTTGGCACACAGCTGAAAAATAAAGATACAATGATGTTGCTAAAGTAGTAACAAACATCAAGACACAACAAAAAGCAAAAAGAAACCTAAATTCGTTGTGGGCTGCCTCCCGAAAGCGCTTTCTTTTATGCCTTTAAGCTAGGCATGATGCAAAAGAAGAATCAAGTTTTATCAAGAGAAAGAGAATAACTAGCCCGTGTAACGGACTCAAAAGGTAACTTGATTTTCTTTCTAGGGAAGTGTTCCATCCCCTTTTTGAATGGGAATTGGAATTTTATATTCCCCTCTTTCATGTCAATAACCGCACCAACGGTGCGAAGAAAAGGACGTCCCAAAATAATTGGACACAAAGGTTCACACTCTATATCCATAACAATAAAATCAACGGAAACATAGTTGTCATTGACAATGATAAGAACATCGTCGATCTTTCCCAAAGGTTTCTTTACGGAAGAATCAACAAGACGAACACCAAAAGAACAAGGCTCAAAGGGCTTCAATTCAAACATATCAAATATTCTTTTGGGCATAACGGAGGTACTAGCTCCAACATCACATAAGGCATAGCAAGAGAAGTTATTTAACTTAATTTTGATCATAGGGTCCCAACCATCATCTAGCTTCCTAGGTATGGAGGCTTCTACTGTAAGCTTCTCCTCCCTAGCTTTGATGAGAGCATTTGTGATATGCTCCGTGAAGGCAAGATTAAGTGTGCTAGTGTGGGGGTCTCTAGACATTTTGTGTAGCAAGCTAATAACTTCTGAGATGGTGCAACTATCAAAATCAATATCACTACTATCAAAGGTGGTAGTAGTGTCGTCTAGGCTCACTTGTGTGAAACCCGCTATGTTCATAGGAGTTTCTTCATCTTTGGTTGAGGTATTAGCATCACCATTAATAGGTCCAACGGGACTAGGAGTGCATTGGGTGCTAATAGTTTGGGTGTCCTCAACAATTTCGATAGTGGAAACTGTGTGGTGAGTAGGAAGGCTCTTAATTCTATCCTCTTCCTCTTTTTCTCTAGCCCACCTTTCTTTAAGTTTAGCCATCATCCTAATATTTTCATTAATTTGTAATTGGATAGCATTAATAGGAGTGGCCTTATTCTCCTCAAGGGGAGAGGTTCTAATTTTAAGCATCTCAATATCAAGGGCTAAGCTTTCTACCTTCAAAGAGAGATTATCTAATTTAGCTAATTTCTCCTCTACATTTTTGTTGAAGGCTTTTTGGGTAGTGATAAAGTCTCTAAGCATGTTTTCCAATTCAGAAGAGGGGTTCTTGTTGCTAGGGTAGGTGTTGTTGTTCCCATAGTTGGATGGAAACGGTCTAGGACTGCTAGCAAAATTAACCCTATAAGCATTGTTGTTGAGGTTGTTTCTAGCAATAAAGTTCACATCTACTTGTTCTTGGACATCATGAGGATCAATAGAGGGTTGCTTGGTAAGTAGAGACATAATTAAGTCAACTTTTTCATTTAGGGAGGTAACTTCCTCGACAGAGTTTACCTTCCTACCTGTTGGAGCGCGTTCGGTGTGCCATTGGGAATAATTGGTCATCATCTCATCGAGAAGCTTCGTGGCAGCACCAAGTGTAGTTGACATAAAGGTTTCTCCCGCGGCCGAATCTAACAGGTTCCGCGAGGTAAAGTTCAAGACTGCATAAAAAGTCTGGATAACCATCCAGGTAGTCAAACCATGTGTAGGAAATTTCTTAACAAGAGATTTCATTTGTTCCCAAGCTTGGGCAACGTGTTCATTATCCAATTGCTTAAAATTCATAATGTTACTCCTTAATTGGATAATTTTAGCAGGTGGGTTGTACTTCCCTATAAAAGCATCTTTGCACTTATCCCAAGAATCTATGCTATTTCTAGGCAAAGATTGAAACCAAATTTTAACGTCTCCCCTTAAAGAGAAAGGAAAGAGCTTGAGATTAACAATATCACCTTCTACTTCTTTATACTTTTGCATATCACATAATTCAACAAAATTGTTCAAGTGTAAAGTAGCATCATCTCCAGCACCAGAGAATTGATCTCTCATAACAAGGTTTAGCAAGGCAGGTTTAATTTCATAAGATGTAGCTGAAGTGGCAGGTGTGGCAATGGGGGTGCAGATAAAGTCTTGGTTGTTGTGACTAGTGAAGTCACACAACTTGGTGTTTTCAGTGGAACCCATAGCAGCAGCAAGTGTGGCAGATTTTTTTTTGTGATTTTTGATAAAAGACACAAAGATAAAAACTGAAAGGTAAACTAACAAGACTAAAAAACAAAGGTAAAGGGTAGTGTGCAACTCCCCTATCTTAGCACTTGAAGTCCCCGGCAACGGCGCCACAAATTTGCTTGATGGCGCGAGAGTTGACGGGTATAGTCTTCTCGCCCTTCGTGGGTGAGCCCCAAGTGGAAGGCGTGATGTAGCACATCAGCAAATTTCCCTCGGTAAAGATACCAAGGTTTGTCTCCAGTAGGACTCCAGAGATGATAAGTAGGTGTCAGCGGCGCAACTGACGCGGACCTGCACACAGACACAAATAACTTTGTTCCCAACGAAGTTCAGAGAGGTTGTCAATCTCTCTGGTCTTGTTGTTCACAAAGGATCAAACACAAGGGATAATGATAGCAACTGAAAGTAAAAGCAGAAAAGTAAATGAGCGTGGAAACAGTAATGAGGATATGGACCGGGATACGTGATGTTCACTAGTGATGTCTCTCTCCCAAAAGACGATAAAACTGCTATGCGAGGTAAACAAATTACAGAAGGGCAATTGACAGGATTATGAACGCACCGCAATGCTAACTATGCTACAAAAGAAAGGAAGAGGCTCAAAAGCACGGGCAGTACGCCAAAATAAGTAGACCGAAATCCAACTGCATCTACTACTAATCATCCACCTTGAGATATCTATCCAGAACATCTCGCTGGCATTAAGTTGCGAGCCCCAGCCAAAGTGTAAACCCAAAGCAACAGACAACTGCATTAAAAATCACTTTGCGTAAAGTAAACAATCCTTGCAACCGCGGTTACAAGCACCGTTTTTTTCCCCCTTGTGGCAACAGCACATCCCCTAGACTCATGTTTCTGTCACTCAAGCGTGTCATCGAGGGGCATGAACCCACAATCGAGCATAACGTTCCCTCTTGGGGTTACTACCTACTACTTGGCCAAAGCAATAAACAACAACGGAGAACATGCAAGAATTACTTAGGAACAAAAATATAAGAGATAAAAACCAAATATATTACTCAATCACAATCTGAACATAATCTCATAATCCATCAGATCCCATCAAACTCAGCATAGCAATAGCAGAAAGATTACAAAAGTGCCTCGATCATGTAGGGCAGCTCACGAGGTGTAAACCATGAAGAACAAAGAGGAGAGGAGAACATCACATAGCTACTGATCACGGACCCATGGTCCAAGGAAAACTACTCACGATACATCCGGGGAGCATCCATGGTGGAGAGGAGACTCCCGGAGGTCGGCCCTCCCTCCGGCAGGGTGCCGGGAAGAGGTCTTCTGGTGCTCCCGATCTCGGAAGCGCGGCGGCGGCGGAACAGAGGAGAGATCGCGAAAAAGGGTTCTCCTTTCGGAAGTTTCCCATGACGGAGAATATATAGGCGAAGGGCGGCCCCACCCCTGGCTCCCCTCTGGCCCCACTCGGGCTCTTCGCGAAGCTTTCTGTACGCTGATTTTTCTATATTTTCCCGAAATTTTTCTGGCACTTTTTATATGGGGGAAAACTGAAATAGAAAAACAGCAGAAAACAGGAACTGTCACTGTGGTGCACTGAGTTAATAGGTTAGTCCAAATATGATCAAAAGTGTATGAAAGTGTATCTAGATCATAGCAATATCACACAAAACATGCATGGAGCAAGAAGAAATTATAGATACGTTTTGGACATATCAAGCAGCGACACTGTTTTGGCTACGGGCCTCTCCTCATCAGCTCGATCTTCTCGCATGTACGTATCAAAGTCAAAGAAAAATCGACGTGCTATGTTCCTGTTCGGGTAAATCGGGGAAACCCGAACCCGAACCCGAATTTTCGGGTACCCGAAATGTCGGGTTTTGATTTTTTTCAGAGAAATTTCGGGTGTGAGATCTGGAAACCAGAATTCAGAAAAAGCCGAATAACCCGACCCAAAATTTCGGGTTAACCCGAACGCCCAGGCTGACTGCCGTGTGAGCCTGTGGACAGTTGTGTTTGCCCCAGCCGGTGCCCTTCCATCAATATCTTGTAGCTTATCAGCTCCTACATCACCATTGTGTACTGATAACCCCACAAGTATAACGTACCGGTTTTAGCCTTTCCGTTAAATAAGAGTGTTGAACCCAACGAAGAGCTAAAAGCAAGATAAATATTCTCTAAATTTTTACCGACCACTGATACAACTCTACGTACACCCGTTCGATATATTAAATAAAACCGGGATTTAGCAAAGATCGTCTTCTCTTCGGATCCTCCGATAATGAGCCATGAGAAAAGATCGTTGCAATATCCAGGGCTTCGTATTATTGAAGAAACCTTGTTGAAACCTAAGAGCTTCTAAACACAAGAGCACCTTAGTATCCGACGGAACACAATCAGATTGATGGAACTAAACAAAAAATGCCACAACACCATCCTATGAACATCGCATGCCTGGACAAACACGAATTTCGCCAGACTGAATGTTCGGCGATCAAGACCATCCTTCAACTCTTTTACCGCACTTCGATGAAGGGTATCGATATGGAGAAAGCGGAAGGACCATTAACGCGATCTTGGTCGCCATGGCCTCCAAGCTTCAGCTGGAACTGCCTCCCACAGGGCACGCAGGCCGGGAGGAATGGAAACGGTCGCCATTCGACCAGAAGAAGCAGAGCACCGGCAGCCGGCAGCCAATGACGGGCGCCGTAGCTGCACCAAGAAATCATCTGCTGATAAGCTCGAACTCGATCGCAATCTTAAGATTTTTGCAACTTTCTTGTTCTTCATCTATCATCGTGATAGATTGAAAAAACAGGCAGCTGCAGGATGAAGCCCTCTAGATCAAGGAGAGGTAGCGCTTATTGAAGCAAGAGCTCGCATCCAGAATCTTCCCCATGAAGCTTTCCAGACGCGACCGCTCTCCGTTGCGCCGAGACGGCAGAGCAGAAAAACACCCCAAAACTGATCTCCATCTAGCAGCCACTCCACCATTCCTCCTCCTCCCCATGCCACCATGGCCGGCTTGAGAAGGAGGAAACAACAGAGCACCGGCAAGAGGAGAACAACCCTTGACCTTATTGGAGGAGAACCTTGAATCCATGGTGCTCACCTTCTCCATCCATCGGAGGTTAGCAAGAAACCAAGGAGGCAAAAAGTGCCAGATCTGGTCAACAAGAACTGGCAGTAGGCTCCAGTTTACCTGCATAAAGCCAAACCTACAAAGACTACCTACTCCGGCGCCACCCCTCCGCCATCTCCGGCCGGCAAAGCCGCCGGAGAAGGCTCGGGATCGGCTCGACCACTCACTGGAGACAGGAAGACGAGGGAAGGGGAAGGAGAGAGGAGGGGGGTGGGTGCGTGGGGGGGGTGACAATGACGGTATTGGCCAGGTGCGGTGGTTCGCGCTCGTGACTCCAGCCTACAGGAGGGCTAAAGAGTTGCTACGGCTTGTTTGGCGGGCTAGAAGCCCATGTCAGAGTTACATTGCAACTCCGGCCCCAGGGTGTCGGCAGCAGCAGACACACTGCACCGACATTTCGCACCGCTCGGTCAAGTATTATTAGGGAAGTTACTCTATCTCTCTCTCTCTCCTCGTTAATTAGTTGTCACATCATTTTTTTTGCTTAAGTGGCATCTATGTTACTGCTGAAGTTACTCCCACTGTGACCAGCCTTACCACCCTGTGGGTTTCCACGTATCAGATGACAATACGTGGAATATGGGTTCGCTCACTAATCAATCGTAACAACTCTTTTTAATCTTTTCATTTATTTATCATAATAATGTCTTTGACCTGATATATTTACCAACTTAATGATCGAACAGTCTCATTGACTACACAAAAAACCGTAAATCGTGTTGCTACTCGCTAAACACAAATAGTATATTTACACCACACCCAAATACTTCCTCTCCACGAAAATACTTACCGAAGGAATAGATGTACCTAAACGTATTTTAGTTCTAAATACCTTCACTTTTATTCATTTTTACGATAAATATTTCCGTACGGAGGGAGATGTAAAGGAGTTTTCGCGTTACAAGGACAATAACACAAGAATCAACTAGCAGACACCAAGGAAAAACAGCATATCAAGGTAACGGAAATCCCGATCCACACCCCAAATGAGGACAATGATCATTTTTGCCGTGAATTTGATCTAAATCATGCTATATAATTCAACCAATTGGAACATTTAATTTGTAAGTCATGTATTATTCATTTTGTGTCACAATCTAAGAGGGGTTAGTCGAACGAAATAATGTTCTAGGGTCCAAATGTTGCGAATGGGGTGATTAACCTTTCTTTTCTGTGAAATAAATTAAAAATTTAATGCCAATAAAATTTTCAATATATAGACTTTAAACTTCAAAACTTCGCATAAAATTGTAGGAATAAGGCATAACCACTAAAAGTATAGGAACGTTGAAGACTTATCAGTTCTCAACAAATGTTGGCTACGTCAAAGTTCTCATGCGACAACGCGTTCACTATCAACACCACATCAAATGTTGGCACAATCAGCACCACAGCCAATGCCACCGCTGCCTCCACCATCATTAAAATTTTGTTTGACTTTGCTAGTGCCGGTGTGATTTTTGTGTGTGTGCATTTGTGTTGGCTGTGTGCATCCTAATTATGCAGAAATCGGGTGTATTCTCATTGTATTCATATCCCTTTGATGCTCTATTTTAAGTGAATAAAATCCACCTTTTGTCAGAGAAAAATCATCAACAAATCTTTCCTCCACATCCTCGGGTGAAGGGGATGGGTACATTTTTTCCTGTTATATATTTATGGATAAATTTGATTTGTGATTAAATTTGATTGTGTGTATCATATTTAGCCTTATTTATCCACTAATTAAGATATTTAGTGTTGTTGCTTTTATCTGAACTGATATTTAATTGTCCATGCATGTTTTCTTAGTGCATCCATCTATGTGTATCCTTGCATGCGCACATTCTCCACCAGATGACTAAATCGCGTGTTTCGGAGAATCTTTTCATTTATACATCCACTCCTTGACTATACCACCATCATTTTTACAAAAAATGTCATCGAACTCTCTAATCCATGATCCCCAACCCCAAACCCAATTGTTCTCTCTGCTCCAAATAGCTGGCCCATAGTCTCGTCATCGCCTCGCCAAATTCCCTGCATGCAGGTCGCTCGCAAACCTAAATCTCAATCGGAAGGCCTTTGACAAGGGCACCTAGGACTCAGACAACCACCTCAAAGGACTCTCGCGACGGCAACAATGAACTCCAAGGGTGCAATGACAGCGATGACCTCGATGATGAGGAAGACGGCAACGACGACCCCGACAGTGATCCCTATGCAAACATTCCGATGAAGCACTAACACCCTCCTCGACACCCTCACGCGACAACAAAGACTACTTGTCCCATAGGAAGCTGTAGGTCGTAGCCAATGGGTCATTGTTAGCTTGTATGAGTAAAATGCATATGTATTCTGTGCTTGCAGCATAATGAGTGATAGTGTGATCTCCTTTCACCTCTTTGTGTTCAGTTCTGAATGTCTTGGCAATCTTTAGATGATGTTCGTTTTTTTAAAGGAGGTTGAAACCCGGCCTCTGCATCATTGTGATGCACACGGCCATCTTTATTAAAGTTGATGTAAGGCAACAAAATGATGTTCGATTTGGCTTGGTTATATGAGAAATGTTGGTTCAGCTTCTTCTATATGTTACTTCTCTTGCCATTTGGCAATATATTCAGCAAAAAAAAATTCATTACGAGAACCATCATCGATGCCTTTGTTCAGTTCTTTTGAAACGTGTGATGCAAAAATCACAAGATATTAAGGAATTTGTTCACTACGAGAACGATCATGGATGCCTTTGTTCAGTTCTGTTGAAACATGTGATTCAAAAAATTGCAAAAAACCATCACAATTGTGTGACCACCACTATTGCGTTCTTTTCACAAAAATCCACTGGTATTGTACTAACAGTTTACAAAAAACATTGATTGCTCGGATTAGAAAAATAAATGATGACATGACAAAAAATACGAACGACGTTTGACTAAAGTATTAGATTAACGGAGGGCCCACCTGTCATCCTCTGTCTCCGAATAAGTATTTAACTCCTCTACGAAAATGTTGTTTTTAACCGGTCCTTTAAAATCAGGGGAGTACAAATATATTCCAAATTAATCTAACTTTGGGATATGAACATAAACTTCAGAACTATATTATTTTATTAAACGACATCTTGATCACATACTCACAAATTCTTCGCTAAGAGAACGGCAAAGAAAACTACAAGAAAATTAACACACTTCAATATAAACATAGCTTTTATTTTCTGGAGGAGGAGAACTCCCGGCCTCTGCATCAACCGATGCATGCAACCATATTATTGAAATAAAAGCGTACCAAGGTCTCCAAGTCTAACAATGCTCATAATCCGAGCTAAAAACTGAAAAAAATACTGGAAAAGTGCCACATTCGAAGAAAAAGAATAGACTACGATGCTTACACACCTAACCTAAGTTAAGATGGTATTTAATCATATGAGCAAACTTTTAATCAAGGCCATTTTTATAAAATTCTTCATTGTAAGCGATGTATCACGTTGTGTTAACCAACAACTACAATCTTTGTCATGTAGGAACTAGGGTGCCGACATGCGTCATTTGCGCATACTTTAAACAATGTTCGGTAAAGTATGCTTACACACATGTTGCCAGTTTATGCAAAGGTTAACATTAATCATCATGCTTACAAATTTATGTATTTTTCTACCACTTTATTGAAACAGTGGACGGACGCGGCAACGCGCGTCTTCGATGATCTAGTGATTTGAGTATAACTGCAAGTATTGTGGGGGTTAGGGTGAGGGTGCGGGTGGGGGCAATGCCCCCCTCACAACAAATCTAGCCTATGTGGTACATTTTTCAATCCACATTGTTACTACCTTCATAGACTTTGCACATCAAGTTTGCTCTGCGTGTGTCTAACAATGCTTATGGCAATTGTCATGGAGTTACCATATGTTATGTTCTTCACGTTATAAAGCATACAGAGATTGGAGGCGTTACCTATGAGGTTCTCTGAAAGAAGAACGATCCCTTGGTTAAGGATGAAACAAATATGCTTTATGTGTAACTCTACACACCACTCGACTAAATCAACAAACCATGACCTTGCTTATGCATTTTGAAATCCATAGATAGTTCTTTCCGCCGTGTGTCTAACAATGCTTATGGCAATTGTCATGGAGTTACCATATGTTATGTTCTTCATGTTATAAAGCATACAGAGATTGGAGGCGTTACCTATGAGGTCCTCTGAAAGAAGAACGACCCCTTGGTTAAGGATGAAACAAATATGCTTTATGTGTAACTCTACACACCACTCGACTAAATCAACAAACCATGACCTTGCTTATGCATTTTGAAATCCATAGATAAATCTTTCCGCCGTTGAGTTCTTTGAAATTTTTGAAAGGAACGTGGCAAGCCAAAGACTTCCATGGAGTCTTAACATGTTTCCTTTTTAGCATATAAGGTTTGAGATTCCACAAATTCTATTAGTGGTCCTTGATTAGCGCAATGCAACACAACGACACATTATTGGCCTTCTCAAATGCATATGTGTAGCATCTAATATTTGGTTGATAATTTCTATTGGAGTAGACGTTCGAACATCTCAGTCTGCTCCTCTCACCGGTGGGCACTATTGCGCCGATTTCCAACTTATCCTTACTCTCTTTTTCAACATTCTTCTAAGGATGCATCATCGCTGATCTTCCTCCTAGGATGGACACTTGACATTCAGTTTAGAAGCGCTTCCATTTCCCGGTGGCCTTCCTTCCAGAGTGGTGCTACAAGGAATTGAAAGATCTAATCTTCACTTAGACATTTGTATATCTACATGGCACGAGACGGTTAGATACCCCTTTAAAAGGAAAGGATCAAAGAAGGAATTTCTGACACGGGGCCCTTGCCGGTGCGGGAGTGGGAGCCGGTGAACTTGTCTGAGGGCTTTGGATTCTTCAAGTCTTGGGCATGACGTTGTTGAGGCGACGCAGGTTTTCCTCCATATTGTAAGGCCCGATATGCGGTACTGTTCCAGATCTAGATGTTTTCATCCAGATCCGGGGACGAAGCACATGTCGATCCCACCGCGACATATGACAATGCCATATGCCCCGGATTTCCAACATGATATCACAACATTACAGATACAAGGATACAACATCTCATACAGTCGGCATACAACTGCCTTAATACAATACAACAGCGGAAGATACATGTCTGAGTACAGACTACAATCAAATGTCTACTGGCAAAGAGAAAAACATCGATCCCCATAACCACACGGGTCCAGGCCCTCCGCCGGGATCCGCCTAACTAGTCGTCGTCGAGTCTCCACGTGAAACGTCGATCACCATACCTGTTGTCGATCAAGAACCCTGAAAAGAGTTTGGGGGTAGTATCATGAGTACAGAAGTACTCAGCATCCAACTGTAGTGGTCAACTGACCCAGCAAGGACTTCATCACTCGTCATTCTAGGACAACTAGTACTTTATGGTAAGGATGGGGTAAGTGGTGAGGTTGCTTCCGCACTAGCCTTTATGAAGTGGCTAATGATCTAAAGAGTAAGATAAGAAGCCAAGCATTCGATGAGGAATCGCCTCCAACAAGTCTGCTATCCACTTACTTACGCAAGCATAACACCTATTCTATCCTTGTCCTCCTCTTCGCATCCCGACGAAGAAGAAGCAGTCAAGGCACACACACGTTGATCAAGTTATATTAAGATTATCTCAGTTGTTGTTGTCTATGAACAAGGAGTAGGTCTCAAGTCGTCCATAACCGTGGACACGGCTTCTCGAAAAGATTTAACCCTGCAGGGGTGTACCAACTGCCCATTACAAGGCTCCGCACGCACGCCCATCTCTCTTAGTTGCTACCCATCACAGGCAACCATTTTATGATTTAGTTCCAAGAGATCCGAAACGACAGGTCCCTCTAACTAACAACGAACAAATCCGGGTGGCCCCCGGGGAGTCGACACCCAATCCAAAAGCTGGCCACGCTCTTGGATCGGACTCTTCCGTCTCAACAGGGTTTGGGTTGCCGAGATGCCTCACGTGAGGTCTCGGGCCCTCGCCGGTCAAAGGTGGACCAACAGGAAACCATGTCTCCGCTGGTCCGGGTTGTTTAAAAACTGCGAGGGGATCCACCAAGCACACACACGGGGTTTCAAATGGTAAATCAGCTCGGGCCACCACTAGAAATGTTTAAAGCTAGATAGGTAAGAAAAGGGGACCCCATAAAATCCCACACGCGGTTAGGCACGCTCAGTGTTAAAACCAATACCCGGAACTCGGATCCTAGGTGACTCGAATGGAACAAAGCGTCGGGGCGGGATAGCCTAGACCTTCCATCCTTTGTCGAATATAGTCAACATTATAATAATCATATCATCCACAAAAATATAATAATGTGATAGCCCAAAACCAAGGAGTAACAGGGTAACATCGTAGCATCCTGAGCATGTATACTAAGAAGGGGCTGAGCAACGAGCAATAGTAACATAGCAGTACATGGTTTGCTGGGAGGGGACATGGCTGTATCGGTTTGAAAGAGGCTGTAAACATGTGGTAGGATCAAACATCGAACCTATCCTATACTAGCATGCAAACCGCTGGTTGAAATATAATGGATCATAAGTAATGTATAGTCCTTGCCTGTTGATAAGTCGGGTTCCGAAGGTGTAGTTGATCGCAAGCTCGCATCGTCTCCGAGAGGTACCCGCGAAGCACACAAGACGGTAAACACTGGAAAGCAATCAACGAGCAAGCACTCTATTACTATGAGGCAAACACGAGCAAGCATCAACAATAAGGCAACACGAGACATCGCACATACCGTCGAGAGCGGTTACTAACAGGTTAAGTGAAGTACTCGTCACACACGACGATACCGCACGTTTACGGTGGTTCAAGTTGTTTAGCTACAGGTTATCAACAAAGGTTGTTAACATGGCATCTCACTCAAGCATGGCTTAACACACAAACATGGCAAGAGGTGTAGCATAAATAAACTATCTAATCTAGTCACTTTAAGTGGGGGTAAAATCTATACATGGCAACTATTACGGACCCACGATAATTATTGCATTTGGTACTGTTTCGCCCTAAACCATATTTTATTATTTTTATTAGCAAGCAAGAACAGCATAAACACATTCTACATGCAATTCTAGTCAAATTACATATAAAGAACATTTTAATCGGAGCAACGGTTAAAAAGTGATTGCAATTACAGTTTACAGTGGCAGGCAGTGTAATTAGCAGGTAAAGAGCATGTAAAAAAAGTCAAACATGGCAAAAGAACACATTTTATTAATTTACACAAAATTCTAAGAAAGTTTCATGTTTTACGTGTCGCGATCCGAGCTACGGTTTAAAAGATATCGCCGTTGCAAAATTACTAACACAATCTGCCAAAATAATAAAAAACCTAGCAGAAAAAAAAACTAAACGGGCCGAAACAGAGGCAATAATAATAAAAAGGGGGGGGGGGGCTGGCTCACCAATGGGCCTCGGCCCATCTCGCGGCTCGGCTGGGCTTGAGTGGCCGGCTCGGCTCGGGTGGGCCGTCGGATCCTCAGATCTGGCGGTCCAGATTTGCTGGGGGCTAGGGTTTCGAAAAAAATGGCTAAATTGCGAAATTGGGGGCTAATTGGGCAGATCTGGGCAAAACAGAGGGGGGGCTGCAATTTTTGGCTTAGGGAAACCCTAGAAAGAGGTGGGAGTGTGATGGTCTAATATAGCCCAGGTGGCTGGCAGTTTGCAAAAACATCCCCGGTTTTTCTCTCTCGCGCGCGGTGTTTACGTTTCTGACCGTCGGGGGTCCGCAGGACCTCCGATTCGGGTAAAACTTCGAACTGCGCGATCAACGCGTCGAGCCGGCGGCGTTGACCTAGCGCTGGAACCGTTCCGAGAACACTTTCCGGCGCGCTATAAAATATCCCGTTTAATTATTAAACGGGGTTTTTCGTTCCGTTGGCTGCGGCTGGTCTCGTGCGGTTTTCACGACGGTGATCGGGTGAAACCCGGTGTCGCAAAGGTCGAGTGTTAGGGTGGCAAGGGTTGGTCTCCGTCCAATACGAGAGAAGAGAGGGAAAAATAATCGCCGATCTATAAATCGGGGATGCAAACATCGCAAACAAATCAGACAATCAAACAATTCACACCGATAACAATTTTTTTTAATTTTTGTGAAATCTGGGCTGTTACACATATCCGCCACCTCCGTTTGCGTGAACCGGAACACGCGCTGCCACTCCATCCTCCTCCGGCCTGCCTACTCCGATGACAAGATTCGTTAGATAGATCATCGAAGGAGGAGTCTGTATTGGATAGAGTGGGATGTTAACATTTCAGAGTGAGAGATGAGAGATATCTCCTCTCAAAGTAACAGTTCCCTGATGTACTGCGTTGCATTGCCTGTGCGCGTTCTGGAATTAGAATTGGATCCACACGTGGAACTGGAACATAGGCGAAGCCCACTCTTTGCAATGGATAATGGATGGCATCCCCTCGGCTTAAAGGATAGCAATTAATAGCAGTTTTCGCTTCCCTCTCCATATACTCCGCATGGGGCCGACGTCATGCTAATGCCCGAAATTCATCTTGCCCCTAGTCTTTCGCCTCCATCTCTACGTTGCATGTTGGTAGTTGGTACCAAAACCAGACGCGGTCGGATATCATCGAGGTGACGATGGCATGCACTGAATCATCCCAAATCAAGTCCCTCCAGGAAGGGAGTGGACTATAAACTCCTGGGTGCTCCTACACCCCGGAGGTATCACACCTTTCTACCCGAGGAATATCGGTATAACTAGGGTTGTGCTTCAAGTACGGCCAGGGCCGACTCTATGTTTTTGAGGTCCCTAGGGTGAGGTCAAGGATATGGGCCCTTTCGGCCATGTATGCATGACTATATATGTATGAAAAGTATTAAGATCTATCTTCCATCTACACATTTTTAGTTCAGATAATAAAATGTCTAGTAACGATTGTTGAGCAATAGAAAGACATAACGAACATAAAATGGAAATAATATAATTACATTAAATAAGAACCATATTCCAATGACTTCTTCAACAATTAGTAATCTAAAACCAACATTCATGTGAATCAGCATTAGTATATTCTCCTATATTCTCCTCATTAGTATCAACTTATGTATTTAATTTTTGCACCTGTCTAGCATGCTCATGAACATCAATTTATTTAAGACATGAGCATGTTCACCAAGGATTAGGTCCCTGCCCTTTTTCTTGATTGACATCAACATTACTTGAGGATAAGAATAACGTATTTAAATCATATCCTTAAGGTGGAGAGTGCATGCATTAATTGCATTAATATATTGCGCTCCTTAATAACTATGTATTAGTATATGTTAATTAATTGCAGTGATTTAACCGAGCCAGCCATTGCGCAGAAAGTGGGCCTATGTTGCAGTTCCTCCACGTGAGGGCAGCTAGCAGCGTGAGCTGTGATCCAAATTCCAAATTCCAGACCGGCCGCGGAGAGAGGCAAAAGAGCACAGCAGGAGACTGAGAGGGGTCTGAACTGAACTGGTAACGTCAAATCTTGTCACCGCGTGATCCAATTCCAATTGTACACAGCGCGCACCCCAGAAAGGAAGACTGTCCTCCTCCGACGAAATCTGTCCGGCCGGCGACCATGGTTTTCCGTTTTACCAAGGAGGAGGTGGCGGAGATGGAGGAGACCCTGCGTCTCCTCAACAACGCCATGCCAAAGCGCCCTATTATCCAAGAGCTCGCCGACAAGTTCACCATCTCCCCCACCCGCGCCGGCAACGGCATCCAGTACAATCAGGTATGGCTTCCCTCTTCCTCCCCGTTGCTGCTAGCTCCGGCAAGATCCGCCATGTTTACCTCTGATATGTGTGTCTGTCGGCGCAGGTGAAGAACTGGTTCCAGAACAGGAAGTACTCGCCCCAGTACAGGCCCCCCAGATCCCAAAGATCCCACAAATCAGGTGCCCGGCACCAACAGATTCCATGTTAACTTACTCCTGTGTCTGTTTCCACTGATGATATTGTATGCTTTGGATATGAATTTATGCAGAATTTGTGTTTGGTGTCTAACTGTCTAGGGCTTTTCTGTGTAATTGGGCGTGTTTATTTGTCTTTTAGATGATATATAATTGTGTGCGTCATTTCTCATTGGATTTGCAAAACACGTGGTTCGGGCGACGGTTTCCTATTATTTGTCTTTTAAATGATATATAATTGTGTGTGTCATTGCTCATTGGGTGTGCAGAACATGCTGATTTAGGCGACCGTTACCTTTATTTGTCGTTTAGAAAATATTTGTGTAATTGGTTGTGGAGGTTTCCTTTATTTTTAAAGCGGGGTGTGACTCTTATAGTGTTTCAGTATTGGGTGGCACAGTTATAGTGTTTGTGGTTTAGAAGGTATTGTTTCTGTACCCGACTAGACGCGAATATATGGCTTTGATTATGGATTATTTATATTGTCATTAATTACCAATCAGGGAATACTTGCTCGGATGGCGGTCGGGTCAAGTTTGAAGCAAAGTCTGCGACAAATGGGGCATGGTATGCACATTTAGTTACATATTTCATCCTTTCCTCTTTGGTGCCATTTGATTTTCTGTCTGTGGTTTAATTTTCTGCATGAGTACGTGTTGGTGGATCTGTGTGTTACTTCAATGATTTTTTCAGTTTTACATGAATGAGCAATCTTTGTTGTTGCAGGTACGATGTTGATGCATTTCTATCCCACAGGTTCACTGAAAGAGGGGACGAGGTAATTACCGTAGAAATAACTTCTAAATTCATGTCATAGTTGGATGAATTTTACTCTAGCACTTTGCTAGCACAATCTTGTCATAGTTGGATGGATTTGGGTGATAGTTTGGTGTTCAAACAAATTTTATATAACTTGGTGTATTAGAAGTCATGTGTGTTGGTCAAGTATCACTCCCTCCTTCTCTACACTTTTAGAAGACGGTATTAATAAAGTACTTCCTCCGATCCTAAAAAAGTGTCAAGTTACACTATAAGTTATAACTATCCTAGTTGTTTTTTCAAGACACTTTTTTAGGATCAGAGGGAGTATTAATCAATTAACACGACTTTGAGAACCTTGTGCATTTGCTACTTATATGCACAGTGATACATGTGGTTGGTGTTGTGCAATTGGTTGTGGGGTGTGTGAGTTGGACTTGAGTATGGGTTGAGAAGAGTGGTGGAGAAACAAAGAGCAGCAGATTTATGGACAAATAGAGATGGCTTGTCAAGTTCCCACGCACCAAGAATCACAATATTCGTTGATCTCACTGCTAGCTCAGAAAATATCAATTACTGTAAAGTGTAAACCCAGTTGAGGGGTGCTTATATCTGCGCTTCTTTTTCACAGTTTAGGGTGAAAACTCGAGTCGCTCATTTCCGAGAATCATTTAATATGCCTTTGATCATCTTAATGTTTAATCATTCTTCACAGAGGGTTTACTAGCTACCTGTGTGTTAGACCGGCTGTGCTTGCATTAATTAATTAATTTATTTATTTATTTGTGTTTCAGGAAGTACGAGCTCGATTTGCTGGATTTGGGCCTAAGTATGATGAATGGGTTAATGTTTGTAAATGTGTGAGACTACGTTCTATACCATGTGAAGGCGCACAATGTGCTGCTGTGGTTACCGGCGATCGCATTCTTTGCTATAAGCAGGTAGTAGTCATCTTAAACGGCTTCTCTTCACCTGACATAGCAAATTAAGATTTTACAACTTGATCATTCATGTCTTCATGAATCTTTAAGTTATCCTTTCTAATTACTTAGATATTTCATTTTCTTTTGTTATGCACTTTAAAATTCTGCTCGTTAACTTATTATTCTGTGATTAGTTTTATTTTCTTACTTGAGGCCCTCTCATAGAGTGATTGGTATGTCGGTGTGGTTTTACCTGCGAAAAGTACTGTTGGGTCTTCCAAAGTTTCCGTTTTTGATTGTGCTGCAGATGACAAACAGATTGCTGTGGCTTATTGAGCCAAGTATTTAATTGGTCATTTTTAAGAGTTTCCGTTGGTAATATATTTTAACCTTGTTTACACTTTACACTCAAGGTTTTGCATTTCATAGGTTCTATTTCTTTTTTGTGTAGAATTACAAAACATGTTATTCCATTCTGTGAGTTTTCAAACTATTCTGGTTGACACTATTACTTATATGGCTTGATGATGATATATGTTTTTGTTGACAATACTTATTATATGGCCTGAGACTGATGTTTTTGTTGTTGACAATATACTTATTATATGGCTTGATGCTGATGTTGTTGTTGAACAGGTAGGAAAAGAGCAGGCTCTCCATTTTGATGCTGTTGTTCTTAATGCTAAAAGGCGCACACATAATGGAACGGAGTGCTCCTGCACTTTTCTTGTTCGTTATGATCATGATCACTCGGAGGTAATTCTCCTTCTGCCTATCACTGTTGAGTGTTCATGCATTTACAACACCATTGGATCTCAGAACTGGGGCTAGGGTCCCGGAGTTGTAATTCTGATTCCAGGGTTTTTTGCCTACACATAGAATTGTATTTTTGTACTTTATCCTGGATTCCACTACAGCCCGAGCTGCCAGATCTTCCTCCATCCCTCTAAATTATACATATAGATGGGTATCTCTTCTCACCACGGTCCTTTGGTGACCAAACAAATGAAATCGGAATCTTCAAGGAAGATTGATGGGGAAGAATAGAATAAAATACTATGTTTTTTTATTCTAGGCTAATTATCTTACTATGTACTATGTCCTCAAATATAACAGAATGCAGAGTGATAGGTTTAGTTTTTGAATTTGATGTATAACACAAATAGTTGATTTTGCTTCATTTTTTTGACATGCCAGGAGATTGTTCCACTGAGGAATGTATGTCGTCGACCAGAAACTAGAGCGGCAGCGTCTGCAAATATTCATGTTATAGTTATTGATCATAGAGCAGCTAAGAGGAATGCCCAAAAGGCGCACAAGATGATAGATCAAGGAGGTTTCCCAGCCCACCAGACCAAGGAACCGGCTGCTCCATTACTGTTACTAGACGCGCCTAATAGCACCCAAACCGATTCAGTTGCAGACGTGCAGATAGGGGATGCGGGGGTTGCTCCATAATTTGAAGCTCCAAACAAAGCACCTGATCAGAAGATGAACGTGGGAGCATAGCTTTTTTCTCTTCCCTGTGCATTTCATTGTGAACTTTTAGTCAATAAAATGTTGGTATATGTACTTCCAATCGAAGAAGGATGGTTGCCCGGTAACTGTAATGTGCCGATGTTGACTTGATTGTTGGTGTGGTACACTTTCAAGATTGTGTTAGATTCAGTATATACATCTACATAGCTAGGTCGTGGGAGAAAATATCATTTTGTGGTGGTGGTGGTGTCTTCTATCTGTTCATTAGGGTCTGGACAAGCACCATTTTGAAAACATAGAACGCACACATTTACGCATCAGAAGATTTCCTACACAAAGCCAATAGTGGCCGCACATTCTTTATTTGTTGCGCATAACTTAAACAACAAAGGTTGAACTATAATTTTACATAAAGCAGTGATGTTGCATTAGCCTTATGGGTCGATCAATACATGTGTCATCTAGGGCATTGACACCAAGAACAATTGCAATTACCCCATTTTGGTTGTTTCACCCAATTTTCTCTCCATATCTTTATAATTCTCCCTCAACATCTACACAAGTACTGAATAACTAATGATCTGCTGGCGCATGTATATATAGAAAGATAATATGAACAATTTGCTTGAAGGTTCCTTCCTATATTTGTTTCAACTTATATTGTAGTGCATCCATGTAAAGGAAAATTTTAAATATTGGTATGATGTTTGCAAGAAACAAGTTGATCAATTGCTCACTCACTCAATGAAAATTTTATTTTTGTAGAAAACATGAATAATTCACCGTTTTTAGGAAACATAGTGACTGGGCAAACATGACGCAGGGAATAAAAATGTATACTACTTTCCCCATCCTGGTGCATAGGACGTTAAACCCAAAATCTATGAATAATGACTTTCGTTGGGACCATCTAGAAAATAAGGGTAAGCCAACCAATACATCTATTTCCCTGCTCATTAATTTATAAATCCGCGTTGGGATATCCCATTTCATGCACCAGCCAATGAAAAGAGTATCATGAAACCAAAAGTAAATTATCGTCAGGAATGAGAAGCTTATCCACATATGGCATCTTGAATAAATGTCATACTCCCTCCGATCCATTTTAATTGATGCACACTTAGTACAACTCTAATACAAAGTTGTATTAAGTGTGCGTCAATTAATTTGAATCGGAGGGAGTACATGATTTTCTTTAGATACCCTATGCACCTGGACGAAGGGAGTATTTCTTATTACCATGCAAAATACTATGTGTAGTGTGTAAACTCACTGTTGTGAATTATTACCTAGAGTATTCGTTTCCCATGGAACTGCACATTAGATCAACAACTAAAATCTAAGAAGTCAGATTAACCACATTTTTTCATATTGTTTATTACATGTCCGAGCTTGCCACTATATATGGCTCCGCTAACACAGTTTCCATTCACTGTAATAGATAATTAGTGTCGTGCAGTCTCTAAGTGCTTTTGTTGCATGTACGTGCACTTACCTACTCATTTCCTTTCAGTGGTTGGGTCCATCTTTTCATTTTCATGTTAGATACTTGTTTATTAACATTTGAGAAATATCTTGGAGGCATTCTCTTTGTGGCACCCCTCTATAATAAAATGGAAGAGGGGTGTGTGAGGCTTCATCGCTTCCCCTCTTTTCGAGCTCTTTATCGTGTTTGAGATCAAGCTTAAATGTTGGTCTAAGACATCTTCCACAGCTGGCGTGGGACTAAACTTTCCATATTCCCTTTGAACCATGTTTAGTTCCCAAGTGGTTGAAGTGGCGGGAAGTGATCTCCGATAGTGTGCATGTTGAAGAATGAGTTTGTCACTCATAGGTGGTGGGTTATGAATGGAACGGAATCCACCGGAGTCATATAGAAAGCAAGTCTTAATAGAGGATTTTAATCTCTTATGGACCCTAACATTGGTGATTAATCCACAATGTGGATAGATGAATTGTGGGTGCTTCCTCTCAACTTAGAGCATCTCTAACATAGCACATATCCCGCGGACCCTTATCCTGCGGATAAGGGTCGAGAAAACCACGGGATAAGGGCCGGAATTGGCTGCGGCAGAACAGAGCCTGCAAACCGGACCCTTACAAAGAAATCCTCAAGCAGAAATTCGACGCCCGGGCTTAAATCCATCTACAAAGCGCAAATAATATATCACCATATGGCGGCGAAAAGGACGATACAGCGGGAGGGGAGCTTGGCGGAGAACTCACCGGATGGAGGGGAGCTTGGCGGTGACGAATCCGGTGGGGGCGGCGCTCCCTTCCGGCTGGGAGCTTGGCGGGTGGTGGATCCGGCATTCGGCGACTCCTTTACGGCTTGGGTCGGCGGAAATCTGCCGGAATGGACGGCGGCGCGACAGCGGCGCAGCTGGCAGCCGGGAGGGGGAAGGGGAAAGAGAGAGCGGGCGACTGAAATTTCCGTCGTGCCAACCGTTTTCAGGGGATACGGGGCGCGCTCGGGTCGGGGTACATACCCTTGTTTCTACAGGTCTAGGGGGGGGGCGATTCCGCGCAACCCTTAAAAAAATTATGGGTTCTATTCGGGGCGTTTTTTGGGCGTAGACCCTTAAATTGGTGGGGTTATTATAAGGGTCCGTGGCAGATAAGGGCTCTGCTAGAGATGCTCTTACGAGGTGTTAATCCCCCAAGTGCAAGGGTTTGTAGAATAGAAGAAATTATACCTCAAATTAAGTGATCTTTAAGGTTGTCAATCTCAGTGGCCTTGCTAGTTATTTTGTTTAATAGCACAAGTGGAGATATATATATATATATATATATATATATATATATATATATATATATTTACATGTAAATTCAAATCAAGTAATCTATAATACCTAAATAGTTCATCCCCACTAACCTTTCTATCTTGACATGCAAGCTATCCACATCATCAAGTAGGTCCTCCATGCAAAACAAATCCACTAACTATGCATGCACATGCTTCCATTAATTGCATGCACATGCAACCTAAATAAATAATAACTTTTTATGCACTTGGTCTCACAATTTATAAGAGACTTTTTTATAAAAAAAATTATAAGTTATCTCATATTTTATTTTTCTATGCACATCTATAATTGATATTATCGCTTTAGCCTTAGCCAATGGTGGAGATGTCTCCACTATCTCTACTCAACATTATTTTCATCTCATATTGTCTCTCACCATATATTATCAAGCTAATAAAAAAATCATACTCATTTTTTTGGATTTTCATCAAAATTCTTACATTTTTTATTTAAACAGTATTGATTTCAAAAGAGAATTTATAATCAAATTATATTACTCTTAATAGTTTTTCTCATGTTTGAAAAAATCATTTTTCTTATATTTTAAAAAACCCATTTTTCTTATAATTTTTCTCTGAAAAATTCCCGCAGCAACGCGCGGGGTATCATCTAGTTGTAAAAAACGCTTGGTGGAGGTTGGAAGATCCCCACACCCCCGTGATTATCGACCACACATAACGGAAGAGCAACGGTCCATTTTGGGCCGCAACAAATATCCGCGCGTTGGCCTAGCTAGGTCTGCACATGGGCCGAGGTTTGACGCACATCCTGTCGCACGAGGTCTCCCCGGGCAACAAGTAGCACTCAACCAGCCAGCGACAGGTCGCGTAGCCGGTAGAATACGAAGAGGCAGTTGGAACGACCGGTGGGTGCGCGAGCCGGTGACACTGGCCCGGCAGTCGGCTCTCCGAGAAGACGGCCGTCAAGCACAAGTTTTTCTCGCAATTGATAGAGGTTCGATTTGGAAAATCATTCCCCCTACCTGGCACGCCAAATGTCGAAGAGATTTGTCTGAGGGAAACCTTCCAAAACCCTAGTTCAAACACTAGGGGCTTGGCTTCACGATCTCGACGGCGAAGACGGTTGGATATGCAGGTACACCACACACGCAATGTGTGGAGGACACAAACGCTACCCAGGTTTAGGTCACAATGGAGGTGTAAAGCCCTACTTCTGCATGGATGAGATTGCTCCAATGGAGAGCTACAAGTTTGAGATCTGGAATGGCCGGTCCCTCTCTACGGTTCCCTACCTAACACTTATATGAGGGCCTTGGTCCTTTTTCCCCACAGCTTGGTGGGAAGGGTTGCCACATGAGGGGAGCAAACTCTGCTCTTATCCTGAATAAAGTTATCTGCCTTTGCTAATTATAGTAGGGCGATCTTGATGGTTGTTGTCTTGGAGTTGGCTTCGTCTTGAAATGGAGCGGCCCTCAGGAGGCTCGGTGAATCTTCGTTAGGAAGGTAGTTTTTGCGCCATTATCTCCCTCGCTGGGTCCTTGTCGATCTTCTTTGAGAGATGAGAGTCTTCAGGGGAGGTATGCCTCTGGGAAGGCCCAGGCTTGCAACCTCCCGACACGTGGTCTTCTACGACATGAGGACCCTGCGGGGTCCTTCGTGAGGGTAGGCTCCCGCTCCTGACGATGTGCTTCCAAGGGGAATTTTCCTCTTGAAGGTGAAGCTTCTTGAAGGGTGGTTGGAGTCCTTACTCCTACTAGCGCACCCCGGCCCAAAGGCACGACCCAAGGTACCACGGTTCCTGGTGGGCCGACATCCTCAATTCCTATCGTCGATCATCATCTTTCAGCTCTTAGTTCTAAATTTTCTATTAAGAACTTTACCAGGCTTCATTTTTTTCAAGGTTACTCACACTTATGATGGACTCAATATCACTCAAAAGAAGTATTGTCTCTTACGTCGAGCTGGTATGCAAAAAATGTAATCCATCCTCCACACCAGTATATGCTACTGGTAAGTTTTATACTATTGATGGTGATCCTCTACCTCCTGATGATGCTATTAAGTATCGCTGTCTTGGTGGCTTGCAGTATCTCACTATCACCAGACCGGATATTGCTTTCGCGGTTAATCGTGTTATCCAGTACCTACATGGTGGCTGCATGCAATATTTGCGTCTTAACATAATCGCCTGGAGTGCTCGCAAGCAAGCCACGATATCTCGTTGTCAGTTGCGAGTACCTCAAATACATCCACATGTTATTTGTTGTGATAACATTGGTGGTACATACCTTCGTTCCGATCCGGTATTTCATGCACAAACAAAATACATCGAAGTTGACTACCGATTTATCAGATAACGTGTTGCACAAAAGCTACTTCAGATTAAGTTCAACTCATCTAAAGATCAATTTGCTGACATCTTCGCCGAGCCCTTGCCCTTACCCATTTTTGAGGATTTTCTACGCAATCTCAACTTGCAAAACACGGTTGAGATTAAGGGAGGGTATTAGATTTGTACATCTAATACACAAGTATTGCACCAAGGGAATCTAGAAGCTTCATCTTTGCAGACAACCGTGTGTGAAGAAGCATTGAAATGTCTCGAGACATTGATTTATCCTCTTGGTTTCTCCGTAAAGCTCATGCACAAACTAGTGCCCACATACCTGGAAAGCTCTGAACTGCGAACCTCATGCAAATGATCTCGGACGCCAGTAGCGGAATCAGAATTAATGCAAGCCCCCGGCAGCCTTTGAAGCTACAGTATTGCATGGGGCCTGGCTCCGCCAACTGCGGCCGCGGCTGGTGTCGGCGCGCGGCCGGTGGCTTAAGAGGAGTGGGGAGGGAATAGGTGGAGAGTGCATGCATTAATTGCGTTAATATATTACGCTCCTTAATTACTACCATTATACATTAGCTATGGTAGCTACAGTGGTATACATTGGTGCTCCATACCTTTCTTCCAATCCGGTATTTCATGAACCAACAAAACACATTTAAGTTGACTACCACTTTGTTAGAGAACATGTTGCACATAAGCTACTTCAGATCGATTTCATCTCCTCTAAAGATCAACTTGCGGACAGCTTCACCGAACTATTTCGTTTACCTTTTTTTGACGATTGTCGACACAATCTCAACTTGGGAAACATGGTTGATATTGGCAGGTGTTAGATTTGTACATCTATTACGCAAATATTGCACCAAGGGAATCCACAGAAGCTCCATCTTTGTAGACAAGCGTGTGTGATGAAGCATTGAAAAGTCTCGAGGCATTGTTTGACCGATTGGTTTGTCCGAAAAGCTCATGCACAAACTAGTGCCCGCATACCTGAAAATCTCTGAATTGCGAAGCTCATGCAAACGATCTTGGCCGCCAGTAGTGGAATCAGAATTAATGCAAGCCCCGGGCAGCCTTGGAAGCTACAGTATTTCGTGGGGGCTTGGCTCCGTCGGCTGCGGCTGGTGTCGGCTCGTGGCCTGTGGCTGAAGAGGAACGGGAGAGAATAGGTGGAGAGTGCATGCATTAATTGCATTAATATATTGCACTCCTTAATTAATACAATTATGTATTATATGTTAATTAATTGCAGTGATTTAACCCAGCCAGCCATTTCAGAAAGTGGGCCTATGTTGCAGCTCCTCCACGTGAGTGCAGCTAGCAGCGTGAGCTGTAATCCAAATTCCAAATTCCAGACCGGCCGCGCACAGGCAAAAGAGCACGGCAAGAGACTGAGAGGGGTCTGAACTGAACTGGTAACGTTAAATCTTGTCACCGCGTGATCCAATTCCAATTGTACACAGCGCGCACCCCAAAAAGGAAGACTGTCCCCCTCCGACGAGATCTGTCCGGCCGGCGACCATGGTGTTCTTCCGTTTTAGCAAGGCGGAGGTGGCAGAGATGGAGGAGACCCTGCGTCTCCTCAACAACGCCATGCCCAAGCGCCCTATTATCCAGAGCCTGGCCGACAAATTCACCAACTCATCCGCCCGCGCCGGCAATGGCATCCAGTACAATCAGGTATGGCTTCCCTCTTCCTCCCCGTTGCTGCTAGCTATGGCAACATCCGACCTATTTACCTCTGATATGTATGTCCGTCGGCGCAGGTGAAGAACTGGTTTCAGAACCGGAAGTACTCGCCCAAGTACAGGCCCACCAGATCCCAAAGATCCCACACATCAGGTGCCCGGCACCAGCAGATTCCATGTTAACTTACTCCTGTGTCTGTGTCAACTGATGATATTGTATGCTTTGCATATGAATTTATGCAGAATTTGTGCACAAAAGACCTAGACAGTTAGACACCAGACACAAATTCTGCATAAATTGCCAAAAATAAAATTATGCAAAATTTGTGTCTAGTGTCTAACTGTTTAGGTCTTTTGTGTGTAATTTGGCGTGCAGAACACGTGGTTCGTGCGACTGACCGACCGTTACATTTATTTGTCGTTTAGATGATATATAATTGTGTGTGTCATTGCTCATTGGTTGTGCAAAACACGTGGTTCGGGCGACCGTTACCTTTATTTCTCGTTTAAATGATATATAACTGTATGTATCATTGCTCATTGGGTGTGCAGAACATGCTGATTCAGGCGACCGTTACCTTTGTTTGTCGTTTAGAAAATATTTGTGTGTAATTGGTTGTGTAGGTTTCCTTTATTTCTAAAGTGGGGCGTGACTCTTTTTCAGTATTGGGTGGCACAGTTATAGTGTTTGTGGTTTAGAAGGCATTGATTTTGTACCCGACTAGACACGAATATATCACGTTGATTATGGATTATTGATATTGTCATTAATTACCAATCAGGGAATACTAGCTCGGATGGCGGCCGGGTCAAGTTTGAAGCAAAGTCTGCTACGAATGGCGCATGGTATGCACATTTAGTTACATATTTTTATCCTTTCCTCTTTGGCGCCATTTGATTTTCTGTCTGTGATTTAATGTTCTGTGTGAGTAGGTCTTGGTGGATGTGTGTGTTACTTCCATGAATCTTTCATTTTTTACATGTATGAGCAATCTTTGTTGTTACAGGTACGATGTTGATGCATTTCTATCCCGCAGGTTCACTAAAAAAGGGGACGAGGTAATGACCGTAGAACTAACTTTTAAGGGGTGATTATATCTGCGCTTCTTTTTCACAGTTAATTTAGTGTGAAAACTCGAGTCGCTCATTTCCGAGAATCATTAAATATGCCTTTGTTCCTCTTAATGTTTAATAATTCTTCACAGAGGGTTTATTAGCTACCAGTGCGTTGCGCAGACTGTGCTTCAATTTATTTATTTATTTACTTATTTGTGTTTCAGGAAGTACGAGCTCGATTTTCTGGATTTGGGCCTGAGGAGGATGAATGGGTTAATGTTGATAAATGTGTAAGACCACGTTCTATACCATGTGAAGGCCCGCAATGTGCTGCTGTGTTTACTGGGGATCGCATTCTTTGCTATAAGCAGGTACTAATCATCTTAAACGGCTTCTCTTCACCTGACTTAACAAGTTAGGATATCACTACTTGATCATTCATGTCTTCCTGAATCTTTAAGTTATCCTTTGTAATCACTAAGCCATTTCATTTTGCTTTTGTTATGCAATTGACAATTCTGCCAGTTAACTTATTATTCCGTGGTTCATTTTCTTGTTGTTACTTGATGCCCTCTCATAGAGTGATGGGTATGTCGGTATGGTTTCACCTGACAAAAGTACCGTTGGGTCTTCCAAAGTTTATGTTTCACCTGCCAAAAATACTGTTGGGTCTTCCAAAGTTTCCATTTTGACTGCGGTGCACATGACAAACAGATTGTTGTTGCTTATTGAGCCAAGTCATTTATTTGGTCATTTTTAAGAGATGTCATTGATTATATATCTTAATCTTGCTTATACTCAAGGTTTTGCACTTCATAGGCTCTATTTCTTGGTTGTGTAGAATTACAAAACTTGTTATTTCATTCTGTGAGATTTCAAACTATTGTCGTTGACACTGTTTATTATATGGCTAATGGCTTGATGATGATGTCGTTGTTTTTGTCAACAGTACTTGTTATATGGCCTGAGACTGGTTTTGTTGTTGTTGACAATACTTATTTATATGGCTTGATGCTGATGTTGTTGTTGAACAGGTAGGAATAGAGCAGACTCTCTCTTTTGATGCTATTGTTGTTGATGCTAAAAGGCGCACACATGATGGAAGGGAGTGCCCCTGCACTTTTCTTGTTCGTTATGATCATGATCACTCTGAGGTATTTGTCCTTCTATCTATCACTGTTGAGTGTTCATGCATTTACAACATCATTGGATCTCAGAACTGGGGCTAGGGTCCCGGAGTTGTAATTCTTATTCCAGGGTTTTTTGCCTACACATAGAATTGTATTTTTGTACTTTATCCTGGATTCCACTACAGCCCGAGCTGCCAGATCTTCCTCCATCCCTCTAAATTATACATATAGATGGGTATCTCTTCTCACCACGGTCCTTTGGTGACCAAACAAATGAAATCGGAATCTTCAAGGAAGATTGATGGGGAAGAATATAATAAAATACTTTTTTTTTAATTCTAGGCTAATTATCTTACTATTTTCTATGTCCTCAAATATAATAGAATGCAGAGTGACGGGTTTAGTTTTAGTTTTTGATGTATAACACGAATAGTTGATTTTGTTTCATTTTTTTGGCATGCCAGGAGATTGTTCCACTGAGGAATGTATGTCGTCGACCAGAAACTAGAGCGGCAGCGTCTGCAAATATTCATGTTATAGTTATTGATCATAGAGCATCTAAGAAGAATGCCCAAAAGGCGCACAAGATGATAGATCAAGGAGGTTACCCAGCCCACCAGACCAAGGAACCGGCTGCTCCATTACTGTTACTAGACGCGCCTAATAGCACCCGAACCGATTCAGTTGCAGACGTGCAGATAGGGGATGCGGAGGCTGCTTCAAAAGTTGAAGCTCCAAGCAAAACACCTGCTCAGAAGATGAACGTGGGAGAATAGTTTGTTTCTCTTCCCTCTGCATTTCGTTTTGAACTTTTAGTCAATAAAATGTTGGTATATGTACTTCCAATCGAAGAAGGATGGTTGCCCGGTAACTGTAATGTGCCGATGCTGACTTGATTGTTGGTGTGTGGTGCATAATTAAGTTAAACAAAAAAGGTTGAACTATAATTTTACATAAACCAGTAATGTTGTATTACCTTATGGGTCAATACATGTCATCTAGGGCATTAACACCAGGAACAATTGCAATGACCTCATTTTGGTTGTTTAACCCAATTTTCTCTTCATCTCTGTATAATTCTCCCTCAACATCTGCACAAGTACTGAATAACTAATAAGCTGCTGGCACATTTGTATATAGAAAGATAAAATGAAAATTTTGTTTGAAGGTTCCTTCGTTCCTATATTTGATTCAACTTATATTGTAGTGCGTCCATGTAAAGGAAAAAATTTAAATATTGGTATGATGTATGAAAGGAACAAATTGATCAATTGATCACTCAATCAATGAAATTTGTATATTTGTAGAAAACATGAATAATTCACCGTTTTTAGGAATCATGGTGACTGGGCAAACATGATGCGGGGAAGTAAAATGTATACTACTTTCCCCATCCTGGTGCATAGGACGTCTAAGGAGCTACATCACAACCAAGGCGGATATTAAACCCAAAATCTATGAATAATGACTTTCGTTGGGAGCATCTAGAAAATCAGGGTAAGCCAACCAATACTTCTATTTCCCTGCTCATTAATTTATGAATCCGCGTTTGGATATCCCGTTTCATGCACCAGCCAATGAAAAGAGTATCATGAAATCAAAAGGTAATGGTCATCGGGAATGATCATCCACACCCTATATATATATACCCCCTCGGCGAGGTTGGTAGGCCTCCTCTTCTTCGTCGAGTGCGGCTGGGCGAACCTGGTGAATGGTGGTGGCGCGTCTTGAGCGAGCTGCCTAGGCACGGTGTTGGCGAGTGGTGGAGGTGTGAGCTGGGTCGTCCTGCTGTGTGCTTCAGTAAGCGCCTTGAAGCGCCTGCAGTTCTTCAAGAGATGATTTGACTTGAGATTTCCATCATTGTCCTTGTACATGTGAAACTGGCAGGGGCCTTCTAGTTGGTCGTCGGCTGAGCGCGGCACTCGGTTGTTGTCGCGAGGTTGGCGAGCACGCCCCTCCGTCTGCTGGTTGCGTGGCGAGCCGTCACGCTCATCTCGTCGTTGGTGACTATCATCGCGGTGCCGACCCTCAGGGTCGCCATGAAAACCTGCCGCGACTACTTCATGCCTCTGGTTGCCGTAGTAGTTGCGTCCGGAACCCCGCGTCGCCTTCGCTCCAGGGCGGCTCGGGGCGCCGCCACCATCCCCAGCGCGCCGCCCGTCCCCGTCTCCCCTCCTCCCCCGCGCCGCCGCCGGAAGACGCCGCCGGGCGACGCCCGTGCAGCCGACGGCGGCGGCCGGGCCTCTCCTCGTGGCTCCCCTAGGGTTGTGGGTGGCAGCCCTAGATCGGATCCGGCGGTGCTCCGGGCTCGCGCGTGAGACGTGCGGCGGTGAAGCTCGGTGAAGGGCGGCGAGATGCAGTCTCTGGTTCCCGGCGGGGTGCCATGACTGGGGCGAGCGCAGACTGGCGGACGACGCGTATGGCGGTCTGATCCGGCGAACGTCGCCTGTTCTCCGGTGGTGCTCGAGATTGGGTCGTCGGGCCTTGCTCGGTAATCTGGTCTTCTCTCGTCGGCGCCGGATGACACCAAGGTGTGCCGGTGGCGGGCGGCCTGACGGCTGTGGATTGGATTGGAGCGGCGTGGGGGCCTGCTGCCGTGAATAAAGATGGCGGTCCTAGGGTTCCAAATCGCGCTAGGAAAAAGATCTGCCAGACGTAGGTCCTAGGGTTCCAAGGTCTGGCCTTAATTGGTTGGGTCTGGCACTGATTCCTTCTCGAAGGCAGTGTTTTTAAAGAATTTGACATCAGGTGTTGGCATGGTGATGGTTGTGCGTCTGCTGCAAGGATTGTAACTCTGTAGCGGGACTTTTCTTTTTATCTCTTCTCTTTTTGTTTTGGTTGGCTAAGTGCATCCGTAATGCCTTTTCGGCAGTGCGTAGTTGCAGAGGCTGGGTGTAATTGGTATCTTTTCGATATTAATATATTCTCCTTTTCCAAAAAAAAGTAGTTGCGTCGAGGTTGTTTCTTCCTGGGGTCGAAATTTCTTCTTCCACCTTGCATTCCTTCGTGTTCGTAGTCGAGGCCATTGCAGTTAGGTGAGATGTCGAGCTCGTTACGCGCCGAGTCTTCGCCGTCCGTCCAACTATTGGTATGCTCGAGCAGTTGGCTGAGTGTTTTAACTTTTAGCTGGCCGAGCTATTCACGGAATGTGACTCGCTGGAGGCCGCGCCTGAAGGCTTCAATTGCACTTTCATCGGAGATTCCTTCTGCGGAGTTCTTTAGGATGGTTCATCGTTGGATGTACTTCCTTAGTGACTCACGTGATTCCTCTTTGCAAGCCCGTAGTTCCTCAAGTGAGGCGGGGCGCTTGTACGTGAACTTGAAGTTCTCGATGAAGTATGTTCGAAATCGCCTCCAGGAGCCTATCAAACCGTGCTGGAGACTCTTCAGCCAGTGGCGAGCAAATCTTGTGAGCATGAGTTGCACGTACTGCATGGTAGTGACGTGGGAGCCACCTTGAAATCTAACTGTTGTCGAGCCAGCCCTTGGGTTCTTCGAGTCCATCATATTTGGGAGTTGCTGCTGTAAGCTTGAAATCTCCTAGCATCCGGGCCTCACGGACTTCGCGGGTGAAGCACAAGGCTCCATAGGGACTGGACTCACGATCTGAAGGTGAGTCGTCTGAGTAGTCGAGTTGAGCGGCGCTCCTGCGTCGAGCTCGATTGATTTTGTTTTGCGTGATGTCGTTGCGTGCGTCGCATCGCTTATCGTTGCGCCCTTGGTCATAATCGCGACCTCGTTGGATTCGATTACCTCGAACGTCGTAGTCATTGTCATTGTCCTGCGAGCTTGTGTGCCTTCTGGGAGACCGTCGAGCTGGAGAGTCCCGATGCCTGTGGCCAGCAGTGCTGGTGGAGCGAATGCTTCGCTTAATAATTTGAGTGCCCGCACCGTGTTGCGGTGTGCTTCTGTGAGTGGATACTGCTCATTTGGGCGAGAGCATTGAAGGTACCTTTGAGAGGCGAGTAGATGGGGTGGTGGGAACTTGGTTCCTGTGATTGTCGATTGCTAGTTTGAATAGTCGTTTAGCTTACGGGTAACGGTGTGCCTGTCAACCTTTGACATGTCTTCTAGTCTCGTCCTTCTTGGGTAGGGCTGTTGACACACTGAGGATGCTTCGGATAGGGCTTGGCGACATGCGCTTGACTCATCTGCAATCCTTCGGCATTCGTTGAGTTCTGCTTGCACCCGAAGGTTATCTTTTGCAATGTCTCGAGAGATGCAATGGTAAGCCATGAGCTCGACGCGAGGTGCGTCAGGGGGCAGAGAGGCGCCGCCGAGGAGCACTTTCTTGACCTTGGCCATAACCTCCTTAGAGAGGGTTATGATTTCCTTGGGCCTTGCTGTAGCTGGTGCTCCTGCCAACTCAGGTGCTCCTAACCCCGCGCGTGAGTTGGTACCCCCCCCCCCCCCCCCCCCAGGGTGATGGCCTTCTGAGTAGTATCGGGTTTGCTCGTCGTGCCCTTGCCAACTGGGTCGCCGAGCTTCTTAGGGTCGATGCTTTTGCCGTTCCTGATGGTGTCCTTGGCGGGCTCACCGAGGTTTATCATGAAGACCTGAAAAGACCTGAAAATCTTGTGAATTTGAATATATTGTGAATGAGATTGGTGAATTTTTATGTTCATATGTGAATTACTAGATTGTATGAGGTAGGTTTTATTGAAAATGTTCTTTGGATTCAGACTTGAATTCAATTTGTTGCTAGGAAGTGGGGCTTGCTTACCTTAGAGGTCATTCAAAGCCGGAGATAAAGTGGCAACCTCCAAGCAGCAAAATGGCGTGTGTGCGCTGTGAGCAAACCCAAAGAAGACAACTGATCAAGAAGCAATGTACTGCTCGGGTATTAGCGTATTAGAGCCTGGGGCACGCCTATCTTTGGACTCTCAATTTGGAAGAAAGTTAGTATGGTATATAGGTGCAGCATTGTTTGTGATGCAATGCATATTAGTGTAAAGTGAAGTGATAAATGAATTTAGCGAGGCCACACTCATGTTCGTAGTTTACATTGTACTAGTAGTCAATCCCAATGGTAGCATGACTATCCAAATTAGGATCATTCTTGATTGTTTTATAGTTTATACATTGTAGTCAATTCCAATAGTAGCATCAGGCAGTCTCTTAAAAGGTAATAAAAAAATTAAGAATGATCTTGAAGACCCACAGTAGGAATTGTGACCGTTCGGAGATAAACCAATATAAAACTCGCCATCCAATTGGAATATTGTTTGCATTGACACAACTTTTTCTTGACTGGACATTGCATTAAGAAGAATAAATAAATCATAATTTTGTTTGTTTTTAGCATTACATTTGCGCCCATGAACAAATTGACTACCACTGCACACATTGATCTAGGTCCTATAAGCAATTACAGGACTGAGATCCAAGATCCTGTAAGGAGCCATGGGTGAACACCTCTTCTGCAGCCTGGAGCAAGCATTGGACCGATAGTAAATCAGTGTGGCAAAACTGAAACCCGAAAGAATGTATGCCCTTCTACATCTTAATGGTAAAATATACAAGTTGAACGTAAATCAGTGTGGCAATGTGGCAGTGTGCACTACATGTAGAAGTTGCTACGACATTGAGGCAACCGTGAATAGCTTCCCTAATCATATCTGATCAGAAAGCAATAGGAGTGAAATATGAGGAGAATGTTGTGATGCAACCATAGTGCAGAGATTATAGAAGCCACATGAACAATGAACAATTCGAGTGCATCAACAATTTGAAAATTTCATGCACATGAACGACCTCCTGTTGGCTCCTCACTTGTAGAAGCCACATCAGAAATGCATAGTAGAATAAAAATGCAAAGCAGACCAGCATGTCATCAAGGGGGGGAAATGTCTCTTGATGATATGAGTAGGCTAACCTTAGAAATATATGCCTGCCTATAGTGTGGAGTTTGGAATTAAAAAAAAGCAGCAACTACTATTCTCCAGTTTCAAACACTTGAGCAAACCAGTCAAGAACTTTTATATAAATGCATAGTTCAAGTTGAACCTGATTTGGAGCCCAATAATGCATTCATGAAGTCTCTTCCTCTTGTGCTTAAATTATAAGCATAGTAACATGCCAATATATTAGTTAGCCTTCAACTCGCATCCCTTAGTTGTGCCCTGAACATTGAAGGAAAAAAGGTAAGAAGTCAATTGGAGCAAATGCTCTTCCATTGTTTCAGATACAAAGCGTGAGCTATTTAGTATAATACAGAATGAAGAGACCCAAAACAAAGATGCACCAGATTAGCTATGCCACACATCAATACAACAGTAAAAATACGAGATTATAACATATTTGAAAGCTGACAAGGTCTGGAACTCTCTCTCACACACACACAAGGATCTTGGAAATTATTAAGACACACTTAATAAAACTTAAAACAGAATTAAACATCCTCCACGTCGTCGTCGGTGACCTCCTCCTCCCTCTCGTACTCGGCGTATCCCTTGGTCTCGAACTGCTCGAGGATGCTCTTTTCCAGCTTGAGGTAGTTCCAGAGGGCAGCAAGGTAGCCTTCACTGTAAAGTGATGTATCGACGGGGAGGATAGGTTTCTTGCTGAATAAAGGTTTCGCCGACTTGTCGATCCTGTATTTCACAATCTTGGTCCTCCTCTTCCGGGCCCCCGCCGGCTTGGCAGTGCCCTTGGTCTTCGTCTTCGGGAGCTCCATGTCGCCGCCCTTGGTCTTGGATCCGGACTCCGCCTCGCCGCCCTTGGTCTTAGATCCGGACTCCGCCTCGCCGCCCTTGGTCTTGGATCCGGACTCCGCCTTGCCGCCCTTGGTCTTCGTCTTCGGGAGCTCGATGTCGCCGCTGCCCTTCCCGTCGTCCTCGGTCTTCATGAAGCACGACACCATCCCTCCTCTAATGTCGACGTCGCGGAAATCGTCTGCGAAATCCACCATGTAATCCCAGGTGTACTCCTTCCTCTTCAGCCCCACCGACGACTCCAGCCGGGTAGCCATCGCCGCGACCTCTCCCTCCATCTCCTCTTCTTTTCTTCTCCCTATTAGATAATCTAGATCGGGCTGGAGTGCTAGGTTGCGGCGGCAGTTGCCTTCTTGGACCCAGGAAAACCCCTGACCTGTATATATACCCGCCCCGCCCCGCAAACCCTAGGCTCCATCGGATCCCCCCCTTCTCCGAGTTGGGCTCCGGCTCGTTTTAAGTCCACCTTAATCTATGGTGTGGTAAATACCAGCAACTGGCATGATTTTTAAAGGTAGTCTTAAACAAACTCAAACTTATTCGGGCTATGATGGAACATGACAAACTACGTACTTCCTCCAAGGAGGAAAGCTGTGGTTTAGGTCAATATTAATTATCTCCATTCTTGAATATCATGACTGAAGCACTCAATGACAAATACTTGGAGTGGAGAAAAGTGATAATTTCCAGTATTTGATCGATAGATTGATGATAAAACTTCTGGGTTGGAAGGAACGATGTCTTTCTGCAGGAGGAAAGGAAGTTCTTCTTAAATCGGTTGCACAAGCAATACCAACGTATGCAATGTCCGTCTTTAAAATTCCTAAAAAAGATTGTAAAGGAATATCAGACGCGATGGCGCAATACTGGTGGGGTGATGATACGACAGGTCGAAAGCTTCATTGGTTTGCCTGGTGGAAGATGTGTATTCCGAAGAAGAATGGTGGAATGGGGTTCAGAGATATACATTGCTTTAATCTGGCCCTATTGGCAAAACAAGCGTGGATACTTATTGATGAACCAGACTCGCTATGTGCTACTATCTTGAAAGCAAAGTACTACCCTGATGTTGATCTGATGAGCGCAACTCCAAAGAAACGCTCATCATTCACTTGGCAAAGTATCTTGGCCGGGGTTCAAACTCTAAAAAGAGGATATATCTGGAGGATTGGAGACGGAGAGAAAGTGAATATCTGGGAAGATGCATGGATACCGATGTCTGCTTAAAGAATGGTTCTGTCAAACCGTGGTAGTAATATGATCAGCAAGGTTTCGGATTTGATCAACCCTGTGAATGGAGACTGGGACGAGGATTTGGTCAAACAACGTTGTGGCCAATTGACGCACAAAGAGTTCTGGCGATTCCTTTACCCGCACATGAAATGACAGATTTCATAGCGTGGCAACCTACGAAAACTGGTACATTTTCGGTCCGGCCGGCCTATGCACTAGAATGGGAACATCGGTATGGAGGTAAACTTTTGGCGCTCAATGAATCATCTTCAGGTGCAAGCATTTGGGATAGTGTCTGGAAGCTCCACTGCCCAGCCAAAGTTAAAAAAAAATTATATGGTGTGCCCTTCAGAGCGCTATACCCTGTCGAGCGGTCTTGGCGGGAAAGCACCTGAAGGTTCCACCTCATTGCCCAGCATGTAACAAAGGGGCAGACTCTATAAAGCATTTGTTGTTCGAGTGTAAATCGGCCAGACAAGTTTGGGAATTGTTGGGGCTCAAGGAGGAAATTAGTAAAGCTTGCGGAATCGACAGAGCAGGTGAGGCTACGCTAGAGTACCTGCTGTACCTTCCCAACACAACTCGAATTCTTGGTCAGAGTAATTTTGCAGAGACCATAGCTACAGCGGCGTGGTATCTTTGGTATGAAAGACGCAAGCTAACCCATGACGAGGAGACACAAACAGCTTCTCAGGTCTGCCTTGCGATTCGTAGCCTCACGGCGAATTTTGAGGCAACTTGCAAACCCAAAGCGAAGACACGAAGAGGAACTTGGAAATGACCGAGAAAGGGTTACTTGAAACTGAATGTGGACGCTGGGTTCGATGAGGATACTCTTCAAGGAACCGTTGGAGCAGTTTTGCGTGATCACACGGGGAAATTTGTTGCTGGTGCTAATGAGAAGCTTGATATCTGTTACAATAGTTCAACTGCAGAAGCTATCGCGGTTAGGTTCGGCTTGAACTTAGCCAGAACTATGGGATGTTCCAGGATAGAGGTGGAGTCAGACTGCCTGGAAGTGATCGAGGAACTACTGGAAGGTTCTTCTTCTTCAGTAGCGAGTTCTATCATGATGACTGTTATTTCATGTCCTTAGATTTTAGTCATGTCATTTATCAACATTGTAATAGGGAGAATAATGGTGTAGCTCATGAACTAGCTAGGTTAGCTAGGAATTCCTTTCCGCAGACCTGGATAGACATCCCCGATGGTGTGGTCCAGGTGATTGTTCGTGATGCTACGTTGGTGGAGTAAAGGTGGTTTTAATGTTTCAAAGAAAAACTTCATTCTTGAATATACGTCATTTAGGTCAAGCCAATTAGTTCAAAATTAACTATTTTGTAACAAAAACGATAAATCACAATATTATTATAAGATGAAAACAACTGCCAAAAGCTGTTGAGGATGAGAATGAGAACGTGAATATACAATATCATTATTTAAAGTGAATGCCTGAAGCATGTCAGCTGAAAGAAAATGAGGAAACTTTCTAAAGGCCATGTGATACGATCCAAAATTAGAAGTTACAAGGTTTAAAGAAAAACTTTAGATGATTAAAGACAATCTACATTACCTGTGTGCACATGCAAGTTTGAACTGGGTAGTCACCTTAACACTGCTTATGGTGGAGGTAGGGGGTTGTACAAGCATTGCAGCATGGAACAGTGGCTAAATTTGTGTTGCGGCGGAAATTTGCATCACGGCAACAAGGATAACCATCGTACTTTCGTGACAGTGAACAGATGCTTTCGTGGAGGAAAACCGACCGGTTTTCAGCGCAAAGCGGCAAACATGATTCCCGGACCCTACGGTTACTAAAGCTTGGGGAAAGAAAGATAAAAAGGGTACATGAAAAGTGTAGATGTGTTTTAGAGTAATAGATCGATTGATTCCTCCTTTTTCCTATCGGCCAGAACCCTTTATATATAGGGCACGCAAGACTTGGCGTGTACAAGTACAACTCGGCCAAAACTCTTATCATACAGGGCACGCACAAACAGAAACTCTGAAGCTAAAAACCGAGTCGGCTCGGTGATCTTGGCGCACACGAAAAGAAACCGGAAGTCCAAACCAAGCTACACTCTGGAGCTAAAACCAAGTCAGCACGTTGATTTCTGAGTTGCAAGTGCTCGTTGCCCGAATAACTTGCTCCAACAGACTTGCCCTTGACTTGGTATGTTCTTGTTTCCTTCATCTTCGCGTTCCCTTCTTGCTTGTACTCCACATCTAGCTCCAAGGAAGTTCCGAGTCATGGGCTGGCTGCAACTCAGTATATGTCGTCTCCGACTTAACTGTAACTCGGTGCGGCGTACCACCTCCGAGTTGGCTGCAACTCGGTGTGTGCCATCTCCAAGTTGGCGATAACTCGGTATGTACCGTCTTCAAGTTGGACGTAACTCGGTAACGTATCGTTTCCGAGTTGGATGTTACTTGGTGAGCTCTCGCCTTCGAGTTGGACGTTACTCGGTGATCTCTTGCTTTTGAGTTGGACGTAACTCGATAATGCATCGTTTCCGAGTTGGACGGGAGCATCTCCTACTACTGAAAGAATATTTGTCTTTTTAAGGAGATACCAAAGCGTTAAACCTGTGATTTGATCCATGCTGAGGTAGGGTACACAGTTCTCTTAGCCGTCCCTCCACAGATGGTTCTCAGAATAAAAAAATAATTAAACACCTGATTATTGAAGTACTTCTAGGCCATATCTAAGTATGTACATATGAGTCATCGTCGAGTCATATGTTTCCCATCTTGGATTTTATTTCCTCTGTGCACGGTTTAGATAATTTCAAAGGCTGCATCACTACCGATCAGATACCCAGGCTATCTTATAAAGTACTAGCAATATGCACTCGGTGCATGTCAAAACAAGCTTGGATAATGATGGATTAACTAGAAATTAACATATGGGTTGGGTACACCTCTAAAAACAAAATATGTAGAATGAGTGCAAGAATTGATCGTGGGAGATCAACTTTCTGCTGGTAGGAAAAATTCCAAGGCATGCTGGATGATGATTTGGTGACCACCATATTAATTATTGTCCTGTTTAGAGTTTTCATTGAGCCCAAGAACAATAATTAATGTGAGAACTGGCAATGTGATGTGAGTATACTACGTAGTTGTAGACGTGCCGCTGCTTCAACATTATTACTTCGCAGATATAATTAAGTATTCACCCGGCCGGCACCATACAACTTCTGTTGAGTAATAGCCTGAAACTTTCTGACGCAACAAATAGGATGCTATTTCATCTATAAATTTTTTGCAATGCTAGCTAAATGTTAACTAAACGGATAAAACACTTTGAATTAATGCCCGCTGAATCAATCTACAAGAGCTAGCTAGGATATACGTATTTCATATGTAAATGGAGCGTGTAAGATGATGATCATGTGCCTCCACGTCATGTATGCATAGATTCGATCACTAACAATGGTTGCCCTTTGCCGACACCCCTGGTAGTTTGATGTGTGTTGTTTGCGCTTGTTTTTGCATATTTCTATTGTCTGTAATAAACATAGTGGTCGATATATTAGTCTTTGCTTTAAGATTCGTTCAAACTCTTTTGTTTTAGGGAAATTAGTTTTTTCCAGTGTTATGTAATGTTGTATTACGTTCTTTTTTCTTGTTGCCAAGTGTATCAAACGTGTTCATGTGCACCAACAGAGTGAACTTGTTTCATATTGGATGGCAATCTATTAATAGGATACGTGTTTAGTCATCTAGTTATATTTTCGCCGGTTGTGATAGTTTTTACCTATGCAAGAAAGATTGCTTGTGATTTTAAAATGATATTTTCAATTGTTTATTACTTGGATTAATAAAATAGTTATGTGCATAGATTGATGCATAGGCCGAAAGTAATCACCCCACTCTTACCTCCTCTCCCTCGCAGTCGTTTGAGGGTGCAGCCAGACGAGGCCCAGTCATTGTCAGCGGTGATGGGGGCCTGTTCATCCCCCCTTTCCCCGCGGTGACCTTGGTGTGGGCTGAGGAGACCGAGCCGGGGAGTGGAGTTGGAGGACGGGTGTCACCGTGTGGTGGCTTGCAGGTGGGACTCAACTGCGCGACAGGCGGTGGGATGGCGGTGTATGTGGGGTGGTCAGGGACGGCGACAGCCTCGTCGCGATGCATGATGCTCAGATCAGACCCCGATCGGTGCGGGTCATGCGCGACCTAGGATACGCGGGCAGTTGTCCCCTGCCATGGTGGTCGTCTGGTGTGGGTGGCATAGTAGTGATGGGGTGGCCCTCTGCTTCCTTTGTTCGGGTGCCGTGGTGGCCTCAGTTTGGTGTTGTTTGGGGCCTAACGCGGGGCGCATCTATGATCCACTGGTGGTGGCAGGGGTCATGTTACTTGCCGGATGGGCCTTCCTTCCTACCTACGTTGTGGATTGGGCGAAAGGTGCATCTTTTTCCTTACCGGTTGGCGGTGTCCGTGTGCAGCGGTGGTGGAGGTGGGGCCGGCGGTCTCGGATGTCTGGGCGGCGCCCCTGGTGGTGGGAGTAGCGGGATGAGCTCGCGACATAGGTGCGGGCTGGTTGGCATGGTCGTGTGGGCGGCATGGACGCAAGCGCTCGACGTGATGTAAGGGGGTGGCGAAGAATTCTTGTCGTGGATCATTGCTTGCCTAGATCTAGCCAGGTCGATGACGGTGGCGTCCGAGGGTGTTGTCCCATTTTTGAAGGCTTAAGCCCCTGTTTGTTTAGGCTTTAGCTTGTGCTTTTACAGCTTCTAGGACCTTAAAAGCTTAAGCTCAAACAAACACCCAAATCTCAACCAGTGGCTTGGTAAAAGCTGGCTCCAAAATACACTGCGTTGGAAAATCTCCTCCCAGCGAGCATCTGGATGCCCCCCGCAGCTTCTCACCCGCTCCTCACGAAAATAGACCTGAGGGGCAAAGAAATTACATGCAATGTGCCATCAGCCCCACGCGGAATAGCTCGTCTTTCCCCAGCGCCTCCCCAGCGTCATTCCCTCCCCCACCCCGTAATAGCAGCACCTTCCTTCCCTAGGTTCTTCGCCGCCCGCCGCCCGCCGCCTGCCGCACCTGCCTACCATTGCCGGGCGCCGAACCATCGCCGGACGCCAGACCACCGTCGGATCCCAAGTCCGGCCGCGCCAAGCCGTGGCCTCCTGCGCCTCCTCGCCCCACATGGAACCTGGTGCGGGCTAGGAGGAGGACGCCCCCGCCCCCAATCTTCCTTGCCGTCGGACCATCGCTGGACGCCGGATACCGAGTCCGGCCGCTACAACTTGAAGTCCACACGCGAAATGAGTTCTATTGAGTCTCTTGCTATGTTCTTATGGATGATTGGAGGCCCTCAACCAAGGAGTCAAGTTGAGAATCGCTTCAAGAGATCCACTGAAACTATTCATCGCAAGTTTGAAGAAGTGTTGCACTGCTTGATATGCTTAGCTGCGGATAATATCAAACCAAGAGATCGACAATTCTCAATTGTGCATGAAAGACTTCAAGATTCTAGATTTTGGCCTCATTTTAACAATTGCATTGGGGCAATTGATGGAACACACATACGTGTTGTTGTGCGGGCGATTGATATTGCTAACCATATTGGTAGGCATGGATATCCGACACAAAACGTGATGGCAGTGTGTGACTTTGACATGAGATTCACATCAATAGTCGCCGGGTGGCCGGGATCCGCACATGATACAAGGATTTTCAAAGATACATTGACAAAACATGCGGATCAATTTCCACATCCACCTCCAAGTTAGCTTGTGCACTTTTTTCTCTAAATAAATATTATCTTGTTTGCATTGCCTTGCACTAACAATTGCAATTTTAGGAAAATATTATATTTTAGGTCCTACAAGCTACCGGAGTTTCGACAAAGTCGTCAACCAAGTGGAAAAAAGGAGATTTTAAGCCATGCTCATTCTTCACTTCGCAATGTCATCGAGCGCACCTTTGGTGTCTTGAAGATGAAAAGGCGTCTTCTACAACATGTCACAAGTTACCCAGTAGAGAAGCAAACCTGCATAATAGTTGCATGTATGGTGCTCCATAATTGGATAAGAGAGAGTAATCTTCATGACAAGGAGTTTTACTTGTGTGATCAAGATGAGAACTATATGCCGGGGAACATACAACCTGAGCCGCCTACACCACTTCATGGCTTTCTGTTGGGAGTTGAGCAGGCCAACACTACTAGGGAATAGCCTTTTAGTGGCGTCCTTTTTTTGCGTTTAGTGGCGCATTTCAAATGCGCCACTAACGACAAGCCACTAATAAGGCCTTAATAGCGCCGCATTTCAAATGCGCCACCCCTAAGAATCTTATGCGTGGCGCATTTCGAAATGCGCCACCTATAAGCCCAAATGCGCCACCCATAAGAGTCTTAGGGGTGGCGCATTCTCAGAATGCGCCACTATTAAATTTTGAATCTGGATCTGGAAAACAATTTTTTTTATTTTTTTATTTTTTATTTTTTCTTAATCTCAGGTCACTATGCTTAATCTCTGGTCAAATTTCCCCGAGGGTCACCTATCCTAGCACTACTCCAGCCCCAGCACGCTTAACTTCTCGGTTCTATTCAACTCTCACTCCAGCTCACCTAGCAGGCACTTGTTGATATATCTAACATATAAATCCTATTAAACCATGTTGATGTCTAGGACCTTGTTAATGTTCATGGGTGTGCTAAAATTTTCAACATTTTTTTGAAACTTTCTCGATGGGACCATTAGCATATTTTGAACTTTTTTAAAAATTTTGATTTTTTTTTATTTTTTTTAAAAATTTTAATGTTACTATCTAAAATTTTCAACTTTTTTTAACTTCCCGATTTGTCCTCTAGCCTATTTTGAATTTTAAAAAAAATAAAAAATAAATTTTTAAAAAATTTCAAAAAAAAAATCTTAGTAGTGGCGCATTTCGTACAGAATGCGCCACTACTAAGTTCAAAAAAAATTTCAATTTTTTCTCTTTTTTTGGGCCTCCAGATCTTCAAACGCCCGTAACTTTTCGAGTAGATGATTTTTCATATAAAAAACTTTTTCATCGGAGGTCGTATGCAAAAGTTATGCCCATTTTACGTAATTCTCGGGAGATTTTGCAAAAAAAGTCGAAATTCATATTCGTAAATTTTCCTAACAACTAGACCACATATCATTTGGAAAACTTATTTTCTTTTATTTTTTTTGACATTTCTATCATTTTCTTTTATTTTTTTCAAATTGAAAAGGCGGTCCGCGGGGGGGGGGGGGGGGGGTGTATATGGGAATTTTCCCGCCCAGTTTTTTCTTATTAGTGGCGCATATGGGAAATGCGCCACCCCTAAGAGCTTATGGGTGGCGCATTCTGGATGCGCCACTAATAATTCCTTAGGGGTGGCGCATTTCCAGAATGCGCCACCCCTAAGCTCTTAGGGGTGGCACATTTCCAAAATGCGTCACCTATAAGGTTTTTAGGGTGGCGCATTTCTCCAAATGCGCCACGTATAAGGGGTTCCAGGGCTGGCCCACTCTTAGGGGTGGCGCATTTTGGAAAATGCGCCACCTATAAGGGCTTATAGGTGGCGCATTTTTTACCAGTGCGCAAATGCGCCACTAATAAGCTTTCCATGTATAGCTATTTCCCTAGTAGTGCAACATGAATGACATTCGTGAAAATATTGCAGACGCTTTGATGTTGGGCCATGATGATGACGAGGAGGATGACTAGTTTGTGCGCAAATAGTTAGCTTGTATTTTGGTGCTAAATTACTTGTAATATGGGAAACCTCTTGTATTTTATGATCGTCCTTATTATTAGTATAATGTCAATATATGTTAATGGAATTTTCGTACTTATGGTTTTGATTATTATTTTTAATTTGGTGGTAAACGTGTGGTCTCAGTCAATATACAACATGTCGAGATAAATCAGCGTTTAAATAACATCTTCAGCATACAAGGTTATTTCAGACTTTCACCAGCAGCTACAAGCTCACCAGCCATCCTCGAAACAGTTACTCCGTACCAAACAAGATTTTTGGTCCTCTCAGCTTCTATCAGCTCCAGCCGCAGCCGAAACAAACAGGGCCTAAGTAGCGTGAACCAACTAGTATTACTTGGTTCTGATTTAAATTTTTGTGCAAGCTTTGATTACTTCAAAGATCACATGCATCGATAGTCATTCTGACATATATGCACAACAGATCACAGCAAATGCGCAATTATAAATTGGCAGTGCTCCTCTGGAAAATGGTAGGAGTACGGTGAGAAAATAAGGTGGCTAGCTATCTTAGCAAGGCTGGTGACAGGCCAAGTAGTTGGAAGGCACTCAGTTTTGTCAGCGGTGAAATGAATGAATGGAGGAGGTGAGAATGAAGGGACGGACATGGCCACGACGCCTTCCCGCCTCGTCACTTCCACCTCCTCTCACAATTTCTTCTTCTTCTTCTTCTTCCCTCCGCGATCTCCAAGATATTATATAGTAGATCAAAGCAGATCGCAAGGTCCATCTACCATCCTTCATCTCCGATCGACTCCGATCAGCTTGCATTGCCGGACGGTCGAGCAAAGATGAGGGGGGCGGCGCTGGTGGCGCTGGCGGCGGCGCTGGGAAACATGCTGCAGGGGTGGGACAACGCCACCATCGCCGGCTCGCTGCTCTACATCAAGCGCGACTTCGGCCTGGACGGCCAGCCGGCGCTCGAGGGCCTGCTCGTCGCCACCTCGCTCATCGGCGCCACCCTCATCACCACCTTCTCCGGCCCGCTCTCCGACTCCGTCGGCCGCCGCCCCATGCTCGTCGCCTCCTCGCTCCTCTACGCGCTCGCCGGCCTCCTCATGCTCTGGTCCCCCACCGTCTCCGTGCTCCTCCTCGCCCGCCTCGTCGACGGCTTCGCCGTCGGCCTCGCCGTCACGCTCGTCCCCGTCTACATCTCCGAGACCGCGCCGCCCGAGGTCAGGGGCCTGCTCAGCACGCTCCCGCAGCTCACCGGGTCCAGCGGCATGTTCTTGGCCTACTGCATGGTGTTCGCCATGACGCTCGCGCCCAGCCCGGACTGGCGGGTCATGATGGGGGTCCTCGTGATCCCCTCCCTGCTCTACGTCGCCGTCGCCGTCCTGTACCTGCCGGAGTCGCCGCGCTGGCTGGTGAGCAAGGGCCGGATGAAGGAGGCCAGGGTCGTGCTGCGGATGCTCAGGGGCCGCGAGGACGTCGACGGCGAGATGGCGCTCCTCGCCGAGGGCCTCGGCACCGGTGGCGACACCGCCATCGAGGAGTACATCGTCGGCCCGGTCACCGAAGACGACGGCGGCGATCAGGCTGGCGCTGGCGTCCGGCTGTACGGGCCGGAGCGCGGGATGTCGTGGGTGGCGCAGCCGGTGCCGCTGGGCGGGCAGGGAAGCATGCTCTCCACGGGCGCGTCGCGGCAGGGAAGCTTGCTCGGCAGCGTCGCCGGGCTGTCGCGGATGGGCAGCATGCTCGACCACCTCCAGGACCCCGTCGTCGCCCTCCTCGGCGGCCTCCACGACATGAAGCCCGCCGCCGACGGCACGCTCTTCACCAACTTCGGCAGCATGCTCAGCGCGCACGGCGGCATGGACTGGGACGAGGAGAACGCCGCGCCCAGCGATGACGACGACCACATTGCTGCCAGCGCCGGTGATGATGATGACGGCGGCCTGCGCGCGCCGCTGCTGGACATGCGGGGGCAGAGCAGCATGACCGGAAGCGCGACGGGCCAGACCCAGACGACGAGCACCATGGGCATCGGCGGCGGGTGGCAGCTGGCGTGGAAGTGGACGGAGGGCGTCGCGCCGGACGGCACGCGGCAGAGCGCCGTCCAGAGGATGTACCTGCACGAGGAGCCCGGCGCCGGCGACGGGCAGCACGTGCACGCGGCGGCGCTGGTCAGCCAGTCCGCGCTATACACCGCCACAAACGACCACATCCAGCAGGACGAACCGATAGGTCCGGCCATGGTGCACCCGGCCGCGCAGTCGTCGGAGAAGACGGTGTGGCGGGAGCTGCTGGAGCCTGGCGTCCGGCACGCGCTGGTGTGCGGCGTGACGCTGACGGTCCTGCAGCAGTTCTCCGGCATCAACGGCGTGCTCTACTACACGCCGCAGATCCTGGACCAGGCCGGCGTCAGCGTGCTCCTCGCCAACCTCGGCCTCAGCTCCGACTCCGTCGCCATACTCATCTCCGGCCTCACCACGCTGCTCATGCTCCCCGCCATCGCCGTCGCCATGCGGCTCATGGACGTGTCCGGCCGCCGGAGCCTCCTGCTCTGGACCATCCCGGTGCTGATCGTCTCCCTGTTATCCCTAGTGGCCGTCGACGTGCTCCCCATGGCCACCGCGGCGCACGCCGCCGTGTCGACGGCCGGCGTGATCCTCTACTTCTCCACGTTCGTGATGGGGTTCGGCCCCATCCCCGGCATCCTCTGCTCGGAGATCTTCCCGACGAGGGTGCGCGGGCTGTGCATCGCCATCTGCTCCCTCGCCTTCTGGCTCTCAGACATCGCCGTCACATACAGCTTCCCCGTCATGCTCAACTCCGTCGGGCTCGCCGGCGTCTTCTCCTTCTACGCCGTCGTGTGCTGCGTCGCGCTCGGCTTCGTCGCGCTCAGGGTGCCGGAGACCAAGGGCCTGCCGCTCGAGGTCATCGTCGAGTTCTTCAACGTGGGCGCCAAGGGCATGCCAAAGCTTGACCACGACGAATGAATGTCGGCGGCATTTTGTTTGAATTTGTGTTGTTTGTGTGCCAAATGTATTTTTTGTGTGTGTCACTTCGATTTTTGGATGAACAATAACATGGACAATATGAGCACAATGGAGTACATAAATAAACGCGATGTAAAACTCAAATGCCATCAAATCTTTACCCCATATCCCATCCATAAATTTTTTTAGGGATATTAACCAATTCAAATTAGACAATAGTACAAGTCCCTTGGCACTCATACATTTTTAGTTTTTGCTTATTCTTCTTCTCCTCCTTTTGTCGAGACGTAATTTATGTTTGGATTTGAATCATGTGACGTTGTAATAAACAATACTGCGTCCATGTTTTTTAGAGAACTTACAACCATATTTTTAAAAAATCGGATGGAAAAACCGAAATGGGCAGCCTCATCGGTTTTATAAGGTAATCATATCGTTCTGCAAACAGAGTGGACGAAACCGGTCGAATCGGACATTTTTTTGTCAAACCATCTAAAAAACCAAAACCAGTTGAACCAGTAGCATGTGCTAGCATCGTTGGAAGAGAGGAAAAATCATTGTGATTGATGGAGAACTATCCTTAGGACCTATGAGACATACCACCATCACTAATTTGGCTGAACAACCAACTCATCCATCCAACTTAGCTGTCAAAGGACAGAAATTTAATATATTTGACATATTTTCATATATTTTTTATGCTTAAAAACCAATAAATAACCGATGAACCAATGGTTCGCTCAATAAAAACCTGAACGAACGGCATCACAGGTTCGATTAACACTCTGATTTTTTAAACTATGCTTACAACATGTGATGGTAACTATAAGTCGGGATGCAGCCTCTAAGTCCTTTACACCCAAAAGAATACACACTCATTTTCCTAAGCTCTACGTGAGATAAACCTCTACAAGAGACACAAGACCATTTTTAACCTCTTTGTGAGATCAATGCTTGTTATTTCAATAAGTCTACAAATGCACCATGTATATTTGCATGATATTACTTTCTTAGCCCATTAAGCTCTCCACCTATGTATGATTGGCATCCCAATAGTTGAAGGAGAAAAGAATTGCACAACGACTTGCTTAACTCGCTCGATTGAAAACAAACCCTGAAGCACAACTACGTTGTTTCCCCTCGTCAAGGCGATCTGTGCTTGTAAATCTCACCGTAGAGCAGCCCTTGCTATGCATTGACAATTTGCTTGGCTACCTCATGTTCTATTGTTCTTAGCCACCAACTACCAAAACCAACTTTTGCATTGATGCAGCATGTTAAACTATATATTTACATTTTTATCGAGTTTTCTCATATTTAAATGATGGAGTTTATATTTCCTTCAAACTCCGAATGTGTAGTGTATTTTGACATGCATTGTGACGTATGGTATACTAAGTCGTGTTTTTGTTTCTAACCTCTTAGTATCAATCCTAGGCTTTGAGAAATCCTGAATCCGCCTTTGAATCATAAGTATGCAAAAGTACAACTAATTATATTTACAAGTGTGGCGGTTGCTTCTATAAGCATTTATATTTCAATACAAACTATAAAGCTTGCACATGTAATCAACCTATCTTACATTCTTAAGAAGTTGATCCCCACTATCACATATTCTCTCATCATGCATATTATCCACATCCGCTTTTAGCCACATCATCAGTTGTCCACCACGTCATGCATTTGCCATGTCAGCAAGTCCGAACCTGCATGATGGCCCATGGAACGTTTGGCTACCATCCTAAAGAGCGTACACCATTTAGTTACCGGCCCTCGTCGTTTCCATACGAAACGTAGACGTACTCCTCTAGAACGAAGAGGACGTCCGACGCTCCGTTACCAACTCTCATCCATCTTCCAGCCGTAAACTGAGGTAACGGACTGAGCACTATCTCTCCCGTCAAATAAATAATCAGAGACCCTTCACCCCTTCAAACACCATTCTTATCCCATGTCTACGGAAGGGAAGGATACGATGGCTGGGAACCAATCTCTCCGTTATAGCGCTCCTCCGACACAATCTCCAGACTGGCCGGCCTCATCAGATCTTCCCTATTCCAACGGGCTATACGTTCGTGTTGCTGTTGTGGTGCCTGCATCATCGAGACGGCGTCCATGGTGCCTTGGTCGTCCCCTCCACCAACGTCTCTGTTTCTGTGCGAGGGAAGCCGCACAGGCTTCCTTCTGGTTGTTGGTAGATTTGCAGGTAACGACGGAGAACTTTGGAGTACACTAACGAAAGGATTGGTGTACTTATGTCTTTTCATATTCTCCATGCAAGAGCACCTAAAGGAGTCGAGCTGCTCTCGCCATTAATCAGCAGAGGTACTCCATGTTCATTGTCGCCGTTGTAGCTATGTGGCCTCGCCTGTGCTCCGATCTAAATCTCAACCGGCCGTTATCAGTGAGCCATCCCTTAAGTCTTCTAAACATCCATCTTCTCTATGACACCTGTCTCCAACGTGAGTTTAGTTTTTGATTTGTAAGTTCCACCATACGAGAGCACGCTGGTGAATTGTTCACATGCTGATGGTGCAATGAATCTGTATGGGCCTATCTACAGGTGCATGTTTCAATCCCCTCATGTATCAGGTTAGTCCACATCCCTCCTAATTTTAATCCCTCACTAATGTCTTGCTACTTTACCGTCACAGTATTCTCCACATGGGTTGTTGATATTTATGTCATGTCTCGTGAGTTTGTTCATACACCCACTGGGTATGAAACCATGCTGATAAATTTGCTGCATTCCCTTCACGTCTAGCAAAAAAACATGAATTCCTACTGGCTTAAGTGAATGCATGCATCCAAATCCGAACTTTATGTTGATTGAGCTAACATATGCACTGGTTAATGGTCTATTTCATACATAAACTTATTTTGTGGGGGCATAAGATGGTTGATTGTGAAGATGTAAGTGAAAGAAGCTAATCCTTCTAACACCTTCTTGGTATCAATTGGTTTGGAGGGAGTCAGACAATATTGCTAAACCAACTTACATAATCAGGTGGTGCCATGATGAGATACAGCAAAGCGACCAAGTTGTTAAGTCGGTAAGTACGTTGAGCCGAAAGCAATCATTTTGGCATGATTTTGTAACCGTTATTTTTTACTGTTTGCTTTAGATACAATCATTTATTCACATGTTATTTCAGATTCATGTTGCATCCCCAAATGTTGCCATTAATGATTGGGTTAAAATATAAGATATTGTGTGGTGAAACTCTTGAAGTAAAACCGGATTGAGAGACTTTGTCGCCATTACCCTTTAACCTGTTGTAGTGACCGAGGATTTATATCAAATAAGTGATTTATCTATTGTTGAGTGGATCGACATAAGTGGCTGCACAATCTAATCCAACTAAGAGTTTACTAACTTATGTTTATTTGCTCAATACGAAATCTATATTTATACCTATGTACCCTTTCCCTCTAACTGTGACCTTATATGATTAGCTAATGTATATATACATGTACATCTATGGTTAATATTATGTTTGAATTATATTTATTTATGTTGAATTCTAATTGCTTGCACTACACAAATGCCGCAGCAACGCGCGGAGTATTATCTAGTTAATTAAAAGACACACGCCACCAACTTAATTTATAGTTTAGAAATTCTTGTGAATACGTTTACCTAATAACACACTAGAAACAACTATAAAGATATTAGTAGTTAGATGGTAGAGATCTCCATGTAGTGCTTAATATAATCGAACACACACATACTCACAAATATATATGCGTATGATATAATTTTATGCAACTGACAAAGAATAATTCAAAAATAACTCTTCCAAAATAGTTTAAATTTAGCAAAAGCAACAGTTGTGATTATATACAAAAGAAATTATAAATATTATTTAATTATATATTTAAAAGATTTTAATAAATGATAAAAATGCTACTCCCTCCGTACCATAATTCTTGTCCTGTTTTTAGTTCAAAAGGTTAAAATTATAATGTTATAACAATAAATTTAAACAAGTATAAAAGTTTAATATAATTATAAAGAGAGGAACATATATCCGAGTCCTCATAGTATTTAGAGTAGTTGGTACGTCTGATTAAGTTTTCAAACCAATTCTAACTATTTCATCTCAAGTCCGAGCGATATAAACCACTAGATATTTTTTTGAAGTTTCGCGAGTCATCTAACTTTTAGCAGATAACATTGGTCGAACGTATAATTAAGATTTCGCCTAAGTATATGTATACAAAGCGGTAACTCTCATGGTAAAATTTAGCCACAAAATCATGTATTTGCGCCCTTCATTTCACTATTGTCGTTCTACTCACTCATTTCCTCTCGCAATGCTATCTTTGTCACACCATGTGTTTTGTATAACACCAATGAAGTTAATAACGGCAAAAAGATTAAACCCATCATTTTATTTGGAGTTTTATTTGTTTGTTATAACATTTATTGATTTTATTTAATATTGTTGTGTCTTAACTTATAAAACCTATTTTGGTCACATAATTTCAAGCCTTGACTCAAATTGCAGCCAATGATCTTGCCCTAATCCTAAAACTAATCTTATTGCAATTTATTTTCCAAAACCCTAAATTTTATTTTTGAACATAAAATATTTATTTATAAAAAATAATATCCTATTAAAATAACTTTTTAGGTCTACTATGTACAATACCACTACTTCCACCAAAAATAATAGTATTTTGTAAATAATTTAAGCAATTATTTTATTTATCTTTTTAAATACATGAAACAATGTTTAAATAGGTATAATTGTATTAATTTATCTAAAAATCCTAATAAATAAACTTAGGAAATACTCGGTTCGTCATGTAGATCAGCATACATAAGGCCCATAGCATGGTCCTGTGCTTCACCTAGGTTGGTGCTAATATTTTCCCGAAATCACTAATTATAGAGTACTCGTAGCAACGAACATCGCGAGCCCTTTCGCACGGGACACATGGCACATCGTACGCGCACCACTTGTCGCGCGCTGGAGCTTTTCCGTTTTTTCTGCTTTTCGAGGCATGAGTGCCTTTCATGGAGGCACGATAGTGCCTCTCGTGGAGGCACGACAATGAATTTTCACGGAGGCACGATAGTGCCTCTCGCAATGCCACGCGGCATGCCTCCCGCAGAAGTAAGGTCGTGCCTTTCGCGATAGTAAATTCGTGCCTCTTCAAAAAAAATCCATCAAAATGTAAAAAATGCACGAAAACCAAAAAAAAATAAACATTTTTTAAACACCTAAAATGCGCGCACAAGAAAAAAGATAAAATGATTTTTAGAGAGAAGCATTCAGAGCGCGACACGTGACACGCTGTCAATGCACCTGAAATGCTCGTTGCGGGGCTCCCGAAAGAATACTCCCTAATTAGTTGCCCTCGATATTTCCTGTTCTTTTAGGGAAGGTTGAGCTGAATAAAAAAACGTTTCTCTAGGGTTAGAGCTCCCTGGCGATCAGGGGGTGATTGCTCAGCCGCCACCATCGTCGGGCGGCAACCCGGCCGTGTGTGGTTTTCTCCCCGCACCTGTGCTTGCGCAGGCAGCCGGTACTGTTGCGGCTTCGTCCGCGCTGTGGTCTCCAGGACGGGAAGCCCGAGGAGGCTCTGTCAAAGAGTTCCGATCGGGTTCCAGTAGGAATCCGGGAGGAACACGTGAGGTTTTGGCAGGGCTTTCCAGCCCCCGTCGCAAGGAATCGAAGCACTTGGCATACATAAATACGGCTGCTCTAGGGCTCGTTGTGCATCATCGTCCACCAGACCCGTCAGATCGCGTCTTCCCTCAGATCGACTCGGCGACGAGAAGACAGGAGGCCACGATGGAGGAGGCTGCGCAGGAGGCAAACAACACGATGTCGCCTGAGGTGAACCAGGTGATGGGTGGGGGCGATAAAGGGGCTCCCTCTGCGGATGTTGCTCGCCCGAAGGCCATTGCTTGGAACGCTGAAGGCGCCAACGCTAACCCTCAAGTGCAGGCGCTGACCATCTGGAAGAACATGATCCCGGCGGCGGCAGACCAGGGGGAGACGTCCAAGAAGAAGGACGGAGTGGGCTCGACTGCTCTGGAGGATGACAACGGGTGTGAGGAAACGGAGGAGGATGGAGAACTTGCTGAGGTGAAATTAGAGGATGATGGTGTTCTGCAAAACCAAGTGAATCCAAGGACAGTAATTATGCTTTTGTACTCCTTGGAACGGCCAACCCCAAGCACTTTGATTGACAATATCCGGGAGGGATGGAGGCTGAAATAGGATATGGACTACTCATACCAGGGAGACAACAAATACTTGGTACACTTTGGATGTGAAACTGATATGTCCCGAGTGTTGAAGGGGGGACCTTGGCAGTACGAGTACGATCCTTTGATTATCGAGGCTTATGATGGTATGAGGAAGGTGTCAGAGTACAAGCTGGACCGCATCAGGATATGGGTGCGTATTCTGGATGTGCCACAAAATTGGCGCACTGAAGCGGTGGTGAAGGCGCTTTGCCTGAAGCTGGGTACTGTCCTCCAGGCTGAGCTAGACACTGAGTTCGGCAATTTCATCCGTGTTAGGGTGGCACTACCTGTAAACAAACCCTTGGAGACCTCGGTGGCAATGATGGCAAAGCTAAAGGAGAAACGTACCTGTATAGAGTTTGAAATCCAATACGAGAAGCTGCCAGATTTTTTCTATACTTGTGGATACCTTGGGCATAAGGAGAAATCGTGTGGAAAGAAGCTAAGGGGAGCTGAGCCCACGGGCAAATACAGTGGCAAGCTTAAGTGCTCCCCCCCCCCCCTCGGCGTTTTTAGAAGCGCTCTGGAACGGTGAAAGCTCGGACCAACCCTGTGGCGTATAGGGGCTTGGACTTCTCTGCTGACAACAGCTCTTCATCAGTTAGGGAGAAGTATGCTAGCCAGGGAAAAGTGGGGAGCAAGGATCGGAGCAGGCGCAACAAACAACAAGCTGATCGCAGTACTGGTACTAGCAGAGCAAATGCAAAAGATGAGAGGCAGCGATGGTCACCAACCCATGAACGTGGACCCCAAATATTCCAAAGGGACAAGGGTGCTAGTGATGGCCAGGGAAAGGGTACGAGTTCTGACATGATCCCGGCCATAAAGAACCTGCCTCATGATATACGCGTACTGGATGCAGAAATGTCTGATGGCTCAACTCTTGGCAAAAGAAATGCAGTGATGGAGGATGGATGCGTGGATGACAGAGGTACAAAAATTATGGTGGAGGAAATAAGCACGGGCAAGCAAGCAGGGACAGGTGCAGAAGGAACACCGAAAAAACGCAGAACTATGGAGTCTCCGGAGGGGCAGCAGGCTCCGCAAGATGTTCCTATGCAGAATGTGGAGGGGATGCAGGATAACACAATTTTGGAGGCAGTCGACACGGGGGCCGTCGACGACCTGACGGGGCCGGTAGAGCCCCGTCAGGAGCAATGAATATTTTAAGTTGGAACTGCCGAGGGGGGGGGGAGCCCTCGGACAGTTCGTGACCTTGTGAGTCTTGCTACGACTCACTCCCCGAGTTTGGTGTTCTTGTGTGAGACTAGGCAACCAAAGTTTAAAATGAAGAGATATTGTAAGCGTTTGGGTTTGAGTGGTTTTGTTGGGTCGGATAGTGTTGGCATGAGTGGAGGTCTAGCTTTGTTCTGGCATGAGTCCTTGTGTGTGGATGTAAAGAGTTGCAATGAAAGATATATTGATGCATACATCACGACCTCCCCGGGGGATTCACCGTGGAGGCTCACTTGTGTTTATGGAGAACCTCGTAGAGAGGACCGTCATCTTATGTGGACGTCCCTTCGGGATCTGCATCAGAGTTCAGATTTGCCTTGGGTTGTTATTGGTGATTTTAATGAGGCCTTGTGGGGTTTTGAACACTTCTCAGCGACCCCGCGCTCAGCAGGACAGATGATTGATTTTCGAGACGTGCTGGAGGTTTGTGACAATGGAGCCGTAAGAAATTTGGGCATGTTATCAAGGAAATAAATAAATCACGCTCTCGTTTGGAGGAACTTATGGCCATGAACACGGATAGGAAAAAGATACGGGAGGCTACAGATCGGATGAATGAGCTCCTATACAGAGAGGAGATGTTGTGGATGCAAAGGTCCCGCATATCATGGTTGAGGGAAGGTGATCGAAATACCAAGCTCTTCCACCGGAAAGCAGTGTCGCGTGCCTGCAAAAACCGTATAAAGACCCTCTGTTTCAAATTGGTCCCCTCAAGGCGCCGGGTCCCGATGGCTTCCCCGCCAGATTTTTTCAGCGCAATTGGGTTGTTATGCGGGATCAAGTTATTGCGGGGGTGAAAGAATTTTTCCGCACTGGGATAATGCCCGAGGGGGTTAATAGTACCTCGATTGTTCTTATCCCAAAGGTGGTAAAGACGGAAAGGTTGACTGATTTTCGACCAATAAGTTTGTGCAATGTCATCTATAAGGTGGTGTCAAAGTGCTTGGTGAACAGGTTGAGACCTATTCTAGACGATGTTATCTCCCCGGAACAGAGTGCATTTGTTCCGGGCCGCCTGATCACGGACAACGCTCTTATTTCGTTTGAGTGTACTCATTATATCCAGCATCAGAAGGACCCGAGTAAAGGCTACTGTGCTTACAAGCTCGACTTGTCCAAAGCCTATGATCGAGTGGACTGGATCTTCTTGGAGCGAATGATGGAAAAGTTGGGCTTCGCTCGCCGTTGGGTGAACTGGATTATGGCTTGCGTCACCTCGGTGAGATACACAATTAAATTTAATGGAACCCTCTTGGATTCATTTGCACCGTCGCGAGGGCTGCGGCAAGGAGATCCACTATCCCCGTTCTTGTTTCTGTTTGTGGTGGATGGACTTTCGGCCCTGCTTAAGGATGGGGAGGAGCAAGGGAACTATTCACCCCTGAAAATCTGTCGGCGAGCTCCAGGTATATCTCACTTGCTTTTTGTGGATGATACCCTTTTATTCTTCAAAGCTGAAGTGGATCAAGCTAGGAGAGTGAAGGACGTGCTCAATACTTATGAACGTGCAACCGGCCAGTTAATCAATCCAGCTAAATGTAGCTCTCTGTTTGGTCCATCTTGTGACAGTACCACACAGGAAACCATCCGGGCTGTTCTGCAAGTGGATTCAAGCACGTTTGATTCCATGTATCTGGGTTTGCCAATGCCGGATGGTCGGATGAGTAAGGGAAAGTTTCAGAATCTGCAATCTTGCCTCATAAAAAGGATAATGGCTTGGGGGAAGACACTTTCTCAGGCCGGCAAGGAAGTGATGATTAAGGTCGTGCTGCAAGCTATACCTACATATATAATGGGTATCTTTAAATTGCCCTTGTCTGTTTGTGATGATCTCAATCGGATTGTGCGCAACTTCTGGTGGGGATCGGCTCAGGGTAAACGAAAAACACATTGGCTAGCCTGGCCTAAAATCTTGATGCATAAGACCAAAGGCGGTTTGGGACTCAGAGACTTCCGAGTTTTCAACCAGGCCCTCCTAGCTAGGCAGGCTTGGCGGCTCTTAACTAAACCCGATAGTTTGTGTGCACAGGTGCTGAAAGCTAAATATTATTCAGATGGAAGACTTGAGGACACTGTGTTTAGCGGGAACCCATCGCCGACTTGGCAGGGCATTCAACACGGACTTGAACTCCTGAAGAAAGGAATTATATGGAGGGTCGCTACGGGTGCGGAAATTCGAATATGGAGAGACCGGTGGATTCCGCGCAAGCCGGATCGGAAGCCCATATCCAGTCAAGGAACATGTCGACTTAGAAGAGTTGCGGAGCTGCTCGATGAGCAGGGTGCTTGGCGGCTGGACCTGCTGCGCCGCGCTACTTCCTCCCGCTGGACGTCACGGCCATCACCAGCATCTGCACTTCCACTCGCAGACCCGACGACTTCATCGCGTGGGCGCCGGAGAAGAACGGCATTTTCACCGTTCGGTCGGCGTATCGCCTAGCAATGGACGAGCGCAAGCGTCCATTGGCTACCTCCACGAGCAGGGCACCGGATGGTCGTCGCGCCATCTGGAAGACCATTTGGGGGTGCCCTACTCCCCCTAAGGTACGTGTGTTCGCTTGGAGGGTGATCACCGGATCCCTTGCAACTTGGGCTAACAAAGTTTCTCGTCACCTGGAGGTTTCTGACATCTGTCCCCGATGTGGTATGGAACACGAGGACGAGTTCCATGCGTTGTGCAGGTGCCCTCGAGCCTCAATTCTATGGCAGGCTATGGAGGAAGACTGGAATATCCCGAAGCTCGCCACCGTCAGAAATAGTGGGCCGGAGTGGCTCTTCTTCTTGCTAGAGCCGCTAGATGAGACGACGCGTCTGGTGGTCCTCATGACTCTATGGAGGAACTGACATGTTCGGAATGAGGAAACTCATGAGAAACAACCACCTCCAACGGAAGCGTCTCGTCGCTTCCTAAACGGGTACATTAACTCTCTGCTGTGCATAAAGCAGTACCCGAGTGGTGACATGACAAAAGGGAAGATGGTCCTGGTGGCGCAACAGCCAGGGCCAAGCAAGAAGGCTCCGGCGGAGAACCCGGCCAGATGGACGCCCCCTAGACCGGGCTGGGCAAAGCTTAACACGGATGGAAGTTTTATCACAGCGACGGGTGATGGTGGAGGGGGCATGGTGCTGCGTGACTTCAAGGGAGAGCTGATATTCAACGCATGCAGGCACCTGCGCACATGCGATAATAGCCTGGAGGCTGAGCTCCTAGCTTGCAGAGAGGGGCTGCAGCTGGCCCTGTACCGCACGGATTTGCCAATTGTCGTGGAGCTTGACTGTACTGAAGCAGTTAAAATGATTGTAGCCACAACTAGAGATAGATCGTTGTTATTTAGCATCGATGATGAAATCAAGCAGCTTGTAGCTAGTGCTGATAGAGAGGTTATCTTTGTATCTGGCAACCGGAGTCAAAACCATGTTAGTCATGCTTTAGCCGCGTATGGGAGGAGTGGCCCTTGCACGGCTGTGTGGCTTTGGTCCGGACCAGATTTCGCTGTAAACCTTGTGCTGGCTGAAATGCCCTGAGTAATGAGAAGTCTTTATCCTCGCAAAAAAAAAGAATAAAAGAAAACTTATATGCACACACACACGTTGGGAAGTATTTTGGCCCGGCTCGGCCCGTGTGCTTTAATGGGCATGATGAGCCTCTCTTGGTCTTAAAAAAACTTTCTTTTTCTTCCGGCACTCTCCTCCTCCGCCGGCGCCGCCGCACCACACCCCAAACTCCTCGCCTCCTCGTCCGGGATGGGGCTCGCCGACGGAGAAGACACCGCGGACCTCTCCCACTACGGAGAAGACAACGCCGACCTATCCCCCGACGACTCGCCCTGGAGCGACACCGCCTGGTCCGAGGAGGAGGAGGACGACGGCGAGGTACCCAGCCCCCACTCCTCCTTACCTCTCCCCCACTCTTCCAATTCCAATCGCTTTTCTTCTTCTTCTTCTTCTTTGGATCCCCACTGATGGTTTGCTCGGGCTGCTGCAGAGCTCGCTGACGCTATCGTTCGAGGACAGCGGCGAGGGCTCCGACGCCCTGGAGGATGCCGCGGCGGCAGAGGAAAGCGACTCCTCCGAGGACGAGGTGAATAGATGCTCTGCTCCGACCAGCACCTGTCTCACACATCATTAGCGACTCCTCTGTCTGACTGAAGGTTACTTATAAATATTGTTGCTGTCGGCTTCCAGGTTGCGCCGCGGAACACCGTCGGCAACGTGCCGCTGGAGTGGTACAAGGACGAGGAGCACATCGGCTACGACATCTCCGGGAGGAAGATCAAGAAGCGCGACAGGGAGGGCCGCATCGAGGCCTTCCTCAGGAACGCCGACAGCGATGATAATAATTGGTATGCTAGGGGGGCTCGAACTCCATTGCTGCTATAGTGACTGTCGTGTCCCCGCTCGATTTAGAACTTATATGATTGTTTTAGTTATCGGTATGCAGTAAATTTCCCTTTATTTACAGCTATGGGAACAGGGACTTTTGTCATCTCGAATTTACGCTGTCATGCTCCAAAACAATCTTATCCCCAGTTCTGAATCTGGAATTTACACGCTGGACTGATATGAGAAAGCCTTGCCTAAACACCCCTTAAGTATTGCTCAATGTAGAGTCAAAGATGTTTCTGAAAAACATCATGGTTCAGTTCCCCAGATTGCATGTTTCTTGTGCAATGTTTTCATCCCGCCATTGCTTAGTCCTCGCGTTCATACATTGTTTCATGCTAGCTTAGGTGTGTCTATATTTCCTTACTAATTACCTCATCCCTTGCTTTCTGCCGTTGCCAAGTATAGGATACATCCCATTGATATCTGTAATGACGAGGAGGTGACGATTACCAAGGGAGAAGCTAAGATGATTCTTAGATTGCTCAAAGGAAAGACTCCACACACCAATGTTGATCCATATCCGGTAAGTATGACTGCCATATCTATCGTGCATTTATCTTAACTGCTCATTTTGTAAAAACAACCCAGTTAACCAGCTTAGTGGTTAACTGTTGTTTGCTACCATCAAGTGCACCCCTATGCCAAAAAAAGAGAAGTGCCTTACTAGCGTTTATTAAGCAGCATGCATAATATGCTTGTTCTGTTGGGGACATAATTTTTATTATTCTGTGGCTCGTATACAAGTATTAATTTAAGCTCAGTAGTTAACATGTCAGTGGCGGTTATATGTATGCATGAAATTGAAGTTATTTTCTTTTTACCAATTCATGGTTTCCTTTGATCTTTTGTACATATAGCTATAAAACTCAACATGGAGTGAGTAAACTTTCTCTTCGGATTATGTTGACTGGTTTCACATATGCTGATGAATTGAAGTTAATTCTGTTACAATTCATGTTTTTCTTTCATTTTCTTTACACATAAGCATAATCCTCAACATGTACTGATTAAAATTTTCTCTTAGGATTATGTTGACTGGTTTGAATATGCTGATAAAGGCCATCCACTTTCTAACGCCCCTGAGCCAAAGAGGCGATTTGTGCCCTCAAAGTGGGAGCAAAAGAAGGTATATTCTCAGTTTCTTCCACTTTTATGTTATGGTAGAGCTTTTAACAAAGTCTACATGCTCTTCAATTTCTTTTAAGACATAACTAACTGCATGGATGGCTTGTTAGTCCGCTCCTTTTAGATCTGAAGTATTTTTCTTAAGAAATTAATACCCCATCGGCCGTCGATATGTATTCTACACAGAATGGTCTAAGAAATTTTTTCCTCCTTTAATAATTCAGCACATCATAGTTATGCTGGCTGGCTAGTAGTGTTTACTGTTTAGATTTTCAGATTTCACCTTACTAATTTATTGCATATACCAGCAACGGATTAATGATGTTACTTTAACATTACCCGCTGTCTGGTTCCTTCGATTTAATTGGGCAAGCATTGAAGAAGACCATGTTATATTGATACTCTTTAAACAGACTAGATAGCCATACGACTACTCTGAAACTGCTCTGGATTCTGGTTGTATAGGCTTTCTCGTTGAGTAAGAATCATAGAGATGATATGTTGTTAATTAGTACTGGTCAAATAGTCTCAAATTCACAATTGCCACATGACTTATTTGTTAGTTTCTTTCTGAAACTGCTTTGGAATTGTATTTGTGCTATCCCGTTTCTTGCCTTGCCTGCCGTTTATGACTAATAAATTAGTTATCATTCTCATTTACTTTGTCTTTTACCTCATTGCTCTTTTGGCAGGTTGTTAAACTTGTTAGAGCCATTCGTAAAGGATGGATCAAGTTCGACAAGCCAAAGGATGAGCCAAACTATTATCTCTTGTGGGGAGACGACACTGATACAGCAGAGAATAAGCGGCAAGGCTTGAGCTACATCCCTGCACCTAAACCAAATTTGCCAGGTACAGTACCATAATATCATTTCGCAAGCCCTGTCACACTTGCTTGACAAAATATTTTTGGCAATTGATTTGACCTGAGGACTTCCCATTCTATGAAAATTATGTGATACAGCCTTGCACTGAGCATTTCTATTCATTAGTTGCTATTGTGTTCATTCTGTTTGACGCCATTAATCTCGTCTATTCAGGCCATGAAGAGTCATATAACCCTTCTGTTGAATATATTCCCACGCAAGAGGAGATAGATAACTATCAGCTTATGTATGAGGAGGACAGGCCAAAGTTCATCCCACGGCGGTACAATTTCTTGTACATTGTCAATATGGCTTTTCTTATGTATGGTCTGATTCGTCTGAGGAAATTTGATTATGTGTCCACTTTATTTTGTGCTGTGGATCATGCAGATTTGAATCTCTCAGGAGTGTACCTGCCTATGAGAAGGCACTTAGGGAAGGATTTGACCGGTGCCTTGATCTTTATCTATGCCCTAGAACTCGCAAAAAGCGGGTAAGTGCAGGACCTATCTTTTCATGACTATATGCGGATCTTTGTTGCTTGGGTTTCAGTCTTGTCATTTTTTATCATTTTTTATTGTGATTTCTAATGCATGATGATCATTTGACATTCCCACAGATAAACATTGATCCTGAGTCACTCAAACCAAAGTTACCTAGTAAAAAGGATCTAAGGCCTTACCCAAAAACTTGTTACCTTGAGTTCAAGGGTCATAGTGGTCCAGTGAGGTCGCTGTCGGTTGAATCAACAGGGCAGTGGATAGCATCAGGTATAGACTGCTGACACTGCAGGAAATGGTCTCATCATCTTGTGCATGTCATCCTCTTATATTACAATTCTTCTTTTCTGAAGGTTCATCTGATGGAACAATTCGTGTTTGGGAGGTTGAAACTGGTCGCTGTCGTAAGGTTTTCAATGTTGGTGCCGATGTCCACCATATCTCGTGGAATCCTTCACCTGATAGGCCCATTCTGGCTGCTATTGTGTATGCCTTCTCCATTCTAAAGTATATATACTTTCTTCTTGGGTTTACACATTCTTACCATTCATGTTATTTGGTGCAGTGGCCATGATCTGTTGCTTCTTAACGCTGAGGTGGGGGATGAGGGAACTCAAATGATGACAAAGCAGCTTCTACATGTCGAGGAACCAACTCTTGAGGAAGATGATGGTAAGAGTAGCTGTCACTCAGAGAGTTCTTCTGCCTGCCTTATTCACCGTGTTCTTAAACATTTTATTATATTGCAGGTGATAAGAAACCTGCTGTCAGGTGGGTGAGGAGTGAAAATTTTGATGGAATAACATTGATTCATCATAAGGTGTAATACTTAAGGAATAACCTTATCATTCTCGTTTTAAATGCACATGCTTTTTCTTCTCATGCATGCTTACCATCTTTTTTTTATTGCTCAGGCTGCATCAACTGTGGAGTGGCATTCAAAGGGAGACTATTTCACCACAGTTGTGCCTACTGATATCCTCTATTAAACAAATCTTGTTTGCTTTGTTTAATTTATAGGTGATGCATGAGCACAGTAACCAAGATGTTTTAAAAGTAAATTTCTCTAGTTTTCAAATTTGTAACTGCCATCCATCATTCAACTATATGAATGAAGATAATCATTTGCAACGGTTCTCTAGTGTGTGCCCCGGTAAAAATCGCTATTTTCTTTATTTCAGGGCTGTGTTTTTTTCTTTCTTTATCGGGGTGGGCTTTTTTTAATTCATAGTTATGTAGATATGCATGTGCCAGCATTGTGTGTACCCAGATTCTTCAAGATCTATTTCTTCGGATTGTCTACCTTAATTCCTTTGTACGTGAATCAAGGGCTGTACTGTTGCATCAGCTCTCCAAAAAGCACTCTCACCACCCTTTCCGTAAACTGCCGGGACTCCCTGTTGCAGCAGTATTCCATCCAACTCAAAAGATGTTCTTTGTTGCCACCAAGAAATTTGTTCAGATTTATGATCTTCAAAAGGCAGAGGTAGTCAAGAAGCTGGAGTCAGGTCTCCGTGAAATTTCATCTATCTCCATCCATCCTGGTGGTACGTTTGAAATCAACTGTGTACTAATTTACCAGTTGACAAATGTTGAGTTAGTTCATATCGCCTTTGTTATTCTAAGATGTAAACCAGTTACGAATTAATGTTAGTGTAACACTTTTAGTTAAATTTCCTTACTAGCGGCTCTGTAAATTTTCCCATGCAGGTGATAATGTTATTGTGGGAAGTAAAGATGGTAAATTGTGCTGGTTTGATACCGATTTATCTACGAAGCCATACAAGATGTTAAAGTACGTTTTCTCTTACCTTGAAGTCTCTTTATTTCTGTATTTGTTTTTAGATTTTCCTTTAGATACATTGCCAAGGATAGTGATTTAGGAAGTTGATCCGATCATCGATTACTCAATCGATAATACAAGCCACATGCTTTGGTACTTGACGTGGCCACGGATTACTCCTTTATACTCACCTTGAAAGTCAAGCTGAACATTTCCTTCTCAGTAGCACCACTATGCACATAAGTGTTATCTCGTAGATGTAAATGATTTCCACTGCTTACTCTAGTTTTTCTAACGGTTTGTACTCTAAAAAAGTTCTCATGTTTTTTCTAGCTCTAGTTATTGCCTCGTATTCCTAAATCCCACTAGACACAGTTCTCTTTTTTGGATAGTACCGAGTAGTTATACTCTTCTGTCTGAATATATATATTTTGCAGTAATTCGTTATCTTCATTTCAGGAACCACACAAAGGATATAACCAATGTCACTTTCCACCGAAGATACCCTCTTTTCGCGTCATCTTCGGAGGATTGCACAGCCTATGTGTTGCATGGAATGGTCTATGCTGATCTCAACCAGAACCCACTTATTGTGCCATTGGAGATTCTTCGTGGCCATTTGAGTTCAGATAGAAGAGGTATATACTCACTCATATATCATGTGGTTTCTGTAATTCGCTTTATGGTACATCTTCCGTTTGTAGATTCTTGTTTGCACTCATAGACAATTTTTAACCTTGGGTTCGCAAGCTGGTTGAGTTGCATTGGGCAGGATATAACGTGTATTTATATCATCCTTTTGTGTTGCCAAAATTTATATACTTTGGCTTTATATTAAAAATGGCTATGATATTTTGCATAACCCCACAGTGCAAGTGCCTGAACTACATGTTTTGTTTATTTATTGGTATGCAGGAGTTTTGGATTGCAAATTCCACCCGAAACAGCCGTGGCTGTTCACTGCCGGCGCCGACTCGGTGATCAGGCTCTACTGCGAGTGACAACAAAACGATGGTACTTTTGAAGGAACATAGAATTCTAGCCGGCGATTTTAACACGATGACTAACGATGTTGCCATGAGTCTGTCACGAAACCGGAGGCAAGAAGGATGGATCATGCGTGTCTGTGTTGCTGTTTGTGACCACACACACAGTTTTGCCTGGAGGGTCCGCTTGCTTACTGTATTTTTCATCATCTTATTATAAGTATCAGAAACAATTAGCTAGATGAGAGTTTGCAAAGAGGGCCTTGTCAAGTCTAGTGAGTAAATAGCAAAATACTAGTATCACTTTAGTGTGTCACAGAACAATAACTTTTTTTTAACATGGAACAATCACTTTTAATTGTCAGCCAAAAATTTACCAATTTTACTCTATTTTATTTTTGTGAAAACCTGCCACATTTTGGTAGCAACTGGTTCAGCCAAATCTACCACACAATCGCATGCGGCCAACCCTTTTGTTTGTTCTTCCATGCATCTGGTGTATAACACTTCATGGGCTTCCTACGATTGAAGTTGAAGTCTCACGGCTTAATAAGTTGACTAGGCTAAGGTGCATCATCGATAAACCCTCTTTGGGTCATCTCATTTGGTTGGCTGAAGTTGAACACCCCCTTCTCTGAAGCTGAGGTCTGGGTGGCGATCATCGTCGATCTGATGAAGAATGCATTGGGACCGGACGGATTCACGGGCCAGGTTTTCCGAGCCTTCTGGAGTATCATATAGGAACATGTCATGCCTGTCTTTGATTGGTTATACCGACTGGTTGGAGATAATTTCAGCGACATTGACAAGGCCATGATCGCGCCGCTGCCTAAGGAGGATGTTTTTTGAGGACTTTTCGACAATGAGGGAATCCCCCACTGCCCTCTGTTAAAACTCAGAACCAAACAGCTACTCCCTCCGATCCATAATAAATGTCGCACATTTTGTACGAGGGGGTTGCCGGGTTGGGGAAGGGGGCAGATAGAAAGAGTAAGGGGAGATTTACAGGGAAGCAACCAGACCAGAGATTAAATTGCTCAAGTTCTCCTTAGTTCTATGCCTAAGAAGATGAAAATAACATTAATATAAGGGAAATGATCCCCTACAGCCGGCTGATGCTAACTCCTTCGCCGACCGTCTCCATAACCGTCGGATGAGATTTTCATCCAACGGTTCAGCGCTCACCTGCAAACCGACCGAGAGAGGCCACCCGGTTGCAACTAGAGGTCAGTCGCAGGGGCCCTTTGCAACAGCCGGCCTGTTGCAAAAGGCAACGAGGCGAAAGGGGGAGGCGATTGGGGATCGGCGGCGAAAGGGGAGGCGATTGGGGATCGGCGGCGACAGGGGTCAACGGTGTCCGCCCCGCAGCACCCTCTCCGGCGACTACACCTGCAGGACCCTCTCCGGCTACTTCACCTGCAGGCGGTGCGAGCTGGGCGAAATCAGTGGAGGCGAATCAAGGGGGCGAGGACAGGGCGGCCGCTTCGATCTGCTTCATCCGAAGGAGGGGATCGACGACGGCGAGTTCCCACGGCGCAACCTAGACTACAGCAGCGACAGGCGGTGATCCACATCACCAGACAGGTACAATCCTCGTCCCCCTTCTCCTCATTGCACGGGTTAGGGTTTGGGTGTAGTTTCTCTCCCTTCTCCCCTCGCCGCCGCCGTAGCGCGCCTCGCCGGCGTGGTGGTGATGAGAGGACGCATCCGCCGCCGCTAGTCTGTGTTTAATTTTTGACAGTGTTGCAAACTACTTGCTACTTTGATATGTAGGCAGTGACTGCACAAGTAAAGCGCTGAACGCTGAAGATTTTTTGTTTTCTCTCTGATAGTTGAACCAGAGCACATGTTGCAGTCTTTTTCAGTATGATTTTTGTAGATAATTTTGATGACCTGTGATACATGTCTGCTCTCTGATATGTTTATGAACTAGAGATCTTGTTGCAAATAATTTCAGTATGTTTTTGTTGTCTCTAGAAATGCTCTGTTGCGTGTTTGTTGCAAAGAAAAACTGTATCAACATGCCCTCTTTCCTTTTTTTGTTTCTAATATATTTTTCATCCTTTAGTTTCAACATGTTTTATACTTCCTTTGTTGCGTCCCTGCAGCATGATTTTTCAAACTCGATGGTCAGCAAAGCGGTTGCGTGATATCGCTAATAGCCTCAACGATGACAAGAGAACCATCTTGAGCAAGTCTAGTTTCGGCGACATGATGTATATTTCTCCCTTTGCTGCTCCTCCTGAAGAGCTCATCGATTTCGTAGCGATGAGGATTGACACCAAGAAGCGGAAGTTCACGTAATGCTTTTGATTACGTTTATCTTTTTTCCGGTGTCCTTTTTCTTTGTTTCTTTTCCTCGCAACATGTGTTCACTTTTTTGGTTGTTTGTTGTGTGTTGCAGAGTTAACAACAAGACCATCAGTTTCAACAAAGACATGGTGAAGAAATTTTTTAATGTCCCATCCGGTGATAGGCCTGTTAAACTCTTGAAAAGAGGCAAAAAATCTGAGTTTCGAGAGCTTTATTTGGATGGTATTAGGTACCCTGTAGCCTATACAACTAACATTCTAATGAACGCAGCAGATGACGACGCAGACACAATTGAGAGATCATGGATTTTGCTATGTCTTGCACTTGTCCTTGTCCCTGGCACTGGCAACATGGTACCTATCGAGTATGCAGCGAGCCTTCTAGTTTTGGGTAAGGCCTTGGAGGAATATGCATGTGACGCACATATCCTAGACGACCTTATGAAGGAGGTCAAAATATACCAGAAAAAAAGAATGCAATATGATGGTTCAGGGAAAATTTTCTCCATTGGCGGCTGCCTCCCCATCCTTCCGGTACACCATCATACATCCTCTTTGCAACAATTGAGTTTCTGTCATGTTATACACCACACGATTATGTGATGATCAGTACTATTACTTTTTGATTTGTTTTTCGCAGATAATCTACATGGATCATATTAGTATACCTAGAGCATGCATAGTTGACCACAGCATCAACTACTCGTTGCCGAGGATGTGCTTTGTGTCCGACTTGGATTTCAGTGCCGTTATAGCCGTCGACACCAACAACCTTGACTTGCACAATGCGTTCGGGAAGCGCAATGTAAGTTTGTAAGCTTTCCATTTTGTTCATATAAATGTTTTCTTTTTTTTGTTTTATTGTGGTTTGTGGGTTCGCAACTGCTGATTGTGGTTGGTTTCGCAAGTGCATTTTCTTTTTTGCAAACATGTCCTTCTCACATCATTGTTTCTTAACATGCAGTTCGTCCCCTTATCCTATACACCCTACGTTGTTTCCAGTTTCAAGTCCTACATCGAGCAGCTTGTTGAATTGAATCCAAAAGATGGGGTTGTTGCAACTCAAAAGCTCCTACCTGATGTGCCCGAGCCCTCTAGCAAGCAACCAGCACCACCTCCAATAAACACGGAGAACATCGATGACGTTGAGCCCTCTGTCCAAAGAAATGTTGCAACTCAAAGACCCCTACCTGATGTGACTGAGCCCTCTAGCAAGCAACCAGCACCACCTCCAACAAACACGGAGAACATTGATGATGTTTGCAGTTCTTTAGAAGAGTGGCTCCACTAACTGCCTTCGTTGAAGGATTTAGAGGTGAATTACTCTTCTTTAACTAGAGGAAACCTACTAACTTTTGTCGCAAGTTGCAAAAGTGTGAACACTGCTAACGTTTTCTGATCACCTTTTTGTTGTTGTTTTGTAGCTCCCACCGCATTTGCAAGAATTATATGAGAAGCATAGAGACCTTTATGCTACGGAGCTAAAGTCTGCTTTCAGCTCATTCCAGTCCACGTTGCAAATCATGTTCTGTAAGCACATGGGATTGTTGCTAGTTGACGCACACAAAGCTGGACCCAACACGAAGGAGCAAAATGACGAAGATGAAGGCGATGGGGTCACTTTCAACATTCCTGGAGCATCCACGGCAACATGCACAAATGGCAACACCAAACAGGCAGAAGCCGGACGCAACAACGAGCCCAAACTTGATGCAGATATGCAGCCACCAAACTCAGATTCAAGGAGCACCGATCCCGGTGATATAGTGCCAGAAGACGAACGCAACATCACAGGAGATGGCAACACCGAACAGGCAGAAGTCGGACGCAACAATGAGCCCAAACTTGATGCAGATATGCAGCCACCAAACTTAGATTCAAGGAGCACCGACCCTGGTGATATAGTGCCAGAAGACAAACGCAACATCACAGGAGATCGCAACCCTGGTGATATAGTGCAAGAAGACGATCGCAACATCACAGGAGATCGCAACACCGAACAGGCAGAAGCCGGACGCAACAATACTGCAGAACATAACAGTGAGGAAAACAAGTGTGCCAACAATGTATCTGCAACTCAATATTCAGACCAGAGCAATGTATCTGCAAATCAATATTCAGATCAGAGCAACATTCAACTCAAGTTCAAGGATTTGGATTTGGATTTGCCTCCTGTGAACCTAACAAGAAGGGAAAGCACACTTGAAGAAGGGGGTTCATTCGGCTTGTTTGAGGAGGGCAGTGAGGAGGATTTGTTTTTCAAGGGTGAGAGTCCTATCCCGTGCCCCTCTTCACCCGGTTCACCTTCAAACTTCTTTGTTGTGAAGCACCACAGCGGGAAAATTATGTTTGATGAAACACCAAAAGGGACGCCAAAGACGGTATATGATGTGACTCCAATCGCAACAGAGCTTCCACTGTCAACAGGCCCTGCAGGTTAGCAACTTTTTCATTTGTTCAAATAACAGAAATTGAGAAGTCTTAAATTTTTTTTCTCTGTGCTTTTTGCACAAGCAGGGGTTGATGATACAAAAGATGTGGCTGCTGAAGTCAGCAGCGGTCGCAGCACTGACGAGAAAAAGCCAATCAAGAAGAAGAGGTCTGCAAAGGCGCTACAGAAAGAGACGAAAAAGATAAAGCTTGACGCCGTCGAAGACATCAAGGTTGACGCCGTTGAAGACATCAAGCTTGACTCGTTACATGATAAAGAAGACAAAGCGAGGCGAAGTTCCGTGAGTGATGTTTTCGCAACATTTTTCGTGTCTCTTGCTTTATTCTTATCCACTTTCTGTGTTGCACCTCTACCCTAAACCCGGTGTTGTTTTTTCCCAAGAAACAGCCCTCCCTTCATCAGTATTGGCGGGTTTGAAACCTCATACCAACATTTTAGCAACGGCCTCAAGAAACGTGCTCATCTAAACAATGAGGTGATGTGTCTATACATTGAAAGCTTCAATATGGAGCATGGAACGAGCACTAACCCGCCAAGGAAACAAGCATTCCCAGTTCACTTTAGTGTTAGTCACCGTCACCTAATTAAAAATATTTTTTATATAGTTTGTTTGCTCACCGCAACACCCTCACCGCAACACCCAAACTAAAAATGTGTTCATGTTTTTCTTATTTTTGTATATGCAGAGCAAGCTTTCCGTTGATCCAAAATCATTCGACCCCAAGTCGTGCTACAAAGAGTTCAAAAGGTTATGTGAAGGAAACAAAAAGCTTCAAACAGATCTGGTTGGTCTTGTTGCGATCAAACTCAATTCCACATTCTTTCTTTTTTTCTTAGATGTTCTGACTTGCTTTTTTGTTCTGACTTGCTTTTTTTCTTATTTATTTTTCTAGTTGTTCTTCACCATCGTTGGGAAAGAACATTGGGCAGTTGTTGTTGCGAATCTTCCTCTAAAATAGTTCAACATTTTTTATTCTGTTATTACGCCTAGCGGTCTATGTTTGCTGGAAAATGCGTGTTGCAGTGTGGTATGGCCATCTTATCATTTTGACCCTTATTTTTGTTGTTGCAACAAGCAGTTTATTTTTGTTGTTGATGGATGTGTGATTGCTTCATATCATTCAATGTGCAGATAACAAATTTCAAGACTTTGGCCAGAGAAGGAAACCCGTGGAACATTGACTTTGATTCTTTCAAGAGGTTTAGTCCAGAAAAGTACCCAAGGCAAACGTCAACGTAATATTCGTTTACTTTTCTTCATATTAGTCAACTGCTATTTTTTATATTGTTTTTGTGCTTCGCAACACCACTCACCGTTTTTCTTTTTTTCTTTTTTTACAGATATGATTGTGGCTTCTTTGCTATCCTATATTTGGAGAACTTCACTGGCAATGCCATGAAGTCTTTCAAGACGGTATGATTTTCTATTCTTTTTCAAAAAATGCAATTTCCTCATCTTAAGCAACTTTTACATGCCATCGCAACTGAACATTGTTTGATGTGGCAACATTTTCAGGATACCAAGTCGTTGATCAACGCCCGTAAGTATGTTGCAGCAAAGCTTCTCCAACATCCCTTCAACAAGCTTGATCCAAGTGTTGAACTAGAGAAGCTACTTAAGTCGTCTTGAACGCAACGTGTTGCTCGCTGTTGTTGCTTCTGGAACCTTATGTTCATTTTAGGTTTCTTTTTTTTCCTTTTTTTCGGTAGTGGTGTGTGTGCTACATATATGTAACCGACACAGTGATCAGTTTGGATGTTCAGTTTGATGCGACGAACTATGTGTAACCTGCCAGAAACCATATTTTGAATTTGTTGCAAGACATGCTGTTGGCTGCACATCACTGGGAACTTTTGTCTCATGAATCCTTTTGGTTTGCTGTACTCGCAGATATATGTCTTTTTTTCTCATGCACTATTGTGTTGCTGTACTTGGAACTTTATGGATGTTCAGTTGTTGTAGTATGTTGCATGGCTTTGTTGCGGCCAGATTAGGAGGAGGAGAGGCAGAAACTGTTGCCTTGTTTCCGCAACGAGAAACTTGTAATAATTAACCGCAACTGTAGGCATGTTGCTGACATTTTTTGTGATAAACAAAACAAATTTTTCGAAAGTAGCCGCATAAACAATCAAGTAGAAAGGAGCAACATCAATTAATAATTTTAGAAAATAAACAAGTTCATAGTATGCAACAACCTATGGTAACATCCAGGACACAAATAACACATATCCAGGAACCAAAACAACACTTATCCCTGAAAAGTTGCAAAATTGGGTCTACAGGTTGATTAAGGGAGAGAAAAAATGAACATTTTCACAGCCACATGCAACTCATAGTCTAAGTTTTGTGGCCCTCGCAACATCAGCATCAATTTCCATCTTAGCTTTCAAGTAAACACATTCTTGGACAGCGTGTCCAACCTTGTTGCAGAACGGGCATTTAGATGACGCGACCGTCGCAGCCCTCAGGTATTCACAATTCTGCACATTGTGATCTCCCCCGCCACAATAATTGCACACAATATCGCTCTTCTTGGCTCGAGGCTTCCTTTTGGACTCTTTCTTAATCTCTTCTTTCTTTGCTTTCTTCTTTCGCTCATCATCTCTTTGCTCAAGAAGAGTCTTCCTTCTTTTTTCCTTTTCACTTGGCCTCCCCTTCTTAGGAACACGGGCTGGGTTTTGCAACATGTTTGTGCTCTCTGGAATAGGTGCGGGTGTTTCATTTTGCATCGCAACTTGCTGCTGCACCACCTCCCCTCTCCTTGCTGCAAGAATGGCAGGTTCAAGAACTATTATTGCATCATCCAATATTTTGTACGCATCATCATTACAACATGCATTGGAGGCCAGCCATGTCAACCTTCGGCACAAGGAGTTGTATTTGAGAGTGTTTGTGGAGGCATGACCAAAGTCTAGCAGGCGCCCAGTCCTTCCCATGCTAGCCGTGGCTGATTGAGACCACCTCTCCAACAAGTAACGCTGCGGGATAACTTGCACATTTAGCTGCACCATCGCCTTTAATATGTGTGCACAAATCAGGCCATTCATTTCAAAGTAGTGGCAACTGCACTCGAACATTTCTTCTTCCAACTCAACATGTACCGAGTAGAGCTTTGGGTTCTCGTAGTAGCTAGATTTGAGTTCAAAAAGAAGCCCTCTCCCCTGCTGCAAAGGTACCTGGTTGATGATGTATCCGGTCGAGTTGGACAACTGTTTCTGGAACTTCACAAAGACGTTGCGGGTGTAGAAGCTGGCTGCCTGACGCTCAATGTTGTACCTATAACGTCACAACATATTTAGCTTCTGGTAAATAAGATTGCAACAGAGAATCATTGCAGATTAAAATCAAAAAGGAAAAAAAATTCATACCGAGAGTAAAACGGTGGAGCAGTTGTTTCGCCAACGAAACAAGCATTATCCTCACGATCAAGCATTGTCTCTTGGCACATTTCATATTGTTGCACAAACTTCCAAACAGAATCTGCTGGATGGATCAACGACTTGAAATATGAGTTAAGACCTTCAGACCTGCCGGTTGTGCTTGTGAAGGGAAAGAATTTGTTCTTGAAGTAGGCCGGGGCCCATTTCTCTTTGGTCCGCCACATGTTTTTAAGATGCTTGTTCTCCACCACATCGAAGCAATGCAACATGTGCTGCCAATTTTCCTCAAATTCATCAATAGTCGCCGAGTCATTGATGACTGTGTAAAATACTTCCGCAAACACTTCATCTCGCAACGGCCTACCAATCTTCTCACGGGCCTTGCGAAGCACATGCCACTTGCAACACCTATGAGTGGCGTTGGGGAACACCTTTTCAATAGCTGCTGCTATAGCTTGGTCTTGGTCGGTCATTATGTTTGTTGGATGCTCATTGTCCATGGCAATCATCCATTGCTCAAACACCCATTTGAACGTCTCCATTTGTTCATTTGGTAGCAATGCACATCCGAGCACAACAGTCTGAAGGTGGTTGTTGACCCCAACAATAGGAGCAAAAGGCATGTTGTACTTATTAGTGCAAAAGGTTGTGTCAAAAAACACACAATCCTTGTATTTTGGGTACAACGCCCTTGTCCTTCCGTCCACCCAAAACAGCGCAACAACGGAGTTTGTCGCAGGATCCGTTTGCTTTGCATAGAAGAATTGAGGATTCTCAGCCTTCCTCCTCTCAAAGTATTGCACTGTCATGTCCATGTCCCGAAACGACAATCCTTGCCGAAACTTGGAGCGTGCATTCGAAACATCTCTCTTCACATATGGCAGCACTCTGCTGTCACCTCCATGTACCCTACCAAGCATACCCATGCACTCCGAAGTCGATAGGTTGGTGTCATGCATTGTCAACAGCAGATGGTAATCCTCGGTAGGTATCTTGCGATGCGAGCGGTAGTACCTAACACGCTCCTGCTGATCCATCAAAGGGTGTGTATGCTCCCCAACAAAGCATGTTACGGTCCATCGCCCCTCTCTAAGACCAACAATGAGATGGGCCTTGCAATCATGTCGCAACATTCTATTTTTTTGTCGCTTTCTAGTGACATCCATCTCAACACTTGCTTGTCTGCTGGAGTTGCTTATCTCCGTTGCAATGCTCTCCGAGGTGCTACTTGTATCCAATTTATCACTCTCTTTCCTAGCATGTACACATTCAAACACTCTCCTTATAAGCTTGGGAGCACCCCTCTTCTGTCTGTTCCTCGAAGAAGAAATCCTCGTGCCGAATCCTAACTTGAAGGCATAATCGTTGTAGAACTTTTGAGCATCCTCTATTGTGTCAAACACCATGCCAACATAGGGAGGAAGGGGTTGCGATGAAATATCTCCTTCGTCATCCTCATCTTGATGCGCAACACCCCCATCCAGCAAGCCATCAGAATCTCCAGCATGAGGGAAGTCCCCCTGAACATAACTTTCTTCTCCTTCAGTGTTAGCTTCCTGCAATTATTTTTGTTTCAAAAAACTTTTTAGTTGCAACTCTACCATTTTTCATTGCAATGCATATAAACCAATATCATATTATTTTTAAAAGTTGCAAAACACAAGCAAATGTTTTTAACTTGCAACACAATATAATTCTGCAGTAACTACGTAAGACTTTTTTCTGAACAGAGGTTGGGGGATTTTTCTGAACATAACTTTGCAATTTGTTACAAAGGATTCTAATATCTAGTTCTAGGGTTTCAGAGCAGGGCATGTGCGCAAATTTCATGTACAGAAAGTAGAGGGGAAAATTTACAAAACTTCACCATTCCATGCTGAATTCCTGCTTGATGCCCTTCAGAGAACACAACCGGCGGATTCTGAAACCAATTTGCAACATGAGCTAGTCGCGGCGTCTCATGGGTTCTGGTCGGAGCAGAGAAGGCTTGCCGCGCTCGATTCGCATCAGATCCAAGCATATCCCGCGCTATATGATGCGCCATGTTTCCTTGTTGCACAAGCCCGGCGGCGCCGGCGGCTAATCCGGCCAGACAAGGGGGCCGTCGCGCGAGCCGCAGTAGGTGGTGGTTGGGGCGGGGGGAGGGGGAGAAACAGAGGTGGATTCAGGTCTTTGCAACATAGGCTCCGTTGCAACGGTCCGAACGCAACATAGGCTCTGTTGCAATGTCCGTTGACTGAGCTACGCGGGATCGGACGGCTCCGGTTTAGTCAATCGTGCGGCTCTGCGGGCGGAGGAAAATCTCAAACCTACAGCCGGTTGACGCGTAGCGCTTCCCTTAATATAAACGTGTAAAAATCTTCTTTGTTCTCAGCTCAGCGGTTGTAATAAATAGCTGGAAATTTAAATCCAAACTCTCAACAAATTGTAATTTTAATTCAATCTATAAAACCTTTTTTCGCGCTACTTGCTACAGATCTAGTACTTCCTTTGATTCATATTAACTATCGCTGGAATAAATGTATCACGACGCATTTTAGTGAGACCATCTATTTCAGTGTCTTACAATCGTTTCAACGATAATTAATATGGATTGACTGAAACACCAAATTTGAACTCGTAATAATCTGTGTTTTTCTTTTCCATGGCCATGGATGACGGATCACCCCATGACACACCTGAAGGAAGAGCAGTTTTCTTTTTCTGCCTACACCAACGTTTGTTACTCCGTACTTTTATTTCTGTTTTTAGGTACGGTGCACATTTAAGAATTTGAAAAATTGTTAACAGAAAAGGATCAATTTACAAAAAACATGGACATGAAAAATAACTATTGACAAGTGACACCATAAATAGACACTCATAAAAATGCACTTATATCCTGATTGCAGTCCAAAGTTTGCATTCCACACGGCATAAACTACATATAGTATAGGGCCAAAATTATACTAGCAAGTTTAAACCGCAAAAAAAAATTATACTAGCAAGTTAGGAGAAGGTTTTCATGGATCGTAGCCGAGAAGGCAGATCAATCTCCAAGAGGGTGGAGGATGTAGCTGATGGGTGTAAAACCATCTCCTTTGTCTTAAGATCAAGCAAAACGTTGAGAGTAAGATAACATGAGGTCAATCTCCTTTGCCTTTGTCTAAAGTATATATGCAGCAATACGACGCTACTCCTCTCAGTGAAGAGCCCAAACCAAATATATAGAGGCCGGCCGCGAGGGACACCGGGGTTGGGCGACCTCAGAGCATCTCCAGCCGTTCACCCCCAAGACGTTTTGCGGCGCTATTTTAGCGCCGCTTGGGGGCGCTCGGCGCGGCGATAGGTCTTGGGGCGGCCGGCCGCCCATCCGCGCCCCCAAGGCGACCCCCAAGACTGGCGGGGCCGGCTCTGATTCGGCCCAAATTCTGTTGAATATATTAGCAATTTAGCATATGATTTAATTCACGAAATAGACAAACAATCCATGGCAATAATGAAACAGATCAAACTAGCCATGCGATCTACTAAAATAGTAGACAACGAGATCACATCTAAAGCAATTACTAGGAACACGACATGCAACATGATCTCAAACACAGAAGAATAGATCACGTACGGTGCAACGGGTGTGGAGCCGCTGGTGTTGGTGTCGCCCATGTCGTTAATGGAGAGGCTGGCGACGTCCGGGAAGAAGTCGTCGTCGGAGAAATAGTCGTCGTTGCTGTCAGCAGTCGCGCGAGTGCGCTCCCCAAAAACCTGATCGCCCCTCTCCCGTACAGGATCTCGAGAGGTGGAGTTTCGGAGGCCTGCTGTCCCTTCTTGCGGTGCACGCCGAAAGAAAGGATGGAGGAGACTTGAGCGGCGGCGCAATGATCTGGAACGAGGAGGAGGAACCATATGGTGGTACGACGAGGGTAGGGTTTGCGCTGTTTATATAGACGCAGCGGGGTGTGGCGACGTGGGAGTAGAGCCCACGAAAACGGCGCAAAGATTAAGCATAATTAACGCGTCCGTTAATTATAATTAATGCATCATTAATTTTCCCCGAGCTGCAAAATATAAGCGTACGCATAGCTTTGTCCTCGGCTCGGCTCATTCCCAAAACCCGCGCGTCGCGTCGCGTCGCGTCGGGACCAGGCGAGCGAGGAGGAGGAGCGCGCGTGTATCACTTCTCTTCTCAAGCTCTTACAAGTGCTAGTGAAGTGCACCTTATAAAGAGGTGTAGCTCTCCCTTCACTAGCGAGGTGGTACTAAACTTCCCACCACTTGCTATGCATGAATGGGCCAAGAGAATTTCAGATTTTACAAAGTGCTTTGGGCCAAAAGCTCACTCAAGCAAATAGATAAAATCCAACAAATTCGACCCAAAAATGGCGCAAATTAATTCTTTTGACACAGATTCAGCACAAACATGGAAATATAGGCGCAGTTTGGCGCAAATTCGGCGCAGTTCGGCGCAAATTCGGCATACAACATGATATTACACATAGTTCGGCGCAAATACAAAAAAACTGATCAAACTAGACATTGCCTTTGCGCATCCATAGATGATCCACTAGATCTTCCTGCAGTTGACGATGCACGTACGATTCTCGGATCTCCTGGCGCATGTTAAGATAGGCTGTCCAATCTGATGGTATCTGGTGATCAACAACTTCAAGAGGCCCCTGGTTGATATATAGTTCAGAGTCATACACTGGCTCCGCTTTCTCGCTCTCAATGATCATGTTGTGCAAGATGACACAACAATTCATCACCTCCCACATTTGATCTTTCGACCAAGTCTGAGCGGGGTACCGGACAACAGCAAATCGAGACCGTAGTACCCCAAATGCCCCACCGAAATGCGTACCCCCCCTTGTGCGTACAATGATATGTGGGCCTGCGCACGTAAACGGAGCCCCACCGAAACTAATAAGAAATTTTAGATATAAGAGAAGCTAGCTTGTGGCCAAACAAAAGTTTTTGGGTGCCTGAGAAACTTTGAAAGAAAAACACTCATCAGAGTCTATTTTGAATTTTTATTACTTCCTCCGATCCATATTACTTGTCCTAAATTTGATGCATCTATCACTAAAATTCATCTAGATACATCCATTTTAAAACAAGTAATATGGATCGGAGGGAGTACAAACTTCTCAAATGTGCTTCTCAAATGTTCAAACACCATAAATAAATTTTGCACACACATGAGCATCTTGGATGCCTAAATGAATTTGCTTTTTATACTGTTGTATTTGAATTTACTCCTATTCGGAAGCACATGTGGCCAAGCTCATCTTTGAATCTACTATTCTTATGAAGTTGCTCCCCACTAACTCTATTATTTTAATATGCACACATGCCACCTTATCATTGCCCATCATAATATGCATGAGAACAAACTATTTATTATTAGTTTTTTTCATGCACACACCCATTTCATGACACATTTCACCTCACTCAACATGCATGAATTTTTTTCTATTATATTATGTCACTTATATTTAATAAATATTTTGAAATTCACAATAATAAAATACGACTCGTATATAACATATTTTTTCTTTTAGTTTATATATAATTAATTAAATTATTCATGTTTCATATAATCAAATAATCCAAAATATATTTCAATCGATTTACGCAGCAACGCGCGGGGTATCCTCTAGTTACCGCTATCGAGCGCCGCTATAGCCAGCATCACGTACAACATATGTTCAATGCGCTGGCTTTGTGTGGCCCATAAATCCATATGTTTTTTCTTTCACTTTTCTATTTTATCTTTAAAATGATTATTTATTTATTAATATACTCTGTTAATAAGAAAGAAAAACTTTAAAATGTCATTTAAAAGTATAAACTTATTTTGAAAATTTTAATGTGACTAATTTCTTTTAAATGTTCGTTTAATTTTGAAAAATAATTCTCTGACTTATAACATATTCCAAACATGATCGCATATATTTTTAGTGGAACGTTCTTGTAATTTTAGAGAAGGTACATATAACGAAAATGCATTCACATATTTATTCTATTTTTTGTTTTTAATTTAGAAAATGTTCATGAAATTTTGCATAAAGTCTTTGTAATTTTCAAAAGTTTTGACGCACTTGTAAAAAAAATTCCAAGTAATTTTAAAAAGTACTCACACGTTAAATTGTTTAATGTATTTTTAAAATATTTTAAAAGTAGAGAAAAATAAATAAAAGGAAACGCAGAATGGAATAATGAGAAAAGAAAAAAAGAAATACAAATCAGAATATAAAATATAAATATAGAAGTAAAGAAAATTTAAATGAAGATAATCAAATCTAGGAGCGCGCAAAATTGCACTTGACAATGTAGGACACTTGTGGACAATTAACACGGAGTGCAGGCTTTCAGCGGACGGGCTTTAGGGAGGCCGTCTTGAAATTCAATTTTATTCTTGATGAATTTATTTTTTTATCAAGCATACACACATACAAAGTATATATTTCAAATCATTATCTTTCTACACGTGACGTACAGAAAAAAGAGAAATATGATTTTCAAGTAGGCTATTTTATTGTGTTATTGGGCTGGAATTTTGTCTTTTTGTACAAATCATAACATTTTCAAACGAAATTTTAAGCATTCATGCGAAACACATATATAGGTTCTTGTGGAATGTTTTTCATTTTTTTAAATGTTTTCATATGATTTTTGATTTTCTTTTAAATATAATCCTCCCTGAAGCTCGTCCTCCAAAGTGAATTTCCGGTTATTGACCGCGCTATATAGCAATTGGGGGAGCCGCGGCGCAGCGAAGAGCATGAAATTCTTCTGGCATAAACTACTAATAAAGTTTGAGCAATATATATATATTCTCCAAGTAACTACATATATGTAATGTGCTGTGCTGTAAAACAAAAGTGTAACTTGTGTTTGATGCGGTGCATGATTGATATTCTCAAGTGGTGGATTAAACCTGGGGCTGAGATTGAGATGGAGGTGTTGTGGCCTGCACTGTACTGTACTGTACTGTACTGTAATAATGGGGTCGCACTTGCAACGGCTTACAACCCAACTGCTGTCTCCTCCGCTTCTTTTGCTTTGAGAGGTCAACGGAAACACAGCATCATGTAGTTAGTGTTGTATAGGCTAGATTCAGCAAATGGAAAGCACCGGCCAGCAGCAAAAGAGAAGGTCCTGCATTAATTAGTTCTCCTGGTCCCGGTGAACTAGCCACTACTACCTCATCGAATCATACATTCCATCAAATTATTTGTGCGTGTGATCTCTCCATTCACAAGTTAAAGCTGAAGATGTTGTTTATTTTTACTACTCCTACCACTACCAGACTCTAGAGGAAGTGCATGACTACCCAAGCTTGGTTGGTTACTGGTTGGTAGCTGTACTACAAAACCAGTGGAGATGACAACAAACGCTCAGTTGTGCAACCAAAAGGGACCAGTCATACCGGGTTATGTCCAACATCCTGTAACCCTGAGTTGAAGCGCATGATGAAGATGGGAATCGTCCAATCCCTTCACGAATCGTGTGTACATCCGCCAAGAGGATGTGCGCAATCTCCAACTAGGGTTGGAGCAATCCATCACTTTTGTGGAGACCCTATTCATGTGTCCGTTCGACCCTATTCATTTTCCGGTATCATCGTACCACCTAAGACTTGATATCATGTGATATTCTCCCAGAAGAGAAATACTAGGGTGGTCGGCAGGGGAGATGGGTGCGGGTGGTGTTATTTTTTTGAGCGGTTTCGGGCTGGGCTTGGGGATTTGACCAAAAAAGACTAATGAAAGTGCCCATCTAGTGATTTTTTTGCCTTGACAAGCGGGACCCATTTATCATAAAAAGTGATGATAGACACTGTGTTATTAGTCAAAAATGTGTAGATCTTTTGTTTCTGCAAACTTGTTCGTCGATGTGCTGGGTTCCTGCATTTCACTTGTTTCCAGGTTGGATCCATCGAAATGGAGAATATGTTTTATACTACGAAATCATCCGACCATAAATACATATATACCTAGCTACAATCCATAATATGATAATAACTCTACACTATTGTGAAAAAAAGAGAGAGATGAGAGCTATACACACTAATAGATTTCGCTTTTTCGCCAGATTAAGCTAAAAATCAGTTCAGCATTGGAACAAGCATGCATGTTGTCTAGTGTCAGCTACGGCAAGAAGCTGCTCTCATCCATATCAGCAGAAGCGGCGACGTTGTCGTCGGCGTCGCCGTCACAGGCCGCTCCGCACCTCCGGCACCGGCCCGGGGCTGCGAGCGGCGGCGTGCAGGAGGAGGAGGAGGAGGGTTCCAGGATTGTGGCGCGGCAGGTAGGGCACGTGGCGCACGTTCGGAGCCAGGCGTCGACGCAGGCGACGTGGAAGGCGTGGGCGCACCGCGGCAGCACGCGGAGCTCCTCGCCGGCGTCCAGGTCGGCCAGGCAGATAGCGCACTGCTCCTCATGGTGCCCTTCTTTCGCTGCCGTCACGGGGAGCGCCTCGATGGCCTTCTTCTTCAAGCCTCTAGGGGGAAGAGGCGGGGAGGTGGTGATGCGGTTGCCGGCGGAGGGTAGAGGGCGGCGGGCGCGGCGGCACGCGCAGCGTGCTACGAGGGCAAGGCCGGCGAGGCAGACGAGCGCGCAGAGGAGGGACGCCAGGATGACCACCATGTCGGGGTCGATGGCGAGCATGGCCGCCGGTGGCGACGAAGATGAGGATGCATCTGGGGTGGCGGCGACGGCGGTGGTAGAGTGGACAAGGCTCGCCGGAGTTCGCATGGTGGTCGACGGTCAGCGACGGGCGGAGCAGTTGCTAGGTTGGCAGCAAATGGATTAACACTAGTACTTGCTGCTCTTGCTCTGTCTAATTAACCGGAGCTTATATAGTCGACGCCCACACCGCACCACACCACACACAACTTTTGAGTAAACTAGCAAGCTTAGCCCTCTCAAGCGCCAGGGGTATTTTTGGGTATTCAGTGGAATACCCAAGATTTTGACGAATCATTAAAATTTATATAAAACTGATGATTTGTTTTATAAAATAGAGATGATTTTAGCAAAATGAATACCCTCCTTTAAAATGAATACACATCCTTTAAAACCTTGCGCAACAGTCAAATGCGAGGCCATTATCTTATTAGCGGTGTTTAAAATGTGGGAGATATAAAATTATGATTCTTTTCCTAAAAATACATGAACCTCTGCTATATAAAGGTATTCTCGTCACAACATCAGATATGAATGGGTATGTAGACTAGGTACCCGTTACAACTATGCAAGAATGCAAATAGCGCGTTGGATATTAATCGGGGGAGAAAGCGAAGGGGCATGGCTTGTGAAACAAGTTGGCGTGGCGAAGGCGATCTTGGAGACGATGCGGCCGCCGGTGACAGGCTTACTCCGGTGATGTACGCCACAGACGTGGGTGCGGTGTCGGAGTTCCACTCGGGTCTCCTGCGGCGGCAGGCGGGATGGATCCATCTCATATCTGAGCGAGGGGCGGTGATTGACTGGATCGGTCTCGCTGCCTTAGGGAGTTTCGAGGTAGGAGAGACAGTTCAATTTCCTTGTCATGTAGCCTGGTTGGTGGCCCGACGGCGAGGGACGAGTAAATTTGACCATGCATGGCTGCGGTGTCGATGGGGAGAGGCATTTATGCGAGCACCTAATGGATGCCGATGTTCCCTCTTCGCCATTAACCCACCGCACACAGCTCCCCCACTTCTTCTCTCTGATTCCCATGACAACTCCGAGAGCAGCTATGGATCGGGGTCCTTGAGTCCGTGCGTGGGTGGAGAAGTTCGCGGATGGAGATCGAGAGAAGAAAAGGAAGGATTCGGAGTTGTGCTCATGGTTCCCCAACATGCATGACTTGGTGAAGGAATCGGTCGGGGTGATGCTCAAACTGAATCAGGAGGAGGCGGTGAGGATTTTCGCTCATGGGGCGAACATGCCCGTAGAAACTTTGATCTGGGCCTTGGAGGAAGCCAAATCTGCAGATTCGGATCGGAGGGAGCCGTGGGCGGATTTCCGACCAAAGCATCAGCTGGCGGCGATTCCTGCTCCAGGAAGCGTGTATCGCCCGGTTCAAGTCGATTCGGATTTAGAGGAGGAGGATGTGGTGGTGATGCAATCGGTGAAGAAGATTGTTACTCCTGGTAGTGCGGCGGCGCTAATCGATCTGGAACTGTGGAGGATGAACACGCAATTCACGGTGGTGAAGGAGGGAGAGGCGGAAGATACTGCAGAGCCATGCATCGTCCTCGCAAGGCCGAGCTCTGAAGAAGAAGAAGGGGGTGTTAGAGGATGTTCGGATGTCTCTCGGGTTTGTGTCGATGGTGAGGTGTTCTTCGCGCCTCCGGGAGGAGGGTGCTCCGGGCGGCTTACCGCAACCTGGTCTGATAGCCACTTTTGATTCGTAATCTTATTTCGAGGTTCATCAATGATGAAAATCGCTGCGAAACCCTAAGACGGTGAGTAATAGTGTACGAAACGGACACGAATCGATCAAAAAGTGTTGATGGCCGATTCATAAGCGCGTCTCGAAGTTCATCAACCATAAAAATCGTCGTGGGACCCCAAATTTAATTTACAAGTCGTATCGTATACTTTTGCTGTTTTGAACCCTACAACACACTGTAAATATCCAGTAACTGCAAGTATACGTAATTTTTCTACAAACAGGGACGCCTAATCTGAATTATTTTTCCGGTTTTTTGTTTTTTGGACAACAGATTCCTAATCATTTTGACGGAAGCGCTGGTTGTTATAATCGTTTGAGTTGCGAACGAAGACGACTTTGTAGCATTGTGTGTACGTGGGACCAGGCTTACGTGATCGATCAGGCCAATGACTGTACCGGTATTTCTGAATCCTCATCGATCGAGTTTTGTTCGCCGCATCGGACTACCGAGGATCGATCATTACCAAGCACGCACGGCACGGCACGGCACGGCAGGGCATCGATCATGGCATCGTGCAGGCCGGCGGCGATGGAGTGGGCGCTCCCGGCGGATCTCTTGCTTGAGATCACGGCGCGCTCCGACATCCGCACCCTCGTTCGCTGTGCCGCGCTATGCAAGCCTCTTCGACGCGACATCATCGGCTCGTTCTTCATCCGCCGTCTCACCCAGAAGGACGGCGTCGTTCCTCCGAGCATCCTCGCCAACCTCGAGATGCCCGGCCTCCTGCACGCTCCTCCCAAGCCACCGCTCCTCTCTTTGGTGCACCCGGCCACACCCAATGCCGTCTTGTTTTGCGACGACCATCTGTCAACCTTCATGTGTCACGACGCACGTGAAATCCTCGAGAAGTACCATCTCGTCATGTCCCGCGGCGGCCTCATCCTTCTACGTACGCCGTCGTCGCCGTGTTAGCGACAACATGGCGAAATTGTGCGTCTACGACCTATCACCGGTCATCGCACCTTCCTCTCAGAGCCACCGTGCATCCCTTACGAAAGTGCGGCGTTCCAAAGATATGCCTTGCTCACAGCCGCAGACGGCATCCATTGCTCCTTCACGGTATTCGTCGGCAGCCTCGACACATCCACCTATGATGCCAATAACAAGACTCCACCCGCCATCATCGTCCAGACCTTCAAGTCATCGACCCAACACCTACTAAGGCTGCTCGTCTTGGTTGGGTTCACAATCTCTATGTGGCTGGCATCGTCTCCCAAACGATACATGGGCTCCAGAGACTAGGATCTACATGGAGGAGAAGCTACGGTCACTAGTCCCCAGAGCCTTTCCCGTCCTGCCTAGGAAGATTTGGTTTAGCTTCTCGAGCGAGAGAAGCAACATTGTGTTGCTGGATGTGTGTGCAAGTACTTTGTCCGTTTTGCTAGACCTGGAGACAGAGGAAATGTGGGTGACACGCTTCGCCCCAACCTCCACGCTCGTGGAGATCGATATGCCTTCTCGGCTGCAAGCCATGAAAATATATCCCTAACTAGACTAGATACATACTATGATGTGTTAGAATTCAGATATGACCTGATGTAATCTCAACCAAACTCTGTCTAACCTCTTTCCCTCTCCCTCACGTATCCTGTATTCCATAACGTGTACGCCAAGATTGAGGGTTGGCTTCTCAATATATATAGACACCTGCGGCTCCCTGTTTGGGCAAGCCGAACGCTTCTGTCTTTCATGGTACACAGAGTCGATCTCTTCCCCACATCTAGCTAAGAAAACCTCAAATCGCCGAGATGTCTTCCTCAAGCACGGTCGCCCTCAACCTTGGCGCCGCCCCTGCCGAGAAGCTCACCAGGGGAAACTATCTGCTATGGAAGGCCCAGGTCATGCCAGCCTTGCGCGGAGCGCAGGTCACTAGCCTCCTGGACGGCACCGACGTCGCGCCTCCAAAAACAGTGGAGCAGCCGCAGACGGACAAGACGACGGCGATAGCGCCGAACCCGGCCTACGGGTCGTGGCTGTCTAGGGACCAACAGGTCCTCAGCTACCTGCTCAACTCTCTATCCAAAGAGATTCTCGCGCAGGTGATTGGCAAGGAAAGCACTGCCGATCTCTGGGCTGCGGTCACAACCATATTTGCATCGCAGTCACAATCGCGGATTACAAATCTGCGTATAGCCAACGCCAATACCAAGAAAGGAACCATGCCCAGCACTACCTTCATGGCCAAGATTAAGTCTCTCGGGGATGAACTTGCAGCCGCCGGGCGCCCGGTGTCAGAACCGGAGATGGTTGATTACATCCTTGCAGGATTGGACAGAGACTATGATCCAATTGTTGCTGCCGTTGGCGCCATCAAGAATACCATATCAGTAGATGACCTTTGTGCCCAGATTGCTGCCTTTGATCAGCGCCTTGAGATGTTAGGCGATGCACCCAATGGCGGCTTCCACTCCTCTGCCAATGCGGCATACCGTGGGCGCGGTGGACGAGCCCGAGGACGCGGACGAGGGACCAGGGGCCGTGGTGGTCGTGGAAATCGCCCTGCTGGCCCTAACAACGCTGGAGGAGGTGGACGTGGACATCCCCAACAATCACAACAACAGCAGCAGCCTCGAGATCATCCAGAGTGTCAGATCTGTTACAGGTTTCATGCAGGAGGAGCTCGTGCATGCTGGTGGCGTTATGAGGATGATGAACCTGCAGAAAAGAGTATCAATCTTGCTGCAAACTCATATGGTGTTGACACGAATTGGTACGCGGACACCGGCGCCACGGATCATATCACCGGAGAACTCGACAAGTTGACCATGAAGGAGAGATACAATGGCCGTGAGCAAATCCACAATGCAAACGGAACTGGTATGATAATTACTCATGTTGGTAGTTCAATTGTCAAAACCCCAAATAAGAATCTTCATCTCAAAAAAATCTTACATGTTCCTCAAACTGCAAAAAATCTTATCTCGGTTCATAAATTCACTCGTGATAATCATGTCTTCATTGAATTTCATCCTTACTTCTTTTGTATCAAGGACATGGCCACGAGGAGAACAATTCTTAAAGGTCGATGCGTAGGAGGACTCTATCCACTCATCTCTTCATCATCACTATCTTCAAATAAACAAGTTTTTGCAGCCATCAAGCCGTCCCCAGCAAAGTGGCACAGTCGTCTCGGTCATCCTTCGTCTGTTATTGTCAAGCATGTCATTAGCAAAAATAAACTTCCTTTTTGTCATAAGTCTAGCATTGAGTCAGTTTGTGATCCATGTCAACAAGCAAAGAGTCATCAACTACCATATCCCATATCTACTAGTGTTTCTACTTCACCCTTGCAACTTGTATTTTCTGATGTATGGGGATCTGCCCCTACTTCAGTAGGTAGACACTCGTATTATGTAAGTTTTATTGATGACTATAGTAAGTATACTTGGATTTATCTTCTTAAGAAACGATCTGAAGTGTTTCAAGTATTCTTGAATTTCCAAAGTCTTGTTGAGAGAAAACTGAACACAAAGCTCATTGCTATGCAAACCGACTGGGGAGGTGAATATGAGAGACTGAATTCTTTCTTTCAAAATATTGGCATAGATCATCACGTATCATGTCCTCATGCACATCAACAAAACGGATCTGCTGAAAGAAAACACCGTCACATTGTTGATGTAGGACTTTCACTTCTAGCCAATGCATCCATGCCACTAAAATTTTGGGATGAAGCCTTTTTGACTGCCACATACCTCATCAACATACTTCCTAGTAAAGTCATCAAATACAACACTCCTATCACGCGCCTTTTTGGCACTACCCCTGACTATAATACTCTTCGTGTTTTTGGTTGTGCATGTTGGCCCAATCTCAGGCCATACAATACACGAAAGCTTGCGTTTCGCTCAAAAAGATGTGTGTTTCTTGGGTATAGCTCTCTTCACAAAGGAGTTAAATGTCTCGATGTCTCCACCGGCAGGGTATATATTTCTCGAGATGTTGTTTTTGATGAATCCGTTTTTCCATTTGAAACTCTCCACCCAAATGCCGGAGCTCTCCTTCGCAAAGAAATTCTTCTTCTACCATCCCATCTTCATAGTTCTGATTACGGGGGCGACAATTGTACTAATCAACATGATGATATTGTTATTTCCAGTACTCCGTCTTTGCATGTGCAGGACCATGAAGAATTTGCCGAAGAACATGGTGCACAAAATAATCAGAACCATGAAGAAAATATAGCAGAAGAAGCATTATTGCATGCTGTTGGAGAAGAAGAAGCAGGCGCAGTTCCCGAGGAAAATCTGGCGCCACCTGCTACTCCTGTACGCGACTTGGGCCGTGTGCTGACCAGACGACAGAATGGATCAGCGTCGGATCGAGCGCTGGGCAGGCGCCAGATACGTCAGACACTGCGCCAGTCACCGTGCACTGTTGCCACCTCGGAGGACTTCTCAGGAGATTCTCCCGCAGACTTGCGCGCGCAAGTGGCCAGCGGCGGATCAGGCTCGGGATCCTCTGTGCCGCATGGAGATCCTCGTTCTGGCGGCGACTCAGACACACTAGCGACCACAGGATCTGCTGCGACATCTTCGACAGTGACATCTACTGGATCCAGCAGGTCACAGGAGACAGGATCATCTGCGAGTAGCAACTCTGCGGCGTCGCCTGTACAGCAACAAATTGTGCCAGTCTCTTCACGAATTACAACCCGACTACAAAAAGGCATTTGAAATCCAAAGGTTCGAACTGATGGCACTGTTCGATATGGTATGCTGTGTGTTTCAGGAGAACCCTCACGGTTGGAAGATGCACTCAATGATCCAAGATGGAAACAAGCAATGGATGATGAATATTCTGCGCTCCTGAAAAACAAGACATGGCATCTTGTGCCAGAACAGAGGGACAAAAATGTCATCGACTGCAAATGGGTGTTCAGAGTTAAGAAGAAGGCAGATGGCTCAATTGACAGGTACAAGGCACGACTGGTTGCAAAAGGGTTCAAACAGCAGTATGGTATTGATTACGAGGATACATTCAGTCCGGTTGTAAAAGCTGCAACTATAAGACTTGTACTAGCTATTTCAGTATCCAGAGGTTGGAGTTTAAGGCAGCTAGATGTACAGAATGCGTTTTTGCATGGTGTTCTGGAAGAGGAGGTTTACATGAGGCAACCACCAGGCTATGAGGATAGTAAAACACCTACCTTCGTTTGCAAGCTTGATAAAGCTCTCTATGGGTTGAAGCAGGCACCGAGAGCCTGGTATTCCAGGTTGAGCTCACAACTGAAGCAACTTGGGAGATGCCACTATTTTTTTGCTCATATATGTCGATGATATTATAGTTGCCAGCTCATCACAGAGTGCCACTGATGCCCTTCTTCATGACTTAAGGTCAGAGTTTGCCTTGAAGGATCTTGGGGATTTACACTTTTTCTTAGGCATAGAGGTCAAGAAAACTCACGATGGTCTACTGTTGAATCAGGAAAAATATGCCTCTGAACTGTTAGCTCGTATGGGTCTGAAGGAGTGTAAACCGTCGTCTACACCATTATCCTCGTCAGAAAAGCTCTCAGCACATGATGGAACTCCGCTCACAGAAGAAGAAGGTACCAAATACAGGAGTGCTGTTGGAGGGTTGCAGTATTTGACTTTGACACGTCCAGATATCTCCTTTGTTGTCAACAAAGTATGTCAGTACTTGCATGCACCCACTACAGATCATTGGACAGCTGTTAAGAGAATCATGCGATATGTGAAGCACACCATGAGCTTAGGATTACAATTCAGACGGTCAAGCTCTACACTTGTTAGTGCATTCTCTGATGCTGATTGGGCTGGCTGTAGTGATGACAGGAGATCAACTGGAGGTTTTGCAGTTTTCTTTGGTGCTAATCTTATCTCATGGAATGCTAGAAAACAAGCAACAGTATCCAGATCAAGTACTGAAGCGGAATACAAGTCACTGGCAAATGCTACTGCTGAAGTTATTTGGGTAGAATCCTTGCTTGAAGAATTGGGAGTTAAACAACAACGAATTTCCTGTCTATGGTGTGATAACTTGGGTGCTACCTATTTATCTGCCAATCCAGTCTTTCATGCTAGAACAAAGCACATTGAAATAGATTTTCATTTTGTGCGTGAAAGGGTTGCAGATAAGAAATTGGAAATTCGGTTTATTCCCTCTAAAGATCAAGTTGCAGATGGCTTCACAAAAGCATTGCCAGTCAAGCTATTCGAAGAGTTCAAGAGGAATATTAATTTAGGATAGTTGAGATTAAGGGAGGGTGTTAGAATTCAGATATGACCTGATGTAATCTCAACCAAACTCTGTCTAACCTCTTTCCCTCTCCCTCACGTATCCTGTATTCCATAACGTGTACGCCAAGATTGAGGGTTGGCTTCTCAATATATATAGACACCTGCGGCTCCCTGTTTGGGCAAGCCGAACGCTTCTGTCTTTCATGATGAACCCTAGAAAAAATATTAAGCCTTATGTGGTGCACCAACTTGAGCTAGGATTTCATATTCAAACAAACAATAATTTTTTTTTTCTCAATCAACATCATGAACTTGGTTGTCGGGAGTGAATATGGTCCAAACAACAGTGGTCTCAGGGCATACGGTGACGTGATTGTGTGATGTGGTGAGTGGGGTCAGTTTAGACGACATGTGTCATATGTGTGACGATTATATAGTCTTCAAACTCCCGTTTCTCTCTTTTCCCGACTAAAACCCTACAATGTCGCCTTTAAATGGCGCAAAACCATACCAAATATTTACAAGCTAACATAGAAGATCCAACCAGACTCAGGAGTGATATGAATACAGTTGTTCAAAGAACTGTGATATGAGGAGGAACGCTAAAGTACGGGTGCGAGGTCACCAAGCCGCATGCGGTCAAATCTCAGTGATCCATTTTGAGTTATAATATTTTTTTATAATTTCCATAATTGTAGTATCGGGTTCCTAAAATTCATGACCCAATTTTTTGAATCTAAATCTTTCATGTTTTTTTTACAATTTATGAAAGTTGAACTTTTTAAAATTTTAAATTTAAAAGTTCTTAACTTCCAAAAAAAGGCCTTTTTACATTTAATATTTCATTAATGTCCAATTAAAATTTTTGCTACTTTCTAAAATTTATAAACTTAAAAAATCTAGAACTTTAAAAAGTCACCCCTCAAGAAAAGGGTGAAAAACTACCATGCATGTGGAGCCCACTATGTGAGAGGAAGCTTAATGTGTAGAGGAGTTCCTTTTGTTTTTGAACAACCACCCGGGGGGGAGAGTTGATCTCCACCTGAATATATTATTCAAAGGGCCCGCGGGTGATGTCTCTTTTAGCTTCCGCGGCAACCATTGATGCACCCGTGCAACCTTCGGAAGGAGGAAGTGGCTTGGTGCTCGGCAGTAGATGACTTCGTTGGTGTTATCACGATCTGATCGACTAGAGGGAAAGGGGCAAACATGAACACAAAGTTGTAATTTTCATATATATATATATTTGCAGCAAACATAAACGAGTGTAACGTAACTGAGTAAGTTTTAGTTGGAATTAATTTTTTATCTCTTTGTCGTAATCGTGTTTGAGTTGGGAGACTTTGGGTTTGGTCCGTACGAGAGTACAACACCAACACCGAACACGGACAGGGATAGGGAGTTCACTAAGCATGAACGACTGTAATAAAACAGTACATGTAATTAGCCGGGTCGATAAACACAAACACAGCGCTCCGATTCATCAAAGTCCGATGGCGATGGAGTGGACGCTCCCGGCGGATCTGATGCTGGAGATCGTGGAGCGCTCCGATGTACGCACCCTCATCCGCTGCGCCGCATCATGCAAGCTCCTTCGTCACCACATCCTCAGCCCCTACTTCATCCGTCGCGTGAACCGGCGTGACGGCATCCTACCCCCATGCATCCTCGCCTTCCTCGAGACGCCCGACGAACTTCGTAAGGAGCTGCCGCCGCAGCCCCTCACTCTGGTGTATCCGACCACACCCGCCGTCGCGTCGTTCTGCAATGATCACCTATCCCCATTCATATCGCGTGACGCGGGTAACCTCTTTGGGGACTACGAGCCCCTGTTGTCCCGCGGTGGCCTCGTCCTCCTATGCCGACGTCTTCACGTCAACACCAGCCACCCTGACGTATGCGTCTATGACCCTGTCACCAACCACCACACCTTCCTCTTCGAACCACCGGGCATCCCCTTTGCTTTCTCAATGTATCGAAAGTATGTGTTGCTCACCGCCGTGGATGGCATTGAATGCTCCTTCAAGTTGTTCGTCGGCGATCTCGATCAATCCTCTGGCCCTAAAAGCGGCACTCCACGCGTCATCAAAGTCCAGATCTTCAACTCATCCACCGGAGCCTGGGGACCCGTCATGGCCCATGAGGATTTAATCCCGCTTCGATGGCTCGAGGTGCCCTTTCACGCCGTCGTCCTCCATGGTGGTGTCATCCATTGGCTACAGAGAGACGATGGTGGTAAGGTCCTCTCCTACAACATCCACACAACGGAGATAGGTATAATGAAGTTCCCGATCATGGTTCGTGGAGAGAAATTCAAAGAATACGAAGTTCAACTGGGGTCCTATTGCTCATCGGATGGGCGCTGGCTACTAAGGCTACTAGCTATCGTTGGGCTCACGGTCTCCGTTTGGCATCACTCGTCAGCCCATGGTTGGGCCTTGCAGACCGTGATCGATATGGAGGAGAAGCTCATGTCTCTAGATGTCCCTCGCGGCCGACCTCCCTATATTTGTTTTCCGGTCTGCAGCGAGAGGAGCAGCGTTGTATTGCTGCGTATAAACTTCCCATGTCTTGGTGCGCCCACAAATTCTCTCGACGTTTTGCTTGATCTTGAGACAAAGGAGATGATCTTAGACCGCTCGGATCCATCATCCAACACGCTCTTGGAGATTGACCTTCCTTCTCGGCTACGATCCATGAAAACCTTTTCCTAACTGGCTTTAATTCGTCCCTAGCTTTGTGCCATGTGCAATGCAAACATTGAACTGCAATCAGGATATATGCATCTTTATGAGCGTCTATTTCTTGTGTTGTTTGTCAATAGTTCTTTTCAAGTCCAAGAATTTTGTAAATTAATCCTCAAAACGGAATAAAAGTACTTGCAAAAGTCGGTCTACGCAGAAAGAAAAAACTCTTCCTCTTCAGCTATTTGTTCAAGGGTCATGCTATGCATCATCCCATCTAGGACCGTTCGTACATCATTGTAAAGCACGTTTGTCTTTTTGCAACATCATCTTTGTTACGAAAAGCATTGCAACTTCATCCTTGTTGCTAAGTATCATCGTGATTGCTTTCTCTGTTTATAACATCCTTGTTGTCAAAGCATTGCAATGCTATTTAAAAATAATAATTGCAACAACACGTTGTTGCAAAAATATTCTTATCTCAAACGAATTGCAAGATCATCCTTGTTGCAAAAATATTGTAACAACATCTTCGTTGCAATCCTCACGTATTGTGAAAAGAGATAAGAAAAAATACTAAAAGCGGTGATTGACCCATGCATAATCGGTTCCAATGGCTGAGTTGGGAACCAAGACGACTTTTACTAGGGAAATGCCCTGTTTCAACCGGCTGATAAGTCGAACGCGTAAGCCGCGTCCTTGGCCAACCATGTGTCCACGTAGAGATCCATGCGTAGCTGGTGAGAAAAGACAAACGTACTGTTTTACTTGCTGCCATTTGTTTCCAAACATACGCTGAATGTTACTGTTTTTTCTCAGTTTAGACATTCGTACGCTTTTGCGACACTCCAAAACTCGTCGCAGGAGCTGATGTTGAATGTTACTGTTTTGGCTGCAACACTCGCCGGAGCCGTTTTGCGACCCAGCATCACCGGAGCGCCGGAGTTGCAACGCTGTACTCGCAGGAGCTGCCGGTTTTGTGATGCAACACTCGCCGGAGGTGCCGGAACCGCCGAAGTTGCAACACAACACTCGTCGGAGCCGTAGGAGTTGCGACGCATCACTCATCGGAGTTGCCGGAACCGCCGGAGTTGCAACGCAACACTCGCCGAAGCCGCCGGAGATGCAACGCATCACTCGTCAGAGCTGCCGAAGTTGTCGAAGTTGCAACGCGCAGTACTCGCCGGAGCCGTCGGAGTTGCGACGCATCATTCATCGGAGTTGCCGTAACCGTCGGAGTTGCAACGCAACACTTGCCGGAGCCGCCGGAGTTGCGACGCATCACTCGTTAGAGCTGCCGGAGCTATCGGAGTTGCAACGTAGTACTCGCCGGAGCCGTCGGAGTTGCGACCCATCACTCGCCGGAGTTGCCGGAACCGCCGGAGTTGCAACGCAACACTCACCGGAGCCGCCGGCTGCAACGCAGCTCCCCCACACTCCATTGCAGCCATCATGCAACTCCGGCGAAGCTTTAACGCAGCGCCGCGGCTAGGATGATGCTCTACTGCAGCGCCGGCGAAGTTTCAACGCAGCACCAACGCGCGTCCGGCGAGCTCCATTACAACCCTCGACGGAGCTCCAAAAGCCGCTGGCGTGCGGCTCCCTCGACCTCTGCATCCACCGGCGAAGCTTCATGGTTCGTACTACGTACCTCCAATGGATTAGCGTAGCTGGCTGCTGCATGCAACTAGCAATTTGAATTAGTCTTGTGGGCCCCGAAGTTCATGTGAGGTGACTTCTATCACGCGTGCAAAGAAAATCTGAGCGGTCCAGCACAGTAGATCCAATGGCTGATTAGGCGGCTGATTTCTCGGACGTTTTCAACCGGCTTACGCCTAGCGTCGGCCTGTGCATAACAGTATATTTTTTCCGCCGGCCCCAACATATGAACGTACGTACAAGGAAGGACAGGAAACCAAGATCCGATACAACAACAAACAAACCTCAATAGAGACCTACGTACGTAGTACAAGCCAAGCAAAGCTCAGACGACATGGCGGCGATCGACGACTGGAACCTCCCGGCGGATCTCCTGCTGAAGATCGCCGCACGACTCCGACGTCCGCACCCTCGTCCGTTGCGCGGCGTTATGCAAGCTCTTCCGCCGCGACATCCTCGCACCGTTCTTCATCCGTCGCGTCACCCGGCACGGCGGCATCGTGCCCCCATGTATCCTCGTCTTCCTCGACATACCCGTCGACTACAAGCCAGCGGCGCCGCCCGTACGCACTCTCTCTGCTTCACCCGATCACACCCGCTGTCGTATCCTTCTTCGACAATCATCTGTCCCCGTTCTTCTCACGCGACGTCCATGGCTCCCTGTGGGAGCACTCTCCGGCGACGTCCCGCGGCGGCCTTGTCCTCCTATGCCGTCGCCGCCGCCGCCATGTCACCTACCACGACGACCTTGACCTGTGCGTGTATGATCTCATGACCGGGCACCGCACCTTGCTCACCAAGCCACCGGGCGTTCCGCATCACGGCGGAGCCTTTCGCAAGTTTGTCTTGCTCACTGCCGCCGACTGTTGACTTTACCCAGGGATCGAACACACGATCACACAGCAGCTCGACTGGTCGTGTACGCGCAACTCGTCTTGCGTATACGAACTAGCTGTAGCACTCGTTATTTCGCCGGCGCTCACGCAAACACCGGGACCAGAACACACACGCGAACACAGCAACACGAAGTTAGCCAGAGGCACGTATCGTGCCTCGTAGTATTTCTTATTGCTTCTCTCGTTTTCTGGTACTTACAAAACGTAGCCATGGCCTGTATATATAGGTGCATAGCAGACCACAAAAAACTAAACTAGGAAAGAGCAAACCGACTTGGACTATGTCCTAACCAGTTATTCCCTATCCGACTCACACCCGAATACATGCACGGCATGCAATGCAAGCCGGCCACAAACCAAACTAGACTTTCCTACTCTAGCACACACCACGCGCACAAACCTTCCTATACTATTACTCTACTATTTGGATTATTCAACACCGACGGCATCGGCTGCTCCTTCTTGCTATTCGCCGGCAATGTCGACGAATCATCGGGCGCCATGATAGTCCAGACATTTATGTCATCCGTGGACGCCTGGGGACCTCTCGTGACCCATTCCGACACGGTCCGATGCGATGCCGACCCCATTGTTCTCCATGGCGGCGTCACCCCCTGTCTGATGTATCATGATCTCAAGGTCTTGACCTACAACGTCCACACAAGAGAGATAGGCACGATGGAGCCTGCCACGACCAACGTTTCCAAAGCAAACCGACTTCAGCTTGGGTCCTACTGCTCGCCGGATGGGCGCATGCTACTAAGGCTACTGGCCGTACGTCGTTGGGTTCAGGGTCTTGTTGTGGCACCATTCAGACGATGGTTGGGCTCTCAAGACCGTGATCGACATAGAGGAGAAGCTACGGTCCATGCACCATGATGATGTCCATCCCGACCGGCCTCCGTCTATTTGGTTTGGGAGCTCCACCGAGACGAGCGGCACCGTGTTGCTGCATTTAGACCTTCTCCGCCGTCACTACATAAGTCTCTCGGTTTTGCTCGATCTGGAGACCAAGGAGACGCACGCGACACGCACGGTTCCATCCTCCTCCTCCATACTCGCGGAGATCGACCTATCTTCGCGGCTACAATCCATGCAAATCTTTCCCTAACTAACTAGCTATCCCTCCCTGCCTAATAAGTAGCCGCTAATTGTATATCCTGAAAAATTGAACTGTTGTCAGGCTATGCACATGTATATTGAATGTTTATATCTCTTCTAGGTTGTTAATAGTTATTTTTAACTTCAAAGATTTTTGTAAGATTTTTTTATGTCAGGCTATGCACCACATCCGGGGCATCCAACCGCCTCCACTGGAGCGCGTTGACCGGACCAGCAAACCTGCCACCCAAGTGGCTCAAGGTTGCCACCCAAGCGAAGGCCGAGTTGATGCCACGCCCCAGAACCAATTGAATCACTCCTTTTGCAATTGATCATTTGTTTCTTTGCAACAGGCGTCGCGGCTTTGTTTTACAAGTGGTTGAGAAAAATGACGTTGACTTTTTATGTAAGAAAAAGAATGTTTCATAGGCTTTGCAAGAAAGGTTCTGTTGCAATGGTCCAAACGCAAAAGAAACCTTGTTGCAAAGCGATGGGTGCATTGCATGTGATGTTGTAGCGTAAAATATAATGTACTTTGCAACATAGATTTTGTTGTAATGCCATGAGCGCAACAGAAACTCTGTTGTAAAGTCGAGCACTCCTGACGAGAGATCAGACGACTCTAGTGAAGTCCATCAGTTGGAGTTTGTTCCCAGTCATTGCAGGCAGCTTGACCGCGCCAAGCGCCTCCGAACAGAGGATACAGCGGCGGAGCTGCAGCAGGAGATGAGGAGCACAGCGGACGGGATGTGGACGACGGCGAGGCCGAGGCTTCTCGTTGACCAAAATACTGTCAGCCGAGAGTGTTCCGGATTACACACACAAGTGTTTTTTGCTGCGTGAAACTATTACAGCACTTGTGTTTGTGTTCCATTTTTATTCTGAAATTACAACCGAACGAGCTAAAACAACCTGACCTGAAAACCCTTTCCACGATCCTAATGACCCGCGCTATCCCACGGATTGATCGTGGCTAGAGTGGTGGACTAAGCACGCCCGGTGATGTCGTCTCATGCCATCCCATGACCGGATTAATTCCTGACGCTAAAACCGGCTGCAGCTAAGCTAAACTACTTTAGCTGAAGAAAAGTTTAGTTAACCAAACTGAACCTAAAAGCTACTGTACTGCACAAGGGGTTTATTCAAAAATTCACTCCCTAATCCTTGTGCATCTCAAGCATGCCGATCCTTGAACGTAGTTGTTGAAGACGAACTCGTCCAATTTGTTTGGTCAGAATGCCGAGTTGGTTTTTTGACGACACGAACTCGACCTAGCCCTCTTCCACAAACTCGCGGATGAAGAAGTGGTACCGCAAGTCGATGTGCTTCTAGCGCGATCGTGGTAAACAGGGTTCTTCTAGTGATTTGTAATCCACCTTGAGGACAACACAGGGAGCCTGTGCATCCCTGATTTCTGCAAGCAGTCGGGCCAAACATACGGCTTGACAGGCTGCTCTGGTGTCTGCGACGTACTCTGCTTTGCAGGAGGAGAGCGCCACTCTTCTCCACCTATTTCTGTGCATAGGCAGACTGACAAATGTCGATGTCGTTCGTGCTCTGTCGTACCTCGGTGCCCAGGTAAACTGAGCAGTTCCAAATCACTCAATGCGAAAAGATTTCGCATCTCCTTGTTGAACCTGTCAATCTCCTGTGGATTGGACCCAGTGATTATCAGATCGTCCACATAGACTCCGATGAGCAGCCGTGAGATTGCCTCATACACGGTGTGCTCATTGTGCACCGTGTGAAGCACCGGCCACCACAGGCGGAGCTCCCGGTAGGGCGACCTTGATTTTTGGCGTTCTCGTATGTATATATATACGTGTTACATACTTACGTTACTCGCTAGCGCTGGACACTGGAAAAACCGAAAACTGGTCACGCACATTACAAGTTAGGAAGTACCAGCGGGCGTCCAGCAGAGATACGGCGGCGCGCCGGCGCGGCGAGGACGGCAGCCAGCAGGAGCGCCGAGCCCTCGCGGAGTCGCGGCGGCCAGGCGGCGGGGTCGCGTTTCCGGTGGGCGGCGGCTAGGGCTCGCGTACAGGAAGCAGCAGCGCTGAGCCTGCGTGAGGCCGGCGACCACCGTACATATGTAATCTGAGTTGCAAATTGAAGCCTTCCCCTTCCCGAAAAAATAAATAAAAATTGAAGTCTTCCACTGACATCAAAATTGATGCACACTCAAGATATATATACTTGTTTAAATACCATAATATCCAGATTAAGCATACAATTGGCTACATATAAGAATCACTCCAAACAGTAACATAGGCATTAAGCTTTACTGGGACACCACATATTTTCGCACTAAGATAATCAAATTCGCTCTCAGCATACACACAAACTTTTTGTCTTGATTTAGTCGAAAGAAGAGTTCATTGCAGCACAATATTGGTAGGAAGTAATACAAACAACATCCGGTAGAGACAGAAATGAAACATGGCGGCCTGTGCCCAAACTAGTGGCCTCTCTTGCAAGATGGTAAGAAAAATATAATGCCCGGTAAGTAACACGAAGTCAAACCGGGCTAACGATACCTGAAGTTGAAGTTTGGTGGTTGAGTACGTCGTGGGATGGAGAAGCCGATTCGGTGTCCTCAACAAGGATCTCTTTCTCTTCCGGAGACTCAGGCTTGTGGATCTTGTCTGGCAAGGTCTGCATCCCCATGTATGACCAGAGGAGCCAGACATAGGAGAGGTATTCCCCACCTTCACCCAGGCTCTTGGCGTGCAGGTACCCTCTGCTTCTACTCGCCGAGTAGCAGAGCATCTCCACCCACACGCCCTGGATTATCTTCCACATCTTCTCTTCGGGCAGCTCCATCAATGACACAGCGAGCCTGCAAGCTTGGTGAATCAGACTAGTCCCAGTTGTGTGTTTGATAATCTCTTGAGCAAGTGTTTTTTGGTTCTGGAGAAGCTCTGCCTCGCTGTTCTTCAAGATGACCTCTAGTTCATGTATGGCGACGTTGAAGAGACCGGGTCTGGTGCCGGGCAACAACATCTCGGTGCGGATGAAAAGCAGGTATAACATGTAGTCGGACATCTCCATACCGCGTTTCGTAAGATGGCTTTGTCCTTGAGGGGAGGACGAAGGCTTGTCCACGGGCAGGTGAAAGCAGAGATGTGTGGCCATGTGCCAAAGAAGGACACTCTTGTCGAATGCCACCTTCAGGCTATCCCATAGCACCTGCTGCTCTCCAATGCCGCCAAGGTGTTGTTGGTTCTTTTTCAGAGTAAGCTGTCCTCTGAAGTTGCTGAACTTTCTGTACGTGGAAGCATCAATTATGTATGTCTTCCATCCATCTTCTTCTATGTAGCGTTGAACCAGCTCCGTGATCTCGCGGGCTGCAGGCACCTGCCTTACATACCAAACCTTGCTCACATACTCCTTTGGATGTTGGAAGAAGGCGAGCTTCATCAGCAAGGTGGGTTTCTTCTTGCGAACATAGAAGGACATGAGGTCGTACTGGGAAACCATGTCATGCCATACCCAGAGAGGCTCGTAGAGGAAATTCCGGCAAGGAATGCAAGCTAAGACAATGGCCCACAAGGGACGCAAGAACTCCAGCAGAGCAGTGCAAGAGAAGAGGATGTATGTCACCTTGACGTCCGTGCTGTTGTAACCATGCTTGTGGCTCGTGGCGAAGAGTACCACAGAAGCAAAAGCCAATAAGGGAAGAAAAAACAGAAACAGAACCTCAATATCTGTGGTTTTCTCTCCAATTCTGGTGTACAGGAGATCAAATGTCCCACTGAAGCACTTTTGCAACATCTTGTATGATGCATTCATCCCCTCGTCGTGGAGATATCTCAGGTCACTTAGCCGATCACCGTACGGGGCGGATAGGTCGACAAAGTAATCGGTGTGCCTGATTGCTATCACCCGAGGCGGCCGAGCAGCAATCACAGGGGACACGGTCGCCTTTGCTTGTGAGACATATTCATCAAGGGAAAGGGCGCTGGCGCTGTCCCGTGTTGCTCTTGAACGGGACACATCTGTGGAAGCCAACATCTGGCTGTAGCTAGCTTTCCTGAGAACCCATGGCTTGAGGCTAAATTTGAGGATGCCAAAGACGAAGAGCATAATCGCTGCTAGCAGCAGCTTCAACTCGCCGGACCACCACTTGCAGAAGACGTACAAGGCGACGGTGACCTGAGACAAGAGAGTTATGACATGTCGAAGCCACAACTCATTGTCCTCCAGGCTGAAGGCGCTCAATGTTTCGCGGCCGCCCAGGTGGATGAGGAGAAGAGGTGCCCATAGCACCTCCAAGGCGCTGCTGCTGCTGCTCTCACCCATCGTCGATGTTCGCCGCTGATGGCAATTGAAGAGGGAGGCAAGGGCATAGATGGCCAGGGCGTCGCCTGCTATGTAGGCCAACCACACCACCACTCTCAGCCTGCGTAGGCCGGGGACTCGACGCACCCATGGGCAAAAGAAGAGGAGGAACTGAACACAGAGGCTGCTGAGCACCAGGACACGCAGCTGCCACTCCTCCCACCATTCCACAGCACCTGAGGCAACACCCATCTTCCTCTTCCTCTTCCTCTTCCTCTTCCTCTTCCTCTCACACGAAAGCTCTGGGTGGGTCAACCGCCTCCGCCATGGCCATCACCATACCGCAACACCCAGCGTCCGACACAAGTCCTCCCAACAGCTAAACGAATCTTCTTATTTCCATATTTACGTGTCGCTGCTCCTTGGCATGCATAACCTCCCACACCATGCATCTAGAACAAAAGCAATGGGTTCGTGCTGCTGCTTGCTGCTATTGATGCTATAATGCTTTTGATTTCTTGCCTTGGACATGAGGCCAAGCAAAGTATTAATTCCTCTCTTGATCTTTGCCACAACTCCCCCATCGATGCTTTATCTGCTTTTGATTATTTGCCAACCCCATCGTCAGGATTAAGCCAAGGACAAAGAAACCAGATGACTCTTCTTTTCATCTTTACATAGTATGTGCTCCACCTCCACTCCTCCTTGTTAATTTAGAGCCAACCAAAAAAGCAACCAGAGAATTCTTCTTTTCATCTTTAGTGTTGCAGGAGATTAAATTCTTTTCTGGGAGAATTAATTGTTGGCCGTTCAGTTGAACAGACATATAATAATACCCCGCGCGTTGATGCTGGATATGTTAGTGTGCAATACTTTAAAGATTCATGTGGTGTATTCTTAGAGGACATATAGGGAGATGTGAAAATTCTAACTAACTTTAAATATACATATTAAAATAATTAATGTAAATAAACTTGGTATATTGTAGACAGCTAGATGAGCCACCAAAAGAATATAATTTACTTATGGCGCAATGATCAGGAGTTGATTGTACCACCAACAAATATACAACAAACATGACGGTAAAATTTAAATTACCTAAATGGATAACCAAATTCCATACATTACGAGTCAATTTACATGTATGATTTTTGGTAGAGAGATATCATTTCAGATCTTAGAATGTAAGTATATCTATTACAAAATACACCAGAATGGTAAAAATAATTTTACTAACCTGAAAGACAACCTACAAATACCTAATAATACACTATGTTTGGTAAATCTGTATGTACACTTCGATCTATATATGTCAGCACCAGTTTGAGCATCACCTTTATATGTTACTTTGAAGGAGACATAGGGTACAAGTGCGGATTTTTGGGTCATAGGTGCATTTGCTCCTATTAGAAATACGGACATCATTTCAAAAAGTAAACAAAATCAAAAAATTTGGATTTTTAGTATGATGCAAGATGGTCATGTGTGCGAAGTCCATGCCAAAATTCGTGAAGTTTGAACATTCGAGTAATCCTCGGCAAAAATGACAAATTTTAGGACTATGAGGGTTTTTGAAAAATGGCACTATTCATCAAGAATCAAGATGGTCATGGGTTTTTGGAAATCGAATGTCGAAATACCATGAAGTTTTGCATGGTGTCACATGCATGAGCATGTTGAATTCCCTAAAAGCTCAGATTTATTTGAATTGCTTTGCATTTTTTTTTGAATTTTCTAGTTAGTGGGTGCATATGCCTGCGTGAGCCGTTTGGGATTTCCAGATGATAGATAAAGCAATAATAGAAGTATAAATCAAAGCTGCTATAAAAAAATTAGTAACTGTATGGATCGTGAACCATGGAAGTACTGGCCATTCATTCCAAATGTCCAATAGATAATGGTTCAGACTCCATCAACAATTACATAAATAATCAAAATCACCATGAGCCTGTAATAGTGACCATAGATTAGGGAACTAAGAGAAACCATAAATTGGGCACCACATATACTTGCTAAATCGTCATGGGAATATCAATATAAAGGATATAGAGGACTGATGTGTAGTGCTATTGTATGTCTGATTTTAAGCTGTATAGAATGATCAAATGAGTTGTACAGAAATTGACACGCGTCGTTGTACTGAAGGTTCTTGGGGCCTTCATGAACCTAAATAACTTCTGTTAAGTTGTATACACATGTGGCAGTTCTCAACGTAAGCCACTGGGATTGGTCGAGCAATTAAAATCAGTGGCGATGATAGGTGGTGTGGTACGCTTGGACATCCACGACCTCGTTGAACAGAGCAACCCTGTGAAAGAAAATCTGGGACATGACAGTTCAGGAAAAATATTTATTACAAATGTGATCAACTAATGGAATAATTGTTGTCAACCTTAACACTGTTGTAACAAAGTGGCTTATATGTAGTCAATCTAGATGGAAAAATACAATAACCCACAGGTGTGACTCATAATTCAAACCATTTCTAGTCTCTGAACATACTCAAGGAAGGCCAAAAAACAAAAACAAATGGACATGCCAAAGTGCAGGTTATAGTAAATAAGCAACAAAGTACATGAAATCTGGGAGGAGTGATCAAGAAGAACCTACTACAGAGGACAATTGAAAGGGGTCACAACTCAGAAGAGATGGTGAGTAACATGAATGTATCCTGACCAATGTATGTGGCACCAACAGGCAATGTGTTTCAACAATAGGGACCTCAAATTCGTCCCCTCAAGCTCCTTTATTTTCATGTATCAGATTACTTTGGTGCCTTGCCATTGGCCTCTTTGGATTGTTGACCTTGCCTCCCTTATCTCCCCGAAGGACCAGTCAAGATAGATCTGCTTCCAAGGTGCCCCTAAATAAAAACCACCATGTTAATCTCCCTCCCTGATCTATGGAGAACTGAGGTGCCCAATAGATTAGGAATGTAGCAACACAAATCTCTCACCTGGAAACCTCATGAGCTGCTCCACCTAGGCATCTTCTTAAACTCTGGGAGGCGAAACCAGTCGGGACCCATAGTATACTCCAAGGCGGAACGCCCTACTCAAAGAAATCACTCACCTATAAACCTCACGGTCTACTCCTAGGATCCATCGAGACTGAATCGGGGTACTCCTACATAAGTAGGGAGAACGAAATCTATTTGTTTCCATACTGCTAAATGGTAATGGGAGGTAGAGGAATGGCATTCAGTGGGGAATCAATAGTGGGAGAGTAATTATCGTCAAGAAGATGGAGAGTTGTCGTGTAGGAAACTGAAGGAACTGCTATGGGTAATATGGGGAGATGGATTGTTCCAGAGCTTTCATGGGGGAAGGAATACATAATCAGGAAGAGCATGGATGAAACCGCTTTGACCCATACGGGGAAGATTGATTCACTGGTTTTGCAAAGTGGATGATGACGTGGAATCAAGATGACGTGGACAGTCACTAGTAGAAAATGGGGCAACCGTCTAAGCCTTTAGTACCGGTTCGTAAGAACCGGTACTAAAGGGGTCTTTCGTACCGGTTTGGGCGTCCAGGCGGGCGAGGAGCTTTCGTACCGGTTCGTGAGGAGCTTTCATACCGGTTCTAAAGGTTTTCCTTTCGTACCGGTTCGTGTTACGAACCGGTACTAAAGGGTTGGCGTCAGCCAGAAAACCTTATATATTTAGGAAATTTAGAATTTTATATATTTTTATTTTTTTTTCAAAATTAAAATTAATAATTGCATCTGCATAAAGATTACTATTACTTTTAGCAAATTATAAGATTTTCAAATTTTCAGGTTTTAGGTTTGGCAAAAAAATATTTAAAAATTAAAGAAATAATTAAAAATAATACAAATTTGAAAAGTTAATTTTATTTATTTATTCAACATTATTATTACATCATTAATTTTTTCATTAAAAGAATTATCTGGAATTTAAACAATAAAGAAATGTGACATCGACCAACATGTTAGTATGATTGATATGATACTAGTATCAACAACATGCGCGCGAAGCACTTGGAAGTGGGAGAGAAAGGAACTCGGAAGTTAAGCGTGCTAGTGTTGGAGTAGTGTAAGGATGGGTGATCGACCGGGAAGTTTGACCACAGGTAAGTAATTTGACTAGAGAGTAAGTGTAGTTAGACACTAATGGAAATACTAGATATTCTAAAAAAAAGAGGGAGTAAAAAATAATTAGAAAAAAATGAATAATTTTTTTTAACGAAATAGCCTTTAGTACCGGATCTTTAGTACCGGTTCCAAAATCGGTACTAAAGGCCCTCTGGAACCGGTACTAAAGGGGGGTTTCTGTACTAGTGAGTATGCATGATCAGAAAATAGGTTATAGTGGGGAGCAACTTCTTAAGAATGTTACATATGGTAGCAGCAAGTGTTCTGAAAGTGAATTTGTTCCTTAGAGGGAAGTGCTAGCTAGTGATGCTACTCTTGCATATGTGATGGTTCATGCATGCTTGTATATCTCTCAACTTAGATAGTTTGATGCATCCTAGTAAATAACTGTTGAAATAAGGCATGGGCTTTAGGCTCATCACACAATTTCAGAAAATCTCTAAGGACGCATGTGGAAAAATATGACATGGGTGTGATGCTAAGTTTAGTAGCACCTCGAAAATGGAGAGTGAGTTGCACCTCTTTATAAGGCGAGCTCTTCTACATTCTATTAAGCAAAGAGAAGAGTGATAGCTCACGCACGCTCCTTCTCCGTCGCCCGCCTCGTCACGACGCGCGCGCCGCGTTTTGCGAAATTGAGAGCCGAGCTAATACCTATGTCATGCGTGCGCTTAATATTTGTCAGTTAGGAATGGCTAATTAATTGACATTAATTTTGAGTTAATGCAATTAATCATGAGTTAACTGCTGCTAAGGAGAGGGGCAATAAGGATTTTGGGGAGCGTCTACGATGCGACTGCTCGCTTCCGCTCATCTTCTTCGGCTACTTCCTTTACATCGCCATGGTCACCGAAGCTGAGAAGGCAGACGCCGACAAGCTGCTTCAGGAGCAGGTTGCCGCCAACAAGACCGCCGACAAACTTGCTGCTGCTAGCAGTGCATCCGCAGCCGCAGTCTGGCCGAACGGAGGGTATGATCTACTCACCCCATTAATCGTTGTTTTCATCTATGCCATGTTTATTGTCTACGTACATATATATGTAATTTGCGTAGATTTGAGTTGCATGGTTAAATATTAGTATAAGATTAATTTTGCATGTGCCATGTTAATGATTTATATAAGCATTAAATTGCTTGAAAATTTGTTAATATATCCAACAATAACTAAGCCTTTTGCGACCATTTTGCCATGTGGAATGCAAAATTTAAATTGTTGTTCGACCATGCGCTTTTTCATAAGGGCACTGCTAGCCGCCGGTCTACCGACTATTTTTCGGCCAGTCAATGTGAGACCGTCAGATTTGAAGGCATACAACCGCCAGATCTAGCGCTAAATGTGAAGCCATCGTGATCCAGCGCTAGTACAATGTCAGGCCATTGTTGAAGCAATCTCGAAGCGTTGCCGCCAGTCACTGCCCTTGCGGCCTTGCCGCCCGTCTCCGCCCTCGCCGTTCATCGCCGATCACCACCCTCTTCGCCGGTCTCCGCTTCCGTCACCGGATGTTTGCAGCAGCACGGCTTGCCTCGCAAAACCCCCTTCAGCTCGATGCAGCAGAACGCCTCGCACCCTCTCCGGCTCGTTGCCCCTAGGCTCCGCGTTTTCATAGTAACTACGGTGCACGTCCCCGTCGCCGGCTGCTTGCAGCATCACCACGGTTCGCCGCACTACTTCGAAAAATGTTGTCACCAACGGTTGTAGCAATCATCAACACGGTAGTAGCAAAAAACAATACCGGTTGGAACAAAAAACAATACTCCTTCCGACCCAAAACAGTGGGCGCGCGCAGGCGTTTTATTTTATTTAAAAAAAACCCTCAAAATTTTGAAATCTTTTGCAATCGGGTCCTCGTGTCCTCTTCCTCCGTCCCCAGCTCCCGACCGACCGACGCCGCTGCTCCCCGGCGAGAGGGAGTCCGCGGTTCCGCCCTTTCTGCGGATAGATTCCGGCGGCCAGACGCTTCCCCTTCCCCGGTCTGGACGACCTAATCGAGGTCGTCGACGAAAGTGCCGAGCTCGCCGACGGAAGGCTGGAGCAAGGCCCCGCGCCGGTGGAGGGCGCTAGAGCGGGGTAGCAAGGCCGCGCCGGTGGAGGGCGCCACAGCGGGGGAGGAAGGAGCCGTCGGAGAACCGCAGCACTTCCAGCCTCGCCGGAGTATCTTGCCAGTGCCAGTGCCGGAGAACTGCTGCTGCCAGTGCCTCTGAATATACAACTCAAGCTTCTGCTGCTGCAAGCTTCTGCCAGTGCCGGAGAACTGCTGCTGCCAGTGCCTCTGAATATACAACTCAAGCTTCTGCTGCTGCAAGCTTCTGCCAGTGCCAGTGCTTCCATTCCTGCTGGACTAATGAAGCAACGCAACTACACAAGATACAACTAGCATACGCCCAATCTGCAGGTACGAAAACGATCAATCAGTTGAGTGTATTTGTTGGAGAAAGCAAAACACAAAGCAATGCAAACACGCTAGTGACAGTCCAAGCTTTACAGGGATAAAAGAATAAACCTTCACCTCAAATAATCTTTTAGTTACTCCTAGGATACATCTGGAGTTAATTAGCATCAGAAGTAGGCACGTCCAAAATTGGGTTGGCATAATATGAGCCTTTGAATGTGTCTGCATGGATGATCAGAAATTACATTATGAGTTCAAATTCTGCCAAGGTATAAACGATTCTATACAGAAGCAAACCATAAATACTCTTTTGTGTTCACTATAATGCTACTGCAGTAGACTTACTTTCACAAATGCAATAGCTAAGTTCATTTTGCTACTCTAGTAGACTTACTTTCTATGCAGTAGACTTATTGGAGTAACATAAAACTATTAATGCAAAGCAAAACTGGACATGTTGTACAATGAACTTTGGGAATGAAATCCAATAGCCTCCAAGGTTTCAAGTCTTTGCAATGATCATTCAGCAAGTCATAGGAGAATGCATAATTTAGTAAAAGGGGAAAATGCTTACTGGGTTTCCCAGATTCAAGTTCCTCTTTCCCATGACTCCAGCCAAGATTATACCTGTGCAGCCAAACAAAATGAGACAAATAAATATTGCAGAAAAATAGAGATGGATTAACAAACCTGCTGAAAATTTCCAGATGCTTTGTGTTGTTATAATTGTTTTAACAACCAGACAAGGTTTCAATTTCCTGGTGTCTGGGAGTAGAATTATAATTGTTTTAAACAAGAGAGGCAACTAACTTCTGAAAACAATTCTGTTGATGGCACTGTCAACAGATGAGACAAATCATTATCATGATCCATGGAATCACACTCTTCTTCTGCTAGACTCCTAGGATGTATTTCTTTATCATTATCATGATGCGGTATAGTGTAGATTATAACAGGTTTCTTATGATTATCTAGTAGTGTACATGGTGTTCCAGGGAGTATTTCTTTCATGTCTTACAATATGGAACATTATACTCATGACATGGATTTCTTTTTTGGAGCTGGTCCATAATAGGCAAAAATGGTCCTGATCTTTGATATCAACTTCACTCCTCCAGGAGATGAGGATGATGGAGGGAGGGTTCTGGATCTGAACTTTAGTCCACATACTCCAGAAGAATAAGAGCAAGCTGCTCAGCCAGGCCACATTCCAGAAGAACAAGAACAAGAAGAACATATTCCAGAAGAAGAACAAGAGCATAATTTGCGGCGGCACCGTAAGGATCTGCCAGATAAAAGCAAATTTGCAGCATATATTGCATTGAAAGCTTTAGGCAAATATAGAACTGTTGTGAAGGCAGATAAAGAAATTGCGGCTCAACTCTTGGGAATAAGTCTTAGGTCAGTCGAGAAGACATGGAAGAAGGCAATGGATCAAGAGGCCAGGAATGAAGTGTTTGATTTCTCCAATAATCGGAGGATGTGCGGAAGAAAGAGGAGAGAGCTTAATCTGGATGTAAGGGTGCCTCAAGTTCCACTGAACAAAAGGGGTACATTGAGGGCTCTAGCAAGGTCCCTTGACGTCCCTTACTCAACACTGCAAAGACGGTTGGCATGGGGCGATTTAAGGCGCCATACTAATAGCCTGAAGCCATATCTAACACTAGAAAACAGAATTAGAAGGTTGCTCTATTGCATCGAGGAAACACCAATAATAGAAGCTAAGATTTACTTCAAAAATATGAGGAACCATATCCATATGGATGAGAAATGGTTCGATATGACAAAGCGAAACCGAACATATTACCTAACAACAGAAGAACCAGATCCAGTTCGCACGATCCGAAACAAAAACAACATCGGGAAGGTCATGTTCTTAACACTGGTTGCAAGACCAAGATTTTATGAGCAAGGAAATATGACATTTGACGGAAAGGTCTGAATGTGGGCTTTTGTCCCAGAAGATGCAGCCAAATACAACTCCAAGTATAGGACAAAAGGCACAATGGAATTGAAGAACATCCATGTCACTAGAGACATCATGCAGGAATACCTCTGTGAGAAGGTAATTCCAGCAATTGTTGAATTATGGCCCGATGATGAAGATGTGGGAACCATATGGATACAACAAGATAATGCCAGGACCCATGTTCGGCTTGATGATCCTGTATTTCTAGCCGCCGTAAAAGCTTCAGGATTGGACATCAGGTTGACTTTCCAGCCTCCCAATTCTCCGGGTGAGAAATGTTCTGGATCTTTGCTTCTTCAGTTCCATCCAATCCTTGGCATTTGAGAGTGCACCTAACACTCTCAAAGAACTGACAGAATCACTAGAGAAAGCTTATGATTCATATGACGTGAATACACTTTCCAAAGTGTATCTCACTTTGCAGACTATCCTGGTAAAGATTATGGAAGACAAAGGTGGGAACACATACAAGCCACCTCACATTGGCAAAGAAAAGCTAATAAGAGAGGGAAACCTGCCTAACACACTCGATGTTGAGAGAAAACTATATGAAGAAACCCTAAAGCAGATAGAGGATTATGAGAAAGAGCAAGTGGAGAAAGAGGAGCAGAAGATGAATGATAAAGAAGCAAAGAAAGCATCAAAGAGAAAAGGAAGGTCCCAAGTAATCGTGGATGATGACACATTTCTCGCAGGAAAAGAATATGTCACATGGTTGGAAGACCCATCAAGCATTGTCCGTCCATGGCGTCGAGTCAAAACTGGAGTATGCCAATGTTTTATTGCTTGTAATTATCTGTTTTAAGATAGGTCTAAACTGATGCATCTTACTGACATAATTTATGTTTACTATTTACAGAAAAAACTTGATCTCATCCGGCAAACACAAATAGGTGAATTTGAAGCTGCAATACAACCAAGAATAGAAGAAGATAAGCCTGAAGAGAAGAAGAGGAAGGGAAAACAACCAATGATAAAAGAAGAGAAGCCTAAGGAGAAGAAGAGGATCAATAGGAGAAGAGGAGGAGAAGATGAGGGACAATACAAGAGGCCAAGGAAGGCACAAAACAAATATATAGCTACTCCAGTGAGCTTGTACAATTGATACTCCAGTGAGCTAAAATAGCTAGCATGTAATACTAGGAGTACAATAGATAATCCAGTCTAAAATACCATCAGTGAACTTGTACAATTGATACTCCAGTGAGCTAAATTAGCTATCAGTGAGCTAGTGAGCTTGTACTCTCATCAGATAAGTTGTACTCTTGTACTCCAGTTAATAATATCATGCACATCATCAACTAATAATTGGGGGGGGGGATATCCAGTGAGCTACCGAGCAATTACATTCATGGAAAGTACCATCCTAAATCCGAGTAATCATGTACTGATCTAAACATGTTAACATCAACAATCTGAACATGTTAACATCATTATTTATCTACAGAACAAATAGTTCAGAGAATAAATAATTTAGGTATGGGGTGGACTATCGGGACCCGGGGTTAGCGTATGCAAGTCCCGCTACGACATAGTCATATGGAGAGCCGAGAACCGTACCCACTTGTCTAAGCAGACAAGGCCAAGCACAGAACGTTCTCGGAAAGCATCTTACGTGAGGGGCATCCCATCCAAGCCGGATGATCAACTGAGATGGGTCCTCATCGTCTGCACACAAGTCTAAATGATATGGGTGATGAACTCCCATATTCACAGACAAGTCGCCTCAACCATACTATCGACTATCTCATAACTCTTACATAGACTTACTCCAGCCCGATCACTTAGTCGGGGTCTAGGGCGGGCTCGATCATACGTCAAAGTGCGCACGAGACAGAGTCTCGAACAATCGCATCGCGATGCCCCAAGTTGCGCACATCTAAGGGCCACTTGGTGTATAAAATACCGTCAGCCAGATCACAACTAAGGTCTCGAAAACCCATACTAAGACATGCATGTTATAAACATACACGCAGCACACATCTCTAGTATGAACAGCAGGTATCATTGCAATTCTCTACAAAGTATACAACTTTATTGATAACTCTTACAGAGTGCACACAGAGATCACAAGTCTGTGATCCAACATTACATCAAACATGCGGAAGCAAAGTAGGTCTGAGTACAGACAAGTTTAACAAATGGCTTAGAGAAGCCTTATCTAAAACAAGCCCTTCCACGAGGGAACAGTCGTCTGACTGGGACTACACTAGCTTGGTCTTGGTCTGAGTCTTCATTCTTCGAGCTTCAGGTAGAAGCCACCATCGGAGTCGGTGGGTTCATCTAAAACATAGAATAAGCAAACGTGAGTACAAAGTCGTACTCAGCAAGACTTACGTAGGAACTATACTACTCATGCACATGTGTCAAGGTAAAGGAAAATGGGGTTTCACTTGCAGAAGTGCCAGATTTGACGTGGGCTGGAACCAGCTGGCATCGGTCCAAACCCACGTGCTAACGAGGTTGTTGCATGGTCTATTGAAGGAACGCAGATCATTTTCTTTTTCATAATTATCTATTCCTCGTGTTGCTTGTCAATAGTTATTTTTAAAGTATAGGAATAAGCAAACGTGTGTGAATTTGGCTCTTGGCACGACACAATCCGGGACACATGATTTTGACGCACATGTTAGGTACTGCTCCCTCTGTCCCATAATTTTTGTCATGTTTGAACTAAAACCATGACGAAACAAATGGAGTATATTCGTTTCGCGTCGAAATAAAGTCAGCTCGAACACCGATCTGAGCAAAAACACACGCCTAGCCATTGGTTAGGGATTGTAGCCATTGAGTCGAAGACCCAGGTTTAAATCCTGATCCTCCTTTTTTTTATCAAGATGGTAAAAACATGCAAAATTAGTTCTAGGTAGATGGAAAATTGTTACTATTTTCAATATATTTGTTGCAATTTTATTAAAACTAGCAGAAGGCCCGTGCGTTGCAACGAGTTAACTACGGAGCAAACGATTCTGCGATTCTGACGACGGGTCAAACGAGGTCTTCATTAGCACCTCTATTGGCAAACAAACACTGACCATACATGATCAATACATGATGCAAACATAGGTGCTTTTATACGATAAAGTGAGCTAATTATACATATTGATCATATACCTACGGTAGAACCTTTATCAAAACTTTATTTTATTTAATATTTGCAAACACCATCAGTTAATTGTCTATACTAACCAAAGAAACATAATTATGATAATCAAGATTTATTAGTCAGGCTTAGAAAATAATCTATATGTACACCATGTTAAGAACAACATCAGCAAGGCTCCTTTAGCAGCACAAGACACATTGCTATAGCGAAGCATAATAACATTGCCCAGATTTTGTCCTATGTTGTATTTAGGGGGAAAGAAAGAAACATTATGGCATATGCCCAGGATGAACTGTACAACAAACACCATACGAAAAGATTGACCGCTCAGCACAAAACATTATATACTTTTCTTCAGTCTTGTTGATTCTCAGTGATATTTTGTAAATTTCAATCGACGAAACTTGCACACCATATGTTAAAAAACCAAAACACCTTTGTGTGGTATGAATACCCACATTCGTGATCAGATTATGCTAATTGACCTGAACTCGAAAGCAAAGCAAATAAGCTTTGAAGTAAGATCTGGTGTGGAAGCTGAAAAAAAAGGCAAGCTCGCCCACTTGCCATGACTGACATCGAGCATGGGAGGAAGAGCCATGAAATCCGTAGCAAACAACACTTCCGCTTCGGTACACCCCCCACAACAATGGATGACTGTCACACCCTCCATTACTAACAATGCAATGAACTATAATTAATGTGTGAACTGGGAGGGATGCTGCCTCCTGCGTCTTTCAGCTAGCCATTTAGCCAACCGACCGTGGACCGGGGCAGTTTTTTTTTCGCTTATCATTGATCAAAAGGACTGCGGTTTGATTAACTAAAAAGCTAGGGATATGTTTGCAAATTAGTACAACAAACAAACCCTTTATTGCTGATTTTTTTAAATAATACATTTATTAAAAAAAATTACGAAAATAATGCACGTTTTTAAAATTTTGCAGAAATAATACACCCTAGGTCACAGCCTGGCCGACTGGACCCAGTTGGCCACGGCCTGGCCGATTGGAGCCCAGTCGGCCTAGGCGTGGCCGATTAGGGGTTGCGCTGACCAGTCGGTCCACCTGGGCATGCAGTCGGCCCAGGCGTAGCCGACAGGAGCCACTCGGTTTTGGCGTGGCCGACAGGGATTCACTCGGCCCTGGCGTGGCTGAAAGGGGGCTGGCACCCCAAGCCAGCCGGCCACTCCTTCTTCCTCTCCTCTCTCTCTTCTTCTTCCTTCCTCTCTTTCCTTCTTTCTTCTCTCTCACGAGCTCAACTTTGCTCCAATTAATACTCCATTTCCAACCAATAATTAGCCCATTTTCCACCGTAGTTATATTCCATATGGCTTAGGAAGGTTAGGGATACCTCGACCTGTTGATGGGATAGCTTGTGGAGGTGGTGGAGATGATGGGGTGAAGGTGGTGTTCATGGTGGTGGTGGAGGTGGTTGTGTTCATGGTGTTACCGCTGTTCAAGTGAAGCGTTGCCGAGGTGGTGGTCGTATTTCTAGGTTAGTTTAAACAAAATATATGCGCGTACAATTTATTTAGTTCATCCGTCTATATATGTATGTATGCGTACATTATATTTAGTTCGGACGATACTGTATTTAGATGTGCGAATATTTTATTTAGTTGAGGCGATAGTGTGACCATTATATTTAGATACAATAAATTTAGATGTGTGAATATTTTATTTAGTTGGTGCGATAGTTTATTTAAATGTGTGAATATTTTATTTAGTTGGGGCGATAGTGTATTTAGATGTGCGAATATTTTATTTAGTTGGAGCGATAGTGTGACCATTATATTTAGATACAATAAATTTAGATGTGTGAATATTTTATTTAGTTGGGACGATAGTGTGACCATTATATTTAGATACAATAAATTTAGATGTGTGAATATTTTATTTAGTTGGGGCGATAGTGTATTTAGATGTGTGAATATTTTATTTAGTTGGGGCGATAGTGTATTTAGATGTGCGATGTGTGGATTAATTTATTCGGTCTTATTAATGAAGGTTGAATAATTTTGTAGGTCAGCAAACATGTCAGATATTGTGAAGTTCATATTTACTATGGTCATGGTACTGTCCAAACAAATGAGATAGGAGTTGATCTTAGTGAATTTGAGTACATAGAGGTGCCACTGAATGACCCTCAAAAATGGTCAATTAGTCAGGTGACAGACTGGTTGACAACCTCTTTAAGGCTTAATACTGAAAAATACACCGTCGGTGTTCATGCATTGTGGACCCGGTCAAGTTCAAATCTGTACTTTTATTTGAGGCCAATAGAGCGGCGCTCTCAGTTGGTGCACTGGATACAAGGTTGTGCAAACAGGGGATGCAATCCTGTCGCCCTAGTGCTTCCCGTCCTGAAGGAGGTCAGTCCTCCTGAAGGGCATGGTGGTTACGATCCTGGGCAGAGTAGTGAAAGGATACATATGCCAAATGATGGAGATGATGCATATGTGTCAGGGCAAAATAGTCAGGTAGAAGGAGAGATTGTGAATGGGTATGACAGTGGGAAGGTAGATGCAGACGAGGTGGATGGACACATGCAAAACCAGATGGAAGAAGAAGATACAGATGATGATACAAATGATGAGGCCGATGATTCCGACGAGTCGGATGAAGAAGACAATGCAGAGGAGGTGCCTAATCCTGCATCATGGAATCAGGACTTCTCATCTGCAATGAATGTGAACGATGGGCATGATTCTGCCTGGTTATATCACCAGAACAACATTGCGACGGGTGCTATGTATCCCAACAAGGAAGCCCTTAAGGGTGCAATCATTAACCGGGCAATGTCCACCAAAAGGGTTTTCAGGACTAAGGTGTCAAGTCAGAAATACTTAACAATGGTATGCACGAACATGGAATGTCCCAGCAGGGTGCATGCCTTTCTCCCTAAGTACGACAAAAGTTGGGTGATAAGTGATTTAGTGCATCACACATGTGTTATTCCCAGTATCCCTCAAGATCATGGCAACCTTTCGTCCACGCTTATTGCTCGGTTGTTTTACACCGAGATAGTGGAGTGAAAAGCGATGGAAGTGAAGGCTATCCAGACAAAAGTGTTCGGCAGGTTGAACTATAAGATTTCGTATGGCAAGGCATGGAGGGCTAAACATAGGGCGCTTGAGACAAGATTTGGTTCATATTTTGATGCATATGACTCTGTTGTGCGGCTTCTTCAAACACTGCAGGGGAGGAATCCAGACACATATGTCAACATCCAAGACTTTTTCATGCCAGAATTTCCCACTGTGAAGGTTTTGCATCGGCTGTTCTTCTCTTTCGGTGTCTGCATACAAGCTTTCATTCATTGTCGACCGGTGATTTGTGTAGATGGCACTTTTCTCACCAGCAAGTTCAAGGGTCTGATCCTGACCACTATTGGTCAAGATGGCCAAAATCAAGTTGTCCCACTTGCATTTGCTTTTGTGGAGAGCGAGAACATTGAAAGCTGGACATGGTTCTTCAGGCAATTGAAAATAGCAGTTGTGCAGAATAAGCCGAATGTGTGCATTCTTCATGATAGGCATGCAGGTATATTGAGTGCGATAAAGAAACTGACAAACCCTGGGCCTGATGAACAAACTCCATGGCTTGACTTGCAGAGTCGATGGTGCATGCGTCATCTCGGTGCCAATTTCTTCTCCCAGTTCAGAAATAAGAACCTTATGAATCTTTTCAAAAAACTGTGCAAACAGAATCAGGTATGGAAGTACAATTTGATCCGTCAAAGACTTAATGTGTGCACACAGAGACATGTTAGGGACAGGAAAGCTGCACGAGATGCAGTTGTGAGGGCACAGGTAGCGGCAGTAGCTGCACAGTTAGCAACAGGAACAACTGCCGTGGAGGAAGAATCTGTTGGGCTTTGCGACTTGCCAGGATTTGACCCACCGGGTACTAGGAGAAGGCTTGGGAGGACTATTAAAACATTTGAACAATGGATAGAGCATAAGCCTCTAGAGAGGTGGTCTTTGTTGCATGACACACATGGAGCAAGGTATGGTGTCATGACTACCAACCTCGCTGAAACATATAACTTTGTCCTCAGAGGGAACAGGGCATTGCCACTTACAGCTCTGGTTGAGGGTATTTTCTATGGCACAGTGAAGTATTTCAGAGATAGGTGTGCAAAAGCTGAGATGCATATGATGAACAACCCTAACACACGTTACTGTGAGAGGGTTATGAAGTACATGGATGAAAAGATGGAAAAAGCTATGTCACACACTGTAGTCGCCATCAAAAATCAAGAAAGAAGGTTTGAGGTACGCTTAGCTAACAACAAATTCGGATGTGCAAATGAGATGAGGACCCATGAGGTCAAAATTGGAAATGAAGCCTGGCCAACATGTGAGTGTACATGCAACAAACTAAAGTTGCTACACCTACCTTGCTCGCATGTACTTGCTGCTTGCAGGCAGCTTGGAATGGATGCAATCTCGTTCGTGTCTCCATATTTTCTGAAAGAGGCTGTCCTTAATACCTGGACGGGTGAGTTGCAAGGATTTCGATCAATGGGTAACTTCAACACCGTAAATCCTGTTGAAAGACGGTACTTTCCAGACCCAGCTAATATGCGTACAAGTAGAGGTAGACGACAGTGTCAACGGATCCGGAATCAATGTCTCCTCAGCGCCGAAAGCGTCCCAACCCTGTCTCCTCAGCACCGAAAGTGTCTGAACCTGTCTCCTCAGCGCCGAAAGCGTTTCAATCCCTGTCACCTCACCACCAAAAGCATCCCAATCCTGGTGTCCTCAGCGCCGAAAGTTCGTGAGGCCAATGGTGCATATTTCTTTTTTTTAGCAAAAACTTTTTTTATCCAGTCGGCCTGGCTGTGGCCAATTGGCCCAGTCGGCCAGCCCGTGGCCGACTGCATGTGTACTAGGCCGATAGAACGGTTGCTGGGTTCCAGTCGGCCACGGCTAGGCCGACTGGCATCCTATCGGCCACGGCGTGGCCAACTGGATCCAATCGGCCAGCCCGTGACCAACTGGATCCAGTTGGCCACGCCGTGGCCGAGGGTGTATTATTTATGAAATTTTTTGAAAACGTGCATTATTTCTGATTTTTTTTTAGTAAATATATTATTTTTAAAAAATCTACCAGGTAGTCCTATATAATTTAAAAAATATAGCATAAGGTTTTCTATAAAAATACGGTTGAACAATCACAACGACCGCGACGGATTCCCTTTTAATAGTAGTGAATGATAATAGTTTACCATGGTAAGTTTCTTTTTTTTGTTTTTATACTTAGGTGTTAAAAACATGCATAAATAGTTATATGTCGATGGCAAAATTATTTATTCTTATTTAAAACCATGATAAATTAAGTTATTGTAGCATGAAAATTTTAGCCTATCTAGCATGGTAATATATATTTTTATCGTAGTGTGGCAAATATATTTTTTGGACTTACGTGTTGTTGGCAACGAGTTCTAGAGATATCTCCTTGTACTTGGTGAAACTTGAAGAGAGGTGTAGCTGTAGACGTGCTAATTATACGATTCTTTTAGATTGAGTCCTAATCGGAATTAGTTTCCCAATATTGTTTTGACAGAAGCGCGCTGGTTGTTGAGTTAGGAACGAAGACGACTTGTAGAAGAATTGTTGTGTTTACGTGAGCAGGCCCATATATATCACCGTATCGATCCAATTTGGTTCGCTGCATCGGATTAGTTCCATCATAACCAAACACACAGGACACAGCATCATGGCATCGTGCAGGCCGGCGGCGATCGAATGGGCACTCCCGGCGGATCTCTTGCTTGAGATCATGGCGCACTCCGACATCCACACCCTTGTTCGCTGCACCACGCTATGCAAGCTTCTTAGGCGCGACATACTCGACCCGTTCTTCATCCGCCGCGTTACCCAGCATGGCATCGTGCCTCCGTGCATACTCGTCTACCTTCGAATGCCCGACACCGTGGAGGCTTCGCCGCCGCTCCTTTCTTTGGTCCACCTGGCCACACCTGACGCTGCGTTGTTTTGCAACGACTATTTGTCACCTTTCATGTGTCGCGATGCACATGACATACTCAGGGATTACTCTCCTGTGACATCCCGCGGCGGCCTCATCCTTCTACGTCGACATCACCTCGTTAGCAGCAACATCCCTGACATGTGCGTGTATGACCTCATCACCGGTCATCGCACTTTCCTCCCAAAGCCGTCGGGCATCCCTTACGATAGCTCGGGGTTTCAAAGATTTGTTTTGCTCACGGCGGCGGATGGCATCGGTTGCTCCTTTTGTATATTCGTTGGCAGCCTCGACAGATCATCCAGGGCCAACAACAACACTCCACCCACCATCAGATTCCAGACATTCACGTCATCGACCAACACCTGGGGATCCGTCGTGACCCACGAGGACGTAATCACAAAATTGTCGCTCGAGCTGCTCTTCGATACCATCATCCTCCATGATGGCGTTATCTACTGGTTGACGCACCGTGGTGCCAAGATCCTCACCTACGATGTTCGCACAGCCGAGCCAGGCACGTTGGAGCTCCCCGTCCATGACCCTGCCACTCCCAACATCCAAGGAGAACTCCACCTGAGCTCCTACACCTCACCGGATGGGCGCAAGCTACTAAGGCTATTTGTCTTAGTTGGGTTCACAATCTCTGTGTGGCATCATCTCCCACATGGTAGGTGGGCTCTAGAAACTATGATCGACATCAAGGAGAAGCTACGGTCACTTGTCCCTGTTGCCCCTTTCGACCAGCCTCCCAAGATTTGGTTTAAATTCTCTAGCGAGAGAAGCAACGCTGTGTTGATGCATATGTATACAACTCATTTGACCATTTTTCTTGACCTAGAGACAGAGGAGATGCACATGACAAGCTCGACTCCATCATCCATGCTCTTGGAGATCGATATGCCTTCTCGACTGCAAGGCTTGAAAACATTTTCCTGACTAGCTAGCTAATTAAGCCTTATGTGGTCACTATGTTGTGTGTAATGCAAACATCAAACTGTGATCACGCTATGTGGTTTTTTATAAGTATCTATTCCCCGTATCACTTGTCAATAGTTATTCTTAAGTCGTGATTTTTTAGGTTGACTTTTTATAGCTAATTAAGTGATCTTTCTTTTTTTTCATTGCTTATTTTCATGCACTACTTGCAACTTATGTTCCACGCACATAACTAAAGTTGCGGTTATACGTAGTCTTGGACTCTTGGGCCGAGTTCTTACGGCGACTTATGCATAAGCTGCACCCTTTGCAACTTATTCTACGAACTTTCTTCAATATTTCTTGGAACTTATAAACTAGTTAGAGGTTAAACTTAAAAGCCCCAAGAAATATTGAGGGCGGCTTATAGAGTAAGTTTGAGAGGAGGCAATTTATTTTATAAGCCACGGAAAGAAATAGGCCTTGTTCTAGTTGAAGCATACTGACCGTTCATGTTAACAGATCTCACCAAAAGCACTTCAATTTACGTTGATTCAACCTTCGATCTCCTCCACTTATAGATAAAACCCTACAATCTCCTCAGCTTTAGAAAAACCCTATATCCATTGTTTGAATTGTTTTGCTTAACAAGCAAGCAAGCAATGCATGTGCTGAAAGGAAGACAACAAAGACCGGGTTGGAACCGATGATAAGAAATAACAAAAGCTACTACGTACAAAAGACTTTTTTGCCAGATCCCATCCCATGCATATGCTTTTTTGCTTTATGTGCTTTACACTCCATCACCATTCACCGATGGTTCATTGTGATGTGTAGCCACGACGGATTACCACCACCGAATCAACTTTGGTTTTATATATATATGCTTTGCTTTGCTTCCCTGGAGCCCAAACAAAAACCCCACTTCATTCATACCTCAAAATCCCCTGCCCTCCTCCCATTCCCGACCATATTCATTTCCTTCTAACTTCCTCCTTGCCGGCCAGGGCTCGCTCCTTACCGGCGGGTGGGATGGCGTCTTCCTCCTCCAGCGACCGCGAGGTTGCCGGCGAGTCCATTTTGGAAAGCGAGGACGTCCCCTCCTCGCTCGTTGACGTAGTCCCCATCCTCCGGGTCGCCAACGAGGTCGAGGCCAGCAACCCACGCGTCACTTACTTATGTATGTGTTGTGTCCTCTCTTAGTAAGTTTATTTACACATTCATTCATTTCCTCGCTGCTTGTTAATTTTCCTCCTCGCACCTCTACTCGATCTAGTATTACTACACTGAGTGGTCAGTAGTCAGTACTCATCAGTGAACTTGTGTATTCCCTTACCAAGGCATATGCAGTCTACACCACTTACTTAGTCGATTGGCTAGTCTATTACTTTCTCATAAACTAATATAATTAAGATGTTTTAGATCATTATTTTAATGATATAAAATATCTTATATTTACGAACGGAGGGATTACTGTATTATATTCTTCTTCCTCACGGTACAGGAATTGAGAATTGATTATGTCTCATACTCTCATGTCTTCTTGCTAGGTCGATTCTATGCCTTAGAGAAGGCCCGTTGCCTCGACCCGAGCTCTAGTGGCCGTGGTGTCCATCGGTTTAAGACCGCGCTCCTGCAGAGGCTACAAAGGGTACATATTACATATATACATACAACACACATACGACTAAGTCCTCAATCCACATATATAGGCCTATATATGCGATTTGTTTTAGCTAGCATCATGCACCATATACACATCAAGTGCTTGATATAATTACTAGCTTATGATGCTTAGGAAAACGATACCACGCTGAAGGGAAGGGTTAAGACGAGCGATGCCAGAGAAATGCAGAGTTTCTACCAACACTACTACAAGAAGCACATCCAATCGCTCCAAAATGCCGTCCCTGAAGCTGATCACCGGTGAGCGCATGCAATGCATGTCACCCATCTTTAGTTCTCCTCCTGAAAAGATGGCGAAAAAACCCGGCCTCTGCGTCCATGATGCTTCTTTTCTAGTGCTGCTGACTTATTCACGGATTTGATTTTTCGTTTGCTCAGTGCTCAGCTCACGAAGGCGTATCAGACTGCAGCGGTATTGTTCGAGGTCGTAAACCACATCACCGTAAATCAAATTGACGTTGATCAGGCGGTAGACTCGATGCCTTCTCTTCTCTTTTGTCACACTGCACTTGTTATGTTTCCTCACAACAACACATACACACACAAAAATAAAACATTACTACTGATTTACGTTGTCTAGAAAAAATAGTTGGTCACATTCACCTCCCCTCCATGATTGCTGCAGATTTTGGAAACACTCAACCAAAACCAAGTCGAGGAAAAGGAAAAGTTGTATATTCCTGAGGTTCCCAACTCCTTCCTGATCAGGAAAACAAAAAGTTCACTATGAGTTTAATTATCATAACTTTAGCGAGATGTTAACATTATTACAGCATGGCTTATGCTGCTTTTATTATTACATGTAGATCGAAGACGCTATTCACACCCTTAGGAACACAAGTGGGTTGCCATGGCCCAAGAACCACGAAAAGAAGGCCGATGCGGATCTTCTTGAATGGCTCCAGGCCATGTTTGGGTTTCAGGTTATCACAATTTGGTGACTCTTTACCTTTTGCATTCGTATCAAACATATTCATGTTGATAATTTGGTTGTGAGATCTGATGCATCAATGCTCTCTAACTTCAACAATCACTCTGCAGAAAGATAATGTGTCCAAACAAAGAAAACATCTCATACTCTTGCTTGCCAACATGCATATAAGGCAGATTTCCAAACCTGAACAACAACCAAAGGTACCACCTTTTACAACCTACAGATGTATGATGTGTGTGTGCACTGCACATAGACCCTTGTGGAATGGTATCATATTTACACATTTCCTTTTCGGCAATGTTTTCAGTTAGATGACCATTTGTTGGATATAGCAATGAACAAGCTATTCAAGAACTACCGGAGATGGTGCAAGTACCTTGGTCGCAAAACCAGCCTATGGTATGATGTTCAACCGCGAGTGGTCCACTAATTAATCCCTTGCTCCCCTAATTAGTTTATCATTATGTTTTTAGGCTGCCAGCAATTCAACGAGAAGTACAACAGCGTAAGCTTCTCTATATGGGCCTTTATCTGCTCATATGGGGCGAGGCGGCTAACTTGCGGTTTATGCCTGAGTGTATTTGCTACCTCTATCATCATGTATGGTCAATTCCTTTCTACACATGATCTTTTTACTAAGCTGACTAACTGGGTATTAAAGTCTTAATGGAGTTCAAGTTCCTAATTTGATTTCCTGGTTACAACGAAAATGATGCAAAGGCTAGTAGTCATCACCAAAATAATTGGTGTTTGTTTGGACGCCACCAATAGTTTGTCATGCCAATGACCCTTTGCAAACTCTAGTAGTCTAGTTCAGTTTCTTGCCTACATTAGCTAACTCATGGGTAAGCAAAATTGTCTATTCAAACTAGCAGTCTATCTCGAATCAAACCATAGATTACGTACCTACAAATTAAAGTATATATGTCAGTGCGACATTAGGTAAAGAGTGTCTTCTACGTGCATGCATGGCCGGCTTCACTGGTTATTCCATTCCCAGTAGCCAAGACAGTTTAGGTGAAAGGTCTTTGATAATTTTCATGAAAAAAAAGGCTTTGAATTTAGCTGCATTATACCCCAGGGTTAAAAGTTTCAACGAAATTTCCAAAATTTCAGATTTTTTGGCGCGGTCCGAAATATCTTTAACCCCGAAATTTTGAGTCAGATTCAAACTAATTTTAAAATAAATTTAAATTAGGTTAAAATAATTTAAATTAAGTGAAACAATAAATAAAAAATCCAGAATAATTTCTAAAATATTCGAAATTTCCAAAAATTTGCATATTCTGTGAGGTGTGGAAATTTTCTGTGTTTATTGCCCTATCATACTTTTTCGCTGGTACCTATAGCAATTGGGTAGTTGTAGTCATAAACATGGTGATTGGTAGGTCAAAAAGTGTTTCATTGCCAAGGCTGTTTGTTGGTTGATTGACTGACTTGGGGCATTGCTGTATTTCTAGGCCATGGCTCTTCTGATGAGATGATTATTTGCAATTAAAAGTATTTGCTTGTTCCGTTGCAGATGGCTTTTGAATTGTACGGTGTGTTGGCTGGAAATGTGAGCCCAACAACTGGTGAAACTGTTAGACCAGCCTATGGTGGCGAAGAAAAAGCCTTCCTCAAGAAAGTTGTGACTCCAATTTCAAAAATCATAGAGACGGTATCCTTCTTTATTTCCATGCTCATGTTTTAATTTCAAGCACAGTGAACTTATATCCTTTGGGATTTTACATAGGACGATGTTGAGAGGAACAAGGCAATACAACTGAAACATTCACATCGGAGTAATTACGATGATCTCAATGCATACTTTTGGTAATTACGGTGAAATTTGTTTTATTCCTTGCAATTTTTTGAGCCAGTAAGCCGATGCTGATTTTACATTGCTTATCAGGTCAAGCGATTGTTTCCGATTAGGATGGCCAATGAGAGCCGATGCTGAATTTTTCAAGAAGAGATGCGACCTGTGTGAGTTGTGCTCTTCTTCCAAACCACAAGTGTGTTTGCATGCGCGCTTCGTCTTGGAAAAATCTAGGTCTTGGGTCCGACAGGCGCGGCGGTGGTGGTGGAGGGGAGGAGGCTCACCGGAATTTGTATGGTCGTTGAAAATTAGTGATGGACCAGTGAGTGAAGTGCAGTACCACTTGCTTGGCAACAAATGACTACTATCTTTATTAATTCATGCCCGTGTGTAATAGAGTATATATACTCCACGCCCATGTCGTAGGTGATGGATGTTGATAAGTTTCTAATGGTTACTTTTTGTGAGAAAATAGTAGAAAAATAGATATATTTTACACTACATTATCGTACTACATAATTTAAGGTGACAATTGGCTCATGCATAATGAGAGAAACACTCCGTTCTTCCATAGAGCCTGTACATCTAGAAAAATTACAATAAAAAATTTGACGGTTTTTTAAATTGGCAGCGAGATATGGTTGAGATAAATGAACTCATAACTGCTTATTTACTAACCTTTTTACATCAAAAGGTTCTAGCACCAGACCGGGAGGTGTTATCTCGTGTGTGTCAAAGGATTTCCAATGAAACGAATGTTACTCTATTTGCACCATATACTATTAAGGAGGTACGGAAGGCTCTTTTTGAATTGGGCCGGGGATCCTAAGGTACTTGCATGGATGAGTTCCATCCTATTTTTTACAAATATATATTTGGTCCATGATCAATGATGATCTAGTGGATCGGGTCCTTAATGTTGCGAATTCTTGCATTATGTCACTAGCATGGAATGACACAATGTAATGATCTCAAAAGTGCACACTCATGAGAAGGTAACCCAGTTAAAACCTATCAGTTTATGAAATATCGAGTATAAGTCATATTCAAGATGATGGCTACTCGGTGAAAGGTGATTCTCCCTAATATCATAAGCCGCACTCATAGTGCATTTGTTCTGGGGAGTTTCACCGCACATAAAATTTTTGGTGCTTATGAGAGACTTCGGTCTATTAACATTAAAAGGGGGAAGAAGTTTTGTGCATAATGAAACTATATACACAATCAAAGCATTGAATTGGTTTTTCCAGGAGCAATTTTGCTGAAATGGTTTCTAGCTAATTGGGTTAAGCTTGTTATGATGTGTGAGACATCAGCAAGGTATAGGGTACGATTCAACTATATGGAGAATCCTACAAGCTTCAGACCAAAAAGACTACTTCGACATGGGGGATCTCTCCCCCTATATTTGTTTCCTTTGTACGAAGGGTCTATCGGGATTGTTGAATCATGCAGAATATTTGGTAATTATTCTTTGATCTTTTTGAAAGCCAACTCCTTGATTGTTACATGTTTGAAGTCTATCATGGATGCTTATTTTTGGTCTCTAGACAGTTGGTGAGTGTTATCCAATCAACTATCTTTTTTCGGCCCCAATAGTCATGTTAACATTAAGGTGCAAGTTTGTTCTATGTTTAATATTATTACAGAGGCCTTGGGAGAAATACCTAGCCTCCTAGCAATGGTAGAGTTGGATAAAAGTGACTACTTCAAGTATTTGGGTGAATCTCTAATCTTGGTCATCTAAGATAGGTCATTTTGTGAGGGTTTTTTCCACCTTATGGTATTGTTAGTTTATCATTCTCCCACAAGCTAGTGCACATAAAATGGCCCCATGAAGAAGGATTTCAATTTATGAGCCTTTTATATATATATTTTCAACTAAGGCCATATGGCTTGAAATCCATGCAAAAGCATGTGACCATGTCATAAGCATATGGCTTGAAATCCATGCATGTTCATACTAGATAGGCCATTTTGTGAAGGGTTTTTTCAAACTTGTGGTATTTCTAGTTATCATTTTCCCCACAATCTAGTTAGCGAAAAAGAATCATGCTCTTACAATAGCAATGCTAGGAGCTTAGTAATTGACATTTACATGTACATAAACTATCTATAATATAACCATCATTCATTTCACATGTTTATCGACGTTGCACATCCAAACATAAAACCGAGGATGAAAATAAACTATCGGCTATTTCTATCCCCCGTCGTCCAGTCAAACATACAACCGAGGGTGAAAATCAACCGTCGGGTATTGCTACGCGCCGTCGGCTATTTTCACTCATAGTCCAGAGTTTTGTTTTGACATTTCGCTATTATATTTCACCGTCGGATATTACATGTAATCCCCATGGGTACAACCATCACCGTGGGATATTATAATGAACCGTCGGGCATTACATTGGATATTCGAGGGTTGTGTTTTACCCGTAGGGAAATGTAGTACACAGTCGGTTATTAGCAGTCATACTCGTGAGTTGACAAAAACCTTCGCCCACTACCACCATTGTCGATTACTACTATAAAAGCCGAAGGCCCGTCGGCTATTATATTTTACCGTCGGAAATATGGGGATTTCTAGTAGTGTCATATCCTATTACCCTCCATTCCATAGGAATCTAAACATTGGCTCAAACCTCATTTTATTTGTCCTTTGAGAAAGGCATTGCATTTATACTCTCTCTCTCTACTGTTTCTCCTAAAATTCCATCCACAAATACATCTATAAAATGAGTTCTTCTCTGGTGATTGGCAAGTACTTCTCAGTACTTCCGTTAGAATAATTTCTGTCCATTGATCATCCTGTGTGATTTATCCAGTAGGGAATTTATAGGACATGGCATCTCAACCCTACGTTTCTAAATTCCTGCAATCCAAAGAATCCCTGCTAGTAGTTTGATCCCACGCGTGTTGTAAAATAAACCGAAATCAACGATAGCAAAAGTACTGTTGTGAACAAATAAAACCATATGAAGAAAGGTACAGTACGTAGTAATTAGCACCAAACTGCAAAACACCATATCCAACAATATATTTCACACAGCAGGTCAGCGGCTATGATCTGTTGCACTTGCACATAAATATTAAGAAAAATCAAACAACCGTATTGCAGTCTGGTAATCCCCTATCTATTTCTTACACATGGAATATGGAAGGTAGCCTAACTGAATTCAGTCATCTCATCTCATCTCATCTCGTCTCATTCAGCACAGCACTCGTCCAGCCATGGCAGTCAGGCAGGCTTGGGTTCCGGCCCCTGCTGAACATCGAATCATATTCATGTGAGCAAGACAAGATATACATACATTCATATGATAATAGATCGGGCAATTGGTTGAGGTGGTCGATAAGCAAATTAATAACCTACATGTACCTGAGTCGTCGTCGATGGGCGTGGGCGGTGGCGGTGGGACGTAGACGTAGCCGAAGAAGTGCCTGACGCGGATGGTAGGCGGTTCGTCCTCGAGCTCGTCGTGAAGCTTTCGCAGGATGTGGACGAGGGCGCCCAAGTTGGCAGCGCCCCGACGGGCGTCGTGAGCCGCCGCGGAGCAAGCTCCATGGGACGGCGTGGGCACGGCGAGGAAGTCGTCCACGTCGGAGAAGACAGCCTCCAGCTCCGACCGTGCGCGGGACAGCCCGCAGACGGCGTGGTCGACGGCTTCCTGGACGTTGGCGACCCATCGCGGGCGCGGGTCCCGCCCCGTGAAGGACTGCATCACCTCCTTGGACGGCCGGGAGCCCAGCAGCAGGTCGAGTCCCCGCTTGGCATCGACGAGGACGCCCCGGTTGGGGCTTAGGGCGGCGACAGGAGCAGGGGCGGCGGTGGCGGCCGGCCGGGGATCCTCGGTGCGAAGGGCGGCGACGCGGTCGCGCGCGATGCCGCGGGCAAACGCGGCGGAGGCCCCGTAGTCGGCGGCCCCCTCGAGTTCATCCGCCGCATGCTCCAGCGTCCCCCGGGCCTCCTCCGCGCCGGCGATCATCCAGGAAATGATTGGGAATAAGGCATACCAAGTATGCGGCTCCATGGCCGCCTCGCTCTCTCTTCTACGGATGATCGGCCGGAAAGCTGGCGGCTGGGGCTTTGGATTTGGTTTGAAGTTTGAACTTTGAACCAAGCTAGAACGAGCGGGCGGGGTTAAAAAACCATCTTCTTTTGCTTGGTGGGTCCCGATCTGTCAGCAACGCGGTAATAATTGATTTATTTTTGTGGTTTATAGGTACATTTCTTTCCATTTTAGTTTAGCGTTCCCTAGCTATATATTTTGAGCGTTTTCTTTCCTTTTGAGGGGTCCTTTTCTTTCTCTTTGAAGAAACGCGAGGGGAAGGTTTAATAGGATTTGCTGGCCTTGGTGGGTCCGGACTGTTAGCAAAGCCGCGTCGACACCCTGTTCACCGATGCCGCTCATCAGAGCCGCGCCGCCTCTATCAGCGACCGACGTGGCCCCACGGGTTGTCTCTGGTTCCGCCGACTTCATCGCCGTCCACCTTTTCGTCTTCGTCCAGCACCAGCTCATCGTCATCTTCCCCGACCACTTCATCTAGATTCGGCAACTCCGGCATCTCCACCCTCGGCACCTTCTACCCCCCCCCCTGGCCGAGTTGCGCTGCAACCGTCGTCGAGCCCTTCTCTGATGTTCCCTCCGACATGGCGTACAACTCCTACAGGTCCTCGTCTACGCGTGCCCGGTACTGGCAACACCAACGTGTGCCTTCATCTACGACGTTTTCCCGGGCCTGGCAAAGCAGTAATAATCCATTTCCTTTATTTATAAAGATTCGCCAAAAGAACATAGCATCCCAAAACATAATAAAACTTACATCAATGTTCCTGAACCATCGAAAAAACCACAATCACCGTTAGAATGAGTCATCCGATGCGCCGCTCTCGCACCAGTGCTGGCCTAACTTTGTCAATGACAAATAGTAAGTCCTCGTCCATGTGGCCGTAAGAATCAGTGCTTCGAAGCGGGAATCATTGTCGTCGAACCCTTTCATTGACCCAGAAAAACTTGATATCAAATCCTTGTCGCCGTGTATGAATGTCGAGAAACCCTAACCTCGCCGCCCCGAAGAGACGGCGCAAATATATGATAGATCTCCATCTTATCCATCCTGACAAACGACCTCGAGGGGGATCGGGGCATGGAAGACCAACTTTTATACCAAGCACCGCCATACACTGGAATGCCGCTCGGGGCTAAAATTCTAAGCTATCTACTAGCTAGAGTCGAGGCATCATTATTCCTCTTCCCGCCATTGCTGCCGGAGCGGAAAGCAGAGGTGAATATGTGGGCTTGCCAGTGAAGACCAAGGGGAGGAAGTATTCACCCTATTGACCTTGCGAGCGGGGAAATAATGAAAGAGTTTAACAATATGTACTTCTCAGGGAATCTCCAATGGTCGATATATTGTACCGGACGTGCCGCATCATCGGGCAAACAGGATGTTACACCAACCTCAGGGACCAAGGTTAGGGCCTTAGAGCGGAGTCACCTCACTGTACGAGGAGCCCCTCTTTCCAGAACGTCTTGGCGGCCACGTCGAGGACTTCATGTCCTATTAGGACTATAGGCTAGTTCAAACTTGTTACCCGATGTTCAAACTATGTTCAAAACTCCATGAACATAGTTTATGTGCTTAGATCACGATAAACATTGGCGCAAAGTTTGATATGGAATCCCTCCAAGGAGAAGTGGCGATAGGTAGCAAGGGAAGTTTCCACGCAACAGGAAATAACAAGATCGAGTATTGCTTCACACTACGCCAAAATCGCTAGTTGCCTACGGCCGAAGCTATGCCGACGGCCACCGTCGGCATAGATGGAGGTATGCCGACGGCTTTTATTTTGTCGTCGGCAAAGAAAAGTCGTAGGCATACCTCCATCTATGCCGACGGTGGCCGTCGGCATAGCTTCGGCCGTCGGCAACCAGGGCCACAGCCGTCGGCGTATGTGCCACGTGGCACATGAGATACCGGCCGGCTAACGGCGTTGGAGCTATGCCGACGGCTTTACCGTCGGCAACATTTTTTTATTATTTTAATTAAATGTTTTCTCAATATTCAATTTTATTTATCTAAATTTTAACATATGCAAATTATATATTAATTTGGGGTAGAATTTTCCATAGATTATGAATATACACTTTGTTTTTGTATATGGATATGTTAAAAATGCAAAATAATGTACTTTTTCAAATAGGTCCTTATAGTTTATGAAAATCACAAGTAATTCATACATGCATGGATTTTGACAAATTTTATATGTTTATGGATCAGAATCTTGCAAGGGTTCTCTTGGAATACTATATTTTCAAATTTACATAGATTAAAATAATAGAATAAGCATTTAGTGTTTACGTCGAAACGAGCAAAACGCGAGGCAATCTTAGGCATGACCGGTGATAGCTAGGGGTGGAATCTTGCAAACCTCTTGGTAGATCTCTTATTAAATGAGTACTTGTGCACCTAGAAATGATTTTTTGAAAAAATAAAGAGCAAACTATAAAGCACTTGTAGTTCAAATTTCACCCCGTTCCAGCTGAATCGGCGGCAATTTGTCTTTTTCAGCAGAGGTGTACAAGAAACATTTTACATGGAAAGTTTGGACAATTGTTAATAAAATATGGTCTAGTATATTACAAAAATGTATTGGTTCAAATTTACATCAAATATTTGGTAGATCCTTCACAAAAAGACCTTACTTTCGGCACTCCGAAAATGAAAAATGAAATTTTCGTGCAACGAAAATGAAAATTTCCTTTGGAAAACTTGTTGGCCATTCAAATGTACACACATATGAAAAATATGAGATCATTTGGTAAAACTATCCTTTGAAATTAGCACTAACATCGGCCATTTGGCTTGAAAGCCATGAACCTTCATACTCGATAGCCCATTTTGAGAAGACTTTTTTAATAGATTTGCATTATTCCAAGTTTGTTGGTTTGTATGGTTACTAGGACATAAATTAGGATGCAACGCAAATGTTTTACATTTTTTTGATTTTTTTTGTATTGTTTAAGCACCGATTTCAAAATGCGGTCAAAATGGGAGAGGGGGGCATGTCCGGTGATAGCTAGGTGTGGAATCTTGCAAACCTCTTAGTATATCTCTGATTAAATGAGTACTTGTGCATATAGAAATGATTTTTTGAAAAAATAAATAGCAAACTATAAAGCACTTGTAGTTCAAATTTCACCCCGTTCCAGCTGAATCGACGGCAATTTGTCTTTTTCAGCAGAGGTGTACAAGAAACATTTTACATGGAAAGTTTGGACAATTGTTAATAAAATATGGTCTAGTATATTACAAAAATGTATTGGTTCAAATTTACATCAAATATTTGGTAGATCCTTCACAAAAAGACCTTACTTTCGGCACTCCGAAAAGGAAAAATGAAATTTTCGTGCAACGAAAATGAAAATTTCCTTTGGAAAACTTGTTGGCCATTCAAATATACACACATATGCAAAATATGAGATCATTTGGTAAAACTATCCTTTGAAATTAGCACTAACATCGGCCATTTGGCTTGAAAGCCATGAACCTTCATACTCGATAACCCATTTTGAGAAGACTTTTTTAATAGATTTGCATTATTCCAAGTTTGTTGGTTTGTATGGTTACTAGGACATAAAATAGGATGCAGCGCAAGGACCACCACGACGGGCCGCTACGGCCACGTCATGGCGGCCACGACGGGGAGGCACTACGGCGGGCGGCACCACGACGGGGCGACCACGACCACGGCAGGGCAACCACGGCCGGGCGCACTGGCCACCACGACGGGCGGCCACGGCGGCACTACGGTGGCTGTCATGGCCACGGCGGGGCGACACTACAGCGGCCGGCGCGACCATGCCACGGCGGGGTGGCTCCTCTACGGCTGGCCCATGTTAATTAAAAAAAGAAAAATATATGTATGTGCTTTGTTAAAAGAAAAAAAAAACTATAGCTGGGCGTATTTTATTGTGGCTAGGCCCTCGGCAAAGCACATATGGGGGAGCAACCAGAGGGCGCCACGTGGAGGAGCTATGCCGACGGCAACCTCGTCGGCATAGATAAGGTGTTGCCGACGGCAATACCCTCGGCAAAGGAGATGGCCAGGAGCAGTGAGGAACTGACACGTGGCGGAAACGGCGCTCGACGGACGTGCCGTCTGTGTTGTTTGCCGACGAGAAAGGGATGCCGACGGCCAGGGAAAATCCGTCGGCATAGCTTGGTTGCCGACGGATTTTAGTATGCCGACGGCCTTCTGAGCTGTGCCGATGAAATCGTCCCCGACGGCCGTATGCCGACGGCCACCGTCGGCATAGCCACCGTCGGCATAGCTTATACCGACGGTTTTCGGGGCTATGCCGACGGCAAAAGCCATCGGCAACTAGGCGGTTTGGTGTAGTGTCAACGTCCTGGGAGAAGAAGCCATGATACTAAGGTATGGCCTCAATTTGCCCCTATCCATAATCAAGTTGCAATAGGGTTGTTTTCAACTTTGATAACCTCGACATAATGAAAACTATGAGAGGGGGTGGTACCTTTGGTGTGGTTGTTGTTATATTCAAAGATTGTTATGATATGTCGGGCAAATTTGCATATGTTACTTTTGAGGATTGTCCCCTGAGGACAAATGCGTTAGTACATGAACTGGCTACACTGGCCCTAGTTTTTTGGATGGATGATGTCCCCATGCTATAATCTCTTTGTTTGTCTTTTTCTTAATGCACCCTTTTTCTTGTCAATGCTGCACTCTTATTAGTAAAGGGGGATATATAAAAAGTGTAGAAAAACATACAAGGCCTGCTTCAGAACACCGTAAGTAGAATAAAATCACTATCATTTATTCGTGTGGAAGATGGCTTAACTTTTCAATGTTACTCTTCTCATTGTTAGCACCAATAGTTAACTTCTTATCTAAGCATGCACAATCACCACTCCGGGAATCTCCACTCCCCCAATTTTTACTCAAACATGTTGCTTCTCTAGAAGATCATAAGAGGTTAGATGACTGCATACCCAAAAAATAGTGACAAACGCAGTTTGTATCCTAGTTTGGATTGAGTCTAATTTTTTTGCTCTCCCTGGTATATAGAACACAATAATTACAATCTAAGCAAGATGATTTGTGTTCCTAAACGATTATTCATCCTTATTTTGAAGGCATATATGCATTGCTGGTAATGTACATCGAATGATTTCCAACACTAGTGAAGCAATCGAGACTTGTGTTTTCCGTGGAGAAATAGAGCGCATCAGTATAAAATGAGGTACTATATATGTCAACATGGTATTGAGGGAGAACATAAAACATTTTTGAAATGGACATGGCCTAGAGAATTCCTTCATAAAATACAATACATGGTAAAATAATTGATTCGACAGTGATAAACAATATATATATATATGCACAATTAACGAGAATGCATATATACATATCGTTTGTGGCAAAAAAAAACTGATCAATGCCATTGAGGCTGAAGAGATGATCTGTCTGGTTAATAACCTATGCATACTAGAGAAACACACGCGGCAACACAAGACAAAGCTAACCAGGGTTTAATATGGACTTGGTTGGACATCCCTAAATTATATGTGCCTCTCCTAATTAAGACGATTCCATGCTTTTTCTGTTGGCCTTCTTTAGATTGAAGGAATTTCATTGCAGTTTGTAGGGCTCCTATTCATATGGATTTTTTTTCTATGGAAGCTCTTTGGATTGTAGGAATGGGTTCAGCAAATTCCTATGGAGCTCATTCCTATACCCTCAATTTCATAGGAATCTAAACATTGGCTAAAACCTCATTTATAATTCCTTTGAGAAATCCAATGCACTTACACTTTCTCTCTCTGCTGATCTTTCCCCACGATTCTCTAGATTTCCACCCAAAAACACATGTTATAAAATTCATGTGTTGTGTTTTGAAATCCTGTAGGAATTTTTATATAAGACATGGCACCCCAATCCTACGCTTCTAAATTCCTGCAATCCAAGAAAGTCCTATAGTAGTTTCATCCCCGTTGCAAAAAGAACTGAAACCAAGCATGCAGCTAGTGAAATAAAAATAATTGGAGACACCATATCCAGTAATGTATTTCACACAGCTGACATAAAAAGGAAAAATCACATAGATCGAAATCCAATCAACCATGTCGCTCGCAGTCTGGTAATTCCATCAGATGTCTCCCAATGATCATTCAACCATGCATGTTTGGTACACATGGAATATGGAAGCAAGCCTAGCTAACATATACTATAATTCAGTCTCATCATATTCAGCAGTCGTCCAAGATCAGTCTTGTGCTAGCTGAAGGTGGAATCATGCATGAGCAAGACAAAATATGCATACGGTATTTGATCGATAGAGGCCGGGGATTTCTTTCCAAGAAAAAAAATGATGGAGGGGATCGATAAACAAATTAATAAGCTGTGCCGTCGTCGACGTAGACGTAGCCGAAGAACTGCCTGACGCGGACGTTAGGAGGTTCGTCCTCGAGCTCGTCGTGAAGCTTCTCCAGGATTTCGAGGAGGACGAGCAAGTTGGCAGCGCCCCGACGGGCGTGTGGAGCGGCCGCGACGCATGCTCCCTGGGCAGCTCCATGCAGGGACGGCGTGGGCACGGCGAGGAAGTCGTCGACGTCGGAGAAGACGGCCATGAGCTCGGAGCGTGCGCGGGTGAGCCCGCAGACGGCGTGGTCGACGGCTTCCTGGACGTTGGCGACCCACCGTCTGGGGTCCTGCCCCGTGAAGGAGCGCATGCCGGCCTTGGACGGCGGAGACCCCAGCAGCAGGTCGAGACCCCTCTTGAGGTTCACAAGAGCGCCGCGGTTGGGGCGCAGGGCGGCGACAGGGACAGGGACGGTGGCCGGCAGGAGGTCCTCCGTGCGGAGGGCGGCGACGCGGTGGCGGGCGATGTCGAGTACGCGTCGGGCAAACCCGTCGCTGGGGTCCTGGGCGGCCCCCTGGAGCTCATAGTCGGCATGGTCGAGCCTCCCCCAGGCCTCCTTGGCGCCGGCGATCATCCAGCAAAGGATGGGGAACAGGGAGCACCACGCATGATCATCCTCCATTTGGTTTTGGGTTTTGGGTTTTGGGTTTGAACGAAGAAGAACGAGCGGGCAGGGCAGGGGGTTAAAAAGCTTCTTCTTTTGCTGGCTTCCAGTTAATGGGTCCCCATCTGTCAGCGACGCGGTAATAATTTCTATCCGTTTTGTTTTAGGGTACCCTAATTAATTTACCCTTTCTCTGTGGCTGTGGCAGTAATATTTTGATTTGAACTTTGAACGATTGACAGGGCGGGGTAGGTACGGTAGGTAGGTAGGTTAAACATATCTTGTAGGATTCGCTGGCTTGGTAGAGGTCCGAGATGACAGCAATGCGGTAATATTTTCTTTCCTTTTTCTCCTTCAAACACAAATGCATTTCCCTTTTGTGCCCGCCAGAAACTGGTTAATTTGAGCATATCTCTTCCCTTCAACAAATCGATATATATATATATATATTCTCCATAAATAAACAATATATTCTACTTAATTACAGCAGAAACAGAAGCCAAAGACTACACAATCTAATTGGATTCCTCCTTCCCATGGCTTCCCCGAGATGAACGTAGTAGATGGGGAGCTTTGGCGAAATATATCTTTAAAAAATCGAGCAGCAAGTGACATTTGCCCATCTTTTGTACAAGCTTCTGCTCTGATCGTTAAAGGTATACAAAATCCAGCGATCATTGAGGTTCTTGTTGGATATATGCTCTAGAGGCAAATAATATATGATTATTCCAATATATCTAAGCAAGTTCATAATCAGTTTCATACCATGCTAGAACTGCGTCAGTGAAACAATGATGCAGGTGTGGTATAGAAACCCCCAGCGTTCCTAGTTAGCCTCTACATCGATAACTAGTTCATGGTCAACATGATGATCGTGGTTTCGCGATCATGGACAATTAAGTCTCTTGACTATGAGGTCACCTCACTGGTTAAGTGACGTGGTGAACATTACCCAAAGAAAGCATTACAGCATGATCAAATCTTATGAAGGTTCAGTGTTGTAATTACAGAACGTGGTAGACCGTTCCTTTGACCGTGAGTACGTGCATAATCACTGTCTTCCCGGATGCTTTGACTTACATCCCACCACCTGACTGAAATATGCGGGTCATAACGGTTGTATCTTAGGTATTCCGTGGAGATATGTTGAGGAGTATTGTTTACAAGAGCGGGATTTGTCAATCCATATGATGGATAGATACTCAGGGCCCACTCGGTGAGATTCCATCCATAAAGCTGCGCAGCGTGTGACTAGGTCACGGGGATGAATATCACAGGAACGAGTGAATAAGGATTTGTTCGGAACGAGGTTGAACCAGACATAGGATGTCATTGATCGAATCACGGAACAATCCAGTATCGCTGACAAAGGGAATGCTATACAGCGTAAGGTCCAATCGGTGTTGATATCTGGAATGCACAGGGGTCATCATGGGCATCCAGGTCCCGCTGATGATCATTGACTGTTGCCTCTGCTCGGTCATGACTGGAGTGTTCTCGGACCGTAGGGTAACACACTTAAGGGCTCGATGAAATCGGAGACCTTTTCGGAACCATCGGAGCAACCAGAGAATAAAGGAGACAATATCGGAGGAGTACCGTATTGAACCGAAACAAGTTCGGAGTGAGCCGGAAGTGTTTCCGGAGCACCGGGAGATGAAATAATATGTTTTAGTTATTAATTAATTGAATTAATAATTAAAATCATTTTATTTCTAATTAATATGTGCTATGGGCCTTAGTGGAGAAAAAGGCCCATTAAGGAATTAAAGGGAAAAAAAGAAAAGAAAAAGGGGGGGAGGCGCCATGGGCCCTAGGGCCCATGAGGGGTGCGCCCCCTCTCCCCCCTTGGCCGGCCAACTCCCCCCTAGCAAAGGGTTTAGTCCCACATTGCTAGGGGAGGAGGGTTGACTCCCTTCCCCAGCCTATATATAGATGGGCAGGGTGCACATAATTAATACACAGAAATTCGTGAGAAAATAAATATAACTCCGAATTGAGATCGGATTTCTCCGGTCTTTTCCCCTCTCTGGTCTCTTCCACGGTGGGCTCCCTAGTGTGAGCCTGTAGTGGGATTGATACCTCTCTGCTAGAATCGGAGGCCGTCGTGCTGCCGAAGCTCCGTCCGGAGGTCTGCTTCCGCCCCCTCCGCTGGATCGGAGAACGGAGGTCGTCATCGAGTCTCGTATGTGTGCGAGTACTACGAGGTGCTGCACGTGTGGCACTACACCCATCCGGGTGCTCAACACAGCCAGGGGGCTGTGAAACTTGATCGGCTACATCAACCACGTTTGCGGGAACGTTTCCCGCGCAACGGACTACACCCCGAGGTATGTTATTTCCGCACTACTGTCCGTTACGGTAATACGGCTAGCTAGATCTTGGGTTAAGGGAACGCTAGTTAGAAAATTTTGTGTTTTCTGCTACGAACCCCAACAGTGGTATCATGAGCTAGGTCTATTCTTAGTATTACTGTACGGATAGAACACATCGGGGATGTGGGCGTTGATTGTATGATTGTTACCCTCCCACGTGTACTTGTTCACATCTGCGGCATTGTTTGATGAAGCGGCCCCCGACCGACTTTACGCGTACTCTTACGCGAGACTGGTTCCACGCTTGACATGCGGCTTGTACCGTATAAAGTGGCTGGGGGGGTGTCTGTCTCTCTACTTTAGCGGATGTGGCATTTGCAACGGAGGGCCCCGTGCGGGGTGTAATAGAGACAATCGTATGGTTGACGTTGTGGTTGACTCGTAGGTTAAAACCTGTTTAACTATGAAAGCCCTAGCAGCCATGTAAAACTTGCAATATACAACTAGATCGTCTAAACCTTGTATTGCTAAGTGGGGGCTATCGTTTGTTTGTTTGTGATGTAGTGATAGCTTTGCTATGTGTTACTAGTAAGTAGTAATCGTCATCATAAAACAAACTAAAATGGAGACACTGTAGACTTAGTGTTGCCATAGCCCAGACATCTTAAAACTTGCTAGTATAGGATACACGACGGTAGCATGTGATAAGATGATCCCTTAACAAAGCCAAACACAAGTATTCTACCGAAGTGTGCACCACCTGGAAGGTTCTCCCATATGGCCTGATGCTCCGTACATACCGGAGTTGTCCTACATATTCAATGGAGTTCGCATGAGGTTGGGTTCGGCAAGCCTGGCATATGCAAATATGGCCTTGCTGAACAGCATATAACATGGAGGTTAATTTGGCGAGCCTAGCATATGCAGATATGGCCTCGGAATACTAGAGATCAAAAGATCGAGCATGAGTCACGGTATATATAAGATAATGTGATCGCACAAGTTGTTGTCTACCTTTGAAACTGACCCGTCGGCCGTGTGATATTCGAGGTCGGGCAGTGAATCTGGATCATGTAATCACTAAAACTTCCTAGGGATGAAATGTTTTAGTGCGAGCTCATATGATTATATGAACTCATTGTTGTGAACTAGTCTTAATTGTGTTCCTTGCAATTATGTTTGTAGAAAATGGATAATACCCAGTACCTTGAAATGGTTTCCTTCTTACATGGTGAAAGACTTAAAGAAAATGGGTCAAACTTCATTAGTTGGTACTTACGCCTTAGAGCCGTGCTCAAGAGAATCAACCTTTCATTCTTAACTAAAAAGCATGTGGGAAATCCTCCAGAAAACGACATGGATGCACAAGCGGCGATTGATTATCAATATCGTCGAAGGACATATGCCATAGCTAAGGGTATCATAGAAACCAGCATTCCGCAGCTTTTGCGTGAGTAGTATGCTGATTTGGATACATACGATATGATCGATGAGCTGAAGTCATCAAACTTGCATCAGTTTAGAGTTGCCAGATTTGAGTTAGAAAGTGAGTTTCTCTCTACAAAGATGGAAGAAGGCTCTTGCCTGAAGGCACACTTGGCCAAGATGCATGAGATACATCTGAGCCTCGTAGATGACTTTGACTATGATACCACACATGAGTCTGCGATATACACGGTGTTACACTCGCTTCCACCGAGCTATACAGACCATGTCCATGGCTATGTCGGCAGAGGTGAAAGCCTCGAGTTCTCTGACTTCATGGATAGACTCCGGTACCTGGAGGTTGAACCCATTGAAGGAGAAGTTGTCGATGGAGAAGGTATATACTTGATATACTTTATAAATGTTTACTCCCTTATACAACAGTTGCAGTAAATGAGTATCTGATACTTATTCTGTTTTATGAAAACAGGACCTGCCGTTGCATGGACGGGAAGAGGTGAAATCGAGGATTGATGGATATCAAGTCAGTTGATGGCCAGCATGGATTCCACCGAGACATCTATCATAGGAGATACTTAGAGTATTAGATAAATCTTATGTAATCATTATAGTATGAACACTTAGTCGTGTGTCTTGCATCTCGCGAGACAAAGTTATTCATGTAATGAGACAAGTCAGTTGTTCCATTTTTTATGAATAAAAGTGTGCTTATACTTTGATTGCGTCTTGATTTATGATATGATAGAAAGCATTTATAATACTACTATTATGGTCAAGAAATATTCAATGTTTAATGATAAAGGTTTCTTGATTATAACAAGTCAAAGATTTGATTGCATGAGGTGACTTCATAACTGATGAACTCATTAAATGTATGATCTATTAACTTGTGAGTTCATTATCGAATGAAAATCATAACTTGATTGCATGAGATGGATTAGATACACGATCTATGAACCTCTGCAATAAATATAATCATGACAAGGTTCTAGCAAGTAGAACTTGTGCCAATCATTATACATAAATGATGTAGAATGGGCACGTGAGTTATCATTAAAGACTTCATATGATTAATTGAAAGTTGTATTCAATTGAGATCATAAAACTGAGATTCGGGAATCACAGTGAGAAGTGAGAATACAAGGATACACATCACTACGCTACGATCTGAAGTGATAAGTATTGATATTGACATAATGGGAGACTTGTGGAAGTTGTACCACAAACTACGATGGAAGTTGAAAGTACTAGACTACTTAAACCATTCGTAGTCATACTAAACCATAGTATGGTCTAAACGTTCTTTCCCCTAGCACTATAGTTATTGTCGAATAAGTTGTTTAATTCATTAAGTTAAAACACCCACTTCATGAATAGGAAACCATCATGAATCTAACGAGACATGATAGCTCCATAACTGATGGTGTTATAAGGTTTCTTAAAAGAAAGAATTTCTTTGTAATAAAACTACGAGCAATTGAAATTACATATTCTCCCCGAATAGCAAAATTTGTGTTGCTTAATTGGTAATACGAGAAAAGTCTCTCGACACAGATCCAATGGGAGATGATGGAAACTTTGACCGAGGTATTGGACCTTGCCTTCAGAATATCAGAGTATTGCAACGGAAGCATGTTCCGCTGTAATGACGCTATATAAGGAAGGATATGCCAAAGATGATTGATCTTGGTATATGAGTTGAAGCCATTGTTGAATTTAGAAGGTTGTCATGAATACGTTCTGTACAGAACAATAATCATGAGTCTTCTTAATAAAACAATAGGGAATAATATTGCTTGAAGACACAAAGGAATGATGGTAGCCTAGAACACGAGGAGAAATGAAATAATATTGAGTTACATTAAGGATGGCTCACGTCCTGTGAAATAAATCGGTTATTTCATATTCTCGACAAACTGGAGAGTTATTGAGAATAATGTAATGGGCATAAGGCATTATTTGGTTATGACCAAAGTTCAATGGTGATTGACTACGGAAACATAGGAATGCTTTAATCAATAAAATATTTCATTTACACTACAATGGACCATAGCCTGAAATTGCATCTCAATCAAATTGGGTTTTGAAAGAGAATTGCAATGGGCATGACGAAGGTTACTTCGTTAAAAGGATGGACTATAGTACCTCAAGACAGGAACCCTCAACCTTGATTTGATCAAGTGATTTTGTGATGACAAAAATATTGAGTGGGCCTGCAGTTTCATGAAACTGAGTGGGATCTTTGAAGACTTCCCCGGAAACTTGGAATGCAGAGGGCATTTTCTGAGTGGGAGCTTTGGAAGCATTGTCATTATGTGAGACATAGTGAACAATAAAGTGACTTGATGAAAGATGAACCACAAATATATGAGTATATGATGGATATATTTGAGTGGGAGCATGATCATTGTCTCAAACATATATGCATTGATATGTGTGAAGAATGATCTCATATGTATATATATGGATATGCATTGATTGTGTATATAGAGAATCGTCTTATATACATATGTGCATTATGATATATATATAGAGCATAAGGCAAATAAAATACAAGATTGCAAGAATATTCTTTTATGAGAAATACCAACACATTACACGTTGAAATCTATATGAGTAGATTAAGATACGGATAATGAAACGAAGTGAAGGTTGGAATAATCTTCTAGACAAGAAACAGGTTCTTGTGGCTAGAAATCATATAATGGATGAAATCCAAATATCACAAGCAATGTCTTGATGGAAGAATAGAGATGCACCATGTACTAGACATGTGGTCTTATATGTTCTTGACATATGATTCTGCCATATAACATGCATTGTGAATCCAACAACAGAATGACTCAAAAGTTCTTGGAAGAAGAACAGATTCCGATGTGATTTAGGAGTAAAACACAGAATCTGAATAAAGTCCATGATTTCAGTATAGAGAGGCATACTGAGGACTATTCTCTAAAATATAGAAAGGATAATAGACTTGAATGTAATGCAAGATTACAATTGCAAGCCATATTATGGGTCTATATGGAATTAGAGACATCACCAAAGACATGAAAGAAACGTGAGCAAAATTCACGGCACTACAAACATAATACTACTTAAGAAAGTAGACGTATGGATAAAAGTTTAGCGTTAGAAGTATTGGACTTCTGGCTGAGTGTATTTCCCAGTATATATGACTAAGGATGAGTCTTCTAAAGACTGAACCAAGAGATCATTGGAGGATACTATGAAATAATAGCCTCACTCTCCCGCGAAACTTATATCCAACCATTATATGATAATGAGTGGTATGTCAAAAGAGTTTTTGACCTGGACCAGTTGCAAAGGAAACATACGAATCTGAATTGGTGCAGTTCGTTGACGAACCCTCTTCCATGAGCATGCATGATCAATGAAACACTTATGTGATAAGATGATTATGATCGGAAAAATGCGGCTAGATTATTAGCACTCTAGTGCAAGTGGGAGACTGTTGGATATATGCTCTAGAGGCAAATAATATATGAGTATTCCAATATATCTAAGCAAGTTCATAACCAGTTTCATACCATGCTAGAACTGCGTCAGTGAAACAATGATGCAGGTGTGGTATAGAAACCCCCAGCGTTCCTAGTTAGCCTCTACATCAATAACTAGTTCATGGTCAACATGATGATCGTGGTTTCGCGATCATGGACAATTAAGTCTCTTGACTATGAGGTCACCTCACTGGTTAAGTGACGTGGTGAACATTACCCAAAGAAAGCATTACAACATGATCAAATCTTATGAAGGTTCAGTGTTGTAATTACAGAACGTGGTAGACCGTTCCTTTGACCGTGAGTACGTGCATAATCACTGTCTTCCCGGATGCTTTGACTTACATCCCACCACCTGACTGAAATATGCGGGTCATAACGGTTGTATCTTAGGTATTCCGTGGAGATATGTTGAGGAGTATTGTTTACAAGAGCGGGATTTGTCAATCCATATGATGGATAGATACTCAGGGCCCACTCGGTGAGATTCCATCCATAAAGCTGCGCAGCGTGTGACTAGGTCACGGGGATGAATATCACAGGAACGAGTGAATAAGGATTTGTTCGGAACGAGGTTGAACCAGACATAGGATGTCATTGATCGAATCTCGGAACAATCCAGTATCGCTGACAAAGGGAATGCTATACAGCGTAAGGTCCAATCGGTGTTGATATCCGGAATGCACAGGGGTCATCATGGGCATCCAGGTCCCGCTGATGATCATTGATTGTTGCCTCTGCTCGGTCATGACTAGAGTGTTCTCGGACCGTAGGGTAACACACTTAAGGGCTCGATGAAATCGGAGACCTTTTCGGAACCATCGGAGCAACCAGAGAATAAAGGAGACAATATCGGAGGAGTACCGTATTGAACCGAAACAAGTTCGGAGTGAGCCGGAAGTGTTTCCGGAGCACCGGGAGATGAAATAATATGTTTTATTTATTAATTAATTGAATTAATAATTAAAATCATTTTATTTCTAATTAATATGTGCTATGGGCCTTAATGGAGAAAAAGGCCCATTAAGGAATTAAAGGGAAAAAAAGAAAAGAAAAAGGGGGGGAGGCGCCATGGGCCCTAGGGCCCATGAGGGGTGCGCCCCCTCTCCCCCCTTGGCCAGCCAACTCCCCCCTAGCAAAGGGTTTAGTCCCACATTGCTAGGGGAGGAGGGTTGACTCCCTTCCCCAGCCTATATATAGATGGGCAGGGTGCACATAATTAATACACAGAAATTCGTGAGAAAATAAATATAACTCCGAATTGAGATCGGTTTTCTCCGGTCTTTTCCCCTCTCTGGTCTCTTCCACGGTGGGCTCCCTAGTGTGAGCCTGTAGTGGGATTGAGACCTCTCTGCTAGAATCGAGGCCGTCGTGCTGCCGAAGCTCCGTCCGGAGGTCTGCTTCCGCCCCCTCCGCTGGATCGGAGAACGGAGGTCGTCATCGAGTCTCGTATGTGTGCGAGTACTACGAGGTGCTGCACGTGTGGCACTACACCCATCCGGGTGCTCAACACAGCCAGGGGGCTGTGAAACTTGATCGGCTACATCAACCACGTTTGCGGGAACGTTTCCCGCGCAACGGACTACACCCCGAGGTATGTTATTTCCGCACTACTGTCCGTTACGGTAATACGGCTAGCTAGATCTTGGGTTAAGGGAACGCTAGTTAGAAAATTTTGTGTTTTCTGCTACGAACCCCAACAGTTCTTGCATGCAAGGAGGCGTTAGACGACCTCGCTCTGCACTTGAACATGAAGAGAAACGACAAGCAAATATTCTACTTAGAGTCAGATGGGGCGCGGATGTGGGTAGTGGTGTGACCGTGTGAGGACCGCGCTGGACTCCCAAGCGGACTCACCAACGCTATCCATGACCGAATGGTCACAACGATATGTGCTCGAGGATGAGATAGTTTTCCCCGTGTGTTGTGAGGAGTTGCATTGGCAGCAACACGGGGTAGTCAAAATGGATCCTTGAGGGTGATGAAAGCACTGCCTTCTTCCACACGCTTGTTAATGGTTGGCGGCATTGGTGTACTATTAGGGCTCTACGGGTGGGAGACAACGTATGATCTTCCCGCGCCAACACTTTTATGGATCCTATCATGATTTCATAGGAGTTGCAGAAGGGAGGCCGGGATCATATCGACGTGCAATATTGGGAGGAGTGGGGTTGTGTCTTAGTGGGAAACAACGCTTGCCTAATAGAATCATTTTCACCCTCGACAAGATTTCAAGAAACCTCAAGGGAATGAGGAAAGAAATGGCTCAGGGATCAGTCGTGTTCTGTGTTACATTTAACATGACGTTTTTGTTGGGATACGGGGCAGAAAACACAAATTTTTCACACCTACGGTACCCGAACCCAAGATCTATGCTATGGCGATGTAAAGTAACGGAAGGAATCGGTGTTCATACCTTTGAAGACCGAAAGAGGGAAACGTTCTTACGAACGTGGTTGGCGTAGACTCAGAACTACGACCTCCCTGTCGTGTAGAAGACCACCACCGGCGAGAATGACTCCCGGTAAACCTCCAGCGACGAAGCAGCACCACAGGTGTAGTGCCTCGAAGAGATTATACACGTACGGCACAATCGATGTTCCTCCCGGGCTCCGAACCAGGCGAGCAGCGGAAAGAAGACGGCTACGGATCCCGACTCCGGCAGAGCGACGGCCTGCCTTATGGTGGAGAACTCCAATCCTGGTGCAGACTCCAAACAAGGGGAGTCCACTTCCGGAAATGGAGAAGGAAGAAGAAGGAGATCAATTGTTGTATGGAAAAAGGGGGGTCTACCCCTCTATATAAAGGCCAAGGAGGGGTGTGATCCCTCTTCCCTCCCCCATGTGGGACTAAACCCCCAAGGGGGGGAAGGGCGTCGGCCAAAGGGGGGTTGGGCCCCACCCCTTGGCGCCAAGCCCAAGGGGGGGAACCCCCTCCTCCCCTAATGGGCCTCAAAAGCCCATGTAGCCTTTTTTCCATTATTTTAATTATTTAATAAGTTTTAAATATTTAATTCAGATAATTAAATAATAAAAACATTATTAAAACAATTAAACTTTATTTTGAACTATTCAAAATGTCCGGAAACTATTCCGTTCTCCTCCGGAACTATTCCGGTGATTTCTCCTATTTCACCGATTGATCCCGTAACTGTCCTATGCATCGATTGCCCTTAAGTGTAACACCCTAACGGTCCGGGAAACAGCAGACATGGTCGAGACTCTTCTCATGGACCAATGACTAGTCAGTTGGACCTGGTTACAGTCCTTGACAGACCCTGCGCTTCCATCGAATGAGCTTCGATCGCTTTTGGAAACCGTTAACGATACGACGTAATCCCTTTGTTCTGCGGTACCTTGTTTGTCCGAGGTTTGATCGTCGGTATCCCACATACCGTGTTCCCATCTCGTTCACGACAAACAACTTCTCTCGCCCATGATCATTGCACCTCTTGTGACCTAGTCACGTCCTTGCAAGGGGTTGATGCAATATCACCGAGTGGGCCCAGAGTACCTGTCCTGTCAATAAGGACTGACAAATCCCGCTTTGATCTATTAACATACTCATCAACCATCTATTTCGGAATACCCAAAGTGCACCGTTATAGCCAGCATATTTCAGTCAGGCGGTGGGATACAAATCAAAGTCTCCTCATAGATCGTGATTACGTATGATCATTACGGTCTAAGGACTAAGCCATACGTTACAAAGTCATAGCAACGCTGAACTATGTGACTCGATCACATTGCATTACTTTAGGTGGGTGTCTATCCATCACATCATTCCCCTAATGATATGACCTCATTGTCAATGGACTTAAGTGTCGCCATGATCAGGAAAGCTTGATCAATCAATTGCCCAATGAGATAGTTTACCCGAGTTAAACTACGGACCATGTTTTATACTACACCCGTATTAGTATTTCCAAGTAATACAGTTATAGCACAGTATAAAACGTATTATGAACAAAACGGATATGTGACAAATATCTTTATTAATTTGTCTCTAGGGCACATATCCAACAGTTTTGGAATTTGGTGGGGCTGCAAATCTTTTGCCTACTGGAGGATTTCACGAGAGGGATTATTGACATTAAGAGATTGAATTATGGGTTGTTAACAATAATTCATAGATTATTGACATTAAGAGATTGAATTATGGGTTGTTACCAATAATTCATAAAGTAAACGAGGTTGGTAACATTTGACTATTTAGGTGTATCACATGAATTAATGTGACCATGTGTCGTGAAGTCCTCCCCGCGAGCCATCCAGTACACGGGGAGCGGGATGCATCATTCGCGCGATGATTGGGGCTTGAAGACTGTGATCAACATAGAGGAGAAGTTGCGGTCGGATTATCCTATTATGTCGAATATTAATAAAGCATATCATATATCGTATCCTATCAACCGGACTCAGATTTAGATCGGATTGTTGTCGAATGTAAAAAAATCTCTTACTATATCTATAAAACCGGATTTAGAAAGGGTTTTGGGTGGAAATTATCATAACCACTTTCACCCTTACCTACCACGATGGAAAAGCACAAATTTTTCAACTGGGGTCCTTCTACTCACCAGATGAGTGCATGCTAATAAGGCTACTCACCATCGTTGGGTTCACGGTCTCAGTGTGGCTCATTCAGGCGATGATTGGTACTTTAAGACTGTGATCAACATAATGGAGAAGTTGCAGTCGATGGACCATGATGTATTTGAATTTTTCGTATGGAAGCCCTTTGGATTGTAGGAATGAGTTCGCCAAATTCCTATGGAATTCATTCCTTTGGATTGTAGGAATGAGTTCGCCAAATTCCTAGGGAATTCATTCCTATTACCCTCCATTCCATTGGAATCTAAACATTGGCTCAAACCTCATTTTATTTTTCCTTTGAGAAAGGCAATGCATTTATATTATATCTCTCTCTCTCTCTATCTTTCTCCTAAAATTTCATCCACAAACACATCTATAAAATGAGCTCCTCTCTGGTGATTGGCGAGTACTTCTTAGTACTTCCTTTAGAATAATTTTTTTTCGTTGATCATCCTCTGTTTTTAAATCCTGTGGGGAATTTATAGGACTTTTTTTTGGAAAAAGGAGGAAGACCCCCAGCCTCTACATCAGGACGTTGCATGGGGCCATTTTATTAATTATTTATCAAAACCTTACAAAGTAATACATCAATGAGTCTGAAGCCACCACCTTGATAACAAATGTCGTTATCCCTATCCTCATGATGAATGAGTGGAATTTATAGGACATGGCATCTCGATCACTCCTACGTTTCTAAATTCCTGCAATCCAAAGAAGCCCTACTAGTAGTTTGATCCCGCGTTGTAAAATAAACCGAAATCAAGCATATAGCAAAAGTACTGTTCTGAAAAAATATCCAACAATATATTTCACACAGCAGCTATGATCTATTGCACATAAACATTAGGAAAAATGACATAGCCGTATATGCAATCAACCAAACAACCATGTTGCAGTCTGGTAATCCTGATCTATCTGTTTGTTACACATGGGAATATGGAAGCTAGCCTAACTGAATTCAGTCATCTTATCTCATTCAGCAATCAGCACAGCAGTCGTCCAGCAGGTGATACGATCAGTCTTGGGTTGCGGCTCCTGCTCAACATCGAATCATACGTTCATGTGAGCTAAGACAAGATATACATCCATCCATAGATCGGTCAATATTAAAACCTACCTGTACCAGCTGAGTCATCGTCGATGGGCGTGGGCGGTGGCGGTGGGACGTAGACGTAGCCGAAGAAGTGCCTGACGCGGATGGTAGGCGGTTCGTCCTCGAGCTCGTCGTGAAGCTTTCGCAGGATGTGGACGAGGGCGCCCAAGTTGGCAGCGCCCCGACGGGCGTCGTGAGCCGCCGCGGAGCAAGCTCCATGGGACGGCGTGGGCACGGCGAGGAAGTCGTCCACGTCGTGGCCTCCAGCTCCGACCGCGCGCGGCACAGCCCGCAGACGGCGTGGTCGACGGCTTCCTTGACGTTGGCGAGCCACCGCGGGCGTGGGTCGCGGCCGGTGAAGGAGCGCATCGCGTCCTTTGACGGCCGGGATCCCAGCAGCAGGTCGAGTCCCCGCTTGGCGTTGACGAGGACGCCGCGGTTGGGGCTTAGGGCGGTGACAGGGACAGGGGTGGCGGCCGGCCGGGGATCTTCGGTGCGGAGGGCGGCGACGCGGTCGCGTGCGATGGCGCGGGCAAACGCGGCGGAGGCCTCGTAGTCGGCGGCCCCGTCGAGCTCATCCGCCGCGTGCTCCAGCGTCCCCCGGGCCTCCTCCGCGCCGGCGATCATCCAGGAGAGGATTGGAAATAAGGCGTACCAAGGATGCGGCGCCATGCTCTCTTCTACGGATGATTGGCCGGAGAGCTGGCGGGCGGCTTTGGATTTGGTTTGAAGTTTGAAGGAAGAAGAAGGAGCGGGCTGGGGTTTAAAAAACTTCTTCTTTTGCTGGCTTGGACTTGGTGGGCCCGGATCTGCAGCGAGGCAGTAATAATTTCTTTCCTTTCTGGTGGTTTAGGTAACGGGGTAGTTTCTTTCTGTTTTGGTAATAGCGTACCCTAGCTAGGTTTTTTGTTGTGGTTGTGGTTGTGATTGTGGCGGTATTCTTTTGGTTTGAATGGACGGTAGGATTTTCTTGCTTGGTGGATCCAGGCTGCTCAGCAAAGCAGTAATGGAATATTTCCCTTTTTTCCTTTAAAAAACATTCCTTTCTTTTTGGTATTTTAGCATATTTTGTGTAACTGTTGTTGTAGCTTGTCGACACAACGGGGGTTGAAGCCATCCACAGCCGTGCCTTTGATTTTTGCGATCACCAGCTCCATGCTCGCCGCGTCTTTAGATTTACTCAAGGGCGTCCACATCTATAGAATAGCATTAAGTTTAAATATACGGTCATCGGAGCACCGAGGGAATGATTTTTCGATCGTGAATTTATTCCTGGTCGTACACAAAGGGCGCATGACACCAGTCGTTACCTAGCCAAGATCGAACATAGCTCCACATGAAGTGCGCGAGGTGGCAATGAAAGAAAATGTGTTCGGTGGACACAGGGGCCACACATAGATAGCATTCAATGGAAGTGGGGCCATTACGCTTGTTGATTTAATCAGAAGCAGACAGTTTCCCACGGAAAGCTTGCAATAAGAACACTTCGATATTGGCAAGGCCTTCCAAACCGAGGAGAATCTACCAGAACGTCTGCCCTGAGCAAGGATTGAGTATAAGGATTTAACATAGAATTTACCAGACGCCGACAAGGTCCAGAAGACTTCGTCTTCGCCCTCCGAAAGTTGGGGGAAGGGCGGCGAGTTTGTACCATTCTTCAAGCTCTACAGGAGAGAGAACACGACGGAAACCAAGGTCCTAGTCAGCTGTTGCGACTGCGGAGGTAGGAATATCGGGAGGGAAGAACGAGAAAAGCGTGGGGAAAACTTCAGAGCCGACCAACAGGCGACCAGAGATCCAACCAAAATCGAACCTAGTTGCGGTTACGGACCAAGAAGTGGACGTGTGAACAAAAGATATCCCCGAACTTTCCAAATGTCATGCCAGAACCGAGAGCCTTCCAAGACCGAGGAAAAGAAGGGGGAAGAGGAGGGGAAGTACTTGGCTTTAAGAATATCAAACCACAAAGTCTCAGGGTAGCATTCGAGATCTTCCACCACAACTTGACCAACAGGCATGATAGACGTGTCAAGGATGCCAAGGCCACCTACCTTTTTGGGGTGGCGCATGATCTTCCATCGGACCATACGATATTTACGTTTATTGGCAGCCGAATTCCAGTAGAAAATACTCCTGTGCTTATCAGGGCCAGCATGGGAGATCGCCGGATTGGCAAGATTTTTTGTAGACAAAGGAGGCAGCAAGGCAATAAGCTTGGGAGTGGCAGAGTCATCAACATTGAAGACTGGGAGGAGAAAGGGAGGAAAGGTGAATAAATGAACATGATAGAGGCAGAGCTAGCAAGGCAGCAAGCCATGGATGTAAAAATTAGGTTAGACCAAGCATCAGCAATTAAGCCAATGGTTGAGGAGGAAAGTATGACTGCATGGCAAACTCACCAAAAACACCAAAGTAAAATGGAGCAAGTTCTAGCCAGAACATGAGTCTTTTAAGAAACCAAGACAAGTTAAATTGTTTGTTGAACTCAGGTTCAAAGAAAAGAAAAGTTTCTTTTGTGTTCTCCTTATGATCAGCTGTGGAACATGTAAATGCTTATGTTCTGTTCATGATTATGATGCTGAAGTACTTCATGTTTTATTATTTTGTATACTAATACTATGTTTTATGATCATGTGCTACTGAGTTATGTGCAAATTTAGTTAAATCAGTTATGTGTGTATGTGTGCTGTGAGATCTGTGTATGTGCTCTGTTCTGCTTAACTCAGTGAAATATAGCACTGAATTGTAGCTAGCTAAACTTTTTCGCTTAAATCAGTGAAATTTTGCACTAGACTTTATTGCTATTTACAACTGTTGCTGTTAAATCAGACCACATCCCAGTCCAGTTTGAGCAATGCAAATTCATTCCATATATAATAACCATTGCAGCTCATCTCAGTTTGAGAAATCCATCCAGAACTGGAACTTAAATAGAGCACATTTCGCTTCATTCATAAGGTAGTGCACAGAACTAACAAAAGGCAGTTCACTCGGCCATTACATACCAACACCATTTCACTGAATATCACAGTACTGAAATTCATTGAATATTACAGACCGTTTCACCCACAAAAGAGGCACATACCAAGTTCACAGGATTAACACAAACACTCAAACTGCATCTTAATTAGTTATTCAATTTTCTTCCTGTAGAAATCATATGCTGACATGTTCACCAAGCATTTACAGATCAAACTTCCATTTTAACTGTCGACTTCAATTATTTTGAGTTCTATCCAGTAATCCATACCCATGTTAGGCAGCTGAAGGATAATTATGTGTCAATTCACCTGCCAGGAAGCCGAACTTGCCAGGCGAAAAACCAACCTGTATGCGCTTGACAGGTTTCACATATTGCAAGTTACTATCTTTCGATGACTTTGATAAGTACATGGAAGTCCCTGACGAATGGACGCCTGCTGAAATCAAGCCATACACCCTTCCAGAATGATTTCTTTTCAGCGTCACCATTGTTTGAAATAACCAGGTATGTATGTTTGTCATGTATAGGCACCTAAGTAGCATCTCGGCACCGTGTTACGTGTGTCTCGCAGCCTAATTTGTACAAGTGGTTGACTGATAAGAAGGTCAGAGATCAGTGTGTCATCCGCGGTGGTACCTCTACCGCGGTGTGCTGGAATGATGTTGTACCTGAGCTTGTGTACCAAAAGCAGATACCAAAATTTCTTCTGAAAAGTAAAGTTCATGGCCTCTCACACTATCAGTAGAACTAGTATCATGAACATACTTACCTTGCCCATTTTTTCGCTTCCCAACAGGTAGTTTTGGTCGGTAGTCTCCTCTCGGTACATACTTGCCGAGTTGGCGACAGTGCCTATGCAGGTCGCCCAAGAGTGGGGTGGCGATGGCGATTTTAAGCACCTAATGTGCTTTCCTCATCCACAGGTACTAGTTAATTTGTGTTGTGCTCAATGTCCTATCAAAAACTTCAGTGGTGTGCTCTAGCTGACAGTGTCAATAGGTCCAACTGATCGATTTCTCCCCGGGTGATAGATATTTGATCACATACAGCACCCATGATCCTAGCAACTAGAGACACACATGCAATCAATCAAGACTGTCTTGATGTTTACAATTGTTAGACATGTACAGAATAGCTTAAGCATATGAATTACTTCAACCTGAACTGTTGAAATATGTATGCACCCATCAAGTGAAACTCTAGACGCGCCTTCTCAAATTGGATGAATGGACAAATAAACAGTCAGCTACATATATAGTTCACTTCAAGCACATTTAGATTGATTCCCGTCCTGGATTTTGCTCAGATTCATTGCAGCTGCATCAGTCAGCCATGAGATGGAAAGCGATATTCAAATCTGGTCTTTCATTGGCAAGATGATTTACAAGGTGTCTGGTTTTTGTTCACATTGACATGCCCATCATCTTGTACATTAATTCTTCTTATTCGCACCATCAGTTGTACATAAAGACACTGACCGCAGTTGAGAACTGAATCCTGAATTTCCAGACTCAATTCCATGAATGAAATATCAAGTTTCTACTTCTACACACGATTTTCTCCATAAAACTAGTGCTTGCTGGTGGCATTACCATTTTTCCAGAGCAATACAATGAAATAAAATGAAATGGTGACAACAAAAAGAGTGAGAATACAGCTATGGCGCTACTGATCGACAGAGAAGTATATCTTCTCCGCAAATGGGTTCCTAGTCGATCACATATCGAATCTCACATCCCATTTTCCGTCCATATAACCATTAAGTGTCCAGTTGTTTTCCCTCAGCTGGAAATAAGGCATCTGCAATCACAAACACGTTTTCAGGTTTATGAAAATTGGAACCAGGTAGGAAACAGAAGTTAAGCTTGCTTGATAATGTGCTGGTCCGAAGTGAATGAATGGAGAACTTAAAGTTTTGCATTAGATGACCCAGATAATTGTTGTGTAAGGTATGCAGCAGAAGAAATACTAAACATATTATACAACTATCAACAACTACATGAGCAGAACAGATGCACAAAAGGGAAGGGATGAGCCTGCTTCTGTAAAATATTTGCACGAGAACTAACAAGCCAGGAGGAGATGCGTATGAGACACTGAAATATATTAAAGGCACATCAAGTTACTCTGAACCTTTTTTGCTTTACAAAAGAGAAACTGGCATGCACTTTCCCACTGCATAGACAATAGATATTTTAGTACAGGTAATCAAGGTTTGTTGCTAACTGACAGGAATTCATGCCAAGCAAGCGGTTATCTTAATGGGAACAATCAAAAGAGAAGGAGCATATCATGTTGGAATATATTAGAATAAGAATGTAGCATCTTAATCCTTTATTAGATAAATGCGGCATACATGTGTGTGTTTGCGTGCGTGCACATACTGTATAACAAATTGGCTTCCGGGCATACTGTTAGTTGTAAGCAATGGGGGCTGGCATTGCGCAAAGGGAACGAGTGTCTGCAGAAATAATACAAATGCACGCCCGGCCGCAGCGGGAGGCGTACCTTGCGGTAGAGCTCGTATCCGGCTTTGATCCGGACGTCCTGGCCCTTTCTGAAGTCGAGTATGGTCCAGGCGAACTCGACGGCGCCCATCTTCTTCCTCTGCAATTCTCAGAAACAGAGCAGGTTGTTATTCAGTTGGCAAAAAAATTGAACATGGTTATGGTGCAAAAATTGAACAGGCGGATGGGTACCGGGTTGAAGTTGCTGTCGGCGAGGATGCGGCCCTTGATGTTGAGTCCGAGGAGGCCGTCGTCGGTGAAAGAGACGGCCTTCTTGGCCCGGAGGGTGTACCTGAAGATGTTGCCCCTCTCCAGCTGGACCCCTGCCCCGATATTCGCCGAGAGCTGGTGGACAAGAGACGGATGAATCAAATCAATCAATTCAGTCAGCCATTGGAATGCAGGGGGAGGAATGAAGGTAAGGTACCTACCTGGGGGAAGAAGTGCCTTGCGAGGATGGCGAGGTAGCTGGGCTTCCTGGTGGCCGTGTCGATCTCGGCGTGAGCCTGAGCCAAGAAGAGAGGGTGAGGTACTAGTTGTTGTTTCTTGAGTAAAGAAAGGAAGAGAGTACCTGGAGGAGTGCGTTGGAGGCGAGGGGCAGCTTCTGCTTGGCGTGGATGCGGAGGCCGAGTTGCTGCCCGGTGGTCTTGTCGGCGCCCCGCAGCCGCAGGGAGGTCTCCATCACCTCACCTCTGTCTGAATCACTCCGGCGGCACCCAGCGGCAGGAGGACTGAGAGATTTGATGGATAGGGTTGAGCGCAGCGGAGAAGACGATGACCGAACCACACCTTGCTTGCTTGTTGGGCCCAATTCTCTTTTTTAATCTTCTTCTTCTTGTTGTTGATGCAGCGGCCCATTCAGTCATTTCATTCCCAGGAAGGAGGAGGATGGGCTCGTTTTGCAATGTGGCTCAGCCCCGTCCACCAAGCTAGAGTTGCTCAAACAAACAAAAAACCACGCTAGAAAAAAAAAACAGTAACTCACAGTGTGTGCATGTGAACATGCTGTGTAGCAATGTTTGTTTAGCACTTAGAGCAACTTCAACCTCGTGCGACCCAAATGTTCGTTTTTTTTTACCGTCGGGTAGTGTTTGAGTCATGGCGGACAAAAAAAAAGACCCAACGGGGCGACACAAACGGGTAGATGTTGGGATGTTGAGACTTTTGGGGGAGATGATGAATGGATGTGTGATCATGCTCAACATGATCGTGGACGTCGAGCGTCATGAGAGACTCAATGACCAGTACTGGCAATATCAGGGTGACAATGTTGTGCCCGATGGTCCACCAACAACATACGAGAACTTCCTCCAGTTTCATCGTGACATGCGTGATCGGGGAACCCACATACAGTTGCAGAATGATTTGGTTGAGCATACGTGGGGTCACATATATAGGAGCTCAATAGCATGAGCTTTATTTTATATGATACTATGTGTGGTTTGTAATAAAAGTATTTCATACAATGGTTGATTTATTTGGTTTGTAATATTTATCGCGTTCTATAATGAATGGTTTATTTGGTTTTGCAATATTATTGTGTGGTAAAATTATGTATTTGCTTGTGTAATAATATTATATGTTATGATGTATGTTTTTTTTAATTATAGCAAATATGTCATTGCTAGTTTGTGGCCACAGGCGACCCCCTTCACTCCGGCCACCGTTCGGCCGGGCGGCGAGGCGACTAATTTGGATCGCGCCAGCACCGTTGGGCGAAGCGACCTGGAGAGGACAGACAAGGACCGAACAATAGTCTGTTTCGCGACCCAAACGAACAAAAAAGGATAAAAATGCTGGTTTGTTTGGGTCACGCCAAACAAATAAATGTCCTGCAAAAACTAAGCAAGTGACGTGGTACTGCCAAGTATGATTGAGAAGATGCATAAGCATCCGTACATGCTGTATTGTTGTGATCATCATCGTCCGTATCTATCCATCAATCTATCTATGTGATGGAAGGAAGGAATGGAAGATGGAATCGGTTATGATGATGAGTAGACTGAGCACCGAAAGCAAAGCAAGCCACGAAAAAAGGGCCAAACACACTTTCTCCCCTCTCTTCTTTTCCTCTCAACCCAAAAGTCTTGTTTGGCCCAGCTCAGCATGCAGCTCATACAAGAACTATGCTCCGCTGCTGCTTTACGCCAACATGCACTAGTTCCTACCTATCTATCTATCTATCAACGCTAGCTAGTTTACTAGACAGAAAAGAGAATCGAATACCTTTATTCGCTTTGTATGCCTAAAATCAAAAGGTGTCTCCACCGCATTTCATTATGCTTTTTTTCTTCTGTTACTAATATATTCTCTTTGTCAACAAACAAAGGATCTTTTTTCCACGCACACACACACAAGACCGCCGTGTATGAACGTGTCGTTCGTTGGCGGGTGGCGAGGTGGAAGCAGCAGCAGGCCACATCGTGGATGGGGGCCTCAAGCTCTGATGGAGGCTGGGACTTGATGGGAATGACCTTGTTCATCGAGACAAGGGGCTCGATGGGCATGCCGCACTTCTCATGCCCCTTCACCCAGATGAGGGGGGGGGGGGATCCCTGCGATCGTCAAGTTCACCGCGGCCTCCCTAGGAGGAGGAGGACCCGAGGGCTAGTGTGCCGCATAGAGAGTTAGCATCGACGGTGTGCGGCGGGTGTCTGTGGTACGACATTTCGCTTCGTTGCCGAGTTAACCTAGTACGGTCGTTTCGCTTCACATTTGTTTCCCTCCCCGTCGCCGCGTCCCATTTCCTCTTCGCCGCTTTGTATTCGTACTCCAGCGAGCAATCCCGTTGGCTCTGGGCGGCTGCAGCTACAGTGGTTGCCAGGAAGGGCTATTGTCGCCCAAACGGAGCCGAAACGGCCACAAGGCGAAAACCTCACGTCGCCCCTTACCCGCGTTGGGAAGAGTTGGTGGGCGCGCTCCCATGCACTGGACCACCTCCTTTGACCGACCACGCATCACCACCGGATGGCAGAAAGGGAACTCGTCGCCGCTAAAAGGACCCAGCCAAGCGCCTTGCGGCGATTGAGGACGAGCTGGAGCTGGCGAAGAAGTGAGACGGCGACCTACCGACGACCTCCGGTGATTAGACTAAGTAGTTTTTTCTTCATTTTTTATAGACTTCGACGATGTTTCGGCGGGGTTTGTATCGCGGGAACTTTCAGTTTCGAATATGTAAATATGCCGTCTGAATTTAGCTTCCGCGGGATTTCGTGTAACATTTTACGTTTATGATGACTCATAAACTGAATTTAAGGTATGTTGGTGTGCGTTTGTATTATATCCATGGTTTGTTGGTGGATTGTGAGGTGGTATATTTGGGTGGGGTGGGGTGGGGTGGGGGCAATGGGAAAAGGAAATTCAAAAAGCAGCACATCACAGCACTTGGATGATGGGTTGGACTCGTCGTCTCGTCTCCCCTGTTTCTTCTTCTTCTCCACTCTGCTCGGCTGGCTGCCTAAAACAAAACAAAGCCAAAATTATCAATCGATCAGCTCGCCCGTCCCTTTCCCCCCTTTTTGCTCCGGGGGCGGGGAAAAAGCCCCAACCTTTGCTCTGCTCTTCACTGCCCTGCTCTACTCTGCTCTGCTGCCATCAATCCCCCAAATCCATCCATCAGATCGATCCATCCATCTAGGGTTTGCTTCCTCCTCCTCTGCCTCCGGCGGAAGCCAAGCCACCCATCAATCAATCAATCGAGGTAAAAAAGCTCCCCATTTTACTCCACCTCCGCCGCCCCCGCCACCGCCACCAAACCCTTGCTTCCGTCCTTCTCACTCCCTCACCCCGGTGCAGCGAGGGACCAACAGCAACAGCGAAAGGAGCCACCTTCTTCCAGGCCGGATGGCCTCCTCCTCCGGGAGGCGGGCGGGCCCCGGCGGCGGCGGGGAGCCCTCCGCCTCCTCCTCCTCCACCCCGGCCTCCGGCGGCAGGAGGATCCTCCGCACCCAGACCGCGGGCAACCTCGGCGAGTCCAGCTTCGACAGCGAGGTCGTGCCCTCCTCCCTCGTCGAGATCGCGCCCATCCTCCGCGTCGCCAACGAGGTCGAGGCAAGCAACCCACGCGTCGCATACCTATGTAATTCACCCATCCTCTGCTTGTTAATTACTGTTACCAAGGCCCCTGAGCAGATCCCTTCACCCTACTCTAATTTACTTTTACTACTACACCACTTGCTTGTGTTGGGATAATTCTATTTGCTTACCGTATTATATTCTTCTTCCTCAAGCACAAGAGTATAATAATAACTAGTGATATCTTACTGCCACTGACACTACTCCATGGACTCACTCATGTGTTCATTCTTAATTCACAACAACCGGCCATAATTCCCTGGCTGCACCTGCTTGTTTTATTATCTCTCCCACACAATTTACTATCATGCCTCTTGGCTGTCTAGTTGCTTACTTGCCCGGGGGTCATCCTCCTTTTCCAAAATTAAAAAACTTGCTTACTTGTCTGTATTCTGTTAGATTACTTAGTACCTACCTGTGTAGTACTGTATTATATTCTTCTTCCTTAAGTAATACGCACATGAGTAGTACTACTAGTGCTGTCTTACTTCCAGTGACAGTCTATCGAGTTTATTAACTCCAAATGAAGTGGCCATAATTCCCTAGCCGCGGTACAGAGTAATATGCCTATGTTCTTGTCTCACCCATACAATTTACTAACACGTCTCTTGTGTGCTAGGTCGATTCTACGCCTTTGAAAAGGCCCACCGCCTCGACGCCACCTCCAGCGGCCGTGGTGTCCGTCAGTTCAAAACCGCCCTCCTGCAGAGGCTCGAAAGGGTACGTGCGTGTCTACACACGCCTTCCCGCCAGAAAAACCTCCTTACTTGACATTAAAACATGCAGCATGTTTAATTACATTCCGTTTCTGCTCCTACCCGCGCTGTGTTCTATTTATAGCTTCGAATAATATGCGCATGCGATTTGTTTTGCCCCGTCCACAGCAGCGAAATTAATTGCACGACATCCAGCGTACGTATATATATATATATGCTGTATTAAGTGCTTGACTTCCTTGCCATGCACGCGCTTCCTTTCCTCAGGAAAATGATCCCACGCTGAAGGGAAGGGTTAAGCAGAGCGATGCCCGTGAAATGCAGAGTTTCTATCAGCACTACTACAAGAAGTACATCCAGGCGCTCCAGAATGCCGCGGATAAAGCTGACCGGTCAGAAGCACAACCAATATTCTTCTTTCTAATGCTGCTGCTCACTCATCTATGGCTTGCGCTGACGCCTGCTTTACTTTTCTGTTTGCTCAGTGCTCAGCTGACAAAGGCGTATCAGACTGCGGCTGTCCTGTTCGAGGTCCTAAAAGCCGTCAATGTCTCACAGAAAATCGAAGTCGATCAAGCGGTACATTCTAGCATACAAGATTTCTGCCTTCTCTTTTCTTTTGTCTGATTGACACAATGCACCTGCTATATTACTTTCCTCACAAAAAAATAAGAAGAAAAAGCACCGCTATTGTTGTTATCTAGAAAGAAAAAAAAGTTGGTTTCACTTCCCTGCTGTGATTGTTGAATGTTGCAGATTTTGGAGACGCACAACCAAGTCGAGGAGAAGAAAAAGCTGTATCTTCCTTACAATATCCTCCCGCTCGATCCTGACAGCGCTAATCAGGCTATTATGCGATATCCTGAGGTTCCCATCTGTCCTGATTTCTATCCCAACTTCACTACGAGCTTTTGTTAGATATTAAGGTGATGCAGTATGGCTTATGCACTGCTTGTCATTATTACTTACAGATCCAAGCCGCTTTTCACGCTCTTCGTAACACAAGGGGTCTGCCATGGCCCAAGGACCATGAAAAGAAGGATGATGCGGATCTTCTTGAGTGGCTTCAGGCAATGTTTGGGTTTCAGGTTATGACAACATGGCTAATGCCCACCTTTTGTTTTCATATCTTTCTTTTTTGCGAGACTTTCGCTTTCATATCAAACATATTTGTACCAATGATTTCATTTGTGAGCTCTGATACATCAATGCTCTCTAACTTCAACTACCACTCTGCAGAAAGATAATGTGTCCAATCAACGAGAACATCTCATACTCTTGCTTGCCAACGTGCATATAAGGGAGATGTCCAAACCTGACCAACAAGCAAAGGTACTGCATTTCCCAACATGCATTCATGTGAGGTGTGCGCACATAGTAGTAATGTCATTTACTTGTTTCTTTTCCGATGAAATTTTCAGTTAGACGACCGTGCGCTAACAATAGTAATGAAGAAGCTCTTCAAGAACTACAAAAGATGGTGCAAATACCTCGGCCGCAAAAGCAGCCTATGGTATATCATAATCAATCTCCAGTGGAAAATTTGGAAGTTAACCAAGATTATGTGATTTAATTCAAGCCTGCAATTATAAGCTCTTCATAGTCCCTTGGCCCACTAATTAATTGATCATTATCTTTCTAGGCTGCCGACAATTCAACAAGAAGTACAACAGCGGAAGCTTCTCTATATGGGCCTTTATCTGCTCATATGGGGCGAGGCAGCTAACTTGCGATTCATGCCAGAGTGTCTTTGCTACATCTATCATCATGTATGGTTAATTCCTTTCTTCGTCAAATTAAACACATGATCTATTTAGTGAGCCGGCAAACTGGGTCTTAAACTCTTAGTTTAGGTATGTCTGGATAGTTGCCAAACTGGGTCGTAATATTATTTTCTGGTTACAACGAAAACAATGCAACTGATACTATGATGTTTGGGTATGTCTGGATAGTTGCCAAAGTGTACCCTAACAATTTTTATGTAGGTGACCGAAAGTTTCAGTCTTTGTTTGGATGGTCACCAGTTGTTTGGTGTGCCAATGACCTTTCGTACACTAGTACATTTTTCTTGCTAGCATTAGCCAACTCATGGGCAAGTGAAACCATGACCAATATTTTGATAGGGCAAAGCTTGGGGTGAAACCAAACACCCTTTATCTTTTCTGACTTGAACCTGCACAAATATGTTGGCATCTTCTGAGGAGTCGCATTCTGTTCACTTCCATTTTACAGAAAGTATATGTTGGGCGTGAGTTACCTTAGGCATGAGGACTTACCTGCAAAACTTGAGTTAAAAAGAACAGTCTCTCTTGAACCAGGCCGTAGCTTACCTACAAAAGTATGTTAGTACGTCATTTGGTGAAGAGTGTCTTCTACGTGCATGGCGTTATTCCAGCAGCCAAGACTGTTGAGGTGAAAAGTTTTTGATAATTTGGCTGCACGATGCATGTTATAAGCACTGCAGCATCAAACAATGTTGTGTACACGACAATTTATGCAAACATAAGTTCCTCCTGAGGTGATCCACTGATCCAGTAAACACCGATCAAGAAAGTTCTAAAATGATCCCTATTTTTGCCTCCCCCCCTTTTTTTTCTAGTGACGTTCATTTTGAACCATTGTAAATGGGCGGAAGGTTTAGGTTAGTACATTACATTTCTGTGCCGTAATAGTTTATACCATTTATGTCTTTATTGTCGTTTCATACTTCTTCACCTTTAGCAATTGGGAAGTTGTGTTCATGGGCCGGTTAAAAATTGATTTGATTATCAAGGCTGTCTTTTGGTCATGGTTGATTGGCTTGGGGCATTGCTGTATGTTTAGGCCATAGCTCTTGCGATGATATGATTATTGACAAGTGATGGTCGTGTTTTGTCGTTGTTCCGCTTCAGATGGCTTTTGAATTGTATGGTATGTTGTCTGGAAATGTGAGTCCAACAACTGGTGAAAATGTTAAACCAGCCTATGGTGGTGCCGAAGAAGCCTTCCTGAAGAAAGTTGTGACCCCAATTTACAAAGTCATAGAGATGGTACATTTCTATATATCCATTCTCATGTTTTAATTCCAAGCACAATGAACTTATGTCCTTTGGGATTTTTACATAGGAAGCTTTGAGGAGCAAGATAATAAAATCAAAACACTCGCATTGGAGAAACTATGATGATCTCAATGAGTACTTTTGGTAAGTACATAATTTGTTATCTTCCTTGTAACTTCCTGAGCCAGTTTCGGAGGATACTCATGCAATTAATTTTACATTGCTTACAGGTCAAGAGATTGTTTTCGATTAGGATGGCCTATGAGGGCTGATGCTGATTTTTTCAAGACTACAATTTTTGTTCCCAATACTCGTGATCAGACGAATGGAGTAAGTCCATTTTGATTTGAATGTACCTACTTGCATTACCTTCATGCAAATGAGTAGATTTGGCTTAGTACTATCTAGATGTTAGCATCTCAGTGTAAGAAAGTTGGTAGTAAGTGGGTACCTTGTTTAATCTTTAAATAAACCATTCAATAGTGTTTAACCCAAAAAAAAGTATTCAACTGTGATAGGGAAAAAAATCCTGTCTTATAACCCTTTGTTAATTTTCAACTTCTTTTTTGCGCATGTAAAAGCTTCTGTTCTCATCCAAACGATTGTAAGCCGAGGCTCGAGGGCAGGGGTAGATTTTTTTTATGCAGCACAAATGAGATAATTTTGCTTGCTTATGTGTTTGAAGTGTTCAGGCTAGTGGGGAGAAAAAAAACTTTAAGTTAAGGTGGTTTACAGATTTGCCTGGCAACAAAGACAAATAAAATTTGCAGTTTAACTCTTCATACAGTCTCTTTTGGTATTGATATTTCTTGTTCTGCTACAGGAAAACAGACCAGTTGCAAATGACCATTGGATGGGAAAAGTCAATTTTGTTGAAATACGGTCATTTTGGCACATCTTCCGTAGCTTTGACAGGATGTGGAGCTTCTTAATTTTATCCTTACAGGTTATTTGTGATTTCCCACCTTCGTGTTGCTCTTCTTCTTTCGACTACACTTTTGGATCTTTTCTGTTTACTTGAGATGGAATTTCTGTTGGTTTTCTCTTTCACTCAGGCCATGGTTATAGTTGCTTGGAATGGTGGCACACCAAGTGATATCTTTGATAAAGGAGTGTTCAAACAGGTTTTGAGCATATTTATAACTGCTGCAGTAATGAAAATGGGTCAAGGTATGTTAGCAATCCCCTTCCCTTCCTATCCTAATATTATGGTGTGCACGTTAGTCTTATGGTTACACATGATATTGATTTTGATCATTTGAATGATTATCTTCTCCATTTACCGTAAACCCACATGACCACAATCAGCAAAAGTTCTGAACAGAAGGAGCTTTTGCTGGTCTACATACAGTGATATTACAGCCAAAGTATTAAGTGTATGGTCTATATTCCATACCAAAGCTCGATGAAAGTATTTCTGTTCAACTTGAGTTTACTCAACGTTTAATTTTCCTGAACATAATATTCTTAGCATGCAACCAGAGGAGCATGGTGGTTGTTTGTTTGGTACACACCGGAACACCGAACCTTGCTACCATTGGTTAGGTTTCATAAATATATCTTAATGCAGCAATTATGGACATTGTCTTGAGCTGTACCCAAGCTCGATGAAAATATTTCTGATTAATTTGATTTGACTCAATGATTTTTTTTGAACATATTATTCTAATCATGAAACCGTGGGAGCATGTTGGTTGTTCTTTTTGTACAAACTAGGCCATGTTTACCATTGGTTAGATTTACTAAATATATTTTGATGCAGCCATTCTGGACATTGTCTTGAGCTGGAAAGCAAGAAGAAGCATGTCTCTTGCTGTTAAACTCCGGTACATCTTGAAATTACTATCAGGAGCTGCATGGGTTGTAGTTTTACCAGTAACATACGCATACACCTCAGACAATCCTACTGGTCTCAATAGAACAATCAAAAGCTGGTTCGGTGACGGCCGGAACCAGCCATCGTTATACATCTTGGCTGTTGTGATATATTTGTCACCAAATATGCTGGCGGCTACGTTATTTATTTTTCCTTTCCTGAGGAGAGTTCTTGAGAGGTCAAATTATAAAGTCGTAACCTTAATGATGTGGTGGTCACAGGTAATTTCCTTTGTCGGTTCTATTAGAGTTGTTGATTATTGACACCCTGTGTATGCTAAGATGTAAAACATTCTACAGCCTCGCTTATTTGTTGGCAGAGGAATGCATGAAGGCGCATTCTCCCTTTTCAAGTATGCTTCCCTGTGTATGCTAAGTTTGTTCTTTATGAATTACCATTGCACGTGCTCTTTCTGAGCATTGTTATTCTTCTAGGTATACAATGTTCTGGGTCATTCTTTTGGCCACAAAATTGGTAGTGAGCTTCTACGTGGAGGTATTATTCATAACTGATTTCATCACCATTTTTCTAGACATGGAATCCGAGTATATTTCTGCTTTCTTTGTGGAATATGTAAGATTTTTGGGCAATTTCATAGACCTAAGGTTTATACCATAGAATTGGCAATTAAAGGAAATCACCATAACTGAGATTTAACTTGCCATAGTGCCACAAATATATTTGAAAGAGAAAATTGTAATGTAGGTGAACTGGAGGCATTTAAATCTCCATAGGTAATGCACCTAAGTTGAAACTATGCATGTCCCAGAGCAACATGACTTAAATAAGCGAATAGATGTTTAGGTCCATTTATTTCCAGAGGTGATTCAACTAATATATGTTGTATAATCTTGCATCAAACTATCGCTAGCCATTTCAACAGTAGTTTGGTCCCATTAATGTCTTGAGGGCTAGTAATAGAAACCTATGACATTCCCCACTACTCATAAGTACACTTTTGCTGGCAAAAGGTTATCGAGTGAATTTTCCTAGCTGTTTCCTTCCATTATCATGAAATCATAATTTGGTTGCTCATCTTGCCATATGCCCGACCTGCAGATCAAGCCACTTGTGCAACCAACAAAAGATATAATGAAGGTGCCAATAACAACATTTCAGTGGCATGAGTTTTTCCCACATGGTCTCTCTCTCTCTCTCCCCCCCCCCCCTCTCCCTCTCTCTGTCTCTCTTTCTCTAACCTCGGTGAGCGTGAACATGTTCTTATTTTTGGTTTTATCTGCAGCAAAGAACAACATCGGTGTTGTCATTGCACTTTGGGCTCCTATCATTCTTGTACGCCTTCTGTCCTCTTCATTGTGTAGAACAGAAGAAGTTGTTCATCTGATTTTGATTTGACTTGGTTTAATGGTACAGGTCTATTTCATGGATACCCAAATATGGTATGCCATTTTCTCAACATTAGTTGGTGGTATCTATGGGGCATGTCGTCGTCTTGGTGAGGTTAGTAAAGCCGACCAATTTTCTACTTAGATTTTCCGTTTAGGTCTGGGTCAGTATGTGAAGTCATTCTTTAATTAAACACTGTCAAAGTTCCGATTTTTTGCAACCTTGCTTATTACTCAATATTTTAAATTTGATTGTGCTCCTCTGAAATTTTGTACAAGGGAATAAAGTAACTTACAAAGTATACTGTTGTTGGTTTCACCAAATCAGATACGGACCTTAGGAATGTTAAGATCTCGCTTCGAATCTTTGCCAAAAGCTTTCAACGATCACTTGATTCCAAATGACTCAAAGAGGAGAGGATTCCGCTCCGCTTTCTCCAGTAAACCTTCTAAGGTGGGGATTTCTTGATTCTCACATCTTATTTGAGACCACATTAGGTGTAGATCCCTGCTATGATAGATCATCTATGTCTTTTCTTTTATCTAACATGCTTAAGTTACTTTAGAAACCCGAGGATGGCAAAGAAGAAGACAAAATAGCCGCTAGATTTGCTCAGATTTGGAATCTAATTATCACAAGCTTCCGCGAGGAAGACTTGATAGATAACAGGTGTGGCATCTGATACCTATCCTTTCATTTGGACTGTCTTTCTTTTGATTCCTGCTGATCTATTGTTTGTTACCTTTCGGTCAGGGAGAAGGATTTGTTACTTGTTCCATACTGCAAAGACCGTGAAATGGATATGATCCAATGGCCACCATTCCTGCTTGCTAGCAAGGTACATATTCTCATTCAACTCCTGCTTGTTATTTTTGGTGGAATGAGGCATTGTTTCACTTTATTTTATTAACTGCATTTCAGATTCCAATAGCACTGGATATGGCAGCAGACAGTGGTGGAAAAGATCGTGATCTAAAGAAAAGGATGAATTCAGATCCATATTTCACTTATGCTATCAGGGAATGTTATGCGTCTTTCAAAAACATAATATATGCTTTAGTGGTTGGTCAACGGGAGCGAGAGTATGTTCTACGTTCTCACTTTAAATGTATAAGTCTTGATTTTTTTTAACGCTGAACAAACTTCATGATATATACATATATATTTCAGTGTCATCCAGAAGATTTTTAAGGCGGTGGATGATCTTGTAGCAGACGATACTCTTATAAGGGATCTGCACATGAGTAGCCTACCTACCCTGAGCAAGAAATTTATTGAGCTGCTTGACATACTGGTATAGAATTAGTCATCATAGCACAGGTCATGTTGAAATGTGTATACCACCTAATTCTTATTCTTTCCATGCAGCAAAACAATAACAAAGAAGATCGGGGTCAGGTCATCATTCTGTTCCAGGATATGCTCGAGGTTGTTACAAGGGATATAATGGAAGACCAACTCAGTGGGTGAGATACCTAATTATCATTCTACTGTAGAAACTAGCAGAATAGCCCTTTCCCATAGAGAGTACCAGGCGTTGCACAGGCACCAGACGAGTGCGTTTGCACAGACACAAACTCAGTGGGAAATCACATGCTTTAGATTCTTAATTGTAGCGTGTGGTGGTTGTCTTTCATTACTTATATGTATTGCTATCTCTTGATCAGGCTACTGGAAACGGTACATGGTGGAAATAACAGAAAACACGAAGGGATTACACCACTTGATCAACAGGAACAGGAGCAGTTGTTCACTAAAGCTATTGAATTTCCTGTGAGGGCATCAGATGCCTGGAAGGAAAAGGTTATATCTCAGATTTTGTTTTTTTATTTATTGTTGTTTGAAGTAGGAACATGTATATTTGAAATAAAGATTCTAAGATTAGTGCTCATGTTCTTGGCTTCAGATAAAAAGGCTTCACCTTCTGCTCACAGTGAAGGAATCTGCTATGGATGTTCCTACAAACCTGGATGCTAGAAGGAGGATATCTTTCTTTGCTAATTCCCTTTTTATGGACATGCCACGTGCTCCAAAAGTGCGGCATATGCTGCCCTTCTCGTAAGTTTTTGTTCTCTAGAATTCATGATGTATTCTATGCTTGAATCGTCGTGTACTGGATTAGCTTCCTTGTGTATTTTACTGGTAACTAATCATCATTTGCTCCATCTTGTAATCGGAGTAAGAATGGTATTCTAATGAACACTTGGTTTGCTCCTTCTTTATGGGAAAAATTGTGCACTGCAGCGTCTTAACTCCTTATTACAAAGAAGACGTTCTTTTCTCTTCACACGCACTAGAGGAGCAGAATGAGGATGGGGTTTCTATCCTTTTTTACCTGCAGAAAATCTACCCAGGTACATCCATGAGTCGACATGTCCTAGTAACACCAGTCCCTGAACACCAAACTCATGTTTTCCTCTCCTTGCAGATGAATGGAAAAATTTTCTTGAAAGGGTGGACTGCAAGAATGAAGATGAACTCCGTGAGACTGAACAGTCGGAAGATGACCTTCGCCTTCGCCTTTGGGCATCGTACAGGGGCCAAACTTTGACGAGAACTGGTATCCCCCTTTGCTTTTCCTGTCATAGGCAATATACTTTTCCAAAAGAGAAACATATTGGTATCATGTTTGGTATTTGGTTTTTTTCCCTTTGGTAATGCTTGCTCAATCTTACAGTAAGAGGGATGATGTACTACCGACAAGCTTTGGTGCTTCAGTCTTGTCTTGATATGGCCAGAGAGGATGGTACTTCTATGCGACCGAGCCTGTTTCCTGACTGTGATTTGGAACACGATATGATGCATTAACTAATTTGCCTCTTTTCCTCAGATCTTATGGAAGGCTTCAGGGCTGCAAATATACTATCTGAGGAATCACCATTATTGACTCAGTGCAAAGCTATAGCTGACATGAAGTTTACATACGTTGTATCATGCCAGTCATACGGTATCCAGAAACGTTCTGGGGATCAACGTGCACAGGATATTCTGAGACTGATGACAACGTAAGTCTTTATTCAAGATTAAAGTTCTATAGAGGGTATTGCAATAAAAGTTCCTTGTCGGCAAGACTTTATCACTTCATTTTCTTGATTATGTTGGATGTCTGATTCCTTTCTAACACATCACAACTAGAATTGATCTCCTTGCAAACTGTTACACAGAAAAAATGGATTATGATCTGTACTTTAACCGTAGAAAGTTGTGTAGGTCATGGGGTTGTCTTAGCCTCCTAGGATACAATTATTACTACATTTGGCAGTTTATATATTTTAGCCAATCTTCCATGAGTGTACACAAGAAAGTTTTTCACCTGCTGTATCAATTCACTGGGTTCTAATATAGTATGGACATACTGCCCCTGTTTTCATGACACCACATTAAATATTTTTCACTGTGGCTGTCTGTTTTGATCATTGCAATACATTCTATGCAGTTATCCATCACTTCGGGTTGCCTATATTGATGAAGTCGAGGAGACAAGCAAAGATGAGGAGGCAAGCAAAGATAGGAGCAAGAAGATAGAGAAGGTTTACTACTCAGCGTTGGTGAAGGCGGCAGTAACTAAGCCTGATGATCCTGGTCAGAAACTTGATCAGGTACTGTGAAATGGTTTTAATCCAGTGTTGATTATGCCCAATATAATCTAATTTTATAAATATGTTTTATCCATTAGTTGCCTGCAGAATTTGTTTGTTTGTAGTGATAGCCTGTCGGTCTGTGACGCTTTATACAGAATTGCGTCCATACAAAGTTAGTTTTCTACTTTTGGATCCTGGAGCTGAATTTCATAGCATATGGCACATGGGGTATATAACTCCACAACAACAACAACAACAAAGCCTGTCAGTCCCAAACAAGTTGGGGTAGGCTAGAGCTGAAACCCAAAAGATATCGTAACCAAATCACGGTTCTGGCCTTCCACGCACCCCTGTCCAGAGCTAGATCTTTGTTGATAGCCCAGTCCTTCAGGTCTCTCTTCACAGACTCCTCCCAAGTCAAGTTTGGCCTCCCCGCAAAAAAAATACCTATATATGTTTGGCAGCTGGAGATGCATTTATGGCATTAACCATGGGGCAATGTTGGTGAAATGAATGTGGCATGTGGAAGAAATGATCCAGATTAATCAAGCTGTTATGTTTTATTTTCTATGTTATGTGATTATTAATTTTCGAGCATGCATAGAGGCACAATAATCATCCCTATTTGGAACAGGTGCATTTCGTGATCTCACCAGTGCTGGTTTGATATAAACATACTTACCTTGTGTCATTTTGTTGTGTAGGACATATACAGGATAAAACTTCCAGGCAATGCAATGTTGGGTGAAGGGAAACCAGAAAATCAGAACCATGCGATAATTTTTACTCGAGGTGAAGGCCTACAAACTATAGACATGAATCAGGTATGCATCACTTGCGCTTCTTGTGCTGCTAGGATTTTTGGGCCATTTAGTTACGTTGTGATGCCATGACAGGAGCATTATATGGAGGAGACATTGAAAATGAGAAACCTGCTGCAAGAGTTTACGAAGAAACATGATGGTGTGAGGCATCCATCAATACTTGGTGTAAGAGAACATATATTCACTGGCAGGTATGTGTTGTTGCTGACTATCTCTTCACCCTTAAATTTGTGATTAATGTGTGACTTCTTACAGTGTTGCTATTTACTTGGATAATTTACTCTATTATGATTGCGTTTGCAGTGTTTCTTCGCTTGCGTGGTTCATGTCAAACCAAGAGACAAGTTTTGTGACTATTGGACAGCGTGTACTTGCCAATCCTTTAAGGTAAATCATCATGACTGAATCACAATGTAGTTCATCTCATTCGTGGGTCTACTATTTTCATTTACTCACTTTCTGTATGTTTCTTTCTACAACTAGTCCTTGATTCTGCAAGTAAGAAAATTATTGTTGTTTATTTTATTTTAGTACATGTTTTTTGTTCATTCGATTGAGTTGTCTTCTTGGTTTTTTATTGTTACTGCTACTGTTCACTATTACTCAGTACTCACCACCTTTTCTTTTTCCAAAGAAATTTAAAGAATATCCCTTTATGATTTCTTTTCCTGGACATTCTCATGTGCAGGGTTCGATTTCATTATGGACATCCTGATATCTTTGATCGACTTTTCCATCTCACAAGGGGTGGTGTAAGCAAAGCATCTAAGATTATCAATCTTAGTGAGGACATATTTGCTGGTATGCAGTCAACATCTTTCTGTTGTTGTGTGTGGTTCTTAAAAATGCTACGCTAATACCTGGCTCTTTGTGACAGGATTCAATTCGACGCTGCGTGAAGGAAACGTTACACATCATGAATACATGCAAGTTGGCAAGGGAAGAGATGTTGGTCTCAATCAGATTTCACTATTTGAGGCGAAAATAGCTTATGGTAATGGCGAACAGACACTGAGCCGTGACATCTACCGACTTGGGCATCGTTTTGATTTCTTCAGAATGCTGTCCTGCTACTATACTACCATTGGCTTTTACTTCAGTACAATGGTACGGTCTACTTCGCCCTGGACTTTTCAACTTGTTGTGTTGATTGGTTAATCCTAACCTCTAGCTTTTCTCTTCTCTTTCCAGATTACTGTATGGACAGTGTATGTATTCCTCTATGGGCGTCTGTATCTTGTCCTCAGTGGCCTTGATGAAGGACTAGCCACTGGAAGAAGGTTTATACACAATGACCCTCTCCAGGTCGCTCTCGCTTCGCAATCCTTTGTGCAACTTGGCTTCTTGATGGCGCTCCCTATGATGATGGAGATTGGTCTGGAGAGAGGATTCAGGACTGCGTTGAGTGACTTTGTGCTCATGCAGCTTCAGTTAGCATCCGTCTTCTTCACGTTCTCCCTTGGAACCAAGACTCACTACTATGGAAAGACGCTGCTCCATGGAGGAGCCGAGTACAGAGCCACCGGACGTGGATTTGTGGTGTTCCATGCCAAATTCGCCGAGAATTATCGACTGTACTCACGGAGTCATTTTGTCAAGGGCATCGAGTTGATGATCTTGCTTATCGTGTTTGAGATCTTCGGGCAATCATACCGAGGAGCTATTGCGTACATCTTCATCACCTTCTCTATGTGGTTTATGGTTGTCACCTGGCTCTTTGCACCGTTCCTATTCAACCCTTCTGGGTTCGAGTGGCAGAAGATTGTGGATGACTGGACCGATTGGCATAAGTGGATTAGCAACCGCGGTGGTATCGGTGTTTCGCCGGAGAAAAGTTGGGAGTCATGGTGGGAGAAAGAGCACGAGCCCCTTAAATATTCCGGGAAGCGTGGTACTGTTCTTGAGATAGTGCTTGCGGTGCGCTTCTTTATCTACCAGTATGGGCTTGTTTATCATCTCAACATAACCAAACACACCAAGAGCGTCCTGGTAAGTTGCTGACATCCCACTCCGGTTCCTGTCTATGTATCTATCGGCTTAATTGTGTTGTACCTCTGTGCTAGTAAGCCTAATATACACTGTCTTTCCAGGTGTATTGCTTGTCATGGGTTGTCATCTTTTTCATATTGTTGGTGATGAAGGTGAGCACTAGTGGCCTGGCCATTTTAGTTGTCTTTTTGGTTGAGTGCTACAAACATTATGGCATCCTCCTGGGCGTACTAAGCTCTTTACTGACTTTGTTTATGCATATGCAGGCTGTGTCGGTTGGGAGGCGGAAATTCAGCGCAGAGTTTCAGCTGGTGTTCCGGCTGCTCAAGGGGCTGATCTTCATTGTATTCATCTCCACCATCGTGATTTTGATCGTGATCCCCCACATGACGATCCAGGACATATTTGTGTGCATCCTTGCCTTCATGCCGACAGGATGGGGCCTGCTGCTGGTAAATCTCTTTCCTGTGCTTCTTCCTGCTATGCGGTGATTCGAACAAACATAACACAATGAGGTGATTGCAGGTGGCTCAGGCGTTGAAGCCTGCGATCGTGAAGGTGGGGCTGTGGGGGTCGATCAGGGCCCTGGCGCGGGGGTATGAGATCATCATGGGGCTACTGCTCTTCACCCCGATCGCGTTCCTGGCGTGGTTCCCGTTCGTGTCGGAGTTCCAGACGAGGATGCTCTTCAACCAGGCCTTCAGCCGAGGGCTGCAGATCTCAAGGATCCTGGGTGGGCACAAGAAGGACCGGGACCGGACGGCGCGGAACAAGGACGATAGTTAGATAGATTGTTGATTGTCGTAGTAGCTAGGATGGTAGACAATGTCATGCTGGATGGCTGTAGCGGTTGTGGTTTGCCAACCCTGGTTGTTTTTGTATGCGATGGAGTTTGTATGTAGTATGTAGGATGGGGTTGCTTGCTGGCTTGGCTCCTCCAGAGTAGTGAACAAGTCATATGATATGGATGCATGATTTGTGGTAGTAACCAGATGGAAACACCCCCATCCAGTAGATAGCTTATTAATCTGATTTGGTTATTAATTAATTACTAGAACATCTTCTGTGAGTTTGGGTTGCTCAAGAGGGTATGCGTGATTAATCTCATGTGGTGTGATCACAGGGTATGTGGTAGTAATTGGAAGGAAAGGAAATGCCTACCTACTCAAGCAGAGGGAAGAGGTAGCTTAATTAATCTGATAATTGGTGATTATTAGTTATAATTGCCTGCCTTGCTCCAGTCCAGTGAGACTGTTGTTTCTCCATGTAAAAAATAGAAAGAAGATTGTGTATATTTTTGGCTCGTGTTTTCTTCTCTAAGTAGAATATATTCTTGAACTCTTTCTTTCCCCTCTCGCATGGTGTCTAGGGCAAAGCCTTCTTCTCCTTGATCACCATTGTTGAGCCTGGGGATTTGCTTTCGCCTGCCACTTCAGCAGCGGTGGCGGAGAGGGGAATCCTGGTGCTTCTGCTCCGGCTAGTAGATAGGTTGGAATTTTAGTCCTAGGTGGTATTTGGGAGGATGGTGGTGCTTCTTCTATGAGTTCGTCTACCGGACTTCGATCCTCTTTGAGTTTGTTGGCTGGGATGAATTAGATGGAGCTTTGTCATGGATTCTCGCTGCCTCATTTGGGTGGTAAGATTAGGGTTTATTGATGTGCACTAAGACTTCTTGGTTGTCATTGACAAAATCAAGTCGACATCGGTACGGGAGCGGAGCATCACAGTCGTTCGGTAGTCCATGGATGGGTACGCTGAGTCGGTTTGAACTATTTCGACTAGCTACGTTGTGTGGTGTCAATGTAATAATGGGTGATTATTAGTTACAAATTGCTTGCCTTGCCCCACTAAGTAGAATATATTATTAAACTCTTTCTTTCCCCTCTCGCAAGGTGTCTACGGAAAACCCTTCCTCTCCTCGATTATCGTTGCTAAGACCGTGGATTCGCCTTTGCCTGCCATTTTAGCAGTGGTGGAGGAGAGGGAAATCCCGGTGCCTTGGCTTCGGCTATAGATAGATTAGAATTTTAGCCCCCGACGGAGGTATTAGGGTAGATGGTGATGCTTCATCTTTGAGTTGGTCTTTCGGGCTTCGGTCCTCCTCGGGTTCGTTTGTCAGGATGAATAAGATGGACCTTCGTCATAGATTATCGCCGCCTCATCGGGGCCGTGAGGTTAGGGTTTCTTGATGTGCATAAACGATGACAAGATTTAGTATCAAGTTTTGGGTCGATTCAAAAGTTCAACGATGACGATTGCGGTTTTGTGGCGTTGCTTCTTATGGGAAGGGTGCACGAAGACTCATTGAAAAAGTCGGAAGAGGCGCGTCACAGTCATTCAGTGGTCCATGAACGGTCACAATGAGTCAATTTGAAGCATTTCGACTAGCTGTGTCGTGGGCTGCAGTGTACGGTGATGACATGGATTTCCCATCCGACGATACCGCTTGGGCACCAAGCCGGCTGCCGGTGTGGAACTGACACCTGCAACCAGAATTCCAAGAGTCTTTGACACGAAAGAAGAGATTCATGTGTGTGGGCAACGTAGATTCAGTCAATGGGGCATGGAGGCATGGAGGTGTCCTAGAACTAGCTCAACGCCGGTATCGCTGAAGAAGAAACCATATGCACCATAGATTGATAGATGATATTTCCCAGGACCGGTGCTAACTGTTGTGGATATAATCCTAACAATACATATAGGAGTGTATGTGGGACGTAGAACTACACATAGGTGCAAATGGAGGTTAGGAGTGTATGTGGGACATAGAACTACACATTGGTGCAAATGGAGGTTCGCAGGATGTATACTTCAAACCCTCAATGGTGAAGGTAATATCCTACTTCGTGTGTGGTTTTGCTTCTCTCGCGAATATTGTGATTATAGAATGTCGAACTCTCAACCTTGTTCCTGAGGTAAGCTTGGGAGAAGACATAACACGACTTATAAAGCGGGTTACACTTCATCTTGGTGTGATAATGCATGTGGATCGGAACCGCTGGTTAGATGACCTTGGAATTGCATAACAGAACCTGGTCCTGGGCCTTTTTAGTAGAATACTTCATGCATGTTAAAGTCCATACTCCCTCCATAGCGAGATCTCAATGACTGCTAGATTTTGTAGAATCTCGTACGCACTCATTGCTCGATTAATTCTCTGGAGATTTCCTTCTTCGTCTACGTTTATAAATCTTGGCAAAATCCAATATAATTAATCCTTGGCAAGGAGAAATCCAACCAGATTGTATTGTGCCAGCAAAATCCTCCTAGTACAAGATATTTTCACCGCTCAAAATATTAATTACCGCCACACCCACAGCCCACAGCCCACAGCAAGCAAAAGTGCTTAATAATTAGCTAGGGTAGCCAAAATAGGAAAGAAATTAGTACTAGCTATTTACACCAGAATGAAAAGAAATTTATTACCGGCTCGCTGACACTTGGGACCCACCGAATAAAAGAAAATCCACCTGAGACCCGCCCGTTCTTGCTTGGTTCAAACCAAATCAGAGAAGAGAAGAGAGTGAGGCCATCCCCATGAATCGTGCCTGGCGCTCCCTCTTCCCCATCATCATCTGGATGATCGGCGGCGCGGCGGAGGCCAGGAGGACGCTCCAGCACGCGGCGGACGAGCTCCAGGGCGCCGCCCACGAGGCCAACCACGTCGTCTACGGCGCCGGCGACGTCTTTGCGCGACAGGTCCTCGCCGTCGCCCGGGACCGCGTCGCCGCGCTCCGCACGCAGGAGCCCCGGCCCGCCAACGCCGCCGCCGCCCGCGCCCCTCCTGTCGCCGCCCTGCGCCCAGGCTACGGCGTGCTTGTCAACGTGAAGCGGGGCATCGACCTGCTGCTGGCCTTCCGGCCGTCCGCCGACGTGATACGCTCCTCCCTGCGGCGAGAACCGCGCCCGGGCTGGCTCCACGACGTCCAGATGACGGTGGAGCACGCGGTTCAGGGGCTGTCCCGCGCGCGGTCGGAGCTGGACGCCGTCTTGTCGGACGTGGCCGGATTCCTCAACGTCCCGACGCCGGCCCAGACCCAGGGAGCTTCCCATGCGTGCGCCGCCGCCGCTCTACACGCCCGTCGGGGCGCTGCCAACTTGCGCGCCCTCGTCGACATCCTGAGGGAGCTTGCTGACGAGCTCGAGGACGAACCGCCCACCACCCGCGTCCGGCAGTTCTTCGGCTACGTCTACGTCCCGCCGGCGCCGGCGCCACCGCCCAATCCCATTCCCATCAACGGTGACGCAGGTGCTTATCGATCACTTCCTCCAATTGCCCGATCGATTACCGTATGTATGTTTATCTTGCCTTGCTCACATGAACATGATTCAACCTTGAGCAGGAGCACAAGACTGATCGTCGTATCCCTGCTGAGGCTGAATAAGATGACTGGATTCTATGTGCAACAAAACAAACATGTTGAATGATCCTTATGAACCATTTTATTCCATACATGTGTAACAAACTGATGACATGCATGTTTTGAATGATCCTTGTTTGCATATCACTATCTGATTTTTTCTTCTTTTTATGTGCAATTGCATATTTGTTGGATATGGTGTTTGCAGTTTGATGCTAGCTAGCTACCTTCGTATGCTTTTATATTTGTTCTCAGTTTGATGCTAGCAGCTGCTTGCTTTCACTACATTTTGCAACGCGGGATGAAACTATACTTCTTTGCATTGCAGGAATTTAAAGCGTAGGATTGAGATGCCATGTCCAATAATTTTTCCTTCAACAATTTGAAAACACATGAATTTTATAGAGAGATTTTACGGTGCATCATGATACAGAAGGGGAGATGTATCATTTGGATGATCCAACGGTTCAAATTACATGGGATTTACTTAAAGCCCAGGGGCTTAATGATCCAAAACAATTGTTATCCAAAGGGCAATATCATCCAAAAAAATCATACCGAAACTAACCTTCCTTTTTCTTGTGAGAGGGAAAAATCAAATATATCAAAAATAATTTTTGAATAAAAAATGCCTCTCGGAACTCCTCATGATACATGTGACATTAGCGTATCATATTCAAATCTGGACCGTCCAGTCTGTTCCGATGGACGGTCCATATTCACTTAATGCACCGTAAATAGACTCATTTTCTAAGATGTGTTTTCGGATGCATAGTTCACAGGAAATGAACGTAGGATTGAGATGCCATGTCCTATAATTTCCTATGTGTTTTTACAATTACAAACTGCGACATATATTGTTGTTTGGTCAATTGCAAATATAATCGCTATATATATGTGGTTTTCCTTTTATATGAATTGCGTGAAATATATTGTTGGATATGGTGTCTGCAGTTTCATGCTAGATAGCTAGCTAGCTTCCTTTCTTCATATGTTTTAATTTTTTTCATTACAAGATCGCTAGCTGCTTGGTTTCAGTTCATTTTGCAACGCCGGATGAACTAGCTAGGGATGCTTTGGATTGCAGGAATTTAGAAACGTAGGATTCAGTTGCCATGTCCTATAATGAATTTTACCAGATGTGCTTTCGATGGTTCACAAAAAATGAATGCATGGATTTTAAAGGATTGAGGAGAGATAGTAGAGAGATAGAGTGCAAGTAAATTCAACTTCTCAAAGATAAAAGAAAATGAGGTTTGAGCTCATGTTTACATCCCTATGAATTGGAATGTATAGGAATGTATTCCATAGAAATTTAGCGAAGCCATTCCTACAATTCAAAGGGTTTCCATCCTATAGATTAGAATTCTACAAAATTCCTTCAATCCAAAGACTGCTAATAGTGACAAAAAATAAAAATAGAACATGCAATTCATCTTAATTAGGAGCCAAATATAATTTAGGGATGTCCAACCAAGTCCAAGTGTGTTCCTTTTAGTTAAACCCATGGTTAGGTTTTTCTTGTGTTGATCGTGCGTGTATCTTCTGATGGGGCCCAGGCTCTCAAGGTGTCCATGCGGCCACCCAATTGGGCCTATGCCGCCACCGTCCATCGGCGACGCGGGTTAATTTTCTTACCCTCTTCACCAATTGCCCGTCCTATCATCGTATGTATATCTTGTCTTGCTCACATGATTCGACTTTCAGGAGCGTAAGGCTGATCGGTCGTCTACCTATGTCTATCTATGCAGGACGTAAGTAGCCATTTGTTGGATTTTTGTTCACCTACAGACAAAATTACTAGACTACAATGTATATGCATGGTTGAGTTTCTTGCATATCGGTAACTATCTAATTTTTATTTTTATGTGCAATTGATCATATATGTGTGAAGTATATTGTTGGATATGGTGTTTGCAGTTTGATGCTAGCTAGCTTTATATGCTTTTATTTGTTCAGTACATGAACATTAGTTTCGCTAGCAGCTGCTTGGTTTCGGTACATTTTGCAACACGGGATGAAACTACTAGGGCTTCTTTGCATTGCAGCAATTTAAAACGTAGGATTTTATAAGATGATTTTGAAAACACAGGTATTTTAAAAGATGATTTTGAAAACACGTGAATTTTATAAGAGGTGTTTTTGGATGGTTCACAGGAAATGAGCACATGAATTTTAGAGGAATGAGGACGCTCCAAGTTCATTGGGCTTCTCAAAATAAAATAATGAAATAAGGTTTCAAACACCGCCTTTTTGGATTGCAGGAATTTAGAAACTTCGGAATAAGGAAAATATAGTATTGAAGATTTGAAATGCCACGCCCTATAAATTTCTACAGGATTGCAAAACACATAAATTTTATAAGATGTGTTTTTGGATGGTTCACATGAATTTTAGAAGATTGAGGAGAGAGAGAGAGAGATTGGAAATCTGTGTTGCGTTCTAATTATACCCGTGGTTTTAATTTTGTTGTACCACACGATACATTTGCTCAACGCCTGCCTTGTGTTTTCTCTAGTATACATACATTGGTTATCAATTAGGCAGATCATCTCTTGCAGCCTCAACGGTTCTCCCAAAATATTCACTATGGTGTGCTGATTTTATGGAGAGGAGAAAAGATATACTCAATCCAAACACGGACGCATACTGCATCCGTTTGGCACTGCAGCCGATTATGATATACTTTATCAGTTCTTATTTACTTTATCATTTATTGATCAAACTTTTCTTTTGTTGTAATGGCTGTATTTCCACAGTGGGTTATGAAATATGTCCAATACAATACTATTCAGCAAGCGCACACTTAGTCCCAACTCCCAAAGCAACCCATATGATCAACACCGGAAAGATGGGAAGGAAAAGAAATTTCTCTTTCCGGAGAAGTGCGCCGGCATTGGGATGGAGATGTTCAAAGGGAAATTGTGTTTTCTTAAAAACGACATCATGTGAAATATAGACATGACCAAATGAAATATCAAGACACTTGACACCTTTGTGTTGAGCACTATTGCCAAGAAAGACACATTGCTTAGAACGAAACATGAGTTTGCGAGTTTTGTAAGGACGGAGATTAGGCCAACCAGCACAATAAAAAACGCAAAGGGTGGTGTAGTCTGGTGTGACATGCAAAAGACGTTAAGTAGGAGTTTCTTTGGACATAGCGCGACTATGCCACATGTTGATAAGATGAACGGCAGTAAGAAAGGCTTCATCCCAAAATTTTAATGAAATGGATGTTGCTCCTAAGATAGTGAGGCCAACTTCAACAATATGTATGTGCTTACGCTCAGCAGAACAAAAAGAATTGATGCGCATGGGGACATAAAACATGATGAGCGATGCCTATCTTTTGAAAAAAGAGTTTAATTTCTCATATTCACCAACCTAGTCAGATTGCATGGCAATGATTTTACTATATCAAATTTTCGTTCAAAAAATTCTTGAAAGTTGTGAAAGACTTGAAACACATCAGAACGTTTTTTAAGAAGATAAATATATGTATACTTGCTAAAATCATCAACAAAGCTCACATAGCAAGAATGTCTACCAACAAATGTGGGTGCGGGACCCTAGATATCAGAAAAAAAATTGCAAAGGTTTTGTAGACACACTAGTAGAGACAAGTATGGAAATTGATGGCTTTTAGCTCGTTGACATGAATCACAAATAGTTTCTGAGTTACTCTCCCCAAATACTGAGAGTTTATTTCTACTAAAAATTTGATGAACAGTAGCAAAAGATGGATGGCCTAGGTGATTGTGCCACGTTTTAGCAGAGAGCTTGATGGCACCATAGACTTGTTTATTATTTTGGAAATATTTGGGAAGCAATGAATAGAGCCCTTGCACATAGACGCCTATATGGAGAATCTTCTTCGTGGCCTGGTCCTTCATTGAAAAGAAGAAAGGGTGAAATTCGAGAAAAACATTATTGCCAAGAGCAATACGATGAAAGATAGCAAAGTTTTGAAGGCGTTTGGAACATGTAGCATTTCATTGAGTTCAAGAGTTTTGTGTTGGGTTTTGATGAGTGATTGGACAACAAGACTTATCTCCATACCTGCACGTACCATTGACTGCGGTGTAGACTTGATCATGGCCACGATATTTCTCATGTGTGGTTAGCTTCTCCAATTCTTGGTGATGTGATTTGTAGCGCATGTGTCCATATTGTACCAATTGGTATCCACAACATATGATGTATTGTCTGTAGCTGCAACTTTCTTTTGCTGATCGGCATAGCGCCAATCATAATCTTTAGCAATATGATTAGTTTTCTTACATATTTGGCACTTGCCCTCATAGCCTACATACCCTTGAAAAGGGCACCCTCTGTTGGTGTTGGAGGGCGGGCGCCAATTGTTGTTATTGCCGTGGAGTTGTCGGGATAGTAGTAGCCGCCGCCACCACCCCGGTAGCCGCCGCCACCATTATTCTGGTGGTAACCACCACCATACCCACCGTCGCCACACTGTTGTGGTAGCCGCCACCGCCACTAGTGTCGTTGTAGCCGCCACCACCTACACTCTGGTAGCCTCCTAGGCCACCACGGGAGCCACCATAGCCCCTCCCTTGTTGTTTTGCTGACAGCCTTGGGAAGCAAAAGTTTGTTGAAGGTTTGAAGCCGCCGGAGCCGTTGTCGTGGAACATCTCAAACCATTGGTCAAAATTGTCCACGAGAGATAAGATAGTGTCGATGGTGATGGGATGGGCGCAGACGTCCAAGGTGTAGAAAATAGGTTGATACTCCATGTCGAGTCCATATATGATGAAGGAGATGAGCTCCGCTTCTGTGATCGATTTACCCGCTGCCACGAGCTCGTCGGAGAGGGACCACATATGGCTGAAGTACGTCGTGGATGACTGCGATCCCTTCTGAGCGTTGGTGAGGGCGGCTCGGACGTTATTTCCGCAACACGAAGACACCATAGAGAACATGTTCCCTAGTGTTGTCAAACGATGCAACCTGGAACAACACCTCCTTTGAGAGTTTTCAAAGGAGATATAGGCTACTATCTGTTAATCTTGAACAAACCAGGGGGATTAGGTATGGTTTGAGATAACCTGGTCCTTCCCTTCGGCGTTTTTGGGTGTGAGGGTTTTTGGTGGTTCTGGTGTGGATTGACCGGGGTAGCCATAAAGGCCGGTACCCATCATTTGCGATCGGGCTTGAGCACGCTAAAGGACATAATTGGTGCGGATAAGTGGTTCAAAGATGTTATTGTTTAGGCCAGAGGAGATGGTGGAGGTTGCTGGGACGATTGATGGAGGCTATGGAGATAGGTGAATGCGGTAAGTGTAGATGAGAATGAGTTTGAGCTAGATGTGGCGGAAGAGTCCTGCTCTGATACAATGTTAACAATGGTTGAAGCGTCTCAATCTCCATAAATGGAGACCCGCGTGGTTTATATTGATATGTGGTGAGGAGTCCCTCGGGATTACAGAGATGGTTGTTGGCTAAACAATCGAGAGGATTACACGGGGAGGATAAGAGAGATAGAACCGAATATCTTTAACTACTCTAACTAATAGCGTGTGGTGCATAAGGAACATAGCCTCACACAATACAATGTAAACATGTTCAACATTGCAGAGAAGCAAATGGAAGGGCAAAAGACAAGAGAAGTATTATTGCTTGGAAACTTGCAAACTCCTTCAATTAATGTAGATCAACTTGCGCTTACATATAATTTACAAAACATTAATCACTTCATCACTAGGGAACATGCATGCCATATGCAAATAATTAATTCCGGTGTTTCGAAGCAAGTTTGGCAATCAGCTCCTGCACAACCGAGGGATAGGTCGAATATACATGGTTCCAACCATTACTTGCCATTATTGTTAGCAAGCACGCAGGAGACTGAACTTGGATAAACTTCAAGCATGCGTCCTTTAATGCGTGGCACTGGTGCTGCTCCGCTAGAGCAAGAGTGGGCATCACCGAGCTCACACCCATGTTTTTAGACAACTGGTTCTCACATATGCATTTGAGACGTTGGACATCATATCTGTCAGCGGCTACCAACAAGTCTTCAAGCCATTGCAGCAAAATTCCATCTTCTATTGCCTCATTTTCTTCTTCTTCTTTGATAACCTGTGACGTCTCATCCTCTTCCATGTCGTCGTACTCCATCATAGGAAATGAGTCTGTGTAGATAAAGCTAAGCAAGGCCTTGAACACTTTTGCTTTCATGTCTTCGATCTGTATGACAGAGGACATAACGGTGCCCTCCTTCATGAGGCCAAAGAGTTGCGCCATGAAGACTTTAGATCGGGCTGCAAGCACGCATCGGTGTGCGTCGAATGTCTGGCCATCGACCTCGAACGTCACATCAGCACCCACCTTGTCGTGAAGGAGATTGTTGAAATGGTGGTGCATGTCATGAAGGAGCACCTCCGCGCCATGGCCACCGGCATCTTGGGTGGTGTTGCAGACCATGATGTCACACCGGATGGTGAAGCAGTCATCCTCCCCAAGATACACCGATCGTTCGAGGGCGTCTCTTCTCATAAACGTCGAGCATCCCCAAAAGTAACCATCAAAGACGGATCTCCATGTTTCGGATTCACTTTCATGAATGTACACGGGGTTCTGCTTCTCCACCTGGTCGACGAAACTGAAAACGAATTTAGCCTCCACATGTTTCCTGTCACCACCGTCGAGGCGGGAAACATAGAGAGAAACGAAGTCGGCGCAGCTCGAGCTGTGACCGTTGGGATAGTACTTGATGGACCAACGGTGGCCTCCTACCCCGAAAGCATGAGAGGCGATGTTCTGACCGGTGTGCGTCTCCTTTTTGGTACACGAGTAGCCTTGGACCACAAGAAGGTGGTGCCCGCAGTTGGAGCGGGTGTCGACGAAGGTCGTGGTGGAAGGGCACAGCTTGCCGTCCTCCAAGATAGATACGCCGGCAAACGACGACATGATGAGCCTGCGAGACGATCCAATATCTATCTATCTACTGATACCAAGTTTGAGAGCTGGGATGGTACGAAGTGGGCAGGGCAGGGCAAACCTGGTCGTCGTTTATTTCTCAGGTTTCTCACGGTCTATGGGGTCTGGTTATGTATACATACATGGCCGAGTCATTGTAAACTCCTACTCCAATCTCTAACAGAGTCCTAATCGGACACATGTCAACAATTGCCTAGTTAGGTACGGCAAAGCTGCACATGCTAATCAAACTCTTATAACACGTTAACATAACAAGAAAAACAATACTACCATCGAGTCAAAATTTGTGAATTCGTATTTTAGTTTTTACATAACTTAACTGTAGTACTTTTGTGGTTCAATAAAAAATTTCAACCAAAACAAACATCATATATCCCTCAACGTTTTTGTTAAAGGTTCAGCAAAGCTTTGCCCTGATGAATGCATGAATTGCGCTCCAATTCAATGTATAGCACTGAAACTTATTGGTCTATTCTAGCAAACTTACCGTGTCTACTGTATGACTCCTCAGATCTATGAATCTTCAGTCATGCCGTATTCCCAGATCTTCCTCCTCATACAATCCATGCACTTATTCGAGCACTGACCGACTGATCATCACCGCCATTCTTCACCCATACACACAGCCAACGCCTCATCTCAGTCATTCGAGTACCAACAAGTTCGCTTAAATTGTGATGGAATAGGTACAGAACAAGTTTTCTTAAAATTACTCGCGAAATTCAGATCACGCCCGAATGGAGGTCGAGGCAACCAACACTCTCACAACCGACCCTGCTGCATATCCTAGAGACATCCTCCATCACAAGCAGTAATCTGGAGAAGGGATAGCCCTATTTTCTGGCGGGAACTGGAGAATGGTAGCTATAAAGAATGAGCATGCTTACCTGCTAAAAACTTGCTGAAGGCTTAAGGTGCAACATATATTGCCTGGTGCAATCTGCAGCAAGATATTGCCACTGGCTTTGAACAGATCAAGATGAGTATGGGTAGCAAATGTCCGTTAAAAACTGAAAATAAATGGGTAGCTAAGGAACTCGTATAGTGATGCTATGTTGACGCTCACACTTGAATTTACAGACCATCCATTCCACAGAGACAATTTAGCAGCCATGAGTTGGAATTTTTTAGTCCAGCATACAGACACATTACATGACGAGATAAAAGCAAGACACACAATCTACCGACCATCTCTCTAGAGAATCCCATAAATAAACGAATAAGAGCACCACTACAGGTCCAAGCAACATGCATTGTTGCATACCATACAGAGAGAGTGCTACTTCCGCCGGTTCGAAGCAACCTTGACAAAGAGCTCCTTCAAAACAGAGGGATAGGTGGTATACACATGATCCCAGCCATTGGTCGCCATTACCTTTTGCAAGCACGGGGGAGGCTGGATTTGGATAAACTCCAAGCATGCCTCCTTCAATCCCTGGCAGTGGTGCTGCTCGGCTAGAACAAGAGTGGACATCACCGAGCTCACACCTAATTGCTCAGACAACTGCTTTTCACAGATAAGCTTGAGCTGTTGGATATCGTACCTGTCTGCCGCCACAAACAAGTCTTGCAGACATTGCATCCTCATTTCATTTTGTACTGCCTCCTCTTCTTGCCCTTCTTCCTGAACTTGTGACTTTTCATCCTCCTCCATGCCGTCATCCTCTATCACGGGCAATAAATTTGTGTAGATGAAGTTGAGCAAAGCCCTGAACACTTTTGCTTCCATGTCTTTGATCTGTATGACGGTGGATGTCTCCTTCATGGGGCCAAAGAGCTGTGCCATGAAGACTTTAGACCTGGCTGCAAGCACACACCGGTGTACAGCGAACGTCTCGCCGCCGACCTCGAATGTCACATCAGCACCGACCTTGGTTTGAAGGAGATTGCTAAACTGCTGGTGTATGTCAGGCTGGCAGGCGTCCTCTGTTTTGGGATCCTTGCAAAGAACGTTGATGTCGCACCGGATGGTGAAACAATCACTCTTTAGATCTGACGATCGTTCGAGGGCATCTCTTCTCATAAACTTATCGCTGCCCCAGTTAATAGCAGCGCCGGAAAAGGTGCAGGTCTTATTGGCTGCACGAATGTACATTGGATTCTGCTTCTCAACGTGGTCGATGAGGCTAAAACTCAACTTGGCATCCACAAACATGTTGAAAGGGTCGTCGTCATCATCAAAGAGAAGCGTAACACAGAGAGAAATGAAATCGGCGCAGTCCTTGTTGATGCCGTTTGGGTAGTACTCGACGTACCAATCATGGCCTCCCATGGTGAAAAGATTAGTGGTAACGCTCTCGCCGGTGGGTAGCTCCTCTTTGGTGCGCGAGTAGCCCCTGACCATGAGCAGGTGGTACCCGCTGTCCGCGGCGCTTTTGTAGACGGCGGATGTCTGGCAAGAGCTCTGGTTGTCGCCATCGACAACAGACACACCAGTGAACAACGACATGAGGAACCCTGCCAGTCCATTGAAGCTGTCAGTCTCACCATTGAAATGATACCCCAAGTTTCAGGGCTGACGTATTTGAAAAGGATTGAACAAACAGAAAATTCATCCAAAAGAAAAAAAGGATTGAACTAACTCAGTGTAATGCAAAACCCAATCCTTTTTATGAAAGCTAAGCCTTTCTTTATGAACTTATGCTGAACTATTTGCTCCTGGTCTGCAGCACCAAGAATCCTATTTGCAGTTTTTACATGGCAGACAAACAAGAATCCCTCTAAAAGTGTAAATTCGTCAGGATCTCAAACAAGTTACTCCGCTTTCAGATGATCTAGAGTGCACATGGAAATGTACCCAAGTTGTCAGCCTAGTGAATTTAACTAAATCACACAATAACGATGTAAGAAAATTCGCAGTTTTAGCGAAGATGGAGCATAATAAGCCTGTGATTTGGAGTATCTACACTCATCAATCAGTCATAGAGTTGTCTCAGATTTGGGAGAAAGAAACAGAGTTTCGCGGTGAGTTGAGGGCCGTACCTGGTGACGTACCCCGCGACGCTCGGAAATCCCGCACTCGCCGGAGACGGAAGAGCTGGCGTCGCCGCTCCACCGGCGGCTCGTCGGGAGCCCGCCTAGAGCTAGGGTTGCTCGCTAAGCAATCATAGTTGCTATTGGGCCAGCCCAGTACCCTTTTTCTTTCAACTTCCAGCCCAGTACTTCGGCTAAACACACACTCTTTAACACTGATGTTTAAGTGGGCAACCCTGATGATCTGTTGTTCATCGTCCTAGCAGTGAAGAAGAATAAAGTGTTAGCGAGTTGTGCTAAAAACAAAACTCTGGCTGTCCGTACCCCATGATACAACATGTTATTATCAGAGTATAATAAAGTGTGGTTTAGCTTTACAAAAATATGTCCATTTAAAAATGTATATATATTAAATTCAAATTTATTCTAAAAAATTTACATCAGATTCGAAAATTGCACATTTTTTAAATAATGTATGTATCATTCAAAAACATGTCCCTGCCATTTCAGAAAAATGTTCGATCTATTTTTCATAATTTTTTATACAATGTACGAAAATCTCTTAATTTTAAATAGATATTTATGAAATTCAGAAAAATGTTTGTGATATTTAAAAAAATATTCACATGTTTTAAAAATATTTTATTCGTAAACTATTATACAATGTTAGAAAATGTTCATGCAAGTTTAAAAAAAAACCTTATAATTCAAAAAATGTTGGACGTGTATCTAAATATTATTTAAGATGTACTTTTGAAAAATCATCATGTATTTAAATAATATTCAATGTGTATCAAAAAATGTTTTTATATACGAAAGAATGTACATTTGTGTGTTGTATTTGAATTAGAAGAAAAAGAATAAATAAAATTGAAACATTAATAAAAACATAGAAAATAGAAAAAGGAAAATAATTAAAAATTAAATATCAATTTGTATTGTTTCGTGGAACGTTCCCAAATTGCTTTGGTGGGCCAGACCCAATAGCAAGCGTGCACCGAGGCAGATATAAGAGGAGCAACCATTTGGGGGTCACCGCAACGAAAAGGGATTAGATATCACTCCATTTTCCTTTACGTGTTCGACGAGTGATGTGTTGAGAGAGTTCTGGCAGTTTCCCAGTTCCCTTTCTGATTTCCACTTTACGGTTTCTGGTTTCTGGTTTTGTGAATTTTACGACTAATCCTTCTCACTTTATCAGTTTCATCGTTTTCTTTTCCGCGTGCGAGTTGTTTCGTTGTTTCCTTTTTCACCACGTGTCCCCACACCACAATTGTTGTAGAAGAGTTATTTTCACCGCACGGGAAAAGGCCACAACAAGGAAGAGGAAAGCAGGAGACTCCGCCAATGCCCGACACCACTGGCACAGTAATGCAATTACCCCTTATTGTCACTATGCAATTGTGTAGCCATAAGTGATTAATGTAAGGACCATAAGAACCAATACCTCACTAGATACCGAATATTCGAGTTTCTGAGCACATCTCATATGGTCCATATATCCCATGCCAGGAGACCAGAGCACGGTGTGTTTGCACCAACGAGTCTCTCCGCCATCCCTTCACGAAGGGGGAACCTTCAACACCAATATCCATGGCGGAAACAAGTGACAAGTCTCAGCAACAGTACGCATCAAAAAATCGCTAGATTCCTTCTACCAATTTGGAAGCGGAAGATAGAGTTACATGTCAACAACATCCAACAAGAACTCCATGTTGTTGCTCTCCATCCTCGTTGGAGACATCTACTGTCTCGGATCCCGATCTATTTACCGTCGCGGATGTGGTTTGGTTAATCTTTGAACCTGGGATCCCTAATGTGGCCGCCGCTAGGGCTACAAGCCTCACATACCCCCTTGTAACCGAGCAAATCACACCCTGCCAGGTGTCGCGCAGTAAGATGGACCAGAATCACACAAACGGCGCGTTGCACATTCTGATCCTGGACCTTGACGCTTCATAAATGCGAACCAGCGCTCGCGCCTACCAAGCTATGATTACGACCCACGATGCCTCACTATGCACACCGTATTCATTGCATATTTCAAAATTTCTGCGCGGTCGCACTTACACCACAATCTGCACGAGTAATCATTGCGAACAAGCATTACATGTTTGAGATATCGGGACCAGATGAGACTGGGCACCAAATCGACGCTTCGCAGTTGATACCCATTACTCATTGGACAAATAAATGACCTGATGTGGCTGCCCATGCGAACTGGGAGATTTGGTAAGTATAGCGTGCGATCCCCACCGTAAACAAGTATTCTTACTCGCGCTAGCTCGCTCCCGCTAAAACACATGGTTGGTCCCCTTGGACAAGGCCAACAAAAAAGTTGCATATCTCGTTGTTTTGCCTCGCCCACATGACCTCACCCCCATTCCCCCCTTTTGTATTTGAATGTTTGAATAGGTGGATTGCATAGGGTTCTCATATATAAATTGCATTAAGGGGGATTTGAGCCCGAAACACCATCTCAAAGATGAAGACCCGTCATCCACCACCACGTGGATGGATAACTAGGTAAGTATTGCACATGCCACATGGTCCCCAGCCCCAAAACCAAGTCTTCTCACTCACGCTCACTCTCTCCCGCCAAAACACATGGTTTTTCCTCCTAGACTAGACTAACTAAATGTCTCGTGGTTTTGCCTCACCCACGTGAACTCGCCTCCTTTCCCCCTTCCACGTTAGAATGTTCTCATAGGTAGCTCGGCTAGGGTTCCCCTTGTACCGAACACAAAACAGCAGAAGTGAGCTACCTCTTGCATTGGTTGTCCCTATCACCCCCCATGTCGTCGTGTTTGGCGTCCTCTGGGACAATCATACACATCTCTTCTTCGATGAAGTACCACAACAAAATTCTATCTCACCCACTACCTTGTCTATCGTGCCTAACTTCACATCTTGTGGTACTGCAATCCTCTTGAGATTTGTACCACCATGAGTTGGATGAACTATGCATATCCTCTAGTGACCTAATCGTATCCTCAAGCGGTTGCTGATAAATATACCCTATTCATTTATATGGTATAAGTAAGACATGTAGGACAAAGGAAGATGTACCTATGTACAAGACAAAAAATGCTCTGAGACCTTCTCCCCATAACATATGGGACAAGTAAACCATATCATATATAGAAGGGCGCATGAAGAGTATGGGTTCATTTGAAATACGAGGTCAAACAGTTCCTTGCACGGAGAAGTAAGATTCTAATTCGGATTCATCTCGACTTGCATCCTAGAGATGGATGCATATACAAGGACCGAAGGACAAGGGTGAGACACATATATAAAGACCGAGAGGCCTAGGTAGAAGGCCATGCCACATTACCATGTCCTACAAAGATGACCACCATATCAACAATTTATGCATCCATAATTGTGTTGAGAATCCCACCGTCACGCTTCATACCGTGTACACTCTCGATATAGAAGTGTTGTCGATTTCTTGTATAGACAACGACCCCGGCAACCCCTCTGACGGTAGAAGTCGACAGATTTTGCCATTCCACGCCCACACACGATGTCGTTTCCTCGGTTGATCTGAGAGTCTGAAAGCATACAAGGCAGTATTGCTCAGCAAAAGAATAAGAAATAAATAAATGAAACGAGGGTATTTTTGTTTTACCGAATATTGTTTTGAAAAAGGTGTGAAGGTTCACATGCTCTCTAGAAACTTCACATTCAAACCAAAATTCCAAAACAAGTGTGAGGCATAGTGGGTCGGTAGGTAGATTGGGATGGAATCTGGGCCGTCCATTCTGGCCACGCGTCCTACTATATATATTGGTCCGGGGCAGGTTCGTCTCCATTCTTTCTTCCCCAAATCGAAATCGAAATCGAATCGAGGAACAGAACGAAACCTGAACGAACCTCTTCTTCTTCTTCGATTCGCTCGCTAATCCCACCCACCGCCGCCGCCGCTAATCCCCTCCTCCTCCCCGTCCATTTCAGTGAGACTCCGGCGAGGTTGCCGGCTAGGGTTAGGGTTTCCCGCTCGCAGATTGGACCGCCGCGACGAAATCAATCCCTTGCTGCTTGCCTCCTCGTTAATCTCCGATCCGATCCGATCCGATCCAATCCAATCCACCGCCGATTGATTTCTTGATAAATTTCCTGCACAGACATACCAACCGCTCCAATCACCTACAAATACACCCCGAATCCTCCTTCGGCGATGGATCCCAGCCAGATGATGCCCCGCAGCTTCCCCATGTGGCCGCCGCCGCCGCCGCCCGCCGCCTCCGACGTCATGCCGCCGCCGCCGCTGCCGCAGCCCTTCCTCGCCCCGCCCCCGCCCCAGCCCCAGCCCAACCGCGGCTGGAAGCGCAAGAACAACCCCAACCTCAACCTCGGCGGCGGCGGCGGCGCCTACCAGCCCCCCTCCGTCGGCGACCTGCAGGTGCAGAACCGCGCCAAGGCCCGCCGCTGGTTCAACAGCAACAACAACAACAACAACAACCCTGGCGGCGGCGCCAACCCCAACAACAACGCCGGCGGCGGCAACCGCAAGCACTTCTTCCCCAACAAGGGCAACAAGAACAAGGCCAAGGCGCCGCGCAACACCACCTCCTTCATCATCCGGGCCAAGCGGGCCGGGGGAATCGCCTCGCTCGTCTCCCCCTGCCCCGTCACCCCCGCCGTCCTCCCCACCCCCGTCATCTCCCCCTCCCGCGAGGGCCTCTCCGACATGGCGCAGCAGCAGTGGGGCGTCGACGGCTACGGCTCCATGAAGGGCCTCATCCGCCTCCGCGCTTCCTCCCCTCGCAACCCAGGGGACGGGGAAGGGGAGGGCGACGACGACTCCAGCAGTGGCAGCGACGTCGAGGAGCACGTTGAGGTCGAGCGCCGCCTCGACCACGACCTCAGCCGCTTTGAGATGGTCTATCCCGGCGGGATGGGCAATGGCGGCTATGTGTTTGAGGACCTCGACGATGAGTATGACCAGGACGTCCACGTGGCCAGGCTCGAGGAAGAGAACCTCACCCTCAAGGAGAGGCTCTTCCTCATGGAGCAGGAGGTCGGCGACATGAGGCGTCGTCTTGAGGCCATTGAGGCGCGCTTTGCAGGAGCTGATGGCGCTGCTGGCAGCGCTGACAATGCTGCTGTTATTGAGCACAGGGGTAATGCTGATGCTGTGGCTGCTGAGAATGCTGTTGTGGAGAATGGTGTTGATGCTGCGACGCCTGTTGCAGGCGGCGCTGTAATTATTGAGTCTATGGAAAACAAAACTGATGGGGGCAATGCTGGTGTTTCTGTTGATGCTGAAAATGTAGTTGAGGAGAAGGTTGATGCTGCCTCTCCCTCTGATGACACAGTCGAGGAGGCTCTGAAGAATGACACTGAGATGGATGGTGCTGCCTCTGCTTCTGCTAATGCAGTTGTGGATGCTCTGAAGAATGATACTGTGATGGGTGATGCCACAGTTGATGCTGACAACTTGGTTGAGGGGGCTGTGGAGAATGGTAAGGAGGTGGGTATTGTTGTCTCCGGTGCTGATAATGCAGTCCAGGAGTCTCCAGGGAATGATGACAAGAGCAATGGTGATGTGGTGGAGCCAGAGAAGAGCGGTGATGACATGGCCGGTGCAGGTTCAGAGAAGAAGATGGCTGATACTGGAAGCGGCAAGGAAGAGGGAAAGGAGCAGGCCTGAGGCTCCAACTAGAAAACGGTGAGTAGAGCAAGCAGGCCTCTGATGATGAGGCTTGGAGATGGAAGGTTTACAGTGGAATGCAAAAGGGTTTCCCTGGTTGTTTGTTACTGTACATACTTGCAGATGAAGCCATGCGACGCGTTTTGGTTTTGCGGACTGAAACGTCGCGTGACAGAGGCGGTTGTTTGTCGGAGTCTTTGACAATGTTACATGTTTGTTTCCTGGAGACAGGCAGGAAACCGGGTTTGTGGTGTTGCCATTTTGAGTTCTCTTCTCTATTCGTTTGCGCGGAACCTGTAGTGTTGTTAGCTAGCTAGCCGCTGCTGCTGCTGCTAAAGGTGGTAGATACTTCTATGAACTGGTTGTTATTGTTAAGATGTTAAGGTGATGACTGTTGTTAATGTATCCATCCATATACTGTTATCGTGTTTCTTAATAATTTGGTCTTGCCTTCTTATGGTTAATTTTGTTGTTTGCAATTTGATTTTACTCTGCTGTGAATTTGACAAGTTTATGCACTACATCTAGTCTAGCTGAAAACCAAGTTGGGTAACATGCTGGACTTTTTTTTTTGTTGTCACATCCATGAGTATCAAGTAGCACCTGATCAAGATAGTCCATTGTGTTCTAGATGTCATCCATAGTTTTTGTACAGAAAGCCCAGGTGCAAAAAAATAGAGAAAAACAAGTTGAGTGCTAACTTTTCACTAAACTTTGTCTTACCCATCCCCCCCCCCCCCCCCAAAAAATGTTCCAATTTGCATGCCAAAAAAACACACTGAATGTTAATGTGAACTTCTTTTTTCTTTGAGTTCTTTTTTCGCGCGAAAAGTATATGCTCCGGGAGCCGAAACGCCGTTCCCTCGATGGTTTTTTTTTCTTACCTTTTTTATGAATCAACTTTTTTCAACAATGATTAATTAGATGACCGAGCCGAGTTAGTTTCACTTCTTGTAAACGCCATGGTTTTTTTTCTTACCTTTTTTATTAATTAGATGACCGAGCCGAGTTAATTTCTCTTCTTGTAAAATGCAAATGCATTGATGACCATTGAACTTGTCAGGGCGGAGCTCTTCCGCCCTATCGCGATGACACGTCATTCACCAACTTGTGGGGCGGGAATGAAAAGAAAAGGAAAGGAGGGCGCAATGGTAGGTATGGGGAACGAGATTCAAACTGTATGTGGGCCTCTTTAGAAAGATCGAGGACCTTCGATGTACAACTTGAAATGAATATGCTCCTAGCTACCAATTTTAGCATAAAAACAAAGTGGTGTAAGGACATGGATGCTCGTGTGAAGCCCTAGTAATTTCTGCACTCTGTATATGTTTCTCACTCTCTCCACCGCTTTGAGGGTTGCTTGCTTTCCCTCCCCTTCTTTGGCGGCCTTGCTGACCAAAGTGGGGATGGGAGATGAGGGGTAGGTTGATCATGTGAATAGCTAGGAGTGTTTAGGTTTAGACTCGTGTCAAAGGCGACCAATGCTATGTCGTGGCAGGATCGTATTCCCCCCCTTTCGGTTGATTTCCATGGCAGGCAGCGGCGGGGACTTGGGATCTAGCGAAAACTTCACATCCCCACGCCCATTAGTAAGCTAGCTGGAACGATGGATCTGATGTTGCATGTACTCTCTTCCCTCTCTTGACGATCGTCAAATCAGTGTTGCTCATGAATATGGCGAAGAACCCCCCCCCTCGAAGACCAAATCAACCTCCGGATAGACCTTCAGGAAGATATCACATAAGGCAACACCCCCACTTAAAGAATAAACCAGTTAAAATTTTGTCTCACTGTTCTAGGTCAAGGAGATCGTTATAGAGAAAGAGGCACGAGAAGCAAGGCTTGTGGGTCCCATGCGGCTAGTCCCTTAGGTGTGTGGCCAGACCGCATGGTGTTGTGCCCCTACATTGCCCACATGGCTCCATGGATCAAATCTTCTTAAACTTTCGATTTATTTTTATTTTTATTTTTTTCAAGACTTCCTCCGGAAAATAATAATAATATCAGTTTGTATACGAGGAACTTATAATATTGAATCACCAATCTTGTTGAAAATAATAATATAATGGGCATCAACAATATCTGTGATACAATATCGCGCGAGCAGCATATGCTCATGGCAGCCAAAGTGTTGATCCCTCGATGGTCTTATTTTAATTGTTTCTTTATAAATCAATAGTGTTATAAGATCATTTAGGAACCCGCTGGGATGTGAATGAGAAGAAAAGGAAGGAGGGTTGAAGTGTAAAAAATCAGGCGAGGACACACTGGACAAGATTTGTTGGTACGCCACCCAAATAGGCACGAGGGATGGGGGATCAGGTTCATACCATATGTGGGGCCTTTTAAAGATATTGAGGACTTGTGATATATAGATTCAAATTAATATGCTTCGAGCTTTATCAAAATTTAGTCGAAAACATAAAGGAGTATGAACATGGATGCTCATGTGGGGGTCTTTAGTATTTTATATAGTTTGTATCTTCTTGCCCCTTCATTTCCTCTCTTCATCTATCTTTCTTCTCCATCGCTTTGAGGGTCGCTTGATTTCCCCCGCCTCCTTCCCCATTCTCCTTAGGTGGCCTCATTGATGATAGTGGGGATGAGAGAGGAGGGAGGGTTGCTCATGTGAACAATGGGTGTAGGTTAATGTTTATGTTTATACTTGCCTCAAAGGTGGTTAGCGATATGTTGTGGCGGTGCTCGCGAGCGCGTCGGGAGCTTCTCATTCTCCCCCTTTCAAATGATTTCCATGGCGGACAACGGTGGGGATCCATGGATCAGGTGGCAACTTCTTTCCCCTCTCAATAAGCTCGTTGGAGCGACGGATCTGATGATGCATGTACTATCTTCCCTTTCTTCCTGCCACCATGGTGGCATAAGGAGGAAGGGAGATGGAGGGTTGCTCTTGAATCGACATACTTCAACCATCAACCTTGAAACCGAAGATTAAACAAGGAGTTGGTTTTGGCGAGCACCTTTCCAAGGTGTGGTGACGAGTCAACCTTCTTTGGTGTTGACTAGTAGTTGGGCCCGCGGAGTTGAAAGCCCAGCAAGCAAACCCGCTTGAGTCCAACCAACCAAAGGCCCGCCGGATCTATCTACTCTCGTCTCGTCTCGTCTCCAGCTCCAGCTCCGGCACCGGCGATGGCGATGGGGGATCCGAGGGCGTGGAACCCCAACTACGGCGTGGTGGGCAGCGGAGACCGCCGCCTCGCCTACTCCCGCCAGCTCTCCCTCTCCTCCGCCTCCCCCCGCCCCACCCTCGCCCGCTCCGACTCCTCCATCTCCATGCCCATGCCCCAATCAACAACCAAGGCCGACCTCCGCTCCCGCTGGCTCGCCACCCGCCCCATGCGCCGCCTCGCGCTCCTCCTCGCCCTCAACGCCGCCTACTCCGCCGTCGAGCTCGCCGTCGGCCTCCTCACGGGCCGCGTCGGCCTCGTCTCCGACGCCTTCCACCTCACCTTCGGCTGCGGCCTGCTCTCCTTCTCCCTCTTCGCCATGGCCGCCTCCCGGACCAGGCCCGACTCCACATACACCTACGGGTCACTCACTCTGCACTACTTACTTGCTTTTTCTTCTTCTTTAGCCTAGTAGATAAGCAGATACAGTTGAATTTCAGTTCAGTTCAGTTCAATTCATTCATGCCCATGATTTTTCTATCCTATCCTGCTGCAGATATAAGAGGTTGGAGGTCCTCGCTGCCTTCACCAATGCCGTAAGCATCGCAACCTAGCTCTTTAACATCCTTGTTTGATTGTTTCGTTTCCATAGAGTTGTAGAGACAAATTCATGTAGCCAAAGCCTCCTAGCAGTGCTGCCAAGTAGTACAAGTTACATGTCTTGTCATATGTCAAACAAATCTGTCCTCTTCTCCTGCTCATCTTAAATTAACCTCCGTTGTTTTCTCCGAAGCACAGAGCACTGTCAAAGAGAAACAAGACAGTGCAAACATGATACTACTATGATAAAAATCATATTATTTGTTGCAACGCATGACATGAATGCAATCCTTGTTGTTATCTTCTTATGTTTTTGTACGTAGCAAAGCTAGCAGCGCACTGGCCCTTCCCATTCATCATAAACAAAGCAACAGCTAGGTTTTCTTGTAGCGGAAAACTAAAACAGTCTGTTGATGGCTTTACATTACATACCAAGTGACCCTTCAGAGCACCATTTGTTATCATTTATTTTCAATCAGTTGTGCTCTTTCTAGCCCTTTTGTTTATCTGTGCTACCGTTTTGACCGCCTCCATATGGTTGTTTATCTAGACAGCTGTTCCTGCTGTTCCTGTCTTTCTCCTTGGCTGTTGAAGCGCTGCATTCCTTTATGCAGGATGAATCAGAGCACAAGTAAGCACCATTTATGTATTGTGACAGATGACTCTGTTCAAATATTCTTTTCTATGTGTTCACCTTGGGAGGAAAAAAATGATGATCCGATGTGAAACTGGCCATCTTCTTCATGCAAATCCAGTCACTCCTAATTCATTATCCTGTAATCGGTATGATAAATATGTGTTAGGTTTGTTGAGTCCATCATTGTGGATAACTGAATAGTGTTCTCAATGGAAATGATCAAACTGATCAATGTTCCTAAAAATACACCATTGCATCTACAATTTTGTAGTCAACGGCACACCACAATTGATGATCTGTTGTCCAACTTCTGTGACCTGTTGCATTATTTACATGAGAAACTGGGATTTTTTCTGTTATCTTTTATGTCCTTGCATCTACGACATTATTTCTTTATTCATGGCCTATCAGTCTAAACTGTTTGCAGTCCTAATATTTTTCTTTCTCTTAAAAATATGTTTCAGGCATTACCTCATTGTTTCTGCCGTCACAAACCTTTTGGTCAATTTACTTGGTGTCTGGTTCTTTCGGAGCTATGCTCGTGTTAACATAGGTATGCAAGTAAATGACATCCATATTCTCCTACTGCGAATCAAAACATAGACTAACAAATGAACATATTAACGCCAGTTTACAGGAAAGCAGAGGATATGAACCATCACTCTATCTGTTTGCATGTTCTGGCAGATTCAGTACGGAGGTACAAACACTGGCATGATGCATTTTTTCCTTGAAATGTTTATATGTCTTTGGGTCGGCACCCGTTTATTTTAATTGACATTTGGTATCTCTTACTCTCTCCCAGTGCAGGTTTGATACTAGCTTCTTGGTTGCTTTCATTGGGGTAAATCCTTTGACAGCTTTCCTTTGCTCTTTTATGGTACCGTGATGGCTTTTAGGTTCTGGCTAAATATTATATTTGTGCTTCTACTCTTAGGGTTGAGAATGCAGAGGTGTTGTGCCTGGGAATTGTTTCGGTGGCAGTGTTCATGCTTGTTATGCCCCTGTTCAAAGCCACCGGCAATGTCCTGCTGCAGATTGCGCCTGGCAACGTGCCACCTTCAGCCTTCATCAAGTGCGGCAGACAGGTAAAAACATGGCTAGTTTGCATGGCCAAATCATTTTAGCATGGCTAGTTTGCAAAGCCTTCACATTGCTGTCATTCTCCAGATTGGCGCTTGTGAGGATGTCTCTGAGGTAAGCCAGGCTCGATTTTGGGAGCTTGTGCCTGGTCATGCCGTTGGTTGCCTCTCCATCCGGGTAAGACATATTTTATGACAAATTAAGCTTGATACTTGTTGATGTTTTGATGGTGCTTGGATGACTGAACTTGGGCATTGGCCGTGTGTATGTATAGATGAAGAATGGCGGTGACAACCAGTCGGTGCTCGAGCACATCCATGGATTGTACGAGGATCTGGGGATACATGACCTGACCATCCAAACTGAAGGATCCTAGACGCAGATGTCTCTATTTCTTGTCTTGTGTAGACTTTTTTCATACGTTGCTAGAAATAGACCAAGACATTACGGGAGCCGCGTTCTATCTGTGTATGTATGCTCGTGTACCTCAGAGACCAAGAAATTCTTTCAGCTCGTTCTGCGAAATAGAAATGTTTTCTTTCCCATGAGAAAACTGATCTCTCTCTGAATATTGATATCAGTACCAATTCATTGATCAGGGCAAAATTTGATGATCATAATCTCATTCCACTAGAGAGAGCATAACAAAATGTAGCCATTACATTAGCAACTAGCTTGACACTACATGTTCTCTGCCAGAGATGTCGTTTTTGGTGGATACAGACAGAGGTGGAGAATTTTGACTGAATTACACAAAATTTCAGTCAAGTGAGCCATCACGTGAATAAAAATTCAAATATAGCACACACTGGTTTGACTGGAATTTGAATGCAAAATTCAGCTTCCATCTATCAGGGTTTTCTTCCTTTTCTTTTTGAATGATTTTTCAGGGCCGTGAGCGATGTGCTTTTTGTGGGCTGTGAGGGCCTTACAAGCCCAACCTTACAAACCCTAAATCTAGGCAGGCCCAGGCCGCAGTCACCAACCAGCCGCCGGCGCAAAATCTGTCTCCGGCGAGGAGCTACGCGGGCGGCGACTCCGTGCGGCCACCGGTGCAGCAAGAACAGGCTTGCCCTCAGGTCTGTTTCCCCTGAGCGGGCGGCGCAGCGAATTCCGTGCGACCGCCGGTGCAGGCCGAGGTTTGCTCGGCGCAGACAGACGTCGGAGCGGGTGGATCGGCGGCGACCAGGTTCGCCCCTCATCCCTTGAATCCCTAGGGACTCTCAGCTCTGAAGCTTGGGGTTTCATTTCATTGGTGACTCACAGACTGAGTAGATAGATAGGATTGGCAGGTTCACCATGTCATCTTTCGCCGGCATATCTATCGTCGACGGCGAGCAGTGCAGTTGCGAGGCGTCGGCCGTGCTGCAGTCCCGCGGCGTGGACAGCGGGTACCACCTGCTCGTGGTCCCGGGCTACTCGCGCACCATACATGGGCTACCCACCGGCGCCAGCATCAAATCCGCCATTTTCACGGTAGGAGGCCATTGCTGGTTCATCCAGTACTACCCGAACGGCGAAAACCAGGATTGCGCCGACTACATTTCTCTCTACGTAACCATTTACGACAGCAACCTCGAAGACCCCGTGGAGACCAAGCTTGGTTTCAGCTTCATCGACCAGGTTGAGAAGCAGACGCCAACCTACCTCCATTCTGCTAACAACAATACTTGGAGCTTCACTGATGATAAGTGGTCCTGGGGCATCGACAAGTTCGTCAGAAGAGATGCCCTTGAGCGATCATCGGACCTAATTAGTGATTGCTTCACCATTCGTTGTGACATCGTGGTGCTTCGCAAGGATCCCAAAACCAAGGTGGTGCTCCCCCTGTCTCAGTCTCACATAGACCAGCATTTTGACAATCTCCTTCAGACCAAGGTGGGTGCTGATGTCACATTCGAGGTCGGCGGCGAGAGGTTCGCTGCACACCGCTGCGTGCTTGCAGCCAGGTCTAAAGTCTTCATGGCACAGCTCTTTGGCCCCATGAAGGACACGTCCACCGTCATACACGTCAAAGACATGGAAGCTAAAGTGTTCAAGGCACTCCTTAGCTTTATCTACACAGACTCGTTCCCTGTGATGGACAAGGACGGCGGCATGGAGGAGGATGAAATGACACAAGTTGTGGAAGACGGACAAGAAGAGGAGGATGTAATGTTGGTGCACTGGCTGGAAGGCTTGTTGGTGGCCGCTGACAGATATGATGTCCAACGCCTCAAGTGCATCTGTGAGAAGCAATTGTCTGAGAACATAGGTGTGAGCACGGTGATGTCCGCTCTTGCTCTAGCCGAGCAGCACCACTTGCAGGGTTTGAAGGAGGCGTGCTTCAAGTTTATCCAAATCCAGTCTCCCTCGTGCTTGCGAAAGGTAATGGCGACCAATGCCTGGGATCATGTAGCTTCGACCTATCCCTCGGTTTTGAAAGATCTCTTTTTCGATTTTGCTTCGAACCAACGGAAGTAACACTGTTCCTTAGTTATACCTGAAGTGACGCTCTTTTGCATATGTGTGATACACTAGAGAGATGGAAATCTGTGTGTATTGCTTTTCTACCGCCATGTATATAATCTGCCATATGCTGAATCAGAAAAATCCAAAAACATGGCAAATTGTCTCTTCATGGAATGGATGGTCTGTAAATCTGTAATGATGTAACTCTGCTCTGTACCCTGTACTCTGTGTTTCCTCAAGTAATAATAAATGGTTCAGGCAGGAGTAAAGCCCGCCGTTGACGCCTAAAAAAAAGGGTCTGTAAATTCAGGTGCAAGTGTTAATTTGATCGGCATTTCAGTAATGTGCCAGCTTCCTAGCTAGTCGTTTTATCCTCATATGTTTCTCTGCATTAATTGTCTTGTATACTGTTGCTTCGCTCCTTCCCTGTCATGTATAACCCTTGGTTATCAAGAAGAACAATGTAGATGTTTTTTCTGATTACAGTAAAAGGTCAGTCTGAAATCTTGATCGAGTACCCAGGAACCTTCTCCTGGGTGCTTGATGATCTCCTTTGGTGATGGAGGCTTCCCATGGGAGAGGAAGGTCGGAGCTTGAAATGTTTTTGCTAACTCCAATGCTTTAGTTGTGCTCTTTGCCCGAAAATATCACTTTCATCCTGGTGTATTTTGGAGCACATATTATTTCTGTCAATTTAGAGAAGCTGGGGTAAGCTTTAGGTGCACAGACAGGGCCACAGGGGTTGTATGCCTGTACCTTTTTTGTATATAACAAATTTCTTTTGGTGAACCTACTTGGAGCTATGCTGGTGTTGATGTCTGAGCTCTAGTCTTTCTGTGTTGGCTGCCACATTTCCCCCCTTTCATCACTGATGAGCTGGTTGTATAGAAAGATAAAATGTATGAATTTTCTGCCTTATATTGTACTAGATGCCCTTGAAAAGGCAAAAGTTTGAAATACATGTACAATGTATATGCAAGGAAACCAACTGAGACTGGATCAATCAATGTAAGGTATCTTGCAGAAAATATGAATGGTTCACCCTTTTTAATGAGGACATGATGAATGGGCTATCACCTAGAGCATTACTTGACCACAGAAATGCACATTGGAGATCAACTGCTAGACTTGCAGTCGTGACAGCCTAAGGAGCTGCAACACACCGCTGTTCTTGATCCGGCGCTTCTGGCCTCGCCCTGTCGAGTTGCTCCCGGGAAGGCGACGACTGACGCTGGCACCGCCGGCCTTCTACGCCTCGTCTACGCAACACTAACCTTGAACGCTTCTCCGCCGAGCCCCGCATCCTCCTAGTCCGGTTCATGTTTCTCGTGCCTGAACTGAGAGGAGGAGGGAGTCAACATCGTTCCTCGGGCAGGTCGCGCCAGCTTAGCCAACCACCGTCGCCGTGCCTGTCCTGGCGTCCTGCAAGTCCGACCCGGCTGTTGGGGGACGGTTGGCGAGGAGGCGGTTCTGGCTGCTGCCGACCCGACCGTCGTTGTGGTGGGCCTTTGGTCTGCCGCTAGCTGCCTCGGGCGACCTGGTCTTTACGGAGGTGAGCTCCGCCGACAACGCCGCCGAAGAGTTGGCTCCGCAGATTCTGATTGCCTCCACCAAAGACGTTTTCGGCTTGGTTCACGGCGACGCCGATGTGCGTCATGTTGAGCTGGCGCCTGCGAAGCCCCGAGGCGACCTCTTTGCTGCTGCAGCCGCTCTAGCTGATGAGAAAGGTGTGCACCCATCGTCTCGGGAGGAACGTCTCGGCCATAGACTTGTTGCACATGGAGCTTCGTTAGCTGGTCATTGACCACATTGAGGAGGCGTCTCGCTCCCTTCATGAAGAGGTGGCAGCACTCAAGTTGTTGTTGGTACGCATTGGTGATTCTTTGCAGCCGACGGAGGCATGTGCTTCTAGTGGCCTCAGACTCACCTCTGCACATGCTTCATTTCCGCTTGACTCCACTGAGCTGGAGTCGTATGTGGTTGAGGACACGCTTCACTTTGGTTGTTTCTCTCCTCGTGGCAGTCCCTGCCCGTCGCCGCAGCTTGTTGTGACGACTGCCTCTGAGGGTGGGGACAAAGGTGTGATCTTGACTCCGGTCGTGCCGGTCACACCAGTGTTTCAGGAGTCATGTGAGGATTCATCATCGGCCTGGTTAGATACTTTGACAGTGGTCTCGACGCCCTCTGTGGATAGGGGAGGAGTGTTGGCTCCTAGCTGTGAGGCTCTTTTTTCTAAAGAGATTTGCGGCTTACTCACCCGTCTAGAGTTAACTATTCCTGGTTATGGCAAGGACATTGCTTGCGTCTTGGTAGGGAAGGCTTTTGAGGGACTAATCAGGAAGGTGTAGAAATCTCTCAAGAAGGTTCCTATCTGGGGTAAAAGAAGAAATGAGGGATCGGCTAGGTAAGCTTCGGCGGATGCGTGGTCTTAGAGTTGCCGTCAGTTTGTGGTTGTAGTAGGTTGAGGGAGGTTGTTGCTTTAGGTGTTGCTCTCTATGGTTGTGTGGCCTCCTCCCCGCGGTGTTGTTTGTTGTATTGTTTTCGCCCGGTTTCTTCCACTAATAAATCGGCACCCTCTTTTTAATTAATGATAAGGCAATTTTTTTCCTTTGCTTCAATTTTTTAACATCTCCCGACTTGCCACTGTGGCTCCATCAATACATTTTCCAGTCGGCGTCATCGGAAATTGGTGTTCCTTGCAATTTCCAAGTATCTTTATCATGAATTGCGGTTTCACTATTTATTTATGGTAGTTTACTTGGTTCTGGCATCTGGTGCTGCGAAATAGAAACACAACTACATCATTGTTTTTTTTTCCTGTGGGAGGTTGAATATTATTATTGTCTCCGAATACTGAATATTATTAACATTATTATTACCCATCCACTGTGGCTCCATCAATACACATTGTTTGTAAATTTCCTCTTAGGTCTTCTGCTTCTATGCTCGTGATACTATTTTATATAGTCGTGATGATCTAACCCTTCCTGAAGTATATGAGGCCCTTCAACAGAAAGAAAAGATGAAAAGTTTAGTTCAGCACGGGGAATCATCCTCTCGAGGTGAAGCTTTGCAGGTCCGAGGTAGATCTGAGCAGAAGAGTTATGGCAACAACTACAACAGAGAATAACCGTTACCACTCAAAGTCCAGATGAAAGGATAAACAATTCTGCAGGTATTGTAAGAAAAACGGTCACGAGATTGGTGATTGTTGGAAGCTGCAGAATAAGGAAAAGAGGAACGGTACGTATAAGCCTAAGAATAAAAACGATGGAGATGGTAAGGTAGGCACTGACCAATAGCCGCTGACCAAAGGCACTGACCGGTAGCCACTGACGATAGCCGATGATCGGTAGCCACTTGCCGATAGCCGCTGACCAAAGGCACTGACTAGTTGCCACTGACCGAAGGCACTGACCGATAGCCGTTGACCAAAGGCACTGACCAGTAGCCGCTGACCGGTAGCCACTGACGGTAGCAACTGACCGATAGCCGCTGACTGATAGCCACTGACCGGTAGCCACTTACCTATAGCCACTGACCGATAGCCGCTGACCAAAGGCACTGACTCGTAGCCACTGACCGATCGCCATGACCGGTAGCGGCTGACTGGTAGCCACTGACAGGTTGCCGCTGACCGGTAGCCACTGACGGTAGCAACTGACCATAGCCACTGACGGTAGCAATTGACCGATAGCCACTGACAGGTAGCCGTTGACCAGTAGCCATTGATCGGTAGCCGCTGACCAAAGGCACTGACTAGTAGCCACTGACCGATAGCCACTTTTGATAGCCCTTGACCGATAGCCACTGACCGATAGCCACTGATCGGTAGCCGCTGACGATAGCCGTTGACTGGTAGCCACTGACCGATAGCCGCTGACCGGTAGCTACTGACCGGTAGCCACTGACGATAGCCGTTGACGATAGCCGCTGACCGATAACCACTGACCGGTAGCCACTGACTAGTAGACGCTGGCCGATAGGCATTGACCGATAGGCGCTGACCGATAGCCCCTGATCGATAGTCGCTGACCAATGCTACTGACCGATAGCCACTGATTGATAACCATTGACCGGTAGCCACTGATCAGTACCCGCTGACCGGTAGACGCTGACCGATAGCCACTGACCGATAACCACTGACCAAAACAACTGACCGACAGCCACTGACCGGTAGCCGCTGACTGATATCTCCTGACCGATAGCCACTGACCGATAGCCGCTGACCGGTTGCCATGACCGATAGCCATGACCAACAACTATTGACCGATATCCACTGACCGGTTGCCCTGACCGATAGCCATGACCGTAGCCACTGACCATCAACAACTAGCTTGATATACCGGCGAACGACGACATGACCGATAGTACCGACTAGCTAGCTAGCTAGCCACCGATAACAGAGTTTTGTTGTTGATTTCTCAAAAATCTGCTCACGGTTGTCACGAGACTATGCTACGTCGGGCGATATTACTTGCTACACGATGATGATGATGTACAAGACCATGACAATTCCACAAGGTGATCGATGTTATTCCTACACTGACACTAACTAATTTAAAAACCTACTCTAGTTCTACCTCTTATAGTGCAAACACAGATGACCAAGAACACCTAGAACGCCCTAAGACAATCATAACACATGAAGATCTCCGAAGCCTTGTGTCATCATCCCAGAAACTTGAGAGAAAACCCCTGCAACAACAAGATATGCAACCGGGCACAAGCAGGTCATCATCTTCAACAACGGTAGAATTGCCACTACGCTGCTTCCTCTTTCCTTGACACCAACGCTGAGAGGGCATGGACACCAATCGAACACACCTGCAACAGTCGTCCCCATCTTTGGCTTTGAGTACCGCGAAAAGTGTCCCTTCCGGATGGAAGATAACTCGAATCATCCGACCGATCCAGCACCGCGGCTGGGCCATCCGCCCGGGCAAAGCAGAATCTCCCTCTAGCATCAGCGCAGAGGAAGGAGAAGAACAACAACAACAAACCATACCGACAAGGGAGAAGAAGGGTCTTTGTCTCCAAGCATCCATCTCCCATCTGAGGACCCAACCGGCCAGAGCCGATGGACCTCCAGACACCATAGCCCGCGACCTCGACGAGATCCGAGGATCCTCCACCCCGCTGGTTCCTAGACGAAGACCAAAGCCTCGCCTAACCGCGAACGAAACCTGGAGAGATTTATTCCGGCACGACACCATCGCAACGACCTCGGCAACGTCACCCTCAACCCTAACCCTACCACGCACCCGCCAAGCAGACAGACCCGAGGTTCCCCCTCCTTCCCACCACCGGAGCGGCCAACGGAGAGAGAGGGAACCGGCGTCGCCGCCGACAGCACGCAAGGTAACCCTCGTTCGCCTCTTGGATCGCCTGTGCGATCCTATCTTTCTAGAGCAAACCGTTTCAACGGTCGATTGATTACAGACGTGGTTAATTATCACCCACACGAACCAGCCAAATCATCAAAACATAAAAAGTACCAAATAAAATGAAAAAAATCATCAAAACAATAAAAGTAGAGTCCTATAGACAAACACTATAACTATGAGGTTATGACGAAGGATGGGGTGGATCAATCTAAAGGTTATGCTGCTACCCATGATATGTAAAAACCTCCATAGCCATGATGGGGTGAGTTAATTGCATGAAACCACATTAATTCGGGATAGGATTGCAGAAAACACACTTCTTCAATTTTGTTTGTTTGAGAAAACCACTAATTTTAAGACTAATCTTTTGCAAATACTACATATCGCTCGATTTACTTCATTTAAGTATGATCATGACAGATGGAGCCCACCTGTAAGGATAACGTGGAACCAATGAAAATTTTATTTTATAGAAAAATCCCTCAATAAATAAGTAAAAAAGCAATTGGGTCCCTCTGGGTGGTGGATGTAGCTACCGCCGCCGGACGGTGGGCCGCCTCCCCTCAGCCACCAGAGCAACTGCAGCCCCGTTGCTCGGTCCGTCGGTGGACGAAGACGATGGCGAGGAAGCCCCGCTGCTCAGGCCACCGACGAGCGAAGACGACCGCAGCCCCCGCTGCTCGCTGCTCGCTGCTCTTGCAGAACACGGCAGAGAGGAAGTGATACGTCCCAGATGTATCTATAATTTTGCTTGTTCCATGCTTGTTTTGATGATAATGCTATATGTTTTGGTGCACTTTCATATCATTTAAAACTTATTTGGACTAAGCTACCGACTAAGTGCCCAGTGCCAGTTTCTGTCTGTTTTTTTTCGTGCATCGCAGAAAAAGATGAAAAATAAAAGTGCTCAAAAAATTTCAGAAAAATCCTAAAAATAATATTCAAGTCGGAAGGCTCCAGAAGCCCGAAGGAGGACCGAAAGGGGGCCATCCCCCGCCAGACATGAATCCTAAAAAATCCTAAATTTGTGCCTCCCGTGAAGGCATGATCGTGCCTTTTTTAGAGGCACGCGGTGTACCTATAATATAAGCAGATTCGTGCCAAAATGTAAGGAAACGCGCGAAACGGAGAAAGCTAAAAACCCCCGGAAAACCCAGTTTTAAATACCAAAAATGCTTGCATAAAAAAACAAAATCTGAAGGAAGCGTGAAAACATGAGATGTGGCGTGTTTCTAAAATGTTTGCTAGATGAGCTATGAAGGAGTACTTTTTAATTACTTGTCCTCGTTTCTTTGTTTGTTTGGAGAGCAACTAATTGAAGAACACTTGTTCGGGAGCTCCGCAACAAGCACTTTTGATGCGTTGACACGCATCATGTGTCGCGCACTGAATGCTTCCTTCGAAAATTCGTTTTTTATTTTTGCGCGCGCATTTTAGGTGCTTAAAAATGGTTTTTTGGTTTTCGCACGGGCTTTTTTACATTTTGGTGATTTTTTTTTTGAAAAGGCACGAATTTAGTATCGCGAGAGGCACGGCCTTACTTTCGCGGGAGGCATGCCGCGCACCTCCGCGAGAGGCACTATCATGCCTCAACGAAAGACACTCATGTCTCCTAAAAGACATTATCGTGCCTCCGCGAGAGGCACTATCGTGTCTCCGTGAACGACACTCGTGCCTCTAACAACAACAAAAAACGGAAAAGCTTCAGAGCGCGATAAATGATGCGCATGCAATGCGCCACGTGTCGCGTATGAAAGGGCTCACGGTGTTCGCTGGAAGGAGTACTCGTAAACTAGTGATTTCGCTTTGTTTGAGTAATTTCTAACACACAGGGTTTTGCAACTGGTGGGCTTTGAAGGCCTCTAGAAGGAAAGCCGAGCCAACAACAACATGTTGTTAACCACCACCACCACCCTAGGAAGGAAGGCCCCGGGCCGCACGCACACACACGCACCGACGAGCCGGCGGCGGCGCGAACCCTGCCTCCGGGGAGGAGCGACGGCGGTTCGGCGAGTGGAGCGTCGTCTTCTTCGCGCGGCCGCCGGCGAATCCGAGCGTCGCGGGGTGGTTTGCGAGCGGCCGCCGGCTGGAGCCCAGGTTCGCCCCTCGGTATCGCAACTCCCAACTCTGATTAGCGCCGAAAAAAAATGTAGATACCTCATACTGCAAATCAGAGGCTTATGCTCCAGCTTTTCATCCGCTAAAACTGTGAATTTTTCTTAATTATCTGACTATATATTTTTATTTTATTTTGAGGAACCGGCAGGAGCACTGCCTTTAGTTAGTGTGTGATTTAGTTGCTAGTTAAATTCAGCACACGACAACTTGGGAAGATGTCCCCTCTTCTCTAGATTATCTGAATCAAGTTCCAGCACTGAATAAACCGGCACTGGAAGCTAGTAACTTGCTTGGGATCCTGAAAATTTTGCACTTCTAGAGGGGATCCTTGTTCGCCATGCAAAATTGTAAATACGTTTCTTGGTGCCGCAGCAGCAACTAGTTCACCATTTACATTCATAAATGAAGGTTTATTTTTCACCAACTCCTGCCAGAAATGTCATTAAGTAATGAAGGTTTAGCATTACACTGAGCTACTTCAAATACCACAACTCTGAAACTTGCCGTTTCATATCAATGCTGACTCGCAGGTTCCTCATGTCGATGTTCACCGGAGTCTGTCGTCGACGGCGACAAGCGCTCTTGCGACACATCGGCCATCTATGCCGGCAGCGCCAACAGCGGCTACCACCTGCTCATGGTCCGGGCCTACTCGCGCACCAAAGAGGAGATGCCCACCGGCGAGAGTTCCCGTACTGAATTTTTCATGGTGGGAGGCCATGATTGGTACGTCGACTACTACCCCAACGGCTTACACCAGGACTGTGCCGACTTCATCTCTCTCTACGTTACCCTTCTATTTGACGATGATGAAGACCCTTTTGACGTGGTCGTGGATGCCAAGTTCAGTTTTAGCCTCATCGACCGTGTTGAGCAGCAGAATCCTATGTACATTTGTGAAGCTAATAAGACCTACAGTTTCTCCAGCAGTGCTATTTCCTGGGGCAACGACAAGTTTGTGAGAAGAGACGCCCTCGAGCGATCGTCGGATCTTAAGGGTGATTGTTTCACCATCCGGTGCGACATCATGGTTGCTTGCAAGGAACCCAAAACCGAGGATGCTCTGTCTGACATGAACCAGCATTTTAGCAATCTCCTTCAACATAAGGTCGGTGCTGATGTGGCATTCGAGGTCAAAGGTGAGACGTTCGCTGCACACCGGTGTGTGCTTGCAGCCAGGTCTAAAGTCTTAATGGCACAGCTCTTTGGCCCCATGAAGGAGACGTCCAGTGTCATACATATCAAAGATATGGAACCAAAAGTGTTCAGTGCTTTGCTTAGCTTCATCTACACAGATTTATTGCCCGTGATAGAGGAGGATGAAATGTCACAAGTTATGGAAGAAGGACAAGAAGAGGAGTCAGTACAGGATGAAATGAGGCTGCAATGCCTGCAAAACTTGTTTGTGGCAGCAGATAGATATGATCTCCAACGGCTCAAGTTCATTTGTGAAAAGCAGCTGTCTGAACACATAGGTGTGAGCTCGGTGATGTCCACTCTTGCTCTAGCCGAGCAGCACCACTGTGAGGGATTGAAGGAGGCCTGCTTGAAGTTTATCCAAGTCCAGTCTCCCTCGTGCTTGCAAAAAGTAATGGCAACTAAAGGCTGGGATCATGTAGTTTTGACCTATCCCTTGGTTTTGAAGGAGATCATTGCCAAGATTGCTTTGAACCAGCGCAAGTAACACTGTGCGTATGCATCTTCCCTAAACCTGTAGTGGCACTCTTGTGCATATAAGGGATCCTCTAGAGATATGGTAGTCTGTGCGTCTTGCTTTTGTTCTTGTCATGTAATTTGCCTGTATGCTGAACCAGAAAAATCCAATTTATGGCCAAATTATCTCTCTGGAAATGATAGTCTGTACTTATGCAAGTTCCTTAGCCAGTCGTTTTGTCCTCAAACACTTCTCTGTGCGTTAATTTGCCGTATAGTTCATACCATGTTTTTGGAAAGGTATTTTATGAACCTGTATTTCAGGGAATGAACTTGGAATACAAGACAGAGATCACCAGGATTTCGTGAATAGCCAGGGTCCTAGCTAATTGAGGCGCAGATAATTGATTGCTGTCAATTTCAGTGATGAGAAGCTGGGGATAACAAATTTAGCTTTGAGCAGGTTTGCAGAAACCAGGGGATATGAGTCATCACTCTGTTAATTTGCCTGTTGTGGGCGATTCAGTACAAACATACACACAACTTGGTGCCATACATCTTTCTGCGAGTCACCTTTGAGATGGCTATCATTCTCCAGATCACGGCTTGGGAGTATGTCTCTTGAGGTATGCCAGGGTCAATTTTGGGTACTTGCACCGGCTCAAACTTGTTGTGTAGATACACCGTGACAATTTAAGCTAACTTTTGTTGATACATTATCGGCGTTTAGGTGAGTCGTGGGTATGGTCTCTGTGAGTTCGATACGGACTTTGTGTGTTGTTGCTTGACATGCATGCATACGAGTTGTACATCATAGATAGATTTGGAGTAGGAGACGGTTCAAATTCCTCAAGTGTCCGTGTAGGCGTAGGACATCATAGATAGATAGATTCGGCCATGCATGCAGGTTTATATACCTACCTACTGTACAACACCATATATAGGCCGTGGCAAGCAAAACGTGAGACTTCCCATCGTCAGTCAACAACGACCAGCCGGCAGAATCTCGGCATCTCGACTCCGTGAAAGCGGCCGCCGGCGACTCCCTCCGTCAGCAGGTCTGTCCCTCCCTCGATCGGCTCATCCATATATACCAACTCTGAAGCTACTACTAAATAGAGAAAAAAACCCCAGAATTTAGAGATAGATCGTCAATTTATCATTACAAAAACGTCAGATTCAAATTTGATTCATATATATAGCTCCAGAAACAACAAAAGAAACAGGCATTGATCATCGGAGTAATATCACTCCTTGTGTTTGAATTTTTTTAGAGCAAAACGCGGGTCGGGTGGATTTCTTTGCCCCCACAACACTGTTTCTACAGTAGGTGAAAAAATGATAATAAATTGTTGTTAAGCTATATATATATATATATATATATATATATATATATATATATATATATATATATATGACCACTATGAGTATATATGCCGTGTCCTCATGTCATCGTTTCTCGATGGCCTCTCTCGCAGGTTCGATTCGTCATGTCGTCCTTCACCGGTGTCTCTATGGTCGAAGGTCAAAATGGAGACTTTTGCAGCACGTCCACCGTCGACACCAAAACGAACAGCGGGTACCACCTGCTTATGATCAATGGCTACTCACACACCAAAAGCGTCGCCCTCGTCACTCAAAGCATCAACACCGGTACTTTCGTGGTAGGAGGTCATCGTTGGTACGTCGAATACTACCCCAACGGAAAACACTCAAACTGCACCGACTTCATTTCTCTCTACGTTTCCCTACTTGATGAAGACAACGTTGACGACGAGGTAGTGGACGCCAAGTTCACTTTTAGCTTCGTCGACCAGGTTGACAAGCAGATGTCGATGCACTTTCGTGGAACCGAGATTTGTAGCTTCACCCATGATTGTTCCTTTGGCATCGACAAGTTCATGAGAAAGGACGCCCTTGAATGATCAACCAATCTTAAGGGAGATTGTATCACCATCCGTTGCGACATCATGGTTGTTTGCAAGGATCCCCAAACCAAGGATGCCACTAGCTCGGGCACCGATGTGCTCCTCTTGTCTGACATACACCGACATTTTAACAATCTCCTTCAAACCAAGGTGGGTGCTGATGTGACATTCGAGGTCAACGGCGAGAGGTTCACCGCACACCGGTGTGTGCTTGCAGCCCGGTCTAAAGTCTTCATGGCACAGTTCTTTGGCCCCATGAAGGAGACATCCACTGTCATACAGATCAAAGACATGGAATCAAAAGTGTTTAGGGCTTTGCTCAGCTTCATCTACACGGACTCATTCCCTGAGATGGATGATGATAACATCGATATGGAGGAGGACAAAAAGGAGGTTGTGGAACAAGAACAAGTAGAGAATGAAATGTGGCTGCAAGAGCTGTTTGCGGCGGCAGACAGATATGATCTCCAACGCCTAAGGTTGATTTGCGAAAGGCAGTTGTCTGAGAACATAGGTGTGAGCTCGGTGATGTCTACTCTTGCTCTAGCCGAGCGGCACCACCGCCAAGAATTGAAGGAGATGTGCTTGAGGTTTATCCAAATCCAGTCCCCCCTCACGCTTGCAAACAATAATGGCAACTAATGGCTGGAACCATGTATATATACGACCTATCCCTCGATTGTTAAGGATCTCTTTGTTAGGGTTGCTTCAAACCAGCGGGAATAACACACTAGCTGTTCATGGTACGCATCATGTTCCTTAATTAGAAGTGAAGTTACACACTTTTGCATATGTGTGGGATCCTCTATTATATTATAGAGATATTTTTTTTGGAGAAGATCCTCTGTTGAGATTGTTGTTCATGTGTCTTGCTTTTAATTATCTTATCTTGTAATCTGCGTGTATGCTGAATCAGAAAAATCCAACATATATATGGGAAAATTGTCTCTTCATGGAATATATGGTGTGCAAATTCCCCACGTTTGGGATTATTATCTGGGGTTTGACCAACATTCAAATGGCCATAACTATTTCATATCATAAAAGAGAGCACATGATAATTATTGCTTTTTTATTTGGTGGCAGCACATCTCGCAACCGGCCAGAGACGTCAGTAGCTTTCCAAACAAAAATATTGCTGCTGAATTCCAAGCGTATGTATAATTGTATACTCGAGCTAGACAGGTTTGGAAAAGTTGGTAGGGCAATTGTTGCAGACCCTCTGCACCGCGGGCCTGGCCATGAGGCTCTCCCACCATGCCTTCACCTTGGGGTAGTCATCAAACACGGACGCGTACGGGGTGGTCATGAAGTAGAAGGTGAACGGGATGTGGTTCAGGTCGGCGAAGCTGATGGAGTCCCCGGCCAAGTAGTTGCTCTTCTCCAGCCGGGCCTCGTAGATCCCCAGCACGCCCCTCAGCCGCTCCAGGCTCTCGTCCACCACGGCCTGGTTCGTCGCCACGCCACCGGGCATGATGAAGGGGTTTATGATGCACTCGAACACCACGGGCGCGATGGCCGGGTAGTACTGGTTGGCCTCCACCTCCGTCCACATTTCCACCATTGCTGTTTCTTCGACTCCTCCGCTGTTTCCGTTTTCTCCCAGGAGGTCCAGCCCCGCCGTCCCGCCGTACTTGCGGAGGATGAACTTGCCGATGGCGCGCGACTCTGTGTAAAACATCGATTTGCATTTGTTAGAGAAACCAATATATATATGTATGGATTAACATGACATACAGACAGACAGACAGGAATTGATCAGGCCCGTCGATGAGGGTGTGCGAGGTGAGCGACCGCACAGGGCCCCCAAAATCGTGGGGGCCCCAATCGGAGGAAAATCAGGGAGCCCCTTGGTACGTCTGCTGAGTCGACCCACTCATGACGTACATGCGCCCCGTTCTCGGTCGAGTCAGAAGTCAGAACTCAGAATCCAAACCTCCGCGCTGCCCCTAATCTAGCAATTGACTAATTCGTCTTGCGCCGCCTCGAAACCAATGAACCACAGGTCAAGTTGAGTCTTGATAGGAACGCATCTGCTCCACGGCGGAGGCCGCCGCCGAGGCAACGAAACAGTAGGCTCTAGGGATCCTGGCGGCAACGGAGAGGCAAACGTTGAAGATGAAGAAGAGAAGGTCGATCCCGCACTGAAAGCTGGCAGGTGGAGTCCTGCGTCATTGCGCTCCTGTTCCAAAGATGGCGTCCAGCCTCGCCGGCGACCATGGAGCTGCGCCGCTGTCCTGCCCAGATCCGGAGGTAGACTGGCCACCGAGCGCACTTGGAAAAGATGCCTTCCTCTGCCTCTTGGGCGAGCGCAAGACGAGCTCATCAGGACAAAGTTGTGCAAAACTTCTTCGCCAATCTGCACCTCGTTCGCTGCCCAAGTCGCACCATGGTTCGTAGGTAACTTTTTACTATGCCCTTATCAATATTTTAACTAGTAGCACACTAAATCTGAACTGAGATATGTGGGATCTTGATTTTTTTATTTTTGAATTGTTTATAGTCACGCCATGAGTTCATCAGGAAAGGTCGGATCGGACCGGTCCTGACTCCTGAGTCCTGACTCCTAACTCCATGAAATCATTAATCAATTTGTAATCCATTAGTTCGTCTAGCCATTCTAATATAGTATATGCTTATTAACTTTGATGATGATTTTCAGTAAAACGTACAGTCAGATTATTGATTCAGTATCACTTTTCTATTTTATAATACATATACATGAACACATATTGAATAACACTAAATTGTACAATTAAGTGAAGGTACATTTCAATTATGTGAAATCGATAAATTTTAGGGCCTCATTTTACATTTCGCATCGGGGCCTCAAATTTCTGGAGACGGCCCTGGAATTGATGAATGATTGGTGCTCACCGAAGAGGACGAGATGGCCATCTTGGAACCCAGGCATCTGGGCAAACGGCTGCAAGGACGAAAACACGTATCTCTGTCAGAAGTTATATAATCATCTCGTACGTGATGCCTGATATACGGTGGTGCTCGGATGAACTTACGTTTAGCTGGAGGTGTTGGGGCCTCTTGTGCTCGCCGGCGCGGAAGTCGAGGGGCACCAGCTCGTACTCGGCGCCCACCTCCTCCAGAAGAGCAGCACTCGTGCGACGTTGGTCAACATCGGGTGCCCGAACACCTTCATCGGAGACATGATGTTTCTCCCTCAACACCTCCACTGATGGATGCTTTGTTAATTGTGTGGGAGGAGGCCTTGGATGCTCACTTATGTAATCCTCACTGGCTGGCTGCTAAGGCAGACGTCCTCACTTATGTAATCCACCAGCTTGACGTCATCCCCTACGTGAACCATAGTCGCTTCACTTCCTAGGTTGGTTTGTATTATCACTATTTATAGGTCCCATGCCCATCCTTGAATTACTATTTATAGGTACCAGTGGAGTGCAGTGCTAGCTGCTTAATAACAAGGCTTCAAGACTGACCGCTCTGAATATAATACTTCCTCCGTATCAAAATATAATAATAATACTTCTTTCGTATCAAAATATAAGATGCTTTGATATCCTATTTTAGTATACAAAAACATCTTACATTTTGATACAGAGATAGTATTGTAGAGTCTACATCGACTTCTTAGGTAGTGTTTAGACCTGCTTTTTTTATGCTTGTTTCTTTGGACCGGAGCTCATGAAATAAAATGTAAGTAGTTGTAAAGTTTACATCGAGACCTGTGTGCGCTTCGTGATGATAGCTTTATGCTTGTCTTTTTGGACCCGAGCTCATAAAATAAATGTGACTAATTGTAGAGTCTACATCAACTTTTTAGGTAGTGCCTAGATCTGCTTTATTTCATTTCTGCGAAAAAATATATAAAATGATGAGTGTCAAATGAGCTCTTAAGTCATTTAAACCGGGTAAGTAATCATCTTTGTTAGTTTATCGCATACTCCCTCTATTTCATATTGTGCTGCGAAGGAAGTACTAGTTAGAAACACGTGCGTTAGTACGGATTAAAGAAACAACTACTCCCTCCGTTCACTTTTGTAGATCGCGGAACCAATTTCGGACAACCCCCAAAACATCGGTAAAGGACTAGTATACCGCCCGATAGATAGATTTGAAATTCAAATTACTCCACATCAATCCCTTCCTTCCTCCCCGCGTCGCGTCCCATCGTCGGGATCTCAGCACCGGAACTGGATCCTCTAACGCGGAGAAGGGAAGTCAGGTAAGCTACATTAGTCAGCTAGTGTAAAATAAAGAAACAAAGCCAGTAAACTATAGCAAAGACACTGTAAATCAACTTGCAATTATCACGTCACTAGCAGTTGGCCCATGGATTTAGCAAGTGGTAGGAGACATACAGTATCACTTTAGCAAGTGGAAAGGTAAAAGAGACTTTCCATGGCTGCTATTCTTTTTTTTTCCATGGCTGCTATTCAGGTGCCGACATATTCCAGCATGGAAGATTCTTCGCTAACAAGTGTATTCCGAAAGCAATGTGCCCTCTTGCTGTCTCGAAAACACTAAGGATGGGTATTATACGCAGGGGCGGGCCCACCTCAATTCAAGGGTATTCAACTGAATACCCATTATTTTTGTCAAAGAAAATTAGGTATATACAGTCTATAACATGTGTACATACAAGAAATAACGAAATGAGGCAATAAAACGTGCTAGCTAAGTAGTTCAGCCCAGAAACAGAGGATATTCTCTTCTCTCCTCCTCCCCTCACGACATAGCCCATCTTCCAAAAAGCCCAATTCCATTCTGCATCCACTGTACGCTGGCATGCCATCGCTTCGTGCAGTTATTACCAAAAGAAAGATCCATCAATCTAGTGGCAGTTCCTGTAAAAGACGTTGATTTCTATAAATGAATTCGAAGGAAACGCCCTCTTTTATCAAAATAAAAATCAATCTAGCGGCAGTCAGGAGATGAACCAGCGCCTTCTTCCAATTCGCAAGGAAGCCGCCAGTCGGCTAGGGCAGCATGCCTGATTGCCATCGGCCTCGGCCATCGCCTGATCAGACGCGCGCATGGCGGGCGCGTTATGCGGCGTATCCTTCCATATTTCAGCGGTACTACACGATCTTTCCCTCGATCTTTCCCTCTGATACTGATCTTGACACTTTTAAAGCCACATGTTTAACTATTCATCAAGATTTGATTGCTAATTAGATGTGTTTATGTGGGTTAATTCACATGAGGTATCTTTTTAATGAACGATATTTGAATCAACATGGGGCAAAAATATTTGAATAATTGCTAGGCTACATTTATATAAAAAAAGTTTTTCTTGCAAGTTAAAAACGAGGACATCATCACTTTTGTTTGCCGTTATCATCACTTATTTTCAAAGCATCTATTTGGGAACGGAGTATATAGATTTACATGGTGAGCATTCCTAAATAGATGACGTTTTGGTAGTTCAAAATTAAACTATCAAAACATCATCTATTTAGGAACGGAGGGAGCATTATACTATATATTTATGTATTGTTCAGTTTGTATAAACCTGTACTATAATCAGTTACACACGCCACAAGCCCTTAGGATTTCAGAAACAAATTCTTTCAAATTTTGAATACGCACTCTTGAAATCCTGGGCCCGCCCCTGATTATACGCATATCGTATTAACTAAAAAAGTAGAAAAATGCCTCAAATTCGAAATCAACAAGTAATTGCACATTCCGATATGATTTTCGTTGCCGCTCAATTGAATAAATTTTCACTATCGATGGAAAAAAAAATCTTTGTTCTCATTCAGTTGAATGCTACGTACAAGTTCCGATAGTTAAGCTTGGGAGCGATCAATCATTTTCCAACTTGCCAACGCCTTGCATGTTGTTGTATAAAAAATGAAGTTGCATGCTATATCATTACGTCGCTAGCATGCAGTTGGCCCATTGGTAGGCGACACATCACTTTCCATGGCTCTAATAAATTTTCCTGTGTGATGAGCTTGTGGCCTTAATATCACGAGAGACTTTCCACGGCTGCTAGCGAGATACTATTCGCCAAATAGTTCGTTTAGGCGGCTAGAGCGTGGAATATCTTATTCTACTCTTTAAAAAAATCATTCTCTCCATATATAACTAACTACGTACAATGTTGTATATATAAGAGATACATGCATTGAGAAGGTTTTACGTTTATCCTACAACTTTGATGCTAATAGTAAGCATTACAAGCTAGCACAACCTTTCCGTAGGCAAAACACCTCACGAGCTAGGTTTGGTGTTGGCTCCAAAATTTCTCTTTATCAAGACTAGTTAGTATAACTATTTGAAGTTGAACTAAATCATGCATGTGAAGAACATTCAGATTTAGTGTGCATATATATAAATCTTCTAAACTAAGAAAAACACCTATAATTTTGATTGTAAGCAATTATAGGCCCTGTTTGGTTCAGTTTTGTCGGTCAGATTTCAAAAATCTACAACCGAACCAAACAGGGATTCCACCAAAGAGTGAACCTTCAAACGATTTTGCTACCGAGATTTTACCAAAGCGCATCCGAAAAATACACGTACGAGCAAACCAAAGAGCGAACCTTCGAACGATTTCTGAAAATCTGCTGCGAAAAATCGAAATCTGTCTGGAAGGTGCTTCTGATTTTCTGCAGCAGATTTTCAGAAATCCATAGTCGAACGAAACAGAGCCATGGTAGATGAAAATCACACATATATTTTTTGCAATTTAATTTAGATCAAAATAATTTGAATCATGTGGATGTGAAGAAGGAAAGTTAGAGTAGTGTGGCATACCTCCTGACTTGCCTCCTTCATGTTAGAGGATCCAGTTCCCCCAGCACGCCAACTCCTGATCACGCGCCAGGCCCCGTTCCCAGAACCTGGCCTTTGACGTCCGATTCATAAATCCAGAGGCTGATTGTGTCACCATCCGGTGTAACATCATGGTCTGCAAGGCCAAGGATGATGACTCTGCTGGTGACATTTGCCGTCATTTTGACAATCTCCTTCAAAGTGGGGTTGGAGAGAACATGACATTCGAGGTCAACGGCTAGACGTTCGCTGCGCACTGGTGCTTGCTTGCGACCAGGTCTAAAGTCTTAATGGCACTGCTCTTTGGCCCCATGAAGGAGAGCACATGTACATCCACTATCATAGAGATCAAAGACATGAAACCACAAGTGTTCAGAGCTTTACTCAGTTTCATCTACACAAACTCGTTCCCTAACCCTAATATGGAGGAGGACAACGTGGAAGTTGTGAAAAAAAAACAAGAACGCGATGAGATGTGGATGCAATGGCTACAAGACTTGTTGGTAGCGGCAGACAGATACGATCTCCAACGGCTTAAGCTTCTATGTGAAGACCAATTGTCTGGGAAGATAAATGTGTAAATGTGAGCACGGTGGCGTCCATCCTCGTTGTAGCCGAGCAGCACCACTGCCATGAATTGAAGGAGGCTTGCTTCAAGTTTATCCAACTCCAATCTCCCTCGTGTTTGCAACCATCAATGACCACTCATGACTGGGAACATATAGTTACGACCTATCCCTTTCTGTTTATATAATATACGCATGCATGTTCCTTAGACATTTTTCCCTTAACGCGATGTTCATTAGACCTAAAGCGATGCTCATATATGGGATTCTCTAGAGAGATCGTACTACATGTGCTTGATTTTTTCTTCTCTCCACCGCATCACCGCCACCAGAGGGGGAATCGGAAAAGATCGGGCATGCCCAGGGAAGGTGGCTGCGGGGCACTCATCCTCCGCCCGATGGCGCGTCTCGGGCACATTGGCCGCCCAGTGCGATGGGGCACGTTCCTCCCCGTTGTGGTCCTCGCCCGGATCCGTCATCGGTGATGGTGCCGCCGTATAAACACCGTGGTGGTGCCGGCAACGAGGATTGGATCGGGGCGGCGTGGAGGCTTGCTGCAGTGATAATAAAGGTGGTGGTCCTCATGCTCTTCTCACATCAAGGCAACATCTGCATGTCCGACCCTCCTCGATCTGATCATTGACATGTTCTGGAACTGCTGTTGAAGATATTACTCGGGAATGTGGACCGGATAGAATCCGTTCGTGTGCACCCATATCAGCCTACAAGGTTTCATGATGGCGTAGCGAGAAGCTCTGTTGATAGTGGACACCATGGGCATGTCGGCATCTCGATTTTCGTGGTGTAGAAGCTGTGGAGAAGGTCATGGTGGCTAAGATCGGACGATCAGTTAGACGAACGAGACCTTGGAGGTGATGGAGCCAACCAGGTGTGTTGATAACTCTCATGAGAAGCAGTGACGAGTGGGAGCGACAACACTGAAGGATTTCATTTTTGGTTGTGCTACTCGGATGCCAAATCGTGACTTTTAGGATAAAAATGTAAGGATTGATCTCCATTGGTTGTGCTTGGCAATTGCCTTGCTGGAGGAATTATTTTGAAATCTCGGACTTCTCCAAGGTGAAAAATCTAAGATCTTTGATTGGGCAACGACAACGCTTGTGCACTGTTCCCTTCTCAGAAGCGTTGCTTTTGAAGACCTTTTATGTTTTCTAGCTGTTGCATTTGGTGATGGTTTATGTACTGCTGCTGAGAGGAGTCGATCGTTGTGGCGGAATCTTTAATTTTTTTTTCCTTTGGCTAATTGCATCCTAGATGTCTTTGCGACATCTCGTAGGTACAAGGCTGAGTGTAATGGATATCTTTACGATATTAGTATATTTCCTTTTAAATTTTTTAATCACAATTTCATTTCATTCCAGTATAGATTGATACTTGTTGCACGTAAAAAATACGAGGAAAATGATCCCCTTGAAAGAATTGACCAATGAGCGAGTTTTGGTAAATACAGAAGTGGAAAATTCTGTTTGAATCCGTAAAATCGTAATCGTATGTGAAGTAATTTCTTTCAGATTTTTTATTGAGCAACAGTAGTTTCTTTCAGGTTTTCCCCAAACTGCGCTCGATGGGCTTTGTATAGGTCGTGGGCTGTGAGGCTTTTAAAATAAAAAAGCTCAATCAACGTGGTGAATACAATTTTCTTCAAAAAAGGATAAAAACGAGGCGAGTATAATAAACCCTAGGTCTTCTAGGCCGCACGCACCGACGATAGAGCGGCGGCGCGAATTCTCTTGTCGGGTAGATCGAGTGGAGCGGCGGCCGGACGTGAGCACCAGGTTTGCTCATCACCGATCCCAATTCTGAAGCTTATTAGGATTCATCCTAGCTAGTAAGAGACGCAGAAGAGATACTGATCATCCTAGCTAGTTAGATTCTTAGATCCCAATTATGTATGAGTCACCTTATATTATTAGGCTACGAATCAATTGCGTGTCTCCTTGGCATCAAGTTAAGGGGAATTAGAAAGCTCACTACTAAGTTATTTTTCAATGATTTCGAACAGAATAGCAAAAGTATACTGCAGTTGTTTTATGATCATTTGAGTGCTCATCCAATCCATCCCAACTCTCAAGCTTGGCATTGTGATTGATGATTGAGTTGGTTGATTTTCCCAGGTTCACCATGTCGTCTTTCGCTGGCGTAACCGTCCTGGCCGACGGCTACCTGAGCCCTTCCACCGTGTCGCCACCGACTGCGGGTACCACCTGCTCGTGGTCCAAGATTACTCGCTTACCAAAGAACAGATACCCACCTGCGAGGCCATCAACTCTCGTCCTTTCACGGTAGGAGGACATACATGGTACATTGAGTACTACCCTAACGGCGAAAACCGGAAATGCGCCGACTACATTTCTCTCTATGTCGCCCTTCATGACCACCACAATTACCACAAGACTGTCGTCAAAACCAAGGTGTGTATCAGTTTCATCAACCAGGTTGACAAGCAGCAGGCAATGTACATCCGTGGAACTGAAACGCGCACTTTCGGCCGTGGTTATTTCATGCGGCTCGACAAGTTTATGGAAAAAAAATGCCCTTGAACAATCAGTGCATCTAAAGGACAATAGCTTCACCATACGGTGTGACATCATGGTATGTGACACCGAGGATGATTTCGAGGTGCTCCCGCCACCTGACGTATTACGCCACCAATTTAACAATCTCCTTCAAAGCAAGGTGGGTGCTGATGTGACGTTCGAGGTCAACGGCGAGACGTTCGCCGCACACCGATGTGTTCTTGCAGCCCGATCCACAGTGTTCATGGCGCAGCTCTTTGGCCCCATGAAGGAGGGCACCCCTACATCCGGCGTAATACAAATCAAAGACATGGATGCTAAAGTGTTCAGGGCTTTGCTTAGCTTCATCTACACTGACTCCTTCCCTGAGATGGAGAAGGACATCATCAGCATGGAGGAGGATGAAGCACAAGTTGTGGAACAAGGACAAGGAGAGGATGAAACTCTGCTGCAATGGCTTCAAGACTTGCTGGTAGCGGCAGACATATATGATGTCCAAGGCCTCAAGTTCATCTGTGAAAAACAGTTTGCTGAACACATTGGTGTGAGCTCCGTGATGTCCACTCTTGCTCTAGCAGAGCAACACCACTGCTGGCGATTGAAGCAGGCGTGCTTCAAGTTTCTCCGCGTCCAGTCTCCCTCGCATTTGCAAACATTAATGTTATCTAGTGGTTGGGATCATGTACACACGACCTATCCCTCTGTTGTTAAGGAGCTCATTGCCAAGCTTATTGCTTTGAACCAGCGGAAGTAACAACATGGATATGGTACGCATGTTCCTTAGATCTCAAGTGACACTCTTATGCGTATTTGGGATCCACTAGAGAGATGTAGTCTCTGCGTCTTGCTTTTGTCTCATCATGTAATTTGAATATATACTGGATCAGAAAATCCAACATATGGGAACATTTTCTCTTCATTGAATGGATGCATGGTTTGCATAAATTTAGGTGAAGGGTCAACATTGACTGGCCTGCATTGCGGCATTCTGCAAGTCTAGTAGCTAGTCATTTTATCCTCATACTCCCTACGTTCTGAATTAAGTGTCTCAACTATGTGATGTTGTTGGAAAGGCATTTTATAAACATGGATTTAGGGGATTTTTTTAATTACATTACTAAAACAGGCATTTCGCTCCGCTTTATAGATAAAGCCACAACAAAGGCGAGATACAAGATCCAGAAATCAAGTGCAAGGTAAAAAAAATAGCAAGAAGAACTATGTCGGTGTTTTTGGAAAGGCATCTGATAAACCTGGACTTCGGGGATTTTTCTTTTTTTACATTTATAGCATCAGTAAGGTTTTCGATCCGGTTTCCCTTATAAACCGAATCATGGTTTTTGACCAGGTTTTCCTCATAAACTGGATCATTTTCTAATAAAGATCAATATTTAGGTGGAGACTCCTCCTCCCCCGGTGACAATGTTTAGAAAAAAACAGATTTATAGAATCAGTGCGAAATCTTTATCCATTCAGCACCCATCAACCTTCTCCTGGGTGCTTGATGATCTCTTCGGGTGACTGATGCCTCCCATGAGAGAGGGAGGTCAGAGCTCGAAAAGTTTGACAAAGTCCAATGTTTTAATAGGGCCTTGTACCCAGACAGATGACTCACATTCTGACGTATTTTGTAGAACATATGTTGTCAATTTAGAAAAGCTTGGGAAGCTTTGAGTGCAAAGACAGGCCACATGGGCTATAATTTTTCCTTGTATAATAAATATGTTTTGGTCGATTAACTTGCAGCTATGTTGGTGTGAGTGTTAATAACTTAATATAGGTATGTAATTTAATTGATCCTACCTAGCTGCTCCTGTCAGAAATTCCAGGGTTATACATATTTTCCTTACTGGGCATCTCAATTAAAACATTTATCAATTGATACGCACATTGTTGTTTAATAATGTCAGTTTGTAGGAAGCCACTCTTATATATTTGTATGTTCTGTCAGACTCTGTATAAACATACGGGACAGTTTCTATTTTGCAGAAGTAACCACAAGATGAATTTAATTTTGCCTGCCAAAACACATTTCCAAACTCTGTCCAGCTCCTGGCAATATATGTTGCACCTTGAGCCTTCATCAAGTGTGGCAGACAGGTACCCATGCTTAGTTTGTATAGCAATTCTGAGATGGTGACCACATCACCTTTCACATGTCTATTATTCTCCAGACTACTGCCTCTGAGGGTGTTTGGTCTTCTGTGACTAACTGTAAGCAAACTTATTCTGTAGACAGTTTAGGCTTACTTGTGGATACTCGAATGACTGAATTGTGGAGTTAGTTGTGTGTATACATGAAGAATGGTGGAGACGATCAGTCGGTGCTTCAAGGCATGCATGGATTGTACCTGACCATCCAAACCGAAGATTCACAGATGCTCATATCGCATAAAATGGTCATACTCGCTACTTGCTAGAACAGACCAATAAGTTCTTGGAGCTGCCTTTTAGTATTTGTTTGTGCTAGCTACTATGTGTGGCAGCTGCTGCTATACATGGAACTGAATAGCAATTTCATTCATCAGGACAAAGCGTGCTGCTTTCTTAAGCTTTAACAACATTGAGGGATATATGATTTGTCACAGTTCCATTCCATTACAGCATAATAGGTAAATTCGACCATTAGTTAATTAACTGGACACATACACAATTGAGTAGATAGTATAAAACTATCACATTATGAGCTATGGCTGCGGAAAACTGCCGCTTTTCTAAATCTCTCAAAAAAACTATCACTTTTATGATAACCGTTGGAAATAAACTAGAAATGGTCTAATTTTAATCCGTTTTAGGACAAGTGTGGCCCGCTTGTCAGGTCCACGTGCGCCAGAATGGACGAACGTGCAGCTAACGGTCGTTAGCACGTGTCGTTCCGACCGGGTGTGGTCAAACTGAGCCGCTCCCCTCTCTCGCACTTTGTCTTCTCACTCTGGTCGCACTCTCTGCCTGCTCTCCTCCCCACTGCTCGAGCTCGCCTTTGACACCGACCACCACAAAACCTCGTCGCCGGTCATGTGTAGAAGGATATAGAGGGATTGGTGGAATCGTTGTTTATTTCTTGAGCCTGATGGGCATATATATTGGAGTATAATGATCTACTTGGAGTACAAGGCAAGGTAGAATAGAATCCTACTCTATCTATGTTCCCTAATAGAATCGTGATACTCAACATCCCCCCGCAGTCACAACGTAGCGATGCAGACAGTGAGACTGGAAAATAATATGAAGGCGGACCCGACGATCATCCCCACCACAGTCGTAACGGTCAACACATCATGGAAGTTGTGGCTGGAGTGGAAGCCGACGAGGTTCCCAAGTAGGCGATAGCCCTTTGTGCCGATGTCGAAGTAGCCGAGAGCGTAGGCGTGGTGAAGCCATAGTCGAGGTAGCCGTGATGAATGTCGTGGTCGATGTCGAGTCAGGCTAGCCAGTGTCGAGGCAGTCGCCGACGAGCCGCAGATGCAAGGGGTGCCAGGTAGTCAGGGGCGCAGCGCGGATCGGGAAGAGTGACACTGACGGGCGTCGTCAGTCGTAGCGCGGGACATCAAGAAGAAGATGTTGATGACGTCCGAAAGAAGAGTTAGGTTAGTATAGATTGTTTGTAGTTAGGTTATATTAGTTATTTAGTTAGGTTTGCTCTTTAGTTATGTTAATATGGATTGTTTATTGCTAGATTGAATGACATATTAGGTAAATTTGTTAAAATATGGATATGTAATGTTTATTGCTAGATTATGTTTGGAAATATTTGTGAATGTTTATGTTCCATATGTTTGGTATATAATGATATATGTTATACATTTTTATCATGAATAATGAGATGAACTTATACAATTTAGTGCAGGTGGCCGACGGAAGTGCGCGATGAAAAGGCATATTTGAGTGTACGCGACAGGCGATAACGTCAAGTTGGCGAAGATGAAGGAGATTTCGATTGGTATCCATGTGTGTTGACGATGGTGGAAGCGGCAAGGGATGTTCTCAATCATGGTACGTAGGTGTAGCGGAAGTGGATGGTTCCTGTTGTCGCCGATGGAAGTCACCTTGGGCTTCCAGTCGGAGAGGTTTGCCAAGATCTACTTGATGTTGCCCGCCATCTCACCTTGCTGGCGGAACAGCTACCATCTAAATCATTCTCTAGGCGACCGACAAGGTGATGTACGGTAATCTCGGACTACGAGAGCGATGGGCTAAGTATCTCTCTCGTTTTTGGGGGTCGGCGAGTGTAGGGGCTAATGAAGTGATGGAGGTTTCCTGGGGCGAACCGGGAACCAGGCGTGCTCCGACTGTATTGGGTGAGGACATGGGGATGAATGCTGATGTGATGGAGATGGGGTAGACTAACTAGGTGGAGATGGTTGTCAGTGTGCCATTCAGGCTGCACGACCATGCCACTGGAGATTAACGACTATGCGTGTCAAGGATACCACCGCTCAGCATGGCTTGCAGCTCGCAGGGATGAAGGTCACTGAAGATAACAAGAGTAGGAGATCTTCTAGTAGAATGTTATTGTAGTGTGTTACCACAAGTATTAATTTGAGGATCCGAGCTGTGGATACTGGATACCCCCTAGTATGCATGAAATAATGTTGTTTTTGTTTTAAAACTTAATTCCTATATCTATTGACGCCATGCTTTTTAAATTTGAGGGTTGCAATAATGATTCCTACTAAAATCATGGTCGAAACGTAATTTATCAAACTGGTCTAGCACAATCGTGTCATATGGCCCCTATAGAGTGTGGTAAAATTTTGAGCATGTTTCACAAAAGCCTTGGACGAAGGTCGCATCAAAACGGACCCCTTTTGAGGGGGGGGGGGCATAGCTTTCTCGAGGGAACCTATCCGGTTTGTGAAGAAGGTGAGAGGCCCGTTGTTCGCCTGGCCTCAAAACCTTTTCTGCACTCAAATGGGGCTATCAGTGTTCCGAATAATGGGTCCCCTACAACAACGGGTCCGATACTTTGGGTCGCAACCACCAACTTGGTGGGCTACTAGAAGAAGCCCATGATCCGATGAAGGAAGGTATGTCGTTGCCTTGAAGAATACGATGGTAGTATTGTAGTCAGTTCGGTCTCCTCGACCGTACCGACAAAGGACTTGTGTGAAGCTCGGTACCCAAATGGATCCTTTTTTCAGGGACTATATTGCTTCCTCGAGGGAACGCGTAGTCCAGTTTGTGAAGAAGGTGAGGGGCCAATTGTCTCATTGGCCTTGAAACCTTTTCTGCACTCAAAGGGGATTGTCGGTGTTCTGGATAATGGGTCACCTACAATGATAGCTACAACCCTTTGAGCCAAACCTTGGTACCTATGGATCACCAACTTGACGGGCTGCTAGAAGAAGCCCATGATCCAATGAAGGAAGGTATGCCATTGCCTTGAAGTAATAGATGGTAGTATTGTAGGCGTTTCGGTCTCCTCCACCTTACCGACATATATAGGACTTGTGTGAAGCTCGTTACCCCTTCACGTAGTATATAAGTCGAGGGTTTGAGGCCCCTAGAGGTATAGTTACCATCTCCCAGTCATTGTAATTGGTGTAACACCCCATCATAATCAAGAACAAGAAAGACTAGGGTTTTATCTCTTAGGAGAGTCTGAACCTAGGTAAATCATCGCCTCATGTTAACATCATCATCGACCACCTACCGAGGGATTCAACGGAATAATCTCAGACATTGGTAGCCAATCCGCAGGACACATGCTTCTGAGGGAGGGATACGCCCCGCCAACGAGGTATGGATGTAGCCTGAAGGCATGCTCGATGCATCTATTTGAACTCAGGAAAATCATATGATACCGGAAATACTCGGGACCTGGCATGGTGTCGTGTTCGAGGGAGAACTTAACTTGGGAGCATGTCTAATATGTCAATGAGGTGAGGGCCCCCCCACTGACCTCGAATCTTTTCCTACATTCAAAGGAAACATCACATGACACATACTAGACCCTCGCATTTTTTAGGCATGCCTTGAATACTTGGTTCTAGGATTTTAACGCAATAATTTCCAGATCTGAATGATGACCACATGAAATTACTGCTGAAATTGGTTCGAAAAAACATATTGGTCGTGCTTTCCCCCATGTGTAGGACATGTGCATCTGAGGGAGGCTAGCCTCGCCAAAGAAGAGACGTATGTAGCTCGGTGGTATGTTGGATGCATCTGTTTGAACCCATTGAAATTCATACCTTGTCGGAAATCCTCGGTACTTGGCACAGTGTGATCACGTGACTAGCGCAGTGAAAATTCCTTCTTGCCTCCACCTAGTAGACCTGGGTTCAAATCTTAGCCTCTTACTCTCTTTGTTTTAATTTTTACTAGAGAAGGAAAAATACACACACAAAATCATAAAAATATTTTTTATTTACATGACAAATTTACAATTTAAACCTTTTTTCACTGATAGAAAAAATCTACAAAAATAGCTTGGCGAAGACATCTTGAAACTCTTCGAGCAGGGCGCAAACTGGAGAAATGGAGCCCGCACCAGGATTCAGCTCCTGGTTTCCCTGTCCACTATGGCCAGTGCCCACACATCATTGCCGGTGAGCAACTTTTTGGAATTCCTCTGGTTCCACGACCTCTAGGGTAGTAGGCACCATGTGTCGAACGCCTTGCACAGTGATCCGCTCACCCTTGTGCTCGAAGGTGACATTCTTGTCCTGCTAGTGCCAAGACATGGGGCTGGACTAAGAGAGTCAGTCTGTCGTCGATATGTGACGGCAGATGCCATGGGGATGGCTAAAGGTGGGGGAACAATGCGCAGACGACGGTGCTCCGGACTGGTCTAGGTACAAGCACAGTCGGACACTGCGAAGTACCCAGGTTCGGGGCTCTCCGTAGAGATAAAACCCCTACTCCTGCCTGTCTGGACTATAGGCATATATCTGTGTACATGGTTGCTCCTTGAGCTGTATTCACTAAGCTACTTGGCTCATGGCCGAGCTAAACTACTAGCATGGGATGAATGAATGGAGTGAGTTCTCTCGGCTTGGCCTCTTGGTGCCCTTATATAGGAAGGCCCAAGGGGACAAGGAGACAAGAAGGTACAAGGGAGAAGGGGACAAGGGGACAAGGAGAGCATGGGCAAAAGGTGGAGGTGATGTAATGTGACACCTCCACTTTACACTATTCACCATGTCATGATGTGACTAGAGATGTCTTTCACTTGTCTTGTCAGCTTGATGTAGATGTCTCGGTTGACCTCTTGGGCAGCCGAGTGCGCGGACAGTCGGCCGAGTGCGGGCAATCAGCACGGGGCAATCGACCGGCGTCCGAGCTGGCGCGCAATCGGCATGGAGCAATCGGCGGCGAGCCGAGCCAGAGCGCAGTCGACGAAGACGCGTTGTTGGCGTTGCGTCGAATCGGTGGCTTTGGTATACCCGGGGGTATTTCCTCCGACAGTAGCCTCCGAGCCTCCGGGTGACTCGGTGAGTCATCCGAAGGGTTTCTTATTTGTCGGTGTAGAGGACGTCGATTGCACTTGGTGCAGCTTCTTTCCAGTGGGGGCGCGCAAGCGCACCCACTGGGTGTAGCCTCCGAGCCTCCGGGTGACTCGGAGAGTCATCCGGAGGGTTTCTTCTTTGTCGGTCTAGCCGAATGCCGATTGCACTTGGTGCAGCTTCTTTCCAGTGGGGGCGCGCAAGCGCACCCACTGGGTGTAGCCTCCGAGCCTCCGGATGACTCGTTCCTTGATTTCGATGCCCATGCTTGAAGCAGTCGACCGAGATGAGCTGTCTTGGGGCAATCAATCGGGAGCTGCCGTTGCGGCGCACTCAACCAAGACGAGCTGTCTTGGAGCAATCAATCGGGAGCTGCCGACATGGCGCACTCAACCGAGATGAGCTGTCTTGGAGCAATCAATCGGGAGCTGCCGACATGGCGCACTCAACCGAGATGAGCTGTCTTGGAGCAATCAATCGGGAGCTGCCGACATGGCGCACTCAACCGAGATGAGCTGTCTTGGAGCAATCAATCGGGAGCTGCCGACATGGCGCACTCAACCGAGATGAGCTCTCTTGGAGCAATCAATCGGGAGCTGCCGACATGGCGCACTCAACCGAGATGAACTGTCTTGGAGCAATCAATCGGGAGCTGCCGACATGGCGCACTCAACCGAGATGAACTGTCTTGGAGCAATCAATCGGGAGCTGCCGACATGGCGCACTCAACCGAGATGAGCTCTCTTGGAGCAATCAATCGGGAGCTGCCGACATGGCGCACTCAACCGAGATGAACTGTCTTGGAGCAATCAATCGGGAGCTGCCGACATGACGCACTCAACCGAGATGAACTGTCTTGGAGCAATCAATCGGGAGTTGCCGACATGGCGCACTCAACCGAGATGACCTCTCTTGGAGCAATCAATCGGGAGCTGCCGACATGGCGCACTCAACCAAGATGAGCTCTCTTGGAGCAATCAATCGGGAGCTGCCGACATGGCGCACTCAACCGAGATGAGCTCTCTTGGAGCAATCAATCGGGAGCTGCCGACATGGCGCACTCAACCGAGATGAGCTCTCTTGGAGCAATCAATCGGGAGCTGCCGACATGGCGCACTCAACCGAGATGAGCTGTCTTGGAGCAATCAATCGGGAGCTGCCGACATGGCGCATTCAACCGAGATGAGCTCTTTTGGAGCAATCAATCGGGAGCTGCGGACATGGCGCACTCAACCGAGATGAGCTGTCTTGGAGTAATCAATCGGGAGCTGCCGACATGGCGCACTTAACCGAGATGAGCTCGCAGGCTTGACTTCTTGGCGTAGCCGGGACACCCACTTGGTGAAAGTGCATCCTCCGGGTGAATCGGTGATTCATCCGGAGGGTCTTCTGTTGATGTAGCAGTCGGGGCACTCGGCAGGTTCGTCCTCCGAGCCTCCGAGTGACTCGTCGAGTTATTCGGGCAAGTGATCCCTTGTGGTTGCTCCAGCGGATGGTCTGCCATCCGGGTCACAACCACACTTCTTTTTCGCAATCAGCTGAACGGTCAGCGCAATCGGATTGACACCGGCCGACCTTTTTTTTTTGCAGTCGACTGGCCGATTTGCGCAGTCGGCAGGCCGATCTGCGCAGTCGGCAGGCCGATCTGACGCAGCCACTCCAGAATGCAGCGCACATGTTTACAAACCGGGCAAAAAATTGTAACACAATCGGAGCGACATCTAGTTATCTCGGCCACCAGTTCTGTCACTTCTTTCTTTTTTTTTTCTTTTTTTTTGACTGGCCGAGCTAAAGATTTCAACCGGTCCGGCTACTAGCCGAGCTGAGGCAAACAATCCAACTTTTTGATCCAACCTTCTTTTTTTTTCTTTTTCTTTTTAACCGTCAAGCTCTCTCAACTCCACTGTCTTTTTTCTCTAAATTTTTCCAACTCTATCTCTTCTTCTCTTTTCAGTCGGCACAGGGTGGAGGGCCCGACTTGGAGAGGGGCGGGCTGAGCTGGGCGTAGCCGGGGGAGCGGGAAGGTCTTGCGCAGCCGGAGGGCGCGGGGGCGGCCGACCTGGCGGCGAGGCGGAGCAGCCGGGGGCGATCCTTGCCGGTCTGAGCGGAAGAGGAGCTCGGGGCCGACTGCGGGGGCAGCCGGTGAAGACGGAGGCGTGGAGGACCTCGCAGACCAGCAGGACGCGACAGCTCGGCACAGGGCGGGGCGCGCCAGCTCGGCGGAGCGGCTTAGCGGCCATGGCCATTCGGCGGGGTGGACGGCAAGGGGTCGGACGCGAGCTTGCAATCGGCAGAGCCGAGGCCGGCCAAGGGACTGCAATCGGAGTCGATGAGCTCTTCGGGGCAGAGACGAGCTAATTAATATTTGGAGTTGTGTACGAGCCCTGTATGGGTAGTATCTGGCCATTGTAAAACTTGTGGTTTTGGTGATGGAAGAAATAGCTGGATGCGGAGCAACACGGGGCAGCTCGGCCAGCCGCGGGCACGGCGCATTCGGTGACGGAGGTCGGAAGAATGGCGCAGTCGTAGATGAGCTTCTGGCTGAGTAATCTTGATCCATACCAGGCCAATGCTTACGGGCATAATATGGCTAGTACCTAATGCATTGTACGGCCACTGTATGGAGAGCATATGGGTTGCGTCTGACAATCATCTTGGCTGCGTACGGGACGCATTTGAGTTGCATCTCAGACATTTGGGTTGCATCTGACTAGAATGGGTTGCATCCAGGGCTTGCACGGAGGAGACTCGACGAAAAACGCCGACGAGGTCCGACGCGCGCAGGCAAGAAACGGCCGCCGCCGCTCGCGAGAAGGGGCGCCGCCGGCCCGTCGAAGGCCGCTCAGGGGCAAGGCGGGGACAGAGCTGGGACGCGCCGCTGCTGCCGGGAGAAGGGGCGCCGCCGGCCCGGCCAAGGCCGCTTGGGGGCGAGGCGGGGATGGATCTGTGACGCGCTTGCTGCTGCCGGGAGCGAACCGGCGAGCTCTGGGAGGAGCAACCCTCCACGGCGCGGGGGGAAAAGCCATGGGCGAGCCAGGGCAGCCGTGAGGAGGAAGAGCACGGCTGAAGGAGCGGAGCCCAGAGAGGAGCTACGCGACGCGCGGCCCCCGGACCCGGCGCTAGAAGAGCAGCCACGCAAGGACGACGCGAAGCCGCCACCGACGGAACGCACGGGAACCAGTCGGGCGGCGTAGCCTCCGTGCGCACAGTCTCCGGGATGAACACCACGGCGGAGACGGAGATGACGGAGCGCAGCCTCCGGATCCGCTGACGCGGCCGAAGACGGCGCCGATGAAGAAGCTGAAGGAGAAAGGTCCCCTCCGGAACGTGACTCCGGTCGCCGCAATTTGCCCCACGGTGGGCGCCAACTGTCGTCGATATGTGACGGCAGATGCCATGGGGATGGCTAAAGGTGGGGGAACAATGCGCAGACGACGGTGCTCCGGACGGGTCTAGGTACAAGCACAGTCAGACACCGCGAAGTACCCAGGTTCGGGGCTCTCCGTAGAGATAAAACCCCTACTCCTGCCTATCTGGACTATAGGCATATATCTGTGTACATGGTTGCTCCTTGAGCTGTATTCACTAAGCTACTTGGCTCATGGCCCAGCTAAACTACTAGCATGGGATGAATGAATGGAGTGAGTTCTCTCGGCTTGGCCTCTTGGTGCCCTTATATAGGAAGGCCCAAGGGGACAAGGAGACAAGAAGGTACAAGGGAGAAGGGGACAAGGGGACAAGGAGAGCATGGGCAAAAGGTGGAGGTGATGTAATGTGACACCTCCACTTTACACTATTCACCATGTCATGATGTGATTAGAGATGTCTTTCACTTGTCTTGTCAGCTTGATGTAGATGTCTCGGTTGACCTCTTGGGCAGCCGAGTGCGCGGACAATCGGCCGAGTGCGCGGACAGTCGGCCGAGTGCGGGCAATCGGCACGGGGCAATCGACCGGCGTCCGAGCTGGCGCGCAATCGGCATGGAGCAATCGGCGGCGAGCCGAGCCAGAGCGCAGTCGGCGAAGACGCGTTGTTGGCGTTGCGTCGAATCGGTGGCTTTGGTATACCCGGGGGTATTTCCTCCGACACAGTCCATGCCCAGGACTTGTGTGAAGCTCGGTACCCAAACAAATCCTTTTTGACGGAGACATAGCTTTCTAGAGGGAAGATGTCTTGTGTGTGAAGAAGGTGAGGGGCCCATTGTCCCGCTGGCCTCAAAACCTTTTCTACACTCAAAGGAGGTTGTTGGTGTTCTGGATAATGAGTCCCCTACAACGATAGGTCCGACCCTTTGGGCCGTACCTTGGTCCCTATGGATCACCAACTTGATGGGCTGCTAGTAGAAGCCCATGATGCGATGAAGGAAGGTATGTTGTATGCGATGAAGGAAGGTATGTTGTTGCCTTGAAGGACAAGATGGTAGTATTGTAGGCGGTCCAGTCTCCTCGATCGTACCGACATATAGGACTTGTGTGAAGCTCGGTACCCCTTGATGTAGTATATAAGTCAAGGGTTCAAGGCCCCCTATAGGCATAGTTACAACCTCTTAGTTATACTTGGTGTAACGCCCCATCATAATCAAGAACATGAAATAGTAGGATTTTATCTCTTAGGACAGTCTGAACCTAGGTAAATCCTCTCCTCATGTTATCATTGTCATCGACTACCTAGCTTAGAACGGAAAATTGTATGATACTGGAATTCCTCAGGCCCTGGCACAGTGTTGTCTTATGTTGGACCCTATAGGGTGTGGTAAAAATTTGAGCGTGTTTCGCAAAATCTTGACCGGAGGCCGTGTAGAAATAGACCCTCTTCGAGGGAGAACATAACTTTCTCGAGAGGGAACCTATCTAATTTGTCTAGGAGGTGAGGGCCCCGTTTCCCCCACTGGCCTCAAAACTTTTTCTGCACTCAAAGGAAAAAATCACATGACACATGCTAGACCCTCACATTTTTTGGGCAAGCCTTGAATATTTGGGGGGCATTGATAGCATTTCTAGAATTATAATGCTTGAAATTCTAGATCCGAGCGACAACCACATGAAATCATGGTCGGAAGTGGTTTGAAGAAGCATAATCATCGTGTTTGCCCTCATGTATAGGATTACACCGCATCCGACGGAGGGGTAGCCTCACCAAAGGAGGGTTGTATATATGTAGCCCGGCGACATGCTGGATGCATCGTTTGAACCCATAGAAAATCATACCATGTTGGAAATCCTCGGTACCTAGCACAGTGTCATCATGTAGACCATAACAAAAAAAATGTTAGCATGACAAATTTAGTTTTAAACCAAGATAAATTTAGCTTTACAACATGGCAATTGTTTTCGACCATGGAAAAAACAAAACCTAGCATGGCAAATCCTCGGCACCAGGCACGGTGTCATCACGTGACTAGCGCAGTGACAATTCCTTCTTGCCTCCACCTAGTAGACCTGGGTTCAAATCTCGGCCTCTTACTCTCTTTGTTTTACTTTTTAGTAGAGAAGGCAATACACACACAAAAATAATAATAAATATTTTATTACATGACGAATTTATAATTTAAACTTTTTTTCTCACTAGATGGCAAAAATCTACAAAAACATAGTTAGATACATGACAAAATAAATTGTTTAATTATTTGTTATGTAACCATGGGAATTTTAATTTGTAGACCATGACATATTAATTTTGAACCATGGTACTGAAGGTGGGATATCCCGATCCCGAGCGAATGGATGGTCTCGTTCGCTTCAGCTCCAATCCGATCTGGATTTTTTTTAGCAAACCTCGGAACTGACAGAATTAGGGTCCGTTTCTTTCCTAAAACGGGCTGTTTTGTTATGCCTGAAAATAGAAAAAAGCCCACTAAAGGTGCTGAGTGAGTACAAATACAAACAAACCCTAATTCAGCTCCCTCCCTACCGAGAGAAACGGCAGAGAAACATCGGCGGCGCAGTGACTGGAGTCTGGAGGTGGAGCGGCGGAGCGTCGGCCGGCGTCACCAGACCAGGTTTGCCCCCGCCCAAACCTCATCTATCAATCCCCATATCTGAAAGCTTGGAGTGCCCAAGGACTGAGTTATTAGATATATTTTTGATGGGCAGCGCAGGGAGTTCGGTTCCTCATGTCTTTGTTCGCCGGCGTATCCCTCCTGGCCGACGGCGAGCTGTGCCCTGCCACCAAGTCCTCCGTCCAAACCACCACGGACTGCGGCTACCACCTTCTGGTGGTCCAGGACTTCTCGCGACTCAAAGAAAAGATACCAACAGGCCAGAGCATCGCCTCTTGTCCTTTCATGGTGGGTGGCCATTACTGGATCATCAACTGCTACCCCAACGGCGAAAGCCAGAGCTGTGCCGACTTCATCTCCCTCTCCGTTTCCTGTCGCCGCAATGACGACAACAGTGTCCAGGAGAAGAAGCAGCGTGTTGAAGCCCATTTCGGTTTCAGTTTCATCGACCAGGTTGAGAAGCAGAATCCGGTCTACTTTCGTCAAACTGATATGCACGACTTCACCACTTCTTGTTGGGGCCACGACAAGTTCATCAGAAATGACGCCCTCCAAACATCGGAGAATGTTCTAATGGGTGATTCTTTCACCATCCGATGCGATATCATGGTCTGCAACGCTGCCGGAGATGGTGACATGTGCCATGAGTTTGACAGTCTCTTCCAATCCAAGGTGGGCGCCGATGTCAAGTTCGAGGTCAGCGGTGTGATAATCGCCGCACACCGATGTGTCCTTGCAGCCCGATCTAAGGTCTTCATGGCACAACTCTTAGGACCCATGAAGGAGACGTCCGACGTCGTGCACATCAAAGACATGGAAGCTAATGTGTTCATGGCCTTGCTTAGGTTCATCTACACAGACTCGTTCCCGAAATGGTGTTTGAGGACGACATGGAGGAGGACGAAATGCCACCAGCAGCTATGAAACAAGGACAAGAACAGGAAAAAATGCCACAACAAGGTCAAGAAAAAAATAAGGCAATAGAGGAAAAGCAACTACAGTGGCTACAAGACTTATTGGTAGCCGCAGACAGATTTGATGTCCCACGCCTCAAGGTCATTTGTGAAAACAAGCTGTCTGAACAAATAAGTTTGAGCTCGGTCATGTCCACTCTTGATCTAGCCGGGAAGTACTATTTCATCGGATTGAAGGAGGCCTGCTTGAAGTTTATCCAAGTCCAGTCTCCCTCATGCCTGCAGACACTAATGGCAACCAATGACTGGGATCATGTGTTTACGACATATCCATCGTTTTTTAAGGAGCTCGTCGCCAAGCTTGCGTCAAACCAGCAAAACTGACACTATATATGGTAAGCATGTTCCTTAATTAGACTTAGGCGTCAAACTGATGGGTCTCGTGCCTATGTTGGATTAATCCTCTAGACAGATCGAATAGTTTGTGTGTCTTGCTTTTGTCTTGTCATCATCTATATAATATTTTTACTATTTTCCCAATCAGAAAACCCAATAGATGGACAAATTGTCTCTTGGTGGAGTCGTTGCCGATCATGTTCAGGCGAGAGAGTTTCAGATTATCTTGGTGGCCTGGTGTCTCCTATCTAATAAGTGAACACAGATCGGGTCTTCAATTTTGTAATAGTGAAACTTAGTTTCCATTTGGTTTTGATATCTTATGGGTTTTAGCTCTAGCTTACCCCAACTTATTTGGGACTGACAGGCTTTATTGTTGCTATTGTTGTTGTTGTTGTTGTTATTGTTGTTGTTGAAAATTAGATTCCATGGAAAAAATGCTCTCATCAGCTTTAATATAGACGATTGCTAATGGACATGTCCTGATATGATAGCGTTTGTTAAGCCCCTGTACTCTTTGAATGTGTGATTTCTGAATCATGATTTTATACAACGCTGATGCTTGTTCTATTAGCACGGACGCAAACCCTGACTCCCTGTCCTTTCGGCCGCTTTTGTCGTGATGTAAGTAAAACTGACTCCTTGTGTTAAGGATCGTTTTTTTATTTTATGTTGGGATATAGTAAAATGTTGCTTCTTATGGTGTGCAATTAAATGTTGCCCTAGCTAGGTAGTTCCTCCCATGGATTCCAGGGAATACATACTAGAATTTCCCTTCGTTGCTGGGTATCAAAATGGTGACAATTATCAAAGGATGCAATTTTTTGCCTACAGTATATATTAATGTGGATATTATATGTATGGATTATCACTCTTACCTGTTCGGCAGGCTCACAATGCAGGGATCCTTGTTAGCCATGTAAAATTGTAAGTAGGTTTCCTGGTGCTGCAGCAGTTAATGCAGGTATTCAGACACAATGAAACCTGAGACCGAAAGGTTCGAAACCCTCAATTTGGAGGTGCCTTCCCTATCTTGTTACCTCCATGTCAAATTTGGACAGATGGTTTATTGCTGAAGCACATGCTTTTATTCTTCTTTCCACTTCTACTGCTTTGTTGTACAGAGATATATCCATGAATGAGATTATATATATAGTGCAGTATGATGTTCATCTTTTGCTCATTTTTCAGGAAAGAATTCATTGATGAGGACAACAATAGAGTTGCTTCTCAAGCTGACAAGGGGTGATCTAGGATATGATACTTGACGCATGTCACTCCCTTTTGCCTTTTCCAAGTGTTTCCTTCTGGTGTTGTTAAATTTATGCTGGTGCTATGATATTGAGATCAGGCCACATTATTTTCCCCCAAAATAAACAAACCAGGCCACATTATTTAATTATCTAGATGTTCTGAAGTTTTTTTAACTTGGGCTACTCTTTATTGATACTTAGATAATAGAAATGTCTCTAACAATATCAGCTAGGACAAAATAGGGAGGATAACCATCCCAATTATACATAAAATTGAAATTGAAAGACTTCCTAGGTAAATGGTGCGCCACCAAGTTTGCCTCTATTCGGCAATGAACAAATGAAGGAGATCCCAAGCTTTGAGCAATCTGAAAGCACTCTTCTAGTACTGGAGCGAAACGACTCGGAATATCACCTTCCCTATTGCAAGCCGGAATTATTGTCATACAATCCGATTCTAAAATAACCGGTGAACAACCAAGGTTATCAAAGAGTATAAGCCAATTACGTAACGCCATGCATGCAACAGCCGCAACATCCATAACATTCTCAAACAATGTCAACATTCCACGATAACTGCACCCTTGTGATTATGCAAGACCGCTGCCGTAGCCCGTGATCCATCCTCCATAAAAGCATGCATCGACATTAATTTTGTGAGGGATGCTATTGCGCGCGCACGCTTGGACAGTTGATTTCAAACATGAAGCTTTAAAAGCCAACCTTTCTTTTTAAATGGAACCAAGATGGGAGAAAATGGAAGTAACACCCGGTCCCATTGTTGTATTCGGTGTGTGTGTGTGTGGGGGGGGGGGGGGAATTATGGAACTGAGAGGTTGGGCCCAACGAGTAGAATTCACGGGGAGGAGAACACGCATATGTGGTGGGCCTTGTACCCCAACATAACCGTGCGCAGCGCGTAAAGCAGACCGCGCGTTTGCAAAAGAGTGTTTTCGTAATTTGGTAGTATTAGTTGAACCCCCCGGCTTGGACCACTTAACTACTTCTGTATCAACAGGGCACTTTAAACCTTTAGAGTTCGTCGTTATTGCATGTATAGACATCGTTGTTCTTCCCGGTTTAGCCACGAAATCCCCCTTAGCTGCTTTTCTCCTCTTCCACCAGATGTACCACACCCCGGCAATCACACATTCATGTAACTTGAGGTGATCAATTATATGAGACTTGCAACCATTGTTCCCTCATGAGGTTTTCAAATATGACACTTCCAGATTGCTCGAATGCGGATGTTTGTTCAATGATTTTATGTAGCCCAATAGCAGACCACACTTCCTCCACTCTCTGGAACGTGAACATGAGATGGAAAATGTCCTTTGTGCCATTACTGCAAATCGGGCACTGCCCGGAAACCGGAATATGTTTGTTCCAATCATCAACATAATTAAATAGCACCGCGACCATATTTTCATCAATCTTGCGCTAAATCACTTCCCTAGCGTGGTTCTAAGCGCATATACGAGTGGAGAACCTTGGAACTAAAACATCGGGTTGTATAAACCCTAACGATGTATAACCACTTCGCTTGTACTGGTGGTTCCACCATTTCCTCTTCCCAAACAAAGATCTTCAATTGGTTCCCGACTAGGCCTCGGGTCCTTACTGCTTCCTACTTTGTTCCACCATGACCTAAGTCGATCCCAGTTCCACCTGTTATGTTCCTGTTCCTGAGCATCAGAGAGTTCAAGGACTCTCGGCGGTTGCACCATCGAAGGAAAAAAAAATCATAGGCGTATGGGACATAAATAACGCAGGTATTTCGTCGATGTTGGTTTAGCTGTTCCGAAGTTTTAACACATTGAGGGACATATGCTGCTTGGTCACAATTCTATTCCATTATTACAACATAGTAGGTAAATTAATTTGTCCATTGACTAATTAATTAATTTGATACATACATGTTCCACGCAAAAAGTAGGCAAGTTTTGGTCATATTCACATAGGTGTTTTTTTTTAACATAGAGATCTATTATTTTCCGGTTACGATCACCCACACAACAACAGTTGAGTGAATGCTTGAATTTTTGGACTCGATGACCTGTGAGGAGGGGGGAGAAAGACTTGGAGAGGAAGATGGTGTTGTTTATTGCAGAGGATAGATTGGGTACATAGAATTACAACACATGTATCTGTGTCACTGCTGGTACTGTCACACACACACACACCGCACGCAGGCGACCCACATGCCAGGTCTAGTCACACTGACTGACAAGGGGGGTAAGGTGTGACATCCCCCCCCCCCCCACCCCTTGTTGAAATAAGGCATGGGCCTTTAGGCCCATCTAACAATTTCAGAAAATCTCTAAGGGCCCATGTGGGAAAAATGACATGGGTGTGGTGCTAAGTTTAGTCCCACCCCGGAAGTGGAGGGGGAGTTGCACCTCTTTATAAGGTGGGCTCTCCTACATGCTATTGAGCAAGTAGAGAGTGAGAGCTCACGCGCGCTCCTCCTCCGCCGCCCGCCTCGCCTCGCCTCGTCACGACTTGCGCGCCGCGGTTTGCGGAATTGAGCCGAGCCGAGCTAAAACCTATGTCATGTGTGCGCTTAATTTTTGCCAGTCAGGAACGGCTAATTAATTGGCATTAATTTTAGTTAATGCAATTAATCACGAGTTAACCGTTGCACGATCTGAGACGTCAATCGTGGGCCGACTCGGTCGTGGGTATCCAGTCCCACGTCGCCCTACCTCGGCTGTGTATAAAAGGAGCCGCGACAACCCTAGCCGCCGCACAACAGAATAGATTACTGCTGCCTCCGGCGAGATCCCATCCCGTCCGCCGCGTGCACGGCTGTGCGGGAGAGCAGGCCTCCGGAACCGTGCTCCTTGCGATCCTGCACCGGGAGAGGAGCAATAAGGTTTTTGGGGAGCGTCTACAACGCGACTGCTCGCTTCCGCTCCGGCTCGTCTACTTCGACTACTTCCTCTACGTCGCCATGTCTACCGAAGCTGAGAAGGCCGCCGCCGAGAAGCTCGCTCAGGAGGAAGCCGCCGCCGCCAAGAAGACCGCCGACGAACTTGCTGTTGCTAGCAGCGCATCCGCTGCTGCGATCTGGCCGAACGGAGGGTATGATCTACTCACCCCGTTCATCGTTGTTTTCATCTATGCCATGCTTATTGTCTGCGTACATATATGTGTTATCTGCGTAGATCTGAGTTGCATGGTTAAGTATCAGTATAAGATTAATCTTGCATGCGTCATGTTCATGATTTATCTAGGGATTAAATTGCTTCGAAAATTGCTAATATATCCAACAATCCAAAAACCTTATTTTTATAGGCAATTTTCATCTCCTGGTTTTGCTGCGACACTGAAACCGAACCCGTTTACGGGCCAAAATTTTATGCGTTGGCAAACAAAGACTATTTTGTGGCTCACGTCTATGAATGTCTTCTGGGTCGTTGGAGAGACTCCCACTGGAACGATTACTCCTCAACAGGAGAAGGCGTTCAAGGATGCCTCCATCGTCTTTGTTGGAGCAGTTCTTACCGTGATCGGAGACAAATTAGTCGACGCGTATTTACATATGCGTGATGCCAAGAACTTATGGAGTGCACTCGAGGCAAAGTTCGGAGCAACTAATGCCGGGAGCGAGTTGTATGCTATGGAGCAGTTCCATGATTACAAGATGGTCGAGAACCGTCCTGTGTTGGAACAGGCCCATGAGATACAGTGCATCGTGAAAGAGCTTGAGCTCCTCAAGTGTGATCTACCGGACAAGTTTGTCGCGGGATGCATAATTGCTAAACTCCCTCCATCTTGGAGGAGCTTTGCCACCACTCTGAAGCACCAGAGGCGAGGATTCTCAGTTGAGGATGTTATTGGCCATCTGAGTGTGGAGCAGAACTCAAGGGCAAAAGACTCACACCAAAAGGGGGCTGAGGGAACTTTTACTGCCAACATGGTGCAGCAGAAGAACTTTCAGAATAAGTTCAAGGGAAAGAACAAGGTCCAACCGAAGGTCCAACCGAGTACTACCTTCAAGAAGAAGGGAAAGAAGAACAACAAGAAGGATGATGGTTGTTTTACTTGTGGCTCACTGGAGCACTGGGCTAATAAGTGCCCGAACAAGTATAAGAGGCCAGCGCAGAATTCTAGTTCTGTCAATGTGGTCATGGGCAACACGGACAATGGTACATCTGGGTACGGTAATTTATTTACTGTTTTCTCAGTTTATCAATCTACTGAATGGTGGGTTGACACGGGTGCAAATGTTCATGTGTGTGCTGACATATCCTTGTTTTCTTCTTACCAGACCACAGGAACCAGGTCCGTACTGATGGGGAACGGCGCACATGCTTCTGTTCTTGGTGTTGGTACGGTCGATCTGAAGCTTACTTCGGGAAAGACCGTGCGGCTGAAGAACGTGCAGCATGTCCCCGATATCAGAAAGAATCTCGTTAGTGGCTCCCTTCTATGTAAAGAAGGGTTTAAATTAGTATTCGAGTCGAATAAAACAATCTTGTCTAGATATGGATTATTCATTGGTAAAGGTTATGAATGCGGAGGTCTGTTCCGCCTTTCCCTAGAGGATTTATGTAATAACGTCGTGAATCATATACATTCTATCGTTGATGAATCTGAGATTTGGCATTCACGTCTTTGTCACGTAAATTTCGGTTGTATGACGCGGCTAGCTAAGATGAATTTAATCCCGAGTTTCACTTTAGCCAAAGGTTCTAAGTGTGATGCATGTGTGCAAGCTAAGCAACCTCGCAAGCCCCACAAGGCTGCGGAGGAGAGACACTTGGCGCCACTAGAACTCATACATTCTGATCTATGCGAGATGAATGGTGTGTTGACTAAAGGTGGAAAGAAATACTTCATGACATTGATAGATGACTCCACTAGATTTTGCTACGTGTATCTGTTAAACACTAAAGATGAGGCTCTGCACTATTTTAAAATCTATAAAGCAGAAGTTGAGAACCAACTTGAGAAAAAGATTAAACGGGTTCGGTCTGATCGTGGTGGAGAGTACTTTTCTAATGATTTTAATTCTTTCTGTGCGGAACATGGAATTATTCATGAGAGGACGCCTCCCTATTCACCCCAATCAAACGGGGTTGCCGAACGGAAAAACCGTACTCTAACAGATTTGGTTAACGCCATGTTAGATACATCGGGTTTATCCAAGGCATGGTGGGGGGAGGCTATATTGACATCCTGTCATGTCCTGAATAAGGTTCCCGTGAAGGATAACGAGATCACTCCCTATGAATTATGGGAGAAGAAAAGAACGACACTCTCATACTTGCGTACTTGGGGCTGTTTGGCGAAAGTCAATGTGCCGATTCCCAAAAAGCGTAAGCTTGGACCAAAGACCGTGGACTGCGTTTTTCTGGGCTACGCTAAGAACAGCGTTGGATATAGATTTCTAGTGGTGAAATCTGAGGTACCTGACGTGAAGGTCAGTACGATTATGGAGTCTAAAGATGCTACATTCTTTGAGGATATATTTCCCATGAGAGATATGCAAAGCGCTTCTAGACAGGAATCTGATGAGATTCCGGAACCCGCCATTCCGATGGAATATTATGAACGAACTCATGATGATAATCCTGTGGAGGAGGACGATGAAGCTCCTATTAGGAGCAAGAGACAGAGGACTGCAAAGTCCTTTGGTGATGATTTCATTGTGTACCTCGTGGATGACACTCCCACTTCTATTTCAGAAGCTTATGCATCACCAGATGCGGACTACTGGAAAGATGCGGTTCGTAGCGAGATGGATTCCATCTTGGCTAATGGAACATGGGAAATCACTGATCGTCCCTATGGTTGCAAACCTGTGGGATGTAAATGGGTGTTAAAAAAGAAGCTTAGGCCTGATGGCAGTATTGAAAAATACAAGGCTAGGCTCGTGGCTAAGGGCTATACCCAGAAGGAAGGAGAAGATTTCTTCGATACTTATGCACCGGTGGCCAGACTGACAACCATTCGAGTATTACTCTCGTTGGCTGCCTCGCATGGTCTTCTCGTCCATCAAATGGACGTTAAGACGGCTTTCCTAAATGGAGAGCTAGACGAGGAAATCTACATGCAACAGCCAGATGGCTTTGTAGTAGATGGTCAGGAAGGAAAGGTGTGCAAGCTATTGAAATCTTTATATGGCCTGAAGCAAGCACCTAAGCAGTGGCATGAGAAGTTTGATAAAACTTTGACATCTGCTGGCTTCCTTGTAAGTGAAGCTGACAAATGTGTATACCATCGCCATGGTGGGGGCGAAGGAGTTATACTGTGCTTATATGTTGATGACATACTGATATTTGGAACCAACCTCAAAGTCATTGAGGAGGTTAAGACATTTCTATCTCAAAACTTTGAGATGAAAGATCTAGGTGTGGCTGATGTTATCTTGAACATCAAGCTATTGACAGATAATGAGGGTGGAATTACGCTTTTGCAATCCCACTACGTTGAGAAGATTCTGAGTCGCTTTGGATATTCAGAATGCAAATCTTCTCCAACGCCATATGATCCAAGTGTGCGGATTCGAAAGTTCGAAGGCACAGCTGTAGATCAGTTGAGATATTCTCAAGTGATTGGATCACTCATGTACCTAGCTTGCGCTACGAGGCCTGACATCGCATTTGCTGTGAGCAAATTGAGCCGGTTTGTCTCAAATCCGGGAGATGTTCATTGGCATGCTATTGAAAGAGTTATGCGCTATCTAAAGGGTACAATGAGCCATGGACTTCACTATACCGGATACCCGTCAGTACTTGAAGGGTATAGTGATGCAAATTGGATTTCTGATGCTGATGAGATGAAGGCCACAAGTGGATATGTGTTCACACTTGGAGGTGGCGCTGTTTCATGGAAGTCTTGCAAGCAGACAATCTTAACGAAGTCGACAATGGAAGCAGAACTCACAGCACTTGATAAATCCTGCACTGAAGCAGAATGGCTTCGAGAGCTTTTGATGGACTTGCCAGTGGTTGAAAAGCCGATTCCGGCTATCCTTATGAACTGTGATAATCAAACGGTGATTGTTAAGGCAAAGAGTTCAAAGGACAACATGCAATCCACAAAGCATATAAGAAGGAGATTGAAGTCTGTCAGACATTTGAGAAACTCCGGAGTAATAGCATAGGATTACATCCAATCGGCTAAGAATCTGGCAGATCCCTTCACCAAAGGTCTGTCACGTATTGTGATAGACAATGCATCGAGGGAGATGGGTATGAGACCCACATGAGTTGCCGTGGTGGTAACCCAACCTACATGATCGGAGATCCCGTGAAATAGGACCTGGGAAAACAAGCTAGTGGTTAACTGAGGAGAGTAATTTTATTACCCACTCCGTTGGAGATGCAATACTCTCGGTAACTGTATGGTAGGTTGACTTTTGTCTTAATGTGTTCTGAGGCTTTCACAAGCGAGATGCTATCCTACAGAGCGATCTCTGGAAGAACACACCTATATGAGCCCGACTGCTGGTCACAGTCTATGAGATAGGGTAATCTCTAGGAAGCTCATGAATAGGCAAGGAGTGTGACTAATATGCTCCACCCGCGGGGTCAGCCTTCGGCAGCCTAGTATCGGTAAGACAAGGAGTGAAACTTCTTTACGCCAAACTGACAATTCAAGGCATAGTCCATTGTTCAGTTGTGAAGGAATGTAATTCTTTGCTCTAGGTGGATGTTCAACCTTAACTGGTCTCCACTAAAAATACTGATATATCAAACAGTGTTTGGAACTGAGGACAACACCATGGGACCTTGAGATCTGGTGGGGGATTGTTGAAATAAGGCATGGGCTTTAGGCCCATCTAACAATTTCAGAAAATCTCTAAGGGCCCATGTGGGAAAAATGACATGGGTGTGGTGCTAAGTTTAGTCCCACCCCGGAAGTGGAGGGGGAGTTGCACCTCTTTATAAAGTGGGCTCTCCTACATGCTATTGAGCAAGTAGAAGAGTGAGAGCTCACGCGCGCTCCTCCTCCGCCGCCCGCCTCGCCACGCCACGCCTCGTCACGACGCGCGCGCGCGCCGCGGTTTGCGGAATTGAGCCGAGCCGAGCTAAAACCTATGTCATGTGTGCGCTTAATTTTTGCCAGTCAGGAACGGCTAATTAATTGGCATTAATTAATTTTAGTTAATGCAACTAATCACGAGTTAACCGTTGCACGATCTGAGACGTCAATCGTGAGCCGACTCGGTCGTGGGTATCCAGTCCCACGTCGCCCTACCTCGGCTGTGTATAAAAGGAGCCGCGACAACCCTAGCCGCCGCACAACAGAATAGATCGCATCCTCGCGCACCGCCCACGTCGTACCACGCATTACTGCTGCCTCCGGCGAGATCCCATCCCGTCCGCCGCGTGCACGGCTGTGCGGGAGAGCAGGCCTCCGGAACCGTGCTCCTTGCGATCCTGCACCGGGAGAGGAGCAATAAGGTTTTTGGGGAGCGTCTACAACGCGACTGCTCGCTTCCGCTCCGGCTCGTCTACTTCGACTACTTCCTCTACGTCGCCATGTCTACCGAAGCTGAGAAGGCCGCCGCCGAGAAGCTCGCTCAGGAGGAAGCCGCCGCCGCCAAGAAGACCGCCGACGAACTTGCTGCTGCTAGCAGCGCATCCGCTGCTGCGATCTGGCCGAACGGAGGGTATGATCTACTCACTCCGTTCATCGTTGTTTTCATCTATGCCATGCTTATTGTCTGCGTACATATATGTGTTATCTGCGTAGATCTAAGTTGCATGGTTAAGTATCAGTATAAGATTAATCTTGCATGCGTCATGTTCATGATTTATCTAGGAATTAAATTGCTTCGAAAATTGCTAATATATCCAACACCCCTTAAGCAAGAGTCTCTTCTTTCTGTATAGCTGTAGTGTGATATCAACAATGAAGCACCTCATAATCTTCCCAGGTAGATGTCTCCGGTGATCCCTGAGTCCATAGCACCTTGAGCTACACAATCGGTTCACCCCCGTGCTTCATCATTTGCCCACCGAGGATGAGGAAGGGCTCTGGAGCAGCGAGCACCGACAAGTCATGTGTGCGCGGCAACTCGGCGAAGACTGTAGTCAAATCCGGGACGAACGACATCAGTTGCGATACATGCAAGACATGATGGATGCGGCTCTCCGACAACAATTCTAGCTTGTAAGCCACGGGCCTGATGCACTCCAGAGCTTGTACAAACTGAAAAAATTGCACGCATGGGCGATTGATGACCGACTGCTGCACATAGGGCTGCAATTTTAGAAGAACATATTCTCCCACCTGGAACATGCGCTCGGTCCGATTGCAATTGACATTCTTCCTGGAGCAACGCTGGGCGCTCTCGAGTTAGGCGTGGATGCTGATGGTGTGCGCCAGCCAGTCCAATTCCTCCCAAGTGGAGTCAGTCACAACCCCACTCGCCATGGAACCCAGATTGGCCTCCTTGCCATACAGTACTTTGAAGGGATTGCAATTCAGCGATGAGTGGAAGGTGGAATTGTACCAAATATCTTCCATGGGCAGCCAGTGGCCTCATTACTTCGATGAGTCTTGGACCGCACATCTCAAGTACATCTCCATGCATTTGGTTGATATGCTCCCTGTGTCCGTCCATCTGAGGGTGATATGTGGTGGAGTAGAGTAATTTGGTGCCGGCGCTGGTGAGCACTTCCTGACAGAGGTTGCTGCTGAAGATCTTGTCACTTCCTGACCGATGGATTTTGATGACATTGTCCCACAATGCCCGGGCGACCTACACTGTTGTGAATGGATGGAGCAGGGGCATGAAGTGAGCAAACTTGGTGAAGCGGTCGACGACCACCAGAATGGCGTCGTATTCTTTCGAGACCGGCAGACCCTCGATGAAATCCATGTTGATATCCTCCCATGGGGTGGTTGGAATTGGCAGCTCCATGAGGAGGCTTTCCAGCCTTGTATTCTCGTGCTTGGCATGCTGACATATGGCGCACTATTGCACAAATTCCTCGACGTCTCTCTTCAAGCCGCACCACTCGAAATGCTTCTTGAACCGGTGATAGGTGGCGGCGATGCCTGAGTGGATACCCACTGCACTGTTGTGAAGGACAGACATCAGTTTGTGACGAGGGGATCCCCCCACGATTCCTCTACGTGAGGGTACCTGGTGCGTGTCAAGACCGATGGCTGGAGGCTTCGACTGCCCAAGATTATCCCACCCAAAGCATTGACGGCTGCACCGACATGGATTCTAAACCGACATCGAGTCCAAAGCGTGGTCACCAAGACTAGCTAGATTAGACAAAATCCCTATGTAAACCTAGACGACCTCCTCGAGACCTAGCCTAGTATATAAAGGCTAGAAGGGGGCGTCTAGGGCACTCAATCTCCTCGCAATACTTTCGGCAAGAGCTATCTCGCCGAAACCACACTGTAATCGACTCCACGATATAATACATCAAGCAGGAAGTAGGTGTTTTACCGATCGAGGGTCCTGAACCTGGGTAAATCCCTGTCTCATGTTAGCCGACGAGATCGCCAACCTTGCACTCCTTATCTTACGATCAAACCCAGGGTTCCTAACCATGGGATTTGCCGAGGCCAATCCTCGTCAGCTTGGTACGAAGCGCATTGTTGGAGCCAATCCAGAGTCGCCTGTGGCGGCGGATGCGGCCTCGGTGCAGCTCATAGCCTGCTTCATTCGGGTTGTGGATCGAAAGGGCCAGTTGTTGCAGGTGTTCTTGCGCGGGTGTCGGTCTCGTAGGAATTGACCACCTCTTGGACCCAAGACAGCTGACAGGTCCAGAGTCTTGCGAGGTTGAGGCGATTGCCCACACGAGACAGGGTGTCGGTCGCGCTATTGTCTATGCAGCGCTTATACTGGAAGCGGAACTGCATCCCCACCAATTGGGACATGGCTTTGCGTTGCACTTCCATCTCCAAGTTCTGCTCCCCCAAATTGCAAAGGTTTTTGTGGTTGGTGAGGATGACTAAGGGGTTACGCTGCAGATATTGCCACCATTTGTCCATATCCACCATGACCGCGAGGAAATCCATCTCGTACGTTGAGAGTTTCTGGTTGCGCACTCCTAGGACTATGCTGGAGAATGCCACCGAATGCCCATCTTGTGTTCTGCCAAAACTATGCCAATGTCGGTGTCGCAGGCGTCTGTCTCGATTGTGAAGGTCTAGCTGAAATTGGGTAGCATCAGCACTGGTATCATTGTCATGGCCATGTGGAGAATGTCGAAAGTGACTTGGGAAGCTTCAGGCCAGGAGATCGAAGCCCTTCTTGGTGAGGAGCTTAGTTAGTGACTTGGCGATGATGCCCTACTGGGGCACGAATTTTTGGTAATAGCCCGTGATCCCCAGGAAGCCGTGCAGCTCCGTTGCATTCGCCTGTGTGGGCCAGTGCACCATGGCTTCAGTCTTGTCCATGTCGGTGGTGACGCTGACCCGCGAGATCAAATGATCAAGGTAGTGGATGTGGTCGTGTGTGAAGCTACACCTGGACGCCTTGACGAAGAGATGATGCTCGCGGAGCATGGAAAACACCAGTCGCAGGTGCTCGACATGCTCCTCCATGGTGGTGTTGTAGATGAGAATACCTTCCAAAAAAAACAATGACAAATATGTGAATGTACTTACTGAAAATGGCATTCACGAGGCACTAAAATGTCGCCGGATTGTTGGTTAGACCAAATTCCCATGGTGAGTTTTGACGGTCGTCTTTTCTTCATTTTCCTCGTGCATGCAAATTTGGTGGTACCCCGCCCGTAAGTCGAGCTTGGAGAAGACGACAGCTCTGGCGAGTTCATCGAGCAGCTCGTCGATGACCGGTAATGGAAAGTTGTTCTTGATCATCAGGTCGTTGAGGCGGCGGTAGTTGATGCAAAACCTCCATGTGCCGTCCTTCTTCTTGACCACGAGGATCGCTGCTGCGTACGGGATGACACTGTGCATGATGACGTGGGTGGCCAACATTTTCTCGCACTTGCCAATTTGGTCTCGTCCTTCTGGAGGGGCGATATCTATAAGGGAGAGTGTTGGCGGGAACGACGCCGTCCACCAGGGTGATTGTGTGGTCGTATTGTCAATGGTGGTAGCTCATGCAGCTCGCGAAGACATCTTGAAACTCTTCGAGCAGGGCGCAAACTGGAGAAAGGGAGTCTGCACCGGGTTTCAGCTCCTGGGTTTCCTTGTCCACCATGGCCAGTGCCCAAACATCATTGCCGACGAGCAACTTGTGGAGTTCCTCTGGTTCCACGACCTCTAGGGTAGTAGGCACCATATGTCGAGCGCCCGATCGCCCTTGTGCTCTAAGGTGACATGCTTGTCCTGCTAGTGGAAAGACATGGGGCTGAACTGGGAGAGCCGGTCCATGCCCAAGATTTGTTTGAAGCTCGGTACCCAAACAGGTCCTTTTTGACGGAGACATAGCTTTCTGGAGGGAACGTGTCCTCCTCCTGGGGCCCTTGAGCCGCGGCCGCGGAGTGTGCGCCATGGTGAGGGATGGGAAGCAGAGGGCGCATGTCTTGTAGACGAGCGTGGGGGAGCGGTCGCGGCGGTTGAGAGGGGACGGGGTGGTTCGCTGGGTGTGTGACACTAGTAGGAAATAGGCTATAGCCACCAGCTTATTACTGCGAACAAGAAAATCTGTACGCCAGCGGTACTGCCACTGGCGTACCAAAATAAACGAACGCCAGGGCCATATCATTACTATCAGTTACTATGCTTTGGTTCTATAGTAGTGGACGTGTAAAATTAGGTATTACTATGCTTCAAAGTCTTGTGGTTATCGTGAGATATTGTTATTTGTGATGTGCGTTATTTGTTATGATAAGATATTGTTAATTGTGATGTGTTTTAAAATGATTTGTCATTGTGGGTTATTGTGTACTGGTATTGTTGTTAGTATGGGATATTGTATATTTCTGTATAAAATGCTGCTGAAATATGTTTCTTTAATCTAGAAAACAAACAGCTGACGTACACATTCTATTACTGCTGGCGTACGTTGTATATATCACTGGCATGCGAATGTGTTGGCCAGGGAAAGGGTGACATACCTCTGGCGAACAAAACAACCTTACGCTAGCAGTAATGTCTCATAGCGTTGGCGTACAATCTGCCCGCCAGCGATAATTCTTACCACTCGCGTGACTGTACTAGCGGACGTATCTTGCCATGTCTAGTTTACAACACACGTATCATGCCATGTCTAGTGACACTGACAAGGGGGTCAGGTGTGACATTTGCATCCTGCAAATTAAATTAGGCCCTTAAAACGAACGAAAGCCCAATCGGCGCCGTATAATAAACCCTAACTCTTATCAGGCCGAGGCAGCCGGCGGCGCAAACTCCCTCTGTTTCCGGCGTGCAGCGGGTCGGCCATGTCGTCGTTTGCCGGCGTATCCGTCTTGGACGACGGCAAGCTGTCCCCTTCCACCACGACGTTTGTCAAGACCAGCTCCGACTGCGGGTACCACCTGCTTGTGATCCAAGATTACGCTCGTACCAAGAAGGAGACACCCACAGGTGACTGCATCGCCTCTCGTGATTTCGGGGTAGGAGGTCATCGTTGGTCTATCGAATACTATCCTAACGGTGAAAGGTCGGATTATGCCGGCTACGTTTCTATCTACCTTTGCCGTCTCGGTGACGACGACGACAAGCATGTGCAAGTCATGTTTGATTTTGGTTTCATCGACGACGTTGAGTGGCAGAATCAAGTATACATTCGTGCAACTGAAAGATGGAGCTTCCCCTCCAATGCCTCCTCTTGGGGCTACCATATGTTTATCCCCATAGATGCACTTGAAAGATCAATGAATCTAGAAGAGGACGATTGTTTCACCATTCGGTGTGACATGATGGTCTGCAACACCCAAGAGGATGATGCAGAGGTGCTCATGCCTGACATACACCACAACCTTAAAAATATCCTTCACAGTAAGGTGGGTTCTGATGTGACATTTGAGGTCGATGGTGAGATGTTCGATGCGCACCGATGCGTGCTTGCAGCCCAATCTAAAGTCTTCATGGCACAACTCTTTGGCCCTATGAAGGAGACGTCCACTGTCATACATATCAAAGACATGGAAGCGGATGTGTTCAGGGATTTGCTTAGTTTCATCTACACAAGCTCATTACCTGATTTGGTGGAGGAGATTGAACTGGGGGGAGTTGAGGAACAGGGACAAGAAGAGGAAAACCTAATGGGTGAAATCTGGCTTCTATGGATGCAAAAATTGTTTGTGGCGGCAGATAGATATGATCTCCAGCGCCTCAAGTTCATCTGTGAAAAGCAGCTGATTGAGTACCTAGGTGTCAGCTCGGTGGCATCCACTCTTGTTCTAGCCGACCGGCACTACTGCCAGGGATTGAAGGAGGCATGCTTCAAGTTTATCCAAGTCCAATCCCCCTCGTGCTTGCAGACAGCAATGGAAACTGTAGCTAAAACCTATCCCTCTATTCTGGATGAGCTTATTGCTTTGAGGCTTAAATAACACTTACTCTGCATATATGGTATGCATCTTATTAGGTCTCAAGTGATACGCTTATGCATATATGGGATCCTCGGGAAAGAGTAGTCTGTGCTGCATCTAGCTTTTGTTTCATCAACTTTCGTCTTTTCTCGTGGAACCTCGTTGGTTGAATTTCTGTGAAACATTGCCTTCATGGCTTTATCTATAAAGTCGGGCCACGGACTTTAGTCTAAAAAATGCTTTTGTTTCATCAAATAAATTTTGTTTATGGTCATGTGCATTTTATCTATGCAGAGGTGGGCGTCGCTCATTATGTTTTTTATCCGCTTGACGTTACATTTTAAGATAATAAAAACGTCTCTTTTATCGAAAAACATTGTAAAACAGGAGTTGGATGACTCTGTCATCAATGTAATATAATTGTATATTATTTAATTATTAATATATAATATCGTAGAACGATTGTTCTACGGTAATCCTTTTAAAGAAAAAATTGTAAAAATTACCTATATGCTGAACCTGAAATATTCAACATATGGACAAAGTGTCTCTTCATGGAATAGATGGTGTGTGAATACAGGTGCCGGCGCATATTGATCTGCTTTGCAGTTGCAGCACTATGCATATGCAAGTTCCCTAGCTAGTTGTTTCATCCTCATCTATTTCTCTGGGAATTAAATATCTAGTATATTGTTACTTTGTGCCTTTCCTGTCATGTAAAATCCTCATATGATATATTAGCTGAATGTTTAATTTCGATGCATGCGTACCACGACAACGTTAGGGACCAAAAGAATCATAGCCTTATTGTGACGCAGGTCGCGCCATCTTGGTCGATCTCCAATAATTCCCTTGCTGGCACCCTGAAGGCATGCCGGGATGATGCGGTCCTCTGGCGTGGTAGGTTCCCTGTTGATAGCCGGCGCGCGTTGACGTCTGGTTGCGAACTCTCACAATGGAGGCGTGAGACCCCCCCCCCCCCCTTCCCCCCTCTCCCCCCTCCCTCTCTCTCCCTCCTCTCTCCACCTCTCTGCTGCTGATCTTGTTGTACACTGGACACACTTGGGGTTTTATATATAAAATAGAAAATGGATTCAGGTGAGGGGGGCCTCCCCCTCCCCGGTGACAGTTCAAAAAAAAACTGAAGATTAATTGATTGATCTGGAGGAGTACGTTACATTAGTTTTGTGTCCGTGTATGACTACATGCTCGTGTGGATCGCACATGTAATATAGCCGGACGTACCACAGTCTTGTGACAAGGAGGCGCATCCCCTTCTCCCTCCTGTGGCGCTCCCGCGAGCGCCGGGGAGGAACCCTATACGTGACCTCTCCTCACCCCCTCTCTTTGCCCTCCTCCCTCGCTGCTGGGCAAAGCCTGGCCGGCAATTGCGGCGGTGGAGCCTTCTTTTCCCCTTCAGGCGGGTCCTCATCTGGCGTGGGCTTACCGCCCGTCTAGAGGCGTTCGCCTATGGCGGGGTCAGCGGCACAGCGGCGTGCATTCGGTTGGCATCGTGAGAGCCGGATGAAGTCGCGATTACGGTGCAGCGGGTTCGGATCGGGACCCTTCGGCTAGATCTAGTGGTGGACGTTCGCGGGGCGACGCCGGTTGCTGCACCAGGCGGCGGTGGCTGCTCCAAACCCATCCCGTTCAGGGGTGCGGGTCGGGGGCGACCTGGGATGCGGGCAATCGTCCTTACCTCAACTTCAGGTTGGTTGGGTGGCGGCGCAACGGCCGCGGTCTTGGCAGACATCCTAGTCGGGTCCTAGCCGGCTCCGACGGTAGACGTTGGCAAGCGGCATGGACAGGATTCTTGGCAAGTAGTCTTGATGGTGGGAGGCAGTCTTCGGGGTCCCCTGGTGCCCCAGATCCGGCGGATCGGCCTTAGCAGGCGACATGGGAGGTGGTGTCAGCGGCGGCCTGGCGTGCCCTTGTGGAGGTGGCGACCGACCGGTTGCGGGCGCTGCTCCGACGGCGGTCTGGCTCGGCGGGGGGACTGCGGATCGGATTGTCTTCGAGGCAACGGCGTACGGTGGGGCATGCTCGATGGGGTAGCGACGGAGCTTGGCGGCTTCCGTCAAATCTAGCGGCGACGGCCCTGCCGGTGTAGTCCGTGGATCGGCGTGGACCACAGATGGTTCTAGTGATGGTGCGTGATTACGTTGTGACGATCAAATCTAGCCGACAGGGGGACGCAGGCTACGTTGACATGGTTAGAAGGCTGGATTTGGGGGTGTGGGCTGGTGCTGACTGTGGCGGTTTTGGTCCGGTTGGCGGTGCGGGGCGGCGGTGCGGTAGCCTCTCTTCTCCTGGGATTGGGTTGCGGTGGCTGATGACGAGAGTTGACAGGTATGGTCCTGACAACAACACGATAACTTCTCGCCCCTCGTTGATTACCCAAAGTGGAAGGTTGAGATGTAGATAGCAGCAATTTCCCTCGGTGAATATACCAAGGTTTGTCTCCAGCAGGACTCCGACAACGACAGGAAGGTAACAACGGCGCCAGAGATTAGCGGTTGTCATGGACCTGCACACACAAAAGATAACTTTGCTCCCAATGAGTACAAAGGGGTTGTCAATCCCTCCGGCCTTGTTGTTTATAAAGGATAAAACACACGGGATAATAATGATAGCGATAGCAACGAAAAAGTAAATACTGAAAGTAAATTGATAGTGGGTGTAAAAGTGTTGGAAATATGGACCGGGGTCCTATGATGTTCACTAGTGATGTCTCTCTCCCAAAAGACGATAAAATAGCCATGCGAGGTAAACAAATTATAGTTGGGCAATTGACAGGATTATGTGCGCAAACCAATGCTAATTATGCTATTAAGAAAGGAAGAGGCTCAAAAGCATGGGCGGTACGCCAAGAAAAGTAGACCGAAATCCATCTGCATCTACCTACTAATCATCCACCTTGAGATATCTATCCAGAACATCTCGCTGGTGTTAAGTTGTGAATCCCACCCAAAGTATAAACTCAAAGCAACGGACAAATGTATTAAAGAACTTTGCGTAAAATAAACAATCCTTGCACCCGCAAGTACAAGCACCGTTGTTTTCCCCCTTGTGGCAACAACACATCCCCGAGACTCATGTTTCTGTCACTCAAACTAGTCATCGGGGGGCATGAACCCACAATCATGCATAACGCTCCCTCTTGGAGTCACTACCTACTACTTGGCCAAAGCAATAAACAACAACGGAGAACATGCAAGAATTACTCAAGAACATAAATATAAAAGAGGAGAATCAAATATATTACTCAAACACAATCTGAACATAACCTCATAATCCATCGGATCCCGGCAAACTCAGCATAGTAACAGCAGAAATATTACATATGTGCCTCGATCATGTAGGGCAGCTCACGAGGTCTAATCCATGAAAAATAAAGAGGGAAGGAGAACATCACATAGCTACTGATCATAGACCCATGGCCCAAGGTGGACTACTCACGGTTCATCCGGAAAGCGTCCATGGTGGTGGAGAAGCTCCCGGAGGTGGTTCCTCCCTTCGGCAGGGTGCCGGGAAGAGGTTTTTTGGTGCTCCTGATCTTGGAAGCGCGGCGGCGGCGGAACAGATGAGAGAACGCAAAAAAGGGTTCCCGTCACAAGGAATATATAGGCGAAGGGGGGGCAGCCAGGGGGTCCACCAGGGGTCCAGGTGCCCCCCTGGCGCGGCCCCACCCTAGGGCGCCTGGGGCCCTGGTGGGTCCCCTCTACCCCCCCCCCCCTCGGTGATTCCGGAAGCTTCCTGATTGCTGATTTTTTACTGGATTTTTCCCGAATATTTGGAGCACTTTTTATATGGGGGAAACCTAAAATAGAAAAACTGCAGAAAACAGAAACTGGCACTGGGGTGCACTGAGTTAATAGGTTAGTCTAAATATGATCAAAAGTTTATGGAAGTTCATCAATATCATAGCAATATCACACAAAAGAGGCATGGAGCAAACAGAAATTATAGATCCGTTTTGGAGGTATGGGAAAAACCCTTACACCATGCACAACATCACCGTGAACACTGAGTGGGTTATCGCAACAAGTTGACGCTGACACGTAAACTTGTGTCGGAAAAATATTAGCAACATCCATAAACTATAAAATCATAATTAGTATTTATTTTTCTTTAGAAAGTGAAGGGTAACCGGATACAAAGACCATGCAAATGTTTCTACAAGGTGCTTTGATTCCTGAGGACGACACGTCATGGTGGGCATAAAACCCGATACCCAAAGCCCGAACCCAAAAAACTCGAACCCAAACCCGTATAGCCCGAACCCGAAAAACCCGAACACATTTTCAGGTAGTAATTTTAGAAACCTGAAATTTATTCAGAAAATTCGGGTTTATAGTCAGAAAACCCGAAATTAAAAAAAAACCAATAAAATTCGTTGCTTCTAGCCATGGCCCAGCCCAACATAGCACAAAGCCACAAAGTATCAGTCTTCTGGTGACCTACGCACACATCCCCGTCCTCTTCCCTGGACGATAGCCACCCCACCGCCAGTCCGCCATACACCACCCATCGACCGGCCACTTTCCTCCCCCATGTCCTGCGGTCACCAACGGAGTTGGAGTCAAAGGGAAGTGAAGGATCAGCAGTGCAGGACTGTGCCAGATAACTTCCTTCAATCCCGCCGGCCGCTGCTAGCTCTCCTTCTCAGCACATGTACGAAAGAAGTACCCATGGCTGTTCTTATTCGGGCAATTCGGGGTAACCCGAACCCGATTTTACGGGTACCCGAATTTTCGGGTTTTAATTTTTTTAAGTGATTTTCGGGTTTGATTTATGAAAACCCGAATTTCTTATTACCCGAATAACCCGACCCGAATTTTCGGGTAAACCCGAATGCCCAGCGTGAGTCGACACGTACCACTATCACTCCACGTATCTTTTGGTCCCACGTCTCCATACCTTCCTCCAGATCCAATCGTTCCCAACTTTCCGTTCCCTATCACCTCTCTCGCTCACTCATTCTCTTTTACCATTCGTCACCGGCGACTGCTTCTGCGGTCGCAGAAGCCACACTCTTCTGTAGGGTCCCAGATTCAAGCACGCTCCCATCGCCACCATTACTGCTTCAATCACTTCTCTATTTCTCTTCAACCCGCTTGTGGCGTTGGCACTACAAACAGGAGGCCGCGGCTGCAACTGCAGATCTCGTTGGCGACGAGCAACCATGGATCTCACCGGCGGCGGGATGCTGCAACGAGAGATATTTTGCAACACAAGCTTTGTTGTGGAAAATGGTTGAATTCCTTTGCAACAGAGGCTCTGTTGAAAAGCTCGTTTGTCTTAGATGCGCGCGTTTGCAGAAGAAAATTGTTGGATTCCTTTGCAACAGAGACTCTGTTGCGATGGTCCAACCGTAACATAGTCTCTATTGCAAAGCTCGTTATCTCAGACGCGCGCGGTTTATAAAAAATGAAAAGAAAAATGGTTGGATTCCTTTGCAACAGAGGTTTTGTTGCAATGATCTACGTAACAGAGACTGTTGCAAGGTCCGTTGACTCGGCTACGCGTGATCGGATGGTTCTTGTTTGTTGCATCGTGCGGTTGTACCGGCGGAGGTAGTTTTTCTAATCTACGTCCGGCGGACGCGTAGCGCTCCCCTTTTGTTTGAGGTTTTGCTTTGATTATTACTGATGGTTGCGGTAGAACGGAAATATCATGACGTGGCAGTTGCGTGAGTTAAAAGGTACAATCCTGTAGCTAGTGAATCTAATACCCATGGTGAAGCAGAGACATGAAGGAGTGATACGCCATCTGTCCAATCTTGTCATCCCACGGCCGACAGCCCAAGCCCCCTCTGCTCGGCTCATCCTCCAGCCAATGGACGCGACAGTCTCACTCGGTTCAGTTTGAGACGCATCCAGATCTCTGCCGCCGCCTCTATCGATCCTTTCCTAGGCAAGTAGGACGAGGACCTCGTCGGTGGGTCTGCTGATGGCCGCCAACGGCTTCCAAGCAGACCGAGCACGTACGTACATGATCAATCTAAAGAACTCCTCGTCCTCGGCGTCTTTAGATACAACGGCTTGCAGCAGGCGACGGGAAGAAGAAAGGAAAGATCCCACACAGCCTCTGAAAGAGACAAGGATGACAAGAGCAATTCGCTATGCTTCTCCCTTGACTATAAGATCCTAAATCACACTGGCAATGAAGAGTCGGATAAATCAACATTTTGATTCATCTTGCCAAACATCTCGCTGCACTCAAACACAATGCGTTTCGGGCTAGAAAACGTAGCAACATCCTATGGACAGACGATGACCGAAAACAAAGAGGACGTATAAAAGGAGGCCCGTCCCAGAACCCCGAGGATGGAGAACTATATACATTCACTTTGCCGTCAGCATGAACCGTATATGTGCTTGTCGCGAGCCTTTTGTGTAAAAATACCACGACATAACTATTGTTTCCACGAGAGGAAAATAAATAAATATTTTCCTCATAAGAAAACATATATTTATCTAAACAAAGTGCTTCAACATGATTACTGGCTTCTATGTTATCTTATTGTGATTAGATTGGTACTGGTTAGCATTGATGAAATTGTTTGGTTGGTATTTGTTTAGGGGTAATCGGTTTTTGTTGGTGGGTGTTTGGAAGTGGTAATAAGTAGAGAAGGTTCTTCATGTGATTAGTGTGAATTAATCTCCTTTTTACTAACTGAAAGAAGGAGGAGGAGAAAAGAGTCTTTTACGGCGGAGTCAAGTCAGACAGGGCTCTGCCTCAGTCCTCTCCTCCACCTCCGGCGCCCGCTCGCCGGCGATGGCGCGCAACCCCTGCGACATCCGCCTCCTCCTCGTCGCCGCCGCCGTGGCCTTCATCTACATCCAAGTAAATCCCCCTCCCTGCTCTGCTCCGCGAACCAGATCCATCCGGGGATCTGGCCGCCTCTTCTCCCCTGCAAATCAGATTATTCGAGATTGGGTCTCTGTGTTCCTTGATTCTGATTTCCCCCTTGCATCATCAGGTGCGGCTGTTTTCCACCCAGTCTCATGACGCCGGACGCCTCGCCGAAGCAGTAAGCACCTCTCCTCCTCCTCCTCCTCCTCCTCTCTAGTATCAGGTTCGTTCCAGGGCGTAACCCGAGCTGTTGACTGACGCAGGACAAATGCGACAGCCAGCTGCGCGCCATGATCGACCAGGTCAGCGCGCAGCAGGAGAAGATCGCTGCGCTTAAAGGTACCTACTCCCGCTGCTACTACTGTTAATGTCACAATTCTGCCCTTCATCAAAGTTCTAATGCTTGATACATATAATTAGTTCTAAACATAGATAGGCATTACATGTGTCTTCCTTGCTTTATGAAAAATTCCCCTCATTTTCGTAGCTGTTCTGTTCCATACAGTACAATGATAACCTGTCTGTAATGCTTCCGCTGGCATTTTACAATATTAAACCTTGTATGTGGATGCAACAGAGTTGAAAATACGCCAAGACGAGGAGCGCGTGCAGCTCAAGATTTTAATCCAAGATCTTGAAAGTATGGAATCAATCATTGCCTCTGTTTAGCTTGAGTTGTTGGTCCTTTTTGGCAATGTCTCTGCTATCACAGTTGATTTTCTCAGGCCTCCTGTTGTATTAGTCATCATAGTATGGTACAAGCATCCTAAGTCGTAGACTATCGCTTGTTTTATCCATCCAAACCTTGCCGTACTGGAGCCTCTTTCTGGAAGCGATATACATTCAAAATATTATTTTTTCCGTAACTTCTAAAGATGAGAGTATTTTGTCCTTGGCCATGCTTGTAGGACTAATTTAGGTAATATTGTTTAAATATGGCACCGCAATAAATAATATCGACTTAACAATTAGTGCAAGGCATTCAGTTTGGACTGAATGAAAAAATGTAACTGAGATATTGGAACTTGAAAAACCTAACCTTACTTTTAACGTTTCTTTTGGATGCAGAACGGAGTTTACAGACCTTAGTAAACAAGAACGTGGTATGTATCCTTGTTAACCTTTTCTGGTGTACAGGATCAAGCTGATCTCTTTCTGTACAACAGGTTCCTGTCGCTGCTGTTGTCATAATGGCATGCAATCGACCAGACTATTTGCAGAGGACAGTTGAATCTATCCTCAAGTACGCTCTGTTCTGTTTAATTCCATAAGTGCCCACTCACTTGATGACACCTGTTTCAGTTATCTTTTAAATCAAGTTGGATTGTTGATCACCTCACCAGTCACAGACCACCTCTTAAGGAAACTTGGACTGAATTACTCTTAAATCTGTTTATGAAGCTTTTAAATCTGCTCCTTTTAGATCCATGTAGCTTCAGTTTTTAGAACACCCTTCCTGACCAAATAAATGGTGGACGATAACTCCTCCAGGTATCAGAAAGCAGTTGCTTCAAAGTTTCCACTATTTATATCACAGGTAATGCTAATGGAAATTTCAGTTCTTGTTCTCGCCCTTTTAAGTGTGCCGGAATCATATTTTTTACATTGCTTCTTCCAATTGCAGGATGGAACAAATGTAGAAGTAAAAAAGAAGGCCTTGAGTTATAATCAAATAACATTTATGCAGGTGTAGAAAGAAACACTTGCTCTATGCTTAATTGTCTCATATAATAGAACACACTCTGCTTCTCTTGTAATATTGCTAGCATAGCTGATACAAGTTACTGCATGACTGCTTATTCCTGCTTATTCTAAGTAGCCATATGAGTGCAAAAATGATTTGTGTAGCTAGCACTCAGTGTTGCTTTTGCCTTTGATGTGTTGCAGCATGTGGATCTTGAGGCTGTGCGCACTGAAAGACCAGGGGAAAACGTTGCATATTACAAGATAGCTAGTAGGTGGTCCTCAATTGATGCGTATTTTCTTGACACTGATGATATGATCCATTCTTGTCCTAATGATGTTTCTTAATTCAGATCACTATAAATGGGCCTTGGATGAGCTATTCATTAAGCATGATTTTCGTCGAGTAATCATTCTGGAAGGTGTGATCACTTTGATGGTTCTCTGACTGTCTTGTTCTTAGATATTTCCATACACCATCTCATTTTTCCATGGTTAATTGGTTAATAGATGACATGGAGATCGCCCCAGATTTCTTCGACTACTTTGAGGCTGCAGCAAAATTACTTGATACTGACAAGTATGTTACAATCATGCTCTGATTTATACATGGCAAAACAGTGAATTAATATCAAGTGTGTATAACTACGTTACTGTGGATTGTTGTTGTTGTGGTATCAAAGGTCGATAATGGCTGTTTCTTCTTGGAATGACAATGGGCAAAAGCAGTTTGTTTATGACCCAAGTTAGTACTCTGATAGGCCTCTGTTCAACATTATTTCCGCATTAATAGGGAGAGTTACTCATTTTTCTAGGTAACCCATTGCAGAGGCTCTTTACCGTTCGGACTTCTTTCCTGGGCTTGGATGGATGTTGACAAAGTCAACATGGATGGAGCTGTCACCAAAGTGGCCCAAAGCATATCCTTACTTTTGCCTATTTATTCTTAGATCAGCAGATATGCTCTTTTCTTGACTACCTTGCATCATACGTTTGTTCCTTGACAAGAGTTTACTTATTGGGATGACTGGGTGAGGTTAAAGGAGGTACACAAAGATCGGCAATTTATTCGGCCAGAAGTATGCAGAACATACAACTTTGGCGAGCATGTATGTTGGCTATTGTACACCAATACAAATTCATGACTGCATTTTTGCATGTAGTAATAACACTTGCGTTCTGGATTGCTGGCATTTAACACTTCTGTTTTCATGCTTCCATTCCAGGGATCAAGCATGGGACAATTCTTTGATCAATACTTGAAACCAATCAAGTTAAATGATGCTCATGTATGCAAATCAATCTTCCCATATATTTCTTTTTTTTCAAATTTTATAAGCTCTTTGTTGCTGAGATTTACTTGTGCCCCTCTTGTGGCCACAGATTGACTGGAATTCCGAGGACCTGAGCTACCTCACGCAGGTAAGGATTATTATTCTGTTCTTCAGAGAGAAAGTTCTTGTTTCCACAAGAGCATGCCTAATGCTTGTGTTGGTGACATCAGGACAAGTTCTTGATGAAATTTGGGAAAGATGTGGCCAGTGCCACAGCAGTGCATGGATCGGATGCTTTGTTGAAGGCCCACAATCTGGATGTGGACGTGAGGATTCAGTACGATGACCAGGGCGACTTTGAGCGTATAGCTCGACAGTTTGGAATATTTGAAGAATGGAAGGTACAGTACTTGCTAACTCAATCTGATGTCCGTGTGATGTTCCCGACCAGTGATTCGTTGCTCCATTAGATAATTCGGACCGGGAATGCATACAGCTCAGCAGTAATCTTGTGATACAAAGCATGATGATTCATATTTATTTTATTTTTGCTTTTACAGGACGGTGTTCCACGTGCAGCTTACAAAGGTGTAGTGGTGTTCCGGTACAAGAGCAGTCAAAGACGGATATTCCTGGTCGGCCCTGACTCTCTACGCCAACTCGGGGTTTAGCTTAGCGGTGATTAAGAGGTAAATTTGACGATTGACACCACCCTGGGGTTTACCAACTCGCGATAGTTCTGTTTCTGTGCACATATATGTAGAGCACAGAACAAGGAGGGGGGGGGGGGGGATCAGAACTGAGTATGGAATTCTCTGACGATGGAGGATGGCCCCTACGGCTTGTAGTTAGTAAAAGAGGGTGTGTGTTTAAATCTGGGTGGATTTGACCGTCGCGCGCGTGGTGTGTAGGTACCATAACAGTCTGTATTCACATTTTGTGTGTGTGTGCACACATTTTACATGGATGTAACAAATGCATGGGCTGATAACAAGACATTGCCACAGGAAAGAAACATGATAGTACTCCATATCATAGTACTAGCTGTTTAGCTGCATGACCTAGCATTTTGTGCACATTTTCTGTAGAGGAAAATTGTTGGTTATGTTTGGTGGTGTTTTTTATATATGTTGGTGGTACTGATTATGTGTTGATGATGTTTATGGGTTTGAAGTTTGAACTGGTCCATTCCAATCCAGTGAGCAATATTGATGTCATCATGTGTGTGTGTATCTCTGTCTCTATTTCTGTCTCTGTCAGTGTGTCCTAGAGTAGTTGCTGAATTGAATGGATCAAATGAGAGGTAAGAAGGGGTGGATTGGATCAAATCAATGGAGATAGATCATTTGTTTAATGCAGAAGGTAATGACACTGATTTGACTTGCGTGAATGAATGAAAGGGGAGAAAAGAGAAGAGAACACATCTTGGTTGACTAAACCAAAACACCAGCAATTATTTGAGTTAAACAGCGACACATAGTACTAATATAGGAGCACTTATACTACCTTAGTAATTAAAGTTGGAGTAATTTAACAAGAAAGAAAGAATGAGGTAGCATATCTTAGTAATTCTGTCAGCAGCAGCAGGAGGAGGTAGCAGAGACACGACAAATTGCTGTCATATCGCCAGTGCACCGCCCGGCTATAGCCTCGCCACATCAGCTTTTACCCCACTCTCACCCCCACTCTCACCCCACGGTGCCAGTGCATGGGTTATAGTGCCAGCTCTCACTTCTCTCTCCTCCACATCAGCATTTCTTTTTCAGATTAAGTTATTCACTCGCTTTTGTGTAGACATTTAAAATAATGCAAGAAAATTATTTTATTGAACTAAAAATATTACCGATTACATAATAATTAATAAAATTGCATAATAAATTAAAAAAATTACATAATAAATAAAAAAATTACATAAAAAATTGAAAAAATTACATAATCTAGGCATTACTATTTGCCCACACATGCTCAATCAAATCTTGCTGGAGCTGTGTATACATCGGTGAGTCCTTCATTTCGTTGTCCATCTGTATCTTGGCTGCTAGGCTTGGTGGTGCATTGTTGTGTATCGGCGGGCCGACATTGGAATCAACTGTCTCATAGATGTCGTCCAAATTGGTACCACGCTCATCGTCGATGATCATGTTGTGCAGAATGACACATGCACGCATGATCAACCCAAGAGTTTGCTTCGAGTAGGAGCGTCCGGGAACTGCTATAATGTTGAACCTAGACTTGAGCACTCCAAAGGTACACTCGACATCTTTGCGCCAAGCTGATTGAGCAGTAGTGAATAGCCGATGCTTTTCACTTTGTGGAAGAGTAACACCTTTCATGAACACCGGCCAGGAGGGGTAGATGCCGTCGGCAAGGTAGTAACCCCTGTTGTACTCGTGTCCATTCACTGTGAAGTTCACTATGGGTGCTTCTCCCCTAAGCACATCACGGAACAACGGCGACTGATTGAGCACATTGATGTCGTTGTTGGACCCGGCCACTCCGAAAAAGGCATGCCAGATCCAACGATCATACGACGCAACGGCTTCTAAGATTATGGTAGGGTGTTTGATGTCACCCCTTGTGAACTGACCGGCATGCGCAACTGGGCAGTTCCTCCACTGCCAATGCATGCAATCGATGCTCCCTAGCATGCCCGGAAAGCCACGCTCCTCGGCTTTCGCTAGAAGACGCTGAGTATCCTCGACATTTGGTCGACGGCAAAACTCATCCCCGTAACAGTGAATGATGCCTTCACAGAATCTCTCTAGACATTCTGCTGAAGTTTGTCTAGCTAGCTTAAGCCACTCATCTATCGTATCTGCAGCGGCTCCATAAGCTAATAAGGGCAAAGCTGCAGTACACTTCTGCAGGGGAGAAAAACTAGGACGGCCGAGAGCATCTACTCTTTGGGTGAAATACGGAGAGTATTCACCCAATCTTTCCACAATGCGCTTGAAAAGGGGTCGCCTCATCCGATACCTTCGCCGAAAGAAGTTTGGAGGATAAGTACAGTTGTCGGCGAAGTAGTCGTCGTAGAGCCGATCGTGGGCACCCAGACGATCACGCCTGATGTACTGTCGATGGCGTCGCGTCCGGCTTGACTCCGCCCCCTGGTTGAGCATCGCCTCCTCATACTCCGCCTGGAATGCATCGATCATCTCACCCTCCATTCCTTCGCTCGAATTGCTGCTGGACGAAGACATGGCGTCGAGAGGAGTGGAATGGAGAGTGGAGGAGATGAAGTGGGGTGGGGAATGCTCTCACCAGGTGGGTGTATTTATAGGGGGTTGGGGATGAAATTTGCAATTTTTTGAATTTTTTTTCGAATTTTTCCCAGCTCCAACGGATACCTCAACGGCTAGCTGACGTGGACGAATCAGGGCTCGCCACGTCAGCTAGCCGTTGCCACTACCGCCCGCCTATCGCCCGCCTCTCGCCCGCCTATCGCCCGCCTCCCGCCCGCCATCGCGTCGCCCCCCTCCCGCCCCGCTCTCGCCCCCAGCGCGGGCGGCAGCCGGGCGGTAGCGGGCGCTACCGCCGGGCGGTGGATCCACCGCCTCCCTCTCTCGTCTCGCCCCCCTCTCTCCCCGCTCTCGCCCGGCGCTGGGCGGTAGCGCCCGCGCTACCGCCCCCATTGGCACCAGCCTTAGCTGGTGCCAGTGCACCGCCCGGCTATAGCCTCGCCACGTCAGCTTTTACCCCACTCTCACCCCCACTCTCACCCCACGGTGCCAGTGCATGGGCTATAGTGCCAGCTCTCACTTCTCTCTCCTCCACATCAGCATTTCTTTTTCAGATTAAGTTATTCACTCGCTTTTGTGTAGACATTTAAAATAATGCAAGAGAAATATTTTATTGAACTAAAAATGTTACCGATTACATAATAATTAATAAAATTGCATAATAAATTAAAAAAAATACATAATAAATAAAAAATAAATTCTAATCCTCCTCCTCCTCATCCTCGTCATCTTGCAGCCCAAGCTCATTTTCCACTATCTTGAGGGCCTTCGCATGTTTGCGTTTTTCGAATTTTTTGAAATGTGGAATTTTTTGAAAAAAATTTCGAATTTTTTCCAGCTCCAACGGATACCTCAACGGCTAGCTGACGTGGACGAATCAGGGCTCGCCACGTCAGCTAGCCGTTGCGGCTACCGCCGTCGCCCCGCTCTCGCCCGTCCCCGCCATCGCCTCGCCCGCCTCCCGCCCCACTCCCGCCCCACTCCCGCCTCCCTCTCGCCGCCAGCGCGGGCGGCAGCGGGGCGGTAGCGCCCGCTACCGCCGGGCGACGGATCCGTCGCCCGCCGCTGCCGTCCCGCCCGCCTCTCGCCTTGCTCTCGCCCCGCGCGGGGCGATATCGCCGGCGCTACCGCCCCGGTTGGCACCAGCCTAAGCATACCTCTCCTCACCCGCTCCGCTCTCCTCCTCCCCCTCTTTCCTTTTTGTGCCCTAGCGGCGTCTCAAGTCTGCAGCCCCCTCCCTCATGCTCCCTTCGCCGGCGTCGCCGGTCGGAGTGGAGCAGGGGGAGGTGGTGCTCACGAGTAACTAGGTTTAATTTCCTGTATTTCCCTTTCCTCATGGAGTTGTTCCCGTGGCTTCCAAGCAGCCGCGAGATCTGGCGTCCCTGATCTGTTCTTCGGCGCTCATGGCGGGCGGCGCGGATGGAGGAGGGCCTCTGGAGCTCCCCCAATAAGCTTGCCTATCCTGATGGGGTAGATCCATGGCGATTTTGTGCGGATCTTGCTCTTCTTGCTCCATGGAGGTGGAAGAGGACGTGGGATGTGTGAGGTTCGTGTTCGATCTACACCCTGGAGACTTGCTGCATCAAACATTTTCTTCAGCTTCATCTCGGCGGCAAAGATCAGTTGGTGCTGTGCCAACTTGTCGTCGAATCCTCGGGCCGAAGGGCAGCCATTCCTGGTGCAGACGTGCTCGGCATCTAGCCGGCGTCCCCAGTTTACTAACCTGTAGGCCATGGCGCCAAATTGGAGGCCCTTAAGCTCCTGCAGCTCGGCATTCTTCGGCACCTTCATCCCAAGTGGCGAGCTCCCCGGCGATGAAGAGGCTGGCCGTGACAGGAGGCTTCGACGCAACGACGACGGTGGTCGAGGACCTGATCGTGTTTTCATTTCTCGTTTCAGGGTTCTCTTTGTAAACTTTAAGTTACTATCTGTTATTTCATGATTTCTTAGGGGCTTTTGTGTAAGATATACCACCGCTGATGATTAATGCATGCTGGGTCTTCGGGACCCTTCTTTGTTCAAAATAAAAAGCATACCTTAGATTTTTTTTAACCTTTGGTGAAACCAACTCATCTGAATTCAAGTTTTACATTTTGAAAGGGATGCTCCCTAAAAAGATATTTTCGGTTTCCTTGTTGACCTTGGTACTGGTACTTACTAGGCAGGTTCAGGTTGGCGGGACCCCACAATGTCAGTGAGTAGCAGCAACACGTAGGCCTAAAGCTTTGGTTTGGTTTGGTGTTTGGTTGTGGTGGATTCAGTCAGTCAGTCAGTCGTCGTCGGTGACACATAGATACATATAAGCAAGGAAGAAGAAAATTCATTTCATTTCGAGCTGTCTGTCTCCTCCTCCTCCTTAATCTCTCTGTCTTTCGTCGGCTCGGCTCCTGCGACTTTGATTCACCTCCATTCCTCCTCGTCCTCGCCCTCCTCCTCCATTCCTTCCTTGTCTTCCCCGCTGATTCCTCCTGCGCCCCGCCGACGCCTCCTTCCTTGCTGCTCCGGCCGAGCCGCCGCCGCCGCCGCCGCCGGGCAGATCCAAGCAACTCGGGTCGATTTCTTCTCCGTCTCCATCCACCTACTCAGCTCAGGTTTGCTTGCTTGCTTACTCGATCCCCTCTCCTCTCCTCTCCTCAACCAAAGATTGCTGCTGCTGCTTGCTCAACTCAAACTGTATTCTTTGGTTGCCCCATTACAAGTTTGATTGGATTGGATTGGATTGGACACAAGCTTTGGACCTTGTTTGCTACTCCTACTAGGTAGCAGCAACTTGCTCAGTCAATTTTCACCTCTCAATCCCCTTCCCCTAGGACTAGGGCTACATCTTTGACCCTTTCTATCTACATACAGTAGATGCCGTTCTTTTACGTATTTATTTTCTCATTAGGAAAATAAATAAAGAATTGCTCCAATTTTGCACTATGTATGCCTGCCTAATCATATATTTCCCTGGCCTGAATAGACTGCAGTTTTCATACAATCATTTTCATTTCATTTCACCTTGTAGTATCATACCCTATCCTATCCACAACTGGGACAATCACTAAGTGTTGCGCTACTTACTCACTGTCCTCTGATTACATACAGTTCTGATGATGATACCATCATTTACAGCTTCGCTGATTACAAGCACCTACCCTACCCTACCCTACCCTACCCAAAACTGCTTACTAGTGCTGTGCTGCCAATTATTATTCCAAGATTATTAACATCATTTTGCAAGCAATATAATCTTACATTATGGGACGGGGGGGAGTAGCATATTAATTGGTTTTAACTATCCACTTGCTTCCATATCCCACATCCTTGACCACTTCTGCCATTTTTTTTTCTTTTCTGCATAACAATTGCTTCATCATTCATCTTTAAATGTATTCATCTGCACATATATAGGCTCTATAATTGATCAACCCATTACTTTCACCTATCCACAAGTGGGTGGGACAGCAAGTCTTCATATATTCACATTACAGACACACACACCTATCCAAATATTAATGTGCTCAAACGGCCTACTTAATTTAGTTCACTTCTGCCAATTTTACTCCCCTTGAAGCATATGCCACTTAGCTAAATGCTGCCAATTGGTTAAGTTTTAACTAACTTAACCAAACTGAACAACTGCTACTGCTGCTGCTAATATTAATTATTCCTTAAAATTTGTGTATACGCAAGACCTCAACTTTACCAAAACTATCTGAGTGAACTAATGCTATTTCTGCTGCTGCTGCTGTATTCATGCCTATATTAATTAGTAGTTCTTACAAACGATATAGCTAAGATCTCAACTTTACCAAAACCTAGTTCACTGCACTACTGCTATTTCTGCTGATGTTGCTGTATCTACGCCAATATTAGTTCTTAGCATCTGTATTCTATCCCCCAAACCAAATACTCATCTGACTCAGTGTGGCATTTGCGCTGCACAGCTGCAAGATGATGGCCCGCAACTCGGACGGTGAGCTGGAGGAGCAGTCCACCGAGGGGTACCAGGAGGCGGCGTTCGAGGCCTTCATGTGCCCGCTCACCAAGCAGGTGATGCAGGACCCCGTCACCATCGAGACGGGCCAGACCTTCGAGCGCGAGGCCATCCTCAAGTGGTTCAGGGAGTGCCGCGACAACGGCCGCCGCCCTACCTGCCCGCTCACGCAGCGCGAGCTCCGCACCACCGACATCAACCCCAGCATCGCCCTCCGCAACGTCATCGACGAGTGGAGGGCGCGCAACGACGAGAAGGACCTCGAGAAGGCCTGCAACGCGCTCCGCCTGCATCACCCGGGCTCCGACGATGAGGAGGAGGACGCCCTGCGCGCCATGGCCTACATCTCGCAGATTTGCCAGCGCAGTGGCGCCAAGAAGAACCTCGTGCGCGCGCAGGGCATCATTCCCACGCTCGCCGACTTGCTTAAGAGCAGCAGCAGGAGGGTCCGGCTCAAGTCCCTGCAGGTCCTCCGCGCTGTTGTCGAGGACAATGATCAGAACAAGGTTCTTCTTTTCTTTCCTTCCCTCCCTCCTGAAGTCCTGCTGGATGAATGGATGGATTTTTCACAGTTGATCCAGTTAATGCTCTGTTCAAGTAAGTAACCATATGTTTGGGATTTTTGCAGGAAGAGCTGGGGAAAGGCGACACGGTGCGCACGATCATAAAGTTCCTGTCGAACGAGCATATCCAGGAGAGGGAGCTTGCGGTTTCCCTGCTGTACGAGCTCTCGGAGTACGAGCCGGTGTGCGAGAGGATCGGCGCGGTCTACGGGGCCATACTCCTGCTGGTTGGCATGGGGAGCAGCAAGTCGGAGAACATGATGGCCGTGGAGAAAGCGGAGAAGACGCTCAAGAATCTGGAGAAGTATGACACCAACATCAAGCAAATGGCTGAAAATGGCAGGCTGCAGCCTCTCCTCACCAAACTGCTTCAAGGTATCTTCATTTTGCTTCACCATGCCACAGTCTGGTCCTTTATTTTGAACTGCAAAAAGGGGAAATAATATGAATGTTTCCTGGAGTTTGAAATTAATCAGATGAACTTCGTTTTGAAATTGCAGGTGGAACTGAGGTGCAGGTTACCATGGTTGAGTACCTCGGGGAGCTCGCGTTGGCCAACGACGTGAAGGTGGTGGTGGCGGAGCAGGTTGGGACGTTGCTGGTGAGCATCATCAAGACGGGTGGCCTGCCGGCGAGGGAGGCGACGCTCAAGGCGATGAGGGAGATGTCTTCCAACGAGCTGAGCGCCAAGATACTGCTGCAGGCCGGCATCCTGCCGCCGCTGGTCAAGGACCTCTTCTCCGTCGGCGCCAGCAGCCACTTCCCCATGAGGCTCAAGGAGGTGTCCGCCACCATACTTGCCAACCTGGTCGCCTCCGGCGCCAGCTTCCGGTCCATCCCGCTCGACGACGCCGGCAAGCAGACGCTCCTGTCCGAGGACGTGGTGCACAGCCTGCTCCATCTCATCAGCAACACCGGCCCCGCCGTCGAGTGCAAGCTGCTCAACGTCCTGGTCGGCCTCACCAGCTCCCCGGACACGGCGCCCGACGTGGTGTCGGCGATCAAGAGCTCCGGCGCCACCATCAGCCTGATCCAGTTCCTGGAGGCGGCGCACCGGGAGATCCGCGTGGAGTCCCTCAAGCTCCTGCGCAACGTGTCGCCGTACATGGGCGCGGAGCTCGCGGACGCTCTCGGCGGCCACCTAAGCAGCCTGCTGCGGGTGATATCGGACGCCGGCGGCGGCGGAGTGTCGGAGGAGCAGGCGGCGGCCGTGGGCCTGCTGGGGGACCTCCCGGAGAGGGACTCGAAGCTGACGCGGCAGCTGTTCGAGCTGGGCGCGTTCGGGACGCTGAGCACGAAGCTGGCGGAGGTCCGGCGAGGCGCCATCCGGGGGAACCGGTACTCAACTCCGCTGACGGAGGGCATGGTGAAGGTGATGTACAGGCTGACGTGCGCGCTGCAGGAGGCGCCGGAGTACGTGGAGTTCGCGCGGGAGGCGGCCCTGGCGCCGCTGTTCGTGGAGCTGGTGCAGGTGAACGGGCAGGACACGGTGCAGCTCTACTCGGCCATGGCGCTGGAGAAGCTGTCCCTGGAGACGAGGAACCTGACGGCCATCCCTGACCCGCCGCCGCCGTCGTCGTCGCCGTCGGGGTTTCTGGCGTGCGCGTGCTTCGGAGGAGGGGCATCGTCAAAGTCTGATGCGGCGGCAGGGCGTCCGGCGGGGGTGTGCCGCGTGCACGGCGGGTTCTGCTCGCTGCGGGAGAGCTTCTGCCTGGCGGAGGGCGGGGCGGGGGGGAAGGCGGTGGAGCGGCTGGTGGCGTGCCTGGACCACCTGAACCCGGAGGTGGTGGAGGCGGCGCTGGCGGCGCTGGCGACGCTGGTGGGGGACGGGGTGGAGGCGGCGGAGGGGGTGGTGGTGCTGGGGGAGGCGGAGGGGCTGCGGCCGGTGGTGGAGATCCTGGTGGAGAACCGGACGGAGGCGCTGCGGCGGCGGGCGGTGTGGGTGGTGGAGCGCATCCTGCGGGTGGAGGACATCGCGCAGGAGGTGGCGGCGGACCAGACGGTGGCGTCGGCGCTGGTGGAGGCGTACCGCAACGGCGACCCGCGCACCCGGCACACCGCCGAGCGCGCCCTCCGCCACCTCGACAGGATCCCAAACTTCTCCAGCGCCTTCCATGCCCAGGCGCGCCGGCCATGAACATCATCTTCTTGCTTCTTCTTCTGTTTCAAATTGTTTTTTTTTTCTTCTTTGGTCTTGTGCATGCATGTTATATATGGGTGTATCTAGTTTTGATTTTATTGGTTTGTTTGTTCATGTTGATTACTCTACTTAGGATAGGAAAGTATGAGTCACAATCACAGGGCTTGTAAGTTGCACCTTGATCAATGCTTACAATTGGAAACAAGACACATGATGATAATTTAAAGCCCCCCTGATTTGGAAGCACCAACATCAGATCAGATCAGATGGCATACCCAAATATTCTTCTCGTTAAGAGATTTAGTTAGCTCTTGTAACAGGGGATTTTTTTTTTCTCCTCACGGATGGATTATTTCAGGGCAGCCCTTACCGAAGAAGATGAAATATTTTCCTTATTGATTCTCTGTCCTAAAGTCTGATAATACGAATTCAGTATATTTGATACCTCTATCGCTCCCAATGCATTTGCTTTGAAAAACAGCAGACTATCGTCAGCCTTCGAGCTCATTCTTCTAGCCCTGCCTGCAATGCAATTTCCCCTCTTGAAAAGGAAAAAAGGATGACAATGCTCTCCTCTCTTGTTGTAAGATTTCCCATCCCTTTCCGTCTACCCACTCTTCATTCTGTTCCTCATCTTCAGTTTCTCAATCCAATCCATATGGGTTGGGTATATACTACTACTCCTAACTACTACTCCCTCCATTCCTAATTATAAGGTGTATAGTTTTTTTTAAAAAGTCAAACTTATTCAACTTTGACCAAATTTGTAGATAAATATATTTATATTAATTATAAAAAAGGGTATCATCAAACTCATCTTGAAATGTATTTTTATATTATATTTCTTAAATATCATAGATGTTGATTTTTTTAACTATACATTTGGTCGAAGTTATAAAAGTTTGACTTTAAAAAAAAAACTATACACCTTACATCAAGGAACGGAGGGAGTACTAACTACTACTAACTACTTCCTTACAAGATGCTTCTTAAGGTGCTCTCTGGTTTTTAACATCCTATCCAAGATTTTCAACATCCCTTATTGAGCATAGCGACCTCATTTGTGTCCGACGATATTTCCAAGAATGCTAGTAAGAATTATAGTTCAGGTAACACGACGATTATCTGATATATACAAATTTAAGTTTGTGTGCAACTTTGCGCGTTCAGACAATGGAACTTAATCTCTCTGCGTTGCAGGCAAACTGGAGCTGCCATCTGTGTCATCGGCTTTGGTTTTAGCTGCTGCTATCTATTATATACTAAAAGCAAAATGCGAAGAAAGAAAGAGAAATTAGCTAGAAAATCCCACGTTAATCAGAAAATATCAACCCTTCATTTGGTGGTCCCATCTAAAACGAACTATGATAGCCATTAGATATATGTAATTGGTGGACCCTCACAATTATGTGGTGGTCCCATCTAAAACGAAACAATTGTGCATCCCATCTATCTCGCATATATAACTTTCAAACTTCATGTATACTACATCTAAAAAAACAAGTACACAATATATATTAGGTGGACGTGTCAAATAAAGAACATATTTTTTTATGCGTGAACAAAGAGGACACCGAGGCCATCTAATAGTTCAAACCTTCCGAGCTTTCACCTCAATTCTCATATCTCTATAAATTCGGTCGCTCTCTTCTTTTTGTCCTTCTGATCTCTAATCACAGTCTCCACGTGCACCAGGTCGTGAACCTCTGCAGGTGCAAGTCTGCTGCAGTGCTGGATAGCAGCCGGCCGTGTGATGGGCTGTTTGGGAAGTAATTTCACTGATCGAATTATCGGCCGCCGGTGGTCTGTCCACACATGTCTAATCCTGGATAATCAAATTGCACACATCGGTAAAGTCTTGATCTTCCAGTGACTGAATTTGCACATCATTCCTCATGATTCGTTGTATCCCTTCTTGATGGCAAATAACATGTAGCTATTAAATAGGATTGTCTACGTAGTCCTCTAATCCGGTGACTTGATGATTTAAGCTACTCCTTAAGGTATGGTGTACCATTACTGTGCTCATTAAGGTTAATATAAGTTATTTTGACCTTTTTCAGAAAGCAGGTTACCCTCAGCATCTGCATCAAGTCATGCACACAATCCTTAACTTGATTATCTATCTTAATCCTATTTTTGGTCTCACTAAGATAACTCTATTTGCAAAGTATATGCAATATATATGTATATATCAAGAGTTCAAGACAATATATGTTGGTATGGTATTTGCAGCACTCTGATTATTATGATTTTTTTCAGTTGCAAACACATAGATGTTTACTTGATATAAACTGCAAGTTTAGCAATGCAGTTATATATACATATAGGATATCCAAGTAAGAATAAGAAGATAACTAATTCAACAATTATGAACCAAAGGTCATAATTTATGAGCCAACACTTGCTTTTCTATTGATTTTATTTCTTTAATGTATATGCAGACGCATACCAACTCTTAGAAAATATATTTTGGATTCTTTTCCTATTCTCTATACATACTTGACATTTAGTCCGATGAATCTTCATTGTGCTGCAAAATGATGTGGATAGTAAGAATATCCCCATCTTTTCATATCTATGCCCATGGGTTCATGTTATGAATTTCTTGGGTGGCCTCTCATGTTGAAACAGGTCACCGACTGCTAATATCAACCAAGCTAAAAAACATAACATATCACATGATTTTGCATGCCAGCAATATAAAAGTTTCTAGGGCTTTGAATTATTCTTGGATAAAAAAATGCAAAGAAAAACCTGAATTTTGAGGATTTTTTTTTGAACAATCACCGGGGGGAAAGGCTCCCCACCTGAATATATTACTCAAAGAGTCTGAAGCCGAGGCCACAAACCAGTTTACATTAGAGCAAGGGTCGAGAAGAGAGGTAGTTCCGCCAAGACATGGCGGCCTCAGTACAAGCTGGTGTCCTGAAACGGTGGATCCAAAGGGAGAAGTCAGATACAATGTTCCGCATAGTGGTCGCGGCGTCGTGGCGCTCCCCTCTGAAGACGAGAGCGTTACGAGAATCCCATAGCTTCCACGGGATGGTGAGAGCGACAGAAGGCCAGATGAAGAGGTCCAGTCCAGGCGGAGTGCGAGCCTCCCAAATGTCCTCCAGGGTCGAGGGCGTGTCGATGCCAAGCAACAGCCAAATATGGGCAGCCGCCGGGCAAGTAAAGGCAAGGTGAGTAGCATCCTCGAAGTGGTGGTCGCATGGCAGGCAGGAAGCATCGGCGGTGATCGTCTTGCGAAAGAGGTTCGCCCGGGTGTTCAACCTGTCACGACAAAGCAGCCAACCAAAGACCTTAACCTTAATGGGAACCGAGGAGCTCCAGATGTGACGCGCGTGGCGGTCGACATCCCTGCCGGGCAGTAGCAAGGAGTAGGCGCCACGAGAGGAGAAGGTCGAACCATGGTGAAGAAAGCGATCATCCGTCGCATCGCTGAGCATAACATCCTGCAGTAACAACAAAATAGCATCGAACTCCAAAGAGGCAGTTACAGTTAGGCGATCTCGAAGGTAAGCTGGCAAACCATTATGCATAACATGGCACACCCGAACATTAGCGTTGGTGGCGTGGGAGAACAAGTGAGGGTAGGTAGTCGCGAGGGGTTGGCTAGTGAGCCAGGAGTCAAGCCAGAAGAAGGTAGAGGTTCCATCGTTGGTGAGGACGAAGGTAGAGGTTCCATCGTTGGTGAGGACGAATTTTGAGGATGATTAATGTAAATCCAAAGAAACTTTTAAAAGGACAAGGTTGGCAAGGATAAAGAAACTTCAAGAGAAGTAAAGGGGAAAACCTTGAATATCACATGGAGATGTATGAGAATCAATGCGTTGCTATGCCAACCAACAAACTAAAGTACTAAACCTATATAAAGGTAACATTTTCTACACATTTTCATCATATTATACTAAGTCTAGCATACTTCAAATATAAAAAAAATACTATTCTACTTTTCATATTACATAGGATGAGTCATTAGTTGGAATCAACTATAGAATCAAGGCTAACTGGGAAAAGAGAAATTGCACCAATGCAGGACAAGTGCCAAACCAAAATGCCAATACAAGAGCGTAAGATATGTCAAGGTCCAAAACATGCATATTCATGCATCAATCTTTAATATCGAAAGTGACGCTACATATATCAACATTCACAATTTGTAATAGGCGATGAACTTAGGAAAACCAACTTGCAAGCGTGAGCGACTTTGTGCAATTTTCCGGTATGAAGAAATAGCTCCATGTAGAGGAAGAAGAAACCCAAACTTTAGAATATTTTCAACAAGGCAAGGTTGGCATGCCACCTTTAAAGGATCTGCCGGCTTACATCCCTAATATTTACTAAGGTAAGCCAATGCACAAAGGCTAAAAAAACTACTTGGAAATATTAATTTGTACAAACAAATGTTCGAGTTCACTTCTATGGGAGGAAAGGTAAATAAATAAATAAAAATTTGAGTGAAAATTATGCATTCAAAATCAACTGGTAAAATTCGCACCGAACTACTCTGGTCCCAGAAGGGCCATAACGGTACATCTATGACAAGAAAAATGGACAAGGGCGTGACATCATTGTTCAGTAAAAATACATGAAGGCAAGAAAAAATTATGGCAACACAATATCCATTACTATTTCCCTACAAAGGAGATGGATACAGAGAAAAAATATCACACATATCAAAAGAGAAAACATGTTGTAATGTTTAAGAATTATGCATATCGGCTACAACAGTGCAACAACTGAACAATGCATAGGTATAATACATAAAAAACTAAATATATGTTGGCGGGTTCATATTTAAGTTATTGATTAATGGTCGATCAATCCAGTTAATAGGACGATTTCATCGATTAATCGCCACTATCAAGCCGACCGAGCAACTAGCAGTAAGTGATTTTCTTAACATCGGGATCAGGAGACATCAAGGAAACCTAAGAAAACTATCTATATGTTGGCTTGTAGGATGAAGTTGAAAGTGTACAACTAATCACTCCACCAGATTGTTGTTCCATTTTATGGAAACAACACCAAAGTTTTTTACTAATTAGATATGATTGCGTCTATGTAAATCCCCAGGTATAGTCCGCATATGCTATACTAAAACATATAGTGAACAAATGTGATAATTCTAATACATGAAAGGGGTTCCATATGTCTTAATGGATAAAATGGTGTTAACAACCACAACCTGACGTCCAAATTTAGAGAAATGGCAAATATTTACTCAACTAATTTTATTTTCATTACTAGCCTGCGCATTTGCGCGGGCCACTTTGCTAGTTGGTACAATTGAAGCATTGGCATTGTTCCTAGGATCAGGATTATTTCTTAAGCTAATGGGAGTCTCACCTCTATGTATGTTTATATGATGCCTGTTATCATCTTTGAGTTCCCCTTCTTAGGGAGTAGTGTCTTTCCTTTCCCTCTTTTTTGCGCATTATGGATCCTTAACATGATTCAGAACAGTACATTTCCTCCAGTTGTGCGTGTCAGCAGAAAGTCTAAGTTTATTTCTTACACAGGTCTCTCCGATGTATAAATCTGCACCAGTCTTTCTTTCGCTGAGAGCCTTAGGAGCACCTGCAAATGTGTGTTAGATATAATCCGTTGCTCGCCTGCTGCAGTTTTATTCAGAGTTTTTCAGAGTTCAGTGTACTGTAGCGTTTCATGCCGTTGTCGACAGCGGGTGAAATTCTTCAGAGTTAGGTGTCGGTTTTCTTCAGAAATAAGCCGCGTGTTTGATCGCCTGTGATCTCGCGCGAGTAGATAAGCTAGGACCTTTTATTCCCGGTTTGTAGGATCTCCAGCACGCACTAGTATTCGTATTATCTTCAGTAGGGCTCGAGCGTGCCTGGTTTTTCGGCCTGTTGGCTATGCTCTGTATTTGCTTCAAATAAGAGAGAAAACAGAAAAGCAGCAATCAGTTGCACGCTGCGCAAAACCTCTCGTGTCTCCATTGTCGATTTCTTCGAGCTCTTAGCAACAACAATGTGGTTATGTTAGCAGTGCAGGGTATCTTTCATGGATTCAAGGATACCAAGACTCCTGTACTTTATATAGGTAACCACCTCATCTCTTGCTTATTGGCATTGCATTTTCACTAGCCGTCTGTGTAACAGGTACCTTTTGATGCAGGTACGTTGGTGTTATATATATGTTACAACAATTAGATTAGTCGTTGCTGATCGATCGATCGATTCCAGTATGTTGATCAGCAAGCAGCAGCTTGGATGAGGGCCGGGCTTGTTGCATGAGAAGTTGGTCTAGCCTCGCGCCCTTCGTAGCAATCGCAGACACTCTTAACCCTGCAATGTTAATATTGAGCAGAGTTAACTTAGAAGAGTTAGTTCAAGTGATACTGTACATCATCATGGCAGTGGCAGTCAAAACTAACCTACCTACTAGAGTAGAGTAGAGTAGAGTAGAGTAGAGTGGAAGCAGGGACAAGTAAGTATTACTCACAGCGGGCTGTCCCACGCGTTTGAGTCTAGCAAGTGCTCAGGTGCATGAATCTCGAAGACCCTGAGGAAGTGTGATAAGCCTAAGAGGTTGTCTTTCTTATTCACTCGTATCTTCTCCTTGGCAGTCTCTCTCCTCATTCTGAGGTCGTCCATCACCTTTATTTTATCTACGAACTCAATCCATTTATGAGAGTTGCCGCCAGTTGTATTAAGTGCACTCTCCAGTTTTGCAAGATCCGAGGGATTCATGCATTTTAGGAGCTTTCCAAAGTTGATGAGCAGAGTTTGTTGCCTTGCAAATGAAGCCAGCCACATGTGATTCCTCACTGACAGCGGATAGGCCTTCTTAGCTTCAGGTGACGAGTCATAGTTGCCGGGGACCGATACCAGAAGAGACAGAAGGTGATCTAGCAGCGCAGGCCTGCAAGGTCCCGAAGGAAATAAGCTATCTAACCATCTATGTAACACCTGCAAGTCCAGCTCCACATTTTCCATTGTGCCGAATTCATTTGGTTGCCGCCTGAAACTGCAAAGGCCCTTGGACACCATCACATCGTTGACCTTAAGCTTGCCGGTAAACGACGAGATCACTTCTCCCAGCAGCAACAGATCAATGTACTAGATCATTAATGAGTCTAGCGCTCTTCTGACTTGCTTCTTGAGTTCAAGCCTGCCATTCTGGGTGCTGGAGTTGTGGGAAAATACTGCGATGTCCGGGAAAACTCTGAGGGTTTGCAGGGGCACTACTTGCTATGAAGTCGATGAAGCTTGTCGCCTCCAGGGCTTCCAAAACCCTAAGGGACTCCTGTGCAACATCTAGTACCTGCATAAAGTCGACACAACCTGATTAATACTATAATTAGGGAACCACTCTCTGTCTGTCTCTGTTTCTCTACATATGCCACCATTCCAAATCTAGCTAGCTAGGCTAGGCCATATTACTTGTTCTTGCAGAATGAGTAAACCAAACCTGTAATAATTAAGAGATAACCTTGTTCATTGCTATTAGATAATTAGCCATGTACAGTTGCTAGCTAGAGACTTTCAAATTAATCACTCTATGTTTGTCTCTACTCTCAGAACAGACCATGCTTCCATTCCATGTAGATAGCTAGAGACTACTTTCAGAACAGAATAATTAACCACTCAATCTATTTATGTCTATACTCTCAAAACAGAACATGCTTTCATGTAGATAGGCTAGAGGCTACTTTCAGAACAGAGCAATTAACCACTCACTCTATGTATGTCTCTACTCTCAGAGAAAGACACTTTCAGAACAGACCATGCTTCCATTCCATGTAGATAGGCTAGAGACTACTTTCAGAACAGAGCAATTAACCACTCTCTGTCTCTACATACGACAACATTCAAAATCTAGCTAGCTAGGCTATATTACTTGTTCTTGCAGAATGACTAAACCCAACCTCCTCTAATAATTAGGAGATCATCTTGTTCATTCATCGCTAGTAGATAATTAGCCATGTACAGCTGCTAGCTAGAGACTTTGAAATTATCCACTCTACTCTCAGAACAGAGAGAGACTTTCAGAACATAGCATGCTTCCATTTCCATTTCCATGTAGTACTTAGATTGGACATAAAAGAGCAATAAGCAAGGTGATACTAGAGAGATGTAGCTAGAGGGGAGGGGAGGGGAGCCATACCATGTGGGGGTTAAGTTGAGATATGTGGGTTGAGTTCAGAATGTCTGTAACTTCACCAAGTTTTGCTATGACATGGGATGGCTGCCCAAGATGTTGGAACCCCAGATCTGCAGTTGTGGGTACGGTGGAATCAGGAGGCCCTCCCCGGGACCTGGAGCTGGACAACACCTCCTACCCCGCATTCTCACATCAAAAGACGATTCCTCCTTGTGCTGCTGCTGAGCCACGGGCACCGGCACTACGGTCCTGTTACGTGGTACCAGAAAGCTTGCTCCTTTCTGAATCGAAGAGGTTTACGCGTCGGCGGCGGAGGAAGGCCCTGCGGCAGATACATCAGAGGCTTCAAATCCTCAAGAATCGGAGGCGGGGGAAGAATCTGTCCCGGTGGCCGCGGCGGCGGCGGTTGAATCAGCTGTGCCGGTGGTGGCGGTGGCGGAAGCTGCTTGAAACTCAAAGAACTAAGAATCGGCGACGGCGGTGGTGGCGGCGATAAAGGCAGCGGAACGGGCGTCCCAAGACTCGAACGGTACCGGGGCCGCTTGTGCGGCGGCTCAATTCCTCTTGCTCGTGGAGCCTAGCCAGGGCGGGCTTCTTGCAGTTCTTGGCGTCTCTCGCTACAGGATCTTGGAGTATCCGGAGCCGGAGGAGATGGCGGCGCCGGCAGCGTACACCAGCCGCTGGAAGGCGAACCAGCCAGCCAAGGAGACCCTTGTACAGGCACCGGCGGCGGCGGAAAGATCGCCGGGGGCTGGTTGTGGCGCTGGTCATGATTAGGACGAGATGCAGACACATACGAACGCTTCATCCACGGCGGTGGGCCGACGGGATACGGAGGCGAACCCTTCATGGTTACTTGGTGCTGGCCGTGCCGAGCCCGAGCGGCGACCGGTCGGGGAGGGACAGGGAGGAGCAGGGTCGATCCAATGAAATATTTGGGCCCGGGGCAAACATAATAAATACATTATTTACTAAATATATATACTTATTTAAATATGATATTTAGCATGTTATAGTGTTAAAATTATAATTTTATTTTGTTAGCATAATTTAACCAGATGATAGTGTTAATAAATATCAATTATGGTGTTTTATGTTTTTATTTAATATCATAGACGGATGATTAGTTGTATTTTGTAAGAAAACTTCGAAATTAGAATTATTTTTCTATAATACATAATTTATACGATTTTATGAAAAATAGTTACAAAGAGTAGGATTCAACAAATATTAAAATAGTAGTTTCTAGTATGTGATTAGGTAAGAATAGATATAGAAAGTTTTAGAATATAAACTGGGTGAATGATATTATTCTGTAATATTTTTTTGGTTAAATTTATCTAGCACGCGTATTTTGTTCTACCTTCGTTCCAAACTAGATGACTTCCATTTGTCATCTAATTTGGAACGGATGGAGTACGTTGTATTGAAACAAAATGATTAGTGTAATCATCTGTAAGGCCCGATATGCGGTATTGTTCCAGATCTAGATGTTTTCATCCAGATCCGGGGACGAAGCACATATCGGTCCCACCGCGACATATGACAAAGCCATATGCCCCGGATTTCCAACATGATATCACAACATTACAGATACAAGGATACAACATATCATACAATCGGTATACAACTGCCTTAATACAATACAAAAGCGGAAGATACATGTCTGGGTACAGACTATAAGCAAATGCCTAGTGGCAAAGAGAAAAACATCGATCCCCATAACCACACGGGTCCAGGCCCTCCGCCGGGATCCGTCTAACTAGTCGTCGTCGAGTCTCCGCGTGAAACGTCGATCACCATACCTGTTGTTGATCAAGAACCCTGAAAAGAGTTTGGGGGTAGTATCATGAGTACAGAAGTACTCAGCATTCAACTGTAGTGGTCATCTGACCCAGCAAGGACTTCATCACTCGTCATTCTAGGACAACTAGTAGTTTACGGTAAGGACGGGGTAAGTGGTGAGGTTGCTGCCGCACTAGCATTTATGAAGTGGCTAACGATCTAGAGAGTAAGGTAAGAAGCCAAGCATTCGATGAGGAATCGCCTCCAACAAGTCTTGTTATCAACTACTTACGCAAACATAACACCTATCCTATCCTTGTCCTCTTCTTCGCATCCCGACGAAAAAGAAGCAGTCAAGGCACGCACACACGTTGATCAAGTTATATTAAGATTATCTCAGTTGTTGTTGTCTATGAACAAGGAGTAGGTCTCAAGTCGTCCATAACCGTGGACACGGCTTCTCGAAAAGATTTAACCCTGCAAGGGTGTACCAACTGCCCATTACAAGGCTTCGCACGCACGTCCATCTCTCTCAGTTGCTATCACAGGCAACCATTTTATGATTTAGTTCCAAGAGATCCGAAACGACAGGTCCCTCTAGCTAACAACGAACAAATCCGGGAGGCCCCCGGTGAGTCGACATCCATCTCAGGAGCCGGCCGCGCTCTCGATCTGGTCTCAACCGTCTGTCGCAGGTTTGGATAGCCGGTTAATCACACATGGGACACCGGGTCCTCAGCCGGACAAGGTGGGCCAGCAAGGGAACTAAGTCCTCACTGGTCCAGGTTGGTTTGTAAACAACTGGCGGCCGACCAGCACACACACGGGTTCAAATGGTAAACAGCTTGGGCCATCACTAGAAATGTTTGAAGCTAGGTAGGTAAGAAAAGGGGACCCCATAAAATCCCACACGTGGTTAGGCACGCTCAGTCTTAAAAACCAATACCCGGAACTCGGATCCTAGATGACTCGACATAATAATTGATATCATTGAAATATCTATAAGCATATGTTCCCCTCTCATAATAATTTTCAGTGGGATCATGAATAAACTCAATAATATAAGTATCACATAAAACTTTCTTATCATGATCCACAAGCATAGAAATTTTATTACTCTCCAGATAAGCGAAATCCTTCTCATTAGTAATAGTGGGAGCAAACTCAACAAAATAGCTATCACATGAATCATTATTATCATGATTCACTTGCAAACATTTATTCTTTATATCATAAGTGTCATCACAATAATCATCATAGATAGAAGGCAAAGTATCATCAAAATAAATTTCCTCATCAAAACTTAGGGGGCTAAAAGATCATCTTCATAAAACGTAGCATCCCCAAGCTTATAACTTTGCATATCATTAGCATCAAAGGTATTCAAAGAAGACATACTAGTAACATTGCTACTAACATGAGTGTTGTGCAAATAATGAAGCTCCATAGGCTTTTTGATTTTATCTTCAAACACTTCATGTCCCAACTCAAGGTAGAGCTCATAAAGCTCTCTCGTAATATTTTTGTTGTTTTCCATAAGCCTAACTAGCGAAAATAAAAACAAGAAACGAAGAGATTTAATTAAAAGATCTAAAGATATACATTCAATGCTTACCTCCCCGGCAACGGCGCCAGAAATAGCTTGATGTCTACGCACGCTTCTATTCTTGTAGACTATGTTGGGCCTCCAAGCCCAGAGGTTTGTAGGACAACATCAATTTCCCTCAAGTGGATGACCTAAGGTTTATCGAACTCAGGGAAGTAGAGGTGGAAGATGGTCTCTCTCAAGCAACCCTGCAATTAAGATACAAGAAGTCTCTTGTGTCCCCAACACACCTAATACAACTAGGAGTTGTATAGGTGCACTAGTTCGTCGAAGAGATGGTAAAATACGAGTGATAGGTGTGGCAAAGTAAGGTAATATAAATCTGTAATAAAAAGTGCAGCAAGCAAACATGTGACAAAAATGAGCACAAACGGTGTAACAATGATGGAAACCAGGCCTGGGCTTCATACTTTCACTAGTGGCAACTCCCAACAACATTAACATAGTCTAATCACATGATATTTCCCATAAAACATGCAATGGAGACGCACTCGGAGGTCATTCCTTTGTGGTCAAGAGAGGACGAGAATTATGTAGGGCTACAAAAGCACACCTCAGAGTTCATAGTTCTCAATCTATGGATTTCCCAATGTCACCGCGGCCATCCAAAGAGAGTACCACAATCACCACAACATATCTCATGGATAGTCAAAGACAAGCACCAAGAGACTCTCAATCTTCAATCAACACACAAAAGCGGAAATCACTCATGATAATATTCTTCTAACCCATGTCCAATAGACCGCCGTCACCATGGTCTCGGGGATTATACTAGATAAGATCCAGTGAGTACATCAATCCAATACATAGAGGAAGGGGAAATATCATGGGATCACCCTAGATTAACATAGCCTATGATCACAACGAAGATCACATCATGGGATAGAGAATTGACCACATAGCTACTGGTAGAAACCTTAGCCCCGAGGAGGGACTACTCCCGCATCATGGAGGGAGGAAGCAACGTCGATGGAGATGAATCCGGGGGCACTTCCCCGTCCCGGCAGGGTGCCGGCACAGGAATTCTGGTCCCAGGGTCTGGAATCAGGGTTTTTGCGATGGGAGAATAAATAGGAGCCAAAGGGGGGCACCGGGGGGCACCAGTCGCCCACGAGGCCACCCGGCGCGGCCAAGCCCTAGGCCACGCCCACTGGCCGCCTAGGCACCAGGTGGGGCCCCTCTAGCCCTTCTTCGGTGAATCCGAAAACTTCCAGAATGCTGATTTTTTTATCTGATTTTCCCGAATTTTTGGATCACTTTTAATATGGGGGAAACCTGAAATAGAAAAATAACAGAAAACAGGAACTGGCACTGGGGTACACTGAGTTAATAAGTTAGTCCAAATATGATCAAAAGTGTATGAAAGTGTATCTAGATCGTAGCAATATCACACAAAACATGCATGGAGCAAGCATAAATTATAGATACGTTTGGGACGTATCACCCGCCAGTGCCGCTCTTACCAAGCCGCGTTGCGCTCCTGACTTCCTTGCACCCGCGGCTCCTCGGCGACTACCTCGACACCGGCTACCCCGACTCGACATCAACCACGACATTTCTCGCACGACTACCTCGACTACGGCTTCACCACCCTACGCTCTCGGCTACTTTGACAACGACACAAAGGGCCACCACCTCGCCTGAGCACTCATCGGCTTCCTCTACAGTCCAAGCTCCGCGTCGCGACACCGTCCACGACACTCCCGCTCGGACTGCGGGGGAGTGTCAGCCTTCTGGGGTCCACTTCGGTTTATCTCCAGTCTGATCGTCCGCGACGTTCCAGTTGTTCACGACGCTACCGCTACGACTGCGCGGGGGGGGGGGGGGGGTGTTAGAGATATATTCCGTTTACGTATAAACGGATAGTCTAGGATAGAGATAGGACTCTCGTGTCTTGTCTTGCACTCCAAGATAACCCCTTGTACGCTTATATAAACTTGCCCATAAGGCTCAATACAACATCCATCGACTCCACCAATCCTTCTCTGTCCTTCTACAATAGAGAAACAACAGAGAAGTTATTAACAAATATTTACAAATGGAAAGTACAATTAGCACGATTTGATGGTTTGATTTGTTTGGCTGTCCCTATTTCTGTACCTCTCCAAAGTTTTATCCTCTGCCATCTCTCATTTTCTAAGTTGATCACTGCTCAAAAAGCATTATACTCCTACTTCATGCCATGCATGTACAATAGTACCTAGAACTTAAATACTAGGAAGATATGATCTTAACAGAACAATTAATATAGTGTTACAAATAGGAGTCCCGGGCTACTCGCTGTGAAGCAAACAGATGTGAGAATGGCAAAAATAGCTCTTTAATCAATGCTCAACAAATTTGATATCGATGCAGTTTTTGGTTCTAGCCTGATGGAAAGTAACACCTCAACATTGCCATTTTCGCACTGCCCCCTGTACATTATTGAAACTTCCTAATTTGTGACTGTACATGGAAGGAGCGTCCTCTTTTTTTTAGAGAGTGGGAACACAATACAACTCATATACTCACATACATGAGCATACACTCACCCCTGTGAACACACACACGCACACTCTATCCCTATGAGCATCTTTGTAATATTGAGCCGGGATATCATCTTGAAATTAACGAAGTCACCACCTCGTCTTCGACGAAAACGTCTCTTCCCACTAAAAATGAATTGCCGGAATGCCTGGAGTAAATCCAAGAAAATGCGAACACCAATATCAAATCTGAGATTTGAACTCTGATGGGCTGGAAATACAATTGTCCCTCTAACCAACTTAACCACAAGTTGATTTGCACCTCAAACATGCAAAGATGCATGGGCGTTTTAAAAGTATATTAATTTACATTACATGCATGTGAGCAGATACAAAGCCAGAAGTGACATGGAAAGTCTATCATGCAACATGACATGTATCAATGTTTTCTTACCCACAAAAAGAAATATATCAATGTTTTATTTTTCTTATTGTGAAACCTTAGGTATAGTTTTTTGCATGATTTATCCTAGACTATATGTAAATTTTGCTATGCTCTCTTCCCTTCTGAAACTGCAAAACTCATAAATTCAACATTTTTTCTGTTAGCATTGCGGATCTCAATTTAAACAAGGAAAAGGTTACCCCTCAAGCGACTGATTTTCAGTTGCATCGTCCATAGCCTCGCATATGAGACACGTGTCCCTGTGGATGCCCAGCTGAGATTTTGCAACATGGTCCCTGTTGCAAAGGACAAGGACAACGTGAAGCGTGTGACACGTGTTTGTGTGAGAGCTCAGCATGGGATTGCAACGTGATCCATATTGTAAAAATGGGGACAACGTTGTAACGCATGTCGTTCGTGTGTGGAAGACTAGACTAGGATTTGTAACATGATTCATGCATGTTGCAAAATGAGCGGATACATCATGAGACGCATGGCGCATACCAAAACCACACTAACATGCATGAAAGCTCAATTTAAAATTGCAACATGGCGCATATTGAAATCACACAGTACGGTTATGTTGCAAAGTATGGATGCACTGACGAAAGCGAACGAAACATAAACCACACACATTGCTGTGAAAAGACGTTTCACATGAAGAATCACAGAAAAATCCTTCCGTCTCATAATGTAGTAAAACAAAAGGTTTGACTCCGTTATTTAGAAATACACACGCACGCACGCACGCACGTGGACAAACACTGACTCACACTGCTAGTAGCTCACTATGCAGCTGAATGCTGAATTGTTGATCGATGGAAGCAGGGAGCTACACGCCATGGTCGAGCTCATAACTGGTGGACGGGGCAACTCGGGTGTGTGCGGCGCTGCTGCTGGCGGTGGTCTTGACGGGGGCATGGTGGAGGGCGGCGGGGGCGCCGGGGCCGGCGCCGATGCCGTGCCTGGTGGAGGGGAAGATCATGAAGACGAAGCTGGCGAGGAACCCCGAGGCGAGCGGCATGTTGACCAGGAACTCGCGCCACTGCCGGCTCTCCCGGGGCACCAGGCACTTCTGCACGCCGGAGTCGCAGAAGGCCAGCGAGATGAACACGGCGAAGCGGAACAAGGAGTGCAGCCAGTCCCGCCACCGCATCCGCCGCGCCTCGCTCTCGCCGCCGTCCACCGGCCCCTCGGCGTCGGCGTCCGGGTTGAAGGCCGTGAAGCCCCAGGGGTGCACGAAGCCGTACCGGGTGTGGCCGCGGCCGTCGGTGACGCTGTCCGTGAAGGACAGCAGCGCGCACAGCACCCCCAGGAACAGGATCAGCGCCCACGTGAAGAACCGGTTCACCGGGAGGCACTCGCCGTGGTTCGTGAAGGACGGCGCCAGCGTCTGGAACGCCGTCGTCGTCCCCGTCGGCAGCAGACGGGCCAGGTTCGACGCCGTCGACAGCGTCTTGTCGTACAGGCTCGCGTCGCCCCCGCCTTTCGCCTTGTTGCTCGCCGCCGTTGTCTCCTTCTCCTCTCCTCCGTCGTCGATGATGTGGATGTTCTTGCGGTCGGCCATGCCGCTCGCTCTCTGCTCCTGCCTCCGGCAGCTTGCTTGCTTGCTTGAGACCAAATTTGAGAGAGGATGGATGGAAATGGAATGAGAGACTTTTAAAGAGACATTGCTATTCAAGCACCTCCCTTCCCTCCTTGATCAAACTTGCATCCACCTAACCTGTATTAATATTTACATCCAAAAATATCTTAAAATGATTAATTTAGATTAACTACATACTTAGGAAAGACCGAAAATCCATGGACCAATGTTAAAAACTTATATAATAAAAAGAACTAGCTAGTCCATAATTTCTATGTTATGCTGTTTTCCTATAAATGTATTAAACCACGCTTCCAGGAAAGGCCTTTCTAGAAATTATATGCAGTATGCCTAATATTAATACATGCATATCTATCCAATTATGTATTAATATTAAGCGACGTCGATGCCAGCGAAGGAGAAGAGATCAGGTTCGGTGCCATCATCCAGTTCCCGTGCCATCTCGCCAGGGTGCTAGATCGCCGGCTAATCGGTGCTTGGTGTTCGTGGCGTCGGAGAAGGATGGATCAAGGTCAAACTTCGGCAATTGCATGGAGGCATGTAGCCCTCGCGCCTGCTTACCGCACGATGAGGGAGCATCCCAAAACCCAAGGTACGCCTGTGGAGACGTGCGATGCACGACACGTTGGATGCGGTGCATCATCGTGCGCTAATGATGGGGAGTTCACATGTCTGACTGGTGGGCCAGGAGAGGACGACTCAATGACCAGGGACACAAAGGGAGGGCGGCTCATTGTTCGACTCCTCATTGTGTGCTTGTCTACTCCACTCATTCCCCACCTCTCTCTCCCGATGACAACCTAGACGATGGAGGTGGTCAGATCGGTCGTGTCTTCCCGGCATGGACCGATGGCGATGCTCGGGGAGATCCTTCTGCACTTGGATATGGCTGTGGAGGATGACACCAAGTTCGCCAGGATGTGCGAGATTCACTCTTGGTTTCCCCGATGCTCGGGTGATGGGGCACTTCGCGGTCGAGGCGGCGACGGCCATGATAGGCAGAGAGCGGGTCTCGGACCTGGCGGTCGGAGAGGCATGGCTGCCATTGGTGGTGGAGGATGTTTTGCGTGGGGTGGTTTTCTCCACCCATCACGGAATATGGCCCAGGTAGTGGTGCGGTCGCTGGCTTGGCCACCTTTCGGTTAGGCTGCACGCCCGACGTCGTTCTGGATTCGCTCGAATTCAGCTTGCAGTGCCGTGAATTTGGTCATGTGTGGTGTTGGGACTGCCATGACCCCTCGTGGTGGTGCTGGTGAGCTTTCATGCCATTCAACCGGTTCGTTCAGAGGTGTATTATCAATTGTGGTGAAAGCCATGCTCCTTTGGAGCCGGCGACGGTGACGCCCGTGGGCGCCACTAACCTTCCTGAAGTTGTTGTTGGCATATTGTTAATCACTGTGTTGTCGTCTTGTTGTGGGTATATGCTCAAACTCTAGGTAAAAACCTTGCATCGGCCTTGTTAATGTTGATGGTAGCAGCGTCTATGGACGTCGCTTCCCTCGCAAGAGGTGTCGTCATGGAGCTCCAGCATCCTCAGTTATTTGTTATGGAGTCTTCTGGTGAAAATCTAAAATCAGGCTTACCGGATCGGGTTGACGGTGTTGTGTCCTCACATCACTACCTTCTTGGAGGCGTCACCTTGGGCACCCTAATGACGACTTTCGTTCTTCTTGTTGTTTGGTTGCTGAGCCAGGTGGTGGTGTTCTGTGGGGGTCGGCGGTGTTGCCTTTGTTGCACCACGGCAGCCTCTTTTTCCCCTTGTGAAGGTGTCTCGTCCTTTGCTCTGCATGCTCAAGAACCTCCCGTGGCTACTATTGTGTTGCAAGAGCTTAGTGCTTTTGGTGTTGTTTCAACTCATCTTTGCTCTCTGATGGCGCAGAAAGCCTCCTCAATTGGTTAATAATCCTGTTTCCCGTGGCGGAGACCCGGTCAAGGTTCGTGTTGTTTGCACTCGTTGATTTATGGGTGTTCTTGAGTAGCGTCGTGGGGCTCAGATGGGCACACCAGGGGTTCGTTAGGCCTCCTGTAACGTTCTGGTAATGTGATCCTTTGATGACATCCCACATCTACTTGTGTCTTTCATGTGGTGGTTCTTTGGTATGCTAGCTACGTGAGCCTTATCTCGGGCGTACCTTTTTCTGTCTTTTTTCTGCTACTTGTATGGTTTTCAGCTCGATTTTCTTTATAAATGGGTCAATTTGATGAGGTTTTCGATCTGGTTTTCTTTATAAACTGGATCAACCAAAGCCTAGGAGGTAATTTTCAGGTGTTTGGCTGCTTTTGAGCAATATATTAAGGGTGGAAGAACCCTCCCTCGATGTTTCCTCAGAAAAAGAAAATAGGCTTTCAACTAGACCTGGGCATAAAAAACCCGGCCTAACCATGCCCATGAGCGGGGCTCGGACCTGATTTTTAGGCCCGAAGGCTACGTCGCGATTTAGGAAAGGCCGGATCCAAGGCCTAAGGCCCAACGTCGTTTTATGCACTGATGGGCCGGGCTCGGGCCTGAAATCTAAGCCTGACGGTCTAACCGGGCCGGGCCGAAAAGTGCCAGCTTTCAACCCGTAGGGAGCTTAGCGATATACTACTCCGCAGAAGATTAGCCTGTCCCTAATTTAATGTTTAATCTTGTTTCTCTTGAATGAAATTAAAAAAAGGCTATAATCTAATCCAGTGGTGCACGAATATCGAATATGATGGTTAACTTATGATTGACCAACCCTAACAAAAGCTGATGATTAACCGTGTGGGCCCACCGGTCGGTCGTGCCTACCGCACCTCCCATAACATAATCTAATCTAATCTAAACTAATCCAGCTCACAACTGGAGTAGTAATATTCCCAAAGCTTCTTTAGCCGCCGCTACAAGGCAAGGCCAGACCTGTCAGCCGTCCAGCTTCTCTCTCTGTTTGTCTCCTCCCTCGCCGCCGTCTCTCCTCGCCGCGCCGCGCCGCCCAGCCCCGCCCCGCCGGCCGCCGCCATGAACAACCTACTAACCGTAAGTCCCCTCTCCCCTCTGAGCCCTCCCCCATGCCCCTCCCGTGATCTCTTCACGCTCAGCTGCTTCGCCGAGATCCACCACACCAGCTCCAGATCTGGCCTTCAAATCCCTCAAAATCGCTCTTTTTGCAGCCAAGCAACCGTTTGCTTCTTCCGATTTTAGTTTTTCCCTCCCAAGCTCTGCGCTTTCTCTTACTTAGGTTGAAAACACTGACTGGATGGAGTAAAATCATGCTCACAGTTTCAGTCATTCACTCTCATTAGGTTTTTGAAAACAACATCACATTAGTTAATTCAAACACTCAAATTTACTTCTTCTGCTCGCCAATTTCTGTGCTGCAAGACCTTGACAATGCTCTTTCTTCCTTCCTTTCGGCATTACATACATACATACATACATGGTCGCTATCAATTTACAAAACCAGTCCATCTCTGATTTTGAAAGTGACAGCAGCTCAAATACCCTTTCTTTTTTTCACCCCGCAGTTTATCTATCTCCTCTGCTAGCAATATATTATAAGCTTGTAAACGCTCTGATTTTGAAAGTGACTGCAGCTCAAATACCCTTTTTTATTACCCCCCAGTTTATTAATGACAGACAAACCAATGAAGTACTGTAAGCTTAATAATGCTGCTATTTTGGGGCTACTAGTTATAATGTCAATGCTTAATTTCAGCAACAATCATACTGTATTAGTTTTAGCTGATGAAAGTAGCACAATTGGCTTGTCAGATTGTATTCTTCTCAATGTTCCGATTTTGCAGGATTCCTTTGAGCTTCCCCGCCGGGATTCCTCAAGAGATGGGGATGTTGAAATGGGAATGCATCAGCCTGATGCTTCTGATAATCTAAAAGGCTTCTTGAAGAAGGTGCTGCTGCTGCTGTTTACCAAACTCTTTTTAGCTACTAGTCTTGTTACTTATTTCTCCATTTTTGCACTTCACATTCACGATGCTTTCATGCATACACAGGTTGATGGAATCGAGAGCCTAATAGCTAAGCTCACGAGTCTCTTGACTAAGCTCCAGGTCCATTCATCATCTCCCATTCTAACTAATTTCCTTATTTCTCTTTCTACTTCTTATCTTTCTTATGTTTGCTTGCAGACTGCAAATGAGGAATCAAAAGCGGTTACAAAAGCAAGCGCCATGAAAGGTGACAATTCGTCTTTAGCACAGCCAAACCTTATCTGGAATGAGTTGAAAATTTCACTATACTTATACTCACGCACGGCAATACATTTTTGTAGCAATTAAGCAGCGAATGGAGAAAGATATTGATGAAGTGGGGAAAATTGCTCGTATGGCAAAATCAAAATTTGATGAACTGGAAAAAGATGTATGTTTTCACTTGACCTTGCTCGTATATGTCTGTTATTCTTTCCTACCCGCATCTGCATAAATTAAAATATGGACATGCTGCTTATGGCTTGCTGCTTGCCCCTGTGCTACAGAACTTATCTAACAGGCAGAAACCTGGATGCGGGAAGGGGTCTGCGGTAGATCGATCAAGGGAACAGACTACCGGGTAAACTAAATTTACTGTCAATTTGTGTTTCCAGTCTCTCGCCTGCATCAATTACTCGTGTTGTTCACTGTGCTTACTCATCTATCTCTACAGAGCAGTAAAAAAGAAATTGAAGGAACGGATGGACGATTTTCAGGTATTGTTTTCCTCTAACTGGAATATCCAAATTGACATGTATGTGATGAGTTTTCCTCTTCTGTCTCTGAATAAATGTTCCCTCTAATGCCTAATAATCTTTTCTTTAGATACACACAGAAAAGTTTAAACTGGTTCATATTTCTATTTACTACTCCGGCTCCTCATAGAGCAGCAGGGAGAAACCACTCTGCTTTCCCATGTCTATGAGCCATCCAGGCATTCAGCTATAGGAATTCTGAACATCTACCTTTTCATAAGAGGTGGAAGTGGCTTCGTTGATGCTTATATGTTCTAAATAAAAAGTGAAAGAAAGATACTAGTGAACTAATTTTCTTTTGCAAATTGTCCTCTTTCCGACTTTCAGTAACTTTACAAGAATGTTTCTTAGCCATTATGATAGATTGACAGTATGCTATCAGCCTGAAGATGGGATAATATAATGTAATTTCGCAACCATGTGAGTGATACGGCGTTGTTACCCTCTTATGCAGGTATTGAGAGAATCAATCCGGCAGGAGTACCGCGAAGTTGTTGAAAGAAGGGTATTTACTGTAACTGGTAATCGCCCTGATGAAGAGGTATAGTTGCAATATTTTTTTTCCCATGGTTACAAATTTGTGCTTTGATTTGCGATCTTTTTCCCCCTTCTATTGTTTATCTTACAGTGTGCCTCCTTTGTTACTTTGGAACCTGCAGACAATTGACGATTTAATCGAGACAGGGAGAAGCGAGCAAATTTTCAAAGATGCAGTTCAGCAGCAGGGGAGAGGCCAGGTATATATGAGTTATAACTTGGTCATTGTTTGGACACTTCTGGGAAAATGCATTGAAATCTCACCAGGATAAATTTCCATGCTGCAGATATTGGATACAGTTGCTGAGATACAGGAGCGGCATGATGCTGTAAGGGATCTAGAGAGGAAGCTTCTGGAGTTGCAGCAGGTTACTACCTTTCATTTGCATAAGCTCTTGTACAAAAAAAATTATAGCCGGCACCATGCATATGTGAATAGAAGGCATTATTTCCTGGGTTTTGGCTTGTAGATATTCCTGGACATGGCAGTATTGGTTGAGGCTCAAGGTGACATGATCAACCACATAGAGACACATGTAAGGCGACTTGTGTGAAGAGAGCTTATTATTCTAAATAGACATGACCTTAACCTAACCGATTTTATAAAGCAAGCTAACGCAATGTTGCCACTGTGATGCAAGGTTTCGAATGCCACCAACCACATACAGGATGGCGTGGGCGCTCTCCAGAAAGCGAAGAAGCTGCAGAAGAACTCGAGAAAGTGGATGTGCTACGCCATCATGCTTCTGCTGGTGGTAGTGGTCATCATCGTGGTCGCGGTTATCCAGCCATGGAAGAAGTAACCCTTGAGCACGACCTGAAAGTGCAACCCAACATCTCGGTCGGCGGAATATGAATATATACATACTAGTGTTTTTTTTCTCTGTTTGTGCAATCTGTGTAGTTCTGTGACCGATTCACGGTCTTTCTTGTACTTTCGCTGCTGTATGGCTTATGTTGAACAAACCAGACAAGCCCATATTGTTTGCCCATATACTGGAGGCTGCTGGTATTCATTTGTGTTTGGTGTGCTCCAACTACCTATTTCAGTGGTGAAATGAAATGTGCTTGTTCCTGAATCCATTTATTGCAGCTTTGTGCACCATACTAACACTGTAAGAATGTTTTTGCTGTTTGTTGCTTGATCTAAAGCTCATTCATCTTGCCCCTCAAACAAACAAACAAACAAAAAGAAACTCAAATCATCCTAGGTCTGATCGTCACAGAGGCATCACATACACGACATTTGAGTGATTTGTAGAGTATAGCTAAGGGTTTGGCACTTAAGTCCATCAGGAGAAGCGCTCTGGATCTTGCAAGAGCAGTTGGCTCCTAACATCATTGAAGGAGAATGTTAAGATGGTGGTGTATGTCAGTTAGGAGCACCTCGGCGCCATTGGTGTTGCAACGCCAGATGATCGGACACTCGAAGAATGAGACGAGTACATAGATTAAGTCCTGATAGGTATGAATGAATCTTCAGCTTGGATGGGCCAGAGTTCCATGGAAGATCTTGGTCTCATTCATATCCTATCTATTATGTATATATACATCCATGGAGATGGACCAAGAAGACGCGACCCACATCACAACCCAATGTTATCCTTGTCTTGAAGCCTACACCCCAGTGCTGTCATGCTACTCCTGCATTCCAGTTTAGCTACTAGAACATTGCATTGCTCTTTGTACAACACATCATTTGTTCATTTTGTTATTTTTCTTAGAGCAAATTCTCTTTGGGCTCCCAAAATCGACCTCACAGTCACAAACATCCTCACAATTTTACTTTTTAGGGGTATCCTCGCAATTTTACATTTTTTGGAGTATAATCCCTTGCTTTATTGATTGATTGTCACCACAAGGGGGATACAAGCAACTATTTGGGTTATTCGTCTATCGTAATCTGTGGACTTAGGATCTGATGAGAACATCCCTACTAATGCATGTCGTAAAGGCCTTTCTCTTGATGATGATCTGCTATTTTGAGATATCATCATTGCCTCTGATTGCAGGCCAATAAACCAAGAGATAGAAAAAGGAGAAGGTGGAGTGCATGTACCAATCATTAAGTAATTCTAGCTAGGAAATACACTATTTGAATTTGTACTTTTTCTTTTGTTGGTAGAACTGGCAACTCTGATGCTTAGCCACTCTTTAGATCCAGGGTGGCATGTCTGGCTAGGACAACCCCATGATCCTCACAATTTTACCTTTTTTAGGTTACCTCACATTTTTACTGGGATAGAGCTTACCGCCTTTTTTGAGAAGTTTTTTTTAAACAATCTCGCGAAGCTTTTATTAAGTCGTCACAATGTTTACTGGGACGAAATTAAGATTACCGGCTTGGCCTAACCAGACATGGCGACCATACCATAAAGAGAGAGAGTGCTTTGCTAGATTGTGAGGCTCCACATTTGAGCTCCTGAATTCATGACTAATGCTACAACAAGTAAACAATTGTTATTTATCTAACATTTCATGCATGATAGCCCCGTAGCTCGGCCTTGTTGTTCCTTATGTCGTCGAGTACCATATTACAATTAGAGGTGATGAAGATACTACTAGTGTGCAGGTCATCAGCAAGCGACATGCCCTCCCCGATTGCCATAGCTTCTAAAGTTGATGCGTTCGAGATTCCTCGAATTACCACTATTGATGCACCGATGAAAGTATTGTTAAAATCTCTACAAAACAACACCAACTTGACCATAATTGCCTTTCATGGATGCTGCAACGTCGACATTGATCTTAGACATCCCCAGTGGCGATGCAATCCAACATGGTCGGGGAGCTTGCGTCATCGAGACTCGACCATGGGATCTTGACGGTTATGACACTTCTGTCAGATAGGTAGCATACCAAAGCAATTTGTGGGCATAGAGCTCTGATAAATATCCTAAAAAATAACTTTCCTTCTCGCCGCCCATATTGCCCATAGAGTTACTTCCATGAGAATGAACTGATTTTTTGTTAGGCTGTCATGCATATCGAAGATCCAGTGTTTTCCATTTCCTTCCTGATAAGTGCACATAATCTCCACCAGCTCAGCATTTGATAAGTCCCATATGCAGCTCGCCATAGTAAACTTGAACAGGGCCAAGTTAGAAATTTTGATGTCCCTAGAACCAAGGACACCCATGTACTTTGTCTTAACCATTACATCCCAGGATACCCAGCAGGGTTTCCTCTTTCCATTCTTGCATCCCCACCAGAATTTCGTATTGTAGAGGTAACCGATTCACAAAGTCCTCTAGGTAGTTTGAAGCACGACATAGAGTAAAGCGGGATGGCCTGAGCAACTAATTTTACAAGGACTTCCTTTCCTGCAAATGATAAAAGTTTCTCTATCCAACCTTTAACTTTATCCCAAACTTTGTCTTTCAGATACTTAAAGGGTCCCATTTTTCGACCGTCCCATATCAGTTGTCATGCCAAGATATCTGTGACCGAGAGATTCACTATGCACATTTAGAATCACCTTAACAGACTCACGAATTGTTTGCGAGCACCCTTTGTTGAAAAATATAGAGGACTTATCATGATTGATCCTCTGTCCCGATGCCATGCAATAGTTGTTCAAAAGGTTTGAAACCAAAAGAGCCCCATTATCACTCGACTTAAAAAGAAGCATGATATCATCAACAAAAAGGAGGTGGTTCACAAATGGAGCTATGGGTGCCACCTTTACTTCTCCCAACTCTGATGATTGATAAATGTGTTTCAGGAGGCACGAAAGGCCCTATACTATAATTAAGAAGAAATATGGGGAGATTGGATCTCCCTGTTTGATACCCCTGCTGGGTTTAAATTGATCAAGTTTCTCGTCATTAAAGAGCACTGAGAAAGATATAGAAGTCACCATGGACATAATATTTTTTACCAATCCAGAAGAGAAACCCGGATTCATCATTATAGCCTTTAGATAAGCCCATTCAAGCATGTCATAAGCCTTCATCATGTCCAATTTTAGCACACAGTAGCTATTAGCCTTTGTCTTGCTTTGCTTCATAAAATGCAAGCAATCATGCACACACATGATATTATCAGTAATAATCCTTTCAGGCACAACAATAGATTGTTTGTCAGAAATAATATCGGGCAAAATCACCTTAAGCCTGTTAGCTGGCACCTTAGAAGCAATCTTGTAGAGTACGTTGCAAAGGATAATGGATCTGAATTGTGATAAGAGAGTCGGGTTTGTTATATTTGAAATAAGGACAAGAGCGGTATCATTTATACTTTCCGGGCTCTCCTCTCCCCGGATAATTTTAAGCACCACATTAGTGACCTCATCTCCACAAATATCCTAATGACGTTGATAGAAGTGTGCCGGGAAACCGATCAAACCCGGTGCTTGTTTTTTGGAAAACGATTAGTTTCTACCGGCTGATTTTCTGGCATCGTAAGCCTCCTTCTGTGTTCGACACGTGTTTCCCACAGGGTCACCCACTGCTCTTATCTTCAACGACCGCATGTTTCTTTCCATCCACTCGTTTTCTTTCCCCTCAGTCGTCTTCTACCTTTGTTTTTTTTTCTCTCCCACATCTTTCATCTCGTTCCTCTTTTTCTTGTATCTCTCTTTCGCAGTCTCGCCGTCGACCGCCGAGCTACCACACATTGGCGCCACCAGCTGCTGCAAGGACGCTGCAACCCATAGATCTCGTCGGCGACGCTTTAACCTGCAAACCTCATCAGTGGCCGACACTGCAACACAACGCAGCTCGTGGTGACCATAGCGTTGCACTCGCCAACAGTGGAAGACGCTGCAACACAACTTCGCTGGCGGCAAGTGGCCAACGGGGGCGCTGCAGATTTTGTCGCGCCGCATGATGCGCCATTTAAGCTGCATTGGAGCTTCTCCGGGGTTCATCGGTGCTGCATCGAAGCAGGGAAAGTTGTCGTGATTGAATGGTGATCGGCGTATCGGAAGGCTGGCTAGGTGGATGATTTCTTAGAGAAAATTCGCCCCCCCCCCTTTTTTTTTGAGAAGTGATAGAGCTTACTGCGTGGGCCTCGTCCCGCGCGTGCGGCGTGGGCCTGCCTGCCGCGAGAGGAAGGTTTGGTGGGCCGAAAAGACATGGAGGTCCAGTGCCACCGGTTTCCTTCCACTGGGCGTCCCGATCCATTTCCGAGATCCGCCTAGGTTTGCTGCGCCGCCGTCCGCCGCGCCTCCGACCTCCTCCTCTCCGCCGCCTCCGCCGCTGCTCGCCTCGAAGGTGCTCCCTCTTCCCTCTGTGCAATTCTTCCATCTTTCCCTGCGGAACGGCCGGATCATGCTCGCATACTTACCCCACTCCGTCGGCGGGCGCATAGATCTCATCTTTCTTCCTTTCTCCGTGGACTGCTCCAGGAACGGACCTGTACTGTACATACATGGCTTGGGCATAATTGACTATGTAGTTTTTCTTTCCTGTTCTCTTATAGTTTTACTGCTAAATAAACAGGCGGTGTATTATCCTTTGTGTAAGCCATAAGCCTGGCTGACATGGGAGTGTCTAAAGGTCTTTTTTTTTTTCCACCACATGTTTAGTTTCTTAGCAGCAAACTGGAGCCAAACTTCAGAATCCAAAACTACTTTGCCATTGTAGATTCTTCCATAACCACCACGAAACAGCCGCATGGTTAGTCAGAGGCATAAAACCACACGCCCTCCCTTTTAAGCATAGCGCATTTGGCCTTGTGTTTGCAGTGGAGCAGCTTCTGCAGCACACTCGTCAAAGCACCCGTTCATTCCTGTGTTTTTATGACTCTAATCCCACGGAGCTATGTGTTTTCTGCATCCTTGTGCTTTTGTAAGGACAATTGGTTCCATCCCAAAGCGATTTTGAATGCTGAATTCCTGGATAACCATTCAAGTGCTCGCTTTGGTTTGCTGCTCGACAGGCAGTTCGTTCGAAGTTAATCCTGCTTTTAGTTTCAGACTCAAAGCCTTAGCAGCACAAGTTTAGGGATGTACTTACTATGAGTCCGCTCCTAGGACGGCTGCATTTTCTCACCGCTGAAATCTGTACATTTGTATGCTGCCCTGACTAGCTCGTCGGTTTTATGTTGGAAGGGTGGCTCCACAGGACTAACAACATATCAGAACTAAGGTAGCAGAGGGCTTCTGGGCACTCACTTATAGGCTGACACTCCGGGTTAGTAAAAGTAGAGCAACATAACGTAAAAACTGATCAGCATGGAAAGCACAATAGGGCGTGATGCATGAGTATAATTTGTTATTTCTCCATGCTACAGTATTAGTATCTATAATTAATTGAGAAAATCAATCCTGATATTGACTGCAGTTAAATTCTTGCAGACAGGCAAGATGGCTCTCTCATCAGTTTTCAGGAGAGTCAACATCAAAGAATTGATCTCAAGTGTTCCAGTGTACACTAGCTCAGCAGGTGATGATCTTAGGCTTTAGCAAGCTTGTGACATGGAAGTTGGAATTTCTATCTTGTTACCTTTTCTGAACAGAAAAGTGGCCTTACTTTTTCTACGCGTACTTGTGATTCCAGAGGCATCAGGCGGTTTGGGCTTGGTTTTAAGGCGCTGGGCCACAAAAAAGACTGCTGGGTCAACGAAGAATGGGCGCGACTCTAACCCCAAGTATCTGGGTGTTAAGAAATTTGGCGGAGAGGTACCTACCTAGCACGTTTATGGTTTGTATGTTTCTTGTTGTCTATGGCCATGAACAAGATTAGATGAATAATACGTAATTTCTTAAATGATGCGAAACACTTACCATGGGCTTATTTACTACTTTTTGCAGAAAGTGGAACCAGGTAACATCATCGTGCGGCAAAGGGGCACCCGGTTCCATCCGGGGAACTACGTTGGCATGGGGAAGGATCACACCCTCTTCAGCCTGAAGGAAGGCCACGTGCGGTTCGAGCGGAACAAGCTTACCGGCAGGAAATGGATCCATGTGGAACCGGTAGACGGGCACACCCTCCACCCTGTTTATGCGGCCGACGGTGCAGCTGACATGGAGCCACTGTGAATGGTATGTGCACAAGTGGGTTACAGTAACAAGTCGCCGATAATAGCTTCCTTCCTTCCTTCCTTGGGATGTGGGGATGGGATGGCTGTGTTGTTTTGCTCTGACGTTGATAACTGAACTTGTTCCAATGAAAGAAGATGTCATTTATCTAGGGTAGGATCTATGGTGGCAATAAAAGATGGGTTACTGTAATTGATTGTGTTGATTGTTTGGTATCTATTCTGCACAAGGGAGTGGGAAGTTACTTGTGTAGTAGACTATGTATTCTGTTCTGATGCGCGGCTTTTGTGGGAAATCAAGCTCCTGTTGCTGTTGGTCTTTTATACGTATTCTGGAAGCTGTTGGTTGTGATTCACTCACTCACTTACTCTAGTTGCTGGCCAAAATGCTCATCTGCCTCCTTGTTTGGTTGAAGACTGTAACACTTTTTTTTTTGATGAGCTAACCATGGTTTATTCATGAACAGGGAGGGATACACTCGTGTGGCTCCAACAGCCACAAATGCCTACCCAAAGCCAAATGGCTAAGTTGTGAGCATCGACATTTGAAAATCTAGACTAAAATAACTCTTAAGTCTTGAGCTTTCACGCTCTCTCTCATCTGATCTAAATTGTCAACATCGGATTTTAGTGCAACTATAAGGTTTTCATGTGAAAAAGTGACAGTGCATCGGTTGTATTGTTATCCGGAGCGACTGTATCGGTCACTCCTGAAAGCTTCTTCGTTTTTTTTTTGAGGTTTTGAAAGCTTCTTCGTGCCTGAGAGAATGGGCCGACGAAATGTCCGCCCACGACGATGCTGGGGCATACGCGGGCCGGGCCACGGTGGGCCCAGAAGACATGGAGGGAGGCCCGGTACGCGCGACCGTTACAAGTTTTGGCAGTTTCAAGTACTATTCACCTATTTCCTTCCATCCGAGATCTCTCTCTCTCTCTCTCTTTCCCCCCTCCCACACCGATCGTCGCCACACTCTCAGACCCCGGACCCAGAGCGCCTAGGGTTTCCACCGCCGCCGTCCGCCGCTCCCCCGACCTCGTCTGCCGCTCCCCACCGCCGCCCCGTCGCCCCTCTCCAAGGTTTTCCCTCCCACCCCCTCCTCCTCCTCCTCCTCAGTCCGCTCCGCTATACTACAATTCTTCGATCTGGTAACACCCGACTGATGAATCGGACTAGTGCGTGCTCCCAATTCCTTCATCTGCTACGATTATTACTACTACATGGGAAACCGCCAGATCATGCTCGCATACATAAATCTCCCTGCCCTGCCCCCTGCCATGTTCACTGAATTCCGCTGCCTAGATCTTTCTTCCTCTGCCAACTGCTACAGGAACGACGACGACCCTGTACATATATATGGCTAACGCAGGCAGAATTGACTTTTTCATTTTCCTACTGCATACATACTGTCGCCTGGAGCACATCAGATTAGTTGCATATATATCCAATCCAGCAGCACACCATGAGGTGTCATGATGAATGTGGCCCCTTCTTCATACATGTCACGCCTGATAAGTTTGATGCCAAGGTTTTATTTCTACTACACCAAGCACGATGCCTCTTCAGCACCATACTGGATGGACCCAACACTTGAACTACCACCACTACAGCTGAATTCAGCATCCAAAACTACTCTGCCATCGGCGTTTTTTGTTTGTTTTTCTTCTTCTGAAACCCTGAAATTGCGTGCAAGAAAAATATACACTCGTCAGGCACCCTGACCTGTGCTTTAGGGCTCTACCAACCACGGGGTTTTGTTTTTCTGTGGCCTTTTTCAAAACAATCGTTTGATGATCAAGCAATTCTGAAGAATGCATTCCTGGATCGTTATTCAAGTGTCTGCTTTGGTTCGCTTCTCAACTAGTCTGTTGGATGTAGATTAAAGCCTGCTCTTAATTACTCAAGCATTATGCTCTCCTCATTTACTCTTGGTTTGTGTCCGAAGGGAAGTTAAATGTTATGCGCATTTTTTTTACAGACTACTTTAATTTACAAGCTACTAATGGACGTGTCCATTTCTGTTTCAGATTGGCGGGAATCACCGATTCATGCATTTTTGGCGGACAATCTTCATCTGATCCTAAGTGTTGACTTTCCCTTCTGTTGTCACCAATGTCTGGCTTGCTGAATGTACGTGCTTATCCTTGTGACTGGACTACCATGCATTTACTATATATACTTTCTAATTCTGTCATTTTACTATGTTTTGTTATTATTTGTCTTGATAACTTGATGCTTTCTTCCTCGGCAGTCAAATCTTAACAGTTCCACATCGAATCTTCCTGACTCATCAGGACGACCATTTGCAACGTCCTTTTCTGGCCAATCTGGATCAGTTCAAGGTTTCCATCACTCTGGTGAGCATATGTTACACTAGCTTGGTTAGTGCATTGACATAGTGCGACATCCATTGAGTACTTATCTTTTTTATCTCTCGTCGTTTTCTGCATTTTTCAGGTTTGCACAATATTCATGGAAATTACAGTCTTCCAAATATGCCTGGATCACTTGCACAAAGGAATGCTGCGATGAGTGGCCTTCCATCCTCCGGGGTTCAACAACCTGGAGGGAGCATTTCTGGGAGATTTGCTTCAAACAACCTTCCAGTTGCCATGTCTCAGGTTCGAATGCCCACCTTTATGGAGGTTTGTGATATTATTATTTTTATAATTTTAACAGCATGAGCATGCGTGGTAGTGGATCTGCAATCTAAGGAACAATTTTGTTGGCTTAAATTAAATTGTAACATACTCTTGCTGTGGTTTCATGTGGAGGATGATGATTTTTACTGTTTTACTAATTATTATTTCTTTTGCAGATTCCTCATGCACATTCAGGTGTCAGTGGTAGGGGAATGAATGTTGGTGGAGGTCAAGCATTTAGTAGTGGCTTGAATATGGGTGGTACCATTCAAGGTTTATCCTCAAACTTGGGCACCAGTGGTAATCGGAATTCTGTTCCTGGCATGTCAGTGTCTCCAGCTTTAGGAAACTTGGGTCCACGTATTACAAGCTCCGCAGGAAATATTGTGGGCGGAGGTAACATTGGAAGAAATATGAGCTCTGGTGGATTGTCGGTACCGAGTATTTCATCACGCATCGATTTTAGTGGCAATACTGGAAGTGGAAGACTAAATGTGCAAGGATCTAACAGGATGATGAATGGCCTTATTCCGCAAGGTAGTTTATTTAACCCTATGTTGATTTTTTTTACTTATAATAGATTTATGTTAAGCTTTCACGTTTTAGCTTGAAATACTATTTTTAAGCATAACAATTGCTATGTCAATGCTCTGCTCGGAGTTTACTTACCATATCCTTTGCTTTGAGCTTTGTCCTCACCTATTGACTTATATCTTACCAAAAAGAAGTCGGGCATATGAAATAAGTGGTCAATATCCTGTATGATATTCTTTCTTTTGCATGCATATGTTGGTTGTTGGAATATATCTGCTCTTGCTTATGTTAGTGATTGTTACTGTACCTATTTCTTAACTTCGTTCTACTTTGTGATATTGCCAATTTAAATGCTACCTCCTGTCCGAATTAGTTGTCGTGGGTTATACACCACTTTGCACTATACTAGTTATCCATTCGCGACAAGTAAATGCGATCAGAGGTAGTATATTAAAGTAGCTGGGTTATGATAAAAGCTTGTTTTATATTTTATACAATCGTGATACTCTCATATGGTTTAATGATAAAGACACATACAGTGTTATTTTCTTTTGTTGAACTGCATGTTCCCACTCAGCTTGTTGTTTGCTTTTAATATCTCTTAACACCAGGATCCTCGCAACTGATCAATATGATTGGAAGTTCATACCCAACATCTGGGGGTTCATTATCCCAGAACCAAATGCAACCAGGAAATAATTCTCTAGGTTCTATGGGGATGCTACATGATGCCAGTGACATCGCTCCATTTGACATCAATGATTTTCCCCAATTGACTGGTCGACCTAATTCAGCTGGTGGTCCACAGGGACAATATGGTAAAATTGATGGAAACCATAGACATTCCCCCTTATTTTTGGAGGATTCTTTGCCAATCTCTCTAAATTGCAGGATCACTACGGAAGCAAGGAGTTGGTGTTAACTCCATTGTTCAACAAAACCAGGAGTTCAGTATTCAGAACGAAGATTTTCCAGCTTTGCCAGGATTTAAAGGTTGTTACAGTTCAATTAATTCTGGAACCTGTCTGTTGATTCAGTGAGATTGTTCTCATTATACATTCGGTGTAGTGGTGCATGATTGTTTAGTTGTGTTACTTTGTGATCTTGGAAGTTCTAATATCGGCCACATGCCTGTTATTACACAGCCCTGCTACTCTGTACTTATTGAACCTCAGTATTTGAACAGCGTAGTTGCCAACAAAATTACCATGTCATAAAATCTTCTACTCCCTCTGATCCTAAAAAAGTGTCTTGAAAAAACAACTAAGATAGTTATAGTTCATAGTGTAACTTACGACACTTTTTTAGGATCAGAGGTAGTATCTGTTATAAAGCCCATTGTTTTTTTAGTCGTGTAGTATGAATGCCGTGATCTTTTCCTCGCGTCAACGGCTGTTTATTGTTGTGTTCTCTACTTATCTTGCCACCTTGCAGTGACCTAACTCGAAGGTGCCACGCTTGTTGAAGCGAAATTTATAGCACACCATTTTTGTGAATACAATCATAGAGTTGAGAACACGAGGATGCAACAAATTCATGAGGGCCAGCAGGGCAAGACCATGCAACTGAAGTGGCTCACGGGAATGTAGAAAAATATCTCACAAATACTAATTTGGTATCGCTTTATAAGATGTACATATGCCAAATCGAGGATGCATATATGCTCCGCGTATTGGCAACAATAAAATATCATTATTATTATGTGCTGCTGAAACTGAAATTACCATGAATCATCATAATATATGGTGGCCAAACGTATGGATAAAAGGGTCTCACTGCAACATGCTTACGTGCGCCGCAATTTAGATGCCTATAAGTAACAAGCACCCCTAATTTTTGGCGAGAAATGGAATTATTCATTATTTTTGACATATGTAGGATAATAATGTTAATACATGAGATAGGTATAGAGCTCTAAAGTTAGTTAATTTTGGGGAAGATAACCAATATGTCTTCCCTGTGAGAACTCGTATAGAGAATTTATTGATAGCTTATCATGACTTTTGGATATAGATGGAAGGGCATCCTAACCCTTCATGTTTTCCATAGGTCCTACTTTTCATATAAAACATGAACTAAATGTTAGGTATGATTTGAGGCATAGCAGCTAAGCCATTGGGAGGTGGTTAAGACAATTTAATTCTGGTTCTTACAATGGTAATAATTCATTAAGCTTACCATGGCAGTAAGTTAACTATGACCCTCATGACCTACCGTGTGGACCAATATCGATCAAAAGAACATGCTGACAATTAGCTGCAGCATTTAATATCGCTTGCTGCCTAAGTTACCAATTTGGCCATCCGTGTGCATGCATTGAGTCCTCAACTTTGTGAAGCGTCTCAGACTATTTGTTTTCTTGTGCTCGCTTCGGGGCATCAAGACAGCCATACAGATGAATACAAATACACTTATGCCTTTAGGCCCAAATGTAACTATACCGTTTTTTCTCTTTAATATCTTAGTATTATTATTATAGTTTAGGCCGGCGATCCGTCTTCTAACAAAAATGTAATTTGTCCTTTGTTTGTTCAACCCTGGTGCAAATATCCTTAATGGTGCCATGTGTTTTGCATGGTTTTAATATTCCAATTTTTGGACCTATCCTTTCCACGTGCAACATGCTCAAACTTTAATGCTTCATAAACGTGCACGGAATAAAATAAGACCTTTGATAGTGTTTCTTGAGGCTATAAAATTCTTTCCTGAAGTAGATCTTTTGGCTGATTATTGCACTACCTTAATACATTCCTTTTTACTCCATTTTGCCAAGTTATGGATAATATTGACATTTTGAATTATCAGGTAGCAGTTCAGATTACGCTATGGAGTTACATCACAAGGAACAACTTCACGAGAATGTACCTGTAATGCAAGCACAACAATATCCTGTGGGTTCATGTCTCTGAACTTTGAATCCTTGTTTCTCCGAGCATTTATCTTGACACATTATGAACACTTACACAGATGTCAAGGTCAGTTGGGTTTAATTTAGGAAGTGGCTACCAACCAAATCGCCAGCAACATCAGCAGGGTGCTAACTCAGTAAGTCCTATCGAAAATCCCTTGAAACACTCATCAGACTTCAGACACTTACAATCTGCTGCATTGTCATGGTTCTGATATGTTTCTGTTTTGACATGTCATATAAAACTATGATGCACGCTTCTGGTTTACCGTTCACATTTACCCGTTAATACATAGAATAATCTTCATTTTTTTTTTTGCAGATTCAGAGCACCGGACCCCAAAATATTGGACTAAGACCACTAAACTCTCCGAGTCAAACTTCTAGTTTGGGATCATACGAGCAACTGCTCCAGCAATACCAGCAACCGCAGACTCAGTCTCCTTTCAGGTTGCAGCAGATGTCTTCAGCCACACAGTCATATGCGGATCATGGTCTAAAGCCCATTCTGGGAAGCCGAACAGCACCTGATCCATATGGCTTGTTTGGATTGCTGGGAGTTATAAGGATGAATGATCCTGATTTGTCATCTCTTGCTTTGGGAATTGATTTGACAACATTGGGTTTGAATCTGAATTCACCAGACAATCTGTACAAGACATTTGGCTCTCCATTTTCAAACGAGCCAGCAAAAGGAGATTTCGAATACACCACTCCAGCTTGTTACGTGGCTGAGAAACCCCCAGCATTACAGGTAAACCCCCGCCAATAACTGTGGCTATTTCTGTCTAATGAGATATTTTAAACCCACTTTCAAGGAAGGCCCAGAATCTTTCTTTGATGCAGCCGGTTCATTTTTATGATAAATATTTGTAACACGTTCTGTCTTGGTGCAGCCTATGCATTTTCAGAAGTTTCCGACAGTCATACTGTTTTACATATTCTACAGGTACTTTTGCTACTTGAATGTATTAGATTTGGCCATTAGTATTGGTAAATTTAATTATCTTTTGTCTTTGGTTTTCAGCATGCCGAAGGAGGAAGCTCAAATATATGCTGCCAATGAACTGTGAGTACATGGGTTCACTGGTTATCTCATTTGAATATCTCGTCGTCTTCATGTTCTGAATCTTTCACCAAGAAATGTGATCTTATTGTGCTAACATTTGATAAGGGGAGCATACTGCTATGTCTTGATCAAATTTCTAATCCTAACGAAAATTAACTTGTAACCTGTCAGATAGTGGACCAGGCCCATTGACTATCATTGATCTATCACAGAAAATAAAGTAACTTTGTGGATTTATTCATCTTCCTGGATGCGTACCGTAGCAGGGCAACAGTTGAATGTATTCATGATCCGCCTAGCTACGTGAAACTGCATGAATGTTTCCATTTCCATTTTCCTTGTTTTCTCTATCAAATATCTATATATTTTACTCGTATTATTTATTTTTAATGATTTTTTCCGCTAAGTTGCACAGTCTACATTTGGCATTGCTAGCACATGGCTTCCCTAAACAATACAGCAACAATATCTTATTTATCTTAACCCTTGCCCATGAGGATATGAACCCCCACAACCTAGTGTAACGCATCACAACTGAGCATAGCTTCAGCCAGTTTATTTTTGGCATATACTAATTCTTAGATATGTAATGCATGTGTGTTGTTTCTGTCAGATATAATCGTGGGTGGTTTTACCATAAAGAAGCGCGGCAATGGTTCACAAGAATTCCTAACATGGAGCCTCTTGTCAAAACTCCTTCATATGAACGGGGGTCTTATGCTTTCTTTGATCATGCCAACTGGGAGACAGTCCGTAAGGTACTTACATTGGGTGAATGAATATTCAGCATCCCTTATGCACTTATTGCATATGATAGTTGAGCATGTGTGTTGCTGCCTACAGGATAACTTTGTTCTCTATTATGAGCTAGTAGAGAAAAGGCCAAGTCTCCCTTCCGCCTCCCAAATTGTCAGATGAAAAATTTCTGGGTAAGGTCTCCTCCTGGCTACAAATATATGGTGGTTTTTGTTTGTGTATCGAGCAATCATCTCACTGTTGTATGCAATGCAATATAATTTTGTTTTTCAGGTACCTCCTGACTCTAGCTTTGTTGTACATGAATGGAGTGTCTTATTTCTTCTTTATAAACATTTTGAAGGGACATTGCCCTAATTTGGCAAGGTAGGTACTGTCTTTTGTACTGAACCACATACAGTAATGTCGATTGCACAGTGCTTTGGTCTGTTTGTTTATTGGCAACTTATATTAGGCAGGAAGAAATGTTCCATATGGCCATATTTAGGGAAGATTTTTTTTTGTTTAATCAAATAAAAGAAGCAAGCACCTGCAGAGGCGGTGGGCAAGCATGTTACCCATGCTGCTAACCAACCCAGCGACTGCTGTGCTCGGTTCTCATTAGGAAAGAAAAACATATTAATGCTGTAGTTTCTACTAAAAAGTGAAAACCTTGAGGGTTCGCTGTTGGCATGTAGATTTACTTCCTCCGTCCTAAAATAAGTGTCGAAGATTTGTCTAGATATGGATGTATCTAGACTTTGTTTTACATCTAGATACATCCATATCTAAACAAATTCACGACACTAATTTTGGGACGGAGGGATTACTTGACAATCCATGTTACCTGTGGGCTGTGGCTCAATTAATCAGTCGGATGCATCTTAAAGTTGTCTTGTTAATTTGAGAAATCCAAATATTGCCTACTTTCTTTTGAGAAAAGTAGCTAGTGTCTTTTGCAGTGACATGAGTGTATAAATGTAGGTTGAACAACGCTCTGATTGATTTGTTCCATGTGGCCATTTTAGGAAACATTTATTTTCCCCTATAAACACAAAAAACTTGGCCAATGGACAGTAGGACCAGGGCTTTTATTTCTTTACATATGAAATTAAAAGAAACGAGCACGTGCCGAAGCGGGGACTCGAACGTGGGTGTGCGAGTGCTTGACGCGTGCTGCCAGCCAACCGAGCACTTGTGCTTCTCGTTAAAAAAGAGGGTATGTTAATGCTGTAGTCTGTTGCTGAAAAGAAAAAACCTCATGTGTTAAATGTGAGCATGTACTTGATAATCACGCTGGTGGTGGGTGAGGTATGCAGTGGTCGATTCTTGTTAGGAAAGAATAGTTTACAATGAATATGGAAAGGAGGGATTGAAACATGTGGCTCATTTTCAGTCGTCTGTTGTGTATTTTAAAGATGTCATGTTAATTTGGCAAAACCAAATATTTCTGCTTTTGTTTTGAGAAAAACAAGAATCTGGTGTTTATTCTAATCATGCTTTGCTTGTTTTTTCTTGTTGTTGTTTTGAGGCAAAGGTTATAGTAGCTAGTACTGTGATTCGATTGATTGACCCGGTTGAGTTTTGTGTTGACAGGCTATATATATATATTTAGTGGATGAGAAAGTATGTCAGTCATGTCGATATGCGGAGAGGAGGAGGCTGCAGAAGTAAGAGGAGAAGGTCATTGTAATTATAGTTGTTATTAGGAGAAAAAGGATGGTGCCATTGGTTGGTCATTAAACTTTGTTTACCTAGCTGCTTGGTGTTTCTTACATCATGGGGAGTTTACACCCTGTCTGCAATGCTCCTTTACAAACGGTTTAGGAGTAGTATAGTTTAGGATCATGGATGGATGGATGGTTTACCTTTTAAGTTCAATCAAACAAAACAAAACAAAATTGGTTTATCTTGTCTGGTTTACCATTGGAAACTCGATTCTGCTTTCTATTGAGGGAGTGAGCGAGTGGCAATGGCATCTTGCTCAGCCGTACGTAATTCCACTCAAAGGAAACTAGCTACTTTGGAAACCAAGGTAGTTAAACCAGGGATACTGTTTATGTCTCGTCAACTACACTCTGTCTGTAGGAACGGCAATGGCAGCGGTGCTCCGCTGCAGCAATCTGCACGCCGTCACCAATCACCTGTGTCCTGGAGCTGGGCAACGCGGCAGGCTACCTGATGTCGACCGGTACCCATGTACATAAGCCTCACAAGGTATCTACATAGTCATGATCATCTATATCAACTCACACATCTATGCTAGTACTACCTCTGTATTTTTCTAGGGTTTTTATCAGTTTTGACACTACTCAATTTTGTCACTGCTAAAAAATGCCACTGTTCAGTTATACACTTGCTCAAAAAATACCATTTTTCATCATTAACACAAAGTCAAAACACGTTGACCGAAGATAGATGACAAAAGTACTCCTCTCTCTATTGAGGTGTGGCCCACCTATAAGGCAAGCATGAAAAGAGATCAATTAATTTCAAGAAAATAGAAGCCGTGGGGTTTCGAACCCAAGACCAAGTCTGCATATTCGCGTGAGCAAATCGTTGACACCGTTTTTTGGCACGACAATGGACATATATAAGATGGCCTCAAATGAATAAGTGTTCCACATGAAAAGGTTGGGTATTGTCGATATGAACATCTTTGTAGTTCGAGTCATTGCCATCTGATTCCATCTCGAGGGTGAAAACTATGTTTGAAGCAATAAGATCTTGACATTCGAGGTACTATTCTGCCAATTAGGGCTATTCCTTACTGTTTTGGAGTCCCGGGGTGATTTTCATGATTCCTAAACCCGAAGGTGCCCTTACGTATCGCTTATCAACACCCACCGTTTTGGCCTATTCTGGCCCATTTTATGGTCCTGGAGTGATTACCACGACTGACAATCCCTCGGGGTTGGATTACGTTTTTTTTCATCAACAATTAACGTTTTGACCCATTCTGACTCGTTTCATGGGCTATTACTAACCCTTTTGGGGCCCTAGAGTGATTTTAAAGGTTGCTAAACCCCAAGGTGCGCTTAACAATCACTGTTTTGGCTGATTCTAGCCCGTTTCATGGGCTATTAATCACCGTTTTGGGGTCCCGGAGTGATTTTCAAGGTTGCTAAAACCCAAGGTGCGCTTACGTGTCGTTCATCAACACTCACCGTTTTCGCCGATTCTGGCCCGTTTTATGGCCTATTAGTCACCGTGTTGGGGTCCCGGAGCGATTTCCACGATTGACAATCCCCGGGGGTGCGATTACGTGTCAGTCATCAACAATCACCATTTTGACTGGCATGTTTCATATGCTATTACTCACTGTTTTGGGGTTTCGGAGTGATTTTCATGGTCGCTAAACCCCAAGGTGCCCTTACGTGTCGTTCACCAACACTCATCAATTTGGCCGATTCTGGCCCGTTTTATGGACTATTAGTCATCGTTTTGGGGTCCCAGAGCGATTTCCATGGTTAAGGATCACTGGGGGCGATTACGTGGTAGACATCAACAATCACCGTTTTGGCCGATTTTAGCCCGTTTCATGGGGCTACTACTCACCGTTTTGGGGTCCCATAGTGATTTTTAACGTTGCCAAACCCCATGGTGTGCTTACGCGTCGTTCATCAGCACTCACCGTTTTGGTCGATTCTTGCCCGTTTTATGGGCTATTAGTCACCGTTTTGTGGTCCTGGGGCGATTTCCACGTTTGAAGATCCCCGGGGGTGCGATTACGTGTCAGTAATCAACAATCACCGTTTTCCCCGGTCCTGGCCCGTTTCATGGGCTATTACTCACCGTTTTGGGGTCCCGGAGTGATTTTCAAGATTGCTAAAGCCCAAGATGCGCTTACGTGTCGTTCATCGACACTCATCGTTTTCGCCGATTCTGGCTCGTTTTATGTGATATTAGACACCGTTTTGGGGTCCCAGAGCGATTTCCATGATTGACGATCCCCGAGGGTGCGACAACGTGTCAGGCATCAGCAATCACCGTTTGGGACGATTCTAACCTGTTTCATGGGCTATTACTCACCGTTTTGGGACCCCAAAGTGATTTTGAAGGTTGCTAAACGCCAAGGTGCGCTTACGTGTCGTTCATCAACACTCACTGGTTTTGCCGATTCTGGCCCGTTTTATGTCCTATTAGTCACCGTTTTGGGGCCCTGGAGCGATTTCCACGACAGACAATCCCTAGGGGTGCGATTACGTGTCAGTAATCATCAACACTCAAGGTTGCTAAACCCCAAGGTGCGGTTACATGTTGTTCATCAACAGTGCGCTTACGTGTCGTTCATCAACACTCAAGATTTTCAAGGTTGCTAAACCCCAAGGTGTGCTTACGTGTTGTTCATCAAAAGTCACCGCTTTAGCCGATCTTGGCCCGTTTTATGGGATATTAGTCAGCGTTTTGGGTCACAGAGCGATATCCATGATTGACGATCCCTGGGGGTGCGATTACGTGTCAGACATCAACAATCACCATTTGGATGATTCTGGCCCGTTTCACGGGATATTACTCACCGTTTTAGGGTCCCGGAGTGATTTTCAAGTTCGCTAAACCCCAAGGAGTGCTTACGTGCCGTTAATCAACACTCACCGTTTTGGCCGATTCTGGCTCGTTTTATGGGCTATTACTCACTGTTTTGGGGTCCTGAGTGATTTTCATGGATGCTACACTCCAAGGTGCAATTACGTGTCGTTCATCAACAGTCACCGTTTTGGCCGATTCTGGGCCGTTTATGGGCTATTAGTCACCGTTTTGGGGTCCCGGAGCGATTTCCACGATTGACGATCCCCGAGGTGTGTGTTTACGTATTAGTCATAACCAGGCACCGTTTTGGCCGATTCTGGACCGTTTCATGAGCTATTACTCACCGTTTTGGGGCCCCGAAGTGATTTTCAAGGTTGCTAAACCCGAGGTGCGCTTACATGTCGTTCGTCAACACTCACCATTTTTGTTTATTTTCTCCGTTTTATGGCCTATTAGTCACCGTTTTGGGGTCCCACATCGATTTGCACGATTGACAATCCCCGGGGGTGTGATTACGTTTAAGTCATCAACAATCACCGTTTTGGACGATTCTGGCACGTTTCATGGGCTATTACTCACTGTTTTGGAGTCCTAGGTGATTTTCATGGTCGCTAAACCCCAAGGTGCCCTTACGTGTGTGTCATCAAGACTCATCGTTTTGGCCGATTCTGACCCGTTTTATGGGATATTAGTCACCGTTTTGGGGTCCCAGTGTGATTTCCATGATTAACGATCCCTGGGGGGTGGTTACGTGTCAGACATCAACAATCACCGTTCGGTTTTGCTAAATCATATGTACATGTGATTTAGTTATCTCACATGCGATTCTTTTTTTCTTCTATCCGAACTAGTTAGCCACGCCGAGACACTCCTACCCGGCCTGCTCACCAGCCAAGCACGGACCGAGCCGCACCCCTCTTTCAATCCTTCTCCTGATTTGACGTGACTTCGGCCACCGCCCACCACGAGAGACTGTTTTTATTTTATCATTTATGTAGTTTTTTAGTTTTTTTATTCATTCCTTTTATTTTCTGAATTCATGAATATAATTTTATACTACCTCCGATCCGTAATAAGTGTCGCTCATCTAGTATAAAGTTTGTACTAGCTTAGTACAAAATCTGCGACACTTATTATGGATCGGAGGGAGTATATTTTTTATGAATTGATACACAATGTTGATACATATTTGTTGTCGTGAGTCAAAATGTGTCATTTTTAATATAATAATTCCTTTTTTGCTTCTCACTTTTCTATTTATTTGATTGATTTAATAATTCAATTTGTTAAATAAAATTAAGTTTTCTTTCGTCCTTTTGTCCTTTTTCCTTTTTCTTCTTTATTATTTCTATTTTTGTGAACGCAATTGAAAAATCGTTCATTGACTCGCAATCGATTCTTTTGCTAACCCAGTTGCAAGTCACTCATCGATTCGCAACTAGAATTTTTTTCATCGACTCAGTTGCAAGTCGCTTATCGATTCGCAACTGGATTTTAGTTCGCAAAACTCAGCTGTAAGTCACCCATCGACCCGCGAGTGGACTTATTTTTCTAAATCAGTTGCAACTCACACATTGATTTGTAACCGATTTTTATTGCAAAAATCAGTTGCAAGTCGTCTATTAACTCGCAACTGATTTTTTTTTTCGCTAATCCAGTTGCAAGTCGAACATCGACTCACATCTAGATTTATTTTTGAAAAACCCAGCTGCAAATCGACCGTTGACTCGCAACTGAACATTTTGCAAGACTCAGTTGCGAGTCGATTAAATTTTGCAAAACCACTTGCAAGTCACTAATCGACTCGCAACTAAACTTTTTTGCCATCCGACTGTAAGTCATCCATCGACTCGCAACTGATCATTTTTGTCAACCTAATTGCAAGTCGCACGTCGACTCGCAATTGAATTTTTTTGCCAACCCAGTTGCAAATTGTCCATCGACTCACAATTAGATTTTTTGTCAACTTAGTTGTAAGTCGTCTGTCGAGTCACAACCAAACATTTTTGTGGACCTAGTTTCAAGTCACCTGCCGACTCGAAACTGGACTTTTTTCGTTAATCCAGTTGCAACTCTTTTATCACCTCGCAACTGGAATTTCGGCAAAACCCAGTTGCAAGTCGCTAATCGACTCGCAACTAAACATTTTTGCCACCCGACTGGAAGTCACCCATCGAGTCGCAATAGATCATTTTTGTCAACTTAGTTGCAAGTCGCACATCGATTCGCAACTGGAATTTTTTGGCCAACCCAGTTGCCCATCGAGTCGCAAATAGATTTTTGTCAACCCAGTTGCAAATTGGCCATCGACTCGCAACCAGACTTTTTTGTGAACACATTTGCAAGTCACCCGTCTTCTCGCAACTGGATTTTTTTCGTCAGTCCAGTTGCAAGTCATCCATCGACTCGTAACTGGACTTTTTTTCTCTCAATTGCATGTACACCAACGAGTCGCAAATGGGTCTGACTTTTTTTCTCAGTTGCTCGTTCACCAACGAGTTGCAACTGGATTCGACTTTTTCTCTCTCTTAGTTGCAAGTCCACCAACGAGTCGCAACTGGATTGGACTTTTTTTCTCAGTTGCAAGTCCACCAACAAGTCGCAACTAATTCCGAATTTTTTTCTCGGTTCAAGTCTACGAACGAGTCGCAACTAAGTTTAACTTATTTTTCTAAGTTGCAAGTCCACCAACAAGTCGCAATTAGGTTTGGGTTTTTTCTCAGTTGAGAGTCCACCAACGAGTTTCAGCTGGCTCCGATTTTTTTTCTCAGTTGCAAGTCCACCAACGAGTCGCAACTGGATCCGATTTTTTTCTCAGTTGCAAGCCCACCAACGAGTCGCAACAGGTCCCGTGTTTTTCTAAGTTGCAAGACCACCAACGAGTCGCAACTGGGTCTGACTTTTTTTTCTCAGTTGCAAGTCCACCAACGAGTCGCAACTGGGTTCGACATTTTTTTCAGTTGCAAGTCCACAATGAGTCGCAACTGGGTTCATTTTTTCTCAATTGCATGTCCACCAACTAGTCGGAACTGAGTCCAACTTTTTTCTCTCAGTTGCAAGCTTAACAACGAGTCGCAATTGGGTCTGAGTTTTTTTTTTCAGTTGCAAGTCCACCAACGAGTCGCAACTGGTCCGACATTTATTTACAATTTTTAAAATTGACTTTTTACATTTGTTGTAGTAAATGTTTTTGGTGCTGCTGCGTTTTTTTTCTGCCCGAAATGTTAATTTTTTAATAAAAATATAGAAACAAATACATTTTCATTATTTATCTTGTCAAAAAATTAAATTAAAAATATTGTCAAAATATATATACAAACTAATATGCGACTACACACAGCAAAACCCAACCCGAATTAAAAAGTATCACGACTACACGTACCTCTTTTTTTTTCTTATCCATTGAAATCCATAGACAAATTATTAGCCTCAAACAAACAAACAAAGATCCTGTTAAAAAATATACGGGCTAACATAAGCGCATGTGACTTAGTTGCCCTAGTCACTCCCATCACCGTTTTGGCCGATTTAGGCCCGTTTGACGGGGCTATCACTAATCAATTTGGGTCCCCATAGTGATTTTCATGGTTGCTAAACCCAAAGGTGCCTATACGTGTCACTCATCAACACTGGCCGATTCTGACACGTTTTATGGGCTATTAATCACTGTTTTGGGCTCCTGGAGCGATTTTCACGATTGACAATCCCTGGGGGTGCGATTATGTGTCAGTCATCAACAATCAACGATTTGGCCGATTCTGACCTATTTCATGGGCTATTTCTAACCGTTTTGGGGGCCCGGAGTGATTTTGAAGGTTGCTAAATCCCAAGGTGCGCTTACGTATCGTTCATCAACAGTGCGCTTACGTGTCGTTCATCAACACTAAAGATTTTCAAGCAAGGTGCGCTTACGGGTCGTTCATCAACAGTCACCATTTTAGCTGATCTTGGGCCGTTTTATGGGATATTAGTCACCGTTTCGGGGTCACAGAGCGATTTTCATGATTGACGATCCCCGGGGGTGCGATTACGTGCCAGACATCAACAATCACCGTTTTGGCCGATTCTGGCCCGTTTCATTGGATATTACTCACCGTTTTGGGGTCCCTGGGTGATTTTCATGGATGCTAAACTCCAAGGTGCACTTACGTGTCGTTCATCAACAGTCACCGTTTTGGCCGATTTTGGGCCGTTTATGGGCTATTATTCACCGTTTTGAGGTCCCAGAGCGATTTCCACGATTGACGATCCGCAGGGTGTGCGTTTATGTATTAGTCGTCAACAGTCACCATTTTGACCGTTTCATGAGCTAGTACTCACCGTTTTGGGGTCCCGAAGTGATTTTCAAGGTTGCTAAAGCCCCAGGTGCGCTTACGTGTCGTTCGTCAACACTCACCATTTTCGTCGATTCTCTCTGTTTTATGGCCTATTAGGTTTTGGGGTCCCGGAGCGATTTCCACGATTGACGATCCCCGGGGTGTGCGTTTACGTGTTAGTCATTAGCACTCGTAGTTTGGGCTGATTCTGGCTCGTTCATGGGCTATTACTCACCATTTTGGGGTCCCAAAGTGATTTTTAAGGTTGCTTAAGCCCAAGGTGCCCTTACGTGTCGTTCATCAACACTCATCGTTTTGGCCGATTTTGCTTTGTTTTATGGGCTATTAGTCACCGTTTCGGGGTCCCAGAGCGATTTCCGTGATTAATGATCCATGGGGTGCGGCGATTACTTGTCAGACATCAACAATCATAATTTTGGCCAATTCTGGCCCGTTTCATGGGGCTATTACTCACCGTTTTGGGGGCCCCATAGTGATTTTCAAGGTTGCCAAATTCCAAGGTGCACATACGTGTCGTTTATAAACACTCACCATTTTGGTCGATTCTGGCCGATTTTACGGGCTATTAGTCACCGTTTTGGGGTCCCGGAGCGATTTCCATGATTGACAATATCCCTCGTGTTGCGATTACGTGTTAGTCATAAAAAATCAACGTTTTGGCCGATTCTGGCCCATTTCATGGGCTATTAATTACCGTTTTGGGTTCCCGAAGTGATTCTAAAGGTTTCTATATCCCAAGATGCGCTTACGTGTTGTTCATGAACAGTCACCTTATTGGCTGATTCTAGCCCGTTTCATGGGCTATTAATTACCGTTTTGGGGTCCCGGAGTGATTTTCAAGGTTACTAAAACCCAAGTTGCGCTTACGTGTCATTCGACAACAGTCACCATCTTCGTCGATTCTGGCCCGTTTTATGGCCTAGTAGTCATCGTTTTGGGGTCCCGGAGCGACTTCCACGATTGTCAATCCCTGGGGGTGCGATTACGTGTCAGTCATCAACAATCATCGTTTTGGCCGATTCTGGCACATTTCATGGGCTATTACTCACTGTTTTGGGGTCCTGGGATGATTTTCATGGTCGCTAAACCCCAAGGTGCCCTTACCTGTCGTTCATCAACAATCATGGATTTGGCAGATTCTGGCCCGTTTTATGGGCTATTAGTCACTGTTTTGGGGTCCCGGAGCGATTTCCACGATTAACGATCCCCGGGGGTGTGATTACGTCTCAAACTTCAACATTACCGTTTTGGCCGATACTGGCCCGTTTCATGGACTATCTACTCACCGTTTTGGGTGTCACGAAGTGATTTTCAAGGTTGCTAAACCTGAAGGTGCGCTTACGTGTCGTTCATCAACACTCACCGTCTTGGCCAATTCTGGGCCGTTTTATGGGCTATTACTCTCCGTTTTGGGGTCCCGAAATGATTTCCACGATTGACAATCCCCGGGTTGTGCGATTACGTGTCAGTCATCAACTATCACATTTTTGTTGATTCTGGCCTGTTTAATGGGCTATTACTCACCGTTTTGGGGTCCCGAAGTGATTTTCACGGTTGCTAAACCCGAAGGTGCGCTTATGGGTCGTTCATCAACACTCACCGTTTTGGCCGATTCTGGACCGTTTTATGTGCAATAGTCACCGTTTTGCGGTCCCGGAACGACTTCCACGATTGACGATCCCCGGGGTGGGCGATTACGTGTCAGTCATCAACTATGACCTTTTTTCTTATTCTGGCCTGTTTAATGGGCTATTACTCACCGTTTTGGGGTCCCGAAGTAATTTTCAAGGTTGCTAAACCCCAAGGCGCGCTTACGTGTCGTTCATCAACACTCACCGTTTTGGCCCGTTTTATGGGCTATTGGTCACCGTTTTGGGGTCACAGAGCAATTTCCAAGATTGAGGATCCCAGGGGTGTGCGATTACGTGTTAATCATCAACACTCGCAGTTTTGGCTGATTCTGGCCAGTTTCACTGGCTATTACTCGCCGTTTTGTAGTCCCGAAGTAATTTTCAAGGTTGCTAAAGACCAAGGTGCGCATACGTATCATCGTCTTGGCTGATTCTGGCCCGTTTCATGGGCTATTACTCACCGTTTTGGGGTCCCAGAGTGATTTTCAAGGTTGCTAGTAACCAAGGTGCGCTTACGTGTCGTTCACCAACACTTACCGTTTTGGTCGATTCTGGCCCATTTTATGGGCTATTAGTCACCGTTTTGGGGTCCTGGAGCGATTTCCACGATTAACGATCCCCAGGGTGTGCAATTACGTGTTACTCATCAACCCTCGCAGTTTTGGCTGATTCTGGCCCGTTTCATTGGCAATTACTCACCGTTTTGGGGTCCCGGAGTGATTTTCAAGGTTGCAAAAGCCCAAGGTGCGCCTACGTGCCGTTCCTCAACACTTCCCGTTTTGGTCGATTTTGGCCCATTTTATGGGCTATTAGTCACCTTTTTGGGGTCCTGGAGCGATTTCCACGATTGACGATCCCCGGGGTGTGCGATTACGTGTTACTCATCAACCCTCGCAGTTTTGGCTGATTCTGGCCCGTTTCATGGGAAAATACTCACCGTTTTGGGGTCCCGGAGTGATTTTCAAGGTTTCTAAAGACCAAGGTGCGCTTACGTGTCGTTCGTAACGACCTAATGTTTTCGTTGATTCTGGCCCGTTTTATGGCCTACTAATCATCGTTTTGGGGTCCCGGAGCAATTTCCACGATTGACGATCCCGGGGGGTGCGATTAAGTGTCAGTCATCAATAATCTCTTTGGCCGATTCTGGAACGTTTCATGGGCTATTACTCACTCTTTTGGGGTCCCGGGGTGATTTTAATGGAAGCTAAACCCCAAGGTGCGCATACTTGTCGTTCATCAACAGTCACCGTTTTGGCTGATTCTGGCCCGTTTTATGCGCTATTAGTCACCATTTTGGGGTCCCAGAGCGATTCCACGATTGACAATACCGGGGTGTGCATTTACGTGTTACTCATCAACACTCACCGCTTTGGCTAATCTGGACCGTTTCATGGGATATTACTCACAGTTTTGGGGTCCCGGAGTGATTTCCAAGGTTGCTCAAGCCCAAGGTGCGCTTACGTGGCATTTGTCAACACTTACCGTTATCGTTGATACTTGCCCGTTTTATGGGCTATTATTCACCGTTGTGGGGCCACGGAGCAATTTCCACGATTGACGATCCCGGGGGGGGGGGGGGTGCGATTACGTGTTAGTCATCAAATATCATTTTGGACGATTCTGGCACGTTTGATGGGCTATTACTCACTCATTTGGGGTCTCGGGGTGATTCAGGGATGTTAAACCCCAAGGTGCGCTTACGTTTTGTTCATCAACAATCACCGTTTTGGCCGATTCTGGCCCGTTTTATGGGTTAATTAGTCACGTTTTGGGGTCCCGGAGCGATTTCCACGATTGACGATCCCTGGGGTGTGCTTTTACGTGTTAGTCATCAACACTCGCAGTTTTGCTTGATTCTGGCCCTTTTCATGGGTATTACTCACCGTTTCGGGGTCCTGAAGTGATTTTCAAGGTTGCTAAAGCCCAACGTGCGCTTACATGTCGTTCGTCAGCTCTTACCGTTTTTGTTGATTCTGACCCGTTTTATGGCCTATTTGTCACCGTTTTAGGGCCACAAAGCAATTCCTACGATTGACGATCCCGGGGGTGCGATTAAGTGTTGGTCATCAACAATCGCTTTTGCCGATTCTGGCACGTTTCATGGACTTTTACTCACTCTTTTGGGGCTCCGGTGTGATTTTAATGGATGCTAAACCCCAAGGTGCGCATTCGGGTCGTTCATCAACAATCACCGTTTTGGCCAATTCTGGCCCGCTTTATGCGCTATTAGTCACCGTTTTGGGGTCCCAGGCGATTTCGACGATTGACGATCCCGGGGTGTGCATTTAGGTGTTACTCATCAACACTCTCCATTTTGGCTGATTCTGGCCCGTTTCATGGTATATTACTCACTGTTTTGGGGTCCCGGAGTGATTTTCAAGGTTGCTAAAGCCCAAGGTACGCTTACGTGTCGTTCGTGAACACTTACTGTTTTAGTCGATTCTGGCCCATTTTATGGGCTATGAGTCACTGTTTTGTGGTCTTGGAGCGATTTACACGATTGACGATTCCCGAGGTGTGCTATTACGTGTTACTGATCAACCCTCGGAGTTTTGGGGTCACCGTTTTGGGGTCCCGGAGTGTTTTCCAAGGTTGCTAATGCCCAAGGTGCGCTGACGTGTCGTTTCGTCAACACTTACTGTTTTCGTTGATTCTGGCCCGTTTTATGGGCTATTATCCACCGTTTTGGGGCCACAGAGCATTTTCCACGATTGACGATCCCGGGGGTGCGATTACGTGTTAGTCATCAACTATCGTTTTGGAAGATTCTGGCACGTTTCATGGGCTATTACTCACTCTTTTGGGGTCCCGGGGTGATTTACCCCAAGGTGCGCTTACATTTCGTTCATCAACGGTCACCGTTTTGGCCGATTCTGGTCCGTTTTATGGGTTATTAGTCACCGTTTTGGGGTCACGGAACGATTTCCACGATTGAGGATCCCTAGGGTGTGCGATTACGTGTTAGTCATGAACACTCGTAGTTTTGGCCAATTCTGGCCAGTTTCACGGGCTATTATTCACCGTTTTGTAGTCCCGAAGTGATTTTCAAGGTTGCTAAAGCCCAAAGTGTGCTTACTTGTCGTTCGTCAACACTTACCGATTTCGTTGATTGTGGCCCATTTTATTGCCTATTCGTCACCGTTTTGGGTCCACGGAGCAATTCCCACGATTGACGATCCCGGGGGTGCGATTAAGTGTCAGTTATCAACAATCGTTTTGGCCGATTCTGGCACATTTCATGGGCTATTACTCTTTTGGGGTCCCGGGGTAATTTTCATGGATGCTAAACCCCAAGGTGCGCATACGTCTCACCAGTTTGGTTGATTCTGGCCCGTTTCATGGGCTATTACTCACCATTTTGGGGCCCCAGATTGATTTTCAAGGTTGCTTAAGCCCAAGGTGCGCTTACGCGTCGTTCGTCAACATTTACCGTTTTGGTCGATTCTGGCCCATTTTATGGGCTATTAGTCACCGTTTTGGGGTCCTGGAGCGATTTCCACGATTGACGATCCCTAGGGTGTGCGATTACGTGTTACTCATCAACCCTCGCAGTTTTGGCTGATTCTGACCCGTTTCATTGGCAATTGCTCACCGTTTTGGGGTCCCGGAGTGATTTTCAAGGTTGCTAAAGCCCAAGGTGCGCCTACGTGTCTTTCATCAACACTTACCGTTTTGGTCGATTCTTGCCCATTTTATGGGCTATTAGTCATCGTTTTGGGGTCCCTGAGCGATTTCCACGATTGACGATCCCCGGGGTGTGCGATTACGTGTTACTCATTAACCCTCGTAATATTGGCTGATTCTGGACCGTTTCATGGGCAAATACTTACGTTTTGGGGTCCCGGAGTGATTTTCAAGGTTGCTAAAGACCAAGGTGCGCATACGTGTCGTTCGTAACGACTTACCGTTTTCGTTGATTCTGGCCCGTTTTATGGCCTACTAGTCATCGTTTTGGGGTCCCGGAGCAATTTCCACGATTGACGATCCCGGGGGGTGCGATTAAGTGTCAGTCATCAACACTCGCTTTGGCCGATTCTGGAACGTTTCGTGGGCTATTACTCACTCTTTTGGGGTCCCGGGGTGATTTTCATGGAAGCTAAACCCCAAGGTGCGCATACGTGTCGTTCATCAACAGTCACCGTTTTGGCTGATTCTGGCTCGTTTTATACGCTATTAGTCACCATTTTGGGGTCCTAGAGCGATTCCACGATTGACGATCCCGGGGTGTGTGATTACGTGTTACTCATCAACACTCACAGTTTTGGCTTATTCTGGACCGTTTCATGGGATATTACTCACCGTTTTGGAGTCCCGAAGTGATTTTCAAGGTTGCTAAAGCCCAAGGTGCGCTTACGTGGCGTTCGTCAACACTTAACGTTATCGTTGATACTGGCCCGTTTTATGGGCTATTAGTCTCCGTTTTGGGGCCACGGAGCAATTTCCACGATTGACGATCCCGGGGGGTGCGATTACGTGTTAGTCATCTAATATCATTTTGGACGATTCTGGCACGTTCGATGGGCTATTACTCACTCATTTGGGGTCTCGGGGTGATTTTCAGGGATGTTAAACCCCAAGGTGCGCTTACGTTTTGTTAATCAACAATCACCGTTTTGGCCGATTCTGGCCCGTTTTATGGGTTATTAGTCACGTTTTGGGGTCCCGGAGCGATTTCCACGATTGACGATCCTTGGGGTGTGCGTTTACGTGTTAGTCATCAACACTCGCAGTTTTGCCTGATTCTGGCCCTTTTCATGGGCTATTACTCACCGTTTCGGGGTCCCGAAGTGATTTTCAAGGTTGCTAAAGCCCAACGTGCGCTTACATGTCGTTCGTCAGCTCTTACCTTTTTTTATTCTGACCCGTTTTATGGCCTATTTGTCACCGTTTTAGGGCCACGAAGCAGTTCCCACGATTGACGATCCCGGGGGTGCGATTAAGTGTCGGTCATCAACAATCGTTTTGGCCGATTCTGGCACGTTTCATGGACTTTTACTCACTCTTTTGGGGCCCCTGGGTGATTTTAAAGGATGCTAAACCCCAAGGTGCGCATACTTGTCGTTCATCAACAGTCACCGTTTTGGGGTCTCAGAGCGATTTCCACGATTGACGATCCCGGGGTGTGCGTTTACATGTTACTCATCAACACTCTCCGTTTTGGCTGATTCTGGCCTGTTTCATGGGCTATTACTCACTGTTCTGGGGTCCCGGAGCGATTTTAGAGGTTGCTAAAGCCCAAGGTACGCTTACGTGTCGTTCGTGAACACTTACCGTTTTGGTCGATTCTGGCCATTTTATGGGCTATGAGTCACTGTTTTGTGGTCCTGGAGCGATTTACACGATTGACGATTCCCGAGGTGTGCGATTACGTGTTACTCATCAACCCTCGCAGTTTTGGCTGATTCTGGCCCGTTTCATGGGTTTTGGGGCCCCAGAGTGATTTTCAAGGTTGCTAGAGCCCAAGGTGCGCTTATGTGTCGTGTGTAACCACTTACCGTTTTGGTCGATTCTGGCCCATTTTATGGGCTATGAGTCACCGTTTTGTGGTCCTGGAGCGATTTACACGATTGACGATTCCCGAGGTGTTTGATTACGTGTTACTCATCAACCCTCGCAGTTTTGGCTGATTCTAGCCAGTTTCATGGGCTATTACTCACCGTTTTGGGGCCCTAGAGTGATTTTCAAGGTTGCTAGAGCCCAAGGTGCGCTTATGTGTCGTGTCTAACCATTTACCGTTTTCGTTGATTCTGGCCCGTTTTATGGCCTATTAGTCATCGTTATAGGGTCCCGGAGCAATTTCCACGATTAACGATTCCGGGGGGTGCAATTAAGTGTCATCCATCAACAATCGTTTTGGCCGATTCTGGCACGTTTCATGGGCTATTACTCACTCTTTTGGGGTCACGGGGTGATTTTCATGGATGTTAAACCCGAAGGTGCGCATACATGTCGTTCATCAACATTCACCGTTTTGGCTGATTCTGACCCGTTTTATGCGCTATTAGGCACCGTTTTGGCGTCCCAGAGCGATTTCCACGATTGACGATCCCGGGGTGTTCATTTACGTGTTACTCATCAACACTCACCATTTTGGCTGATTCTGGCCCGTTTCATGGGCTATTACTCACCGTTTTGGTGTCCCGGAGTGATTTTCTAGGTTGCTAATGCCCAAGGTGCGCTGACGTGTCGTTTCGTCAACACTTACTGTTTTCGTTGATTGTGGCCCGTTTTATGGGCTATTATCCATCGTTTTGGGGCCACGGAGCAATTTCCACGATTGACGATCCCGGGGGTGCGATTACGTGTTAGTCATCAACTATCGTTTCGGACGATTCTGGCACGTTTCATGGGCTATTACTCACTCTTTTGGGGTCCCGGGGTGATTTACCCCAAGGTGCGCTTACATTGCGTTCATCAACAGTCACCGTTTTGGCCGATTCTGGTCCATTTTATGGGTTATTAGTCACTGTTTTGGGGTCACGGAGCGATTTCCACGATTGAGGATCCCTAGGGTGTGCGATTACGTGTTACTCATGAACACTCGTCGTTTTGGCTGATTCTGGCCAGTTTCACAGGCTATAATTAACCGTTTTGTTGTCCCGAAGTGATTTTCAAGGTTGCTAAAGCCCAAGGTGTGCTTACGTCTCGTTCGTCAACACTTACCGATTTCGTTGATTGTGGCCCGTTTTATGGCCTATTCGTCACCGTTTTGGGTCCACGGAGCAACTCCCACGATATACGATCCCGGGGGTGCGATTAAGTGTCAGTCATCAACAATCGTTTTGGTGATTCTGGCACATTTCATGGGCTATTACTCACTCTTTTGGGGTCCCGGGGTAATTTTCATGGATGCTAAACCCCAAGGTGCGCATACGTGTCACCGTTTTGGTTGATTCTGGCCCGTTTCATGGGCTATTACTCACCGTTTTGGGGTCCCAGAGTGATTTTCAAAGTTGCCAAAGCCCAAGGTGCGCTTACGTGTCGTTCGTTAACATTTACTATTTTGGTCGATTCTAGCCCATTTTATGGGCTATTAGTCACCGTTTTGGGGTCCTGGAGCGATTTCCACGATTGACGATCCCCGGGGTGTGCGATTACGTGTTACTCATCAACCCTCGCAGTTTTGGCTGATTCTGCCTGTTTCATGGGTTATTACTCACCGTTTTAGGGTCCCGGAGTGATTTGCAAGGTTGCTAAAGCCCAAGGTGAGCTTACGTGTCGTTCGTAACAACTTACCATTTTCGTTGATTCTGGCCTGTTTTATGGCCTACTAGTCATCGTTTTGGGTCCCGGAGCAATTTCCACGATTGACGATCCTAGGGGATGCGATTAAGTGTCAGTCATCAACAATCCCTTAGGACGATTCTAGAATGTTTCATGGGCTATTACTCACTCTTTTGGGGTTCCAAGGTGATTTTGATGGATGCTAAACCCCAAGGTGCGCATACGTGTCGTTCATCAACAGTCACCGTTTTGGCCGATTCTGGCCCATTTTATGCGCTATTAGTCGCCGTTTCGGGGGCCCAGAGCGATTTCCATGATTGACGATCCCGGGGTGTGCGTTCACGTGTTACTCATCAACACTCACCGTTTTGGCTGATTCTGGCCCGTTTCATGGGATATTACTCACCGTTTTTGTGTCCCGGGGTGATTTGCATGGTTGCTAAAGCCCAAGTTGCGCTTACGTGGCGTTCGTCAACACTTATCGTTTTCGTTGATACTGGCCCGTTTTATGGGCTATTAGTAACCGTTTTGGGGCGACGGAGCAATTTCCACGATTGACGATCCCGGGGTGTGCGATTAAGTGTTAGTCATCAACTATCGTTTTGGAAGATTCTGGCACGTTTGATGGGCTATTAGTCACTCGTTTGGGGTCCCGGGGTGATTTTCAGGGATGCTAAACCCCAAGGCGCGCTTACGTTTCGTTCATCAACAGTCACCGTTTTGGCCGATTCTGGCCCGTTTTATGCGTTAGTAGTCACCGTTTTGGGGTCCCGGGGCGATTTCCACGATTGACGATCCCTGGGGTGTGCGTTTACGTGTTAGTCATCAACACTCGCAGTTTTGCCTGATTTTGGTCCGTTTCATGGGCTTTTACTCACTGTTTCGGGGCCCGAAGTGATCTTCAAGGTTGCTAAAGCCCAAGGTGCGCTTACATGTTGTTCTTCAGCACTTACCGTTTTCGTTGATTATGACCCGTTTTATGGCCTATTTGTCACCGTTTTAGGGCCACAGAGCAATTCCCACGATTGACGATCCGGGGGGGGGGGTGCTATTAAGTGTCAGTTATCAACAATCGTTTTGGCCGATTCTGGCACGTTTCATGGGCTATTACTCACTCTTTTGTGGTCCCGGGGTGATTTTCATGGATGTTAAACCCGAAGGTGCGCATACATGTCGTTCATTAACATTCACCATTTTGGCTGATTCTGGCCCGTTTTATGCGCTATTAGTTACTGTTTTGGAGTCCCGGGGTGATTTTCATGATTGCTAAACCCGAAGGTGCCCTTACGTATCGCTCATCAACACCCACCGTTTGGCCTATTCTGGCCCGTTTTGTGGTTCCGGAGCGATTACCACGATTGACAATCCCTCGGGGTTGGCTTACGTTTTTTTCATCAACAATTAACGTTTTGGCCCATTCTGGCCCGTTTCATGGGCTATTACTACCCGTTTTGGGGCTCTGGAGTGATTTTCAAGGTAGCTAAACCTCAAGGTGCGCTTACATGTCGTTCATAAACAATCACTGTTTTGGCTGATTGTAGCCCGTTTCATGGGCTATTAATCACCATTTTGGGGTCACGGAGTAATTTTCAAGGTTGCTAAAACCCAAGTGCGCTTACGTGCCGTTCATCAACACTCACCGTTTTCGCCGATTCTGCCCCGTTTTATGGCCTATTAGTCACCGTGTTGGGGTCCCGGAGCGATTTCCACGATTGACAATCCCTGGGGGTGCGATTACGTGCCATTCATCAACAATCACCATTTTGACCGATTCTGGCATGTTTCATAGGCTATTACTCACTGTTTTGGGGTCTCGGGGTGATTTTCATGGTCGCTAAACCCCAAGGTGCCCATACATGTCGTTCACCAACACTCATCGTTTTGGCCGATTCTGGCCCATTTTATGGGCCATTAGTCATCGTTTTGGGGTCCCAGAGCGATTTCCATGATTAACGATCACTGGGGGCGATTACGTGGTAGATATCAACAATCACCGTTTTGGCCGATTTTAGCCCGTTTCATGGGGCTACTACTCACCGTTTTGGGGTCCCATTGTGATTTTCAACATTGCCAAACCCCATGGTGTGCTTACGCGTCGTTCATCAGCACTCACCGTTTTGGTCGATTCTTGCCCGTTTTATGGGATATTAGTCACCGTTTTGTGGTCCTAGGGCGATTTCCACGTTTGAAGATCCCCGGGGGTGCGATTACGTGTCAGTAATCATCAACACTCAAGGTTGCTAAACCCCAAGGTGCGGTTACATGTTGTTCATCAACAGTGCGCTTATGTGTCGTTCATCAACACTCAAGATTTTCAAGGTTGCTAAACCCCAAGGTGTGCTTACGTGTTGTTCATCAAAAGTCACCGCTTTAGCCGATCTTGGCCCGTTTTATGGGATATTAGTCACCGTTTTGGGTCACAGAGCAATATCCATGATTGACGATCCCCGGGGGTGTGATTACGTGTCAGGCATCAACAATCATCGTTTGGATGATTCTGGCCCGTTTCACGGGATATTACTCACTGTTTTAGGGTCCCGGAGTGATTTTCAAGTTTGCTAAACCGTTAATCAACACTCACCGTTTTGGCCGATTCTGGCTCGTTTTATGGGCTATTACTCACTGTTTTGGGGTTCTGGGTGATTTTCATGGATGCTAAACTCCAAGGTGCAATTACGTGTCGTTCATCAACAGTCACCGTTTTGGCCGATTCTGGGCCGTTTATGGGTTATTAGTCACCGTTTTGGGGCCCCGGAGCGATTTCCACGATTCACGATCCCCGGGGTGTGTGTTTACATATTAGTCATCAACAGTCACCATTTGGCCGATTCTGGACCGTTTCATGAGCTATTACTCACGGTTTGGGGTCCCGAAGTGATTTTCAAGGTTGCTAAACCCGTGGTGCGCTTGCATGTCGTTCGTGAACACTCGCCATTTTTGTTTATTTTCTCCGTTTGATGGCCTATTAGTCACCGTTTTGGGGTCCCACATCGATTTCCACGATTGACAATCCCCGGGGGTGTGATTACGTGTAAGTCGTCAACAATCACCGTTTTGGACGATTCTGGCACGTTTCATGGGCGATTACTCACTTTTTTGGAGTCCTGGGTGATTTTCATGGTCGCTAAACCCCAAGGTGCCCTTACGTTTCAGTCATCAACACTCATCGTTTTGGCCGATTCTGGCCCGTTTTATGGGATATTAGTCACCATTTTGGGGTCCCAGTGTGATTTCCATGATTAACGATCCCTGGGGGGCGGTTACGTGTCAGACATAAACAATCACCGTTTTGGCCGATTTTGACCCGTTTGACGGGGCTATCACTAATCAATTTGGGTCCCCATAGTGATTTTCATGGTTGCTAAACCCAAAGGTGCCTATACGTGTCACTCATCAACACTCGCCGTTTTGGCCGATTCTGGCATGTTTTATGGGCTATTAATCACTGTTTTGGGCTCCTGGAGCGATTTCCACGATTGACAATCCCTGGGGGTGCGATTATCTGAGTCATCAACAATCAACGATTTGGACGATTCTGGCCTATTGCATGGGCTATTTCTAACCGTTTTGGGGGCCCGGAGTGATTTTAAATGTTGCTAAATCCCAAGGTGCGCTTACGTATCGTTCATCAACAGTGCGCTTACGTGTCGTTCATCAACAGTGCGCTTATGTGTCGTTCATCAACACTCAAAGATTTTCGAGCAAGGTGCACTTACGGGTCGTTCATCAACAGTCACCATTTTAGCGGATCTTGGCCCGTTTTATGGGATATTAGTCACCATTTTGGGGTCACAGAGCGATTTCCCTGATTGATGATCCCTGGGGGTGCGATTACGTGCCAAGCATCAACAATCACCGTTTTGGCCGATTCTGGCCCGTTTCATTGGATATTACTCACCGTTTTGGGGTCCCTGGGTGATTTTCATGGATGCTAAACTCCAAGGTGCACTTACGTGTCGTTCATCAACAGTCACCGTTTTGGCCGATTTTGGGCTATTATTCACCGTTTTGAGGTCCCGGAGTGATTTCCACGATTGACGATCCCCAGGGTGTGCGTTTACGTATTAGTCATGAACAGTCACCGATTTGACCGTTTCATGAGCTATTACTCACCGTTTTGGGGTCCGGAAGTGATTTTCAAGGTTTCTAAAGCCCCAGGTGCGCTTACGTGTCGTTCGTCAACACTCACCATTTTCGTCGATTCTCTCTGTTTTATGGCCTATTAGGTTTTGGGGTCCCGGAGCGATTTCCACGATTGACGATCCCCGGGGTGTGCGTTTACGTGTTAGTCATTAACACTTGTAGTTTGGGCTGATTCTGGCTCGTTCATGGGCTATTACTCACCATTTTGGGGTCCCAAAGTGATTTTTAAGGTTGCTTAAGCCCAAGGTGCCCTTACGTGTCGTTCATCAACACTCATCGTTTTGGCCGATTTTGCTTTGTTTTATGGGCTATTAGTCACCGTTTCGGGGTCCCAGAGCGATTTCCGTGATTAATGATCCATGGGGTGCGGCGATTACTTGTCAGACATCAACAATCACAATTTTGGCCAATTCTGGCCCGTTTCATGGGGCTATTACTCACCGTTTTGGGGGCCCCATAGTGATTTTCAAGGTTGCAAAATTCCAAGGTGCACATACGTGTCATTTATAAACACTCACCATTTTGGTCGATTCTGGCCGATTTTACGGGCTATTAGTCACCGTTTTGGGGTCCCGGAGCGATTTCCATGATTGACAATATCCCTCGTGTTGCGATTACGTGTTAGTCATAAAAAATCAACGTTTTGGCCGATTCTGGCCCATTTCATGGGCTATTAATTACCGTTTTGGGGTCCCGAAGTGATTGTAAATGTTTCTATATCCCAAGGTGCGCTTACGTGTTGTTCATGAACGATCATCGTATTGGCTGATTCTAGCCCGTTTCATGGGCTATTAATCATCGTTTTGGGGTCCCGGAGTGATTTTCCAGGTTACTAAAACCCAAGTTGCGCTTACGTGTCATTCGACAACACTCACCGTCTTCGTCGATTCGGGCCAGTTTTATGGCCTATTAGTCACCGTTTTGGGGTCTCGGAGCGACTTCCACGATTGTCAATCCCTGGGGGTGCGATTACGTGTCAGTCATCAACAGTCACCGTTTTGGCCGATTCTGGCATGTTTCATGGGCTATTACTCACTGTTTTGGGGTCCTGGGATGATTTTCATGGTCGCTAAACCCCAAGGTACCCTTACGTGTCGTTCATCAACAATCATGGATTTGGCAGATTCTGGCCCGTTTTATGGGCTATTAGTCACTGTTTTGGGGTCCCGGAGCGATTTCCACGATTAACGATCCCCGGGGGGTGTGATTATGTCTTAAACTTCAACATTACCGTTTTGGCCGATACTGGCCCGTTTCATGGGCTATCTACTCACCGTTTTGGGGGTCCCGAAGTAATTTTCAAGGTTGCTAAACCTGAAGGTACGCTTACGTGTCGTTCATCAACACTCACCATTTTGGCCAATTCTGGGCCGTGTTATGGGCTATTACTCTCCGTTTTGGTGTCCCGAAATGATTTCCACGATTGACAATCCCCGGGGTGGGCGATTACATGTCAGTCATCAACTATCACCTTTTTGCTTATTCTGGCCTGTTTAATGGGCTATTACTCACCGTTTTGGGGTCCCGAAGTAATTTTCAAGGTTCCTAAACCCCAAGGCGCGCTTACGTGTCGTTCATCAACATTCACCGTTTTGGCGCGTTTTATGGGCTATTAGTCACCGTTTTGGGGTCACGGAGCAATTTCCAAGATTGAGGATCCCCGGGGTGTGCGATTACGTGTTAGTCATCAACACTCGCAGTTTTGGCTGATTCTGGCCAGTTTCACTGGCTATTACTCACCATTTTGTAGTCCCGAAGTGATTTTCAAGGTTGCTAAAGCCCAAGGTGCGCTTACCGTTTTGTAGTCCCGAAGTGATTTTCAGCACTAACCGATTTCGTTGATTCTAGCCTGTTTTATGGCCTATTCGTCACCGTTTTGGGGCCACAGAGCAATTCCCACGATTGACGATCCCGGGGGTGCGATTAAGTGTCAGTCATCAACAATCGTTTCGGCCGATTCTGGCACGTTTCATGGGCTATTACTCACTCTTTTGGGGTCCCGGTGTAATTTTCATGGATGCTAAACCCCAAGTTGCGCATACGTATCATCGTTTTGGCTGATTCTGGCCCGTTTCATGGGCTATTACTCACCGTTTTGGGGTCCCAGAGTAATTTTCAAGGTTGCTAAAGCCCAAGGTGCGCTTACGTGTCGTTCATCAACACTTACCGTTTTGGTCGATTCTGGGCCATTTTATGGGCTATTAGTCACCGTTTTGGGGTCCTGGAGCGATTTCCACGATTGACGATCCCCGGGGTGTGCGATTACGTGTTACTCATCAACCCTCGCAGTTTTGGCTGATTCTGGCCCGTTTCATTGGCAATTACTCACCGTTTTGGGGTCCCGGAGTGATTTTTAAGGTTGCTAAAGCCCAAGGTGCGCCTACGTGTTGTTCATCAACACTTACCGTTTTGGTCGATTCTGGCCCATTTTATGGGCTATTAGTCACCATTTTGGGGTCGTGGAGCGATTTCCACGATTGACTATCCCCGGGGTGTGCGATTACGTGTTACTCATCAACCCTCTCAGTTTTGGCTGATTCGTGCCCGTTTCATGGGCAAATACTCACCGTTTTGGGGTCCCGGAGTGATTTTCAAGGTTGCTAAAGACCAAGGTGCTCTTACGTGTCGTTCGTAATGACTTACCGTTTTCGTTGATTCTGGCCCGTTTTATGGCCTACTAATTATCGTTTTGGGGTCCCGGAGCAATTTCCACGTTTGACGATCCCGGGGAGTGCGATTAAGTGTCAGTCATCAACAATCGCTTTGGCCGATTCTGGAACGTTTCACGGGCTATTACTCACTCTTTTGGGGTCCCGGGGTGATTTTCATGGAAGCTAAACCCCAAGGTGCGCATACGTGTCGTTCATCAACAATCACCGTTTTGGCTGATTCTGGCCCGTTTTATGCGCTATTAGTCACCGTTTTGGGGTCCCAGAGCGATTCCACGATTGACGATCCCGGGTTGTGCATTTACGTGTTACTCATCAACAATCACCGTTTTGGCTTATTCTGGACCGTTTCATGGGATATTTCTCACCGTTTTGGGGGTCCCGGAGTGATTTTCAAGGTTGTTAAAGCCCAAGGTGCGCTTACGTGGCGTTCGTCAACACTTAACGTTATCGTTGATACTGGCCCGTTTTATGGGCTATTAGTAACCGTTTTGGGGCCACGGAGCAATTTCCACGATTGACGATCCCGGGGGGGTGCGATTACGTGTTAGTCATCAAATATCATTTTGGACGATTCTGGCACGTTTGATGGGCTATTACTCACTCGTTTGGGGTCTCGGGGTGATTTTCAGGGATGTTAAACCCCAAGGTGCGCTTACGTTTTGTTCATCAACAGTCACCGTTTTGGCCGATTCTGGCCCGTTTTATGGGTTATTAGTCACGTTTTGGGGTCCCGGAGCGATTTCATGATTGACGATCCCTGCGGAGTGCGTTTACGTGTTAGTCATCAACACTCGCAGTTTTGCCTGATTCTGGCCCTTTTCATGGGCAATTACTTACTGTTTCGGGGGCCGAAGTGATTTTCAAGGTTGATAAAGCCCAAGGTGCGCTTACATGTCGTTCGTCATCTCTTACCGTTTTAGTTGATTCTGACCCGTTTTATGGCCTATTTGTCACCGTTTTAGGGCCACGAAGCAATTCCCACGATTGACGATCTCGGGGGTGCGATTAAGTGTCGGTCATCAAAAATCGTTTTGGCCGATTCTGACACGTTTCATGGGCTTTTACTCACTCTTTTGGGGCCCCGGGGTGATTTTAATGGATGCTAAACCCCAAGGTTCGCATACGTGTCGTTCATCAACAGTCACCGTTTTGGCCAATTCTGGCCCGCTTTATGCGCTATTAGTCACCGTTTTTGGGTCCCAGAGTGATTTTGAAGGTTGATAAAGCCCAAGGTGCGCTTGCGCGTCGTTCGCCAACATTTACCGTTTTGGTCGATTCTGGCCCATTTATGGGCTATTAGTCACCGTTTTGGGGTCCTGGAGCGATTTCCACGATTGACGATCCCCGGGGTGTGGGATTACGTGTTACTCATCAACCCTCGCAGTTTTGGCTGATTCTGCTCGTTTCATGGGAAATTACTCACCGTTTTAGGGTCCCGGAGTGATTTGCAAGGTTGCTAAAGCCCAAGGTGAGCTTACGTGTCGTTCGTAACCACTTACCGTTTTCGTTGATTCTGGCACGTTTTATTGCCTACTAGTCATCATTTTGGGTCCCGGAGCAATTTCCACGATTGACGATCCTAGGGGGTGCAATTAAGTGTTAGTCATCACCAATCTCTTTGGCCGATTCTAGAATGTTTCATGGGCTATTACTCGCTCTTTTGGGGTTCCGGGGTGATTTTCATGGATGCTAAACCCCAAGGTGCGCATAGGTGTCGTTCATCAACAATCACCGTTTTGGCCGATTCTGGCCCGTTTTATGCGCTATTAGTCACCGTTTTGGGGGCCGAGAGCGATTTCCACGATTGACGATCCCGGGGTGTGCGTTTACGTGTTACTCATCCACACTCACCGTTTTGGCTGATTCTGCCCCGTTTCATGGGATATTATTCACCGTTTTGGGGTCCCGGGGTAATTTTCACGGTTGCTAAAGCCCAAGTTGCGCTTATGAGGCGTTCATCAACACTTACCGTTTTCGTTGATACTGGACCGTTTTATGGGCTATTAGTAACCGTTTTGGGGCCACGGAGCAATTTCCACGATTGACGATCCCGGGGTGTGCGATTAAGTGTTAGTCATCAACTATCGTTTTGGACGATTCTGGCACCTTTGATGGGCTATTACTCACTCGTTTGGGGTCCCGGGGTGATTTTCAGGGATACTAAACCCCAAGGCGCGCTTACGTTTCGTTCATCAACAATCACCGTTTTGGCCGATTCTGGCCCGTTTTATGGGTTATTAGTCACCGTTTTGGGGTCCCGGGGCGATTTCCAGGATTGACGATCCCTGGGGTGTGCGTTTACGTGTTAGTCATCAACACTCACAGTTTTGCCTGATTTTGGCCCGTTTCATGGGCTATTACTCGCCGTTTCGGGGTCCCGAAGTGATTTCCAAGGTTGCTAAAGCCCAAGGTGCGCTTACATGTTGTTCTTCAGCACTTACCGTTTTCGTTGATAATGACCCGTTTTATGGCCTATTTGTCACCGTTTTAGGTCCATAGATCAATTCCCACGATTGACGATCCCGGGGGTGCGATTAAGTGTCGGTCATCAACAATCGTTTTGGCCGATTCTGGCACGTTTCATGGGCTATTAGTCACTCTTTTGGGGTCCCGGGGTGATTTTAATAGATATTAAACCCTAAGGTGCGCATACGTGTCATTCGTCAACAGTCGCCGTTTTGGCCGATTCTGGCTCGTTTTATGCGCTATTAGTCACCGTTTGGGGGTCCCAGAGCGATTTCCACAATTGACGATCCCGGGGTGTATGTTTACGTGTTACTCACCAACACTCACCGTTCTGGCTGATTCTGGCCCGTTTCATGGGCTATTACTCACCGTTTTGGGGTCCCAAATTGATTTTCAAGGTTGCTAAAGCCCAAGGTGCGCTTATGTGTCGTTCGTGAACACTTACCGTTTTGGTCGATTCTGGCCCATTTTATGGGCTATGAGTCACGGTTTTGTGGTCCTGGAGCGATTTACACGATTGATGATTCTCGGGGTGTGCAATTACGTCTTACTCATCAACCCTCGTAGTTTTGGCTGATTCTGGCCCGTTTCATGGGCTATTACTCACCGTTTTGGGGGCCAGAGTGATTTTCAAGGTTGCTAAAGCCCAACATGCGCTTACGTGTCATTCGTAACCACTTAATGTTTACGTTGATTCTGGCGCGTTTTATGTCCTATTAGTCATCGTTCTGGGGTCCCGGATCAATTTCCACGATTAACGATCCCGGGGAAGCGATTTACACGATTGACGATTCTCGGGGTGTGCAATTACGAGTTACTCATCAACCCTCACAGTTTGGCTGATTCTGGCCCGTTTCATGGGCTATTACTCACTCTTTTGGGGCCCCGGGGTGATTTTAATGGATGCTAAACCCCAAGGTGCGCATACGTGTCGTTCATCAACAGTCACCGTTTTGGCCGATTCTGGCCTCCTTTATGCGCTATTAGTCACCGTTTGGGCTCCCAGAGCGATTTCCACGATTGACGATCCCGGGGTGTGCGTTTACGTGTTACTCATCAACACTCACTGTTTTGGCTGATTCTGGCCCGTTTCATGGGCTATTACTCACTGTTTTGGGGACCCGAAGTGATTTCAAGGTTGCTAAAGCCCAAGGTGCGCTTATGTGTCGTTCGTGAACACTTACCGTTTTGGTCGATTCTGGCCCATTTTATGGGCTATGAGTCACCGTTTTGTGGTCCTGGAGCGATTTACACGATTGACGATTCCCGAGGTGTGTGATTACGTGTTACTCATCAACCCTCGCAGTTTTGGTGATTCTGGCCCGTTTCATGGGCTATTACTCACCGTTTTGGGGCCCTAGAGTGATTTTCAAGGTTGCTAGAGCCCAAGGTGCGCTTATGTGTCGTGTGTAACCACTTACCGTTTTCGTTGATTCTGGCCCGTTCTATGTCCTATTAGTCATCGTTCTAGGGTCCTGGAGCAATTTCCACGATTAACGATCCCGGGGGGTGCTATTAAGTGTCAGTTATCAACAATCGTTTTGGCCGATTCTGGCACGTTTCATGGGCTATTACTCACTCTTTTGTGGTCCCGGGGTGGTTTTCATGGATGTTAAACCCGAAGGTGCGCATACATGTCGTTCATCAACATTCACCGTTTTGGCTGATTCTGGCCCGTTTATGCGCTATTAGTCACCGTTTTGGGGTCCCAGAGCGATTTCCACGATTGGCGATCCCGGGGTGTGCGTTTACGTGTTACTCATCAACACTCACCGTTTTGGCTGATTCTGGCCTGTTTCATGGGCTATTACTCACCGTTTTGGTTTCCCAGAGTGATTTTCTAGGTTGCTAATGCCCAAGGTGCGCTGACGTGTCGTTTCGTCAACACTTACTGTTTTCGTTGATTCTGGCCCGTCTTATGGGCTATTATCCACCATTTTGGGGCCACGGAGCAATTTCCACGATTGACGATCCCGGGGGTGCGATTACGTGTTAGTCATCAACTATCTTTTGGACGATTCTGGCACGTTTCATGGGCTATTACTCACTCTTTTGGGGTCCCGGGGTGATTTACCCCAATGTGCGCTTACATTTCGTTCATCAACAGTCACCATTTTGGCCGATTCTGGCCCGTTTTATGGGTTATTAGTCACCGTTTTGGGGTCACGGAGCGATTTCCACGATTGAGGATCCCTGGGGTGTGCGATTACGTGTTGCTAAAGCCCAAGGTGTGCTTACGCGTCGTTCGTGAACACTTACCGATTTCGTTGATTGTGGCCCGTTTTATGGCCTATTCGTCACCGTTTTGAGTCCACGGTGCAATTCCCACGATTGACGATCCCGGGGGTGCGATTAAGTGTCAGTTATCTATAATCATTTCGGCCGATTCTGGCACGTTTCATGGGCTATTACTCACTCTTTTGGGGTCCCGGGGTAATTTTCATGGATGCTAAACCCCAAGGTGCGCATATGTGTCACCGTTTTGGTTGATTCTGGACCGTTTCGTGGGCTATTACTCACCTTTTTGGGGTCCTAGAGTGATTTTCAAGGTTGCTAAAGCCCAAGGTGCGCTTACGCGTCGTTCGTCAACATTTACCGTTTTGGTCGATTCCGGCCCATTTTATGGGCTATTAGTCACCGTTTTGGGGTCCTGGAGCGATTTCCACGATTGACGATCCCCGGGGTGTGCGATTACGTGTTACTCATCAACCCTCGCATTTTGGCTGATTCTAGAATGTTTCATGGGCAATTACTCACCGTTTTAGGGTCCCGGAGTGATTTGCAAGGTTGCTAAAGCCCAAGGTGAGCTTACGTGTCGTTTGTAACCACTTACCGTTTCCGTTGATTCTGGCCCGTTTTATGGCCTACTAGTCATCGTTTTGGGTCCCGGAGCAATTTCCACGATTGACGATCCCAGGGGGTGCGATTAAGTGTCAGTCATCACCAATCTCTTTGGCCGATTCTAGAATGTTTCATGGGCTATTACTCACTCTTTTGGGGTTCCGGGGTGATTTGCATGGATGCTAAACCCCAAGGTGCGCATTACGTGTCGTTCATCAACAGTCACCGTTTTGGCCGATTCTTGCTCGTTTTATGCGCTATTAGTCACCGTTTTGGGGCCCAGAGCGATTTCCACGATTGACGATCCCGGGGTGTGCGTTTACGTGTTACTCATCAACACTCCCCGTTTTGGCTGATTCTAGCCCATTTCATGGGATATTATTCACCGTTTTGGGGTCCCAGGGTGATTTTCACGGTTGCTAAAGCCCAAGTTGCGCTTACGTGGTGTTCGTCAACACTCACCGTTTTGGTTGATTATGGCCCGTTTCACGGGCTATTACTCGATTCTGGCCCATTGTATGGGCTATGAGTCACGGTTTTGTGGTCCTGGAGCGATTTACACGATTGACGATTCCTGAGGTGTGTGATTACGTGTTACTCATCAACCCTCGCAGTTTTGGCTGATTCTGGCCCGTTTCATGGGCTATTACTCACCGTTTTGGGGCCCAAGAGTGATTTTCAAGGTTGCTAGAGCCCAAGGTGCGCTTATGTGTCGTGTGTAACCACTTACCGTTTTCGTTGATTCTGGCCCGTTTTATGGCCTATTAATCATCGTTCTAGGGTCTTGGAGCAATTTCAACGATTAACGATCCCGGGGGGTCACTACTGGAAAAACCTAATTTGCCGTCAGCTTCCGGCTTTGCCGTCAGCATTTTCACGGGGCTGACGGCATAGGATATGCGCCGTCAGCCGGACTAAAACCTAACGGCATAGACCGGGCTGACGGCAAAGGGATGATGTGCCGTCAGCTGTGGCTTTGCCGTCAGCTGGCTAACGGCAATGACAAGCCAAGCTGACGGCAAAGGCGGCCCGACGGCAACGAGAGCGCCACGCCCCCCCACTCGGGCAAGCCCTAACCGCCCCAGGCTTTGCCGTCAGCTAGCTGACGGCAAAGGATAACGGCGAGCCTATGCCGTCAGCTAGCTGACGGCAAAGACCCGAACAGATAACTCCAGCCCCACCCCCTCTCTCTCTATCACGCGCACACACCACCCACCCCGAGCCCCAACCGCCGTCGCCGCCTCCTCGGCGATTCAACGTCGTCGCCGTCCCCGCCGGAGCCCACCCCCGCCGGAACCCGCCCCCTCCCCCGCCGAATCCCTCCCCGCCGGAGCCCAGCCCCCCCCCCCCCGCCCCTCCCCCGTCGGAGCCCGCCCCTGCTGCCGCCGCCGTCGCCCCCGCCCCCCTCCCCCGCCGGAGCCCACCCCCGGCCCCGCCCCCTCCCCCGCCGGCGACCACCTCCTCCACCGTGCCTCAGGTGAGCCGCCGCCACCACCCCCTCCTCCCTGTTAATTTTTTTTATTTTTCTTTTGTATTATTATTTGAATTATCTTCTGTTTTTATTAGTTTAGTGTAATTAGTTATTAGTTTAGTGTAATTAGTTTAGCAACATTTTCTTCTGTTTTTATTAGTTATTAGTTTAGTGTAATTAGTTTAGCAACATTTTCTTTCTTAGTTAACTATTAATTATCTTCTGTTTTTATTAGTTATTAGTTGTTAGCAAATTACAAACTATTAATTAACTTCTGTTTTTATTAGTTTTTTTAACAAACAAAGAAGGGTCTCGAAGACCCACTGCATTAATCCCAGGCGGTGGTACATCTTACATAGAAGCCCCTAATAAAAATGGTAAAAACACGTAGGGGCTTGAAACTTACAAAGAGAACCCTAAAATAAAAACAGAAAACGCAATCGGATCCTCTTTCACCGCAATCGACGCGTTGATGCCTCCCGGCGCGACCAGCTTCTTCATCATCGGGGAACTCGCCACTTGGGATGAAGATGCCGAAGATCGTCGCGCTGCAGGAGCACAAGGGCCTCCAAAATGGCAACATGGCCTGGAGGTTGATTTGCTGGTGACGCTGGCTTGCTGCCTTGCGCGTCCATACCAGAATTATTAGCTTTATAGTAGTGATATTAATTAGCTTTATAGTAGTGATATCGCGAGTGCGTATTTGTTTTGATTGATTGCATTTAAATGTGCAGTAGCTTCGCGAGGGTTTGGTTTTTGACGACCTCCACTGCATTCGAGAGTGAGCACATTTGTTAACTCTTCCTTCTCCACCTTTATATTGCTCTGTTCCGGCCTTCGTGCCGATGACACTATCTAGATAGGTAGTTTTAGTATTGAAATGCAAAGTCTTCGCGTAACCAATATGCGTCTCCCGTTCGAAAGGGTTACGGTTATAACTATGCATGCATTTGCATATTTATAACGGTGGTTCTTTCGAATTGTCCAACGTTATCCATGGACAGCCCGGGTATGTGTAGATTGGGTCATTTTCCCATGCTTTGTTCCGGATCCGATGCAGAGTTTCGACAACGCCTCCTTGTTGTTCTCCAAGTGCACATCCTCTCGGTTAGTTTCTGAGACGTGTATTAGGAGAACAGCGGGGAGGTGCTGTCGAAATTTTGCGTTGGATCGGGAGCAGAGCATGGGAAAATGACCCAATCTACACATACTCGGGTGGGATTAGGACCCATCTTTACCTAGTAGCTGGTAGGTGTGCATGCCGTGCATCCCAATGTTTTAACCATGATTAAAAAATGACCATAATTAATTTGACATACTTGATGAACTGATAATTTATATTCTTCATATGTGGATACTATATAGCTAGCTTGACAGAATGACTGATCGTGAATGGATGTACTCCGGTCACCCTAGTCAGAAAGACATGACCGATGAATGGTTGAGCAAAACCTATGAATTCCTGCAAACGACATTTTCTAAAGGCCAGCCAAAAACATGGTGCCCCTGCACTAAGTGCAAGAATTATTCGCGACAGACAAGTGGTTGTAGGCCAGTTGATCTTGCCATCGAGGTTAGTTTTCCTTCATTATTTCTTTAGTCCATTTGACCCTGGATGGATGATGACGAGAAGTGGTTGCAGGCCGCACTTGAGAAGGAGAGGGAGGCCACCAGACTCTTGTTGGAGGAGAGGGACCGGAATACACAGAGGCTGCTGGAGGAGGAGAGGGCACGCAATAATGCCCATGCGAAGGCTATGCACGACTTCGTTGCGGTAAGTCAGTTGTGTGAGAAGCAACAAGACTATTTCTTTGACTTCTCGTCAACTAATTTGCAGGCTATGTGTGAGAAGCAAGGTTTGCCCCCCTCTCCGCCGATGCCTTCTCCGGTGGGAACGGTGAGTTCCCTTTCAATGACCAACCTTGCACGGTCTTATATCATTGTATGTTGCCATGCTAACCATATATTTCAACTCTTGCCTTGTTGCAGCATCATTCCAGAGTCGCATCCCACAATCCCTCTCCCGGTGAGAGCCCTACCAACCCGGCGACCAACCGAGATGGTTCTTCTCCTCCGTGACTTGGCATTTGGTAAGTTATTCCTCTCCTTCTTATTCTTATTGTTTAGCTCAACTTAGACTATGCCATGCTTTAGTTAGCTTAGTAAATTCTAGTTAGGCAAAAAATTGCATAATTAGCTTAATTACATAATTTTTTTTACATAATTAGCTTACTTACCTACAAAATGACATAGACTTTGCTTATTTGGTAAAAACATGACATAATTACTTGATAACACCAAAAATAGCATAATTAGTTGATATTAGAGCTCAAAAATGACATGCTTAGCTCAACTTAGACTATGCCATGCTGTAGTTAGCTTAGTAAATTCTAGTTAGGCAAAAATAGCATAATTAGTTGATATTAGAGCTCAAAAATGACATAATTACTTTAGAAATTTTCAAAAGAAACCATAAGAGAAGAACAAAACAGAAGAGAAGAACAAAGAAGAGATGAAGAAATAAGAGAAGAAGAAAGAGGAGAAAAAGATAGATTAAGAAGAAACAAATCTTCTTATTATTCCTTTTTCTCTTCTTTCTTTTTCTCCATCTTTTTCTTCTTCTTCTTCTTCTTCTTCTTCTTCTTGTTCTTGTCTTCTTCTTCTTCTTGTTCTTCTTCATCTTCTAATTACTTAGCGCTAAATTCTTTCTTCTTCTCATTATGCAGATTTTGATAAAGCAGCATGGCACATGGATGGATGCTCCAGGGACTCTAGCTAGTTGTAGTCTTAGATGCTTTGTAATGCACTTTGTAATGCACTTATACTTGCGGATGCACTTTGGGATTCTTGCGGATGCACTTGTTGTTTGCACTTTGTGTTATTTATATTGTGTTGCTTTGTGATGTTGTTTGATGCTTTGCGATGCTTTGTGATGCACTTGTGGTGCTGTTTAGGGCCTGGCAGAATATTAATTGTGTTATCTATATTGTTGTTTGAAAATGCAGGGAATTAACAGAAATTAAATTTAAAAAAAAACAGAGAGAGTCTTTGCCGGCAAAGCCTTTGCCGTCGGTGGGCTGACGGCAAAGCCTTTGCCGTCGGTGGGCTGACGGCAAAGCCTTTGCCGTCGGTGGGCTGACGGCAAAGAAGGACACGTGGCAGCAAATTGTTAAATCTGGCAACTCTGGGACGACCAAATGTCCCAGGTTGTCAGCTTTGCCGTCAGCTGGACTGCGGCTGACGGCAAAGGGAAGGTCCCCACGTGGCACTGATCGCAGCCCCTGGCAAGCATGGCCCACAAGCAGCAGCTATGCCGTCAGCTGGACTCCAGCTGACGGCAAAGCCTGCCGTTAACCCCCTAATGGGGCTGGGCTTAAGTCGTTGTCGTCAACGGTCTATGCCGTCAGTCTCGGCTCCCTAGCTGACGGCACAGGCTTTGCCGTCGGTCGATTTCCAGCTGACGGCATAGAACCTGTTTGCCGATAAAATCGTGGCCGCTGACGGCAAACCAGCAGATTCCAGTAGTGGGTGCTATTAAGTGTAAGTCATCAACATTCACCGTTTTGGCTGATTCTGGCCCGTTTATGCGCTATTAGTCACCGTTTTGGGGTCCCAGAGCGATTTCCACGATTGACGATCCCGGGGTGTGCGTTTACGTGTTACTCATCAACACTCGCCGTTTTAGCTGATTCTGGCCCGTTTCATGGGCTATTACTCACCGTTTTGGTTTCCCAGAGTGATTTTCTAGGTTGCTAATGCCCAAGGTGCGCTGACGTGTCGTTTCGTCAACACTTACTGTTTTTGTTGATTCTGGCCCGTCTTATGGGCTATTATCCACCGTTTTGGGGCCACGGAGCAATTTCCACGATTGACGATCCCGGGGGTGCGATTACGTGTTAGTCATCAACTATCTTTTGGACGATTCTGGCACGTTTCATGGGCTATTACTCACTCTTTTGGGGTCCCGGGGTGATTTACCCCAAGGTGCGCTTACATTTCGTTCATCAACAGTCACCATTTTGGCCGATTCTGGCCCGTTTTATGGGTTATTAGTCACCGTTTTGGGGTCACGGAGCGATTTCCATGATTGAGGATCCCTGGGGTGTGCGGTTACTTGTTGCTAAAGCCCAAGGTGTGCTTACTTGTCGTTCGTCAACACTTACCGATTTCGTTGATTGTGGCCCGTTTTATGGCCTATTCGTCACCGTTTTGAGTCCACGGAGCAATTCCCACGATTGACGATCCCGGCGGTGCGATTAAGTGTCAGTTATCAATAATCGTTTTGGCCGATTCTGGCATGTTTCATGGGCTATTACTCACTCTTTTGGGGTCCCGGGGAAATTTTCGTGGATGCTAAACCCCAAGGTGTGCATAAGTGTCACCGTTTTGGTTGATTCTGGACCGTTTTGATTTTCTAGGTTGCTAAAGCCCAAGGTGCGCTTACGCGTCGTTCGTCAACATTTACCGTTTTGGTCGATTCTGGCCCATTTTATGGGCTATTAGTCACTGTTTTTGGGTCCTGGAGCGATTTCCACGATTGAAGATCCCCGGGGTGTGCGATTACGTGTTACTCATCAACCCTCGCAGTTTTGGCTGATTCTGCCCGTTTCATGGGCAATTACTCACCGTTCTAGGGTCCCGGAGTGATTTGCAAGGTTGCTAAAGCCCAAGGTGAGCTGACATGTCGTTCGTAACCACTTACCATTTTCGTTGATTCTGGCCCGTTTTATGGCCTACTAGTCATCATTTTGGGTCCCGGAGCAATTTCCACGATTGACGATCCCAGGAGGTGCGATTAAGTGTCAGTCATCACCAATCTCTTTGGCCGATTCTAGAATGTTTCATGGGCTATTACTCACTCTTTTGGGGTTCCGGGGTGATTTGCATGGATGCTAAACCCCAAGGTGCGCATATGTGTCGTTCATCAACAGTCACCGTTTTGGCCGATTCTTGCCCGTTTTATGCGCTATTAGTCACCGTTTGGGGGGCCCAGAGCGATTACCACGATTGACGATCCCGGGGTGTGCGTTTACGTGTTACTCATCAACACTCACCGTTTTGGCTGATTCTAGCCCATTTCATGGGATATTACTCACAGTTTTGGGGTCCCGGGGTGATTTTCACGGTTGATAAAGCCCAAGGTGCGCTTACATGTCGTTCGTCAGCTCTTACCGTTTTAGTTGATTATGACCCGTTTTATGGCCTATTTGTCACCGTTTTAGGGCCACAGAGCAATTCCCACGATTGACGATCCCGGGGGGTGCGATTAAGTGGCGGTCATCAACAATCGTTTTGGCCGATTCTGGCACGTTTCATGGGCTATTACTCACTCTTCTGGGACCCGGGGTGATTTTCATGGATGCTAAACCCCAAGGTGCGCATACGTGTCGTTCGTCAACAGTCGCCATTTTGGCCGATTCTGGCTCGTTTTATGCGCTACTAGTCACCTTTCGGGGGTCCCAGAGCGATTTCCACAATTGACGATCCCGGGGTGTGTGTTTACGTGTTACTCACCAACACTCACTGTTTTGGCTGATTCTGGCCTGTTTCACAGGCTATTACTCACCGTTTTGGGGTCCCAGAGTGATTTTCAAGGTTGCTAAAGCCCAAGGTGCGCTTACGTGTCGTTCGTGAACACTTACCATTTTGGTTGATTCTGTCCCATTTTATGGGCTATGATTCACGGTTTTGTGGTCCTGGAGCGATTTACACGATTGGCGATTCTCGGGGTGTGCAATTACGTGTTACTCATCAACCCTCGCAGTTTTGGCAGATTCTGGCCCGTTTCATGGGCTATTACTCACCATTTTGGGGGTCCAGAGTGATTTATAAGGTTGCTAAAGCCCAACATGTGCTTACGTGTTGTTCGTAACCACTTACCATTTACGTTGATTCTGGCGCGTTTTATGTCCTATTAGTCATCGTTCTGGGGTCCCGGATCAATTTCCACGATTAACAATCCCGGGGGAGCGATTTACACGATTGACGATTCTCGGGGTGTGCAATTATGTGTTACTCATCAACCCTCGCAGTTTTGGCTGATTCTGGCCCGTTTCATGGGCAATTACTCACTCTTTTGGGGCCCCGGGGTGATTTTAATGGATGCTAAACCCCAAGCTGCGCATACGTGTCGTTCATCAACAGTCACCGTTTTGGCCGATTCTGGCCCGCTTTATGCGCTATTAGTCACCGTTTTGGGGTCCCAGAGCGATTTCCACGATTGACGATCCCGGGGTGTGCGTTTACGTGTTACTCATCAACACTCACTGTTTTGGCTGATTTTGGCCCGTTACATGGGCTATTACTCACTGTTTTGGGGTCCCGGAGTGATTTTCAAGGTTGCTAAATCCCAAGGTGCGCTTACGTGTCGTTCGTGAACACTTACCGTTTTAGTCGATTCTGGCCCAGTTTATGGGCTATGAGTCACCGTTTTGTGGTCCTGGAGCGATTTACATGATTGGCGATTCTCGGGGAGTGCAATTACGGGTTACTCATCAACCCTCGCAGTTTTGGCTGATTCTGGTCCGTTTCATGAGCTATTACTCACCGTTTTGGTGCCCCAGAGTGATTTTCAAGGTTGCTAAAGTCCAACATGCGCTTACGTGTCGTTCGTAACCACTTACCGTTTACGTTGATTCTGGTGCGTTTTATGTCCTATTAGTCATCGTTCTGGGGTCCCGGATCAATTTCCACAATTAACGATCCCGGGGGAGTGATTTACACGATTGACGATTCTTGGGGTGTGCAATTACGTGTTACTCATCAACCCTCGCAGTTTTGGCTGATTCTGGCCTGTTTCATGGGCTATTACTCACTCTTTTGGGGCCCCGGGGTGATTTTCATAGATGCTAAACCCCAAGGTGCGCATACATGTCGTTCATCAACGGTCACCGTTTTGGCCGATTCTGGCCTGCTTTATGCGCTATTAGTCACCGCTTTGGGCTCCCAGAGCGATTTCCACGATTGACGATGTCGGGGTGTGCGTTTACGTGTTACTCATCAACACTCACTGTTTTGGCTGATTCTGGCCCGTTTCATGGGCTATTACTCACTGTTTTGGGGTCCCGAAGTGATTTTCAAGGTTGCTAAAGCCCAAGGTTCGCTTACGTGTCGTTCGTGAACACTTACCGTTTTGGTCGATTCTGGCCCATTTTATGGGCTATGAGTCACCGTTTGCTGGTCCTCGAGCGATTTACACGATTGACGATTCTCGGGGTGTGCAATTACGTGTTACTCATCAACCCTCGCAGTTTCGGCTGATTCTGGCCCGTTTCATGGGCTATTACTCACCGTTTTGGGGCCCCAGAGTGATTTTCAAGGTTGCTAAAGCCCAACATGCGCTTACGTGTCGTTCGGAACCACTTACCGTTTACGTTGATTCTGGCGCGTTTTATGTCCTATTAGTCATCGTTCTGGGGTCCCGGATCAATTTCAACGATTAACTATCCCGGGGGAGCGATTTACACGATTGACGATTCTTGGGGTGTGCAATTACGTGTTACTCATCAACCCTCGCAGTTTTGGCTGATTCTGGCCCGTTTCATGGGCTATTACTCACTCTTTTGGGGCCCCGGGGTGTATTTCATAGATGCTAAACCCCAAAGTGCGCATACGTGTCGTTCATCAACAGTCACCGTTTTAACCGATTCTGGCCTGCTTTATGCGCTATTAGTGACCGCTTTGGGCTCCCAGAGCGATTTCCACGATTGACGATGTCGGGGTGTGCGTTTACGTGTTACTCATCAACACTCACCGTTTTGGCTGATTCTGGCCCGTTTCATGGGATATTACTCACTGTTTTGGGGTCCCAGAGTGATTTTCAAGGTTGCTAAAGCCCAAGGCGCGCTTACGTGTCGTTCGTGAACACTTACCGTTTTGGTCGATTCATGCCCATTTTATGGGCTATGAGTCACCGTTTGCTGGTCCTGGAGCGATTTACACGATTGATGATTCTCGGGGTGTGCAATTATGTGTTACTCATCAACCCTCGCAGTTTTGGCTGATTCTGGCCCGTTTCATGGGCTATTACTCACCGTTTTGGGGCCCCAGAGTGATTTTCAAGGTTGTTAAAGCCCAACGGGCGCTTACGTGTCGATTGTAACCACTTACCGTTTACGTTGATTCTGGCACGTGTTATGTCCTATTAGTCATCGTTCTGGGGTCCCGGATCAATTTCCACGATTAACGATCCCGGGGGAGCGATTTACACGATTGACGACTCTCGGGGTGTGCCATTACGTGTTACTCATCAACCCTCGCAGTTTTGGCTGATTCTGGCAAGTTTCATGGGCTATTACTCACCGTTTTGGGGGCCCAGAGTGATTTTCAAGGTTGCTAAAGCCCAACATGCGCTTAGATGTCATTCGTAACCACTTACCGTTTACGTTGATTCTGGCGCGTTTTATGTCCTATTAGTCATCGTTCTGGGGCCCCGGATCAATTTTCGCGATTAACGATCCCGGGGGAGCGATGTACACGATTGACGATTCTCGGGGTGTGCAATTACGTGTTACTCATCAACCCTCGCAGTTTTGGCTCATTTTGGCCCGTTTCATGGGCAATTACTCACTCTTTTGGGGCCCCGAGGTGATTTTAATTGATGCTAAACCCCAAGGTGCGCATACGTGTCGTTCATCAACAGTCACCGTTTTGGCCGATTCTGGCCCGCTTTATGCGCTATTAGTCACCGTTTTGGGGTCCCAGAGCGATTTCCACGATTGACGATCCCGAGGTGTGCGTTTACGTGTTACTCATCAACACTCATTGTTTTGGCTGATTTTGGCCCGTTTCATGGGTTATTACTCACTGTTTTGGGGCCCCGGAGTGATTTTCGAGGTTGCTAAAGCCCAAGGTGCGCTTATGTGTCGTTCGTGAACACTTACCGTTTTGGTCGATTCTGGCCCAGTTTATGGGCTATGTGTCACCGTTTTGTGGTCCTGGAGCGATTTACATGATTGACGATTCTCGGGGTGTGCAATTGCGTGTTACTCATCAACCCTCGCAGTTTTTGCTGATTCTGGCCCGTTTCATGGGCTATTACTCACCGTTTTGGGGCCCTAGAGTGATTTTCAAGGTTGCTAAAGCCCAACGGGCGCTTACGTGTCGATTGTAACCACTTACCGTTTACGTTGATTCTGGCGCGTGTTATGTCCTATTAGTCATCGTTCTGGGGTCCCGGATCAATTTCCACGATTAACGATCCCGGGGGAGCGATTTACACGATTGACGACTCTCGGGGTGTGCCATTACGTGTTACTCATCAACCCTCGCAGTTTTGGCTGATTTGGCCCGTTTCATGGGCTATTACTCACCGTTTTGGGGCCCAGAGTGATTTTCAAGGATGCTAAAGCCCAACGTGCGCTTACGTGTCGGTTGTAACCACTTACCGTTTACGTTGATTCTGGCGCCTTTTATGTCCTATTAGTCATCGTTCTGGGGTCCCGGATCAATTTCCACGATTAACGATCCCGGGGGAGCGATTTACACGATTGACGATTCTCGGGGTGTGCAATTACGTGTTACTCATCAACCCTCGCAGTTTTGGCTGATTTTGGCCCGTTTCATGGGCAATTACTCACTCTTTTGGGGCCCCGGGGTGATTTTAATGGATGCTAAACCCCAAGGTGCGCATACGTGTCGTTCGTCAACAGTCACCGTTTTGGCCGATTCTGGCCTGCTTAATGCGCTATTAGTCACCGTTTGGGCTCCCAGAGCGATTTCCACGATTGACGATCCCGGGGTGTGCGTTTACGTGTTACTCATTAACACTCACCGTTTTGGTTGATTCTGGCCCGTTTCACGGGATATTACTCGATTCTGGCCCATTTTATGGGCTATGAGTCACGGTTTTGTGGTCCTCGAGCGATTTACACGATTGACGATTCTCGGGGTGTGCAATTACGTGTTACTCATCAACCCTCGCAGTTTTGGCTGACTCTGGCCAGTTTCATGGGCTATTACTCACCGTTTTGGGGGCCCAGAGTGATTTTCAAGGTTGCTAAAGCCCAACATGCGCTTAGATGTCATTTGTAACCACTTACCGTTGACGTTGATTCTGGCGCGTTTTATGTCCTATTAGTCATCGTTCTGGGGCCCCGGATCAATTTTCACGATTAACGATCCCGGGGGAGCGATTTACACGATTGATGATTCTCGGGGTGTGCAATTACGTGTTACTCATCAACCCTCGCAGTTTTGGCAGATTCTGGCCCGTTTCACGGGCTATTACTCACCATTTTGGGGGTCCAGAGTGATTTTTAAGGTTGCTAAAGCCCAACATGTGCTTACGTGTTGTTCGTAACCACTTACCATTTACGTTGATTCTGGCGCGTTTTATGTCCTATTAGTCATCGTTCTGGGGTCCTAGAGCGATTAGTCACCGTTTTGGGGTCCTAGAGCGATTTCCACGATTGACGATCCCGGGGTGTGCGTTTACGTGTTACTCATCAACACTCATTGTTTTGGCCCGTTTCATGGGTTATTACTCACTGTTTTGGGGTCCCGGAGTGATTTTCGAGGTTGCTAAAGCCCAAGGTGCGCTTACGTGTCGTTCGTGAACACTTACGGTTTTGGTCGATTCTGGCCCAGTTTATGGGCTATGTGTCACCGTTTTGTGGTCCTGGAGCGATTTACATGATTGACGATTCTCGGGGTGTGCAATTGCGTGTTACTCATCAACCCTCGCAGTTTTTGCTGATTCTGGCCCGTTTCATGGGCTATTACTCACCGTTTTGGGGCCCCGGAGTGATTTTCAAGGTTGCTAAACCCCAACATGCGCTTACGTGTCGTTCATAACCACTTACCGTTTACGTTGATTCTGGCGCGTTTTATGTCCTATTAGTCATCGTTAGTGTTAGACCAAGTATGTGATCAGAGGGGGAGGGGGTGAATGATCACTTCAAAATTTTACATGAAACTTTGAAGTGAAGCATAACATGGCAGCCGAAACTATTCAACAGGAAGGAATTCATAGAAGCAGAACGTAATCGAAGCAGAACATAGCGAAGCAAGAGTATCGAATCAATTGCATCGAAGCATAACTCTGAAGCAATTGACAAACATAATGAAAGTGCGGAAAGTAAAACGAACTCTTGACTCGGCGATGTTTGTTCGACCAGTTCACACTCTGCAAAGTGCTACGTCTGGTTGGAGGGACTTGTGATTGAACACAGGAGCTAACCTCTCTCCGTCCATATCTCCACTGCACCAAACTCCTTGAGCTTGGTCAGTTCTTCACTCTTGGTTGATTATTGAGGAAATCACCGAAACCTTTGACAAACTGGACTTCGAGGCGACAATAACTCTTCGCTCTCTGAAGAACAACTCTCTAACCGTCTAGGAGAATTGCAGTTCTCCAAGATAAAAAGGCTAGCAAACTTCTTCCTAAGTCATAATGATTCAACTCAGATCAATAGGACTTATGCTTCGGTGGATGGGTTTGTGATGTGCTTCGGTGGGGTTGCTCTCTCTCTTTCCTCTGTAGGGAATTAATCTTGGAGCAGCCACCCGGCCAATGAGGGCGGGGGTGGGGTATTTATAGGCAGCAATCCCAAGGTGCGAAATGACTGAAGTGACCCGATGTGACAGCTTGACACCTGTCCCCAACGGTCATATTTCCAATCAATGCGCAACTTTACTTGCGGTCCAAGTAAAGCTGACTCACGGACTTGGTTCTGCTTCAGAAGCTGAAAGAACAAAGTCTTCGCTGGTGAAGCATTACCTAGCTCACATGAGATTTCTTCGGTTCAGGTTTCTCATTGGTTTCGATTTGATCTGAGTCTTTTCATCAAAACCTTCGGAGTACATTTGCTAAACCCCTCTTGATAGTACGGTTTTTCCTATGACTCAAAGAAGTAAAAAGAACTACGCAAAAACAACTAAGTCTTGCGCCATCTTGATCAACTTCTTCGATAGGATGTGCTTCAGGATTCCTTATCTTTTTATGGGTCGACATCCGTGATGTGCTTCGCTCTAGAGGATATGCTTCGGTAACTGAGTAAATCTTCGTTGAAGCTTTATCACCAACCTATAACTTCAGGAACCTAACTATCTGTTTCACACTAGAAAACTTGTTAGTTCCTCTACTGTTTTGACCAACAATATCCAAAACTCATGAGGGATATAACTTTGCTCTTACAATCTCCCCCTTTTTGGACTATTGTTGACAAAACAGGCATCGATAGAAAGATATGGAATTTGAATTTGAGTTGAAAGCAAACTCTAAGATATGAAGCTTTTGACTCCCCCTGAATGCAAGCATCGAAGATTTATAATCGAAGTGAATGCTTGTCGAAGAATATCATTAGTGGGAAGCCTAACACATATCCTAGCGAATCAATTGCATACTGAAATGATTTGTCTTGAAGAATATGCAATCATCCAATGACCTGTAACTTAAGGAAAATAACCACGTGCAAGATAAAGTATAGAAGAGCAACTTGCAAGCACGGGGTTATTAACATATAAGATAAGCATAGTTCACAGTCTAAGTTAAACGTTAAGATACAACCCAATCGTCGAGGGGGTCGTCTTCATGCTTCGACGTGTGGGAGTCTTCATCAGAGAATGTGTCTGGGCGAATCTGTTCTGCATGGTTGACGAATAAGACTTCTTCGATCTTTTCCAGCGGAGGGATCTTGGGGTTGGGGCGTTCAACAGAATCATTCCTTGAAAAGTTTCGCTGTAAGTGAGGATATTCCTTGAATATACGGTCAGCTTGCAATTTCTTCACTGAGTTGAACTTTCTGAGTCCTTTCCAAGAATGACGCTTCAATACCTTCAGGTATTGGTTGTTGTTCATAGCAATGTTTCCGACTCGATTAATCTCATCTGATAGATGTTGCATCTGACGTTGATTGCCTTCGATGAAATTTTCTAGTAACTGAGTATTCCGAATGGCAACCTCGAAGAGATACACTTCCTTCTGATATCGCTTCGACATATTGCGCTCATTGATATGCTGTCTGACTCCTACATATGTTGCAAAGGGGTCATTTGGCCGCCTGAAGATGTTCATAGTATCGCGGACCGGAGGACAGAACAGCTTCGGGTGATGCTTCGCTATGAATTATTCACTGCGTCCATGGTTGCAAATAGGTTGCAGCCAAGGGGCATACGGCTTCAGTTGATTGACCACTTCTGCAGCTTGTACCATGTAGCGAAGAAAACAGTCTTCGAAGTCAAACACAAGTCCATGGGTGAGCTTCATAAGAGCATGACGAGTTGGATAATGTATGTTTGATTCTTCATTCGCTGTACTGAGAGGCATCAGAGAGTTTGACAGAATATAGAACCATGTCTTGGAATTGAAGACCAGATGCTTCGGGCGAATGTTTTCTGGCATGTGATCTCCAGTGACTTCGGGATCCAGTAAAGATGCGAATTCAGCTTCGGTTGGATCCGGTAACATGTGAACCTTTGCAAGTTTGCCAGTGTGTCTTGGAATGTTCACAATTTCCATGAATTCTTCGGAGTACATCCTGAACACCTTCCCTTGAATCATCCATTCAAGAATCCAAGTGCTAGTGTCTTCTGGGGTTCCAGAGACATACAGAGTAGCATAGAATTGCTTCACTAGCTCGGAGTTGAATGGAGTTTCTATTGCAAATAATCCTGTGAGATTCTGAGATTCAATGGTTTCAACTATGTTCTGGAAGCATGTGGCGGCATTTAGACTATGCAAATCCAAGTACTTGTGCCTGAACAGAATTCCTTTCTGGCAGTAAAGCTTCGTGTATAGGATTTGTTGTTCTGCTGTCCAGAAACGAAGGTCATCAGCTGTTCTTGGTGAATCATATGGACTAGTGCCAAAGAATCTAAGCTTCTTGCGATGAACTTCAATATCGAACTCAGGACCGTGCCTTGAAGAAGTTCCTTCTCCCATGAAAATGGGAAAAGTCTCTCTGGGGTAGAGTGAGTCCAACTGGGTGTCTTGAGCAGGAATACAATGCCTTCGGGCATCTGCGATTCGCCTCGGCGGTTGAGTGACGATTGCCAACTCATTGGCTTCGGCCTCTGCTTCGACATCAGCTTCGGCACGTCCAGCTTGCACTTGGGCTTCTTCTTCTTTTTCTTCGGACTCCTCAGCAGAGTGAGCTGAAGAGTAATCTTTGACAGGAGTGGCTTGACGGGGTGGAGATGGTTGTGGAGCAAAATTGTCTTGAGCGGACGGTTGAGGAGTAGGTTGAGGTGGAGGTGGAGTTTGAACACGGGGTGGATTGGCTTCGGGTTGAGGTGGAGGTGGAGCAACTTCGGGGGCGGATGGCTTCGATGAAGGTTTGCCAAGATTGATTATTTTGCTTCGTGGGGGCGATGCCTTTCTTGGTGCTTTCTTGGCTGGGTGGGAGCTGACTTCATCAACTTCTTCGGTGTCAGCAAGCAGTCGTCTCTTCCTAGGTTGCAGCTTGGGAAGAGGTGAAGCTAATTGCTGGACCATGGCTTCGCGCCTCTTAGAGTCAAGTGCCATGACCGAAGCATTATGCGATTTGCAGCATTCTTCAATAGCAGATTTCAGCTTGTCTTGAAAAATTTGAAGATTCTGCTTGGTTTGCTCATTTACAGCAGCAATTTTCTTCGAAGCAACAGTTGCTTCGCTCTTGAAATCCTCATCAGATTCTTCATCTGCTTTCTTCTGAAATTTCAGGATCTTTGCAGTTTCAGATCTGTCCCTTGAATGCAGATCTCTCAGCTGATTGTACAAAGTTTCGACCATTGCTGAAAGATTGGGTGAGATATATGTATCTCCAATATCCACAGTGTGAGGATGAATGGCTTCAGCAAGCTTGAAATATGTCTGGCATAGACCCAGATAGTCCCACAGTTCGCCTTCCCTAGCATCTGGAAAGTTGTGCTCACTGTGTTCAGCTTCAGCTTGGGCTTCGGGGACAGGAGGTGCGACTGGCTTCGGGGGAATTTCCTTCGGCGCCATGTCCATAGCGGCTTCCTTTTGAGCAGCCCTGGAAGCTTTCTCTGCCTGCTTCGTGCGAAGAATATCGAGCTGAGCTTTGCGTTTGGCTTCAGCTTCAGCAAGTTGTTTGGCTTCGGCGGCTGCCTTAGCCTCTTGAGCTTTAGCTTCAGCTAGCTTGCGCTTCGCTTCAGCTTGCTGGTTCGCCTCTGCCAGCTCCTTCCTTTGCTTCTCTAGATCAGCTGCTTCTCGATCAACTTTCTCTTTCTCTTTTGCTTCTCTCTCAGCCTTAGCTTTGGCTTGAGCTTCGGCATGCAGGCGTTCAGCTTCGATGAGGTCTCTTTTCCTCAATTCAACTTCAGACAATTTCTTCGTGCCAACCTGGGCAAACGTCTGACCAGGCTTAGCCACAGTTGTCTTTGGCTTCGAAGCTTTAACAGGCTCTTGAGCTTTGGCTTCGGGCACAGCAGCCGGCTTAGCAACAGGCTTTGCCTTCGGGTCATGCCGTTCCTTGGTCCTCTGCTCGGATGGAACAGGACGGCGGGGAGGCTTAGACGACAAGGGTGCCTCGACCACCAGGTTCGTCAAGTCAATGATCCTCTTTGGAGCAGGAGGTTCTGAAGGTTCTTGGAACTTAACGCCTTTGGGAGTAGTCGGCTTCGCTCCAGCCTTCTTCTTCAGAGGCTTCTTAAATAGCATCTTCTTGGGACTAGGGGGAATGGGTGAGTGTTCTGACTCATCATCAGCTTCATCAGCTGGATCTTCTTCAATGGAGTCTTCGAGATGAGCAGCTGGTTCAGCTTCGTCATCGGCTTCGTGTTCTGCCTCCTCATCTGAAGCAGGAGGTGGCGAATTACTAAGCTTCCGAAGCTTTCGCCTCTTCTTAGGCTTCGATGGTTCATCATCATCAAGTCCAGCAGCTGCAAGAGCTTTTGCTTTCTTCTCTTCGCGGATTCTCTTCTTCTCAGCCAAAATGGCAAGTCTTTCTTGCTCTTCAGGATAATCATCAGGTGTTTTGAGTGTGTTAGGGTGAGGAACAGCCGGAGGCTTCGGGTAGTACTTCGATCTGTTGGCTGCGGTGTACTGAGAACACATGACTGTGGTGTACCTGTAAGGTGGACTAAATGCGAATTGCATCGCCCACTTCCAAGATGGGATACTTTTGTACTTGTACCACCTGACAGCCCAGTACCTTCGAATCCTTTGCAATCTCATCTTCCTATCATGATCTGTTTCTTCCGGAGGAGTGTCATATCCCATTCTGATGCGAATAGCTTCGGGAATTCCTCTGGCATTATTGACTTCCTTCGTTTTGCCTCCCTTGCCTTTCTGCTTCGGTGGCTCTGGAAAATTCTCAAGTCCATCAACAATAGGGGACTCATTTCCTATGGCAGCCTCTTCGTCAGACATCCTGTGAATGGAATCATAGACAAGAGGGAAACAAAGAAGGGGAATGAATAAGCACAGGCAATAGTTTCGACCAAAACAAAATCAATTTTGATAGGAGCCCAGATCAATCTTAGATTGGTTGCAACTTCTCTGTATGAATTTGGCTAGAACAAGTCGAAAAACGAGACCTAACGCAATCCAGAGCAGAGAACGAACCGAATCGTATCCACTGACCTGAGAAGATGGGATAGCTTTGATGCTAAGAACAACTTTCCCAAGATGTAAAGATCAGCAAGGATCAAATAGCCCTAGAACAGAAAACAAAACCCTAACAAACTCAGATCCAAACCCTAGATGAAGAACACGGAGAGACAGATAGGATCCGAGGGCAATGCGTACCCTAACTTGGTGACGCACGGCAGCTACGGCGACGGAGAGCGGAGAGATGCTCTGCGTCGACGGAGAAGGTCCACGGTGGCGGCGTTCCGGCAGTGAAGCGGCGACGGCGACGACGAGGACGAAGAGCTCTGCGGGCGCTCGAGAAGGAAGACGGAGTAGTCGGGGGATAATGAGTGCGTGGAACGGTTTCGATGGGGGAACGCCTTAAATAGGCACGATCTGGAGCGGTTACCAGATAACATCTAACGGTTCACAGCGACTGACTCTTCCGATTCAACGGCTGAGATATGGTGGTGTATCGCGAGCGAAGCTCATCGATCCGAAAAAGACGGGGACTCAACGGCCGAAGAATTAGTCTTGACCGAGAGCAAAAACTTCGATAAAAGTTGGGAGCATTTGCTTCGGAACTCAAGGACGTTCGAAGCAATATGCTTTCTGTTTCAATTGTGCTAAACATTCGAGATCGAAAAGATTGGAGGCGAAGCAGAACGGAGGGGGTAGGGTCCGAAACTTATCACTTCGAAGAACAACAACGAAGCTAAAAGTGATAAGCATAGGGGACAAAAGAAACGAATAAATAAAGCAAACTAAACACAGAACAAAAAGCAAATGGCAAGCGAAGCTAAACTTGGGCGATGAAAAACTCAAGCGAAACTAAACTAAAATAAAACACAGCGAAGGTGAATATATACAGTGAATAGTTTCGATCTTACTGAACATTGTGTGAGTCTAAGATATTCAGCTCACATCTCAATGCACAAAACCTTTTCTCGTCCAATGGCTTTGTGAAAATATCTGCCAATTGATCTTCTGTTCTTACATGGCTAATCTCAATGTCTTCACGCTGAACATGATCTCGAAGAAAATGATGACGAATATCAATATGCTTCGTTCGAGAGTGTTGCACAGGATTGTGTGCAATCTTGATGGCACTCTCATTGTCACAAAGCAAAGGGATTTTCTTCATATGAATACCATAATCTTTCAGCGTCTGCTTAAGCCAAAGTATTTGAGTGCAGCATGAGCCAGCAGCAATGTATTCAGCTTCAGCAGTAGATATTGAGACACAATTTTGTTTCTTTGAAGCCCAACACACAAGAGATCTACCAAGAAAATGACAAGTGCCTGAGGTAGATTTCCTGTCAACCCTATCACCAGCCCAGTCTGAATCAGAATATCCAATCAAATCAAACTGAGTGCCTTTGGGATACCAAAGTCCCAAAGAAGGAGTATGTGCTAGATATCGAAGAATTCGCTTCACAACTATATGATGCGATTCCTTCGGATTTGCCTGAAAACGAGCACAAATACAAACTGATAGCATGATGTCAGGTCTAGATGCACATAAGTATAAGAGTGAACCTATCATAGACCGAAACTTTTTCTGATCGAAGGGTTTCCCTTTCTCATCTGCATCAAGAAAACCATTAGTAGGCATGGGAGTTCTAATGGTCTTGCATTCAGCAAGATCAAACTTCTTCAGGCAATCCTTCAAGTATTTCTCTTGTGAAATAAAGGTGCCATTCTTCTGTTGTCGAATCTGAAGTCCAAGGAAAAACTTCAATTCTCCCATCATTGACATCTCATATTTCTTCGACATCATCCTTGCAAATTCTTCGCTGATCTCAGAGTTAGTACAGCCAAAAATAATATCATCTACATATATCTGACACACAAATAGATCATTGTTATATGATCGAGTGAAAAGTGTAGGGTCAGTTGTTCCTGGTTTGAAGCCTTTCTTCAGAAGGAAATCCTTCAATGTTTCATACCAAGCACGAGGTGCTTGCTTCAGTCCATACAAAGCTTTATGAAGCCTGTACACCATATCAGGATTCTTCGAGTCTTCAAAACCTGGAGGCTGCATAACATACACTTCTTCTTCGATTTCACCATTTAGAAAGCCACTCTTGACATCCATTTGATATAGCAATATATTTTTGTGGTTAGCAAAGGCAAGCATGACACGAATGGATTCGAGACGGGCTACTGGAGCATAGGTTTCACCAAAGTCAATGCCTTCGATTTGGGTGTAACCTTGTGCTACCAATCTAGCCTTATTTCTTACCACAATACCGTCTTCATCTTGCTTGTTGCGAAATATCCACTTGGTGCCAATAATGTTGTGCTTCGAGGGATCTGGCCTTTCAACAAGTGACCAGACTTTGTTCCTTTCAAACTGGTGAAGTTCTTCCATCATAGCCAATAACCAATCAGGGTCTTTCATGGCTTCATCATATTTTGAAGGCTCTAGCATAGAGACAAAGGAAAAATTTCCACAGAAGTTAGCCAAGCGAGTGCGAGATCGAGTAGTGGGACGACCTGGTAGATTGATATCTTCGAGAATCAAATCCACATCAACTCTTCTTCGAACTCGTGATAAAGCAGTATCATTTGCTTCAGGCTCAGCATCTGCTTCGGGATTTGCATCAGCTTCGGGTTCAGCTTCAGCATTTCCTTCGTTCCCTTGACCTTCTTCGTCCTGTTCATCATTAGCTTCAGGATGGCAATCTCCAGCGCCCCGGGCTATGTGTGGGAACATTGGACCATCATCATCCCTTACAGCTTGACTTTCATTAGCTTCGACAGGGCGAATCTCACCAATAGCCATAGACCTAATCACTTCATCAAGTGGAGGTTCATCTAGATCATGAGGCAAATGTTCCTTTTGAGAGCCATTAGTTTCATCAAATCTTACATTTACAGTTTCCATAACTTTCCCAAAGTGAGAGTTATAGACTCTGTAAGTGTGAGAGTTTGAGCCATAGCCTAAAAGAAAACCTTCATGTGCCTTAGGGGCAAATTTGGAGCTATGATTCATATCTCTAATAAAGCATGGAGCACCAAATACCCTAAGATATGAGACATTTGGTTTGTTACCAGTGATAAGCTCATGTGAAGTTTTCTTCAAGAATTTGTGAAGGTAAACCTTGTTGATGATGTGACATGCAGTATTGATTGCTTCGGCCCAGAACCTAATAGGAGTCTTGTATTCAGCAAGCATAGTTCTGGCCATCTCAATAAGAGTTCTATTCTTCCTTTCAACTACACCATTCTGTTGAGGTGTATAAGCAGCAGAGAACTCATGAGTAAAACCATGATCATCAAGAAATTCTTCGATATTTGTGTTCTTGAATTCAGTTCCATTATCACTTCGGATATGCTTCAGAGATAATTCATATTCTGTTTGAGCTCTCTTAGCGAATGACTTGAAGATTTCAACCACTTTGCTCTTGTCATCCAAAAAGAAAACCCAAGTATATCGTGAGAAGTCATCAACAATAACTAGACCATATTTGTTTCCTCCCAGGCTTGCATAATTTTGAGGACCAAAAAGATCCATATGAAGCAATTCAAGAGGACGAGTGGTAGTCATGATGGTCTTCGCTGAATGATGTTTCTTTGTAATTTTACCAGCTTCGCATGCACTGCAGAGACGATCCTTATCGAATTTTACTTCGGTAAGACCAATAACATGATTTTTCTTCACTAGGTTATGAAGATTTCTCATCCCTGCATGACCAAGTCTTCGATGCCATAACCAACCCGATGAAGCTTTTGCCATTAAGCAAGTGGAAACAGCAGGGCCCGAAGAAAAATCAACAATGTAAAGATCTCCCTTTCGGTAACCCTCGAAGATAAACGAATAGTCATCCTGTGAAAAGACAACACAACGCGAAGCAGAAAACAGAACAAGCATACCCATATCGCATAACTTTGAAATAGACATAAGATTATATCCAAGTGATTGGACTAGCATAACCTTGTCAATGTGCTTATCCTTCGATATGGCAATCTTACCCAAACCTAACACTTTACCTTTGTTGTTGTCACCGAAGGTAATGTACTTCAGAGAAGATTGAGATAGTTTTTCTTCGGTGAACAACTCCTTGTCTCCGGTCATATGATTTGTGCAACCACTATCCATGACCCATTCGGATCCACCGGAGACATAGCCCTGCAGAAGAATTAGTTCTTCTTAACCACCCACAAACGAGTAGGTGACTGAGAAGACGTTGAAGCACTGGTCGAAGCAATATTAAATCGGACAGGAGTGTATTGCTTCGGTGTACCATCAAGCACACCATAAATGTAAGTCCTCTGCGAATGGTTAGCATAAGTATGAGCATATGCAATCTTAGTACGATTATTATGAGGACGATACGTATGGCGACCAATACGATAGTATTGCTTCTGCGGAACATTTGACTCGGTCACCAAAGGATCATTTCTCGTCTCAAGAGAGTAGAAATGATTCGGTGGTACCGAAGGCTTTCCCTGCATAGAATGATTAGCAGGCAATTTTTCCACAAGTGCTTTCTGCACCCATATCTGCCTCTTGTAGAATCCATTCTTTGGTGGAGTACCTACATACTCAACTGAAACTTTTCCCTGTTCATCTTTCATGAGTTTGTAGTCTGAATCAAGTGATTCATCCACAATGACTTTGTTCATTTTGCAATCGAAACCTGAAAGGTTAGCAATATCAATGGGTTTCTCCTTCGCTAGAACCCAAACAGTCTTAGGATACTGCTCAGGCTCCCAATATGTGCCATCAGGATTTATCTTTCTCTCAAAGCCAACACCTTCATTCCTGGGATTCCTATGAAGGAGGGCCTTCCTAAGGATATCACAGAGATATTGGTGTCCTTGCACACTTTTGAACATGCCTGTTTCAAATAAGTTTTTCAACCTGAGGAGTTCCTCGGTAACAGCAGGATTTTCCTCATCGGAGGCATTAGTATCATCAATAACAATAGGATCTTTCCCTTTGGAAATAGTTTTGCTTTGTTCCAAACAATCGAAACAAGGTGATTCAGATTTATCAATTGCTTCAGAACCTTGTTGAGCCATGAGAGAGAGATTGACATTTTCCAATTCTTCATGAGCCTCTGTCAGTTTTTCGAGAGCCACTTTCCTCTGAAGAAATTCATAGGTAAGCTTCTCATAATCAACTGAAAGAAGATCATGCCGAGAGGATAATTCTTCAACTTTCTCCTTCAGAGCAGCATGCTCATTGGTTAAAGTTTGATTCTTCTCAATCTCATTGATCAACAACGTTTCTGACTTATTAATGGTTTTGCTTAGAGAATCAAGTTCATCTTGTTGAATTGAAGCAATTTTAGCAAGTTTAGCATAGCTAACTCTAGTATCACTTTCACATGAAGAATAATCAGAAGTATCATAGGTTGACTTGGATGAAGATACCTTTGCCTTGGCCATGAAGCAATATGCAGGAGTTTCATCTTCACTGCTGTAGTTGGTGAAGAATGAGCTCGAAGCATTTGCCGAAGCATCTGCCGAAGCAAATGCTAATCCAGCAACACCATCTGATTCGGATCCTGAAGCAGACCTTGAGTCTTGTTCAGCTTCGGAACCAGAGGCTTCGTCTTCTGAGTTCATCTCCTTTCCCAGATAGGCCTTGGCACGGTGAGAGCTGCTTCGACGAGACGAGTAAGTCTTCGATGAAGAACCCTCACGCTTCTTATGATACTTCTTTCTCTTATCATCATCAGAATCTTTCTTCTTTTCCCTTCTTGAACTGGAATCATGTTTCTTTGACTCATGACTTCTGGAGGATTTGTAAAGCTTCGATGAAGAGTCTCTGTGTGAATGCTTCGATTTGATCTCAGCTTCCCACAGAGGGCAATCAGCAATATAGTGTCCTGGTTTCTTGCACTTATAGCAGCAGTTGTCCTTCGATGGAGAGCTTCTTGAGGATGAGCGGTGAGAAGAATGACTGGAGCTTCTTGAAGGATAACTCTTCTTGGGTGAAGAAAAACCTTTCTTCTGAAAGCGATTGAAGCGTCTCATGATCAGTGCCAAATCCTTTCCAATGCTTGCAGGATCATCTGATTCGACACCTGAAGCAGAACTGACTTCGGGCGAAGAATGACGCGAAGCTTTTGCTTTCAGAGCATGAGATCTTCTTCGAGAACCATTTATGTCACGTTTCTCATCTTCTTCCATTTCAAAGGTAGTGAGTCTCTCAAGAACATCAGCAGCAACAAGATGTCTGTAATCAGACCTTTCCTTGATCATCAGAACAATGTGATCGAACGAATCATCTAGCGAGCGAAGAAGTGTTCTGACAACTGAGTGAGGAGTTATATCATCAGCACCGAGGGAAATCAACTCATTTGCCAGAGCTGTGAGTCTGCTGTAAATTGAGTGAACCTTTTCACCCTCGAGTCTTTTGAAGCGATAGAATTTGCTTCGGAGTGTGTCAATTCTGGCATCTCTCTGAGTAGAAACACCTTCACCAATCTTTTCAAGATAGTCCCAGACACCTTTTGCCGAAGGAATATTCTTCACTTCATGATACTTTTCTAGAGTCAAGTGATTTGTGATGAACACCCAGACAACCGAATCCAGATTCATCAGTTGAGCTTCTTCAGGAGTGATAGTATTCTTGTCAGTAACTGTAACACCATGTAAGACAACTTGCCATGCAGTGGAATTGATAGCCATAATATTTCTCTTCATCTTGTCCTTCCAGTAAGAGTAGTCCTTCCCATTGAAAATAGGAATAGGTTCGCCAGAGCGAATAGCTGCGAAAGACATACTAGAAGACATACTTGAAAACACTCCAGGAGGTTAATCCAAAAAGAGTGACCAGCTCTGATACCAATTGTTAGACCAAGTATGTGATCAGAGGGGGAGGGGGTGAATGATCACTTCAAAATTTTACATGAAACTTTGAAGTGAAGCATAACATGGCAGCCGAAACTATTCAACAGGAAGGAATTCATAGAAGCAGAACGTAATCGAAGCAGAACATAGCGAAGCAAGAGTATCGAATCAATTGCATCGAAGCATAACTCTGAAGCAATTGACAAACATAATGAAAGTGCGGAAAGTAAAACGAACTCTTGACTCGGCGATGTTTGTTCGACCAGTTCACACTCTGCAAAGTGCTACGTCTGGTTGGAGGGACTTGTGATTGAACACAGGAGCTAACCTCTCTCCGTCCATATCTCCACTGCACCAAACTCCTTGAGCTTGGTCAGTTCTTCACTCTTGGTTGATTATTGAGGAAATCACCGAAACCTTTGACAAACTGGACTTCGAGGCGACAATAACTCTTCGCTCTCTGAAGAACAACTCTCTAACCGTCTAGGAGAATTGCAGTTCTCCAAGATAAAAAGGCTAGCAAACTTCTTCCTAAGTCATAATGATTCAACTCAGATCAATAGGACTTATGCTTCGGTGGATGGGTTTGTGATGTGCTTCGGTGGGGTTGCTCTCTCTCTTTCCTCTGTAGGGAATTAATCTTGGAGCAGCCACCCGGCCAATGAGGGCGGGGGTGGGGTATTTATAGGCAGCAATCCCAAGGTGCGAAATGACTGAAGTGACCCGATGTGACAGCTTGACACCTGTCCCCAACGGTCATATTTCCAATCAATGCGCAACTTTACTTGCGGTCCAAGTAAAGCTGACTCACGGACTTGGTTCTGCTTCAGAAGCTGAAAGAACAAAGTCTTCGCTGGTGAAGCATTACCTAGCTCACATGAGATTTCTTCGGTTCAGGTTTCTCATTGGTTTCGATTTGATCTGAGTCTTTTCATCAAAACCTTCGGAGTACATTTGCTAAACCCCTCTTGATAGTACGGTTTTTCCTATGACTCAAAGAAGTAAAAAGAACTACGCAAAAACAACTAAGTCTTGCGCCATCTTGATCAACTTCTTCGATAGGATGTGCTTCAGGATTCCTTATCTTTTTAGGGTTCGACATCCGTGATGTGCTTCGCTCCAGAGGATATGCTTCGGTAACTGAGTAAATCTTCGTTGAAGCTTTATCACCAACCTATAACTTCAGGAACCTAACTATCTGTTTCACACTAGAAAACTTGTTAGTTCCTCTACTGTTTTGACCTACAATATCCAAAACTCATGAGGGATATAACTTTGCTCTTACAGTTAGGGGGTCCCGGATCAATTTCCACAATTAACTATCCCGGGGGAGCGATTTACACGATTGACGATTCTTGGGGTGTGCAATTACGTGTTACTCATCAACCCTCGCAGTTTTGGCTGATTCTGGCCCGTTTCATTGGCTATTACTCACTCTTTTGGGGCCCCGGGGTGATTTTCATAGATGCTAAACCCCAAGGTGCGCATACGTGTCGTTCATCAACAGTCACCGTTTTGGACGATTTTGGCTTGCTTTATGCGCTATTAGTCACGGCTTTGGGCACCCAGAGCGATTTCCACGATTGACGATGCAGGGGTGTGCGTTTACGTGTTACTCATAAACACTCACCGTTTTGGCTGATTCTGGCCCGTTTCATGGGATATTACTCACTGTTTTGGGACCCGGAGTGATTTTCAAGGTTGCTAAAGCCCAAGGTGTGCTTAAGTGTCGTTCGTGAACACTTACGTTTTGGTCGATTCTGGCCCAGTTTATGGGCTATGAGTCACCGTTTTGTGGTCCTGGAGCGACTTACATGATTGACGATTCTCGGGGTGTGCAATTACGTGTTACTCATCAACCCTCGCAGTTTTTGATGATTCTGGCCCGTTTCATGGGCTATTACTCACCGTTTTGGGGCTCCAGAGTGATTTTCAAGGTTGCTAATGCCCAACATGCGCTTACGTGTCGTTCGTAACCACTTACCGTTTACGTTGATTCTAGCGCGTTTTATGTCCTATTAGTCATCGTTAGGGGGTCCCGGATCAATTTCCACGATTAACTATCCCGGGGGAGCGATTTACACGATTGACGATTCTTGGGGTGTGCAATTACGTGTTACTCATCAACCCTCGCAGTTTTGGCTGATTCTGACCCGTTTCATGGGCTATTACTCACTCTTTTGGGGCCCCGGGGTGATTTTCATAGATGCTAAACCCCAAGCTGCGCATACGTGTCGTTCATCAACAGTCACCGTTTTGGACGATTCTGGCCTGCTTTATGCGCTATTAGTCACCGCTTTGGGCTCCCAGAGAGATTTCCACGATTGACGATGCCGGGGTGTGCGTTTACGTGTTACTCATCAACACTCACCGTTTTGGCTGATTCTGGCCCGTTTCATGGGCTATTACTCACTGTTTTCGGGCCCGGAGTGATTTTCAAGGTTGCTAAAGCCCAAGGTGCGCTTACGTGTCTTTCGTGAACACTTACCGTTTTGGTCGATTCTGGCCCATTTTATGGGCTATGAGTCACCGTTTGCTAGTCCTGGAGCAATTTACACGATTGACGATTCTCGGGGTGTGCAATTACGTGTTACTCATACCCCTCGCAGTTTTGGCTGATTCTGGCCCGTTTCATGGGCTATTACTCACCGTTTTGGGGCCCCGGAGTGATTTTCAAGGTTGCTAAAGCCCAACGGGCGCTTACGTGTCGATTGTAACCACTTACCGTTTACGTTGATTCTGGCGCGTTTTATGTCCTATTAGTCATCGTTCTGGGGTCCCGGATCAATTTCCACGATTAACGAACCCGGGGGAGCGATTTACACGATTGACGATTCTCGGGGTGTGCAATTACGTGTTACTCATCAACCCTCGCAGTTTTGGCTGATTCTGGCCCGTTTCATGGGCTATTACTCACCGTTTTAGGGGCCCAGAGTGATTTTCAAGGTTGCTAAAGCCCAACGTGCGCTTATGTGTCGATTGTAACCACTTATCGTTTACGTTGATTCTGGCGCGTTTTATGTCCTATTAGTCATCGTTCTGGGGTCCCGGATCAATTTCCACGATTAACGATCCCGGGGGAGCGATTTACACGATTGACGATTCTCGGGGTGTGCAATTACGTGTTACTCATCAACCCTCGCAGTTTTGGCTGATTTTGGCCCGTTTCATGGGCAATTACTCACTCTTTTGGGGGCCCAGGGTGATTTTAATGGATGCTAAACCTCAAGGTGTGCATACGTGTCGTTCATCAACAGTCACCGTTTTGGCCGATTCTGGCCTGCTTAATGCGCTATTAGTCACCGTTTGGGCTCCCAGAGCGATTTCCACGATTGACGATCCCGGGGTGTGCGTTTACGTGTTACTCATTAACACTCACCGTTTTGGTTGATTCTGGCCCGTTTCACGGGCTATTACTCGATTCTGGCCCATTTTATGGGCTATGAGTCACGGTTTTGTGGTCCTCGAGCGATTTACACGATTGACGATTCTCGGGGTGTGCAATTACGTGTTACTCATCAACCCTCGCAGTTTTGGCTGATTCTGGCCAGTTTCATGGGCTATTACTCACCGTTTTGGGGGCCCAGAGTGATTTTCAAGGTTGCTAAAGCCCAACATGCGCTTAGATGTCACTCGTAACCACTTACCGTTTACGTTGATTCTGGCGCGTTTTATGTCCTATTAGTCATCGTTCTGGGGCCCCAGATCAATTTTCACGATTAACGATCCCGGGGGAGCGATTTACACGATTGACGATTCTCGGGGTGTGCAATTACGTGTAACTCATCAACCCTCGCAGTTTTGGCTGATTTTGGCCCGTTTCATGGGCAATTACTCACTCTTTTGGGGCCCCGAGGTGATTTTAATTGATGCTAAACCCCAAGGTGCGCATACGTGTCGTTCATCAACAGTCACCGTTTTGGCCGATTCTGGCCCGCTTTATGCGCTATTAGTCACCGTTTTGGGGTCCCAGAGCGATTTCCACGATTGACGATCCCGGGGTGTGCGTTTACGTGTTACTCATCAACACTCATTGTTTTGGCCCGTTTCATGGGTTATTACTCACTGTTTTGGGGTCCCGGAGTGATTTTCGAGGTTGCTAAAGCCCAAGGTGCGCTTACGTGTCGTTCGTGAACACTTACCGTTTTGGTCGATTCTGGCCCAGTTTATGGGCTATGTGTCACCGTTTTGTGGTCCTGGAGCGATTTACATGATTGACGATTCTCGGGGTGTGCAATTGCGTGTTACTCATCAACCCTCGCAGTTTTTGCTGATTCTGGCCCGTTTCATGGGCTATTACTCACCGTTTTGGGGCCCCGGAGTGATTTTCAAGGTTGCTAAACCCCAACATGCGCTTACGTGTCGTTCATAACCACTTACCGTTTACGTTGATTCTGGCGCGTTTTATGTCCTATTAGTCATCGTTAGGGGGTCCCGGATCAATTTCCACGATTAAATATCCCGGGGGAGCGATTTACACGATTGACGATTCTTGGGGTGTGCAATTACGTGTTACTCATCAACCCTCGCAGTTTTGGCTGATTCTGGCCCGTTTCATGGGCTATTACTCACTCTTTTGGGGCCCCGGGGTGATTTTCATAGATGCTAAACCCCAAGGTGCGCATACGTGTCGTTCATCAACAGTCACCGTTTTGGACGATTTTGGCCTGCTTTATGCGCTATTAGTCACGGCTTTGGGCTCCCAGAGCGATTTCGACGATTGACGATGCAGGGGTGTGCGTTTACGTGTTACTCATAAACACTCACCGTTTTGGCTGATTCTGGCCCGTTTCATGGGATATTACTCACTGTTTTGGGACCCGGAGTGATTTTCAAGGTTGCTAAAGCCCAAGGTGCGCTTAAGTGTCGTTCGTGAACACTTACGTTTTGGTCGATTCTGGCCCAGTTTATGGGCTATGAGTCACCGTTTTGTGGTCCTGGAGCGACTTACATGATTGACGATTCTCGGGGTGTGCAATTACGTGTTACTCATCAACCCTCGCAGTTTTTGATGATTCTGGCCCGTTTCATGGGCTATTACTCACCGTTTTGGGGCCCGAGAGTGATTTTCAAGGTTGCTAATGCCCAACATGCGCTTACGTGTCGTTCGTAACCACTTACCGTTTACGTTGATTCTAGCGCGTTTTATGTCCTATTAGTCATCGTTAGGGGGTCCCGAATCAATTTCCACGATTAACTATCCCGGGGGAGCGATTTACACGATTGACGATTCTTGGGGTGTGCAATTACGTGTTACTCATCAACCCTCGCAGTTTTGGCTGATTCTGACCCGTTTCATGGGCTATTACTCACTCTTTTGGGGCCCCAGGGTGATTTTCATAGATGCTAAACCCCAAGCTGCGCATACGTGTCGTTCATCAACAGTCACCGTTTTGGACGATTCTGGCCTGCTTTATGCGCTATTAGTCACCGCTTTGGGCTCCCAGAGCGATTTCCACGATTGACGATGCCGGGGTGTGCGTTTACGTGTTACTCATCAACACTCACCGTTTTGGCTGATTCTGGCCCGTTTCATGGGCTATTACTCACTGTTTTCGGGCCCGGAGTGATTTTCAAGGTTGCTAAAGCCCAAGGTGCGCTTACGTGTCTTTCGTGAACACTTACCGTTTTGGTCGATTCTGGCCCATTTTATGGGCTATGAGTCACCGTTTGCTGGTCCTGGAGCAATTTACACGATTGACGATTCTCAGGGTGTGCAATTACGTGTTACTCATACCCCTCGCAGTTTTGGCTGATTCTGGCCCGTTTCATGGGCTATTACTCACCGTTTTGGGGCCCCGGAGTGATTTTCAAGGTTGCTAAAGCCCAACGGGCGCTTACGTGTCGATTGTAACCACTTACCGTTTACGTTGATTCTGGCGCGTTTTATGTCCTATTAGTCATCGTTCTGGGGTCCCGGATCAATTTCCACGATTAACGATCCCGGGGGAGCGATTTACACGATTGACGATTCTCGGGGTGTGCAATTACGTGTTACTCATCAACCCTCGCAGTTTTGGCTGATTCTGGCCCGTTTCATGGGCTATTACTCACCGTTTTGGGGGCCCAGAGTGATTTTCAAGGTTGCTAAAGCCCAACGTGCGCTTAGGTGTCGATTGTAACCACTTATCGTTTACGTTGATTCTGGCGCGTTTTATGTCCTATTAGTCATCGTTCTGGGGTCCCGGATCAATTTCCACGATTAACGATCCCGGGGGAGCGATTTACACGATTGACGATTCTCGGGGTGTGCAATTACGTGTTACTCATCAACCCTCGCAGTTTTGGCTGATTTTGGCCCGTTTCATGGGCAATTACTCACTCTTTTGGGGCCCCGGGGTGATTTTAATGGATGCTAAACCTCAAGGTGTGCATACGTGTCGTTCATCAACAGTCACCGTTTTGGCCGATTCTGGCCTGCTTAATGCGCTATTAGTCACCGTTTGGGCTCCCAGAGCGATTTCCACGATTGACGATCCCGGGGTGTGCGTTTACGTGTTACTCATTAACACTCACCGTTTTGGTTGATTCTGGCCCGTTTCACGGGCTATTACTCGATTCTGGCCCATTTTATGGGCTATGAGTCACGGTTTTGTGGTCCTCGAGCGATTTACACGATTGACGATTCTCGGGGGCTGCAATTACGTGTTACTCATCAACCCTCGCAGTTTTGGCTGATTCTGGCCAGTTTCATGGGCTATTACTCACCGTTTTGGGGGCCCAGAGTGATTTTCAAGGTTGCTAAAGCCCAACATGCGCTTAGATGTCATTCGTAACCACTTACCGTTTACGTTGATTCTGGCGCGTTTTATGTCCTATTAGTCATCGTTCTGGGGCCCGAGATCAATTTTCACGATTAACGATCCCGGGGGAGCGATTTACACGATTGACGATTCTCGGGGTGTGCAATTACGTGTTACTCATCAACCCTCGCAGTTTTGGCTCATTTTGGCCCGTTTCATGGGCAATTACTCACTCTTTTGGGGCCCCGAGGTGATTTTAATTGATGCTAAACCCCAAGGTGCGCATACGTGTCGTTCATCAACAGTCACCGTTTTGGCCGATTCTGGCCCGCTTTATGCGCTATTAGTCACCGTTTTGGGGTCCCAGAGCGATTTCCACGATTGACGATCCCGGGGTGTGCGTTTACGTGTTACTCATCAACACTCATTGTTTTGGCCCGTTTCATGGGTTATTACTCACTGTTTTGGGGTCCCGGATTTCGAGGTTGCTAAAGCCCAAGGTGCGCTTACGTGTCGTTCGTGAACACTTACCGTTTTGGTCGATTCTGGCCCAGTTTATGGGCTATGTGTCACCGTTTTGTGGTCCTGGAGCGATTTACATGATTGACGATTCTCGGGGTGTGCAATTGCATGTTACTCATCAACCCTCGCAGTTTTTGCTGATTCTGGCCCGTTTCATGGGCTATTACTCACCGTTTTGGGGCCCAGAGTGATTTTCAAGGATGCTAAAGCCTAACGTGCGCTTACGTGTCGGTTGTAACCACTTACCGTTTACGTTGATTCTGGCGCGTTTTATGTCCTATTAGTCATCGTTCTGGGGTCCCGGATCAATTTCCACGATTAACGATCCCGGGGGAGCGATTTACACGATTGACGATTCTCGGGGTGTGCAATTACGTGTTACTCATCAACCCTCGCAGTTTTGGCTGATTTTGGCCCGTTTCATGGGCAATTACTCACTCTTTTGGGGCCCCGGGGTGATTTTAATGGATGCTAAACCCCAAGGTGCGCATACGTGTCGGTCATCAACAGTCACCGTTTTGGCCGATTCTGGCCTGCTTAATGCGCTATTAGTCACCGTTTGGGCTCCCAGAGCGATTTCCACGATTGACGATCCCGGGGTGTGCGTTTACGTGTTACTCATTAACACTCACCGTTTTGGTTGATTCTGGCCCGTTTCACGGGCTATTACTCGATTCTGGCCCATTTTATGGGCTATGAGTCACGGTTTTGTGGTCCTCGAGCGATTTACACGATTGACGATTCTCGGGGTGTGCAATTACGTGTTACTCATCAACCCTCGCAGTTTTTGATGATTCTGGCCCGTTTCATGGGCTATTACTCACTGTTTTGGGGGCCCAGAGTGATTTTCAAGGTTGCTAATGCCCAACATGCGCTTACGTGTCGTTCGTAACCACTTACCGTTTACGTTAATTCTAGCGCGTTTTATATCCTATTAGTCATCGTTAGGGGGTCCCGGATCAATTTCCACGATTAACTATCCCGGGGGAGCGATTTACACGATTGACGATTCTTGGGGTGTGCAATTACGTGTTACTCATCAACCCTCGCAGTTTTGGCTGATTCTGACCCGTTTCATGGGCTATTACTCACTCTTTTGGGGCCCCGGGGTGATTTTCATAGATGCTAAACCCCAAGCTGCGCATACGTGTCGTTCATCAACAGTCACCGTTTTGGACGATTCTGGCCTGCTTTATGCGCTATTAGTCACCGCTTTGGGCTCCCAGAGCGATTTCCACGATTGACGATGCCGGGGTGTGCGTTTACGTGTTACTCATCAACACTCACCGTTTTGGCTGATTCTGGCCCGTTTCATGGGCTATTACTCACTGTTTTCGGGCCCGGAGTGATTTTCAAGGTTGCTAAAGCCCAAGGTGCGCTTACGTGTCTTTCTTGAACACTTACCGTTTTGGTCGATTCTGGCCCATTTTATGGGCTATGAGTCACCGTTTGCTGGTCCTGGAGCAATTTACACGATTGACGATTCTCGGGGTGTGCAATTGCGTGTTACTCATCAACCCTCGCAGTTTTGGCTGATTCTGGCCCGTTTCATGGGCTATTACTCACCGTTTTGGGGCCCCGGAGTGATTTTCAAGGTTGCTAAAGCCCAACGGGCGCTTACGTGTCGATTGTAACCACTTACCGTTTACGTTGATTCTGGCGCGTTTTATGTCCTATTAGTCATCGTTCTGGGGTCCCGGATCAATTTCCACGATTAACGATCCCGGGGGAGCGATTTACACGATTGACGATTCTCGGGGTGTGCAATTACGTGTTACTCATCAACCCTCGCAGTTTTGGCTGATTCTGGCCCGTTTCATGGGCTATTACTCACTGTTTTGGGGGCCCAGAGTGATTTTCAAGGTTGCTAAAGCCCAACGTGCGCTTATGTGTCGATTGTAACCACTTACCGTTTACGTTGATTCTGGCGCGTTTTATGTCCTATTAGTCATCGTTCTGGGGTCCCGGATCAATTTCCACGATTAACGATCCCGGGGGAGCGATTTACACGATTGACGATTCTCGGGGTGTGCAATTACGTGTTACTCATCAACCCTCGCAGTTTCGGCTGATTTTGGCCCGTTTCATGGGCAATTACTCACTCTTTTGGGGCCCCGGGGTGATTTTAATGGATGCTAAACCTCAAGGTGTGCATACGTGTCGTTCATAACCAGTCACCGTTTTGGCCGATTCTGGCCTGCTTAATGCGCTATTAGTCACCGTTTGGGCTCCCAGAGCGATTTCCACGATTGACGATCCCGGGGTGTGCGTTTACGTGTTACTCGTTAACACTCACCGTTTTGGTTGATTATGGCCCGTTTCACGGGCTATTACTCGATTCTGGCCCATTGTATGGGCTATGAGTCACGGTTTTGTGGTCCTGGAGCGATTTACACGATTGACGATTCTCGGGGTGTGCAATTACGTGTTACTCATCAACCCTCGCAGTTTTGGCTGATTCTGGCCAGTTTCATGGGCTATTACTCACCGTTTTGGGGGCCCAGAGTGATTTTCAAGGTTGCTAAAGCCCAACATGCGCTTAGATGTCATTTGTAACCACTTACCGTTTACGTTGATTCTGGCGCGTTTTATGTCCTATTAGTCATCGTTCTGGGGCCCCGGATCAATTTTCACGATTAACGATCCCGGGGGAGCGATTTACACGATTGACGATTCTCGGGGTGTGCAATTACGTGTTACTCATCAACCCTCGAAGCTTTGGCTCATTTTGGCCCGTTTCATGGGCAATTACTCACTCTTTTGGGGCCCCGAGGTGATTTTAATTGATGCTAAACCCCAAGGTGCGCATACGTGTCGTTCATCAACAGTCACCGTTTTGGCCGATTCTGGCCCGCTTTATGCGCTATTAGTCACCGTTTTGGGGTCCCAGTGCGATTTCCACGATTGACCATCCCGGGGTGTGCGTTTACGTGTTACTCATCAACACTCATTGTTTTGGCCCGTTTCATGGGTTATTACTCACTGTTTTGGGGTCCCGGAGTGATTTTCGAGGTTGCTAAAGCCCAAGGTGCGCTTACGTGTCGTTCGTGAACACTTACGCTTTTGGTCGATTCTGGCCCAGTTTATGGGCTATGTGTCACCGTTTTGTGGTCCTGGAGCGATTTACATGATTGACGATTCTCGGGGTGTGCAATTGCGTGTTACTCATCAACCCTCGCAGTTTTTGCTGATTTTGGCCCGTTTCATGGGCTATTACTCACCGTTTTGGGGCCCCGGAGTGATTTTCAAGGTTGCTAAACCCCAACATGCGCTTACGTGTCGTTCATAACCACTTACCGTTTACGTTGATTCTGGCGCGTTTTATGTCCTATTAGTCATCGTTAGGGGGTCCCGGATCAATTTCCACGATTAACTATCCCGGGGGAGCGATTTACACGATTGACGATTCTTGGGGTGTGCAATTACGTGTCACTCATCAACCCTCGCAGTTTTGGCTGATTCTGGCCCGTTTCATGGGCTATTACTCACTCTTTTGGGGCCCCGGGGTGATTTTCATAGATGCTAAACCCCAAGGTGCGCATACGTGTCGTTCATCAACAGTCACCGTTTTGGACGATTTTGGCCTGCTTTATGCGCTATTAGTCACGGCTTTGGGCTCCCAGAGCGATTTCCACGATTGACGATGCAGGGGTGTGCGTTTACGTGTTACTCATAAACACTCACCGTTTTGGCTGATTCTGGCCCGTTTCATGGGATATTACTCACTGTTTTGGGACCCGGAGTGATTTTCAAGGTTGCTAAAGCCCAAGGTGCGCTTACGTGTCGTTCGTGAACACTTACGTTTTGGTCGATTCTGGCCCAGTTTATGAGCTATGAGTCACCGTTTTGTGGTCCTGGAGCGACTTACATGATTGACGATTCTCGGGGTGTGCAATTACGTGTTACTCATCAACCCTCGCAGTTTTTGATGATTCTGGCCCGTTTCATGGGCTATTACTCACCGTTTTGGGGCCCCAGAGTGATTTTCAAGGTTGCTAATGCCCAACATGCGCTTACGTGTCGTTCGTAACCACTTACCGTTTACGTTGATTCTAGCGCGTTTTATGTCCTATTAGTCATCGTTAGGGGGTCCCGGATCAATTTCCATGATTAACTATCCCGGGGGAGCGATTTACACGATTGACGATTCTTGGGGTGTGCAATTACGTGTTACTCATCAACCCTCGCAGTTTTGGCTGATTCTGACCCGTTTCATGGGGTATTACTCACTCTTTTGGGGCCCCGGGGTGATTTTCATAGATGCTAAACCCCAAGCTGCGCATACGTGTCGTTCATCAACAGTCACCGTTTTGGACGATTCTGGCCTGCTTTATGCGCTATTAGTCACCGCTTTGGGCTCCCAGAGCGATTTCCACGATTGACGATGTCGGGGTGTGCGTTTACGTGTTACTCATCAACACTCACCGTTTTGGCTGATTCTGGCCCGTTTCATGGGCTATTACTCACTGTTTTCGGGCCCGGAGTCATTTTCAAGGTTGCTAAAGCCCAAGGTGCGCTTACGTGTCTTTCGTGAACACTTACCGTTTTGGTCGATTCTGGCCCATTTTATGGGCTATGAGTCACCGTTTGCTGGTCCTGGAGCAATTTACACGATTGACGATTCTCGGGGTGTGCAATTACGTGTTACTCATCAACCCTCGCAGTTTTGGCTGATTCTGGCCCGTTTCATGGGCTATTACTCACCGTTTTGGGGCCCCGGAGTGATTTTCAAGGTTGCGAAAGCCCAACGGGCGCTTACGTGTCGATTGTAACCACTTACCGTTTACGTTGATTCTGGCGCGTTTTATGTCCTATTAGTCATCGTTCTGGGGTCCCGGATCAATTTCCACGATTAACGATCCCGGGGGAGCGATTTACACGATTGACGATTCTCGGGGTGTGCAATTACGTGTTACTCATCAACCCTCGCAGTTTTGGCTGATTCTGGCCCGTTTCATGGGCTATTACTCACCGTTTTGGGGGCCCAGAGTGATTTTCAAGGTTGCTAAAGCCCAACGTGCGCTTATGTGTCGATTGTAACCACTTACCGTTTACGTTGATTCTGGCGCGTTTTATGTCCTATTAGTCATCGTTTTGGGGTCCCGGATCAATTTCCACGATTAACGATCCCGGGGGAGCGATTTACACGATTGACGATTCTCGGGGTGTGCAATTACGTGTTAATCATCAACCCTCGCAGTTTTGTCTGATTTTGGCCCGTTTCATAGGCAATTACTCACTCTGTTGGGGCCCCGGGGTGATTTTAATGGATGCTAAACCTCAAGGTGTGCATACGTGTCGTTCATCAACAGTCACCGTTTTGGCCGATTCTGGCCTGCTTAATGCGCTATTAGTCACCGTTTGGGCTCCCAGAGCGATTTCCACGATTGACGATCCTGGGGTGTGCGTTTACGTGTTACTCATTAACACTCACCGTTTTGGTTGATTCTGGCCCGTTTCACGGGCTATTACTCGATTCTGGCCCATTTTATGGGCTATGAGTCACGGTTTTGTGGTCCTCGAGCGATTTACACGATTGACGATTCTCATGGTGTGCAATTACGTGTTACTCATCAACCCTCGCAGTTTTGGATGATTCTGGCCCGTTTCATGGGCTATTACTCACCGTTTTGGGGGCCCAGAGTGATTTTCAAGGTTGCTAAAGCCCAACATGCGCTTAGATGTCATTCGTAACCACTTACCGTTTACGTTGATTCTGGCGCGTTTTATGTCCTATTAGTCATCATTCTGGGGCCCCGGATCAATTTTCACGATTAACGATCTTGGGGGAGCGATTTACACGATTGACGATTCCCAGGGTGTGCAATTACGTGTTACTCATCAACCCTCGCAGCTTTGGCTCATTTTAGCCCGTTTCATGGGCAATTACTCACTCTTTTGGGGCCCCGGGGTGATTTTAATCGATGCTAAACCCCAAGGTGTGCATACGTGTCGTTCATCAAAAGTCACCGTTTTGGCCGATTCTGGCCCGCTTTATGCGCTATTAGTCACGTTTCGGGGTCCCAGAGCGATTTTCACGATTGACGATCCCGGGGTGTGCGTTTACGTGTTACTCATCAACACTCACTGTCTTGGCTTATTCTGGCCCGTTTCATGGGTTATTACTCACTGTTTTGGGGTCCCGGAGTGATTTTCAAGGTTGCTAAAGCCTAAGGTGCGCTTACGTGTCGTTCGTGAACACTTACAGTTTTGGTCGATTCTGGCCCATTTTATGGGCTATGAGTCACCGTTTTGTGGTCCTGGAGCGATTTACACGATTGACGATTCCCGAGGTGTGTGATTACGTGTTACTCATCAACCCTCGCAATTTTGGCTGATTCTGGCCCGTTTCATGGGATATTACTCACCGTTTTGGGGTCCCGGGGTGATTTTCACGGTTGCTAAAGCCCAAGTTGCGCTTACGTGGCGTTCGTCAACACTTACCGTTTTCGTTGATACTGGCCCGTTTTATGGGCTATTAGTAACCGTTTTGGGGCCACGGAGCAATTTCCACAATTGACGATCCCGGGGTGTGCGATTAAGTGTTCATGCTTTCTTTGTGGTTAGTCTCAAATAGCTAGAGTTCATAATGTGTTGCTTGAAATGATTGACATGCATTGCATTGTTCATGGTTTGGCATATTGAAGTGGTATTTCCGTTCGGAGAATTCTTGGATCGACTTGGCACATGTTCACGCATGTTAAGACTAAAAAGTCTTTTCAGCCTTGATGACCTTTTTATTTCATAATAGTTATATCACTTTCATGCCCAATTCAATGTTACTTTGTCGCTCTGCATGATTATGAAAATTATTGCTCTCTAGTTGGTCGCTTCCCAGTCTTTTGCTAGCCTTCACTCGCACCAAGCTGAATTCTTCTTGTGCCTCAAAACTCCTTTTCAAACCAGTTGTTCCATTTGAGTCCACCATACATTCCTATATGTGGTATTTACCGGCCACTCCTAACCTAGAATTTCCTGTGCCATCTCGAAATTTATTCAAAAGTTTCCCATTTTGCAACCGTACAAGCTCATGGTGCGGTGAGGGAAAATCAGTATCTTTCATGCCAAAAATATTTTGACAGAAGTTTTAACTAGTCAATAAAAAATTATACGAGAGTTACACCTCCCCCATATTTGATGATGGAATGAAATTGACCAAATGTTGCTAATGATAGGTGGAACGATACCCTCCTTCCATCCTTGAGGCAAAATAAAGGTTCCGTAGACCATCAAAAGATTTATGGATAAGGGAACACGTGTAAGCAAAAGGCATTAATATGGTTGGCATGGGAGATATTGAGAGACCTTTACCGTTCACCGTTGACTGGAAAGTTGCACTTCTCAAAAGAGTTTTATCTCTGTTTTCAAAACCAAGAGCTCTGGCACATGTTTAGTCTTTGCTTCGTTTCACGGGTTTTCAACCTTGCCATCAAAAATCCACGGTTCGAGAGTCTTCACCTTCTTTCTCCAAAGCACCAACTATTGAGATCATAATTGTCATTCTTAGTGTAACAAGCATTGTCCCAAAGTACCACATTGTCTTCTGCATGCTTGTTATGTTGCTAGTCTGAAATTCTTAGTTCTAGTCTCCTTTAAAACTCCGGAGGAGTTTCTGCATTTATGTTTTGCTTCACTCATGGAGGCTAGCGAGATACCACTCTAGTATGTTCATGCCATGTGCATTGTGATCTTGAATTGATTTTCAGCAACATATTATTTACTTTTGTTTGTTTGTGACTGATCACATGAAAGAAGGATTGCTTCGTGCATTGTCTTTGTAGCATGGTGTCAAAACTTGCTAAACTCTTACATAGTACATGCTTATATACATCTAATGAAGCAAAAGAGTTTGTCAAAGTTTTCTTTGTCGCATCCAGTTCGATGAACTGAATTGCTTGAGGACAAGCAATAGCTAAGCTTGGGGGAGTTGATATGTCTCAAATGTATCTACTTTTCCAAACACTTTTTCTATTGTTTTGGCTTCATTCTTGCATAATTTGGACGAAACTAACCCGGACTGACGCTGTTTTCAGCAAAGCTACCGGTGCTGTTTTATATTGTGCAGGTTTCTGGATATTTAGGTACGCTGAAAAAATCTAAAAATATATATATAAAAAATCAGCATTCCCGAAGCTTCCGAGAGTCCAAAGGGGGGCCACAGGGCAGCCAGGGGGCACCCAGAAGGGTGCATGGCGCGGCCCAGCCCCTGGCCGCGCCACACACCCTCCTGGGTGGGTCACACACCCACTGGTGACTGATACGTCCCAAACGTATCTATAATTTCTGCTTGCTCCATGCATGTTTTGTGTGACTTTGCCATGTTTTGCTTTAACTTTCATACACTTTTGAGCATATTTGGACTAATCTATTAACCCAGTGCACCGAGCTGCCAGTTGTTGTTTTCTGTTGTTTTTGTATTTCAGGTTTTCCGGCTATTAAAAGTGCTCCAAAAAATCCAGGAAAATCAGATAAAAAATCAGCGTCGCAGAAGCTTCCGGAAACACCAAAGCAGCGAAGGGGGGCCACCACCAGGGGGCCAGGAGGGTCCCTGGCGCGGCCCCACCCTAGGCCGCGCCAGGAGGCCTCCTGGCTGCCTGGTGGGTCCCCTCGACGCCCCCCTTCGCCTATATTTACCCCTCGGGGTGGAAACCCCTAAGACGGACTCCTCTTTCGCGATCTTGCCTCTGTTCCGCCGCCGCCGCCGTTTCAAGATCGGGGCTTCCTGGAGAAGCTGCTCCGGCACCCTGCCGGAAGAAGCTACCCCCTCTGGGAGACCATCCATAGCCATGGACGCCTCCCGTATGTACCGTGAGTAGTTTCCCTTGGACCATGGGTCCGTGACCAGTAGCTATGTGATCTATCTCTCCGTTCTTTGCGCCTCCACTTTCGAGTCCTCGTGAGCTGCTTCACATGATCGAGGCATCTATGTAATTTCTGTTGTTTCTATGCTGAGTTTGTTGGGATCTGATGGATTATGAGACTATGTTCAGATTGTGATGAGTAATATATTTGGTTCTTCTCTTTTATATTTTGTTCTTGAGTAAATTCTTGCATGTTCTCCGTTGCGGTATTTGCTTTGGCTAAGTATTTTATTTGCAACTCCAAGAGAGAGCGTTATGCTCGATTGTGGGTTCAGCCCCTTGATGTCTAGCTTGAGTGACAGAAACATGAGACTAGGGGATGTGTTGTTGCCACCAGGGATAAAACAACGGTGCTTGTATCCGCGGATGCAAGGATTGTTTACTTTATGCAAAGTTCTTTTAATGCAATTGTTTGTTGCTTTGAGTTTACACTTTAGGTGGGATTCGCAACTTAATACCAGCGAGATGTTCTGGATAGATATCTCAAGGTGGATGATTCGTAGTAGATGAAGTTGGATTTCGGTCTACTTCTTTGCTCCCAACGAGTACAGAGGAGTTGTCAATTCCTCCGGCCTTGTCGTTTACAAAGGATCAACGCAAGAGATAATAATAGTGGCTACTGAAAGTAAAGACTGAAAGTAAACTAAGGGTGTAAACAGTGATGTGAATATGGACCGGGGTCCCGTGATTTTCACTAGTGATGTCTCTCTCCCAAAAGACGATAAAAGTGCTAGCGAGGTAAACGAATCACAGCTGGACAATTGAAAGAATTATGAAGGCACCGCAATGCTAACTATGCTGCAAAGAAAGGAAGGGCTCAAAAGCAATGGGCAGTACGCCAAGGTAAGTAGACCGAAATCCAACTGCATCTACTACGAATCATCCACCTTGAGATATCTATCTAGAACATCTCGCTGGTATTAAGTTGCGAATCCCACATAAAGTGTAAATTCAAAGCAACAGACAACTGCATTAAAAGAACTTTGCGTAAAGTAAACAATCTTTGCACCCGCGGGTACAAGCACTGTTGTTTTATCCCTGGTGGCAACAGCACATCCCCTAGTCTCATGTTTCTATCACTCAAGCTAGACATCAAGGGGCTGAACCCACAATCAAGCATAACGCTCTCTCTTGGAGTTGCAACAAATCACTTGGCCAAAGTAAAATACGGCAACAGAGAACATGCAAGAATTTATTCAAGAACAAAATATAAAAGATAAGAACCAAATATATTACTCATCACAATCTGAACATAGTCCCATAATCCATCGGATCCCAGCAAACTCAGCATAGCAACAACAGAAAATTACAAAGGTGGCTCGATCATGTGAAGCAGCTCACGAGGTCTCGAAAGTGGAACCACAAAGAGGGGAGAGGAACATCACATAGCTACTGGTCACAGACCCATGGTCTAAGGGGAACTACTCACGGTACATACGGGAGGTGTCCATGGCTATGGATGGTCTCCCGGAGGGGGTTCCTCCTCCCGGCAGGGTGCCGGGGCAGCTTCTCCAGGAAGCCCCGGTCTAGAAACGGCGGCGGCGGCGGTACAGAGGCGAGTTCGCGGAAAAGAGATCTGTCCTAGGGGTTTCCACCCCGAGGGCTAAATATAGGCGAAGGGGGGCACCGAGAGGGGCCACAGGGCAGCTAGGAGGCTCCTAGCGCGGCCTAGGGTGGGGCCGCGCCAGGGACCCTTCTGGAGTCCCTGTGGTGGCCCCCCTCCGCCGCCTTGGTTATTTCGGAAGCTTCCGGTTCGCTGATTTTTTTATCTAATTTTTCCGGATTTTTTTGGAGCACTTTTAATGGACGGAAAACCTGAAATACAAAAACAGCAGAAAACAGCAACTGGCAGCTGGGTGCACTGGGTTAATAGATTAGTCCAAATATGCTCAAAAGTGTATGAAAGTTCAAGCAAAACATGGCAAAGTCACACAAAACATGCATGGAGCAAGCAGAAATTATAGATACGTTTGGGACGTATTAAGAACATGCAAGAATTTACTCAAGAACAAAATAAAAAAGATAAGAACCAAATATATTACTCATCAGAATCTAAACATAGTCTCATAATCCATCAGATCCCAGCAAACTCAGCATAGCAACAGCAGAAATTACAAAAGTATCTCGATTATGTGAGGCAGCTCACGAGGTCTCGAAAGTGGAAGCACAAAGAGGGGAGAGGTACATCACATAGCTACTGGTCATGGACCCATGGTCCAAGGGGGACTACTCCCGGCACATCCGGGAGGCGTCCATGGCTATGGATGGTCTCTCGGAGGGGGTTCCTCCTCCCGGCAAGGTGTCGGGGAAGCTTCTCCAGGCAGCCCCGATCTTGAAACGGCGGCTGCTGCGGTACAGAGGCGAGTTCGCGGAAAAGAGATCGATATTAGGGGTTTCCACCCCGAGGGCTAAATATAGGCGGAGGGGGTGTCGACGGGACCCACCAGGCAGCCAGGAGGCCTCCTGGCGCGGCCTAGGGTGGGGCCGCGCCAGGGACCCTCCTGGTCTCCTGGTGGTGGCCCCCCTCCGCTACCTTGGTGATTCCGGAAGCTCCCGGGTCGCTGATTTTTTATCTGATTTTTCCGGATTTTTTGGAGCACTTTTAATGGCCGAAAAACCTGAAATACAAAAACAGCAGAAAACAACAATTGGCAGCTGGGTGCACTGGGTTAATAGATTAGTCCAAATATGCTCAAAAGTGTATGAAAGTTCAAGCAAAACATGGCAAAGTCACACAAAACATGCATGGAGTAAACAGAAATTATAGATACGTTTGGGACGTATCAGTCATCAACACTTGACTTTTTGCCGATTTTGGCTCATCTCATGGGCTATTGCTCACCGTTTTGGATTCCCAGAGCGATTTGCACGATTAACGATCCTCGTGGTGCGTTTACGTGTAGGTCATCAAGACTCGCCATTTTTGTCGATTTTGGCCCGTTGTATGGGCTTGTTCATTGTTTTGGTGTCCCAGAGCGATTTCCACGATATACGATCCCCGGGGTGCGTTTATGTGTCGATCATGAACACTCGAAGTTTTGGCCAATTCAGGGCCGTTTCGTGGACTATTACTCACTGTTTTGGGTCCTAGAGCGATTTCCATGGTTGCTGAACCCCAAGGTGCGCTTACGTGTCGTTCATCAACACTCACCATTTTTATTGATTCTTACCCATTTCATGGGTTATTGCTCACAGTTTTGGGGTCCTAGAGCGATTTCCATGATTGACGGTCCCCGGGGTGTCTTTATGAGTCGGACATCAACATTTAAAGTTTTGGCCGATTCTTGCCCGTTTCGTGGTATATTACTCACTGTTTTAGGGTCCCGGAGCGATTTTTATGGTTGATGAACCCCAAGGTGCGCTTACGTGTTGGTCATCAGCACTCCCCATTTTGTCGATTCTGGCCCGTTTCATGGGCTATTGCTTGCCGTTTTGGGGTCTCAGGGTGATTTCAGCAATTGACGGTACCCGGGGTGTGTTTACGTGTTGGTCATTAGCACTCAAAGTTTTGACCGATTCTTGTTCGTTTCATGTGCTATTACTCACTGTATTGGGTTCTCAGGGTCTTGAAGCGGTTTCGACGATTGACAATCCTCGGGATGTCTGGATTAAGCAAACGTAACAAAGCCCATCATACCGTAGGGGATTTCCTAAGATGAGACCATTTTCTTTATGTTTTCCTAAGATCAAAACATCGATGATCATAAATTAATACCATTTGATCATTGACCGATTTCTACATGTTTGTGATCCCTAGCAAGGCACGGGTGTATTATGCTAGTCAACTTAACAGATCAGAGCAGCCTCATGGTGCTAAATGAATCGATATGCTAGCTTGTCATTAACTATTCAATGCATCAAGTTGCATACTTGCAAATCTGACAAGCAAGTGCAGGCATATGACTGGCAACATCAATATTTGTCATATGGGCTTATTTTCATTTGGAAGATGATGACATAATAACTTAACAAGGGTGCAATTCACCAAGAGAAATCCCACACCGGAGACTGCACTACATGAGAAGTTTCACTAGATTCATACATTTCTCTGTGGAATGAAATGAGATGAACAGGGCACGGCATGCATCGACCAGGAAACACTATTATTCTAAAAAGAACTCGCATTTTTCTCCCGTAAGGATGTAAGGACGATTCATACATTAATGCTATATATATTATACTTAGATGGGATCACTGTTACAAAATAAACAAATAAATCAATAAATTGCTGGCAACATCTAGTGAAACACTAATCATCTTCTTTACATACACACATGCACAAAACCCAACCAACCTAAGTTTGACAATCGCTTGCTCGCTTTTAGTTTGATGGACTAGGAGCAGCTTATGCTTCTTCAATCCTCAACTGCATGCAGCTCTCTCTACCATGAATGGATTACGCCAAGGGCTGCACCTGCGACTATAAATGTTCAAATAGCATCCCATGGAATAGGATACAATAATATTAACATGAAACACGTGCAACTAACATCATCATGAGTAGGTTTTACCAGATTGATTTTCTCGTAATGAAACATTGCTCCTAATGCAAAATAAAACGACGAGCATGGCTAACATAACTGATATCCCAACAAGCTAAGATCTATCTCCTTTAAGAAAGGAGAAATAACAGTCAAATTATATGCAGGCTTGTCTGAGCCTAGATCAAAGGTGTGAATAACATTCCTCGCCTTAATTTTACTAACAGACTGCTTTTGTGCGAGTTGACCAATTCATGACACCTAATAAATCATGGTGGATAGCAGCAGTTTGTCAGGTTCTTTCTTACAGTTTGTGGTGACTCGCATACTCACATTACCTCACCTCTAGTAAATTTGAAAAAAAAAATACTTGCGGTCAATTTTTTTTGAAAATAATAATAATAATACCCAAAGGTAACCATCATTTCACATATGCTGCAAACATATAAGACACATGCTAATAATAGTCAACAAACCTTAGTTTTTGGTTCCTCATGCAAAAATGACCAGGGTCCTGATTTCCATAGCAACCTGAGATTTGTCCAATGGTTGCAGTGAGATGAGAGCATCAAAGTGCATCCATCACATCAAAGAAAAAATACATATGAAAATGTCAATTTGCTCTATGTACGAAAACAGCCATCACCACCAAGTGTCATGTGTATTCATGATGGCATATGGAGGCTCTAACCTATTTTCTAGTAATTTTAGTATAGTTCAATCAGAATCTGGCCAGCGTGTCCTGCTTGGCCTTTAATCACCCTATTGCTGTTGCAACATATTGACACCATTATAGCCATTACATTTTTCTTCATCAGAAGAACATTCTATTTTCTAGTATAGCCACCATATTGCTGCCAGCAAAGACCATCCTGAAAACGAAAGGCTAACTCACCGAAAAAATTGAGCATGCACAGCAAGTTCACTCACTAGTCTTCAACAATTTTTAAGAATTTCAGTGTTGAACTAAATAAATTTGAGTGCAATATACCAACAGCAACACAAACATATAAGATAGTTGAACTACATAATGGCTGTGAGTACAGAGCATCGCATTACAGGAAAAGTAACATATTGCTGCAATATCATATATATATAAATGTATGCTTTGCACAGGTGTAACAGAACACAAACAGGAAGTATAATTAATCACCTCAGGAAGCCTGCAGCCATGCGCAATCCCATGAGTGTTGTCAAGCCAGCCCAAACTCCGGCCAGGCCAAAGACAGATGGAGCATATAACAAGACTAACGATGACACTATCCCAACTACAATCTGTGTAATCCAAACAAAATCAAGAAATCAATGACCAGTAGAATGAAATAACATCTACGAAGCTAGTCAGAAGTGGTTCACATACCGTAGCCTGAGCGACGTAGTCAAAATCTGAGACGCCATAATGGAGACCATCAAAGATGAATGCCAGGGCATTAACTGGCTGACTGGCACAGACAAACTGAAAATAGAAGTTTCAGAATAAGGTTAGATATGGTCTACGTAACAATTAAGTGGTAAAGTAGGAAGGCATACCAATGCACAGGAGCTCACAACCATTAGGACCTGAGGGTCATTGGTAAATAGCCTCGCTATACTGCCAAATGAAATATACAAGCCAACTGCCAAAGCCAACCCGCTAACTAGTCCTATCTGCAATGGACAATAATTGTTGTTTTCTATCAACAGAAGATAAACTGAATTTCACAATACAAAGGAAATGAAGTATGTATCACCTGCAGAGCAAACATTGCTACCTTCTGGACCCTTTTGTAGTCCAGTATTGCATAAGAGCTTGCAATCAGAGCCTAAGAAATGTAAGCAAAGTTAGCCTGCCCTTAAGGAACAGATAAATCATGAGGAGGTCCTTCAGTTAGCGAAACGATATTTGCATAAATTGTACTAATACACAAAGACTGCTGCATAAGGAAGGAAGCTGATCTCAAAGTAGGGATGATTTCTATAACTGAAGATACATACATACCTGGGCAGAAACTGCTAAAGCATCTGCAAGCAGAGACACAGCAAGCCATACTTGCAAGCAGATCTGATGAGCAGCCATAGCTGTTGGGCCTTGTCGAGCAGCCATTGATGTACCAATGGTCATAGTTAACAGAATCGAGAGGGTTCTTCCCAATAGCATGCCACCTTAGGATTTCAAGAACAGAGATCATGGAATTAAGGCCGCGGGTGGAAAGAGAGGGGAAAAGGGCAAGAAAAATGATGTAGAGAAATATAGCACTGGTGCATTAGTGCAAGCAAAGATGGCATGATATCTCTAAACAATATCAGCGTAACAAGGACAAATGGATCTATTGTTGTCCATTGACCAGCAGTCAGATAATGTATCATGAGAAGATACAGTATGAGAGCTTTATGAATGACAAGCTGGCCTCCTTATCTGACAATACCGAATCGGTGGCTATATCTTCTTTCTTTTGAATTGTCAGGAGATGTACTGTATGCTGTCATTAGCTACTCAAGTAGAATGTTTTCTGATATCTGCCTGCTGATGTACATGTCAGGCATCTGACAGTACATGTCACATGTCAGGGCATGGGTTGGACTTTAGGCATCCTAAAAGATGTTTTGAAGTGCCCAACTGTACATTCCAACATGAATGTACTTTGACTAGAGCTGGGCCCAAATAAATGCAAAATGAAGTCATAATCAGAATGTTCGGGAGGAGAAACTTCTATATAAGGACCAAAATAGCCTGGAGGTTTTGCCTAAGGAAAACTCAGAATTCCCTGAAAAAATTCAGATTGCACTAAACTGCAGCCTGAATGAACAAAATCCATACCCTGAAGGCCAAGAGAAAAACATATCAAGGACTTGGTTTATTTAGCCTACACTGTGATTCCACAACTGACTAATGAACAAGTAGGACAATAGCATCATAGACTCACCAGATTTTAAATATCCACCGAACTCTAACTGGTCCATCCTAGGAGGAAGCAGAACAGCCCTTTTACTTAGAGACCACATAAGCAAAATGGCAATAATGTACCTACATTGTAAATAAAAACAAAGTTACAGCATCTGGAAGAGACAAGCTCACACTGTAACTACAAAAGAGAGTGAGGCTCCCAACAGCCCCGTATTATGATTACCACAATTCATGTTTTGATAGTAAATCTGACATGGGTAATCATATATTTAATAAACTGCATGGCACAATATCAGTACATCTGCTAACAGCCAATAATCTCATAGTACCACCAAGACCTGTACTGCATATGTTTGTTGCAATTTAAATGTATCCAGACAAGGAAAAACGTAAGTTACAAGTTCAATAGTAAGTGTTATTTCACAACAAATAATTGGTATGGGAACCAAACTGAGAGAGACATTTCCGGGTACATGTCCACAATTCTTGTTATACTCCAATTACACCGAGCTAATAGAAAACTTACTGGGATGCAACTGTAGAAATTGCGGCTCCTGTTATACCAAGCTTAAAACCATATATAAGTAAAGGAAGAAGGACTACAGCTGAAAGATTCCCCAAACCTGCAGGTGTTTAAAATTATCAGTAGGTCTGCAAGAAGGGAGATTTTCTACATTGGACAACTGTATGGAACGCTCCAATTTAAACGAGACATGCTTACAAACAGCATTAGTATGCAAGTGTGTGAATGATAAGCCATTCATGGTCTTTGGCATGGGAAAATGGAACATAAACACAAAAAGGTAGTACTAGTGTGTTACTGCAAAATATATATTTGATAGGGGTATAAAAGGAAAATATCATCAAATTAGGGGATGCAACACAATTATCTGCATCAAAAAGGTACTCTTTACACTCATACCCACTGGAAAGGAAATGGCAATAAGTAAAAGATGAGGGGTTACCTATATAAAGTACAGGAGTCTTGGTATCCTTGAATCCACGAAAGATACCCTGCACTGCTAACATAATCACATTGGCAGGTGCTCCTAAGGCTCTCAGCGAAAGAAAGAGTCGTGCAGATGTATACATCGGAGATGCCTATGTAAGAACTAAAGTTAGTCTTTCTACCGACACACACAAGTGAAGGAAATGCACTGTTCTGAATCCAGTTAAGGATCCATAATGCGCAAATAAGAAAAGACAGTACTCCCTACAAAGAGAAACTCAAAGATGATAACATGCATCATGCTGATATAAACATACATACAGGTGAGACGCCCATCAGTTTAAGAAACAATCCTGATCCTAGGAACAATGCCAATGCTTCAACTGTACCAATAGCAGCAGCTAAAACCAAGGCCGACGACACAGAAGGCAGCTCCAGTTTGCCTGCAACACAAAGGGGGAGTCAAGACCGATTGCCTGAATAAGCAAGTTATACAGAAAATTAACCATTTTATTGATCAGATGATGGTCCTGCTACCTGAAGTAGAATGCTTACTAGCATTCTTGGAAATATCCTCGGCCACAAATGAGGTCGCTATGCTCAACAAGGGGATGTTGAAAATCTTGGATAGGATGTTAAAAATAGCCACACCAATGCCAGCCGATGCTAGCTCCAGAGCACCTTCAGAACATATATGCAAAGATTGAGCCAGAAAATAACTAACATTTTGCTTTCATGCAGCACCAGGGATGTTTGCATGACGCCTTAAGAGTGTACGCAATAATGTTCCTAAAGGCTCTCCATATAGGGTAATGCCAATCTGCATGTAGTGGCTAAGAAATGGAAGTGGAGGATGATATATACAGCAGATAGTACCTAATTTGCCGATGTATGCGGTCTCCATGAGTTGCGCCATCGGGTCGATGGCTTGGCCTAACACTGCAGGCAGGGCTAGAAGAATGAGCTCGATGCCGACAGTCCCAGGATGAAGACCGCTGCGTATTTGCCGGATTGTTATCAAAGGCAGAAACATGTATGATGCAGAAAATGTAAAGATTGATGTACAGAAGTAACGAAACCGTATGCGACTACATGATGTTAATTAATGATGAGTTGTGGAAGTGGCATCCTGGGTGGTGTCATGGATAGATTGAGTTGAGCCTAGTTAACTAATTAATTAATCAAACAATTGCATGGCAGAAGCAACTTCTTGTAACAAATATAATACATACGTACATAAATTGGAGTCCAAGGTAGGTAAGAATCTCATCCTACCTAGCATTCTTACAACAGAATTGAGGAACTGAAGATAGATACAGAATGAACGGTAGGTGGAGTGAAAGAGACGGAAAGGGATGGGGAATCTTACAACAAGAGAGCATTGTCCTTCTTTTCAAGGGGAACGGAGGAGGACGAGGAGGCGGCGGCGGTGCCGTCGTCGGCGTCAGCGTCCTGAAGCAGAGGCAGCGCGTGGAGGGGGGGAGTTGTGGTGCGCCGCCTTGTGAAATCAGGCAGAAGCAGAAGGCGCCGGCGGTCGGCGAGTACCGGTATGGTGGTGTTGGTTTTGGTGGTTCCTAGGGATGGCCGTGGAGAAGAGGAAGAAGAAAGGGATGCGGCGGCGAGAGAGGTCCTAGTCCGGGGCCGGGGGCGGGGGCTTGGGCCTAGCAGCGCCGGCTGCCCGGAGACGAGCGCCCTCATCACCATACACTCCGCTCCGCTCTACTCAACCAGCAGCACCTTGAGCTTGGAGTCGGAGGAGCAGCACCTTGAGCAATCAATGGCTGGCAATGGCACACTGGAACGCAGGGAGAGGATAAAGATTTCTTGTTTTTCTTTTTTTTTTGGAGAGGAAGAGAGAGGATAAAGACTTTTTTTTTAGATTTGATAAACAGTTTTTTTTAGGAAGAAGAAGAAACGTATGGGCCGAACATCTCATCACGTCACGGCCCAAACACATCTAGCACAGTACATTTCTTTTTAGGGGTAGCACAATACTTATATGGGTCGTGCTGCGCCGACACACGTGGGCGGACAGCCCCACCACTCGGAGGCACAGTATTTGTAGCGAATTGGTCATATGGCCCGTTTAGCCCATATATCTTTAAATAAAATTAAAAATAAGTACTCTCTCCGAGTCTAACTAGATACATACGAACCTAGACAAAGTTGAGTACATTAATATGGATCAGAGGTAATATGTGTATTGAAAATAAAAAAATCGTATCGAACCAATCCACGTGCCTAACCTCGCAACCTAGGGACGACACAAGACGGGCCATAGGTCGGGCACAACCATTTAGTGGCCATAGGTCGAAATTTTGCGGAGGAAAAGGCATCAACCATCATCGCATGCACAACGAGGTGAATGTAAACCCTGCGGAGCGCGATGGGCAGGGGGCGAGAGTTTCTGTGTGGAAAATACCTCCCGAGGGGTGCATAAAAATCAGAGTAGATGGCGGCCATCTAGTTGATGGTACAGTCGGTGCAATTGTCACGGTTTGCACAGATTCAAGCGACATGTTCCTGAGAGCGTCGTCTCTCGTTATACCCGGAGTCAGCGCTCCAACAATGCTAGAAACCTTGGCTTGTAGAGAAGGACAAAGCTTGACGGAAGACTTAGTGTTACAAATTAGGAATGTCATTGCCAGTGACTGCATGCAAAACTATCGACGAGGACATCAAGCAAGACAAGGGGAGGCAACACAGAGCGATCGTATCAGAAGTTCATCGTCGGGCTGAGAATTTTTCTTTTTGTGGTTTTGTTTTTTAAGGAAGAAAGTCTAATTTTGACGCCCATAGTTTAGTTAAATTCTCCCTTAACCTTTCTAGAGGACGCCACATGTGGCTTATCAATCCTCACGATCCTTCTTGTATTCATCCGAACATCCAAGTCAAGCAATAAAGGGGTACAAGCTTCTCAAAAAGAAGTCCACTGGGCAGGCGGGGCATCTCGGAAAAGATCAAACATATATAGCCTAGTAATGATGTTATAGTCCAGTACATGATGGATTTTTCCATAAAACTAATAATATATAGGGTCTAATCTATCTTTCAAAATTATCTTGAGTATCATCAATAAGATAAAAAATAATTGTATGAGTTGTATGCTTCAATGTCAAAGATTGTATCCTACTTCCCGGTTCAGACAAAACATGAACATTAGCTATGGTTCCAAGAGAGCACCGGCCAACTATTTGCAAGTTCCCCTCGCCTCCAACCCCCTTGTTGTGAGGAACCTTGTCTTTGGAGGTGGATTTAGAAGTTTATTACCTTGGTTTTGTGCTCTTCATCGGATCTTGACCGAACATCAGATGTCGTTCAGAATAAAAGGTACTCCCTCTGTAGTAGTGATTTAAATGTTCTTATATTTCTTTACGGAAGGGGTACCTTGATTACCTCCAAATTACTACTACAGGACAGCTCAAAATACTCAAAAATAATTAGCAGCTGATAAAGCAAGTACGAGAGTGGCTTGCATGTCAAGAAGATAGACTAGAAAAACAGTGACGACACACAAATAACTACTTAATCTTTGCTTGTCCCAAATACACTTTAATGTCTAAAATATTTTGTAGTATTCCCTCCGATCCATATTAATTGACGCACACTTTGTACAACTTTGACGCACACTTTGTACCCTGAAGAATTAACCGAGCATCTTCGAGCAACGTCTTCAACAAGTTAAACGATGCAAAAATATCACCATTGCCAGATATAGCCTACTTGGGCCAGACCTACGTTTTCACCTCGGAACTCAAAACCGGATACTTGAGAAGTACCATCATCGAAGCCAATCATGTGTTATCGCCACCACTTTCCACGATCCTAGCAGCTGCATGCACTAGGCTAGAAAACCGACTGCCATTACTGAACAACCATATCCTTTGCGTCAAATCCATCGTTTATATTGCATCTCACGGCCGAGGTAACCATTGGATTTGACAACGATCTTTCAATGATCATCGCAATCTGCAACTGAGGTCGTTGTTGCAAGCCGAAGTGGTCACACACGGACGGCGAAGCACCTCACCGCTGACTACAACCTTGCTGAAGAGAGCCCTTCCAAACCCATCAGCCCAGGAGCTCTCTGACATGGCTGGATGATGAGCACGAGAGGCAGATTTATCCGCTGGTCAAGAACTAAACAAAAAAGCACCGCAGCCCCCCGCCTGGAAGAAGCAAGCACACATCATGGCTGGATGATGAGGACGACTGCCGCAGTCTTTTTGGCCATCCCGGTGTGCACTGCTGCCACGTTGCCGCTCGCCGCCAACCTTTCTTTATTGACCGGTGGTTGCAACCGCGGCTTTGCACAGATCGAGATATGCCGGCCACATCCGTCGCTAGGAGGAGCCTATACGTACGTACCTCACGTATACAGCAGAGATGCAAATCGGCCACCAGTGAAGAGATGGGGAGGGGTGGGGAGGAAGGGGCTGGAGCGCCTTGACGGCTTCCTTCGGCGGCGGCGGCAGGTGGAGGTGGTCTTTCGGCTGCGGCGGGGTGGCCTCCGGAGTCGCTCGGCCGAGCAACTCGGGAGGCAGTTCCAACTCATCTGTACATATATACATGCAGAAAGCTCGGCGGCGGCGGCGGCAGGTGGAGGTCGTTTTTTGCGAATATGCATGCACAAAACTTAACCAACCAATGACAGTCGCTCTTCCAACCTTGGCTAAGCTTGAGGCCTTTGTTGATCTTCTCATTCCTCAGTTGTAGCAGAGCTGGCTCCACATGAATCATGCAAACGGCCGCACCTAAAACTAAAAATACTAGAGAATACCCCGCGCGTTGCTGCGGGAATCAATTGCAATATATTTTTAATGATTTAATTGTATGTAACATGAGGAGTTAAATTAATAATATAAATAAAGTAAAAATAAAAAAATTGCATGTTATGTGTTATATTTTATTATTGTATTGTGACAAATATTTACTGAATATAAGTGACGTAATATAATAGATGAGAAGATTTTCATGCATGTAGAATGAAGCTTTGATGAGGCGGCATGTGTGGTGAGAAGAATGTGTGCATGAGATCAACTAATAATGGAAAGCTTATTCTTAGACTAGGCATAGTGGAAGTAACATCACTAGTAACATCACACTAAAATCATCGCTGCAGCTGCACAAGAGTTCAAAACAATATATGGTGCTTATGATCTGAGAGAGCTGTTTATACATATGGCAGTACGTACTAAAATATGAGCTTAGTGAATTTATCCACAGTAAAATAAATGGCACTCTTTATTCCTTGATGAAGGCTGGATGAGCTCTGTTAAAGGTGTGTCTGTTCCCTTGAGTTGTTGGTGAAACAAGAAAAAATTGTTTAGCGCGGAGATGGAGATGGAGATGGAGATGATAGATATGTGGTGAGTGTGCATGTGATGTGGCTTGGATAAGTGGGTGTGTCTCTGTCTGCAAAGAATGGTGTAGGCTGATGCGACAGCGACTTTGTGTTGATGTCAATGGCGAGCATCCAAGAGGTTTTGTCCCCAGGGCAGCGGGTTTTGAGCACGGACGTGAGGTAAAGGGAATGGTCATGGTCGGCGCACAGAAGGGGGGTGAGGGTTTCCAGGTCCTTCCATGAGAAACAACAACTCCCGAGTAGTTGATCCGAATGGAGCATGGTTCCTCTCTGCCAATGGCCCCAATTGAGTTCCCTAAACCAGGTGACGAGCCTCCAACCGACGGCCTCGAATTCGTCCTTGTCCGGCACCATGGGTGACTGGGAATCGAAGAGCAGAAGCAGGTTGGAGGGATCCGCCGCTAGTCCGGCGGCTCTGGGCTTGGGCATCACCAGCTGCTCAATCTCCACACACCTGATACGGCCGTCGTCCAAGTCGAAGGTGACGTCGCGCAGAGAGCGCGCAGGGGAATCATGCCGGCGGTAGAGGTCTTGGTTGCCGGGCAGCGGCCTGGGCATGGGCACGAAGCGGGCCGCGCCATTGGCGACGTCGCAGACGAGGATGCCCTCCCAGAGATCGACCCAGCCGAGCAGCCCGTGTCCGAGAGGGATCACCTTGTTGGGAGACAGACAGTGGGGCTTCCTGGTCCACCCGTAGTCCACCGGCAGCGGCTGCTGGGTCCAGCCGCAGGTCCAGGTGGTGGAGCTGAAGAGGATGAGGTCATAGTCGTACTTCTCCACCTCGTCCTCGTCCTCGTCGCCGTAGCGGGCGCTTAGAGCAGCCACGAGGAAGCCTCCATTGTTGTTGCTGTTGCTGGACCTGGAGGGAACGATGCCATAGAGACCCATCAACGCTCGATGGTGGAGGATGTCAGGGAGCTGGACGAGTGATGGCCCTGTGGCGTTGTAGACGAACCACTGATAGTAGCGGGAGGTGGTTAAGCCGACCTGTATGAGGGCGAGGTGCTCTGCCGAGGAGACGATCTCGGGGACGCAGCCGAATAATCTCAGGGGGTTGTCGTCTAGGTCTAGGTCTTGGTCTTGGTCTTGGTCTTGATGGTCGTCAGAATCTGCTGTGCAGGAGATGCACCAGTAGGAGCGGCGCGGGGGGTCGGCGACGAGAAAGGTGACTTGGATGGTGGTGCGGCCGTCGGGCATGAGGGTTTGGGCGGTGGTGTGATTGCGGACGCCGGGGACCATGTAGGCGAGCGAGTCCAGGAGGACCCAGCTAGGAATAGGATTAGGAAGCTCGGAGGAGGAGCAGTGGAGGAGATCCATGGCGTCCGCCGGAAGGCACAAGGACGCCTCCAGCCTCCTCTCGTCCCTCTCCCTCATCTTCTTCTTCTTGAGAGCGTTTCTCCCTTGGTCAATCGGCGGCCGGATGGATCAAGCGGGATTAATTCAGAGATCAATCGAGCAAGTTTCTCTTTATTTATTTATGGCTTGCATTGGGTTGGTTCCGATTCGGATCCGGAGACGAAATACGAACCAATTCAGTTTAGGGTTTAGACTAGGAAAGGAGCAAATGTTTCTGGATGAATTTTCCAAGTCCTAGATCGATAGATAGATAGATAGCTTGGTTTTTGTGAGCTTCCTTGGTATTTACTACCTCAACAACTAGTTTATTGTATTATTGTACCTAAAATCTGGAAAGCGCAGCTGCGCTCCGTTGTTGAGCCGGGCACACCCACTTCTGACAAATTCTCATGCATAGCCCAGTTCACATCCGGTCCTTATTTCTTCATGTGTGGGTCCACACATGTGTTTAACAGAGTAGATAGCGACAGCCGCTTTCGCGTATGCGGAAAAAATACTAACGCGCATGCATGTGCTGACACATTTTTTATTCCGTCTCATTTTTCTTTAAAAAGCAATAACTTTTGAACCGAACGTCGAAACGAAGATCCGTTTTCACCGTTAGGTTTCTTGCGGCGAGATCTTTAAAACTAGATCCCATATGAGCACGTTTTGATGAATTTTAAAAAGTGAGCAACTTTGATGCTAAACGAAGCAACTTTAGTTTTAAACATAAGCAACTTTATTAAATTGTATGTACTAGTGAATTTATCAAGCAAGTATGTCATAGATCACTTAGAAATCATGGGAAATAATATTTTTGACCGTATATGGGCAACTAAGCATATTCGGTAGCCAACTTTGGTGATGACAACGTATTTTGATAGCGCCATCTTGTATTGTATATTTTGGTAATATAGGTGCTTGGATTTTTGAGAATAGTTTTGCTTGGTTTTTATAGGACAATTGTTTAGTTTTATCTAGTATGTTGATTGGTTTTGTTAGGATAGTTTCTTGGTTTGGTAGGCCAGTTGCTTGGTTTTTCTTGGATAGTCGCTTGACTTTGCTAGGACAGTTGCTTTGTTTTATTATGACAGTTGCTTCATTTTTGCTAGGATAGTTGCTTGGTTTTTCTAGGACAGTTGCTTTGTTTGGCTAGGACAATTGATTACTCTTTGCTAGGATAGTTGCTTGGATTTGTTATGACAGTTGTTTGATTTACTAGGACAGTTGCTTGGTTTGGTAGGTCAGTTGCTTGGTTTGTTAGGACAGTTGCTTGGTTTTGTTATTGAAGTTGTTTGTTTTTTGCTAAGATAGTTGCTTGGTTTGCTAAGACATTATGCAATGTGTGTTTTGATAATATAGTTGCATGGATTTGCTAGGACAGTTGCTTGATTTTGTTAGGATGGTTGCTTAGTTTTGTTAAGACAGTGCCTTGATTTATTAGGATAATCGATTGATTTTGTGCTTGGTTTACTAGGACAGTTGCTTCGTTTTGTTAGGATATTTTCTTGGTTTTACACAAACCAAGATGATAGGAAGTCATATTAGACAAACAAAAAAGTATTGCTTACTGATAGCACTAAAGTTGCCTATATACCACACATAGTTGCTAAAAAAGTTCATCGAAACCTATCCATATGAGATCTAGTTTTGAAGAACTCGTCGCAAGAAACCCAACAGTGAAAACAGATTTGAATTTCGATACTCGAATCAAAAGTTACGGCTTTTGAAATTTTTTGAAACTCAAATTAAAGCATGCGAAGTGACGTGACAGAGCAATTTCCTAATCACGCGGGGGGACAACAGAATAGGGGACCGGTTCGTTCCTTTTTTAGCAATCAGACAACACGCGCAATGATTCCTTCCGTATTAGGAAGGACTGCTATGCTGAACTGCTGGGCGCGCGTGCGCCAGCTAGCCAGATCCATTATTGTATCCATACTCCTTCAATAAAGGAAAATGTTACACTAAAAAAAGGGGGAAAACGTTTGTTTTTAACCAGATGAAAAGTTGAAAACAATGCTAGCGTAAATTCCGGAAATCGTCTTCACAACTGTAACTACAATATCAAAATAAACACAGGCGGTGCCGTCGGTGCCCCACTCTCGGGCCCCTTCGTCGTCGACAGCCTTCTGGGCTGCCCCCGTCGTCCGCTCAGGCTGATAAACCATAGCCCCCAAGCCTACAACCACACATCTCTCCTCCCCTGGAGGACCTCCTCCCTCTCGCGCGCTAGGGTGGTGCGGGGATGCTTGGCGAGCGGGAGCGCGTCCCCGGTTCTAGGCCTCCGTGGCTTGGCAACTCGATCCCAGCGACGGCGTGTGGCAGCGCTGCTACACCTCGGATCGGCGGCAGCGGCATGGTGGACAGGGTGGACGGGGCGGCTGCAGGCGTAGCTAGACTCCAGTTAGATCTGATCTAGCCGAAGTGACCTGGTCACTGTGCGGCAGTGGCGTTCGGTGGCGGCCCTGTGCACACGAAGCGGGGTGAAGGTTCGTCGAGCATATCCGGGGTGCAAAACCTGCTCTTGGCTATACCAAGGTCGGCAATGGTGGCACTATCGTTTCATTCTTCAAGGCATTACCGTGAAGAAGCTCTATACCTCTATCAACTACCATCGAAGGAAACCCTCGATCAATCGATAGTATGACGGTGGTGCTTTTGTGTCATTCCCTCCTTGGGGCATCATTCTTGGAGGTGTACATTTGCTCGAGGGACTAATGGGTAGTTTCAGCGATGGAGCGGCATTTCATGTAATGCAACGATGATGTGGAGTCTCGGCGGCGTGGCATAGCAAGGTCTCGGTGACAGATGCATAATGATTGATGCGCGTAAAGAGGTGGCGTCATCTGGCACTATGGTGGCGTCGACGGCAGGCCTGGCAAGGTTGATGCGTCAGTTCTGCATTGAAGATGGATCGATGGAAGACGGTGGCGACGACCTTTGCAGCGTGCACATGCGATGCCCGCTAAGGCTTCAGCATGTGACCCAAAGCCCGCAACTCGGCTTGGTTGGGGCCGTCCACTTTACTATTGAACTTTTGTGTGAGGTCTAAGTATGTGGCACTGACAATCTCCCCATGTCCTACCCAGCCCCCGCTCCACCCTCCCTTCCATCACCGTGTATTGGCAACACATACTAACAATGCTTATTTTTGTTGTAATCCAAAATTTAAGATGAAGAGGAATGGTGACATCACATCATTTTTCAGAATTATGAGGCTAAAATAAGGAATGTTTAGTCGAAAAGCAACCTAAACCGAAAGATATTGGAATACATTGTCATGATTCACCACCTCCGATCCATTCCGATGCGGATAACGAAAGTTTTTTTAAGATCCAGCAAAGTTTGCTGGCTTCAATTGATTTAGCAGAGAGCAGATGGAAAACAATAACATGGTGAAGATCCGAAGATCAAAAGAAAAAGGAAAAGAGAAACTCTATTAGTTGCAGAACTACATCCACCATAGACTACATGACTACAAACAAAGTGCATGTCCTAAGCTAAGCATCACCGCCGCGTCTCGAGCAACGTCGAGTCCTCCGTAATAGCAGCAACTTCAACAGGGCTTCCCTTGTCAACGCACCATCCACTTTGATGCCTAAGAAGAGGGCAAGTAGATGGCGGAACTCGGTAAGTCCCAAGAAGGGCTTCGTCTTGGACTCGTCGACGATGGCGTACATTGCGCCTAGAGCTTCACCTTGAACAGCTGCGAGCACCGGAGGAGCGCCACATACTACCTCCAAGGAATGTCTCCAAACGTGATGCTCCCCACAGAGGAACGACGTCGAAGACGCCGCCATCACGCCGATCCGACTTTGGACCTAGGTGTAAGGCCCGATATGCGGTACTGTTCCAGATCTAGATGTTTCCATCCAGATCCGGGGACGAAGCACATATCGGTCCCACCGCAACATATGACAAAGCCATATGCCCCGGATTTCCAACATGATATCACAACATTACAGATACAAGGATACAACATCTCATACAATCGGCATACAATTGCCTTAAATACAATACAACAGTGGAAGGTACATGTCTGAGTACAGACTACAATCAAATGCCTGCTGGCAAAGAGAAAAACATCGATCCCATAACCACACGGGTCCAGGCCCTCCGCCGGGATCCGCCTAACTAGTCGTCGTCGAGTCTCCATGTGAAACGTCGATCACCGTACCTGTTGTCGATCAAGAACCCTGAAAAGAGTTTGGGGGTGGTATCATGAGTACAGAGGTACTCAGCATCCAACTGTAGTGGTCATCTAACCCAGCAAGGACTTCATCACTCGTCATTCTAGGACAACTAGTAGTTTACGGTAAGGAAGGGGTAAGTGGTGAGGTTGCTGCCGCACTAGAATTTATAAAGTGGCTAACAATCTAGAGAGTAAGATAAGAAGCCAAGCATTCGATGAGGAATCGCCTCCAACAAGTCTGCTATCCACCTACTACGCAAACATAACACCTATCATATCCTTGTCCTCCTCTTCGCATCCCGACGAAGAAGAAGCAGTCAAGGCACACACACACGTTGATCAAGTTATATTAAGATTATCTCAGTTGTTGTTGTCTATGAACAGGACGTAGGTCTCAAGTCGTCCATAACCGTGGACACGGCTTCTCGAAAAGATTTAACCCTGCAGGGGTGTACCAACTGCCCATTACGAGGCTCCGCACGCACGTCCATCACTCTCAGTTGCTACCCATCACAGGCAACCATTTTATGATTTAGTTCCAAGAGATCCGAAAGGACAGGTCCCTCTAGCTAACACTAACAAATCCGGGTGGCCCCCGGTGAGTCGACATCCATCTCAGGAGCCGGCCGCTCTCTCGATCTGGTCTCTACCGTCTGTCGCAGGTTTGGATACTCGGTTAATAACACATGGGAAACCGGGTCCTCAGCCGGACAAAGTGGGCCAGCAAGGGAACTAAGTCCTCACTGGTCCGGGTTGGTTGTAAACAACTGGCAGCTGACCAGCACACACACGGTTTCAAATGGTAAATCAGCTTGGGCCACCACTAGAAATGTTTGAAGCTAGGTAGGTAAGAAAAGGGGACCCCATAAAATCCCACACGCGGTTAGGCACGCTCAGTCTTAAAACCAATACCCGGAACTCGGATCCTAGGTGACTCGAATGGAACAAAGCGTCGGGGCGGGATAGCCTAGACCTTCCATCCTTCGTCGAATATAGTCAACATTATAATAATCATATCATCAACATCAATATAATAATGGTGATATCCCAAACCCAGGAGTAACAGGGTAACATCGTAGCATCCTAAGCATGCATACTAAGCAGGGGCTGAGCAACGAGCAAAGTAACATAGCAGCACAAGGTTTGCTGGGAAGGGACATGGCTGTATCGGTTTAAAAGAGGCTGTAAACATGTGGTAGGATCAAACATCGAGCCTAACCTAGACTAGCATGCAAACCGCTGGTTGAAATAGAATGGATCATAAGTAATGTATAGTCCTTGCCTGTTGATAAGTCGGATTCCGAAGGTGTAGTCGATCGCAAGCTCGCATCGTCTCCGAGAGGTACCCACGGAAGCACACAAGAAGGAAACACTGGAAAGCAATCAACGAGCAAGCACTCTATTACTACGAGGCAAACACGAGCAAGCATCAACAAGAAGTAACACGAGACATCGCACCTACCGTCGAGAGCGGTTACTAACAGTTTAAATGGGGTATCGGTCACACACGACGAATATCGCACGTTTACGGTGGTTCAAGTTGTTTAGCTACAGGTGACCAACCAACGGTTGTTAACATGGCAACTCAAGCAAGCATGGCAAAGCACACAAACATTTCAAGAGGTGAAACATAAAGGAAATTATCTTTGCTAGTCAATTTAAGTGAGGCACAACCTATACATGGTATAACACTAAGTGTCGCACGATGATTAAAACATTTGGTACTTTTCTGTCCTAAACCATATTCTAGGTTGGTTAACAACAGCAAACAATAGCATAAACACAAAGTACACGAAAAACTAATCAAGTTACATATAAAGAACACTCCAAACGGAGTTACGGTTAAAAAGATATAAGCAAAACAAGCTATGCACACATGCTGTAAAAACAGGGGTAAATCTATATGCAAAAGTGCAGAAACATGACATAGCAATACATGGAATGAAAGCAGACATGATGCTTAACAAAATGCAATTGGAATCACTCAATTCCGGTAAACGGTCGCGACACACTCGTCGACCGAAGTTGCAACAAAACAACAGTTTCAGCAACAGCAGCACAATAATATCAGGATAGCTACCTTGGAGCAAGATTTAAACATGATGCAGCAAGCAAATATGGCATGTGAATGCATGAAACTGAAGTAGAAACATTGCTTAACGCAACGCAAAAGGAACCAATGCAATAGGCCTCATGGATTAGTTACAATCATCATGCAAAGTTGCAACAAAATAATAACAGCAGCACATAACAGGAATTTGTAGCAGTTTAACGGCCTGATGCCCTGTTCAGCACACAATTACACCATCAAGATGAGCTCAAATGCAAATGCTCACAAAAGATGAATTAAAGTACACGCAATTCTAAACAATTCGTCTTTTGGGCGCGAAGTCATCCGGGCTACGGATCGCTTGCTATCGTCAACGCGGAATCGAATCAGCAGCAAAATTACACAGGACTTAGTGAAAAAACAAACAGCAGCTGAACAAATAAAAATAAAAAAAGGGGGACCTCACCCAGTGGGCTTTCGGCCCAACTGGCCGGCTGGAGAGGCTGGCCTGGCCTGGGGCGCCTGGCAGGCCGCGGCTTGGACGGGCCTTGGCTGGCTGGGCCCTCCTGGGCGCGCGGTGGAGGCAGCCCAGCACGGGCGGCAGTTGCCTGGCTCGGGGAGGCCGAGATCCTCCCGAGCGGGACCTGCGGCGGCGGCCGCCGTCGTTGACGCCGACGACGAGCGGCTGGAGGGGAGGCGCGGCAGCCGCTGAGGTGACGAGGGCCAAGGGGCGGCGCGGATCCAGTGGTTGCGGCCTTCAACGGGGCGGCCCGGCGTGGATCCAGGGCGGCGCGAGCTCGAGCTCGCCATCCATGGCGGCGGCGGCGCGGACCTGCAGCGGGAGACGGCGAGGTGAGAGGGCCGGGGAGGAGAGGGAAGAAGGGGCCAGGCGCGGGGGAAGAGGAGAGGAGAGGTGGCGGCCCGGCTGCAGCGTCCTGGCCGGCCGGAGGCGAGAGGCGGCGGTGAGGAGCTCCACGGGCATGGAGAGAGAGAGGAGAGAGGAGAGGGAAAACGCGATCCGGGCCGTCGGATCTCCAGATCTGACGGTCCAGAACTCATTGGGCAAAATGCGAAAATTGGAGTTTTTGTGAGGGGGGTGGCTGCAAAATGTGGCTAGGGAAACCCTAAAAATGGGTGGGAGTGTGGTGGTCTTTATATAGCCCCGGTGGCTGGCAGTTTGCAAAAACATCTCCGGTTTTTCTCTCGCGCGCGCGGTACTCACGTTTCTGACCGCCGGGGGTCCGCAGTACCTCCGATTCGGGTAAAACTTCGAACTGCGCGATCAGCGCGTCGAGCCAGCGGCGTTCACCTCGCGCTGGAACCGTTCCGAAAACACTTTCCGGCGCGCTATAAAAATATCCCGTTTAATTATTAAACAGGGTTTTTCGTTCCGTTGGCTGCGGCTGGTTTCGTGCGGTTTCGCGACGGTGATCGAGTGAAACCCGTTGTCGCAAAGGTCGAGGGCCAAGGGGCAGCCGAAGGGACGCCCCTGAGAAGCCGGCACCATAGCCTAGCCGCCCCCAGCATGCCGCCCCGGATCTGGCAAGGCCCGGCCAGATCAGGCCGATGCCCGCCCAGAGGGACCAGCCCATGCCGAGGGCGTGGCCGCACATCGCCCCAGGCCGCCGCGGCGAGCCAACGCCTCCCGCCGAGCCACGGCAGGCCAACCCGCGCTCCCTCCCGACCGCTCCTCCTGGTGACCGCGCCCCCTCTCGCGCCGAGCTCCTGGTGGCCGCGCCCTCCGCCAGAAGCCGTAACCTGCCCGACGCGCCCTGTCGAGCGCCAGACGTCCCGCGCCTCCCACGTCCGTGGGGAAGGAAAGGCCCGCCGCCGCCGACGCACGCGCGAGCTTTGCCCGACGCCGACCTAGGGCGGCGCCAAGGGTTGGGGAGGCGAGGTGGGGAGGGGAGGTGGGGAGGTGTGGCGGCGGCGGGCTAGGGTTCGCCCGGGACGCTCGCGGGAGCGCCGGACGAATAACGAAAGTGATAGTGAAGAGGAAGTGCCACATGTGCCATCACCTAAACATCCGTGTGCAAGGTCATGTAATATTCAAAAGCTAGAGTATGATATCGATGATTAAGATGAAATAATGAGATGCTACATTGCAAAGGCTGCGATCCAACCACATGCGCACACCTTTGAAGTCTGGAAAATCTATGGTAAAGATCATCACTTCAATTTTGTGTGGTTTGAGAACTACAACTGGCTAGAATATAGTTTTTATAATTTTTGGCTAGAATATAGTGTAAAAAAGGAGGCAGCATTTTTCTTTGTGTGTTATCTGTTCAAAGGGAAATTGAATGAGGCGTAGAGGTGACGCCTTTGTTAAAGGTGGTTGCAAAAATTGGTATAAGTTGGATACATTAGACAAACATGTGGGTGGTATTGATAGCATTCACAACAAATCTCAAGAGAAGTACAACTTATTTGTGGCACCCCAACCATCAATTGATAATATTGTTGTGAGGGTGTCTAAAGAGGATGCATATGTACAAGGCCAGGCTAACTTATTCACTTAGATGCTTGAGGTTTCTTTTGATGGGAGTAGATAGGAAATATTTTCAAGTTCAAATTGACATGTTGTTTTCAGAAAAATAAAAAGAGATACTCTGCTGTTGGCTGACACAACTATCTATCAATCCAATGGTACCAGATAACAGGTTTGTATTGCTGATGATGTTATTTCTAAATGCTATGAATAAATGATGCACAACAGTGGTATCACATAACAAGTGGTCACAGAACCAGTCTAACACTCAGTGCCATAATCTACTTCCTTCAGCAAAAGCAAGGAGATAGTTCAGCTGCTGCCTAACAAATGAGATTAACTCAGGCGTTGCAAATCCAGATCCATACTTCGGCAAATTGAGGGGAGTCTGCATTTCATAAAATAAAACCATGTTCCTAAAGACTACAACTGAAAGAAAATAAACCCAAGCCTAGCTAGAATAATTTCAATGACTTCACATCACAGTCTCAAGATAGACGCCAACATCAAACCAAAGCATCCGCCAAACTTCAGTGACAACACAAATAGATCTCACAATTCACAAGATACATGCAAGCCAGAAACCATATATAAATAGTTGAGTAAGCGCACATAGGTGTCACGACACAATGGAGAAACGTCTAAGTGTGTAATAGTCTCAAAGTATACTAAAGACTCCATATAATTCTCATATTGGAATTTCAATCTTCGAATCCTGATTAGGAATGTACAACAGCAGCACACCCAGGCTCTGAATGCTTTTGCCCATCTAAACAAGCATGCATGAAGGTTCATATAGACTTGAGATACAGATACATCCATCAATTGAGTGTAATGTAAAAACTGAGATATGTACAGCGAGTTCAACAACCCTGCACAAACATCACAATGAACTTGCAGCCCCCCCCCCCCCCCCAACTAATAAAGTTTGTATTGTTACACAACCATCTCTTCATATTCAGTAAGCGCACAGTAACAAACAGAGTGGCGTCAAGCAACCATACTTACGGAAACACCATCACCAATATCCCTCCTGTTATTACTTACTACTTTAGAGGCAAAAAACTTCAAGACATGACAAACATTCTCTTCTGTCATTTGTTTGTGTGAATATCTACTCTACTGGGCAGGCAGGCTACATTTTCACGCTCTGTTTGTAACCAATCAAGCTATACATGCAAAACATTTTCAGGTTCAAAGAAACATCTAGTCAGCTCCTTTCAAAGAAACATCTAGTCAGCTGGTCTACTAGCTTTTATTAGAAGAAGAAAACTATTGTTAGTTGACCCAACTATCAATCCAATGGTACTACATAACAGGTAACATAACTAGTCTAAAACTCAATACCACAATCTACTTCATCAAAAGTTAGGAAATGCGTCAGCTGCTGCCAAATGAGGCTGGACACTCTACCATGATCGATCTACTTCAGCAAATTGAGAGTCTGCATTCCTTCAAGAAACATGTTTCAGAAAGAAAACCATATTCCCAAAGACTACAGCCGTAAGAAAATAAACCCAAGCGTAGCTAGACAAATCTCGATGGCTTCACATCAAACCAAAGCATCGGCCAAAGTTCAGTGACAATACAACAGACAAAAAGAAGGTTATGCTTTCACATTATCACAACATCCATGCAAGCCAGAAACAACAACAAGTAAACAAATCCAATCCCAAGTATCAAGAGTGGATTAAGTTCACATTGGTGCTACGACGGAATAAGAAAAAAACATCTACAGATATGTAACATTCCTAAATTATTGATGACTCCATATAATTCTCATATCTGAATTTCAATCTCCAGACTGCAGTTAGGAACTTACAACCGTACATAGTACAGCAACACATCCAGGCTCTGAATGCTTTTGCCCATCTAAACAAACAAACATGGTTCATATATGGGTATAAATTTCAAAACTGAGATATGTACTGTGGGTTCAACAACCCTACAAAGACGTCGCAATGAACTTGCAAACCCCCAACTAATCAAGTTCTTAGCGCTAAGAAACCCATCTTTCTCAAGTGATCTGACTAACAGAAGATGTTTCACTAAGAAGATACCTACGAGTAAATAAAAAAAAAACCAACAAACAACCCATTTGTTTGTTACTCGATCTAGGCAACTTCAATACAAGACAACGAAAATTCTTCTTGTGCCATTTGTGTGAATATCCACTCTACTCTACTCTACTGGGCAGACTTCTCTGAGGCCGGGTTAGCAAAATCAGTAATATCTTATATGTCAGCAGAGCAGCCTACCATATATCCTTGGTTGTAACAGAGTATCGAAGCTGCTCCGTCAATGAGATGCTGCTAATTCAAGGAGGATAGTTTCGTTTCAGTGGTCTAAAGGCTTGTAACAACTTGTATTTCTCTCAAGAAAAGAAAACTCATCTCATCTCAATGGCTTGGTTGGCTCAGGGAAATTGAGCTCATGCCGTCATCATGCGTACGCATGTCTCTTCTCAACCAACTTGTTTTCTAATATAAATGCTCCGTCTCTGTCCAATCAAGATAATAATATATGTGAAACATTTTCAGGTTCAAATTAACATCGATCTAGCCGTCCACTAGCTAGCTTTTCTTCATTTTAAAAAAAACTATGTTGTTGGTTGACACAGCTATCAATCCAGAACCACATAAACTAGTCTAAAACTGAACATAATCAACTTCAGCAAAAAGGAAGGAAATACTTCAGTTGCTGCCAAATGAGGTGAATTGGCGTGTTCCAGATCCAATCAGGTGGCACACACTACCATAATCTACCACTACTTCAGCAAATTGAGTGTCTTCAATTCAAGCTATGTATTTCAGAAGGAAACCAATGTTCCCAAAGACTACAACTGAACGAAAATAAACACAATCCTAGCTAGACAATTCTCCATGAAACAGTGGGCTTCAGATCACACACAGCCTCGAGAAACCAACATCAAGGCAAAGCATCCACCAAACTTCAGTGACAACACAACAGAGACAAAAAATGGTTGTGCTTTTACATTATTATTACAACATAGTACAGCAACATGCCCAGGCTCTGAATGTTTTTTCCTATCTATCTAAACAAACATGTTCATATATAGAGACTTACCAAGACAGAGACATCAATCAATTGAGTGTAAATTTCAAAATTGAGATATGTACTGAGTTCAACAACCCTACACAAACATCATTATGAACTTGCAACCCCCCCCCCCCCCCCCCCCACTAATAAAGTTCTTATTGTGACAACACCATTCATCTGGTCATATTCAGTAAGCGCACACACCGACGACAACAGGAACCAACTTTACACTGTCAACCGCTCTCTCACAAGAAAAGGATGGAATGGATCGATCATAAAGAAGCATGTATTGTACTGACCTATCCATCATCTTGGGCGGCTAGGAGGCATACTGTGGTGCCCGTGCCGCCATCCTAGCGACCTGGGCCTGCTGCTGCGCATTGTTGACCTTGGTGCAGAGGACGCGCTGGAAGAACTGCTCGCGTGCCAGAGCACGCACGCTCCTGAGGTAGCCGTCAAATGGGACCGAACCTTCCTGCACAGCCTTGTCGAGAGCGTAGATGGTGTCCTCAAGCGCCAAATCGGTTGCGGTGCACTCGAGCATCTGCCTGGACAGCACGTCCGCTGTCTGGATGGCCCCCTCCGGCTCAGCGTCGTCGGCAGCCCCCTTGCGGTTCTCGGTGACCCAGGCCTCGATGGCATCCGTGGCCATCACCACGTCCTGGAGACGGCGCTCGAGTGCCTCCTTCTCCTCTGCGATCCTGCGCACCCCATCGCTGACCGCCTCACCCCGGCCACGCAGCTCGGCCTGCACGGCAAAGAGGGTGTCGACCTCGGCCTCGCGGGCGGTGCGCAGGGCAGCAGCATCAGCGTAGGCCGTGTCGACCAGCTTGGTGATGGCGTTGCGCTTGAAGACCTCGGTCGGGTCCTCGGTGGGTGGCGGGCGCGCGGCCAGCTGTGGCGACGCCGGGAACCTGTATGGGCGAGGGGTAGGAGCGTACATGGAGGCCGTGGCGGCGGGAGGAGGAGGTTGATTTGGAGCGGGAGAGGGATTAGAAGGATTAGGTGGTGGTGCAGGTGATGGAGCGAGGGCGGATCTGGTGAATAGCGGCGGGTCGAGGCCGAAGAGGTGGGAGAGGGAGCGGACGAGGTCGAGGAGGTTGGAGGAGGGGAAGACCCATGAGCGGAGGTAAGGGGCGTTGGCGACGAGGCCGGAGCGGTCGACGAGGGGGTGGTGAGGCTTGATGAGCATGTCGCGGGTGGGGGATAGGAAGACGAGCGGCGGGGAGCGCGGGTAGGTCTCGGGCAGCCAGATGACGGCGGGGAGGTTGTAGGTGGCGCCGGCGTGGTGGATGGGCACGGTGCCGTCGGCCTGGAGCAGGTGCGCGGCGCGGCCGTCGTTGTGGGTGAATAGGGCCGCCTTGGGGTGGAGCGACGGGAAGGCGTCGGCGAGGGCCACCAGGTGGTTGCGGATCAGCCACTTGACGTCCTCCGCGTAGGGGAGCGCCGAGGGCCCCCGCTGGGAGAGCGCCGTGTTGAGGAACTGGTGCGCGTACTGCGCCCCGCTCGCCGCCGCCGGCGACGGGGACGGGGTCGGCGGCATCGGATCGGATTGGCGGCGGCTAGGGTTTGGTCCTTGACCTCTCTCTTTCTCTCTCTGTGTGTGTTTGGTATTTGGGGAAGAGAAGGAAGAAGAAGAACGCAGGTAGAAGGATACATAGGAGGACAAAAACAGAGGAGAGGCCAAAGCAAAGCGCGTTTTGTCTCGTTTCCTTTTTCTTTTTTTTTTAAATGACAGTTATCCTGCATTCATTAAGAAGAAAAGAGTTGCTCAATTAATTTAGAAAAACCGAGCGAAATTCCTTTGCGATGAAGCAAGAAAACTCTTCTCTCTCCCTCTCTCTTATTTTTTTGAATTATGATCAATTTCTTGCAAAACCATTCTCTTTTTATGTACACATTCTTTCATTTATTACGGGAAAAAACACTTCTCTCGTCCAATGAAATTTGCGTCGAGGGCGGTAGGGTGGAAAGACCCCGAGATGGATCGAGGATTTCCCGCCCCTTTCTCGTTCTGGCGAGTTGTTTTGCAACTTATGCATGGATCGATGGTAAAGAAGAGACCTCGAGGCTCGAGTAGATGGCTTCACAAATTTGACTTCTAGTCTTCATTTGGATATTTTTCCTTTCAATTTCTCTTATGGATTAAGTCCCAATAAATTTTTTCACCCTTTTCCTTGGTCCAAGTGGGCTGAAGTTGTACTGGTCAAATCGTTTCCTAACTTCCACCCTTAACATACCATTCAACAAAATTCAATATAACTAAATAAGTGTTTCTTCCTTAAAAAAATAAGTATTTTTTAGAAAAAATTAGTGAAAACATCGGTTAAAAGCCCCTTGCGAAGGAACCCTTTCCTAGACATCTACCGCATGACCATTTATATTGCATTCACGCGAAAACATGGAATTTTATAGTTCAACTTTTTTCCATGAAACATTGTGGAGCTTTCTGACCAGAACCTCTCATAAATTATTTAATGATCTTAGACACAACGTTTTGCCCTGATTTGTTTTTGAAATTTATCTATAGTACCATTTAAAGAAGCTGCTCTATTTTTATAAGCCCCGAGAGTAGCCATTTGATCCTCCAAGACATCATTTGCATTTTTGGATAAAATGGCATGTGTACCATGTTAATGCAGCATATTTGGTTCATTTTCTCTCAAACATTACAGAACCTCAGAACCCTTAAGGACATGATCCTATCAAATTTCAGCCTCAGCCGTGATCGAGAGCATCGAAACCTTGTGAGCATGATGATGTTTTCGGCACCATCATCATGCTCACATGATGATGTTTTCGGCACCATCATCATGCTCACAGAGTGGTGATTGAATTTTGAACCCTAAAGGACACGATCCTATCAAATTTCAACCTCAGCCGTGATCGAGAGCATCGAAACCTTGTGAGCATGATGATGTTTTCGACACTCCATCATCACGCTCACAGAGTGGTGATTGCGTTTGACAAAATGACACCACTACAAAGATGACACTCCAGCGCAAAAGTGTTCCTTGGTTTTCTTGTAGACATGCCATCGTCACCAGCTTAACCTCATGATTCATTTGACATTCTTCGAACAAAAAAGTGTCGAAGGGTCCCCTTGGGAGAGGAAGGCATTGAGGAGCTAGTGTGCGTCTTGCACGTCGTTGGTTGAGAGCGAAGACGCGTCCTACACATCGCTAGTTGAGAGCGAAGACGGGGTGGGTGCCATCAAATTGGATTGGGCAGCGACTAGGTTTTGGTGCTTGTGCCCTTTTGGTATTTGGGGGAGGTGGAAGACACACTTTTGGCCAAATAAACAAGCGTGTATCGTCAGCCTAGTTGGCTAGGCAAACAAACAAAATAGAATAATGCCTTATGATCAAATGGCGGTGGAAAACTGAATGCCCAAAATGGGATATGGTAGGACACCATGAAAGCTAGATATTTTAAAAATAATTTTGTGGATAGTACAACCAGAATTATCTGATTCTTTATTTTGGAAAACTATTCTTAAGGTGAAGGAGTTATATATGTTTGGTAGGAAACTTCGTATTGAGGTTGGTGACATTGCAAGGGGCCGAAAAGATTCTTCAAATGGGAAAATTCCTTTCTGCTAAAAATTCCCTCTCTTGTTCGATATTTGTACTCAACAAGATTCTACCATGGGCAACCTTAAACACTTTGATGGCACTAATTTTTTCGGAAGGAGGTTGAATCGCCCTAATACATGTTGGTCACTACTAAAATGCGGCGTGAGGTGTGGCTAGAAGAAAGGAGGGGTTATCAAATTCTAAAATAATGTTAAAGTCATGGAAGCAATTATGGAACATTCTAGTACCTGATAAGTTGCAGCTGTTTCTTTCGAGGCTCTCCAAAATATTGTTGACAATAGAGGATGTATGACATCACAGAAATATTTCTCCTACCATTACTTGCTCCCTTTGTGGCATCGAAGCTTCTTGGTGTCATTCTCTCCTTGATTGCAGTATATGTCAGTGTGTGTGGGATCTAGCATCACCCGAATGATTTGATGTTTTGATGGGAACAAAAGAAGCAAAACTGAAGCAATGTTTATTCACTTTACTTGATGCTTAACCTCACGAGGGTTTTGTTAATATTACTGTGATTTTATAGGCCATCATGTATGCCCGTAGATACATAGTCGAGCTCGACGTGCTCAAGTCTCAACCGGCGACATCTCTTAAGGCAATGTGGACTAGTAATTCAGGAAGACGACCACCTTGTTTGTTTTGCAGTCGAGTAGCCACGAAAGCGTGTGTAGAGAAAGGGGCGATTGACATACTAGATGAGAGGAATTTACGTAGAGAGGTGAGAAAGGTCGAGCCAATGAGCACTGGAGGTCGCGCTAGTGCTATGGACTTAGCCCCGAATGACAGGAAGATTTAGGAAGAGGTGATGCTGAAAGAGGAGAGTTGGCTGAAGTACGGTGGCATGGTGACGATGCCAGTTGACGGTAGCGGCGGTACGCTGGAGAGAAGGGGTCAAAGGATGAAAAAATCGAAGAAAATGTGAACTAGAAAATAAGACGGGAGTTGTCTTTCTTTAATAGGCGGGGTCTTTCGTTTGATCCACGAGGAGATCATGGAAACGAAACGACATATGTATCGAGATTTAATAGTAGAGAATAACCATTCACCCTCTTTTTTAGCAACCTTTTGCCCTATTTGTTCCCTTAAAACAAAATCATCATTTACCTTATGAGGAATGCTTCAATGCACCTTAGTTTTTAAAGTTTACAACTCTCGAGACAGATCAATGTTTATTTAGAACCTGAGTGAGTGCTCGTGAGAGTTATTGTTTTTGTTCAGCCGCAAGTAAATGTTATAATCTAAACCTTTGATTTACCTTGGAAGTTGTCAACTTTTCAAATAGGGGATGTACCGAAGCATGCCTCTTGCCTTGCTAAAAAAAGCATAATGCTAACCACCGCACGTTAGGATCAAGACCCCCTCGTCCTGACATTTTTATGGTAATTTAAGCGCGTAGGGTGGCAATTCTCGAGCGAAAACAATATTATTATTATTATTGCTAAAAATGGATTGGAACACGAAAGTTGCCACATAGCTACTAAAGTTGCCATCTTCACGCGACGAAGTTGCCATGAAAAAACGTCAGGAATTGCCGCCCCTCCGTCCTAACGTGCGGTGGGTATCGGTGTAAAAAAAAATCATCATTTGCCCTCTTACAGATCGGGCCCACACGGAATGACCAAAATGTCCCCGCGTTTCTTCGGCTGAACTGAAACCATCCCGAAGCAGGGCCTCCGCTTCGCCGCCGTCCACCTCCCGTCCGCCGTGCCGGCGTTGTACGGCCCGAAAGGTAGCCGAGCGCGCGCCTACTCTCCAACTTCCTCTGCGGGCACCAGCATCGACTCCCTTCCCCTGTGTCGCCTGCCCGGAGTCCGATGAAGCAGTGGCTGGGAACAGCAAGCGGGCGAGCAGTCTGCGATGATCCGGCCGCTCCAAGGAGCGCCGCCTTTGCCAAGGGCGAAATGGGGATCGGGAGCAGAGGAGACGAATGGCATCCCCAACCAAATTCAGACATCCCAAGCGCAAGCAGTAATCAAGGTAAAGCCTCTTTATACTTAGAGGGTGCCATGAGCAGATGTTTGACTGACAGAAATTTGTGTTTCATTGCTATTGTGTTGCTTCATGCTTTGGTTCAGAAAATAAATAAATAAACAGGATTCAGAATGGGGAAATAGCGAGATCTTAATTTAACCATCATTTGGCTTCAGGGTTCTGTATCCCTACGTATGCTTTATCATCTTTCCTCCCATGTTTAGTGCAAAATCTGCATGCTAATAGAAGATGCCACCATGAATTAAGATAGCATCATGTCCATATCAAAAGGAGGAGTTTAAGATTGCTCAACCAGATGATAGGGACCTCTGGTTAAAAACAGAGTAATCATCAGAGGAATAAATACTTGGTTAGACATGCCTGCATTAGCAGTTTAGCACACTGCATATCATTTCTAGGAAAACATCCTAAGGTAGCAACCATGAAAGTTTGTATACATAATGTACTCGAGGTAACAAGTATGGATTGAAGATATTCATTTTATCAATGGGGTTTGAGAGGCCGTACGTATATATATACACTACACTATACTAGTGAGTACTATATTCAACACGTGTATGTTTTTTTTACAGTTGGGTCGAAATCCAAAGGTGTATGCAGATGGTGTTGCGAAGAATGTTATATGTGCACCACTCTGGATCAGCAGCAACAGCAAGATACTCCGTCCTAACACCACACATTCGCAGGTGGGTGGGTCTCGTCTTCAAAGGTGGTGCTTGCTTCCTTCCTCGTCGATCAGTTGCTTCATTAAGCTCTACCCTCTTCCCTCGTAGCATTTGCACACGCTTTTCACCCTGCATTTAGTCGAGTTAGTTTAGTGATGGCAGGCAGTCAAAAACGTACAACAGAACCGATACAGCTGGGAATTAGCAATTGGAAGCTTCAAAGAACAACTCACAGTGGGGTTCCCATGGCCACGAGCAAGGCGCTGTAGAGATTCGCCAAGTCGTCTCCAAAGTAACTCTGTATGATACAGTGTACTTCTTCGAAATCCTTGAGAACTGATTCGTTATTTGACTCCAGAAAGTACTCTGGAGCATGAACCTCCAATATCCTGAGGTAGTGTGACAGGTCCAGCAAATTATCATCACCAGTCAATGCAACCTTCTCCTTGGGCGTATCCCTCCTTACCCGAACATCATTGAGCACTTTTACTTGCTGAACAAAAGTCCGCCACTTTTGTGCCTGCTTATCGCTGCCGCTGGTGAGCGCCTTCTCGAGCTTTTGAACATCACTAGCGTTGAGGCACTTAAGCAGCTTGCCAAAGTTTATCAATAGAGTTTGTTGCCTCGCGAATGATGCACAAGCCATATGATTACGGACAGAGAGCAGGTACTCCTCCTTCAACTTGTGTGAGGAGTCGTATTTTTCTAATGGGACTGATAGCAGGAGATTCAGAAGGTGGTCTAGCAGAGGAGGTCTGTAGGGTCCTGGAGGGAACAAGCTGTCCAGCCAGGTATGTATCACCTTGAAATCTAGCTGAACGTTCTCTGCCGTCGCGAATTCGTCCGGGCGACGAACGAAGCTGCAGCGGCCCTTGGAAACCATCACCTCGTTTAGCTTCAGCTTGCCGGCAAAAGATGAAATAGGTCGTTCGAGCAGCGGATCAACGGACTCCGTAAGAAGCGAGTCCAAAACCGTTCGGACCTCGGCCTTAACAGGAAAAATGACACGCTGTGCATTAGGATCTGCTTCGAAAGCTGCGACATCTGGGAAAGGCCTCATGTATTGGAGGGGTTGGCTTGTTTTGATAAATTCAGGAAAAGAGGTCACCTCCAGGGCCTCCAAAACCCTGAGGGACTCCTGCGCAATCTTGAGCACCTGCGTAGTAATAAGTACAAAATGTAGGTCCTCATTAATTAACCTCGATCTCGATCTCTTTATATAAGTAGTACTGTACTCTACAAAAATCTTGAGCATGCACATATATACTCATTTTGGTAATTAAGGAGTACATACTCCCTAGTCCCTACTACTACTACTACTACTACTACACTAATTAACCTTCAGTCAGTCGACTTGCATGTCCGACCAGACCACCACCATCCCATTGTAACTACACTAACATCTCGATCTAACCCAGTGCACTAGTGTATCGATCTACCATCTCTAGCTAGCGATCGATCTCCATTGTAATTTTCATCAATAGTAATTAAGGCAAATATAAATTAATGAAGACAAAACTACTCATCTCAATAGTAAGGCCGGGGAACTGCCATATATAGCAAAGTAGATCATTCTTTAACAATTACGCATGCATTATGTATGTGTCGATCTTAAAAGTAATTTTGCAACCCTGGCTATGATTTATTTTACTTTAGTAGTACATATTAGCTAGAGTAGTATTGTTGAAAGAAATGAACCCTCAAATTAAACAGGAAGAACCGGCCGGACCTCTTGAAATTTGCAGCAAATTAAGTGTAATAAGATGCACAATGTAATAGAGATCGAACAAGTAAGTAGAGTAGAGGGGAGCAATACCGTGGAATATGGTAGCTCGGTGTTGGTCTGGATCAGTGCTTTTCGTTGAGAAATCATAGCAGGTCCTACCACATGTGACGGCTCGCCGAGCAGGTCCAATCCCAGCTCCCCAATCCTTGGAAGGGGGGGAACCGGCGGCCCTCCTTGCAGTGAGGAGCACCTTCTGCCTCGCATCCTGATCTCGTACGAGGATTCCTCCTTGGCCTTCTCCTTGGCCTGCACCGGCACAACCGTAGTCTTCCGGGGTATGCAGAAGCGATGTGACGCCGGCGGAGTCCCCCTCCCCCCAGGCAGCTGCTGCTCTCGTGGCCCTCGAGGCAGGCTCGGCGGCGGCGGAGCTGGAATCCTCCCAAGGACTGGCTGCTGCAGCTCCGGTGGCCCACGCGGCGGCGTACTTGTCCGAGGAGACCGGCTAAGCTCAGGAACACCAAGGGAAGCCGCCGGAGTAGAAGAGGTCGCGTGTTCTTTGAGTTCTTTGAGTTCTTGGTGGCCACCGCCAGGAACTCCATCCGGAGGCGGCGGCGGCGGCGTCCGTGGCCCACGACGCAGAGGCGGCCAAGCCGTCATCTGCTGCTCCGGTGGACAGCGTCGGCGACGCTTTAGTGGAGGCTTCTGTCCCGAGGCGATTCCGGGCGGTGGCCGTGGCGGAGGCAGAGGGGCGTCGGCTTCTTCTTGGAGTTGTTGCGGGCCAAGACTTCCGAGTCCGAGCTGATCAGGTATCTCGTGAAGAGGGGGTCGGGGGTGCGGATCAAGACGGTAATACGGCGGCGGGGGCGGCGGCGGCTTCTGTCCCGAGGCGATTCCGGGCGGTGGCGGTGGCGGAGGCAGAGGGGCGTCGGCTTCTTCTTGGAGTTGTTGCGGGCTAAGACCTCCGAGTCCGATCAGAGCAGGTATCTCGTGAAGAGGGGGTCGGGGGTGCGGATCAAGACGGTAATACGGCGGCGGCGTGCACCAGCCGGTGGAAGGGGAAACTGCAGGACCGGCCAGCCAGGGAGCTCCGGGAAACTGCCCATGGCCATGGGACGGCGGCTGCTGGTGGTGCTGCATCGCCGCCGGAGCGGGACGCTGATAATAGTGCTGTATCCACGCCGGTGGCCCGACGGGATAGGGAGGCGGGCCCGACATGGCTAGGTCGAAGGAGAGGTTTTGGTTGGGCTTGGGCGATCGAGCGCCGACCGGCCGGGGAGGAGAGAGGAGGGATATGGCCGTTAGTTTTGTGGGATATGAATATGATTGGCTGGGTGGGGTGGGGTGGGGGTGGGGATATAGGGGGACTTACTTATATGATGGGCACCTACGCAAAATGGCCGCTAAAGCTTGCGGAGTCGGCAGGCATTCTTGAACAGAGGCCCTGTTTGGTTCGGCTGCGGATTTATGAAAATCTGCTGCGAAAAATCGGAAGCACCTCTCGGGCAGATTTCGATTTTCCGCAGCAGATTTTCAGAAATCGTTCGAAGATTCGCTCTTTGGTTCGCTCGTACGTGTATTTTTCGGCTGCGCTTTGGTGGAATTCTACAGCAAAAATCATTTGCTTTGATAGAATCCTATTTGGTTCGGCTGTGAATTTCTGAAATCTTATTGAGAAAGCTGAACCAAACAAGGCCAGAGTGTTCGTCTTGTGTTGGACACCTGCTTTGTCTCTCTCTATCATTTGCACTTCGTATACACAAAACTGATGCCTGGCCAGCACATGCTTATATAGAGTCGAAGCTTTGTTATTGAATTGATTGATACTCAGGTTTAATGCTTGAACATGTTTATATGTTAACTATATGAAATATCATATATAATGCCTGATTATATATCTATTTTTTATAATATTTTGATGATTTAAGGAAAACACTAAATGGGGCTTAGCTTCGCTATAGCCCCGTTATAGCTTTTCATAGCTTATGACCTAGCCGCCGCTAAATGGCATAGCCCGCTATTTAAAACATTGAGCGCGGTGAACTAAGATGGCAGTTGGTTCTTGCGGCCGGCCGACAAAGGGCTAGCTCGATCTAGACCAATGAAATTTCATTTTGGGTTGGGTTTGTCCTTCGGTTCTTCGTGCCTGCATGCATGAATTATTCTCTAACTCTTCATCTTCAACCTCCAGCCTTCTTTCTTCCTCCTGGTGCCCGATTCACCGTGCACGCCGGCTGCAACCCTCCCCCACTTCCATGCTGCCGCACATCCGTCTAAACCTCTCGACGATCGAGCATAGGATATACTCACCCAAGGCCAAATACAACTAGGCGCCATTGCACTCGGCAAAGACGTCTCGGCTTACACATGTTGGCAAAGTACCATAAGCCGAGATGCTTTTCTCGGGGATTCAGCTAAAGTTCTAGAGCAGCTGGATTGGTTTTTCACATCTGCCAATTGGATTGCAGTTTGCCCCATGACCCAAGTTCTCCCTCTTGCCAAAACTGCCTCTAATCATGTTCCTTGTGTGGTCTCTATTGGTACTTGAATCCCCAAGTCAAACATTTTCAGGTTTGGAAACTATTGGGTTGAACGAGAGGGGTTCATGGAATGTGAGCAGAACTCTTGGAGGAAGGTTTCACACAAAGCACATAACTGCCATTGTGTAAAAGAAACACATATAACTGCCAGAATTGTGGACAAGTTTACAAGCCTGAGGAGAGATATCAAGACTTGGCAGTTTGGTATTTCTTACCTCAAATTCCTGATTCAGAAATGCTCTAGAGTGATCTTTGTTTTGGACCATCTAGATGAGTTCTGTCCTTTATCTACACCCTGAATTCAACTTCGGGAAAATTGTGAAGTTGCACCATGAGAAGTTGTTGCACTTTCAACATCTATACTGGAAAAAGAGATGTACTCAGAGGTTTATTAAAGTAAGGGAGATTAATTCCAAATTCTTCCATGCCATGGCAACTGAAAGACACGGGAGGAACTCTGTGGCTGCTCTAACCTTAGTAGATGGTTTAGTTTGTTTACCATGATGGCTGGTTTGGCAAAGGCTTTCTTCAATTCTTTCAGCAACAAAATGGGAGTGGCTAGAGACATACAAATGGGCTTTGATCTCTCCTAGCTACTCTCTCCTATGGATGGTATGGATGTCCTTAATTACCAAAGCCTTTGAGAAGGAGGAAATGGATTCTACAATCAAAAGAATGCATACCATCCCTAGATGGTTTCAATGATGTTTCTAAAAAAGTGTTGGCCATTATCTGTGAGGACTTATATGCTTTGGCATAAGCCTTTCATTCTGGCGAGGCAAAATGGGAGAACTTAAATGGCTCCTTCATCCCTTTAATTCCAAATAAGCCCTCACCTAAATCTATCACTGATTTTAGACCCATCTCACTGAAAAGTGTGGGCCCAAAATTCTTGACCAAAATGGATGCAAACAGATTTCAATACCAGACAATGAGATGTATCCATAAGAATCAATATGGTTTCACTAAGTCTAGAACTATTCAAGACTGTATTTCTTGGACTTTTGAGTACCTACACTAGTGCCATCAATCTAAGAGACCACTTATTATAGTGAAGCTAGATTTTTAAAAGGCCATTGAGCATGAAGCCATACTGCAAATTCTCAAATTCAAAGGTTTTAATGCTACTTGGAGAGGTTGGGTGAAGGACTTGTTGGACACTGGATCTTCTGTTGTCCTGCTGAACGGAGTGCATGGTAAATGTTATAGATGCAGGAGGGGAGTTAGACAGCGTGATCCTCTGTCTCTAGTCCTTTTTGTGTTGGCTGCTGATTTGCTGCAGTTAGTGGTGAATAATCTCCCGCAACATGGAAAATCAGGCTTCCCTGCCAGTGTAGCAGGTACATGTATGACATGAAGATCAAGTCATGAAGAGGTGGATGTTTGACGAGGGGTGACCCCACGACTCCTGCATATAAGACTACCTGGTGCGTATGAAGATAGAAGGCCCGCTGGGAAGCTACAACAAGCCCACGATTGGCCCAACCAGACACCGACGTAGGTGTCCACGACTATTATGGAAGGCGCAACTTGGCGTACAAGGAAAGACTAGAACTAGGAAACTATCTTTGTAAACTAGTACGGACTCCCCGGGACCTAGCTTGGTATATAAAGGCTGGGAGGGGAGACGTCCAAATCAATCCAATATGCATCTATTCATCCTAGCCTTGCGAGAACTCGCCTTGGCCTCCACTGTAACCGCCCCTCACGTAATAATATCGAGCGGGAAGTGCTTCTCCTGTTAGCCGACGAGTATCGTCCAACCTATGCCTTCTCCATGACTAACTCAGGGTCCCTGACCATGGGATTTGCCGGCGTTGATCCCCGTCAATTGGCGCCGACCGTGGGGACTACACAGGTTGGAATCACGATCTCGGCGGTCCCGCCTTCAGCATATCAAGACTCGAGGACTAGAACCAGATCTAGCCCGCTCGAGAAATTCAAGTTCATCGCAAGCATCTCCATCGCCCCTCCGGGATCGCCCAGCCTGCAGCCGAATCAAGTCCAGCACCTCGACGACTGTCAGATCCATCGCCGACGGAAAAGAACTCGACGACCCAGAAGACAAGCACGAGGACTCTACTCGGGAACCCCACTCGAAGAGTCACGGCGCGTAACGGAAGGCTCGCCCACCAGTCGACGACCCGCCGCCGCCCGGACTCCCACCACACGCCAAGACAGCGACTCCGAAACCTAGACCGGAGAGTACTACGACCCAGATCGAAGGCCAGACGAATTCGCCAACTTCATCCGGAGCCAATCACTCAGCGACGGGATAGAACTTGACCCAAGATTCCACAACCGAGCAGAAGACCCCTCGCAGATCTTCCAAATCTCAAGAAGAAGAAGGGACGTCGGCTCCAGCAAGCTCACATCCAAAGAGCAACTGGAAGGACCTTGCGCGATCCACTGTTTTGAAGACAGCCGAGGACATCTCAGAGCAAGCCACACCCTAGGAGATTGCCGCCTATTCGCCGAATTCTCCAACAGCCTCAAGGAGGAGAAGCAGCGTGAAGCCAAACGCACTCGAAGAAGCGCACAGTCGCCCGCACCAAGTACAGAGGGGCAATACCCCACATCCCAGGGACGAATCTGCATGATCCAAGAAGGAAGACCCCCGAAAGCAAAGCAAGACGCCTACACCTTGCAGGACGAAGCAGCCGAAGGCCTAAAAATAACTGAAACCTACCAACTGAGCGGCGCTGAGACCAGCATCACCTTCTCACAAAGCGACCACCCGCCCGCAGTCCCAAGGCCTGGGCATGCCCCCTGGTCCTCGAATCCCAGATCGGAGGATACGACATGGACAAAGTCTTCATGGACGGAGGCAACAGTCTAAACATAATCTTCGCCAGCACCCTACGCAAGATGTTAATCCCACGACCAGTTTGGAAAAAGTCAGGCACCACAATACATGGCGTAGTCCCGGGTGAAGCATTCGCCTCCATCGGAACAATCGAGCTTGACGTGATCTTCGGCAGCAAGCGCAACTTCGCAAAGCAAGCGCTCGAGTTCGAAGTGCTCGACTGGCAGTCGCAGTATCACGCCATACTCGGGAGACCAGCATTCACACAGTTCATGGCGGCTCCACACTACGCATACCTCAAGCTCAAGATGCCAGGACCCGCAGGAATCATCACAGTCAAGCGAAGCTTCACCAAATCAGACCAGTGCGACCGCGACTTCCACAAAGTCTCCGATACATTTGGAGCCCAGCAACAACTCAAAGAAATATCCATGGTGACGGACAAAAGCATATTTCCGCTGGCAAGCCGAAGCGAGACAAAATAATTTGGCCGCGATTTCAGCATCGACAGCGACACAATCACGCACCAAGTCCACCCAACTGACCCAGAGAAGACAATCCGTGTATATGCCCACCTTCCAAAAGAGTAAGCAACCGCCCTCATAACCTTCCTCCGCGAAGAGTGGAAAATTTTCGCCTGATGCCCAGCCGACATGCCCGGGATGTTGGGATACGGGGCAGAAAACACAAATTTTTCATACCTACGGTACCCGAACCCAAGATCTATGCTATGGCGATGTAAAGTAACGGAGGGAATCGGTGTTCATACCTTTCAAGACCGAAAGAGGGAAACGTTCTTACGAACGTGGTTGGCGTAGACTCAGAACTACGACCTCCCTGTCGTGTAGAAGACCACCACCGGCGAGGATGACTCCCGGTAAACCTCCAGCGACGAAGCAGCACCACAGGTGTAGTGCCTCGAAGAGATTATACACGTACGGTACAATCGATGTTCCTCCCGGGCTCCGAACCAGGCGAGCAGCGGAAGAAAGACGGCTACGGATCCCGACTCCGGCAGAGCGACGGCCTGCCTTATGGTGGAGAACTCCAATCCTGGTGCAGACTCCTAACAAGGGGAGTCCACTTCCGGAAATGGAGAAGAAGAAGAAGGAGATTATTTGTTGTATGGAAAAAGGGGGGTCTACCCCTCTATATAAAGGCCAAGGGGGTGTGTGATCCCTCTTCCCTCCCCCATGTGGGACTAAACCCCCAAGGGGGGGGGAAGGGCGCCGGCCATAGGGGGGATGGGCCCCACCCTTGGCGCCAAGCCCAAGGGGGGAAACCCCCTCCTCCCCTAATGGGCCCCAAGGGCCCATATAGCCTTTTTTCCATTATTTTTAATTATTTAATAAGTTTTAAATATTTAATTCAGATAATTAAATAATAAAAACATTATTAAAACAATTAAAGTTTATTTTGAACTATTCAAAATGTCCGGAAACTATTCCGTTCTCCTCCGGAACTATTCCGGTGATTTCTCCTATTTCACCGATTGATCCCGTAACTGCCCTATGCATCGATTGCCCTTAAGTGTAACACCCTAACGGTCCGGGAAACAGCAGACATGGTCGAGACTCTTCTCATTGACCAATGACTAGTCAGTTGGACCTGGTTACAATCCTTGACAGCCCCTGCGCTTCCATCGAATGAGCTTCGATCGCTTTTGGAAACCGTTAACGATACGACGTAATCCCTTTGTGATGCGGTACTTTGTTTGTCCGAGGTTTGATCGTCGGTATTCCACATACCGTGTTCACATCTTGTTCACAACAAACAACTTCTCTCGTCCATGATCATTGCATCTCTTGTGACCTAGTCACGTCCTTGCAAGGGGTTGATGCAATATCACCGAGTGGGCCCAGAGTACCTGTCCTGTCACAAGGACTGACAAATCCCGCTTTGATCTATTAACATACTCATCAACCATCTATTTCGGAATACCCAAAGTGCTCCGTTATAGCCAGCATATTTCAGTCAGGCGGTGGGATACACTAGTGGAGAGACCCCCCTTTCGTCCAGCCCAAAAAAGGCATTGCTCCCGGTTCATTTCAGAACCGGGACCGATGCCGGGCAACGGTCCCGGTTCGTCTGGAAAGGGCAAAGGTCCCGGTTCATGTGGGGCAACGGTCCCGGTTGTTGCCACGAACCGGGACCAATGCTCTGGCTACCAACACGTGGCGCACTGCGAGGCATTGGTCCCGGTTGTTGGCAATAACCGGGACTGTTGCCCTGGCTATATAAGCCCCCCAACCAGCACTTTGTTGGGAAACGTAGTAGAAAACAAAAATTATCAGCCTACGAATCAAGAACCCAAGATCATCCAAGAAGATTGCATACAAGGTTTTTGGTCATGGCTCACCAACCGATGTAGCGGAAGTAGAGTTGGTGAAGACCGTTGGTGCAGATCCCCGCAGCTAGGAATTTCAATGACCTCCCAACCGCGAGGATATCGATCCCGCATACCGTCCCACGATCCGTTGCGCGATCTGTCCCGCGATCCGTCCCGATCAAGTCCCTCGAACTAGATCTCCGAGGAAGAAGAAGGACCTCGAAGAAGGATCAAAGGTATGATCCCTCTACCGGTATCCACACATCCCGATGTAGCAATCCAGCAGCGCTCCGCCGTCCAGAGAAGAACGCCACCGAGAGAAACTAGAGGGAGAAGAGCCTAGCGGCGTCCGGACTAGAACGATCTAGCGCGAAGAGAATTAGAGGCACGTGGGATTTAGCTGGGGCAGCCTTGGGGCTTTTCTGGTGTATCTTTGGGGCTACCCCTGCCCCCGAATGTATAGGTGGAAGCCCGGGGTCTCAACTTGGGCGAGGGTTCTCCCCAAAGTCGGTTTTGACCACCAGGAGGAGTCCAACACGGATTCCAGTACGAAACGCTGCGGACTACGGCGTCCAGGGGGGAAACGCCAGGGACCCTGGCGTTTTGCCCTAGGACTCAAGGAAAGTCCTTTTCCTTCCGAGTTACGACCTTGTGGACCTTCCTACTTGGTCTAACGTCGGTTTCCGCGGTTTGGAGAGTTCCTTAACCCTCCGGATACTTCCATAAGCTCCCGAGAACCTTCCGGAACTTACCGGAACATTTCCGGAAGTCCCGAAACAATTTTCCCGATGTTCCGCAACCTTTCCAACACCTATCACCAAATGTATTGTGATCACTCAAGACCATTCTTGAATGTTCCGGAATCATCCGTGACCATTCGGTACTACCTAGAACATTTCTTATTGCTATCCGAAACACTTTCGGTTCCACCCGAAACAATTCCGATACCTTTCTCTTTTCATCTCCTAGTTCTCTAACAGATTACTACTCGTTAAGTGTGTGACCCAATAGGTTCGGTATAATGCGGACATGACTCAGAACATCTTCCGGACATAGGTCAACAGCCTTTTGTCAATAGCCAATAATCAACAGCGGAGCCATGGACACCCATGTTGACTCCCGCACATACACGAATAAACTTCGAGTGAACCTTTATGTTTAGTCATGTACCATTCCCTTTGCTTCGTGATATATGACAAAGTTAGAGGAGAGATGTTTGGCTCCCATGTGTAACAACTTCTTGAACACAAGCCACTCGTTATCCTCTTTGCTCGTTTGTCTCTATTTCTCGTTATTGTATTTCGGTATCCCCGTGATTAAATCACAATGCGTCTGGCCAGACTAGAATGGATACCGTCATACCGAGTGGGCCCAAAGTCAATATCTCTTCATCGTGAAGGAGCAAATCCCATTCTTGAACTATCACAGTCACTAGCCACACCATCTGACATACCCAGAACTTATTTTACTACTTCCCATTTACGGGAGGATTCATCTAAGAACCAAAGCATGTCTTCCTGTGTGAAGCAACTCGATACTCTCATGGTCTAAGGAATTACGTATATGATAACATTTCATGATATGACTTATAACGTAGTTACGATGTGATCTCTAAGTATATCATTCAATACTGGGGTCGGTTCAACATCATTGTTCTGCTAACAATATGTTCCCATTGCTACTGACATCCTTGTTACAAGAACAATGTCCATGATTAAGAAAACGTAATCATCAGTTAGCACATGAGCTGGTCTTAGAGGCTAAACCAGGAACTCTTGGTGTTTACATTTCCACACATGCAAGTGAGTTTTCTTCTGAATCTCATAGTCAGGGTCATTGCAATTATAGCACAAAAATATAAACATTAATTACGAACGTGGAAATATATATAATAACATTTTATTATTGCCTCTAGGGCATATTTCCAACAGTCTCCCACTTGCACTAGAGTCAATAATATTATCAGTGCTTGAGCACTTTACACCTATGGCATACCGGTGTAACACATGCTTCATTTGTGGTATAGACTTCATCATCGGATCTGACGTTTCAGACCCGTTTGTATCTTGCATATCTTCGCGTTTTCACGCTATCATAAAATTCACTAATTTTATCAGTTTAGCTTTGTATATGTTTAAATCATTTGGCAGGACCTTGGTTCCTTTAGAATAAGTCATGAAATCATTCATAAATGTTCCATGAGCTTCAAGCATCTTGGAAACCATACCATGTTCATAAATGAACTGATGATTCAAAATACCCTCCCTTGTTACTTCTTTAAGCAACAATATACTTAGCCAGTGTTATAGAATTCGCCACAGTATCGAACTTGACAAAGTTCCTTCATACAGCGCCACCCTTACGTGTGAAACACATAATCCCAATTAAAATCGAAAATCGGTCGGAGTAAGTATGATGACTGACTTGGTGTAACTGTTTACATAAAAAATTCAGCTGGTGTAACTCATTACAACGAGCTCTTCATTATCTCCATTTTCAGAGAAACATATCTTATCTATCATAAGTTTAACTTTTCACTGTTTGTCCAATGATCAACATATTGATCACTTTGGTATCTTGCTCACAACCTTTTGGAGCGTTGGACATATCTGGTCGTTTTACATATTATGGTGTATATGATTAATCCAAACACACAGGTGAGTGGAATGCAATTCACGTGTTTTTGCTTATCTGTGTTCATCAACACTGATTTCTGCAAACAACTTTTCACCACGACTTCGGCAAGAACATGTTTCTTGGCATTTCATACTAAACTACTTTAGTATCATGTCAATATATAGTGTTGGCTTTAGCATGATCAGGCACTTACTATCTTCATAGATCACTGTGCTCAATACTAATGCTATATCAGCCCAAGTTCTTCAACTGAAAACTATTTCGAATGAAGTCCTTATTCGTGTCAAGAAATTTATATCATTTCCAATCAACAATATGTCATCTACATAAGGTTTTAGAAATATCATTCAGCTCCCACTTACTTTCTTGAACATTCAAGCATCTTCGTTATTCCTGATGAAAACAAACTCTTTTTGGCAATTTCATCAAAACGAAAATTCCAACTCCATTATGCCAGCTTCAGTCCATCACTGGACATCCAAGGATTGCATCTATTTTAGCATCCTTTGGATCGACAAAACATTCCGGTCGTATCACGTATACGTCCTTTGTTATATTTCCGGGGAGGAACTTTGTTTTGACGTTCATTCTACCATATCCTATAAATGAGATATGTAGTAATTGCTAATATAACCCGAATTGACTAAAGCATCTCTACGGTCGACACTATTTCGCCGTAGTCAACGTTTGAACTTGCTAGAAAACAATTTTCCAACGAGTTGAGCTTTATGGATAGAACAATTTCATCCGAATCAATTATAGATCCATATATATATTCTTCAGACTTTTAGTCTTTCGGAGGGTCTACCAAGTTCAAAACTTGACTTACTTCCATGGATACTATCTCGGATTTATTTGGCATTTAGCCAAATCCCGGAGTCAGGGCCCATCAACGCTTCTTTGTATATCACAGGTTTATCATTGTCGAACAATAATATCTCGTCTTACATATCATGAATGTTTGTATGAGTTTTGTCTAACCTGTGTGGTTCAGCTGCGCACTTATTTGAAGATTCAACAATCTTTAACAAGTTGCACTGTCCTCCCACTCACTCTTTTGTAAGAAACTATTTTCTTCCAAACACATTGTTCTTAACAGCAAACAATTTTGCTTTTGTGTAGTGATAGAGGAATAACAAACCTTTTGGAATAACCTTAAACAAAGTAGCACTTATCTGATTTGGTGTTTTGAGCATGTCAAACACATGTCTCATATACCCAAATTTTAAGAAAAGACAATATGGTTTTAACACTTCCATTCCACATCTAATATGGTTTCATTTCAACAGATTTGATGGTGCTCTTTTCAGTGTAAAAGCCGTGATCTCTAACGCATAACTTTAATAAGTATAATGGCAAATTGATAAACGTCATATTTGATCTTGCCGTGTCATACATGGCTTGATTACATCTCTCGAACATTTTACTCATAGTGATGTTCCGGGAGACGCAAGTTATGACACTTCTTCACAACTCATCAGACGTTCGCTAAACTTGTAACTCAAATATTACTTTCTACCATCTAATTTGCAGAAGTTTTATTTTTCTTGTTACATTGAATTTCTATTTCACTCTAAAATTCCTTGAACATTTCAAAGATTTCAGACGTATGTCTCTATTGAACAGATATCCACATATCTACTTCAACTCATGAGTGAAGATAGGGAATCCACTGCAGACAACTACACTTATTGGACTACACACATCATCATGTATGATTACCAATGGTTTTAGTTGCCCGTTCATGTATGGCCTATCAACGGTGTTTTAGTCACATTACTTCGAGACAAAGATCGCAAGCGTCAAGTGATTCATAATCATATTACTCGAAAGTCCATCACTTATGGAAATTCTTCATGCATGTTATGTCACTTGTGATAAACGGCAGTGCCACATCTTTGTGGTATTTCTGTCAGTCTTGCGACGTTTAGCGTCAGTGTTATGGATGTTTAGCATTATTATCAAGATTCATAACATACAACCTATTCACAATAGAAGTATGACCTTTATGTTATTCATAGCTTTGAACAACTCTCTTGCAATAAACATGATTCAAAAATGATGTCTTGCAACAAGGCTAAAGTGTAGTAACAATTTACTCAACTCTAAAATGAATTATGAAGATAATCATAGAGTCAACACACGGTATAGTAAACATTTTACCGTGTTCCCGAGCCTGTCAAAACTCATCATTAGCTAGTCATAAAGGCCATAGTATTTCTTGCATCGAGTTGCATCAATATGCAATTGATGTGATATTTCGGTGATCAACAGTTTAATCACAATATACAGAATCCACAATTAACTGCTTAATCATGTTTCCCAAGAATTACATCTCTTGACCAGCAATGAATTCATCTATAACTTCGTATGACTTTCATTTCTGAGCTGGTTATTCCAGTCTTCTTTCGTTTTGCCTTTATACGTATCATAGTTCTATTTCCAATGTCACTCCTACTCACAGAAAATCACACATGATCAAGGGTGGCGCAGGCCATGGACTTTCCAGCGTATGAGTCTTACTAACATCCTTTGGACTTCCTTTCCCTTAATTCTCATCATCATATGATCGGTGTTCTTCTGGATCCCACACTTATCAGTTTTATTTAGAGCACAGTGAACATTTTCACTAATGCTTACAATCATAAATTGTACTAGATATATTATATCCAACATTAATTGTCTTACTACTGAAAACAATTTTTCAGTTCCATGAATATAACATAACTATCCCAAACGTTTCGAAGTTCGGGTCTCATGGTGGTGAAGACAATGCACTTTGCTGTGGTGGAATTCTAGCATTTTGGATTATGGACGTAAGTCACATCATCCATAGCATCAACAGGAGAGCATAAAAATTTGCGATAGGACAAGCTCCTTCTCGACACTATTGAGGATAGTCCTCACAATACGGTACCAATCGTAAAGTTTTTACCAGATAATACAGTTAATCAAAATCAATTGGGAAGGTGGTAACGCGAGCCATTATTCTACAACGGTAATGCAAATACTAAGAATTTGTTCATAATTAAGTTGCACTTGTTATTAATCAATTTAATTACTAAGTGCGCTCCCACTCAGATCAATATCTCTCGTAATTGATGCTGGAGTGATTCAAGATCCAACCCAATCGTCCGCCATTGATGTGACATCACTGATGACTTAGACTGGACCGGTAGGCCAGCTTGCCAATCACGCCAAAGGTGATTCTTGTTCATCTTTCGATGGGCGTGTTCCGGTAGCAAACTTTTATCCAAACCGTCAAGACAACCAAGTGTAATGTGTTGTGTGTTCTTTTAACACACCCGTCTTTTATGCGTCACACCGTGTGCACCCATGTGACATGACCTGCTCCGGTGTGAAACATAGTATAGACGGTGCTACAGTTGGAAGAACACTATCAACTTGATATTGTTTTGCGAGAGATCACCCTAATAAAACACGACTACCGCGCATCAAACAAGGGTGCATCAAAGGGATAAACATCACAGGAAGTTCATAAAATTATGTGATATAGTATAGCCCTTTGCTTCGTGAAGTCTTCATTGTCTTCACGTTGTCGTGGTTGAAGTCACCGTGTCCACCAACTTTGTCCTTGGCGCCGGGAACATCACCACGGCTTCCGGCATGTGCGTCGGGGTCCACCTCCGCATCGTAGATCATCACCTTGCATCTATCTATTGCTTTGCCTCGAGCTAATAAACAGTTCTGGCACGCAGGCCATAATTAAGTGACAATCATATGACTCTAGTCATCATGCCGTACCACGACACGCAGGTCGCGAATAAATATTACATAACATATAGCATCTCATACAAACACATTGCAAATCTTGAAGGCTATACCACATCACATGCATACTCTGCAAAAACGAGTTAGATCGCCATCTACACGGGTTGTTGCAACTTTTATCGTGGTTGTTAAGCAGGTTTACAAGGCAAACGAGAAACCCTAGATAAAACAAAACACAATACTTCTTTTGTTGCTAGTTTAACATACGGGGTGCGTGTAGCAACTAATGCCACAAGCCAAACTTCGTTAAACGCGTGACCCCCGTGTGGATTTGAGTTCATAAAATCCACAAGCCCGTCCATGTAAAAAATTCTATAGCAAGACTAAAATGAGATCCAAGGAATTTGATGTAGTCCATGATCAAGGCAACCAGCATACTAAAAGCAGCATAGAGGGATCATGGCAAAACTCAAACCTTGTAGCAAAATCTCATCATGCCGTCGAGCAAAGAAAAGATCACATGACAGGGAAGCAAACAAGAAAATCAATGCCTCATATCAACATATGATCTACCTAAACATGCATCTAATCAAGGATCGCTCATGATACCACTGTTGGGAAACGTAGTAGAAAACAAAAAAATTCGGCCTACGAATCAAGAACCCAAGATCATCCAAGAAGATTGCATACAAGGTTTTAGGTCATGGCTCACCAACCGATGTAGCGGAAGTAGAGTTGGTGAAGACCGTTGGTGCAGATCCCCGCAGCTAGGAATTTCAATGACCTCCCAACCGCGAGGATATCGATCCCGCATACCGTCCCACGATCCGCTGCGCGATCTGTCCCGCGAACCGTCCCGCGATCCGTCCCGATCAAGTCCCACGAACAAGTCCCTCGAACTAGATCTCCGAGGAAGAAGAAGGACCTCGAAGAAGGATCAAAGGTATGATCCCTCTACCGGTATCCACACATCCCGATGTAGCAATCCAGCAGCGCTCCGCCGTCCAGAGAAGAACGCCACCGAGAGAAACTAGAGGGAGAAGAGCCTAGCGGCGTCCGGACTAGAACGATCTAGCCCGAAGAGAATTAGAGGCACGTGGGATTTAGCTGGGGCAGCCTTGGGGCTTTTCTGGTGTATCTTTGGGGCTACCCCTGCCCCCGAATATATAGGTGGAAGCCTGGGGTCGCAACTTGGGCGAGGGTTCTCCCCAAAGTCGGTTTTGGCCACCAGGAGGAGTCCAACACGGATTCCAGTACGAAACACCGCGGACTACGGCGTCTAGGGGGAAACGCCAGGGACCCTGGCGTTTTGCCCTAGGACTCAAGGAAAGTCCTTTTCCTTCCGAGTTACGACCTTGTGGACCTTCCTACTTGGTCTAACGTCGGTTTCCGCGGTTTGGAGAGTTCCTTAACCCTCCGGATACTTCCATAAGCTCCCGAGAACCTTCCGGAACCTACCGGAACATTTCCGGAAGTCCCGGAACAATTTTCCCGATGTTCCGCAACCTTTCCAACACCTATCACCAAATGTATTGTGATCACTCAAGACCATTCTTGAATGTTCCGGAATCATCCGTGACCATTCGGTACTACCTAGAACATTTCTTATCGCTATCCGAAACACTTTCGGTTCCACCCGAAACAATTCCGGTACCTTTCTCTTTTCATCTCCTAGTTCTCTAACAGATTACTACTCGTTAAGTGTGTGACCCAATAGGTTCGGTATAATGCGGACATGACTCAGAACATCTTCCGGACATAGGTCAACAGCCTTTTGTCAATAGCCAATAATCAACAGCGGAGCCATGGACACCCATGTTGACTCCCGCACATACACGAATAAACTTCGAGTGAACCTTTATGTTTAGTCATGTACCATTCCCTTTGCTTCGTGATATATGACAAAGTTAGAGGAGAGATGTTTGGCTCCCATGTGTAACAACTTCTTGAACACAAGCCACTCGTTATCCTCTTTGCTCGTTTGTCTCTATTTCTCGTTATTGTATTCCGGTATCCGCGTGATTAAATCACAATGCGTCTGGCCAGACTAGAATGGATACCGTCATACCGAGTGGGTCCAAAGTCAATATCTCTTCATCGTGAAGGAGCTAATCCCATTCTTGAACTATCACAGTCACTAGCCACACCATCTGACATACCTAGAACTTATTTTACTACTTCCCATTTACGGGAGGATTCATCTAAGAACCAAAGCATGTCTTCCTGTGTGAAGCAACTTGATACTCTCATGGTCTAAGGAATTACGTATATGACAACATTTCATGATATGACTTATAACGTAGTTACGATGTGATCTCTAAGTATATCATTCAATACTGGGGTCGGTTCAACATCATTGTTCTGCTAACAATATGTTCCCATTGCTACTGACATCCTTGTTACAAGAACAATGTCCATGATTAAGAAAACGTAATCATCAGTTAGCACATGAGCTGGTCTTAGAGGCTAAACCAGGAACTCTTGGTGTTTACATTTCCACACATGCAAGTGAGTTTTCTTCTGAATCTCATAGTCAGGGTCATTGCAATTATAGCACAAAAATATAAACATTAATTACGAACGTGGAAATATATATAATAACATTTTATTATTGCCTCTAGGGCATATTTCCAACACACTTTGCCATTTTGCCTCAAAAAATTTCAGGATTGTGGTGGGGTGGGGTGGGTGCTAGAATTTTTTTCCTTTGATTGCACCCCAGGTGTTCGACGAAATGTCCGAGCCACACTTAGGTCCTCAGAACACCGTATCCTCGGCCGAGGTTAGCAACCTTATCTTCTCCATCTATAACTGATACAAAAATACTGCACGTGTGCACATATAGTGGTCTTTTCACTATTCACGAAGTTATTGTAATGGTTAATTATATGACGCAGATCGAAGCACGGATGCGATGGATGTACAGCGATCGACGCGGGTCCGAGTTTATTACAAACCTGCATACATTTCTCAATGTGGCTAATGCAAACAAAGTGGATAATTTTATGCCTTGTCCCTGTATTGACTGTCGGAACGTGGCGGAGTACTCTTCCTCGAGAACACTTCAAGGCCACCTGCTTCGGAGAGGTTTCATTCCCGGATATTATTGTTGGTCCAAGCACGGAGAAAGAGGGGTTAGGCAGGAAGACAATGAAGAAGAGGAGGATGATGATAGCTATCCTATGTCCCCTGAAGAATTCGGTGACACTGCAATGGAAGACAATGAAGAAGATGGAGCTCCTCGAGGTGAAAATGAAGAAGAACAACGGGAATCGGATGAGGCCGCTGATGGTCTTGGTGGGGTCATCTCTGATGCAAAGCGAGACTGTGAAACAGGAAAAGAGAAGGAGAAGTTGGAGACCATGCTAGAGGATCACAAAAAGCCCTTGTACCCAAATTGCGAAGATGGCAACACAAAGCTCGGTACCACACTGGAACTGTTGAAATGGAAGGAAGATTTTGGTTGTTCTGACACCGGATTTGAGAAGTTACTGCAAATAATGAAGTCGAAGCTTCCACCGGATAACGAATTGCCCGCGACAACACACGAAGCAAAGAAGGTTATCTGCCCTCTAGGATTAGATGTGCAGAAGATACATGCATGAATTAATGACTGCATCCTGTACCGCGGTGAGTACGAGAGTATGGATAAATGCCCGGTATGCACTGCGAGTCGGTACAAGATCAGACAAGATGACCCTGATGATGCTGAGGGAGATGACGAGCCCCCGAGGAAGAGGGTTCCTGCTAAGGTTATGTGGTATGCTCCTATAATACCACGGTTGAAACGTCTGTTCAGAAACAAGGAGCATGCCAGGTTGCTGCGATGGCACAAAGAAGACCGTAAGAAAGACGGGAAGTTGAGACACCCCGCTGATGGGTCGCAGTGGAGAAAAATCGAGAGAGGCCACTCAGACTTTAAAAATGAAGCAAGAAACTTATGGTTTGGTCTAAGTACAGATGGCATGAACCCTTTTGGAGAGCAGAGCTGCAGTCACAACACCTGGCATGTGACTCTATGTATCTACAACCTTCCTCCTTAGGTGTGCATGAAGCGGAAGTTCATCATGACGCCAGTGCTCATCCAAGGACCGAGGCAACCCGGCAACGACATTGATGTGTACCTAAGGCCATTAGTCGATGAACTTTTGGAGCTGTGGGCCAAACCAGGTGTACGCGTGTGGGATGAGGACAAACAGGAGGAATTTGACCTGCGAGCGTTGCTTTTCGTAACCATCAATGATTGGCCCGCTCTTAGTAACATTTCAGGACAGTCAAACAAGGGATACAATGCATGCACGCACTGTTTAGATAAGACTAAAGGTATATATTTGGATAAATGTAAGAAGGTTGTGTACCTCGGGTGTCGTCAATTTCTGCCGCCCAATCATATCGTGAGAAAGAAAGGCAAGCATTTCAACGGTGAGGCAGATCACCGGAAAAAGCCTAAGCTCCCTAAAGGTGCTGATGTATTTGGTATGGTGAATGACCTAGAAGTAATCTTTGGAAAGGGTCCTGGCAGTCAATCTGTTCCGAAAGACGTCGTTACCGGACACGCGGCCATGTGGAAGAAGAAATCTATATTTTGGGAGCTACCCTATTGGGTAGAGCTAGAGGTCCGTTCTTCAATCGACGTGATGCACGTGACGAAGAATCTTTGCGTGAACCTGCTAGGGTTCCTGGGCGTGTATGGGAAGTCAAAAGATACACCAGAAGCACGGGAGGACCAGCAACGTATGAAAGACCCATACCACAGGCATACTGATAAAGGGCGTCTAAGCAGCTACGCTCTTACCAAAGCAGAGAAGGAAATCTTTTTTGAATGCCTTAGAAGTATCAAGGTCCCGGCAGGCTTCTCGTCAAATATAAAGGGAATAATAAATATGGCAGAGAAAAAATTCCAGAACCTCAAGTCTCATGATTGCCACGTGATTATGACGCAATTGCTTCCGGTTGCATTGCGGGGGCTTCTACCAGAAAATGTTCGAGTACCCATTGTGAAGCTATGTGCATTTCTCAATGCAATATCTCAGAAGGTAATCGATCATGCAAGTCTGGAAAGGCTACAGAAGGATGTGGTCCAATGTCTCGTCAGTTTTGAGTTGGTGTTCCCCCCGTCCTTCTTCAATATTATGACGCATCTGCTGGTTCACCTGGTCGACGAGATTGCCATTCTAGGTCCTGTATTTCTACACAATATGTTCCCCTTCGAGAGGTTCATGGGAGTTTTAAAGAAATATGTTCGTAACCGTGCAAGGACAGAAGGAAGCATCTCCAAGGGCTATGGAACAGAGGAGGTCATTGAGTTCTGTGTTGACTTTATTCCTGACCTTAAGCCGATTGGTGTTCCTGAATCGCGGTATGAGGGGAGACTGAGTGGAAAAGGAACGCTAGGAAAGAAAGCAAAGATATTTCAGGACGGGCATTCTTTGACTCAAGCACACTACACAGTTCTACAAAGTTCTATCTTCGTCCAACCGTATATCGAGGAACACAAGAATGTTCTACGCTCCAAGTTCCCGGGGGAGGATGACCAATGGATTCAAGTCAAACACATGGAGACTTTCAGCACTTGGTTGCAATTACGTCTCATGCATGACACCACTATTGGAAATCAACTCTACTTGTTGGCCGCGACACTGTCTGAGACTGTATTACGAGATAAATGGGAATACATTTTACACGGTCGCCCAAGATAAGAAGAGCACTAACCAAAACAGTGGTGTCCGCTTTGATGCAACAAACGAGGATGGTACAAAGGACACATACTATGGTTACATAGATGAGATATGGGAACTTGACTATGGACCTACTTTTAAGGTCCGTTTGTTTCGGTGCAGTTGGGTCAACATGAATGTAGATGGGGTAAAGGTCGACCAGCTCTACGGAATGACAACAGTGGATCTCAAGAATCTTGGTCACACAGACGACCCATTCGTCCTAGCCAAAGATGTGGCTCAGGTTTTCTATGTGAAGGACATGTCTTCTAAACCGAAAAAAAGAAAAACAAGGATACGAATACATCAGACAATGAGCCCAGGCGTCACATAGTTCTTTCAGGAAAAAGAAACATCGTGGGAGTCGAGGAGAAGACAGACAAGTCCGAAGATTACGATAAGTTTCATGAAATTCCTCCATTCACAGTGAAAACTGACCCAACTATCCCATTAAGCAATGAAGATGCTCCGTGGTTACGGCCCAAGAAGCGATCATAAGCAATGTAGGAAACAAGTGATGTGTAATAATGTATTGAAACAAGAGATATATCAACAAAACACACGGTTTCGCCTGCATACAGCCCAACTGTGGCTCGTGAGTGCCCGCACATCAAATGCACCGTTGGGCGTATGCAGGCCAATCCGAATGATTTGTATTTGGTCGATGAACTGAAGGATTTCTAGATATATCAACAAAACACACGGTTTCGCCTGCATACAACCCAACTGTGGCTCGTGAGTGCCCGCACATCAAATGCACCGTTGGGCGTATGCAGGCCAATCCGAATGATTTGTATTTGGTCGATAAACTGAAGGATTTCTAGATATATCAACAAAACACACGGTTTCGCCTGCATACAGCCCAACTGTGGCTCATGAGTGCCCGCACATCAAATGCACCGTTGGGCGTATGCAGGCCAATCCGAATGATTTGTATTTGTACACACCAAGTGTCCGAGAGGTGGGATATATATAGGAGTCGTGTGCCGGACGGTTCCCAGATCCAACGACTCATAAGCCGGATCCAACGACTCACAAGCGCTTAAAAGAAACACGCGATCCGTGTACTTCTTCCTGATTGGTGGGATTCAGACCCCCTTTCGTTCAGCCCAAAAAAGGCATCGCTCCCGGTTCATTTCAGAACCGGGACCGATGCCGGGCAACAGTCCCGGTTCGTCTGGAATGGGCAACGGTCCCGGTTCATGTGAGGCAACGGTGCTTTCGGCACTCAGAAAATGAAAAATAGATTTTTCGTGCAACGGAAATGAAAACTTCCTTTGGAAAACTTGTTGGCCATTCAAATATACACACATATGAAAAATATGAGATCATTTGGGGAAACTATCATTTCAAATTAGCTATAACTTTGGCCATTTGGCTTGAAAGCCATGAACCTTCATATTCGATAGCCCATTTTGAGAAGACTTTTTTAATAGTTTTGCATTATTCCAAGTTTGTTGGTTTGTATGGTTACTAGGACATAAATTAGGATGCAACGCAAAGGTTTTATATTTTTTTGATTTTTTATGAATTGTTTAAGCACCGATTTCAAAATGCGGTCAAAACGGGGGAGGGGGGGCATGGCCGGTGATAGCTAGGTGTGGAATCTTGCAAAACTCTTTGTAGATCTCTGATGAAATGAGTACTTGTGCACTTGGAAAAAAAAATTGAAAAAATAAAGAGCAATCTATCAAGCACTTGTAGTTCAAATTTCACCCCGTTCCAACTGAATTGGCGGCAATTTGTCTTTTTCAGCAGAGGTGCATAAGAAACATTTTACATAGAAACTTTTGTAAATTGTTAATAAAATATGGTCTAGTATAATACAAAAATGGGTTGGTTCAAATTGACATCAAATATTTGGTAGATCCTTCACAAAAAGACCCTACTTTCGGCACTCGGAAAATGAAAAATGGATTTTTCGTGCAACGGAAATGAAAACTTCCTTTGGAAAACTTGTTGGCCATTCAAATATACACACATATGAAAAATATGAGATCATTTGGGGAAACTATCATTTCAAATTAGCTATAACTTTGGCCATTTGGCTTGAAAGCCATGAACCTTCATACTCGATAGCCCATTTTGAGAAGACTTTTTTAATAGTTTTGCATTATTCCAAGTTTGTTGGTTTGTATGGTTACTAGGACATAAATTAGGATGCAACGCAAAGGTTTTATATTTTTTTGATTTTTTATGAATTGTTTAAGCACCGATTTCAAAATGCGGTCAAAACGGGGGAGGGGAGGGCATGGCCGGTGATAGCTAGGTGTGGAATCTTGCAAAAATCTTTGTAGATCTCTGATAAAATGAGTACTTGTGCACTTGGAAATGTTTTTTTTGAAAAAATAAAGAGCAATCTATCAAGCACTTGTAGTTCAAATTTCACCCCGTTCCAGCTGAATTGGCGGCAATTTGTCTTTTTCAGCAGAGGTGCATAAGAAACATTTTACATAGAAACTTTTGTAAATTGCTAATAAAATATGGTCTAGTATAATACAAAAATGGGTTGGTTCAAATTGACATCAAATATTTGGTAGATCCTTCACAAAAAGACCCTACTTTCGGCACTCGGAAAATGAAAAATGGATTTTTCGTGCAACGGAAATGAAAACTTCCTTTGGAAAACTTGTTGGCCATTCAAATATACACACATATGAAAAATATGAGATCATTTGGGGAAACTATCATTTCAAATTAGCTATAACTTTGGCCATTTGGCTTGAAAGCCATGAACCTTCATACTCGATAGCCCATTTTGAGAAGACTTTTTTAATAGTTTTGCATTATTCCAAGTTTGTTGGTTTGTATGGTTACTAGGACATAAATTAGGATGCAACGCAAAGGTTTTATAGTTTTTTGATTTTTTATGAATTGTTTGAGCACCGATTTCAAAATGCGTTCAAAACGGGGGAGGGGGGCATGGCCGGTGATAGCTAGGAGTAGATCTTGCGAAGCTAGTATAATACAAAAACAAAAAAGTATACCAATTTCATTATAGAACGTCAACGGAAGAATACTCCACATCCTGTACACCATCAAGGCAAATTGCAGACGGTCCGCGCCTGGTTGACAGATCTCGCAAGTCTACCGACCAGGCGGGAACCGTCTGTAATACCCGTACGGGATTTTCATCCCATACGGGTTACAGACGGTCCCCGCCTCGTGGGCACATCTGGAAAATCTGCCAACCAGGCGGGAACCATCCGAAATTTCCCCGGACAGAGTAAAGGATACAGATGAATTTCTCCGTGTACGGCCTTTAGTGAACTTGCTATGCTACGATAAGTCCACGCGGACCTGCGCTTATAAACAGGTCTAACTCCACTTCGGTTAGCGAGGTGGTACTAATATCCAGGGTCATCGATCCCGGTTGGTAGCACCAACCGGGAGGAAAGACTCAAAGGTCCTGGTTGGTGCTACCAACCGGGATCGATGACCCTGGTGCGACGTGGCAGCACCAGGAGCCTCCCCGCCCAGGCCAACGGTCCCGGTTGGTAGCACCAACCGGGACCTTTGAGTCTTTGGTCCCGGTTGGTGCTACCAACCGGGATCGATGGCCCTTGCTATAATACCCCGCAACCTCTTCTTCCTCCCCCAACTCCACCAAATCCCCCAACCTCTTTTTCCCGCGCGGAATTCGCCGTCGACGCCGGCAGGCTGCCCGCCGATTCGACGCCGTGGACACGCAGCACCGAGCCCCGTCCCCGAGCCCGCTTAACGACTACACAATCGCCGTGAGCTCCTCTTCCCCCTCCCAACCTCCCCTTGTTGGCTTCCCGTGCGCCGTCGTCGAGCTTGGAACCGCTCCCCGCCGCCGTCGAGCTTCTCACCCGCGCCATCTTGCTCCCCGTGTCCCTAGTTGTCGAACGCACCACCTAAGCCTGTCGGGACCCGGGGTTAGCGTATGCAAGTACAGTTAAGACATAGTCATATGGAGAGCCGAGAACCGCACCCACTTGTCTAAGCAGACAAGGCCAAGCACTGAACATTCTCGGAAAGCATCGTACGTGAGGGGCATCCCATCCAGGCCGGATGATCAACTGTGATGGGTCCTCATCGTCCGCACACAAGTCTAATGATATGGGTGGTGAACTCCCATATTCAAAGACAAGTCGCCTCAACCATACTATCGACTATCTCAAAACTCTTACATAGACTTACTCCAGCCCGATCACTTAGTCGGGGTCTAGGGCAGGCTCGATCATACCACAAAGTGTGCACGAGACGGAGTCTCGGACAATCGCATCGCGATGCCCCAAGCTGCGCACATCTAAGGGCCACTTGGTGTATGAAAGACCGCCAGCCAGAACACAACTAAGGTCTCGAAAACCCATACAAAGACATGCATGTTATAAACATACACGCAGCACACATGCCTTGTATGAACAGCAGGTACCATTGCAATTCTCTACAAAGTGTACATTTTATTTATAACTCTTATAGAGTACACACAGAGATCACATACATGTGATCCAACATTACAACATAAAGCGGAAGCAAATTATGTCTGAGTACAGACAAGTTTAACAAATTGGCTTAAGAAGCCTTTTTCAAACATAAAGCCCTCCACGAGGGAACCAGTCTGCTGACTGGGACTAGACTAGCTTAACTTCAGTCGTCCAGCTCGATGAAGAAGCCACCTTCGGGGTCAGTGGCGTCATCTAAAACATAGATTAAGCAAACGTGAGTACAAAGGCGTACTCAGCAAGACTTACATAGGAGCTATACTACTCATGCACATGTATCAAGGTAAAGGGAGGTGGGGTTTCACTTGCAGAAATGCCAGCTTTGACTTGGCTAATCCTGAACTACGAGTACCAGACTTTGAGGTAAGAAGCGTACACGAGTCCACTAATTTCTCCAACCAATACACCACTATGGTGCCTTCCTCGACTTCCCCGCGAGAAAGCACGCCATAGCACTCACACTTATCTTGGTGTATTTTAGAAGTATCCGGTTCAAGTTATCTAATAATCAAGCTAAGCTTTCCAAGTAGTCCATAACCGCGGACGCGGCTATTCGAATAGTTTTGCTAACCTTGCAAGGGTGTACCGCTACACACACATGATCATCATTTACCGCCTTTGATCTCGACACCATTCAAGGGGTGCCAGCGAGGATGCTCACCACAACTGTTACCTCATAGCCTATCTAGTCCAAGAAAGCCGCCTACTTGGGTTGGCTACCACAATCGTGAACCCGGCCGGTTTACCGAAGTGGACCCAAGCGATGTGTGCGTGGTGCATAAGCCGGTCTCGGTTGAGCCGTTCTCTCACTTAGCATCCAGGCCACAAGCCTACCAGAACTCCGAACTACTGCGACATCTGGACATCGAAAGGGATGAGTTAATAAGTTGAGAGGGGTTAGTGAGCCCAATGTGTGGTTGTACTCTTCATCTTGGATCACCACACAAGAACTCGGACTTAGGGCGGTGTTCAACGAGACAACCCACCGTGTACTCCTACACAGCCTCTCATCGTTCACCTTGTATTAGGGTCGATTCACCAACACTTTTCTACCATCATCCACATGATCACTACCATCCCGACTCACACCACAGTAACAACATGGTATCATACTAAGCATGCAATAAGCGATAACATTTGCAGGGGCCACATGATATCATTCAACTCCTACATTTTCTAGGATTGTGGTTTGCTTACTACTTTGACAAAAGATAGGTCATGCAAAGGAATGGGTTCATCTATGCGGTAGAATCGTAACATGGTGATCATCCTATACAATGCATAAGCGATACATGAGAGGGAAGTGGGATTTTATCGACATGACCAATGGGGTTTTGCTTGCCTTGCTGACGAGGTTCGGGTTCTGGATCTTCAGCGAAGGGGGTTACCTCTTGCTCCGGTTCCACCTCTACTCGACAAACAAAGCACGAAGTAGCAATCAATATGAATGCAATGCTCAAGCACATGATTGAATTTTAATGCTTGAAGTACAAGTTTTGATGTGTGAGGCAATTCCATTTAAGTGGAATATATTGCATTTAAAATGCAAATTCAAACTCCACATTTGAATTCAACATTAACCAAGTTATATGTGATATAGTTTGATCATTTTGAATTACCTTCAAATGTGTATGATATGCCTCTGATGTGTAAGTGAAATGTAGCCTGTTTCCATGGTTCAAGTTGCAAAAATATTTGAATTGAATTTGATTTAATTCCATTTAAATCAAATAACAAATGCTACTGATCACATTTTAAATTCAACTCAAACAGAGTTGAAAGTTGCATATTTGGAAAGATAATTTTCTCCTGATCATTTTTCATATATTATTTGTCCAGTTTGGAGTTAATATGAATTTTCTATGAATTTCCAAAGTTTGGGGTATTTTCTGGAATTTCTGGAATTAATAAACCAATTTTCTTTTCTGGAAATTCATTTAATCGATTTACTGCGTCAGGCTGACGTCAAGCTGGCGTCAGGGGGGGGGGGCTGACAAGGGGGTCCCACCTGTCAGTGACTGGGTTCACTTAACCCGTGGGTTAAGTTAATCCAGTGGCTTAATTAAGCCACTGGGCCCACTGGTCAGTGACCCAGGAGTCACTAATTAGGTGAAACAGGGGGGGTTAGCACTGACTCGCCGGCGGCTTAACGCCGGCGACTGGAGCGCGGCGGCGCTGCTCGGAAACACGTTCCCGTGCATCATTCGATGCGCTGAGACCACGGGAGCGTAGCCCGTGCTCTCGCGCGTCGTCTGGTGCACGCGGGCGACCTCGGGGGTGACCAAAACGACGACGGCGACGTCCTTCCGCGGCGGCCATGGCACGGGCTTGGGGTGAAAATCGCAGAAGAGCACCATTGAAGCCACCGTAGGGCGCGTTCGAAGCAGAAGACCAAGGCGGAGGTGAAGGACAAGACGGTGAGTACGATTGCTTAGCAGTTGAACTGCTCCAACGATCCCGGCGGCGAGAAGCTCCGGCCTTAATGGCAAAACATGGTACGGAACAAGAGGGTGGCCGTGTAGTAGATGGGGTAAAGCAGAAGCTCACCATGGTTGCAGTGGAGGCGGTGGTGTGGTCGGAGGAGCTCTGTGGCCGGAGTAATTGACGACGGCGGCTTGCGGTTCCGGCGAGCTCTCGGTGAAGCGTGCGTCGTCCTCGGGCTCGATTAGGACGCCATCTTCTCCAGATAGGGGTAAACGGCGAAGCTGCGCACGATGGACAGGTTCTCCTCGCCTATCTCCGGCGTTGGCTACGGGTTCTTGCGTCGACGAACGGCGGCTGCTCTCGGAGGAAAAGGGGAAAGCGAGGAGGAGGCGCGAGACGAAGCAGCGATGGGGGAAAGTGAGAGAGGGAGCCGAGGGCGTCTCCGTGGCGCACTTTGGAGGCTTGGGGCGGCCTGGAACGTCCTGGGCGTCGAGGTGGCGTCCACGGCGTCGGCGCCGCGCCACCGAGCTGCTTGGCAGCGCGGGGTGGAAGACGACAGGGGAGTTCGGGTGGGCTGGGCCGGCTGGAGAGGTGGGCCTCGCCCCAGGCGAGAGGTAAGCCTTTTTCTTTTTCTCTCTGTTTAATCTTTCCTTTCTTTTTCTGTAATTTGTTTTGGCTCTGATAAAAATACCAAACCATTTTATTAAATGCTGAAAACTTTTACATGGCCTCATAATAATATAGACTAGCCACTCATAAACTTTCTACATTTTTAAAATTCAAATGATTTGAATTTTAAATCAAATAGGGGGATTTCTTTAATTCCAAGGTACTGTTTGAATATTTGAAAAATCTATGAGCATGGGGTGGGTCCCACATCACTTGATATGTGATCACACTCATTTATAAGACTTTTCAAAATTCTAACATGAATTTTTGGAAAAGATTTTTATCTGGCCTTTTGAATTAATTCATCTGGGGGGTGTTCCTTCTCCCATTTTGATTTTGAATTTGATTTCCAAGATTTCTTTTTGAAATTTTGACATGATGCAAAGGCACTAGCTAACTCTAGCACATACCTAACAGAGGGATCTGACAAAGCCCCTCTACATGCGCTGAATCGTCGACGTCGTCGGAGCTGTCCCCTGCACCGCCGCTGTACACGTCGTCGTCGTCACTCCGGCAGGTCTCCGGCGACGCCACCACCCCAGATCGACTCGCGGCCAACTCTTGGTTCAAACGCGACACGCCCCGCTCCCTCCCGTGGCCTGCAGCGAGCTCGGGCTCGACCTCGCCGGCGGCCGTCTCCGGTGGCCTCTCCGATGAGGCTGACCGGTGGGCCCGCCCAGTCAGGTCCACTGTTAGTGGCTAATTAGCCACTGACTGGTGGGCCACCCCCTCCTAATTGGCCTGTTAAAAAGAAATTAATAGTTAATTAGTTAACTGTTGTGAATGACATGTGGGCCCTGCCTAATTTAATTTAATTAAAATGATTAGTTAGCACATGTGTTAGTATGACATGTGGGGACAACCCCTGGTTATTAGTTAAATTAATTTAATTTAATTAAACAGTCACTGACCAGTGGGACCCACTGGTCAGTTAATTAAAAATGATTATTAATTCATTTAATAATAAATAAAAGAATTAATAAATAGAAATTGATTTTAAAATGTAATAAACTTGTTTAATTAATATATTTTAATCCGTAACCCGGATTAAAATAATTTATACATGAAAGTTGCTCAGAAAAATTCAACGAATCCAAATACGGTGTCCGTATGTCTACCACACCCCCTAACATACCGAACATTGAACCGCCCCCCTCCGGATCGCCAGTCCGATGAATTGTCCGGTACTGCTAGAGTACCCGGATCAATTTATTTCGAACACGAAAGTTGTTCGGAATAGGTCAACTCACCCGGATACATAACCCACACGTGTGTCGGATGTCCATGACACCTCCGGCATCACCCCCCCCTCCGGACACCCTGTCCGGATACATAACGTTTACAATTCATCTGTCTTGTCTTGCATTGATTGCTATTGCTAGTCATAGGTTAGCTAGCGGGCCGTGATCACTGTGGGAGTGATCGTGGAACTATATATATAAACTGTACAGGTACGTTCATTGCAGACACCTTCATCGGTCCCCCCTAACAAGGATCTGCCGAGTCACCTCAAGTGTGAGATATCGAGGAGAAATCCTCGGGGCTCCACTTGATGTCGACTCCGTAGCTCCGCCTTAGGGCCCCGAGACACGGATGTCCTTACATTGTTTGCTATGATTGTCGTGTATTTACTGTTTCTCCCCCCCCCTTTAATCTCCGGTAGACTCTGCTCCTACCGTTGACTACACCGCTGCCGCCTACGATTTTCATTATAATAGCTTGCAATTATTAATTTGCAGATACTATGGATCCAATATTTCATAGAGATGAAAATGAGGAAAAATTGCTTCACGATATGATCAACGACAATGAAGATCAAGATGTCACCCGCCGGTTTCTGAACGATTCCGGTGAGGGAGACGAGTCTCTTCACCGAGAAGAAGCATCGGACGGGAGACAAGTCGGCTCCGGTTCCGCCTCCGGCGGAACCTTTAATCTCGAAAACACCGGCGAGGTTGACTAAAATGTTGTTAATCAAAATGCAGTTGTATGTGTACATGCATATATTAACACTCTTTCTTCTTTTAGCCCTCCGGATCCGGATCCGGCCACTCCTCCGCAAGACCGAAACGAGGCCCAACCAAAAAGTTGGCTGACAATGTGAGGTATAGGATCGAAGGGGTCGGTCCAGACGGCGAACCGTTAGCTCCGGATGATGTCAAGAAAAAATTTGTGAAGGCATGCGGAACTCTTGTGAGGGACAACATCCCGATCACCATTCGAGAATGGATGCAGCTAAAGGAACCTACAATCTCTTTTGTGTGCGACACCATGAAAGACAGGCTTTGGAGCATGCTCATGCATAATTTTCTCCTGCGGATGCCAGAGGTGGATAATCCAGCTCAGGAGGCGGCAGCTAGACTGGAGCTAGAGGCTAGAGTCAAGAAGTTTGCTCTCAGGAAGATGGCCGAGCAATTCAAGAATTGGAAGAAAAACTTGTACCTAAAATTTGTCAAGTTAGACAAGACTCCGGATTTCGAACACGGCTATGGTAAGATAAGAGAGCAGTGGGATGATTTTGTGGCGTACAAGAAATCGGAGCACGTGCAGCAAAGGTCTGAAATAAATCAGACGAATGCCGCTAGGAAGATTTACCACCATAAAATGGGGCCTGCTGGCTACGCCGGTTGCATGCCTAGGTGGGAGGCAATTGAGGCCAAGTATTTTGATGCCGGGATCACTCCAGAGCCTACAACATGGAACGAACGGACAAGAAACTGGTTTTACGGCCATGGGGGCACGTTGGACCAAGATGGGAAGGCAATATATAACCAGTCACACATAGATGATCCCCTGCTGCCCATCGATGATATTAGAGATGCAGTACGTGATATTGAAGAGGGACGGTTCATTCCCGATAGAGAGGACGACGAGCTCACACGCGCCCTAAAAAATAGAGAACACCCAGGACGAGCACGAGGCACGCCAGGCTCCAAGTGTTGGAAACTTGCCTTCCCTTCGGAAAGCAAGAAATATCCAGATAAAAGCCATCAGAGGAGGAAGGAAAGGGAGGCAGCTGAGAAAGCGGCGGCTGAGAGAGTGAAAGTGGAGAATGAGGCTGATAAAACGGCCACCAAAGAGCGGCTGCGTAATGTAGAAGAAGGCTTAAAGCGGGCGGAGGAGCTGATCGACAGACTTAGCCAGCAAAGTGGCGGCCAACCTCAACAGCTCTTGTTAGAAACTGGATTCGATGCTACCGGCGCCCCATCGAATCGGAAAAGCTCCCAAGCTTCCACGCAGCTGCAGCAGGATGATGATGATGCACTTACAACGGCTGCTCCTAAACGGTACCCAGTGGATTATATCACGGAGAGCACACATTGTGAGCTTAAGGTGCAAGTGATGAACTTAAAGTTTACGGTGGCGGTCGGCATGGCCCTATCAATCCCGGAGAAACCAACTTATCATTGCAACCCGACTCCAGAAGGGTACGCTGTCGTCATGGTGGATGATGTGATGGATGATTATGAGAAGCTGAAGCTGGACCACCCTGCAGGTGAAGATGGGGAGCTGAAAAAACTAGGAGAAGCAAAAAAGGGGAGTGTTCTATGGCGAAAGGAGCACATCGTGCTTCCAGATTATGTGCCGCCAAGGTCACCCACTCTTCAGAAGAGCAATCCACCTTCGCCGCCACGTGACCATTCTTCACGGCAACCATCGCCTTCACCGCCTCACCACTCTCCGGCTCAGCCGTCTCCACCATCGCCTCAGGCATCTCCACCGTCGCCTCAGTCGGCTCCATCTCCTGAGCCTCAGAGCCAGAAGCGGAAGCGTACCTATACTAGTAGGGGCAGCAATAAATCACCGAAACGTAAGCGATCACCCCTCCCAAAAGTTCCTCATCAGAATATGAACAAGCTACCCGGAGAGATGACACCTAAGGAACTGGACGTGTCCGCAAAAATGTCTTATGAAAAGTGGAAGATTGATGTGGCCAACAAGAAGAAGCCGATAGAGCCATTGTTCCCGCGCACCCCAGAAGATCACGCCGCGTGCGCGAAACTGAAGAAGAAGCTTCACAACCCCATACCGCTCACATCAGACTATGAACGCTCTATTACAAAGTCGGCTGAGGCAAAAGAGCGGAGAGTCGGAAAAGAGATTGCCCAGCTCGGACTACAGAAAGAACAATCGATCGAACCGCTCGAAGTGCACACTTGGCCGCGCCCCCAGCAACATCAGGTCGATGCGTATGATCCGAACAAAGATCCGGAGTTTATAAGACAGTACGGAGCAAAAGCCCAGGCAGTAGGATTGTCTATTAGTGATTACCTGAGCCGTATGGATGAGTTCGAGAACGACGAGGAATTCGTACCGGCATACAAATACCAATACGGGTATCCTCTCGTCAGACCCGAGTTAGTCAAGGATCTACCAACAAAGATGCGAAAATTGCATGAGTGGTACATGGAAAAATCTGCTAAATCCGAAAACTGGATCTACGCTAAATTTCAGAACGAGCATTACGGGCATGGACAAGGCTTCGATCTGATTGAATTCTCAGAATTATTTCAGTTTTACAATGGAGACGCCATCGACAAATCTATCGTCAGTGCATATTGTCTGTAAGTACTATTAATTTCAGTGATCAAGCCTTTCTAGCTCAGTTCATTCGTTTCATTGGGTTCATTGACGAATTATATATGCAGAATGAAGATTCTCGAATGCAAGAAAGGACAAATCTATGACATTGGGTTCATTGACTGCCAGTTCGTTCATGAAGTAACTCTCAAAGAGAAGCCCAACCAGACAGAGAACAACTTGTTGCAATCGTTGACGTATTTCGGCACAAGAAGGGAAATACTATTTCCTTACAACTTCGAGTGAGTGTTACTGTCTCGCACACATTCTATTTTGCTTGCTCGGTGTTAAGCGTATAATTGACTCTTTATGCGTGTGCAGCTTCCATTTTATTCTGTTGATCATTGTTCCGGACGAAGGAGTAGTAAAAGTCATGGACCCGAGACGCAGATCTATGAAATCATGGGAGGACATGCAAGCATGCCTCCAGAGGGTTTGGAAACGGTTCACCGCCAAAACACCGGGTCTTCCGGCAAAGCTTACATTTCAATCACTGAATGTAAGTACTACTTGCTAGATCCGTGCATCTTTTTGATTCTAGTTTCAGTATAATTATCATGCTGATTATAATATTCATTGATCTCCGTTCTCGTAAAGTGTTTGAGACAGGGACCCGGAAATAACTTATGTGGATATTATGTCTGCGAGTTCATTCGCCAGACGACCAAAGAGATGGCCGCAACCCGAAACATAAGGAAAATTGAAGTACGATAAACAACATTCAATACTTTAATTGTGTTTAGTTTCATTCATATATATTGATCCCTTTCTTTTAATTAGATCGAACGAATGCGGGACGGTCTTCTACCACGAGACCGCGTGCGAGCAATTCAGGAGGAAATCGCCGGATTCTTATTAGACCATGTCATAGCTCCGACCGGAGAGTTCTTTCACCCTCATTTTTTGGAAGACAAGCGGCCAAGGACCGATGTAAATTAGATCGAACTCGTGTGATCGAGTACCGTTTGTGTAATACATGTTCGACCAAGCACGAGGAATGAGATGGTGTATATGATATATTCGTGACGATAATGTGTAATATATATTGTGGTTCCTTCATTGTTGCTTTAATATATATATATGGTACCATTTAATTGAATACAAAACAGAAAAAAAATAAATGAAAAAAAAATTAGAAAATAGGGTTAAAAAGGGGGCCCTCTTCGGTCCCGGTTCTTCCTATCAACCGGGACCGATGACCCCTCCCCCCCTCGCTGCGCGCCAGGCCACGTGGAGCCTCTTCGGTCCCGGTTCATGGGCCAACCGGGATCATCATTGGTCCCGGGTTATTGGTCCCGGGTGTGGAACCGGGACCGAAGGCCCATATGACCCGGGATAATATGGGGGTCTGTCCACTAGTGATACAAATCAAAGTCTCCTCATAGATCGTGATCACGTATGATCATTACGGTCTAAGGACTAAGCCATATGTTACAAAGTCATAGCAACGCTGAACTATGTGACTCGATCACATTGCAATACTTTAGGTGGGTGTCTGTCCATCACATCATTCCCTAATGATATGACCTCATTGTCAATGGACTTAAGTGTCGCCATGATCAGGAAAGCTTGATCAATCAATTGCCCAATGAGATAGTTTACCCGAGTTAAACTACAGACCATGTTTTATACTACACCTGTATTAGTATTTCCAAGTAATACAGTTATAACACAGTATAAAACGTATTATGAACAAAACGGATATGCGACAAATATCTTTATTAATTTGTCTCTAGGGCACATATCCAACAGTCTCCCACTTGCACTAGAGTACAAATTACACTAGTATACATCAGGTATGTATCTAACACCAATGGTCTCTCGGTGTTCTTCAAACTTGCCCTGTGGAAGAGGTTTAGTCATCGGGTCTGCTGCGTTCAGATCCGTATGTATCTTGTGAATCCTAGTGTGTCCATCCCTGACATAGTCTCGCGTCACATGGAACTTTCGGAGGATGTGCTTGGCTGTAGAGTGAGTTCTTTGCTCCTTCGCGTTAGCAATGGCACCCGTGTTGTCGCAGAAGATTCCCATGGGGTCAGTGCAACTGGGAAAGACGCCAAGCTCGATCACGAACTTCTTCAGCCACAGCGCCTCGTTTGACGCTTCGCAAGCGGCAATATACTCCGACTCCATTGAAGATTGAGCGACGACTGACTGTTTGCCGCTCCTCCAGCTAATCGCGCCTCCGATCAACATGAAAACATATCCCGTCTGGGATTTCGAGTCATCTAGGTGTTGGGGTTCGCAGCAGAAAACACAAATTTTTCTAACTAGCGTTCCCTTAACCCAAGATCTAGCTAGCCGTATTACCGTAACGTACAGTAGTGCGGAAATAACATACCTCGGGGTGTAGTCCGTTGCGCGAGAAACGTTCCCGCAAACGTGGTTGATGTAGCCGATCAAGTTTCACAACCCCCTGGCTGTGTTGAGCACCCAGATGGGTGTAGTGCCACACATGCAGCACCTCGTAGTACTCGCACACATACGAGACTCGATGACGACCTCCGTTCTCCGATCCAGCGGAGGTGGCGGAAGCAGACCTCCGGACGGAGCTTCGGCAGCACGACCGATCTCCGATTCTAGCAGAGAAGCCTCAATCACACTATAGACTCAGACTAGGGAGTCCACCGTGGAAGATACAAGAGAGGGGAGGAGACCGGAGAAAACCGATCTCAATTCGGAGTTATATTTATTTTCTCACGAATTTTTCTCTATTAATTATGTGCACCCTGCCCATCTTTATATAGGCTGGGGAAGGGAGTCAACCCACCTCCCTTAGCAATTTGGGACTAAAGTCCCCTTTGCTAAGGGGGTGGCCGGCCAAGGGGGGAGAGGGGGCGCACCCCTCATGGGCCCTAGGGCCCATGGCGCCTCCCCCCCTTTTTTTCTTTTTCTTTTCTCCTTTTAATTCCCTAATGGGCCTTTTTCTCCACTAAGGCCCATAGCACATATTAATTAGAAATAAAATGATTTTAATTATTAATTCAATTAATTAATAACTAAAACATATTATTTCATCTCCCGGTGCTCCGGAAACCCTTCCGGCTCACTCCGAACTTGTTTCGGTTCAATACGGTACTCCTCCGATATTGTCTCCTTTATTCTCTGGTTGCTCCGATGGTTCCGAAAAGGTCTCCGATTTCATCGAGCCCTTAAGTGTGTTACCCTATGGTCCGAGAACACTCCAGTCATGACCGAGCAGAGGCTACAGTCAATGATCATCAGCGGGACCTGGATGCCCATAATGACCCCTGTGCATTCTGGATATCAACACCGATTGGACCTTACGTCGTATAGCATTCCCTTTGTCAACGATACTGGATTGTTCCGAGATTCGATCAATGACATCCTATGTCTGGTTCAACCTCGTTCTGAACTAATCCTCATTCACTCGTTCCCGTGATATTCATCCCCGTGACCTAGTCACACGCTGCGTAGCTTTATGGATGGAATCTCACCGAGTGGGCCCTGAGTATCTATCCATCATATGGATTGACAAATCCCGCTCTTGTAACAATACTCCTCAACATATCTCCACGGAATACCCAAGATACAACCATTATGACCCGCATATTTCAGTCAGGTGGTGGGATGTAAGTCAAAGTATCCGGGAAGATAGCAATTATGCACGTACTCACGGTCAAAGGAACGGTCTACCACATTCTGTAATTACAACACTGAACCTTCATAAGATTTGATCATGCTGCAATGATTACTTTGGGTAATGTTCATCACGTCACTTAACCAGTGAGGTGACCTCATAGTCAAGAGACTTAATTGTCCATGATCGCGAAACCACGATCATCATGTTGACCATGAACTAGTTATCGATGTAGAGGCTAACTAGGAACTCTGGGGTTTTCTATACCACACCTGTATCATTGTTTCACTGATACAGTTCCAGCACGGTATGAAACTGGTTATGAACTTGCTTAGATATATTGGAATAATCATATATTATTTGCCTCTAGAGCATATATCCAACACTAGGTCTGAGCCGAGGCTTGCGTCAACGTAACCCTTTACGGTGAGCTCCTCATCAAGTCCTCCATAAACGAGAAAGAGATCCTTGGTTCTTCTCAAGTACTTAAGGATGTTCTTTACTGCTGTCCAGTGGGCCATTCCCGGATTACTCTGGTAGCGATTAGTCATACTAATGGCCAACGCTAAATCCGGTCTGGTACATAACATAGCATACATGAGAGAACCTATGGCTGAGGCATAGGGCTTTGAGGACATCTCCTCTTTCTCTTTAGCTGTGGTCGGGCATTGAGTCACGCTTAATTTGACACCTTTTATAACTGGCAAGAGACCTCTCTTGGAGTCATCCATTTTGAACCTTTTCAAAATCTTGTCAATATAAGTGTTCTGACTCAAGGCCAACCGTCGATTAGGTCTATCTCTATAGATCTTAATCCCTAGTATGTACGCAGCTTCACCTAGGTCCTTCATGGAAAATTGTCCATTCAGATATTCCTTCACTTCCTCTAAGAATTTCTTATCGTTCCCTATTAGTAATATGTCATCTACATATAACACAAGGAATGCTACAGAGCTCCCACTCAGTTTCTTATAGACGCAGAACTCTTCGACGTTTTGGACAAATCCAAAGCTTTAATGACCTCATCAAATCGAAGATTCCAGCTCCGAGATGCTTGCTTCAACCCATAGATGGACCGTTGAAGCTTGCAAAACTTTACCAGCGTTCCTTGAATCGATAAACCCCTCTGGTTGCATCATATACAACTCTTCCTCAATGTTGCCATTTAGGAATGCAGTTTTCACATCCATCTGCCATATCTCGTAATCATGATATGCAGCTATTGCTAGTAGGATCCGAATAGACTTTATCATCGCTACAGGAGAGAACGTCTCCTCGTAGTCAACTCCTTGAATTTGTCGGAAACCCTTCGCGACAAGTCGAGCTTTGTAGACAGATACGTTTCCGTCTGCGTCAGTCTTTTTTTTGAAAATCCATTTATTCTCGACGGCCTTGCGGTCCTCGGGAATATCCACCAAAGTCCATACTTTGTTGGTGTACTTGGAGTCTATTTCGGATTTCATGGCTTCAAGCCATTTCTCGGACTCGGGTCCCTCCATTGCTTCTTTGTAACTCGTAGGTTCATCCGACTCATCAGCCGAGATTGCATTCACAAGCTGTCCGTAAAACTCAGTAGGTTGACGGACTCTTGATGACCTACGGGGCATAAAAGGTTCCTCTTCATTCTCATCATGATCATCATTAATGTCATGATCGTTATGAATGTCGTTCTGGCCATTCTCTTCAACTCCCAGTGTGGAAGATGGTTCCAGAAAAAATTCCGTAGCCATTTCATCCAATTGGAGTGATTGGTCAGTTACTTCATCGAGGTCTATTTTCCTCCCACTCAACTCTTTCGCGAGAAACTCCTTCTCAAGAAAGTGTCCCGTCTTGGCAACAAATGTTTTGCTGTCAGACTTGTTGTAGAAGGTGTACCCACAAGTTTCCTTGGGATAGCCCACAAAGATGCACTTATCCGCCTTGGATTCGAGTTTGTCAGGCTGTAGATTCCTAACATAAGCCTCACAACCCCAAATCTTCAGGTAAGACAACTCAGGTTTAGTGCCATGCCATTCTTCAAATGGTGTTGTCTTCACGGATTTGGATGGTGCCCTATTAAGAATATGAATGGAGGTTTCTAATGCATACCCCCAGAATGACACAGGCAAATCAGTATGAGACATCATCGATCGTACACTATCCAATAGGGTTCGATTACGTCGCTCAGCCACACCGTTTCTCTGAGGTGTACCTGCCGGCGTAAGCTGTGGTACTATGCCACAAGACTTCAGATGATTGCCAAACTCGTGACTCAAATACTCGCCACCTCGATCCGATCGAAGGTGCTTGATTTTTCTTCCGAGTTGATTTTCGACCTCATTTTGAAATTCCTTGAACTTTTCAAAGGTTTCAGACCTGTGTTTCATCAAGTAAATATACCCATATCTACTCAAGTCATCAGTAAAGGTCACGAAGTAACGAAGACCATTGCGAGTGGGGACGTTCATGGGTCCACATACATCCGTGTGTATGATCCCCAATAAGACATCCACACGCTCCATCACACCATTGAATGGAGTCCTTGTCATTTTGCCCATGAGGCATTGTTCACATGTATCAAGGGATCCAAAATCCAATGACTCAAGAAGTCCATCCTTATGGAGCTTCTCCATGCGTTTTATACCAATATGACCAAGTCGGCAATGCCACATCATCATGTGATCTTCATCATTCTTCAATCTTTTGGCCTCAATATTGTTAATGTGACTCACGTCACCATCGAGATTAAGTACGAATAAACCATGCAACTCCGGTGCGTGAACATAAAACATATCATCCTTATAAACCGAACAACCAATTTTATCAGACTTAAAAGAATAGTGGTCTCGTTTTAAGCAAGAGCCACTCACGATGTTCACACTCAACGCGGGTACATAGTAGCATTATTCAGAACTAAAACCAATCCCGAAGGGAGACTAAGATGCATCGTGCCGACCGCCAAGACTTCAACCTGGCAGCCATTCCCCACGCGCATCGTCACTTCATCTTTGACCAAGCGTCTCCTATTCCTTAGTCACTGAATGGAATTAGAAATATGAGCGACAAATCCTGTATCAAATATCCAGGATGTGTTCCCGGCGCTTGTCAAGAAAAGATCAACAATATGTATATCAAATATACATTCGTCTCTCTTGGCGACCTAGCCAGCCTTCTTGTCCTTTAGGTACTTGGGACAGTTGCGTTTCCAATGACCTTCACCCTTGCAGTAGAAGCACTCCACTCCGAGTTTAGGCTTGGGTGCCTTGGGAGGAGCGGCAACTGACTTGCCATCCCTCTTAGGGCCACCTCTCTTGGCCTTCTCCCGCCTGCTTGACTTCTTGAAGTCAACGGTCTTGTTGACCATGAAGACGGCGTGCTCCTTCTTGATCTCAACCTTAGCGCTCTTCAGCATGGCGAACAACTCAGAAGGGGTTTTGGTCATCCCCTGCATGTTGTAGTTCAGCACAAAGCCTTTGTAGCTAGGGGGAAGCGACTACAACACCCTATCAACAGCAAGTTCATCTGGAATCTGGCATTCCAGAGCATTCAAGCGCTGAACGTAGCCAGACATTTTGACTACGTGCTCACTCACGCTGTCGTGCTCGTCCATCTTTGCTGAGAAAAAGGCTTCAGAAGCCTCGTACCGTTTAGCCCTGGCTTGAGGTGCAAAGACCGCCTTGAGGTCGGTGATAATCTCATATGCACCCATCCTCTCAAAGCGTTTCTGCAGCTCAGCCTCCATGGAGTAGAGCATGCCACTCTGGACAAGGTTGTAATCATCAGTCCTTGAGAGATAGACATTCTTCTCGTCCTGACTGGCATCATCTGCTGGTGCGTCACCTAACGCGTCCTCTAGTACGTATGCCATTTTGAGGGGAACGAGGAGAATCCTCAGGGTGCGGAACCAGTTGGTGAAGTTTGTCCCATCTGTTTTTAGCTTATCTTTCTCTAGGAATGATCCTAAGTTGAACGAGGGGCGAGGTGCTGCCATCTACAAGGTTGGATTCACAATGATACATATTTAGACTTTTGTTCATAAAAAGGAGTTTCAATTTAATCTCAAAATTCTAGAAAGCTCCCACTTAGATAAACACCTCTCAATTTAACTAAGTTATCACACAATCCCAGCCCCCATACCTCCCCCGATATGTACGGCCCAGTATGCGAACCAGGTAGGCCTCTAAGCCAATCACATCAGGCATGTGACTCGTGCTTGACCTTTCGGTCTTCTGTGTTCCAGGCCCGCATCTACATACGTCAAGCCTGCCAATCGAACCTTGATGTTAGCTGTTCAGCAAGGCCATATCTGCATATGCCAGGCTCGCCGAACCCAACCTCATGCGAACTCTGTTGAATATGTAGGACAACTCCGGTATGTACGGAGCATCAAGCCATATGGGAGAACCTTCCAGGCGGTGCCCATCAAAAGGGAGAACACAATGTTGGTATTGTGAGAGATGGTCCTGTTTCGTGCTACCGTCGATATATCTAGCATACTAGCATAAAACAGGAAGTAAAACTTTAAATCATACAACCTATGATCCCCCTTCATGCAAAGCAAAGTTAAAACGTCTTTCTACTTTAGCTTGTGCAAGTTTTACGTGGCTGCTAGGGGTTGAGAGAGAGAGAATCGATTTCTATCCTGCGAAAAACATGCCACAACACCGTCTCTTATCCGTCTCTATTACACCCCTGTCGGGGCCCTCCGTTGTAAACATCTTCGCATCGCTAATGCAGAGAGACAGACACCCCCCCAGCCACTTTATATGGTACAAGCCATATGTCAAGCGTGGAACCAGTCTCGCGTAAACGCGTAAGGTCGGTCGGGGGGTGCTTCATCAAACATTGCCGCAATGCTGAATGAGTACACGTGGGAGGGTAACGAATGAAGATTCGATGCCCACATCCTAGATGTGTTCTACCCGTACAATACATCTACGCATAGCTAGCTCATGATACCACTGTTGGGATACGGGGAAGAAAACACAAATTTTTCATACCTACGGTACCCGAACCCAAGATCTATGCTATGGCGATGTAAAGTAACGGAGGGAATCGATGTTCATACCTTTGAAGACCGAAAGAGGGAAACGTTCTTACGAACGTGGTTGGCGTAGACTCAAAACTACGACCTCCCTGTCGTGTAGAAGACCACCACCGGCGAGGATGACTCCCGGTAAACCTCCAGCGACGAAGCAGCACCACAGGTGTAGTGCCTCGAAGAGATTATACACGTACGGTACAATCGATGTTCCTCCCGGGCTCCGAACCAGGCGAGCAGCGGAAGAAAGACGGCTACGGATCCCGACTCCGGCAGAGCGACGGCCTGCCTTATGGTGGAGAACTCCAATCCTGGTGCAGACTCCTAACAAGGGGAGTCCACTTCCGGAAATGGAGAAGGAAGAAGAAGGAGATTATTTGTTGTATGGAAAAAGGGGGGTCTACCCCTCTATATAAAGGCCAAGGGGGGGTGTGATCCCTCTTCCCTCCCCCATGTGGGACTAAACCCCCAAGGGGGGGGGAAGGGCGCCGGCCATAGGGGGGGATGGGCCCCACCCTTGGCGCCAAGCCCAAGGGGGGAAACCCCCTCCTCCCCTAATGGGCCCCAAGGGCCCATATAGCATTTTCCATTATTTTTAATTATTTAATAAGTTTTAAATATTTAATTCAGATAATTAAATAATAAAAACATTATTAAAACAATTAAACTTTATTTTGAACTATTCAAAATGTCCGGAAACTATTCCGTTCTCCTCCGGAACTATTCCGGTGATTTCTCCTATTTCACCGATTGATCCCGTAACTGTCCTTTGCATCGATTGCCCTTAAGTGTAACACCCTAACGGTCCGGGAAACAACAGACATGGTCGAGACTCTTCTCATTGACCAATGACTAGTCAGTTGGACCTGGTTACAATCCTTGACAGCCCCTGCGCTTCCATCGAATGAGCTTCGATCGCTTTTGGAAACCGTTAACGATACGACGTAATCCCTTTGTGCTGCGGTACTTTGTTTGTCCGAGGTTTGATCGTCGGTATCCCACATACCGTGTTCACATCTCGTTCACAACAAACAACTTCTCTCGTCCATGATCATTGCATCTCTTGTGACCTAGTCACGTCCTTGCAAGGGGTTGATGCAATATCACCGAGTGGGCCCAGAGTACCTGTCCTGTCACAAGGACTGACAAATCCCGCTTTGATCTATTAACATACTCATCAACCATCTATTTCGGAATACCCAAAGTGCTCCGTTATAGCCAGCATATTTCAGTCAGGCTGTGGGATACAAATCAAAGTCTCCTCATAGATCATGATTACGTATGATCATTACGGTCTAAGGACTAAGCCATACGTTACAAAGTCATAGCAACGCTGAACTATGTGACTCGATCACATTGCAATACTTTAGGTGGGTGTCTGTCCATCACATCATTCCCTAATGATATGACCTCATTGTCAATGGACTTAAGTGTCGCCATGATCAGGAAAGCTTGATCAATCAATTGCCCAATGAGATAGTTTACCCGAGTTAAACTACGGACCATGTTTTATACTACACCTGTATTAGTATTTCCAAGTAATACAGTTATAGCACAGTATAAAACGTATTATGAACAAAACGGATATGCGACAAATATCTTTATTAATTTGTCTCTAGGGCACATATCCAACACGGGATACCACGAGAATTCGCGGAACACGCGCTACACATCAAGCCAAAAACCAAACCAGTAAAGCAGACACTGCGACGATTCTCAGAACCCAAGCGCAGAGCAATCGGAGAAGAAGTCAACCCACTACTCGACGCACAGTTCATCCGAGAGACGAAGAAAGCAACATGGATAGCAAACCCAGTCCTAGTCCCTAAAAAAGACACTGAGGTACTGAGGATGTGCGTCGACTATGGGCCTATCAACAAGCAGTGCCCAAAAGACCACTTCCCCCTGCCAAGAATCGATCAAATAATCGACTCCACACCAGGATGCGACTGTAACAGCCCAGATTTCACAAAAATTTAAAATTTTGTTTTCGTTGTGAATTGTTTGATTGTCTGATTTGTTTGCGGTGTTTGCATCCCCGATTTATCGATCGGCGATTATTTTTCCCCCTCTTATCTCGTACCGGACGGAGACCGACCCTTGCCACCCTGACACTCGACCTTGCGACACCGGGTTTCACCCGATCACCGTCGCGAAAACCGCACAAGACAAGCCGTAGCCAACGGAACGAAAAACCCCATTTAATAAGTAAATGGGATATGTTTATAGCGCGCCGGAAAGTGTTCTCGGAACGGTTCCAGCGCAAGGTGAACGCCACCGGCTCGACGCGCTGATCGCGCAATTTGAATTTTTACCCGAATCGGAGGTCCTACGGACACCCGGCGGTCAGAAACGTAAACACCGCGCACGCGAGAGAAAAACAGGGGATGTTTTTGCAAACTGCGAGCCACCTGTGCTATATATTGACCACCACACTCCCACCCTTCTCTAGGGTTTCCCTAGCACAAAATTTGCAGCCACCCCCCTCCACTTAGCCAGATCTGCCCAAATAGTCCCCTATTTCCAAAACCCTAGCACCCCATCAGATCCAGACCGTTAGATCTGGGATTTGACGGCCCAGATCTGGTCAACCTCCATCTCCAGCCTCCCAGGTCGCCCGGGCCCCGCAGGGCCGCCGCCGGGCCCAACCGGACCGAGGAGCGCCGCCGCCGCCCGAGTTCACCCGTGGAGAGCCGCAGCCGCGTCGCGTTCCAGCCGGCCGCCGGCAGCAGCCCCGGCGAGCTCGCCTCCCTCCTCTCCTCTTTCCTCGCCTCTCCCTCTTGCCATCACCTCCCTCTCCTCCCTCACAGACCACAGCCGTCGCGGAGCTTCACCGCGTCGCCATGGACGGCCATGGCCGGAGCCCGCACATGCCGCCGCGACGCCAAGGCCGACGACCTCGCCTCCAGGGAGCTGCCACCACCTTGATCCTCCTCGTCGCGCCCCGTTTGGCCGCCCTCCGGCCTCCTTCGCCACACGTCACCTCACCGGCGACGGCCTCCGCCGCTCGAGATCGAGCAGGAAGCCGGCCAGCCAGCCGCGAGTGGGTCGGCCTGCCCCGTGTGGCCCAGGTCCAGCGCGCCCCCACGGCCTACGACCTCCCCCTCGCCTGGGTGCTGGTCTTCTAATCCGTCGCCCACCTCGGCCTCTTGGGCCTGGCCCAACGGTGAGGCGCCCCTTTTTCCTTTTTCTTTTTTTCTTTTTTTCTTTTTTTTTCTGTTGGGCCTAGCCCATTGCTATATTGCGCCCATGAGCAGTAGATAGTATAGCTGTGCCTGGTTCTGTTTATCCCGTTAGCTGCAGATTCGGCCCGTTAGATGTTTTTCTTTACTTTTCTAGTTTATTTAATTGGCAGATTGTATTATTATTTTGCGTTGCCCGTACCTTTTTAACGGTCGCTCGGACAACGACGCTTTAAACATGAAACTTGCTTAGTTTTTCATGTAGATTAATAAAATGTGCTCCTTTTCCATGTTTGACTTTTTTTACATGTTGTTTGCCTGCTATTTACATCGCATGCCACTGTAAAGTGTAACTGCCATAACTTTTTAACCGTTGTTCTGTTAAAAATGTTCTTTATATGTAACTTGACTAGAATTGCATGTAGATTGTGTTTATGCTGCTCTTGCTTGCTAATAAAAATAATAAAATATTGTTTACGGCAAAACAGTACCAAATTCCATTTTTATCGTGGGGTCCGCATTTTTTTTTTCATGTATAGGTTTTACCCCCACTTAAAGTGACTAGATTAGATAGTTTATTTATGCTTAACCTCTTGCCATGTTTGTGTTATATGCCATGCTTGAGTGAGATGCCATGTTAACAACCTTTGATCACCTTGTGTAGCTAAACAACTTGAACCTTTCTACATGTGCGGTGTCGTCGTCTGTGACGAATACTCCACTTAACCTGTTAGTAACCGCTCTCGACGGTAGGTGCGATGTCTCGTGTTGCCTTCTTGTTGATGCTTGCTCGTGTTTGCTTCATAGTAATAGATGCTTGCTCGTTGATTGCTTTCCAGTGTTTCCTTCCTGTGTGCCCTCGCGGTTACTCTTGGAGACGTTGCGACCTTGCGATCAAATACACCTTCGGAACCCGACTTATCAACAGGCAAGGACTATACATTACTTATGATCCATTCTATTTCAATCAGCGGTTTGCATGCTAGTCTAGGATAGGTTCGATGTTTGATCCTACCACATGTTTACAGCCTCTTTCAAACCGATACAGCCATGTCCCCTCCCAGCAAACCTTGTACTGCTATGTTACTATTGCTCGTTGCTCAGCCCCTGCTTGGTATGCATGCTTAGGATGCTACGATGTTACCCTGTTACTCCTTGGTTTGGGATATCACATTATTATATTGTTGTTGATGATATGATTATTATAATGTTGACTATACTCGACGAAGGATGGAAGGTCTAGGCTATCCCGCCCCGACGCTTTGTTCCATTCGAGTCACCTAGGATTCGAGTTCCGGGTATTGGTTTTAAGACTAAGCATGCCTAACCGCGTGTGGGATGCTATGGGGTACCCTTTTCTTACCTACCTAGCTTCAAACATTTCTAGAGGTGGCCCAAGCTGATTTACCATTTGAAAACCATGCATATATATCTGTCGGGTCGCTCCTAGCAGATGTCCTTTAAAACAACCCGGACCAGCGGAGACATGGTTTCCCTGTTGGTCCACCTTTGACCGGCGAGGTCCCGAGGCCTCACATGAGGCGTCTCGGTACCCAAACCCTGTTGAGACGGAAGAGTCCGATCTGAGAGTGCGGACGGCTTTTGGATTGGGTGTCGACTCCCCGGGGGCCACCCGGATTTGTTTGTTGTTAGCTAGAGGGACCTGTCGTTTTGGATCTCTTGGAACTAAATCATAAAATGGTTGCCTGTGATGGGTAGCAACTGAGAGAGATGGGCGTGCGTGCGGAGCCTTGTAATGGGCAGTTGGTACACCCCTGCAGGGTTAAATCTTTTCGAGAAACCGTTTCCACGGTTATGGACGACTTGAGACATACTCCTTGTTCATAGACAACAACAACTGAGATAATCATAATATAACTTGATCAACATGTGTGTGCCTTGACTGCTTCTTCTTCGTCGGGATGCGAAGAGGAGGACAAGGATAGGATAGGTGTTATGTTTGCGTAGTAGGTGGATAGCAGACTTGTTGGAGGCGATTCTTCATCGAATGCTTGACTTCTTATCTTACTCTTTAGATCGTTAGCCACTTCATAAATGCTAGTGCGGCAGCAACCTCACCACTTACCCCATCCTTACCGTAAACTACTAGTTGTCCTAGAATGACGAGTGATGAAGTCCTTGCTGGGTCAGTTGACCACTACAGTTGGATGCTGAGTACTTCTGTACTCATGATACTACCCCCAAACTCTTTTCAGGGTTCTTGATCGACAACAAGTATGGTGATCGACGTTTCACGTGAAGACTCGACGACGACTAGTTAGGCGGATCCCGATGGAGGGCCTGGACCCGTGTGGTTACGTGGATCGATGTTTTTCTCTTTTCCAGTAGGCATTTGATTGTAGTCTGTACCCAGACATGTACCTTCCGCTGTTGTATTGTATTTAAGGCAGTTGTATGCCGATTGTATGAGATGTTGTATCCTTGTATCTGTAATGTTGTGATATCATGTTGGAAATCCGGGGCATATGGCTATGTCATATGTTGCGGTGGGACCGATATGTGCTTCGTCCCCGGATCTGGATGGAAACATCTAGATCTGGAACAATACCGCATATCGGGCCTTACAACTTGGTATCAGAGCCATACCGACCGTAGGATCCCTTTTTCTGGCCGAAGTTGAGTCTAGACAAAAACTATTTTGTAGTTACTAAGTTAGTTATCGGAGAGTAGGAATCTTTTTACTCCTTACCTTTGCTCTGGTCAGGACAAGTGTTGTAAGTTTTTTTACTCTCGTCTTATCCCCTTCAAACTTGTAAGGCCCGATATGCGGTACTGTTCCAGATCTAGGTGTTTCCACCCAGATCCGGGGACGAAGCACATATCGGTCCCACCGCGACATATGACAAAGCCATATGCCCCGGATTTCCAACATGATATCACAACATTACAGATACAAGGATACAACATCTCATACAATCGGCATACAACTGCCTTAAATACAATATAACAGCGGAAGATACATGTCTGAGTACAGACTACAAGCAAATGCCTAGTGGAAAAGAGAAAACATCGATCCCATAACCACACGGGTCTAGGCCCTCCGCCGGGATCCGCCTAACTAGTCGTCGTCGAGTCTCCACGTAAAACGTCGATCACCATACCTGTTGTCGATCAAGAACCCTGAAAAGAGTTTGGGGGTAGTATCATGAGTACAGAGGTACTTAGCATCCAACTGTAGTGGTCATCTGACCCAGCAAGGACTTCATCACTCGTCATTCTAGGACAACTAGTAGTTTACGGTAAGGAAGGGGTAAGTGGTGAGGTTGCTGCCGCACTAGCATTTATGAAGTGGCTAACGATCTAGAGAGTAAGATAAGAAGCCAAGCATTCGATGAGGAATCGCCTCCAACAAGTCTGCTATCCACCTACTACGCAAACATAACACCTATCCTATCCTTGTCCTCCTCTTCGCATCCCGACGAAGAAGAAGCAGTCAAGGCACACACACGTTGATCAAGTTATGTTAAGATTATCTCAGTTGTTGTTGTCTATGAACAAGGAGTAGGTCCCAAGTCGTCCATAACCGTGGACACGGCATCTCGAAAAGATTTAATCCTGCAGGGGGGTACCAACTGCCCATTACAATGCTCTGCACGCACGCCCATCACTCTCAGTTGCTACCCATTATAGGCAACCATTTTATGATTTAGTTCCGAGAGATCCGAAACGACAGGTCCCTCTAACTAACAACGAACAAATCCGGGTGGCCCCCGGGGAGTCGACACCCAATCCAAAAGCTGGCCACGCTCTCGGATCGGACTCTTCCGTCTCAACAGGGTTTGGGTTACCGAGATGCCTCACATGAGACCTCGGGCCCTCGCCGGTCAAATGTGGACCAACAGGGAAAACTAAGTCCTCACTGGTCCGGGTTGTTTGAAAGGATGTCTGCCAGGAGCTACCCGACAGGCATATATGCATGGTTTTCAAATGGTAAATCAGCTTGGTCCACCTCTAGAAATGTTTGAAGCTAGGTAGGTAAGAAAAGGGGACCCCATAAAATCCCACACGCGGTTAGGCACGCTCAGTCTTAAAACCAATACCCAGAACTCGGATCCTAGGTGACTCGAATGGAACAAAGCGTCGGGGCGGGATAGCCTAGACCTTCCATCCTTCTTCGAGTATAGTCAACATTATAATAATCATATCATCAACAACAATATAATAATGTGATATCCCAAACCAAGGAGTAACAGGGTAACATCGTAGCATCCTAAGCATGCATACCAAGCAGGGGCTGAGCAACGAGAAATAGTAACATAGCAATACAAGGTTTGCTGGGAGGGGTCATGGCTGTATCGGTTTGAAAGAGGCGGTAAACATGTGGTAGGATCAAACATCGAACCTAACCTAGACTAGCATGCAAACCGCTGGTTGAAATAGAATGGATCATAAGTAATGTATAGTCCTTGCCTGTTGATAAGTTGGGTTCCGAAGGTGTAGTTGGTCGCGAGCTCGCATCGTCTCCGAGAGGTACCCGAGGAAGCACACAAGACGATAAACACTGGAAAACAATCAACGAGCAAGCATCTATTACTACGAAGCAAAAACGAGCAAGCATCATCAAGAAGCAACACGAGACATCGCACCTACCGTCGAGAGCGGTTAATAACAGTTTAAGTGGGGTATCGGTCACACACGACGAATACCGCACGTTTACGGTGGTTCAAGTTGCTTAGCTACAGGTGATCAACCAACAGTTATTAACATGGCAACTCAAGCAAGCATGACATAGCACACAAACAGGTCAAGAGGTGAAGCACAAGTAAACTATCTATGCTAGTCAATTTAAGTGAGGCACAACCTAAACATGGCATAACACTAAGTGCCGCACGACAATTAAATGATTTGGTACTGTTCTGCCCTAAACCATATTTTAGGTTTGTTAACAACAGCAAACAATAGCATAAACACAAAGTACACGAAAAAATAATCAAGTTACATATAAAGCACACTCCAAACGGAGTTACGGTTAAAAATATACAAGGAAAACAAGTTATGGGCACAAACTGCCAACATCAGGAAGCACACTTTAGAGCAATGCATAAACAGGTTAATCAATGCAAACATGCTCACAAATGACTTGCAATTAAAGTAGACATGGCAGGGAAGGCATGGCAAAAAGAATCATGCAAAAAGGCATCATAGATCAAAAGATATTAAGCAAACAACATGGCATCACAAAGTAGCAGACTTAGAGAAAAACGGAGGTGGCTGTCAAAAACAGCAGCACATTAACATCAGGATAGCTACTTTGGAGCAAGATTTAAACATGATGCAGCAAGAAATTATGGCATGTGAATGCATGAAACTGAAGTAGAAACAATGCTTAACAGGATGCAAAAGGAATCACTCCATTCCGACGTACGGTTGCGACCGTCGCCCGAAGTTTCAATAAAATAATAACAACAACACTTAACAGGAATTTGTAGCAGTTTAACGGCCTGATGCCCATTTTAGCACTCAATTACACAATCAAGATGAGCTCAAAAGCAAATGCTCACAAAAGATGAATTAAAGTACACGCAATTCTGAGCAACTTTCGTTTTGAGGGCACGTTCATCGGAGCTACGGTTTGCTTGCTATCGTCAACGCAAAACAGCATCAGCACACAGTTTTTATCAGACTTACAAAATCTGAAAAATGGAAAAAACAATAGAAAAAAAAGAAGCCGGGCCTCACCCAGCTGGGCTCGGCCCAAAGCGGCCTGGGGCGGTACTGGCCATGCGGATCTGGGTCGCTGGAGCTGGGCCGGTGGGGAGGCTGGCCATGGGCCAGGGCGTGCTGGGCCTGGGGCGCCTGGCTGCTGCGTGGGCTGGCCTGCTCGCCTGAGCTCGCTCCCGAGCGGGAGCACCAGCGGCGGCGGCAGCAGCCCCGGTGGCGGCGCCGGCCACCGGCGGCAGGCGGCGGGGCAGGCGGTGCAGGGGCCGGAAGGTGCGGCGAGGTGCGCCCCCGGGCGGCTTCCTCCGGGCAGGGTGGCGGCCGAGTGGCGGCCGAGCTCTCCTAGCTCGAGCCGACCATGGCTGGCGAGCGCCCCTGGAAGAGAGAGAGAGAGAGAGAGAGGTCGGGTCAGGGAGGGACAAGAGAGAGAGGAAGAAGAGAGAGGAGGGAGAGAAGGCCAGGGAGGAGAAGAGGAGAGGGGAGCCGCGGGAGGAGGGACGCCGGCGGCGGGCTGCTGCGGGCCGGCAGCGGCGGCTGGCTTGCCCGAGGGCATGGAGAGAAAGAGGAGAGAGGAGAGGGGTTGACGTGGCGCAACCGGGCGCTTCAGATCGCGCGATCCAACGGCCCGAAAATTCTGGGATCTGGAAGGCAAACTAGGCAAAGTGGAGGGGGTGGCTGCAAATTGTGGCTAGGAAAACCCTAAAAATGGGTGGGCGTGTGGTGGTCTTTATATAGCCCCGGTAGCTGGCAGTTTGCAAAAACATCCCGGTTTTTATCTCGCGCGCGCGGTGCTCACGTTTCTGACCGCCGGGGGTCCGCAGGACCTCCGATTCGGGTAAAACTTCAAACTGCGCGATCAGCGCGTCGAGCCGGAGGCGTTCACCTCGCGCTGGAACCATTCCGAGAACACTTTCCGGTGCGCTATAAAAATATCCCGTTTAATTATTAAACGGGGTTTTCGTTCCGTTGGCTGCGGCTGGTCTCGTGCGGCTTTTACGAAGGTGATCGGGCGAAACCCGGTGTCGCAAAGGTCGAGTGTCAGGGTGGCAAGGGTCGGTCTCCGTCCGATACGAGATAAGAGGGGGAAAATAATCGTCGATCGATAAATCGGAAATGCATACACCGCAAACAAATCAGACAAACAAACAATTCACACCGAAAACAATTTTTTTAATTTTTGTGAAAACTGGGCTGTTACAAAACTCTAGGATCTCGAGTGTGTGGAGTATCGGAACCGTTACAATGGTTGCTCGTAGCGTATTGTCTCAATTTCGATCTCGGGTTGGGAATTCCTGTATTACTTTTAGCTTCTCCGATTCCGGATAACATCTTGGTCGTCTGTTGACCTCATTCCACTTTCCTAGTATCCTCCCGATTTCAGTGAGAGTGTTTCCCTTGATCGTCGCTTTGAATTGTCGTTCTTCCTCTTGATCTCCAGATGGCTTCGTTCTTCGACGTCGACATGGAGCAGAGTCCCTTGTTGGTGGTGTTGAATAATCGTCGACTCTCTCTTCTTTCCCCCTTCCCCTCTCCCCCGGATCGTCCAGGATCTCGGGACGAGATCCCTTGTTGGTGGTGTTGTATTGTAACAGCCCAGATTTCACAAAAATTTAAAATTTTGTTTTCGGTGTAAATTGTTTGATTGTCTGATTTGTTTGCGGTGTTTGCATCCCCGATTTATTGATCGACGATTATTTTCCCCCCTCTTATCTCGTACCGGATGGAGACCGACCCTTGCCACCCTGACACTCGACCTGCGACACCGGGTTTCACCCGATCACCGTCGCGAAAACCGCACGAGACCAGCCGTAGCCAACGGAACGAAAAACCCCGTTTAATAAGTAAATGAGATATTTTTATAGCGCACTGGAAAGTGTTCTCGGAACGGTTCCAGCGCGAGGTGAACGTCGCCGGCTCGACGCGCTGATCGCGCAGTTCAAAGTTTTACCCGAATCAGAGGTCCTACGGACCCCCGGCGGTCAGAAACGTAAACACCGCGCGCGAGAGAGAAAAACCGAGGATGTTTTTGCAAACTGCCAGCCACCTGTGCTATATAAAGACCACCACACTCCCACCCTTCTCTAGGGTTTCCCTAGCACAAAATTTGCAGCCACCCCCCTCCACTTAGCCAGATTTGCCCAAATAGTCCCCTATTTTCGAAACCCTAGCACCCCATCAGATCTAGACCGTCAGATCTGGGATCTGACGGCCCAGATCTGGTCAACCTCCACCTCCAGCCTCCCAGGGCGCCCGGGCCTCGCAGGGCCGCCGCCGGGCCCAGCCGGGCCGAGGAGCGCCGCCGCCGCCCGAGTTCACCCGTGGAGAGCCGCAGCCGCGTCGCGTTCCAGCGGCCGCCGGCAGCAGCCCCGGCGAGCTCGCCTCCCTCCTCTCCTCTTTCCTCGCCTCTCCCTCTCGCCCTCACCTCCCTCTCCTCCTCACAGACCACAGCCGCCGCGGAGCTTCACCGCGTCGCCATGGACGGCCATGGTCGGAGCCCGCACCAGCCGCCGCGACGCCAAGGCCGACGACCTCGCCTCCAGGGAGCTGCCACCGCCAGGATCCTCCTCGTCGCGCCCCGTTTGGCCGCCCTCCGGCCTCCTTCGCCGCGCGTCACCTCACCGGCGACGGCCGCCGCCGCCGCTCGAGATCGAGCAGGAAGCCGGCCAGCCAGCCGCGAGTGGGCCGGCCTGCCCCGCATGGCGTAGGTCCAGCGCCCCCCCACGGCCTACGACCTCCCCCTCGCCTGGGCACTGGTCTGCTAATCCGTCGCCCACCTCGGCCTCTTGGGCCTGGCCCAACGGTGAGGCGCCCCTTTTTTATTTTTTATTTTTTCTTTATATTTTCTTTTTTTCTGTTGGCCTAGCCCATTGCTATATTGCGCCCATGAGCGGTAGATAGTATAGCTGCGCCTGGTTCTGTTTAGCCCGCCCATGAAGGAGTAGCGTGAAGTGCTGCAACAAGAGCCGGCACTGGATCCGGTTTGGCAATATCCTCCTCTGTGGTTGGCTTTACGGATAGATGCATGCGGACATCAAGGAAAATATTTGATGGGACCGACTTTCTCTTGGATCCGAGTCATGATGAGCATCTGCTGCTTCATTCTATCATCGATCAATGTCATCCGCCTGGTAGCCAGTAAAGTGGCCGGCTAACCAAGTGACTTCTCGTCTATAGGTTGCCATCACCGGGTCTTTGCAGTCCCACTTGCCTGATACTTGCTGAGAAACAAGATCAGTGTCACCAAAACAGTGGACCCAGCTGATGTTCATCCCTTTGTCGTAAGACATGCAACAAAGCTTCATATTCCGCTTCGTTGTTGATGCAAGTAAACTGCAACTGCAATACATAGCAGAATTGATCTCTTCAAGGGGAAGTAAGGACGACATCGGCTCCTGATCCTTCCAACTACCGGCTTCCATCGAAATGCATATTTATTAGCAAAAGAACAATTATATTTCCCCAAAATCTCTAAATATTTTTTAGCAAAAGAAAAGTTATATAAACCCTAAAAAAATCATATTTAACCAAAAAAAATCATATTTCCCAAAAACAAATCTAGTTTTCACATACAAATCATTTTTGTTCCAAGAAAAGAACGAAAATGGATTTTTTCCGGAGGAAAATGAATTTTGCAGGTTCTGTATAATTGATTTTTTCGGGGATGAAATAATTTTGTTCGGGAAATAATATATTTTTGGGGGTAAAAAATGTATTTTTGGGGGATTAAATTTTTTTTGGGGAAAATACTTTTCCAAGAATGAACATTTTTCTGGAAATTTTATGAGGTTAACATGTGGGTCCAATGTGATTTTTCTGAAAAAAACATTTGTTTTTGTAGGGACGGTCCTAATTTCTTTTTTTTTATTTTGTAGGAACTTGTATGCCATGTTAGACCTGATGGGTGGGTCAACGCTGTTATAATTACACTTAAAATTTAATCAATAGGTGACTAGGATTTTCTCGAACGGGCAACCAAAAAAGTGATGGTTTTCTAAAGAATTAGTAAGACACTTTTTTGCTATTTGCTCAAAAAATTTGGCGTGTTCCATGGCCGGTGGCACCAACTACCTGTGGTCCAAAATAAATCTGTAGCTTCTAAGAAAAACAGTTCGTATTTCCTCTCCTGATCTGAACCGGAACCAACCTTAACCACAAACATTTGCTCCTACTAGTCCAAACTGTAAAGTCTATTATAAAAGTTTATAAAATTCACTAGTACATACAATTTAATAAAGTTGCTTATGTTTAAAACTAAAGTTGCTTCGTTTAGCATCAAAGTTGCTCACTTTTTAAAATTCATCAAAACGTGCTCATATGGGATCTAGTTTTAAAGATCTCGCCGCAAGAAACCTAACGGTGAAAACGGATCTTCGTTTCGACGTTCGGTTCAAAAGTTATTGCTTTTTAAAGAAAAATGAGACGGAATAAAAAATGTGTCAGCACATGCATGCGCGTTAGTATTTTTTCCGCATACGCGAAAGCGGCTGTCGCTATCTACTCTGTTAAACACATGTGTGGACCCACACATGAAGAAATAAGGACCGGATGTGAACTGGGCTATGCATGAGAATTTGTCAGAAGTGGGTGTGCCCGGCTCAACAACGGAGCGCAGCTGCGCTTTCCAGATTTTAGGTACAATAATACAATAAACTAGTTGTTGAGGTAGTAAATACCAAGGAAGCTCACAAAAACCAAGCTATCTATCTATCTATCGATCTAGGACTTGGAAAATTCATCCAGAAACATTTGCTCCTTTCCTAGTCTAAACCCTAAACTGAATTGGTTCGTATTTCGTCTCCGGATCCGAATCGGAACCAACCCAATGCAAGCCATAAATAAATAAAGAGAAACTTGCTCGATTGATCTCTGAATTAATCCCGCTTGATCCATCCGGCCGCCGATTGACCAAGGGAGAAACGCTCTCAAGAAGAAGAAGATGAGGGAGAGGGACGAGAGGAGGCTGGAGGCGTCCTTGTGCCTTCCGGCGGACGCCATGGATCTCCTCCACTGCTCCTCCTCCGAGCTTCCTAATCCTATTCCTAGCTGGGTCCTCCTGGACTCGCTCGCCTACATGGTCCCCGGCGTCCGCAATCACACCACCGCCCAAACCCTCATGCCCGACGGCCGCACCACCATCCAAGTCACCTTTCTCGTCGCCGACCCCCCGCGCCGCTCCTACTGGTGCATCTCCTGCACAGCAGATTCTGACGACCATCAAGACCAAGACCAAGACCAAGACCTAGACCTAGACGACAACCCCCTGAGATTATTCGGCTGCGTCCCCGAGATCGTCTCCTCGGCAGAGCACCTCGCCCTCATACAGGTCGGCTTAACCACCTCCCGCTACTATCAGTGGTTCGTCTACAACGCCACAGGGCCATCACTCGTCCAGCTCCCTGACATCCTCCACCATCGAGCGTTGATGGGTCTCTATGGCATCGTTCCCTCCAGGTCCAGCAACAGCAACAACAATGGAGGCTTCCTCGTGGCTGCTCTAAGCGCCCGCTACGGCGACGAGGACGAGGACGAGGTGGAGAAGTACGACTATGACCTCATCCTCTTCAGCTCCACCACCTGGACCTGCGGCTGGACCCAGCAGCCGCTGCCGGTGGACTACGGGTGGACCAGGAAGCCCCACTGTCTGTCTCCCAACAAGGTGATCCCTCTCGGACACGGGCTGCTCGGCTGGGTCGATCTCTGGGAGGGCATCCTCGTCTGCGACGTCGCCAATGGCGCGGCCCGCTTCGTGCCCATGCCCAGGCCGCTGCCCGGCAACCAAGACCTCTACCGCCGGCATGATTCCCCTGCGCGCTCTCTGCGCGACGTCACCTTCGACTTGGACGACGGCCGTATCAGGTGTGTGGAGATTGAGCAGCTGGTGATGCCCAAGCCCAGAGCCGCCGGACTAGCGGCGGATCCCTCCAACCTGCTTCTGCTCTTCGATTCCCAGTCACCCATGGTGCCGGACAAGGACGAATTCGAGGCCGTCGGTTGGAGGCTCGTCACCTGGTTTAGGGAACTCAATTGGGGCCATTGGCAGAGAGGAACCATGCTCCATTCGGATCAACTACTCGGGAGTTGTTGTTTCTCATGGAAGGACCTGGAAACCCTCACCCCCCTTCTGTGCGCCGACCATGACCATTCCCTTTACCTCACGTCCGTGCTCAAAACCCGCTGCCCTGGGGACAAAACCTCTTGGATGCTCGCCATTGACATCAACACAAAGTCGCTGTCGCATCAGCCTACACCATTCTTTGCAGACAGAGACACACCCACTTATCCAAGCCACATCACATGCACACTCACCACATATCTATCATCTCCATCTCCATCTCCATCTCCGCGCTAAACAATTTTTTCTTGTTTCACCAACAACTCAAGGGAACAGACACACCTTTAACAGAGCTCATCCAGCCTTCATCAAGGAATAAAGAGTGCCATTTATTTTACTGTGGATAAATTCACTAAGCTCATATTTTAGTACGTACTGCCATATGTATAAACAGCTCTCTCAGATCATAAGCACCATATATTGTTTTGAACTCTTGTGCAGCTGCAGCGATGATTTTAGTGTGATGTTACTAGTGATGTTACTTCCACTATGCCTAGTCTAAGAATAAGCTTTCCATTATTAGTTGATCTCATGCACACATTCTTCTCACCACACATGCCGCCTCATCAAAGCTTCATTCTACATGCATGAAAATCTTCTCATCTATTATATTACGTCACTTATATTCAGTAAATATTTGTCACAATACAATAATAAAATATAACACATAACATGCAATTTTTTTATTTTTACTTTATTTATATTATTAATTTAACTCCTCATGTTACATACAATTAAATCATTAAAAATATATTGCAATTGATTCCCGCAGCAACGCGCGGGGTATTCTCTAGTATTTTTAGTTTTAGGTGCGGCCGTTTGCATGATTCATGTGGAGCCAGCTCTGCTACAACTGAGGAATGAGAAGATCAACAAAGGCCTCAAGCTTAGCCAAGGTTGGAAGAGCGACTGTCATTGGTTGGTTAAGTTTTGTGCATGCATATTCGCAAAAAGAAAAAAGAAGCTTTCTGCATGTCTAGGTCTCAATCGACTAAGACTTAACTAAGTCTCAGTCAAGTGATAGTACATGTAAAAAGAAAGAGATAAAAAAATTAAATTTATTTTGTGTACGGATCTCCACGCACAATCTTACGGATATAACATCGACTAAGACTTAGTTAAATCTCAATCGACTGAGATTTAGCAATCCCCTTCCTTACCTTGGGGCTCCATCTCCTCCACTGCCCTGTGTTCTCTTCTCCATCACCGTGCGAGCTCCCTCCACATAACCGGCCATTCCCGCAGTCAAGCTCCTCGCCCCGGTGCCTCCCAGCTGCTCTCCTCCTTGTGGTGGCTCAGGTGAGCACCGGTTCGCCGCTGTCGGCTGGTCCCTCTGCGTCTCTTGCAGGTGCATGTGCATGTGATTGTGAGAGAAAGAAAAGGAGTGTCGGCCCGCACCCGGAGATGGGTCTACTCTCAGGTGCTGTGGAATGGTGGGAGGAGTGGCAGCTGCGCATCCTTGCGCTCAGCAGCCTGTGTGTCCAGTTCCTCCTCTTCTTCACCCAATGGGTGCGTCGACTCCCCGTCCTACGCAGGCTGAGAGTGGTGGTGTGGTTGGCCTACATAGGAGGCGACGCTCTGGCCATCTATGCCCTTGCCACCCTCTTCAACCGCCATCAGCAGCGAGCATGGACGATGGGTGAGAGCAAGAGCAGCAGCGCCTTGGAGGTGCTATGGGCACCTCTTCTCCTCATCCACCTGGGCGGCCGCGAAACATTGAGCGCCTTCAGCCTGGAGGACAATGAGTTGTGGCTTCGACATGTCATAACTCTCTTGTCTCAGGTCACCGTCGGCTTGTACGTCTTCTGCAAGTGGTAGCTTGCATGTTCCGGAACGGGCCCTCCATTGCTTTCTGACGAGGCTAGCATCGCAGACCTCCTCGGAGTGGTGGATCAGTGGTAGGCCATAGACCAAGTTTTGTTGCGCCAACCTCTCAAGCCCGTCGAAGTGTTGGTGGTATAAACACTCGTGTCAGCGCCACGCTTCCTCATCGGCGTGCGCTGCGAGGCAGACATGCTTGATGAGCTGAAGATGGACGACGTGGAGGCAGTTGCGAGAGTGCGTCACCCTGTCCAAGATGCGGTGCTAGCGATCGTGCATTGTCATGATCTTTGTCCTCGACGTGCATTGGACGTTTGCTCTCATCGAGCCGCCCTATGGAGACAATGTTGCTCTTAGATGCGGGATCCTATACAAAATTAGTGAGTGCATGATGCTCCTCGCCGGTCGCAGCAAACAAGATGGTTCAACCCCCTTGGATCCCTATGAGCGAGCCATCCTCGAACCTGACCGAGCCATGGTTGCCCTTATCTACATTAGTTAATGTCGCCTCATCACTAGTCATATGATGTGACACACGTGCGTCGAGGTACCATGTCGCGTCCACATTCCCCGGAGAGCGCTAGGGATCCAAGCGAGCACGGGCCTCGTTGAGGAAGACGAACTCCTCGATGATTTCGGCGACCGAAGATTACGCTACCATGGCAACCTTTTTGCCCGTGTTGGTTGTGGCCGCCAATGAGACCTCCTTGATCATCAGTAGTCCCGGGTCAACATCCTCGCCATCTTGGCCTTGGGCTAGGAGACCTTGGACCTCATCACGTTTCTTCGTGTGTCAATCACGAGCCCAGTGGCCAAGGATGCCAAAGTAGTCGAGATTGTTGACGAGCCCGTTGTGTTGCATCGCGAGTCGTTGACTTTCTCGTCGGGCTTGAAATGGATATCCTTGAAGTCTAGGCGAAGACCCTGGGCCTTGGCCTCCCTCATGGCGGCCGATCCCATGCACATGGATTGGATGGCATCCCAAGCCTCCTTCTCCGTCTCCTTGGTGGAGAGGACAACGACCATCTCCAGGAGCACGACCTTCAGTGCCATGCGATCATCGTGGTAGTTAGCAATCCTCGGGTATTTCAGCAAACAGTAAAAAATTCATGAAGATACACACTGGAATTATTAGATTCATGATGAGACTCACTACTCGGCATAGAAGTATAGAACTAACAAATATGAAGTAATAATAAACTGCCAATATGATGCCCAAATCGGTAGAAACATGAAATGAATTAAAGAAAACTTGTTACTAGTATCACACCTTGTGGGTGACATATAACACCTCGAACTCGAAGCATGCATGCTTGATCTAGTGCTGAGACATCATGTATCTAGTGAGCGTGCAAGGGATGTGGGTTGGATCCTCGTGTGAGCTCCTCTGTGTGGAGAAAGGCATAGGCTGGTGTGGCAGCGACCTGGTCTTGGTATCAACGGCGAGCATCCAAGCGGTATTGTCGAGGCGGTCGCGCTTTTGCAGCACGGATATGAGGTAAACGAGGTCTTCGTTGTCGGCGCATAGAAGTGGCGAGCACGTTTCCAGGTCCTTCCACGACAAGGTCCCGACTTGATGGGAGTGGAGTATGGTCCCTCTGTGCCAATGGCTCCAGTTCAACGCCCTGTACCACTTGATGAGCCGCCAACCAACGGTCTCATAATCATCATCTTGGTCAAGAACCATGGGTGCCTCGGAATCGTGGAGAAGAAGCAATTTCGAGGGGTCTGTGTGCAGGAGCTCATGATCATATGCGTGTGTGTGCTTGGGCCTCACCAGCCGCTCGAGCTCCACACACCTGATGTGGCCGTGGCTGAAGGTGGCGTCACGCACCAGAGGTGCATAATAAGAGTCGTTTAGGTACTTTTGGTTGCGGGGCAGCGGCCTTGGCATGGGGACGAAGCGGGCCATGGCGTTGGAGGATGCCTTGGCAATGGCGCGGACGTCGCAGACGAGGATGCCCTCCCAGAGATCCACCCAGCCGAGCAGTCCGTCTCCGAGAGCGATCACCTTGCTGGGAGTGAAACATTTGGTCTTCCTGGTTCGGCCGTAGTCCACCGATAGCAGGTGTTGTGTCCAGGTGCAGGTGGTGGAGGCGAAAAGGTGGAGGTGGAACTGAGGTGGATGGTCATAGCTGCCGGGAGTGAGAGCGGCCAGGATGAATTCATTGTCGCCATTGTCATTGTCATTGTCATTGTCATTGTGATGAGGGTGAGGGTGAGGGTGAGGGGAGGAGGGCACGAGGCCATAGGGCTCACGATGTTCAGTAGAGTGTCCAAGGTCGTGGATTTTCGGGATGAGGACGAGCGATCCGGCGCCGGCGGCGGTGGCAGAGTAGACAAAGTACTGCCTACGGTGGTGGGTGTTGACGTCCACCTCGATGAGGGCCAGGTGGTCCGCCGTGGCCAGGATCTTGGGGGTGCACTCGAAGGCGGGGGCGGGGCCTTGGTCTTCTTCTTCTTCTTGGTCGAGTTCTTCTTCTTCTTGGGGGAAGAGGAGGCATACAGTCCAGTAGGATCGGCGCGGCGGGGGGGCGATGAGGAAGGTGATCTGAATGGTGGTGTGGCCGTCGTGCGTGAGGGCTCGCACGGTGGTGTGGTTGGGCTCAGCGGCGACCATGTAGGCGATGGATTCGAGGAGGACCCAGTTGGGAAGCTTCATCTTCATCTCCATCTCCATGGTAGGAGCTTGAGGTAGGAGGAGGGCGTCGGCGGGGAGACACACGGAGTCGCGTGAGATGAGGTCATTCAATATTTTCGTCCTGCACGACATCCTCCACCCTAGACTAGCTCTTGATCTTCACCTTGAGGATGGATGGATGGATGGATAGGTTTGGGGATTTGAAGATGATGACGATGAAGAATGTGTCACCGATCTGATCTAATTGATCTGATCTTGAAGACGGGTGGATCGATTTGGCCGGCCCCATCGAGTATATATACCCGGTCCGATTCCAATCAGAAAAGGGATCGCCGGCCAGCCGGAGTCGGTTTCGATTTGATTCGATTCATAAGAGCGAGCAAGCAAGGATGGATGTGAAAGCACAGATTCAGCAAGGAAACCGACCTCTCTTCGTTTCCGATCCATTCAAACCGACGTTTGCGTTGTTTCCTTTCCTTAAATAAAATGTTTTTGGTGTAGCGGCCTATTGCTAATGAGTCTGTTCGCTCCTCTCGGTCACTAGTACTACAGTATTATTTTGGGAAAACGTCCCCTCAACCGATCTTGCCGCAAACGTCCGTCGCCTTCGTAACCAATTGAATCACTCTTTTTGCAACTGATCTTTTGTTGCAAAGGAGACTTTGCAACCGGCGTCGCAACTTTGTTTTACAAGTGGTTGGGGAAAAAGGCGTTGATTTTTTATGTAGAAAAAAATGTTTTATAGGCTTTGCAACAAAGGTCCTGTTATAATGGCCCGAATACAACAAAATCCCTGTTACAAAGCGATGATTGCATTGCATGCAATGATTTAGTGTAAAAGATACTGTGCTTTGCAACATAGACTTTATTGTAATGCCATGAACGCAACAGAAACTATGTTGCAAAGTCGATGCACTCATGCCGAGTGATCAGATGACTCTAGTGACGCCCATAGGATAGCTAAGGAGGCAGCGGGAAATCCGTAGATGCCGATCGACGGACGCGTAGCGTCGCCCTATTATTCTTCACCACATTTTGTATGAAGTGGTAATGATTATTATTTCTCAGTATGCGGACGCGTATCATCGCTCTATTATTTCTCACCACATTTTATATCAAGTAGTCATGGTTATTATTTCTCACCATTTTTTTAAGAAAAAAACAACATCACCAGCTCTGTTTTTGCATTATACAAGAATAGAGAGCACAAGTAACACCACCTAACAGTACACCTATATTGTTATTTTATAAGTCTACTAGACGAGCCTTCAGATTGTCTACTCACAAAGCTTATGGACTATGTAATACCATTTTGATTTTAATAAAGCTAAGGAGGTACTTCTTTCGTTGTATTTTGTCCATTACCTGTTTACGGTGTAAAGGAAACAAAATCTACCTAGGTCTTGTTAACTTCACATTGTAATCGCCCCCCTAAACAGATCCAATCCAACTATTAATCGATACCGCACAACCAACACTAGTAATCGTGTTACCATCGAGCTCTCCTCTTCCCCTCGAGCCCTCCTCCTCGTCCAGCACCGTCGCTTACCCATTCCCCTTCTAGTCCAACATTGTCGACTCCCTGCCCCTTCTAATCTCCCTCAGTTTCCAATATGTCCTCTCCTCCTTGTCCAACACCATCATATGCCATCTTGCTAGGGGATCAGAAATTGGAATCTTCGCTCTAACCCTCAGGTCTCTTCCCCTGGTATAGCCATCTTTATCCACGTCTACCTTGACCACCTTGCCCAGCCAATTGCCAAGAGGTGAACCAAACTCTTCCGTCCTCTTGTCAATTGGGAGATCCTTTACCCTAACCCACATCTCCACTGTATCAAACACCATCTTCGACGGTCTGGTTCGTCCATCATATTCCTTCAGAATCAACAATTTGAGATCAAACTGCCACGGGCCATTATATGTCACATGATTATAGTCCCCTTCACCTCCAAGATGAACAAGAAACAAATTTCTTCCCAGCTCCTTTAAATTCGCCATATTGTGTAGCCCCCATGCCCGCTGCATCGTCCTCTCCAGAGCTCCCAAGTTTAGGGCTTGGGATGAACACACTTTTCCTACTAAGGACCATCTCCTAGCCACCGGCATCGCCGGATTAGGGTTAACAAACACCAGTCCCTCGGCCTCTTTCTCCGTCAGCGCCATCCCTCCCATCTGTGTTCTGGCCACCACAGGTGAGTTGCCCCCTCCTGGAGACTTGCTTGGAGTCGGCGTCTGTGAAGCCCTCCCCTGTGATCCTGTTTCCGAGGCTGATTCTTTTGCACCCGATCTCCCGCTTCTTTCACCTCCCCGTTCCGCCTGCCGCCGAACAGGAGAGAGAATCGCCATGACTCGATCTGTGTCTGGGAGCGCAGTCGCTACCTAGTTCACCACCGGAACCCTAGCACCTTCGTCGAGAGCCCAAACCCTAGTTGCCTAGATGCGATCGCCAAGCAATCACCTTCCGCCGCCAGAGCGTTTTCTCAACAGGTGGACCCTGTGTTAGCCCACCATACCATGATCTGGGAGAGCACCATGACATACAAAGATGCTTTTCGAGCCGATGAACTGAGTCGCCGCAAGCGACGAGACCGACACAATATGTAGCAAGAGAGTGAGTCCCATCCCCCATAGAAATTAGGGAGGGTGTGTGTGTTTAGATTTAGTTATAAATTTATGTAAACGATACGAGTATGTGTAGGGTTTTCGATGTGCTATACTGCTACATATAGGTCTTATAAACTTAGTGCAAAGTATAGAATATTTTGTGAATGAAAATTTATCAGAATGCATGACTAACTAGATGGCAATCGACGGAGAGCGGGGGTTGTAATTTACTGTACTAGCTAGCCTCAAATCGAGTTGCTTGTCCATCCTAATTCTTCTACTACTACTATACAGTACTAGGGAGTATTTTTCTAGCTACTGATCTGATCTATCCATGCATCTATTTTAAGTGTCATTTTTCATTTGAAGATGTCGTCGTCGTCGTCGGGGTGGGATTGGGATTTGGATTTGGATTGCTGCTGCTTCAGCTTCCATGTCCTCATCCGGCGGTGCAGCTTGTGCTGCTGCAGCACCAGCACCGACGCGCAGCACCCGGCGAAGTCGTCCGACGCCAGCAGCTCCCCCACGGCGCCCAGCTCCGGGCACTCCTCCTCCTCCAGACCGGCCATGCCCCGCGTCATCGCCGTCCGCGTCTCGCCGTCGCCGTCGCCATCGCCGCCGCCCCTTCCCACCACGAACAGCGAGAACTCCCCCACCATGCCGCTCAGCGACTCCAGCGTCTCCACCCCGTTGCTCACGTACCGCTCCGTGTACGACACGTGCCCCGGCGACACGAACCGCGCCCGCACCTCCGCCATGAACTCCTCGTCCTCCGCCTCCTCCTCCGACATCCCAGTCGTCGTCGTCGTCCGCTCCTCCCCCGGCAGCAGGAACCGCGACACCGACACGCTCACCGACGGGTGCACCGACAGCCGCGTCGCGTACGCCACCGCCTCCCGGTCGTCCGCCCCGCCCAGGAACACCGCCACCACCTGGTGCTGCACCTCTTCCTCCTGCCCGCTCTCCTCCTCAAGGTCGCGCGATAAGGAGGAGATGGGCCGGGGGCCGGGCAGGCGGCGCTCCACGAGGATCCCCACGGTGCACGGCGCGCGCTGCAGGATGCGCTGGTTCAGCTGGCTCCGCCCGTCGCTGTCGCGCCGCGACACCATGCGCCCGTCGTAGCGCTGCTCCTTGTGGAACGGCACGATGGCCAGCGACGCCCGCGCGTCCTCCACGCCGTTGCGCACGTCCGCGTCCATGGTCGCAAGGCTGGAGATGGCCGTCATCTGCCGCACCGGCACGCCGGCGGCGAACCCGTGCACGGCCGCCGTCACCTGGTCCATCTCCCACGAGTGGCCCCACTGCCCGTCGTCCTCGTCCTTGTACGACGCCTCCTCCTTGTATTTGTAGAGGTGCGTGATGGCGTACTTGCGCGCCGTCATCAGCTCCACCAGGTGCAGCAGGTACACGGCCACCGGCGCGCCGCTGCCCTTGGACAGCTCCGCCAGCGTCAGCATGGCGTGCACGCCGCCGGCGCCGTGCACGCACACCAGCACCCGCAGCTCCTGCTCCACCCGAAGGTCCTGCAGGCAGTGCGACCGGTACTTGAACGCGCGCCGCTGCTGCCGGACGATGGCCGCCGACGCCGGCCCGGCCATGAAGGTGTTGATGATGGAGGAGACGAGCAGCACCACCTGCGCCGTCTCGCCCCACACGTTGCTCTTGTCCGCGAAGTTGATGGCCAGGATGTCCGAGTAGCCCTTGACGTTGAGCAGCAACCCCAGCACCAGCGCCTCCCTCGCCGGGATGCCCAGCCACCGCCCCACCAGCACCGTGCCGCCCACCTTCCCGGCGGAGCTCACCGCCGTCGTGAAGAAGACGGCGAAGGTGAACTGGGTGCCGCTGAAGCGCCCGGTCTCCGCGAAGTCGAGCCTGGCGCCGATGGCGCCGAAGCACAGCGGCATCACGATCTGGTGAACCGGGTAGGTGAGGCGGTCGACGAGCGTGCGCGCCAGCGGCCCGTCGCGAGGCACGGCGAGGCCGATGAGGAAGGCGGACATGGAGGCGCTGTACCCCATGTACTGCACCGTCAGGGAGAGGCCGACGATGAGCACAAGCATGGCCACCAGCTCGTACTTGCTGATGTACCGCCGGCCACGCTTGAGCCAGTTGATGAGCCTGGCCGCCCGCACCGCCACGAAGACGGCGACGCACACCACCAGCGCCATCCACAGGAAGAGGAGGAGCTGCGCGGAGGCGTTGGGCACGCGCGACGACGGGAGGGGCTTTCCGTCGTGGCCGAAGATGGTGGGGTTGACCACCATCATGCTGATGGCGGTGAGGCTGGCGATGTCGGTGGCGAATGCGGCGCCGATGGCGAGCTGGCCGGTCTCGGAGGTGGTGAGCTTGAGCTCGGTGACGATGCGGATGAGCACCGGGGAGGCGGTGCTGGTGAGCACGAGCATGAAGAGCGCGGTGGAGGCGTAGAGCTTGTCGGGGAAGAAGGTCCCCGTCCCCGGGTGGAGCATGCCGTAGAAGAATGGCCCCGCGGCGACGGCGAGGAGGATGCTGATGGCGGAGCCGCCGCAGGCGAGCAGGAGGGATCGGCGCAGGTTGTGGCGGAGGTAGCGCAGGTCCATCTCCAGGCCGATGAAGAACATGAAGATGATGCGGAGGTAGTAGATGGTGTCGCCCAGCGCGCTGCCGGCGTCGTGCACGCCGAGGCGGCGCAGGTCGACGGCGCGGCCCAGGAAGGTGGGGCCAACGACGACGCCGGCCAGGATGTGGGAGATGATGCTGGGCTGGCCGAGGCGGCGGAGGAAGGTGTGGAAGAGGCCGGAGAGGAGGAGGACGGTGGCCATGAGGCCGTTGATCACCATCATGCCGCCCATGAAGTAGTCGCCCTGCACCACGTCGCCGCACTCGTCGCCGGACTCCATTAATTCTTGTTACTCGTCGCCGGATGGATGGGTATGCATGGATCGATGTGATGAGGTGGTGGTGGTGGCCGGCCGGCCGGCCAAGCTCCCTCCGGCGACGAGCTTGACGATTAATTACTATTTTTGGATTGGATGGATGGCACGGACGTGACGTATCACTAGTGTGCATGCATGCATGCTCTCCTCCTCCGTCCATCATTGATAGTAAGTATAATAGAGAAAGAAAAAAAGTTGATAAATCTCATGGCGAGCGAGCAAGCCAGTTTCTCCTATTTTGAGTGTATCATCTTCGATGGCTTAAGGTTAAAATGTTGTGAAAACAGAAGAGAAACTCAAGCTATATATATTTCACTCAAAATAGAGACATTTATCTCTCTCTCTCTCTCTCTCTCTCTCTCTCTCTCTCTCTCTCTCTCTCTCTCTCTCTCTCTCTCTCTCTCTCTCTCAAGTAGATAAACATTTTCCTTCATTTACTGCTCACTAACATGAGCGAATGAGACCTTCAACACGATCGCTAATGGGGGACCCACAAGGCAGTAATCGACGTGGGTAAAGATACCCTTATACGGGATACCGTACGTCAGATCGGCTTTTAATTACGTTGGTGTTGTATTTTAATTGTTTGTTTCACTTTTATCAGTTAGAGACGATATATTTGAACTGTTTTGCACGTAACATAAAAACTACTACCTCTGTCCATAATGTAGTAATATTTTTGAGCTAGACTAGTTTGAAAAACGATATTACCTCCGATCCATATTAATGGACTCAACTTTGTCTATATTTGTATGTATCTAATTAAGGATTTAGACTATATGCATGTGTATCTAGACAAACTTAAGTCCATTAATATGGATCGGAGGAAGTACTACATTATGGGACGGAGGGAGTAACATACATGTGCCACATTCATTGAGACTGGATCCAAACGCAACACATAGCAGCTATCCACTCTGTTGCATGTGGGTAGCGGGCCCCAACACAGTTGGTAGGTTTTGGGATTGCGGGCGGATGATCGCTCTGTGAGAAAGTGATGCTGGTCTCGGCGCCGCTCAGTTGGTAGGTTTCAGTTATCTTTAGGTCCTCGGCTGCTTCGGCATGCAAGGTGTAGGCATCTTGATTTGCTTTCGAGGGTCTTCCTTCTTGGATCATGCAGATTCGTCCATGGAACGTGGGGTGTTGCTCTTCTGTACTTGGTGCAGGCGACTGAGTGCTTTTCCGAGTGCGTTTGGCTTCGCGCTTCTCCTTGAGGCTGTTGGAGAGTTCGGTGAATAGGCGACAATCTCCTAGTGCGTGGCTTGCTTTAAGATGTCCTCGACTGTCTTCAAAACAGTGGATCGCGCAAGGTCCTTTCAGTTGCTCTTTTGCTGTGAGTTTGCTGGAGCCGGCGTGCCTTCTTCTCCTTGAGATTTGAAAGCTCTGCGAGGGGTCTTCTGCTCGGTTGTGGAATCGTGGGTCGAGTTCTATCCCGTCGATGAGTGATTGGTTCCGGATGAAGTTGGTGAATTCGTCTGGCCTTTGATCCGGGTCGTAGTAGTCTCCAGTCTGGGTTTCGGAGTCGCTGTTTTGGTGTGTGGTGGGAGTCCGGGTGGTGGCGGGTCGTCGACTGGTGGGCGAGTCATCGGTCACGCGCCGCGACTCTTCGAGTGGGGTTTTCGAGTAGAGCCCTCGTGCTTGTCTTCTGGGTCGTCGAGTTCTTCTCCGTCGGCGATGGATCTGACAGTCGTTGAGGTGCTGGACTTGGTTCAGCTGCAGGCTGGGTGATCCTGATGGGGCGATGGAGATGCTTGCAGTGAACTTGAATTTCTCGAGCGGGCTAGATCTGACTCTAGTCCTCGAGTCTTGGTCTGTTGAGGGCGGGACCGTCGAGATCGTGATTCCAACCTGTGTGTATTCCCACAGACGGCGCCAATTGACGGGGATCAGCCCCGGCAAATCCCATGGTCAGGGACCCTGGGTTAGTCATAGAGATGGCACAGGTCGGACGATACTCGTCGGCTAATAGGAGAAACACTTCCTGCTCGATATTATCACGTGAGGGGGCGATTACAGTGGAGGCCAAGGCGAGTTCTCGCAAGGCTGGGATGAGTGGATGCATATTGAGTTGATCTGGACGTCTCCCTTCCCAGCCTTTATATACTAGGCTAGGTCTCAGGGAGTCCGTGCTAGGCTACAGAGGATGGTTTCCTAGTTCTAGTCTTGCCTTGTACGCCAAGTTGCACCTTCCATGTTAGTCGCGGATTCCTACGTCGGTGCCTGGTTGGGCCAATCGTGGGCTTGTCGCAACTTCCCAGCGGGCCTTCTATCTTTATACGCACCAGGTAGCCTTATATGCAGGAGTCGTGGGGTCACCCCCTCGTCAGCGAGTGACTATGATGAGGAGACTTTAGTCCTCATTGCTAATGAGGAACAGGGTGCCCATGATGATGCTCATGATATAGACTATATGGCTCCTGATGATGCGGATAAATATGCTAGTTTGGTTGCTCAACGTGTGTTAAGTGTGCAGGTAACGAAGGCCGAGCAAAACTAGAGGCACCGCATAATTTGTTCCACACAAAAGGAGTGGTGAAAGAACGTTCGGTTCGCATCATTATTGACGGAGGGAGTTGCAACAACTTGGCTAGCATGGAGTTGATGGAGAAGCTATCTCTCACCACAAGACCACACCCCATCCGTACTATATTCAGTGGTTTAATAATAGTGGTAAGATTAAGGTAACGCGTTCTGTTCGTGTGCACTTTACCATTGCTGCATATGCTGATTATGTTGATTGTGATGTGGTACCCATGCAAGCATGCTCTCTTTACTTGGTAGACCATGGCAATTTGATAGAAATGTTATACACCATGGTAGGACAAATCAGTTTACTCTGGTTCATCAGGATAAAAATATTGCTTTACTTCCTATGTCTCCTGAACAAATTGTGAAACATGATCTTGCTAGAGCTAGTATAGCTAAACAGGAGAAAAATAAGAGTGAAAATGAGATAACATCTAAAAATTTTGAGCAACATCATAAGACTAATAGCAAATCTTCACCTGCTGTCTCTAGTGAAATTAAATTGACTAGTCCAACTTTGCTTGCTACTAAGATTGATATTTCGGATTTGGATGTTAGTCAATATGTGTGATATGCTTTTGTGTGCAAAGAAGCTTCGTTTTCAGGAATTGCCTCCTTTTTTGTCTCATGTTTTCACTGACCTTTTGCAGGAGTTTATTGACGTCTTTCCACAAGACGTACCGCCGAGATTACCACCTATTCGAGGGATTGAGCATCAGATTGACTTAATTCCCGGTGCTTCACTGCCCAACCATGCGCCATACCGTACTAATCCGGAGGAGACGAAGGAGATTCAACGTCAAGTACAAGAGCTACTCGGCAAAGGTTATATACGCGAATCCCTTAGTCTTTGTGATGTTCCTGTTATATTAGTGCCAAAAAAGGATGGAACGTGGCGTAGTGTGTTGATTGTAGAGCTATTAATAATATTACTATTCGTTATCGTCATCCTATTCCTAGGTTAGATGATATGTTGATGAATTAAGTGTCTCTACCATGTTTTCCAAAGTTGATTTGTGTAGTGGATACCATCAAATTCGCATGAAATGAGGAGATGAATGGAAAACAACATTTAAAACTAAGTTTGGACTATATGAGTGGTTAGTCATGCCTTTTTGGTTAACTAATGCACCTAGCACTTTCATGAGATTAATGAACGAAGTTTTACGTGCTTTCATTGGACGATTTGTGGTAGTCTATTTTGATGATATACTGATTTATAGCAAGTCTTTGGAGGAACATTTGGATCATTTACGTGCTGTTTTTATTGCTCCACGTAATGCACGTTTGTTTGGTAACCTTAGGCATGCAAATTTGGAACCTAAAGGGTACCCTGGGAACCTACTTAGTTCAAAATCTCATTTCTAAAATCTTAGTTCATTTGATTGAACTAAGTAGGTTCATTTCTAAAATCTTAGTTCATTTGATTGAACTAAGTAGGTTCACAGGGTACCCTGTAGGTTCCAAACCTGCATCCTTAGTCAATCCTAAGAGCACCGGGGTCGCGAAGAGTGGCGAGCCAGACGACCGCGTCTTCATCGTTCTTCATCCTTCCTTTCCGGAGGATAGCATCCTCTCGGCAGCAAGCAAGGGCACGGGCGGGGGAGGGGGCCTGCTCGTTGAAGACAATCGAGTTTCGATGCTTCCAAATGTGCCAACAACATAGCAGTATAAACATCGCGGGGAAGGCCAGACCCACGTCAGGGGAGGCATCGAGGGTATGGAGGGTACTGATGGCTTCTCGCCCCTCGTTGGTTACCCCAAGTGGAAGGTTTGAGATGCAGTGCATCAGCAAGTTTCCCTTGGTGAAGATACCAAGGTTATCGAACCAGTAGGACTCAAGAGATACAAGTAGGTGGCAACATCGCCAGAAATTGCTTCCTGACTAGGGCGTTGTCGTGGACCTGCACACAACAACAAATAACTTTGCTCCCAACAAGTACAGAGAAGTTGTCAATTCCTCCGGCCTTGTCGTTTACAAAGGATCAACGCAAGAGATAAAAGGTGCAAAGGAAAGTAAAAGCTGAAAGTAAATTGAGGGTGTAAACAATAATGTGAAGATGGACCGGGGTCCCATGATTTTCACTAGTGACGTCTCTCTCCCAAAAGACGATAAAAGTGCTAGCGAGGTAAACAAATCACAGTTGGGCAATTGACAGGATTATGAAGGCACCGCAATGCTAACTATGCTGCAAAGAAAGGAAGGGCTCAAAAGCAATGGGCAGTACGCCAAGGTAAGTAGACCGAAATCCATCTGCATCTACTACGAATCATCCACCTTGAGATATCTATCCAGAACATCTCGCTGGTATTAAGTTGTGAATCCCACCCAAAGTGTAAACTCAAAGCAACAGACAACTGCATTAAAAGAACTTTGCGTAAAGTAAACAATCCTTGCACCCACAGGTACAAGCACCGTTGTTTTATCCCTAGTGGCAACAACACATCCCCTAGTCTCATGTTTCTGTCACTCAAGTTAGACATCAAGGGGTTGAACCCACAATCGAGCATAACGCTCTCTCTTGGAGTTGCAAATAAAATACTTGGCCAAAGCAAATACCGCAACGGAGAATATGCAAGAATTCACTCAAGAACAAAATATAAAAGAGAAGAACCAAATATATTACTCATCACAATCTGAACATAGTCTCATAATCCATCAGATCCCAACAAACTTAGCATAGCAACAACAGAAATTACATAGATGCCTCGATCATGTGAGGCAGCTCATGAGGACTCGAAAGTAGAAGCACAAAGGGGGAGAGATTCATCACATAGCTACTGGTCACGGACCCATGGTCCAAGGGGGACTACTCACGGTACATACGGGAGGCGTCCATGGCTATGGATGGTCTCCCGGAGGTGGTTCCTCCTCCCGGCAGGGTGACGGGGCAGCTTCTCCAGGCAGCCCCGATCTTGAAACGGCGGCGGCGGCGGTACAGAGGGGAGTTCGCGAGAAAGAGATCGATATTAGGGGTTTCCACCCCGAGGGGTAAATATAGGCGAAGGGGGGCATCGAGGGGACCCACGAGGCAGTCTGAAGGGTCCCTCGCGCGGCCCAGGGTGGGGCCGCGCCACCTGCCCTCCTGGCTGCCTGGTGGTGGCCCCCCTTTCCTCTCTTGGTGATTCCGGAAGCTTCTGTTGCGCTGATTTTTATATATTTTTCCCGGAATTTTTGGAGCACTTTTAATGGACGGAAAACCTGAAATACAAAAACAACAGAAAACAGAAACTGTCAACTGGGTGCACTGAGTTAATAGGTTAGTCCAAATAGGTTCAAAAGTGTATGAAAGTTCAAGCAAAACATGGCAAAGTCACACAAAACATGCATGGAGCAAGCAGAAATTATAGATACGTTTGGGACGTATCAGGTACTCACTTCCTGGCCGCCAAGCGTCGCGCTCATGCCGACCGAGGCCCATACAGAGCGAGCAAAGGGGCACCCAAAAACCATGTAATCGGCCGTCTCCAGAGGGATGCCGCATACCGCAGACCCCGCCTCGGCAGCCTCAATGATGTTTTTGCGAAGAAGGACGTCGCGAGTGTGGATCCTCCGCTGCACCAGTAACAACCGAAGAACTTAACCCTAGAAGGCGCGCAGGCCCCCCTAGAGGAAGCCATGCTGTGGCGAGCAGACGCCGCCAAAGCGGTCCAGGGGGCACACCGCCCGGGTAGACATCGCGTCGCCCTTCTTACCGCACAACGGCAACGTCCTCGAGTCCCGCTCAGGGGCCGCCGGCGCAAGCTGAAGGAGATGTTGGACCTCCCACAGCTCGACAGCACCGACATGGGTCAGTCGCGGCACCAGGTTGTTTCGGACCCCTCGCTCGTGGGCGACGGGGACTGTGACCTCCACGTCCACCGAGTGGGAGAGAAAGGCGGGAAAGGCGGTCGCAAGGGTTTCATTCTTATTTTGTGTTTCAATCAAAGGAGAGGAGAAGAGTGGGGGCCATTCAGTGCAGATGGTTTGTGTGGTGTGGACTTTTATCCACTTTGCTTTGCCCCCGATACCCTCCCTCCCTCCCCGTCACGGCGGAGAACCCAAGCCGCACCACCTCCCGCCGCCGCCGCCGACGCCATGCCGCCGTCCCTCCTACTCCCCGCCTCCTCTAGTCTAAGGCTACCCCCTCCGCAGACGTGCTGGTCCACGCCCCCTCTCGTATCCTTCCCTGCGCGCCGCAACCGCCCCGCTGGCCTCCGCCTCGCCGCCGCCGCTGCCGCGGGGCCCAACGGCGCCAACGGTGCCGCCTCTCCCGGGGACGGCGGCGCCAACAACCTGGTAACTACCTTACCCCACTCCCTCCTGCTGATCCCATTCACCTCATTGCACTGTCCCTAGCTAGTTTCAAATCGGCAAGGGGAAAACTAACTTTTGATATATCACGTCGATTTGCACTTATTGTCTTGGTATACTATTGAAATCAATCAATCCTTGTCATAAGCTTCAACACACAACAATTTTCCTTCCTACTTAGATTTAGGATTTTGATATAGAGCGAACATGTGCTCTGAGGCATGGCAAGCGCGAACCATTTTATGGCAATCGCTGTTGACGGGAGATGGTAATTGTAGTGCAAAACCATGATTTTTGTTTGCGAAATCAAAACCATGATTCTTGATGGAGCAACTGCCCTGCTGCCTCGCATTGTTGTTAATTGCGTCCATCCGCTCACTTAGGGCGTGTTCGGCAACAGCCCAGCTTCTAGCTTCTCTAAACTCCACCGTGGAGAGGCACCGAACACTCTAACTCTGCGGAGCTAGATCCGAGAAGCCAGCCCAAATTGGTGTACAAAACGCGGAGCACCTCTTCCGGAAATCCTCGGAGCAGTGGAAAATTACGGAGAATTGCCACCGCCGAGTCAAGAAAAAACGCTTCGCCCCCCTCTCTCTCTTCTCTCGTCACCCTCTCTCTCTCTATTCTCTGTCTCCAACCAGATCGGCCGCCGCCACCACGTGAGCTCCACCCCATCGCCGCCGGAATCCTCTTCTCCGGCCAGAAATTTGTCCCCAACCAGATCGACCTCCGCCACCACGCGAGCTCCACCCCACCGCCGCCGGAATCCTCTCCTCCGGCCAGAAATTTGCCGCCGCTCCCTGCATCTCCGTCGCGCGCAGCAGCGGCTGTCGCCGGCATTCTCCTCAACTCCACAGCCGGATCCTCCCGTCCCCGTCCTCCCCGTCCCGGTCCTCCGTCCCTCAGGCAGCAGCCGAACAGGCCCAGACGTCCCTGTCCTCCGTCCCTCAAGCAGAAGCCGAACAGGCCCAGACGAATGAGAAGCAGTGCCGAACGTTTTCTGCTCCACCCAGGAAGCTGGCGACAAGTTCAGAAGCTGAATCTGCAGAGTTTTGAGAAGCTAGAGAGTTAACGAACACGCCCTTAGCAGGATTTATTAGAACCTTAATTTGTTGTTGTTGGCTGCATTGGAGTCAACTCAAGCGTTTTAACTGACTGAATAATATTTACGCCCATTCACCCTCATTGCAACTGCTCACTGTTAAAGTTATGAAAGATTACAATACATATATGGATATAAGTTTGGTCCTCAACCGTACCCCATGTCCCTTGCAATACTGATAAATGGAAATGATGCTAAGTCTTCCTCTGGAACCATATAGCTAGCGTCTAGCTGTGTTTAAATCCATGCTTATGTGCTCTTTTGATCCTTGCAGCCGAAAAACCGGAGGGATATTCTCCTGGAATACGTAAAAGGTGTCCAACCAGAGTTTATGGAGCTCTTTGTAAAAAGAGCCCCAACACAGGTTCTTTTATCCCCTATTTCTTACTTGTCCCGCCAGTGCGCGGTTTTCACAACCTGTTTGCTTGCAGTCCAGAAAGCCTTTGTATGCTGACATTACCTGCATTCTTTTCTCCTCAAAGGTTGTTGATGCCATGCGTCATACAGTAACTAATATGATTGGGACTCTTCCACCACAATTTTTTGCTGTAACTGTCACGACGGTAATGCAATATCATGTGTCAAGTTCATCATGTTTGTTTTTCTTCTAGGGCAATTATGTCTTTCTCCTTCTTTTCTTTTTGCACAGAACTATGTATGTTATTACCATAAACTTGTAACATGTTTTCATTATCTTTATCGACACAGGTTGCTGAAAATCTGGCACAGCTTATGTACAGCGTTTTGATGACTGGATACATGTTCAGGAATGCACAGTATCGCCTGGAACTGCAACAGAGTCTGGAGCAGATTGCTCTTCCTGAACCCAAGGAAGAAAAGGTTCTTCTCTACCAATGTTAGCACATTACTTCTCACATGGATGTATTTGATACATAGTTGTGCTGTTCAGTCTCTAAAGGATCCCACTTGTCTCAAAAAAGAATCGAGTCACTTAAATATCATTTCACAGCAATATTGGTGGTCTGGTCATAATCATGTGACATGTATATTGATCTATCATTGCGTGATTAATTAATTATTGTGTTATAAGCAGTTCAACCTTGATGTGTTTTAGTGCTCAATAGATCTGGCTGAAAAAGTTGGTGCATTACCATTTGTTGTTCCACTGAAATCTGTATGAAACTACTAATGAGTAACATTTGTTTTGAATTTGCATGAGTTCAAATCTATAATTGGAAGAGGTTCGATCTTGAATTTCACATACTAGCTTGCTACTTTAATGGTTATGACCACCTGATGTTTGGACAACATTATTTCACATGGATGACTAAATTCTGTTTCCTAATAAATTTATTCAGCTATCATGATTAGTGATGTTACCTAGTGCTTATCTTACCCTAAGATGTTGCCGCTGTGAGATGATTGACCTGCCTAGACACCTCACCACATATGTGCCCGGCTTGTATCGGTATCACTGCTCAGAGAGCAAATTACATCCGTGTTGCTTCGTACTAGCTTTTGGTTATTGCCGTAAAACATCGCAAAGATATGCTGGTGAGATGGTTGATTGACTGGTGTATTTGCACTTATTACTTGGCTGTCCTAGTTTCTAGAATCTAGAATCATGTGCATTGACTTCCTAGCAATACACTCGTGTAGAAATACAGTCGTGTTGTTTGACCATTCTGAAAGATTTCTGCGTAATATGTTTGGTTACATAAATAGTAATTTCATGAAAAAGGCACATGTTGATTCCCAATTTTTTAGTTGAATGGGGTTGTGTAATATGCATGCCTGGCATTTGTAGGGTTCAGAAGATTACGCACCTGGAACCCAGAAAAAGGTGAGCGGGGAAGTGATCCGGTGGAACAAGGCCACAGGACCAGAAAAGATTGACGCTGTAAAATATATAGAGTTGCTTGAAGCAGAAATCGATGAGCTGAGCCGTCAAGTTGCTAGGAAATCATCTCAAGGAGGCAATGAGCTCCTGGAATACCTGAAAACTCTAGAACCTCAAAATCTGAAGGTATAATATCTTGACATATACTTGAGGTATAATACCTGAAAACAGACATATACTTGAGGTTTCACATCTTTGTTGGAGAAAACTTTGAATTTCCATCTCAAGGAGTAGTGACTATGTGTGTACTCCCTCCGTCCCAAAAAGCTTGTCATGGTTTTAGTTCAAATTTGAACTAAAACCATGACAAGCTTTTTGGGATGGAGGAAGTACCATTTTGCCTGGCTTTTGACTAGCCATTTCGATCGATGGTTTAGCTAATGCTAATTTGATTTTGTAGGAACTTGCGAGTAGTGCGGGTGAGGACGTCGTATTTGCTATGAATGCATTCATAAAGCGTCTCTTGGCGGTCTCGGACCCTGCGCAGATGAAGGTAAAATGAAGCGTCTCTTGGCATTCATAATTCATTTATATGGTGTTGCTGACTTGGTGTGAGTTGTGGTGCAGACAGCGGTTTCGGAGACGAGCGGTGCTCAGCTGGCGAACCTTCTCTTCTGGCTGATGATTGTTGGGTACAGCATGCGCAACATTGAGGTGCGTTTCGATATGGAGAGAGTGCTGGGTGCTGCCCCGAAGATCGGCGGCGAGCTGCCGCCTGGTCCTGGAGACAACCCTCAAACACAACAATAGCTAGCGCGCGGGGTTCAGTTGGCCGCAGATTGATTGAGATTAGTTTGATCTGCTGAGATGTGTTTTTGTACTGGTACTGTTATATTTTAGATGCCTCTACGAGTTAACTGGTATTCAGGTAGCGAACGGAAAGGTCACAACCACATATGTATTCTGGGAGCAAACAGGGGGAATTGCCAAAATGTCCTTGCAAACATTCATGTGTAACAGGTAAAAGTGCCCTTGATGTCACAAATTGACCAAAAATGCCTCTGATGAAATTTCGTCGGAGGGTCATCTTCGTCTATTCCTACCTGTAAGAGAGGGAGGGTATTTTCCCTTTCTGTTTTGCCTGTTTGGCTTTATGTAAGTTGAGTATTTTGAGCCATTTGCTGACCAGTTTGTTTGTTTTAAAAATGAAGAATAAATAATTCTCTGGTGTAGTGAGCAGACATATGCTTCTTTTGCCTTGTGGAATGGACAATTCCCTTTGTAACATGGAGATTTGAATATTTTGTTTTATCATTTCTAGACCAGCATAGTAGTTCTGTCTTTGTCTCTTGGGTACCATATATTATGTTTCCAAATTTTTTTAGATTGTTGGCACCAGGTGCCTGCTTTGGCTTGGGGTCGACCTCATTGATGCTGAGAAGCTGGCCGCCATGGATAATAGTGCTGATGCAGGTACCATACAAAACTATCGTTCTTTTCTACAACAACGGTACTAGAAATTATTGGCATTTTTACCATACAAAACTATCAATCTTTCGTGCAGCAACGGTACTAGAAATTATTGGTGTTTTTACCAACACACATTTTAGCAAACTATCAAGCTTATTCACACATTATACCAGGTGAACTGAAGGTTGATAAATTTAACCTCATGTGGTGAACCGGTGATATCGTGTAGTGTGTTTTTCTGCTTGTTTCAGTTCGATAACTGAATGTCCCTATAAGACGCACCGCTCTAGTTTTTCTCATTTTAATTGCTTCTCTTTCCTAGATTTTTTATGCATGTATGTTTCTTTTTTGCATTTCTAGTTTGTTAGCTATTTTTGACTCGTTGATCCCTATTGCTAATATTGTCTACAGCAGTTCTTATCTGTTTGTAACACCAATGAGAATATTTTTGAGAAAATCTCAAATTCACCTCTTTCCAGTCAAAGTTCTTTTATTTTTCTTTAAATTCAATAATGGCTTGTAGGTTTTGTCCCTGAATGTTTCTTGATATTCTTAACCAAACATACTACCATATCATAGCATACTATCATATTATGACTTATGAAACAGAGAATTATACACTTTCTGCAATAGTGAAAAGTGTAATCAAACATTGTTAAATCAATCCGACCAAACTGGAACCCATACGATTCTCACCACATCATCTGAGATACATTGGATTCATGGAACATAGGAAAAGCAGCAAGCACAAACTTAGTGTCTGACCATTGCAGCACCCACCAAATATGAAGCAGAACTACTCTACACGGCTACTGCCTAGTTTCAAGTTCTTAACTTGGCTGGGGCAGGGAGGTCTGCACTGGCACCTGATAAGGTCCTTTGTTAGGTCTCCCTTGCTTGTTCCCCATGGACATCGTCAGCTTCACTCTGTGAAGATGGCCCAGATTCCTTGTTGGAAGGGAGAAAAAATTGTGGAGGATTGGATGACATGATAGCAGCAGCATGGTTCTGTTTAGTATTAGCCATTGGATCTTCGTAGTAGTCTTCCTCGGTGAATGAGCGCACCTGAATATGCAAAAAAATAAGTTGATGAAGCGAACCTTACGTGTCTGACATTTTGTTAACATGTATAGGAGTGTATTCACTGTTTAGAACCCACTGATCCAAAAATACTATACCTCAACTTGTTTCAGATCAACTCCATTCTCTTCTAGAAAGCTCATGAAATTGCTAAGGTTTTCTGCACTCGGTTTGTAATGTCCACTATAAGCCCAGATAGACTGAAATCAGAACAGATCATCAGAGGATCAATTAGGGTAATGCATCCAATGAGAAAGCACAATAACAAAATTATGATCATGAAATGACTGGTAAATCTTCTGGACATGGATGTAATATTACGTATTAATTCAGCGAGTGTAAAACCTTTGTTCACCACTTGCTACTGTTTCTCGACAATACCTTGATAACTCCACTTTCTGCAATAAACCTTCCAGCAGCTATGGTAGCACCTCCTGCTAGAAAGCTGGAGTGCTGGAATACACCTCTCTCTTTCTGGACATAGAAATAAAGCATATGTACAATTAATTAAACATTATAGCGAATCTAAATTTCCAAAGCATGATATAACATTGCTCAGTAGCAATAGTCAAACTGCCTACCTTCCCAGCATAAAGTTTCTTTGCTGTGCTCATAACAAAAATCCATTTCGTCCCTTTAGGGCCCAGGATTGTATCAAGCGGTTCTCCAGACATCTTATGGACAATCTTTCCCCCTGTAATGATGTATTCATAGTACTCCCGCTCTTGCTGCAAAACATCATATAGACAACTGTTAGAACCATCTGGTAGGCTTAGCTGCTACAAAATACAGAGTTCATGCAGAACAATATTGTTCTTAAACTTTCATGTGTCAATATTTTAGCAACTAATTAGAACATGTTGCGTGTGCTGTAGTTAAGATGAGCATTGAAGGGAAGTGTTAATCAAAGAAGGACAGGGAGTTGTATAACCTCATACATATAAACTATTAAACATATGTAATTCAAGACAACTTAAAACTTCAAAATAAGGATATCATCCAATCATGCAAATGATCTTACTGGACCAAGATATCTTATGCATTCCTTCTTTAGCAGAGCCCTTGGACATTCTGGAAGATCTATATCTTTTCCTTCACCAATATCAAGCCTGCATATGCAAAAAAAAAGGCAATATTTATCAGACTTATCTTATAGAAAAATGACAAATATCTACATATTGATTTTATGTTTCATTCAAACACGGAAAAACATCATATACGCAATCACAGTCATGTTGTTACCAGTAGAAGAAGGGTTGACCAGCCTTGGTCTGGCACCAAACATGATAGTAGAAATACAGGTTGTGCCCGCGTCTGTGTCTTGCATCAATCTGCACGGCGTACGACATGATAGTTGTTATCATCTCAATGTTATTTTCGTCTCATATCATCTCATCGGTATATTCTCAAGGTAATAAATTAATAAAACAAAAATCACACTCCTTTTCATATTTGTCATCAATTTTCTTAGATTTTTACTCTAACCAATGTTTATTTCAAAAATATTTAATAATGAAATTATATTAAATTTTATATTTTTCTCATATTTTAACACACTAATTTTTTTATTAACAGTTTTCGCAGCAATGCGCGTGGTATCAATACTAAAGTACTTCCTTCATTCAGAAATAGTTGAGATGGTTTTAGTTTAAATTTAAACCAATACAATATCAACAACTATTTTTGAACGGAGGGAGTAGTAGATTAAAAACAGCAGTGGATGTGGATGTGTACTTACAGCCTCGATCCAGTGCTGGAAAGCCAGCTTGAGGGCCTTACCATCGTCCTTGGATAAACCTTGACCCACCTGCATCAAGCTCACATGTGTTAAACTTAAAATTAGGCAATCAAAATAAGAGGCCGTGTTCTTCTTGTGGGCAACAAGACATGCACCTTGGATGCATTGAGGGTGGCGCGCCTCCAGCGCTGGGCGGCGGTCTCCGGCTCCCGGTCGTCGTAGAAAGAGGCGGTGGTGTGGTGAAGCCGCGCGAAGTCCAGTGCTTGCCACCTAGCTTGGATCAATGAATCCCAATCAGAAAGAAAAAGAGAGCCTAATTTTCAGCAACTAGCCGTAACCGTCGATTCCAAACAAAGATAATCACCAACATTTTCATGGAAGCCAGCTCGATCATCAACATAGGAGAGGGAGGGCAACATCCAAGAAAAGAAAAGGCAGCAGCAGCAGCAGCAGAAATAAAACCTAAACCAAATGAAGAACAAAAAATATATTAAAGGTTACCAGAGCTCCTCGGCGACAACGGCGGAGTCAGCAAGCTTGCGCCTAGTCCGGTAGCTCCGGTACACCTTCTGCACCTTGGTCGCCGCCGCCGGTAACAGCGAGGAGAGCTCCATGATGTGAGCCAGCTCCACACCCCGGTCGCTAATGGTTCAAGTCTTGTCCAGGAGGAGGCAGAGAGAGATAATCAAAGAATAACTTAATGCGTTTAATAATTGAGCGCACTAACTAATATTCTGTTCCTCGAATAATTTAATAATGCGTTAGTTAGCATTCTGTTCCTAGAATAGAATAATTTAGTAAGAACTACTCTTTCTGTACCGAGATGTAAAGCTACAGAGGGAGTATGTTTGTTCACGGAATAATATACTCCCTCCGGTCCGAAATACTCGTCGCAGCGGTCATTTTGCGAAAACCCCCTCTGTTGTTTTCCGACACAACCCACGGTCCTCTCCCTTTCTCCCCCACTCTCTCGCTTTCTGCCCGATCCGGTCGCCGCCTGCTCCGCCGCCTCACCTGCTCGCCCGCACCACACAGCTGCCCCTAACTTTCTCCCCGACTCCCTCCTCCTCGGCTCCGTCCTCCTCTTGCAGTCCCCGGTCTCCTTTCTTCCTACGGAGCTCCGCTGGAGTAAAAATGGCGTTTTTATGCTGCTGCGGTGACAAGGGCGGCGGAGAGCGTGGTGCTGCGGTGCATATCAAGAGGAGATGGACCCGTTGGCAGCGAGGCTGGATCCATTGGGGGCGACGCTGGATCTGTGGGTGTTCGGCACACAGGCAATCTGGGGCGGGAGCTCACCCACGCCGCCCACCGGCCGCTTCTCCGACGAGCGACCTCAGGAACTTTGTCGGTAAGCAGAGCTAGTAACCTCAGCGTCCTCACTCCCCTCCTTTGCTAGTAACCTGGAGTACTGCTGTGTGGTGGTGTGGTTCAGCGACTCGTGTGGCAAGGTAGCTCCCGGTGCTCACGCTCATCCATCCCAGGAACCCCGGCGTGGCCTAGCGCGAGATTTTGGCCATTTAGTTACTACTAGTCATCCAGCAACACGGTTTTGTTGCATCGTTGAAGTTTTGTCTGCTCGTGTTTGTATGGACTTTCTTGTTTCTCTGTTCTGTTTGTCTCTTCAGACTTTCAGAGTATGTAATGTGGAGGTTATATTACTACACCAGTGGCACCATGTTGCCTCAGCAACAATGTGGGAGATGTAAATAACTTGTGCTTTTGTCGTTGTTGAAGATGAACCTTGTTTAATCCTTTTGTCTAACATTGATGCTTTTTTGAGAAGGGTGTGCTCGGAGCCATCGGCAGTGCATGCTGCCATGTGTGGTTCAGCGGCTCGTGTGGCAAGGCAGCTCCCGGTGCTCACGCTCATCCATCCCAGGAACCCCGGCATGGTCTACTTCTTCCTGGACAGGCACCTGTTCGGCGTCGACGTGCCTGGCTGGCTGAGGAGCTCTGCAGCAAACACATCGCCACCCGTTTCGTTCATGCTTGGAGGCTGCCACCGGCTCCCTGCTCAGGTAATTTTTCCGTTTGCCCACTTGGAGTACTTGTTTAGTGACTGGAAATGGTGTGTTTCTGTGTAGCATTGCGAGAGATGCATTGTGTCTTGGTCTGTAACATAAACTGAATTAAGTCTTAACATTTAGGTTGTGGGAGATAAGGGATGCTAGATTTCCTAGATTAGTAGCAGTACTGATTTGCTTGATTTCCCAGATTAGTAACATGTAACTGTGCGAATTCCAATTTGACTGAAATTTATTTACAAAGGACTGGATTCGTCATCAGCAGCAGCAGCCAATCAGCAAACCGCACCTATCACAGCAGAGTTGCCGAGGACTGAAATTCGTCATCATCAGCAGCAACAAATCATTGTCGCCCAGCAGCAGTAGTTGAGGAAGCAGTAGGCCAGCAGTAGCATTAGCAGCGGCAGACGGAATTTAGCTCCGACGACTCCGTGGCGGACGGAATTTAGCTCCGGCGGCTCCGTGGCAGATGAAATTGATTAGCGCAGCGAGAGTACCAGGCCAGCGCCGCCACAAAGAACACACGCAGGTCGTTCTCGCACAGGCGCCTGCGTGGACGAAGCAGTTCGTGGCCGCTGGCTCGAGGTGGCGCACGCGCAGGTCGTGGCGGGCCGTGGTCCTGGGCGGCGCGGTCGTCCTTCTGGGAGGCGTGGACGTGATCCTAGGCGGCGCGGTCGTGGTCCTCGGCGGCACGGTCGTGGTCCCTAGCGGCGCAGTCCTTGGTGGCCGGCGCTGGTGAGCGGCCGTGGGGACGGACGCGTGGGCGACAGGAGGAAGACGGAGGAAAGGGACGGGGGACTTTTCTGGAGAGTTTTGAAATTAATAGGACTATTTTGCAAAATATACAATGTATATGGCGTGCGACAGGTATTTCGGGCCGGAGGGAGTATAATACTTTACTAGTGGATGAAGCTAGTAGCTTCAACATAGATAGATTAAAACGTAAACAAGCACCTTGATCTTCTGTAATCATCTCACGGTGTCCGTGATACGTATTTTTTTTTGTGAAAAGCAAAACAAGGGGAACTGTCGAAATGTCTTTCCTAACAGGCATGTGTAAGTATACTGTAACAGGTAAAATAGCACCTTCAACTGTTAAAATGCAACAAAATAGACAAAAAATGCCTGCCCCTCTGATGAAATTGCCGAAATAAAATCATTAGGTTTTGCCCCACCACCCCTCCTGCGTTCCTCCTTTGCGGAGGTGATGGCCATGGGCTCACGTGAGGATAGGCGACAGAGGATAAGCTTGAATTGAGAAAAATACAATGGCGAAATTGCCATGGTATTCAATTGCTACGTGACTATGTGACCAAGAAAAATACAAGGGCAGAATGGCCAAGAAATTTTGCATTGAGAAATATTAACTTTTGTGAAAATAATTTGTGTTGAGAATAACTTGATATTGTGAAATTTGCCTTGATCCAATAATAATTTTTCTATGCTAAAAAATATAGATTTTGCATGGTCCAAATACTTAAATTAACATGGTAAAAAAATTAAACTAATTTTTGTGTATAAAATTGGCATGCATCTGAACTAAAATTTGTATATTTTTGCCATATAGTGAAAAAAGAAGAAAAAATTGTTGTAAATTTTCCATGTATCTAAAACAATTTCTTCAGATTTTTTTTTTGCATATTTGCCAACTTGAAAAGAAGAAGAATCTATGAACGGTAAAATCGGAAAAAATGGAAAAATAAAATAAAACTTTGAGACATCAAACATGAACAAACATTTGATGATCTTGCAAAGTTTCATCCACAAAAACCATTCGAGGTGTCCTCACAAAAAAAAACAAACAAAATCAATGCTCAAAAGTGCATGCACTGCTCATGAACTTTGAAAAAAAAGGCTTTTGTCTAAAACATATAAAGTACATTTGTCATGCAAATACATAAAATACATTAACACGACTTGGAGTTGTCTAAAATAACATTGCTAGCGCGAGACGGGATTGTAAATCGTAAAGCATTGATTAACATAACATAAATGGATCGAGGATTGGACTAGCCTAGCTAGTATAGGGTGGCTAGGCTACTCATAGCACCACGAGTTTTCTCTTCGGACCTCGGCCTCCTCGTCGGGGGTGTAGTCGTTGACGATGTTGAAGTGGTGGCGGATCTCCTCTTTGGTCCGGCCCTTCATCTGCTCCGCCACGTTCCGGCACGTAAGGTCCAGCAGCCCCTGCATGCTCAAATAGTTGGCCGCCGCGATCACGTCGAACAGCGTCTCCTGGTCCACCTGCACGAACTGCTCGTCGTAGCGCCTCAGTAGGGGGTTGTCGGCGTCGGCGTCGTCGTCGTATTCCCCGGACTCAAAGTGCCGGTTCACGTACTCGAGCACGCGCGACAGGATCGGCCCCGTCACTTTGGGCAGCGTGATCACGTTGCACACCACGGAGTCCTCCTCCTCCTCCTCCTCCTCCAGCATGCCCTTGATCATCCCCGACGCCGCGCCGATCGCCTTCGCCGCCACCTCCAACTCCTCGCCGTCCGACGAGCGTAGCCGAACCATCTTCGTCTCCGACGACGACATGACCTTGTTTCGATCTAGCTAGCTAGCTAGCTAGGTCTTGGGGTTGATCTATCGCCAGCTGCGTACGTACGTGTTTATATATAGGAGATCACGATCCAGGACAAGGACTCAACCGGACTTGCGTTTTTACGTCCACCGCCCGCCGACATCAAAACGAAACTCTATTTTTTTACATGGAAGAAGAAAGAAACTCTTGTCACGTATGCTACGCATCGTTTTTTCTTCCAATAGTTTTCATGTATATACAGCGTTTTTATTTTATTTTATGTACACGTCTGCTACGGAATTGAGCTGTATGCCTGTATGTATGTATGTATTTCTCATGAGTGTAAAATATATATACGTGGATGCATTCATTAGAACAAGTGTACGTCTATATGTGCATATGCCATTGTACTGTATTTAAAGAAAAACAACTGAGCTGTATACATTTCAAAAAATTCAATGATGCTATCGTGTGCCACCATGAAGCGAACGTAGTCGCGCAAGATGTTACAGTACATCTCAAGTGTCAAATTATTTCAACGACAATGTGGTTGTCTTTGATGAGCTAGAAGGTTTGAAAAGTTACATATCAATAGTGGAGATAGGTTGTGCTCATGCGAAAAGGAGATTCATGCCGTTTTATGTTACTTTTGGTGGCTACTGCACCAGTGTCGGAGGCGATGGCGAATGTTACTTCAAGCTCAAGGGATTCTTCTCCATGTTTGCATGGCTTGTATCTTGATCTTTAAAATTCAAGGAGGTCTTGGAAATAGAAACAAAATCCTTGTCAGTAAATGGGTATACATACTACTCACTAAGAATGGAGTATGGCCAGGAAATCACTCGTAATAAGTATGCGGGTTGCAAAGAAGTTTCTTAAATGGCTAATGATGGTGGCCGGCCGACCGGCCAAAGCCTACGTGCCGGTCGGTCAGGTCCACTTGTGACCACTTTCTCGCTTTTGCTGCATCTGACATACGATAAATGTTACAACCGTAGTATAAAATGCTACAATTTGTACTACTATTATACTAATATTATTATATTGATCTATATTATTTTTTGCTAAATGGGTGTATTTAATAGTATTTTAGTGCTAAGCGCATTCATTTGGTAGCATGATATGAAAAAGTTACTAATGATTTTTGCTACAACAAAAAAGATGAAGTGTGATCGATGATGATGGGTCCCGAATTTTGTTGCAACAATTATAAAAAATGCTACAAGCGTAGATTAAATTTGCTGTAACGAATTGATGATAAATATGGTACGTAATTTTTTATTAGATTTTTTGTTGCAATAGTGAAAAAAATGCACACAATAATTTTTTGTTGCATCCATGTACCAAAAAGGTTGCAATCGATAATAAAAAAATGCTATCACAGCAATTAAAACTTGCTACACCATTTTTTTGCTGTAAAAAGCGTCAAAAATAAAAATGTTGCATCAGTGTACCACAAATGTTGCAAAAGTACCACAAATGTTGCAGAAGTTCCGCAAATGTTACAATGATGCGAAGAGGTACGCAGTGATCTAATCCGTTCAATCGCCGAAATCGAACGGCTCGCAGCCGACCGGCGCAGAGCGCTGGCCTTCTTAAATTCATTGGAAACCAGGTGATTCTTGTTTTTTTGGTATGACATGATGAAGGTCAATGACTTTTTTCCCCATTTTATCACTTTCTCAGTTAAGAATGATTCTCATGTTAGATTTTGGCAGAATATCTGGCTGAACGCCACCCCACTTATAATGCAATACCCTAGCATGTACTAATATTTTTGACATAAATTCATCACAATAGTACAAGTGTTGGGTCAATAAACGCTTGATATTTCTTTTCATGAGAACCTATTAGGGCCTCGCCCTACAACATGGAATGAAATTTTCACACGTTTAAAACTCATTCATCTGTCCATCGAAAGCAGTCAAGTTTCAGTGGAACTTGCTTTGGAACAATGTTTTTTTTTGCTAAGTCCTTGCATGACACGATTGGTCATAGCGATGTTCGATCTAGTTGATAACAATAAATTGTTGAAGCTCAAAATTACTCTTCGAATGATGCTACCTTTTTAGTTTTTAAATGTATGCGTGATGTTAACTAGAGATAACCAGACGCGTTGCAATTGCCAAGGTAGCAAGATATGTGTCTTTTACCAACATGAAAAGTCTATTAAACGTTTATTTTTTGAGTGTAACTTTGTTTATGCAGTGTGGGCCATAGTTTAAGTAGTTTCAAATTTTTACCCCCATGCTGTGTGTGTAATGTGTTCGGCAATTGGATGTGTACGTGGTACTAACAACTAATATTCTGCACATATTCTTGTGTGGGCGACTACCTTATGTTGGGCGTTGTGATCTGCCAGAAATAATGTGATTTTTGAACAATAATTATGATTTACCTCCCGTGCGGGTTATTTAGACATGTGCGTGATGGCTTCGTACTTAATCTATCCCGCAGAGATCGAGGGATAAATATTTTTCTATGATGGCATCTACCTGGGCTGGGGTATATGTATGTAAAATTTCAGGATGAAATACTTTGAAATGAGATGTACACCAAAAAGATAAATTCTATGAAATGATGGATACTACCATGTGTTAAAAACCTTAGATTTGAATATAATTTTTGCACAATTCTCATACTTTTAGTTTTTCGTCCTGAAATTTTACACATTTGACTTCATCTATCTTTGTATTTTTAAAATTTTAATTTTTTTTAATAAACATATAAAATTTCATGAAATTTTGAGTTTTGCTCCATGATGGGTTCCATGGAGCTCGGTCTCCATTAGCAATTTCCGGAATTCGTGGTCTTATATATATATATATAATGAATGGTTGGGCGCTCCTTCCTTCCGCGCTCGTTGATATATCAATCAAACGATTTATGGAAAATAAATTGATAATATGTGTAACAAACCAAAATAATTAAAATTAGACAAGGATAGAAGGTGGATTTCACTTGAAATTTGCAGAAGTAGAGACATAGAGCCGAAGAGGCGCATCAGGATTTTGCCAAGGGGGGAATCAGAATCACCCACCCACTCCCAGTCTCCCACACCACACCAGACAAATCTATCAAATCGAACCGAGGAGGACAAGAGTAGAATAACGCTGCTTTCCTTGGACCTAACTGCAAATCTGCTCTGCTCGCTGTCGCTGCTGAGCTGAAGCTGAAGGTGAAGGTGAAGGTGAGCTTTTTTCCCCACCGCAACCGCAACCGCAGCCCACCCAACCACCGCACCGAGGACTCCCTCCACCCCCACCTCCGTCCGTCCGGGATCGATCCATCCATCTAGCTACCTTGAGCTTTTCGGGAATCCACAGATTCATGGCTGCCTAGACCAGTAACAGCAAGGAATTCAAGAAACGCCGCCGGACCGGAGCGGCGATGAGCGCATCTCGGTTCATCAAGTGCGTGACGGTGGGGGACGGCGCCGTGGGAAAGACATGCCTCCTCATCTCCTACACTTCCAACACCTTCCCCACGGTACCTACCTCGATTCTACTGTCTCTTAGGATACATACACAGATTGATAGATCCCCTTGTTCCTCTTCTTTTTGGATAGTATTAGAGATTGATTGATTATGTTCTAGTCCCAGTCTACTCTAGTCTAGAATCATATACATGGCCGGCCAGAGAGCCCAGAATTTGACTTCCCCACAGTGCCAGTGCCCCAATTCCCCATTTTTACTACTACTAATACTACTGTAGCGCCTCCCTCCTTGTTCAAACAACCTCAAAACTGTTACTTTTGCATTTCTAACTAACCACTGCCTTATTTTCCTCCATCTCTACTTACAGGATTATGTCCCAACTGTTTTTGACAACTTCAGTGCTAATGTCGTGGTTGACGGCAGCACCGTCAACCTCGGATTGTGGGATACTGCAGGTTAGTTTGTTTTTTCTCCTATTCCTACAGACATGTACATAAACATCCCCTCATCTGCAACTTCTAGTCTCCACACTCACTCATCATAAGAAATAACCGGAACCCAATGAAATTTTCAGGACAAGAGGACTATAACCGACTACGCCCACTAAGCTACCGTGGTGCCGATGTCTTCCTGCTCGCCTTTTCTCTTATCAGCAAAGCAAGCTACGAGAATGTCTCCAAGAAGGCAAGTCACCTTCTGCCCTCACTCTCCATTAGCTCTTCTAGTTTATCATCTTCTCATCTTGCATATCACAACATGTGCATGTAATTTTCTTTTCCAGTGGATCCCTGAGTTACGGCACTATGCTCCTGGTGTGCCCATAATTCTTGTTGGTACAAAGCTTGGTATGCCCCCCACCCCCCAATCCTCTCCTATCCGTGATATGGTTCCGCAAAAAAATAATCAAATTTCTCTGTAATTCTTGTGAGAACTATGCTTTGTGTGCCTTTTATATCTTAAATTGCATTGCATCTTCACTTCCACTTGTTGCACTTGTAGTACCAGCACTTGACTGACTTGCACTGGTTACCACATACCTGAGAGAGAATTGCGGTTCATTAAAAGAGTAAATAGCTGCTGCAATTGGCTTCTGATTGAGCAATATAATCTTTAGTCATCTTTGCATCGTCAGGCGTGTAGTTTTTCTACTTGAAATCCTTATAATTATATTAATGCTGAATTCTGGTTGTGAAACTAATGTTTGATGTGATGATATTCGTATACAAAACTAATGAATATCGCACAGACCAATATGCTATTTGCTTGGTGCCAGTGAGTTCACATGCTCATAATAAGAGGGTAGTCTTAATGCATAACAGACAGTCATACTCTTTTCAGTTGACTAGACGTCAATGTTTTGACATAATATTAGGTTCTGTCTGGTTCTAGTCCTATTTCTTTGGCTCAAGTCCAATATACCTGGGGTCTGTTTTGTACCTGAGTTAATTCAGTTTTCAGTTTGACTTTGAAACTCTTGCTGTGCTTCCCTCTTAGATCCCTCTACACATTCTTATCAAATGCGTGACAACCTAGTCAATTTAGGAACAGGTGGAACAAACTGCTGTGGCAACTTGACACCGTGTGGCATTACTTTTACAATTGTACCTAATGCCCAGTTTCACTTTTGCTGCAACATGTTTTCTGTGTAATTGGCAATTGTACACATTATGTAGCTGTTCTTATGCTATCTCTGATTGCTTGCTTGCTTATCCGATGTAATTCGTCGCGGCTTAATCATTAAGTTCAACGTAAGGATTTGTCTAATCGGTGACATTATTCTTCCTGTTCCTGGCTATTGCTGCTTGCTTGCTTACTGCTGTTGGCGTTGCTGTAAGAAATGTTGTATAACTCAGCAGTTCTTATCCATTAAGTTACTGTTGATAGATCTGCGGGATGACAAGCAGTTTTTCGTGGATCACCCTGGTGCAGTTCCTATTTCCACTGCTCAGGTGCTCAGAAGCCTTTATATGTTTCTGGTTCAGGTTTCTTATATGCAGCTGTGTTTTTTTGCTTCCCAGTTGCCAGATTTAAGCCTGCCGATAATGATTGTAGGGTGAAGAGCTGAAGAAGGTAATTGGCGCGACGGCCTACATCGAGTGCAGCTCAAAAACACAGCAGGTAAGGGTAGATGTGAAATGTCTTGTTTTACAATATATTTGAATGCTAGACGCAGTGTTGGGTTTCTGATTGGTGGTTGTTTGCTTGCACATGCAGAACATAAAGGCAGTGTTTGACGCAGCGATCAAGGTGGTTCTCCAGCCTCCGAAGCAGAAGCGGAAGAAAAGGAAGGCGCAGAAAGGATGCGTCATCTTGTGATACAGAAATGGTAGTGGAGCGAGCTGAGCGGCAGATGGGTATCCCTTTGTTCTGCAGTGTCTCGCTTCAGTGGAAGGATCATCATCCCATCGCCTCGTCTCCCGTCCTCTTGTTGTTGTTGTTGTTATTATTGTTGTTGGTGTTGTATAATATAAATTTGGCTTGATAATTAAGTAAGCGATGTAGGCTGCCCTGTCTTAATTTTAAGATCCAACTGATGTGAACTTGGTTTGTATCGTGCTATAAGTAAGTGTAGTAGTGTTGTATGGACGGTGAAGATGGACTGCTCATCAATCCTATTGCTGAAATGTATACTAGTACTACGTATTATGCTAGTAGCTTGCTAAACCCTACAGTAGTGGTTAATTATAAATAATATTACTTGTTCTGTTCATGGATACTATAAGATGTTTTGGCAGTTTAAATTGAACTGCCAAAACGTGTTATATTAAAGAACAGAGAGGTAGTAGTTGTTGTTTGTTTTGGCGCATTTTGGATTTTGTATTGGCGAATTCGGGAGATGAATCGTGTTTGGAAAATGATGATGATGATCACATAAAGTGGGAATGAATGCAGGAAGATTGATGAACAGGTTGAGTAGTACTCCCTCCGTCCCAAAAAGAATGTTTGAACTAAAACCATGACATTCTTTCTGGGACGGAGGGAGTACAATATAGTCTCTGTCTCTGGTAACTTAATAGTATTTCATTCAGTTACTGGCTGGGTACATACAACTACAAGAGTTGTTTACTAGAGGAGGAGGAGGAATAGCAGGAGGAGCAGAGCAGCAGGCATGGCTTTGAGTCGTGTGGCAGGGGAGTTGCAGGGGGAGAGGTTGTCGGGGTCGCTGAAGCAGCCGTGGTCCTGGTGGAGGCCCCTGCCGGCGGCCTCCAGTCGGAAGCTCGAGTTGGGGCTGCCGCTGCTGAAGAGGAGGCACCAGAAGCCATGGTCGACGACGCCGGCGCCCACCTCGGTGTGCTCCTTGCCGTGGACGGTCGCCGTGGCGTTCTGTGGCAGCCGGAGGTCGCCGTTGTTGCTGCAGCCGAGGAGGCGGCCGGTGATGACGTCGACGGTGGGCAGCTCGACGCCGCAGTTGGCGGCGTAGACCTCGGTGATGTCGGTCTCCGGCGGGTGGCAGGGCGGGGAGAGCGTGCCGTCGGCGGCGCAGGCGGTGGCGTTGGAGAGGCAGCGGGAGATGCATTGCAGCGCCATGCAGCCGAGGCCCTTGCTGTTGCGGAGTGGGGCAAGTTTGGGGTTGGCTGATGAACGATGGGCGTTCACCTGCGCCACCAGGTCGTTGGCCGGGTTCCCTCCTCCTTGAGCGCCTCCTTCTGCACAAGCAAGCAAGCATATATGGTGATGGTTTGGTCATAATTAAGATGGATGGATTGACAACAAGCAAGAGCACATAGAGTAACAAGATGGGTGGGTGGAAGCAGTAGTAACCATGGTGGATGGTGGTTGCAGCGAGAGGCAGCATGGTGCAGATGCAAACCATGGCGACCACTGCTGCTTCAGAGATCCGCCACATTGTCCCTGAGAGACTCAGAGTTGAGGAGGAAGAAGAAGAAGAAGAAGAAGAAGATAGATGACAAGAAAGAAAAGTGAAGAAGAAATGGTGCCTAGCCAAGCAATGGTGAACACGGAAAGAAAGAAGAAATTAAGAGAGAGATGTGGATGAGATGGGCGAAAGTGAGCGCCGATCTGCTCCCTGCTGCTATCTCCTATCTTGTTCGAGAGAAAGTCAGAGTCGCTCATGAATTCACCTTGCCGTACACATCCAAATAAATATAGGCTGTGCACGGAAAGGCTTGGGCCAAATAAGTTACGGGCCTTCATCATAAATTACCACCACCCCTGCCACCATGCTCATGCTGCAGTAAGTAGGGACAGTAGGCATCGCATCATCACAACACAACCAACAGAGGAGTGAAATGAGATGACGGGACGAGGGTGGTCCACGCCAACACGTACTGTCAGGGTAGGGTAGGGTAGGTCATTTTTTTTGCCTTACTCGGAGTTCCTTTCTAGGGCACACGAAAAAAAAAGTAACCGAGGGAATTATTTACCACATGGATCCTCAAAACTTCTGTAACCATTTGGATCGAACGAATTAAATTTGTTTTACCATTCACCATAGTTTTGTATTTATTTGTATACCGATTCGCCTCCGTTTTCTGGTAAATCCGACTCAAACTGGGGAACGAGGGCTTTGCAGAGTCAGGATCGCTGCCACGTCGTCATCCAATATCCAGGTCCATCCAAATCCCTTTGAAAAAAAAAACTCTCTACATGTGAAGCGGTGGCCACGCATTCATGATAGTCAGCCGCTCCAAAACGGACGCGACCGACCACTGGAATTGACATTGGTGCTAACCAGTGGCGGAGCTAGGTGGGTGGCCGGGTGGGCCACGGCCCACCCTGGGATTGTTCAGGCCTTCGTTTCATGGCTTAAAAAATAGTATATGAACAATAAAATTAGTACTAATTATATGAACAATAAAATTAGTACTAATTATATGAACAGTTTACTGTGGCCCATCCTAATCCAGTTGGCTAGCTCCGCTAACCCAGAACGACGAGACTGCTCACTGAAGTCGACATTTATGTCAGCCTACAATGACACGATCACTCACTAGAGTAGTACCGGCGCGCCGGCTGAGAGCTACGGTCTACGCGGCTATTCAATGCTATGGATATACGTGACGAGACGGTTATCTGCCAAATTCATACCGATTGTCCATACGTTCCCCTGCCGGCATTGAATAGGAGTGACGGTGGAGAAACCCATTTCAACGCCTCACATTCAAGTCGGCATTCAACTTACGATCTCACCGTACCATGTTATTTAAACGTGGCCGCACACTACACTATCCACGCTACACGAAGCCTCTCACATTTTCCTCTGTTCTACACTTCCGCTATCGCACTACACTATCCACGCTACACGAAGCCTCTCCCATTTTTCCTCCGTTCTACACTTCCTCTATTAAAATGAGCTATAAAGCTTTGTGTGAGAACATGTTGATGGAGCAGACGCATGAGTTAGGAGACGTATCTCATAGGAGGCAAGCTGGGGCCACACCCTCCATGGCATCCTCATGCTCCAAAGCTCTCTGGGACAACCTCACGTCCGAGAAGGAGATCGCCGCCATTCCAGCACGCTGGCAGGATGGGGATGGACGATCTCACCAAAGGCTAGCGTTGATGATTCCCCAATGGAAGAGGTGGCCGACTATGAGCCGACACCATCGTCTTAGCCGTCCCATGTGGGAATCACCATGAGCGAGACCCATGATCACTGCACCCAGCTGGTGTTGGCAAAGCGAAGTTTGCATTTTGGTAGACGCGGGCCGACCAAGCCTACAGTCTCCGCCTTCTCGATGAGTACCGATGCACAGAGGAGCAATGAATTTACAACCTCCCAACATCGAGGATTTCATCCCTCAAACAAGTATCAAAATCATGATCCTCCATGGGTATTCACATATGCCGAAGTAGAGGTCATGCAGATATTTACTGTCCAGAGCAAGAAATCCACCGAGAGAACTAGAGAGAGAAAATTCTAGCGGCATCTGATCTAGACCAGAGAGAATTAGAGGGATAGGGCGCATGGAAGTAAGGGGGCATCCTTCAAGCTATGAAGTGGGTTTGGTATGCCCCCTATGCCTCCCTATATAGGAGGACAACCTTAGGGGGTTGCCCGACTTGGGGAGCGAGTCCCTCCCCAACTTCACTGTGCACTGATTGGTATTTTTTCTGGAATTTTCCGAGCACTTTAATTTTTGACCTTTTTCTGCAATGACAAACAAAAACTAGCACTGTGCACTGAATTAGTAGGTTAGTCCAAAATATGTTGTAAATGATATAGAAGTGCATCAAAACATATAGCAATATCACCAAAAAAAGCATGGAGCAAGCAGAAATTATAGATACGTTTGGGACGTATCATGGTGCAGGCGGTGTGGACCGTGGGCAGTCCCTCTCGGGTGATGGGTGGATGTGGCGGCGCAACGCTAGTGGTTGGCGCACTCGATGTGATCCGGCCGGATTGGTCGGTGGGCGCGCGACGGGCCCTCCGGTGAGCAGCCTAGGCGACGACGGCGGTCTTTGGGGTCTCTCGATCGGTGGAACTGCTTCGACCATCACGGTGGGGTGGTGGGAAGCTTGATGGGAGGGATGAGCAGCGCCGCATAGGTTGCCCGTCGCCGGTACGGGGTGTACCAGTCGTGGATGCGTCCGCTCCCCCTTCTCCCCTTTCCTTCGCCCGTTTGTGTGCGGCGGCAACTCCGATGATGATCAAGGCGGGATGTGGGTTGCCGTTTCGTCGGTCGTGGGCTTCCCCTTGGACCAAAGCAGGAAATTTTGTCCGGTCTTCGGGAGGTTCGGATGCAGGGCGGCGGCCTTGACGGCCGGAGGCATGTTATTCGTAGGCGGAGCGGACGTCTCGGGTGCGGTATAACAACCTTGGTCACATGTGTAGCATCGTTGTCTTGCGGCATAGTGTGGTGGCGGAGGCGTGGAAGCGCCGGGGTGCATAACCTGCCCGGTATCTTCCGACCGAAGGTGGCGGTGTTCGCGGACGCCGTAACCTTTTTGAAGGCTACGTCGCGGAGGCTCGCTTGTCTTCTCTTACTCTGGGGTGAAAACTTGATTCTTTGGATTTGGCGGTGGCGGCACGACGGTGTCGTTCCTTTCTTGGAGGCACCGCCTTAGAGTCCATGCTTTGTCGTGTCCGGCACCTTTAAATGTAGCCAATGGTGTGTGTTGGGTGTGTGGGCCGTGAGTTTGTATCGATGCTCAAATGGATGGTTATGAGGTTTGCTTTATATATAAAGCTGAGCAAAACCTATAACGGTGCTGAACCGGGGCAGAGCGTCCACCTTTTTGTTGGTCTGGCTGACATTACGCCAACCAACAACCCCAGGCAGGGAACGCAAGGCAAAGGTCGTCCCCCTTCCTTATCCAACCAGTAGGGGAGGGAAGGCGGGCAGAGCAGAAGCGGGAGCAGGAACAGGAGGGCGCAAAAGTGAAGTGGCCAGCAACAGCAATGGCCATCCGCATCTTCTCCGCATCCCACCCGACGGCGAGCGCGACGAGGACGAGCAAACCGAGGCTGTTCTGCTGCTTCTGTTCAAGCAGAAGCAGTGCCGGCGATGAATCTTCCATGACGGTGTCCATCACCGGCGCCACCGGGTTCGTCGGCCGCAGGCTCGTGCAAAAGCTCCTATCCGGTACGCCGCTACTCCATCCGCCTTGCCGCCGACTAATCATTCCTAATCCATCCCCGGCCTCTTTTAATTTGCTTCCTTCCTTGGGGAATCAATGAATGAATGAATGCAGAGGATCATAAGGTGTGCGTCTTGACACGCTCCACCTCCAAGGCCTCCTCTGTTTTCCCTGGTAAACACTAAACCACTAAGCTGAGCTAGGTGTACTCTACTTGTTAAATTCAGTTCGAGTTCTTTACTAGCTTAGAGCATCTTTTATTATCAATAAGTGCAGTATACATTTACATTTTTTTGTCCAACATACTTTCAATCAATCACTTTGAAAGAAGTTGTATTGAGAAGTAATCTCTACGGAGTTAGAGGCGCATCAATTTGCGTCAAAAGTCCTAGGTACATAACTGCTTAAGATATCATCTTACCGCCTTTCACAGAAATCGTTATACTCGTTGGAGGACATAATTTGTCTTTCACCTTTGCCACGACTCTTGAATATACTCTTCCGTCCATCTGTGGAGAATTTCTTTTGCTTTCATTCTCGGCCACATTCACTTCGGCGCCACCCTCCTGGCCTCCACCTATCAGCACACGGCAAAGCCACCAAATTCTGGCGATCTTTTTTCCGTCCTTTTCATCGTCTCCATCGTCCGCAGTGCTCCTCCTTGTCGTCCCTAGCCTGGTGACGCTCGTCTAATCATTCTTGTTGAGTATATTGATTGTATTAGAAACGCTAGGATAACATATAATTTGTTTTTTCTTAACTTGCATTTCAAATTGATCACTGTACTCATATATATTTATCCATAAGGTTCAAGTAATATCCATCAATTCTATCAAACCAATCTATATCCTCTACATGGTATTAGCCTAACCAATCCAACCCTAGCCGCCGCCCCGCGTCACCACCGGAGCTGATCTCCATGATCGCCGCCACCGTCGGAGGCCACGCCGCATGAAGCTAGGATTCATCCGCCAGTCTCGTGGACCGGTTGCCCTAGAGTCTTTTCTCCTAATCCCTTGACCGAGGCTTTTTCTCTCGCATCGGTCGTCTTTGATCGGTTTTCTTTGTTAGTTTTCCGATATAAGATCGGTTTGCATGGTCTACCACCGCTGTCGTTCTCACGCGCCTCTACTCCGTCACCGGTGCAACTACCGACATCTTCCCCGACACGGCGACTTCGCACGCCGCCTCAGCAGTTTAGCGCGACGATGTGGCCTGTAATGCCCACCTTCTGCGCGTCAGCTCGCTTGTCGCCCTCGCCGACCGTCGCCGCTCCTGCTCCGATTGGGACTCCTCCGCTCCTTTCCGCCACTATGGCCGCCTCATGCACGGCGCTGCATCGGCCGCTCGGGCCATCCGCTGTGGTCGCCCGGCTGCCCGCTTGGGCGTCGGCGTCGTGCATCGCCTGTGTCGGCCATCGTTGTCGTGTTCTGCTCGGACGCCTCCGCCACCCCGCCTCCACGTTGGCCGCCTCACGCAGAGCAGTGCATCGACCTCTTGGGCGCCTTCGTCGCGGTCACCCAACCACGCACTTGGGCGTCGACGCCGCACGTCGTCTTGGAAGGCCTTAGCCTTCATCATTGAGTAGCGTATTCACCTTGTGGTTACAAGATTGGCCATCCACCCACCCGTGATCGGCACCATCCGCGCCACGCAGCCGACCTGATCAGTCGCTCGCTTGCGCCACCGCACGATGCCGTGAAGGTCTTCCCCGATTATGTGTGCATATCCACCGATCGAGCAACGGCCGACCATAGTGTCGCCTTACCGTGGTTCTTCTGGTGGCTCCCATGACTTGCATGACGCCGCTGCGTCGCCCTAACAAGACGCATCGCCGCGCCACACGGTCCACGGCGCCGCCCCGGGGCCGTCCCTGTGCCTAGTCGACACGCGCCACTGTTGCATCGCTCCTTCGGGCCGTAGCGCCACGACCCGCAGTCCACCCCGCTGTCCTCGCGTGTTGATGCCCTCGTGGTACGCATTGTGCCACCTCTCTCGATGGGAGGAAGCCATTGTCCGCGCCTGATCTTCATCATGTTGTCGAATCTTCTTCGCCTACTTCGTGTCGCCACACACCCGCACCGCTGCTGCTTACCCGAGTCGCGTCGACATCGTGTTTGCCGTTGTCGCTCATCCGAGCCACGCCGACACACTATTCATCATTGTCGCTCTCCCGAGCCACGTCGCCTCTACCGGTGATCGACGTGGCCCCTCACGGGTTGTCTTTGGTTTCGCCGACTATATCTTCTTCCACCTCTTCATCTTCGTCTAGCACCAGCTCATCGCTAGCGTCGCGGTCATCTTCCCGGTGATTTCATCTAGCTCCGGCAATCGTGACATCTCTGCCCTTGGCACCTTCTAGCCCTCGCCAAGTTATGCCACGACCGTCGTCAAGTCCTTCTCTGCTAGTCCCTCCAACATGGCGTACAACTCGTACTAGTTCCCCATCTACACATACTCGATGCTGGCAACACCAACGCTTGCCTTCCTCCACGACGTGTCCCCGGGCCTAGCAAGTGTGGTGTGGCACTTCTTCAACATCATCTTCATCCGTCTACGTATGCCCGGTGCTGGCAACACCGAGGCGTTTCTTCGTCCATGATGTGTCCCCGAGCACGACAAACCCGGCACGACACCTCGTCAACACTGTCTTCACCCCAACGTCACCATAGTCTTCCTTCCGACGTCTCGTGTTTCAATTGGCGACCGCCCGCCAGTGCCGCTCTTTCCGAGCCGCACTGTGCCACTGACTACCTGAGACTCCTTGCAATTGCGGCTCCTCACGACTACCTCGAGACCGGCTACCCTGAGTCGACATCGCCTTGCACGTCTACCTCAACTACGGCTTCATCATCCTACACCCTCGTCTACCTCGACATTGGCAACAAAGGGATACCTCTTGCTTGGGAACCTCGTTGACTTTCACTCTAGCCAGAAACGTTTGCGATGTGTCAATCGTTACGATCTACAGTCCTCACCATGGACACTCGGCTGCACCCCATTACCTAGGTAGCAGCTCACGGAAGTGCTCAAAACACCGCTCCCAGCATAGCATCGGATTCGCTTGCGCTTGCGGTGGCCGGCTCGGTCACTGGGTATATGTTCTTGAACAATGGCGAGGTGGTACTATGCAATGCAATCGCTGGAGCTGCTAAAGAAGCTTGTCATTTATGTGAAGGGGAGCATTTGTGCAGCCGGTCCCGGCACAGCCGCGGCCGTGCCAGGTATTGCTGCTGGTCGGCTCCGCGACACGGTCGAGAGCCACCTTCGTGTGTTTGTTGCATTGTAATTGTTCGACGGATTGCATGAGCCAAATATAAGTTATAGAAAGTTAAGTTTAAAGGATCGATTAGAAACAATATTTTTTTGAAAGAATAAATATACTATTTTAGAGGATAATCGACCGTATCCTCGTCTAAGTTATAGAAGATCGGTAGCTTGCTGATGAAAATTGACGCAGCTTCGACTTATCCGGGTGTGACCATCGCGGAGCAAGAGGGAGAGTGGGAGCAGTGCATCAAGGGTTCCACCGGTGTGGTCAACCTTGCAGGATTGCCCATCAGCACCAGATGGTCACCAGAGGTATCAAACCAAACCAAACCAAACAAGTTGTACTCTGGTCTGGTGTTTAACTAACTCATGGAAACTAATGATACAAACACTATGACAAATGTTTGCATTCAGATTAAAAAGGAAATTCTGCAGAGCCGAGTGAATGTCACCTCCAAGGTACTAATCCTTATTGATTACAGTAGCTTCTAACTGGTTTTGTTGATTTTTTCTGTCGGTGTTGAATCAATGGATCTGGATGCATGTGTTTTAATTGAACTGAATTTGATTGGATTGAAGCTAGGTTGTGGATCACATCAACAGTGCCAGTGCTGCTGATGCTGGGCCCTCTGTTTTCGTCAGCGCAACCGCTGTCGGTTATTATGGTGCGTGCGTCTTTCCTTTGATCAAGCAGGAACGAATGTCGCCTAACAAAAGAAAAAGTTGAAAAATTGATGGATGCAGGCACAAGCGAGACGGACAGCTTCGACGAATCAAGCCCATCAGGCAACGACTACCTGGCACAGGTGTGTCGAGAATGGGAGAGCCGGGCGCGGCAAGTCGATGAGGAGCACGTCCGGCTGGTGCTCATTCGAATCGGAGTCGTCCTCGGCAAGGACGGCGGCGCTCTCGCCAAGATGATCCCCCTCTTCATGATGTTCGCCGGCGGGCCACTCGGCACAGGACGCCAATGGTTGGTCACGTACTACCTAAACCTACCTACCTTGTTCTTTGAATCCAATGAAGTGAAATGCTCTCGAAATGAATGAATGAATGTAGGTTCTCTTGGATCCATCTGGACGATCTGGTGGAGCTGATCTACGAGTCATTGAAGAACCCGGCCTACAGCGGCGTGATCAACGGCACAGCGCCCAACCCGGTGCGGCTGTCGGAGCTGTGCGAGCGGCTGGGGCAGGTGGTGGGGCGGCCGTCATGGCTGCCGGTGCCGGGGCTGGCCATCAAGGCCCTGCTGGGAGAAGGCGCCACGGTGGTGCTGGATGGGCAGAAGGTGCTCCCCGCAAGGGCCACCCAGCTCGGCTTCTCCTACCGCTACCCCTACGTCCGAGACGCGCTCAAGGCCATCGCAAAACAGCTCTAGCCCCTCTACCTCTACCTACACAATGTGGCGTGTTGCAGATCACAGAACCATTGATGGATGAATGATGTAATTGGGACAAGACACATCATGTAAACAAAGTGAAACATGCATGAATCGTCATTTATATATAGAGCTTTTTTAACAATAAAAGGCGCTTTATTATTTAAAAGTTTGAAGTATTGCACCGACCTCTGCATAACTAAAATGTACATAGCCAGTCCAAATCCAAAAAAATAAAAATAAAATCAGCGCAATACAAGCACTAGACAGAACTATTGATTGTCGTCGATGAAGGAGGGTCAATCCATAGATTGTGCTGTCATCCACGTTGGGAAAAAATATCTCTCGTCATGGTCTCCAACTGTGTTCAAACCTTCATAAACAGGTCCCGATGCTTTGGCGACGACCATAAACAGAGCATACTCGTACGTACATTCGTAAATCACTATCATCATCACTACTATTAAAGGGGAATCCGCGGTCGTCATCGTGATGGTTCAACCTGATTGAAAACCCTAATGTCTTGTGAAAACAAACCGCAATCCAATATTCAGTAAGAAAATACGGTTCATCATATTTTTTACGGCCCTCCCATCTCAGCACCGCTCCCTTAGTGTTGAGAATAATGATTGTTTTAGGAAATAAGAGATAGCGTAGGATTCTATTCTACCTTGCCTTGTACTTCAAGTAAATCATTTTAGTCATATATATATATATAGGGTGGGTCTATTCTAACAACACCCTTTAAGACCTTATTCTAACAACTAATCCTTATTCTAACAACAACCCCTCCCACCCCTCCCAGCTTCCTGGCGCAGCAGCGCCCCGATCCGGCGGCGACCCCGACCATCCCAGCTTCCTGGCAGGGCAGCGCCCGTGGTCGGCGGCGACCCCGACCTCTCCCAGCTCCCTGGCGCTGCAGCGCCCGCGACAGGAGGCGACCACGACCTCCCCCAGCTTCTTGGCGCGGCAGCGCCTCGATCCGGCGGCGACCCCCACCCCTCCCCGCCTCCTGGCGCGGAAGCGCCCGCGGCCGGCGGCGACCACCACCCCTCCCGCTTCCTGGCGCGGAGCGCCCAAGGCCGGCGGCGAACGATGTAGAGAGCCAATATGCGGCGCGGATTCGGCGAATTCGGAGGATCCTTCAACGATTCAGCGCCGCCACCGCCTGCAGCTCCACCTCTGCTTTAGTTTCGATCTCCTAGCCTGCGAGATCCGCCGCCGTTCAGCAAATCGGGGCATCCAGCCGCTGTGATGCATGGTCGAGGGAAGCGAACTACAAGGAGGCCTTCTCCAGAAAACTCGCAGTCGTCGTGGGAGCGAACTGCAATGGCCATAACGCCCATACAACCTTCTCCAGCGATGATGGCGCAGGTTGAGAAGGCCCATGTGTTCCTGCAACGCAGGTGGGCTGCACGTCAACGACAAGCCGAACTGCAACTACAGAACGGCATGACCGCTTTCAAGAGGAAGGTCGCGCATTCAACTAATGTAAGCAGTCCTACTACGTGATTTCGTAATGCAGTGTTCTGTTTGTTTGCAATGTAGTGCGTTCTTGCGTCAAAAATGCGTTCGTGTCTCTCCCCATGGCTTACAATATGTAGTAGTTTGTGAAAATAATGCAGTGCACATTTTTATATGTTGTTGAGCAGTGTGTCTTTCGATTGAACTGCATGGGAGTACATTGCATCCAAAAAATATAGTTTCACACTAACTGAACTGCAAAAGTAACATTGCAGTTCAGTGCAGTTTTTCCTTCTTGCGTACAGAACTGACATATAGTATCTGAAAAAATAGTGCAGTTCACTATTCTACAAATAAAAAAGTACCACTTTGGATTAGATACTAAAGTGCAGTTCGCTGCCTATTCTCCCTATGCAGGATAAAGCTGTGCAGAGAAGCCAGAAGATGCAACGAGTGATTCACGACAATCAGCCCTTGAACTGTGTTGAGAGAGAAGAGTGGGAGATGACCGCAAAGATAACACCAAAGATACCTAGAGGGTTTTTCAACACGACGAACATGACTGCATACTCAGCGGAGGAAGATGTAAAGGACGAAGATGAAGACGGAATAGAACATAGCGGCCAAGATGAGGAGGACGATGAACTGATATACATGGGGCAGCAAGCGCAGCGAGACGACGATGATGACGACGATGAAGAGCAACTCATAACAGTTATTCAGCCAAGGTACACGGACGTTGTTGCAACATTTGGTCAGCAGATAAGATTGGATGATATTGAGCCTCCACAAAACAATGTTGTGCCTCCGGAAACCAATGTTGAACACGAGCCGGTTCAGGAGCAACCGGTTCATCGACACAGAAACAGTGGGATTCCGCCGAGGCCGCCTGCCACACATCAAATGGATCAGCGCCCGGATAAGAAAAAGACACAGGCAACAAAGAGAGTATATTTCTCATCACTTCTGCCTCCCCGAGATCCTCGATTACACAGGTCTGTTGTAACTCCTCCATGCCCAATAAACATTGGTGAGATGCAAATACCAATGGAGAATAAGCAGTACACACATGTAAGCTTCCTTGATTTACTGCTGCATTTCGCTTATGAAAACTTTTTCAGCCTGCGCGTTCTTTCGTTAACAAAAAGAAAATCATTTTCATGTTGCAGTGCAGAACAAGAACTTGCTGCAAGAACTTGTGCCTACGATAGGTATGCAGTTCACCTCTTTCGCGGCAGCACACGAGTTCTACAACACATATGCGAGGCATGCAGGATTCGGCACACGAAAAAGGGGGACGTACGTGACAAACAACTACATAGTTTGCTGAAGAGAGGGCAACCACCAAGAGACTGTGTCAGATTATGACAGGAAGCGAGATAAAACAACGAAAAGAACTGGCTGCAAGGCGAAAATAAGAGTGAAAAAGATCAAGGATGTGTTTGTGATAGCACATGTTGAGTTCAATCACAACCACAAGATGATTGAAAGCCCAACTATGCTTCAACACTTGCACTCGCATAAGAGGGATGATCCATTGCTTGATAGACTGGTAAAGGACATGCAGATCGACAACCTGACGCACACGCAAATGATGTCAACCCTGTCGAGGATGTCAGGAGGGCTACAATATATGGGGCGCACTAGCCGTGACTGGGTGAACAAGTACATACATTAAACTAGCTGATATCTCCTCTGCTTGATGCACTTCGCTTGTGCATTTCTGTGTGTTGTTTAATGCTGAGGTATGTTCTGCTTTCAAACTGCAGGAAGTACCAGTTCGCAAAGGAGGAAAATGAGGACGATGTGAAGAAACTGCTAGATTTCTTTGAGAAGATGTAGGAAATAAATCCAGAGTTCTTCTATGATTACAACAAAGATGCCGATAACCGTGTGCAAAACATATTCTGGGCGAACGCAAGCTGCCAGGGTTCCTATGGAGATTTTGGAGATTGTGTCACATTCGACACGACATACAAGACCAACAAGTTTCACATGCCTCTGGGCGTGTTCGTTGGAGTAAACCACCACCTACAAAGTACAATATTTGCGGTGGCTCTCATTAGAGACGAAACAATACCATCTTTTGAGTGGGTGTATCGGACGTTCTTGCGTTGCATGAACAACAAGCGGCCAATCTGCATACTGACAGGTAAACTAAAAAATGCAGTTCAATGCTAGCTTTTTTGTAGTCCATTTCTTACATCCAAAAAACAAAAAAGAAAACAGAGAAAAAGCAAAAAAAGAAAAGAAACGCAGTTCTCTCAAACTAACTGACTGCTTGTTTAAAAAACATGCAGATCAATGCCCCTCAATGGATGCAGTGACAAAGAGTACGCTAATAGGCACGCTGCACAAGTTGTGCCGTTGGCATATACTGAAGAAATACAAGGATCATCTGTCCTTGCTGTACAAAGCATACGAGACATTCAAAGATGAGCTGACATCAGTTCTCAACCATCCATTGATGCCATCGGAGTTTGAACGCGCTTGGCATGACCTCATGGAGAAGTATAACCTGCAGAATGATGAAATTATGAATGCGCTCTGGACAGACCAAGAAGAATGGATATCAGCTTACTACAAGGAGGTGTTCTGTGCATGGATGACATCAACATAGAGAAGTGAAAGCATGAACCAGATCTTGAAGAGAAACTTTGTCAAGGAAAGACACGACCTACACATATTTGCGTCACAGGTGGACAGATGCATCCAGACGAGGAAGGGCAACGAGCATGCAGAGACCATGGCTAACGAGGTATGGTACAAAAAATCTTATTAAGCACATATACGCAGTTCAGACTCGCTACTGATTTTCCTTTGAACTTAAAAAATGCAGTTCTCTTTCCGTATGAACAAAAATGAGATGAAAAGTGTGATGTTAAATGCAGTTCTCTTCTCTATATAAAAAATGAAGGAGGAAATTAAAACTACTACTCAGTTTGGTTTTCGAGGTTCAACTATCCAGGATTTACACAAGGGCGGTCTTTGCTGACTTCAAGAAAACGCACTACCGCAGCACTGCATTCAGATCGGAGCAGTCCCATGACAACCCAACAAAGTATTTGGTGCGCCACTACAACCAGTTCGATGATTTTGACTGGGCAAGACATGAGTTCCAGGTTGTCGCTGTGACACCCCGCCTGAATACCACTGTACGCAGACAAGTGTCGCCCACACACCAGCCCAGGAATCATTCTGGTGTGTGCGCTTCAACACGTACCAAGAACATAGGCACAACTGTAAAAGGATTCATAAGCCAAGATGGCTTGAATCAATACATTACCACCATAGATGGTTCTTTACAGAGATAAGGGCAGCGGAATAACAACTCTCTACGGCAGCACGGACTTGGAGCGGCTCCAATCCACATGGATCTGACTGGGTTACTCTTCCTAGCTCGCAAACACTCGACTCCTCCTAGGAAAGCGGATTCTTAGATAAACCTGAAAATCTGGCTACGCGAATAGCCAGGGATGAAATCCATGTGAGTACGTTTGAATGTACTCGCAAACAAGCAAACCAAGTAACATGTACAACGAGCAAAGCAATCCATGACATTCAAGCATGCATTAAGTTATTAGAGCAAGATTAATATCATGGCAATGCAACTTAAACAACGTTCATAATCATGGCATAAGCAATATTAACATGATGAATCTAGCATACTAACATGAGCAAGACTAGAGCAATAACTCATGGAATGAACAATATCAACATATTAAGCATGAGCATTCTACCATGATTAAGACTAGTGCAGGAACAAACAACACATGAAACACTCATGGCCATCGCATGACCATGCAGCTTACCGTCGAGTCCTCCTGACTCGACATCCGGGTCACCTCATGACCACTCACCGCTTTGGAGTCATCGCATGACTACGCAAATGGTACAATCTTTCATTATCAAGTTTATTATTAGCAATTTCTTGTTGACCTCGTGTGACCTAGTACGAACTGTGTCCCATGACCGAGGACTCGGCTATTCGAATAGATTTTGACTCTGCAGAGTTTGTGCACGTTACCCACATTATGGAGTTCCTCCTCCATCTAGCACCCCGGTACTTGTCCCACAGGATCCTTGGAACTCGCACCGCAGGAGCGGACTAGGACATCTCCAACGAAACCGATATACCGCGTGTCCCCCTTACCGTATCACCGACATACTTACACAAGTCATGTCCTGGGTAGCCCGGTGTCATCCCGACACTGACCATCGCATGGCTCCAACCATCGCGTGGCCCAAAACTTGTCCCAAACGGGGACGGGATCACAAAACATACTGGCTGTCAAGACTACCGCCGTTACCTGATCAGGGTAACTGCCGCGCGTAGCCTTCCCACTTTGTTGAATACGCATAAGAGACGCCCACCGACATACCACATCAAGGCCCGCCCGCACAGGCAAATGTGGCTGCACTAGTGAAACTCGGTTCGGTGGCACTTGGTCAACGTTCAGATTAGGTTCATGAGCATAACAACGTTTTTATCTTATAACATATGATCCAAGTCATAGCAAAAAAAACATGAACATGCAATACCGCTACCAAGTAAGTGCAGCACATAACAAGATATGATACGAACATGGCAAGACATAGGTACAACACTTTAGCATGAATAAGGTCAACACGAGCGAGGTACTGGTATGAACATGATATGAATAACATGAGTAACAACAATGATCAGCTACGATGAAAGAAACTGTAAAGCATAACGGTAACAACATATCTTCATATCATAGCATATGCAAGTCATTAGTGAAGAAATATTTAAAAAAGGCAAGTCCATATCTTCACAAGTATTAACAACGATTGGTGACCATCTGAACCCTTGCACGGAACCAACAAATAAACCAGCGGCCACCAGAACGGTCTTTACAACTCAGATCTGGGACATTGCCGGAGTAACTCAACCGCTGCTCAAGACGGTCGAAAAGCAGCTCGGAGCATGAGGCAGGGTCGATAAAAAGAATGCGGTGGTCCCCCAAGACGGCTGAATATTAGCTCAGCTCAGAGCATGGGGTCACTACTGCGAAAAGAACTCAACACCTGCCCGAGACGGCCAAGAGGTCAGCTCAGAACTCGACGGTTGTTGAACAGAGAAATATAAAGCAGGCATGCCACCCCAGACGGCCGACACAAGAATCAGCTCAGAACCGGGCGTGGTGCCATCATCGAAGACAAGGCAAGCGAGGTTCAGCACGGTCACCCACCGCACAACGAAAGCAAACAGATGCAACACAATCATAGGCATTAGTTAAGCATACAAGAACAACACGGCACAATGCTTGAAGCATATATTATATGGCTTACTTGCCTGGGTGCTGGTCGAAGAATCCACCGGACGAACGCACAATCACCTTCCGAAAAGATCCGACGGGACCGGCGGTACTCCGGCGAAGCCTAACGACAACCGGGGGCAAAACGGTCAATCTAACGTTTATAACACAACATGAAACTTGCACCAACGGAACGTGCTCGAAAAATTGAGAACCTGGGCTTTTGAATCACCTCAATCGGAGTTACGGTCATGAAGATATGGCCGTTCGTTTGATAAGCAGAAAAACGGTGATTATCGGGTGAACGTCCACTCGTTAACCGATTCGGATCCGGAGAGAGAAAACAGGTTATGCAGCTCTACGCTTTCGGAGCGGAGAAAGCGCGATCAGTCCTGCAGAAGAAGGTAATACGTTTCCTCACTCAGAAAGCGTACTTTCAGCCGTAGAAGAACAAAAATATGCTTTCATCTCAGGAAAACGTATTCGCACCCGACGCATAAGCAAAGTGCGCTTTCACTGAGCGCCAACGTACTCTGTTGAATACGCGAGCGCGTCACGGGCTTCAGTGACCGACGGGCGGGGCCCGCAGGTCAGTCCCACACATCTCTCCTTCCTCTGTCTCCTCCTCCTCTGTTTCTCTCCAGGGCGCGACGAGGGGCAGGGGACTCGCCGCCGGGCACCGCTGCGGGCGTGGACACCGAGGGAGGCGGGGCGCGGCGCGAGCCAGGCGGCACCGGCCGGTGGCCGCGGGGCCGCGCAGGAGGCCGGCGGCGTCGACCTCAGCTGGTGGGCGCGAGGAAGAGGACGAGGTCGAGCAGAACACAGTACAAGCAGTTCACAGCACAGGCCAAATACTTGGTCACCAAGGCACCGACGTGTCCAAGGCATGAATTTGACCAGTGGCTATGTCTACTGTGTTGTGTGACTAATCAGGATGCCACAGGACCTCCATTGTCTGACATGGGTGGCACACAGCATTTGAAAATGCCATGACCTAGCTTTCCACAGCAAGGTGTTTGTACTGGTCTGGGGATAGCACACCTGGGGGAATGACTCCAAACTTGTGTCACTTCTGTCTAACACTATGATGATCATCTCCACCAAGTTTGGGAACAAATGGGCCACTGTACATAGCACTTCCCTTACAAATGCACCCACTGGACAGAAGGTGTTTGTGCTTTGGTGTGGCCAGCACACTGATCACCTGGGCTTGAAACTTGGCACATCTTAATCATATGCTAGTGTTAGTCTGTACACAAAAGTTCAGCTCATTTGGACAAGGCTAGCTTGCACTTCCTTCACAAAGTCACCTGCTGGACAGAAACTTTGAGAATTTATTGTGCTCTGCTGGCTTGGCCATTGTGGCTCAAATTTGGTACATCACCATGACATAAGCAAGGGAAAAGGCACAAAAAGTTTGGGATGCAGTGGGCAAACAAAAATAACACTTCCTTCGTAAAGTGCTATTCTGCCCGGAATTTGCAACTTGAAGCTATGCTCCATTTTCGAACTATGGAACCCCATGTGTTTACACCAATGGTCATGGGTAGGATACTAGAAGCTCCACAAATCAATTTGAGCACCAATTGGACAACTAAAAGGGTAGCTCCTTTGCAAATGGGCTAAAAGGGGATTATTGGCTTTACAAAAGAAACCACCATTTCCTTTATTCAAATGTAGCCAATATCTCAGGGAGAGGTCAAAGGGATTACCAAGATCATCTCCACAAGTTTACACAACCTTTTAAGGGGTCTAGGTATTTTCCGGGATTTTAACTCCGTTAACCGAGGGCCGATGGAACTAAGCTGATACGCAAAAACATTGCACCGAACGTGGCAACATTCTCGCATATCCCGGGGGCAAATAGCAGGGGAAGAGGATCATGACTTGCAACAAGGGCAGGGAAAAATGTTGCAAGGTCATGGATTGTTTGGATTTTTCCGGTCATCAACCAGTATCCAGGGGAAAAATTTCCGGGAAGGAAAGGTCGGAAGGAATAACAACACAAAAATCGATAACCCGATTTTTGGGGTGTTACAAACCTTCCCCCTTAAAGGAATCTCGTCCTCGAGATTTGTAGGAGTAGCTCGAAACTATACCCACTCCTTCTCAAAAATTTCCGGGTTGGGGAAAACGATGCACGGGTGCATCATGACCGAGACACGGATATCGCGGGATCGCTTCCACTGCTAGGGGTTACCATTTTTAGAAAAGTGAGGAATTCGCTTTTCCAAAAATGCTAACGTCACCCCGATGAACAGTGGCTGCTCCTGCTGATAGGTGGGTCCAGGGCCCACTGTCAGCCTCTCCTTCTTCTTCCTTCGGCTACCTCCGCTCTCCTGCGGTGGCGCTACTCCGAGCGGAGCTGGGGCTGGGCTACACGCATCTAGCCCATAGGGCACTCAGGTCCCTACCGCGGTAGTGCGCGGCGGGCACAGTTCTACGGGGCAAGTGCTCTCGCATCGCGGGCCAGTACCAAGGCGGCACTGCTCGCGGATTCGCTTCGGGGACGACGGTGGTCGAGCGGCGAGGCTCCTGGACCTCGTTCACCGTACACCGGGCTCGGGCTATAAAAGACGACGACTTGGCTGCTGGTAGCACACGCCATGCCACTTTTCTATCTCTTGGGCTTGGAGGAGCTGGAGCCACGGTCTCCAGGTGAGGCCGTGTTTCTGGGGCTGCTACGGTGCCTGCTCGACGGGATGTTGGCGGCGCTGGTCGGCTCGTCGTTCTTGCTGTGGGTGGTCTCCCGGCAGGAGCGAGCTCGCGAGAAGGAAGGCAGGGATGCGGCAGCTCGGGAGCGGGACGAAGATGGTGCCGCGGCTCGGGGTCCTCTGGGTTTGCTCCACGATCGCTTCGGGCCGACGGAGTAAGCAGGGCTGCGGCGGGGCAAGGAAACTGGCGGCCAGATGTCACTCTAAGCGGTGACAGCGGCGCCACTGTCTCGGAGGCTTGGAAGGGTTCGGAGGGGTCTAGCAACGCGAGGGTCTCGCCTTTGGTTGCTCCTTATGGAGTAACAACCAGGCTGGACAGTCGTCGGGGTAGGATCTGGGTCTGTATTTGTACTGGGAGGGCTGCAAGGCTTGTGCCGCAATAAAATTCTTAGAGTTATCCGAGATTGCGACAGGCTTTGGGACTGGGTTCCGGGGCTGGAACAATCGCCTCTATCCTGGGGCAACGGTCTGGCAAAACGGGGCAGGCGCAGACGAACGGGAGATCTGTCCTTGCATTCCGTCCGGGTACTGAGGTGATCGTACCCATTAGGAATGAATCTCGCGCGAGCGCGAGCATGCAACGTGCCAACGGCAAAATCAAATTAACACACAAGCAATTGCAAGAAAACACAACAGATCAAACCACACCAAGATGTTTTAATGCCATTGGGTATATGTACTCTGGGACTACATATACCTAAACCAGCTCGCATTTATTACAGACTCAGAATGAGTCCAATGTTAAGAGTGTAAGTGCTCTACTGATTACAAACAAGTTGGAAAAACCACCGTTAGCTTGGTTAAACATTTCTGCTTAACAGGGGACGGATGCAACTGAAGCACAAACACATACGGCAAACATAAAGCATTACAACACATAGGTAATGCAAGCATCACCCGCAACACAACCAACGGAAACAACCACAACTTGACTACGCACAAACAACAAACACAACCTGACTACGCACAAACAACAAACACACCGGACTACGCACCTCACGGCAACTACTCACTCGAGACTACGGTTCCCATACTCTAGCTAGGGCGGAAGACAAACAGGGCAACGCCTGAAGAACTAGTCTAGCTCGGGCTCTCCGGGAGGACGCAGGCTGAGATGCTTCCCGAAGTCGAGTAACTCGGCCAGTCGGGACTCAATTCCTGGGGCAGGGGCTTGATCTTGCTGGAGCAGACCTTGCCGATACAGTTGAAGGATGGTCCGGTTGGTGAGGTCGGCATAGACAGTGCCTGAGGTGCACTCATCCACAGGCTGGGAGGGCAGCACAACTCGAGAAGATGGCACCACCTGCGAAGATAGCACCGGGCTTGAGGGCAGCAGATCAACGGCTGGGGAGGTGTCTCGGCGACCTCTACGGTAGGCAGCCTCAACAACTCGCGCGGCATCGCTATCCATGTCGTGGAACCCTGCAAGAATGTCGCCCAGCGGTAGTCCCTGGGCAGTGACGAGCTGAACCAGGCGAGCTATTGCCTGGTCGGCTTCTGCGGTGGTGTCGGCGAACTCACAGCCATGGATGGATGCATTCGGAAAGTAGCGGAACTCCCGCATCTCTCCGATTTGCGGGAACTTGGATCGAAGACGACTGATCGCTGCTGCGGCGGCCGTCTGAATCGCCAATGCTGGGGTGGGCATGGGACGACCCTCAAAGACTACAGGCTCGTCAATCTTGTCGGGACCAAGGTGGATGAACACCTTAGCACAATATCGGCAGAGGTGAGGGACAGGCTCGGATTGGAACACTCGGTAGTATGGGTTAACCAATCAACCGAGGGCTTGGGAAAGCATTTCCCAAAGGAGACGGGGAAAGCCAGCATGGTTAACCGCCGAGGTCTTGCTGTGAAAGGTGGGGTTTCTGAAGAAACCAGACATGGCTTTCAGGGAGAACTGGCTCGGGTTTTAGGGTGACCTGGCTTACTGAGCGAGAATGCTGCAGCGAGCAAAAGGGAGGGGTTTTAAGGGCAGCAAGGCTGGGACACACAGGCAGGGCAAATCCTTCTCAGACTAAGAAAAGGATACGCCTGGCATGACAGACAACCGGGTTGGCTGGGGTCAAAACCGAGGGTGGCTGGGGGTCGGTCCACTAGTTAGGCAGGTGTCAAATCCGATGATGTCAACTGTAACACACAGATGCCGTGCCGGATTTAACGGGATAGGGCAACACTACTGGGCTTACTATCGGTCTCCTTGCCGAAGGGACGGCTCAGAGCCAAACAACAAAGACGGAGCAAACAACAGACACCAAGAAGAAAACAGAGCTCAAAATCTACGGCTAACCACACGTGGATATAGATCCACTCACAACACTAACTGAGCGCACTCGATGCCTCTCTAAGGATTTAGAAGAAAAATCACCCAATGCTCCTGGTAGCAGTTGGTGTAAAGCTTCTACTACTTCCTCAGGGAGAACATCAATCTCACCTCATGATCATAGCCAAGGTGGCTTAGTCAACTATTCTAAGGTTGCTCAGGAAAGATAGAACTGGCGTTTCCCAAAGGAAACTAGATATAAGGAGAGATATACCACGACTAGCAAGCAGGGTGTAACAGCCCACATGTAACAAGCTAACAAACACCATGTAATTTACTTCCTCTGTTGGACTTGTAACTTGGCATGGTGGATGTGTATGTCATTTCATGTGGTGATTTTATTTGGCATTGAGATTGGAGTCATGTTGGGTTGTTTTCTTTTGCATCCAAGGTGGTTCAAGAAGGGCATGGATAGAATTTTCATTGTTACATGCCCACTCCTTTTGACACCAAACCTGGCCTAGCCATTTCTCTTGTTGTGGCAAGGGTTTTAAAATCCTCAAAGCATTTTTGCCATCATCAAAAACAAAAGCTCTAGTTCAAAGTGGTTTTGAAATTCAAAATGAGCTCACATTTTTGTTGTTGCCAAAAATGCCCAAACCATTTTTGGAAATTGAGGAATAATACAAGGATAATTTTACATATTTTTATGTGAATTTTACACTTGTATTTAATCCAGGAAAATCCTGCATCTCCTTTCTGTTTTTGTAAATGGAAAAGGAATCCAGCAGGCCTTTTCTCTCCTCTGCTCCAAGTCATGCTGGAGGCCCAGCCCATCAAACCGCGGCGCCGCAGCCCGGCTGGAGGCCTTTCCAGCGAAGCGGTACGCGGGGTCTTTCCTGGCCGTCGGATCTTGATCGAGCGTCCCTCCGTCGTCTCCTTTCCACGCTGGAGAGGTCCCCGCCGGAGTCCCTCTCACAGCCGGCCGGGGCGTCGACGTCGATGCGCCCGACGTGGCCAGGGAGCCTCCCCCTTTATTAGGAGGGCACCTGCAGCCCCCTCGCGAACCCTAGGTCTCGTTCCTCCCTCCAGATTTCCGCCGCCGCCACCGGGTTCGTCTCCAAGACCTCCCCTGTTCCGCCGGAGCCGAACGCAATTCGCCACCGTGCTGCATCATCCTTGAGCTAGTGCTCGTCTGCACCGTCCTTGAGCATGACCTACTTCGTTTCTGTGGCCAGGTCGAAGCAAGGAGCAGCGAGACGCCTCCGCAGCAGTAGCAAGCCGCCGCGGACCCCCTTTGTCCCCGACGACGTCCGGAGACCTCTCCCTCCTCTACGGCTAGGCCGGGACGCACGATGCGACCCACAAGGTGAGCTAGCGCCCCCGCCTTCGCCCGTATCGATGCGTAGCAGCCCGTCCAGGGTAGCAGTAGGCCGTCTGCTGCGTAGCTCGTCGCCGGCGAGGAATTCGTGATCACCGTGCCCGTGGTGCGTCTCGAACAACCTCACGCGTGCTCTAGGAGTGTCCAGTGCGCGTCTTTGGCGCCAAAGATGCCCCCTTTCCGCATAGTTGCTCTGGTTTTCGCCGCGTCTGAACTCTGCGCGTTGTTGTCAGTCAGATCCGCCGTGGAATTCAGATGAGCGTAGGATCCCCTCCAGTGAGATCCAGGACTGGGCCCAAGCATCCACATGATCGTGGTACTCCCCTCTCGCGATTGCAAGCAATCCCATGGCCAGAGGCGTCGTGTGCTCGTCGCACGGTTCGCCTGGAGATTGGGCAGCGGGGTGGTCTGAAGCTGCATTCAGAGCCGCCGCAATAGCGCTGTTCCGGTGAAGCTAGCGAGCAGTAGAGATGGAGCTGGGAGCCATGGCGCGCGTCGTCATGTAGAGCCAGGTGCCCTCTCGGATTCGTTCCATGGCGGGGTGGCCGGACCTTGCCTGTACACGACGCGCGGTTCGCCGCAGTAGGGCGTCGCCGTCGAAGTTCAGAGTTTTCAGGTGTTCAAAGTTCAGAGTACTGAAGCCTGAACCTTACCTAGCGTGCGTGGTGTATATGTTCAGAAAACGCTTCGTGGCGCAGTGGTAGCGAGCGTGGAGACGAGCAACGCGTCGTGGGTTCGAGTCCCAGTCGCCCCCCCCTTTTTTTTGATTTTATCTGTGAGGCTGACGGCTGGGACCCGCTTGCCAGCGACCCAGGCCGCGTGGGCTGAGTCCATTGCGGGCCAGAGAGGTTGGATGGGCCGATATGCCCGAGAGCAGCCCATGGAGGCTGACTCCTTTTTCTTTTTTTTATTTCTTTTCTTTTTCTTTGTTTTCTTTTCTGTTTAAATTCAAATTTGAATTTGCCTCCAAATTCAAATCTGTTTTTGAACATCCTTTGCATTCATGGGCATGCCTTATATGATTTTGGGGTAGCTTGAGCTACTGACCCACATGATGAGGTCCATTTTTGCATTTTACCCCTTCTAATAATTGAAGTGTGGTCATTTTGCAATTAAGCCCCTTTTTCTTTTTCTTTGTTTTTGTCAATTGGTTCAAATTTTAAATTGCCCATGCCATATATGGTTTTTGGGTAGTTTTGCACAAGGAGTTACATGGTGATGATGTTTTCATCATCTGAACCTTTTTCAAAATTCATGAGGTGCAACTTTGCACTCAGCCCCCTAAACTTCAGTTGAATTTGCAACTGCCCTTGCAAATTCAAATGGAGGCATATCATATATGGTTTTGGGGTGCTTTTCTGCAAGGATTTCAGCAGTGATGTTTTCATGATGTTTTGTGCAACTCATGAAATCAAGGTGTGATCACCTGATCCAGAAGCATTCATTTCTTTCTGCCTGCAACATTTCCACTTCAATGCATCTGAAATGTTGATCAGCTGATCTTTTCAATCTTGTTTCTTTTCATCTCCTTTTTCAATTCAGCCCTTGACATATTGTCATATGTAATGTGGCTGGGTTCCAACTGTTGTTGCACCTTCCTATGTGTCAAGTTCACCGACACTACTCTGTCTCCGGAATCATTGTTTTACTTTCATATTATTTAAATTCCTGTAATGCTTGTTGTTCATGTCATGCTTTCATGCTACTTACATTTAATTAAGGCTTAGACCAAAGCCCTTACAATGTAAATAAAATGCATGTGAAAGTGATGACTTGTCATCATCACCTTCATTTAAATTTGACTAGACAGGGTCATATCATGTAAATAAAACTTGAACATGCCATCCTTGTTTGAGTTTGCATCAGTTGCTTACTTGTGTGTTTTCCTTGACGGTATCTTACGTTAGCACCCGAGACTGACGAGGAGACTTACGTGGAGCTGTCCGACACCGAGCACGAGGGTACTATGGGTGCTACTTCGACTACCTTACCAGGCAAGGGGGAGATCTGTGTCATTACTTTATAACTTTCTGCTCATGCCTAGCTGTAGACCTAGAACGTTGCTGCTTGATCCCATCTACCTTATATGCCATGTTTAAACCCATACAACCATGATCCCCACATCCCAGCAAACCATTGTACTGCTAAGTTACCGCTGCTCAGCCATTGCTTAGTATGGATAGAAACTTGCTGCTTACCCTATATATTTATGGTTGGGATATCATGCTATAAAATAAGTTGGTTGGTATTTATTATTGTTAAATGATGTTAAATTTATATTCGACGAAAGGTGGAAGGCTGGACTATTCCCGTCTGGTGCTTTGTTCCATTTGAGTCACCTAGGACCCGAGTTCCGGGTATTGTGTTTCTTGACGAGCGTGCCTAATCGTGTGTGGGGTTTTATGGGCCCCCCTTGTCTTACCTACCTAGCCTCGTACATTCTAGTGGTGGCCCGAGTTGATTTACATTTGCAATGTGTGTGTGCTGGTTGGATCCCCAGTTGTCTCCAAACCAAACCAGGGCCAGGAGGACATAGTTTCTTGGCTGGCCCAACTAGACCGGCTGAGGACCCGGTCTCATAAGAGAACTAACCGGTAATCCAAACCTGGAGTCATACGGTAGAGTCCGATTCGAGAGCGTGGCCAGCTTTTGAGTTGGGTGTCGACTCACCGGGGGCCACCCGGATATGTGCGTTGTTAGTTAGAGGGACTCTGACATTCCGGAGTTTCAGGCGCTTACCTAGCCAAGTGGAAACCGGGCGTACATGCGACGTCTATAATGGACAGTTGGTACACCCCTGCAGGGTAAATCTTTTCGAAAAGCCGTGTCCGCGGTTATGAACTACTTGAGACCTACTCCTTGTTCATAGAATAACGTCAAATATACTCATGCTATAAAACTTGACAACCGTGTGCGTTCCTTGGTTGTCTTTCTTCGTCCAGGGGGACCGAGAGAGAAACGAGGTTGTGTTATGTTTGCGTAAGTAGGTGGATAGCCGACCTATGACACGTTGTCAACGTAAGTTCTTGGATCTCACCTCTATTCCGATAGAACGTGTAGCCACCATATATGCTAGTACGGCTGCAACCTGTCTATGTCTTTACCTTACCTGTAGCGTTAGTTATTCCGTAATGACATGTTCTCACCCCCGTTTACATTTCTGTCTTTACCGCTTTGCCTGATCGGCCGCTGCAGTGGACTACTACCTCGACCCCAGCACCGGACGTTACTTTGTGGAGGTGCCCCCGGAGGACGACGACGAGTACGAGTACCTCGACCAGTAGGATCTTATAGTTGGGTTCAGACGTTCCCGTGGGTGGATATTTATGTGTAGCCCTCTCTAGGGCAATTTGGATCTTGACCATACTCGGTCCCTACTATGCTTCCGCTTGATGTATTGATGTATTGGTGAGATGTACTCTTGATGATATTATATTATTAGACAGTGGCGTTGTATGCCCTGCTCTATGTTTCTATCTATATGTATTTCCTTTATTATAGTGTTATGCTTATATACCTGTTGTCGAGAATCCGGCAGCGACACGAGTGCGAGTGTCGTGCGCCGGTGGCGTTTGATGCGCTTCTAACTCCGACCGGACGCGAAAGCGACTAGTTAGAGTTAGTACCGTATCAGGGGCCTTACATCTTGGTATCAGAGCAGGACTGACTGTAGGACCCTTTACCTGCCGAAGTTGAGTCTAGAAACTATTTTAGTAGTTATATAGGAAAATTTCGGAGAGTAGGACCTCTTTCTGTTTTCTCCTTATCCCACCCTCCCACCCCTTTTTCCGTGAGGAAGTGAAACGATGTTTTGTCTCTGCAACTTATCCCCTTTCAAAACAATCTAGGTTCTCGTTTACATGAGGCTCCGATTCCTCTATAATTTTTTGCTAGCGACGAGATGTGTTGGCGTCTTTGAGACCACTGAGCCGCCACTTGGGGTTAACTGCTCTACCTCGCTTACGGCGTACCCCAGGTGAACCGTCCATACAGGATTGGAGGGAATCCTATGGTAAATGGATGTGGTGTCTTTCCCCTATGGACGACCGTGATGGCGGGCCGCTCAGGGCAGATGTCTCATTGTCAGGTTTCCAACCGCTCGTATATATTGTTGTGTGCTCGCTAGCAGATTATTATCTTGGATTCGGATGGTCTTGGTTTGGGAATTCCAGTAGCACCTAGCTATCGACCTTCCGGGTTAACCTTGGTGGAATTTCAGCCTTCGACTTTCTCATACCTCGTGAGAAAGTTTTGTTGTCAAATTGCTTTAACTTCTGGTTACTTCAATGATTCGTTCATGTTCTCATAAGTGTTCCTGTATACAGGATGCCAAGAGCGAACATGCCGCCGCCAGAGAACCCTATCCTTGGGGAGGCTGTAGCCGCAGTGGCTCAGGGCACAACTGCGATCCTTCAGATGCTGCAGAACCAGGGTGCTCAGAGGAATGATCGACCACAGTACACCACACTGCAGCAGTTCCTCGCGATCAGCCCTCCCAGGTTCTCCGAGGCTCGAGACCCGCTGGAGGCGGATGACTGGATAGCAGAGATCAAGAAGCACTTCAATGCCAACACCGTCAGACCCGTCGACTACGTCACCTTCGCCTCCTTCCAGCTTCAGGGTGCAGCAGGCAGTTGGTTCTCGACGTACAAAGCCAACAAGGGTGATGCAGAGATCACGTGGGAAGACTTCGTCAAGGATTTCAGAGCTGCTCATATTCCCAGTGGTCTGATCGAGAGGAAGCGTGAGGAGTTCTTAGCTCTGAGGCAGGGGGACAGGTCTGTGCAGGAGTATAACCTGGCCTTCGTCAGGCTCGCCAGGTACGCTCCAGAGGAGGTCTCGTCAGAGGCCAAGCGCATTGCCAGGTTCCGCGGTGGTCTTGCCGCGGACATCAAGTATGCGCTCACCTTGTCCACGCCAAGCCTGTTCTCAGAGTTCGTCGACCAGGCTATCGGACAGGAGTCAGCTGAGGCAGAGCGTTCCGCAGAGAAGAGGAAGCAGAGAGAGCACAGTTCAGCAGTGATGGTCCACAAGAAGGCAAAGTCCTGGGTTGCAGAGCCACAGCCTCAGCCGCAGCGCCAGCAGTTTCAGCAGAGGGGGGCAGCTGTCCGCACTTTTGCCCGCCCTCCCGTCCCAGTGCAGCACGGACCTCGCTCTACTCCACCCTCCGCGAGGCCGCCTGCTCCACAGGGCCAGCCTAGGCCAGAGATCACGTGCTTCAAGTGTGGCAAGCCGGGCCACAAGTCTCCGCAGTGCACTGACCCTCGTTACGCCTGACTGCCTCCGCCTCCACCTTGCTCTACACCGAGCAACGCGATGGTGCGGGCCCAGCCACGAGCAGTCAGGGTGAACAACGTGACCGTCGCAGAGGCCCAGCAGTCGTCCGAGATTGTGCTTGGTAGGTTGCTTGTATGTTCAGTTCCAGCGTCAGTTTTGTTCGATTCCGGAGCATCCCATTCCTTCATATCTCAGTCCTTTGCTTCAGCCAGTGACCTTCAGTCCGAGTTGCTCTATCCGCCACTTGCAGTCCACACTCCTGGTTCCAGATGCAGCTCCTTAGTTTTTGTTCCAGATGTGGAGATCAGTATTCAGGGTGCTATCTTTTCAGCCTCCCTGATTGTCTTGCCCCGTTCCGACATTGATGTCATTTTGGGCATGGATTGGCTTGTCAAGTACAAGGCCAAGATTGATTGTCCGTCCAAGACCGTGTTGCTGATGCACGATTCAGGCGCAGAGATTTGGTACAGTTGTGGCTCGACAGCAGGATCAGCACAGTTGTACGCTCTGAACGCTGGAGTTGCTCCATTGATCGAGGAGGTCAGAGTTGTTCGAGAGTTTCCAGATGTCTTCCCAGAGGAGTTGCCAGGTATTCCACCCGTGCGTGCTATTGAGTTCGTGATCGAGCTAGAACCTGGTACACAGCCGATATCTCGGCAGCCTTACAAGATGTGTCCGGAAGAACTGATTGAGTTGAAAGAGCAGCTGGTGAAGCTTGAAAAGGATGGGATCATTCGTCCGAGCACTTCCCCTTGGGGTGCCCCGTGTCTTTTTGTGAATAAGAAAGATGGTACTAGTCGGTTGGTTCAAGACTACCGTGGTATCAACAAGAAGACGATCAAAAACAAGTACCCTTTGCCCAACATCAATGACCTATTTGAGCAATTGCATGGAGCAAAGGTGTTTTCAAAGCTTGATCTAAAGATGGGGTGTAAGGCCCCTGATGCGGTACTAACTCTCACCAGTCGCTTTCGCGTCCGGTAGGAGTTAGAAGCGCATCAAACGCCACCGGCGCACGACACTCGCACTCATGTCGCTGCCGGATTCTCAACAACAGGTATAAAAACATAACTCTACAAGCAAAGAAATACATATATAGAGATAATAGAGCAGGGCATACAACGCCACTGTTCAGAATTACATCAATATCATGAGTACATCTCACCAATACATCAAGCGGAAGCAAAGTGTGGACCGGGTACGGTCAAGATCCAAATTGCCCTAGAGAGGGCTACACATAAATCCACCCACAGGAACGTCTGAGCCCAACTAAGGATCCTACTGGTCGGAGTAGTCGTACTCGTCGTCATCCTCCGGGGGCACCTCCACGAAGTATCGTCCAGTGCTGGGGTCGAAGAAGTAGTCTACTGCAGCGGCCGATCAGGCAAAGCGGTAAAAGCGGAAAAGTAAACGGGGGTGAGAACATATCATTACGGAAACTAACGCTACAGGGAAGGTAAAGATATAGACAGTTTGCAGCCGTACTAGCATATATGGTGGCTACACGATCTACTAGAATAAAGATGAGATCCAAGAAGTTACGTTGACAGCGTGTCGTAAGTCAGCTATCCACCTACTTACGCAAACATAACACAACCTCGTTTCTCTCTCGGTCCCCCTGGACGGAGAAAGACAACCAAGGCACGCACACGGTTTGTCAAGTTTTATAGCATAATTAACATTGACGTTATTCTATGAACAGGACGTAGGCTCAAAGTAGTCCATAACCGCGGACACGGCTTTTCGAAAAGATTTACCCTGCAGGGGTGTACCAACTGTCCATTATAGACGTCGCATGTACGCCCGGTTTCCACTTGGCTAGGTAAGCGCCTGAAACTCTGGAACGTCAGAGTCCCTCTAACTAACAACGCACAACTCCGGGTGGCCCCCGGTGAGTCGACACCCAACTCAAAAGCTGGCCACGCTCTCGAATTGGTCTCTACCGTCTGTCGCAGGTTTGGATAACCGGTTAGTTCTCTTATGAGACCGGGTCCTCAGCCGGACAAAGTGGGCCAGCCAAGAAACTATGTCCTCCTGGCCCTGGTTTGGTTTGGAAACAACTGGGGATCCAACCAGCACGCACACATTGCAAATGTAAATCAGCTCGGGCCACCACTAGAATGTACGAAGCTAGGTAGGTAAGACAAGGGGGCCCCATAAAACCCCACACACGATTAGGCACGCTCGATCAAAGAACCAATACCCGGAACTCGGGTCCTAGGTGACTCGAGTGGAACAAAGCACCAGACGGGAATAGTCCAGCCTTCCACCTTTCGTCGAATATAAGTTAACATCATTTAACAGGAATAAATATCAACCAACTTCTTTTATAGCATGATATCCCAACCATAAGTATACAGGGTAAGCAGCAAGTTTTCTATCCATACTAAGCAATGGCTGAGCAGCGGTAACTTAGCAGAACAATGGGTTGCTGGGATGTGGGGATCAGGGCTGTATGGGTTTAGACATGGCATATAATGTAGATAGGATCACGCAATAACATTCTAGATCTACAGCTAGGCATGAGCAGAAAGTTATAAAGTAATGACACAGATCTCCCCCTTGCCTGGTAAGGTAGTCGTAGCAGCACTCACGGTACCCTCGGGCTCGGTGTCGGACAGCTCCACGTAAGCCTCCTCGGCGGTCTCAGGTGCTAACGTAAGGTATCGGCAGGAAAAGGCACACAAGTAAGCAACGGAAGTAACGCAAACAAGGATGGCATGATCAAGTTTTATTTACATGATATGACCCTGTCTAGGCAAGTTTAAATGAAGGTGATGACGACAAGTCATCACTTCCATATGCAATTTACTTACGTTGTAATGGCTTTGGTCTGAGCCTTAACTTAGGTGTAAATAGCATGATAGCATGGCACGAACAACAAGCATTGCAAGAATTTAAAATAACATGAAGGTAAAACAATGATTCCGGAGACGAAGTAGTGTCGGTGAAATTGACACTGGAGAAGGTGCAACAATTGTTGAAGGTCAGCCACATAGCATATGAATATGTTAAGGCTGACCTGAAGAAAGGATAGGATGGAACTGCCTTGACAAGATCAGATGAGCACCATCTCAGATGCACTGAAGCTGAGATGTTGTAGACAGACAGACCTGAGCTTCCGGACCAGGTGATCACACCTTGTCTAAAAGAAAATGCTCAACACAACAAGATAACATCACTACTGAACTCCTTGTAGAACAGTACCCCAAAAACATATATAATATGCCTCCATTTGAATTTGCAGAAGCAGTTGCAAATTCAACTGAAGTTCAGGGGGCTGAGTGCAAAATTACACCTCATGAATTTTGCAAAGGTTCAACTGATGAAAACAGTACCACCATGCAACTCCTAGTGCAAAACTACCCAAAAATCATATATGATATGGGCAATTTGCAAGTTGATCCAATTTCCAAATTTAAATAAAAGCAACAGGGGGTTTATTTGCAAAATGACACAACTCCAATTCTTAGAAGGGGTCAGATGCAAAAATGAGTATCACTACTGTATTCAGTAGCTCAAACTACCCCAAATTGATATAAGGGATGCCCCTGTTTGAAAACTGGACCAAAATTAGATTTGAATTTGGAATCAAATTCAAATTTGAATTTAAACAGAAAAGAAATAAAGAAAAAGAAAAGAAATTAAAAGAAAGAAAAAAAAGGACTGGGTTAGCTCCATGGGCTGGATTCAGCGAAACCGGCCCATGTAGCTCTCTGGCCCGCATTTGGGCTCAGCCCACTCGGGTGGCTCACTGACCAGGGGGGGTCCGCATGTCAGCCAGTCACTTAAAATCAAAAAAAAGGGGGGGGGGTCGAACGGGTTTCGAACCCTGGACCTCACGCTCGTCTCCACGCTCGCTACCACTGCGCTGCGAGTCGTTATCTGACCAGATACAGCACGCGGTCTAGGTGATGTGTTCATCCACTGTCACCTGAACTGAAGCAAAGGCAGGCCTTCTCTGAACCCGACGCGCGTACAAACTCCGGCGAGGCTACCGTGTCATCCCGGCCATCTCTTGCACTGCAGCTTCCTCGCATCACAAGCTGGACGTGCCTTCTACCTCTGCATCCCCCTCACACCTCGCAACTCCTCGTGCTCGCCACGCTAGGCTCTCGGGTTCAGAGGGCGGCGACCACCTCTGTCAGAGCAACCCCGGCGGCACGGCGAACTTCAGGCGACGCTGGACTCGCGCGCAGTCCACCCACGGCACGGCTAAGGTGTCCTTCCTCGAGCCCGCACATCACGCAAGCACTACACCCTAGGTGACCGAGCTAAACAAGCACACCGGCGACGAGGGAGGTCTCTGAACCTGACGACGGCGACGGGTGCAGACCACAGGCTTCAGGCGCGGCACGAAGGCGATGCAGGACCCGAAAAAGGAAGGCCTTTGCGGGCACAGGCGTGCTCTGGACCTGCCCTGGACACGCACGCAACACCCCAAGACACGCTCGGGTCACGGCGGCGACGAATTGAACTGGGACTCGCGGCGGAGGCGGCCGGCTTCTACTGGACATCGGCGACGCAACGAACAGGAGCTAGAGCGGAGGCAGGGACACGCGCGGCTCACCTTGTGGGTCACGTAGTGCGCCCCAGCCCAGCCGTAGAGGAGGAAGAGGAGCGGTTCGTCGTCGGGGACGAAGAGCTTCCGCGGCGGCGCTTGTCGTCGACGGGGCGCTCCTCGGCGTTTGGCGGCAACTGCAAGGGCGGGGACGATCAGAAGGGCTCCAGACGCGCATGACCAAGCGCACGGTCAAGAAGACGGAGGAGAGCCGCCGGAATCGCTCACCGGAGTGGCCTGCTCAGGCGGAGCCGACGCTGGTCGTGGCGACGAACAAGGCGGCGGCGGCGCAGCCCGATGGGGAAAACGGAACCTAGGGTTCCCGGGGCGTCGATCTGGGCGAGCTTATAAGGGGGAGGCGTCCCGTGCCACGCTGGCGACGTCGACGTCGATGCGCTCCGGCGCTGTGAGAGGGAGCTCCGGGGGGACCTCGCCACCGTGGAAAGACGACGGAGGAGGACGCTTGGATCTAGATCCAACGCTCCAGGTGGCTCCCGCGTACCGCTTCGCTGGGAGGCCCTCGCTGGGCTGCGGGAGAGGTCTTGGGCCCTAGCTGGATGGGCCTGCCAGCCAGAAGAGAGAGAGAAGAGGCCCTCTGGAAAAAAGAAAAAGGCTGGAGCAAGAAAAAGAAAGAGAGAAAATGGCTAGGGTATTAAAAATATATTCAACAATTTTTAAAATACCCTAGAATCTCACTGGACCTCACAAAATTGATTTGATCAATTTTGCATGCAGGGAAAAATCTCCACAAGCAAAACAGTACCTTTTCTATTTAAAATTAAATAGAAAAGGACTTTGAAGAGTTTTTGAGAGAAAAATAAGAGGTTCAAAATTCCATGAGTTTGAAATTCTTAATCCTTGCATTTTTCTGGATTTTTCAAAAGTGGTTTGACCAATTTTGGCAACAACAAAAATTGTGGCCCTGTTTTGAATTCAAAACACTTTGAACTAGGGCTACTGTTTTTGTTGGTGGCAAAAATGCTCTGAGGGTTTTAAAATCCTTGCCATGTGAAATGAAATGGCTAGGCCAAGTTTGGGGTCAAGTGAAGTGAGCATGTGGCAAGGAAAATTCCATGACTGCCCTTCTTGAGCCACTTTGCATGCAAAAGAAACCAATCCAAAATGACTCCAATCTCCATGCTAATTTGAATCACCACATGAAAAGATGTAAACTTCCACCATGCCAAGTTACAAGTCCATCAGAGAAAGATAAAATACATGGTGATTGCACTTATTACATGTGGGCTGTTACAGCTCTCCCCTACCAACACAGGATCTCGTCCCGAGATCTAAGCAAGAAAAAGCTCGGGATACTCAGAACGGAGATGGTCTTCACGCTCCCACGTTGCTTCCTTCTCTGAGTGATGTGCCCAATGCACCTTGAGGAACTTGACGGTCTTGTTGCGAGTCTTGCGCTCTGACGAGTCAAGAACACGGACTGGACGCTCTGAGTAAGAAAGATCCGCACTGAGCTGGATCTCGCCCAAGTCCACTGCCTGCTCTGGCTGCTTGAAACACTTCTTCAACTGAGACAGGTGAAACACATCATGCACCATAGCCAAACTGTCTGGAAGCTCGAGGCGGAACGCAAGAGGTCCCCGAGTCTCGAGAATGCGGAACGGACCAACGAATCTGGGAGCCAACTTGCCTTTGATTCCAAAGCGGTGAGTGCCTCGAAGTGGAGACACTTTGAGGTATGCGAAGTCACCAACTTTGAAACCAACACCACGGTGCTTCTTGTCATAATAGGCCTTCTGCCTAGACTGTGCTGCCATTAGGTTCTCTCGGACAATCTTCACTGTGTCCTCAGCCTCTTGGATCACATCTGGACCGAACAGCTGCCTCTCGCCTGTCTCGGACCAGTTCAACGGAGTCCTGCAATTGCGACCATACAACACTTCAAACGGTGTTGCCTGCAGACTTGCTTGATAGCTGTTGTTGTACGAGAACTCAGCATATGGCAAGCATTCCTCCCACTTCATGCCAAACGAGATGACACATGCCCTCAACATGTCCTCGAGAATTTGATTCACACGCTCAACCTGCCCACTGGTCTGAGGGTGATACGCGGTACTGAAGAGGATCTTCGTACCCAATGCCTCTTGAAAGGCCTTCCAGAAGTTTGATGTGAAGATGCTTCCACGATCTGAACTTATCTGCTTGGGAATGCCGTGCAACGAAACAATTCTTGCGGTGTACAGCTCTGCCAACTGGCTAGCTGAGACAGTCTCCTTGACAGGCAGAAAGTGAACAACCTTGGACAAGTTATCAATGACAACAAAGATAGCATTGTTGCCCTTCTGAGACCTTGGAAAACCCGTGATGAAATCCATCTCGATGTGATCCCATTTCCACTCCGGAATTTCAATTGGCTGAAGTAGCCCTGCAGGCTTCTGATGCTGTGCCTTCACTCTCCTGCACACATCACACTGGGAGACAAAACGGGCAACATCCCGCTTCATACGAGTCCACCAAAAACTCTGCTTGAGGTCCTGATACATCTTGGTGCTACCAGGGTGGATAGACAGCTTTGAGTCATGGGCTTCTCTCAAAATGACCTCTCTGAGACCTCCTTCTTTGGGAACAACAACTCTCTCTTCGAACATCACGGTGCCGTCATTATGCACTGAATAGCAACCGTACTTCAGAACTGAGGTGGCAACACCCTGCTTGACTTTCTGAATCATCAAGCTACCGGACTGAGCTTCACGAATCTTCTCACGAATAGTGGGCTCTACCACAAGGTTGGCTAGATAGCCTGCTGGAACTAGCTCAAGATTGAGCCTTCGAAAGGCCTCACATAAATCTGGGTGTATCTTGTGCACCTGAATACTATTGCAATCACCCTTGCGGCTCAACGCATCAGCTATGACATTCGCCTTGCCAGGCGTATACTGAATATCCACAGAGTACTCAGTAATAGTCTCGAGCCACCTCCTTTGCCTCAAGTTCAGGTTAGGCTGCGTGAACAAGTACTTTAAGCTTCTGTGATCGGTGAACAAATCAACCTTCCTCCCTAGGAGGAGGTGTCGCCAAGTAACCAACGCATGAATCACTGCAGCCAGCTCAAGATCGTGGGTCGGATAGTTCCTCTCAGCCTGCTTCAATTGTCTGGAGGTGTACGCCACAATACTCTTTCCCTGCATCAATACTCCGCCAAGGCCATTCAACGAGGCATCACAGAACACCCGAAACGGTTGTGACTCATCCGGCGGCGTAAGGATCGGAGCTGTGGTCAGTCTTATCTTCAACTCATCAAAAGCTGTCTGGCAAGCCTGTGACCAAACGTATTTCTTGCCCTTGCACAACAGCTCGGTCATCGGCTTTGTTATCTTGGAGAAATTCTCGACAAACTTCCTGCAATAGCTGGCAAGTCCGAGAAAGCTCCTCAACTGCTTGACATTTTTCGGCGGAGTCCAATCTTGAATCGTCCGGACTCTGTCTGGGTCAACAGCAATGCCTTCTGAGGAAATGACATGGCCAAGAAAGTTGACCTTGTTCATCCAGAATTCACACTTGGAAAACTTGGCATAAAACTGGTGATCTCTCAACTTCTGCAACACCAATCTGAGATGCACCTCATGCTCAGCCTCTGACTTAGAAAAGACAAGGATGTCGTCGAGGTAGAGGAGTACGAACACGTCTAGCCACTCTTGGAAGAGATAGTTCATGGCCCTCATGAACGTTGGAGGAGCGTTTGAAAAGCCAAACGTCATGACCGTAAACTCGTACAGGCCATATCGAGTGCGGAAAGCTGTCTTGGGGATGTCCTCCTCACGGACACGAATCTGGTGGTACCCCATCTTTAGATCAAGCTTTGAAAACACCTTTGCGCCATGCAACTGTTCAAACAAGTCATTTATGTTGGGCAAAGGGTATTTGTTTTTGATCGTCTTCTTGTTGATACCACGGTAGTCTTGAACCAACCGACTAGTACCATCTTTCTTCTTCACAAAAAGACACGGGGCACCCCAAGGGGAAGTGCTCGGACGAATGAGCCCATCCTTCTCAAGCTTCACCAACTGCTCTTTCAACTCAATCAGCTCTTCCGGACACATCTTGTAAGGCTGCCGAGATATCGGCTGTGTACCAGGTTCTAGCTCGATCACGAACTCAATAGCACGCACGGGTGGAATACCTGGCAACTCCTCTGGAAAGACATCTGCGAACTCTCGAACAACTCTGACCTCCTCGATCAATGGAGCAACTCCAGCGTTCAGAGCGTACAACTGTGCTGATCCCACTGTCGAGCTACAAGTGTACCAAATCTCTGTGCCTGAATCGTGCGTCAGCAACACGGTCTTGGACGGGCAATCAATCTTGGCCTTGTACTTGACAAGCCAGTCCATGCCCAAGATGACATCAATGTCTGAACGGGGCAAGACAATTAGGGAGGCCGAAAAGTTAGCACCATGAATACTGATGTCAACATCTGGAACAGCTTTGGAAGACTCCATTCTAGAGCCCGGAGAACAAACTGAGAGTGGTCTACGCAACTGCTCTCTTGGAAGGTCAAGTGACATCGCAAAAGCGTTGGATATGAAGGAATGGGAAGCTCCGGAATCAAACAAAACTGTCGCTGGAACTGAACACACAAGTAACCTACCAAGCACAATCTCGGACGACTGCTGAGCCTCTGCCACAGTCACGTTGTTCACCCTGACTGCTCGTGGCTGGGCCCGCACCATCGCGTTGCTCGGAGTAGAGCGAGGTGGGGGCGGAGGCAGCCTGGCGTAACGAGGGTCGGTGCACTGCGGAGACTTGTGGCCCGGCTTGCCACACTTGAAGCACGTGACCTCTGGCCTGGGCTGGCCCTGTGGAGCAGGCGGCCTCGCGTGTGGTGGAGTAGAGCAAGGTCCGTGCTGCACTGGGACGGGAGGGCGGGCAAAAGTGCGGACAACTGCCCCCCTCTGCTGGAACTGCTGACGCTGCGGCTGAGGCTGTGGATCTGCAACCCAGGACTTGGCCTTCTTGTGGATCATCACTGCTGAACTGTGCTCTCTCTGCTTCCTTTTCTCTGCGGAACGCTCTGCCTCAGCTGACTCCTGTCTGATAGCCTGGTCGACGAACTCTGAGAACAGGCTCGGCGTGGACAAGGTGAGCGCATACTTGATGTCCGGGGCAAGACCACCGCGGAACCTGGCAATGCGCTTGGCCTCTGACGAGACCTCCTCTGGAGCGTACCTGGCAAGCCTGACGAAGGCCAGGTTATACTCCTGCACAGACCTGTCCCCCTGCCTCAGAGCTAAGAACTCCTCGCGCTTCCTCTCTATCAGACCACTGGGAATATGAGCAGCTCTGAAATCCTTGACGAAGTCATCCCACGTGATCTCCGTCTCACCTTTGTTCTCCTTGTACGTCGAGAACCAACTGCCTGCAGCACCCTGGAGCTGGAAGGAGGCGAAGGTGACGTAGTCGACGGGTCTGACGGAGTTGGCCTTGAAGTGCTTCTTGATCTCTGCAATCCAGTCATCCGCCTCCAGCGGGTCTCGAGCCTCGGAAAACCTGGGGGGGCTGATCGCAAGAAACTGCTGCAGTGTGGTGTGCTGCGGACGATCATTCCTCTGAGCACCCTGGTTCTGCAGCATCTGAAGGATCGCAGCTGTGCCCTGAGCCACTACAGCTACAGCCTCCCCAAGGATAGGGTTCTCTGGCGGCGGCATGTTCGCTCTTGGCATCCTGTATACAGGAACACTTATGAGAACATGAACGAATCATTGAAGTAACCAGAGTTAAAGCAAAATTGACAACAAAACTTCCTCATGAGGTATGAGAAAGCCGAAGGCTGAAATTCCACCAAGGTTAACCCAGAAAGTCGATAACTAGGTGCTACTGGAATTCCCAAACCAAGAACATCCGAATCCAATATAATAATGTGCTAGCGAGCACACAACAATATATGTACGAGCGGTTGGAAACCTGCACAATGAGACATCTGCCCTGAGCGGCCCGCCATCACGGTCGTCCATAGGGGAAAGACACCACATCCATATTACCATATGATGCCCGCCAATCCTGTATGGACGGTTCACCTGGGGTACGCCGTAAGCGAGGTAGAGCAGTCAACCCCAAGTGGCGGCTCAGTGGTCTCAAAGACGCCAACACATCTCGTCGCTAGCAAAACATTATAGAGGAATCGGAGTCTCATGTAAACGAGAACCTAGATTGTTTTTGAAAGGGGATAAGTTGTAGAGACAAAACATCGTTTCACTTCCTCACGGAAAAAGGGGTGGGAGGGTGGGATAAGGAGAAAACAGAAAGAGGTCCTACTCTCCGAATTTTTTTTCCTATATAACTACCAAAATAGTTTCTAGACTCAACTTCGGCCAGTAAAGGGTCCTACAGTCAGTCCTGCTCTGATACCAAGTTGTAAGGCCCCTGATGCGGTACTAACTCTCACCAGTCGCTTTCGCGTCCGGTAGGAGTTAGAAGCGCATCAAACGCCACCGGCGCACGACACTCGCACTCATGTCGCTGCCGGATTCTCGACAACAGGTATAAAAACATAACTCTACAAGCAAAGAAATACATATATAGAGATAATAGAGCAGGGCATACAACGCCACTGTTCAGAATTACATCAATATCATGAGTACATCTCACCAATACATCAAGCGGAAGCATAGTAGGGACCGAGTACGGTCAAGATCCAAATTTCCCTAGAGAGGGCTACACATAAATCCACCCACAGGAACGTCTGAGCCCAACTAAGGATCCTACTGGTCGGAGTAGTCGTACTCGTCGTCATCCTCCGGGGGCACCTCCACGAAGTATTGTCCAGTGCTGGGGTCGAAGAAGTAGTCTACTGCAGCGGCCGATCAGGCAAAGCGGTAAAAGCGGAAAAGTAAACGGGGGTGAGAACATATCATTATGGAAACTAACGCTACAGGGAAGGTAAAGATATAGACAGTTTGCAGCCGTACTAGCATATATGGTGGCTACACGATCTACTAGAATAAAGATGAGATCCAAGAAGTTACGTTGACAGCGTGTCGTAAGTCAGCTATCCACCTACTTACGCAAACATAACACAACCTCGTTTCTCTCTCGGTCCCCCTGGACGGAGAAAGACAACCAAGGCACGCACACGGTTTGTCAAGTTTTATAGCATAATTAACATTGACGTTATTCTATGAACAGGACGTAGGCTCAAAGTAGTCCATAACCGCGGACACGGCTTTTCGAAAAGATTTACCCTGCAGGGGTGTACCAACTGTCCATTATAGACGTCGCATGTACGCCCGGTTTCCACTTGGCTAGGTAAGCGCCTGAAACTCCGGAACGTCAGAGTCCCTCTAACTAACAACGCACAACTCCGGGTGGCCCCCGGTGAGTCGACACCCAACTCAAAAGCTGGCCACGCTCTCGAATTGGTCTCTACCGTCTGTCGCAGGTTTGGATAACCGGTTAGTTCTCTTATGAGACCGGGTCCTCAGCCGGACAAAGTGGGCCAGCCAAGAAACTATGTCCTCCTGGCCCTGGTTTGGTTTGGAAACAACTGGGGATCCAACCAGCACGCACACATTGCAAATGTAAATCAGCTCGGGCCACCACTAGAATGTACGAAGCTAGGTAGGTAAGACAAGGGGGCCCCATAAAACCCCACACACGATTAGGCACGCTCGATCAAAGAACCAATACCCGGAACTCGGGTCCTAGGTGACTCGAGTGGAACAAAGCACCAGACGGGAATAGTCCAGCCTTCCACCTTTCGTCGAATATAAGTTAACATCATTTAACAGGAATAAATATCAACCAACTTCTTTTATAGCATGATATCCCAACCATAAGTATACAGGGTAAGCAACAAGTTTTCTATCCATACTAAGCAATGGCTGAGCAGCGGTAACTTAGCAGAACAATGGGTTGCTGGGATGTGGGGATCAGGGCTGTATGGGTTTAGACATGGCATATAATGTAGATAGGATCACGCAATAACATTCTAGATCTACAGCTAGGCATGAGCAGAAAGTTATAAAGTAATGACACAGATCTCCCCCTTGCCTGGTAAGGTAGTCGTAGCAGCACTCACGGTACCCTCGGGCTCGGTGTCGGACAGCTCCACGTAAGCCTCCTCGGCGGTCTCAGGTGCTAACGTAAGGTACCGGCAGGAAAAGGCACACAAGTAAGCAACGGAAGTAACGCAAACAAGGATGGCATGATCAAGTTTTATTTACATGATATGACCCTGTCTAGGCAAGTTTAAATGAAGGTGATGACGACAAGTCATCACTTCCATATGCAATTTACTTACGTTGTAATGGATTTGGTCTGAGCCTTAACTTAGGTGTAAATAGCATGATAGTATGGCACGAACAACAAGCATTGCAAGAATTTAAAATAACATGAAGGTAAAACAATGATTCCGGAGACGAAGTAGTGTCGGTGAAATTGACACTGGAGAAGGTGCAACAATTGTTGAAGGTCAGCCACATAGCATATGAATATGTTAAGGCTGACCTGAAGAAAGGATAGGATGGAACTGCCTTGACAAGATCAGATGAGCACCATCTCAGATGCACTGAAGCTGAGATGTTGTAGACAGACAGACCTGAGCTTCCGGACCAGGTGATCACACCTTGTCTAAAAGAAAATGCTCAACACAACAAGATAACATCACTACTGAACTCCTTGCAGAACAGTACCCAAAAACATATATAATATGCCTCCATTTGAATTTGTAGAAGCAGTTGCAAATTCAACTGAAGTTCAGGGGGCTGAGTGCAAAATTGCACCTCATGAATTTTGCAAAGGTTCAACTGATGAAAACAGTACCACCATGCAACTCCTAGTGCAAAACTACCCAAAAATCATATATGATATGGGCAATTTGCAAGTTGATCCAATTTCCAAATTTAAATAAAAGCAACAGGGGGTTTATTTGCAAAATGACACAACTCCAATTCTTAGAAGGGGTCAGATGCAAAAATGAGTATCACTACTGTATTCAGTAGCTCAAACTACCCCAAATTGATATAAGGGATGCCCCTGTTTGAAAACTGGACCAAAATCAGATTTGAATTTGGAATCAAATTCAAATTTGAATTTAAACAGAAAAGAAATAAAGAAAAAGAAAAGAAATTAAAAGAAAGAAAAAAAAAGGACTGGGTTAGCTCCATGGGCTGGATTCAGCGAAACCGGCCCATGTAGCTCTCTGGCCCGCATTTGGGCTCAGCCCACTCGGGTGGCTCACTGACCAGGGGGGGTCCGCATGTCAGCCAGTCACTTAAAATCAAAAAAAAGGGGGGGGGGGTCGAACGGGTTTCGAACCCTGGACCTCACGCTCGTCTCCACGCTCGCTACCACTGCGCTGCGAGTCGTTATCTGACCAGATACAGCACGCGGTCTAGGTGATGTGTTCATCCACTGTCACCTGAACTGAAGCAAAGGCAGGCCTTCTCTGAACCCGACGCGCGTACAAACTCCGGCGAGGCTACCGTGTCATCCCGGCCATCTCTTGCACTGCAGCTTCCTCGCATCGCAAGCTGGACGTGCCTTCTACCTCTGCATCCCCCTCACACCTCGCAACTCCTCGTGCTCGCCACGCTAGGCTCTCGGGTTCAGTGGGCGGCGACCACCTCTGTCAGAGCAACCCCGGCGGCACGGCGAACTTCAGGCGACGCTGGACTCGCGCGCAGTCCACCCACGGCACGGCTAAGGTGTCCTTCCTCGAGCCCGCACATCACGCAAGCACTACACCCTAGGTGACCGAGCTAAACAAGCACACCGGCGACGAGGGAGGTCTCTGAACCTGACGACGGCGACGGGTGCAGACCACAGGCTTCAGGCGCGGCACGAAGGCGATGCAGGACCCGAAAAAGGAAGGCCTTTGCGGGCACAGGCGTGCTCTGGACCTGCCCTGGACACGCACGCAACACCCCAAGACACGCTCGGGTCACGGCGGCGACGAATTGAACTGGGACTCGCGGCGGAGGCGGCCGGCTTCTACTGGACATCGGCGACGCAACGAACAGGAGCTAGAGCGGAGGCAGGGACACGCGCGGCTCACCTTGTGGGTCACGTAGTGCGCCCCAGCCCAGCCGTAGAGGAGGAAGAGGAGCGGTTCGTCGTCGGGGACGAAGAGCTTCCGCGGCGGCGCTTGTCGTCGACGGGGCGCTCCTCGGCGTTTGGCGGCAACTGCAAGGGCGGGGACGATCAGAAGGGCTCCAGACGCGCATGACCAAGCGCACGGTCAAGAAGACGGAGGAGAGCCGCCGGAATCGCTCACCGGAGTGGCCTGCTCAGGCGGAGCCGATGCTGGTCGTGGCGACGAACAAGGCGGCGGCGGCGCAGCCCGATGGGGAAAACGGAACCTAGGGTTCCCGGGGCGTCGATCTGGGCGAGCTTATAAGGGGGAGGCGTCCCGTGCCACGCTGGCGACGTCGACGTCGATGCGCTCCGGCGCTGTGAGAGGGAGCTCCGGGGGGACCTCGCCACCGTGGAAAGACGACGGAGGAGGACGCTTGGATCTGGATCCAACGCTCCAGGTGGCTCCCGCGTACCGCTTCGCTGGGAGGCCCTCGCTGGGCTGCGGGAGAGGTCTTGGGCCCTAGCTGGATGGGCCTGCCAGCCAGAAGAGAGAGAGAAGAGGCCCTCTGGAAAAAAGAAAAATGCTGGAGCAAGAAAAAGAAAGAGAGAAAATGGCTAGGGTATTAAAAATATATTCAACAATTTTTAAAATACCCTAGAATCTCACTGGACCTCACAAAATTGATTTGATCAATTTTGCATGCAGGGAAAAATCTCCACAAGCAAAACAGTACCTTTTCTATTTAAAATTAAATAGAAAAGGACTTTGAAGAGTTTTTGAGAGAAAAATAAGAGGTTCAAAATTCCATGAGTTTGAAATTCTTAATCCTTGCATTTTTCTGGATTTTTCAAAAGTGGTTTGACCAATTTTGGCAACAACAAAAATTGTGGCCCTGTTTTGAATTCAAAACACTTTGAACTAGGGCTACTGTTTTTGTTGGTGGCAAAAATGCTCTGAGGGTTTTAAAATCCTTGCCATGTGAAATGAAATGGCTAGGCCAAGTTTGGGGTCAAGTGAAGTGAGCATGTGGCAAGGAAAATTCCATGACTGCCCTTCTTGAGCCACTTTGCATGCAAAAGAAACCAATCCAAAATGACTCCAATCTCCATGCTAATTTGAATCACCACATGAAAAGATGTAAACTTCCACCATGCCAAGTTACAAGTCCAGCAGAGAAAGATAAAATACATGGTGATTGCACTTATTACATGTGGGCTGTTACATGGGGTACCATCAGATTAGTGTCCGTGAGGAGGACATTCCTAAGACAGCCTTCCGCACTCGTTATGGACTGTACGAGTTTACGGTCATGACGTTTGGCTTTTCAAACGCACCTCCGACGTTCATGAGGGCCATGAACTATCTGTTCCAAGAATGGCTAGATGTGTTCGTACTCCTCTACCTCGACGACATCCTTGTCTTCTCCAAGTCAGAGGCTGAGCATGAGGAGCATCTCAGATTGGTGTTGCAGAAGTTGAGAGATCACCAGTTTTATGCCAAGTTCTCCAAGTGTGAGTTCTGGATGAATAAGGTCAACTTCCTTGGCCATGTCATTTCCTCAGGGGGCATTGCTGTTGACCCAGACAGAGTCCGGACGATTCAAGATTGGACTCCGCCGAAAAATGTCAAGCAGCTGAGGAGCTTTCTCGGACTTTCCAGCTATTGCAGGAAGTTTGTCGAGAATTTCTCCAAGATAGCAAAGCCGATGACCGAGCTGTTGTGCAAGGGCAAGAAGTACTCTTGGTCACAGGCTTGCCAGACAGCTTTTGATGAGTTGAAGCTAAGATTGACCACAGCTCCGATCCTTACGCCGCCAGATGAATCACAGCCGTTTCAAGTTTTCTGTGACGCCTCGTTGAATGGCCTTGGCGGAGTGTTGATGCAGGGAAAGAGTATTGTGGCGTACACCTCGAGACAGTTGAAGCAGGCTGAGAGGAACTATCCGACCCACGATCTTGAGCTGGCTGCAGTGATCCATGCGTTGGTTACTTGGCGACACCTACTCCTAGGGAGGAAGGTTGATGTGTTCACCGATCACAAAAGCTTAAAGTACTTGTTCACGCAGCCTAACCTGAACTTGAGGCAAAGGAGATGGCTCGAGACTATTACTGAGTACTCCGTGGATATTTAGTATACGCCTGGCAAGGCGAATGTCATAGCAGATGCGTTGAGACGCAAGGGTGTTTGCAACAGTGTCCAGGTGCAGAAGATACACCCTGATTTGTGTGAGGCATTTCGAAGGCTAAATCTCGAGCTAGTTCCAGCAGGCTATCTAGCCAACCTTGTGGTAGAGCCCACTATCCGTGAGAAGATTCGTGAAACTCAATCTGGTAGCTTGATGATTCAGAAAGTCAAGCAGGGTGTTGCCGCCTCAGTTCCGAAGTACGGTTGCTTTTCAGTGCATAATGACGGCACCGTGATGTTCGAGGAGAGAGTTGTTGTTCCCAAAGAAGGAGGTCTCAGAGAGGTCATCTTGAGAGAAGCCCATGACTCAAAGCTGTCTATCCATCCTGGTAGCACCAAGATGTATCAGGACCTCAAGCAGAACTTTTGGTGGACTCGTATGAAGCGGGATGTTGCCCGTTTTGTCGCGCAGTGTGATGTGTGCAGGAGAGTGAAAGCACAGCACCAGAAGCCTGCAGGGCTACTTCAGCCAATTGAAATTCTAGAGTGGAAATGGGATCACATTGAGATGGATTTCATCACAGGTTTTCCTCTGTCGCAGAAGAAGAACAATGCCATCTTTGTTGTCATTGACAATCTCTCCAAAGTTGCCCACTTCTTCCTAGTGAAGGACTCCATTTCAGCAGCTCAGTTGGCGGATTTGTACACCGCAAGAGTTGTCTCTTTGCATGGCATCCCCAAGAAGATCAGTTCTGATCGAGGCAGCCTTTTCACCTCCAAGTTCTGGCAGGCCTTCCAGAAGGCGATTGGTACGACAGTGTTGTTCAGTACCGCTTATCACCCTCAGACCAGTGGGCAGGTTGAGCGTGTGAATCAAATTCTCGACGACATGCTTCGGGCATGTGTGATCTCGTTTGGCATGAAGTGGGAAGAATGCTTGCCGTATGCTGAGTTCTCTTACAACAACAGCTATCAGGCAAGTCTGCAGGTAGCGCCGTTTAAAGTCTTGTATGGTCGCAAGTGCAGGACACCTTTGAACTGGTCTGAGACGGGTGAGAGGCAGCTGTTCGGTCCAGATGTGATACAAGAGGCAGAGGACAGAGTGAAGATTGTCCGGGAGAACCAAAAGGCGGCACAGTCTAGGCAGAAGGCCTATTATGACAAGAAGCACCGTGGTGTTGACTTCAAAGTTGGTGACTTCGCATACCTCAAAGTGTCTCCACTTCGGGGCACTCACCGCTTTGGGATCAAAGGCAAGTTGGCTCCCAGGTTCGTTGGTCCGTTCCGCATCCTCGAGACTCGGGGACCTCTTGCGTTCCGCCTCGAGCTTCCAGACACCTTGGCTATGGTGCATGATGTGTTCCACTTGTCTCAGTTGAAGAAGTGTTTCAAGCAGCCAGAGCAGGCAGTGGACTTGGGCGAGATCCAGCTCAGTGCAGATCTTTCTTACTCAGAGCGTCCAGTCCGTGTTCTTGACTCGTCAGAGCGCAAGACTCGCAACAAGACCGTCAAGTTCCTCAAGGTGCAGTGGGCACATCACTCGGAGAAGGAGGCAACGTGGGAGCGTGAAGATCATCTCCGTTCTGAGTATCCCGAGCTTTTTCTTGCTTAGATCTCGGGCGAGATCCTATGTTGGTAGGGGAGAGCTGTAACAGCCCACATGTAACAAGCTAACAAACACCATGTAATTTACTTCCTCTGTTGGACTTGTAACTTGGCATGGTGGATGTGTATGTCATTTCATGTTGTGATTTTATTTGGCATTGAGATTGGAGTCATGTTGGGTTGTTTTCTTTTGCATCCAAGGTGGTTCAAGAAGGGCATGGATAGAATTTTCATTGTTACATGCCCACTCCTTTTGACACCAAACCTGGCCTAGCCATTTCTCTTGTTGTAGCAAGGGTTTTAAAATCCTCAAAGCATTTTTGCCATCATAAAAAACAAAAGCTCTAGTTGAAAGTGGTTTTGAAATTCAAAATGAGCTCACATTTTTGTTGTTGCCAAAAATGCCCAAACCATTTTTGGAAATTGAGGAATAATACAAGGATAATTTTACATATTTTTATGTGAATTTTACACTTGTATTTAATCCAGGAAAATCCTGCATCTCCTTTTTGTTTTTGTAAATGGAAAAGGAATCCAGCAGGCCTTTTCTCTCCTCTGCTCCAAGTCATGCTGGAGGCCCAGCCCATCAAACCGCAGCGCCGCAGCCCGGCTGGAGGCCTTTCCAGCGAAGCGGTACGCAGGGTCTTTCCTGGCCGTCGGATCTTGATCGAGCGCCCCTCCGTCGTCGCCTTTCCACGCTGGAGAGTTCCCCGCCGGAGTCCCTCTCACAGCCGGCCGGGGCATCGACGTCGATGCGCCCGACGTGGCCAGGGAGCCTCCCCCTTTATAAGGAGGGCACCTGCAGCCCCCTCGCGAACCCTAGGTGTCGTTCCTCCCTCCAGATTTCCGCCGCCGCCACCGGGTTCGTCTCCAAGACCTCCCCTGTTCCGCCGGAGCCGAACGCAATTCGCCACCGTGCTGCATCATCCTTGAGCTAGCGCTCGTCTGCACCGTCCTTGACCATGACCTACTTCGTTTCTGTGGCCAGGTCGAAGCAAGGAGCAGCGAGACGCCTCCGCAGCAGTAGCAAGCCGCCGCGGACCCCCTTCGTCCCCGACGACGTCCAGAGACCTCTCCCTCCTCTACGGCTAGGCCGGGACGCACGATGCGACCCACAAGGTGAGCTAGCGCCCCCGCCTTCGCCCGTATCGATGCGTAGCAGCCCGTCCACGGTAGCAGTAGGCCGTCTGCCGCGTAGCTCGTCGCCGGCGAGGAATTCGTGATCACCGTGCCCGTGGTGCGTCTCGAACGACCTCACGCGTGCTCTGGGAGTGTCCAGTGCGCGTCTTTGGCGCCAAAGGAGCCCCTTTCCGCGTAGTTGCTCTGGTTTTCGCCGCGTCTGAACTCTGCGCATTGCTGTCAGTCAGATCCGCCGTGGAATTCAGATGAGCGTAGCATCCCCTCCGGTGAGATCCAAGACTGGGCCCGGGTATCCACATGATCGTGGTACTCCCCTCTCGCGATTCCAAGCAATCCCATGGACAGAGGCGTCGTGTGCTCGTCGCACGGTTCGCCTAGAGATTGGGCAGCGGGGTGGTCTGAAGCTGCATTCAGAGCCGCCGCAGCAGCGCTGTTCCGGTGAAGCTAGGGAGCAGTAGAGATGGAGCTGGGAGCCATGGCGCGCGTCGTCATGTAGAGCCAGGTGCCCTCTCGGATTCGTTCCATGGCGGGGTGGCCGGAGCTTGCCTGTACACGACGCGCGGTTCGCCACAGTAGGGCGTCGCCGTCGAAGTTCAGAGTTTTCAGGTGTTCAAAGTTCAGAGTACTGAAGCCTGAACCTTACCTAACGTGCGTGGTGTATATGTTCAGAAAACGCTTCGTGGCACAGTGGTAGCGAGCGTGGAGACGAGCAGCGCGTCGTGGGTTCGAGTCCCAGTCGCCCCCCTTTTTTTGATTTTATCTGTGAGGCTGACGGCTGGGACCCGCTTGCCAGCGACCCAGGCCGCGTGGGCTGAGTCCATTGCGGGCCAGAGAGGTTGGATGGGCCTATATCGCCCGAGAGCACCCCATGGAGGCTGACTCCTTTTTTTTATTTCTTTTCTTTTTCTTTGTTTTCTTTTCTGTTTAAATTCAAATTTGAATTTGCCTCCAAATTCAAATCTGTTTTTGAACATCCTTTGCATTCATGGGCATGCCTTATATGATTTTGGGGTAGCTTGAGGTACTGACCCACATGATGAGGTCCATTTTTGCATTTGACCCCTTCTAATAATTGAAGTGTGGTCATTTTGCAATTAAGCCCCTTTTTCTTTTTCTTTGTTTTTGTCAATTGGTTCAAATTTTAAATTGCCCATGCCATATATGGTTTTTGGGTAGTTTTGCACAAGGAGTTACATGGTGATGATGTTTTCATCATCTGAACCTTTTTCAAAATTCATGAGGTGCAACTTTGCACTCAGCCCCCTAAACTTCAGTTGAATTTGCAACTGCCCTTGCAAATTCAAATGGAGGCATATCATATATGGTTTTGGGGTGCTTTTCTGCAAGGATTTCAGCAGTGATGTTTTCATGATGTTTTGTGCAACTCATGAAATCAAGGTGTGATCACCTGATCCAGAAGCATTCATTTCTTTCTACCTACAACATTTCCACTTCAATGCATCTGAAATGTTGATCAGCTGATCTTTTCAATCTTGTTTCTTTTCATCTCCTTTTTCAATTCAGCCCCTGACATATTGTCATATGTAATGTGGCTGGGTTCCAACTGTTGTTGCACCTTCCTATGTGTCAAGTTCACCGACACTACTCCGTCTCCGGAATCATTGTTTTACTTTCATGTTATTTAAATTCCTGTAATGCTTGTTGTTCATGTCATGCTTTCATGCTACTTACATTTAATTAAGGCTTAGACCAAAGCCCTTACAATGTAAATAAAATGCATGTGAAAGTGATGACTTGTTTTCATCACCTTCATTTAAATTTGACTAGAAAGGGTCATATCATGTAAATAAAACTTGAACATGCCATCCTTGTTTGAGTTTGCATCAGTTGCTTACTTGTGTGTTTTCCTTGCCGGTATCTTACGTTAGCACCCGAGACTGACGAGGAGATTTACGTGGAGCTGTCCGACACCGAGCACGAGGGTACTGTGGGTGCTACTTCGACTACCTTACCAGACAAGGGGGAGATCTGTGTCATTACTTTATAACTTTCTGCTCATGCCTAGCTGTAGACCTAGAACGTTGCTGCTTGATCCCATCTACCTTATATTCCATGTTTAAACCCATACAGCCATGATCCCCACATCCCAGCAAACCATTGTACTGCTAAGTTACCGCTGCTCAGCCATTGCTTAGTATGGATAGAAACTTGCTGCTTACCCTATATATTTATGGTTGAGATATCATGCTATAAAAGAAGTTGGTTGATATTTATTATTGTTAAATGATGTTAAATTTATATTCGACGAAAGGTGGAAGGCTGGACTATTCCCGTCTGGTGCTTTGTTCCATTTGAGTCACCTAGGACCCGAGTTCCGGGTATTGTGTTTCTTGACGAGCGTGCCTAATCGTGTGTGGGGTTTTATGGGGCCCCCTTGTCTTACCTACCTAGCCTCGTACATTCTAGTGGTGGCCCGAGCTGATTTACATTTGCAATGTGTGTGTGCTGGTTGGATCCCCAGTTGTCTCCAAACCAAACCAGGGCCAGGAGGACATAGTTTCTTGGCTGGCCCAACTAGACCGGCTGAGGACCCGGTCTCATAAGAGAACTAACCGGTAATCCAAACCTGGAGTCATACGGTAGAGTCCGATTCGAGAGCGTGGCCAGCTTTTGAGTTGGGTGTCGACTCACCGGGGGCCACCCGGATATGTGCGTTGTTAGTTAGAGGGACTCTGACGTTCCGGAGTTTCAGGCGCTTACCTAGCCAAGTGGAAACCGGGCGTACATGCGACGTCTATAATGGACAGTTGGTACACCCCTGCAGGGTAAATCTTTTCGAAAATCCGTGTCCGCGGTTATGAACTACTTGAGACCTACTCCTTGTTCATAGAATAACGTCAAATATACTCATGCTATAAAACTTGACAACCGTGTGCGTGCCTTGGTTGTCTTTCCTCGTCCAGGGGGACCGAGAGAGAAACGAGGTTGTGTTATGTTTGCGTAAGTAGGTGGATAGCCGACCTATGACACGTTGTCAACGTAAGTTCTTGGATCTCACCTCTATTCTGATAGAACGTGTAGCCACCATATATGCTAGTACGGCTGCAACCTGTCTATGTCTTTACCTTACCTGTAGCGTTAGTTATTCCGTAATGACATGTTCTCACCCCCGTTTACATTTCTGTCTTTACCGCTTTGCCTGATCGGCCGCTGCAGTGGACTACTACCTCGACCGCAGCATCGGACGTTACTTCGTGGAGGTGCCCCCGGAGGACGACGACGAGTACGAGTACCTCGACCAGTAGGATCTTATAGTTGGGTTCAGAAGTTCCCGTGGGTGGATATTTATGTGTAGCCCTCTCTAGGGCAATTTGGATCTTGACCATACTCGGTCCCTACTATGCTTCCTCTTGATGTATTGATGTATTGGTGAGATGTACTCTTGATGATATTATATTATTAGACAGTGGCGTTGTATGCCCTGCTCTATGTTTCTATCTATATGTATTTCCTTTCTTATAGAGTTATGCTTATATACCTGTTGTCGAGAATCCGGCAGCGACACGAGTGCAAGTGTCGTGCGCCGGTGGCGTTTGATGCGCTTCTAACTCCGACCGGACGCGAAAGCGACTAGTTAGAGTTAGTACCGCATCAGGGGCCTTACACAGGGTAAATATATCTGGCTTACCTAGGGGTTTAAAGGCTCACGGTCATTGCTCAGTGTGATAGTTTCACACCAGGGACGAATGCCATGAGAGTCGGAACATCGATGAGAGGGAAACCCTATGATATTGTCTTTTGATCAATAGTAGCCGTGCCGAACTGGCAAAGATGGCTGAAATCCATCTGGGCTTTCTATTGAGCAAGAGACAACGACTCTAGCTAGGGGTAACCTACAGTCAGCCTGGCGGCTCTGATACCATGCCTTGTGACACCCCGCCTGAATACCACTGTACGCAGACGAGTGTCGCCCACACACCAGCCCAGGAACCATTCTGGTGTGCGCGCTTCAACACGTACCAAGAAAATAGGCACAACTGTAAAAGGATTCATAAGCCAAGATGGCTTGAATCAATACATTACCACCATAGATGGTTCTTTACAGAGATAAGGGCAGCGGAATAACAACTCTCTACGGCAGCACGGACTTGGAGCGGCTCCAATCCACAGGGATCTGACTGGGTTACTCTTCGTAGCTCGCAAACACTCGACTCCTCCTAGGAAAGCGGATTCTTAGATAAACCTGAAAATCTGGCTACGCGAATAGCCAGGGATGAAAGCCATGTGAGTACGTTCGAATGTACTCGCAAACAAGCAAACCAAGTAACATGTACAACGAGCAAAGCAATCCATGACATTCAAGCATGCATTAAGTTATTAGAGCAAGATTAATATCATGGCAATGCAACTTAAACAACGTTCATAATCATGGCATAAGCAATATTAACATGATGAATCTAGCATACTAACATGAGCAAGACTAGAGCAATAACTCATGGAATGAACAATATCAACATATTAAGCATGAGCGTTCTACCATGATTAAGACTAGTGCAGGAACAAACAACACATGAAAGACTCATGGCCATCGCATGACCATGCATCTTACCGTCGAGTCCTCCTGACTCGACATCCGGGTCACCTCATGACCACTCACCGCTTTGGAGTCATCACATGACTACGCAAATGGTACAATCTTTCATTATCAAGTTTATTATTAGCAATTTCTTGTTGACCTCGTGTGACCTAGTACGAACTGTGTCCCATGACCGAGGACTCGGCTATTCGAATAGATTTTGACTCTGCAGAGTTTGTGCACGTTACCCACATTATGGAGTTCCTCCTCCATCCAGCACCCCAGTACTTGTCCCACAGGATCCTTGGAACTCGCACCGCAGGAGCGGACTAGGACATCTCCAACGAAACCGATATACCGCGTGTCCCCCTTACCGTATCACCGACATACTTACACAAGTCATGTCCTGGGTAGCCCGGTGTCATCCCGACACTAACCATCGCATGGCTCCAACCATCGCGTGGCCCAAAACTTGTCCCAAACGGGGACGGGATCACAAAACATACTGGCTGTCAAGACTACCGCCGTTACCTGATCAGGGTAACTGCCGCGCGTAGCCTTCCCACTTTGGTGAATACGCATAAGAGACGCCCACCGGCATACCGCATCAAGGCCCGCCCGCACAGGCAAATGTGGCTGCACTAGTGAAACTCGGTTCGGTGGAACTTGGTCAACGTTCAGATTAGGTTCATGAGCATAACAACGTTTTTATCTTATAACATATGATCCAAGTCATAGCAACAAAAACATGAACATGCAATACCGCTACCAAGTAAGTGCAGCACATAACAAGATATGATACGAACATGGCAAGGCATAGGTACAACACTTTAGCATGAATAAGGTCAACACGAGCGAGGTACTGGTATGCACATGATATGAATAACATGAGTAACAACAATGATCAGCTACGATGAAAGAAACTGTAAAGCATAACGGTAACAACATATCTTCATATCATAGCATATGCAAGTCATTAGTGAAGAAATATTTAAAAAAGGCAAGTCCATATCTTCACAAGTATTAACAGCGATTGGTGACCATCTGAACCCTTGCACGGAACCAAAAAATAAACCAGCGGCCACCAGAACGGTCTTTACAACTCAGATCTGGGACATTGCCGGAGTAACTCAACCGCTGCTCAAGACGGCCGAAAAGCAGCTCGGAGCATGAGGCAGGGTCGATAAAAAGAATGCGGTGGTCCCCCAAGACGGCTGAATATTAGCTCAGCTCAAAGCATGGGGTCACTACTGCGAAAAGAACTCAACACCTGCCCGAGACGGCCGAGAGGTCAGCTCAGAACTCGACGGTTGTTGAACAGAGAAATATAAAGCAGGCATGCCACCCCAGACGGCCGACACAAGAATCAGCTCAGAACCGGGCGTGGTGCCATCATCGAAGACAAGGCAAGCGAGGTTCAGCACGGTCACCCACCGCACAACGAAAGCAAACAGATGCAACACAATCATAGGCATTAGTTAAGCATACAAGAACAACACGGCACAATGCTTGAAGCATATATTATATGGCTTACTTGCCTGGGTGGTGGTCGAAGAATCCACCGGACGAACGCACAATCACCTTCCGAAAAGATCCGACGGGACTGGCGGTACTCCGGCGAAGCCTAACGACAACCGGGGGCAAATCGGTCAATCTAACGTTGATAACACAGCATGAAACTTGCACCAACGGAACGGGCTCGAAAAACTGAGAACCTGGGCTTTTGAATCACTTCAATCGGAGTTACGGTCACGAAGATATGGTCGTTCGTTTGATAAGCAGAAAAACGGTGATGATCGGGTGAACATCCACTCGTTAACCGATTCGGATCCGGAGAGAGAAAACGGGTTATGCAGCTCTACGCTTTCGGAGCGGAGAAAGCGTGATCAGTCCTGCAGAAGAAGGTAATATGTTTCCTCACTCAGAAAGCGTACTTGCAGCCGTAGAAGAACAAAATTACGCTTTCATCTCAGGAAAACGTATTCGCACTCGACGCATAAGCAAAGTGCGCTTTTACTGAGCGCCAACGTACTCTGTTGAATACGCGAGCGCGGCCCGGGCTTCGGTGACCGACGGGCGGGGCCCGCAGGTCAGTCCCACACATCTCTCCTTCCTCTGTCTCCTCCTCCTCTGTTTCTCTCCAGGGCGGGACGAGGGGCAGGGGACTCGCCGCCGGGCACCGCTGCGGGCGTGGACACCGAGGGAGGCGGGGCGCGGCGCGAGCCAGGCGGCACCAGCCGGTGGCCGCGGGGCCGCGCAGGAGGCCGGCGGCGTCGACCTCAGCTGGTGGGCGCGCGGTGGCCGTGGCCGGCTCGGCCGAGCCAAAGCGACGGCGGCGGGGCCTGTGGCCAGGCCGGGCGGCGGCTGCTTCCAGCCGAGCGCGGCGGGGCTCGCTGCTAGGAGGGGAAGGGGCCGGTCCGGTGCTGGGAGTGGGTGGCTGGGCGCGGCGCAGATCCAAGCCATGGACGACGGCGACCATGGCTGCGAGGAAAGGTGGGGCGGCTAGGAAATCGAGGGAGAGCGAGGTGGAGGGCTGCGGGGGTGGCTGCTGCAGGGAGGGCCTCGGGTGCCTCCTTTAGCCAGGGCAGGGAGAGCACGCGCGAGCTCTCGACGTGTCCAGAGCGTGGACACGCGGTGGCCATGCCGGGGTGAGCACGGGTGGCACTGGCGTCCACGGGCAACCAAACAAGGCGGGAGTGCACAGGGTGAACAGAGCCAACGTGGGGAGCATGCTGGACATGACCAAACGCGAGGAAGAGGACGAGGTCGAGCAGAACACAGTACAAGCAGTTCACAACACAGGCCAAATACTTGGTCACAAAGGCACCGACGTGTCCAAGGCATGCATTTGACCAGTGGCTATGTCTACTGTGTTGTGTGACTAATCAGGATGCCACATGACCTCCATTGTCTGACATGGGTGGCACACAGCAGTTGAAAATGCCATGACCTAGCTTTCCACAGCAAGGTGTTTGTACTGGTCTGGGGATAGCACACCTGGGGGAACGACTCCAAACTTACTTCTGTCTAACACTATGATGATCATCTCCACCAAGTTTGGGAACAAATGGGCCACTGTACATAGCACTTCCCTTACAAATGCACCCACTGGACAGAAGGTGTTTGTGCTTTGGTGTGGCCAGCACACTGATCACCTGGGCTTGAAACTTGGCACATCTTAATCATATGCTAGTGTTAGTCTGTACACAAAAGTTCAGCTCATTTGGACAAGGCTAGCTTGCACTTCCTTCACAAAGTCACCTGCTGGACAGAAACTTTGAGAATTTATTGTGCTCTGCTGGCTTGGCCATTGTGGCTCAAATTTGGTACAGCACCATGACATAAGCAAGGGAAAAGGCACAAAAAGTTTGGGATGCAGTGGGCAACCAAAAATAACACTTCCTTTGTAAAGTGCTATTCTGCCCGGAATTTGCAACTTGAAGCTATGCTCCATTTTTGAACTATGGAACCCTATGTCTTTACACCAATGGTCATGGGTAGGATACTAGAAGCTCCACAAATCAATTTGAGCACCAATTGGACAACTAAAAGGGTAGCTCTTTCGCAAATGGGCTAAAAGGGGATTATTGGCTTTACAAAAGAAACCACCATTTCCTTTATTCAAATGTAGCCAATATCTCAGGGAGAGGTCAAAGGGATTACCAAGATCATCTCCACAAGTTTACACAACCTTTGGAGGGGTCTAGGTATTTTCCGAAATTTTAACTCCGTTAACCGAGAGCCGATGGAACTAAGCTGATAAGCAAATACATTGCACCGAACGTGGCCACATTCTCGCATATCCCGGGGGCAAATGGCAGGGGAAGAGGATCATGACTTGCAACAAGGGCTGGGAAAAATGTTGCAAGGTCACGGATTGTCTGGATTTTTCCGGTCATCAACCAGTATCCAGGGAAAAAAATTCCGGGAAGGAAAGGTCAGAAGGAATAACAACACAAAAATCGATAACCCGATTTTTGGGGTGTTACAGTCGCCGAGGTGACGAACGGTATCTACGAATGCGAATGCAAACTGTGGACACACACAGGTTAGTGAGACGAGAACATAAGGCACAAAAAAGCATAATGAAGTTCACTAGAATAAAAAAACAAAAAAAGTACAATTTTTTATGCAGTTCACAAACCCTAAATTATCTGTTACATATTTAATTGAAGTTTTCTCGCACTGACAACCAAAAATAAATGAATATTTGCTGCAGGGCTGTTCTGCGTACACATCGTTTGCATGTTGGATCAGCTGCGGTTGGACAAGATACCTAAGAGTACATATTAAAGAGGTACACACGGAACGCGCGGTAAAATGGAACTTTTGACTGCAGAGACTACAAACAAACTGCTCCAGATGGAAGTTCAATGTTCTGCCGTAGGAGGCTACTTGTAGAAACAGCCATGGACCTGTCGAATAGGGGTGTGAAGTCGGATAGCGGGTTCAACAGAGCGTTATATGGGATGAGAGCACTCATAGAAGAAGTTGATGTGCTGAACGAAGAAGAGGCGGAGAACAACAAGAATGAACGGAGTGAGGAAAAGGAAGATGAGCACAAACATGACGCTGATGGTGCAGCTCCTACTGTGGAAGAAACAATTCTTCCCCCACCTGTATCAAACACAAAAGGGAGAAAGAAGGAGAGCAAGTTAGCAAATAAAAAAGCTGCAGCAAAGGATGTAGGTTATGAAAAGAAGAACAAGTCTGAGCCAGAGCTGGACAGCGAAGGGAGGCCACTGGGAGTGAGGATGTGCAAATCGTGCGAAAAGATTGCGGGGCACAACTCGAGGACATGCAAGCAGAGGCTAGAAAAAATCAAGGCCAAAAATGCGACCACTTATGACCAAGCTGACCAACAAGAAGATTTGACAAAGAGAAGACTGTGCAGCATCTGCAAAAAGAGAGAGAAGCATAATGCAAGAACTTTCCCACAGAGACAAGAAGCAAAAGATGAAGAAGATGAGGAAGAACATGATGATGAGGAAGAAGATGATGAAGAGTATGAGGAAGAAGATGATGATGAGGAAGAGGGAAAGGACGAAGAAGAAGATGAAGACATCGAAGGACCAGCATCAACATCGAAGGGAAAGGGCATTAAGAAAACACAGCATAGGCAAGCATCGCGGCCGCATGGGCGCGTTACAAAGAATAACACGTTCAACAAGAAGAAAACAAATGGAGCGACAAACAATGAAGCAATTGCAGTGCACGCTTTGAGAAGAAGCAGCAGGAACAAGACATAGCTCAGCACACATACATTGTAGCCTTTTTACATACATCAACTTCATCCATTTATGTAGCATATAATAGAGATAACTTGAATTTAGTGGACATAAAAAAAAATAGACTTCGAGATATAATGTTGAAGTCCAATTTAATATATATAGCACAAAAAACAGGTATACTTTGTATTCAATGCTCTAGAAAATGAAATGCAGATGAGATAGGAGTGTCATTTTAAACATGCAGTTCTATTCTGTTTTCAGAACAATAATAGATGATATAAAAATGCAGTTCTCTTATGTGTGCAGTGTAAGGCCCGATATGCGGTACTGTTCCAGATCTAGGTGTTTCCACCCAGATCCGGGGACGAAGCACATATCGGTCCCACCGCGACATATGACAAAGCCATATGCCCCGGATTTTCAACATGATATCACAACATTACAGATACAAGGATACAACATCTCATACAATCGGCATACAACTGCCTCAAATACAATACAACAGCGGAAGGTACCTGTCTGAGTACAGACTACAATCAAATGCCTAATGGCAAAGAGAAAAACATCGATCCCCATAACCACACGGGTCCAGGCCCTCCGCCGGGATCCGCCTAACTAGTCGCCGTCGAGTCTCCACGTGAAACGTCGATCACCATACCTGTTGTCAATCAAGAACCCTGAAAAGAGTTTGGGGGTAGTATCATGAGTACATAAGTACTCAACATCCAACTATAGTGGTCAACTGACCCAGCAAGGACTTCATCACTCGTCATTCTAGTACAACTAGTAGTTTACGGTAAGGAAGGGGTAAGTGGTGAAGTTTTTTTTGAATTTTAAGACTGTGAAGCATGAGCTCCACAGTATTTTATTGCATGGGAGAACCAAAGGTTCTCAAAGAATAGTACAAGGAAATAATAAAGCAGAACAATAAAGTAAAGGAAATAATCTAATCCTACCTATACTATTGCAGGGAATTGATCCAAGAAATCAATCTTGTTTTAGGATCTCCTTGCAATCTATGTGAAAGCAGGGTGATATCATGCACAAAGTGCCTTCTCCAGGAATGAAAAGAAGGTCTCTCATTCCTGAAGGTCTTCCCATTTCTGACTATCCAGATACACCAAGAGGCAGTAAGCATGACTTCCATGAAGAAAGACTGACCAAATGAATCTTTAGCCTGTTGTAAACAGGAATGCAAGGATCCATTGGCCCCCCATGTAATTTGTAGATAGTTCCAAACTCTGCAACTATAGTTGCAAGAGAAGAACAATTGCAATCTGTCTTCAAGAGCATCTGAGTGACATCACACAAGAATTGTCCTCAGTGGGTGATCTCCAATGTCTCCTAACAAGTAGATCTTTAGTGTTTAATCTGTCAAACATCAGGAGCCAGCCAAAAACTTTGATCTTCATGGTGCACTTACTCCTCCATATCCAGGCACAAGATTGATCAGATGGCATGTGAGAATGCATAAGATTGTAGAACCCTTTGGCAGTATAACCATATTTACCAGGCAACATTCAAAAAAACCATATTTACCAGGCCAGTGCCATGAATCAGCAGCTTGAGGATCTCTCTGAAGATCAAGAAGCCAGTCCTTAAGACAGAAATATTCATCAGCAGCTTGTTGTGTGAGTGGCAAGTGAAACAAAAGCTCTTCATCCTCCTAGCTCAAAAAATCGTTAACAGATAATTTGTCATCTCTAAAAAAAGAGAAAAGATGAGGCAACCTATCTCACAGAGGTCTACATGAGCCATTGATGCGCCACCCATCTGACCAAAAAAGTGCAGAATCCCCAACATTAATCATGACAGAGGCCGCTGGTCTATATAGGTCACTTAGTTTGAGGATATCCTTCCACCAAAAGGATCCACAAAGCATAGTTGCATGAGGGACATTGCCATTAAAATAAGTGTTCCAAATAAGAGAAACCCAAGGAACATTCTCCTTATTATAAAACTTATGCAAGTGCTTCAGGAGTAGAGCTTTGTTTTGTATTTGCAAGTTGACAATACCCATACCACCTTTCCTTTTAGGCCTGCAAACAAGCTCCCAACCAGCAAGAGATTGTCTTGGGGTATCAGAGTTCCCTCTCCAAAGGCATTGTCTCTGAATTCTCTCTAGCTGTTTGAAAATGCCCTAAGGGATAGCAAGACTGCAAAGGTGATAAATAGGCATGCAGGATAGTACTGAATTGAGTAACTGTAGCCTGGCCCCTTGGTTCAGCATAGCAGAACTAGCAGAGAGTCTTCTTTCCACCCTATCTACCAAAGGCATTAAATCCTGAATTTTAGGCATGGTAGTACCCAGTGGTAAACCAAGGTAAGTGAAGGGCATTTGTCCAATGGAGCACTCAAAAACTTCAGCAAGGTGAGCAGTCATAGCCTCATCAACATTCAGGGGGATTAAAGAGGATTTATTGAAATTGACTTGGAGACCAGTGGAAGCATGGAACCTGATAAGAATATCCTTGATAGCCAACAACTGAGATTCATCAGCATGAATTACCATTATAGTGTCATCAGCATACGGAATTATGGGGTAATTTGGATCATGAGAATGAATAGGTAGTGGCAGGATTTGATCATGGAGCTTTTAGCCCATCTAACTGTGATTAATAGTACATGAAAAAGGCCAGAATCGGCCAAAACTGCGAGTGTTGATGACCGCCACGTAAACGCAACCTAGGGTTCGACAATGGTGGAAATCACTCCGGGGACTCAAAACGGTGACTAATAGCCCATGTAACTGTGATTAATAGCCCATGAAACAGGCCAGAAACGGCCAAAACTGCGAGTGTTGATGACCGACACGTAAATACAACCTGGGGTTCATCAATGGTGGAAATCACTCAGGAGACCCAAAACGGTTATTAATAGCCCATGTAACTGTGATTAATAGCACATGAAACAGGCCAGAATCGGCCAAAACTGCGAGTGTTGATGACTGACACATAAATACAACCTGGGGTTCATCAATGGTGGAAATCACTCCGGGGACTCAAAACGGTGATTAATAGCCCATCTAACTGTGATTAATAGTCCATGAAAAAGGCCAGAATCGGCCAAAACTGCGAGTGTTGATGACCGGCACGTAAACGCAACCTGGGGTTCGACAATGGTGGAAATCACTCCGGGGACTCAAAACGGTGATTAATAGCCCATGTAACTGTGATTAATAGCCCATGAAACAGGCCAGAAACGACCAAAACTGCGAGTGTTGATGACCGACACGTAAATACAACATGGGGTTCGTCAATGGTGGAAATCACTCCGGGGACGCAAAACGGTGATGAATAGCCCATGTAACAGTGATTAATAGCCCATGAAATAGGCAAGAATCGGCCAAAACTGCGAGTGTTGATGACCGGCACGTAAACGCAACCTGGGGTTCGTCAATGGTGGAAATCACTCCGGGGACTCAAAACGGTGATTAATACCCTATGTAAGTGTGATTAATAGCCCATGAAACAGGCCAGAATCGGCCACAACTGCGAGCGTTGATGACCCACACGTAAATGCACCCTGGCGTTCGTCAATGATGGAAATCACTCCGGGCACCCAAAACGGTGATTAATAGCCCATGTAACTGTGATTAATAGCCCATGAAACAGGCCAGAATCGGCCAAAACTGTGAGTGTTGATGACCGACACGTAAATACAACCTGGGGTTCGTCAATGGTGGAAATCACTCCGGGGACTCAAAACGGTTATTAATAGCCCATGAAACAGGCCAGAATCGGCCAAAACTGCGAGTGTTGATGACCGGCACGTAAACGCAACCTGGGGTTCGTCAATGGTGGAAATCACTCCGAGGACTCAAAACGGTGATTAATAGCCCATGAAACAGGCCAGAATCGGCCAAAACTGTGAGTGTTGATGACCGACACGTAAATACAACCTGGGGTTCATCAATGGTGGAAATCACTCCGGGGACTCAAAACGGTGATTAATGGCCCATGAAACAGGCCAGAATCGGCCAAAACTGCGAGTGTTGATGACCGGCACGTAAACGCAACCTGGGGTTCGTCAATGGTGGAAATCACTCCGGGAACTTAAAACGGTGATTAATAGCGAATGTAAGTGTGATTAATAGCCCATGAAACAGACCAGAATCGGCCAAAAGTGCGAGGACTGATGACCGTCACGTAAATGCACCCTGGGGTTCGTCAATTGTGGAAATCACTCCGGGGACCCAAAACGGTGATTAATAGCCCATGAAACAACCCAGAATCGGCACGTAAATGCACCTTGGGTTTGTCAATGGTGGAAATCACTCCGGGGACTCAAAACGGTGATTAATAGCCCATGTAACTGTGATTAATAGCCCATGAAACAGGCCAGAAACGGCCAAAACTGCGAGTGTTGATGACCGACACGTAAATACAACCTGGGGTTCATCAATGGTGGAAATCACTTCGGGGACTCAAAACGGTGATTAATAGCCCATCTAACTGTGATTAATAGCCCATGAAACAGGCCAGAATCGGCCAAAACTACGAGTGTTGATGACCGACACGTAAACGCAACCTGGGGTTCGACAATGGTGGAAATCACTCCGGGGACTCAAAACGGTGATTAATAGCCCATGTAACTGTGATTAATTGCCCATGAAACAGGCCAGAAACGGCCAAAACTGCGGGTGTTGATGACCGACACGTAAATACAACCTGGGGTTCATCAATGGTGGAAATCACTCCAGGGACTCAAAACGGTGATTAATAGCCCATCTGACTGTGATTAATAGCCAATGAAACAGGCCAGAATCGGCCAAAATTATGAGTGTTGATGACTGGCACGTAAACGCAACCTGGGGTTCGACAATGGTGGAAATCACTCCGGGGACTCAAAACGGTGATTAATAGCCCATGTAACTATGATTAATTGTCCATGAAACAGGCCAGAAACGGCCAAAACTGCGAGTGTTGATGACCGACATGTAAATAAAACCTGGGGTTCATCAATGGTGGAAATCACTCAGGGGACTCAAAACGGTGATTAATAGCCCATGAACCAGGCCAGAAACGGCCAAAACTGCGATGTTGATGACCGACACGTAAATAAAACCTAGGGTTCGTCAATGGTGGAAATCACTCCGGGGACTCAAAACGGTGTTTAATAGCCCATGAAACAGGCCAGAATCGGCCAATTCTGCGAGTGTTGATAACCGACACGTAAATACAACCTGGGATTCATCAATGGTGCAAATCACTCCGAGGACTCAAAATGGTGATTAATAGCCCATCTAACTGTGATTAATAGCCCATGAAACAGGCCAGAATCGGCCAAAACTACGAGTGTTGATGACCGGCACGTAAACGCAACCTGGGGTTCGACAATGGTGGAAATCACTCCGGGGACTCAAAACGGTGATTAATAGCCCATGTAACTGTGATTAATAGCCCATGAAACAGACCAGAAACGGCCAAAATTGTGAGTGTTGACGACCGACATGTAAATACAACCTGGGGTTCGTCAATGGTGGAAATCACTCTGGGGACTTAAAACGGTGATTAATTGCCCATGTAACAGTGATTAATATCCCATGAAACAGGCCAGAATCGGCCAAAACTGCGAGTTTTGATGACCGACACGTAAATACAACCTGGGGTTCATCAATGGTGGAAATCACTCCGGGGACTCAAAACGGTGATTAATAGCCCATCTTACTGTGATTCATAGCCCATGAAACAGACCAGAATCGGCTCAAATTACGAGTGTTGATGACCGGCACGTAAACGCAACCTGGGGTTCGACAATGGTGGAAATCACCCCGGGGACTCAAAACGGTGATTAATAGCCCATGTAACTGTGATTAATATCCCATGAAACAGGCCAGAAGCGGCCAAAACTGTGAGTGTTGATGACCGATACGTAAATAAAACCTGGGGTTCGTCAATGGTGGAAATCACTCCGGGGACTCAAAACGGTGATTAATAGCCCATCTAACTGTGATTAATAGTCCATGAAAAAGGCCAGAATCGGCCAAAACTGCGAGTGTTGATGACCGGCCCGTAAATGCACCCTGGGGTTCGTCAATGGTGGAAATCACTCCGGGGACCCAAAACGGTGATTCATAGCCCATGTAACCGTGATTAATAGCCCATGAAACAGGCCAGAAACGGCCAAAACTGCGAGTGTTGATGACCGACACATAAATACAACCTGGGGTTCGTCAATGGTGGAAATCACTCTGGGGACTCAAAACGGTGATTAATAGCCCATGTAACAATGATTAATAGCCCATGAAATAGGCCATAATCGGCCAAAACTGCGAGTGTTGATGACCGGCACGTAAACGCAACCTGGGGTTCGTCAATGGTGGAAATCACTCCGGGGACTTAAAACGGTGATTAATAGCGTATGTAAGTGTGATTAATAGCCCATGAAACAGGCCAGAATCGGCCAAAACTGCGAGTGTTGATGACCGGCACGTAAATGCACCCTGGGTTTGTCAATGGTGGAAATCACTCCGGGGATTCAAAACGGTGATTAATAGCCCATGTAACTGTTATTAATAGCCCATGAAACAGGCCAGAAACGGCCAAAACTGCGAGTGTTGATGACCGACACGTAAATACAACCTGGGGTTCATCAATGGTGGAAATCACTCCGGGGACTCAAAACGGTATTTAATAGCCCATCTAACTGTGATTAATAGCCCATGAAACAGGCCAGAATCGGCCAAAACTACGAGTGTTGATGACCGACACGTAAACGCAACCTAGGGTTCGACAATGGTGGAAATCACTCCGGGGACTCAAAACGGTGATTAATAGCCCATGTAACTGAGATTAATTGCCCATGAAACAGGCCAGCAACGGCCAAAACTACGAGTGTTGATGACCGACACGTAAATACAACCTGGGATTCGTCAAAGGTGGAAATCACTCTGGGGACTTAAAACGGTGATTAATTGCCCATGTAACAGTGATTAATATCCCATGAAACAGGCCAGAATCGGCCAAAACTGCGAGTGTTGATGACCGACACGTAAACACAACCTGGGGTTCGTCAATGGTGAAAATCACTCCGGGGAATCAAAACGGTGATTAATAGCCCATCTTGCTGTGATTAATAGCCCATGAAACAGGCCAGAAGCGGCCAAAACTGCGAGTGTTGATGACCAATACGTAAATAAAACCTGGGGTTCGTCAATGGTGGAAATCACTCCGGGGACTCAAAACGGTGATTAATAGCCCATCTAACTGTGATTAATAGTCCATGAAAAAGGCCAGAATCGGCCAAAACTGCGAGTGTTGATGACCGACACGTAAACGCAACCTGGGGTTCGACAATGGTGGAAATCACTCCGGGGACTCAAAACGGTGATTAATAGCCCATGTAACTGTGATTAATTGCCCATGAAACAGGCCAGAAACGGCAAAAACTGCGAGTGTTGATGACCAACACATAAATACAACCTGGGGTTCGTCAATGGTGGAAATCACTCCGGGGACTCAAAACGGCGATTAATAGCCCATGTAACAATGATTAATAGCCCATGAAACAGGCCAGAATCGGCCAAAACTGCGAGTGTTGATGACCGGCACGTAAACGCAACCTGGGGTTCGTCAATGGTGGAAATCACTGTGGGGACCCAAAACGGTGATTAATAGCCCATGAAACAGGCCAGAATCGGCCAAAACTGCGAGTGTTGATGACCGGCACGTAAATGCACCCTGGGGTTCGTCAATGGTGGAAATCACTCCGGGTACCCAAAACGGTGATTAATAGCCCATGAAATAGGCCATAATCGGCCAAAACTGCGAGTGTTGATGACCGGCACGTAAACGCAACCTGGGGTTCGTCAATGGTGGAAATCACTCCGGGGACTTAAAACGGTGATTAATAGCGTATGTAAGTGTGATTAATAGCCCATGAAACAGGCCAGAATCGGCCAAAACTGCGAGTGTTGATGACCGGCACGTAAATGCACCCTGGGTTTGTCAATGGTGGAAATCACTCCGGGGATTCAAAACGGTGATTAATAGCCCATGTAACTGTTATTAATAGCCCATGAAACAGGCCAGAAACGGCCAAAACTGCGAGTGTTGATGACCGACACGTAAATACAACCTGGGGTTCATCAATGGTGGAAATCACTCCGGGGACTCAAAACGGTATTTAATAGCCCATCTAACTGTGATTAATAGCCCATGAAACAGGCCAGAATCGGCCAAAACTACGAGTGTTGATGACCGACACGTAAACGCAACCTAGGGTTCGACAATGGTGGAAATCACTCCGGGGACTCAAAACGGTGATTAATAGCCCATGTAACTGAGATTAATTGCCCATGAAACAGGCCAGCAACGGCCAAAACTACGAGTGTTGATGACCGACACGTAAATACAACCTGGGATTCGTCAAAGGTGGAAATCACTCTGGGGACTTAAAACGGTGATTAATTGCCCATGTAACAGTGATTAATATCCCATGAAACAGGCCAGAATCGGCCAAAACTGCGAGTGTTGATGACCGACACGTAAACACAACCTGGGGTTCGTCAATGGTGAAAATCACTCCGGGGAATCAAAACGGTGATTAATAGCCCATCTTGCTGTGATTAATAGCCCATGAAACAGGCCAGAAGCGGCCAAAACTGCGAGTGTTGATGACCAATACGTAAATAAAACCTGGGGTTCGTCAATGGTGGAAATCACTCCGGGGACTCAAAACGGTGATTAATAGCCCATCTAACTGTGATTAATAGTCCATGAAAAAGGCCAGAATCGGCCAAAACTGCGAGTGTTGATGACCGACACGTAAACGCAACCTGGGGTTCGACAATGGTGGAAATCACTCCGGGGACTCAAAACGGTGATTAATAGCCCATGTAACTGTGATTAATTGCCCATGAAACAGGCCAGAAACGGCAAAAACTGCGAGTGTTGATGACCAACACATAAATACAACCTGGGGTTCGTCAATGGTGGAAATCACTCCGGGGACTCAAAACGGCGATTAATAGCCCATGTAACAATGATTAATAGCCCATGAAACAGGCCAGAATCGGCCAAAACTGCGAGTGTTGATGACCGGCACGTAAACGCAACCTGGGGTTCGTCAATGGTGGAAATCACTCCGGGGACTTAAAACGGTGATTAATAGCGTATGTAAGTGTGATTAATAGCCCATGAAACAGGCCAGAATCGGCCAAAACTGCGAGTGTTGATGACCGGCACGTAAATGCACCCTGGGTTCGTCAATGGTGGAAATCACTCCGGGTACCCAAAACGGTGATTAATAGCCCATGAAACAGGCCAGAATCGGCCAAAACTGCGAGTGTTGATAACCGGCACGTAAATGCACCCTGGGTTCTTCAATGATGGAAATCACTCTGGGGATCCAAAACGGTGATTAATAGCCCATGTAACTGTGATTAATAGCCCATGAAACAGGCCAGAATCGGCCAAAATTGCGAGTGTTCATGACCGGCACGTAAATGCACCCTGGGTTTGTCAATGGTGGAAATCACTCCGGGGATTCAAAACGGTGATTAATAGCCCATGTAACTGTTATTAATAGCCCATGAAACAGGCCAGAAACGGCCAAAACTGCGAGTGTTGATGACCGACACGTAAATACAACCTGGGGTTCATCAATGGTGGAAATCACTCCGGGGACTCAAAACGGTATTTAATAGCCCATCTAACTGTGATTAATAGCCCATGAAACAGGCCAGAATCGGCCAAAACTACGAGTGTTGATGACCGACACGTAAACGCAACCTAGGGTTCGACAATGGTGGAAATCACTCCGGGGACTCAAAACGGTGATTAATAGCCCATGTAACTGAGATTAATTGCCCATGAAACAGGCCAGCAACGGCCAAAACTACGAGTGTTGATGACCGACACGTAAATACAACCTGGGATTCGTCAAAGGTGGAAATCACTCTGGGGACTTAAAACGGTGATTAATTGCCCATGTAACAGTGATTAATATCCCATGAAACAGGCCAGAATCGGCCAAAACTGCGAGTGTTGATGACCGACACGTAAACACAACCTGGGGTTCGTCAATGGTGAAAATCACTCCGGGGAATCAAAACGGTGATTAATAGCCCATCTTGCTGTGATTAATAGCCCATGAAACAGGCCAGAAGCGGCCAAAACTGCGAGTGTTGATGACCAATACGTAAATAAAACCTGGGGTTCGTCAATGGTGGAAATCACTCCGGGGACTCAAAACGGTGATTAATAGCCCATGAACCAGGCCAGAAACGGCCAAAACCGCGAGTGTTGATGACCGACACGTAAATAAAACCTGGGGTTCGTCAATGGTGGAAATCACTCCAGGGACTCAAAACGGTGATTAATAGCCCATGAAACAGGCCAGAATCGGCCAAAACTGCGAGTTTTGATGACCGACAAGTAAATACAACCTGGGGTTCATCAATTGTGGAAATCACTCCGGGGACTCAAATGGTGATTAATAGCCCATCTAACTGTGATTAATAGTCCATGAAAAAGGCCAGAATCGGCCAAAACTGCGAGTGTTGATGACCGACACGTAAACGCAACCTGGGGTTCGACAATGGTGGAAATCACTCCGGGGACTCAAAACGGTGATTAATAGCCCATGTAACTGTGATTAATTGCCCATGAAACAGGCCAGAAACGGCAAAAACTGCGAGTGTTGATGACCAACACATAAATACAACATGGGGTTCGTCAATGGTGGAAATCACTCCGGGGACTCAAAACGGCGATTAATAGCCCATGTAACAATGATTAATAGCCCATGAAACAGGCCAGAATCGGCCAAAACTGCGAGTGTTGATGACCGGCACGTAAACGCAACCTGGGGTTCGTCAATGGTGGAAATCACTCCGAGGACTCAAAACGGTGATTAATAGCCCATGAAACAGGCCAGAATCGGCCAAAACTGTGAGTGTTGATGACCGACACATAAATACAACCTGGGGTTCGTCAATGGTGGAAATCACTCCGGGGACGCAAAACGGTGATTAATAGCCCATGAAACAGGCCAGAATCGGCCAAAACTGCGAGTGTTGATGACCGGCACGTAAATGCACCCTGGGGTTCGTCAATGGTGGAAATCACTCCGGGGACCCAAAACGGTGATTAATAGCCCATGAAACAGGCCAGAATCGGCCAAAACTGCGACTGTTGATGACAGGCACGTAAATGCACCCTGGGTTCGTCAATGGTGGAAATCACTCCGGGGACCCAAAACGGTGATTAATAGCCCATGTAACGGTGATTAATAGCCCATGAAACAGGCCAGAATCGGCCAAAAGTGCGAGGACTGATGACCGTCACGTAAATGCACCCTGGGGTTCGTCAATTGTGGAAATCACTCCGGGGACCCAAAACGGTGATTAATAGCCCATGTAACGGTGATTAATAGCCCATGAAACAGGCCAGAATCGGCCAAAAGTGCGAGGACTGATGACCGTCACGTAAATGCACCCTGGGGTTCGTCAATTGTGAAAATCACTCTGGGGACCCAAAACGGTGATTAATAGCCCATGAAACAACCCAGAATCGGCCAAAACTGCGAGTGTTGATGACCGGCACGTAAATGCACCCTGGGGTTCTTCAATGGTGGAAATCACTCCGGGGACCCAAAACGGTGATTAATAGCCCATGTAACGGTGATTAATAGCCCATGAAACAGGCCAGAATCGGCCAAAACTGCGAGTGTTGATGACCGACATGTAAATGCACCCTGGGTTCGTCAATGGTGGAAATCACTCCGGGGATCCAAAACGGTGATTAATAGCCCATGTAACTATGATTAATAAACCATGAAACAGGCCAGAATCGGCCAAAATTGCGAGTGTTGATGACCGGCACGTAAATGCACCCTGGGGTTCGTCAATGGTGGAAATCACTCCGGGGACCCAAAACGGTGATTAATAGCCCATGAAACAGGCCAGAATCGGCCAAAACTGCGAGTGTTGATGACCGGCACATAAATGCACCCTGGGGTTCGTCAATGGTGGAGATCACTCCGGGGACCCAAAACGGTGATTAATAGCCCATGTAACGGTGATTAATAGCCCATGAAACAGGCCAGAATCGGCCAAAAGTGCGAGGACTGATGACCGTCACGTAAATGCACCCTGGGTTCGTCAATTGTGGAATTCACTTCGGGGACCCAAAACGGTGATTAATAGCCCATGAAACAGGCCAAAATCGGCCAAAACTGCGAGTGTTGATGACCGGCACGTAAATGCACCCTAGGGTTCGTCAATGGTGGAAATCACTCTGGGGACCCAAAACGGTGATTAATAGCCCATGAAACAGGCCAGAATCGGCCAAAACTGCGAGTGTTGATGACCGGCACGTAAATGCACCCTGGGGTTCGTCAATGGTGGAAATCACTCCGGGGACCCAAAACGGTGATTAATAGCCCATGTAACGGTGATTAATAGCCCATGAAACAGGCCAGAATCGGCCAAAAGTGCGAGGACTGATGACCGTCACGTAAATGCACCCTGGGTTCGTCAATTGTGGAAATCACTTCGGGGACCCAAAACGGTGATTAATAGCCCATGAAACAACCCAGAATCTGCCAAAACTGCGAGTGTTCATGACCGGCACGTAAATGCACCCTGGGGTTCGTCAATGGTGGAAATCACTCCGGGGACCCAAAACGGTGATTAATAGCTCATGAAACAGGCCAGAATCGGCCAAAACTGCGAGTGTTGATAACCGGCACGTAAATGAACCCTGGGTTCTTCCATGATGGAAATCACTCTGGGGATCCAAAACGGTGATTAATAGCCCATGTAACTGTGATTAATAGCCCATGAAACAGGCCAGAATCGGCCAAAATTGCGAGTGTTGATGACCGACACGTAAATACAACCTGGGGTTCGTCAATGGTGGAAATCACTCTGGGGACTTAAAACGGTGATTAATTGCCCATGTAACAGTGATTAATATCCCATGAAACAGGCCAGAATCGGCCAAAACTACGAGTGTTGATGACCGACACGTAAACGCAACTTGGGGTTCGTCAATGGTGAAAATCACTCCGGGGACTCAAAACGGTGATTAATAGCCCATCTAGCTGTGATTAATAGCCCATGAAACAGGCCAGAATCGGCCAAAACTGCGAGTTTTGATGACCGACACGTAAGTACAACCTGGGGTTCATCAATGGTGGAAATCACTCCGGGGACTCAAAACGGTGATTAATAGCCCATCTAACTGTGATTAATAGCCCATGAAACAGGCCAGAATCGGCCAAAAGTGCGAGGACTGATGACTGTTACGTAAATGCACCCTGGGGTTCGTCAATTGTGGAAATCACTCCGGGGACCCAAAACGGTGATTAATAGCCCATGAAACAACCCAGAATCGGCCAAAACTGTGAGTGTTGATGACCGGCACGTAAATGCACCCTGGGGTTCGTCAATGGTGGAAATCACTCCGAGGACCCAAAACGGTGATTAATAGCCCATGAAACAGGCCTGAATCGGCCAAAAGTGCGAGGACTGATGACCGGCACGTAAATGCACCCTGGGGTTCGTCAATGGTGGAAATCACTCTGGGGACCCAAAACGGTGATTAATAGCCCATGAAACAGGCCAGAATCGGCCAAAACTGCGAGTGTTGATGACCGGCACGTAAATGCACCCTGGGGTTCGTCAATGGTGGAAATCACTTCGGGTACCCAAAACGGTGATTAATAGCCCATGAAACAGGCCAGAATCGGCCAAAACTGCGAGTGTTGATAACCGGCACGTAAATGCACCCTGGGTTCTTCAATGATGGAAATGACTCTGGGGATCCAAAACGGTGATTAATAGCCCATGTAACTGTGATTAATAGCCCATGAAACAGGCCAGAATCGGCCAAAATTGCGAGTGTTGATGACCGGCACGTAAATGCACCCTGGAGTTCGTCAATGGTGGAAATCACTCCGAGGACCCAAAACGGTGATTAATAGCCCATGAAACAGGCCAGAATCGGCCAAAAGTGCGAGGACTGATGACCGTTACGTAAATGCACCCCGGGGTTCGTCAATTGTGGAAATCACTCCGGGGACCCAAAACGGTGATTAATACCCATGAAACAGGCCAGAATCGGCCAAAACTGCGAGTGTTGATGACCGGCACGTAAATGCACCCTGGGGTTCGTCAATGGTGGAAATCACTCCGGGTACCCAAAACGGTGATTAATAGCCCATGAAACAGGCCAGAATCGGCCAAAACTGCGAGTGTTGATAACCGGCACGTAAATGCACCCTGGGTTCTTCAATGATGGAAATCACTCTGGGGATCCAAAACGGTGATTAATAGCCCATGTAACTGTGATTAATAGCCCATGAAACAGGCCAGAATCGGCCAAAACTGCGAGTGTTGATGACCGACACGTAAACACAACCTGGGGTTCGTCAATGGTGAAAATCACTCCGGGGAATCAAAACGGTGATTAATAGCCCATCTTGCTGTGATTAATAGCCCATGAAACAGGCCAGAAGCGGCCAAAACTGCGAGTGTTGATGACCAATACGTAAATAAAACCTGGGGTTCGTCAATGGTGGAAATCACTCCGGGGACTCAAAACGGTGATTAATAGCCCATGAACCAGGCCAGAAACGGCCAAAACCGCGAGTGTTGATGACCGACACGTAAATAAAACCTGGGGTTCGTCAATGGTGGAAATCACTCCAGGGACTCAAAACGGTGATTAATAGCCCATGAAACAGGCCAGAATCGGCCAAAACTGCGAGTTTTGATGACCGACAAGTAAATACAACCTGGGGTTCATCAATTGTGGAAATCACTCCGGGGACTCAAATGGTGATTAATAGCCCATCTAACTGTGATTAATAGTCCATGAAAAAGGCCAGAATCGGCCAAAACTGCGAGTGTTGATGACCGACACGTAAACGCAACCTGGGGTTCGACAATGGTGGAAATCACTCCGGGGACTCAAAACGGTGATTAATAGCCCATGTAACTGTGATTAATTGCCCATGAAACAGGCCAGAAACGGCAAAAACTGCGAGTGTTGATGACCAACACATAAATACAACATGGGGTTCGTCAATGGTGGAAATCACTCCGGGGACTCAAAACGGCGATTAATAGCCCATGTAACAATGATTAATAGCCCATGAAACAGGCCAGAATCGGCCAAAACTGCGAGTGTTGATGACCGGCACGTAAACGCAACCTGGGGTTCGTCAATGGTGGAAATCACTCCGAGGACTCAAAACGGTGATTAATAGCCCATGAAACAGGCCAGAATCGGCCAAAACTGTGAGTGTTGATGACCGACACATAAATACAACCTGGGGTTCGTCAATGGTGGAAATCACTCCGGGGACGCAAAACGGTGATTAATAGCCCATGAAACAGGCCAGAATCGGCCAAAACTGCGAGTGTTGATGACCGGCACGTAAATGCACCCTGGGGTTCGTCAATGGTGGAAATCACTCCGGGGACCCAAAACGGTGATTAATAGCCCATGAAACAGGCCAGAATCGGCCAAAACTGCGACTGTTGATGACAGGCACGTAAATGCACCCTGGGTTCGTCAATGGTGGAAATCACTCCGGGGACCCAAAACGGTGATTAATAGCCCATGTAACGGTGATTAATAGCCCATGAAACAGGCCAGAATCGGCCAAAAGTGCGAGGACTGATGACCGTCACGTAAATGCACCCTGGGGTTCGTCAATTGTGGAAATCACTCCGGGGACCCAAAACGGTGATTAATAGCCCATGTAACGGTGATTAATAGCCCATGAAACAGGCCAGAATCGGCCAAAAGTGCGAGGACTGATGACCGTCACGTAAATGCACCCTGGGGTTCGTCAATTGTGAAAATCACTCTGGGGACCCAAAACGGTGATTAATAGCCCATGAAACAACCCAGAATCGGCCAAAACTGCGAGTGTTGATGACCGGCACGTAAATGCACCCTGGGGTTCTTCAATGGTGGAAATCACTCCGGGGACCCAAAACGGTGATTAATAGCCCATGTAACGGTGATTAATAGCCCATGAAACAGGCCAGAATCGGCCAAAACTGCGAGTGTTGATGACCGACATGTAAATGCACCCTGGGTTCGTCAATGGTGGAAATCACTCCGGGGATCCAAAACGGTGATTAATAGCCCATGTAACTATGATTAATAAACCATGAAACAGGCCAGAATCGGCCAAAATTGCGAGTGTTGATGACCGGCACGTAAATGCACCCTGGGGTTCGTCAATGGTGGAAATCACTCCGGGGACCCAAAACGGTGATTAATAGCCCATGAAACAGGCCAGAATCGGCCAAAACTGCGAGTGTTGATGACGGGCACATAAATGCACCCTGGGGTTCGTCAATGGTGGAGATCACTCCGGGGACCCAAAACGGTGATTAATAGCCCATGTAACGGTGATTAATAGCCCATGAAACAGGCCAGAATCGGCCAAAAGTGCGAGGACTGATGACCGTCACGTAAATGCACCCTGGGTTCGTCAATTGTGGAATTCACTTCGGGGACCCAAAACGGTGATTAATAGCCCATGAAACAGGCCAAAATCGGCCAAAACTGCGAGTGTTGATGACCGGCACGTAAATGCACCCTAGGGTTCGTCAATGGTGGAAATCACTCTGGGGACCCAAAACGGTGATTAATAGCCCATGAAACAGGCCAGAATCGGCCAAAACTGCGAGTGTTGATGACCGGCACGTAAATGCACCCTGGGGTTCGTCAATGGTGGAAATCACTCCGGGGACCCAAAACGGTGATTAATAGCCCATGTAACGGTGATTAATAGCCCATGAAACAGGCCAGAATCGGCCAAAAGTGCGAGGACTGATGACCGTCACGTAAATGCACCCTGGGTTCGTCAATTGTGGAAATCACTTCGGGGACCCAAAACGGTGATTAATAGCCCATGAAACAACCCAGAATCTGCCAAAACTGCGAGTGTTCATGACCGGCACGTAAATGCACCCTGGGGTTCGTCAATGGTGGAAATCACTCCGGGGACCCAAAACGGTGATTAATAGCTCATGAAACAGGCCAGAATCGGCCAAAACTGCGAGTGTTGATAACCGGCACGTAAATGAACCCTGGGTTCTTCCATGATGGAAATCACTCTGGGGATCCAAAACGGTGATTAATAGCCCATGTAACTGTGATTAATAGCCCATGAAACAGGCCAGAATCGGCCAAAATTGCGAGTGTTGATGACCGACACGTAAATACAACCTGGGGTTCGTCAATGGTGGAAATCACTCTGGGGACTTAAAACGGTGATTAATTGCCCATGTAACAGTGATTAATATCCCATGAAACAGGCCAGAATCGGCCAAAACTACGAGTGTTGATGACCGACACGTAAACGCAACTTGGGGTTCGTCAATGGTGAAAATCACTCCGGGGACTCAAAACGGTGATTAATAGCCCATCTAGCTGTGATTAATAGCCCATGAAACAGGCCAGAATCGGCCAAAACTGCGAGTTTTGATGACCGACACGTAAGTACAACCTGGGGTTCATCAATGGTGGAAATCACTCCGGGGACTCAAAACGGTGATTAATAGCCCATCTAACTGTGATTAATAGCCCATGAAACAGGCCAGAATCGGCCAAAAGTGCGAGGACTGATGACTGTTACGTAAATGCACCCTGGGGTTCGTCAATTGTGGAAATCACTCCGGGGACCCAAAACGGTGATTAATAGCCCATGAAACAACCCAGAATCGGCCAAAACTGTGAGTGTTGATGACCGGCACGTAAATGCACCCTGGGGTTCGTCAATGGTGGAAATCACTCCGAGGACCCAAAACGGTGATTAATAGCCCATGAAACAGGCCTGAATCGGCCAAAAGTGCGAGGACTGATGACCGGCACGTAAATGCACCCTGGGGTTCGTCAATGGTGGAAATCACTCTGGGGACCCAAAACGGTGATTAATAGCCCATGAAACAGGCCAGAATCGGCCAAAACTGCGAGTGTTGATGACCGGCACGTAAATGCACCCTGGGGTTCGTCAATGGTGGAAATCACTTCGGGTACCCAAAACGGTGATTAATAGCCCATGAAACAGGCCAGAATCGGCCAAAACTGCGAGTGTTGATAACCGGCACGTAAATGCACCCTGGGTTCTTCAATGATGGAAATGACTCTGGGGATCCAAAACGGTGATTAATAGCCCATGTAACTGTGATTAATAGCCCATGAAACAGGCCAGAATCGGCCAAAATTGCGAGTGTTGATGACCGGCACGTAAATGCACCCTGGAGTTCGTCAATGGTGGAAATCACTCCGAGGACCCAAAACGGTGATTAATAGCCCATGAAACAGGCCAGAATCGGCCAAAAGTGCGAGGACTGATGACCGTTACGTAAATGCACCCCGGGGTTCGTCAATTGTGGAAATCACTCCGGGGACCCAAAACGGTGATTAATACCCATGAAACAGGCCAGAATCGGCCAAAACTGCGAGTGTTGATGACCGGCACGTAAATGCACCCTGGGGTTCGTCAATGGTGGAAATCACTCCGGGTACCCAAAACGGTGATTAATAGCCCATGAAACAGGCCAGAATCGGCCAAAACTGCGAGTGTTGATAACCGGCACGTAAATGCACCCTGGGTTCTTCAATGATGGAAATCACTCTGGGGATCCAAAACGGTGATTAATAGCCCATGTAACTGTGATTAATAGCCCATGAAACAGGCCAGAATCGGCCAAAATTGCGAGTGTTGATGACCGGCACGTAAATGCACCCTGGGGTTCGTCAATGGTGGAAATCACTCCGGGGACCCAAAACGGTGATTAATACCCATGAAACAGGCCAGAATCGGCCAAAACTGCGAGTGTTGATGACCGGCACGTAAATGCACCCTAGGGTTCGTCAATGGTGGAAATCACTCTGGGGACCCAAAACGGTGATTAATAGCCCATGAAACAGGCCAGAATCGGCCAAAACTGCGAGTGTTGATGACCGGCACGTAAATGCACCCTGGGGTTCGTCAATGGTGGAAATCACTCCGGGGACCCAAAACGGTGATTAATAGCCCATGTAACGGTGATTAATAGCCCATGAAACAGGCCAGAATCGGCCAAAAGTGCGAGGACTGATGACCGTCACGTAAATGCACCCTGGGTTCGTCAATTGTGGAAATCACTTCGGGGACCCAAAACGGTGATTAATAGCCCATGAAACAACCCAGAATCTGCCAAAACTGCGAGTGTTCATGACCGGCACGTAAATGCACCCTGGGGTTCGTCAATGGTGGAAATCACTCCGGGGACCCAAAACGGTGATTAATAGCTCATGAAACAGGCCAGAATCGGCCAAAACTGCGAGTGTTGATAACCGGCACGTAAATGAACCCTGGGTTCTTCCATGATGGAAATCACTCTGGGGATCCAAAACGGTGATTAATAGCCCATGTAACTGTGATTAATAGCCCATGAAACAGGCCAGAATCGGCCAAAATTGCGAGTGTTGATGACCGACACGTAAATACAACCTGGGGTTCGTCAATGGTGGAAATCACTCTGGGGACTTAAAACGGTGATTAATTGCCCATGTAACAGTGATTAATATCCCATGAAACAGGCCAGAATCGGCCAAAACTACGAGTGTTGATGACCGACACGTAAACGCAACTTGGGGTTCGTCAATGGTGAAAATCACTCCGGGGACTCAAAACGGTGATTAATAGCCCATCTAGCTGTGATTAATAGCCCATGAAACAGGCCAGAATCGGCCAAAACTGCGAGTTTTGATGACCGACACGTAAGTACAACCTGGGGTTCATCAATGGTGGAAATCACTCCGGGGACTCAAAACGGTGATTAATAGCCCATCTAACTGTGATTAATAGCCCATGAAACAGGCCAGAATCGGCCAAAAGTGCGAGGACTGATGACTGTTACGTAAATGCACCCTGGGGTTCGTCAATTGTGGAAATCACTCCGGGGACCCAAAACGGTGATTAATAGCCCATGAAACAACCCAGAATCGGCCAAAACTGTGAGTGTTGATGACCGGCACGTAAATGCACCCTGGGGTTCGTCAATGGTGGAAATCACTCCGAGGACCCAAAACGGTGATTAATAGCCCATGAAACAGGCCTGAATCGGCCAAAAGTGCGAGGACTGATGACCGGCACGTAAATGCACCCTGGGGTTCGTCAATGGTGGAAATCACTCTGGGGACCCAAAACGGTGATTAATAGCCCATGAAACAGGCCAGAATCGGCCAAAACTGCGAGTGTTGATGACCGGCACGTAAATGCACCCTGGGGTTCGTCAATGGTGGAAATCACTTCGGGTACCCAAAACGGTGATTAATAGCCCATGAAACAGGCCAGAATCGGCCAAAACTGCGAGTGTTGATAACCGGCACGTAAATGCACCCTGGGTTCTTCAATGATGGAAATGACTCTGGGGATCCAAAACGGTGATTAATAGCCCATGTAACTGTGATTAATAGCCCATGAAACAGGCCAGAATCGGCCAAAATTGCGAGTGTTGATGACCGGCACGTAAATGCACCCTGGAGTTCGTCAATGGTGGAAATCACTCCGAGGACCCAAAACGGTGATTAATAGCCCATGAAACAGGCCAGAATCGGCCAAAAGTGCGAGGACTGATGACCGTTACGTAAATGCACCCCGGGGTTCGTCAATTGTGGAAATCACTCCGGGGACCCAAAACGGTGATTAATACCCATGAAACAGGCCAGAATCGGCCAAAACTGCGAGTGTTGATGACCGGCACGTAAATGCACCCTGGGGTTCGTCAATGGTGGAAATCACTCCGGGTACCCAAAACGGTGATTAATAGCCCATGAAACAGGCCAGAATCGGCCAAAACTGCGAGTGTTGATAACCGGCACGTAAATGCACCCTGGGTTCTTCAATGATGGAAATCACTCTGGGGATCCAAAACGGTGATTAATAGCCCATGTAACTGTGATTAATAGCCCATGAAACAGGCCAGAATCGGCCAAAATTGCGAGTGTTGATGACCGGCACGTAAATGCACCCTGGGGTTCGTCAATGGTGGAAATCACTCCGGGGACCCAAAACGGTGATTAATAGCCCTTGTAACGGTGATTAATAGCCCATGAAACAGGCCATAATCGGCCAAAAGTGCGAGGACTGATGACCGTTACGTAAATGCACCCTGGGGTTCTTCAATTGTGGAAATCACTCCGGGGACCCAAAACGGTGATTAATAGCCCATGTAACTATGATTAATAACCCATGAAACAGGCCAGAATCGGCCAAAATTGCGAGTGTTGATGACCGGCACGTAAATGCACCCTGGGGTTCGTCAATGGTGGAAATCACTCCGGGGACCCAAAACGGTGATTAATAGCCCATGAAACAGGCCAGAATCGGCCAAAACTGCGAGTGTTGATGACCGGCACATAAATGCACCCTGGGGTTCGTCAATGGTGGAAATCACTCCGGGGACCCAAAACGGTGATTAATACCCATGAAACAGGCCAGAATCGGCCAAAACTGCGAGTGTTGATGACCGGCACGTAAATGCACCCTGGGGTTCGTCAATGCTGGAAATCACTCTGGGGACCCAAAACGGTGATTAATAGCCCATGAAACAGGCCAGAATCGGCCAAAACTGCGAGTGTTGATGACCGGCACGTAAATGCACCCTGGGGTTCGTCAATGGTGGAAATCACTCCGGGGACCCAAAACGGTGATTAATACCCATGAAACAGGCCAGAATCGGCCAAAACTGCGAGTGTTGATGACCGGCACGTAAATGCACCCTGGGGTTCATCAATGGTGGAAATCACTCTGGGGACCCAAAACGGTGATTAATAGCCCATGAAACAGGCCAGAATCGGCCAAAACTGCGAGTGTTGATGACCGGCACGTAAATGCACCCTGGGGTTCGTCAATGGTGGAAATCACTCCGGGGACCCAAAACGGTGATTAATAGCCCATGTAACGGTGATTAATAGCCCATGAAACAGCCCAGAATCGGCCAAAAGCGCGAGGACTGATGACCGTCACGTAAATGCACCCTAGGGTTCGTCAATTGTGGAAATCACTTCGGGGACCCAAAACGGTGATTAATAGCCCATGAAACAACCCAGAATCTGCCAAAACTGCGAGTGTTGATGACCGGCACGTAAATGCACCCTGGGGTTCGTCAATGGTGGAAATCACTCCGGGTACCCAAAACGGTGATTAATAGCCCATGAAACAGGCCAGAATCGGCCAAAACTGCGAGTGTTGATGACCGGCACATAAATGCACCCTGGGGTTCGTCAATGGTGGAAATCACTCCGGGGACCCAAAACGGTGATTAATACCCATGAAACAGGCCAGAATCGGCCAAAACTGCGAGTGTTGATGACCGGCACGTAAATGCACCCTGGGGTTCGTCAATGGTGGAAATCACTCTGGGGACCCAAAACGGTGATTAATAGCCCATGAAACAGGCCAGAATCGGCCAAAACTGCGAGTGTTGATGACCGGCACGTAAATGCACCCTGGGGTTCGTCAATGGTGGAAATCACTCCGGGTACCCAAAACGGTGATTAATAGCCCATGAAACAGGCCAGAATCGGCCAAAACTGCGAGTGTTGATAACCGGCACGTAAATGCACCCTGGGTTCTTCAATGATGGAAATCACTCTGGGGATCCAAAACGGTGATTAATAGCCCATGTAACTGTGATTAATAGCCCATGAAACAGGCCAGAATCGGCCAAAATTGCGAGTGTTGATGACCGGCACGTAAATGCACCCTGGAGTTCGTCAATGGTGGAAATCACTCCGAGGACCCAAAACGGTGATTAATAGCCCATGAAACAGGCCAGAATCGGCCAAAACTGCGAGTGTTGATGACCGGCACATAAATGCACCCTGGGGTTCGTCAATGGTGGAAATCACTCCGGGGACCCAAAACGGTGATTAATACCCATGAAACAGGCCAGAATCGGCCAAAACTGCGAGTGTTGATGACCGGCACGTAAATGCACCCTGGGGTTCGTCAATGGTGGAAATCACTCTGGGGACCCAAAACGGTGATTAATAGCCCATGAAACAGGCCAGAATCGGCCAAAACTGCGAGTGTTGATGACCGGCACGTAAATGCACCCTGGGGTTCTTCAATGGTGGAAATCACTCCGGGTACCCAAAACGGTGATTAATAGCCCATGAAACAGGCCAGAATCGGCCAAAATAGCGAGTGTTGATAACCGGCACGTAAATGCACCCTGGGTTCTTCAATGATGGAAATCACTCTAGGGATCCAAAACGGTGATTAATAGCCCATGTAACTGTGATTAATAGCCCATGAAACAGGCCAGAATCGGCCAAAATTGCGAGTGTTGATGACCGGCACGTAAATGCACCCTGGGGTTCGTCAATGGTGGAAATCACTCCGGGGACCCAAAACGGTGATTAATAGCCCATGTAACGGTGATTAATAGCCCATGAAACAGGCCATAATCGGCCAAAAGTGCGAGGACTGATGACCGTTACGTAAATGCACCCTGGGGTTCTTCAATTGTGGAAATCACTCCGGGGACCCAAAACGGTGATTAATAGCCCATGTAACTATGATTAATAACCCATGAAACAGGCCAGAATCGGCCAAAATTGCGAGTGTTGATGACCGGCACGTAAATGCACCCTGGGGTTCGTCAATGGTGGAAATCACTCCGGGGACCCAAAACGGTGATTAATAGCCCATGAAACAGGCCAGAATCGGCCAAAACTGCGAGTGTTGATGACCGGCACATAAATGCACCCTGGGGTTCGTCAATGGTGGAAATCACTCCGGGGACCCAAAACGGTGATTAATACCCATGAAACAGGCCAGAATCGGCCAAAACTGCGAGTGTTGATGACCGGCACGTAAATGCACCCTGGGGTTCGTCAATGCTGGAAATCACTCTGGGGACCCAAAACGGTGATTAATAGCCCATGAAACAGGCCAGAATCGGCCAAAACTGCGAGTGTTGATGACCGGCACGTAAATGCACCCTGGGGTTCGTCAATGGTGGAAATCACTCCGGGGACCCAAAACGGTGATTAATACCCATGAAACAGGCCAGAATCGGCCAAAACTGCGAGTGTTGATGACCGGCACGTAAATGCACCCTGGGGTTCATCAATGGTGGAAATCACTCTGGGGACCCAAAACGGTGATTAATAGCCCATGAAACAGGCCAGAATCGGCCAAAACTGCGAGTGTTGATGACCGGCACGTAAATGCACCCTGGGGTTCGTCAATGGTGGAAATCACTCCGGGGACCCAAAACGGTGATTAATAGCCCATGTAACGGTGATTAATAGCCCATGAAACAGCCCAGAATCGGCCAAAAGCGCGAGGACTGATGACCGTCACGTAAATGCACCCTAGGGTTCGTCAATTGTGGAAATCACTTCGGGGACCCAAAACGGTGATTAATAGCCCATGAAACAACCCAGAATCTGCCAAAACTGCGAGTGTTGATGACCGGCACGTAAATGCACCCTGGGGTTCGTCAATGGTGGAAATCACTCCGGGTACCCAAAACGGTGATTAATAGCCCATGAAACAGGCCAGAATCGGCCAAAACTGCGAGTGTTGATGACCGGCACATAAATGCACCCTGGGGTTCGTCAATGGTGGAAATCACTCCGGGGACCCAAAACGGTGATTAATACCCATGAAACAGGCCAGAATCGGCCAAAACTGCGAGTGTTGATGACCGGCACGTAAATGCACCCTGGGGTTCGTCAATGGTGGAAATCACTCTGGGGACCCAAAACGGTGATTAATAGCCCATGAAACAGGCCAGAATCGGCCAAAACTGCGAGTGTTGATGACCGGCACGTAAATGCACCCTGGGGTTCGTCAATGGTGGAAATCACTCCGGGTACCCAAAACGGTGATTAATAGCCCATGAAACAGGCCAGAATCGGCCAAAACTGCGAGTGTTGATAACCGGCACGTAAATGCACCCTGGGTTCTTCAATGATGGAAATCACTCTGGGGATCCAAAACGGTGATTAATAGCCCATGTAACTGTGATTAATAGCCCATGAAACAGGCCAGAATCGGCCAAAATTGCGAGTGTTGATGACCGGCACGTAAATGCACCCTGGAGTTCGTCAATGGTGGAAATCACTCCGAGGACCCAAAACGGTGATTAATAGCCCATGAAACAGGCCAGAATCGGCCAAAACTGCGAGTGTTGATGACCGGCACATAAATGCACCCTGGGGTTCGTCAATGGTGGAAATCACTCCGGGGACCCAAAACGGTGATTAATACCCATGAAACAGGCCAGAATCGGCCAAAACTGCGAGTGTTGATGACCGGCACGTAAATGCACCCTGGGGTTCGTCAATGGTGGAAATCACTCTGGGGACCCAAAACGGTGATTAATAGCCCATGAAACAGGCCAGAATCGGCCAAAACTGCGAGTGTTGATGACCGGCACGTAAATGCACCCTGGGGTTCTTCAATGGTGGAAATCACTCCGGGTACCCAAAACGGTGATTAATAGCCCATGAAACAGGCCAGAATCGGCCAAAACTGCGAGTGTTGATGACCGGCACGTAAATGCACCCTGGGGTTCGTCAATGGTGGAAATCACTCCGGGGACCCAAAACGGTGATTAATACCCATGAAACAGGCCAGAATCGGCCAAAACTGCGAGTGTTGATGACCGGCACGTAAATGCACCCTGGGGTTCATTAATGGTGGAAATCACTCTGGGGACCCAAAACGGTGATTAATAGCCCATGAAACAGGCCAGAATCGGCCAAAACTGCGAGTGTTGATGACCGGCACGTAAATGCACCCTGGGGTTCGTCAATGGTGGAAATCACTCCGGGGACCCAAAACGGTGATTAATAGCCCATGTAACGGTGATTCATAGCCCATGAAACAGCCCAGAATCGGCCAAAAGCGCGAGGACTGATGACCGTCACGTAAATGCACCCTGGGGTTCGTCAATTGTGGAAATCACTTCGGGGACCCAAAACGGTGATTAATAGCCCATGAAACAACCCAGAATCTGCCAAAACTGCGAGTGTTGATGACCGGCACGTAAATGCACCCTGGGGTTCGTCAATGGTGGAAATCACTCCGGGTACCCAAAACGGTGATTAATAGCCCATGAAACAGGCCAGAATCGGCCAAAACTGCGAGTGTTGATAACCGGCACGTAAATGCACCCTGGGTTCTTCAATGATGGAAATCACTCTGGGGATCCAAAACGGTGATTAATAGCCCATGTAACTGTGATTAATAGCCCATGAAACAGGCCAGAATCGGCCAAAATTGCGAGTGTTGATGACCGGCACGTAAATGCACCCTGGAGTTCGTCAATGGTGGAAATCACTCCGAGGACCCAAAACGGTGATTAATAGCCCATGAAACAGGCCAGAATCGGCCAAAACTGCGAGTGTTGATGACCGGCACATAACTGCACCCTGGGGTTCGTCAATGGTGGAAATCACTCCGGGGACCCAAAACGGTGATTAATAGCCCATGAAACAGGCCAGAATCGGCCAAAACTGCGAGTGTTGATGACCGGCACGTAAATGCACCCTGGGGTTCGTCAATGGTGGAAATCACTCCGGGGACCCAAAACGGTGATTAATAGCCCATGAAACAGGCCAGAATCGGCCAAAACTGCGAGTGTTGATGACCGGCACGTAAATGCACCCTGGGGTTCGTCAATGGTGGAAATCACTCCGGGGACCCAAAACGGTGATTAATAGCCCATGTAACGGTGATTAATAGCCCATGAAACAGCCCAGAATCGGCCAAAAGCGCGAGGACTGATGACCGTCACGTAAATGCACCCTAGGGTTCGTCAATTGTGGAAATCACTTCGGGGACCCAAAACGGTGATTAATAGCCCATGAAACAACCCAGAATCTGCCAAAACTGCGAGTGTTGATGACCGGCACGTAAATGCACCCTGGGGTTCGTCAATGGTGGAAATCACTCCGGGTACCCAAAACGGTGATTAATAGCCCATGAAACAGGCCAGAATCGGCCAAAACTGCGAGTGTTGATGACCGGCACATAAATGCACCCTGGGGTTCGTCAATGGTGGAAATCACTCCGGGGACCCAAAACGGTGATTAATACCCATGAAACAGGCCAGAATCGGCCAAAACTGCGAGTGTTGATGACCGGCACGTAAATGCACCCTGGGGTTCATCAATGGTGGAAATCACTCTGGGGACCCAAAACGGTGATTAATAGCCCATGAAACAGGCCAGAATCGGCCAAAACTGCGAGTGTTGATGACCGGCACGTAAATGCACCCTGGGGTTCGTCAATGGTGGAAATCACTCCGGGGACCCAAAACGGTGATTAATAGCCCATGTAACGGTGATTAATAGCCCATGAAACAGCCCAGAATCGGCCAAAAGCGCGAGGACTGATGACCGTCACGTAAATGCACCCTAGGGTTCGTCAATTGTGGAAATCACTTCGGGGACCCAAAACGGTGATTAATAGCCCATGAAACAACCCAGAATCTGCCAAAACTGCGAGTGTTGATGACCGGCACGTAAATGCACCCTGGGGTTCGTCAATGGTGGAAATCACTCCGGGTACCCAAAACGGTGATTAATAGCCCATGAAACAGGCCAGAATCGGCCAAAACTGCGAGTGTTGATGACCGGCACATAAATGCACCCTGGGGTTCGTCAATGGTGGAAATCACTCCGGGGACCCAAAACGGTGATTAATACCCATGAAACAGGCCAGAATCGGCCAAAACTGCGAGTGTTGATGACCGGCACGTAAATGCACCCTGGGGTTCGTCAATGGTGGAAATCACTCTGGGGACCCAAAACGGTGATTAATAGCCCATGAAACAGGCCAGAATCGGCCAAAACTGCGAGTGTTGATGACCGGCACGTAAATGCACCCTGGGGTTCGTCAATGGTGGAAATCACTCCGGGGACCCAAAACGGTGATTAATAGCCCATGTAACGGTGATTAATAGCCCATGAAACAGGCCATAATCGGCCAAAAGTGCGAGGACTGATGACCGTTACGTAAATGCACCCTGGGGTTCTTCAATTGTGGAAATCACTCCGGGGACCCAAAACGGTGATTAATAGCCCATGTAACTATGATTAATAACCCATGAAACAGGCCAGAATCGGCCAAAATTGCGAGTGTTGATGACCGGCACGTAAATGCACCCTGGGGTTCGTCAATGGTGGAAATCACTCCGGGGACCCAAAACGGTGATTAATAGCCCATAAAACAGGCCAGAATCGGCCAAAACTGCGAGTGTTGATGACCGGCACGTAAATGCACCATAGGGTTCGTCAATGGTGGAAATCACTCCGGGGACCCAAAACGGTGATTAATAGCCCATGAAACAGGCCAGAATCGGCCAAAACTGCGAGTAATGATGACCGGCACATAAATGCAGCCTGGGGTTCGTCAATGGTGGAAATCACTCCGGGGACCCAAAACGGTGATTAATACCCATGAAACAGGCCAGAATCGGCCAAAACTGCGAGTGTTGATGACCGGCACGTAAATGCACCCTGGGGTTCGTCAATGGTGGAAATCACTCCGGGTACCCAAAACGGTGATTAATAGCCCATGAAACAGGCCAGAATCGGCCAAAACTGCGAGTGTTGATAACCGGCACGTAAATGCACCCTGGGTTCTTCAATGATGGAAATCACTCTGGGGATCCAAAACGGTGATTAATAGCCCATGTAACTGTGATTAATAGCCCATGAAACAGGCCAGAATCGGCCAAAATTGCGAGTGTTGATGACCGGCACGTAAATGCACCCTGGAGTTCGTCAATGGTGGAAATCACTCCGAGGACCCAAAACGGTGATTAATAGCCCATGAAACAGGCCAGAATCGGCCAAAACTGCGAGTGTTGATGACCGGCACATAAATGCACCCTGGGGTTCGTCAATGGTGGAAATCACTCCGGGGACCCAAAACGGTGATTAATACCCATGAAACAGGCCAGAATCGGCCAAAACTGCGAGTGTTGATGACCGGCACGTAAATGCACCCTGGGGTTCGTCAATGGTGGAAATCACTCTGGGGACCCAAAACGGTGATTAATAGCCCATGAAACAGGCCAGAATCGGCCAAAACTGCGAGTGTTGATGACCGGCACGTAAATGCACCCTGGGGTTCTTCAATGGTGGAAATCACTCCGGGTACCCAAAACGGTGATTAATAGCCCATGAAACAGGCCAGAATCGGCCAAAACTGCGAGTGTTGATGACCGGCACGTAAATGCACCCTGGGGTTCGTCAATGGTGGAAATCACTCCGGGGACCCAAAACGGTGATTAATACCCATGAAACAGGCCAGAATCGGCCAAAACTGCGAGTGTTGATGACCGGCACGTAAATGCACCCTGGGGTTCATCAATGGTGGAAATCACTCTGGGGACCCAAAACGGTGATTAATAGCCCATGAAACAGGCCAGAATCGGCCAAAACTGCGAGTGTTGATGACCGGCACGTAAATGCACCCTGGGGTTCGTCAATGGTGGAAATCACTCCGGGGACCCAAAACGGTGATTAATAGCCCATGTAACGGTGATTCATAGCCCATGAAACAGCCCAGAATCGGCCAAAAGCGCGAGGACTGATGACCGTCACGTAAATGCACCCTGGGGTTCGTCAATTGTGGAAATCACTTCGGGGACCCAAAACGGTGATTAATAGCCCATGAAACAACCCAGAATCTGCCAAAACTGCGAGTGTTGATGACCGGCACGTAAATGCACCCTGGGGTTCGTCAATGGTGGAAATCACTCCGGGTACCCAAAACGGTGATTAATAGCCCATGAAACAGGCCAGAATCGGCCAAAACTGCGAGTGTTGATAACCGGCACGTAAATGCACCCTGGGTTCTTCAATGATGGAAATCACTCTGGGGATCCAAAACGGTGATTAATAGCCCATGTAACTGTGATTAATAGCCCATGAAACAGGCCAGAATCGGCCAAAATTGCGAGTGTTGATGACCGGCACGTAAATGCACCCTGGAGTTCGTCAATGGTGGAAATCACTCCGAGGACCCAAAACGGTGATTAATAGCCCATGAAACAGGCCAGAATCGGCCAAAACTGCGAGTGTTGATGACCGGCACATAACTGCACCCTGGGGTTCGTCAATGGTGGAAATCACTCCGGGGACCCAAAACGGTGATTAATAGCCCATGAAACAGGCCAGAATCGGCCAAAACTGCGAGTGTTGATGACCGGCACGTAAATGCACCCTGGGGTTCGTCAATGGTGGAAATCACTCCGGGGACCCAAAACGGTGATTAATAGCCCATGAAACAGGCCAGAATCGGCCAAAACTGCGAGTGTTGATGACCGGCACGTAAATGCACCCTGGGTTCGTCAATGGTGGAAATCACTCTGGGGACCCAAAACGGTGATTAATAGCCCATGAAACAGGCCAGAATCGGCCAAAACTGCGAGTGTTGATGACCGGCACGTAAATGCACCCTGGGGTTCGTCAATGGTGGAAATCACTCCGGGGACCCAAAACGGTGATTAATAGCCCATGAAATAGGCCAGAATCGGCCAAAAGTGCGAGGACTGATGACCGTCATGTAAATGCACCCTGGGGTTCGTCAATTGTGGAAATCACTTCGGGGACCCAAAACGATGATTAATAGCCCATGAAACAACCCAGAATCTGCCAAAACTGCGAGTGTTGATGACCGGCACGTAAATGCACCCTGGGGTTCGTCAATGGTGGAAATCACTCCGGGGACCCAAAACGGTGATTAATAGCCCATGTAACGGTGATTAATAGCCCATGAAACAGGCCAGAATCGGCCAAAAGTGCGAGGACTGATGACCGTTACGTAAATGCACCCTGGGGTTCGCCAATTGTGGAAATCACTCCGGGGACCCAAAAGGGTGATTAATAGCCCATGCAACTATGATTAATGACCCATGAAACAGGCCAGAATCGGCCAAAATTGCGAGTGTTGATGACCGGCACGTAAATGCACCCTGGGGTTCGTCAATGGTGGAAATCACTCCGGGGACCCAAAACGGTGATTAATAGCCCATGAAACAACCTAGAATCGGCCAAAACTGCGAGTGTTGATGACCGGCACATAAATGCACCCTGGGGTTCGTCAATGGTGGAAATCACTCCGGGGACCCAAAACGGTGATTAATAGCCCATGAAACAGGCCAGAATCGGCCAAAACTGCGAGTGTTGATGACCGGCACGTAAATGCACCCTGGGGTTCGTCAATGGTGGAAATCACTCCGGGGACCCAAAACGGTGATTAATAGCCCATGAAACAGGCCAGAATCGGCCAAAACTGCGAGTGTTGATGACCGGCACGTAAATGCACCCTGGGGTTCGTCAATGGTGGAAATCACTCCGGGGACCCAAAACGGTGATTAATAGCCCATGAAACAGGCCAGAATCGGCCAAAACTGCGAGTGTTGATGACCGGCACGTAAATGCACCCTGGGGTTCGTCAATGGTGGAAATCACTCCGGGGACCCAAAACGGTGATTAATAGCCCATGAAATAGGCCAGAATCGGCCAAAATTGCGAGGACTGATGACCGGCATGTAAATGCACCCTGGGGTTCGTCAATTGTGGAAATCACTTCGGGGACCCAAAACGATGATTAATAGCCCATGAAACAACCCAGAATCTGCCAAAACTGCGAGTGTTGATGACCGGCACGTAAATGCACCCTGGGGTTCGTCAATGGTGGAAATCACTCCGGGGACCCAAAACGGTGATTAATAGCCCATGTAACGGTGATTAATAGCCCATGAAACAGGCCAGAATCGGCCAAAAGTGCGAGGACTGATGACCGTTACGTAAATGCACCCTGGGGTTCGCCAATTGTGGAAATCACTCCGGGGACCCAAAACGGTGATTAATAGCCCATGCAACTATGATTAATGACCCATGAAACAGGCCAGAATCGGCCAAAATTGCGAGTGTTGATGACCGGCACGTAAATGCACCCTGGGGTTCGTCAATGGTGGAAATCACTCCGGGGACCCAAAACGGTGATTAATAGCCCATGAAACAACCTAGAATCGGCCAAAACTGCGAGTGTTGATGACCGGCACATAAATGCACCCTGGGGTTCGTCAATGGTGGAAATCACTCCGGGGACCCAAAACGGTGATTAATAGCCCATGAAACAGGCCAGAATCGGCCAAAACTGCGAGTGTTGATGACCGGCACGTAAATGCACCCTGGGGTTCGTCAATGGTGGAAATCACTCCTGGGACCCAAAACGGTGATTAATAGCCCATGTAACGGTGATTAATAGCCCATGAAACAGGCCAGAATCGGCCAAAAGTGCGAGGACTGATGACCGTTACGTAAATGCACCCTGGGGTTCGTCAATTGTGGAAATCACTCCGGGGACCCAAAACGGTGATTAATAGCCCATGTAACTATGATTAATGACCCATGAAACAGGCCAGAATCGGCCAAAATTGCGAGTGTTGATGACCGGCACGTAAATGCACCCTGGGGTTCGTCAATGGTGGAAATCACTCCGGGGACCCAAAACGGTGATTAATAGCCCATGAAACAGGCCAGAATCGGCCAAAACTGCGAGTGTTGATGACCGGCACATAAATGCACCCTAGGGTTCGTCAATGGTGGAAATCACTCCGGGGACCCAAAACGGTGATTAATACCCATGAAACAGGCCAGAATCGGCCAAAACTGCGAGTGTTGATGACCGGCACGTAAATGCACCCTGGGGTTCGTCAATGGTGGAAATCACTCCGGGGACCCAAAACGGTGATTAATAGCCCATGAAACAGGCCAGAATCGGCCAAAACTGCGAGTGTTGATGACCGGCACGTAAATGCACCCTGGGGTTCGTCAATGGTGGAAATCACTCCGGGGACCCAAAACGGTGATTAATAGCCCATGAAACAGGCCAGAATCGGCCAAAACTGCGAGTGTTGATGACCGGCACGTAAATGCACCCTGGGGTTCGTCAATGGTGGAAATCACTCCTGGGACCCAAAACGGTGATTAATAGCCCATGTAACGGTGATTAATAGCCCATGAAACAGGCCAGAATCGGCCAAAAGTGCGAGGACTGATGACCGTTACGTAAATGCACCCTCGGGTTCGTCAATTGTGGAAATCACTCCGGGGACCCAAAACGGTGATTAATAGCCCATGTAACTATGATTAATGACCCATGAAACAGGCCAGAATCGGCCAAAATTGCGAGTGTTGATGACCGGCACGTAAATGCACCCTGGGGTTCGTCAATGGTGGAAATCACTCCGGGGACCCAAAACGGTGATTAATAGCCCATGAAACAACCCAGAATCGGCCAAAACTGCGAGTGTTGATGACCGGCACGTAAATGCACCATAGGGTTCGTCAATGGTGGAAATCACTCTGGGACCCAAAACGGTGATTAATAGCCCATGAAACAGGCCAGAATCGGCCAAAACTGCGAGTGTTGATGACCGGCACGTAAATGCACCCTGGGGTTCTTCAATGGTGGAAATCACTCCGGGTACCCAAAACGGTGATTAATAGCCCATGAAACAGGCCAGAATCGGCCAAAACTGCGAGTGTTGATGACCGGCACATAAATGCACCCTGGGGTTCGTCAATGGTGGAAATCACTCCGGGGACCCAAAACGGTGATTAATAGCCCATGAAACAGGCCAGAATCGGCCAAAAGTGCGAGGACTGATGACCGTTACGTAAATGCACCCCGGGGTTCGTCAATTGTGGAAATCACTCCGGGGACCCAAAACGGTGATTAATAGCCCATGTAACTATGATTAATAACCCATGAAACAGGCCAGAATCGGCCAAAATTGCGAGTGTTGATGACCGGCACGTAAATGCACCCTGGGGTTCGTCAATGGTGGAAATCACTCCGGGGACCCAAAACGGTGATTAATAGCCCATAAAACAGGCCAGAATCGGCCAAAACTGCGAGTGTTGATGACCGGCACGTAAATGCACCCTGGGGTTCGTCAATGGTGGAAATCACTCTGGGGACCCAAAACGGTGATTAATAGCCCATGAAACAGGCCAGAATCGGCCAAAACTGCGAGTGTTGATGACCGGCACGTAAATGCACCCTGGGGTTCGTCAATGGTGGAAATCACTCCGGGGACCCAAAACGGTGATTAATAGCCCATGTAACGGTGATTAATAGCCCATGAAATAGGCCAGAATCGGCCAAAAGTGCGAGGACTGATGACCGTTACGTAAATGCACCCTCGGGTTCGTCAATTGTGGAAATCACTCCGGGGACCCAAAACGGTGATTAATAGCCCATGTAACTATGATTAATGACCCATGAAACAGGCCAGAATCGGCCAAAATTGCGAGTGTTGATGACCGGCACGTAAATGCACCCTGGGGTTCGTCAATGGTGGAAATCACTCCGGGGACCCAAAACGGTGATTAATAGCCCATGAAACAACCCAGAATCGGCCAAAACTGCGAGTGTTGATGACCGGCACGTAAATGCACCATAGGGTTCGTCAATGGTGGAAATCACTCCGGGGACCCAAAACGGTGATTAATAGCCCATGAAACAGGCCAGAATCGGCCAAAACTGCGAGTAATGATGACCGGCACATAAATGCAGCCTGGGGTTCGTCAATGGTGGAAATCACTCCGGGGACCCAAAACGGTGATTAATACCCATGAAACAGGCCAGAATCGGCCAAAACTGCGAGTGTTGATGACCGGCACGTAAATGCACCCTGGGGTTCGTCAATGGTGGAAATCACTCCGGGGACCCAAAACGGTGATTAATAGCCCATGAAACAGGCCAGAATCGGCCAAAAGTGCGAGGACTGATGACCGTTACGTAAATGCACCCCGGGGTTCGTCAATTGTGGAAATCACTCCGGGGACCCAAAACGGTGATTAATAGCCCATGTAACTATGATTAATAACCCATGAAACAGGCCAGAATCGGCCAAAATTGCGAGTGTTGATGACCGGCACGTAAATGCACCCTGGGGTTCGTCAATGGTGGAAATCACTCCGGGGACCCAAAACGGTGATTAATAGCCCATAAAACAGGCCAGAATCGGCCAAAACTGCGAGTGTTGATGACCGGCACGTAAATGCACCCTGGGGTTCGTCAATGGTGGAAATCACTCTGGGGACCCAAAACGGTGATTAATAGCCCATGAAACAGGCCAGAATCGGCCAAAACTGCGAGTGTTGATGACCGGCACGTAAATGCACCCTGGGGTTCGTCAATGGTGGAAATCACTCCGGGGACCCAAAACGGTGATTAATAGCCCATGTAACGGTGATTAATAGCCCATGAAACAGCCCAGAATCGGCCAAAAGCGCGAGGACTGATGACCGTCACGTAAATGCACCCTAGGGTTCGTCAATTGTGGAAATCACTTCGGGGACCCAAAACGGTGATTAATAGCCCATGAAACAACCCAGAATCTGCCAAAACTGCGAGTGTTGATGACCGGCACGTAAATGCACCCTGGGGTTCGTCAATGGTGGAAATCACTCCGGGGACCCAAAACGGTGATTAATACCCATGAAACAGGCCAGAATCGGCCAAAACTGCGAGTGTTGATGACCGGCACGTAAATGCACCCTGGGGTTCGTCAATGGTGGAAATCACTCCGGGGACCCAAAACGGTGATTAATAGCCCATAAAACAGGCCAGAATCGGCCAAAACTGCGAGTGTTGATGACCGGCACGTAAATGCACCCTGGGGTTCGTCAATGGTGGAAATCACTCTGGGGACCCAAAACGGTGATTAATAGCCCATGAAACAGGCCAGAATCGGCCAAAACTGCGAGTGTTGATGACCGGCACGTAAATGCACCCTGGGGTTCGTCAATGGTGGAAATCACTCCGGGGACCCAAAACGGTGATTAATAGCCCATGTAACGGTGATTAATAGCCCATGAAACAGCCCAGAATCGGCCAAAAGCGCGAGGACTGATGACCGTCACGTAAATGCACCCTAGGGTTCGTCAATTGTGGAAATCACTTCGGGGACCCAAAACGGTGATTAATAGCCCATGAAACAACCCAGAATCTGCCAAAACTGCGAGTGTTGATGACCGGCACGTAAATGCACCCTGGGGTTCGTCAATGGTGGAAATCACTCCGGGGACCCAAAACGGTGATTAATACCCATGAAACAGGCCAGAATCGGCCAAAACTGCGAGTGTTGATGACCGGCACGTAAATGCACCCTGGGGTTCGTCAATGGTGGAAATCACTCCGGGGACCCAAAACGGTGATTAATAGCCCATGAAACAGGCCAGAATCGGCCAAAACTGCGAGTGTTGATGACCGGCACATAAATGCACCCTAGGGTTCGTCAATGGTGGAAATCACTCCGGGGACCCAAAACGGTGATTAATACCCATGAAACAGGCCAGAATCGGCCAAAACTGCGAGTGTTGATGACCGGCACGTAAATGCACCCTGGGGTTCGTCAATGGTGGAAATCACTCCGGGGACCCAAAACGGTGATTAATAGCCCATGAAACAGGCCAGAATCGGCCAAAACTGCGAGTGTTGATGACCGGCACGTAAATGCACCCTGGGGTTCGTCAATGGTGGAAATCACTCCTGGGACCCAAAACGGTGATTAATAGCCCATGTAACGGTGATTAATAGCCCATGAAACAGGCCAGAATCGGCCAAAAGTGCGAGGACTGATGACCGTTACGTAAATGCACCCTCGGGTTCGTCAATTGTGGAAATCACTCCGGGGACCCAAAACGGTGATTAATAGCCCATGTAACTATGATTAATGACCCATGAAACAGGCCAGAATCGGCCAAAATTGCGAGTGTTGATGACCGGCACGTAAATGCACCCTGGGGTTCGTCAATGGTGGAAATCACTCCGGGGACCCAAAACGGTGATTAATAGCCCATGAAACAACCCAGAATCGGCCAAAACTGCGAGTGTTGATGACCGGCACGTAAATGCACCATAGGGTTCGTCAATGGTGGAAATCACTCTGGGGACCCAAAACGGTGATTAATAGCCCATGAAACAGGCCAGAATCGGCCAAAACTGCGAGTGTTGATGACCGGCACGTAAATGCACCCTGGGGTTCTTCAATGGTGGAAATCACTCCGGGTACCCAAAACGGTGATTAATAGCCCATGAAACAGGCCAGAATCGGCCAAAACTGCGAGTGTTGATGACCGGCACATAAATGCACCCTGGGGTTCGTCAATGGTGGAAATCACTCCGGGGACCCAAAACGGTGATTAATAGCCCATGAAACAGGCCAGAATCGGCCAAAAGTGCGAGGACTGATGACCGTTACGTAAATGCACCCCGGGGTTCGTCAATTGTGGAAATCACTCCGGGGACCCAAAACGGTGATTAATAGCCCATGTAACTATGATTAATAACCCATGAAACAGGCCAGAATCGGCCAAAATTGCGAGTGTTGATGACCGGCACGTAAATGCACCCTGGGGTTCGTCAATGGTGGAAATCACTCCGGGGACCCAAAACGGTGATTAATAGACCATAAAACAGGCCAGAATCGGCCAAAACTGCGAGTGTTGATGACCGGCACGTAAATGCACCCTGGGGTTCGTCAATGGTGGAAATCACTCTGGGGACCCAAAACGGTGATTAATAGCCCATGAAACAGGCCAGAATCGGCCAAAACTGCGAGTGTTGATGACCGGCACGTAAATGCACCCTGGGGTTCGTCAATGGTGGAAATCACTCCGGGGACCCAAAACGGTGATTAATAGCCCATGTAACGGTGATTAATAGCCCATGAAATAGGCCAGAATCGGCCAAAAGTGCGAGGACTGATGACCGTTACGTAAATGCACCCTCGGGTTCGTCAATTGTGGAAATCACTCCGGGGACCCAAAACGGTGATTAATAGCCCATGTAACTATGATTAATGACCCATGAAACAGGCCAGAATCGGCCAAAATTGCGAGTGTTGATGACCGGCACGTAAATGCACCCTGGGGTTCGTCAATGGTGGAAATCACTCCGGGGACCCAAAACGGTGATTAATAGCCCATGAAACAACCCAGAATCGGCCAAAACTGCGAGTGTTGATGACCGGCACGTAAATGCACCATAGGGTTCGTCAATGGTGGAAATCACTCCGGGGACCCAAAACGGTGATTAATAGCCCATGAAACAGGCCAGAATCGGCCAAAACTGCGAGTAATGATGACCGGCACATAAATGCAGCCTGGGGTTCGTCAATGGTGGAAATCACTCCGGGGACCCAAAACGGTGATTAATACCCATGAAACAGGCCAGAATCGGCCAAAACTGCGAGTGTTGATGACCGGCACGTAAATGCACCCTGGGGTTCGTCAATGGTGGAAATCACTCCGGGGACCCAAAACGGTGATTAATAGCCCATGTAACGGTGATTAATAGCCCATGAAATAGGCCAGAATCGGCCAAAAGTGCGAGGACTGATGACCGTTACGTAAATGCACCCTCGGGTTCGTCAATTGTGGAAATCACTCCGGGGACCCAAAACGGTGATTAATAGTCCATGTAACTATGATTAATGACCCATGAAACAGGCCAGAATCGGCCAAAATTGCGAGTGTTGATGACCGGCACGTAAATGCACCCTGGGGTTCGTCAATGGTGGAAATCACTCCGGGGACCCAAAACGGTGATTAATAGCCCATGAAACAACCCAGAATCGGCCAAAACTGCGAGTGTTGATGACCGGCACGTAAATGCACCATAGGGTTCGTCAATGGTGGAAATCACTCCGGGGACCCAAAACGGTGATTAATAGCCCATGAAACAACCCAGAATCGGCCAAAACTGCGAGTGTTGATGACCGGCACGTAAATGCACCATAGGGTTCGTCAATGGTGGAAATCACTCCGGGGACCCAAAACGGTGATTAATAGCCCATGAAACAGGCCAGAATCGGCCAAAACTGCGAGTAATGATGACCGGCACATAAATGCAGCCTGGGGTTCGTCAATGGTGGAAATCACTCCGGGGACCCAAAACGGTGATTAATACCCATGAAACAGGCCAGAATCGGCCAAAACTGCGAGTGTTGATGACCGGCACGTAAATGCACCCTGGGGTTCGTCAATGGTGGAAATCACTCCGGGGACCCAAAACGGTGATTAATAGCCCATGAAACAGGCCAGAATCGGCCAAAAGTGCGAGGACTGATGACCGTTACGTAAATGCACCCCGGGGTTCGTCAATTGTGGAAATCACTCCGGGGACCCAAAACGGTGATTAATAGCCCATGTAACTATGATTAATAACCCATGAAACAGGCCAGAATCGGCCAAAATTGCGAGTGTTGATGACCGGCACGTAAATGCACCCTGGGGTTCGTCAATGGTGGAAATCACTCCGGGGACCCAAAACGGTGATTAATAGCCCATGAAACAGGCCAGAATCGGCCAAAACTGCGAGTGTTGATGACCGGCACGTAAATGCACCCTGGGGTTCGTCAATGGTGGAAATCACTCCTGGGACCCAAAACGGTGATTAATAGCCCATGTAACGGTGATTAATAGCCCATGAAACAGGCCAGAATCGGCCAAAAGTGCGAGGACTGATGACCGTTACGTAAATGCACCCTGGGGTTCGTCAATTGTGGAAATCACTCCGGGGACCCAAAACGGTGATTAATAGCCCATGTAACTATGATTAATGACCCATGAAACAGGCCAGAATCGGCCAAAATTGCGAGTGTTGATGACCGGCACGTAAATGCACCCTGGGGTTCGTCAATGGTGGAAATCACTCCGGGGACCCAAAACGGTGATTAATAGCCCATGAAACAACCCAGAATCGGCCAAAACTGCGAGTGTTGATGACCGGCACGTAAATGCACCATAGGGTTCGTCAATGGTGGAAATCACTCCGGGGACCCAAAACGGTGATTAATAGCCCATGAAACAGGCCAGAATCGGCCAAAACTGCGAGTAATGATGACCGGCACATAAATGCAGCCTGGGGTTCGTCAATGGTGGAAATCACTCCGGGGACCCAAAACGGTGATTAATACCCATGAAACAGGCCAGAATCGGCCAAAACTGCGAGTGTTGATGACCGGCACGTAAATGCACCCTGGGGTTCGTCAATGGTGGAAATCACTCCGGGGACCCAAAACGGTGATTAATAGCCCATGTAACGGTGATTAATAGCCCATGAAATAGGCCAGAATCGGCCAAAAGTGCGAGGACTGATGACCGTTACGTAAATGCACCCTCGGGTTCGTCAATTGTGGAAATCACTCCGGGGACCCAAAACGGTGATTAATAGTCCATGTAACTATGATTAATGACCCATGAAACAGGCCAGAATCGGCCAAAATTGCGAGTGTTGATGACCGGCACGTAAATGCACCCTGGGGTTCGTCAATGGTGGAAATCACTCCGGGGACCCAAAACGGTGATTAATAGCCCATGAAACAACCCAGAATCGGCCAAAACTGCGAGTGTTGATGACCGGCACGTAAATGCACCATAGGGTTCGTCAATGGTGGAAATCACTCCGGGGACCCAAAACGGTGATTAATAGCCCATGAAACAACCCAGAATCGGCCAAAACTGCGAGTGTTGATGACCGGCACGTAAATGCACCATAGGGTTCGTCAATGGTGGAAATCACTCCGGGGACCCAAAACGGTGATTAATAGCCCATGAAACAGGCCAGAATCGGCCAAAACTGCGAGTAATGATGACCGGCACATAAATGCAGCCTGGGGTTCGTCAATGGTGGAAATCACTCCGGGGACCCAAAACGGTGATTAATACCCATGAAACAGGCCAGAATCGGCCAAAACTGCGAGTGTTGATGACCGGCACGTAAATGCACCCTGGGGTTCGTCAATGGTGGAAATCACTCCGGGGACCCAAAACGGTGATTAATAGCCCATGAAACAGGCCAGAATCGGCCAAAAGTGCGAGGACTGATGACCGTTACGTAAATGCACCCCGGGGTTCGTCAATTGTGGAAATCACTCCGGGGACCCAAAACGGTGATTAATAGCCCATGTAACTATGATTAATAACCCATGAAACAGGCCAGAATCGGCCAAAATTGCGAGTGTTGATGACCGGCACGTAAATGCACCCTGGGGTTCGTCAATGGTGGAAATCACTCCGGGGACCCAAAACGGTGATTAATAGCCCATGAAACAGGCCAGAATCGGCCAAAACTGCGAGTGTTGATGACCGGCACGTAAATGCACCCTGGGGTTCGTCAATGGTGGAAATCACTCCTGGGACCCAAAACGGTGATTAATAGCCCATGTAACGGTGATTAATAGCCCATGAAACAGGCCAGAATCGGCCAAAAGTGCGAGGACTGATGACCGTTACGTAAATGCACCCTGGGGTTCGTCAATTGTGGAAATCACTCCGGGGACCCAAAACGGTGATTAATAGCCCATGTAACTATGATTAATGACCCATGAAACAGGCCAGAATCGGCCAAAATTGCGAGTGTTGATGACCGGCACGTAAATGCACCCTGGGGTTCGTCAATGGTGGAAATCACTCCGGGGACCCAAAACGGTGATTAATAGCCCATGAAACAACCCAGAATCGGCCAAAACTGCGAGTGTTGATGACCGGCACGTAAATGCACCATAGGGTTCGTCAATGGTGGAAATCACTCCGGGGACCCAAAACGGTGATTAATAGCCCATGAAACAGGCCAGAATCGGCCAAAACTGCGAGTAATGATGACCGGCACATAAATGCAGCCTGGGGTTCGTCAATGGTGGAAATCACTCCGGGGACCCAAAACGGTGATTAATACCCATGAAACAGGCCAGAATCGGCCAAAACTGCGAGTGTTGATGACCGGCACGTAAATGCACCCTGGGGTTCGTCAATGGTGGAAATCACTCCGGGGACCCAAAACGGTGATTAATAGCCCATGTAACGGTGATTAATAGCCCATGAAATAGGCCAGAATCGGCCAAAAGTGCGAGGACTGATGACCGTTACGTAAATGCACCCTCGGGTTCGTCAATTGTGGAAATCACTCCGGGGACCCAAAACGGTGATTAATAGCCCATGTAACTATGATTAATGACCCATGAAACAGGCCAGAATCGGCCAAAATTGCGAGTGTTGATGACCGGCACGTAAATGCACCCTGGGGTTCGTCAATGGTGGAAATCACTCCGGGGACCCAAAACGGTGATTAATAGCCCATGAAACAACCCAGAATCGGCCAAAACTGCGAGTGTTGATGACCGGCACGTAAATGCACCATAGGGTTCGTCAATGGTGGAAATCACTCCGGGGACCCAAAACGGTGATTAATAGCCCATGAAACAACCCAGAATCGGCCAAAACTGCGAGTGTTGATGACCGGCACGTAAATGCACCATAGGGTTCGTCAATGGTGGAAATCACTCCGGGGACCCAAAACGGTGATTAATAGCCCATGAAACAGGCCAGAATCGGCCAAAACTGCGAGTAATGATGACCGGCACATAAATGCAGCCTGGGGTTCGTCAATGGTGGAAATCACTCCGGGGACCCAAAACGGTGATTAATACCCATGAAACAGGCCAGAATCGGCCAAAACTGCGAGTGTTGATGACCGGCACGTAAATGCACCCTGGGGTTCGTCAATGGTGGAAATCACTCCGGGGACCCAAAACGGTGATTAATAGCCCATGAAACAGGCCAGAATCGGCCAAAAGTGCGAGGACTGATGACCGTTACGTAAATGCACCCCGGGGTTCGTCAATTGTGGAAATCACTCCGGGGACCCAAAACGGTGATTAATAGCCCATGTAACTATGATTAATAACCCATGAAACAGGCCAGAATCGGCCAAAACTGCGAGTGTTGATGACCGGCACGTAAATGCACCCTGGGGTTCGTCAATGGTGGAAATCACTCCGGGGACCCAAAACGGTGATTAATAGCCCATGAAACAGGCCAGAATCGGCCAAAACTGCGAGTGTTGATGACCGGCACATAAATGCACCATAGGGTTCGTCAATGGTGGAAATCACTCCGGGGACCCAAAACGGTGATTAATAGCCCATGAAACAGGCCAGAATCGGCCAAAACTGCGAGTAATGATGACCGGCACATAAATGCAGCCTGGGGTTCGTCAATGGTGGAAATCACTCCGGGGACCCAAAACGGTGATTAATACCCATGAAACAGGCCAGAATCGGCCAAAACTGCGAGTGTTGATGACCGGCACGTAAATGCACCCTGGGGTTCGTCAATGGTGGAAATCACTCCGGGGACCCAAAACGGTGATTAATAGCCCATGTAACGGTGATTAATAGCCCATGAAATAGGCCAGAATCGGCCAAAAGTGCGAGGACTGATGACCGTTACGTAAATGCACCCTCGGGTTCGTCAATTGTGGAAATCACTCCGGGGACCCAAAACGGTGATTAATACCCATGAAACAGGCCAGAATCGGCCAAAACTGCGAGTGTTGATGACCGTTACGTAAATGCACCCTAGGGTTCGTCAATGGTGGAAATCACTCCGGGGACCCAAAACGGTGATTAATACCCATGAAACAGGCCAGAATCGGCCAAAACTGCGAGTGTTGATGACCGGCACGTAAATGCACCCTGGGGTTCGTCAATGGTGGAAATCACTCCGGGGACCCAAAACGGTGATTAATAGCCCATGAAACAGGCCAGAATCGGCCAAAACTGCGAGTGTTGATGACCGGCACGTAAATGCACCCTGGGGTTCGTCAATGGTGGAAATCACTCCTGGGACCCAAAACGGTGATTAATAGCCCATGTAACGGTGATTAATAGCCCATGAAACAGGCCAGAATCGGCCAAAAGTGCGAGGACTGATGACCGTTACGTAAATGCACCCTGGGGTTCGTCAATTGTGGAAATCACTCCGGGGACCCAAAACGGTGATTAATAGCCCATGTAACTATGATTAATGACCCATGAAACAGGCCAGAATCGGCCAAAATTGCGAGTGTTGATGACCGGCACGTAAATGCACCCTGGGGTTCGTCAATGGTGGAAATCACTCCGGGGACCCAAAACGGTGATTAATAGCCCATGAAACAACCCAGAATCGGCCAAAACTGCGAGTGTTGATGACCGGCACGTAAATGCACCATAGGGTTCGTCAATGGTGGAAATCACTCCGGGGACCCAAAACGGTGATTAATAGCCCATGAAACAGGCCAGAATCGGCCAAAACTGCGAGTAATGATGACCGGCACATAAATGCAGCCTGGGGTTCGTCAATGGTGGAAATCACTCCGGGGACCCAAAACGGTGATTAATACCCATGAAACAGGCCAGAATCGGCCAAAACTGCGAGTGTTGATGACCGGCACGTAAATGCACCCTGGGGTTCGTCAATGGTGGAAATCACTCCGGGGACCCAAAACGGTGATTAATAGCCCATGTAACGGTGATTAATAGCCCATGAAATAGGCCAGAATCGGCCAAAAGTGCGAGGACTGATGACCGTTACGTAAATGCACCCTCGGGTTCGTCAATTGTGGAAATCACTCCGGGGACCCAAAACGGTGATTAATAGTCCATGTAACTATGATTAATGACCCATGAAACAGGCCAGAATCGGCCAAAATTGCGAGTGTTGATGACCGGCACGTAAATGCACCCTGGGGTTCGTCAATGGTGGAAATCACTCCGGGGACCCAAAACGGTGATTAATAGCCCATGAAACAACCCAGAATCGGCCAAAACTGCGAGTGTTGATGACCGGCACGTAAATGCACCATAGGGTTCGTCAATGGTGGAAATCACTCCGGGGACCCAAAACGGTGATTAATAGCCCATGAAACAACCCAGAATCGGCCAAAACTGCGAGTGTTGATGACCGGCACGTAAATGCACCATAGGGTTCGTCAATGGTGGAAATCACTCCGGGGACCCAAAACGGTGATTAATAGCCCATGAAACAGGCCAGAATCGGCCAAAACTGCGAGTAATGATGACCGGCACATAAATGCAGCCTGGGGTTCGTCAATGGTGGAAATCACTCCGGGGACCCAAAACGGTGATTAATACCCATGAAACAGGCCAGAATCGGCCAAAACTGCGAGTGTTGATGACCGGCACGTAAATGCACCCTGGGGTTCGTCAATGGTGGAAATCACTCCGGGGACCCAAAACGGTGATTAATAGCCCATGAAACAGGCCAGAATCGGCCAAAAGTGCGAGGACTGATGACCGTTACGTAAATGCACCCCGGGGTTCGTCAATTGTGGAAATCACTCCGGGGACCCAAAACGGTGATTAATAGCCCATGTAACTATGATTAATAACCCATGAAACAGGCCAGAATCGGCCAAAATTGCGAGTGTTGATGACCGGCACGTAAATGCACCCTGGGGTTCGTCAATGGTGGAAATCACTCCGGGGACCCAAAACGGTGATTAATAGCCCATGAAACAGGCCAGAATCGGCCAAAACTGCGAGTGTTGATGACCGGCACGTAAATGCACCCTGGGGTTCGTCAATGGTGGAAATCACTCCTGGGACCCAAAACGGTGATTAATAGCCCATGTAACGGTGATTAATAGCCCATGAAACAGGCCAGAATCGGCCAAAAGTGCGAGGACTGATGACCGTTACGTAAATGCACCCTGGGGTTCGTCAATTGTGGAAATCACTCCGGGGACCCAAAACGGTGATTAATAGCCCATGTAACTATGATTAATGACCCATGAAACAGGCCAGAATCGGCCAAAATTGCGAGTGTTGATGACCGGCACGTAAATGCACCCTGGGGTTCGTCAATGGTGGAAATCACTCCGGGGACCCAAAACGGTGATTAATAGCCCATGAAACAACCCAGAATCGGCCAAAACTGCGAGTGTTGATGACCGGCACGTAAATGCACCATAGGGTTCGTCAATGGTGGAAATCACTCCGGGGACCCAAAACGGTGATTAATAGCCCATGAAACAGGCCAGAATCGGCCAAAACTGCGAGTAATGATGACCGGCACATAAATGCAGCCTGGGGTTCGTCAATGGTGGAAATCACTCCGGGGACCCAAAACGGTGATTAATACCCATGAAACAGGCCAGAATCGGCCAAAACTGCGAGTGTTGATGACCGGCACGTAAATGCACCCTGGGGTTCGTCAATGGTGGAAATCACTCCGGGGACCCAAAACGGTGATTAATAGCCCATGTAACGGTGATTAATAGCCCATGAAATAGGCCAGAATCGGCCAAAAGTGCGAGGACTGATGACCGTTACGTAAATGCACCCTCGGGTTCGTCAATTGTGGAAATCACTCCGGGGACCCAAAACGGTGATTAATAGCCCATGTAACTATGATTAATGACCCATGAAACAGGCCAGAATCGGCCAAAATTGCGAGTGTTGATGACCGGCACGTAAATGCACCCTGGGGTTCGTCAATGGTGGAAATCACTCCGGGGACCCAAAACGGTGATTAATAGCCCATGAAACAACCCAGAATCGGCCAAAACTGCGAGTGTTGATGACCGGCACGTAAATGCACCATAGGGTTCGTCAATGGTGGAAATCACTCCGGGGACCCAAAACGGTGATTAATAGCCCATGAAACAACCCAGAATCGGCCAAAACTGCGAGTGTTGATGACCGGCACGTAAATGCACCATAGGGTTCGTCAATGGTGGAAATCACTCCGGGGACCCAAAACGGTGATTAATAGCCCATGAAACAGGCCAGAATCGGCCAAAACTGCGAGTAATGATGACCGGCACATAAATGCAGCCTGGGGTTCGTCAATGGTGGAAATCACTCCGGGGACCCAAAACGGTGATTAATACCCATGAAACAGGCCAGAATCGGCCAAAACTGCGAGTGTTGATGACCGGCACGTAAATGCACCCTGGGGTTCGTCAATGGTGGAAATCACTCCGGGGACCCAAAACGGTGATTAATAGCCCATGAAACAGGCCAGAATCGGCCAAAAGTGCGAGGACTGATGACCGTTACGTAAATGCACCCCGGGGTTCGTCAATTGTGGAAATCACTCCGGGGACCCAAAACGGTGATTAATAGCCCATGTAACTATGATTAATAACCCATGAAACAGGCCAGAATCGGCCAAAACTGCGAGTGTTGATGACCGGCACGTAAATGCACCCTGGGGTTCGTCAATGGTGGAAATCACTCCGGGGACCCAAAACGGTGATTAATAGCCCATGAAACAGGCCAGAATCGGCCAAAACTGCGAGTGTTGATGACCGGCACATAAATGCACCATAGGGTTCGTCAATGGTGGAAATCACTCCGGGGACCCAAAACGGTGATTAATAGCCCATGAAACAGGCCAGAATCGGCCAAAACTGCGAGTAATGATGACCGGCACATAAATGCAGCCTGGGGTTCGTCAATGGTGGAAATCACTCCGGGGACCCAAAACGGTGATTAATACCCATGAAACAGGCCAGAATCGGCCAAAACTGCGAGTGTTGATGACCGGCACGTAAATGCACCCTGGGGTTCGTCAATGGTGGAAATCACTCCGGGGACCCAAAACGGTGATTAATAGCCCATGTAACGGTGATTAATAGCCCATGAAATAGGCCAGAATCGGCCAAAAGTGCGAGGACTGATGACCGTTACGTAAATGCACCCTCGGGTTCGTCAATTGTGGAAATCACTCCGGGGACCCAAAACGGTGATTAATACCCATGAAACAGGCCAGAATCGGCCAAAACTGCGAGTGTTGATGACCGTTACGTAAATGCACCCTAGGGTTCGTCAATGGTGGAAATCACTCCGGGGACCCAAAACGGTGATTAATACCCATGAAACAGGCCAGAATCGGCCAAAACTGCGAGTGTTGATGACCGGCACGTAAATGCACCCTGGGGTTCGTCAATGGTGGAAATCACTCCGGGGACCCAAAACGGTGATTAATAGCCCATGAAACAGGCCAGAATCGGCCAAAACTGCGAGTGTTGATGACCGGCACGTAAATGCACCCTGGGGTTCGTCAATGGTGGAAATCACTCCTGGGACCCAAAACGGTGATTAATAGCCCATGTAACGGTGATTAATAGCCCATGAAACAGGCCAGAATCGGCCAAAAGTGCGAGGACTGATGACCGTTACGTAAATGCACCCTGGGGTTCGTCAATTGTGGAAATCACTCCGGGGACCCAAAACGGTGATTAATAGCCCATGTAACTATGATTAATGACCCATGAAACAGGCCAGAATCGGCCAAAATTGCGAGTGTTGATGACCGGCACGTAAATGCACCCTGGGGTTCGTCAATGGTGGAAATCACTCCGGGGACCCAAAACGGTGATTAATAGCCCATGAAACAACCCAGAATCGGCCAAAACTGCGAGTGTTGATGACCGGCACGTAAATGCACCATAGGGTTCGTCAATGGTGGAAATCACTCCGGGGACCCAAAACGGTGATTAATAGCCCATGAAACAGGCCAGAATCGGCCAAAACTGCGAGTAATGATGACCGGCACATAAATGCAGCCTGGGGTTCGTCAATGGTGGAAATCACTCCGGGGACCCAAAACGGTGATTAATACCCATGAAACAGGCCAGAATCGGCCAAAACTGCGAGTGTTGATGACCGGCACGTAAATGCACCCTGGGGTTCGTCAATGGTGGAAATCACTCCGGGGACCCAAAACGGTGATTAATAGCCCATGTAACGGTGATTAATAGCCCATGAAATAGGCCAGAATCGGCCAAAAGTGCGAGGACTGATGACCGTTACGTAAATGCACCCTCGGGTTCGTCAATTGTGGAAATCACTCCGGGGACCCAAAACGGTGATTAATAGCCCATGTAACTATGATTAATGACCCATGAAACAGGCCAGAATCGGCCAAAATTGCGAGTGTTGATGACCGGCACGTAAATGCACCCTGGGGTTCGTCAATGGTGGAAATCACTCCGGGGACCCAAAACGGTGATTAATAGCCCATGAAACAACCCAGAATCGGCCAAAACTGCGAGTGTTGATGACCGGCACGTAAATGCACCATAGGGTTCGTCAATGGTGGAAATCACTCCGGGGACCCAAAACGGTGATTAATAGCCCATGAAACAACCCAGAATCGGCCAAAACTGCGAGTGTTGATGACCGGCACGTAAATGCACCATAGGGTTCGTCAATGGTGGAAATCACTCCGGGGACCCAAAACGGTGATTAATAGCCCATGAAACAGGCCAGAATCGGCCAAAACTGCGAGTAATGATGACCGGCACATAAATGCAGCCTGGGGTTCGTCAATGGTGGAAATCACTCCGGGGACCCAAAACGGTGATTAATACCCATGAAACAGGCCAGAATCGGCCAAAACTGCGAGTGTTGATGACCGGCACGTAAATGCACCCTGGGGTTCGTCAATGGTGGAAATCACTCCGGGGACCCAAAACGGTGATTAATAGCCCATGAAACAGGCCAGAATCGGCCAAAAGTGCGAGGACTGATGACCGTTACGTAAATGCACCCCGGGGTTCGTCAATTGTGGAAATCACTCCGGGGACCCAAAACGGTGATTAATAGCCCATGTAACTATGATTAATAACCCATGAAACAGGCCAGAATCGGCCAAAATTGCGAGTGTTGATGACCGGCACGTAAATGCACCCTGGGGTTCGTCAATGGTGGAAATCACTCCGGGGACCCAAAACGGTGATTAATAGCCCATGAAACAGGCCAGAATCGGCCAAAACTGCGAGTGTTGATGACCGGCACGTAAATGCACCCTGGGGTTCGTCAATGGTGGAAATCACTCCTGGGACCCAAAACGGTGATTAATAGCCCATGTAACGGTGATTAATAGCCCATGAAACAGGCCAGAATCGGCCAAAAGTGCGAGGACTGATGACCGTTACGTAAATGCACCCTGGGGTTCGTCAATTGTGGAAATCACTCCGGGGACCCAAAACGGTGATTAATAGCCCATGTAACTATGATTAATGACCCATGAAACAGGCCAGAATCGGCCAAAATTGCGAGTGTTGATGACCGGCACGTAAATGCACCCTGGGGTTCGTCAATGGTGGAAATCACTCCGGGGACCCAAAACGGTGATTAATAGCCCATGAAACAGGCCAGAATCGGCCAAAACTGCGAGTGTTGATGACCGGCACATAAATGCACCCTAGGGTTCGTCAATGGTGGAAATCACTCCGGGGACCCAAAACGGTGATTAATACCCATGAAACAGGCCAGAATCGGCCAAAACTGCGAGTGTTGATGACCGGCACGTAAATGCACCCTGGGGTTCGTCAATGGTGGAAATCACTCCGGGGACCCAAAACGGTGATTAATAGCCCATGAAACAGGCCAGAATCGGCCAAAACTGCGAGTGTTGATGACCGGCACGTAAATGCACCCTGGGGTTCGTCAATGGTGGAAATCACTCCGGGGACCCAAAACGGTGATTAATAGCCCATGAAACAGGCCAGAATCGGCCAAAACTGCGAGTGTTGATGACCGGCACGTAAATGCACCCTGGGGTTCGTCAATGGTGGAAATCACTCCTGGGACCCAAAACGGTGATTAATAGCCCATGTAACGGTGATTAATAGCCCATGAAACAGGCCAGAATCGGCCAAAAGTGCGAGGACTGATGACCGTTACGTAAATGCACCCTCGGGTTCGTCAATTGTGGAAATCACTCCGGGGACCCAAAACGGTGATTAATAGCCCATGTAACTATGATTAATGACCCATGAAACAGGCCAGAATCGGCCAAAATTGCGAGTGTTGATGACCGGCACGTAAATGCACCCTGGGGTTCGTCAATGGTGGAAATCACTCCGGGGACCCAAAACGGTGATTAATAGCCCATGAAACAACCCAGAATCGGCCAAAACTGCGAGTGTTGATGACCGGCACGTAAATGCACCATAGGGTTCGTCAATGGTGGAAATCACTCTGGGGACCCAAAACGGTGATTAATAGCCCATGAAACAGGCCAGAATCGGCCAAAACTGCGAGTGTTGATGACCGGCACGTAAATGCACCCTGGGGTTCTTCAATGGTGGAAATCACTCCGGGTACCCAAAACGGTGATTAATAGCCCATGAAACAGGCCAGAATCGGCCAAAACTGCGAGTGTTGATGACCGGCACATAAATGCACCCTGGGGTTCGTCAATGGTGGAAATCACTCCGGGGACCCAAAACGGTGATTAATAGCCCATGAAACAGGCCAGAATCGGCCAAAAGTGCGAGGACTGATGACCGTTACGTAAATGCACCCCGGGGTTCGTCAATTGTGGAAATCACTCCGGGGACCCAAAACGGTGATTAATAGCCCATGTAACTATGATTAATAACCCATGAAACAGGCCAGAATCGGCCAAAATTGCGAGTGTTGATGACCGGCACGTAAATGCACCCTGGGGTTCGTCAATGGTGGAAATCACTCCGGGGACCCAAAACGGTGATTAATAGCCCATAAAACAGGCCAGAATCGGCCAAAACTGCGAGTGTTGATGACCGGCACGTAAATGCACCCTGGGGTTCGTCAATGGTGGAAATCACTCTGGGGACCCAAAACGGTGATTAATAGCCCATGAAACAGGCCAGAATCGGCCAAAACTGCGAGTGTTGATGACCGGCACGTAAATGCACCCTGGGGTTCGTCAATGGTGGAAATCACTCCGGGGACCCAAAACGGTGATTAATAGCCCATGTAACGGTGATTAATAGCCCATGAAACAGGCCAGAATCGGCCAAAAGTGCGAGGACTGATGACCGTTACGTAAATGCACCCTCGGGTTCGTCAATTGTGGAAATCACTCCGGGGACCCAAAACGGTGATTAATAGCCCATGTAACTATGATTAATGACCCATGAAACAGGCCAGAATCGGCCAGAATTGCGAGTGTTGATGACCGGCACGTAAATGCACCCTGGGGTTCGTCAATGGTGGAAATCACTCCGGGGACCCAAAACGGTGATTAATAGCCCATGAAACAGGCCAGAATCGGCCAAAACTGCGAGTGTTGATGACCGGCACATAAATGCACCCTAGGGTTCGTCAATGGTGGAAATCACTCCGGGGACCCAAAACGGTGATTAATACCCATGAAACAGGCCAGAATCGGCCAAAACTGCGAGTGTTGATGACCGGCACGTAAATGCACCCTGGGGTTCGTCAATGGTGGAAATCACTCCGGGGACCCAAAACGGTGATTAATAGCCCATGAAACAGGCCAGAATCGGCCAAAACTGCGAGTGTTGATGACCGGCACGTAAATGCACCCTGGGGTTCGTCAATGGTGGAAATCACTCCGGGGACCCAAAACGGTGATTAATAGCCCATGAAACAGGCCAGAATCGGCCAAAACTGCGAGTGTTGATGACCGGCACGTAAATGCACCCTGGGGTTCGTCAATGGTGGAAATCACTCCTGGGACCCAAAACGGTGATTAATAGCCCATGTAACGGTGATTAATAGCCCATGAAACAGGCCAGAATCGGCCAAAAGTGCGAGGACTGATGACCGTTACGTAAATGCACCCTCGGGTTCGTCAATTGTGGAAATCACTCCGGGGACCCAAAACGGTGATTAATAGCCCATGTAACTATGATTAATGACCCATGAAACAGGCCAGAATCGGCCAAAATTGCGAGTGTTGATGACCGGCACGTAAATGCACCCTGGGGTTCGTCAATGGTGGAAATCACTCCGGGGACCCAAAACGGTGATTAATAGCCCATGAAACAACCCAGAATCGGCCAAAACTGCGAGTGTTGATGACCGGCACGTAAATGCACCATAGGGTTCGTCAATGGTGGAAATCACTCTGGGGACCCAAAACGGTGATTAATAGCCCATGAAACAGGCCAGAATCGGCCAAAACTGCGAGTGTTGATGACCGGCACGTAAATGCACCCTGGGGTTCTTCAATGGTGGAAATCACTCCGGGTACCCAAAACGGTGATTAATAGCCCATGAAACAGGCCAGAATCGGCCAAAACTGCGAGTGTTGATGACCGGCACATAAATGCACCCTGGGGTTCGTCAATGGTGGAAATCACTCCGGGGACCCAAAACGGTGATTAATAGCCCATGAAACAGGCCAGAATCGGCCAAAAGTGCGAGGACTGATGACCGTTACGTAAATGCACCCCGGGGTTCGTCAATTGTGGAAATCACTCCGGGGACCCAAAACGGTGATTAATAGCCCATGTAACTATGATTAATAACCCATGAAACAGGCCAGAATCGGCCAAAATTGCGAGTGTTGATGACCGGCACGTAAATGCACCCTGGGGTTCGTCAATGGTGGAAATCACTCCGGGGACCCAAAACGGTGATTAATAGCCCATAAAACAGGCCAGAATCGGCCAAAACTGCGAGTGTTGATGACCGGCACGTAAATGCACCCTGGGGTTCGTCAATGGTGGAAATCACTCTGGGGACCCAAAACGGTGATTAATAGCCCATGAAACAGGCCAGAATCGGCCAAAACTGCGAGTGTTGATGACCGGCACGTAAATGCACCCTGGGGTTCGTCAATGGTGGAAATCACTCCGGGGACCCAAAACGGTGATTAATAGCCCATGTAACGGTGATTAATAGCCCATGAAACAGGCCAGAATCGGCCAAAAGTGCGAGGACTGATGACCGTTACGTAAATGCACCCTCGGGTTCGTCAATTGTGGAAATCACTCCGGGGACCCAAAACGGTGATTAATAGCCCATGTAACTATGATTAATGACCCATGAAACAGGCCAGAATCGGCCAAAATTGCGAGTGTTGATGACCGGCACGTAAATGCACCCTGGGGTTCGTCAATGGTGGAAATCACTCCGGGGACCCAAAACGGTGATTAATAGCCCATGAAACAACCCAGAATCGGCCAAAACTGCGAGTGTTGATGACCGGCACGTAAATGCACCATAGGGTTCGTCAATGGTGGAAATCACTCCGGGGACCCAAAACGGTGATTAATAGCCCATGAAACAGGCCAGAATCGGCCAAAACTGCGAGTAATGATGACCGGCACATAAATGCAGCCTGGGGTTCGTCAATGGTGGAAATCACTCCGGGGACCCAAAACGGTGATTAATACCCATGAAACAGGCCAGAATCGGCCAAAACTGCGAGTGTTGATGACCGGCACGTAAATGCACCCTGGGGTTCGTCAATGGTGGAAATCACTCCGGGGACCCAAAACGGTGATTAATAGCCCATGAAACAGACCAGAATCGGCCAAAAGTGCGAGGACTGATGACCGTTACGTAAATGCACCCCGGGGTTCGTCAATTGTGGAAATCACTCCGGGGACCCAAAACGGTGATTAATAGCCCATGTAACTATGATTAATAACCCATGAAACAGGCCAGAATCGGCCAAAATTGCGAGTGTTGATGACCGGCACGTAAATGCACCCTGGGGTTCGTCAATGGTGGAAATCACTCCGGGGACCCAAAACGGTGATTAATAGCCCATAAAACAGGCCAGAATCGGCCAAAACTGCGAGTGTTGATGACCGGCACGTAAATGCACCCTGGGGTTCGTCAATGGTGGAAATCACTCCTGGGACCCAAAACGGTGATTAATAGCCCATGAAACAGGCCAGAATCGGCCAAAACTGCGAGTGTTGATGACCGGCACGTAAATGCACCCTGGGGTTCGTCAATGGTGGAAATCACTCCGGGGACCCAAAACGGTGATTAATAGCCCATGTAACGGTGATTAATAGCCCATGAAACAGCCCAGAATCGGCCAAAAGCGCGAGGACTGATGACCGTCACGTAAATGCACCCTAGGGTTCGTCAATTGTGGAAATCACTTCGGGGACCCAAAACGGTGATTAATAGCCCATGAAACAACCCAGAATCTGCCAAAACTGCGAGTGTTGATGACCGGCACGTAAATGCACCCTGGGGTTCGTCAATGGTGGAAATCACTCCGGGGACCCAAAACGGTGATTAATACCCATGAAACAGGCCAGAATCGGCCAAAACTGCGAGTGTTGATGACCGGCACATAAATGCACCCTGGGGTTCGTCAATGGTGGAAATCACTCCGGGGACCCAAAACGGTGATTAATACCCATGAAACAGGCCAGAATCGGCCAAAACTGCGAGTGTTGATGACCGGCACGTAAATGCACCCTGGGGTTCGTCAATGGTGGAAATCACTCTGGGGACCCAAAACGGTGATTAATAGCCCATGAAACAGGCCAGAATCGGCCAAAACTGCGAGTGTTGATGACCGTCACGTAAATGCACCCTGGGGTTCGTCAATGGTGGAAATCACTCCGGGGACCCAAAACGGTGATTAATAGCCCATGTAATGGTGATTAATAGCCCATGAAACAGGCCAGAATCGGCCAAAACTGCGAGTGTTGATGACCGGCACGTAAATGCACCCTGGGGTTCGTCAATGGTGGAAATCACTCCAGGGACCCAAAACGGTGATTAATAGCCCATGTAACGGTGATTAATAGCCCATGAAACAGGCCAGAATCGGCCAAAAGTGCGAGGACTGATGACCGTCATGTAAATGCACCCTGGGGTTCGTCAATTGTGGAAATCACTTCGGGGACCCAAAACGGTGATTAATAGCCCATGAAACAGGCCAGAATCGGCCAAAATTGCGAGTGTTGATGACCGGCACGTAAATGCACCCTTGGGTTCGTCAATGGTGGAAATCACTCCGGGGACCCAAAACGGTGATTCATAGCCCATGAAACAGGCCAGAATCGGCCAAAACTGCGAGTGTTGATGACCGGCACGTAAATGCACCCTGGGGTTCGTCAATGGTGGAAATCACTCTGGGGACCCAAAACGGTGATTAATAGCCCATGAAACAGGCCAGAATCGGCCAAAACTGCGAGTGTTGATGACCGGCACGTAAATGCACCCTGGGGTTCGTCAATGGTGGAAATCACTCCGGGGACCCAAAACGGTGATTAATAGCCCATGTAACGGTGATTAATAGCCCATGAAACAGGCCATAATCGGCCAAAAGTGCGAGGACTGATGACCGTTACGTAAATGCACCCTGGGGTTCTTCAATTGTGGAAATCACTCCGGGGACCCAAAACGGTGATTAATAGCCCATGTAACTATGATTAATAACCCATGAAACAGGCCAGAATCGGCCAAAATTGCGAGTGTTGATGACCGGCACGTAAATGCACCCTGGGGTTCGTCAATGGTGGAAATCACTCCGGGGACCCAAAACGGTGATTAATAGCCCATAAAACAGGCCAGAATCGGCCAAAACTGCGAGTGTTGATGACCGGCACGTAAATGCACCCTGGGGTTCGTCAATGGTGGAAATCACTCTGGGGACCCAAAACGGTGATTAATAGCCCATGAAACAGGCCAGAATCGGCCAAAACTGCGAGTGTTGATGACCGGCACGTAAATGCACCCTGGGGTTCGTCAATGGTGGAAATCACTCCGGGGACCCAAAACGGTGATTAATAGCCCATGTAACGGTGATTAATAGCCCATGAAACAGGCCAGAATCGGCCAAAAGTGCGAGGACTGATGACCGTTACGTAAATACACCCTGGGGTTCGTCAATTGTGGAAATCACTCCGGGGACCCAAAACGGTGATTAATAGCCCATGTAACTATGATTAATGACCCATGAAACAGGCCAGAATCGGCCAAAATTGCGAGTGTTGATGACCGGCACGTAAATGCACCCTGGGGTTCGTCAATGGTGGAAATCACTCCGGGGACCCAAAACGGTGATTAATAGCCCATGAAACAGGCCAGAATCGGCCAAAACTGCGAGTGTTGATGACCGGCACATAAATGCACCCTAGGGTTCGTCAATGGTGGAAATCACTCCGGGGACCCAAAACGGTGATTAATACCCATGAAACAGGCCAGAATCGGCCAAAACTGCGAGTGTTGATGACCGGCACGTAAATGCACCCTGGGGTTCGTCAATGGTGGAAATCACTCCGGGGACCCAAAACGGTGATTAATAGCCCATGAAACAGGCCAGAATCGGCCAAAACTGCGAGTGTTGATGACCGGCACGTAAATGCACCCTGGGGTTCGTCAATGGTGGAAATCACTCCGGGGACCCAAAACGGTGATTAATAGCCCATGAAACAGGCCAGAATCGGCCAAAACTGCGAGTGTTGATGACCGGCACGTAAATGCACCCTGGGGTTCGTCAATGGTGGAAATCACTCCTGGGACCCAAAACGGTGATTAATAGCCCATGTAACGGTGATTAATAGCCCATGAAACAGGCCAGAATCGGCCAAAAGTGCGAGGACTGATGACCGTTACGTAAATGCACCCTCGGGTTCGTCAATTGTGGAAATCACTCCGGGGACCCAAAACGGTGATTAATAGCCCATGTAACTATGATTAATGACCCATGAAACAGGCCAGAATCGGCCAAAATTGCGAGTGTTGATGACCGGCACGTAAATGCACCCTGGGGTTCGTCAATGGTGGAAATCACTCCGGGGACCCAAAACGGTGATTAATAGCCCATGAAACAACCCAGAATCGGCCAAAACTGCGAGTGTTGATGACCGGCACGTAAATGCACCATAGGGTTCGTCAATGGTGGAAATCACTCCGGGGACCCAAAACGGTGATTAATAGCCCATGAAACAGGCCAGAATCGGCCAAAACTGCGAGTAATGATGACCGGCACATAAATGCAGCCTGGGGTTCGTCAATGGTGGAAATCACTCCGGGGACCCAAAACGGTGATTAATACCCATGAAACAGGCCAGAATCGGCCAAAACTGCGAGTGTTGATGACCGGCACGTAAATGCACCCTGGGGTTCGTCAATGGTGGAAATCACTCCGGGGACCCAAAACGGTGATTAATAGCCCATGAAACAGGCCAGAATCGGCCAAAAGTGCGAGGACTGATGACCGTTACGTAAATGCACCCCGGGGTTCGTCAATTGTGGAAATCACTCCGGGGACTCAAAACGGTGATTAATAGCCCATGTAACTATGATTAATAACCCATGAAACAGGCCAGAATCGGCCAAAATTGCGAGTGTTGATGACCGGCACGTAAATGCACCCTGGGGTTCGTCAATGGTGGAAATCACTCCGGGGACCCAAAACGGTGATTAATAGCCCATAAAACAGGCCAGAATCGGCCAAAACTGCGAGTGTTGATGACCGGCACGTAAATGCACCCTGGGGTTCGTCAATGGTGGAAATCACTCTGGGGACCCAAAACGGTGATTAATAGCCCATGAAACAGGCCAGAATCGGCCAAAACTGCGAGTGTTGATGACCGGCACGTAAATGCACCCTGGGGTTCGTCAATGGTGGAAATCACTCCGGGGACCCAAAACGGTGATTAATAGCCCATGTAACGGTGATTAATAGCCCATGAAATAGGCCAGAATCGGCCAAAAGTGCGAGGACTGATGACCGTTACGTAAATACACCCTCGGGTTCGTCAATTGTGGAAATCACTCCGGGGACCCAAAACGGTGATTAATAGCCCATGTAACTATGATTAATGACCCATGAAACAGGCCAGAATCGGCCAAAATTGCGAGTGTTGATGACCGGCACGTAAATGCACCCTGGGGTTCGTCAATGGTGGAAATCACTCCGGGGACCCAAAACGGTGATTAATAGCCCATGAAACAACCCAGAATCGGCCAAAACTGCGAGTGTTGATGACCGGCACGTAAATGCACCATAGGGTTCGTCAATGGTGGAAATCACTCCGGGGACCCAAAACGGTGATTAATAGCCCATGAAACAGGCCAGAATCGGCCAAAACTGCGAGTAATGATGACCGGCACATAAATGCAGCCTGGGGTTCGTCAATGGTGGAAATCACTCCGGGGACCCAAAACGGTGATTAATACCCATGAAACAGGCCAGAATCGGCCAAAACTGCGAGTGTTGATGACCGGCACGTAAATGCACCCTGGGGTTCGTCAATGGTGGAAATCACTCCGGGGACCCAAAACGGTGATTAATAGCCCATGAAACAGGCCAGAATCGGCCAAAAGTGCGAGGACTGATGACCGTTACGTAAATGCACCCCGGGGTTCGTCAATTGTGGAAATCACTCCGGGGACCCAAAACGGTGATTAATAGCCCATGTAACTATGATTAATAACCCATGAAACAGGCCAGAATCGGCCAAAATTGCGAGTGTTGATGACCGGCACGTAAATGCACCCTGGGGTTCGTCAATGGTGGAAATCACTCCGGGGACCCAAAACGGTGATTAATAGCCCATAAAACAGGCCAGAATCGGCCAAAACTGCGAGTGTTGATGACCGGCACGTAAATGCACCCTGGGGTTCGTCAATGGTGGAAATCACTCTGGGGACCCAAAACGGTGATTAATAGCCCATGAAACAGGCCAGAATCGGCCAAAACTGCGAGTGTTGATGACCGGCACGTAAATGCACCCTGGGGTTCGTCAATGGTGGAAATCACTCCGGGGACCCAAAACGGTGATTAATAGCCCATGTAACGGTGATTAATAGCCCATGAAACAGCCCAGAATCGGCCAAAAGCGCGAGGACTGATGACCGTCACGTAAATGCACCCTAGGGTTCGTCAATTGTGGAAATCACTTCGGGGACCCAAAACGGTGATTAATAGCCCATGAAACAACCCAGAATCTGCCAAAACTGCGAGTGTTGATGACCGGCACGTAAATGCACCCTGGGGTTCGTCAATGGTGGAAATCACTCCGGGGACCCAAAACGGTGATTAATAGCCCATGTAACGGTGATTAATAGCCCATGAAACAGGCCAGAATCGGCCAAAAGTGCGAGGACTGATGACCGTTACGTAAATACACCCTGGGGTTCGTCAATTGTGGAACTCACTCCGGGGACCCAAAACGGTGATTAATAGCCCATGTAACTATGATTAATGACCCATGAAACAGGCCAGAATCGGCCAAAATTGCGAGTGTTGATGACCGGCACGTAAATGCACCCTGGGGTTCGTCAATGGTGGAAATCACTCCGGGGACCCAAAACGGTGATTAATAGCCCATGAAACAGGCCAGAATCGGCCAAAACTGCGAGTGTTGATGACCGGCACATAAATGCACCCTAGGGTTCGTCAATGGTGGAAATCACTCCGGGGACCCAAAACGGTGATTAATACCCATGAAACAGGCCAGAATCGGCCAAAACTGCGAGTGTTGATGACCGGCACGTAAATGCACCCTGGGGTTCGTCAATGGTGGAAATCACTCCGGGGACCCAAAACGGTGATTAATAGCCCATGTAACGGTGATTAATAGCCCATGAAACAGCCCAGAATCGGCCAAAAGCGCGAGGACTGACGACCGTCACGTAAATGCACCCTAGGGTTCGTCAATTGTGGAAATCACTTCGGGGACCCAAAACGGTGATTAATAGCCCATGAAACAACCCAGAATCTGCCAAAACTGCGAGTGTTGATGACCGGCACGTAAATGCACCATAGGGTTCGTCAATGGTGGAAATCACTCCGGGGACCCAAAACGGTGATTAATAGCCCATGTAATGGTGATTAATAGCCCATGAAACAGGCCAGAATCGGCCAAAACTGCGAGTGTTGATGACCGGCACGTAAATGCACCCTGGGGTTCGTCAATGGTGGAAATCACTCCGGGGACCCAAAACGGTGATTAATAGCCCATGTAACGGTGATTAATAGCCCATGAAACAGGCCAGAATCGGCCAAAAGTGCGAGGACTGATGACCGTTACGTAAATACACCCTGGGGTTCGTCAATTGTGGAAATCACTCCGGGGACCCAAAACGGTGATTAATAGCCCATGTAATGGTGATTAATAGCCCATGAAACAGGCCAGAATCGGCCAAAACTGCGAGTGTTGATGACCGGCACGTAAATGCACCCTGGGGTTCGTCAATGGTGGAAATCACTCCGGGGACCCAAAACGGTGATTAATAGCCCATGTAACGGTGATTAATAGCCCATGAAACAGGCCAGAATCGGCCAAAAGTGCGAGGACTGATGACCGTTACGTAAATACACCCTGGGGTTCGTCAATTGTGGAAATCACTCCGGGGACCCAAAACGGTGATTAATAGCCCATGTAACTATGATTAATGACCCATGAAACAGGCCAGAATCGGCCAAAATTGCGAGTGTTGATGACCGGCACGTAAATGCACCCTGGGGTTCGTCAATGGTGGAAATCACTCCGGGGACCCAAAACGGTGATTAATAGCCCATGAAACAGGCCAGAATCGGCCAAAACTGCGAGTGTTGATGACCGGCACATAAATGCACCCTAGGGTTCGTCAATGGTGGAAATCACTCCGGGGACCCAAAACGGTGATTAATACCCATGAAACAGGCCAGAATCGGCCAAAACTGCGAGTGTTGATGACCGGCACATAAATGCACCCTAGGGTTCGTCAATGGTGGAAATCACTCCGGGGACCCAAAACGGTGATTAATAGCCCATAAAACAGGCCAGAATCGGCCAAAATTGCGAGTGTTGATGACCGGCACGTAAATGCACCCTGGGGTTCGTCAATGGTGGAAATCACTCCGGGGACCCAAAACGGTGATTAATAGCCCATGAAACAGGCCAGAATCGGCCAAAACTGCGAGTGTTGATGACCGGCACGTAAATGCACCCTGGGGTTCGTCAATGGTGGAAATCACTCCGGGGACCCAAAACGGTGATTAATAGCCCATGAAACAGGCCAGAATCGGCCAAAACTGCGAGTGTTGATGACCGGCACGTAAATGCACCCTGGGGTTCGTCAATGGTGGAAATCACTCCTGGGACCCAAAACGGTGATTAATAGCCCATGTAACGGTGATTAATAGCCCATGAAACAGGCCAGAATCGGCCAAAAGTGCGAGGACTGATGACCGTTACGTAAATGCACCCTCGGGTTCGTCAATTGTGGAAATCACTCCGGGGACCCAAAACGGTGATTAATAGCCCATGTAACTATGATTAATGACCCATGAAACAGGCCAGAATCGGCCAAAATTGCGAGTGTTGATGACCGGCACGTAAATGCACCCTGGGGTTCGTCAATGGTGGAAATCACTCCGGGGACCCAAAACGGTGATTAATTGCCCATGAAACAACCCAGAATCGGCCAAAACTGCGAGTGTTGATGACCGGCACGTAAATGCACCATAGGGTTCGTCAATGGTGGAAATCACTCCGGGGACCCAAAACGGTGATTAATAGCCCATGAAACAGGCCAGAATCGGCCAAAACTGCGAGTAATGATGACCGGCACATAAATGCAGCCTGGGGTTCGTCAATGGTGGAAATCACTCCGGGGAACCAAAACGGTGATTAATACCCATGAAACAGGCCAGAATCGGCCAAAACTGCGAGTGTTGATGACCGGCACGTAAATGCACCCTGGGGTTCGTCAATGGTGGAAATCACTCCGGGGACCCAAAACGGTGATTAATAGCACATGAAACAGGCCAGAATCGGCCAAAAGTGCGAGGACTGATGACCGTTACGTAAATGCACCCCGGGGTTCGTCAATTGTGGAAATCACTCCGGGGACCCAAAACGGTGATTAATAGCCCATGTAACTATGATTAATAACCCATGAAACAGGCCAGAATCGGCCAAAATTGCGAGTGTTGATGACCGGCACGTAAATGCACCCTGGGGTTCGTCAATGGTGGAAATCACTCCGGGGACCCAAAACGGTGATTAATAGCCCATAAAACAGGCCAGAATCGGCCAAAACTGCGAGTGTTGATGACCGGCACGTAAATGCACCCTGGGGTTCGTCAATGGTGGAAATCACTCTGGGGACCCAAAACGGTGATTAATAGCCCATGAAACAGGCCAGAATCGGCCAAAACTGCGAGTGTTGATGACCGGCACGTAAATGCACCCTGGGGTTCGTCAATGGTGGAAATCACTCCGGGGACCCAAAACGGTGATTAATAGCCCATGTAACGGTGATTAATAGCCCATGAAATAGGCCAGAATCGGCCAAAAGTGCGAGGACTGATGACCGTTACGTAAATGCACCCTGGGGTTCGTCAATTGTGGAAATCACTCCGGGGACCCAAAACGGTGATTAATAGCCCATGTAACTATGATTAATGACCCATGAAACAGGCCAGAATCGGCCAAAATTGCGAGTGTTGATGACCGGCACGTAAATGCACCCTGGGGTTCGTCAATGGTGGAAATCACTCCGGGGACCCAAAACGGTGATTAATAGCCCATGAAACAACCCAGAATCGGCCAAAACTGCGAGTGTTGATGACCGGCACGTAAATGCACCATAGGGTTCGTCAATGGTGGAAATCACTCCGGGGACCCAAAACGGTGATTAATAGCCCATGAAACAGGCCAGAATCGGCCAAAACTGCGAGTAATGATGACCGGCACATAAATGCAGCCTGGGGTTCGTCAATGGTGGAAATCACTCCGGGGACCCAAAACGGTGATTAATACCCATGAAACAGGCCAGAATCGGCCAAAACTGCGAGTGTTGATGACCGGCACGTAAATGCACCCTGGGGTTCGTCAATGGTGGAAATCACTCTGGGGACCCAAAACGGTGATTAATAGCCCATGAAACAGGCCAGAATCGGCCAAAACTGCGAGTGTTGATGACCGGCACGTAAATGCACCCTGGGGTTCGTCAATGGTGGAAATCACTCCGGGGACCCAAAACGGTGATTAATAGCCCATGTAACGGTGATTAATAGCCCATGAAACAGCCCAGAATCGGCCAAAAGCGCGAGGACTGATGACCGTCACGTAAATGCACCCTAGGGTTCGTCAATTGTGGAAATCACTTCGGGGACCCAAAACGGTGATTAATAGCCCATGAAACAACCCAGAATCTGCCAAAACTGCGAGTGTTGATGACCGGCACGTAAATGCACCCTGGGGTTCGTCAATGGTGGAAATCACTCCGGGGACCCAAAACGGTGATTAATAGCCCATGAAACAGGCCAGAATCGGCCAAAACTGCGAGTGTTGATGACCGGCACGTAAATGCACCCTGGGGTTCGTCAATGGTGGAAATCACTCCTGGGACCCAAAACGGTGATTAATAGCCCATGTAACGGTGATTAATAGCCCATGAAACAGGCCAGAATCGGCCAAAAGTGCGAGGACTGATGACCGTTACGTAAATGCACCCTCGGGTTCGTCAATTGTGGAAATCACTCCGGGGACCCAAAACGGTGATTAATAGCCCATGTAACTATGATTAATAACCCATGAAACAGGCCAGAATCGGCCAAAATTGCGAGTGTTGATGACCGGCACGTAAATGCACCCTGGGGTTCGTCAATGGTGGAAATCACTCCGGGGACCCAAAACGGTGATTAATAGCCCATAAAACAGGCCAGAATCGGCCAAAACTGCGAGTGTTGATGACCGGCACGTAAATGCACCCTGGGGTTCGTCAATGGTGGAAATCACTCTGGGGACCCAAAACGGTGATTAATAGCCCATGAAACAGGCCAGAATCGGCCAAAACTGCGAGTGTTGATGACCGGCACGTAAATGCACCCTGGGGTTCGTCAATGGTGGAAATCACTCCGGGGACCCAAAACGGTGATTAATAGCCCATGTAACGGTGATTAATAGCCCATGAAACAGCCCAGAATCGGCCAAAAGCGCGAGGACTGATGACCGTCACGTAAATGCACCCTAGGGTTCGTCAATTGTGGAAATCACTTCGGGGACCCAAAACGGTGATTAATAGCCCATGAAACAACCCAGAATCTGCCAAAACTGCGAGTGTTGATGACCGGCACGTAAATGCACCCTGGGGTTCGTCAATGGTGGAAATCACTCCGGGGACCCAAAACGGTGATTAATAGCCCATGTAACGGTGATTAATAGCCCATGAAACAGGCCAGAATCGGCCAAAAGTGCGAGGACTGATGACCGTTACGTAAATACACCCTGGGGTTCGTCAATTGTGGAACTCACTCCGGGGACCCAAAACGGTGATTAATAGCCCATGTAACTATGATTAATGACCCATGAAACAGGCCAGAATCGGCCAAAATTGCGAGTGTTGATGACCGGCACGTAAATGCACCCTGGGGTTCGTCAATGGTGGAAATCACTCCGGGGACCCAAAACGGTGATTAATAGCCCATGAAACAGGCCAGAATCGGCCAAAACTGCGAGTGTTGATGACCGGCACATAAATGCACCCTAGGGTTCGTCAATGGTGGAAATCACTCCGGGGACCCAAAACGGTGATTAATACCCATGAAACAGGCCAGAATCGGCCAAAACTGCGAGTGTTGATGACCGGCACGTAAATGCACCCTGGGGTTCGTCAATGGTGGAAATCACTCCGGGGACCCAAAACGGTGATTAATAGCCCATGTAACGGTGATTAATAGCCCATGAAACAGCCCAGAATCGGCCAAAAGCGCGAGGACTGACGACCGTCACGTAAATGCACCCTAGGGTTCGTCAATTGTGGAAATCACTTCGGGGACCCAAAACGGTGATTAATAGCCCATGAAACAACCCAGAATCTGCCAAAACTGCGAGTGTTGATGACCGGCACGTAAATGCACCATAGGGTTCGTCAATGGTGGAAATCACTCCGGGGACCCAAAACGGTGATTAATAGCCCATGTAATGGTGATTAATAGCCCATGAAACAGGCCAGAATCGGCCAAAACTGCGAGTGTTGATGACCGGCACGTAAATGCACCCTGGGGTTCGTCAATGGTGGAAATCACTCCGGGGACCCAAAACGGTGATTAATAGCCCATGTAACGGTGATTAATAGCCCATGAAACAGGCCAGAATCGGCCAAAAGTGCGAGGACTGATGACCGTTACGTAAATACACCCTGGGGTTCGTCAATTGTGGAAATCACTCCGGGGACCCAAAACGGTGATTAATAGCCCATGTAATGGTGATTAATAGCCCATGAAACAGGCCAGAATCGGCCAAAACTGCGAGTGTTGATGACCGGCACGTAAATGCACCCTGGGGTTCGTCAATGGTGGAAATCACTCCGGGGACCCAAAACGGTGATTAATAGCCCATGTAACGGTGATTAATAGCCCATGAAACAGGCCAGAATCGGCCAAAAGTGCGAGGACTGATGACCGTTACGTAAATACACCCTGGGGTTCGTCAATTGTGGAAATCACTCCGGGGACCCAAAACGGTGATTAATAGCCCATGTAACTATGATTAATGACCCATGAAACAGGCCAGAATCGGCCAAAATTGCGAGTGTTGATGACCGGCACGTAAATGCACCCTGGGGTTCGTCAATGGTGGAAATCACTCCGGGGACCCAAAACGGTGATTAATAGCCCATGAAACAGGCCAGAATCGGCCAAAACTGCGAGTGTTGATGACCGGCACATAAATGCACCCTAGGGTTCGTCAATGGTGGAAATCACTCCGGGGACCCAAAACGGTGATTAATACCCATGAAACAGGCCAGAATCGGCCAAAACTGCGAGTGTTGATGACCGGCACATAAATGCACCCTAGGGTTCGTCAATGGTGGAAATCACTCCGGGGACCCAAAACGGTGATTAATAGCCCATAAAACAGGCCAGAATCGGCCAAAATTGCGAGTGTTGATGACCGGCACGTAAATGCACCCTGGGGTTCGTCAATGGTGGAAATCACTCCGGGGACCCAAAACGGTGATTAATAGCCCATGAAACAGGCCAGAATCGGCCAAAACTGCGAGTGTTGATGACCGGCACGTAAATGCACCCTGGGGTTCGTCAATGGTGGAAATCACTCCGGGGACCCAAAACGGTGATTAATAGCCCATGAAACAGGCCAGAATCGGCCAAAACTGCGAGTGTTGATGACCGGCACGTAAATGCACCCTGGGGTTCGTCAATGGTGGAAATCACTCCTGGGACCCAAAACGGTGATTAATAGCCCATGTAACGGTGATTAATAGCCCATGAAACAGGCCAGAATCGGCCAAAAGTGCGAGGACTGATGACCGTTACGTAAATGCACCCTCGGGTTCGTCAATTGTGGAAATCACTCCGGGGACCCAAAACGGTGATTAATAGCCCATGTAACTATGATTAATGACCCATGAAACAGGCCAGAATCGGCCAAAATTGCGAGTGTTGATGACCGGCACGTAAATGCACCCTGGGGTTCGTCAATGGTGGAAATCACTCCGGGGACCCAAAACGGTGATTAATTGCCCATGAAACAACCCAGAATCGGCCAAAACTGCGAGTGTTGATGACCGGCACGTAAATGCACCATAGGGTTCGTCAATGGTGGAAATCACTCCGGGGACCCAAAACGGTGATTAATAGCCCATGAAACAGGCCAGAATCGGCCAAAACTGCGAGTAATGATGACCGGCACATAAATGCAGCCTGGGGTTCGTCAATGGTGGAAATCACTCCGGGGAACCAAAACGGTGATTAATACCCATGAAACAGGCCAGAATCGGCCAAAACTGCGAGTGTTGATGACCGGCACGTAAATGCACCCTGGGGTTCGTCAATGGTGGAAATCACTCCGGGGACCCAAAACGGTGATTAATAGCACATGAAACAGGCCAGAATCGGCCAAAAGTGCGAGGACTGATGACCGTTACGTAAATGCACCCCGGGGTTCGTCAATTGTGGAAATCACTCCGGGGACCCAAAACGGTGATTAATAGCCCATGTAACTATGATTAATAACCCATGAAACAGGCCAGAATCGGCCAAAATTGCGAGTGTTGATGACCGGCACGTAAATGCACCCTGGGGTTCGTCAATGGTGGAAATCACTCCGGGGACCCAAAACGGTGATTAATAGCCCATAAAACAGGCCAGAATCGGCCAAAACTGCGAGTGTTGATGACCGGCACGTAAATGCACCCTGGGGTTCGTCAATGGTGGAAATCACTCTGGGGACCCAAAACGGTGATTAATAGCCCATGAAACAGGCCAGAATCGGCCAAAACTGCGAGTGTTGATGACCGGCACGTAAATGCACCCTGGGGTTCGTCAATGGTGGAAATCACTCCGGGGACCCAAAACGGTGATTAATAGCCCATGTAACGGTGATTAATAGCCCATGAAATAGGCCAGAATCGGCCAAAAGTGCGAGGACTGATGACCGTTACGTAAATGCACCCTGGGGTTCGTCAATTGTGGAAATCACTCCGGGGACCCAAAACGGTGATTAATAGCCCATGTAACTATGATTAATGACCCATGAAACAGGCCAGAATCGGCCAAAATTGCGAGTGTTGATGACCGGCACGTAAATGCACCCTGGGGTTCGTCAATGGTGGAAATCACTCCGGGGACCCAAAACGGTGATTAATAGCCCATGAAACAACCCAGAATCGGCCAAAACTGCGAGTGTTGATGACCGGCACGTAAATGCACCATAGGGTTCGTCAATGGTGGAAATCACTCCGGGGACCCAAAACGGTGATTAATAGCCCATGAAACAGGCCAGAATCGGCCAAAACTGCGAGTAATGATGACCGGCACATAAATGCAGCCTGGGGTTCGTCAATGGTGGAAATCACTCCGGGGACCCAAAACGGTGATTAATACCCATGAAACAGGCCAGAATCGGCCAAAACTGCGAGTGTTGATGACCGGCACGTAAATGCACCCTGGGGTTCGTCAATGGTGGAAATCACTCCGGGGACCCAAAACGGTGATTAATAGCCCATGAAACAGGCCAGAATCGGCCAAAACTGCGAGTGTTGATGACCGGCACGTAAATGCACCCTGGGGTTCGTCAATGGTGGAAATCACTCCTGGGACCCAAAACGGTGATTAATAGCCCATGTAACGGTGATTAATAGCCCATGAAACAGGCCAGAATCGGCCAAAAGTGCGAGGACTGATGACCGTTACGTAAATGCACCCTCGGGTTCGTCAATTGTGGAAATCACTCCGGGGACCCAAAACGGTGATTAATAGCCCATGTAACTATGATTAATGACCCATGAAACAGGCCAGAATCGGCCAAAATTGCGAGTGTTGATGACCGGCACGTAAATGCACCCTGGGGTTCGTCAATGGTGGAAATCACTCCGGGGACCCAAAACGGTGATTAATAGCCCATGTAACGGTGATTAATAGCCCATGAAATAGGCCAGAATCGGCCAAAAGTGCGAGGACTGATGACCGTTACGTAAATGCACCCTGGGGTTCGTCAATTGTGGAAATCACTCCGGGGACCCAAAACGGTGATTAATAGCCCATGTAACTATGATTAATGACCCATGAAACAGGCCAGAATCGGCCAAAATTGCGAGTGTTGATGACCGGCACGTAAATGCACCCTGGGGTTCGTCAATGGTGGAAATCACTCCGGGGACCCAAAACGGTGATTAATAGCCCATGAAACAACCCAGAATCGGCCAAAACTGCGAGTGTTGATGACCGGCACGTAAATGCACCATAGGGTTCGTCAATGGTGGAAATCACTCCGGGGACCCAAAACGGTGATTAATAGCCCATGAAACAGGCCAGAATCGGCCAAAACTGCGAGTAATGATGACCGGCACATAAATGCAGCCTGGGGTTCGTCAATGGTGGAAATCACTCCGGGGACCCAAAACGGTGATTAATACCCATGAAACAGGCCAGAATCGGCCAAAACTGCGAGTGTTAATGACCGGCACGTAAATGCACCCTGGGGTTCGTCAATGGTGGAAATCACTCTGGGGACCCAAAACGGTGATTAATAGCCCATGAAACAGGCCAGAATCGGCCAAAACTGCGAGTGTTGATGACCGGCACGTAAATGCACCCTGGGGTTCGTCAATGGTGGAAATCACTCCGGGGACCCAAAACGGTGATTAATAGCCCATGTAACGGTGATTAATAGCCCATGAAACAGCCCAGAATCGGCCAAAAGCGCGAGGACTGATGACCGTCACGTAAATGCACCCTAGGGTTCGTCAATTGTGGAAATCACTTCGGGGACCCAAAACGGTGATTAATAGCCCATGAAACAACCCAGAATCTGCCAAAACTGCGAGTGTTGATGACCGGCACGTAAATGCACCCTGGGGTTCGTCAATGGTGGAAATCACTCCGGGGACCCAAAACGGTGATTAATAGCCCATGAAACAGGCCAGAATCGGCCAAAACTGCGAGTGTTGATGACCGGCACGTAAATGCACCCTGGGGTTCGTCAATGGTGGAAATCACTCCTGGGACCCAAAACGGTGATTAATAGCCCATGTAACGGTGATTAATAGCCCATGAAACAGGCCAGAATCGGCCAAAAGTGCGAGGACTGATGACCGTTACGTAAATGCACCCTCGGGTTCGTCAATTGTGGAAATCACTCCGGGGACCCAAAACGGTGATTAATAGCCCATGTAACTATGATTAATGACCCATGAAACAGGCCAGAATCGGCCAAAATTGCGAGTGTTGATGACCGGCACGTAAATGCACCCTGGGGTTCGTCAATGGTGGAAATCACTCCGGGGACCCAAAACGGTGATTAATAGCCCATGAAACAACCCAGAATCGGCCAAAACTGCGAGTGTTGATGACCGGCACGTAAATGCACCATAGGGTTCGTCAATGGTGGAAATCACTCCGGGGACCCAAAACGGTGATTAATAGCCCATGAAACAGGCCAGAATCGGCCAAAACTGCGAGTAATGATGACCGGCACATAAATGCAGCCTGGGGTTCGTCAATGGTGGAAATCACTCCGGGGACCCAAAACGGTGATTAATACCCATGAAACAGGCCAGAATCGGCCAAAACTGCGAGTGTTGATGACCGGCACGTAAATGCACCCTGGGGTTCGTCAATGGTGGAAATCACTCCGGGGACCCAAAACGGTGATTAATAGCACATGAAACAGGCCAGAATCGGCCAAAAGTGCGAGGACTGATGACCGTTACGTAAATGCACCCCGGGGTTCGTCAATTGTGGAAATCACTCCGGGGACCCAAAACGGTGATTAATAGCCCATGTAACTATGATTAATAACCCATGAAACAGGCCAGAATCGGCCAAAATTGCGAGTGTTGATGACCGGCACGTAAATGCACCCTGGGGTTCGTCAATGGTGGAAATCACTCCGGGGACCCAAAACGGTGATTAATAGCCCATAAAACAGGCCAGAATCGGCCAAAACTGCGAGTGTTGATGACCGGCACGTAAATGCACCCTGGGGTTCGTCAATGGTGGAAATCACTCTGGGGACCCAAAACGGTGATTAATAGCCCATGAAACAGGCCAGAATCGGCCAAAACTGCGAGTGTTGATGACCGGCACGTAAATGCACCCTGGGGTTCGTCAATGGTGGAAATCACTCCGGGGACCCAAAACGGTGATTAATAGCCCATGTAACGGTGATTAATAGCCCATGAAATAGGCCAGAATCGGCCAAAAGTGCGAGGACTGATGACCGTTACGTAAATGCACCCTGGGGTTCGTCAATTGTGGAAATCACTCCGGGGACCCAAAACGGTGATTAATAGCCCATGAAACAACCCAGAATCGGCCAAAACTGCGAGTGTTGATGACCGGCACGTAAATGCACCATAGGGTTCGTCAATGGTGGAAATCACTCCGGGGACCCAAAACGGTGATTAATAGCCCATGAAACAGGCCAGAATCGGCCAAAACTGCGAGTAATGATGACCGGCACATAAATGCAGCCTGGGGTTCGTCAATGGTGGAAATCACTCCGGGGACCCAAAACGGTGATTAATACCCATGAAACAGGCCAGAATCGGCCAAAACTGCGAGTGTTGATGACCGGCACGTAAATGCACCCTGGGGTTCGTCAATGGTGGAAATCACTCCGGGGACCCAAAACGGTGATTAATACCCATGAAACAGGCCAGAATCGGCCAAAACTGCGAGTGTTGATGACCGGCACGTAAATGCACCCTGGGGTTCGTCAATGGTGGAAATCACTCCGGGGACCCAAAACGGTGATTAATAGCCCATGTAACGGTGATTAATAGCCCATGAAACAGCCCAGAATCGGCCAAAAGCGCGAGGACTGATGACCGTCACGTAAATGCACCCTAGGGTTCGTCAATTGTGGAAATCACTTCGGGGACCCAAAACTGTGATTAATAGCCCATGAAACAACCCAGAATCTGCCAAAACTGCGAGTGTTGATGACCGGCACGTAAATGCACCCTGGGGTTCGTCAATGGTGGAAATCACTCCGGGGACCCAAAACGGTGATTAATAGCCCATGTAACGGTGATTAATAGCCCATGAAACAGCCCAGAATCGGCCAAAAGCGCGAGGACTGATGACCGTCACGTAAATGCACCCTAGGGTTCGTCAATTGTGGAAATCACTTCGGGGACCCAAAACGGTGATTAATAGCCCATGAAACAACCCAGAATCTGCCAAAACTGCGAGTGTTGATGACCGGCACGTAAATGCACCCTGGGGTTCGTCAATGGTGGAAATCACTCCGGGGACCCAAAACGGTGATTAATAGCCCATGTAACGGTGATTAATAGCCCATGAAACAGGCCAGAATCGGCCAAAAGTGCGAGGACTGATGACCGTTACGTAAATACACCCTGGGGTTCGTCAATTGTGGAAATCACTCCGGGGACCCAAAACGGTGATTAATAGCCCATGTAACTATGATTAATGACCCATGAAACAGGCCAGAATCGGCCAAAATTGCGAGTGTTGATGACCGGCACGTAAATGCACCCTGGGGTTCGTCAATGGTGGAAATCACTCCGGGGACCCAAAACGGTGATTAATAGCCCATGAAACAGGCCAGAATCGGCCAAAACTGCGAGTGTTGATGACCGGCACATAAATGCACCCTAGGGTTCGTCAATGGTGGAAATCACTCCGGGGACCCAAAACGGTGATTAATACCCATGAAACAGGCCAGAATCGGCCAAAACTGCGAGTGTTGATGACCGGCACGTAAATGCACCCTGGGGTTCGTCAATGGTGGAAATCACTCCGGGGACCCAAAACGGTGATTAATACCCATGAAACAGGCCAGAATCGGCCAAAACTGCGAGTGTTGATGACCGGCACGTAAATGCACCCTGGGGTTCGTCAATGGTGGAAATCACTCCGGGGACCCAAAACGGTGATTAATAGCCCATGAAACAGGCCAGAATCGGCCAAAACTGCGAGTGTTGATGACCGGCACGTAAATGCACCCTGGGGTTCGTCAATGGTGGAAATCACTCCGGGGACCCAAAACGGTGATTAATAGCCCATGAAACAGGCCAGAATCGGCCAAAACTGCGAGTGTTGATGACCGGCACGTAAATGCACCCTGGGGTTCGTCAATGGTGGAAATCACTCCGGGGACCCAAAACGGTGATTAATACCCATGAAACAGGCCAGAATCGGCCAAAACTGCGAGTGTTGATGACCGGCACGTAAATGCACCCTGGGGTTCGTCAATGGTGGAAATCACTCCGGGGACCCAAAACGGTGATTAATAGCCCATGTAACGGTGATTAATAGCCCATGAAACAGCCCAGAATCGGCCAAAAGCGCGAGGACTGATGACCGTCACGTAAATGCACCCTAGGGTTCGTCAATTGTGGAAATCACTTCGGGGACCCAAAACTGTGATTAATAGCCCATGAAACAACCCAGAATCTGCCAAAACTGCGAGTGTTGATGACCGGCACGTAAATGCACCCTGGGGTTCGTCAATGGTGGAAATCACTCCGGGGACCCAAAACGGTGATTAATAGCCCATGTAACGGTGATTAATAGCCCATGAAACAGCCCAGAATCGGCCAAAAGCGCGAGGACTGATGACCGTCACGTAAATGCACCCTAGGGTTCGTCAATTGTGGAAATCACTTCGGGGACCCAAAACGGTGATTAATAGCCCATGAAACAGCCCAGAATCTGCCAAAACTACGAGTGTTGATGACCGGCACGTAAATGCACCCTGGGGTTCGTCAATGGTGGAAATCACTCCGGGGACCCAAAACGGTGATTAATAGCCCATGTAACGGTGATTAATAGCCCATGAAACAGGCCAGAATCGGCCAAAAGTGCGAGGACTGATGACCGTTACGTAAATACACCCTGGGGTTCGTCAATTGTGGAAATCACTCCGGGGACCCAAAACGGTGATTAATAGCCCATGTAACTATGATTAATGACCCATGAAACTGGCCAGAATCGGCCAAAATTGCGAGTGTTGATGACCGGCACGTAAATGCACCCTGGGGTTCGTCAATGGTGGAAATCACTCCGGGGACCCAAAACGGTGATTAATAGCCCATGAAACAGGCCAGAATCGGCCAAAACTGCGAGTGTTGATGACCGGCACATAAATGCACCCTAGGGTTCGTCAATGGTGGAAATCACTCCGGGGACCCAAAACGGTGATTAATACCCATGAAACAGGCCAGAATCGGCCAAAACTGCGAGTGTTGATGACCGGCACGTAAATGCACCCTGGGGTTCGTCAATGGTGGAAATCACTCCGGGGACCCAAAACGGTGATTAATACCCATGAAACAGGCCAGAATCGGCCAAAACTGCGAGTGTTGATGACCGGCACGTAAATGCACCCTGGGGTTCGTCAATGGTGGAAATCACTCCGGGGACCCAAAACGGTGATTAATAGCCCATGAAACAGGCCAGAATCGGCCAAAACTGCGAGTGTTGATGACCGGCACGTAAATGCACCCTGGGGTTCGTCAATGGTGGAAATCACTCCGGGGACCCAAAACGGTGATTAATAGCCCATGAAACAGGCCAGAATCGGCCAAAACTGCGAGTGTTGATGACCGGCACGTAAATGCACCCTGGGGTTCGTCAATGGTAGAAATCACTCCTGGGACCCAAAACGGTGATTAATAGCCCATGTAACGGTGATTAATAGCCCATGAAACAGGCCAGAATCGGCCAAAAGTGCGAGGACTGATGACCGTTACGTAAATGCACCCTCGGGTTCGTCAATTGTGGAAATCACTCCGGGGACCCAAAACGGTGATTAATAGCCCATGTAACTATGATTAATGACCCATGAAACAGGCCAGAATCGGCCAAAATTGCGAGTGTTGATGACCGGCACGTAAATGCACCCTGGGGTTCGTCAATGGTGGAAATCACTCCGGGGACCCAAAACGGTGATTAATAGCCCATGAAACAACCCAGAATCGGCCAAAACTGCGAGTGTTGATGACCGGCACGTAAATGCACCATAGGGTTCGTCAATGGTGGAAATCACTCCGGGGACCCAAAACGGTGATTAATAGCCCATGAAACAGGCCAGAATCGGCCAAAACTGCGAGTAATGATGACCGGCACATAAATGCAGCCTGGGGTTCGTCAATGGTGGAAATCACTCCGGGGACCCAAAACGGTGATTAATACCCATGAAACAGGCCAGAATCGGCCAAAACTGCGAGTGTTGATGACCGGCACGTAAATGCACCCTGGGGTTCGTCAATGGTGGAAATCACTCCGGGGACCCAAAACGGTGATTAATACCCATGAAACAGGCCAGAATCGGCCAAAACTGCGAGTGTTGATGACCGGCACGTAAATGCACCCTGGGGTTCGTCAATGGTGGAAATCACTCCGGGGACCCAAAACGGTGATTAATAGCCCATGTAACGGTGATTAATAGCCCATGAAACAGCCCAGAATCGGCCAAAAGCGCGAGGACTGATGACCGTCACGTAAATGCACCCTAGGGTTCGTCAATTGTGGAAATCACTTCGGGGACCCAAAACTGTGATTAATAGCCCATGAAACAACCCAGAATCTGCCAAAACTGCGAGTGTTGATGACCGGCACGTAAATGCACCCTGGGGTTCGTCAATGGTGGAAATCACTCCGGGGACCCAAAACGGTGATTAATAGCCCATGTAACGGTGATTAATAGCCCATGAAACAGCCCAGAATCGGCCAAAAGCGCGAGGACTGATGACCGTCACGTAAATGCACCCTAGGGTTCGTCAATTGTGGAAATCACTTCGGGGACCCAAAACGGTGATTAATAGCCCATGAAACAACCCAGAATCTGCCAAAACTGCGAGTGTTGATGACCGGCACGTAAATGCACCCTGGGGTTCGTCAATGGTGGAAATCACTCCGGGGACCCAAAACGGTGATTAATAGCCCATGTAACGGTGATTAATAGCCCATGAAACAGGCCAGAATCGGCCAAAAGTGCGAGGACTGATGACCGTTACGTAAATACACCCTGGGGTTCGTCAATTGTGGAAATCACTCCGGGGACCCAAAACGGTGATTAATAGCCCATGTAACTATGATTAATGACCCATGAAACAGGCCAGAATCGGCCAAAATTGCGAGTGTTGATGACCGGCACGTAAATGCACCCTGGGGTTCGTCAATGGTGGAAATCACTCCGGGGACCCAAAACGGTGATTAATAGCCCATGAAACAGGCCAGAATCGGCCAAAACTGCGAGTGTTGATGACCGGCACATAAATGCACCCTAGGGTTCGTCAATGGTGGAAATCACTCCGGGGACCCAAAACGGTGATTAATACCCATGAAACAGGCCAGAATCGGCCAAAACTGCGAGTGTTGATGACCGGCACGTAAATGCACCCTGGGGTTCGTCAATGGTGGAAATCACTCCGGGGACCCAAAACGGTGATTAATACCCATGAAACAGGCCAGAATCGGCCAAAACTGCGAGTGTTGATGACCGGCACGTAAATGCACCCTGGGGTTCGTCAATGGTGGAAATCACTCCGGGGACCCAAAACGGTGATTAATAGCCCATGAAACAGGCCAGAATCGGCCAAAACTGCGAGTGTTGATGACCGGCACGTAAATGCACCCTGGGGTTCGTCAATGGTGGAAATCACTCCGGGGACCCAAAACGGTGATTAATAGCCCATGAAACAGGCCAGAATCGGCCAAAACTGCGAGTGTTGATGACCGGCACGTAAATGCACCCTGGGGTTCGTCAATGGTGGAAATCACTCCGGGGACCCAAAACGGTGATTAATACCCATGAAACAGGCCAGAATCGGCCAAAACTGCGAGTGTTGATGACCGGCACGTAAATGCACCCTGGGGTTCGTCAATGGTGGAAATCACTCCGGGGACCCAAAACGGTGATTAATAGCCCATGTAACGGTGATTAATAGCCCATGAAACAGCCCAGAATCGGCCAAAAGCGCGAGGACTGATGACCGTCACGTAAATGCACCCTAGGGTTCGTCAATTGTGGAAATCACTTCGGGGACCCAAAACTGTGATTAATAGCCCATGAAACAACCCAGAATCTGCCAAAACTGCGAGTGTTGATGACCGGCACGTAAATGCACCCTGGGGTTCGTCAATGGTGGAAATCACTCCGGGGACCCAAAACGGTGATTAATAGCCCATGTAACGGTGATTAATAGCCCATGAAACAGCCCAGAATCGGCCAAAAGCGCGAGGACTGATGACCGTCACGTAAATGCACCCTAGGGTTCGTCAATTGTGGAAATCACTTCGGGGACCCAAAACGGTGATTAATAGCCCATGAAACAGCCCAGAATCTGCCAAAACTACGAGTGTTGATGACCGGCACGTAAATGCACCCTGGGGTTCGTCAATGGTGGAAATCACTCCGGGGACCCAAAACGGTGATTAATAGCCCATGTAACGGTGATTAATAGCCCATGAAACAGGCCAGAATCGGCCAAAAGTGCGAGGACTGATGACCGTTACGTAAATACACCCTGGGGTTCGTCAATTGTGGAAATCACTCCGGGGACCCAAAACGGTGATTAATAGCCCATGTAACTATGATTAATGACCCATGAAACTGGCCAGAATCGGCCAAAATTGCGAGTGTTGATGACCGGCACGTAAATGCACCCTGGGGTTCGTCAATGGTGGAAATCACTCCGGGGACCCAAAACGGTGATTAATAGCCCATGAAACAGGCCAGAATCGGCCAAAACTGCGAGTGTTGATGACCGGCACATAAATGCACCCTAGGGTTCGTCAATGGTGGAAATCACTCCGGGGACCCAAAACGGTGATTAATACCCATGAAACAGGCCAGAATCGGCCAAAACTGCGAGTGTTGATGACCGGCACGTAAATGCACCCTGGGGTTCGTCAATGGTGGAAATCACTCCGGGGACCCAAAACGGTGATTAATACCCATGAAACAGGCCAGAATCGGCCAAAACTGCGAGTGTTGATGACCGGCACGTAAATGCACCCTGGGGTTCGTCAATGGTGGAAATCACTCCGGGGACCCAAAACGGTGATTAATAGCCCATGAAACAGGCCAGAATCGGCCAAAACTGCGAGTGTTGATGACCGGCACGTAAATGCACCCTGGGGTTCGTCAATGGTGGAAATCACTCCGGGGACCCAAAACGGTGATTAATAGCCCATGAAACAGGCCAGAATCGGCCAAAACTGCGAGTGTTGATGACCGGCACGTAAATGCACCCTGGGGTTCGTCAATGGTAGAAATCACTCCTGGGACCCAAAACGGTGATTAATAGCCCATGTAACGGTGATTAATAGCCCATGAAACAGGCCAGAATCGGCCAAAAGTGCGAGGACTGATGACCGTTACGTAAATGCACCCTCGGGTTCGTCAATTGTGGAAATCACTCCGGGGACCCAAAACGGTGATTAATAGCCCATGTAACTATGATTAATGACCCATGAAACAGGCCAGAATCGGCCAAAATTGCGAGTGTTGATGACCGGCACGTAAATGCACCCTGGGGTTCGTCAATGGTGGAAATCACTCCGGGGACCCAAAACGGTGATTAATAGCCCATGAAACAACCCAGAATCGGCCAAAACTGCGAGTGTTGATGACCGGCACGTAAATGCACCATAGGGTTCGTCAATGGTGGAAATCACTCCGGGGACCCAAAACGGTGATTAATAGCCCATGAAACAGGCCAGAATCGGCCAAAACTGCGAGTAATGATGACCGGCACATAAATGCAGCCTGGGGTTCGTCAATGGTGGAAATCACTCCGGGGACCCAAAACGGTGATTAATACCCATGAAACAGGCCAGAATCGGCCAAAACTGCGAGTGTTGATGACCGGCACGTAAATGCACCCTGGGGTTCGTCAATGGTGGAAATCACTCCGGGGACCCAAAACGGTGATTAATAGCCCATGAAACAGGCCAGAATCGGCCAAAACTGCGAGTGTTGATGACCGGCACGTAAATGCACCCTGGGGTTCGTCAATGGTGGAAATCACTCCGGGGACCCAAAACGGTGATTAATAGCCCATGAAACAGGCCAGAATCGGCCAAAACTGCGAGTGTTGATGACCGGCACGTAAATGCACCCTGGGGTTCGTCAATGGTGGAAATCACTCCTGGGACCCAAAACGGTGATTAATAGCCCATGTAACGGTGATTAATAGCCCATGAAACAGGCCAGAATCGGCCAAAAGTGCGAGGACTGATGACCGTTACGTAAATGCACCCTCGGGTTCGTCAATTGTGGAAATCACTCCGGGGACCCAAAACGGTGATTAATAGCCCATGTAACTATGATTAATGACCCAGGAAACAGGCCAGAATCGGCCAAAATTGCGAGTGTTGATGACCGGCACGTAAATGCACCCTGGGGTTCGTCAATGGTGGAAATCACTCCGGGGACCCAAAACGGTGATTAATAGCCCATGAAACAACCCAGAATCGGCCAAAACTGCGAGTGTTGATGACCGGCACGTAAATGCACCATAGGGTTCGTCAATGGTGGAAATCACTCCGGGGACCCAAAACGGTGATTAATAGCCCATGAAACAGGCCAGAATCGGCCAAAACTGCGAGTAATGATGACCGGCACATAAATGCAGCCTGGGGTTCGTCAATGGTGGAAATCACTCCGGGGACCCAAAACGGTGATTAATACCCATGAAACAGGCCAGAATCGGCCAAAACTGCGAGTGTTGATGACCGGCACGTAAATGCACCCTGGGGTTCGTCAATGGTGGAAATCACTCCGGGGACCCAAAACGGTGATTAATAGCACATGAAACAGGCCAGAATCGGCCAAAAGTGCGAGGACTGATGACCGTTACGTAAATGCACCCCGGGGTTCGTCAATTGTGGAAATCACTCCGGGGACCCAAAACGGTGATTAATAGCCCATGTAACTATGATTAATAACCCATGAAACAGGCCAGAATCGGCCAAAATTGCGAGTGTTGATGACCGGCACGTAAATGCACCCTGGGGTTCGTCAATGGTGGAAATCACTCCGGGGACCCAAAACGGTGATTAATAGCCCATAAAACAGGCCAGAATCGGCCAAAACTGCGAGTGTTGATGACCGGCACGTAAATGCACCCTGGGGTTCGTCAATGGTGGAAATCACTCTGGGGACCCAAAACGGTGATTAATAGCCCATGAAACAGGCCAGAATCGGCCAAAACTGCGAGTGTTGATGACCGGCACGTAAATGCACCCTGGGGTTCGTCAATGGTGGAAATCACTCCGGGGACCCAAAACGGTGATTAATAGCCCATGTAACGGTGATTAATAGCCCATGAAATAGGCCAGAATCGGCCAAAAGTGCGAGGACTGATGACCGTTACGTAAATGCACCCTGGGGTTCGTCAATTGTGGAAATCACTCCGGGGACCCAAAACGGTGATTAATAGCCCATGTAACTATGATTAATGACCCATGAAACAGGCCAGAATCGGCCAAAATTGCGAGTGTTGATGACCGGCACGTAAATGCACCCTGGGGTTCGTCAATGGTGGAAATCACTCCGGGGACCCAAAACGGTGATTAATAGCCCATGAAACAACCCAGAATCGGCCAAAACTGCGAGTGTTGATGACCGGCACGTAAATGCACCATAGGGTTCGTCAATGGTGGAAATCACTCCGGGGACCCAAAACGGTGATTAATAGCCCATGAAACAGGCCAGAATCGGCCAAAACTGCGAGTAATGATGACCGGCACATAAATGCAGCCTGGGGTTCGTCAATGGTGGAAATCACTCCGGGGACCCAAAACGGTGATTAATACCCATGAAACAGGCCAGAATCGGCCAAAACTGCGAGTGTTGATGACCGGCACGTAAATGCACCCTGGGGTTCGTCAATGGTGGAAATCACTCCGGGGACCCAAAACGGTGATTAATAGCCCATGAAACAGGCCAGAATCGGCCAAAAGTGCGAGGACTGATGACCGTTACGTAAATGCACCCCGGGGTTCGTCAATTGTGGAAATCACTCCGGGGACCCAAAACGGTGATTAATAGCCCATGTAACTATGATTAATAACCCATGAAACAGGCCAGAATCGGCCAAAATTGCGAGTGTTGATGACCGGCACGTAAATGCACCCTGGGGTTCGTCAATGGTGGAAATCACTCCGGGGACCCAAAACGGTGATTAATAGCCCATAAAACAGGCCAGAATCGGCCAAAACTGCGAGTGTTGATGACCGGCACGTAAATGCACCCTGGGGTTCGTCAATGGTGGAAATCACTCTGGGGACCCAAAACGGTGATTAATAGCCCATGAAACAGGCCAGAATCGGCCAAAACTGCGAGTGTTGATGACCGGCACGTAAATGCACCCTGGGGTTCGTCAATGGTGGAAATCACTCCGGGGACCCAAAACGGTGATTAATAGCCCATGTAACGGTGATTAATAGCCCATGAAACAGCCCAGAATCGGCCAAAAGCGCGAGGACTGATGACCGTCACGTAAATGCACCCTAGGGTTCGTCAATTGTGGAAATCACTTCGGGGACCCAAAACGGTGATTAATAGCCCATGAAACAACCCAGAATCTGCCAAAACTGCGATTGTTGATGACCGGCACGTAAATGCACCCTGGGGTTCGTCAATGGTGGAAATCACTCCGGGGACCCAAAACGGTGATTAATAGCCCATGTAACGGTGATTAATAGCCCATGAAACAGGCCAGAATCGGCCAAAAGTGCGAGGACTGATGACCGTTACGTAAATACACCCTGGGGTTCGTCAATTGTGGAAATCACTCCGGGGACCCAAAACGGTGATTAATAGCCCATGTAACTATGATTAATGACCCATGAAACAGGCCAGAATCGGCCAAAATTGCGAGTGTTGATGACCGGCACGTAAATGCACCCTGGGGTTCGTCAATGGTGGAAATCACTCCGGGGACCCAAAACGGTGATTAATAGCCCATGAAACAGGCCAGAATCGGCCAAAACTGCGAGTGTTGATGACCGGCACATAAATGCACCCTAGGGTTCGTCAATGGTGGAAATCACTCCGGGGACCCAAAACGGTGATTAATACCCATGAAACAGGCCAGAATCGGCCAAAACTGCGAGTGTTGATGACCGGCACGTAAATGCACCCTGGGGTTCGTCAATGGTGGAAATCACTCCGGGGACCCAAAACGGTGATTAATAGCCCATGAAACAGGCCAGAATCGGCCAAAACTGCGAGTGTTGATGACCGGCACGTAAATGCACCCTGGGGTTCGTCAATGGTGGAAATCACTCCGGGGACCCAAAACGGTGATTAATAGCCCATGAAACAGGCCAGAATCGGCCAAAACTGCGAGTGTTGATGACCGGCACGTAAATGCACCCTGGGGTTCGTCAATGGTGGAAATCACTCCTGGGACCCAAAACGGTGATTAATAGCCCATGTAACGGTGATTAATAGCCCATGAAACAGGCCAGAATCGGCCAAAAGTGCGAGGACTGATGACCGTTACGTAAATGCACCCTCGGGTTCGTCAATTGTGGAAATCACTCCGGGGACCCAAAACGGTGATTAATAGCCCATGTAACTATGATTAATGACCCATGAAACAGGCCAGAATCGGCCAAAATTGCGAGTGTTGATGACCGGCACGTAAATGCACCCTGGGGTTCGTCAATGGTGGAAATCACTCCGGGGACCCAAAACGGTGATTAATAGCCCATGAAACAACCCAGAATCGGCCAAAACTGCGAGTGTTGATGACCGGCACGTAAATGCACCATAGGGTTCGTCAATGGTGGAAATCACTCCGGGGACCCAAAACGGTGATTAATAGCCCATGAAACAGGCCAGAATCGGCCAAAACTGCGAGTAATGATGACCGGCACATAAATGCAGCCTGGGGTTCGTCAATGGTGGAAATCACTCCGGGGACCCAAAACGGTGATTAATACCCATGAAACAGGCCAGAATCGGCCAAAACTGCGAGTGTTGATGACCGGCACGTAAATGCACCCTGGGGTTCGTCAATGGTGGAAATCACTCCGGGGACCCAAAACGGTGATTAATAGCACATGAAACAGGCCAGAATCGGCCAAAAGTGCGAGGACTGATGACCGTTACGTAAATGCACCCCGGGGTTCGTCAATTGTGGAAATCACTCCGGGGACCCAAAACGGTGATTAATAGCCCATGTAACTATGATTAATAACCCATGAAACAGGCCAGAATCGGCCAAAATTGCGAGTGTTGATGACCGGCACGTAAATGCACCCTGGGGTTCGTCAATGGTGGAAATCACTCCGGGGACCCAAAACGGTGATTAATAGCCCATAAAACAGGCCAGAATCGGCCAAAACTGCGAGTGTTGATGACCGGCACGTAAATGCACCCTGGGGTTCGTCAATGGTGGAAATCACTCTGGGGACCCAAAACGGTGATTAATAGCCCATGAAACAGGCCAGAATCGGCCAAAACTGCGAGTGTTGATGACCGGCACGTAAATGCACCCTGGGGTTCGTCAATGGTGGAAATCACTCCGGGGACCCAAAACGGTGATTAATAGCCCATGTAACGGTGATTAATAGCCCATGAAACAGCCCAGAATCGGCCAAAAGCGCGAGGACTGATGACCGTCACGTAAATGCACCCTAGGGTTCGTCAATTGTGGAAATCACTTCGGGGACCCAAAACGGTGATTAATAGCCCATGAAACAACCCAGAATCTGCCAAAACTGCGAGTGTTGATGACCGGCACGTAAATGCACCCTGGGGTTCGTCAATGGTGGAAATCACTCCGGGGACCCAAAACGGTGATTAATAGCCCATGTAACGGTGATTAATAGCCCATGAAACAGGCCAGAATCGGCCAAAAGTGCGAGGACTGATGACCGTTACGTAAATACACCCTGGGGTTCGTCAATTGTGGAAATCACTCCGGGGACCCAAAACGGTGATTAATAGCCCATGTAACTATGATTAATGACCCATGAAACAGGCCAGAATCGGCCAAAACTGCGAGTGTTGATGACCGGCACGTAAATGCACCCTGGGGTTCGTCAATGGTGGAAATCACTCCGGGGACCCAAAACGGTGATTAATAGCCCATGAAACAGGCCAGAATCGGCCAAAATTGCGAGTGTTGATGACCGGCACGTAAATGCACCCTGGGGTTCGTCAATGGTGGAAATCACTCCGGGGACCCAAAACGGTGATTAATAGCCCATGAAACAGGCCAGAATCGGCCAAAACTGCGAGTGTTGATGACCGGCACGTAAATGCACCCTGGGGTTCGTCAATGGTGGAAATCACTCCGGGGACCCAAAACGGTGATTAATAGCCCATGAAACAGGCCAGAATCGGCCAAAACTGCGAGTGTTGATGACCGGCACGTAAATGCACCCTAGGGTTCGTCAATGGTGGAAATCACTCCTGGGACCCAAAACGGTGATTAATAGCCCATGTAACGGTGATTAATAGCCCATGAAACAGGCCAGAATCGGCCAAAAGTGCGAGGACTGATGACCGTTACGTAAATGCACCCTCGGGTTCGTCAATTGTGGAAATCACTCCGGGGACCCAAAACGGTGATTAATAGCCCATGTAACTATGATTAATGACCCATGAAACAGGCCAGAATCGGCCAAAATTGCGAGTGTTGATGACCGGCACGTAAATGCACCCTGGGGTTCGTCAATGGTGGAAATCACTCCGGGGACCCAAAACGGTGATTAATAGCCCATGAAACAACCCAGAATCGGCCAAAACTGCGAGTGTTGATGACCGGCACGTAAATGCACCATAGGGTTCGTCAATGGTGGAAATCACTCCGGGGACCCAAAACGGTGATTAATAGCCCATGAAACAGGCCAGAATCGGCCAAAACTGCGAGTGTTGATGACCGGCACGTAAATGCACCCTAGGGTTCGTCAATGGTGGAAATCACTTCGGGGACCCAAAACGGTGATTAATACCCATGAAACAGGCCAGAATCGGCCAAAACTGCGAGTGTTGATGACCGGCACGTAAATGCAGCCTGGGGTTCGTCAATGGTGGAAATCACTCCGGGGACCCAAAACGGTGATTAATACCCATGAAACAGGCCAGAATCGGCCAAAACTGCGAGTGTTGATGACCGGCACGTAAATGCACCCTGGGGTTCGTCAATGGTGGAAATCACTCCGGGGACCCAAAACGGTGATTAATAGCCCATGAAACAGGCCAGAATCGGCCAAAAGTGCGAGGACTGATGACCGTTACGTAAATGCACCCCGGGGTTCGTCAATTGTGGAAATCACTCCGGGGACCCAAAACGGTGATTAATAGCCCATGTAACTATGATTAATAACCCATGAAACAGGCCAGAATCGGCCAAAATTGCGAGTGTTGATGACCGGCACGTAAATGCACCCTGGGGTTCGTCAATGGTGGAAATCACTCCGGGGACCCAAAACGGTGATTAATAGCCCATAAAACAGGCCAGAATCGGCCAAAACTGCGAGTGTTGATGACCGGCACGTAAATGCACCCTGGGGTTCGTCAATGGTGGAAATCACTCTGGGGACCCAAAACGGTGATTAATAGCCCATGAAACAGGCCAGAATCGGCCAAAACTGCGAGTGTTGATGACCGGCACGTAAATGCACCCTGGGGTTCGTCAATGGTGGAAATCACTCCGGGGACCCAAAACGGTGATTAATAGCCCATGTAACGGTGATTAATAGCCCATGAAACAGCCCAGAATCGGCCAAAAGCGCGAGGACTGATGACCGTCACGTAAATGCACCCTAGGGTTCGTCAATTGTGGAAATCACTTCGGGGACCCAAAACGGTGATTAATAGCCCATGAAACAACCCAGAATCTGCCAAAACTGCGAGTGTTGATGACCGGCACGTAAATGCACCCTGGGGTTCGTCAATGGTGGAAATCACTCCGGGGACCCAAAACGGTGATTAATACCCATGAAACAGGCCAGAATCGGCCAAAACTGCGAGTGTTGATGACCGGCACATAAATGCACCCTGGGGTTCGTCAATGGTGGAAATCACTCCGGGGACCCAAAACGGTGATTAATACCCATGAAACAGGCCAGAATCGGCCAAAACTGCGAGTGTTGATGACCGGCACGTAAATGCACCCTGGGGTTCGTCAATGGTGGAAATCACTCTGGGGACCCAAAACGGTGATTAATAGCCCATGAAACAGGCCAGAATCGGCCAAAACTGCGAGTGTTGATGACCGGCACGTAAATGCACCCTGGGGTTCGTCAATGGTGGAAATCACTCCAGGGACCCAAAACGGTGATTAATAGCCCATGTAACGGTGATTAATAGCCCATGAAACAGGCCAGAATCGGCCAAAAGTGCGAGGACTGATGACCGTCATGTAAATGCACCCTGGGGTTCGTCAATTGTGGAAATCACTTCGGGGACCCAAAACGGTGATTAATAGCCCATGAAACAGGCCAGAATCGGCCAAAATTGCGAGTGTTGATGACCGGCACGTAAATGCACCCTTGGGTTCGTCAATGGTGGAAATCACTCCGGGGACCCAAAACGGTGATTCATAGCCCATGAAACAGGCCAGAATCGGCCAAAACTGCGAGTGTTGATGACCGGCACGTAAATGCACCCTGGGGTTCGTCAATGGTGGAAATCACTCTGGGGACCCAAAACGGTGATTAATAGCCCATGAAACAGCCCAGAATCGGCCAAAACTGCGAGTGTTGATGACCGGCACGTAAATGCACCCTGGGGTTCGTCAATGGTGGAAATCACTCCGGGGACCCAAAACGGTGATTAATAGCCCATGTAACGGTGATTAATAGCCCATGAAACAGGCCATAATCGGCCAAAAGTGCGAGGACTGATGACCGTTACGTAAATGCACCCTGGGGTTCTTCAATTGTGGAAATCACTCCGGGGACCCAAAACGGTGATTAATAGCCCATGTAACTATGATTAATAACCCATGAAACAGGCCAGAATCGGCCAAAATTGCGAGTGTTGATGACCGGCACGTAAATGCACCCTGGGGTTCGTCAATGGTGGAAATCACTCCGGGGACCCAAAACGGTGATTAATAGCCCATAAAACAGGCCAGAATCGGCCAAAACTGCGAGTGTTGATGACCGGCACGTAAATGCACCCTGGGGTTCGTCAATGGTGGAAATCACTCTGGGGACCCAAAACGGTGATTAATAGCCCATGAAACAGGCCAGAATCGGCCAAAACTGCGAGTGTTGATGACCGGCACGTAAATGCACCCTGGGGTTCGTCAATGGTGGAAATCACTCCGGGGACCCAAAACGGTGATTAATAGCCCATGTAACGGTGATTAATAGCCCATGAAACAGGCCAGAATCGGCCAAAACTGCGAGTGTTGATGACCGGCACGTAAATGCACCCTGGGGTTCGTCAATGGTGGAAATCACTCCGGGGACCCAAAACGGTGATTAATAGCCCATGTAACGGTGATTAATAGCCCATGAAACAGGCCAGAATCGGCCAAAAGTGCGAGGACTGATGACCGTTACGTAAATACACCCTGGGGTTCGTCAATTGTGGAAATCACTCCGGGGACCCAAAACGGTGATTAATAGCCCATGTAACTATGATTAATGACCCATGAAACAGGCCAGAATCGGCCAAAATTGCGAGTGTTGATGACCGGCACGTAAATGCACCCTGGGGTTCGTCAATGGTGGAAATCACTCCGGGGACCCAAAACGGTGATTAATAGCCCATGAAACAGGCCAGAATCGGCCAAAACTGCGAGTGTTGATGACCGGCACATAAATGCACCCTAGGGTTCGTCAATGGTGGAAATCACTCCGGGGACCCAAAACGGTGATTAATACCCATGAAACAGGCCAGAATCGGCCAAAACTGCGAGTGTTGATGACCGGCACGTAAATGCACCCTGGGGTTCGTCAATGGTGGAAATCACTCCGGGGACCCAAAACGGTGATTAATAGCCCATGAAACAGGCCAGAATCGGCCAAAACTGCGAGTGTTGATGACCGGCACGTAAATGCACCCTGGGGTTCGTCAATGGTGGAAATCACTCCGGGGACCCAAAACGGTGATTAATAGCCCATGTAACGGTGATTAATAGCCCATGAAACAGGCCAGAATCGGCCAAAACTGCGAGTGTTGATGACCGGCACGTAAATGCACCCTGGGGTTCGTCAATGGTGGAAATCACTCCGGGGACCCAAAACGGTGATTAATAGCCCATGAAACAGGCCAGAATCGGCCAAAACTGCGAGTGTTGATGACCGGCACGTAAATGCACCCTAGGGTTCGTCAATGGTGGAAATCACTCCTGGGACCCAAAACGGTGATTCATAGCCCATGAAAGAGGCCAGAATCGGCCAAAACTGCGAGTGTTGATGACCGGCACGTAAATGCACCCTGGGGTTCGTCAATGGTGGAAATCACTCTGGGGACCCAAAACGGTGATTAATAGCCCATGAAACAGGCCAGAATCGGCCAAAACTGCGAGTGTTGATGACCGGCACGTAAATGCACCCTGGGGTTCGTCAATGGTGGAAATCACTCCAGGGACCCAAAACGGTGATTAATAGCCCATGTAACGGTGATTAATAGCCCATGAAACAGGCCAGAATCGGCCAAAAGTGCGAGGACTGATGACCGTCATGTAAATGCACCCTGGGGTTCGTCAATTGTGGAAATCACTTCGGGGACCCAAAACGGTGATTAATAGCCCATGAAACAGGCCAGAATCGGCCAAAATTGCGAGGACTGATGACCGTCACGTAAATGCACCCTAGGGTTCGTCAATTGTGGAAATCACTTCGGGGACCCAAAACGGTGATTAATAGCCCATGAAACAACCCAGAATCTGCCAAAACTGCGAGTGTTGATGACCGGCACGTAAATGCACCCTGGGGTTCGTCAATGGTGGAAATCACTCCGGGGACCCAAAACGGTGATTAATACCCATGAAACAGGCCAGAATCGGCCAAAACTGCGAGTGTTGATGACCGGCACATAAATGCACCCTGGGGTTCGTCAATGGTGGAAATCACTCCGGGGACCCAAAACGGTGATTAATACCCATGAAACAGGCCAGAATCGGCCAAAACTGCGAGTGTTGATGACCGGCACGTAAATGCACCCTGGGGTTCGTCAATGGTGGAAATCACTCTGGGGACCCAAAACGGTGATTAATAGCCCATGAAACAGGCCAGAATCGGCCAAAACTGCGAGTGTTGATGACCGGCACGTAAATGCACCCTGGGGTTCGTCAATGGTGGAAATCACTCCAGGGACCCAAAACGGTGATTAATAGCCCATGTAACGGTGATTAATAGCCCATGAAACAGGCCAGAATCGGCCAAAAGTGCGAGGACTGATGACCGTCATGTAAATGCACCCTGGGGTTCGTCAATTGTGGAAATCACTTCGGGGACCCAAAACGGTGATTAATAGCCCATGAAACAGGCCAGAATCGGCCAAAATTGCGAGTGTTGATGACCGGCACGTAAATGCACCCTTGGGTTCGTCAATGGTGGAAATCACTCCGGGGACCCAAAACGGTGATTCATAGCCCATGAAACAGGCCAGAATCGGCCAAAACTGCGAGTGTTGATGACCGGCACGTAAATGCACCCTGGGGTTCGTCAATGGTGGAAATCACTCTGGGGACCCAAAACGGTGATTAATAGCCCATGAAACAGGCCAGAATCGGCCAAAACTGCGAGTGTTGATGACCGGCACGTAAATGCACCCTGGGGTTCGTCAATGGTGGAAATCACTCCGGGGACCCAAAACGGTGATTAATAGCCCATGTAACGGTGATTAATAGCCCATGAAACAGGCCATAATCGGCCAAAAGTGCGAGGACTGATGACCGTTACGTAAATGCACCCTGGGGTTCTTCAATTGTGGAAATCACTCCGGGGACCCAAAACGGTGATTAATAGCCCATGTAACTATGATTAATAACCCATGAAACAGGCCAGAATCGGCCAAAATTGCGAGTGTTGATGACCGGCACGTAAATGCACCCTGGGGTTCGTCAATGGTGGAAATCACTCCGGGGACCCAAAACGGTGATTAATAGCCCATAAAACAGGCCAGAATCGGCCAAAACTGCGAGTGTTGATGACCGGCACGTAAATGCACCCTGGGGTTCGTCAATGGTGGAAATCACTCTGGGGACCCAAAACGGTGATTAATAGCCCATGAAACAGGCCAGAATCGGCCAAAACTGCGAGTGTTGATGACCGGCACGTAAATGCACCCTGGGGTTCGTCAATGGTGGAAATCACTCCGGGGACCCAAAACGGTGATTAATAGCCCATGTAACGGTGATTAATAGCCCATGAAACAGGCCAGAATCGGCCAAAACTGCGAGTGTTGATGACCGGCACGTAAATGCACCCTGGGGTTCGTCAATGGTGGAAATCACTCCGGGGACCCAAAACGGTGATTAATAGCCCATGTAACGGTGATTAATAGCCCATGAAACAGGCCAGAATCGGCCAAAAGTGCGAGGACTGATGACCGTTACGTAAATACACCCTGGGGTTCGTCAATTGTGGAAATCACTCCGGGGACCCAAAACGGTGATTAATAGCCCATGTAACTATGATTAATGACCCATGAAACAGGCCAGAATCGGCCAAAATTGCGAGTGTTGATGACCGGCACGTAAATGCACCCTGGGGTTCGTCAATGGTGGAAATCACTCCGGGGACCCAAAACGGTGATTAATAGCCCATGAAACAGGCCAGAATCGGCCAAAACTGCGAGTGTTGATGACCGGCACATAAATGCACCCTAGGGTTCGTCAATGGTGGAAATCTATCCGGGGACCCAAAACGGTGATTAATACCCATGAAACAGGCCAGAATCGGCCAAAACTGCGAGTGTTGATGACCGGCACGTAAATGCACCCTGGGGTTCGTCAATGGTGGAAATCACTCCGGGGACCCAAAACGGTGATTAATAGCCCATGAAACAGGCCAGAATCGGCCAAAACTGCGAGTGTTGATGACCGGCACGTAAATGCACCCTGGGGTTCGTCAATGGTGGAAATCACTCCGGGGACCCAAAACGGTGATTAATAGCCCATGTAACGGTGATTAATAGCCCATGAAACAGGCCAGAATCGGCCAAAACTGCGAGTGTTGATGACCGGCACGTAAATGCACCCTGGGGTTCGTCAATGGTGGAAATCACTCCGGGGACCCAAAACGGTGATTAATAGCCCATGAAACAGGCCAGAATCGGCCAAAACTGCGAGTGTTGATGACCGGCACGTAAATGCACCCTAGGGTTCGTCAATGGTGGAAATCACTCCTGGGACCCAAAACGGTGATTCATAGCCCATGAAAGAGGCCAGAATCGGCCAAAACTGCGAGTGTTGATGACCGGCACGTAAATGCACCCTGGGGTTCGTCAATGGTGGAAATCACTCTGGGGACCCAAAACGGTGATTAATAGCCCATGAAACAGGCCAGAATCGGCCAAAACTGCGAGTGTTGATGACCGGCACGTAAATGCACCCTGGGGTTCGTCAATGGTGGAAATCACTCCAGGGACCCAAAACGGTGATTAATAGCCCATGTAACGGTGATTAATAGCCCATGAAACAGGCCAGAATCGGCCAAAAGTGCGAGGACTGATGACCGTCATGTAAATGCACCCTGGGGTTCGTCAATTGTGGAAATCACTTCGGGGACCCAAAACGGTGATTAATAGCCCATGAAACAGGCCAGAATCGGCCAAAATTGCGAGTGTTGATGACCGGCACGTAAATGCACCCTTGGGTTCGTCAATGGTGGAAATCACTCCGGGGACCCAAAACGGTGATTCATAGCCCATGAAACAGGCCAGAATCGGCCAAAACTGCGAGTGTTGATGACCGGCACGTAAATGCACCCTGGGGTTCGTCAATGGTGGAAATCACTCTGGGGACCCAAAACGGTGATTAATAGCCCATGAAACAGGCCAGAATCGGCCAAAACTGCGAGTGTTGATGACCGGCACGTAAATGCACCCTGGGGTTCGTCAATGGTGGAAATCACTCCGGGGACCCAAAACGGTGATTAATAGCCCATGTAACGGTGATTAATAGCCCATGAAACAGGCCATAATCGGCCAAAAGTGCGAGGACTGATGACCGTTACGTAAATGCACCTTGGGGTTCTTCAATTGTGGAAATCACTCCGGGGACCCAAAACGGTGATTAATAGCCCATGTAACTATGATTAATAACCCATGAAACAGGCCAGAATCGGCCAAAATTGCGAGTGTTGATGACCGGCACGTAAATGCACCCTGGGGTTCGTCAATGGTGGAAATCACTCCGGGGACCCAAAACGGTGATTAATAGCCCATGAAACAGGCCAGAATCGGCCAAAACTGCGAGTGTTGATGACCGGCACATAAATGCACCCTAGGGTTCGTCAATGGTGGAAATCACTCCGGGGACCCAAAACGGTGATTAATACCCATGAAACAGGCCAGAATCGGCCAAAACTGCGAGTGTTGATGACCGGCACGTAAATGCAGCCTGGGGTTCGTCAATGGTGGAAATCACTCCGGGGACCAAAAACGGTGATTAATACCCATGAAACAGGCCAGAATCGGCCAAAACTGCGAGTGTTGATGACCGGCACGTAAATGCACCCTGGGGTTCGTCAATGGTGGAAATCACTCCGGGGACCCAAAACGGTGATTAATAGCCCATGAAACAGGCCAGAATCGGCCAAAAGTGCGAGGACTGATGACCGTTACGTAAATGCACCCCGGGGTTCGTCAATTGTGGAAATCACTCCGGGGACCCAAAACGGTGATTAATAGCCCATGTAACTATGATTAATAACCCATGAAACAGGCCAGAATCGGCCAAAATTGCGAGTGTTGATGACCGGCACGTAAATGCACCCTGGGGTTCGTCAATGGTGGAAATCACTCCGGGGACCCAAAACGGTGATTAATAGCCCATAAAACAGGCCAGAATCGGCCAAAACTGCGAGTGTTGATGACCGGCACGTAAATGCACCCTGGGGTTCGTCAATGGTGGAAATCACTCTGGGGACCCAAAACGGTGATTAATAGCCCATGAAACAGGCCAGAATCGGCCAAAACTGCGAGTGTTGATGACCGGCACGTAAATGCACCCTGGGGTTCGTCAATGGTGGAAATCACTCCGGGGACCCAAAACGGTGATTAATAGCCCATGTAACGGTGATTAATAGCCCATGAAACAGCCCAGAATCGGCCAAAAGCGCGAGGACTGATGACCGTCACGTAAATGCACCCTAGGGTTCGTCAATTGTGGAAATCACTTCGGGGACCCAAAACGGTGATTAATAGCCCATGAAACAACCCAGAATCTGCCAAAACTGCGAGTGTTGATGACCGGCACGTAAATGCACCCTGGGGTTCGTCAATGGTGGAAATCACTCCGGGGACCCAAAACGGTGATTAATACCCATGAAACAGGCCAGAATCGGCCAAAACTGCGAGTGTTGATGACCGGCACATAAATGCACCCTGGGGTTCGTCAATGGTGGAAATCACTCCGGGGACCCAAAACGGTGATTAATACCCATGAAACAGGCCAGAATCGGCCAAAACTGCGAGTGTTGATGACCGGCACGTAAATGCACCCTGGGGTTCGTCAATGGTGGAAATCACTCTGGGGACCCAAAACGGTGATTAATAGCCCATGAAACAGGCCAGAATCGGCCAAAACTGCGAGTGTTGATGACCGGCACGTAAATGCACCCTGGGGTTCGTCAATGGTGGAAATCACTCCAGGGACCCAAAACGGTGATTAATAGCCCATGTAACGGTGATTAATAGCCCATGAAACAGGCCAGAATCGGCCAAAAGTGCGAGGACTGATGACCGTCATGTAAATGCACCCTGGGGTTCGTCAATTGTGGAAATCACTTCGGGGACCCAAAACGGTGATTAATAGCCCATGAAACAGGCCAGAATCGGCCAAAATTGCGAGTGTTGATGACCGGCACGTAAATGCACCCTTGGGTTCGTCAATGGTGGAAATCACTCCGGGGACCCAAAACGGTGATTCATAGCCCATGAAACAGGCCAGAATCGGCCAAAACTGCGAGTGTTGATGACCGGCACGTAAATGCACCCTGGGGTTCGTCAATGGTGGAAATCACTCTGGGGACCCAAAACGGTGATTAATAGCCCATGAAACAGGCCAGAATCGGCCAAAACTGCGAGTGTTGATGACCGGCACGTAAATGCACCCTGGGGTTCGTCAATGGTGGAAATCACTCCGGGGACCCAAAACGGTGATTAATAGCCCATGTAACGGTGATTAATAGCCCATGAAACAGGCCATAATCGGCCAAAAGTGCGAGGACTGATGACCGTTACGTAAATGCACCCTGGGGTTCTTCAATTGTGGAAATCACTCCGGGGACCCAAAACGGTGATTAATAGCCCATGTAACTATGATTAATAACCCATGAAACAGGCCAGAATCGGCCAAAATTGCGAGTGTTGATGACCGGCACGTAAATGCACCCTGGGGTTCGTCAATGGTGGAAATCACTCCGGGGACCCAAAACGGTGATTAATAGCCCATAAAACAGGCCAGAATCGGCCAAAACTGCGAGTGTTGATGACCGGCACGTAAATGCACCCTGGGGTTCGTCAATGGTGGAAATCACTCTGGGGACCCAAAACGGTGATTAATAGCCCATGAAACAGGCCAGAATCGGCCAAAACTGCGAGTGTTGATGACCGGCACGTAAATGCACCCTGGGGTTCGTCAATGGTGGAAATCACTCCGGGGACCCAAAACGGTGATTAATAGCCCATGTAACGGTGATTAATAGCCCATGAAACAGGCCAGAATCGGCCAAAACTGCGAGTGTTGATGACCGGCACGTAAATGCACCCTGGGGTTCGTCAATGGTGGAAATCACTCCGGGGACCCAAAACGGTGATTAATAGCCCATGTAACGGTGATTAATAGCCCATGAAACAGGCCAGAATCGGCCAAAAGTGCGAGGACTGATGACCGTTACGTAAATACACCCTGGGGTTCGTCAATTGTGGAAATCACTCCGGGGACCCAAAACGGTGATTAATAGCCCATGTAACTATGATTAATGACCCATGAAACAGGCCAGAATCGGCCAAAATTGCGAGTGTTGATGACCGGCACGTAAATGCACCCTGGGGTTCGTCAATGGTGGAAATCACTCCGGGGACCCAAAACGGTGATTAATAGCCCATGAAACAGGCCAGAATCGGCCAAAACTGCGAGTGTTGATGACCGGCACATAAATGCACCCTAGGGTTCGTCAATGGTGGAAATCACTCCGGGGACCCAAAACGGTGATTAATACCCATGAAACAGGCCAGAATCGGCCAAAACTGCGAGTGTTGATGACCGGCACGTAAATGCACCCTGGGGTTCGTCAATGGTGGAAATCACTCCGGGGACCCAAAACGGTGATTAATAGCCCATGAAACAGGCCAGAATCGGCCAAAACTGCGAGTGTTGATGACCGGCACGTAAATGCACCCTGGGGTTCGTCAATGGTGGAAATCACTCCGGGGACCCAAAACGGTGATTAATAGCCCATGTAACGGTGATTAATAGCCCATGAAACAGGCCAGAATCGGCCAAAACTGCGAGTGTTGATGACCGGCACGTAAATGCACCCTGGGGTTCGTCAATGGTGGAAATCACTCCGGGGACCCAAAACGGTGATTAATAGCCCATGAAACAGGCCAGAATCGGCCAAAACTGCGAGTGTTGATGACCGGCACGTAAATGCACCCTGGGGTTCGTCAATGGTGGAAATCACTCCGGGGACCCAAAACGGTGATTAATAGCCCATGTAACGGTGATTAATAGCCCATGAAACAGGCCAGAATCGGCCAAAACTGCGAGTGTTGATGACCGGCACGTAAATGCACCCTGGGGTTCGTCAATGGTGGAAATCACTCTGGGGACCCAAAACGGTGATTAATAGCCCATGAAACAGGCCAGAATCGGCCAAAACTGCGAGTGTTGATGACCGGCACGTAAATGCACCCTGGGGTTCGTCAATGGTGGAAATCACTCCAGGGACCCAAAACGGTGATTAATAGCCCATGTAACGGTGATTAATAGCCCATGAAACAGGCCAGAATCGGCCAAAAGTGCGAGGACTGATGACCGTCATGTAAATGCACCCTGGGGTTCGTCAATTGTGGAAATCACTTCGGGGACCCAAAACGGTGATTAATAGCCCATGAAACAGGCCAGAATCGGCCAAAATTGCGAGTGTTGATGACCGGCACGTAAATGCACCCTTGGGTTCGTCAATGGTGGAAATCACTCCGGGGACCCAAAACGGTGATTCATAGCCCATGAAACAGGCCAGAATCGGCCAAAACTGCGAGTGTTGATGACCGGCACGTAAATGCACCCTGGGGTTCGTCAATGGTGGAAATCACTCTGGGGACCCAAAACGGTGATTAATAGCCCATGAAACAGGCCAGAATCGGCCAAAACTGCGAGTGTTGATGACCGGCACGTAAATGCACCCTGGGGTTCGTCAATGGTGGAAATCACTCCGGGGACCCAAAACGGTGATTAATAGCCCATGTAACGGTGATTAATAGCCCATGAAACAGGCCATAATCGGCCAAAAGTGCGAGGACTGATGACCGTTACGTAAATGCACCCTGGGGTTCTTCAATTGTGGAAATCACTCCGGGGACCCAAAACGGTGATTAATAGCCCATGTAACTATGATTAATAACCCATGAAACAGGCCAGAATCGGCCAAAATTGCGAGTGTTGATGACCGGCACGTAAATGCACCCTGGGGTTCGTCAATGGTGGAAATCACTCCGGGGACCCAAAACGGTGATTAATAGCCCATGAAACAGGCCAGAATCGGCCAAAACTGCGAGTGTTGATGACCGGCACATAAATGCACCCTAGGGTTCGTCAATGGTGGAAATCACTCCGGGGACCCAAAACGGTGATTAATACCCATGAAACAGGCCAGAATCGGCCAAAACTGCGAGTGTTGATGACCGGCACGTAAATGCAGCCTGGGGTTCGTCAATGGTGGAAATCACTCCGGGGACCCAAAACGGTGATTAATAGCCCATGTAACGGTGATTAATAGCCCATGAAATAGGCCAGAATCGGCCAAAAGTGCGAGGACTGATGACCGTCACGTAAATGCACCCTGGGTTCGTCAATTGTGGAAATCACTTCGGGGACCCAAAACGGTGATTAATAGCCCATGAAGCAACCTAGAATCTGCCAAAACTGCGAGTGTTGATGACCGGCACGTAAATGCACCCTGGGGTTCGTCAATGGTGGAAATCACTCCGGGGACCCAAAACGATGATTAATAGCTCATGAAACAGGCCAGAATCGGCCAAAACTGCGAGTGTTGATAACCGGCACGTAAATGCACCCTGGGTTCTTCAATGATGGAAATCACTCTGGGGATCCAAAACGGTGATTAATAGCCCATGTAACTGTGATTAATAGCCCATGAAACAGGCCAGAATCGGCCAAAACTGTGAGTGTTGATGACCGGCACATAAATGCACCCTAGGGTTCGTCAATGGTGGAAATCACTCCGGGGACCCAAAACGGTGATTAATACCCATGAAACAGGCCAGAATCGGCCAAAACTGCGAGTGTTGATGACCGGCACGTAAATGCACCCTAGGGTTCGTCAATGGTGGAAATCACTTCGGGGACCCAAAACGGTGATTAATAGCCCATGAAACAGGCCAGAATCGGCCAAAACTGCGAGTAATGATGACCGGCACATAAATGCAGCCTGGGGTTCGTCAATGGTGGAAATCACTCCGGGGACCCAAAACGGTGATTAATACCCATGAAACAGGCCAGAATCGGCCAAAACTGCGAGTGTTGATGACCGGCACGTAACTGCACCCTGGGGTTCGTCAATGGTGGAAATCACTCCGGGGACCCAAAACGGTGATTAATAGCCCATGAAACAGGCCAGAATCGGCCAAAAGTGCGAGGACTGATGACCGTTACGTAAATGCACCCCGGGGTTCGTCAATTGTGGAAATCACTCCGGGGACCCAAAACGGTGATTAATAGCCCATGTAACTATGATTAATAACCCATGAAACAGGCCAGAATCGGCCAAAATTGCGAGTGTTGATGACCGGCACGTAAATGCACCCTGGGGTTCGTCAATGGTGGAAATCACTCCGGGGACCCAAAACGGTGATTAATAGCCCATAAAACAGGCCAGAATCGGCCAAAACTGCGAGTGTTGATGACCGGCACGTAAATGCACCCTGGGGTTCGTCAATGGTGGAAATCACTCCGGGGACCCAAAACGGTGATTAATAGCCCATGAAACAGGCCAGAATCGGCCAAAAGTGCGAGGACTGATGACCGTTACGTAAATGCACCCCGGGGTTCGTCAATTGTGGAAATCACTCCGGGGACCCAAAACGGTGATTAATAGCCCATGTAACTATGATTAATAACCCATGAAACAGGCCAGAATCGGCCAAAATTGCGAGTGTTGATGACCGGCACGTAAATGCACCCTGGGGTTCGTCAATGGTGGAAATCACTCTGGGGACCCAAAACGGTGATTAATAGCCCATGAAACAGGCCAGAATCGGCCAAAACTGCGAGTGTTGATGACCGGCACGTAAATGCACCCTGGGGTTCGTCAATGGTGGAAATCACTCCGGGGACCCAAAACGGTGATTAATAGCCCATGTAACGGTGATTAATAGCCCATGAAACAGCCCAGAATCGGCCAAAAGCGCGAGGACTGATGACCGTCACGTAAATGCACCCTAGGGTTCGTCAATTGTGGAAATCACTTCGGGGACCCAAAACGGTGATTAATAGCCCATGAAACAACCCAGAATCTGCCAAAACTGCGAGTGTTGATGACCGGCACGTAAATGCACCCTGGGGTTCGTCAATGGTGGAAATCACTCCGGGGACCCAAAACGGTGATTAATACCCATGAAACAGGCCAGAATCGGCCAAAACTGCGAGTGTTGATGACCGGCACATAAATGCACCCTGGGGTTCGTCAATGGTGGAAATCACTCCGGGGACCCAAAACGGTGATTAATACCCATGAAACAGGCCAGAATCGGCCAAAAGTGCGAGGACTGATGACCGTCATGTAAATGCACCCTGGGGTTCGTCAATTGTGGAAATCACTTCGGGGACCCAAAACGGTGATTAATAGCCCATGAAACAGGCCAGAATCGGCCAAAATTGCGAGTGTTGATGACCGGCACGTAAATGCACCCTTGGGTTCGTCAATGGTGGAAATCACTCCGGGGACCCAAAACGGTGATTCATAGCCCATGAAACAGGCCAGAATCGGCCAAAACTGCGAGTGTTGATGACCGGCACGTAAATGCACCCTGGGGTTCGTCAATGGTGGAAATCACTCTGGGGACCCAAAACGGTGATTAATAGCCCATGAAACAGGCCAGAATCGGCCAAAACTGCGAGTGTTGATGACCGGCACGTAAATGCACCCTGGGGTTCGTCAATGGTGGAAATCACTCCGGGGACCCAAAACGGTGATTAATAGCCCATGTAACGGTGATTAATAGCCCATGAAACAGGCCATAATCGGCCAAAAGTGCGAGGACTGATGACCGTTACGTAAATGCACCTTGGGGTTCTTCAATTGTGGAAATCACTCCGGGGACCCAAAACGGTGATTAATAGCCCATGTAACTATGATTAATAACCCATGAAACAGGCCAGAATCGGCCAAAATTGCGAGTGTTGATGACCGGCACGTAAATGCACCCTGGGGTTCGTCAATGGTGGAAATCACTCCGGGGACCCAAAACGGTGATTAATAGCCCATGAAACAGGCCAGAATCGGCCAAAACTGCGAGTGTTGATGACCGGCACATAAATGCACCCTAGGGTTCGTCAATGGTGGAAATCACTCCGGGGACCCAAAACGGTGATTAATACCCATGAAACAGGCCAGAATCGGCCAAAACTGCGAGTGTTGATGACCGGCACGTAAATGCAGCCTGGGGTTCGTCAATGGTGGAAATCACTCCGGGGACCCAAAACGGTGATTAATAGCCCATGTAACGGTGATTAATAGCCCATGAAATAGGCCAGAATCGGCCAAAAGTGCGAGGACTGATGACCGTTACGTAAATGCACCCTCGGGTTCGTCAATTGTGGAAATCACTCCGGGGACCCAAAACGGTGATTAATAGCCCATGAAGCAACCTAGAATCTGCCAAAACTGCGAGTGTTGATGACCGGCACGTAAATGCACCCTGGGGTTCGTCAATGGTGGAAATCACTCTGGGGACCCAAAATGGTGATTAATAGCCCATGAAACAGGCCAGAATCGGCCAAAACTGCGAGTGTTGATGACCGGCACGTAAATGCACCCTGGGGTTCGTCAATGGTGGAAATCACTCCAGGGACCCAAAACGGTGATTAATAGCCCATGTAACGGTGATTAATAGCCCATGAAACAGGCCAGAATCGGCCAAAAGTGCGAGGACTGATGACCGTCATGTAAATGCACCCTGGGGTTCGTCAATTGTGGAAATCACTTCGGGGACCCAAAACGGTGATTAATAGCCCATGAAACAGGCCAGAATCGGCCAAAATTGCGAGTGTTGATGACCGGCACGTAAATGCACCCTGGGGTTCGTCAATGGTGGAAATCACTCCGGGGACCCAAAACGGTGATTCATAGCCCATGAAAGAGGCCAGAATCGGCCAAAACTGCGAGTGTTGATGACCGGCACGTAAATGCACCCTGGGGTTCGTCAATGGTGGAAATCACTCTGGGGACCCAAAACGGTGATTAATAGCCCATGAAACAGGCCAGAATCGGCCAAAACTGCGAGTGTTGATGACCGGCACGTAAATGCACCCTGGGGTTCGTCAATGGTGGAAATCACTCCAGGGACCCAAAACGGTGATTAATAGCCCATGTAACGGTGATTAATAGCCCATGAAACAGGCCAGAATCGGCCAAAAGTGCGAGGACTGATGACCGTCATGTAAATGCACCCTGGGGTTCGTCAATTGTGGAAATCACTTCGGGGACCCAAAACGGTGATTAATAGCCCATGAAACAGGCCAGAATCGGCCAAAATTGCGAGTGTTGATGACCGGCACGTAAATGCACCCTTGGGTTCGTCAATGGTGGAAATCACTCCAGGGACCCAAAACGGTGATTCATAGCCCATGAAACAGGCCAGAATCGGCCAAAACTGCGAGTGTTGATGACCGGCACGTAAATGCACCCTGGGGTTCGTCAATGGTGGAAATCACTCTGGGGACCCAAAACGGTGATTAATAGCCCATGAAACAGGCCAGAATCGGCCAAAACTGCGAGTGTTGATGACCGGCACGTAAATGCACCCTGGGGTTCGTCAATGGTGGAAATCACTCCGGGGACCCAAAACGGTGATTAATAGCCCATGTAACGGTGATTAATAGCCCATGAAACAGGCCATAATCGGCCAAAAGTGCGAGGACTGATGACCGTTACGTAAATCCACCCTGGGGTTCTTCAATTGTGGAAATCACTCCGGGGACCCAAAACGGTGATTAATAGCCCATGTAACTATGATTAATAACCCATGAAACAGGCCAGAATCGGCCAAAATTGCGAGTGTTGATGACCGGCACGTAAATGCACCCTGGGGTTCGTCAATGGTGGAAATCACTCCGGGGACCCAAAACGGTGATTAATAGCCCATGAAACAGGCCAGAATCGGCCAAAACTGCGAGTGTTGATGACCGGCACATAAATGCACCCTAGGGTTCGTCAATGGTGGAAATCACTCCGGGGACCCAAAACGGTGATTAATACCCATGAAACAGGCCAGAATCGGCCAAAACTGCGAGTGTTGATGACCGGCACGTAAATGCAGCCTGGGGTTCGTCAATGGTGGAAATCACTCCGGGGACCCAAAACGGTGATTAATAGCCCATGTAACGGTGATTAATAGCCCATGAAATAGGCCAGAATCGGCCAAAAGTGCGAGGACTGATGACCGTCACGTAAATGCACCCTGGGTTCGTCAATTGTGGAAATCACTTCGGGGACCCAAAACGGTGATTAATAGCCCATGAAGCAACCTAGAATCTGCCAAAACTGCGAGTGTTGATGACCGGCACGTAAATGCACCCTGGGGTTCGTCAATGGTGGAAATCACTCCGGGGACCCAAAACGATGATTAATAGCTCATGAAACAGGCCAGAATCGGCCAAAACTGCGAGTGTTGATAACCGGCACGTAAATGCACCCTGGGTTCTTCAATGATGGAAATCACTCTGGGGATCCAAAACGGTGATTAATAGCCCATGTAACTGTGATTAATAGCCCATGAAACAGGCCAGAATCGGCCAAAACTGTGAGTGTTGATGACCGGCACATAAATGCACCCTAGGGTTCGTCAATGGTGGAAATCACTCCGGGGACCCAAAACGGTGATTAATACCCATGAAACAGGCCAGAATCGGCCAAAACTGCGAGTGTTGATGACCGGCACGTAAATGCACCCTAGGGTTCGTCAATGGTGGAAATCACTCCGGGGACCCAAAACGGTGATTAATAGCCCATGTAACGGTGATTAATAGCCCATGAAACAGGCCAGAATCGGCCAAAAGTGCGAGGACTGATGACCGTCACGTAAATGCACCCTGGGTTCGTCAATTATGGAAATCACTTCGGGGACCCAAAACGGTGATTGATAGCCCATGAAACAGGCCAGAATCGGCCAAAATTGCGAGTGTTGATGACCGGCACGTAAATGCACCCTGGGGTTCGTCAATGGTGGAAATCACTCCGGGGACCCAAAACGGTGATTAATAGCTCATGAAACAGGCCAAAATCTTCCAAAACTGCGAGTGTTGATGACCGGCACGTAAATGCACCCTGGGGTTCGTCAATGGTGGAAATCACTCTGGGGACCCAAAACGGTGATTAATAGCCCATGAAACAGGCCAGAATCGGCCAAAACTGCGAGTGTTGATGACCGGCACGTAAATGCACCCTAGGGTTCGTCAATGGTGGAAATCACTCCGGGGACCCAAAACGGTGATTAATACCCCATGTAACGGTGATTAATAGCCCATGAAACAGGCCAGAATCGGCCAAAAGTGCGAGGACTGATGACCGTCACGTAAATGCACCCTGGGTTCGTCAATTATGGAAATCACTTCGGGGACCCAAAACGGTGATTGATAGCCCATGAAACAGGCCAGAATCGGCCAAAATTGCGAGTGTTGATGACCGGCACGTAAATGCACCCTGGGGTTCGTCAATGGTGGAAATCACTCCGGGGACCCAAAACGGTGATTAATAGCTCATGAAACAGGCCAGAATCGGTCAAAACTGCGTGTGTTGATAACCGGCACGTAAATGCACCCTGGGTTCTTCAATGATGGAAATCACTCTGGGGATCCAAAACGGTGATTAATAGCCCATGTAACTGTGATTAATAGCCCATGAAACAGGCCAGAATCGGCCAAAATTACGAGTGTTGATGACCGGCACGTAAATGCACCCTGGGGTTCGTCAATGGTGGAAATCACTCTGGGGACCCAAAACGGTGATTAATAGCCCATGAAACAGGCCAGAATCGGCCAAAACTGCGAGTGTTGATGACCGGCACGTAAATGCACCCTAGGGTTCGTCAATGGTGGAAATCACTTCGGGGACCCAAAACGGTGATTAATAGCCCATGTAACGGTGATTAATAGCCCATGAAACAGGCCAGAATCGGCCAAAAGTGCGAGGACTGATGACCGTCACGTAAATGCACCCTGGGTTCGTCAATTATGGAAATCACTTCGGGGACCCAAAACGGTGATTGATAGCCCATGAAACAACCCAGAATCTGCCAAAACTGCGAGTGTTGATGACCGGCACGTAAATGCACCCTTGGGTTCGTCAATGGTGGAAATCACTCCGGGGACCCAAAACGGTGATTCATAGCCCATGAAACAGGCCAGAATCGGCCAAAACTGCGAGTGTTGATGACCGGCACGTAAATGCACCCTGGGGTTCGTCAATGGTGGAAATCACTCCGGGGACCCAAAACGGTGATTAATAGCCCATGTAACGGTGATTAATAGCCCATGAAACAGGCCATAATCGGCCAAAAGTGCGAGGACTGATGACCGTTACGTAAATGCACCCTGGGGTTCTTCAATTGTGGAAATCACTCCGGGGACCCAAAACGGTGATTAATAGCCCATGTAACTATGATTAATAACCCATGAAACAGGCCAGAATCGGCCAAAATTGCGAGTGTTGATGACCGGCACGTAAATGCACCCTGGGGTTCGTCAATGGTGGAAATCACTCCGGGGACCCAAAACGATGATTAATAGCTCATGAAACAGGCCAGAATCGGCCAAAAGTGCGAGGACTGATGACCGTCACGTAAATGCACCCTGGGTTCGTCAATTATGGAAATCACTTCGGGGACCCAAAACGGTGATTGATAGCCCATGAAACAGGCCAGAATCGGCCAAAATTGCGAGTGTTGATGACCGGCACGTAAATGCACCCTGGGGTTCGTCAATGGTGGAAATCACTCCGGGGACCCAAAACGGTGATTAATAGCTCATGAAACAGGCCAGAATCGGTCAAAACTGCGTGTGTTGATAACCGGCACGTAAATGCACCCTGGGTTCGTCAATGGTGGAAATCACTCCGGGGACCCAAAACGGTGATTAATAGCCCATGAAACAGGCCAGAATCGGCCAAAACTGCGAGTGTTGATGACCGGCACATAAATGCACCCTGGGTTCGTCAATGGTGGACATCACTACGGGGACCCAAAACGGTGATTAATAGCCCATGTAACGGTGATTAATAGCCCATGAAACAGGCCAGAATCGGCCAAAAGTGCGAGGACTGATGACCGTCACGTAAATGCACCCTGGGGTTCGTCAATTGTGGAAATCACTTCGGGGACCCAAAACGGTGATTAATAGCCCATGAAACAACCCAAAATCTGACAAAACTGCGAGTGTTGATGACCGGCACGTAAATGCACCCTGGGGTTCGTCAATGGTGGAAATCACTCTGGGGACCCAAAACGGTGATTAATAGCTCATGAAACAGGCCAGAATCGGCCAAAACTGCGAGTGTTGATAACCGGCACGTAAATGCACCCTGGGTTCTTCAATGATGGAAATCACTCTGGGGATCCAAAACGGTGATTAATAGCCCATGTAACTGTGATTAATAGCCCATGAAACAGGCCAGAATCGGCCAAAATAGCGAGTGTTGATGACCGGCACGTAAATGCACCCTGGGGTTCGTCAATGGTGGAAATCACTCCGGGGACCCAAAACGGTGATTAATAGCCCATGAAACAGGCCAGAATCGGCCAAAACTGCGAGTGTTGATGACCGGCACGTAAATGCACCCTGGGTTCGTCAATGGTGGAAATCACTCCGGGGACCCAAAACGGTGATTAATAGCCCATGAAACAGGCCAGAATCGGCCAAAAGTGCGAGGACTGATGACCGTTACGTAAATGCACCCCGGGGTTCGTCAATTGTGGAAATCACTCCGGGGACCCAAAACGGTGATTAATACCCATGAAACAGGCCAGAATCGGCCAAAACTGCGAGTGTTGATGACCGGCTCGTAAATGCACCCTGGGGTTCGTCAATGGTGGAAATCACTCTGGGGACCAAAAACGGTGATTAATAGCCCATGACACAGGTCAGAATCGGCCAAAACTGCGAGTGTTGATGACCGGCACGTAAATGCACCCTGGGGTTCGTCAATGGTGGAAATCACTCCGGGGACCCAAAACGGTGATTAATAGCCCATGAAACAGGCCAGAATCGGCCAAAAGTGCGAGGACTGATGACCGTTACGTAAATGCACCCCGGGGTTCGTCAATTGTGGAAATCACTCCGGGGACCCAAAACGGTGATTAATAGCCCATGTAACTATGATTAATAACCCATGAAACAGGCCAGAATCGGCCAAAATTGCGAGTGTTGATGACCGGCACGTAAATGCACCCTGGGGTTCGTCAATGGTGGAAATCACTCCGGGGACCCAAAACGGTGATTAATAGCCCATGAAACAGGCCAGAATCGGCCAAAACTGCGAGTGTTGATGACCGGCACATAAATGCACCCTAGGGTTCGTCAATGGTGGAAATCACTCCGGGGACCCAAAACGGTGATTAATACCCATGAAACAGGCCAGAATCGGCCAAAACTGCGAGTGTTGATGACCGGCACGTAAATGCAGCCTGGGGTTCGTCAATGGTGGAAATCACTCCGGGGACCCAAAACGGTGATTAATAGCCCATGTAACGGTGATTAATAGCCCATGAAACAGGCCAGAATCGGCCAAAAGTGCGAGGACTGATGACCGTCACGTAAATGCACCCTGGGGTTCGTCAATTGTGGAAATCACTTCGGGGACCCAAAACGGTGATTAATAGCCCATGAAACAACCCAAAATCTGACAAAACTGCGAGTGTTGATGACCGGCACGTAAATGCACCCTGGGGTTCGTCAATGGTGGAAATCACTCTGGGGACCCAAAACGGTGATTAATAGCTCATGAAACAGGCCAGAATCGGCCAAAACTGCGAGTGTTGATAACCGGCACGTAAATGCACCCTGGGTTCTTCAATGATGGAAATCACTCTGGGGATCCAAAACGGTGATTAATAGCCCATGTAACTGTGATTAATAGCCCATGAAACAGGCCAGAATCGGCCAAAATAGCGAGTGTTGATGACCGGCACGTAAATGCACCCTGGGGTTCGTCAATGGTGGAAATCACTCCGGGGACCCAAAACGGTGATTAATAGCCCATGAAACAGGCCAGAATCGGCCAAAACTGCGAGTGTTGATGACCGGCACGTAAATGCACCCTGGGTTCGTCAATGGTGGAAATCACTCCGGGGACCCAAAACGGTGATTAATAGCCCATGAAACAGGCCAGAATCGGCCAAAAGTGCGAGGACTGATGACCGTTACGTAAATGCACCCCGGGGTTCGTCAATTGTGGAAATCACTCCGGGGACCCAAAACGGTGATTAATACCCATGAAACAGGCCAGAATCGGCCAAAACTGCGAGTGTTGATGACCGGCTCGTAAATGCACCCTGGGGTTCGTCAATGGTGGAAATCACTCTGGGGACCAAAAACGGTGATTAATAGCCCATGACACAGGTCAGAATCGGCCAAAACTGCGAGTGTTGATGACCGGCACGTAAATGCACCCTGGGGTTCGTCAATGGTGGAAATCACTCCGGGGACCCAAAACGGTGATTAATAGCCCATGAAACAGGCCAGAATCGGCCAAAAGTGCGAGGACTGATGACCGTTACGTAAATGCACCCCGGGGTTCGTCAATTGTGGAAATCACTCCGGGGACCCAAAACGGTGATTAATAGCCCATGTAACTATGATTAATAACCCATGAAACAGGCCAGAATCGGCCAAAATTGCGAGTGTTGATGACCGGCACGTAAATGCACCCTGGGGTTCGTCAATGGTGGAAATCACTCCGGGGACCCAAAACGGTGATTAATAGCCCATGAAACAGGCCAGAATCGGCCAAAACTGCGAGTGTTGATGACCGGCACATAAATGCACCCTAGGGTTCGTCAATGGTGGAAATCACTCCGGGGACCCAAAACGGTGATTAATACCCATGAAACAGGCCAGAATCGGCCAAAACTGCGAGTGTTGATGACCGGCACGTAAATGCACCCTAGGGTTCGTCAATGGTGGAAATCACTCCGGGGACCCAAAACGGTGATTAATAGCCCATGTAACTGTGATTAATAGCCCATGAAACAGGCCAGAATCGGCCAAAATTGCGAGTGTTGATGACCGGCACGTAAATGCACCCTGGGGTTCGTCAATGGTGGAAATCACTCTGGGGACCCAAAACGGTGATTAATAGCCCATGAAACAGGCCAGAATCGGCCAAAACTGCGAGTGTTGATGACCGGCACGTAAATGCACCCTAGGGTTCGCCAATGGTGGAAATCACTCCGGGGACCCAAAACGGTGATTAATAGCCCATGTAACGGTGATTAATAGCCCATGAAACAGGCCAGAATCGGCCAAAAGTGCGAGGACTGATGACCGTCACGTAAATGCACCCTGGGTTCGTCAATTATGGAAATCACTTCGGGGACCCAAAACGGTGATTGATAGCCCATGAAACAACCCAGAATCTGCCAAAACTGCGAGTGTTGATGACCGGCACGTAAATGCACCCTGGGGTTCGTCAATGGTGGAAATCACTCCGGGGACCCAAAACGGTGATTAATAGCCCATGTAACGGTGATTAATAGCCCATGAAACAGGCCATAATCGGCCAAAAGTGCGAGGACTGATGACCGTTACGTAAATGCACCCTGGGGTTCTTCAATTGTGGAAATCACTCCGGGGACCCAAAACGGTGATTAATAGCCCATGTAACTATGATTAATAACCCATGAAACAGGCCAGAATCGGCCAAAATTGCGAGTGTTGATGACCGGCACGTAAATGCACCCTGGGGTTCGTCAATTGTGGAAATCACTCCGGGGACCCAAAACGGTGATTAATAGCTCATGAAACAGGCCAGAATCGGTCAAAACTGCGTGTGTTGATAACCGGCACGTAAATGCACCCTGGGTTCTTCAATGATGGAAATCACTCTGGGGATCCAAAACGGTGATTAATAGCCCATGTAACTGTGATTAATAGCCCATGTAACTGTGATTAATAGCCCATGAAACAGGCCAGAATCGGCCAAAATTGCGAGTGTTGATGACCGGCACGTAAATGCACCCTGGGGTTCGTCAATGGTGGAAATCACTCTGGGGACCCAAAACGGTGATTAATAGCCCATGAAACAGGCCAGAATCGGCCAAAACTGCGAGTGTTGATGACCGGCACGTAAATGCACCCTGGGGTTCGTCAATGGTGGAAATCACTCCGGGGACCCAAAACGGTGATTAATAGCCCATGTAACGGTGATTAATAGCCCATGAAACAGGCCATAATCGGCCAAAAGTGCGAGGACTGATGACCGTTACGTAAATGCACCCTGGGGTTCTTCAATTGTGGAAATCACTCCGGGGACCCAAAACGGTGATTAATAGCCCATGTAACTATGATTAATAACCCATGAAACAGGCCAGAATCGGCCAAAATTGCGAGTGTTGATGACCGGCACGTAAATGCACCCTGGGGTTCGTCAATTGTGGAAATCACTCCGGGGACCCAAAACGGTGATTAATAGCTCATGAAACAGGCCAGAATCGGTCAAAACTGCGTGTGTTGATAACCGGCACGTAAATGCACCCTGGGTTCGTCAATGGTGGAAATCACTCCGGGGACCCAAAACGGTGATTAATAGCCCATGAAACAGGCCAGAATCGGCCAAAACTGCGAGTGTTGATGACCGGCACATAAATGCACCCTGGGTTCGTCAATGGTGGACATCACTACGGGGACCCAAAACGGTGATTAATAGCCCATGTAACGGTGATTAATAGCCCATGAAACAGGCCAGAATCGGCCAAAAGTGCGAGGACTGATGACCGTCACGTAAATGCACCCTGGGGTTCGTCAATTGTGGAAATCACTTCGGGGACCCAAAACGGTGATTAATAGCCCATGAAACAACCCAAAATCTGACAAAACTGCGAGTGTTGATGACCGGCACGTAAATGCACCCTGGGGTTCGTCAATGGTGGAAATCACTCTGGGGACCCAAAACGGTGATTAATAGCTCATGAAACAGGCCAGAATCGGCCAAAACTGCGAGTGTTGATAACCGGCACGTAAATGCACCCTGGGTTCTTCAATGATGGAAATCACTCTGGGGATCCAAAACGGTGATTAATAGCCCATGTAACTGTGATTAATAGCCCATGAAACAGGCCAGAATCGGCCAAAATAGCGAGTGTTGATGACCGGCACGTAAATGCACCCTGGGGTTCGTCAATGGTGGAAATCACTCCGGGGACCCAAAACGGTGATTAATAGCCCATGAAACAGGCCAGAATCGGCCAAAACTGCGAGTGTTGATGACCGGCACGTAAATGCACCCTGGGTTCGTCAATGGTGGAAATCACTCCGGGGACCCAAAACGGTGATTAATAGCCCATGAAACAGGCCAGAATCGGCCAAAAGTGCGAGGACTGATGACCGTTACGTAAATGCACCCCGGGGTTCGTCAATTGTGGAAATCACTCCGGGGACCCAAAACGGTGATTAATACCCATGAAACAGGCCAGAATCGGCCAAAACTGCGAGTGTTGATGACCGGCTCGTAAATGCACCCTGGGGTTCGTCAATGGTGGAAATCACTCTGGGGACCAAAAACGGTGATTAATAGCCCATGACACAGGTCAGAATCGGCCAAAACTGCGAGTGTTGATGACCGGCACGTAAATGCACCCTGGGGTTCGTCAATGGTGGAAATCACTCCGGGGACCCAAAACGGTGATTAATAGCCCATGAAACAGGCCAGAATCGGCCAAAAGTGCGAGGACTGATGACCGTTACGTAAATGCACCCCGGGGTTCGTCAATTGTGGAAATCACTCCGGGGACCCAAAACGGTGATTAATAGCCCATGTAACTATGATTAATAACCCATGAAACAGGCCAGAATCGGCCAAAATTGCGAGTGTTGATGACCGGCACGTAAATGCACCCTGGGGTTCGTCAATGGTGGAAATCACTCCGGGGACCCAAAACGGTGATTAATAGCCCATGAAACAGGCCAGAATCGGCCAAAACTGCGAGTGTTGATGACCGGCACATAAATGCACCCTAGGGTTCGTCAATGGTGGAAATCACTCCGGGGACCCAAAACGGTGATTAATACCCATGAAACAGGCCAGAATCGGCCAAAACTGCGAGTGTTGATGACCGGCACGTAAATGCAGCCTGGGGTTCGTCAATGGTGGAAATCACTCCGGGGACCCAAAACGGTGATTAATAGCCCATGTAACGGTGATTAATAGCCCATGAAACAGGCCAGAATCGGCCAAAAGTGCGAGGACTGATGACCGTCACGTAAATGCACCCTGGGGTTCGTCAATTGTGGAAATCACTTCGGGGACCCAAAACGGTGATTAATAGCCCATGAAACAACCCAAAATCTGACAAAACTGCGAGTGTTGATGACCGGCACGTAAATGCACCCTGGGGTTCGTCAATGGTGGAAATCACTCTGGGGACCCAAAACGGTGATTAATAGCTCATGAAACAGGCCAGAATCGGCCAAAACTGCGAGTGTTGATAACCGGCACGTAAATGCACCCTGGGTTCTTCAATGATGGAAATCACTCTGGGGATCCAAAACGGTGATTAATAGCCCATGTAACTGTGATTAATAGCCCATGAAACAGGCCAGAATCGGCCAAAATAGCGAGTGTTGATGACCGGCACGTAAATGCACCCTGGGGTTCGTCAATGGTGGAAATCACTCCGGGGACCCAAAACGGTGATTAATAGCCCATGAAACAGGCCAGAATCGGCCAAAACTGCGAGTGTTGATGACCGGCACGTAAATGCACCCTGGGTTCGTCAATGGTGGAAATCACTCCGGGGACCCAAAACGGTGATTAATAGCCCATGAAACAGGCCAGAATCGGCCAAAAGTGCGAGGACTGATGACCGTTACGTAAATGCACCCCGGGGTTCGTCAATTGTGGAAATCACTCCGGGGACCCAAAACGGTGATTAATACCCATGAAACAGGCCAGAATCGGCCAAAACTGCGAGTGTTGATGACCGGCTCGTAAATGCACCCTGGGGTTCGTCAATGGTGGAAATCACTCTGGGGACCAAAAACGGTGATTAATAGCCCATGACACAGGTCAGAATCGGCCAAAACTGCGAGTGTTGATGACCGGCACGTAAATGCACCCTGGGGTTCGTCAATGGTGGAAATCACTCCGGGGACCCAAAACGGTGATTAATAGCCCATGAAACAGGCCAGAATCGGCCAAAAGTGCGAGGACTGATGACCGTTACGTAAATGCACCCCGGGGTTCGTCAATTGTGGAAATCACTCCGGGGACCCAAAACGGTGATTAATAGCCCATGTAACTATGATTAATAACCCATGAAACAGGCCAGAATCGGCCAAAATTGCGAGTGTTGATGACCGGCACGTAAATGCACCCTGGGGTTCGTCAATGGTGGAAATCACTCCGGGGACCCAAAACGGTGATTAATAGCCCATGAAACAGGCCAGAATCGGCCAAAACTGCGAGTGTTGATGACCGGCACATAAATGCACCCTAGGGTTCGTCAATGGTGGAAATCACTCCGGGGACCCAAAACGGTGATTAATACCCATGAAACAGGCCAGAATCGGCCAAAACTGCGAGTGTTGATGACCGGCACGTAAATGCACCCTAGGGTTCGTCAATGGTGGAAATCACTCCGGGGACCCAAAACGGTGATTAATAGCCCATGTAACTGTGATTAATAGCCCATGAAACAGGCCAGAATCGGCCAAAATTGCGAGTGTTGATGACCGGCACGTAAATGCACCCTGGGGTTCGTCAATGGTGGAAATCACTCTGGGGACCCAAAACGGTGATTAATAGCCCATGAAACAGGCCAGAATCGGCCAAAACTGCGAGTGTTGATGACCGGCACGTAAATGCACCCTAGGGTTCGCCAATGGTGGAAATCACTCCGGGGACCCAAAACGGTGATTAATAGCCCATGTAACGGTGATTAATAGCCCATGAAACAGGCCAGAATCGGCCAAAAGTGCGAGGACTGATGACCGTCACGTAAATGCACCCTGGGTTCGTCAATTATGGAAATCACTTCGGGGACCCAAAACGGTGATTGATAGCCCATGAAACAACCCAGAATCTGCCAAAACTGCGAGTGTTGATGACCGGCACGTAAATGCACCCTGGGGTTCGTCAATGGTGGAAATCACTCTGGGGACCCAAAACGGTGATTAATAGCCCATGAAACAGGCCAGAATCGGCCAAAACTGCGAGTGTTGATGACCGGCACGTAAATGCACCCTGGGGTTCGTCAATGGTGGAAATCACTCCGGGGACCCAAAACGGTGATTAATAGCCCATGTAACGGTGATTAATAGCCCATGAAACAGGCCATAATCGGCCAAAAGTGCGAGGACTGATGACCGTTACGTAAATGCACCCTGGGGTTCTTCAATTGTGGAAATCACTCCGGGGACCCAAAACGGTGATTAATAGCCCATGTAACTATGATTAATAACCCATGAAACAGGCCAGAATCGGCCAAAATTGCGAGTGTTGATGACCGGCACGTAAATGCACCCTGGGGTTCGTCAATTGTGGAAATCACTCCGGGGACCCAAAACGGTGATTAATAGCTCATGAAACAGGCCAGAATCGGTCAAAACTGCGTGTGTTGATAACCGGCACGTAAATGCACCCTGGGTTCTTCAATGATGGAAATCACTCTGGGGATCCAAAACGGTGATTAATAGCCCATGTAACTGTGATTAATAGCCCATGTAACTGTGATTAATAGCCCATGAAACAGGCCAGAATCGGCCAAAATTGCGAGTGTTGATGACCGGCACGTAAATGCACCCTGGGGTTCGTCAATGGTGGAAATCACTCTGGGGACCCAAAACGGTGATTAATAGCCCATGTAACTATGATTAATAGCCCATGTAACGGTGATTAATAGCCCATGAAACAACCCAGAATCTGCCAAAAGTGCGAGGACTGATGACCGTCACGTAAATGCACCCTGGGGTTCGTCAATTGTGGAAATCACTTCGGGGACCCAAAACGGTGATTAATAGCCCATGAAACAACCCAAAATCTGACAAAACTGCGAGTGTTGATGACCGGCATGTAAATGCACCCTGGGGTTCGTCAATGGTGGAAATCACTCTGGGGACCCAAAACGGTGATTAATAGCTCATGAAACAGGCCAGAATCGGCCAAAACTGCGAGTGTTGATAACCGGCACGTAAATGCACCCTGGGTTCTTCAATGATGGAAATCACTCTGGGGATCCAAAACGGTGATTAATAGCCCATGTAACTGTGATTAATAGCCCATGAAACAGGCCAGAATCGGCCAAAATAGCGAGTGTTGATGACCGGCACGTAAATGCACCCTGGGGTTCGTCAATGGTGGAAATCACTCCGGGGACCCAAAACGGTGATTAATAGCCCATGAAACAGGCCAGAATCGGCCAAAACTGCGAGTGTTGATGACCGGCACGTAAATGCACCCTGGGTTCGTCAATGGTGGAAATCACTCCGGGGACCCAAAACGGTGATTAATAGCCCATGAAACAGGCCAGAATCGGCCAAAAGTGCGAGGACTGATGACCGTTACGTAAATGCACCCCGAGGTTCGTCAATTGTGGAAATCACTCCGGGGACCCAAAACGGTGATTAATACCCATGAAACAGGCCAGAATCGGCCAAAACTGCGAGTGTTGATGACCGGCTCGTAAATGCACCCTGGGGTTCGTCAATGGTGGAAATCACTCTGGGGACCAAAAACGGTGATTAATAGCCCATGACACAGGTCAGAATCGGCCAAAACTGCGAGTGTTGATGACCGGCACGTAAATGCACCCTGGGGTTCGTCAATGGTGGAAATCACTCCGGGGACCCAAAACGGTGATTAATAGCCCATGAAACAGGCCAAAATCGGCCAAAAGTGCGAGGACTGATGACCGTTACGTAAATGCACCCCGGGGTTCGTCAATTGTGGAAATCACTCCGGGGACCCAAAACGGTGATTAATAGCCCATGTAACTATGATTAATAACCCATGAAACAGGCCAGAATCGGCCAAAATTGCGAGTGTTGATGACCGGCACGTAAATGCACCCTGGGGTTCGTCAATGGTGGAAATCACTCCGGGGACCCAAAACGGTGATTAATAGCCCATGAAACAGGCCAGAATCGGCCAAAACTGCGAGTGTTGATGACCGGCACATAAATGCACCCTAGGGTTCGTCAATGGTGGAAATCACTCCGGGGACCCAAAACGGTGATTAATACCCATGAAACAGGCCAGAATCGGCCAAAACTGCGAGTGTTGATGACCGGCACGTAAATGCACCCTAGGGTTCGTCAATGGTGGAAATCACTCCGGGGACCCAAAACGGTGATTAATAGCCCATGTAACTGTGATTAATAGCCCATGAAACAGGCCAGAATCGGCCAAAATTGCGAGTGTTGATGACCGGCACGTAAATGCACCCTGGGGTTCGTCAATGGTGGAAATCACTCTGGGGACCCAAAACGGTGATTAATAGCCCATGAAACAGGCCAGAATCGGCCAAAACTGCGAGTGTTGATGACCGGCACGTAAATGCACCCTAGGGTTCGCCAATGGTGGAAATCACTCCGGGGACCCAAAACGGTGATTAATAGCCCATGTAACGGTGATTAATAGCCCATGAAACAGGCCAGAATCGGCCAAAAGTGCGAGGACTGATGACCGTCACGTAAATGCACCCTGGGTTCGTCAATTATGGAAATCACTTCGGGGACCCAAAACGGTGATTGATAGCCCATGAAACAACCCAGAATCTGCCAAAACTGCGAGTGTTGATGACCGGCACGTAAATGCACCCTGGGGTTCGTCAATGGTGGAAATCACTCTGGGGACCCAAAACGGTGATTAATAGCCCATGAAACAGGCCAGAATCGGCCAAAACTGCGAGTGTTGATGACCGGCACGTAAATGCACCCTGGGGTTCGTCAATGGTGGAAATCACTCCGGGGACCCAAAACGGTGATTAATAGCCCATGTAACGGTGATTAATAGCCCATGAAACAGGCCATAATCGGCCAAAAGTGCGAGGACTGATGACCGTTACGTAAATGCACCCTGGGGTTCTTCAATTGTGGAAATCACTCCGGGGACCCAAAACGGTGATTAATAGCCCATGTAACTATGATTAATAACCCATGAAACAGGCCAGAATCGGCCAAAATTGCGAGTGTTGATGACCGGCACGTAAATGCACCCTGGGGTTCGTCAATTGTGGAAATCACTCCGGGGACCCAAAACGGTGATTAATAGCTCATGAAACAGGCCAGAATCGGTCAAAACTGCGTGTGTTGATAACCGGCACGTAAATGCACCCTGGGTTCTTCAATGATGGAAATCACTCTGGGGATCCAAAACGGTGATTAATAGCCCATGTAACTGTGATTAATAGCCCATGTAACTGTGATTAATAGCCCATGAAACAGGCCAGAATCGGCCAAAATTGCGAGTGTTGATGACCGGCACGTAAATGCACCCTGGGGTTCGTCAATGGTGGAAATCACTCTGGGGACCCAAAACGGTGATTAATAGCCCATGTAACTATGATTAATAGCCCATGTAACGGTGATTAATAGCCCATGAAACAACCCAGAATCTGCCAAAAGTGCGAGGACTGATGACCGTCACGTAAATGCACCCTGGGGTTCGTCAATTGTGGAAATCACTTCGGGGACCCAAAACGGTGATTAATAGCCCATGAAACAACCCAAAATCTGACAAAACTGCGAGTGTTGATGACCGGCACGTAAATGCACCCTGGGGTTCGTCAATGGTGGAAATCACTCTGGGGACCCAAAACGGTGATTAATAGCTCATGAAACAGGCCAGAATCGGCCAAAACTGCGAGTGTTGATAACCGGCACGTAAATGCACCCTGGGTTCTTCAATGATGGAAATCACTCTGGGGATCCAAAACGGTGATTAATAGCCCATGTAACTGTGATTAATAGCCCATGAAACAGGCCAGAATCGGCCAAAATAGCGAGTGTTGATGACCGGCACGTAAATGCACCCTGGGGTTCGTCAATGGTGGAAATCACTCCGGGGACCCAAAACGGTGATTAATAGCCCATGAAACAGGCCAGAATCGGCCAAAACTGCGAGTGTTGATGACCGGCACGTAAATGCACCCTGGGTTCGTCAATGGTGGAAATCACTCCGGGGACCCAAAACGGTGATTAATAGCCCATGAAACAGGCCAGAATCGGCCAAAAGTGCGAGGACTGATGACCGTTACGTAAATGCACCCCGGGGTTCGTCAATTGTGGAAATCACTCCGGGGACCCAAAACGGTGATTAATACCCATGAAATAGGCCAGAATCGGCCAAAACTGCGAGTGTTGATGACCGGCTCGTAAATGCACCCTGGGGTTCGTCAATGGTGGAAATCACTCTGGGGACCAAAAACGGTGATTAATAGCCCATGACACAGGTCAGAATCGGCCAAAACTGCGAGTGTTGATGACCGGCACGTAAATGCACCCTGGGGTTCGTCAATGGTGGAAATCACTCCGGGGACCCAAAACGGTGATTAATAGCCCATGAAACAGGCCAAAATCGGCCAAAAGTGCGAGGACTGATGACCGTTACGTAAATGCACCCCGGGGTTCGTCAATTGTGGAAATCACTCCGGGGACCCAAAACGGTGATTAATAGCCCATGTAACTATGATTAATAACCCATGAAACAGGCCAGAATCGGCCAAAATTGCGAGTGTTGATGACCGGCACGTAAATGCACCCTGGGGTTCGTCAATGGTGGAAATCACTCCGGGGACCCAAAACGGTGATTAATAGCCCATGAAACAGGCCAGAATCGGCCAAAACTGCGAGTGTTGATGACCGGCACATAAATGCACCCTAGGGTTCGTCAATGGTGGAAATCACTCCGGGGACCCAAAACGGTGATTAATACCCAGGAAACAGGCCAGAATCGGCCAAAACTGCGAGTGTTGATGACCGGCACGTAAATGCACCCTAGGGTTCGTCAATGGTGGAAATCACTCCGGGGACCCAAAACGGTGATTAATAGCCCATGTAACTGTGATTAATAGCCCATGAAACAGGCCAGAATCGGCCAAAATTGCGAGTGTTGATGACCGGCACGTAAATGCACCCTGGGGTTCGTCAATGGTGGAAATCACTCTGGGGACCCAAAACGGTGATTAATAGCCCATGAAACAGGCCAGAATCGGCCAAAACTGCGAGTGTTGATGACCGGCACGTAAATGCACCCTAGGGTTCGCCAATGGTGGAAATCACTCCGGGGACCCAAAACGGTGATTAATAGCCCATGTAACGGTGATTAATAGCCCATGAAACAGGCCAGAATCGGCCAAAAGTGCGAGGACTGATGACCGTCACGTAAATGCACCCTGGGTTCGTCAATTATGGAAATCACTTCGGGGACCCAAAACGGTGATTGATAGCCCATGAAACAACCCAGAATCTGCCAAAACTGCGAGTGTTGATGACCGGCACGTAAATGCACCCTGGGGTTCGTCAATGGTGGAAATCACTCTGGGGACCCAAAACGGTGATTAATAGCCCATGAAACAGGCCAGAATCGGCCAAAACTGCGAGTGTTGATGACCGGCACGTAAATGCACCCTGGGGTTCGTCAATGGTGGAAATCACTCCGGGGACCCAAAACGGTGATTAATAGCCCATGTAACGGTGATTAATAGCCCATGAAACAGGCCATAATCGGCCAAAAGTGCGAGGACTGATGACCGTTACGTAAATGCACCCTGGGGTTCTTCAATTGTGGAAATCACTCCGGGGACCCAAAACGGTGATTAATAGCCCATGTAACTATGATTAATAACCCATGAAACAGGCCAGAATCGGCCAAAATTGCGAGTGTTGATGACCGGCACGTAAATGCACCCTGGGGTTCGTCAATTGTGGAAATCACTCCGGGGACCCAAAACGGTGATTAATAGCTCATGAAACAGGCCAGAATCGGTCAAAACTGCGTGTGTTGATAACCGGCACGTAAATGCACCCTGGGTTCTTCAATGATGGAAATCACTCTGGGGATCCAAAACGGTGATTAATAGCCCATGTAACTGTGATTAATAGCCCATGAAACAGGCCAGAATCGGCCAAAATTGCGAGTGTTGATGACCGGCACGTAAATGCACCCTGGGGTTCGTCAATGGTGGAAATCACTCTGGGGACCCAAAACGGTGATTAATAGCCCATGAAACAGGCCAGAATCGGCCAAAACTGCGAGTGTTGATGACCGGCACGTAAATGCACCCTAGGGTTCGCCAATGGTGGAAATCACTCCGGGGACCCAAAACGGTGATTAATAGCCCATGTAACGGTGATTAATAGCCCATGAAACAGGCCAGAATCGGCCAAAAGTGCGAGGACTGATGACCGTCACGTAAATGCACCCTGGGTTCGTCAATTATGGAAATCACTTCGGGGACCCAAAACGGTGATTGATAGCCCATGAAACAACCCAGAATCTGCCAAAACTGCGAGTGTTGATGACCGGCACGTAAATGCACCCTGGGGTTCGTCAATGGTGGAAATCACTCTGGGGACCCAAAACGGTGATTAATAGCCCATGAAACAACCCAAAATCTGACAAAACTGCGAGTGTTGATGACCGGCACGTAAATGCACCCTGGGGTTCGTCAATGGTGGAAATCACTCTGGGGACCCAAAACGGTGATTAATAGCTCATGAAACAGGCCAGAATCGGTCAAAACTGCGTGTGTTGATAACCGGCACGTAAATGCACCCTGGGTTCGTCAATGGTGGAAATCACTCCGGGGACCCAAAACGGTGATTAATAGCCCATGAAACAGGCCAGAATCGGCCAAAACTGCGAGTGTTGATGACCGGCACATAAATGCACCCTGGGTTCGTCAATGGTGGACATCACTACGGGGACCCAAAACGGTGATTAATAGCCCATGTAACGGTGATTAATAGCCCATGAAACAGGCCAGAATCGGCCAAAAGTGCGAGGACTGATGACCGTCACGTAAATGCACCCTGGGGTTCGTCAATTGTGGAAATCACTTCGGGGACCCAAAACGGTGATTAATAGCCCATGAAACAACCCAAAATCTGACAAAACTGCGAGTGTTGATGACCGGCACGTAAATGCACCCTGGGGTTCGTCAATGGTGGAAATCACTCTGGGGACCCAAAACGGTGATTAATAGCTCATGAAACAGGCCAGAATCGGCCAAAACTGCGAGTGTTGATAACCGGCACGTAAATGCACCCTGGGTTCTTCAATGATGGAAATCACTCTGGGGATCCAAAACGGTGATTAATAGCCCATGTAACTGTGATTAATAGCCCATGAAACAGGCCAGAATCGGCCAAAATAGCGAGTGTTGATGACCGGCACGTAAATGCACCCTGGGGTTCGTCAATGGTGGAAATCAATCCGGGGAACCAAAACGGTGATTAATAGCCCATGAAACAGGCCAGAATCGGCCAAAACTGCGAGTGTTGATGACCGGCACGTAAATGCACCCTGGGTTCGTCAATGGTGGAAATCACTCCGGGGACCCAAAACGGTGATTAATAGCCCATGAAACAGGCCAGAATCGGCCAAAAGTGCGAGGACTGATGACCGTTACGTAAATGCACCCCGGGGTTCGTCAATTGTGGAAATCACTCCGGGGACACAAAACGGTGATTAATACCCATGAAACAGGCCAGAATCGGCCAAAACTGCGAGTGTTGATGACCGGCTCGTAAATGCACCCTGGGGTTCGTCAATGGTGGAAATCACTCTGGGGACCAAAAACGGTGATTAATAGCCCATGACACAGGTCAGAATCGGCCAAAACTGCGAGTGTTGATGACCGGCACGTAAATGCACCCTGGGGTTCGTCAATGGTGGAAATCACTCCGGGGACCCAAAACGGTGATTAATAGCCCATGAAACAGGCCAGAATCGGCCAAAAGTGCGAGGACTGATGACCGTTACGTAAATGCACCCCGGGGTTCGTCAATTGTGGAAATCACTCCGGGGACCCAAAACGGTGATTAATAGCCCATGTAACTATGATTAATAACCCATGAAACAGGCCAGAATCGGCCAAAATTGCGAGTGTTGATGACCGGCACGTAAATGCACCCTGGGGTTCGTCAATGGTGGAAATCACTCCGGGGACCCAAAACGGTGATTAATAGCCCATGTAACGGTGATTAATAGCCCATGAAACAGGCCATAATCGGCCAAAAGTGCGAGGACTGATGACCGTTACGTAAATGCACCCTGGGGTTCTTCAATTGTGGAAATCACTCCGGGGACCCAAAACGGTGATTAATAGCCCATGTAACTATGATTAATAACCCATGAAACAGGCCAGAATCGGCCAAAATTGCGAGTGTTGATGACCGGCACGTAAATGCACCCTGGGGTTCGTCAATTGTGGAAATCACTCCGGGGACCCAAAACGGTGATTAATAGCTCATGAAACAGGCCAGAATCGGTCAAAACTGCGTGTGTTGATAACCGGCACGTAAATGCACCCTGGGTTCTTCAATGATGGAAATCACTCTGGGGATCCAAAACGGTGATTAATAGCCCATGTAACTGTGATTAATAGCCCATGAAACAGGCCAGAATCGGCCAAAATTGCGAGTGTTGATGACCGGCACGTAAATGCACCCTGGGGTTCGTCAATGGTGGAAATCACTCTGGGGACCCAAAACGGTGATTAATAGCCCATGAAACAGGCCAGAATCGGCCAAAACTGCGAGTGTTGATGACCGGCACGTAAATGCACCCTAGGGTTCGCCAATGGTGGAAATCACTCCGGGGACCCAAAACGGTGATTAATAGCCCATGTAACGGTGATTAATAGCCCATGAAACAGGCCAGAATCGGCCAAAAGTGCGAGGACTGATGACCGTCACGTAAATGCACCCTGGGTTCGTCAATTATGGAAATCACTTCGGGGACCCAAAACGGTGATTGATAGCCCATGAAACAACCCAGAATCTGCCAAAACTGCGAGTGTTGATGACCGGCACGTAAATGCACCCTGGGGTTCGTCAATGGTGGAAATCACTCTGGGGACCCAAAACGGTGATTAATAGCCCATGAAACAACCCAAAATCTGACAAAACTGCGAGTGTTGATGACCGGCACGTAAATGCACCCTGGGGTTCGTCAATGGTGGAAATCACTCTGGGGACCCAAAACGGTGATTAATAGCTCATGAAACAGGCCAGAATCGGTCAAAACTGCGTGTGTTGATAACCGGCACGTAAATGCACCCTGGGTTCGTCAATGGTGGAAATCACTCCGGGGACCCAAAACGGTGATTAATAGCCCATGAAACAGGCCAGAATCGGCCAAAACTGCGAGTGTTGATGACCGGCACATAAATGCACCCTGGGTTCGTCAATGGTGGACATCACTACGGGGACCCAAAACGGTGATTAATAGCCCATGTAACGGTGATTAATAGCCCATGAAACAGGCCAGAATCGGCCAAAAGTGCGAGGACTGATGACCGTCACGTCAATGCACCCTGGGGTTCGTCAATTGTGGAAATCACTTCGGGGACCCAAAACGGTGATTAATAGCCCATGAAACAACCCAAAATCTGACAAAACTGCGAGTGTTGATGACCGGCACGTAAATGCACCCTGGGGTTCGTCAATGGTGGAAATCACTCTGGGGACCCAAAACGGTGATTAATAGCTCATGAAACAGGCCAGAATCGGCCAAAACTGCGAGTGTTGATAACCGGCACGTAAATGCACCCTGGGTTCTTCAATGATGGAAATCACTCTGGGGATCCAAAACGGTGATTAATAGCCCATGTAACTGTGATTAATAGCCCATGAAACAGGCCAGAATCGGCCAAAATAGCGAGTGTTGATGACCGGCACGTAAATGCACCCTGGGGTTCGTCAATGGTGGAAATCACTCCGGGGAACCAAAACGGTGATTAATAGCCCATGAAACAGGCCAGAATCGGCCAAAACTGCGAGTGTTGATGACCGGCACGTAAATGCACCCTGGGTTCGTCAATGGTGGAAATCACTCCGGGGACCCAAAACGGTGATTAATAGCCCATGAAACAGGCCAGAATCGGCCAAAAGTGCGAGGACTGATGACCGTTACGTAAATGCACCCCGGGGTTCGTCAATTGTGGAAATCACTCCGGGGACCCAAAACGGTGATTAATAGCCCATGTAACTATGATTAATAACCCATGAAACAGGCCAGAATCGGCCAAAATTGCGAGTGTTGATGACCGACACGTAAATGCACCCTGGGGTTCGTCAATGGTGGAAATCACTCCGGGGACCCAAAACGGTGATTAATAGCCCATGTAACGGTGATTAATAGCCCATGAAACAGGCCATAATCGGCCAAAAGTGCGAGGACTGATGACCGTTACGTAAATGCACCCTGGGGTTCTTCAATTGTGGAAATCACTCCGGGGACCCAAAACGGTGATTAATAGCCCATGTAACTATGATTAATAACCCATGAAACAGGCCAGAATCGGCCAAAATTGCGAGTGTTGATGACCGGCACGTAAATGCACCCTGGGGTTCGTCAATTGTGGAAATCACTCCGGGGACCCAAAACGGTGATTAATAGCTCATGAAACAGGCCAGAATCGGTCAAAACTGCGTGTGTTGATAACCGGCACGTAAATGCACCCTGGGTTCTTCAATGATGGAAATCACTCTGGGGATCCAAAACGGTGATTAATAGCCCATGTAACTGTGATTAATAGCCCATGAAACAGGCCAGAATCGGCCAAAATTGCGAGTGTTGATGACCGGCACGTAAATGCACCCTGGGGTTCGTCAATGGTGGAAATCACTCTGGGGACCCAAAACGGTGATTAATAGCCCATGAAACAGGCCAGAATCGGCCAAAACTGCGAGTGTTGATGACCGGCACGTAAATGCACCCTAGGGTTCGCCAATGGTGGAAATCACTCCGGGGACCCAAAACGGTGATTAATAGCCCATGTAACGGTGATTAATAGCCCATGAAACAGGCCAGAATCGGCCAAAAGTGCGAGGACTGATGACCGTTACGTAAATGCACCCCGGGGTTCGTCAATTGTGGAAATCACTCCGGGGACACAAAACGGTGATTAATACCCATGAAACAGGCCAGAATCGGCCAAAACTGCGAGTGTTGATGACCGGCTCGTAAATGCACCCTGGGGTTCGTCAATGGTGGAAATCACTCTGGGGACCAAAAACGGTGATTAATAGCCCATGACACAGGTCAGAATCGGCCAAAACTGCGAGTGTTGATGACCGGCACGTAAATGCACCCTGGGGTTCGTCAATGGTGGAAATCACTCCGGGGACCCAAAACGGTGATTAATAGCCCATGAAACAGGCCAGAATCGGCCAAAAGTGCGAGGACTGATGACCGTTACGTAAATGCACCCCGGGGTTCGTCAATTGTGGAAATCACTCCGGGGACCCAAAACGGTGATTAATAGCCCATGTAACTATGATTAATAACCCATGAAACAGGCCAGAATCGGCCAAAATTGCGAGTGTTGATGAGCGGCACGTAAATGCACCCTGGGGTTCGTCAATGGTGGAAATCACTCCGGGGACCCAAAACGGTGATTAATAGCCCATGAAACAGGCCAGAATCGGCCAAAACTGCGAGTGTTGATGACCGGCACATAAATGCACCCTAGGGTTCGTCAATGGTGGAAATCACTCCGGGGACCCAAAACGGTGATTAATACCCATGAAACAGGCCAGAATCGGCCAAAACTGCGAGTGTTGATGACCGGCACGTAAATGCACCCTAGGGTTCGTCAATGGTGGAAATCACTCCGGGGACCCAAAACGGTGATTAATAGCCCATGTAACTGTGATTAATAGCCCATGAAACAGGCCAGAATCGGCCAAAATTGCGAGTGTTGATGACCGGCACGTAAATGCACCCTGGGGTTCGTCAATGGTGGAAATCACTCTGGGGACCCAAAACGGTGATTAATAGCCCATGAAACAGGCCAGAATCGGCCAAAACTGCGAGTGTTGATGACCGGCACGTAAATGCACCCTAGGGTTCGCCAATGGTGGAAATCACTCCGGGGACCCAAAACGGTGATTAATAGCCCATGTAACGGTGATTAATAGCCCATGAAACAGGCCAGAATCGGCCAAAAGTGCGAGGACTGATGACCGTCACGTAAATGCACCCTGGGTTCGTCAATTATGGAAATCACTTCGGGGACCCAAAACGGTGATTGATAGCCCATGAAACAACCCAGAATCTGCCAAAACTGCGAGTGTTGATGACCGGCACGTAAATGCACCCTGGGGTTCGTCAATGGTGGAAATCACTCTGGGGACCCAAAACGGTGATTAATAGCCCATGAAACAGGCCAGAATCGGCCAAAACTGCGAGTGTTGATGACCGGCACGTAAATGCACCCTGGGGTTCGTCAATGGTGGAAATCACTCCGGGGACCCAAAACGGTGATTAATAGCCCATGTAACGGTGATTAATAGCCCATGAAACAGGCCATAATCGGCCAAAAGTGCGAGGACTGATGACCGTTACGTAAATGCACCCTGGGGTTCTTCAATTGTGGAAATCACTCCGGGGACCCAAAACGGTGATTAATAGCCCATGTAACTATGATTAATAACCCATGAAACAGGCCAGAATCGGCCAAAATTGCGAGTGTTGATGACCGGCACGTAAATGCACCCTGGGGTTCGTCAATTGTGGAAATCACTCCGGGGACCCAAAACGGTGATTAATAGCTCATGAAACAGGCCAGAATCGGTCAAAACTGCGTGTGTTGATAACCGGCACGTAAATGCACCCTGGGTTCTTCAATGATGGAAATCACTCTGGGGATCCAAAACGGTGATTAATAGCCCATGTAACTGTGATTAATAGCCCATGTAACTGTGATTAATAGCCCATGAAACAGGCCAGAATCGGCCAAAATTGCGAGTGTTGATGACCGGCACGTAAATGCACCCTGGGGTTCGTCAATGGTGGAAATCACTCTGGGGACCCAAAACGGTGATTAATAGCCCATGTAACTATGATTAATAGCCCATGTAACGGTGATTAATAGCCCATGAAACAACCCAGAATCTGCCAAAAGTGCGAGGACTGATGACCGTCACGTAAATGCACCCTGGGGTTCGTCAATTGTGGAAATCACTTCGGGGACCCAAAACGGTGATTAATAGCCCATGAAACAACCCAAAATCTGACAAAACTGCGAGTGTTGATGACCGGCACGTAAATGCACCCTGGGGTTCGTCAATGGTGGAAATCACTCTGGGGACCCAAAACGGTGATTAATAGCTCATGAAACAGGCCAGAATCGGCCAAAACTGCGAGTGTTGATAACCGGCACGTAAATGCACCCTGGGTTCTTCAATGATGGAAATCACTCTGGGGATCCAAAACGGTGATTAATAGCCCATGTAACTGTGATTAATAGCCCATGAAACAGGCCAGAATCGGCCAAAATAGCGAGTGTTGATGACCGGCACGTAAATGCACCCTGGGGTTCGTCAATGGTGGAAATCACTCCGGGGACCCAAAACGGTGATTAATAGCCCATGAAACAGGCCAGAATCGGCCAAAACTGCGAGTGTTGATGACCGGCACGTAAATGCACCCTGGGTTCGTCAATGGTGGAAATCACTCCGGGGACCCAAAACGGTGATTAATAGCCCATGAAACAGGCCAGAATCGGCCAAAAGTGCGAGGACTGATGACCGTTACGTAAATGCACCCCGGGGTTCGTCAATTGTGGAAATCACTCCGGGGACCCAAAACGGTGATTAATACCCATGAAATAGGCCAGAATCGGCCAAAACTGCGAGTGTTGATGACCGGCTCGTAAATGCACCCTGGGGTTCGTCAATGGTGGAAATCACTCTGGGGACCAAAAACGGTGATTAATAGCCCATGACACAGGTCAGAATCGGCCAAAACTGCGAGTGTTGATGACCGGCACGTAAATGCACCCTGGGGTTCGTCAATGGTGGAAATCACTCCGGGGACCCAAAACGGTGATTAATAGCCCATGAAACAGGCCAAAATCGGCCAAAAGTGCGAGGACTGATGACCGTTACGTAAATGCACCCCGGGGTTCGTCAATTGTGGAAATCACTCCGGGGACCCAAAACGGTGATTAATAGCCCATGTAACTATGATTAATAACCCATGAAACAGGCCAGAATCGGCCAAAATTGCGAGTGTTGATGACCGGCACGTAAATGCACCCTGGGGTTCGTCAATGGTGGAAATCACTCCGGGGACCCAAAACGGTGATTAATAGCCCATGAAACAGGCCAGAATCGGCCAAAACTGCGAGTGTTGATGACCGGCACATAAATGCACCCTAGGGTTCGTCAATGGTGGAAATCACTCCGGGGACCCAAAACGGTGATTAATACCCAGGAAACAGGCCAGAATCGGCCAAAACTGCGAGTGTTGATGACCGGCACGTAAATGCACCCTAGGGTTCGTCAATGGTGGAAATCACTCCGGGGACCCAAAACGGTGATTAATAGCCCATGTAACTGTGATTAATAGCCCATGAAACAGGCCAGAATCGGCCAAAATTGCGAGTGTTGATGACCGGCACGTAAATGCACCCTGGGGTTCGTCAATGGTGGAAATCACTCTGGGGACCCAAAACGGTGATTAATAGCCCATGAAACAGGCCAGAATCGGCCAAAATTGCGAGTGTTGATGACCGGCACGTAAATGCACCCTGGGGTTCGTCAATGGTGGAAATCACTCTGGGGACCCAAAACGGTGATTAATAGCCCATGAAACAGGCCAGAATCGGCCAAAACTGCGAGTGTTGATGACCGGCACGTAAATGCACCCTAGGGTTCGCCAATGGTGGAAATCACTCCGGGGACCCAAAACGGTGATTAATAGCCCATGTAACGGTGATTAATAGCCCATGAAACAGGCCAGAATCGGCCAAAAGTGCGAGGACTGATGACCGTCACGTAAATGCACCCTGGGTTCGTCAATTATGGAAATCACTTCGGGGACCCAAAACGGTGATTGATAGCCCATGAAACAACCCAGAATCTGCCAAAACTGCGAGTGTTGATGACCGGCACGTAAATGCACCCTGGGGTTCGTCAATGGTGGAAATCACTCTGGGGACCCAAAACGGTGATTAATAGCCCATGAAACAGGCCAGAATCGGCCAAAACTGCGAGTGTTGATGACCGGCACGTAAATGCACCCTGGGGTTCGTCAATGGTGGAAATCACTCCGGGGACCCAAAACGGTGATTAATAGCCCATGTAACGGTGATTAATAGCCCATGAAACAGGCCATAATCGGCCAAAAGTGCGAGGACTGATGACCGTTACGTAAATGCACCCTGGGGTTCTTCAATTGTGGAAATCACTCCGGGGACCCAAAACGGTGATTAATAGCCCATGTAACTATGATTAATAACCCATGAAACAGGCCAGAATCGGCCAAAATTGCGAGTGTTGATGACCGGCACGTAAATGCACCCTGGGGTTCGTCAATTGTGGAAATCACTCCGGGGACCCAAAACGGTGATTAATAGCTCATGAAACAGGCCAGAATCGGTCAAAACTGCGTGTGTTGATAACCGGCACGTAAATGCACCCTGGGTTCTTCAATGATGGAAATCACTCTGGGGATCCAAAACGGTGATTAATAGCCCATGTAACTGTGATTAATAGCCCATGTAACTGTGATTAATAGCCCATGAAACAGGCCAGAATCGGCCAAAATTGCGAGTGTTGATGACCGGCACGTAAATGCACCCTGGGGTTCGTCAATGGTGGAAATCACTCTGGGGACCCAAAACGGTGATTAATAGCCCATGTAACTATGATTAATAACCCATGAAACAGGCCAGAATCGGCCAAAATTGCGAGTGTTGATGACCGGCACGTAAATGCACCCTAGGGTTCGCCAATGGTGGAAATCACTCCGGGGACCCAAAACGGTGATTAATAGCCCATGTAACGGTGATTAATAGCCCATGAAACAGGCCAGAATCGGCCAAAAGTGCGAGGACTGATGACCGTCACGTAAATGCACCCTGGGTTCGTCAATTATGGAAATCACTTCGGGGACCCAAAACGGTGATTGATAGCCCATGAAACAACCCAGAATCTGCCAAAACTGCGAGTGTTGATGACCGGCACGTAAATGCACCCTGGGGTTCGTCAATGGTGGAAATCACTCTGGGGACCCAAAACGGTGATTAATAGCCCATGAAACAACCCAAAATCTGACAAAACTGCGAGTGTTGATGACCGGCACGTAAATGCACCCTGGGGTTCGTCAATGGTGGAAATCACTCTGGGGACCCAAAACGGTGATTAATAGCTCATGAAACAGGCCAGAATCGGCCAAAACTGCGAGTGTTGATAACCGGCACGTAAATGCACCCTGGGTTCTTCAATGATGGAAATCACTCTGGGGATCCAAAACGGTGATTAATAGCCCATGTAACTGTGATTAATAGCCCATGAAACAGGCCAGAATCGGCCAAAATAGCGAGTGTTGATGACCGGCACGTAAATGCACCCTGGGGTTCGTCAATGGTGGAAATCACTCCGGGGACCCAAAACGGTGATTAATAGCCCATGAAACAGGCCAGAATCTGCCAAAACTGCGAGTGTTGATGACCGGCACGTAAATGCACCCTGGGTTCGTCAATGGTGGAAATCACTCCGGGGACCCAAAACGGTGATTAATAGCCCATGAAACAGGCCAGAATCGGCCAAAAGTGCGAGGACTGATGACCGTTACGTAAATGCACCCCGGGGTTCGTCAATTGTGGAAATCACTCCGGGGACCCAAAACGGTGATTAATACCCATGAAACAGGCCAGAATCGGCCAAAACTGCGAGTGTTGATGACCGGCTCGTAAATGCACCCTGGGGTTCGTCAATGGTGGAAATCACTCTGGGGACCAAAAACGGTGATTAATAGCCCATGACACAGGTCAGAATCGGCCAAAACTGCGAGTGTTGATGACCGGCACGTAAATGCACCCTGGGGTTCGTCAATGGTGGAAATCACTCCGGGGACCCAAAACGGTGATTAATAGCCCATGAAACAGGCCAGAATCGGCCAAAAGTGCGAGGACTGATGACCGTTACGTAAATGCACCCCGGGGTTCGTCAATTGTGGAAATCACTCCGGGGACCCAAAACGGTGATTAATAGCCCATGTAACTATGATTAATAACCCATGAAACAGGCCAGAATCGGCCAAAATTGCGAGTGTTGATGACCGGCACGTAAATGCACCCTGGGGTTCGTCAATGGTGGAAATCACTCCGGGGACCCAAAACGGTGATTAATAGCCCATGAAACAGGCCAGAATCGGCCAAAACTGCGAGTGTTGATGACCGGCACATAAATGCACCCTAGGGTTCGTCAATGGTGGAAATCACTCCGGGGACCCAAAACGGTGATTAATACCCATGAAACAGGCCAGAATCGGCCAAAACTGCGAGTGTTGATGACCGGCACGTAAATGCACCCTAGGGTTCGTCAATGGTGGAAATCACTCCGGGGACCCAAAACGGTGATTAATAGCCCATGTAACTGTGATTAATAGCCCATGAAACAGGCCAGAATCGGCCAAAATTGCGAGTGTTGATGACCGGCACGTAAATGCACCCTGGGGTTCGTCAATGGTGGAAATCACTCTGGGGACCCAAAACGGTGATTAATAGCCCATGAAACAGGCCAGAATCGGCCAAAACTGCGAGTGTTGATGACCGGCACGTAAATGCACCCTAGGGTTCGCCAATGGTGGAAATCACTCCGGGGACCCAAAACGGTGATTAATAGCCCATGTAACGGTGATTAATAGCCCATGAAACAGGCCAGAATCGGCCAAAAGTGCGAGGACTGATGACCGTCACGTAAATGCACCCTGGGTTCGTCAATTATGGAAATCACTTCGGGGACCCAAAACGGTGATTGATAGCCCATGAAACAACCCAGAATCTGCCAAAACTGCGAGTGTTGATGACCGGCACGTAAATGCACCCTGGGGTTCGTCAATGGTGGAAATCACTCTGGGGACCCAAAACGGTGATTAATAGCCCATGAAACAGGCCAGAATCGGCCAAAACTGCGAGTGTTGATGACCGGCACGTAAATGCACCCTGGGGTTCGTCAATGGTGGAAATCACTCCGGGGACCCAAAACGGTGATTAATAGCCCATGTAACGGTGATTAATAGCCCATGAAACAGGCCATAATCGGCCAAAAGTGCGAGGACTGATGACCGTTACGTAAATGCACCCTGGGGTTCTTCAATTGTGGAAATCACTCCGGGGACCCAAAACGGTGATTAATAGCCCATGTAACTATGATTAATAACCCATGAAACAGGCCAGAATCGGCCAAAATTGCGAGTGTTGATGACCGGCACGTAAATGCACCCTGGGGTTCGTCAATTGTGGAAATCACTCCGGGGACCCAAAACGGTGATTAATAGCTCATGAAACAGGCCAGAATCGGTCAAAACTGCGTGTGTTGATAACCGGCACGTAAATGCACCCTGGGTTCTTCAATGATGGAAATCACTCTGGGGATCCAAAACGGTGATTAATAGCCCATGTAACTGTGATTAATAGCCCATGAAACAGGCCAGAATCGGCCAAAATTGCGAGTGTTGATGACCGGCACGTAAATGCACCCTGGGGTTCGTCAATGGTGGAAATCACTCTGGGGACCCAAAACGGTGATTAATAGCCCATGAAACAGGCCAGAATCGGCCAAAACTGCGAGTGTTGATGACCGGCACGTAAATGCACCCTAGGGTTCGCCAATGGTGGAAATCACTCCGGGGACCCAAAACGGTGATTAATAGCCCATGTAACGGTGATTAATAGCCCATGAAACAGGCCAGAATCGGCCAAAAGTGCGAGGACTGATGACCGTCACGTAAATGCACCCTGGGTTCGTCAATTATGGAAATCACTTCGGGGACCCAAAACGGTGATTGATAGCCCATGAAACAACCCAGAATCTGCCAAAACTGCGAGTGTTGATGACCGGCACGTAAATGCACCCTGGGGTTCGTCAATGGTGGAAATCACTCTGGGGACCCAAAACGGTGATTAATAGCCCATGAAACAGGCCAGAATCGGCCAAAACTGCGAGTGTTGATGACCGGCACGTAAATGCACCCTGGGGTTCGTCAATGGTGGAAATCACTCCGGGGACCCAAAACGGTGATTAATAGCCCATGTAACGGTGATTAATAGCCCATGAAACAGGCCATAATCGGCCAAAAGTGCGAGGACTGATGACCGTTACGTAAATGCACCCTGGGGTTCTTCAATTGTGGAAATCACTCCGGGGACCCAAAACGGTGATTAATAGCCCATGTAACTATGATTAATAACCCATGAAACAGGCCAGAATCGGCCAAAATTGCGAGTGTTGATGACCGGCACGTAAATGCACCCTGGGGTTCGTCAATGGTGGAAATCACTCCGGGGACCCAAAACGGTGATTAATAGCCCATGAAACAGGCCAGAATCGGCCAAAACTGCGAGTGTTGATGACCGGCACATAAATGCACCCTAGGGTTCGTCAATGGTGGAAATCACTCCGGGGACCCAAAACGGTGATTAATACCCATGAAACAGGCCAGAATCGGCCAAAACTGCGAGTGTTGATGACCGGCACGTAAATGCAGCCTGGGGTTCGTCAATGGTGGAAATCACTCCGGGGACCCAAAACGGTGATTAATAGCCCATGTAACGGTGATTAATAGCCCATGAAATAGGCCAGAATCGGCCAAAAGTGCGAGGACTGATGACCGTCACGTAAATGCACCCTGGGTTCGTCAATTGTGGAAATCACTTCGGGGACCCAAAACGGTGATTAATAGCCCATGAAGCAACCTAGAATCTGCCAAAACTGCGAGTGTTGATGACCGGCACGTAAATGCACCCTGGGGTTCGTCAATGGTGGAAATCACTCCGGGGACCCAAAACGATGATTAATAGCTCATGAAACAGGCCAGAATCGGCCAAAACTGCGAGTGTTGATAACCGGCACGTAAATGCACCCTGGGTTCTTCAATGATGGAAATCACTCTGGGGATCCAAAACGGTGATTAATAGCCCATGTAACTGTGATTAATAGCCCATGAAACAGGCCAGAATCGGCCAAAATTGCGAGTGTTGATGACCGGCACGTAAATGCACCCTGGGGTTCGTCAATGGTGGAAATCACTCTGGGGACCCAAAACGGTGATTAATAGCCCATGAAACAGGCCAGAATCGGCCAAAACTGCGAGTGTTGATGACCGGCACGTAAATGCACCCTAGGGTTCGCCAATGGTGGAAATCACTCCGGGGACCCAAAACGGTGATTAATAGCCCATGTAACGGTGATTAATAGCCCATGAAACAGGCCAGAATCGGCCAAAAGTGCGAGGACTGATGACCGTCACGTAAATGCACCCTGGGTTCGTCAATTATGGAAATCACTTCGGGGACCCAAAACGGTGATTGATAGCCCATGAAACAACCCAGAATCTGCCAAAACTGCGAGTGTTGATGACCGGCACGTAAATGCACCCTGGGGTTCGTCAATGGTGGAAATCACTCTGGGGACCCAAAACGGTGATTAATAGCCCATGAAACAGGCCAGAATCGGCCAAAACTGCGAGTGTTGATGACCGGCACGTAAATGCACCCTGGGGTTCGTCAATGGTGGAAATCACTCCGGGGACCCAAAACGGTGATTAATAGCCCATGTAACGGTGATTAATAGCCCATGAAACAGGCCATAATCGGCCAAAAGTGCGAGGACTGATGACCGTTACGTAAATGCACCCTGGGGTTCTTCAATTGTGGAAATCACTCCGGGGACCCAAAACGGTGATTAATAGCCCATGTAACTATGATTAATAACCCATGAAACAGGCCAGAATCGGCCAAAATTGCGAGTGTTGATGACCGGCACGTAAATGCACCCTGGGGTTCGTCAATTGTGGAAATCACTCCGGGGACCCAAAACGGTGATTAATAGCTCATGAAACAGGCCAGAATCGGTCAAAACTGCGTGTGTTGATAACCGGCACGTAAATGCACCCTGGGTTCTTCAATGATGGAAATCACTCTGGGGATCCAAAACGGTGATTAATAGCCCATGTAACTGTGATTAATAGCCCATGAAACAGGCCAGAATCGGCCAAAATTGCGAGTGTTGATGACCGGCACGTAAATGCACCCTGGGGTTCGTCAATGGTGGAAATCACTCTGGGGACCCAAAACGGTGATTAATAGCCCATGAAACAGGCCAGAATCGGCCAAAACTGCGAGTGTTGATGACCGGCACGTAAATGCACCCTAGGGTTCGCCAATGGTGGAAATCACTCCGGGGACCCAAAACGGTGATTAATAGCCCATGTAACGGTGATTAATAGCCCATGAAACAGGCCAGAATCGGCCAAAAGTGCGAGGACTGATGACCGTCACGTAAATGCACCCTGGGTTCGTCAATTATGGAAATCACTTCGGGGACCCAAAACGGTGATTGATAGCCCATGAAACAACCCAGAATCTGCCAAAACTGCGAGTGTTGATGACCGGCACGTAAATGCACCCTGGGGTTCGTCAATGGTGGAAATCACTCTGGGGACCCAAAACGGTGATTAATAGCCCATGAAACAGGCCAGAATCGGCCAAAACTGCGAGTGTTGATGACCGGCACGTAAATGCACCCTGGGGTTCGTCAATGGTGGAAATCACTCCGGGGACCCAAAACGGTGATTAATAGCCCATGTAACGGTGATTAATAGCCCATGAAACAGGCCATAATCGGCCAAAAGTGCGAGGACTGATGACCGTTACGTAAATGCACCCTGGGGTTCTTCAATTGTGGAAATCACTCCGGGGACCCAAAACGGTGATTAATAGCCCATGTAACTATGATTAATAACCCATGAAACAGGCCAGAATCGGCCAAAATTGCGAGTGTTGATGACCGGCACGTAAATGCACCCTGGGGTTCGTCAATGGTGGAAATCACTCCGGGGACCCAAAACGGTGATTAATAGCCCATGAAACAGGCCAGAATCGGCCAAAACTGCGAGTGTTGATGACCGGCACATAAATGCACCCTAGGGTTCGTCAATGGTGGAAATCACTCCGGGGACCCAAAACGGTGATTAATACCCATGAAACAGGCCAGAATCGGCCAAAACTGCGAGTGTTGATGACCGGCACGTAAATGCAGCCTGGGGTTCGTCAATGGTGGAAATCACTCCGGGGACCCAAAACGGTGATTAATAGCCCATGTAACTATGATTAATAACCCATGAAACAGGCCAGAATCGGCCAAAATTGCGAGTGTTGATGACCGGCACGTAAATGCACCCTGGGGTTCGTCAATGGTGGAAATCACTCCGGGGACCCAAAACGGTGATTAATAGCCCATAAAACAGGCCAGAATCGGCCAAAACTGCGAGTGTTGATGACCGGCACGTAAATGCACCCTGGGGTTCGTCAATGGTGGAAATCACTCTGGGGACCCAAAACGGTGATTAATAGCCCATGAAACAGGCCAGAATCGGCCAAAACTGCGAGTGTTGATGACCGGCACGTAAATGCACCCTGGGGTTCGTCAATGGTGGAAATCACTCTGGGGACCCAAAACGGTGATTAATAGCCCATGAAACAGGCCAGAATCGGCCAAAACTGCGAGTGTTGATGACCGGCACGTAAATGCACCCTGGGGTTCGTCAATGGTGGAAATTACTCCGGGGACCCAAAACGGTGATTAATAGCCCATGTAACGGTGATTAATAGCCCATGAAACAGGCCATAATCGGCCAAAAGTGCGAGGACTGATGACCGTTACGTAAATGCACCCTGGGGTTCTTCAATTGTGGAAATCACTCCGGGGACCCAAAACGGTGATTAATAGCCCATGTAACTATGATTAATAACCCATGAAACAGGCCAGAATCGGCCAAAATTGCGAGTGTTGATGACCGGCACGTAAATGCACCCTGGGGTTCGTCAATGGTGGAAATCACTCCGGGGACCCAAAACGGTGATTAATAGCCCATGAAACAGGCCAGAATCGGCCAAAACTGCGAGTGTTGATGACCGGCACATAAATGCACCCTAGGGTTCGTCAATGGTGGAAATCACTCCGGGGACCCAAAACGGTGATTAATACCCATGAAACAGGCCAGAATCGGCCAAAACTGCGAGTGTTGATGACCGGCACGTAAATGCAGCCTGGGGTTCGTCAATGGTGGAAATCACTCCGGGGACCCAAAACGGTGATTAATAGCCCATGTAACGGTGATTAATAGCCCATGAAATAGGCCAGAATCGGCCAAAAGTGCGAGGACTGATGACCGTCACGTAAATGCACCCTGGGTTCGTCAATTGTGGAAATCACTTCGGGGACCCAAAACGGTGATTAATAGCCCATGAAGCAACCTAGAATCTGCCAAAACTGCGAGTGTTGATGACCGGCACGTAAATGCACCCTGGGGTTCGTCAATGGTGGAAATCACTCCGGGGACCCAAAACGATGATTAATAGCTCATGAAACAGGCCAGAATCGGCCAAAACTGCGAGTGTTGATAACCGGCACGTAAATGCACCCTGGGTTCTTCAATGATGGAAATCACTCTGGGGATCCAAAACGGTGATTAATAGCCCATGTAACTGTGATTAATAGCCCATGAAACAGGCCAGAATCGGCCAAAATTGCGAGTGTTGATGACCGGCACGTAAATGCACCCTGGGGTTCGTCAATGGTGGAAATCACTCTGGGGACCCAAAACGGTGATTAATAGCCCATGAAACAGGCCAGAATCGGCCAAAACTGCGAGTGTTGATGACCGGCACGTAAATGCACCCTAGGGTTCGCCAATGGTGGAAATCACTCCGGGGACCCAAAACGGTGATTAATAGCCCATGTAACGGTGATTAATAGCCCATGAAACAGGCCAGAATCGGCCAAAAGTGCGAGGACTGATGACCGTCACGTAAATGCACCCTGGGTTCGTCAATTATGGAAATCACTTCGGGGACCCAAAACGGTGATTGATAGCCCATGAAACAACCCAGAATCTGCCAAAACTGCGAGTGTTGATGACCGGCACGTAAATGCACCCTGGGGTTCGTCAATGGTGGAAATCACTCTGGGGACCCAAAACGGTGATTAATAGCCCATGAAACAGGCCAGAATTGGCCAAAACTGCGAGTGTTGATGACCGGCACGTAAATGCACCCTGGGGTTCGTCAATGGTGGAAATCACTCCGGGGACCCAAAACGGTGATTAATAGCCCATGTAACGGTGATTAATAGCCCATGAAACAGGCCATAATCGGCCAAAAGTGCGAGGACTGATGACCGTTACGTAAATGCACCCTGGGGTTCTTCAATTGTGGAAATCACTCCGGGGACCCAAAACGGTGATTAATAGCCCATGTAACTATGATTAATAACCCATGAAACAGGCCAGAATCGGCCAAAATTGCGAGTGTTGATGACCGGCACGTAAATGCACCCTGGGGTTCGTCAATGGTGGAAATCACTCCGGGGACCCAAAACGGTGATTAATAGCCCATGAAACAGGCCAGAATCGGCCAAAACTGCGAGTGTTGATGACCGGCACATAAATGCACCCTAGGGTTCGTCAATGGTGGAAATCACTCCGGGGACCCAAAACGGTGATTAATACCCATGAAACAGGCCAGAATCGGCCAAAACTGCGAGTGTTGATGACCGGCACGTAAATGCAGCCTGGGGTTCGTCAATGGTGGAAATCACTCCGGGGACCCAAAACGGTGATTAATAGCCCATGTAACGGTGATTAATAGCCCATGAAATAGGCCAGAATCGGCCAAAAGTGCGAGGACTGATGACCGTCACGTAAATGCACCCTGGGTTCGTCAATTGTGGAAATCACTTCGGGGACCCAAAACGGTGATTAATAGCCCATGAAGCAACCTAGAATCTGCCAAAACTGCGAGTGTTGATGACCGGCACGTAAATGCACCCTGGGGTTCGTCAATGGTGGAAATCACTCCGGGGACCCAAAACGATGATTAATAGCTCATGAAACAGGCCAGAATCGGCCAAAACTGCGAGTGTTGATAACCGGCACGTAAATGCACCCTGGGTTCTTCAATGATGGAAATCACTCTGGGGATCCAAAACGGTGATTAATAGCCCATGTAACTGTGATTAATAGCCCATGAAACAGGCCAGAATCGGCCAAAACTGTGAGTGTTGATGACCGGCACATAAATGCACCCTGGGGTTCGTCAATGGTGGAAATCACTCCGGGGACCCAAAACGGTGATTAATACCCATGAAACAGGCCAGAATCGGCCAAAACTGCGAGTGTTGATGACCGGCACGTAAATGCAGCCCGGGGTTCGTGAATTGTGGAAATCACTCCGGGGACCCAAAACGGTGATTAATACCCATGAAACAATCCAGAATCGGCCAAAATTGCGAGTGTTGATGACCGGCACGTAAATGCACCCTGGGGTTCGTCAATGGTGGAAATCACTCCGGGGACCCAAAACGGTGATTAATAGCCCATGAAACAGGCCAGAATCGGCCAAAACTGCGAGTGTTGATGACCGGCACATAAATGCACCCTAGGGTTCGTCAATGGTGGAAATCACTCCGGGGACCCAAAACGGTGATTAATACCCATGAAACAGGCCAGAATCGGCCAAAACTGCGAGTGTTGATGACCGGCACGTAAATGCAGCCTGGGGTTCGTCAATGGTGGAAATCACTCCGGGGACCCAAAACGGTGATTAATAGCCCATGTAACGGTGATTAATAGCCCATGAAATAGGCCAGAATCGGCCAAAAGTGCGAGGACTGATGACCGTCACGTAAATGCACCCTGGGTTCGTCAATTGTGGAAATCACTTCGGGGACCCAAAACGGTGATTAATAGCCCATGAAGCAACCTAGAATCTGCCAAAACTGCGAGTGTTGATGACCGGCACGTAAATGCACCCTGGGGTTCGTCAATGGTGGAAATCACTCCGGGGACCCAAAACGATGATTAATAGCTCATGAAACAGGCCAGAATCGGCCAAAACTGCGAGTGTTGATAACCGGCACGTAAATGCACCCTGGGTTCTTCAATGACGGAAATCACTCTGGGGATCCAAAACGGTGATTAATAGCCCATGTAACTGTGATTAATAGCCCATGAAACAGGCCAGAATCGGCCAAAACTGTGAGTGTTGATGACCGGCACATAAATGCACCCTAGGGTTCGTCAATGGTGGAAATCACTCCGGGGACCCAAAACGGTGATTAATACCCATGAAACAGGCCAGAATCGGCCAAAACTGCGAGTGTTGATGACCGGCACGTAAATGCACCCTAGGGTTCGTCAATGGTGGAAATCACTCCGGGGACCCAAAACGGTGATTAATAGCCCATGTAACGGTGATTAATAGCCCATGAAACAGGCCAGAATCGGCCAAAAGTGCGAGGACTGATGACCGTCACGTAAATGCACCCTGGGTTCGTCAATTATGGAAATCACTTCGGGGACCCAAAACGGTGATTGATAGCCCATGAAACAGGCCAGAATCGGCCAAAAGTGCGAGGACTGATGACCGTCACGTAAATGCACCCTGGGTTCGTCAATTATGGAAATCACTTCGGGGACCCAAAACGGTGATTGATAGCCCATGAAACAACCCAGAATCTGCCAAAACTGCGAGTGTTGATGACCGGCACGTAAATGCACCCTGGGGTTCGTCAATGGTGGAAATCACTCTGGGGACCCAAAACGGTGATTAATAGCCCATGAAACAGGCCAGAATCGGCCAAAACTGCGAGTGTTGATGACCGGCACGTAAATGCACCCTGGGTTCTTCAATGATGGAAATCACTCTGGGGATCCAAAACGGTGATTAATAGCCCATGTAACTGTGATTAATAGCCCATGAAACAGGCCAGAATCGGCCAAAATAGCGAGTGTTGATGACCGGCACGTAAATGCACCCTGGGGTTCGTCAATGGTGGAAATCACTCCGGGGACCCAAAACGGTGATTAATAGCCCATGTAACGGTGATTAATAGCCCATGAAACAGGCCATAATCGGCCAAAAGTGCGAGGACTGATGACCGTTACGTAAATGCACCCTGGGGTTCTTCAATTGTGGAAATCACTCCGGGGACCCAAAACGGTGATTAATAGCCCATGTAACTATGATTAATAACCCATGAAACAGGCCAGAATCGGCCAAAATTGCGAGTGTTGATGACCGGCACGTAAATGCACCCTGGGGTTCGTCAATGGTGGAAATCACTCCGGGGACCCAAAACGGTGATTAATAGCCCATGAAACAGGCCAGAATCGGCCAAAACTGCGAGTGTTGATGACCGGCACATAAATGCACCCTAGGGTTCGTCAATGGTGGAAATCACTCCGGGGACCCAAAACGGTGATTAATACCCATGAAACAGGCCAGAATCGGCCAAAACTGCGAGTGTTGATGACCGGCACGTAAATGCAGCCTGGGGTTCGTCAATGGTGGAAATCACTCCGGGGACCCAAAACGGTGATTAATAGCCCATGTAACGGTGATTAATAGCCCATGAAATAGGCCAGAATCGGCCAAAAGTGCGAGGACTGATGACCGTCACGTAAATGCACCCTGGGTTCGTCAATTGTGGAAATCACTTCGGGGACCCAAAACGGTGATTAATAGCCCATGAAGCAACCTAGAATCTGCCAAAACTGCGAGTGTTGATGACCGGCACGTAAATGCACCCTGGGGTTCGTCAATGGTGGAAATCACTCCGGGGACCCAAAACGATGATTAATAGCTCATGAAACAGGCCAGAATCGGCCAAAACTGCGAGTGTTGATAACCGGCACGTAAATGCACCCTGGGTTCTTCAATGATGGAAATCACTCTGGGGATCCAAAACGGTGATTAATAGCCCATGTAACTGTGATTAATAGCCCATGAAACAGGCCAGAATCGGCCAAAACTGTGAGTGTTGATGACCGGCACATATATGCACCCTGGGGTTCGTCAATGGTGGAAATCACTCCGGGGACCCAAAACGGTGATTAATACCCATGAAACAGGCCAGAATCGGCCAAAACTGCGAGTGTTGATGACCGGCACGTAAATGCAGCCCGGGGTTCGTCAATTGTGGAAATCACTCCGGGGACCCAAAACGGTGATTAATACCCATGAAACAATCCAGAATCGGCCAAAATTGCGAGTGTTGATGACCGGCACGTAAATGCACCCTGGGGTTCGTCAATGGTGGAAATCACTCCGGGGACCCAAAACGGTGATTAATAGCCCATGAAACAGGCCAGAATCGGCCAAAACTGCGAGTGTTGATGACCGGCACATAAATGCACCCTAGGGTTCGTCAATGGTGGAAATCACTCCGGGGACCCAAAACGGTGATTAATACCCATGAAACAGGCCAGAATCGGCCAAAACTGCGAGTGTTGATGACCGGCACGTAAATGCAGCCTGGGGTTCGTCAATGGTGGAAATCACTCCGGGGACCCAAAACGGTGATTAATAGCCCATGTAACGGTGATTAATAGCCCATGAAATAGGCCAGAATCGGCCAAAAGTGCGAGGACTGATGACCGTCACGTAAATGCACCCTGGGTTCGTCAATTGTGGAAATCACTTCGGGGACCCAAAACGGTGATTAATAGCCCATGAAGCAACCTAGAATCTGCCAAAACTGCGAGTGTTGATGACCGGCACGTAAATGCACCCTGGGGTTCGTCAATGGTGGAAATCACTCCGGGGACCCAAAACGATGATTAATAGCTCATGAAACAGGCCAGAATCGGCCAAAACTGCGAGTGTTGATAACCGGCACGTAAATGCACCCTGGGTTCTTCAATGATGGAAATCACTCTGGGGATCCAAAACGGTGATTAATAGCCCATGTAACTGTGATTAATAGCCCATGAAACAGGCCAGAATCGGCCAAAACTGTGAGTGTTGATGACCGGCACATAAATGCACCCTAGGGTTCGTCAATGGTGGAAATCACTCCGGGGACCCAAAACGGTGATTAATACCCATGAAACAGGCCAGAATCGGCCAAAACTGCGAGTGTTGATGACCGGCACGTAAATGCACCCTAGGGTTCGTCAATGGTGGAAATCACTCCGGGGACCCAAAACGGTGATTAATAGCCCATGTAACGGTGATTAATAGCCCATGAAACAGGCCAGAATCGGCCAAAAGTGCGAGGACTGATGACCGTCACGTAAATGCACCCTGGGTTCGTCAATTATGGAAATCACTTCGGGGACCCAAAACGGTGATTGATAGCCCATGAAACAGGCCAGAATCGGCCAAAATTGCGAGTGTTGATGACCGGCACGTAAATGCACCCTGGGGTTCGTCAATGGTGGAAATCACTCCGGGGACCCAAAACGGTGATTAATAGCTCATGAAACAGGCCAAAATCTTCCAAAACTGCGAGTGTTGATGACCGGCACGTAAATGCACCCTGGGGTTCGTCAATGGTGGAAATCACTCTGGGGACCCAAAACGGTGATTAATAGCCCATGAAACAGGCCAGAATCGGCCAAAACTGCGAGTGTTGATGACCGGCACGTAAATGCACCCTAGGGTTCGTCAATGGTGGAAATCACTCCGGGGACCCAAAACGGTGATTAATAGCCCATGTAACAGTGATTAATAGCCCATGAAACAGGCCAGAATCGGCCAAAAGTGCGAGGACTGATGACCGTCACGTAAATGCACCCTGGGTTCGTCAATTATGGAAATCACTTCGGGGACCCAAAACGGTGATTGATAGCCAATGAAACAGGCCAGAATCGGCCAAAATTGCGAGTGTTGATGACCGGCACGTAAATGCACCCTGGGGTTCGTCAATGGTGGAAATCACTCCGGGGACCCAAAACGGTGATTAATAGCTCATGAAACAGGCCAGAATCGGTCAAAACTGCGTGTGTTGATAACCGGCACGTAAATGCACCCTGGGTTCTTCAATGATGGAAATCACTCTGGGGATCCAAAACGGTGATTAATAGCCCATGTAACTGTGATTAATAGCCCATGAAACAGGCCAGAATCGGCCAAAATTACGAGTGTTGATGACCGGCACGTAAATGCACCCTGGGGTTCGTCAATGGTGGAAATCACTCTGGGGACCCAAAACGGTGATTAATAGCCCATGAAACAGGCCAGAATCGGCCAAAACTGCGAGTGTTGATGACCGGCACGTAAATGCACCCTAGGGTTCGTCAATGGTGGAAATCACTCCGGGGACCCAAAACGGTGATTAATAGCCCATGTAACGGTGATTAATAGCCCATGAAACAGGCCAGAATCGGCCAAAAGTGCGAGGACTGATGACCGTCACGTAAATGCACCCTGGGTTCGTCAATTATGGAAATCACTTCGGGGACCCAAAACGGTGATTGATAGCCCATGAAACAACCCAGAATCTGCCAAAACTGCGAGTGTTGATGACCGGCACGTAAATGCACCCTTGGGTTCGTCAATGGTGGAAATCACTCCGGGGACCCAAAACGGTGATTCATAGCCCATGAAACAGGCCAGAATCGGCCAAAACTGCGAGTGTTGATGACCGGCACGTAAATGCACCCTGGGGTTCGTCAATGGTGGAAATCACTCCGGGGACCCAAAACGGTGATTAATAGCCCATGTAACGGTGATTAATAGCCCATGAAACAGGCCATAATCGGCCAAAAGTGCGAGGACTGATGACCGTTACGTAAATGCACCCTGGGGTTCTTCAATTGTGGAAATCACTCCGGGGACCCAAAACGGTGATTAATAGCCCATGTAACTATGATTAATAACCCATGAAACAGGCCAGAATCGGCCAAAATTGCGAGTGTTGATGACCGGCACGTAAATGCACCCTGGGGTTCGTCAATGGTGGAAATCACTCCGGGGACCCAAAACGATGATTAATAGCTCATGAAACAGGCCAGAATCGGCCAAAAGTGCGAGGACTGATGACCGTCACGTAAATGCACCCTGGGTTCGTCAATTATGGAAATCACTTCGGGGACCCAAAACGGTGATTGATAGCCCATGAAACAGGCCAGAATCGGCCAAAATTGCGAGTGTTGATGACCGGCACGTAAATGCACCCTGGGGTTCGTCAATGGTGGAAATCACTCCGGGGACCCAAAACGGTGATTAATAGCTCATGAAACAGGCCAGAATCGGTCAAAACTGCGTGTGTTGATAACCGGCACGTAAATGCACCCTGGGTTCGTCAATGGTGGAAATCACTCCGGGGACCCAAAACGGTGATTAATAGCCCATGAAACAGGCCAGAATCGGCCAAAACTGCGAGTGTTGATGACCGGCACATAAATGCACCCTGGGTTCGTCAATGGTGGACATCACTACGGGGACCCAAAACGGTGATTAATAGCCCATGTAACGGTGATTAATAGCCCATGAAACAGGCCAGAATCGGCCAAAAGTGCGAGGACTGATGACCGTCACGTAAATGCACCCTGGGGTTCGTCAATTGTGGAAATCACTTCGGGGACCCAAAACGGTGATTAATAGCCCATGAAACAACCCAAAATCTGACAAAACTGCGAGTGTTGATGACCGGCACGTAAATGCACCCTGGGTTCGTCAATGGTGGAAATCACTCTGGGGACCCAAAACGGTGATTAATAGCTCATGAAACAGGCCAGAATCGGCCAAAACTGCGAGTGTTGATAACCGGCACGTAAATGCACCCTGGGTTCTTCAATGATGGAAATCACTCTGGGGATCCAAAACGGTGATTAATAGCCCATGTAACTGTGATTAATAGCCCATGAAACAGGCCAGAATCGGCCAAAATAGCGAGTGTTGATGACCGGCACGTAAATGCACCCTGGGGTTCGTCAATGGTGGAAATCACTCCGGGGACCCAAAACGGTGATTAATACCCATGAAACAGGCCAGAATCGGCCAAAACTGCGAGTGTTGATGACCGGCACGTAAATGCACCCTAGGGTTCGTCAATGGTGGAAATCACTCCGGGGACCCAAAACGGTGATTAATAGCCCATGTAACGGTGATTAATAGCCCATGAAACAGGCCAGAATCGGCCAAAAGTGCGAGGACTGATGACCGTCACGTAAATGCACCCTGGGTTCGTCAATTATGGAAATCACTTCGGGGACCCAAAACGGTGATTGATAGCCCATGAAACAACCCAGAATCTGCCAAAACTGCGAGTGTTGATGACCGGCACGTAAATGCACCCTTGGGTTCGTCAATGGTGGAAATCACTCCGGGGACCCAAAACGGTGATTCATAGCCCATGAAACAGGCCAGAATCGGCCAAAACTGCGAGTGTTGATGACCGGCACGTAAATGCACCCTGGGGTTCGTCAATGGTGGAAATCACTCCGGGGACCCAAAACGGTGATTAATAGCCCATGTAACGGTGATTAATAGCCCATGAAACAGGCCATAATCGGCCAAAAGTGCGAGGACTGATGACCGTTACGTAAATGCACCCTGGGGTTCTTCAATTGTGGAAATCACTCCGGGGACCCAAAACGGTGATTAATAGCCCATGTAACTATGATTAATAACCCATGAAACAGGCCAGAATCGGCCAAAATTGCGAGTGTTGATGACCGGCACGTAAATGCACCCTGGGGTTCGTCAATGGTGGAAATCACTCCGGGGACCCAAAACGATGATTAATAGCTCATGAAACAGGCCAGAATCGGCCAAAAGTGCGAGGACTGATGACCGTCACGTAAATGCACCCTGGGTTCGTCAATTATGGAAATCACTTCGGGGACCCAAAACGGTGATTGATAGCCCATGAAACAGGCCAGAATCGGCCAAAATTGCGAGTGTTGATGACCGGCACGTAAATGCACCCTGGGGTTCGTCAATGGTGGAAATCACTCCGGGGACCCAAAACGGTGATTAATAGCTCATGAAACAGGCCAGAATCGGTCAAAACTGCGTGTGTTGATAACCGGCACGTAAATGCACCCTGGGTTCGTCAATGGTGGAAATCACTTCGGGGACCCAAAACGGTGATTAATAGCCCATGAAACAGGCCAGAATCGGCCAAAACTGCGAGTGTTGATGACCGGCACATAAATGCACCCTGGGTTCGTCAATGGTGGACATCACTACGGGGACCCAAAACGGTGATTAATAGCCCATGTAACGGTGATTAATAGCCCATGAAACAGGCCAGAATCGGCCAAAAGTGCGAGGACTGATGACCGTCACGTAAATGCACCCTGGGGTTCGTCAATTGTGGAAATCACTTCGGGGACCCAAAACGGTGATTAATAGCCCATGAAACAACCCAAAATCTGACAAAACTGCGAGTGTTGATGACCGGCACGTAAATGCACCCTGGGTTCGTCAATGGTGGAAATCACTCTGGGGACCCAAAACGGTGATTAATAGCTCATGAAACAGGCCAGAATCGGCCAAAACTGCGAGTGTTGATAACCGGCACGTAAATGCACCCTGGGTTCTTCAATGATGGAAATCACTCTGGGGATCCAAAACGGTGATTAATAGCCCATGTAACTGTGATTAATAGCCCATGAAACAGGCCAGAATCGGCCAAAATAGCGAGTGTTGATGACCGGCACGTAAATGCACCCTGGGGTTCGTCAATGGTGGAAATCACTCCGGGGACCCAAAACGGTGATTAATAGCCCATGAAACAGGCCAGAATCGGCCAAAACTGCGAGTGTTGATGACCGGCACGTAAATGCACCCTGGGTTCGTCAATGGTGGAAATCACTCCGGGGACCCAAAACGGTGATTAATAGCCCATGAAACAGGCCAGAATCGGCCAAAAGTGCGAGGACTGATGACCGTTACGTAAATGCACCCCGGGGTTCGTCAATTGTGGAAATCACTCCGGGGACCCAAAACGGTGATTAATACCCATGAAACAGGCCAGAATCGGCCAAAACTGCGAGTGTTGATGACCGGCTCGTAAATGCACCCTGGGGTTCGTCAATGGTGGAAATCACTCTGGGGACCAAAAACGGTGATTAATAGCCCATGACACAGGTCAGAATCGGCCAAAACTGCGAGTGTTGATGACCGGCACGTAAATGCACCCTGGGGTTCGTCAATGGTGGAAATCACTCCGGGGACCCAAAACGGTGATTAATAGCCCATGAAACAGGCCAGAATCGGCCAAAAGTGCGAGGACTGATGACCGTTACGTAAATGCACCCCGGGGTTCGTCAATTGTGGAAATCACTCCGGGGACCCAAAACGGTGATTAATAGCCCATGTAACTATGATTAATAACCCATGAAACAGGCCAGAATCGGCCAAAATTGCGAGTGTTGATGACCGGCACGTAAATGCACCCTGGGGTTCGTCAATGGTGGAAATCACTCCGGGGACCCAAAACGGTGATTAATAGCCCATGAAACAGGCCAGAATCGGCCAAAACTGCGAGTGTTGATGACCGGCACATAAATGCACGCTAGGGTTCGTCAATGGTGGAAATCACTCCGGGGACCCAAAACGGTGATTAATACCCATGAAACAGGCCAGAATCGGCCAAAACTGCGAGTGTTGATGACCGGCACGTAAATGCACCCTAGGGTTCGTCAATGGTGGAAATCACTCCGGGGACCCAAAACGGTGATTAATAGCCCATGTAACTGTGATTAATAGCCCATGAAACAGGCCAGAATCGGCCAAAATTGCGAGTGTTGATGACCGGCACGTAAATGCACCCTGGGGTTCGTCAATGGTGGAAATCACTCTGGGGACCCAAAACGGTGATTAATAGCCCATGAAACAGGCCAGAATCGGCCAAAACTGCGAGTGTTGATGACCGGCACGTAAATGCACCCTAGGGTTCGCCAATGGTGGAAATCACTCCGGGGACCCAAAACGGTGATTAATAGCCCATGTAACGGTGATTAATAGCCCATGAAACAGGCCAGAATCGGCCAAAAGTGCGAGGACTGATGACCGTCACGTAAATGCACCCTGGGTTCGTCAATTATGGAAATCACTTCGGGGACCCAAAACGGTGATTGATAGCCCATGAAACAACCCAGAATCTGCCAAAACTGCGAGTGTTGATGACCGGCACGTAAATGCACCCTGGGGTTCATCAATGGTGGAAATCACTCTGGGGACCCAAAACGGTGATTAATAGCCCATGAAACAGGCCAGAATCGGCCAAAACTGCGAGTGTTGATGACCGGCACGTAAATGCACCCTGGGGTTCGTCAATGGTGGAAATCACTCCGGGGACCCAAAACGGTGATTAATAGCCCATGTAACGGTGATTAATAGCCCATGAAACAGGCCATAATCGGCCAAAAGTGCGAGGACTGATGACCGTTACGTAAATGCACCCTGGGGTTCTTCAATTGTGGAAATCACTCCGGGGACCCAAAACGGTGATTAATAGCCCATGTAACTATGATTAATAACCCATGAAACAGGCCAGAATCGGCCAAAATTGCGAGTGTTGATGACCGGCACGTAAATGCACCCTGGGGTTCGTCAATTGTGGAAATCACTCCGGGGACCCAAAACGGTGATTAATAGCTCATGAAACAGGCCAGAATCGGTCAAAACTGCGTGTGTTGATAACCGGCACGTAAATGCACCCTGGGTTCTTCAATGATGGAAATCACTCTGGGGATCCAAAACGGTGATTAATAGCCCATGTAACTGTGATTAATAGCCCATGAAACAGGCCAGAATCGGCCAAAATTGCGAGTGTTGATGACCGGCACGTAAATGCACCCTGGGGTTCGTCAATGGTGGAAATCACTCTGGGGACCCAAAACGGTGATTAATAGCCCATGAAACAGGCCAGAATCGGCCAAAACTGCGAGTGTTGATGACCGGCACGTAAATGCACCCTAGGGTTCGCCAATGGTGGAAATCACTCCGGGGACCCAAAACGGTGATTAATAGCCCATGTAACGGTGATTAATAGCCCATGAAACAGGCCAGAATCGGCCAAAAGTGCGAGGACTGATGACCGTCACGTAAATGCACCCTGGGTTCGTCAATTATGGAAATCACTTCGGGGACCCAAAACGGTGATTGATAGCCCATGAAACAACCCAGAATCTGCCAAAACTGCGAGTGTTGATGACCGGCACGTAAATGCACCCTGGGGTTCGTCAATGGTGGAAATCACTCTGGGGACCCAAAACGGTGATTAATAGCCCATGAAACAGGCCAGAATCGGCCAAAACTGCGAGTGTTGATGACCGGCACGTAAATGCACCCTGGGGTTCGTCAATGGTGGAAATCACTCCGGGGACCCAAAACGGTGATTAATAGCCCATGTAACGGTGATTAATAGCCCATGAAACAGGCCATAATCGGCCAAAAGTGCGAGGACTGATGACCGTTACGTAAATGCACCCTGGGGTTCTTCAATTGTGGAAATCACTCCGGGGACCCAAAACGGTGATTAATAGCCCATGTAACTATGATTAATAACCCATGAAACAGGCCAGAATCGGCCAAAATTGCGAGTGTTGATGACCGGCACGTAAATGCACCCTGGGGTTCGTCAATGGTGGAAATCACTCCGGGGACCCAAAACGGTGATTAATAGCCCATGAAACAGGCCAGAATCGGCCAAAACTGCGAGTGTTGATGACCGGCACATAAATGCACCCTAGGGTTCGTCAATGGTGGAAATCACTCCGGGGACCCAAAACGGTGATTAATACCCATGAAACAGGCCAGAATCGGCCAAAACTGCGAGTGTTGATGACCGGCACGTAAATGCAGCCTGGGGTTCGTCAATGGTGGAAATCACTCCGGGGACCCAAAACGGTGATTAATAGCCCATGTAACGGTGATTAATAGCCCATGAAATAGGCCAGAATCGGCCAAAAGTGCGAGGACTGATGACCGTCACGTAAATGCACCCTGGGTTCGTCAATTGTGGAAATCACTTCGGGGACCCAAAACGGTGATTAATAGCCCATGAAGCAACCTAGAATCTGCCAAAACTGCGAGTGTTGATGACCGGCACGTAAATGCACCCTGGGGTTCGTCAATGGTGGAAATCACTCCGGGGACCCAAAACGATGATTAATAGCTCATGAAACAGGCCAGAATCGGCCAAAACTGCGAGTGTTGATAACCGGCACGTAAATGCACCCTGGGTTCTTCAATGATGGAAATCACTCTGGGGATCCAAAACGGTGATTAATAGCCCATGTAACTGTGATTAATAGCCCATGAAACAGGCCAGAATCGGCCAAAACTGTGAGTGTTGATGACCGGCACATAAATGCACCCTGGGGTTCGTCAATGGTGGAAATCACTCCGGGGACCCAAAACGGTGATTAATACCCATGAAACAGGCCAGAATCGGCCAGAACTGCGAGTGTTGATGACCGGCACGTAAATGCAGCCCGGGGTTCGTCAATTGTGGAAATCACTTCGGGGACCCAAAACGGTGATTAATACCCATGAAACAATCCAGAATCGGCCAAAATTGCGAGTGTTGATGACCGGCACGTAAATGGACCCTGGGTTCGTCAATGGTGGACATCACTACGGGGACCCAAAACGGTGATTAATAGCCCATGTAACGGTGATTAATAGCCCATGAAACAGGCCAGAATCGGCCAAAAGTGCGAGGACTGATGACCGTCACGTAAATGCACCCTGGGGTTCGTCAATGGTGGAAATCACTCCGGGGACCCAAAACGGTGATTAATAGCTCATGAAACAGGCCAGAATCGGTCAAAACTGCGTGTGTTGATAACCGGCACGTAAATGCACCCTGGGTTCTTCAATGATGGAAATCACTCTGGGGATCCAAAACGGTGATTAATAGCCCATGTAACTGTGATTAATAGCCCATGAAACAGGCCAGAATCGGCCAAAATTACGAGTGTTGATGACCGGCACGTAAATGCACCCTGGGGTTCGTCAATGGTGGAAATCACTCTGGGGACCCAAAACGGTGATTAATAGCACATGAAACAGGCCAGAATCGGCCAAAACTGCGAGTGTTGATGACCGGCACGTAAATGCACCCTAGGGTTCGTCAATGGTGGAAATCACTCCGGGGACCCAAAACGGTGATTAATAGCCCATGTAACGGTGATTAATAGCCCATGAAACAGGCCAGAATCGGCCAAAAGTGCGAGGACTGATGACCGTCACGTAAATGCACCCTGGGTTCGTCAATTATGGAAATCACTTCGGGGACCCAAAACGGTGATTGATAGCCCATGAAACAACCCAGAATCTGCCAAAACTGCGAGTGTTGATGACCGGCACGTAAATGCACCCTTGGGTTCGTCAATGGTGGAAATCACTCCGGGGACCCAAAACGGTGATTCATAGCCCATGAAACAGGCCAGAATCGGCCAAAACTGCGAGTGTTGATGACCGGCACGTAAATGCACCCTGGGGTTCGTCAATGGTGGAAATCACTCCGGGGACCCAAAACGGTGATTAATAGCCCATGTAACGGTGATTAATAGCCCATGAAACAGGCCATAATCGGCCAAAAGTGCGAGGACTGATGACCGTTACGTAAATGCACCCTGGGGTTCTTCAATTGTGGAAATCACTCCGGGGACCCAAAACGGTGATTAATAGCCCATGTAACTATGATTAATAACCCATGAAACAGGCCAGAATCGGCCAAAATTGCGAGTGTTGATGACCGGCACGTAAATGCACCCTGGGGTTCGTCAATGGTGGAAATCACTCCGGGGACCCAAAACGATGATTAATAGCTCATGAAACAGGCCAGAATCGGCCAAAAGTGCGAGGACTGATGACCGTCACGTAAATGCACCCTGGGTTCGTCAATTATGGAAATCACTTCGGGGACCCAAAACGGTGATTGATAGCCCATGAAACAGGCCAGAATCGGCCAAAATTGCGAGTGTTGATGACCGGCACGTAAATGCACCCTGGGGTTCGTCAATGGTGGAAATCACTCCGGGGACCCAAAACGGTGATTAATAGCTCATGAAACAGGCCAGAATCGGTCAAAACTGCGTGTGTTGATAACCGGCACGTAAATGCACCCTGGGTTCGTCAATGGTGGAAATCACTCCGGGGACCCAAAACGGTGATTAATAGCCCATGAAACAGGCCAGAATCGGCCAAAACTGCGAGTGTTGATGACCGGCACATAAATGCACCCTGGGTTCGTCAATGGTGGACATCACTACGGGGACCCAAAACGGTGATTAATAGCCCATGTAACGGTGATTAATAGCCCATGAAACAGGCCAGAATCGGCCAAAAGTGCGAGGACTGATGACCTTCACGTAAATGCACCCTGGGGTTCGTCAATTGTGGAAATCACTTCGGGGACCCAAAACGGTGATTAATAGCCCATGAAACAACCCAAAATCTGACAAAACTGCGAGTGTTGATGACCGGCACGTAAATGCACCCTGGGGTTCGTCAATGGTGGAAATCACTCTGGGGACCCAAAACGGTGATTAATAGCTCATGAAACAGGCCAGAATCGGCCAAAACTGCGAGTGTTGATAACCGGCACGTAAATGCACCCTGGGTTCTTCAATGATGGAAATCACTCTGGGGATCCAAAACGGTGATTAATAGCCCATGTAACTGTGATTAATAGCCCATGAAACAGGCCAGAATCGGCCAAAATAGCGAGTGTTGATGACCGGCACGTAAATGCACCCTGGGGTTCGTCAATGGTGGAAATCACTCCGGGGACCCAAAACGGTGATTAATAGCCCATGAAACAGGCCAGAATCGGCCAAAACTGCGAGTGTTGATGACCGGCACGTAAATGCACCCTGGGTTCGTCAATGGTGGAAATCACTCCGGGGACCCAAAACGGTGATTAATAGCCCATGAAACAGGCCAGAATCGGCCAAAAGTGCGAGGACTGATGACCGTTACGTAAATGCACCCCGGGGTTCGTCAATTGTGGAAATCACTCCGGGGACCCAAAACGGTGATTAATACCCATGAAACAGGCCAGAATCGGCCAAAACTGCGAGTGTTGATGACCGGCTCGTAAATGCACCCTGGGGTTCGTCAATGGTGGAAATCACTCTGGGGACCAAAAACGGTGATTAATAGCCCATGACACAGGTCAGAATCGGCCAAAACTGCGAGTGTTGATGACCGGCACGTAAATGCACCCTGGGGTTCGTCAATGGTGGAAATCACTCCGGGGACCCAAAACGGTGATTAATAGCCCATGAAACAGGCCAGAATCGGCCAAAAGTGCGAGGACTGATGACCGTTACGTAAATGCACCCCGGGGTTCGTCAATTGTGGAAATCACTCCGGGGACCCAAAACGGTGATTAATAGCCCATGTAACTATGATTAATAACCCATGAAACAGGCCAGAATCGGCCAAAATTGCGAGTGTTGATGACCGGCACGTAAATGCACCCTGGGGTTCGTCAATGGTGGAAATCACTCCGGGGACCCAAAACGGTGATTAATAGCCCATGAAACAGGCCAGAATCGGCCAAAACTGCGAGTGTTGATGACCGGCACATAAATGCACCCTAGGGTTCGTCAATGGTGGAAATCACTCCGGGGACCCAAAACGGTGATTAATACCCATGAAACAGGCCAGAATCGGCCAAAACTGCGAGTGTTGATGACCGGCACGTAAATGCACCCTAGGGTTCGTCAATGGTGGAAATCACTCCGGGGACCCAAAACGGTGATTAATAGCCCATGTAACTGTGATTAATAGCCCATGAAACAGGCCAGAATCGGCCAAAATTGCGAGTGTTGATGACCGGCACGTAAATGCACCCTGGGGTTCGTCAATGGTGGAAATCACTCTGGGGACCCAAAACGGTGATTAATAGCCCATGAAACAGGCCAGAATCGGCCAAAACTGCGAGTGTTGATGACCGGCACGTAAATGCACCCTAGGGTTCGCCAATGGTGGAAATCACTCCGGGGACCCAAAACGGTGATTAATAGCCCATGTAACGGTGATTAATAGCCCATGAAACAGGCCAGAATCGGCCAAAAGTGCGAGGACTGATGACCGTCACGTAAATGCACCCTGGGTTCGTCAATTATGGAAATCACTTCGGGGACCCAAAACGGTGATTGATAGCCCATGAAACAACCCAGAATCTGCCAAAACTGCGAGTGTTGATGACCGGCACGTAAATGCACCCTGGGGTTCGTCAATGGTGGAAATCACTCTGGGGACCCAAAACGGTGATTAATAGCCCATGAAACAGGCCAGAATCGGCCAAAACTGCGAGTGTTGATGACCGGCACGTAAATGCACCCTGGGGTTCGTCAATGGTGGAAATCACTCCGGGGACCCAAAACGGTGATTAATAGCCCATGTAACGGTGATTAATAGCCCATGAAACAGGCCATAATCGGCCAAAAGTGCGAGGACTGATGACCGTTACGTAAATGCACCCTGGGGTTCTTCAATTGTGGAAATCACTCCGGGGACCCAAAACGGTGATTAATAGCCCATGTAACTATGATTAATAACCCATGAAACAGGCCAGAATCGGCCAAAATTGCGAGTGTTGATGACCGGCACGTAAATGCACCCTGGGGTTCGTCAATGGTGGAAATCACTCTGGGGACCCAAAACGGTGATTAATAGCACATGAAACAGGCCAGAATCGGCCAAAACTGCGAGTGTTGATGACCGGCACGTAAATGCACCCTAGGGTTCGTCAATGGTGGAAATCACTCCGGGGACCCAAAACGGTGATTAATAGCCCATGTAACGGTGATTAATAGCCCATGAAACAGGCCAGAATCGGCCAAAAGTGCGAGGACTGATGACCGTCACGTAAATGCACCCTGGGTTCGTCAATTATGGAAATCACTTCGGGGACCCAAAACGGTGATTGATAGCCCATGAAACAACCCAGAATCTGCCAAAACTGCGAGTGTTGATGACCGGCACGTAAATGCACCCTTGGGTTCGTCAATGGTGGAAATCACTCCGGGGACCCAAAACGGTGATTCATAGCCCATGAAACAGGCCAGAATCGGCCAAAACTGCGAGTGTTGATGACCGGCACGTAAATGCACCCTGGGGTTCGTCAATGGTGGAAATCACTCCGGGGACCCAAAACGGTGATTAATAGCCCATGTAACGGTGATTAATAGCCCATGAAACAGGCCATAATCGGCCAAAAGTGCGAGGACTGATGACCGTTACGTAAATGCACCCTGGGGTTCTTCAATTGTGGAAATCACTCCGGGGACCCAAAACGGTGATTAATAGCCCATGTAACTATGATTAATAACCCATGAAACAGGCCAGAATCGGCCAAAATTGCGAGTGTTGATGACCGGCACGTAAATGCACCCTGGGGTTCGTCAATGGTGGAAATCACTCCGGGGACCCAAAACGATGATTAATAGCTCATGAAACAGGCCAGAATCGGCCAAAAGTGCGAGGACTGATGACCGTCACGTAAATGCACCCTGGGTTCGTCAATTATGGAAATCACTTCGGGGACCCAAAACGGTGATTGATAGCCCATGAAACAGGCCAGAATCGGCCAAAATTGCGAGTGTTGATGACCGGCACGTAAATGCACCCTGGGGTTCGTCAATGGTGGAAATCACTCCGGGGACCCAAAACGGTGATTAATAGCTCATGAAACAGGCCAGAATCGGTCAAAACTGCGTGTGTTGATAACCGGCACGTAAATGCACCCTGGGTTCGTCAATGGTGGAAATCACTCCGGGGACCCAAAACGGTGATTAATAGCCCATGAAACAGGCCAGAATCGGCCAAAACTGCGAGTGTTGATGACCGGCACATAAATGCACCCTGGGTTCGTCAATGGTGGACATCACTACGGGGACCCAAAACGGTGATTAATAGCCCATGTAACGGTGATTAATAGCCCATGAAACAGGCCAGAATCGGCCAAAAGTGCGAGGACTGATGACCGTCACGTAAATGCACCCTGGGGTTCGTCAATTGTGGAAATCACTTCGGGGACCCAAAACGGTGATTAATAGCCCATGAAACAACCCAAAATCTGACAAAACTGCGAGTGTTGATGACCGGCACGTAAATGCACCCTGGGGTTCGTCAATGGTGGAAATCACTCTGGGGACCCAAAACGGTGATTAATAGCTCATGAAACAGGCCAGAATCGGCCAAAACTGCGAGTGTTGATAACCGGCACGTAAATGCACCCTGGGTTCTTCAATGATGGAAATCACTCTGGGGATCCAAAACGGTGATTAATAGCCCATGTAACTGTGATTAATAGCCCATGAAACAGGCCAGAATCGGCCAAAATAGCGAGTGTTGATGACCGGCACGTAAATGCACCCTGGGGTTCGTCAATGGTGGAAATCACTCCGGGGACCCAAAACGGTGATTAATAGCCCATGAAACAGGCCAGAATCGGCCAAAACTGCGAGTGTTGATGACCGGCACGTAAATGCACCCTGGGTTCGTCAATGGTGGAAATCACTCCGGGGACCCAAAACGGTGATTAATAGCCCATGAAACAGGCCAGAATCGGCCAAAAGTGCGAGGACTGATGACCGTTACGTAAATGCACCCCGGGGTTCGTCAATTGTGGAAATCACTCCGGGGACCCAAAACGGTGATTAATACCCATGAAACAGGCCAGAATCGGCCAAAACTGCGAGTGTTGATGACCGGCTCGTAAATGCACCCTGGGGTTCGTCAATGGTGGAAATCACTCTGGGGACCAAAAACGGTGATTAATAGCCCATGACACAGGTCAGAATCGGCCAAAACTGCGAGTGTTGATGACCGGCACGTAAATGCACCCTGGGGTTCGTCAATGGTGGAAATCACTCCGGGGACCCAAAACGGTGATTAATAGCCCATGAAACAGGCCAGAATCGGCCAAAAGTGCGAGGACTGATGACCGTTACGTAAATGCACCCCGGGGTTCGTCAATTGTGGAAATCACTCCGGGGACCCAAAACGGTGATTAATAGCCCATGTAACTATGATTAATAACCCATGAAACAGGCCAGAATCGGCCAAAATTGCGAGTGTTGATGACCGGCACGTAAATGCACCCTGGGGTTCGTCAATGGTGGAAATCACTCCGGGGACCCAAAACGGTGATTAATAGCCCATGAAACAGGCCAGAATCGGCCAAAACTGCGAGTGTTGATGACCGGCACATAAATGCACCCTAGGGTTCGTCAATGGTGGAAATCACTCCGGGGACCCAAAACGGTGATTAATACCCATGAAACAGGCCAGAATCGGCCAAAACTGCGAGTGTTGATGACCGGCACGTAAATGCACCCTAGGGTTCGTCAATGGTGGAAATCACTCCGGGGACCCAAAACGGTGATTAATAGCCCATGTAACTGTGATTAATAGCCCATGAAACAGGCCAGAATCGGCCAAAATTGCGAGTGTTGATGACCGGCACGTAAATGCACCCTGGGGTTCGTCAATGGTGGAAATCACTCTGGGGACCCAAAACGGTGATTAATAGCCCATGAAACAGGCCAGAATCGGCCAAAACTGCGAGTGTTGATGACCGGCACGTAAATGCACCCTAGGGTTCGCCAATGGTGGAAATCACTCCGGGGACCCAAAACGGTGATTAATAGCCCATGTAACGGTGATTAATAGCCCATGAAACAGGCCAGAATCGGCCAAAAGTGCGAGGACTGATGACCGTCACGTAAATGCACCCTGGGTTCGTCAATTATGGAAATCACTTCGGGGACCCAAAACGGTGATTGATAGCCCATGAAACAACCCAGAATCTGCCAAAACTGCGAGTGTTGATGACCGGCACGTAAATGCACCCTGGGGTTCGTCAATGGTGGAAATCACTCTGGGGACCCAAAACGGTGATTAATAGCCCATGAAACAGGCCAGAATCGGCCAAAACTGCGAGTGTTGATGACCGGCACGTAAATGCACCCTGGGGTTCGTCAATGGTGGAAATCACTCCGGGGACCCAAAACGGTGATTAATAGCCCATGTAACGGTGATTAATAGCCCATGAAACAGGCCATAATCGGCCAAAAGTGCGAGGACTGATGACCGTTACGTAAATGCACCCTGGGGTTCTTAAATTGTGGAAATCACTCCGGGGACCCAAAACGGTGATTAATAGCCCATGTAACTATGATTAATAACCCATGAAACAGGCCAGAATCGGCCAAAATTGCGAGTGTTGATGACCGGCACGTAAATGCACCCTGGGGTTCGTCAATTGTGGAAATCACTCCGGGGACCCAAAACGGTGATTAATAGCTCATGAAACAGGCCAGAATCGGTCAAAACTGCGTGTGTTGATAACCGGCACGTAAATGCACCCTGGGTTCTTCAATGATGGAAATCACTCTGGGGATCCAAAACGGTGATTAATAGCCCATGTAACTGTGATTAATAGCCCATGAAACAGGCCAGAATCGGCCAAAATTGCGAGTGTTGATGACCGGCACGTAAATGCACCCTGGGGTTCGTCAATGGTGGAAATCACTCTGGGGACCCAAAACGGTGATTAATAGCCCATGAAACAGGCCAGAATTGGCCAAAACTGCGAGTGTTGATGACCGGCACGTAAATGCACCCTAGGGTTCGCCAATGGTGGAAATCACTCCGGGGACCCAAAACGGTGATTAATAGCCCATGTAACGGTGATTAATAGCCCATGAAACAGGCCAGAATCGGCCAAAAGTGCGAGGACTGATGACCGTCACGTAAATGCACCCTGGGTTCGTCAATTATGGAAATCACTTCGGGGACCCAAAACGGTGATTGATAGCCCATGAAACAACCCAGAATCTGCCAAAACTGCGAGTGTTGATGACCGGCACGTAAATGCACCCTGGGGTTCGTCAATGGTGGAAATCACTCTGGGGACCCAAAACGGTGATTAATAGCCCATGAAACAGGCCAGAATCGGCCAAAACTGCGAGTGTTGATGACCGGCACGTAAATGCACCCTGGGGTTCGTCAATGGTGGAAATCACTCCGGGGACCCAAAACGGTGATTAATAGCCCATGTAACGGTGATTAATAGCCCATGAAACAGGCCATAATCGGCCAAAAGTGCGAGGACTGATGACCGTTACGTAAATGCACCCTGGGGTTCTTCAATTGTGGAAATCACTCCGGGGACCCAAAACGGTGATTAATAGCCCATGTAACTATGATTAATAACCCATGAAACAGGCCAGAATCGGCCAAAATTGCGAGTGTTGATGACCGGCACGTAAATGCACCCTGGGGTTCGTCAATGGTGGAAATCACTCCGGGGACCCAAAACGGTGATTAATAGCCCATGAAACAGGCCAGAATCGGCCAAAACTGCGAGTGTTGATGACCGGCACATAAATGCACCCTAGGGTTCGTCAATGGTGGAAATCACTCCGGGGACCCAAAACGGTGATTAATACCCATGAAACAGGCCAGAATCGGCCAAAACTGCGAGTGTTGATGACCGGCACGTAAATGCAGCCTGGGGTTCGTCAATGGTGGAAATCACTCCGGGGACCCAAAACGGTGATTAATAGCCCATGTAACGGTGATTAATAGCCCATGAAATAGGCCAGAATCGGCCAAAAGTGCGAGGACTGATGACCGTCACGTAAATGCACCCTGGGTTCGTCAATTGTGGAAATCACTTCGGGGACCCAAAACGGTGATTAATAGCCCATGAAGCAACCTAGAATCTGCCAAAACTGCGAGTGTTGATGACCGGCACGTAAATGCACCCTGGGGTTCGTCAATGGTGGAAATCACTCCGGGGACCCAAAACGATGATTAATAGCTCATGAAACAGGCCAGAATCGGCCAAAACTGCGAGTGTTGATAACCGGCACGTAAATGCACCCTGGGTTCTTCAATGATGGAAATCACTCTGGGGATCCAAAACGGTGATTAATAGCCCATGTAACTGTGATTAATAGCCCATGAAACAGGCCAGAATCGGCCAAAACTGTGAGTGTTGATGACCGGCACATAAATGCACCCTGGGGTTCGTCAATGGTGGAAATCACTCCGGGGACCCAAAACGGTGATTAATAGCCCATGTAACGGTGATTAATAGCCCATGAAATAGGCCAGAATCGGCCAAAAGTGCGAGGACTGATGACCGTCACGTAAATGCACCCTGGGTTCGTCAATTGTGGAAATCACTTCGGGGACCCAAAACGGTGATTAATAGCCCATGAAGCAACCTAGAATCTGCCAAAACTGCGAGTGTTGATAACCGGCACGTAAATGCACCCTGGGTTCTTCAATGATGGAAATCACTCTGGGGATCCAAAACGGTGATTAATAGCCCATGTAACTGTGATTAATAGCCCATGAAACAGGCCAGAATCGGCCAAAACTGTGAGTGTTGATGACCGGCACATAAATGCACCCTGGGGTTCGTCAATGGTGGAAATCACTCCGGGGACCCAAAACGGTGATTAATACCCATGAAACAGGCCAGAATCGGCCAAAACTGCGAGTGTTGATGACCGGCACGTAAATGCAGCCCGGGGTTCGTCAATTGTGGAAATCACTCCGGGGACCCAAAACGGTGATTAATACCCATGAAACAATCCAGAATCGGCCAAAATTGCGAGTGTTGATGACCGGCACGTAAATGCACCCTGGGTTCGTCAATGGTGGACATCACTACGGGGACCCAAAACGGTGATTAATAGCCCATGTAACGGTGATTAATAGCCCATGAAACAGGCCAGAATCGGCCAAAAGTGCGAGGACTGATGACCGTCACGTAAATGCACCCTGGGGTTCGTCAATGGTGGAAATCACTCCGGGGACCCAAAACGGTGATTAATAGCCCATGAAACAGGCCAGAATCGGCCAAAACTGCGAGTGTTGATGACCGGCACGTAAATGCACCCTGGGGTTCGTCAATGGTGGAAATCACTCCGGGGACCCAAAACGGTGATTAATAGCCCATGTAACGGTGATTAATAGCCCATGAAACAGGCCATAATCGGCCAAAAGTGCGAGGACTGATGACCGTTACGTAAATGCACCCTGGGGTTCTTCAATTGTGGAAATCACTCCGGGGACCCAAAACGGTGATTAATAGCCCATGTAACTATGATTAATAACCCATGAAACAGGCCAGAATCGGCCAAAATTGCGAGTGTTGATGACCGGCACGTAAATGCACCCTGGGGTTCGTCAATTGTGGAAATCACTCCGGGGACCCAAAACGGTGATTAATAGCTCATGAAACAGGCCAGAATCGGTCAAAACTGCGTGTGTTGATAACCGGCACGTAAATGCACCCTGGGTGCTTCAATGATGGAAATCACTCTGGGGATCCAAAACGGTGATTAATAGCCCATGTAACTGTGATTAATAGCCCATGAAACAGGCCAGAATCGGCCAAAATTGCGAGTGTTGATGACCGGCACGTAAATGCACCCTGGGGTTCGTCAATGGTGGAAATCACTCTGGGGACCCAAAACGGTGATTAATAGCCCATGAAACAGGCCAGAATCGGCCAAAACTGCGAGTGTTGATGACCGGCACGTAAATGCACCCTAGGGTTCGCCAATGGTGGAAATCACTCCGGGGACCCAAAACGGTGATTAATAGCCCATGTAACGGTGATTAATAGCCCATGAAACAGGCCAGAATCGGCCAAAAGTGCGAGGACTGATGACCGTCACGTAAATGCACCCTGGGTTCGTCAATTATGGAAATCACTTCGGGGACCCAAAACGGTGATTGATAGCCCATGAAACAACCCAGAATCTGCCAAAACTGCGAGTGTTGATGACCGGCACGTAAATGCACCCTGGGGTTCGTCAATGGTGGAAATCACTCTGGGGACCCAAAACGGTGATTAATAGCCCATGAAACAGGCCAGAATCGGCCAAAACTGCGAGTGTTGATGACCGGCACGTAAATGCACCCTGGGGTTCGTCAATGGTGGAAATCACTCCGGGGACCCAAAACGGTGATTAATAGCCCATGTAACGGTGATTAATAGCCCATGAAACAGGCCATAATCGGCCAAAAGTGCGAGGACTGATGACCGTTACGTAAATGCACCCTGGGGTTCTTCAATTGTGGAAATCACTCAGGGGACCCAAAACGGTGATTAATAGCCCATGTAACTATGATTAATAACCCATGAAACAGGCCAGAATCGGCCAAAATTGCGAGTGTTGATGACCGGCACGTCAATGCACCCTGGGGTTCGTCAATGGTGGAAATCACTCCGGGGACCCAAAACGGTGATTAATAGCCCATGAAACAGGCCAGAATCGGCCAAAACTGCGAGTGTTGATGACCGGCACATAAATGCACCCTAGGGTTCGTCAATGGTGGAAATCACTCCGGGGACCCAAAACGGTGATTAATACCCATGAAACAGGCCAGAATCGGCCAAAACTGCGAGTGTTGATGACCGGCACGTAAATGCAGCCTGGGGTTCGTCAATGGTGGAAATCACTCCGGGGACCCAAAACGGTGATTAATAGCCCATGTAACGGTGATTAATAGCCCATGAAATAGGCCAGAATCGGCCAAAAGTGCGAGGACTGATGACCGTCACGTAAATGCACCCTGGGTTCGTCAATTGTGGAAATCACTTCGGGGACCCAAAACGGTGATTAATAGCCCATGAAGCAACCTAGAATCTGCCAAAACTGCGAGTGTTGATGACCGGCACGTAAATGCACCCTGGGGTTCGTCAATGGTGGAAATCACTCCGGGGACCCAAAACGATGATTAATAGCTCATGAAACAGGCCAGAATCGGCCAAAACTGCGAGTGTTGATAACCGGCACGTAAATGCACCCTGGGTTCTTCAATGATGGAAATCACTCTGGGGATCCAAAACGGTGATTAATAGCCCATGTAACTGTGATTAATAGCCCATGAAACAGGCCAGAATCGGCCAAAACTGTGAGTGTTGATGACCGGCACATAAATGCACCCTGGGGTTCGTCAATGGTGGAAATCACTCCGGGGACCCAAAACGGTGATTAATACCCATGAAACAGGCCAGAATCGGCCAAAACTGCGAGTGTTGATGACCGGCACGTAAATGCAGCCCGGGGTTCGTCAATTGTGGAAATCACTCCGGGGACCCAAAACGGTGATTAATACCCATGAAACAATCCAGAATCGGCCAAAATTGCGAGTGTTGATGACCGGCACGTAAATGCACCCTGGGTTCGTCAATGGTGGACATCACTACGGGGACCCAAAACGGTGATTAATAGCCCATGTAACTGTGATTAATAGCCCATGAAACAGGCCAGAATCGGCCAAAATTGCGAGTGTTGATGACCGGCACGTAAATGCACCCTGGGGTTCGTCAATGGTGGAAATCACTCTGGGGACCCAAAACGGTGATTAATAGCCCATGAAACAGGCCAGAATCGGCCAAAACTGCGAGTGTTGATGACCGGCACGTAAATGCACCCTAGGGTTCGCCAATGGTGGAAATCACTCCGGGGACCCAAAACGGTGATTAATAGCCCATGTAACGGTGATTAATAGCCCATGAAACAGGCCAGAATCGGCCAAAAGTGCGAGGACTGATGACCGTCACGTAAATGCACCCTGGGTTCGTCAATTATGGAAATCACTTCGGGGACCCAAAACGGTGATTGATAGCCCATGAAACAACCCAGAATCTGCCAAAACTGCGAGTGTTGATGACCGGCACGTAAATGCACCCTGGGGTTCGTCAATGGTGGAAATCACTCTGGGGACCCAAAACGGTGATTAATAGCCCATGAAACAGGCCAGAATCGGCCAAAACTGCGAGTGTTGATGACCGGCACGTAAATGCACCCTGGGGTTCGTCAATGGTGGAAATCACTCCGGGGACCCAAAACGGTGATTAATAGCCCATGTAACGGTGATTAATAGCCCATGAAACAGGCCATAATCGGCCAAAAGTGCGAGGACTGATGACCGTTACGTAAATGCACCCTGGGGTTCTTCAATTGTGGAAATCACTCAGGGGACCCAAAACGGTGATTAATAGCCCATGTAACTATGATTAATAACCCATGAAACAGGCCAGAATCGGCCAAAATTGCGAGTGTTGATGACCGGCACGTAAATGCACCCTGGGGTTCGTCAATGGTGGAAATCACTCCGGGGACCCAAAACGGTGATTAATAGCCCATGAAACAGGCCAGAATCGGCCAAAACTGCGAGTGTTGATGACCGGCACATAAATGCACCCTAGGGTTCGTCAATGGTGGAAATCACTCCGGGGACCCAAAACGGTGATTAATACCCATGAAACAGGCCAGAATCGGCCAAAACTGCGAGTGTTGATGACCGGCACGTAAATGCAGCCTGGGGTTCGTCAATGGTGGAAATCACTCCGGGGACCCAAAACGGTGATTAATAGCCCATGTAACGGTGATTAATAGCCCATGAAATAGGCCAGAATCGGCCAAAAGTGCGAGGACTGATGACCGTCACGTAAATGCACCCTGGGTTCGTCAATTGTGGAAATCACTTCGGGGACCCAAAACGGTGATTAATAGCCCATGAAGCAACCTAGAATCTGCCAAAACTGCGAGTGTTGATGACCGGCACGTAAATGCACCCTGGGGTTCGTCAATGGTGGAAATCACTCCGGGGACCCAAAACGATGATTAATAGCTCATGAAACAGGCCAGAATCGGCCAAAACTGCGAGTGTTGATAACCGGCACGTAAATGCACCCTGGGTTCTTCAATGATGGAAATCACTCTGGGGATCCAAAACGGTGATTAATAGCCCATGTAACTGTGATTAATAGCCCATGAAACAGGCCAGAATCGGCCAAAACTGTGAGTGTTGATGACCGGCACATAAATGCACCCTGGGGTTCGTCAATGGTGGAAATCACTCCGGGGACCCAAAACGGTGATTAATACCCATGAAACAGGCCAGAATCGGCCAAAACTGCGAGTGTTGATGACCGGCACGTAAATGCAGCCCGGGGTTCGTCAATTGTGGAAATCACTCCGGGGACCCAAAACGGTGATTAATACCCATGAAACAATCCAGAATCGGCCAAAATTGCGAGTGTTGATGACCGGCACGTAAATGCACCCTGGGTTCGTCAATGGTGGACATCACTACGGGGACCCAAAACGGTGATTAATAGCCCATGTAACTGTGATTAATAGCCCATGAAACAGGCCAGAATCGGCCAAAATTGCGAGTGTTGATGACCGGCACGTAAATGCACCCTGGGGTTCGTCAATGGTGGAAATCACTCTGGGGACCCAAAACGGTGATTAATAGCCCATGAAACAGGCCAGAATCGGCCAAAACTGCGAGTGTTGATGACCGGCACGTAAATGCACCCTAGGGTTCGCCAATGGTGGAAATCACTCCGGGGACCCAAAACGGTGATTAATAGCCCATGTAACGGTGATTAATAGCCCATGAAACAGGCCAGAATCGGCCAAAAGTGCGAGGACTGATGACCGTCACGTAAATGCACCCTGGGTTCGTCAATTATGGAAATCACTTCGGGGACCCAAAACGGTGATTGATAGCCCATGAAACAACCCAGAATCTGCCAAAACTGCGAGTGTTGATGACCGGCACGTAAATGCACCCTGGGGTTCGTCAATGGTGGAAATCACTCTGGGGACCCAAAACGGTGATTAATAGCCCATGAAACAGGCCAGAATCGGCCAAAACTGCGAGTGTTGATGACCGGCACGTAAATGCACCCTGGGGTTCGTCAATGGTGGAAATCACTCCGGGGACCCAAAACGGTGATTAATAGCCCATGTAACGGTGATTAATAGCCCATGAAACAGGCCATAATCGGCCAAAAGTGCGAGGACTGATGACCGTTACGTAAATGCACCCTGGGGTTCTTCAATTGTGGAAATCACTCCGGGGACCCAAAACGGTGATTAATAGCCCATGTAACTATGATTAATAACCCATGAAACAGGCCAGAATCGGCCAAAATTGCGAGTGTTGATGACCGGCACGTAAATGCACCCTGGGGTTCGTCAATGGTGCAAATCACTCCGGGGACCCAAAACGGTGATTAATAGCCCATGAAACAGGCCAGAATCGGCCAAAACTGCGAGTGTTGATGACCGGCACATAAATGCACCCTAGGGTTCGTCAATGGTGGAAATCACTCCGGGGACCCAAAACGGTGATTAATACCCATGAAACAGGCCAGAATCGGCCAAAACTGCGAGTGTTGATGACCGGCACGTAAATGCAGCCTGGGGTTCGTCAATGGTGGAAATCACTCCGGGGACCCAAAACGGTGATTAATAGCCCATGTAACGGTGATTAATAGCCCATGAAATAGGCCAGAATCGGCCAAAAGTGCGAGGACTGATGACCGTCACGTAAATGCACCCTGGGTTCGTCAATTGTGGAAATCACTTCGGGGACCCAAAACGGTGATTAATAGCCCATGAAGCAACCTAGAATCTGCCAAAACTGCGAGTGTTGATGACCGGCACGTAAATGCACCCTGGGGTTCGTCAATGGTGGAAATCACTCCGGGGACCCAAAACGATGATTAATAGCTCATGAAACAGGCCAGAATCGGCCAAAACTGCGAGTGTTGATAACCGGCACGTAAATGCACCCTGGGTTCTTCAATGATGGAAATCACTCTGGGGATCCAAAACGGTGATTAATAGCCCATGTAACTGTGATTAATAGCCCATGAAACAGGCCAGAATCGGCCAAAACTGTGAGTGTTGATGACCGGCACATAAATGCACCCTGGGGTTCGTCAATGGTGGAAATCACTCCGGGGACCCAAAACGGTGATTAATACCCATGAAACAGGCCAGAATCGGCCAAAACTGCGAGTGTTGATGACCGGCACGTAAATGCAGCCCGGGGTTCGTCAATTGTGGAAATCACTCCGGGGACCCAAAACGGTGATTAATACCCATGAAACAATCCAGAATCGGCCAAAATTGCGAGTGTTGATGACCGGCACGTAAATGCACCCTGGGGTTCGTCAATGGTGGAAATCACTCCGGGGACCCAAAACGGTGATTAATAGCCCATGAAACAGGCCAGAATCGGCCAAAACTGCGAGTGTTGATGACCGGCACGTAAATGCACCCTAGGGTTCGTCAATGGTGGAAATCACTTCGGGGACCCAAAACGGTGATTAATACCCATGAAACAGGCCAGAATCGGCCAAAACTGCGAGTGTTGATGACAGGCACGTAAATGCACCCTTGGGTTCGTCAATGGTGGAAATCACTCCGAGGATCCAAAACGGTGATTAATAGCCCATGAAACAGGCTAGAATCGGCCAAAACTGCGAGTGTTGATGACCGACACGTAAATGCACCCTGGGTTCCTCAATGGTGGAAATCACTCCGGGGACCCAAAACGGTGATTAATAGCCCATGAAACAGGCCAGAATCGACCAAAACTGCGAGGGTGGATGACCGGAACGTAAATGCACCCTTGGGTTCGTCAATTGTGGAAATCACTCCAGGGACCCAAAACGGTGATTAATAGCCCATGAAACAGGCCAAAATCTTCCAAAACTGCGAGTGTTGATGACCGGCACGTAAATGCACCCTTGGGTTCGTCAATTGTGGAAATCACTCCAGGGACCCAAAACGGTGATTAATAGCCCATGAAACAGGCCAAAATCTTCCAAAACTGCGAGTGTTGATGACCGGCACGTAAATGCACCCTGGGTTCCTCAATGGTGGAAATCACTCCGGGGACCCAAAACGGTGATTAATAGCCCATGAAACAGGCCAGAATCGGCCAAAACTGCGAGTGTTGATGACCGGCACGTAAATGCACCCTGGGTTCCTCAATGGTGGAAATCACTCCGGGGACCCAAAACGGTGATTAATAGCCCATGAAACAGGCCAGAATCGGCCAAAACTGCGAGTGTTGATGACAGGCACGTAAATGCACCCTTGGGTTCGTCAATGGTGGAAATCACTCCAGGGACCCAAAACGGTGATTAATAGCCCATGAAATAGGCCAGAATCGGCCAAAACTGCGAGTGTTGATGACAGGCACGTAAATGCACCCTTGGGTTCGTCAATGGTGGAAATCACTCCGAGGATCCAAAACGGTGATTAATAGCCCATGAAACAGGCTAGAATCGGCCAAAATTGCGAGTGTTGATGACCGACACGTAATTGCACCCTGGGGTTCGTCAATGGTGGAAATCACTCCAGGGACCCAAAACGGTGATTAATAGCCCATGAAACAGGCCAAAATCTGCCAAAACTGCGAGTGTTGATGACCGGCACGTAAATGCACCCTGGGTTCCTCAATGGTGGAAATCACTCCGGGGACCCAAAACGGTGATTAATAGCCCATGAAACAGGCCAGAATCGACCAAAACTGCGAGGGTGGATGACCGGAACGTAAATGCACCCTTGGGTTCGTCAATTGTGGAAATCACTCCAGGGACCCAAAACGGTGATTAATAGCCCATGAAACAGGCCAAAATCTTCCAAAACTGCGAGTGTTGATGACCGGCACGTAAATGCACCCTTGGGTTCGTCAATGGTGGAAATCACTCCGGGGACCCAAAACGATGATTAATAGCTCATGAAACAGGCCAGAATCGGCCAAAACTGCGAGTGTTGATAACCGGCACGTAAATGCACCCTGGGTTCTTCAATGATGGAAATCACTCTGGGGATCCAAAACGGTGATTAATAGCCCATGTAACTGTGATTAATAGCCCATGAAACAGGCCAGAATCGGCCAAAACTGTGAGTGTTGATGACCGGCACATAAATGCACCCTGGGGTTCGTCAATGGTGGAAATCACTCCGGGGACCCAAAACGGTGATTAATACCCATGAAACAGGCCAGAATCGGCCAAAACTGCGAGTGTTGATGACCGGCACGTAAATGCAGCCCGGGGTTCGTCAATTGTGGAAATCACTCCGGGGACCCAAAACGGTGATTAATACCCATGAAACAATCCAGAATCGGCCAAAATTGCGAGTGTTGATGACCGGCACGTAAATGCACCCTAGGGTTCGCCAATGGTGGAAATCACTCCGGGGACCCAAAACGGTGATTAATAGCCCATGTAACGGTGATTAATAGCCCATGAAACAGGCCAGAATCGGCCAAAAGTGCGAGGACTGATGACCGTCACGTAAATGCACCCTGGGTTCGTCAATTATGGAAATCACTTCGGGGACCCAAAACGGTGATTGATAGCCCATGAAACAACCCAGAATCTGCCAAAACTGCGAGTGTTGATGACCGGCACGTAAATGCACCCTGGGGTTCGTCAATGGTGGAAATCACTCTGGGGACCCAAAACGGTGATTAATAGCCCATGAAACAGGCCAGAATCGGCCAAAACTGCGAGTGTTGATGACCGGCACGTAAATGCACCCTGGGGTTCGTCAATGGTGGAAATCACTCCGGGGACCCAAAACGGTGATTAATAGCCCATGTAACGGTGATTAATAGCCCATGAAACAGGCCATAATCGGCCAAAAGTGCGAGGACTGATGACCGTTACGTAAATGCACCCTGGGGTTCTTCAATTGTGGAAATCACTCCGGGGACCCAAAACGGTGATTAATAGCCCATGTAACTATGATTAATAACCCATGAAACAGGCCAGAATCGGCCAAAATTGCGAGTGTTGATGACCGGCACGTAAATGCACCCTGGGGTTCGTCAATGGTGCAAATCACTCCGGGGACCCAAAACGGTGATTAATAGCCCATGAAACAGGCCAGAATCGGCCAAAACTGCGAGTGTTGATGACCGGCACATAAATGCACCCTAGGGTTCGTCAATGGTGGAAATCACTCCGGGGACCCAAAACGGTGATTAATACCCATGAAACAGGCCAGAATCGGCCAAAACTGCGAGTGTTGATGACCGGCACGTAAATGCAGCCTGGGGTTCGTCAATGGTGGAAATCACTCCGGGGACCCAAAACGGTGATTAATAGCCCATGTAACGGTGATTAATAGCCCATGAAATAGGCCAGAATCGGCCAAAAGTGCGAGGACTGATGACCGTCACGTAAATGCACCCTGGGTTCGTCAATTGTGGAAATCACTTCGGGGACCCAAAACGGTGATTAATAGCCCATGAAGCAACCTAGAATCTGCCAAAACTGCGAGTGTTGATGACCGGCACGTAAATGCACCCTGGGGTTCGTCAATGGTGGAAATCACTCCGGGGACCCAAAACGATGATTAATAGCTCATGAAACAGGCCAGAATCGGCCAAAACTGCGAGTGTTGATAACCGGCACGTAAATGCACCCTGGGTTCTTCAATGATGGAAATCACTCTGGGGATCCAAAACGGTGATTAATAGCCCATGTAACTGTGATTAATAGCCCATGAAACAGGCCAGAATCGGCCAAAACTGTGAGTGTTGATGACCGGCACATAAATGCACCCTGGGGTTCGTCAATGGTGGAAATCACTCCGGGGACCCAAAACGGTGATTAATACCCATGAAACAGGCCAGAATCGGCCAAAACTGCGAGTGTTGATGACCGGCACGTAAATGCAGCCCGGGGTTCGTCAATTGTGGAAATCACTCCGGGGACCCAAAACGGTGATTAATACCCATGAAACAATCCAGAATCGGCCAAAATTGCGAGTGTTGATGACCGGCACGTAAATGCACCCTGGGGTTCGTCAATGGTGGAAATCACTCCGGGGACCCAAAACGGTGATTAATAGCCCATGAAACAGGCCAGAATCGGCCAAAACTGCGAGTGTTGATGACCGGCACGTAAATGCACCCTAGGGTTCGTCAATGGTGGAAATCACTTCGGGGACCCAAAACGGTGATTAATACCCATGAAACAGGCCAGAATCGGCCAAAACTGCGAGTGTTGATGACCGGCACGTAAATGCAGCCTGGGGTTCGTCAATGGTGGAAATCACTCCGGGGACCCAAAACGGTGATTAATAGCCCATGTAACGGTGATTAATAGCCCATGAAATAGGCCAGAATCGGCCAAAAGTGCGAGGACTGATGACCGTCACGTAAATGCACCCTGGGTTCGTCAATTGTGGAAATCACTTCGGGGACCCAAAACGGTGATTAATAGCCCATGAAGCAACCTAGAATCTGCCAAAACTGCGAGTGTTGATGACCGGCACGTAAATGCACCCTGGGGTTCGTCAATGGTGGAAATCACTCCGGGGACCCAAAACGATGATTAATAGCTCATGAAAAAGGCCAGAATCGGCCAAAACTGCGAGTGTTGATAACCGGCACGTAAATGCACCCTGGGTTCTTCAATGATGGAAATCACTCTGGGGATCCAAAACGGTGATTAATAGCCCATGTAACTGTGATTAATAGCCCATGAAACAGGCCAGAATCGGCCAAAACTGTGAGTGTTGATGACCGGCACATAAATGCACCCTGGGGTTCGTCAATGGTGGAAATCACTCCGGGGACCCAAAACGGTGATTAATACCCATGAAACAGGCCAGAATCGGCCAAAACTGCGAGTGTTGATGACCGGCACGTAAATGCACCCTAGGGTTCGTCAATGGTGGAAATCACTCCGGGGACCCAAAACGGTGATTAATAGCCCATGTAACGGTGATTAATAGCCCATGAAACAGGCCAGAATCGGCCAAAAGTGCGAGGACTGATGACCGTCACGTAAATGCACCCTGGGTTCGTCAATTATGGAAATCACTTCGGGGACCCAAAACGGTGATTGATAGCCCATGAAACAGGCCAGAATCGGCCAAAATTGCGAGTGTTGATGACCGGCACGTAAATGCACCCTGGGGTTCGTCAATGGTGGAAATCACTCCGGGGACCCAAAACGGTGATTAATAGCTCATGAAACAGGCCAGAATCGGTCAAAACTGCGTGTGTTGATAACCGGCATGTAAATGCACCCTTGGTTCGTCAATGGTGGAAATCACTCCGGGTACCCAAAACGGTGATTAATAACCCATGAAACAGGCTAGAATCGGCCAAAATTGCGAGTGTTGATGACCGGCACGTAAATGCACCCTGGGGTTCGTCAATGGTGGAAATCACTCCGGGGACCCAAAACGGTGATTAATAGCCCATGAAACAGGCCAGAATCGGCCAAAACTGCGAGTGTTGATGACCGGCACGTAAATGCACCCTGGGGTTCGTCAATGGTGGAAATCACTCTGGGGACCCAAAACGGTGATTAATAGCCCATGTAACGGTGATTAATAGCCCATGAAACAGGCCAGAATCGGCCAAAAGTGCGAGGACTGATGACCGTCACGTAAATGCACCCTGGGTTCGTCAATTATGGAAATCACTTCGGGGACCCAAAACGGTGATTGATAGCCCATGAAACAGGCCAGAATCGGCCAAAATTGCGAGTGTTGACGACCGGCACGTAAATGCACCCTGGGGTTCGTCAATGGTGGAAATCACTCCGGGGACCCAAAACGGTGATTAATAGCTCATGAAACAGGCCAAAATCTTCCAAAACTGCGAGTGTTGATGACCGGCACGTAAATGCACCCTGGGGTTCGTCAATGGTGGAAATCACTCTGGGGACCCAAAACGGTGATTAATAGCCCATGAAACAGGCCAGAATCGGCCAAAACTGCGAGTGTTGATGACCGGCACGTAAATGCACCCTAGGGTTCGTCAATGGTGGAAATCACTCCGGGGACCCAAAACGGTGATTAATAGCCCATGTAACGGTGATTAATAGCCCATGAAACAGGCCAGAATCGGCCAAAAGTGCGAGGAATGATGACCGTCACGTAAATGCACCCTGGGTTCGTCAATTATGGAAATCACTTCGGGGACCCAAAACGGTGATTGATAGCCCATGAAACAGGCCAGAATCGGCCAAAATTGCGAGTGTTGATGACCGGCACGTAAATGCACCCTGGGGTTCGTCAATGGTGGAAATCACTCCGGGGACCCAAAACGGTGATTAATAGCTCATGAAACAGGCCAGAATCGGTCAAAACTGCGTGTGTTGATAACCGGCACGTAAATGCACCCTGGGTTCTTCAATGATGGAAATCACTCTGGGGATCCAAAACGGTGATTAATAGCCCATGTAACTGTGATTAATAGCCCATGAAACAGGCCAGAATCGGCCAAAATTGCGAGTGTTGATGACCGGCACGTAAATGCACCCTGGGGTTCGTCAATGGTGGAAATCACTCTGGGGACCCAAAACGGTGATTAATAGCCCATGAAACAGGCCAGAATCGGCCAAAACTGCGAGTGTTGATGACCGGCACGTAAATGCACCCTAGGGTTCGTCAATGGTGGAAATCACTCCGGGGACCCAAAACGGTGATTAATAGCCCATGTAACGGTGATTAATAGCCCATGAAACAGGCCAGAATCGGCCAAAAGTGCGAGGACTGATGACCGTCACGTAAATGCACCCTGGGTTCGTCAATTATGGAAATCACTTCGGGGACCCAAAACGGTGATTGATAGCCCATGAAACAACCCAGAATCTGCCAAAACTGCGAGTGTTGATGACCGGCACGTAAATGCACCCTTGGGTTCGTCAATGGTGGAAATCACTCCGGGGACCCAAAACGGTGATTCATAGCCCATGAAACAGGCCAGAATCGGCCAAAACTGCGAGTGTTGATGACCGGCACGTAAATGCACCCTGGGGTTCGTCAATGGTGGAAATCACTCTGGGGACCCAAAACGGTGATTAATAGCCCATGAAACAGGCCAGAATCGGCCAAAACTGCGAGTGTTGATGACCGGCACGTAAATGCACCCTGGGGTTCGTCAATGGTGGAAATCACTCCGGGGACCCAAAACGGTGATTAATAGCCCATGTAACGGTGATTAATAGCCCATGAAACAGGCCATAATCGGCCAAAAGTGCGAGGACTGATGACCGTTACGTAAATGCACCCTGGGGTTCTTCAATTGTGGAAATCACTCCGGGGACCCAAAACGGTGATTAATAGCCCATGTAACTATGATTAATAACCCATGAAACAGGCCAGAATCGGCCAAAATTGCGAGTGTTGATGACCGGCACATAAATGCACCCTAGGGTTCGTCAATGGTGGAAATCACTCCGGGGACCCAAAACGGTGATTAATACCCATGAAACAGGCCAGAATCGGCCAAAACTGCGAGTGTTGATGACCGGCACGTAAATGCAGCCTGGGGTTCGTCAATGGTGGAAATCACTCCGGGGACCCAAAACGGTGATTAATAGCCCATGTAACGGTGATTAATAGCCCATGAAATAGGCCAGAATCGGCCAAAAGTGCGAGGACTGATGACCGTCACGTAAATGCACCCTGGGTTCGTCAATTGTGGAAATCACTTCGGGGACCCAAAACGGTGATTAATAGCCCATGAAGCAACCTAGAATCTGCCAAAACTACGAGTGTTGATGACCGGCACGTAAATGCACCCTGGGGTTCGTCAATGGTGGAAATCACTCCGGGGACCCAAAACGATGATTAATAGCTCATGAAACAGGCCAGAATCGGCCAAAACTGCGAGTGTTGATAACCGGCACGTAAATGCACCCTGGGTTCTTCAATGATGGAAATCACTCTGGGGATCCAAAACGGTGATTAATAGCCCATGTAACTGTGATTAATAGCCCATGAAACAGGCCAGAATCGGCCAAAACTGTGAGTGTTGATGACCGGCACATAAATGCACCCTGGGGTTCGTCAATGGTGGAAATCACTCCGGGGACCCAAAACGGTGATTAATACCCATGAAACAGGCCAGAATCGGCCAAAACTGCGAGTGTTGATGAATGGCACGTAAATGCACCCTGGGGTTCGTCAATGGTGGAAATCACTCCGGGGACCCAAAACGGTGATTAATACCCATGAAACAGGCCAGAATCGGCCAAAACTGCGAGTGTTGATGACCGGCACGTAAATGCACCCTAGGGTTCGTCAATGGTGGAAATCACTCCGGGGACCCAAAACGGTGATTAATAGCCCATGTAACGGTGATTAATAGCCCATGAAACAGGCCAGAATCGGCCAAAAGTGCGAGGACTGATGACCGTCACGTAAATGCACCCTGGGTTCGTCAATTATGGAAATCACTTCGGGGACCCAAAACGGTGATTGATAGCCCATGAAACAGGCCAGAATCGGCCAAAATTGCGAGTGTTGATGACCGGCACGTAAATGCACCCTGGGGTTCGTCAATGGTGGAAATCACTCCGGGGACCCAAAACGGTGATTAATAGCTCATGAAACAGGCCAGAATCGGTCAAAACTGCGTGTGTTGATAACCGGCACGTAAATGCACCCTGGGTTCGTCAATGGTGGAAATCACTCCGGGGACCCAAAACGGTGATTAATAACCCATGAAACAGGCCAGAATCGGCCAAAACTGCGAGTGTTGATGACCGGCACATAAATGCACCCTGGGTTCGTCAATGGTGGACATCACTCCGGGGACCCAAAACGGTGATTAATAGCCCATGTAACGGTGATTAATAGCCCATGAAACAGGCCAGAATCGGCCAAAAGTGCGAGGACTGATGACCGTCACGTAAATGCACCCTGGGGTTCGTCAATTGTGGAAATCACTTCGGGGACCCAAAACGGTGATTAATAGCCCATGAAACAACCCAAAATCTGAAAAACTGCGAGTGTTGATGACCGGCACGTAAATGCACCCTGGGGTTCGTCAATGGTGGAAATCACTCTGGGGACCCAAAACGGTGATTAATAGCTCATGAAACAGGCCAGAATCGGCCAAAACTGCGAGTGTTGATAACCGGCACGTAAATGCACCCTGGGTTCTTCAATGATGGAAATCACTCTGGGGATCCAAAACGGTGATTAATAGCCCATGTAACTGTGATTAATAGCCCATGAAACAGGCCAGAATCGGCCAAAATAGCGAGTGTTGATGACCGGCACGTAAATGCACCCTGGGGTTCGTCAATGGTGGAAATCACTCCGGGGACCCAAAACGGTGATTAATAGCCCATGAAACAGGCCAGAATCGGCCAAAACTGCGAGTGTTGATGACCGGCACGTAAATGCACCCTGGGTTCGTCAATGGTGGAAATCACTCCGGGGACCCAAAACGGTGATTAATAGCCCATGAAACAGGCCAGAATCGGGCAAAAGTGCGAGGACTGATGACCGTTACGTAAATGCACCCCGGGGTTCGTCAATTGTGGAAATCACTCCGGGGACCCAAAACGGTGATTAATACCCATGAAACAATCCAGAATCGGCCAAAATTGCGAGTGTTGATGACCGGCACGTAAATGCACCCTGGGGTTCGTCAATGGTGGAAATCACTCTGGGGACCAAAAACGGTGATTAATAGCCCATGACACAGGTCAGAATCGGCCAAAACTGCGAGTGTTGATGACCGGCACGTAAATGCACCCTGGGGTTCGTCAATGGTGGAAATCACTCCGGGGACCCAAAACGGTGATTAATAGCCCATGAAACAGGCCAGAATCGGCCAAAAGCGCGAGGACTGATGACCGTTACGTAAATGCACCCCGGGGTTCGTCAATTGTGGAAATCACTCCGGGGACCCAAAACGGTGATTAATAGCCCATGTAACTATGATTAATAACCCATGAAACAGGCCAGAATCGGCCAAAATTGCGAGTGTTGATGACCGGCACGTAAATGCACCCTGGGGTTCGTCAATGGTGGAAATCACTCTGGGGACCAAAAACGGTGATTAATAGCCCATGAAACAGGCCAGAATCGGCCAAAACTGCGAGTGTTGATGACCTGCACGTAAATGCACCCTGGGGTTCGTCAATGGTGGAAATCACTCCGGGGACCCAAAACGGTGATTAATAGCCCATGAAACAGGCCAGAATCGGCCAAAAGTGCGAGGACTGATGACCGTTACGTAAATGCACCCCGGGGTTCGTCAATTGTGGAAATCACTCCGGGGACCCAAAACGGTGATTAATAGCCCATGTAACTATGATTAATAACCCATGAAACAGGCCAGAATCGGCCAAAATTGCGAGTGTTGATGACCGGCACGTAAATGCACCCTGGGGTTCGTCAATGGTGGAAATCACTCCGGGGACCCAAAACGGTGATTAATAGCCCATGTAACGGTGATTAATAGCCCATGAAACAGGCCAGAATCGGCCAAAAGTGCGAGGACTGATGACCGTCACGTAAATGCACCCTGGGTTCGTCAATTATGAAAATCACTTCGGGGACCCAAAACGGTGATTGATAGCCCATGAAACAACCCAGAATCTGCCAAAACTGCGAGTGTTGATGACCGGCACGTAAATGCACCCTGGGGTTCGTCAATGGTGGAAATCACTCCGGGGACCCAAAACGGTGATTAATAGCTCATGAAACAGGCCAGAATCGGCCAAAACTGCGAGTGTTGATAACCGGCACGTAAATGCACCCTGGGTTCTTCAATGATGGAAATCACTCTGGGGATCCAAAACGGTGATTAATAGCCCATGTAACTGTGATTAATAGCCCATGATACAGGCCAGAATCGGCCAAAACTGTGAGTGTTGATGACCGGCACATAAATGCACCCTGGGGTTCGTCAATGGTGGAAATCACTCCGGGGACCCAAAACGGTGATTAATACCCATGAAACAGGCCAGAATCGGCCAAAACTGCGAGTGTTGATGACCGGCACGTAAATGCACCCTGGGGTTCGTCAATGGTGGAAATCACTCTGGGGACCCAAAACGGTGATTAATAGCCCATGAAACAGGCCAGAATCGGCCAAAACTGCGAGTGTTGATGACCGGCACGTAAATGCACCCTGGGTTCTTCAATGATGGAAATCACTCTGGGGACCAAAAACGGTGATTAATAGCCCATGACACAGGTCAGAATCGGCCAAAAGTGCGAGGACTGATGACCGTTACGTAAATGCACCCCGGGGTTCGTCAATTGTGGAAATCACTCCGGGGACCCAAAACGGTGATTAATAGCCCATGTAACTATGATTAATAACCCATGAAACAGGCCAGAATCGGCCAAAATTGCGAGTGTTGATGACCGGCACATAAATGCACCCTAGGGTTCGTCAATGGTGTAAATCACTTCGGGGACCCAAAACGGTGATTAATAGCCCATGAAACAGGCCAGAATCGGCCAAAACTGCGACTGTTGATGACCGGCACATAAATGCACCCTGGGTTCGTCAATGGTGGACATCACTCCGGGGACCCAAAACGGTGATTAATAGCCCATGTAACGGTGATTAATAGCCCATGAAACAGGCCAGAATCGGCCAAAAGTGCGAGGACTGATGACCGTCACGTAAATGCACCCTGGGGTTCGTCAATTGTGGAAATCACTTCGGGGACCCAAAACGGTGATTAATAGCCCATGAAACAACCCAGAATCTGACAAAACTGCGAGTGTTGATGACCGGCACGTAAATGCACCCTGGGGTTCGTCAATGGTGGAAATCACTCCGGGGACCCAAAACGGTGATTAATAGCTCATGAAACAGGCCAGAATCGGCCAAAACTGCGAGTGTTGATAACCGGCACGTAAATGCACCCTGGGTTCTTCAATGATGGAAATCACTCTGGGGATCCAAAACGGTGATTAATAGCCCATGTAACTGTGATTAATAGCCCATGAAACAGGCCAGAATCGGCCAAAATAGCGAGTGTTGATGACCGGCACGTAAATGCACCCTGGGGTTCGTCAATGGTGGAAATCACTCCGGGGACCCAAAACGGTGATTAATAGCCCATGAAACAGGCCAGAATCGTCCAAAACTGCGAGTGTTGATGACCGGCACGTAAATGCAGCCTGGGTTCGTCAATGGTGGAAATCACTCCGGGGACCCAAAACGGTGATTAATAGCCCATGAAACAGGCCAGAATCGGCCAAAACTGCGAGTGTTGATGACCGGCACGTAAATGCACCCTGGGGTTCGTCAATGGTGGAAATCACTCCGGGGACCCAAAACGGTGATTAATAGCCCATGAAACAGGCCAGAATCGGCCAAAAGTGCGAGGACTGATGACCGTTACGTAAATGCACCCCGGGGTTCGTCAATTGTGGAAATCACTCCGGGGACCCAAAACGGTGATTAATAGCCCATGTAACTATGATTAATAACCCATGAAACAGGCCAGAATCGGCCAAAATTGCGAGTGTTGATGACCGGCACGTAAATGCACCCTGGGGTTCGTCAATGGTGGAAATCACTCCGGGGACCCAAAACGGTGATTAATAGCCCATGTAACGGTGATTAATAGCCCATGAAACAGGCCAGAATCGGCCAAAAGTGCGAGGACTGATGACCATTACGTAAATACACCCTGGGGTTCGTCAATTGTGGAAATCACTCCGGGGACCCAAAACGGTGATTAATAGCCCATGTAACTATGATTAATAACCCATGAAACAGGCCAGAATCGGCCAAAATTGCGAGTGTTGATGACCGGCACATAAATGCACCCTAGGGTTCGTCAATGGTGGAAATCACTTCGGGGACCCAAAACGGTGATTAATAGCCCATGAAACAGGCCAGAATCGGCCAAAACTGCGACTGTTGATGACCGGCACATAAATGCACCCTGGGTTCGTCAATGGTGGACATCACTCCGGGGACCCAAAACGGTGATTAATAGCCCATGTAACGGTGATTAATAGCCCATGAAACAGGCCAGAATCGGCCAAAAGTGCGAGGACTGATGACCGTCACGTAAATGCACCCTGGGGTTCGTCAATTGTGGAAATCACTTCGGGGACCCAAAACGGTGATTAATAGCCCATGAAACAACCCAGAATCTGACAAAACTGCGAGTGTTGATGACCGGCACGTAAATGCACCCTGGGGTTCGGCAATGGTGGAAATCACTCCGGGGACCCAAAACGGTGATTAATAGCTCATGAAACAGGCCAGAATCGGCCAAAACTGCGAGTGTTGATAACCGGCACGTAAATGCACCCTGGGTTCTTCAATGATGGAAATCACTCTGGGGATCCAAAACGGTGATTAATAGCCCATGTAACTGTGATTAATAGCCCATGAAACAGGCCAGAATCGGCCAAAATAGCGAGTGTTGATGACCGGCACGTAAATGCACCCTGGGGTTCGTCAATGGTGGAAATCACTCCGGGGACCCAAAACGGTGATTAATAGCCCATGAAACAGGCCAGAATCGTCCAAACCTGCGAGTGTTGATGACCGGCACGTAAATGCAGCCTGGGTTCGTCAATGGTGGAAATCACTCCGGGGACCCAAAACGGTGATTAATAGCCCATGAAACAGGCCAGAATCGGCCAAAACTGCGAGTGTTGATGACCGGCACATAAATGCACCCTGGGGTTCGTCAATGGTGGAAATCACTCCGGGGACCCAAAACGGTGATTAATACCCATGAAACAGGCCAGAATCGGCCAAAACTGCGAGTGTTGATGACCGGCACGTAAATGCACCCTGGGGTTCGTCAATGGTGGAAATCACTCCAGGGACCCAAAACGGTGATTAATAGCCCATGAAACAGGCCAGAATCGGCCAAAAGTGCGAGGACTGATGACCGTTACGTAAATGCACCCCGGGGTTCGTCAATTGTGGAAATCACTCCGGGGACCCAAAACGGTGATTAATACCCATGAAACAGGCCAGAATCGGCCAAAACTGCGACTGTTGATGACCGGCACATAAATGCACCCTGGGTTCGTCAATGGTGGACATCACTCCGGGGACCCAAAACGGTGATTAATAGCCCATGTAACGGTGATTAATAGCCCATGAAACAGGCCAGAATCGGCCAAAAGTGCGAGGACTGATGACCGTCACGTAAATGCACCCTGGGGTTCGTCAATTGTGGAAATCACTTCGGGGACCCAAAACGGTGATTAATAGCCCATGAAACAACCCAGAATCTGACAAAACTGCGAGTGTTGATGACCGGCACGTAAATGCACCCTGGGGTTCGTCAATGGTGGAAATCACTCCGGGGACCCAAAACGGTGATTAATAGCTCATGAAACAGGCCAGAATCGGCCAAAACTGCGAGTGTTGATAACCGGCACGTAAATGCACCCTGGGTTCTTCAATGATGGAAATCACTCTGGGGATCCAAAACGGTGATTAATAGCCCATGTAACTGTGATTAATAGCCCATGAAACAGGCCAGAATCGGCCAAAATAGCGAGTGTTGATGACCGGCACGTAAATGCACCCTGGGGTTCGTCAATGGTGGAAATCACTCCGGGGACCCAAAACGGTGATTAATAGCCCATGAAACAGGCCAGAATCGTCCAAAACTGCGAGTGTTGATGACCGGCACGTAAATGCAGCCTGGGTTCGTCAATGGTGGAAATCACTCCGGGGACCCAAAACGGTGATTAATAGCCCATGAAACAGGCCAGAATCGGCCAAAACTGCGAGTGTTGATGACCGGCACGTAAATGCACCCTGGGGTTCGTCAATGGTGGAAATCACTCTGGGGACCAAAAACGGTGATTAATAGCCCATGACACAGGTCAGAATCGGCCAAAACTGCGAGTGTTGATGACCGGCACGTAAATGCACCCTGGGGTTCGTCAATGGTGGAAATCACTCCGGGGACCCAAAACGGTGATTAATAGCCCATGGAACAGGCCAGAATCGGCCAAAAGTGCGAGGACTGATGACCGTTACGTAAATGCACCCCGGGGTTCATCAATTGTGGAAATCACTCCGGGGACCCAAAACGGTGATTAATAGCCCATGTAACTATGATTAATAACCCATGAAACAGGCCAGAATCGGCCAAAATTGCGAGTGTTGACGACCGGCACGTAAATGCACCCTGGGGTTCGTCAATGGTGGAAATCACTCTGGGGACCAAAAACGGTGATTAATAGCCCATGAAACAGGCCAGAATCGGCCAAAACTGCGAGTGTTGATGACCGGCACGTAAATGCACCCTGGGGTTCGTCAATGGTGGAAATCACTCCGGGGACCCAAAACGGTGATTAATAGCCCATGAAACAGGCCAGAATCGGCCAAAAGTGCGAGGACTGATGACCGTTACGTAAATGCACCCCGGGGTTCGTCAATTGTGGAAATCACTCCGGGGACCCAAAACGGTGATTAATAGCCCATGTAACTATGATTAATAACCCATGAAACAGGCCAGAATCGGCCAAAATTGCGAGTGTTGATGACCGGCACGTAAATGCACCCTGGGGTTCGTCAATGGTGGAAATCACTCCGGGGACCCAAAACGGTGATTAATAGCCCATGAAACAACCCAGAATCGGCCAAAACTGCGAGTGTTGATGACTGGCACGTAAATGCACCCTGGGGTTCGTCAATGGTGGAAATCACTCCGGGGACCCAAAACGGTGATTAATAGCCCATGTAACGGTGATTAATAGCCCATGAAACAGGCCAGAATCGGCCAAAAGTGCGAGGACTGATGACCGTTACGTAAATACACCCTGGGGTTCGTCAATTGTGGAAATCACTCCGGGGACCCAAAACGGTGATTAATAGCCCATGTAACTATGATTAATAACCCATGAAACAGGCCAGAATCGGCCAAAATTGCGAGTGTTGATGACCGGCACGTAAATGCACCCTAGGGTTCGTCAATGGTGGAAATCACTCCGGGGACCCAAAACGGTGATTAATAGCCCATGAAACAGGCCAGAATCGGCCAAAACTGCGACTGTTGATGACCGGCACATAAATGCACCCTGGGTTCGTCAATGGTGGACATCACTCCGGGGACCCAAAACGGTGATTAATAGCCCATGTAACGGTGATTAATAGCCCATGAAACAGGCCAGAATCGGCCAAAAGTGCGACGACTGATGACCGTCACGTAAATGCACCCTGGGGTTCGTCAATTGTGGAAATCACTCCGGGGACCCAAAACGGTGATTAATAGCCCATGAAACAACCCAGAATCTGACAAAACTGCGAGTGTTGATGACCGGCACGTAAATGCACCCTGGGGTTCGTCAATGGTGGAAATCACTCCAGGGACCCAAAACGGTGATTAATAGCTCATGAAACAGGCCAGAATCGGCCAAAACTGCGAGTGTTGATAACCGGCACGTAAATGCACCCTGGGTTCTTCAATGATGGAAATCACTCTGGGGATCCAAAACGGTGATTAATAGCCCATGTAACTGTGATTAATAGCCCATGAAACAGGCCAGAATCGGCCAAAATAGCGAGTGTTGATGACCGGCACGTAAATGCACCCTGGGGTTCGTCAATGGTGGAAATCACTCCGGGGACCCAAAACGGTGATTAATAGCCCATGAAACAGGCCAGAATCGGCCAAAACTGCGAGTGTTGATGACCGGCACGTAAATGCACCCTGGGGTTCGTCAATGGTGGAAATCACTCCGGGGACCCAAAACGGTGATTAATAGCCCATGAAACAGGCCAGAATCGGCCAAAAGTGCGAGGACTGATGACCGTTACGTAAATGCACCCCGGGGTTCGTCAATTGTGGAAATCACTCCGGGGACCCAAAACGGTGATTAATAGCCCATGTAACTATGATTAATAGCCCATGAAACAGGCCAGAATCGGCCAAAAGTGCGAGGACTGATGACCGTTACGTAAATACACCCTGGGGTTCGTCAATTGTGGAAATCACTCCGGGGACCCAAAACGGTGATTAATAGCCCATGTAACTATGATTAATAACCCATGAAACAGGCCAGAATCGGCCAAAATTGCGAGTGTTGATGACCGGCACGTAAATGCACCCTGGGGTTCGTCAATGGTGGAAATCACTCCGGGGACCCAAAACGGTGATTAATAGCCCATGTAACGGTGATTAATAGCCCATGAACCAGGCCAGAATCGGCCAAAAGTGCGAGGACTGATGACCGTCACGTAAATGCACCCTGGGGTTCGTCAATTGTGGAAATCACTTCGGGGACCCAAAACGGTGATTAATAGCCCATGAAACAACCCAGAATCTGCCAAAACTGCGAGTGTTGATGACCGGCACGTAAATGCACCCTGGGGTTCGTCAATGGTGGAAATCACTCCGGGGACCCAAAACGGTGATTAATAGCCCATGAAACAGGCCAGAATCGGCCAAAAGTGCGAGGACTGATGACCGTTACGTAAATGCACCCCGGGGTTCGTCAATTGTGGAAATCACTCCGGGGACCCAAAACGGTGATTAATAGCCCATGTAACTATGATTAATAACCCATGAAACAGGCCAGAATCGGCCAAAATTGCGAGTGTTGATGACCGGCACGTAAATGCACCCTGGGGTTCGTCAATGGTGGAAATCACTCCGGGGACCCAAAACGGTGATTAATAGCCCATGTAACGGTGATTAATAGCCCATGAAACAGGCCAGAATCGGCCAAAAGTGCGAGGACTGATGACCGTTACGTAAATACACCCTGGGGTTCGTCAATTGTGGAAATCACTCCGGGGACCCAAAACGGTGATTAATAGCCCATGTAACTATGATTAATAACCCATGAAACAGGCCAGAATCGGCCAAAATTGCGAGTGTTGATGACCGGCACGTAAATGCACCCTAGGGTTCGTCAATGGTGGAAATCACTCCGGGGACCCAAAACGGTGATTAATAGCCCATGAAACAGGCCAGAATCGGCCAAAACTGCGACTGTTGATGACCGGCACATAAATGCACCCTGGGTTCGTCAATGGTGGACATCACTCCGGGGACCCAAAACGGTGATTAATAGCCCATGAAACAGGCCAGAATCGGCCAAAAGTGCGACGACTGATGACCGTCACGTAAATGCACCCTGGGGTTCGTCAATTGTGGAAATCACTCCGGGGACCCAAAACGGTGATTAATAGCCCATGAAACAACCCAGAATCTGACAAAACTGCGAGTGTTGATGACCGGCACGTAAATGCACCCTGGGGTTCGTCAATGGTGGAAATCACTCCAGGGACCCAAAACGGTGATTAATAGCTCATGAAACAGGCCAGAATCGGCCAAAACTGCGAGTGTTGATAACCGGCACGTAAATGCACCCTGGGTTCTTCAATGATGGAAATCACTCTGGGGATCCAAAACGGTGATTAATAGCCCATGTAACTGTGATTAATAGCCCATGAAACAGGCCAGAATCGGCCAAAATAGCGAGTGTTGATGACCGGCACGTAAATGCACCCTGGGGTTCGTCAATGGTGGAAATCACTCCGGGGACCCAAAACGGTGATTAATAGCCCATGAAACAGGCCAGAATCGGCCAAAACTGCGAGTGTTGATGACCGGCACGTAAATGCACCCTGGGGTTCGTCAATGGTGGAAATCACTCCGGGGACCCAAAACGGTGATTAATAGCCCATGAAACAGGCCAGAATCGGCCAAAAGTGCGAGGACTGATGACCGTTACGTAAATGCACCCCGGGGTTCGTCAATTGTGGAAATCACTCCGGGGACCCAAAACGGTGATTAATAGCCCATGTAACTATGATTAATAGCCCATGAAACAGGCCAGAATCGGCCAAAAGTGCGAGGACTGATGACCGTTACGTAAATACACCCTGGGGTTCGTCAATTGTGGAAATCACTCCGGGGACCCAAAACGGTGATTAATAGCCCATGTAACTATGATTAATAACCCATGAAACAGGCCAGAATCGGCCAAAATTGCGAGTGTTGATGACCGGCACGTAAATGCACCCTGGGGTTCGTCAATGGTGGAAATCACTCCGGGGACCCAAAACGGTGATTAATAGCCCATGTAACGGTGATTAATAGCCCATGAACCAGGCCAGAATCGGCCAAAAGTGCGAGGACTGATGACCGTCACGTAAATGCACCCTGGGGTTCGTCAATTGTGGAAATCACTTCGGGGACCCAAAACGGTGATTAATAGCCCATGAAACAACCCAGAATCTGCCAAAACTGCGAGTGTTGATGACCGGCACGTAAATGCACCCTGGGGTTCGTCAATGGTGGAAATCACTCCGGGGACCCAAAACGGTGATTAATAGCCCATGAAACAGGCCAGAATCGGCCAAAAGTGCGAGGACTGATGACCGTTACGTAAATGCACCCCGGGGTTCGTCAATTGTGGAAATCACTCCGGGGACCCAAAACGGTGATTAATAGCCCATGTAACTATGATTAATAACCCATGAAACAGGCCAGAATCGGCCAAAATTGCGAGTGTTGATGACCGGCACGTAAATGCACCCTGGGGTTCGTCAATGGTGGAAATCACTCCGGGGACCCAAAACGGTGATTAATAGCCCATGTAACGGTGATTAATAGCCCATGAAACAGGCCAGAATCGGCCAAAAGTGCGAGGACTGATGACCGTTACGTAAATACACCCTGGGGTTCGTCAATTGTGGAAATCACTCCGGGGACCCAAAACGGTGATTAATAGCCCATGTAACTATGATTAATAACCCATGAAACAGGCCAGAATCGGCCAAAATTGCGAGTGTTGATGACCGGCACGTAAATGCACCCTAGGGTTCGTCAATGGTGGAAATCACTCCGGGGACCCAAAACGGTGATTGATAGCCCATGAAACAGGCCAGAATCGGCCAAAACTGCGACTGTTGATGACCGGCACATAAATGCACCCTGGGTTCGTCAATGGTGGACATCACTCCGGGGACCCAAAACGGTGATTAATAGCCCATGTAACGGTGATTAATAGCCCATGAAACAGGCCAGAATCGGCCAAAAGTGCGAGGACTGATGACCGTCACGTAAATGCACCCTGGGGTTCGTCAATTGTGGAAATCACTTCGGGGACCCAAAACGGTGATTAATAGCCCATGAAACAACCCAGAATCTGACAAAACTGCGAGTGTTGATGACCGGCACGTAAATGCACCCTGGGGTTCGTCAATGGTGGAAATCACTCCGGGGACCCAAAACGGTGATTAATAGCTCATGAAACAGGCCAGAATCGGCCAAAACTGCGAGTGTTGATAACCGGCACGTAAATGCACCCTGGGTTCTTCAATGATGGAAATCACTCTGGGGATCCAAAACGGTGATTAATAGCCCATGTAACTGTGATTAATAGCCCATGAAACAGGCCAGAATCGGCCAAAATAGCGAGTGTTGATGACCGGCACGTAAATGCACCCTGGGGTTCGTCAATGGTGGAAATCACTCCGGGGACCCAAAACGGTGATTAATAGCCCATGTAACGGTGATTAATAGCCCATGAAACAGGCCAGAATCGGCCAAAAGTGCGAGGACTGATGACCGTTACGTAAATACACCCTGGGGTTCGTCAATTGTGGAAATCACTCCGGGGACCCAAAACGGTGATTAATAGCCCATGTAACTATGATTAATAACCCATGAAACAGGCCAGAATCGGCCAAAATTGCGAGTGTTGATGACCGGCACGTAAATGCACCCTAGGGTTCGTCAATGGTGGAAATCACTCCGGGGACCCAAAACGGTGATTAATAGCCCATGAAACAGGCCAGAATCGGCCAAAACTGCGACTGTTGATGACCGGCACATAAATGCACCCTGGGTTCGTCAATGGTGGACATCACTCCGGGGACCCAAAACGGTGATTAATAGCCCATGTAACGGTGATTAATAGCCCATGAAACAGGCCAGAATCGGCCAAAAGTGCGACGACTGATGACCGTCACGTAAATGCACCCTGGGGTTCGTCAATTGTGGAAATCACTCCGGGGACCCAAAACGGTGATTAATAGCCCATGAAACAACCCAGAATCTGACAAAACTGCGAGTGTTGATGACCGGCACGTAAATGCACCCTGGGGTTCGTCAATGGTGGAAATCACTCCAGGGACCCAAAACGGTGATTAATAGCTCATGAAACAGGCCAGAATCGGCCAAAACTGCGAGTGTTGATAACCGGCACGTAAATGCACCCTGGGTTCTTCAATGATGGAAATCACTCTGGGGATCCAAAACGGTGATTAATAGCCCATGTAACTGTGATTAATAGCCCATGAAACAGGCCAGAATCGGCCAAAATAGCGAGTGTTGATGACCGGCACGTAAATGCACCCTGGGGTTCGTCAATGGTGGAAATCACTCCGGGGACCCAAAACGGTGATTAATAGCCCATGAAACAGGCCAGAATCGGCCAAAACTGCGAGTGTTGATGACCGGCACGTAAATGCACCCTGGGGTTCGTCAATGGTGGAAATCACTCCGGGGACCCAAAACGGTGATTAATAGCCCATGTAACGGTGATTAATAGCCCATGAACCAGGCCAGAATCGGCCAAAAGTGCGAGGACTGATGACCGTCACGTAAATGCACCCTGGGGTTCGTCAATTGTGGAAATCACTTCGGGGACCCAAAACGGTGATTAATAGCCCATGAAACAACCCAGAATCTGCCAAAACTGCGAGTGTTGATGACCGGCACGTAAATGCACCCTGGGGTTCGTCAATGGTGGAAATCACTCCGGGGACCCAAAACGGTGATTAATAGCCCATGAAACAGGCCAGAATCGGCCAAAAGTGCGAGGACTGATGACCGTTACGTAAATGCACCCCGGGGTTCGTCAATTGTGGAAATCACTCCGGGGACCCAAAACGGTGATTAATAGCCCATGTAACTATGATTAATAACCCATGAAACAGGCCAGAATCGGCCAAAATTGCGAGTGTTGATGACCGGCACGTAAATGCACCCTGGGGTTCGTCAATGGTGGAAATCACTCCGGGGACCCAAAACGGTGATTAATAGCCCATGTAACGGTGATTAATAGCCCATGAAACAGGCCAGAATCGGCCAAAAGTGCGAGGACTGATGACCGTTACGTAAATACACCCTGGGGTTCGTCAATTGTGGAAATCACTCCGGGGACCCAAAACGGTGATTAATAGCCCATGTAACTATGATTAATAACCCATGAAACAGGCCAGAATCGGCCAAAATTGCGAGTGTTGATGACCGGCACGTAAATGCACCCTAGGGTTCGTCAATGGTGGAAATCACTCCGGGGACCCAAAACGGTGATTAATAGCCCATGAAACAGGCCAGAATCGGCCAAAACTGCGACTGTTGATGACCGGCACATAAATGCACCCTGGGTTCGTCAATGGTGGACATCACTCCGGGGACCCAAAACGGTGATTAATAGCCCATGTAACGGTGATTAATAGCCCATGAAACAGGCCAGAATCGGCCAAAAGTGCGAGGACTGATGACCGTCACGTAAATGCACCCTGGGGTTCGTCAATTGTGGAAATCACTTCGGGGACCCAAAACGGTGATTAATAGCCCATGAAACAACCCAGAATCTGACAAAACTGCGAGTGTTGATGACCGGCACGTAAATGCACCCTGGGGTTCGTCAATGGTGGAAATCACTCCGGGGACCCAAAACGGTGATTAATAGCTCATGAAACAGGCCAGAATCGGCCAAAACTGCGAGTGTTGATAACCGGCACGTAAATGCACCCTGGGTTCTTCAATGATGGAAATCACTCTGGGGATCCAAAACGGTGATTAATAGCCCATGTAACTGTGATTAATAGCCCATGAAACAGGCCAGAATCGGCCAAAATAGCGAGTGTTGATGACCGGCACGTAAATGCACCCTGGGGTTCGTCAATGGTGGAAATCACTCCGGGGACCCAAAACGGTGATTAATAGCCCATGTAACGGTGATTAATAGCCCATGAAACAGGCCAGAATCGGCCAAAAGTGCGAGGACTGATGACCGTTACGTAAATACACCCTGGGGTTCGTCAATTGTGGAAATCACTCCGGGGACCCAAAACGGTGATTAATAGCCCATGTAACTATGATTAATAACCCATGAAACAGGCCAGAATCGGCCAAAATTGCGAGTGTTGATGACCGGCACGTAAATGCACCCTAGGGTTCGTCAATGGTGGAAATCACTCCGGGGACCCAAAACGGTGATTAATAGCCCATGAAACAGGCCAGAATCGGCCAAAACTGCGACTGTTGATGACCGGCACATAAATGCACCCTGGGTTCGTCAATGGTGGACATCACTCCGGGGACCCAAAACGGTGATTAATAGCCCATGTAACGGTGATTAATAGCCCATGAAACAGGCCAGAATCGGCCAAAAGTGCGACGACTGATGACCGTCACGTAAATGCACCCTGGGGTTCGTCAATTGTGGAAATCACTCCGGGGACCCAAAACGGTGATTAATAGCCCATGAAACAACCCAGAATCTGACAAAACTGCGAGTGTTGATGACCGGCACGTAAATGCACCCTGGGGTTCGTCAATGGTGGAAATCACTCCAGGGACCCAAAACGGTGATTAATAGCTCATGAAACAGGCCAGAATCGGCCAAAACTGCGAGTGTTGATAACCGGCACGTAAATGCACCCTGGGTTCTTCAATGATGGAAATCACTCTGGGGATCCAAAACGGTGATTAATAGCCCATGTAACTGTGATTAATAGCCCATGAAACAGGCCAGAATCGGCCAAAATAGCGAGTGTTGATGACCGGCACGTAAATGCACCCTGGGGTTCGTCAATGGTGGAAATCACTCCGGGGACCCAAAACGGTGATTAATAGCCCATGAAACAGGCCAGAATCGGCCAAAACTGCGAGTGTTGATGACCGGCACGTAAATGCACCCTGGGGTTCGTCAATGGTGGAAATCACTCCGGGGACCCAAAACGGTGATTAATAGCCCATGAAACAGGCCAGAATCGGCCAAAAGTGCGAGGACTGATGACCGTTACGTAAATGCACCCCGGGGTTCGTCAATTGTGGAAATCACTCCGGGGACCCAAAACGGTGATTAATAGCCCATGTAACTATGATTAATAGCCCATGAAACAGGCCAGAATCGGCCAAAAGTGCGAGGACTGATGACCGTTACGTAAATACACCCTGGGGTTCGTCAATTGTGGAAATCACTCCGGGGACCCAAAACGGTGATTAATAGCCCATGTAACTATGATTAATAACCCATGAAACAGGCCAGAATCGGCCAAAATTGCGAGTGTTGATGACCGGCACGTAAATGCACCCTGGGGTTCGTCAATGGTGGAAATCACTCCGGGGACCCAAAACGGTGATTAATAGCCCATGTAACGGTGATTAATAGCCCATGAACCAGGCCAGAATCGGCCAAAAGTGCGAGGACTGATGACCGTCACGTAAATGCACCCTGGGGTTCGTCAATTGTGGAAATCACTTCGGGGACCCAAAACGGTGATTAATAGCCCATGAAACAACCCAGAATCTGCCAAAACTGCGAGTGTTGATGACCGGCACGTAAATGCACCCTGGGGTTCGTCAATGGTGGAAATCACTCCGGGGACCCAAAACGGTGATTAATAGCCCATGAAACAGGCCAGAATCGGCCAAAAGTGCGAGGACTGATGACCGTTACGTAAATGCACCCCGGGGTTCGTCAATTGTGGAAATCACTCCGGGGACCCAAAACGGTGATTAATAGCCCATGTAACTATGATTAATAACCCATGAAACAGGCCAGAATCGGCCAAAATTGCGAGTGTTGATGACCGGCACGTAAATGCACCCTGGGGTTCGTCAATGGTGGAAATCACTCCGGGGACCCAAAACGGTGATTAATAGCCCATGTAACGGTGATTAATAGCCCATGAAACAGGCCAGAATCGGCCAAAAGTGCGAGGACTGATGACCGTTACGTAAATACACCCTGGGGTTCGTCAATTGTGGAAATCACTCCGGGGACCCAAAACGGTGATTAATAGCCCATGTAACTATGATTAATAACCCATGAAACAGGCCAGAATCGGCCAAAATTGCGAGTGTTGATGACCGGCACGTAAATGCACCCTAGGGTTCGTCAATGGTGGAAATCACTCCGGGGACCCAAAACGGTGATTAATAGCCCATGAAACAGGCCAGAATCGGCCAAAACTGCGACTGTTGATGACCGGCACATAAATGCACCCTGGGTTCGTCAATGGTGGACATCACTCCGGGGACCCAAAACGGTGATTAATAGCCCATGTAACGGTGATTAATAGCCCATGAAACAGGCCAGAATCGGCCAAAAGTGCGAGGACTGATGACCGTCACGTAAATGCACCCTGGGGTTCGTCAATTGTGGAAATCACTTCGGGGACCCAAAACGGTGATTAATAGCCCATGAAACAACCCAGAATCTGACAAAACTGCGAGTGTTGATGACCGGCACGTAAATGCACCCTGGGGTTCGTCAATGGTGGAAATCACTCCGGGGACCCAAAACGGTGATTAATAGCTCATGAAACAGGCCAGAATCGGCCAAAACTGCGAGTGTTGATAACCGGCACGTAAATGCACCCTGGGTTCTTCAATGATGGAAATCACTCTGGGGATCCAAAACGGTGATTAATAGCCCATGTAACTGTGATTAATAGCCCATGAAACAGGCCAGAATCGGCCAAAATAGCGAGTGTTGATGACCGGCACGTAAATGCACCCTGGGGTTCGTCAATGGTGGAAATCACTCCGGGGACCCAAAACGGTGATTAATAGCCCATGAAACAGGCCAGAATCGTCCAAAACTGCGAGTGTTGATGACCGGCACGTAAATGCAGCCTGGGTTCGTCAATGGTGGAAATCACTCCGGGGACCCAAAACGGTGATTAATAGCCCATGAAACAGGCCAGAATCGGCCAAAACTGCGAGTGTTGATGACCGGCACATAAATGCACCCTGGGGTTCGTCAATGGTGGAAATCACTCCGGGGACCCAAAACGGTGATTAATACCCATGAAACAGGCCAGAATCGGCCAAAACTGCGAGTGTTGATGACCGGCACGTAAATGCACCCTGGGGTTCGTCAATGGTGGAAATCACTCCGGGGACCCAAAACGGTGATTAATAGCCCATGAAACAGGCCAGAATCGGCCAAAAGTGCGAGGACTGATGACCGTTACGTAAATGCACCCCGGGGTTCGTCAATTGTGGAAATCACTCCGGGGACCCAAAACGGTGATTAATAGCCCATGTAACTATGATTAATAACCCATGAAACAGGCCAGAATCGGCCAAAATTGCGAGTGTTGATGACCGGTACGTAAATGCACCCTGGGGTTCGTCAATGGTGGAAATCACTCCGGGGACCCAAAACGGTGATTAATAGCCCATGAAACAACCCAGAATCGGCCAAAACTGCGAGTGTTGATGACTGGCACGTAAATGCACCCTGGGGTTCGTCAATGGTGGAAATCACTCCGGGGACCCAAAACGGTGATTAATAGCCCATGTAACGGTGATTAATAGCCCATGAAACAGGCCAGAATCGGCCAAAAGTGCGAGGACTGATGACCGTTACGTAAATACACCCTGGGGTTCGTCAATTGTGGAAATCACTCCGGGGACCCAAAACGGTGATTAATAGCCCATGTAACTATGATTAATAACCCATGAAACAGGCCAGAATCGGCCAAAATTGCGAGTGTTGATGACCGGCACGTAAATGCACCCTGGGGTTCGTCAATGGTGGAAATCACTCCGGGGACCCAAAACGGTGATTAATAGCCCATGTAACGGTGATTAATAGCCCATGAAACAGGCCAGAATCGGCCAAAAGTGCGAGGACTGATGACCGTCACGTAAATGCACCCTGGGGTTCGTCAATTGTGGAAATCACTTCGGGGACCCAAAACGGTGATTAATAGCCCATGAAACAACCCAGAATCTGCCAAAACTGCGAGTGTTGATGACCGGCACGTAAATGCACCCTGGGGTTCGTCAATGGTGGAAATCACTCCGGGGACCCAAAACGGTGATTAATAGCCCATGAAACAGGCCAGAATCGGCCAAAAGTGCGAGGACTGATGACCGTTACGTAAATGCACCCCGGGGTTCGTCAATTGTGGAAATCACTCCGGGGACCCAAAACGGTGATTAATAGCCCATGTAACTATGATTAATAACCCATGAAACAGGCCAGAATCGGCCAAAATTGCGAGTGTTGATGACCGGCACGTAAATGCACCCTGGGGTTCGTCAATGGTGGAAATCACTCCGGGGACCCAAAACGGTGATTAATAGCCCATGTAACGGTGATTAATAGCCCATGAAACAGGCCAGAATCGGCCAAAAGTGCGAGGACTGATGACCGTTACGTAAATACACCCTGGGGTTCGTCAATTGTGGAAATCACTCCGGGGACCCAAAACGGTGATTAATAGCCCATGTAACTATGATTAATAACCCATGAAACAGGCCAGAATTGGCCAAAATTGCGAGTGTTGATGACCGGCACGTAAATGCACCCTAGGGTTCGTCAATGGTGGAAATCACTCCGGGGACCCAAAACGGTGATTAATAGCCCATGAAACAGGCCAGAATCGGCCAAAACTGCGACTGTTGATGACCGGCACATAAATGCACCCTGGGTTCGTCAATGGTGGACATCACTCCGGGGACCCAAAACGGTGATTAATAGCCCATGTAACGGTGATTAATAGCCCATGAAACAGGCCAGAATCGGCCAAAAGTGCGAGGACTGATGACCGTCACGTAAATGCACCCTGGGGTTCGTCAATTGTGGAAATCACTTCGGGGACCCAAAACGGTGATTAATAGCCCATGAAACAACCCAGAATCTGACAAAACTGCGAGTGTTGATGACCGGCACGTAAATGCACCCTGGGGTTCGTCAATGGTGGAAATCACTCCGGGGACCCAAAACGGTGATTAATAGCTCATGAAACAGGCCAGAATCGGCCAAAACTGCGAGTGTTGATAACCGGCACGTAAATGCACCCTGGGTTCTTCAATGATGGAAATCACTCTGGGGATCCAAAACGGTGATTAATAGCCCATGTAACTGTGATTAATAGCCCATGAAACAGGCCAGAATCGGCCAAAATAGCGAGTGTTGATGACCGGCACGTAAATGCACCCTGGGGTTCGTCAATGGTGGAAATCACTCCGGGGACCCAAAACGGTGATTAATAGCCCATGAAACAGGCCAGAATCGTCCAAAACTGCGAGTGTTGATGACCGGCACGTAAATGCAGCCTGGGTTCGTCAATGGTGGAAATCACTCCGGGGACCCAAAACGGTGATTAATAGCCCATGAAACAGGCCAGAATCGGCCAAAACTGCGAGTGTTGATGACCGGCACATAAATGCACCCTGGGGTTCGTCAATGGTGGAAATCACTCCGGGGACCCAAAACGGTGATTAATACCCATGAAACAGGCCAGAATCGGCCAAAACTGCGAGTGTTGATGACCGGCACGTAAATGCACCCTGGTGTTCGTCAATGGTGGAAATCACTCCGGGGACCCAAAACGGTGATTAATAGCCCATGAAACAGGCCAGAATCGGCCAAAAGTGCGAGGACTGATGACCGTTACGTAAATGCACCCCGGGGTTCGTCAATTGTGGAAATCACTCCGGGGACCCAAAACGGTGATTAATAGCCCATGTAACTATGATTAATAACCCATGAAACAGGCCAGAATCGGCCAAAATTGCGAGTGTTGATGACCGGTACGTAAATGCACCCTGGGGTTCGTCAATGGTGGAAATCACTCCGGGGACCCAAAACGGTGATTAATAGCCCATGAAACAACCCAGAATCGGCCAAAACTGCGAGTGTTGATGACTGGCACGTAAATGCACCCTGGGGTTCGTCAATGGTGGAAATCACTCCGGGGACCCAAAACGGTGATTAATAGCCCATGTAACGGTGATTAATAGCCCATGAAACAGGCCAGAATCGGCCAAAAGTGCGAGGACTGATGACCGTTACGTAAATACACCCTGGGGTTCGTCAATTGTGGAAATCACTCCGGGGACCCAAAACGGTGATTAATAGCCCATGTAACTATGATTAACAACCCATGAAACAGGCCAGAATCGGCCAAAATTGCGAGTGTTGATGACCGGCACGTAAATGCACCCTGGGGTTCGTCAATGGTGGAAATCACTCCGGGGACCCAAAACGGTGATTAATAGCCCATGTAACGGTGATTAATAGCCCATGAAACAGGCCAGAATCGGCCAAAAGTGCGAGGACTGATGACCGTCACGTAAATGCACCCTGGGGTTCGTCAATTGTGGAAATCACTTCGGGGACCCAAAACGGTGATTAATAGCCCATGAAACAACCCAGAATCTGCCAAAACTGCGAGTGTTGATGACCGGCACGTAAATGCACCCTGGGGTTCGTCAATGGTGGAAATCACTCCGGGGACCCAAAACGGTGATTAATAGCCCATGAAACAGGCCAGAACCGGCCAAAAGTGCGAGGACTGATGACCGTTATGTAAATGCACCCCGGGGTTCGTCAATTGTGGAAATCACTCCGGGGACCCAAAACGGTGATTAATAGCCCATGTAACTATGATTAATAACCCATGAAACAGGCCAGAATCGGCCAAAATTGCGAGTGTTGATGACCGGCACGTAAATGCACCCTGGGGTTCGTCAATGGTGGAAATCACTCCGGGGACCCAAAACGGTGATTAATAGCCCATGAAACAACCCAGAATCGGCCAAAACTGCGAGTGTTGATGACTGGCACGTAAATGCACCCTGGGGTTCGTCAATGGTGGAAATCACTCCGGGGACCCAAAACGGTGATTAATAGCCCATGTAACGGTGATTAATAGCCCATGAAACAGGCCAGAATCGGCCAAAAGTGCGAGGACTGATGACCGTTACGTAAATGCACCCTGGGGTTCGTCAATGGTGGAAATCACTCCGGGGACCCAAAACGGTGATTAATAGCCCATGTAACGGTGATTAATAGCGCATGAAACAGGCCAGAATCGGCCAAAAGTGCGAGGACTGATGACCGTCACGTAAATGCACCCTGGGGTTCGTCAATTGTGGAAATCACTTCGGGGACCCAAAACGGTGATTAATAGCCCATGAAACAACCCAGAATCTGCCAAAACTGCGAGTGTTGATGACCGGCACGTAAATGCACCCTGGGGTTCGTCAATGGTGTAAATCACTCCGGGGACCCAAAATGGTGATTAATAGCCCATGAAACAGGCCAGAATCGGCCAAAAGTGCGAGGACTGATGACCGTTACGTAAATGCACCCCGGGGTTCCTCAATTGTGGAAATCACTCCGGGGACCCAAAACGGTGATTAATAGCCCATGTAACTATGACTAATAACCCATGAAACAGGCCAGAATCGGCCAAAATTGCGAGTGTTGATGACCGGCACGTAAATGCACCCTGGGGTTCGTCAATGGTGGAAATCACTCCGGGGACCCAAAACGGTGATTAATAGCCCATGTAACGGTGATTAATAGCCCATGAAACAGGCCAGAATCGGCCAAAAGTGCGAGGACTGATGACCGTTACGTAAATACACCCTGGGGTTCATCAATTGTGGAAATCACTCCGGGGACCCAAAACGGTGATTAATAGCCCATGTAACTATGATTAATAACCCATGAAACAGGCCAGAATCGGCCAAAATTGCGAGTGTTGATGACCGGCACGTAAATGCACCCTGGGGTTCGTCAATGGTGGAAATCACTCCGGGGACCCAAAACGGTGATTAATAGCCCATGAAACAGGCCAGAATCGGCCAAAAGTGCGAGGACTGATGACCGTTACGTAAATGCACCCCGGGGTTCCTCAATTGTGGAAATCACTCCGGGGACCCAAAACGGTGATTAATAGCCCATGTAACTATGATTAATAACCCATGAAACAGGCCAGAATCGGCCAAAATTGCGAGTGTTGATGACCGGCACGTAAATGCACCCTGGGGTTCGTCAATGGTGGAAATCACTCCGGGGACCCAAAACGGTGATTAATAGCCCATGTAACGGTGATTAATAGCCCATGAAACAGGCCAGAATCGGCCAAAAGTGCGAGGACTGATGACCGTTACGTAAATACACCCTGGGGTTCATCAATTGTGGAAATCACTCCGGGGACCCAAAACGGTGATTAATAGCCCATGTAACTATGATTAATAACCCATGAAACAGGCCAGAATCGGCCAAAATTGCAAGTGTTGATGACCGGCACGTAAATGCACCCTGGGGTTCGTCAATGGTGGAAATCACTCCGGGGACCCAAAACGGTGATTAATAGCCCATGTAACGGTGATTAATAGCCCATGAAACAGGCCAGAATCGGCCAAAAGTGCGAGGACTGATGACCGTCACGTAAATGCACCCTGGGTTCGTCAATTGTGGAAATCACTTCGGGGACCCAAAACGGTGATTAATAGCCCATGAAACAACCCAGAATCTGCCAAAACTGCGAGTGTTGATGACCAGCACGTAAATGCACCCTGGGGTTCGTCAATGGTGGAAATCACTCCGGGGACCCAAAACGGTGATTAATAGCCCATGTAATGGTGATTAATAGCCCATGAAACAGGCCAGAATCGGCCAAAAGTGCGAGGACTGATGACCGTTACGTAAATGCACCCCGGGGTTCCTCAATTGTGGAAATCACTCCGGGGACCCAAAACGGTGATTAATATCCCATGTAACTATGATTAATAACCCATGAAACAGGCCAGAATCGGCCAAAATTGCGAGTGTTGATGACCGGCACGTAAATGCACCCTGGGGTTCGTCAATGGTGGAAATCACTCCGGGGACCCAAAACGGTGATTAATAGCCCATGAAACAACCCAGAATCGGCCAAAACTGCGAGTGTTGATGACTGGCACGTAAATGCACCCTGGGGTTCGTCAATGGTGGAAATCACTCCGGGGACCCAAAACGGTGATTAATAGCCCATGTAACGGTGATTAATAGCCCATGAAACAGGCCAGAATCGGCCAAAAGTGCGAGGACTGATGACCGTTACGTAAATACACCCTGGGGTTCGTCAATTGTGGAAATCACTCCGGGGACCCAAAACGGTGATTAATAGCCCATGTAACTATGATTAATAACCCATGAAACAGGCCAGAATCGGCCAAAATTGCGAGTGTTGATGACCGGCACGTAAATGCACCCTGGGGTTCGTCAATGGTGGAAATCACTCCGGGGACCCAAAACGGTGATTAATAGCCCATGAAACAACCCAGAATCGGCCAAAACTGCGAGTGTTGATGACTGGCACGTAAATGCACCCTGGGGTTCGTCAATGGTGGAAATCACTCCGGGGACCCAAAACGGTGATTAATAGCCCATGTAACGGTGATTAATAGCCCATGAAACAGGCCAGAATCGGCCAAAAGTGCGAGGACTGATGACCGTTACGTAAATACACCCTGGGGTTCGTCAATTGTGGAAATCACTCCAGGGACCCAAAACGGTGATTAATAGCCCATGTAACTGTGATTAATAACACATGAAACAGGCCAGAATCGGCCAAAATTGCGAGTGTTGATGACCGGCACGTAAATGCACCCTGGGGTTCGTCAATGGTGGAAATCACTCCGGGGACCCAAAACGGTGATTAATAGCCCATGTAACGGTGATTAATAGCCCATGAAACAGGCCAGAATCGGCCAAAAGTGCGAGGACTGATGACCGTCACGTAAATGCACCCTGGGGTTCGTCAATTGTGGAAATCACTTCGGGGACCCAAAACGGTGATTAATAGCCCATGAAACAACCCAGAATCTGCCAAAACTGCGAGTGTTGATGACCGGCACGTAAATGCACCCTGGGGTTCGTCAATGGTGGAAATCACTCCGGGGACCCAAAACGGTGATTAATAGCCCATGAAACAGGCCAGAACCGGCCAAAAGTGCGAGGACTGATGACCGTTATGTAAATGCACCCCGGGGTTCGTCAATTGTGGAAATCACTCCGGGGACCCAAAACGGTGATTAATAGCCCATGTAACTATGATTAATAACCCATGAAACAGGCCAGAATCGGCCAAAATTGCGAGTGTTGATGACCGGCACGTAAATGCACCCTGGGGTTCGTCAATGGTGGAAATCACTCCGGGGACCCAAAACGGTGATTAATAGCCCATGAAACAACCCAGAATCGGCCAAAACTGCGAGTGTTGATGACTGGCACGTAAATGCACCCTGGGGTTCGTCAATGGTGGAAATCACTCCGGGGACCCAAAACGGTGATTAATAGCCCATGTAACGGTGATTAATAGCCCATGAAACAGGCCAGAATCGGCCAAAAGTGCGAGGACTGATGACCGTTACGTAAATGCACCCTGGGGTTCGTCAATGGTGGAAATCACTCCGGGGACCCAAAACGGTGATTAATAGCCCATGTAACGGTGATTAATAGCGCATGAAACAGGCCAGAATCGGCCAAAAGTGCGAGGACTGATGACCGTCACGTAAATGCACCCTGGGGTTCGTCAATTGTGGAAATCACTTCGGGGACCCAAAACGGTGATTAATAGCCCATGAAACAACCCAGAATCTGCCAAAACTGCGAGTGTTGATGACCGGCACGTAAATGCACCCTGGGGTTCGTCAATGGTGTAAATCACTCCGGGGACCCAAAATGGTGATTAATAGCCCATGAAACAGGCCAGAATCGGCCAAAAGTGCGAGGACTGATGACCCTTACGTAAATGCACCCCGGGGTTCCTCAATTGTGGAAATCACTCCGGGGACCCAAAACGGTGATTAATAGCCCATGTAACTATGATTAATAACCCATGAAACAGGCCAGAATCGGCCAAAATTGCGAGTGTTGATGACCGGCACGTAAATGCACCCTGGGGTTCGTCAATGGTGGAAATCACTCCGGGGACCCAAAACGGTGATTAATAGCCCATGTAACGGTGATTAATAGCCCATGAAACAGGCCAGAATCGGCCAAAAGTGCGAGGACTGATGACCGTTACGTAAATACACCCTGGGGTTCATCAATTGTGGAAATCACTCCGGGGACCCAAAACGGTGATTAATAGCCCATGTAACTATGATTAATAACCCATGAAACAGGCCAGAATCGGCCAAAATTGCGAGTGTTGATGACCGGCACGTAAATGCACCCTGGGGTTCGTCAATGGTGGAAATCACTCCGGGGACCCAAAACGGTGATTAATAGCCCATGTAACGGTGATTAATAGCCCATGAAACAGGCCAGAATCGGCCAAAAGTGCGAGGACTGATGACCGTCACGTAAATGCACCCTGGGGTTCGTCAATTGTGGAAATCACTACGGGGACCCAAAACGGTGATTAATAGCCCATGAAACAACCCAGAATCTGCCAAAACTGCGAGTGTTGATGACCGGCACGTAAATGCACCCTGGGGTTCGTCAATGGTGGAAATCACTCCGGGGACCCAAAACGGTGATTAATAGCCCATGAAACAGGCCAGAATCGGCCAAAAGTGCGAGGACTGATGACCGTTACGTAAATGCACCCCGGGGTTCCTCAATTGTGGAAATCACTCCGGGGACCCAAAACGGTGATTAATAGCCCATGTAACTATGATTAATAACCCATGAAACAGGCCAGAATCGGCCAAAATTGCGAGTGTTGATGACCGGCACGTAAATGCACCCTGGGGTTCGTCAATGGTGGAAATCACTCCGGGGACCCAAAACGGTGATTAATAGCCCATGTAACGGTGATTAATAGCCCATGAAACAGGCCAGAATCGGCCAAAAGTGCGAGGACTGATGACCGTTACGTAAATACACCCTGGGGTTCATCAATTGTGGAAATCACTCCGGGGACCCAAAACGGTGATTAATAGCCCATGTAACTATGATTAATAACCCATGAAACAGGCCAGAATCGGCCAAAATTGCAAGTGTTGATGACCGGCACGTAAATGCACCCTGGGGTTCGTCAATGGTGGAAATCACTCCGGGGACCCAAAACGGTGATTAATAGCCCATGTAACGGTGATTAATAGCCCATGAAACAGGCCAGAATCGGCCAAAAGTGCGAGGACTGATGACCGTCACGTAAATGCACCCTGGGTTCGTCAATTGTGGAAATCACTTCGGGGACCCAAAACGGTGATTAATAGCCCATGAAACAACCCAGAATCTGCCAAAACTGCGAGTGTTGATGACCAGCACGTAAATGCACCCTGGGGTTCGTCAATGGTGGAAATCACTCCGGGGACCCAAAACGGTGATTAATAGCCCATGTAACGGTGATTAATAGCCCATGAAACAGGCCAGAATCGGCCAAAAGTGCGAGGACTGATGACCGTTACGTAAATACACCCTGGGGTTCGTCAATTGTGGAAATCACTCCGGGGACCCAAAACGGTGATTAATAGCCCATGTAACTATGATTAATAACCCATGAAACAGGCCAGAATCGGCCAAAATTGCGAGTGTTGATGACCGGCACGTAAATGCACCCTGGGGTTCGTCAATGGTGGAAATCACTCCGGGGACCCAAAACGGTGATTAATAGCCCATGAAACAACCCAGAATCGGCCAAAACTGCGAGTGTTGATGACTGGCACGTAAATGCACCCTGGGGTTCGTCAATGGTGGAAATCACTCCGGGGACCCAAAACGGTGATTAATAGCCCATGTAACGGTGATTAATAGCCCATGAAACAGGCCAGAATCGGCCAAAAGTGCGAGGACTGATGACCGTTACGTAAATACACCCTGGGGTTCGTCAATTGTGGAAATCACTCCAGGGACCCAAAACGGTGATTAATAGCCCATGTAACTGTGATTAATAACACATGAAACAGGCCAGAATCGGCCAAAATTGCGAGTGTTGATGACCGGCACGTAAATGCACCCTGGGGTTCGTCAATGGTGGAAATCACTCCGGGGACCCAAAACGGTGATTAATAGCCCATGTAACGGTGATTAATAGCCCATGAAACAGGCCAGAATCGGCCAAAAGTGCGAGGACTGATGACCGTCACGTAAATGCACCCTGGGGTTCGTCAATTGTGGAAATCACTTCGGGGACCCAAAACGGTGATTAATAGCCCATGAAACAACCCAGAATCTGCCAAAACTGCGAGTGTTGATGACCGGCACGTAAATGCACCCTGGGGTTCGTCAATGGTGGAAATCACTCCGGGGACCCAAAACGGTGATTAATAGCCCATGAAACAGGCCAGAACCGGCCAAAAGTGCGAGGACTGATGACCGTTATGTAAATGCACCCCGGGGTTCGTCAATTGTGGAAATCACTCCGGGGACCCAAAACGGTGATTAATAGCCCATGTAACTATGATTAATAACCCATGAAACAGGCCAGAATCGGCCAAAATTGCGAGTGTTGATGACCGGCACGTAAATGCACCCTGGGGTTCGTCAATGGTGGAAATCACTCCGGGGACCCAAAACGGTGATTAATAGCCCATGAAACAACCCAGAATCGGCCAAAACTGCGAGTGTTGATGACTGGCACGTAAATGCACCCTGGGGTTCGTCAATGGTGGAAATCACTCCGGGGACCCAAAACGGTGATTAATAGCCCATGTAACGGTGATTAATAGCCCATGAAACAGGCCAGAATCGGCCAAAAGTGCGAGGACTGATGACCGTTACGTAAATGCACCCTGGGGTTCGTCAATGGTGGAAATCACTCCGGGGACCCAAAACGGTGATTAATAGCCCATGTAACGGTGATTAATAGCGCATGAAACAGGCCAGAATCGGCCAAAAGTGCGAGGACTGATGACCGTCACGTAAATGCACCCTGGGGTTCGTCAATTGTGGAAATCACTTCGGGGACCCAAAACGGTGATTAATAGCCCATGAAACAACCCAGAATCTGCCAAAACTGCGAGTGTTGATGACCGGCACGTAAATGCACCCTGGGGTTCGTCAATGGTGTAAATCACTCCGGGGACCCAAAATGGTGATTAATAGCCCATGAAACAGGCCAGAATCGGCCAAAAGTGCGAGGACTGATGACCCTTACGTAAATGCACCCCGGGGTTCCTCAATTGTGGAAATCACTCCGGGGACCCAAAACGGTGATTAATAGCCCATGTAACTATGATTAATAACCCATGAAACAGGCCAGAATCGGCCAAAATTGCGAGTGTTGATGACCGGCACGTAAATGCACCCTGGGGTTCGTCAATGGTGGAAATCACTCCGGGGACCCAAAACGGTGATTAATAGCCCATGTAACGGTGATTAATAGCCCATGAAACAGGCCAGAATCGGCCAAAAGTGCGAGGACTGATGACCGTTACGTAAATACACCCTGGGGTTCATCAATTGTGGAAATCACTCCGGGGACCCAAAACGGTGATTAATAGCCCATGTAACTATGATTAATAACCCATGAAACAGGCCAGAATCGGCCAAAATTGCGAGTGTTGATGACCGGCACGTAAATGCACCCTGGGGTTCGTCAATGGTGGAAATCACTCCGGGGACCCAAAACGGTGATTAATAGCCCATGTAACGGTGATTAATAGCCCATGAAACAGGCCAGAATCGGCCAAAAGTGCGAGGACTGATGACCGTCACGTAAATGCACCCTGGGGTTCGTCAATTGTGGAAATCACTACGGGGACCCAAAACGGTGATTAATAGCCCATGAAACAACCCAGAATCTGCCAAAACTGCGAGTGTTGATGACCGGCACGTAAATGCACCCTGGGGTTCGTCAATGGTGGAAATCACTCCGGGGACCCAAAACGGTGATTAATAGCCCATGAAACAGGCCAGAATCGGCCAAAAGTGCGAGGACTGATGACCGTTACGTAAATGCACCCCGGGGTTCCTCAATTGTGGAAATCACTCCGGGGACCCAAAACGGTGATTAATAGCCCATGTAACTATGATTAATAACCCATGAAACAGGCCAGAATCGGCCAAAATTGCGAGTGTTGATGACCGGCACGTAAATGCACCCTGGGGTTCGTCAATGGTGGAAATCACTCCGGGGACCCAAAACGGTGATTAATAGCCCATGTAACGGTGATTAATAGCCCATGAAACAGGCCAGAATCGGCCAAAAGTGCGAGGACTGATGACCGTTACGTAAATACACCCTGGGGTTCATCAATTGTGGAAATCACTCCGGGGACCCAAAACGGTGATTAATAGCCCATGTAACTATGATTAATAACCCATGAAACAGGCCAGAATCGGCCAAAATTGCAAGTGTTGATGACCGGCACGTAAATGCACCCTGGGGTTCGTCAATGGTGGAAATCACTCCGGGGACCCAAAACGGTGATTAATAGCCCATGTAACGGTGATTAATAGCCCATGAAACAGGCCAGAATCGGCCAAAAGTGCGAGGACTGATGACCGTCACGTAAATGCACCCTGGGTTCGTCAATTGTGGAAATCACTTTGGGGACCCAAAACGGTGATTAATAGCCCATGAAACAACCCAGAATCTGCCAAAACTGCGAGTGTTGATGACCAGCACGTAAATGCACCCTGGGGTTCGTCAATGGTGGAAATCACTCCGGGGACCCAAAACGGTGATTAATAGCCCATGTAATGGTGATTAATAGCCCATGAAACAGGCCAGAATCGGCCAAAAGTGCGAGGACTGATGACCGTTACGTAAATGCACCCCGGGGTTCCTCAATTGTGGAAATCACTCCGGGGACCCAAAACGGTGATTAATATCCCATGTAACTATGATTAATAACCCATGAAACAGGCCAGAATCGGCCAAAATTGCGAGTGTTGATGACCGGCACGTAAATGCACCCTGGGGTTCGTCAATGGTGGAAATCACTCCGGGGACCCAAAACGGTGATTAATAGCCCATGAAACAACCCAGAATCGGCCAAAACTGCGAGTGTTGATGACTGGCACGTAAATGCACCCTGGGGTTCGTCAATGGTGGAAATCACTCCGGGGACCCAAAACGGTGATTAATAGCCCATGTAACGGTGATTAATAGCCCATGAAACAGGCCAGAATCGGCCAAAAGTGCGAGGACTGATGACCGTTACGTAAATACACCCTGGGGTTCGTCAATTGTGGAAATCACTCCGGGGACCCAAAACGGTGATTAATAGCCCATGTAACTATGATTAATAACCCATGAAACAGGCCAGAATCGGCCAAAATTGCGAGTGTTGATGACCGGCACGTAAATGCACCCTGGGGTTCGTCAATGGTGGAAATCACTCCGGGGACCCAAAACGGTGATTAATAGCCCATGAAACAACCCAGAATCGGCCAAAACTGCGAGTGTTGATGACTGGCACGTAAATGCACCCTGGGGTTCGTCAATGGTGGAAATCACTCCGGGGACCCAAAACGGTGATTAATAGCCCATGTAACGGTGATTAATAGCCCATGAAACAGGCCAGAATCGGCCAAAAGTGCGAGGACTGATGACCGTTACGTAAATACACCCTGGGGTTCGTCAATTGTGGAAATCACTCCAGGGACCCAAAACGGTGATTAATAGCCCATGTAACTGTGATTAATAACACATGAAACAGGCCAGAATCGGCCAAAATTGCGAGTGTTGATGACCGGCACGTAAATGCACCCTGGGGTTCGTCAATGGTGGAAATCACTCCGGGGACCCAAAACGGTGATTAATAGCCCATGTAACGGTGATTAATAGCCCATGAAACAGGCCAGAATCGGCCAAAAGTGCGAGGACTGATGACCGTCACGTAAATGCACCCTGGGGTTCGTCAATTGTGGAAATCACTTCGGGGACCCAAAACGGTGATTAATAGCCCATGAAACAACCCAGAATCTGCCAAAACTGCGAGTGTTGATGACCGGCACGTAAATGCACCCTGGGGTTCGTCAATGGTGGAAATCACTCCGGGGACCCAAAACGGTGATTAATAGCCCATGAAACAGGCCAGAATCGGCCAAAAGTGCGAGGACTGATGACCGTTATGTAAATGCACCCCGGGGTTCGTCAATTGTGGAAATCACTCCGGGGACCCAAAACGGTGATTAATAGCCCATGTAACTATGATTAATAACCCATGAAACAGGCCAGAATCGGCCAAAATTGCGAGTGTTGATGACCGGCACGTAAATGCACCCTGGGGTTCGTCAATGGTGGAAATCACTCCGGGGACCCAAAACGGTGATTAATAGCCCATGAAACAACCCAGAATCGGCCAAAACTGCGAGTGTTGATGACTGGCACGTAAATGCACCCTGGGGTTCGTCAATGGTGGAAATCACTCCGGGGACCCAAAACGGTGATTAATAGCCCATGTAACGGTGATTAATAGCCCATGAAACAGGCCAGAATCGGCCAAAAGTGCGAGGACTGATGACCGTTACGTAAATGCACCCTGGGGTTCGTCAATGGTGGAAATCACTCCGGGGACCCAAAACGGTGATTAATAGCCCATGTAACGGTGATTAATAGCGCATGAAACAGGCCAGAATCGGCCAAAAGTGCGAGGACTGATGACCGTCACGTAAATGCACCCTGGGGTTCGTCAATTGTGGAAATCACTTCGGGGACCCAAAACGGTGATTAATAGCCCATGAAACAACCCAGAATCTGCCAAAACTGCGAGTGTTGATGACCGGCACGTAAATGCACCCTGGGGTTCGTCAATGGTGGAAATCACTCCGGGGACCCAAAACGGTGATTAATAGCCCATGAAACAGGCCAGAATCGGCCAAAAGTGCGAGGACTGATGACCGTTACGTAAATGCACCCCGGGGTTCCTCAATTGGGGAAATCACTCCGGGGACCCAAAACGGTGATTAATAGCCCATGTAACTATGATTAATAACCCATGAAACAGGCCAGAATCGGCCAAAATTGCGAGTGTTGATGACCGGCACGTAAATGCACCCTGGGGTTCGTCAATGGTGGAAATCACTCCGGGGACCCAAAACGGTGATTAATAGCCCATGAAACAACCCAGAATCGGCCAAAACTGCGAGTGTTGATGACTGGCACGTAAATGCACCCTGGGGTTCGTCAATGGTGGAAATCACTCCGGGGACCCAAAACGGTGATTAATAGCCCATGTAACGGTGATTAATAGCCCATGAAACAGGCCAGAATCGGCCAAAAGTGCGAGGACTGATGACCGTTACGTAAATACACCCTGGGGTTCGTCAATTGTGGAAATCACTCCGGGGACCCAAAACGGTGATTAATAGCCCATGTAACTATGATTAATAACCCATGAAACAGGCCAGAATCGGCCAAAATTGCGAGTGTTGATGACCGGCACGTAAATGCACCCTGGGGTTCGTCAATGGTGGAAATCACTCCGGGGACCCAAAACGGTGATTAATAGCCCATGAAACAACCCAGAATCGGCCAAAACTGCGAGTGTTGATGACTGGCACGTAAATGCACCCTGGGGTTCGTCAATGGTGGAAATCACTCCGGGGACCCAAAACGGTGATTAATAGCCCATGTAACGGTGATTAATAGCCCATGAAACAGGCCAGAATCGGCCAAAAGTGCGAGGACTGATGACCGTTACGTAAATACACCCTGGGGTTCGTCAATTGTGGAAATCACTCCGGGGACCCAAAACGGTGATTAATAGCCCATGTAACTGTGATTAATAACCCATGAAACAGGCCAGAATCGGCCAAAATTGCGAGTGTTGATGACCGGCACGTAAATGCACCCTGGGGTTCGTCAATGGTGGAAATCACTCCGGGGACCCAAAACGGTGATTAATAGCCCATGAAACGGTGATTAATAGCCCACGAAACAGGCCAGAATCGGCCAAAAGTGCGAGGACTGATGACCGTCACGTAAATGCACCCTGGGGTTCGTCAATTGTGGAAATCACTTCGGGGACCCAAAACGGTGATTAATAGCCCATGAAACAACCCAGAATCTGCCAAAACTGCGAGTGTTGATGACCGGCACGTAAATGCACCCTGGGGTTCGTCAATGGTGGAAATCACTCCGGGGACCCAAAACGGTGATTAATAGCCCATGAAACAGGCCAGAATCGGCCAAAAGTGCGAGGACTGATGACCGGTACGTAAATGCACCCCGGGGTTCGTCAATTGTGGAAATCACTTCGGGGACCCAAAACGGTGATTAATAGCACATGTAACTATGATTAATAACCCATGAAACAGGCCAGAATCGGCCAAAATTGCGAGTGTTGATGACCGGAACGTAAATGCACCCTGGGGTTCGTCAATGGTGGAAATCACTCCGGGGACCCAAAACGGTGATTAATAGCCCATGAAACAACCCAGAATCGGCCAAAACTGCGAGTGTTGATGACTGGCACGTAAATGCACCCTGGGGTTCGTCAATGGTGGAAATCACTCCGGGGACCCAAAACGGTGATTAATAGCCCATGTAACGGTGATTAATAGCCCATGAAACAGGCCAGAATCGGCCAAAAGTGCGAGGACTGATGACCGTTACGTAAATGCACCCTGGGGTTCGTCAATTGTGGAAATCACTCCGGGGACCCAAAACGGTGATTAATAGCCCATGTAACTATGATTAATAACCCATGAAACAGGCCAGAATCGGCCAAAATTGCGAGTGTTGATGACCGGCATGTAAATGCACCCTGGGGTTCGTCAATGGTGGAAATCACTCCGGGGACCCAAAAACGGTGATTAATAGCCCATGAAACAGGCCAGAATCGGCCAAAACTGCGAGTGTTGATGACCGGCACATAAATGCACCCTGGGTTCGTAAATGGTGGACATCACTCCGGGGACCCAAAACGGTGATTAATAGCCCATGTAACGGTGATTAATAGCCCATGAAACAGGCCAGAATCGGCCAAAAGTGCGAGGACTGATGACCGTAACGTAAATGCACCCTGGGGTTCGTCAATTGTGGAAATCACTTCGGGGACCCAAAACGGTGATTAATAGCCCATGAAACAACCCAGAATCGGCCAAAACTGCGAGTGTTGATGACTGGCACGTAAATGCACCCTGGGGTTCGTCAATGGTGGAAATCACTCCGGGGACCCAAAACGGTGATTAATAGCCCATGTAACGGTGATTAATAGCCCATGAAACAGGCCAGAATCGGCCAAAAGTGCGAGGACTGATGACCGTTACGTAAATGCACCCTGGGGTTCGTCAATTGTGGAAATCACTCCGGGGACCCAAAACGGTGATTAATAGCCCATGTAACTATGATTAATAACCCATGAAACAGGCCAGAATCGGCCAAAATTGCGAGTGTTGATGACCGGCATGTAAATGCACCCTGGGGTTCGTCAATGGTGGAAATCACTCCGGGGACCCAAAAACGGTGATTAATAGCCCATGAAACAGGCCAGAATCGGCCAAAACTGCGAGTGTTGATGACCGGCACATAAATGCACCCTGGGTTCGTAAATGGTGGACATCACTCCGGGGACCCAAAACGGTGATTAATAGCCCATGTAACGGTGATTAATAGCCCATGAAACAGGCCAGAATCGGCCAAAAGTGCGAGGACTGATGACCGTAACGTAAATGCACCCTGGGGTTCGTCAATTGTGGAAATCACTTCGGGGACCCAAAACGGTGATTAATAGCCCATGAAACAACCCAGAATCTGACAAAACTGCGAGTGTTGATGACCGGCACGTAAATGCACCCTGGGGTTCGTCAATGGTGGAAATCACTCCGGGGACCCAAAACGGTGACTAATAGCTCATGAAACAGGCCAGAATCGGCCAAAACTGCGAGTGTTGATAACCGGCACGTAAATGCACCCTGGGTTCTTCAATGATGGAAATCACTCTGGGGATCCGAAACGGTGATTAATAGCCCATGTAACTGTGATTAATAGCCCATGAAACAGGCCAGAATCGGCCAAAATAGCGAGTGTTGATGACCGGCACGTAAATGCACCCTGGGGTTCGTCAATGGTGGAAATCACTCCGGGGACCCAAAACGGTGATTAATAGCCCATGAAACAGGCCAGAATCGGCCAAAACTGCGAGTGTTGATGACCGGCACATAAATGCACCCTGGGGTTCGTCAATGGTGGAAATCACTCCGGGGACCCAAAACGGTGATTAATACCCATGAAACAGGCCAGAATCGGCCAAAACTGCGAGTGTTGATGGCCGGCACGTAAATGCACCCTGGGGTTCGTCAATGGTGGAAATCACTCCAGGGACCCAAAACGGTGATTAATAGCCCATGAAACAGGCCAGAATCGGCCAAAAGTGCGAGGACTGATGACCGTTACGTAAATGCACCCCGGGGTTCGTCAATTGTGGAAATCACTCCGGGGACCCAAAACGGTGATTAATAGCCCATGTAACTATGATTAATAACCCATGAAACAGGCCAGAATCGGCCAAAATTGCGAGTGTTGATGACCGGCACGTAAATGCACCCTGGGGTTCGTCAATGGTGGAAATCACTCCGGGGACCCAAAACGGTGATTAATAGCCCATGAAACAACCCAGAATCGGCCAAAACTGCGAGTGTTGATGACTGGCACGTAAATGCACCCTGGGGTTCGTCAATGGTGGAAATCACTCCGGGGACCCAAAACGGTGATTAATAGCCCATGTAACGGTGATTAATAGCCCATGAAACAGGCCAGAATCGGCCAAAAGTGCGAGGACTGATGACCGTTACGTAAATACACCCTGGGGTTCGTCAATTGTGGAAATCACTCCGGGGACCCAAAACGGTGATTAATAGCCCATGTAACTATGATTAATAACCCATGAAAGAGGCCAGAATCGGCCAAAATTGCGAGTGTTGATGACCGGCACGTAAATGCACCCTGGGGTTCGTCAATGGTGGAAATCACTCCGGGGACCCAAAACGGTGATTAATAGCCCATGAAACAACCCAGAATCTGACAAAACTGCGAGTGTTGATGACCGGCACGAAAATGCACCCTGGGGTTCTTCAATGATGGAAATCACTCTGTGGATCCAAAACGGTGATTAATAGCCCATGTAACTGTGATTAATAGCCCATGAAACAGGCCAGAATCGGCCAAAATAGCGAGTGTTGATGACCGGCACGTAAATGCACCCTGGGGTTCGTCAATGGTGGAAATCACTCCGGGGACCCAAAACAGTGATTAATAGCCCATGAAACAGGCCAGAATCGGCCAAAACTGCGAGTGTTGATGACCGGCACATAAATGCACCCTGGGGTTCGTCAATGGTGGAAATCACTCCGGGGACCCAAAACGGTGATTAATACCCATGAAACAGGCCAGAATCGGCCAAAACTGCGAGTGTTGATGACCGGCACGTAAATGCACCCTGGGGTTCGTCAATGGTGGAAATCACTCCGGGGACCCAAAACGGTGATTAATAGCCCATGAAACAGGCCAGAATCGGCCAAAAGTGCGAGGACTGATGACCGTTACGTAAATGCACCCCGGGGTTCGTCAATTGTGGAAATCACTTCGGGGACCCAAAACGGTGATTAATAGCCCATGTAACTATGATTAATAACCCATGAAACAGGCCAGAATCGGCCAAAATTGCGAGTGTTGATGACCGGCACGTAAATGCACCCTGGGGTTCGTCAATGGTGGAAATCACTCCGGGGACCCAAAACGGTGATTAATAGCCCATGAAACAACCCAGAATCGGCCAAAACTGCGAGTGTTGATGACTGGCACGTAAATGCACCCTGGGGTTCGTCAATTGTGGAAATCACTTCGGGGACCCAAAACGGTGATTAATAGCCCATGAAACAACCCAGAATCTGCCAAAACTGCGAGTGTTGATGACCGGCACGTAAATGCACCCTGGGGTTCGTCAATGGTGGAAATCACTCCGGGGACCCAAAACGGTGATTAATAGCCCATGAAACAGGCCAGAATCGGCCAAAAGTGCGAGGACTGATGACCGTTACGTAAATGCACCCCGGGGTTCCTCAATTGTGGAAATCACTCCGGGGACCCAAAACGGTGATTAATAGCCCATGTAACTATGATTAATAACCCATGAAACAGGCCAGAATCGGCCAAAATTGCGAGTGTTGATGACCGGCACGTAAATGCACCCTGGGGTTCGTCAATGGTGGAAATCACTCCGGGGACCCAAAACGGTGATTAATAGCCCATGAAACAACCCAGAATCGGCCAAAACTGCGAGTGTTGATGACTGGCACGTAAATGCACCCTGGGGTTCGTCAATGGTGGAAATCACTCCGGGGACCCAAAACGGTGATTAATAGCCCATGTAACGGTGATTAATAGCCCATGAAACAGGCCAGAATCGGCCAAAAGTGCGAGGACTGATGACCGTTACGTAAATACACCCTGGGGTTCGTCAATTGTGGAAATCACTCCGGGGACCCAAAACGGTGATTAATAGCCCATGTAACTATGATTAATAACCCATGAAACAGGCCAGAATCGGCCAAAATTGCGAGTGTTGATGACCGGCACGTAAATGCACCCTGGGGTTCGTCAATGGTGGAAATCACTCCGGGGACCCAAAACGGTGATTAATAGCCCATGAAACAGGCCAGAATCGGCCAAAAGTGCGAGGACTGATGACCGTGACGTAAATGCACCCCGGGGTTCCTCAATTGTGGAAATCACTCCGGGGACCCAAAACGGTGATTAATAGCCCATGTAACTATGATTAATAACCCATGAAACAGGCCAGAATCGGCCAAAATTGCGAGTGTTGATGACCGGCACGTAAATGCACCCTGGGGTTCGTCAATGGTGGAAATCACTCCGGGGACCCAAAACGGTGATTAATAGCCCATGAAACAACCCAGAATCGGCCAAAACTGCGAGTGTTGATGACTGGCACGTAAATGCACCCTGGGGTTCGTCAATGGTGGAAATCACTCCGGGGACCCAAAACGGTGATTAATAGCCCATGTAACGGTGATTAATAGCCCATGAAACAGGCCAGAATCGGCCAAAAGTGCGAGGACTGATGACCGTTACGTAAATACACCCTGGGGTTCGTCAATTGTGGAAATCACTCCGGGGACCCAAAACGGTGATTAATAGCCCATGTAACTGTGATTAATAACCCATGAAACAGGCCAGAATCGGCCAAAATTGCGAGTGTTGATGACCGGCACGTAAATGCACCCTGGGGTTCGTCAATGGTGGAAATCACTCCGGGGACCCAAAACGGTGATTAATAGCCCATGAAACGGTGATTAATAGCCCATGAAACAGGCCAGAATCGGCCAAAAGTGCGAGGACTGATGACCGTTACGTAAATGCACCCCGGGGTTCCTCAATTGTGGAAATCACTCCGGGGACCCAAAACGGTGATTAATAGCCCATGTAACTATGATTAATAACCCATGAAACAGGCCAGAATCGGCCAAAATTGCGAGTGTTGATGACCGGCACGTAAATGCACCCTGGGGTTCGTCAATGGTGGAAATCACTCCGGGGACCCAAAACGGTGATTAATAGCCCATGAAACAACCCAGAATCGGCCAAAACTGCGAGTGTTGATGACTGGCACGTAAATGCACCCTGGGGTTCGTCAATGGTGGAAATCACTCCGGGGACCCAAAACGGTGATTAATAGCCCATGTAACGGTGATTAATAGCCCATGAAACAGGCCAGAATCGGCCAAAAGTGCGAGGACTGATGACCGTTACGTAAATACACCCTGGGGTTCGTCAATTGTGGAAATCACTCCGGGGACCCAAAACGGTGATTAATAGCCCATGTAACTATGATTAATAACCCATGAAACAGGCCAGAATCGGCCAAAATTGCGAGTGTTGATGACCGGCACGTAAATGCACCCTGGGGTTCGTCAATGGTGGAAATCACTCCGGGGACCCAAAACGGTGATTAATAGCCCATGAAACAGGCCAGAATCGGCCAAAAGTGCGAGGACTGATGACCGTGACGTAAATGCACCCCGGGGTTCCTCAATTGTGGAAATCACTCCGGGGACCCAAAACGGTGATTAATAGCCCATGTAACTATGTTTAATAACCCATGAAACAGGCCAGAATCGGCCAAAATTGCGAGTGTTGATGACCGGCACGTAAATGCACCCTGGGGTTCGTCAATGGTGGAAATCACTCCGGGGACCCAAAACGGTGATTAATAGCCCATGAAACAACCCAGAATCGGCCAAAATTGCGAGTGTTGATGACTGGCACGTAAATGCACCCTGGGGTTCGTCAATGGTGGAAATCACTCCGGGGACCCAAAACGGTGATTAATAGCCCATGTAACGGTGATTAATAGCCCATGAAACAGGCCAGAATCGGCCAAAAGTGCGAGGACTGATGACCGTTACGTAAATACACCCTGGGGTTCGTCAATTGTGGAAATCACTCCGGGGACCCAAAACGGTGATTAATAGCCCATGTAACTGTGATTAATAACCCATGAAACAGGCCAGAATCGGCCAAAATTGCGAGTGTTGATGACCGGCACGTAAATGCACCCTGGGGTTCGTCAATGGTGGAAATCACTCCGGGGACCCAAAACGGTGATTAATAGCCCATGAAACGGTGATTAATAGCCCATGAAACAGGCCAGAATCGGCCAAAAGTGCGAGGACTGATGACCGTCACGTAAATGCACCCTGGGGTTCGTCAATTGTGGAAATCACTTCGGGGACCCAAAACGGTGATTAATAGCCCATGAAACAACCCAGAATCTGCCAAAGCTGCGAGTGTTGATGACCGGCACGTAAATGCACCCTGGGGTTCGTCAATGGTGGAAATCACTCCGGGGACCCAAAACGGTGATTAATAGCCCATGAAACAGGCCAGAATCGGCCAAAAGTGCGAGGACTGATGACCGTTACGTAAATGCACCCCGGGGTTCGTCAATTGTGGAAATCACTTCGGGGACCCAAAACGGTGATTAATAGCCCATGTAACTATGATTAATAACCCATGAAACAGGCCAGAATCGGCCAAAATTGCGAGTGTTGATGACCGGCACGTAAATGCACCCTGGGGTTCGTCAATGGTGGAAATCACTCCGGGGACCCAAAACGGTGATTAATAGCCCATGAAACAACCCAGAATCGGCCAAAACTGCGAGTGTTGATGACTGGCACGTAAATGCACCCTGGGGTTCGTCAATGGTGGAAATCACTCCGGGGACCCAAAACGGTGATTAATAGCCCATGTAACGGTGATTAATAGCCCATGAAACAGGCCAGAATCGGCCAAAAGTGCGAGGACTGATGACCGTTACGTAAATGCACCCTGGGGTTCGTCAATTGTGGAAATCACTCCGGGGACCCAAAACGGTGATTAATAGCCCATGTAACTATGATTAATAACCCATGAAACAGGCCAGAATCGGCCAAAATTGCGAGTGTTGATGACCGGCACGTAAATGCACCCTGGGGTTCGTCAATGGTGGAAATCACTCCGGGGACCCAAAAACGGTGATTAATAGCCCATGAAACAGGCCAGAATCGGCCAAAACTGCGAGTGTTGATGACCGGCACATAAATGCACCCTGGGTTCGTCAATGGTGGACATCACTCCGGGGACCCAAAACGGTGATTAATAGCCCATGTAACGGTGATTAATAGCCCATGAAACAGGCCAGAATCGGCCAAAAGTGCGAGGACTGATGACCGTCACGTAAATGCACCCTGGGGTTCGTCAATTGTGGAAATCACTTCGGGGACCCAAAACGGTGATTAATAGCCCATGAAACAACCCAGAATCTGACAAAACTGCGAGTGTTGATGACCGGCACGAAAATGCACCCTGGGGTTCGTCAATGGTGGAAATCACTCCGGGGACCCAAAACGGTGATTAATAGCTCATGAAACAGGCCAGAATCGGCCAAAACTGCGAGTGTTGATAACCGGCACGTAAATGCACCCTGGGTTCTTCAATGATGGAAATCACTCTGTGGATCCAAAACGGTGATTAATAGCCCATGTAACTGTGATTAATAGCCCATGAAACAGGCCAGAATCGGCCAAAATAGCGAGTGTTGATGACCGGCACGTAAATGCACCCTGGGGTTCGTCAATGGTGGAAATCACTCCGGGGACCCAAAACGGTGATTAATAGCCCATGAAACAGGCCAGAATCGGCCAAAACTGCGAGTGTTGATGACCGGCACGTAAATGCACCCTGGGTTCGTCAATGGTGGAAATCACTCCGGGGACCCAAAACGGTGATTAATACCCATGAAACAGGCCAGAATCGGCCAAAACTGCGAGTGTTGATGACCGGCACGTAAATGCACCCTGGGGTTCGTCAATGGTGGAAATCACTCCGGGGACCCAAAACGGTGATTAATAGCCCATGAAACGGTGATTAATAGCCCATGAAACAGGCCAGAATCGGCCAAAAGTGCGAGGACTGATGACCGTCACGTAAATGCACCCTGGGGTTCGTCAATTGTGGAAATCACTTCGGGGACCCAAAACGGTGATTAATAGCCCATGAAACAACCCAGAATCTGCCAAAGCTGCGAGTGTTGATGACCGGCACGTAAATGCACCCTGGGGTTCGTCAATGGTGGAAATCACTCCGGGGACCCAAAACGGTGATTAATAGCCCATGAAACAGGCCAGAATCGGCCAAAAGTGCGAGGACTGATGACCGTTACGTAAATGCACCCCGGGGTTCGTCAATTGTGGAAATCACTTCGGGGACCCAAAACGGTGATTAATAGCCCATGTAACTATGATTAATAACCCATGAAACAGGCCAGAATCGGCCAAAATTGCGAGTGTTGATGACCGGCACGTAAATGCACCCTGGGGTTCGTCAATGGTGGAAATCACTCCGGGGACCCAAAACGGTGATTAATAGCCCATGAAACAACCCAGAATCGGCCAAAACTGCGAGTGTTGATGACTGGCACGTAAATGCACCCTGGGGTTCGTCAATGGTGGAAATCACTCCGGGGACCCAAAACGGTGATTAATAGCCCATGTAACGGTGATTAATAGCCCATGAAACAGGCCAGAATCGGCCAAAAGTGCGAGGACTGATGACCGTTACGTAAATGCACCCTGGGGTTCGTCAATTGTGGAAATCACTCCGGGGACCCAAAACGGTGATTAATAGCCCATGTAACTATGATTAATAACCCATGAAACAGGCCAGAATCGGCCAAAATTGCGAGTGTTGATGACCGGCACGTAAATGCACCCTGGGGTTCGTCAATGGTGGAAATCACTCCGGGGACCCAAAAACGGTGATTAATAGCCCATGAAACAGGCCAGAATCGGCCAAAACTGCGAGTGTTGATGACCGGCACATAAATGCACCCTGGGTTCGTCAATGGTGGACATCACTCCGGGGACCCAAAACGGTGATTAATAGCCCATGTAACGGTGATTAATAGCCCATGAAACAGGCCAGAATCGGCCAAAAGTGCGAGGACTGATGACCGTCACGTAAATGCACCCTGGGGTTCGTCAATTGTGGAAATCACTTCGGGGACCCAAAACGGTGATTAATAGCCCATGAAACAACCCAGAATCTGACAAAACTGCGAGTGTTGATGACCGGCACGAAAATGCACCCTGGGGTTCGTCAATGGTGGAAATCACTCCGGGGACCCAAAACGGTGATTAATAGCTCATGAAACAGGCCAGAATCGGCCAAAACTGATAGTGTTGATAACCGGCACGTAAATGCACCCTGGGTTCTTCAATGATGGAAATCACTCTGTGGATCCAAAACGGTGATTAATAGCCCATGTAACTGTGATTAATAGCCCATGAAACAGGCCAGAATCGGCCAAAATAGCGAGTGTTGATGACCGGCACGTAAATGCACCCTGGGGTTCGTCAATGGTGGAAATCACTCCGGGGACCCAAAACGGTGATTAATAGCCCATGAAACAGGCCAGAATCGGCCAAAACTGTGAGTGTTGATGACCGGCACGTAAATGCACCCTGGGTTCGTCAATGGTGGAAATCACTCCGGGGACCCAAAACGGTGATTAATACCCATGAAACAGGCCAGAATCGGCCAAAACTGCGAGTGTTGATGACCGGCACGTAAATGCACCCTGGGGTTCGTCAATGGTGGAAATCACTCCGGGGACCCAAAACGGTGATTAATAGCCCATGAAACAGGCCAGAATCGGCCAAAAGTGCGAGGACTGATGACCGTTACGTAAATGCACCCCGGGGTTCGTCAATTGTGGAAATCACTTCGGGGACCCAAAACGGTGATTAATAGCCCATGTAACTATGATTAATAACCCATGAAACAGGCCAGAATCGGCCAAAATTGCGAGTGTTGATGACCGGCACGTAAATGCACCCTGGGGTTCGTCAATGGTGGAAATCACTCCGGGGACCCAAAACGGTGATTAATAGCCCATGAAACAACCCAGAATCGGCCAAAACTGCGAGTGTTGATGACTGGCACGTAAATACACCCTGGGGTTCGTCAATGGTGGAAATCACTCCGGGGACCCAAAACGGTGATTAATAGCCCATGTAACGGTGATTAATAGCCCATGAAACAGGCCAGAATCGGCCAAAAGTGCGAGGACTGATGACCGTTACGTAAATGCACCCTGGGGTTCGTCAATTGTGGAAATCACTCCGGGGACCCAAAACGGTGATTAATAGCCCATGTAACTATGATTAATAACCCATGAAACAGGCCAGAATCGGCCAAAATTGCGAGTGTTGATGACCGGCACGTAAATGCACCCTGGGGTTCGTTAATGGTGGAAATCACTCCGGGGACCCAAAAACGGTGATTAATAGCCCATGAAACAGGCCAGAATCGGCCAAAACTGCGAGTGTTGATGACCGGCACATAAATGCACCCTGGGTTCGTCAATGGTGGACATCACTCCGGGGACCCAAAACGGTGATTAATAGCCCATGTAACGGTGATTAATAGCCCATGAAACAGGCCAGAATCGGCCAAAAGTGCGAGGACTGATGACCGTCACGTAAATGCACCCTGGGGTTCGTCAATTGTGGAAATCACTTCGGGGACCCAAAACGGTGATTAATAGCCCATGAAACAACCCAGAATCTGACAAAACTGCGAGTGTTGATGACCGGCACGTAAATGCACCCTGGGGTTCGTCAATGGTGGAAATCACTCCGGGGACCCAAAACGGTGACTAATAGCTCATGAAACAGGCCAGAATCGGCCAAAACTGCGAGTGTTGATGACCGGCACATAAATGCACCCTGGGTTCGTCAATGGTGGACATCACTCCGGGGACCCAAAACGGTGATTAATAGCCCATGTAACGGTGATTAATAGCCCATGAAACAGGCCAGAATCGGCCAAAAGTGCGAGGACTGATGACCGTCACGTAAATGCACCCTGGGGTTCGTCAATTGTGGAAATCACTTCGGGGACCCAAAACGGTGATTAATAGCCCATGTAACTATGATTAATAACCCATGAAACAGGCCAGAATCGGCCAAAATTGCGAGTGTTGATGACCGGCACGTAAATGCACCCTGGGGTTCGTCAATGGTGGAAATCACTCCGGGGACCCAAAACGGTGATTAATAGCCCATGTAACTATGATTAATAACCCATGAAACAGGCCAGAATCGGCCAAAATTGCGAGTGTTGATGACCGGCACGTAAATGCACCCTGGGGTTCGTCAATGGTGGAAATCACTCCGGGGACCCAAAACGGTGATTAATAGCCCATGAAACAGGCCAGAATCGGCCAAAAGTGCGAGGACTGATGACCGTGACGTAAATGCACCCCGGGGTTCCTCAATTGTGGAAATCACTCCGGGGACCCAAAACGGTGATTAATAGCCCATGTAACTATGTTTAATAACCCATGAAACAGGCCAGAATCGGCCAAAATTGCGAGTGTTGATGACCGGCACGTAAATGCACCCTGGGGTTCGTCAATGGTGGAAATCACTCCGGGGACCCAAAACGGTGATTAATAGCCCATGAAACAACCCAGAATCGGCCAAAATTGCGAGTGTTGATGACTGGCACGTAAATGCACCCTGGGGTTCGTCAATGGTGGAAATCACTCCGGGGACCCAAAACGGTGATTAATAGCCCATGTAACGGTGATTAATAGCCCATGAAACAGGCCAGAATCGGCCAAAAGTGCGAGGACTGATGACCGTTACGTAAATACACCCTGGGGTTCGTCAATTGTGGAAATCACTCCGGGGACCCAAAACGGTGATTAATAGCCCATGTAACTGTGATTAATAACCCATGAAACAGGCCAGAATCGGCCAAAATTGCGAGTGTTGATGACCGGCACGTAAATGCACCCTGGGGTTCGTCAATGGTGGAAATCACTCCGGGGACCCAAAACGGTGATTAATAGCTCATGAAACAGGCCAGAATCGGCCAAAACTGCGAGTGTTGATAACCGGCACGTAAATGCACCCTGGGTTCTTCAATGATGGAAATCACTCTGTGGATCCAAAACGGTGATTAATAGCCCATGTAACTGTGATTAATAGCCCATGAAACAGGCCAGAATCGGCCAAAATAGCGAGTGTTGATGACCGGCACGTAAATGCACCCTGGGGTTCGTCAATGGTGGAAATCACTCCGGGGACCCAAAACGGTGATTAATAGCCCATGAAACAGGCCAGAATCGGCCAAAACTGTGAGTGTTGATGACCGGCACGTAAATGCACCCTGGGTTCGTCAATGGTGGAAATCACTCCGGGGACCCAAAACGGTGATTAATACCCATGAAACAGGCCAGAATCGGCCAAAACTGCGAGTGTTGATGACCGGCACGTAAATGCACCCTGGGGTTCGTCAATGGTGGAAATCACTCCGGGGACCCAAAACGGTGATTAATAGCCCATGAAACAGGCCAGAATCGGCCAAAAGTGCGAGGACTGATGACCGTTACGTAAATGCACCCCGGGGTTCGTCAATTGTGGAAATCACTTCGGGGACCCAAAACGGTGATTAATAGCCCATGTAACTATGATTAATAACCCATGAAACAGGCCAGAATCGGCCAAAATTGCGAGTGTTGATGACCGGCACGTAAATGCACCCTGGGGTTCGTCAATGGTGGAAATCACTCCGGGGACCCAAAACGGTGATTAATAGCCCATGAAACAACCCAGAATCGGCCAAAACTGCGAGTGTTGATGACTGGCACGTAAATACACCCTGGGGTTCGTCAATGGTGGAAATCACTCCGGGGACCCAAAACGGTGATTAATAGCCCATGTAACGGTGATTAATAGCCCATGAAACAGGCCAGAATCGGCCAAAAGTGCGAGGACTGATGACCGTTACGTAAATGCACCCTGGGGTTCGTCAATTGTGGAAATCACTCCGGGGACCCAAAACGGTGATTAATAGCCCATGTAACTATGATTAATAACCCATGAAACAGGCCAGAATCGGCCAAAATTGCGAGTGTTGATGACCGGCACGTAAATTTACCCTGGGGTTCGTTAATGGTGGAAATCACTCCGGGGACCCAAAAACGGTGATTAATAGCCCATGAAACAGGCCAGAATCGGCCAAAACTGCGAGTGTTGATGACCGGCACATAAATGCACCCTGGGTTCGTCAATGGTGGACATCACTCCGGGGACCCAAAACGGTGATTAATAGCCCATGTAACGGTGATTAATAGCCCATGAAACAGGCCAGAATCGGCCAAAAGTGCGAGGACTGATGACCGTCACGTAAATGCACCCTGGGGTTCGTCAATTGTGGAAATCACTTCGGGGACCCAAAACGGTGATTAATAGCCCATGAAACAACCCAGAATCTGACAAAACTGCGAGTGTTGATGACCGGCACGTAAATGCACCCTGGGGTTCGTCAATGGTGGAAATCACTCCGGGGACCCAAAACGGTGACTAATAGCTCATGAAACAGGCCAGAATCGGCCAAAACTGCGAGTGTTGATGACCGGCACATAAATGCACCCTGGGTTCGTCAATGGTGGACATCACTCCGGGGACCCAAAACGGTGATTAATAGCCCATGTAACGGTGATTAATAGCCCATGAAACAGGCCAGAATCGGCCAAAAGTGCGAGGACTGATGACCGTCACGTAAATGCACCCTGGGGTTCGTCAATTGTGGAAATCACTTCGGGGACCCAAAACGGTGATTAATAGCCCATGTAACTATGATTAATAACCCATGAAACAGGCCAGAATCGGCCAAAATTGCGAGTGTTGATGACCGGCACGTAAATGCACCCTGGGGTTCGTCAATGGTGGAAATCACTCCGGGGACCCAAAACGGTGATTAATAGCCCATGTAACTATGATTAATAACCCATGAAACAGGCCAGAATCGGCCAAAATTGCGAGTGTTGATGACCGGCACGTAAATGCACCCTGGGGTTCGTCAATGGTGGAAATCACTCCGGGGACCCAAAACGGTGATTAATAGCCCATGAAACAGGCCAGAATCGGCCAAAAGTGCGAGGACTGATGACCGTGACGTAAATGCACCCCGGGGTTCCTCAATTGTGGAAATCACTCCGGGGACCCAAAACGGTGATTAATAGCCCATGTAACTATGTTTAATAACCCATGAAACAGGCCAGAATCGGCCAAAATTGCGAGTGTTGATGACCGGCACGTAAATGCACCCTGGGGTTCGTCAATGGTGGAAATCACTCCGGGGACCCAAAACGGTGATTAATAGCCCATGAAACAACCCAGAATCGGCCAAAATTGCGAGTGTTGATGACTGGCACGTAAATGCACCCTGGGGTTCGTCAATGGTGGAAATCACTCCGGGGACCCAAAACGGTGATTAATAGCCCATGTAACGGTGATTAATAGCCCATGAAACAGGCCAGAATCGGCCAAAAGTGCGAGGACTGATGACCGTTACGTAAATACACCCTGGGGTTCGTCAATTGTGGAAATCACTCCGGGGACCCAAAACGGTGATTAATAGCCCATGTAACTGTGATTAATAACCCATGAAACAGGCCAGAATCGGCCAAAATTGCGAGTGTTGATGACCGGTACGTAAATGCACCCTGGGGTTCGTCAATGGTGGAAATCACTCCGGGGACCCAAAACGGTGATTAATAGCTCATGAAACAGGCCAGAATCGGCCAAAACTGCGAGTGTTGATAACCGGCACGTAAATGCACCCTGGGTTCTTCAATGATGGAAATCACTCTGTGGATCCAAAACGGTGATTAATAGCCCATGTAACTGTGATTAATAGCCCATGAAACAGGCCAGAATCGGCCAAAATAGCGAGTGTTGATGACCGGCACGTAAATGCACCCTGGGGTTCGTCAATGGTGGAAATCACTCCGGGGACCCAAAACGGTGATTAATAGCCCATGAAACAGGCCAGAATCGGCCAAAACTGTGAGTGTTGATGACCGGCACGTAAATGCACCCTGGGTTCGTCAATGGTGGAAATCACTCCGGGGACCCAAAACGGTGATTAATACCCATGAAACAGGCCAGAATCGGCCAAAACTGCGAGTGTTGATGACCGGCACGTAAATGCACCCTGGGGTTCGTCAATGGTGGAAATCACTCCGGGGACCCAAAACGGTGATTAATAGCCCATGAAACAGGCCAGAATCGGCCAAAAGTGCGAGGACTGATGACCGTTACGTAAATGCACCCCGGGGTTCGTCAATTGTGGAAATCACTTCGGGGACCCAAAACGGTGATTAATAGCCCATGTAACTATGATTAATAACCCATGAAACAGGCCAGAATCGGCCAAAATTGCGAGTGTTGATGACCGGCACGTAAATGCACCCTGGGGTTCGTCAATGGTGGAAATCACTCCGGGGACCCAAAACGGTGATTAATAGCCCATGAAACAACCCAGAATCGGCCAAAACTGCGAGTGTTGATGACTGGCACGTAAATACACCCTGGGGTTCGTCAATGGTGGAAATCACTCCGGGGACCCAAAACGGTGATTAATAGCCCATGTAACGGTGATTAATAGCCCATGAAACAGGCCAGAATCGGCCAAAAGTGCGAGGACTGATGACCGTTACGTAAATGCACCCTGGGGTTCGTCAATTGTGGAAATCACTCCGGGGACCCAAAACGGTGATTAATAGCCCATGTAACTATGATTAATAACCCATGAAACAGGCCAGAATCGGCCAAAATTGCGAGTGTTGATGACCGGCACGTAAATGCACCCTGGGGTTCGTTAATGGTGGAAATCACTCCGGGGACCCAAAAACGGTGATTAATAGCCCATGAAACAGGCCAGAATCGGCCAAAACTGCGAGTGTTGATGACCGGCACATAAATGCACCCTGGGTTCGTCAATGGTGGACATCACTCCGGGGACCCAAAACGGTGATTAATAGCCCATGTAACGGTGATTAATAGCCCATGAAACAGGCCAGAATCGGCCAAAAGTGCGAGGACTGATGACCGTCACGTAAATGCACCCTGGGGTTCGTCAATTGTGGAAATCACTTCGGGGACCCAAAACGGTGATTAATAGCCCATGAAACAACCCAGAATCTGACAAAACTGCGAGTGTTGATGACCGGCACGTAAATGCACCCTGGGGTTCGTCAATGGTGGAAATCACTCCGGGGACCCAAAACGGTGACTAATAGCTCATGAAACAGGCCAGAATCGGCCAAAACTGCGAGTGTTGATAACCGGCACGTAAATGCACCCTGGGTTCTTCAATGATGGAAATCACTCTGGGGATCCGAAACGGTGATTAATAGCCCATGTAACTGTGATTAATAGCCCATGAAACAGGCCAGAATCGGCCAAAATAGCGAGTGTTGATGACCGGCACGTAAATGCACCCTGGGGTTCGTCAATGGTGGAAATCACTCCGGGGACCCAAAACGGTGATTAATAGCCCATGAAACAGGCCAGAATCGGCCAAAACTGCGAGTGTTGATGACCGGCACGTAAATGCACCCTGGGTTCGTCAATGGTGGAAATCACTCCGGGGACCCAAAACGGTGATTAATACCCATGAAACAGGCCAGAATCGGCCAAAACTGCGAGTGTTGATGACCGGCACGTAAATGCACCCTGGGGTTCGTCAATGGTGGAAATCACTCCGGGGACCCAAAACGGTGATTAATAGCCCATGAAACGGTGATTAATAGCCCATGAAACAGGCCAGAATCGGCCAAAAGTGCGAGGACTGATGACCGTCACGTAAATGCACCCTGGGGTTCGTCAATGGTGGAAATCACTCCGGGGACCCAAAACGGTGATTAATACCCATGAAACAGGCCAGAATCGGCCAAAACTGCGAGTGTTGATGACCGGCACGTAAATGCACCCTAGGGTTCGTCAATGGTGGAAATCACTCCGGGGACCCAAAACGGTGATTAATAGCCCATGAAACAGGCCAGAATCGGCCAAAAGTGCGAGGACTGATGACCGTTACGTAAATGCACCCCGGGGTTCGTCAATTGTGGAAATCACTCCGGGGACCCAAAACGGTGATTAATAGCCCATGTAACTATGATTAATAACCCATGAAACAGGCCAGAATCGGCCAAAATTGCGAGTGTTGATGACCGGCACGTAAATGCACCCTGGGGTTCGTCAATGGTGGAAATCACTCCGGGGACCCAAAACGGTGATTAATAGCCCATGAAACAACCCAGAATCGGCCAAAACTGCGAGTGTTGATGACTGGCACGTAAATGCACCCTGGGGTTCGTCAATGGTGGAAATCACTCCGGGGACCCAAAACGGTGATTAATAGCCCATGTAACGGTGATTAATAGCCCATGAAACAGGCCAGAATCGGCCAAAAGTGCGAGGACTGATGACCGTTACGTAAATACACCCTGGGGTTCGTCAATTGTGGAAATCACTCCGGGGACCCAAAACGGTGATTAATAGCCTATGTAACTATGATTAATAACCCATGAAACAGGCCAGAATCGGCCAAAATTGCGAGTGTTGATGACCGGCACGTAAATGCACCCTGGGGTTCGTCAATGGTGGAAATCACTCCGGGGACCCAAAACGGTGATTAATAGCCCATGAAACAGGCCAGAATCGGCCAAAACTGCGACTGTTGATGACCGGCACATAAATGCACCCTGGGTTCGTCAATGGTGGACATCACTCCGGGGACCCAAAACGGTGATTAATAGCCCATGTAACGGTGATTAATAGACCATGAAACAGGCCAGAATCGGCCAAAAGTGCGAGGACTGATGACCGTCACGTAAATGCACCCTGGGGTTCGTCAATTGTGGAAATCACTTCGGGGACCCAAAACGGTGATTAATAGCCCATGAAACAACCCAGAATCTGACAAAACTGCGAGTGTTGATGACCGGCACGTAAATGCACCCTGGGGTTCGTCAATGGTGGAAATCACTCTGGGGACCCAAAACGGTGATTAATAGCTCATGAAACAGGCCAGAATCGGCCAAAAGTGCGAGGACTGATGACCGTTACGTAAATGCACCCCGGGGTTCGTCAATTGTGGAAATCACTTCGGGGACCCAAAACGGTGATTAATAGCCCATGTAACTATGATTAATAACCCATGAAACAGGCCAGAATCGGCCAAAATTGCGAGTGTTGATGACCGGCACGTAAATGCACCCTGGGGTTCGTCAATGGTGGAAATCACTCCGGGGACCCAAAACGGTGATTAATAGCCCATGAAACAACCCAGAATCGGCCAAAACTGCGAGTGTTGATGACTGGCACGTAAATACACCCTGGGGTTCGTCAATGGTGGAAATCACTCCGGGGACCCAAAACGGTGATTAATAGCCCATGTAACGGTGATTAATAGCCCATGAAACAGGCCAGAATCGGCCAAAAGTGCGAGGACTGATGACCGTTACGTAAATGCACCCTGGGGTTCGTCAATTGTGGAAATCACTCCGGGGACCCAAAACGGTGATTAATAGCCCATGTAACTATGATTAATAACCCATGAAACAGGCCAGAATCAGCCAAAATTGCGAGTGTTGATGACCGGCACGTAAATGCACCCTGGGGTTCGTTAATGGTGGAAATCACTCCGGGGACCCAAAAACGGTGATTAATAGCCCATGAAACAGGCCAGAATCGGCCAAAACTGCGAGTGTTGATGACCGGCACATAAATGCACCCTGGGTTCGTCAATGGTGGACATCACTCCGGGGACCCAAAACGGTGATTAATAGCCCATGTAACGGTGATTAATAGCCCATGAAACAGGCCAGAATCGGCCAAAAGTGCGAGGACTGATGACCGTCACGTAAATGCACCCTGGGGTTCGTCAATTGTGGAAATCACTTCGGGGACCCAAAACGGTGATTAATAGCCCATGAAACAACCCAGAATCTGACAAAACTGCGAGTGTTGATGACCGGCACGTAAATGCACCCTGGGGTTCGTCAATGGTGGAAATCACTCCGGGGACCCAAAACGGTGACTAATAGCTCATGAAACAGGCCAGAATCGGCCAAAACTGCGAGTGTTGATAACCGGCACGTAAATGCACCCTGGGTTCTTCAATGATGGAAATCACTCTGGGGATCCGAAACGGTGATTAATAGCCCATGTAACTGTGATTAATAGCCCATGAAACAGGCCAGAATCGGCCAAAATAGCGAGTGTTGATGACCGGCACGTAAATGCACCCTGGGGTTCGTCAATGGTGGAAATCACTCCGGGGACCCAAAACGGTGATTAATAGCCCATGAAACAGGCCAGAATCGGCCAAAACTGCGAGTGTTGATGACCGGCACATAAATGCACCCTGGGGTTCGTCAATGGTGGAAATCACTCCGGGGACCCAAAACGGTGATTAATACCCATGAAACAGGCCAGAATCGGCCAAAACTGCGAGTGTTGATGACCGGCACGTAAATGCACCCTAGGGTTCGTCAATGGTGGAAATCACTCCGGGGACCCAAAACGGTGATTAATAGCCCATGAAACAGGCCAGAATCGGCCAAAAGTGCGAGGACTGATGACCGTTACGTAAATGCACCCCGGGGTTCGTCAATTGTGGAAATCACTCCGGGGACCCAAAACGGTGATTAATAGCCCATGTAACTATGATTAATAACCCATGAAACAGGCCAGAATCGGCCAAAATTGCGAGTGTTGATGACCGGCACGTAAATGCACCCTGGGGTTCGTCAATGGTGGAAATCACTCCGGGGACCCAAAACGGTGATTAATAGCCCATGAAACAACCCAGAATCGGCCAAAACTGCGAGTGTTGATGACCTGCACGTAAATGCACCCTGGGGTTCGTCAATGGTGGAAATCACTCCGGGGACCCAAAACGGTGATTAATAGCCCATGTAACGGTGATTAATAGCCCATGAAACAGGCCAGAATCGGCCAAAAGTGCGAGGACTGATGACCGTTACGTAAATACACCCTGGGGTTCGTCAATTGTGGAAATCACTCCGGGGACCCAAAACGGTGATTAATAGCCCATGTAACTATGATTAATAACCCATGAAACAGGCCAGAATCGGCCAAAATTGCGAGTGTTGATGACCGGCACGTAAATGCACCCTGGGTTCGTCAATGGTGGAAATCACTCCGGGGACCCAAAACGGTGATTAATAGCCCATGAAACAGGCCAGAATCGGCCAAAACTGCGACTGTTGATGACCGGCACATAAATGCACCCTGGGTTCGTCAATGGTGGACATCACTCCGGGGACCCAAAACGGTGATTAATAACCCATGTAACGGTGATTAATAGACCATGAAACAGGCCAGAATCGGCCAAAAGTGCGAGGACTGATGACCGTCACGTAAATGCACCCTGGGGTTCGTCAATTGTGGAAATCACTTCGGGGACCCAAAACGGTGATTAATAGCCCATGAAACAACCCAGAATCTGACAAAACTGCGAGTGTTGATGACCGGCACGTAAATGCACCCTGGGGTTCGTCAATGGTGGAAATCACTCCGGGGACCCAAAACGGTGATTAATAGCTCATGAAACAGGCCAGAATCGGCCAAAACTGCGAGTGTTTATAACCGGCACGTAAATGCACCCTGGGTTCTTCAATGATGGAAATCACTCTGGGGATCCAAAACGGTGATTAATAGCCCATGTAACTGTGATTAATAGCCCATGAAACAGGCCAGAATCGGCCAAAATAGCGAGTGTTGATGACCGGCACGTAAATGCACCCTGGGGTTCGTCAATGGTGGAAATCACTCCGGGGACCCAAAACGGTGATTAATAGCCCATGAAACAGGCCAGAATCGGCCAAAACTGCGAGTGTTGATGACCGGCACATAAATGCACCCTGGGGTTCGTCAATGGTGGAAATCACTCCGGGGACCCAAAACGGTGATTAATACCCATGAAACAGCCAGAATCGGCCAAAACTGCGAGTGTTGATGACCGGCACGTAAATGCACCCTAGGGTTCGTCAATGGTGGAAATCACTCCGGGGACCCAAAACGGTGATTAATAGCCCATGAAACAGGCCAGAATCGGCCAAAAGTGCGAGGACTGATGACCGTTACGTAAATGCACCCCGGGGTTCGTCAATTGTGGAAATCACTCCGGGGACCCAAAACGGTGATTAATAGCCCATGTAACTATGATTAATAACCCATGAAACAGGCCAGAATCGGCCAAAATTGCGAGTGTTGATGACCGGCACGTAAATGCACCCTGGGGTTCGTCAATGGTGGAAATCACTCCGGGGACCCAAAACGGTGATTAATAGCCCATGAAACAACCCAGAATCGGCCAAAACTGCGAGTGTTGATGACCTGCACGTAAATGCACCCTGGGGTTCGTCAATGGTGGAAATCACTCCGGGGACCCAAAACGGTGATTAATAGCCCATGTAACGGTGATTAATAGCCCATGAAACAGGCCAGAATCGGCCAAAAGTGCGAGGACTGATGACCGTTACGTAAATACACCCTGGGGTTCGTCAATTGTGGAAATCACTCCGGGGACCCAAAACGGTGATTAATAGCCCATGTAACTATGATTAATAACCCATGAAACAGGCCAGAATCGGCCAAAATTGCGAGTGTTGATGACCGGCACGTAAATGCACCCTGGGGTTCGTCAATGGTGGAAATCACTCCGGGGACCCAAAACGGTGATTAATAGCCCATGAAACAGGCCAGAATCGGCCAAAACTGCGACTGTTGATGACCGGCACATAAATGCACCCTGGGTTCGTCAATGGTGGACATCACTCCGGGGACCCAAAACGGTGATTAATAGCCCATGTAACGGTGATTAATAGACCATGAAACAGGCCAGAATCGGCCAAAAGTGCGAGGACTGATGACCGTCACGTAAATGCACCCTGGGGTTCGTCAATTGTGGAAATCACTTCGGGGACCCAAAACGGTGATTAATAGCCCATGAAACAACCCAGAATCTGACAAAACTGCGAGTGTTGATGACCGGCACGTAAATGCACCCTGGGTTCGTCAATGGTGGAAATCACTCCGGGGACCCAAAACGGTGATTAATAGCTCATGAAACAGGCCAGAATCGGCCAAAACTGCGAGTGTTTATAACCGGCACGTAAATGCACCCTGGGTTCTTCAATGATGGAAATCACTCTGGGGATCCAAAACGGTGATTAATAGCCCATGTAACTGTGATTAATAGCCCATGAAACAGGCCAGAATCGGCCAAAATAGCGAGTGTTGATGACCGGCACGTAAATGCACCCTGGGGTTCGTCAATGGTGGAAATCACTCCGGGGACCCAAAACGGTGATTAATAGCCCATGAAACAGGCCAGAATCGGCCAAAACTGCGAGTGTTGATGACCGGCACGTAAATGCACCCTGGGTTCGTCAATGGTGGAAATCACTCCGGGGACCCAAAACGGTGATTAATAGCCCATGAAACAGGCCAGAATCGGCCAAAACTGCGAGTGTTGATGACCGGCACATAAATGCACCCTGGGGTTCGTCAATTGTGGAAATCACTCCGGGGACCCAAAACGGTGATTAATACCCATGAAACAGGCCAGAATCGGCCAAAAGTGCGAGGACTGATGACCGTTACGTAAATGCACCCCGGGGTTCGTCAATTGTGGAAATCACTCCGGGGACCCAAAACGGTGATTAATAGCCCATGTAACTATGATTAATAACCCATGAAACAGGCCAGAATCGGCCAAAATTGCGAGTGTTGATGACCGGCACGTAAATGCACCCTGGGGTTCGTCAATGGTGGAAATCACTCCGGGGACCCAAAACGGTGATTAATAGCCCATGAAACAACCCAGAATCGGCCAAAACTGCGAGTGTTGATGACTGGCACGTAAATGCACCCTGGGGTTCGTCAATGGTGGAAATCACTCCGGGGACCCAAAACGGTGATTAATAGCCCATGTAACGGTGATTAATAGCCCATGAAACAGGCCAGAATCGGCCAAAAGTGCGAGGACTGATGACCGTTACGTAAATACACCCTGGGGTTCGTCAATTGTGGAAATCACTCCGGGGACCCAAAACGGTGATTAATAGCCCATGTAACTATGATTAATAACCCATGAAACAGGCCAGAATCGGCCAAAATTGCGAGTGTTGATGACCGGCACGTAAATGCACCCTGGGGTTCGTCAATGGTGGAAATCACTCCGGGGACCCAAAACGGTGATTAATAGCCCATGAAACAGGCCAGAATCGGCCAAAACTGCGACTGTTGATGACCGGCACATAAATGCACCCTGGGTTCGTCAATGGTGGACATCACTCCGGGGACCCAAAACGGTGATTAATAGCCCATGTAACGGTGATTAATAGACCATGAAACAGGCCAGAATCGGCCAAAAGTGCGAGGACTGATGACCGTCACGTAAATGCACCCTGGGGTTCGTCAATTGTGGAAATCACTTCGGGGACCCAAAACGGTGATTAATAGCCCATGAAACAACCCATAATCTGACAAAACTGCGAGTGTTGATGACCGGCACGTAAATGCACCCTGGGGTTCGTCAATGGTGGAAATCACTCCGGGGACCCAAAACGGTGATTAATAGCTCATGAAACAGGCCAGAATCGGCCAAAACTGCGAGTGTTTATAACCGGCACGTAAATGCACCCTGGGTTCTTCAATGATGGAAATCACTCTGGGGATCCAAAACGGTGATTAATAGCCCATGTAACTGTGATTAATAGCCCATGAAACAGGCCAGAATCGGCCAAAATAGCGAGTGTTGATGACCGGCACGTAAATGCACCCTGGGGTTCGTCAATGGTGGAAATCACTCCGGGGACCCAAAACGGTGATTAATAGCCCATGAAACAGGCCAGAATCGGCCAAAACTGCGAGTGTTGATGACCGGCACATAAATGCACCCTGGGGTTCGTCAATTGTGGAAATCACTCCGGGGACCCAAAACGGTGATTAATACCCATGAAACAGGCCAGAATCGGCCAAAACTGCGAGTGTTGATGACCGGCATGTAAATGCACCCTGGGGTTCGTCAATGGTGGAAATCACTCCGGGGACCCAAAACGGTGATTAATAGCCCATGAAACAACCCAGAATCGGCCAAAACTGCGAGTGTTGATGACTGGCACGTAAATGCACCCTGGGGTTCGTCAATGGTGGAAATCACTCCGGGGACCCAAAACGGTGATTAATAGCCCATGTAACGGTGATTAATAGCCCATGAAACAAGCCAGAATCGGCCAAAAGTGCGAGGACTGATGACCGTTACGTAAATACACCCTGGGGTTCGTCAATTGTGGAAATCACTCCGGGGACCCAAAACGGTGATTAATAGCCCATGTAACTATGATTAATAACCCATGAAACAGGCCAGAATCGGCCAAAATTGCGAGTGTTGATGACCGACACGTAAATGCACCCTGGGGTTCGTCAATGGTGGAAATCACTCCGGGGACCCAAAACGGTGATTAATAGCCCATGTAACGGTGATTAATAGCCCATGAAACAGGCCAGAATCGGCCAAAAGTGCGAGGACTGATGACCGTCACGTAAATGCACCCTGGGGTTCGTCAATTGTGGAAATCACTTCGGGGACCCAAAACGGTGATTAATAGCCCATGAAACAACCCAGAATCTGCCAAAACTGCGAGTGTTGATGACCGGCACGTGAATGCACCCTGGGGTTCGTCAATGGTGGAAATCACTCCGGGGACCCAAAACGGTGATTAATAGCCCATGAAACAGGCCAGAATCGGCCAAAAGTGCGAGGACTGATGACCGTTACGTAAATGCACCCCGGGGTTCGTCAATTGTGGAAATCACTCCGGGGACCCAAAACGGTGATTAATAGCCCATGTAACTATGATTAATAACCCATGAAACAGGCCAGAATCGGCCAAAATTGCGAGTGTTGATGACCGGCACGTAAATGCACCCTGGGGTTCGTCAATGGTGGAAATCACTCCGGGGACCCAAAACGGTGATTAATAGCCCATGAAACAACCCAGAATCGGCCAAAACTGCGAGTGTTGATGACTGGCACGTAAATGCACCCTGGGGTTCGTCAATGGTGGAAATCACTCCGGGGACCCAAAACGGTGATTAATAGCCCATGTAACGGTGATTAATAGCCCATGAAACAGGCCAGAATCGGCCAAAAGTGCGAGGACTGATGACCGTTACGTAAATGCACCCTGGGGTTCGTCAATTGTGGAAATCACTCCGGGGACCCAAAACGGTGATTAATAGCCCATGTAACTATGATTAATAACCCATGAAACAGGCCAGAATCGGCCAAAATTGCGAGTGTTGATGACCGGCACGTAAATGCACCCTGGGGTTCGTCAATGGTGGAAATCACTCCGGGGACCCAAAACGGTGATTAATAGCCCATGAAACAGGCCAGAATCGGCCAAAACTGCGACTGTTGATGACCGGCACATAAATGCACCCTGGGTTCGTCAATGGTGGACATCACTCCGGGGACCCAAAACGGTGATTAATAGCCCATGTAACGGTGATTAATAGCCCATGAAACAGGCCAGAATCGGCCAAAAGTGCGAGGACTGATGACCGTCACGTAAATGCACCCTGGGGTTCGTCAATTGTGGAAATCACTTCGGGGACCCAAAACGGTGATTAATAGCCCATGAAACAACCCATAATCTGACAAAACTGCGAGTGTTGATGACCGGCACGTAAATGCACCCTGGGGTTCGTCAATGGTGGAAATCACTCCGGGGACCCAAAACGGTGATTAATAGCTCATGAAACAGGCCAGAATCGGCCAAAACTGCGAGTGTTTATAACCGGCACGTAAATGCACCCTGGGTTCTTCAATGATGGAAATCACTCTGGGGATCCAAAACGGTGATTAATAGCCCATGTAACTGTGATTAATAGCCCATGAAACAGGCCAGAATCGGCCAAAATAGCGAGTGTTGATGACCGGCACGTAAATGCACCCTGGGGTTCGTCAATGGTGGAAATCACTCCGGGGACCCAAAACGGTGATTAATAGCCCATGAAACAGGCCAGAATCGGCCAAAACTGCGAGTGTTGATGACCGGCACATAAATGCACCCTGGGGTTCGTCAATTGTGGAAATCACTCCGGGGACCCAAAACGGTGATTAATACCCATGAAACAGGCCAGAATCGGCCAAAACTGCGAGTGTTGATGACCGGCATGTAAATGCACCCTGGGGTTCGTCAATGGTGGAAATCACTCCGGGGACCCAAAACGGTGATTAATAGCCCATGAAACAACCCAGAATCGGCCAAAACTGCGAGTGTTGATGACTGGCACGTAAATGCACCCTGGGGTTCGTCAATGGTGGAAATCACTCCGGGGACCCAAAACGGTGATTAATAGCCCATGTAACGGTGATTAATAGCCCATGAAACAAGCCAGAATCGGCCAAAAGTGCGAGGACTGATGACCGTTACGTAAATACACCCTGGGGTTCGTCAATTGTGGAAATCACTCCGGGGACCCAAAACGGTGATTAATAGCCCATGTAACTATGATTAATAACCCATGAAACAGGCCAGAATCGGCCAAAATTGCGAGTGTTGATGACCGACACGTAAATGCACCCTGGGGTTCGTCAATGGTGGAAATCACTCCGGGGACCCAAAACGGTGATTAATAGCCCATGTAACGGTGATTAATAGCCCATGAAACAGGCCAGAATCGGCCAAAAGTGCGAGGACTGATGACCGTCACGTAAATGCACCCTGGGGTTCGTCAATTGTGGAAATCACTTCGGGGACCCAAAACGGTGATTAATAGCCCATGAAACAACCCAGAATCTGCCAAAACTGCGAGTGTTGATGACCGGCACGTGAATGCACCCTGGGGTTCGTCAATGGTGGAAATCACTCCGGGGACCCAAAACGGTGATTAATAGCCCATGAAACAGGCCAGAATCGGCCAAAAGTGCGAGGACTGATGACCGTTACGTAAATGCACCCCGGGGTTCGTCAATTGTGGAAATCACTCCGGGGACCCAAAACGGTGATTAATAGCCCATGTAACTATGATTAATAACCCATGAAACAGGCCAGAATCGGCCAAAATTGCGAGTGTTGATGACCGGCACGTAAATGCACCCTGGGGTTCGTCAATGGTGGAAATCACTCCGGGGACCCAAAACGGTGATTAATAGCCCATGAAACAACCCAGAATCGGCCAAAACTGCGAGTGTTGATGACTGGCACGTAAATGCACCCTGGGGTTCGTCAATGGTGGAAATCACTCCGGGGACCCAAAACGGTGATTAATAGCCCATGTAACGGTGATTAATAGCCCATGAAACAGGCCAGAATCGGCCAAAAGTGCGAGGACTGATGACCGTTACGTAAATGCACCCTGGGGTTCGTCAATTGTGGAAATCACTCCGGGGACCCAAAACGGTGATTAATAGCCCATGTAACTATGATTAATAACCCATGAAACAGGCCAGAATCGGCCAAAATTGCGAGTGTTGATGACCGGCACGTAAATGCACCCTGGGGTTCGTCAATGGTGGAAATCACTCCGGGGACCCAAAAACGGTGATTAATAGCCCATGAAACAGGCCAGAATCGGCCAAAACTGCGAGTGTTGATGACCGGCACATAAATGCACCCTGGGTTCGTCAATGGTGGACATCACTCCGGGGACCCAAAACGGTGATTAATAGCCCATGTAACGGTGATTAATAGCCCATGAAACAGGCCAGAATCGGCCAAAAGTGCGAGGACTGATGACCGTCACGTAAATGCACCCTGGGGTTCGTCAATTGTGAAAATCACTTCGGGGACCCAAAACGGTGATTAATAGCCCATGAAACAACCCAGAATCTGACAAAACTGCGAGTGTTGATGACCGGCACGTAAATGCACCCTGGGGTTCGTCAATGGTGGAAATCACTCCGGGGACCCAAAACGGTGATTAATAGCTCATGAAACAGGCCATAATCGGCCAAAACTGCGAGTGTTGATAACCGGCACGTAAATGCACCCTGGGTTCTTCAATGATGGAAATCACTCTGTGGATCCAAAACGGTGATTAATAGCCCATGTAACTGTGATTAATAGCCCATGAAACAGGCCAGAATCGGCCAAAATAGCGAGTGTTGATGACCGGCACGTAAATGCACCCTGGGGTTCGTCAATGGTGGAAATCACTCCGGGGACCCAAAACGGTGATTAATAGCCCATGAAACAGGCCAGAATCGGCCAAAACTGCGAGTGTTGATGACCGGCACGTAAATGCACCCTGGGTTCGTCAATGGTGGAAATCACTCCGGGGACCCAAAACGGTGATTAATACCCATGAAACAGGCCAGAATCGGCCAAAACTACGAGTGTTGATGACCGGCACGTAAATGCACCCTGGGGTTCGTCAATGGTGGAAATCACTCCGGGGACCCAAAACGGTGATTAATAGCCCATGAAACAGGCCAGAATCGGCCAAAAGTGCGAGGACTGATGACCGTTACGTAAATGCACCCCGGGGTTCGTCAATTGTGGAAATCACTCCGGGGACCCAAAACGGTGATTAATAGCCCATGTAACTATGATTAATAACCCATGAAACAGGCCAGAATCGGCCAAAATTGCGAGTGTTGATGACCGGCACGTAAATGCACCCTGGGGTTCGTCAATGGTGGAAATCACTCCGGGGACCCAAAACGGTGATTAATAGCCCATGAAACTGTGATTAATAGCCCATGAAACAGGCCAGAATCGGCCAAAATAGCGAGTGTTGATGACCGGCACGTAAATGCACCCTGGGGTTCGTCAATGGTGGAAATCACTCCGGGGACCCAAAACGGTGATTAATAGCCCATGAAACAGGCCAGAATCGGCCAAAACTGCGAGTGTTGATGACCGGCACATAAATGCACCCTGGGGTTCGTCAATTGTGGAAATCACTCCGGGGACCCAAAACGGTGATTAATACCCATGAAACAGGCCAGAATCGGCCAAAACTGCGAGTGTTGATGACCGGCACGTAAATGCACCCTGGGGTTCGTCAATGGTGGAAATCACTCCGGGGACCCAAAACGGTGATTAATAGCCCATGTAACGGTGATTAATAGCCCATGAAACAGGCCAGAATCGGCCAAAAGTGCGAGGACTGATGACCGTTACGTAAATGCACCCCGAGTGTTGATGAATGGCACGTAAATGCACCCTGGGGTTCGTCAATGGAGGAAATCACTCTGGGGACCCAAAACGGTGATTAATAGCCCATGAAACAGGCCAGAATCGGCCAAAACTGCGAGTGTTGATGACCAGCACGTAAATGCACCCTGGGGTTCGTCAATGGTGGAAATCACTCCGGGGACCCAAAACGGTGATTAATAGCCCATGTAACGGTGATTAATAGCCCATGAAACAGGCCAGAATCGGCCAAAAGTGCGAGGACTGATGACCGTCACGTAAATGCACCCTGGGGTGCATCAATTGTGGAAATCACTCCGGGGACCCAAAACGGTGATTAATAGCCCATGAAACAGGCCAGAATCGGCCAAAAGTGCGAGGACTGATGACCGTTACGTAAATGCACCCTGGGGTTCGTCAATTGTGGAAATCACTCCGGGGACCCAAAACGGTGATTAATAGCCCATGTAACTATGATTAATAACCCATGAAACAGGCCAGAATCGGCCAAAATTGCGAGTGTTGATGACCGGCACGTAAATGCACCCTGGGGTTCGTCAATGGTGGAAATCACTCCGGGGACCCAAAACGGTGATTAATAGCCCATGAAACAACCCAGAATCGGCCAAAACTGCGAGTGTTGATGACTGGCACGTAAATGCACCCTGGGGTTCGTCAATGGTGGAAATCACTCCGGGGACCCAAAACGGTGATTAATAGCCCATGTAACGGTGATTAATAGCCCATGAAACAAGCCAGAATCGGCCAAAAGTGCGAGGACTGATGACCGTTACGTAAATGCACCCTGGGGTTCGTCAATTGTGGAAATCACTCCGGGGACCCAAAACGGTGATTAATAGCCCATGTAACTATGATTAATAACCCATGAAACAGGCCAGAATCGGCCAAAATTGCGAGTGTTGATGACCGGCACGTAAATGCACCCTGGGGTTCGTCAATGGTGGAAATCACTCCGGGGACCCAAAACGGTGATTAATAGCCCATGAAACTGTGATTAATAGCCCATGAAAAAGGCCAGAATCGGCCAAAATAGCGAGTGTTGATGACCGGCACGGAAATGCACCCTGGGGTTCGTCAATGGTGGAAATCACTCCGGGGACCCAAAACGGTGATTAATAGCCCATGAAACAGGCCAGAATCGGCCAAAACTGCGAGTGTTGATGACCGGCACATAAATGCACCCTGGGGTTCGTCAATTGTGGAAATCACTCCGGGGACCCAAAACGGTGATTAATACCCATGAAACAGGCCAGAATCGGCCAAAACTGCGAGTGTTGATGACCGGCACGTAAATGCACCCTGGGGTTCGTCAATGGTGGAAATCACTCCGGGGACCCAAAACGGTGATTAATAGCCCATGTAACGGTGATTAATAGCCCATGAAACAGGCCAGAATCGGCCAAAAGTGCGAGGACTGATGACCGTTACGTAAATGCACCCCGGGGTTCGTCAATTGTGGAAATCACTCCGGGGACCCAAAACGGTGATTAATAGCCCATGTAACTATGATTAATAACCCATGAAACAGGCCAGAATCGGCCAAAATTGCGAGTGTTGATGACCGGCACGTAAATGCACCCTGGGGTTCGTCAATGGTGGAAATCACTCCGGGGACCCAAAACGGTGATTAATAGCCCATGAAACTGTGATTAATAGCCCATGAAACAGGCCAGAATCGGCCAAAATAGCGAATGTTGATGACCGGCACGTAAATGCACCCTGGGGTTCGTCAATGGTGGAAATCACTCCGGGGACCCAAAACGGTGATTAATAGCCCATGAAACAGGCCAGAATCGGCCAAAACTGCGAGTGTTGATGACCGGCACATAAATGCACCCTGGGGTTCGTCAATTGTGGAAATCACTCCGGGGACCCAAAACGGTGATTAATACCCATGAAACAGGCCAGAATCGGCCAAAACTGCGAGTGTTGATGACCGGCACGTAAATGCACCCTGGGGTTCGTCAATGGTGGAAATCACTCCGGGGACCCAAAACGGTGATTAATAGCCCATGTAACGGTGATTAATAGCCCATGAAACAGGCCAGAATCGGCCAAAAGTGCGAGGACTGATGACCGTTACGTAAATGCACCCCGGGGTTCGTCAATTGTGGAAATCACTCCGGGGACCCAAAACGGTGATTAATAGCCCATGTAACTATGATTAATAACCCATGAAACAGGCCAGAATCGGCCAAAATTGCGAGTGTTGATGACCGGCACGTAAATGCACCCTGGGGTTCGTCAATGGTGGAAATCACTCCGGGGACCCAAAACGGTGATTAATAGCCCATGAAACTGTGATTAATAGCCCATGAAACAGGCCAGAATCGGCCAAAATAGCGAGTGTTGATGACCGGCACGTAAATGCACCCTGGGGTTCGTCAATGGTGGAAATCACTCCGGGGACCCAAAACGGTGATTAATAGCCCATGAAACAGGCCAGAATCGGCCAAAACTGCGAGTGTTGATGACCGGCACATAAATGCACCCTGGGGTTCGTCAATTGTGGAAATCACTCCGGGGACCCAAAACGGTGATTAATACCCATGAAACAGGCCAGAATCGGCCAAAACTGCGAGTGTTGATGACCGGCACGTAAATGCACCCTGGGGTTCGTCAATGGTGGAAATCACTCCGGGGACCCAAAACGGTGATTAATAGCCCATGTAACGGTGATTAATAGCCCATGAAACAGGCCAGAATCGGCCAAAATTGCGAGTGTTGATGAATGGCACGTAAATGCACCCTGGGGTTCGTCAATGGAGGAAATCACTCTGGGGACCCAAAACGGTGATTAATAGCCCATGAAACAGGCCAGAATCGGCCAAAACTGCGAGTGTTGATGACCAGCACGTAAATGCACCCTGGGGTTCGTCAATGGTGGAAATCACTCCGGGGACCCAAAACGGTGATTAATAGCCCATGTAACGGTGATTAATAGCCCATGAAACAGGCCAGAATCGGCCAAAAGTGCGAGGACTGATGACCGTCACGTAAATGCACCCTGGGGTGCATCAATTGTGGAAATCACTCCGGGGACCCAAAACGGTGATTAATAGCCCATGAAACAGGCCAGAATCGGCCAAAAGTGCGAGGACTGATGACCGTTACGTAAATGCACCCTGGGGTTCGTCAATTGTGGAAATCACTCCGGGGACCCAAAACGGTGATTAATAGCCCATGTAACTATGATTAATAACCCATGAAACAGGCCAGAATCGGCCAAAATTGCGAGTGTTGATGACCGGCACGTAAATGCACCCTGGGGTTCGTCAATGGTGGAAATCACTCCGGGGACCCAAAACGGTGATTAATAGCCCATGAAACAACCCAGAATCGGCCAAAACTGCGAGTGTTGATGACTGGCACGTAAATGCACCCTGGGGTTCGTCAATGGTGGAAATCACTCCGGGGACCCAAAACGGTGATTAATAGCCCATGTAACGGTGATTAATAGCCCATGAAACAGGCCAGAATCGGCCAAAAGTGCGAGGACTGATGACCGTTACGTAAATGCACCCTGGGGTTCGTCAATTGTGGAAATCACTCCGGGGACCCAAAACGGTGATTAATAGCCCATGTAACTATGATTAATAACCCATGAAACAGGCCAGAATCGGCCAAAATTGCGAGTGTTGATGACCGGCACGTAAATGCACCCTGGGGTTCGTCAATGGTGGAAATCACTCCGGGGACCCAAAAACGGTGATTAATAGCCCATGAAACAGGCCAGAATCGGCCAAAACTGCGAGTGTTGATGACCGGCACATAAATGCACCCTGGGTTCGTCAATGGTGGACATCACTCCGGGGACCCAAAACGGTGATTAATAGCCCATGTAACGGTGATTAATAGCCCATGAAACAGGCCAGAATCGGCCAAAAGTGCGAGGACTGATGACCGTCACGTAAATGCACCCTGGGGTTCGTCAATTGTGAAAATCACTTCGGGGACCCAAAACGGTGATTAATAGCCCATGAAACAACCCAGAATCTGACAAAACTGCGAGTGTTGATGACCGGCACGTAAATGCACCCTGGGGTTCGTCAATGGTGGAAATCACTCCGGGGACCCAAAACGGTGATTAATAGCTCATGAAACAGGCCAGAATCGGCCAAAACTGCGAGTGTTGATAACCGGCACGTAAATGCACCCTGGGTTCTTCAATGATGGAAATCACTCTGTGGATCCAAAACGGTGATTAATAGCCCATGTAACTGTGATTAATAGCCCATGAAACAGGCCAGAATCGGCCAAAATAGCGAGTGTTGATGACCGGCACGTAAATGCACCCTGGGGTTCGTCAATGGTGGAAATCACTCCGGGGACCCAAAACGGTGATTAATAGCCCATGAAACAGGCCAGAATCGGCCAAAACTGCGAGTGTTGATGACCGGCACGTAAATGCACCCTGGGTTCGTCAATGGTGGAAATCACTCCGGGGACCCAAAACGGTGATTAATACCCATGAAACAGGCCAGAATCGGCCAAAACTACGAGTGTTGATGACCGGCACGTAAATGCACCCTGGGGTTCGTCAATGGTGGAAATCACTCCGGGGACCCAAAACGGTGATTAATAGCCCATGAAACAGGCCAGAATCGGCCAAAAGTGCGAGGACTGATGACCGTTACGTAAATGCACCCCGGGGTTCGTCAATTGTGGAAATCACTCCGGGGACCCAAAACGGTGATTAATAGCCCATGTAACTATGATTAATAACCCATGAAACAGGCCAGAATCGGCCAAAATTGCGAGTGTTGATGACCGGCACGTAAATGCACCCTGGGGTTCGTCAATGGTGGAAATCACTCCGGGGACCCAAAACGGTGATTAATAGCCCATGTAACGGTGATTAATAGCCCATGAAACAGGCCAGAATCGGCCAAAAGTGCGAGGACTGATGACCGTTACGTAAATACACCCTGGGGTTCGTCAATTGTGGAAATCACTCCGGGGACCCAAAACGGTGATTAATAGCCCATGTAACTATGATTAATAACCCATGAAACAGGCCAGAATCGGCCAAAATTGCGAGTGTTGATGACCGGCACGTAAATGCACCCTGGGGTTCGTCAATGGTGGAAATCACTCCGGGGACCCAAAACGGTGATTAATAGCCCATGAAACAGGCCAGAATCGGCCAAAACTGCGACTGTTGATGACCGGCACATAAATGCACCCTGGGTTCGTCAATGGTGGGCATCACTCCGGGGACCCAAAACGGTGATTAATAGCCCATGTAACGGTGATTAATAAACCATGAAACAGGCCAGAATCGGCCAAAAGTGCGAGGACTGATGACCGTCACGTAAATGCACCCTGGGGTTCGTCAATTGTGGAAATCACTTCGGGGACCCAAAACGGTGATTAATAGCCCATGAAACAACCCATAATCTGACAAAACTGCGAGTGTTGATGACCGGCACGTAAATGCACCCTGGGGTTCGTCAATGGTGGAAATCACTCCGGGGACCCAAAACGGTGATTAATAGCTCATGAAACAGGCCAGAATCGGCCAAAACTGCGAGTGTTTATAACCGGCACGTAAATGCACCCTGGGTTCTTCAATGATGGAAATCACTCTGGGGATCCAAAACGGTGATTAATAGCCCATGTAACTGTGATTAATAGCCCATGAAACAGGCCAGAATCGGCCAAAATAGCGAGTGTTGATGACCGGCACGTAAATGCACCCTGGGGTTCGTCAATGGTGGAAATCACTCCGGGGACCCAAAACGGTGATTAATAGCCCATGAAACAGGCCAGAATCGGCCAAAACTGCGAGTGTTGATGACCGGCACATAAATGCACCCTGGGGTTCGTCAATTGTGGAAATCACTCCGGGGACCCAAAACGGTGATTAATACCCATGAAACAGGCCAGAATCGGCCAAAACTGCGAGTGTTGATGACCGGCACGTAAATGCACCCTGGGGTTCGTCAATGGTGGAAATCACTCCGGGGACCCAAAACGGTGATTAATAGCCCATGTAACGGTGATTAATAGCCCATGAAACAGGCCAGAATCGGCCAAAATTGCGAGTGTTGATGAATGGCACGTAAATGCACCCTGGGGTTCGTCAATGGAGGAAATCACTCTGGGGACCCAAAACGGTGATTAATAGCCCATGAAACAGGCCAGAATCGGCCAAAACTGCGAGTGTTGATGACCAGCACGTAAATGCACCCTGGGGTTCGTCAATGGTGGAAATCACTCCGGGGACCCAAAACGGTGATTAATAGCCCATGTAACGGTGATTAATAGCCCATGAAACAGGCCAGAATCGGCCAAAAGTGCGAGGACTGATGACCGTCACGTAAATGCACCCTGGGGTGCATCAATTGTGGAAATCACTCCGGGGACCCAAAACGGTGATTAATAGCCCATGAAACAGGCCAGAATCGGCCAAAAGTGCGAGGACTGATGACCGTTACGTAAATGCACCCTGGGGTTCGTCAATTGTGGAAATCACTCCGGGGACCCAAAACGGTGATTAATAGCCCATGTAACTATGATTAATAACCCATGAAACAGGCCAGAATCGGCCAAAATTGCGAGTGTTGATGACCGGCACGTAAATGCACCCTGGGGTTCGTCAATGGTGGAAATCACTCCGGGGACCCAAAACGGTGATTAATAGCCCATGAAACAACCCAGAATCGGCCAAAACTGCGAGTGTTGATGACTGGCACGTAAATGCACCCTGGGGTTCGTCAATGGTGGAAATCACTCCGGGGACCCAAAACGGTGATTAATAGCCCATGTAACGGTGATTAATAGCCCATGAAACAAGCCAGAATCGGCCAAAAGTGCGAGGACTGATGACCGTTACGTAAATACACCCTGGGGTTCGTCAATTGTGGAAATCACTCCGGGGACCCAAAACGGTGATTAATAGCCCATGTAACTATGATTAATAACCCATGAAACAGGCCAGAATCGGCCAAAATTGCGAGTGTTGATGACCGACACGTAAATGCACCCTGGGGTTCGTCAATGGTGGAAATCACTCCGGGGACCCAAAACGGTGATTAATAGCCCATGTAACGGTGATTAATAGCCCATGAAACAGGCCAGAATCGGCCAAAAGTGCGAGGACTGATGACCGTCACGTAAATGCACCCTGGGGTTCGTCAATTGTGGAAATCACTTCGGGGACCCAAAACGGTGATTAATAGCCCATGAAACAACCCAGAATCTGCCAAAACTGCGAGTGTTGATGACCGGCACGTGAATGCACCCTGGGGTTCGTCAATGGTGGAAATCACTCCGGGGACCCAAAACGGTGATTAATAGCCCATGAAACAGGCCAGAATCGGCCAAAAGTGCGAGGACTGATGACCGTTACGTAAATGCACCCCGGGGTTCGTCAATTGTGGAAATCACTCCGGGGACCCAAAACGGTGATTAATAGCCCATGTAACTATGATTAGTAACCCATGAAACAGGCCAGAATCGGCCAAAATTGCGAGTGTTGATGACCGGCACGTAAATGCACCCTGGGGTTCGTCAATGGTGGAAATCACTCCGGGGACCCAAAACGGTGATTAATAGCCCATGAAACAACCCAGAATCGGCCAAAACTGCGAGTGTTGATGACTGGCACGTAAATGCACCCTGGGGTTCGTCAATGGTGGAAATCACTCCGGGGACCCAAAACGGTGATTAATAGCCCATGTAACGGTGATTAATAGCCCATGAAACAAGCCAGAATCGGCCAAAAGTGCGAGGACTGATGACCGTTACGTAAATACACCCTGGGGTTCGTCAATTGTGGAAATCACTCCGGGGACCCAAAACGGTGATTAATAGCCCATGTAACTATGATTAATAACCCATGAAACAGGCCAGAATCGGCCAAAATTGCGAGTGTTGATGACCGACACGTAAATGCACCCTGGGGTTCGTCAATGGTGGAAATCACTCCGGGGACCCAAAACGGTGATTAATAGCCCATGTAACGGTGATTAATAGCCCATGAAACAGGCCAGAATCGGCCAAAAGTGCGAGGACTGATGACCGTCACGTAAATGCACCCTGGGGTTCGTCAATTGTGGAAATCACTTCGGGGACCCAAAACGGTGATTAATAGCCCATGAAACAACCCAGAATCTGCCAAAACTGCGAGTGTTGATGACCGGCACGTGAATGCACCCTGGGGTTCGTCAATGGTGGAAATCACTCCGGGGACCCAAAACGGTGATTAATAGCCCATGAAACAGGCCAGAATCGGCCAAAAGTGCGAGGACTGATGACCGTTACGTAAATGCACCCCGAGGTTCGTCAATTGTGGAAATCACTCCGGGGACCCAAAACGGTGATTAATAGCCCATGTAACTATGATTAATAACCCATGAAACAGGCCAGAATCGGCCAAAATTGCGAGTGTTGATGACCGGCACGTAAATGCACCCTGGGGTTCGTCAATGGTGGAAATCACTCCGGGGACCCAAAACGGTGATTAATAGCCCATGAAACAACCCAGAATCGGCCAAAACTGCGAGTGTTGATGACTGGCACGTAAATGCACCCTGGGGTTCGTCAATGGTGGAAATCACTCCGGGGACCCAAAACGGTGATTAATAGCCCATGTAACGGTGATTAATAGCCCATGAAACAGGCCAGAATCGGCCAAAAGTGCGAGGACTGATGACCGTTACGTAAATGCACCCCGGGGTTCGTCAATTGTGGAAATCACTCCGGGGACCCAAAACGGTGATTAATAGCCCATGTAACTATGATTAATAACCCATGAAACAGGCCAGAATCGGCCAAAATTGCGAGTGTTGATGACCGGCACGTAAATGCACCCTGGGGTTCGTCAATGGTGGAAATCACTCCGGGGACCCAAAACGGTGATTAATAGCCCATGAAACTGTGATTAATAGCCCATGAAACAGGCCAGAATCGGCCAAAATAGCGAGTGTTGATGACCGGCACGTAAATGCACCCTGGGGTTCGTCAATGGTGGAAATCACTCCGGGGACCCAAAACGGTGATTAATAGCCCATGAAACAGGCCAGAATCGGCCAAAACTGCGAGTGTTGATGACCGGCACATAAATGCACCCTGGGGTTCGTCAATTGTGGAAATCACTCCGGGGACCCAAAACGGTGATTAATACCCATGAAACAGGCCAGAATCGGCCAAAACTGCGAGTGTTGATGACCGGCACGTAAATGCACCCTGGGGTTCGTCAATGGTGGAAATCACTCCGGGGACCCAAAACGGTGATTAATAGCCCATGTAACGGTGATTAATAGCCCATGAAACAGGCCAGAATCGGCCAAAATTGCGAGTGTTGATGAATGGCACGTAAATGCACCCTGGGGTTCGTCAATGGAGGAAATCACTCTGGGGACCCAAAACGGTGATTAATAGCCCATGAAACAGGCCAGAATCGGCCAAAACTGCGAGTGTTGATGACCAGCACGTAAATGCACCCTGGGGTTCGTCAATGGTGGAAATCACTCCGGGGACCCAAAACGGTGATTAATAGCCCATGTAACGGTGATTAATAGCCCATGAAACAGGCCAGAATCGGCCAAAAGTGCGAGGACTGATGACCGTCACGTAAATGCACCCTGGGGTGCATCAATTGTGGAAATCACTCCGGGGACCCAAAACGGTGATTAATAGCCCATGAAACAGGCCAGAATCGGCCAAAAGTGCGAGGACTGATGACCGTTACGTAAATGCACCCTGGGGTTCGTCAATTGTGGAAATCACTCCGGGGACCCAAAACGGTGATTAATAGCCCATGTAACTATGATTAATAACCCATGAAACAGGCCAGAATCGGCCAAAATTGCGAGTGTTGATGACCGGCACGTAAATGCACCCTGGGGTTCGTCAATGGTGGAAATCACTCCGGGGACCCAAAACGGTGATTAATAGCCCATGAAACAACCCAGAATCGGCCAAAACTGCGAGTGTTGATGACTGGCACGTAAATGCACCCTGGGGTTCGTCAATGGTGGAAATCACTCCGGGGACCCAAAACGGTGATTAATAGCCCATGTAACGGTGATTAATAGCCCATGAAACAGGCCAGAATCGGCCAAAAGTGCGAGGACTGATGACCGTTACGTAAATGCACCCTGGGGTTCGTCAATTGTGGAAATCACTCCGGGGACCCAAAACGGTGATTAATAGCCCATGTAACTATGATTAATAACCCATGAAACAGGCCAGAATCGGCCAAAATTGCGAGTGTTGATGACCGGCACGTAAATGCACCCTGGGGTTCGTCAATGGTGGAAATCACTCCGGGGACCCAAAAACGGTGATTAATAGCCCATGAAACAGGCCAGAATCGGCCAAAACTGCGAGTGTTGATGACCGGCACATAAATGCACCCTGGGTTCGTCAATGGTGGACATCACTCCGGGGACCCAAAACGGTGATTAATAGCCCATGTAACGGTGATTAATAGCCCATGAAACAGGCCAGAATCGGCCAAAAGTGCGAGGACTGATGACCGTCACGTAAATGCACCCTGGGGTTCGTCAATTGTGAAAATCACTTCGGGGACCCAAAACGGTGATTAATAGCCCATGAAACAACCCAGAATCTGACAAAACTGCGAGTGTTGATGACCGGCACGTAAATGCACCCTGGGGTTCGTCAATGGTGGAAATCACTCCGGGGACCCAAAACGGTGATTAATAGCTCATGAAACAGGCCAGAATCGGCCAAAACTGCGAGTGTTGATAACCGGCACGTAAATGCACCCTGGGTTCTTCAATGATGGAAATCACTCTGTGGATCCAAAACGGTGATTAATAGCCCATGTAACTGTGATTAATAGCCCATGAAACAGGCCAGAATCGGCCAAAATAGCGAGTGTTGATGACCGGCACGTAAATGCACCCTGGGGTTCGTCAATGGTGGAAATCACTCCGGGGACCCAAAACGGTGATTAATAGCCCATGAAACAGGCCAGAATCGGCCAAAACTGCGAGTGTTGATGACCGGCACGTAAATGCACCCTGGGTTCGTCAATGGTGGAAATCACTCCGGGGACCCAAAACGGTGATTAATACCCATGAAACAGGCCAGAATCGGCCAAAACTACGAGTGTTGATGACCGGCACGTAAATGCACCCTGGGGTTCGTCAATGGTGGAAATCACTCCGGGGACCCAAAACGGTGATTAATAGCCCATGAAACAGGCCAGAATCGGCCAAAAGTGCGAGGACTGATGACCGTTACGTAAATGCACCCCGGGGTTCGTCAATTGTGGAAATCACTCTGGGGACCCAAAACGGTGATTAATACCCATGAAACAGGCCAGAATCGGCCAAAACTGCGAGTGTTGATGACCAGCACGTAAATGCACCCTGGGGTTCGTCAATGGTGGAAATCACTCCGGGGACCCAAAACGGTGATTAATAGCCCATGTAACGGTGATTAATAGCCCATGAAACAGGCCAGAATCGGCCAAAAGTGCGAGGACTGATGACCGTCACGTAAATGCACCCTGGGGTGCATCAATTGTGGAAATCACTCCGGGGACCCAAAACGGTGATTAATAGCCCATGAAACAGGCCAGAATCGGCCAAAAGTGCGAGGACTGATGACCGTTACGTAAATGCACCCTGGGGTTCGTCAATTGTGGAAATCACTCCGGGGACCCAAAACGGTGATTAATAGCCCATGTAACTATGATTAATAACCCATGAAACAGGCCAGAATCGGCCAAAATTGCGAGTGTTGATGACCGGCACGTAAATGCACCCTGGGGTTCGTCAATGGTGGAAATCACTCCGGGGACCCAAAACGGTGATTAATAGCCCATGAAACAACCCAGAATCGGCCAAAACTGCGAGTGTTGATGACTGGCACGTAAATGCACCCTGGGGTTCGTCAATGGTGGAAATCACTCCGGGGACCCAAAACGGTGATTAATAGCCCATGTAACGGTGATTAATAGCCCATGAAACAAGCCAGAATCGGCCAAAAGTGCGAGGACTGATGACCGTTACGTAAATACACCCTGGGGTTCGTCAATTGTGGAAATCACTCCGGGGACCCAAAACGGTGATTAATAGCCCATGTAACTATGATTAATAACCCATGAAACAGGCCAGAATCGGCCAAAATTGCGAGTGTTGATGACCGACACGTAAATGCACCCTGGGGTTCGTCAATGGTGGAAATCACTCCGGGGACCCAAAACGGTGATTAATAGCCCATGTAACGGTGATTAATAGCCCATGAAACAGGCCAGAATCGGCCAAAAGTGCGAGGACTGATGACCGTCACGTAAATGCACCCTGGGGTTCGTCAATTGTGGAAATCACTTCGGGGACCCAAAACGGTGATTAATAGCCCATGAAACAACCCAGAATCTGCCAAAACTGCGAGTGTTGATGACCGGCACGTGAATGCACCCTGGGGTTCGTCAATGGTGGAAATCACTCCGGGGACCCAAAACGGTGATTAATAGCCCATGAAACAGGCCAGAATCGGCCAAAAGTGCGAGGACTGATGACCGTTACGTAAATGCACCCCGGGGTTCGTCAATTGTGGAAATCACTCCGGGGACCCAAAACGGTGATTAATAGCCCATGTAACTATGATTAGTAACCCATGAAACAGGCCAGAATCGGCCAAAATTGCGAGTGTTGATGACCGGCACGTAAATGCACCCTGGGGTTCGTCAATGGTGGAAATCACTCCGGGGACCCAAAACGGTGATTAATAGCCCATGAAACAACCCAGAATCGGCCAAAACTGCGAGTGTTGATGACTGGCACGTAAATGCACCCTGGGGTTCGTCAATGGTGGAAATCACTCCGGGGACCCAAAACGGTGATTAATAGCCCATGTAACGGTGATTAATAGCCCATGAAACAAGCCAGAATCGGCCAAAAGTGCGAGGACTGATGACCGTTACGTAAATACACCCTGGGGTTCGTCAATTGTGGAAATCACTCCGGGGACCCAAAACGGTGATTAATAGCCCATGTAACTATGATTAATAACCCATGAAACAGGCCAGAATCGGCCAAAATTGCGAGTGTTGATGACCGACACGTAAATGCACCCTGGGGTTCGTCAATGGTGGAAATCACTCCGGGGACCCAAAACGGTGATTAATAGCCCATGTAACGGTGATTAATAGCCCATGAAACAGGCCAGAATCGGCCAAAAGTGCGAGGACTGATGACCGTCACGTAAATGCACCCTGGGGTTCGTCAATTGTGGAAATCACTTCGGGGACCCAAAACGGTGATTAATAGCCCATGAAACAACCCAGAATCTGCCAAAACTGCGAGTGTTGATGACCGGCACGTGAATGCACCCTGGGGTTCGTCAATGGTGGAAATCACTCCGGGGACCCAAAACGGTGATTAATAGCCCATGAAACAGGCCAGAATCGGCCAAAAGTGCGAGGACTGATGACCGTTACGTAAATGCACCCCGAGGTTCGTCAATTGTGGAAATCACTCCGGGGACCCAAAACGGTGATTAATAGCCCATGTAACTATGATTAATAACCCATGAAACAGGCCAGAATCGGCCAAAATTGCGAGTGTTGATGACCAGCACGTAAATGCACCCTGGGGTTCGTCAATGGTGGAAATCACTCCGGGGACCCAAAACGGTGATTAATAGCCCATGAAACAACCCAGAATCGGCCAAAACTGCGAGTGTTGATGACTGGCACGTAAATGCACCCTGGGGTTCGTCAATGGTGGAAATCACTCCGGGGACCCAAAACGGTGATTAATAGCCCATGTAACGGTGATTAATAGCCCATGAAACAGGCCAGAATCGGCCAAAAGTGCGAGGACTGATGACCGTTACGTAAATGCACCCTGGGGTTCGTCAATTGTGGAAATCACTCCGGGGACCCAAAACGGTGATTAATAGCCCATGTAACTATGATTAATAACCCATGAAACAGGCCAGAATCGGCCAAAATTGCGAGTGTTGATGACCGGCACGTAAATGCACCCTGGGGTTCGTCAATGGTGGAAATCACTCCGGGGACCCAAAAACGGTGATTAATAGCCCATGAAACAGGCCAGAATCGGCCAAAACTGCGAGTGTTGATGACCGGCACATAAATGCACCCTGGGTTCGTCAATGGTGGACATCACTCCGGGGACCCAAAACGGTGATTAATAGCCCATGTAACGGTGATTAATAGCCCATGAAACAGGCCAGAATCGGCCAAAAGTGCGAGGACTGATGACCGTCACGTAAATGCACCCTGGGGTTCGTCAATTGTGAAAATCACTTCGGGGACCCAAAACGGTGATTAATAGCCCATGAAACAACCCAGAATCTGACAAAACTGCGAGTGTTGATGACCGGCACGTAAATGCACCCTGGGGTTCGTCAATGGTGGAAATCACTCCGGGGACCCAAAACGGTGATTAATAGCTCATGAAACAGGCCAGAATCGGCCAAAACTGCGAGTGTTGATAACCGGCACGTAAATGCACCCTGGGTTCTTCAATGATGGAAATCACTCTGTGGATCCAAAACGGTGATTAATAGCCCATGTAACTGTGATTAATAGCCCATGAAACAGGCCAGAATCGGCCAAAATAGCGAGTGTTGATGACCGGCACGTAAATGCACCCTGGGGTTCGTCAATGGTGGAAATCACTCCGGGGACCCAAAACGGTGATTAATAGCCCATGAAACAGGCCAGAATCGGCCAAAACTGCGAGTGTTGATGACCGGCACGTAAATGCACCCTGGGTTCGTCAATGGTGGAAATCACTCCGGGGACCCAAAACGGTGATTAATACCCATGAAACAGGCCAGAATCGGCCAAAACTACGAGTGTTGATGACCGGCACGTAAATGCACCCTGGGGTTCGTCAATGGTGGAAATCACTCCGGGGACCCAAAACGGTGATTAATAGCCCATGAAACAGGCCAGAATCGGCCAAAAGTGCGAGGACTGATGACCGTTACGTAAATGCACCCCGGGGTTCGTCAATTGTGGAAATCACTCCGGGGACCCAAAACGGTGATTAATAGCCCATGTAACTATGATTAATAACCCATGAAACAGGCCAGAATCGGCCAAAATTGCGAGTGTTGATGACCGGCACGTAAATGCACCCTGGGGTTCGTCAATGGTGGAAATCACTCCGGGGACCCTAAACGGTGATTAATAGCCCATGTAACGGTGATTAATAGCCCATGAAACAGGCCAGAATCGGCCAAAAGTGCGAGGACTGATGACCGTTACGTAAATACACCCTGGGGTTCGTCAATTGTGGAAATCACTCCGGGGACCCAAAACGGTGATTAATAGCCCATGTAACTATGATTAATAACCCATGAAACAGGCCAGAATCGGCCAAAATTGCGAGTGTTGATGACCGGCACGTAAATGCACCCTGGGGTTCGTCAATGGTGGAAATCACTCCGGGGACCCAAAACGGTGATTAATAGCCCATGAAACAGGCCAGAATCGGCCAAAACTGCGACTGTTGATGACCGGCACATAAATGCACCCTGGGTTCATCAATGGTGGACATCACTCCGGGGACCCAAAACGGTGATTAATAGCCCATGTAACGGTGATTAATAGACCATGAAACAGGCCAGAATCGGCCAAAAGTGCGAGGACTGATGACCGTCACGTAAATGCACCCTGGGGTTCGTCAATTGTGGAAATCACTTCGGGGACCCAAAACGGTGATTAATAGCCCATGAAACAACCCATAATCTGACAAAACTGCGAGTGTTGATGACCGGCACGTAAATGCACCCTGGGGTTCGTCAATGGTGGAAATCACTCCGGGGACCCAAAACGGTGATTAATAGCTCATGAAACAGGCCAGAATCGGCCAAAACTGCGAGTGTTTATAACCGGCACGTAAATGCACCCTGGGTTCTTCAATGATGGAAATCACTCTGGGGATCCAAAACGGTGATTAATAGCCAATGTAACTGTGATTAATAGCCCATGAAACAGGCCAGAATCGGCCAAAATAGCGAGTGTTGATGACCGGCACGTAAATGCACCCTGGGGTTCGTCAATGGTGGAAATCACTCCGGGGACCCAAAACGGTGATTAATAGCCCATGAAACAGGCCAGAATCGGCCAAAACTGCGAGTGTTGATGACCGGCACATAAATGCACCCTGGGGTTCGTCAATTGTGGAAATCACTCCGGGGACCCAAAACGGTGATTAATACCCATGAAACAGGCCAGAATCGGCCAAAACTGCGAGTGTTGATGACCGGCACGTAAATGCACCCTGGGGTTCGTCAATGGTGGAAATCACTCCGGGGACCCAAAACGGTGATTAATAGCCCATGTAACGGTGATTAATAGCCCATGAAACAGGCCAGAATCGGCCAAAATTGCGAGTGTTGATGAATGGCACGTAAATGCACCCTGGGGTTCGTCAATGGAGGAAATCACTCTGGGGACCCAAAACGGTGATTAATAGCCCATGAAACAGGCCAGAATCGGCCAAAACTGCGAGTGTTGATGACCAGCACGTAAATGCACCCTGGGGTTCGTCAATGGTGGAAATCACTCCGGGGACCCAAAACGGTGATTAATAGCCCATGTAACGGTGATTAATAGCCCATGAAACAGGCCAGAATCGGCCAAAAGTGCGAGGACTGATGACCGTCACGTAAATGCACCCTGGGGTTCATCAATTGTGGAAATCACTCCGGGGACCCAAAACGGTGATTAATAGCCCATGAAACAGGCCAGAATCGGCCAAAAGTGCGAGGACTGATGACCGTTACGTAAATGCACCTCGGGGTTCGTCAATTGTGGAAATCACTCCGGGGACCCAAAACGGTGATTAATAGCCCATGTAACTATGATTAATAACCCATGAAACAGGCCAGAATCGGCCAAAATTGCGAGTGTTGATGACCGGCACGTAAATGCACCCTGGGGTTCGTCAATGGTGGAAATCACTCCGGGGACCCAAAACGGTGATTAATAGCCCATGAAACAACCCAGAATCGGCCAAAACTGCGAGTGTTGATGACTGGCACGTAAATGCACCCTGGGGTTCGTCAATGGTGGAAATCACTCCGGGGACCCAAAACGGTGATTAATAGCCCATGTAACGGTGATTAATAGCCCATGAAACAAGCCAGAATCGGCCAAAAGTGCGAGGACTGATGACCGTTACGTAAATACACCCTGGGGTTCGTCAATTGTGGAAATCACTCCGGGGACCCAAAACGGTGATTAATAGCCCATGTAACTATGATTAATAACCCATGAAACAGGCCAGAATCGGCCAAAATTGCGAGTGTTGATGACCGGCACGTAAATGCACCCTGGGGTTCGTCAATGGTGGAAATCACTCCGGGGACCCAAAACGGTGATTAATAGCCCATGAAACAACCCAGAATCGGCCAAAATTGCGAGTGTTGATGACCGACACGTAAATGCACCCTGGGGTTCGTCAATGGTGGAAATCACTCCGGGGACCCAAAACGGTGATTAATAGCCCATGTAACGGTGATTAATAGCCCATGAAACAGGCCAGAATCGGCCAAAACTGCGAGGACTGATGACCGTCACGTAAATGCACCCTGGGGTTCGTCAATTGTGGAAATCACTTCGGGGACCCAAAACGGTGATTAATAGCCCATGAAACAACCCAGAATCTGCCAAAACTGCGAGTGTTGATGACCGGCACGTGAATGCACCCTGGGGTTCGTCAATGGTGGAAATCACTCCGGGGACCCAAAACGGTGATTAATAGCCCATGAAACAGGCCAGAATCGGCCAAAAGTGCGAGGACTGATGACCGTTACGTAAATGCACCCCGGGGTTCGTCAATTGTGGAAATCACTCCGGGGACCCAAAACGGTGATTAATAGCCCATGTAACTATGATTAATAACCCATGAAACAGGCCAGAATCGGCCAAAATTGCGAGTGTTGATGACCGGCACGTAAATGCACCCTGGGGTTCGTCAATGGTGGAAATCACTCCGGGGACCCAAAACGATGATTAATAGCCCATGAAACAACCCAGAATCGGCCAAAACTGCGAGTGTTGATGACTGGCACGTAAATGCACCCTGGGGTTCGTCAATGGTGGAAATCACTCCGGGGACCCAAAACGGTGATTAATAGCCCATGTAACGGTGATTAATAGCCCATGAAACAGGCCAGAATCGGCCAAAAGTGCGAGGACTGATGACCGTTACGTAAATGCACCCTGGGGTTCGTCAATTGTGGAAATCACTCCGGGGACCCAAAACGGTGATTAATAGCCCATGTAACTATGATTAATAACCCATGAAACAGGCCAGAATCGGCCAAAATTGCGAGTGTTGATGACCGGCACGTAAATGCACCCTGGGGTTCGTCAATGGTGGAAATCACTCCGGGGACCCAAAACGGTGATTAATAGCTCATGAAACAGGCCAGAATCGGCCAAAACTGCGAGTGTTGATAACCGGCACGTAAATGCACCCTGGGTTCTTCAATGATGGAAATCACTCTGTGGATCCAAAACGGTGATTAATAGCCCATGTAACTGTGATTAATAGCCCATGAAACAGGCCAGAATCGGCCAAAATAGCGAGTGTTGATGACCGGCACGTAAATGCACCCTGGGGTTCGTCAATGGTGGAAATCACTCCGGGGACCCAAAACGGTGATTAATAGCCCATGAAACAGGCCAGAATCGGCCAAAACTGCGAGTGTTGATGACCGGCACGTAAATGCACCCTGGGTTCGTCAATGGTGGAAATCACTCCGGGGACCCAAAACGGTGATTAATACCCATGAAACAGGCCAGAATCGGCCAAAACTACGAGTGTTGATGACCGGCACGTAAATGCACCCTGGGGTTCGTCAATGGTGGAAATCACTCCGGGGACCCAAAACGGTGATTAATAGCCCATGAAACAGGCCAGAATCGGCCAAAAGTGCGAGGACTGATGACCGTTACGTAAATGCACCCTGGGGTTCGTCAATTGTGGAAATCACTCCGGGGACCCAAAACGGTGATTAATAGCCCATGTAACTATGATTAATAACCCATGAAACAGGCCAGAATCGGCCAAAATTGCGAGTGTTGATGACCGGCACGTAAATGCACCCTGGGGTTCGTCAATGGTGGAAATCACTCCGGGGACCCAAAACGGTGATTAATAGCCCATGTAACGGTGATTAATAGCCCATGAAACAGGCCAGAATCGGCCAAAAGTGCGAGGACTGATGACCGTTACGTAAATACACCCTGGGGTTCGTCAATTTTGGAAATCACTCCGGGGACCCAAAACGGTGATTAATAGCCCATGAAACAGGCCAGAATCGGCCAAAACTGCGAGTGTTGATGACCGGCACATAAATGCACCCTGGGGTTCGTCAATTGTGGAAATCACTCCGGGGACCCAAAACGGTGATTAATACCCATGAAACAGGCCAGAATCGGCCAAAACTGCGAGTGTTGATGACCGGCACGTAAATGCACCCTGGGGTTCGTCAATGGTGGAAATCACTCCGGGGACCCAAAACGGTGATTAATAGCCCATGTAACGGTGATTAATAGCCCATGAAACAGGCCAGAATCGGCCAAAATTGCGAGTGTTGATGAATGGCACGTAAATGCACCCTGGGGTTCGTCAATGGAGGAAATCACTCTGGGGACCCAAAACGGTGATTAATAGCCCATGAAACAGGCCAGAATCGGCCAAAACTGCGAGTGTTGATGACCAGCACGTAAATGCACCCTGGGGTTCGTCAATGGTGGAAATCACTCCGGGGACCCAAAACGGTGATTAATAGCCCATGTAACGGTGATTAATAGCCCATGAAACAGGCCAGAATCGGCCAAAAGTGCGAGGACTGATGACCGTCACGTAAATGCACCCTGGGGTTCATCAATTGTGGAAATCACTCCGGGGACCCAAAACGGTGATTAATAGCCCATGAAACAGGCCAGAATCGGCCAAAAGTGCGAGGACTGATGACCGTTACGTAAATGCACCTCGGGGTTCGTCAATTGTGGAAATCACTCCGGGGACCCAAAACGGTGATTAATAGCCCATGTAACTATGATTAATAACCCATGAAACAGGCCAGAATCGGCCAAAATTGCGAGTGTTGATGACCGGCACGTAAATGCACCCTGGGGTTCGTCAATGGTGGAAATCACTCCGGGGACCCAAAACGGTGATTAATAGCCCATGAAACAACCCAGAATCGGCCAAAACTGCGAGTGTTGATGACTGGCACGTAAATGCACCCTGGGGTTCGTCAATGGTGGAAATCACTCCGGGGACCCAAAACGGTGATTAATAGCCCATGTAACGGTGATTAATAGCCCATGAAACAAGCCAGAATCGGCCAAAAGTGCGAGGACTGATGACCGTTACGTAAATACACCCTGGGGTTCGTCAATTGTGGAAATCACTCCGGGGACCCAAAACGGTGATTAATAGCCCATGTAACTATGATTAATAACCCATGAAACAGGCCAGAATCGGCCAAAATTGCGAGTGTTGATGACCGGCACGTAAATGCACCCTGGGGTTCGTCAATGGTGGAAATCACTCCGGGGACCCAAAACGGTGATTAATAGCCCATGAAACAACCCAGAATCGGCCAAAATTGCGAGTGTTGATGACCGACACGTAAATGCACCCTGGGGTTCGTCAATGGTGGAAATCACTCCGGGGACCCAAAACGGTGATTAATAGCCCATGTAACGGTGATTAATAGCCCATGAAACAGGCCAGAATCGGCCAAAACTGCGAGGACTGATGACCGTCACGTAAATGCACCCTGGGGTTCGTCAATTGTGGAAATCACTTCGGGGACCCAAAACGGTGATTAATAGCCCATGAAACAACCCAGAATCTGCCAAAACTGCGAGTGTTGATGACCGGCACGTGAATGCACCCTGGGGTTCGTCAATGGTGGAAATCACTCCGGGGACCCAAAACGGTGATTAATAGCCCATGAAACAGGCCAGAATCGGCCAAAAGTGCGAGGACTGATGACCGTTACGTAAATGCACCCCGGGGTTCGTCAATTGTGGAAATCACTCCGGGGACCCAAAACGGTGATTAATAGCCCATGTAACTATGATTAATAACCCATGAAACAGGCCAGAATCGGCCAAAATTGCGAGTGTTGATGACCGGCACGTAAATGCACCCTGGGGTTCGTCAATGGTGGAAATCACTCCGGGGACCCAAAACGATGATTAATAGCCCATGAAACAACCCAGAATCGGCCAAAACTGCGAGTGTTGATGACTGGCACGTAAATGCACCCTGGGGTTCGTCAATGGTGGAAATCACTCCGGGGACCCAAAACGGTGATTAATAGCCCATGTAACGGTGATTAATAGCCCATGAAACAGGCCAGAATCGGCCAAAAGTGCGAGGACTGATGACCGTTACGTAAATGCACCCTGGGGTTCGTCAATTGTGGAAATCACTCCGGGGACCCAAAACGGTGATTAATAGCCCATGTAACTATGATTAATAACCCATGAAACAGGCCAGAATCGGCCAAAATTGCGAGTGTTGATGACCGGCACGTAAATGCACCCTGGGGTTCGTCAATGGTGGAAATCACTCCGGGGACCCAAAACGGTGATTAATAGCTCATGAAACAGGCCAGAATCGGCCAAAACTGCGAGTGTTGATAACCGGCACGTAAATGCACCCTGGGTTCTTCAATGATGGAAATCACTCTGTGGATCCAAAACGGTGATTAATAGCCCATGTAACTGTGATTAATAGCCCATGAAACAGGCCAGAATCGGCCAAAATAGCGAGTGTTGATGACCGGCACGTAAATGCACCCTGGGGTTCGTCAATGGTGGAAATCACTCCGGGGACCCAAAACGGTGATTAATAGCCCATGAAACAGGCCAGAATCGGCCAAAACTGCGAGTGTTGATGACCGGCACGTAAATGCACCCTGGGTTCGTCAATGGTGGAAATCACTCCGGGGACCCAAAACGGTGATTAATACCCATGAAACAGGCCAGAATCGGCCAAAACTACGAGTGTTGATGACCGGCACGTAAATGCACCCTGGGGTTCGTCAATGGTGGAAATCACTCCGGGGACCCAAAACGGTGATTAATAGCCCATGAAACAGGCCAGAATCGGCCAAAAGTGCGAGGACTGATGACCGTTACGTAAATGCACCCTGGGGTTCGTCAATTGTGGAAATCACTCCGGGGACCCAAAACGGTGATTAATAGCCCATGTAACTATGATTAATAACCCATGAAACAGGCCAGAATCGGCCAAAATTGCGAGTGTTGATGACCGGCACGTAAATGCACCCTGGGGTTCGTCAATGGTGGAAATCACTCCGGGGACCCAAAACGGTGATTAATAGCCCATGTAACGGTGATTAATAGCCCATGAAACAGGCCAGAATCGGCCAAAAGTGCGAGGACTGATGACCGTTACGTAAATACACCCTGGGGTTCGTCAATTTTGGAAATCACTCCGGGGACCCAAAACGGTGATTAATAGCCCATGAAACAGGCCAGAATCGGCCAAAACTGCGAGTGTTGATGACCGGCACATAAATGCACCCTGGGGTTCGTCAATTGTGGAAATCACTCCGGGGACCCAAAACGGTGATTAATACCCATGAAACAGGCCAGAATCGGCCAAAACTGCGAGTGTTGATGACCGGCACGTAAATGCACCCTGGGGTTCGTCAATGGTGGAAATCACTCCGGGGACCCAAAACGGTGATTAATAGCCCATGTAACGGTGATTAATAGCCCATGAAACAGGCCAGAATCGGCCAAAATTGCGAGTGTTGATGAATGGCACGTAAATGCACCCTGGGGTTCGTCAATGGAGGAAATCACTCTGGGGACCCAAAACGGTGATTAATAGCCCATGAAACAGGCCAGAATCGGCCAAAACTGCGACTGTTGATGACCAGCACGTAAATGCACCCTGGGGTTCGTCAATGGTGGAAATCACTCCGGGGACCCAAAACGGTGATTAATAGCCCATGTAACGGTGATTAATAGCCCATGAAACAGGCCAGAATCGGCCAAAAGTGCGAGGACTGATGACCGTCACGTAAATGCACCCTGGGGTTCATCAATTGTGGAAATCACTCCGGGGACCCAAAACGGTGATTAATAGCCCATGAAACAGGCCAGAATCGGCCAAAAGTGCGAGGACTGATGACCGTTACGTAAATGCACCTCGGGGTTCGTCAATTGTGGAAATCACTCCGGGGACCCAAAACGGTGATTAATAGCCCATGTAACTATGATTAATAACCCATGAAACAGGCCAGAATCGGCCAAAATTGCGAGTGTTGATGACCGGCACGTAAATGCACCCTGGGGTTCGTCAATGGTGGAAATCACTCCGGGGACCCAAAACGGTGATTAATAGCCCATGAAACAACCCAGAATCGGCCAAAACTGCGAGTGTTGATGACTGGCACGTAAATGCACCCTGGGGTTCGTCAATGGTGGAAATCACTCCGGGGACCCAAAACGGTGATTAATAGCCCATGTAACGGTGATTAATAGCCCATGAAACAAGCCAGAATCGGCCAAAAGTGCGAGGACTGATGACCGTTACGGAAATACACCCTGGGGTTCGTCAATTGTGGAAATCACTCCGGGGACCCAAAACGGTGATTAATAGCCCATGTAACTATGATTAATAACCCATGAAACAGGCCAGAATCGGCCAAAATTGCGAGTGTTGATGACCGGCACGTAAATGCACCCTGGGGTTCGTCAATGGTGGAAATCACTCCGGGGACCCAAAACGGTGATTAATAGCCCATGAAACAACCCAGAATCGGCCAAAATTGCGAGTGTTGATGACCGACACGTAAATGCACCCTGGGGTTCGTCAATGGTGGAAATCACTCCGGGGACCCAAAACGGTGATTAATAGCCCATGTAACGGTGATTAATAGCCCATGAAACAGGCCAGAATCGGCCAAAACTGCGAGGACTGATGACCGTCACGTAAATGCACCCTGGGGTTCGTCAATTGTGGAAATCACTTCTGGGACCCAAAACGGTGATTAATAGCCCATGAAACAACCCAGAATCTGCCAAAACTGCGAGTGTTGATGACCGGCACGTGAATGCACCCTGGGGTTCGTCAATGGTGGAAATCACTCCGGGGACCCAAAACGGTGATTAATAGCCCATGAAACAGGCCAGAATCGGCCAAAAGTGCGAGGACTGATGACCGTTACGTAAATGCACCCCGGGGTTCGTCAATTGTGGAAATCACTCCGGGGACCCAAAACGGTGATTAATAGCCCATGTAACTATGATTAATAACCCATGAAACAGGCCAGAATCGGCCAAAATTGCGAGTGTTGATGACCGGCACGTAAATGCACCCTGGGGTTCGTCAATGGTGGAAATCACTCCGGGGACCCAAAACGATGATTAATAGCTCATGAAACAGGCCAGAATCGGCCAAAACTGCGAGTGTTGATAACCGGCACGTAAATGCACCCTGGGTTCTTCAATGATGGAAATCACTCTGTGGATCCAAAACGGTGATTAATAGCCCATGTAACTGTGATTAATAGCCCATGAAACAGGCCAGAATCGGCCAAAATAGCGAGTGTTGATGACCGGCACGTAAATGCACCCTGGGGTTCGTCAATGGTGGAAATCACTCCGGGGACCCAAAACGGTGATTAATAGCCCATGAAACAGGCCAGAATCGGCCAAAACTGCGAGTGTTGATGACCGGCACGTAAATGCACCCTGGGTTCGTCAATGGTGGAAATCACTCCGGGGACCCAAAACGGTGATTAATACCCATGAAACAGGCCAGAATCGGCCAAAACTACGAGTGTTGATGACCGGCACGTAAATGCACCCTGGGGTTCGTCAATGGTGGAAATCACTCCGGGGACCCAAAACGGTGATTAATAGCCCATGAAACAGGCCAGAATCGGCCAAAAGTGCGAGGACTGATGACCGTTACGTAAATGCACCCCGGGGTTCGTCAATTGTGGAAATCACTCCGGGGACCCAAAACGGTGATTAATAGCCCATGTAACTATGATTAATAACCCATGAAACAGGCCAGAATCGGCCAAAATTGCGAGTGTTGATGACCGGCACGTAAATGCACCCTGGGGTTCGTCAATGGTGGAAATCACTCCGGGGACCCAAAACGGTGATTAATAGCCCATGTAACGGTGATTAATAGCCCATGAAACAGGCCAGAATCGGCCAAAAGTGCGAGGACTGATGACCGTTACGTAAATACACCCTGGGTTCGTCAATTGTGGAAATCACTCCGGGGACCCAAAACGGTGATTAATAGCCCATGTAACTATGATTAATAACCCATGAAACAGGCCAGAATCGGCCAAAATTGCGAGTGTTGATGACCGGCACGTAAATGCACCCTGGGGTTCGTCAATGGTGGAAATCACTCCGGGGACCCAAAACGGTGATTAATAGCCCATGAAACAGGCCAGAATCGGCCAAAACTGCGACTGTTGATGACCGGCACATAAATGCACCCTGGGTTCGTCAATGGTGGACATCACTCCGGGGACCCAAAACGGTGATTAATAGCCCATGTAACGGTGATTAATAGACCATGAAACAGGCCAGAATCGGCCAAAAGTGCGAGGACTGATGACCGTCACGTAAATGCACCCTGGGGTTCGTCAATTGTGGAAATCACTTCGGGGACCCAAAACGGTGATTAATAGCCCATGAAACAACCCATAATCTGACAAAACTGCGAGTGTTGATGACCGGCACGTAAATGCACCCTGGGGTTCGTCAATGGTGGAAATCACTCCGGGGACCCAAAACGGTGATTAATAGCTCATGAAACAGGCCAGAATCGGCCAAAACTGCGAGTGTTTATAACCGGCACGTAAATGCACCCTGGGTTCTTCAATGATGGAAATCACTCTGGGGATCCAAAACGGTGATTAATAGCCCATGTAACTGTGATTAATAGCCCATGAAACAGGCCAGAATCGGCAAAAATAGCGAGTGTTGATGACCGGCACGTAAATGCACCCTGGGGTTCGTCAATGGTGGAAATCACTCCGGGGACCCAAAACGGTGATTAATAGCCCATGAAACAGGCCAGAATCGGCCAAAACTGCGAGTGTTGATGACCGGCACATAAATGCACCCTGGGGTTCGTCAATTGTGGAAATCACTCCGGGGACCCAAAACGGTGATTAATACCCATGAAACAGGCCAGAATCGGCCAAAACTGCGAGTGTTGATGACCGGCACGTAAATGCACCCTGGGGTTCGTCAATGGTGGAAATCACTCCGGGGACCCAAAACGGTGATTAATAGCCCATGTAACGGTGATTAATAGCCCATGAAACAGGCCAGAATCGGCCAAAATTGCGAGTGTTGATGAATGGCACGTAAATGCACCCTGGGGTTCGTCAATGGAGGAAATCACTCTGGGGACCCAAAACGGTGATTAATAGCCCATGAAACAGGCCAGAATCGGCCAAAACTGCGAGTGTTGATGACCAGCACGTAAATGCACCCTGGGGTTCGTCAATGGTGGAAATCACTCCGGGGACCCAAAACGGTGATTAATAGCCCATGTAACGGTGATTAATAGCCCATGAAACAGGCCAGAATCGGCCAAAAGTGCGAGGACTGATGACCGTCACGTAAATGCACCCTGGGGTTCATCAATTGTGGAAATCACTCCGGGGACCCAAAACGGTGATTAATAGCCCATGAAACAGGCCAGAATCGGCCAAAAGTGCGAGGACTGATGACCGTTACGTAAATGCACCTCGGGGTTCGTCAATTGTGGAAATCACTCCGGGGACCCAAAACGGTGATTAATAGCCCATGTAACTATGATTAATAACCCATGAAACAGGCCAGAATCGGCCAAAATTGCGAGTGTTGATGACCGGCACGTAAATGCACCCTGGGGTTCGTCAATGGTGGAAATCACTCCGGGGACCCAAAACGGTGATTAATAGCCCATGAAACAACCCAGAATCGGCCAAAACTGCGAGTGTTGATGACTGGCACGTAAATGCACCCTGGGGTTCGTCAATGGTGGAAATCACTCCGGGGACCCAAAACGGTGATTAATAGCCCATGTAACGGTGATTAATAGCCCATGAAACAAGCCAGAATCGGCCAAAAGTGCGAGGACTGATGACCGTTACGTAAATACACCCTGGGGTTCGTCAATTGTGGAAATCACTCCGGGGACCCAAAACGGTGATTAATAGCCCATGTAACTATGATTAATAACCCATGAAACAGGCCAGAATCGGCCAAAATTGCGAGTGTTGATGACCGACACGTAAATGCACCCTGGGGTTCGTCAATGGTGGAAATCACTCCGGGGACCCAAAACGGTGATTAATAGCCCATGTAACGGTGATTAATAGCCCATGAAACAGGCCAGAATCGGCCAAAAGTGCGAGGACTGATGACCGTCACGTAAATGCACCCTGGGGTTCGTCAATTGTGGAAATCACTTCGGGGACCCAAAACGGTGATTAATAGCCCATGAAACAACCCAGAATCTGCCAAAACTGCGAGTGTTGATGACCGGCACGTGAATGCACCCTGGGGTTCGTCAATGGTGGAAATCACTCCGGGGACCCAAAACGGTGATTAATAGCCCATGAAACAGGCCAGAATCGGCCAAAAGTGCGAGGACTGATGACCGTTACGTAAATGCACCCCGGGGTTCGTCAATTGTGGAAATCACTCCGGGGACCCAAAACGGTGATTAATAGCCCATGTAACTATGATTAATAACCCATGAAACAGGCCAGAATCGGCCAAAATTGCGAGTGTTGATGACCGGCACGTAAATGCACCCTGGGGTTCGTCAATGGTGGAAATCACTCCGGGGACCCAAAACGGTGATTAATAGCCCATGAAACAACCCAGAATCGGCCAAAACTGCGAGTGTTGATGACTGGCACGTAAATGCACCCTGGGGTTCGTCAATGGTGGAAATCACTCCGGGGACCCAAAACGGTGATTAATAGCCCATGTAACGGTGATTAATAGCCCATGAAACAGGCCAGAATCGGCCAAAAGTGCGAGGACTGATGACCGTTACGTAAATGCACCCTGGGGTTCGTCAATTGTGGAAATCACTCCGGGGACCCAAAACGGTGATTAATAGCCCATGTAACTATGATTAATAACCCATGAAACAGGCCAGAATCGGCCAAAATTGCGAGTGTTGATGACCGGCACGTAAATGCACCCTGGGGTTCGTCAATGGTGGAAATCACTCCGGGGACCCAAAAACGGTGATTAATAGCCCATGAAACAGGCCAGAATCGGCCAAAACTGCGAGTGTTGATGACCGGCACATAAATGCACCCTGGGTTCGTCAATGGTGGACATCACTCCGGGGACCCAAAACGGTGATTAATAGCCCATGTAACGGTGATTAATAGCCCATGAAACAGGCCAGAATCGGCCAAAAGTGCGAGGACTGATGACCGTCACGTAAATGCACCCTGGGGTTCGTCAATTGTGAAAATCACTTCGGGGACCCAAAACGGTGATTAATAGCCCATGAAACAACCCAGAATCTGACAAAACTGCGAGTGTTGATGACCGGCACGTAAATGCACCCTGGGGTTCGTCAATGGTGGAAATCACTCCGGGGACCCAAAACGGTGATTAATAGCTCATGAAACAGGCCAGAATCGGCCAAAACTGCGAGTGTTGATAACCGGCACGTAAATGCACCCTGGGTTCTTCAATGATGGAAATCACTCTGTGGATCCAAAACGGTGATTAATAGCCCATGTAACTGTGATTAATAGCCCATGAAACAGGCCAGAATCGGCCAAAATAGCGAGTGTTGATGACCGGCACGTAAATGCACCCTGGGGTTCGTCAATGGTGGAAATCACTCCGGGGACCCAAAACGGTGATTAATAGCCCATGAAACAGGCCAGAATCGGCCAAAACTGCGAGTGTTGATGACCGGCACGTAAATGCACCCTGGGTTCGTCAATGGTGGAAATCACTCCGGGGACCCAAAACGGTGATTAATACCCATGAAACAGGCCAGAATCGGCCAAAACTACGAGTGTTGATGACCGGCACGTAAATGCACCCTGGGGTTCGTCAATGGTGGAAATCACTCCGGGGACCCAAAACGGTGATTAATAGCCCATGAAACAGGCCAGAATCGGCCAAAAGTGCGAGGACTGATGACCGTTACGTAAATGCACCCCGGGGTTCGTCAATTGTGGAAATCACTCCGGGGACCCAAAACGGTGATTAATAGCCCATGTAACTATGATTAATAACCCATGAAACAGGCCAGAATCGGCCAAAATTGCGAGTGTTGATGACCGGCACGTAAATGCACCCTGGGGTTCGTCAATGGTGGAAATCACTCCGGGGACCCAAAACGGTGATTAATAGCCCATGTAACGGTGATTAATAGCCCATGAAACAGGCCAGAATCGGCCAAAAGTGCGAGGACTGATGACCGTTACGTAAATACACCCTGGGGTTCGTCAATTGTGGAAATCACTCCGGGGACCCAAAACGGTGATTAATAGCCCATGTAACTATGATTAATAACCCATGAAACAGGCCAGAATCGGCCAAAATTGCGAGTGTTGATGACCGGCACGTAAATGCACCCTGGGGTTCGTCAATGGTGGAAATCACTCCGGGGACCCAAAACGGTGATTAATAGCCCATGAAACAGGCCAGAATCGGCCAAAACTGCGACTGTTGATGACCGGCACATAAATGCACCCTGGGTTCGTCAATGGTGGACATCACTCCGGGGACCCAAAACGGTGATTAATAGCCCATGTAACGGTGATTAATAGACCATGAAACAGGCCAGAATCGGCCAAAAGTGCGAGGACTAATGACCGTCACGTAAATGCACCCTGGGGTTCGTCAATTGTGGAAATCACTTCGGGGACCCAAAACGGTGATTAATAGCCCATGAAACAACCCATAATCTGACAAAACTGCGAGTGTTGATGACCGGCACGTAAATGCACCCTGGGGTTCGTCAATGGTGGAAATCACTCCGGGGACCCAAAACGGTGATTAATAGCTCATGAAACAGGCCAGAATCGGCCAAAACTGCGAGTGTTTATAACCGGCACGTAAATGCACCCTGGGTTCTTCAATGATGGAAATCACTCTGGGGATCCAAAACGGTGATTAATAGCCCATGTAACTGTGATTAATAGCCCATGAAACAGGCCAGAATCGGCCAAAATAGCGAGTGTTGATGACCGGCACGTAAATGCACCCTGGGGTTCGTCAATGGTGGAAATCACTCCGGGGACCCAAAACGGTGATTAATAGCCCATGAAACAGGCCAGAATCGGCCAAAACTGCGAGTGTTGATGACCGGCACATAAATGCACCCTGGGGTTCGTCAATTGTGGAAATCACTCCGGGGACCCAAAACGGTGATTAATACCCATGAAACAGGCCAGAATCGGCCAAAACTGCGAGTGTTGATGACCGGCACGTAAATGCACCCTGGGGTTCGTCAATTGTGGAAATCACTCCGGGGACCCAAAACGGTGATTAATACCCATGAAACAGGCCAGAATCGGCCAAAACTGCGAGTGTTGATGACCGGCACGTAAATGCACCCTGGGGTTCGTCAATGGTGGAAATCACTCCGGGGACCCAAAACGGTGATTAATAGCCCATGAAACAGGCCAGAATCGGCCAAAAGTGCGAGGACTGATGACCCTTACGTAAATGCACCCCGGGGTTCGTCAATTGTGGAAATCACTCCGGGGACCCAAAACGGTGATTAATAGCCCATGTAACTATGATTAATAACCCATGAAACAGGCCAGAATCGGCCAAAATTGCGAGTGTTGATGACCGGCACGTAAATGCACCCTGGGGTTCGTCAATGGTGGAAATCACTCCGGGGACCCAAAACGGTGATTAATAGCCCATGAAACAACCCAGAATCGGCCAAAACTGCGAGTGTTGATGACTGGCACCTAAATGCACCCTGGGGTTCGTCAATGGTGGAAATCACTCCGGGGACCCAAAACGGTGATTAATAGCCCATGTAACGGTGATTAATAGCCCATGAAACAGGCCAGAATCGGCCAAAAGTGCGAGGACTGATGACCGTTACGTAAATACACCCTGGGGTTCGTCAATTGTGGAAATCACTCCGGGGACCCAAAACGGTGATTAATAGCCCATGTAACTATGATTAATAACCCATGAAACAGGCCAGAATCGGCCAAAATTGCGAGTGTTGATGACCGACACGTAAATGCACCCTGGGGTTCGTCAATGGTGGAAATCACTCCGGGGACCCAAAACGGTGATTAATAGCCCATGTAACGGTGATTAATAGCCCATGAAACAGGCCAGAATCGGCCAAAAGTGCGAGGACTGATGACCGTCACGTAAATGCACCCTGGGGTTCGTCAATTGTGGAAATCACTTCGGGGACCCAAAACGGTGATTAATAGCCCATGAAACAACCCAGAATCTGCCAAAACTGCGAGTGTTGATGACCGGCACGTGAATGCACCCTGGGGTTCGTCAATGGTGGAAATCACTCCGGGGACCCAAAACGGTGATTAATAGCCCATGAAACAGGCCAGAATCGGCCAAAAGTGCGAGGACTGATGACCGTTACGTAAATGCACCCCGGGGTTCGTCAATTGTGGAAATCACTCCGGGGACCCAAAACGGTGATTAATAGCCCATGTAACTATGATTAATAACCCATGAAACAGGCCAGAATCGGCCAAAATTGCGAGTGTTGATGACCGGCACGTAAATGCACCCTGGGGTTCGTCAATGGTGGAAATCACTCCGGGGACCCAAAACGGTGATTAATAGCCCATGAAACAACCCAGAATCGGCCAAAACTGCGAGTGTTGATGACTGGCACGTAAATGCACCCTGGGGTTCGTCAATGGTGGAAATCACTCCGGGGACCCAAAACGGTGATTAATAGCCCATGTAACGGTGATTAATAGCCCATGAAACAGGCCAGAATCGGCCAAAAGTGCGAGGACTGATGACCGTTACGTAAATGCACCCTGGGGTTCGTCAATTGTGGAAATCACTCCGGGGACCCAAAACGGTGATTAATAGCCCATGTAACTATGATTAATAACCCATGAAACAGGCCAGAATCGGCCAAAATTGCGAGTGTTGATGACCGGCACGTAAATGCACCCTGGGGTTCGTCAATGGTGGAAATCACTCCGGGGACCCAAAAACGGTGATTAATAGCCCATGAAACAGGCCAGAATCGGCCAAAACTGCGAGTGTTGATGACCGGCACGTAAATGCACCCTGGGTTCGTCAATGGTGGAAATCACTCCGGGGACCCAAAACGGTGATTAATAGCCCATGAAACAGGCCAGAATCGGCCAAAACTGCGAGTGTTGATGACCGGCACATAAATGCACCCTGGGGTTCGTCAATTGAGGAAATCACTCCGGGGACCCAAAACGGTGATTAATACCCATGAAACAGGCCAGAATCGGCCAAAACTGCGAGTGTTGATGACCGGCACGTAAATGCACCCTGGGGTTCGTCAATGGTGGAAATCACTCCGGGGACCCAAAACGGTGATTAATAGCCCATGAAACAGGCCAGAATCGGCCAAAAGTGCGAGGACTGATGACCGTTACGTAAATGCACCCCGGGGTTCGTCAATTGTGGAAATCACTCCGGGGACCCAAAACGGTGATTAATAGCCCATGTAACTATGATTAATAACCCATGAAACAGGCCAGAATCGGCCAAAATTGCGAGTGTTGATGACCGGCACGTAAATGCACCCTGGGGTTCGTCAATGGTGGAAATCACTCTGGGGACCCAAAACGGTGATTAATAGCCCATGAAACAACCCAGAATCGGCCAAAACTGCGAGTGTTGATGACTGGCACCTAAATGCACCCTGGGGTTCGTCAATGGTGGAAATCATTCCGGGGACCCAAAACGGTGATTAATAGCCCATGTAACGGTGATTAATAGCCCATGAAACATGCCAGAATCGGCCAAAAGTGCGAGGACTGATGACCGTTACGTAAATACACCCTGGGGTTCGTCAATTGTGGAAATCACTCCGGGGACCCAAAACGGTGATTAATAGCCCATGTAACTATGATTAATAACCCATGAAACAGGCTAGAATCGGCCAAAATTGCGAGTGTTGATGACCGACACGTAAATGCACCCTGGGGTTCGTCAATGGTGGAAATCACTCCGGGGACCCAAAACGGTGATTAATAGCCCATGTAACGGTGATTAATAGCCCATGAAACAGGCCAGAATCGGCCAAAAGTGCGAGGACTGATGACCGTCACGTAAATGCACCCTGGGGTTCGTCAATTGTGGAAATCACTTCGGGGACCCAAAACGGTGATTAATAACCCATGAAACAACCCAGAATCTGCCAAAACTGCGAGTGTTGATGACCGGCACGTGAATGCACCCTGGGGTTCGTCAATGGTGGAAATCACTCCGGGGACCCAAAACGGTGATTAATAGCCCATGAAACAGGCCAGAATCGGCCAAAAGTGCGAGGACTGATGACCGTTACGTAAATGCACCCCGGGGTTCGTCAATTGTGGAAATCACTCCGGGGACCCAAAACGGTGATTAATAGCCCATGTAACTATGATTAATAACCCATGAAACAGGCCAGAATCGGCCAAAATTGCGAGTGTTGATGACCGGCACGTAAATGCACCCTGGGGTTCGTCAATGGTGGAAATCACTCCGGGGACCCAAAACGGTGATTAATAGCCCATGAAACAACCCAGAATCGGCCAAAACTGCGAGTGTTGATGACTGGCACGTAAATGCACCCTGGGGTTCGTCAATGGTGGAAATCACTCCGGGGACCCAAAACGGTGATTAATAGCCCATGTAACGGTGATTAATAGCCCATGAAACAGGCCAGAATCGGCCAAAAGTGCGAGGACTGATGACCGTTACGTAAATGCACCCTGGGGTTCGTCAATTGTGGAAATCACTCCGGGGACCCAAAACGGTGATTAATAGCCCATGTAACTATGATTAATAACCCATGAAACAGGCCAGAATCGGCCAAAATTGCGAGTGTTGATGACCGGCACGTAAATGCACCCTGGGGTTCGTCAATGGTGGAAATCACTCCGGGGACCCAAAAACGGTGATTAATAGCCCATGAAACAGGCCAGAATCGGCCAAAACTGCGAGTGTTGATGACCGGCACGTAAATGCACCCTGGGTTCGTCAATGGTGGAAATCACTCCGGGGACCCAAAACGGTGATTAATAGCCCATGAAACAGGCCAGAATCGGCCAAAACTGCGAGTGTTGATGACCGGCACATAAATGCACCCTGGGGTTCGTCAATTGTGGAAATCACTCCGGGGACCCAAAACGGTGATTAATACCCATGAAACAGGCCAGAATCGGCCAAAACTGCGAGTGTTGATGACCGGCACGTAAATGCACCCTGGGGTTCGTCAATGGTGGAAATCACTCCGGGGACCCAAAACGGTGATTAATAGCCCATGAAACAGGCCAGAATCGGCCAAAAGTGCGAGGACTGATGACCGTTACGTAAATGCACCCCGGGGTTCGTCAATTGTGGAAATCACTCCGGGGACCCAAAACGGTGATTAATAGCCCATGTAACTATGATTAATAACCCATGAAACAGGCCAGAATCGGCCAAAATTGCGAGTGTTGATGACCGGCACGTAAATGCACCCTGGGGTTCGTCAATGGTGGAAATCACTCTGGGGACCCAAAACGGTGATTAATAGCCCATGAAACAACCCAGAATCGGCCAAAACTGCGAGTGTTGATGACTGGCACCTAAATGCACCCTGGGGTTCGTCAATGGTGGAAATCATTCCGGGGCCCAAAACGGTGATTAATAGCCCATGTAACGGTGATTAATAGCCCATGAAACATGCCAGAATCGGCCAAAAGTGCGAGGACTGATGACCGTTACGTAAATACACCCTGGGGTTCGTCAATTGTGGAAATCACTCCGGGGACCCAAAACGGTGATTAATAGCCCATGTAACTATGATTAATAACCCATGAAACAGGCTAGAATCGGCCAAAATTGCGAGTGTTGATGACCGACACGTAAATGCACCCTGGGGTTCGTCAATGGTGGAAATCACTCCGGGGACCCAAAACGGTGATTAATAGCCCATGTAACGGTGATTAATAGCCCATGAAACAGGCCAGAATCGGCCAAAAGTGCGAGGACTGATGACCGTCACGTAAATGCACCCTGGGGTTCGTCAATTGTGGAAATCACTTCGGGGACCCAAAACGGTGATTAATAACCCATGAAACAACCCAGAATCTGCCAAAACTGCGAGTGTTGATGACCGGCACGTGAATGCACCCTGGGGTTCGTCAATGGTGGAAATCACTCCGGGGACCCAAAACGGTGATTAATAGCCCATGAAACAGGCCAGAATCGGCCAAAAGTGCGAGGACTGATGACCGTTACGTAAATGCACCCCGGGGTTCGTCAATTGTGGAAATCACTCCGGGGACCCAAAACGGTGATTAATAGCCCATGTAACTATGATTAATAACCCATGAAACAGGCCAGAATCGGCCAAAATTGCGAGTGTTGATGACCGGCACGTAAATGCACCCTGGGGTTCGTCAATGGTGGAAATCACTCCGGGGACCCAAAACGGTGATTAATAGCCCATGAAACAACCCAGAATCGGCCAAAACTGCGAGTGTTGATGACTGGCACGTAAATGCACCCTGGGGTTCGTCAATGGTGGAAATCACTCCGGGGACCCAAAACGGTGATTAATAGCCCATGTAACGGTGATTAATAGCCCATGAAACAGGCCAGAATCGGCCAAAAGTGCGAGGACTGATGACCGTTACGTAAATGCACCCTGGGGTTCGTCAATTGTGGAAATCACTCCGGGGACCCAAAACGGTGATTAATAGCCCATGTAACTATGATTAATAACCCATGAAACAGGCCAGAATCGGCCAAAATTGCGAGTGTTGATGACCGGCACGTAAATGCACCCTGGGGTTCGTCAATGGTGGAAATCACTCCGGGGACCCAAAAACGGTGATTAATAGCCCATGAAACAGGCCAGAATCGGCCAAAACTGCGAGTGTTGATGACCGGCACGTAAATGCACCCTGGGTTCGTCAATGGTGGAAATCACTCCGGGGACCCAAAACGGTGATTAATAGCCCATGAAACAGGCCAGAATCGGCCAAAACTGCGAGTGTTGATGACCGGCACATAAATGCACCCTGGGGTTCGTCAATTGTGGAAATCACTCCGGGGACCCAAAACGGTGATTAATACCCATGAAACAGGCCAGAATCGGCCAAAACTGCGAGTGTTGATGACCGGCACGTAAATGCACCCTGGGGTTCGTCAATGGTGGAAATCACTCCGGGGACCCAAAACGGTGATTAATAGCCCATGAAACAGGCCAGAATCGGCCAAAAGTGCGAGGACTGATGACCGTTACGTAAATGCACCCCGGGGTTCGTCAATTGTGGAAATCACTCCGGGGACCCAAAACGGTGATTAATAGCCCATGTAACTATGATTAATAACCCATGAAACAGGCCAGAATCGGCCAAAATTGCGAGTGTTGATGACCGGCACGTAAATGCACCCTGGGGTTCGTCAATGGTGGAAATCACTCTGGGGACCCAAAACGGTGATTAATAGCCCATGAAACAACCCAGAATCGGCCAAAACTGCGAGTGTTGATGACTGGCACCTAAATGCACCCTGGGGTTCGTCAATGGTGGAAATCATTCCGGGGACCCAAAACGGTGATTAATAGCCCATGTAACGGTGATTAATAGCCCATGAAACATGCCAGAATCGGCCAAAAGTGCGAGGACTGATGACCGTTACGTAAATACACCCTGGGGTTCGTCAATTGTGGAAATCACTCCGGGGACCCAAAACGGTGATTAATAGCCCATGTAACTATGATTAATAACCCATGAAACAGGCCAGAATCGGCCAAAATTGCGAGTGTTGATGACCGACACGTAAATGCACCCTGGGGTTCGTCAATGGTGGAAATCACTCCGGGGACCCAAAACGGTGATTAATAGCCCATGTAACGGTGATTAATAGCCCATGAAACAGGCCAGAATCGGCCAAAAGTGCGAGGACTGATGACCGTCACGTAAATGCACCCTGGGGTTCGTCAATTGTGGAAATCACTTCGGGGACCCAAAACGGTGATTAATAGCCCATGAAACAACCCAGAATCTGCCAAAACTGCGAGTGTTGATGACCGGCACGTGAATGCACCCTGGGGTTCGTCAATGGTGGAAATCACTCCGGGGACCCAAAACGGTGATTAATAGCCCATGAAACAGGCCAGAATCGGCCAAAAGTGCGAGGACTGATGACCGTTACGTAAATGCACCCCGGGGTTCGTCAATTGTGGAAATCACTCCGGGGACCCAAAACGGTGATTAATAGCCCATGTAACTATGATTAATAACCCATGAAACAGGCCAGAATCGGCCAAAATTGCGAGTGTTGATGACCGGCACGTAAATGCACCCTGGGTTTCGTCAATGGTGGAAATCACTCCGGGGACCCAAAACGGTGATTAATAGCCCATGAAACAACCCAGAATCGGCCAAAACTGCGAGTGTTGATGACTGGCACGTAAATGCACCCTGGGGTTCGTCAATGGTGGAAATCACTCCGGGGACCCAAAACGGTGATTAATAGCCCATGTAACGGTGATTAATAGCCCATGAAACAGGCCAGAATCGGCCAAAAGTGCGAGGACTGATGACCGTTACGTAAATGCACCCTGGGGTTCGTCAATTGTGGAAATCACTCCGGGGACCCAAAACGGTGATTAATAGCCCATGTAACTATGATTAATAACCCATGAAACAGGCCAGAATCGGCCAAAATTGCGAGTGTTGATGACCGGCACGTAAATGCACCCTGGGGTTCGTCAATGGTGGAAATCACTCCGGGGACCCAAAAACGGTGATTAATAGCCCATGAAACAGGCCAGAATCGGCCAAAACTGCGAGTGTTGATGACCGGCACGTAAATGCACCCTGGGTTCGTCAATGGTGGAAATCACTCCGGGGACCCAAAACGGTGATTAATAGCCCATGAAACAGGCCAGAATCGGCCAAAACTGCGAGTGTTGATGACCGGCACATAAATGCACCCTGGGGTTCGTCAATTGTGGAAATCACTCCGGGGACCCAAAACGGTGATTAATACCCATGAAACAAGCCAGAATCGGCCAAAACTGCGAGTGTTGATGACCGGCACGTAAATGCACCCTGGGGTTCGTCAATGGTGGAAATCACTCCGGGGACCCAAAACGGTGATTAATAGCCCATGAAACAGGCCAGAATCGGCCAAAAGTGCGAGGACTGATGACCGTTACGTAAATGCACCCCGGGGTTCGTCAATTGTGGAAATCACTCCGGGGACCCAAAACGGTGATTAATAGCCCATGAAACAACCCAGAATCGGCCAAAACTGCGAGTGTTGATGACTGGCACGTAAATGCACCCTGGGGTTCGTCAATGGTGGAAATCACTCCGGGGACCCAAAACGGTGATTAATAGCCCATGTAACGGTGATTAATAGCCCATGAAACAGGCCAGAATCGGCCAAAAGTGCGAGGACTGATGACCGTTACGTAAATGCACCCTGGGGTTCGTAAATTGTGGAAATCACTCCGGGGACCCAAAACGGTGATTAATAGCCCATGTAACTATGATTAATAACCCATGAAACAGGCCAGAATCGGCCAAAATTGCGAGTGTTGATGACCGGCACGTAAATGCACCCTGGGGTTCGTCAATGGTGGAAATCACTCCGGGGACCCAAAAACGGTGATTAATAGCCCATGAAACAGGCCAGAATCGGCCAAAACTGCGAGTGTTGATGACCGGCACGTAAATGCACCCTGGGTTCGTCAATGGTGGAAATCACTCCGGGGACCCAAAACGGTGATTAATAGCCCATGAAACAGGCCAGAATCGGCCAAAACTGCGAGTGTTGATGACCGGCACATAAATGCACCCTGGGGTTCGTCAATTGTGGAAATCACTCCGGGGACCCAAAACGGTGATTAATACCCATGAAACAGGCCAGAATCGGCCAAAACTGCGAGTGTTGATGACCGGCACGTAAATGCACCCTGGGGTTCGTCAATGGTGGAAATCACTCCGGGGACCCAAAACGGTGATTAATAGCCCATGAAACAGGCCAGAATCGGCCAAAAGTGCGAGGACTGATGACCGTTACGTAAATGCACCCCGGGGTTCGTCAATTGTGGAAATCACTCCGGGGACCCAAAACGGTGATTAATAGCCCATGTAACTATGATTAATAACCCATGAAACAGGCCAGAATCGGCCAAAATTGCGAGTGTTGATGACCGGCACGTAAATGCACCCTGGGGTTCGTCAATGGTGGAAATCACTCTGGGGACCCAAAACGGTGATTAATAGCCCATGAAACAACCCAGAATCGGCCAAAACTGCGAGTGTTGATGACTGGCACCTAAATGCACCCTGGGGTTCGTCAATGGTGGAAATCATTCCGGGGACCCAAAACGGTGATTAATAGCCTATGTAACGGTGATTAATAGCCCATGAAACATGCCAGAATCGGCCAAAAGTGCGAGGACTGATGACCGTTACGTAAATACACCCTGGGGTTCGTCAATTGTGGAAATCACTCCGGGGACCCAAAACGGTGATTAATAGCCCATGTAACTATGATTAATAACCCATGAAACAGGCCAGAATCGGCCAAAATTGCGAGTGTTGATGACCGACACGTAAATGCACCCTGGGGTTCGTCAATGGTGGAAATCACTCCGGGGACCCAAAACGGTGATTAATAGCCCATGTAACGGTGATTAATAGCCCATGAAACAGGCCAGAATCGGCCAAAAGTGCGAGGACTGATGACCGTCACGTAAATGCACCCTGGGGTTCGTCAATTGTGGAAATCACTTCGGGGACCCAAAACGGTGATTAATAACCCATGAAACAACCCAGAATCTGCCAAAACTGCGAGTGTTGATGACCGGCACGTGAATGCACCCTGGGGTTCGTCAATGGTGGAAATCACTCCGGGGACCCAAAACGGTGATTAATAGCCCATGAAACAGGCCAGAATCGGCCAAAAGTGCGAGGACTGATGACCGTTACGTAAATGCACCCCGGGGTTCGTCAATTGTGGAAATCACTCCGGGGACCCAAAACGGTGATTAATAGCCCATGTAACTATGATTAATAACCCATGAAACAGGCCAGAATCGGCCAAAATTGCGAGTGTTGATGACCGGCACGTAAATGCACCCTGGGGTTCGTCAATGGTGGAAATCACTCCGGGGACCCAAAACGGTGATTAATAGCCCATGAAACAACCCAGAATCGGCCAAAACTGCGAGTGTTGATGACTGGCACGTAAATGCACCCTGGGGTTCGTCAATGGTGGAAATCACTCCGGGGACCCAAAACGGTGATTAATAGCCCATGTAACGGTGATTAATAGCCCATGAAACAGGCCAGAATCGGCCAAAAGTGCGAGGACTGATGACCGTTACGTAAATGCACCCTGGGGTTCGTCAATTGTGGAAATCACTCCGGGGACCCAAAACGGTGATTAATAGCCCATGTAACTATGATTAATAACCCATGAAACAGGCCAGAATCGGCCAAAATTGCGAGTGTTGATGACCGGCACGTAAATGCACCCTGGGGTTCGTCAATGGTGGAAATCACTCCGGGGACCCAAAAACGGTGATTAATAGCCCATGAAACAGGCCAGAATCGGCCAAAACTGCGAGTGTTGATGACCGGCACGTAAATGCACCCTGGGTTCGTCAATGGTGGAAATCACTCCGGGGACCCAAAACGGTGATTAATAGCCCATGAAACAGGCCAGAATCGGCCAAAACTGCGAGTGTTGATGACCGGCACATAAATGCACCCTGGGGTTCGTCAATTGTGGAAATCACTCCGGGGACCCAAAACGGTGATTAATACCCATGAAACAGGCCAGAATCGGCCAAAACTGCGAGTGTTGATGACCGGCACGTAAATGCACCCTGGGGTTCGTCAATGGTGGAAATCACTCCGGGGACCCAAAACGGTGATTAATAGCCCATGAAACAGGCCAGAATCGGCCAAAAGTGCGAGGACTGATGACCGTTACGTAAATGCACCCCGGGGTTCGTCAATTGTGGAAATCACTCCGGGGACCCAAAACGGTGATTAATAGCCCATGTAACTATGATTAATAACCCATGAAACAGGCCAGAATCGGCCAAAATTGCGAGTGTTGATGACCGGCACGTAAATGCACCCTGGGGTTCGTCAATGGTGGAAATCACTCTGGGGACCCAAAACGGTGATTAATAGCCCATGAAACAACCCAGAATCGGCCAAAACTGCGAGTGTTGATGACTGGCACCTAAATGCACCCTGGGGTTCGTCAAGGGTGGAAATCACTCCGGGGACCCAAAACGGTGATTAATAGCCCATGTAACGGTGATTAATAGCCCATGAAACATGCCAGAATCGGCCAAAAGTGCGAGGACTGATGACCGTTACGTAAATACACCCTGGGGTTCGTCAATTGTGGAAATCACTCCGGGGACCCAAAACGGTGATTAATAGCCCATGTAACTATGATTAATAACCCATGAAACAGGCCAGAATCGGCCAAAATTGCGAGTGTTGATGACCGACACGTAAATGCACCCTGGGGTTCGTCAATGGTGGAAATCACTCCGGGGACCCAAAACGGTGATTAATAGCCCATGTAACGGTGATTAATAGCCCATGAAACAGGCCAGAATCGGCCAAAAGTGCGAGGACTGATGACCGTCACGTAAATGCACCCTGGGGTTCGTCAATTGTGGAAATCACTTCGGGGACCCAAAACGGTGATTAATAACCCATGAAACAACCCAGAATCTGCCAAAACTGCGAGTGTTGATGACCGGCACGTGAATGCACCCTGGGGTTCGTCAATGGTGGAAATCACTCCGGGGACCCAAAACGGTGATTAATAGCCCATGAAACAGGCCAGAATCGGCCAAAAGTGCGAGGACTGATGACCGTTACGTAAATGCACCCCGGGGTTCGTCAATTGTGGAAATCACTCCGGGGACCCAAAACGGTGATTAATAGCCCATGTAACTATGATTAATAACCCATGAAACAGGCCAGAATCGGCCAAAATTGCGAGTGTTGATGACCGGCACGTAAATGCACCCTGGGGTTCGTCAATGGTGGAAATCACTCCGGGGACCCAAAACGGTGATTAATAGCCCATGAAACAACCCAGAATCGGCCAAAACTGCGAGTGTTGATGACTGGCACGTAAATGCACCCTGGGGTTCGTCAATGGTGGAAATCACTCCGGGGACCCAAAACGGTGATTAATGGCCCATGTAACGGTGATTAATAGCCCATGAAACAGGCCAGAATCGGCCAAAAGTGCGAGGACTGATGACCGTTACGTAAATGCACCCTGGGGTTCGTCAATTGTGGAAATCACTCCGGGGACCCAAAACGGTGATTAATAGCCCATGTAACTATGATTAATAACCCATGAAACAGGCCAGAATCGGCCAAAATTGCGAGTGTTGATGACCGGCACGTAAATGCACCCTGGGGTTCGTCAATGGTGGAAATCACTCCGGGGACCCAAAAACGGTGATTAATAGCCCATGAAACAGGCCAGAATCGGCCAAAACTGCGAGTGTTGATGACCGGCACATAAATGCACCCTGGGTTCGTCAATGGTGGACATCACTCCGGGGACCCAAAACGGTGATTAATAGCCCATGTAACGGTGATTAATAGCCCATGAAACAGGCCAGAATCGGCCAAAAGTGCGAGGACTGATGACCGTCACGTAAATGCACCCTGGGGTTCGTCAATTGTGGAAATCACTTCGGGGACCCAAAACGGTGATTAATAGCCCATGAAACAACCCAGAATCGGCCAAAACTGCGAGTGTTGATGACTGGATCGTAAATGCACCCTGGGGTTCGTCAATGGTGGAAATCACTCCGGGGACCCAAAACGGTGATTAATAGCCCATGTAACGGTGATTAATAGCCCATGAAACAGGCCAGAATCGGCCAAAAGTGCGAGGACTGATGACCGTTACGTAAATACACCCTGGGGTTCGTCAATTGTGGAAATCAATTCGGGGACCCAAAACGGTGATTAATAGCCCATGAAACAGGCCAGAATCGGCCAAAACTGCGAGTGTTGATGACCGGCACGTAAATGCACCCTGGGTTCGTCAATGGTGGAAATCACTCCGGGGACCCAAAACGGTGATTAATAGCCCATGAAACAGGCCAGAATCGGCCAAAAGTGCGAGGACTGATGACCGTTACGTAAATGCACCCCGGGGTTCGTCAATTGTGGAAATCACTCCGGGGACCCAAAACGGTGATTAATAACCCATGTAACTATGATTAATAACCCATGAAACAGGCCAGAATCGGCCAAAATTGCGAGTGTTGATGACCGGCACGTAAATGCACCCTGGGGTTCGTCAATGGTGGAAATCACTCCGGGGACCCAAAACGGTGATTAATAGCCCATGAAACAACCCAGAATCGGCCAAAACTGCGAGTGTTGATGACTGGCACGTAAATGCACCCTGGGGTTCGTCAATGGTGGAAATCACTCCGGGGACCCAAAACGGTGATTAATAGCCCATGTAACGGTGATTAATAGCCCATGAAACAGGCCAGAATCGGCCAAAAGTGCGAGGACTGATGACCGTTACGTAAATGCACCCTGGGGTTCGTCAATTGTGGAAATCACTCCGGGGACCCAAAACGGTGATTAATAGCCCATGTAACTATGATTAATAACCCATTAAACAGGCCAGAATCGGCCAAAATTGCGAGTGTTGATGACCGGCACGTAAATGCACCCTGGGGTTCGTCAATGGTGGAAATCACTCCGGGGACCCAAAAACGGTGATAAATAGCCCATGAAACAGGCCAGAATCGGCCAAAAGTGCGAGGACTGATGACCGTTACGTAAATACACCCTGGGGTTCGTCAATTGTGGAAATCACTTCGGGGACCCAAAACGGTGATTAATAGCCCATGAAACAGGCCAGAATCGGCCAAAACTGCGAGTGTTGATGACCGGCACGTAAATGCACCCTGGGGTTCGTCAATGGTGGAAATCACTCCGGGGACCCAAAACGGTGATTAATAGCCCATGAAACAGGCCAGAATCGGCCAAAAGTGCGAGGACTTATGACCGTTACGTAAATGCACCCCGGGGTTCGTCAATTGTGGAAATCACTCCGGGGACCCAAAACGGTGATTAATAGCCCATGTAACTATGATTAATAACCCATGAAACAGGCCAGAATCGGCCAAAATTGCGAGTGTTGATGACCGGCACGTAAATGCACCCTGGGGTTCGTCAATGGTGGAAATCACTCCGGGGACCCAAAACGGTGATTAATAGCCCATGAAACAACCCAGAATCGGCCAAAACTGCGAGTGTTGATGACTGGCACGTAAATGCACCCTGGGGTTCGTCAATGGTGGAAATCACTCCGGGGACCCAAAACGGTGATTAATAGCCCATGTAACGGTGATTAATAGCCCATGAAACAGGCCAGAATCGGCCAAAAGTGCGAGGACTGATGACCGTTACGTAAATGCACCCTGGGGTTCGTCAATTGTGGAAATCACTCCGGGGACCCAAAACGGTGATTAATAGCCCATGTAACTATGATTAATAACCCATGAAACAGGCCAGAATCGGCCAAAATTGCGAGTGTTGATGACCGGCACGTAAATGCACCCTGGGGTTCGTCAATGGTGGAAATCACTCCGGGGACCCAAAAACGGTGATTAATAGCCCATGAAACAGGCCAGAATCGGCCAAAAGTGCGAGGACTGATGACCGTTACGTAAATACACCCTGGGGTTCGTCAATTGTGGAAATCACTCCGGGGACCCAAAACGGTGATTAATAGCCCATGTAACTATGATTAATAACCCATGAAACAGGCCAGAATCGGCCAAAATTGCGAGTGTTGATGACCGGCACGTAAATGCACCCTGGGGTTCGTCAATGGTGGAAATCACTCCGGGGACCCAAAACGGTGATTAATAGCCCAAGAAACAGGCCAGAATCGGCCAAAACTGCGAGTGTTGATGACCGGCACGTAAATGCACCCTGGGTTCGTCAATGGTGGAAATCACTCCGGGGACCCAAAACGGTGATTAATAGCCCATGAAACAGGCCAGAATCGGCCAAAAGTGCGAGGACTGATGACCGTTACGTAAATGCACCCCGGGGTTCGTCAATTGTGGAAATCACTCCGGGGACCCAAAACGGTGATTAATAACCCATGTAACTATGATTAATAACCCATGAAACAGGCCAGAATCGGCCAAAATTGCGAGTGTTGATGACCGGCACGTAAATGCACCCTGGGGTTCGTCAATGGTGGAAATCACTCCGGGGACCCAAAACGGTGATTAATAGCCCATGAAACAACCCAGAATCGGCCAAAACTGCGAGTGTTGATGACTGGCACGTAAATGCACCCTGGGGTTCGTCAATGGTGGAAATCACTCCGGGGACCCAAAACGGTGATTAATAGCCCATGTAACGGTGATTAATAGCCCATGAAACAGGCCAGAATCGGCCAAAAGTGCGAGGACTGATGACCGTTACGTAAATGCACCCTGGGGTTCGTCAATTGTGGAAATCACTCCGGGGACCCAAAACGGTGATTAATAGCCCATGTAACTATGATTAATAACCCATGAAACAGGCCAGAATCGGCCAAAATTGCGAGTGTTGATGACCGGCACGTAAATGCACCCTGGGGTTCGTCAATGGTGGAAATCACTCCGGGGACCCAAAAACGGTGATTAATAGCCCATGAAACAGGCCAGAATCGGCCAAAAGTGCGAGGACTGATGACCGTTACGTAAATACACCCTGGGGTTCGTCAATTGTGGAAATCACTCCGGGGACCCAAAACGGTGATTAATAGCCCATGTAACTATGATTAATAACCCATGAAACAGGCCAGAATCGGCCAAAATTGCGAGTGTTGATGACCGGCACGTAAATGCACCCTGGGGTTCGTCAATGGTGGAAATCACTCCGGGGACCCAAAACGGTGATTAATAGCCCATGAAACAGGCCAGAATCGGCCAAAACTGCGAGTGTTGATGACCGGCACGTAAATGCACCCTGGGTTCGTCAATGGTGGAAATCACTCCGGGGACCCAAAACGGTGATTAATAGCCCATGAAACAGGCCAGAATCGGCCAAAAGTGCGAGGACTGATGACCGTTACGTAAATGCACCCCGGGGTTCGTCAATTGTGGAAATCACTCCGGGGACCCAAAACGGTGATTAATAACCCATGTAACTATGATTAATAACCCATGAAACAGGCCAGAATCGGCCAAAATTGCGAGTGTTGATGACCGGCACGTAAATGCACCCTGGGGTTCGTCAATGGTGGAAATCACTCCGGGGACCCAAAACGGTGATTAATAGCCCATGAAACAACCCAGAATCGGCCAAAACTGCGAGTGTTGATGACTGGCACGTAAATGCACCCTGGGGTTCGTCAATGGTGGAAATCACTCCGGGGACCCAAAACGGTGATTAATAGCCCATGTAACGGTGATTAATAGCCCATGAAACAGGCCAGAATCGGCCAAAAGTGCGAGGACTGATGACCGTCACGTAAATGCACCCTGGGGTTCGTCAATTGTGGAAATCACTTCGGGGACCCAAAACGGTGATTAATAGCCCATGAAACAACCCAGAATCGGCCAAAACTGTGAGTGTTGATGACTGGATCGTAAATGCACCCTGGGGTTCGTCAATGGTGGAAATCACTCCGGGGACCCAAAACGGTGATTAATAGCCCATGTAACGGTGATTAATAGCCCATGAAACAGGCCAGAATCGGCCAAAAGTGCGAGGACTGATGACCGTTACGTAAATACACCCTGGGGTTCGTCAATTGTGGAAATCACTTCGGGGACCCAAAACGGTGATTAATAGCCCATGAAACAGGCCAGAATCGGCCAAAACTGCGAGTGTTGATGACCGGCACGTAAATGCACCCTGGGTTCGTCAATGGTGGAAATCACTCCGGGGACCCAAAACGGTGATTAATAGCCCATGAAACAGGCCAGAATCGGCCAAAAGTGCGAGGACTGATGACCGTTACGTAAATGCACCCTGGGGTTCGTCAATTGTGGAAATCACTCCGGGGACCCAAAACGGTGATTAATAGCCCATGTAACTATGATTAATAACCCATTAAACAGGCCAGAATCGGCCAAAATTGCGAGTGTTGATGACCGGCACGTAAATGCACCCTGGGGTTCGTCAATGGTGGAAATCACTCCGGGGACCCAAAAACGGTGATAAATAGCCCATGAAACAGGCCAGAATCGGCCAAAAGTGTGAGGACTGATGACCGTTACGTAAATACACCCTGGGGTTCGTCAATTGTGGAAATCACTTCGGGGACCCAAAACGGTGATTAATAGCCCATGAAACAGGCCAGAATCGGCCAAAACTGCGAGTGTTGATGACCGGCACGTAAATGCACCCTGGGGTTCGTCAATGGTGGAAATCACTCCGGGGACCCAAAACGGTGATTAATAGCCCATGAAACAGGCCAGAATCGGCCAAAAGTGCGAGGACTGATGACCGTTACGTAAATGCACCCCGGGGTTCGTCAATTGTGGAAATCACTCCGGGGACCCAAAACGGTGATTAATAGCCCATGTAACTATGATTAATAACCCATGAAACAGGCCAGAATCGGCCAAAATTGCGAGTGTTGATGACCGGCACGTAAATGCACCCTGGGGTTCGTCAATGGTGGAAATCACTCCGGGGACCCAAAACGGTGATTAATAGCCCATGAAACAACCCAGAATCGGCCAAAACTGCGAGTGTTGATGACTGGCACGTAAATGCACCCTGGGGTTCGTCAATGGTGGAAATCACTCCGGGGACCCAAAACGGTGATTAATAGCCCATGTAACGGTGATTAATAGCCCATGAAACAGGCCAGAATCGGCCAAAAGTGCGAGGACTGATGACCGTTACGTAAATGCACCCTGGGGTTCGTCAATTGTGGAAATCACTCCGGGGACCCAAAACGGTGATTAATAGCCCATGTAACTATGATTAATAACCCATGAAACAGGCCAGAATCGGCCAAAATTGCGAGTGTTGATGACCGGCACGTAAATGCACCCTGGGGTTCGTCAATGGTGGAAATCACTCCGGGGACCCAAAAACGGTGATTAATAGCCCATGAAACAGGCCAGAATCGGCCAAAAGTGCGAGGACTGATGACCGTTACGTAAATACACCCTGGGGTTCGTCAATTGTGGAAATCACTCCGGGGACCCAAAACGGTGATTAATAGCCCATGTAACTATGATTAATAACCCATGAAACAGGCCAGAATCGGCCAAAATTGCGAGTGTTGATGACCGGCACGTAAATGCACCCTGGGGTTCGTCAATGGTGGAAATCACTCCGGGGACCCAAAACGGTGATTAATAGCCCATGAAACAGGCCAGAATCGGCCAAAACTGCGAGTGTTGATGACCGGCACGTAAATGCACCCTGGGTTCGTCAATGGTGGAAATCACTCCGGGGACCCAAAACGGTGATTAATAGCCCATGAAACAGGCCAGAATCGGCCAAAACTGCGAGTGTTGATGACCGGCACATAAATGCACCCTGGGGTTCGTCAATGGTGGAAATCACTCCGGGGACCCAAAACGGTGATTAATACCCATGAAACAGGCCAGAATCGGCCAAAACTGCGAGTGTTGATGACAGGCACGTAAATGCACCCTGGGGTTCGTCAATGGTGGAAATCACTCCGGGGACCCAAAACGGTGATTAATAGCCCATGAAACAGGCCAGAATCGGCCAAAAGTGCGAGGACTGATGACCGTTTTGTAAATGCACCCCGGGGTTCGTTAATTGTGGAAATCACTCCGGGGACCCAAAACGGTGATTAATAGCCCATGTAACTATGATTAATAACCCATGAAACAGGCCAGAATCGGCCAAAATTGCGAGTGTTGATGACCGGCACGTAAATGCACCCTGGGGTTCGTCAATGGTGGAAATCACTCCGGGGACCCAAAACGGTGATTAATAGCCCATGAAACAACCCAGAATCGGCCAAAACTGCGAGTGTTGATGACTGGCACGTAAATGTTCCCTGGGGTTCGTCAATGGTGGAAATCACTCCGGGGACCCAAAACGGTGATTAATAGCCCATGTAACGGTGATTAATAGCCCATGAAACAGGCCAGAATCGGTCAAAAGTGCGAGGACTGATGACCGTTACGTAAATACACCCTGGGGTTCATCAATTGTGGAAATTACTCCGGGGACCCAAAACGGTGATTAATAGCCCATGTAACTATGATTAATAACCCATGAAACAGGCCAGAATCGTCCAAAATTGCGAGTGTTGATGACCGGCACGTAAATGCACCCTGGGGTTCGTCAATGGTGGAAATCACTCCGGGGACCCAAAACGGTGATTAATAGCCCATGTAACGGTGATTAATAGCCCATGAAACAGGCCAGAATCGGCCAAAAGTGCGAGGACTGATGACCGTCACGTAAATGCACCCTAGGGTTCGTCAATTGTGGAAATCACTTCGGGGACCCAAAACGGTGATTAATAGCCCATGAAACAACCCAGAATCTGCCAAAACTGCGAGTGTTGATGACCGGCACGTAAATGCACCCTGGGGTTCGTCAATGGTGGAAATCACTCCGGGGACCCAAAACGGTGATTAATAGCCCATGAAACAGGCTAGAATCGGCCAAAAGTGCGAGGACTGATGACCGTTACGTAAATGCACCCCGGGGTTCGTCAATTGTGGAAATCACTCCGGGGACCCAAAACGGTGATTAATAGCCCATGTAACTATGATTAATAACCCATGAAACAGGCCAGAATCGGCCAAAATTGCGAGTGTTGATGACCGGCACGTAAATGCACCCTGGGGTTCGTCAATGGTGGAAATCACTCCGGGGACCCAAAACGGTGATTAATAGCCCATGAAACAGGCCAGAATCGGCCAAAAGTGCGAGGACTGATGACCGTTACGTAAATGCACCCCGGGGTTCGTCAATTGTGGAAATCACTCCGGGGACCCAAAACGGTGATTAATAGCCCATGTAACTATGATTAATAACCCATGAAACAGGCCAGAATCGGCCAAAATTGCGAGTGTTGATGACCGGCACGTAAATGCACCCTGGGGTTCGTCAATGGTGGAAATCACTCCGGGGACCCAAAACGGTGATTAATAGCCCATGAAACAACCCAGAATCGGCCAAAACTGCGAGTGTTGATGACTGGATCGTAAATGCACCCTGGGGTTCGTCAATGGTGGAAATCACTCCGGGGACCCAAAACGGTGATTAATAGCCCATGTAACGGTGATTAATAGCCCATGAAACAGGCCAGAATCGGCCAAAAGTGCGAGGACTGATGACCGTTACGTAAATACACCCTGGGGTTCGTCAATTGTGGAAATCACTCCGGGGACCCAAAACGGTGATTAATAGCCCATGTAACTATGATTAATAACCCATGAAACAGGCCAGAATCGGCCAAAATTGCGAGTGTTGATGACCGGCACGTAAATGCACCCTGGGGTTCGTCAATGGTGGAAATCACTCCGGGGACCCAAAACGGTGATTAATAGCCCATGAAACAGGCCAGAATCGGCCAAAACTGCGAGGACTGATGACCGTTACGTAAAGGCACCCTGGGGTTCGTCAATTGTGGAAATCACTCCGGGGACCCAAAACGGTGATTAATAGCCCATGTAACTATGATTAATAACCCATGAAACAGGCTAGAATCGGCCAAAATTGCGAGTATTGATGACCGGCACGTAAATGCACCCTGGGGTTCGTCAATGGTGGAAATCACTCCGGGGACCCAAAACGGTGATTAATAGCCCATGAAACAACCCAGAATCGGCCAAAACTGCGAGTGTTGATGACTGGCACGTAAATGCACCCTGGGGTTCGTCAATGGTGGAAATCACTCCGGGGACCCAAAACGGTGATTAATAGCCCATGTAACGGTGATTAATAGCCCATGAAACAGGCCAGAATCGGCCAAAAGTGCGAGGACTGATGACCATTACGTAAATGCACCCTGGGGTTCGTCAATTGTGGAAATCACTCCGGGGACCCAAAACGGTGATTAATAGCCCATGTAACTATGATTAATAACCCATGAAACAGGCCAGAATCGGCCAAAACTGCGAGTGTTGATAACCGGCACGTAAATGCACCCTGGGTTCTTCAATGATGGAAATCACTCTGGGGATCCAAAACGATGATTAATAGCCCATGTAACTGTGATTAATAGCCCATGAAACAGGCCAGAATCGGCCAAAATTGCGAGTTTTGATGACCGGCACGTAAATGCACCCTGGGGTTCGTCAATGGTGGAAATCACTCCGGGGACCCAAAACGGTGATTAATAGCCCATGAAACAGGCCAGAATCGGCCAAAACTGCGAGTGTTGATGACCGGCACGTAAATGCACCCTGGGGTTCGTCAATGGTGGATATCACTCCGGGGACCCAAAACGGTGATTAATAGCCCATGTAACGGTGATTAATAGCCCATGAAACAGGCCAGAATCGGCCAAAACTGCGAGTGTTTATGACCAGCACGTAAATGCACCCTGGGGTTCGTCAATGGTGGAAATCACTCCGGGACCCAAAACGGTGATTAATAGCCCATGTAACTATGATTAATAACCCATGAAACAGGCCAGAATCGGCCAAAATTGCGAGTGTTGATGACCGGCACGTAAATGCACCCTGGGGTTCGTCAATGGTGGAAATCACTCCGGGGACCCAAAACGGTGATTAATAGCCCATGTAACGGTGATTAATAGCCCATGAAACAGGCCAGAATCGGCCAAAAGTGCGAGGACTGATGACCGTTACGTAAATGCACCCTAGGGTTCGTCAATTGTGAAAATCACTCCGGGGACCCAAAACGGTGATTAATAGCCCATGTAACGGTGATTAATAGCGCATGAAACAGGCCAGAATCGGCCAAAAGTGCGAGGACTGATGACCGTCACGTAAATGCACCCTGGGGTTCGTCAATTGTGGAAATCACTTCGGGGACCCAAAACGGTGATTAATAGCCCATGAAACAACCCATAATCTGACAAAACTGCGAGTGTTGATGACCGGCACGTAAATGCACCCTGGGGTTCGTCAATGGTGGAAATCACTCCGGGGACCCAAAACGGTGATTAATAGCCCATGTAACGATGATTAATAGCCCATGAAACAGGCCAGAATCGGCCAAAAGTGCGAGGACTGATGACCGTCACGTAAATGCACCCTGGGGTTCGTCAATTGTGAAAATCACTCCGGGGACCCAAAACGGTGATTAATAGCCCATGAAACAACCCAGAATCGGCCAAAACTGCGAGTGTTGATGACCGGCACGTAAATGCACCCTGGGGTTCGTCGATGGTGGAAATCACTCCGGGGACCCAAAACGGTGATTAATAGCCCATGTAACGGTGATTAATAGCCCATGAACAGGCCAGAATCGGCCAAAAGTGCGACGACTGATGACCGTTACGTAAATGCACCCTAGGGTTCGTCAATTGTGAAAATCACTCCGGGGACCCAAAACGGTGATTAATAGCCCATGAAACAACCCAGAATCGGCCAAAACTGCGAGTGTTGATGAGCGGCACGTAAATGCACCCTGGGGTTCGTCAATCGTGGAAATCACTCCGGGGACCCAAAACGGTGATTGATAGCCCATGTAACGGTGATTAATAGCCCATGAAACAGGCCAGAATCGGCCAAAAGTGCGAGGACTGATGACCGTCACGTAAATGCACCCTGGGGTTCGTCAATTGTGGAAATCACTCCGGGGACCCAAAACGGTGATTAATAGCCCATGAAACAACCCAAAATCGGCCAAAACTGTGAGTGTTCATGACCGGCACGTAAATGCACCCTGGGGTTCGTCAATGGTGGAAATCACTCCGGGGACCCAAAACGGTGATTAATAGCCCATGTAACGGTGATTAATAGCCCATGAAACAGGCCAGAATCGTCCAAAAGTGCGAGGACTGATGACCGTCACGTAAATGCACCCTGGGGTTCGTCAATTGTGAAAATCACTCCGGGGACCCAAAACGGTGATTAATAGCCCATGAAACAACCCAGAATCGGCCAAAACTGCGAGTGTTGATGACCGGCACGTAAATGCACCCTGGGGTTCGTCGATGGTGGAAATCACTCCGGGGACCCAAAACGGTGATTAATAGCCCATGTAACGGTGATTAATAGCCCATGAACAGGCCAGAATCGGCCAAAAGTGCGAGGACTGATGACCGTTACGTAAATGCACCCTAGGGTTCGTCAATTGTGAAAATCACTCCGGGGACCCAAAACGGTGATTAATAGCCCATGAAACAACCCAGAATCGGCCAAAACTGCGAGTGTTGATGAGCGGCACGTAAATGCACCCTGGGGTTCGTCAATGGTGGAAATCACTCCGGGGACCCAAAACGGTGATTAATAGCCCATGAAACAGGCCTGAATCGGCCAAAAGTGCGAGGACTGATGAACGGCACATAAATGCACCCTGGGGTTCGTCAATGGTGGAAATCACTCCGGGGACCCAAAACGGTGATTAATACCCATGAAACAGGCCAGAATCGGCCAAAACTGCGAGTGTTGATGACCGGCACGTAAATGCACCCTGGGGTTCGTCAATGGTGGAAATCACTCTGGGGACCCAAAACGGTGATTAATAGCCCATGAAACAGGCCAGAATCAACAAAAATAGCGAGTGTTGATGACCGGCACGCAAATGCACCCTAGGGTTCGTCAATGGTGGAAATCACTCCGGGGACCCAAAACGGTGATTAATAGCCCATGAAACAGGCCAGAATCGGCCAAAAGTGCGAGGACTGATGACCGTCACGTAAATGCACCCTGGGGTTCGTCAATTGCGGAAATCACTTCGGGGACCCAAAACGGTGATTAATAGCCCATGAAACAACCCAGAATCTGCCAAAACTGCGAGTGTTGATGACCGGCACGTAAATGCACCCTGGGGTTCGTCAATGGTGGAAATCACTCCGGGGACCCAAAACGGTGATTAATAGCTCATGAAACAGGCCAGAATCGGCCAAAACTGCGAGTGTTGATAACCGGCACGTAAATGCACCCTGGGTTCTTCAATGATGGAAATCACTCTGGGGATCCAAAACGGTGATTAATAGCCCATGTAACTGTGATTAATAGCCCATGAAACAGGCCAGAATCGGCCAAATTTGCGAGTGTTGATGACCGTCACGTAAATGCACCCTGGGTTCGTCAATTATGGAAATCATTTCGGGGACCCAAAACGGTGATTGATAGCCCATGAAACAACCCAGAATCTGCCAAAACTGCGAGTGTTGATGACCGGCACGTAAATGCACCCTGGGGTTCGTCAATGGTGGAAATCACTCCGGGGACCCAAAACGGTGATTAATAGCCCATGAAACAGGCCTGAATCGGCCAAAAGTGCGAGGACTGATGAACGGCACATAAATGCACCCTGGGGTTCGTCAATGGTGGAAATCACTCCGGGGACCCAAAACGGTGATTAATACCCATGAAACAGGCCAGAATCGGCCAAAACTGCGAGTGTTGATGACCGGCACGTAAATGCACCCTAGGGTTCGTCAATTGTGAAAATCACTCCGGGGACCCAAAACGGTGATTAATAGCCCATGAAACAACCCAGAATCGGCCAAAACTGCGATTGTTGATGAGCGGCACGTAAATGCACCCTGGGGTTCGTCAATGGTGGAAATCACTCCGGGGACCCAAAACGGTGATTAATAGCCCATGAAACAACCCAGAATCTGCCAAAACTGCGAGTGTTGATGACCGGCACGTAAATGCACCCTGGGGTTCGTCAATGGTGGAAATCACTCCGGGGACCCAAAACGGTGATTAATAGCTCATGAAACAGGCCAGAATCGGCCAAAACTGCGAGTGTTGATAACCGGCACGTAAATGCCCCCTGGGTTCTTCAATGATGGAAATCACTCTGGGGATCCAAAACGGCGATTAATAGCCCATGTAACTGTGATTAATAGCCCATGAAACAGGCCAGAATCGGCCAAAATTGCGAGTGTTGATGACCGGCACGTAAATGCACCCTGGGGTTCGTCAATGGTGGAAATCACTTCGGGGACCCAAAACGGTGATTAATAGCCCATGAAACAGGCCAGAATCGGCCAAAAGTGCGAGGACTGATGACCGTTACGTAAATGCACCCTGGGGTTCGTCAATTGTGGAAATCACTCCGGGGACCCAAAAAGGTGATTAATAGACCATGTAACTATGATTAATAACCCATGAAACAGGCCAGAATCGGCCAAAATTGCGAGTGTTGATGACCGGCACGTAAATGCACCCTGGGGTTCGTCAATGGTGGAAATCACTCCGGGGACCCAAAACGGTGATTAATAGCCCATGAAACAGGCCTGAATCGGCCAAAAGTGCGAGGACTGATGACCGGCACATAAATGCACCCTGGGTTCGTCAATGGTGGAAATCACTCCGGGGACCCAAAACGGTGATTAATACCCATGAAACAGGCCAGAATCGGCCAAAACTGCGAGTGTTGATGACCGGCACGTAAATGCACCCTGGGGTTCGTCAATGGTGGAAATCACTTCGGGGACCCAAAACGGTGATTAATAGCCCATGAAACAGGCAAGAATCGGCCAAAAGTGCGAGGACTGATGACCGTTACATAAATGCACCCTGGGGTTCGTCAATTGTGGAAATCACTCCGGGGACCCAAAACGGTGATTAATAGCCCATGTAACTATGATTAATAACCCATGAAACAGGCCAGAATCGGCCAAAATTGCGAGTGTTGATGACCGGCACGTAAATGCACCCTGGGGTTCGTCAATGGTGGAAATCACTCCGGGGACCCAAAACGGTGATTAATAGCCCATGAAACAGGCCTGAATCGGCCAAAAGTGCGAGGACTGATGACCGGCACATAAATGCACCCTGGGGTTCGTCAATGGTGGAAATCACTCCGGGGACCCAAAACGGTGATTAATACCCATGAAACAGGCCAGAATCGGCCAAAAGTGCGAGTGTTGATGACCGGCACGTAAATGCACCCTGGGGTTCGTCAATGGTGGAAATCACTCTGGGGACCCAAAACGGTGATTAATAGCCCATGAAACAGGCCAGAATCGGCCAAAACTGCGAGTGTTGATGACCGGCACGTAAATGCACCATAGGGTTCGTCAATGGTGGAAATCACTCCGGGGACCCAAAACGGTGATTGCCCATGAAACAGGCCAGAATCGGCCAAAAGTGCGAGGACTGATGACCGTCACGTAAATGCACCCTGGGTTCGTCAATTGCGGAAATCACTTCGGGGACCCAAAACGGTGATTAATAGCCCATGAAACAACCCAGAATCTGACAAAACTGCGAGTGTTGATGACCGGCACGTAAATGCACCCTGGGGTTCGTCAATGGTGGAAATCACTCCGGGGACCCAAAACGGTGATTAATAGCGCATGAAACAGGCCAGAATCGGCCAAAACTGCGAGTGTTGATAACCGGCACGTAAATGCACCCTGGGTTCTTCAATGATGGAAATCACTCTGGGGATCCAAAACGGTGATTAATAGCCCATGTAACTGTGATTAATAGCCCATGAAACAGGCCAGAATCGACAAAAATAGCGAGTGTTGATGACCGGCACGCAAATGCACCCTAGGGTTCGTCAATGGTGGAAATCACTCCGGGGACCCAAAACGGTGATTAATAGCCCATGAAACAGGCCAGAATCGGCCAAAAGTGCGAGGACTGATGACCGTCACGTAAATGCACCCTGGGGTTCGTCAATTGCGGAAATCACTTCGGGGACCCAAAACGGTGATTAATAGCCCATGAAACAACCCAGAATCTGCCAAAACTGCGAGTGTTGATGACCGGCACGTAAATGCACCCTGGGGTTCGTCAATGGTGGAAATCACTCCGGGGACCCAAAACGGTGATTAATAGCCCATGAAACAGGCCAGAATCGGCCAAAACTGCGAGTGTTGATGACCGTCACGTAAATGCACCCTGGGGTTCGTCAATTGCGGAAATCACTTCGGGGACCCAAAACGGTGATTAATAGCCCATGAAACAACCCAGAATCTGACAAAACTGCGAGTGTTGATGACCGGCACATAAATGCACCCTGGGGTTCGTCAATGGTGGAAATCACTCCGGGGACCCAAAACGGTGATTAATACCCATGAAACAGGCCAGAATCGGCCAAAACTGCGAGTGTTGATGACCGGCACGTAAATGCACCCTGGGGTTCGTCAATGGTGGAAATCACTCCGGGGACCCAAAACGGTGATTAATACCCATGAAACAGGCCAGAATCGGCCAAAACTGCGAGTGTTGATGACCGGCACGTAAATGCACCCTGGGGTTCGTCAATGGTGGAAATCACTCTGGGGACCCAAAACGGTGATTAATAGCCCATGAAACAGGCCAGAATCGGCCAAAACTGCGAGTGTTGATGACCGGCACGTAAATGCACCATAGGGTTCGTCAATGGTGGAAATCACTCCGGGGACCCAAAACGGTGATTGCCCATGAAACAGGCCAGAATCGGCCAAAAGTGCGAGGACTGATGACCGTCACGTAAATGCACCCTGGGGTTCGTCAATTGCGGAAATCACTTCGGGGACCCAAAACGGTGATTAATAGCCCATGAAACAACCCAGAATCTGACAAAACTGCGAGTGTTGATGACCGGCACGTAAATGCACCCTGGGGTTCGTCAATGGTGGAAATCACTCCGGGGACCCAAAACGGTGATTAATAGCTCATGAAACAGGCCAGAATCGGCCAAAACTGCGAGTGTTGATAACCGGCACGTAAATGCACCCTGGGTTCTTCAATGATGGAAATCACTCTGGGGATCCAAAACGGTGATTAATAGCCCATGTAACTGTGATTAATAGCCCATGAAACAGGCCAGAATCGGCCAAAATTGCGAGTGTTGATGACCGTCACGTAAATGCACCCTGGGTTCGTCAATTATGGAAATCACTTCGGGGACCCAAAACGGTGATTGATAGCCCATGAAACAACCCAGAATCTGCCAAAACTGCGAGTGTTGATGACCGGCACGTAAATGCACCCTGGGGTTCGTCAATGGTGGAAATCACTCCGGGGACCCAAAACGGTGATTAATAGCCCATGAAACAGGCCTGAATCGGCCAAAAGTGCGAGGACTGATGAACGGCACATAAATGCACCCTGGGGTTCGTCAATGGTGGAAATCACTCCGGGGACCCAAAACGGTGATTAATACCCATGAAACAGGCCAGAATCGGCCAAAACTGCGAGTGTTGATGACCGGCACGTAAATGCACCCTGGGGTTCGTCAATGGTGGAAATCACTTCGGGGACCCAAAACGGTGATTAATAGCCCATGAAACAGGCAAGAATCGGCCAAAAGTGCGAGGACTGATGACCGTTACATAAATGCACCCTGGGGTTCGTCAATTGTGGAAATCACTCCGGGGACCCAAAACGGTGATTAATAGCCCATGTAACTATGATTAATAACCCATGAAACAGGCCAGAATCGGCCAAAATTGCGAGTGTTGATGACCGGCACGTAAATGCACCCTAGGGTTCGTCAATTGTGAAAATCACTCCGGGGACCCAAAACGGTGATTAATAGCCCATGAAACAACCCAGAATCGGCCAAAACTGCGATTGTTGATGAGCGGCACGTAAATGCACCCTGGGGTTCGTCAATGGTGGAAATCACTCCGGGGACCCAAAACGGTGATTAATAGCCCATGAAACAACCCAGAATCTGCCAAAACTGCGAGTGTTGATGACCGGCACGTAAATGCACCCTGGGGTTCGTCAATGGTGGAAATCACTCCGGGGACCCAAAACGGTGATTAATAGCTCATGAAACAGGCCAGAATCGGCCAAAACTGCGAGTGTTGATAACCGGCACGTAAATGCCCCCTGGGTTCTTCAATGATGGAAATCACTCTGGGGATCCAAAACGGTGATTAATAGCCCATGTAACTGTGATTAATAGCCCATGAAACAGGCCAGAATCGGCCAAAATTGCGAGTGTTGATGACCGGCACGTAAATGCACCCTGGGGTTCGTCAATGGTGGAAATCACTTCGGGGACCCAAAACGGTGATTAATAGCCCATGAAACAGGCCAGAATCGGCCAAAAGTGCGAGGACTGATGACCGTTACGTAAATGCACCCTGGGGTTCGTCAATTGTGGAAATCACTCCGGGGACCCAAAACGGTGATTAATAGCCCATGAAACAACCCAGAATCTGCCAAAACTGCGAGTGTTGATGACCGGCACGTAAATGCACCCTGGGGTTCGTCAATGGTGGAAATCACTCCGGGGACCCAAAACGGTGATTAATAGCCCATGAAACAGGCCTGAATCGGCCAAAAGTGCGAGGACTGATGACCGGCACATAAATGCACCCTGGGGTTCGTCAATGGTGGAAATCACTCCGGGGACCCAAAACGGTGATTAATACCCATGAAACAGGCCAGAATCGGCCAAAACTGCGAGTGTTGATGACCGGCACGTAAATGCACCCTGGGGTTCGTCAATGGTGGAAATCACTTCGGGGACCCAAAACGGTGATTAATAGCCCATGAAACAGGCAAGAATCGGCCAAAAGTGCGAGGACTGATGACCGTTACATAAATGCACCCTGGGGTTCGTCAATTGTGGAAATCACTCCGGGGACCCAAAACGGTGATTAATAGCCCATGTAACTATGATTAATAACCCATTAAACAGGCCAGAATCGGCCAAAATTGCGAGTGTTGATGACCGGCACGTAAATGCACCCTGGGGTTCGTCAATGGTGGAAATCACTCCGGGGACCCAAAACGGTGATTAATAGCCCATGAAACAGGCCTGAATCGGCCAAAAGTGCGAGGACTGATGACCGGCACGTAAATGCACCCTGGGGTTCGTCAATGGTGGAAATCACTCTGGGGACCCAAAACGGTGATTAATAGCCCATGAAACAGGCCAGAATCGGCCAAAACTGCGAGTGTTGATGACCGGCACGTAAATGCACCATAGGGTTCGTCAATGGTGGAAATCACTCCGGGGACCCAAAACGGTGATTGCCCATGAAACAGGCCAGAATCGGCCAAAAGTGCGAGGACTGATGACCGTCACGTAAATGCACCCTGGGGTTCGTCAATTGCGGAAATCACTTCGGGGACCCAAAACGGTGATTAATAGCCCATGAAACAACCCAGAATCTGACAAAACTGCGAGTGTTGATGACCGGCACGTAAATGCACCCTGGGGTTCGTCAATGGTGGAAATCACTCCGGGGACCCAAAACGGTGATTAATAGCGCATGAAACAGGCCAGAATCGGCCAAAACTGCGAGTGTTGATAACCGGCACGTAAATGCACCCTGGGTTCTTCAATGATGGAAATCACTCTGGGGATCCAAAACGGTGATTAATAGCCCATGTAACTGTGATTAATAGCCCATGAAACAGGCCAGAATCGACAAAAATAGCGAGTGTTGATGACCGGCACGTAAATGCACCCTAGGGTTCGTCAATGGTGGAAATCACTCCGGGGACCCAAAACGGTGATTAATAGCCCATGAAACAGGCCAGAATCGGCCAAAAGTGCGAGGACTGATGACCGTCACGTAAATGCACCCTGGGTTCGTCAATTATGGAAATCACTTCGGGGACCCAAAAAGGTGATTGATAGCCCATGAAACAACCCAGAATCTGCCAAAACTGCGAGTGTTGATGACCGGCACGTAAATGCACCCTGGGGTTCGTCAATGGTGGAAATCACTCCGGGGACCCAAAACGGTGATTAATAGCTCATGAAACAGGCCAGAATCGGCCAAAACTGCGAGTGTTGATAACCGGCACGTAAATGCACCCTGGGTTCTTCAATGATGGAAATCACTCTGGGGATCCAAAACGGTGATTAATAGCCCATGTAACTGTGATTAATAGCCCATGAAACAGGCCAGAATCGGCCAAAATTGCGAGTGTTGATGACCGGCACGTAAATGCACCCTGGGGTTCGTCAATGGTGGAAATCACTTCGGGGACCCAAAACGGTGATTAATAGCCCATGAAACAGGCCAGAATCGGCCAAAAGTGCGAGGACTGATGACCGTTACGTAAATGCACCCTGGGGTTCGTCAATTGTGGAAATCACTCCGGGGACCCAAAAAGGTGATTAATAGACCATGTAACTATGATTAATAACCCATGAAACAGGCCAGAATCGGCCAAAATTGCGAGTGTTGATGACCGGCACGTAAATGCACCCTGGGGTTCGTCAATGGTGGAAATCACTCCGGGGACCCAAAACGGTGATTAATAGCCCATGAAACAGGCCTGAATCGGCCAAAAGTGCGAGGACTGATGACCGGCACATAAATGCACCCTGGGGTTCGTCAATGGTGGAAATCACTCTGGGGACCCAAAACGGTGATTAATACCCATGAAACAGGCCAGAATCGGCCAAAACTGCGAGTGTTGATGACCGGCACGTAAATGCACCCTGGGGTTCGTCAATGGTGGAAATCACTTCGGGGACCCAAAACGGTGATTAATAGCCCATGAAACAGGCAAGAATCGGCCAAAAGTGCGAGGACTGATGACCGTTACATAAATGCACCCTGGGGTTCGTCAATTGTGGAAATCACTCCGGGGACCCAAAACGGTGATTAATAGCCCATGTAACTATGATTAATAACCCATGAAACAGGCCAGAATCGGCCAAAATTGCGAGTGTTGATGACCGGCACGTAAATGCACCCTGGGGTTCGTCAATGGTGGAAATCACTCCGCGGACCCAAAACGGTGATTAATAGCCCATGAAACAGGCCTGAATCGGCCAAAAGTGCGAGGACTGATGACCGGCACATAAATGCACCCTGGGGTTCGTCAATGGTGGAAATCACTCCGGGGACCCAAAACGGTGATTAATACCCATGAAACAGGCCAGAATCGGCCAAAACTGCGAGTGTTGATGACCGGCACGTAAATGCACCCTGGGGTTCGTCAATGGTGGAAATCACTCTGGGGACCCAAAACGGTGATTAATAGCCCATGAAACATGCCAGAATCGGCCAAAACTGCGAGTGTTGATGACCGGCACGTAAATGCACCATAGGGTTCGTCAATGGTGGAAATCACTCCGGGGACCCAAAACGGTGATTGCCCATGAAACAGGCCAGAATCGGCCAAAAGTGCGAGGACTGATGACCGTCACGTAAATGCACCCTGGGGTTCGTCAATTGCGGAAATCACTTCGGGGACCCAAAACGGTGATTAATAGCCCATGAAACAACCCAGAATCTGACAAAACTGCGAGTGTTGATGACCGGCACGTAAATGCACCCTGGGGTTCGTCAATGGTGGAAATCACTCCGGGGACCCAAAACGGTGATTAATAGCTCATGAAACAGGCCAGAATCGGCCAAAACTGCGAGTGTTGATAACCGGCACGTAAATGCACCCTGGGTTCTTCAATGATGGAAATCACTCTGGGGATCCAAAACGGTGATTAATAGCCCATGTAACTGTGATTAATAGCCCATGAAACAGGCCAGAATCGACAAAAATAGCGAGTGTTGATGACCGGCACGTAAATGCACCCTAGGGTTCGTCAATGGTGGAAATCACTCCGGGGACCCAAAACGGTGATTAATAGCCCATGAAACAGGCCAGAATCGGCCAAAACTGCGAGTGTTGATGACCGGCACGTAAATGCACCCTGGGGTTCGTCAATGGTGGAAATCACTCTGGGGACCCAAAACGGTGATTAATAGCCCATGAAACAGGCCAGAATCGGCCAAAACTGCGAGTGTTGATGACCGGCACGTAAATGCACCCTGGGGTTCGTCAATGGTGGAAATCACTCTGGGGACCCAAAACGGTGATTAATAGCCCATGAAACAGGCCAGAATCGGCCAAAACTGCGAGTGTTGATGACCGGCACGTAAATGCACCCTGGGGTTCGTCAATGGTGGAAATCACTCCGGGGACCCAAAACGGTGATTAATAGCCCATGTAACGGTGATTAATAGCCCTTGAAACAGGCCAAAATCGGCCAAAACTGCGAGTGTTGATGACCGGCACGTAAATTCACCCTGGGGTTCGTCAATGGTGGAAATCACTCCGGGGACCCAAAACGGTGATTAATAGCTCATGAAACAGGCCAGAATCGGCCAAAACTGCGAGTGTTGATAACCGGCACGTAAATGCACCCTAGGTTCTTCAATGATGGAAATCACTCTGGGGATCCAAAACGGTGATTAATAGCCCATGTAACTGTGATTAATAGCCCATGAGACAGGCCAGAATCGGCCAAAATTGCGAGTGTTGATGACCGGCACGTAAATGCACCCTGGGGTTCATCAATGGTGGAAATCACTTCGGGGACCCAAAACGGTGATTAATAGCCCATGAAACAGGCAAGAATCGGCCAAAAGTGCGAGGACTGATGACCGTTACATAAATGCACCCTGGGGTTCGTCAATTGTGGAAATCACTCTCGGGACCCAAAACGGTGATTAATAGCCCATGTAACTATGATTAATAACCCATGAAACAGGCCAGAATCGGCCAAAATTGCGAGTGTTGATGACCGGCACGTAAATGCACCCTGGGGTTCGTCAATGGTGGAAATCACTCCAGGGACCCAAAACGGTGATTAATAGCCCATGAAACAGGCCTGAATCGGCCAAAAGTGCGAGGACTGATGACCGGCACATAAATGCACCCTGGGGTTCGTCAATGGTGGAAATCACTCCGGGGACCCAAAACGGTGATTAATACCCATGAAACAGGCCAGAATCGGCCAAAACTGCGAGTGTTGATGACCGGCACGTAAATGCACCCTGGGGTTCGTCAATGGTGGAAATCACTCTGGGGACCCAAAACGGTGATTAATAGCCCATGAAACAGGCCAGAATCGGCCAAAACTGCGAGTGTTGATGACCGGCACGTAAATGCACCCTGGGGTTCGTCAATGGTGGAAATCACTCTGGGGACCCAAAACGGTGATTAATAGCCCATGAAACAGGCCAGAATCGGCCAAAACTGCGAGTGTTGATGACCGGCACGTAAATGCACCCTGGGGTTCGTCAATGGTGGAAATCACTCCGGGGACCCAAAACGGTGATTAATAGCCCATGTAACGGTGATTAATAGCCCTTGAAACAGGCCAGAATCGGCCAAAACTGCGAGTGTTGATGACCGGCACGTAAATTCACCCTGGGGTTCGTCAATGGTGGAAATCACTCCGGGGACCCAAAACGGTGATTAATAGCTCATGAAACAGGCCAGAATCGGCCAAAACTGCGAGTGTTGATAACCGGCACGTAAATGCACCCTAGGTTCTTCAATGATGGAAATCACTCTGGGGATCCAAAACGGTGATTAATAGCCCATGTAACTGTGATTAATAGCCCATGAGACAGGCCAGAATCGGCCAAAATTGCGAGTGTTGATGACCGGCACGTAAATGCACCCTGGGGTTCATCAATGGTGGAAATCACTTCGGGGACCCAAAACGGTGATTAATAGCCCATGAAACAGGCAAGAATCGGCCAAAAGTGCGAGGACTGATGACCGTTACATAAATGCACCCTGGGGTTCGTCAATTGTGGAAATCACTCTCGGGACCCAAAACGGTGATTAATAGCCCATGTAACTATGATTAATAACCCATGAAACAGGCCAGAATCGGCCAAAATTGCGAGTGTTGATGACCGGCACGTAAATGCACCCTGGGGTTCGTCAATGGTGGAAATCACTCCAGGGACCCAAAACGGTGATTAATAGCCCATGAAACAGGCCTGAATCGGCCAAAAGTGCGAGGACTGATGACCGGCACATAAATGCACCCTGGGGTTCGTCAATGGTGGAAATCACTCCGGGGACCCAAAACGGTGATTAATACCCATGAAACAGGCCAGAATCGGCCAAAACTGCGAGTGTTGATGACCGGCACGTAAATGCACCCTGGGGTTCGTCAATGGTGGAAATCACTCTGGGGACCCAAAACGGTGATTAATAGCCCATGAAACAGGCCAGAATCGGCCAAAACTGCGAGTGTTGATGACCGGCACGTAAATGCACCCTGGGGTTCGTCAATGGTGGAAATCACTCTGGGGACCCAAAACGGTGATTAATAGCCCATGAAACAGGCCAGAATCGGCCAAAACTGCGAGTGTTGATGACCGGCACGTAAATGCACCCTGGGGTTCGTCAATGGTGGAAATCACTCCGGGGACCCAAAACGGTGATTAATAGCCCATGTAACGGTGATTAATAGCCCTTGAAACAGGCCAGAATCGGCCAAAACTGCGAGTGTTGATGACCGGCACGTAAATTCACCCTGGGGTTCGTCAATGGTGGAAATCACTCCGGGGACCCAAAACGGTGATTAATAGCTCATGAAACAGGCCAGAATCGGCCAAAACTGCGAGTGTTGATAACCGGCACGTAAATGCACCCTAGGTTCTTCAATGATGGAAATCACTCTGGGGATCCAAAACGGTGATTAATAGCCCATGTAACTGTGATTAATAGCCCATGAGACAGGCCAGAATCGGCCAAAATTGCGAGTGTTGATGACCGGCACGTAAATGCACCCTGGGGTTCATCAATGGTGGAAATCACTTCGGGGACCCAAAACGGTGATTAATAGCCCATGAAACAGGCAAGAATCGGCCAAAAGTGCGAGGACTGATGACCGTTACATAAATGCACCCTGGGGTTCGTCAATTGTGGAAATCACTCTCGGGACCCAAAACGGTGATTAATAGCCCATGTAACTATGATTAATAACCCATGAAACAGGCCAGAATCGGCCAAAATTGCGAGTGTTGATGACCGGCACGTAAATGCACCCTGGGGTTCGTCAATGGTGGAAATCACTCCAGGGACCCAAAACGGTGATTAATAGCCCATGAAACAGGCCTGAATCGGCCAAAAGTGCGAGGACTGATGACCGGCACATAAATGCACCCTGGGGTTCGTCAATGGTGGAAATCACTCCGGGGACCCAAAACGGTGATTAATACCCATGAAACAGGCCAGAATCGGCCAAAACTGCGAGTGTTGATGACCGGCACGTAAATGCACCCTGGGGTTCGTCAATGGTGGAAATCACTCTGGGGACCCAAAACGGTGATTAATAGCCCATGAAACAGGCCAGAATCGGCCAAAACTGCGAGTGTTGATGACCGGCACGTAAATGCACCATAGGGTTCGTCAATGGTGGAAATCACTCCGGGGACCCAAAACGGTGATTGCCCATGAAACAGGCCAGAATCGGCCAAAAGTGCGAGGACTGATGACCGTCACGTAAATGCACCCTGGGGTTCGTCAATTGCGGAAATCACTTCGGGGACCCAAAACGGTGATTAATAGCCCATGAAACAACCCAGAATCTGACAAAACTGCGAGTGTTGATGACCGGCACGTAAATGCACCCTGGGGTTCGTCAATGGTGGAAATCACTCCGGGGACCCAAAACGGTGATTAATAGCTCATGAAACAGGCCAGAATCGGCCAAAACTGCGAGTGTTGATAACCGGCACGTAAATGCACCCTGGGTTCTTCAATGATGGAAATCACTCTGGGGATCCAAAACGGTGATTAATAGCCCATGTAACTGTGATTAATAGCCCATGAAACAGGCCAGAATCGACAAAAATAGCGAGTGTTGATGACCGGCACGTAAATTCACCCTAGGGTTCGTCAATGGTGGAAATCACTCCGGGGACCCAAAACGGTGATTAATAGCCCATGAAACAGGCCAGAATCGGCCAAAACTACGAGTGTTGATGACCGGCACGTAAATGCACCCTGGGGTTCGTCAATGGTGGAAATCACTTCGGGGACCCAAAACGGTGATTAATAGCCCATGAAACAGGCAAGAATCGGCCAAAAGTGCGAGGACTGATGACCGTTACATAAATGCACCCTGGGGTTCGTCAATTGTGGAAATCACTCCGGGGACCCAAAACGGTGATTAATAGCCCATGTAACTATGATTAATAACCCATGAAACAGGCCAGAATCGGCCAAAATTGCGAGTGTTGATGACCGGCACGTAAATGCACCCAAGGGTTCGTCAATGGTGGAAATCACTCCGGGGACCCAAAACGGTGATTAATAGCCCATGAAACAGGCCTGAATCGGCCAAAAGTGCGAGGACTAATGACCGGCACATAAATGCACCCTGGGGTTCGTCAATGGTGGAAATCACTCCGGGGACCCAAAACGGTGATTAATACCCATGAAACAGGCCAGAATCGGCCAAAACTGCGAGTGTTGATGACCGGCACGTAAATGCACCATAGGGTTCGTCAATGGTGGAAATCACTCCGGGGACCCAAAACGGTGATTGCCCATGAAACAGGCCAGAATCGGCCAAAAGTGCGAGGACTGATGACCGTCACGTAAATGCACCCTGGGGTTCGTCAATTGCGGAAATCACTTCGGGGACCCAAAACGGTGATTAATAGCCCATGAAACAACCCAGAATCTGACAAAACTGCGAGTGTTGATGACCGGCACGTAAATGCACCCTGGGGTTCGTCAATGGTGGAAATCACTCCGGGGACCCAAAACGGTGATTAATAGCTCATGAAACAGGCCAGAATCGGCCAAAACTGCGAGTGTTGATAACCGGCACGTAAATGCACCCTGGGTTCTTCAATGATGGAAATCACTCTGGGGATCCAAAACGGTGATTAATAGCCCATGTAACTGTGATTAATAGCCCATGAAACAGGCCAGAATCGACAAAAATAGCGAGTGTTGATGACCGGCACGTAAATGCACCCTAGGGTTCGTCAATGGTGGAAATCACTCCGGGGACCCAAAACGGTGATTAATAGCCCATGAAACAGGCCAGAATCGGTCAAAAGTGCGAGGACTGATGACCGTCACGTAAATGCACCCTGGGTTCGTCAATTATGGAAATCACTTCGGGGACCCAAAAAGGTGATTGATAGCCCATGAAACAACCCAGAATCTGCCAAAACTGCGAGTGTTGATGACCGGCACGTAAATGCACCCTGGGGTTCGTCAATGGTGGAAATCACTCCGGGGACCCAAAACGGTGATTAATAGCTCATGAAACAGGCCAGAATCTGCCAAAACTGCGAGTGTTGATAACCGGCACGTAAATGCACCCTGGGTTCTTCAATGATGGAAATCACTCTGGGGATCCAAAACGGTGATTAATAGCCCATGTAACTGTGATTAATAGCCCATGAAACAGGCCAGAATCGGCCAAAATTGCGAGTGTTGATGACCGGCACGTAAATGCACCCTGGGGTTCGTCAATGGTGGAAATCACTTCGGGGACCCAAAACGGTGATTAATAGCCCATGAAACAGGCCAGAATCGGCCAAAAGTGCGAGGACTGATGACCGTTACGTAAATGCACCCTGGGGTTCGTCAATTGTGGAAATCACTCCGGGGACCCAAAAAGGTGATTAATAGACCATGTAACTATGATTAATAACCCATGAAACAGGCCAGAATCGGCCAAAATTGCGAGTGTTGATGACCGGCACGTAAATGCACCCTGGGGTTCGTCAATGGTGGAAATCACTCCGGGGACCCAAAACGGTGATTAATAGCCCATGAAACAGGCCTGAATCGGCCAAAAGTGCGAGGACTGATGACCGGCACATAAATGCACCCTGGGGTTCGTCAATGGTGGAAATCACTCCGGGGACCCAAAACGGTGATTAATACCCATGAAACAGGCCAGAATCGGCCAAAACTGCGAGTGTTGATGACCGGCACGTAAATGCACCCTGGGGTTCGTCAATGGTGGAAATCACTTCGGGGACCCAAAACGGTGATTAATAGCCCATGAAACAGGCAAGAATCGGCCAAAAGTGCGAGGACTGATGACCGTTACATAAATGCACCCTGGGGTTCGTCAATTGTGGAAATCACTCCGGGGACCCAAAACGGTGATTAATAGCCCATGTAACTATGATTAATAACCCATGAAACAGGCCAGAATCGGCCAAAATTGCGAGTGTTGATGACCGGCACGTAAATGCACCCTGGGGTTCGTCAATGGTGGAAATCACTCCGGGGACCCAAAACGGTGATTAATAGCCCATGAAACAGGCCTGAATCGGCCAAAAGTGCGAGGACTGATGACCGGCACATAAATGCACCCTGGGGTTCGTCAATGGTGGAAATCACTCCGGGGACCCAAAACGGTGATTAATACCCATGAAACAGGCCAGAATCGGCCAAAACTGCGAGTGTTGATGACCGGCACGTAAATGCACCCTGGGGTTCGTCAATGGTGGAAATCACTCTGGGGACCCAAAACGGTGATTAATAGCCCATGAAACAGGCCAGAATCGGCCAAAACTGCGAGTGTTGATGACCGGCACGTAAATGCACCATAGGGTTCGTCAATGGTGGAAATCACTCCGGGGACCCAAAACGGTGATTGCCCATGAAACAGGCCAGAATCGGCCAAAAGTGCGAGGACTGATGACCGTCACGTAAATGCACCCTGGAGTTCGTCAATTGCGGAAATCACTTCGGGGACCCAAAACGGTGATTAATAGCCCATGAAACAACCCAGAATCTGACAAAACTGCGAGTGTTGATGACCGGCACGTAAATGCACCCTGGGGTTCGTCAATGGTGGAAATCACTCCGGGGACCCAAAACGGTGATTAATAGCTCATGAAACAGGCCAGAATCGGCCAAAACTGCGAGTGTTGATAACCGGCACGTAAATGCACCCTGGGTTCTTCAATGATGGAAATCACTCTGGGGATCCAAAACGGTGATTAATAGCCCATGTAACTGTGATTAATAGCCCATGAAACAGGCCAGAATCGACAAAAATAGCGAGTGTTGATGACCGGCACGTAAATGCACCCTAGGGTTCGTCAATGGTGGAAATCACTCCGGGGACCCAAAACGGTGATTAATAGCCCATGAAACAGGCCAGAATCGGCCAAAACTGCGAGTGTTGATGACCGGCACGTAAATGCACCCTGGGGTTCGTCAATGGTGGAAATCACTCTGGGGACCCAAAACGGTGATTAATAGCCCATGAAACAGGCCAGAATCGGCCAAAACTGCGAGTGTTGATGACCGGCACGTAAATGCACCCTGGGGTTCGTCAATGGTGGAAATCACTCCGGGGACCCAAAACGGTGATTAATAGCCCATGTAACGGTGATTAATAGCCCTTGAAACAGGCCAGAATCGGCCAAAACTGCGAGTGTTGATGACCGGCACGTAAATTCACCCTGGGGTTCGTCAATGGTGGAAATCACTCCGGGGACCCAAAACGGTGATTAATAGCCCATGTAACTATGATTAATAACCCATGAAACAGGCCAGAATCGGCCAAAATTGCGAGTGTTGATAACCGGCACGTAAATGCACCCTGGGTTCTTCAATGATGGAAATCACTCTGGGGATCCAAAACGGTGATTAATAGCCCATGTAACTGTGATTAATAGCCCATGAGACAGGCCAGAATCGGCCAAAATTGCGAGTGTTGATGACCGGCACGTAAATGCACCCTGGGGTTCATCAATGGTGGAAATCACTTCGGGGACCCAAAACGGTGATTAATAGCCCATGAAACAGGCAAGAATCGGCCAAAAGTGCGAGGACTGATGACCGTTACATAAATGCACCCTGGGGTTCGTCAATTGTGGAAATCACTCTCGGGACCCAAAACGGTGATTAATAGCCCATGTAACTATGATTAATAACCCATGAAACAGGCCAGAATCGGCCAAAATTGCGAGTGTTGATGACCGGCACGTAAATGCACCCTGGGGTTCGTCAATGGTGGAAATCACTCCAGGGACCCAAAACGGTGATTAATAGCCCATGAAACAGGCCTGAATCGGCCAAAAGTGCGAGGACTGATGACCGGCACATAAATGCACCCTGGGGTTCGTCAATGGTGGAAATCACTCCGGGGACCCAAAACGGTGATTAATACCCATGAAACAGGCCAGAATCGGCCAAAACTGCGAGTGTTGATGACCGGCACGTAAATGCACCCTGGGGTTCGTCAATGGTGGAAATCACTCTGGGGACCCAAAACGGTGATTAATAGCCCATGAAACAGGCCAGAATCGGCCAAAACTGCGAGTGTTGATGACCGGCACGTAAATGCACCATAGGGTTCGTCAATGGTGGAAATCACTCCGGGGACCCAAAACGGTGATTGCCCATGAAACAGGCCAGAATCGGCCAAAAGTGCGAGGACTGATGACCGTCACGTAAATGCACCCTGGGGTTCGTCAATTGCGGAAATCACTTCGGGGACCCAAAACGGTGATTAATAGCCCATGAAACAACCCAGAATCTGACAAAACTGCGAGTGTTGATGACCGGCACGTAAATGCACCCTGGGGTTCGTCAATGGTGGAAATCACTCCGGGGACCCAAAACGGTGATTAATAGCTCATGAAACAGGCCAGAATCGGCCAAAACTGCGAGTGTTGATAACCGGCACGTAAATGCACCCTGGGTTCTTCAATGATGGAAATCACTCTGGGGATCCAAAACGGTGATTAATAGCCCATGTAACTGTGATTAATAGCCCATGAAACAGGCCAGAATCGACAAAAATAGCGAGTGTTGATGACCGGCACGTAAATGCACCCTAGGGTTCGTCAATGGTGGAAATCACTCCGGGGACCCAAAACGGTGATTAATAGCCCATGAAACAGGCCAGAATCGGCCAAAACTACGAGTGTTGATGACCGGCACGTAAATGCACCCTGGGGTTCGTCAATGGTGGAAATCACTTCGGGGACCCAAAACGGTGATTAATAGCCCATGAAACAGGCAAGAATCGGCCAAAAGTGCGAGGACTGATGACCGTTACATAAATGCACCCTGGGGTTCGTCAATTGTGGAAATCACTCCGGGGACCCAAAACGGTGATTAATAGCCCATGTAACTATGATTAATAACCCATGAAACAGGCCAGAATCGGCCAAAATTGCGAGTGTTGATGACCGGCACGTAAATGCACCCAAGGGTTCGTCAATGGTGGAAATCACTCCGGGGACCCAAAACGGTGATTAATAGCCCATGAAACAGGCCTGAATCGGCCAAAAGTGCGAGGACTAATGACCGGCACATAAATGCACCCTGGGGTTCGTCAATGGTGGAAATCACTCCGGGGACCCAAAACGGTGATTAATACCCATGAAACAGGCCAGAATCGGCCAAAACTGCGAGTGTTGATGACCGGCACGTAAATGCACCCTGGGGTTCGTCAATGGTGGAAATCACTCTGGGGACCCAAAACGGTGATTAATAGCCCATGAAACAGGCCAGAATCGGCCAAAACTGCGAGTGTTGATGACCGGCACGTAAATGCACCATAGGGTTCGTCAATGGTGGAAATCACTCCGGGGACCCAAAACGGTGATTGCCCATGAAACAGGCCAGAATCGGCCAAAAGTGCGAGGACTGATGACCGTCACGTAAATGCACCCTGGGGTTCGTCAATTGCGGAAATCACTTCGGGGACCCAAAACGGTGATTAATAGCCCATGAAACAACCCAGAATCTGACAAAACTGCGAGTGTTGATGACCGGCACGTAAATGCACCCTGGGGTTCGTCAATGGTGGAAATCACTCCGGGGACCCAAAACGGTGATTAATAGCTCATGAAACAGGCCAGAATCGGCCAAAACTGCGAGTGTTGATAACCGGCACGTAAATGCACCCTGGGTTCTTCAATGATGGAAATCACTCTGGGGATCCAAAACGGTGATTAATAGCCCATGTAACTGTGATTAATAGCCCATGAAACAGGCCAGAATCGACAAAAATAGCGAGTGTTGATGACCGGCACGTAAATGCACCCTAGGGTTCGTCAATGGTGGAAATCACTCCGGGGACCCAAAACGGTGATTAATAGCCCATGAAACAGGCCAGAATCGGCCAAAAGTGCGAGGACTGATGACCGTCACGTAAATGCACCCTGGGTTCGTCAATTATGGAAATCACTTCGGGGACCCAAAAAGGTGATTGATAGCCCATGAAACAACCCAGAATCTGCCAAAACTGCGAGTGTTGATGACCGGCACGTAAATGCACCCTGGGGTTCGTCAATGGTGGAAATCACTCCGGGGACCCAAAACGGTGATTAATAGCTCATGAAACAGGCCAGAATCGGCCAAAACTGCGAGTGTTGATAACCGGCACGTAAATGGACCCTGGGTTCTTCAATGATGGAAATCACTCTGGGGATCCAAAACGGTGATTAATAGCCCATGTAACTGTGATTAATAGCCCATGAAACAGGCCAGAATCGGCCAAAATTGCGAGTGTTGATGACCGGCACGTAAATGCACCCTGGGGTTCGTCAATGGTGGAAATCACTTCGGGGACCCAAAACGGTGATTAATAGCCCATGAAACAGGCCAGAATCGGCCAAAAGTGCGAGGACTGATGACCGTTACGTAAATGCACCCTGGGGTTCGTCAATTGTGGAAATCACTCCGGGGACCCAAAAAGGTGATTAATAGACCATGTAACTATGATTAATAACCCATGAAACAGGCCAGAATCGGCCAAAATTGCGAGTGTTGATGACCGGCACGTAAATGCACCCTGGGGTTCGTCAATGGTGGAAATCACTCCGGGGACCCAAAACGGTGATTAATAGCCCATGAAACAGGCCTGAATCGGCCAAAAGTGCGAGGACTGATGACCGGCACATAAATGCACCCTGGGGTTCGTCAATGGTGGAAATCACTCCGGGGACCCAAAACGGTGATTAATACCCATGAAACAGGCCAGAATCGGCCAAAACTGCGAGTGTTGATGACCGGCACGTAAATGCACCCTGGGGTTCGTCAATGGTGGAAATCACTTCGGGGACCCAAAACGGTGATTAATAGCCCATGAAACAGGCAAGAATCGGCCAAAAGTGCGAGGACTGATGACCGTTACATAAATGCACCCTGGGGTTCGTCAATTGTGGAAATCACTCCGGGGACCCAAAACGGTGATTAATAGCCCATGTAACTATGATTAATAACCCATGAAACAGGCCAGAATCGGCCAAAATTGCGAGTGTTGATGACCGGCACGTAAATGCACCCTGGGGTTCGTCAATGGTGGAAATCACTCCGGGGACCCAAAACGGTGATTAATAGCCCATGAAACAGGCCTGAATCGGCCAAAAGTGCGAGGACTGATGACCGGCACATAAATGCACCCTGGGGTTCGTCAATGGTGGAAATCACTCCGGGGACCCAAAACGGTGATTAATACCCATGAAACAGGCCAGAATCGGCCAAAACTGCGAGTGTTGATGACCGGCACGTAAATGCACCCTGGGGTTCGTCAATGGTGGAAATCACTCTGGGGACCCAAAACGGTGATTAATAGCCCATGAAACAGGCCAGAATCGGCCAAAACTGCGAGTGTTGATGACCGGCACGTAAATGCACCATAGGGTTCGTCAATGGTGGAAATCACTCCGGGGACCCAAAACGGTGATTGCCCATGAAACAGGCCAGAATCGGCCAAAAGTGCGAGGACTGATGACCGTCACGTAAATGCACCCTGGGGTTCGTCAATTGCGGAAATCACTTCGGGGACCCAAAACGGTGATTAATAGCCCATGAAACAACCCAGAATCTGACAAAACTGCGAGTGTTGATGACCGGCACGTAAATGCACCCTGGGGTTCGTCAATGGTGGAAATCACTCCGGGGACCCAAAACGGTGATTAATAGCTCATGAAACAGGCCAGAATCGGCCAAAACTGCGAGTGTTGATAACCGGCACGTAAATGCACCCTGGGTTCTTCAATGATGGAAATCACTCTGGGGATCCAAAACGGTGATTAATAGCCCATGTAACTGTGATTAATAGCCCATGAAACAGGCCAGAATCGACAAAAAATAGCGAGTGTTGATGACCGGCACGTAAATGCACCCTAGGGTTCGTCAATGGTGGAAATCACTCCGGGGACCCAAAACGGTGATTAATAGCCCATGAAACAGGCCAGAATCGGCCAAAACTGCGAGTGTTGATGACCGGCACGTAAATGCACCCTGGGGTTCGTCAATGGTGGAAATCACTCTGGGGACCCAAAACGGTGATTAATAGCCCATGAAACAGGCCAGAATCGGCCAAAACTGCGAGTGTTGATGACCGGCACGTAAATGCACCCTGGGGTTCGTCAATGGTGGAAATCACTCTGGGGACCCAAAACGGTGATTAATAGCCCATGAAACAGGCCAGAATCGGCCAAAACTGCGAGTGTTGATGACCGGCACGTAAATGCACCCTGGGGTTCGTCAATGGTGGAAATCACTCCGGGGACCCAAAACGGTGATTAATAGCCCATGTAACGGTGATTAATAGCCCTTGAAACAGGCCAGAATCGGCCAAAACTGCGAGTGTTGATGACCGGCACGTAAATTCACCCTGGGGTTCGTCAATGGTGGAAATCACTCCGGGGACCCAAAACGGTGATTAATAGCTCATGAAACAGGCCAGAATCGGCCAAAACTGCGAGTGTTGATAACCGGCACGTAAATGCACCCTGGGTTCTTCAATGATGGAAATCACTCTGGGGATCCAAAACGGTGATTAATAGCCCATGTAACTGTGATTAATAGCCCATGAGACAGGCCAGAATCGGCCAAAATTGCGAGTGTTGATGACCGGCACGTAAATGCACCCTGGGGTTCGTCAATGGTGGAAATCACTTCGGGGACCCAAAACGGTGATTAATAGCCCATGAAACAGGCAAGAATCGGCCAAAAGTGCGAGGACTGATGACCGTTACATAAATGCACCCTGGGGTTCGTCAATTGTGGAAATCACTCTGGGGACCCAAAACGGTGATTAATAGCCCATGTAACTATGATTAATAACCCATGAAACAGGCCAGAATCGGCCAAAATTGCGAGTGTTGATGACCGGCACGTAAATGCACCCTGGGGTTCGTCAATGGTGGAAATCACTCCAGGGACCCAAAACGGTGATTAATAGCCCATGAAACAGGCCTGAATCGGCCAAAAGTGCGAGGACTGATGACCGGCACATAAATGCACCCTGGGGTTCGTCAATGGTGGAAATCACTCCGGGGACCCAAAACGGTGATTAATACCCATGAAACAGGCCAGAATCGGCCAAAACTGCGAGTGTTGATGACCGGCACGTAAATGCACCCTGGGTTCGTCAATGGTGGAAATCACTCCGGGGACCCAAAACGGTGATTAATAGCTCATGAAACAGGCCAGAATCGGCCAAAACTGCGAGTGTTGATAACCGGCACGTAAATGCACCCTGGGTTCTTCAATGATGGAAATCACTCTGGGGATCCAAAACGGTGATTAATAGCCCATGTAACTGTGATTAATAGCCCATGAAACAGGCCAGAATCGACAAAAATAGCGAGTGTTGATGACCGGCACGTAAATGCACCCTAGGGTTCGTCAATGGTGGAAATCACTCCGGGGACCCAAAACGGTGATTAATAGCCCATGAAACAGGCCAGAATCGGCCAAAACTGCGAGTGTTGATGACCGGCACGTAAATGCACCCTGGGGTTCGTCAATGGTGGAAATCACTCTGGGGACCCAAAACGGTGATTAATAGCCCATGAAACAGGCCAGAATCGGCCAAAACTGCGAGTGTTGATGACCGGCACGTAAATGCACCCTGGGGTTCGTCAATGGTGGAAATCACTCTGGGGACCCAAAACGGTGATTAATAGCCCATGAAACAGGCCAGAATCGGCCAAAACTGCGAGTGTTGATGACCGGCACGTAAATGCACCCTGGGGTTCGTCAATGGTGGAAATCACTCCGGGGACCCAAAACGGTGATTAATAGCCCATGTAACGGTGATTAATAGCCCTTGAAACAGGCCAGAATCGGCCAAAACGGTGATTAATAGCCCATGTAACTATGATTAATAACCCATGAAACAGGCCAGAATCGGCCAAAATTGCGAGTGTTGATGACCGGCACGTAAATGCACCCTGGGGTTCGTCAATGGTGGAAATCACTCCGGGGACCCAAAACGGTGATTAATAGCCCATGTAACGGTGATTAATAGCCCTTGAAACAGGCCAGAATCGGCCAAAACTGCGAGTGTTGATGACCGGCACGTAAATTCACCCTGGGGTTCGTCAATGGTGGAAATCACTCCGGGGACCCAAAACGGTGATTAATAGCTCATGAAACAGGCCAGAATCGGCCAAAACTGCGAGTGTTGATAACCGGCACGTAAATGCACCCTGGGTTCTTCAATGATGGAAATCACTCTGGGGATCCAAAACGGTGATTAATAGCGCATGTAACTGTGATTAATAGCCCATGAGACAGGCCAGAATCGGCCAAAATTGCGAGTGTTGATGACCGGCACGTAAATGCACCCTGCGGTTCGTCAATGGTGGAAATCACTTCGGGGACCCAAAACGGTGATTAATAGCCCATGTAACGGTGATTAATAGCCCATGAAACAGGCTAGAATCGGCCAAAACTGCGAGTGTTGATGACCGGCACGTAAATGCACCCTGGGGTTCGTCAATCGTGGAAATCACTCCGGGGACCCAAAACGGTGATTAATAGCCCATGTAACGGTGATTAATAGCCCATGAAACAGGCAAGAATCGGCCAAAAGTGCGAGGACTGATGACCGTTACATAAATGCACCCTGGGGTTCGTCAATTGTGGAAATCACTCCGGGGACCCAAAACGGTGATTAATAGCCCATGCAACTATGATTAATAACCCATGAAACAGGCCAGAATCGGCCAAAATTGCGAGTGTTGATGACCGGCACGTAAATGCACCCTGGGGTTCGTCAATGGTGGAAATCACTCCAGGGACCTAAAACGGTGATTAATAGCCCATGAAACAGGCCTGAATCGGCCAAAAGTGCGAGGACTGATGACCGGCACATAAATGCACCCTGGGGTTCGTCAATGGTGGAAATCACTCCGGGGACCCAAAACGGTGATTAATACCCATGAAACAGGCCAGAATCGGCCAAAACTGCGAGTGTTGATGACCGGCACGTAAATGCACCCTGGGGTTCGTCAATGGTGGAAATCACTCCGGGGACCCAAAACGGTGATTAATAGCCCATGAAACAGGCCTGAATCGGCCAAAAGTGCGAGGACTGATGACCGGCACATAAATGCACCCTGGGGTTCGTCAATGGTGGAAATCACTCCGGGGACCCAAAACGGTGATTAATACCCATGAAACAGGCCAGAATCGGCCAAAATTGCGAGTGTTGATGACCGGCACGTAAATGCACCCTGGGGTTCGTCAATGGTGGAAATCACTCCGGGGACCCAAAACGGTGATTAATAGCCCATGTAACGGTGATTAATAGCCCTTGAAACAGGCCAGAATCGGCCAAAACTGCGAGTGTTGATGACCGGCACGTAAATGCACCCTGGGGTTCGTCAATGGTGGAAATCACTCTGGGGACCCAAAACGGTGATTAATAGCCCATGAAACAGGCCAGAATCGGCCAAAACTGCGAGTGTTGATGACCGGCACGTAAATGCACCATAGGGTTCGTCAATGGTGGAAATCACTCCGGGGACCCAAAACGGTGATTAATAGCCCATGAAACAGGCCAGAATCGGCCAAAAGTGCGAGGACTGCTGACCGTCACGTAAATGCACCCTGGGGTTCGTCAATTGCGGAAATCACTTCGGGGACCCAAAACGGTGATTAATAGCCCATGAAACAACCCAGAATCTGACAAAACTGCGAGTGTTGATGACCGGCACATAAATGCACCCTGGGGTTCGTCAATGGTGGAAATCACTCCGGGGACCCAAAACGGTGATTAATACCCATGAAACAGGCCAGAATCGGCCAAAACTGCGAGTGTTGATGACCGGCACGTAAATGCACCCTGGGGTTCGTGAATGGTGGAAATCACTCTGGGGACCCAAAACGGTGATTAATAGCCCATGAAACAGGCCAGAATCGGCCAAAACTGCGAGTGTTGATGACCGGCACGTAAATGCACCATAGGGTTCGTCAATGGTGGAAATCACTCCGGGGACCCAAAACGGTGATTAATAGCCCATGAAACAGGCCAGAATCGGCCAAAAGTGCGAGGACTGATGACCGTCACGTAAATGCACCCTGGGGTTCGTCAATTGCGGAAATCACTTCGGGGACCCAAAACGGTGATTAATAGCCCATGAAACAACCCAGAATCTGACAAAACTGCGAGTGTTGATGACCGGCACGTAAATGCACCCTGGGGTTCGTCAATGGTGGAAATCACTCCGGGGACCCAAAACGGTGATTAATAGCTCATGAAACAGGCCAGAATCGGCCAAAACTGCGAGTGTTGATAACCGGCACGTAAATGCACCCTGGGTTCTTCAATGATGGAAATCACTCTGGGGATCCAAAACGGTGATTAATAGCCCATGTAACTATGATTAATAGCCCATGAAACAGGCCAGAATCGGCAAAAATAGCGAGTGTTGATGACCAGCACGTAAATGCACCCTAGGGTTCGTCAATGGTGGAAATCACTCCGGGGACCCAAAACGGTGATTAATAGCCCATGAAACAGGCCAGAATCGGCCAAAACTGCGAGTGTTGATGACCGGCACATAAATGCACCCTGGGGTTCGTCAATGGTGGAAATCACTCCGGGGACCCAAAACGGTGATTAATAGCTCATGAAACAGGCCAGAATCGGCCAAAACTGCGAGTGTTGATAACCGGCACGTAAATGCACCCTGGGTTCTTCAATGATGGAAATCACTCTGGGGATCCAAAACGGTGATTAATAGCCCATGTAACTGTGATTAATAGCCCATGAGACAGGCCAGAATCGGCCAAAATTGCGAGTGTTGATGACCGGCACGTAAATGCACCCTGCGGTTCGTCAATGGTGGAAATCACTTCGGGGACCCAAAACGGTGATTAATAGCCCATGTAACGGTGATTAATAGCCCATGAAACAGGCTAGAATCGGCCAAAACTGCGAGTGTTGATGACCGGCACGTAAATGCACCCTGGGGTTCGTCAATCGTGGAAATCACTCCGGGGACCCAAAACGGTGATTAATAGCCCATGTAACGGTGATTAATAGCCCATGAAACAGGCAAGAATCGGCCAAAAGTGCGAGGACTGATGACCGTTACATAAATGCACCCTGGGGTTCGTCAATTGTGGAAATCACTCCGGGGACCCAAAACGGTGATTAATAGCCCATGCAACTATGATTAATAACCCATGAAACAGGCCAGAATCGGCCAAAATTGCGAGTGTTGATGACCGGCACGTAAATGCACCCTGGGGTTCGTCAATGGTGGAAATCACTCCAGGGACCTAAAACGGTGATTAATAGCCCATGAAACAGGCCTGAATCGGCCAAAAGTGCGAGGACTGATGACCGGCACATAAATGCACCCTGGGGTTCGTCAATGGTGGAAATCACTCCGGGGACCCAAAACGGTGATTAATACCCATGAAACAGGCCAGAATCGGCCAAAACTGCGAGTGTTGATGACCGGCACGTAAATGCACCCTGGGGTTCGTCAATGGTGGAAATCACTCCGGGGACCCAAAACGGTGATTAATAGCCCATGAAACAGGCCTGAATCGGCCAAAAGTGCGAGGACTGATGACCGGCACATAAATGCACCCTGGGGTTCGTCAATGGTGGAAATCACTCCGGGGACCCAAAACGGTGATTAATACCCATGAAACAGGCCAGAATCGGCCAAAATTGCGAGTGTTGATGACCGGCACGTAAATGCACCCTGGGGTTCGTCAATGGTGGAAATCACTCCGGGGACCCAAAACGGTGATTAATAGCCCATGTAACGGTGATTAATAGCCCTTGAAACAGGCCAGAATCGGCCAAAACTGCGAGTGTTGATGACCGGCACGTAAATGCACCCTGGGGTTCGTCAATGGTGGAAATCACTCTGGGGACCCAAAACGGTGATTAATAGCCCATGAAACAGGCCAGAATCGGCCAAAACTGCGAGTGTTGATGACCGGCACGTAAATGCACCATAGGGTTCGTCAATGGTGGAAATCACTCCGGGGACCCAAAACGGTGATTAATAGCCCATGAAACAGGCCAGAATCGGCCAAAAGTGCGAGGACTGCTGACCGTCACGTAAATGCACCCTGGGGTTCGTCAATTGCGGAAATCACTTCGGGGACCCAAAACGGTGATTAATAGCCCATGAAACAACCCAGAATCTGACAAAACTGCGAGTGTTGATGACCGGCACATAAATGCACCCTGGGGTTCGTCAATGGTGGAAATCACTCCGGGGACCCAAAACGGTGATTAATACCCATGAAACAGGCCAGAATCGGCCAAAACTGCGAGTGTTGATGACCGGCACGTAAATGCACCCTGGGGTTCGTGAATGGTGGAAATCACTCTGGGGACCCAAAACGGTGATTAATAGCCCATGAAACAGGCCAGAATCGGCCAAAACTGCGAGTGTTGATGACCGGCACGTAAATGCACCATAGGGTTCGTCAATGGTGGAAATCACTCCGGGGACCCAAAACGGTGATTAATAGCCCATGAAACAGGCCAGAATCGGCCAAAAGTGCGAGGACTGATGACCGTCACGTAAATGCACCCTGGGGTTCGTCAATTGCGGAAATCACTTCGGGGACCCAAAACGGTGATTAATAGCCCATGAAACAACCCAGAATCTGACAAAACTGCGAGTGTTGATGACCGGCACGTAAATGCACCCTGGGGTTCGTCAATGGTGGAAATCACTCCGGGGACCCAAAACGGTGATTAATAGCTCATGAAACAGGCCAGAATCGGCCAAAACTGCGAGTGTTGATAACCGGCACGTAAATGCACCCTGGGTTCTTCAATGATGGAAATCACTCTGGGGATCCAAAACGGTGATTAATAGCCCATGTAACTATGATTAATAGCCCATGAAACAGGCCAGAATCGGCAAAAATAGCGAGTGTTGATGACCAGCACGTAAATGCACCCTAGGGTTCGTCAATGGTGGAAATCACTCCGGGGACCCAAAACGGTGATTAATAGCCCATGAAACAGGCCAGAATCGGCCAAAACTGCGAGTGTTGATGACCGGCACATAAATGCACCCTGGGGTTCGTCAATGGTGGAAATCACTCCGGGGACCCAAAACGGTGATTAATAGCTCATGAAACAGGCCAGAATCGGCCAAAACTGCGAGTGTTGATAACCGGCACGTAAATGCACCCTGGGTTCTTCAATGATGGAAATCACTCTGGGGATCCAAAACGGTGATTAATAGCCCATGTAACTGTGATTAATAGCCCATGAGACAGGCCAGAATCGGCCAAAATTGCGAGTGTTGATGACCGGCACGTAAATGCACCCTGCGGTTCGTCAATGGTGGAAATCACTTCGGGGACCCAAAACGGTGATTAATAGCCCATGTAACGGTGATTAATAGCCCATGAAACAGGCTAGAATCGGCCAAAACTGCGAGTGTTGATGACCGGCACGTAAATGCACCCTGGGGTTCGTCAATCGTGGAAATCACTCCGGGGACCCAAAACGGTGATTAATAGCCCATGTAACGGTGATTAATAGCCCATGAAACAGGCAAGAATCGGCCAAAAGTGCGAGGACTGATGACCGTTACATAAATGCACCCTGGGGTTCGTCAATTGTGGAAATCACTCCGGGGACCCAAAACGGTGATTAATAGCCCATGCAACTATGATTAATAACCCATGAAACAGGCCAGAATCGGCCAAAATTGCGAGTGTTGATGACCGGCACGTAAATGCACCCTGGGGTTCGTCAATGGTGGAAATCACTCCAGGGACCTAAAACGGTGATTAATAGCCCATGAAACAGGCCTGAATCGGCCAAAAGTGCGAGGACTGATGACCGGCACATAAATGCACCCTGGGGTTCGTCAATGGTGGAAATCACTCCGGGGACCCAAAACGGTGATTAATACCCATGAAACAGGCCAGAATCGGCCAAAACTGCGAGTGTTGATGACCGGCACGTAAATGCACCCTGGGGTTCGTCAATGGTGGAAATCACTCCGGGGACCCAAAACGGTGATTAATAGCCCATGAAACAGGCCTGAATCGGCCAAAAGTGCGAGGACTGATGACCGGCACATAAATGCACCCTGGGGTTCGTCAATGGTGGAAATCACTCCGGGGACCCAAAACGGTGATTAATAGCCCATGAAACAGGCCAGAATCGGCCAAAAGTGCGAGGACTGATGACCGTCACGTAAATGCACCCTGGGTTCGTCAATTATGGAAATCACTTCGGGGACCCAAAAAGGTGATTGATAGCCCATGAAACAACCCAGAATCTGCCAAAACTGCGAGTGTTGATGACCGGCACGTAAATGCACCCTGGGGTTCGTCAATGGTGGAAATCACTCCGGGGACCCAAAACGGTGATTAATAGCTCATGAAACAGGCCAGAATCGGCCAAAACTGCGAGTGTTGATAACCGGCACGTAAATGGACCCTGGGTTCTTCAATGATGGAAATCACTCTGGGGATCCAAAACGGTGATTAATAGCCCATGTAACTGTGATTAATAGCCCATGAAACAGGCCAGAATCGGCCAAAATTGCGAGTGTTGATGACCGGCACGTAAATGCACCCTGGGGTTCGTCAATGGTGGAAATCACTTCGGGGACCCAAAACGGTGATTAATAGCCCATGAAACAGGCCAGAATCGGCCAAAAGTGCGAGGACTGATGACCGTTACGTAAATGCACCCTGGGGTTCGTCAATTGTGGAAATCACTCCGGGGACCCAAAAAGGTGATTAATAGACCATGTAACTATGATTAATAACCCATGAAACAGGCCAGAATCGGCCAAAATTGCGAGTGTTGATGACCGGCACGTAAATGCACCCTGGGGTTCGTCAATGGTGGAAATCACTCCGGGGACCCAAAACGGTGATTAATAGCCCATGAAACAGGCCTGAATCGGCCAAAAGTGCGAGGACTGATGACCGGCACATAAATGCACCCTGGGGTTCGTCAATGGTGGAAATCACTCCGGGGACCCAAAACGGTGATTAATACCCATGAAACAGGCCAGAATCGGCCAAAACTGCGAGTGTTGATGACCGGCACGTAAATGCACCCTGGGGTTCGTCAATGGTGGAAATCACTTCGGGGACCCAAAACGGTGATTAATAGCCCATGAAACAGGCAAGAATCGGCCAAAAGTGCGAGGACTGATGACCGTTACATAAATGCACCCTGGGGTTCGTCAATTGTGGAAATCACTCCGGGGACCCAAAACGGTGATTAATAGCCCATGTAACTATGATTAATAACCCATGAAACAGGCCAGAATCGGCCAAAATTGCGAGTGTTGATGACCGGCACGTAAATGCACCCTGGGGTTCGTCAATGGTGGAAATCACTCCGGGGACCCAAAACGGTGATTAATAGCCCATGAAACAGGCCTGAATCGGCCAAAAGTGCGAGGACTGATGACCGGCACATAAATGCACCCTGGGGTTCGTCAATGGTGGAAATCACTCCGGGGACCCAAAACGGTGATTAATACCCATGAAACAGGCCAGAATCGGCCAAAACTGCGAGTGTTGATGACCGGCACGTAAATGCACCCTGGGGTTCGTCAATGGTGGAAATCACTCTGGGGACCCAAAACGGTGATTAATAGCCCATGAAACAGGCCAGAATCGGCCAAAACTGCGAGTGTTGATGACCGGCACGTAAATGCACCATAGGGTTCGTCAATGGTGGAAATCACTCCGGGGACCCAAAACGGTGATTGCCCATGAAACAGGCCAGAATCGGCCAAAAGTGCGAGGACTGATGACCGTCACGTAAATGCACCCTGGGGTTCGTCAATTGCGGAAATCACTTCGGGGACCCAAAACGGTGATTAATAGCCCATGAAACAACCCAGAATCTGATAAAACTGCGAGTGTTGATGACCGGCACGTAAATGCACCCTGGGGTTCGTCAATGGTGGAAATCACTCCGGGGACCCAAAACGGTGATTAATAGCTCATGAAACAGGCCAGAATCGGCCAAAACTGCGAGTGTTGATAACCGGCACGTAAATGCACCCTGGGTTCTTCAATGATGGAAATCACTCTGGGGATCCAAAACGGTGATTAATAGCCCATGTAACTGTGATTAATAGCCCATGAAACAGGCCAGAATCGACAAAAAATAGCGAGTGTTGATGACCGGCACGTAAATGCACCCTAGGGTTCGTCAATGGTGGAAATCACTCCGGGGACCCAAAACGGTGATTAATAGCCCATGAAACAGGCCAGAATCGGCCAAAACTGCGAGTGTTGATGACCGGCACGTAAATGCACCCTGGGGTTCGTCAATGGTGGAAATCACTCTGGGGACCCAAAACGGTGATTAATAGCCCATGAAACAGGCCAGAATCGGCCAAAACTGCGAGTGTTGATGACCGGCACGTAAATGCACCCTGGGGTTCGTCAATGGTGGAAATCACTCTGGGGACCCAAAACGGTGATTAATAGCCCATGAAACAGGCCAGAATCGGCCAAAACTGCGAGTGTTGATGACCGGCACGTAAATGCACCCTGGGGTTCGTCAATGGTGGAAATCACTCCGGGGACCCAAAACGGTGATTAATAGCCCATGTAACGGTGATTAATAGCCCTTGAAACAGGCCAGAATCGGCCAAAACTGCGAGTGTTGATGACCGGCACGTAAATTCACCCTGGGGTTCGTCAATGGTGGAAATCACTCCGGGGACCCAAAACGGTGATTAATAGCTCATGAAACAGGCCAGAATCGGCCAAAACTGCGAGTGTTGATAACCGGCACGTAAATGCACCCTGGGTTCTTCAATGATGGAAATCACTCTGGGGATCCAAAACGGTGATTAATAGCCCATGTAACTGTGATTAATAGCCCATGAGACAGGCCAGAATCGGCCAAAATTGCGAGTGTTGATGACCGGCACGTAAATGCACCCTGGGGTTCGTCAATGGTGGAAATCACTTCGGGGACCCAAAACGGTGATTAATAGCCCATGAAACAGGCAAGAATCGGCCAAAAGTGCGAGGACTGATGACCGTTACATAAATGCACCCTGGGGTTCGTCAATTGTGGAAATCACTCTGGGGACCCAAAACGGTGATTAATAGCCCATGTAACTATGATTAATAACCCATGAAACAGGCCAGAATCGGCCAAAATTGCGAGTGTTGATGACCGGCACGTAAATGCACCCTGGGGTTCGTCAATGGTGGAAATCACTCCAGGGACCCAAAACGGTGATTAATAGCCCATGAAACAGGCCTGAATCGGCCAAAAGTGCGAGGACTGATGACCGGCACATAAATGCACCCTGGGGTTCGTCAATGGTGGAAATCACTCCGGGGACCCAAAACGGTGATTAATACCCATGAAACAGGCCAGAATCGGCCAAAACTGCGAGTGTTGATGACCGGCACGTAAATGCACCCTGGGTTCGTCAATGGTGGAAATCACTCCGGGGACCCAAAACGGTGATTAATAGCTCATGAAACAGGCCAGAATCGGCCAAAACTGCGAGTGTTGATAACCGGCACGTAAATGCACCCTGGGTTCTTCAATGATGGAAATCACTCTGGGGATCCAAAACGGTGATTAATAGCCCATGTAACTGTGATTAATAGCCCATGAAACAGGCCAGAATCGACAAAAATAGCGAGTGTTGATGACCGGCACGTAAATGCACCCTAGGGTTCGTCAATGGTGGAAATCACTCCGGGGACCCAAAACGGTGATTAATAGCCCATGAAACAGGCCAGAATCGGCCAAAACTGCGAGTGTTGATGACCGGCACGTAAATGCACCCTGGGGTTCGTCAATGGTGGAAATCACTCTGGGGACCCAAAACGGTGATTAATAGCCCATGAAACAGGCCAGAATCGGCCAAAACTGCGAGTGTTGATGACCGGCACGTAAATGCACCCTGGGGTTCGTCAATGGTGGAAATCACTCTGGGGACCCAAAACGGTGATTAATAGCCCATGAAACAGGCCAGAATCGGCCAAAACTGCGAGTGTTGATGACCGGCACGTAAATGCACCCTGGGGTTCGTCAATGGTGGAAATCACTCCGGGGACCCAAAACGGTGATTAATAGCCCATGTAACGGTGATTAATAGCCCTTGAAACAGGCCAGAATCGGCCAAAACGGTGATTAATAGCCCATGTAACTATGATTAATAACCCATGAAACAGGCCAGAATCGGCCAAAATTGCGAGTGTTGATGACCGGCACGTAAATGCACCCTGGGGTTCGTCAATGGTGGAAATCACTCCGGGGACCCAAAACGGTGATTAATAGCCCATGTAACGGTGATTAATAGCCCTTGAAACAGGCCAGAATCGGCCAAAACTGCGAGTGTTGATGACCGGCACGTAAATTCACCCTGGGGTTCGTCAATGGTGGAAATCACTCCGGGGACCCAAAACGGTGATTAATAGCTCATGAAACAGGCCAGAATCGGCCAAAACTGCGAGTGTTGATAACCGGCACGTAAATGCACCCTGGGTTCTTCAATGATGGAAATCACTCTGGGGATCCAAAACGGTGATTAATAGCGCATGTAACTGTGATTAATAGCCCATGAGACAGGCCAGAATCGGCCAAAATTGCGAGTGTTGATGACCGGCACGTAAATGCACCCTGCGGTTCGTCAATGGTGGAAATCACTTCGGGGACCCAAAACAGTGATTAATAGCCCATGTAACGGTGATTAATAGCCCATGAAACAGGCTAGAATCGGCCAAAACTGCGAGTGTTGATGACCGGCACGTAAATGCACCCTGGGGTTCGTCAATCGTGGAAATCACTCCGGGGACCCAAAACGGTGATTAATAGCCCATGTAACGGTGATTAATAGCCCATGAAACAGGCAAGAATCGGCCAAAAGTGCGAGGACTGATGACCGTTACATAAATGCACCCTGGGGTTCGTCAATTGTGGAAATCACTCCGGGGACCCAAAACGGTGATTAATAGCCCATGCAACTATGATTAATAACCCATGAAACAGGCCAGAATCGGCCAAAATTGCGAGTGTTGATGACCGGCACGTAAATGCACCCTGGGGTTCGTCAATGGTGGAAATCACTCCAGGGACCTAAAACGGTGATTAATAGCCCATGAAACAGGCCTGAATCGGCCAAAAGTGCGAGGACTGATGACCGGCACATAAATGCACCCTGGGGTTCGTCAATGGTGGAAATCACTCCGGGGACCCAAAACGGTGATTAATACCCATGAAACAGGCCAGAATCGGCCAAAACTGCGAGTGTTGATGACCGGCACGTAAATGCACCCTGGGGTTCGTCAATGGTGGAAATCACTCCGGGGACCCAAAACGGTGATTAATAGCCCATGAAACAGGCCTGAATCGGCCAAAAGTGCGAGGACTGATGACCGGCACATAAATGCACCCTGGGGTTCGTCAATGGTGGAAATCACTCCGGGGACCCAAAACGGTGATTAATACCCATGAAACAGGCCAGAATCGGCCAAAATTGCGAGTGTTGATGACCGGCACGTAAATGCACCCTGGGGTTCGTCAATGGTGGAAATCACTCCGGGGACCCAAAACGGTGATTAATAGCCCATGTAACGGTGATTAATAGCCCTTGAAACAGGCCAGAATCGGCCAAAACTGCGAGTGTTGATGACCGGCACGTAAATGCACCCTGGGGTTCGTCAATGGTGGAAATCACTCTGGGGACCCAAAACGGTGATTAATAGCCCATGAAACAGGCCAGAATCGGCCAAAACTGCGAGTGTTGATGACCGGCACGTAAATGCACCATAGGGTTCGTCAATGGTGGAAATCACTCCGGGGACCCAAAACGGTGATTAATAGCCCATGAAACAGGCCAGAATCGGCCAAAAGTGCGAGGACTGCTGACCGTCACGTAAATGCACCCTGGGGTTCGTCAATTGCGGAAATCACTTCGGGGACCCAAAACGGTGATTAATAGCCCATGAAACAACCCAGAATCTGACAAAACTGCGAGTGTTGATGACCGGCACATAAATGCACCCTGGGGTTCGTCAATGGTGGAAATCACTCCGGGGACCCAAAACGGTGATTAATACCCATGAAACAGGCCAGAATCGGCCAAAACTGCGAGTGTTGATGACCGGCACGTAAATGCACCCTGGGGTTCGTGAATGGTGGAAATCACTCTGGGGACCCAAAACGGTGATTAATAGCCCATGAAACAGGCCAGAATCGGCCAAAACTGCGAGTGTTGATGACCGGCACGTAAATGCACCATAGGGTTCGTCAATGGTGGAAATCACTCCGGGGACCCAAAACGGTGATTAATAGCCCATGAAACAGGCCAGAATCGGCCAAAAGTGCGAGGACTGATGACCGTCACGTAAATGCACCCTGGGGTTCGTCAATTGCGGAAATCACTTCGGGGACCCAAAACGGTGATTAATAGCCCATGAAACAACCCAGAATCTGACAAAACTGCGAGTGTTGATGACCGGCACGTAAATGCACCCTGGGGTTCGTCAATGGTGGAAATCACTCCGGGGACCCAAAACGGTGATTAATAGCTCATGAAACAGGCCAGAATCGGCCAAAACTGCGAGTGTTGATAACCGGCACGTAAATGCACCCTGGGTTCTTCAATGATGGAAATCACTCTGGGGATCCAAAACGGTGATTAATAGCCCATGTAACTATGATTAATAGCCCATGAAACAGGCCAGAATCGGCAAAAATAGCGAGTGTTGATGACCAGCACGTAAATGCACCCTAGGGTTCGTCAATGGTGGAAATCACTCCGGGGACCCAAAACGGTGATTAATAGCCCATGAAACAGGCCAGAATCGGCCAAAACTGCGAGTGTTGATGACCGGCACATAAATGCACCCTGGGGTTCGTCAATGGTGGAAATCACTCCGGGGACCCAAAACGGTGATTAATAGCTCATGAAACAGGCCAGAATCGGCCAAAACTGCGAGTGTTGATAACCGGCACGTAAATGCACCCTGGGTTCTTCAATGATGGAAATCACTCTGGGGATCCAAAACGGTGATTAATAGCCCATGTAACTGTGATTAATAGCCCATGAGACAGGCCAGAATCGGCCAAAATTGCGAGTGTTGATGACCGGCACGTAAATGCACCCTGCGGTTCGTCAATGGTGGAAATCACTTCGGGGACCCAAAACGGTGATTAATAGCCCATGTAACGGTGATTAATAGCCCATGAAACAGGCTAGAATCGGCCAAAACTGCGAGTGTTGATGACCGGCACGTAAATGCACCCTGGGGTTCGTCAATCGTGGAAATCACTCCGGGGACCCAAAACGGTGATTAATAGCCCATGTAACGGTGATTAATAGCCCATGAAACAGGCAAGAATCGGCCAAAAGTGCGAGGACTGATGACCGTTACATAAATGCACCCTGGGGTTCGTCAATTGTGGAAATCACTCCGGGGACCCAAAACGGTGATTAATAGCCCATGCAACTATGATTAATAACCCATGAAACAGGCCAGAATCGGCCAAAATTGCGAGTGTTGATGACCGGCACGTAAATGCACCCTGGGGTTCGTCAATGGTGGAAATCACTCCAGGGACCTAAAACGGTGATTAATAGCCCATGAAACAGGCCTGAATCGGCCAAAAGTGCGAGGACTGATGACCGGCACATAAATGCACCCTGGGGTTCGTCAATGGTGGAAATCACTCCGGGGACCCAAAACGGTGATTAATACCCATGAAACAGGCCAGAATCGGCCAAAACTGCGAGTGTTGATGACCGGCACGTAAATGCACCCTGGGGTTCGTCAATGGTGGAAATCACTCCGGGGACCCAAAACGGTGATTAATAGCCCATGAAACAGGCCTGAATCGGCCAAAAGTGCGAGGACTGATGACCGGCACATAAATGCACCCTGGGGTTCGTCAATGGTGGAAATCACTCCGGGGACCCAAAACGGTGATTAATACCCATGAAACAGGCCAGAATCGGCCAAAATTGCGAGTGTTGATGACCGGCACGTAAATGCACCCTGGGGTTCGTCAATGGTGGAAATCACTCCGGGGACCCAAAACGGTGATTAATAGCCCATGTAACGGTGATTAATAGCCCTTGAAACAGGCCAGAATCGGCCAAAACTGCGAGTGTTGATGACCGGCACGTAAATGCACCCTGGGGTTCGTCAATGGTGGAAATCACTCTGGGGACCCAAAACGGTGATTAATAGCCCATGAAACAGGCCAGAATCGGCCAAAACTGCGAGTGTTGATGACCGGCACGTAAATGCACCATAGGGTTCGTCAATGGTGGAAATCACTCCGGGGACCCAAAACGGTGATTAATAGCCCATGAAACAGGCCAGAATCGGCCAAAAGTGCGAGGACTGCTGACCGTCACGTAAATGCACCCTGGGGTTCGTCAATTGCGGAAATCACTTCGGGGACCCAAAACGGTGATTAATAGCCCATGAAACAACCCAGAATCTGACAAAACTGCGAGTGTTGATGACCGGCACATAAATGCACCCTGGGGTTCGTCAATGGTGGAAATCACTCCGGGGACCCAAAACGGTGATTAATACCCATGAAACAGGCCAGAATCGGCCAAAACTGCGAGTGTTGATGACCGGCACGTAAATGCACCCTGGGGTTCGTGAATGGTGGAAATCACTCTGGGGACCCAAAACGGTGATTAATAGCCCATGAAACAGGCCAGAATCGGCCAAAACTGCGAGTGTTGATGACCGGCACGTAAATGCACCATAGGGTTCGTCAATGGTGGAAATCACTCCGGGGACCCAAAACGGTGATTAATAGCCCATGAAACAGGCCAGAATCGGCCAAAAGTGCGAGGACTGATGACCGTCACGTAAATGCACCCTGGGGTTCGTCAATTGCGGAAATCACTTCGGGGACCCAAAACGGTGATTAATAGCCCATGAAACAACCCAGAATCTGACAAAACTGCGAGTGTTGATGACCGGCACGTAAATGCACCCTGGGGTTCGTCAATGGTGGAAATCACTCCGGGGACCCAAAACGGTGATTAATAGCTCATGAAACAGGCCAGAATCGGCCAAAACTGCGAGTGTTGATAACCGGCACGTAAATGCACCCTGGGTTCTTCAATGATGGAAATCACTCTGGGGATCCAAAACGGTGATTAATAGCCCATGTAACTATGATTAATAGCCCATGAAACAGGCCAGAATCGGCAAAAATAGCGAGTGTTGATGACCAGCACGTAAATGCACCCTAGGGTTCGTCAATGGTGGAAATCACTCCGGGGACCCAAAACGGTGATTAATAGCCCATGAAACAGGCCAGAATCGGCCAAAACTGCGAGTGTTGATGACCGGCACATAAATGCACCCTGGGGTTCGTCAATGGTGGAAATCACTCCGGGGACCCAAAACGGTGATTAATAGCTCATGAAACAGGCCAGAATCGGCCAAAACTGCGAGTGTTGATAACCGGCACGTAAATGCACCCTGGGTTCTTCAATGATGGAAATCACTCTGGGGATCCAAAACGGTGATTAATAGCCCATGTAACTGTGATTAATAGCCCATGAGACAGGCCAGAATCGGCCAAAATTGCGAGTGTTGATGACCGGCACGTAAATGCACCCTGCGGTTCGTCAATGGTGGAAATCACTTCGGGGACCCAAAACGGTGATTAATAGCCCATGTAACGGTGATTAATAGCCCATGAAACAGGCTAGAATCGGCCAAAACTGCGAGTGTTGATGACCGGCACGTAAATGCACCCTGGGGTTCGTCAATCGTGGAAATCACTCCGGGGACCCAAAACGGTGATTAATAGCCCATGTAACGGTGATTAATAGCCCATGAAACAGGCAAGAATCGGCCAAAAGTGCGAGGACTGACGACCGTTACATAAATGCACCCTGGGGTTCGTCAATTGTGGAAATCACTCCGGGGACCCAAAACGGTGATTAATAGCCCATGCAACTATGATTAATAACCCATGAAACAGGCCAGAATCGGCCAAAATTGCGAGTGTTGATGACCGGCACGTAAATGCACCCTGGGGTTCGTCAATGGTGGAAATCACTCCAGGGACCTAAAACGGTGATTAATAGCCCATGAAACAGGCCTGAATCGGCCAAAAGTGCGAGGACTGATGACCGGCACATAAATGCACCCTGGGGTTCGTCAATGGTGGAAATCACTCCGGGGACCCAAAACGGTGATTAATACCCATGAAACAGGCCAGAATCGGCCAAAACTGCGAGTGTTGATGACCGGCACGTAAATGCACCCTGGGGTTCGTCAATGGTGGAAATCACTCCGGGGACCCAAAACGGTGATTAATAGCCCATGAAACAGGCCTGAATCGGCCAAAAGTGCGAGGACTGATGACCGGCACATAAATGCACCCTGGGGTTCGTCAATGGTGGAAATCACTCCGGGGACCCAAAACGGTGATTAATACCCATGAAACAGGCCAGAATCGGCCAAAATTGCGAGTGTTGATGACCGGCACGTAAATGCACCCTGGGGTTCGTCAATGGTGGAAATCACTCCGGGGACCCAAAACGGTGATTAATAGCCCATGTAACGGTGATTAATAGCCCTTGAAACAGGCCAGAATCGGCCAAAACTGCGAGTGTTGATGACCGGCACGTAAATGCACCCTGGGGTTCGTCAATGGTGGAAATCACTCTGGGGACCCAAAACGGTGATTAATAGCCCATGAAACAGGCCAGAATCGGCCAAAACTGCGAGTGTTGATGACCGGCACGTAAATGCACCATAGGGTTCGTCAATGGTGGAAATCACTCCGGGGACCCAAAACGGTGATTAATAGCCCATGAAACAGGCCAGAATCGGCCAAAAGTGCGAGGACTGCTGACCGTCACGTAAATGCACCCTGGGGTTCGTCAATTGCGGAAATCACTTCGGGGACCCAAAACGGTGATTAATAGCCATGAAACAACCCAGAATCTGACAAAACTGCGAGTGTTGATGACCGGCACATAAATGCACCCTGGGGTTCGTCAATGGTGGAAATCACTCCGGGGACCCAAAACGGTGATTAATACCCATGAAACAGGCCAGAATCGGCCAAAACTGCGAGTGTTGATGACCGGCACGTAAATGCACCCTGGGGTTCGTGAATGGTGGAAATCACTCTGGGGACCCAAAACGGTGATTAATAGCCCATGAAACAGGCCAGAATCGGCCAAAACTGCGAGTGTTGATGACCGGCACGTAAATGCACCATAGGGTTCGTCAATGGTGGAAATCACTCCGGGGACCCAAAACGGTGATTAATAGCCCATGAAACAGGCCAGAATCGGCCAAAAGTGCGAGGACTGATGACCGTCACGTAAATGCACCCTGGGGTTCGTCAATTGCGGAAATCACTTCGGGGACCCAAAACGGTGATTAATAGCCCATGAAACAACCCAGAATCTGACAAAACTGCGAGTGTTGATGACCGGCACGTAAATGCACCCTGGGGTTCGTCAATGGTGGAAATCACTCCGGGGACCCAAAACGGTGATTAATAGCTCATGAAACAGGCCAGAATCGGCCAAAACTGCGAGTGTTGATAACCGGCACGTAAATGCACCCTGGGTTCTTCAATGATGGAAATCACTCTGGGGATCCAAAACGGTGATTAATAGCCCATGTAACTATGATTAATAGCCCATGAAACAGGCCAGAATCGGCAAAAATAGCGAGTGTTGATGACCAGCACGTAAATGCACCCTAGGGTTCGTCAATGGTGGAAATCACTCCGGGGACCCAAAACGGTGATTAATAGCCCATGAAACAGGCCAGAATCGGCCAAAACTGCGAGTGTTGATGACCGGCACATAAATGCACCCTGGGGTTCGTCAATGGTGGAAATCACTCCGGGGACCCAAAACGGTGATTAATAGCTCATGAAACAGGCCAGAATCGGCCAAAACTGCGAGTGTTGATAACCGGCACGTAAATGCACCCTGGGTTCTTCAATGATGGAAATCACTCTGGGGATCCAAAACGGTGATTAATAGCCCATGTAACTGTGATTAATAGCCCATGAAACAGGCCAGAATCGGCCAAAATTGCGAGTGTTGATGACCGGCACGTAAATGCACCCTGGGGTTCGTCAATGGTGGAAATCACTTCGGGGACCCAAAACGGTGATTAATACCCATGAAACAGGCCAGAATCGGCCAAAACTGCGAGTGTTGATGACCGGCACGTAAATGCACCCTGGGGTTCGTGAATGGTGGAAATCACTCTGGGGACCCAAAACGGTGATTAATAGCCCATGAAACAGGCCAGAATCGGCCAAAACTGCGAGTGTTGATGACCGGCACGTAAATGCACCATAGGGTTCGTCAATGGTGGAAATCACTCCGGGGACCCAAAACGGTGATTAATACCCATGAAACAGGCCAGAATCGGCCAAAACTGCGAGTGTTGATGACCGGCACGTAAATGCACCCTGGGGTTCGTGAATGGTGGAAATCACTCTGGGGACCCAAAACGGTGATTAATAGCCCATGAAACAGGCCAGAATCGGCCAAAACTGCGAGTGTTGATGACCGGCACGTAAATGCACCATAGGGTTCGTCAATGGTGGAAATCACTCCGGGGACCCAAAACGGTGATTAATAGCCCATGAAACAGGCCAGAATCGGCCAAAAGTGCGAGGACTGATGACCGTCACGTAAATGCACCCTGGGGTTCGTCAATTGCGGAAATCACTTCGGGGACCCAAAACGGTGATTAATAGCCCATGAAACAACCCAGAATCTGACAAAACTGCGAGTGTTGATGACCGGCACGTAAATGCACCCTGGGGTTCGTCAATGGTGGAAATCACTCCGGGGACCCAAAACGGTGATTAATAGCTCATGAAACAGGCCAGAATCGGCCAAAACTGCGAGTGTTGATAACCGGCACGTAAATGCACCCTGGGTTCTTCAATGATGGAAATCACTCTGGGGATCCAAAACGGTGATTAATAGCCCATGTAACTATGATTAATAGCCCATGAAACAGGCCAGAATCGGCAAAAATAGCGAGTGTTGATGACCAGCACGTAAATGCACCCTAGGGTTCGTCAATGGTGGAAATCACTCCGGGGACCCAAAACGGTGATTAATAGCCCATGAAACAGGCCAGAATCGGCCAAAACTGCGAGTGTTGATGACCGGCACATAAATGCACCCTGGTGTTCGTCAATGGTGGAAATCACTCCGGGGACCCAAAACGGTGATTAATAGCTCATGAAACAGGCCAGAATCGGCCAAAACTGCGAGTGTTGATAACCGGCACGTAAATGCACCCTGGGTTCTTCAATGATGGAAATCACTCTGGGGATCCAAAACGGTGATTAATAGCCCATGTAACTGTGATTAATAGCCCATGAAACAGGCCAGAATCGGCCAAAATTGCGAGTGTTGATGACCGGCACGTAAATGCACCCTGGGGTTCGTCAATGGTGGAAATCACTTCGGGGACCCAAAACGGTGATTAATAGCCCATGAAACAGGCAAGAATCGGCCAAAAGTGCGAGGACTGATGACCGTTACATAAATGCACCCTGGGGTTCGTCAATTGTGGAAATCACTCCGGGGACCCAAAACGGTGATTAATACCCCATGTAACTATGATTAATAACCCATGAAACAGGCCAGAATCGGCCAAAATTGCGAGTGTTGATGACCGGCACGTAAATGCACCCTGGGGTTCGTCAATGGTGGAAATCACTCCGGGGACCCAAAACGGTGATTAATAGCCCATGTAACGGTGATTAATAGCCCTTGAAACAGGCCAGAATCGGCCAAAACTGCGAGTGTTGATGACCGGCACGTAAATTCACCCTGGGGTTCGTCAATGGTGGAAATCACTCCGGGGACCCAAAACGGTGATTAATAGCTCATGAAACAGGCCAGAATCGGCCAAAACTGCGAGTGTTGATAACCGGCACGTAAATGCACCCTGGGTTCTTCAATGATGGAAATCACTCTGGGGATCCAAAACGGTGATTAATAGCCCATGTAACTGTGATTAATAGCCCATGAGACAGGCCAGAATCGGCCAAAATTGCGAGTGTTGATGACCGGCACGTAAATGCACCCTGGGGTTCGTCAATGGTGGAAATCACTTCGGGGACCCAAAACGGTGATTAATAGCCCATGTAACGGTGATTAATAGCCCATGAAACAGGCTAGAATCGGCCAAAACTGCGAGTGTTGATGACCGGCACGTAAATGCACCCTGGGGTTCGTCAATCGTGGAAATCACTCCGGGGACCCAAAACGGTGATTAATAGCCCATGTAACGGTGATTAATAGCCCATGAAACAGGCAAGAATCGGCCAAAAGTGCGAGGACTGATGACCGTTACATAAATGCACCCTGGGGTTCGTCAATTGTGGAAATCACTCCGGGGACCCAAAACGGTGATTAATAGCCCATGCAACTATGATTAATAACCCATGAAACAGGCCAGAATCGGCCAAAATTCCGAGTGTTGATGACCGGCACGTAAATGCACCCTGGGGTTCGTCAATGGTGGAAATCACTCCAGGGACCCAAAACGGTGATTAATAGCCCATGAAACAGGCCTGAATCGGCCAAAAGTGCGAGGACTGATGACCGGCACATAAATGCACCCTGGGGTTCGTCAATGGTGGAAATCACTCCGGGGACCCAAAACGGTGATTAATACCCATGAAACAGGCCAGAATCGGCCAAAACTGCGAGTGTTGATGACCGGCACGTAAATGCACCCTGGGGTTCGTCAATGGTGGAAATCACTCTGGGGACCCAAAACGGTGATTAATAGCCCATGAAACAGGCCAGAATCGGCCAAAAGTGCGAGGACTGATGACCGTCACGTAAATGCACCCTGGGGTTCGTCAATTGCGGAAATCACTTCGGGGACCCAAAACGGTGATTAATAGCCCATGAAACAACCCAGAATCTGACAAAACTGCGAGTGTTGATGACCGGCACGTAAATGCACCCTAGGGTTCGTCAATGGTGGAAATCACTCCGGGGACCCAAAACGGTGATTAATAGCCCATGAAACAGGCCAGAATCGGCCAAAACTGCGAGTGTTGATGACCGGCACGTAAATGCACCCTGGGGTTCGTCAATCGTGGAAATCACTCCGGGGACCCAAAACGGTGATTAATAGCCCATGAAACAACCCAGAATCTGACAAAACTGCGAGTGTTGATGACCGGCACGTAAATGCACCCTGGGGTTCGTCAATGGTGGAAATCACTCCAGGGACCCAAAACGGTGATTAATAGCCCATGAAACAGGCCTGAATCGGCCAAAAGTGCGAGGACTGATGACCGGCACATAAATGCACCCTGGGGTTCGTCAATGGTGGAAATCACTCCGGGGACCCAAAACGGTGATTAATACCCATGAAACAGGCCAGAATCGGCCAAAACTGCGAGTGTTGATGACCGGCACGTAAATGCACCCTAGGGTTCGTCAATGGTGGAAATCACTCTGGGGACCCAAAACGGTGATTAATAGCCCATGAAACAGGCCAGAATCGGCCAAAACTGCGAGTGTTGATGACCGGCACGTAAATGCACCATAGGGTTCGTCAATGGTGGAAATCACTCCGGGGACCCAAAACGGTGATTGCCCATGAAACAGGCCAGAATCGGCCAAAAGTGCGAGGACTGATGACCGTCACGTAAATGCACCCTGGGGTTCGTCAATTGCGGAAATCACTTCGGGGACCCAAAACGGTGATTAATAGCCCATGAAACAGGCCTGAATCGGCCAAAAGTGCGAGGACTGATGACCGGCACATAAATGCACCCTGGGGTTCGTCAATGGTGGAAATCACTCCGGGGACCCAAAACGGTGATTAATACCCATGAAACAGGCCAGAATCGGCCAAAACTGCGAGTGTTGATGACCGGCACGTAAATGCACCATAGGGTTCGTCAATGGTGGAAATCACTCCGGGGACCCAAAACGGTGATTGCCCATGAAACAGGCCAGAATCGGCCAAAAGTGCGAGGACTGATGACCGTCACGTAAATGCACCCTGGGGTTCGTCAATTGCGGAAATCACTTCGGGGACCCAAAACGGTGATTAATAGCCCATGAAACAACCCAGAATCTGACAAAACTGCGAGTGTTGATGACCGGCACGTAAATGCACCCTGGGGTTCGTCAATGGTGGAAATCACTCCGGGGACCCAAAACGGTGATTAATAGCTCATGAAACAGGCCAGAATCGGCCAAAACTGCGAGTGTTGATAACCGGCACGTAAATGCACCCTAGGGTTCGTCAATGGTGGAAATCACTCCGGGGACCCAAAACGGTGATTAATAGCCCATGAAACAGGCCAGAATCGGCCAAAACTGCGAGTGTTGATGACCGGCACGTAAATGCACCATAGGGTTCGTCAATGGTGGAAATCACTCCGGGGACCCAAAACGGTGATTAATAGCCCATGAAACAGGCCAGAATCGGCCAAAAGTGCGAGTGTTGATGACCGGCACGTAAATGCACCATAGGGTTCGTCAATGGTGGAAATCACTCCGGGGACCCAAAACGGTGATTAATAGCCCATGAAACAGGCCAGAATCGGCCAAAAGTGCGAGGACTGATGACCGTCACGTAAATGCACCCTGGGGTTCGTCAATTGCGGAAATCACTTCGGGGACCCAAAACGGTGATTAATAGCCCATGAAACAACCCAGAATCTGACAAAACTGCGAGTGTTGATGACCGGCACGTAAATGCACCCTGGGGTTCGTCAATGGTGGAAATCACTCCGGGGACCCAAAACGGTGATTAATAGCTCATGAAACAGGCCAGAATCGGCCAAAACTGCGAGTGTTGATAACCGGCACGTAAATGCACCCTGGGTTCTTCAATGATGGAAATCACTCTGGGGATCCAAAACGGTGATTAATAGCCCATGTAACTATGATTAATAGCCCATGAAACAGGACAGAATCGGCAAAAATAGCGAGTGTTGATGACCGGCACGTAAATGCACCCTAGGGTTCGTCAATGGTGGAAATCACTCCGGGGACCCAAAACGGTGATTAATAGCCCATGAAACGGGCCAGAATCGGCCAAAACTGCGAGTGTTGATGACCGGCACATAAATGCACCCTGGGGTTCATCAATGGTGGAAATCACTCCGGGGACCCAAAACGGTGATTAATAGCCCATGAAACAGGCCAGAATCGGCCAAAACTGCGAGTGTTGATGACCGGCACATAAATGCACCCTGGGGTTCGTCAATGGTGGAAATCACTCCGGGGACCCAAAACGGTGATTAATAGCCCATGAAACAGGCCAGAATCGGCCAAAACTGCGAGTGTTGATGACCGTCACGTAAATGCACCCTGGGGTTCGTCAATGGTGGAAATCACTCCGGGGACCCAAAACGGTGATTAATACCCATGAAACAGGCCAGAATCGGCCAAAACTGCGAGTGTTGATGACCGGCACGTAAATGCACCCTGGGGTTCGTCAATGGTGGAAATCACTCCGGGGACCCAAAACGGTGATTAATACCCATGAAACAGGCCAGAATCGGCCAAAACTGCGAGTGTTGATGACCGGCACGTAAATGCACCCTGGGGTTCGTCAATGGTGGAAATCACTCTGGGGACCCAAAACGGTGATTAATAGCCCATGAAACAGGCCAGAATCGGCCAAAACTGCGAGTGTTGATGACCGGCACGTAAATGCACCATAGGGTTCGTCAATGGTGGAAATCACTCCGGGGACCCAAAACGGTGATTAATAGCCCATGAAACAGGCCAGAATCGGCCAAAAGTGCGAGGACTGATGACCGTCACGTAAATGCACCCTGGGGTTCGTCAATTGCGGAAATCACTTCGGGGACCCAAAACGGTGATTAATAGCCCATGTAACTATGATTAATAACCCATGAAACAGGCCAGAATCGGCCAAAATTGCGAGTGTTGATGACCGGCACGTAAATGCACCCTGGGGTTCGTCAATGGTGGAAATCACTCCAGGGACCCAAAACGGTGATTAATAGCCCATGAAACAGGCCTGAATCGGCCAAAAGTGCGAGGACTGATGACCGGCACATAAATGCACCCTGGGGTTCGTCAATGGTGGAAATCACTCCGGGGACCCAAAACGGTGATTAATACCCATGAAACAGGCCAGAATCGGCCAAAACTGCGAGTGTTGATGACCGGCACGTAAATGCACCCTGGGGTTCGTCAATGGTGGAAATCACTCTGGGGACCCAAAACGGTGATTAATAGCCCATGAAACAGGCCAGAATCGGCCAAAAGTGCGAGGACTGATGACCGTCACGTAAATGCACCCTGGGGTTCGTCAATTGCGGAAATCACTTCGGGGACCCAAAACGGTGATTAATAGCCCATGAAACAACCCAGAATCTGACAAAACTGCGAGTGTTGATGACCGGCACGTAAATGCACCCTAGGGTTCGTCAATGGTGGAAATCACTCCGGGGACCCAAAACGGTGATTAATAGCCCATGAAACAGGCCAGAATCGGCCAAAACTGCGAGTGTTGATGACCGGCACGTAAATGCACCCTGGGGTTCGTCAATCGTGGAAATCACTCCGGGGACCCAAAACGGTGATTAATAGCTCATGAAACAGGCCAGAATCGGCCAAAACTGCGAGTGTTGATAACCGGCACGTAAATGCACCCTAGGGTTCGTCAATGGTGGAAATCACTCCGGGGACCCAAAACGGTGATTAATAGCCCATGAAACAGGCCAGAATCGGCCAAAACTGCGAGTGTTGATGACCGGCACGTAAATGCACCATAGGGTTCGTCAATGGTGGAAATCACTCCGGGGACCCAAAACGGTGATTAATAGCCCATGAAACAGGCCAGAATCGGCCAAAAGTGCGAGTGTTGATGACCGGCACGTAAATGCACCATAGGGTTCGTCAATGGTGGAAATCACTCCGGGGACCCAAAACGGTGATTAATAGCCCATGAAACAGGCCAGAATCGGCCAAAAGTGCGAGGACTGATGACCGTCACGTAAATGCACCCTGGGGTTCGTCAATTGCGGAAATCACTTCGGGGACCCAAAACGGTGATTAATAGCCCATGAAACAACCCAGAATCTGACAAAACTGCGAGTGTTGATGACCGGCACGTAAATGCACCCTGGGGTTCGTCAATGGTGGAAATCACTCCGGGGACCCAAAACGGTGATTAATAGCTCATGAAACAGGCCAGAATCGGCCAAAACTGCGAGTGTTGATAACCGGCACGTAAATGCACCCTGGGTTCTTCAATGATGGAAATCACTCTGGGGATCCAAAACGGTGATTAATAGCCCATGTAACTATGATTAATAGCCCATGAAACAGGACAGAATCGGCAAAAATAGCGAGTGTTGATGACCGGCACGTAAATGCACCCTAGGGTTCGTCAATGGTGGAAATCACTCCGGGGACCCAAAACGGTGATTAATAGCCCATGAAACGGGCCAGAATCGGCCAAAACTGCGAGTGTTGATGACCGGCACATAAATGCACCCTGGGGTTCATCAATGGTGGAAATCACTCCGGGGACCCAAAACGGTGATTAATAGCCCATGAAACAGGCCAGAATCGGCCAAAACTGCGAGTGTTGATGACCGGCACATAAATGCACCCTGGGGTTCGTCAATGGTGGAAATCACTCCGGGGACCCAAAACGGTGATTAATAGCCCATGAAACAGGCCAGAATCGGCCAAAACTGCGAGTGTTGATGACCGTCACGTAAATGCACCCTGGGGTTCGTCAATTGCGGAAATCACTTCGGGGACCCAAAACGGTGATTAATAGCCCATGAAACAACCCAGAATCTGACAAAACTGCGAGTGTTGATGACCGGCACATAAATGCACCCTGGGGTTCGTCAATGGTGGAAATCACTCCGGGGACCCAAAACGGTGATTAATACCCATGAAACAGGCCAGAATCGGCCAAAACTGCGAGTGTTGATGACCGGCACGTAAATGCACCCTGGGGTTCGTCAATGGTGGAAATCACTCCGGGGACCCAAAACGGTGATTAATACCCATGAAACAGGCCAGAATCGGCCAAAACTGCGAGTGTTGATGACCGGCACGTAAATGCACCCTGGGGTTCGTCAATGGTGGAAATCACTCTGGGGACCCAAAACGGTGATTAATAGCCCATGAAACAGGCCAGAATCGGCCAAAACTGCGAGTGTTGATGACCGGCACGTAAATGCACCATAGGGTTCGTCAATGGTGGAAATCACTCCGGGGACCCAAAACGGTGATTAATAGCCCATGAAACAGGCCAGAATCGGCCAAAAGTGCGAGGACTGATGACCGTCACGTAAATGCACCCTGGGGTTCGTCAATTGCGGAAATCACTTCGGGGACCCAAAACGGTGATTAATAGCCCATGAAACAACCCAGAATCTGACAAAACTGCGAGTGTTGATGACCGGCACATAAATGCACCCTGGGGTTCGTCAATGGTGGAAATCACTCCGGGGACCCAAAACGGTGATTAATACCCATGAAACAGGCCAGAATCGGCCAAAACTGCGAGTGTTGATGACCGGCACGTAAATGCACCCTGGGGTTCGTCAATGGTGGAAATCACTCTGGGGACCCAAAACGGTGATTAATAGCCCATGAAACAGGCCAGTATCGGCCAAAACTGCGAGTGTTGATGACCGGCACGTAAATGCACCATAGGGTTCGTCAATGGTGGAAATCACTCCGGGGACCCAAAACGGTGATTAATAGCCCATGAAACAGGCCAGAATCGGCCAAAAGTGCGAGGATTGATGACCGTCACGTAAATACACCCTGGGGTTCGTCAATTGCGGAAATCACTTCGGGGACCCAAAACGGTGATTAATAGCCCATGAAACAACCCAGAATCTGACAAAACTGCGAGTGTTGATGACCGGCACGTAAATGCACCCTGGGGTTCGTCAATGGTGGAAATCACTCCGGGGACCCAAAACGGTGATTAATAGCTCATGAAACAGGCCAGAATCGGCCAAAACTGCGAGTGTTGATAACCGGCACGTAAATGCACCCTGGGTTCTTCAATGATGGAAATCACTCTGGGGATCCAAAACGGTGATTAATAGCCCATGTAACTATGATTAATAGCCCATGAAACAGGCCAGAATCGGCAAAAATAGCGAGTGTTGATGACCGGCACGTAAATGCACCCTAGGGTTCGTCAATGGTGGAAATCACTCCGGGGACCCAAAACGGTGATTAATAGCCCATGAAACAGGCCAGAATCGGCCAAAACTGCGAGTGTTGATGACCGGCACATAAATGCACCCTGGGGTTCGTCAATGGTGGAAATCACTCCGGGGACCCAAAACGGTGATTAATAGCTCATGAAACAGGCCAGAATCGGCCAAAACTGCGAGTGTTGATAACCGGCACGTAAATGCACCCTGGGTTCTTCAATGATGGAAATCACTTCGGGGACCCAAAACGGTGATTAATAGCCCATGAAACAACCCAGAATCTGACAAAACTGCGAGTGTTGATGACCGGCACGTAAATGCACCCTAGGGTTCGTCAATGGTGGAAATCACTCCGGGGACCCAAAACGGTGATTAATAGCCCATGAAACAGGCCAGAATCGGCCAAAACTGCGAGTGTTGATGACCGGCACGTAAATGCACCCTGGGGTTCGTCAATATTGGAAATCACTCCGGGGACCCAAAACGGTGATTAATAGCCCATGTAACGGTGATTAATAGCCCATGAAACAGGCAAGAATCGGCCAAAAGTGCGAGGACTGATGACCGTTACATAAATGCACCCTGGGGTTCGTCAATTGTGGAAATCACTCCGGGGACCCAAAACGGTGATTAATAGCCCATGCAACTATGATTAATAACCCATGAAACAGGCCAGAATCGGCCAAAATTCCGAGTGTTGATGACCGGCACGTAAATGCACCCTGGGGTTCGTCAATGGTGGAAATCACTCCAGGGACCCAAAACGGTGATTAATAGCCCATGAAACAGGCCTGAATCGGCCAAAAGTGCGAGGACTGATGACCGGCACATAAATGCACCCTGGGGTTCGTCAATGGTGGAAATCACTCCGGGGACCCAAAACGGTGATTAATACCCATGAAACAGGCCAGAATCGGCCAAAACTGCGAGTGTTGATGACCGGCACGGAAATGCACCCTGGGGTTCGTCAATGGTGGAAATCACTCTGGGGACCCAAAACGGTGATTAATAGCCCATGAAACAGGCCAGAATCGGCCAAAACTGCGAGTGTTGATGACCGGCACGTAAATGCACCATAGGGTTCGTCAATGGTGGAAATCACTCCGGGGACCCAAAACGGTGATTGCCCATGAAACAGGCCAGAATCGGCCAAAAGTGCGAGGACTGATGACCGTCACGTAAATGCACCCTGGGGTTCGTCAATTGCGGAAATCACTTCGGGGACCCAAAACGATGATTAATAGCCCATGAAACAACCCAGAATCTGACAAAACTGCGAGTGTTGATGACCGGCACGTAAATGCACCCTGGGGTTCGTCAATGGTGGAAATCACTCCGGGGACCCAAAACGGTGATTAATAGCTCATGAAACAGGCCAGAATCGGCCAAAACTGCGAGTGTTGATAACCGGCACGTAAATGCACCCTGGGTTCTTCAATGATGGAAATCACTCTGGGGATCCAAAACGGTGATTAATAGCCCATGTAACTATGATTAATAGCCCATGAAACAGGACAGAATCGGCAAAAATAGCGAGTGTTGATGACCGGCACGTAAATGCACCCTAGGGTTCGTCAATGGTGGAAATCACTCCGGGGACCCAAAACGGTGATTAATAGCCCATGAAACGGGCCAGAATCGGCCAAAACTGCGAGTGTTGATGACCGGCACATAAATGCACCCTGGGGTTCATCAATGGTGGAAATCACTCCGGGGACCCAAAACGGTGATTAATAGCCCATGAAACAGGCCAGAATCGGCCAAAACTGCGAGTGTTGATGACCGGCACATAAATGCACCCTGGGGTTCGTCAATGGTGGAAATCACTCCGGGGACCCAAAACGGTGATTAATAGCCCATGAAACAGGCCAGAATCGGCCAAAAGTGCGAGGACTGATGACCGTCACGTAAATGCACCCTGGGGTTCGTCAATTGCGGAAATCACTTCGGGGACCCAAAACGGTGATTAATAGCCCATGAAACAACCCAGAATCTGACAAAACTGCGAGTGTTGATGACCGGCACGTAAATGCACCCTGGGGTTCGTCAATGGTGGAAATCACTCCGGGGACCCAAAACGGTGATTAATAGCTCATGAAACAGGCCAGAATCGGCCAAAACTGCGAGTGTTGATAACCGGCACGTAAATGCACCCTGGGTTCTTCAATGATGGAAATCACTCTGGGGATCCAAAACGGTGATTAATAGCCCATGTAACTATGATTAATAGCCCATGAAACAGGCCAGAATCGGCAAAAATAGCGAGTGTTGATGACCGGCACGTAAATGCACCCTAGGGTTCGTCAATGGTGGAAATCACTCCGGGGACCCAAAACGGTGATTAATAGCCCATGAAACAGGCCAGAATCGGCCAAAACTGCGAGTGTTGATGACCGGCACATAAATGCACCCTGGGGTTCGTCAATGGTGGAAATCACTCCGGGGACCCAAAACGGTGATTAATAGCCCATGAAACAGGCCAGAATCGGCCAAAACTGCGAGTGTTGATGACCGTCACGTAAATGCACCCTGGGGTTCGTCAATTGCGGAAATCACTTCGGGGACCCAAAACGGTGATTAATAGCCCATGAAACAACCCAGAATCTGACAAAACTGCGAGTGTTGATGACCGGCACATAAATGCACCCTGGGGTTCGTCAATGGTGGAAATCACTCCGGGGACCCAAAACGGTGATTAATACCCATGAAACAGGCCAGAATCGGCCAAAACTGCGAGTGTTGATGACCGGCACGTAAATGCACCCTGGGGTTCGTCAATGGTGGAAATCACTCCGGGGACCCAAAACGGTGATTAATACCCATGAAACAGGCCAGAATCGGCCAAAACTGCGAGTGTTGATGACCGGCACGTAAATGCACCCTGGGGTTCGTCAATGGTGGAAATCACTCTGGGGACCCAAAACGGTGATTAATAGCCCATGAAACAGGCCAGAATCGGCCAAAACTGCGAGTGTTGATGACCGGCACGTAAATGCACCATAGGGTTCGTCAATGGTGGAAATCACTCCGGGGACCCAAAACGGTGATTAATAGCCCATGAAACAGGCCAGAATCGGCCAAAAGTGCGAGGACTGATGACCGTCACGTAAATGCACCCTGGGGTTCGTCAATTGCGGAAATCACTTCGGGGACCCAAAACGGTGATTAATAGCCCATGAAACAACCCAGAATCTGACAAAACTGCGAGTGTTGATGACCGGCACATAAATGCACCCTGGGGTTCGTCAATGGTGGAAATCACTCCGGGGACCCAAAACGGTGATTAATACCCATGAAACAGGCCAGAATCGGCCAAAACTGCGAGTGTTGATGACCGGCACGTAAATGCACCCTGGGGTTCGTCAATGGTGGAAATCACTCTGGGGACCCAAAACGGTGATTAATAGCCCATGAAACAGGCCAGTATCGGCCAAAACTGCGAGTGTTGATGACCGGCACGTAAATGCACCATAGGGTTCGTCAATGGTGGAAATCACTCCGGGGACCCAAAACGGTGATTAATAGCCCATGAAACAGGCCAGAATCGGCCAAAAGTGCGAGGACTGATGACCGTCACGTAAATGCACCCTGGGGTTCGTCAATTGCGGAAATCACTTCGGGGACCCAAAACGGTGATTAATAGCCCATGAAACAACCCAGAATCTGACAAAACTGCGAGTGTTGATGACCGGCACGTAAATGCACCCTGGGGTTCGTCAATGGTGGAAATCACTCCGGGGACCCAAAACGGTGATTAATAGCTCATGAAACAGGCCAGAATCGGCCAAAACTGCGAGTGTTGATAACCGGCACGTAAATGCACCCTGGGTTCTTCAATGATGGAAATCACTCTGGGGATCCAAAACGGTGATTAATAGCCCATGTAACTATGATTAATAGCCCATGAAACAGGCCAGAATCGGCAAAAATAGCGAGTGTTGATGACCGGCACGTAAATGCACCCTAGGGTTCGTCAATGGTGGAAATCACTCCGGGGACCCAAAACGGTGATTAATAGCCCATGAAACAGGCCAGAATCGGCCAAAACTGCGAGTGTTGATGACCGGCACATAAATGCACCCTGGGGTTCGTCAATGGTGGAAATCACTCCGGGGACCCAAAACGGTGATTAATAGCTCATGAAACAGGCCAGAATCGGCCAAAACTGCGAGTGTTGATAACCGGCACGTAAATGCACCCTGGGTTCTTCAATGATGGAAATCACTCTGGGGATCCAAAACGGTGATTAATAGCCCATGTAACTATGATTAATAGCCCATGAAACAGGCCAGAATCGGCAAAAATAGCGAGTGTTGATGACCGGCACGTAAATGCACCCTAGGGTTCGTCAATGGTGGAAATCACTCCGGGGACCCAAAACGGTGATTAATAGCCCATGAAACAGGCCAGAATCGGCCAAAACTGCGAGTGTTGATGACCGGCACATAAATGCACCCTGGGGTTCGTCAATGGTGGAAATCACTCCGGGGACCCAAAACGGTGATTAATAGCTCATGAAACAGGCCAGAATCGGCCAAAACTGCGAGTGTTGATAACCGGCACGTAAATGCACCCTGGGTTCTTCAATGATGGAAATCACTTCGGGGACCCAAAACGGTGATTAATAGCCCATGAAACAACCCAGAATCTGACAAAACTGCGAGTGTTGATGACCGGCACGTAAATGCACCCTAGGGTTCGTCAATGGTGGAAATCACTCCGGGGACCCAAAACGGTGATTAATAGCCCATGAAACAGGCCAGAATCGGCCAAAACTGCGAGTGTTGATGACCGGCACGTAAATGCACCCTGGGGTTCGTCAATCGTGGAAATCACTCCGGGGACCCAAAACGGTGATTAATAGCCCATGTAACGGTGATTAATAGCCCATGAAACAGGCAAGAATCGGCCAAAAGTGCGAGGACTGATGACCGTTACATAAATGCACCCTGGGGTTCGTCAATTGTGGAAATCACTCCGGGGACCCAAAACGGTGATTAATAGCCCATGCAACTATGATTAATAACCCATGAAACAGGCCAGAATCGGCCAAAATTCCGAGTGTTGATGACCGGCACGTAAATGCACCCTGGGGTTCGTCAATGGTGGAAATCACTCCAGGGACCCAAAACGGTGATTAATAGCCCATGAAACAGGCCTGAATCGGCCAAAAGTGCGAGGACTGATGACCGGCACATAAATGCACCCTGGGGTTCGTCAATGGTGGAAATCACTCCGGGGACCCAAAACGGTGATTAATACCCATGAAACAGGCCAGAATCGGCCAAAACTGCGAGTGTTGATGACCGGCACGGAAATGCACCCTGGGGTTCGTCAATGGTGGAAATCACTCTGGGGACCCAAAACGGTGATTAATAGCCCATGAAACAGGCCAGAATCGGCCAAAACTGCGAGTGTTGATGACCGGCACGTAAATGCACCATAGGGTTCGTCAATGGTGGAAATCACTCCGGGGACCCAAAACGGTGATTAATAGCCCATGAAACAGGCCAGAATCGGCCAAAACTGCGAGTGTTGATGACCGTCACGTAAATGCACCCTGGGGTTCGTCAATTGCGGAAATCACTTCGGGGACCCAAAACGGTGATTAATAGCCCATGAAACAACCCAGAATCTGACAAAACTGCGAGTGTTGATGACCGGCACATAAATGCACCCTGGGGTTCGTCAATGGTGGAAATCACTCCGGGGACCCAAAACGGTGATTAATACCCATGAAACAGGCCAGAATCGGCCAAAACTGCGAGTGTTGATGACCGGCACGTAAATGCACCCTGGGGTTCGTCAATGGTGGAAATCACTCCGGGGACCCAAAACGGTGATTAATACCCATGAAACAGGCCAGAATCGGCCAAAACTGCGAGTGTTGATGACCGGCACGTAAATGCACCCTGGGGTTCGTCAATGGTGGAAATCACTCTGGGGACCCAAAACGGTGATTAATAGCCCATGAAACAGGCCAGAATCGGCCAAAACTGCGAGTGTTGATGACCGGCACGTAAATGCACCATAGGGTTCGTCAATGGTGGAAATCACTCCGGGGACCCAAAACGGTGATTAATAGCCCATGAAACAGGCCAGAATCGGCCAAAAGTGCGAGGACTGATGACCGTCACGTAAATGCACCCTGGGGTTCGTCAATTGCGGAAATCACTTCGGGGACCCAAAACGGTGATTAATAGCCCATGTAACTATGATTAATAACCCATGAAACAGGCCAGAATCGGCCAAAATTGCGAGTGTTGATGACCGGCACGTAAATGCACCCTGGGGTTCGTCAATGGTGGAAATCACAACAGGGACCCAAAACGGTGATTAATAGCCCATGAAACAGGCCTGAATCGGCCAAAAGTGCGAGGACTGATGACCGGCACATAAATGCACCCTGGGGTTCGTCAATGGTGGAAATCACTCCGGGGACCCAAAACGGTGATTAATACCCATGAAACAGGCCAGAATCGGCCAAAACTGCGAGTGTTGATGACCGGCACGTAAATGCACCCTGGGGTTCGTCAATGGTGGAAATCACTCTGGGGACCCAAAACGGTGATTAATAGCCCATGAAACAGGCCAGAATCGGCCAAAAGTGCGAGGACTGATGACCGTCATGTAAATGCACCCTGGGGTTCGTCAATTGCGGAAATCACTTCGGGGACCCAAAACGGTGATTAATAGCCCATGAAACAACCCAGAATCTGACAAAACTGCGAGTGTTGATGACCGGCACGTAAATGCACCCTAGGGTTCGTCAATGGTGGAAATCACTCCGGGGACCCAAAACGGTGATTAATAGCCCATGAAACAGGCCAGAATCGGCCAAAACTGCGAGTGTTGATGACCGGCACGTAAATGCACCCTGGGGTTCGTCAATCGTGGAAATCACTCCGGGGACCCAAAACGGTGATTAATAGCCCATGTAACGGTGATTAATAGCCCATGAAACAGGCAAGAATCGGCCAAAAGTGCGAGGACTGATGACCGTTACATAAATGCACCCTGGGGTTCGTCAATTGTGGAAATCACTCCGGGGACCCAAAACGGTGATTAATAGCCCATGCAACTATGATTAATAACCCATGAAACAGGCCAGAATCGGCCAAAATTCCGAGTGTTGATGACCGGCACGTAAATGCACCCTGGGGTTCGTCAATGGTGGAAATCACTCCAGGGACCCAAAACGGTGATTAATAGCCCATGAAACAGGCCTGAATCGGCCAAAAGTGCGAGGACTGATGACCGGCACATAAATGCACCCTGGGGTTCGTCAATGGTGGAAATCACTCCGGGGACCCAAAACGGTGATTAATACCCATGAAACAGGCCAGAATCGGCCAAAACTGCGAGTGTTGATGACCGGCACGTAAATGCACCCTGGGGTTCGTCAATGGTGGAAATCACTCTGGGGACCCAAAACGGTGATTAATAGCCCATGAAACAGGCCAGAATCGGCCAAAACTGCGAGTGTTGATGACCGGCACGTAAATGCACCATAGGGTTCGTCAATGGTGGAAATCACTCCGGGGACCCAAAACGGTGATTGCCCATGAAACAGGCCAGAATCGGCCAAAAGTGCGAGGACTGATGACCGTCACGTAAATGCACCCTGGGGTTCGTCAATTGCGGAAATCACTTCGGGGACCCAAAACGGTGATTAATAGCCCATGAAACAACCCAGAATCTGACAAAACTGCGAGTGTTGATGACCGGCACGTAAATGCACCCTGGGGTTCGTCAATGGTGGAAATCACTCCGGGGACCCAAAACGGTGATTAATAGCTCATGAAACAGGCCAGAATCGGCCAAAACTGCGAGTGTTGATAACCGGCACGTAAATGCACCCTAGGGTTCGTCAATGGTGGAAATCACTCCGGGGACCCAAAACGGTGATTAATAGCCCATGAAACAGGCCAGAATCGGCCAAAACTGCGAGTGTTGATGACCGGCACGTAAATGCACCATAGGGTTCGTCAATGGTGGAAATCACTCCGGGGACCCAAAACGGTGATTAATAGCCCATGAAACAGGCCAGAATCGGCCAAAAGTGCGAGTGTTGATGACCGGCACGTAAATGCACCATAGGGTTCGTCAATGGTGGAAATCACTCCGGGGACCCAAAACGGTGATTAATAGCCCATGAAACAGGCCAGAATCGGCCAAAAGTGCGAGGACTGATGACCGTCACGTAAATGCACCCTGGGGTTCGTCAATTGCGGAAATCACTTCGGGGACCCAAAACGGTGATTAATAGCCCATGAAACAACCCAGAATCTGACAAAATTGCGAGTGTTGATGACCGGCACGTAAATGCACCCTGGGGTTCGTCAATGGTGGAAATCACTCCGGGGACCCAAAACGGTGATTAATAGCTCATGAAACAGGCCAGAATCGGCCAAAACTGCGAGTGTTGATAACCGGCACGTAAATGCACCCTGGGTTCTTCAATGATGGAAATCACTCTGGGGATCCAAAACGGTGATTAATAGCCCATGTAACTATGATTAATAGCCCATGAAACAGGACAGAATCGGCAAAAATAGCGAGTGTTGATGACCGGCACGTAAATGCACCCTAGGGTTCGTCAATGGTGGAAATCACTCCGGGGACCCAAAACGGTGATTAATAGCCCATGAAACGGGCCAGAATCGGCCAAAACTGCGAGTGTTGATGACCGGCACATAAATGCACCCTGGGGTTCATCAATGGTGGAAATCACTCCGGGGACCCAAAACGGTGATTAATAACCCATGAAACAGGCCAGAATCGGCCAAAACTGCGAGTGTTGATGACCGGCACATAAATGCACCCTGGGGTTCGTCAATGGTGGAAATCACTCCGGGGACCCAAAACGGTGATTAATAGCCCATGAAACAGGCCAGAATCGGCCAAAACTGCGAGTGTTGATGACCGTCACGTAAATGCACCCTGGGGTTCGTCAATTGCGGAAATCACTTCGGGGACCCAAAACGGTGATTAATAGCCCATGAAACAACCCAGAATCTGACAAAACTGCGAGTGTTGATGACCGGCACATAAATGCACCCTGGGGTTCGTCAATGGTGGAAATCACTCCGGGGACCCAAAACGGTGATTAATACCCATGAAACAGGCCAGAATCGGCCAAAACTGCGAGTGTTGATGACCGGCACGTAAATGCACCCTGGGGTTCGTCAATGGTGGAAATCACTCCGGGGACCCAAAACGGTGATTAATACCCATGAAACAGGCCAGAATCGGCCAAAACTGCGAGTGTTGATGACCGGCACGTAAATGCACCCTGGGGTTCGTCAATGGTGGAAATCACTCTGGGGACCCAAAACGGTGATTAATAGCCCATGAAACAGGCCAGAATCGGCCAAAACTGCGAGTGTTGATGACCGGCACGTAAATGCACCATAGGGTTCGTCAATGGTGGAAATCACTCCGGGGACCCAAAACGGTGATTAATAGCCCATGAAACAGGCCAGAATCGGCCAAAAGTGCGAGGACTGATGACCGTCACGTAAATGCACCCTGGGGTTCGTCAATTGCGGAAATCACTTCGGGGACCCAAAACGGTGATTAATAGCCCATGAAACAACCCAGAATCTGACAAAACTGCGAGTGTTGATGACCGGCACATAAATGCACCCTGGGGTTCGTCAATGGTGGAAATCACTCCGGGGACCCAAAACGGTGATTAATACCCATGAAACAGGCCAGAATCGGCCAAAACTGCGAGTGTTGATGACCGGCACGTAAATGCACCCTGGGGTTCGTCAATGGTGGAAATCACTCTGGGGACCCAAAACGGTGATTAATAGCCCATGAAACAGGCCAGTATCGGCCAAAACTGCGAGTGTTGATGACCGGCACGTAAATGCACCATAGGGTTCGTCAATGGTGGAAATCACTCCGGGGACCCAAAACGGTGATTAATAGCCCATGAAACAGGCCAGAATCGGCCAAAAGTGCGAGGACTGATGACCGTCACGTAAATGCACCCTGGGGTTCGTCAATTGCGGAAATCACTTCGGGGACCCAAAACGGTGATTAATAGCCCATGAAACAACCCAGAATCTGACAAAACTGCGAGTGTTGATGACCGGCACGTAAATGCACCCTGGGGTTCGTCAATGGTGGAAATCACTCCGGGGACCCAAAACGGTGATTAATAGCTCATGAAACAGGCCAGAATCGGCCAAAACTGCGAGTGTTGATAACCGGCACGTAAATGCACCCTGGGTTCTTCAATGATGGAAATCACTCTGGGGATCCAAAACGGTGATTAATAGCCCATGTAACTATGATTAATAGCCCATGAAACAGGCCAGAATCGGCAAAAATAGCGAGTGTTGATGACCGGCACGTAAATGCACCCTAGGGTTCGTCAATGGTGGAAATCACTCCGGGGACCGAAAACGGTGATTAATAGCCCATGAAACAGGCCAGAATCGGCCAAAACTGCGAGTGTTGATGACCGGCACATAAATGCACCCTGGGGTTCGTCAATGGTGGAAATCACTCCGGGGACCCAAAACGGTGATTAATAGCTCATGAAACAGGCCAGAATCGGCCAAAACTGCGAGTGTTGATAACCGGCACGTAAATGCACCCTGGGTTCTTCAATGATGGAAATCACTTCGGGGACCCAAAACGGTGATTAATAGCCCATGAAACAACCCAGAATCTGACAAAACTGCGAGTGTTGATGACCGGCACGTAAATGCACCCTAGGGTTCGTCAATGGTGGAAATCACTCCGGGGACCCAAAACGGTGATTAATAGCCCATGAAACAGGCCAGAATCAGCCAAAACTGCGAGTGTTGATGACCGGCACGTAAATGCACCCTGGGGTTCGTCAATATTGGAAATCACTCCGGGGACCCAAAACGGTGATTAATAGCCCATGTAACGGTGATTAATAGCCCATGAAACAGGCAAGAATCGGCCAAAAGTGCGAGGACTGATGACCGTTACATAAATGCACCCTGGGGTTCGTCAATTGTGGAAATCACTCCGGGGACCCAAAACGGTGATTAATAGCCCATGCAACTATGATTAATAACCCATGAAACAGGCCAGAATCGGCCAAAATTCCGAGTGTTGATGACCGGCACGTAAATGCACCCTGGGGTTCGTCAATGGTGGAAATCACTCCAGGGACCCAAAACGGTGATTAATAGCCCATGAAACAGGCCTGAATCGGCCAAAAGTGCGAGGACTGATGACCGGCACATAAATGCACCCTGGGGTTCGTCAATGGTGGAAATCACTCCGGGGACCCAAAACGGTGATTAATACCCATGAAACAGGCCAGAATCGGCCAAAACTGCGAGTGTTGATGACCGGCACGGAAATGCACCCTGGGGTTCGTCAATGGTGGAAATCACTCTGGGGACCCAAAACGGTGATTAATAGCCCATGAAACAGGCCAGAATCGGCCAAAACTGCGAGTGTTGATGACCGGCACGTAAATGCACCATAGGGTTCGTCAATGGTGGAAATCACTCCGGGGACCCAAAACGGTGATTGCCCATGAAACAGGCCAGAATCGGCCAAAAGTGCGAGGACTGATGACCGTCACGTAAATGCACCCTGGGTTCGTCAATTGCGGAAATCACTTCGGGGACCCAAAACGATGATTAATAGCCCATGAAACAACCCAGAATCTGACAAAACTGCGAGTGTTGATGACCGGCACGTAAATGCACCCTGGGGTTCGTCAATGGTGGAAATCACTCCGGGGACCCAAAACGGTGATTAATAGCTCATGAAACAGGCCAGAATCGGCCAAAACTGCGAGTGTTGATAACCGGCACGTAAATGCACCCTGGGTTCTTCAATGATGGAAATCACTCTGGGGATCCAAAACGGTGATTAATAGCCCATGTAACTATGATTAATAGCCCATGAAACAGGACAGAATCGGCAAAAATAGCGAGTGTTGATGACCGGCACGTAAATGCACCCTAGGGTTCGTCAATGGTGGAAATCACTCCGGGGACCCAAAACGGTGATTAATAGCCCATGAAACGGGCCAGAATCGGCCAAAACTGCGAGTGTTGATGACCGGCACATAAATGCACCCTGGGGTTCATCAATGGTGGAAATCACTCCGGGGACCCAAAACGGTGATTAATAGCCCATGAAACAGGCCAGAATCGGCCAAAACTGCGAGTGTTGATGACCGGCACATAAATGCACCCTGGGGTTCGTCAATGGTGGAAATCACTCCGGGGACCCAAAACGGTGATTAATAGCCCATGAAACAGGCCAGAATCGGCCAAAAGTGCGAGGACTGATGACCGTCACGTAAAGGCACCCTGGGGTTCGTCAATTGCGGAAATCACTTCGGGGACCCAAAACGGTGATTAATAGCCCATGAAACAACCCAGAATCTGACAAAACTGCGAGTGTTGATGACCGGCACGTAAATGCACCCTGGGGTTCGTCAATGGTGGAAATCACTCCGGGGACCCAAAACGGTGATTAATAGCTCATGAAACAGGCCAGAATCGGCCAAAACTACGAGTGTTGATAACCGGCACGTAAATGCACCCTGGGTTCTTCAATGATGGAAATCACTCTGGGGATCCAAAACGGTGATTAATAGCCCATGTAACTATGATTAATAGCCCATGAAACAGGCCAGAATCGGCAAAAATAGCGAGTGTTGATGACCGGCACGTAAATGCACCCTAGGGTTCGTCAATGGTGGAAATCACTCCGGGGACCCAAAACGGTGATTAATAGCCCATGAAACAGGCCAGAATCGGCCAAAACTGCGAGTGTTGATGACCGGCACATAAATGCACCCTGGGGTTCGTCAATGGTGGAAATCACTCCGGGGACCCAAAACGGTGATTAATAGCCCATGAAACAGGCCAGAATCGGCCAAAACTGCGAGTGTTGATGACCGTCACGTAAATGCACCCTGGGGTTCGTCAATTGCGGAAATCACTTCGGGGACCCAAAACGGTGATTAATAGCCCATGAAACAACCCAGAATCTGACAAAACTGCGAGTGTTGATGACCGGCACATAAATGCACCCTGGGGTTCGTCAATGGTGGAAATCACTCCGGGGACCCAAAACGGTGATTAATACCCATGAAACAGGCCAGAATCGGCCAAAACTGCGAGTGTTGATGACCGGCACGTAAATGCACCCTGGGGTTCGTCAATGGTGGAAATCACTCCGGGGACCCAAAACGGTGATTAATACCCATGAAACAGGCCAGAATCGGCCAAAACTGCGAGTGTTGATGACCGGCACGTAAATGCACCCTGGGGTTCGTCAATGGTGGAAATCACTCTGGGGACCCAAAACGGTGATTAATAGCCCATGAAACAGGCCAGAATCGGCCAAAACTGCGAGTGTTGATGACCGGCACGTAAATGCACCATAGGGTTCGTCAATGGTGGAAATCACTCCGGGGACCCAAAACGGTGATTAATAGCCCATGAAACAGGCCAGAATCGGCCAAAAGTGCGAGGACTGATGACCGTCACGTAAATGCACCCTGGGGTTCGTCAATTGCGGAAATCACTTCGGGGACCCAAAACGGTGATTAATAGCCCATGAAACAACCCAGAATCTGACAAAACTGCGAGTGTTGATGACCGGCACATAAATGCACCCTGGGGTTCGTCAATGGTGGAAATCACTCCGGGGACCCAAAACGGTGATTAATACCCATGAAACAGGCCAGAATCGGCCAAAACTGCGAGTGTTGATGACCGGCACGTAAATGCACCCTGGGGTTCGTCAATGGTGGAAATCACTCTGGGGACCCAAAACGGTGATTAATAGCCCATGAAACAGGCCAGTATCGGCCAAAACTGCGAGTGTTGATGACCGGCACGTAAATGCACCATAGGGTTCGTCAATGGTGGAAATCACTCCGGGGACCCAAAACGGTGATTAATAGCCCATGAAACAGGCCAGAATCGGCCAAAAGTGCGAGGACTGATGACCGTCACGTAAATGCACCCTGGGGTTCGTCAATTGCGGAAATCACTTCGGGGACCCAAAACGGTGATTAATAGCCCATGAAACAACCCAGAATCTGACAAAACTGCGAGTGTTGATGACCGGCACGTAAATGCACCCTGGGGTTCGTCAATGGTGGAAATCACTCCGGGGACCCAAAACGGTGATTAATAGCTCATGAAACAGGCCAGAATCGGCCAAAACTGCGAGTGTTGATAACCGGCACGTAAATGCACCCTGGGTTCTTCAATGATGGAAATCACTCTGGGGATCCAAAACGGTGATTAATAGCCCATGTAACTATGATTAATAGCCCATGAAACAGGCCAGAATCGGCAAAAATAGCGAGTGTTGATGACCGGCACGTAAATGCACCCTAGGGTTCGTCAATGGTGGAAATCACTCCGGGGACCCAAAACGGTGATTAATAGCCCATGAAACAGGCCAGAATCGGCCAAAACTGCGAGTGTTGATGACCGGCACATAAATGCACCCTGGGGTTCGTCAATGGTGGAAATCACTCCGGGGACCCAAAACGGTGATTAATAGCTCATGAAACAGGCCAGAATCGGCCAAAACTGCGAGTGTTGATAACCGGCACGTAAATGCACCCTGGGTTCTTCAATGATGGAAATCACTTCGGGGACCCAAAACGGTGATTAATAGCCCATGAAACAACCCAGAATCTGACAAAACTGCGAGTGTTGATGACCGGCACGTAAATGCACCCTAGGGTTCGTCAATGGTGGAAATCACTCCGGGGACCCAAAACGGTGATTAATAGCCCATGAAACAGGCCAGAATCAGCCAAAACTGCGAGTGTTGATGACCGGCACGTAAATGCACCCTGGGGTTCGTCAATATTGGAAATCACTCCGGGGACCCAAAACGGTGATTAATAGCCCATGTAACGGTGATTAATAGCCCATGAAACAGGCAAGAATCGGCCAAAAGTGCGAGGACTGATGACCGTTACATAAATGCACCCTGGGGTTCGTCAATTGTGGAAATCACTCCGGGGACCCAAAACGGTGATTAATAGCCCATGCAACTATGATTAATAACCCATGAAACAGGCCAGAATCGGCCAAAATTCCGAGTGTTGATGACCGGCACGTAAATGCACCCTGGGGTTCGTCAATGGTGGAAATCACTCCAGGGACCCAAAACGGTGATTAATAGCCCATGAAACAGGCCTGAATCGGCCAAAAGTGCGAGGACTGATGACCGGCACATAAATGCACCCTGGGGTTCGTCAATGGTGGAAATCACTCCGGGGACCCAAAACGGTGATTAATACCCATGAAACAGGCCAGAATCGGCCAAAACTGCGAGTGTTGATGACCGGCACGGAAATGCACCCTGGGGTTCGTCAATGGTGGAAATCACTCTGGGGACCCAAAACGGTGATTAATAGCCCATGAAACAGGCCAGAATCGGCCAAAACTGCGAGTGTTGATGACCGGCACGTAAATGCACCATAGGGTTCGTCAATGGTGGAAATCACTCCGGGGACCCAAAACGGTGATTGCCCATGAAACAGGCCAGAATCGGCCAAAAGTGCGAGGACTGATGACCGTCACGTAAATGCACCCTGGGGTTCGTCAATTGCGGAAATCACTTCGGGGACCCAAAACGATGATTAATAGCCCATGAAACAACCCAGAATCTGACAAAACTGCGAGTGTTGATGACCGGCACGTAAATGCACCCTGGGGTTCGTCAATGGTGGAAATCACTCCGGGGACCCAAAACGGTGATTAATAGCTCATGAAACAGGCCAGAATCGGCCAAAACTGCGAGTGTTGATAACCGGCACGTAAATGCACCCTGGGTTCTTCAATGATGGAAATCACTCTGGGGATCCAAAACGGTGATTAATAGCCCATGTAACTATGATTAATAGCCCATGAAACAGGACAGAATCGGCAAAAATAGCGAGTGTTGATGACCGGCACGTCAATGCACCCTAGGGTTCGTCAATGGTGGAAATCACTCCGGGGACCCAAAACGGTGATTAATAGCCCATGAAACGGGCCAGAATCGGCCAAAACTGCGAGTGTTGATGACCGGCACATAAATGCACCCTGGGGTTCATCAATGGTGGAAATCACTCCGGGGACCCAAAACGGTGATTAATAGCCCATGAAACAGGCCAGAATCGGCCAAAACTGCGAGTGTTGATGACCGGCACATAAATGCACCCTGGGGTTCGTCAATGGTGGAAATCACTCCGGGGACCCAAAACGGTGATTAATAGCCCATGAAACAGGCCAGAATCGGCCAAAAGTGCGAGGACTGATGACCGTCACGTAAAGGCACCCTGGGGTTCGTCAATTGCGGAAATCACTTCGGGGACCCAAAACGGTGATTAATAGCCCATGAAACAACCCAGAATCTGACAAAACTGCGAGTGTTGATGACCGGCACGTAAATGCACCCTGGGGTTCGTCAATGGTGGAAATCACTCCGGGGACCCAAAACGGTGATTAATAGCTCATGAAACAGGCCAGAATCGGCCAAAACTGCGAGTGTTGATAACCGGCACGTAAATGCACCCTGGGTTCTTCAATGATGGAAATCACTCTGGGGATGCAAAACGGTGATTAATAGCCCATGTAACTATGATTAATAGCCCATGAAACAGGCCAGAATCGGCAAAAATAGCGAGTGTTGATGACCGGCACGTAAATGCACCCTAGGGTTCGTCAATGGTGGAAATCACTCCGGGGACCCAAAACGGTGATTAATAGCCCATGAAACAGGCCAGAATCGGCCAAAACTGCGAGTGTTGATGACCGGCACATAAATGCACCCTGGGGTTCGTCAATGGTGGAAATCACTCCGGGGACCCAAAACGGTGATTAATAGCCCATGAAACAGGCCAGAATCGGCCAAAACTGCGAGTGTTGATGACCGTCACGTAAATGCACCCTGGGGTTCGTCAATTGCGGAAATCACTTCGGGGACCCAAAACGGTGATTAATAGCCCATGAAACAACCCAGAATCTGACAAAACTGCGAGTGTTGATGACCGGCACATAAATGCACCCTGGGGTTCGTCAATGGTGGAAATCACTCCGGGGACCCAAAACGGTGATTAATACCCATGAAACAGGCCAGAATCGGCCAAAACTGCGAGTGTTGATGACCGGCACGTAAATGCACCCTGGGGTTCGTCAATGGTGGAAATCACTCCGGGGACCCAAAACGGTGATTATACCCATGAAACAGGCCAGAATCGGCCAAAACTGCGAGTGTTGATGACCGGCACGTAAATGCACCCTGGGGTTCGTCAATGGTGGAAATCACTCTGGGGACCCAAAACGGTGATTAATAGCCCATGAAACAGGCCAGAATCGGCCAAAACTGCGAGTGTTGATGACCGGCACGTAAATGCACCATAGGGTTCGTCAATGGTGGAAATCACTCCGGGGACCCAAAACGGTGATTAATAGCCCATGAAACAGGCCAGAATCGGCCAAAAGTGCGAGGACTGATGACCGTCACGTAAATGCACCCTGGGGTTCGTCAATTGCGGAAATCACTTCGGGGACCCAAAACGGTGATTAATAGCCCATGAAACAACCCAGAATCTGACAAAACTGCGAGTGTTGATGACCGGCACATAAATGCACCCTGGGGTTCGTCAATGGTGGAAATCACTCCGGGGACCCAAAACGGTGATTAATACCCATGAAACAGGCCAGAATCGGCCAAAACTGCGAGTGTTGATGACCGGCACGTAAATGCACCCTAGGGTTCGTCAATGGTGGAAATCACTCCGGGGACCCAAAACGGTGATTAATAGCCCATGAAACGGGCCAGAATCGGCCAAAACTGCGAGTGTTGATGACCGGCACATAAATGCACCCTGGGGTTCATCAATGGTGGAAATCACTCCGGGGACCCAAAACGGTGATTAATAGCCCATGAAACAGGCCAGAATCGGCCAAAACTGCGAGTGTTGATGACCGGCACATAAATGCACCCTGGGGTTCGTCAATGGTGGAAATCACTCCGGGGACCCAAAACGGTGATTAATAGCCCATGAAACAGGCCAGAATCGGCCAAAAGTGCGAGGACTGATGACCGTCACGTAAATGCACCCTGGGGTTCGTCAATTGCGGAAATCACTTCGGGGACCCAAAACGGTGATTAATAGCCCATGAAACAACCCAGAATCTGACAAAACTGCGAGTGTTGATGACCGGCACGTAAATGCACCCTGGGGTTCGTCAATGGTGGAAATCACTCCGGGGACCCAAAACGGTGATTAATAGCTCATGAAACAGGCCAGAATCGGCCAAAACTGCGAGTGTTGATAACCGGCACGTAAATGCACCCTGGGTTCTTCAATGATGGAAATCACTCTGGGGATCCAAAACGGTGATTAATAGCCCATGTAACTATGATTAATAGCCCATGAAACAGGCCAGAATCGGCAAAAATAGCGAGTGTTGATGACCGGCACGTAAATGCACCCTAGGGTTCGTCAATGGTGGAAATCACTCCGGGGACCCAAAACGGTGATTAATAGCCCATGAAACAGGCCAGAATCGGCCAAAACTGCGAGTGTTGATGACCGGCACATAAATGCACCCTGGGGTTCGTCAATGGTGGAAATCACTCCGGGGACCCAAAACGGTGATTAATAGCCCATGAAACAGGCCAGAATCGGCCAAAACTGCGAGTGTTGATGACCGTCACGTAAATGCACCCTGGGGTTCGTCAATTGCGGAAATCACTTCGGGGACCCAAAACGGTGATTAATAGCCCATGAAACAACCCAGAATCTGACAAAACTGCGAGTGTTGATGACCGGCACATAAATGCACCCTGGGGTTCGTCAATGGTGGAAATCACTCCGGGGACCCAAAACGGTGATTAATACCCATGAAACAGGCCAGAATCGGCCAAAACTGCGAGTGTTGATGACCGGCATGTAAATGCACCCTGGGGTTCGTCAATGGTGGAAATCACTCCGGGGACCCAAAACGGTGATTAATACCCATGAAACAGGCCAGAATCGGCCAAAACTGCGAGTGTTGATGACCGGCACGTAAATGCACCCTGGGGTTCGTCAATGGTGGAAATCACTCTGGGGACCCAAAACGGTGATTAATAGCCCATGAAACAGGCCAGAATCGGCCAAAACTGCGAGTGTTGATGACCGGCTCGTAAATGCACCATAGGGGTTCGTCAATGGTGGAAATCACTCCGGGGACCCAAAACGGTGATTAATAGCCCATGAAACAGGCCAGAATCGGCCAAAAGTGCGAGGACTGATGACCGTCACGTAAATGCACCCTGGGGTTCGTCAATTGCGGAAATCACTTCGGGGACCCAAAACGGTGATTAATAGCCCATGAAACAACCCAGAATCTGACAAAACTGCGAGTGTTGATGACCGGCACATAAATGCACCCTGGGGTTCGTCAATGGTGGAAATCACTCCGGGGACCCAAAACGGTGATTAATACCCATGAAACAGGCCAGAATCGGCCAAAACTGCGAGTGTTGATGACCGGCACGTAAATGCACCCTAGGGTTCGTCAATGGTGGAAATCACTCCGGGGACCCAAAACGGTGATTAATAGCCCATGAAACGGGCCAGAATCGGCCAAAACTGCGAGTGTTGATGACCGGCACATAAATGCACCCTGGGGTTCATCAATGGTGGAAATCACTCCGGGGACCCAAAACGGTGATTAATAGCCCATGAAACAGGCCAGAATCGGCCAAAACTGCGAGTGTTGATGACCGGCACATAAATGCACCCTGGGGTTCGTCAATGGTGGAAATCACTCCGGGGACCCAAAACGGTGATTAATAGCCCATGAAACAGGCCAGAATCGGCCAAAAGTGCGAGGACTGATGACCGTCACGTAAATGCACCCTGGGGTTCGTCAATTGCGGAAATCACTTCGGGGACCCAAAACGGTGATTAATAGCCCATGAAACAACCCAGAATCTGACAAAACTGCGAGTGTTGATGACCGGCACGTAAATGCACCCTGGGGTTCGTCAATGGTGGAAATCACTCCGGGGACCCAAAACGGTGATTAATAGCTCATGAAACAGGCCAGAATCGGCCAAAACTGCGAGTGTTGATAACCGGCACGTAAATGCACCCTAGGGTTCGTCAATGGTGGAAATCACTCCGGGGACCCAAAACGGTGATTAATAGCCCATGAAACAGGCCAGAATCGGCCAAAACTGCGAGTGTTGATGACCGGAACGTAAATGCACCATAGGGTTCGTCAATGGTGGAAATCACTCCGGGGACCCAAAACGGTGATTAATAGCCCATGAAACAGGCCAGAATCGGCCAAAAGTGCGAGTGTTGATGACCGGCACGTAAATGCACCATAGGGTTCGTCAATGGTGGAAATCACTCCGGGGACCCAAAACGGTGATTAATAGCCCATGAAACAGGCCAGAATCGGCCAAAAGTGCGAGGACTGATGACCGTCACGTAAATGCACCCTGGGGTTCGTCAATTGCGGAAATCACTTCGGGGACCCAAAACGGTGATTAATAGCCCATGAAACAACCCAGAATCTGACAAAACTGCGAGTGTTGATGACCGGCACGTAAATGCACCCTGGGGTTCGTCAATGGTGGAAATCACTCCGGGGACCCAAAACGGTGATTAATAGCTCATGAAACAGGCCAGAATCGGCCAAAACTGCGAGTGTTGATAACCGGCACGTAAATGCACCCTGGGTTCTTCAATGATGGAAATCACTCTGGGGATCCAAAACGGTGATTAATAGCCCATGTAACTATGATTAATAGCCCATGAAACAGGACAGAATCGGCAAAAATAGCGAGTGTTGATGACCGGCACGTAAATGCACCCTAGGGTTCGTCAATGGTGGAAATCACTCCGGGGACCCAAAACGGTGATTAATAGCCCATGAAACGGGCCAGAATCGGCCAAAACTGCGAGTGTTGATGACCGGCACATAAATGCACCCTGGGGTTCATCAATGGTGGAAATCACTCCGGGGACCCAAAACGGTGATTAATAGCCCATGAAACAGGCCAGAATCGGCCAAAACTGCGAGTGTTGATGACCGGCACATAAATGCACCCTGGGGTTCGTCAATGGTGGAAATCACTCCGGGGACCCAAAACGGTGATTAATAGCCCATGAAACAGGCCAGAATCGGCCAAAACTGCGAGTGTTGATGACCGTCACGTAAATGCACCCTGGGGTTCGTCAATTGCGGAAATCACTTCGGGGACCCAAAACGGTGATTAATAGCCCATGAAACAACCCAGAATCTGACAAAACTGCGAGTGTTGATGACCGGCACATAAATGCACCCTGGGGTTCGTCAATGGTGGAAATCACTCCGGGGACCCAAAACGGTGATTAATAGCCCATGTAACTATGATTAATGACCCATGAAACAGGCCAGAATCGGCCAAAATTGCGAGTGTTGATGACCGGCACGTAAATGCACCCTGGGGTTCGTCAATGGTGGAAATCACTCCGGGGACCCAAAACGGTGATTAATAGCCCATAAAACAGGCCAGAATCGGCCAAAACTGCGAGTGTTGATGACCGGCACGTAAATGCACCATAGGGTTCGTCAATGGTGGAAATCACTCCGGGGACCCAAAACGGTGATTAATAGCCCATGAAACAGGCCAGAATCGGCCAAAAGTGCGAGGACTGATGACCGTCACGTAAATGCACCCTGGGGTTCGTCAATTGCGGAAATCACTTCGGGGACCCAAAACGGTGATTAATAGCCCATGAAACAACCCAGAATCTGACAAAACTGCGAGTGTTGATGACCGGCACATAAATGCACCCTGGGGTTCGTCAATGGTGGAAATCACTCCGGGGACCCAAAACGGTGATTGCCCATGAAACAGGCCAGAATCGGCCAAAAGTGCGAGGACTGATGACCGTCACGTAAATGCACCCTGGGGTTCGTCAATTGCGGAAATCACTTCGGGGACCCAAAACGGTGATTAATAGCCCATGAAACAACCCAGAATCTGACAAAACTGCGAGTGTTGATGACCGGCACGTAAATGCACCCTGGGGTTCGTCAATGGTGGAAATCACTCCGGGGACCCAAAACGGTGATTAATAGCTCATGAAACAGGCCAGAATCGGCCAAAACTGCGAGTGTTGATAACCGGCACGTAAATGCACCCTAGGGTTCGTCAATGGTGGAAATCACTCCGGGGACCCAAAACGGTGATTAATAGCCCATGAAACAGGCCAGAATCGGCCAAAACTGCGAGTGTTGATGACCGGCACGTAAATGCACCATAGGGTTCGTCAATGGTGGAAATCACTCCGGGGACCCAAAACGGTGATTAATAGCCCATGAAACAGGCCAGAATCGGCCAAAAGTGCGAGTGTTGATGACCGGCACGTAAATGCACCATAGGGTTCGTCAATGGTGGAAATCACTCCGGGGACCCAAAACGGTGATTAATAGCCCATGAAACAGGCCAGAATCGGCCAAAAGTGCGAGGACTGATGACCGTCACGTAAATGCACCCTGGGGTTCGTCAATTGCGGAAATCACTTCGGGGACCCAAAACGGTGATTAATAGCCCATGAAACAACCCAGAATCTGACAAAACTGCGAGTGTTGATGACCGGCACGTAAATGCACCCTGGGGTTCGTCAATGGTGGAAATCACTCCGGGGACCCAAAACGGTGATTAATAGCTCATGAAACAGGCCAGAATCGGCCAAAACTGCGAGTGTTGATAACCGGCACGTAAATGCACCCTGGGTTCTTCAATGATGGAAATCACTCTGGGGATCCAAAACGGTGATTAATAGCCCATGTAACTATGATTAATAGCCCATGAAACAGGACAGAATCGGCAAAAATAGCGAGTGTTGATGACCGGCACGTAAATGCACCCTAGGGTTCGTCAATGGTGGAAATCACTCCGGGGACCCAAAACGGTGATTAATAGCCCATGAAACGGGCCAGAATCGGCCAAAACTGCGAGTGTTGATGACCGGCACATAAATGCACCCTGGGGTTCATCAATGGTGGAAATCACTCCGGGGACCCAAAACGGTGATTAATAGCCCATGAAACAGGCCAGAATCGGCCAAAACTGCGAGTGTTGATGACCGGCACATAAATGCACCCTGGGGTTCGTCAATGGTGGAAATCACTCCGGGGACCCAAAACGGTGATTAATAGCCCATGAAACAGGCCAGAATCGGCCAAAACTGCGAGTGTTGATGACCGTCACGTAAATGCACCCTGGGGTTCGTCAATTGCGGAAATCACTTCGGGGACCCAAAACGGTGATTAATAGCCCATGAAACAACCCAGAATCTGACAAAACTGCGAGTGTTGATGACCGGCACATAAATGCACCCTGGGGTTCGTCAATGGTGGAAATCACTCCGGGGACCCAAAACGGTGATTAATACCCATGAAACAGGCCAGAATCGGCCAAAACTGCGAGTGTTGATGACCGGCACGTAAATGCACCCTGGGGTTCGTCAATGGTGGAAATCACTCCGGGGACCCAAAACGGTGATTAATACCCATGAAACAGGCCAGAATCGGCCAAAACTGCGAGTGTTGATGACCGGCACGTAAATGCACCCTGGGGTTCGTCAATGGTGGAAATCACTCTGGGGACCCAAAACGGTGATTAATAGCCCATGAAACAGGCCAGAATCGGCCAAAACTGCGAGTGTTGATGACCGGCACGTAAATGCACCATAGGGTTCGTCAATGGTGGAAATCACTCCGGGGACCCAAAACGGTGATTAATAGCCCATGAAACAGGCCAGAATCGGCCAAAAGTGCGAGGACTGATGACCGTCACGTAAATGCACCCTGGGGTTCGTCAATTGCGGAAATCACTTCGGGGACCCAAAACGGTGATTAATAGCCCATGAAACAACCCAGAATCTGACAAAACTGCGAGTGTTGATGACCGGCACATAAATGCACCCTGGGGTTCGTCAATGGTGGAAATCACTCCGGGGACCCAAAACGGTGATTAATACCCATGAAACAGGCCAGAATCGGCCAAAACTGCGAGTGTTGATGACCGGCACGTAAATGCACCCTGGGGTTCGTCAATGGTGGAAATCACTCCGGGGACCCAAAACGGTGATTAATACCCATGAAACAGGCCAGAATCGGCCAAAACTGCGAGTGTTGATGACCGGCACGTAAATGCACCCTGGGGTTCGTCAATGGTGGAAATCACTCTGGGGACCCAAAACGGTGATTAATAGCCCATGAAACAGGCCAGAATCGGCCAAAACTGCGAGTGTTGATGACCGGCACGTAAATGCACCATAGGGTTCGTCAATGGTGGAAATCACTCCGGGGACCCAAAACGGTGATTAATAGCCCATGAAACAGGCCAGAATCGGCCAAAAGTGCGAGGACTGATGACCGTCACGTAAATGCACCCTGGGGTTCGTCAATTGCGGAAATCACTTCGGGGACCCAAAACGGTGATTAATAGCCCATGAAACAACCCAGAATCTGACAAAACTGCGAGTGTTGATGACCGGCACATAAATGCACCCTGGGGTTCGTCAATGGTGGAAATCACTCCGGGGACCCAAAACGGTGATTAATACCCATGAAACAGGCCAGAATCGGCCAAAACTGCGAGTGTTGATGACCGGCACGTAAATGCACCCTGGGGTTCGTCAATGGTGGAAATCACTCTGGGGACCCAAAACGGTGATTAATAGCCCATGAAACAGGCCAGAATCGGCCAAAACTGCGAGTGTTGATGACCGGCACGTAAATGCACCATAGGGTTCGTCAATGGTGGAAATCACTCCGGGGACCCAAAACGGTGATTGCCCATGAAACAGGCCAGAATCGGCCAAAAGTGCGAGGACTGATGACCGTCACGTAAATGCACCCTGGGGTTCGTCAATTGCGGAAATCACTTCGGGGACCCAAAACGGTGATTAATAGCCCATGAAACAACCCAGAATCTGACAAAACTGCGAGTGTTGATGACCGGCACGTAAATGCACCCTGGGGTTCGTCAATGGTGGAAATCACTCCGGGGACCCAAAACGGTGATTAATAGCTCATGAAACAGGCCAGAATCGGCCAAAACTGCGAGTGTTGATAACCGGCACGTAAATGCACCCTAGGGTTCGTCAATGGTGGAAATCACTCCGGGGACCCAAAACGGTGATTAATAGCCCATGAAACAGGCCAGAATCGGCCAAAACTGCGAGTGTTGATGACCGGCACGTAAATGCACCATAGGGTTCGTCAATGGTGGAAATCACTCCGGGGACCCAAAACGGTGATTAATAGCCCATGAAACAGGCCAGAATCGGCCAAAAGTGCGAGTGTTGATGACCGGCACGTAAATGCACCATAGGGTTCGTCAATGGTGGAAATCACTCCGGGGACCCAAAACGGTGATTAATAGCCCATGAAACAGGCCAGAATCGGCCAAAAGTGCGAGGACTGATGACCGTCACGTAAATGCACCCTGGGGTTCGTCAATTGCGGAAATCACTTCGGGGACCCAAAACGGTGATTAATAGCCCATGAAACAACCCAGAATCTGACAAAACTGCGAGTGTTGATGACCGGCACATAAATGCACCCTGGGGTTCGTCAATGGTGGAAATCACTCCGGGGACCCAAAACGGTGATTAATACCCATGAAACAGGCCAGAATCGGCCAAAACTGCGAGTGTTGATGACCGGCACGTAAATGCACCCTGGGGTTCGTCAATGGTGGAAATCACTCCGGGGACCCAAAACGGTGATTAATACCCATGAAACAGGCCAGAATCGGCCAAAACTGCGAGTGTTGATGACCGGCACGTAAATGCACCCTGGGGTTCGTCAATGGTGGAAATCACTCTGGGGACCCAAAACGGTGATTAATAGCCCATGAAACAGGCCAGAATCGGCCAAAACTGCGAGTGTTGATGACCGGCACGTAAATGCACCATAGGGTTCGTCAATGGTGGAAATCACTCCGGGGACCCAAAACGGTGATTAATAGCCCATGAAACAGGCCAGAATCGGCCAAAAGTGCGAGGACTGATGACCGTCACGTAAATGCACCCTGGGGTTCGTCAATTGCGGAAATCACTTCGGGGACCCAAAACGGTGATTAATAGCCCATGAAACAACCCAGAATCTGACAAAACTGCGAGTGTTGATGACCGGCACATAAATGCACCCTGGGGTTCGTCAATGGTGGAAATCACTCCGGGGACCCAAAACGGTGATTAATACCCATGAAACAGGCCAGAATCGGCCAAAACTGCGAGTGTTGATGACCGGCACGTAAATGCACCCTGGGGTTCGTCAATGGTGGAAATCACTCTGGGGACCCAAAACGGTGATTAATAGCCCATGAAACAGGCCAGAATCGGCCAAAACTGCGAGTGTTGATGACCGGCACGTAAATGCACCATAGGGTTCGTCAATGGTGGAAATCACTCCGGGGACCCAAAACGGTGATTGCCCATGAAACAGGCCAGAATCGGCCAAAAGTGCGAGGACTGATGACCGTCACGTAAATGCACCCTGGGGTTCGTCAATTGCGGAAATCACTTCGGGGACCCAAAACGGTGATTAATAGCCCATGAAACAACCCAGAATCTGACAAAACTGCGAGTGTTGATGACCGGCACGTAAATGCACCCTGGGGTTCGTCAATGGTGGAAATCACTCCGGGGACCCAAAACGGTGATTAATAGCTCATGAAACAGGCCAGAATCGGCCAAAACTGCGAGTGTTGATAACCGGCACGTAAATGCACCCTAGGGTTCGTCAATGGTGGAAATCACTCCGGGGACCCAAAACGGTGATTAATAGCCCATGAAACAGGCCAGAATCGGCCAAAACTGCGAGTGTTGATGACCGGCACGTAAATGCACCATAGGGTTCGTCAATGGTGGAAATCACTCCGGGGACCCAAAACGGTGATTAATAGCCCATGAAACAGGCCAGAATCGGCCAAAAGTGCGAGTGTTGATGACCGGCACGTAAATGCACCATAGGGTTCGTCAATGGTGGAAATCACTCCGGGGACCCAAAACGGTGATTAATAGCCCATGAAACAGGCCAGAATCGGCCAAAAGTGCGAGGACTGATGACCGTCACGTAAATGCACCCTGGGGTTCGTCAATTGCGGAAATCACTTCGGGGACCCAAAACGGTGATTAATAGCCCATGAAACAACCCAGAATCTGACAAAACTGCGAGTGTTGATGACCGGCACGTAAATGCACCCTGGGGTTCGTCAATGGTGGAAATCACTCCGGGGACCCAAAACGGTGATTAATAGCTCATGAAACAGGCCAGAATCGGCCAAAACTGCGAGTGTTGATAACCGGCACGTAAATGCACCCTGGGTTCTTCAATGATGGAAATCACTCTGGGGATCCAAAACGGTGATTAATAGCCCATGTAACTATGATTAATAGCCCATGAAACAGGACAGAATCGGCAAAAATAGCGAGTGTTGATGACCGGCACGTAAATGCACCCTAGGGTTCGTCAATGGTGGAAATCACTCCGGGGACCCAAAACGGTGATTAATAGCCCATGAAACGGGCCAGAATCGGCCAAAACTGCGAGTGTTGATGACCGGCACATAAATGCACCCTGGGGTTCATCAATGGTGGAAATCACTCCGGGGACCCAAAACGGTGATTAATAGCCCATGAAACAGGCCAGAATCGGCCAAAACTGCGAGTGTTGATGACCGGCACATAAATGCACCCTGGGGTTCGTCAATGGTGGAAATCACTCCGGGGACCCAAAACGGTGATTAATAGCCCATGAAACAGGCCAGAATCGGCCAAAACTGCGAGTGTTGATGACCGTCACGTAAATGCACCCTGGGGTTCGTCAATTGCGGAAATCACTTCGGGGACCCAAAACGGTGATTAATAGCCCATGAAACAACCCAGAATCTGACAAAACTGCGAGTGTTGATGACCGGCACATAAATGCACCCTGGGGTTCGTCAATGGTGGAAATCACTCCGGGGACCCAAAACGGTGATTAATACCCATGAAACAGGCCAGAATCGGCCAAAACTGCGAGTGTTGATGACCGGCACGTAAATGCACCCTGGGGTTCGTCAATGGTGGAAATCACTCCGGGGACCCAAAACGGTGATTAATACCCATGAAACAGGCCAGAATCGGCCAAAACTGCGAGTGTTGATGACCGGCACGTAAATGCACCCTGGGGTTCGTCAATGGTGGAAATCACTCTGGGGACCCAAAACGGTGATTAATAGCCCATGAAACAGGCCAGAATCGGCCAAAACTGCGAGTGTTGATGACCGGCACGTAAATGCACCATAGGGTTCGTCAATGGTGGAAATCACTCCGGGGACCCAAAACGGTGATTAATAGCCCATGAAACAGGCCAGAATCGGCCAAAAGTGCGAGGACTGATGACCGTCACGTAAATGCACCCTGGGGTTCGTCAATTGCGGAAATCACTTCGGGGACCCAAAACGGTGATTAATAGCCCATGAAACAACCCAGAATCTGACAAAACTGCGAGTGTTGATGACCGGCACATAAATGCACCCTGGGGTTCGTCAATGGTGGAAATCACTCCGGGGACCCAAAACGGTGATTAATACCCATGAAACAGGCCAGAATCGGCCAAAACTGCGAGTGTTGATGACCGGCACGTAAATGCACCCTGGGGTTCGTCAATGGTGGAAATCACTCTGGGGACCCAAAACGGTGATTAATAGCCCATGAAACAGGCCAGAATCGGCCAAAACTGCGAGTGTTGATGACCGGCACGTAAATGCACCATAGGGTTCGTCAATGGTGGAAATCACTCCGGGGACCCAAAACGGTGATTGCCCATGAAACAGGCCAGAATCGGCCAAAAGTGCGAGGACTGATGACCGTCACGTAAATGCACCCTGGGGTTCGTCAATTGCGGAAATCACTTCGGGGACCCAAAACGGTGATTAATAGCCCATGAAACAACCCAGAATCTGACAAAACTGCGAGTGTTGATGACCGGCACGTAAATGCACCCTGGGGTTCGTCAATGGTGGAAATCACTCCGGGGACCCAAAACGGTGATTAATAGCTCATGAAACAGGCCAGAATCGGCCAAAACTGCGAGTGTTGATAACCGGCACGTAAATGCACCCTAGGGTTCGTCAATGGTGGAAATCACTCCGGGGACCCAAAACGGTGATTAATAGCCCATGAAACAGGCCAGAATCGGCCAAAACTGCGAGTGTTGATGACCGGCACGTAAATGCACCATAGGGTTCGTCAATGGTGGAAATCACTCCGGGGACCCAAAACGGTGATTAATAGCCCATGAAACAGGCCAGAATCGGCCAAAAGTGCGAGTGTTGATGACCGGCACGTAAATGCACCATAGGGTTCGTCAATGGTGGAAATCACTCCGGGGACCCAAAACGGTGATTAATAGCCCATGAAACAGGCCAGAATCGGCCAAAAGTGCGAGGACTGATGACCGTCACGTAAATGCACCCTGGGGTTCGTCAATTGCGGAAATCACTTCGGGGACCCAAAACGGTGATTAATAGCCCATGAAACAACCCAGAATCTGACAAAACTGCGAGTGTTGATGACCGGCACGTAAATGCACCCTGGGGTTCGTCAATGGTGGAAATCACTCCGGGGACCCAAAACGGTGATTAATAGCTCATGAAACAGGCCAGAATCGGCCAAAACTGCGAGTGTTGATAACCGGCACGTAAATGCACCCTGGGTTCTTCAATGATGGAAATCACTCTGGGGATCCAAAACGGTGATTAATAGCCCATGTAACTATGATTAATAGCCCATGAAACAGGACAGAATCGGCAAAAATAGCGAGTGTTGATGACCGGCACGTAAATGCACCCTAGGGTTCGTCAATGGTGGAAATCACTCCGGGGACCCAAAACGGTGATTAATAGCCCATGAAACGGGCCAGAATCGGCCAAAACTGCGAGTGTTGATGACCGGCACATAAATGCACCCTGGGGTTCATCAATGGTGGAAATCACTCCGGGGACCCAAAACGGTGATTAATAGCCCATGAAACAGGCCAGAATCGGCCAAAACTGCGAGTGTTGATGACCGGCACATAAATGCACCCTGGGGTTCGTCAATGGTGGAAATCACTCCGGGGACCCAAAACGGTGATTAATAGCCCATGAAACAGGCCAGAATCGGCCAAAACTGCGAGTGTTGATGACCGTCACGTAAATGCACCCTGGGGTTCGTCAATTGCGGAAATCACTTCGGGGACCCAAAACGGTGATTAATAGCCCATGAAACAACCCAGAATCTGACAAAACTGCGAGTGTTGATGACCGGCACATAAATGCACCCTGGGGTTCGTCAATGGTGGAAATCACTCCGGGGACCCAAAACGGTGATTAATACCCATGAAACAGGCCAGAATCGGCCAAAACTGCGAGTGTTGATGACCGGCACGTAAATGCACCCTGGGGTTCGTCAATGGTGGAAATCACTCCGGGGACCCAAAACGGTGATTAATACCCATGAAACAGGCCAGAATCGGCCAAAACTGCGAGTGTTGATGACCGGCACGTAAATGCACCCTGGGGTTCGTCAATGGTGGAAATCACTCTGGGGACCCAAAACGGTGATTAATAGCCCATGAAACAGGCCAGAATCGGCCAAAACTGCGAGTGTTGATGACCGGCACGTAAATGCACCATAGGGTTCGTCAATGGTGGAAATCACTCCGGGGACCCAAAACGGTGATTAATAGCCCATGAAACAGGCCAAAATCGGCCAAAAGTGCGAGGACTGATGACCGTCACGTAAATGCACCCTGGGGATCGTCAATTGCGGAAATCACTTCGGGGACCCAAAACGGTGATTAATAGCCCATGAAACAACCCAGAATCTGACAAAACTGCGAGTGTTGATGACCGGCACATAAATGCACCCTGGGGTTCGTCAATGGTGGAAATCACTCCGGGGACCCAAAACGGTGATTAATACCCATGAAACAGGCCAGAATCGGCCAAAACTGCGAGTGTTGATGACCGGCACGTAAATGCACCCTGGGGTTCGTCAATGGTGGAAATCACTCTGGGGACCCAAAACGGTGATTAATAGCCCATGAAACAGGCCAGAATCGGCCAAAACTGCGAGTGTTGATGACCGGCACGTAAATGCACCATAGGGTTCGTCAATGGTGGAAATCACTCCGGGGACCCAAAACGGTGATTGCCCATGAAACAGGCCAGAATCGGCCAAAAGTGCGAGGACTGATGACCGTCACGTAAATGCACCCTGGGGTTCGTCAATTGCGGAAATCACTTCGGGGACCCAAAACGGTGATTAATAGCCCATGAAACAACCCAGAATCTGACAAAACTGCGAGTGTTGATGACCGGCACGTAAATGCACCCTGGGGTTCGTCAATGGTGGAAATCACTCCGGGGACCCAAAACGGTGATTAATAGCTCATGAAACAGGCCAGAATCGGCCAAAACTGCGAGTGTTGATAACCGGCACGTAAATGCACCCTAGGGTTCGTCAATGGTGGAAATCACTCCGGGGACCCAAAACGGTGATTAATAGCCCATGAAACAGGCCAGAATCGGCCAAAACTGCGAGTGTTGATGACCGGCACGTAAATGCACCATAGGGTTCGTCAATGGTGGAAATCACTCCGGGGACCCAAAACGGTGATTAATAGCCCATGAAACAGGCCAGAATCGGCCAAAAGTGCGAGTGTTGATGACCGGCACGTAAATGCACCATAGGGTTCGTCAATGGTGGAAATCACTCCGGGGACCCAAAACGGTGATTAATAGCCCATGAAACAGGCCAGAATCGGCCAAAAGTGCGAGGACTGATGACCGTCACGTAAATGCACCCTGGGGTTCGTCAATTGCGGAAATCACTTCGGGGACCCAAAACGGTGATTAATAGCCCATGAAACAACCCAGAATCTGACAAAACTGCGAGTGTTGATGACCGGCACGTAAATGCACCCTGGGGTTCGTCAATGGTGGAAATCACTCCGGGGACCCAAAACGGTGATTAATAGCTCATGAAACAGGCCAGAATCGGCCAAAACTGCGAGTGTTGATAACCGGCACGTAAATGCACCCTGGGTTCTTCAATGATGGAAATCACTCTGGGATCCAAAACGGTGATTAATAGCCCATGTAACTATGATTAATAGCCCATGAAACAGGACAGAATCGGCAAAAATAGCGAGTGTTGATGACCGGCACGTAAATGCACCCTAGGGTTCGTCAATGGTGGAAATCACTCCGGGGACCCAAAACGGTGATTAATAGCCCATGAAACGGGCCAGAATCGGCCAAAACTGCGAGTGTTGATGACCGGCACATAAATGCACCCTGGGGTTCATCAATGGTGGAAATCACTCCGGGGACCCAAAACGGTGATTAATAGCCCATGAAACAGGCCAGAATCGGCCAAAACTGCGAGTGTTGATGACCGGCACATAAATGCACCCTGGGGTTCGTCAATGGTGGAAATCACTCCGGGGACCCAAAACGGTGATTAATAGCCCATGAAACAGGCCAGAATCGGCCAAAACTGCGAGTGTTGATGACCGTCACGTAAATGCACCCTGGGGTTCGTCAATTGCGGAAATCACTTCGGGGACCCAAAACGGTGATTAATAGCCCATGAAACAACCCAGAATCTGACAAAACTGCGAGTGTTGATGACCGGCACATAAATGCACCCTGGGGTTCGTCAATGGTGGAAATCACTCCGGGGACCCAAAACGGTGATTAATACCCATGAAACAGGCCAGAATCGGCCAAAACTGCGAGTGTTGATGACCGGCACGTAAATGCACCCTGGGGTTCGTCAATGGTGGAAATCACTCCGGGGACCCAAAACGGTGATTAATACCCATGAAACAGGCCAGAATCGGCCAAAACTGCGAGTGTTGATGACCGGCACGTAAATGCACCCTGGGGTTCGTCAATGGTGGAAATCACTCTGGGGACCCAAAACGGTGATTAATAGCCCATGAAACAGGCCAGAATCGGCCAAAACTGCGAGTGTTGATGACCGGCACGTAAATGCACCATAGGGTTCGTCAATGGTGGAAATCACTCCGGGGACCCAAAACGGTGATTAATAGCCCATGAAACAGGCCAGAATCGGCCAAAAGTGCGAGGACTGATGACCGTCACGTAAATGCACCCTGGGGTTCGTCAATTGCGGAAATCACTTCGGGGACCCAAAACGGTGATTAATAGCCCATGAAACAACCCAGAATCTGACAAAACTGCGAGTGTTGATGACCGGCACATAAATGCACCCTGGGGTTCGTCAATGGTGGAAATCACTCCGGGGACCCAAAACGGTGATTAATACCCATGAAACAGGCCAGAATCGGCCAAAACTGCGAGTGTTGATGACCGGCACGTAAATGCACCCTGGGGTTCGTCAATGGTGGAAATCACTCTGGGGACCCAAAACGGTGATTAATAGCCCATGAAACAGGCCAGAATCGGCCAAAACTGCGAGTGTTGATGACCGGCACGTAAATGCACCATAGGGTTCGTCAATGGTGGAAATCACTCCGGGGACCCAAAACGGTGATTGCCCATGAAACAGGCCAGAATCGGCCAAAAGTGCGAGGACTGATGACCGTCACGTAAATGCACCCTGGGGTTCGTCAATTGCGGAAATCACTTCGGGGACCCAAAACGGTGATTAATAGCCCATGAAACAACCCAGAATCTGACAAAACTGCGAGTGTTGATGACCGGCACGTAAATGCACCCTGGGGTTCGTCAATGGTGGAAATCACTCCGGGGACCCAAAACGGTGATTAATAGCTCATGAAACAGGCCAGAATCGGCCAAAACTGCGAGTGTTGATAACCGGCACGTAAATGCACCCTAGGGTTCGTCAATGGTGGAAATCACTCCGGGGACCCAAAACGGTGATTAATAGCCCATGAAACAGGCCAGAATCGGCCAAAACTGCGAGTGTTGATGACCGGCACGTAAATGCACCATAGGGTTCGTCAATGGTGGAAATCACTCCGGGGACCCAAAACGGTGATTAATAGCCCATGAAACAGGCCAGAATCGGCCAAAAGTGCGAGTGTTGATGACCGGCACGTAAATGCACCATAGGGTTCGTCAATGGTGGAAATCACTCCGGGGACCCAAAACGGTGATTAATAGCCCATGAAACAGGCCAGAATCGGCCAAAAGTGCGAGGACTGATGACCGTCACGTAAATGCACCCTGGGGTTCGTCAATTGCGGAAATCACTTCGGGGACCCAAAACGGTGATTAATAGCCCATGAAACAACCCAGAATCTGACAAAACTGCGAGTGTTGATGACCGGCACGTAAATGCACCCTGGGGTTCGTCAATGGTGGAAATCACTCCGGGGACCCAAAACGGTGATTAATAGCTCATGAAACAGGCCAGAATCGGCCAAAACTGCGAGTGTTGATAACCGGCACGTAAATGCACCCTGGGTTCTTCAATGATGGAAATCACTCTGGGGATCCAAAACGGTGATTAATAGCCCATGTAACTATGATTAATAGCCCATGAAACAGGACAGAATCGGCAAAAATAGCGAGTGTTGATGACCGGCACGTAAATGCACCCTAGGGTTCGTCAATGGTGGAAATCACTCCGGGGACCCAAAACGGTGATTAATAGCCCATGAAACGGGCCAGAATCGGCCAAAACTGCGAGTGTTGATGACCGGCACATAAATGCACCCTGGGGTTCATCAATGGTGGAAATCACTCCGGGGACCCAAAACGGTGATTAATAGCCCATGAAACAGGCCAGAATCGGCCAAAACTGCGAGTGTTGATGACCGGCACATAAATGCACCCTGGGGTTCGTCAATGGTGGAAATCACTCCGGGGACCCAAAACGGTGATTAATAGCCCATGAAACAGGCCAGAATCGGCCAAAACTGCGAGTGTTGATGACCGTCACGTAAATGCACCCTGGGGTTCGTCAATTGCGGAAATCACTTCGGGGACCCAAAACGGTGATTAATAGCCCATGAAACAACCCAGAATCTGACAAAACTGCGAGTGTTGATGACCGGCACATAAATGCACCCTGGGGTTCGTCAATGGTGGAAATCACTCCGGGGACCCAAAACGGTGATTAATACCCATGAAACAGGCCAGAATCGGCCAAAACTGCGAGTGTTGATGACCGGCACGTAAATGCACCCTGGGGTTCGTCAATGGTGGAAATCACTCCGGGGACCCAAAACGGTGATTAATACCCATGAAACAGGCCAGAATCGGCCAAAACTGCGAGTGTTGATGACCGGCACGTAAATGCACCCTGGGGTTCGTCAATGGTGGAAATCACTCTGGGGACCCAAAACGGTGATTAATAGCCCATGAAACAGGCCAGAATCGGCCAAAACTGCGAGTGTTGATGACCGGCACGTAAATGCACCATAGGGTTCGTCAATGGTGGAAATCACTCCGGGGACCCAAAACGGTGATTGCCCATGAAACAGGCCAGAATCGGCCAAAAGTGCGAGGACTGATGACCGTCACGTAAATGCACCCTGGGGTTCGTCAATTGCGGAAATCACTTCGGGGACCCAAAACGGTGATTAATAGCCCATGAAACAACCCAGAATCTGACAAAACTGCGAGTGTTGATGACCGGCACGTAAATGCACCCTGGGGTTCGTCAATGGTGGAAATCACTCCGGGGACCCAAAACGGTGATTAATAGCTCATGAAACAGGCCAGAATCGGCCAAAACTGCGAGTGTTGATAACCGGCACGTAAATGCACCCTAGGGTTCGTCAATGGTGGAAATCACTCCGGGGACCCAAAACGGTGATTAATAGCCCATGAAACAGGCCAGAATCGGCCAAAACTGCGAGTGTTGATGACCGGCACGTAAATGCACCATAGGGTTCGTCAATGGTGGAAATCACTCCGGGGACCCAAAACGGTGATTAATAGCCCATGAAACAGGCCAGAATCGGCCAAAAGTGCGAGTGTTGATGACCGGCACGTAAATGCACCATAGGGTTCGTCAATGGTGGAAATCACTCCGGGGACCCAAAACGGTGATTAATAGCCCATGAAACAGGCCAGAATCGGCCAAAAGTGCGAGGACTGATGACCGTCACGTAAATGCACCCTGGGGTTCGTCAATGGTGGAAATCACTCTGGGGACCCAAAACGGTGATTAATAGCCCATGAAACAGGCCAGAATCGGCCAAAACTGCGAGTGTTGATGACCGGCACGTAAATGCACCATAGGGTTCGTCAATGGTGGAAATCACTCCGGGGACCCAAAACGGTGATTAATAGCCCATGAAACAGGCCAGAATCGGCCAAAAGTGCGAGGACTGATGACCGTCACGTAAATGCACCCTGGGGTTCGTCAATTGCGGAAATCACTTCGGGGACCCAAAACGGTGATTAATAGCCCATGAAACAACCCAGAATCTGACAAAACTGCGAGTGTTGATGACCGGCACATAAATGCACCCTGGGGTTCGTCAATGGTGGAAATCACTCCGGGGACCCAAAACGGTGATTAATACCCATGAAACAGGCCAGAATCGGCCAAAACTGCGAGTGTTGATGACCGGCACGTAAATGCACCCTGGGGTTCGTCAATGGTGGAAATCACTCTGGGGACCCAAAACGGTGATTAATAGCCCATGAAACAGGCCAGAATCGGCCAAAACTGCGAGTGTTGATGACCGGCACGTAAATGCACCATAGGGTTCGTCAATGGTGGAAATCACTCCGGGGACCCAAAACGGTGATTGCCCATGAAACAGGCCAGAATCGGCCAAAAGTGCGAGGACTGATGACCGTCACGTAAATGCACCCTGGGGTTCGTCAATTGCGGAAATCACTTCGGGGACCCAAAACGGTGATTAATAGCCCATGAAACAACCCAGAATCTGACAAAACTGCGAGTGTTGATGACCGGCACGTAAATGCACCCTGGGGTTCGTCAATGGTGGAAATCACTCCGGGGACCCAAAACGGTGATTAATAGCTCATGAAACAGGCCAGAATCGGCCAAAACTGCGAGTGTTGATAACCGGCACGTAAATGCACCCTAGGGTTCGTCAATGGTGGAAATCACTCCGGGGACCCAAAACGGTGATTAATAGCCCATGAAACAGGCCAGAATCGGCCAAAACTGCGAGTGTTGATGACCGGCACGTAAATGCACCATAGGGTTCGTCAATGGTGGAAATCACTCCGGGGACCCAAAACGGTGATTAATAGCCCATGAAACAGGCCAGAATCGGCCAAAAGTGCGAGTGTTGATGACCGGCACGTAAATGCACCATAGGGTTCGTCAATGGTGGAAATCACTCCGGGGACCCAAAACGGTGATTAATAGCCCATGAAACAGGCCAGAATCGGCCAAAAGTGCGAGGACTGATGACCGTCACGTAAATGCACCCTGGGGTTCGTCAATTGCGGAAATCACTTCGGGGACCCAAAACGGTGATTAATAGCCCATGAAACAACCCAGAATCTGACAAAACTGCGAGTGTTGATGACCGGCACGTAAATGCACCCTGGGGTTCGTCAATGGTGGAAATCACTCCGGGGACCCAAAACGGTGATTAATAGCTCATGAAACAGGCCAGAATCGGCCAAAACTGCGAGTGTTGATAACCGGCACGTAAATGCACCCTGGGTTCTTCAATGATGGAAATCACTCTGGGGATCCAAAACGGTGATTAATAGCCCATGTAACTATGATTAATAGCCCATGAAACAGGACAGAATCGGCAAAAATAGCGAGTGTTGATGACCGGCACGTAAATGCACCCTAGGGTTCGTCAATGGTGGAAATCACTCCGGGGACCCAAAACGGTGATTAATAGCCCATGAAACGGGCCAGAATCGGCCAAAACTGCGAGTGTTGATGACCGGCACATAAATGCACCCTGGGGTTCATCAATGGTGGAAATCACTCCGGGGACCCAAAACGGTGATTAATAGCCCATGAAACAGGCCAGAATCGGCCAAAACTGCGAGTGTTGATGACCGGCACATAAATGCACCCTGGGGTTCGTCAATGGTGGAAATCACTCCGGGGACCCAAAACGGTGATTAATAGCCCATGAAACAGGCCAGAATCGGCCAAAACTGCGAGTGTTGATGACCGTCACGTAAATGCACCCTGGGGTTCGTCAATTGCGGAAATCACTTCGGGGACCCAAAACGGTGATTAATAGCCCATGAAACAACCCAGAATCTGACAAAACTGCGAGTGTTGATGACCGGCACATAAATGCACCCTGGGGTTCGTCAATGGTGGAAATCACTCCGGGGACCCAAAACGGTGATTAATACCCATGAAACAGGCCAGAATCGGCCAAAACTGCGAGTGTTGATGACCGGCACGTAAATGCACCCTGGGGTTCGTCAATGGTGGAAATCACTCCGGGGACCCAAAACGGTGATTAATACCCATGAAACAGGCCAGAATCGGCCAAAACTGCGAGTGTTGATGACCGGCACGTAAATGCACCCTGGGGTTCGTCAATGGTGGAAATCACTCTGGGGACCCAAAACGGTGATTAATAGCCCATGAAACAGGCCAGAATCGGCCAAAACTGCGAGTGTTGATGACCGGCACGTAAATGCACCATAGGGTTCGTCAATGGTGGAAATCACTCCGGGGACCCAAAACGGTGATTGCCCATGAAACAGGCCAGAATCGGCCAAAAGTGCGAGGACTGATGACCGTCACGTAAATGCACCCTGGGGTTCGTCAATTGCGGAAATCACTTCGGGGACCCAAAACGGTGATTAATAGCCCATGAAACAACCCAGAATCTGACAAAACTGCGAGTGTTGATGACCGGCACGTAAATGCACCCTGGGGTTCGTCAATGGTGGAAATCACTCCGGGGACCCAAAACGGTGATTAATAGCTCATGAAACAGGCCAGAATCGGCCAAAACTGCGAGTGTTGATAACCGGCACGTAAATGCACCCTAGGGTTCGTCAATGGTGGAAATCACTCCGGGGACCCAAAACGGTGATTAATAGCCCATGAAACAGGCCAGAATCGGCCAAAACTGCGAGTGTTGATGACCGGCACGTAAATGCACCATAGGGTTCGTCAATGGTGGAAATCACTCCGGGGACCCAAAACGGTGATTAATAGCCCATGAAACAGGCCAGAATCGGCCAAAAGTGCGAGTGTTGATGACCGGCACGTAAATGCACCATAGGGTTCGTCAATGGTGGAAATCACTCCGGGGACCCAAAACGGTGATTAATAGCCCATGAAACAGGCCAGAATCGGCCAAAAGTGCGAGGACTGATGACCGTCACGTAAATGCACCCTGGGGTTCGTCAATTGCGGAAATCACTTCGGGGACCCAAAACGGTGATTAATAGCCCATGAAACAACCCAGAATCTGACAAAACTGCGAGTGTTGATGACCGGCACGTAAATGCACCCTGGGGTTCGTCAATGGTGGAAATCACTCCGGGGACCCAAAACGGTGATTAATAGCTCATGAAACAGGCCAGAATCGGCCAAAACTGCGAGTGTTGATAACCGGCACGTAAATGCACCCTGGGTTCTTCAATGATGGAAATCACTCTGGGGATCCAAAACGGTGATTAATAGCCCATGTAACTATGATTAATAGCCCATGAAACAGGACAGAATCGGCAAAAATAGCGAGTGTTGATGACCGGCACGTAAATGCACCCTAGGGTTCGTCAATGGTGGAAATCACTCCGGGGACCCAAAACGGTGATTAATAGCCCATGAAACGGGCCAGAATCGGCCAAAACTGCGAGTGTTGATGACCGGCACATAAATGCACCCTGGGGTTCATCAATGGTGGAAATCACTCCGGGGACCCAAAACGGTGATTAATAGCCCATGAAACAGGCCAGAATCGGCCAAAACTGCGAGTGTTGATGACCGGCACATAAATGCACCCTGGGGTTCGTCAATGGTGGAAATCACTCCGGGGACCCAAAACGGTGATTAATAGCCCATGAAACAGGCCAGAATCGGCCAAAACTGCGAGTGTTGATGACCGTCACGTAAATGCACCCTGGGGTTCGTCAATTGCGGAAATCACTTCGGGGACCCAAAACGGTGATTAATAGCCCATGAAACAACCCAGAATCTGACAAAACTGCGAGTGTTGATGACCGGCACATAAATGCACCCTGGGGTTCGTCAATGGTGGAAATCACTCCGGGGACCCAAAACGGTGATTAATACCCATGAAACAGGCCAGAATCGGCCAAAACTGCGAGTGTTGATGACCGGCACGTAAATGCACCCTGGGGTTCGTCAATGGTGGAAATCACTCCGGGGACCCAAAACGGTGATTAATACCCATGAAACAGGCCAGAATCGGCCAAAACTGCGAGTGTTGATGACCGGCACGTAAATGCACCCTGGGGTTCGTCAATGGTGGAAATCACTCTGGGGACCCAAAACGGTGATTAATAGCCCATGAAACAGGCCAGAATCGGCCAAAACTGCGAGTGTTGATGACCGGCACGTAAATGCACCATAGGGTTCGTCAATGGTGGAAATCACTCCGGGGACCCAAAACGGTGATTGCCCATGAAACAGGCCAGAATCGGCCAAAAGTGCGAGGACTGATGACCGTCACGTAAATGCACCCTGGGGTTCGTCAATTGCGGAAATCACTTCGGGGACCCAAAACGGTGATTAATAGCCCATGAAACAACCCAGAATCTGACAAAACTGCGAGTGTTGATGACCGGCACGTAAATGCACCCTGGGGTTCGTCAATGGTGGAAATCACTCCGGGGACCCAAAACGGTGATTAATAGCTCATGAAACAGGCCAGAATCGGCCAAAACTGCGAGTGTTGATAACCGGCACGTAAATGCACCCTAGGGTTCGTCAATGGTGGAAATCACTCCGGGGACCCAAAACGGTGATTAATAGCCCATGAAACAGGCCAGAATCGGCCAAAACTGCGAGTGTTGATGACCGGCACGTAAATGCACCATAGGGTTCGTCAATGGTGGAAATCACTCCGGGGACCCAAAACGGTGATTAATAGCCCATGAAACAGGCCAGAATCGGCCAAAAGTGCGAGTGTTGATGACCGGCACGTAAATGCACCATAGGGTTCGTCAATGGTGGAAATCACTCCGGGGACCCAAAACGGTGATTAATAGCCCATGAAACAGGCCAGAATCGGCCAAAAGTGCGAGGACTGATGACCGTCACGTAAATGCACCCTGGGGTTCGTCAATTGCGGAAATCACTTCGGGGACCCAAAACGGTGATTAATAGCCCATGAAACAACCCAGAATCTGACAAAACTGCGAGTGTTGATGACCGGCACGTAAATGCACCCTGGGGTTCGTCAATGGTGGAAATCACTCCGGGGACCCAAAACGGTGATTAATAGCTCATGAAACAGGCCAGAATCGGCCAAAACTGCGAGTGTTGATAACCGGCACGTAAATGCACCCTGGGTTCTTCAATGATGGAAATCACTCTGGGGATCCAAAACGGTGATTAATAGCCCATGTAACTATGATTAATAGCCCATGAAACAGGACAGAATCGGCAAAAATAGCGAGTGTTGATGACCGGCACGTAAATGCACCCTAGGGTTCGTCAATGGTGGAAATCACTCCGGGGACCCAAAACGGTGATTAATAGCCCATGAAACGGGCCAGAATCGGCCAAAACTGCGAGTGTTGATGACCGGCACATAAATGCACCCTGGGGTTCATCAATGGTGGAAATCACTCCGGGGACCCAAAACGGTGATTAATAGCCCATGAAACAGGCCAGAATCGGCCAAAACTGCGAGTGTTGATGACCGGCACATAAATGCACCCTGGGGTTCGTCAATGGTGGAAATCACTCCGGGGACCCAAAACGGTGATTAATAGCCCATGAAACAGGCCAGAATCGGCCAAAACTGCGAGTGTTGATGACCGTCACGTAAATGCACCCTGGGGTTCGTCAATTGCGGAAATCACTTCGGGGACCCAAAACGGTGATTAATAGCCCATGAAACAACCCAGAATCTGACAAAACTGCGAGTGTTGATGACCGGCACATAAATGCACCCTGGGGTTCGTCAATGGTGGAAATCACTCCGGGGACCCAAAACGGTGATTAATACCCATGAAACAGGCCAGAATCGGCCAAAACTGCGAGTGTTGATGACCGGCACGTAAATGCACCCTGGGGTTCGTCAATGGTGGAAATCACTCCGGGGACCCAAAACGGTGATTAATACCCATGAAACAGGCCAGAATCGGCCAAAACTGCGAGTGTTGATGACCGGCACGTAAATGCACCCTGGGGTTCGTCAATGGTGGAAATCACTCTGGGGACCCAAAACGGTGATTAATAGCCCATGAAACAGGCCAGAATCGGCCAAAACTGCGAGTGTTGATGACCGGCACGTAAATGCACCATAGGGTTCGTCAATGGTGGAAATCACTCCGGGGACCCAAAACGGTGATTGCCCATGAAACAGGCCAGAATCGGCCAAAAGTGCGAGGACTGATGACCGTCACGTAAATGCACCCTGGGGTTCGTCAATTGCGGAAATCACTTCGGGGACCCAAAACGGTGATTAATAGCCCATGAAACAACCCAGAATCTGACAAAACTGCGAGTGTTGATGACCGGCACGTAAATGCACCCTGGGGTTCGTCAATGGTGGAAATCACTCCGGGGACCCAAAACGGTGATTAATAGCTCATGAAACAGGCCAGAATCGGCCAAAACTGCGAGTGTTGATAACCGGCACGTAAATGCACCCTAGGGTTCGTCAATGGTGGAAATCACTCCGGGGACCCAAAACGGTGATTAATAGCCCATGAAACAGGCCAGAATCGGCCAAAACTGCGAGTGTTGATGACCGGCACGTAAATGCACCATAGGGTTCGTCAATGGTGGAAATCACTCCGGGGACCCAAAACGGTGATTAATAGCCCATGAAACAGGCCAGAATCGGCCAAAAGTGCGAGTGTTGATGACCGGCACGTAAATGCACCATAGGGTTCGTCAATGGTGGAAATCACTCCGGGGACCCAAAACGGTGATTAATAGCCCATGAAACAGGCCAGAATCGGCCAAAAGTGCGAGGACTGATGACCGTCACGTAAATGCACCCTGGGGTTCGTCAATTGCGGAAATCACTTCGGGGACCCAAAACGGTGATTAATAGCCCATGAAACAACCCAGAATCTGACAAAACTGCGAGTGTTGATGACCGGCACGTAAATGCACCCTGGGGTTCGTCAATGGTGGAAATCACTCCGGGGACCCAAAACGGTGATTAATAGCTCATGAAACAGGCCAGAATCGGCCAAAACTGCGAGTGTTGATAACCGGCACGTAAATGCACCCTGGGTTCTTCAATGATGGAAATCACTCTGGGGATCCAAAACGGTGATTAATAGCCCATGTAACTATGATTAATAGCCCATGAAACAGGACAGAATCGGCAAAAATAGCGAGTGTTGATGACCGGCACGTAAATGCACCCTAGGGTTCGTCAATGGTGGAAATCACTCCGGGGACCCAAAACGGTGATTAATAGCCCATGAAACGGGCCAGAATCGGCCAAAACTGCGAGTGTTGATGACCGGCACATAAATGCACCCTGGGGTTCATCAATGGTGGAAATCACTCCGGGGACCCAAAACGGTGATTAATAGCCCATGAAACAGGCCAGAATCGGCCAAAACTGCGAGTGTTGATGACCGGCACATAAATGCACCCTGGGGTTCGTCAATGGTGGAAATCACTCCGGGGACCCAAAACGGTGATTAATAGCCCATGAAACAGGCCAGAATCGGCCAAAACTGCGAGTGTTGATGACCGTCACGTAAATGCACCCTGGGGTTCGTCAATTGCGGAAATCACTTCGGGGACCCAAAACGGTGATTAATAGCCCATGAAACAACCCAGAATCTGACAAAACTGCGAGTGTTGATGACCGGCACATAAATGCACCCTGGGGTTCGTCAATGGTGGAAATCACTCCGGGGACCCAAAACGGTGATTAATACCCATGAAACAGGCCAGAATCGGCCAAAACTGCGAGTGTTGATGACCGGCACGTAAATGCACCCTGGGGTTCGTCAATGGTGGAAATCACTCCGGGGACCCAAAACGGTGATTAATACCCATGAAACAGGCCAGAATCGGCCAAAACTGCGAGTGTTGATGACCGGCACGTAAATGCACCCTGGGGTTCGTCAATGGTGGAAATCACTCTGGGGACCCAAAACGGTGATTAATAGCCCATGAAACAGGCCAGAATCGGCCAAAACTGCGAGTGTTGATGACCGGCACGTAAATGCACCATAGGGTTCGTCAATGGTGGAAATCACTCCGGGGACCCAAAACGGTGATTGCCCATGAAACAGGCCAGAATCGGCCAAAAGTGCGAGGACTGATGACCGTCACGTAAATGCACCCTGGGGTTCGTCAATTGCGGAAATCACTTCGGGGACCCAAAACGGTGATTAATAGCCCATGAAACAACCCAGAATCTGACAAAACTGCGAGTGTTGATGACCGGCACGTAAATGCACCCTGGGGTTCGTCAATGGTGGAAATCACTCCGGGGACCCAAAACGGTGATTAATAGCTCATGAAACAGGCCAGAATCGGCCAAAACTGCGAGTGTTGATAACCGGCACGTAAATGCACCCTAGGGTTCGTCAATGGTGGAAATCACTCCGGGGACCCAAAACGGTGATTAATAGCCCATGAAACAGGCCAGAATCGGCCAAAACTGCGAGTGTTGATGACCGGCACGTAAATGCACCATAGGGTTCGTCAATGGTGGAAATCACTCCGGGGACCCAAAACGGTGATTAATAGCCCATGAAACAGGCCAGAATCGGCCAAAAGTGCGAGTGTTGATGACCGGCACGTAAATGCACCATAGGGTTCGTCAATGGTGGAAATCACTCCGGGGACCCAAAACGGTGATTAATAGCCCATGAAACAGGCCAGAATCGGCCAAAAGTGCGAGGACTGATGACCGTCACGTAAATGCACCCTGGGGTTCGTCAATTGCGGAAATCACTTCGGGGACCCAAAACGGTGATTAATAGCCCATGAAACAACCCAGAATCTGACAAAACTGCGAGTGTTGATGACCGGCACGTAAATGCACCCTGGGGTTCGTCAATGGTGGAAATCACTCCGGGGACCCAAAACGGTGATTAATAGCTCATGAAACAGGCCAGAATCGGCCAAAACTGCGAGTGTTGATAACCGGCACGTAAATGCACCCTGGGTTCTTCAATGATGGAAATCACTCTGGGGATCCAAAACGGTGATTAATAGCCCATGTAACTATGATTAATAGCCCATGAAACAGGACAGAATCGGCAAAAATAGCGAGTGTTGATGACCGGCACGTAAATGCACCCTAGGGTTCGTCAATGGTGGAAATCACTCCGGGGACCCAAAACGGTGATTAATAGCCCATGAAACGGGCCAGAATCGGCCAAAACTGCGAGTGTTGATGACCGGCACATAAATGCACCCTGGGGTTCATCAATGGTGGAAATCACTCCGGGGACCCAAAACGGTGATTAATAGCCCATGAAACAGGCCAGAATCGGCCAAAACTGCGAGTGTTGATGACCGGCACATAAATGCACCCTGGGGTTCGTCAATGGTGGAAATCACTCCGGGGACCCAAAACGGTGATTAATAGCCCATGAAACAGGCCAGAATCGGCCAAAACTGCGAGTGTTGATGACCGTCACGTAAATGCACCCTGGGGTTCGTCAATTGCGGAAATCACTTCGGGGACCCAAAACGGTGATTAATAGCCCATGAAACAACCCAGAATCTGACAAAACTGCGAGTGTTGATGACCGGCACATAAATGCACCCTGGGGTTCGTCAATGGTGGAAATCACTCCGGGGACCCAAAACGGTGATTAATACCCATGAAACAGGCCAGAATCGGCCAAAACTGCGAGTGTTGATGACCGGCACGTAAATGCACCCTGAGGTTCGTCAATGGTGGAAATCACTCCGGGGACCCAAAACGGTGATTAATACCCATGAAACAGGCCAGAATCGGCCAAAACTGCGAGTGTTGATGACCGGCACGTAAATGCACCCTGGGGTTCGTCAATGGTGGAAATCACTCTGGGGACCCAAAACGGTGATTAATAGCCCATGAAACAGGCCAGAATCGGCCAAAACTGCGAGTGTTGATGACCGGCACGTAAATGCACCATAGGGTTCGTCAATGGTGGAAATCACTCCGGGGACCCAAAACGGTGATTGCCCATGAAACAGGCCAGAATCGGCCAAAAGTGCGAGGACTGATGACCGTCACGTAAATGCACCCTGGGGTTCGTCAATTGCGGAAATCACTTCGGGGACCCAAAACGGTGATTAATAGCCCATGAAACAACCCAGAATCTGACAAAACTGCGAGTGTTGATGACCGGCACGTAAATGCACCCTGGGGTTCGTCAATGGTGGAAATCACTCCGGGGACCCAAAACGGTGATTAATAGCTCATGAAACAGGCCAGAATCGGCCAAAACTGCGAGTGTTGATAACCGGCACGTAAATGCACCCTAGGGTTCGTCAATGGTGGAAATCACTCCGGGGACCCAAAACGGTGATTAATAGCCCATGAAACAGGCCAGAATCGGCCAAAAGTGCGAGTGTTGATGACCGGCACGTAAATGCACCATAGGGTTCGTCAATGGTGGAAATCACTCCGGGGACCCAAAACGGTGATTAATAGCCCATGAAACAGGCCAGAATCGGCCAAAAGTGCGAGGACTGATGACCGTCACGTAAATGCACCCTGGGGTTCGTCAATTGCGGAAATCACTTCGGGGACCCAAAACGGTGATTAATAGCCCATGAAACAACCCAGAATCTGACAAAACTGCGAGTGTTGATGACCGGCACGTAAATGCACCCTGGGGTTCGTCAATGGTGGAAATCACTCCGGGGACCCAAAACGGTGATTAATAGCTCATGAAACAGGCCAGAATCGGCCAAAACTGCGAGTGTTGATAACCGGCACGTAAATGCACCCTGGGTTCTTCAATGATGGAAATCACTCTGGGGATCCAAAACGGTGATTAATAGCCCATGTAACTATGATTAATAGCCCATGAAACAGGACAGAATCGGCAAAAATAGCGAGTGTTGATGACCGGCACGTAAATGCACCCTAGGGTTCGTCAATGGTGGAAATCACTCCGGGGACCCAAAACGGTGATTAATAGCCCATGAAACGGGCCAGAATCGGCCAAAACTGCGAGTGTTGATGACCGGCACATAAATGCACCCTGGGGTTCATCAATGGTGGAAATCACTCCGGGGACCCAAAACGGTGATTAATAGCCCATGAAACAGGCCAGAATCGGCCAAAACTGCGAGTGTTGATGACCGGCACATAAATGCACCCTGGGGTTCGTCAATGGTGGAAATCACTCCGGGGACCCAAAACGGTGATTAATAGCCCATGAAACAGGCCAGAATCGGCCAAAACTGCGAGTGTTGATGACCGTCACGTAAATGCACCCTGGGGTTCGTCAATTGCGGAAATCACTTCGGGGACCCAAAACGGTGATTAATAGCCCATGAAACAACCCAGAATCTGACAAAACTGCGAGTGTTGATGACCGGCACATAAATGCACCCTGGGGTTCGTCAATGGTGGAAATCACTCCGGGGACCCAAAACGGTGATTAATACCCATGAAACAGGCCAGAATCGGCCAAAACTGCGAGTGTTGATGACCGGCACGTAAATGCACCCTGGGGTTCGTCAATGGTGGAAATCACTCCGGGGACCCAAAACGGTGATTAATACCCATGAAACAGGCCAGAATCGGCCAAAACTGCGAGTGTTGATGACCGGCACGTAAATGCACCCTGGGGTTCGTCAATGGTGGAAATCACTCTGGGGACCCAAAACGGTGATTAATAGCCCATGAAACAGGCCAGAATCGGCCAAAACTGCGAGTGTTGATGACCGGCACGTAAATGCACCATAGGGTTCGTCAATGGTGGAAATCACTCCGGGGACCCAAAACGGTGATTGCCCATGAAACAGGCCAGAATCGGCCAAAAGTGCGAGGACTGATGACCGTCACGTAAATGCACCCTGGGGTTCGTCAATTGCGGAAATCACTTCGGGGACCCAAAACGGTGATTAATAGCCCATGAAACAACCCAGAATCTGACAAAACTGCGAGTGTTGATGACCGGCACGTAAATGCACCCTGGGGTTCGTCAATGGTGGAAATCACTCCGGGGACCCAAAACGGTGATTAATAGCTCATGAAACAGGCCAGAATCGGCCAAAACTGCGAGTGTTGATAACCGGCACGTAAATGCACCCTAGGGTTCGTCAATGGTGGAAATCACTCCGGGGACCCAAAACGGTGATTAATAGCCCATGAAACAGGCCAGAATCGGCAAAAATAGCGAGTGTTGATGACCGGCACGTAAATGCACCATAGGGTTCGTCAATGGTGGAAATCACTCCGGGGACCCAAAACGGTGATTAATAGCCCATGAAACAGGCCAGAATCGGCCAAAAGTGCGAGTGTTGATGACCGGCACGTAAATGCACCATAGGGTTCGTCAATGGTGGAAATCACTCCGGGGACCCAAAACGGTGATTAATAGCCCATGAAACAGGCCAGAATCGGCCAAAAGTGCGAGGACTGATGACCGTCACGTAAATGCACCCTGGGGTTCGTCAATTGCGGAAATCACTTCGGGGACCCAAAACGGTGATTAATAGCCCATGAAACAACCCAGAATCTGACAAAACTGCGAGTGTTGATGACCGGCACGTAAATGCACCCTGGGGTTCGTCAATGGTGGAAATCACTCCGGGGACCCAAAACGGTGATTAATAGCTCATGAAACAGGCCAGAATCGGCCAAAACTGCGAGTGTTGATAACCGGCACGTAAATGCACCCTGGGTTCTTCAATGATGGAAATCACTCTGGGGATCCAAAACGGTGATTAATAGCCCATGTAACTATGATTAATAGCCCATGAAACAGGACAGAATCGGCAAAAATAGCGAGTGTTGATGACCGGCACGTAAATGCACCCTAGGGTTCGTCAATGGTGGAAATCACTCCGGGGACCCAAAACGGTGATTAATAGCCCATGAAACGGGCCAGAATCGGCCAAAACTGCGAGTGTTGATGACCGGCACATAAATGCACCCTGGGGTTCATCAATGGTGGAAATCACTCCGGGGACCCAAAACGGTGATTAATAGCCCATGAAACAGGCCAGAATCGGCCAAAACTGCGAGTGTTGATGACCGGCACATAAATGCACCCTGGGGTTCGTCAATGGTGGAAATCACTCCGGGGACCCAAAACGGTGATTAATAGCCCATGAAACAGGCCAGAATCGGCCAAAACTGCGAGTGTTGATGACCGTCACGTAAATGCACCCTGGGGTTCGTCAATTGCGGAAATCACTTCGGGGACCCAAAACGGTGATTAATAGCCCATGAAACAACCCAGAATCTGACAAAACTGCGAGTGTTGATGACCGGCACATAAATGCACCCTGGGGTTCGTCAATGGTGGAAATCACTCCGGGGACCCAAAACGGTGATTAATACCCATGAAACAGGCCAGAATCGGCCAAAACTGCGAGTGTTGATGACCGGCACGTAAATGCACCCTGGGGTTCGTCAATGGTGGAAATCACTCCGGGGACCCAAAACGGTGATTAATACCCATGAAACAGGCCAGAATCGGCCAAAACTGCGAGTGTTGATGACCGGCACGTAAATGCACCCTGGGGTTCGTCAATGGTGGAAATCACTCTGGGGACCCAAAACGGTGATTAATAGCCCATGAAACAGGCCAGAATCGGCCAAAACTGCGAGTGTTGATGACCGGCACGTAAATGCACCATAGGGTTCGTCAATGGTGGAAATCACTCCGGGGACCCAAAACGGTGATTAATAGCCCATGAAACAGGCCAGAATCGGCCAAAAGTGCGAGGACTGATGACCGTCACGTAAATGCACCCTGGGGTTCGTCAATTGCGGAAATCACTTCGGGGACCCAAAACGGTGATTAATAGCCCATGAAACAACCCAGAATCTGACAAAACTGCGAGTGTTGATGACCGGCACGTAAATGCACCCTGGGGTTCGTCAATGGTGGAAATCACTCCGGGGACCCAAAACGGTGATTAATAGCTCATGAAACAGGCCAGAATCGGCCAAAACTGCGAGTGTTGATAACCGGCACGTAAATGCACCCTAGGGTTCGTCAATGGTGGAAATCACTCCGGGGACCCAAAACAGTGATTAATAGCCCATGAAACAGGCCAGAATCGGCAAAAATAGCGAGTGTTGATGACCGGCACGTAAATGCACCATAGGGTTCGTCAATGGTGGAAATCACTCCGGGGACCCAAAACGGTGATTAATAGCCCATGAAACAGGCCAGAATCGGCCAAAAGTGCGAGTGTTGATGACCGGCACGTAAATGCACCATAGGGTTCGTCAATGGTGGAAATCACTCCGGGGACCCAAAACGGTGATTAATAGCCCATGAAACAGGCCAGAATCGGCCAAAAGTGCGAGGACTGATGACCGTCACGTAAATGCACCCTGGGGTTCGTCAATTGCGGAAATCACTTCGGGGACCCAAAACGGTGATTAATAGCCCATGAAACAACCCAGAATCTGACAAAACTGCGAGTGTTGATGACCGGCACGTCAATGCACCCTGGGGTTCGTCAATGGTGGAAATCACTCCGGGGACCCAAAACGGTGATTAATAGCTCATGAAACAGGCCAGAATCGGCCAAAACTGCGAGTGTTGATAACCGGCACGTAAATGCACCCTGGGTTCTTCAATGATGGAAATCACTCTGGGGATCCAAAACGGTGATTAATAGCCCATGTAACTATGATTAATAGCCCATGAAACAGGACAGAATCGGCAAAAATAGCGAGTGTTGATGACCGGCACGTAAATGCACCCTAGGGTTCGTCAATGGTGGAAATCACTCCGGGGACCCAAAACGGTGATTAATAGCCCATGAAACGGGCCAGAATCGGCCAAAACTGCGAGTGTTGATGACCGGCACATAAATGCACCCTGGGGTTCATCAATGGTGGAAATCACTCCGGGGACCCAAAACGGTGATTAATAGCCCATGAAACAGGCCAGAATCGGCCAAAACTGCGAGTGTTGATGACCGGCACATAAATGCACCCTGGGGTTCGTCAATGGTGGAAATCACTCCGGGGACCCAAAACGGTGATTAATAGCCCATGAAACAGGCCAGAATCGGCCAAAACTGCGAGTGTTGATAACCGGCACGTAAATGCACCCTAGGGTTCGTCAATGGTGGAAATCACTCCGGGGACCCAAAACGGTGATTAATAGCCCATGAAACAGGCCAGAATCGGCAAAAATAGCGAGTGTTGATGACCGGCACGTAAATGCACCATAGGGTTCGTCAATGGTGGAAATCACTCCGGGGACCCAAAACGGTGATTAATAGCTCATGAAACAGGCCAGAATCGGCCAAAACTGCGAGTGTTGATAACCGGCACGTAAATGCACCCTAGGGTTCGTCAATGGTGGAAATCACTCCGGGGACCCAAAACGGTGATTAATAGCCCATGAAACAGGCCAGAATCGGCAAAAATAGCGAGTGTTGATGACCGGCACGTAAATGCACCATAGGGTTCGTCAATGGTGGAAATCACTCCGGGGACCCAAAACGGTGATTAATAGCCCATGAAACAGGCCAGAATCGGCCAAAAGTGCGAGTGTTGATGACCGGCACGTAAATGCACCATAGGGTTCGTCAATGGTGGAAATCACTCCGGGGACCCAAAACGGTGATTAATAGCCCATGAAACAGGCCAGAATCGGCCAAAAGTGCGAGGACTGATGACCGTCACGTAAATGCACCCTGGGGTTCGTCAATTGCGGAAATCACTTCGGGGACCCAAAACGGTGATTAATAGCCCATGAAACAACCCAGAATCTGACAAAACTGCGAGTGTTGATGACCGGCACGTCAATGCACCCTGGGGTTCGTCAATGGTGGAAATCACTCCGGGGACCCAAAACGGTGATTAATAGCTCATGAAACAGGCCAGAATCGGCCAAAACTGCGAGTGTTGATAACCGGCACGTAAATGCACCCTGGGTTCTTCAATGATGGAAATCACTCTGGGGATCCAAAACGGTGATTAATAGCCCATGTAACTATGATTAATAGCCCATGAAACAGGACAGAATCGGCAAAAATAGCGAGTGTTGATGACCGGCACGTAAATGCACCCTAGGGTTCGTCAATGGTGGAAATCACTCCGGGGACCCAAAACGGTGATTAATAGCCCATGAAACGGGCCAGAATCGGCCAAAACTGCGAGTGTTGATGACCGGCACATAAATGCACCCTGGGGTTCATCAATGGTGGAAATCACTCCGGGGACCCAAAACGGTGATTAATAGCCCATGAAACAGGCCAGAATCGGCCAAAACTGCGAGTGTTGATGACCGGCACATAAATGCACCCTGGGGTTCGTCAATGGTGGAAATCACTCCGGGGACCCAAAACGGTGATTAATAGCCCATGAAACAGGCCAGAATCGGCCAAAACTGCGAGTGTTGATGACCGTCACGTAAATGCACCCTGGGGTTCGTCAATTGCGGAAATCACTTCGGGGACCCAAAACGGTGATTAATAGCCCATGAAACAACCCAGAATCTGACAAAACTGCGAGTGTTGATGACCGGCACATAAATGCACCCTGGGGTTCGTCAATGGTGGAAATCACTCCGGGGACCCAAAACGGTGATTAATACCCATGAAACAGGCCAGAATCGGCCAAAACTGCGAGTGTTGATGACCGGCACGTAAATGCACCCTGGGGTTCGTCAATGGTGGAAATCACTCCGGGGACCCAAAACGGTGATTAATACCCATGAAACAGGCCAGAATCGGCCAAAACTGCGAGTGTTGATGACCGGCACGTAAATGCACCCTGGGGTTCGTCAATGGTGGAAATCACTCTGGGGACCCAAAACGGTGATTAATAGCCCATGAAACAGGCCAGAATCGGCCAAAACTGCGAGTGTTGATGACCGGCACGTAAATGCACCATAGGGTTCGTCAATGGTGGAAATCACTCCGGGGACCCAAAACGGTGATTAATAGCCCATGAAACAGGCCAGAATCGGCCAAAAGTGCGAGGACTGATGACCGTCACGTAAATGCACCCTGGGGTTCGTCAATTGCGGAAATCACTTCGGGGACCCAAAACGGTGATTAATAGCCCATGAAACAACCCAGAATCTGACAAAACTGCGAGTGTTGATGACCGGCACGTAAATGCACCCTGGGGTTCGTCAATGGTGGAAATCACTCCGGGGACCCAAAACGGTGATTAATAGCTCATGAAACAGGCCAGAATCGGCCAAAACTGCGAGTGTTGATAACCGGCACGTAAATGCACCCTAGGGTTCGTCAATGGTGGAAATCACTCCGGGGACCCAAAACAGTGATTAATAGCCCATGAAACAGGCCAGAATCGGCAAAAATAGCGAGTGTTGATGACCGGCACGTAAATGCACCATAGGGTTCGTCAATGGTGGAAATCACTCCGGGGACCCAAAACGGTGATTAATAGCCCATGAAACAGGCCAGAATCGGCCAAAAGTGCGAGTGTTGATGACCGGCACGTAAATGCACCATAGGGTTCGTCAATGGTGGAAATCACTCCGGGGACCCAAAACGGTGATTAATAGCCCATGAAACAGGCCAGAATCGGCCAAAAGTGCGAGGACTGATGACCGTCACGTAAATGCACCCTGGGGTTCGTCAATTGCGGAAATCACTTCGGGGACCCAAAACGGTGATTAATAGCCCATGAAACAACCCAGAATCTGACAAAACTGCGAGTGTTGATGACCGGCACGTCAATGCACCCTGGGGTTCGTCAATGGTGGAAATCACTCCGGGGACCCAAAACGGTGATTAATAGCTCATGAAACAGGCCAGAATCGGCCAAAACTGCGAGTGTTGATAACCGGCACGTAAATGCACCCTGGGTTCTTCAATGATGGAAATCACTCTGGGGATCCAAAACGGTGATTAATAGCCCATGTAACTATGATTAATAGCCCATGAAACAGGACAGAATCGGCAAAAATAGCGAGTGTTGATGACCGGCACGTAAATGCACCCTAGGGTTCGTCAATGGTGGAAATCACTCCGGGGACCCAAAACGGTGATTAATAGCCCATGAAACGGGCCAGAATCGGCCAAAACTGCGAGTGTTGATGACCGGCACATAAATGCACCCTGGGGTTCATCAATGGTGGAAATCACTCCGGGGACCCAAAACGGTGATTAATAGCCCATGAAACAGGCCAGAATCGGCCAAAACTGCGAGTGTTGATGACCGGCACATAAATGCACCCTGGGGTTCGTCAATGGTGGAAATCACTCCGGGGACCCAAAACGGTGATTAATAGCCCATGAAACAGGCCAGAATCGGCCAAAACTGCGAGTGTTGATAACCGGCACGTAAATGCACCCTAGGGTTCGTCAATGGTGGAAATCACTCCGGGGACCCAAAACGGTGATTAATAGCCCATGAAACAGGCCAGAATCGGCAAAAATAGCGAGTGTTGATGACCGGCACGTAAATGCACCATAGGGTTCGTCAATGGTGGAAATCACTCCGGGGACCCAAAACGGTGATTAATAGCTCATGAAACAGGCCAGAATCGGCCAAAACTGCGAGTGTTGATAACCGGCACGTAAATGCACCCTAGGGTTCGTCAATGGTGGAAATCACTCCGGGGACCCAAAACGGTGATTAATAGCCCATGAAACAGGCCAGAATCGGCAAAAATAGCGAGTGTTGATGACCGGCACGTAAATGCACCATAGGGTTCGTCAATGGTGGAAATCACTCCGGGGACCCAAAACGGTGATTAATAGCCCATGAAACAGGCCAGAATCGGCCAAAAGTGCGAGTGTTGATGACCGGCACGTAAATGCACCATAGGGTTCGTCAATGGTGGAAATCACTCCGGGGACCCAAAACGGTGATTAATAGCCCATGAAACAGGCCAGAATCGGCCAAAAGTGCGAGGACTGATGACCGTCACGTAAATGCACCCTGGGGTTCGTCAATTGCGGAAATCACTTCGGGGACCCAAAACGGTGATTAATAGCCCATGAAACAACCCAGAATCTGACAAAACTGCGAGTGTTGATGACCGGCACGTCAATGCACCCTGGGGTTCGTCAATGGTGGAAATCACTCCGGGGACCCAAAACGGTGATTAATAGCTCATGAAACAGGCCAGAATCGGCCAAAACTGCGAGTGTTGATAACCGGCACGTAAATGCACCCTGGGTTCTTCAATGATGGAAATCACTCTGGGGATCCAAAACGGTGATTAATAGCCCATGTAACTATGATTAATAGCCCATGAAACAGGACAGAATCGGCAAAAATAGCGAGTGTTGATGACCGGCACGTAAATGCACCCTAGGGTTCGTCAATGGTGGAAATCACTCCGGGGACCCAAAACGGTGATTAATAGCCCATGAAACGGGCCAGAATCGGCCAAAACTGCGAGTGTTGATGACCGGCACATAAATGCACCCTGGGGTTCATCAATGGTGGAAATCACTCCGGGGACCCAAAACGGTGATTAATAGCCCATGAAACAGGCCAGAATCGGCCAAAACTGCGAGTGTTGATGACCGGCACATAAATGCACCCTGGGGTTCGTCAATGGTGGAAATCACTCCGGGGACCCAAAACGGTGATTAATAGCCCATGAAACAGGCCAGAATCGGCCAAAACTGCGAGTGTTGATGACCGTCACGTAAATGCACCCTGGGGTTCGTCAATTGCGGAAATCACTTCGGGGACCCAAAACGGTGATTAATAGCCCATGAAACAACCCAGAATCTGACAAAACTGCGAGTGTTGATGACCGGCACATAAATGCACCCTGGGGTTCGTCAATGGTGGAAATCACTCCGGGGACCCAAAACGGTGATTAATACCCATGAAACAGGCCAGAATCGGCCAAAACTGCGAGTGTTGATGACCGGCACGTAAATGCACCCTGGGGTTCGTCAATGGTGGAAATCACTCCGGGGACCCAAAACGGTGATTAATACCCATGAAACAGGCCAGAATCGGCCAAAACTGCGAGTGTTGATGACCGGCACGTAAATGCACCCTGGGGTTCGTCAATGGTGGAAATCACTCTGGGGACCCAAAACGGTGATTAATAGCCCATGAAACAGGCCAGAATCGGCCAAAACTGCGAGTGTTGATGACCGGCACGTAAATGCACCATAGGGTTCGTCAATGGTGGAAATCACTCCGGGGACCCAAAACGGTGATTAATAGCCCATGAAACAGGCCAGAATCGGCCAAAAGTGCGAGGACTGATGACCGTCACGTAAATGCACCCTGGGGTTCGTCAATTGCGGAAATCACTTCGGGGACCCAAAACGGTGATTAATAGCCCATGAAACAACCCAGAATCTGACAAAACTGCGAGTGTTGATGACCGGCACATAAATGCACCCTGGGGTTCGTCAATGGTGGAAATCACTCCGGGGACCCAAAACGGTGATTAATACCCATGAAACAGGCCAGAATCGGCCAAAACTGCGAGTGTTGATGACCGGCACGTAAATGCACCCTGGGGTTCGTCAATGGTGGAAATCACTCTGGGGACCCAAAACGGTGATTAATAGCCCATGAAACAGGCCAGAATCGGCCAAAACTGCGAGTGTTGATGACCGGCACGTAAATGCACCATAGGGTTCGTCAATGGTGGAAATCACTCCGGGGACCCAAAACGGTGATTGCCCATGAAACAGGCCAGAATCGGCCAAAAGTGCGAGGACTGATGACCGTCACGTAAATGCACCCTGGGGTTCGTCAATTGCGGAAATCACTTCGGGGACCCAAAACGGTGATTAATAGCCCATGAAACAACCCAGAATCTGACAAAACTGCGAGTGTTGATGACCGGCACGTAAATGCACCCTGGGGTTCGTCAATGGTGGAAATCACTCCGGGGACCCAAAACGGTGATTAATAGCTCATGAAACAGGCCAGAATCGGCCAAAACTGCGAGTGTTGATAACCGGCACGTAAATGCACCCTAGGGTTCGTCAATGGTGGAAATCACTCCGGGGACCCAAAACGGTGATTAATAGCTCATGAAACAGGCCAGAATCGGCCAAAACTGCGAGTGTTGATAACCGGCACGTAAATGCACCCTGGGTTCTTCAATGATGGAAATCACTCTGGGGATCCAAAACGGTGATTAATAGCCCATGTAACTATGATTAATAGCCCATGAAACAGGACAGAATCGGCAAAAATAGCGAGTGTTGATGACCGGCACGTAAATGCACCCTAGGGTTCGTCAATGGTGGAAATCACTCCGGGGACCCAAAACGGTGATTAATAGCCCATGAAACGGGCCAGAATCGGCCAAAACTGCGAGTGTTGATGACCGGCACATAAATGCACCCTGGGGTTCATCAATGGTGGAAATCACTCCGGGGACCCAAAACGGTGATTAATAGCCCATGAAACAGGCCAGAATCGGCCAAAAGTGCGAGTGTTGATGACCGGCACATAAATGCACCCTGAGGTTCGTCAATGGTGGAAATCACTCCGGGGACCCAAAACGGTGATTAATAGCCCATGAAACAGGCCAGAATCGGCCAAAACTGCGAGTGTTGATGACCGTCACGTAAATGCACCCTGGGGTTCGTCAATTGCGGAAATCACTTCGGGGACCCAAAACGGTGATTAATAGCCCATGAAACAACCCAGAATCTGACAAAACTGCGAGTGTTGATGACCGGCACATAAATGCACCCTGGGGTTCGTCAATGGTGGAAATCACTCCGGGGACCCAAAACGGTGATTAATACCCATGAAACAGGCCAGAATCGGCCAAAACTGCGAGTGTTGATGACCGGCACGTAAATGCACCCTGGGGTTCGTCAATGGTGGAAATCACTCCGGGGACCCAAAACGGTGATTAATACCCATGAAACAGGCCAGAATCGGCCAAAACTGCGAGTGTTGATGACCGGCACGTAAATGCACCCTGGGGTTCGTCAATGGTCGAAATCACTCTGGGGACCCAAAACGGTGATTAATAGCCCATGAAACAGGCCAGAATCGGCCAAAACTGCGAGTGTTGATGACCGGCACGTAAATGCACCATAGGGTTCGTCAATGGTGGAAATCACTCCGGGGACCCAAAACGGTGATTGCCCATGAAACAGGCCAGAATCGGCCAAAAGTGCGAGGACTGATGACCGTCACGTAAATGCACCCTGGGGTTCGTCAATTGCGGAAATCACTTCGGGGACCCAAAACGGTGATTAATAGCCCATGAAACAACCCAGAATCTGACAAAACTGCGAGTGTTGATGACCGGCACGTAAATGCACCCTGGGGTTCGTCAATGGTGGAAATCACTCCGGGGACCCAAAACGGTGATTAATAGCTCATGAAACAGGCCAGAATCGGCCAAAACTGCGAGTGTTGATAACCGGCACGTAAATGCACCCTAGGGTTCGTCAATGGTGGAAATCACTCCGGGGACCCAAAACGGTGATTAATAGCCCATGAAACAGGCCAGAATCGGCAAAAATAGCGAGTGTTGATGACCGGCACGTAAATGCACCATAGGGTTCGTCAATGGTGGAAATCACTCCGGGGACCCAAAACGGTGATTAATAGCCCATGAAACAGGCCAGAATCGGCCAAAAGTGCGAGTGTTGATGACCGGCACGTAAATGCACCATATGGTTCGTCAATGGTGGAAATCACTCCGGGGACCCAAAACGGTGATTAATAGCCCATGAAACAGGCCAGAATCGGCCAAAAGTGCGAGGACTGATGACCGTCACGTAAATGCACCCTGGGGTTCGTCAATTGCGGAAATCACTTCGGGGACCCAAAACGGTGATTAATAGCCCATGAAACAACCCAGAATCTGACAAAACTGCGAGTGTTGATGACCGGCACGTAAATGCACCCTGGGGTTCGTCAATGGTGGAAATCACTCCGGGGACCCAAAACGGTGATTAATAGCTCATGAAACAGGCCAGAATCGGCCAAAACTGCGAGTGTTGATAACCGGCACGTAAATGCACCCTGGGTTCTTCAATGATGGAAATCACTCTGGGGATCCAAAACGGTGATTAATAGCTCATGAAACAGGCCAGAATCGGCCAAAACTGCGAGTGTTGATAACCGGCACGTAAATGCACCCTGGGTTCTTCAATGATGGAAATCACTCTGGGGATCCAAAACGGTGATTAATAGCCCATGTAACTATGATTAATAGCCCATGAAACAGGACAGAATCGGCAAAAATAGCGAGTGTTGATGACCGGCACGTAAATGCACCCTAGGGTTCGTCAATGGTGGAAATCACTCCGGGGACCCAAAACGGTGATTAATAGCCCATGAAACGGGCCAGAATCGGCCAAAACTGCGAGTGTTGATGACCGGCACATAAATGCACCCTGGGGTTCATCAATGGTGGAAATCACTCCGGGGACCCAAAACGGTGATTAATAGCCCATGAAACAGGCCAGAATCGGCCAAAACTGCGAGTGTTGATGACCGGCACATAAATGCACCCTGGGGTTCGTCAATGGTGGAAATCACTCCGGGGACCCAAAACGGTGATTAATAGCCCATGAAACAGGCCAGAATCGGCCAAAACTGCGAGTGTTGATGACCGTCACGTAAATGCACCCTGGGGTTCGTCAATTGCGGAAATCACTTCGGGGACCCAAAACGGTGATTAATAGCCCATGAAACAACCCAGAATCTGACAAAACTGCGAGTGTTGATGACCGGCACATAAATGCACCCTGGGGTTCGTCAATGGTAGAAATCACTCCGGGGACCCAAAACGGTGATTAATACCCATGAAACAGGCCAGAATCGGCCAAAACTGCGAGTGTTGATGACCGGCACGTAAATGCACCCTGGGGTTCGTCAATGGTGGAAATCACTCCGGGGACCCAAAACGGTGATTAATACCCATGAAACAGGCCAGAATCGGCCAAAACTGCGAGTGTTGATGACCGGCACGTAAATGCACCCTGGGGTTCGTCAATGGTCGAAATCACTCTGGGGACCCAAAACGGTGATTAATAGCCCATGAAACAGGCCAGAATCGGCCAAAACTGCGAGTGTTGATGACCGGCACGTAAATGCACCATAGGGTTCGTCAATGGTGGAAATCACTCCGGGGACCCAAAACGGTGATTGCCCATGAAACAGGCCAGAATCGGCCAAAAGTGCGAGGACTGATGACCGTCACGTAAATGCACCCTGGGGTTCGTCAATTGCGGAAATCACTTCGGGGACCCAAAACGGTGATTAATAGCCCATGAAACAACCCAGAATCTGACAAAACTGCGAGTGTTGATGACCGGCACGTAAATGCACCCTGGGGTTCGTCAATGGTGGAAATCACTCCGGGGACCCAAAACGGTGATTAATAGCTCATGAAACAGGCCAGAATCGGCCAAAACTGCGAGTGTTGATAACCGGCACGTAAATGCACCCTAGGGTTCGTCAATGGTGGAAATCACTCCGGGGACCCAAAACGGTGATTAATAGCCCATGAAACAGGCCAGAATCGGCCAAAAGTGCGAGTGTTGATGACCGGCACGTAAATGCACCATATGGTTCGTCAATGGTGGAAATCACTCCGGGGACCCAAAACGGTGATTAATAGCCCATGAAACAGGCCAGAATCGGCCAAAAGTGCGAGGACTGATGACCGTCACGTAAATGCACCCTGGGGTTCGTCAATTGCGGAAATCACTTCGGGGACCCAAAACGGTGATTAATAGCCCATGAAACAACCCAGAATCTGACAAAACTGCGAGTGTTGATGACCGGCACGTAAATGCACCCTGGGGTTCGTCAATGGTGGAAATCACTCCGGGGACCCAAAACGGTGATTAATAGCTCATGAAACAGGCCAGAATCGGCCAAAACTGCGAGTGTTGATAACCGGCACGTAAATGCACCCTGGGTTCTTCAATGATGGAAATCACTCTGGGGATCCAAAACGGTGATTAATAGCCCATGTAACTATGATTAATAGCCCATGAAACAGGACAGAATCGGCAAAAATAGCGAGTGTTGATGACCGGCACGTAAATGCACCCTAGGGTTCGTCAATGGTGGAAATCACTCCGGGGACCCAAAACGGTGATTAATAGCCCATGAAACGGGCCAGAATCGGCCAAAACTGCGAGTGTTGATGACCGGCACATAAATGCACCCTGGGGTTCATCAATGGTGGAAATCACTCCGGGGACCCAAAACGGTGATTAATAGCCCATGAAACAGGCCAGAATCGGCCAAAACTGCGAGTGTTGATGACCGGCACATAAATGCACCCTGGGGTTCGTCAATGGTGGAAATCACTCCGGGGACCCAAAACGGTGATTAATAGCCCATGAAACAGGCCAGAATCGGACAAAACTGCGAGTGTTGATGACCGTCACGTAAATGCACCCTGGGGTTCGTCAATTGCGGAAATCACTTCGGGGACCCAAAACGGTGATTAATACCCATGAAACAGGCCAGAATCGGCCAAAACTGCGAGTGTTGATGACCGGCACGTAAATGCACCCTGGGGTTCGTCAATGGTCGAAATCACTCTGGGGACCCAAAACGGTGATTAATAGCCCATGAAACAGGCCAGAATCGGCCAAAACTGCGAGTGTTGATGACCGGCACGTAAATGCACCATAGGGTTCGTCAATGGTGGAAATCACTCCGGGGACCCAAAACGGTGATTGCCCATGAAACAGGCCAGAATCGGCCAAAAGTGCGAGGACTGATGACCGTCACGTAAATGCACCCTGGGGTTCGTCAATTGCGGAAATCACTTCGGGGACCCAAAACGGTGATTAATAGCCCATGAAACAACCCAGAATCTGACAAAACTGCGAGTGTTGATGACCGGCACGTAAATGCACCCTGGGGTTCGTCAATGGTGGAAATCACTCCGGGGACCCAAAACGGTGATTAATAGCTCATGAAACAGGCCAGAATCGGCCAAAACTGCGAGTGTTGATAACCGGCACGTAAATGCACCCTAGGGTTCGTCAATGGTGGAAATCACTCCGGGGACCCAAAACGGTGATTAATAGCCCATGAAACAGGCCAGAATCGGCAAAAATAGCGAGTGTTGATGACCGGCACGTAAATGCACCATAGGGTTCGTCAATGGTGGAAATCACTCCGGGGACCCAAAACGGTGATTAATAGCCCATGAAACAGGCCAGAATCGGCCAAAAGTGCGAGTGTTGATGACCGGCACGTAAATGCACCATATGGTTCGTCAATGGTGGAAATCACTCCGGGGACCCAAAACGGTGATTAATAGCCCATGAAACAGGCCAGAATCGGCCAAAAGTGCGAGGACTGATGACCGTCACGTAAATGCACCCTGGGGTTCGTCAATTGCGGAAATCACTTCGGGGACCCAAAACGGTGATTAATAGCCCATGAAACAACCCAGAATCTGACAAAACTGCGAGTGTTGATGACCGGCACGTAAATGCACCCTGGGGTTCGTCAATGGTGGAAATCACTCCGGGGACCCAAAACGGTGATTAATAGCTCATGAAACAGGCCAGAATCGGCCAAAACTGCGAGTGTTGATAACCGGCACGTAAATGCACCCTGGGTTCTTCAATGATGGAAATCACTCTGGGGATCCAAAACGGTGATTAATAGCCCATGTAACTATGATTAATAGCCCATGAAACAGGACAGAATCGGCAAAAATAGCGAGTGTTGATGACCGGCACGTAAATGCACCCTAGGGTTCGTCAATGGTGGAAATCACTCCGGGGACCCAAAACGGTGATTAATAGCCCATGAAACGGGCCAGAATCGGCCAAAACTGCGAGTGTTGATGACCGGCACATAAATGCACCCTGGGGTTCATCAATGGTGGAAATCACTCCGGGGACCCAAAACGGTGATTAATAGCCCATGAAACAGGCCAGAATCGGCCAAAACTGCGAGTGTTGATGACCGGCACATAAATGCACCCTGGGGTTCGTCAATGGTGGAAATCACTCCGGGGACCCAAAACGGTGATTAATAGCCCATGAAACAGGCCAGAATCGGACAAAACTGCGAGTGTTGATGACCGTCACGTAAATGCACCCTGGGGTTCGTCAATTGCGGAAATCACTTCGGGGACCCAAAACGGTGATTAATAGCCCATGAAACAACCCAGAATCTGACAAAACTGCGAGTGTTGATGACCGGCACGTAAATGCACCCTGGGGTTCGTCAATGGTGGAAATCACTCCGGGGACCCAAAACGGTGATTAATAGCTCATGAAACAGGCCAGAATCGGCCAAAACTGCGAGTGTTGATAACCGGCACGTAAATGCACCCTAGGGTTCGTCAATGGTGGAAATCACTCCGGGGACCCAAAACGGTGATTAATAGCTCATGAAACAGGCCAGAATCGGCCAAAACTGCGAGTGTTGATAACCGGCACGTAAATGCACCCTGGGTTCTTCAATGATGGAAATCACTCTGGGGATCCAAAACGGTGATTAATAGCCCATGTAACTATGATTAATAGCCCATGAAACAGGACAGAATCGGCAAAAATAGCGAGTGTTGATGACCGGCACGTAAATGCACCCTAGGGTTCGTCAATGGTGGAAATCACTCCGGGGACCCAAAACGGTGATTAATAGCCCATGAAACGGGCCAGAATCGGCCAAAACTGCGAGTGTTGATGACCGGCACATAAATGCACCCTGGGGTTCATCAATAGTGGAAATCACTCCGGGGACCCAAAACGGTGATTAATAGCCCATGAAACAGGCCAGAATCGGCCAAAAGTGCGAGGACTGATGACCGTTACATAAATGCACCCTGGGGTTCGTCAATTGTGGAAATCACTCCGGGGACCCAAAACGGTGATTAATAGCCCATGTAACTATGATTAATAACCCATGAAACAGGCCAGAATCGGCCAAAAGTGCGAGGACTGATGACCGTCACGTAAATGCACCCTGGGGTTCGTCAATTGCGGAAATCACTTCGGGGACCCAAAACGGTGATTAATAGCCCATGAAACAACCCAGAATCTGACAAAACTGCGAGTGTTGATGACCGGCACGTAAATGCACCCTGGGGTTCGTCAATGGTGGAAATCACTCCGGGGACCCAAAACGGTGATTAATAGCTCATGAAACAGGCCAGAATCGGCCAAAACTGCGAGTGTTGATAACCGGCACGTAAATGCACCCTGGGTTCTTCAATGATGGAAATCACTCTGGGGATCCAAAACGGTGATTAATAGCCCATGTAACTATGATTAATAGCCCATGAAACAGGACAGAATCGGCAAAAATAGCGAGTGTTGATGACCGGCACGTAAATGCACCCTAGGGTTCGTCAATGGTGGAAATCACTCCGGGGACCCAAAACGGTGATTAATAGCCCATGAAACGGGCCAGAATCGGCCAAAACTGCGAGTGTTGATGACCGGCACATAAATGCACCCTGGGGTTCATCAATGGTGGAAATCACTCCGGGGACCCAAAACGGTGATTAATAGCCCATGAAACAGGCCAGAATCGGCCAAAACTGCGAGTGTTGATGACCGGCACATAAATGCACCCTGGGGTTCGTCAATGGTGGAAATCACTCCGGGGACCCAAAACGGTGATTAATAGCTCATGAAACAGGCCAGAATCGGCCAAAACTGCGAGTGTTGATAACCGGCACGTAAATGCACCCTAGGGTTCGTCAATGGTGGAAATCACTCCGGGGACCCAAAACGGTGATTAATAGCCCATGAAACAGGCCAGAATCGGCCAAAACTGCGAGTGTTGATGACCGGCACGTAAATGCACCATAGGGTTCGTCAATGGTGGAAATCACTCCGGGGACCCAAAACGGTGATTAATAGCCCATGAAACAGGCCAGAATCGGCCAAAAGTGCGAGTGTTGATGACCGGCACGTAAATGCACCATAGGGTTCGTCAATGGTGGAAATCACTCCGGGGACCCAAAACGGTGATTAATAGCCCATGAAACAGGCCAGAATCGGCCAAAAGTGCGAGGACTGATGACCGTCACGTAAATGCACCCTGGGGTTCGTCAATTGCGGAAATCACTTCGGGGACCCAAAACGGTGATTAATAGCCCATGAAACAACCCAGAATCTGACAAAACTGCGAGTGTTGATGACCGGCACGTAAATGCACCCTGGGGTTCGTCAATGGTGGAAATCACTCCGGGGACCCAAAACGGTGATTAATAGCTCATGAAACAGGCCAGAATCGGCCAAAACTGCGAGTGTTGATAACCGGCACGTAAATGCACCCTGGGTTCTTCAATGATGGAAATCACTCTGGGGATCCAAAACGGTGATTAATAGCCCATGTAACTATGATTAATAGCCCATGAAACAGGACAGAATCGGCAAAAATAGCGAGTGTTGATGACCGGCACGTAAATGCACCCTAGGGTTCGTCAATGGTGGAAATCACTCCGGGGACCCAAAACGGTGATTAATAGCCCATGAAACGGGCCAGAATCGGCCAAAACTGCGAGTGTTGATGACCGGCACATAAATGCACCCTGGGGTTCATCAATGGTGGAAATCACTCCGGGGACCCAAAACGGTGATTAATAGCCCATGAAACAGGCCAGAATCGGCCAAAACTGCGAGTGTTGATGACCGGCACATAAATGCACCCTGGGGTTCGTCAATGGTGGAAATCACTCCGGGGACCCAAAACGGTGATTAATAGCCCATGAAACAGGCCAGAATCGGACAAAACTGCGAGTGTTGATGACCGTCACGTAAATGCACCCTGGGGTTCGTCAATTGCGGAAATCACTTCGGGGACCCAAAACGGTGATTAATAGCCCATGAAACAACCCAGAATCTGACAAAACTGCGAGTGTTGATGACCGGCACGTAAATGCACCCTGGGGTTCGTCAATGGTGGAAATCACTCCGGGGACCCAAAACGGTGATTAATAGCTCATGAAACAGGCCAGAATCGGCCAAAACTGCGAGTGTTGATAACCGGCACGTAAATGCACCCTAGGGTTCGTCAATGGTGGAAATCACTCCGGGGACCCAAAACGGTGATTAATAGCTCATGAAACAGGCCAGAATCGGCCAAAACTGCGAGTGTTGATAACCGGCACGTAAATGCACCCTGGGTTCTTCAATGATGGAAATCACTCTGGGGATCCAAAACGGTGATTAATAGCCCATGTAACTATGATTAATAGCCCATGAAACAGGACAGAATCGGCAAAAATAGCGAGTGTTGATGACCGGCACGTAAATGCACCCTAGGGTTCGTCAATGGTGGAAATCACTCCGGGGACCCAAAACGGTGATTAATAGCCCATGAAACGGGCCAGAATCGGCCAAAACTGCGAGTGTTGATGACCGGCACATAAATGCACCCTGGGGTTCATCAATGGTGGAAATCACTCCGGGGACCCAAAACGGTGATTAATAGCCCATGAAACAGGCCAGAATCGGCCAAAACTGCGAGTGTTGATGACCGGCACATAAATGCACCCTGGGGTTCGTCAATGGTGGAAATCACTCCGGGGACCCAAAACGGTGATTAATAGCCCATGAAACAGGCCAGAATCGGCCAAAACTGCGAGTGTTGATGACCGTCACGTAAATGCACCCTGGGGTTCGTCAATTGCGGAAATCACTTCGGGGACCCAAAACGGTGATTAATAGCCCATGAAACAACCCAGAATCTGACAAAACTGCGAGTGTTGATGACCGGCACGTAAATGCACCCTGGGGTTCGTCAATGGTGGAAATCACTCCGGGGACCCAAAACGGTGATTAATAGCTCATGAAACAGGCCAGAATCGGCCAAAACTGCGAGTGTTGATAACCGGCACGTAAATGCACCCTAGGGTTCGTCAATGGTGGAAATCACTCCGGGGACCCAAAACGGTGATTAATAGCTCATGAAACAGGCCAGAATCGGCCAAAACTGCGAGTGTTGATAACCGGCACGTAAATGCACCCTGGGTTCTTCAATGATGGAAATCACTCTGGGGATCCAAAACGGTGATTAATAGCCCATGTAACTAAGATTAATAGCCCATGAAACAGGACAGAATCGGCAAAAATAGCGAGTGTTGATGACCGGCACGTAAATGCACCCTAGGGTTCGTCAATGGTGGAAATCACTCCGGGGACCCAAAACGGTGATTAATAGCCCATGAAACGGGCCAGAATCGGCCAAAACTGCGAGTGTTGATGACCGGCACATAAATGCACCCTGGGGTTCATCAATGGTGGAAATCACTCCGGGGACCCAAAACGGTGATTAATAGCCCATGAAACAGGCCAGAATCGGCCAAAACTGCGAGTGTTGATGACCGGCACATAAATGCACCCTGGGGTTCGTCAATGGTGGAAATCACTCCGGGGACCCAAAACGGTGATTAATAGCCCATGAAACAGGCCAGAATCGGCCAAAACTGCGAGTGTTGATGACCGTCACGTAAATGCACCCTGGGGTTCGTCAATTGCGGAAATCACTTCGGGGACCCAAAACGGTGATTAATAGCCCATGAAACAACCCAGAATCTGACAAAACTGCGAGTGTTGATGACCGGCACGTAAATGCACCCTGGGGTTCGTCAATGGTGGAAATCACTCCGGGGACCCAAAACGGTGATTAATAGCTCATGAAACAGGCCAGAATCGGCCAAAACTGCGAGTGTTGATAACCGGCACGTAAATGCACCCTAGGGTTCGTCAATGGTGGAAATCACTCCGGGGACCCAAAACGGTGATTAATAGCCCATGAAACAGGCCAGAATCGGCAAAAATAGCGAGTGTTGATGACCGGCACGTAAATGCACCATAGGGTTCGTCAATGGTGGAAATCACTCCGGGGACCCAAAACGGTGATTAATAGCCCATGAAACAGGCCAGAATCGGCCAAAAGTGCGAGTGTTGATGACCGGCACGTAAATGCACCATATGGTTCGTCAATGGTGGAAATCACTCCGGGGACCCAAAACGGTGATTAATAGCCCATGAAACAGGCCAGAATCGGCCAAAACTGCGAGTGTTGATGACCGTCACGTAAATGCACCCTGGGGTTCGTCAATTGCGGAAATCACTTCGGGGACCCAAAACGGTGATTAATAGCCCATGAAACAACCCAGAATCTGACAAAACTGCGAGTGTTGATGACCGGCACATAAATGCACCCTGGGGTTCGTCAATGGTGGAAATCACTCCGGGGACCCAAAACGGTGATTAATACCCATGAAACAGGCCAGAATCGGCCAAAACTGCGAGTGTTGATGACCGGCACGTAAATGCACCCTGGGGTTCGTCAATGGTGGAAATCACTCCGGGGACCCAAAACGGTGATTAATACCCATGAAACAGGCCAGAATCGGCCAAAACTGCGAGTGTTGATGACCGGCACGTAAATGCACCCTGGGGTTCGTCAATGGTGGAAATCACTCTGGGGACCCAAAACGGTGATTAATAGCCCATGAAACAGGCCAGAATCGGCCAAAACTGCGAGTGTTGATGACCGGCACGTAAATGCACCATAGGGTTCGTCAATGGTGGAAATCACTCCGGGGACCCAAAACGGTGATTAATAGCCCATGAAACAGGCCAGAATCGGCCAAAAGTGCGAGGACTGATGACCGTCACGTAAATGCACCCTGGGGTTCGTCAATTGCGGAAATCACTTCGGGGACCCAAAACGGTGATTAATAGCCCATGAAACAACCCAGAATCTGACAAAACTGCGAGTGTTGATGACCGGCACGTAAATGCACCCTGGGGTTCGTCAATGGTGGAAATCACTCCGGGGACCCAAAACGGTGATTAATAGCTCATGAAACAGGCCAGAATCGGCCAAAACTGCGAGTGTTGATAACCGGCACGTAAATGCACCCTAGGGTTCGTCAATGGTGGAAATCACTCCGGGGACCCAAAACGGTGATTAATAGCTCATGAAACAGGCCAGAATCGGCCAAAACTGCGAGTGTTGATAACCGGCACGTAAATGCACCCTGGGTTCTTCAATGATGGAAATCACTCTGGGGATCCAAAACGGTGATTAATAGCCCATGTAACTATGATTAATAGCCCATGAAACAGGACAGAATCGGCAAAAATAGCGAGTGTTGATGACCGGCACGTAAATGCACCCTAGGGTTCGTCAATGGTGGAAATCACTCCGGGGACCCAAAACGGTGATTAATAGCCCATGAAACGGGCCAGAATCGGCCAAAACTGCGAGTGTTGATGACCGGCACATAAATGCACCCTGGGGTTCATCAATGGTGGAAATCACTCCGGGGACCCAAAACGGTGATTAATAGCCCATGAAACAGGCCAGAATCGGCCAAAACTGCGAGTGTTGATGACCGGCACATAAATGCACCCTGGGGTTCGTCAATGGTGGAAATCACTCCGGGGACCCAAAACGGTGATTAATAGCCCATGAAACAGGCCAGAATCGGCCAAAACTGCGAGTGTTGATGACCGTCACGTAAATGCACCCTGGGGTTCGTCAATTGCGGAAATCACTTCGGGGACCCAAAACGGTGATTAATAGCCCATGAAACAACCCAGAATCTGACAAAACTGCGAGTGTTGATGACCGGCACATAAATGCACCCTGGGGTTCGTCAATGGTGGAAATCACTCCGGGGACCCAAAACGGTGATTAATACCCATGAAACAGGCCAGAATCGGCCAAAACTGCGAGTGTTGATGACCGGCACGTAAATGCACCCTGGGGTTCGTCAATGGTGGAAATCACTCCGGGGACCCAAAACGGTGATTAATACCCATGAAACAGGCCAGAATCGGCCAAAACTGCGAGTGTTGATGACCGGCACGTAAATGCACCCTGGGGTTCGTCAATTGCGGAAATCACTTCGGGGACCCAAAACGGTGATTAATAGCCCATGAAACAACCCAGAATCTGACAAAACTGCGAGTGTTGATGACCGGCACGTAAATGCACCCTGGGGTTCGTCAATGGTGGAAATCACTCCGGGGACCCAAAACGGTGATTAATAGCTCATGAAACAGGCCAGAATCGGCCAAAACTGCGAGTGTTGATAACCGGCACGTAAATGCACCCTAGGGTTCGTCAATGGTGGAAATCACTCCGGGGACCCAAAACGGTGATTAATAGCCCATGAAACAGGCCAGAATCGGCAAAAATAGCGAGTGTTGATGACCGGCACGTAAATGCACCATAGGGTTCGTCAATGGTGGAAATCACTCCGGGGACCCAAAACGGTGATTAATAGCCCATGAAACAGGCCAGAATCGGCCAAAAGTGCGAGTGTTGATGACCGGCACGTAAATGCACCATATGGTTCGTCAATGGTGGAAATCACTCCGGGGACCCAAAACGGTGATTAATAGCCCATGAAACAGGCCAGAATCGGCCAAAACTGCGAGTGTTGATGACCGTCACGTAAATGCACCCTGGGGTTCGTCAATTGCGGAAATCACTTCGGGGACCCAAAACGGTGATTAATAGCCCATGAAACAACCCAGAATCTGACAAAACTGCGAGTGTTGATGACCGGCACATAAATGCACCCTGGGGTTCGTCAATGGTGGAAATCACTCCGGGGACCCAAAACGGTGATTAATACCCATGAAACAGGCCAGAATCGGCCAAAACTGCGAGTGTTGATGACCGGCACGTAAATGCACCCTGGGGTTCGTCAATGGTGGAAATCACTCCGGGGACCCAAAACGGTGATTAATACCCATGAAACAGGCCAGAATCGGCCAAAACTGCGAGTGTTGATGACCGGCACGTAAATGCACCCTGGGGTTCGTCAATGGTGGAAATCACTCTGGGGACCCAAAACGGTGATTAATAGCCCATGAAACAGGCCAGAATCGGCCAAAACTGCGAGTGTTGATGACCGGCACGTAAATGCACCATAGGGTTCGTCAATGGTGGAAATCACTCCGGGGACCCAAAACGGTGATTAATAGCCCATGAAACAGGCCAGAATCGGCCAAAAGTGCGAGGACTGATGACCGTCACGTAAATGCACCCTGGGGTTCGTCAATTGCGGAAATCACTTCGGGGACCCAAAACGGTGATTAATAGCCCATGAAACAACCCAGAATCTGACAAAACTGCGAGTGTTGATGACCGGCACATAAATGCACCCTGGGGTTCGTCAATGGTGGAAATCACTCCGGGGACCCAAAACGGTGATTAATACCCATGAAACAGGCCAGAATCGGCCAAAACTGCGAGTGTTGATGACCGGCACGTAAATGCACCCTGGGGTTCGTCAATGGTGGAAATCACTCTGGGGACCCAAAACGGTGATTAATAGCCCATGAAACAGGCCAGAATCGGCCAAAACTGCGAGTGTTGATGACCGGCACGTAAATGCACCATAGGGTTCGTCAATGGTGGAAATCACTCCGGGGACCCAAAACGGTGATTGCCCATGAAACAGGCCAGAATCGGCCAAAAGTGCGAGGACTGATGACCGTCACGTAAATGCACCCTGGGGTTCGTCAATTGCGGAAATCACTTCGGGGACCCAAAACGGTGATTAATAGCCCATGAAACAACCCAGAATCTGACAAAACTGCGAGTATTGATGACCGGCACGTAAATGCACCCTGGGGTTCGTCAATGGTGGAAATCACTCCGGGGACCCAAAACGGTGATTAATAGCTCATGAAACAGGCCAGAATCGGCCAAAACGTCGAGTGTTGATAACCGGCACGTAAATGCACCCTAGGGTTCGTCAATGGTGGAAATCACTCCGGGGACCCAAAACGGTGATTAATAGCTCATGAAACAGGCCAGAATCGGCCAAAACTGCGAGTGTTGATAACCGGCACGTAAATGCACCCTGGGTTCTTCAATGATGGAAATCACTCTGGGGATCCAAAACGGTGATTAATAGCCCATGTAACTATGATTAATAGCCCATGAAACAGGACAGAATCGGCAAAAATAGCGAGTGTTGATGACCGGCACGTAAATGCACCCTAGGGTTCGTCAATGGTGGAAATCACTCCGGGGACCCAAAACGGTGATTAATAGCCCATGAAACGGGCCAGAATCGGCCAAAACTGCGAGTGTTGATGACCGGCACATAAATGCACCCTGGGGTTCATCAATGGTGGAAATCACTCCGGGGACCCAAAACGGTGATTAATAGCCCATGAAACAGGCCAGAATCGGCCAAAACTGCGAGTGTTGATGACCGGCACATAAATGCACCCTGGGGTTCGTCAATGGTGGAAATCACTCCGGGGACCCAAAACGGTGATTAATAGCCCATGAAACAGGCCAGAATCGGCCAAAACTGCGAGTGTTGATGACCGTCACGTAAATGCACCCTGGGGTTCGTCAATTGCGGAAATCACTTCGGGGACCCAAAACGGTGATTAATAGCCCATGAAACAACCCAGAATCTGACAAAACTGCGAGTGTTGATGACCGGCACGTAAATGCACCCTGGGGTTCGTCAATGGTGGAAATCACTCCGGGGACCCAAAACGGTGATTAATAGCTCATGAAACAGGCCAGAATCGGCCAAAACTGCGAGTGTTGATAACCGGCACGTAAATGCACCCTAGGGTTCGTCAATGGTGGAAATCACTCCGGGGACCCAAAACGGTGATTAATAGCCCATGAAACAGGCCAGAATCGGCAAAAATAGCGAGTGTTGATGACCGGCACGTAAATGCACCATAGGGTTCGTCAATGGTGGAAATCACTCCGGGGACCCAAAACGGTGATTAATAGCCCATGAAACAGGCCAGAATCGGCCAAAAGTGCGAGTGTTGATGACCGGCACGTAAATGCACCATATGGTTCGTCAATGGTGGAAATCACTCCGGGGACCCAAAACGGTGATTAATAGCCCATGAAACAGGCCAGAATCGGCCAAAAGTGCGAGGACTGATGACCGTCACGTAAATGCACCCTGGGGTTCGTCAATTGCGGAAATCACTTCGGGGACCCAAAACGGTGATTAATAGCCCATGAAACAACCCAGAATCTGACAAAACTGCGAGTGTTGATGACCGGCACGTAAATGCACCCTGGGGTTCGTCAATGGTGGAAATCACTCCGGGGACCCAAAACGGTGATTAATAGCTCATGAAACAGGCCAGAATCGGCCAAAACTGCGAGTGTTGATAACCGGCACGTAAATGCACCCTGGGTTCTTCAATGATGGAAATCACTCTGGGGATCCAAAACGGTGATTAATAGCCCATGTAACTATGATTAATAGCCCATGAAACAGGACAGAATCGGCAAAAATAGCGAGTGTTGATGACCGGCACGTAAATGCACCCTAGGGTTCGTCAATGGTGGAAATCACTCCGGGGACCCAAAACGGTGATTAATAGCCCATGAAACGGGCCAGAATCGGCCAAAACTGCGAGTGTTGATGACCGGCACATAAATGCACCCTGGGGTTCATCAATGGTGGAAATCACTCCGGGGACCCAAAACGGTGATTAATAGCCCATGAAACAGGCCAGAATCGGCCAAAACTGCGAGTGTTGATGACCGGCACATAAATGCACCCTGGGGTTCGTCAATGGTGGAAATCACTCCGGGGACCCAAAACGGTGATTAATAGCCCATGAAACAGGCCAGAATCGGACAAAACTGCGAGTGTTGATGACCGTCACGTAAATGCACCCTGGGGTTCGTCAATTGCGGAAATCACTTCGGGGACCCAAAACGGTGATTAATACCCATGAAACAGGCCAGAATCGGCCAAAACTGCGAGTGTTGATGACCGGCACGTAAATGCACCCTGGGGTTCGTCAATGGTCGAAATCACTCTGGGGACCCAAAACGGTGATTAATAGCCCATGAAACAGGCCAGAATCGGCCAAAACTGCGAGTGTTGATGACCGGCACGTAAATGCACCATAGGGTTCGTCAATGGTGGAAATCACTCCGGGGACCCAAAACGGTGATTGCCCATGAAACAGGCCAGAATCGGCCAAAAGTGCGAGGACTGATGACCGTCACGTAAATGCACCCTGGGGTTCGTCAATTGCGGAAATCACTTCGGGGACCCAAAACGGTGATTAATAGCCCATGAAACAACCCAGAATCTGACAAAACTGCGAGTGTTGATGACCGGCACGTAAATGCACCCTGGGGTTCGTCAATGGTGGAAATCACTCCGGGGACCCAAAACGGTGATTAATAGCTCATGAAACAGGCCAGAATCGGCCAAAACTGCGAGTGTTGATAACCGGCACGTAAATGCACCCTAGGGTTCGTCAATGGTGGAAATCACTCCGGGGACCCAAAACGGTGATTAATAGCCCATGAAACAGGCCAGAATCGGCAAAAATAGCGAGTGTTGATGACCGGCACGTAAATGCACCATAGGGTTCGTCAATGGTGGAAATCACTCCGGGGACCCAAAACGGTGATTAATAGCCCATGAAACAGGCCAGAATCGGCCAAAAGTGCGAGTGTTGATGACCGGCACGTAAATGCACCATAGGGTTCGTCAATGGTGGAAATCACTCCGGGGACCCAAAACGGTGATTAATAGCCCATGAAACAGGCCAGAATCGGCCAAAAGTGCGAGGACTGATGACCGTCACGTAAATGCACCCTGGGGTTCGTCAATTGCGGAAATCACTTCGGGGACCCAAAACGGTGATTAATAGCCCATGAAACAACCCAGAATCTGACAAAACTGCGAGTGTTGATGACCGGCACGTAAATGCACCCTGGGGTTCGTCAATGGTGGAAATCACTCCGGGGACCCAAAACGGTGATTAATAGCTCATGAAACAGGCCAGAATCGGCCAAAACTGCGAGTGTTGATAACCGGCACGTAAATGCACCCTGGGTTCTTCAATGATGGAAATCACTCTGGGGATCCAAAACGGTGATTAATAGCCCATGTAACTATGATTAATAGCCCATGAAACAGGACAGAATCGGCAAAAATAGCGAGTGTTGATGACCGGCACGTAAATGCACCCTAGGGTTCGTCAATGGTGGAAATCACTCCGGGGACCCAAAACGGTGATTAATAGCCCATGAAACGGGCCAGAATCGGCCAAAACTGCGAGTGTTGATGACCGGCACATAAATGCACCCTGGGGTTCATCAATGGTGGAAATCACTCCGGGGACCCAAAACGGTGATTAATAGCCCATGAAACAGGCCAGAATCGGCCAAAACTGCGAGTGTTGATGACCGGCACATAAATGCACCCTGGGGTTCGTCAATGGTGGAAATCACTCCGGGGTCCCAAAACGGTGATTAATAGCCCATGAAACAGGCCAGAATCGGACAAAACTGCGAGTGTTGATGACCGTCACGTAAATGCACCCTGGGGTTCGTCAATTGCGGAAATCACTTCGGGGACCCAAAACGGTGATTAATAGCCCATGAAACAACCCAGAATCTGACAAAACTGCGAGTGTTGATGACCGGCACGTAAATGCACCCTGGGGTTCGTCAATGGTGGAAATCACTCCGGGGACCCAAAACGGTGATTAATAGCTCATGAAACAGGCCAGAATCGGCCAAAACTGCGAGTGTTGATAACCGGCACGTAAATGCACCCTAGGGTTCGTCAATGGTGGAAATCACTCCGGGGACCCAAAACGGTGATTAATAGCTCATGAAACAGGCCAGAATCGGCCAAAACTGCGAGTGTTGATAACCGGCACGTAAATGCACCCTGGGTTCTTCAATGATGGAAATCACTCTGGGGATCCAAAACGGTGATTAATAGCCCATGTAACTATGATTAATAGCCCATGAAACAGGACAGAATCGGCAAAAATAGCGAGTGTTGATGACCGGCACGTAAATGCACCCTAGGGTTCGTCAATGGTGGAAATCACTCCGGGGACCCAAAACGGTGATTAATAGCCCATGAAACGGGCCAGAATCGGCCAAAACTGCGAGTGTTGATGACCGGCACATAAATGCACCCTGGGGTTCATCAATGGTGGAAATCACTCCGGGGACCCAAAACGGTGATTAATAGCCCATGAAACAGGCCAGAATCGGCCAAAACTGCGAGTGTTGATGACCGGCACATAAATGCACCCTGGGGTTCGTCAATGGTGGAAATCACTCCGGGGACCCAAAACGGTGATTAATAGCCCATGAAACAGGCCAGAATCGGCCAAAACTGCGAGTGTTGATGACCGTCACGTAAATGCACCCTGGGGTTCGTCAATTGCGGAAATCACTTCGGGGACCCAAAACGGTGATTAATAGCCCATGAAACAACCCAGAATCTGACAAAACTGCGAGTGTTGATGACCGGCACATAAATGCACCCTGGGGTTCGTCAATGGTGGAAATCACTCCGGGGACCCAAAACGGTGATTAATACCCATGAAACAGGCCAGAATCGGCCAAAACTGCGAGTGTTGATGACCGGCACGTAAATGCACCCTGGGGTTCGTCAATGGTGGAAATCACTCCGGGGACCCAAAACGGTGATTAATACCCATGAAACAGGCCAGAATCGGCCAAAACTGCGAGTGTTGATGACCGGCACGTAAATGCACCCTGGGGTTCGTCAATGGTCGAAATCACTCTGGGGACCCAAAACGGTGATTAATAGCCCATGAAACAGGCCAGAATCGGCCAAAACTGCGAGTGTTGATGACCGGCACGTAAATGCACCATAGGGTTCGTCAATGGTGGAAATCACTCCGGGGACCCAAAACGGTGATTGCCCATGAAACAGGCCAGAATCGGCCAAAAGTGCGAGGACTGATGACCGTCACGTAAATGCACCCTGGGGTTCGTCAATTGCGGAAATCACTTCGGGGACCCAAAACGGTGATTAATAGCCCATGAAACAACCCAGAATCTGACAAAACTGCGAGTGTTGATGACCGGCACGTAAATGCACCCTGGGGTTCGTCAATGGTGGAAATCACTCCGGGGACCCAAAACGGTGATTAATAGCTCATGAAACAGGCCAGAATCGGCCAAAACTGCGAGTGTTGATAACCGGCACGTAAATGCACCCTAGGGTTCGTCAATGGTGGAAATCACTCCGGGGACCCAAAACGGTGATTAATAGCCCATGAAACAGGCCAGAATCGGCAAAAATAGCGAGTGTTGATGACCGGCACGTAAATGCACCATAGGGTTCGTCAATGGTGGAAATCACTCCGGGGACCCAAAACGGTGATTAATAGCCCATGAAACAGGCCAGAATCGGCCAAAAGTGCGAGTGTTGATGACCGGCACGTAAATGCACCATATGGTTCGTCAATGGTGGAAATCACTCCGGGGACCCAAAACGGTGATTAATAGCCCATGAAACAGGCCAGAATCGGCCAAAAGTGCGAGGACTGATGACCGTCACGTAAATGCACCCTGGGGTTCGTCAATTGCGGAAATCACTTCGGGGACCCAAAACGGTGATTAATAGCCCATGAAACAACCCAGAATCTGACAAAACTGCGAGTGTTGATGACCGGCACGTAAATGCACCCTGGGGTTCGTCAATGGTGGAAATCACTCCGGGGACCCAAAACGGTGATTAATAGCTCATGAAACAGGCCAGAATCGGCCAAAACTGCGAGTGTTGATAACCGGCACGTAAATGCACCCTGGGTTCTTCAATGATGGAAATCACTCTGGGGATCCAAAACGGTGATTAATAGCCCATGTAACTATGATTAATAGCCCATGAAACAGGACAGAATCGGCAAAAATAGCGAGTGTTGATGACCGGCACGTAAATGCACCCTAGGGTTCGTCAATGGTGGAAATCACTCCGGGGACCCAAAACGGTGATTAATAGCCCATGAAACGGGCCAGAATCGGCCAAAATTGCGAGTGTTGATGACCGGCACATAAATGCACCCTGGGGTTCATCAATGGTGGAAATCACTCCGGGGACCCAAAACGGTGATTAATAGCCCATGAAACAGGCCAGAATCGGCCAAAACTGCGAGTGTTGATGACCGGCACATAAATGCACCCTGGGGTTCGTCAATGGTGGAAATCACTCCGGGGACCCAAAACGGTGATTAATAGCCCATGAAACAGGCCAGAATCGGCCAAAACTGCGAGTGTTGATGACCGTCACGTAAATGCACCCTGGGGTTCGTCAATTGCGGAAATCACTTCGGGGACCCAAAACGGTGATTAATAGCCCATGAAACAACCCAGAATCTGACAAAACTGCGAGTGTTGATGACCGGCACATAAATGCACCCTGGGGTTCGTCAATGGTGGAAATCACTCCGGGGACCCAAAACGGTGATTAATACCCATGAAACAGGCCAGAATCGGCCAAAACTGCGAGTGTTGATGACCGGCACGTAAATGCACCCTGGGGTTCGTCAATGGTGGAAATCACTCCGGGGACCCAAAACGGTGATTAATACCCATGAAACAGGCCAGAATCGGCCAAAACTGCGAGTGTTGATGACCGGCACGTAAATGCACCCTGGGGTTCGTCAATGGTGGAAATCACTCTGGGGACCCAAAACGGTGATTAATAGCCCATGAAACAGGCCAGAATCGGCCAAAACTGCGAGTGTTGATGACCGGCACGTAAATGCACCCTGGGGTTCGTCAATGGTGGAAATCACTCCGGGGACCCAAAACGGTGATTAATAGCCCATGAAACAGGCCAGAATCGGCCAAAAGTGCGAGGACTGATGACCGTCACGTAAATGCACCCTGGGGTTCGTCAATTGCGGAAATCACTTCGGGGACCCAAAACGGTGATTAATAGCCCATGAAACAACCCAGAATCTGACAAAACTGCGAGTGTTGATGACCGGCACGTAAATGCACCCTGGGGTTCGTCAATGGTGGAAATCACTCCGGGGACCCAAAACGGTGATTAATAGCTCATGAAACAGGCCAGAATCGGCCAAAACTGCGAGTGTTGATAACCGGCACGTAAATGCACCCTAGGGTTCGTCAATGGTGGAAATCACTCCGGGGACCCAAAACGGTGATTAATAGCCCATGAAACAGGCCAGAATCGGCAAAAATAGCGAGTGTTGATGACCGGCACGTAAATGCACCATAGGGTTCGTCAATGGTGGAAATCACTCCGGGGACCCAAAACGGTGATTAATAGCCCATGAAACAGGCCAGAATCGGCCAAAACTGCGAGTGTTGATGACCGGCACGTAAATGCACCATAGGGTTCGTCAATGGTGGAAATCACTCCGGGGACCCAAAACGGTGATTAATAGCCCATGAAACAGGCCAGAATCGGCCAAAAGTGCGAGGACTGATGACCGTCACGTAAATGCACCCTGGGGTTCGTCAATTGCGGAAATCACTTCGGGGACCCAAAACGGTGATTAATAGCCCATGAAACAACCCAGAATCTGACAAAACTGCGAGTGTTGATGACCGGCACATAAATGCACCCTGGGGTTCGTCAATGGTGGAAATCACTCCGGGGACCCAAAACGGTGATTAATACCCATGAAACAGGCCAGAATCGGCCAAAACTGCGAGTGTTGATGACCGGCACGTAAATGCACCCTGGGGTTCGTCAATGGTGGAAATCACTCTGGGGACCCAAAACGGTGATTAATAGCCCATGAAACAGGCCAGAATCGGCCAAAACTGCGAGTGTTGATGACCGGCACGTAAATGCACCATAGGGTTCGTCAATGGTGGAAATCACTCCGGGGACCCAAAACGGTGATTGCCCATGAAACAGGCCAGAATCGGCCAAAAGTGCGAGGACTGATGACCGTCACGTAAATGCACCCTGGGGTTCGTCAATTGCGGAAATCACTTCGGGGACCCAAAACGGTGATTAATAGCCCATGAAACAACCCAGAATCTGACAAAACTGCGAGTGTTGATGACCGGCACGTAAATGCACCATAGGGTTCGTCAATGGTGGAAATCACTCCGGGGACCCAAAACGGTGATTAATAGCCCATGAAACAGGCCAGAATCGGCCAAAAGTGCGAGGACTGATGACCGTCACGTAAATGCACCCTGGGGTTCGTCAATTGCGGAAATCACTTCGGGGACCCAAAACGGTGATTAATAGCCCATGAAACAACCCAGAATCTGACAAAACTGCGAGTGTTGATGACCGGCACGTAAATGCACCCTGGGGTTCGTCAATGGTGGAAATCACTCCGGGGACCCAAAACGGTGATTAATAGCTCATGAAACAGGCCAGAATCGGCCAAAACTGCGAGTGTTGATAACCGGCACGTAAATGCACCCTGGGTTCTTCAATGATGGAAATCACTCTGGGGATCCAAAACGGTGATTAATAGCCCATGTAACTATGATTAATAGCCCATGAAACAGGCCAGAATCGGCAAAAATAGCGAGTGTTGATGACCGGCACGTAAATGCACCCTAGGGTTCGTCAATGGTGGAAATCACTCCGGGGACCCAAAACGGTGATTAATAGCCCATGAAACAGGCCAGAATCGGCCAAAACTGCGAGTGTTGATGACCGGCACATAAATGCACCCTGGGGTTCGTCAATGGTGGAAATCACTCCGGGGACCCAAAACGGTGATTAATAGCTCATGAAACAGGCCAGAATCGGCCAAAACTGCGAGTGTTGATAACCGGCACGTAAATGCACCCTGGGTTCTTCAATGATGGAAATCACTCTGGGGATCCAAAACGGTGATTAATAGCCCATGTAACTGTGATTAATAGCCCATGAAACAGGCCAGAATCGGCCAAAATTGCGAGTGTTGATGACCGGCACGTAAATGCACCCTGGGGTTCGTCAATGGTGGAAATCACTTCGGGGACCCAAAACGGTGATTAATAGCCCATGAAACAGGCAAGAATCGGCCAAAAGTGCGAGGACTGATGACCGTTACATAAATGCACCCTGGGGTTCGTCAATTGTGGAAATCACTCCGGGGACCCAAAACGGTAATTAATACCCCATGTAACTATGATTAATAACCCATGAAACAGGCCAGAATCGGCCAAAATTGCGAGTGTTCATGACCGGCACGTAAATGCACCCTGGGGTTCGTCAATGGTGGAAATCACTCCGGGGACCCAAAACGGTGATTAATAACCCATGAAACAGGCCTGAATCGGCCAAAAGTGCGAGGACTGATGACCGGCACATAAATGCACCCTGGGGTTCGTCAATGGTGGAAATCACTCCGGGGACCCAAAACGGTGATTAATACCCATGAAACAGGCCAGAATCGGCCAAAACTGCGAGTGTTGATGACCGGCACGTAAATGCACCATAGGGTTCGTCAATGGTGGAAATCACTCCGGGGACCCAAAACGGTGATTAATAGCCCATGAAACAGGCCAGAATCGGCCAAAACTGCGAGTGTTGATGACCGGCACGTAAATGCACCATAGGTTCGTCAATGGTGGAAATCACTCCGGGGACCAAAAACGGTGATTAATAGCCCATGAAACAGGCCAGAATCGGCCAAAAGTGCGAGGACTGATGACCGTCACGTAAATGCACCCTGGGGTTCGTCAATTGCGGAAATCACTTCGGGGACCCAAAACGGTGATTAATAGCCCATGAAACAACCCAGAATCTGACAAAACTGCGAGTGTTGATGACCGGCACGTAAATGCACCCTGGGGTTCGTCAATGGTGGAAATCACTCCGGGGACCCAAAACGGTGATTAATAGCTCATGAAACAGGCCAGAATCGGCCAAAACTGCGAGTGTTGATAACCGGCACGTAAATGCACCCTGGGTTCTTCAATGATGGAAATCACTCTGGGGATCCAAAACGGTGATTAATAGCCCATGTAACTGTGATTAATAGCCCATGAAACAGGCCAGAATCGGCAAAAATAGCGAGTGTTGATGACCGGCACGTAAATGCACCCTAGGGTTCGTCAATGGTGGAAATCACTCCGGGGACCCAAAACGGTGATTAATAGCCCATGAAACAGGCCAGAATCGGCCAAAACTGCGAGTGTTGATGACCGGCACATAAATGCACCCTGGGGTTCATCAATGGTGGAAATCACTCCGGGGACCCAAAACGGTGATTAATACCCATGAAACAGGCCAGAATCGGCCAAAACTGCGAGTGTTGATGACCGGCACGTAAATGCACCCTGGGGTTCGTCAATGGTGGAAATCACTCTGGGGACCCAAAACGGTGATTAATAGCCCATGAAACAGGCCAGAATCGGCCAAAAGTGCGAGGACTGATGACCGTTACGTAAATGCACCCTAGGGTTCGTCAATTGTGAAAATCACTCCGGGGACCCAAAACGGTGATTAATAGCCCATGAAACAACCCAGAATCGGCCAAAACTGCGATTGTTGATGACCGGCACATAAATGCACCCTGGGGTTCGTCAATGGTGGAAATCACTCCGGGGACCCAAAACGGTGATTAATAGCCCATGAAACAGGCCAGAATCGGACAAAACTGCGAGTGTTGATGACCGTCACGTAAATGCACCCTGGGGTTCGTCAATTGCGGAAATCACTTCGGGGACCCAAAACGGTGATTAATAGCCCATGAAACAACCCAGAATCTGACAAAACTGCGAGTGTTGATGACCGGCACATAAATGCACCCTGGGGTTCGTCAATGGTGGAAATCACTCCGGGGACCCAAAACGGTGATTAATACCCATGAAACAGGCCAGAATCGGCCAAAACTGCGAGTGTTGATGACCGGCACGTAAATGCACCCTGGGGTTCGTCAATGGTGGAAATCACTCCGGGGACCCAAAACGGTGATTAATACCCATGAAACAGGCCAGAATCGGCCAAAACTGCGAGTGTTGATGACCGGCACGTAAATGCACCCTGGGGTTCGTCAATGGTGGAAATCACTCTGGGGACCCAAAACGGTGATTAATAGCCCATGAAACAGGCCAGAATCGGCCAAAACTGCGAGTGTTGATGACCGGCACGTAAATGCACCATAGGGTTCGTCAATGGTGGAAATCACTCCGGGGACCCAAAACGGTGATTAATAGCCCATGAAACAGGCCAGAATCGGCCAAAAGTGCGAGGACTGATGACCGTCACGTAAATGCACCCTGGGGTTCGTCAATTGCGGAAATCACTTCGGGGACCCAAAACGGTGATTAATAGCCCATGAAACAACCCAGAATCTGACAAAACTGCGAGTGTTGATGACCGGCACATAAATGCACCCTGGGGTTCGTCAATGGTGGAAATCACTCCGGGGACCCAAAACGGTGATTAATACCCATGAAACAGGCCAGAATCGGCCAAAACTGCGAGTGTTGATGACCGGCACGTAAATGCACCCTGGGGTTCGTCAATTGCGGAAATCACTCTGGGGACCCAAAACGGTGATTAATAGCCCATGAAACAGGCCAGAATCGGCCAAAACTGCGAGTGTTGATGACCGGCACGTAAATGCACCATAGGGTTCGTCAATGGTGGAAATCACTCCGGGGACCCAAAACGGTGATTAATAGCCCATGAAACAGGCCAGAATCGGCCAAAAGTGCGAGGACTGATGACCGTCACGTAAATGCACCCTGGGGTTCGTCAATTGCGGAAATCACTTCGGGGACCCAAAACGGTGATTAATAGCCCATGAAACAACCCAGAATCTGACAAAACTGCGAGTGTTGATGACCGGCACGTAAATGCACCCTGGGGTTCGTCAATGGTGGAAATCACTCCGGGGACCCAAAACGGTGATTAATAGCTCATGAAACAGGCCAGAATCGGCCAAAACTGCGAGTGTTGATAACCGGCACGTAAATGCACCCTGGGTTCTTCAATGATGGAAATCACTCTGGGGATCTAAAACGGTGATTAATAGCCCATGTAACTATGATTAATAGCCCATGAAACAGGCCAGAATCGGCAAAAATAGCGAGTGTTGATGACCGGCACGTAAATGCACCCTAGGGTTCGTCAATGGTGGAAATCACTCCGGGGACCCAAAACGGTGATTAATAGCCCATGAAACAGGCCAGAATCGGCCAAAACTGCGAGTGTTGATGACTGGCACATAAATGCACCCTGGGGTTCGTCAATGGTGGAAATCACTCCGGGGACCCAAAACGGTGATTAATAGCTCATGAAACAGGCCAGAATCGGCCAAAACTGCGAGTGTTGATAACCGGCACGTAAATGCACCCTGGGTTCTTCAATGATGGAAATCACTCTGGGGATCCAAAACGGTGATTAATAGCCCATGTAACTGTGATTAATAGCCCATGAAACAGGCCAGAATCGGCCAAAATTGCGAGTGTTGATGACCGGCACGTAAATGCACCCTGGGGTTCGTCAATGGTGGAAATCACTTCGGGGACCCAAAACGGTGATTAATAGCCCATGAAACAGGCAAGAATCGTCCAAAAGTGCGAGGACTGATGACCGTTACATAAATGCACCCTGGGGTTCGTCAATTGTGGAAATCACTCCGGGGACCCAAAACGGTGATTAATACCCCATGTAACTATGATTAATAACCCATGAAACAGGCCAGAATCGGCCAAAATTGCGAGTGTTGATGACCGGCACGTAAATGCACCCTGGGGTTCGTCAATGGTGGAAATCACTCCGGGGACCCAAAACGGTGATTAATAACCCATGAAACAGGCCTGAATCGGCCAAAAGTGCGAGGACTGATGACCGGCACATAAATGCACCCTTGGGTTCGTCAATGGTGGAAATCACTCCGGGGACCCAAAACGGTGATTAATACCCATGAAACAGGCCAGAATCGGCCAAAACTGCGAGTGTTGATGACCGGCACGTAAATGCACCATAGGGTTCGTCAATGGTGGAAATCACTCCGGGGACCCAAAACGGTGATTAATAGCCCATGAAACAGGCCAGAATCGGCCAAAACTGCGAGTGTTGATGACCGGCACGTAAATGCACCATAGGTTCGTCAATGGTGGAAATCACTCCGGGGACCAAAAACGGTGATTAATAGCCCATGAAACAGGCCAGAATCGGCCAAAAGTGCGAGGACTGATGACCGTCACGTAAATGCACCCTGGGGTTCGTCAATTGCGGAAATAACTTCGGGGACCCAAAACGGTGATTAATAGCCCATGAAACAACCCAGAATCTGACAAAACTGCGAGTGTTGATGACCGGCACGTAAATGCACCCTGGGGTTCGTCAATGGTGGAAATCACTCCGGGGACCCAAAACGGTGATTAATAGCTCATGAAACAGGCCAGAATCGGCCAAAACTGCGAGTGTTGATAACCGGCACGTAAATGCACCCTGGGTTCTTCAATGATGGAAATCACTCTGGGGATCCAAAACGGTGATTAATAGCCCATGTAACTGTGATTAATAGCCCATGAAACAGGCCAGAATCGACAAAAATAGCGAGTGTTGATGACCGGCACGTAAATGCACCCTAGGGTTCGTCAATGGTGGAAATCACTCCGGGGACCCAAAACGGTGATTAATAGCCCATGAAACAGGCCTGAATCGGCCAAAAGTGCGAGGACTGATGACCGGCACATAAATGCACCCTTGGGTTCGTCAATGGTGGAAATCACTCCGGGGACCCAAAACGGTGATTAATACCCATGAAACAGGCCAGAATCGGCCAAAACTGCGAGTGTTGATGACCGGCACGTAAATGCACCATAGGGTTCGTCAATGGTGGAAATCACTCCGGGGACCCAAAACGGTGATTAATAGCCCATGAAACAGGCCAGAATCGGCCAAAACTGCGAGTGTTGATGACCGGCACGTAAATGCACCCTGGGGTTCGTCAATGGTGGAAATCACTCTGGGGACCCAAAACGGTGATTAATAGCCCATGAAACAGGCCAGAATCGGCCAAAACTGCGAGTGTTGATGACCGGCACGTAAATGCACCATAGGGTTCGTCAATGGTGGAAATCACTCCGGGGACCCAAAACGGTGATTAATAGCCCATGAAACAGGCCAGAATCGGCCAAAAGTGCGAGGACTGATGACCGTCACGTAAATGCACCCTGGGGTTCGTCAATTGCGGAAATCACTTCGGGGACCCAAAACGGTGATTAATAGCCCATGAAACAACCCAGAATCTGACAAAACTGCGAGTGTTGATGACCGGCACATAAATGCACCCTGGGGTTCGTCAATGGTGGAAATCACTCCGGGGACCCAAAACGGTGATTAATACCCATGAAACAGGCCAGAATCGGCCAAAACTGCGAGTGTTGATGACCGGCACGTAAATGCACCCTGGGGTTCGTCAATTGCGGAAATCACTCTGGGGACCCAAAACGGTGATTAATAGCCCATGAAACAGGCCAGAATCGGCCAAAACTGCGAGTGTTGATGACCGGCACGTAAATGCACCATAGGGTTCGTCAATGGTGGAAATCACTCCGGGGACCCAAAACGGTGATTAATAGCCCATGAAACAGGCCAGAATCGGCCAAAAGTGCGAGGACTGATGACCGTCACGTAAATGCACCCTGGGGTTCGTCAATTGCGGAAATCACTTCGGGGACCCAAAACGGTGATTAATAGCCCATGAAACAACCCAGAATCTGACAAAACTGCGAGTGTTGATGACCGGCACGTAAATGCACCCTGGGGTTCGTCAATGGTGGAAATCACTCCGGGGACCCAAAACGGTGATTAATAGCTCATGAAACAGGCCAGAATCGGCCAAAACTGCGAGTGTTGATAACCGGCACGTAAATGCACCCTGGGTTCTTCAATGATGGAAATCACTCTGGGGATCTAAAACGGTGATTAATAGCCCATGTAACTATGATTAATAGCCCATGAAACAGGCCAGAATCGGCAAAAATAGCGAGTGTTGATGACCGGCACGTAAATGCACCCTAGGGTTCGTCAATGGTGGAAATCACTCCGGGGACCCAAAACGGTGATTAATAGCCCATGAAACAGGCCAGAATCGGCCAAAACTGCGAGTGTTGATGACTGGCACATAAATGCACCCTGGGGTTCGTCAATGGTGGAAATCACTCCGGGGACCCAAAACGGTGATTAATAGCTCATGAAACAGGCCAGAATCGGCCAAAACTGCGAGTGTTGATAACCGGCACGTAAATGCACCCTGGGTTCTTCAATGATGGAAATCACTCTGGGGATCCAAAACGGTGATTAATAGCCCATGTAACTGTGATTAATAGCCCATGAAACAGGCCAGAATCGGCCAAAATTGCGAGTGTTGATGACCGGCACGTAAATGCACCCTGGGGTTCGTCAATGGTGGAAATCACTTCGGGGACCCAAAACGGTGATTAATAGCCCATGAAACAGGCAAGAATCGTCCAAAAGTGCGAGGACTGATGACCGTTACATAAATGCACCCTGGGGTTCGTCAATTGTGGAAATCACTCCGGGGACCCAAAACGGTGATTAATACCCCATGTAACTATGATTAATAACCCATGAAACAGGCCAGAATCGGCCAAAATTGCGAGTGTTGATGACCGGCACGTAAATGCACCCTGGGGTTCGTCAATGGTGGAAATCACTCCGGGGACCCAAAACGGTGATTAATAACCCATGAAACAGGCCTGAATCGGCCAAAAGTGCGAGGACTGATGACCGGCACATAAATGCACCCTTGGGTTCGTCAATGGTGGAAATCACTCCGGGGACCCAAAACGGTGATTAATACCCATGAAACAGGCCAGAATCGGCCAAAACTGCGAGTGTTGATGACCGGCACGTAAATGCACCATAGGGTTCGTCAATGGTGGAAATCACTCCGGGGACCCAAAACGGTGATTAATAGCCCATGAAACAGGCCAGAATCGGCCAAAACTGCGAGTGTTGATGACCGGCACGTAAATGCACCATAGGTTCGTCAATGGTGGAAATCACTCCGGGGACCAAAAACGGTGATTAATAGCCCATGAAACAGGCCAGAATCGGCCAAAAGTGCGAGGACTGATGACCGTCACGTAAATGCACCCTGGGGTTCGTCAATTGCGGAAATAACTTCGGGGACCCAAAACGGTGATTAATAGCCCATGAAACAACCCAGAATCTGACAAAACTGCGAGTGTTGATGACCGGCACGTAAATGCACCCTGGGGTTCGTCAATGGTGGAAATCACTCCGGGGACCCAAAACGGTGATTAATAGCTCATGAAACAGGCCAGAATCGGCCAAAACTGCGAGTGTTGATAACCGGCACGTAAATGCACCCTGGGTTCTTCAATGATGGAAATCACTCTGGGGATCCAAAACGGTGATTAATAGCCCATGTAACTGTGATTAATAGCCCATGAAACAGGCCAGAATCGACAAAAATAGCGAGTGTTGATGACCGGCACGTAAATGCACCCTAGGGTTCGTCAATGGTGGAAATCACTCCGGGGACCCAAAACGGTGATTAATAGCCCATGAAACAGGCCTGAATCGGCCAAAAGTGCGAGGACTGATGACCGGCACATAAATGCACCCTGGGGTTCGTCAATGGTGGAAATCACTCCGGGGACCCAAAACGGTGATTAATACCCATGAAACAGGCCAGAATCGGCCAAAACTGCGAGTGTTGATGACCGGCACGTAAATGCACCCTGGGGTTCGTCAATGGTGGAAATCACTCCGGGGACCCAAAACGGTGATTAATAGCTCATGAAACAGGCCAGAATCGGCCAAAACTGCGAGTGTTGATAACCGGCACGTAAATGCACCCTGGGTTCTTCAATGATGGAAATCACTCTGGGGATCCAAAACGGTGATTAATAGCCCATGTAACTGTGATTAATAGCCCATGAAACAGGCCAGAATCGACAAAAATAGCGAGTGTTGATGACCGGCACGTAAATGCACCCTAGGGTTCGTCAATGGTGGAAATCACTCCGGGGACCCAAAACGGTGATTAATAGCCCATGAAACAGGCCAGAATCGGCCAAAAGTGCGAGGACTGATGACCGTTACGTAAATGCACCCTAGGGTTCGTCAATTGTGAAAATCACTCCGGGGACCCAAAACGGTGATTAATAGCCCATGAAACAACCCAGAATCGGCCAAAACTGCGATTGTTGATGAGCGGCACGTAAATGCACCTTGGGGTTCGTCAATGGTGGAAATCACTCCGGGGACCCAAAACGGTGATTAATAGCCCATGAAACAGGCCTGAATCGGCCAAAAGTGCGAGGACTGATGACCGGCACGTAAATGCACCCTGGGGTTCGTCAATGGTGGAAATCACTCCGGGGACCCAAAACGGTGATTAATAGCCCATGAAACAGGCAAGAATCGTCCAAAAGTGCGAGGACTGATGACCGTTACATAAATGCACCCTGGGGTTCGTCAATTGTGGAAATCACTCCGGGGACCCAAAACGGTGATTAATACCCCATGTAACTATGATTAATAACCCATGAAACAGGCCAGAATCGGCCAAAATTGCGAGTGTTGATGACCAGCACGTAAATGCACCCTGGGGTTCGTCAATGGTGGAAATCACTCCGGGGACCCAAAACGGTGATTAATAACCCATGAAACAGGCCTGAATCGGCCAAAAGTGCGAGGACTGATGACCGGCACATAAATGCACCCTTGGGTTCGTCAATGGTGGAAATCACTCCGGGGACCCAAAACGGTGATTAATACCCATGAAACAGGCCAGAATCGGCCAAAACTGCGAGTGTTGATGACCGGCACGTAAATGCACCATAGGGTTCGTCAATGGTGGAAATCACTCCGGGGACCCAAAACGGTGATTAATAGCCCATGAAACAGGCCAGAATCGGCCAAAACTGCGAGTGTTGATGACCGGCACGTAAATGCACCATAGGTTCGTCAATGGTGGAAATCACTCCGGGGACCAAAAACGGTGATTAATAGCCCATGAAACAGGCCAGAATCGGCCAAAAGTGCGAGGACTGATGACCGTCACGTAAATGCACCCTGGGGTTCGTCAATTGCGGAAATAACTTCGGGGACCCAAAACGGTGATTAATAGCCCATGAAACAACCCAGAATCTGACAAAACTGCGAGTGTTGATGACCGGCACGTAAATGCACCCTGGGGTTCGTCAATGGTGGAAATCACTCCGGGGACCCAAAACGGTGATTAATAGCTCATGAAACAGGCCAGAATCGGCCAAAACTGCGAGTGTTGATAACCGGCACGTAAATGCACCCTGGGTTCTTCAATGATGGAAATCACTCTGGGGATCCAAAACGGTGATTAATAGCCCATGTAACTGTGATTAATAGCCCATGAAACAGGCCAGAATCGACAAAAATAGCGAGTGTTGATGACCGGCACGTAAATGCACCCTAGGGTTCGTCAATGGTGGAAATCACTCCGGGGACCCAAAACGGTGATTAATAGCCCATGAAACAGGCCTGAATCGGCCAAAAGTGCGAGGACTGATGACCGGCACATAAATGCACCCTGGGGTTCGTCAATGGTGGAAATCACTCCGGGGACCCAAAACGGTGATTAATACCCATGAAACAGGCCAGAATCGGCCAAAACTGCGAGTGTTGATGACCGGCACGTAAATGCACCCTGGGGTTCGTCAATGGTGGAAATCACTCCGGGGACCCAAAACGGTGATTAATAGCTCATGAAACAGGCCAGAATCGGCCAAAACTGCGAGTGTTGATAACCGGCACGTAAATGCACCCTGGGTTCTTCAATGATGGAAATCACTCTGGGGATCCAAAACGGTGATTAATAGCCCATGTAACTGTGATTAATAGCCCATGAAACAGGCCAGAATCGACAAAAATAGCGAGTGTTGATGACCGGCACGTAAATGCACCCTAGGGTTCGTCAATGGTGGAAATCACTCCGGGGACCCAAAACGGTGATTAATAGCCCATGAAACAGGCCAGAATCGGCCAAAAGTGCGAGGACTGATGACCGTTACGTAAATGCACCCTAGGGTTCGTCAATTGTGAAAATCACTCCGGGGACCCAAAACGGTGATTAATAGCCCATGAAACAACCCAGAATCGGCCAAAACTGCGATTGTTGATGAGCGGCACGTAAATGCACCTTGGGGTTCGTCAATGGTGGAAATCACTCCGGGGACCCAAAACGGTGATTAATAGCCCATGAAACAGGCCTGAATCGGCCAAAAGTGCGAGGACTGATGACCGGCACGTAAATGCACCCTGGGGTTCGTCAATGGTGGAAATCACTCCGGGGACCCAAAACGGTGATTAATAGCCCATGAAACAGGCCAGAATCGACCAAAACTTCGAGTGTTGATGACCGGCACGTAAATGCACCCTGGGGTTCGTCAATCGTGGAAATCACTCCGGGGACCCAAAACGGTGATTAATAGCCCATGTAACGGTGATTAATAGCCCATGAAACAGGCCAGAATCGGCCAAAAGTGCGAGGACTGATGACCGTCACGTAAATGCACCCTGGGGTTCGTCAATTGCGGAAATCACTTCGGGGACCCAAAACGGTGATTAATAGCCCATGAAACAACCCAGAATCTGACAAAACTGCGAGTGTTGATGACCGGCACATAAATGCACCCTGGGGTTCGTCAATGGTGGAAATCACTCCGGGGACCCAAAACGGTGATTAATACCCATGAAACAGGCCAGAATCGGCCAAAACTGCGAGTGTTGATGACCGGCACGTAAATGCACCCTGGGGTTCGTCAATGGTGGAAATCACTCTGGGGACCCAAAACGGTGATTAATAGCCCATGAAACAGGCCAGAATCGGCCAAAACTGCGAGTGTTGATGACCGGCACGTAAATGCACCATAGGGTTCGTCAATGGTGGAAATCACTCCGGGGACCCAAAACGGTGATTAATAGCCCATGAAACAGGCCAGAATCGGCCAAAAGTGCGAGGACTGATGACCGTCACGTAAATGCACCCTGGGGTTCGTCAATTGCGGAAATCACTTCGGGGACCCAAAACGGTGATTAATAGCCCATGAAACAACCCAGAATCTGACAAAACTGCGAGTGTTGATGACCGGCACGTAAATGCACCCTGGGGTTCGTCAATGGTGGAAATCACTCCGGGGACCCAAAACGGTGATTAATAGCTCATGAAACAGGCCAGAATCGGCCAAAACTGCGAGTGTTGATAACCGGCACGTAAATGCACCCTGGGTTCTTCAATGATGGAAATCACTCTGGGGATCCAAAACGGTGATTAATAGCCCATGTAACTGTGATTAATAGCCCATGAAACAGGCCAGAATCGACAAAAATAGCGAGTGTTGATGACCGGCACGTAAATGCACCCTAGGGTTCGTCAATGGTGGAAATCACTCCGGGGACCCAAAACGGTGATTAATAGCCCATGAAACAGGCCTGAATCGGCCAAAAGTGCGAGGACTGATGACCGGCACATAAATGCACCCTGGGGTTCGTCAATGGTGGAAATCACTCCGGGGACCCAAAACGGTGATTAATACCCATGAAACAGGCCAGAATCGGCCAAAACTGCGAGTGTTGATGACCGGCACGTAAATGCACCCTGGGGTTCGTCAATGGTGGAAATCACTCCGGGGACCCAAAACGGTGATTAATAGCTCATGAAACAGGCCAGAATCGGCCAAAACTGCGAGTGTTGATAACCGGCACGTAAATGCACCCTGGGTTCTTCAATGATGGAAATCACTCTGGGGATCCAAAACGGTGATTAATAGCCCATGTAACTGTGATTAATAGCCCATGAAACAGGCCAGAATCGACAAAAATAGCGAGTGTTGATGACCGGCACGTAAATGCACCCTAGGGTTCGTCAATGGTGGAAATCACTCCGGGGACCCAAAACGGTGATTAATAGCCCATGAAACAGGCCAGAATCGGCCAAAAGTGCGAGGACTGATGACCGTTACGTAAATGCACCCTAGGGTTCGTCAATTGTGAAAATCACTCCGGGGACCCAAAACGGTGATTAATAGCCCATGAAACAACCCAGAATCGGCCAAAACTGCGATTGTTGATGAGCGGCACGTAAATGCACCCTGGGGTTCGTCAATGGTGGAAATCACTCCGGGGACCCAAAACGGTGATTAATAGCCCATGAAACAGGCCTGAATCGGCCAAAAGTGCGAGGACTGATGACCGGCACGTAAATGCACCCTGGGGTTCGTCAATGGTGGAAATCACTCCGGGGACCCAAAACGGTGATTAATAGCCCATGAAACAGGCCAGAATCGACCAAAACTTCGAGTGTTGATGACCGGCACGTAAATGCACCCTGGGGTTCGTCAATCGTGGAAATCACTCCGGGGACCCAAAACGGTGATTAATAGCCCATGTAACGGTGATTAATAGCCCATGAAACAGGCCAGAATCGGCCAAAAGTGCGAGGACTGATGACCGTCACGTAAATGCACCCTGGGGTTCGTCAATTGCGGAAATCACTTCGGGGACCCAAAACGGTGATTAATAGCCCATGAAACAACCCAGAATCTGACAAAACTGCGAGTGTTGATGACCGGCACATAAATGCACCCTGGGGTTCGTCAATGGTGGAAATCACTCCGGGGACCCAAAACGGTGATTAATACCCATGAAACAGGCCAGAATCGGCCAAAACTGCGAGTGTTGATGACCGGCACGTAAATGCACCCTGGGGTTCGTCAATGGTGGAAATCACTCTGGGGACCCAAAACGGTGATTAATAGCCCATGAAACAGGCCAGAATCGGCCAAAACTGCGAGTGTTGATGACCGGCACGTAAATGCACCATAGGGTTCGTCAATGGTGGAAATCACTCCGGGGACCCAAAACGGTGATTAATAGCCCATGAAACAGGCCAGAATCGGCCAAAAGTGCGAGGACTGATGACCGTCACGTAAATGCACCCTGGGGTTCGTCAATTGCGGAAATCACTTCGGGGACCCAAAACGGTGATTAATAGCCCATGAAACAACCCAGAATCTGACAAAACTGCGAGTGTTGATGACCGGCACGTAAATGCACCCTGGGGTTCGTCAATGGTGGAAATCACTCCGGGGACCCAAAACGGTGATTAATAGCTCATGAAACAGGCCAGAATCGGCCAAAACTGCGAGTGTTGATAACCGGCACGTAAATGCACCCTGGGTTCTTCAATGATGGAAATCACTCTGGGGATCTAAAACGGTGATTAATAGCCCATGTAACTATGATTAATAGCCCATGAAACAGGCCAGAATCGGCAAAAATAGCGAGTGTTGATGACCGGCACGTAAATGCACCCTAGGGTTCGTCAATGGTGGAAATCACTCCGGGGACCCAAAACGGTGATTAATAGCCCATGAAACAGGCCAGAATCGGCCAAAACTGCGAGTGTTGATGACTGGCACATAAATGCACCCTGGGGTTCGTCAATGGTGGAAATCACTCCGGGGACCCAAAACGGTGATTAATAGCTCATGAAACAGGCCAGAATCGGCCAAAACTGCGAGTGTTGATAACCGGCACGTAAATGCACCCTGGGTTCTTCAATGATGGAAATCACTCTGGGGATCCAAAACGGTGATTAATAGCCCATGTAACTGTGATTAATAGCCCATGAAACAGGCCAGAATCGGCCAAAATTGCGAGTGTTGATGACCGGCACGTAAATGCACCCTGGGGTTCGTCAATGGTGGAAATCACTTCGGGGACCCAAAACGGTGATTAATAGCCCATGAAACAGGCAAGAATCGTCCAAAAGTGCGAGGACTGATGACCGTTACATAAATGCACCCTGGGGTTCGTCAATTGTGGAAATCACTCCGGGGACCCAAAACGGTGATTAATACCCCATGTAACTATGATTAATAACCCATGAAACAGGCCAGAATCGGCCAAAATTGCGAGTGTTGATGACCGGCACGTAAATGCACCCTGGGGTTCGTCAATGGTGGAAATCACTCCGGGGACCCAAAACGGTGATTAATAACCCATGAAACAGGCCTGAATCGGCCAAAAGTGCGAGGACTGATGACCGGCACATAAATGCACCCTGGGGTTCGTCAATGGTGGAAATCACTCCGGGGACCCAAAACGGTGATTAATACCCATGAAACAGGCCAGAATCGGCCAAAACTGCGAGTGTTGATGACCGGCACGTAAATGCACCATAGGGTTCGTCAATGGTGGAAATCACTCCGGGGACCCAAAACGGTGATTAATAGCCCATGAAACAGGCCAGAATCGGCCAAAACTGCGAGTGTTGATGACCGGCACGTAAATGCACCATAGGTTCGTCAATGGTGGAAATCACTCCGGGGACCAAAAACGGTGATTAATAGCCCATGAAACAGGCCAGAATCGGCCAAAAGTGCGAGGACTGATGACCGTCACGTAAATGCACCCTGGGGTTCGTCAATTGCGGAAATCACTTCGGGGACCCAAAACGGTGATTAATAGCCCATGAAACAACCCAGAATCTGACAAAACTGCGAGTGTTGATGACCGGCACGTAAATGCACCCTGGGGTTCGTCAATGGTGGAAATCACTCCGGGGACCCAAAACGGTGATTAATAGCTCATGAAACAGGCCAGAATCGGCCAAAACTGCGAGTGTTGATAACCGGCACGTAAATGCACCCTGGGTTCTTCAATGATGGAAATCACTCTGGGGATCCAAAACGGTGATTAATAGCCCATGTAACTGTGATTAATAGCCCATGAAACAGGCCAGAATCGACAAAAATAGCGAGTGTTGATGACCGGCACGTAAATGCACCCTAGGGTTCGTCAATGGTGGAAATCACTCCGGGGACCCAAAACGGTGATTAATAGCCCATGAAACAGGCCTGAATCGGCCAAAACTGCGAGGACTGATGACCGGCACATAAATGCACCCTAGGGTTCGTCAATGGTGGAAATCACTCCGGGGACCCAAAACGGTGATTAATACCCATGAAACAGGCCAGAATCGGCCAAAACTGCGAGTGTTGATGACCGGCACGTAAATGCACCCTGGGGTTCGTCAATGGTGGAAATCACTCCGGGGACCCAAAACGGTGATTAATAGCTCATGAAACAGGCCAGAATCGGCCAAAACTGCGAGTGTTGATAACCGGCACGTAAATGCACCCTGGGTTCTTCAATGATGGAAATCACTCTGGGGATCCAAAACGGTGATTAATAGCCCATGTAACTGTGATTAATAGCCCATGAAACAGGCCAGAATCGACAAAAATAGCGAGTGTTGATGACCGGCACGTAAATGCACCCTAGGGTTCGTCAATGGTGGAAATCACTCCGGGGACCCAAAACGGTGATTAATAGCCCATGAAACAGGCCAGAATCGGCCAAAACTGCGAGTGTTGATGACCGGCACGTAAATGCACCCTGGGGTTCGTCAATGGTGGAAATCACTCCGGGGACCCAAAACGGTGATTAATAGCCCATGAAACAGGCCTGAATCGGCCAAAAGTGCGAGGACTGATGACCGGCACATAAATGCACCCTGGGGTTCGTCAATGGTGGAAATCACTCCGGGGACCCAAAACGGTGATTAATACCCATGAAACAGGCCAGAATCGGCCAAAACTGCGAGTGTTGATGACCGGCACGTAAATGCACCCTGGGGTTCGTCAATGGTGGAAATCACTCCGGGGACCCAAAACGGTGATTAATAGCCCATGAAACAGGCCAGAATCGGCCAAAAGTGCGAGGACTGATGACAGTTACGTAAATGCACCCTAGGGTTCGTCAATTGTGAAAATCACTCCGGGGACCCAAAACGGTGATTAATACCCATGAAACAGGCCAGAATCGGCCAAAACTGCGAGTGTTGATGACCGGCACGTAAATGCACCCTGGGGTTCGTCAATGGTGGAAATCACTCCGGGGACCCAAAACGGTGATTAATAGCTCATGAAACAGGCCAGAATCGGCCAAAACTGCGAGTGTTGATAACCGGCACGTAAATGCACCCTGGGTTCTTCAATGATGGAAATCACTCTGGGGATCCAAAACGGTGATTAATAGCCCATGTAACTGTGATTAATAGCCCATGAAACAGGCCAGAATCGGCCAAAAGTGCGAGGACTGATGACCGTCACGTAAATGCACCCTGGGGTTCGTCAATTGCGGAAATCACTTCGGGGACCCAAAACGGTGATTAATAGCCCATGAAACAACCCAGAATCTGACAAAACTGCGAGTGTTGATGACCGGCACGTAAATGCACCCTGGGGTTCGTCAATGGTGGAAATCACTCCGGGGACCCAAAACGGTGATTAATAGCTCATGAAACAGGCCAGAATCGGCCAAAACTGCGAGTGTTGATAACCGGCACGTAAATGCACCCTGGGTTCTTCAATGATGGAAATCACTCTGGGGATCTAAAACGGTGATTAATAGCCCATGTAACTATGATTAATAGCCCATGAAACAGGCCAGAATCGGCAAAAATAGCGAGTGTTGATGACCGGCACGTAAATGCACCCTAGGGTTCGTCAATGGTGGAAATCACTCCGGGGACCCAAAACGGTGATTAATAGCCCATGAAACAGGCCAGAATCGGCCAAAACTGCGAGTGTTGATGACTGGCACATAAATGCACCCTGGGGTTCGTCAATGGTGGAAATCACTCCGGGGACCCAAAACGGTGATTAATAGCTCATGAAACAGGCCAGAATCGGCCAAAACTGCGAGTGTTGATAACCGGCACGTAAATGCACCCTGGGTTCTTCAATGATGGAAATCACTCTGGGGATCCAAAACGGTGATTAATAGCCCATGTAACTGTGATTAATAGCCCATGAAACAGGCCAGAATCGGCCAAAATTGCGAGTGTTGATGACCGGCACGTAAATGCACCCTGGGGTTCGTCAATGGTGGAAATCACTTCGGGGACCCAAAACGGTGATTAATAGCCCATGAAACAGGCAAGAATCGTCCAAAAGTGCGAGGACTGATGACCGTTACATAAATGCACCCTGGGGTTCGTCAATTGTGGAAATCACTCCGGGGACCCAAAACGGTGATTAATACCCCATGTAACTATGATTAATAACCCATGAAACAGGCCAGAATCGGCCAAAATTGCGAGTGTTGATGACCGGCACGTAAATGCACCCTGGGGTTCGTCAATGGTGGAAATCACTCCGGGGACCCAAAACGGTGATTAATAACCCATGAAACAGGCCTGAATCGGCCAAAAGTGCGAGGACTGATGACCGGCACATAAATGCACCCTGGGGTTCGTCAATGGTGGAAATCACTCCGGGGACCCAAAACGGTGATTAATACCCATGAAACAGGCCAGAATCGGCCAAAACTGCGAGTGTTGATGACCGGCACGTAAATGCACCATAGGGTTCGTCAATGGTGGAAATCACTCCGGGGACCCAAAACGGTGATTAATAGCCCATGAAACAGGCCAGAATCGGCCAAAACTGCGAGTGTTGATGACCGGCACGTAAATGCACCATAGGTTCGTCAATGGTGGAAATCACTCCGGGGACCAAAAACGGTGATTAATAGCCCATGAAACAGGCCAGAATCGGCCAAAAGTGCGAGGACTGATGACCGTCACGTAAATGCACCCTGGGGTTCGTCAATTGCGGAAATCACTTCGGGGACCCAAAACGGTGATTAATAGCCCATGAAACAACCCAGAATCTGACAAAACTGCGAGTGTTGATGACCGGCACGTAAATGCACCCTGGGGTTCGTCAATGGTGGAAATCACTCCGGGGACCCAAAACGGTGATTAATAGCTCATGAAACAGGCCAGAATCGGCCAAAACTGCGAGTGTTGATAACCGGCACGTAAATGCACCCTGGGTTCTTCAATGATGGAAATCACTCTGGGGATCCAAAACGGTGATTAATAGCCCATGTAACTGTGATTAATAGCCCATGAAACAGGCCAGAATCGACAAAAATAGCGAGTGTTGATGACCGGCACGTAAATGCACCCTAGGGTTCGTCAATGGTGGAAATCACTCCGGGGACCCAAAACGGTGATTAATAGCCCATGAAACAGGCCTGAATCGGCCAAAACTGCGAGGACTGATGACCGGCACATAAATGCACCCTAGGGTTCGTCAATGGTGGAAATCACTCCGGGGACCCAAAACGGTGATTAATACCCATGAAACAGGCCAGAATCGGCCAAAACTGCGAGTGTTGATGACCGGCACGTAAATGCACCCTGGGGTTCGTCAATGGTGGAAATCACTCCGGGGACCCAAAACGGTGATTAATAGCTCATGAAACAGGCCAGAATCGGCCAAAACTGCGAGTGTTGATAACCGGCACGTAAATGCACCCTGGGTTCTTCAATGATGGAAATCACTCTGGGGATCCAAAACGGTGATTAATAGCCCATGTAACTGTGATTAATAGCCCATGAAACAGGCCAGAATCGACAAAAATAGCGAGTGTTGATGACCGGCACGTAAATGCACCCTAGGGTTCGTCAATGGTGGAAATCACTCCGGGGACCCAAAACGGTGATTAATAGCCCATGAAACAGGCCAGAATCGGCCAAAACTGCGAGTGTTGATGACCGGCACGTAAATGCACCCTGGGGTTCGTCAATGGTGGAAATCACTCCGGGGACCCAAAACGGTGATTAATAGCCCATGAAACAGGCCTGAATCGGCCAAAAGTGCGAGGACTGATGACCGGCACATAAATGCACCCTGGGGTTCGTCAATGGTGGAAATCACTCCGGGGACCCAAAACGGTGATTAATACCCATGAAACAGGCCAGAATCGGCCAAAACTGCGAGTGTTGATGACCGGCACGTAAATGCACCCTGGGGTTCGTCAATGGTGGAAATCACTCCGGGGACCCAAAACGGTGATTAATAGCCCATGAAACAGGCCAGAATCGGCCAAAAGTGCGAGGACTGATGACAGTTACGTAAATGCACCCTAGGGTTCGTCAATTGTGAAAATCACTCCGGGGACCCAAAACGGTGATTAATACCCATGAAACAGGCCAGAATCGGCCAAAACTGCGAGTGTTGATGACCGGCACGTAAATGCACCCTGGGGTTCGTCAATGGTGGAAATCACTCCGGGGACCCAAAACGGTGATTAATAGCTCATGAAACAGGCCAGAATCGGCCAAAACTGCGAGTGTTGATAACCGGCACGTAAATGCACCCTGGGTTCTTCAATGATGGAAATCACTCTGGGGATCCAAAACGGTGATTAATAGCCCATGTAACTGTGATTAATAGCCCATGAAACAGGCCAGAATCGACAAAAATAGCGAGTGTTGATGACCGGCACGTAAATGCACCCTAGGGTTCGTCAATGGTGGAAATCACTCCGGGGACCCAAAACGGTGATTAATAGCCCATGAAACAGGCCAGAATCGGCCAAAACTGCGAGTGTTGATGACCGGCACGTAAATGCACCCTGGGGTTCGTCAATGGTGGAAATCACTCCGGGGACCCAAAACGGTGATTAATAGCCCATGAAACAGGCCTGAATCGGCCAAAAGTGCGAGGACTGATGACCGGCACATAAATGCACCCTGGGGTTCGTCAATGGTGGAAATCACTCCGGGGACCCAAAACGGTGATTAATACCCATGAAACAGGCCAGAATCGGCCAAAACTGCGAGTGTTGATGACCGGCACGTAAATGCACCCTGGGGTTCGTCAATGGTGGAAATCACTCCGGGGACCCAAAACGGTGATTAATAGCTCATGAAACAGGCCAGAATCGGCCAAAACTGCGAGTGTTGATAACCGGCACGTAAATGCACCCTGGGTTCTTCAATGATGGAAATCACTCTGGGGATCCAAAACGGTGATTAATAGCCCATGTAACTGTGATTAATAGCCCATGAAACAGGCCAGAATCGACAAAAATAGCGAGTGTTGATGACCGGCACGTAAATGCACCCTAGGGTTCGTCAATGGTGGAAATCACTCCGGGGACCCAAAACGGTGATTAATAGCCCATGAAACAGGCCAGAATCGGCCAAAACTGCGAGTGTTGATAACCGGCACGTAAATGCACCCTGGGTTCTTCAATGATGGAAATCACTCTGGGGATCCAAAACGGTGATTAATAGCCCATGTAACTATGATTAATAGCCCATGAAACAGGCCAGAATCGGCAAAAATAGCGAGTGTTGATGACCGGCACGTAAATGCACCCTGGGGTTCGTCAATGGTGGAAATCACTCCGGGGACCCAAAACGGTGATTAATAGCCCATGAAACAGGCCTGAATCGGCCAAAAGTGCGAGGACTGATGACCGGCACATAAATGCACCCTGGGGTTCGTCAATGGTGGAAATCACTCCGGGGACCCAAAACGGTGATTAATACCCATGAAACAGGCCAGAATCGGCCAAAACTGCGAGTGTTGATGACCGGCACGTAAATGCACCCTGGGGTTCGTCAATGGTGGAAATCACTCCGGGGACCCAAAACGGTGATTAATAGCCCATGAAACAGGCCAGAATCGGCCAAAAGTGCGAGGACTGATGACAGTTACGTAAATGCACCCTAGGGTTCGTCAATTGTGAAAATCACTCCGGGGACCCAAAACGGTGATTAATACCCATGAAACAGGCCAGAATCGGCCAAAACTGCGAGTGTTGATGACCGGCACGTAAATGCACCCTGGGGTTCGTCAATGGTGGAAATCACTCCGGGGACCCAAAACGGTGATTAATAGCTCATGAAACAGGCCAGAATCGGCCAAAACTGCGAGTGTTGATAACCGGCACGTAAATGCACCCTGGGTTCTTCAATGATGGAAATCACTCTGGGGATCCAAAACGGTGATTAATAGCCCATGTAACTGTGATTAATAGCCCATGAAACAGGCCAGAATCGACAAAAATAGCGAGTGTTGATGACCGGCACGTAAATGCACCCTAGGGTTCGTCAATGGTGGAAATCACTCCGGGGACCCAAAACGGTGATTAATAGCCCATGAAACAGGCCAGAATCGGCCAAAACTGCGAGTGTTGATAACCGGCACGTAAATGCACCCTGGGTTCTTCAATGATGGAAATCACTCTGGGGATCCAAAACGGTGATTAATAGCCCATGTAACTATGATTAATAGCCCATGAAACAGGCCAGAATCGGCAAAAATAGCGAGTGTTGATGACCGGCACGTAAATGCACCCTGGGGTTCGTCAATGGTGGAAATCACTCCGGGGACCCAAAACGGTGATTAATAGCCCATGAAACAGGCCTGAATCGGCCAAAAGTGCGAGGACTGATGACCGGCACATAAATGCACCCTGGGGTTCGTCAATGGTGGAAATCACTCCGGGGACCCAAAACGGTGATTAATACCCATGAAACAGGCCAGAATCGGCCAAAACTGCGAGTGTTGATGACCGGCACGTAAATGCACCCTGGGGTTCGTCAATGGTGGAAATCACTCCGGGGACCCAAAACGGTGATTAATAGCCCATGAAACAGGCCAGAATCGGCCAAAAGTGCGAGGACTGATGACAGTTACGTAAATGCACCCTAGGGTTCGTCAATTGTGAAAATCACTCCGGGGACCCAAAACGGTGATTAATACCCATGAAACAGGCCAGAATCGGCCAAAACTGCGAGTGTTGATGACCGGCACGTAAATGCACCCTGGGGTTCGTCAATGGTGGAAATCACTCCGGGGACCCAAAACGGTGATTAATAGCTCATGAAACAGGCCAGAATCGGCCAAAACTGCGAGTGTTGATAACCGGCACGTAAATGCACCCTGGGTTCTTCAATGATGGAAATCACTCTGGGGATCCAAAACGGTGATTAATAGCCCATGTAACTGTGATTAATAGCCCATGAAACAGGCCTGAATCGGCCAAAAGTGCGAGGACTGATGACCGGCACGTAAATGCACCCTGGGGTTCGTCAATGGTGGAAATCACTCCGGGGACCCAAAACGGTGATTAATACCCATGAAACAGGCCAGAATCGGCCAAAACTGCGAGTGTTGATGACCGGCACGTAAATGCACCATAGGGTTCGTCAATGGTGGAAATCACTCCGGGGACCCAAAACGGTGATTGCCCATGAAACAGGCCAGAATCGGCCAAAAGTGCGAGGACTGATGACCGTCACGTAAATGCACCCTGGGGTTCGTCAATTGCGGAAATCACTTCGGGGACCCAAAACGGTGATTAATAGCCCATGAAACAACCCAGAATCTGACAAAACTGCGAGTGTTGATGACCGGCACGTAAATGCACCCTGGGGTTCGTCAATGGTGGAAATCACTCCGGGGACCCAAAACGGTGATTAATAGCTCATGAAACAGGCCAGAATCGGCCAAAACTGCGAGTGTTGATAACCGGCACGTAAATGCACCCTGGGTTCTTCAATGATGGAAATCACTCTGGGGATCCAAAACGGTGATTAATAGCCCATGTAACTGTGATTAATAGCCCATGAAACAGGCCAGAATCGACAAAAATAGCGAGTGTTGATGACCGGCACGTAAATGCACCCTAGGGTTCGTCAATGGTGGAAATCACTCCGGGGACCCAAAACGGTGATTAATAGCCCATGAAACAGGCCTGAATCGGCCAAAAGTGCGAGGACTGATGACCGGCACATAAATGCACCCTGGGGTTCGTCAATGGTGGAAATCACTCCGGGGACCCAAAACGGTGATTAATACCCATGAAACAGGCCAGAATCGGCCAAAACTGCGAGTGTTGATGACCGGCACGTAAATGCACCCTGGGGTTCGTCAATGGTGGAAATCACTCCGGGGACCCAAAACGGTGATTAATAGCCCATGAAACAGGCCTGAATCGGCCAAAAGTGCGAGGACTGATGACCGACACATAAATGCACCCTGGGGTTCGTCAATGGTGGAAATCACTCCGGGGACCCAAAACGGTGATTAATACCCATGAAACAGGCCAGAATCGGCCAAAACTGCGAGTGTTGATGACCGGCACGTAAATGCACCCTGGGGTTCGTCAATGGTGGAAATCACTCTGGGGACCCAAAACGGTGATTAATAGCCCATGAAACAGGCCAGAATCGGCCAAAACTGCGAGTGTTGATGACCGGCACGTAAATGCACCATAGGGTTCGTCAATGGTGGAAATCACTCCGGGGACCCAAAACGGTGATTGCCCATGAAACAGGCCAGAATCGGCCAAAAGTGCGAGGACTCATGACCGTCACGTAAATGCACCCTGGGGTTCTGCAATTGCGGAAATCACTTCGGGGACCCAAAACGGTGATTAATACCCATGAAACAGGCCAGAATCGGCCAAAACTGCGAGTGTTGATGACCGGCACGTAAATGCACCCTGGGGTTCGTCAATGGTGGAAATCACTCCGGGGACCCAAAACGGTGATTAATAGCCCATGAAACAGGCCTGAATCGGCCAAAAGTGCGAGGACTGATGACCGGCACATAAATGCACCCTGGGGTTCGTCAATGGTGGAAATCACTCCGGGGACCCAAAACGGTGATTAATACCCATGAAACAGGCCAGAATCGGCCAAAACTGCGAGTGTTGATGACCGGCACGTAAATGCACCCTGGGGTTCGTCAATGGTGGAAATCACTCTGGGGACCCAAAACGGTGATTAATAGCCCATGAAACAGGCCAGAATCGGCCAAAACTGCGAGTGTTGATGACCGGCACGTAAATGCACCATAGGGTTCGTCAATGGTGGAAATCACTCCGGGGACCCAAAACGGTGATTGCCCATGAAACAGGCCAGAATCGGCCAAAAGTGCGAGGACTGATGACCGTCACGTAAATGCACCCTGGGGTTCGTCAATTGCGGAAATCACTTCGGGGACCCAAAACGGTGATTAATAGCCCATGAAACAACCCAGAATCTGACAAAACTGCGAGTGTTGATGACCGGCACGTAAATGCACCCTGGGGTTCGTCAATGGTGGAAATCACTCCGGGGACCCAAAACGGTGATTAATAGCCCATGAAACAGGCCTGAATCGGCCAAAAGTGCGAGGACTGATGACCGGCACATAAATGCACCCTGGGGTTCGTCAATGGTGGAAATCACTCCGGGGACCCAAAACGGTGATTAATACCCATGAAACAGGCCAGAATCGGCCAAAACTGCGAGTGTTGATGACCGGCACGTAAATGCACCCTGGGGTTCGTCAATGGTGGAAATCACTCTGGGGACCCAAAACGGTGATTAATAGCCCATGAAACAGGCCAGAATCGGCCAAAACTGCGAGTGTTGATGACCGGCACGTAAATGCACCATAGGGTTCGTCAATGGTGGAAATCACTCCGGGGACCCAAAACGGTGATTGCCCATGAAACAGGCCAGAATCGGCCAAAAGTGCGAGGACTGATGACCGTCACGTAAATGCACCCTGGGGTTCGTCAATTGCGGAAATCACTTCGGGGACCCAAAACGGTGATTAATAGCCCATGAAACAACCCAGAATCTGACAAAACTGCGAGTGTTGATGACCGGCACGTAAATGCACCCTGGGGTTCGTCAATGGTGGAAATCACTCTGGGGACCCAAAACGGTGATTAATAGCCCATGAAACAGGCCAGAATCGGCCAAAACTGCGAGTGTTGATGACCGGCACGTAAATGCACCATAGGGTTCGTCAATGGTGGAAATCACTCCGGGGACCCAAAACGGTGATTGCCCATGAAACAACCCAAGAATCGGCCAAAAGTGCGAGGACTGATGACCGTTACATAAATGCACCCTGGGGTTCGTCAATTGTGGAAATCACTCCGGGGACCCAAAACGGTGATTAATAGCCCATGTAACTATGATTAATAACCCATGAAACAGGCCAGAATCGGCCAAAATTGCGAGTGTTGATGACCGGCACGTAAATGCACCCTGGGGTTCGTCAATGGTGGAAATCACTCCGGGGACCCAAAACGGTGATTAATAGCTCATGAAACAGGCCAGAATCGGCCAAAACTGCGAGTGTTGATAACCGGCACGTAAATGCACCCTGGGTTCTTCAATGATGGAAATCACTCTGGGGATCCAAAACGGTGATTAATAGCCCATGTAACTGTGATTAATAGCCCATGAAACAGGCCAGAATCGGCAAAAATAGCGAGTGTTGATGACCGGCACGTAAATGCACCCTAGGGTTCGTCAATGGTGGAAATCACTCCGGGGACCCAAAACGGTGATTAATAGCCCATGAAACAGGCCAGAATCGGCCAAAACTGCGAGTGTTGATGACCGGCACATAAATGCACCCTGGGGTTCATCAATGGTGGAAATCACTCCGGGGACCCAAAACGGTGATTAATAGCCCATGAAACAGGCCAGAATCGGCCAAAAGTGCGAGGACTGATGACCGTTACGTAAATGCACCCTAGGGTTCGTCAATTGTGAAAATCACTCCGGGGACCCAAAACGGTGATTAATAGCCCATGAAACAACCCAGAATCGGCCAAAACTGCGATTGTTGATGAGCGGCACGTAAATGCACCCTGGGGTTCGTCAATGGTGGAAATCACTCCGGGGACCCAAAACGGTGATTAATAGCCCATGAAACAGGCCTGAATCGGCCAAAAGTGCGAGGACTGATGACCGGCACGTAAATGCACCCTGGGGTTCGTCAATGGTGGAAATCACTCCGGGGACCCAAAACGGTGATTAATAGCCCATGAAACAGGCCAGAATCGACCAAAACTTCGAGTGTTGATGACCGGCACGTAAATGCACCCTGGGGTTCGTCAATCGTGGAAATCACTCCGGGGACCCAAAACGGTGATTAATAGCCCATGTAACGGTGATTAATAGCCCATGAAACAGGCCAGAATCGGCCAAAAGTGCGAGGACTGATGACCGTCACGTAAATGCACCCTGGGGTTCGTCAATTGTGGAAATCACTCCGGGGACCCAAAACGGTGATTAATAGCCCATGAAACAACCCAGAATCGGCCAAAACTGTGAGTGTTGATGACCGGCACGTAAATGCACCCTGGGGTTCGTCAATGGTGGAAATCACTCCGGGGACCCAAAACGGTGATTAATAGCCCATGTAACGGTGATTAATAGCCCTTGAAACAGGCCAGAATCGGCCAAAACTGCGAGTGTTGATGACCGGCACGTAAATGCACCCTGGGGTTCGTCAATGGTGGAAATCACTCCGGGGACCCAAAACGGTGATTAATAGCTCATGAAACAGGCCAGAATCGGCCAAAACTGCGAGTGTTGATAACCGGCACGTAAATGCACCCTGGGTTCTTCAATGATGGAAATCACTCTGGGGATCCAAAACGGTGATTAATAGCCCATGTAACTGTGATTAATAGCCCATGAAACAGGCCAGAATCGGCCAAAATTGCGAGTGTTGATGACCGGCACGTAAATGCACCCTGGGGTTCGTCAATGGTGGAAATCACTTCGGGGACCCAAAACGGTGATTAATAGCCCATGAAACAGGCAAGAATCGGCCAAAAGTGCGAGGACTGATGACCGTTACATAAATGCACCCTGGGGTTCGTCAATTGTGGAAATCACTCCGGGGACCCAAAACGGTGATTAATAGCCCATGTAACTATGATTAATAACCCATGAAACAGGCCAGAATCGGCCAAAATTGCGAGTGTTGATGACCGGCACGTAAATGCACCCTGGGGTTCGTCAATGGTGGAAATCACTCCGGGGACCCAAAACGGTGATTAATAGCCCATGAAACAGGCCTGAATCGGCCAAAAGTGCGAGGACTGATGACCGGCACATAAATGCACCCTGGGGTTCGTCAATGGTGGAAATCACTCCGGGGACCCAAAACGGTGATTAATACCCATGAAACAGGCCAGAATCGGCCAAAACTGCGAGTGTTGATGACCGGCACGTAAATGCACCATAGGGTTCGTCAATGGTGGAAATCACTCCGGGGACCCAAAACGGTGATTGCCCATGAAACAGGCCAGAATCGGCCAAAAGTGCGAGGACTGATGACCGTCACGTAAATGCACCCTGGGTTCGTCAATTGCGGAAATCACTTCGGGGACCCAAAACGGTGATTAATAGCCCATGAAACAACCCAGAATCTGACAAAACTGCGAGTGTTGATGACCGGCACGTAAATGCACCCTGGGGTTCGTCAATGGTGGAAATCACTCCGGGGACCCAAAACGGTGATTAATAGCTCATGAAACAGGCCAGAATCGGCCAAAACTGCGAGTGTTGATAACCGGCACGTAAATGCACCCTGGGTTCTTCAATGATGGAAATCACTCTGGGGATCCAAAACGGTGATTAATAGCCCATGTAACTGTGATTAATAGCCCATGAAACAGGCCAGAATCGACAAAAATAGCGAGTGTTGATGACCGGCACGTAAATGCACCCTAGGGTTCGTCAATGGTGGAAATCACTCCGGGGACCCAAAACGGTGATTAATAGCCCATGAAACAGGCCAGAATCGGCCAAAACTGCGAGTGTTGATGACCGGCACGTAAATGCACCCTGGGGTTCGTCAATGGTGGAAATCACTCCGGGGACCCAAAACGGTGATTAATAGCCCATGAAACAGGCCTGAATCGGCCAAAAGTGCGAGGACTGATGACCGGCACATAAATGCACCCTGGGGTTCGTCAATGGTGGAAATCACTCCGGGGACCCAAAACGGTGATTAATACCCATGAAACAGGCCAGAATCGGCCAAAACTGCGAGTGTTGATGACCGGCACGTAAATGCACCCTGGGGTTCGTCAATGGTGGAAATCACTCTGGGGACCCAAAACGGTGATTAATAGCCCATGAAACAGGCCAGAATCGGCCAAAAGTGCGAGGACTGATGACCGTCACGTAAATGCACCCTGGGGTTCGTCAATTGCGGAAATCACTTCGGGGACCCAAAACGGTGATTAATAGCCCATGAAACAACCCAGAATCTGACAAAACTGCGAGTGTTGATGACCGGCACGTAAATGCACCCTGGGGTTCGTCAATGGTGGAAATCACTCCGGGGACCCAAAACGGTGATTAATAGCTCATGAAACAGGCCAGAATCGGCCAAAACTGCGAGTGTTGATAACCGGCACGTAAATGCACCCTAGGGTTCGTCAATGGTGGAAATCACTCCGGGGACCCAAAACGGTGATTAATAGCCCATGAAACAGGCCAGAATCGGCCAAAACTGCGAGTGTTGATGACCGGCACGTAAATGCACCCTGGGGTTCGTCAATGGTGGAAATCACTCCGGGGACCCAAAACGGTGATTAATAGCCCATGAAACAGGCCTGAATCGGCCAAAAGTGCGAGGACTGATGACCGGCACATAAATGCACCCTGGGGTTCGTCAATGGTGGAAATCACTCCGGGGACCCAAAACGGTGATTAATACCCATGAAACAGGCCAGAATCGGCCAAAACTGCGAGTGTTGATGACCGGCACGTAAATGCACCCTGGGGTTCGTCAATGGTGGAAATCACTCCGGGGACCCAAAACGGTGATTAATAGCTCATGAAACAGGCCAGAATCGGCCAAAACTGCGAGTGTTGATAACCGGCACGTAAATGCACCCTGGGTTCTTCAATGATGGAAATCACTCTGGGGATCCAAAACGGTGATTAATAGCCCATGTAACTGTGATTAATAGCCCATGAAACAGGCCAGAATCGGCCAAAATTGCGAGTGTTGATGACCGGCACGTAAATGCACCCTGGGGTTCGTCAATGGTGGAAATCACTTCGGGGACCCAAAACGGTGATTAATAGCCCATGAAACAGGCAAGAATCGGCCAAAAGTGCGAGGACTGATGACCGTTACATAAATGCACCCTGGGGTTCGTCAATTGTGGAAATCACTCCGGGGACCCAAAACGGTGATTAATAGCCCATGTAACTATGATTAATAACCCATGAAACAGGCCAGAATCGGCCAAAATTGCGAGTGTTGATGACCGGCACGTAAATGCACCCTGGGGTTCGTCAATGGTGGAAATCACTCCGGGGACCCAAAACGGTGATTAATAGCCCATGAAACAGGCCTGAATCGGCCAAAAGTGCGAGGACTGATGACCGGCACATAAATGCACCCTGGGGTTCGTCAATGGTGGAAATCACTCCGGGGACCCAAAACGGTGATTAATACCCATGAAACAGGCCAGAATCGGCCAAAACTGCGAGTGTTGATGACCGGCACGTAAATGCACCCTGGGGTTCGTCAATGGTGGAAATCACTCTGGGGACCCAAAACGGTGATTAATAGCCCATGAAACAGGCCAGAATCGGCCAAAACTGCGAGTGTTGATGACCGGCACGTAAATGCACCATAGGGTTCGTCAATGGTGGAAATCACTCCGGGGACCCAAAACGGTGATTGCCCATGAAACAGGCCAGAATCGGCCAAAAGTGCGAGGACTGATGACCGTCACGTAAATGCACCCTGGGGTTCGTCAATTGCGGAAATCACTTCGGGGACCCAAAACGGTGATTAATAGCCCATGAAACAACCCAGAATCTGACAAAACTGCGAGTGTTGATGACCGGCACGTAAATGCACCCTGGGGTTCGTCAATGGTGGAAATCACTCCGGGGACCCAAAACGGTGATTAATAGCTCATGAAACAGGCCAGAATCGGCCAAAACTGCGAGTGTTGATAACCGGCACGTAAATGCACCCTGGGTTCTTCAATGATGGAAATCACTCTGGGGATCCAAAACGGTGATTAATAGCCCATGTAACTGTGATTAATAGCCCATGAAACAGGCCAGAATCGGCCAAAATTGCGAGTGTTGATGACCGGCACGTAAATGCACCCTGGGGTTCGTCAATGGTGGAAATCACTTCGGGGACCCAAAACGGTGATTAATAGCCCATGAAACAGGCAAGAATCGGCCAAAAGTGCGAGGACTGATGACCGTTACATAAATGCACCCTGGGGTTCGTCAATTGTGGAAATCACTCCGGGGACCCAAAACGGTGATTAATAGCCCATGTAACTATGATTAATAACCCATGAAACAGGCCAGAATCGGCCAAAATTGCGAGTGTTGATGACCGGCACGTAAATGCACCCTGGGGTTCGTCAATGGTGGAAATCACTCCGGGGACCCAAAACGGTGATTAATAGCCCATTAAACAGGCCTGAATCGGCCAAAAGTGCGAGGACTGATGACCGGCACATAAATGCACCCTGGGGTTCGTCAATGGTGGAAATCACTCCGGGGACCCAAAACGGTGATTAATACCCATGAAATAGGCCAGAATCGGCCAAAACTGTGAGTGTTGATGACCGGCACGTAAATGCACCCTAGGGTTCGTCAATGGTGGAAATCACTCTGGGGACCCAAAACGGTGATTAATAGCCCATGAAACAGGCCAGAATCGGCCAAAACTGCAAGTGTTGATGACCGGCACGTAAATGCACCATAGGGTTCGTCAATGGTGGAAATCACTCCGGGGACCCAAAACGGTGATTGCCCATGAAACAGGCCAGAATCGGCCAAAAGTGCGAGGACTGATGACCGTCACGTGAATGCACCCTGGGGTTCGTCAATTGCGGAAATCACTTCGGGGACCCAAAACGGTGATTAATAGCCCATGAAACAACCCAGAATATGACAAAACTGCGAGTGTTGATGACCGGCACGTAAATGCACCCTGGGGTTCGTCAATGGTGGAAATCACTCCGGGGACCCAAAACGGTGATTAATAGCTCATGAAACAGGCCAGAATCGGCCAAAACTGCGAGTGTTGATAACCGGCACGTAAATGCACCCTGGGTTCTTCAATGATGGAAATCACTCTGGGGATCCAAAACGGTGATTAATAGCCCATGTAACTGTGATTAATAGCCCATGAAACAGGCCAGAATCGACAAAAATAGCGAGTGTTGATGACCGGCACGTAAATGCACCCTAGGGTTCGTCAATGGTGGAAATCACTCCGGGGACCCAAAACGGTGATTAATAGCCCATGAAACAGGCCAGAATCGGCCAAAACTGCGAGTGTTGATGACCGACACGTAAATGCACCCTTGGGTTCGTCAATTGTGGAAATCACTCCAGGGACCCAAAACGGTGATTAATAGCCCATGAAACAGGCCAGAATCGGCCAAAACTGCGAGTGTTGATGACCGGCACGTAAATGCACCCTTGGGTTCGTCAATTGTGGAAATCACTCCAGGGACCCAAAATGGTGATTAATAGCCCATGAAACAGGCCAGAATCGGCCAAAACTGCGAGTGTTGATGACCGGCACGTAAATGCACCCTTGGGTTCGTCAATTGTGGAAATCACTCCAGGGACCCAAAACGGTGATTAATAGCCAATGATACAGGCCGGAATCGGCCAAAACTGCGAGTGTTGATGACCGGCACGTAAATGCACCCTTGGGTTCGTCAATTGTGGAAATCACTCCAGGGACCCAAAACGGTGATTAATAGCCCATGAAACAGGCCAGAATCGGCCAAAACTGCGAGTGTTGATGACCGGCACGTAAATGCACCCTTGGGTTCGTCAATGGTGGAAATCACTCCGGGGACCCAAAACGGTGATTAATAGCTCATGAAACAGGCCAGAATCGGCCAAAACTGCGAGTGTTGATGACCGGCACGTAAATGCACCCTGGGGTTCGTCAATGGTGGAAATCACTCCGGGGACCCAAAACGGTGATTAATAGCCCATGAAACAGGCCTGAATCGGCCAAAAGTGCGAGGACTGATGACCGGCACATAAATGCACCCTGGGGTTCGTCAATGGTGGAAATCACTCCGGGGACCCAAAACGGTGATTAATACCCATGAAACAGGCCAGAATCGGCCAAAACTGCGAGTGTTGATGACCGGCACGTAAATGCACCCTGGGGTTCGTCAATGGTGGAAATCACTCCGGGGACCCAAAACGGTGATTAATAGCTCATGAAACAGGCAAGAATCGGCCAAAAGTGCGAGGACTGATGACCGTTACATAAATGCACCCTGGGGTTCGTCAATTGTGGAAATCACTCCGGGGACCCAAAACGGTGATTAATAGCCCATGTAACTATGATTAATAACCCATGAAACAGGCCAGAATCGGCCAAAATTGCGAGTGTTGATGACCGGCACGTAAATGCACCCTGGGGTTCGTCAATGGTGGAAATCACTCCGGGGACCCAAAACGGTGATTAATAGCCCATGAAACAGGCCTGAATCGGCCAAAAGTGCGAGGACTGATGACCGGCACATAAATGCACCCTGGGGTTCGTCAATGGTGGAAATCACTCCGGGGACCCAAAACGGTGATTAATACCCATGAAACAGGCCAGAATCGGCCAAAACTGCGAGTGTTGATGACCGGCACGTAAATGCACCCTGGGGTTCGTCAATGGTGGAAATCACTCTGGGGACCCAAAACGGTGATTAATAGCCCATGAAACAGGCCAGAATCGGCCAAAACTGCGAGTGTTGATGACCGGCACGTAAATGCACCCTGGGGTTCGTCAATGGTGGAAATCACTCTGGGGACCCAAAACGGTGATTAATAGCCCATGAAACAGGCCAGAATCGGCCAAAAGTGCGAGGACTGATGACCGTTACGTAAATGCACCCTAGGGTTCGTCAATTGTGAAAATCACTCCGGGGACCCAAAACGGTGATTAATAGCCCATGAAACAACCCAGAATCGGCCAAAACTGCGATTGTTGATGAGCGGCACGTAAATGCACCCTGGGGTTCGTCAATGGTGGAAATCACTCCGGGGACCCAAAACGGTGATTAATAGCCCATGAAACAGGCCTGAATCGGCCAAAAGTGCGAGGACTGATGACCGGCACGTAAATGCACCCTGGGGTTCGTCAATGGTGGAAATCACTCCGGGGACCCAAAACGGTGATTAATAGCCCATGAAACAGGCCAGAATCGACCAAAACTTCGAGTGTTGATGACCGGCACGTAAATGCACCCTGGGGTTCGTCAATCGTGGAAATCACTCCGGGGACCCAAAACGGTGATTAATAGCCCATGTAACGGTGATTAATAGCCCATGAAACAGGCCAGAATCGGCCAAAAGTGCGAGGACTGATGACCGTCACGTAAATGCACCCTGGGATTCGTCAATTGTGGAAATCACTCCGGGGACCCAAAACGGTGATTAATAGCCCATGAAACAACCCAGAATCGGCCAAAACTGTGAGTGTTGATGACCGGCACGTAAATGCACCCTGGGGTTCGTCAATGGTGGAAATCACTCCGGGGACCCAAAACGGTGATTAATAGCCCATGTAACGGTGATTAATAGCCCTTGAAACAGGCCAGAATCGGCCAAAACTGCGAGTGTTGATGACCGGCACGTAAATGCACCCTGGGGTTCGTCAATGGTGGAAATCACTCCGGGGACCCAAAACGGTGATTAATAGCTCATGAAACAGGCCAGAATCGGCCAAAACTGCGAGTGTTGATAACCGGCACGTAAATGCACCCTGGGTTCTTCAATGATGGAAATCACTCTGGGGATCCAAAACGGTGATTAATAGCCCATGTAACTGTGATTAATAGCCCATGAAACAGGCCAGAATCGGCCAAAATTGCGAGTGTTGATGACCGGCACGTAAATGCACCCTGGGGTTCGTCAATGGTGGAAATCACTTCGGGGACCCAAAACGGTGATTAATAGCCCATGAAACAGGCAAGAATCGGCCAAAAGTGCGAGGACTGATGACCGTTACATAAATGCACCCTGGGGTTCGTCAATTGTGGAAATCACTCCGGGGACCCAAAACGGTGATTAATAGCCCATGTAACTATGATTAATAACCCATGAAACAGGCCAGAATCGGCCAAAATTGCGAGTGTTGATGACCGGCACGTAAATGCACCCTGGGGTTCGTCAATGGTGGAAATCACTCCGGGGACCCAAAACGGTGATTAATAGCCAATGAAACAGGCCTGAATCGGCCAAAAGTGCGAGGACTGATGACCGGCACATAAATGCACCCTAGGGTTCGTCAATGGTGGAAATCACTCCGGGGACCCAAAACGGTGATTAATACCCATGAAACAGGCCAGAATCGGCCAAAACTGCGAGTGTTGATGACCGGCACGTAAATGCACCCTGGGGTTCGTCAATGGTGGAAATCACTCCGGGGACCCAAAACGGTGATTAATAGCCCATGAAACAGGCCTGAATCGGCCAAAAGTGCGAGGACTGATGACCGTTACGTAAATGCACCCTAGGGTTCGTCAATTGTGAAAATCACTCCGGGGACCCAAAACGGTGATTAATAGCCCATGAAACAACCCAGAATCGGCCAAAACTGCGATTGTTGATGAGCGGCACGTAAATGCACCCTGGGGTTCGTCAATGGTGGAAATCACTCCGGGGACCCAAAACGGTGATTAATAGCCCATGAAACAGGCCTGAATCGGCCAAAAGTGCGAGGACTGATGACCGGCACGTAAATGCACCCTGGGGTTCGTCAATGGTGGAAATCACTCCGGGGACCCAAAACGGTGATTAATAGCCCATGAAACAGGCCAGAATCGACCAAAACTTCGAGTGTTGATGACCGGCACGTAAATGCACCCTGGGGTTCGTCAATCGTGGAAATCACTCCGGGGACCCAAAACGGTGATTAATAGCCCATGTAACGGTGATTAATAGCCCATGAAACAGGCCAGAATCGGCCAAAAGTGCGAGGACTGATGACCGTCACGTAAATGCACCCTGGGATTCGTCAATTGTGGAAATCACTCCGGGGACCCAAAACGGTGATTAATAGCCCATGAAACAACCCAGAATCGGCCAAAACTGTGAGTGTTGATGACCGGCACGTAAATGCACCCTGGGGTTCGTCAATGGTGGAAATCACTCCGGGGACCCAAAACGGTGATTAATAGCCCATGTAACGGTGATTAATAGCCCTTGAAACAGGCCAGAATCGGCCAAAACTGCGAGTGTTGATGACCGGCACGTAAATGCACCCTGGGGTTCGTCAATGGTGGAAATCACTCCGGGGACCCAAAACGGTGATTAATAGCTCATGAAACAGGCCAGAATCGGCCAAAACTGCGAGTGTTGATAACCGGCACGTAAATGCACCCTGGGTTCTTCAATGATGGAAATCACTCTGGGGATCCAAAACGGTGATTAATAGCCCATGTAACTGTGATTAATAGCCCATGAAACAGGCCAGAATCGGCCAAAATTGCGAGTGTTGATGACCGGCACGTAAATGCACCCTGGGGTTCGTCAATGGTGGAAATCACTTCGGGGACCCAAAACGGTGATTAATAGCCCATGAAACAGGCCTGAATCGGCCAAAAGTGCGAGGACTGATGACCGGCACATAAATGCACCCTGGGGTTCGTCAATGGTGGAAATCACTCCGGGGACCCAAAACGGTGATTAATAGCCCATGTAACTATGATTAATAACCCATGAAACAGGCCAGAATCGGCCAAAATTGCGAGTGTTGATGACCGGCACGTAAATGCACCCTGGGGTTCGTCAATGGTGGAAATCACTCCGGGGACCCAAAACGGTGATTAATAGCCCATGAAACAGGCCTGAATCGGCCAAAAGTGCGAGGACTGATGACCGGCACATAAATGCACCCTGGGGTTCGTCAATGGTGGAAATCACTCCGGGGACCCAAAACGGTGATTAATACCCATGAAACAGGCCAGAATCGGCCAAAACTGCGAGTGTTGATGACCGGCACGTAAATGCACCATAGGGTTCGTCAATGGTGGAAATCACTCCGGGGACCCAAAACGGTGATTGCCCATGAAACAGGCCAGAATCGGCCAAAAGTGCGAGGACTGATGACCGTCACGTAAATGCACCCTGGGGTTCGTCAATTGCGGAAATCACTTCGGGGACCCAAAACGGTGATTAATAGCCCATGAAACAACCCAGAATCTGACAAAACTGCGAGTGTTGATGACCGGCACGTAAATGCACCCTGGGGTTCGTCAATGGTGGAAATCACTCCGGGGACCCAAAACGGTGATTAATAGCTCATGAAACAGGCCAGAATCGGCCAAAACTGCGAGTGTTGATAACCGGCACGTAAATGCACCCTGGGTTCTTCAATGATGGAAATCACTCTGGGGATCCAAAACGGTGATTAATAGCCCATGTAACTGTGATTAATAGCCCATGAAACAGGCCAGAATCGACAAAAATAGCGAGTGTTGATGACCGGCACGTAAATGCACCCTAGGGTTCGTCAATGGTGGAAATCACTCCGGGGACCCAAAACGGTGATTAATAGCCCATGAAACAGGCCAGAATCGGCCAAAACTGCGAGTGTTGATGACCGGCACGTAAATGCACCCTGGGGTTCGTCAATGGTGGAAATCACTCCGGGGACCCAAAACGGTGATTAATAGCCCATGAAACAGGCCTGAATCGGCCAAAAGTGCGAGGACTGATGACCGGCACATAAATGCACCCTGGGGTTCGTCAATGGTGGAAATCACTCCGGGGACCCAAAACGGTGATTAATACCCATGAAACAGGCCAGAATCGGCCAAAACTGCGAGTGTTGATGACCGGCACGTAAATGCACCCTGGGGTTCGTCAATGGTGGAAATCACTCTGGGGACCCAAAACGGTGATTAATAGCCCATGAAACAGGCCAGAATCGGCCAAAAGTGCGAGGACTGATGACCGTCACGTAAATGCACCCTGGGGTTCGTCAATTGCGGAAATCACTTCGGGGACCCAAAACGGTGATTAATAGCCCATGAAACAACCCAGAATCTGACAAAACTGCGAGTGTTGATGACCGGCACGTAAATGCACCCTGGGGTTCGTCAATGGTGGAAATCACTCCGGGGACCCAAAACGGTGATTAATAGCCCATGTAACGGTGATTAATAGCCCATGAAACAGGCCAGAATCGGCCAAAAGTGCGAGGACTGATGACCGTCACGTAAATGCACCCTGGGGTTCGTCAATTGTGGAAATCACTCCGGGGACCCAAAACGGTGATTAATAGCCCATGAAACAACCCAGAATCGGCCAAAACTGTGAGTGTTGATGACCGGCACGTAAATGCACCCTGGGGTTCGTCAATGGTGGAAATCACTCCGGGGACCCAAAACGGTGATTAATAGCCCATGTAACGGTGATTAATAGCCCTTGAAACAGGCCAGAATCTGACAAAACTGCGAGTGTTGATGACCGGCACGTAAATGCACCCTTGGGTTCGTCAATGGTGGAAATCACTCCGGGGACCCAAAACGGTGATTAATAGCTCATGAAACAGGCCAGAATCGGCCAAAACTGCGAGTGTTGATAACCGGCACGTAAATGCACCCTAGGGTTCGTCAATGGTGGAAATCACTCCGGGGACCCAAAACGGTGATTAATAGCCCATGAAACAGGCCAGAATCGGCCAAAACTGCGAGTGTTGATGACCGGCACGTAAATGCACCCTGGGGTTCGTCAATGGTGGAAATCACTCCGGGGACCCAAAACGGTGATTAATAGCCCATGAAACAGGCCTGAATCGGCCAAAAGTGCGAGGACTGATGACCGGCACATAAATGCACCCTGGGGTTCGTCAATGGTGGAAATCACTCCGGGGACCCAAAACGGTGATTAATACCCATGAAACAGGCCAGAATCGGCCAAAACTGCGAGTGTTGATGACCGGCACGTAAATGCACCCTGGGGTTCGTCAATGGTGGAAATCACTCCGGGGACCCAAAACGGTGATTAATAGCTCATGAAACAGGCCAGAATCGGCCAAAACTGCGAGTGTTGATAACCGGCACGTAAATGCACCCTGGGTTCTTCAATGATGGAAATCACTCTGGGGATCCAAAACGGTGATTAATAGCCCATGTAACTGTGATTAATAGCCCATGAAACAGGCCAGAATCGGCCAAAATTGCGAGTGTTGATGACCGGCACGTAAATGCACCCTGGGGTTCGTCAATGGTGGAAATCACTTCGGGGACCCAAAACGGTGATTAATAGCCCATGAAACAGGCAAGAATCGGCCAAAAGTGCGAGGACTGATGACCGTTACATAAATGCACCCTGGGGTTCGTCAATTGTGGAAATCACTCCGGGGACCCAAAACGGTGATTAATAGCCCATGTAACTATGATTAATAACCCATGAAACAGGCCAGAATCGGCCAAAATTGCGAGTGTTGATGACCGGCACGTAAATGCACCCTGGGGTTCGTCAATGGTGGAAATCACTCCGGGGACCCAAAACGGTGATTAATAGCCCATGAAACAGGCCTGAATCGGCCAAAAGTGCGAGGACTGATGACCGGCACATAAATGCACCCTGGGGTTCGTCAATGGTGGAAATCACTCCGGGGACCCAAAACGGTGATTAATACCCATGAAACAGGCCAGAATCGGCCAAAACTGCGAGTGTTGATGACCGGCACGTAAATGCACCCTGGGGTTCGTCAATGGTGGAAATCACTCCGGGGACCCAAAACGGTGATTAATAGCTCATGAAACAGGCCAGAATCGGCCAAAACTGCGAGTGTTGATAACCGGCACGTAAATGCACCCTGGGTTCTTCAATGATGGAAATCACTCTGGGGATCCAAAACGGTGATTAATAGCCCATGTAACTGTGATTAATAGCCCATGAAACAGGCCAGAATCGGCCAAAATTGCGAGTGTTGATGACCGGCACGTAAATGCACCCTGGGGTTCGTCAATGGTGGAAATCACTTCGGGGACCCAAAACGGTGATTAATAGCCCATGAAACAGGCAAGAATCGGCCAAAAGTGCGAGGACTGATGACCGTCACGTAAATGCACCCTGGGGTTCGTCAATTGCGGAAATCACTTCGGGGACCCAAAACGGTGATTAATAGCCCATGAAACAACCCAGAATCTGACAAAACTGCGAGTGTTGATGACCGGCACGTAAATGCACCCTGGGGTTCGTCAATGGTGGAAATCACTCCGGGGACCCAAAACGGTGATTAATAGCCCATGTAACGGTGATTAATAGCCCATGAAACAGGCCAGAATCGGCCAAAAGTGCGAGGACTGATGACCGTCACGTAAATGCACCCTGGGGTTCGTCAATTGTGGAAATCACTCCGGGGACCCAAAACGGTGATTAATAGCCCATGAAACAACCCAGAATCGGCCAAAACTGTGAGTGTTGATGACCGGCACGTAAATGCACCCTGGGGTTCGTCAATGGTGGAAATCACTCCGGGGACCCAAAACGGTGATTAATAGCCCATGTAACGGTGATTAATAGCCCTTGAAACAGGCCAGAATCTGACAAAACTGCGAGTGTTGATGACCGGCACGTAAATGCACCCTTGGGTTCGTCAATGGTGGAAATCACTCCGGGGACCCAAAACGGTGATTAATAGCTCATGAAACAGGCCAGAATCGGCCAAAACTGCGAGTGTTGATAACCGGCACGTAAATGCACCCTAGGGTTCGTCAATGGTGGAAATCACTCCGGGGACCCAAATCGGTGATTAATAGCCCATGAAACAGGCCAGAATCGGCCAAAACTGCGAGTGTTGATGACCGGCACGTAAATGCACCCTGGGGTTCGTCAATGGTGGAAATCACTCCGGGGACCCAAAACGGTGATTAATAGCCCATGAAACAGGCCTGAATCGGCCAAAAGTGCGAGGACTGATGACCGGCACATAAATGCACCCTGGGGTTCGTCAATGGTGGAAATCACTCCGGGGACCCAAAACGGTGATTAATACCCATGAAACAGGCCAGAATCGGCCAAAACTGCGAGTGTTGATGACCGGCACGTAAATGCACCCTGGGGTTCGTCAATGGTGGAAATCACTCCGGGGACCCAAAACGGTGATTAATAGCTCATGAAACAGGCCAGAATCGGCCAAAACTGCGAGTGTTGATAACCGGCACGTAAATGCACCCTGGGTTCTTCAATGATGGAAATCACTCTGGGGATCCAAAACGGTGATTAATAGCCCATGTAACTGTGATTAATAGCCCATGAAACAGGCCAGAATCGGCCAAAATTGCGAGTGTTGATGACCGGCACGTAAATGCACCCTGGGGTTCGTCAATGGTGGAAATCACTTCGGGGACCCAAAACGGTGATTAATAGCCCATGAAACAGGCAAGAATCGGCCAAAAGTGCGAGGACTGATGACCGTTACATAAATGCACCCTGGGGTTCGTCAATTGTGGAAATCACTCCGGGGACCCAAAACGGTGATTAATAGCCCATGTAACTATGATTAATAACCCATGAAACAGGCCAGAATCGGCCAAAATTGCGAGTGTTGATGACCGGCACGTAAATGCACCCTGGGGTTCGTCAATGGTGGAAATCACTCCGGGGACCCAAAACGGTGATTAATAGCCCATGAAACAGGCCTGAATCGGCCAAAAGTGCGAGGACTGATGACCGGCACATAAATGCACCCTGGGGTTCGTCAATGGTGGAAATCACTCCGGGGACCCAAAACGGTGATTAATACCCATGAAACAGGCCAGAATCGGCCAAAACTGCGAGTGTTGATGACCGGCACGTAAATGCACCCTGGGGTTCGTCAATGGTGGAAATCACTCTGGGGACCCAAAACGGTGATTAATAGCCCATGAAACAGGCCAGAATCGGCCAAAAGTGCGAGGACTGATGACCGTTACGTAAATGCACCCTAGGGTTCGTCAATTGTGAAAATCACTCCGGGGACCCAAAACGGTGATTAATAGCCCATGAAACAACCCAGAATCGGCCAAAACTGCGATTGTTGATGAGCGGCACGTAAATGCACCCTGGGGTTCGTCAATGGTGGAAATCACTCCGGGGACCCAAAACGGTGATTAATAGCCCATGAAACAGGCCTGAATCGGCCAAAAGTGCGAGGACTGATGACCGGCACGTAAATGCACCCTGGGGTTCGTCAATGGTGGAAATCACTCCGGGGACCCAAAACGGTGATTAATAGCCCATGAAACAGGCCAGAATCGACCAAAACTTCGAGTGTTGATGACCGGCACGTAAATGCACCCTGGGGTTCGTCAATCGTGGAAATCACTCCGGGGACCCAAAACGGTGATTAATAGCCCATGTAACGGTGATTAATAGCCCATGAAACAGGCCAGAATCGGCCAAAAGTGCGAGGACTGATGACCGTCACGTAAATGCACCCTGGGGTTCGTCAATTGTGGAAATCACTCCGGGGACCCAAAACGGTGATTAATAGCCCATGAAACAACCCAGAATCGGCCAAAACTGTGAGTGTTGATGACCGGCACGTAAATGCACCCTGGGGTTCGTCAATGGTGGAAATCACTCCGGGGACCCAAAACGGTGATTAATAGCCCATGTAACGGTGATTAATAGCCCTTGAAACAGGCCAGAATCGGCCAAAACTGCGAGTGTTGATGACCGGCACGTAAATGCACCCTGGGGTTCGTCAATGGTGGAAATCACTCCGGGGACCCAAAACGGTGATTAATAGCCCATGAAACAGGCCAGAATCGGCCAAAACTGCGAGTGTTGATGACCGGCACGTAAATGCACCCTGGGGTTCGTCAATGGTGGAAATCACTCCGGGGACCCAAAACGGTGATTAATAGCCCATGAAACAGGCCAGAATCGGCCAAAAGTGCGAGGACTGATGACCGTTACGTAAATGCACCCTAGGGTTCGTCAATTGTGAAAATCACTCCGGGGACCCAAAACGGTGATTAATAGCCCATGAAACAACCCAGAATCGGCCAAAACTGCGATTGTTGATGAGCGGCACGTAAATGCACCCTGGGGTTCGTCAATGGTGGAAATCACTCCGGGGACCCAAAACGGTGATTAATAGCCCATGAAACAGGCCAGAATCGGCCAAAACTGCGAGTGTTGATGACCGGCACGTAAATGCACCATAGGGTTCGTCAATGGTGGAAATCACTCCGGGGACCCAAAACGGTGATTAATAGCCCATGAAACAGGCCAGAATCGGCCAAAAGTGCGAGGACTGATGACCGTTACGTAAATGCACCCTAGGGTTCGTCAATTGTGAAAATCACTCCGGGGACCCAAAACGGTGATTAATAGCCCATGAAACAACCCAGAATCGGCCAAAACTGCGATTGTTGATGAGCGGCACGTAAATGCACCCTGGGGTTCGTCAATGGTGGAAATCACTCCGGGGACCCAAAACGGTGATTAATAGCCCATGAAACAGGCCTGAATCGGCCAAAAGTGCGAGGACTGATGACCGGCACGTAAATGCACCCTGGGGTTCGTCAATGGTGGAAATCACTCCGGGGACCCAAAACGGTGATTAATAGCCCATGAAACAGGCCAGAATCGACCAAAACTTCGAGTGTTGATGACCGGCACGTAAATGCACCCTGGGGTTCGTCAATCGTGGAAATCACTCCGGGGACCCAAAACGGTGATTAATAGCCCATGTAACGGTGATTAATAGCCCATGAAACAGGCCAGAATCGGCCAAAAGTGCGAGGACTGATGACCGTCACGTAAATGCACCCTGGGGTTCGTCAATTGTGGAAATCACTCCGGGGACCCAAAACGGTGATTAATAGCCCATGAAACAACCCAGAATCGGCCAAAACTGTGAGTGTTGATGACCGGCACGTAAATGCACCCTGGGGTTCGTCAATGGTGGAAATCACTCCGGGGACCCAAAACGGTGATTAATAGCCCATGTAACGGTGATTAATAGCCCTTGAAACAGGCCAGAATCGGCCAAAACTGCGAGTGTTGATGACCGGCACGTAAATGCACCCTGGGGTTCGTCAATGGTGGAAATCACTCCGGGGACCCAAAACGGTGATTAATAGCCCATGAAACAGGCCAGAATCGGCCAAAACTGCGAGTGTTGATGACCGGCACGTAAATGCACCCTGGGGTTCGTCAATGGTGGAAATCACTCTGGGGATCCAAAACGGTGATTAATAGCCCATGTAACTGTGATTAATAGCCCATGAAACAGGCCAGAATCGGCCAAAATTGCGAGTGTTGATGACCGGCACGTAAATGCACCCTGGGGTTCGTCAATGGTGGAAATCACTTCGGGGACCCAAAACGGTGATTAATAGCCCATGAAACAGGCAAGAATCGGCCAAAAGTGCGAGGACTGATGACCGTTACATAAATGCACCCTGGGGTTCGTCAATTGTGGAAATCACTCCGGGGACCCAAAACGGTGATTAATAGCCCATGTAACTATGATTAATAACCCATGAAACAGGCCAGAATCGGCCAAAATTGCGTGTGTTGATGACCGGCACGTAAATGCACCCTGGGGTTCGTCAATGGTGGAAATCACTCCGGGGACCCAAAACGGTGATTAATAGCCCATGAAACAGGCCTGAATCGGCCAAAAGTGCGAGGACTGATGACCGGCACATAAATGCACCCTGGGGTTCGTCAATGGTGGAAATCACTCTGGGGATCCAAAACGGTGATTAATAGCCCATGTAACTGTGATTAATAGCCCATGAAACAGGCCAGAATCGGCCAAAATTGCGAGTGTTGATGACCGGCACGTAAATGCACCCTGGGGTTCGTCAATGGTGGAAATCACTTCGGGGACCCAAAACGGTGATTAATAGCCCATGAAACAGGCAAGAATCGGCCAAAAGTGCGAGGACTGATGACCGTTACATAAATGCACCCTGGGGTTCGTCAATTGTGGAAATCACTCCGGGGACCCAAAACGGTGATTAATAGCCCATGTAACTATGATTAATAACCCATGAAACAGGCCAGAATCGGCCAAAATTGCGTGTGTTGATGACCGGCACGTAAATGCACCCTGGGGTTCGTCAATGGTGGAAATCACTCCGGGGACCCAAAACGGTGATTAATAGCCCATGAAACAGGCCTGAATCGGCCAAAAGTGCGAGGACTGATGACCGGCACATAAATGCACCCTGGGGTTCGTCAATGGTGGAAATCACTCCGGGGACCCAAAACGGTGATTAATACCCATGAAACAGGCCAGAATCGGCCAAAACTGCGAGTGTTGATGACCGGCACGTAAATGCACCCTGGGGTTCGTCAATGGTGGAAATCACTCTGGGGATCCAAAACGGTGATTAATAGCCCATGTAACTGTGATTAATAGCCCATGAAACAGGCCAGAATCGGCCAAAATTGCGAGTGTTGATGACCGGCACGTAAATGCACCCTGGGGTTCGTCAATGGTGGAAATCACTTCGGGGACCCAAAACGGTGATTAATAGCCCATGAAACAGGCAAGAATCGGCCAAAAGTGCGAGGACTGATGACCGTTACATAAATGCACCCTGGGGTTCGTCAATTGTGGAAATCACTCCGGGGACCCAAAACGGTGATTAATAGCCCATGTAACTATGATTAATAACCCATGAAACAGGCCAGAATCGGCCAAAATTGCGTGTGTTGATGACCGGCACGTAAATGCACCCTGGGGTTCGTCAATGGTGGAAATCACTCCGGGGACCCAAAACGGTGATTAATAGCCCATGAAACAGGCCTGAATCGGCCAAAAGTGCGAGGACTGATGACCGGCACATAAATGCACCCTGGGGTTCGTCAATGGTGGAAATCACTCCGGGGACCCAAAACGGTGATTAATACCCATGAAACAGGCCAGAATCGGCCAAAACTGCGAGTGTTGATGACCGGCACGTAAATGCACCCTGGGGTTCGTCAATGGTGGAAATCACTCTGGGGACCCAAAACGGTGATTAATAGCCCATGAAACAGGCCAGAATCGGCCAAAACTGCGAGTGTTGATGACCGGCACGTAAATGCACCATAGGGTTCGTCAATGGTGGAAATCACTCCGGGGACCCAAAACGGTGATTAATAGCCCATGAAACAGGCCAGAATCGGCCAAAAGTGCGAGGACTGATGACCGTTACGTAAATGCACCCTAGGGTTCGTCAATTGTGAAAATCACTCCGGGGACCCAAAACGGTGATTAATAGCCCATGAAACAACCCAGAATCGGCCAAAACTGCGATTGTTGATGAGCGGCACGTAAATGCACCCTGGGGTTCGTCAATGGTGGAAATCACTCCGGGGACCCAAAACGGTGATTAATAGCCCATGAAACAGGCCTGAATCGGCCAAAAGTGCGAGGACTGATGACCGGCACGTAAATGCACCCTGGGGTTCGTCAATGGTGGAAATCACTCCGGGGACCCAAAACGGTGATTAATAGCCCATGAAACAGGCCAGAATCGACTAAAACTTCGAGTGTTGATGACCGGCACGTAAATGCACCCTGGGGTTCGTCAATCGTGGAAATCACTCCGGGGACCCAAAACGGTGATTAATAGCCCATGTAACGGTGATTAATAGCCCATGAAACAGGCCAGAATCGGCCAAAAGTGCGAGGACTGATGACCGTCACGTAAATGCACCCTGGGGTTCGTCAATTGTGGAAATCACTCCGGGGACCCAAAACGGTGATTAATAGCCCATGAAACAACCCAGAATCGGCCAAAACTGTGAGTGTTGATGACCGGCACGTAAATGCACCCTGGGGTTCGTCAATGGTGGAAATCACTCCGGGGACCCAAAACGGTGATTAATAGCCCATGTAACGGTGATTAATAGCCCTTGAAACAGGCCAGAATCGGCCAAAACTGCGAGTGTTGATGACCGGCACGTAAATGCACCCTGGGGTTCGTCAATGGTGGAAATCACTCCGGGGACCCAAAACGGTGATTAATAGCTCATGAAACAGGCCAGAATCGGCCAAAACTGCGAGTGTTGATAACCGGCACGTAAATGCACCCTGGGTTCTTCAATGATGGAAATCACTCTGGGGATCCAAAACGGTGATTAATAGCCCATGTAACTGTGATTAATAGCCCATGAAACAGGCCAGAATCGGCCAAAATTGCGAGTGTTGATGACCGGCACGTAAATGCACCCTGGGGTTCGTCAATGGTGGAAATCACTTCGGGGACCCAAAACGGTGATTAATAGCCCATGAAACAGGCAAGAATCGGCCAAAAGTGCGAGGACTGATGACCGTTACATAAATGCACCCTGGGGTTCGTCAATTGTGGAAATCACTCCGGGGACCCAAAACGGTGATTAATAGCCCATGTAACTATGATTAATAACCCATGAAACAGGCCAGAATCGGCCAAAATTGCGAGTGTTGATGACCGGCACGTAAATGCACCCTGGGGTTCGTCAATGGTGGAAATCACTCCGGGGACCCAAAACGGTGATTAATAGCCCATGAAACAGGCTTGAATCGGCCAAAAGTGCGAGGACTGATGACCGGTACATAAATGCACCCTGGGGTTCGTCAATGGTGGAAATCACTCCGGGGACCCAAAACGGTGATTAATACCCATGAAACAGGCCAGAATCGGCCAAAACTGCGAGTGTTGATGACCGGCACGTAAATGCACCATAGGGTTCGTCAATGGTGGAAATCACTCTGGGGACCCAAAACGGTGATTAATAGCCCATGAAACAGGCCAGAATCGGCCAAAACTGCGAGTGTTGATGACCGGCACGTAAATGCACCATAGGGTTCGTCAATGGTGGAAATCACTCCGGGGACCCAAAACGGTGATTGCCCATGAAACAGGCCAGAATCGGCCAAAAGTGCGAGGACTGATGACCGTCACGTAAATGCACCCTGGGGTTCGTCAATTGCGGAAATCACTTCGGGGACCCAAAACGGTGATTAATAGCCCATGAAACAACCCAGAATCTGACAAAACTGCGAGTGTTGATGACCGGCACGTAAATGCACCCTGGGGTTCGTCAATGGTGGAAATCACTCCGGGGACCCAAAACGGTGATTAATAGCTCATGAAACAGGCCAGAATCGGCCAAAACTGCGAGTGTTGATAACCGGCACGTAAATGCACCCTGGGTTCTTCAATGATGGAAATCACTCTGGGGATCCAAAACGGTGATTAATAGCCCATGAAACAGGCCAGAATCGGCCAAAACTGCGAGTGTTGATGACCGGCACGTAAATGCACCATAGGGTTCGTCAATGGTGGAAATCACTCCGGGGACCCAAAACGGTGATTGCCCATGAAACAGGCCAGAATCGGCCAAAAGTGCGAGGACTGATGACCGTCACGTAAATGCACCCTGGGGTTCGTCAATTGCGGAAATCACTTCGGGGACCCAAAACGGTGATTAATAGCCCATGAAACAACCCAGAATCTGACAAAACTGCGAGTGTTGATGACCGGCACGTAAATGCACCCTGGGGTTCGTCAATGGTGGAAATCACTCCGGGGACCCAAAACGGTGATTAATAGCTCATGAAACAGGCCAGAATCGGCCAAAACTGCGAGTGTTGATAACCGGCACGTAAATGCACCCTGGGTTCTTCAATGATGGAAATCACTCTGGGGATCCAAAACGGTGATTAATAGCCCATGTAACTGTGATTAATAGCCCATGAAACAGGCCAGAATCGGCCAAAATTGCGAGTGTTGATGACCGGCACGTAAATGCACCCTGGGGTTCGTCAATGGTGGAAATCACTTCGGGGACCCAAAACGGTGATTAATAGCCCATGAAACAGGCAAGAATCGGCCAAAAGTGCGAGGACTGATGACCGTTACATAAATGCACCCTGGGGTTCGTCAATTGTGGAAATCACTCCGGGGACCCAAAACGGTGATTAATAGCCCATGTAACTATGATTAATAACCCATGAAACAGGCCAGAATCGGCCAAAATTGCGAGTGTTGATGACCGGCACGTAAATGCACCCTGGGGTTCGTCAATGGTGGAAATCACTCCGGGGACCCAAAACGGTGATTAATAGCCCATTAAACAGGCCTGAATCGGCCAAAAGTGCGAGGACTGATGACCGGCACATAAATGCACCCTGGGGTTCGTCAATGGTGGAAATCACTCCGGGGACCCAAAACGGTGATTAATACCCATGAAATAGGCCAGAATCGGCCAAAACTGTGAGTGTTGATGACCGGCACGTAAATGCACCCTAGGGTTCGTCAATGGTGGAAATCACTCTGGGGACCCAAAACGGTGATTAATAGCCCATGAAACAGGCCAGAATCGGCCAAAACTGCGAGTGTTGATGACCGGCACGTAAATGCACCATAGGGTTCGTCAATGGTGGAAATCACTCCGGGGACCCAAAACGGTGATTGCCCATGAAACAGGCCAGAATCGGCCAAAAGTGCGAGGACTGATGACCGTCACGTAAATGCACCCTGGGGTTCGTCAATTGCGGAAATCACTTCGGGGACCCAAAACGGTGATTAATAGCCCATGAAACAACCTAGAATCTGACAAAACTGCGAGTGTTGATGACCGGCACGTAAATGCACCCTGGGGTTCGTCAATGGTGGAAATCACTCCGGGGACCCAAAACGGTGATTAATAGCCCATGAAACAGGCCTGAATCGGCCAAAAGTGCGAGGACTGATGACCGGCACATAAATGCACCCTGGGGTTCGTCAATGGTGGAAATCACTCCGGGGACCCAAAACGGTGATTAATACCCATGAAACAGGCCAGAATCGGCCAAAACTGCGAGTGTTGATGACCGGCACGTAAATGCACCCTGGGGTTCGTCAATGGTGGAAATCACTCTGGGGACCCAAAACGGTGATTAATAGCCCATGAAACAGGCCAGAATCGGCCAAAACTGCGAGTGTTGATGACCGGCACGTAAATGCACCATAGGGTTCGTCAATGGTGGAAATCACTCCGGGGACCCAAAACGGTGATTGCCCATGAAACAGGCCAGAATCGGCCAAAAGTGCGAGGACTGATGACCGTCACGTAAATGCACCCTGGGGTTCGTCAATTGCGGAAATCACTTCGGGGACCCAAAACGGTGATTAATAGCCCATGAAACAACCCAGAATCTGACAAAACTGCGAGTGTTGATGACCGGCACGTAAATGCACCCTGGGGTTCGTCAATGGTGGAAATCACTCCGGGGACCCAAAACGGTGATTAATAGCTCATGAAACAGGCCAGAATCGGCCAAAACTGCGAGTGTTGATAACCGGCACGTAAATGCACCCTGGGTTCTTCAATGATGGAAATCACTCTGGGGATCCAAAACGGTGATTAATAGCCCATGTAACTGTGATTAATAGCCCATGAAACAGGCCAGAATCGGCCAAAATTGCGAGTGTTGATGACCGGCACGTAAATGCACCCTGGGGTTCGTCAATGGTGGAAATCACTTCGGGGACCCAAAACGGTGATTAATAGCCCATGAAACAGGCAAGAATCGGCCAAAAGTGCGAGGACTGATGACCGTTACATAAATGCACCCTGGGGTTCGTCAATTGTGGAAATCACTCCGGGGACCCAAAACGGTGATTAATAGCCCATGTAACTATGATTAATAACCCATGAAACAGGCCAGAATCGGCCAAAATTGCGAGTGTTGATGACCGGCACGTAAATGCACCCTGGGGTTCGTCAATGGTGGAAATCACTCCGGGGACCCAAAACGGTGATTAATAGCCCATTAAACAGGCCTGAATCGGCCAAAAGTGCGAGGACTGATGACCGGCACATAAATGCACCCTGGGGTTCGTCAATGGTGGAAATCACTCCGGGGACCCAAAACGGTGATTAATACCCATGAAATAGGCCAGAATCGGCCAAAACTGTGAGTGTTGATGACCGGCACGTAAATGCACCATAGGGTTCGTCAATGGTGGAAATCACTCCGGGGACCCAAAACGGTGATTGCCCATGAAACAGGCCAGAATCGGCCAAAAGTGCGAGGACTGATGACCGTCACGTAAATGCACCCTGGGGTTCGTCAATTGCGGAAATCACTTCGGGGACCCAAAACGGTGATTAATAGCCCATGAAACAACCCAGAATCTGACAAAACTGCGAGTGTTGATGACCGGCACGTAAATGCACCCTGGGGTTCGTCAATGGTGGAAATCACTCCGGGGACCCAAAACGGTGATTAATAGCTCATGAAACAGGCCAGAATCGGCCAAAACTGCGAGTGTTGATAACCGGCACGTAAATGCACCCTGGGTTCTTCAATGATGGAAATCACTCTGGGGATCCAAAACGGTGATTAATAGCCCATGTAACTGTGATTAATAGCCCATGAAACAGGCCAGAATCGACAAAAATAGCGAGTGTTGATGACCGGCACGTAAATGCACCCTAGGGTTCGTCAATGGTGGAAATCACTCCGGGGACCCAAAACGGTGATTAATAGCCCATGAAACAGGCCAGAATCGGCCAAAACTGCGAGTGTTGATGACCGGCACGTAAATGCACCCTTGGGTTCGTCAATTGTGGAAATCACTCCAGGGACCCAAAACGGTGATTAATAGCCCATGAAACAGGCCAGAATCGGCCAAAACTGCGAGTGTTGATGACCGGCACGTAAATGCACCCTTGGGTTCGTCAATTGTGGAAATCACTCCAGGGACCCAAAATGGTGATTAATAGCCCATGAAACAGGCCAAAAGAGTGTTGATGACCGGCACGTAAATGCACCCTTGGGTTCGTCAATTGTGGAAATCACTCCAGGGACCCAAAACGGTGATTAATAGCCAATGATACAGGCCGGAATCGGCCAAAACTGCGAGTGTTGATGACCGGCACGTAAATGCACCCTTGGGTTCGTCAATTGTGGAAATCACTCCAGGGACCCAAAACGGTGATTAATAGCCCATGAAACAGGCCAGAATCGGCCAAAACTGCGAGTGTTGATGACCGGCACGTAAATGCACCCTTGGGTTCGTCAATGGTGGAAATCACTCCGGGGACCCAAAACGGTGATTAATAGCTCATGAAACAGGCCAGAATCGGCCAAAACTGCGAGTGTTGATGACCGGCACGTAAATGCACCCTGGGGTTCGTCAATGGTGGAAATCACTCCGGGGACCCAAAACGGTGATTAATAGCCCATGAAACAGGCCTGAATCGGCCAAAAGTGCGAGGACTGATGACCGGCACATAAATGCACCCTGGGGTTCGTCAATGGTGGAAATCACTCCGGGGACCCAAAACGGTGATTAATACCCATGAAACAGGCCAGAATCGGCCAAAACTGCGAGTGTTGATGACCGGCACGTAAATGCACCCTGGGGTTCGTCAATGGTGGAAATCACTCCGGGGACCCAAAACGGTGATTAATAGCTCATGAAACAGGCAAGAATCGGCCAAAAGTGCGAGGACTGATGACCGTTACATAAATGCACCCTGGGGTTCGTCAATTGTGGAAATCACTCCGGGGACCCAAAACGGTGATTAATAGCCCATGTAACTATGATTAATAACCCATGAAACAGGCCAGAATCGGCCAAAATTGCGAGTGTTGATGACCGGCACGTAAATGCACCCTGGGGTTCGTCAATGGTGGAAATCACTCCGGGGACCCAAAACGGTGATTAATAGCCCATGAAACAGGCCTGAATCGGCCAAAAGTGCGAGGACTGATGACCGGCACATAAATGCACCCTGGGGTTCGTCAATGGTGGAAATCACTCCGGGGACCCAAAACGGTGATTAATACCCATGAAACAGGCCAGAATCCGCCAAAACTGCGAGTGTTGATGACCGGCACGTAAATGCACCCTGGGGTTCGTCAATTGTGGAAATCACTCCAGGGACCCAAAATGGTGATTAATAGCCCATGAAACAGGCCAAAATCTGCCAAAACTGCGAGTGTTGATGACCGGCACGTAAATGCACCCTTGGGTTCGTCAATTGTGGAAATCACTCCAGGGACCCAAAACGGTGATTAATAGCCAATGATACAGGCCGGAATCGGCCAAAACTGCGAGTGTTGATGACCGGCACGTAAATGCACCCTTGGGTTCGTCAATTGTGGAAATCACTCCAGGGACCCAAAACGGTGATTAATAGCCCATGAAACAGGCCAGAATCGGCCAAAACTGCGAGTGTTGATGACCGGCACGTAAATGCACCCTTGGGTTCGTCAATGGTGGAAATCACTCCGGGGACCCAAAACGGTGATTAATAGCTCATGAAACAGGCCAGAATCGGCCAAAACTGCGAGTGTTGATGACCGGCACGTAAATGCACCCTGGGGTTCGTCAATGGTGGAAATCACTCCGGGGACCCAAAACGGTGATTAATAGCCCATGAAACAGGCCTGAATCGGCCAAAAGTGCGAGGACTGATGACCGGCACATAAATGCACCCTGGGGTTCGTCAATGGTGGAAATCACTCCGGGGACACAAAACGGTGATTAATACCCATGAAACAGGCCAGAATCGGCCAAAACTGCGAGTGTTGATGACCGGCACGTAAATGCACCCTGGGGTTCGTCAATGGTGGAAATCACTCCGGGGACCCAAAACGGTGATTAATAGCTCATGAAACAGGCAAGAATCGGCCAAAAGTGCGAGGACTGATGACCGTTACATAAATGCACCCTGGGGTTCGTCAATTGTGGAAATCACTCCGGGGACCCAAAACGGTGATTAATAGCCCATGTAACTATGATTAATAACCCATGAAACAGGCCAGAATCGGCCAAAATTGCGAGTGTTGATGACCGGCACGTAAATGCACCCTGGGGTTCGTCAATGGTGGAAATCACTCCGGGGACCCAAAACGGTGATTAATAGCCCATGAAACAGGCCTGAATCGGCCAAAAGTGCGAGGACTGATGACCGGCACATAAATGCACCCTGGGGTTCGTCAATGGTGGAAATCACTCCGGGGACCCAAAACGGTGATTAATACCCATGAAACAGGCCAGAATCGGCCAAAACTGCGAGTGTTGATGACCGGCACGTAAATGCACCCTGGGGTTCGTCAATGGTGGAAATCACTCTGGGGACCCAAAACGGTGATTAATAGCCCATGAAACAGGCCAGAATCGGCCAAAACTGCGAGTGTTGATGACCGGCACGTAAATGCACCATAGGGTTCGTCAATGGTGGAAATCACTCCGGGGACCCAAAACGGTGATTGCCCATGAAACAGGCCAGAATCGGCCAAAAGTGCGAGGACTGATGACCGTCACGTAAATGCACCCTGGGGTTCGTCAATTGCGGAAATCACTTCGGGGACCCAAAACGGTGATTAATAGCCCATGAAACAACCCAGAATCTGACAAAACTGCGAGTGTTGATGACCGGCACGTAAATGCACCCTGGGGTTCGTCAATGGTGGAAATCACTCCGGGGACCCAAAACGGTGATTAATAGCTCATGAAACAGGCCAGAATCGGCCAAAACTGCGAGTGTTGATAACCGGCACGTAAATGCACCCTGGGTTCTTCAATGATGGAAATCACTCTGGGGATCCAAAACGGTGATTAATAGCCCATGTAACTGTGATTAATAGCCCATGAAACAGGCCAGAATCGGCCAAAATTGCGAGTGTTGATGACCGGCACGTAAATGCACCCTGGGGTTCGTCAATGGTGGAAATCACTTCGGGGACCCAAAACGGTGATTAATAGCCCATGAAACAGGCAAGAATCGGCCAAAAGTGCGAGGACTGATGACCGTTACATAAATGCACCCTGGGGTTCGTCAATTGTGGAAATCACTCCGGGGACCCAAAACGGTGATTAATAGCCCATGTAACTATGATTAATAACCCATGAAACAGGCCAGAATCGGCCAAAATTGCGAGTGTTGATGACCGGCACGTAAATGCACCCTGGGGTTCGTCAATGGTGGAAATCACTCCGGGGACCCAAAACGGTGATTAATAGCCCATTAAACAGGCCTGAATCGGCCAAAAGTGCGAGGACTGATGACCGGCACATAAATGCACCCTGGGGTTCGTCAATGGTGGAAATCACTCCGGGGACCCAAAACGGTGATTAATACCCATGAAATAGGCCAGAATCGGCCAAAACTGTGAGTGTTGATGACCGGCACGTAAATGCACCCTAGGGTTCGTCAATGGTGGAAATCACTCTGGGGACCCAAAACGGTGATTAATAGCCCATGAAACAGGCCAGAATCGGCCAAAACTGCGAGTGTTGATGACCGGCACGTAAATGCACCATAGGGTTCGTCAATGGTGGAAATCACTCCGGGGACCCAAAACGGTGATTGCCCATGAAACAGGCCAGAATCGGCCAAAAGTGCGAGGACTGATGACCGTCACGTAAATGCACCCTGGGGTTCGTCAATTGCGGAAATCACTTCGGGGACCCAAAACGGTGATTAATAGCCCATGAAACAACCCAGAATCTGACAAAACTGCGAGTGTTGATGACCGGCACGTAAATGCACCCTAGGGTTCGTCAATGGTGGAAATCACTCCGGGGACCCAAAACGGTGATTAATAGCTCATGAAACAGGCCAGAATCGGCCAAAACTGCGAGTGTTGATAACCGGCACGTAAATGCACCCTGGGTTCTTCAATGATGGAAATCACTCTGGGGATCCAAAACGGTGATTAATAGCCCATGTAACTGTGATTAATAGCCCATGAAACAGGCCAGAATCGACAAAAATAGCGAGTGTTGATGACCGGCACGTAAATGCACCCTAGGGTTCGTCAATGGTGGAAATCACTCCGGGGACCCAAAACGGTGATTAATAGCCCATGAAACAGGCCAGAATCGGCCAAAACTGCGAGTGTTGATGACCGGCACGTAAATGCACCCTTGGGTTCGTCAATTGTGGAAATCACTCCAGGGACCCAAAACGGTGATTAATAGCCCATGAAACAGGCCAGAATCGGCCAAAACTGCGAGTGTTGATGACCGGCACGTAAATGCACCCTTGGGTTCGTCAATTGTGGAAATCACTCCAGGGACCCAAAACGGTGATTAATAGCCCATGAAACAGGCCAGAATCGGCCAAAACTGCGAGTGTTGATGACCGGCACGTAAATGCACCCTTGGGTTCGTCAATGGTGGAAATCACTCCGGGGACCCAAAACGGTGATTAATAGCTCATGAAACAGGCCAGAATCGGCCAAAACTGCGAGTGTTGATGACCGGCACGTAAATGCACCCTGGGGTTCGTCAATGGTGGAAATCACTCCGGGGACCCAAAACGGTGATTAATAGCCCATGAAACAGGCCTGAATCGGCCAAAAGTGCGAGGACTGATGACCGGCACATAAATGCACCCTGGGGTTCGTCAATGGTGGAAATCACTCCGGGGACCCAAAACGGTGATTAATACCCATGAAACAGGCCAGAATCGGCCAAAACTGCGAGTGTTGATGACCGGCACGTAAATGCACCCTGGGGTTCGTCAATGGTGGAAATCACTCCGGGGACCCAAAACGGTGATTAATAGCTCATGAAACAGGCAAGAATCGGCCAAAAGTGCGAGGACTGATGACCGTTACATAAATGCACCCTGGGGTTCGTCAATTGTGGAAATCACTCCGGGGACCCAAAACGGTGATTAATAGCCCATGTAACTATGATTAATAACCCATGAAACAGGCCAGAATCGGCCAAAATTGCGAGTGTTGATGACCGGCACGTAAATGCACCCTGGGGTTCGTCAATGGTGGAAATCACTCCGGGGACCCAAAACGGTGATTAATAGCCCATGAAACAGGCCTGAATCGGCCAAAAGTGCGAGGACTGATGACCGGCACATAAATGCACCCTGGGGTTCGTCAATGGTGGAAATCACTCCGGGGACCCAAAACGGTGATTAATACCCATGAAACAGGCCAGAATCGGCCAAAACTGCGAGTGTTGATGACCGGCACGTAAATGCACCCTGGGGTTCGTCAATGGTGGAAATCACTCTGGGGACCCAAAACGGTGATTAATAGCCCATGAAACAGGCCAGAATCGGCCAAAACTGCGAGTGTTGATGACCGGCACGTAAATGCACCATAGGGTTCGTCAATGGTGGAAATCACTCCGGGGACCCAAAACGGTGATTGCCCATGAAACAGGCCAGAATCGGCCAAAAGTGCGAGGACTGATGACCGTCACGTAAATGCACCCTGGGGTTCGTCAATTGCGGAAATCACTCCGGGGACCCAAAACGGTGATTAATAGCCCATGAAACAGGCCTGAATCGGCCAAAAGTGCGAGGACTGATGACCGGCACATAAATGCACCCTGGGGTTCGTCAATGGTGGAAATCACTCCGGGGACCCAAAACGGTGATTAATACCCATGAAACAGGCCAGAATCGGCCAAAAGTGCGAGGACTGATGACCGTCACGTAAATGCTCCCTGGGGTTCGTCAATTGCGGAAATCACTCCGGGGACCCAAAACGGTGATTAATAGCCCATGAAACAGGCCTGAATCGGCCAAAAGTGCGAGGACTGATGACCGGCACGTAAATGCACCCTGGGGTTCGTCAATGGTGGAAATCACTTCGGGGACCCAAAACGGTGATTAATAGCCCATGAAACAGGCAAGAATCGGCCAAAAGTGCGAGGACTGATGACCGTTACATAAATGCACCCTGGGGTTCGTCAATTGTGGAAATCACTCCGGGGACCCAAAACGGTGATTAATAGCCCATGTAACTATGATTAATAACCCATGAAACAGGCCAGAATCGGCCAAAATTGCGAGTGTTGATGACCGGCACGTAAATGCACCCTGGGGTTCGTCAATGGTGGAAATCACTCCGGGGACCCAAAACGGTGATTAATAGCCCATTAAACAGGCCTGAATCGGCCAAAAGTGCGAGGACTGATGACCGGCACATAAATGCACCCTGGGGTTCGTCAATGGTGGAAATCACTCCGGGGACCCAAAACGGTGATTAATACCCATGAAATAGGCCAGAATCGGCCAAAACTGTGAGTGTTGATGACCGGCACGTAAATGCACCCTAGGGTTCGTCAATGGTGGAAATCACTCTGGGGACCCAAAACGGTGATTAATAGCCCATGAAACAGGCCAGAATCGGCCAAAACTGCGAGTGTTGATGACCGGCACGTAAATGCACCATAGGGTTCGTCAATGGTGGAAATCACTCCGGGGACCCAAAACGGTGATTGCCCATGAAACAGGCCAGAATCGGCCAAAAGTGCGAGGACTGATGACCGTCACGTAAATGCACCCTGGGGTTCGTCAATTGCGGAAATCACTTCGGGGACCCAAAACGGTGATTAATAGCCCATGAAACAACCCAGAATCTGACAAAACTGCGAGTGTTGATGACCGGCACGTAAATGCACCCTGGGGTTCGTCAATGGTGGAAATCACTCCGGGGACCCAAAACGGTGATTAATAGCTCATGAAACAGGCCAGAATCGGCCAAAACTGCGAGTGTTGATAACCGGCACGTAAATGCACCCTGGGTTCTTCAATGATGGAAATCACTCTGGGGATCCAAAACGGTGATTAATAGCCCATGTAACTGTGATTAATAGCCCATGAAACAGGCCAGAATCGACAAAAATAGCGAGTGTTGATGACCGGCACGTAAATGCACCCTAGGGTTCGTCAATGGTGGAAATCACTCCGGGGACCCAAAACGGTGATTAATAGCCCATGAAACAGGCCAGAATCGGCCAAAACTGCGAGTGTTGATGACCGGCACGTAAATGCACCCTTGGGTTCGTCAATTGTGGAAATCACTCCAGGGACCCAAAACGGTGATTAATAGCCCATGAAACAGGCCAGAATCGGCCAAAACTGCGAGTGTTGATGACCGGCACGTAAATGCACCCTTGGGTTCGTCAATTGTGGAAATCACTCCAGGGACCCAAAATGGTGATTAATAGCCCATGAAACAGGCCAAAATCTGCCAAAACTGCGAGTGTTGATGACCGGCACGTAAATGCACCCTTGGGTTCGTCAATTGTGGAAATCACTCCAGGGACCCAAAACGGTGATTAATAGCCAATGATACAGGCCGGAATCGGCCAAAACTGCGAGTGTTGATGACCGGCACGTAAATGCACCCTTGGGTTCGTCAATTGTGGAAATCACTCCAGGGACCCAAAACGGTGATTAATAGCCCATGAAACAGGCCAGAATCGGCCAAAACTGCGAGTGTTGATGACCGGCACGTAAATGCACCCTTGGGTTCGTCAATGGTGGAAATCACTCCGGGGACCCAAAACGGTGATTAATAGCTCATGAAACAGGCCAGAATCGGCCAAAACTGCGAGTGTTGATGACCGGCACGTAAATGCACCCTGGGGTTCGTCAATGGTGGAAATCACTCCGGGGACCCAAAACGGTGATTAATAGCCCATGAAACAGGCCTGAATCGGCCAAAAGTGCGAGGACTGATGACCGGCACATAAATGCACCCTGGGGTTCGTCAATGGTGGAAATCACTCCGGGGACACAAAACGGTGATTAATACCCATGAAACAGGCCAGAATCGGCCAAAACTGCGAGTGTTGATGACCGGCACGTAAATGCACCCTGGGGTTCGTCAATGGTGGAAATCACTCCGGGGACCCAAAACGGTGATTAATAGCTCATGAAACAGGCAAGAATCGGCCAAAAGTGCGAGGACTGATGACCGTTACATAAATGCACCCTGGGGTTCGTCAATTGTGGAAATCACTCCGGGGACCCAAAACGGTGATTAATAGCCCATGTAACTATGATTAATAACCCATGAAACAGGCCAGAATCGGCCAAAATTGCGAGTGTTGATGACCGGCACGTAAATGCACCCTGGGGTTCGTCAATGGTGGAAATCACTCCGGGGACCCAAAACGGTGATTAATAGCCCATGAAACAGGCCTGAATCGGCCAAAAGTGCGAGGACTGATGACCGGCACATAAATGCACCCTGGGGTTCGTCAATGGTGGAAATCACTCCGGGGACCCAAAACGGTGATTAATACCCATGAAACAGGCCAGAATCGGCCAAAACTGCGAGTGTTGATGACCGGCACGTAAATGCACCCTGGGGTTCGTCAATGGTGGAAATCACTCTGGGGACCCAAAACGGTGATTAATAGCCCATGAAACAGGCCAGAATCGGCCAAAACTGCGAGTGTTGATGACCGGCACGTAAATGCACCCTTGGGTTCGTCAATTGTGGAAATCACTCCAGGGACCCAAAACGGTGATTGCCCATGAAACAGGCCAGAATCGGCCAAAAGTGCGAGGACTGATGACCGTCACGTAAATGCACCCTGGGGTTCGTCAATTGCGGAAATCACTTCGGGGACCCAAAACGGTGATTAATAGCCCATGAAACAACCCAGAATCTGACAAAACTGCGAGTGTTGATGACCGGCACGTAAATGCACCCTGGGGTTCGTCAATGGTGGAAATCACTCCGGGGACCCAAAACGGTGATTAATAGCTCATGAAACAGGCCAGAATCGGCCAAAACTGCGAGTGTTGATAACCGGCACGTAAATGCACCCTGGGTTCTTCAATGATGGAAATCACTCTGGGGATCCAAAACGGTGATTAATAGCCCATGTAACTGTGATTAATAGCCCATGAAACAGGCCAGAATCGGCCAAAATTGCGAGTGTTGATGACCGGCACGTAAATGCACCCTGGGGTTCGTCAATGGTGGAAATCACTTCGGGGACCCAAAACGGTGATTAATAGCCCATGAAACAGGCAAGAATCGGCCAAAAGTGCGAGGACTGATGACCGTTACATAAATGCACCCTGGGGTTCGTCAATTGTGGAAATCACTCCGGGGACCCAAAACGGTGATTAATAGCCCATGTAACTATGATTAATAACCCATGAAACAGGCCAGAATCGGCCAAAATTGCGAGTGTTGATGACCGGCACGTAAATGCACCCTGGGGTTCGTCAATGGTGGAAATCACTCCGGGGACCCAAAACGGTGATTAATAGCCCATGTAACTGTGATTAATAGCCCATGAAACAGGCCAGAATCGGCCAAAATTGCGAGTGTTGATGACCGGCACGTAAATGCACCCTGGGGTTCGTCAATGGTGGAAATCACTCTGGGGACCCAAAACGGTGATTAATAGCCCATGAAACAGGCCAGAATCGGCCAAAACTGCGAGTGTTGATGACCGGCACGTAAATGCACCCTTGGGTTCGTCAATTGTGGAAATCACTCCAGGGACCCAAAACGGTGATTAATAGCCCATGAAACAGGCCAGAATCGGCCAAAACTGCGAGTGTTGATGACCGGCACGTAAATGCACCCTTGGGTTCGTCAATTGTGGAAATCACTCCAGGGACCCAAAACGGTGATTAATAGCCCATGAAACAGGCCAGAATCGGCCAAAACTGCGAGTGTTGATGACCGGCACGTAAATGCACCCTTGGGTTCGTCAATGGTGGAAATCACTCCGGGGACCCAAAACGGTGATTAATAGCTCATGAAACAGGCCAGAATCGGCCAAAACTGCGAGTGTTGATGACCGGCACGTAAATGCACCCTGGGGTTCGTCAATGGTGGAAATCACTCCGGGGACCCAAAACGGTGATTAATAGCCCATGAAACAGGCCTGAATCGGCCAAAAGTGCGAGGACTGATGACCGGCACATAAATGCACCCTGGGGTTCGTCAATGGTGGAAATCACTCCGGGGACACAAAACGGTGATTAATACCCATGAAACAGGCCAGAATCGGCCAAAACTGCGAGTGTTGATGACCGGCACGTAAATGCACCCTGGGGTTCGTCAATGGTGGAAATCACTCCGGGGACCCAAAACGGTGATTAATAGCTCATGAAACAGGCAAGAATCGGCCAAAAGTGCGAGGACTGATGACCGTTACATAAATGCACCCTAGGGTTCGTCAATTGTGGAAATCACTCCGGGGACCCAAAACGGTGATTAATAGCCCATGTAACTATGATTAATAACCCATGAAACAGGCCAGAATCGGCCAAAATTGCGAGTGTTGATGACCGGCACGTAAATGCACCCTGGGGTTCGTCAATGGTGGAAATCACTCCGGGGACCCAAAACGGTGATTAATAGCCCATGAAACAGGCCTGAATCGGCCAAAAGTGCGAGGACTGATGACCGGCACATAAATGCACCCTGGGGTTCGTCAATGGTGGAAATCACTCCGGGGACCCAAAACGGTGATTAATACCCATGAAACAGGCCAGAATCGGCCAAAACTGCGAGTGTTGATGACCGGCACGTAAATGCACCCTGGGGTTCGTCAATGGTGGAAATCACTCTGGGGACCCAAAACGGTGATTAATAGCCCATGAAACAGGCCAGAATCGGCCAAAACTGCGAGTGTTGATGACCGGCACGTAAATGCACCCTTGGGTTCGTCAATTGTGGAAATCACTCCAGGGACCCAAAACGGTGATTGCCCATGAAACAGGCCAGAATCGGCCAAAAGTGCGAGGACTGATGACCGTCACGTAAATGCACCCTGGGGTTCGTCAATTGCGGAAATCACTTCGGGGACCCAAAACGGTGATTAATAGCCCATGAAACAACCCAGAATCTGACAAAACTGCGAGTGTTGATGACCGGCACGTAAATGCACCCTGGGGTTCGTCAATGGTGGAAATCACTCCGGGGACCCAAAACGGTGATTAATAGCTCATGAAACAGGCCAGAATCGGCCAAAACTGCGAGTGTTGATAACCGGCACGTAAATGCACCCTGGGTTCTTCAATGATGGAAATCACTCTGGGGATCCAAAACGGTGATTAATAGCCCATGTAACTGTGATTAATAGCCCATGAAACAGGCCAGAATCGGCCAAAATTGCGAGTGTTGATGACCGGCACGTAAATGCACCCTGGGGTTCGTCAATGGTGGAAATCACTTCGGGGACCCAAAACGGTGATTAATAGCCCATGAAACAGGCAAGAATCGGCCAAAAGTGCGAGGACTGATGACCGTTACATAAATGCACCCTGGGGTTCGTCAATTGTGGAAATCACTCCGGGGACCCAAAACGGTGATTAATAGCCCATGTAACTATGATTAATAACCCATGAAACAGGCCAGAATCGGCCAAAATTGCGAGTGTTGATGACCGGCACGTAAATGCACCCTGGGGTTCGTCAATGGTGGAAATCACTCCGGGGACCCAAAACGGTGATTAATAGCCCATGTAACTGTGATTAATAGCCCATGAAACAGGCCAGAATCGGCCAAAATTGCGAGTGTTGATGACCGGCACGTAAATGCACCCTGGGGTTCGTCAATGGTGGAAATCACTCTGGGGACCCAAAACGGTGATTAATAGCCCATGAAACAGGCCAGAATCGGCCAAAACTGCGAGTGTTGATGACCGGCACGTAAATGCACCCTTGGGTTCGTCAATTGTGGAAATCACTCCAGGGACCCAAAACGGTGATTAATAGCCCATGAAACAGGCCAGAATCGGCCAAAACTGCGAGTGTTGATGACCGGCACGTAAATGCACCCTTGGGTTCGTCAATTGTGGAAATCACTCCAGGGACCCAAAACGGTGATTAATAGCCCATGAAACAGGCCAGAATCGGCCAAAACTGCGAGTGTTGATGACCGGCACGTAAATGCACCCTTGGGTTCGTCAATGGTGGAAATCACTCCGGGGACCCAAAACGGTGATTAATAGCTCATGAAACAGGCCAGAATCGGCCAAAACTGCGAGTGTTGATGACCGGCACGTAAATGCACCCTGGGGTTCGTCAATGGTGGAAATCACTCCGGGGACCCAAAACGGTGATTAATAGCCCATGAAACAGGCCTGAATCGGCCAAAAGTGCGAGGACTGATGACCGGCACATAAATGCACCCTGGGGTTCGTCAATGGTGGAAATCACTCCGGGGACCCAAAACGGTGATTAATACCCATGAAACAGGCCAGAATCGGCCAAAACTGCGAGTGTTGATGACCGGCACGTAAATGCACCCTGGGGTTCGTCAATGGTGGAAATCACTCCGGGGACCCAAAACGGTGATTAATAGCTCATGAAACAGGCAAGAATCGGCCAAAAGTGCGAGGACTGATGACCGTTACATAAATGCACCCTGGGGTTCGTCAATTGTGGAAATCACTCCGGGGACCCAAAACGGTGATTAATAGCCCATGTAACTATGATTAATAACCCATGAAACAGGCCAGAATCGGCCAAAATTGCGAGTGTTGATGACCGGCACGTAAATGCACCCTGGGGTTCGTCAATGGTGGAAATCACTCCGGGGACCCAAAACGGTGATTAATAGCCCATGAAACAGGCCTGAATCGGCCAAAAGTGCGAGGACTGATGACCGGCACATAAATGCACCCTGGGGTTCGTCAATGGTGGAAATCACTCCGGGGACCCAAAACGGTGATTAATACCCATGAAACAGGCCAGAATCGGCCAAAACTGCGAGTGTTGATGACCGGCACGTAAATGCACCCTGGGGTTCGTCAATGGTGGAAATCACTCTGGGGACCCAAAACGGTGATTAATAGCCCATGAAACAGGCCAGAATCGGCCAAAACTGCGAGTGTTGATGACCGGCACGTAAATGCACCATAGGGTTCGTCAATGGTGGAAATCACTCCGGGGACCCAAAACGGTGATTGCCCATGAAACAGGCCAGAATCGGCCAAAAGTGCGAGGACTGATGACCGTCACGTAAATGCACCCTGGGGTTCGTCAATTGCGGAAATCACTCCGGGGACCCAAAACGGTGATTAATAGCCCATGAAACAGGCCTGAATCGGCCAAAAGTGCGAGGACTGATGACCGGCACATAAATGCACCCTGGGGTTCGTCAATGGTGGAAATCACTCCGGGGACCCAAAACGGTGATTAATACCCATGAAACAGGCCAGAATCGGCCAAAAGTGCGAGGACTGATGACCGTCACGTAAATGCTCCCTGGGGTTCGTCAATTGCGGAAATCACTCCGGGGACCCAAAACGGTGATTAATAGCCCATGAAACAGGCCTGAATCGGCCAAAAGTGCGAGGACTGATGACCGGCACGTAAATGCACCCTGGGGTTCGTCAATGGTGGAAATCACTCCGGGGACCCAAAACGGTGATTAATAGCTCATGAAACAGGCAAGAATCGGCCAAAAGTGCGAGGACTGATGACCGTTACATAAATGCACCCTGGGGTTCGTCAATTGTGGAAATCACTCCGGGGACCCAAAACGGTGATTAATAGCCCATGTAACTATGATTAATAACCCATGAAACAGGCCAGAATCGGCCAAAATTGCGAGTGTTGATGACCGGCACGTAAATGCACCCTGGGGTTCGTCAATGGTGGAAATCACTCCGGGGACCCAAAACGGTGATTAATAGCCCATGAAACAGGCCTGAATCGGCCAAAAGTGCGAGGACTGATGACCGGCACATAAATGCACCCTGGGGTTCGTCAATGGTGGAAATCACTCCGGGGACCCAAAACGGTGATTAATACCCATGAAACAGGCCAGAATCGGCCAAAACTGCGAGTGTTGATGACCGGCACGTAAATGCACCCTGGGGTTCGTCAATGGTGGAAATCACTCTGGGGACCCAAAACGGTGATTAATAGCCCATGAAACAGGCCAGAATCGGCCAAAACTGCGAGTGTTGATGACCGGCACGTAAATGCACCCTTGGGTTCGTCAATTGTGGAAATCACTCCAGGGACCCAAAACGGTGATTGCCCATGAAACAGGCCAGAATCGGCCAAAAGTGCGAGGACTGATGACCGTCACGTAAATGCACCCTGGGGTTCGTCAATTGCGGAAATCACTTCGGGGACCCAAAACGGTGATTAATAGCCCATGAAACAACCCAGAATCTGACAAAACTGCGAGTGTTGATGACCGGCACGTAAATGCACCCTGGGGTTCGTCAATGGTGGAAATCACTCCGGGGACCCAAAACGGTGATTAATAGCTCATGAAACAGGCCAGAATCGGCCAAAACTGCGAGTGTTGATAACCGGCACGTAAATGCACCCTGGGTTCTTCAATGATGGAAATCACTCTGGGGATCCAAAACGGTGATTAATAGCCCATGTAACTGTGATTAATAGCCCATGAAACAGGCCAGAATCGGCCAAAATTGCGAGTGTTGATGACCGGCACGTAAATGCACCCTGGGGTTCGTCAATGGTGGAAATCACTTCGGGGACCCAAAACGGTGATTAATAGCCCATGAAACAGGCAAGAATCGGCCAAAAGTGCGAGGACTGATGACCGTTACATAAATGCACCCTGGGGTTCGTCAATTGTGGAAATCACTCCGGGGACCCAAAACGGTGATTAATAGCCCATGTAACTATGATTAATAACCCATGAAACAGGCCAGAATCGGCCAAAATTGCGAGTGTTGATGACCGGCACGTAAATGCACCCTGGGGTTCGTCAATGGTGGAAATCACTCCGGGGACCCAAAACGGTGATTAATAGCCCATGTAACTGTGATTAATAGCCCATGAAACAGGCCAGAATCGGCCAAAATTGCGAGTGTTGATGACCGGCACGTAAATGCACCCTGGGGTTCGTCAATGGTGGAAATCACTCTGGGGACCCAAAACGGTGATTAATAGCCCATGAAACAGGCCAGAATCGGCCAAAACTGCGAGTGTTGATGACCGGCACGTAAATGCACCCTTGGGTTCGTCAATTGTGGAAATCACTCCAGGGACCCAAAACGGTGATTAATAGCCCATGAAACAGGCCAGAATCGGCCAAAACTGCGAGTGTTGATGACCGGCACGTAAATGCACCCTTGGGTTCGTCAATTGTGGAAATCACTCCAGGGACCCAAAACGGTGATTAATAGCCCATGAAACAGGCCAGAATCGGCCAAAACTGCGAGTGTTGATGACCGGCACGTAAATGCACCCTTGGGTTCGTCAATGGTGGAAATCACTCCGGGGACCCAAAACGGTGATTAATAGCTCATGAAACAGGCCAGAATCGGCCAAAACTGCGAGTGTTGATGACCGGCACGTAAATGCACCCTGGGGTTCGTCAATGGTGGAAATCACTCCGGGGACCCAAAACGGTGATTAATAGCCCATGAAACAGGCCTGAATCGGCCAAAAGTGCGAGGACTGATGACCGGCACATAAATGCACCCTGGGGTTCGTCAATGGTGGAAATCACTCCGGGGACCCAAAACGGTGATTAATACCCATGAAACAGGCCAGAATCGGCCAAAACTGCGAGTGTTGATGACCGGCACGTAAATGCACCCTGGGGTTCGTCAATGGTGGAAATCACTCCGGGGACCCAAAACGGTGATTAATAGCTCATGAAACAGGCAAGAATCGGCCAAAAGTGCGAGGACTGATGACCGTTACATAAATGCACCCTGGGGTTCGTCAATTGTGGAAATCACTCCGGGGACCCAAAACGGTGATTAATAGCCCATGTAACTATGATTAATAACCCATGAAACAGGCCAGAATCGGCCAAAATTGCGAGTGTTGATGACCGGCACGTAAATGCACCCTGGGGTTCGTCAATGGTGGAAATCACTCCGGGGACCCAAAACGGTGATTAATAGCCCATGAAACAGGCCTGAATCGGCCAAAAGTGCGAGGACTGATGACCGGCACATAAATGCACCCTGGGGTTCGTCAATGGTGGAAATCACTCCGGGGACCCAAAACGGTGATTAATACCCATGAAACAGGCCAGAATCGGCCAAAACTGCGAGTGTTGATGACCGGCACGTAAATGCACCCTGGGGTTCGTCAATGGTGGAAATCACTCTGGGGACCCAAAACGGTGATTAATAGCCCATGAAACAGGCCAGAATCGGCCAAAACTGCGAGTGTTGATGACCGGCACGTAAATGCACCATAGGGTTCGTCAATGGTGGAAATCACTCCGGGGACCCAAAACGGTGATTGCCCATGAAACAGGCCAGAATCGGCCAAAAGTGCGAGGACTGATGACCGTCACGTAAATGCACCCTGGGGTTCGTCAATTGCGGAAATCACTCCGGGGACCCAAAACGGTGATTAATAGCCCATGAAACAGGCCTGAATCGGCCAAAAGTGCGAGGACTGATGACCGGCACATAAATGCACCCTGGGGTTCGTCAATGGTGGAAATCACTCCGGGGACCCAAAACGGTGATTAATACCCATGAAACAGGCCAGAATCGGCCAAAAGTGCGAGGACTGATGACCGTCACGTAAATGCTCCCTGGGGTTCGTCAATTGCGGAAATCACTCCGGGGACCCAAAACGGTGATTAATAGCCCATGAAACAGGCCTGAATCGGCCAAAAGTGCGAGGACTGATGACCGGCACGTAAATGCACCCTGGGGTTCGTCAATGGTGGAAATCACTTCGGGGACCCAAAACGGTGATTAATAGCCCATGAAACAGGCAAGAATCGGCCAAAAGTGCGAGGACTGATGACCGTTACATAAATGCACCCTGGGGTTCGTCAATTGTGGAAATCACTCCGGGGACCCAAAACGGTGATTAATAGCCCATGTAACTATGATTAATAACCCATGAAACAGGCCAGAATCGGCCAAAATTGCGAGTGTTGATGACCGGCACGTAAATGCACCCTGGGGTTCGTCAATGGTGGAAATCACTCCGGGGACCCAAAACGGTGATTAATAGCCCATTAAACAGGCCTGAATCGGCCAAAAGTGCGAGGACTGATGACCGGCACATAAATGCACCCTGGGGTTCGTCAATGGTGGAAATCACTCCGGGGACCCAAAACGGTGATTAATACCCATGAAATAGGCCAGAATCGGCCAAAACTGTGAGTGTTGATGACCGGCACGTAAATGCACCCTAGGGTTCGTCAATGGTGGAAATCACTCTGGGGACCCAAAACGGTGATTAATAGCCCATGAAACAGGCCAGAATCGGCCAAAACTGCGAGTGTTGATGACCGGCACGTAAATGCACCATAGGGTTCGTCAATGGTGGAAATCACTCCGGGGACCCAAAACGGTGATTGCCCATGAAACAGGCCAGAATCGGCCAAAAGTGCGAGGACTGATGACCGTCACGTAAATGCACCCTGGGGTTCGTCAATTGCGGAAATCACTTCGGGGACCCAAAACGGTGATTAATAGCCCATGAAACAACCCAGAATCTGACAAAACTGCGAGTGTTGATGACCGGCACGTAAATGCACCCTGGGGTTCGTCAATGGTGGAAATCACTCCGGGGACCCAAAACGGTGATTAATAGCTCATGAAACAGGCCAGAATCGGCCAAAACTGCGAGTGTTGATAACCGGCACGTAAATGCACCCTGGGTTCTTCAATGATGGAAATCACTCTGGGGATCCAAAACGGTGATTAATAGCCCATGTAACTGTGATTAATAGCCCATGAAACAGGCCAGAATCGACAAAAATAGCGAGTGTTGATGACCGGCACGTAAATGCACCCTAGGGTTCGTCAATGGTGGAAATCACTCCGGGGACCCAAAACGGTGATTAATAGCCCATGAAACAGGCCAGAATCGGCCAAAACTGCGAGTGTTGATGACCGGCACGTAAATGCACCCTTGGGTTCGTCAATTGTGGAAATCACTCCAGGGACCCAAAACGGTGATTAATAGCCCATGAAACAGGCCAGAATCGGCCAAAACTGCGAGTGTTGATGACCGGCACGTAAATGCACCCTTGGGTTCGTCAATTGTGGAAATCACTCCAGGGACCCAAAATGGTGATTAATAGCCCATGAAACAGGCCAAAATCTGCCAAAACTGCGAGTGTTGATGACCGGCACGTAAATGCACCCTTGGGTTCGTCAATTGTGGAAATCACTCCAGGGACCCAAAACGGTGATTAATAGCCAATGATACAGGCCGGAATCGGCCAAAACTGCGAGTGTTGATGACCGGCACGTAAATGCACCCTTGGGTTCGTCAATTGTGGAAATCACTCCAGGGACCCAAAACGGTGATTAATAGCCCATGAAACAGGCCAGAATCGGCCAAAACTGCGAGTGTTGATGACCGGCACGTAAATGCACCCTTGGGTTCGTCAATGGTGGAAATCACTCCGGGGACCCAAAACGGTGATTAATAGCTCATGAAACAGGCCAGAATCGGCCAAAACTGCGAGTGTTGATGACCGGCACGTAAATGCACCCTGGGGTTCGTCAATGGTGGAAATCACTCCGGGGACCCAAAACGGTGATTAATAGCCCATGAAACAGGCCAGAATCGGCCAAAAGTGCGAGGACTGATGACCGGCACATAAATGCACCCTGGGGTTCGTCAATGGTGGAAATCACTCCGGGGACCCAAAACGGTGATTAATACCCATGAAACAGGCCAGAATCGGCCAAAACTGCGAGTGTTGATGACCGGCACGTAAATGCACCCTGGGGTTCGTCAATGGTGGAAATCACTCCGGGGACCCAAAACGGTGATTAATAGCTCATGAAACAGGCAAGAATCGGCCAAAAGTGCGAGGACTGATGACCGTTACATAAATGCACCCTGGGGTTCGTCAATTGTGGAAATCACTCCGGGGACCCAAAACGGTGATTAATAGCCCATGTAACTATGATTAATAACCCATGAAACAGGCCAGAATCGGCCAAAATTGCGAGTGTTGATGACCGGCACGTAAATGCACCCTGGGGTTCGTCAATGGTGGAAATCACTCCGGGGACCCAAAACGGTGATTAATAGCCCATGAAACAGGCCTGAATCGGCCAAAAGTGCGAGGACTGATGACCGGCACATAAATGCACCCTGGGGTTCGTCAATGGTGGAAATCACTCCGGGGACCCAAAACGGTGATTAATACACATGAAACAGGCCAGAATCGGCCAAAACTGCGAGTGTTGATGACCGGCACGTAAATGCACCCTGGGGTTCGTCAATTGTGGAAATCACTCCAGGGACCCAAAATGGTGATTAATAGCCCATGAAACAGGCCAAAATCTGCCAAAACTGCGAGTGTTGATGACCGGCACGTAAATGCACCCTTGGGTTCGTCAATTGTGGAAATCACTCCAGGGACCCAAAACGGTGATTAATAGCCAATGATACAGGCCGGAATCGGCCAAAACTGCGAGTGTTGATGACCGGCACGTAAATGCACCCTTGGGTTCGTCAATTGTGGAAATCACTCCAGGGACCCAAAACGGTGATTAATAGCCCATGAAACAGGCCAGAATCGGCCAAAACTGCGAGTGTTGATGACCGGCACGTAAATGCACCCTTGGGTTCGTCAATGGTGGAAATCACTCCGGGGACCCAAAACGGTGATTAATAGCTCATGAAACAGGCCAGAATCGGCCAAAACTGCGAGTGTTGATGACCGGCACGTAAATGCACCCTGGGGTTCGTCAATGGTGGAAATCACTCCGGGGACCCAAAACGGTGATTAATAGCCCATGAAACAGGCCTGAATCGGCCAAAAGTGCGAGGACTGATGACCGGCACATAAATGCACCCTTGGGTTCGTCAATGGTGGAAATCACTCCGGGGACACAAAACGGTGATTAATACCCATGAAACAGGCCAGAATCGGCCAAAACTGCGAGTGTTGATGACCGGCACGTAAATGCACCCTGGGGTTCGTCAATGGTGGAAATCACTCCGGGGACCCAAAACGGTGATTAATAGCTCATGAAACAGGCAAGAATCGGCCAAAAGTGCGAGGACTGATGACCGTTACATAAATGCACCCTGGGGTTCGTCAATTGTGGAAATCACTCCGGGGACCCAAAACGGTGATTAATAGCCCATGTAACTATGATTAATAACCCATGAAACAGGCCAGAATCGGCCAAAATTGCGAGTGTTGATGACCGGCACGTAAATGCACCCTGGGGTTCGTCAATGGTGGAAATCACTCCGGGGACCCAAAACGGTGATTAATAGCCCATGAAACAGGCCTGAATCGGCCAAAAGTGCGAGGACTGATGACCGGCACATAAATGCACCCTGGGGTTCGTCAATGGTGGAAATCACTCCGGGGACCCAAAACGGTGATTAATACCCATGAAACAGGCCAGAATCGGCCAAAACTGCGAGTGTTGATGACCGGCACGTAAATGCACCCTTGGGTTCGTCAATTGTGGAAATCACTCCAGGGACCCAAAATGGTGATTAATAGCCCATGAAACAGGCCAAAATCTGCCAAAACTGCGAGTGTTGATGACCGGCACGTAAATGCACCCTTGGGTTCGTCAATTGTGGAAATCACTCCAGGGACCCAAAACGGTGATTAATAGCCAATGATACAGGCCGGAATCGGCCAAAACTGCGAGTGTTGATGACCGGCACGTAAATGCACCCTTGGGTTCGTCAATTGTGGAAATCACTCCAGGGACCCAAAACGGTGATTAATAGCCCATGAAACAGGCCAGAATCGGCCAAAACTGCGAGTGTTGATGACCGGCACGTAAATGCACCCTTGGGTTCGTCAATGGTGGAAATCACTCCGGGGACCCAAAACGGTGATTAATAGCTCATGAAACAGGCCAGAATCGGCCAAAACTGCGAGTGTTGATGACCGGCACGTAAATGCACCCTGGGGTTCGTCAATGGTGGAAATCACTCCGGGGACCCAAAACGGTGATTAATAGCCCATGAAACAGGCCTGAATCGGCCAAAAGTGCGAGGACTGATGACCGGCACATAAATGCACCCTGGGGTTCGTCAATGGTGGAAATCACTCCGGGGACACAAAACGGTGATTAATACCCATGAAACAGGCCAGAATCGGCCAAAACTGCGAGTGTTGATGACCGGCACGTAAATGCACCCTGGGGTTCGTCAATGGTGGAAATCACTCCGGGGACCCAAAACGGTGATTAATAGCTCATGAAACAGGCAAGAATCGGCCAAAAGTGCGAGGACTGATGACCGTTACATAAATGCACCCTGGGGTTCGTCAATTGTGGAAATCACTCCGGGGACCCAAAACGGTGATTAATAGCCCATGTAACTATGATTAATAACCCATGAAACAGGCCAGAATCGGCCAAAATTGCGAGTGTTGATGACCGGCACGTAAATGCACCCTGGGGTTCGTCAATGGTGGAAATCACTCCGGGGACCCAAAACGGTGATTAATAGCCCATGAAACAGGCCTGAATCGGCCAAAAGTGCGAGGACTGATGACCGGCACATAAATGCACCCTGGGGTTCGTCAATGGTGGAAATCACTCCGGGGACCCAAAACGGTGATTAATACACATGAAACAGGCCAGAATCGGCCAAAACTGCGAGTGTTGATGACCGGCACGTAAATGCACCCTGGGGTTCGTCAATTGTGGAAATCACTCCAGGGACCCAAAATGGTGATTAATAGCCCATGAAACAGGCCAAAATCTGCCAAAACTGCGAGTGTTGATGACCGGCACGTAAATGCACCCTTGGGTTCGTCAATTGTGGAAATCACTCCAGGGACCCAAAACGGTGATTAATAGCCAATGATACAGGCCGGAATCGGCCAAAACTGCGAGTGTTGATGACCGGCACGTAAATGCACCCTTGGGTTCGTCAATTGTGGAAATCACTCCAGGGACCCAAAACGGTGATTAATAGCCCATGAAACAGGCCAGAATCGGCCAAAACTGCGAGTGTTGATGACCGGCACGTAAATGCACCCTTGGGTTCGTCAATGGTGGAAATCACTCCGGGGACCCAAAACGGTGATTAATAGCTCATGAAACAGGCCAGAATCGGCCAAAACTGCGAGTGTTGATGACCGGCACGTAAATGCACCCTGGGGTTCGTCAATGGTGGAAATCACTCCGGGGACCCAAAACGGTGATTAATAGCCCATGAAACAGGCCTGAATCGGCCAAAAGTGCGAGGACTGATGACCGGCACATAAATGCACCCTGGGGTTCGTCAATGGTGGAAATCACTCCGGGGACACAAAACGGTGATTAATACCCATGAAACAGGCCAGAATCGGCCAAAACTGCGAGTGTTGATGACCGGCACGTAAATGCACCCTGGGGTTCGTCAATGGTGGAAATCACTCCGGGGACCCAAAACGGTGATTAATAGCTCATGAAACAGGCAAGAATCGGCCAAAAGTGCGAGGACTGATGACCGTTACATAAATGCACCCTGGGGTTCGTCAATTGTGGAAATCACTCCGGGGACCCAAAACGGTGATTAATAGCCCATGTAACTATGATTAATAACCCATGAAACAGGCCAGAATCGGCCAAAATTGCGAGTGTTGATGACCGGCACGTAAATGCACCCTGGGGTTCGTCAATGGTGGAAATCACTCCGGGGACCCAAAACGGTGATTAATAGCCCATGAAACAGGCCTGAATCGGCCAAAAGTGCGAGGACTGATGACCGGCACATAAATGCACCCTGGGGTTCGTCAATGGTGGAAATCACTCCGGGGACCCAAAACGGTGATTAATACCCATGAAACAGGCCAGAATCGGCCAAAACTGCGAGTGTTGATGACCGGCACGTAAATGCACCCTTGGGTTCGTCAATTGTGGAAATCACTCCAGGGACCCAAAATGGTGATTAATAGCCCATGAAACAGGCCAAAATCTGCCAAAACTGCGAGTGTTGATGACCGGCACGTAAATGCACCCTTGGGTTCGTCAATTGTGGAAATCACTCCAGGGACCCAAAACGGTGATTAATAGCCAATGATACAGGCCGGAATCGGCCAAAACTGCGAGTGTTGATGACCGGCACGTAAATGCACCCTTGGGTTCGTCAATTGTGGAAATCACTCCAGGGACCCAAAACGGTGATTAATAGCCCATGAAACAGGCCAGAATCGGCCAAAACTGCGAGTGTTGATGACCGGCACGTAAATGCACCCTTGGGTTCGTCAATGGTGGAAATCACTCCGGGGACCCAAAACGGTGATTAATAGCTCATGAAACAGGCCAGAATCGGCCAAAACTGCGAGTGTTGATGACCGGCACGTAAATGCACCCTGGGGTTCGTCAATGGTGGAAATCACTCCGGGGACCCAAAACGGTGATTAATAGCCCATGAAACAGGCCTGAATCGGCCAAAAGTGCGAGGACTGATGACCGGCACATAAATGCACCCTGGGGTTCGTCAATGGTGGAAATCACTCCGGGGACCCAAAACGGTGATTAATACCCATGAAACAGGCCAGAATCGGCCAAAACTGCGAGTGTTGATGACCGGCACGTAAATGCACCCTGGGGTTCGTCAATGGTGGAAATCACTCCGGGGACCCAAAACGGTGATTAATAGCTCATGAAACAGGCAAGAATCGGCCAAAAGTGCGAGGACTGATGACCGTTACATAAATGCACCCTGGGGTTCGTCAATTGTGGAAATCACTCCGGGGACCCAAAACGGTGATTAATAGCCCATGTAACTATGATTAATAACCCATGAAACAGGCCAGAATCGGCCAAAATTGCGAGTGTTGATGACCGGCACGTAAATGCACCCTGGGGTTCGTCAATGGTGGAAATCACTCCGGGGACCCAAAACGGTGATTAATAGCCCATGAAACAGGCCTGAATCGGCCAAAAGTGCGAGGACTGATGACCGGCACATAAATGCACCCTGGGGTTCGTCAATGGTGGAAATCACTCCGGGGACCCAAAACGGTGATTAATACACATGAAACAGGCCAGAATCGGCCAAAACTGCGAGTGTTGATGACCGGCACGTAAATGCACCCTGGGGTTCGTCAATTGTGGAAATCACTCCAGGGACCCAAAATGGTGATTAATAGCCCATGAAACAGGCCAAAATCTGCCAAAACTGCGAGTGTTGATGACCGGCACGTAAATGCACCCTTGGGTTCGTCAATTGTGGAAATCACTCCAGGGACCCAAAACGGTGATTAATAGCCAATGATACAGGCCGGAATCGGCCAAAACTGCGAGTGTTGATGACCGGCACGTAAATGCACCCTTGGGTTCGTCAATTGTGGAAATCACTCCAGGGACCCAAAACGGTGATTAATAGCCCATGAAACAGGCCAGAATCGGCCAAAACTGCGAGTGTTGATGACCGGCACGTAAATGCACCCTTGGGTTCGTCAATGGTGGAAATCACTCCGGGGACCCAAAACGGTGATTAATAGCTCATGAAACAGGCCAGAATCGGCCAAAACTGCGAGTGTTGATGACCGGCACGTAAATGCACCCTGGGGTTCGTCAATGGTGGAAATCACTCCGGGGACCCAAAACGGTGATTAATAGCCCATGAAACAGGCCTGAATCGGCCAAAAGTGCGAGGACTGATGACCGGCACATAAATGCACCCTGGGGTTCGTCAATGGTGGAAATCACTCCGGGGACACAAAACGGTGATTAATACCCATGAAACAGGCCAGAATCGGCCAAAACTGCGAGTGTTGATGACCGGCACGTAAATGCACCCTGGGGTTCGTCAATGGTGGAAATCACTCCGGGGACCCAAAACGGTGATTAATAGCTCATGAAACAGGCAAGAATCGGCCAAAAGTGCGAGGACTGATGACCGTTACATAAATGCACCCTGGGGTTCGTCAATTGTGGAAATCACTCCGGGGACCCAAAACGGTGATTAATAGCCCATGTAACTATGATTAATAACCCATGAAACAGGCCAGAATCGGCCAAAATTGCGAGTGTTGATGACCGGCACGTAAATGCACCCTGGGGTTCGTCAATGGTGGAAATCACTCCGGGGACCCAAAACGGTGATTAATAGCCCATGAAACAGGCCTGAATCGGCCAAAAGTGCGAGGACTGATGACCGGCACATAAATGCACCCTGGGGTTCGTCAATGGTGGAAATCACTCCGGGGACCCAAAACGGTGATTAATACCCATGAAACAGGCCAGAATCGGCCAAAACTGCGAGTGTTGATGACCGGCACGTAAATGCACCCTTGGGTTCGTCAATTGTGGAAATCACTCCAGGGACCCAAAATGGTGATTAATAGCCCATGAAACAGGCCAAAATCTGCCAAAACTGCGAGTGTTGATGACCGGCACGTAAATGCACCCTTGGGTTCGTCAATTGTGGAAATCACTCCAGGGACCCAAAACGGTGATTAATAGCCAATGATACAGGCCGGAATCGGCCAAAACTGCGAGTGTTGATGACCGGCACGTAAATGCACCCTTGGGTTCGTCAATTGTGGAAATCACTCCAGGGACCCAAAACGGTGATTAATAGCCCATGAAACAGGCCAGAATCGGCCAAAACTGCGAGTGTTGATGACCGGCACGTAAATGCACCCTTGGGTTCGTCAATGGTGGAAATCACTCCGGGGACCCAAAACGGTGATTAATAGCTCATGAAACAGGCCAGAATCGGCCAAAACTGCGAGTGTTGATGACCGGCACGTAAATGCACCCTGGGGTTCGTCAATGGTGGAAATCACTCCGGGGACCCAAAACGGTGATTAATAGCCCATGAAACAGGCCTGAATCGGCCAAAAGTGCGAGGACTGATGACCGGCACATAAATGCACCCTGGGGTTCGTCAATGGTGGAAATCACTCCGGGGACCCAAAACGGTGATTAATACCCATGAAACAGGCCAGAATCGGCCAAAACTGCGAGTGTTGATGACCGGCACGTAAATGCACCCTGGGGTTCGTCAATGGTGGAAATCACTCCGGGGACCCAAAACGGTGATTAATAGCTCATGAAACAGGCAAGAATCGGCCAAAAGTGCGAGGACTGATGACCGTTACATAAATGCACCCTGGGGTTCGTCAATTGTGGAAATCACTCCGGGGACCCAAAACGGTGATTAATAGCCCATGTAACTATGATTAATAACCCATGAAACAGGCCAGAATCGGCCAAAATTGCGAGTGTTGATGACCGGCACGTAAATGCACCCTGGGGTTCGTCAATGGTGGAAATCACTCCGGGGACCCAAAACGGTGATTAATAGCCCATGAAACAGGCCTGAATCGGCCAAAAGTGCGAGGACTGATGACCGGCACATAAATGCACCCTGGGGTTCGTCAATGGTGGAAATCACTCCGGGGACCCAAAACGGTGATTAATACACATGAAACAGGCCAGAATCGGCCAAAACTGCGAGTGTTGATGACCGGCACGTAAATGCACCCTGGGGTTCGTCAATTGTGGAAATCACTCCAGGGACCCAAAATGGTGATTAATAGCCCATGAAACAGGCCAAAATCTGCCAAAACTGCGAGTGTTGATGACCGGCACGTAAATGCACCCTTGGGTTCGTCAATTGTGGAAATCACTCCAGGGACCCAAAACGGTGATTAATAGCCAATGATACAGGCCGGAATCGGCCAAAACTGCGAGTGTTGATGACCGGCACGTAAATGCACCCTTGGGTTCGTCAATTGTGGAAATCACTCCAGGGACCCAAAACGGTGATTAATAGCCCATGAAACAGGCCAGAATCGGCCAAAACTGCGAGTGTTGATGACCGGCACGTAAATGCACCCTTGGGTTCGTCAATGGTGGAAATCACTCCGGGGACCCAAAACGGTGATTAATAGCTCATGAAACAGGCCAGAATCGGCCAAAACTGCGAGTGTTGATGACCGGCACGTAAATGCACCCTGGGGTTCGTCAATGGTGGAAATCACTCCGGGGACCCAAAACGGTGATTAATAGCCCATGAAACAGGCCTGAATCGGCCAAAAGTGCGAGGACTGATGACCGGCACATAAATGCACCCTGGGGTTCGTCAATGGTGGAAATCACTCCGGGGACACAAAACGGTGATTAATACCCATGAAACAGGCCAGAATCGGCCAAAACTGCGAGTGTTGATGACCGGCACGTAAATGCACCCTGGGGTTCGTCAATGGTGGAAATCACTCCGGGGACCCAAAACGGTGATTAATAGCTCATGAAACAGGCAAGAATCGGCCAAAAGTGCGAGGACTGATGACCGTTACATAAATGCACCCTGGGGTTCGTCAATTGTGGAAATCACTCCGGGGACCCAAAACGGTGATTAATAGCCCATGTAACTATGATTAATAACCCATGAAACAGGCCAGAATCGGCCAAAATTGCGAGTGTTGATGACCGGCACGTAAATGCACCCTGGGGTTCGTCAATGGTGGAAATCACTCCGGGGACCCAAAACGGTGATTAATAGCCCATGAAACAGGCCTGAATCGGCCAAAAGTGCGAGGACTGATGACCGGCACATAAATGCACCCTGGGGTTCGTCAATGGTGGAAATCACTCCGGGGACCCAAAACGGTGATTAATACCCATGAAACAGGCCAGAATCGGCCAAAACTGCGAGTGTTGATGACCGGCACGTAAATGCACCCTGGGGTTCGTCAATGGTGGAAATCACTCTGGGGACCCAAAACGGTGATTAATAGCCCATGAAACAGGCCAGAATCGGCCAAAACTGCGAGTGTTGATGACCGGCACGTAAATGCACCCTTGGGTTCGTCAATTGTGGAAATCACTCCAGGGACCCAAAACGGTGATTGCCCATGAAACAGGCCAGAATCGGCCAAAAGTGCGAGGACTGATGACCGTCACGTAAATGCACCCTGGGGTTCGTCAATTGCGGAAATCACTTCGGGGACCCAAAACGGTGATTAATAGCCCATGAAACAACCCAGAATCTGACAAAACTGCGAGTGTTGATGACCGGCACGTAAATGCACCCTGGGGTTCGTCAATGGTGGAAATCACTCCGGGGACCCAAAACGGTGATTAATAGCTCATGAAACAGGCCAGAATCGGCCAAAACTGCGAGTGTTGATAACCGGCACGTAAATGCACCCTGGGTTCTTCAATGATGGAAATCACTCTGGGGATCCAAAACGGTGATTAATAGCCCATGTAACTGTGATTAATAGCCCATGAAACAGGCCAGAATCGGCCAAAATTGCGAGTGTTGATGACCGGCACGTAAATGCACCCTGGGGTTCGTCAATGGTGGAAATCACTTCGGGGACCCAAAACGGTGATTAATAGCCCATGAAACAGGCAAGAATCGGCCAAAAGTGCGAGGACTGATGACCGTTACATAAATGCACCCTGGGGTTCGTCAATTGTGGAAATCACTCCGGGGACCCAAAACGGTGATTAATAGCCCATGTAACTATGATTAATAACCCATGAAACAGGCCAGAATCGGCCAAAATTGCGAGTGTTGATGACCGGCACGTAAATGCACCCTGGGGTTCGTCAATGGTGGAAATCACTCCGGGGACCCAAAACGGTGATTAATAGCCCATTAAACAGGCCTGAATCGGCCAAAAGTGCGAGGACTGATGACCGGCACATAAATGCACCCTGGGGTTCGTCAATGGTGGAAATCACTCCGGGGACCCAAAACGGTGATTAATACCCATGAAATAGGCCAGAATCGGCCAAAACTGTGAGTGTTGATGACCGGCACGTAAATGCACCCTAGGGTTCGTCAATGGTGGAAATCACTCTGGGGACCCAAAACGGTGATTAATAGCCCATGAAACAGGCCAGAATCGGCCAAAACTGCGAGTGTTGATGACCGGCACGTAAATGCACCATAGGGTTCGTCAATGGTGGAAATCACTCCGGGGACCCAAAACGGTGATTGCCCATGAAACAGGCCAGAATCGGCCAAAAGTGCGAGGACTGATGACCGTCACGTAAATGCACCCTGGGGTTCGTCAATTGCGGAAATCACTTCGGGGACCCAAAACGTAGATTAATAGCCCATGAAACAACCCAGAATCTGACAAAACTGCGAGTGTTGATGACCGGCACGTAAATGCACCCTAGGGTTCGTCAATGGTGGAAATCACTCCGGGGACCCAAAACGGTGATTAATAGCTCATGAAACAGGCCAGAATCGGCCAAAACTGCGAGTGTTGATAACCGGCACGTAAATGCACCCTGGGTTCTTCAATGATGGAAATCACTCTGGGGATCCAAAACGGTGATTAATAGCCCATGTAACTGTGATTAATAGCCCATGAAACAGGCCAGAATCGACAAAAATAGCGAGTGTTGATGACCGGCACGTAAATGCACCCTAGGGTTCGTCAATGGTGGAAATCACTCCGGGGACCCAAAACGGTGATTAATAGCCCATGAAACAGGCCAGAATCGGCCAAAACTGCGAGTGTTGATGACCGGCACGTAAATGCACCCTTGGGTTCGTCAATTGTGGAAATCACTCCAGGGACCCAAAACGGTGATTAATAGCCCATGAAACAGGCCAGAATCGGCCAAAACTGCGAGTGTTGATGACCGGCACGTAAATGCACCCTTGGGTTCGTCAATTGTGGAAATCACTCCAGGGACCCAAAACGGTGATTAATAGCCCATGAAACAGGCCAGAATCGGCCAAAACTGCGAGTGTTGATGACCGGCACGTCAATGCACCCTTGGGTTCGTCAATGGTGGAAATCACTCCGGGGACCCAAAACGGTGATTAATAGCTCATGAAACAGGCCAGAATCGGCCAAAACTGCGAGTGTTGATGACCGGCACGTAAATGCACCCTAGGGTTCGTCAATGGTGGAAATCACTCCGGGGACCCAAAACGGTGATTAATAGCCCATGAAACAGGCCTGAATCGGCCAAAAGTGCGAGGACTGATGACCGGCACATAAATGCACCCTGGGGTTCGTCAATGGTGGAAATCACTCCGGGGACCCAAAACGGTGATTAATACCCATGAAACAGGCCAGAATCGGCCAAAACTGCGAGTGTTGATGACCGGCACGTAAATGCACCCTGGGGTTCGTCAATGGTGGAAATCACTCCGGGGACCCAAAACGGTGATTAATAGCTCATGAAACAGGCAAGAATCGGCCAAAAGTGCGAGGACTGATGACCGTTACATAAATGCACCCTGGGGTTCGTCAATTGTGGAAATCACTCCGGGGACCCAAAACGGTGATTAATAGCCCATGTAACTATGATTAATAACCCATGAAACAGGCCAGAATCGGCCAAAATTGCGAGTGTTGATGACCGGCACGTAAATGCACCCTGGGGTTCGTCAATGGTGGAAATCACTCCGGGGACCCAAAACGGTGATTAATAGCCCATGAAACAGGCCTGAATCGGCCAAAAGTGCGAGGACTGATGACCGGCACATAAATGCACCCTGGGGTTCGTCAATGGTGGAAATCACTCCGGGGACCCAAAACGGTGATTAATACCCATGAAACAGGCCAGAATCGGCCAAAACTGCGAGTGTTGATGACCGGCACGTAAATGCACCCTGGGGTTCGTCAATGGTGGAAATCACTCTGGGGACCCAAAACGGTGATTAATAGCCCATGAAACAGGCCAGAATCGGCCAAAACTGCGAGTGTTGATGACCGGCACGTAAATGCACCATAGGGTTCGTCAATGGTGGAAATCACTCCGGGGACCCAAAACGGTGATTAATAGCCCATGAAACAGGCCAGAATCGGCCAAAACTGCGAGTGTTGATGACCGGCACGTAAATGCACCCTTGGGTTCGTCAATTGTGGAAATCACTCCAGGGACCCAAAACGGTGATTAATAGCCCATGAAACAGGCCAGAATCGGCCAAAACTGCGAGTGTTGATGACCGGCACGTAAATGCACCCTTGGGTTCGTCAATTGTGGAAATCACTCCAGGGACCCAAAACGGTGATTAATAGCCCATGAAACAGGCCAGAATCGGCCAAAACTGCGAGTGTTGATGACCGGCACGTCAATGCACCCTTGGGTTCGTCAATGGTGGAAATCACTCCGGGGACCCAAAACGGTGATTAATAGCTCATGAAACAGGCCAGAATCGGCCAAAACTGCGAGTGTTGATGACCGGCACGTAAATGCACCCTGGGGTTCGTCAATGGTGGAAATCACTCCGGGGACCCAAAACGGTGATTAATAGCCCATGAAACAGGCCTGAATCGGCCAAAAGTGCGAGGACTGATGACCGGCACATAAATGCACCCTGGGGTTCGTCAATGGTGGAAATCACTCCGGGGACCCAAAACGGTGATTAATACCCATGAAACAGGCCAGAATCGGCCAAAACTGCGAGTGTTGATGACCGGCACGTAAATGCACCCTGGGGTTCGTCAATGGTGGAAATCACTCCGGGGACCCAAAACGGTGATTAATAGCTCATGAAACAGGCAAGAATCGGCCAAAAGTGCGAGGACTGATGACCGTTACATAAATGCACCCTGGGGTTCGTCAATTGTGGAAATCACTCCGGGGACCCAAAACGGTGATTAATAGCCCATGTAACTATGATTAATAACCCATGAAACAGGCCAGAATCGGCCAAAATTGCGAGTGTTGATGACCGGCACGTAAATGCACCCTGGGGTTCGTCAATGGTGGAAATCACTCCGGGGACCCAAAACGGTGATTAATAGCCCATGAAACAGGCCTGAATCGGCCAAAAGTGCGAGGACTGATGACCGGCACATAAATGCACCCTGGGGTTCGTCAATGGTGGAAATCACTCCGGGGACCCAAAACGGTGATTAATACCCATGAAACAGGCCAGAATCGGCCAAAACTGCGAGTGTTGATGACCGGCACGTAAATGCACCCTGGGGTTCGTCAATGGTGGAAATCACTCTGGGGACCCAAAACGGTGATTAATAGCCCATGAAACAGGCCAGAATCGGCCAAAACTGCGAGTGTTGATGACCGGCACGTAAATGCACCATAGGGTTCGTCAATGGTGGAAATCACTCCGGGGACCCAAAACGGTGATTAATAGCCCATGAAACAGGCCAGAATCGGCCAAAACTGCGAGTGTTGATGACCGGCACGTAAATGCACCCTTGGGTTCGTCAATTGTGGAAATCACTCCAGGGACCCAAAACGGTGATTAATAGCCCATGAAACAGGCCAGAATCGGCCAAAACTGCGAGTGTTGATGACCGGCACGTAAATGCACCCTTGGGTTCGTCAATTGTGGAAATCACTCCAGGGACCCAAAACGGTGATTAATAGCCCATGAAACAGGCCAGAATCGGCCAAAACTGCGAGTGTTGATGACCGGCACGTCAATGCACCCTTGGGTTCGTCAATGGTGGAAATCACTCCGGGGACCCAAAACGGTGATTAATAGCTCATGAAACAGGCCAGAATCGGCCAAAACTGCGAGTGTTGATGACCGGCACGTAAATGCACCCTGGGGTTCGTCAATGGTGGAAATCACTCCGGGGACCCAAAACGGTGATTAATAGCCCATGAAACAGGCCTGAATCGGCCAAAAGTGCGAGGACTGATGACCGGCACATAAATGCACCCTGGGGTTCGTCAATGGTGGAAATCACTCCGGGGACCCAAAACGGTGATTAATACCCATGAAACAGGCCAGAATCGGCCAAAACTGCGAGTGTTGATGACCGGCACGTAAATGCACCCTGGGGTTCGTCAATGGTGGAAATCACTCCGGGGACCCAAAACGGTGATTAATAGCTCATGAAACAGGCAAGAATCGGCCAAAAGTGCGAGGACTGATGACCGTTACATAAATGCACCCTGGGGTTCGTCAATTGTGGAAATCACTCCGGGGACCCAAAACGGTGATTAATAGCCCATGTAACTATGATTAATAACCCATGAAACAGGCCAGAATCGGCCAAAATTGCGAGTGTTGATGACCGGCACGTAAATGCACCCTGGGGTTCGTCAATGGTGGAAATCACTCCGGGGACCCAAAACGGTGATTAATAGCCCATGAAACAGGCCTGAATCGGCCAAAAGTGCGAGGACTGATGACCGGCACATAAATGCACCCTGGGGTTCGTCAATGGTGGAAATCACTCCGGGGACCCAAAACGGTGATTAATACCCATGAAACAGGCCAGAATCGGCCAAAACTGCGAGTGTTGATGACCGGCACGTAAATGCACCCTGGGGTTCGTCAATGGTGGAAATCACTCTGGGGACCCAAAACGGTGATTAATAGCCCATGAAACAGGCCAGAATCGGCCAAAACTGCGAGTGTTGATGACCGGCACGTAAATGCACCATAGGGTTCGTCAATGGTGGAAATCACTCCGGGGACCCAAAACGGTGATTGCCCATGAAACAGGCCAGAATCGGCCAAAAGTGCGAGGACTGATGACCGTCACGTAAATGCACCCTGGGGTTCGTCAATTGCGGAAATCACTCCGGGGACCCAAAACGGTGATTAATAGCCCATGAAACAGGCCTGAATCGGCCAAAAGTGCGAGGACTGATGACCGGCACATAAATGCACCCTGGGGTTCGTCAATGGTGGAAATCACTCCGGGGACCCAAAACGGTGATTAATACCCATGAAACAGGCCAGAATCGGCCAAAACTGCGAGTGTTGATGACCGGCACGTAAATGCACCCTGGGGTTCGTCAATGGTGGAAATCACTCCGGGGACCCAAAACGGTGATTAATAGCTCATGAAACAGGCCAGAATCGGCCAAAACTGCGAGTGTTGATAACCGGCACGTAAATGCACCCTGGGTTCTTCAATGATGGAAATCACTCTGGGGATCCAAAACGGTGATTAATAGCCCATGTAACTGTGATTAATAGCCCATGAAACAGGCCAGAATCGGCCAAAATTGCGAGTGTTGATGACCGGCACGTAAATGCACCCTGGGGTTCGTCAATGGTGGAAATCACTTCGGGGACCCAAAACGGTGATTAATAGCCCATGAAACAGGCAAGAATCGGCCAAAAGTGCGAGGACTGATGACCGTTACATAAATGCACCCTGGGGTTCGTCAATTGTGGAAATCACTCCGGGGACCCAAAACGGTGATTAATAGCCCATGTAACTATGATTAATAACCCATGAAACAGGCCAGAATCGGCCAAAATTGCGAGTGTTGATGACCGGCACGTAAATGCACCCTGGGGTTCGTCAATGGTGGAAATCACTCCGGGGACCCAAAACGGTGATTAATAGCCCATGAAACAGGCCTGAATCGGCCAAAAGTGCGAGGACTGATGACCGGCACATAAATGCACCCTGGGGTTCGTCAATGGTGGAAATCACTCCGGGGACCCAAAACGGTGATTAATACCCATGAAACAGGCCAGAATCGGCCAAAACTGCGAGTGTTGATGACCGGCACGTAAATGCACCCTGGGGTTCGTCAATGGTGGAAATCACTCTGGGGACCCAAAACGGTGATTAATAGCGCATAAAACAGGCCAGAATCGGCCAAAAGTGCGAGGACTGATGACCGTTACATAAATGCACCCTGGGGTTCGTCAATTGTGGAAATCACTCCGGGGACCCAAAACGGTGATTAATAGCCCATGTAACTATGATTAATAACCCATGAAACAGGCCAGAATCGGCCAAAATTGCGAGTGTTGATGACCGGCACGTAAATGCACCCTGGGGTTCGTCAATGGTGGAAATCACTCCGGGGACCCAAAACGGTGATTAATAGCCCATGAAACAGGCCTGAATCGGCCAAAAGTGCGAGGACTGATGACCGGCACATAAATGCACCCTGGGGTTCGTCAATGGTGGAAATCACTCCGGGGACCCAAAACGGTGATTAATACCCATGAAACAGGCCAGAATCGGCCAAAACTGCGAGTGTTGATGACCGGCACGTAAATGCACCATAGGGTTCGTCAATGGTGGAAATCACTCCGGGGACCCAAAACGGTGATTGCCCATGAAACAACCCAAGAATCGGCCAAAAGTGCGAGGACTGATGACCGTTACATAAATGCACCCTGGGGTTCGTCAATTGTGGAAATCACTCCGGGGACCCAAAACGGTGATTAATAGCCCATGTAACTATGATTAATAACCCATGAAATAGGCCAGAATCGGCCAAAATTGCGAGTGTTGATGACCGGCACGTAAATGCACCCTGGGGTTCGTCAATGGTGGAAATCACTCCGGGGACCCAAAACGGTGATTAATAGCTCATGAAACAGGCCAGAATCGGCCAAAACTGCGAGTGTTGATAACCGGCACGTAAATGCACCCTGGGTTCTTCAATGATGGAAATCACTCTGGGGATCCAAAACGGTGATTAATAGCCCATGTAACTGTGATTAATAGCCCATGAAACAGGCCAGAATCGGCCAAAATTGCGAGTGTTGATGACCGGCACGTAAATGCACCCTGGGGTTCGTCAATGGTGGAAATCACTTCGGGGACCCAAAACGGTGATTAATAGCCCATGAAACAGGCAAGAATCGGCCAAAAGTGCGAGGACTGATGACCGTTACATAAATGCACCCTGGGGTTCGTCAATTGTGGAAATCAGTCCGGGGACCCAAAACGGTGATTAATAGCCCATGTAACTATGATTAATAACCCATGAAACAGGCCAGAATCGGCCAAAATTGCGAGTGTTGATGACCGGCACGTAAATGCACCCTGGGGTTCGTCAATGGTGGAAATCACTCCGGGGACCCAAAACGGTGATTAATAGCCCATTAAACAGGCCTGAATCGGCCAAAAGTGCGAGGACTGATGACCGGCACATAAATGCACCCTGGGGTTCGTCAATGGTGGAAATCACTCCGGGGACCCAAAACGGTGATTAATACCCATGAAACAGGCCAGAATCGGCCAAAACTGTGAGTGTTGATGACCGGCACGTAAATGCACCCTGGGGTTCGTCAATGGTGGAAATCACTCTGGGGACCCAAAACGGTGATTAATAGCCCATGAAACAGGCCAGAATCGGCCAAAACTGCGAGTGTTGATGACCGGCACGTAAATGCACCATAGGGTTCGTCAATGGTGGAAATCACTCCGGGGACCCAAAACGGTGATTGCCCATGAAACAGGCCAGAATCGGCCAAAAGTGCGAGGACTGATGACCGTCACGTAAATGCACCCTGGGGTTCGTCAATTGCGGAAATCACTTCGGGGACCCAAAACGGTGATTAATAGCCCATGAAACAACCCAGAATCTGACAAAACTGCGAGTGTTGATGACCGGCACGTAAATGCACCCTGGGGTTCGTCAATGGTGGAAATCACTCCGGGGACCCAAAACGGTGATTAATAGCTCATGAAACAGGCCAGAATCGGCCAAAACTGCGAGTGTTGATAACCGGCACGTAAATGCACCCTAGGTTCTTCAATGATGGAAATCACTCTGGGGATCCAAAACGGTGATTAATAGCCCATGTAACTGTGATTAATAGCCCATGAAACAGGCCAGAATCGACAAAAATAGCGAGTGTTGATGACCGGCACGTAAATGCACCCTAGGGTTCGTCAATGGTGGAAATCACTCCGGGGACCCAAAACGGTGATTAATAGCCCATGAAACAGGCCAGAATCGGCCAAAACTGCGAGTGGTGATGACCGGCACGTAAATGCACCCTTGGGTTCGTCAATTGTGGAAATCACTCCAGGGACCCAAAACGGTGATTAATAGCCCATGAAACAGGCCAGAATCGGCCAAAACTGCGAGTGTTGATGACCGGCACGTAAATGCACCCTTGGGTTCGTCAATTGTGGAAATCACTCCAGGGACCCAAAATGGTGATTAATAGCCCATGAAACAGGCCAAAATCTGCCAAAACTGCGAGTGTTGATGACCGGCACGTAAATGCACCCTTGGGTTCGTCAATTGTGGAAATCACTCCAGGGACCCAAAACGGTGATTAATAGCCAATGATACAGGCCGGAATCGGCCAAAACTGCGAGTGTTGATGACCGGCACGTAAATGCACCCTTGGGTTCGTCAATTGTGGAAATCACTCCAGGGACCCAAAACGGTGATTAATAGCCCATGAAACAGGCCAGAATCGGCCAAAACTGCGAGTGTTGATGACCGGCACGTAAATGCACCCTTGGGTTCGTCAATGGTGGAAATCACTCCGGGGACCCAAAACGGTGATTAATAGCTCATGAAACAGGCCAGAATCGGCCAAAACTGCGAGTGTTGATGACCGGCACGTAAATGCACCCTGGGGTTCGTCAATGGTGGAAATCACTCCGGGGACCCAAAACGGTGATTAATAGCCCATGAAACAGGCCTGAATCGGCCAAAAGTGCGAGGACTGATGACCGGCACATAAATGCACCCTGGGGTTCGTCAATGGTGGAAATCACTCCGGGGACCCAAAACGGTGATTAATACCCATGAAACAGGCCAGAATCGGCCAAAACTGCGAGTGTTGATGACCGGCACGTAAATGCACCCTGGGGTTCGTCAATGGTGGAAATCACTCCGGGGACCCAAAACGGTGATTAATAGCTCATGAAACAGGCAAGAATCGGCCAAAAGTGCGAGGACTGATGACCGTTACATAAATGCACCCTGGGGTTCGTCAATTGTGGAAATCACTCCGGGGACCCAAAACGGTGATTAATAGCCCATGTAACTATGATTAATAACCCATGAAACAGGCCAGAATCGGCCAAAATTGCGAGTGTTGATGACCGGCACGTAAATGCACCCTGGGGTTCGTCAATGGTGGAAATCACTCCGGGGACCCAAAACGGTGATTAATAGCCCATGAAACAGGCCTGAATCGGCCAAAAGTGCGAGGACTGATGACCGGCACATAAATGCACCCTGGGGTTCGTCAATGGTGGAAATCACTCCGGGGACCCAAAACGGTGATTAATACCCATGAAACAGGCCAGAATCGGCCAAAACTGCGAGTGTTGATGACCGGCACGTAAATGCACCCTGGGGTTCGTCAATGGTGGAAATCACTCTGGGGACCCAAAACGGTGATTAATAGCCCATGAAACAGGCCAGAATCGGCCAAAACTGCGAGTGTTGATGACCGGCACGTAAATGCACCATAGGGTTCGTCAATGGTGGAAATCACTCCGGGGACCCAAAACGGTGATTGCCCATGAAACAGGCCAGAATCGGCCAAAAGTGCGAGGACTGATGACCGTCACGTAAATGCACCCTGGGGTTCGTCAATTGCGGAAATCACTCCGGGGACCCAAAACGGTGATTAATAGCCCATGAAACAGGCCTGAATCGGCCAAAAGTGCGAGGACTGATGACCGGCACATAAATGCACCCTGGGGTTCGTCAATGGTGGAAATCACTCCGGGGACCCAAAACGGTGATTAATACCCATGAAACAGGCCAGAATCGGCCAAAACTGCGAGTGTTGATGACCGGCACGTAAATGCACCCTGGGGTTCGTCAATGGTGGAAATCACTCCGGGGACCCAAAACGGTGATTAATAGCTCATGAAACAGGCCAGAATCGGCCAAAACTGCGAGTGTTGATAACCGGCACGTAAATGCACCCTGGGTTCTTCAATGATGGAAATCACTCTGGGGATCCAAAACGGTGATTAATAGCCCATGTAACTGTGATTAATAGCCCATGAAACAGGCCAGAATCGGCCAAAATTGCGAGTGTTGATGACCGGCACGTAAATGCACCCTGGGGTTCGTCAATGGTGGAAATCACTTCGGGGACCCAAAACGGTGATTAATAGCCCATGAAACAGGCAAGAATCGGCCAAAAGTGCGAGGACTGATGACCGTTACATAAATGCACCCTGGGGTTCGTCAATTGTGGAAATCACTCCGGGGACCCAAAACGGTGATTAATAGCCCATGTAACTATGATTAATAACCCATGAAACAGGCCAGAATCGGCCAAAATTGCGAGTGTTGATGACCGGCACGTAAATGCACCCTGGGGTTCGTCAATGGTGGAAATCACTCCGGGGACCCAAAACGGTGATTAATAGCCCATGAAACAGGCCTGAATCGGCCAAAAGTGCGAGGACTGATGACCGGCACATAAATGCACCCTGGGGTTCGTCAATGGTGGAAATCACTCCGGGGACCCAAAACGGTGATTAATACCCATGAAACAGGCCAGAATCGGCCAAAACTGCGAGTGTTGATGACCGGCACGTAAATGCACCCTGGGGTTCGTCAATGGTGGAAATCACTCTGGGGACCCAAAACGGTGATTAATAGCGCATAAAACAGGCCAGAATCGGCCAAAAGTGCGAGGACTGATGACCGTTACATAAATGCACCCTGGGGTTCGTCAATTGTGGAAATCACTCCGGGGACCCAAAACGGTGATTAATAGCCCATGTAACTATGATTAATAACCCATGAAACAGGCCAGAATCGGCCAAAATTGCGAGTGTTGATGACCGGCACGTAAATGCACCCTGGGGTTCGTCAATGGTGGAAATCACTCCGGGGACCCAAAACGGTGATTAATAGCCCATGAAACAGGCCTGAATCGGCCAAAAGTGCGAGGACTGATGACCGGCACATAAATGCACCCTGGGGTTCGTCAATGGTGGAAATCACTCCGGGGACCCAAAACGGTGATTAATACCCATGAAACAGGCCAGAATCGGCCAAAACTGCGAGTGTTGATGACCGGCACGTAAATGCACCATAGGGTTCGTCAATGGTGGAAATCACTCCGGGGACCCAAAACGGTGATTGCCCATGAAACAACCCAAGAATCGGCCAAAAGTGCGAGGACTGATGACCGTTACATAAATGCACCCTGGGGTTCGTCAATTGTGGAAATCACTCCGGGGACCCAAAACGGTGATTAATAGCCCATGTAACTATGATTAATAACCCATGAAATAGGCCAGAATCGGCCAAAATTGCGAGTGTTGATGACCGGCACGTAAATGCACCCTGGGGTTCGTCAATGGTGGAAATCACTCCGGGGACCCAAAACGGTGATTAATAGCTCATGAAACAGGCCAGAATCGGCCAAAACTGCGAGTGTTGATAACCGGCACGTAAATGCACCCTGGGTTCTTCAATGATGGAAATCACTCTGGGGATCCAAAACGGTGATTAATAGCCCATGTAACTGTGATTAATAGCCCATGAAACAGGCCAGAATCGGCCAAAATTGCGAGTGTTGATGACCGGCACGTAAATGCACCCTGGGGTTCGTCAATGGTGGAAATCACTTCGGGGACCCAAAACGGTGATTAATAGCCCATGAAACAGGCAAGAATCGGCCAAAAGTGCGAGGACTGATGACCGTTACATAAATGCACCCTGGGGTTCGTCAATTGTGGAAATCAGTCCGGGGACCCAAAACGGTGATTAATAGCCCATGTAACTATGATTAATAACCCATGAAACAGGCCAGAATCGGCCAAAATTGCGAGTGTTGATGACCGGCACGTAAATGCACCCTGGGGTTCGTCAATGGTGGAAATCACTCCGGGGACCCAAAACGGTGATTAATAGCCCATTAAACAGGCCTGAATCGGCCAAAAGTGCGAGGACTGATGACCGGCACATAAATGCACCCTGGGGTTCGTCAATGGTGGAAATCACTCCGGGGACCCAAAACGGTGATTAATACCCATGAAACAGGCCAGAATCGGCCAAAACTGTGAGTGTTGATGACCGGCACGTAAATGCACCCTGGGGTTCGTCAATGGTGGAAATCACTCTGGGGACCCAAAACGGTGATTAATAGCCCATGAAACAGGCCAGAATCGGCCAAAACTGCGAGTGTTGATGACCGGCACGTAAATGCACCATAGGGTTCGTCAATGGTGGAAATCACTCCGGGGACCCAAAACGGTGATTGCCCATGAAACAGGCCAGAATCGGCCAAAAGTGCGAGGACTGATGACCGTCACGTAAATGCACCCTGGGGTTCGTCAATTGCGGAAATCACTTCGGGGACCCAAAACGGTGATTAATAGCCCATGAAACAACCCAGAATCTGACAAAACTGCGAGTGTTGATGACCGGCACGTAAATGCACCCTGGGGTTCGTCAATGGTGGAAATCACTCCGGGGACCCAAAACGGTGATTAATAGCTCATGAAACAGGCCAGAATCGGCCAAAACTGCGAGTGTTGATAACCGGCACGTAAATGCACCCTAGGTTCTTCAATGATGGAAATCACTCTGGGGATCCAAAACGGTGATTAATAGCCCATGTAACTGTGATTAATAGCCCATGAAACAGGCCAGAATCGACAAAAATAGCGAGTGTTGATGACCGGCACGTAAATGCACCCTAGGGTTCGTCAATGGTGGAAATCACTCCGGGGACCCAAAACGGTGATTAATAGCCCATGAAACAGGCCAGAATCGGCCAAAACTGCGAGTGGTGATGACCGGCACGTAAATGCACCCTTGGGTTCGTCAATTGTGGAAATCACTCCAGGGACCCAAAACGGTGATTAATAGCCCATGAAACAGGCCAGAATCGGCCAAAACTGCGAGTGTTGATGACCGGCACGTAAATGCACCCTTGGGTTCGTCAATTGTGGAAATCACTCCAGGGACCCAAAATGGTGATTAATAGCCCATGAAACAGGCCAAAATCTGCCAAAACTGCGAGTGTTGATGACCGGCACGTAAATGCACCCTTGGGTTCGTCAATTGTGGAAATCACTCCAGGGACCCAAAACGGTGATTAATAGCCAATGATACAGGCCGGAATCGGCCAAAACTGCGAGTGTTGATGACCGGCACGTAAATGCACCCTTGGGTTCGTCAATTGTGGAAATCACTCCAGGGACCCAAAACGGTGATTAATAGCCCATGAAACAGGCCAGAATCGGCCAAAACTGCGAGTGTTGATGACCGGCACGTAAATGCACCCTTGGGTTCGTCAATGGTGGAAATCACTCCGGGGACCCAAAACGGTGATTAATAGCTCATGAAACAGGCCAGAATCGGCCAAAACTGCGAGTGTTGATGACCGGCACGTAAATGCACCCTGGGGTTCGTCAATGGTGGAAATCACTCCGGGGACCCAAAACGGTGATTAATAGCCCATGAAACAGGCCTGAATCGGCCAAAAGTGCGAGGACTGATGACCGGCACATAAATGCACCCTGGGGTTCGTCAATGGTGGAAATCACTCCGGGGACCCAAAACGGTGATTAATACCCATGAAACAGGCCAGAATCGGCCAAAACTGCGAGTGTTGATGACCGGCACGTAAATGCACCCTGGGGTTCGTCAATGGTGGAAATCACTCCGGGGACCCAAAACGGTGATTAATAGCTCATGAAACAGGCAAGAATCGGCCAAAAGTGCGAGGACTGATGACCGTTACATAAATGCACCCTGGGGTTCGTCAATTGTGGAAATCACTCCGGGGACCCAAAACGGTGATTAATAGCCCATGTAACTATGATTAATAACCCATGAAACAGGCCAGAATCGGCCAAAATTGCGAGTGTTGATGACCGGCACGTAAATGCACCCTGGGGTTCGTCAATGGTGGAAATCACTCCGGGGACCCAAAACGGTGATTAATAGCCCATGAAACAGGCCTGAATCGGCCAAAAGTGCGAGGACTGATGACCGGCACATAAATGCACCCTGGGGTTCGTCAATGGTGGAAATCACTCCGGGGACCCAAAACGGTGATTAATACCCATGAAACAGGCCAGAATCGGCCAAAACTGCGAGTGTTGATGACCGGCACGTAAATGCACCCTGGGGTTCGTCAATGGTGGAAATCACTCTGGGGACCCAAAACGGTGATTAATAGCCCATGAAACAGGCCAGAATCGGCCAAAACTGCGAGTGTTGATGACCGGCACGTAAATGCACCATAGGGTTCGTCAATGGTGGAAATCACTCCGGGGACCCAAAACGGTGATTGCCCATGAAACAGGCCAGAATCGGCCAAAAGTGCGAGGACTGATGACCGTCACGTAAATGCACCCTGGGGTTCGTCAATTGCGGAAATCACTCCGGGGACCCAAAACGGTGATTAATAGCCCATGAAACAGGCCTGAATCGGCCAAAAGTGCGAGGACTGATGACCGGCACATAAATGCACCCTGGGGTTCGTCAATGGTGGAAATCACTCCGGGGACCCAAAACGGTGATTAATACCCATGAAACAGGCCAGAATCGGCCAAAACTGCGAGTGTTGATGACCGGCACGTAAATGCACCCTGGGGTTCGTCAATGGTGGAAATCACTCCGGGGACCCAAAACGGTGATTAATAGCTCATGAAACAGGCCAGAATCGGCCAAAACTGCGAGTGTTGATAACCGGCACGTAAATGCACCCTGGGTTCTTCAATGATGGAAATCACTCTGGGGATCCAAAACGGTGATTAATAGCCCATGTAACTGTGATTAATAGCCCATGAAACAGGCCAGAATCGGCCAAAATTGCGAGTGTTGATGACCGGCACGTAAATGCACCCTGGGGTTCGTCAATGGTGGAAATCACTTCGGGGACCCAAAACGGTGATTAATAGCCCATGAAACAGGCAAGAATCGGCCAAAAGTGCGAGGACTGATGACCGTTACATAAATGCACCCTGGGGTTCGTCAATTGTGGAAATCACTCCGGGGACCCAAAACGGTGATTAATAGCCCATGTAACTATGATTAATAACCCATGAAACAGGCCAGAATCGGCCAAAATTGCGAGTGTTGATGACCGGCACGTAAATGCACCCTGGGGTTCGTCAATGGTGGAAATCACTCCGGGGACCCAAAACGGTGATTAATAGCCCATGAAACAGGCCTGAATCGGCCAAAAGTGCGAGGACTGATGACCGGCACATAAATGCACCCTGGGGTTCGTCAATGGTGGAAATCACTCCGGGGACCCAAAACGGTGATTAATACCCATGAAACAGGCCAGAATCGGCCAAAACTGCGAGTGTTGATGACCGGCACGTAAATGCACCCTGGGGTTCGTCAATGGTGGAAATCACTCTGGGGACCCAAAACGGTGATTAATAGCGCATGAAACAGGACAGAATCGGCCAAAAGTGCGAGGACTGATGACCGTTACATAAATGCACCCTGGGGTTCGTCAATTGTGGAAATCACTCCGGGGACCCAAAACGGTGATTAATAGCCCATGTAACTATGATTAATAACCCATGAAACAGGCCAGAATCGGCCAAAATTGCGAGTGTTGATGACCGGCACGTAAATGCACCCTGGGGTTCGTCAATGGTGGAAATCACTCCGGGGACCCAAAACGGTGATTAATAGCCCATGAAACAGGCCTGAATCGGCCAAAAGTGCGAGGACTGATGACCGGCACATAAATGCACCCTGGGGTTCGTCAATGGTGGAAATCACTCCGGGGACCCAAAACGGTGATTAATACCCATGAAACAGGCCAGAATCGGCCAAAACTGCGAGTGTTGATGACCGGCACGTAAATGCACCATAGGGTTCGTCAATGGTGGAAATCACTCCGGGGACCCAAAACGGTGATTGCCCATGAAACAACCCAAGAATCGGCCAAAAGTGCGAGGACTGATGACCGTTACATAAATGCACCCTGGGGTTCGTCAATTGTGGAAATCACTCCGGGGACCCAAAACGGTGATTAATAGCCCATGTAACTATGATTAATAACCCATGAAATAGGCCAGAATCGGCCAAAATTGCGAGTGTTGATGACCGGCACGTAAATGCACCCTGGGGTTCGTCAATGGTGGAAATCACTCCGGGGACCCAAAACGGTGATTAATAGCTCATGAAACAGGCCAGAATCGGCCAAAACTGCGAGTGTTGATAACCGGCACGTAAATGCACCCTGGGTTCTTCAATGATGGAAATCACTCTGGGGATCCAAAACGGTGATTAATAGCCCATGTAACTGTGATTAATAGCCCATGAAACAGGCCAGAATCGGCCAAAATTGCGAGTGTTGATGACCGGCACGTAAATGCACCCTGGGGTTCGTCAATGGTGGAAATCACTTCGGGGACCCAAAACGGTGATTAATAGCCCATGAAACAGGCAAGAATCGGCCAAAAGTGCGAGGACTGATGACCGTTACATAAATGCACCCTGGGGTTCGTCAATTGTGGAAATCACTCCGGGGACCCAAAACGGTGATTAATAGCCCATGTAACTATGATTAATAACCCATGAAACAGGCCAGAATCGGCCAAAATTGCGAGTGTTGATGACCGGCACGTAAATGCACCCTGGGGTTCGTCAATGGTGGAAATCACTCCGGGGACCCAAAACGGTGATTAATAGCCCATTAAACAGGCCTGAATCGGCCAAAAGTGCGAGGACTGATGACCGGCACATAAATGCACCCTGGGGTTCGTCAATGGTGGAAATCACTCCGGGGACCCAAAACGGTGATTAATACCCATGAAACAGGCCAGAATCGGCCAAAACTGTGAGTGTTGATGACCGGCACGTAAATGCACCCTGGGGTTCGTCAATGGTGGAAATCACTCTGGGGACCCAAAACGGTGATTAATAGCCCATGAAACAGGCCAGAATCGGCCAAAACTGCGAGTGTTGATGACCGGCACGTAAATGCACCCTTGGGTTCGTCAATTGTGGAAATCACTCCAGGGACCCAAAACGGTGATTAATAGCCCATGAAACAGGCCAGAATCGGCCAAAACTGCGAGTGTTGATGACCGGCACGTAAATGCACCCTTGGGTTCGTCAATGGTGGAAATCACTCCGGGGACCCAAAACGGTGATTAATAGCTCATGAAACAGGCCAGAATCGGCCAAAACTGCGAGTGTTGATGACCGGCACGTAAATGCACCCTGGGGTTCGTCAATGGTGGAAATCACTCCGGGGACCCAAAACGGTGATTAATAGCCCATGAAACAGGCCTGAATCGGCCAAAAGTGCGAGGACTGATGACCGGCACATAAATGCACCCTGGGGTTCGTCAATGGTGGAAATCACTCCGGGGACCCAAAACGGTGATTAATACCCATGAAACAGGCCAGAATCGGCCAAAACTGCGAGTGTTGATGACCGGCACGTAAATGCACCCTGGGGTTCGTCAATGGTGGAAATCACTCCGGGGACCCAAAACGGTGATTAATAGCTCATGAAACAGGCAAGAATCGGCCAAAAGTGCGAGGACTGATGACCGTTACATAAATGCACCCTGGGGTTCGTCAATTGTGGAAATCACTCCGGGGACCCAAAACGGTGATTAATAGCCCATGTAACTATGATTAATAACCCATGAAACAGGCCAGAATCGGCCAAAATTGCGAGTGTTGATGACCGGCACGTAAATGCACCCTGGGGTTCGTCAATGGTGGAAATCACTCCGGGGACCCAAAACGGTGATTAATAGCCCATGAAACAGGCCTGAATCGGCCAAAAGTGCGAGGACTGATGACCGGCACATAAATGCACCCTGGGGTTCGTCAATGGTGGAAATCACTCCGGGGACCCAAAACGGTGATTAATACCCATGAAACAGGCCAGAATCGGCCAAAACTGCGAGTGTTGATGACCGGCACGTAAATGCACCCTGGGGTTCGTCAATGGTGGAAATCACTCTGGGGACCCAAAACGGTGATTAATAGCCCATGAAACAGGCCAGAATCGGCCAAAACTGCGAGTGTTGATGACCGGCACGTAAATGCACCATAGGGTTCGTCAATGGTGGAAATCACTCCGGGGACCCAAAACGGTGATTGCCCATGAAACAGGCCAGAATCGGCCAAAAGTGCGAGGACTGATGACCGTCACGTAAATGCACCCTGGGGTTCGTCAATTGCGGAAATCACTCCGGGGACCCAAAACGGTGATTAATAGCCCATGAAACAGGCCTGAATCGGCCAAAAGTGCGAGGACTGATGACCGGCACATAAATGCACCCTGGGGTTCGTCAATGGTGGAAATCACTCCGGGGACCCAAAACGGTGATTAATACCCATGAAACAGGCCAGAATCGGCCAAAACTGCGAGTGTTGATGACCGGCACGTAAATGCACCCTGGGGTTCGTCAATGGTGGAAATCACTCCGGGGACCCAAAACGGTGATTAATAGCTCATGAAACAGGCCAGAATCGGCCAAAACTGCGAGTGTTGATAACCGGCACGTAAATGCACCCTGGGTTCTTCAATGATGGAAATCACTCTGGGGATCCAAAACGGTGATTAATAGCCCATGTAACTGTGATTAATAGCCCATGAAACAGGCCAGAATCGGCCAAAATTGCGAGTGTTGATGACCGGCACGTAAATGCACCCTGGGGTTCGTCAATGGTGGAAATCACTTCGGGGACCCAAAACGGTGATTAATAGCCCATGAAACAGGCAAGAATCGGCCAAAAGTGCGAGGACTGATGACCGTTACATAAATGCACCCTGGGGTTCGTCAATTGTGGAAATCACTCCGGGGACCCAAAACGGTGATTAATAGCCCATGTAACTATGATTAATAACCCATGAAACAGGCCAGAATCGGCCAAAATTGCGAGTGTTGATGACCGGCACGTAAATGCACCCTGGGGTTCGTCAATGGTGGAAATCACTCCGGGGACCCAAAACGGTGATTAATAGCCCATGAAACAGGCCTGAATCGGCCAAAAGTGCGAGGACTGATGACCGGCACATAAATGCACCCTGGGGTTCGTCAATGGTGGAAATCACTCCGGGGACCCAAAACGGTGATTAATACCCATGAAACAGGCCAGAATCGGCCAAAACTGCGAGTGTTGATGACCGGCACGTAAATGCACCCTGGGGTTCGTCAATGGTGGAAATCACTCTGGGGACCCAAAACGGTGATTAATAGCGCATGAAACAGGACAGAATCGGCCAAAAGTGCGAGGACTGATGACCGTTACATAAATGCACCCTGGGGTTCGTCAATTGTGGAAATCACTCCGGGGACCCAAAACGGTGATTAATAGCCCATGTAACTATGATTAATAACCCATGAAACAGGCCAGAATCGGCCAAAATTGCGAGTGTTGATGACCGGCACGTAAATGCACCCTGGGGTTCGTCAATGGTGGAAATCACTCCGGGGACCCAAAACGGTGATTAATAGCCCATGAAACAGGCCTGAATCGGCCAAAAGTGCGAGGACTGATGACCGGCACATAAATGCACCCTGGGGTTCGTCAATGGTGGAAATCACTCCGGGGACCCAAAACGGTGATTAATACCCATGAAACAGGCCAGAATCGGCCAAAACTGCGAGTGTTGATGACCGGCACGTAAATGCACCATAGGGTTCGTCAATGGTGGAAATCACTCCGGGGACCCAAAACGGTGATTGCCCATGAAACAACCCAAGAATCGGCCAAAAGTGCGAGGACTGATGACCGTTACATAAATGCACCCTGGGGTTCGTCAATTGTGGAAATCACTCCGGGGACCCAAAACGGTGATTAATAGCCCATGTAACTATGATTAATAACCCATGAAATAGGCCAGAATCGGCCAAAATTGCGAGTGTTGATGACCGGCACGTAAATGCACCCTGGGGTTCGTCAATGGTGGAAATCACTCCGGGGACCCAAAACGGTGATTAATAGCTCATGAAACAGGCCAGAATCGGCCAAAACTGCGAGTGTTGATAACCGGCACGTAAATGCACCCTGGGTTCTTCAATGATGGAAATCACTCTGGGGATCCAAAACGGTGATTAATAGCCCATGTAACTGTGATTAATAGCCCATGAAACAGGCCAGAATCGGCCAAAATTGCGAGTGTTGATGACCGGCACGTAAATGCACCCTGGGGTTCGTCAATGGTGGAAATCACTTCGGGGACCCAAAACGGTGATTAATAGCCCATGAAACAGGCAAGAATCGGCCAAAAGTGCGAGGACTGATGACCGTTACATAAATGCACCCTGGGGTTCGTCAATTGTGGAAATCACTCCGGGGACCCAAAACGGTGATTAATAGCCCATGTAACTATGATTAATAACCCATGAAACAGGCCAGAATCGGCCAAAATTGCGAGTGTTGATGACCGGCACGTAAATGCACCCTGGGGTTCGTCAATGGTGGAAATCACTCCGGGGACCCAAAACGGTGATTAATAGCCCATTAAACAGGCCTGAATCGGCCAAAAGTGCGAGGACTGATGACCGGCACATAAATGCACCCTGGGGTTCGTCAATGGTGGAAATCACTCCGGGGACCCAAAACGGTGATTAATACCCATGAAACAGGCCAGAATCGGCCAAAACTGTGAGTGTTGATGACCGGCACGTAAATGCACCCTGGGGTTCGTCAATGGTGGAAATCACTCTGGGGACCCAAAACGGTGATTAATAGCCCATGAAACAGGCCAGAATCGGCCAAAACTGCGAGTGTTGATGACCGGCACGTAAATGCACCATAGGGTTCGTCAATGGTGGAAATCACTCCGGGGACCCAAAACGGTGATTGCCCATGAAACAGGCCAGAATCGGCCAAAAGTGCGAGGACTGATGACCGTCACGTAAATGCACCCTGGGGTTCGTCAATTGCGGAAATCACTTCGGGGACCCAAAACGGTGATTAATAGCCCATGAAACAACCCAGAATCTGACAAAACTGCGAGTGTTGATGACCGGCATGTAAATGCACCCTGGGGTTCGTCAATGGTGGAAATCACTCCGGCGACCCAAAACGGTGATTAATAGCTCATGAAACAGGCCAGAATCGGCCAAAACTGCGAGTGTTGACAACCGGCACGTAAATGCACCCTGGGTTCTTCAATGATGGAAATCACTCTGGGGATCCAAAACGGTGATTAATAGCCCATGTAACTGTGATTAATAGCCCATGAAACAGGCCAGAATCGGCCAAAATTGCGAGTGTTGATGACCGGCACGTAAATGCACCCTGGGGTTCGTCAATGGTGGAAATCACTTCGGGGACCCAAAACGGTGATTAATAGCCCATGAAACAGGCAAGAATCGGCCAAAAGTGCGAGGTCTGATGACCGTTACATAAATGCACCCTGGGGTTCGTCAATTGTGGAAATCACTCCGGGGACCCAAAACGGTGATTAATAGCCCATGTAACTGTGATTAATAGCCCATGAAACAGGCCAGAATCGGCAAAAATAGCGAGTGTTGATGACCGGCACATAAATGCACCCTGGGGTTCGTCAATGGTGGAAATCACTCCGGGGACCCAAAACGGTGATTAATAGCCCATGAAACAGGCCTGAATCGGCCAAAAGTGCGAGTGTTGATAACCGGCACGTAAATGCACCCTGGGTTCTTCAATGATGGAAATCACTCTGGGGATCCAAAACGGTGATTAATAGCCCATGTAACTGTGATTAATAGCCCATGAAACAGGCCAGAATCGACAAAAATAGCGAGTGTTGATGACCGGCACGTAAATGCACCCTAGGGTTCGTCAATGGTGGAAATCACTCCGGGGACCCAAAACGGTGATTAATAGCCCATGAAACAGGCCAGAATCGGCCAAAACTGCGAGTGTTGATGACCGGCACGTAAATGCACCCTGGGGTTCGTCAATGGTGGAAATCACTCCGGGGACCCAAAACGGTGATTAATAGCCCATGAAACAGGCCTGAATCGGCCAAAAGTGCGAGGACTGATGACCGGCACATAAATGCACCCTGGGGTTCGTCAATGGTGGAAATCACTCCGGGGACCCAAAACGGTGATTAATACCCATGAAACAGGCCAGAATCGGCCAAAACTGCGAGTGTTGATGACCGGCACGTAAATGCACCCTGGGGTTCGTCAATGGTGGAAATCACTCTGGGGACCCAAAACGGTGATTAATAGCCCATGAAACAGGCCAGAATCGGCCAAAACTGCGAGTGTTGATGACCGGCACGTAAATGCACCATAGGGTTCGTCAATGGTGGAAATCACTCCGGGGACCCAAAACGGTGATTAATAGCCCATGAAACAGGCCAGAATCGGCCAAAAGTGCGAGGACTGATGACCGTCACGTAAATGCACCCTGGGGTTCGTCAATTGCGGAAATCACTTCGGGGACCCAAAACGGTGATTAATAGCCCATGAAACAACCCAGAATCTGACAAAACTGCGAGTGTTGATGACCGGCACGTAAATGCACCCTGGGGTTCGTCAATGGTGGAAATCACTCCGGGGACCCAAAACGGTGATTAATAGCTCATGAAACAGGCCAGAATCGGCCAAAACTGCGAGTGTTGATAACCGGCACGTAAATGCACCCTGGGTTCTTCAATGATGGAAATCACTCTGGGGATCCAAAACGGTGATTAATAGCCCATGTAACTGTGATTAATAGCCCATGAAACAGGCCAGAATCGGCAAAAATAGCGAGTGTTGATGACCGGCACGTAAATGCACCCTAGGGTTCGTCAATGGTGGAAATCACTCCGGGGACCCAAAACGGTGATTAATAGCCCATGAAACAGGCCAGAATCGGCCAAAACTGCGAGTGTTGATGACCGGCACATAAATGCACCCTGGGGTTCGTCAATGGTGGAAATCACTCCGGGGACCCAAAACGGTGATTAATAGCTCATGAAACAGGCCAGAATCGGCCAAAACTGCGAGTGTTGACAACCGGCACGTAAATGCACCCTGGGTTCTTCAATGATGGAAATCACTCTGGGGATCCAAAACGGTGATTAATAGCCCATGTAACTGTGATTAATAGCCCATGAAACAGGCCAGAATCGGCCAAAATTGCGAGTGTTGATGACCGGCACGTAAATGCACCCTAGGGTTCGTCAATGGTGGAAATCACTTCGGGGACCCAAAACGGTGATTAATAGCCCATGAAACAGGCAAGAATCGGCCAAAAGTGCGAGGTCTGATGACCGTTACATAAATGCACCCTGGGGTTCGTCAATTGTGGAAATCACTCCGGGGACCCAAAACGGTGATTAATAGCCCATGTAACTGTGATTAATAGCCCATGAAACAGGCCAGAATCGGCAAAAATAGCGAGTGTTGATGACCGGCACATAAATGCACCCTGGGGTTCGTCAATGGTGGAAATCACTCCGGGGACCCAAAACGGTGATTAATAGCTCATGAAACAGGCCAGAATCGGCCAAAATTGCGAGTGTTGATGACCGGCACGTAAATGCACCCTGGGGTTCGTCAATGGTGGAAATCACTCTGGGGACCCAAAACGGTGATTAATAGCCCATGAAACAGGCCAGAATCGGCCAAAACTGCGAGTGTTGATGGCCGGCACGTAAATGCACCATAGGGTTCGTCAATGGTGGAAATCACTCCGGGGACCCAAAACGGTGATTGCCCATGAAACAGGCCAGAATCGGCCAAAAGTGCGAGGACTGATGACCGTCACGTAAATGCACCCTGGGGTTCGTCAATTGCGAAAATCACTTCGGGGACCCAAAACGGTGATTAATAGCCCATGAAACAACCCAGAATCTGACAAAACTGCGAGTGTTGATGACCGGCACGTAAATGCACCCTGGGGTTCGTCAATGGTGGAAATCACTCCGGGGACCCAAAACGGTGATTAATAGCTCATGAAACAGGCCAGAATCGGCCAAAACTGCGAGTGTTGATAACCGGCACGTAAATGCACCCTGGGTTCTTCAATGATGGAAATCACTCTGGGGATCCAAAACGGTGATTAATAGCCCATGTAACTGTGATTAATAGCCCATGAAACAGGCCAGAATCGACAAAAATAGCGAGTGTTGATGACCGGCACGTAAATGCACCCTAGGGTTCGTCAATGGTGGAAATCACTCCGGGGACCCAAAACGGTGATTAATAGCCCATGAAACAGGCCAGAATCGGCCAAAACTGCGAGTGTTGATGACCGGCACATAAATGCACCCTGGGGTTCGTCAATGGTGGAAATCACTCCGGGGACCCAAAACGGTGATTAATACCCATGAAACAGGCCAGAATTGGCCAAAACTGCGAGTGTTGATGACCGGCACGTAAATGCACCCTGGGGTTCGTCAATGGTGGAAATCACTCTGGGGACCCAAAACGGTGATTAATAGCCCATGAAACAGGCCAGAATCGGCCAAAACTGCGAGTGTTGATGACCGGCACGTAAATGCACCCTGGGGTTCGTCAATGGTGGAAATCACTCCGGGGACCCAAAACGGTGATTAATAGCCCATGTAACGGTGATTAATAGCCCATGAAGCAACCTAGAATCTGCCAAAACTGCGAGTGTTGATGACCGGCACGTAAATGCACCCTGGGGTTCGTCAATGGTAGAAATCACTCTGGGACCCAAAACGGTGATTAATAGCCCATGAAACAGGCCAGAATCGGCCAAAACTGCGAGTGTTGATGACCGGCACGTAAATGCACCCTGGGGTTCGTCAATGGTGGAAATCACTCCGGGGACCCAAAACGGTGATTAATAGCTCATGAAACAGGCCAGAATCGGCCAAAACTGCGAGTGTTGATAACCGGCACGTAAATGCACCCTGGGTTCTTCAATGATGGAAATCACTCTGGGGATCCAAAACGGTGATTAATAGCCCATGTAACTGTGATTAATAGCCCATGAAACAGGCCAGAATCGGCCAAAATTGCGAGTGTTGATGACCGGCACGTAAATGCACCCTGGGGTTCGTCAATGGTGGAAATCACTTCGGGGACCCAAAACGGTGATTAATAGCCCATGAAACAGGCAAGAATCGGCCAAAAGTGCGAGGACTGATGACCGTTACATAAATGCACCCTGGGGTTCGTCAATTGTGGAAATCAGTCCGGGGACCCAAAACGGTGATTAATAGCCCATGTAACTATGATTAATAACCCATGAAACAGGCCAGAATCGGCCAAAATTGCGAGTGTTGATGACCGGCACGTAAATGCACCCTGGGGTTCGTCAATGGTGGAAATCACTCCGGGGACCCAAAACGGTGATTAATAGCCCATGAAACAGGCCTGAATCGGCCAAAAGTGCGAGGACTGCTGACCGGCATATAAATGCACCCTGGGGTTCGTCAATGGTGGAAATCACTCCGGGGACCCAAAACGGTGATTAATAGCCCATGTAACGGTGATTAATAGCCCATGAAGCAACCTAGAATCTGCCAAAACTGCGAGTGTTGATGACCGGCACGTAAATGCACCCTGGGGTTCGTCAATGGTAGAAATCACTCTGGGGACCCAAAACGGTGATTAATAGCCCATGAAACAGGCCAGAATCGGCCAAAACTGCGAGTGTTGATGACCGGCACGTAAATGCACCCTGGGGTTCGTCAATGGTGGAAATCACTCCGGGGACCCAAAACGGTGATTAATAGCTCATGAAACAGGCCAGAATCGGCCAAAACTGCGAGTGTTGATAACCGGCACGTAAATGCACCCTGGGTTCTTCAATGATGGAAATCACTCTGGGGATCCAAAACGGTGATTAATAGCCCATGTAACTGTGATTAATAGCCCATGAAACAGGCCAGAATCGGCCAAAATTGCGAGTGTTGATGACCGGCACGTAAATGCACCCTGGGGTTCGTCAATGGTGGAAATCACTCCGGGGACCCAAAACGGTGATTAATAGCCCATGAAACAGGCCTGAATCGGCCAAAAGTGCGAGGACTGCTGACCGGCATATAAATGCACCCTGGGGTTCGTCAATGGTGGAAATCACTCCGGGGACCCAAAACGGTGATTAATACCCATGAAACAGGCCAGAATCGGCCAAAACTGCGAGTGTTGATGACCGGCACGTAAATGCACCATAGGGGTCGTCAATGGTGGAAATCACTCCGGGGACCCAAAACGGTGATTGCCCATGAAACAGGCCAGAATCGGCCAAAAGTGCGAGGACTGATGACCGTCACGTAAATGCACCCTGGGGTTCGTCAATTGCGGAAATCACTTTGGGGACCCAAAACGGTGATTAATAGCCCATGAAACAACCCAGAATCGGCCAAAACTGCGAGTGTTGATGACCGGCACGTAAATGCACCCTGGGGTTCGTCAATGGTGGAAATCACTCCGGGGACCCAAAACGGTGATTAATAGCTCATGAAACAGGCCAGAATCGGCCAAAACTGCGAGTGTTGATAACCGGCACGTAAATGCACCCTGGGTTCTTCAATGATGGAAATCACTCTGGGGATCCAAAACGGTGATTAATAGCCCATGTAACTGTGATTAATAGCCCATGAAACAGGCCAGAATCGGCCAAAATTGCGAGTGTTGATGACCGGCACGTAAATGCACCCTGGGGTTCGTCAATGGTGGAAATCACTTCGGGGACCCAAAACGGTGATTAATAGCCCATGAAACAGGCAAGAATCGGCCAAAAGTGCGAGGACTGATGACCGTTACATAAATGCACCCTGGGGTTCGTCAATTGTGGAAATCAGTCCGGGGACCCAAAACGGTGATTAATAGCCCATGTAACTATGATTAATAACCCATGAAACAGGCCAGAATCGGCCAAAATTGCGAGTGTTGATGACCGGCACGTAAATGCACCCTGGGGTTCGTCAATGGTGGAAATCACTCCGGGGACCCAAAACGGTGATTAATAGCCCATGAAACAGGCCTGAATCGGCCAAAAGTGCGAGGACTGCTGACCGGCATATAAATGCACCCTGGGGTTCGTCAATGGTGGAAATCACTCCGGGGACCCAAAACGGTGATTAATACCCATGAAACAGGCCAGAATCGGCCAAAACTGCGAGTGTTGATGACCGGCACGTAAATGCACCCTGGGTTCGTCAATGGTGGAAATCACTCTGGGGACCCAAAACGGTGATTAATAGCCCATGAAACAGGCCAGAATCGGCCAAAACTGCGAGTGTTGATGACCGGCACGTAAATGCACCATAGGGGTCGTCAATGGTGGAAATCACTCCGGGGACCCAAAACGGTGATTGCCCATGAAACAGGCCAGAATCGGCCAAAAGTGCGAGGACTGATGACCGTCACGTAAATGCACCCTGGGGTTCGTCAATTGCGGAAATCACTTCGGGGACCCAAAACGGTGATTAATAGCCCATGAAACAACCCAGAATCTGACAAAACTGCGAGTGTTGATGACCGGCACGTAAATGCACCCTGGGGTTCGTCAATGGTGGAAATCACTCCGGGGACCCAAAACGGTGATTAATAGCTCATGAAACAGGCCAGAATCGGCCAAAACTGCGAGTGTTGATAACCGGCACGTAAATGCACCCTGGGTTCTTCAATGATGGAAATCACTCTGGGGATCCAAAACGGTGATTAATAGCCCATGTAACTGTGATTAATAGCCCATGAAACAGGCCAGAATCGGCCAAAATTGCGAGTGTTGATGACCGGCACGTAAATGCACCCTGGGGTTCGTCAATGGTGGAAATCACTTCGGGGACCCAAAACGGTGATTAATAGCCCATGAAACAGGCAAGAATCGGCCAAAAGTGCGAGGACTGATGACCGTTACATAAATGCACCCTGGGGTTCGTCAATTGTGGAAATCACTCCGGGGACCCAAAACGGTGATTAATAGCCCATGTAACTATGATTAATAACCCATGAAACAGGCCAGAATCGGCCAAAATTGCGAGTGTTGATGACCGGCACGTAAATGCACCCTGGGGTTCGTCAATGGTGGAAATCACTCCGGGGACCCAAAACGGTGATTAATAGCCCATGAAACAACCCAGAATCGGCCAAAACTGCGAGTGTTGATAACCGGCACGTAAATACACCCTGGGTTCTTCAATGATGGAAATCACTCTGGGGATCCAAAACGATGATTAATAGCCCATGTAACTGTGATTAATAGCCCATGAAACAGGCCAGAATCGGCCAAAATTGCGAGTTTTGATGACCGGCACGTAAATGCACCCTGGGGTTCGTCAATGGTGGAAATCACTCCGGGGACCCAAAACGGTGATTAATAGCCCATGAAACAGGCCTGAATCGGCCAAAAGTGCGAGGACTGATGACCGGCACATAAATGCACCCTGGGGTTCGTCAATGGTGGAAATCACTCCGGGGACCCAAAACGGTGATTAATACCCATGAAACAGGCCAGAATCGGCCAAAACTGCGAGTGTTGATGACCGGCACGTAAATGCACCCTGGGGTTCGTCAATGGTGGAAATCACTCTGGGGACCCAAAACGGTGATTAATAGCCCATGAAACAGGCCAGAATCGGCCAAAACTGCGAGTGTTGATGACCGGCACGTAAATGCACCCTGGGTTCGTCAATGATGGAAATCACTCCGAGGATCCAAAACGGTGATTAATAGCCCATGTAACTGTGATTAATAGCCCATGAAACAGGCCAGAATCGGCCAAAACTGCAAGTGTTGATGACCGGCACGTAAATGCACCCTGGGGTTCGTCAATGGAGGAAATCACTCTGGGGACCCAAAACGGTGATTAATAGCCCATGAAACAGGCCAGAATCTGCCAAAACTGCGAGTATTGATGACCGGCACGTAAATGCACCCTGGGGTTCGTCAATGGTGGAAATCACTCCGGGGACCCAAAACGGTGATTAATAGCCCATGTAACGGTGATTAATAGCCCATGAAACAGGCCAAAATCGGCCAAAAGTGCGAGGACTGATGACCGTCACGTAAATGCACCCTGGGGTTCGTCAATTGTGGAAATCACTTCGGGGACCCAAAACGGTGATTAATTGCCCATGAAACAACCCAGAATCGGCCAAAACTGTGAGTGTTGAGGACCGGCACATAAATGCACCCTGGGGTTCGTCAATTGTGGAAATCACTCCGGGGACCCAAAACGGTGATTAATAGCCCATGAAACAGGCCAAAATCGGCCAAAACTGCGAGTGTTGATGACCGGCACGTAAATGCACCCTGGGGTTCGTCAATGGTGGAAATCACTCTGGGGACCCAAAACGGTGATTAATAGCCCATGAAACAGGCCAGAATAGGCCAAAAGTGCGAGGACTGATGACCGTCACGTAAATGCACCCTGGGGTTCGTCAATTGTGGAAATCACTTCGGGGACCCAAAACGGTGATTAATAGCCCATGAAACAGGTCATAATCGGCCAAAACTGCGAGTGTTGATGACCGGCACGTAAATGCACCCTGGGGTTCGTCAATGGTGGAAATCACTCCGGGGACCCAAAACGGTGATTAATAGCCCATGTAACTATGATTAATAACCCATGAAACAGGCCAGAATCGGCCAAAATTGCGAGTGTTGATGACCGGCACGTAAATGCACCCTGGGGTTCGTCAATGGTGGAAATCACTCCGGGGACCCAAAACGGTGATTAATAGCCCATGAAACAACCCAGAATCAGCCAAAACTGCGAGTGTTGATAACCGGCACGTAAATACACCCTGGGTTCTTCAATGATGGAAATCACTCTGGGGATCCAAAACGATGATTAATAGCCCATGTAACTGTGAATAATAGCCCATGAAACAGGCCAGAATCGGCCAAAATTGCGAGTTTTGATGACCGGCACGTAAATGCACCCTGGGGTTCGTCAATGGTGGAAATCACTCCGGGGACCCAAAACGGTGATTAATAGCCCATGAAACAGGCCAGAATCGGCCAAAACTGCGAGTGTTGATGACCGGCACGTAAATGCACCCTGGGTTCGTCAATGGTGGAAATCACTCCGGGGACCCAAAACGGTGATTAATAGCCCATGAAACAGGCCATAATCGGCCAAAATTGCGAGTTTTGATGACCGGCACGTAAATGCACCCTGGGGTTCGTCAATGGTGGAAATCACTCCGGGGACCCAAAACGGTGATTAATAGCCCATGAAACAGGCCAGAATCGGCCAAAACTGCGAGTGTTGATGACCGGCACGTAAATGCACCCTGGGGTTCGTCAATGATGGAAATCACTCCGAGGATCCAAAACGGTGATTAATAGCCCATGTAACTGTGATTAATAGCCCATGAAACAGGCCAGAATCGGCCAAAACTGCAAGTGTTGATGACCGGCACGTAAATGCACCCTGGGGTTCGTCAATGGAGGAAATCACTCTGGGGACCCAAAACGGTGATTAATAGCCCATGAAACAGGCCAGAATCTGCCAAAACTGCGAATATTGATGACCGGCACGTAAATGCACCCTGGGGTTCGTCAATGGTGGAAATCACTCCGGGGACCCAAAACGGTGATTAATAGCCCATGTAACGGTGATTAATAGCCCATGAAACAGGCCAAAATCGGCCAAAAGTGCGAGGACTGATGACCGTCACGTAAATGCACCCTGGGGTTCGTCAATTGTGGAAATCACTTCGGGGACCCAAAACGGTGATTAATTGCCCATGAAACAACCCAGAATCGGCCAAAACTGTGAGTGTTGATGACCGGCACGTTAATGCACCCTGGGGTTCGTCAATGGTGGAAATCACTCCGGGGACCCAAAACGGTGATTAATAGCCCATGTAACGGTGATTAATAGCCCATGAAACAGGCCAAAATCGGCCAACACTGCGAGTGTTGAGGACCGGCACGTAAATGCACCCTGGGGTTCGTCAATGGTGGAAATCACTCCGGGGACCCAAAACGGTGATTAATAGCCCATGAAACAGGCCAAAATCGGCCAAAACTGCGAGTGTTGATCACCGGCACGTAAATGCACCCTGGGGTTCGTCAATGGTGGAAATCACTCTGGGGACCCAAAACGGTGATTAATAGCCCATGAAACAGGCCAGAATAGGCCAAAAGTGCAAGGACTGATGACCGTCACGTAAATGCACCCTGGGGTTCGTCAATTGTGGAAATCACTTCGGGGACCCAAAACGGTGATTAATAGCCCATGAAACAGGTCATAATCGGCCAAAACTGCGAGTGTTGATGACCGGCACGTAAATACACCCTGGGGTTCGTCAATGGTGGAAATCACTCCGGGGACCCAAAACGGTGATTAATAGCCCATGTAACTATGATTAATAACCCATGAAACAGGCCAGAATCGGCCAAAATTGCGAGTGTTGATGATCGGCACGTAAATGCACCCTGGGGTTCGTCAATGGGGGAAATCACTCCGGGGACCCAAAACGGTGATTAATAGCCCATGAAACAACCCAGAATCGGCCAAAACTGCGAGTGTTGATAACCGGCACGTAAATACACCCTGGGTTCTTCAATGATGGAAATCACTCTGGGGATCCAAAACGATGATTAATAGCCCATGTAACTGTGATTAATAGCCCATGAAACAGGCCAGAATCGGCCAAAATTGCGAGTTTTGATGACCGGCACGTAAATGCACCCTGGGGTTCGTCAATGGTGGAAATCACTCCGGGGACCCAAAACGGTGATTAATAGCCCATGAAACAGGCCAGAATCGGCCAAAACTGCGAGTGTTGATGACCGGCACGTAAATGCACCCTGGGTTCGTCAATGGTGGAAATCACTCCGGGGACCCAAAACGGTGATTAATAGCCCATGAAACAGGCCATAATCGGCCAAAATTGCGAAATTTGATGACCGGCACGTAAATGCACCCTGGGGTTCGTCAATGGTGGAAATCACTCCGGGGACCCAAAACGGTGATTAATAGCCCATGAAACAGGCCAGAATCGGCCAAAACTGCGAGTGTTGATGACCGGCACGTAAATGCACCCTGGGGTTCGTCAATGATGGAAATCACTCCGAGGATCCAAAACGGTGATTAATAGCCCATGTAACTGTGATTAATAGCCCATGAAACAGGCCAGAATCGGCCAAAACTGCAAGTGTTGATGACCGGCACGTAAATGCACCCTGGGGTTCGTCAATGGAGGAAATCACTCTGGGGACCCAAAACGGTGATTAATAGCCCATGAAACAGGCCAGAATCTGCCAAAACTGCGAGTATTGATGACCGGCACGTAAATGCACCCTGGGGTTCGTCAATGGTGGAAATCACTCCGGGGACCCAAAACGGTGATTAATAGCCCATGTAACGGTGATTAATAGCCCATGAAACAGGCCAAAATCGGCCAAAAGTGCGAGGACTGATGACCGTCACGTAAATGCACCCTGGGGTTCGTCAATTGTGGAAATCACTTCGGGGACCCAAAACGGTGATTAATTGCCCATGAAACAACCCAGAATCGGCCAAAACTGTGAGTGTTGATGACCGGCACGTTAATGCACCCTGGGGTTCGTCAATGGTGGAAATCACTCCGGGGACCCAAAACGGTGATTAATAGCCCATGTAACGGTGATTAATAGCCCATGAAACAGGCCAGAATCGGCCAAAACTGCGAGTGTTGATGACCGGCACGTAAATGCACCCTGGGGTTCGTCAATGGTGGAAATCACTCCGGGGACCCAAAACGGTGATTAATAGCCCATGAAACAGGCCAGAATCGGCCAAAACTGCGAGTGTTGATGACCGGCACATAAATGCACCCTGGGGTTCGTCAATGGTGGAAATCACTCCGGGGACCCAAAACGGTGATTAATACCCATGAAACAGGCCAGAATCGGCCAAAACTGCGAGTGTTGATGACCGGCACGTAAATGCACCCTGGGGTTCGTCAATGGTGGAAATCACTCTGGGGACCCAAAACGGTGATTAATAGCCCATGAAACAGGCCAGAATCGGCCAAAACTGCGAGTGTTGATGACCGGCACGTAAATGCACCCTAGGGCTCGTCAATGGTGGAAATCACTCCGGGGACCCAAAACGGTGATTAATAGCCCATGTAACGGTGATTAATAGCCCATGAAACAGGCCAGAATCGGCCAAAAGTGCGAGGACTGATGACCGTTACGTAAATGCACCCTGGGGTTCGTCAATTGTGGAAATCACTCCGGGGACCCAAAACGGTGATTAATAGCCCATGTAACTATGATTAATGACCCATGAAACAGGCCAGAATCGGCCAAAATTGCGAGTGTTGATGACCGGCACGTAAATGCACCCTGGGGTTCGTCAATGGTGGAAATCACTCCGGGGACCCAAAACGGTGATTAATAGCCCATGAAACAACCCAGAATCGGCCAAAACTGCGAGTGTTGATGACCGGCACATAAATGCACCCTGGGGTTCGTCAATGGTGGAAATCACTCCGGGGACCCAAAACGGTGATTAATAGCCATGAAACAGGCCAGAATCGGCCAAAACTGCGAGTGTTGATGACCGGCACGTAAATGCACCCTGGGGTTCGTCAATGGTGGAAATCACTCTGGGGACCCAAAACGGTGATTAATAGCCCATGAAACAGGCCAGAATCGGCCAAAACTGCGAGTGTTGATGACCGGCAGGTAAATGCACCCTGGGGTTCGTCAATCGTGGAAATCACTCCGGGGACCCAAAACGGTGATTAATAGCCCATGTAACGGTGATTAATAGCCCATGAAACAAGCCAGAATCGGCCAAAAGTGCGAGGACTGATGACCGTCACGTAAATGCACCCTGGGGTTCGTCAATTGTGGAAATCACTCCGGGGACCCAAAACGGTGATTAATAGCCCATGAAACAACCCAGAATCGGCCAAAACTGTGAGTGTTGATGACCGGCACGTAAATGCACCCTGGGGTTCGTCAATGGTGGAAATCACTCTGGGGACCCAAAACGGTGATTAATAGCGCATGAAACAGGCCAGAATCGGCCAAAAGTGCGAGGACTGATGACCGTTACATAAATGCACCCTGGGGTTCGTCAATTGTGGAAATCACTCCGGGGACCCAAAACGGTGATTAATAGCCCATGTAACTATGATTAATAACCCATGAAACAGGCCAGAATCGGCCAAAAGTGCGAGGACTGATGACCGTCACGTAAATGCACCCTGGGGTTCGTCAATTGCGAAAATCACTTCGGGGACCCAAAACGGTGATTAATAGCCCATGAAACAACCCAGAATCTGACAAAACTGCGAGTGTTGATGACCGGCACGTAAATGCACCCTGGGGTTCGTCAATGGTGGAAATCACTCCGGGGACCCAAAACGGTGATTAATAGCTCATGAAACAGGCCAGAATCGGCCAAAACTGCGAGTGTTGATAACCGGCACGTAAATGCACCCTGGGTTCTTCAATGATGGAAATCACTCTGGGGATCCAAAACGGTGATTAATAGCCCATGTAACTGTGATTAATAGCCCATGAAACAGGCCAGAATCGGCAAAAATAGCGAGTGTTGATGACCGGCACGTAAATGCACCCTAGGGGTTCGTCAATGGTGGAAATCACTCCGGGGACCCAAAACGGTGATTAATACCCATGAAACAGGCCAGAATCGGCCAAAACTGCGAGTGTTGATGACCGGCACGTAAATGCACCCTGGGGTTCGTCAATGGTGGAAATCACTCTGGGGACCCAAAACGGTGATTAATAGCCCATGAAACAGGCCAGAATCGGCCAAAACTGCGAGTGTTGATGACCGGCACGTAAATGCACCCTAGGGTTCGTCAATGGTGGAAATCACTCCGGGGACCCAAAACGGTGATTAATAGCCCATGTAACGGTGATTAATAGCCCATGAAACAGGCCAGAATCGGCCAAAAGTGCGAGGACTGATGACCGTTACGTAAATGCACCCTGGGGTTCGTCAATTGTGGAAATCACTCCGGGGACCCAAAACGGTGATTAATAGCCCATGTAACTATGATTAATGACCCATGAAACAGGCCAGAATCGGCCAAAATTGCGAGTGTTGATGACCGGCACGTAAATGCACCCTGGGGTTCGTCAATGGTGGAAATCACTCCGGGGACCCAAAACGGTGATTAATAGCCCATGAAACAACCCAGAATCGGCCAAAACTGCGAGTGTTGATGACCGGCACATAAATGCACCCTGGGGTTCGTCAATGGTGGAAATCACTCCGGGGACCCAAAACGGTGATTAATAGCCATGAAACAGGCCAGAATCGGCCAAAACTGCGAGTGTTGATGACCGGCACGTAAATGCACCCTGGGGTTCGTCAATGGTGGAAATCACTCTGGGGACCCAAAACGGTGATTAATAGCCCATGAAACAGGCCAGAATCGGCCAAAACTGCGAGTGTTGATGACCGGCAGGTAAATGCACCCTGGGGTTCGTCAATCGTGGAAATCACTCCGGGGACCCAAAACGGTGATTAATAGCCCATGTAACGGTGATTAATAGCCCATGAAACAAGCCAGAATCGGCCAAAAGTGCGAGGACTGATGACCGTCACGTAAATGCACCCTGGGGTTCGTCAATTGTGGAAATCACTCCGGGGACCCAAAACGGTGATTAATAGCCCATGAAACAACCCAGAATCGGCCAAAACTGTGAGTGTTGATGACCGGCACGTAAATGCACCCTGGGGTTCGTCAATGGTGGAAATCACTCTGGGGACCCAAAACGGTGATTAATAGCGCATGAAACAGGCCAGAATCGGCCAAAAGTGCGAGGACTGATGACCGTTACATAAATGCACCCTGGGGTTCGTCAATTGTGGAAATCACTCCGGGGACCCAAAACGGTGATTAATAGCCCATGTAACTATGATTAATAACCCATGAAACAGGCCAGAATCGGCCAAAAGTGCGAGGACTGATGACCGTCACGTAAATGCACCCTGGGGTTCGTCAATTGCGAAAATCACTTCGGGGACCCAAAACGGTGATTAATAGCCCATGAAACAACCCAGAATCTGACAAAACTGCGAGTGTTGATGACCGGCACGTAAATGCACCCTGGGGTTCGTCAATGGTGGAAATCACTCCGGGGACCCAAAACGGTGATTAATAGCTCATGAAACAGGCCAGAATCGGCCAAAACTGCGAGTGTTGATAACCGGCACGTAAATGCACCCTGGGTTCTTCAATGATGGAAATCACTCTGGGGATCCAAAACGGTGATTAATAGCCCATGTAACTGTGATTAATAGCCCATGAAACAGGCCAGAATCGGCAAAAATAGCGAGTGTTGATGACCGGCACGTAAATGCACCCTAGGGTTCGTCAATGGTGGAAATCACTCCGGGGACCCAAAACGGTGATTAATAGCCCATGAAACAGGCCAGAATCGGCCAAAACTGCGAGTGTTGATGACCGGCACATAAATGCACCCTGGGGTTCGTCAATGGTGGAAATCACTCCGGGGACCCAAAACGGTGATTAATAGCTCATGAAACAGGCCAGAATCGGCCAAAACTGCGAGTGTTGATAACCGGCACGTAAATGCACCCTGGGGTTCGTCAATTGCGGAAATCACTTCGGGGTCCCAAAACGGTGATTAATAGCCCATGAAACAACCCAGAATCTGACAAAACTGCGAGTGTTGATGACCGGCACGTAAATGCACCCTAGGGTTCGTCAATGGTGGAAATCACTCCGGGGACCCAAAACGGTGATTAATAGCTCATGAAACAGGCCAGAATCGGCCAAAACTGCGAGTGTTGATAACCGGCACGTAAATGCACCCTAGGGTTCGTCAATGGTGGAAATCACTCCGGGGACCCAAAACGGTGATTAATAGCCCATGAAACAGGCCAGAATCGGCCAAAACTGCGAGTGTTGATGACCGGCACGTAAATGCACCCTGGGGTTCGTCAATGGTGGAAATCACTCCGGGGACCCAAAACGGTGATTAATAGCCCATGAAACAGGCCTGAATCGGCCAAAAGTGCGAGGACTGATGACCGGCACATAAATGCACCCTGGGGTTCGTCAATGGTGGAAATCACTCCGGGGACCCAAAACGGTGATTAATACCCATGAAACAGGCCAGAATCGGCCAAAACTGCGAGTGTTGATGACCGGCACGTAAATGCACCCTGGGGTTCGTCAATGGTGGAAATCACTCCGGGGACCCAAAACGGTGATTAATAGCTCATGAAACAGGCCAGAATCGGCCAAAACTGCGAGTGTTGATAACCGGCACGTAAATGCACCCTGGGTTCTTCAATGATGGAAATCACTCTGGGGATCCAAAACGGTGATTAATAGCCCATGTAACTGTGATTAATAGCCCATGAAACAGGCCAGAATCGGCCAAAATTGCGAGTGTTGATGACCGGCACGTAAATGCACCCTGGGGTTCGTCAATGGTGGAAATCACTTCGGGGACCCAAAACGGTGATTAATAGCCCATGAAACAGGCAAGAATCGGCCAAAAGTGCGAGGACTGATGACCGTTACATAAATGCACCCTGGGGTTCGTCAATTGTGGAAATCACTCCGGGGACCCAAAACGGTGATTAATAGCCCATGTAACTATGATTAATAACCCATGAAACAGGCCAGAATCGGCCAAAATTGCGAGTGTTGATGACCGGCACGTAAATGCACCCTGGGTTCGTCAATGGTGGAAATCACTCCGGGGACCCAAAACGGTGATTAATAGCCCATGAAACAGGCCTGAATCGGCCAAAAGTGCGAGGACTGATGACCGGCACATAAATGCACCCTGGGGTTCGTCAATGGTGGAAATCACTCCGGGGACCCAAAACGGTGATTAATACCCATGAAACAGGCCAGAATCGGCCAAAACTGCGAGTGTTGATGACCGGCACGTAAATGCACCCTGGGGTTCGTCAATGGTGGAAATCACTCTGGGGACCCAAAACGGTGATTAATAGCCCATGAAACAGGCCAGAATCGGCCAAAAGTGCGAGTGTTGATGACCGGCACGTAAATGCACCATAGGGTTCGTCAATGGTGGAAATCACTCCGGGGACCCAAAACGGTGATTGCCCATGAAACAGGCCAGAATCGACAAAAATAGCGAGTGTTGATGACCGGCACATAAATGCACCCTGGGGTTCGTCAATGGTGGAAATCACTCCGGGGACCCAAAACGGTGATTAATACCCATGAAACAGGCCAGAATCGGCCAAAATTGCGAGTGTTGATGACCGGCACGTAAATGCACCCTGGGGTTCGTCAATGGTGGAAATCACTCTGGGGACCCAAAACGGTGATTAATAGCCCATGAAACAGGCCAGAATCGGCCAAAAGTGCGAGTGTTGATGACCGGCACGTAAATGCACCCTGGGGTTCGTCAATGGTGGAAATCACTCCGGGGACCCAAAACGGTGATTAATAGCTCATGAAACAGGCCAGAATCGGCCAAAACTGCGAGTGTTGATAACCGGCACGTAAATGCACCCTGGGTTCTTCAATGATGGAAATCACTCTGGGGATCCAAAACGGTGATTAATAGCCCATGTAACTGTGATTAATAGCCCATGAAACAGGCCAGAATCGGCAAAAATAGCGAGTGTTGATGACCGGCACGTAAATGCACCCTAGGGTTCGTCAATGGTGGAAATCACTCCGGGGACCCAAAACGGTGATTAATAGCCCATGAAACAGGCCAGAATCGGCCAAAACTGCGAGTGTTGATGACCGGCACATAAATGCACCCTGGGGTTCGTCAATGGTGGAAATCACTCCGGGGACCCAAAACGGTGATTAATACCCATGAAACAGGCCAGAATCGGCCAAAACTGCGAGTGTTGATGACCGGCACGTAAATGCACCCTGGGGTTCGTCAATGGTGGAAATCACTCTGGGGACCCAAAACGGTGATTAATAGCCCATGAAACAGGCCAGAATCGGCCAAAACTGCGAGTGTTGATGACCGGCACGTAAATGCACCATAGGGGTCGTCAATGGTGGAAATCACTCCGGGGACCCAAAACGGTGATTGCCCATGAAACAGGCCAGAATCGGCCAAAAGTGCGAGGACTGATGACCGTCACGTAAATGCACCCTGGGGTTCGTCAATTGCGGAAATCACTTCGGGGACCCAAAACGGTGATTAATAGCCCATGAAACAACCCAGAATCTGACAAAACTGCGAGTGTTGATGACCGGCACGTAAATGCACCCTGGGGTTCGTCAATGGTGGAAATCACTCCGGGGACCCAAAACGGTGATTAATAGCTCATGAAACAGGCCAGAATCGGCCAAAACTGCGAGTGTTGATAACCGGCACGTAAATGCACCCTGGGTTCTTCAATGATGGAAATCACTCTGGGGATCCAAAACGGTGATTAATAGCCCATGTAACTGTGATTAATAGCCCATGAAACAGGCCAGAATCGGCCAAAATTGCGAGTGTTGATGACCGGCACGTAAATGCACCCTGGGGTTCGTCAATGGTGGAAATCACTTCGGGGACCCAAAACGGTGATTAATAGCCCATGAAACAGGCAAGAATCGGCCAAAAGTGCGAGGACTGATGACCGTTACATAAATGCACCCTGGGGTTCGTCAATTGTGGAAATCAGTCCGGGGACCCAAAACGGTGATTAATAGCCCATGTAACTATGATTAATAACCCATGAAACAGGCCAGAATCGGCCAAAATTGCGAGTGTTGATGACCGGCACGTAAATGCACCCTGGGGTTCGTCAATGGTGGAAATCACTCCGGGGACCCAAAACGGTGATTAATAGCCCATGAAACAGGCCTGAATCGGCCAAAAGTGCGAGGACTGCTGACCGGCACATAAATGCACCCTGGGGTTCGTCAATGGTGGAAATCACTCCGGGGACCCAAAACGGTGATTAATACCCATGAAACAGGCCAGAATCGGCCAAAACTGCGAGTGTTGATGACCGGCACGTAAATGCACCCTGGGGTTCGTCAATGGTGGAAATCACTCTGGGGACCCAAAACGGTGATTAATAGCCCATGAAACAGGCCAGAATCGGCCAAAACTGCGAGTGTTGATGACCGGCACGTAAATGCACCATAGGGGTCGTCAATGGTGGAAATCACTCCGGGGACCCAAAACGGTGATTGCCCATGAAACAGGCCAGAATCGGCCAAAAGTGCGAGGACTGATGACCGTCACGTAAATGCACCCTGGGGTTCGTCAATTGCGGAAATCACTTCGGGGACCCAAAACGGTGATTAATAGCCCATGAAACAACCCAGAATCTGACAAAACTGCGAGTGTTGATGACCGGCACGTAAATGCACCCTGGGGTTCGTCAATGGTGGAAATCACTCCGGGGACCCAAAACGGTGATTAATAGCTCATGAAACAGGCCAGAATCGGCCAAAACTGCGAGTGTTGATAACCGGCACGTAAATGCACCCTGGGTTCTTCAATGATGGAAATCACTCTGGGGATCCAAAACGGTGATTAATAGCCCATGTAACTGTGATTAATAGCCCATGAAACAGGCCAGAATCGGCCAAAATTGCGAGTGTTGATGACCGGCACGTAAATGCACCCTGGGGTTCGTCAATGGTGGAAATCACTTCGGGGACCCAAAACGGTGATTAATAGCCCATGAAACAGGCAAGAATCGGCCAAAAGTGCGAGGACTGATGACCGTTACATAAATGCACCCTGGGGTTCGTCAATTGTGGACATCAGTCCGGGGACCCAAAACGGTGATTAATAGCCCATGTAACTATGATTAATAACCCATGAAACAGGCCAGAATCGGCCAAAATTGCGAGTGTTGATGACCGGCACGTAAATGCACCCTGGGGTTCGTCAATGGTGGAAATCACTCCGGGGACCCAAAACGGTGATTAATAGCCCATGAAACAGGCCTGAATCGGCCAAAAGTGCGAGGACTGCTGACCGGCACATAAATGCACCCTGGGGTTCGTCAATGGTGGAAATCACTCCGGGGACCCAAAACGGTGATTAATACCCATGAAACAGGCCAGAATCGGCCAAAACTGCGAGTGTTGATGACCGGCACGTAAATGCACCCTGGGGTTCGTCAATGGTGGAAATCACTCTGGGGACCCAAAACGGTGATTAATAGCCCATGAAACAGGCCAGAATCGGCCAAAACTGCGAGTGTTGATGACCGGCACGTAAATGCACCATAGGGGTCGTCAATGGTGGAAATCACTCCGGGGACCCAAAACGGTGATTGCCCATGAAACAGGCCAGAATCGGCCAAAAGTGCGAGGACTGATGACCGTCACGTAAATGCACCCTGGGGTTCGTCAATTGCGGAAATCACTTCGGGGACCCAAAACGGTGATTAATAGCCCATGAAACAACCCAGAATCTGACAAAACTGCGAGTGTTGATGACCGGCACGTAAATGCACCCTGGGGTTCGTCAATGGTGGAAATCACTCCGGGGACCCAAAACGGTGATTAATAGCTCATGAAACAGGCCAGAATCGGCCAAAACTGCGAGTGTTGATAACCGGCACGTAAATGCACCCTGGGTTCTTCAATGATGGAAATCACTCTGGGGATCCAAAACGGTGATTAATAGCCCATGTAACTGTGATTAATAGCCCATGAAACAGGCCAGAATCGGCCAAAATTGCGAGTGTTGATGACCGGCACGTAAATGCACCCTGGGGTTCGTCAATGGTGGAAATCACTTCGGGGACCCAAAACGGTGATTAATAGCCCATGAAACAGGCAAGAATCGGCCAAAAGTGCGAGGACTGATGACCGTTACATAAATGCACCCTGGGGTTCGTCAATTGTGGAAATCACTCCGGGGACCCAAAACGGTGATTAATAGCCCATGTAACTATGATTAATAACCCATGAAACAGGCCAGAATCGGCCAAAATTGCGAGTGTTGATGACCGGCACGTAAATGCACCCTGGGGTTCGTCAATGGTGGAAATCACTCCGGGGACCCAAAACGGTGATTAATAGCCCATGAAACAGGCCTGAATCGGCCAAAAGTGCGAGGACTGATGACCGGCACATAAATGCACCCTGGGGTTCGTCAATGGTGGAAATCACTCCGGGGACCCAAAACGGTGATTAATACCCATGAAACAGGCCAGAATCGGCCAAAACTGCGAGTGTTGATGACCGGCACGTAAATGCACCCTGGGGTTCGTCAATGGTGGAAATCACTCTGGGGACCCAAAACGGTGATTAATAGCCCATGAAACAGGCCAGAATCGGCCAAAACTGCGAGTGTTGATGACTGGCACGTAAATGCACCATAGGGTTCGTCAATGGTGGAAATCACTCCGGGGACCCAAAACGGTGATTGCCCATGAAACAGGCCAGAATCGGCCAAAAGTGCGAGGACTGATGACCGTCACGTAAATGCACCCTGGGGTTCGTCAATTGCGGAAATCACTTCGGGGACCCAAAAAGGTGATTGATAGCCCATGAAACAACCCAGAATCTGCCAAAACTGCGAGTGTTGATGACCGGCACGTAAATGCACCCTTGGGTTCGTCAATTGTGGAAATCACTCCAGGGACCCAAAACGGTGATTAATAGCCAATGATACAGGCCGGAATCGGCCAAAACTGCGAGTGTTGATAACCGGCACGTAAATGCACCCTGGGTTCTTCAATGATGGAAATCACTCTGGGGATCCAAAACGGTGATTAATAGCCCATGAAACAGGCCAGAATCGGCCAAAAGTGCGAGGACTGATGACCGTCACGTAAATGCACCCTGGGGTTCGTCAATTGTGGAAATCACTTCGGGGACCCAAAACGGTGATTAATAGCCCATGAAACAGGTCATAATCGGCCAAAACTGCGAGTGTTGATGACCGGCACGTAAATGCACCCTGGGGTTCGTCAATGGTGGAAATCACTCCGGGGACCCAAAACGGTGATTAATAGCCCATGTAACTATGATTAATAACCCATGAAACAGGCCAGAATCGGCCAAAATTGCGAGTGTTGATGACCGGCACGTAAATGCAGCCTGGGGTTCGTCAATGGTGGAAATCACTCCGGGGACCCAAAACGGTGATTAATAGCCCATGAAACAACCCAGAATCGGCCAAAACTGCGAGTGTTGATAACCGACACGTAAATACACCCTGGGTTCTTCAATGATGGAAATCACTCTGGGGATCCAAAACGATGATTAATAGCCCATGTAACTGTGATTAATAGCCCATGAAACAGGCCAGAATCGGCCAAAATTGCGAGTTTTGATGACCGGCACGTAAATGCACCCTGGGGTTCGTCAATGGTGGAAATCACTCCGGGGACCCAAAACGGTGATTAATAGCCCATGAAACAGGCAAGAATCGGCCAAAAGTGCGAGGACTGATGACCGTTACATAAATGCACCCTGGGGTTCGTCAATTGTGGAAATCACTCCGGGGACCCAAAACGGTGATTAATAGCCCATGTAACTATGATTAATAACCCATGAAACAGGCCAGAATCGGCCAAAACTGCGAGTGTTGATGACCGGCACGTAAATGCACCCTGGGTTCGTCAATGGTGGAAATCACTCCGGGGACCCAAAACGGTGATTAATAGCCCATGAAACAGGCCATAATCGGCCAAAATTGCGAGTTTTGATGACCGGCACGTAAATGCACCCTGGGGTTCGTCAATGGTGGAAATCACTCCGGGGACCCAAAACGGTGATTAATAGCCCATGAAACAGGCCAGAATCGGCCAAAACTGCGAGTGTTGATGACCGGCACGTAAATGCACCCTGGGTTCGTCAATGATGGAAATCACTCCGAGGATCCAAAACGGTGATTAATAGCCCATGTAACTGTGATTAATAGCCCATGAAACAGGCCAGAATCGGCCAAAACTGCAAGTGTTGATGACCGGCACGTAAATGCACCCTGGGGTTCGTCAATGGAGGAAATCACTCTGGGGACCCAAAACGGTGATTAATAGCCCATGAAACAGGCCAGAATCTGCCAAAACTGCGAGTATTGATGACCGGCACGTAAATGCACCCTGGGGTTCGTCAATGGTGGAAATCACTCCGGGGACCCAAAACGGTGATTAATAGCCCATGTAACGGTGATTAATAGCCCATGAAACAGGCCAAAATCGGCCAAAAGTGCGAGGACTGATGACCGTCACGTAAATGCACCCTGGGGTTCGTCAATTGTGGAAATCACTTCGGGGACCCAAAACGGTGATTAATTGCCCATGAAACAACCCAGAATCGGCCAAAACTGTGAGTGTTGATGACCGGCACGTTAATGCACCCTGGGGTTCGTCAATGGTGGAAATCACTCCGGGGACCCAAAACGGTGATTAATAGCCCATGTAACGGTGATTAATAGCCCATGAAACAGGCCAAAATCGGCCAACACTGCGAGTGTTGAGGACCGGCACATAAATGCACCCTGGGGTTCGTCAATGGTGGAAATCACTCCGGGGACCCAAAACGGTGATTAATAGCCCATGAAACAGGCCAAAATCGGCCAAAACTGCGAGTGTTGATGACCGGCACGTAAATGCACCCTGGGGTTCGTCAATGGTGGAAATCACTCTGGGGACCCAAAACGGTGATTAATAGCCCATGAAACAGGCCAGAATCGGCCAAAACTGCGAGTGTTGATGACCGGCACGTAAATGCACCCTGGGGTTCGTCAATGGTGGAAATCACTCTGGGGACCCAAAACGGTGATTAATAGCCCATGAAACAGGCCAGAATAGGCCAAAAGTGCGAGGACTGATGACCGTCACGTAAATGCACCCTGGGGTTCGTCAATTGTGGAAATCACTTCGGGGACCCAAAACGGTGATTAATAGCCCATGAAACAGGTCATAATCGGCCAAAACTGCGAGTGTTGATGACCGGCACGTAAATGCACCCTGGGGTTCGTCAATGGTGGAAATCACTCCGGGGACCCAAAACGGTGATTAATAGCCCATGTAACTATGATTAATAACCCATGAAACAGGCCAGAATCGGCCAAAATTGCGAGTGTTGATGACCGGCACGTAAATGCACCCTAGGGTTCGTCAATGGTGGAAATCACTCCGGGGACCCAAAACGGTGATTAATAGCCCATGAAACAGGCCAGAATCGGCCAAAACTGCGAGTGTTGATGACCGGCACATAAATGCACCCTGGGGTTCGTCAATGGTGGAAATCACTCCGGGGACCCAAAACGGTGATTAATAGCCCATGTAACGGTGATTAATAGCCCATGAAACAGGCCAAAATCGGCCAAAAGTGCGAGGACTGATGACCGTCACGTAAATGCACCCTGGGGTTCGTCAATTGTGGAAATCACTTCGGGGACCCAAAACGGTGATTAATTGCCCATGAAACAACCCAGAATCGGCCAAAACTGTGAGTGTTGATGACCGGCACGTTAATGCACCCTGGGGTTCGTCAATGGTGGAAATCACTCCGGGGACCCAAAACGGTGATTAATAGCCCATGTAACGGTGATTAATAGCCCATGAAACAGGCCAAAATCGGCCAACACTGCGAGTGTTGAGGACCGGCACATAAATGCACCCTGGGGTTCGTCAATGGTGGAAATCACTCCGGGGACCCAAAACGGTGATTAATAGCCCATGAAACAGGCCAAAATCGGCCAAAACTGCGAGTGTTGATGACCGGCACGTAAATGCACCCTGGGGTTCGTCAATGGTGGAAATCACTCTGGGGACCCAAAACGGTGATTAATAGCCCATGAAACAGGCCAGAATAGGCCAAAAGTGCGAGGACTGATGACCGTCACGTAAATGCACCCTGGGGTTCGTCAATTGTGGAAATCACTTCGGGGACCCAAAACGGTGATTAATAGCCCATGAAACAGGTCATAATCGGCCAAAACTGCGAGTGTTGATGACCGGCACGTAAATGCACCCTGGGGTTCGTCAATGGTGGAAATCACTCCGGGGACCCAAAACGGTGATTAATAGCCCATGTAACTATGATTAATAACCCATGAAACAGGCCAGAATCGGCCAAAATTGCGAGTGTTGATGACCGGCACGTAAATGCACCCTGGGGTTCGTCAATGGTGGAAATCACTCCGGGGACCCAAAACGGTGATTAATAGCCCATGAAACAACCCAGAATCGGCCAAAACTGCGAGTGTTGATAACCGGCACGTAAATACACCCTGGGTTCTTCAATGATGGAAATCACTCTGGGGATCCAAAACGATGATTAATAGCCCATGTAACTGTGATTAATAGCCCATGAAACAGGCCAGAATCGGCCAAAATTGCGAGTTTTGATGACCGGCACGTAAATGCACCCTGGGGTTCGTCAATGGTGGAAATCACTCCGGGGACCCAAAACGGTGATTAATAGCCCATGAAACAGGCCAGAATCGGCCAAAACTGCGAGTGTTGATGACCGGCACGTAAATGCACCCTGGGTTCGTCAATGGTGGAAATCACTCCGGGGACCCAAAACGGTGATTAATAGCCCATGAAATAGGCCATAATCGGCCAAAATTGCGAGTTTTGATGACCGGCACGTAAATGCACCCTGGGGTTCGTCAATGGTGGAAATCACTCCGGGGACCCAAAACGGTGATTAATAGCCCATGAAACAGGCCAGAATCGGCCAAAACTGCGAGTGTTGATGACCGGCACGTAAATGCACCCTGGGGTTCGTCAATGATGGAAATCACTCCGAGGATCCAAAACGGTGATTAATAGCCCATGTAACTGTGATTAATAGCCCATGAAACAGGCCAGAATCGGCCAAAACTGCAAGTGTTGATGACCGGCACGTAAATGCACCCTGGGGTTCGTCAATGGAGGAAATCACTCTGGGGACCCAAAACGGTGATTAATAGCCCATGAAACAGGCCAAAATCTGCCAAAACTGCGAGTATTGATGACCGGCACGTAAATGCACCCTGGGGTTCGTCAATGGTGGAAATCACTCCGGGGACCCAAAACGGTGATTAATAGCCCATGTAACGGTGATTAATAGCCCATGAAACAGGCCAAAATCGGCCAAAAGTGCGAGGACTGATGACCGTCACGTAAATGCACCCTGGGGTTCGTCAATTGTGGAAATCACTTCGGGGACCCAAAACGGTGATTAATTGCCCATGAAACAACCCAGAATCGGCCAAAACTGTGAGTGTTGATGACCGGCACGTTAATGCACCCTGGGGTTCGTCAATGGTGGAAATCACTCCGGGGACCCAAAACGGTGATTAATAGCCCATGTAACGGTGATTAATAGCCCATGAAACAGGCCAAAATCGGCCAACACTGCGAGTGTTGAGGACCGGCACATAAATGCACCCTGGGGTTCGTCAATGGTGGAAATCACTCCGGGGACCCAAAACGGTGATTAATAGCCCATGAAACAGGCCAAAATCGGCCAAAACTGCGAGTGTTGATGACCGGCACGTAAATGCACCCTGGGGTTCGTCAATGGTGGAAATCACTCTGGGGACCCAAAACGGTGATTAATAGCCCATGAAACAGGCCAGAATAGGCCAAAAGTGCGAGGACTGATGACCGTCACGTAAATGCACCCTGGGGTTCGTCAATTGTGGAAATCACTTCGGGGACCCAAAACGGTGATTAATAGCCCATGAAACAGGTCATAATCGGCCAAAACTGCGAGTGTTGATGACCGGCACGTAAATGCACCCTGGGGTTCGTCAATGGTGGAAATCACTCCGGGGACCCAAAACGGTGATTAATAGCCCATGTAACTATGATTAATAACCCATGAAACAGGCCAGAATCGGCCAAAATTGCGAGTGTTGATGACCGGCACGTAAATGCACCCTGGGGTTCGTCAATGGTGGAAATCACTCCGGGGACCCAAAACGGTGATTAATAGCCCATGAAACAACCCAGAATCGGCCAAAACTGCGAGTGTTGATAACCGGCACGTAAATACACCCTGGGTTCTTCAATGATGGAAATCACTCTGGGGATCCAAAACGATGATTAATAGCCCATGTAACTGTGATTAATAGCCCATGAAACAGGCCAGAATCGGCCAAAATTGCGAGTTTTGATGACCGGCACGTAAATGCACCCTGGGGTTCGTCAATGGTGGAAATCACTCCGGGGACCCAAAACGGTGATTAATAGCCCATGAAACAGGCCAGAATCGGCCAAAACTGCGAGTGTTGATGACCGGCACGTAAATGCACCCTGGGTTCGTCAATGGTGGAAATCACTCCGGGGACCCAAAACGGTGATTAATAGCCCATGAAACAGGCCATAATCGGCCAAAATTGCGAGTTTTGATGACCGGCACGTAAATGCACCCTGGGGTTCGTCAATGGTGGAAATCACTCTGGGGACCCAAAACGGTGATTAATAGCCCATGAAACAGGCCAGAATCGGCCAAAACTGCGAGTGTTGATGACCGGCACGTAAATGCACCCTGGGGTTCGTCAATGATGGAAATCACTCCGAGGATCCAAAACGGTGATTAATAGCCCATGTAACTGTGATTAATAGCCCATGAAACAGGCCAGAATCGGCCAAAACTGCAAGTGTTGATGACCGGCACGTAAATGCACCCTGGGGTTCGTCAATGGAGGAAATCACTCTGGGGACCCAAAACGGTGATTAATAGCCCATGAAACAGGCCAAAATCTGCCAAAACTGCGAGTATTGATGACCGGCACGTAAATGCACCCTGGGGTTCGTCAATGGTGGAAATCACTCCGGGGACCCAAAACGGTGATTAATAGCCCATGTAACGGTGATTAATAGCCCATGAAACAGGCCAAAATCGGCCAAAAGTGCGAGGACTGATGACCGTCACGTAAATGCACCCTGGGGTTCGTCAATTGTGGAAATCACTTCGGGGACCCAAAACGGTGATTAATTGCCCATGAAACAACCCAGAATCGGCCAAAACTGTGAGTGTTGATGACCGGCACGTTAATGCACCCTGGGGTTCGTCAATGGTGGAAATCACTCCGGGGACCCAAAACGGTGATTAATAGCCCATGTAACGGTGATTAATAGCCCATGAAACAGGCCAAAATCGGCCAACACTGCGAGTGTTGAGGACCGGCACATAAATGCACCCTGGGGTTCGTCAATGGTGGAAATCACTCCGGGGACCCAAAACGGTGATTAATAGCCCATGAAACAAGCCAAAATCGGCCAAAACTGCGAGTGTTGATGACCGGCACGTAAATGCACCCTGGGGTTCGTCAATGGTGGAAATCACTCTGGGGACCCAAAACGGTGATTAATAGCCCATGAAACAGGCCAGAATAGGCCAAAAGTGCGAGGACTGATGACCGTCACGTAAATGCACCCTGGGGTTCGTCAATTGTGGAAATCACTTCGGGGACCCAAAACGGTGATTAATAGCCCATGAAACAGGTCATAATCGGCCAAAACTGCGAGTGTTGATGACCGGCACGTAAATGCACCCTGGGGTTCGTCAATGGTGGAAATCACTCCGGGGACCCAAAACGGTGATTAATAGCCCATGTAACTATGATTAATAACCCATGAAACAGGCCAGAATCGGCCAAAATTGCGAGTGTTGATGACCGGCACGTAAATGCACCCTGGGGTTCGTCAATGGTGGAAATCACTCCGGGGACCCAAAACGGTGATTAATAGCCCATGAAACAACCCAGAATCGGCCAAAACTGTGAGTGTTGATGACCGGCACGTAAATGCACCCTGGGGTTCGTCAATGGTGGAAATCACTCCGGGGACCCAAAACGGTGATTAATAGCCCATGTAACGGTGATTAATAGCCCATGAAACAGGCCAGAATTGGCCAAAAGTGCGAGTGTTGATAACCGGCACGTAAATACACCCTGGGTTCTTCAATGATGGAAATCACTCTGGGGATCCAAAACGATGATTAATAGCCCATGTAACTGTGATTAATAGCCCATGAAACAGGCCAGAATCGGCCAAAATTGCGAGTTTTGATGACCGGCACGTAAATGCACCCTGGGGTTCGTCAATGGTGGAAATCACTCCGGGGACCCAAAACGGTGATTAATAGCCCATGAAACAGGCCAGAATCGGCCAAAACTGCGAGTGTTGATGACCGGCACGTAAATGCACCCTGGGTTCGTCAATGGTGGAAATCACTCCGGGGACCCAAAACGGTGATTAATAGCCCATGAAACAGGCCATAATCGGCCAAAATTGTGAGTTTTGATGACCGGCACGTAAATGCACCCTGGGGTTCGTCAATGGTGGAAATCACTCCGGGGACCCAAAACGGTGATTAATAGCCCATGAAACAACCCAGAATCGGCCAAAACTGCGAGTGTTGATGACCGGCACATAAATGCACCCTGGGGTTCGTCAATGGTGGAAATCACTCCGGGGACCCAAAACGGTGATTAATAGCCATGAAACAGGCCAGAATCGGCCAAAACTGCGAGTGTTGATGACCGGCACGTAAATGCACCCTGGGGTTCGTCAATGGTGGAAATCACTCTGGGGACCCAAAACGGTGATTAATAGCCCATGAAACAGGCCAGAATCGGCCAAAACTGCGAGTGTTGATGACCGGCACGTAAATGCACCCTGGGGTTCGTCAATCGTGGAAATCACTCCGGGGACACAAAACGGTGATTAATAGCCCATGTAACGGTGATTAATAGCCCATGAAACAAGCCAGAATCGGCCAAAAGTGCGAGGACTGATGACCGTCACGTAAATGCACCCTGGGGTTCGTCAATTGTGGAAATCACTCCGGGGACCCAAAACGGTGATTAATAGCCCATGAAACAACCCAGAATCGGCCAAAACTGTGAGTGTTGATGACCGGCACGTAAATGCACCCTGGGGTTCGTCAATGGTGGAAATCACTCCGGGGACCCAAAACGGTGATTAATAGCCCATGTAACGGTGATTAATAGCCCATGAAACAGGCCAGAATTGGCCAAAAGTGCGAGGACTGATGACCGTCACGTAAATGCACCCTGGGGTTCGTCAATTGTGAAAATCACTCCGGGGACCCAAAACGGTGATTAATAGCCCATGAAACAACCCAGAATCGGCCAAAACTGCGAGTGTTGATGACCGACACGTAAATGCACCCTGGGGTTCGTCATTGGTGGAAATCACTCCGGGGACCCAAAACGGTGATTAATAGCCCATGTAACGGTGATTAATAGCCCACGAAACAGGCCAGAATCGGCCAAAACTGCGAGTGTTGATGACCGGCATGTAAATGCACCCTGGGTTCGTCAATGGTGGAAATCACTCCGGGGATCCAAAATGGTGATTAATAGCCCATGTAACTATGATTAATAGCGCATGAAACAGGCCAGAATCGGCCAAAACTGCGAGTGTTGATGACCGGCACGTAAATGCACCCTGGGGTTCGTCAATGGTGGAAATCACTCCGGGGACCCAAAACGGTGATTAATAGCCCATGTAACGGTGATTAATAGCCCATGAAACAGGCCAAAATCGGCCAACACTGCGAGTGTTGAGGACCGGCACATAAATGCACCCTGGGGTTCGTCAATGGTGGAAATCACTCCGGGGACCCAAAACGGTGATTAATAGCCCATGAAACAGGCCAAAATCGGCCAAAACTGCGAGTGTTGATGACCGGCACGTAAATGCACCCTGGGGTTCGTCAATGGTGGAAATCACTCTGGGGACCCAAAACGGTGATTAATAGCCCATGAAACAGGCCAAAATCGGCCAACACTGCGAGTGTTGAGGACCGGCACATAAATGCACCCTGGGGTTCGTCAATGGTGGAAATCACTCCGGGGACCCAAAACGGTGATTAATAGCCCATGAAACAGGCCAGAATCGGCCAAAACTGCGAGTGTTGATGACCGGCACGTAAATGCACCCTGGGTTCGTCAATGGTGGAAATCACTCCGGGGACCCAAAACGGTGATTAATAGCCCATGAAACAGGCCATAATCGGCCAAAATTGTGAGTTTTGATGACCGACACGTAAATGCACCCTGGGGTTCGTCATTGGTGGAAATCACTCCGGGGACCCAAAACGGTGATTAATAGCCCATGTAACGGTGATTAATAGCCCACGAAACAGGCCAGAATCGGCCAAAACTGCGAGTGTTGATGACCGGCATGTAAATGCACCCTGGGTTCGTCAATGGTGGAAATCACTCCGGGGATCCAAAATGGTGATTAATAGCCCATGTAACTATGATTAATAGCGCATGAAACAGGCCAGAATCGGCCAAAACTGCGAGTGTTGATGACCGGCACGTAAATGCACCCTGGGGTTCGTCAATGGTGGAAATCACTCCGGGGACCCAAAACGGTGATTAATAGCCCATGTAACGGTGATTAATAGCCCATGAAACAGGCCAAAATCGGCCAACACTGCGAGTGTTGAGGACCGGCACATAAATGCACCCTGGGGTTCGTCAATGGTGGAAATCACTCCGGGGACCCAAAACGGTGATTAATAGCCCATGAAACAAGCCAAAATCGGCCAAAACTGCGAGTGTTGATGACCGGCACGTAAATGCACCCTGGGGTTCGTCAATGGTGGAAATCACTCTGGGGACCCAAAACGGTGATTAATAGCCCATGAAACAGGCCAGAATAGGCCAAAAGTGCGAGGACTGATGACCGTCACGTAAATGCACCCTGGGGTTCGTCAATTGTGGAAATCACTTCGGGGACCCAAAACGGTGATTAATAGCCCATGAAACAGGTCATAATCGGCCAAAACTGCGAGTGTTGATGACCGGCACGTAAATGCACCCTGGGGTTCGTCAATGGTGGAAATCACTCCGGGGACCCAAAACGGTGATTAATAGCCCATGTAACTATGATTAATAACCCATGAAACAGGCCAGAATCGGCCAAAATTGCGAGTGTTGATGACCGGCACGTAAATGCACCCTGGGGTTCGTCAATGGTGGAAATCACTCCGGGGACCCAAAACGGTGATTAATAGCCCATGAAACAACCCAGAATCGGCCAAAACTGTGAGTGTTGATGACCGGCACGTAAATGCACCCTGGGGTTCGTCAATGGTGGAAATCACTCCGGGGACCCAAAACGGTGATTAATAGCCCATGTAACGGTGATTAATAGCCCATGAAACAGGCCAGAATTGGCCAAAAGTGCGAGTGTTGATAACCGGCACGTAAATACACCCTGGGTTCTTCAATGATGGAAATCACTCTGGGGATCCAAAACGATGATTAATAGCCCATGTAACTGTGATTAATAGCCCATGAAACAGGCCAGAATCGGCCAAAATTGCGAGTTTTGATGACCGGCACGTAAATGCACCCTGGGGTTCGTCAATGGTGGAAATCACTCCGGGGACCCAAAACGGTGATTAATAGCCCATGAAACAGGCCAGAATCGGCCAAAACTGCGAGTGTTGATGACCGGCACGTAAATGCACCCTGGGTTCGTCAATGGTGGAAATCACTCCGGGGACCCAAAACGGTGATTAATAGCCCATGAAACAGGCCATAATCGGCCAAAATTGTGAGTTTTGATGACCGGCACGTAAATGCACCCTGGGGTTCGTCAATGGTGGAAATCACTCCGGGGACCCAAAACGGTGATTAATAGCCCATGTAACTATGATTAATAGCGCATGAAACAGGCCAGAATCGGCCAAAACTGCGAGTGTTGATGACCGGCACGTAAATGCACCCTGGGGTTCGTCAATGGTGGAAATCACTCCGGGGACCCAAAACGGTGATTAATAGCCCATGTAACGGTGATTAATAGCCCATGAAACAGGCCAAAATCGGCCAACACTGCGAGTGTTGAGGACCGGCACATAAATGCACCCTGGGGTTCGTCAATGGTGGAAATCACTCCGGGGACCCAAAACGGTGATTAATAGCCCATGAAACAGGCCAAAATCGGCCAAAACTGCGAGTGTTGATGACCGGCACGTAAATGCACCCTGGGGTTCGTCAATGGTGGAAATCACTCTGGGGACCCAAAACGGTGATTAATAGCCCATGAAACAGGCCAAAATCGGCCAACACTGCGAGTGTTGAGGACCGGCACATAAATGCACCCTGGGGTTCGTCAATGGTGGAAATCACTCCGGGGACCCAAAACGGTGATTAATAGCCCATGTAACTATGATTAATAACCCATGAAACAGGCCAGAATCGGCCAAAATTGCGAGTGTTGATGACCGGCACGTAAATGCACCCTGGGGTTCGTCAATGGTGGAAATCACTCCGGGGACCCAAAACGGTGATTAATAGCCCATGAAACAACCCAGAATCGGCCAAAACTGTGAGTGTTGATGACCGGCACGTAAATGCACCCTGGGGTTCGTCAATGGTGGAAATCACTCCGGGGACCCAAAACGGTGATTAATAGCCCATGTAACGGTGATTAATAGCCCATGAAACAGGCCAGAATTGGCCAAAAGTGCGAGTGTTGATAACCGGCACGTAAATACACCCTGGGTTCTTCAATGATGGAAATCACTCTGGGGATCCAAAACGATGATTAATAGCCCATGTAACTGTGATTAATAGCCCATGAAACAGGCCAGAATCGGCCAAAATTGCGAGTTTTGATGACCGGCACGTAAATGCACCCTGGGGTTCGTCAATGGTGGAAATCACTCCGGGGACCCAAAACGGTGATTAATAGCCCATGAAACAGGCCAGAATCGGCCAAAACTGCGAGTGTTGATGACCGGCACGTAAATGCACCCTGGGTTCGTCAATGGTGGAAATCACTCCGGGGACCCAAAACGGTGATTAATAGCCCATGAAACAGGCCATAATCGGCCAAAATTGTGAGTTTTGATGACCGGCACGTAAATGCACCCTGGGGTTCGTCAATGGTGGAAATCACTCCGGGGACCCAAAACGGTGATTAATAGCCCATGTAACTATGATTAATAGCGCATGAAACAGGCCAGAATCGGCCAAAACTGCGAGTGTTGATGACCGGCACGTAAATGCACCCTGGGGTTCGTCAATGGTGGAAATCACTCCGGGGACCCAAAACGGTGATTAATAGCCCATGTAACGGTGATTAATAGCCCATGAAACAGGCCAAAATCGGCCAACACTGCGAGTGTTGAGGACCGGCACATAAATGCACCCTGGGGTTCGTCAATGGTGGAAATCACTCCGGGGACCCAAAACGGTGATTAATAGCCCATGAAACAGGCCAAAATCGGCCAAAACTGCGAGTGTTGATGACCGGCACGTAAATGCACCCTGGGGTTCGTCAATGGTGGAAATCACTCTGGGGACCCAAAACGGTGATTAATAGCCCATGAAACAGGCCAAAATCGGCCAACACTGCGAGTGTTGAGGACCGGCACATAAATGCACCCTGGGGTTCGTCAATGGTGGAAATCACTCCGGGGACCCAAAACGGTGATTAATAGCCCATGAAACAGGCCAGAATCGGCCAAAACTGCGAGTGTTGATGACCGGCACGTAAATGCACCCTGGGTTCGTCAATGGTGGAAATCACTCCGGGGACCCAAAACGGTGATTAATAGCCCATGAAACAGGCCATAATCGGCCAAAATTGTGAGTTTTGATGACCGACACGTAAATGCACCCTGGGGTTCGTCATTGGTGGAAATCACTCCGGGGACCCAAAACGGTGATTAATAGCCCATGTAACGGTGATTAATAGCCCACGAAACAGGCCAGAATCGGCCAAAACTGCGAGTGTTGATGACCGGCATGTAAATGCACCCTGGGTTCGTCAATGGTGGAAATCACTCCGGGGATCCAAAATGGTGATTAATAGCCCATGTAACTATGATTAATAGCGCATGAAACAGGCCAGAATCGGCCAAAACTGCGAGTGTTGATGACCGGCACGTAAATGCACCCTGGGGTTCGTCAATGGTGGAAATCACTCCGGGGACCCAAAACGGTGATTAATAGCCCATGTAACGGTGATTAATAGCCCATGAAACAGGCCAAAATCGGCCAACACTGCGAGTGTTGAGGACCGGCACATAAATGCACCCTGGGGTTCGTCAATGGTGGAAATCACTCCGGGGACCCAAAACGGTGATTAATAGCCCATGAAACAGGCCAGAATCGGCCAAAACTGCGAGTGTTGATGACCGGCACGTAAATGCACCCTGGGTTCGTCAATGGTGGAAATCACTCCGGGGACCCAAAACGGTGATTAATAGCCCATGAAACAGGCCATAATCGGCCAAAATTGTGAGTTTTGATGACCGGCACGTAAATGCACCCTGGGGTTCGTCAATGGTGGAAATCACTCCGGGGACCCAAAACGGTGATTAATAGCCCATGTAACTATGATTAATAGCGCATGAAACAGGCCAGAATCGGCCAAAACTGCGAGTGTTGATGACCGGCACGTAAATGCACCCTGGGGTTCGTCAATGGTGGAAATCACTCCGGGGACCCAAAACGGTGATTAATAGCCCATGTAACGGTGATTAATAGCCCATGAAACAGGCCAAAATTGGCCAACACTGCGAGTGTTGAGGACCGGCACATAAATGCACCCTGGGGTTCGTCAATGGTGGAAATCACTCCGGGGACCCAAAACGGTGATTAATAGCCCATGAAACAGGCCAAAATCGGCCAAAACTGCGAGTGTTGATGACCGGCACGTAAATGCACCCTGGGGTTCGTCAATGGTGGAAATCACTCCGGGGACCCAAAACGGTGATTAATAGCCCATGAAACAGGCCAGAATCGGCCAAAACTGCGAGTGTTGATGACCGGCACGTAAATGCACCCTGGGGTTCGTCAATGGTGGAAATCACTCCGGGGACCCAAAACGGTGATTAATAGCCCATGTAACGGTGATTAATAGCCCATGAAACAGGCCAAAATCGGCCAACACTGCGAGTGTTGAGGACCGGCACATAAATGCACCCTGGGGTTCGTCAATGGTGGAAATCACTCCGGGGACCCAAAACGGTGATTAATAGCCCATGAAACAGGCCAAAATCGGCCAAAACTGCGAGTGTTGATGACCGGCACGTAAATGCACCCTGGGGTTCGTCAATGGTGGAAATCACTCTGGGGACCCAAAACGGTGATTAATAGCCCATGAAACAGGCCAAAATCGGCCAACACTGCGAGTGTTGAGGACCGGCACATAAATGCACCCTGGGGTTCGTCAATGGTGGAAATCACTCCGGGGACCCAAAACGGTGATTAATAGCCCATGAAACAGGCCAGAATCGGCCAAAACTGCGAGTGTTGATGACCGGCACGTAAATGCACCCTGGGTTCGTCAATGGTGGAAATCACTCCGGGGACCCAAAACGGTGATTAATAGCCCATGAAACAGGCCATAATCGGCCAAAATTGTGAGTTTTGATGACCGACACGTAAATGCACCCTGGGGTTCGTCATTGGTGGAAATCACTCCGGGGACCCAAAACGGTGATTAATAGCCCATGTAACGGTGATTAATAGCCCACGAAACAGGCCAGAATCGGCCAAAACTGCGAGTGTTGATGACCGGCATGTAAATGCACCCTGGGTTCGTCAATGGTGGAAATCACTCCGGGGATCCAAAATGGTGATTAATAGCCCATGTAACTATGATTAATAGCGCATGAAACAGGCCAGAATCGGCCAAAACTGCGAGTGTTGATGACCGGCACGTAAATGCACCCTGGGGTTCGTCAATGGTGGAAATCACTCCGGGGACCCAAAACGGTGATTAATAGCCCATGTAACGGTGATTAATAGCCCATGAAACAGGCCAAAATCGGCCAACACTGCGAGTGTTGAGGACCGGCACATAAATGCACCCTGGGGTTCGTCAATGGTGGAAATCACTCCGGGGACCCAAAACGGTGATTAATAGCCCATGAAACAGGCCAGAATCGGCCAAAACTGCGAGTGTTGATGACCGGCACGTAAATGCACCCTGGGTTCGTCAATGGTGGAAATCACTCCGGGGACCCAAAACGGTGATTAATAGCCCATGAAACAGGCCATAATCGGCCAAAATTGTGAGTTTTGATGACCGGCACGTAAATGCACCCTGGGGTTCGTCAATGGTGGAAATCACTCCGGGGACCCAAAACGGTGATTAATAGCCCATGTAACTATGATTAATAGCGCATGAAACAGGCCAGAATCGGCCAAAACTGCGAGTGTTGATGACCGGCACGTAAATGCACCCTGGGGTTCGTCAATGGTGGAAATCACTCCGGGGACCCAAAACGGTGATTAATAGCCCATGTAACGGTGATTAATAGCCCATGAAACAGGCCAAAATCGGCCAACACTGCGAGTGTTGAGGACCGGCACATAAATGCACCCTGGGGTTCGTCAATGGTGGAAATCACTCCGGGGACCCAAAACGGTGATTAATAGCCCATGAAACAGGCCAAAATCGGCCAAAACTGCGAGTGTTGATGACCGGCACGTAAATGCACCCTGGGGTTCGTCAATGGTGGAAATCACTCTGGGGACCCAAAACGGTGATTAATAGCCCATGAAACAGGCCAAAATCGGCCAACACTGCGAGTGTTGAGGACCGGCACATAAATGCACCCTGGGGTTCGTCAATGGTGGAAATCACTCCGGGGACCCAAAACGGTGATTAATAGCCCATGAAACAGGCCAGAATCGGCCAAAACTGCGAGTGTTGATGACCGGCACGTAAATGCACCCTGGGTTCGTCAATGGTGGAAATCACTCCGGGGACCCAAAACGGTGATTAATAGCCCATGAAACAGGCCATAATCGGCCAAAATTGTGAGTTTTGATGACCGACACGTAAATGCACCCTGGGGTTCGTCATTGGTGGAAATCACTCCGGGGACCCAAAACGGTGATTAATAGCCCATGTAACGGTGATTAATAGCCCACGAAACAGGCCAGAATCGGCCAAAACTGCGAGTGTTGATGACCGGCATGTAAATGCACCCTGGGTTCGTCAATGGTGGAAATCACTCCGGGGATCCAAAATGGTGATTAATAGCCCATGTAACTATGATTAATAGCGCATGAAACAGGCCAGAATCGGCCAAAACTGCGAGTGTTGATGACCGGCACGTAAATGCACCCTGGGGTTCGTCAATGGTGGAAATCACTCCGGGGACCCAAAACGGTGATTAATAGCCCATGTAACGGTGATTAATAGCCCATGAAACAGGCCAAAATCGGCCAACACTGCGAGTGTTGAGGACCGGCACATAAATGCACCCTGGGGTTCGTCAATGGTGGAAATCACTCCGGGGACCCAAAACGGTGATTAATAGCCCATGAAACAGGCCAGAATCGGCCAAAACTGCGAGTGTTGATGACCGGCACGTAAATGCACCCTGGGTTCGTCAATGGTGGAAATCACTCCGGGGACCCAAAACGGTGATTAATAGCCCATGAAACAGGCCATAATCGGCCAAAATTGTGAGTTTTGATGACCGGCACGTAAATGCACCCTGGGGTTCGTCAATGGTGGAAATCACTCCGGGGACCCAAAACGGTGATTAATAGCCCATGTAACTATGATTAATAGCGCATGAAACAGGCCAGAATCGGCCAAAACTGCGAGTGTTGATGACCGGCACGTAAATGCACCCTGGGGTTCGTCAATGGTGGAAATCACTCCGGGGACCCAAAACGGTGATTAATAGCCCATGTAACGGTGATTAATAGCCCATGAAACAGGCCAAAATCGGCCAACACTGCGAGTGTTGAGGACCGGCACATAAATGCACCCTGGGGTTCGTCAATGGTGGAAATCACTCCGGGGACCCAAAACGGTGATTAATAGCCCATGAAACAGGCCAAAATCGGCCAAAACTGCGAGTGTTGATGACCGGCACGTAAATGCACCCTGGGGTTCGTCAATGGTGGAAATCACTCTGGGGACCCAAAACGGTGATTAATAGCCCATGAAACAGGCCAAAATCGGCCAACACTGCGAGTGTTGAGGACCGGCACATAAATGCACCCTGGGGTTCGTCAATGGTGGAAATCACTCCGGGGACCCAAAACGGTGATTAATAGCCCATGAAACAGGCCAGAATCGGCCAAAACTGCGAGTGTTGATGACCGGCACGTAAATGCACCCTGGGTTCGTCAATGGTGGAAATCACTCCGGGGACCCAAAACGGTGATTAATAGCCCATGAAACAGGCCATAATCGGCCAAAATTGTGAGTTTTGATGACCGACACGTAAATGCACCCTGGGGTTCGTCATTGGTGGAAATCACTCCGGGGACCCAAAACGGTGATTAATAGCCCATGTAACGGTGATTAATAGCCCACGAAACAGGCCAGAATCGGCCAAAACTGCGAGTGTTGATGACCGGCATGTAAATGCACCCTGGGTTCGTCAATGGTGGAAATCACTCCGGGGATCCAAAATGGTGATTAATAGCCCATGTAACTATGATTAATAGCGCATGAAACAGGCCAGAATCGGCCAAAACTGCGAGTGTTGATGACCGGCACGTAAATGCACCCTGGGGTTCGTCAATGGTGGAAATCACTCCGGGGACCCAAAACGGTGATTAATAGCCCATGTAACGGTGATTAATAGCCCATGAAACAGGCCAAAATCGGCCAACACTGCGAGTGTTGAGGACCGGCACATAAATGCACCCTGGGGTTCGTAAATGGTGGAAATCACTCCGGGGACCCAAAACGGTGATTAATAGCCCATGAAACAGGCCAGAATCGGCCAAAACTGCGAGTGTTGATGACCGGCACGTAAATGCACCCTGGGTTCGTCAATGGTGGAAATCACTCCGGGGACCCAAAACGGTGATTAATAGCCCATGAAACAGGCCATAATCGGCCAAAATTGTGAGTTTTGATGACCGACACGTAAATGCACCCTGGGGTTCGTCATTGGTGGAAATCACTCCGGGGACCCAAAACGGTGATTAATAGCCCATGTAACGGTGATTAATAGCCCACGAAACAGGCCAGAATCGGCCAAAACTGCGAGTGTTGATGACCGGCATGTAAATGCACCCTGGGTTCGTCAATGGTGGAAATCACTCCGGGGATCCAAAATGGTGATTAATAGCCCATGTAACTATGATTAATAGCGCATGAAACAGGCCAGAATCGGCCAAAACTGCGAGTGTTGATGACCGGCACGTAAATGCACCCTGGGGTTCGTCAATGGTGGAAATCACTCCGGGGACCCAAAACGGTGATTAATAGCCCATGTAACGGTGATTAATAGCCCATGAAACAGGCCAAAATCGGCCAACACTGCGAGTGTTGAGGACCGGCACATAAATGCACCCTGGGGTTCGTCAATGGTGGAAATCACTCCGGGGACCCAAAACGGTGATTAATAGCCCATGAAACAGGCCAAAATCGGCCAAAACTGCGAGTGTTGATGACCGGCACGTAAATGCACCCTGGGGTTCGTCAATGGTGGAAATCACTCTGGGGACCCAAAACGGTGATTAATAGCCCATGAAACAGGCCAAAATCGGCCAACACTGCGAGTGTTGAGGACCGGCACATAAATGCACCCTGGGGTTCGTCAATGGTGGAAATCACTCCGGGGACCCAAAACGGTGATTAATAGCCCATGAAACAGGCCAGAATCGGCCAAAACTGCGAGTGTTGATGACCGGCACGTAAATGCACCCTGGGTTCGTCAATGGTGGAAATCACTCCGGGGACCCAAAACGGTGATTAATAGCCCATGAAACAGGCCATAATCGGCCAAAATTGTGAGTTTTGATGACCGGCACGTAAATGCACCCTGGGGTTCGTCAATGGTGGAAATCACTCCGGGGACCCAAAACGGTGATTAATAGCCCATGAAACAACCCAGAATCGGCCAAAACTGCGAGTGTTGATGACCGGCACATAAATGCACCCTTGGGTTCGTCAATGGTGGAAATCACTCCGGGGACCCAAAACGGTGATTAATAGCCATGAAACAGGCCAGAATCGGCCAAAACTGCGAGTGTTGATAACCGGCACGTAAATACACCCTGGGTTCTTCAATGATGGAAATCACTCTGGGGATCCAAAACGATGATTAATAGCCCATGTAACTGTGATTAATAGCCCATGAAACAGGCCAGAATCGGCCAAAATTGCGAGTTTTGATGACCGGCACGTAAATGCACCCTGGGGTTCGTCAATGGTGGAAATCACTCCGGGGACCCAAAACGGTGATTAATAGCCCATGAAACAGGCCAGAATCGGCCAAAACTGCGAGTGTTGATGACCGGCACGTAAATGCACCCTGGGTTCGTCAATGGTGGAAATCACTCCGGGGACCCAAAACGGTGATTAATAGCCCATGAAACAGGCCATAATCGGCCAAAATTGCGAGTTTTGATGACCGGCACGTAAATGCACCCTGGGGTTCGTCAATGGTGGAAATCACTCCGGGGACCCAAAACGGTGATTAATAGCCCATGAAACAGGCCAGAATCGGCCAAAACTGCGAGTGTTGATGACCGGCACGTAAATGCACCCTGGGGTTCGTCAATGATGGAAATCACTCCGAGGATCCAAAACGGTGATTAATAGCCCATGTAACTGTGATTAATAGCCCATGAAACAGGCCAGAATCGGCCAAAACTGCAAGTGTTGATGACCGGCACGTAAATGCACCCTGGGGTTCGTCAATGGAGGAAATCACTCTGGGGACCCAAAACGGTGATTAATAGCCCATGAAACAGGCCAAAATCTGCCAAAACTGCGAGTATTGATGACCGACACGTAAATGCACCCTGGGGTTCGTCAATGGTGGAAATCACTCCGGGGACCCAAAACGGTGATTAATAGCCCATGTAACGGTGATTAATAGCCCATGAAACAGGCCAAAATCGGCCAAAAGTGCGAGGACTGATGACCGTCACGTAAATGCACCCTGGGGTTCGTCAATTGTGGAAATCACTTCGGGGACCCAAAACGGTGATTAATTGCCCATGAAACAACCCAGAATCGGCCAAAACTGTGAGTGTTGATGACCGGCACGTTAATGCACCCTGGGGTTCGTCAATGGTGGAAATCACTCCGGGGACCCAAAACGGTGATTAATAGCCCATGTAACGGTGATTAATAGCCCATGAAACAGGCCAAAATCGGCCAACACTGCGAGTGTTGAGGACCGGCACATAAATGCACCCTGGGGTTCGTCAATGGTGGAAATCACTCCGGGGACCCAAAACGGTGATTAATAGCCCATGAAACAAGCCAAAATCGGCCAAAACTGCGAGTGTTGATGACCGGCACGTAAATGCACCCTGGGGTTCGTCAATGGTGGAAATCACTCTGGGGACCCAAAACGGTGATTAATAGCCCATGAAACAGGCCAGAATAGGCCAAAAGTGCGAGGACTGATGACCGTCACGTAAATGCACCCTGGGGTTCGTCAATTGTGGAAATCACTTCGGGGACCCAAAACGGTGATTAATAGCCCATGAAACAGGTCATAATCGGCCAAAACTGCGAGTGTTGATGACCGGCACGTAAATGCACCCTGGGGTTCGTCAATGGTGGAAATCACTCCGGGGACCCAAAACGGTGATTAATAGCCCATGTAACTATGATTAATAACCCATGAAACAGGCCAGAATCGGCCAAAATTGCGAGTGTTGATGACCGGCACGTAAATGCACCCTGGGGTTCGTCAATGGTGGAAATCACTCCGGGGACCCAAAACGGTGATTAATAGCCCATGAAACAACCCAGAATCGGCCAAAACTGCGAGTGTTGATAACCGGCACGTAAATACACCCTGGGTTCTTCAATGATGGAAATCACTCTGGGGATCCAAAACGATGATTAATAGCCCATGTAACTGTGATTAATAGCCCATGAAACAGGCCAGAATCGGCCAAAATTGCGAGTTTTGATGACCGGCACGTAAATGCACCCTGGGGTTCGTCAATGGTGGAAATCACTCCGGGGACCCAAAACGGTGATTAATAGCCCATGAAACAGGCCAGAATCGGCCAAAACTGCGAGTGTTGATGACCGGCACGTAAATGCACCCTGGGTTCGTCAATGGTGGAAATCACTCCGGGGACCCAAAACGGTGATTAATAGCCCATGAAACAGGCCATAATCGGCCAAAATTGCGAGTTTTGATGACCGGCACGTAAATGCACCCTGGGGTTCGTCAATGGTGGAAATCACTCCGGGGACCCAAAACGGTGATTAATAGCCCATGAAACAGGCCAGAATCGGCCAAAACTGCGAGTGTTGATGACCGGCACGTAAATGCACCCTGGGGTTCGTCAATGATGGAAATCACTCCGAGGATCCAAAACGGTGATTAATAGCCCATGAAACAGGCCAGAATTGGCCAAAAGTGCGAGGACTGATGACCGTCACGTAAATGCACCCTGGGGTTCGTCAATTGTGAAAATCACTCCGGGGACCCAAAACGGTGATTAATAGCCCATGAAACAACCCAGAATCGGCCAAAACTGCGAGTGTTGATGACCGGCACGTAAATGCACCCTGGGTTCGTCAATGGTGGAAATCACTCCGGGGACCCAAAACGGTGATTAATAGCCCATGAAACAGGCCATAATCGGCCAAAATTGCGAGTTTTGATGACCGGCACGTAAATGCACCCTGGGGTTCGTCAATGGTGGAAATCACTCCGGGGACCCAAAACGGTGATTAATAGCCCATGAAACAGGCCAGAATCGGCCAAAACTGCGAGTGTTGATGACCGGCACGTAAATGCACCCTGGGGTTCGTCAATGATGGAAATCACTCCGAGGATCCAAAACGGTGATTAATAGCCCATGAAACAGGCCAGAATTGGCCAAAAGTGCGAGGACTGATGACCGTCACGTAAATGCACCCTGGGGTTCGTCAATTGTGAAAATCACTCCGGGGACCCAAAACGGTGATTAATAGCCCATGAAACAACCCAGAATCGGCCAAAACTGCGAGTGTTGATGACCGACACGTAAATGCACCCTGGGGTTCGTCATTGGTGGAAATCACTCCGGGGACCCAAAACGGTGATTAATAGCCCATGTAACGGTGATTAATAGCCCACGAAACAGGCCAGAATCGGCCAAAACTGCGAGTGTTGATGACCGGCATGTAAATGCACCCTGGGTTCGTCAATGGTGGAAATCACTCCGGGGATCCAAAATGGTGATTAATAGCCCATGTAACTATGATTAATAGCGCATGAAACAGGCCAGAATCGGCCAAAACTGCGAGTGTTGATGACCGGCACGTAAATGCACCCTGGGGTTCGTCAATGGTGGAAATCACTCCGGGGACCCAAAACGGTGATTAATAGCCCATGTAACGGTGATTAATAGCCCATGAAACAGGCCAAAATCGGCCAACACTGCGAGTGTTGAGGACCGGCACATAAATGCACCCTGGGGTTCGTCAATGGTGGAAATCACTCCGGGGACCCAAAACGGTGATTAATAGCCCATGAAACAGGCCAAAATCGGCCAAAACTGCGAGTGTTGATGACCGGCACGTAAATGCACCCTGGGGTTCGTCAATGGTGGAAATCACTCTGGGGACCCAAAACGGTGATTAATAGCCCATGAAACAGGCCAAAATCGGCCAACACTGCGAGTGTTGAGGACCGGCACATAAATGCACCCTGGGGTTCGTCAATGGTGGAAATCACTCCGGGGACCCAAAACGGTGATTAATAGCCCATGAAACAGGCCAGAATCGGCCAAAACTGCGAGTGTTGATGACCGGCACGTAAATGCACCCTGGGTTCGTCAATGGTGGAAATCACTCCGGGGACCCAAAACGGTGATTAATAGCCCATGAAACAGGCCATAATCGGCCAAAATTGTGAGTTTTGATGACCGGCACGTAAATGCACCCTGGGGTTCGTCAATGGTGGAAATCACTCCGGGGACCCAAAACGGTGATTAATAGCCCATGAAACAACCCAGAATCGGCCAAAACTGCGAGTGTTGATGACCGGCACATAAATGCACCCTTGGGTTCGTCAATGGTGGAAATCACTCCGGGGACCCAAAACGGTGATTAATAGCCATGAAACAGGCCAGAATCGGCCAAAACTGCGAGTGTTGATAACCGGCACGTAAATACACCCTGGGTTCTTCAATGATGGAAATCACTCTGGGGATCCAAAACGATGATTAATAGCCCATGTAACTGTGATTAATAGCCCATGAAACAGGCCAGAATCGGCCAAAATTGCGAGTTTTGATGACCGGCACGTAAATGCACCCTGGGGTTCGTCAATGGTGGAAATCACTCCGGGGACCCAAAACGGTGATTAATAGCCCATGAAACAGGCCAGAATCGGCCAAAACTGCGAGTGTTGATGACCGGCACGTAAATGCACCCTGGGTTCGTCAATGGTGGAAATCACTCCGGGGACCCAAAACGGTGATTAATAGCCCATGAAACAGGCCATAATCGGCCAAAATTGCGAGTTTTGATGACCGGCACGTAAATGCACCCTGGGGTTCGTCAATGGTGGAAATCACTCCGGGGACCCAAAACGGTGATTAATAGCCCATGAAACAGGCCAGAATCGGCCAAAACTGCGAGTGTTGATGACCGGCACGTAAATGCACCCTGGGGTTCGTCAATGATGGAAATCACTCCGAGGATCCAAAACGGTGATTAATAGCCCATGTAACTGTGATTAATAGCCCATGAAACAGGCCAGAATCGGCCAAAACTGCAAGTGTTGATGACCGGCACGTAAATGCACCCTGGGGTTCGTCAATGGAGGAAATCACTCTGGGGACCCAAAACGGTGATTAATAGCCCATGAAACAGGCCAAAATCTGCCAAAACTGCGAGTATTGATGACCGGCACGTAAATGCACCCTGGGGTTCGTCAATGGTGGAAATCACTCCGGGGACCCAAAACGGTGATTAATAGCCCATGTAACGGTGATTAATAGCCCATGAAACAGGCCAAAATCGGCCAAAAGTGCGAGGACTGATGACCGTCACGTAAATGCACCCTGGGGTTCGTCAATTGTGGAAATCACTTCGGGGACCCAAAACGGTGATTAATTGCCCATGAAACAACCCAGAATCGGCCAAAACTGTGAGTGTTGATGACCGGCACGTTAATGCACCCTGGGGTTCGTCAATGGTGGAAATCACTCCGGGGACCCAAAACGGTGATTAATAGCCCATGTAACGGTGATTAATAGCCCATGAAACAGGCCAAAATCGGCCAACACTGCGAGTGTTGAGGACCGGCACATAAATGCACCCTGGGGTTCGTCAATGGTGGAAATCACTCCGGGGACCCAAAACGGTGATTAATAGCCCATGAAACAAGCCAAAATCGGCCAAAACTGCGAGTGTTGATGACCGGCACGTAAATGCACCCTGGGGTTCGTCAATGGTGGAAATCACTCTGGGGACCCAAAACGGTGATTAATAGCCCATGAAACAGGCCAGAATAGGCCAAAAGTGCGAGGACTGATGACCGTCACGTAAATGCACCCTGGGGTTCGTCAATTGTGGAAATCACTTCGGGGACCCAAAACGGTGATTAATAGCCCATGAAACAGGTCATAATCGGCCAAAACTGCGAGTGTTGATGACCGGCACGTAAATGCACCCTGGGGTTCGTCAATGGTGGAAATCACTCCGGGGAACCAAAACGGTGATTAATAGCCCATGTAACTATGATTAATAACCCATGAAACAGGCCAGAATCGGCCAAAATTGCGAGTGTTGATGACCGGCACGTAAATGCACCCTGGGGTTCGTCAATGGTGGAAATCACTCCGGGGACCCAAAACGGTGATTAATAGCCCATGAAACAACCCAGAATCGGCCAAAACTGCGAGTGTTGATAACCGGCACGTAAATACACCCTGGGTTCTTCAATGATGGAAATCACTCTGGGGATCCAAAACGATGATTAATAGCCCATGTAACTGTGATTAATAGCCCATGAAACAGGCCAGAATCGGCCAAAATTGCGAGTTTTGATGACCGGCACGTAAATGCACCCTGGGGTTCGTCAATGGTGGAAATCACTCCGGGGACCCAAAACGGTGATTAATAGCCCATGAAACAGGCCAGAATCGGCCAAAACTGCGAGTGTTGATGACCGGCACGTAAATGCACCCTGGGTTCGTCAATGGTGGAAATCACTCCGGGGACCCAAAACGGTGATTAATAGCCCATGAAACAGGCCATAATCGGCCAAAATTGTGAGTTTTGATGACCGGCACGTAAATGCACCCTGGGGTTCGTCAATGGTGGAAATCACTCCGGGGACCCAAAACGGTGATTAATAGCCCATGAAACAACCCAGAATCGGCCAAAACTGCGAGTGTTGATGACCGGCACATAAATGCACCCTGGGGTTCGTCAATGGTGGAAATCACTCCGGGGACCCAAAACGGTGATTAATAGCCATGAAACAGGCCAGAATCGGCCAAAACTGCGAGTGTTGATGACCGGCACGTAAATGCACCCTGGGGTTCGTCAATGGTGGAAATCACTCTGGGGACCCAAAACGGTGATTAATAGCCCATGAAACAGGCCAGAATCGGCCAAAACTGCGAGTGTTGATGACCGGCACGTAAATGCACCCTGGGGTTCGTCAATCGTGGAAATCACTCCGGGGACACAAAACGGTGATTAATAGCCCATGTAACGGTGATTAATAGCCCATGAAACAAGCCAGAATCGGCCAAAAGTGCGAGGACTGATGACCGTCACGTAAATGCACCCTGGGGTTCGTCAATTGTGGAAATCACTCCGGGGACCCAAAACGGTGATTAATAGCCCATGAAACAACCCAGAATCGGCCAAAACTGTGAGTGTTGATGACCGGCACGTAAATGCACCCTGGGGTTCGTCAATGGTGGAAATCACTCCGGGGACCCAAAACGGTGATTAATAGCCCATGTAACGGTGATTAATAGCCCATGAAACAGGCCAGAATTGGCCAAAAGTGCGAGGACTGATGACCGTCACGTAAATGCACCCTGGGGTTCGTCAATTGTGAAAATCACTCCGGGGACCCAAAACGGTGATTAATAGCCCATGAAACAACCCAGAATCGGCCAAAACTGCGAGTGTTGATGACCGACACGTAAATGCACCCTGGGGTTCGTCATTGGTGGAAATCACTCCGGGGACCCAAAACGGTGATTAATAGCCCATGTAACGGTGATTAATAGCCCACGAAACAGGCCAGAATCGGCCAAAACTGCGAGTGTTGATGACCGGCATGTAAATGCACCCTGGGTTCGTCAATGGTGGAAATCACTCCGGGGATCCAAAATGGTGATTAATAGCCCATGTAACTATGATTAATAGCGCATGAAACAGGCCAGAATCGGCCAAAACTGCGAGTGTTGATGACCGGCACGTAAATGCACCCTGGGGTTCGTCAATGGTGGAAATCACTCCGGGGACCCAAAACGGTGATTAATAGCCCATGTAACGGTGATTAATAGCCCATGAAACAGGCCAAAATCGGCCAACACTGCGAGTGTTGAGGACCGGCACATAAATGCACCCTGGGGTTCGTCAATGGTGGAAATCACTCCGGGGACCCAAAACGGTGATTAATAGCCCATGAAACAGGCCAAAATCGGCCAAAACTGCGAGTGTTGATGACCGGCACGTAAATGCACCCTGGGGTTCGTCAATGGTGGAAATCACTCTGGGGACCCAAAACGGTGATTAATAGCCCATGAAACAGGCCAAAATCGGCCAACACTGCGAGTGTTGAGGACCGGCACATAAATGCACCCTGGGGTTCGTCAATGGTGGAAATCACTCCGGGGACCCAAAACGGTGATTAATAGCCCATGAAACAGGCCAGAATCGGCCAAAACTGCGAGTGTTGATGACCGGCACGTAAATGCACCCTGGGTTCGTCAATGGTGGAAATCACTCCGGGGACCCAAAACGGTGATTAATAGCCCATGAAACAGGCCATAATCGGCCAAAATTGTGAGTTTTGATGACCGGCACGTAAATGCACCCTGGGGTTCGTCAATGGTGGAAATCACTCCGGGGACCCAAAACGGTGATTAATAGCCCATGAAACAACCCAGAATCGGCCAAAACTGCGAGTGTTGATGACCGGCACATAAATGCACCCTGGGGTTCGTCAATGGTGGAAATCACTCCGGGGACCCAAAACGGTGATTAATAGCCATGAAACAGGCCAGAATCGGCCAAAACTGCGAGTGTTGATGACCGGCACGTAAATGCACCCTGGGGTTCGTCAATGGTGGAAATCACTCTGGGGACCCAAAACGGTGATTAATAGCCCATGAAACAGGCCAGAATCGGCCAAAACTGCGAGTGTTGATGACCGGCACGTAAATGCACCCTGGGGTTCGTCAATCGTGGAAATCACTCCGGGGACCCAAAACGGTGATTAATAGCCCATGTAACGGTGATTAATAGCCCATGAAACAAGCCAGAATCGGCCAAAAGTGCGAGGACTGATGACCGTCACGTAAATGCACCCTGGGGTTCGTCAATTGTGGAAATCACTCCGGGGACCCAAAACGGTGATTAATAGCCCATGAAACAACCCAGAATCGGCCAAAACTGTGAGTGTTGATGACCGGCACGTAAATGCACCCTGGGGTTCGTCAATGGTGGAAATCACTCCGGGGACCCAAAACGGTGATTAATAGCCCATGAAACAGGCCAGAATCGGCCAAAACTGCGAGTGTTGATGACCGGCACGTAAATGCACCCTGGGTTCGTCAATGGTGGAAATCACTCCGGGGACCCAAAACGGTGATTAATAGCCCATGAAACAGGCCATAATCGGCCAAAATTGTGAGTTTTGATGACCGGCACGTAAATGCACCCTGGGGTTCGTCAATGGTGGAAATCACTCCGGGGACCCAAAACGGTGATTAATAGCCCATGAAACAACCCAGAATCGGCCAAAACTGCGAGTGTTGATGACCGGCACATAAATGCACCCTGGGGTTCGTCAATGGTGGAAATCACTCCGGGGACCCAAAACGGTGATTAATAGCCATGAAACAGGCCAGAATCGGCCAAAACTGCGAGTGTTGATGACCGGCACGTAAATGCACCCTGGGGTTCGTCAATGGTGGAAATCACTCTGGGGACCCAAAACGGTGATTAATAGCCCATGAAACAGGCCAGAATCGGCCAAAACTGCGAGTGTTGATGACCGGCACGTAAATGCACCCTGGGGTTCGTCAATCGTGGAAATCACTCCGGGGACCCAAAACGGTGATTAATAGCCCATGTAACGGTGATTAATAGCCCATGAAACAAGCCAGAATCGGCCAAAAGTGCGAGGACTGATGACCGTCACGTAAATGCACCCTGGGGTTCGTCAATTGTGGAAATCACTCCGGGGACCCAAAACGGTGATTAATAGCCCATGAAACAACCCAGAATCGGCCAAAACTGTGAGTGTTGATGACCGGCACGTAAATGCACCCTGGGGTTCGTCAATGGTGGAAATCACTCCGGGGACCCAAAACGGTGATTAATAGCCCATGTAACGGTGATTAATAGCCCATGAAACAGGCCAGAATTGGCCAAAAGTGCGAGGACTGATGACCGTCACGTAAATGCACCTTGGGGTTCGTCAATTGTGAAAATCACTCCGGGGACCCAAAACGGTGATTAATAGCCCATGAAACAACCCAGAATCGGCCAAAACTGCGAGTGTTGATGACCGACACGTAAATGCACCCTGGGGTTCGTCATTGGTGGAAATTACTCCGGGGACCCAAAACGGTGATTAATAGCCCATGTAACGGTGATTAATAGCGCATGAAACAGGCCAGAATCGGCCAAAACTGCGAGTGTTGATGACCGGCACGTAAATGCACCCTGGGGTTCGTCAATGGTGGAAATCACTCCGGGGACCCAAAACGGTGATTAATAGCCCATGTAACGGTGATTAATAGCCCATGAAACAGGCCAAAATCGGCCAACACTGCGAGTGTTGAGGACCGGCACATAAATGCACCCTGGGGTTCGTCAATGGTGGAAATCACTCCGGGGACCCAAAACGGTGATTAATAGCCCATGAAACAGGCCAAAATCGGCCAAAACTGCGAGTGTTGATGACCGGCACGTAAATGCACCCTGGGGTTCGTCAATGGTGGAAATCACTCTGGGGACCTAAAACGGTGATTAATAGCCCATGTAACTATGATTAATAACCCATGAAACAGGCCAGAATCGGCCAAAATTGCGAGTGTTGATGACCGGCACGTAAATGCACCCTGGGGTTCGTCAATGGTGGAAATCACTCCGGGGACCCAAAACGGTGATTAATAGCCCATGAAACAACCCAGAATCGGCCAAAACTGCGAGTGTTGATAACCGGCACGTAAATACACCCTGGGTTCTTCAATGATGGAAATCACTCTGGGGATCCAAAACGATGATTAATAGCCCATGTAACTGTGATTAATAGCCCATGAAACAGGCCAGAATCGGCCAAAATTGCGAGTTTTGATGACCGGCACGTAAATGCACCCTGGGGTTCGTCAATGGTGGAAATCACTCCGGGGACCCAAAACGGTGATTAATAGCCCATGAAACAGGCCAGAATCGGCCAAAACTGCGAGTGTTGATGACCGGCACGTAAATGCACCCTGGGTTCGTCAATGGTGGAAATCACTCCGGGGACCCAAAACGGTGATTAATAGCCCATGAAACAGGCCATAATCGGCCAAAATTGCGAGTTTTGATGACCGGCACGTAAATGCACCCTGGGGTTCGTCAATGGTGGAAATCACTCCGGGGACCCAAAACGGTGATTAATAGCCCATGAAACAGGCCAGAATCGGCCAAAACTGCGAGTGTTGATGACCGGCACGTAAATGCACCCTGGGGTTCGTCAATGATGGAAATCACTCCGAGGATCCAAAACGGTGATTAATAGCCCATGTAACTGTGATTAATAGCCCATGAAACAGGCCAGAATCGGCCAAAACTGCGAGTGTTGATGACCGGCACGTAAATGCACCCTGGGGTTCGTCAATGGAGGAAATCACTCCGGGGACCCAAAACGGTGATTAATAGCCCATGAAACAGGCCAGAATCGGCCAAAACTGCGAGTGTTGATGACCGGCACGTAAATGCACCCTGGGGTTCGTCAATCGTGGAAATCACTCCGGGGACCCAAAACGGTGATTAATAGCCCATGTAACGGTGATTAATAGCCCATGAAACAGGCCAAAATCGGCCAAAAGTGCGAGGACTGATGACCGTCACGTAAATGCACCCTGGGGTTCGTCAATTGTGGAAATCACTCCGGGGACCCAAAACGGTGATTAATTGCCCATGAAACAACCCAGAATCGGCCAAAACTGTGAGTGTTGATGACCGGCACGTTAATGCACCCTGGGGTTCGTCAATGGTGGAAATCACTCCGGGGACCCAAAACGGTGAGTAATAGCCCATGTAACGGTGATTAATAGCCCATGAAACAGGCCAGAATCGGCCAAACCTGCGAGTGTTGATGACCGGCACGTAAATGCACCCTAGGGTTCGTCAATGGTGGAAATCACTCCGGGGACCCAAAACGGTGATTAATAGCTCTTGAAACAGGCCAGAATCGGCAAAAACTGCGAGTGTTGATAACCGGCACGTAAATGCACCCTGGGTTCTTCAATGATGGAAATCACTCTGGGGATCCAAAACGATGATTAATAGCCCATGTAACTGTGATTAATAGCCCATGAAACAGGCCAGAATCGGCCAAAATTGCGAGTTTTGATGACCGGCACGTAAATGCACCCTGGGGTTCGTCAATGGTGGAAATCACTCCGGGGACCCAAAACGGTGATTAATAGCCCATGAAACAGGCCAGAATCGGCCAAAACTGCGAGTGTTGATGACCGGCACGTAAATGCACCCTGGGGTTCGTCAATGGTGGAAATCACTCCGGGGACCCAAAACGGTGATTAATAGCCCATGTAACGGTGATTAATAGCCCATGAAACAGGCCAGAATCGGCCAAAACTGCGAGTGTTTATGAGCGGCACGTAAATGCACCCTGGGGTTCGTCAATGGTGGAAATCACTCCGGGACCCAAAACGGTGATTAATAGCCCATGTAACGGTGATTAATAGCCCATGAAACAACCCAGAATCGGCCAAAACTGCGAGTGTTGATGACCGGCACGTAAATGCACCCTAGGGTTCGTCAATGGTGGAAATCACTCCGGGGACCCAAAACGGTGATTAATAGCCCATGTAACGGTGATTAATAGCCCATGAAACAGGCCAGAATCGGCCAAAAGTGCGAGGACTGATGACCGTTACGTAAATGCACCCTAGGGTTCGTCAATTGTGAAAATCACTCCGGGGACCCAAAACGGTGATTAATAGCCCATGAAACAACCCAGAATCGGCCAAAACTGCGAGTGTTGATGAGCGGCACGTAAATGCACCCTGGGGTTCGTCAATGGTGGAAATCACTCCGGGGACCCAAAACGGTGACTAATAGCCCATGAAACAGGCCTGAATCGGCCAAAAGTGCGAGGACTGATGACCGGCACGTAAATGCACCCTGGGGTTCGTCAATGGTGGAAATCACTCCGGGACCCAAAACGGTGATTAATAGCCCATGTAACGGTGATTAATAGCCCATGAAACAGGCCAGAATCGGCCAAAAGTGCGAGGACTGATGACCGTCACGTAAATACACCCTGGGGTTCGTCAATTGTGGAAATCACTCCGGGGACCCAAAACGGTGATTAATAGCCCATGAAACAACCCAGAATCGGGCCAAAACTATGAGTGTTGATGACCGGCACGTAAATGCACCCTGGGGTTCGTCAATGGTGGAAATCACTCCGGGGACCCACAACGGTGATTAATAGCCCATGTAACGGTGATTAATAGCCCATGAAACAGGCCAGAATCGGCCAAAAGTGCGAGGACTGATGACCGTCATGTAAATGCACCCTGGGGTTCGTCAATTGTGAAAATCACTCCGGGGACCCAAAACGGTGATTAATAGCCCATGAGACAACCCAGAATCGGCCAAAACTGCGAGTGTTGATGACCGACACGTAAATGCACCCTGGGGTTCGTCAATGGTGGAAATCACTCCGGGGACCCAAAACGGTGATTAATAGCCCATGTAACGGTGATTAATAGCCCATGAAACAGGCCAGAATCGGCCAAAACTGCGAGTGTTGATGACCGGCACGTAAATGCACCCTGCGGTTCGTCAATGGAGGAAATCACTCTGGGGACCCAAAACGGTGATTAATAGCCCATGAAACAGGCCAGAATCGGCCAAAACTGCGAGTATTGATGACCGGCACGTAAATGCACCCTGGGGTTCGTCAATGGTGGAAATCACTTCGGGGACCCAAAACGGTGATTAATAGCCCATTAAACAACCCAGAATCTGCCAAAACTGCGAGTGTTGATGACCGGCACGTAAATGCACCCTGGGTTCGTCAATGGTGGAAATCACTCCGGGGACCCAAAACGGTGATTAATAGCCCATGAAACAGGCCATAATCGGCCAAAATTGCGAGTTTTGATGACCGGCACGTAAATGCACCCTGGGGTTCGTCAATGGTGGAAATCACTCCGGGGACCCAAAACGGTGATTAATAGCCCATGAAACAGGCCAGAATCGGCCAAAACTGCGAGTGTTGATGACCGGCATGTAAATGCACCCTGGGGTTCGTCAATGATGGAAATCACTCCGAGGATCCAAAACGGTGATTAATAGCCCATGTAACTGTGATTAATAGCCCATGAAACAGGCCAGAATCGGCCAAAACTGCGAGTGTTGATGACCGGCACGTAAATGCACCCTGGGGTTCGTCAATGGAGGAAATCACTCCGGGGACCCAAAACGGTGATTAATAGCCCATGAAACAGGCCAGAATCGGCCAAAACTGCGAGTGTTGATGACCGGCACGTAAATGCACCCTGGGGTTCGTCAATGGTGGAAATCACTCCGGGGACCCAAAACGGTGATTAATAGCCCATGTAACGGTGATTAATAGCCCATGAAACAGGCCAAAATCGGCCAAAAGTGCGAGGACTGATGACCGTCACGTAAATGCACCCTGGGGTTCGTCAATTGTGGAAATCACTTCGGGGACCCAAAACGGTGATTAATTGCCCATGAAACAACCCAGAATCGGCCAAAACTGTGAGTGTTGATGACCGGCACGTTAATGCACCCTGGGGTTCGTCAATGGTGGAAATCACTCCGGGGACCCAAAACGGTGAGTAATAGCCCATGTAACGGTGATTAATAGCCCATGAAACAGGCCAGAATCGGCCAAACCTGCGAGTGTTGATGACCGGCACGTAAATGCACCCTAGGGTTCGTCAATGGTGGAAATCACTCCGGGGACCCAAAACGGTGATTAATAGCTCTTGAAACAGGCCAGAATCGGCAAAAACTGCGAGTGTTGATAACCGGCACGTAAATGCACCCTGGGTTCTTCAATGATGGAAATCACTCTGGGGATCCAAAACGATGATTAATAGCCCATGTAACTGTGATTAATAGCCCATGAAACAGGCCAGAATCGGCCAAAATTGCGAGTTTTGATGACCGGCACGTAAATGCACCCTGGGGTTCGTCAATGGTGGAAATCACTCCGGGGACCCAAAACGGTGATTAATAGCCCATGAAACAGGCCAGAATCGGCCAAAACTGCGAGTGTTGATGACCGGCACGTAAATGCACCCTGGGGTTCGTCAATGGTGGAAATCACTCCGGGGACCCAAAACGGTGATTAATAGCCCATGTAACGGTGATTAATAGCCCATGAAACAGGCCAGAATCGGCCAAAACTGCGAGTGTTTATGAGCGGCACGTAAATGCACCCTGGGGTTCGTCAATGGTGGAAATCACTCCGGGACCCAAAACGGTGATTAATAGCCCATGTAACGGTGATTAATAGCCCATGAAACAACCCAGAATCGGCCAAAACTGCGAGTGTTGATGACCGGCACGTAAATGCACCCTGGGGTTCGTCAATGGTGGAAATCACTCCGGGGACCCAAAACGGTGATTAATAGCCCATGTAACGGTGATTAATAGCCCATGAAACAGGCCAGAATCGGCCAAAAGTGCGAGGACTGATGACCGTTACGTAAATGCACCCTAGGGTTCGTCAATTGTGAAAATCACTCCGGGGACCCAAAACGGTGATTAATAGCCCATGAAACAACCCAGAATCGGCCAAAACTGCGAGTGTTGATGAGCGGCACGTAAATGCACCCTGGGGTTCGTCAATGGTGGAAATCACTCCGGGGACCCAAAACGGTGACTAATAGCCCATGAAACAGGCCTGAATCGGCCAAAAGTGCGAGGACTGATGACCGGCACGTAAATGCACCCTGGGGTTCGTCAATGGTGGAAATCACTCCGGGACCCAAAACGGTGATTAATAGCCCATGTAACGGTGATTAATAGCCCATGAAACAGGCCAGAATCGGCCAAAAGTGCGAGGACTGATGACCGTCACGTAAATACACCCTGGGGTTCGTCAATTGTGGAAATCACTCCGGGGACCCAAAACGGTGATTAATAGCCCATGAAACAACCCAGAATCGGGCCAAAACTATGAGTGTTGATGACCGGCACGTAAATGCACCCTGGGGTTCGTCAATGGTGGAAATCACTCCGGGGACCCAAAACGGTGATTAATAGCCCATGTAACGGTGATTAATAGCCCATGAAACAGGCCAGAATCGGCCAAAAGTGCGAGGACTGATGACCGTCATGTAAATGCACCCTGGGGTTCGTCAATTGTGAAAATCACTCCGGGGACCCAAAACGGTGATTAATAGCCCATGAGACAACCCAGAATCGGCCAAAACTGCGAGTGTTGATGACCGACACGTAAATGCACCCTGGGGTTCGTCAATGGTGGAAATCACTCCGGGGACCCAAAACGGTGATTAATAGCCCATGTAACGGTGATTAATAGCCCATGAAACAGGCCAGAATCGGCCAAAACTGCGAGTGTTGATGACCGGCACGTAAATGCACCCTGCGGTTCGTCAATGGAGGAAATCACTCTGGGGACCCAAAACGGTGATTAATAGCCCATGAAACAGGCCAGAATCGGCCAAAACTGCGAGTATTGATGACCGGCACGTAAATGCACCCTGGGGTTCGTCAATGGTGGAAATCACTCCGGGGACCCAAAACGGTGATTAATAGCCCATGTAACGGTGATTAATAGCCCATGAAACAGGCCAGAATCGGCCAAAAGTGCGAGGACTGATGACCGTTACGTAAATGCACCCTAGGGTTCGTCAATTGTGAAAATCACTCCGGGGACCCAAAACGGTGATTAATAGCCCATGAAACAACCCAGAATCGGCCAAAACTGCGAGTGTTGATGAGCGGCACGTAAATGCACCCTGGGGTTCGTCAATGGTGGAAATCACTCCGGGGACCCAAAACGGTGACTAATAGCCCATGAAACAGGCCTGAATCGGCCAAAAGTGCGAGGACTGATGACCGGCACGTAAATGCACCCTGGGGTTCGTCAATGGTGGAAATCACTCCGGGACCCAAAACGGTGATTAATAGCCCATGTAACGGTGATTAATAGCCCATGAAACAGGCCAGAATCGGCCAAAAGTGCGAGGACTGATGACCGTCACGTAAATACACCCTGGGGTTCGTCAATTGTGGAAATCACTCCGGGGACCCAAAACGGTGATTAATAGCCCATGAAACAACCCAGAATCGGGCCAAAACTATGAGTGTTGATGACCGGCACGTAAATGCACCCTGGGGTTCGTCAATGGTGGAAATCACTCCGGGGACCCAAAACGGTGATTAATAGCCCATGTAACGGTGATTAATAGCCCATGAAACAGGCCAGAATCGGCCAAAAGTGCGAGGACTGATGACCGTCATGTAAATGCACCCTGGGGTTCGTCAATTGTGAAAATCACTCCGGGGACCCAAAACGGTGATTAATAGCCCATGAGACAACCCAGAATCGGCCAAAACTGCGAGTGTTGATGACCGACACGTAAATGCACCCTGGGGTTCGTCAATGGTGGAAATCACTCCGGGGACCCAAAACGGTGATTAATAGCCCATGTAACGGTGATTAATAGCCCATGAAACAGGCCAGAATCGGCCAAAACTGCGAGTGTTGATGACCGGCACGTAAATGCACCCTGCGGTTCGTCAATGGAGGAAATCACTCTGGGGACCCAAAACGGTGATTAATAGCCCATGAAACAGGCCAGAATCGGCCAAAACTGCGAGTATTGATGACCGGCACGTAAATGCACCCTGGGGTTCGTCAATGGTGGAAATCACTCCGGGGACCCAAAACGGTGATTAATAGCCCATGAAACAACCCAGAATCTGCCAAAACTGCGAGGGTTGATAACCGGCACGTAAATGCACCCTGGGTTCTTCAATGATGGAAATCACTCTGGGGATCCAAAACGATGATTAATAGCCCATGTAACTGTGATTAATAGCCCATGAAACAGGCCAGAATCGGCCAAAATTGCGAGTTTTGATGACCGGCACGTAAATGCACCCTGGGGTTCGTCAATGGTGGAAATCACTCCGGGGACCCAAAACGGTGATTAATAGCCCATGAAACAGGCCAGAATCGCCCAAAACTGCGAGTGTTGATGACCGGCACGTAAATGCACCCTGGGGTTCGTCAATGGAGGAAATCACTCCGGGGACCCAAAACGGTGATTAATAGCCCATGAAACAACCCAGAATCGGCCAAAACTGCGAGTGTTGATGACCGGCACATAAATGCACCCTGGGGTTCGTCAATGGTGGAAATCACTCCGGGGACCCAAAACGGTGATTAATACCCATGAAACAGGCCAGAATCGGCCAAAACTGCGAGTGTTGATGACCGGCACGTAAATGCACCCTGGGGTTCGTCAATGGTGGAAATCACTCCGGGGACCCAAAACGGTGATTAATAGCCCATGTAACGGTGATTAATAGCCCATGAAACAGGCCAGAATCGGCCAAAACTGCGAGTGTTTATGAGCGGCACGTAAATGCACCCTGGGGTTCGTCAATGGTGGAAATCACTCCGGGACCCAAAACGGTGATTAATAGCCCATGTAACGGGGATTAATAGCCCATGAAACAACCCAGAATCGGCCAAAACTGCGAGTGTTGATGACCGGCACGTAAATGCACCCTGGGGTTCGTCAATGGTGGAAATCACTCCGGGGACCCAAAACGGTGATTAATAGCCCATGAAACAGGCCAGAATCGGCCAAAACTGCGAGTGTTGATGACCGGCACGTAAATGCACCCTGGGTTCGTCAATGGTGGAAATCACTCCGGGGACCCAAAACGGTGATTAATAGCCCATGAAACAGGCCATAATCGGCCAAAATTGCGAGTTTTGATGACCGGCACGTAAATGCACCCTGGGGTTCGTCAATGGTGGAAATCACTCCGGGGACCCAAAACGGTGATTAATAGCCCATGAAACAGGCCAGAATCGGCCAAAACTGGGAGTGTTGATGACCGGCACGTAAATGCACCCTGGGGTTCGTCAATGATGGAAATCACTCCGAGGATCCAAAACGGTGATTAATAGCCCATGTAACTGTGATTAATAGCCCATGAAACAGGCCAGAATCGGCCAAAACTGCGAGTGTTGATGACCGGCACGTAAATGCACCCTGGGGTTCGTCAATGGAGGAAATCACTCCGGGGACCCAAAACGGTGATTAATAGCCCATGAAACAGGCCAGAATCGGCCAAAACTGCGAGTGTTGATGACCGGCACGTAAATGCACCCTGGGGTTCGTCAATGGTGGAAATCACTCCGGGGACCCAAAACGGTGATTAATAGCCCATGTAACGGTGATTAATAGCCCATGAAACAGGCCAAAATCGGCCAAAAGTGCGAGGACTGATGACCGTCACGTAAATGCACCCTGGGGTTCGTCAATTGTGGAAATCACTTCGGGGACCCAAAACGGTGATTAATTGCCCATGAAACAACCCAGAATCGGCCAAAACTGTGAGTGTTGATGACCGGCACGTTAATGCACCCTGGGGTTCGTCAATGGTGGAAATCACTCCGGGGACCCAAAACGGTGAGTAATAGCCCATGTAACGGTGATTAATAGCCCATGAAACAGGCCAGAATCGGCCAAACCTGCGAGTGTTGATGACCGGCACGTAAATGCACCCTAGGGTTCGTCAATGGTGGAAATCACTCCGGGGACCCAAAACGGTGATTAATAGCTCTTGAAACAGGCCAGAATCGGCAAAAACTGCGAGTGTTGATAACCGGCACGTAAATGCACCCTGGGTTCTTCAATGATGGAAATCACTCTGGGGATCCAAAACGATGATTAATAGCCCATGTAACTGTGATTAATAGCCCATGAAACAGGCCAGAATCGGCCAAAATTGCGAGTTTTGATGACCGGCACGTAAATGCACCCTGGGGTTCGTCAATGGTGGAAATCACTCCGGGGACCCAAAACGGTGATTAATAGCCCATGAAACAGGCCAGAATCGGCCAAAACTGCGAGTGTTGATGACCGGCACGTAAATGCACCCTGGGGTTCGTCAATGGTGGAAATCACTCCGGGGACCCAAAACGGTGATTAATAGCCCATGTAACGGTGATTAATAGCCCATGAAACAGGCCAGAATCGGCCAAAACTGCGAGTGTTTATGAGCGGCACGTAAATGCACCCTGGGGTTCGTCAATGGTGGAAATCACTCCGGGACCCAAAACGGTGATTAATAGCCCATGTAACGGTGATTAATAGCCCATGAAACAACCCAGAATCGGCCAAAACTGCGAGTGTTGATGACCGGCACGTAAATGCACCCTGGGGTTCGTCAATGGTGGAAATCACTCCGGGGACCCAAAACGGTGATTAATAGCCCATGTAACGGTGATTAATAGCCCATGAAACAGGCCAGAATCGGCCAAAAGTGCGAGGACTGATGACCGTTACGTAAATGCACCCTAGGGTTCGTCAATTGTGAAAATCACTCCGGGGACCCAAAACGGTGATTAATAGCCCATGAAACAACCCAGAATCGGCCAAAACTGCGAGTGTTGATGAGCGGCACGTAAATGCACCCTGGGGTTCGTCAATGGTGGAAATCACTCCGGGGACCCAAAACGGTGACTAATAGCCCATGAAACAGGCCTGAATCGGCCAAAAGTGCGAGGACTGATGACCGGCACGTAAATGCACCCTGGGGTTCGTCAATGGTGGAAATCACTCCGGGACCCAAAACGGTGATTAATAGCCCATGTAACGGTGATTAATAGCCCATGAAACAGGCCAGAATCGGCCAAAAGTGCGAGGACTGATGACCGTCACGTAAATACACCCTGGGGTTCGTCAATTGTGGAAATCACTCCGGGGACCCAAAACGGTGATTAATAGCCCATGAAACAACCCAGAATCGGGCCAAAACTATGAGTGTTGATGACCGGCACGTAAATGCACCCTGGGGTTCGTCAATGGTGGAAATCACTCCGGGGACCCAAAACGGTGATTAATAGCCCATGTAACGGTGATTAATAGCCCATGAAACAGGCCAGAATCGGCCAAAAGTGCGAGGACTGATGACCGTCATGTAAATGCACCCTGGGGTTCGTCAATTGTGAAAATCACTCCGGGGACCCAAAACGGTGATTAATAGCCCATGAGACAACCCAGAATCGGCCAAAACTGCGAGTGTTGATGACCGACACGTAAATGCACCCTGGGGTTCGTCAATGGTGGAAATCACTCCGGGGACCCAAAACGGTGATTAATAGCCCATGTAACGGTGATTAATAGCCCATGAAACAGGCCAGAATCGGCCAAAACTGCGAGTGTTGATGACCGGCACGTAAATGCACCCTGCGGTTCGTCAATGGAGGAAATCACTCTGGGGACCCAAAACGGTGATTAATAGCCCATGAAACAGGCCAGAATCGGCCAAAACTGCGAGTATTGATGACCGGCACGTAAATGCACCCTGGGGTTCGTCAATGGTGGAAATCACTCCGGGGACCCAAAACGGTGATTAATAGCCCATGAAACAACCCAGAATCTGCCAAAACTGCGAGGGTTGATAACCGGCACGTAAATGCACCCTGGGTTCTTCAATGATGGAAATCACTCTGGGGATCCAAAACGATGATTAATAGCCCATGTAACTGTGATTAATAGCCCATGAAACAGGCCAGAATCGGCCAAAATTGCGAGTTTTGATGACCGGCACGTAAATGCACCCTGGGGTTCGTCAATGGTGGAAATCACTCCGGGGACCCAAAACGGTGATTAATAGCCCATGAAACAGGCCAGAATCGGCCAAAACTGCGAGTGTTGATGACCGGCACGTAAATGCACCCTGGGGTTCGTCAATGGAGGAAATCACTCCGGGGACCCAAAACGGTGATTAATAGCCCATGAAACAACCCAGAATCGGCCAAAACTGCGAGTGTTGATGACCGGCACATAAATGCACCCTGGGGTTCGTCAATGGTGGAAATCACTCCGGGGACCCAAAACGGTGATTAATACCCATGAAACAGGCCAGAATCGGCCAAAACTGCGAGTGTTGATGACCGGCACGTAAATGCACCCTGGGGTTCGTCAATGGTGGAAATCACTCCGGGGACCCAAAACGGTGATTAATAGCCCATGTAACGGTGATTAATAGCCCATGAAACAGGCCAGAATCGGCCAAAACTGCGAGTGTTTATGAGCGGCACGTAAATGCACCCTGGGATTCGTCAATGGTGGAAATCACTCCGGGACCCAAAACGGTGATTAATAGCCCATGTAACGGGGATTAATAGCCCATGAAACAACCCAGAATCGGCCAAAACTGCGAGTGTTGATGACCGGCACGTAAATGCACCCTGGGGTTCGTCAATGGTGGAAATCACTCCGGGGACCCAAAACGGTGATTAATAGCCCATGTAACGGTGATTAATAGCCCATGAAACAGGCCAGAATCGGCCAACACTGCGAGTGTTGAGGACCGGCACATAAATGCACCCTGGGGTTCGTCAATGGTGGAAATCACTCCGGGGACCCAAAACGGTGATTAATAGCCCATGAAACAGGCCAAAATCGGCCAAAACTGCGAGTGTTGATGACCGGCACGTAAATGCACCCTGGGGTTCGTCAATGGTGGAAATCACTCTGGGGACCCAAAACGGTGATTAATAGCCCATGAAACAGGCCAGAATCGGCCAAAAGTGCGAGGACTGATGACCGTCACGTAAATGCACCCTGGGGTTCGTCAATTGTGGAAATCACTTCGGGGACCCAAAACGGTGATTAATAGCCCATGAAACAGGTCATAATCGGCCAAAACTGCGAGTGTTGATGACCGGCACGTAAATGCACCCTGGGGTTCGTCAATGGTGGAAATCACTCCGGGGACCCAAAACGGTGATTAATAGCCCATGTAACTATGATTAATAACCCATGAAACAGGCCAGAATCGGCCAAAATTGCGAGTGTTGATGACCGGCACGTAAATGCACCCTGGGGTTCGTCAATGGTGGAAATCACTCCGGGGACCCAAAACGGTGATTAATAGCCCATGAAACAACCCAGAATCTGCCAAAACTGCGAGGGTTGATAACCGGCACGTAAATGCACCCTGGGTTCTTCAATGATGGAAATCACTCTGGGGATCCAAAACGATGATTAATAGCCCATGTAACTGTGATTAATAGCCCATGAAACAGGCCAGAATCGGCCAAAATTGCGAGTTTTGATGACCGGCACGTAAATGCACCCTGGGGTTCGTCAATGGTGGAAATCACTCCGGGGACCCAAAACGGTGATTAATAGCCCATGAAACAGGCCAGAATCGGCCAAAACTGCGAGTGTTGATGACCGGCACGTAAATGCACCCTGGGGTTCGTCAATGGAGGAAATCACTCCGGGGACCCAAAACGGTGATTAATAGCCCATGAAACAACCCAGAATCGGCCAAAACTGCGAGTGTTGATGACCGGCACATAAATGCACCCTGGGGTTCGTCAATGGTGGAAATCACTCCGGGGACCCAAAACGGTGATTAATACCCATGAAACAGGCCAGAATCGGCCAAAACTGCGAGTGTTGATGACCGGCACGTAAATGCACCCTGGGGTTCGTCAAAGGTGGAAATCACTCCGGGGACCCAAAACGGTGATTAATAGCCCATGTAACGGTGATTAATAGCCCATGAAACAGGCCAGAATCGGCCAAAACTGCGAGTGTTTATGAGCGGCACGTAAATGCACCCTGGGGTTCGTCAATGGTGGAAATCACTCCGGGACCCAAAACGGTGATTAATAGCCCATGTAACGGGGATTAATAGCCCATGAAACAACCCAGAATCGGCCAAAACTGCGAGTGTTGATGACCGGCACGTAAATGCACCCTGGGGTTCGTCAATGGTGGAAATCACTCCGGGGACCCAAAACGGTGATTAATAGCCCATGTAACGGTGATTAATAGCCCATGAAACAGGCCAGAATCGGCCAACACTGCGAGTGTTGAGGACCGGCACATAAATGCACCCTGGGGTTCGTCAATGGTGGAAATCACTCCGGGGACCCAAAACGGTGATTAATAGCCCAAGAAACAGGCCAAAATCGGCCAAAACTGCGAGTGTTGATGACCGGCACGTAAATGCACCCTGGGGTTCGTCAATGGTGGAAATCACTCTGGGGACCCAAAACGGTGATTAATAGCCCATGAAACAGGCCAGAATCGGCCAAAAGTGCGAGGACTGATGACCGTCACGTAAATGCACCCTGGGGTTCGTCAATTGTGGAAATCACTTCGGGGACCCAAAACGGTGATTAATAGCCCATGAAACAGGTCATAATCGGCCAAAACTGCGAGTGTTGATGACCGGCACGTAAATGCACCCTGGGGTTCGTCAATGGTGGAAATCACTCCGGGGACCCAAAACAGTGATTAATAGCCCATGTAACTATGATTAATAACCCATGAAACAGGCCAGAATCGGCCAAAATTGCGAGTGTTGATGACCGGCACGTAAATGCACCCTGGGGTTCGTCAATGGTGGAAATCACTCCGGGGACCCAAAACGGTGATTAATAGCCCATGAAACAACCCAGAATCGGCCAAAACTGCGAGTGTTGATAACCGGCACGTAAATACACCCTGGGTTCTTCAATGATGGAAATCACTCTGGGGATCCAAAACGATGATTAATAGCCCATGTAACTGTGATTAATAGCCCATGAAACAGGCCAGAATCGGCCAAAATTGCGAGTTTTGATGACCGGCACGTAAATGCACCCTGGGGTTCGTCAATGGTGGAAATCACTCCGGGGACCCAAAACGGTGATTAATAGCCCATGAAACAGGCCAGAATCGGCCAAAACTGCGAGTGTTGATGACCGGCACGTAAATGCACCCTGGGTTCGTCAATGGTGGAAATCACTCCGGGGACCCAAAACGGTGATTAATAGCCCATGAAACAGGCCATAATCGGCCAAAATTGCGAGTTTTGATGACCGGCACGTAAATGCACCCTGGGGTTCGTCAATGGTGGAAATCACTCCGGGGACCCAAAACGGTGATTAATAGCCCATGAAACAGGCCAGAATCGGCCAAAACTGCGAGTGTTGATGACCGGCACGTAAATGCACCCTGGGGTTCGTCAATGATGGAAATCACTCCGAGGATCCAAAACGGTGATTAATAGCCCATGTAACTGTGATTAATAGCCCATGAAACAGGCCAGAATCGGCCAAAAGTGCGAGGACTGATGACCGGCACGTAAATGCACCCTGGGGTTCGTCAATGGTGGAAATCACTCTGGGGACCCAAAACGGTGATTAATAGCCCATGAAACAGGCCAGAATCGGCCAAAAGTGCGAGGACTGATGACCGTCACGTAAATGCACCCTGGGGTTCGTCAATTGTGGAAATCACTTCGGGGACCCAAAACGGTGATTAATAGCCCATGAAACAGGTCATAATCGGCCAAAACTGCGAGTGTTGATGACCGGCACGTAAATGCACCCTGGGGTTCGTCAATGGTGGAAATCACTCCGGGGACCCAAAACGGTGATTAATAGCCCATGTAACTATGATTAATAACCCATGAAACAGGCCAGAATCGGCCAAAATTGCGAGTGTTGATGACCGGCACGTAAATGCACCCTGGGGTTCGTCAATGGTGGAAATCACTCCGGGGACCCAAAACGGTGATTAATAGCCCATGAAACAACCCAGAATCGGCCAAAACTGCGAGTGTTGATAACCGGCACGTAAATACACCCTGGGTTCTTCAATGATGGAAATCACTCTGGGGATCCAAAACGATGATTAATAGCCCATGTAACTGTGATTAATAGCCCATGAAACAGGCCAGAATCGGCCAAAATTGCGAGTTTTGATGACCGGCACGTAAATGCACCCTGGGGTTCGTCAATGGTGGAAATCACTCCGGGGACCCAAAACGGTGATTAATAGCCCATGAAACAGGCCAGAATCGGCCAAAACTGCGAGTGTTGATGACCGGCACGTAAATGCACCCTGGGTTCGTCAATGGTGGAAATCACTCCGGGGACCCAAAACGGTGATTAATAGCCCATGAAACAGGCCATAATCGGCCAAAATTGCGAGTTTTGATGACCGGCACGTAAATGCACCCTGGGGTTCGTCAATGGTGGAAATCACTCCGGGGACCCAAAACGGTGATTAATAGCCCATGAAACAGGCCAGAATCGGCCAAAACTGCGAGTGTTGATGACCGGCACGTAAATGCACCCTGGGGTTCGTCAATGATGGAAATCACTCCGAGGATCCAAAACGGTGATTAATAGCCCATGTAACTGTGATTAATAGCCCATGAAACAGGCCAGAATCGGCCAAAACTGCGAGTGTTGATGACCGGCACGTAAATGCACCCTGGGGTTCGTCAATGGAGGAAATCACTCTGGGGACCCAAAACGGTGATTAATAGCCCATGAAACAGGCCAGAATCTGCCAAAACTGCGAGTATTGATGACCGGCACGTAAATGCACCCTGGGGTTCGTCAATGGTGGAAATCACTCCGGGGACCCAAAACGGTGATTAATAGCCCATGTAACGGTGATTAATAGCCCATGAAACAGGCCAAAATCGGCCAAAAGTGCGAGGACTGATGACCGTCACGTAAATGCACCCTGGGGTTCGTCAATTGTGGAAATCACTTCGGGGACCCAAAACGGTGATTAATTGCCCATGAACCAACCCAGAATCGGCCAAAACTGTGAGTGTTGATGACCGGCACGTTAATGCACCCTGGGGTTCGTCAATGGTGGAAATCACTCCGGGGACCCAAAACGGTGATTAATAGCCCATGTAACGGTGATTAATAGCCCATGAAACAGGCCAGAATCGGCCAAAACTGCGAGTGTTGATGACCGGCACGTAAATGCACCCTGGGGTTCGTCAATGGTGGAAATCACTCCGGGGACCCAAAACGGTGATTAATAGCCCATGAAACAGGCCAGAATCGGCCAAAACTGCGAGTATTGATTACCGGCACGTAAATGCACCCTGGGGTTCGTCAATGGTGGAAATCACTCCGGGGACCCAAAACGGTGATTAATAGCCCATGTAACTATGATTAATAACCCATGAGACAACCCAGAATCGGCCAAAACTGCGAGTGTTGATGACCGACACGTAAATGCACCCTAGGGTTCGTCAATGGTGGAAATCACTCCGGGGACCCAAAACGGTGATTAATAGCCCATGTAACTATGATTAATAACCCATGAAACAGGCCAGAATCGGCCAAAATTGCGAGTGTTGATGACCGGCACGTAAATGCACCCTGGGGTTCGTCAATGGTGGAAATCACTCCGGGGACCCAAAACGGTGATTAATAGCCCATGAAACAACCCAGAATCGGCCAAAACTGCGAGTGTTGATAACCGGCACGTAAATACACCCTGGGTTCTTCAATGATGGAAATCACTCTGGGGATCCAAAACGATGATTAATAGCCCATGTAACTGTGATTAATAGCCCATGAAACAGGCCAGAATCGGCCAAAATTGCGAGTTTTGATGACCGGCACGTAAATGCACCCTGGGGTTCGTCAATGGTGGAAATCACTCCGGGGACCCAAAACGGTGATTAATAGCCCATGAAACAGGCCAGAATCGGCCAAAACTGCGAGTGTTGATGACCGGCACGTAAATGCACCCTGGGTTCGTCAATGGTGGAAATCACTCCGGGGACCCAAAACGGTGATTAATAGCCCATGAAACAGGCCATAATCGGCCAAAATTGCGAGTTTTGATGACCGGCACGTAAATGCACCCTGGGGTTCGTCAATGGTGGAAATCACTCCGGGGACCCAAAACGGTGATTAATAGCCCATGAAACAGGCCAGAATCGGCCAAAACTGCGAGTGTTGATGACCGGCACGTAAATGCACCCTGGGGTTCGTCAATGATGGAAATCACTCCGAGGATCCAAAACGGTGATTAATAGCCCATGTAACTGTGATTAATAGCCCATGAAACAGGCCAGAATCGGCCAAAACTGCGAGTGTTGATGACCGGCACGTAAATGCACCCTGGGGTTCGTCAATGGAGGAAATCACTCTAGGGACCCAAAACGGTGATTAATAGCCCATGAAACAGGCCAGAATCTGCCAAAACTGCGAGTATTGATGACCGGCACGTAAATGCACCCTGGGGTTCGTCAATGGTGGAAATCACTCCGGGGACCCAAAACGGTGATTAATAGCCCATGTAACGGTGATTAATAGCCCATGAAACAGGCCAAAATCGGCCAAAAGTGCGAGGACTGATGACCGTCACGTAAATGCACCCTGGGGTTCGTCAATTGTGGAAATCACTTCGGGGACCCAAAACGGTGATTAATTGCCCATGAACCAACCCAGAATCGGCCAAAACTGTGAGTGTTGATGACCGGCACGTTAATGCACCCTGAGGTTCGTCAATGGTGGAAATCACTCCGGGGACCCAAAACGGTGATTAATAGCCCATGTAACGGTGATTAATAGCCCATGAAACAGGCCAGAATCGGCCAAAACTGCGAGTGTTGATGACCGGCACGTAAATGCACCCTGGGGTTCGTCAATGGTGGAAATCACTCCGGGGACCCAAAACGGTGATTAATAGCCCATGAAACAGGCCAGAATCGGCCAAAACTGCGAGTATTGATTACCGGCACGTAAATGCACCCTGGGGTTCGTCAATGGTGGAAATCACTCCGGGGACCCAAAACGGTGATTAATAGCCCATGTAACTATGATTAATAACCCATGAGACAACCCAGAATCGGCCAAAACTGCGAGTGTTGATGACCGACACGTAAATGCACCCTGGGGTTCGTCAATGGTGGAAATCACTCCGGGGACCCAAAACGGTGATTAATAGCCCATGTAACGGTGATTAATAGCCCATGAAACAACCCAGAATCGGCCAAAACTGTGAGTGTTGATGACCGGCACGTAAATGCACCCTGGGGTTCGTCAATGGAGGAAATCACTCTGGGGACCCAAAACGGTGATTAATAGCCCATGAAACAGGCCAGAATCGGCCAAAACTGCGAGTATTGATGACCGGCACGTAAATGCACCCTGGGGTTCGTCAATGGTGGAAATCACTCCGGGGACCCAAAACGGTGATTAATAGCCCATGAAACAACCCAGAATCTGCCAAAACTGCGAGGGTTGATAACCGGCACGTAAATGCACCCTGGGTTCTTCAATGATGGAAATCACTCTGGGATCCAAAACGATGATTAATAGCCCATGTAACTGTGATTAATAGCCCATGAAACAGGCCAGAATCGGCCAAAATTGCGAGTTTTGATGACCGGCACGTAAATGCACCCTGGGGTTCGTCAATGGTGGAAATCACTCCGGGGACCCAAAACGGTGATTAATAGCCCATGAAACAGGCCAGAATCGGCCAAAACTGCGAGTGTTGATGACCGGCACGTAAATGCACCCTGGGGTTCGTCAATGGAGGAAATCACTCCGGGGACCCAAAACGGTGATTAATAGCCCATGTAACGGTGATTAATAGCCCATGAAACAGGCCAGAATCGGCCAAAACTGCGAGTGTTGATGAGCGGCACGTAAATGCACCCTGGGGTTCGTCAATGGTGGAAATCACTCCGGGGACCCAAAACGGTGATTAATAGCTCATGAAACAGGAAAGAATCGGCCAAAACTGCGAGTGTTGATAACCGGCACGTAAATGCACCCTGGGTTCTTCAATGATGGAAATCACTCTGGGGATCCAAAACGATGATTAATAGCCATGTAACTGTGATTAATAGCCCATGAAACAGGCCAGAATCTGCCAAAATTGCGAGTTTTGATGACCGGCACGTAAATGCACCCTGGGGTTCGTCAATGGTGGAAATCACTCCGGGGACCCAAAACGGTGATTAATAGCCCATGAAACAGGCCAGAATCGGCCAAAACTGCGAGTGTTGATGACCGGCACGTAAATGCACCCTGGGGTTCGTCAATGGTGGAAATCACTCCGGGGACCCAAAACGGTGATTAATAGCCCATGAAACAGGCCAGAATCGGCCAAAACTGCGAGTGTTGATTACCGGCACGTAAATGCACCCTGGGGTTCGTCAATGGTGGAAATCACTCCGGGGACCCAAAACGGTGATTAATAGCCCATGTAACGGTGATTAATAGCCCTTGAAACAGGCCAGAATCGGCCAAAACTGCGAGTATTGATGACCGGCACGTAAATGCACCCTGGGGTTCGTCAATGGTGGAAATCACTCCGGGGACCCAAAACGGTGATTAATAGCCCATGAAACAACCCAGAATCTGCCAAAACTGCGAGGGTTGATAACCGGCACGTAAATGCACCCTGGGTTCTTCAATGATGGAAATCACTCTGGGGATCCAAAACGATGATTAATAGCCCATGTAACTGTGATTAATAGCCCATGAAACAGGCCAGAATCGGCCAAAATTGCGAGTTTTGATGACCGGCACGTAAATGCACCCTGGGGTTCGTCAATGGTGGAAATCACTCCGGGGACCCAAAACGGTGATTAATAGCCCATGAAACAGGCCAGAATCGGCCAAAACTGCGAGTGTTGATGACCGGCACGTAAATGCACCCTGGGGTTCGTCAATGGAGGAAATCACTCCGGGGACCCAAAACGGTGATTAATAGCCCATGTAACGGTGATTAATAGCCCATGAAACAGGCCAGAATCGGCCAAAACTGCGAGTGTTGATGAGCGGCACGTAAATGCACCCTGGGGTTCGTCAATGGTGGAAATCACTCCGGGGACCCAAAACGGTGATTAATAGCTCATGAAACAGGAAAGAATCGGCCAAAACTGCGAGTGTTGATAACCGGCACGTAAATGCACCCTGGGTTCTTCAATGATGGAAATCACTCTGGGGATCCAAAACGATGATTAATAGCCATGTAACTGTGATTAACAGCCCATGAAACAGGCCAGAATCTGCCAAAATTGCGAGTTTTGATGACCGGCACGTAAATGCACCCTGGGGTTCGTCAATGGTGGAAATCACTCCGGGGACCCAAAACGGTGATTAATAGCCCATGAAACAGGCCAGAATCGGCCAAAACTGCGAGTGTTGATGACCGGCACGTAAATGCACCCTGGGGTTCGTCAATGGTGGAAATCACTCCGGGGACCCAAAACGGTGATTAATAGCCCATGAAACAGGCCAGAATCGGCCAAAACTGCGAGTGTTGATTACCGGCACGTAAATGCACCCTGGGGTTCGTCAATGGTGGAAATCACTCCGGGGACCCAAAACGGTGATTAATAGCCCATGTAACGGTGATTAATAGCCCTTGAAACAGGCCAGAATCGGCCAAAACTGCGAGTATTGATGACCGGCACGTAAATGCACCCTGGGGTTCGTCAATGGTGGAAATCACTCCGGGGACCCAAAACGGTGATTAATAGCCCATGAAACAACCCAGAATCTGCCAAAACTGCGAGGGTTGATAACCGGCACGTAAATGCACCCTGGGTTCTTCAATGATGGAAATCACTCTGGGGATCCAAAACGATGATTAATAGCCCATGTAACTGTGATTAATAGCCCATGAAACAGGCCAGAATCGGCCAAAATTGCGAGTTTTGATGACCGGCACGTAAATGCACCCTGGGGTTCGTCAATGGTGGAAATCACTCCGGGGACCCAAAACGGTGATTAATAGCCCATGAAACAGGCCAGAATCGGCCAAAACTGCGAGTGTTGATGACCGGCACGTAAATGCACCCTGGGGTTCGTCAATGGAGGAAATCACTCCGGGGACCCAAAACGGTGATTAATAGCCCATGTAACGGTGATTAATAGCCCATGAAACAGGCCAGAATCGGCCAAAACTGCGAGTGTTGATGAGCGGCACGTAAATGCACCCTGGGGTTCGTCAATGGTGGAAATCACTCCGGGGACCCAAAACGGTGATTAATAGCTCATGAAACAGGAAAGAATCGGCCAAAACTGCGAGTGTTGATAACCGGCACGTAAATGCACCCTGGGTTCTTCAATGATGGAAATCACTCTGGGGATCCAAAACGATGATTAATAGCCATGTAACTGTGATTAATAGCCCATGAAACAGGCCAGAATCTGCCAAAATTGCGAGTTTTGATGACCGGCACGTAAATGCACCCTGGGGTTCGTCAATGGTGGAAATCACTCCGGGGACCCAAAACGGTGATTAATAGCCCATGAAACAGGCCAGAATCGGCCAAAACTGCGAGTGTTGATGACCGTCACGTAAATGCACCCTGGGGTTCGTCAATGGTGGAAATCACTCCGGGGACCCAAAACGGTGATTAATAGCCCATGAAACAGGCCAGAATCGGCCAAAACTGCGAGTGTTGATTACCGGCACGTAAATGCACCCTGGGGTTCGTCAATGGTGGAAATCACTCCGGGGACCCAAAACGGTGATTAATAGCCCATGTAACGGTGATTAATAGCCCTTGAAACAGGCCAGAATCGGCCAAAACTGCGAGTATTGATGACCGGCACGTAAATGCACCCTGGGGTTCGTCAATGGTGGAAATCACTCCGGGGACCCAAAACGGTGATTAATAGCCCATGAAACAACCCAGAATCTGCCAAAACTGCGAGGGTTGATAACCGGCACGTAAATGCACCCTGGGTTCTTCAATGATGGAAATCACTCTGGGGATCCAAAACGATGATTAATAGCCCATGTAACTGTGATTAATAGCCCATGAAACAGGCCAGAATCGGCCAAAATTGCGAGTTTTGATGACCGGCACGTAAATGCACCCTGGGGTTCGTCAATGGTGGAAATCACTCCGGGGACCCAAAACGGTGATTAATAGCCCATGAAACAGGCCAGAATCGGCCAAAACTGCGAGTGTTGATGACCGGCACGTAAATGCACCCTGGGGTTCGTCAATGGAGGAAATCACTCCGGGGACCCAAAACGGTGATTAATAGCCCATGTAATGGTGATTAATAGCCCATGAAACAGGCCAGAATCGGCCAAAAGTGCGAGGACTGATGACCGTCACGTAAATGCACCCTGGGGTTCGTCAATTGTGGAAATCACTCCGGGGACCCAAAACGGTGATTAATTGCCCATGAAACAACCCAGAATCGGCCAAAACTGTGAGTGTTGATGACCGGCACGTAAATGCACCCTGGGGTTCGTCAATCATGGAAATCACTCCGGGGACCCAAAACGGTGATTAATAGCCCATGTAACGGTGATTAATAGCCCATGAAACAGGCCAGAATCGGCCAAAAGTGCGAGGACTGATGACCGTTACGTAAATGCACCCTAGGGTTCGTCAATTGTGAAAATCACTTCGGGGACCCAAAACGGTGATTAATAGCCCATTAAACAACCCAGAATCTGCCAAAACTGCGAGTGTTGATGACCAGCACGTAAATGCACCCTGGGGTTCGTCAATGGTGGAAATCACTCCGGGGACCCAAAACGGTGATTAATAGCCCATGAAACAGGCCAGAATCGGCCAAAACTGCGAGTGTTGATGACCGGCACATAAATGCACCCTGGGGTTCGTCAATGGTGGAAATCACTCCGGGGACCCAAAACGGTGATTAATAGCCCATGTAACGGTGATTAATAGCCCATGAAACAGGCCAGAATCGGCCAAAAGTGCGAGGACTGATGACCGTCACGTAAATGCACCCTGGGGTTCGTCAATTGTGGAAATCACTCCGGGGACCCAAAACGGTGATTAATAGCCCATGAAACAACCCAGAATAGGCCAAAACTGTGAGTGTTGATGACCGGCACGTAAATGCACCCTGGGGTTCGTCAATCGTGGAAATCACTCCGGGGACCCAAAACGGTGATTAATAGCCCATGTAACGGTGATTAATAGCCCATGAAACAGGCCAGAATCGGCCAAAAGTGCGAGGACTGATGACCGTTACGTAAATGCACCCTAGGGTTCGTCAATTGTGAAAATCACTCCGAGGACCCAAAACGGTGATTAATAGCCCATGAAACAACCCCGAATCGGCCAAAACTGTGAGTGTTGATGACCGGCACGTAAATGCACCCTAGGGTTCGTCAATGGTGGAAATCATTCCGGGGACCCAAAACGGTGATTAATAGCCCATGTAACGGTGATTAATAGCCCATGAAACAGGCCAGAATCGGCCAACACTGCGAGTGTTGAGGACCGGCACATAAATGCACCCTGGGGTTCGTCAATGGTGGAAATCACTCCGGGGACCCAAAACGGTGATTAATAGCCCATGAAACAGGCCAAAATCGGCCAAAACTGCGAGTGTTGATGACCGGCACGTAAATGCACCCTGGGGTTCGTCAATGGTGGAAATCACTCTGGGGACCCAAAACGGTGATTAATAGCCCATGAAACAGGCCAGAATCGGCCAAAAGTGCGAGGACTGATGACCGTCACGTAAATGCACCCTGGGGTTCGTCAATTGTGGAAATCACTTCGGGGACCCAAAACGGTGATTAATAGCCCATGAAACAGGTCATAATCGGCCAAAACTGCGAGTGTTGATGACCGGCACGTAAATGCACCCTGGGGTTCGTCAATGGTGGAAATCACTCCGGGGACCCAAAACGGTGATTAATAGCCCATGTAACTATGATTAATAACCCATGAAACAGGCCAGAATCGGCCAAAATTGCGAGTGTTGATGACCGGCACGTAAATGCACCCTGGGGTTCGTCAATGGTGGAAATCACTCCGGGGACCCAAAACGGTGATTAATAGCCCATGAAACAACCCAGAATCGGCCAAAACTGCGAGTGTTGATAACCGGCACGTAAATACACCCTGGGTTCTTCAATGATGGAAATCACTCTGGGGATCCAAAACGATGATTAATAGCCCATGTAACTGTGATTAATAGCCCATGAAACAGGCCAGAATCGGCCAAAATTGCGAGTTTTGATGACCGGCACGTAAATGCACCCTGGGGTTCGTCAATGGTGGAAATCACTCCGGGGACCCAAAACGGTGATTAATAGCCCATGAAACAGGCCAGAATCGGCCAAAACTGCGAGTGTTGATGACCGGCACGTAAATGCACCCTGGGTTCGTCAATGGTGGAAATCACTCCGGGGACCCAAAACGGTGATTAATAGCCCATGAAACAGGCCATAATCGGCCAAAATTGCGAGTTTTGATGACCGGCACGTAAATGCACCCTGGGGTTCGTCAATGGTGGAAATCACTCCGGGGACCCAAAACGGTGATTAATAGCCCATGAAACAGGCCAGAATCGGCCAAAACTGCGAGTGTTGATGACCGGCACGTAAATGCACCCTGGGGTTCGTCAATGATGGAAATCACTCCGAGGATCCAAAACGGTGATTAATAGCCCATGTAACTGTGATTAATAGCCCATGAAACAGGCCAGAATCGGCCAAAACTGCGAGTGTTGATGACCGGCACGTAAATGCACCCTGGGGTTCGTCAATGGAGGAAATCACTCTGGGGACCCAAAACGGTGATTAATAGCCCATGAAACAGGCCAGAATCTGCCAAAACTGCGAGTATTGATGACCGGCACGTAAATGCACCCTGGGGTTCGTCAATGGTGGAAATCACTCCGGGGACCCAAAACGGTGATTAATAGCCCATGTAACGGTGATTAATAGCCCATGAAACAGGCCAAAATCGGCCAAAAGTGCGAGGACTGATGACCGTCACGTAAATGCACCCTGGGGTTCGTCAATTGTGGAAATCACTTCGGGGACCCAAAACGGTGATTAATAGCCCATGAAACAGGCCAGAATCGGCCAAAACTGCGAGTGTTGATGACCGGCACGTAAATGCACCCTGGGGTTCGTCAATGATGGAAATCACTCCGAGGATCCAAAACGGTGATTAATAGCCCATGTAACTGTGATTAATAGCCCATGAAACAGGCCAGAATCGGCCAAAACTGCGAGTGTTGATGACCGGCACGTAAATGCACCCTGGGGTTCGTCAATGGAGGAAATCACTCTGGGGACCCAAAACGGTGATTAATAGCCCATGAAACAGGCCAGAATCTGCCAATACTGCGAGTATTGATGACCGGCACGTAAATGCACCCTGGGGTTCGTCAATGGTGGAAATCACTCCGGGGACCCAAAACGGTGATTAATAGCCCATGTAACGGTGATTAATAGCCCATGAAACAGGCCAAAATCGGCCAAAAGTGCGAGGACTGATGACCGTCACGTAAATGCACCCTGGGGTTCGTTAATTGTGGAAATCACTTCGGGGACCCAAAACGGTGATTAATTGCCCATGAACCAACCCAGAATCGGCCAAAACTGTGAGTGTTGATGACCGGCACGTTAATGCACCCTGGGGTTCGTCAATGGTGGAAATCACTCCGGGGACCCAAAACGGTGATTAATAGCCCATGTAACGGTGATTAATAGCCCATGAAACAGGCCAGAATCGGCCAAAACTGCGAGTGTTGATGACCGGCACGTAAATGCACCCTGGGGTTCGTCAATGGTGGAAATCACTCCGGGGACCCAAAACGGTGATTAATAGCCCATGAAACAGGCCAGAATCGGCCAAAACTGCGAGTATTGATTACCGGCACGTAAATGCACCCTGGGGTTCGTCAATGGTGGAAATCCCTCCGGGGACCCAAAACGGTGATTAATAGCCCATGTAACTATGATTAATAACCCATGAGACAACCCAGAATCGGCCAAAACTGCGAGTGTTGATGACCGACACGTAAATGCACCCTGGGGTTCGTCAATGGTGGAAATCACTCCGGGGACCCAAAACGGTGATTAATAGCCCATGTAACGGTGATTAATAGCCCATGAAACAACCCAGAATCGGCCAAAACTGTGAGTGTTGATGACCGGCACGTAAATGCACCCTGGGGTTCGTTAATGGAGGAAATCACTCTGGGGACCCAAAACGGTGATTAATAGCCCATGAAACAGGCCAGAATCGGCCAAAACTGCGAGTATTGATGACCGGCACATAAATGCACCCTGGGGTTCGTCAATGGTGGAAATCACTCCGGGGACCCAAAACGGTGATTAATAGCCCATGAAACAACCCAGAATCTGCCAAAACTGCGAGGGTTGATAACCGGCACGTAAATGCACCCTGGGTTCTTCAATGATGGAAATCACTCTGGGATCCAAAACGATGATTAATAGCCCATGTAACTGTGATTAATAGCCCATGAAACAGGCCAGAATCGGCCAAAATTGCGAGTTTTGATGACCGGCACGTAAATGCACCCTGGGGTTCGTCAATGGTGGAAATCACTCCGGGGACCCAAAACGGTGATTAATAGCCCATGAAACAGGCCAGAATCGGCCAAAACTGCGAGTGTTGATGACCGGCACGTAAATGCACCCTGGGGTTCGTCAATGGAGGAAATCACTCCGGGGACCCAAAACGGTGATTAATAGCCCATGTAACGGTGATTAATAGCCCATGAAACAGGCCAGAATCGGCCAAAACTGCGAGTGTTGATGAGCGGCACGTAAATGCACCCTGGGGTTCGTCAATGGTGGAAATCAATCCGGGGACCCAAAACGGTGATTAATAGCTCATGAAACAGGAAAGAATCGGCCAAAACTGCGAGTGTTGATAACCGGCACGTAAATGCACCCTGGGTTCTTCAATGATGGAAATCACTCTGGGGATCCAAAACGATGATTAATAGCCATGTAACTGTGATTAATAGCCCATGAAACAGGCCAGAATCTGCCAAAATTGCGAGTTTTGATGACCGGCACGTAAATGCACCCTGGGGTTCGTCAATGGTGGAAATCACTCCGGGGACCCAAAACGGTGATTAATAGCCCATGAAACAGGCCAGAATCGGCCAAAACTGCGAGTGTTGATGACCGGCACGTAAATGCACCCTGGGGTTCGTCAATGGTGGAAATCACTCCGGGGACCCAAAACGGTGATTAATAGCCCATGAAACAGGCCAGAATCGGCCAAAACTGCGAGTGTTGATTACCGGCACGTAAATGCACCCTGGGGTTCGTCAATGGTGGAAATCACTCCGGGGACCCAAAACGGTGATTAATAGCCCATGTAACGGTGATTAATAGCCCTTGAAACAGGCCAGAATCGGCCAAAACTGCGAGTATTGATGACCGGCACGTAAATGCACCCTGGGGTTCGTCAATGGTGGAAATCACTCCGGGGACCCAAAACGGTGATTAATAGCCCATGAAACAACCCAGAATCTGCCAAAACTGCGAGGGTTGATAACCGGCACATAAATGCACCCTGGGTTCTTCAATGATGGAAATCACTCTGGGGATCCAAAACGATGATTAATAGCCCATGTAACTGTGATTAATAGCCCATGAAACAGGCCAGAATCGGCCAAAATTGCGAGTTTTGATGACCGGCACGTAAATGCACCCTGGGGTTCGTCAATGGTGGAAATCACTCCGGGGACCCAAAACGGTGATTAATAGCCCATGAAACAGGCCAGAATCGGCCAAAACTGCGAGTGTTGATGACCGGCACGTAAATGCACCCTGGGGTTCGTCAATGGAGGAAATCACTCCGGGGACCCAAAACGGTGATTAATAGCCCATGTAATGGTGATTAATAGCCCATGAAACAGGCCAGAATCGGCCAAAAGTGCGAGGACTGATGACCGTCACGTAAATGCACCCTGGGGTTCGTCAATTGTGGAAATCACTCCGGGGACCCAAAACGGTGATTAATTGCCCATGAAACAACCCAGAATCGGCCAAAACTGTGAGTGTTGATGACCGGCACGTAAATGCACCCTGGGGTTCGTCAATCATGGAAATCACTCCGGGGACCCAAAACGGTGATTAATAGCCCATGTAACGGTGATTAATAGCCCATGAAACAGGCCAGAATCGGCCAAAAGTGCGAGGACTGATGACCGTTACGTAAATGCACCCTAGGGTTCGTCAATTGTGAAAATCACTTCGGGGACCCAAAACGGTGATTAATAGCCCATTAAACAACCCAGAATCTGCCAAAACTGCGAGTGTTGATGACCAGCACGTAAATGCACCCTGGGGTTCGTCAATGGTGGAAATCACTCCGGGGACCCAAAACGGTGATTAATAGCCCATGAAACAGGCCAGAATCGGCCAAAACTGCGAGTGTTGATGACCGGCACATAAATGCACCCTGGGGTTCGTCAATGGTGGAAATCACTCCGGGGACCCAAAACGGTGATTAATAGCCCATGTAACGGTGATTAATAGCCCATGAAACAGGCCAGAATCGGCCAAAAGTGCGAGGACGGATGACCGTCACGTAAATGCACCCTGGGGTTCGTCAATTGTGGAAATCACTCCGGGGACCCAAAACGGTGATTAATAGCCCATGAAACAACCCAGAATAGGCCAAAACTGTGAGTGTTGATGACCGGCACGTAAATGCACCCTGGGGTTCGTCAATCGTGGAAATCACTCCGGGGACCCAAAACGGTGATTAATAGCCCATGTAACGGTGATTAATAGCCCATGAAACAGGCCAGAATCGGCCAAAAGTGCGAGGACTGATGACCGTTACGTAAATGCACCCTAGGGTTCGTCAATTGTGAAAATCACTCCGGGGACCCAAAACGGTGATTAATAGCCCATGAAACAACCCCGAATCGGCCAAAACTGTGATTGTTGATGACCGGCACGTAAATGCACCCTGGGGTTCGTCAATGGTGAAAATCACTCCAGGGACCCAAAACGGTGATTAATAGCCCATGTAACAGTGATTAATAGCCCATGAAACAGGCCAGAATCGGCCAAAAGTGCGAGGACTGATGACCGTTACGTAAATGCACCCTAGGGTTCGTCAATTGTGAAAATCACTTCGGGGACCCAAAACGGTGATTAATAGCCCATTAAACAACCCAGAATCTGCCAAAACTGCGAGTGTTGATGACCAGCACGTAAATGCACCCTGGGGTTCGTCAATGGTGGAAGTCACTCCGGGGACCCAAAACGGTGATTAATAGCCCATGAAACAGGCCAGAATCGGCCAAAACTGCGAGTGTTGATGACCGGCACATAAATGCACCCTGGGGTTCGTCAATGGTGGAAATCACTCCGGGGACCCAAAACGGTGATTAATAGCCCATGTAACGGTGATTAATAGCCCTTGAAACAGGCCAGAATCGGCCAAAACTGCGAGTGTTGATGACCGGCACGTAAATGCACCCTGGGGTTCGTCAATGGAGGAAATCACTCTGGGGACCCAAAACGGTGATTAATAGCCCATGAAACAGGCCAGAATCGGCCAAAACTGCGAGTATTGATGACCGGCACGTAAATGCACCCTGGGGTTCGTCAATGGTGGAAATCACTCCGGGGACCCAAAACGGTGATTAATAGCCCATGAAACAACCCAGAATCTGCCAAAACTGCGAGGGTTGATAACCGGCACGTAAATGCACCCTGGGTTCTTCAATGATGAAAATCACTCTGGGGATCCAAAACGATGATTAATAGCCCATGTAACTGTGATTAATAGCCCATGAAACAGGCCAGAATCGGCCAAAATTGCGAGTTTTGATGACCGGCACGTAAATGCACCCTGGGGTTCGTCAATGGTGGAAATCACTCCGGGGACCCAAAACGGTGATTAATAGCCCATGAAACAGGCCAGAATCGGCCAAAACTGCGAGTGTTGATGACCGGCACGTAAATGCACCCTGGGGTTCGTCAATGGAGGAAATCACTCCGGGGACCCAAAACGGTGATTAATAGCCCATGTAACGGTGATTAATAGCCCATGAAACAGGCCAGAATTGGCCAAAAGTGCGAGGACTGATGACCGTCACGTAAATGCACCCTGGGGTTCGTCAATTGTGGAAATCACTCCGGGGACCCAAAACGGTGATTAATAGCCCATGAAACAACCCAGAATCGGCCAAAACTGTGAGTGTTGATGACCGGCACGTAAATGCACCCTGGGGTTCGTCAATCGTGGAAATCACTCCGGGGACCCAAAACGGTGATTAATAGCCCATGTAACGGTGATTAATAGCCCATGAAACAGGCCAGAATCGGCCAAAAGTGCGATGACTGATGACCGTTACGTAAATGCACCCTAGGGTTCGTCAATTGTGAAAATCACTTCGGGGACCCAAAACGGTGATTAATAGCCCATTAAACAACCCAGAATCTGCCAAAACTGCGAGTGTTGATGACCAGCACGTAAATGCACCCTGGGGTTCGTCAATGGTGGAAATCACTCCGGGGACCCAAAACGGTGATTAATAGCCCATGAAACAGGCCAGAATCGGCCAAAACTGCGAGTGTTGATGACCGGCACGTAAATGCACCCTGGGGTTCGTCAATGGTGGAAATCACTCCGGGGACCCAAAACGGTGATTAATAGCCCATGTAACGGTGATTAATAGCCCATGAAACAGGCCAGAATCGGCCAAAAGTGCGAGGACTGATGACCGTCACGTAAATGCACCCTAGGGTTCGTCAATTGTGAAAATCACTTCGGGGACCCAAAACGGTGATTAATAGCCCATGAAACAACCCAGAATCGGCCAAAACTGTGAGTGTTGATGAGCGGCACGTAAATGCACCCTGGGGTTCGTCAATGGTGGAAATCACTCCGGGGACCCAAAACGGTGATTAATAGCCCATGAAACAACCCAGAATCGGCCAAAACTGTGAGTGTTGATGACCGGCACGTAAATGCACCCTGGGGTTCGTCAATGGTGGAAATCACTCCGGGGACCAAAACGGTGATTAATAGCCCATGTAACGGTGATTAATAGCCCATGAAACAGGCCAGAATCGGCCAAAAGTGCGAGGACTGATGACCGTCACGTAAATGCACCCTGGGGTTCGTCAATTGTGGAAATCACTCCGGGGACCCAAAACGGTGATTAATAGCCCATGAAACAACCCAGAATAGGCCAAAACTGTGAGTGTTGATGACCGGCACGTAAATGCACCCTGGGGTTCGTCAATCGTGGAAATCACTCCGGGGACCCAAAACGGTGATTAATAGCCCATGTAACGGTGATTAATAGCCCATGAAACAGGCCAGAATCGGCCAAAAGTGCGAGGACTGATGACCGTTACGTAAATGCACCCTAGGGTTCGTCAATTGTGAAAATCACTCCGGGGACCCAAAACGTTGATTAATAGCCCATGAAACAACCCCGAATCGGCCAAAACTGTGAGTGTTGATGACCGGCACGTAAATGCACCCTGGGGTTCGTCAATGGTGGAAATCATTCCGGGGACCCAAAACGGTGATTAATAGCCCATGAAACAGGCCAGAATCGGCCAAAACTGCGAGTGTTGATGACCGGCACATAAATGCACCCTGGGGTTCGTCAATGGTGGAAATCACTCCGGGGACCCAAAACGGTGATTAATAGCCCATGTAACGGTGATTAATAGCCCTTGAAACAGGCCAGAATCGGCCAAAACTGCGAGTGTTGATGACCGGCACGTAAATGCACCCTGGGGTTCGTCAATGGAGGAAATCACTCTGGGGACCCAAAACGGTGATTAATAGCCCATGAAACAGGCCAGAATCGGCCAAAACTGCGAGTATTGATGACCGGCACGTAAATGCACCCTGGGGTTCGTCAATGGTGGAAATCACTCCGGGGACCCAAAACGGTGATTAATAGCCCATGAAACAACCCAGAATCTGCCAAAACTGCGAGGGTTGATAACCGGCACGTAAATGCACCCTGGTATCTTCAATGATGAAAATCACTCTGGGGATCCAAAACGATGATTAATAGCCCATGTAACTGTGATTAATAGCCCATGAAACAGGCCAGAATCGGCCAAAATTGCGAGTTTTGATGACCGGCACGTAAATGCACCCTGGGGTTCGTCAATGGTGGAAATCACTCCGGGGACCCAAAACGGTGATTAATAGCCCATGAAACAGGCCAGAATCGGCCAAAACTGCGAGTGTTGATGACCGGCACGTAAATGCACCCTGGGGTTCGTCAATGGAGGAAATCACTCCGGGGACCCAAAACGGTGATTAATAGCCCATGTAACGGTGATTAATAGCCCATGAAACAGGCCAGAATCGGCCAAAAGTGCGAGGACTGATGACCGTCACGTAAATGCACCCTGGGGTTCGTCAATTGTGGAAATCACTCCGGGGACCCAAAACGGTGATTAATAGCCCATGAAACAACCCAGAATCGGCCAAAACTGTGAGTGTTGATGACCGGCACGTAAATGCACCCTGGGGTTCGTCAATCGTGGAAATCACTCCGGGGACCCAAAACGGTGATTAATAGCCCATGTAACAGTGATTAATAGCCCATGAAACAGGCCAGAATCGGCCAAAAGTGCGAGGACTGATGACCGTTACGTAAATGCACCCTAGGGTTCGTCAATTGTGAAAATCACTCCGGGGACCCAAAACGGTGATTACTAGCCCATGAAACAACCCCGAATCGGCCAAAACTGTGAGTGTTGATGACCGGCACGTAAATGCACCCTGGGGTTCGTCAATGGTGGAAATCATTCCGGGGACCCAAAACGGTGATTAATAGCCCATGAAACAGGCCAGAATCGGCCAAAACTGCGAGTGTTGATGACCGGCACATAAATGCACCCTGGGGTTCGTCAATGGTGGAAATCACTCCGGGGACCCAAAACGGTGATTAATAGCCCATGAAACAGGCCAGAATCGGCCAAAACTGCGAGTGTTGATGACCGGCACGTAAATGCACCCTGGGTTCGTCAATGGTGGAAATCACTCCGGGGACCCAAAACGGTGATTAATAGCCCATGAAACAGGCCAGAATCGGCCAAAACTGCGAGCGTTGATGACCGGCACGTAAATGCACCCTTGGGTTCGTCAATTGTGGAAATCACTCCGGGGACCCAAAACGGTGATTAACAGCCCATGAAACAACCCAGAATCGGCCAAAACTGCGAGTGTTGATAACCGGCACGTAAATACACCCTGGGTTCTTCAATGATGGAAATCACTCTGGGGATCCAAAACGATGATTAATAGCCCATGTAACTGTGATTAATAGCCCATGAAACAGGCCAGAATCGGCCAAAATTGCGAGTTTTGATGACCGGCACGTAAATGCACCCTTGGGTTCGTCAATGGTGGAAATCACTCCGGGGACCCAAAACGGTGATTAATAGCCCATGAAACAGGCCAGAATCGGCCAAAACTGCGAGTGTTGATGACCGGCACGTAAATGCACCCTGGGTTCGTCAATGGTGGAAATCACTCCGGGGACCCAAAACGGTGATTAATAGCCCATGAAACAGGCCAGAATCGGCCAAAACTGCGAGTGTTGATGACCGGCACATAAATGCACCCTGGGTTCGTCAATGGTGGAAATCACTCCGGGGACCCAAAACGGTGATTAATAGCCCATGAAACAGGCCAGAATCGGCCAAAACTGCGAGTGTTGATGACCGGCACGTAAATGCACCCTGGGGTTCGTCAATGATGGAAATCACTCCGAGGATCCAAAACGGTGATTAATAGCCCATGTAACTGTGATTAATAGCCCATGAAACAGGCCAGAATCGGCCAAAACTGCGAGTGTTGATGACCGGCACGTAAATGCACCCTGGGGTTCGTCAATGGTGGAAATCACTCCGGGGACCCAAAACGGTGATTAATAGCCCATGTAACGGTGATTAATAGCCCATGAAACAGGCCAGACTCGGCCAAAAGTGCGAGGACTGATGACCGTCACGTAAATGCACCCTAGGGTTCGTCAATTGTGAAAATCACTTCGGGGACCCAAAACGGTGATTAATAGCCCATGAAACAACCCAGAATCGGCCAAAACTGTGAGTGTTGATGAGCGGCACGTAAATGCACCCTGGGGTTCGTCAATGGTGGAAATCACTCCGGGGACCCAAAACGGTGATTAATAGCCCATGAAACAGGCCAGAATCGGCCAAAACTGCGAGTGTTGATGACCGGCACGTAAATGCACCATAGGGTTCGTCAATGGTGGAAATCACTCTGGGGACCCAAAACGGTGATTAATAGCCCATGTAACGGTGATTAATAGCCCATGAAACAGGCCAGAATCGGCCAAAAGTGCGAGGACTGATGACCGTCACGTAAATGCACCCTAGGGTTCGTCAATTGTGAAAATCACTTCGGGGACCCAAAACGGTGATTAATAGCCCATGAAACAACCCAGAATCGGCCAAAACTGTGAGTGTTGATGAGCGGCACGTAAATGCACCCTGGGGTTCGTCAATGGTGGAAATCACTCCGGGGACCCAAAACGGTGATTAATAGCCCATGAAACAGGCCAGAATCGGCCAAAACTGCGAGTGTTGATGACCGGCACGTAAATGCACCCTGGGTTCGTCAATGGTGGAAATCACTCCGGGGACCCAAAACGGTGATTAATAGCCCATGAAACAGGCCAGAATCGGCCAAAACTGCGAGTGTTGATGACCGGCACGTAAATGCACCCTGGGGTTCGTCAATGATGGAAATCACTCCGAGGATCCAAAACGGTGATTAATAGCCCATGTAACTGTGATTAATAGCCCATGAAACAGGCCAGAATCGGCCAAAACTGCGAGTGTTGATGACCGGCACGTAAATGCACCCTGGGGTTCGTCAATGGTGGAAATCACTCCGGGGACCCAAAACGGTGATTAATAGCCCATGTAACGGTGATTAATAGCCCATGAAACAGGCCAGAATCGGCCAAAAGTGCGAGGACTGATGACCGTCACGTAAATGCACCCTAGGGTTCGTCAATTGTGAAAATCACTTCGGGGACCCAAAACGGTGATTAATAGCCCATGAAACAACCCAGAATCGGCCAAAACTGTGAGTGTTGATGAGCGGCACGTAAATGCACCCTGGGGTTCGTCAATGGTGGAAATCACTCCGGGGACCCAAAACGGTGATTAATAGCCCATGAAACAGGCCTGAATCGGCCAAAAGTGCGAGGACTAATGACCGGCACGTAAATGCACCCTGGGGTTCGTCAATCGTGGAAATCACTCCGGGGACCCAAAACGGTGATTAATAGCCCATGTAACGGTGATTAATAGCCCATGAAACAGGCCAGAATCGGCCAAAAGTGCGAGGACTGATGACCGTCACGTAAATACAACCTGGGGTTCGTCAATTGTGGAAATCACTCCGGGGACCCAAAACGGTGATTAATAGCCCATGAAACAACCCAGAATCGGGCCAAAACTGTGAGTGTTGATGACCGGCACGTAAATGCACCCTGGGGTTCGTCAATGGTGGAAATCACTCCGGGGACCCAAAACGGTGATTAATAGCCCATGTAACGGTGATTAATAGCCCATGAAACAGGCCAGAATCGGCCAAAAGTGCGAGGACTGATGACCGTCATGTAAATGCACCCTGGGGTTCGTCAATTGTGGAAATCACTCCGGGGACCCAAAACGGTGATTAATAGCCCATGTAACTATGATTAATAACCCATGAAACAGGCCAGAATCGGCCAAAATTGCGAGTGTTGATGACCGGCACGTAAATGCACCCTCGGTTCGTCAATGGTGGAAATCACTCCGGGGACCCAAAACGGTGATTAATAGCCCATGAAACAACCCAGAATCGGCCAAAACTGCGAGTGTTGATGACCGGCATGTAAATGCACCCTGGGTTCGTCAATGGTGGAAATCACTCCGGGCATCCAAAATGGTGATTAATAGCCCATGTAACTATGATTAATAGCCCATGAAACAGGCCAGAATCGGCCAAAACTTCGAGTGTTGATGACCGGCACGTAAATGCACCCTGGGGTTCGTCAATGGTGGAAATCACTCCGGGGACCCAAAACGGTGATTAATAGCCCATGTAACGGTGATTAATAGCCCATGAAACAGGCCAGAATCGGCCAAAAGTGCGAGGACTGATGACCGTTACGTAAATGCACCCTGGGGTTCGTCAATTGTGGAAATCACTCCGGGGACCCAAAACGGTGATTAATAGCCCATGTAACTATGATTAATAACCCATGAAACAGGCCAGAATCGGCCAAAATTGCGAGTGTTGATGACCGGCACGTAAATGCACCCTCGGTTCGTCAATGGTGGAAATCACTCCGGGGACCCAAAACGGTGATTAATAGCCCATGAAACAACCCAGAATCGGCCAAAACTGCGAGTGTTGATGAGCGGCACGTAAATGCACCCTGGGGTTCGTCAATTGTGGAAATCACTCCGGGGACCCAAAACGGTGATTAACAGCCCATGAAACAACCCAGAATCGGCCAAAACTGCGAGTGTTGATAACCGGCACGTAAATACACCCTGGGTTCTTCAATGATGGAAATCACTCTGGGGATCCAAAACGATGATTAATAGCCCATGTAACTGTGATTAATAGCCCATGAAACAGGCCAGAATCGGCCAAAATTGCGAGTTTTGATGACCGGCACGTAAATGCACCCTGGGGTTCGTCAATGGTGGAAATCACTCCGGGGACCCAAAACGGTGATTAATAGCCCATGAAACAGGCCAGAATCGGCCAAAACTGCGAGTGTTGATGACCGGCACGTAAATGCACCCTGGGTTCGTCAATGGTGGAAATCACTCCGGGGACCCAAAACGGTGATTAATAGCCCATGAAACAGGCCAGAATCGGCCAAAACTGCGAGTGTTGATGACCGGCACATAAATGCACCCTGGGTTCGTCAATGGTGGAAATCACTCCGGGGACCCAAAACGGTGATTAATAGCCCATGAAACAGGCCAGAATCGGCCAAAACTGCGAGTGTTGATGACCGGCACGTAAATGCACCCTGGGGTTCGTCAATGATGGAAATCACTCCGAGGATCCAAAACGGTGATTAATAGCCCATGTAACTGTGATTAATAGCCCATGAAACAGGCCAGAATCGGCCAAAACTGCGAGTGTTGATGACCGGCACGTAAATGCACCCTGGGGTTCGTCAATGGTGGAAATCACTCCGGGGACCCAAAACGGTGATTAATAGCCCATGTAACGGTGATTAATAGCCCATGAAACAGGCCAGAATCGGCCAAAAGTGCGAGGACTGATGACCGTCACGTAAATGCACCCTAGGGTTCGTCAATTGTGAAAATCACTTCGGGGACCCAAAACGGTGATTAATAGCCCATGAAACAACCCAGAATCGGCCAAAACTGTGAGTGTTGATGAGCGGCACGTAAATGCACCCTGGGGTTCGTCAATGGTGGAAATCACTCCGGGGACCCAAAACGGTGATTAATAGCCCATGAAACAGGCCTGAATCGGCCAAAAGTGCGAGGACTAATGACCGGCACGTAAATGCACCCTGGGGTTCGTCAATCGTGGAAATCACTCCGGGGACCCAAAACGGTGATTAATAGCCCATGTAACGGTGATTAATAGCCCATGAAACAGGCCAGAATCGGCCAAAAGTGCGAGGACTGATGACCGTCACGTAAATACAACCTGGGGTTCGTCAATTGTGGAAATCACTCCGGGGACCCAAAACGGTGATTAATAGCCCATGAAACAACCCAGAATCGGGCCAAAACTGTGAGTGTTGATGACCGGCACGTAAATGCACCCTGGGGTTCGTCAATGGTGGAAATCACTCCGGGGACCCAAAACGGTGATTAATAGCCCATGTAACGGTGATTAATAGCCCATGAAACAGGCCAGAATCGGCCAAAAGTGCGAGGACTGATGACCGTCATGTAAATGCACCCTGGGGTTCGTCAATTGTGGAAATCACTCCGGGGACCCAAAACGGTGATTAATAGCCCATGTAACTATGATTAATAACCCATGAAACAGGCCAGAATCGGCCAAAATTGCGAGTGTTGATGACCGGCACGTAAATGCACCCTCGGTTCGTCAATGGTGGAAATCACTCCGGGGACCCAAAACGGTGATTAATAGCCCATGAAACAACCCAGAATCGGCCAAAACTGCGAGTGTTGATGACCGGCATGTAAATGCACCCTGGGTTCGTCAATGGTGGAAATCACTCCGGGCATCCAAAATGGTGATTAATAGCCCATGTAACTATGATTAATAGCCCATGAAACAGGCCAGAATCGGCCAAAACTGCGAGTGTTGATGACCGGCACGTAAATGCACCCTGGGGTTCGTCAATGGTGGAAATCACTCCGGGGACCCAAAACGGTGATTAATAGCCCATGTAACGGTGATTAATAGCCCATGAAACAGGCCAGAATCGGCCAAAAGTGCGAGGACTGATGACCGTTACGTAAATGCACCCTGGGGTTCGTCAATTGTGGAAATCACTCCGGGGACCCAAAACGGTGATTAATAGCCCATGTAACTATGATTAATAACCCATGAAACAGGCCAGAATCGGCCAAAATTGCGAGTGTTGATGACCGGCACGTAAATGCACCCTCGGTTCGTCAATGGTGGAAATCACTCCGGGGACCCAAAACGGTGATTAATAGCCCATGAAACAACCCAGAATCGGCCAAAACTGCGAGTGTTGATGAGCGGCACGTAAATGCACCCTGGGGTTCGTCAATTGTGGAAATCACTCCGGGGACCCAAAACGGTGATTAACAGCCCATGAAACAACCCAGAATCGGCCAAAACTGCGAGTGTTGATAACCGGCACGTAAATACACCCTGGGTTCTTCAATGATGGAAATCACTCTGGGGATCCAAAACGATGATTAATAGCCCATGTAACTGTGATTAATAGCCCATGAAACAGGCCAGAATCGGCCAAAATTGCGAGTTTTGATGACCGGCACGTAAATGCACCCTGGGGTTCGTCAATGGTGGAAATCACTCCGGGGACCCAAAACGGTGATTAATAGCCCATGAAACAGGCCAGAATCGGCCAAAACTGCGAGTGTTGATGACCGGCACGTAAATGCACCCTGGGTTCGTCAATGGTGGAAATCACTCCGGGGACCCAAAACGGTGATTAATAGCCCATGAAACAGGCCAGAATCGGCCAAAACTGCGAGTGTTGATGACCGGCACATAAATGCACCCTGGGTTCGTCAATGGTGGAAATCACTCCGGGGACCCAAAACGGTGATTAATAGCCCATGAAACAGGCCAGAATCGGCCAAAACTGCGAGTGTTGATGACCGGCACGTAAATGCACCCTGGGGTTCGTCAATGATGGAAATCACTCCGAGGATCCAAAACGGTGATTAATAGCCCATGTAACTGTGATTAATAGCCCATGAAACAGGCCAGAATCGGCCAAAACTGCGAGTGTTGATGACCGGCACGTAAATGCACCCTGGGGTTCGTCAATGGTGGAAATCACTCCGGGGACCCAAAACGGTGATTAATAGCCCATGTAACGGTGATTAATAGCCCATGAAACAGGCCAGAATCGGCCAAAAGTGCGAGGACTGATGACCGTCACGTAAATGCACCCTAGGGTTCGTCAATTGTGAAAATCACTTCGGGGACCCAAAACGGTGATTAATAGCCCATGAAACAACCCAGAATCGGCCAAAACTGTGAGTGTTGATGAGCGGCACGTAAATGCACCCTGGGGTTCGTCAATGGTGGAAATCACTCCGGGGACCCAAAACGGTGATTAATAGCCCATGAAACAGGCCAGAATCGGCCAAAACTGCGAGTGTTGATGACCGGCACGTAAATGCACCCTGGGTTCGTCAATGGTGGAAATCACTACGGGGACCCAAAACGGTGATTAATAGCCCATGAAACAGGCCAGAATCGGCCAAAACTGCGAGCGTTGATGACCGGCACGTAAATGCACCCTTGGGTTCGTCAATTGTGGAAATCACTCCGGGGACCCAAAACGGTGATTAACAGCCCATGAAACAACCCAGAATCGGCCAAAACTGCGAGTGTTGATAACCGGCACGTAAATACACCCTGGGTTCTTCAATGATGGAAATCACTCTGGGGATCCAAAACGATGATTAATAGCCCATGTAACTGTGATTAATAGCCCATGAAACAGGCCAGAATCGGCCAAAATTGCGAGTTTTGATGACCGGCACGTAAATGCACCCTTGGGTTCGTCAATGGTGGAAATCACTCCGGGGACCCAAAACGGTGATTAATAGCCCATGAAACAGGCCAGAATCGGCCAAAACTGCGAGTGTTGATGACCGGCACGTAAATGCACCCTGGGTTCGTCAATGGTGGAAATCACTCCGGGGACCCAAAACGGTGATTAATAGCCCATGAAACAGGCCAGAATCGGCCAAAACTGCGAGTGTTGATGACCGGCACATAAATGCACCCTGGGTTCGTCAATGGTGGAAATCACTCCGGGGACCCAAAACGGTGATTAATAGCCCATGAAACAGGGCAGAATCGGCCAAAACTGCGAGTGTTGATGACCGGCACGTAAATGCACCCTGGGGTTCGTCAATGATGGAAATCACTCCGAGGATCCAAAACGGTGATTAATAGCCCATGTAACTGTGATTAATAGCCCATGAAACAGGCCAGAATCGGCCAAAACTGCGAGTGTTGATGACCGGCACGTAAATGCACCCTGGGGTTCGTCAATGGTGGAAATCACTCCGGGGACCCAAAACGGTGATTAATAGCCCATGTAACGGTGATTAATAGCCCATGAAACAGGCCAGAATCGGCCAAAAGTGCGAGGACTGATGACCGTCACGTAAATGCACCCTAGGGTTCGTCAATTGTGAAAATCACTTCGGGGACCCAAAACGGTGATTAATAGCCCATGAAACAACCCAGAATCGGCCAAAACTGTGAGTGTTGATGAGCGGCACGTAAATGCACCCTGGGGTTCGTCAATGGTGGAAATCACTCCGGGGACCCAAAACGGTGATTAATAGCCCATGAAACAGGCCAGAATCGGCCAAAACTGCGAGTGTTGATGACCGGCACGTAAATGCACCCTGGGTTCGTCAATGGTGGAAATCACTCCGGGGACCCAAAACGGTGATTAATAGCCCATGAAACAGGCCAGAATCGGCCAAAACTGCGAGTGTTGATGACCGGCACATAAATGCACCCTGGGTTCGTCAATGGTGGAAATCACTCCGGGGACCCAAAAGGGTGATTAATAGCCCATGAAACAGGCCAGAATCGGCCAAAACTGCGAGTGTTGATGACCGGCACGTAAATGCACCCTGGGGTTCGTCAATGATGGAAATCACTCCGAGGATCCAAAACGGTGATTAATAGCCCATGTAACTGTGATTAATAGCCCATGAAACAGGCCAGAATCGGCCAAAACTGCGAGTGTTGATGACCGGCACGTAAATGCACCCTGGGGTTCGTCAATGGTGGAAATCACTCCGGGGACCCAAAACGGTGATTAATAGCCCATGTAACGGTGATTAATAGCCCATGAAACAGGCCAGAATCGGCCAAAAGTGCGAGGACTGATGACCGTCACGTAAATGCACCCTAGGGTTCGTCAATTGTGAAAATCACTTCGGGGACCCAAAACGGTGATTAATAGCCCATGAAACAACCCAGAATCGGCCAAAACTGTGAGTGTTGATGAGCGGCACGTAAATGCACCCTGGGGTTCGTCAATGGTGGAAATCACTCCGGGGACCCAAAACGGTGATTAATAGCCCATGAAACAGGCCTGAATCGGCCAAAAGTGCGAGGACTAATGACCGGCACGTAAATGCACCCTGGGGTTCGTCAATCGTGGAAATCACTCCGGGGACCCAAAACGGTGATTAATAGCCCATGTAACGGTGATTAATAGCCCATGAAACAGGCCAGAATCGGCCAAAAGTGCGAGGACTGATGACCGTCACGTAAATACAACCTGGGGTTCGTCAATTGTGGAAATCACTCCGGGGACCCAAAACGGTGATTAATAGCCCATGAAACAACCCAGAATCGGGCCAAAACTGTGAGTGTTGATGACCGGCACGTAAATGCACCCTGGGGTTCGTCAATGGTGGAAATCACTCCGGGGACCCAAAACGGTGATTAATAGCCCATGTAACGGTGATTAATAGCCCATGAAACAGGCCAGAATCGGCCAAAAGTGCGAGGACTGATGACCGTCATGTAAATGCACCCTGGGTTCGTCAATTGTGGAAATCACTCCGGGGACCCAAAACGGTGATTAATAGCCCATGTAACTATGATTAATAACCCATGAAACAGGCCAGAATCGGCCAAAATTGCGAGTGTTGATGACCGGCACGTAAATGCACCCTCGGTTCGTCAATGGTGGAAATCACTCCGGGGACCCAAAACGGTGATTAATAGCCCATGAAACAACCCAGAATCGGCCAAAACTGCGAGTGTTGATGACCGGCATGTAAATGCACCCTGGGTTCGTCAATGGTGGAAATCACTCCGGGCATCCAAAATGGTGATTAATAGCCCATGTAACTATGATTAATAGCCCATGAAACAGGCCAGAATCGGCCAAAACTGCGAGTGTTGATGACCGGCACGTAAATGCACCCTGGGGTTCGTCAATGGTGGAAATCACTCCGGGGACCCAAAACGGTGATTAATAGCCCATGTAACGGTGATTAATAGCCCATGAAACAGGCCAGAATCGGCCAAAAGTGCGAGGACTGATGACCGTTACGTAAATGCACCCTGGGGTTCGTCAATTGTGGAAATCACTCCGGGGACCCAAAACGGTGATTAATAGCCCATGTAACTATGATTAATAACCCATGAAACAGGCCAGAATCGGCCAAAATTGCGAGTGTTGATGACCGGCACGTAAATGCACCCTCGGTTCGTCAATGGTGGAAATCACTCCGGGGACCCAAAACGGTGATTAATAGCCCATGAAACAACCCAGAATCGGCCAAAACTGCGAGTGTTGATGAGCGGCACGTAAATGCACCCTGGGGTTCGTCAATGGTGGAAATCACTCCGGGGACCCAAAACGGTGATTAATAGCTCATGAAACAGGAAAGAATCGGCCAAAACTGCGAGTGTTGATAACCGGCACGTAAATGCACCCTGGGTTCTTCAATGATGGAAATCACTCTGGGGATCCAAAACGATGATTAATAGCCCATGTAACTGTGATTAATAGCCCATGAAACAGGCCAGAATCGGCCAAAACTGCGAGTGTTGATGACCGGCACGTAAATGCACCCTGGGGTTCGTCAATGGTGGAAATCACTCTAGGGACCCAAAACGGTGATTAATAGCCCATGAAACAGGCCAGAATCGGCCAAAAGTGCGAGGACTGATGACCGTCACGTAAATGCACCCTGGGGTTCGTCAATTGTGGAAATCACTTCGGGGACCCAAAACGGTGATTAATAGCCCATGAAACAGGTCATAATCGGCCAAAACTGCGAGTGTTGATGACCGGCACGTAAATGCACCCTGGGGTTCGTCAATGGTGGAAATCACTCCGGGGACCCAAAACGGTGATTAATAGCCCATGTAACTATGATTAATAACCCATGAAACAGGCCAGAATCGGCCAAAATTGCGAGTGTTGATGACCGGCACGTAAATGCACCCTGGGGTTCGTCAATGGTGGAAATCACTCCGGGGACCCAAAACGGTGATTAACAGCCCATGAAACAACCCAGAATCGGCCAAAACTGCGAGTGTTGATAACCGGCACGTAAATACACCCTGGGTTCTTCAATGATGGAAATCACTCTGGGGATCCAAAACGATGATTAATAGCCCATGTAACTGTGATTAATAGCCCATGAAACAGGCCAGAATCGGCCAAAATTGCGAGTTTTGATGACCGGCACGTAAATGCACCCTGGGGTTCGTCAATGGTGGAAATCACTCCGGGGACCCAAAACGGTGATTAATAGCCCATGAAACAGGCCAGAATCGGCCAAAACTGCGAGTGTTGATGACCGGCACATAAATGCACCCTGGGTTCGTCAATGGTGGAAATCACTCCGGGGACCCAAAACGGTGATTAATAGCCCATGAAACAGGCCAGAATCGGCCAAAACTGCGAGTGTTGATGACCGGCACATAAATGCACCCTGGGTTCGTCAATGGTGGAAATCACTCCGGGGACCCAAAACGGTGATTAATAGCCCATGAAACAGGCCAGAATCGGCCAAAACTGCGAGTGTTGATGACCGGCACGTAAATGCACCCTGGGGTTCGTCAATGATGGAAATCACTCCGAGGATCCAAAACGGTGATTAATAGCCCATGTAACTGTGATTAATAGCCCATGAAACAGGCCAGAATCGGCCAAAACTGCGAGTGTTGATGACCGGCACGTAAATGCACCCTGGGGTTCGTCAATGGTGGAAATCACTCCGGGGACCCAAAACGGTGATTAATAGCCCATGTAACGGTGATTAATAGCCCATGAAACAGGCCAGAATCGGCCAAAAGTGCGAGGACTGATGACCGTCACGTAAATGCACCCTAGGGTTCGTCAATTGTGAAAATCACTTCGGGGACCCAAAACGGTGATTAATAGCCCATGAAACAACCCAGAATCGGCCAAAACTGTGAGTGTTGATGAGCGGCACGTAAATGCACCCTGGGGTTCGTCAATGGTGGAAATCACTCCGGGGACCCAAAACGGTGATTAATAGCCCATGAAACAGGCCAGAATCGGCCAAAACTGCGAGTGTTGATGACCGGCACGTAAATGCACCCTGGGTTCGTCAATGGTGGAAATCACTCCGGGGACCCAAAACGGTGATTAATAGCCCATGAAACAGGCCAGAATCGGCCAAAACTGCGAGTGTTGATGACCGGCACATAAATGCACCCTGGGTTCGTCAATGGTGGAAATCACTCCGGGGACCCAAAACGGTGATTAATAGCCCATGAAACAGGCCAGAATCGGCCAAAACTGCGAGTGTTGATGACCGGCACGTAAATGCACCCTGGGGTTCGTCAATGATGGAAATCACTCCGAGGATCCAAAACGGTGATTAATAGCCCATGTAACTGTGATTAATAGCCCATGAAACAGGCCAGAATCGGCCAAAACTGCGAGTGTTGATGACCGGCACGTAAATGCACCCTGGGGTTCGTCAATGGTGGAAATCACTCCGGGGACCCAAAACGGTGATTAATAGCCCATGTAACGGTGATTAATAGCCCATGAAACAGGCCAGAATCGGCCAAAAGTGCGAGGACTGATGACCGTCACGTAAATGCACCCTAGGGTTCGTCAATTGTGAAAATCACTTCGGGGACCCAAAACGGTGATTAATAGCCCATGAAACAACCCAGAATCGGCCAAAACTGTGAGTGTTGATGAGCGGCACGTATATGCACCCTGGGGTTCGTCAATGGTGGAAATCACTCCGGGGACCCAAAACGGTGATTAATAGCCCATGAAACAGGCCTGAATCGGCCAAAAGTGCGAGGACTAATGACCGGCACGTAAATGCACCCTGGGGTTCGTCAATCGTGGAAATCACTCCGGGGACCCAAAACGGTGATTAATAGCCCATGTAACGGTGATTAATAGCCCATGAAACAGGCCAGAATCGGCCAAAAGTGCGAGGACTGATGACCGTCACGTAAATACAACCTGGGGTTCGTCAATTGTGGAAATCACTCCGGGGACCCAAAACGGTGATTAATAGCCCATGAAACAACCCAGAATCGGGCCAAAACTGTGAGTGTTGATGACCGGCACGTAAATGCACCCTGGGGTTCGTCAATGGTGGAAATCACTCCGGGGACCCAAAACGGTGATTAATAGCCCATGTAACGGTGATTAATAGCCCATGAAACAGGCCAGAATCGGCCAAAAGTGCGAGGACTGATGACCGTCATGTAAATGCACCCTGGGGTTCGTCAATTGTGGAAATCACTCCGGGGACCCAAAACGGTGATTAATAGCCCATGTAACTATGATTAATAACCCATGAAACAGGCCAGAATCGGCCAAAATTGCGAGTGTTGATGACCGGCACGTAAATGCACCCTCGGTTCGTCAATGGTGGAAATCACTCCGGGGACCCAAAACGGTGATTAATAGCCCATGAAACAACCCAGAATCGGCCAAAACTGCGAGTGTTGATGACCGGCATGTAAATGCACCCTGGGTTCGTCAATGGTGGAAATCACTCCGGGCATCCAAAATGGTGATTAATAGCCCATGTAACTATGATTAATAGCCCATGAAACAGGCCAGAATCGGCCAAAACTGCGAGTGTTGATGACCGACACGTAAATGCACCCTGGGGTTCGTCAATGGTGGAAATCACTCCGGGGACCCAAAACGGTGATTAATAGCCCATGTAACGGTGATTAATAGCCCATGAAACAGGCCAGAATCGGCCAAAAGTGCGAGGACTGATGACCGTTACGTAAATGCACCCTGGGGTTCGTCAATTGTGGAAATCACTCCGGGGACCCAAAACGGTGATTAATAGCCCATGTAACTATGATTAATAACCCATGAAACAGGCCAGAATCGGCCAAAATTGCGAGTGTTGATGACCGGCACGTAAATGCACCCTCGGTTCGTCAATGGTGGAAATCACTCCGGGGACCCAAAACGGTGATTAATAGCCCATGAAACAACCCAGAATCGGCCAAAACTGCGAGTGTTGATGAGCGGCACGTAAATGCACCCTGGGGTTCGTCAATGGTGGAAATCACTCCGGGGACCCAAAACGGTGATTAATAGCTCATGAAACAGGAAAGAATCGGCCAAAACTGCGAGTGTTGATAACCGGCACGTAAATGCACCCTGGGTTCTTCAATGATGGAAATCACTCTGGGGATCCAAAACGATGATTAATAGCCCATGTAACTGTGATTAATAGCCCATGAAACAGGCCAGAATCGGCCAAAACTGCGAGTGTTGATGACCGGCACGTAAATGCACCCTGGGGTTCGTCAATGGTGGAAATCACTCTGGGGACCCAAAACGGTGATTAATAGCCCATGAAACAGGCCAGAATCGGCCAAAAGTGCGAGGACTGATGACCGTCACGTAAATGCACCCTGGGGTTCGTCAATTGTGGAAATCACTTCGGGGACCCAAAACGGTGATTAATAGCCCATGAAACAGGTCATAATCGGCCAAAACTGCGAGTGTTGATGACCGGCACGTAAATGCACCCTGGGGTTCGTCAATGGTGGAAATCACTCCGGGGACCCAAAACGGTGATTAATAGCCCATGTAACTATGATTAATAACCCATGAAACAGGCCAGAATCGGCCAAAATTGCGAGTGTTGATGACCGGCACGTAAATGCACCCTGGGGTTCGTCAATGGTGGAAATCACTCCGGGGACCCAAAACGGTGATTAACAGCCCATGAAACAACCCAGAATCGGCCAAAACTGCGAGTGTTGATAACCGGCACGTAAATACACCCTGGGTTCTTCAATGATGGAAATCACTCTGGGGATCCAAAACGATGATTAATAGCCCATGTAACTGTGATTAATAGCCCATGAAACAGGCCAGAATCGGCCAAAATTGCGAGTTTTGATGACCGGCACGTAAACGCACCCTGGGGTTCGTCAATGGTGGAAATCACTCCGGGGACCCAAAACGGTGATTAATAGCCCATGAAACAGGCCAGAATCGGCCAAAACTGCGAGTGTTGATGACCGGCACGTAAATGCACCCTGGGTTCGTCAATGGTGGAAATCACTCCGGGGACCCAAAACGGTGATTAATAGCCCATGAAACAGGCCAGAATCGGCCAAAACTGCGAGTGTTGATGACCGGCACATAAATGCACCCTGGGTTCGTCAATGGTGGAAATCACTCCGGGGACCCAAAACGGTGATTAATAGCCCATGAAACAGGCCAGAATCGGCCAAAACTGCGAGTGTTGATGACCGGCACGTAAATGCACCCTGGGGTTCGTCAATGATGGAAATCACTCCGAGGATCCAAAACGGTGATTAATAGCCCATGTAACTGTGATTAATAGCCCATGAAACAGGCCAGAATCGGCCAAAACTGCGAGTGTTGATGACCGGCACGTAAATGCACCCTGGGGTTCGTCAATGGTGGAAATCACTCCGGGGACCCAAAACGGTGATTAATAGCCCATGTAACGGTGATTAATAGCCCATGAAACAGGCCAGAATCGGCCAAAAGTGCGAGGACTGATGACCGTCACGTAAATGCACCCTAGGGTTCGTCAATTGTGAAAATCACTTCGGGGACCCAAAACGGTGATTAATAGCCCATGAAACAACCCAGAATCGGCCAAAACTGTGAGTGTTGATGAGCGGCACGTAAATGCACCCTGGGGTTCGTCAATGGTGGAAATCACTCCGGGGACCCAAAACGGTGATTAATAGCCCATGAAACAGGCCTGAATCGGCCAAAAGTGCGAGGACTGATGACCGGCACGTAAATGCACCCTGGGGTTCGTCGATCGTGGAAATCACTCCGGGGACCCAAAACGGTGATTAATAGCCCATGTAACGGTGATTAATAGCCCATGAAACAGGCCAGAATCGGCCAAAAGTGCGAGGACTGATGACCGTCACGTAAATACAACCTGGGGTTCGTCAATTGTGGAAATCACTCCGGGGACCCAAAACGGTGATTAATAGCCCATGAAACAACCCAGAATCGGGCCAAAACTGTGAGTGTTGATGACCGGCACGTAAATGCACCCTGGGGTTCGTCAATGGTGGAAATCACTCCGGGGACCCAAAACGGTGATTAATAGCCCATGTAACGGTGATTAATAGCCCATGAAACAGGCCAGAATCGGCCAAAAGTGCGAGGACTGATGACCGTCATGTAAATGCACCCTGGGGTTCGTCAATTGTGAAAATCACTCCGGGGACCCAAAACGGTGATTAATAGCCCATGAGACAACCCAGAATCGGCCAAAACTGCGAGTGTTGATGACCGACACGTAAATGCACCCTGGGGTTCGTCAATGGTGGAAATCACTCCGGGGACCCAAAACGGTGATTAATAGCCCATGTAACGGTGATTAATAGCCCATGAAACAGGCCAGAATCGGCCAAAACTGCGAGTGTTGATGACCGGCATGTAAATGCACCCTGGGTTCGTCAATGGTGGAAATCACTCCGGGCATCTAAAATGGTGATTAATAGCCCATGTAACTATGATTAATAGCCCATGAAACAGGCCAGAATCGGCCAAAACTGCGAGTGTTGATGACCGGCACGTAAATGCACCCTGGGGTTCGTCAATGGTGGAAATCACTCCGGGGACCCAAAACGGTGATTAATAGCCCATGTAACGGTGATTAATAGCCCATGAAACAGGCCAGAATCGGCCAAAAGTGCGAGGACTGATGACCGTTACGTAAATGCACCCTGGGGTTCGTCAATTGTGGAAATCACTCCGGGGACCCAAAACGGTGATTAATAGCCCATGTAACTATGATTAATAACCCATGAAACAGGCCAGAATCGGCCAAAATTGCGAGTGTTGATGACCGGCACGTAAATGCACCCTCGGTTCGTCAATGGTGGAAATCACTCCGGGGACCCAAAACGGTGATTAATAGCCCATGAAACAACCCAGAATCGGCCAAAACTGCGAGTGTTGATGAGCGGCACGTAAATGCACCCTGGGGTTCGTCAATGGTGGAAATCACTCCGGGGACCCAAAACGGTGATTAATAGCTCATGAAACAGGAAAGAATCGGCCAAAACTGCGAGTGTTGATAACCGGCACGTAAATGCACCCTGGGTTCTTCAATGATGGAAATCACTCTGGGGATCCAAAACGATGATTAATAGCCCATGTAACTGTGATTAATAGCCCATGAAACAGGCCAGAATCGGCCAAAATTGCGAGTTTTGATGACCGGCACGTAAATGCACCCTGGGGTTCGTCAATGGTGGAAATCACTCCGGGGACCCAAAACGGTGATTAATAGCCCATGAAACAGGCCAGAATCGGCCAAAACTGCGAGTGTTGATGACCGGCACGTAAATGCACCCTGGGGTTCGTCAATGGTGGAAATCACTCCGGGGACCCAAAACGGTGATTAATAGCCCATGAAACAGGCCAGAATCGGCCAAAACTGCGATTGTTGATGAGCGGCACGTAAATGCACCCTGGGGTTCGTCAATGGTGGAAATCACTCCGGGGACCCAAAACGGTGATTAATAGCTCATGAAACAGGAAAGAATCGGCCAAAACTGCGAGTGTTGATAACCGGCACGTAAATGCACCCTGGGTTCTTCAATGATGGAAATCACTCTGGGGATCCAAAACGATGATTAATAGCCCATGTAACTGTGATTAATAGCCCATGAAACAGGACAGAATCGGCCAAAATTGCGAGTTTTGATGACCGGCACGTAAATGCACCCTGGGGTTCGTCAATGGTGGAAATCACTCCGGGGACCCAAAACGGTGATTAATAGCCCATGAAACAGGCCAGAATCGGCCAAAACTGCGAGTGTTGATGACCGGCACGTAAATGCACCCTGGGGTTCGTCAATGGTGGAAATCACTCCGGGGACCCAAAACGGTGATTAATAGCCCATGTAACGGTGATTAATAGCCCTTGAAACAGGCCAGAATCGGCCAAAACTGCGAGTGTTGATGACCGGCACGTAAATGCACCCTGGGGTTCGTCAATGGAGGAAATCACTCTGGGGACCCAAAACGGTGATTAATAGCCCATGAAACAGGCCAGAATCGGCCAAAACTGCGAGTATTGATGACCGGCACGTAAATGCACCCTGGGGTTCGTCAATGGTGGAAATCACTCCGGGGACCCAAAACGGTGGTTAATAGCCCATGAAACAACCCAGAATCTGCCAAAACTGCGAGGGTTGATAACCGGCACGTAAATGCACCCTGGGTTCTTCAATGATGGAAATCACTCTGGGATCCAAAACGATGATTAATAGCCCATGTAACTGTGATTAATAGCCCATGAAACAGGCCAGAATCGGCCAAAATTGCGAGTTTTGATGACCGGCACGTAAATGCACCCTGGGGTTCGTCAATGGTGGAAATCACTCCGGGGACCCAAAACGGTGATTAATAGCCCATGAAACAGGCCAGAATCGGCCAAAACTGCGAGTGTTGATGACCGGCACGTAAATGCACCCTGGGGTTCGTCAATGGAGGAAATCACTCCGAGGACCCAAAACGGTGATTAATAGCCCATGTAACGGTGATTAATAGCCCATGAAACAGGCCAGAATCGGCCAAAAGTGCGAGGACTGATGACCGTCACGTAAATGCACCCTGGGGTTCGTCAATTGTGGAAATCACTCCGGGGACCCAAAACGGTGATTAATAGCCCATGAAACAACCCAGAATCGGCCAAAACTGTGAGTGTTGATGACCGGCACGTAAATGCACCCTGGGGTTCGTCAATCGTGGAAATCACTCCGGGGACCCAAAACGGTGATTAATAGCCCATGTAACTGCGAGTGTTGATAACCGGCACGTAAATACACCCTGGGTTCTTCAATGATGGAAATCACTCTGGGGATCCAAAACGATGATTAATAGCCCATGTAACTGTGATTAATAGCCCATGAAACAGGCCAGAATCGGCCAAAATTGCGAGTTTTGATGACCGGCACGTAAATGCACCCTGGGGTTCGTCAATGGTGGAAATCACTCCGGGGACCCAAAACGGTGATTAATAGCCCATGAAACAGGCCAGAATCGGCCAAAACTGCGAGTGTTGATGACCGGCACGTAAATGCACCCTGGGTTCGTCAATGGTGGAAATCACTCCGGGGACCCAAAACGGTGATTAATAGCCCATGAAACAGGCCAGAATCGGCCAAAACTGCGAGTGTTGATGACCGGCACATAAATGCACCCTGGGTTCGTCAATGGTGGAAATCACTCCGGGGACCCAAAACGGTGATTAATAGCCCATGAAACAGGCCAGAATCGGCCAAAACTGCGAGTGTTGATGACCGGCACGTAAATGCACCCTGGGGTTCGTCAATGATGGAAATCACTCCGAGGATCCAAAACGGTGATTAATAGCCCATGTAACTGTGATTAATAGCCCATGAAACAGGCCAGAATCGGCCAAAACTGCGAGTGTTGATGACCGGCACGTAAATGCACCCTGGGGTTCGTCAATGGTGGAAATCACTCCGGGGACCCAAAACGGTGATTAATAGCCCATGTAACGGTGATTAATAGCCCATGAAACAGGCCAGAATCGGCCAAAAGTGCGAGGACTGATGACCGTCACGTAAATGCACCCTAGGGTTCGTCAATTGTGAAAATCACTTCGGGGACCCAAAACGGTGATTAATAGCCCATGAAACAACCCAGAATCGGCCAAAACTGTGAGTGTTGATGAGCGGCACGTAAATGCACCCTGGGGTTCGTCAATGGTGGAAATCACTCCGGGGACCCAAAACGGTGATTAATAGCCCATGAAACAGGCCTGAATCGGCCAAAAGTGCGAGGACTGATGACCGGCACGTAAATGCACCCTGGGGTTCGTCGATCGTGGAAATCACTCCGGGGACCCAAAACGGTGATTAATAGCCCATGTAACGGTGATTAATAGCCCATGAAACAGGCCAGAATCGGCCAAAAGTGCGAGGACTGATGACCGTCACGTAAATACAACCTGGGGTTCGTCAATTGTGGAAATCACTCCGGGGACCCAAAACGGTGATTAATAGCCCATGAAACAACCCAGAATCGGGCCAAAACTGTGAGTGTTGATGACCGGCACGTAAATGCACCCTGGGGTTCGTCAATGGTGGAAATCACTCCGGGGACCCAAAACGGTGATTAATAGCCCATGTAACGGTGATTAATAGCCCATGAAACAGGCCAGAATCGGCCAAAAGTGCGAGGACTGATGACCGTCATGTAAATGCACCCTGGGGTTCGTCAATTGTGAAAATCACTCCGGGGACCCAAAACGGTGATTAATAGCCCATGAAACAGGCCAGAATCGGCCAAAACTGCGAGTGTTGATGACCGGCACGTAAATGCACCCTGGGGTTCGTCAATGGTGGAAATCACTCCGGGGACCCAAAACGGTGGTTAATAGCCCATGAAACAACCCAGAATCTGCCAAAACTGCGAGGGTTGATAACCGGCACGTAAATGCACCCTGGGTTCTTCAATGATGGAAATCACTCTGGGATCCAAAACGATGATTAATAGCCCATGTAACTGTGATTAATAGCCCATGAAACAGGCCAGAATCGGCCAAAATTGCGAGTTTTGATGACCGGCACGTAAATGCACCCTGGGGTTCGTCAATGGTGGAAATCACTCCGGGGACCCAAAACGGTGATTAATAGCCCATGAAACAGGCCAGAATCGGCCAAAACTGCGAGTATTGATGACCGGCACGTAAATGCACCCTGGGGTTCGTCAATGGTGGAAATCACTCCGGGGACCCAAAACGGTGATTAATAGCCCATGAAACAACCCAGAATCTGCCAAAACTGCGAGGGTTGATAACCGGCACGTAAATGCACCCTGGGTTCTTCAATGATGGAATTCACTCCGGGGACCCAAAACGGTGATTAATAGCTCATGAAACAGGAAAGAATCGGCCAAAACTGCGAGTGTTGATAACCGGCACGTAAATGCACCCTGGGTTCTTCAATGATGGAAATCACTCTGGGGATCCAAAACGATGATTAATAGCCCATGTAACTGTGATTAATAGCCCATGAAACAGGCCAGAATCGGCCAAAATTGCGAGTTTTGATGACCGGCACGTAAATGCACCCTGGGGTTCGTCAATGGTGGAAATCACTCCGGGGACCCAAAACGGTGATTAATAGCCCATGAAACAGGCCAGAATCGGCCAAAACTGCGAGTGTTGATGACCGGCACGTAAATGCACCCTGGGGTTCGTCAATGGTGGAAATCACTCCGGGGACCCAAAACGGTGATTAATAGCCCATGTAACGGTGATTAATAGCCCTTGAAACAGGCCAGAATCGGCCAAAACTGCGAGTGTTGATGACCGGCACGTAAATGCACCCTGGGGTTCGTCAATGGAGGAAATCACTCTGGGGACCCAAAACGGTGATTAATAGCCCATGAAACAGGCCAGAATCGGCCAAAACTGCGAGTATTGATGACCGGCACGTAAATGCACCCTGGGGTTCGTCAATGGTGGAAATCACTCCGGGGACCCAAAACGGTGGTTAATAGCCCATGAAACAACCCAGAATCTGCCAAAACTGCGAGGGTTGATAACCGGCACGTAAATGCACCCTGGGTTCTTCAATGATGGAAATCACTCTGGGATCCAAAACGATGATTAATAGCCCATGTAACTGTGATTAATAGCCCATGAAACAGGCCAGAATCGGCCAAAATTGCGAGTTTTGATGACCGGCACGTAAATGCACCCTGGGGTTCGTCAATGGTGGAAATCACTCCGGGGACCCAAAACGGTGATTAATAGCCCATGAAACAGGCCAGAATCGGCCAAAACTGCGAGTGTTGATGACCGGCACGTAAATGCACCCTGGGGTTCGTCAATGGAGGAAATCACTCCGAGGACCCAAAACGGTGATTAATAGCCCATGTAACGGTGATTAATAGCCCATGAAACAGGCCAGAATCGGCCAAAAGTGCGAGGACTGATGACCGTCACGTAAATGCACCCTGGGGTTCGTCAATTGTGGAAATCACTCCGGGGACCCAAAACGGTGATTAATAGCCCATGAAACAACCCAGAATCGGCCAAAACTGTGAGTGTTGATGACCGGCACGTAAATGCACCCTGGGGTTCGTCAATCGTGGAAATCACTCCGGGGACCCAAAACGGTGATTAATAGCCCATGTAACTGCGAGTGTTGATAACCGGCACGTAAATACACCCTGGGTTCTTCAATGATGGAAATCACTCTGGGGATCCAAAACGATGATTAATAGCCCATGTAACTGTGATTAATAGCCCATGAAACAGGCCAGAATCGGCCAAAATTGCGAGTTTTGATGACCGGCACGTAAATGCACCCTGGGGTTCGTCAATGGTGGAAATCACTCCGGGGACCCAAAACGGTGATTAATAGCCCATGAAACAGGCCAGAATCGGCCAAAACTGCGAGTGTTGATGACCGGCACGTAAATGCACCCTGGGTTCGTCAATGGTGGAAATCACTCCGGGGACCCAAAACGGTGATTAATAGCCCATGAAACAGGCCAGAATCGGCCAAAACTGCGAGTGTTGATGACCGGCACATAAATGCACCCTGGGTTCGTCAATGGTGGAAATCACTCCGGGGACCCAAAACGGTGATTAATAGCCCATGAAACAGGCCAGAATCGGCCAAAACTGCGAGTGTTGATGACCGGCACGTAAATGCACCCTGGGGTTCGTCAATGATGGAAATCACTCCGAGGATCCAAAACGGTGATTAATAGCCCATGTAACTGTGATTAATAGCCCATGAAACAGGCCAGAATCGGCCAAAACTGCGAGTGTTGATGACCGGCACGTAAATGCACCCTGGGGTTCGTCAATGGTGGAAATCACTCCGGGGACCCAAAACGGTGATTAATAGCCCATGTAACGGTGATTAATAGCCCATGAAACAGGCCAGAATCGGCCAAAAGTGCGAGGACTGATGACCGTCACGTAAATGCACCCTAGGGTTCGTCAATTGTGAAAATCACTTCGGGGACCCAAAACGGTGATTAATAGCCCATGAAACAACCCAGAATCGGCCAAAACTGTGAGTGTTGATGAGCGGCACGTAAATGCACCCTGGGGTTCGTCAATGGTGGAAATCACTCCGGGGACCCAAAACGGTGATTAATAGCCCATGAAACAGGCCTGAATCGGCCAAAAGTGCGAGGACTGATGACCGGCACGTAAATGCACCCTGGGGTTCGTCGATCGTGGAAATCACTCCGGGGACCCAAAACGGTGATTAATAGCCCATGTAACGGTGATTAATAGCCCATGAAACAGGCCAGAATCGGCCAAAAGTGCGAGGACTGATGACCGTCACGTAAATACAACCTGGGGTTCGTCAATTGTGGAAATCACTCCGGGGACCCAAAACGGTGATTAATAGCCCATGAAACAACCCAGAATCGGGCCAAAACTGTGAGTGTTGATGACCGGCACGTAAATGCACCCTGGGGTTCGTCAATGGTGGAAATCACTCCGGGGACCCAAAACGGTGATTAATAGCCCATGTAACGGTGATTAATAGCCCATGAAACAGGCCAGAATCGGCCAAAAGTGCGAGGACTGATGACCGTCATGTAAATGCACCCTGGGGTTCGTCAATTGTGAAAATCACTCCGGGGACCCAAAACGGTGATTAATAGCCCATGAAACAGGCCAGAATCGGCCAAAACTGCGAGTGTTGATGACCGGCACGTAAATGCACCCTGGGGTTCGTCAATGGTGGAAATCACTCCGGGGACCCAAAACGGTGGTTAATAGCCCATGAAACAACCCAGAATCTGCCAAAACTGCGAGGGTTGATAACCGGCACGTAAATGCACCCTGGGTTCTTCAATGATGGAAATCACTCTGGGATCCAAAACGATGATTAATAGCCCATGTAACTGTGATTAATAGCCCATGAAACAGGCCAGAATCGGCCAAAATTGCGAGTTTTGATGACCGGCACGTAAATGCACCCTGGGGTTCGTCAATGGTGGAAATCACTCCGGGGACCCAAAACGGTGATTAATAGCCCATGAAACAGGCCAGAATCGGCCAAAACTGCGAGTATTGATGACCGGCACGTAAATGCACCCTGGGGTTCGTCAATGGTGGAAATCACTCCGGGGACCCAAAACGGTGATTAATAGCCCATGAAACAACCCAGAATCTGCCAAAACTGCGAGGGTTGATAACCGGCACGTAAATGCACCCTGGGTTCTTCAATGATGGAATTCACTCCGGGGACCCAAAACGGTGATTAATAGCTCATGAAACAGGAAAGAATCGGCCAAAACTGCGAGTGTTGATAACCGGCACGTAAATGCACCCTGGGTTCTTCAATGATGGAAATCACTCTGGGGATCCAAAACGATGATTAATAGCCCATGTAACTGTGATTAATAGCCCATGAAACAGGCCAGAATCGGCCAAAATTGCGAGTTTTGATGACCGGCACGTAAATGCACCCTGGGGTTCGTCAATGGTGGAAATCACTCCGGGGACCCAAAACGGTGATTAATAGCCCATGAAACAGGCCAGAATCGGCCAAAACTGCGAGTGTTGATGACCGGCACGTAAATGCACCCTGGGGTTCGTCAATGGTGGAAATCACTCCGGGGACCCAAAACGGTGATTAATAGCCCATGTAACGGTGATTAATAGCCCTTGAAACAGGCCAGAATCGGCCAAAACTGCGAGTGTTGATGACCGGCACGTAAATGCACCCTGGGGTTCGTCAATGGAGGAAATCACTCTGGGGACCCAAAACGGTGATTAATAGCCCATGAAACAGGCCAGAATCGGCCAAAACTGCGAGTATTGATGACCGGCACGTAAATGCACCCTGGGGTTCGTCAATGGTGGAAATCACTCCGGGGACCCAAAACGGTGGTTAATAGCCCATGAAACAACCCAGAATCTGCCAAAACTGCGAGGGTTGATAACCGGCACGTAAATGCACCCTGGGTTCTTCAATGATGGAAATCACTCTGGGATCCAAAACGATGATTAATAGCCCATGTAACTGTGATTAATAGCCCATGAAACAGGCCAGAATCGGCCAAAATTGCGAGTTTTGATGACCGGCACGTAAATGCACCCTGGGGTTCGTCAATGGTGGAAATCACTCCGGGGACCCAAAACGGTGATTAATAGCCCATGAAACAGGCCAGAATCGGCCAAAACTGCGAGTGTTGATGACCGGCACGTAAATGCACCCTGGGGTTCGTCAATGGAGGAAATCACTCCGAGGACCCAAAACGGTGATTAATAGCCCATGTAACGGTGATTAATAGCCCATGAAACAGGCCAGAATCGGCCAAAAGTGCGAGGACTGATGACCGTCACGTAAATGCACCCTGGGGTTCGTCAATTGTGGAAATCACTCCGGGGACCCAAAACGGTGATTAATAGCCCATGAAACAACCCAGAATCGGCCAAAACTGTGAGTGTTGATGACCGGCACGTAAATGCACCCTGGGGTTCGTCAATCGTGGAAATCACTCCGGGGACCCAAAACGGTGATTAATAGCCCATGTAACTGCGAGTGTTGATAACCGGCACGTAAATACACCCTGGGTTCTTCAATGATGGAAATCACTCTGGGGATCCAAAACGATGATTAATAGCCCATGTAACTGTGATTAATAGCCCATGAAACAGGCCAGAATCGGCCAAAATTGCGAGTTTTGATGACCGGCACGTAAATGCACCCTGGGGTTCGTCAATGGTGGAAATCACTCCGGGGACCCAAAACGGTGATTAATAGCCCATGAAACAGGCCAGAATCGGCCAAAACTGCGAGTGTTGATGACCGGCACGTAAATGCACCCTGGGTTCGTCAATGGTGGAAATCACTCCGGGGACCCAAAACGGTGATTAATAGCCCATGAAACAGGCCAGAATCGGCCAAAACTGCGAGTGTTGATGACCGGCACATAAATGCACCCTGGGTTCGTCAATGGTGGAAATCACTCCGGGGACCCAAAACGGTGATTAATAGCCCATGAAACAGGCCAGAATCGGCCAAAACTGCGAGTGTTGATGACCGGCACGTAAATGCACCCTGGGGTTCGTCAATGATGGAAATCACTCCGAGGATCCAAAACGGTGATTAATAGCCCATGTAACTGTGATTAATAGCCCATGAAACAGGCCAGAATCGGCCAAAACTGCGAGTGTTGATGACCGGCACGTAAATGCACCCTGGGGTTCGTCAATGGTGGAAATCACTCCGGGGACCCAAAACGGTGATTAATAGCCCATGTAACGGTGATTAATAGCCCATGAAACAGGCCAGAATCGGCCAAAAGTGCGAGGACTGATGACCGTCACGTAAATGCACCCTAGGGTTCGTCAATTGTGAAAATCACTTCGGGGACCCAAAACGGTGATTAATAGCCCATGAAACAACCCAGAATCGGCCAAAACTGTGAGTGTTGATGAGCGGCACGTAAATGCACCCTGGGGTTCGTCAATGGTGGAAATCACTCCGGGGACCCAAAACGGTGATTAATAGCCCATGAAACAGGCCTGAATCGGCCAAAAGTGCGAGGACTGATGACCGGCACGTAAATGCACCCTGGGGTTCGTCGATCGTGGAAATCACTCCGGGGACCCAAAACGGTGATTAATAGCCCATGTAACGGTGATTAATAGCCCATGAAACAGGCCAGAATCGGCCAAAAGTGCGAGGACTGATGACCGTCACGTAAATACAACCTGGGGTTCGTCAATTGTGGAAATCACTCCGGGGACCCAAAACGGTGATTAATAGCCCATGAAACAACCCAGAATCGGGCCAAAACTGTGAGTGTTGATGACCGGCACGTAAATGCACCCTGGGGTTCGTCAATGGTGGAAATCACTCCGGGGACCCAAAACGGTGATTAATAGCCCATGTAACGGTGATTAATAGCCCATGAAACAGGCCAGAATCGGCCAAAAGTGCGAGGACTGATGACCGTCATGTAAATGCACCCTGGGGTTCGTCAATTGTGAAAATCACTCCGGGGACCCAAAACGGTGATTAATAGCCCATGAGACAACCCAGAATCGGCCAAAACTGCGAGTGTTGATGACCGGCACGTAAATGCACCCTGGGGTTCGTCAATGGTGGAAATCACTCCGGGGACCCAAAACGGTGATTAATAGCCCATGTAACGGTGATTAATAGCCCTTGAAACAGGCCAGAATCGGCCAAAACTGCGAGTGTTGATGACCGGCACGTAAATGCACCCTGGGGTTCGTCAATGGAGGAAATCACTCTGGGGACCCAAAACGGTGATTAATAGCCCATGAAACAGGCCAGAATCGGCCAAAACTGCGAGTATTGATGACCGGCACGTAAATGCACCCTGGGGTTCGTCAATGGTGGAAATCACTCCGGGGACCCAAAACGGTGGTTAATAGCCCATGAAACAACCCAGAATCTGCCAAAACTGCGAGGGTTGATAACCGGCACGTAAATGCACCCTGGGTTCTTCAATGATGGAAATCACTCTGGGATCCAAAACGATGATTAATAGCCCATGTAACTGTGATTAATAGCCCATGAAACAGGCCAGAATCGGCCAAAATTGCGAGTTTTGATGACCGGCACGTAAATGCACCCTGGGGTTCGTCAATGGTGGAAATCACTCCGGGGACCCAAAACGGTGATTAATAGCCCATGAAACAGGCCAGAATCGGCCAAAACTGCGAGTGTTGATGACCGGCACGTAAATGCACCCTGGGGTTCGTCAATGGAGGAAATCACTCCGAGGACCCAAAACGGTGATTAATAGCCCATGTAACGGTGATTAATAGCCCATGAAACAGGCCAGAATCGGCCAAAAGTGCGAGGACTGATGACCGTCACGTAAATGCACCCTGGGGTTCGTCAATTGTGGAAATCACTCCGGGGACCCAAAACGGTGATTAATAGCCCATGAAACAACCCAGAATCGGCCAAAACTGTGAGTGTTGATGACCGGCACGTAAATGCACCCTGGGGTTCGTCAATCGTGGAAATCACTCCGGGGACCCAAAACGGTGATTAATAGCCCATGTAACTGCGAGTGTTGATAACCGGCACGTAAATACACCCTGGGTTCTTCAATGATGGAAATCACTCTGGGGATCCAAAACGATGATTAATAGCCCATGTAACTGTGATTAATAGCCCATGAAACAGGCCAGAATCGGCCAAAATTGCGAGTTTTGATGACCGGCACGTAAATGCACCCTGGGGTTCGTCAATGGTGGAAATCACTCCGGGGACCCAAAACGGTGATTAATAGCCCATGAAACAGGCCAGAATCGGCCAAAACTGCGAGTGTTGATGACCGGCACGTAAATGCACCCTGGGTTCGTCAATGGTGGAAATCACTCCGGGGACCCAAAACGGTGATTAATAGCCCATGAAACAGGCCAGAATCGGCCAAAACTGCGAGTGTTGATGACCGGCACATAAATGCACCCTGGGTTCGTCAATGGTGGAAATCACTCCGGGGACCCAAAACGGTGATTAATAGCCCATGAAACAGGCCAGAATCGGCCAAAACTGCGAGTGTTGATGACCGGCACGTAAATGCACCCTGGGGTTCGTCAATGATGGAAATCACTCCGAGGATCCAAAACGGTGATTAATAGCCCATGTAACTGTGATTAATAGCCCATGAAACAGGCCAGAATCGGCCAAAACTGCGAGTGTTGATGACCGGCACGTAAATGCACCCTGGGGTTCGTCAATGGTGGAAATCACTCCGGGGACCCAAAACGGTGATTAATAGCCCATGTAACGGTGATTAATAGCCCATGAAACAGGCCAGAATCGGCCAAAAGTGCGAGGACTGATGACCGTCACGTAAATGCACCCTAGGGTTCGTCAATTGTGAAAATCACTTCGGGGACCCAAAACGGTGATTAATAGCCCATGAAACAACCCAGAATCGGCCAAAACTGTGAGTGTTGATGAGCGGCACGTAAATGCACCCTGGGGTTCGTCAATGGTGGAAATCACTCCGGGGACCCAAAACGGTGATTAATAGCCCATGAAACAGGCCTGAATCGGCCAAAAGTGCGAGGACTGATGACCGGCACGTAAATGCACCCTGGGGTTCGTCGATCGTGGAAATCACTCCGGGGACCCAAAACGGTGATTAATAGCCCATGTAACGGTGATTAATAGCCCATGAAACAGGCCAGAATCGGCCAAAAGTGCGAGGACTGATGACCGTCACGTAAATACAACCTGGGGTTCGTCAATTGTGGAAATCACTCCGGGGACCCAAAACGGTGATTAATAGCCCATGAAACAACCCAGAATCGGGCCAAAACTGTGAGTGTTGATGACCGGCACGTAAATGCACCCTGGGGTTCGTCAATGGTGGAAATCACTCCGGGGACCCAAAACGGTGATTAATAGCCCATGTAACGGTGATTAATAGCCCATGAAACAGGCCAGAATCGGCCAAAAGTGCGAGGACTGATGACCGTCATGTAAATGCACCCTGGGGTTCGTCAATTGTGAAAATCACTCCGGGGACCCAAAACGGTGATTAATAGCCCATGAGACAACCCAGAATCGGCCAAAACTGCGAGTGTTGATGACCGACACGTAAATGCACCCTGGGGTTCGTCAATGGTGGAAATCACTCCGGGGACCCAAAACGGTGATTAATAGCCCATGTAACGGTGATTAATAGCCCATGAAACGGTGGTTAATAGCCCATGAAACAACCCAGAATCTGCCAAAACTGCGAGGGTTGATAACCGGCACGTAAATGCACCCTGGGTTCTTCAATGATGGAAATCACTCTGGGGATCCAAAACGATGATTAATAGCCCATGTAACTGTGATTAATAGCCCATGAAACAGGCCAGAATCGGCCAAAATTGCGAGTTTTGATGACCGGCACGTAAATGCACCCTGGGGTTCGTCAATGGTGGAAATCACTCCGGGGACCCAAAACGGTGATTAATAGCCCATGAAACAGGCCAGAATCGGCCAAAACTGCGAGTGTTGATGACCGGCACGTAAATGCACCCTGGGGTTCGTCAATGGTGGAAATCACTCCGGGGACCCAAAACGGTGATTAATAGCCCATGTAACGGTGATTAATAGCCCTTGAAACAGGCCAGAATCGGCCAAAACTGCGAGTGTTGATGACCGGCACGTAAATGCACCCTGGGGTTCGTCAATGGAGGAAATCACTCTGGGGACCCAAAACGGTGATTAATAGCCCATGAAACAGGCCAGAATCGGCCAAAACTGCGAGTATTGATGACCGGCACGTAAATGCACCCTGGGGTTCGTCAATGGTGGAAATCACTCCGGGGACCCAAAACGGTGGTTAATAGCCCATGAAACAACCCAGAATCTGCCAAAACTGCGAGGGTTGATAACCGGCACGTAAATGCACCCTGGGTTCTTCAATGATGGAAATCACTCTGGGATCCAAAACGATGATTAATAGCCCATGTAACTGTGATTAATAGCCCATGAAACAGGCCAGAATCGGCCAAAATTGCGAGTTTTGATGACCGGCACGTAAATGCACCCTGGGGTTCGTAAATGGTGGAAATCACTCCGGGGACCCAAAACGGTGATTAATAGCCCATGAAACAGGCCAGAATCGGCCAAAACTGCGAGTGTTGATGACCGGCACGTAAATGCACCCTGGGGTTCGTCAATGGAGGAAATCACTCCGAGGACCCAAAACGGTGATTAATAGCCCATGTAACGGTGATTAATAGCCCATGAAACAGGCCAGAATCGGCCAAAAGTGCGAGGACTGATGACCGTCACGTAAATGCACCCTGGGGTTCGTCAATTGTGGAAATCACTCCGGGGACCCAAAACGGTGATTAATAGCCCATGAAACAACCCAGAATCGGCCAAAACTGTGAGTGTTGATGACCGGCACGTAAATGCACCCTGGGGTTCGTCAATCGTGGAAATCACTCCGGGGACCCAAAACGGTGATTAATAGCCCATGTAACGGTGATTACTAGCCCATGAAACAGGCCAGAATCGGCCAAAAGTGCGAGGAATGATGACCGTTACGTAAATGCACCCTAGGGTTCGTCAATTGTGAAAATCACTCCGGGGACCCAAAACGGTGATTAATAGCCCATGAAACAACCCCGAATCGGCCAAAACTGTGAGTGTTGATGACCGGCACGTAAATGCACCCTGGGGTTCGTCAATGGTGGAAATAACTCCGGGGACACAAAACGGTGATTAATAGCCCATGTAACAGTGATTAATAGCCCATGAAACAGGCCAGAATCGGCCAAAAGTGCGAGGACTGATGACCGTTACGTAAATGCACCCTAGGGTTCGTCAATTGTGAAAATCACTTCGGGGACCCAAAACGGTGATTAATAGCCCATTAAACAACCAAGAATCTGCCAAAACTGCGAGTGTTGATGACCAGCACGTAAATGCACCCTAGGGTTCGTCAATGGTGGAAATCACTCCGGGGACCCAAAACGGTGATTAATAGCCCATGAAACAGGCCAGAATCGGCCAAAACTGCGAGTGTTGATGACCGGCACATAAATGCACCCTGGGGTTCGTCAATGGTGGAAATCACTCCGGGGACCCAAAACGGTGATTAATAGCCCATGAAATAGGCCAGAATCGGCCAAAAGTGCGAGGACTGATGACCGTCACGTAAATGCACCCTGGGGTTCGTCAATTGTGAAAATCATTCCGGGGACCCAAAACGGTGATTAATAGCCCATGAAACAATCCAGACTCGGCCAAAACTGCGAGTGTTGATGACCAGCACGTAAATGCACCCTGGGGTTCGTCAATGGTGGAAATCACTCCGGGGACCCAAAACTGTGATTAATAGCCCATGAAACAGGCCAGAATCGGCCAAAACTGCGAGTGTTGATGACCGGCACATAAATGCACCCTGGGGTTCGTCAATGGTGGAAATCACTCCGGGGACCCAAAACGGTGATTAATAGCCCATGAAACAGGCCAGAATCGGCCAAAACTGCGAGTGTTGATGACCGGCACGTAAATGCACCCTGGGGTTCGTCAATGGAGGAAATCACTCTGGGGACCCAAAACGGTGATTTAATAGCCCATGAAACAGGCCAGAATCGGCCAAAACTGCGAGTATTGATGACCGGCACGTAAATGCACCCTGGGGTTCGTCAATGGTGGAAATAACTCCGGGGACCCAAAACGGTGATTAATAGCCCATGTAACAGTGATTAATAGCCCATGAAACAGGCCAGAATCGGCCAAAAGTGCGAGGACTGATGACCGTTACGTAAATGCACCCTAGGGTTCGTCAATTGTGAAAATCACTTCGGGGACCCAAAACGGTGATTAATAGCCCATTAAACAACCCAGAATCGGCCAAAACTGCGAGTGTTGATGACCGGCACGTAAATGCACCCTGGGGTTCGTCAATCGTGGAAATCACTCCGGGGACCCAAAACGGTGTTTAATAGCCCATGTAACGGTGATTAATAGCCCATGAAACAGGCCAGAATCGGCCAAAAGTGCGAGGACTGATGACCGTCACGTAAATGCACCCTGGGGTTCGTCAATTGTGAAAATTACTCCGGGGACCCAAAACGGTGATTAATAGCCCATGAAACAATCCAGACTCGGCCAAAACTGCGAGTGTTGATGACCGGCACGTAAATGCACCCTGGGGTTCGTCAATGGAGGAAATCACTCTGGGGACCCAAAACGGTGATTAATAGCCCATGAAACAGGCCAGAATCGGCCAAAACTGCGAGTATTGATGACCGGCACGTAAATGCACCCTGGGGTTCGTCAATGGTGGAAATCACTCCGGGGACCCAAAACGGTAATTAATAGCCCATGAAACAACCCAGAATCTGCCAAAACTGCGAGTGTTGATAACCGGCACGTAAATGCACCCTGGGTTCTTCAATGATGGAAATCACTCTGGGATCCAAAACGATGATTAATAGCCCATGTAACTGTGATTAATAGCCCATGAAACAGGCCAGAATCTGCCAAAATTGCGAGTTTTGATGACCGGCACGTAAATGCACCCTGGGGTTCGTCAATGGTGGAAATCACTCCGGGGACCCAAAACGGTGATTAATAGCCCATGAAACAACCCCGAATCGGCCAAAACTGTGAGTGTTGATGACCGGAACGTAAATGCACCCTGGGGTTCGTCAATCGTGGAAATCACTCCGGGGACCCAAAACGGTGATTAATAGCCCATGTAACGGTGATTAATAGCCCATGAAACAGGCTAGAATCGGCCAAAAGTGCGAGGACTGATGACCGTCACGTAAATGCACCCTGGGGTTCGTCAATTGTGGAAATCACTACGGGGACCCAAAACGGTGATTAATAGCCCATTAAACAACCCAGAATCGGCCAAAACTGCGAGTGTTGATGACCGGCACGTAAATGCACCCTGGGGTTCGTCAATCGTGGAAATCAATCCGGGGACCCAAAACGGTGTTTAATAGCCCATGTAACGGTGATTAATAGCCCATGAAACAGGCCAGAATCGGCCAAAAGTGCGAGGACTGATGACCGTCACGTAAATGCACCCTGGGGTTCGTCAATTGTGAAAATCACTCCGGGGACCCAAAACGGTGATTAATAGCCCATGAAACAATCCAGACTCGGCCAAAACTGCGAGTGTTGATGACCGGCACGTAAATGCACCCTGGGGTTCGTCAATGGAGGAAATCACTCTGGGGACCCAAAACGGTGATTAATAGCCCATTAAACAGGCCAGAATCGGCCAAAACTGCGAGTATTGATGACCGACACGTAAATGCACCCTGGGGTTCGTCAATGGTGGAAATCACTCCGGGGACCCAAAACGGTAATTAATAGCCCATGAAACAACCCAGAATCTGCCAAAACTGCGAGTGTTGATAACCGGCACGTAAATGCACCCTGGGTTCTTCAATGATGGAAATCACTCTAGGGATCCAAAACGATGATTAATAGCCCATGTAACTGTGATTAATAGCCCATGAAACAGGCCAGAATCGGCCAAAATTGCGAGTTTTGATGACCGGCACGTAAATGCACCCTGGGGTTCGTCAATGGTGGAAATCACTCCGGGGACCCAAAACGGTGATTAATAGCCCATGAAACAACCCCGAATCGGCCAAAACTGTGAGTGTTGATGACCGGAACGTAAACGCACCCTGGGGTTCGTCAATCGTGGAAATCACTCCGGGGACCAAAACGGTGATTAATAGCCCATGTAACGGTGATTAATAGCCCATGAAACAGGCTAGAATCGGCCAAAAGTGCGAGGACTGATGACCGTCACGTAAATGCACCCTGGGGTTCGTCAATTGTGGAAATCATTCCGGGGACCCAAAACGGTGATTAATAGCCCATGAAACAACCCAGAATCGGCCAAAACTGTGAGTGTTGATGACCGGCACGTAAATGCACCCTGGGGTTCGTCAATCGTGGAAATCACTCCGGGGACCCAAAACGGTGATTAATAGCCCATGTAACGGTGATTAATAGCCCATGAAACAGGCCAGAATCGGCCAAAAGTGCGAGGACTGATGACCGTTACGTAAATGCACCCTAGGGTTCGTCAATTGTGAAAATCACTCCGGGGACCCAAAACGGTGATTAATAGCCCATGAAACAACCCCGAATCGGCCAAAACTGTGAGTGTTGATGACCGGCACGTAAATGCACCCTGGGGTTCGTCAATGGTGGAAATCACTCCGGGGACCCAAAACGGTGATTAATAGCCCATGAAACAGGCCAGAATCGGCCAAAACTGCGAGTGTTGATGACCGGCACGTAAATGCACCCTGGGGTTCGTCAATGGTGGAAATCACTCCGGGGACCCAAAACGGTGATTAATAGCCCATGTAACGGTGATTAATAGCCCATGAAACAGGCCAGAATCGGCCAAAAGTGCGAGGACTGATGACCGTTACGTAAATGCACCCTAGGGTTCGTCAATTGTGAAAATCACTTCGGGGACCCAAAACGGTGATTAATAGCCCATTAAACAACCAAGAATCTGCCAAAACTGCGAGTGTTGATGACCAGCACGTAAATGCACCCTCGGGTTCGTCAATGGTGGAAATCACTCCGGGGACCCAAAACGGTGATTAATAGCCCATGAAACAGGCCAGAATCGGCCAAAACTGCGAGTGTTGATGACCGGCACATAAATGCACCCTGGGGTTCGTCAATGGTGGAAATCACTCCGGGGACCCAAAACGGTGATTAATAGCCCATGAAACAGGCCAGAATCGGCCAAAAGTGCGAGGACTGATGACCGTCACGTAAATGCACCCTGGGGTTCGTCAATTGTGAAAATCACTCCGGGGACCCAAAACGGTGATTAATAGCCCATGAAACAATCCAGACTCGGCCAAAACTGCGAGTGTTGATGACCGGCACGTAAATGCACCCTGGGGTTCGTCAATGGAGGAAATCACTCTGGGGACCCAAAACGGTGATTAATAGCCCATGAAACAGGCCAGAATCGGCCAAAACTGCGAGTATTGATGACCGGCACGTAAATGCACCCTGGGGTTCGTCAATGGTGGAAATCACTCCGGGGACCCAAAACGGTAATTAATAGCCCATGAAACAACCCAGAATCTGCCAAAACTGCGAGTGTTGATAACCGGCACGTAAATGCACCCTGGGTTCTTCAATGATGGAAATCACTCTAGGGATCCAAAACGATGATTAATAGCCCATGTAACTGTGATTAATAGCCCATGAAACAGGCCAGAATCTGCCAAAATTGCGAGTTTTGATGACCGGCACGTAAATGCACCCTGGGGTTCGTCAATGGTGGAAATCACTCCGGGGACCCAAAACGGTGATTAATAGCCCATGTAACGGTGATTAATAGCCCATGAAACAACCCAGAATCTGCCAAAACTGCGAGTGTTGATAACCGGAACGTAAATGCACCCTGGGTTCTTCAATGATGGAAATCACTCTGGGGATCCAAAACGATGATTAATAGCCCATGTAACTGTGATTAATAGCCCATGAAACAGGCCAGAATCGGCCAAAATTGCGAGTTTTGATGACCGGCACGTAAATGCACCCTGGGGTTCGTCAATGGTGGAAATCACTCCGGGGACCCAAAACGGTGATTAATAGCCCATGAAACAGGCCAGAATCGGCCAAAAGTGCGAGGACTGATGACCGTCACGTAAATGCACCCTGGGGTTCGTCAATTGTGAAAATCACTCCGGGGACCCAAAACGGTGATTAATAGCCCATGAAACAGGCCAGAATCGGCCAAAACTGCGAGTATTGATGACCGGCACGTAAATGCACCCTGGGGTTCGTCAATGGTGGAAATCACTCCGGGGACCCAAAACGGTAATTAATAGCCCATGAAACAACCCAGAATCTGCCAAAACTGCGAGTGTTGATAACCGGCACGTAAATGCACCCTGGGTTCTTCAATGATGGAAATCACTCTAGGGATCCAAAACGATGATTAATAGCCCATGTAACTGTGATTAATAGCCCATGAAACAGGCCAGAATCTGCCAAAATTGCGAGTTTTGATGACCTGCACGTAAATGCACCCTGAGGTTCGTCAATGGTGGAAATCACTCCGGGGACCCAAAACGGTGATTAATAGCCCATGAAACAACCCCGAATCGGCCAAAACTGTGAGTGTTGATGACCGGAACGTAAATGCACCCTGGGGTTCGTCAATCGTGGAAATCACTCCGGGGACCCAAAACGGTGATTAATAGCCCATGTAACGGTGATTAATAGCCCATGAAACAGGCTAGAATCGGCCAAAAGTGCGAGGACTGATGACCGTCACGTAAATGCACCCTGGGGTTCGTCAATTGTGGAAATCACTCCGGGGACCCAAAACGGTGATTAATAGCCCATGAAACAACCCAGAATCGGCCAAAACTGTGAGTGTTGATGACCGGCACGTAAATGCACCCTGGGGTTCGTCAATCGTGGAAATCACTCCGGGGACCCAAAATGGTGATTAATAGCCCATGTAACGGTGATTAATAGCCCATGAAACAGGCCAGAATCGGCCAAAACTGCGAGTATTGATGACCGACACGTAAATGCACCCTGGGGTTCGTCAATGGTGGAAATCACTCCGGGGACCCAAAACGGTAATTAATAGCCCATGAAACAACCCAGAATCTGCCAAAACTGCGAGTGTTGATAACCGGCACGTAAATGCACCCTGGGTTCTTCAATGATGGAAATCACTCTAGGGATCCAAAACGATGATTAATAGCCCATGTAACTGTGATTAATAGCCCATGAAACAGGCCAGAATCGGCCAAAATTGCGAGTTTTGATGACCGGCACGTAAATGCACCCTGGGGTTCGTCAATGGTGGAAATCACTCCGGGGACCCAAAACGGTGATTAATAGCCCATGAAACAACCCCGAATCGGCCAAAACTGTGAGTGTTGATGACCGGAACGTAAACGCACCCTGGGGTTCGTCAATCGTGGAAATCACTCCGGGGACCAAAACGGTGATTAATAGCCCATGTAACGGTGATTAATAGCCCATGAAACAGGCTAGAATCGGCCAAAAGTGCGAGGACTGATGACCGTCACGTAAATGCACCCTGGGTTCGTCAATTGTGGAAATCACTCCGGGGACCCAAAACGGTGATTAATAGCCGATGAAACAACCCAGAATCGGCCAAAACTGTGAGTGTTGATGACCGGCACGTAAATGCACCCTGGGGTTCGTCAATGGTGGAAATCACTCCGGGGACCCAAAACGGTGATTAATAGCTCATGAAACAGGCCAGAATCGGCCAAAACTGCGAGTGTTGATAACCGGCACGTAAATGCACCCTGGGTTCTTCAATGATGGAAATCACTTCGGGGACCCAAAACGGTGATTAATAGCCCATGTAACGGTGATTAATAGCCCATGAAACAGGCCAGAATCGGCCAAAAGTGCGAGGACTGATGACCGTTACGTAAATGCACCCTAGGGTTCGTCAATTGTGAAAATCACTCCGGGGACCCAAAACGGTGATTAATAGCCCATGAAACAACCCCGAATCGGCCAAAACTGTGAGCGTTGATGACCGGCACGTAAATGCACCCTGGGGTTCGTCAATGGTGGAAATCACTCCGGGGACCCAAAACGGTGATTAATAGCCCATGAAACAGGCCAGAATCGGCCAAAACTGCGAGTGTTGATGACCGGCACGTAAATGCACCCTGGGGTTCGTCAATGGTGGAAATCACTCCGGGGACCCAAAACGGTGATTAATAGCCCATGTAACGGTGATTAATAGCCCATGAAACAGGCCAGAATCGGCCAAAAGTGCGAGGACTGATGACCGTTACGTAAATGCACCCTAGGGTTCGTCAATTGTGAAAATCACTTCGGGGACCCAAAACGGTGATTAATAGCCCATTAAACAACCAAGAATCTGCCAAAACTGCGAGTGTTGATGACCAGCACGTAAATGCACCCTGGGGTTCGTCAATGGTGGAAATCACTCCGGGGACCCAAAACGGTGATTAATAGCCCATGAAACAGGCCAGAATCGGCCAAAACTGCGAGTGTTGATGACCGGCACATAAATGCACCCTGGGGTTCGTCAATGGTGGAAATCACTCCGGGGACCCAAAACGGTGATTAATAGCCCATGAAACAGGCCAGAATCGGCCAAAAGTGCGAGGACTGATGACCGTCACGTAAATGCACCCTGGGGTTCGTCAATTGTGAAAATCACTCCGGGGACCCAAAACGGTGATTAATAGCCCATGAAACAATCCAGACTCGGCCAAAACTGCGAGTGTTGATGACCGGCACGTAAATGCACCCTGGGGTTCGTCAATGGAGGAAATCACTCTGGGGACCCAAAACGGTGATTAATAGCCCATGAAACAGGCCAGAATCGGCCAAAACTGCGAGTATTGATGACCGGCACGTAAATGCACCCTGGGGTTCGTCAATGGTGGAAATCACTCCGGGGACCCAAAACGGTAATTAATAGCCCATGAAACAACCCAGAATCTGCCAAAACTGCGAGTGTTGATAACCGGCACGTAAATGCACCCTGGGTTCTTCAATGATGGAAATCACTCTAGGGATCCAAAACGATGATTAATAGCCCATGTAACTGTGATTAATAGCCCATGAAACAGGCCAGAATCTGCCAAAATTGCGAGTTTTGATGACCGGCACGTAAATGCACCCTGGGGTTCGTCAATGGTGGAAATCACTCCGGGGACCCAAAACGGTGATTAATAGCCCATGTAACGGTGATTAATAGCCCATGAAACAACCCAGAATCTGCCAAAACTGCGAGTGTTGATAACCGGAACGTAAATGCACCCTGGGTTCTTCAATGATGGAAATCACTCTGGGGATCCAAAACGATGATTAATAGCCCATGTAACTGTGATTAATAGCCCATGAAACAGGCCAGAATCGGCCAAAATTGCGAGTTTTGATGACCGGCACGTAAATGCACCCTGGGGTTCGTCAATGGTGGAAATCACTCCGGGGACCCAAAACGGTGATTAATAGCCCATGAAACAGGCCAGAATCGGCCAAAAGTGCGAGGACTGATGACCGTCACGTAAATGCACCCTGGGGTTCGTCAATTGTGAAAATCACTCCGGGGACCCAAAACGGTGATTAATAGCCCATGAAACAGGCCAGAATCGGCCAAAACTGCGAGTATTGATGACCGGCACGTAAATGCACCCTGGGGTTCGTCAATGGTGGAAATCACTCCGGGGACCCAAAACGGTAATTAATAGCCCATGAAACAACCCAGAATCTGCCAAAACTGCGAGTGTTGATAACCGGCACGTAAATGCACCCTGGGTTCTTCAATGATGGAAATCACTCTAGGGATCCAAAACGATGATTAATAGCCCATGTAACTGTGATTAATAGCCCATGAAACAGGCCAGAATCTGCCAAAATTGCGAGTTTTGATGACCTGCACGTAAATGCACCCTGAGGTTCGTCAATGGTGGAAATCACTCCGGGGACCCAAAACGGTGATTAATAGCCCATGAAACAACCCCGAATCGGCCAAAACTGTGAGTGTTGATGACCGGAACGTAAATGCACCCTGGGGTTCGTCAATCGTGGAAATCACTCCGGGGACCCAAAACGGTGATTAATAGCCCATGTAACGGTGATTAATAGCCCATGAAACAGGCTAGAATCGGCCAAAAGTGCGAGGACTGATGACCGTCACGTAAATGCACCCTGGGGTTCGTCAATTGTGGAAATCACTCCGGGGACCCAAAACGGTGATTAATAGCCCATGAAACAACCCAGAATCGGCCAAAACTGTGAGTGTTGATGACCGGCACGTAAATGCACCCTGGGGTTCGTCAATCATGGAAATCACTCCGGGGACCCAAAATGGTGATTAATAGCCCATGTAACGGTGATTAATAGCCCATGAAACAGGCCAGAATCGGCCAAAACTGCGAGTATTGATGACCGACACGTAAATGCACCCTGGGGTTCGTCAATGGTGGAAATCACTCCGGGGACCCAAAACGGTAATTAATAGCCCATGAAACAACCCAGAATCTGCCAAAACTGCGAGTGTTGATAACCGGCACGTAAATGCACCCTGGGTTCTTCAATGATGGAAATCACTCTAGGGATCCAAAACGATGATTAATAGCCCATGTAACTGTGATTAATAGCCCATGAAACAGGCCAGAATCGGCCAAAATTGCGAGTTTTGATGACCGGCACGTAAATGCACCCTGGGGTTCGTCAATGGTGGAAATCACTCCGGGGACCCAAAACGGTGATTAATAGCCCATGAAACAACCCCGAATCGGCCAAAACTGTGAGTGTTGATGACCGGAACGTAAACGCACCCTGGGGTTCGTCAATCGTGGAAATCACTCCGGGGACCAAAACGGTGATTAATAGCCCATGTAACGGTGATTAATAGCCCATGAAACAGGCTAGAATCGGCCAAAAGTGCGAGGACTGATGACCGTCACGTAAATGCACCCTGGGGTTCGTCAATTGTGGAAATCACTCCGGGGACCCAAAACGGTGATTAATAGCCGATGAAACAACCCAGAATCGGCCAAAACTGTGAGTGTTGATGACCGGCACGTAAATGCACCCTGGGGTTCGTCAATGGTGGAAATCACTCCGGGGACCCAAAACGGTGATTAATAGCTCATGAAACAGGCCAGAATCGGCCAAAACTGCGAGTGTTGATAACCGGCACGTAAATGCACCCTGGGTTCTTCAATGATGGAAATCACTTCGGGGACCCAAAACGGTGATTAATAGCCCATGTAACGGTGATTAATAGCCCATGAAACAGGCCAGAATCGGCCAAAAGTGCGAGGACTGATGACCGTTACGTAAATGCACCCTAGGGTTCGTCAATTGTGAAAATCACTCCGGGGACCCAAAACGGTGATTAATAGCCCATGAAACAACCCCGAATCGGCCAAAACTGTGAGCGTTGATGACCGGCACGTAAATGCACCCTGGGGTTCGTCAATGGTGGAAATCACTCCGGGGACCCAAAACGGTGATTAATAGCCCATGAAACAACCCAGAATCGGCCAAAACTGCGAGTGTTGATGACCGGCACGTAAATGCACCCTGGGGTTCGTCAATGGTGGAAATCACTCCGGGGACCCAAAACGGTGATTAATAGCCCATGTAACGGTGATTAATAGCCCATGAAACAGGCCAGAATCGGCCAAAAGTGCGAGGACTGATGACCGTTACGTAAATGCACCCTAGGGTTCGTCAATTGTGAAAATCACTTCGGGGACCCAAAACGGTGATTAATAGCCCATTAAACAACCAAGAATCTGCCAAAACTGCGAGTGTTGATGACCAGCACGTAAATGCACCCTGGGGTTCGTCAATGGTGGAAATCACTCCGGGGACCCAAAACGGTGATTAATAGCCCATGAAACAGGCCAGAATCGGCCAAAACTGCGAGTGTTGATGACCGGCACATAAATGCACCCTGGGGTTCGTCAATGGTGGAAATCACTCCGGGGACCCAAAACGGTGATTAATAGCCCATGAAACAGGCCAGAATCGGCCAAAAGTGCGAGGACTGATGACCGTCACGTAAATGCACCCTGGGGTTCGTCAATTGTGAAAATCACTCCGGGGACCCAAAACGGTGATTAATAGCCCATGAAACAATCCAGACTCGGCCAAAACTGCGAGTGTTGATGACCGGCACGTAAATGCACCCTGGGGTTCGTCAATGGAGGAAATCACTCTGGGGACCCAAAACGGTGATTAATAGCCCATGAAACAGGCCAGAATCGGCCAAAACTGCGAGTATTGATGACCGGCACGTAAATGCACCCTGGGGTTCGTCAATGGTGGAAATCACTCCGGGGACCCAAAACGGTAATTAATAGCCCATGAAACAACCCAGAATCTGCCAAAACTGCGAGTGTTGATAACCGGCACGTAAATGCACCCTGGGTTCTTCAATGATGGAAATCACTCTAGGGATCCAAAACGATGATTAATAGCCCATGTAACTGTGATTAATAGCCCATGAAACAGGCCAGAATCTGCCAAAATTGCGAGTTTTGATGACCGGCACGTAAATGCACCCTGGGGTTCGTCAATGGTGGAAATCACTCCGGGGACCCAAAACGGTGATTAATAGCCCATGTAACGGTGATTAATAGCCCATGAAACAACCCAGAATCTGCCAAAACTGCGAGTGTTGATAACCGGAACGTAAATGCACCCTGGGTTCTTCAATGATGGAAATCACTCTGGGGATCCAAAACGATGATTAATAGCCCATGTAACTGTGATTAATAGCCCATGAAACAGGCCAGAATCGGCCAAAATTACGAGTTTTGATGACCGGCACGTAAATGCACCCTGGGGTTCGTCAATGGTGGAAATCACTCCGGGGACCCAAAACGGTGATTAATAGCCCATGAAACAGGCCAGAATCGGCCAAAACTGCGAGTGTTGATGACCGGCACGTAAATGCACCCTGGGGTTCGTCAATCGTGGAAATCACTCCGGGGACCCAAAACGGTGATTAATAGCCCATGTAACGGTGATTAATAGCCCATGAAACAGGCCAGAATCGGCCAAAAGTGCGAGGACTGATGACCGTCACGTAAATGCACCCTGGGGTTCGTCAATTGTGGAAATCACTCCGGGGACCCAAAACGGTGATTAATAGCCCATGAAACAACCCAGAATCGGCCAAAACTGTGAGTGTTGATGACCGGCACGTAAATGCACCCTGGGGTTCGTCAATGGTGGAAATCACTTCGGGGACCCAAAACGGTGATTAATAGCCCATGTAACGGTGATTAATAGCCCATGAAACAGGCCAGAATCGGCCAAAAGTGCGAGGACTGATGACCGTCACGTAAATGCACCCTGGGGTTCGTCAATTGTGAAAATCACTCCGGGGACCCAAAACGGTGATTAATAGCCCATGAAACAATCCAGAATCGGCCAAAACTGTGAGTGTTGATGACCGGCACGTAAATGCACCCTGGGGTTCGTCAATGGAGGAAATCACTCTGGGGACCCAAAACGGTGATTAATAGCCCATGAAACAGGCCAGAATCGGCCAAAACTGCGAGTATTGATGACCGGCACGTAAATGCACCCTGGGGTTCGTCAATGGTGGAAATCACTCCGGGGACCCAAAACGGTAATTAATAGCCCATGAAACAACCCAGAATCTGCCAAAACTGCGAGTGTTGATAACCGGCACGTAAATGCACCCTGGGTTCTTCAATGATGGAAATCACTCTAGGGATCCAAAACGATGATTAATAGCCCATGTAACTGTGATTAATAGCCCATGAAACAGGCCAGAATCTGCCAAAATTGCGAGTTTTGATGACCGGCACGTAAATGCACCCTGGGGTTCGTCAATGGTGGAAATCACTCCGGGGACCCAAAACGGTGATTAATAGCCCATGAAACAGGCCAGAATCGGCCAAAACTGCGAGTGTTGATGACCGACACGTAAATGCACCCTGGGGTTCGTCAATGGTGGAAATCACTCCGGGGACCCAAAACGGTAATTAATAGCCCATGAAACAACCCAGAATCTGCCAAAACTGCGAGTGTTGATAACCGGCACGTAAATGCACCCTGGGTTCTTCAATGATGGAAATCACTCTAGGGATCCAAAACGATGATTAATAGCCCATGTAACTGTGATTAATAGCCCATGAAACAGGCCAGAATCTGCCAAAATTGCGAGTTTTGATGACCGGCACGTAAATGCACCCTGGGGTTCGTCAATGGTGGAAATCACTCCGGGGACCCAAAACGGTGATTAATAGCCCATGTAACGGTGATTAATAGCCCATGAAACAACCCAGAATCTGCCAAAACTGCGAGTGTTGATAACCGGAACGTAAATGCACCCTGGGTTCTTCAATGATGGAAATCACTCTGGGGATCCAAAACGATGATTAATAGCCCATGTAACTGTGATTAATAGCCCATGAAACAGGCCAGAATCGGCCAAAATTGCGAGTTTTGATGACCGGCACGTAAATGCACCCTAGGGTTCGTCAATTGTGAAAATCACTCCGGGGACCCAAAACGGTGATTAATAGCCCATGAAACAACCCCGAATCGGCCAAAACTGTGAGCGTTGATGACCGGCACGTAAATGCACCCTGGGGTTCGTCAATGGTGGAAATCACTCCGGGGACCCAAAACGGTGATTAATAGCCCATGAAACAACCCAGAATCGGCCAAAACTGCGAGTGTTGATGACCGGCACGTAAATGCACCCTGGGGTTCGTCAATGGTGGAAATCACTCCGGGGACCCAAAACGGTGATTAATAGCCCATGTAACGGTGATTAATAGCCCATGAAACAGGCCAGAATCGGCCAAAAGTGCGAGGACTGATGACCGTTACGTAAATGCACCCTAGGGTTCGTCAATTGTGAAAATCACTTCGGGGACCCAAAACGGTGATTAATAGCCCATTAAACAACCAAGAATCTGCCAAAACTGCGAGTGTTGATGACCAGCACGTAAATGCACCCTGGGGTTCGTCAATGGTGGAAATCACTCCGGGGACCCAAAACGGTGATTAATAGCCCATGAAACAGGCCAGAATCGGCCAAAACTGCGAGTGTTGATGACCGGCACATAAATGCACCCTGGGGTTCGTCAATGGTGGAAATCACTCCGGGGACCCAAAACGGTGATTAATAGCCCATGAAACAGGCCAGAATCGGCCAAAAGTGCGAGGACTGATGACCGTCACGTAAATGCACCCTGGGGTTCGTCAATTGTGAAAATCACTCCGGGGACCCAAAACGGTGATTAATAGCCCATGAAACAATCCAGACTCGGCCAAAACTGCGAGTGTTGATGACCGGCACGTAAATGCACCCTGGGGTTCGTCAATGGAGGAAATCACTCTGGGGACCCAAAACGGTGATTAATAGCCCATGAAACAGGCCAGAATCGGCCAAAACTGCGAGTATTGATGACCGGCACGTAAATGCACCCTGGGGTTCGTCAATGGTGGAAATCACTCCGGGGACCCAAAACGGTAATTAATAGCCCATGAAACAACCCAGAATCTGCCAAAACTGCGAGTGTTGATAACCGGCACGTAAATGCACCCTGGGTTCTTCAATGATGGAAATCACTCTAGGGATCCAAAACGATGATTAATAGCCCATGTAACTGTGATTAATAGCCCATGAAACAGGCCAGAATCTGCCAAAATTGCGAGTTTTGATGACCGGCACGTAAATGCACCCTGGGGTTCGTCAATGGTGGAAATCACTCCGGGGACCCAAAACGGTGATTAATAGCCCATGTAACGGTGATTAATAGCCCATGAAACAACCCAGAATCTGCCAAAACTGCGAGTGTTGATAACCGGAACGTAAATGCACCCTGGGTTCTTCAATGATGGAAATCACTCTGGGGATCCAAAACGATGATTAATAGCCCATGTAACTGTGATTAATAGCCCATGAAACAGGCCAGAATCGGCCAAAATTACGAGTTTTGATGACCGGCACGTAAATGCACCCTGGGGTTCGTCAATGGTGGAAATCACTCCGGGGACCCAAAACGGTGATTAATAGCCCATGAAACAGGCCAGAATCGGCCAAAACTGCGAGTGTTGATGACCGGCACGTAAATGCACCCTGGGGTTCGTCAATCGTGGAAATCACTCCGGGGACCCAAAACGGTGATTAATAGCCCATGTAACGGTGATTAATAGCCCATGAAACAGGCCAGAATCGGCCAAAAGTGCGAGGACTGATGACCGTCACGTAAATGCACCCTGGGGTTCGTCAATTGTGGAAATCACTCCGGGGACCCAAAACGGTGATTAATAGCCCATGAAACAACCCAGAATCGGCCAAAACTGTGAGTGTTGATGACCGGCACGTAAATGCACCCTGGGGTTCGTCAATGGTGGAAATCACTTCGGGGACCCAAAACGGTGATTAATAGCCCATGTAACGGTGATTAATAGCCCATGAAACAGGCCAGAATCGGCCAAAAGTGCGAGGACTGATGACCGTCACGTAAATGCACCCTGGGGTTCGTCAATTGTGAAAATCACTCCGGGGACCCAAAACGGTGATTAATAGCCCATGAAACAATCCAGAATCGGCCAAAACTGTGAGTGTTGATGACCGGCACGTAAATGCACCCTGGGGTTCGTCAATGGAGGAAATCACTCTGGGGACCCAAAACGGTGATTAATAGCCCATGAAACAGGCCAGAATCGGCCAAAACTGCGAGTATTGATGACCGGCACGTAAATGCACCCTGGGGTTCGTCAATGGTGGAAATCACTCCGGGGACCCAAAACGGTAATTAATAGCCCATGAAACAACCCAGAATCTGCCAAAACTGCGAGTGTTGATAACCGGCACGTAAATGCACCCTGGGTTCTTCAATGATGGAAATCACTCTAGGGATCCAAAACGATGATTAATAGCCCATGTAACTGTGATTAATAGCCCATGAAACAGGCCAGAATCTGCCAAAATTGCGAGTTTTGATGACCGGCACGTAAATGCACCCTGGGGTTCGTCAATGGTGGAAATCACTCCGGGGACCCAAAACGGTGATTAATAGCCCATGAAACAGGCCAGAATCGGCCAAAACTGCGAGTGTTGATGACCGACACGTAAATGCACCCTGGGGTTCGTCAATGGTGGAAATCACTCCGGGGACCCAAAACGGTGATTAATAGCCCATGAAGCAGGCCAGAATCGGCCAAAACTGCGAGTGTTGATGACCGGCACGTAAATGCACCCTGGGGTTCGTCAATGGTGGAAATCACTCCGGGGACCCAAAACGGTGATTAATAGCCCATGTAACGGTGATTAATACCCCATGAAACAGGCCAGGATCGGCCAAAACTGCGAGTGTTGATGACCGGCACGTAAATGCACCCTGGGGTTCGTCACTGGTGGAAATCACTCCGGGGACCCAAAACGGTGATTAATAGCCCATGTAACGGTGATTAATAGCCCATGAAACAGGCCAGAATCGGCCAAAAGTGCGAGGACTGATGACCGTTACGTAAATGCACCCTAGGGTTCGTCAATTGTGAAAATCACTTCGGGGACCCAAAACGGTGATTAATAGCCCATTAAACAACCCAGAATCTGCCAAAACTGCGAGTGTTGATGACCAGCACGTAAATGCACCCTGGGGTTCGTCAATGGTGGAAATCACTCCGGGGACCCAAAACGGTGATTAATAGCCCATGAAACAGGCCAGAATCGGCCACAACTGCGAGTGTTGATGACCGGCACATAAATGCACCCTGGGGTTCGTCACTGGTGGAAATCACTCCGGGGACCCAAAACGGTGATTAATAGCCCATGAAACAGGCCAGAATCAGCCAAAACTGCAAGTGTTGATAACCGGCACGTAAATGCACCCTGGGGTTCGTCAATGGTGGAAATCACTCCGGGGACCCAAAACGGTGATTAATAGCCCATGAAACAACCCAGAATCGGGCCAAAACTGTGAGTGTTGATGACCGGCACGTAAATGCACCCTGGGGTTCGTCAATCGTGGAAATCACTCCGGGGACCCAAAACGGTGTTTAATAGCCCATGTAACGGTGATTAATAGCCCATGAAACAGGCCAGAATCGGCCAAAAGTGCGAGGACTGATGACCGTCACGTAAATGCACCCTGGGGTTCGTCAATTGTGAAAATTACTCCGGGGACCCAAAACGGTGATTAATAGCCCATGAAACAATCCAGACTCGGCCAAAACTGCGAGTGTTGATGACCGGCACGTAAATGCACCCTGGGGTTCGTCAATGGAGGAAATCACTCTGGGGACCCAAAACGGTGATTAATAGCCCATGAAACAGGCCAGAATCGGCCAAAACTGCGAGTATTGATGACCGGCACGTAAATGCACCCTGGGGTTCGTCAATGGTGGAAATCACTCCGGGGACCCAAAACGGTAATTAATAGCCCATGAAACAACCCAGAATCTGCCAAAACTGCGAGTGTTGATAACCGGCACGTAAATGCACCCTGGGTTCTTCAATGATGGAAATCACTCTAGGGATCCAAAACGATGATTAATAGCCCATGTAACTGTGATTAATAGCCCATGAAACAGGCCAGAATCTGCCAAAATTGCGAGTTTTGATGACCGGCACGTAAATGCACCCTGGGGTTCGTCAATGGTGGAAATCACTCCGGGGACCCAAAACGGTGATTAATAGCCCATGAAACAACCCCGAATCGGCCAAAACTGTGAGTGTTGATGACCGGAACGTAAATGCACCCTGGGGTTCGTCAATCGTGGAAATCACTCCGGGGACCCAAAACGGTGATTAATAGCCCATGTAACGGTGATTAATAGCCCATGAAACAGGCTAGAATCGGCCAAAAGTGCGAGGACTGATGACCGTCACGTAAATGCACCCTGGGGTTCGTCAATTGTGGAAATCACTACGGGGACCCAAAACGGTGATTAATAGCCCATTAAACAACCCAGAATCGGCCAAAACTGCGAGTGTTGATGACCGGCACGTAAATGCACCCTGGGGTTCGTCAATCGTGGAAATCACTCCGGGGACCCAAAACGGTGTTTAATAGCCCATGTAACGGTGATTAATAGCCCATGAAACAGGCCAGAATCGGCCAAAAGTGCGAGGACTGATGACCGTCACGTAAATGCACCCTGGGGTTCGTCAATTGTGAAAATCACTCCGGGGACCCAAAACGGTGATTAATAGCCCATGAAACAATCCAGACTCGGCCAAAACTGCGAGTGTTGATGACCGGCACGTAAATGCACCCTGGGGTTCGTCAATGGAGGAAATCACTCTGGGGACCCAAAACGGTGATTAATAGCCCATTAAACAGGCCAGAATCGGCCAAAACTGCGAGTATTGATGACCGACACGTAAATGCACCCTGGGGTTCGTCAATGGTGGAAATCACTCCGGGGACCCAAAACGGTAATTAATAGCCCATGAAACAACCCAGAATCTGCCAAAACTGCGAGTGTTGATAACCGGCACGTAAATGCACCCTGGGTTCTTCAATGATGGAAATCACTCTAGGGATCCAAAACGATGATTAATAGCCCATGTAACTGTGATTAATAGCCCATGAAACAGGCCAGAATCGGCCAAAATTGCGAGTTTTGATGACCGGCACGTAAATGCACCCTGGGGTTCGTCAATGGTGGAAATCACTCCGGGGACCCAAAACGGTGATTAATAGCCCATGAAACAACCCCGAATCGGCCAAAACTGTGAGTGTTGATGACCGGAACGTAAACGCACCCTGGGGTTCGTCAATCGTGGAAATCACTCCGGGGACCAAAACGGTGATTAATAGCCCATGTAACGGTGATTAATAGCCCATGAAACAGGCTAGAATCGGCCAAAAGTGCGAGGACTGATGACCGTCACGTAAATGCACCCTGGGGTTCGTCAATTGTGGAAATCATTCCGGGGACCCAAAACGGTGATTAATAGCCCATGAAACAACCCAGAATCGGCCAAAACTGTGAGTGTTGATGACCGGCACGTAAATGCACCCTGGGGTTCGTCAATCGTGGAAATCACTCCGGGGACCCAAAACGGTGATTAATAGCCCATGTAACGGTGATTAATAGCCCATGAAACAGGCCAGAATCGGCCAAAAGTGCGAGGACTGATGACCGTTACGTAAATGCACCCTAGGGTTCGTCAATTGTGAAAATCACTCCGGGGACCCAAAACGGTGATTAATAGCCCATGAAACAACCCCGAATCGGCCAAAACTGTGAGTGTTGATGACCGGCACGTAAATGCACCCTGGGGTTCGTCAATGGTGGAAATCACTCCGGGGACCCAAAACGGTGATTAATAGCCCATGAAACAGGCCAGAATCGGCCAAAACTGCGAGTGTTGATGACCGGCACGTAAATGCACCCTGGGGTTCGTCAATGGTGGAAATCACTCCGGGGACCCAAAACGGTGATTAATAGCCCATGTAACGGTGATTAATAGCCCATGAAACAGGCCAGAATCGGCCAAAAGTGCGAGGACTGATGACCGTTACGTAAATGCACCCTAGGGTTCGTCAATTGTGAAAATCACTTCGGGGACCCAAAACGGTGATTAATAGCCCATTAAACAACCAAGAATCTGCCAAAACTGCGAGTGTTGATGACCAGCACGTAAATGCACCCTCGGGTTCGTCAATGGTGGAAATCACTCCGGGGACCCAAAACGGTGATTAATAGCCCATGAAACAGGCCAGAATCGGCCAAAACTGCGAGTGTTGATGACCGGCACATAAATGCACCCTGGGGTTCGTCAATGGTGGAAATCACTCCGGGGACCCAAAACGGTGATTAATAGCCCATGAAACAGGCCAGAATCGGCCAAAAGTGCGAGGACTGATGACCGTCACGTAAATGCACCCTGGGGTTCGTCAATTGTGAAAATCACTCCGGGGACCCAAAACGGTGATTAATAGCCCATGAAACAATCCAGACTCGGCCAAAACTGCGAGTGTTGATGACCGGCACGTAAATGCACCCTGGGGTTCGTCAATGGAGGAAATCACTCTGGGGACCCAAAACGGTGATTAATAGCCCATGAAACAGGCCAGAATCGGCCAAAACTGCGAGTATTGATGACCGGCACGTAAATGCACCCTGGGGTTCGTCAATGGTGGAAATCACTCCGGGGACCCAAAACGGTAATTAATAGCCCATGAAACAACCCAGAATCTGCCAAAACTGCGAGTGTTGATAACCGGCACGTAAATGCACCCTGGGTTCTTCAATGATGGAAATCACTCTAGGGATCCAAAACGATGATTAATAGCCCATGTAACTGTGATTAATAGCCCATGAAACAGGCCAGAATCTGCCAAAATTGCGAGTTTTGATGACCGGCACGTAAATGCACCCTGGGGTTCGTCAATGGTGGAAATCACTCCGGGGACCCAAAACGGTGATTAATAGCCCATGTAACGGTGATTAATAGCCCATGAAACAACCCAGAATCTGCCAAAACTGCGAGTGTTGATAACCGGAACGTAAATGCACCCTGGGTTCTTCAATGATGGAAATCACTCTGGGGATCCAAAACGATGATTAATAGCCCATGTAACTGTGATTAATAGCCCATGAAACAGGCCAGAATCGGCCAAAATTGCGAGTTTTGATGACCGGCACGTAAATGCACCCTGGGGTTCGTCAATGGTGGAAATCACTCCGGGGACCCAAAACGGTGATTAATAGCCCATGAAACAGGCCAGAATCGGCCAAAAGTGCGAGGACTGATGACCGTCACGTAAATGCACCCTGGGGTTCGTCAATTGTGAAAATCACTCCGGGGACCCAAAACGGTGATTAATAGCCCATGAAACAGGCCAGAATCGGCCAAAACTGCGAGTATTGATGACCGGCACGTAAATGCACCCTGGGGTTCGTCAATGGTGGAAATCACTCCGGGGACCCAAAACGGTAATTAATAGCCCATGAAACAACCCAGAATCTGCCAAAACTGCGAGTGTTGATAACCGGCACGTAAATGCACCCTGGGTTCTTCAATGATGGAAATCACTCTAGGGATCCAAAACGATGATTAATAGCCCATGTAACTGTGATTAATAGCCCATGAAACAGGCCAGAATCTGCCAAAATTGCGAGTTTTGATGACCTGCACGTAAATGCACCCTGGGGTTCGTCAATGGTGGAAATCACTCCGGGGACCCAAAACGGTGATTAATAGCCCATGAAACAACCCCGAATCGGCCAAAACTGTGAGTGTTGATGACCGGAACGTAAATGCACCCTGGGGTTCGTCAATCGTGGAAATCACTCCGGGGACCCAAAACGGTGATTAATAGCCCATGTAACGGTGATTAATAGCCCATGAAACAGGCTAGAATCGGCCAAAAGTGCGAGGACTGATGACCGTCACGTAAATGCACCCTGGGGTTCGTCAATTGTGGAAATCACTCCGGGGACCCAAAACGGTGATTAATAGCCCATGAAACAACCCAGAATCGGCCAAAACTGTGAGTGTTGATGACCGGCACGTAAATGCACCCTGGGGTTCGTCAATCGTGGAAATCACTCCGGGGACCCAAAATGGTGATTAATAGCCCATGTAACGGTGATTAATAGCCCATGAAACAGGCCAGAATCGGCCAAAACTGCGAGTATTGATGACCGACACGTAAATGCACCCTGGGGTTCGTCAATGGTGGAAATCACTCCGGGGACCCAAAACGGTAATTAATAGCCCATGAAACAACCCAGAATCTGCCAAAACTGCGAGTGTTGATAACCGGCACGTAAATGCACCCTGGGTTCTTCAATGATGGAAATCACTCTAGGGATCCAAAACGATGATTAATAGCCCATGTAACTGTGATTAATAGCCCATGAAACAGGCCAGAATCGGCCAAAATTGCGAGTTTTGATGACCGGCACGTAAATGCACCCTGGGGTTCGTCAATGGTGGAAATCACTCCGGGGACCCAAAACGGTGATTAATAGCCCATGAAACAACCCCGAATCGGCCAAAACTGTGAGTGTTGATGACCGGAACGTAAACGCACCCTGGGGTTCGTCAATCGTGGAAATCACTCCGGGGACCAAAACGGTGATTAATAGCCCATGTAACGGTGATTAATAGCCCATGAAACAGGCTAGAATCGGCCAAAAGTGCGAGGACTGATGACCGTCACGTAAATGCACCCTGGGGTTCGTCAATTGTGGAAATCACTCCGGGGACCCAAAACGGTGATTAATAGCCGATGAAACAACCCAGAATCGGCCAAAACTGTGAGTGTTGATGACCGGCACGTAAATGCACCCTGGGGTTCGTCAATGGTGGAAATCACTCCGGGGACCCAAAACGGTGATTAATAGCTCATGAAACAGGCCAGAATCGGCCAAAACTGCGAGTGTTGATAACCGGCACGTAAATGCACCCTGGGTTCTTCAATGATGGAAATCACTTCGGGGACCCAAAACGGTGATTAATAGCCCATGTAACGGTGATTAATAGCCCATGAAACAGGCCAGAATCGGCCAGAAGTGCGAGGACTGATGACCGTTACGTAAATGCACCCTAGGGTTCGTCAATTGTGAAAATCACTCCGGGGACCCAAAACGGTGATTAATAGCCCATGAAACAACCCCGAATCGGCCAAAACTGTGAGTGTTGATGACCGGCACGTAAATGCACCCTGGGGTTCGTCAATGGTGGAAATCACTCCGGGGACCCAAAACGGTGATTAATAGCCCATGAAACAGGCCAGAATCGGCCAAAACTGCGAGTGTTGATGACCGGCACGTAAATGCACCCTGGGGTTCGTCAATGGTGGAAATCACTCCGGGGACCCAAAACGGTGATTAATAGCCCATGTAACGGTGATTAATAGCCCATGAAACAGGCCAGAATCGGCCAAAAGTGCGAGGACTGATGACCGTTACGTAAATGCACCCTAGGGTTCGTCAATTGTGAAGATCACTTCGGGGACCCAAAACGGTGATTAATAGCCCATTAAACAACCAAGAATCTGCCAAAACTGCGAGTGTTGATGACCAGCACGTAAATGCACCCTGGGGTTCGTCAATGGTGGAAATCACTCCGGGGACCCAAAACGGTGATTAATAGCCCATGAAACAGGCCAGAATCGGCCAAAACTGCGAGTGTTGATGACCGGCACATAAATGCACCCTGGGGTTCGTCAATGGTGGAAATCACTCCGGGGACCCAAAACGGTGATTAATAGCCCATGAAACAGGCCAGAATCGGCCAAAAGTGCGAGGACTGATGACCGTCACGTAAATGCACCCTGGGGTTCGTCAATTGTGAAAATCACTCCGGGGACCCAAAACGGTGATTAATAGCCCATGAAACAATCCAGACTCGGCCAAAACTGCGAGTGTTGATGACCGGCACGTAAATGCACCCTGGGGTTCGTCAATGGAGGAAATCACTCTGGGGACCCAAAACGGTGATTAATAGCCCATGAAACAGGCCAGAATCGGCCAAAACTGCGAGTATTGATGACCGGCACGTAAATGCACCCTGGGGTTCGTCAATGGTGGAAATCACTCCGGGGACCCAAAACGGTAATTAATAGCCCATGAAACAACCCAGAATCTGCCAAAACTGCGAGTGTTGATAACCGGCACGTAAATGCACCCTGGGTTCTTCAATGATGGAAATCACTCTAGGGATCCAAAACGATGATTAATAGCCCATGTAACTGTGATTAATAGCCCATGAAACAGGCCAGAATCTGCCAAAATTGCGAGTTTTGATGACCGGCACGTAAATGCACCCTGGGGTTCGTCAATGGTGGAAATCACTCCGGGGACCCAAAACGGTGATTAATAGCCCATGTAACGGTGATTAATAGCCCATGAAACAACCCAGAATCTGCCAAAACTGCGAGTGTTGATAACCGGAACGTAAATGCACCCTGGGTTCTTCAATGATGGAAATCACTCTGGGGATCCAAAACGATGATTAATAGCCCATGTAACTGTGATTAATAGCCCATGAAACAGGCCAGAATCGGCCAAAATTACGAGTTTTGATGACCGGCACGTAAATGCACCCTGGGGTTCGTCAATGGTGGAAATCACTCCGGGGACCCAAAACGGTGATTAATAGCCCATGAAACAGGCCAGAATCGGCCAAAACTGCGAGTGTTGATGACCGGCACGTAAATGCACCCTGGGGTTCGTCAATCGTGGAAATCACTCCGGGGACCCAAAACGGTGATTAATAGCCCATGTAACGGTGATTAATAGCCCATGAAACAGGCCAGAATCGGCCAAAAGTGCGAGGACTGATGACCGTCACGTAAATGCACCCTGGGGTTCGTCAATTGTGGAAATCACTCCGGGGACCCAAAACGGTGATTAATAGCCCATGAAACAACCCAGAATCGGCCAAAACTGTGAGTGTTGATGACCGGCACGTAAATGCACCCTGGGGTTCGTCAATGGTGGAAATCACTTCGGGGACCCAAAACGGTGATTAATAGCCCATGTAACGGTGATTAATAGCCCATGAAACAGGCCAGAATCGGCCAAAAGTGCGAGGACTGATGACCGTCACGTAAATGCACCCTGGGGTTCGTCAATTGTGAAAATCACTCCGGGGACCCAAAACGGTGATTAATAGCCCATGAAACAATCCAGAATCGGCCAAAACTGTGAGTGTTGATGACCGGCACGTAAATGCACCCTGGGGTTCGTCAATGGAGGAAATCACTCTGGGGACCCAAAACGGTGATTAATAGCCCATGAAACAGGCCAGAATCGGCCAAAACTGCGAGTATTGATGACCGGCACGTAAATGCACCCTGGGGTTCGTCAATGGTGGAAATCACTCCGGGGACCCAAAACGGTAATTAATAGCCCATGAAACAACCCAGAATCTGCCAAAACTGCGAGTGTTGATAACCGGCACGTAAATGCACCCTGGGTTCTTCAATGATGGAAATCACTCTAGGGATCCAAAACGATGATTAATAGCCCATGTAACTGTGATTAATAGCCCATGAAACAGGCCAGAATCTGCCAAAATTGCGAGTTTTGATGACCGGCACGTAAATGCACCCTGGGGTTCGTCAATGGTGGAAATCACTCCGGGGACCCAAAACGGTGATTAATAGCCCATGAAACAGGCCAGAATCGGCCAAAAGTGCGAGGACTGATGACCGTCACGTAAATGCACCCTGGGGTTCGTCAATGGAGGAAATCACTCTGGGGACCCAAAACGGTGATTAATAGCCCATGAAACAGGCCAGAATCGGCCAAAACTGCGAGTGTTGATGACCGGCACGTAAATGCACCCTGGGGTTCGTCAATGGTGGAAATCACTCCGGGGACCCAAAACGGTGATTAATAGCCCATGTAACGGTGATTAATAGCCCCTGAAACAGGCCAGAATCGGCCAAAACTGCGAGTGTTGATGACCGACACGTAAATGCACCCTGGGGTTCGTCAATGGTGGAAATCACTCCGGGGACCCAAAACGGTGATTAATAGCCCATGAAGCAGGCCAGAATCGGCCAAAACTGCGAGTGTTGATGACCGGCACGTAAATGCACCCTGGGGTTCGTCAATGGTGGAAATCACTCCGGGGACCCAAAACGGTGATTAATAGCCCATGTAACGGTGATTAATACCCCATGAAACAGGCCAGGATCGGCCAAAATTGCGAGTGTTGATGACCGGCACGTAAATGCACCCTGGGGTTCGTCACTGGTGGAAATCACTCCGGGGACCCAAAACGGTGATTAATAGCCCATGTAACGGTGATTAATAGCCCATGAAACAGGCCAGAATCGGCCAAAAGTGCGAGGACTGATGACCGTTACGTAAATGCACCCTAGGGTTCGTCAATTGTGAAAATCACTTCGGGGACCCAAAACGGTGATTAATAGCCCATTAAACAACCCAGAATCTGCCAAAACTGCGAGTGTTGATGACCAGCACGTAAATGCACCCTGGGGTTCGTCAATGGTGGAAATCACTCCGGGGACCCAAAACGGTGATTAATAGCCCATGAAACAGGCCAGAATCGGCCACAACTGCGAGTGTTGATGACCGGCACATAAATGCACCCTGGGGTTCGTCACTGGTGGAAATCACTCCGGGGACCCAAAACGGTGATTAATAGCCCATGAAACAGGCCAGAATCAGCCAAAACTGCAAGTGTTGATAACCGGCACGTAAATGCACCCTGGGGTTCGTCAATGGTGGAAATCACTCCGGGGACCCAAAACGGTGATTAATAGCCCATGAAACAGGCCAGAATCGGCCAAAACTGCGAGTGTTGATGACCGGACGTAAATGCACCCTGGGGTTCGTCAATGGAGGAAATCACTCTGGGGACCCAAAACGGTGATTAATAGCCCATGAAACAGGCCAGAATCGGCCAAAACTGCGAGTATTGATGACCGGCACGTAAATGCACCCTGGGGTTCGTCAATGGTGGAAATCACTCCGGGGACCCAAAACGGTAATTAATAGCCCATGAAACAACCCAGAATCGGCCAAAACTGTGAGTGTTGATGACCGGCACGTAAATGCACCCTGGGGTTCGTCAATCGTGGAAATCACTCCGGGGACCCAAAACGGTAATTAATAGCCCATGTAACGGTGATTAATAGCCCATGAAACAGGCCAGAATCGGCCAAAAGTGCGAGGACTGATGACCGTCACGTAAATGCACCCTGGGGTTCGTCAATTGTGGAAATCACTCCGGGGACCCAAAACGGTGATTAATAGCCCATGAAATAACCCAGAATCGGCCAAAACTGTGAGTGTTGATGACCTGCACGTAAATGCACCCTGGGGTTCGTCAATGGTGGAAATCACTCCGGGGACCCAAAACGGTGATTAATAGCCCATGTAACGGTGATTAATAGCCCATGAAACAGGCCAGAATCGGCCAAAAGTGCGAGGACTGATGACCGTCACGTAAATGCACCCTGGGGTTCGTCAATTGTGAAAATCACTCCGGGGACCCAAAACGGTGATTAATAGCCCATGAAACAATCCAGAATCGGCCAAAACTGCGAGTGTTGATGACCGGCACGTAAATGCACCCTGGGGTTCTTCAATGGTGGAAATCACTCCGGGGACCCAAAACGGTGATTAATAGCCCATGAAACAGGCCAGAATCAGCCAAAACTGCAAGTGTTGATAACCGGCACGTAAATGCACCCTGGGGTTCGTCAATGGTGGAAATCACTCCGGGGACCCAAAACGGTGATTAATAGCCCATGAAACAGGCCAGAATCGGCCAAAACTGCGAGTGTTGATGACCGGCACGTAAATGCACCCTGGGGTTCATCAATGGAGGAAATCACTCTGGGGACCCAAAACGGTGATTAATAGCCCATGAAACAGGCCAGAATCGGCCAAAACTGCGAGTATTGATGACCGGCACGTAAATGCACCCTGGGGTTCGTCAATGGTGGAAATCACTCCGGGGACCCAAAACGGTGATTAATAGCCCATGAAACAGGCCAGAATCGGCCAAAACTGCGAGTGTTGATGACCGGCATGTAAATGCACCCTGGGTTCGTCAATGGTGGAAATCACTCCGGGGATCCAAAACGGTGATTAATAGCCCATGTAACGGTGATTAATAGCCCATGAAACAGGCCAGAATCGGCCAAAAGTGCGAGGACTGATGACCGTCACGTAAATGCACCCTGGGGTTCGTCAATTGTGAAAATCACTCCGGGGACCCAAAACGGTGATTAATAGCCCATGAAACAATCCAGAATCGGCCAAAACTGCGAGTGTTGATGACCGGCATGTAAATGCACCCTGGGTTCGTCAATGGTGGAAATCACTCCGGGGATCCAAAACGGTGATTAATAGCCCATGTAACTATGATTAATAACCCATGAAACAGGCCAGAATCGGCCAAAATTGCGAGTGTTGATGACCGGCACGTAAATGCACCCTGTGGTTCGTCAATGGTGGAAATCACTCCGGGGACCCAAAACGGTGATTAATAGCCCATGAAACAGGCCAGAATCGGCCAAAACTGCGAGTGTTGATGACCGGCACGTAAATGCATCCTGGGGTTCGTCAATGGAGGAAATCACTCTAGGGACCCAAAACGGTGATTAATAGCCCATGAAACAGGCCAGAATCGGCCAAAACTGCGAGTATTGATGACCGGCACGTAAATGCACCCTGGGTTCGTCAATGGTGGAAATCACTCCGGGGACCCAAAACGGTGATTAATAGCCCGTGAAACAACCCAGAATCTGCCAAAACTGCGAGTGTTGATAACCGGAACGTAAATGCACCCTGGGTTCTTCAATGATGGAAATCACTCTGGGGATCCAAAACGATGATTAATAGCCCATGTAACTGTGATTAATAGCCCATGAAACAGGCCAGAATCTGCCAAAATTGCGAGTTTTGATGACCGGCACGTAAATGCACCCTGGGGTTCGTCAATGGTGGAAATCACTCCGGGGACCCAAAACGGTGATTAATAGCCCATGTAACGGTGATTAATAGCCCATGAAACAACCCAGAATCTGCCAAAACTGCGAGTGTTGATAACCGGAACGTAAATGCACCCTGGGTTCTTCAATGATGGAAATCACTCTGGGGATCCAAAACGATGATTAATAGCCCATGTAACTGTGATTAATAGCCCATGAAACAGGCCAGAATCGGCCAAAATTACGAGTTTTGATGACCGGCACGTAAATGCACCCTGGGGTTCGTCAATGGTGGAAATCACTCCGGGGACCCAAAACGGTGATTAATAGCCCATGAAACAGGCCAGAATCGGCCAAAACTGCGAGTGTTGATGACCGGCACGTAAATGCACCCTGGGGTTCGTCAATCGTGGAAATCACTCCGGGGACCCAAAACGGTGATTAATAGCCCATGTAACGGTGATTAATAGCCCATGAAACAGGCCAGAATCGGCCAAAAGTGCGAGGACTGATGACCGTCACGTAAATGCACCCTGGGGTTCGTCAATTGTGGAAATCACTCCGGGGACCCAAAACGGTGATTAATAGCCCATGAAACAACCCAGAATCGGCCAAAACTGTGAGTGTTGATGACCGGCACGTAAATGCACCCTGGGGTTCGTCAATGGTGGAAATCACTTCGGGGACCCAAAACGGTGATTAATAGCCCATGTAACGGTGATTAATAGCCCATGAAACAGGCCAGAATCGGCCAAAAGTGCGAGGACTGATGACCGTCACGTAAATGCACCCTGGGGTTCGTCAATTGTGAAAATCACTCCGGGGACCCAAAACGGTGATTAATAGCCCATGAAACAATCCAGAATCGGCCAAAACTGTGAGTGTTGATGACCGGCACGTAAATGCACCCTGGGGTTCGTCAATGGAGGAAATCACTCTGGGGACCCAAAACGGTGATTAATAGCCCATGAAACAGGCCAGAATCGGCCAAAACTGCGAGTATTGATGACCGGCACGTAAATGCACCCTGGGGTTCGTCAATGGTGGAAATCACTCCGGGGACCCAAAACGGTAATTAATAGCCCATGAAACAACCCAGAATCTGCCAAAACTGCGAGTGTTGATAACCGGCACGTAAATGCACCCTGGGTTCTTCAATGATGGAAATCACTCTAGGGATCCAAAACGATGATTAATAGCCCATGTAACTGTGATTAATAGCCCATGAAACAGGCCAGAATCTGCCAAAATTGCGAGTTTTGATGACCGGCACGTAAATGCACCCTGGGGTTCGTCAATGGTGGAAATCACTCCGGGGACCCAAAACGGTGATTAATAGCCCATGAAACAGGCCAGAATCGGCCAAAACTGCGAGTGTTGATGACCGACACGTAAATGCACCCTGGGGTTCGTCAATGGTGGAAATCACTCCGGGGACCCAAAACGGTGATTAATAGCCCATGAAGCAGGCCAGAATCGGCCAAAACTGCGAGTGTTGATGACCGGCACGTAAATGCACCCTGGGGTTCGTCAATGGTGGAAATCACTCCGGGGACCCAAAACGGTGATTAATAGCCCATGTAACGGTGATTAATACCCCATGAAACAGGCCAGGATCGGCCAAAACTGCGAGTGTTGATGACCGGCACGTAAATGCACCCTGGGGTTCGTCACTGGTGGAAATCACTCCGGGGACCCAAAACGGTGATTAATAGCCCATGTAACGGTGATTAATAGCCCATGAAACAGGCCAGAATCGGCCAAAAGTGCGAGGACTGATGACCGTTACGTAAATGCACCCTAGGGTTCGTCAATTGTGAAAATCACTTCGGGGACCCAAAACGGTGATTAATAGCCCATTAAACAACCCAGAATCTGCCAAAACTGCGAGTGTTGATGACCAGCACGTAAATGCACCCTGGGGTTCGTCAATGGTGGAAATCACTCCGGGGACCCAAAACGGTGATTAATAGCCCATGAAACAGGCCAGAATCGGCCACAACTGCGAGTGTTGATGACCGGCACATAAATGCACCCTGGGGTTCGTCACTGGTGGAAATCACTCCGGGGACCCAAAACGGTGATTAATAGCCCATGAAACAGGCCAGAATCAGCCAAAACTGCAAGTGTTGATAACCGGCACGTAAATGCACCCTGGGGTTCGTCAATGGTGGAAATCACTCCGGGGACCCAAAACGGTGATTAATAGCCCATGAAACAGGCCAGAATCGGCCAAAACTTCGAGTGTTGATGACCGGACGTAAATGCACCCTGGGGTTCGTCAATGGAGGAAATCACTCTGGGGACCCAAAACGGTGATTAATAGCCCATGAAACAGGCCAGAATCGGCCAAAACTGCGAGTATTGATGACCGGCACGTAAATGCACCCTGGGGTTCGTCAATGGTGGAAATCACTCCGGGGACCCAAAACGGTAATTAATAGCCCATGAAACAACCCAGAATCGGCCAAAACTGTGAGTGTTGATGACCGGCACGTAAATGCACCCTGGGGTTCGTCAATCGTGGAAATCACTCCGGGGACCCAAAACGGTAATTAATAGCCCATGTAACGGTGATTAATAGCCCATGAAACAGGCCAGAATCGGCCAAAAGTGCGAGGACTGATGACCGTCACGTAAATGCACCCTGGGGTTCGTCAATTGTGGAAATCACTCCGGGGACCCAAAACGGTGATTAATAGCCCATGAAATAACCCAGAATCGGCCAAAACTGTGAGTGTTGATGACCTGCACGTAAATGCACCCTGGGGTTCGTCAATGGTGGAAATCACTCCGGGGACCCAAAACGGTGATTAATAGCCCATGTAACGGTGATTAATAGCCCATGAAACAGGCCAGAATCGGCCAAAAGTGCGAGGACTGATGACCGTCACGTAAATGCACCCTGGGGTTCGTCAATTGTGAAAATCACTCCGGGGACCCAAAACGGTGATTAATAGCCCATGAAACAATCCAGAATCGGCCAAAACTGCGAGTGTTGATGACCGGCACGTAAATGCACCCTGGGGTTCTTCAATGGTGGAAATCACTCCGGGGACCCAAAACGGTGATTAATAGCCCATGAAACAGGCCAGAATCAGCCAAAACTGCAAGTGTTGATAACCGGCACGTAAATGCACCCTGGGGTTCGTCAATGGTGGAAATCACTCCGGGGACCCAAAACGGTGATTAATAGCCCATGAAACAGGCCAGAATCGGCCAAAACTGCGAGTGTTGATGACCGGCACGTAAATGCACCCTGGGGTTCATCAATGGAGGAAATCACTCTGGGGACCCAAAACGGTGATTAATAGCCCATGAAACAGGCCAGAATCGGCCAAAACTGCGAGTATTGATGACCGGCACGTAAATGCACCCTGGGGTTCGTCAATGGTGGAAATCACTCCGGGGACCCAAAACGGTAATTAATAGCCCATGAAACAACCCAGAATCTGCCAAAACTGTGAGTGTTGATAACCGGCACGTAAATGCACCCTGGGTTCTTCAATGATGGAAATCACTCTAGGGATCCAAAACGATGATTAATAGCCCATGTAACTGTGATTAATAGCCCATGAAACAGGCCAGAATCTGCCAAAATTGCGAGTTTTGATGACCGGCACGTAAATGCACCCTGGGGTTCGTCAATGGTGGAAATCACTCCGGGGACCCAAAACGGTGATTAATAGCCCATGAAACAGGCCAGAATCGGCCAAAACTGCGAGTGTTGATGACCGACACGTAAATGCACCCTGGGGTTCGTCAATGGTGGAAATCACTCCGGGGACCCAAAACGGTGATTAATAGCCCATGAAGCAGGCCAGAATCGGCCAAAACTGCGAGTGTTGATGACCGGCACGTAAATGCACCCTGGGGTTCGTCAATGGTGGAAATCACTCCGGGGACCCAAAACGGTGATTAATAGCCCATGTAACGGTGATTAATACCCCATGAAACAGGCCAGGATCGGCCAAAACTGCGAGTGTTGATGACCGGCACGTAAATGCACCCTGGGGTTCGTCACTGGTGGAAATCACTCCGGGGACCCAAAACGGTGATTAATAGCCCATGTAACGGTGATTAATAGCCCATGAAACAGGCCAGAATCGGCCAAAAGTGCGAGGACTGATGACCGTTACGTAAATGCACCCTAGGGTTCGTCAATTGTGAAAATCACTTCGGGGACCCAAAACGGTGATTAATAGCCCATTAAACAACCCAGAATCTGCCAAAACTGCGAGTGTTGATGACCAGCACGTAAATGCACCCTGGGGTTCGTCAATGGTGGAAATCACTCCGGGGACCCAAAACGGTGATTAATAGCCCATGAAACAGGCCAGAATCGGCCACAACTGCGAGTGTTGATGACCGGCACATAAATGCACCCTGGGGTTCGTCACTGGTGGAAATCACTCCGGGGACCCAAAACGGTGATTAATAGCCCATGAAACAGGCCAGAATCAGCCAAAACTGCAAGTGTTGATAACCGGCACGTAAATGCACCCTGGGGTTCGTCAATGGTGGAAATCACTCCGGGGACCCAAAACGGTGATTAATAGCCCATGAAACAGGCCAGAATCGGCCAAAACTGCGAGTGTTGATGACCGGACGTAAATGCACCCTGGGGTTCGTCAATGGAGGAAATCACTCTGGGGACCCAAAACGGTGATTAATAGCCCATGAAACAGGCCAGAATCGGCCAAAACTGCGAGTATTGATGACCGGCACGTAAATGCACCCTGGGGTTCGTCAATGGTGGAAATCACTCCGGGGACCCAAAACGGTAATTAATAGCCCATGAAACAACCCAGAATCGGCCAAAACTGTGAGTGTTGATGACCGGCACGTAAATGCACCCTGGGGTTCGTCAATCGTGGAAATCACTCCGGGGACCCAAAACGGTAATTAATAGCCCATGTAACGGTGATTAATAGCCCATGAAACAGGCCAGAATCGGCCAAAAGTGCGAGGACTGATGACCGTCACGTAAATGCACCCTGGGGTTCGTCAATTGTGGAAATCACTCCGGGGACCCAAAACGGTGATTAATAGCCCATGAAATAACCCAGAATCGGCCAAAACTGTGAGTGTTGATGACCTGCACGTAAATGCACCCTGGGGTTCGTCAATGGTGGAAATCACTCCGGGGACCCAAAACGGTGATTAATAGCCCATGTAACGGTGATTAATAGCCCATGAAACAGGCCAGAATCGGCCAAAAGTGCGAGGACTGATGACCGTCACGTAAATGCACCCTGGGGTTCGTCAATTGTGAAAATCACTCCGGGGACCCAAAACGGTGATTAATAGCCCATGAAACAATCCAGAATCGGCCAAAACTGCGAGTGTTGATGACCGGCACGTAAATGCACCCTGGGGTTCTTCAATGGTGGAAATCACTCCGGGGACCCAAAACGGTGATTAATAGCCCATGAAACAGGCCAGAATCAGCCAAAACTGCAAGTGTTGATAACCGGCACGTAAATGCACCCTGGGGTTCGTCAATGGTGGAAATCACTCCGGGGACCCAAAACGGTGATTAATAGCCCATGAAACAGGCCAGAATCGGCCAAAACTGCGAGTGTTGATGACCGGCACGTAAATGCACCCTGGGGTTCATCAATGGAGGAAATCACTCTGGGGACCCAAAACGGTGATTAATAGCCCATGAAACAGGCCAGAATCGGCCAAAACTGCGAGTATTGATGACCGGCACGTAAATGCACCCTGGGGTTCGTCAATGGTGGAAATCACTCCGGGGACCCAAAACGGTGATTAATAGCCCATGAAACAGGCCAGAATCGGCCAAAACTGCGAGTGTTGATGACCGGCATGTAAATGCACCCTGGGTTCGTCAATGGTGGAAATCACTCCGGGGATCCAAAACGGTGATTAATAGCCCATGTAACGGTGATTAATAGCCCATGAAACAGGCCAGAATCGGCCAAAAGTGCGAGGACTGATGACCGTCACGTAAATGCACCCTGGGGTTCGTCAATTGTGAAAATCACTCCGGGGACCCAAAACGGTGATTAATAGCCCATGAAACAATCCAGAATCGGCCAAAACTGCGAGTGTTGATGACCGGCATGTAAATGCACCCTGGGTTCGTCAATGGTGGAAATCACTCCGGGGATCCAAAACGGTGATTAATAGCCCATGTAACTATGATTAATAACCCATGAAACAGGCCAGAATCGGCCAAAATTGCGAGTGTTGATGACCGGCACGTAAATGCACCCTGTGGTTCGTCAATGGTGGAAATCACTCCGGGGACCCAAAACGGTGATTAATAGCCCATGAAACAGGCCAGAATCGGCCAAAACTGCGAGTGTTGATGACCGGCACGTAAATGCATCCTGGGGTTCGTCAATGGAGGAAATCACTCTAGGGACCCAAAACGGTGATTAATAGCCCATGAAACAGGCCAGAATCGGCCAAAACTGCGAGTATTGATGACCGGCACGTAAATGCACCCTGGGGTTCGTCAATGGTGGAAATCACTCCGGGGACCCAAAACGGTGATTAATAGCCCATGAAACAACCCAGAATCTGCCAAAACTGCGAGTGTTGATAACCGGAACGTAAATGCACCCTGGGTTCTTCAATGATGGAAATCACTCTGGGGATCCAAAACGATGATTAATAGCCCATGTAACTGTGATTAATAGCCCATGAAACAGGCCAGAATCGGCCAAAATTGCGAGTTTTGATGACCGGCACGTAAATGCACCCTGGGGTTCGTCAATGGTGGAAATCACTCCGGGGACCCAAAACGGTGATTAATAGCCCATGAAACAGGCCAGAATCGGCCAAAACTGCGAGTGTTGATGACCGACACGTAAATGCACCCTGGGGTTCGTCAATGGTGGAAATCACTCCGGGGACCCAAAACGGTGATTAATAGCCCATGAAGCAGGCCAGAATCGGCCAAAACTACGAGTGTTGATGACCGGCACGTAAATGCACCCTGGGGTTCGTCAATGGTGGAAATCATTCCGGGGACCCAAAACGGTGATTAATAGCCCATGTAACGGTGATTAATAGCCCATGAAACAGGCCAGAATCGGCCAAAACTGCGAGTGTTGATGACCGGCACGTAAATGCACCCTGGGGTTCGTCAATGGTGGAAATCACTCCGGGGACCCAAAACGGTGATTAATAGCCCATGTAACGGTGATTAATACCCCATGAAACAGGCCAGGATCGGCCAAAACTGCGAGTGTTGATGACCGGCACGTAAATGCACCCTGGGGTTCGTCAATGGTGGAAATCACTCCGGGGACCCAAAACGGTGATTAATAGCCCATGTAACGGTGATTAATAGCCCATGAAACAGGCCAGAATCGGCCAAAAGTGCGAGGACTGATGACCGTTACGTAAATGCACCCTAGGGTTCGTCAATTGTGAAAATCACTTCGGGGACCCAAAACGGTGATTAATAGCCCATTAAACAACCCAGAATCTGCCAAAACTGCGAGTGTTGATGACCAGCACGTAAATGCACCCTGGGGTTCGTCAATGGTGGAAATCACTCCGGGGACCCAAAACGGTGATTAATAGCCCATGAAACAGGCCAGAATCGGCCACAACTGCGAGTGTTGATGACCGGCACATAAATGCACCCTGGGGTTCGTCACTGGTGGAAATCACTCCGGGGACCCAAAACGGTGATTAATAGCCCATGAAACAGGCCAGAATCAGCCAAAACTGCAAGTGTTGATAAACGGCACGTAAATGCACCCTGGGGTTCGTCAATGGTGGAAATCACTCCGGGGACCCAAAACGGTGATTAATAGCCCATGAAACAGGCCAGAATCGGCCAAAACTGCGAGTGTTGATGACCGGACGTAAATGCACCCTGGGGTTCGTCAATGGAGGAAATCACTCTGGGGACCCAAAACGGTGATTAATAGCCCATGAAACAGGCCAGAATCGGCCAAAACTGCGAGTGTTGATGACCAGCACGTAAATGCACCCTGGGGTTCGTCAATGGTGGAAATCACTCCGGGGACCCAAAACGGTAATTAATAGCCCATGAAACAACCCAGAATCGGCCAAAACTGTGAGTGTTGATGACCGGCACGTAAATGCACCCTGGGTTCTTCAATGATGGAAATCACTCTAGGGATCCAAAACGATGATTAATAGCCCATGTAACTGTGATTAATAGCCCATGAAATAGGCCAGAATCTGCCAAAATTGCGAGTTTTGATGACCGGCACGTAAATGCACCCTGGGGTTCGTCAATGGTGGAAATCACTCCGGGGACCCAAAACGGTGATTAATAGCCCATGTAACGGTGATTAATAGCCCATGAAACAGTCCAGAATCGGCCAAAACTGCGAGTGTTGATGACCGGCATGTAAATGCACCCTGGGTTCGTCAATGGTGGAAATCACTCCGGGGATCCAAAACGGTGATTAATAGCCCATGTAACTATGATTAATAACCCATGAAACAGGCCAGAATCGGCCAAAATTGCGAGTGTTGATGACCGGCACGTAAATGCACCCTGGGGTTCGTCAATGGTGGAAATCACTCCGGGGACCCAAAACGGTGATTAATAGCCCATGAAACAGGCCAGAATCGGCCAAAACTGCGAGTGTTGATGACCGGCACGTAAATGCACCCTGGGGTTCGTCAATCGTGGAAATCACTCCGGGGACCCAAAACGGTGATTAATAGCCCATGTAACGGTGATTAATAGCCCATGAAACAGGCCAGAATCGGCCAAAAGTGCGAGGACTGATGACCGTCACGTAAATGCACCCTGGGGTTCGTCAATTGTGAAAATCACTCCGGGGACCCAAAACGGTGATTAATAGCCCATGAAACAATCCAGAATCGGCCAAAACTGCGAGTGTTGATGACCGGCATGTAAATGCACCCTGGGTTCGTCAATGGTGGAAATCACTCCGGGGATCCAAAACGGTGATTAATAGCCCATGTAACTATGATTAATAACCCATGAAACAGGCCAGAATCGGCCAAAATTGCGAGTGTTGATGACCGGCACGTAAATGCACCCTGTGGTTCGTCAATGGTGGAAATCACTCCGGGGACCCAAAACGGTGATTAATAGCCCATGAAACAGGCCAGAATCGGCCAAAACTGCGAGTGTTGATGACCGGCACGTAAATGCACCCTGGGGTTCGTCAATGGAGGAAATCACTCTAGGGACCCAAAACGGTGATTAATAGCCCATGAAACAGGCCAGAATCGGCCGAAACTGCGAGTATTGATGACCGGCACGTAAATGCACCCTGGGGTTCGTCAATGGTGGAAATCACTCCGGGGACCCAAAACGGTGATTAATAGCCCATGAAACAACCCAGAATCTGCCAGAACTGCGAGTGTTGATAACCGGAACGTAAATGCACCCTGGGTTCTTCAATGATGGAAATCACTCTGGGGATCCAAAACGATGATTAATAGCCCATGTAACTGTGATTAATAGCCCATGAAACAGGCCAGAATCGGCCAAAATTGCGAGTTTTGATGACCGGCACGTAAATGCATCCTGGGGTTCGTCAATGGAGGAAATCACTCTAGGGACCCAAAACGGTGATTAATAGCCCATGAAACAGGCCAGAATCGGCCAAAACTGCGAGTATTGATGACCGGCACGTAAATGCACCCTGGGGTTCGTCAATGGTGGAAATCACTCCGGGGACCCAAAACGGTGATTAATAGCCCATGAAACAACCCAGAATCTGCCAAAACTGCGAGTGTTGATAACCGGAACGTAAATGCACCCTGGGTTCTTCAATGATGGAAATCACTCTGGGGATCCAAAACGATGATTAATAGCCCATGTAACTGTGATTAATAGCCCATGAAACAGGCCAGAATCGGCCAAAATTGCGAGTTTTGATGACCGGCACGTAAATGCACCCTGGGGTTCGTCAATGGTGGAAATCACTCCGGGGACCCAAAACGGTGATTAATAGCCCATGAAACAGGCCAGAATCGGCCAAAACTGCGAGTGTTGATGACCGACACGTAAATGCACCCTGGGGTTCGTCAATGGTGGAAATCACTCCGGGGACCCAAAACGGTGATTAATAGCCCATGAAGCAGGCCAGAATCGGCCAAAACTACGAGTGTTGATGACCGGCACGTAAATGCACCCTGGGGTTCGTCAATGGTGGAAATCACTCCGGGGACCCAAAACGGTGATTAATAGCCCATGTAACGGTGATTAATAGCCCATGAAACAGGCCAGAATCGGCCAAAACTGCGAGTGTTGATGACCGGCACGTAAATGCACCCTGGGGTTCGTCAATGGTGGAAATCACTCCGGGGACCCAAAACGGTGATTAATAGCCCATGTAACGGTGATTAATACCCCATGAAACAGGCCAGGATCGGCCAAAACTGCGAGTGTTGATGACCGGCACGTAAATGCACCCTGGGGTTCGTCAATGGTGGAAATCACTCCGGGGACCCAAAACGGTGATTAATAGCCCATGTAACGGTGATTAATAGCCCATGAAACAGGCCAGAATCGGCCAAAAGTGCGAGGACTGATGACCGTTACGTAAATGCACCCTAGGGTTCGTCAATTGTGAAAATCACTTCGGGGACCCAAAACGGTGATTAATAGCCCATTAAACAACCCAGAATCTGCCAAAACTGCGAGTGTTGATGACCAGCACGTAAATGCACCCTGGGGTTCGTCAATGGTGGAAATCACTCCGGGGACCCAAAACGGTGATTAATAGCCCATGAAACAGGCCAGAATCGGCCACAACTGCGAGTGTTGATGACCGGCACATAAATGCACCCTGGGGTTCGTCACTGGTGGAAATCACTCCGGGGACCCAAAACGGTGATTAATAGCCCATGAAACAGGCCAGAATCAGCCAAAACTGCAAGTGTTGATAACCGGCACGTAAATGCACCCTGGGGTTCGTCAATGGTGGAAATCACTCCGGGGACCCAAAACGGTGATTAATAGCCCATGAAACAGGCCAGAATCGGCCAAAACTGCGAGTGTTGATGACCGGACGTAAATGCACCCTGGGGTTCGTCAATGGAGGAAATCACTCTGGGGACCCAAAACGGTGATTAATAGCCCATGAAACAGGCCAGAATCGGCCAAAACTGTGAGTGTTGATGACCAGCACGTAAATGCACCCTGGGGTTCGTCAATGGTGGAAATCACTCCGGGGACCCAAAACGGTAATTAATAGCCCATGAAACAACCCAGAATCGGCCAAAACTGTGAGTGTTGATGACCGGCACGTAAATGCACCCTGGGTTCTTCAATGATGGAAATCACTCTAGGGATCCAAAACGATGATTAATAGCCCATGTAACTGTGATTAATAGCCCATGAAACAGGCCAGAATCTGCCAAAATTGCGAGTTTTGATGACCGGCACGTAAATGCACCCTGGGGTTCGTCAATGGTGGAAATCACTCCGGGGACCCAAAACGGTGATTAATAGCCCATGTAACGGTGATTAATAGCCCATGAAACAGTCCAGAATCGGCCAAAACTGCGAGTGTTGATGACCGGCATGTAAATGCACCCTGGGTTCGTCAATGGTGGAAATCACTCCGGGGATCCAAAACGGTGATTAATAGCCCATGTAACTATGATTAATAACCCATGAAACAGGCCAGAATCGGCCAAAATTGCGAGTGTTGATGACCGGCACGTAAATGCACCCTGGGGTTCGTCAATGGTGGAAATCACTCCGGGGACCCAAAACGGTGATTAATAGCCCATGAAACAGGCCAGAATCGGCCAAAACTGCGAGTGTTGATGACCGGCACGTAAATGCACCCTGGGGTTCGTCAATCGTGGAAATCACTCCGGGGACCCAAAACGGTGATTAATAGCCCATGTAACGGTGATTAATAGCCCATGAAACAGGCCAGAATCGGCCAAAAGTGCGAGGACTGATGACCGTCACGTAAATGCACCCTGGGGTTCGTCAATTGTGAAAATCACTCCGGGGACCCAAAACGGTGATTAATAGCCCATGAAACAATCCAGAATCGGCCAAAACTGCGAGTGTTGATGACCGGCATGTAAATGCACCCTGGGTTCGTCAATGGTGGAAATCACTCCGGGGATCCAAAACGGTGATTAATAGCCCATGTAACTATGATTAATAACCCATGAAACAGGCCAGAATCGGCCAAAATTGCGAGTGTTGATGACCGGCACGTAAATGCACCCTGTGGTTCGTCAATGGTGGAAATCACTCCGGGGACCCAAAACGGTGATTAATAGCCCATGAAACAGGCCAGAATCGGCCAAAACTGCGAGTGTTGATGACCGGCACGTAAATGCACCCTGGGGTTCGTCAATGGAGGAAATCACTCTAGGGACCCAAAACGGTGATTAATAGCCCATGAAACAGGCCAGAATCGGCCGAAACTGCGAGTATTGATGACCGGCACGTAAATGCACCCTGGGGTTCGTCAATGGTGGAAATCACTCCGGGGACCCAAAACGGTGATTAATAGCCCATGAAACAACCCAGAATCTGCCAGAACTGCGAGTGTTGATAACCGGAACGTAAATGCACCCTGGGTTCTTCAATGATGGAAATCACTCTGGGGATCCAAAACGATGATTAATAGCCCATGTAACTGTGATTAATAGCCCATGAAACAGGCCAGAATCGGCCAAAATTGCGAGTTTTGATGACCGGCACGTAAATGCATCCTGGGGTTCGTCAATGGAGGAAATCACTCTAGGGACCCAAAACGGTGATTAATAGCCCATGAAACAGGCCAGAATCGGCCAAAACTGCGAGTATTGATGACCGGCACGTAAATGCACCCTGGGGTTCGTCAATGGTGGAAATCACTCCGGGGACCCAAAACGGTGATTAATAGCCCATGAAACAACCCAGAATCTGCCAAAACTGCGAGTGTTGATAACCGGAACGTAAATGCACCCTGGGTTCTTCAATGATGGAAATCACTCTGGGGATCCAAAACGATGATTAATAGCCCATGTAACTGTGATTAATAGCCCATGAAACAGGCCAGAATCGGCCAAAATTGCGAGTTTTGATGACCGGCACGTAAATGCACCCTGGGGTTCGTCAATGGTGGAAATCACTCCGGGGACCCAAAACGGTGATTAATAGCCCATGAAACAGGCCAGAATCGGCCAAAACTGCGAGTGTTGATGACCGACACGTAAATGCACCCTGGGGTTCGTCAATGGTGGAAATCACTCCGGGGACCCAAAACGGTGATTAATAGCCCATGAAGCAGGCCAGAATCGGCCAAAACTGCGAGTGTTGATGACCGGCACGTAAATGCACCCTGGGGTTCGTCAATGGTGGAAATCACTCCGGGGACCCAAAACGGTGATTAATAGCCCATGTAACGGTGATTAATAGCCCATGAAACAAGCCAGAATCGGCCAAAACTGCGAGTGTTGATGACCGGCACGTAAATGCACCCTGGGGTTCGTCAATGGTGGAAATCACTCCGGGGACCCAAAACGGTGATTAATAGCCCATGTAACGGTGATTTATACCCCATGAAACAGGCCAGGATCGGCCAAAACTGCGAGTGTTGATGACCGGCACGTAAATGCACCCTAGGGTTCGTCAATGGTGGAAATCACTCCGGGGACCCAAAACGGTGATTAATAGCCCATGTAACGGTGATTAATAGCCCATGAAACAGGCCAGAATCGGCCAAAAGTGCGAGGACTGATGACCGTTACGTAAATGCACCCTAGGGTTCGTCAATTGTGAAAATCACTTCGGGGACCCAAAACGGTGATTAATAGCCCATTAAACAACCCAGAATCTGCCAAAACTGCGAGTGTTGATGACCAGCACGTAAATGCACCCTGGGGTTCGTCAATGGTGGAAATCACTCCGGGGACCCAAAACGGTGATTAATAGCCCATGAAACAGGCCAGAATCGGCCACAACTGCGAGTGTTGATGACCGGCACATAAATGCACCCTGGGGTTCGTCACTGGTGGAAATCACTCCGGGGACCCAAAACGGTGATTAATAGCCCATGAAACAGGCCAGAATCAGCCAAAACTGCAAGTGTTGATAACCGGCACGTAAATGCACCCTGGGGTTCGTCAATGGTGGAAATCACTCCGGGGACCCAAAACGGTGATTAATAGCCCATGAAACAGGCCAGAATCGGCCAAAACTGCGAGTGTTGATGACCGGACGTAAATGCACCCTGGGGTTCGTCAATGGAGGAAATCACTCTGGGGACCCAAAACGGTGATTAATAGCCCATGAAACAGGCCAGAATCGGCCAAAACTGCGAGTGTTGATGACCAGCACGTAAATGCACCCTGGGGTTCGCAAATGGTGGAAATCACTCCGGGGACCCAAAACGGTAATTAATAGCCCATGAAACAACCCAGAATCGGCCAAAACTGTGAGTGTTGATGACCGGCACGTAAATGCACCCTGGGTTCTTCAATGATGGAAATCACTCTAGGGATCCAAAACGATGATTAATAGCCCATGTAACTGTGATTAATAGCCCATGAAACAGGCCAGAATCGGCCAAAATTGCGAGTTTTGATGACCGGCACGTAAATGCACCCTGGGGTTCGTCAATGGTGGAAATCACTCCGGGGACCCAAAACGGTGATTAATAGCCCATGAAACAGGCCAGAATCGGCCAAAACTGCGAGTGTTGATGACCGGCATGTAAATGCACCCTGGGTTCGTCAATGGTGGAAATCACTCCGGGGATCCAAAACGGTGATTAATAGCCCATGTAACTATGATTAATAACCCATGAAACAGGCCAGAATCGGCCAAAATTGTGAGTGTTGATGACCGGCACGTAAATGCACCCTGGGGTTCGTCAATGGTGGAAATCACTCCGGGGACCCAAAACGGTGATTAATAGCCCATGAAACAACCCAGAATCTGCCAAAACTGCGAGTGTTGATAACCGGCACGTAAATGCACCCTGGGTTCTTCAATGATGGAAATCACTCTGGGGATCCAAAACGATGATTAATAGCCCATGTAACTGTGATTAATAGCCCATGAAACAGGCCAGAATCGGCCAAAATTGCGAGTTTTGATAACCGGCACGTAAATGCACCCTGGGGTTCGTCAATGGTGGAAATCACTCCGGGGACCCAAAACGGTGATTAATAGCCCATGAAACAGGCCAGAATCGGCCAAAACTGCGAGTGTTGATGACCGGACGTAAATGCACCCTGGGGTTCGTCAATGGAGGAAATCACTCTGGGGACCCAAAACGGTGATTAATAGCCCATGAAACAGGCCAGAATCGGCCAAAACTGCGAGTGTTGATGACCAGCACGTAAATGCACCCTGGGGTTCGTCAATGGTGGAAATCACTCCGGGGACCCAAAACGGTAATTAATAGCCCATGAAACAACCCAGAATCGACCAAAACTGTGAGTGTTGATGACCGGCACGTAAATGCACCCTGGGTTCTTCAATGATGGAAATCACTCTAGGGATCCAAAACGATGATTAATAGCCCATGTAACTGTGATTAATAGCCCATGAAACAGGCCAGAATCTGCCAAAATTGCGAGTTTTGATGACCGGCACGTAAATGCACCCTGGGGTTCGTCAATGGTGGAAATCACTCCGGGGACCCAAAACGGTGATTAATAGCCCATGAAACAACCCAGAATCTGCCAAAACTGCGAGTGTTGATAACCGGCACGTAAATGCACCCTGGGTTCTTCAATGATGGAAATCACTCTGGGGATCCAAAACGATGATTAATAGCCCATGTAACGGTGATTAATAGCCCATGAAACAGTCCAGAATCGGCCAAAACTGCGAGTGTTGATGACCGGCATGTAAATGCACCCTGGGTTCGTCAATGGTGGAAATCACTCCGGGGATCCAAAACGGTGATTAATAGCCCATGTAACTATGATTAATAACCCATGAAACAGGCCAGAATCGGCCAAAATTGCGAGTGTTGATGACCGGCACGTAAATGCACCCTGGGGTTCGTCAATGGTGGAAATCACTCCGGGGACCCAAAACGGTGATTAATAGCCCATGAAACAACCCAGAATCTGCCAAAACTGCGAGTGTTGATAACCGGAACGTAAATGCACCCTGGGTTCTTCAATGATGGAAATCACTCTGGGGATCCAAAACGATGATTAATAGCCCATGTAACTGTGATTAATAGCCCATGAAACAGGCCAGAATCGGCCAAAATTGCGAGTTTTGATGACCGGCACGTAAATGCTCCCTGGGGTTCGTCAATGGTGGAAATCACTCCGGGGACCCAAAACGGTGATTAATAGCCCATGAAACAGGCCAGAATCGGCCAAAACTGCGAGTGTTGATGACCGGCACGTAAATGCACCCTGGGGTTCGTCAATCGTGGAAATCACTCCGGGGACCCAAAACGGTGATTAATAGCCCATGTAACGGTGATTAATAGCCCATGAAACAGGCCAGAATCGGCCAAAAGTGCGAGGACTGATGACCGTCACGTAAATGCACCCTGGGGTTCGTCAATTGTGAAAATCACTCCGGGGACCCAAAACGGTGATTAATAGCCCATGAAACAATCCAAAATCGGCCAAAACTGCGAGTGTTGATGACCGGCATGTAAATGCACCCTGGGTTCGTCAATGGTGGAAATCACTCCGGGGATCCAAAACGGTGATTAATAGCCCATGTAACTATGATTAATAACCCATGAAACAGGCCAGAATCGGCCAAAATTGCGAGTGTTGATGACCGGCACGTAAATGCACCCTGTGGTTCGTCAATGGTGGAAATCACTCCGGGGACCTAAAACGGTGATTAATAGCCCATGAAACAGGCCAGAATCGGCCAAAACTGCGAGTGTTGATGACCGGCACGTAAATGCACCCTGGGGTTCGTCAATGGAGGAAATCACTCTAGGGACCCAAAACGGTGATTAATAGCCCATGAAACAGGCCAGAATCGGCCAAAACTGCGAGTATTGATGACCGGCACGTAAATGCACCCTGGGGTTCGTCAATGGTGGAAATCACTCCGGGGACCCAAAACGGTGATTAATAGCCCATGAAACAACCCAGAATCTGCCAAAACTGCGAGTGTTGATAACCGGAACGTAAATGCACCCTGGGTTCTTCAATGATGGAAATCACTCTGGGGATCCAAAACGATGATTAATAGCCCATGTAACTGTGATTAATAGCCCATGAAACAGGCCAGAATCGGCCAAAATTGCGAGTTTTGATGACCGGCACGTAAATGCACCCTGGGGTTCGTCAATGGTGGAAATCACTCCGGGGACCCAAAACGGTGATTAATAGCCCATGAAACAGGCCAGAATCGGCCAAAACTGCGAGTGTTGATGACCGACACGTAAATGCACCCTGGGGTTCGTCAATGGTGGAAATCACTCCGGGGACCCAAAACGGTGATTAATAGCCCATGAAGCAGGCCAGAATCGGCCAAAACTGCGAGTGTTGATGACCGGCACGTAAATGCACCCTGGGGTTCGTCAATGGTGGAAATCACTCCGGGGACCCAAAACGGTGATTAATAGCCCATGTAACGGTGATTAATAGCCCATGAAACAGGCCAGAATCGGCCAAAACTGCGAGTGTTGATGACCGGCACGTAAATGCACCCTGGGGTTCGTCAATGGTGGAAATCACTCCGGGGACCCAAAACGGTGATTAATAGCCCATGTAACGGTGATTAATACCCCATGAAACAGGCCAGAATCGGCCAAAACTGCGAGTGTTGATGACCGGCACATAAATGCACCCTGGGGTTCGTCAATGGTGGAAATCACTCCGGGGACCCAAAACGGTGATTAATAGCCCATGTAACGGTGATTAATAGCCCATGAAACAGGCCAGAATCGGCCAAAAGTGCGAGGACTGATGACCATTACGTAAATGCACCCTAGGGTTCGTCAATTGTGAAAATCACTTCGGGGACCCAAAACGGTGATTAATAGCCCATTAAACAACCCAGAATCTGCCAAAACTGCGAGTGTTGATGACCAGCACGTAAATGCACCCTGGGGTTCGTCAATGGTGGAAATCACTCCGGGGACCCAAAACGGTGATTAATAGCCCATGAAACAGGCCAGAATCGGCCACAACTGCGAGTGTTGATGACCGGCACATAAATGCACCCTGGGGTTCGTCACTGGTGGAAATCACTCCGGGGACCCAAAACGGTGATTAATAGCCCATGAAACAGGCCAGAATCAGCCAAAACTGCAAGTGTTGATAACCGGCACGTAAATGCACCCTGGGGTTCGTCAATGGTGGAAATCACTCCGGGGACCCAAAACGGTGATTAATAGCCCATGAAACAGGCCAGAATCGGCCAAAACTGCGAGTGTTGATGACCGGACGTAAATGCACCCTGGGGTTCGTCAATGGAGGAAATCACTCTGGGGACCCAAAACGGTGATTAATAGCCCATGAAACAGGCCAGAATCGGCCAAAACTGCGAGTGTTGATGACCAGCACGTAAATGCACCCTGGGGTTCGCAAATGGTGGAAATCACTCCGGGGACCCAAAACGGTAATTAATAGCCCATGAAACAACCCAGAATCGGCCAAAACTGTGAGTGTTGATGACCGGCACGTAAATGCACCCTGGGTTCTTCAATGATGGAAATCACTCTAGGGATCCAAAACGATGATTAATAGCCCATGTAACTGTGATTAATAGCCCATGAAACAGGCCAGAATCTGCCAAAATTGCGAGTTTTGATGACCGGCACGTAAATGCACCCTGGGGTTCGTCAATGGTGGAAATCACTCCGGGGACCCAAAACTGTGATTAATAGCCCATGTAACGGTGATTAATAGCCCATGAAACAGTCCAGAATCGGCCAAAACTGCGAGTGTTGATGACCGGCATGTAAATGCACCCTGGGGTTCGTCAATGGTGGAAATCACTCCGGGGACCCAAAACGGTGATTAATAGCCCATGAAGCAGGCCAGAATCGGCCAAAACTGCGAGTGTTGATGACCGGCACGTAAATGCACCCTGGGGTTCGTCAATGGTGGAAATCACTCCGGGGACCCAAAACGGTGATTAATAGCCCATGTAACGGTGATTAATAGCCCATGAAACAGGCCAGAATCGGCCAAAACTGCGAGTGTTGATGACCGGCACGTAAATGCACCCTGGGGTTCGTCAATGGTGGAAATCACTCCGGGGACCCAAAACGGTGATTAATAGCCCATGTAACGGTGATTAATACCCCATGAAACAGGCCAGGATCGGCCAAAACTGCGAGTGTTGATGACCGGCACGTAAATGCACCCTAGGGTTCGTCAATGGTGGAAATCACTCCGGGGACCCAAAACGGTGATTAATAGCCCATGTAACGGTGATTAATAGCCCATGAAACAGGCCAGAATCGGCCAAAAGTGCGAGGACTGATGACCGTTACGTAAATGCACCCTAGGGTTCGTCAATTGTGAAAATCACTTCGGGGACCCAAAACGGTGATTAATAGCCCATTAAACAACCCAGAATCTGCCAAAACTGCGAGTGTTGATGACCAGCACGTAAATGCACCCTGGGGTTCGTCAATGGTGGAAATCACTCCGGGGACCCAAAACGGTGATTAATAGCCCATGAAACAGGCCAGAATCGGCCACAACTGCGAGTGTTGATGACCGGCACATAAATGCACCCTGGGGTTCGTCACTGGTGGAAATCACTCCGGGGACCCAAAACGGTGATTAATAGCCCATGAAACAGGCCAGAATCAGCCAAAACTGCAAGTGTTGATAACCGGCACGTAAATGCACCCTGGGGTTCGTCAATGGTGGAAATCACTCCGGGGACCCAAAACGGTGATTAATAGCCCATGAAACAGGCCAGAATCGGCCAAAACTGCGAGTGTTGATGACCGGACGTAAATGCACCCTGGGGTTCGTCAATGGAGGAAATCACTCTGGGGACCCAAAACGGTGATTAATAGCCCATGAAACAGGCCAGAATCGGCCAAAACTGCGAGTGTTGATGACCAGCACGTAAATGCACCCTGGGGTTCGCAAATGGTGGAAATCACTCCGGGGACCCAAAACGGTAATTAATAGCCCATGAAACAACCCAGAATCGGCCAAAACTGTGAGTGTTGATGACCGGCACGTAAATGCACCCTGGGTTCTTCAATGATGGAAATCACTCTAGGGATCCAAAACGATGATTAATAGCCCATGTAACTGTGATTAATAGCCCATGAAACAGGCCAGAATCTGCCAAAATTGCGAGTTTTGATGACCGGCACGTAAATGCACCCTGGGGTTCGTCAATGGTGGAAATCACTCCGGGGACCCAAAACTGTGATTAATAGCCCATGTAACGGTGATTAATAGCCCATGAAACAGTCCAGAATCGGCCAAAACTGCGAGTGTTGATGACCGGCATGTAAATGCACCCTGGGGTTCGTCAATGGTGGAAATCACTCCGGGGACCCAAAACGGTGATTAATAGCCCATGAAGCAGGCCAGAATCGGCCAAAACTGCGAGTGTTGATGACCGGCACGTAAATGCACCCTGGGGTTCGTCAATGGTGGAAATCACTCCGGGGACCCAAAACGGTGATTAATAGCCCATGTAACGGTGATTAATAGCCCATGAAACAGGCCAGAATCGGCCAAAACTGCGAGTGTTGATGACCGGCACGTAAATGCACCCTGGGGTTCGTCAATGGTGGAAATCACTCCGGGGACCCAAAACGGTGATTAATAGCCCATGTAACGGTGATTAATACCCCATGAAACAGGCCAGGATCGGCCAAAACTGCGAGTGTTGATGACCGGCACGTAAATGCACCCTAGGGTTCGTCAATGGTGGAAATCACTCCGGGGACCCAAAACGGTGATTAATAGCCCATGTAACGGTGATTAATAGCCCATGAAACAGGCCAGAATCGGCCAAAAGTGCGAGGACTGATGACCGTTACGTAAATGCACCCTAGGGTTCGTCAATTGTGAAAATCACTTCGGGGACCCAAAACGGTGATTAATAGCCCATTAAACAACCCAGAATCTGCCAAAACTGCGAGTGTTGATGACCAGCACGTAAATGCACCCTGGGGTTCGTCAATGGTGGAAATCACTCCGGGGACCCAAAACGGTGATTAATAGCCCATGAAACAGGCCAGAATCGGCCACAACTGCGAGTGTTGATGACCGGCACATAAATGCACCCTGGGGTTCGTCACTGGTGGAAATCACTCCGGGGACCCAAAACGGTGATTAATAGCCCATGAAACAGGCCAGAATCAGCCAAAACTGCAAGTGTTGATAACCGGCACGTAAATGCACCCTGGGGTTCGTCAATGGTGGAAATCACTCCGGGGACCCAAAACGGTGATTAATAGCCCATGAAACAGGCCAGAATCGGCCAAAACTGCGAGTGTTGATGACCGGACGTAAATGCACCCTGGGGTTCGTCAATGGAGGAAATCACTCTGGGGACCCAAAACGGTGATTAATAGCCCATGAAACAGGCCAGAATCGGCCAAAACTGCGAGTGTTGATGACCAGCACGTAAATGCACCCTGGGGTTCGCAAATGGTGGAAATCACTCCGGGGACCCAAAACGGTAATTAATAGCCCATGAAACAACCCAGAATCGGCCAAAACTGTGAGTGTTGATGACCGGCACGTAAATGCACCCTGGGTTCTTCAATGATGGAAATCACTCTAGGGATCCAAAACGATGATTAATAGCCCATGTAACTGTGATTAATAGCCCATGAAACAGGCCAGAATCTGCCAAAATTGCGAGTTTTGATGACCGGCACGTAAATGCACCCTGGGGTTCGTCAATGGTGGAAATCACTCCGGGGACCCAAAACTGTGATTAATAGCCCATGTAACGGTGATTAATAGCCCATGAAACAGTCCAGAATCGGCCAAAACTGCGAGTGTTGATGACCGGCATGTAAATGCACCCTGGGGTTCGTCAATGGTGGAAATCACTCCGGGGACCCAAAACGGTGATTAATAGCCCATGAAGCAGGCCAGAATCGGCCAAAACTGCGAGTGTTGATGACCGGCACGTAAATGCACCCTGGGGTTCGTCAATGGTGGAAATCACTCCGGGGACCCAAAACGGTGATTAATAGCCCATGTAACGGTGATTAATAGCCCATGAAACAGGCCAGAATCGGCCAAAACTGCGAGTGTTGATGACCGGCACGTAAATGCACCCTGGGGTTCGTCAATGGTGGAAATCACTCCGGGGACCCAAAACGGTGATTAATAGCCCATGTAACGGTGATTAATACCCCATGAAACAGGCCAGGATCGGCCAAAACTGCGAGTGTTGATGACCGGCACGTAAATGCACCCTAGGGTTCGTCAATGGTGGAAATCACTCCGGGGACCCAAAACGGTGATTAATAGCCCATGTAACGGTGATTAATAGCCCATGAAACAGGCCAGAATCGGCCAAAAGTGCGAGGACTGATGACCGTTACGTAAATGCACCCTAGGGTTCGTCAATTGTGAAAATCACTTCGGGGACCCAAAACGGTGATTAATAGCCCATTAAACAACCCAGAATCTGCCAAAACTGCGAGTGTTGATGACCAGCACGTAAATGCACCCTGGGGTTCGTCAATGGTGGAAATCACTCCGGGGACCCAAAACGGTGATTAATAGCCCATGAAACAGGCCAGAATCGGCCACAACTGCGAGTGTTGATGACCGGCACATAAATGCACCCTGGGGTTCGTCACTGGTGGAAATCACTCCGGGGACCCAAAACGGTGATTAATAGCCCATGAAACAGGCCAGAATCAGCCAAAACTGCAAGTGTTGATAACCGGCACGTAAATGCACCCTGGGGTTCGTCAATGGTGGAAATCACTCCGGGGACCCAAAACGGTGATTAATAGCCCATGAAACAGGCCAGAATCGGCCAAAACTGCGAGTGTTGATGACCGGACGTAAATGCACCCTGGGGTTCGTCAATGGAGGAAATCACTCTGGGAACCCAAAACGGTGATTAATAGCCCATGAAACAGGCCAGAATCGGCCAAAACTGCGAGTGTTGATGACCAGCACGTAAATGCACCCTGGGGTTCGCAAATGGTGGAAATCACTCCGGGGACCCAAAACGGTAATTAATAGCCCATGAAACAACCCAGAATCGGCCAAAACTGTGAGTGTTGATGACCGGCACGTAAATGCACCCTGGGTTCTTCAATGATGGAAATCACTCTAGGGATCCAAAACGATGATTAATAGCCCATGTAACTGTGATTAATAGCCCATGAAACAGGCCAGAATCTGCCAAAATTGCGAGTTTTGATGACCGGCACGTAAATGCACCCTGGGGTTCGTCAATGGTGGAAATCACTCCGGGGACCCAAAACTGTGATTAATAGCCCATGTAACGGTGATTAATAGCCCATGAAACAGTCCAGAATCGGCCAAAACTGCGAGTGTTGATGACCGGCATGTAAATGCACCCTGGGGTTCGTCAATGGTGGAAATCACTCCGGGGACCCAAAACGGTGATTAATAGCCCATGAAGCAGGCCAGAATCGGCCAAAACTGCGAGTGTTGATGACCGGCACGTAAATGCACCCTGGGGTTCGTCAATGGTGGAAATCACTCCGGGGACCCAAAACGGTGATTAATAGCCCATGTAACGGTGATTAATAGCCCATGAAACAGGCCAGAATCGGCCAAAACTGCGAGTGTTGATGACCGGCACGTAAATGCACCCTGGGGTTCGTCAATGGTGGAAATCACTCCGGGGACCCAAAACGGTGATTAATAGCCCATGTAACGGTGATTAATACCCCATGAAACAGGCCAGGATCGGCCAAAACTGCGAGTGTTGATGACCGGCACGTAAATGCACCCTAGGGTTCGTCAATGGTGGAAATCACTCCGGGGACCCAAAACGGTGATTAATAGCCCATGTAACGGTGATTAATAGCCCATGAAACAGGCCAGAATCGGCCAAAAGTGCGAGGACTGATGACCGTTACGTAAATGCACCCTAGGGTTCGTCAATTGTGAAAATCACTTCGGGGACCCAAAACGGTGATTAATAGCCCATTAAACAACCCAGAATCTGCCAAAACTGCGAGTGTTGATGACCAGCACGTAAATGCACCCTGGGGTTCGTCAATGGTGGAAATCACTCCGGGGACCCAAAACGGTGATTAATAGCCCATGAAACAGGCCAGAATCGGCCACAACTGCGAGTGTTGATGACCGGCACATAAATGCACCCTGGGGTTCGTCACTGGTGGAAATCACTCCGGGGACCCAAAACGGTGATTAATAGCCCATGAAACAGGCCAGAATCAGCCAAAACTGCAAGTGTTGATAACCGGCACGTAAATGCACCCTGGGGTTCGTCAATGGTGGAAATCACTCCGGGGACCCAAAACGGTGATTAATAGCCCATGAAACAGGCCAGAATCGGCCAAAACTGCGAGTGTTGATGACCGGACGTAAATGCACCCTGGGGTTCGTCAATGGAGGAAATCACTCTGGGGACCCAAAACGGTGATTAATAGCCCATGAAACAGGCCAGAATCGGCCAAAACTGCGAGTGTTGATGACCAGCACGTAAATGCACCCTGGGGTTCGCAAATGGTGGAAATCACTCCGGGGACCCAAAACGGTGATTAATAGCCCATGAAACAACCCAGAATCGGCCAAAACTGTGAGTGTTGATGACCGGCACGTAAATGCACCCTGGGTTCTTCAATGATGGAAATCACTCTAGGGATCCAAAACGATGATTAATAGCCCATGTAACTGTGATTAATAGCCCATGAAACAGGCCAGAATCTGCCAAAATTGCGAGTTTTGATGACCGGCACGTAAATGCACCCTGGGGTTCGTCAATGGTGGAAATCACTCCGGGGACCCAAAACTGTGATTAATAGCCCATGTAACGGTGATTAATAGCCCATGAAACAGTCCAGAATCGGCCAAAACTGCGAGTGTTGATGACCGGCATGTAAATGCACCCTGGGTTCGTCAATGGTGGAAATCACTCCGGGGATCCAAAACGGTGATTAATAGCCCATGTAACTATGATTAATAACCCATGAAACAGGCCAGAATCGGCCAAAATTGCGAGTGTTGATGACCGGCACGTAAATGCACCCTGGGGTTCGTCAATGGTGGAAATCACTCCGGGGACCCAAAACGGTGATTAATAGCCCATGAAACAGGCCAGAATCGGCCAAAACTGCGAGTGTTGATGACCGGCACGTAAATGCACCCTGGGGTTCGTCAATCGTGGAAATCACTCCGGGGACCCAAAACGGTGATTAATAGCCCATGTAACGGTGATTAATAGCCCATGAAACAGGCCAGAATCGGCCAAAAGTGCGAGGACTGATGACCGACACGTAAATGCACCCTGGGGTTCGTCAATTGTGGAAATCACTCCGGGGACCCAAAACGGTGATTAATAGCCCATGAAACAACCCAGAATCGGCCAAAACTGTGAGTGTTGATGACCGGCACGTAAATGCACCCTGGGGTTCGTCAATGGTGGAAATCACTCCGGGGACCCAAAACGGTGATTAATAGCCCATGTAACGGTGATTAATAGCCCATGAAACAGGCCAGAATCGGCCAAAAGTGCGAGGACTGATGACCGTCACGTAAATGCACCCTGGGGTTCGTCAATTGTGAAAATCACTCCGGGGACCCAAAACGGTGATTAATAGCCCATGAAACAAACCAGAATCGGCCAAAACTGCGAGTGTTGATGACCGGCATGTAAATGCACCCTGGGTTCGTCAATGGTGGAAATCACTCCGGGGATCCAAAACGGTGATTAATAGCCCATGTAACTATGATTAATAACCCATGAAACAGGCCAGAATCGGCCAAAATTGCGAGTGTTGATGACCGGCACGTAAATGCACCCTGTGGTTCGTCAATGGTGGAAATCACTCCGGGGACCTAAAACGGTGATTAATAGCCCATGAAACAGGCCAGAATCGGCCAAAACTGCGAGTGTTGATGACCGGCACATAAATGCACCCTGGGGTTCGTCAATGGTGGAAATCACTCCGGGGACCCAAAACGGTGATTAATAGCCCATGAAACAGGCCAGAATCGGCCAAAACTGCGAGTGTTGATGACCGGCACGTATATGCACCCTGGGGTTCGTCAATGGAGGAAATCACTCTAGGGACCCAAAACGGTGATTAATAGCCCATGAAACAGGCCAGAATCGGCCAAAACTGCGAGTATTGATGACCGGCACGTAAATGCACCCTGGGGTTCGTCAATGGTGGAAATCACTCCGGGGACCCAAAACGGTGATTAATAGCCCATGAAACAACCCAGAATCTGCCAAAACTGCGAGTGTTGATAACCGGAACGTAAATGCACCCTGGGTTCTTCAATGATGGAAATCACTCTGGGGATCCAAAACGATGATTAATAGCCCATGTAACTGTGATTAATAGCCCATGAAACAGGCCAGAATCGGCACAAATTGCGAGTTTTGATGACCGGCACGTAAATGCACCCTGGGGTTCGTCAATGGTGGAAATCACTCCGGGGACCCAAAACGGTGATTAATAGCCCATGAAACAGGCCAGAATCGGCCAAAACTGCGAGTGTTGATGACCGACACGTAAATGCACCCTGGGGTTCGTCAATGGTGGAAATCACTCCGGGGACCCAAAACGGTGATTAATAGCCCATGAAGCAGGCCAGAATCGGCCAAAACTGCGAGTGTTGATGACCGGCACGTAAATGCACCCTGGGGTTCGTCAATGGTGGAAATCACTCCGGGGACCCAAAACGGTGATTAATAGCCCATGTAACGGTGATTAATAGCCCATGAAACAGGCCAGAATCGGCCAAAACTGCGAGTGTTGATGACCGGCACGTAAATGCACCCTGGGGTTCGTCAATGGTGGAAATCACTCCGGGGACCCAAAACGGTGATTAATAGCCCATGTAACGGTGATTAATACCCCATGAAACAGGCCAGGATCGGCCAAAACTGCGAGTGTTGATGACCGGCACGTAAATGCACCCTGGGGTTCGTCAATGGTGGAAATCACTCCGGGGACCCAAAACGGTGATTAATAGCCCATGTAACGGTGATTAATAGCCCATGAAACAGGCCAGAATCGGCCAAAAGTGCGAGGACTGATGACCGTTACGTAAATGCACCCTAGGGTTCGTCAATTGTGAAAATCACTTCGGGGACCCAAAACGGTGATTAATAGCCCATTAAACAACCCAGAATCTGCCAAAACTGCGAGTGTTGATGACCAGCACGTAAATGCACCCTGGGGTTCGTCAATGGTGGAAATCACTCCGGGGACCCAAAACGGTGATTAATAGCCCATGAAACAGGCCAGAATCGGCCACAACTGCGAGTGTTGATGACCGGCACATAAATGCACCCTGGGGTTCGTCACTGGTGGAAATCACTCCGGGGACCCAAAACGGTGATTAATAGCCCATGAAACAGGCCAGAATCAGCCAAAACTGCAAGTGTTGATAACCGGCACGTAAATGCACCCTGGGGTTCGTCAATGGTGGAAATCACTCCGGGGACCCAAAACGGTGATTAATAGCCCATGAAACAGGCCAGAATCGGCCAAAACTGCGAGTGTTGATGACCGGACGTAAATGCACCCTGGGGTTCGTCAATGGAGGAAATCACTCTCGGGACCCAAAACGGTGATTAATAGCCCATGAAACAGGCCAGAATCGGCCAAAACTGCGAGTATTGATGACCGGCACGTAAATGCACCCTGGGGTTCGTCAATGGTGGAAATCACTCCGGGGACCCAAAACGGTAATTAATAGCCCATGAAACAACCCAGAATCGGCCAAAACTGTGAGTGTTGATGACCGGCACGTAAATGCACCCTGGGGTTCGTCAATCGTGGAAATCACTCCGGGGACCCAAAACGGTAATTAATAGCCCATGTAACGGTGATTAATAGCCCATGAAACAGGCCAGAATCGGCCAAAAGTGCGAGGACTGATGACCGTCACGTAAATGCACCCTGGGGTTCGTCAATTGTGGAAATCACTCCGGGGACCCAAAACGGTGATTAATAGCCCATGAAATAACCCAGAATCGGCCAAAACTGTGAGTGTTGATGACCTGCACGTAAATGCACCCTGGGGTTCGTCAATGGTGGAAATCACTCCGGGGACCCAAAACGGTGATTAATAGCCCATGTAACGGTGATTAATAGCCCATGAAACAGGCCAGAATCGGCCAAAAGTGCGAGGACTGATGACCGTCACGTAAATGCACCCTGGGGTTCGTCAATTGTGAAAATCACTTCGGGGACCCAAAACGGTGATTAATAGCCCATGAAACAATCCAGAATCGGCCAAAACTGCGAGTGTTGATGACCGGCACGTAAATGCACCCTGGGGTTCGTCAATGGTGGAAATCACTCCGGGGACCCAAAACGGTGATTAATAGCCCATGTAACGGTGATTAATAGCCCATGAAACAGGCCAGAATCGGCCAAAACTGCGAGTGTTGATGACCGGCATGTAAATGCACCCTGGGTTCGTCAATGGTGGAAATCACTCCGGGGATCCAAAACGGTGATTAATAGCCCATGTAACTATGATTAATAACCCATGAAACAGGCTAGAATCGGCCAAAATTGCGAGTGTTGATGACCGGCACGTAAATGCACCCTGGGGTTCGTCAATTGTGAAAATCACTCCAGGGACCCAAAACGGTGATTAATAGCCAATGAAACAACCCAGAATCTGCCAAAACTGCGAGTGTTGATGACCGGCACGTAAATGCACCCTGGGGTTCGTCAATGGTGGAAATCACTCCGGGGACCCAAAACGGTGATTAATAGCCCATGAAACAGGCCAAAATCGGCCAAAACTGCGAGTGTTGATGACCGGCACGTAAATGCACCCTGGGGTTCGTCAATGGAGGAAATCACTCTGGGGACCCAAAACGGTATTTAATAGCCCATGAAACAGGCCAGAATCGGCCAAAACTGCGAGTATTGATGACCGGCATGTAAATGCACCCTGGGGTTCGTCAACGGTGGAAATCACTCCGGGGACCCAAAACGGTGATTAATAGCCCATGAAACAGGCCAGAATCGGCCAAAACTGCGAGTATTGATGACCGGCACGTAAATGCACCCTGGGGTTCGTCAATGGTGGAAATCACTCCGGGGACCCAAAACGGTGATTAATAGCCCATGAAACAACCCAGAATCTGCCAAAACTGCGAGTGTTGATAACCGACACGTAAATGCACCCTGGGTTCTTCAATGATGGAAATCACTCTGGGGATCCAAAACGATGATTAATAGCCCATGTAACTGTGATTAATAGCCCATGAAACAAGCCAGAATCGGCCAAAATTGCGAGTTTTGATGACCGGCACGTAAATGCACCCTGGGGTTCATCAATGGTGGAAATCACTCCGGGGACCCAAAACGGTGATTAATAGCCCATGTAACGGTGATTAATAGCCCATGAAACAGGCCATAATCGGCCAAAAGTGCGAGGACTGATGACCGTCACGTAAATGCACCCTGGGGTTCGTCAATTGTGGAAATCACTCCGGGGACCCAAAACGGTGATTAATAGCCCATGAAATAACCCAGAATCGGCCAAAACTGTGAGTGTTGATGACCGGCACGTAAATGCACCCTGGGGTTCGTCAATGGTGGAAATCACTCCGGGGACCCAAAACGGTGATTAATAGCCCATGTAACGGTGATTAATAGCCCATGAAACAGGCCAGAATCGGCCAAAAGTGCGAGGACTGACGACCGTCACGTAAATGCACCCTGGGGTTCGTCAATTGTGAAAATCACTCCGGGGACCCAAAACGGTGATTAATAGCCCATGAAACAATCCAGAATCGGCCAAAACTGCGAGTGTTGATGACCGGCACGTAAATGCACCCTGGGGTTCGTCAATGGTGGAAATCACTCCGGGGACCCAAAACGGTGATTAATAGCCCATGTAACGGTGATTAATAGCCCATGAAACAGGCCAGAATCGGCCAAAACTGCGAGTGTTGATGACCGGCATGTAAATGCACCCTGGGTTCGTCAATGGTGGAAATCACTCCGGGGATCCAAAACGGTGATTAATAGCCCATGTAACTATGATTAATAACCCATGAAACAGGCCAGAATCGGCCAAAATTGCGAGTGTTGATGACCGGCACGTAAATGCACCCTGGGGTTCGTCAATGGTGGAAATCACTCCAGGGACCCAAAACGGTGATTAATAGCCAATGAAACAACCCAGAATCTGCCAAAACTGCGAGTGTTGATGACCGGCACGTAAATGCACCCTGGGGTTCGTCAATGGTGGAAATCACTCCGGGGACCCAAAACGGTGATTAATAGCCCATGAAACAGGCCAAAATCGGCCAAAACTGCGAGTGTTGATGACCGGCACGTAAATGCACCCTGGGGTTCGTCAATGGAGGAAATCACTCTGGGGACCCAAAACGGTATTTAATAGCCCATGAAACAGGCCAGAATCGGCCAAAACTGCGAGTATTGATGACCGGCATGTAAATGCACCCTGGGGTTCGTCAATGGTGGAAATCACTCCGGGGACCCAAAACGGTGATTAATAGCCCATGAAACAGGCCAGAATCGGCCAAAACTGCGAGTGTTGATGAGCGGCACGTAAATGCACCCTGGGGTTCGTCAATGGTGGAAATCACTCCGGGGACCCAAAACGGTGATTAATAGCCCAAGAAACAACCCAGAATCTGCCAAAACTGCGAGTGTTGATAACCGGCACGTAAATGCACCCTGGGTTCTTCAATGATGGAAATCACTCTGGGGATCCAAAACGATGATTAATAGCCCATGTAACTGTGATTAATAGCCCATGAAACAGGCCAGAATCGGCCAAAATTGCGAGTTTTGATGACCGGCACGTAAATGCACCCTGGGGTTCATCAATGGTGGAAATCACTCCGGGGACCCAAAACGGTGATTAATAGCCCATGAAACAGGCCAAAATCGGCCAAAACTGCGAGTGTAGATGACCGGCACGTAAATGCACCCTAGGGTTCGTCAATGGAGGAAATCACTCTGGGGACCCAAAACGGTGATTAATAGCCCATGAAACAACCCAGAATCTGCCAAAACTGCGAGTGTTGATAACCGGCACGTAAATGCGCCCTGGGTTCTTCAATGATGGAAATCACTCTGGGGATCCAAAACGATGATTAATAGCCCATGTAACTGTGATTAATAGCCCATGAAACAGGCCAGAATCGGCCAAAACTGCGAGTGTTGATGACCGGCACGTAAATGCACCCTGGGGTTCGTCAATGGAGGAAATCACTCTGGGGACCCAAAACGGTGATTTAATAGCCCATGAAACAGGCCAGAATCGGCCAAAACTGCGAGTATTGATGACCGGCACGTAAATGCACCCTGGGGTTCGTCAATGGTGGAAATCACTCCGGGGACCCAAAACGGTAATTAATAGCCCATGAAACAACCCAGAATCGGCCAAAACTGTGAGTGTTGATGACCGGCACGTAAATGCACCCTGGGGTTCGTCAATCGTGGAAATCACTCCGGGGACCCAAAACGGTGATTAATAGCCCATGTAACGGTGATTAATAGCCCATGAAACAGGCCAGAATCGGCCAAAAGTGCGAGGAGTGATGACCGTCACGTAAATGCACCCTGGGGTTCGTCAATTGTGGAAATCACTCCGGGGACCCAAAACGGTGATTAATAGCCCATGAAATAACCCAGAATCGGCCAAAACTGTGAGTGTTGATGACCGGCACGTAAATGCACCCTGGGGTTCGTCAATGGAGGAAATCACTCTGGGGACCCAAAACGGTGATTAATAGCCCATGAAACAGGCCAGAATCGGCCAAAACTGCGAGTATTGATGACCGGCACGTAAATGCACCCTGGGGTTCGTCAATGGTGGAAATCACTCCGGGGACCCAAAACGGTGATTAATAGCCCATGAAACAACCCAGAATCTGCCAAAACTGCGAGTGTTGATAACCGGCACGTAAATGCACCCTGGGTTCTTCAATGATGGAAATCACTCTGGGGATCCAAAACGATGATTAATAGCCCATGTAACTGTGATTAATAGCCCATGAAACAGGCCAGAATCGGCCAAAATTGCGAGTTTTGATGACCGGCACGTAAATGCACCCTGGGGTTCGTCAATGGTGGAAATCACTCCGGGGACCCAAAACGGTGATTAATAGCCCATGAAATAGGCCAGAATCGGCCAAAACTGCGAGTGTTGATGACCGGCACGTAAATGCACCCTAGGGTTCGTCAATGGAGGAAATCACTCTGGGGACCCAAAACGGTGATTAATAGCCCATGAAACAACCCAGAATCTGCCAAAACTGCGAGTGTTGATAACCGGCACGTAAATGCGCCCTGGGTTCTTCAATGATGGAAATCACTCTGGGGATCCAAAACGATGATTAATAGCCCATGTAACTGTGATTAATAGCCCATGAAACAGGCCAGAATCGGCCAAAAGTGCGAGGACTGATGACCGTCACGTAAATGCACCCTGGGGTTCGTCAATTGTGGAAATCACTCCGGGGACGCAAAACGGTGATTAATAGCCCATGAAACAACCCAGAATCGGCCAAAACTGCGAGTGTTGATAACCGGCACGTAAATGCGCCCTGGGTTCTTCAATGATGGAAATCACTCTGGGGATCCAAAACGGTGATTAATAGCCCATGTAACGGTGATTAATAGCCCATGAAACAGGCCAGAATCGGCCAAAAGTGCGAGGACTGATGACCGTCACGTAAATGCACCCTGGGGTTCGTCAATTGTGGAAATCACTCCGGGGACCCAAAACGGTGATTAATAGCCCATGAAACAACCCAGAATCGGCCAAAACTGCGAGTGTTGATGACCGGCACGTAAATGCACCCTGGGGTTCGTCAATGGTGGAAATCACTCCGGGGACCCAAAACGGTGATTAATAGCCCATGAAACAACCCAGAATCTGCCAAAACTGCGAGTGTTGATAACCGGCACGTAAATGCACCCTGGGTTCTTCAATGATGGAAATCACTCTGGGGATCCAAAACGATGATTAATAGCCCATGTAACTGTGATTAATAGCCCATGAAAAAGGCCAGAATCGGCCAAAATTGCGAGTTTTGATGACCGGCACGTAAATGCACCCTGGGGTTCGTCAATGGAGGAAATCACTCTGGGGACCCAAAACGGTGATTTAATAGCCCATGAAACAGGCCAGAATCGGCCAAAACTGCGAGTATTGATGACCGGCACGTAAATGCACCCTGGGGTTCGTCAATGGTGGAAATCACTCCGGGGACCCAAAACGGTAATTAATAGCCCATGAAACAACCCAGAATCGGCCAAAACTGTGAGTGTTGATGACCGGCACGTAAATGCACCCTGGGGTTCGTCAATCGTGGAAATCACTCCGGGGACCCAAAACGGTGATTAATAGCCCATGAAACAGGCCAGAATCGGCCAAAAGTGCGAGGACTGATGACCGTCACGTAAATGCACCCTGGGTTCGTCAATTGTGGAAATCACTCCGGGGACCCAAAACGGTGATTAATAGCCCATGAAATAACCCAGAATCGGCCAAAACTGTGAGTGTTGATGACCGGCACATAAATGCACCCTGGGGTTCGTCAATGGAGGAAATCACTCTGGGGACCCAAAACGGTGATTAATAGCCCATGAAACAGGCCAGAATCGGCCAAAACTGCGAGTATTGATGACCGGCACGTAAATGCACCCTGGGGTTCGTCAATGGTGGAAATCACTCCGGGGACCCAAAACGGTGATTAATAGCCCATGAAACAACCCAGAATCTGCCAAAACTGCGAGTATTGATAACCGGCACGTAAATGCACCCTGGGTTCTTCAATGATGGAAATCACTCTGGGGATCCAAAACGATGATTAATAGCCCATGTAACTGTGATTAATAGCCCATGAAACAGGCCAGAATCGGCCAAAATTGCGAGTTTTGATGACCGGCACGTAAATGCACCCTGGGGTTCGTCAATGGTGGAAATAACTCCGGGGACCCAAAACGGTGATTAATAGCCCATGAAACAGGCCAGAATCGGCCAAAATTGCGAGTTTTGATGACCGGCACGTAAATGCACCCTGGGGTTCGTCAATGGTGGAAATCACTCCGGGGACCCAAAACGGTGATTAATAGCCCATGAAACAACCCAGAATCTGCCAAAACTGCGAGTGTTGATAACCGGCACGTAAATGCACCCTGGGTTCTTCAATGATGGAAATCACTCTGGGGATCCAAAACGATGATTAATAGCCCATGTAACGGTGATTAATAGCCCATGAAACAGTCCAGAATCGGCCAAAACTGCGAGTGTTGATGACCGGCATGTAAATGCACCCTGGGTTCGTCAATGGTGGAAATCACTCCGGGGATCCAAAACGGTGATTAATAGCCCATGTAACTATGATTAATAACCCATGAAACAGGCCAGAATCGGCCAAAATTGCGAGTGTTGATGACCGGCACGTAAATGCACCCTGGGGTTCGTCAATGGTGGAAATCACTCCAGGGACCCAAAACGGTGATTAATAGCCAATGAAACAACCCAGAATCTGCCAAAACTGCGAGTGTTGATGACCGGCACGTAAATGCACCCTGGGGTTCGTCAATGGTGGAAATCACTCCGGGGACCCAAAACGGTGATTAATAGCCCATGAAACAGGCCAAAATCGGCCAAAACTGCGAGTGTTGATGACCGGCACGTAAATGCACCCTGGGGTTCGTCAATGGAGGAAATCACTCTGGGGACCCAAAACGGTATTTAATAGCCCATGAAACAGGCCAGAATCGGCCAAAACTGCGAGTATTGATGACCGGCATGTAAATGCACCCTGGGGTTCGTCAATGGTGGAAATCACTCCGGGGACCCAAAACGGTGATTAATAGCCCATGAAACAGGCCAGAATCGGCCAAAACTGCGAGTGTTGATGAGCGGCACGTAAATGCACCCTGGGGTTCGTCAATGGTGGAAATCACTCCGGGGACCCAAAACGGTGATTAATAGCCCATGAAACAACCCAGAATCTGCCAAAACTGCGAGTGTTGATAACCGGCACGTAAATGCACCCTGGGTTCTTCAATGATGGAAATCACTCTGGGGATCCAAAACGATGATTAATAGCCCATGTAACTGTGATTAATAGCCCATGAAACAGGCCAGAATCGGCCAAAATTGCGAGTTTTGATGACCGGCACGTAAATGCACCCTGGGGTTCATCAATGGTGGAAATCACTCCGGGGACCCAAAACGGTGATTAATAGCCCATGAAACAGGCCAAAATCGGCCAAAACTGCGAGTGTAGATGACCGGCACGTAAATGCACCCTAGGGTTCGTCAATGGAGGAAATCACTCTGGGGACCCAAAACGGTGATTAATAGCCCATGAAACAACCCAGAATCTGCCAAAACTGCGAGTGTTGATAACCGGCACGTAAATGCGCCCTGGGTTCTTCAATGATGGAAATCACTCTGGGGATCCAAAACGATGATTAATAGCCCATGTAACTGTGATTAATAGCCCATGAAACAGGCCAGAATCGGCCAAAACTGCGAGTGTTGATGACCGGCACGTAAATGCACCCTGGGGTTCGTCAATGGAGGAAATCACTCTGGGGACCCAAAACGGTGATTTAATAGCCCATGAAACAGGCCAGAATCGGCCAAAACTGCGAGTATTGATGACCGGCACGTAAATGCACCCTGGGGTTCGTCAATGGTGGAAATCACTCCGGGGACCCAAAACGGTAATTAATAGCCCATGAAACAACCCAGAATCGGCCAAAACTGTGAGTGTTGATGACCGGCACGTAAATGCACCCTGGGGTTCGTCAATCGTGGAAATCACTCCGGGGACCCAAAACGGTGATTAATAGCCCATGTAACGGTGATTAATAGCCCATGAAACAGGCCAGAATCGGCCAAAAGTGCGAGGAGTGATGACCGTCACGTAAATGCACCCTGGGGTTCGTCAATTGTGGAAATCACTCCGGGGACCCAAAACGGTGATTAATAGCCCATGAAATAACCCAGAATCGGCCAAAACTGTGAGTGTTGATGACCGGCACGTAAATGCACCCTGGGGTTCGTCAATGGAGGAAATCACTCTGGGGACCCAAAACGGTGATTAATAGCCCATGAAACAGGCCAGAATCGGCCAAAACTGCGAGTATTGATGACCGGCACGTAAATGCACCCTGGGGTTCGTCAATGGTGGAAATCACTCCGGGGACCCAAAACGGTGATTAATAGCCCATGAAACAACCCAGAATCTGCCAAAACTGCGAGTGTTGATAACCGGCACGTAAATGCACCCTGGGTTCTTCAATGATGGAAATCACTCTGGGGATCCAAAACGATGATTAATAGCCCATGTAACTGTGATTAATAGCCCATGAAACAGGCCAGAATCGGCCAAAATTGCGAGTTTTGATGACCGGCACGTAAATGCACCCTGGGGTTCGTCAATGGTGGAAATCACTCCGGGGACCCAAAACGGTGATTAATAGCCCATGAAATAGGCCAGAATCGGCCAAAACTGCGAGTGTTGATGACCGGCACGTAAATGCACCCTAGGGTTCGTCAATGGAGGAAATCACTCTGGGGACCCAAAACGGTGATTAATAGCCCATGAAACAACCCAGAATCTGCCAAAACTGCGAGTGTTGATAACCGGCACGTAAATGCGCCCTGGGTTCTTCAATGATGGAAATCACTCTGGGGATCCAAAACGATGATTAATAGCCCATGTAACTGTGATTAATAGCCCATGAAACAGGCCAGAATCGGCCAAAAGTGCGAGGACTGATGACCGTCACGTAAATGCACCCTGGGGTTCGTCAATTGTGGAAATCACTCCGGGGACGCAAAACGGTGATTAATAGCCCATGAAACAACCCAGAATCGGCCAAAACTGCGAGTGTTGATAACCGGCACGTAAATGCGCCCTGGGTTCTTCAATGATGGAAATCACTCTGGGGATCCAAAACGGTGATTAATAGCCCATGTAACGGTGATTAATAGCCCATGAAACAGGCCAGAATCGGCCAAAAGTGCGAGGACTGATGACCGTCACGTAAATGCACCCTGGGGTTCGTCAATTGTGGAAATCACTCCGGGGACCCAAAACGGTGATTAATAGCCCATGAAACAACCCAGAATCGGCCAAAACTGCGAGTGTTGATGACCGGCACGTAAATGCACCCTGGGGTTCGTCAATGGTGGAAATCACTCCGGGGACCCAAAACGGTGATTAATAGCCCATGAAACAACCCAGAATCTGCCAAAACTGCGAGTGTTGATAACCGGCACGTAAATGCACCCTGGGTTCTTCAATGATGGAAATCACTCTGGGGATCCAAAACGATGATTAATAGCCCATGTAACTGTGATTAATAGCCCATGAAAAAGGCCAGAATCGGCCAAAATTGCGAGTTTTGATGACCGGCACGTAAATGCACCCTGGGGTTCGTCAATGGAGGAAATCACTCTGGGGACCCAAAACGGTGATTTAATAGCCCATGAAACAGGCCAGAATCGGCCAAAACTGCGAGTATTGATGACCGGCACGTAAATGCACCCTGGGGTTCGTCAATGGTGGAAATCACTCCGGGGACCCAAAACGGTAATTAATAGCCCATGAAACAACCCAGAATCGGCCAAAACTGTGAGTGTTGATGACCGGCACGTAAATGCACCCTGGGGTTCGTCAATCGTGGAAATCACTCCGGGGACCCAAAACGGTGATTAATAGCCCATGAAACAGGCCAGAATCGGCCAAAAGTGCGAGGACTGATGACCGTCACGTAAATGCACCCTGGGTTCGTCAATTGTGGAAATCACTCCGGGGACCCAAAACGGTGATTAATAGCCCATGAAATAACCCAGAATCGGCCAAAACTGTGAGTGTTGATGACCGGCACATAAATGCACCCTGGGGTTCGTCAATGGAGGAAATCACTCTGGGGACCCAAAACGGTGATTAATAGCCCATGAAACAGGCCAGAATCGGCCAAAACTGCGAGTATTGATGACCGGCACGTAAATGCACCCTGGGGTTCGTCAATGGTGGAAATCACTCCGGGGACCCAAAACGGTGATTAATAGCCCATGAAACAACCCAGAATCTGCCAAAACTGCGAGTGTTGATAACCGGCACGTAAATGCACCCTGGGTTCTTCAATGATGGAAATCACTCTGGGGATCCAAAACGATGATTAATAGCCCATGTAACTGTGATTAATAGCCCATGAAACAGGCCAGAATCGGCCAAAATTGCGAGTTTTGATGACCGGCACGTAAATGCACCCTGGGGTTCGTCAATGGTGGAAATAACTCCGGGGACCCAAAACGGTGATTAATAGCCCATGAAACAGGCCAGAATCGGCCAAAACTGCGAGTGTTGATGACCGGCACGTAAATGCACCCTGGGGTTCGTCAATGGTGGAAATCACTCCGGGGACCCAAAACGGTGATTAATAGCCCATGAAACAACCCAGAATCTGCCAAAACTGCGAGTGTTGATAACCGGCACGTAAATGCACCCTGGGTTCTTCAATGATGGAAATCACTCTGGGGATCCAAAACGATGATTAATAGCCCATGTAACTGTGATTAATAGCCCATGAAACAGGCCAGAATCGGCCAAAATTGCGAGTTTTGATGACCGGCACGTAAATGCACCCTGGGGTTCGTCAATGGTGGAAATCACTCCGGGGACCCAAAACAGTGATTAATAGCCCATGAAACAGGCCAGAATCGGCCAAAACTGCGAGTGTTGATGACCGGCACGTAAATGCACCCTGGGGTTCGTCAATGGAGGAAATCACTCTGGGGACCCAAAACGGTGATTTAATAGCCCATGACACAGGCCAGAATCGGCCAAAAGTGCGAGGACTGATGACCGTCACGTAAATGCACCCTAGGGTTCGTCAATGGTGGAAATCACTCCGGGGACCCAAAACGGTAATTAATAGCCCATGAAACAACCCAGAATCGGCCAAAACTGTGAGTGTTGATGACCGGCACGTAAATGCACCCTGGGGTTCGTCAATTGTGGAAATCACTCCGGGGACCCAAAACGGTGATTAATAGCCCATGAAACAACCCAGAATCGGCCAAAACTGTGAGTGTTGATGACCGGCATGTAAATGCACCCTGGGTTCGTCAATGGTGGAAATCACTCTGGGGATCCAAAACGGTGATTAATAGCCCATGTAACTATGATTAATAACCCATGAAACAGGCCAGAATCGCCGAAAATTGCGAGTGTTGATGACCGGCACGTAAATGCACCCTGGGGTTCGTCAATGGAGGAAATCACTCTGGGGACCCAAAACGGTGATTTAATAGCCCATGAAACAGGCCAGAATCGGCCAAAACTGCGAGGACTGATGACCGTCACGTAAATGCACCCTGGGGTTCGTCAATGGTGGAAATCACTCCGGGGACCCAAAACGGTAATTAATAGCCCATGAAACAACCCAGAATCGGCCAAAACTGTGAGTGTTGATGACCGGCACGTAAATGCACCCTGGGGTTCGTCAATCGTGGAAATCACTCCGGGGACCCAAAACGGTGATTAATAGCCCATGTAACGGTGATTAATAGCCCATGAAACAGGCCAGAATCGGCCAAAAGTGCGAGGACTGATGACCGTCACGTAAATGCACCCTGGGGTTCGTCAATTGTGGAAATCACTCCGGGGACCCAAAACGGTGATTAATAGCCCATGAAATAACCCAGAATCGGCCAAAACTGTGAGTGTTGATGACCGGCACGTAAATGCACCCTGGGGTTCGTCAATGGAGGAAATCACTCTGGGGACCCAAAACGGTGATTAATAGCCCATGTAACTGTGATTAATAGCCCATGAAACAGGCCAGAATCGGCCAAAATTGCGAGTTTTGATGACCGGCACGTAAATGCACCCTGGGGTTCGTCAATGGTGGAAATCACTCCGGGGACCCAAAACGGTGATTAATAGCCCATGAAACAGGCCAGAATCGGCCAAAACTGCGAGTGTTGATGACCGGCACGTAAATGCACCCTGGGGTTCGTCAATGGTGGAAATCACTCCGGGGACCCAAACGGTGATTAATAGCCCATGAAACAACCCAGAATCTGCCAAAACTGCGAGTGTTGATAACCGGCACGTAAATGCACCCTGGGTTCTTCAATGATGGAAATCACTCTAGGGATCCAAAACGATGATTAATAGCCCATGTAACTGTGATTAATAGCCCATGAAACAGGCCAGAATCGGCCAAAATTGCGAGTTTTGATGACCGACACGTAAATGCACCCTGGGGTTCGTCAATGGTGGAAATCACTCCGGGGACCCAAAACGGTGATTAATAGCCCATGTAACGGTGATTAATAGCCCATGAAACAGGCCAGAATCGGCCAAAAGTGCGAGGAATGATGACCGTCACGTAAATGCACCCTGGGGTTCGTCAATGGTGGAAATCACTCCGGGGACCCAAAACGGTGATTAATAGCCCATGAAACAGGCCAGAATCGGCCAAAACTGCGAGTGTTGATGACCGGCACGTAAATGCACCCTGGGGTTCGTCAATGGTGGAAATCACTCCGGGGACCCAAACGGTGATTAATAGCCCATGAAACAACCCAGAATCTGCCAAAACTGCGAGTGTTGATAACCGGCACGTAAATGCACCCTGGGTTCTTCAATGATGGAAATCACTCTGGGGATCCAAAACAATGATTAATAGCCCATGTAACTGTGATTAATAGCCCATGAAACAGGCTAGAATCGGCCAAAATTGCGAGTTTTGATGACCGACACGTAAATGCACCCTGGGGTTCGTCAATGGTGGAAATCACTCCGGGGACCCAAAACGGTGATTAATAGCCCATGTAACGGTGATTAATAGCCCATGAAACAGGCCAGAATCGGCCAAAAGTGCGAGGACTGATGACCGTCACGTAAATGCACCCTGGGGTTCGTCAATTGTGGAAATCACTCCGGGGACCCAAAACGGTGATTAATAGCCCATGAAACAACCCAGAATCGGCCAAAACTGTGAGTGTTGATGACCGGCATGTAAATGCACCCTGGGTTCGTCAATGGTGGAAATCACTCCGGGGATCCAAAACGGTGATTAATAGCCCATGTAACTATGATTAATAACCCATGAAACAGGCCAGAATCGCCCAAAATTGCGAGTGTTGATGACCGGCACGTAAATGCACCCTGGGGTTCGTCAATGGAGGAAATCACTCTGGGGACCCAAAACGGTGATTTAATAGCCCATGAAACAGGCCAGAATCGGCCAAAACTGCGAGGACTGATGACCGTCACGTAAATGCACCCTGGGGTTCGTCAATGGTGGAAATCACTCCGGGGACCCAAAACGGTAATTAATAGCCCATGAAACAACCCAGAATCGGCCAAAACTGTGAGTGTTGATGACCGGCACGTAAATGCACCCTGGGGTTCGTCAATCGTGGAAATCACTCCGGGGACCCAAAACGGTGATTAATAGCCCATGTAACGGTGATTAATAGCCCATGAAACAGGCCAGAATCGGCCAAAAGTGCGAGGACTGATGACCGTCACGTAAATGCACCCTGGGGTTCGTCAATTGTGGAAATCACTCCGGGGACCCAAAACGGTGATTAATAGCCCATGAAATAACCCAGAATCGGCCAAAACTGTGAGTGTTGATGACCGGCACGTAAATGCACCCTGGGGTTCGTCAATGGAGGAAATCACTCTGGGGACCCAAAACGGTGATTAATAGCCCATGAAACAGGCCAGAATCGGCCAAAACTGCGAGTATTGATGACCGGCACGTAAATGCACCCTGGGGTTCGTCAATGGTGGAAATCACTCCGGGGACCCAAAACGGTGATTAATAGCCCATGAAACAACCCAGAATCTGCCAAAACTGCGAGTGTTGATAACCGGCACGTAAATGCACCCTGGGTTCTTCAATGATGGAAATCACTCTGGGGATCCAAAACGATGATTAATAGCCCATGTAACTGTGATTAATAGCCCATGAAACAGGCCAGAATCGGCCAAAATTGCGAGTTTTGATGACCGGCACGTAAATGCACCCTGGGGTTCGTCAATGGTGGAAATCACTCCGGGGACCCAAAACGGTGATTAATAGCCCATGAAACAGGCCAGAATCGGCCAAAACTGCGAGTGTTGATGACCGGCACGTAAATGCACCCTGGGGTTCGTCAATGGTGGAAATCACTCCGGGGACCCAAACGGTGATTAATAGCCCATGAAACAACCCAGAATCTGCCAAAACTGCGAGTGTTGATAACCGGCACGTAAATGCACCCTGGCGTTCGTCAATGGAGGAAATCACTCTGGGGACCCAAAACGGTGATTTAATAGCCCATGAAACAGGCCAGAATCGGCCAAAACTGCGAGGACTGATGACCGTCACGTAAATGCACCCTGGGGTTCGTCAATGGTGGAAATCACTCCGGGGACCCAAAACGGTAATTAATAGCCCATGAAACAACCCAGAATCGGCCAAAACTGTGAGTGTTGATGACCGGCACGTAAATGCACCCTGGGGTTCGTCAATCGTGGAAATCACTCCGGGGACCCAAAACGGTGATTAATAGCCCATGTAACGGTGATTAATAGCCCATGAAACAGGCCAGAATCGGCCAAAAGTGCGAGGACTGATGACCGTCACGTAAATGCACCCTGGGGTTCGTCAATTGTGGAAATCACTCCGGGGACCCAAAACGGTGATTAATAGCCCATGAAATAACCCAGAATCGGCCAAAACTGTGAGTGTTGATGACCGGCACGTAAATGCACCCTGGGGTTCGTCAATGGAGGAAATCACTCTGGGGACCCAAAACGGTGATTAATAGCCCATGAAACAGGCCAGAATCGGCCAAAACTGCGAGTATTGATGACCGGCACGTAAATGCACCCTGGGGTTCGTCAATGGTGGAAATCACTCCGGGGACCCAAAACGGTAATTAATAGCCCATGAAACAACCCAGAATCGGCCAAAACTGTGAGTGTTGATGACCGGCACGTAAATGCACCCTGGGGTTCGTCAATGGTGGAAATCACTCCGGGGACCCACAACGGTGATTAATAGCCCATGTAACGGTGATTAATAGCCCATGAAACAGGCCAGAATCGGCCAAAAGTGCGAGGACTGATGACCGTCACGTAAATGCACCCTGGGGTTCGTCAATTGTGGAAATCACTCCGGGGACCCAAAACGGTGATTAATAGCCCATGAAACAACCCAGAATCGGCCAAAACTGTGAGTGTTGATGACCGGCACGTAAATGCAACCTGGGGTTCGGCAATGGTGGAAATCACTCCGGGGACCCAAAACGGTGATTAATAGCCCATGTAACGGTGATTAATAGCCCATGAAACAGGCCAGAATCGGCCAAAAGTGCGAGGACTGATGACCGTCACGTAAATGCACCCTGGGGTTCGTCAATTGTGAAAATCACTCCGAGGACCCAAAACGGTGATTAATAGCCCATGAAACAATCCAGAATCGGCCAAAACTGCGAGTGTTGATGACCCGCACGTAAATGCACCCTGGGGTTCGTCAATGGTGGAAATCACTCCGGGGAGCCAAAACGGTGATTAATAGCCCATGTAACGGTTATTAATAGCCCATGAAACAGGCCAGAATCGGCCAAAACTGCGAGTGTTCATGACCGGCACGTAAATGCACCCTGGGGTTCGTCAATGGTGGAAATCACTCCGGGGACCCAAAACGGTGATTAATAGCCCATGAAACAGGCCAGAATCGGCCAAAACTGCAAGTGTTGATGACCGGCACGTAAATGCACCCTGGGGTTCGTCAATGGAGGAAATCACTCTGGGGACCCAAAACGGTGATTAATAGCCCATGAAACAGGCCAGAATCGGCCAAAACTGCGAGTATTGATGACCGGCACGTACATGCACCCTGGGGTTCGTCAATGGTGGAAATCACTCCGGGGACCCAAAACGGTGATTAATAGCCCATGAAGCAGGCCAGAATCGGCCAAAACTGCGAGTGTTGATGACCGGCACGTAAATGCACCCTGGGGTTCGTCAATGGTGGAAATCACTCCGGGGACCCAAAACGGTGATTAATAGCCCATGTAACGGTGATTAATAGCCAATGAAACAGGCCAGAATCAGCCAAAAGTGCGAGGACTGATGACCGTTACGTAAATGCACCCTAGGGTTCGTCAATTGTGAAAATCACTTCGGGGACCCAAAACGGTGATTAATAGCCCATGAAACAACCCAGAATCTGCCAAAACTGCGAGTGTTGATGACCAGCACGTAAATGCACCCTGGGGTTCGTCAATGGTGGAAATCACTCCGGGGACCCAAAACGGTGATTAATAGCCCATGAAACAGGCCAGAATCGGCCAAAACTGCGAGTGTTGATGACCGGCACGTAAATGCACCCAGGGGTTCGTCAATGGAGGAAATCACTCTGGGGACCCAAAACGGTGATTAATAGCCCATGAAACAGGCCAGAATCGGCCAAAACTGCGAGTGTTGATGACCGGCACGTAAATGCACCCTGGGGTTCGTCAATGGTGGAAATCACTCCGGGGACCCAAAACGGTGATTAATAGCCCATGTAACGGTGATTAATAGCCCATGAAACAGGCCAGAATCGGCCAAAAGTGCGAGGACTGATGACCGTCACGTAAATGCACCCTGGGGTTCGTCAATTGTGGAAATCACTCCGGGGACCCAAAACGGTGATTAATAGCCCATGAAACAACCCAGAATCGGCCAAAACTGTGAGTGTTGATGACCGGCACGTAAATGCAACCTGGGGTTCGGCAATGGTGGAAATCACTCCGGGGACCCAAAACGGTGATTAATAGCCCATGTAACGGTGATTAATAGCCCATGAAACAGGCCAGAATCGGCCAAAAGTGCGAGGACTGATGACCGTCACGTAAATGCACCCTGGGGTTCGTCAATTGTGAAAATCACTCCGAGGACCCAAAACGGTGATTAATAGCCCATGAAACAATCCAGAATCGGCCAAAACTGCGAGTGTTGATGACCCGCACGTAAATGCACCCTGGGGTTCGTCAATGGTGGAAATCACTCCGGGGAGCCAAAACGGTGATTAATAGCCCATGTAACGGTTATTAATAGCCCATGAAACAGGCCAGAATCGGCCAAAACTGCGAGTGTTCATGACCGGCACGTAAATGCACCCTGGGGTTCGTCAATGGTGGAAATCACTCCGGGGACCCAAAACGGTGATTAATAGCCCATGAAACAGGCCAGAATCGGCCAAAACTGCAAGTGTTGATGACCGGCACGTAAATGCACCCTGGGGTTCGTCAATGGAGGAAATCACTCTGGGGACCCAAAACGGTGATTAATAGCCCATGAAACAGGCCAGAATCGGCCAAAACTGCGAGTATTGATGACCGGCACGTACATGCACCCTGGGGTTCGTCAATGGTGGAAATCACTCCGGGGACCCAAAACGGTGATTAATAGCCCATGAAGCAGGCCAGAATCGGCCAAAACTGCGAGTGTTGATGACCGGCACGTAAATGCACCCTGGGGTTCGTCAATGGTGGAAATCACTCCGGGGACCCAAAACGGTGATTAATAGCCCATGTAACGGTGATTAATAGCCAATGAAACAGGCCAGAATCAGCCAAAAGTGCGAGGACTGATGACCGTTACGTAAATGCACCCTAGGGTTCGTCAATTGTGAAAATCACTTCGGGGACCCAAAACGGTGATTAATAGCCCATGAAACAACCCAGAATCTGCCAAAACTGCGAGTGTTGATGACCAGCACGTAAATGCACCCTGGGGTTCGTCAATGGTGGAAATCACTCCGGGGACCCAAAACGGTGATTAATAGCCCATGAAACAGGCCAGAATCGGCCAAAACTGCGAGTGTTGATGACCGGCACGTAAATGCACCCAGGGGTTCGTCAATGGAGGAAATCACTCTGGGGACCCAAAACGGTGATTAATAGCCCATGAAACAGGCCAGAATCGGCCAAAACTGCGAGTGTTGATGACCGGCACGTAAATGCACCCTGGGGTTCGTCAATGGTGGAAATCACTCCGGGGACCCAAAACGGTGATTAATAGCCCATGTAACGGTGATTAATAGCCCCTGAAACAGGCCAGAATCGGCCAAAAGTGCGAGGACTGATGACCGTCACGTAAATGCACCCTGGGGTTCGTCAATTGTGGAAATCACTCCGGGGACCCAAAACGGTGATTAATAGCCCATGAAACAACCCAGAATCTGCCAAAACTGCGAGTGTTGATAACCGGCACGTAAATGCACCCTGGGTTCTTCAATGATGGAAATCACTCTGGGGATCCAAAACGATGATTAATAGCCCATGTAACTGTGATTAATAGCCCATGAAACAGGCCAGAATCGGCCAAAATTGCGAGTTTTGATGACCGACACGTAAATGCACCCTGGGGTTCGTCAATGGTGGAAATCACTCCGGGGACCCAAAACGGTGATTAATAGCCCATGTAACGGTGATTAATAGCCCATGAAACAGGCCAGAATCGGCCAAAAGTGCGAGGACTGATGACCGTCACGTAAATGCACCCTGGGGTTCGTCAATTGTGGAAATCACTCCGGGGACCCAAAACGGTGATTAATAGCCCATGAAACAACCCAGAATCGGCCAAAACTGCGAGTGTTGATAACCGGCACGTAAATGCACCCTGGGTTCTTCAATGATGGAAATCACTCTGGGGATCCAAAACGATGATTAATAGCCCATGTAACTGTGATTAATAGCCCATGAAACAGGCCAGAATCGGCCAAAAGTGCGAGGACTGATGACCGTCACGTAAATGCACCCTGGGGTTCGTCAATTGTGGAAATCACTCCGGGGACCCAAAACGGTGATTAATAGCCCATGAAACAACCCAGAATCGGCCAAAACTGTGAGTGTTGATGACCGGCACGTAAATGCAACCTGGGTTCGGCAATGGTGGAAATCACTCCGGGGACCCAAAACGGTGATTAATAGCCCATGTAACGGTGATTAATAGCCCATGAAACAGGCCAGAATCGGCCAAAAGTGCGAGGACTGATGACCGTCACGTAAATGCACCCTGGGGTTCGTCAATTGTGAAAATCACTCCGAGGACCCAAAACGGTGATTAATAGCCCATGAAACAATCCAGAATCGGCTCGGCCAAAACTGCGAGTGTTGATGACCGGCACGTGAATGCACCCTGGGGTTCGTCAATGGTGGAAATCACTCCGGGGACCCAAAACGGTGATTAATAGCCCATGTAACGGTTATTAATAGCGCATGAAACAGGCCAGAATCGGCCAAAACTGCGAGTGTTGATGACCGGCATGTAAATGCACCCTGGGTTCGTCAATGGTGGAAATCACTCCGGGGATCCAAAACGGTGATTAATAGCCCATGTAACTATGATTTATAACCCATGAAACAGGCCAGAATCGGCCAAAATTGCGAGTGTTGCTGACCGGTACGTAAATGCACCCTGGGGTTCGTCAATGGTGGAAATCACTCCGGGGACCCAAAACGGTGATTAATAGCCCATGAAACAGGCCAGAATCGGCCAAAACTGCGAGTGTTGATGACCGGCACATAAATGCACCCTGGGGTTCGTCAATGGTGGAAATCACTCCGGGGACCCAAAACGGTGATTAATAGCCCATGAAACAACCCAGAATCGGCCAAAACTGTGAGTGTTGATGACCGGCACGTAAATGCACCCTGGGGTTCGTCAATGGTGGAAATCACTCCGGGGACCCAAAACGGTGATTAATAGCCCATGTAACGGTGATTAATAGCCCATGAAACAGGCCAGAATCGGCCAAAAGTGCGAGGACTGATGACCGTCACGTAAATGCACCCTGGGGTTCGTCAATTGTGGAAATCACTCCGGGGACCCAAAACGGTGATTAATAGCCCATGTAACTGTGATTAATAGCCCATGAAACAGGCCAGAATCGGCCAAAACTGCGAGTGTTGATGACCGGCACGTAAATGCACCCTGGGGTTCGTCAATCGTAGAAATCACTCCGGGGACCCAAAACGGTGATTAATAGCCAATGAAACAGGCCAGAATCAGCCAAAAGTGCGAGGACTGATGACCGTTACGTAAATGCACCCTAGGGTTCGTCAATTGTGAAAATCACTTCGGGGACCCAAAACGGTGATTAATAGCCCATTAAACAACCCAGAATCTGCCAAAACTGCGAGTGTTGATGACCGGCACGTAAATGCACCCTGGGGTTCGTCAATGGTGGAAATCACTCCGGGGACCCAAAACGGTGATTAATAGCCCATGTAACGGTGATTAATAGCCCATGAAACAGGCCAGAATCGGCCAAAAGTGCGAGGACTGATGACCGTCACGTAAATGCACCCTGGGGTTCGTCAATTGTGAAAATCACTCCGGGGACCCAAAACGGTGATTAATAGCCCATGAAACAATCCAGAATCGGCCAAAACTGCGAGTGTTGATGACCGGCACGTAAATGCACCCTGGGGTTCGTCAATGGTGGAAATCACTCCGGGGACCCAAAACGGTGATTAATAGCCCATGTAACTGTGATTAATAGCCCATGAAACAGGCCAGAATCGGCCAAAACTGCGAGTGTTGATGACCGGCACGTAAATGCACCCTGGGGTTCGTCAATGGTGGAAAACACTCCGGGGACCCAAAACGGTGATTAATAGCCCATGTAACGGTGATTAATACCCATGAAACAGGCCAGAATCGGCCAAAAGTGCGAGGACTGATGACCGTTACGTAAATGCACCCTAGGGTTCGTCAATTGTGAAAATCACTTCGGGGACCCAAAACGGTGATTAATAGCCCTTGAAACAACCCAGAATCTGCCAAAACTGCGAGTGTTGATGACCAGCACGTAAATGCACCCTAGGGTTCGTCAATGGTGGAAATCACTCCGGGGACCCAAAACGGTGATTAATAGCCCATAAAACAGGCCAGAATCGGCCAAAACTGCGAGTGTTGATGAACGGCACGTAAATGCACCCTGGGGTTCTTCAATGGAGGAAATCACTCTGGGGACCCAAAACGGTGATTAATAGCCCATGAAACAGGCCAGAATCGGCCAAAACTGCGAGTGTTGATGACCAGCACGTAAATGCACCCTGGGGTTCGTCAATGGTGGAAATCACTCCGGGGACCCAAAACGGTGATTAATAGCCCACGTAACGGTGATTAATAGCCCATGAAACAGGCCAGAATCGGCCAAAAGTGCGAGGACTGATGACCGTCACGTAAATGCACCCTGGGGTTCGTCAATTGTGGAAATCACTCCGGGGACCCAAAACGGTGATTAATAGCCCATGAAACAACCCAGAATCGGCCAAAACTGTGAGTGTTGATGACCGGCACGTAAATGCACCCTGGGGTTCGTCAATGGTGGAAATCACTCCGGGGACCCAAAACGGTGATTAATAGCCCATGTAACGGTGATTAATAGCCCATGAAACAGGCCAGAATCGGCCAAAAGTGCGAGGACTGATGACCGTCACGTAAATGCACCCTGGGGTTCGTCAATTGTGAAAATCACTCCGGGGACCCAAAACGGTGATTAATAGCCCATGAAACAATCCAGAATCGGCCAAAACTGCGAGTGTTGATGACCGGCACGTAAATGCACCCTGGGGTTCGTCAATGGTGGAAATCACTCCGGGGACCCAAAACGGTGATTAATAGCCCATGTAACGGTGATTAATAGCCCATGAAACAGGCCAGAATCGGCCAAAATTGCGAGTGTTGATGAATGGCACGTAAATGCACCCTGGGGTTCGTCAATGGAGGAAATCACTCTGGGGACCCAAAACGGTGATTAATAGCCCATGAAACAGGCCAGAATCGGCCAAAACTGCGAGTGTTGATGACCAGCACGTAAATGCACCCTGGGGTTCGTCAATGGTGGAAATCACTCCGGGGACCCAAAACGGTGATTAATAGCCCATGTAACGGTGATTAATAGCCCATGAAACAGGCCAGAATCGGCCAAAAGTGCGAGGACTGATGACCGTCACGTAAATGCACCCTGGGGTTCGTCAATTGTGGAAATCACTCCGGGGACCCAAAACGGTGATTAATAGCCCATGAAACAACCCAGAATCGGCCAAAACTGTGAGTGTTGATGACCGGCACGTAAATGCACCCTGGGGTTCGTCAATGGTGGAAATCACTCTGGGGACCCAAAACGGTGATTAATAGCCCATGAAACAGGCCAGAATCGGCCAAAACTGCGAGTATTGATGACCGGCATGTAAATGCACCCTGGGTTCGTCAATGGTGGAAATCACTCCGGGGATCCAAAACGGTGATTAATAGCCCATGTAACTATGATTTATAACCCATGAAACAGGCCAGAATCGGCCAAAATTGCGAGTGTTGATGACCGGCACATAAATGCACCCTGGGGTTCATCAATGGTGGAAATCACTCCGGGGACCCAAAACGGTGATTAATAGCCCATGAAACAACCCAGAATCGGCCAAAACTGTGAGTGTTGATGACCGGCACGTAAATGCACCCTGGGGTTCGTCAATGGTGGAAATCACTCCGGGGACCCAAAACGGTGATTAATAGCCCATGTAACGGTGATTAATAGCCCATGAAACAGGCCAGAATCGGCCAAAAGTGCGAGGACTGATGACCGTCACGTAAATGCACCCTGGGGTTCGTCAATTGTGGAAATCACTCCGGGGACCCAAAACGGTGATTAATAGCCCATGTAACTGTGATTAATAGCCCATGAAACAGGCCAGAATCGGCCAAAACTGCGAGTGTTGATGACCGGCACGTAAATGCACCCTGGGGTTCGTCAATCGTAGAAATCACTCCGGGGACCCAAAACGGTGATTAATAGCCCATGTAACGGTGATTAATAGCCAATGAAACAGGCCAGAATCAGCCAAAAGTGCGAGGACTGATGACCGTTACGTAAATGCACCCTAGGGTTCGTCAATTGTGAAAATCACTTCGGGGACCCAAAACGGTGATTAATAGCCCATTAAACAACCCAGAATCGGCCAAAACTGTGAGTGTTGATGACCGGCACGTAAATGCAACCTGGGTTCGGCAATGGTGGAAATCACTCCGGGGACCCAAAACGGTGATTAATAGCCCATGTAACTGTGATTAATAGCCCATGAAACAGGCCAGAATCGGCCAAAACTGCGAGTGTTGATGACCGGCACGTAAATGCACCCTGGGGTTCGTCAATGGTGGAAAACACTCCGGGGACCCAAAACGGTGATTAATAGCCCATGTAACGGTGATTAATACCCATGAAACAGGCCAGAATCGGCCAAAAGTGCGAGGACTGATGACCGTTACGTAAATGCACCCTAGGGTTCGTCAATTGTGAAAATCACTTCGGGGACCCAAAACGGTGATTAATAGCCCTTGAAACAACCCAGAATCTGCCAAAACTGCGAGTGTTGATGACCAGCACGTAAATGCACCCTGGGGTTCGTCAATGGTGGAAATCACTCCGGGGACCCAAAACGGTGATTAATAGCCCATAAAACAGGCCAGAATCGGCCAAAACTGCGAGTGTTGATGAACGGGACGTAAATGCACCCTGGGGTTCTTCAATGGAGGAAATCACTCTGGGGACCCAAAACGGTGATTAATAGCCCATGAAACAGGCCAGAATCGGCCAAAACTGCGAGTGTTGATGACCAGCACGTAAATGCACCCTGGGGTTCGTCAATGGTGGAAATCACTCCGGGGACCCAAAACGGTGATTAATAGCCCACGTAACGGTGATTAATAGCCCATGAAACAGGCCAGAATCGGCCAAAAGTGCGAGGACTGATGACCGTCACGTAAATGCACCCTGGGGTTCGTCAATTGTGGAAATCACTCCGGGGACCCAAAACGGTGATTAATAGCCCATGAAACAACCCAGAATCGGCCAAAACTGTGAGTGTTGATGACCGGCACGTAAATGCACCCTGGGGTTCGTCAATGGTGGAAATCACTCCGGGGACCCAAAACGGTGATTAATAGCCCATGTAACGGTGATTAATAGCCCATGAAACAGGCCAGAATCGGCCAAAAGTGCGAGGACTGATGACCGTCACGTAAATGCACCCTGGGGTTCGTCAATTGTGAAAATCACTCCGGGGACCCAAAACGGTGATTAATAGCCCATGAAACAATCCAGAATCGGCCAAAACTGCGAGTGTTGATGACCGGCACGTAAATGCACCCTGGGGTTCGTCAATGGTGGAAATCACTCCGGGGACCCAAAACGGTGATTAATAGCCCATGTAACGGTGATTAATAGCCCATGAAACAGGCCAGAATCGGCCAAAATTGCGAGTGTTGATGAATGGCACGTAAATGCACCCTGGGATTTTTCAATGGAGGAAATCACTCTGGGGACCCAAAACGGTGATTAATAGCCCATGAAACAGGCCAGAATCGGCCAAAACTGCGAGTGTTGATGACCAGCACGTAAATGCACCCTGGGGTTCGTCAATGGTGGAAATCACACCGGGGACCCAAAACGGTGATTAATAGCCCATGTAACGGTGATTAATAGCCCATGAAACAGGCCAGAATCGGCCAAAAGTGCGAGGACTGATGACCGTCACGTAAATGCACCCTGGGGTTCGTCAATTGTGGAAATCACTCCGGGGACCCAAAACGGTGATTAATAGCCCATGAAACAACCCAGAATCGGCCAAAACTGTGAGTGTTGATGACCGGCACGTAAATGCACCCTGGGGTTCGTCAATGGTGGAAATCACTCTGGGGACCCAAAACGGTGATTAATAGCCCATGAAACAGGCCAGAATCGGCCAAAACTGCGAGTATTGATGACCGGCACGTACATGCACCCTGGGGTTCGTCAATGGTGGAAATCACTCCGGGGACCCAAAACGGTGATTAATAGCCCATGAAGCAGGCCAGAATCGGCCAAAACTGCGAGTGTTGATGACCGGCACGTAAATGCACCCTGGGGTTCGTCAATGGTGGAAATCACTCCGGGGACCCAAAACGGTGATTAATAGCCCATGTAACGGTGATTAATAGCCAATGAAACAGGCCAGAATCAGCCAAAAGTGCGAGGACTGATGACCGTTACGTAAATGCACCCTAGGGTTCGTCAATTGTGAAAATCACTTCGGGGACCCAAAACGGTGATTAATAGCCCATGAAACAACCCAGAATCTGCCAAAACTGCGAGTGTTGATGACCAGCACGTAAATGCACCCTGGGGTTCGTCAATGGTGGAAATCACTCCGGGGACCCAAAACGGTGATTAATAGCGCATGAAACAGGCCAGAATCGGCCAAAACTGCGAGTGTTGATGACCGGCACGTAAATGCACCCAGGGGTTCGTCAATGGAGGAAATCACTCTGGGGACCCAAAACGGTGATTAATAGCCCATGAAACAGGCCAGAATCGGCCAAAACTGCGAGTGTTGATGACCGGCACGTAAATGCACCCTGGGGTTCGTCAATGGTGGAAATCACTCCGGGGACCCAAAACGGTGATTAATAGCCCATGTAACGGTGATTAATAGCCCCTGAAACCGGCCAGAATCGGCCAAAAGTGCGAGGACTGATGACCGTCACGTAAATGCACCCTGGGGTTCGTCAATTGTGGAAATCACTCCGGGGACCCAAAACGGTGATTAATAGCCCATGAAACAACCCAGAATCGGCCAAAACTGTGAGTGTTGATGACCGGCACGTAAATGCAACCTGGGGTTCGGCAATGGTGGAAATCACTCCGGGGACCCAAAACGGTGATTAATAGCCCATGTAACGGTGATTAATAGCCCATGAAACAGGCCAGAATCGGCCAAAAGTGCGAGGACTGATGACCGTCACGTAAATGCACCCTGGGGTTCGTCAATTGTGAAAATCACTCCGAGGACCCAAAACGGTGATTAATAGCCCATGAAACAATCCAGAATCCGCCAAAATTGCGAGTTTTGATGACCGGCACGTAAATGCACCCTGGGGTTCGTTAATGGTGGAAATCACTCCGGGGACCCAAAACGGTGATTAATAGCCCATGAAACAGGCCAGAATCGGCCAAAAGTGCGAGGACTGATGACCGTCACGTAAATGCACCCTGGGGTTCGTCAATTGTGGAAATCACTCCGGGGACCCAAAACGGTGATTAATAGCCCATGAAACAACCCAGAATCGGCCAAAACTGTGAGTGTTGATGACCGGCACGTAAATGCACCCTGGGGTTCGTCAATGGTGGAAATCACTCCGGGGACCCAAAACGGTGATTAATAGCCCATGTAACGGTGATTAATAGCCCATGAAACAGGCCAGAATCGGCCAAAAGTGCGAGGACTGATGACCGTCACGTAAATGCACCCTGGGGTTCGTCAATTGTGAAAATCACTCCGGGGACCCAAAACGGTGATTAATAGCCCATGAAACAATCCAGAATCGGCCAAAACTGCGAGTGTTGATGACCGGCACGTAAATGCACCCTGGGGTTCGTCAATGGTGGAAATCACTCTGGGGACCCAAAACGGTGATTAATAGCCCATGTAACGGTTATTAATAGCCCATGAAACAGGCCAGAATCGGCCAAAACTGCGAGTGTTGATGACCGGCATGTAAATGCACCCTGGGTTCGTCAATGGTGGAAATCACTCCGGGGATCCAAAACGGTGATTAATACCCCATGTAACTATGATTAATAACCCATGAAACAGGCCAGAATCGGCCAAAATTGCGAGTGTTGATGACCGGCACGTAAATGCACCCTGGGGTTCGTCAATGGTGGAAATCACTCCGGGGACCCAAAACGGTGATTAATAGCCCATGTAACGGTGATTAATAGCCCATGAAACAGGCCAGAATCGGCCAAAAGTGCGAGGACTGATGACCGGCACGTAAATGCACCCTGGGGTTCGTCAATTGTGAAAATCACTCCGGGGACCCAAAACGGTGATTAATAGCCCATGAAACAGGCCAGAATCGGCCAAAACTGCGAGTATTGATGACCGGCATGTAAATGCACCCTGGGTTCGTCAATGGTGGAAATCACTCCGGGGATCCAAAACGGTGATTAATAGCCCATGTAACTATGATTTATAACCCATGAAACAGGCCAGAATCGGCCAAAATTGCGAGTGTTGCTGACCGGTACGTAAATGCACCCTGGGGTTCGTCAATGGTGGAAATCACTCCGGGGACCCAAAACGGTGATTAATAGCCCATGAAACAGGCCAGAATCGGCCAAAAGTGCGAGGACTGATGACCGTCACGTAAATGCACCCTGGGGTTCGTCAATTGTGAAAATCACTCCGGGGACCCAAAACGGTGATTAATAGCCCATGAAACAATCCAGAATCGGCCAAAACTGCGAGTGTTGATGACCGGCACGTAAATGCACCCTGGGGTTCGTCAATGGTGGAAATCACTCTGGGGACCCAAAACGGTGATTAATAGCCCATGTAACGGTTATTAATAGCCCATGAAACAGGCCAGAATCGGCCAAAACTGCGAGTGTTGATGACCGGCATGTAAATGCACCCTGGGGTTCGTCAATGGTGGAAATCACTCTGGGGACCCAAAACGGTGATTAATAGCCCATGTAACGGTTATTAATAGCCCATGAAACAGGCCAGAATCGGCCAAAAGTGCGAGGACTGATGACCGTCACGTAAATGCACCCTGGGGTTCGTCAATTGTGAAAATCACTCCGGGGACCCAAAACGGTGATTAATAGCCCATGAAACAATCCAGAATCGGCCAAAACTGCGAGTGTTGATGACCGGCACGTAAATGCACCCTAGGGTTCGTCAATGGTGGAAATCACTCTGGGGACCCAAAACGGTGATTAATAGCCCATGTAACGGTTATTAATAGCCCATGAAACAGGCCAGAATCGGCCAAAACTGCGAGTGTTGATGACCGGCATGTAAATGCACCCTGGGTTCGTCAATGGTGGAAATCACTCCGGGGATCCAAAACGGTGATTAATACCCCATATAACTATGATTAATAACCCATGAAACAGGCCAGAATCGGCCAAAATTGCGAGTGTTGATGACCGGCACGTAAATGCACCCTGGGGTTCGTCAATGGTGGAAATCACTCCGGGGACCCAAAACGGTGATTAATAGCCCATGTAACGGTGATTAATAGCCCATGAAACAGGCCAGAATCGGCCAAAAGTGCGAGGACTGATGACCGGCACGTAAATGCACCCTGGGGTTCGTCAATTGTGAAAATCACTCCGGGGACCCAAAACGGTGATTAATAGCCCATGAAACAGGCCAGAATCGGCCAAAACTGCGAGTATTGATGACCGGCATGTAAATGCACCCTGGGTTCGTCAATGGTGGAAATCACTCCGGGGATCCAAAACGGTGATTAATAGCCCATGTAACTATGATTTATAACCCATGAAACAGGCCAGAATCGGCCAAAATTGCGAGTGTTGCTGACCGGTACGTAAATGCACCCTGGGGTTCGTCAATGGTGGAAATCACTCCGGGGACCCAAAACGGTGATTAATAGCCCATGAAACAGGCCAGAATCGGCCAAAAGTGCAAGGACTGATGACCGTCACGTAAATGCACCCTGGGGTTCGTCAATTGTGAAAATCACTCCGGGGACCCAAAACGGTGATTAATAGCCCATGAAACAATCCAGAATCGGCCAAAACTGCGAGTGTTGATGACCGGCACGTAAATGCACCCTGGGGTTCGTCAATGGTGGAAATCACTCTGGGGACCCAAAACGGTGATTAATAGCCCATGTAACGGTTATTAATAGCCCATGAAACAGGCCAGAATCGGCCAAAACTGCGAGTGTTGATGACCGGCATGTAAATGCACCCTGGGGTTCGTCAATGGTGGAAATCACTCTGGGGACCCAAAACGGTGATTAATAGCCCATGTAACGGTTATTAATAGCCCATGAAACAGGCCAGAATCGGCCAAAAGTGCGAGGACTGATGACCGTCACGTAAATGCACCCTGGGGTTCGTCAATTGTGAAAATCACTCCGGGGACCCAAAACGGTGATTAATAGCCCATGAAACAATCCAGAATCGGCCAAAACTGCGAGTGTTGATGACCGGCACGTAAATGCACCCTAGGGTTCGTCAATGGTGGAAATCACTCTGGGGACCCAAAACGGTGATTAATAGCCCATGTAACGGTTATTAATAGCCCATGAAACAGGCCAGAATCGGCCAAAACTGCGAGTGTTGATGACCGGCATGTAAATGCACCCTGGGTTCGTCAATGGTGGAAATCACTCCGGGGATCCAAAACGGTGATTAATACCCCATATAACTATGATTAATAACCCATGAAACAGGCCAGAATCGGCCAAAATTGCGAGTGTTGATGACCGGCACGTAAATGCACCCTGGGGTTCGTCAATGGTGGAAATCACTCCGGGGACCCAAAACGGTGATTAATAGCCCATGTAACGGTGATTAATAGCCCATGAAACAGGCCAGAATCGGCCAAAAGTGCGAGGACTGATGACCGGCACGTAAATGCACCCTGGGGTTCGTCAATTGTGAAAATCACTCCGGGGACCCAAAACGGTGATTAATAGCCCATGAAACAGGCCAGAATCGGCCAAAACTGCGAGTATTGATGACCGGCATGTAAATGCACCCTGGGTTCGTCAATGGTGGAAATCACTCCGGGGATCCAAAACGGTGATTAATAGCCCATGTAACTATGATTTATAACCCATGAAACAGGCCAGAATCGGCCAAAATTGCGAGTGTTGCTGACCGGTACGTAAATGCACCCTGGGGTTCGTCAATGGTGGAAATCACTCCGGGGACCCAAAACGGTGATTAATAGCCCATGAAACAGGCCAGAATCGGCCAAAAGTGCAAGGACTGATGACCGTCACGTAAATGCACCCTGGGGTTCGTCAATTGTGAAAATCACTCCGGGGACCCAAAACGGTGATTAATAGCCCATGAAACAATCCAGAATCGGCCAAAACTGCGAGTGTTGATGACCGGCACGTAAATGCACCCTGGGGTTCGTCAATGGTGGAAATCACTCTGGGGACCCAAAACGGTGATTAATAGCCCATGTAACGGTTATTAATAGCCCATGAAACAGGCCAGAATCGGCCAAAACTGCGAGTGTTGATGACCGGCATGTAAATGCACCCTGGGGTTCGTCAATGGTGGAAATCACTCTGGGGACCCAAAACGGTGATTAATAGCCCATGTAACGGTTATTAATAGCCCATGAAACAGGCCAGAATCGGCCAAAAGTGCGAGGACTGATGACCGTCACGTAAATGCACCCTGGGGTTCGTCAATTGTGAAAATCACTCCGGGGACCCAAAACGGTGATTAATAGCCCATGAAACAATCCAGAATCGGCCAAAACTGCGAGTGTTGATGACCGGCACGTAAATGCACCCTAGGGTTCGTCAATGGTGGAAATCACTCTGGGGACCCAAAACGGTGATTAATAGCCCATGTAACGGTTATTAATAGCCCATGAAACAGGCCAGAATCGGCCAAAACTGCGAGTGTTGATGACCGGCATGTAAATGCACCCTGGGTTCGTCAATGGTGGAAATCACTCCGGGGATCCAAAACGGTGATTAATACCCCATATAACTATGATTAATAACCCATGAAACAGGCCAGAATCGGCCAAAATTGCGAGTGTTGATGACCGGCACGTAAATGCACCCTGGGGTTCGTCAATGGTGGAAATCACTCCGGGGACCCAAAACGGTGATTAATAGCCCATGTAACGGTGATTAATAGCCCATGAAACAGGCCAGAATCGGCCAAAAGTGCGAGGACTGATGACCGGCACGTAAATGCACCCTGGGGTTCGTCAATTGTGAAAATCACTCCGGGGACCCAAAACGGTGATTAATAGCCCATGAAACAGGCCAGAATCGGCCAAAACTGCGAGTATTGATGACCGGCATGTAAATGCACCCTGGGTTCGTCAATGGTGGAAATCACTCCGGGGATCCAAAACGGTGATTAATAGCCCATGTAACTATGATTTATAACCCATGAAACAGGCCAGAATCGGCCAAAATTGCGAGTGTTGCTGACCGGTACGTAAATGCACCCTGGGGTTCGTCAATGGTGGAAATCACTCCGGGGACCCAAAACGGTGATTAATAGCCCATGAAACAGGCCAGAATCGGCCAAAAGTGCAAGGACTGATGACCGTCACGTAAATGCACCCTGGGGTTCGTCAATTGTGAAAATCACTCCGGGGACCCAAAACGGTGATTAATAGCCCATGAAACAATCCAGAATCGGCCAAAACTGCGAGTGTTGATGACCGGCACGTAAATGCACCCTGGGGTTCGTCAATGGTGGAAATCACTCTGGGGACCCAAAACGGTGATTAATAGCCCATGTAACGGTTATTAATAGCCCATGAAACAGGCCAGAATCGGCCAAAACTGCGAGTGTTGATGACCGGCATGTAAATGCACCCTGGGGTTCGTCAATGGTGGAAATCACTCTGGGGACCCAAAACGGTGATTAATAGCCCATGTAACGGTTATTAATAGCCCATGAAACAGGCCAGAATCGGCCAAAAGTGCGAGGACTGATGACCGTCACGTAAATGCACCCTGGGGTTCGTCAATTGTGAAAATCACTCCGGGGACCCAAAACGGTGATTAATAGCCCATGAAACAATCCAGAATCGGCCAAAACTGCGAGTGTTGATGACCGGCACGTAAATGCACCCTAGGGTTCGTCAATGGTGGAAATCACTCTGGGGACCCAAAACGGTGATTAATAGCCCATGTAACGGTTATTAATAGCCCATGAAACAGGCCAGAATCGGCCAAAACTGCGAGTGTTGATGACCGGCATGTAAATGCACCCTGGGTTCGTCAATGGTGGAAATCACTCCGGGGATCCAAAACGGTGATTAATACCCCATATAACTATGATTAATAACCCATGAAACAGGCCAGAATCGGCCAAAATTGCGAGTGTTGATGACCGGCACGTAAATGCACCCTGGGGTTCGTCAATGGTGGAAATCACTCCGGGGACCCAAAACGGTGATTAATAGCCCATGTAACGGTGATTAATAGCCCATGAAACAGGCCAGAATCGGCCAAAAGTGCGAGGACTGATGACCGGCACGTAAATGCACCCTGGGGTTCGTCAATTGTGAAAATCACTCCGGGGACCCAAAACGGTGATTAATAGCCCATGAAACAGGCCAGAATCGGCCAAAACTGCGAGTATTGATGACCGGCATGTAAATGCACCCTGGGTTCGTCAATGGTGGAAATCACTCCGGGGATCCAAAACGGTGATTAATAGCCCATGTAACTATGATTTATAACCCATGAAACAGGCCAGAATCGGCCAAAATTGCGAGTGTTGCTGACCGGTACGTAAATGCACCCTGGGGTTCGTCAATGGTGGAAATCACTCCGGGGACCCAAAACGGTGATTAATAGCCCATGAAACAGGCCAGAATCGGCCAAAAGTGCAAGGACTGATGACCGTCACGTAAATGCACCCTGGGGTTCGTCAATTGTGAAAATCACTCCGGGGACCCAAAACGGTGATTAATAGCCCATGAAACAATCCAGAATCGGCCAAAACTGCGAGTGTTGATGACCGGCACGTAAATGCACCCTGGGGTTCGTCAATGGTGGAAATCACTCTGGGGACCCAAAACGGTGATTAATAGCCCATGTAACGGTTATTAATAGCCCATGAAACAGGCCAGAATCGGCCAAAACTGCGAGTGTTGATGACCGGCATGTAAATGCACCCTGGGGTTCGTCAATGGTGGAAATCACTCTGGGGACCCAAAACGGTGATTAATAGCCCATGTAACGGTTATTAATAGCCCATGAAACAGGCCAGAATCGGCCAAAAGTGCGAGGACTGATGACCGTCACGTAAATGCACCCTGGGGTTCGTCAATTGTGAAAATCACTCCGGGGACCCAAAACGGTGATTAATAGCCCATGAAACAATCCAGAATCGGCCAAAACTGCGAGTGTTGATGACCGGCACGTAAATGCACCCTAGGGTTCGTCAATGGTGGAAATCACTCTGGGGACCCAAAACGGTGATTAATAGCCCATGTAACGGTTATTAATAGCCCATGAAACAGGCCAGAATCGGCCAAAACTGCGAGTGTTGATGACCGGCATGTAAATGCACCCTGGGTTCGTCAATGGTGGAAATCACTCCGGGGATCCAAAACGGTGATTAATACCCCATATAACTATGATTAATAACCCATGAAACAGGCCAGAATCGGCCAAAATTGCGAGTGTTGATGACCGGCACGTAAATGCACCCTGGGGTTCGTCAATGGTGGAAATCACTCCGGGGACCCAAAACGGTGATTAATAGCCCATGTAACGGTGATTAATAGCCCATGAAACAGGCCAGAATCGGCCAAAAGTGCGAGGACTGATGACCGGCACGTAAATGCACCCTGGGGTTCGTCAATTGTGAAAATCACTCCGGGGACCCAAAACGGTGATTAATAGCCCATGAAACAGGCCAGAATCGGCCAAAACTGCGAGTATTGATGACCGGCATGTAAATGCACCCTGGGTTCGTCAATGGTGGAAATCACTCCGGGGATCCAAAACGGTGATTAATAGCCCATGTAACTATGATTTATAACCCATGAAACAGGCCAGAATCGGCCAAAATTGCGAGTGTTGCTGACCGGTACGTAAATGCACCCTGGGGTTCGTCAATGGTGGAAATCACTCCGGGGACCCAAAACGGTGATTAATAGCCCATGAAACAGGCCAGAATCGGCCAAAAGTGCAAGGACTGATGACCGTCACGTAAATGCACCCTGGGGTTCGTCAATTGTGAAAATCACTCCGGGGACCCAAAACGGTGATTAATAGCCCATGAAACAATCCAGAATCGGCCAAAACTGCGAGTGTTGATGACCGGCACGTAAATGCACCCTGGGGTTCGTCAATGGTGGAAATCACTCTGGGGACCCAAAACGGTGATTAATAGCCCGTGTAACGGTTATTAATAGCCCATGAAACAGGCCAGAATCGGCCAAAACTGCGAGTGTTGATGACCGGCATGTAAATGCACCCTGGGGTTCGTCAATGGTGGAAATCACTCTGGGGACCCAAAACGGTGATTAATAGCCCATGTAACGGTTATTAATAGCCCATGAAACAGGCCAGAATCGGCCAAAACTGCGAGTGTTGATGACCGGCATGTAAATGCACCCTGGGTTCGTCAATGGTGGAAATCACTCCGGGGATCCAAAACGCTGATTAATACCCCATGTAACTATGATTAATAACCCATGAAACAGGCCAGAATCGGCCAAAATTGCGAGTGTTGATGACCGGCACGTAAATGCACCCTGGGGTTCGTCAATGGTGGAAATCACTCCGGGGACCCAAAACGGTGATTAATAGCCCATGTAACGGTGATTAATAGCCCATGAAACAGGCCAGAATCGGCCAAAAGTGCGAGGACTGATGACCGTCACGTAAATGCACCCTGGGGTTCGTCAATTGTGGAAATCACTCCGGGGACCCAAAACGGTGATTAATAGCCCATGTAACTGTGATTAATAGCCCATGAAACAGGCCAGAATCGGCCAAAACTGCGAGTGTTGATGACCGGCACGTAAATGCACCCTGGGGTTCGTCAATCGTAGAAATCACTCCGGGGACCCAAAACGGTGATTAATAGCCCATGTAACGGTGATTAATAGCCAATGAAACAGGCCAGAATCAGCCAAAAGTGCGAGGACTGATGACCGTTACGTAAATGCACCCTAGGGTTCGTCAATTGTGAAAATCACTTCGGGGACCCAAAACGGTGATTAATAGCCCATTAAACAACCCAGAATCTGCCAAAACTGCGAGTGTTGATGACCGGCACGTAAATGCACCCTGGGGTTCGTCAATGGTGGAAATCACTCCGGGGACCCAAAACGGTGATTAATAGCCCATGTAACGGTGATTAATAGCCCATGAAACAGGCCAGAATCGGCCAAAAGTGCGAGGACTGATGACCGTCACGTAAATGCACCCTGGGGTTCGTCAATTGTGAAAATCACTCCGGGGACCCAAAACGGTGATTAATAGCCCATGAAACAATCCAGAATCGGCCAAAACTGCGAGTGTTGATGACCGGCACGTAAATGCACCCTGGGGTTCGTCAATGGTGGAAATCACTCCGGGGACCCAAAACGGTGATTAATAGCCCATGTAACTGTGATTAATAGCCCATGAAACAGGCCAGAATCGGCCAAAACTGCGAGTGTTGATGACCGGCACGTAAATGCACCCTGGGGTTCGTCAATGGTGGAAAACACTCCGGGGACCCAAAACGGTGATTAATAGCCCATGTAACGGTGATTAATACCCATGAAACAGGCCAGAATCGGCCAAAAGTGCGAGGACTGATGACCGTTACGTAAATGCACCCTAGGGTTCGTCAATTGTGAAAATCACTTCGGGGACCCAAAACGGTGATTAATAGCCCTTGAAACAACCCAGAATCTGCCAAAACTGCGAGTGTTGATGACCAGCACGTAAATGCACCCTGGGGTTCGTCAATGGTGGAAATCACTCCGGGGACCCAAAACGGTGATTAATAGCCCATAAAACAGGCCAGAATCGGCCAAAACTGCGAGTGTTGATGAACGGCACGTAAATGCACCCTGGGGTTCTTCAATGGAGGAAATCACTCTGGGGACCCAAAACGGTGATTAATAGCCCATGAAACAGGCCAGAATCGGCCAAAACTGCGAGTGTTGATGACCAGCACGTAAATGCACCCTGGGGTTCGTCAATGGTGGAAATCACTCCGGGGACCCAAAACGGTGATTAATAGCCCACGTAACGGTGATTAATAGCCCATGAAACAGGCCAGAATCGGCCAAAAGTGCGAGGACTGATGACCGTCACGTAAATGCACCCTGGGGTTCGTCAATTGTGGAAATCACTCCGGGGACCCCAAAACGGTGATTAATAGCCCATGAAACAACCCAGAATCGGCCAAAACTGTGAGTGTTGATGACCGGCACGTAAATGCACCCTGGGGTTCGTCAATGGTGGAAATCACTCCGGGGACCCAAAACGGTGATTAATAGCCCATGTAACGGTGATTAATAGCCCATGAAACAGGCCAGAATCGGCCAAAAGTGCGAGGACTGATGACCGTCACGTAAATGCACCCTGGGGTTCGTCAATTGTGAAAATCACTCCGGGGACCCAAAACGGTGATTAATAGCCCATGAAACAATCCAGAATCGGCCAAAACTGCGAGTGTTGATGACCGGCACGTAAATGCACCCTGGGGTTCGTCAATGGTGGAAATCACTCCGGGGACCCAAAACGGTGATTAATAGCCCATGTAACGGTGATTAATAGCCCATGAAACAGGCCAGAATCGGCCAAAATTGCGAGTGTTGATGAATGGCACGTAAATGCACCCTGGGGTTCGTCAATGGAGGAAATCACTCTGGGGACCCAAAACGGTGATTAATAGCCCATGAAACAGGCCAGAATCGGCCAAAACTGCGAGTGTTGATGACCAGCACGTAAATGCACCCTGGGGTTCGTCAATGGTGGAAATCACTCCGGGGACCCAAAACGGTGATTAATAGCCCATGTAACGGTGATTAATAGCCCATGAAACAGGCCAGAATCGGCCAAAAGTGCGAGGACTGATGACCGTCACGTAAATGCACCCTGGGGTTCGTCAATTGTGGAAATCACTCCGGGGACCCAAAACGGTGATTAATAGCCCATGAAACAACCCAGAATCGGCCAAAACTGTGAGTGTTGATGACCGGCACGTAAATGCACCCTGGGGTTCGTCAATGGTGGAAATCACTCCGGGGACCCAAAACGGTGATTAATAGCCCATGTAACGGTGATTAATAGCCCATGAAACAGGCCAGAATCGGCCAAAAGTGCGAGGACTGATGACCGTCACGTAAATGCACCCTGGGGTTCGTCAATTGTGAAAATCACTCCGGGGACCCAAAACGGTGATTAATAGCCCATGAAACAATCCAGAATCGGCCAAAACTGCGAGTGTTGATGACCGGCACGTAAATGCACCCTGGGGTTCGTCAATGGTGGAAATCACTCTGGGGACCCAAAACGGTGATTAATAGCCCATGTAACGGTGATTAATAGCCCATGAAACAGGCCAGAATCGGCCAAAACTGCGAGTGTTGATGACCGGCATGTAAATGCACCCTGGGTTCGTCAATGGTGGAAATCACTCCGGGGATCCAAAACGGTGATTAATACCCCATGTAACTATGATTAATAACCCATGAAACAGGCCAGAATCGGCCAAAATTGCGAGTGTTGATGACCGGCACGTAAATGCACCCTGGGGTTCGTCAATGGTGGAAATCACTCCGGGGACCCAAAACGGTGATTAATAGCCCATGTAACGGTGATTAATAGCCCATGAAACAGGCCAGAATCGGCCAAAACTGCGAGTGTTGATGACCGGCATGTAAATGCACCCTGGGTTCGTCAATGGTGGAAATCACTCCGGGGATCCAAAACGGTGATTAATAGCCCATGTAACTATGATTAATAACCCATGAAACAGGCCAGAATCGGCCAAAATTGCGAGTGTTGATGACCGGCACGTAAATGCACCCTGGGGTTCGTCAATGGTGGAAATCACTCCAGGGACCCAAAACGGTGATTAATAGCCAATGAAACAACCCAGAATCTGCCAAAACTGCGAGTGTTGATGACCGGCACGTAAATGCACCCTGGGGTTCGTCAATGGTGGAAATCACTCCAGGGACCCAAAACAGTGATTAATAGCCAATGAAACAACCCAGAATCTGCCAAAACTGCGAGTGTTGATAACCGGCACGTAAATGCACCCTGGGTTCTTCAATGATGGAAATCACTCTGGGGATCCAAAACGATGATTAATAGCCCATGTAACTGTGATTAATAGCCCATGAAACAGGCCAGAATCGGCCAAAATTGCGAGTTTTGATGACCGGCACGTAAATGCACCCTGGGGTTCGTTAATGGTGGAAATCACTCCGGGGACCCAAAACGGTGATTAATAGCCCATGAAACAGGCCAGAATCGGCCAAAACTGCGAGTGTTGATGACCGGCACGTAAATGCACCCTGGGGTTCGTCAATGGTGGAAATCACTCCGGGGACCCAAAACGGTGATTAATAGCCCATGTAACTGTGATTAATAGCCCATGAAACAGGCCAGAATCGGCCAAAACTGCGAGTGTTGATGACCGGCACGTAAATGCACCCTGGGGTTCGTCAATGGTGGAAAACACTCCGGGGACCCAAAACGGTGATTAATAGCCCATGTAACGGTGATTAATACCCATGAAACAGGCCAGAATCGGCCAAAAGTGCGAGGACTGATGACCGTTACGTAAATGCACCCTAGGGTTCGTCAATTGTGAAAATCACTTCGGGGACCCAAAACGGTGATTAATAGCCCTTGAAACAACCCAGAATCTGCCAAAACTGCGAGTGTTGATGACCAGCACGTAAATGCACCCTGGGGTTCGTCAATGGTGGAAATCACTCCGGGGACCCAAAACGGTGATTAATAGCCCATAAAACAGGCCAGAATCGGCCAAAACTGCGAGTGTTGATGAACGGCACGTAAATGCACCCTGGGGTTCTTCAATGGAGGAAATCACTCTGGGGACCCAAAACGGTGATTAATAGCCCATGAAACAGGCCAGAATCGGCCAAAACTGCGAGTGTTGATGACCAGCACGTAAATGCACCCTGGGGTTCGTCAATGGTGGAAATCACTCCGGGGACCCAAAACGGTGATTAATAGCCCACGTAACGGTGATTAATAGCCCATGAAACAGGCCAGAATCGGCCAAAAGTGCGAGGACTGATGACCGTCACGTAAATGCACCCTGGGGTTCGTCAATTGTGGAAATCACTCCGGGGACCCCAAAACGGTGATTAATAGCCCATGAAACAACCCAGAATCGGCCAAAACTGTGAGTGTTGATGACCGGCACGTAAATGCACCCTGGGGTTCGTCAATGGTGGAAATCACTCCGGGGACCCAAAACGGTGATTAATAGCCCATGTAACGGTGATTAATAGCCCATGAAACAGGCCAGAATCGGCCAAAAGTGCGAGGACTGATGACCGTCACGTAAATGCACCCTGGGGTTCGTCAATTGTGAAAATCACTCCGGGGACCCAAAACGGTGATTAATAGCCCATGAAACAATCCAGAATCGGCCAAAACTGCGAGTGTTGATGACCGGCACGTAAATGCACCCTGGGGTTCGTCAATGGTGGAAATCACTCCGGGGACCCAAAACGGTGATTAATAGCCCATGTAACGGTGATTAATAGCCCATGAAACAGGCCAGAATCGGCCAAAATTGCGAGTGTTGATGAATGGCACGTAAATGCACCCTGGGGTTCGTCAATGGAGGAAATCACTCTGGGGACCCAAAACGGTGATTAATAGCCCATGAAACAGGCCAGAATCGGCCAAAACTGCGAGTGTTGATGACCAGCACGTAAATGCACCCTGGGGTTCGTCAATGGTGGAAATCACTCCGGGGACCCAAAACGGTGATTAATAGCCCATGTAACGGTGATTAATAGCCCATGAAACAGGCCAGAATCGGCCAAAAGTGCGAGGACTGATGACCGTCACGTAAATGCACCCTGGGGTTCGTCAATTGTGGAAATCACTCCGGGGACCCAAAACGGTGATTAATAGCCCATGAAACAACCCAGAATCGGCCAAAACTGTGAGTGTTGATGACCGGCACGTAAATGCACCCTGGGGTTCGTCAATGGTGGAAATCACTCCGGGGACCCAAAACGGTGATTAATAGCCCATGTAACGGTGATTAATAGCCCATGAAACAGGCCAGAATCGGCCAAAAGTGCGAGGACTGATGACCGTCACGTAAATGCACCCTGGGGTTCGTCAATTGTGAAAATCACTCCGGGGACCCAAAACGGTGATTAATAGCCCATGAAACAATCCAGAATCGGCCAAAACTGCGAGTGTTGATGACCGGCACGTAAATGCACCCTGGGGTTCGTCAATGGTGGAAATCACTCTGGGGACCCAAAACGGTGATTAATAGCCCATGTAACGGTGATTAATAGCCCATGAAACAGGCCAGAATCGGCCAAAACTGCGAGTGTTGATGACCGGCATGTAAATGCACCCTGGGTTCGTCAATGGTGGAAATCACTCCGGGGATCCAAAACGGTGATTAATACCCCATGTAACTATGATTAATAACCCATGAAACAGGCCAGAATCGGCCAAAATTGCGAGTGTTGATGACCGGCACGTAAATGCACCCTGGGGTTCGTCAATGGTGGAAATCACTCCGGGGACCCAAAACGGTGATTAATAGCCCATGTAACGGTGATTAATAGCCCATGAAACAGGCCAGAATCGGCCAAAACTGCGAGTGTTGATGACCGGCATGTAAATGCACCCTGGGTTCGTCAATGGTGGAAATCACTCCGGGGATCCAAAACGGTGATTAATAGCCCATGTAACTATGATTAATAACCCATGAAACAGGCCAGAATCGGCCAAAATTGCGAGTGTTGATGACCGGCACGTAAATGCACCCTGGGGTTCGTCAATGGTGGAAATCACTCCAGGGACCCAAAACGGTGATTAATAGCCAATGAAACAACCCAGAATCTGCCAAAACTGCGAGTGTTGATGACCGGCACGTAAATGCACCCTGGGGTTCGTCAATGGTGGAAATCACTCCAGGGACCCAAAACAGTGATTAATAGCCAATGAAACAACCCAGAATCTGCCAAAACTGCGAGTGTTGATAACCGGCACGTAAATGCACCCTGGGTTCTTCAATGATGGAAATCACTCTGGGGATCCAAAACGATGATTAATAGCCCATGTAACTGTGATTAATAGCCCATGAAACAGGCCAGAATCGGCCAAAATTGCGAGTTTTGATGACCGGCACGTAAATGCACCCTGGGGTTCGTTAATGGTGGAAATCACTCCGGGGACCCAAAACGGTGATTAATAGCCCATGAAACAGGCCAGAATCGGCCAAAACTGCGAGTGTTGATGACCGGCACGTAAATGCACCCTGGGGTTCGTCAATCGTAGAAATCACTCCGGGGACCCAAAACGGTGATTAATAGCCCATGTAACGGTGATTAATAGCCCATGAAATAGGCCAGAATCGGCCAAAAGTGCGAGGACTGATGACCGTCACGTAAATGCACCCTGGGTTCGTCAATTGTGAAAATCACTCCGAGGACCCAAAACGGTGATTAATAGCCCATGAAACAATCCAGAATCGGCCAAAACTGCGAGTGTTGATGACCGGCACGTAAATGCACCCTGGGGTTCGTCAATGGTGGAAATCACTCCGGGGACCCAAAACGGTGATTAATAGCCCATGTAACGGTGATTAATAGCCCATGAAACAGGCCAGAATCGGCCAAAAGTGCGAGGACTGATGACCGTCACGTAAATGCACCCTGGGGTTCGTCAATTGTGAAAATCACTCCGGGGACCCAAAACGGTGATTAATAGCCCATGAAACAATCCAGAATCGGCCAAAACTGCGAGTGTTGATGACCGGCACGTAAATGCACCCTGGGGTTCGTCAATGGTGGAAATCACTCCGGGGACCCAAAACGGTGATTAATAGCCCATGTAACTGTGATTAATAGCCCATGAAACAGGCCAAAATCTGCCAAAACTGCGAGTGTTGATGACCGGCACGTAAATGCACCCTGGGTTCCTCAATGGTGGAAATCACTCCGGGTACCCAAAACGGTGATTAATAGCCCATGAAACAGGCCAGAATCGGCCAAAACTGCGAGTGTTGATGACCGGCACGTAAATGCACCCTAGGGTTCGTCAATGGTGGAAATCACTCCGGGGACCCAAAACGGTGATTAATAGCCCACGTAACGGTGATTAATAGCCCATGTAACTGTGATTAATAGCCCATGAAACAGGCCAGAATCGGCCAAAAGTGCGAGGACTGATGACCGTCACGTAAATGCACCCTGGGGTTCGTCAATTGTGGAAATCACTCCGGGGACCCAAAACGGTGATTAATAGCCCATGAAACAACCCAGAATCGGCCAAAACTGTGAGTGTTGATGACCGGCACGTAAATGCACCCTGGGGTTCGTCAATGGTGGAAATCACTCCGGGGACCCAAAACGGTGATTAATAGCCCATGTAACGGTGATTAATAGCCCATGAAACAGGCCAGAATAGGCCAAAAGTGCGAGGACTGATGACCGTCACGTAAATGCACCCTGGGGTTCGTCAATTGTGGAAATCACTCCGGGGACCCAAAACGGTGATTAATAGCCCATGAAACAACCTAGAATCGGCCAAAACTGTGAGTGTTGATGACCGGCACGTAAATGCACCCTGGGGTTCGTCAATGGTGGAAATCACTCCGGGGACCCAAAACGGTGATTAATAGCCCATGTAACGGTGATTAATAGCCCATGAAACAGGCCAGAATCGGCCAAAAGTGCGAGGACTGATGACCGTCACGTAAATGCACCCTGGGGTTCGTCAATTGTGAAAATCACTCCGGGGACCGAAAACGGTGATTAATAGCCCATGAAACAATCCAGAATCGGCCAAAACTGCGAGTGTTGATGACCGGCACGTAAATGCACCCTGGGGTTCGTCAATGGTGGAAATCACTCCGGGGACCCAAAACGGTGATTAATAGCCCATCAAACAACCCAGAATCGGCCAAAACTGCGAGGACTGATGACCGTCACGTAAATGCACCCTGGGGTTCGTCAATGGTGGAAATCACTCCGGGGACCCAAAACGGTAATTAATAGCCCATGAAACAACCCAGAATCGGCCAAAACTGTGAGTGTTGATGACCGGCACGTAAATGCACCCTGGGGTTCGTCAATGGTGGAAATCACTCCGGGGACCCAAAACGGTGATTAATAGCCCATGTAACGGTGATTAATAGCCCATGAAACAGGCCAGAATCGGCCAAAAGTGCGAGGACTGATGACCGTCACGTAAATGCACCCTGGGGTTCGTCAATTGTGAAAATCACTCCGGGGACCCAAAACGGTGATTAATAGCCCATGAAACAATCCAGAATCGGCCAAAACTGCGAGTGTTGATGACCGGCACGTAAATGCACCCTGGGGTTCGTCAATGGTGGAAATCACTCCGGGGACCCAAAACGGTGATTAATAGCCCATGTAACGGTGATTAATAGCCCATGAAACAGGCCAGAATCGGCCAAAATTGCGAGTGTTGATGAATGGCACGTAAATGCACCCTGGGGTTCGTCAATGGAGGAAATCACTCTGGGGACCCAAAACGGTGATTAATAGCCCATGAAACAGGCCAGAATCGGCCAAAACTGCGAGTGTTGATGACCAGCACGTAAATGCACCCTGGGGTTCGTCAATGGTGGAAATCACTCCGGGGACCCAAAACGGTGATTAATAGCCCATGTAACGGTGATTAATAGCCCATGAAACAGGCCAGAATCGGCCAAAAGTGCGAGGACTGATGACCGTCACGTAAATGCACCCTGGGGTTCTTCAATTGTGGAAATCACTCCGGGGACCCAAAACGGTGATTAATAGCCCATGAAACAACCCAGAATCGGCCAAAACTGTGAGTGTTGATGACCGGCACGTAAATGCACCCTGGGGTTCGTCAATGGTGGAAATCACTCCGGGGACCCAAAACGGTGATTAATAGCCCATGTAACGGTGATTAATAGCCCATGAAACAGGCCAGAATCGGCCAAAAGTGCGAGGACTGATGACCGTCACGTAAATGCACCCTGGGGTTCGTCAATTGTGAAAATCACTCCGGGGACCCAAAACGGTGATTAATAGCCCATGAAACAATCCAGAATCGGCCAAAACTGCGAGTGTTGATGACCGGCACGTAAATGCACCCTGGGGTTCGTCAATGGTGGAAATCACTCTGGGGACCCAAAACGGTGATTAATAGCCCATGTAACGGTGATTAATAGCCCATGAAACAGGCCAGAATCGGCCAAAACTGCGAGTGTTGATGACCGGCATGTAAATGCACCCTGGGTTCGTCAATGGTGGAAATCACTCCGGGGATCCAAAACGGTGATTAATACCCCATGTAACTATGATTAATAACCCATGAAACAGGCCAGAATCGGCCAAAATTGCGAGTGTTGATGACCGGCACGTAAATGCACCCTGGGGTTCGTCAATGGTGGAAATCACTCCGGGGACCCAAAACGGTGATTAATAGCCCATGTAACGGTGATTAATAGCCCATGAAACAGGCCAGAATCGGCCAAAACTGCGAGTGTTGATGACCGGCATGTAAATGCACCCTGGGTTCGTCAATGGTGGAAATCACTCCGGGGATCCAAAACGGTGATTAATAGCCCATGTAACTATGATTAATAACCCATGAAACAGGCCAGAATCGGCCAAAATTGCGAGTGTTGATGACCGGCACGTAAATGCACCCTGGGGTTCGTCAATGGTGGAAATCACTCCAGGGACCCAAAACGGTGATTAATAGCCAATGAAACAACCCAGAATCTGCCAAAACTGCGAGTTTTGATGACCGGCACGTAAATGCACCCTGGGGTTCGTCAATGGTGGAAATCACTCCAGGGACCCAAAACAGTGATTAATAGCCAATGAAACAACCCAGAATCTGCCAAAACTGCGAGTGTTGATAACCGGCACGTAAATGCACCCTGGGTTCTTCAATGATGGAAATCACTCTGGGGATCCAAAACGATGATTAATAGCCCATGTAACTGTGATTAATAGCCCATGAAACAGGCCAGAATCGGCCAAAATTGCGAGTTTTGATGACCGGCACGTAAATGCACCCTGGGGTTCGTTAATGGTGGAAATCACTCCGGGGACCCAAAACGGTGATTAATAGCCCATGAAACAGGCCAGAATCGGCCAAAACTGCGAGTGTTGATGACCGGCACGTAAATGCACCCTGGGGTTCGTCAATCGTAGAAATCACTCCGGGGACCCAAAACGGTGATTAATAGCCCATGTAACGGTGATTAATAGCCCATGAAATAGGCCAGAATCGGCCAAAAGTGCGAGGACTGATGACCGTCACGTAAATGCACCCTGGGTTCGTCAATTGTGAAAATCACTCCGAGGACCCAAAACGGTGATTAATAGCCCATGAAACAATCCAGAATCGGCCAAAACTGCGAGTGTTGATGACCGGCACGTAAATGCACCCTGGGGTTCGTCAATGGTGGAAATCACTCCGGGGACCCAAAACGGTGATTAATAGCCCATGTAACGGTGATTAATAGCCCATGAAACAGGCCAGAATCGGCCAAAAGTGCGAGGACTGATGACCGTCACGTAAATGCACCCTGGGGTTCGTCAATTGTGAAAATCACTCCGGGGACCCAAAACGGTGATTAATAGCCCATGAAACAATCCAGAATCGGCCAAAACTGCGAGTGTTGATGACCGGCACGTAAATGCACCCTGGGGTTCGTCAATGGTGGAAATCACTCCGGGGACCCAAAACGGTGATTAATAGCCCATGTAACTGTGATTAATAGCCCATGAAACAGGCCAAAATCTGCCAAAACTGCGAGTGTTGATGACCGGCACGTAAATGCACCCTGGGTTCCTCAATGGTGGAAATCACTCCGGGTACCCAAAACGGTGATTAATAGCCCATGAAACAGGCCAGAATCGGCCAAAACTGCGAGTGTTGATGACCGGCACGTAAATGCACCCTAGGGTTCGTCAATGGTGGAAATCACTCCGGGGACCCAAAACGGTGATTAATAGCCCACGTAACGGTGATTAATAGCCCATGTAACTGTGATTAATAGCCCATGAAACAGGCCAGAATCGGCCAAAAGTGCGAGGACTGATGACCGTCACGTAAATGCACCCTGGGGTTCGTCAATTGTGGAAATCACTCCGGGGACCCAAAACGGTGATTAATAGCCCATGAAACAACCCAGAATCGGCCAAAACTGTGAGTGTTGATGACCGGCACGTAAATGCACCCTGGGGTTCGTCAATGGTGGAAATCACTCCGGGGACCCAAAACGGTGATTAATAGCCCATGTAACGGTGATTAATAGCCCATGAAACAGGCCAGAATAGGCCAAAAGTGCGAGGACTGATGACCGTCACGTAAATGCACCCTGGGGTTCGTCAATTGTGGAAATCACTCCGGGGACCCAAAACGGTGATTAATAGCCCATGAAACAACCTAGAATCGGCCAAAACTGTGAGTGTTGATGACCGGCACGTAAATGCACCCTGGGGTTCGTCAATGGTGGAAATCACTCCGGGGACCCAAAACGGTGATTAATAGCCCATGTAACGGTGATTAATAGCCCATGAAACAGGCCAGAATCGGCCAAAAGTGCGAGGACTGATGACCGTCACGTAAATGCACCCTGGGGTTCGTCAATTGTGAAAATCACTCCGGGGACCCAAAACGGTGATTAATAGCCCATGAAACAATCCAGAATCGGCCAAAACTGCGAGTGTTGATGACCGGCACGTAAATGCACCCTGGGGTTCGTCAATGGTGGAAATCACTCCGGGGACCCAAAACGGTGATTAATAGCCCATCAAACAACCCAGAATCGGCCAAAACTGCGAGGACTGATGACCGTCACGTAAATGCACCCTGGGGTTCGTCAATGGTGGAAATCACTCCGGGGACCCAAAACGGTAATTAATAGCCCATGAAACAACCCAGAATCGGCCAAAACTGTGAGTGTTGATGACCGGCACGTAAATGCACCCTGGGGTTCGTCAATGGTGGAAATCACTCCGGGGACCCAAAACGGTGATTAATAGCCCATGTAACGGTGATTAATAGCCCATGAAACAGGCCAGAATCGGCCAAAAGTGCGAGGACTGATGACCGTCACGTAAATGCACCCTGGGGTTCGTCAATTGTGAAAATCACTCCGAGGACCCAAAACGGTGATTAATAGCCCATGAAACAATCCAGAATCGGCCAAAATTGCGAGTTTTGATGACCGGCACGTAAATGCACCCTGGGGTTCGTTAATGGTGGAAATCACTCCGGGGACCCAAAACGGTGATTAATAGCCCATGAAACAGGCCAGAATCGGCCAAAACTGCGAGTGTTGATGACCGGCACGTAAATGCACCCTGGGGTTCGTCAATCGTAGAAATCACTCCGGGGACCCAAAACGGTGATTAATAGCCCATGTAACGGTGATTAATAGCCCATGAAATAGGCCAGAATCGGCCAAAAGTGCGAGGACTGATGACCGTCACGTAAATGCACCCTGGGGTTCGTCAATTGTGAAAATCACTCCGGGGACCCAAAACGGTGATTAATAGCCCATGAAACAATCCAGAATCGGCCAAAACTGCGAGTGTTGATGACCGGCACGTAAATGCACCCTGGGGTTCGTCAATGGTGGAAATCACTCCGGGGACCCAAAACGGTGATTAATAGCCCATGTAACGGTGATTAATAGCCCATGAAACAGGCCAGAATCGGCCAAAAGTGCGAGGACTGATGACCGTCACGTAAATGCACCATGGGGTTCGTCAATTGTGGAAATCACTCCGGGGACCCAAAACGGTGATTAGTAGCCCATGAAACAACCCAGAATCTGCCAAAACTGCGAGTGTTGATAACCGGCACGTAAATGCACCCTGGGGTTCGTCAATTGTGAAAATCACTCCGGGGACCCAAAACGGTGATTAATAGCCCATGAAACAATCCAGAATCGGCCAAAACTGCGAGTGTTGATGACCGGCACGTAAATGCACCCTGGGGTTCGTCAATGGTGGAAATCACTCCGGGGACCCAAAACGGTGATTAATAGCCCATGTAACGGTGATTAATAGCCCATGAAACAGGCCAGAATAGGCCAAAACTGCGAGTGTTGATGACCGGCATGTAAATGCACCCTGGGTTCGTCAATGGTGGAAATCACTCCGGGGATCCAAAACGGTGATTAATAGCCCATGTAACTATGATTAATAACCCATGAAACAGGCCAGAATCGGCCAAAATTGCGAGTGTTGATGACCGGCACGTAAATGCACCCTGGGGTTCGTCAATGGTGGAAATCACTCCGGGGACCCAAAACGATGATTAATAGCCCATAAAACAGGCCAGAATCGGCCAAAACTGCGAGTGTTGATGAACGGCACGTAAATGCACCCTAGGGTTCGTCAATGGAGGAAATCACTCTGGGGACCCAAAACGGTGATTAATAGCCCATGAAACAGGCCAGAATCGGCCAAAACTGCGAGTGTTGATGACCAGCACGTAAATGCACCCTGGGGTTCGTCAATGGTGGAAATCACTCCGGGGACCCAAAACGGTGATTAATAGCCCATGTAACGGTGATTAATAGCCCATGAAACAGGCCAGAATCGGCCAAAAGTGCGAGGACTGATGACCGTCACGTAAATGCACCCTGGGGTTCGTCAATTGTGAAAATCACTCCGGGGACCCAAAACGGTAATTAATAGCCCATGAAACAATCCAGAATCGGCCAAAACTGCGAGTGTTGATGACCGGCACGTAAATGCACCCTGGGGTTCGTCAATGGTGGAAATCACTCCGGGGACCCAAAACGGTGATTAATAGCCCATGTAACGGTGATTAATAGCCCATGAAACAGGCCAGAATAGGCCAAAACTGCGAGTGTTGATGACCGGCATGTAAATGCACCCTGGGTTCGTCAATGGTGGAAATCACTCCGGGGATCCAAAACGGTGATTAATAGCCCATGTAACTATGATTAATAACCCATGAAACAGGCCAGAATCGGCCAAAATTGCGAGTGTTGATGACCGGCACGTAAATGCACCCTGGGGTTCGTCAATGGTGGAAATCACTCCGGGGACCCAAAACGATGATTAATAGCCCATAAAACAGGCCAGAATCGGCCAAAACTGCGAGTGTTGATGAACGGCACGTAAATGCACCCTAGGGTTCGTCAATGGAGGAAATCACTCTGGGGACCCAAAACGGTGATTAATAGCCCATGAAACAGGCCAGAATCGGCCAAAACTGCGAGTGTTGATGACCAGCACGTAAATGCACCCTGGGGTTCGTCAATGGTGGAAATCACTCCGGGGACCCAAAACGGTGATTAATAGCCCATGTAACGGTGATTAATAGCCCATGAAACAGGCCAGAATCGGCCAAAAGTGCGAGGACTGATGACCGTCACGTAAATGCACCCTGGGGTTCGTCAATTGTGGAAATCACTCCGGGGACCCAAAACGGTGATTAATAGCCCATGTAACGGTGATTAATAGCCCATGAAACAGGCCAGAATAGGCCAAAACTGCGAGTGTTGATGACCGGCATGTAAATGCAGCCTGGGTTCGTCAATGGTGGAAATCACTCCGGGGATCCAAAACGGTGATTAATAGCCCATGTAACTATGATTAATAACCCATGAAACAGGCCAGAATCGGCCAAAATTGCGAGTGTTGATGACCGGCACGTAAATGCACCCTGGGGTTCGTCAATGGTGGAAATCACTCCGGGGACCCAAAACGATGATTAATAGCCCATAAAACAGGCCAGAATCGGCCAAAACTGCGAGTGTTGATGAACGGCACGTAAATGCACCCTAGGGTTCGTCAATGGAGGAAATCACTCTGGGGACCCAAAACGGTGATTAATAGCCCATGAAACAGGCCAGAATCGGCCAAAACTGCGAGTGTTGATGACCGGCATGTAAATGCACCCTGGGTTCGTCAATGGTGGAAATCACTCCGGGGACCCAAAACGGTGATTAATAGCCCATGTAACGGTGATTAATAGCCCATGAAACAGGCCAGAATCGGCCAAAAGTGCGAGGACTGATGACCGTCACGTAAATGCACCCTGGGGTTCGTCAATTGTGAAAATCACTCCGGGGACCCAAAACGGTGATTAATAGCCCATGAAACAATCCAGAATCGGCCAAAACTGCGAGTGTTGATGACCGGCACGTAAATGCACCCTGGGGTTCGTCAATGGTGGAAATCACTCTGGGGACCCAAAACGGTGATTAATAGCCCATGTAACGGTGATTAATAGCCCATGAAACAGGCCAGAATCGGCCAAAACTGCGAGTGTTGATGACCGGCATGTAAATGCACCCTGGGTTCGTCAATGGTGGAAATCACTCCGGGGATCCAAAACGGTGATTAATACCCCATGTAACTATGATTAATAACCCATGAAACAGGCCAGAATCGGCCAAAATTGCGAGTGTTGATGACCGGCACGTAAATGCATCCTGGGGTTCGTCAATGGTGGAAATCACTCCGGGGACCCAAAACGGTGATTAATAGCCCATGTAACGGTGATTAATAGCCCATGAAACAGGCCAGAATCGGCCAAAACTGCGAGTGTTGATGACCGGCATGTAAATGCACCCTGGGTTCGTCAATGGTGGAAATCACTCCGGGGATCCAAAACGGTGATTAATAGCCCATGTAACTATGATTAATAACCCATGAAACAGGCCAGAATCGGCCAAAATTGCGAGTGTTGATGACCGGCACGTAAATGCACCCTGGGGTTCGTCAATGGTGGAAATCACTCCAGGGACCCAAAACGGTGATTAATAGCCAATGAAACAACCCAGAATCTGCCAAAACTGCGAGTGTTGATGACCGGCACGTAAATGCACCCTGGGGTTCGTCAATGGTGGAAATCACTCCAGGGACCCAAAACAGTGATTAATAGCCAATGAAACAACCCAGAATCTGCCAAAACTGCGAGTGTTGATAACCGGCACGTAAATGCACCCTGGGTTCTTCAATGATGGAAATCACTCTGGGGATCCAAAACGATGATTAATAGCCCATGTAACTGTGATTAATAGCCCATGAAACAGGCCAGAATCGGCCAAAATTGCGAGTTTTGATGACCGGCACGTAAATGCACCCTGGGGTTCGTTAATGGTGGAAATCACTCCGGGGACCCAAAACGGTGATTAATAGCCCATGAAACAGGCCAGAATCGGCCAAAACTGCGAGTGTTGATGACCGGCACGTAAATGCACCCTGGGGTTCGTCAATCGTAGAAATCACTCCGGGGACCCAAAACGGTGATTAATAGCCCATGTAACGGTGATTAATAGCCCATGAAATAGGCCAGAATCGGCCAAAAGTGCGAGGACTGATGACCGTCACGTAAATGCACCCTGGGTTCGTCAATTGTGAAAATCACTCCGAGGACCCAAAACGGTGATTAATAGCCCATGAAACAATCCAGAATCGGCCAAAACTGCGAGTGTTGATGACCGGCACGTAAATGCACCCTGGGGTTCGTCAATGGTGGAAATCACTCCGGGGACCCAAAACGGTGATTAATAGCCCATGTAACGGTGATTAATAGCCCATGAAACAGGCCAGAATCGGCCAAAAGTGCGAGGACTGATGACCGTCACGTAAATGCACCCTGGGGTTCGTCAATTGTGAAAATCACTCCGGGGACCCAAAACGGTAATTAATAGCCCATGAAACAATCCAGAATCGGCCAAAACTGCGAGTGTTGATGACCGGCACGTAAATGCACCCTGGGGTTCGTCAATGGTGGAAATCACTCCGGGGACCCAAAACGGTGATTAATAGCCCATGTAACGGTGATTAATAGCCCATGAAACAGGCCAGAATAGGCCAAAACTGCGAGTGTTGATGACCGGCATGTAAATGCACCCTGGGTTCGTCAATGGTGGAAATCACTCCGGGGATCCAAAACGGTGATTAATAGCCCATGTAACTATGATTAATAACCCATGAAACAGGCCAGAATCGGCCAAAATTGCGAGTGTTGATGACCGGCACGTAAATGCACCCTGGGGTTCGTCAATGGTGGAAATCACTCCGGGGACCCAAAACGATGATTAATAGCCCATAAAACAGGCCAGAATCGGCCAAAACTGCGAGTGTTGATGAACGGCACGTAAATGCACCCTAGGGTTCGTCAATGGAGGAAATCACTCTGGGGACCCAAAACGGTGATTAATAGCCCATGAAACAGGCCAGAATCGGCCAAAACTGCGAGTGTTGATGACCAGCACGTAAATGCACCCTGGGGTTCGTCAATGGTGGAAATCACTCCGGGGACCCAAAACGGTGATTAATAGCCCATGTAACGGTGATTAATAGCCCATGAAACAGGCCAGAATCGGCCAAAAGTGCGAGGACTGATGACCGTCACGTAAATGCACCCTGGGGTTCGTCAATTGTGGAAATCACTCCGGGGACCCAAAACGGTGATTAATAGCCCATGTAACGGTGATTAATAGCCCATGAAACAGGCCAGAATAGGCCAAAACTGCGAGTGTTGATGACCGGCATGTAAATGCAGCCTGGGTTCGTCAATGGTGGAAATCACTCCGGGGATCCAAAACGGTGATTAATAGCCCATGTAACTATGATTAATAACCCATGAAACAGGCCAGAATCGGCCAAAATTGCGAGTGTTGATGACCGGCACGTAAATGCACCCTGGGGTTCGTCAATGGTGGAAATCACTCCGGGGACCCAAAACGATGATTAATAGCCCATAAAACAGGCCAGAATCGGCCAAAACTGCGAGTGTTGATGAACGGCACGTAAATGCACCCTAGGGTTCGTCAATGGAGGAAATCACTCTGGGGACCCAAAACGGTGATTAATAGCCCATGAAACAGGCCAGAATCGGCCAAAACTGCGAGTGTTGATGACCGGCATGTAAATGCACCCTGGGTTCGTCAATGGTGGAAATCACTCCGGGGACCCAAAACGGTGATTAATAGCCCATGTAACGGTGATTAATAGCCCATGAAACAGGCCAGAATCGGCCAAAAGTGCGAGGACTGATGACCGTCACGTAAATGCACCCTGGGGTTCGTCAATTGTGAAAATCACTCCGGGGACCCAAAACGGTGATTAATAGCCCATGAAACAATCCAGAATCGGCCAAAACTGCGAGTGTTGATGACCGGCACGTAAATGCACCCTGGGGTTCGTCAATGGTGGAAATCACTCTGGGGACCCAAAACGGTGATTAATAGCCCATGTAACGGTGATTAATAGCCCATGAAACAGGCCAGAATCGGCCAAAACTGCGAGTGTTGATGACCGGCATGTAAATGCACCCTGGGTTCGTCAATGGTGGAAATCACTCCGGGGATCCAAAACGGTGATTAATACCCCATGTAACTATGATTAATAACCCATGAAACAGGCCAGAATCGGCCAAAATTGCGAGTGTTGATGACCGGCACGTAAATGCATCCTGGGGTTCGTCAATGGTGGAAATCACTCCGGGGACCCAAAACGGTGATTAATAGCCCATGTAACGGTGATTAATAGCCCATGAAACAGGCCAGAATCGGCCAAAACTGCGAGTGTTGATGACCGGCATGTAAATGCACCCTGGGTTCGTCAATGGTGGAAATCACTCCGGGGATCCAAAACGGTGATTAATAGCCCATGTAACTATGATTAATAACCCATGAAACAGGCCAGAATCGGCCAAAATTGCGAGTGTTGATGACCGGCACGTAAATGCACCCTGGGGTTCGTCAATGGTGGAAATCACTCCAGGGACCCAAAACGGTGATTAATAGCCAATGAAACAACCCAGAATCTGCCAAAACTGCGAGTGTTGATGACCGGCACGTAAATGCACCCTGGGGTTCGTCAATGGTGGAAATCACTCCAGGGACCCAAAACAGTGATTAATAGCCAATGAAACAACCCAGAATCTGCCAAAACTGCGAGTGTTGATAACCGGCACGTAAATGCACCCTGGGTTCTTCAATGATGGAAATCACTCTGGGGATCCAAAACGATGATTAATAGCCCATGTAACTGTGATTAATAGCCCATGAAACAGGCCAGAATCGGCCAAAATTGCGAGTTTTGATGACCGGCACGTAAATGCACCCTGGGGTTCGTTAATGGTGGAAATCACTCCGGGGACCCAAAACGGTGATTAATAGCCCATGAAACAGGCCAGAATCGGCCAAAACTGCGAGTGTTGATGACCGGCACGTAAATGCACCCTGGGGTTCGTCAATCGTAGAAATCACTCCGGGGACCCAAAACGGTGATTAATAGCCCATGTAACGGTGATTAATAGCCCATGAAATAGGCCAGAATCGGCCAAAAGTGCGAGGACTGATGACCGTCACGTAAATGCACCCTGGGTTCGTCAATTGTGAAAATCACTCCGAGGACCCAAAACGGTGATTAATAGCCCATGAAACAATCCAGAATCGGCCAAAACTGCGAGTGTTGATGACCGGCACGTAAATGCACCCTGGGGTTCGTCAATGGTGGAAATCACTCCGGGGACCCAAAACGGTGATTAATAGCCCATGTAACGGTGATTAATAGCCCATGAAACAGGCCAGAATCGGCCAAAAGTGCGAGGACTGATGACCGTCACGTAAATGCACCCTGGGGTTCGTCAATTGTGAAAATCACTCCGGGGACCCAAAACGGTGATTAATAGCCCATGAAACAATCCAGAATCGGCCAAAACTGCGAGTGTTGATGACCGGCACGTAAATGCACCCTGGGGTTCGTCAATGGTGGAAATCACTCCGGGGACCCAAAACGGTGATTAATAGCCCATCAAACAACCCAGAATCGGCCAAAACTGCGAGGACTGATGACCGTCACGTAAATGCACCCTGGGGTTCGTCAATGGTGGAAATCACTCCGGGGACCCAAAACGGTAATTAATAGCCCATGAAACAACCCAGAATCGGCCAAAACTGTGAGTGTTGATGACCGGCACGTAAATGCACCCTGGGGTTCGTCAATGGTGGAAATCACTCCGGGGACCCAAAACGGTGATTAATAGCCCATGTAACGGTGATTAATAGCCCATGAAACAGGCCAGAATCGGCCAAAAGTGCGAGGACTGATGACCGTCACGTAAATGCACCCTGGGGTTCGTCAATTGTGAAAATCACTCCGAGGACCCAAAACGGTGATTAATAGCCCATGAAACAATCCAGAATCGGCCAAAATTGCGAGTTTTGATGACCGGCACGTAAATGCACCCTGGGGTTCGTTAATGGTGGAAATCACTCCGGGGACCCAAAACGGTGATTAATAGCCCATGAAACAGGCCAGAATCGGCCAAAACTGCGAGTGTTGATGACCGGCACGTAAATGCACCCTGGGGTTCGTCAATCGTAGAAATCACTCCGGGGACCCAAAACGGTGATTAATAGCCCATGTAACGGTGATTAATAGCCCATGAAATAGGCCAGAATCGGCCAAAAGTGCGAGGACTGATGACCGTCACGTAAATGCACCCTGGGGTTCGTCAATTGTGAAAATCACTCCGGGGACCCAAAACGGTGATTAATAGCCCATGAAACAATCCAGAATCGGCCAAAACTGCGAGTGTTGATGACCGGCACGTAAATGCACCCTGGGGTTCGTCAATGGTGGAAATCACTCCGGGGACCCAAAACGGTGATTAATAGCCCATGTAACGGTGATTAATAGCCCATGAAACAGGCCAGAATCGGCCAAAAGTGCGAGGACTGATGACCGTCACGTAAATGCACCATGGGGTTCGTCAATTGTGGAAATCACTCCGGGGACCCAAAACGGTGATTAGTAGCCCATGAAACAACCCAGAATCTGCCAAAACTGCGAGTGTTGATAACCGGCACGTAAATGCACCCTGGGGTTCGTCAATTGTGAAAATCACTCCGGGGACCCAAAACGGTGATTAATAGCCCATGAAACAATCCAGAATCGGCCAAAACTGCGAGTGTTGATGACCGGCACGTAAATGCACCCTGGGGTTCGTCAATGGTGGAAATCACTCCGGGGACCCAAAACGGTGATTAATAGCCCATGTAACGGTGATTAATAGCCCATGAAACAGGCCAGAATAGGCCAAAACTGCGAGTGTTGATGACCGGCATGTAAATGCACCCTGGGTTCGTCAATGGTGGAAATCACTCCGGGGATCCAAAACGGTGATTAATAGCCCATGTAACTATGATTAATAACCCATGAAACAGGCCAGAATCGGCCAAAATTGCGAGTGTTGATGACCGGCACGTAAATGCACCCTGGGGTTCGTCAATGGTGGAAATCACTCCGGGGACCCAAAACGATGATTAATAGCCCATAAAACAGGCCAGAATCGGCCAAAACTGCGAGTGTTGATGAACGGCACGTAAATGCACCCTAGGGTTCGTCAATGGAGGAAATCACTCTGGGGACCCAAAACGGTGATTAATAGCCCATGAAACAGGCCAGAATCGGCCAAAACTGCGAGTGTTGATGACCAGCACGTAAATGCACCCTGGGGTTCGTCAATGGTGGAAATCACTCCGGGGACCCAAAACGGTGATTAATAGCCCATGTAACGGTGATTAATAGCCCATGAAACAGGCCAGAATCGGCCAAAAGTGCGAGGACTGATGACCGTCACGTAAATGCACCCTGGGGTTCGTCAATTGTGAAAATCACTCCGGGGACCCAAAACGGTAATTAATAGCCCATGAAACAATCCAGAATCGGCCAAAACTGCGAGTGTTGATGACCGGCACGTAAATGCACCCTGGGGTTCGTCAATGGTGGAAATCACTCCGGGGACCCAAAACGGTGATTAATAGCCCATGTAACGGTGATTAATAGCCCATGAAACAGGCCAGAATAGGCCAAAACTGCGAGTGTTGATGACCGGCATGTAAATGCACCCTGGGTTCGTCAATGGTGGAAATCACTCCGGGGATCCAAAACGGTGATTAATAGCCCATGTAACTATGATTAATAACCCATGAAACAGGCCAGAATCGGCCAAAATTGCGAGTGTTGATGACCGGCACGTAAATGCACCCTGGGGTTCGTCAATGGTGGAAATCACTCCGGGGACCCAAAACGATGATTAATAGCCCATAAAACAGGCCAGAATCGGCCAAAACTGCGAGTGTTGATGAACGGCACGTAAATGCACCCTAGGGTTCGTCAATGGAGGAAATCACTCTGGGGACCCAAAACGGTGATTAATAGCCCATGAAACAGGCCAGAATCGGCCAAAAGTGCGAGGACTGATGACCGTCACGTAAATGCACCCTGGGGTTCGTCAATTGTGAAAATCACTCCGGGGACCCAAAACGGTGATTAATAGCCCATGAAACAATCCAGAATCGGCCAAAACTGCGAGTGTTGATGACCGGCACGTAAATGCACCCTGGGGTTCGTCAATGGTGGAAATCACTCCGGGGACCCAAAACGGTGATTAATAGCCCATCAAACAACCCAGAATCGGCCAAAACTGCGAGGACTGATGACCGTCACGTAAATGCACCCTGGGGTTCGTCAATGGTGGAAATCACTCCGGGGACCCAAAACGGTAATTAATAGCCCATGAAACAACCCAGAATCGGCCAAAACTGTGAGTGTTGATGACCGGCACGTAAATGCACCCTGGGGTTCGTCAATGGTGGAAATCACTCCGGGGACCCAAAACGGTGATTAATAGCCCATGTAACGGTGATTAATAGCCCATGAAACAGGCCAGAATCGGCCAAAAGTGCGAGGACTGATGACCGTCACGTAAATGCACCCTGGGGTTCGTCAATTGTGAAAATCACTCCGAGGACCCAAAACGGTGATTAATAGCCCATGAAACAATCCAGAATCGGCCAAAATTGCGAGTTTTGATGACCGGCACGTAAATGCACCCTGGGGTTCGTTAATGGTGGAAATCACTCCGGGGACCCAAAACGGTGATTAATAGCCCATGAAACAGGCCAGAATCGGCCAAAACTGCGAGTGTTGATGACCGGCACGTAAATGCACCCTGGGGTTCGTCAATCGTAGAAATCACTCCGGGGACCCAAAACGGTGATTAATAGCCCATGTAACGGTGATTAATAGCCCATGAAATAGGCCAGAATCGGCCAAAAGTGCGAGGACTGATGACCGTCACGTAAATGCACCCTGGGGTTCGTCAATTGTGAAAATCACTCCGGGGACCCAAAACGGTGATTAATAGCCCATGAAACAATCCAGAATCGGCCAAAACTGCGAGTGTTGATGACCGGCACGTAAATGCACCCTGGGGTTCGTCAATGGTGGAAATCACTCCGGGGACCCAAAACGGTGATTAATAGCCCATGTAACGGTGATTAATAGCCCATGAAACAGGCCAGAATCGGCCAAAAGTGCGAGGACTGATGACCGTCACGTAAATGCACCATGGGGTTCGTCAATTGTGGAAATCACTCCGGGGACCCAAAACGGTGATTAGTAGCCCATGAAACAACCCAGAATCTGCCAAAACTGCGAGTGTTGATAACCGGCACGTAAATGCACCCTGGGGTTCGTCAATTGTGAAAATCACTCCGGGGACCCAAAACGGTGATTAATAGCCCATGAAACAATCCAGAATCGGCCAAAACTGCGAGTGTTGATGACCGGCACGTAAATGCACCCTGGGGTTCGTCAATGGTGGAAATCACTCCGGGGACCCAAAACGGTGATTAATAGCCCATGTAACGGTGATTAATAGCCCATGAAACAGGCCAGAATAGGCCAAAACTGCGAGTGTTGATGACCGGCATGTAAATGCACCCTGGGTTCGTCAATGGTGGAAATCACTCCGGGGATCCAAAACGGTGATTAATAGCCCATGTAACTATGATTAATAACCCATGAAACAGGCCAGAATCGGCCAAAATTGCGAGTGTTGATGACCGGCACGTAAATGCACCCTGGGGTTCGTCAATGGTGGAAATCACTCCGGGGACCCAAAACGATGATTAATAGCCCATAAAACAGGCCAGAATCGGCCAAAACTGCGAGTGTTGATGAACGGCACGTAAATGCACCCTAGGGTTCGTCAATGGAGGAAATCACTCTGGGGACCCAAAACGGTGATTAATAGCCCATGAAACAGGCCAGAATCGGCCAAAACTGCGAGTGTTGATGACCAGCACGTAAATGCACCCTGGGGTTCGTCAATGGTGGAAATCACTCCGGGGACCCAAAACGGTGATTAATAGCCCATGTAACGGTGATTAATAGCCCATGAAACAGGCCAGAATCGGCCAAAAGTGCGAGGACTGATGACCGTCACGTAAATGCACCCTGGGGTTCGTCAATTGTGAAAATCACTCCGGGGACCCAAAACGGTAATTAATAGCCCATGAAACAATCCAGAATCGGCCAAAACTGCGAGTGTTGATGACCGGCACGTAAATGCACCCTGGGGTTCGTCAATGGTGGAAATCACTCCGGGGACCCAAAACGGTGATTAATAGCCCATGTAACGGTGATTAATAGCCCATGAAACAGGCCAGAATAGGCCAAAACTGCGAGTGTTGATGACCGGCATGTAAATGCACCCTGGGTTCGTCAATGGTGGAAATCACTCCGGGGATCCAAAACGGTGATTAATAGCCCATGTAACTATGATTAATAACCCATGAAACAGGCCAGAATCGGCCAAAATTGCGAGTGTTGATGACCGGCACGTAAATGCACCCTGGGGTTCGTCAATGGTGGAAATCACTCCGGGGACCCAAAACGATGATTAATAGCCCATAAAACAGGCCAGAATCGGCCAAAACTGCGAGTGTTGATGAACGGCACGTAAATGCACCCTAGGGTTCGTCAATGGAGGAAATCACTCTGGGGACCCAAAACGGTGATTAATAGCCCATGAAACAGGCCAGAATCGGCCAAAAGTGCGAGGACTGATGACCGTCACGTAAATGCACCCTGGGGTTCGTCAATTGTGAAAATCACTCCGGGGACCCAAAACGGTGATTAATAGCCCATGAAACAATCCAGAATCGGCCAAAACTGCGAGTGTTGATGACCGGCACGTAAATGCACCCTGGGGTGCGTCAATGGTGGAAATCACTCCGGGGACCCAAAACGGTGATTAATAGCCCATCAAACAACCCAGAATCGGCCAAAACTGCGAGGACTGATGACCGTCACGTAAATGCACCCTGGGGTTCGTCAATGGTGGAAATCACTCCGGGGACCCAAAACGGTAATTAATAGCCCATGAAACAACCCAGAATCGGCCAAAACTGTGAGTGTTGATGACCGGCACGTAAATGCACCCTGGGGTTCGTCAATGGTGGAAATCACTCCGGGGACCCAAAACGGTGATTAATAGCCCATGTAACGGTGATTAATAGCCCATGAAACAGGCCAGAATCGGCCAAAAGTGCGAGGACTGATGACCGTCACGTAAATGCACCCTGGGGTTCGTCAATTGTGAAAATCACTCCGAGGACCCAAAACGGTGATTAATAGCCCATGAAACAATCCAGAATCGGCCAAAATTGCGAGTTTTGATGACCGGCACGTAAATGCACCCTGGGGTTCGTTAATGGTGGAAATCACTCCGGGGACCCAAAACGGTGATTAATAGCCCATGAAACAGGCCAGAATCGGCCAAAACTGCGAGTGTTGATGACCGGCACGTAAATGCACCCTGGGGTTCGTCAATCGTAGAAATCACTCCGGGGACCCAAAACGGTGATTAATAGCCCATGTAACGGTGATTAATAGCCCATGAAATAGGCCAGAATCGGCCAAAAGTGCGAGGACTGATGACCGTCACGTAAATGCACCCTGGGGTTCGTCAATTGTGAAAATCACTCCGGGGACCCAAAACGGTGATTAATAGCCCATGAAACAATCCAGAATCGGCCAAAACTGCGAGTGTTGATGACCGGCACGTAAATGCACCCTGGGGTTCGTCAATGGTGGAAATCACTCCGGGGACCCAAAACGGTGATTAATAGCCCATGTAACGGTGATTAATAGCCCATGAAACAGGCCAGAATCGGCCAAAAGTGCGAGGACTGATGACCGTCACGTAAATGCACCATGGGGTTCGTCAATTGTGGAAATCACTCCGGGGACCCAAAACGGTGATTAGTAGCCCATGAAACAACCCAGAATCTGCCAAAACTGCGAGTGTTGATAACCGGCACGTAAATGCACCCTGGGGTTCGTCAATTGTGAAAATCACTCCGGGGACCCAAAACGGTGATTAATAGCCCATGAAACAATCCAGAATCGGCCAAAACTGCGAGTGTTGATGACCGGCACGTAAATGCACCCTGGGGTTCGTCAATGGTGGAAATCACTCCGGGGACCCAAAACGGTGATTAATAGCCCATGTAACGGTGATTAATAGCCCATGAAACAGGCCAGAATAGGCCAAAACTGCGAGTGTTGATGACCGGCATGTAAATGCACCCTGGGTTCGTCAATGGTGGAAATCACTCCGGGGATCCAAAACGGTGATTAATAGCCCATGTAACTATGATTAATAACCCATGAAACAGGCCAGAATCGGCCAAAATTGCGAGTGTTGATGACCGGCACGTAAATGCACCCTGGGGTTCGTCAATGGTGGAAATCACTCCGGGGACCCAAAACGATGATTAATAGCCCATAAAACAGGCCAGAATCGGCCAAAACTGCGAGTGTTGATGAACGGCACGTAAATGCACCCTAGGGTTCGTCAATGGAGGAAATCACTCTGGGGACCCAAAACGGTGATTAATAGCCCATGAAACAGGCCAGAATCGGCCAAAACTGCGAGTGTTGATGACCAGCACGTAAATGCACCCTGGGGTTCGTCAATGGTGGAAATCACTCCGGGGACCCAAAACGGTGATTAATAGCCCATGTAACGGTGATTAATAGCCCATGAAACAGGCCAGAATCGGCCAAAAGTGCGAGGACTGATGACCGTCACGTAAATGCACCCTGGGGTTCGTCAATTGTGAAAATCACTCCGGGGACCCAAAACGGTAATTAATAGCCCATGAAACAATCCAGAATCGGCCAAAACTGCGAGTGTTGATGACCGGCACGTAAATGCACCCTGGGGTTCGTCAATGGTGGAAATCACTCCGGGGACCCAAAACGGTGATTAATAGCCCATGTAACGGTGATTAATAGCCCATGAAACAGGCCAGAATAGGCCAAAACTGCGAGTGTTGATGACCGGCATGTAAATGCACCCTGGGTTCGTCAATGGTGGAAATCACTCCGGGGATCCAAAACGGTGATTAATAGCCCATGTAACTATGATTAATAACCCATGAAACAGGCCAGAATCGGCCAAAATTGCGAGTGTTGATGACCGGCACGTAAATGCACCCTGGGGTTCGTCAATGGTGGAAATCACTCCGGGGACCCAAAACGATGATTAATAGCCCATAAAACAGGCCAGAATCGGCCAAAACTGCGAGTGTTGATGAACGGCACGTAAATGCACCCTAGGGTTCGTCAATGGAGGAAATCACTCTGGGGACCCAAAACGGTGATTAATAGCCCATGAAACAGGCCAGAATCGGCCAAAAGTGCGAGGACTGATGACCGTCACGTAAATGCACCCTGGGGTTCGTCAATTGTGAAAATCACTCCGGGGACCCAAAACGGTGATTAATAGCCCATGAAACAATCCAGAATCGGCCAAAACTGCGAGTGTTGATGACCGGCACGTAAATGCACCCTGGGGTTCGTCAATGGTGGAAATCACTCCGGGGACCCAAAACGGTGATTAATAGCCCATCAAACAACCCAGAATCGGCCAAAACTGCGAGGACTGATGACCGTCACGTAAATGCACCCTGGGGTTCGTCAATGGTGGAAATCACTCCGGGGACCCAAAACGGTAATTAATAGCCCATGAAACAACCCAGAATCGGCCAAAACTGTGAGTGTTGATGACCGGCACGTAAATGCACCCTGGGGTTCGTCAATGGTGGAAATCACTCCGGGGACCCAAAACGGTGATTAATAGCCCATGTAACGGTGATTAATAGCCCATGAAACAGGCCAGAATCGGCCAAAAGTGCGAGGACTGATGACCGTCACGTAAATGCACCCTGGGGTTCGTCAATTGTGAAAATCACTCCGAGGACCCAAAACGGTGATTAATAGCCCATGAAACAATCCAGAATCGGCCAAAATTGCGAGTTTTGATGACCGGCACGTAAATGCACCCTGGGGTTCGTTAATGGTGGAAATCACTCCGGGGACCCAAAACGGTGATTAATAGCCCATGAAACAGGCCAGAATCGGCCAAAACTGCGAGTGTTGATGACCGGCACGTAAATGCACCCTGGGGTTCGTCAATCGTAGAAATCACTCCGGGGACCCAAAACGGTGATTAATAGCCCATGTAACGGTGATTAATAGCCCATGAAATAGGCCAGAATCGGCCAAAAGTGCGAGGACTGATGACCGTCACGTAAATGCACCCTGGGGTTCGTCAATTGTGAAAATCACTCCGGGGACCCAAAACGGTGATTAATAGCCCATGAAACAATCCAGAATCGGCCAAAACTGCGAGTGTTGATGACCGGCACGTAAATGCACCCTGGGGTTCGTCAATGGTGGAAATCACTCCGGGGACCCAAAACGGTGATTAATAGCCCATGTAACGGTGATTAATAGCCCATGAAACAGGCCAGAATCGGCCAAAAGTGCGAGGACTGATGACCGTCACGTAAATGCACCATGGGGTTCGTCAATTGTGGAAATCACTCCGGGGACCCAAAACGGTGATTAGTAGCCCATGAAACAACCCAGAATCTGCCAAAACTGCGAGTGTTGATAACCGGCACGTAAATGCACCCTGGGGTTCGTCAATTGTGAAAATCACTCCGGGGACCCAAAACGGTGATTAATAGCCCATGAAACAATCCAGAATCGGCCAAAACTGCGAGTGTTGATGACCGGCACGTAAATGCACCCTGGGGTTCGTCAATGGTGGAAATCACTCCGGGGACCCAAAACGGTGATTAATAGCCCATGTAACGGTGATTAATAGCCCATGAAACAGGCCAGAATAGGCCAAAACTGCGAGTGTTGATGACCGGCATGTAAATGCACCCTGGGTTCGTCAATGGTGGAAATCACTCCGGGGATCCAAAACGGTGATTAATAGCCCATGTAACTATGATTAATAACCCATGAAACAGGCCAGAATCGGCCAAAATTGCGAGTGTTGATGACCGGCACGTAAATGCACCCTGGGGTTCGTCAATGGTGGAAATCACTCCGGGGACCCAAAACGATGATTAATAGCCCATAAAACAGGCCAGAATCGGCCAAAACTGCGAGTGTTGATGAACGGCACGTAAATGCACCCTAGGGTTCGTCAATGGAGGAAATCACTCTGGGGACCCAAAACGGTGATTAATAGCCCATGAAACAGGCCAGAATCGGCCAAAACTGCGAGTGTTGATGACCAGCACGTAAATGCACCCTGGGGTTCGTCAATGGTGGAAATCACTCCGGGGACCCAAAACGGTGATTAATAGCCCATGTAACGGTGATTAATAGCCCATGAAACAGGCCAGAATCGGCCAAAAGTGCGAGGACTGATGACCGTCACGTAAATGCACCCTGGGGTTCGTCAATTGTGAAAATCACTCCGGGGACCCAAAACGGTAATTAATAGCCCATGAAACAATCCAGAATCGGCCAAAACTGCGAGTGTTGATGACCGGCACGTAAATGCACCCTGGGGTTCGTCAATGGTGGAAATCACTCCGGGGACCCAAAACGGTGATTAATAGCCCATGTAACGGTGATTAATAGCCCATGAAACAGGCCAGAATAGGCCAAAACTGCGAGTGTTGATGACCGGCATGTAAATGCACCCTGGGTTCGTCAATGGTGGAAATCACTCCGGGGATCCAAAACGGTGATTAATAGCCCATGTAACTATGATTAATAACCCATGAAACAGGCCAGAATCGGCCAAAATTGCGAGTGTTGATGACCGGCACGTAAATGCACCCTGGGGTTCGTCAATGGTGGAAATCACTCCGGGGACCCAAAACGATGATTAATAGCCCATAAAACAGGCCAGAATCGGCCAAAACTGCGAGTGTTGATGAACGGCACGTAAATGCACCCTAGGGTTCGTCAATGGAGGAAATCACTCTGGGGACCCAAAACGGTGATTAATAGCCCATGAAACAGGCCAGAATCGGCCAAAAGTGCGAGGACTGATGACCGTCACGTAAATGCACCCTGGGGTTCGTCAATTGTGAAAATCACTCCGGGGACCCAAAACGGTGATTAATAGCCCATGAAACAATCCAGAATCGGCCAAAACTGCGAGTGTTGATGACCGGCACGTAAATGCACCCTGGGGTTCGTCAATGGTGGAAATCACTCCGGGGACCCAAAACGGTGATTAATAGCCCATCAAACAACCCAGAATCGGCCAAAACTGCGAGGACTGATGACCGTCACGTAAATGCACCCTGGGGTTCGTCAATGGTGGAAATCACTCCGGGGACCCAAAACGGTAATTAATAGCCCATGAAACAACCCAGAATCGGCCAAAACTGTGAGTGTTGATGACCGGCACGTAAATGCACCCTGGGGTTCGTCAATGGTGGAAATCACTCCGGGGACCCAAAACGGTGATTAATAGCCCATGTAACGGTGATTAATAGCCCATGAAACAGGCCAGAATCGGCCAAAAGTGCGAGGACTGATGACCGTCACGTAAATGCACCCTGGGGTTCGTCAATTGTGAAAATCACTCCGAGGACCCAAAACGGTGATTAATAGCCCATGAAACAATCCAGAATCGGCCAAAATTGCGAGTTTTGATGACCGGCACGTAAATGCACCCTGGGGTTCGTTAATGGTGGAAATCACTCCGGGGACCCAAAACGGTGATTAATAGCCCATGAAACAGGCCAGAATCGGCCAAAACTGCGAGTGTTGATGACCGGCACGTAAATGCACCCTGGGGTTCGTCAATCGTAGAAATCACTCCGGGGACCCAAAACGGTGATTAATAGCCCATGTAACGGTGATTAATAGCCCATGAAATAGGCCAGAATCGGCCAAAAGTGCGAGGACTGATGACCGTCACGTAAATGCACCCTGGGGTTCGTCAATTGTGAAAATCACTCCGGGGACCCAAAACGGTGATTAATAGCCCATGAAACAATCCAGAATCGGCCAAAACTGCGAGTGTTGATGACCGGCACGTAAATGCACCCTGGGGTTCGTCAATGGTGGAAATCACTCCGGGGACCCAAAACGGTGATTAATAGCCCATGTAACGGTGATTAATAGCCCATGAAACAGGCCAGAATCGGCCAAAAGTGCGAGGACTGATGACCGTCACGTAAATGCACCATGGGGTTCGTCAATTGTGGAAATCACTCCGGGGACCCAAAACGGTGATTAGTAGCCCATGAAACAACCCAGAATCTGCCAAAACTGCGAGTGTTGATAACCGGCACGTAAATGCACCCTGGGGTTCGTCAATTGTGAAAATCACTCCGGGGACCCAAAACGGTGATTAATAGCCCATGAAACAATCCAGAATCGGCCAAAACTGCGAGTGTTGATGACCGGCACGTAAATGCACCCTGGGGTTCGTCAATGGTGGAAATCACTCCGGGGACCCAAAACGGTGATTAATAGCCCATGTAACGGTGATTAATAGCCCATGAAACAGGCCAGAATAGGCCAAAACTGCGAGTGTTGATGACCGGCATGTAAATGCACCCTGGGTTCGTCAATGGTGGAAATCACTCCGGGGATCCAAAACGGTGATTAATAGCCCATGTAACTATGATTAATAACCCATGAAACAGGCCAGAATCGGCCAAAATTGCGAGTGTTGATGACCGGCACGTAAATGCACCCTGGGGTTCGTCAATGGTGGAAATCACTCCGGGGACCCAAAACGATGATTAATAGCCCATAAAACAGGCCAGAATCGGCCAAAACTGCGAGTGTTGATGAACGGCACGTAAATGCACCCTAGGGTTCGTCAATGGAGGAAATCACTCTGGGGACCCAAAACGGTGATTAATAGCCCATGAAACAGGCCAGAATCGGCCAAAACTGCGAGTGTTGATGACCAGCACGTAAATGCACCCTGGGGTTCGTCAATGGTGGAAATCACTCCGGGGACCCAAAACGGTGATTAATAGCCCATGTAACGGTGATTAATAGCCCATGAAACAGGCCAGAATCGGCCAAAAGTGCGAGGACTGATGACCGTCACGTAAATGCACCCTGGGGTTCGTCAATTGTGAAAATCACTCCGGGGACCCAAAACGGTAATTAATAGCCCATGAAACAATCCAGAATCGGCCAAAACTGCGAGTGTTGATGACCGGCACGTAAATGCACCCTGGGGTTCGTCAATGGTGGAAATCACTCCGGGGACCCAAAACGGTGATTAATAGCCCATGTAACGGTGATTAATAGCCCATGAAACAGGCCAGAATAGGCCAAAACTGCGAGTGTTGATGACCGGCATGTAAATGCACCCTGGGTTCGTCAATGGTGGAAATCACTCCGGGGATCCAAAACGGTGATTAATAGCCCATGTAACTATGATTAATAACCCATGAAACAGGCCAGAATCGGCCAAAATTGCGAGTGTTGATGACCGGCACGTAAATGCACCCTGGGGTTCGTCAATGGTGGAAATCACTCCGGGGACCCAAAACGATGATTAATAGCACATAAAACAGGCCAGAATCGGCCAAAACTGCGAGTGTTGATGAACGGCACGTAAATGCACCCTAGGGTTCGTCAATGGAGGAAATCACTCTGGGGACCCAAAACGGTGATTAATAGCCCATGAAACAGGCCAGAATCGGCCAAAACTGCGAGTGTTGATGACCAGCACGTAAATGCACCCTGGGGTTCGTCAATGGTGGAAATCACTCCGGGGACCCAAAACGGTGATTAATAGCCCATGTAACGGTGATTAATAGCCCATGAAACAGGCCAGAATCGGCCAAAAGTGCGAGGACTGATGACCGTCACGTAAATGCACCCTGGGGTTCGTCAATTGTGGAAATCACTCCGGGGACCCAAAACGGTGATTAATAGCCCATGTAACGGTGATTAATAGCCCATGAAACAGGCCAGAATAGGCCAAAACTGCGAGTGTTGATGACCGGCATGTAAATGCAGCCTGGGTTCGTCAATGGTGGAAATCACTCCGGGGATCCAAAACGGTGATTAATAGCCCATGTAACTATGATTAATAACCCATGAAACAGGCCAGAATCGGCCAAAATTGCGAGTGTTGATGACCGGCACGTAAATGCACCCTGGGGTTCGTCAATGGTGGAAATCACTCCGGGGACCCAAAACGATGATTAATAGCCCATAAAACAGGCCAGAATCGGCCAAAACTGCGAGTGTTGATGAACGGCACGTAAATGCACCCTAGGGTTCGTCAATGGAGGAAATCACTCTGGGGACCCAAAACGGTGATTAATAGCCCATGAAACAGGCCAGAATCGGCCAAAACTGCGAGTGTTGATGACCGGCATGTAAATGCACCCTGGGTTCGTCAATGGTGGAAATCACTCCGGGGACCCAAAACGGTGATTAATAGCCCATGTAACGGTGATTAATAGCCCATGAAACAGGCCAGAATCGGCCAAAAGTGCGAGGACTGATGACCGTCACGTAAATGCACCCTGGGGTTCGTCAATTGTGGAAATCACTCCGGGGACCCAAAACGGTGATTAATAGCCCATGAAACAACCCAGAATCGGCCAAAACTGTGAGTGTTGATGACCGGCACGTAAATGCACCCTGGGGTTCGTCAATGGTGGAAATCACTCCGGGGACCCAAAACGGTGATTAATAGCCCATGTAACGGTGATTAATAGCCCATGAAACAGGCCAGAATCGGCCAAAAGTGCGAGGGCTGATGACCGTCACGTAAATGCACCATGGGGTTCGTCAATTGTGGAAATCACTCCGGGGACCCAAAACGGTGATTAATAGCCCATGAAACAACCCAGAATCTGCCAAAACTGCGAGTGTTGATAACCGGCACGTAAATGCACCCTGGGGTTCGTCAATTGTGAAAATCACTCCGGGGACCCAAAACGGTGATTAATAGCCCATGAAACAATCCAGAATCGGCCAAAACTGCGAGTGTTGATGACCGGCACGTAAATGCACCCTGGGGTTCGTCAATGGTGGAAATCACTCCGGGGACCCAAAACGGTGATTAATAGCCCATGTAACGGTGATTAATAGCCCATGAAACAGGCCAGAATAGGCCAAAACTGCGAGTGTTGATGACCGGCATGTAAATGCACCCTGGGTTCGTCAATGGTGGAAATCACTCCGGGGATCCAAAACGGTGATTAATAGCCCATGTAACTATGATTAATAACCCATGAAACAGGCCAGAATCGGCCAAAATTGCGAGTGTTGATGACCGGCACGTAAATGCACCCTGGGGTTCGTCAATGGTGGAAATCACTCCGGGGACCCAAAACGATGATTAATAGCCCATAAAACAGGCCAGAATCGGCCAAAACTGCGAGTGTTGATGAACGGCACGTAAATGCACCCTAGGGTTCGTCAATGGAGGAAATCACTCTGGGGACCCAAAACGGTGATTAATAGCCCATGAAACAGGCCAGAATCGGCCAAAACTGCGAGTGTTGATGACCAGCACGTAAATGCACCCTGGGGTTCGTCAATGGTGGAAATCACTCCGGGGACCCAAAACGGTGATTAATAGCCCATGTAACGGTGATTAATAGCCCATGAAACAGGCCAGAATCGGCCAAAAGTGCGAGGACTGATGACCGTCACGTAAATGCACCCTGGGGTTCGTCAATTGTGAAAATCACTCCGGGGACCCAAAACGGTAATTAATAGCCCATGAAACAATCCAGAATCGGCCAAAACTGCGAGTGTTGATGACCGGCACGTAAATGCACCCTGGGGTTCGTCAATGGTGGAAATCACTCCGGGGACCCAAAACGGTGATTAATAGCCCATGTAACGGTGATTAATAGCCCATGAAACAGGCCAGAATAGGCCAAAACTGCGAGTGTTGATGACCGGCATGTAAATGCACCCTGGGTTCGTCAATGGTGGAAATCACTCCGGGGATCCAAAACGGTGATTAATAGCCCATGTAACTATGATTAATAACCCATGAAACAGGCCAGAATCGGCCAAAATTGCGAGTGTTGATGACCGGCACGTAAATGCACCCTGGGGTTCGTCAATGGTGGAAATCACTCCGGGGACCCAAAACGATGATTAATAGCACATAAAACAGGCCAGAATCGGCCAAAACTGCGAGTGTTGATGAACGGCACGTAAATGCACCCTAGGGTTCGTCAATGGAGGAAATCACTCTGGGGACCCAAAACGGTGATTAATAGCCCATGAAACAGGCCAGAATCGGCCAAAACTGCGAGTGTTGATGACCAGCACGTAAATGCACCCTGGGGTTCGTCAATGGTGGAAATCACTCCGGGGACCCAAAACGGTGATTAATAGCCCATGTAACGGTGATTAATAGCCCATGAAACAGGCCAGAATCGGCCAAAAGTGCGAGGACTGATGACCGTCACGTAAATGCACCCTGGGGTTCGTCAATTGTGGAAATCACTCCGGGGACCCAAAACGGTGATTAATAGCCCATGTAACGGTGATTAATAGCCCATGAAACAGGCCAGAATAGGCCAAAACTGCGAGTGTTGATGACCGGCATGTAAATGCAGCCTGGGTTCGTCAATGGTGGAAATCACTCCGGGGATCCAAAACGGTGATTAATAGCCCATGTAACTATGATTAATAACCCATGAAACAGGCCAGAATCGGCCAAAATTGCGAGTGTTGATGACCGGCACGTAAATGCACCCTGGGGTTCGTCAATGGTGGAAATCACTCCGGGGACCCAAAACGATGATTAATAGCCCATAAAACAGGCCAGAATCGGCCAAAACTGCGAGTGTTGATGAACGGCACGTAAATGCACCCTAGGGTTCGTCAATGGAGGAAATCACTCTGGGGACCCAAAACGGTGATTAATAGCCCATGAAACAGGCCAGAATCGGCCAAAACTGCGAGTGTTGATGACCGGCATGTAAATGCACCCTGGGTTCGTCAATGGTGGAAATCACTCCGGGGACCCAAAACGGTGATTAATAGCCCATGTAACGGTGATTAATAGCCCATGAAACAGGCCAGAATCGGCCAAAAGTGCGAGGACTGATGACCGTCACGTAAATGCACCCTGGGGTTCGTCAATTGTGGAAATCACTCCGGGGACCCAAAACGGTGATTAATAGCCCATGAAACAACCCAGAATCGGCCAAAACTGTGAGTGTTGATGACCGGCACGTAAATGCACCCTGGGGTTCGTCAATGGTGGAAATCACTCCGGGGACCCAAAACGGTGATTAATAGCCCATGTAACGGTGATTAATAGCCCATGAAACAGGCCAGAATCGGCCAAAAGTGCGAGGGCTGATGACCGTCACGTAAATGCACCATGGGGTTCGTCAATTGTGGAAATCACTCCGGGGACCCAAAACGGTGATTAATAGCCCATGAAACAACCCAGAATCTGCCAAAACTGCGAGTGTTGATAACCGGCACGTAAATGCACCCTGGGGTTCGTCAATTGTGAAAATCACTCCGGGGACCCAAAACGGTGATTAATAGCCCATGAAACAATCCAGAATCGGCCAAAACTGCGAGTGTTGATGACCGGCACGTAAATGCACCCTGGGGTTCGTCAATGGTGGAAATCACTCCGGGGACCCAAAACGGTGATTAATAGCCCATGTAACGGTGATTAATAGCCCATGAAACAGGCCAGAATAGGCCAAAACTGCGAGTGTTGATGACCGGCATGTAAATGCACCCTGGGTTCGTCAATGGTGGAAATCACTCCGGGGATCCAAAACGGTGATTAATAGCCCATGTAACTATGATTAATAACCCATGAAACAGGCCAGAATCGGCCAAAATTGCGAGTGTTGATGACCGGCACGTAAATGCACCCTGGGGTTCGTCAATGGTGGAAATCACTCCGGGGACCCAAAACGATGATTAATAGCCCATAAAACAGGCCAGAATCGGCCAAAACTGCGAGTGTTGATGAACGGCACGTAAATGCACCCTAGGGTTCGTCAATGGAGGAAATCACTCTGGGGACCCAAAACGGTGATTAATAGCCCATGAAACAGGCCAGAATCGGCCAAAACTGCGAGTGTTGATGACCAGCACGTAAATGCACCCTGGGGTTCGTCAATGGTGGAAATCACTCCGGGGACCCAAAACGGTGATTAATAGCCCATGTAACGGTGATTAATAGCCCATGAAACAGGCCAGAATCGGCCAAAAGTGCGAGGACTGATGACCGTCACGTAAATGCACCCTGGGGTTCGTCAATTGTGGAAATCACTCCGGGGACCCAAAACGGTGATTAATAGCCCATGAAACAACCCAGAATCGGCCAAAACTGTGAGTGTTGATGACCGGCACGTAAATGCACCCTGGGGTTCGTCAATGGTGGAAATCACTCCGGGGACCCAAAACGGTGATTAATAGCCCATGTAACGGTGATTAATAGCCCATGAAACAGGCCAGAATCGGCCAAAAGTGCGAGGACTGATGACCGTCACGTAAATGCACCCTGGGGTTCGTCAATTGTGAAAATCACTCCGGGGACCCAAAACGGTGATTAATAGCCCATGAAACAATCCAGAATCGGCCAAAACTGCGAGTGTTGATGACCGGCACGTAAATGCACCCTGGGGTTCGTCAATGGTGGAAATCACTCCGGGGACCCAAAACGGTGATTAATAGCCCATGTAACGGTGAGTAATAGCCCATGAAACAGGCCAGAATCGGCCAAAACTGCGAGTGTTGATGACCGGCATGTAAATGCACCCTGGGTTCGTCAATGGTGGAAATCACTCCGGGGATCCAAAACGGTGATTAATACCCCATGTAACTATGATTAATAACCCATGAAACAGGCCAGAATCGGCCAAAATTGCGAGTGTTGATGACCGGCACGTAAATGCACCCTGGGGTTCCTCAATGGTGGAAATCACTCCGGGGACCCAAAACGGTGATTAATAGCCCATGTAACGGTGATTAATAGCCCATGAAACAGGCCAGAATCGGCCAAAACTGCGAGTGTTGATGACCGGCATGTAAATGCACCCTGGGTTCGTCAATGGTGGAAATCACTCCGGGGATCCAAAACGGTGATTAATAGCCCATGTAACTATGATTAATAACCCATGAAACAGGCCAGAATCGGCCAAAATTGCGAGTGTTGATGACCGACACGTAAATGCACCCTGGGGTTCGTCAATGGTGGAAATCACTCCAGGGACCCAAAACGGTGATTAATAGCCAATGAAACAACCCAGAATCTTCCAAAACTGCGAGTGTTGATGACCGGCACGTAAATGCACCCTGGGGTTCGTCAATGGTGGAAATCACTCCAGGGACCCAAAACAGTGATTAATAGCCAATGAAACAACCCAGAATCTGCCAAAACTGCGAGTGTTGATAACCGGCACGTAAATGCACCCTGGGTTCTTCAATGATGGAAATCACTCTGGGGATCCAAAACGATGATTAATAGCCCATGTAACTGTGATTAATAGCCCATGAAACAGGCCAGAATCGGCCAAAATTGCGAGTTTTGATGACCGGCACGTAAATGCACCCTGGGGTTCGTTAATGGTGGAAATCACTCCGGGGACCCAAAACGGTGATTAATAGCCCATGAAACAGGCCAGAATCGGCCAAAACTGCGAGTGTTGATGACCGGCACGTAAATGCACCCTGGGGTTCGTCAATCGTAGAAATCACTCCGGGGACCCAAAACGGTGATTAATAGCCCATGTAACGGTGATTAATAGCCCATGAAATAGGCCAGAATCGGCCAAAAGTGCGAGGACTGATGACCGTCACGTAAATGCACCCTGGGGTTCGTCAATTGTGAAAATCACTCCGGGGACCCAAAACGGTGATTAATAGCCCATGAAACAATCCAGAATCGGCCAAAACTGCGAGTGTTGATGACCGGCACGTAAATGCACCCTGGGGTTCGTCAATGGTGGAAATCACTCCGGGGACCCAAAACGGTGATTAATAGCCCATGTAACGGTGATTAATAGCCCATGAAACAGGCCAGAATCGGCCAAAACTGCGAGTGTTGATGACCGGCATGTAAATGCACCCTGGGTTCGTCAATGGTGGAAATCACTCCGGGGATCCAAAACGGTGATTAATAGCCCATGTAACTATGATTAATAACCCATGAAACAGGCCAGAATCGGCCAAAATTGCGAGTGTTGATGACCGACACGTAAATGCACCCTGGGGTTCGTCAATGGTGGAAATCACTCCAGGGACCCAAAACGGTGATTAATAGCCAATGAAACAACCCAGAATCTTCCAAAACTGCGAGTGTTGATGACCGGCACGTAAATGCACCCTGGGGTTCGTCAATGGTGGAAATCACTCCAGGGACCCAAAACAGTGATTAATAGCCAATGAAACAACCCAGAATCTGCCAAAACTGCGAGTGTTGATAACCGGCACGTAAATGCACCCTGGGTTCTTCAATGATGGAAATCACTCTGGGGATCCAAAACGATGATTAATAGCCCATGTAACTGTGATTAATAGCCCATGAAACAGGCCAGAATCGGCCAAAATTGCGAGTTTTGATGACCGGCACGTAAATGCACCCTGGGGTTCGTTAATGGTGGAAATCACTCCGGGGACCCAAAACGGTGATTAATAGCCCATGAAACAGGCCAGAATCGGCCAAAACTGCGAGTGTTGATGACCGGCACGTAAATGCACCCTGGGGTTCGTCAATCGTAGAAATCACTCCGGGGACCCAAAACGGTGATTAATAGCCCATGTAACGGTGATTAATAGCCCATGAAATAGGCCAGAATCGGCCAAAAGTGCGAGGACTGATGACCGTCACGTAAATGCACCCTGGGGTTCGTCAATTGTGAAAATCACTCCGGGGACCCAAAACGGTGATTAATAGCCCATGAAACAATCCAGAATCGGCCAAAACTGCGAGTGTTGATGACCGGCACGTAAATGCACCCTGGGGTTCGTCAATGGTGGAAATCACTCCGGGGACCCAAAACGGTGATTAATAGCCCATGTAACGGTGATTAATAGCCCATGAAACAGGCCAGAATCGGCCAAAACTGCGAGTGTTGATGACCGGCATGTAAATGCACCCTGGGTTCGTCAATGGTGGAAATCACTCCGGGGATCCAAAACGGTGATTAATAGCCCATGTAACTATGATTAATAACCCATGAAACAGGCCAGAATCGGCCAAAATTGCGAGTGTTGATGACCGACACGTAAATGCACCCTGGGGTTCGTCAATGGTGGAAATCACTCCAGGGACCCAAAATGGTGATTAATAGCCAATGAAACAACCCAGAATCTTCCAAAACTGCGAGTGTTGATGACCGGCACGTAAATGCACCCTGGGGTTCGTCAATGGTGGAAATCACTCCAGGGACCCAAAACAGTGATTAATAGCCAATGAAACAACCCAGAATCTGCCAAAACTGCGAGTGTTGATAACCGGCACGTAAATGCACCCTGGGTTCTTCAATGATGGAAATCACTCTGGGGATCCAAAACGATGATTAATAGCCCATGTAACTGTGATTAATAGCCCATGAAACAGGCCAGAATCGGCCAAAATTGCGAGTTTTGATGACCGGCACGTAAATGCACCCTGGGGTTCGTTAATGGTGGAAATCACTCCGGGGACCCAAAACGGTGATTAATAGCCCATGAAACAGGCCAGAATCGGCCAAAACTGCGAGTGTTGATGACCGGCACGTAAATGCACCCTGGGGTTCGTCAATCGTAGAAATCACTCCGGGGACCCAAAACGGTGATTAATAGCCCATGTAACGGTGATTAATAGCCCATGAAATAGGCCAGAATCGGCCAAAAGTGCGAGGACTGATGACCGTCACGTAAATGCACCCTGGGGTTCGTCAATTGTGAAAATCACTCCGGGGACCCAAAACGGTGATTAATAGCCCATGAAACAATCCAGAATCGGCCAAAACTGCGAGTGTTGATGACCGGCACGTAAATGCACCCTGGGGTTCGTCAATGGTGGAAATCACTCCGGGGACCCAAAACGGTGATTAATAGCCCATGTAACGGTGATTAATAGCCCATGAAACAGGCCAGAATCGGCCAAAACTGCGAGTGTTGATGACCGGCATGTAAATGCACCCTGGGTTCGTCAATGGTGGAAATCACTCCGGGGATCCAAAACGGTGATTAATAGCCCATGTAACTATGATTAATAACCCATGAAACAGGCCAGAATCGGCCAAAATTGCGAGTGTTGATGACCGACACGTAAATGCACCCTGGGGTTCGTCAATGGTGGAAATCACTCCAGGGACCCAAAACGGTGATTAATAGCCAATGAAACAACCCAGAATCTTCCAAAACTGCGAGTGTTGATGACCGGCACGTAAATGCACCCTGGGGTTCGTCAATGGTGGAAATCACTCCAGGGACCCAAAACAGTGATTAATAGCCAATGAAACAACCCAGAATCTGCCAAAACTGCGAGTGTTGATAACCGGCACGTAAATGCACTTTGGGTTCTTCAATGATGGAAATCACTCTGGGGATCCAAAACGATGATTAATAGCCCATGTAACTGTGATTAATAGCCCATGAAACAGGCCAGAATCGGCCAAAATTGCGAGTTTTGATGACCGGCACGTAAATGCACCCTGGGGTTCGTTAATGGTGGAAATCACTCCGGGGACCCAAAACGGTGATTAATAGCCCATGAAACAGGCCAGAATCGGCCAAAACTGCGAGTGTTGATGACCGGCACGTAAATGCACCCTGGGGTTCGTCAATCGTAGAAATCACTCCGGGGACCCAAAACGGTGATTAATAGCCCATGTAACGGTGATTAATAGCCCATGAAATAGGCCAGAATCGGCCAAAAGTGCGAGGACTGATGACCGTCACGTAAATGCACCCTGGGGTTCGTCAATTGTGAAAATCACTCCGGGGACCCAAAACGGTGATTAATAGCCCATGAAACAATCCAGAATCGGCCAAAACTGCGAGTGTTGATGACCGGCACGTAAATGCACCCTGGGGTTCGTCAATGGTGGAAATCACTCCGGGGACCCAAAACGGTGATTAATAGCCCATGTAACGGTGATTAATAGCCCATGAAACAGGCCAGAATCGGCCAAAACTGCGAGTGTTGATGACCGGCATGTAAATGCACCCTGGGTTCGTCAATGGTGGAAATCACTCCGGGGATCCAAAACGGTGATTAATAGCCCATGTAACTATGATTAATAACCCATGAAACAGGCCAGAATCGGCCAAAATTGCGAGTGTTGATGACCGGCACGTAAATGCACCCTGGGGTTCGTCAATGGTGGAAATCACTCCAGGGACCCAAAACGGTGATTAATAGCCAATGAAACAACCCAGAATCTTCCAAAACTGCGAGTGTTGATGACCGGCACGTAAATGCACCCTGGGGTTCGTCAATGGTGGAAATCACTCCAGGGACCCAAAACAGTGATTAATAGCCAATGAAACAACCCAGAATCTGCCAAAACTGCGAGTGTTGATAACCGGCACGTAAATGCACCCTGGGTTCTTCAATGATGGAAATCACTCTGGGGATCCAAAACGATGATTAATAGCCCATGTAACTGTGATTAATAGCCCATGAAACAGGCCAGAATCGGCCAAAATTGCGAGTTTTGATGACCGGCACGTAAATGCACCTTGGGTTCGTTAATGGTGGAAATCACTCCGGGGACCCAAAACGGTGATTAATAGCCCATGAAACAGGCCAGAATCGGCCAAAATTGCGAGTGTTGATGACCGGCACGTAAATGCACCCTGGGGTTCGTCAATGGTGGAAATCACTCCAGGGACCCAAAACAGTGATTAATAGCCAATGAAACAACCCAGAATCTGCCAAAACTGCGAGTGTTGATAACCGGCACGTAAATGCACCCTGGGTTCTTCAATGATGGAAATCACTCTGGGGATCCAAAACGATGATTAATAGCCCATGTAACTGTGATTAATAGCCCATGAAACAGGCCAGAATCGGCCAAAATTGCGAGTTTTGATGACCGGCACGTAAATGCACCTTGGGTTCGTTAATGGTGGAAATCACTCCGGGGACCCAAAACGGTGATTAATAGCCCATGAAACAGGCCAGAATCGGCCAAAACTGCGAGTGTTGATGACCGGCACGTAAATGCACCCTGGGGTTCGTCAATCGTAGAAATCACTCCGGGGACCCAAAACGGTGATTAATAGCCCATGTAACGGTGATTAATAGCCCATGAAACAGGCCAGAATCGGCCAAAAGTGCGAGGACTGATGACCGTCACGTAAATGCACCCTGGGGTTCGTCAATTGTGAAAATCACTCCGGGGACCCAAAACGGTGATTAATAGCCCATGAAACAATCCAGAATCGGCCAAAACTGCGAGTGTTGATGACCGGCATGTAAATGCACCCTGGGTTCGTCAATGGTGGAAATCACTCCGGGGATCCAAAACGGTGATTAATAGCCCATGTAACTATGATTAATAACCCATGAAACAGGCCAGAATCGGCCAAAATTGCGAGTGTTGATGACCGGCACGTAAATGCACCCTGGGGTTCGTCAATGGTGGAAATCACTCCGGGGACCCAAAACGGTGATTAATAGCCCATAAAACAGGCCAGAATCGGCCAAAACTGCGAGTGTTGATGAACGGCACGTAAATGCACCCTGGGGTTCGTCAATGGAGGAAATCACTCTGGGGACCCAAAACGGTGATTAATAGCCCATGAAACAGGCAAGAATCGGCCAAAACTGCGAGTGTTGATGACCAGCACGTAAATGCACCCTGGGGTTCGTCAATGGTGGAAATCACTCCGGGGACCCAAAACGGTGATTAATAGCCCATGTAACGGTGATTAATAGCCCATGAAACAGGCCAGAATCGGCCAAAAGTGCGAGGACTGATGACCGTCACGTAAATGCACCCTGGGGATCGTCAATTGTGGAAATCACTCCGGGGACCCAAAACGGTGATTAATAGCCCATGAAACAACCTAGAATCGGCCAAAACTGTGAGTGTTGATGACCGGCACGTAAATGCACCCTGGGGTTCGTCAATGGTGGAAATCACTCCGGGGACCCAAAACGGTGATTAATAGCCCATGTAACGGTGATTAATAGCCCATGAAACAGGCCAGAATCGGCCAAAAGTGCGAGGACTGATGACCGTCACGTAAATGCACCCTGGGGTTCGTCAATTGTGAAAATCACTCCGGGGACCCAAAACGGTGATTAATAGCCCATGAAACAGGCCAGAATCGGCCAAAACTGCGAGTGTTGATGACCGGCATGTAAATGCACCCTGGGTTCGTCAATGGTGGAAATCACTCCGGGGATCCAAAACGGTGATTAATAGCCCATGTAACTATGATTAATAGCCCATGAAACAGGCCAGAATCGGCCAAAACTGCGAGTGTTGATGACCGGCACGTAAATGCACCCTGGGGTTCGTCAATCGTAGAAATCACTCCGGGGACCCAAAACGGTGATTAATAGCCCATGTAACGGTGATTAATAGCCCATGAAATAGGCCAGAATCGGCCAAAAGTGCGAGGACTGATGACCGTCACGTAAATGCACCCTGGGGTTCGTCAATTGTGAAAATCACTCCGGGGACCCAAAACGGTGATTAATAGCCCATGAAACAATCCAGAATCGGCCAAAACTGCGAGTGTTGATGACCGGCACGTAAATGCACCCTGGGGTTCGTCAATGGTGGAAATCACTCCAGGGACCCAAAACAGTGATTAATAGCCAATGAAACAACCCAGAATCTGCCAAAACTGCGAGTGTTGATAACCGGCACGTAAATGCACCCTGGGTTCTTCAATGATGGAAATCACTCTGGGGATCCAAAACGATGATTAATAGCCCATGTAACTGTGATTAATAGCCCATGAAACAGGCCAAAATCGGCCAAAATTGCGAGTTTTGATGACCGGCACGTAAATGCACCCTGGGGTTCGTTAATGGTGGAAATCACTCCGGGGACCCAAAACGGTGATTAATAGCCCATGAAACACGCCAGAATCGGCCAAAACTGCGAGTGTTGATGACCGGCACGTAAATGCACCCTGGGGTTCGTCAATCGTAGAAATCACTCCGGGGACCCAAAACGGTGATTAATAGCCCATGTAACGGTGATTAATAGCCCATGAAATAGGCCAGAATCGGCCAAAAGTGCGAGGACTGATGACCGTCACGTAAATGCACCCTGGGGTTCGTCAATTGTGAAAATCACTCCGGGGACCCAAAACGGTGATTAATAGCCCATGAAACAATCCAGAATCGGCCAAAACTGCGAGTGTTGATGACCGGCACGTAAATGCACCCTGGGGTTCGTCAATGGTGGAAATCACTCCAGGGACCCAAAACAGTGATTAATAGCCAATGAAACAACCCAGAATCTGCCAAAACTGCGAGTGTTGATAACCGGCACGTAAATGCACCCTGGGTTCTTCAATGATGGAAATCACTCTGGGGATCCAAAACGATGATTAATAGCCCATGTAACTGTGATTAATAGCCCATGAAACAGGCCAAAATCGGCCAAAATTGCGAGTTTTGATGACCGGCACGTAAATGCACCCTGGGGTTCGTTAATGGTGGAAATCACTCCGGGGACCCAAAACGGTGATTAATAGCCCATGAAACACGCCAGAATCGGCCAAAACTGCGAGTGTTGATGACCGGCACGTAAATGCACCCTGGGGTTCGTCAATCGTAGAAATCACTCCGGGGACCCAAAACGGTGATTAATAGCCCATGTAACGGTGATTAATAGCCCATGAAATAGGCCAGAATCGGCCAAAAGTGCGAGGACTGATGACCGTCACGTAAATGCACCCTGGGGTTCGTCAATTGTGAAAATCACTCCGGGGACCCAAAACGGTGATTAATAGCCCATGAAACAATCCAGAATCGGCCAAAACTGCGAGTGTTGATGACCGGCACGTAAATGCACCCTGGGGTTCGTCAATGGTGGAAATCACTCCGGGGACCCAAAACGGTGATTAATAGCCCATGTAACGGTGATTAATAGCCCATGAAACAGGCAAGAATCGGCCAAAACTGCGAGTGTTGATGACCGGCACGTAAATGCACCCTAGGGTTCGTCAACGGTGGAAATCACTCCGGGCACCCAAAACGGTGATTAATAGCCCATGTAACTGTGATTAATAGCCCATGAAACAGGCCAGAATCGGCCAAAACTGCGAGTGTTGATGACCGGCACGTAAATGCACCCTGGGGTTCGTCAATGGTGGAAATCACTCCGGGGACCCAAAACGGTGATTAATAGCCCATGTAACGGTGATTAATACCCATGAAACAGGCCAGAATCGGCCAAAGGTGCGAGGACTGATGACCGTTACGTAAATGCACCCTAGGGTTCGTCAATTGTGAAAATCACTTCGGGGACCCAAAACGGTGATTAATAGCCCTTGAAACAACCCAGAATCTGCCAAAACTGCGAGTGTTGATGACAAGCACGTAAATGCACCCTGGGGTTCGTCAATGGTGGAAATCACTCCGGGGACCCAAAACGGTGATTAATAGCCCATAAAACAGGCCAGAATCGGCCAAAACTGCGAGTGTTGATGACCGGCATGTAAATGCACCCTGGGTTCGTCAATGGTGGAAATCACTCCGGGGATCCAAAACGGTGATTAATAGCCCATGTAACTATGATTAATAACCCATGAAACAGGCCAGAATCGGCCAAAATTGCGAGTGTTGATGACCGGCACGTAAATGCACCCTGGGGTTCGTCAATGGTGGAAATCACTCCGGGGACCCAAAACGGTGATTAATAGCCCATAAAACAGGCCAGAATCGGCCAAAACTGCGAGTGTTGATGAACGGCACGTAAATGCACCCTGGGGTTCGTCAATGGAGGAAATCACTCTGGGGACCCAAAACGGTGATTAATAGCCCATGAAACAGGCAAGAATCGGCCAAAACTGCGAGTGTTGATGACCAGCACGTAAATGCACCCTGGGGTTCGTCAATGGTGGAAATCACTCCGGGGACCCAAAACGGTGATTAATAGCCCATGTAACGGTGATTAATAGCCCATGAAACAGGCCAGAATCGGCCAAAAGTGCGAGGACTGATGACCGTCACGTAAATGCACCCTGGGGTTCGTCAATTGTGAAAATCACTCCGGGGACCCAAAACGGTGATTAATAGCCCATGAAACAGGCCAGAATCGGCCAAAACTGCGAGTGTTGATGACCGGCATGTAAATGCACCCTGGGTTCGTCAATGGTGGAAATCACTCCGGGGATCCAAAACGGTGATTAATAGCCCATGTAACTATGATTAATAACCCATGAAACAGGCCAGAATCGGCCAAAATTGCGAGTGTTGATGACCGGCACGTAAATGCACCCTGGGGTTCGTCAATGGTGGAAATCACTCCGGGGACCCAAAACGGTGATTAATAGCCCATAAAACAGGCCAGAATCGGCCAAAACTGCGAGTGTTGATGAACGGCACGTAAATGCACCCTGGGGTTCGTCAATGGAGGAAATCACTCTGGGGACCCAAAACGGTGATTAATAGCCCATGAAACAGGCAAGAATCGGCCAAAACTGCGAGTGTTGATGACCAGCACGTAAATGCACCCTGGGGTTCGTCAATGGTGGAAATCACTCCGGGGACCCAAAACGGTGATTAATAGCCCATGTAACGGTGATTAATAGCCCATGAAACAGGCCAGAATCGGCCAAAAGTGCGAGGACTGATGACCGTCACGTAAATGCACCCTGGGGATCGTCAATTGTGGAAATCACTCCGGGGACCCAAAACGGTGATTAATAGCCCATGAAACAACCTAGAATCGGCCAAAACTGTGAGTGTTGATGACCGGCACGTAAATGCACCCTGGGGTTCGTCAATGGTGGAAATCACTCCGGGGACCCAAAACGGTGATTAATAGCCCATGTAACGGTGATTAATAGCCCATGAAACAGGCCAGAATCGGCCAAAAGTGCGAGGACTGATGACCGTCACGTAAATGCACCCTGGGGTTCGTCAATTGTGAAAATCACTCCGGGGACCCAAAACGGTGATTAATAGCCCATGAAACAGGCCAGAATCGGCCAAAACTGCGAGTGTTGATGACCGGCATGTAAATGCACCCTGGGTTCGTCAATGGTGGAAATCACTCCGGGGATCCAAAACGGTGATTAATAGCCCATGTAACTATGATTAATAGCCCATGAAACAGGCCAGAATCGGCCAAAACTGCGAGTGTTGATGACCGGCACGTAAATGCACCCTGGGGTTCGTCAATCGTAGAAATCACTCCGGGGACCCAAAACGGTGATTAATAGCCCATGTAACGGTGATTAATAGCCCATGAAATAGGCCAGAATCGGCCAAAAGTGCGAGGACTGATGACCGTCACGTAAATGCACCCTGGGGTTCGTCAATTGTGAAAATCACTCCGGGGACCCAAAACGGTGATTAATAGCCCATGAAACAATCCAGAATCGGCCAAAACTGCGAGTGTTGATGACCGGCACGTAAATGCACCCTGGGGTTCGTCAATGGTGGAAATCACTCCAGGGACCCAAAACAGTGATTAATAGCCAATGAAACAACCCAGAATCTGCCAAAACTGCGAGTGTTGATAACCGGCACGTAAATGCACCCTGGGTTCTTCAATGATGGAAATCACTCTGGGGATCCAAAACGATGATTAATAGCCCATGTAACTGTGATTAATAGCCCATGAAACAGGCCAAAATCGGCCAAAATTGCGAGTTTTGATGACCGGCACGTAAATGCACCCTGGGGTTCGTTAATGGTGGAAATCACTCCGGGGACCCAAAACGGTGATTAATAGCCCATGAAACACGCCAGAATCGGCCAAAACTGCGAGTGTTGATGACCGGCACGTAAATGCACCCTGGGGTTCGTCAATCGTAGAAATCACTCCGGGGACCCAAAACGGTGATTAATAGCCCATGTAACGGTGATTAATAGCCCATGAAATAGGCCAGAATCGGCCAAAAGTGCGAGGACTGATGACCGTCACGTAAATGCACCCTGGGGTTCGTCAATTGTGAAAATCACTCCGGGGACCCAAAACGGTGATTAATAGCCCATCAAACAATCCAGAATCGGCCAAAACTGCGAGTGTTGATGACCGGCACGTAAATGCACCCTGGGGTTCGTCAATGGTGGAAATCACTCCGGGGACCCAAAACGGTGATTAATAGCCCATGTAACGGTGATTAATAGCCCATGAAACAGGCAAGAATCGGCCAAAACTGCGAGTGTTGATGACCGGCACGTAAATGCACCCTAGGGTTCGTCAACGGTGGAAATCACTCCGGGCACCCAAAACGGTGATTAATAGCCCATGTAACTGTGATTAATAGCCCATGAAACAGGCCAGAATCGGCCAAAACTGCGAGTGTTGATGACCGGCACGTAAATGCACCCTGGGGTTCGTCAATGGTGGAAATCACTCCGGGGACCCAAAACGGTGATTAATAGCCCATGTAACGGTGATTAATACCCATGAAACAGGCCAGAATCGGCCAAAGGTGCGAGGACTGATGACCGTTACGTAAATGCACCCTAGGGTTCGTCAATTGTGAAAATCACTTCGGGGACCCAAAACGGTGATTAATAGCCCTTGAAACAACCCAGAATCTGCCAAAACTGCGAGTGTTGATGACAAGCACGTAAATGCACCCTGGGGTTCGTCAATGGTGGAAATCACTCCGGGGACCCAAAACGGTGATTAATAGCCCATAAAACAGGCCAGAATCGGCCAAAACTGCGAGTGTTGATGACCGGCATGTAAATGCACCCTGGGTTCGTCAATGGTGGAAATCACTCCGGGGATCCAAAACGGTGATTAATAGCCCATGTAACTATGATTAATAACCCATGAAACAGGCCAGAATCGGCCAAAATTGCGAGTGTTGATGACCGGCACGTAAATGCACCCTGGGGTTCGTCAATGGTGGAAATCACTCCGGGGACCCAAAACGGTGATTAATAGCCCATAAAACAGGCCAGAATCGGCCAAAACTGCGAGTGTTGATGAACGGCACGTAAATGCACCCTGGGGTTCGTCAATGGAGGAAATCACTCTGGGGACCCAAAACGGTGATTAATAGCCCATGAAACAGGCAAGAATCGGCCAAAACTGCGAGTGTTGATGACCAGCACGTAAATGCACCCTGGGGTTCGTCAATGGTGGAAATCACTCCGGGGACCCAAAACAGTGATTAATAGCCCATGTAACGGTGATTAATAGCCCATGAAACAGGCCAGAATCGGCCAAAAGTGCGAGGACTGATGACCGTCACGTAAATGCACCCTGGGGTTCGTCAATTGTGAAAATCACTCCGGGGACCCAAAACGGTGATTAATAGCCCATGAAACAGGCCAGAATCGGCCAAAACTGCGAGTGTTGATGACCGGCATGTAAATGCACCCTGGGTTCGTCAATGGTGGAAATCACTCCGGGGATCCAAAACGGTGATTAATAGCCCATGTAACTATGATTAATAACCCATGAAACAGGCCAGAATCGGCCAAAATTGCGAGTGTTGATGACCGGCACGTAAATGCACCCTGGGGTTCGTCAATGGTGGAAATCACTCCGGGGACCCAAAACGGTGATTAATAGCCCATAAAACAGGCCAGAATCGGCCAAAACTGCGAGTGTTGATGAACGGCACGTAAATGCACCCTGGGGTTCGTCAATGGAGGAAATCACTCTGGGGACCCAAAACGGTGATTAATAGCCCATGAAACAGGCAAGAATCGGCCAAAACTGCGAGTGTTGATGACCAGCACGTAAATGCACCCTGGGGTTCGTCAATGGTGGAAATCACTCCGGGGACCCAAAACGGTGATTAATAGCCCATGTAACGGTGATTAATAGCCCATGAAACAGGCCAGAATCGGCCAAAAGTGCGAGGACTGATGACCGTCACGTAAATGCACCCTGGGGATCGTCAATTGTGGAAATCACTCCGGGGACCCAAAACGGTGATTAATAGCCCATGAAACAACCTAGAATCGGCCAAAACTGTGAGTGTTGATGACCGGCACGTAAATGCACCCTGGGGTTCGTCAATGGTGGAAATCACTCCGGGGACCCAAAACGGTGATTAATAGCCCATGTAACGGTGATTAATAGCCCATGAAACAGGCCAGAATCGGCCAAAAGTGCGAGGACTGATGACCGTCACGTAAATGCACCCTGGGGTTCGTCAATTGTGAAAATCACTCCGGGGACCCAAAACGGTGATTAATAGCCCATGAAACAGGCCAGAATCGGCCAAAACTGCGAGTGTTGATGACCGGCATGTAAATGCACCCTGGGTTCGTCAATGGTGGAAATCACTCCGGGGATCCAAAACGGTGATTAATAGCCCATGTAACTATGATTAATAGCCCATGAAACAGGCCAGAATCGGCCAAAACTGCGAGTGTTGATGACCGGCACGTAAATGCACCCTGGGGTTCGTCAATCGTAGAAATCACTCCGGGGACCCAAAACGGTGATTAATAGCCCATGTAACGGTGATTAATAGCCCATGAAATAGGCCAGAATCGGCCAAAAGTGCGAGGACTGATGACCGTCACGTAAATGCACCCTGGGGTTCGTCAATTGTGAAAATCACTCCGGGGACCCAAAACGGTGATTAATAGCCCATGAAACAATCCAGAATCGGCCAAAACTGCGAGTGTTGATGACCGGCACGTAAATGCACCCTGGGGTTCGTCAATGGTGGAAATCACTCCAGGGACCCAAAACAGTGATTAATAGCCAATGAAACAACCCAGAATCTGCCAAAACTGCGAGTGTTGATAATCGGCACGTAAATGCACCCTGGGTTCTTCAATGATGGAAATCACTCTGGGGATCCAAAACGATGATTAATAGCCCATGTAACTGTGATTAATAGCCCATGAAACAGGCCAAAATCGGCCAAAATTGCGAGTTTTGATGACCGGCACGTAAATGCACCCTGGGGTTCGTTAATGGTGGAAATCACTCCGGGGACCCAAAACGGTGATTAATAGCCCATGAAACACGCCAGAATCGGCCAAAACTGCGAGTGTTGATGACCGGCACGTAAATGCACCCTGGGGTTCGTCAATCGTAGAAATCACTCCGGGGACCCAAAACGGTGATTAATAGCCCATGTAACGGTGATTAATAGCCCATGAAATAGGCCAGAATCGGCCAAAAGTGCGAGGACTGATGACCGTCACGTAAATGCACCCTGGGGTTCGTCAATTGTGAAAATCACTCCGGGGACCCAAAACGGTGATTAATAGCCCATGAAACAATCCAGAATCGGCCAAAACTGCGAGTGTTGATGACCGGCACGTAAATGCACCCTGGGGTTCGTCAATGGTGGAAATCACTCCGGGGACCCAAAACGGTGATTAATAGCCCATGTAACGGTGATTAATAGCCCATGAAACAGGCAAGAATCGGCCAAAACTGCGAGTGTTGATGACCGGCACGTAAATGCACCCTAGGGTTCGTCAACGGTGGAAATCACTCCGGGCACCCAAAACGGTGATTAATAGCCCATGTAACTGTGATTAATAGCCCATGAAACAGGCCAGAATCGGCCAAAACTGCGAGTGTTGATGACCGGCACGTAAATGCACCCTGGGGTTCGTCAATGGTGGAAATCACTCCGGGGACCCAAAACGGTGATTAATAGCCCATGTAACGGTGATTAATACCCATGAAACAGGCCAGAATCGGCCAAAGGTGCGAGGACTGATGACCGTTACGTAAATGCACCCTAGGGTTCGTCAATTGTGAAAATCACTTCGGGGACCCAAAACGGTGATTAATAGCCCTTGAAACAACCCAGAATCTGCCAAAACTGCGAGTGTTGATGACAAGCACGTAAATGCACCCTGGGGTTCGTCAATGGTGGAAATCACTCCGGGGACCCAAAACGGTGATTAATAGCCCATAAAACAGGCCAGAATCGGCCAAAACTGCGAGTGTTGATGACCGGCATGTAAATGCACCCTGGGTTCGTCAATGGTGGAAATCACTCCGGGGACCCAAAACGGTGATTAATAGCCCATGTAACGGTGATTAATAGCCCATGAAACAAGCCAGAATCGGCCAAAAGTGCGAGGACTGATGACCGTCACGTAAATGCACCCTGGGGTTCGTCAATTGTGGAAATCACTTCGGGGACCCAAAACGGTGATTAATAGCCCATGAAACAACCCAGAATCGGCCAAAACTGTGAGTGTTGATGAACGGCACGTAAATGCACCCTGGGGTTCGTCAATGGTGGAAATCACTCCGGGGACCCAAAACGGTGATTAATAGCCCATGTAACGGTGATTAATAGCCCATGAAACAGGCCAGAATCGGCCAAAAGTGCGAGGACTGATGACCGTCACGTAAATGCACCCTGGGGTTCGTCAATTGTGAAAATCACTCCAGGGACCCAAAACGGTGATTAATAGCCCATGAAACACGCCAGAATCGGCCAAAACTGCGAGTGTTGATGACCGGCACGTAAATGCACCCTGGGGTTCGTCAATCGTAGAAATCACTCCGGGGACCCAAAACGGTGATTAATAGCCCATGTAACGGTGATTAATAGCCCATGAAATAGGCCAGAATCGGCCAAAAGTGCGAGGACTGATGACCGTCACGTAAATGCACCCTGGGGTTCGTCAATTGTGAAAATCACTCCGGGGACCCAAAACGGTGATTAATAGCCCATGAAACAATCCAGAATCGGCCAAAACTGCGAGTGTTGATGACCGGCACGTAAATGCACCCTGGGGTTCGTCAATGGTGGAAATCACTCCGGGGACCCAAAACGGTGATTAATAGCCCATGTAACGGTGATTAATAGCCCATGAAACAGGCAAGAATCGGCCAAAACTGCGAGTGTTGATGACCGGCACGTAAATGCACCCTAGGGTTCGTCAATGGTGGAAATCACTCCGGGCACCCAAAACGGTGATTAATAGCCCATGTAACTGTGATTAATAGCCCATGAAACAGGCCAGAATCGGCCAAAACTGCGAGTGTTGATGACCGGCACGTAAATGCACCCTGGGGTTCGTCAATGGTGGAAATCACTCCGGGGACCCAAAACGGTGATTAATAGCCCATGTAACGGTGATTAATACCCATGAAACAGGCCAGAATCGGCCAAAGGTGCGAGGACTGATGACCGTTACGTAAATGCACCCTAGGGTTCGTCAATTGTGAAAATCACTTCGGGGACCCAAAACGGTGATTAATAGCCCTTGAAACAACCCAGAATCTGCCAAAACTGCGAGTGTTGATGACAAGCACGTAAATGCACCCTGGGGTTCGTCAATGGTGGAAATCACTCCGGGGACCCAAAACGGTGATTAATAGCCCATAAAACAGGCCAGAATCGGCCAAAACTGCGAGTGTTGATGACCGGCATGTAAATGCACCCTGGGTTCGTCAATGGTGGAAATCACTCCGGGGACCCAAAACGGTGATTAATAGCCCATGAAACAGGCCAGAATCGGCCAAAAGTGCGAGGACTGATGACCGTCACGTAAATGCACCCTGGGGTTCGTCAATTGTGAAAATCACTCCAGGGACCCAAAACGGTGATTAATAGCCCATGAAACAATCCAGAATCGGCCAAAACTGCGAGTGTTGATGACCGGCACGTAAATGCACCCTGGGGTTCGTCAATGGTGGAAATCACTCCGGGGACCCAAAACGGTGATTAATAGCCCATGTAACGGTGATTAATAGCCCATGAAACAGGCCAGAATCGGCCAAAACTGCGAGTGTTGATGACCGGCATGTAAATGCACCCTGGGTTCGTCAATGGTGGAAATCACTCCGGGGATCCAAAACGGTGATTAATAGCCCATGTAACTATGATTAATAACCCATGAAACAGGCCAGAATCGGCCAAAATTGCGAGTGTTGATGACCGGCACGTAAATGCACCCTGGGGTTCGTCAATGGTGGAAATCACTCCGGGGACCCAAAACGGTGATTAATAGCCCATGTAACGGTGATTAATACCCATGAAACAGGCCAGAATCGGCCAAAAGTGCGAGGACTGATGACCGTTACGTAAATGCACCCTAGGGTTCGTCAATTGTGAAAATCACTTCGGGGACCCAAAACGGTGATTAATAGCCCTTGAAACAACCCAGAATCTGCCAAAACTGCGAGTGTTGATGACCAGCACGTAAATGCACCCTGGGGTTCGTCAATGGTGGAAATCACTCCGGGGACCCAAAACGGTGATTAATAGCCCATAAAACAGGCCAGAATCGGCCAAAACTGCGAGTGTTGATGAACGGCACGTAAATGCACCCTGGGGTTCGTCAATGGAGGAAATCACTCTGGGGACCCAAAACGGTGATTAATAGACCATGAAACAGGCCAGAATCGGCCAAAACTGCGAGTGTTGATGACCAGCACGTAAATGCACCCTGGGGTTCGTCAATGGTGGAAATCACTCCGGGGACCCAAAACGGTGATTAATAGCCCATGTAACGGTGATTAATAGCCCATGAAACAGGCCAGAATCAGCCAAAAGTGCGAGGACTGATGACCGTCACGTAAATGCACCCTGGGGTTCGTCAATTGTGGAAATCACTCCGGGGACCCAAAACGGTGATTAATAGCCCATGAAACAACCTAGAATCGGCCAAAACTGTGAGTGTTGATGACCGGCACGTAAATGCACCCTGGGGTTCGTCAATGGTGGAAATCACTCCGGGGACCCAAAACGGTGATTAATAGCCCATGTAACGGTGATTAATAGCCCATGAAACAGGCCAGAATCGGCCAAAAGTGCGAGGACTGATGACCGTCACGTAAATGCACCCTGGGGTTCGTCAATTGTGAAAATCACTCCGGGGACCCAAAACGGTAATTAATAGCCCATGAAACAATCCTGAATCGGCCAAAACTGCGAGTGTTGATGACCGGCACGTAAATGCACCCTGGGGTTCGTCAATGGTGGAAATCACTCCGGGGACCCAAAACGGTGATTAATAGCCCATGTAACGGTGATTAATAGCCCATGAAACAGGCCAGAATCGGCCAAAACTGCGAGTGTTGATGACCGGCATGTAAATGCACCCTGGGTTCGTCAATGGTGGAAATCACTCCGGGGATCCAAAACGGTGATTAATAGCCCATGTAACTATGATTAATAACCCATGAAACAGGCCAGAATCGGCCAAAATTGCGAGTGTTGATGACCGGCACGTAAATGCACCCTGGGGTTCGTCAATGGTGGAAATCACTCCGGGGACCCAAAACGGTGATTAATAGCCCATGTAACGGTGATTAATAGCCCATGAAACAGGCCAGAATCGGCCAAAACTGCGAGTGTTGATGACCGGCATGTAAATGCACCCTGGGTTCGTCAATGGTGGAAATCACTCCGGGGATCCAAAACGGTGATTAATAGCCCATGTAACTATGATTAATAACCCATGAAACAGGCCAGAATCGGCCAAAATTGCGAGTGTTGATGACCGGCACGTAAATGCACCCTGGGGTTCGTCAATGGTGGAAATCACTCCGGGGACCCAAAACGGTGATTAATAGCCCATGTAACGGTGATTAATAGCCCATGAAACAGGCCAGAATCGGCCAAAACTGCGAGTGTTGATGACCGGCATGTAAATGCACCCTGGGTTCGTCAATGGTGGAAATCACTCCGGGGATCCAAAACGGTGATTAATAGCCCATGTAACTATGATTAATAACCCATGAAACAGGCCAGAATCGGCCAAAATTGCGAGTGTTGATGACCGGCACGTAAATGCACCCTGGGGTTCGTCAATGGTGGAAATCACTCCGGGGACCCAAAACGGTGATTAATAGCCCATGTAACGGTGATTAATAGCCCATGAAACAGGCCAGAATCGGCCAAAAGTGCGAGGAATGATGACCGTTACGTAAATGCACCCTAGGGTTCGTCAATTGTGAAAATCACTTCGGGGACCCAAAACGGTGATTAATAGCCCATGAAACAACCCAGAATCTGCCAAAACTGCGAGTGTTGATGACCGGCACGTAAATGCACCCTGGGGTTCGTCAATGGTGGAAATCACTCCGGGGACCCAAAACGGTGATTAATAGCCCATGTAACGGTGATTAATACCCATGAAACAGGCCAGAATCGGCCAAAGGTGCGAGGACTGATGACCGTTACGTAAATGCACCCTAGGGTTCGTCAATGGTGGAAATCACTCCGGGGACCCAAAACGGTGATTAATAGCCCATAAAACAGGCCAGAATCGGCCAAAACTCGAGTGTTGATGAACGGCACGTAAATGCACCCTGGGGTTCGTCAATGGAGGAAATCACTCTGGGGACCCAAAACGGTGATTAATAGACCATGAAACAGGCCAGAATCGGCCAAAACTGCGAGTGTTGATGACCAGCACGTAAATGCACCCTGGGGTTCGTCAATGGTGGAAATCACTCCGGGGACCCAAAACGGTGATTAATAGCCCATGTAACGGTGATTAATAGCCCATGAAACAGGCCAGAATCAGCCAAAAGTGCGAGGACTGATGACCGTCACGTAAATGCACCCTGGGGTTCGTCAATTGTGGAAATCACTCCGGGGACCCAAAACGGTGATTAATAGCCCATGAAACAACCTAGAATCGGCCAAAACTGTGAGTGTTGATGACCGGCACGTAAATGCACCCTGGGGTTCGTCAATAGTGGAAATCACTCCGGGGACCCAAAACGGTGATTAATAGCCCATGTAACGGTGATTAATAGCCCATGAAACAGGCCAGAATCGGCCAAAAGTGCGAGGACTGATGACCGTCACGTAAATGCACCCTGGGGTTCGTCAATTGTGAAAATCACTCCGGGGACCCAAAACGGTAATTAATAGCCCATGAAACAATCCTGAATCGGCCAAAACTGCGAGTGTTGATGACCGGCACGTAAATGCACCCTGGGGTTCGTCAATGGTGGAAATCACTCCGGGGACCCAAAACGGTGATTAATAGCCCATGTAACGGTGATTAATAGCCCATGAAACAGGCCAGAATCGGCCAAAACTGCGAGTGTTGATGACCGGCATGTAAATGCACCCTGGGTTCGTCAATGGTGGAAATCACTCCGGGGATCCAAAACGGTGATTAATAGCCCATGTAACTATGATTAATAACCCATGAAACAGGCCAGAATCGGCCAAAATTGCGAGTGTTGATGACCGGCACGTAAATGCACCCTGGGGTTCGTCAATGGTGGAAATCACTCCGGGGACCCAAAACGGTGATTAATAGCCCATGTAACGGTGATTAATAGCCCATGAAACAGGCCAGAATCGGCCAAAACTGCGAGTGTTGATGACCGGCATGTAAATGCACCCTGGGTTCGTCAATGGTGGAAATCACTCCGGGGATCCAAAACGGTGATTAATAGCCCATGTAACTATGATTAATAACCCATGAAACAGGCCAGAATCGGCCAAAATTGCGAGTGTTGATGACCGGCACGTAAATGCACCCTGGGGTTCGTCAATGGTGGAAATCACTCCGGGGACCCAAAACGGTGATTAATAGCCCATGTAACGGTGATTAATAGCCCATGAAACAGGCCAGAATCGGCCAAAAGTGCGAGGAATGATGACCGTTACGTAAATGCACCCTAGGGTTCGTCAATTGTGAAAATCACTTCGGGGACCCAAAACGGTGATTAATAGCCCATGAAACAACCCAGAATCTGCCAAAACTGCGAGTGTTGATGACCGGCACGTAAATGCACCCTGGGGTTCGTCAATGGTGGAAATCACTCCGGGGACCCAAAACGGTGATTAATAGCCCATGTAACGGTGATTAATACCCATGAAACAGGCCAGAATCGGCCAAAGGTGCGAGGACTGATGACCGTTACGTAAATGCACCCTAGGGTTCGTCAATGGTGGAAATCACTCCGGGGACCCAAAACGGTGATTAATAGCCCATAAAACAGGCCAGAATCGGCCAAAACTGCGAGTGTTGATGAACGGCACGTAAATGCACCCTGGGGTTCGTCAATGGAGGAAATCACTCTGGGGACCCAAAACGGTGATTAATAGACCATGAAACAGGCCAGAATCGGCCAAAACTGCGAGTGTTGATGACCAGCACGTAAATGCACCCTGGGGTTCGTCAATGGTGGAAATCACTCCGGGGACCCAAAACGGTGATTAATAGCCCATGTAACGGTGATTAATAGCCCATGAAACAGGCCAGAATCAGCCAAAAGTGCGAGGACTGATGACCGTCACGTAAATGCACCCTGGGGTTCGTCAATTGTGGAAATCACTCCGGGGACCCAAAACGGTGATTAATAGCCCATGAAACAACCTAGAATCGGCCAAAACTGTGAGTGTTGATGACCGGCACGTAAATGCACCCTGGGGTTCGTCAATGGTGGAAATCACTCCGGGGACCCAAAACGGTGATTAATAGCCCATGTAACGGTGATTAATAGCCCATGAAACAGGCCAGAATCGGCCAAAAGTGCGAGGACTGATGACCGTCACGTAAATGCACCCTGGGGTTCGTCAATTGTGAAAATCACTCCGGGGACCCAAAACGGTAATTAATAGCCCATGAAACAATCCTGAATCGGCCAAAACTGCGAGTGTTGATGACCGGCACGTAAATGCACCCTGGGGTTCGTCAATGGTGGAAATCACTCCGGGGACCCAAAACGGTGATTAATAGCCCATGTAACGGTGATTAATAGCCCATGAAACAGGCCAGAATCGGCCAAAACTGCGAGTGTTGATGACCGGCATGTAAATGCACCCTGGGTTCGTCAATGGTGGAAATCACTCCGGGGATCCAAAACGGTGATTAATAGCCCATGTAACTATGATTAATAACCCATGAAACAGGCCAGAATCGGCCAAAATTGCGAGTGTTGATGACCGGCACGTAAATGCACCCTGGGGTTCGTCAATGGTGGAAATCACTCCGGGGACCCAAAACGGTGATTAATAGCCCATGTAACGGTGATTAATAGCCCATGAAACAGGCCAGAATTGGCCAAAACTGCGAGTGTTGATGACCGGCATGTAAATGCACCCTGGGTTCGTCAATGGTGGAAATCACTCCGGGGATCCAAAACGGTGATTAATAGCCCATGTAACTATGATTAATAACCCATGAAACAGGCCAGAATCGGCCAAAATTGCGAGTGTTGATGACCGGCACGTAAATGCACCCTGGGGTTCGTCAATGGTGGAAATCACTCCGGGGACCCAAAACGGTGATTAATAGCCCATGTAACGGTGATTAATAGCCCATGAAACAGGCCAGAATCGGCCAAAAGTGCGAGGAATGATGACCGTTACGTAAATGCACCCTAGGGTTCGTCAATTGTGAAAATCACTTCGGGGACCCAAAACGGTGATTAATAGCCCATGAAACAACCCAGAATCTGCCAAAACTGCGAGTGTTGATGACCGGCACGTAAATGCACCCTGGGGTTCGTCAATGGTGGAAATCACTCCGGGGACCCAAAACGGTGATTAATAGCCCATGTAACGGTGATTAATACCCATGAAACAGGCCAGAATCGGCCAAAGGTGCGAGGACTGATGACCGTTACGTAAATGCACCCTAGGGTTCGTCAATGGTGGAAATCACTCCGGGGACCCAAAACGGTGATTAATAGCCCATAAAACAGGCCAGAATCGGCCAAAACTGCGAGTGTTGATGAACGGCACGTAAATGCACCCTGGGGTTCGTCAATGGAGGAAATCACTCTGGGGACCCAAAACGGTGATTAATAGACCATGAAACAGGCCAGAATCGGCCAAAACTGCGAGTGTTGATGACCAGCACGTAAATGCACCCTGGGGTTCGTCAATGGTGGAAATCACTCCGGGGACCCAAAACGGTGATTAATAGCCCATGTAACGGTGATTAATAGCCCATGAAACAGGCCAGAATCAGCCAAAAGTGCGAGGACTGATGACCGTCACGTAAATGCACCCTGGGGTTCGTCAATTGTGGAAATCACTCCGGGGACCCAAAACGGTGATTAATAGCCCATGAAACAACCTAGAATCGGCCAAAACTGTGAGTGTTGATGACCGGCACGTAAATGCACCCTGGGGTTCGTCAATGGTGGAAATCACTCCGGGGACCCAAAACGGTGATTAATAGCCCATGTAACGGTGATTAATAGCCCATGAAACAGGCCAGAATCGGCCAAAAGTGCGAGGACTGATGACCGTCACGTAAATGCACCCTGGGGTTCGTCAATTGTGAAAATCACTCCGGGGACCCAAAACGGTAATTAATAGCCCATGAAACAATCCAGAATCGGCCAAAACTGCGAGTGTTGATGACCGGCACGTAAATGCACCCTGGGGTTCGTCAATGGTGGAAATCACTCCGGGGACCCAAAACGGTGATTAATAGCCCATGTAACGGTGATTAATAGCCCATGAAACAGGCCAGAATCGGCCAAAACTGCGAGTGTTGATGACCGGCATGTAAATGCACCCTGGGTTCGTCAATGGTGGAAATCACTCCGGGGATCCAAAACGGTGATTAATAGCCCATGTAACTATGATTAATAACCTATGAAACAGGCCAGAATCGGCCAAAATTGCGAGTGTTGATGACCGGCACGTAAATGCACCCTGGGGTTCGTCAATGGTGGAAATCACTCCGGGGACCCAAAACGGTGATTAATAGCCCATGTAACGGTGATTAATAGCCCATGAAACAGGCCAGAATCGGCCAAAACTGCGAGTGTTGATGACCAGCACGTAAATGCACCCTGGGGTTCGTCAATGGTGGAAATCACTCCGGGGACCCAAAACGGTGATTAATAGCCCATGTAACGGTGATTAATAGCCCATGAAACAGGCCAGAATCAGCCAAAAGTGCGAGGACTGATGACCGTCACGTAAATGCACCCTGGGGTTCGTCAATTGTGGAAATCACTCCGGGGACCCAAAACGGTGATTAATAGCCCATGAAACAACCTAGAATCGGCCAAAACTGTGAGTGTTGATGACCGGCACGTAAATGCACCCTGGGGTTCGTCAATGGTGGAAATCACTCCGGGGACCCAAAACGGTGATTAATAGCCCATGTAACGGTGATTAATAGCCCATGAAACAGGCCAGAATCGGCCAAAAGTGCGAGGACTGATGACCGTCACGTAAATGCACCCTGGGGTTCGTCAATTGTGAAAATCACTCCGGGGACCCAAAACGGTAATTAATAGCCCATGAAACAATCCTGAATCGGCCAAAACTGCGAGTGTTGATGACCGGCACGTAAATGCACCCTGGGGTTCGTCAATGGTGGAAATCACTCCGGGGACCCAAAACGGTGATTAATAGCCCATGTAACGGTGATTAATAGCCCATGAAACAGGCCAGAATCGGCCAAAACTGCGAGTGTTGATGACCGGCATGTAAATGCACCCTGGGTTCGTCAATGGTGGAAATCACTCCGGGGATCCAAAACGGTGATTAATAGCCCATGTAACTATGATTAATAACCCATGAAACAGGCCAGAATCGGCCAAAATTGCGAGTGTTGATGACCGGCACGTAAATGCACCCTGGGGTTCGTCAATGGTGGAAATCACTCCGGGGACCCAAAACGGTGATTAATAGCCCATGTAACGGTGATTAATAGCCCATGAAACAGGCCAGAATCGGCCAAAACTGCGAGTGTTGATGACCGGCATGTAAATGCACCCTGGGTTCGTCAATGGTGGAAATCACTCCGGGGATCCAAAACGGTGATTAATAGCCCATGTAACTATGATTAATAACCCATGAAACAGGCCAGAATCGGCCAAAATTGCGAGTGTTGATGACCGGCACGTAAATGCACCCTGGGGTTCGTCAATGGTGGAAATCACTCCGGGGACCCAAAACGGTGATTAATAGCCCATGTAACGGTGATTAATAGCCCATGAAACAGGCCAGAATCGGCCAAAAGTGCGAGGAATGATGACCGTTACGTAAATGCACCCTAGGGTTCGTTAATTGTGAAAATCACTTCGGGGACCCAAAACGGTGATTAATAGCCCATGAAACAACCCAGAATCTGCCAAAACTGCGAGTGTTGATGACCGGCACGTAAATGCACCCTGGGGTTCGTCAATGGTGGAAATCACTCCGGGGACCCAAAACGGTGATTAATAGCCCATGTTACGGTGATTAATACCCATGAAACAGGCCAGAATCGGCCAAAGGTGCGAGGACTGATGACCGTTACGTAAATGCACCCTAGGGTTCGTCAATGGTGGAAATCACTCCGGGGACCCAAAACGGTGATTAATAGCCCATAAAACAGGCCAGAATCGGCCAAAACTGCGAGTGTTGATGAACGGCACGTAAATGCACCCTGGGGTTCGTCAATGGAGGAAATCACTCTGGGGACCCAAAACGGTGATTAATAGACCATGAAACAGGCCAGAATCGGCCAAAACTGCGAGTGTTGATGACCAGCACGTAAATGCACCCTGGGGTTCGTCAATGGTGGAAATCACTCCGGGGACCCAAAACGGTGATTAATAGCCCATGTAACGGTGATTAATAGCCCATGAAACAGGCCAGAATCGGCCAAAAGTGCGAGGACTGATGACCGTCACGTAAATGCACCCTGGGGTTCGTCAATTGTGAAAATCACTCCGGGGACCCAAAACGGTAATTAATAGCCCATGAAACAATCCAGAATCGGCCAAAACTGCGAGTGTTGATGACCGGCACGTAAATGCACCCTGGGGTTCGTCAATGGTGGAAATCACTCCGGGGACCCAAAACGGTGATTAATAGCCCATGTAACGGTGATTAATAGCCCATGAAACAGGCCAGAATCGGCCAAAACTGCGAGTGTTGATGACCGGCATGTAAATGCACCCTGGGTTCGTCAATGGTGGAAATCACTCCGGGGATCCAAAACGGTGATTAATAGCCCATGTAACTATGATTAATAACCTATGAAACAGGCCAGAATCGGCCAAAATTGCGAGTGTTGATGACCGGCACGTAAATGCACCCTGGGGTTCGTCAATGGTGGAAATCACTCCGGGGACCCAAAACGGTGATTAATAGCCCATGTAACGGTGATTAATAGCCCATGAAACAGGCCAGAATCGGCCAAAACTGCGAGTGTTGATGACCGGCATGTAAATGCACCCTGGGTTCGTCAATGGTGGAAATCACTCCGGGGATCCAAAACGGTGATTAATAGCCCATGTAACTATGATTAATAACCCATGAAACAGGCCAGAATCGGCCAAAATTGCGAGTGTTGATGACCGGCACGTAAATGCACCCTGGGGTTCGTCAATGGTGGAAATCACTCCGGGGACCCAAAACGGTGATTAATAGCCCATGTAACGGTGATTAATAGCCCATGAAACAGGCCAGAATCGGCCAAAAGTGCGAGGAATGATGACCGTTACGTAAATGCACCCTAGGGTTCGTCAATTGTGAAAATCACTTCGGGGACCCAAAACGGTGATTAATAGCCCATGAAACAACCCAGAATCTGCCAAAACTGCGAGTGTTGATGACCGGCACGTAAATGCACCCTGGGGTTCGTCAATGGTGGAAATCACTCCGGGGACCCAAAACGGTGATTAATAGCCCATGTAACGGTGATTAATACCCATGAAACAGGCCAGAATCGGCCAAAGGTGCGAGGACTGATGACCGTTACGTAAATGCACCCTAGGGTTCGTCAATTGTGAAAATCACTTCGGGGACCCAAAACGGTGATTAATAGCCCTTGAAACAACCCAGAATCTGCCAAAACTGCGAGTGTTGATGACAAGCACGTAAATGCACCCTGGGGTTCGTCAATGGTGGAAATCACTCCGGGGACCCAAAACGGTGATTAATAGCCCATAAAACAGGCCAGAATCGGCCAAAACTGCGAGTGTTGATGAACGGCACGTAAATGCACCCTGGGGTTCGTCAATGGTGGAAATCACTCCGGGGACCCAAAACGGTGATTAATAGCCCATAAAACAGGCCAGAATCGGCCAAAACTGCGAGTGTTGATGACCGGCACGTAAATGCACCCTGGGTTCGTCAATGGTGGAAATCACTCCGGGGACCCAAAACGGTGATTAATAGCCCATGTAACGGTGATTAATAGCCCATGAAACAGGCCAGAATCGGCCAAAAGTGCGAGGACTGATGACCGTCACGTAAATGCACCCTGGGGTTCGTCAATTGTGGAAATCACTCCGGGGACCCAAAACGGTGATTAATAGCCCATGAAACAACCTAGAATCGGCCAAAACTGTGAGTGTTGATGACCGGCACGTAAATGCACCCTGGGGTTCGTCAATGGTGGAAATCACTCCGGGGACCCAAAACGGTGATTAATAGCCCATGTAACGGTGATTAATAGCCCATGAAACAGGCCAGAATCGGCCAAAAGTGCGAGGACTGATGACCGTCACGTAAATGCACCCTGGGGTTCGTCAATTGTGAAAATCACTCCGGGGACCCAAAACGGTAATTAATAGCCCATGAAACAATCCAGAATCGGCCAAAACTGCGAGTGTTGATGACCGGCACGTAAATGCACCCTGGGGTTCGTCAATGGTGGAAATCACTCCGGGGACCCAAAACGGTGATTAATAGCCCATGTAACGGTGATTAATAGCCCATGAAACAGGCCAGAATCGGCCAAAACTGCGAGTGTTGATGACCGGCATGTAAATGCACCCTGGGTTCGTCAATGGTGGAAATCACTCCGGGGATCCAAAACGGTGATTAATAGCCCATGTAACTATGATTAATAACCCATGAAACAGGCCAGAATCGGCCAAAATTGCGAGTGTTGATGACCGGCACGTAAATGCACCCTGGGGTTCGTCAATGGTGGAAATCACTTCGGGGACCCAAAACGGTGATTAATAGCCCATGTAACGGTGATTAATAGCCCATGAAACAGGCCAGAATCGGCCAAAACTGCGAGTGTTGATGACCGGCATGTAAATGCACCCTGGGTTCGTCAATGGTGGAAATCACTCCGGGGATCCAAAACGGTGATTAATAGCCCATGTAACTATGATTAATAACCCATGAAACAGGCCAGAATCGGCCAAAATTGCGAGTGTTGATGACCGGCACGTAAATGCACCCTGGGGTTCGTCAATGGTGGAAATCACTCCGGGGACCCAAAACGGTGATTAATAGCCCATGTAACGGTGATTAATAGCCCATGAAACAGGCCAGAATCGGCCAAAAGTGCGAGGACTGATGACCGTTACGTAAATGCACCCTAGGGTTCGTCAATTGTGAAAATCACTTCGGGGACCCAAAACGGTGATTAATAGCCCATGAAACAACCCAGAATCTGCCAAAACTGCGAGTGTTGATGACCGGCACGTAAATGCACCCTGGGGTTCGTCAATGGTGGAAATCACTCCGGGGACCCAAAACGGTGATTAATAGCCCATGTAACGGTGATTAATACCCATGAAACAGGCCAGAATCGGCCAAAGGTGCGAGGACTGATGACCGTTACGTAAATGCACCCTAGGGTTCGTCAATTGTGAAAATCACTTCGGGGACCCAAAACGGTGATTAATAGCCCTTGAAACAACCCAGAATCTGCCAAAACTGCGAGTGTTGATGACAAGCACGTAAATGCACCCTGGGGTTCGTCAATGGTGGAAATCACTCCGGGGACCCAAAACGGTGATTAATAGCCCATAAAACAGGCCAGAATCGGCCAAAACTGCGAGTGTTGATGAACGGCACGTAAATGCACCCTGGGGTTCGTCAATGGTGGAAATCACTCCGGGGACCCAAAACGGTGATTAATAGCCCATAAAACAGGCCAGAATCGGCCAAAACTGCGAGTGTTGATGACCGGCACGTAAATGCACCCTGGGTTCGTCAATGGTGGAAATCACTCCGGGGACCCAAAACGGTGATTAATAGCCCATGTAACGGTGATTAATAGCCCATGAAACAGGCCAGAATCGGCCAAAAGTGCGAGGACTGATGACCGTCACGTAAATGCACCCTGGGGTTCGTCAATTGTGGAAATCACTCCGGGGACCCAAAACGGTGATTAATAGCCCATGAAACAACCTAGAATCGGCCAAAACTGTGAGTGTTGATGACCGGCACGTAAATGCACCCTGGGGTTCGTCAATGGTGGAAATCACTCCGGGGACCCAAAACGGTGATTAATAGCCCATGTAACGGTGATTAATAGCCCATGAAACAGGCCAGAATCGGCCAAAAGTGCGAGGACTGATGACCGTCACGTAAATGCACCCTGGGGTTCGTCAATTGTGAAAATCACTCCGGGGACCCAAAACGGTGATTAATAGCCCATGAAACAACCTAGAATCGGCCAAAACTGTGAGTGTTGATGACCGGCACGTAAATGCACCCTGGGGTTCGTCAATGGTGGAAATCACTCCGGGGATCCAAAACGGTGATTAATAGCCCATGTAACTATGATTAATAACCCATGAAACAGGCCAGAATCGGCCAAAATTGCGAGTGTTGATGACCGGCACGTAAATGCACCCTGGGGTTCGTCAATGGTGGAAATCACTCCGGGACCCAAAACGGTGATTAATAGCCCATGTAACGGTGATTAATAGCCCATGAAACAGGCCAGAATCGGCCAAAAGTGCGAGGACTGATGACCGTTACGTAAATGCACCCTAGGGTTCGTCAATTGTGAAAATCACTTCGGGGACCCCAAACGGTGATTAATAGCCCATGAAACAGGCCAGAATCGGCCAAAACTACGAGTGTTGATGACCGGCACATAAATGCACCCTGGGGTTCGTCAATGGTGGAAATCACTCCGGGGACCCAAAACGGTGATTAATAGCCCATGAAACAGGCCAGAATCGGCCAAAACTGCGAGTGTTGATGACCGGCACGTAAATGCACCCTGGGGTTCGTCAATCGTGGAAATCACTCCGGGGACCCAAAACGGTGATTAATAGCCCATGTAACGGTGATTAATAGCCCATGAAACAGGCCAGAATCGGCCAAAACTGCGAGTGTTGATGACCGGCACGTAAATGCACCCTGGGGTTCGTCAATGGTGGAAATCACTCCGGGGACCCAAAACGGTGATTAATAGCCCATGAAACAGGCCAGAATCGGCCAAAACTGCGAGTGTTGATGACCGGCACGTAAATGCACCCTGGGGTTCGTCAATCGTGGAAATCACTCCGGGGACCCAAAACGGTGATTAATAGCCCATGTAACGGTGATTAATACCCCATGAAACAGGCCAGAATCGGCCAAAACTGCGAGTGTTGATGACCGGCACGTAAATGCACCCTGGGGTTCGTCAATGGTGAAAATCACTTCGGGGACCCAAAACGGTGATTAATAGCCCATGAAACAACCCAGAATCTGCCAAAACTGCGAGTGTTGATGACCAGCACGTAAATGCACCCTGGGGTTCGTCAATGGTGGAAATCACTCCGGGGACCCAAAACGGTGATTAATAGCCCATGAAACAGGCCAGAATCGGCCAAAACTACGAGTGTTGATGTCCGGCACATAAATGCACCCTGGGGTTCGTCAATGGTGGAAATCACTCCGGGGACCCAAAACGGTGATTAATAGCCCATGAAACAGGCCAGAATCGGCCAAAACTGCGAGTGTTGATGACCGGCACGTAAATGCACCCTGGGGTTCGTCAATCGTGGAAATCACTCCGGGGACCCAAAACGGTGATTAATAGCCCATGTAACGGTGATTAATAGCCCATGAAACAGGCCAGAATCGGCCAAAACTGCGAGTGTTGATGACCAGCACGTAAATGCACCCTGGGGTTCGTCAATGGTGGAAATCACTCCGGGGACCCAAAACGGTGATTAATAGCCCATGTAACGGTGATTAATAGCCCAAGAAACAGGCCAGAATCGGCCAAAAGTGCGAGGACTGATGACCGTTACGTAAATGCACCCTAGGGTTCGTCAATTGTGAAAATCACTTCGGGGACCCAAAACGGTGATTAATAGCCCATGAAACAACCCAGAATCTGCCAAAACTGCAAGTGTTGATGACCAGCACGTAAATGCACCCTGGGGTTCGTCAATGGTGGAAATCACTCCGGGGACCCAAAACGGTGATTAATAGCCCATGAAACAGGCCAGAATCGGCCAAAAGTGCGAGGACTGATGACCGTTACGTAAATGCACCCTAGGGTTCGTCAATTGTGAAAATCACTTCGGGGACCCAAAACGGTGATTAATAGCCCATGAAACAACCCAGAATCTGCCAAAACTGCGAGTGTTGATGACCAGCACGTAAATGCACCCTGGGGTTCGTCAATGGTGGAAATCACTCCGGGGACCCAAAACGGTGATTAATAGCCCATGAAACAGGCCAGAATCGGCCAAAACTACGAGTGTTGATGACCGGCACATAAATGCACCCTGGGGTTCGTCAATGGTGGAAATCACTCCGGGGACCCAAAACGGTGATTAATAGCCCATGAAACAGGCCAGAATCGGCAAAAAGTGCGAGGACTAATGACCGTTACGTAAATGCACCCTAGGGTTCGTCAATTGTGAAAATCACTTCGGGGACCCAAAACGGTGATTAATAGCCCATGAAACAACCCAGAATCTGCCAAAACTGCGAGTGTTGATGACCGGCACATAAATGCACCCTGGGGTTCGTCAATGGTGGAAATCACTCCGGGGACCCAAAACGGTGATTAATAGCCCATGAAACAGGCCAGAATCGGCCAAAACTGCGAGTGTTGATGACCGGCACGTAAATGCACCCTATGGTTCGTCAATGGTGGAAATCACTCCGGGGACCCAAAACGGTGATTCATAGCCCATGTAACGGTGATTAATAGCCCATGAAACAGGCCAGAATCGGCCAAAACTGCGAGTGTTGATGACCGGCATGTAAATGCACCCTGGGTTCGTCAATGGTGGAAATCACTCCGGGGATCCAAAACGGTGATTAATAGCCCATGTAACTATGATTAATAACCCATGAAACAGGCCAGAATCGGCCAAAATTGCGAGTGTTGATGACCGGCACGTAAATGCACCCTGGGGTTCGTCAATGGTGGAAATCACTCCGGGACCCAAAACGGTGATTAATAGCCCATGTAACGGTGATTAATAGCCCATGAAACAGGCCAGAATCGGCCAAAAGTGCGAGGACTGATGACCGTTACGTAAATGCACCCTAGGGTTCGTCAATTGTGAAAATCACTTCGGGGACCCAAAACGGTGATTAATAGCCCATGAAACAGGCCAGAATCGGCCAAAACTACGAGTGTTGATGACCGGCACATAAATGCACCCTGGGGTTCGTCAATGGTGGAAATCACTCCGGGGACCCAAAACGGTGATTAATAGCCCATGAAACAGGCCAGAATCGGCCAAAACTGCGAGTGTTGATGACCGGCACGTAAATGCACCCTGGGGTTCGTCAATGGTGGAAATCACTCCGGGGACCCAAAACGGTGATTAATAGCCCATGAAACAGGCCAGAATCGGCCAAAACTGCGAGTGTTGATGACCGGCACGTAAATGCACCCTGGGGTTCGTCAATCGTGGAAATCACTCCGGGGACCCAAAACGGTGATTAATAGCCCATGTAACGGTGATTAATAGCCCATGAAACAGGCCAGAATCGGCCAAAACTGCGAGTGTTGATGACCGGCACGTAAATGCACCCTGGGGTTCGTCAATTGTGGAAATCACTCCGGGGACCCAAAACGGTGATTAATAGCCCATGAAACAACCTAGAATCGGCCAAAACTGTGAGTGTTGATGACCGGCACGTAAATGCACCCTGGGGTTCGTCAATGGTGGAAATCACTCCGGGGACCCAAAACGGTGATTAATAGCCCATGTAACGGTGATTAATAGCCCATGAAACAGGCCAGAATCGGCCAAAAGTGCGAGGACTGATGACCGTCACGTAAATGCACCCTGGGGTTCGTCAATTGTGAAAATCACTCCGGGGACCCAAAACGGTAATTAATAGCCCATGAAACAATCCAGAATCGGCCAAAACTGCGAGTGTTGATGACCGGCACGTAAATGCACCCTGGGGTTCGTCAATGGTGGAAATCACTCCGGGGACCCAAAACGGTGATTAATAGCCCATGTAACGGTGATTAATAGCCCATGAAACAGGCCAGAATCGGCCAAAACTGCGAGTGTTGATGACCGGCATGTAAATGCACCCTGGGTTCGTCAATGGTGGAAATCACTCCGGGGATCCAAAACGGTGATTAATAGCCCATGTAACTATGATTAATAACCCATGAAACAGGCCAGAATCGGCCAAAATTGCGAGTGTTGATGACCGGCACGTAAATGCACCCTGGGGTTCGTCAATGGTGGAAATCACTTCGGGGACCCAAAACGGTGATTAATAGCCCATGTAACGGTGATTAATAGCCCATGAAACAGGCCAGAATCGGCCAAAACTGCGAGTGTTGATGACCGGCATGTAAATGCACCCTGGGTTCGTCAATGGTGGAAATCACTCCGGGGATCCAAAACGGTGATTAATAGCCCATGTAACTATGATTAATAACCCATGAAACAGGCCAGAATCGGCCAAAATTGCGAGTGTTGATGACCGGCACGTAAATGCACCCTGGGGTTCGTCAATGGTGGAAATCACTCCGGGGACCCAAAACGGTGATTAATAGCCCATGTAACGGTGATTAATAGCCCATGAAACAGGCCAGAATCGGCCAAAAGTGCGAGGACTGATGACCGTTACGTAAATGCACCCTAGGGTTCGTCAATTGTGAAAATCACTTCGGGGACCCAAAACGGTGATTAATAGCCCATGAAACAACCCAGAATCTGCCAAAACTGCGAGTGTTGATGACCGGCACGTAAATGCACCCTGGGGTTCGTCAATGGTGGAAATCACTCCGGGGACCCAAAACGGTGATTAATAGCCCATGTAACGGTGATTAATACCCATGAAACAGGCCAGAATCGGCCAAAGGTGCGAGGACTGATGACCGTTACGTAAATGCACCCTAGGGTTCGTCAATTGTGAAAATCACTTCGGGGACCCAAAACGGTGATTAATAGCCCTTGAAACAACCCAGAATCTGCCAAAACTGCGAGTGTTGATGACAAGCACGTAAATGCACCCTGGGGTTCGTCAATGGTGGAAATCACTCCGGGGACCCAAAACGGTGATTAATAGCCCATAAAACAGGCCAGAATCGGCCAAAACTGCGAGTGTTGATGAACGGCACGTAAATGCACCCTGGGGTTCGTCAATGGTGGAAATCACTCCGGGGACCCAAAACGGTGATTAATAGCCCATAAAACAGGCCAGAATCGGCCAAAACTGCGAGTGTTGATGACCGGCACGTAAATGCACCCTGGGTTCGTCAATGGTGGAAATCACTCCGGGGACCCAAAACGGTGATTAATAGCCCATGTAACGGTGATTAATAGCCCATGAAACAGGCCAGAATCGGCCAAAAGTGCGAGGACTGATGACCGTCACGTAAATGCACCCTGGGGTTCGTCAATTGTGGAAATCACTCCGGGGACCCAAAACGGTGATTAATAGCCCATGAAACAACCTAGAATCGGCCAAAACTGTGAGTGTTGATGACCGGCACGTAAATGCACCCTGGGGTTCGTCAATGGTGGAAATCACTCCGGGGACCCAAAACGGTGATTAATAGCCCATGTAACGGTGATTAATAGCCCATGAAACAGGCCAGAATCGGCCAAAAGTGCGAGGACTGATGACCGTCACGTAAATGCACCCTGGGGTTCGTCAATTGTGAAAATCACTCCGGGGACCCAAAACGGTGATTAATAGCCCATGAAACAACCTAGAATCGGCCAAAACTGTGAGTGTTGATGACCGGCACGTAAATGCACCCTGGGGTTCGTCAATGGTGGAAATCACTCCGGGGATCCAAAACGGTGATTAATAGCCCATGTAACTATGATTAATAACCCATGAAACAGGCCAGAATCGGCCAAAATTGCGAGTGTTGATGACCGGCACGTAAATGCACCCTGGGGTTCGTCAATGGTGGAAATCACTCCGGGACCCAAAACGGTGATTAATAGCCCATGTAACGGTGATTAATAGCCCATGAAACAGGCCAGAATCGGCCAAAAGTGCGAGGACTGATGACCGTTACGTAAATGCACCCTAGGGTTCGTCAATTGTGAAAATCACTTCGGGGACCCCAAACGGTGATTAATAGCCCATGAAACAGGCCAGAATCGGCCAAAACTACGAGTGTTGATGACCGGCACATAAATGCACCCTGGGGTTCGTCAATGGTGGAAATCACTCCGGGGACCCAAAACGGTGATTAATAGCCCATGAAACAGGCCAGAATCGGCCAAAACTGCGAGTGTTGATGACCGGCACGTAAATGCACCCTGGGGTTCGTCAATCGTGGAAATCACTCCGGGGACCCAAAACGGTGATTAATAGCCCATGTAACGGTGATTAATAGCCCATGAAACAGGCCAGAATCGGCCAAAACTGCGAGTGTTGATGACCGGCACGTAAATGCACCCTGGGGTTCGTCAATGGTGGAAATCACTCCGGGGACCCAAAACGGTGATTAATAGCCCATGAAACAGGCCAGAATCGGCCAAAACTGCGAGTGTTGATGACCGGCACGTAAATGCACCCTGGGGTTCGTCAATCGTGGAAATCACTCCGGGGACCCAAAACGGTGATTAATAGCCCATGTAACGGTGATTAATACCCCATGAAACAGGCCAGAATCGGCCAAAACTGCGAGTGTTGATGACCGGCACGTAAATGCACCCTGGGGTTCGTCAATGGTGAAAATCACTTCGGGGACCCAAAACGGTGATTAATAGCCCATGAAACAACCCAGAATCTGCCAAAACTGCGAGTGTTGATGACCAGCACGTAAATGCACCCTGGGGTTCGTCAATGGTGGAAATCACTCCGGGGACCCAAAACGGTGATTAATAGCCCATGAAACAGGCCAGAATCGGCCAAAACTACGAGTGTTGATGTCCGGCACATAAATGCACCCTGGGGTTCGTCAATGGTGGAAATCACTCCGGGGACCCAAAACGGTGATTAATAGCCCATGAAACAGGCCAGAATCGGCCAAAACTGCGAGTGTTGATGACCGGCACGTAAATGCACCCTGGGGTTCGTCAATCGTGGAAATCACTCCGGGGACCCAAAACGGTGATTAATAGCCCATGTAACGGTGATTAATAGCCCATGAAACAGGCCAGAATCGGCCAAAACTGCGAGTGTTGATGACCAGCACGTAAATGCACCCTGGGGTTCGTCAATGGTGGAAATCACTCCGGGGACCCAAAACGGTGATTAATAGCCCATGTAACGGTGATTAATAGCCCAAGAAACAGGCCAGAATCGGCCAAAAGTGCGAGGACTGATGACCGTTACGTAAATGCACCCTAGGGTTCGTCAATTGTGAAAATCACTTCGGGGACCCAAAACGGTGATTAATAGCCCATGAAACAACCCAGAATCTGCCAAAACTGCAAGTGTTGATGACCAGCACGTAAATGCACCCTGGGGTTCGTCAATGGTGGAAATCACTCCGGGGACCCAAAACGGTGATTAATAGCCCATGAAACAGGCCAGAATCGGCCAAAAGTGCGAGGACTGATGACCGTTACGTAAATGCACCCTAGGGTTCGTCAATTGTGAAAATCACTTCGGGGACCCAAAACGGTGATTAATAGCCCATGAAACAACCCAGAATCTGCCAAAACTGCGAGTGTTGATGACCAGCACGTAAATGCACCCTGGGGTTCGTCAATGGTGGAAATCACTCCGGGGACCCAAAACGGTGATTAATAGCCCATGAAACAGGCCAGAATCGGCCAAAACTACGAGTGTTGATGACCGGCACATAAATGCACCCTGGGGTTCGTCAATGGTGGAAATCACTCCGGGGACCCAAAACGGTGATTAATAGCCCATGAAACAGGCCAGAATCGGCCAAAAGTGCGAGGACTAATGACCGTTACGTAAATGCACCCTAGGGTTCGTCAATTGTGAAAATCACTTCGGGGACCCAAAACGGTGATTAATAGCCCATGAAACAACCCAGAATCTGCCAAAACTGCGAGTGTTGATGACCGGCACATAAATGCACCCTGGGGTTCGTCAATGGTGGAAATCACTCCGGGGACCCAAAACGGTGATTAATAGCCCATGAAACAGGCCAGAATCGGCCAAAACTGCGAGTGTTGATGACCGGCACGTAAATGCACCCTATGGTTCGTCAATGGTGGAAATCACTCCGGGGACCCAAAACGGTGATTCATAGCCCATGTAACGGTGATTAATAGCCCATGAAACAGGCCAGAATCGGCCAAAACTGCGAGTGTTGATGACCGGCATGTAAATGCACCCTGGGTTCGTCAATGGTGGAAATCACTCCGGGGATCCAAAACGGTGATTAATAGCCCATGTAACTATGATTAATAACCCATGAAACAGGCCAGAATCGGCCAAAATTGCGAGTGTTGATGACCGGCACGTAAATGCACCCTGGGGTTCGTCAATGGTGGAAATCACTCCGGGACCCAAAACGGTGATTAATAGCCCATGTAACGGTGATTAATAGCCCATGAAACAGGCCAGAATCGGCCAAAAGTGCGAGGACTGATGACCGTTACGTAAATGCACCCTAGGGTTCGTCAATTGTGAAAATCACTTCGGGGACCCAAAACGGTGATTAATAGCCCATGAAACAGGCCAGAATCGGCCAAAACTACGAGTGTTGATGACCGGCACATAAATGCACCCTGGGGTTCGTCAATGGTGGAAATCACTCCGGGGACCCAAAACGGTGATTAATAGCCCATGAAACAGGCCAGAATCGGCCAAAACTGCGAGTGTTGATGACCGGCACGTAAATGCACCCTGGGGTTCGTCAATGGTGGAAATCACTCCGGGGACCCAAAACGGTGATTAATAGCCCATGAAACAGGCCAGAATCGGCCAAAACTGCGAGTGTTGATGACCGGCACGTAAATGCACCCTGGGGTTCGTCAATCGTGGAAATCACTCCGGGGACCCAAAACGGTGATTAATAGCCCATGTAACGGTGATTAATAGCCCATGAAACAGGCCAGAATCGGCCAAAACTGCGAGTGTTGATGACCAGCACGTAAATGCACCCTGGGGTTCGTCAATGGTGGAAATCACTCCGGGGACCCAAAACGGTGATTAATAGCCCATGTAACGGTGATTAATAGCCCATGAAACAGGCCAGAATCGGCCAAAAGTGCGAGGACTGATGACCGTTACGTAAATGCACCCTAGGGTTCGTCAATTGTGAAAATCACTTCGGGGACCCAAAACGGTGATTAATAGCCCATGAAACAACCCAGAATCTGCCAAAACTGCGAGTGTTGATGACCAGCACGTAAATGCACCCTGGGGTTCGTCAATGGTGGAAATCACTCCGGGGACCCAAAACGGTGATTAATAGCCCATGAAACAGGCCAGAATCGGCCAAAACTACGAGTGTTGATGTCCGGCACATAAATGCACCCTGGGGTTCGTCAATGGTGGAAATCACTCCGGGGACCCAAAACGGTGATTAATAGCCCATGAAACAGGCCAGAATCGGCCAAAACTGCGAGTGTTGATGACCGGCACGTAAATGCACCCTGGGGTTCGTCAATCGTGGAAATCACTCCGGGGACCCAAAACGGTGATTAATAGCCCATGTAACGGTGATTAATAGCCCATGAAACAGGCCAGAATCGGCCAAAACTGCGAGTGTTGATGACCAGCACGTAAATGCACCCTGGGGTTCGTCAATGGTGGAAATCACTCCGGGGACCCAAAACGGTGATTAATAGCCCATGAAACAGGCCAGAATCGGCCAAAAGTGCGAGGACTGATGACCGTTACGTAAATGCACCCTAGGGTTCGTCAATTGTGAAAATCACTTCGGGGACCCAAAACGGTGATTAATAGCCCATGAAACAACCCAGAATCTGCCAAAACTGCGAGTGTTGATGACCAGCACGTAAATGCACCCTGGGGTTCGTCAATGGTGGAAATCACTCCGGGGACCCAAAACGGTGATTAATAGCCCATGAAACAGGCCAGAATCGGCCAAAACTACGAGTGTTGATGACCGGCACATAAATGCACCCTGGGGTTCGTCAATGGTGGAAATCACTCCGGGGACCCAAAACGGTGATTAATAGCCCATGAAACAGGCCAGAATCGGCCAAAAGTGCGAGGACTAATGACCGTTACGTAAATGCACCCTAGGGTTCGTCAATTGTGAAAATCACTTCGGGGACCCAAAACGGTGATTAATAGCCCATGAAACAACCCAGAATCTGCCAAAACTGCGAGTGTTGATGACCGGCACATAAATGCACCCTGGGGTTCGTCAATGGTGGAAATCACTCCGGGGACCCAAAACGGTGATTAATAGCCCATGAAACAGGCCAGAATCGGCCAAAACTGCGAGTGTTGATGACCGGCACGTAAATGCACCCTATGGTTCGTCAATGGTGGAAATCACTCCGGGGACCCAAAACGGTGATTCATAGCCCATGTAACGGTGATTAATAGCCCATGAAACAGGCCAGAATCGGCCAAAACTGCGAGTGTTGATGACCGGCATGTAAATGCACCCTGGGTTCGTCAATGGTGGAAATCACTCCGGGGATCCAAAACGGTGATTAATAGCCCATGTAACTATGATTAATAACCCATGAAACAGGCCAGAATCGGCCAAAATTGCGAGTGTTGATGACCGGCACGTAAATGCACCCTGGGGTTCGTCAATGGTGGAAATCACTCCGGGACCCAAAACGGTGATTAATAGCCCATGTAACGGTGATTAATAGCCCATGAAACAGGCCAGAATCGGCCAAAAGTGCGAGGACTGATGACCGTTACGTAAATGCACCCTAGGGTTCGTCAATTGTGAAAATCACTTCGGGGACCCAAAACGGTGATTAATAGCCCATGAAACAGGCCAGAATCGGCCAAAACTACGAGTGTTGATGACCGGCACATAAATGCACCCTGGGGTTCGTCAATGGTGGAAATCACTCCGGGGACCCAAAACGGTGATTAATAGCCCATGAAACAGGCCAGAATCGGCCAAAACTGCGAGTGTTGATGACCGGCACGTAAATGCACCCTGGGGTTCGTCAATGGTGGAAATCACTCCGGGGACCCAAAACGGTGATTAATAGCCCATGAAACAGGCCAGAATCGGCCAAAACTGCGAGTGTTGATGACCGGCACGTAAATGCACCCTGGGGTTCGTCAATCGTGGAAATCACTCCGGGGACCCAAAACGGTGATTAATAGCCCATGTAACGGTGATTAATAGCCCATGAAACAGGCCAGAATCGGCCAAAACTGCGAGTGTTGATGACCAGCACGTAAATGCACCCTGGGGTTCGTCAATGGTGGAAATCACTCCGGGGACCCAAAACGGTGATTAATAGCCCATGTAACGGTGATTAATAGCCCATGAAACAGGCCAGAATCGGCCAAAAGTGCGAGGACTGATGACCGTTACGTAAATGCACCCTAGGGTTCGTCAATTGTGAAAATCACTTCGGGGACCCAAAACGGTGATTAATAGCCCATGAAACAACCCAGAATCTGCCAAAACTGCGAGTGTTGATGACCAGCACGTAAATGCACCCTGGGGTTCGTCAATGGTGGAAATCACTCCGGGGACCCAAAACGGTGATTAATAGCCCATGAAACAGGCCAGAATCGGCCAAAACTACGAGTGTTGATGTCCGGCACATAAATGCACCCTGGGGTTCGTCAATGGTGGAAATCACTCCGGGGACCCAAAACGGTGATTAATAGCCCATGAAACAGGCCAGAATCGGCCAAAACTGCGAGTGTTGATGACCGGCACGTAAATGCACCCTGGGGTTCGTCAATCGTGGAAATCACTCCGGGGACCCAAAACGGTGATTAATAGCCCATGTAACGGTGATTAATAGCCCATGAAACAGGCCAGAATCGGCCAAAACTGCGAGTGTTGATGACCAGCACGTAAATGCACCCTGGGGTTCGTCAATGGTGGAAATCACTCCGGGGACCCAAAACGGTGATTAATAGCCCATGAAACAGGCCAGAATCGGCCAAAAGTGCGAGGACTGATGACCGTTACGTAAATGCACCCTAGGGTTCGTCAATTGTGAAAATCACTTCGGGGACCCAAAACGGTGATTAATAGCCCATGAAACAACCCAGAATCTGCCAAAACTGCGAGTGTTGATGACCAGCACGTAAATGCACCCTGGGGTTCGTCAATGGTGGAAATCACTCCGGGGACCCAAAACGGTGATTAATAGCCCATGAAACAGGCCAGAATCGGCCAAAACTACGAGTGTTGATGTCCGGCACATAAATGCACCCTGGGGTTCGTCAATGGTGGAAATCACTCCGGGGACCCAAAACGGTGATTAATAGCCCATGAAACAGGCCAGAATCGGCCAAAACTGCGAGTGTTGATGACCGGCACGTAAATGCACCCTGGGGTTCGTCAATGGTGGAAATCACTCCGGGGACCCAAAACGGTGATTAATAGCCCATGTAATGGTGATTAATAGCCCATGAAACAGGCCAGAATCGGCCAAAACTGCGAGTGTTGATGACCGGCACGTAAATGCACCCTGGGGTTCGTCAACGGTGGAAATCACTCCGGGGACCCAAAACGGTGATTAATAGCCCATGAAACAGGCCAGAATCGGCCAAAAGTGCGAGGACTGATGACCGTTACGTAAATGCACCCTAGGGTTCGTCAATTGTGAAAATCACTTCGGGGACCCAAAACGGTGATTAATAGCCCATGAAACAACCCAGAATCTGCCAAAACTGCGAGTGTTGATGACCAGCACGTAAATGCACCCTGGGGTTCGTCAATGGTGGAAATCACTCCGGGGACCCAAAACGGTGATTAATAGCCCATGAAACAGGCCAGAATCGGCCAAAACTACGAGTGTTGATGACCGGCACATAAATGCACCCTGGGGTTCGTCAATGGTGGAAATCACTCCGGGGACCCAAAACGGTGATTAATAGCCCATGAAACAGGCCAGAATCGGCCAAAACTGCGAGTGTTGATGACCGGCACGTAAATGCACCCTGGGGTTCGTCAATGGTGGAAATCACTCCGGGGACCCAAAACGGTGATTAATAGCCCATGTAATGGTGATTAATAGCCCATGAAACAGGCCAGAATCGGCCAAAACTGCGAGTGTTGATGACCGGCACGTAAATGCACCCTGGGGTTCGTCAATGGTGGAAATCACTCCGGGGACCCAAAACGGTGATTAATAGCCCATGTAACGGTGATTAATAGCCCATGAAACAGGCCAGAATCGGCCAAAAGTGCGAGGACTGATGACCGTTACGTAAATGCACCCTAGGGTTCGTCAATTGTGAAAATCACTTCGGGGACCCAAAACGGTGATTAATAGCCCATGAAACAACCCAGAATCTGCCAAAACTGCGAGTGTTGATGACCAGCACGTAAATGCACCCTGGGGTTCGTCAATGGTGGAAATCACTCCGGGGACCCAAAACGGTGATTGATAGCCCATGTAACGGTGATTAATAGCCCATGAAACAGGCCAGAATCGGCCAAAAGTGCGAGGACTGATGACCGTTACGTAAATGCACCCTAGGGTTCGTCAATTGTGAAAATCACTTCGGGGACCCAAAACGGTGATTAATAGCCCATGAAACAACCCAGAATCTGCCAAAACTGCGAGTGTTGATGACCAGCACGTAAATGCACCCTGGGGTTCGTCAATGGTGGAAATCACTCCGGGGACCCAAAACGGTGATTGATAGCCCATGTAACGGTGATTAATAGCCCATGAAACAGGCCAGAATCGGCCAAAAGTGCGAGGACTGATGACCGTTACGTAAATGCACCCTAGGGTTCGTCAATTGTGAAAATCACTTCGGGGACCCAAAACGGTGATTAATAGCCCATGAAACAACCCAGAATCTGCCAAAACTGCGAGTGTTGATGACCAGCACGTAAATGCACCCTGGGGTTCGTCAATGGTGGAAATCACTCCGGGGACCCAAAACGGTGATTAATAGCCCATGAAACAGGCCAGAATCGGCCAAAACTACGAGTGTTGATGACCGGCACATAAATGCACCCTGGGGTTCGTCAATGGTGGAAATCACTCCGGGGACCCAAAACGGTGATTAATAGCCCATGAAACAGGCCAGAATCGGCCAAAAGTGCGAGGACTAATGACCGTTACGTAAATGCACCCTAGGGTTCGTCAATTGTGAAAATCACTTCGGGGACCCAAAACGGTGATTAATAGCCCATGAAACAACCCAGAATCTGCCAAAACTGCGAGTGTTGATGACCGGCACATAAATGCACCCTGGGGTTCGTCAATGGTGGAAATCACTCCGGGGACCCAAAACGGTGATTAATAGCCCATGAAACAGGCCAGAATCGGCCAAAACTGCGAGTGTTGATGACCGGCACGTAAATGCACCCTATGGTTCGTCAATGGTGGAAATCACTCCGGGGACCCAAAACGGTGATTCATAGCCCATGTAACGGTGATTAATAGCCCATGAAACAGGCCAGAATCGGCCAAAACTGCGAGTGTTGATGACCGGCATGTAAATGCACCCTGGGTTCGTCAATGGTGGAAATCACTCCGGGGATCCAAAACGGTGATTAATAGCCCATGTAACTATGATTAATAACCCATGAAACAGGCCAGAATCGGCCAAAATTGCGAGTGTTGATGACCGGCACGTAAATGCACCCTGGGGTTCGTCAATGGTGGAAATCACTCCGGGACCCAAAACGGTGATTAATAGCCCATGTAACGGTGATTAATAGCCCATGAAACAGGCCAGAATCGGCCAAAAGTGCGAGGACTGATGACCGTTACGTAAATGCACCCTAGGGTTCGTCAATTGTGAAAATCACTTCGGGGACCCAAAACGGTGATTAATAGCCCATGAAACAGGCCAGAATCGGCCAAAACTACGAGTGTTGATGACCGGCACATAAATGCACCCTGGGGTTCGTCAATGGTGGAAATCACTCCGGGGACCCAAAACGGTGATTAATAGCCCATGAAACAGGCCAGAATCGGCCAAAACTGCGAGTGTTGATGACCGGCACGTAAATGCACCCTGGGGTTCGTCAATGGTGGAAATCACTCCGGGGACCCAAAACGGTGATTAATAGCCCATGAAACAGGCCAGAATCGGCCAAAACTGCGAGTGTTGATGACCGGCACGTAAATGCACCCTGGGGTTCGACAATCGTGGAAATCACTCCGGGGACCCAAAACGGTGATTAATAGCCCATGTAACGGTGATTAATAGCCCATGAAACAGGCCAGAATCGGCCAAAACTGCGAGTGTTGATGACCAGCACGTAAATGCACCCTGGGGTTCGTCAATGGTGGAAATCACTCCGGGGACCCAAAACGGTGATTAATAGCCCATGTAACGGTGATTAATAGCCCATGAAACAGGCCAGAATCGGCCAAAAGTGCGAGGACTGATGACCGTTACGTAAATGCACCCTAGGGTTCGTCAATTGTGAAAATCACTTCGGGGACCCAAAACGGTGATTAATAGCCCATGAAACAACCCAGAATCTGCCAAAACTGCGAGTGTTGATGACCAGCACGTAAATGCACCCTGGGGTTCGTCAATGGTGGAAATCACTCCGGGGACCCAAAACGGTGATTAATAGCCCATGAAACAGGCCAGAATCGGCCAAAACTACGAGTGTTGATGTCCGGCACATAAATGCACCCTGGGGTTCGTCAATGGTGGAAATCACTCCGGGGACCCAAAACGGTGATTAATAGCCCATGAAACAGGCCAGAATCGGCCAAAACTGCGAGTGTTGATGACCGGCACGTAAATGCACCCTGGGGTTCGTCAATCGTGGAAATCACTCCGGGGACCCAAAACGGTGATTAATAGCCCATGTAACGGTGATTAATAGCCCATGAAACAGGCCAGAATCGGCCAAAACTGCGAGTGTTGATGACCAGCACGTAAATGCACCCTGGGGTTCGTCAATGGTGGAAATCACTCCGGGGACCCAAAACGGTGATTAATAGCCCATGAAACAGGCCAGAATCGGCCAAAAGTGCGAGGACTGATGACCGTTACGTAAATGCACCCTAGGGTTCGTCAATTGTGAAAATCACTTCGGGGACCCAAAACGGTGATTAATAGCCCATGAAACAACCCAGAATCTGCCAAAACTGCGAGTGTTGATGACCAGCACGTAAATGCACCCTGGGGTTCGTCAATGGTGGAAATCACTCCGGGGACCCAAAACGGTGATTAATAGCCCATGAAACAGGCCAGAATCGGCCAAAACTACGAGTGTTGATGTCCGGCACATAAATGCACCCTGGGGTTCGTCAATGGTGGAAATCACTCCGGGGACCCAAAACGGTGATTAATAGCCCATGAAACAGGCCAGAATCGGCCAAAACTGCGAGTGTTGATGACCGGCACGTAAATGCACCCTGGGGTTCGTCAATGGTGGAAATCACTCCGGGGACCCAAAACGGTGATTAATAGCCCATGTAATGGTGATTAATAGCCCATGAAACAGGCCAGAATCGGCCAAAACTGCGAGTGTTGATGACCGGCACGTAAATGCACCCTGGGGTTCGTCAACGGTGGAAATCACTCCGGGGACCCAAAACGGTGATTAATAGCCCATGAAACAGGCCAGAATCGGCCAAAAGTGCGAGGACTGATGACCGTTACGTAAATGCACCCTAGGGTTCGTCAATTGTGAAAATCACTTCGGGGACCCAAAACGGTGATTAATAGCCCATGAAACAACCCAGAATCTGCCAAAACTGCGAGTGTTGATGACCAGCACGTAAATGCACCCTGGGGTTCGTCAATGGTGGAAATCACTCCGGGGACCCAAAACGGTGATTAATAGCCCATGAAACAGGCCAGAATCGGCCAAAACTACGAGTGTTGATGACCGGCACATAAATGCACCCTGGGGTTCGTCAATGGTGGAAATCACTCCGGGGACCCAAAACGGTGATTAATAGCCCATGAAACAGGCCAGAATCGGCCAAAACTGCGAGTGTTGATGACCGGCACGTAAATGCACCCTGGGGTTCGTCAATGGTGGAAATCACTCCGGGGACCCAAAACGGTGATTAATAGCCCATGTAATGGTGATTAATAGCCCATGAAACAGGCCAGAATCGGCCAAAACTGCGAGTGTTGATGACCGGCACGTAAATGCACCCTGGGGTTCGTCAATGGTGGAAATCACTCCGGGGACCCAAAACGGTGATTAATAGCCCATGTAACGGTGATTAATAGCCCATGAAACAGGCCAGAATCGGCCAAAAGTGCGAGGACTGATGACCGTTACGTAAATGCACCCTAGGGTTCGTCAATTGTGAAAATCACTTCGGGGACCCAAAACGGTGATTAATAGCCCATGAAACAACCCAGAATCTGCCAAAACTGCGAGTGTTGATGACCAGCACGTAAATGCACCCTGGGGTTCGTCAATGGTGGAAATCACTCCGGGGACCCAAAACGGTGATTGATAGCCCATGTAACGGTGATTAATAGCCCATGAAACAGGCCAGAATCGGCCAAAAGTGCGAGGACTGATGACCGTTACGTAAATGCACCCTAGGGTTCGTCAATTGTGAAAATCACTTCGGGGACCCAAAACGGTGATTAATAGCCCATGAAACAACCCAGAATCTGCCAAAACTGCGAGTGTTGATGACCAGCACGTAAATGCACCCTGGGGTTCGTCAATGGTGGAAATCACTCCGGGGACCCAAAACGGTGATTAATAGCCCATGAAACAGGCCAGAATCGGCCAAAACTGCGAGTGTTGATGACCGGCACGTAAATGCACCCTATGGTTCGTCAATGGTGGAAATCACTCCGGGGACCCAAAACGGTGATTAATAGCCCATGTAACGGTGATTAATAGCCCATGAAACAGGCCAGAATCGGCCAAAACTGCGAGTGTTGATGACCGGCACGTAAATGCACCCTGGGGTTCGTCAATGGTGGAAATCACTCCGGGGACCCAAAACGGTGATTAATAGCCCATGTAACGGTGATTAATAGCCCATGAAACAGGCCAGAATCGGCCAAAAGTGCGAGGACTGATGACCGTTACGTAAATGCACCCTAGGGTTCGTCAATTGTGAAAATCACTTCGGGGACCCAAAACGGTGATTAATAGCCCATGAAACAACCCAGAATCTGCCAAAACTGCGAGTGTTGATGACCAGCACGTAAATGCACCCTGGGGTTCGTCAATGGTGGAAATCACTCCGGGGACCCAAAACGGTGATTAATAGCCCATGAAACAGGCCAGAATCGGCCAAAACTACGAGTGTTGATGACCGGCACATAAATGCACCCTGGGGTTCGTCAATGGTGGAAATCACTCCGGGGACCCAAAACGGTGATTAATAGCCCATGAAACAGGCCAGAATCGGCCAAAACTGCGAGTGTTGATGACCGGCACGTAAATGCACCCTGGGGTTCGTCAATGGTGGAAATCACTCCGGGGACCCAAAACGGTGATTAATAGCCCATGTAATGGTGATTAATAGCCCATGAAACAGGCCAGAATCGGCCAAAACTGCGAGTGTTGATGACCGGCATGTAAATGCACCCTGGGGTTCGTCAATGGTGGAAATCAGTCCGGGGACCCAAAACGGTGATTAATAGCCCATGTAACGGTGATTAATAGCCCATGAAACAGGCCAGAATCGGCCAAAAGTGTGAGGACTGATGACCGTTACGTAAATGCACCCTAGGGTTCGTCAATTGTGAAAATCACTTCGGGGACCCAAAACGGTGATTAATAGCCCATGAAACAACCCAGAATCTGCCAAAACTGCGAGTGTTGATGACCAGCACGTAAATGCACCCTGGGGTTCGTCAATGGTGGAAATCACTCCGGGGACCCAAAACGGTGATTAATAGCCCATGAAACAGGCCAGAATCGGCCAAAACTACGAGTGTTGATGACCGGCACATAAATGCACCCTGGGGTTCGTCAATGGTGGAAATCACTCCGGGGACCCAAAACGGTGATTAATAGCCCATGAAACAGGCCAGAATCGGCCAAAACTGCGAGTGTTGATGACCGGCACGTAAATGCACCCTGGGGTTCGTCAATGGTGGAAATCACTCCGGGGACCCAAAACGGTGATTAATAGCCCATGTAATGGTGATTAATAGCCCATGAAACAGGCCAGAATCGGCCAAAACTGCGAGTGTTGATGACCGGCATGTAAATGCACCCTGGGGTTCGTCAATGGTGGAAATCAGTCCGGGGACCCAAAACGGTGATTAATAGCCCATGTAACGGTGATTAATAGCCCATGAAACAGGCCAGAATCGGCCAAAAGTGTGAGGACTGATGACCGTTACGTAAATGCACCCTAGGGTTCGTCAATTGTGAAAATCACTTCGGGGACCCAAAACGGTGATTAATAGCCCATGAAACAACCCAGAATCTGCCAAAACTGCGAGTGTTGATGACCAGCACGTAAATGCACCCTGGGGTTCGTCAATGGTGGAAATCACTCCGGGGACCCAAAACGGTGATTAATAGCCCATGAAACAGGCCAGAATCGGCCAAAACTGCGAGTGTTGATGACCGGCACGTAAATGCACCCTGGGGTTCGTCAATGGTGGAAATCACTCCGGGGACCCAAAACGGTGATTAATAGCCCATGTAATGGTGATTAATAGCCCATGAAACAGGCCAGAATCGGCCAAAACTGCGAGTGTTGATGACCGGCACGTAAATGCACCCTATGGTTCGTCAATGGTGGAAATCACTCCGGGGACCCAAAACGGTGATTAATAGCCCATGTAACGGTGATTAATAGCCCATGAAACAGGCCAGAATCGGCCAAAACTGCGAGTGTTGATGACCGGCACGTAAATGCACCCTGGGGTTCGTCAATGGTGGAAATCACTCCGGGGACCCAAAACGGTGATTAATAGCCCATGTAACGGTGATTAATAGCCCATGAAACAGGCCAGAATCGGCCAAAAGTGCGAGGACTGATGACCGTTACGTAAATGCACCCTAGGGTTCGTCAATTGTGAAAATCACTTCGGGGACCCAAAACGGTGATTAATAGCCCATGAAACAACCCAGAATCTGCCAAAACTGCGAGTGTTGATGACCAGCACGTAAATGCACCCTGGGGTTCGTCAATGGTGGAAATCACTCCGGGGACCCAAAACGGTGATTAATAGCCCATGAAACAGGCCAGAATCGGCCAAAACTACGAGTGTTGATGACCGGCACATAAATGCACCCTGGGGTTCGTCAATGGTGGAAATCACTCCGGGGACCCAAAACGGTGATTAATAGCCCATGTAATGGTGATTAATAGCCCATGAAACAGGCCAGAATCGGCCAAAAGTGCGAGGACTGATGACCGTTACGTAAATGCACCCTAGGGTTCGTCAATTGTGAAAATCACTTCGGGGACCCAAAACGGTGATTAATAGCCCATGAAACAACCCAGAATCTGCCAAAACTGCGAGTGTTGATGACCAGCACGTAAATGCACCCTGGGGTTCGTCAATGGTGGAAATCACTCCGGGGACCCAAAACGGTGATTAATAGCCCATGAAACAGGCCAGAATCGGCCAAAACTACGAGTGTTGATGACCGGCACATAAATGCACCCTGGGGTTCGTCAATGGTGGAAATCACTCCGGGGACCCAAAACGGTGATTAATAGCCCATGTAACGGTGATTAATAGCCCATGAAACAGGCCAGAATCGGCCAAAACTGCGAGTGTTGATGACCGGCACGTAAATGCACCCTGGGGTTCGTCAATGGTGGAAATCACTCCGGGGACCCAAAACGGTGATTAATAGCCCATGTAACGGTGATTAATAGCCCATGAAACAGGCCAGAATCGGCCAAAAGTGCGAGGACTGATGACCGTTACGTAAATGCACCCTAGGGTTCGTCAATTGTGAAAATCACTTCGGGGACCCAAAACGGTGATTAATAGCCCATGAAACAACCCAGAATCTGCCAAAACTGCGAGTGTTGATGACCAGCACGTAAATGCACCCTGGGGTTCGTCAATGGTGGAAATCACTCCGGGGACCCAAAACGGTGATTAATAGCCCATGAAACAGGCCAGAATCGGCCAAAACTACGAGTGTTGATGACCGGCACATAAATGCACCCTGGGGTTCGTCAATGGTGGAAATCACTCCGGGGACCCAAAACGGTGATTAATAGCCCATGAAACAGGCCAGAATCGGCCAAAAGTGCGAGTGTTGATGACCGGCACGTAAATGCACCCTGGGGTTCGTCAATCGTGGAAATCACTCCGGGGACCCAAAACGGTGATTAATAGCCCATGTAACGGTGATTAATAGCCCATGAAACAGGCCAGAATCGGCCAAAACTGCGAGTGTTGATGACCGGCACGTAAATGCACCCTGGGGTTCGTCAATGGTGGAAATCACTCCGGGGACCCAAAACGGTGATTAATAGCCCATGTAACGGTGATTAATAGCCCATGAAACAGGCCAGAATCGGCCAAAAGTGCGAGGACTGATGACCGTTACGTAAATGCACCCTAGGGTTCGTCAATTGTGAAAATCACTTCGGGGACCCAAAACGGTGATTAATAGCCCATGAAACAACCCAGAATCTGCCAAAACTGCGAGTGTTGATGACCAGCACGTAAATGCACCCTGGGGTTCGTCAATGGTGGAAATCACTCCGGGGACCCAAAACGGTGATTGATAGCCCATGTAACGGTGATTAATAGCCCATGAAACAGGCCAGAATCGGCCAAAAGTGCGAGGACTGATGACCGTTACGTAAATGCACCCTAGGGTTCGTCAATTGTGAAAATCACTTGGGGGACCCAAAACGGTGATTAATAGCCCATGAAACAACCCAGAATCTGCCAAAACTGCGAGTGTTGATGACCAGCACGTAAATGCACCCTGGGGTTCGTCAATGGTGGAAATCACTCCGGGGACCCAAAACGGTGATTAATAGCCCATGAAACAGGCCAGAATCGGCCAAAACTGCGAGTGTTGATGACCGGCACGTAAATGCACCCTATGGTTCGTCAATGGTGGAAATCACTCCGGGGACCCAAAACGGTGATTAATAGCCCATGTAACGGTGATTAATAGCCCATGAAACAGGCCAGAATCGGCCAAAACTGCGAGTGTTGATGACCGGCACGTAAATGCACCCTGGGGTTCGTCAATGGTGGAAATCACTCCGGGGACCCAAAACGGTGATTAATAGCCCATGTAACGGTGATTAATAGCCCATGAAACAGGCCAGAATCGGCCAAAAGTGCGAGGACTGATGACCGTTACGTAAATGCACCCTAGGGTTCGTCAATTGGGAAAATCACTTCGGGGACCCAAAACGGTGATTAATAGCCCATGAAACAACCCAGAATCTGCCAAAACTGCGAGTGTTGATGACCAGCACGTAAATGCACCCTGGGGTTCGTCAATGGTGGAAATCACTCCGGGGACCCAAAACGGTGATTAATAGCCCATGAAACAGGCCAGAATCGGCCAAAACTGCGAGTGTTGATGACCGGCACGTAAATGCACCCTATGGTTCGTCAATGGTGGAAATCACTCCGGGGACCCAAAACGGTGATTAATAGCCCATGTAACGGTGATTAATAGCCCATGAAACAGGCCAGAATCGGCCAAAACTGCGAGTGTTGATGACCGGCACGTAAATGCACCCTGGGGTTCGTCAATGGTGGAAATCACTCCGGGGACCCAAAACGGTGATTAATAGCCCATGTAACGGTGATTAATAGCCCATGAAACAGGCCAGAATCGGCCAAAAGTGCGAGGACTGATGACCGTTACGTAAATGCACCCTAGGGTTCGTCAATTGTGAAAATCACTTCGGGGACCCAAAACGGTGATTAATAGCCCATGAAACAACCCAGAATCTGCCAAAACTGCGAGTGTTGATGACCAGCACGTAAATGCACCCTGGGGTTCGTCAATGGTGGAAATCACTCCGGGGACCCAAAACGGTGATTGATAGCCCATGTAACGGTGATTAATAGCCCATGAAACAGGCCAGAATCGGCCAAAAGTGCGAGGACTGATGACCGTTACGTAAATGCACCCTAGGGTTCGTCAATTGTGAAAATCACTTGGGGGACCCAAAACGGTGATTAATAGCCCATGAAACAACCCAGAATCTGCCAAAACTGCGAGTGTTGATGACCAGCACGTAAATGCACCCTGGGGTTCGTCAATGGTGGAAATCACTCCGGGGACCCAAAACGGTGATTAATAGCCCATGAAACAGGCCAGAATCGGCCAAAACTGCGAGTGTTGATGACCGGCACGTAAATGCACCCTATGGTTCGTCAATGGTGGAAATCACTCCGGGGACCCAAAACGGTGATTAATAGCCCATGTAACGGTGATTAATAGCCCATGAAACAGGCCAGAATCGGCCAAAACTGCGAGTGTTGATGACCGGCACGTAAATGCACCCTGGGGTTCGTCAATGGTGGAAATCACTCCGGGGACCCAAAACGGTGATTAATAGCCCATGTAACGGTGATTAATAGCCCATGAAACAGGCCAGAATCGGCCAAAAGTGCGAGGACTGATGACCGTTACGTAAATGCACCCTAGGGTTCGTCAATTGTGAAAATCACTTCGGGGACCCAAAACGGTGATTAATAGCCCATGAAACAACCCAGAATCTGCCAAAACTGCGAGTGTTGATGACCAGCACGTAAATGCACCCTGGGGTTCGTCAATGGTGGAAATCACTCCGGGGACCCAAAACGGTGATTGATAGCCCATGTAACGGTGATTAATAGCCCATGAAACAGGCCAGAATCGGCCAAAAGTGCGAGGACTGATGACCGTTACGTAAATGCACCCTAGGGTTCGTCAATTGTGAAAATCACTTGGGGGACCCAAAACGGTGATTAATAGCCCATGAAACAACCCAGAATCTGCCAAAACTGCGAGTGTTGATGACCAGCACGTAAATGCACCCTGGGGTTCGTCAATGGTGGAAATCACTCCGGGGACCCAAAACGGTGATTAATAGCCCATGAAACAGGCCAGAATCGGCCAAAACTGCGAGTGTTGATGACCGGCACGTAAATGCACCCTATGGTTCGTCAATGGTGGAAATCACTCCGGGGACCCAAAACGGTGATTAATAGCCCATGTAACGGTGATTAATAGCCCATGAAACAGGCCAGAATCGGCCAAAACTGCGAGTGTTGATGACCGGCACGTAAATGCACCCTGGGGTTCGTCAATGGTGGAAATCACTCCGGGGACCCAAAACGGTGATTAATAGCCCATGTAACGGTGATTAATAGCCCATGAAACAGGCCAGAATCGGCCAAAAGTGCGAGGACTGATGACCGTTACGTAAATGCACCCTAGGGTTCGTCAATTGGGAAAATCACTTCGGGGACCCAAAACGGTGATTAATAGCCCATGAAACAACCCAGAATCTGCCAAAACTGCGAGTGTTGATGACCAGCACGTAAATGCACCCTGGGGTTCGTCAATGGTGGAAATCACTCCGGGGACCCAAAACGGTGATTAATAGCCCATGAAACAGGCCAGAATCGGCCAAAACTACGAGTGTTGATGACCGGCACATAAATGCACCCTGGGGTTCGTCAATGGTGGAAATCACTCCGGGGACCCAAAACGGTGATTAATAGCCCATGTAATGGTGATTAATAGCCCATGAAACAGGCCAGAATCGGCCAAAAGTGCGAGGACTGATGACCGTTACGTAAATGCACCCTAGGGTTCGTCAATTGTGAAAATCACTTCGGGGACCCAAAACGGTGATTAATAGCCCATGAAACAACCCAGAATCTGCCAAAACTGCGAGTGTTGATGACCAGCACGTAAATGCACCCTGGGGTTCGTCAATGGTGGAAATCACTCCGGGGACCCAAAACGGTGATTAATAGCCCATGAAACAGGCCAGAATCGGCCAAAACTACGAGTGTTGATGACCGGCACATAAATGCACCCTGGGGTTCGTCAATGGTGGAAATCACTCCGGGGACCCAAAACGGTGATTAATAGCCCATGTAACGGTGATTAATAGCCCATGAAACAGGCCAGAATCGGCCAAAACTGCGAGTGTTGATGACCGGCACGTAAATGCACCCTAGGGTTCGTCAATGGTGGAAATCACTCCGGGGACCCAAAACGGTGATTAATAGCCCATGTAACGGTGATTAATAGCCCATGAAACAGGCCAGAATCGGCCAAAAGTGCGAGGACTGATGACCGTTACGTAAATGCACCCTAGGGTTCGTCAATTGTGAAAATCACTTCGGGGACCCAAAACGGTGATTAATAGCCCATGAAACAACCCAGAATCTGCCAAAACTGCGAGTGTTGATGACCAGCACGTAAATGCACCCTGGGGTTCGTCAATGGTGGAAATCACTCCGGGGACCCAAAACGGTGATTAATAGCCCATGAAACAGGCCAGAATCGGCCAAAACTACGAGTGTTGATGACCGGCACATAAATGCACCCTGGGGTTCGTCAATGGTGGAAATCACTCCGGGGACCCAAAACGGTGATTAATAGCCCATGAAACAGGCCAGAATCGGCCAAAAGTGCGAGTGTTGATGACCGGCACGTAAATGCACCCTGGGGTTCGTCAATCGTGGAAATCACTCCGGGGACCCAAAACGGTGATTAATAGCCCATGTAACGGTGATTAATAGCCCATGAAACAGGCCAGAATCGGCCAAAACTGCGAGGACTGATGACCGTTACGTAAATGCACCCTAGGGTTCGTCAATTGTGAAAATCACTTCGGGGACCCAAAACGGTGATTAATAGCCCATGAAACAACCCAGAATCTGCCAAAACTGCGAGTGTTGATGACCAGCACGTAAATGCACCCTGGGGTTCGTCAATGGTGGAAATCACTCCGGGGACCCAAAACGGTGATTAATAGCCCATGAAACAGGCCAGAATCGGCCAAAACTACGAGTGTTGATGACCGGCACATAAATGCACCCTGGGGTTCGTCAATGGTGGAAATCACTCCGGGGACCCAAAACGGTGATTAATAGCCCATGAAACAGGCCAGAATCGGCCAAAAGTGCGAGTGTTGATGACCGGCACGTAAATGCACCCTGGGGTTCGTCAATCGTGGAAATCACTCCGGGGACCCAAAACGGTGATTAATAGCCCATGTAACGGTGATTAATAGCCCATGAAACAGGCCAGAATCGGCCAAAACTGCGAGTGTTGATGACCGGCACGTAAATGCACCCTGGGGTTCGTCAATGGTGGAAATCACTCCGGGGACCCAAAACGGTGATTAATAGCCCATGTAACGGTGATTAATAGCCCATGAAACAGGCCAGAATCGGCCAAAAGTGCGAGGACTGATGACCGTTACGTAAATGCACCCTAGGGTTCGTCAATTGTGAAAATCACTTCGGGGACCCAAAACGGTGATTAATAGCCCATGAAACAACCCAGAATCTGCCAAAACTGCGAGTGTTGATGACAAGCACGTAAATGCACCCTGGGGTTCGTCAATGGTGGAAATCACTCCGGGGACCCAAAACGGTGATTGATAGCCCATGTAACGGTGATTAATAGCCCATGAAACAGGCCAGAATCGGCCAAAAGTGCGAGGACTGATGACCGTCACGTAAATGCACCCTAGGGTTCGTCAATTGTGAAAATCACTTCGGGGACCCAAAACGGTGATTAATAGCCCATGAAACAACCCAGAATCTGCCAAAACTGCGAGTGTTGATGACAAGCACGTAAATGCACCCTGGGGTTCGTCAATGGTGGAAATCACTCCGGGGACCCAAAACGGTGATTAATAGCCCATGTAACGGTGATTAATAGCCCATGAAACAGGCCAGAATCGGCCAAAACTGCGAGTGTTGATGACCGGCACGTAAATGCACCCTGGGGTTCGTCAATGGTGGAAATCACTCCGGGGACCCAAAACGGTGATTAATAGCCCATGTAACGGTGATTAATAGCCCATGAAACAGGCCAGAATCGGCCAAAAGTGCGAGGACTGATGACCGTTACGTAAATGCACCCTAGGGTTCGTCAATTGTGAAAATCACTTGGGGGACCCAAAACGGTGATTAATAGCCCATGAAACAACCCAGAATCTGCCAAAACTGCGAGTGTTGATGACCAGCACGTAAATGCACCCTGGGGTTCGTCAATGGTGGAAATCACTCCGGGGACCCAAAACGGTGATTAATAGCCCATGAAACAGGCCAGAATCGGCCAAAACTGCGAGTGTTGATGACCGGCACGTAAATGCACCCTATGGTTCGTCAATGGTGGAAATCACTCCGGGGACCCAAAACGGTGATTAATAGCCCATGTAACGGTGATTAATAGCCCATGAAACAGGCCAGAATCGGCCAAAACTGCGAGTGTTGATGACCGGCACGTAAATGCACCCTGGGGTTCGTCAATGGTGGAAATCACTCCGGGGACCCAAAACGGTGATTAATAGCCCATGTAACGGTGATTAATAGCCCATGAAACAGGCCAGAATCGGCCAAAAGTGCGAGGACTGATGACCGTTACGTAAATGCACCCTAGGGTTCGTCAATTGGGAAAATCACTTCGGGGACCCAAAACGGTGATTAATAGCCCATGAAACAACCCAGAATCTGCCAAAACTGCGAGTGTTGATGACCAGCACGTAAATGCACCCTGGGGTTCGTCAATGGTGGAAATCACTCCGGGGACCCAAAACGGTGATTAATAGCCCATGAAACAGGCCAGAATCGGCCAAAACTACGAGTGTTGATGACCGGCACATAAATGCACCCTGGGGTTCGTCAATGGTGGAAATCACTCCGGGGACCCAAAACGGTGATTAATAGCCCATGTAATGGTGATTAATAGCCCATGAAACAGGCCAGAATCGGCCAAAAGTGCGAGGACTGATGACCGTTACGTAAATGCACCCTAGGGTTCGTCAATTGTGAAAATCACTTCGGGGACCCAAAACGGTGATTAATAGCCCATGAAACAACCCAGAATCTGCCAAAACTGCGAGTGTTGATGACCAGCACGTAAATGCACCCTGGGGTTCGTCAATGGTGGAAATCACTCCGGGGACCCAAAACGGTGATTAATAGCCCATGAAACAGGCCAGAATCGGCCAAAACTACGAGTGTTGATGACCGGCACATAAATGCACCCTGGGGTTCGTCAATGGTGGAAATCACTCCGGGGACCCAAAACGGTGATTAATAGCCCATGTAACGGTGATTAATAGCCCATGAAACAGGCCAGAATCGGCCAAAACTGCGAGTGTTGATGACCGGCACGTAAATGCACCCTAGGGTTCGTCAATGGTGGAAATCACTCCGGGGACCCAAAACGGTGATTAATAGCCCATGTAACGGTGATTAATAGCCCATGAAACAGGCCAGAATCGGCCAAAAGTGCGAGGACTGATGACCGTTACGTAAATGCACCCTAGGGTTCGTCAATTGTGAAAATCACTTCGGGAACCCAAAACGGTGATTAATAGCCCATGAAACAACCCAGAATCTGCCAAAACTGCGAGTGTTGATGACCAGCACGTAAATGCACCCTGGGGTTCGTCAATGGTGGAAATCACTCCGGGGACCCAAAACGGTGATTAATAGCCCATGAAACAGGCCAGAATCGGCCAAAACTACGAGTGTTGATGACCGGCACATAAATGCACCCTGGGGTTCGTCAATGGTGGAAATCACTCCGGGGACCCAAAACGGTGATTAATAGCCCATGAAACAGGCCAGAATCGGCCAAAAGTGCGAGTGTTGATGACCGGCACGTAAATGCACCCTGGGGTTCGTCAATCGTGGAAATCACTCCGGGGACCCAAAACGGTGATTAATAGCCCATGTAACGGTGATTAATAGCCCATGAAACAGGCCAGAATCGGCCAAAACTGCGAGGACTGATGACCGTTACGTAAATGCACCCTAGGGTTCGTCAATTGTGAAAATCACTTCGGGGACCCAAAACGGTGATTAATAGCCCATGAAACAACCCAGAATCTGCCAAAACTGCGAGTGTTGATGACCAGCACGTAAATGCACCCTGGGGTTCGTCAATGGTGGAAATCACTCCGGGGACCCAAAACGGTGATTAATAGCCCATGAAACAGGCCAGAATCGGCCAAAACTACGAGTGTTGATGACCGGCACATAAATGCACCCTGGGGTTCGTCAATGGTGGAAATCACTCCGGGGACCCAAAACGGTGATTAATAGCCCATGAAACAGGCCAGAATCGGCCAAAAGTGCGAGTGTTGATGACCGGCACGTAAATGCACCCTGGGGTTCGTCAATCGTGGAAATCACTCCGGGGACCCAAAACGGTGATTAATAGCCCATGTAACGGTGATTAATAGCCCATGAAACAGGCCAGAATCGGCCAAAACTGCGAGTGTTGATGACCGGCACGTAAATGCACCCTGGGGTTCGTCAATGGTGGAAATCACTCCGGGGACCCAAAACGGTGATTAATAGCCCATGTAACGGTGATTAATAGCCCATGAAACAGGCCAGAATCGGCCAAAAGTGCGAGGACTGATGACCGTTACGTAAATGCACCCTAGGGTTCGTCAATTGTGAAAATCACTTCGGGGACCCAAAACGGTGATTAATAGCCCATGAAACAACCCAGAATCTGCCAAAACTGCGAGTGTTGATGACAAGCACGTAAATGCACCCTGGGGTTCGTCAATGGTGGAAATCACTCCGGGGACCCAAAACGGTGATTGATAGCCCATGTAACGGTGATTAATAGCCCATGAAACAGGCCAGAATCGGCCAAAAGTGCGAGGACTGATGACCGTCACGTAAATGCACCCTAGGGTTCGTCAATTGTGAAAATCACTTCGGGGACCCAAAACGGTGATTAATAGCCCATGAAACAACCCAGAATCTGCCAAAACTGCGAGTGTTGATGACAAGCACGTAAATGCACCCTGGGGTTCGTCAATGGTGGAAATCACTCCGGGGACCCAAAACGGTGATTAATAGCCCATGTAACGGTGATTAATAGCCCATGAAACAGGCCAGAATCGGCCAAAACTGCGAGTGTTGATGACCGGCACGTAAATGCACCCTGGGGTTCGTCAATGGTGGAAATCACTCCGGGGACCCAAAACGGTGATTAATAGCCCATGTAACGGTGATTAATAGCCCATGAAACAGGCCAGAATCGGCCAAAAGTGCGAGGACTGATGACCGTTACGTAAATGCACCCTAGGGTTCGTCAATTGTGAAAATCACTTGGGGGACCCAAAACGGTGATTAATAGCCCATGAAACAACCCAGAATCTGCCAAAACTGCGAGTGTTGATGACCAGCACGTAAATGCACCCTGGGGTTCGTCAATGGTGGAAATCACTCCGGGGACCCAAAACGGTGATTAATAGCCCATGAAACAGGCCAGAATCGGCCAAAACTGCGAGTGTTGATGACCGGCACGTAAATGCACCCTATGGTTCGTCAATGGTGGAAATCACTCCGGGGACCCAAAACGGTGATTAATAGCCCATGTAACGGTGATTAATAGCCCATGAAACAGGCCAGAATCGGCCAAAACTGCGAGTGTTGATGACCGGCACGTAAATGCACCCTGGGGTTCGTCAATGGTGGAAATCACTCCGGGGACCCAAAACGGTGATTAATAGCCCATGTAACGGTGATTAATAGCCCATGAAACAGGCCAGAATCGGCCAAAAGTGCGAGGACTGATGACCGTTACGTAAATGCACCCTAGGGTTCGTCAATTGTGAAAATCACTTCGGGGACCCAAAACGGTGATTAATAGCCCATGAAACAACCCAGAATCTGCCAAAACTGCGAGTGTTGATGACCAGCACGTAAATGCACCCTGGGGTTCGTCAATGGTGGAAATCACTCCGGGGACCCAAAACGGTGATTAATAGCCCATGAAACAGGCCAGAATCGGCCAAAACTACGAGTGTTGATGACCGGCACATAAATGCACCCTGGGGTTCGTCAATGGTGGAAATCACTCCGGGGACCCAAAACGGTGATTAATAGCCCATGTAATGGTGATTAATAGCCCATGAAACAGGCCAGAATCGGCCAAAAGTGCGAGGACTGATGACCGTTACGTAAATGCACCCTAGGGTTCGTCAATTGTGAAAATCACTTCGGGGACCCAAAACGGTGATTAATAGCCCATGAAACAACCCAGAATCTGCCAAAACTGCGAGTGTTGATGACCAGCACGTAAATGCACCCTGGGGTTCGTCAATGGTGGAAATCACTCCGGGGACCCAAAACGGTGATTAATAGCCCATGAAACAGGCCAGAATCGGCCAAAACTACGAGTGTTGATGACCGGCACATAAATGCACCCTGGGGTTCGTCAATGGTGGAAATCACTCCGGGGACCCAAAACGGTGATTAATAGCCCATGTAACGGTGATTAATAGCCCATGAAACAGGCCAGAATCGGCCAAAACTGCGAGTGTTGATGACCGGCACGTAAATGCACCCTGGGGTTCGTCAATGGTGGAAATCACTCCGGGGACCCAAAACGGTGATTAATAGCCCATGTAACGGTGATTAATAGCCCATGAAACAGGCCAGAATCGGCCAAAAGTGCGAGGACTGATGACCGTTACGTAAATGCACCCTAGGGTTCGTCAATTGTGAAAATCACTTCGGGGACCCAAAACGGTGATTAATAGCCCATGAAACAACCCAGAATCTGCCAAAACTGCGAGTGTTGATGACCAGCACGTAAATGCACCCTGGGGTTCGTCAATGGTGGAAATCACTCCGGGGACCCAAAACGGTGATTAATAGCCCATGAAACAGGCCAGAATCGGCCAAAACTACGAGTGTTGATGACCGGCACATAAATGCACCCTGGGGTTCGTCAATGGTGGAAATCACTCCGGGGACCCAAAACGGTGATTAATAGCCCATGAAACAGGCCAGAATCGGCCAAAAGTGCGAGTGTTGATGACCGGCACGTAAATGCACCCTGGGGTTCGTCAATCGTGGAAATCACTCCGGGGACCCAAAACGGTGATTAATAGCCCATGTAACGGTGATTAATAGCCCATGAAACAGGCCAGAATCGGCCAAAACTGCGAGTGTTGATGACCGGCACGTAAATGCACCCTGGGGTTCGTCAATGGTGGAAATCACTCCGGGGACCCAAAACGGTGATTAATAGCCCATGTAACGGTGATTAATAGCCCATGAAACAGGCCAGAATCGGCCAAAAGTGCGAGGACTGATGACCGTTACGTAAATGCACCCTAGGGTTCGTCAATTGTGAAAATCACTTCGGGGACCCAAAACGGTGATTAATAGCCCATGAAACAACCCAGAATCTGCCAAAACTGCGAGTGTTGATGACCAGCACGTAAATGCACCCTGGGGTTCGTCAATGGTGGAAATCACTCCGGGGACCCAAAACGGTGATTGATAGCCCATGTAACGGTGATTAATAGCCCATGAAACAGGCCAGAATCGGCCAAAAGTGCGAGGACTGATGACCGTTACGTAAATGCACCCTAGGGTTCGTCAATTGTGAAAATCACTTGGGGGACCCAAAACGGTGATTAATAGCCCATGAAACAACCCAGAATCTGCCAAAACTGCGAGTGTTGATGACCAGCACGTAAATGCACCCTGGGGTTCGTCAATGGTGGAAATCACTCCGGGGACCCAAAACGGTGATTAATAGCCCATGAAACAGGCCAGAATCGGCCAAAACTGCGAGTGTTGATGACCGGCACGTAAATGCACCCTATGGTTCGTCAATGGTGGAAATCACTCCGGGGACCCAAAACGGTGATTAATAGCCCATGTAACGGTGATTAATAGCCCATGAAACAGGCCAGAATCGGCCAAAACTGCGAGTGTTGATGACCGGCACGTAAATGCACCCTGGGGTTCGTCAATGGTGGAAATCACTCCGGGGACCCAAAACGGTGATTAATAGCCCATGTAATGGTGATTAATAGCCCATGAAACAGGCCAGAATCGGCCAAAAGTGCGAGGACTGATGACCGTTACGTAAATGCACCCTAGGGTTCGTCAATTGTGAAAATCACTTCGGGGACCCAAAACGGTGATTAATAGCCCATGAAACAACCCAGAATCTGCCAAAACTGCGAGTGTTGATGACCAGCACGTAAATGCACCCTGGGGTTCGTCAATGGTGGAAATCACTCCGGGGACCCAAAACGGTGATTAATAGCCCATGAAACAGGCCAGAATCGGCAAAAACTACGAGTGTTGATGACCGGCACATAAATGCACCCTGGGGTTCGTCAATGGTGGAAATCACTCCGGGGACCCAAAACGGTGATTAATAGCCCATGTAACGGTGATTAATAGCCCATGAAACAGGCCAGAATCGGCCAAAACTGCGAGTGTTGATGACCGGCACGTAAATGCACCCTGGGGTTCGTCAATGGTGGAAATCACTCCGGGGACCCAAAACGGTGATTAATAGCCCATGTAACGGTGATTAATAGCCCATGAAACAGGCCAGAATCGGCCAAAACTGCGAGTGTTGATGACCGGCACGTAAATGCACCCTGGGGTTCGTCAATGGTGGAAATCACTCCGGGGACCCAAAACGGTGATTAATAGCCCATGTAACGGTGATTAATAGCCCATGAAACAGGCCAGAATCGGCCAAAAGTGCGAGGACTGATGACCGTTACGTAAATGCACCCTAGGGTTCGTCAATTGTGAAAATCACTTCGGGGACCCAAAACGGTGATTAATAGCCCATGAAACAACCCAGAATCTGCCAAAACTGCGAGTGTTGATGACCAGCACGTAAATGCACCCTGGGGTTCGTCAATGGTGGAAATCACTCCGGGGACCCAAAACGGTGATTAATAGCCCATGAAACAGGCCAGAATCGGCCAAAACTACGAGTGTTGATGACCGGCACATAAATGCACCCTGGGGTTCGTCAATGGTGGAAATCACTCCGGGGACCCAAAACGGTGATTAATAGCCCATGAAACAGGCCAGAATCGGCCAAAAGTGCGAGTGTTGATGACCGGCACGTAAATGCACCCTGGGGTTCGTCAATCGTGGAAATCACTCCGGGGACCCAAAACGGTGATTAATAGCCCATGTAACGGTGATTAATAGCCCATGAAACAGGCCAGAATCGGCCAAAACTGCGAGTGTTGATGACCGGCACGTAAATGCACCCTGGGGTTCGTCAATGGTGGAAATCACTCCGGGGACCCAAAACGGTGATTAATAGCCCATGTAACGGTGATTAATAGCCCATGAAACAGGCCAGAATCGGCCAAAACTGCGAGTGTTGATGACCGACACGTAAATGCACCCTGGGGTTCGTCAATGGTGGAAATCACTCCGGGGACCCAAAACGGTGATTAATAGCCCATGTAACGGTGATTAATAGCCCATGAAACAGGCCAGAATCGGCCAAAACTGCGAGTGTTGATGACCGGCACGTAAATGCACCCTGGGGTTCGTCAATGGTGGAAATCACTCCGGGGACCCAAAACGGTGATTAATAGCCCATGTAACGGTGATTAATAGCCCATGAAACAGGCCAGAATCGGCCAAAAGTGCGAGGACTGATGACCGTTACGTAAATGCACCCTAGGGTTCGTCAATTGTGAAAATCACTTCGGGGACCCAAAACGGTGATTAATAGCCCATGAAACAACCCAGAATCTGCCAAAACTGCGAGTGTTGATGACCAGCACGTAAATGCACCCTGGGGTTCGTCAATGGTGGAAATCACTCCGGGGACCCAAAACGGTGATTAATAGCCCATGAAACAGGCCAGAATCGGCCAAAACTGCGAGTATTGATGACCGGCACGTAAATGCACCCTATGGTTCGTCAATGGTGGAAATCACTCCGGGGACCCAAAACGGTGATTAATAGCCCATGAAACAGGCCAGAATCGGCCAAAACTGCGAGTGTTGATGACCGGCACGTAAATGCACCCTGGGGTTCGTCAATGGTGGAAATCACTCCGGGGACCCAAAACGGTGATTAATAGCCCATGTAACGGTGATTAATAGCCCATGAAACAGGCCAGAATCGGCCAAAAGTGCGAGGACTGATGACCGTTACGTAAATGCACCCTAGGGCTCGTCAATTGTGAAAATCACTTCGGGGACCCAAAACGGTGATTAATAGCCCATGAAACAACCCAGAATCTGCCAAAACTGCGAGTGTTGATGACCAGCACGTAAATGCACCCTGGGGTTCGTCAATGGTGGAAATCACTCCGGGGACCCAAAACGGTGATTAATAGCCCATGAAACAGGCCAGAATCGGCCAAAACTACGAGTGTTGATGACCGGCACATAAATGCACCCTGGGGTTCGTCAATGGTGGAAATCACTCCGGGGACCCAAAACGGTGATTAATAGCCCATGTAATGGTGATTAATAGCCCATGAAACAGGCCAGAATCGGCCAAAAGTGCGAGGACTGATGACCGTTACGTAAATGCACCCTAGGGTTCGTCAATTGTGAAAATCACTTCGGGGACCCAAAACGGTGATTAATAGCCCATGAAACAACCCAGAATCTGCCAAAACTGCGAGTGTTGATGACCAGCACGTAAATGCACCCTGGGGTTCGTCAATGGTGGAAATCACTCCGGGGACCCAAAACGGTGATTAATAGCCCATGAAACAGGCCAGAATCGGCCAAAACTGCGAGTGTTGATGACCGGCACGTAAATGCACCCTATGGTTCGTCAATGGTGGAAATCACTCCGGGGACCCAAAACGGTGATTAATAGCCCATGTAACGGTGATTAATAGCCCATGAAACAGGCCAGAATCGGCCAAAACTGCGAGTGTTGATGACCGGCACGTAAATGCACCCTGGGGTTCGTCAATGGTGGAAATCACTCCGGGGACCCAAAACGGTGATTAATAGCCCATGTAACGGTGATTAATAGCCCATGAAACAGGCCAGAATCGGCCAAAAGTGCGAGGACTGATGACCGTTACGTAAATGCACCCTAGGGTTCGTCAATTGTGAAAATCACTTCGGGGACCCAAAACGGTGATTAATAGCCCATGAAACAACCCAGAATCTGCCAAAACTGCGAGTGTTGATGACCAGCACGTAAATGCACCCTGGGGTTCGTCAATGGTGGAAATCACTCCGGGGACCCAAAACGGTGATTAATAGCCCATGAAACAGGCCAGAATCGGCCAAAACTACGAGTGTTGATGACCGGCACATAAATGCACCCTGGGGTTCGTCAATGGTGGAAATCACTCCGGGGACCCAAAACGGTGATTAATAGCCCATGTAATGGTGATTAATAGCCCATGAAACAGGCCAGAATCGGCCAAAAGTGCGAGGACTGATGACCGTTACGTAAATGCACCCTAGGGTTCGTCAATTGTGAAAATCACTTCGGGGACCCAAAACGGTGATTAATAGCCCATGAAACAACCCAGAATCTGCCAAAACTGCGAGTGTTGATGACCAGCACGTAAATGCACCCTGGGGTTCGTCAATGGTGGAAATCACTCCGGGGACCCAAAACGGTGATTAATAGCCCATGAAACAGGCCAGAATCGGCCAAAACTACGAGTGTTGATGACCGGCACATAAATGCACCCTGGGGTTCGTCAATGGTGGAAATCACTCCGGGGACCCAAAACGGTGATTAATAGCCCATGTAACGGTGATTAATAGCCCATGAAACAGGCCAGAATCGGCCAAAACTGCGAGTGTTGATGACCGGCACGTAAATGCACCCTGGGGTTCGTCAATGGTGGAAATCACTCCGGGGACCCAAAACGGTGATTAATAGCCCATGTAACGGTGATTAATAGCCCATGAAACAGGCCAGAATCGGCCAAAACTGCGAGTGTTGATGACCGGCACGTAAATGCACCCTGGGGTTCGTCAATGGTGGAAATCACTCCGGGGACCCAAAACGGTGATTAATAGCCCATGTAACGGTGATTAATAGCCCATGAAACAGGCCAGAATCGGCCAAAAGTGCGAGGACTGATGACCGTTACGTAAATGCACCCTAGGGTTCGTCAATTGTGAAAATCACTTCGGGGACCCAAAACGGTGATTAATAGCCCATGAAACAACCCAGAATCTGCCAAAACTGCGAGTGTTGATGACCAGCACGTAAATGCACCCTGGGGTTCGTCAATGGTGGAAATCACTCCGGGGACCCAAAACGGTGATTAATAGCCCATGAAACAGGCCAGAATCGGCCAAAACTACGAGTGTTGATGACCGGCACATAAATGCACCCTGGGGTTCGTCAATGGTGGAAATCACTCCGGGGACCCAAAACGGTGATTAATAGCCCATGAAACAGGCCAGAATCGGCCAAAAGTGCGAGTGTTGATGACCGGCACGTAAATGCACCCTGGGGTTCGTCAATCGTGGAAATCACTCCGGGGACCCAAAACGGTGATTAATAGCCCATGTAACGGTGATTAATAGCCCATGAAACAGGCCAGAATTTGCCAAAACTGCGAGTGTTGATGACCGGCACGTAAATGCACCCTGGGGTTCGTCAATGGTGGAAATCACTCCGGGGACCCAAAACGGTGATTAATAGCCCATGTAACGGTGATTAATAGCCCATGAAACAGGCCAGAATCGGCCAAAACTGCGAGTGTTGATGACCGACACGTAAATGCACCCTGGGGTTCGTCAATGGTGGAAATCACTCCGGGGACCCAAAACGGTGATTAATAGCCCATGTAACGGTGATTAATAGCCCATGAAACAGGCCAGAATCGGCCAAAACTGCGAGTGTTGATGACCGGCACGTAAATGCACCCTGGGGTTCGTCAATGGTGGAAATCACTCCGGGGACCCAAAACGGGGATTAATAGCCCATGTAACGGTGATTAATAGCCCATGAAACAGGCCAGAATCGGCCAAAAGTGCGAGGACTGATGACCGTTACGTAAATGCACCCTAGGGTTCGTCAATTGTGAAAATCACTTCGGGGACCCAAAACGGTGATTAATAGCCCATGAAACAACCCAGAATCTGCCAAAACTGCGAGTGTTGATGACCAGCACGTAAATGCACCCTGGGGTTCGTCAATGGTGGAAATCACTCCGGGGACCCAAAACGGTGATTAATAGCCCATGAAACAGGCCAGAATCGGCCAAAACTGCGAGTGTTGATGACCGGCACGTAAATGCACCCTATGGTTCGTCAATGGTGGAAATCACTCCGGGGACCCAAAACGGTGATTAATAGCCCATGTAACGGTGATTAATAGCCCATGAAACAGGCCAGAATCGGCCAAAACTGCGAGTGTTGATGACCGGCACGTAAATGCACCCTGGGGTTCGTCAATGGTGGAAATCACTCCGGGGACCCAAAACGGTGATTAATAGCCCATGTAACGGTGATTAATAGCCCATGAAACAGGCCAGAATCGGCCAAAAGTGCGAGGACTGATGACCGTTACGTAAATGCACCCTAGGGCTCGTCAATTGTGAAAATCACTTCGGGGACCCAAAACGGTGATTAATAGCCCATGAAACAACCCAGAATCTGCCAAAACTGCGAGTGTTGATGACCAGCACGTAAATGCACCCTGGGGTTCGTCAATGGTGGAAATCACTCCGGGGACCCAAAACGGTGATTAATAGCCCATGAAACAGGCCAGAATCGGCCAAAACTACGAGTGTTGATGACCGGCACATAAATGCACCCTGGGGTTCGTCAATGGTGGAAATCACTCCGGGGACCCAAAACGGTGATTAATAGCCCATGTAATGGTGATTAATAGCCCATGAAACAGGCCAGAATCGGCCAAAAGTGCGAGGACTGATGACCGTTACGTAAATGCACCCTAGGGTTCGTCAATTGTGAAAATCACTTCGGGGACCCAAAACGGTGATTAATAGCCCATGAAACAACCCAGAATCTGCCAAAACTGCGAGTGTTGATGACCAGCACGTAAATGCACCCTGGGGTTCGTCAATGGTGGAAATCACTCCGGGGACCCAAAACGGTGATTAATAGCCCATGAAACAGGCCAGAATCGGCCAAAACTACGAGTGTTGATGACCGGCACATAAATGCACCCTGGGGTTCGTCAATGGTGGAAATCACTCCGGGGACCCAAAACGGTGATTAATAGCCCATGTAATGGTGATTAATAGCCCATGAAACAGGCCAGAATCGGCCAAAAGTGCGAGGACTGATGACCGTTACGTAAATGCACCCTAGGGTTCGTCAATTGTGAAAATCACTTCGGGGACCCAAAACGGTGATTAATAGCCCATGAAACAACCCAGAATCTGCCAAAACTGCGAGTGTTGATGACCAGCACGTAAATGCACCCTGGGGTTCGTCAATGGTGGAAATCACTCCGGGGACCCAAAACGGTGATTAATAGCCCATGAAACAGGCCAGAATCGGCCAAAACTGCGAGTGTTGATGACCGGCACGTAAATGCACCCTATGGTTCGTCAATGGTGGAAATCACTCCGGGGACCCAAAACGGTGATTAATAGCCCATGTAACGGTGATTAATAGCCCATGAAACAGGCCAGAATCGGCCAAAACTGCGAGTGTTGATGACCGGCACGTAAATGCACCCTGGGGTTCGTCAATGGTGGAAATCACTCCGGGGACCCAAAACGGTGATTAATAGCCCATGTAACGGTGATTAATAGCCCATGAAACAGGCCAGAATCGGCCAAAAGTGCGAGGACTGATGACCGTTACGTAAATGCACCCTAGGGTTCGTCAATTGTGAAAATCACTTCGGGGACCCAAAACGGTGATTAATAGCCCATGAAACAACCCAGAATCTGCCAAAACTGCGAGTGTTGATGACCAGCACGTAAATGCACCCTGGGGTTCGTCAATGGTGGAAATCACTCCGGGGACCCAAAACGGTGATTAATAGCCCATGAAACAGGCCAGAATCGGCCAAAACTACGAGTGTTGATGACCGGCACATAAATGCACCCTGGGGTTCGTCAATGGTGGAAATCACTCCGGGGACCCAAAACGGTGATTAATAGCCCATGTAATGGTGATTAATAGCCCATGAAACAGGCCAGAATCGGCCAAAAGTGCGAGGACTGATGACCGTTACGTAAATGCACCCTAGGGTTCGTCAATTGTGAAAATCACTTCGGGGACCCAAAACGGTGATTAATAGCCCATGAAACAACCCAGAATCTGCCAAAACTGCGAGTGTTGATGACCAGCACGTAAATGCACCCTGGGGTTCGTCAATGGTGGAAATCACTCCGGGGACCCAAAACGGTGATTAATAGCCCATGAAACAGGCCAGAATCGGCCAAAACTACGAGTGTTGATGACCGGCACATAAATGCACCCTGGGGTTCGTCAATGGTGGAAATCACTCCGGGGACCCAAAACGGTGATTAATAGCCCATGTAACGGTGATTAATAGCCCATGAAACAGGCCAGAATCGGCCAAAACTGCGAGTGTTGATGACCGGCACGTAAATGCACCCTGGGGTTCGTCAATGGTGGAAATCACTCCGGGGACCCAAAACGGTGATTAATAGCCCATGTAACGGTGATTAATAGCCCATGAAACAGGCCAGAATCGGCCAAAACTGCGAGTGTTGATGACCGGCACGTAAATGCACCCTGGGGTTCGTCAATGGTGGAAATCACTCCGGGGACCCAAAACGGTGATTAATAGCCCATGTAACGGTGATTAATAGCCCATGAAACAGGCCAGAATCGGCCAAAAGTGCGAGGACTGATGACCGTTACGTAAATGCACCCTAGGGTTCGTCAATTGTGAAAATCACTTCGGGGACCCAAAACGGTGATTAATAGCCCATGAAACAACCCAGAATCTGCCAAAACTGCGAGTGTTGATGACCAGCACGTAAATGCACCCTGGGGTTCGTCAATGGTGGAAATCACTCCGGGGACCCAAAACGGTGATTAATAGCCCATGAAACAGGCCAGAATCGGCCAAAACTACGAGTGTTGATGACCGGCACATAAATGCACCCTGGGGTTCGTCAATGGTGGAAATCACTCCGGGGACCCAAAACGGTGATTAATAGCCCATGAAACAGGCCAGAATCGGCCAAAAGTGCGAGTGTTGATGACCGGCACGTAAATGCACCCTGGGGTTCGTCAATCGTGGAAATCACTCCGGGGACCCAAAACGGTGATTAATAGCCCATGTAACGGTGATTAATAGCCCATGAAACAGGCCAGAATTTGCCAAAACTGCGAGTGTTGATGACCGGCACGTAAATGCACCCTGGGGTTCGTCAATGGTGGAAATCACTCCGGGGACCCAAAACGGTGATTAATAGCCCATGTAACGGTGATTAATAGCCCATGAAACAGGCCAGAATCGGCCAAAACTGCGAGTGTTGATGACCGACACGTAAATGCACCCTGGGGTTCGTCAATGGTGGAAATCACTCCGGGGACCCAAAACGGTGATTAATAGCCCATGTAACGGTGATTAATAGCCCATGAAACAGGCCAGAATCGGCCAAAACTGCGAGTGTTGATGACCGGCACGTAAATGCACCCTGGGGTTCGTCAATGGTGGAAATCACTCCGGGGACCCAAAACGGGGATTAATAGCCCATGTAACGGTGATTAATAGCCCATGAAACAGGCCAGAATCGGCCAAAAGTGCGAGGACTGATGACCGTTACGTAAATGCACCCTAGGGTTCGTCAATTGTGAAAATCACTTCGGGGACCCAAAACGGTGATTAATAGCCCATGAAACAACCCAGAATCTGCCAAAACTGCGAGTGTTGATGACCAGCACGTAAATGCACCCTGGGGTTCGTCAATGGTGGAAATCACTCCGGGGACCCAAAACGGTGATTAATAGCCCATGAAACAGGCCAGAATCGGCCAAAACTGCGAGTGTTGATGACCGGCACGTAAATGCACCCTATGGTTCGTCAATGGTGGAAATCACTCCGGGGACCCAAAACGGTGATTAATAGCCCATGTAACGGTGATTAATAGCCCATGAAACAGGCCAGAATCGGCCAAAACTGCGAGTGTTGATGACCGGCACGTAAATGCACCCTGGGGTTCGTCAATGGTGGAAATCACTCCGGGGACCCAAAACGGTGATTAATAGCCCATGTAACGGTGATTAATAGCCCATGAAACAGGCCAGAATCGGCCAAAAGTGCGAGGACTGATGACCGTTACGTAAATGCACCCTAGGGCTCGTCAATTGTGAAAATCACTTCGGGGACCCAAAACGGTGATTAATAGCCCATGAAACAACCCAGAATCTGCCAAAACTGCGAGTGTTGATGACCAGCACGTAAATGCACCCTGGGGTTCGTCAATGGTGGAAATCACTCCGGGGACCCAAAACGGTGATTAATAGCCCATGAAACAGGCCAGAATCGGCCAAAACTACGAGTGTTGATGACCGGCACATAAATGCACCCTGGGGTTCGTCAATGGTGGAAATCACTCCGGGGACCCAAAACGGTGATTAATAGCCCATGTAATGGTGATTAATAGCCCATGAAACAGGCCAGAATCGGCCAAAAGTGCGAGGACTGATGACCGTTACGTAAATGCACCCTAGGGTTCGTCAATTGTGAAAATCACTTCGGGGACCCAAAACGGTGATTAATAGCCCATGAAACAACCCAGAATCTGCCAAAACTGCGAGTGTTGATGACCAGCACGTAAATGCACCCTGGGGTTCGTCAATGGTGGAAATCACTCCGGGGACCCAAAACGGTGATTAATAGCCCATGAAACAGGCCAGAATCGGCCAAAACTACGAGTGTTGATGACCGGCACATAAATGCACCCTGGGGTTCGTCAATGGTGGAAATCACTCCGGGGACCCAAAACGGTGATTAATAGCCCATGTAATGGTGATTAATAGCCCATGAAACAGGCCAGAATCGGCCAAAACTGCGAGTGTTGATGACCGGCACGTAAATGCACCCTGGGGTTCGTCAATGGTGGAAATCACTCCGGGGACCCAAAACGGTGATTAATAGCCCATGTAACGGTGATTAATAGCCCATGAAACAGGCCAGAATCGGCCAAAACTGCGAGTGTTGATGACCGGCACGTAAATGCACCCTGGGGTTCGTCAATGGTGGAAATCACTCCGGGGACCCAAAACGGTGATTAATAGCCCATGTAACGGTGATTAATAGCCCATGAAACAGGCCAGAATCGGCCAAAAGTGCGAGGACTGATGACCGTTACGTATATGCACCCTAGGGTTCGTCAATTGTGAAAATCACTTCGGGGACCCAAAACGGTGATTAATAGCCCATGAAACAACCCAGAATCTGCCAAAACTGCGAGTGTTGATGACCAGCACGTAAATGCACCCTGGGGTTCGTCAATGGTGGAAATCACTCCGGGGACCCAAAACGGTGATTAATAGCCCATGAAACAGGCCAGAATCGGCCAAAACTACGAGTGTTGATGACCGGCACATAAATGCACCCTGGGGTTCGTCAATGGTGGAAATCACTCCGGGGACCCAAAACGGTGATTAATAGCCCATGAAACAGGCCAGAATCGGCCAAAAGTGCGAGTGTTGATGACCGGCACGTAAATGCACCCTGGGGTTCGTCAATCGTGGAAATCACTCCGGGGACCCAAAACGGTGATTAATAGCCCATGAAACAGGCCAGAATCGGCCAAAACTGCGAGTGTTGATGACCGGCACGTAAATGCACCCTGGGGTTCGTCAATGGTGGAAATCACTCCGGGGACCCAAAACGGTGATTAATAGCCCATGAAACAGGCCAGAATCGGCCAAAACTACGAGTGTTGATGACCGGCACATAAATGCACCCTGGGGTTCGTCAATGGTGGAAATCACTCCGGGGACCCAAAACGGTGATTAATAGCCCATGAAACAGGCCAGAATCGGCCAAAACTACGAGTGTTGATGACCGGCACATAAATGCACCCTGGGGTTCGTCAATGGTGGAAATCACTCCGGGGACCCAAAACGGTGATTAATAGCCCATGTAATGGTGATTAATAGCCCATGAAACAGGCCAGAATCGGCCAAAACTGCGAGTGTTGATGACCGGCACGTAAATGCACCCTATGGTTCGTCAATGGTGGAAATCACTCCGGGGACCCAAAACGGTGATTAATAGCCCATGTAACGGTGATTAATAGCCCATGAAACAGGCCAGAATCGGCCAAAACTGCGAGTGTTGATGACCGGCACGTAAATGCACCCTGGGGTTCGTCAATGGTGGAAATCACTCCGGGGACCCAAAACGGTGATTAATAGCCCATGTAACGGTGATTAATAGCCCATGAAACAGGCCAGAATCGGCCAAAACTGCGAGTGTTGATGACCGGCACGTAAATGCACCCTGGGGTTCGTCAATGGTGGAAATTACTCCGGGGACCCAAAACGGTGATTAATAGCCCATGTAACGGTGATTAATAGCCCATGAAACAGGCCAGAATCGGCCAAAAGTGCGAGGACTGATGACCGTTACGTAAATGCACCCTAGGGTTCGTCAATTGTGAAAATCACTTCGGGGACCCAAAACGGTGATTAATAGCCCATGAAACAACCCAGAATCTGCCAAAACTGCGAGTGTTGATGACCAGCACGTAAATGCACCCTGGGGTTCGTCAATGGTGGAAATCACTCCGGGGACCCAAAACGGTGATTAATAGCCCATGAAACAGGCCAGAATCGGCCAAAACTACGAGTGTTGATGACCGGCACATAAATGCACCCTGGGGTTCGTCAATGGTGGAAATCACTCCGGGGACCCAAAACGGTGATTAATAGCCCATGAAACAGGCCAGAATCGGCCAAAAGTGCGAGTGTTGATGACCGGCACGTAAATGCACCCTGGGTTCGTCAATCGTGGAAATCACTCCGGGGACCCAAAACGGTGATTAATAGCCCATGAAACAGGCCAGAATCGGCCAAAACTGCGAGTGTTGATGACCGGCACGTAAATGCACCCTGGGGTTCGTCAATGGTGGAAATCACTCCGGGGACCCAAAACGGTGATTAATAGCCCATGTAACGGTGATTAATAGCCCATGAAACAGGCCAGAATCGGCCAAAACTGCGAGTGTTGATGACCGGCACGTAAATGCACCCTGGGGTTCGTCAATGGTGGAAATCACTCCGGGGACCCAAAACGGTGATTAATAGCCCATGTAACGGTGATTAATAGCCCATGAAACAGGCCAGAATCGGCCAAAAGTGCGAGGACTGATGACCGTTACGTAAATGCACCCTAGGGTTCGTCAATTGTGAAAATCACTTCGGGGACCCAAAACGGTGATTAATAGCCCATGAAACAACCCAGAATCTGCCAAAACTGCGAGTGTTGATGACCAGCACGTAAATGCACCCTGGGGTTCGTCAATGGTGGAAATCACTCCGGGGACCCAAAACGGTGATTAATAGCCCATGAAACAGGCCAGAATCGGCCAAAACTACGAGTGTTGATGACCGGCACATAAATGCACCCTGGGGTTCGTCAATGGTGGAAATCACTCCGGGGACCCAAAACGGTGATTAATAGCCCATGAAACAGGCCAGAATCGGCCAAAAGTGCGAGTGTTGATGACCGGCACGTAAATGCACCCTGGGGTTCGTCAATCGTGGAAATCACTCCGGGGACCCAAAACGGTGATTAATAGCCCATGTAACGGTGATTAATAGCCCATGAAACAGGCCAGAATTTGCCAAAACTGCGAGTGTTGATGACCGGCACGTAAATGCACCCTGGGGTTCGTCAATGGTGGAAATCACTCCGGGGACCCAAAACGGTGATTAATAGCCCATGTAACGGTGATTAATAGCCCATGAAACAGGCCAGAATCGGCCAAAACTGCGAGTGTTGATGACCGACACGTAAATGCACCCTGGGGTTCGTCAATGGTGGAAATCACTCCGGGGACCCAAAACGGTGATTAATAGCCCATGTAACGGTGATTAATAGCCCATGAAACAGGCCAGAATCGGCCAAAACTGCGAGTGTTGATGACCGGCACGTAAATGCACCCTGGGGTTCGTCAATGGTGGAAATCACTCCGGGGACCCAAAACGGGGATTAATAGCCCATGTAACGGTGATTAATAGCCCATGAAACAGGCCAGAATCGGCCAAAAGTGCGAGGACTGATGACCGTTACGTAAATGCACCCTAGGGTTCGTCAATTGTGAAAATCACTTCGGGGACCCAAAACGGTGATTAATAGCCCATGAAACAACCCAGAATCTGCCAAAACTGCGAGTGTTGATGACCAGCACGTAAATGCACCCTGGGGTTCGTCAATGGTGGAAATCACTCCGGGGACCCAAAACGGTGATTAATAGCCCATGAAACAGGCCAGAATCGGCCAAAACTGCGAGTGTTGATGACCGGCACGTAAATGCACCCTATGGTTCGTCAATGGTGGAAATCACTCCGGGGACCCAAAACGGTGATTAATAGCCCATGTAACGGTGATTAATAGCCCATGAAACAGGCCAGAATCGGCCAAAACTGCGAGTGTTGATGACCGGCACGTAAATGCACCCTGGGGTTCGTCAATGGTGGAAATCACTCCGGGGACCCAAAACGGTGATTAATAGCCCATGTAACGGTGATTAATAGCCCATGAAACAGGCCAGAATCGGCCAAAAGTGCGAGGACTGATGACCGTTACGTAAATGCACCCTAGGGCTCGTCAATTGTGAAAATCACTTCGGGGACCCAAAACGGTGATTAATAGCCCATGAAACAACCCAGAATCTGCCAAAACTGCGAGTGTTGATGACCAGCACGTAAATGCACCCTGGGGTTCGTCAATGGTGGAAATCACTCCGGGGACCCAAAACGGTGATTAATAGCCCATGAAACAGGCCAGAATCGGCCAAAACTACGAGTGTTGATGACCGGCACATAAATGCACCCTGGGGTTCGTCAATGGTGGAAATCACTCCGGGGACCCAAAACGGTGATTAATAGCCCATGTAATGGTGATTAATAGCCCATGAAACAGGCCAGAATCGGCCAAAAGTGCGAGGACTGATGACCGTTACGTAAATGCACCCTAGGGTTCGTCAATTGTGAAAATCACTTCGGGGACCCAAAACGGTGATTAATAGCCCATGAAACAACCCAGAATCTGCCAAAACTGCGAGTGTTGATGACCAGCACGTAAATGCACCCTGGGGTTCGTCAATGGTGGAAATCACTCCGGGGACCCAAAACGGTGATTAATAGCCCATGAAACAGGCCAGAATCGGCCAAAACTGCGAGTGTTGATGACCGGCACGTAAATGCACCCTATGGTTCGTCAATGGTGGAAATCACTCCGGGGACCCAAAACGGTGATTAATAGCCCATGTAACGGTGATTAATAGCCCATGAAACAGGCCAGAATCGGCCAAAACTGCGAGTGTTGATGACCGGCACGTAAATGCACCCTGGGGTTCGTCAATGGTGGAAATCACTCCGGGGACCCAAAACGGTGATTAATAGCCCATGTAACGGTGATTAATAGCCCATGAAACAGGCCAGAATCGGCCAAAAGTGCGAGGACTGATGACCGTTACGTAAATGCACCCTAGGGTTCGTCAATTGTGAAAATCACTTCGGGGACCCAAAACGGTGATTAATAGCCCATGAAACAACCCAGAATCTGCCAAAACTGCGAGTGTTGATGACCAGCACGTAAATGCACCCTGGGGTTCGTCAATGGTGGAAATCACTCCGGGGACCCAAAACGGTGATTAATAGCCCATGAAACAGGCCAGAATCGGCCAAAACTACGAGTGTTGATGACCGGCACATAAATGCACCCTGGGGTTCGTCAATGGTGGAAATCACTCCGGGGACCCAAAACGGTGATTAATAGCCCATGTAATGGTGATTAATAGCCCATGAAACAGGCCAGAATCGGCCAAAAGTGCGAGGACTGATGACCGTTACGTAAATGCACCCTAGGGTTCGTCAATTGTGAAAATCACTTCGGGGACCCAAAACGGTGATTAATAGCCCATGAAACAACCCAGAATCTGCCAAAACTGCGAGTGTTGATGACCAGCACGTAAATGCACCCTGGGGTTCGTCAATGGTGGAAATCACTCCGGGGACCCAAAACGGTGATTAATAGCCCATGAAACAGGCCAGAATCGGCCAAAACTACGAGTGTTGATGACCGGCACATAAATGCACCCTGGGGTTCGTCAATGGTGGAAATCACTCCGGGGACCCAAAACGGTGATTAATAGCCCATGTAATGGTGATTAATAGCCCATGAAACAGGCCAGAATCGGCCAAAACTGCGAGTGTTGATGACCGGCACGTAAATGCACCCTGGGGTTCGTCAATGGTGGAAATCACTCCGGGGACCCAAAACGGTGATTAATAGCCCATGTAACGGTGATTAATAGCCCATGAAACAGGCCAGAATCGGCCAAAACTGCGAGTGTTGATGACCGGCACGTAAATGCACCCTGGGGTTCGTCAATGGTGGAAATCACTCCGGGGACCCAAAACGGTGATTAATAGCCCATGTAACGGTGATTAATAGCCCATGAAACAGGCCAGAATCGGCCAAAAGTGCGAGGACTGATGACCGTTACGTATATGCACCCTAGGGTTCGTCAATTGTGAAAATCACTTCGGGGACCCAAAACGGTGATTAATAGCCCATGAAACAACCCAGAATCTGCCAAAACTGCGAGTGTTGATGACCAGCACGTAAATGCACCCTGGGGTTCGTCAATGGTGGAAATCACTCCGGGGACCCAAAACGGTGATTAATAGCCCATGAAACAGGCCAGAATCGGCCAAAACTACGAGTGTTGATGACCGGCACATAAATGCACCCTGGGGTTCGTCAATGGTGGAAATCACTCCGGGGACCCAAAACGGTGATTAATAGCCCATGAAACAGGCCAGAATCGGCCAAAAGTGCGAGTGTTGATGACCGGCACGTAAATGCACCCTGGGGTTCGTCAATCGTGGAAATCACTCCGGGGACCCAAAACGGTGATTAATAGCCCATGAAACAGGCCAGAATCGGCCAAAACTGCGAGTGTTGATGACCGGCACGTAAATGCACCCTGGGGTTCGTCAATGGTGGAAATCACTCCGGGGACCCAAAACGGTGATTAATAGCCCATGAAACAGGCCAGAATCGGCCAAAACTACGAGTGTTGATGACCGGCACATAAATGCACCCTGGGGTTCGTCAATGGTGGAAATCACTCCGGGGACCCAAAACGGTGATTAATAGCCCATGAAACAGGCCAGAATCGGCCAAAACTACGAGTGTTGATGACCGGCACATAAATGCACCCTGGGGTTCGTCAATGGTGGAAATCACTCCGGGGACCCAAAACGGTGATTAATAGCCCATGTAATGGTGATTAATAGCCCATGAAACAGGCCAGAATCGGCCAAAACTGCGAGTGTTGATGACCGGCACGTAAATGCACCCTATGGTTCGTCAATGGTGGAAATCACTCCGGGGACCCAAAACGGTGATTAATAGCCCATGTAACGGTGATTAATAGCCCATGAAACAGGCCAGAATCGGCCAAAACTGCGAGTGTTGATGACCGGCACGTAAATGCACCCTGGGGTTCGTCAATGGTGGAAATCACTCCGGGGACCCAAAACGGTGATTAATAGCCCATGTAACGGTGATTAATAGCCCATGAAACAGGCCAGAATCGGCCAAAACTGCGAGTGTTGATGACCGGCACGTAAATGCACCCTGGGGTTCGTCAATGGTGGAAATTACTCCGGGGACCCAAAACGGTGATTAATAGCCCATGTAACGGTGATTAATAGCCCATGAAACAGGCCAGAATCGGCCAAAAGTGCGAGGACTGATGACCGTTACGTAAATGCACCCTAGGGTTCGTCAATTGTGAAAATCACTTCGGGGACCCAAAACGGTGATTAATAGCCCATGAAACAACCCAGAATCTGCCAAAACTGCGAGTGTTGATGACCAGCACGTAAATGCACCCTGGGGTTCGTCAATGGTGGAAATCACTCCGGGGACCCAAAACGGTGATTAATAGCCCATGAAACAGGCCAGAATCGGCCAAAACTACGAGTGTTGATGACCGGCACATAAATGCACCCTGGGGTTCGTCAATGGTGGAAATCACTCCGGGGACCCAAAACGGTGATTAATAGCCCATGAAACAGGCCAGAATCGGCCAAAAGTGCGAGTGTTGATGACCGGCACGTAAATGCACCCTGGGTTCGTCAATCGTGGAAATCACTCCGGGGACCCAAAACGGTGATTAATAGCCCATGAAACAGGCCAGAATCGGCCAAAACTGCGAGTGTTGATGACCGGCACGTAAATGCACCCTGGGGTTCGTCAATGGTGGAAATCACTCCGGGGACCCAAAACGGTGATTAATAGCCCATGAAACAGGCCAGAATCGGCCAAAAGTGCGAGGACTGATGACCGTTACGTAAATGCACCCTAGGGTTCGTCAATTGTGAAAATCACTTCGGGGACCCAAAACGGTGATTAATAGCCCATGAAACAACCCAGAATCTGCCAAAACTGCGAGTGTTGATGACCAGCACGTAAATGCACCCTGGGGTTCGTCAATGGTGGAAATCACTCCGGGGACCCAAAACGGTGATTAATAGCCCATGTAACGGTGATTAATAGCCCATGAAACAGGCCAGAATCGGCCAAAAGTGCGAGGACTGATGACTGTTACGTAAATGCACCCTAGGGTTCGTCAATTGTGAAAATCACTTCGGGGACCCAAAACGGTGATTAATAGCCCATGAAACAACCCAGAATCTGCCAAAACTGCGAGTGTTGATGACCAGCACGTAAATGCACCCTGGGGTTCGTCAATGGTGGAAATCACTCCGGGGACCCAAAACGGTGATTAATAGCCCATGAAACAGGCCAGAATCGGCCAAAACTACGAGTGTTGATGACCGGCACATAAATGCACCCTGGGGTTCGTCAATGGTGGAAATCACTCCGGGGACCCAAAACGGTGATTAATAGCCCATGTAATGGTGATTAATAGCCCATGAAACAGGCCAGAATCGGCCAAAAGTGCGAGGACTGATGACCGTTACGTAAATGCACCCTAGGGTTCGTCAATTGTGAAAATCACTTCGGGGACCCAAAACGGTGATTAATAGCCCATGAAACAACCCAGAATCTGCCAAAACTGCGAGTGTTGATGACCGACACGTAAATGCACCCTGGGGTTCGTCAATTGTGAAAATCACTTCGGGGACCCAAAATGGTGATTAATAGCCCATGAAACAACCCAGAATCTGCCAAAACTGCGAGTGTTGATGACCAGCACGTAAATGCACCCTGGGGTTCGTCAATGGTGGAAATCACTCCGGGGACCCAAAACGGTGATTAATAGCCCATGAAACAGGCCAGAATCGGCCAAAACTACGAGTGTTGATGACCGGCACATAAATGCACCCTGGGGTTCGTCAATGGTGGAAATCACTCCGGGGACCCAAAACGGTGATTAATAGCCCATGTAACGGTGATTAATAGCCCATGAAACAGGCCAGAATCGGCCAAAACTGCGAGTGTTGATGACCGGCACGTAAATGCACCCTAGGGTTCGTCAATTGTGAAAATCACTCCGGGGACCCAAAACGGTGATTAATAGCCCATGTAACGGTGATTAATAGCCCATGAAACAGGCCAGAATCGGCCAAAACTGCGAGTGTTGATGACCGGCACGTAAATGCACCCTGGGGTTCGTCAATGGTGGAAATCACTCCGGGGACCCAAAACGGTGATTAATAGCCCATGTAATGGTGATTAATAGCCCATGAAACAGGCCAGAATCGGCCAAAAGTGCGAGGACTGATGACCGTTACGTAAATGCACCCTAGGGTTCGTCAATTGTGAAAATCACTTCGGGGACCCAAAACGGTGATTAATAGCCCATGAAACAACCCAGAATCTGCCAAAACTGCGAGTGTTGATGACCAGCACGTAAATGCACCCTGGGGTTCGTCAATGGTGGAAATCACTCCGGGGACCCAGAACGGTGATTAATAGCCCATGTAACGGTGATTAATAGCCCATGAAACAGGCCAGAATCGGCCAAAACTGCGAGTGTTGATGACCGGCACGTAAATGCACCCTGGGGTTCGTCAATGGTGGAAATCACTCCGGGGACCCAAAACGGTGATTAATAGCCCATGTAACGGTGATTAATAGCCCATGAAACAGGCCAGAATCGGCCAAAAGTGCGAGGACTGATGACCGTTACGTAAATGCACCCTAGGGTTCGTCAATTGTGAAAATCACTTCGGGGACCCAAAACGGTGATTAATAGCCCATGAAACAACCCAGAATCTGCCAAAACTGCGAGTGTTGATGACCAGCACGTAAATGCACCCTGGGGTTCGTCAATGGTGGAAATCACTCCGGGGACCCAAAACGGTGATTAATAGCCCATGAAACAGGCCAGAATCGGCCAAAACTGCGAGTGTTGATGACCGGCACGTAAATGCACCCTATGGTTCGTCAATGGTGGAAATCACTCCGGGCACCCAAAACGGTGATTAATAGCCCATGTAACGGTGATTAATAGCCCATGAAACAGGCCAGAATCGGCCAAAAGTGCGAGGACTGATGACCGTTACGTAAATGCACCCTAGGGTTCGTCAATTGTGAAAATCACTTCGGGGACCCAAAACGGTGATTAATAGCCCATGAAACAACCCAGAATCTGCCAAAACTGCGAGTGTTGATGACCAGCACGTAAATGCACCCTGGGGTTCGTCAATGGTGGAAATCACTCCGGGGACCCAAAACGGTGATTAATAGCCCATGTAATGGTGATTAATAGCCCATGAAACAGGCCAGAATCGGCCAAAAGTGCGAGGACTGATGACCGTTACGTAAATGCACCCTAGGGTTCGTCAATTGTGAAAATCACTTCGGGGACCCAAAACGGTGATTAATAGCCCATGAAACAACCCAGAATCTGCCAAAACTGCGAGTGTTGATGACCGACACGTAAATGCACCCTGGGGTTCGTCAATTGTGAAAATCACTTCGGGGACCCAAAATGGTGATTAATAGCCCATGAAACAACCCAGAATCTGCCAAAACTGCGAGTGTTGATGACCAGCACGTAAATGCACCCTGGGGTTCGTCAATGGTGGAAATCACTCCGGGGACCCAAAACGGTGATTAATAGCCCATGAAACAGGCCAGAATCGGCCAAAACTACGAGTGTTGATGACCGGCACATAAATGCACCCTGGGGTTCGTCAATGGTGGAAATCAGTCCGGGGACCCAAAACGGTGATTAATAGCCCATGTAATGGTGATTAATAGCCCATGAAACAGGCCAGAATCGGCCAAAAGTGCGAGGACTGATGACCGTTACGTAAATGCACCCTAGGGTTCGTCAATTGTGAAAATCACTTGGGGGACCCAAAACGGTGATTAATAGCCCATGAAACAACCCAGAATCTGCCAAAACTGCGAGTGTTGATGACCAGCACGTAAATGCACCCTGTGGTTCGTCAATGGTGGAAATCACTCCGGGGACCCAAAACGGTGATTAATAGCCCATGAAACAGGCCAGAATCGGCCAAAACTGCGAGTGTTGATGACCGGCACGTAAATGCACCCTATGGTTCGTCAATGGTGGAAATCACTCCGGGGACCCAAAACGGTGATTAATAGCCCATGTAACGGTGATTAATAGCCCATGAAACAGGACAGAATCGGCCAAAACTGCGAGTGTTGATGACCGGCACGTAAATGCACCCTGGGGTTCGTCAATGGTGGAAATCACTCCGGGGACCCAAAACGGTGATTAATAGCCCATGTAACGGTGATTAATAGCCCATGAAACAGGCCAGAATCGGCCAAAAGTGCGAGGACTGATGACCGTTACGTAAATGCACCCTAGGGTTCGTCAATTGTGAAAATCACTTCGGGGACCCAAAATGGTGATTAATAGCCCATGAAACAACCCAGAATCTGCCAAAACTGCGAGTGTTGATGACCAGCACGTAAATGCACCCTGGGGTTCGTCAATGGTGGAAATCACTCCGGGGACCCAAAACGGTGATTAATAGCCCATGAAACAGGCCAGAATCGGCCAAAACTACGAGTGTTGATGACCGGCACATAAATGCACCCTGGGGTTCGTCAATGGTGGAAATCACTCCGGGGACCCAAAACGGTGATTAATAGCCCATGTAATGGTGATTAATAGCCCATGAAACAGGCCAGAATCGGCCAAAAGTGCGAGGACTGATGACCGTTACGTAAATGCACCCTAGGGTTCGTCAATTGTGAAAATCACTTCGGGGACCCAAAACGGTGATTAATAGCCCATGAAACAACCCAGAATCTGCCAAAACTGCGAGTGTTGATGACCAGCACGTAAATGCACCCTGGGGTTCGTCAATGGTGGAAATCACTCCGGGGACCCAAAACGGTGATTAATAGCCCATGAAACAGGCCAGAATCGGCCAAAACTACGAGTGTTGATGACCGGCACATAAATGCACCCTGGGGTTCGTCAATGGTGGAAATCACTCCGGGGACCCAAAACGGTGATTAATAGCCCATGAAACAGGCCAGAATCGGCCAAAACTGCGAGTGTTGATGACCGGCACGTAAATGCACCCTATGGTTCGTCAATGGTGGAAATCACTCCGGGGACCCAAAACGGTGATTAATAGCCCATGTAACGGTGATTAATAGCCCATGAAACAGGCCAGAATCGGCCAAAACTGCGAGTGTTGATGACCGGCACGTAAATGCACCCTGGGGTTCGTCAATGGTGGAAATCACTCCGGGGACCCAAAACGGTGATTAATAGCCCATGTAATGGTGATTAATAGCCCATGAAACAGGCCAGAATCGGCCAAAAGTGCGAGGACTGATGACCGTTACGTAAATGCACCCTAGGGTTCGTCAATTGTGAAAATCACTTCGGGGACCCAAAACGGTGATTAATAGCCCATGAAACAACCCAGAATCTGCCAAAACTGCGAGTGTTGATGACCAGCACGTAAATGCACCCTGGGGTTCGTCAATGGTGGAAATCACTCCGGGGACCCAAAACGGTGATTAATAGCCCATGAAACAGGCCAGAATCGGCCAAAACTGCGAGTGTTGATGACCGGCACGTAAATGCACCCTATGGTTCGTCAATGGTGGAAATCACTCCGGGGACCCAAAACGGTGATTAATAGCCCATGTAACGGTGATTAATAGCCCATGAAACAGGCCAGAATCGGCCAAAAGTGCGAGGACTGATGACCGTTACGTAAATGCACCCTAGGGTTCGTCAATTGTGAAAATCACTTCGGGGACCCAAAACGGTGATTAATAGCCTATGAAACAACCCAGAATCTGCCAAAACTGCGAGTGTTGATGACCAGCACGTAAATGCACCCTGGGGTTCGTCAATGGTGGAAATCACTCCGGGGACCCAAAACGGTGATTAATAGCCCATGTAACGGTGATTAATAGCCCATGAAACAGGCCAGAATCGGCCAAAAGTGCGAGGACTGATGACCGTTACGTAAATGCACCCTAGGGTTCGTCAATTGTGAAAATCACTTCGGGGACCCAAAACGGTGATTAATAGCCCATGAAACAACCCAGAATCTGCCAAAACTGCGAGTGTTGATGACCGGCACGTAAATGCACCCTGGGGTTCGTCAATGGTGGAAATCACTCCGGGGACCCAAAACGGTGATTAATAGCCCATGTAACGGTGATTAATAGCCCATGAAACAGGCCAGAATCGGCCAAAAGTGCGAGGACTGATGACCGTTACGTAAATGCACCCTAGGGTTCGTCAATTGTGAAAATCACTTCGGGGACCCAAAACGGTGATTAATAGCCCATGAAACAACCCAGAATCTGCCAAAACTGCGAGTGTTGATGACCAGCACGTAAATGCACCCTGGGGTTCGTCAATGGTGGAAATCACTCCGGGGACCCAAAACGGTGATTAATAGCCCATGAAACAGGCCAGAATCGGCCAAAACTACGAGTGTTGATGACCGGCACATAAATGCACCCTGGGGTTCGTCAATGGTGGAAATCACTCCGGGGACCCAAAACGGTGATTAATAGCCCATGAAACAGGCCAGAATCGGCCAAAACTGCGAGTGTTGATGACCGGCACGTAAATGCACCCTGGGGTTCGTCAATGGTGGAAATCACTCCGGGGACCCAAAACGGTGATTAATAGCCCATGTAATGGTGATTAATAGCCCATGAAACAGGCCAGAATCGGCCAAAACTGCGAGTGTTGATGACCGGCATGTAAATGCACCCTGGGGTTCGTCAATGGTGGAAATCACTCCGGGGACCCAAAACGGTGATTAATAGCCCATGTAACGGTGATTAATAGCCCATGAAACAGGCCAGAATCGGCCAAAAGTGCGAGGACTGATGACCGTTACGTAAATGCACCCTAGGGTTCGTCAATTGTGAAAATCACTTGGGGGACCCAAAACGGTGATTAATAGCCCATGAAACAACCCAGAATCTGCCAAAACTGCGAGTGTTGATGACCGGCACGTAAATGCACCCTATGGTTCGTCAATGGTGGAAATCACTCCGGGGACCCAAAACGGTGATTAATAGCCCATGTAACGGTGATTAATAGCCCATGAAACAGGCCAGAATCGGCCAAAACTGCGAGTGTTGATGACCGGCACGTAAATGCACCCTGGGGTTCGTCAATGGTGGAAATCACTCCGGGGACCCAAAACGGTGATTAATAGCCCATGTAATGGTGATTAATAGCCCATGAAACAGGCCAGAATCGGCCAAAAGTGCGAGGACTGATGACCGTTACGTAAATGCACCCTAGGGTTCGTCAATTGTGAAAATCACTTCGGGGACCCAAAACAGTGATTAATAGCCCATGAAACAACCCAGAATCTGCCAAAACTGCGAGTGTTGATGACCAGCACGTAAATGCACCCTGGGGTTCGTCAATGGTGGAAATCACTCCGGGGACCCAAAACGGTGATTAATAGCCCATGAAACAGGCCAGAATCGGCCAAAACTACGAGTGTTGATGACCGGCACATAAATGCACCCTGGGGTTCGTCAATGGTGGAAATCACTCCGGGGACCCAAAACGGTGATTAATAGCCCATGAAACAGGCCAGAATCGGCCAAAACTACGAGTGTTGATGACCGGCACATAAATGCACCCTGGGGTTCGTCAATGGTGGAAATCACTCCGGGGACCCAAAACGGTGATTAATAGCCCATGTAATGGTGATTAATAGCCCATGAAACAGGCCAGAATCGGCCAAAACTGCGAGTGTTGATGACCGGCACGTAAATGCACCCTATGGTTCGTCAATGGTGGAAATCACTCCGGGGACCCAAAACGGTGATTAATAGCCCATGTAACGGTGATTAATAGCCCATGAAACAGGCCAGAATCGGCCAAAACTGCGAGTGTTGATGACCGGCACGTAAATGCACCCTGGGGTTCGTCAATGGTGGAAATCACTCCGGGGACCCAAAACGGTGATTAATAGCCCATGTAACGGTGATTAATAGCCCATGAAACAGGCCAGAATCGGCCAAAACTGCGAGTGTTGATGACCGGCACGTAAATGCACCCTGGGGTTCGTCAATGGTGGAAATCACTCCGGGGACCCAAAACGGTGATTAATAGCCCATGTAACGGTGATTAATAGCCCATGAAACAGGCCAGAATCGGCCAAAAGTGCGAGGACTGATGACCGTTACGTATATGCACCCTAGGGTTCGTCAATTGTGAAAATCACTTCGGGGACCCAAAACGGTGATTAATAGCCCATGAAACAACCCAGAATCTGCCAAAACTGCGAGTGTTGATGACCAGCACGTAAATGCACCCTGGGGTTCGTCAATGGTGGAAATCACTCCGGGGACCCAAAACGGTGATTAATAGCCCATGAAACAGGCCAGAATCGGCCAAAACTACGAGTGTTGATGACCGGCACATAAATGCACCCTGGGGTTCGTCAATGGTGGAAATCACTCCGGGGACCCAAAACGGTGATTAATAGCCCATGAAACAGGCCAGAATCGGCCAAAAGTGCGAGTGTTGATGACCGGCACGTAAATGCACCCTGGGGTTCGTCAATCGTGGAAATCACTCCGGGGACCCAAAACGGTGATTAATAGCCCATGAAACAGGCCAGAATCGGCCAAAACTGCGAGTGTTGATGACCGGCACGTAAATGCACCCTGGGGTTCGTCAATGGTGGAAATCACTCCGGGGACCCAAAACGGTGATTAATAGCCCATGAAACAGGCCAGAATCGGCCAAAACTACGAGTGTTGATGACCGGCACATAAATGCACCCTGGGGTTCGTCAATGGTGGAAATCACTCCGGGGACCCAAAACGGTGATTAATAGCCCATGAAACAGGCCAGAATCGGCCAAAACTACGAGTGTTGATGACCGGCACATAAATGCACCCTGGGGTTCGTCAATGGTGGAAATCACTCCGGGGACCCAAAACGGTGATTAATAGCCCATGTAATGGTGATTAATAGCCCATGAAACAGGCCAGAATCGGCCAAAACTGCGAGTGTTGATGACCGGCACGTAAATGCACCCTATGGTTCGTCAATGGTGGAAATCACTCCGGGGACCCAAAACGGTGATTAATAGCCCATGTAACGGTGATTAATAGCCCATGAAACAGGCCAGAATCGGCCAAAACTGCGAGTGTTGATGACCGGCACGTAAATGCACCCTGGGGTTCGTCAATGGTGGAAATCACTCCGGGGACCCAAAACGGTGATTAATAGCCCATGTAACGGTGATTAATAGCCCATGAAACAGGCCAGAATCGGCCAAAACTGCGAGTGTTGATGACCGGCACGTAAATGCACCCTGGGGTTCGTCAATGGTGGAAATTACTCCGGGGACCCAAAACGGTGATTAATAGCCCATGTAACGGTGATTAATAGCCCATGAAACAGGCCAGAATCGGCCAAAAGTGCGAGGACTGATGACCGTTACGTAAATGCACCCTAGGGTTCGTCAATTGTGAAAATCACTTCGGGGACCCAAAACGGTGATTAATAGCCCATGAAACAACCCAGAATCTGCCAAAACTGCGAGTGTTGATGACCAGCACGTAAATGCACCCTGGGGTTCGTCAATGGTGGAAATCACTCCGGGGACCCAAAACGGTGATTAATAGCCCATGAAACAGGCCAGAATCGGCCAAAACTACGAGTGTTGATGACCGGCACATAAATGCACCCTGGGGTTCGTCAATGGTGGAAATCACTCCGGGGACCCAAAACGGTGATTAATAGCCCATGAAACAGGCCAGAATCGGCCAAAAGTGCGAGTGTTGATGACCGGCACGTAAATGCACCCTGGGTTCGTCAATCGTGGAAATCACTCCGGGGACCCAAAACGGTGATTAATAGCCCATGAAACAGGCCAGAATCGGCCAAAACTGCGAGTGTTGATGACCGGCACGTAAATGCACCCTGGGGTTCGTCAATGGTGGAAATCACTCCGGGGACCCAAAACGGTGATTAATAGCCCATGAAACAGGCCAGAATCGGCCAAAAGTGCGAGGACTGATGACCGTTACGTAAATGCACCCTAGGGTTCGTCAATTGTGAAAATCACTTCGGGGACCCAAAACGGTGATTAATAGCCCATGAAACAACCCAGAATCTGCCAAAACTGCGAGTGTTGATGACCAGCACGTAAATGCACCCTGGGGTTCGTCAATGGTGGAAATCACTCCGGGGACCCAAAACGGTGATTAATAGCCCATGTAACGGTGATTAATAGCCCATGAAACAGGCCAGAATCGGCCAAAAGTGCGAGGACTGATGACTGTTACGTAAATGCACCCTAGGGTTCGTCAATTGTGAAAATCACTTCGGGGACCCAAAACGGTGATTAATAGCCCATGAAACAACCCAGAATCTGCCAAAACTGCGAGTGTTGATGACCAGCACGTAAATGCACCCTGGGGTTCGTCAATGGTGGAAATCACTCCGGGGACCCAAAACGGTGATTAATAGCCCATGAAACAGGCCAGAATCGGCCAAAACTACGAGTGTTGATGACCGGCACATAAATGCACCCTGGGGTTCGTCAATGGTGGAAATCACTCCGGGGACCCAAAACGGTGATTAATAGCCCATGTAATGGTGATTAATAGCCCATGAAACAGGCCAGAATCGGCCAAAAGTGCGAGGACTGATGACCGTTACGTAAATGCACCCTAGGGTTCGTCAATTGTGAAAATCACTTCGGGGACCCAAAACGGTGATTAATAGCCCATGAAACAACCCAGAATCTGCCAAAACTGCGAGTGTTGATGACCGACACGTAAATGCACCCTGGGGTTCGTCAATTGTGAAAATCACTTCGGGGACCCAAAATGGTGATTAATAGCCCATGAAACAACCCAGAATCTGCCAAAACTGCGAGTGTTGATGACCAGCACGTAAATGCACCCTGGGGTTCGTCAATGGTGGAAATCACTCCGGGGACCCAAAACGGTGATTAATAGCCCATGAAACAGGCCAGAATCGGCCAAAACTACGAGTGTTGATGACCGGCACATAAATGCACCCTGGGGTTCGTCAATGGTGGAAATCACTCCGGGGACCCAAAACGGTGATTAATAGCCCATGTAACGGTGATTAATAGCCCATGAAACAGGCCAGAATCGGCCAAAACTGCGAGTGTTGATGACCGGCACGTAAATGCACCCTAGGGTTCGTCAATTGTGAAAATCACTCCGGGGACCCAAAACGGTGATTAATAGCCCATGTAACGGTGATTAATAGCCCATGAAACAGGCCAGAATCGGCCAAAACTGCGAGTGTTGATGACCGGCACGTAAATGCACCCTGGGGTTCGTCAATGGTGGAAATCACTCCGGGGACCCAAAACGGTGATTAATAGCCCATGTAATGGTGATTAATAGCCCATGAAACAGGCCAGAATCGGCCAAAAGTGCGAGGACTGATGACCGTTACGTAAATGCACCCTAGGGTTCGTCAATTGTGAAAATCACTTCGGGGACCCAAAACGGTGATTAATAGCCCATGAAACAACCCAGAATCTGCCAAAACTGCGAGTGTTGATGACCAGCACGTAAATGCACCCTGGGGTTCGTCAATGGTGGAAATCACTCCGGGGACCCAGAACGGTGATTAATAGCCCATGTAACGGTGATTAATAGCCCATGAAACAGGCCAGAATCGGCCAAAACTGCGAGTGTTGATGACCGGCACGTAAATGCACCCTGGGGTTCGTCAATGGTGGAAATCACTCCGGGGACCCAAAACGGTGATTAATAGCCCATGTAACGGTGATTAATAGCCCATGAAACAGGCCAGAATCGGCCAAAAGTGCGAGGACTGATGACCGTTACGTAAATGCACCCTAGGGTTCGTCAATTGTGAAAATCACTTCGGGGACCCAAAACGGTGATTAATAGCCCATGAAACAACCCAGAATCTGCCAAAACTGCGAGTGTTGATGACCAGCACGTAAATGCACCCTGGGGTTCGTCAATGGTGGAAATCACTCCGGGGACCCAAAACGGTGATTAATAGCCCATGAAACAGGCCAGAATCGGCCAAAACTGCGAGTGTTGATGACCGGCACGTAAATGCACCCTATGGTTCGTCAATGGTGGAAATCACTCCGGGCACCCAAAACGGTGATTAATAGCCCATGTAACGGTGATTAATAGCCCATGAAACAGGCCAGAATCGGCCAAAAGTGCGAGGACTGATGACCGTTACGTAAATGCACCCTAGGGTTCGTCAATTGTGAAAATCACTTCGGGGACCCAAAACGGTGATTAATAGCCCATGAAACAACCCAGAATCTGCCAAAACTGCGAGTGTTGATGACCAGCACGTAAATGCACCCTGGGGTTCGTCAATGGTGGAAATCACTCCGGGGACCCAAAACGGTGATTAATAGCCCATGTAATGGTGATTAATAGCCCATGAAACAGGCCAGAATCGGCCAAAAGTGCGAGGACTGATGACCGTTACGTAAATGCACCCTAGGGTTCGTCAATTGTGAAAATCACTTCGGGGACCCAAAACGGTGATTAATAGCCCATGAAACAACCCAGAATCTGCCAAAACTGCGAGTGTTGATGACCGACACGTAAATGCACCCTGGGGTTCGTCAATTGTGAAAATCACTTCGGGGACCCAAAATGGTGATTAATAGCCCATGAAACAACCCAGAATCTGCCAAAACTGCGAGTGTTGATGACCAGCACGTAAATGCACCCTGGGGTTCGTCAATGGTGGAAATCACTCCGGGGACCCAAAACGGTGATTAATAGCCCATGAAACAGGCCAGAATCGGCCAAAACTACGAGTGTTGATGACCGGCACATAAATGCACCCTGGGGTTCGTCAATGGTGGAAATCAGTCCGGGGACCCAAAACGGTGATTAATAGCCCATGTAATGGTGATTAATAGCCCATGAAACAGGCCAGAATCGGCCAAAAGTGCGAGGACTGATGACCGTTACGTAAATGCACCCTAGGGTTCGTCAATTGTGAAAATCACTTGGGGGACCCAAAACGGTGATTAATAGCCCATGAAACAACCCAGAATCTGCCAAAACTGCGAGTGTTGATGACCAGCACGTAAATGCACCCTGTGGTTCGTCAATGGTGGAAATCACTCCGGGGACCCAAAACGGTGATTAATAGCCCATGAAACAGGCCAGAATCGGCCAAAACTGCGAGTGTTGATGACCGGCACGTAAATGCACCCTATGGTTCGTCAATGGTGGAAATCACTCCGGGGACCCAAAACGGTGATTAATAGCCCATGTAACGGTGATTAATAGCCCATGAAACAGGACAGAATCGGCCAAAACTGCGAGTGTTGATGACCGGCACGTAAATGCACCCTGGGGTTCGTCAATGGTGGAAATCACTCCGGGGACCCAAAACGGTGATTAATAGCCCATGTAACGGTGATTAATAGCCCATGAAACAGGCCAGAATCGGCCAAAAGTGCGAGGACTGATGACCGTTACGTAAATGCACCCTAGGGTTCGTCAATTGTGAAAATCACTTCGGGGACCCAAAATGGTGATTAATAGCCCATGAAACAACCCAGAATCTGCCAAAACTGCGAGTGTTGATGACCAGCACGTAAATGCACCCTGGGGTTCGTCAATGGTGGAAATCACTCCGGGGACCCAAAACGGTGATTAATAGCCCATGAAACAGGCCAGAATCGGCCAAAACTACGAGTGTTGATGACCGGCACATAAATGCACCCTGGGGTTCGTCAATGGTGGAAATCACTCCGGGGACCCAAAACGGTGATTAATAGCCCATGTAATGGTGATTAATAGCCCATGAAACAGGCCAGAATCGGCCAAAAGTGCGAGGACTGATGACCGTTACGTAAATGCACCCTAGGGTTCGTCAATTGTGAAAATCACTTCGGGGACCCAAAACGGTGATTAATAGCCCATGAAACAACCCAGAATCTGCCAAAACTGCGAGTGTTGATGACCAGCACGTAAATGCACCCTGGGGTTCGTCAATGGTGGAAATCACTCCGGGGACCCAAAACGGTGATTAATAGCCCATGAAACAGGCCAGAATCGGCCAAAACTACGAGTGTTGATGACCGGCACATAAATGCACCCTGGGGTTCGTCAATGGTGGAAATCACTCCGGGGACCCAAAACGGTGATTAATAGCCCATGAAACAGGCCAGAATCGGCCAAAACTGCGAGTGTTGATGACCGGCACGTAAATGCACCCTATGGTTCGTCAATGGTGGAAATCACTCCGGGGACCCAAAACGGTGATTAATAGCCCATGTAACGGTGATTAATAGCCCATGAAACAGGCCAGAATCGGCCAAAACTGCGAGTGTTGATGACCGGCACGTAAATGCACCCTGGGGTTCGTCAATGGTGGAAATCACTCCGGGGACCCAAAACGGTGATTAATAGCCCATGTAATGGTGATTAATAGCCCATGAAACAGGCCAGAATCGGCCAAAAGTGCGAGGACTGATGACCGTTACGTAAATGCACCCTAGGGTTCGTCAATTGTGAAAATCACTTCGGGGACCCAAAACGGTGATTAATAGCCCATGAAACAACCCAGAATCTGCCAAAACTGCGAGTGTTGATGACCAGCACGTAAATGCACCCTGGGGTTCGTCAATGGTGGAAATCACTCCGGGGACCCAAAACGGTGATTAATAGCCCATGAAACAGGCCAGAATCGGCCAAAACTGCGAGTGTTGATGACCGGCACGTAAATGCACCCTATGGTTCGTCAATGGTGGAAATCACTCCGGGGACCCAAAACGGTGATTAATAGCCCATGTAACGGTGATTAATAGCCCATGAAACAGGCCAGAATCGGCCAAAAGTGCGAGGACTGATGACCGTTACGTAAATGCACCCTAGGGTTCGTCAATTGTGAAAATCACTTCGGGGACCCAAAACGGTGATTAATAGCCTATGAAACAACCCAGAATCTGCCAAAACTGCGAGTGTTGATGACCAGCACGTAAATGCACCCTGGGGTTCGTCAATGGTGGAAATCACTCCGGGGACCCAAAACGGTGATTAATAGCCCATGTAACGGTGATTAATAGCCCATGAAACAGGCCAGAATCGGCCAAAAGTGCGAGGACTGATGACCGTTACGTAAATGCACCCTAGGGTTCGTCAATTGTGAAAATCACTTCGGGGACCCAAAACGGTGATTAATAGCCCATGAAACAACCCAGAATCTGCCAAAACTGCGAGTGTTGATGACCGGCACGTAAATGCACCCTGGGGTTCGTCAATGGTGGAAATCACTCCGGGGACCCAAAACGGTGATTAATAGCCCATGTAACGGTGATTAATAGCCCATGAAACAGGCCAGAATCGGCCAAAAGTGCGAGGACTGATGACCGTTACGTAAATGCACCCTAGGGTTCGTCAATTGTGAAAATCACTTCGGGGACCCAAAACGGTGATTAATAGCCCATGAAACAACCCAGAATCTGCCAAAACTGCGAGTGTTGATGACCAGCACGTAAATGCACCCTGGGGTTCGTCAATGGTGGAAATCACTCCGGGGACCCAAAACGGTGATTAATAGCCCATGAAACAGGCCAGAATCGGCCAAAACTACGAGTGTTGATGACCGGCACATAAATGCACCCTGGGGTTCGTCAATGGTGGAAATCACTCCGGGGACCCAAAACGGTGATTAATAGCCCATGAAACAGGCCAGAATCGGCCAAAACTGCGAGTGTTGATGACCGGCACGTAAATGCACCCTGGGGTTCGTCAATGGTGGAAATCACTCCGGGGACCCAAAACGGTGATTAATAGCCCATGTAATGGTGATTAATAGCCCATGAAACAGGCCAGAATCGGCCAAAACTGCGAGTGTTGATGACCGGCATGTAAATGCACCCTGGGGTTCGTCAATGGTGGAAATCACTCCGGGGACCCAAAACGGTGATTAATAGCCCATGTAACGGTGATTAATAGCCCATGAAACAGGCCAGAATCGGCCAAAAGTGCGAGGACTGATGACCGTTACGTAAATGCACCCTAGGGTTCGTCAATTGTGAAAATCACTTGGGGGACCCAAAACGGTGATTAATAGCCCATGAAACAACCCAGAATCTGCCAAAACTGCGAGTGTTGATGACCAGCACGTAAATGCACCCTGGGGTTCGTCAATGGTGGAAATCACTCCGGGGACCCAAAACGGTGATTAATAGCCCATGAAACAGGCCAGAATCGGCCAAAACTGCGAGTGTTGATGACCGGCACGTAAATGCACCCTGGGGTTCGTCAATGGTGGAAATCACTCCGGGGACCCAAAACGGTGATTAATAGCCCATGTAACGGTGATTAATAGCCCATGAAACAGGCCAGAATCGGCCAAAAGTGCGAGGACTGATGACCGTTACGTAAATGCACCCTAGGGTTCGTCAATTGTGAAAATCACTTCGGGGACCCAAAACGGTGATTAATAGCCCATGAAACAACCCAGAATCTGCCAAAACTGCGAGTGTTGATGACCAGCACGTAAATGCACCCTGGGGTTCGTCAATGGTGGAAATCACTCCGGGGACCCAAAACGGTGATTAATAGCCCATGAAACAGGCCAGAATCGGCCAAAACTACGAGTGTTGATGACCGGCACATAAATGCACCCTGGGGTTCGTCAATGGTGGAAATCACTCCGGGGACCCAAAACGGTGATTAATAGCCCATGAAACAGGCCAGAATCGGCCAAAACTGCGAGTGTTGATGACCGGCACGTAAATGCACCCTATGGTTCGTCAATGGTGGAAATCACTCCGGGGACCCAAAACGGTGATTAATAGCCCATGTAACGGTGATTAATAGCCCATGAAACAGGCCAGAATCGGCCAAAAGTGCGAGGACTGATGACCGTTACGTAAATGCACCCTAGGGTTCGTCAATTGTGAAAATCACTTCGGGGACCCAAAACGGTGATTAATAGCCCATGAAACAACCCAGAATCTGCCAAAACTGCGAGTGTTGATGACCGGCACGTAAATGCACCCTGGGGTTCGTCAATGGTGGAAATCACTCCGGGGACCCAAAACGGTGATTAATAGCCCATGTAACGGTGATTAATAGCCCATGAAACAGGCCAGAATCGGCCAAAAGTGCGAGGACTGATGACCGTTACGTAAATGCACCCTAGGGTTCGTCAATTGTGAAAATCACTTCGGGGACCCAAAACGGTGATTAATAGCCCATGAAACAACCCAGAATCTGCCAAAACTGCGAGTGTTGATGACCAGCACGTAAATGCACCCTGGGGTTCGTCAATGGTGGAAATCACTCCGGGGACCCAAAACGGTGATTAATAGCCCATGAAACAGGCCAGAATCGGCCAAAACTACGAGTGTTGATGACCGGCACATAAATGCACCCTGGGGTTCGTCAATGGTGGAAATCACTCCGGGGACCCAAAACGGTGATTAATAGCCCATGAAACAGGCCAGAATCGGCCAAAACTGCGAGTGTTGATGACCGGCACGTAAATGCACCCTGGGGTTCGTCAATGGTGGAAATCACTCCGGGGACCCAAAACGGTGATTAATAGCCCATGTAATGGTGATTAATAGCCCATGAAACAGGCCAGAATCGGCCAAAACTGCGAGTGTTGATGACCGGCATGTAAATGCACCCTGGGGTTCGTCAATGGTGGAAATCACTCCGGGGACCCAAAACGGTGATTAATAGCCCATGTAACGGTGATTAATAGCCCATGAAACAGGCCAGAATCGGCCAAAAGTGCGAGGACTGATGACCGTTACGTAAATGCACCCTAGGGTTCGTCAATTGTGAAAATCACTTGGGGGACCCAAAACGGTGATTAATAGCCCATGAAACAACCCAGAATCTGCCAAAACTGCGAGTGTTGATGACCAGCACGTAAATGCACCCTGGGGTTCGTCAATGGTGGAAATCACTCCGGGGACCCAAAACGGTGATTAATAGCCCATGAAACAGGCCAGAATCGGCCAAAACTGCGAGTGTTGATGACCGGCACGTAAATGCACCCTGGGGTTCGTCAATGGTGGAAATCACTCCGGGGACCCAAAACGGTGATTAATAGCCCATGTAACGGTGATTAATAGCCCATGAAACAGGCCAGAATCGGCCAAAAGTGCGAGGACTGATGACCGTTACGTAAATGCACCCTAGGGTTCGTCAATTGTGAAAATCACTTCGGGGACCCAAAACGGTGATTAATAGCCCATGAAACAACCCAGAATCTGCCAAAACTGCGAGTGTTGATGACCAGCACGTAAATGCACCCTGGGGTTCGTCAATGGTGGAAATCACTCCGGGGACCCAAAACGGTGATTAATAGCCCATGAAACAGGCCAGAATCGGCCAAAACTACGAGTGTTGATGACCGGCACATAAATGCACCCTGGGGTTCGTCAATGGTGGAAATCACTCCGGGGACCCAAAACGGTGATTAATAGCCCATGAAACAGGCCAGAATCGGCCAAAACTGCGAGTGTTGATGACCGGCACGTAAATGCACCCTGGGGTTCGTCAATGGTGGAAATCACTCCGGGGACCCAAAACGGTGATTAATAGCCCATGTAATGGTGATTAATAGCCCATGAAACAGGCCAGAATCGGCCAAAACTGCGAGTGTTGATGACCGTTACGTAAATGCACCCTAGGGTTCGTCAATGGTGGAAATCACTCCGGGGACCCAAAACGGTGATTAATAGCCCATGTAACGGTGATTAATAGCCCATGAAACAGGCCAGAATCGGCCAAAAGTGCGAGGACTGATGACCGTTACGTAAATGCACCCTAGGGTTCGTCAATTGTGAAAATCACTTGGGGGACCCAAAACGGTGATTAATAGCCCATGAAACAACCCAGAATCTGCCAAAACTGCGAGTGTTGATGACCAGCACGTAAATGCACCCTGGGGTTCGTCAATGGTGGAAATCACTCCGGGGACCCAAAACGGTGATTAATAGCCCATGAAACAGGCCAGAATCGGCCAAAACTGCGAGTGTTGATGACCGGCACGTAAATGCACCCTATGGTTCGTCAATGGTGGAAATCACTCCGGGGACCCAAAACGGTGATTAATAGCCCATGTAACGGTGATTAATAGCCCATGAAACAGGACAGAATCGGCCAAAACTGCGAGTGTTGATGACCGGCACGTAAATGCACCCTGGGGTTCGTCAATGGTGGAAATCACTCCGGGGACCCAAAACGGTGATTAATAGCCCATGTAACGGTGATTAATAGCCCATGAAACAGGCCAGAATCGGCCAAAAGTGCGAGGACTGATGACCGTTACGTAAATGCACCCTAGGGTTCGTCAATTGTGAAAATCACTTCGGGGACCCAAAATGGTGATTAATAGCCCATGAAACAACCCAGAATCTGCCAAAACTGCGAGTGTTGATGACCAGCACGTAAATGCACCCTGGGGTTCGTCAATGGTGGAAATCACTCCGGGGACCCAAAACGGTGATTAATAGCCCATGAAACAGGCCAGAATCGGCCAAAACTACGAGTGTTGATGACCGGCACATAAATGCACCCTGGGGTTCGTCAATGGTGGAAATCACTCCGGGGACCCAAAACGGTGATTAATAGCCCATGTAATGGTGATTAATAGCCCATGAAACAGGCCAGAATCGGCCAAAAGTGCGAGGACTGATGACCGTTACGTAAATGCACCCTAGGGTTCGTCAATTGTGAAAATCACTTCGGGGACCCAAAACGGTGATTAATAGCCCATGAAACAACCCAGAATCTGCCAAAACTGCGAGTGTTGATGACCAGCACGTAAATGCACCCTGGGGTTCGTCAATGGTGGAAATCACTCCGGGGACCCAAAACGGTGATTAATAGCCCATGAAACAGGCCAGAATCGGCCAAAACTACGAGTGTTGATGACCGGCACATAAATGCACCCTGGGGTTCGTCAATGGTGGAAATCACTCCGGGGACCCAAAACGGTGATTAATAGCCCATGAAACAGGCCAGAATCGGCCAAAACTGCGAGTGTTGATGACCGGCACGTAAATGCACCCTATGGTTCGTCAATGGTGGAAATCACTCCGGGGACCCAAAACGGTGATTAATAGCCCATGTAACGGTGATTAATAGCCCATGAAACAGGCCAGAATCGGCCAAAACTGCGAGTGTTGATGACCGGCACGTAAATGCACCCTGGGGTTCGTCAATGGTGGAAATCACTCCGGGGACCCAAAACGGTGATTAATAGCCCATGTAATGGTGATTAATAGCCCATGAAACAGGCCAGAATCGGCCAAAAGTGCGAGGACTGATGACCGTTACGTAAATGCACCCTAGGGTTCGTCAATTGTGAAAATCACTTCGGGGACCCAAAACAGTGATTAATAGCCCATGAAACAACCCAGAATCTGCCAAAACTGCGAGTGTTGATGACCAGCACGTAAATGCACCCTGGGGTTCGTCAATGGTGGAAATCACTCCGGGGACCCAAAACGGTGATTAATAGCCCATGAAACAGGCCAGAATCGGCCAAAACTACGAGTGTTGATGACCGGCACATAAATGCACCCTGGGGTTCGTCAATGGTGGAAATCACTCCGGGGACCCAAAACGGTGATTAATAGCCCATGTAACGGTGATTAATAGCCCATGAAACAGGCCAGAATCGGCCAAAAGTGCGAGGACTGATGACCGTTACGTAAATGCACCCTAGGGTTCGTCAATTGTGAAAATCACTTGGGGGACCCAAAACGGTGATTAATAGCCCATGAAACAACCCAGAATCTGCCAAAACTGCGAGTGTTGATGACCAGCACGTAAATGCACCCTGGGGTTCGTCAATGGTGGAAATCACTCCGGGGACCCAAAACGGTGATTAATAGCCCATGAAACAGGCCAGAATCGGCCAAAACTGCGAGTGTTGATGACCGGCACGTAAATGCACCCTATGGTTCGTCAATGGTGGAAATCACTCCGGGGACCCAAAACGGTGATTAATAGCCCATGTAACGGTGATTAATAGCCCATGAAACAGGACAGAATCGGCCAAAACTGCGAGTGTTGATGACCGGCACGTAAATGCACCCTGGGGTTCGTCAATGGTGGAAATCACTCCGGGGACCCAAAACGGTGATTAATAGCCCATGTAACGGTGATTAATAGCCCATGAAACAGGCCAGAATCGGCCAAAAGTGCGAGGACTGATGACCGTTACGTAAATGCACCCTAGGGTTCGTCAATTGTGAAAATCACTTCGGGGACCCAAAATGGTGATTAATAGCCCATGAAACAACCCAGAATCTGCCAAAACTGCGAGTGTTGATGACCAGCACGTAAATGCACCCTGGGGTTCGTCAATGGTGGAAATCACTCCGGGGACCCAAAACGGTGATTAATAGCCCATGAAACAGGCCAGAATCGGCCAAAACTACGAGTGTTGATGACCGGCACATAAATGCACCCTGGGGTTCGTCAATGGTGGAAATCACTCCGGGGACCCAAAACGGTGATTAATAGCCCATGTAATGGTGATTAATAGCCCATGAAACAGGCCAGAATCGGCCAAAAGTGCGAGGACTGATGACCGTTACGTAAATGCACCCTAGGGTTCGTCAATTGTGAAAATCACTTCGGGGACCCAAAACGGTGATTAATAGCCCATGAAACAACCCAGAATCTGCCAAAACTGCGAGTGTTGATGACCAGCACGTAAATGCACCCTGGGGTTCGTCAATGGTGGAAATCACTCCGGGGACCCAAAACGGTGATTAATAGCCCATGAAACAGGCCAGAATCGGCCAAAACTACGAGTGTTGATGACCGGCACATAAATGCACCCTGGGGTTCGTCAATGGTGGAAATCACTCCGGGGACCCAAAACGGTGATTAATAGCCCATGAAACAGGCCAGAATCGGCCAAAACTGCGAGTGTTGATGACCGGCACGTAAATGCACCCTATGGTTCGTCAATGGTGGAAATCACTCCGGGGACCCAAAACGGTGATTAATAGCCCATGTAACGGTGATTAATAGCCCATGAAACAGGCCAGAATCGGCCAAAACTGCGAGTGTTGATGACCGGCACGTAAATGCACCCTGGGGTTCGTCAATGGTGGAAATCACTCCGGGGACCCAAAACGGTGATTAATAGCCCATGTAATGGTGATTAATAGCCCATGAAACAGGCCAGAATCGGCCAAAAGTGCGAGGACTGATGACCGTTACGTAAATGCACCCTAGGGTTCGTCAATTGTGAAAATCACTTCGGGGACCCAAAACGGTGATTAATAGCCCATGAAACAACCCAGAATCTGCCAAAACTGCGAGTGTTGATGACCAGCACGTAAATGCACCCTGGGGTTCGTCAATGGTGGAAATCACTCCGGGGACCCAAAACGGTGATTAATAGCCCATGAAACAGGCCAGAATCGGCCAAAACTACGAGTGTTGATGACCGGCACATAAATGCACCCTGGGGTTCGTCAATGGTGGAAATCACTCCGGGGACCCAAAACGGTGATTAATAGCCCATGAAACAGGCCAGAATCGGCCAAAACTGCGAGTGTTGATGACCGGCACGTAAATGCACCCTATGGTTCGTCAATGGTGGAAATCACTCCGGGGACCCAAAACGGTGATTAATAGCCCATGTAACGGTGATTAATAGCCCATGAAACAGGCCAGAATCGGCCAAAACTGCGAGTGTTGATGACCGGCACGTAAATGCACCCTGGGGTTCGTCAATGGTGGAAATCACTCCGGGGACCCAAAACGGTGATTAATAGCCCATGTAATGGTGATTAATAGCCCATGAAACAGGCCAGAATCGGCCAAAAGTGCGAGGACTGATGACCGTTACGTAAATGCACCCTAGGGTTCGTCAATTGTGAAAATCACTTCGGGGACCCAAAACGGTGATTAATAGCCCATGAAACAACCCAGAATCTGCCAAAACTGCGAGTGTTGATGACCAGCACGTAAATGCACCCTGGGGTTCGTCAATGGTGGAAATCACTCCGGGGACCCAAAACGGTGATTAATAGCCCATGAAACAGGCCAGAATCGGCCAAAACTGCGAGTGTTGATGACCGGCACGTAAATGCACCCTATGGTTCGTCAATGGTGGAAATCACTCCGGGGACCCAAAACGGTGATTAATAGCCCATGTAACGGTGATTAATAGCCCATGAAACAGGCCAGAATCGGCCAAAAGTGCGAGGACTGATGACCGTTACGTAAATGCACCCTAGGGTTCGTCAATTGTGAAAATCACTTCGGGGACCCAAAACGGTGATTAATAGCCTATGAAACAACCCAGAATCTGCCAAAACTGCGAGTGTTGATGACCAGCACGTAAATGCACCCTGGGGTTCGTCAATGGTGGAAATCACTCCGGGGACCCAAAACGGTGATTAATAGCCCATGTAACGGTGATTAATAGCCCATGAAACAGGCCAGAATCGGCCAAAAGTGCGAGGACTGATGACCGTTACATAAATGCACCCTAGGGTTCGTCAATTGTGAAAATCACTTCGGGGACCCAAAACGGTGATTAATAGCCCATGAAACAACCCAGAATCTGCCAAAACTGCGAGTGTTGATGACCGGCACGTAAATGCACCCTGGGGTTCGTCAATGGTGGAAATCACTCCGGGGACCCAAAACGGTGATTAATAGCCCATGTAACGGTGATTAATAGCCCATGAAACAGGCCAGAATCGGCCAAAAGTGCGAGGACTGATGACCGTTACGTAAATGCACCCTAGGGTTCGTCAATTGTGAAAATCACTTCGGGGACCCAAAACGGTGATTAATAGCCCATGAAACAACCCAGAATCTGCCAAAACTGCGAGTGTTGATGACCAGCACGTAAATGCACCCTGGGGTTCGTCAATGGTGGAAATCACTCCGGGGACCCAAAACGGTGATTAATAGCCCATGAAACAGGCCAGAATCGGCCAAAACTACGAGTGTTGATGACCGGCACATAAATGCACCCTGGGGTTCGTCAATGGTGGAAATCACTCCGGGGACCCAAAACGGTGATTAATAGCCCATGAAACAGGCCAGAATCGGCCAAAACTGCGAGTGTTGATGACCGGCACGTAAATGCACCCTATGGTTCGTCAATGGTGGAAATCACTCCGGGGACCCAAAACGGTGATTAATAGCCCATGTAACGGTGATTAATAGCCCATGAAACAGGACAGAATCGGCCAAAACTGCGAGTGTTGATGACCGGCACGTAAATGCACCCTGGGGTTCGTCAATGGTGGAAATCACTCCGGGGACCCAAAACGGTGATTAATAGCCCATGTAACGGTGATTAATAGCCCATGAAACAGGCCAGAATCGGCCAAAAGTGCGAGGACTGATGACCGTTACGTAAATGCACCCTAGGGTTCGTCAATTGTGAAAATCACTTCGGGGACCCAAAATGGTGATTAATAGCCCATGAAACAACCCAGAATCTGCCAAAACTGCGAGTGTTGATGACCAGCACGTAAATGCACCCTGGGGTTCGTCAATGGTGGAAATCACTCCGGGGACCCAAAACGGTGATTAATAGCCCATGAAACAGGCCAGAATCGGCCAAAACTACGAGTGTTGATGACCGGCACATAAATGCACCCTGGGGTTCGTCAATGGTGGAAATCACTCCGGGGACCCAAAACGGTGATTAATAGCCCATGTAATGGTGATTAATAGCCCATGAAACAGGCCAGAATCGGCCAAAAGTGCGAGGACTGATGACCGTTACGTAAATGCACCCTAGGGTTCGTCAATTGTGAAAATCACTTCGGGGACCCAAAACGGTGATTAATAGCCCATGAAACAACCCAGAATCTGCCAAAACTGCGAGTGTTGATGACCAGCACGTAAATGCACCCTGGGGTTCGTCAATGGTGGAAATCACTCCGGGGACCCAAAACGGTGATTAATAGCCCATGAAACAGGCCAGAATCGGCCAAAACTACGAGTGTTGATGACCGGCACATAAATGCACCCTGGGGTTCGTCAATGGTGGAAATCACTCCGGGGACCCAAAACGGTGATTAATAGCCCATGAAACAGGCCAGAATCGGCCAAAACTGCGAGTGTTGATGACCGGCACGTAAATGCACCCTATGGTTCGTCAATGGTGGAAATCACTCCGGGGACCCAAAACGGTGATTAATAGCCCATGTAACGGTGATTAATAGCCCATGAAACAGGCCAGAATCGGCCAAAAGTGCGAGGACTGATGACCGTTACGTAAATGCACCCTAGGGTTCGTCAATTGTGAAAATCACTTCGGGGACCCAAAACGGTGATTAATAGCCTATGAAACAACCCAGAATCTGCCAAAACTGCGAGTGTTGATGACCAGCACGTAAATGCACCCTGGGGTTCGTCAATGGTGGAAATCACTCCGGGGACCCAAAACGGTGATTAATAGCCCATGTAACGGTGATTAATAGCCCATGAAACAGGCCAGAATCGGCCAAAAGTGTGAGGACTGATGACCGTTACGTAAATGCACCCTAGGGTTCGTCAATTGTGAAAATCACTTCGGGGACCCAAAACGGTGATTAATAGCCCATGAAACAACCCAGAATCTGCCAAAACTGCGAGTGTTGATGACCGGCACGTAAATGCACCCTGGGGTTCGTCAATGGTGGAAATCACTCCGGGGACCCAAAACGGTGATTAATAGCCCATGTAACGGTGATTAATAGCCCATGAAACAGGCCAGAATCGGCCAAAAGTGCGAGGACTGATGACCGTTACGTAAATGCACCCTAGGGTTCGTCAATTGTGAAAATCACTTCGGGGACCCAAAACGGTGATTAATAGCCCATGAAACAACCCAGAATCTGCCAAAACTGCGAGTGTTGATGACCAGCACGTAAATGCACCCTGGGGTTCGTCAATGGTGGAAATCACTCCGGGGACCCAAAACGGTGATTAATAGCCCATGAAACAGGCCAGAATCGGCCAAAACTACGAGTGTTGATGACCGGCACATAAATGCACCCTGGGGTTCGTCAATGGTGGAAATCACTCCGGGGACCCAAAACGGTGATTAATAGCCCATGTAATGGTGATTAATAGCCCATGAAACAGGCCAGAATCGGCCAAAAGTGCGAGGACTGATGACCGTTACGTAAATGCACCCTAGGGTTCGTCAATTGTGAAAATCACTTCGGGGACCCAAAACGGTGATTAATAGCCCATGAAACAACCCAGAATCTGCCAAAACTGCGAGTGTTGATGACCAGCACGTAAATGCACCCTGGGGTTCGTCAATGGTGGAAATCACTCCGGGGACCCAAAACGGTGATTAATAGCCCATGTAACGGTGATTAATAGCCCATGAAACAGGCCAGAATCGGCCAAAAGTGTGAGGACTGATGACCGTTACGTAAATGCACCCTAGGGTTCGTCAATTGTGAAAATCACTTCGGGGACCCAAAACGGTGATTAATAGCCCATGAAACAACCCAGAATCTGCCAAAACTGCGAGTGTTGATGACCGGCACGTAAATGCACCCTGGGGTTCGTCAATGGTGGAAATCACTCCGGGGACCCAAAACGGTGATTAATAGCCCATGTAACGGTGATTAATAGCCCATGAAACAGGCCAGAATCGGCCAAAAGTGCGAGGACTGATGACCGTTACGTAAATGCACCCTAGGGTTCGTCAATTGTGAAAATCACTTCGGGGACCCAAAACGGTGATTAATAGCCCATGAAACAACCCAGAATCTGCCAAAACTGCGAGTGTTGATGACCAGCACGTAAATGCACCCTGGGGTTCGTCAATGGTGGAAATCACTCCGGGGACCCAAAACGGTGATTAATAGCCCATGAAACAGGCCAGAATCGGCCAAAACTACGAGTGTTGATGACCGGCACATAAATGCACCCTGGGGTTCGTCAATGGTGGAAATCACTCCGGGGACCCAAAACGGTGATTAATAGCCCATGTAATGGTGATTAATAGCCCATGAAACAGGCCAGAATCGGCCAAAAGTGCGAGGACTGATGACCGTTACGTAAATGCACCCTAGGGTTCGTCAATTGTGAAAATCACTTCGGGGACCCAAAACGGTGATTAATAGCCCATGAAACAACCCAGAATCTGCCAAAACTGCGAGTGTTGATGACCAGCACGTAAATGCACCCTGGGGTTCGTCAATGGTGGAAATCACTCCGGGGACCCAAAACGGTGATTAATAGCCCATGAAACAGGCCAGAATCGGCCAAAACTACGAGTGTTGATGACCGGCACATAAATGCACCCTGGGGTTCGTCAATGGTGGAAATCACTCCGGGGACCCAAAACGGTGATTAATAGCCCATGAAACAGGCCAGAATCGGCCAAAACTGCGAGTGTTGATGACCGGCACGTAAATGCACCCTATGGTTCGTCAATGGTGGAAATCACTCCGGGGACCCAAAACGGTGATTAATAGCCCATGTAACGGTGATTAATAGCCCATGAAACAGGCCAGAATCGGCCAAAAGTGCGAGGACTGATGACCGTTACGTAAATGCACCCTAGGGTTCGTCAATTGTGAAAATCACTTCGGGGACCCAAAACGGTGATTAATAGCCTATGAAACAACCCAGAATCTGCCAAAACTGCGAGTGTTGATGACCAGCACGTAAATGCACCCTGGGGTTCGTCAATGGTGGAAATCACTCCGGGGACCCAAAACGGTGATTAATAGCCCATGTAACGGTGATTAATAGCCCATGAAACAGGCCAGAATCGGCCAAAAGTGTGAGGACTGATGACCGTTACGTAAATGCACCCTAGGGTTCGTCAATTGTGAAAATCACTTCGGGGACCCAAAACGGTGATTAATAGCCCATGAAACAACCCAGAATCTGCCAAAACTGCGAGTGTTGATGACCGGCACGTAAATGCACCCTGGGGTTCGTCAATGGTGGAAATCACTCCGGGGACCCAAAACGGTGATTAATAGCCCATGTAACGGTGATTAATAGCCCATGAAACAGGCCAGAATCGGCCAAAAGTGCGAGGACTGATGACCGTTACGTAAATGCACCCTAGGGTTCGTCAATTGTGAAAATCACTTCGGGGACCCAAAACGGTGATTAATAGCCCATGAAACAACCCAGAATCTGCCAAAACTGCGAGTGTTGATGACCAGCACGTAAATGCACCCTGGGGTTCGTCAATGGTGGAAATCACTCCGGGGACCCAAAACGGTGATTAATAGCCCATGAAACAGGCCAGAATCGGCCAAAACTACGAGTGTTGATGACCGGCACATAAATGCACCCTGGGGTTCGTCAATGGTGGAAATCACTCCGGGGACCCAAAACGGTGATTAATAGCCCATGTAATGGTGATTAATAGCCCATGAAACAGGCCAGAATCGGCCAAAAGTGCGAGGACTGATGACCGTTACGTAAATGCACCCTAGGGTTCGTCAATTGTGAAAATCACTTCGGGGACCCAAAACGGTGATTAATAGCCCATGAAACAACCCAGAATCTGCCAAAACTGCGAGTGTTGATGACCAGCACGTAAATGCACCCTGGGGTTCGTCAATGGTGGAAATCACTCCGGGGACCCAAAACGGTGATTAATAGCCCATGAAACAGGCCAGAATCGGCCAAAACTACGAGTGTTGATGACCGGCACATAAATGCACCCTGGGGTTCGTCAATGGTGGAAATCACTCCGGGGACCCAAAACGGTGATTAATAGCCCATGAAACAGGCCAGAATCGGCCAAAACTGCGAGTGTTGATGACCGGCACGTAAATGCACCCTATGGTTCGTCAATGGTGGAAATCACTCCGGGGACCCAAAACGGTGATTAATAGCCCATGTAACGGTGATTAATAGCCCATGAAACAGGCCAGAATCGGCCAAAAGTGCGAGGACTGATGACCGTTACGTAAATGCACCCTAGGGTTCGTCAATTGTGAAAATCACTTCGGGGACCCAAAACGGTGATTAATAGCCTATGAAACAACCCAGAATCTGCCAAAACTGCGAGTGTTGATGACCAGCACGTAAATGCACCCTGGGGTTCGTCAATGGTGGAAATCACTCCGGGGACCCAAAACGGTGATTAATAGCCCATGTAACGGTGATTAATAGCCCATGAAACAGGCCAGAATCGGCCAAAAGTGTGAGGACTGATGACCGTTACGTAAATGCACCCTAGGGTTCGTCAATTGTGAAAATCACTTCGGGGACCCAAAACGGTGATTAATAGCCCATGAAACAACCCAGAATCTGCCAAAACTGCGAGTGTTGATGACCGGCACGTAAATGCACCCTGGGGTTCGTCAATGGTGGAAATCACTCCGGGGACCCAAAACGGTGATTAATAGCCCATGTAACGGTGATTAATAGCCCATGAAACAGGCCAGAATCGGCCAAAAGTGCGAGGACTGATGACCGTTACGTAAATGCACCCTAGGGTTCGTCAATTGTGAAAATCACTTCGGGGACCCAAAACGGTGATTAATAGCCCATGAAACAACCCAGAATCTGCCAAAACTGCGAGTGTTGATGACCAGCACGTAAATGCACCCTGGGGTTCGTCAATGGTGGAAATCACTCCGGGGACCCAAAACGGTGATTAATAGCCCATGAAACAGGCCAGAATCGGCCAAAACTACGAGTGTTGATGACCGGCACATAAATGCACCCTGGGGTTCGTCAATGGTGGAAATCACTCCGGGGACCCAAAACGGTGATTAATAGCCCATGAAACAGGCCAGAATCGGCCAAAACTGCGAGTGTTGATGACCGGCACGTAAATGCACCCTATGGTTCGTCAATGGTGGAAATCACTCCGGGGACCCAAAACGGTGATTAATAGCCCATGTAACGGTGATTAATAGCCCATGAAACAGGCCAGAATCGGCCAAAAGTGCGAGGACTGATGACCGTTACGTAAATGCACCCTAGGGTTCGTCAATTGTGAAAATCACTTCGGGGACCCAAAACGGTGATTAATAGCCTATGAAACAACCCAGAATCTGCCAAAACTGCGAGTGTTGATGACCAGCACGTAAATGCACCCTGGGGTTCGTCAATGGTGGAAATCACTCCGGGGACCCAAAACGGTGATTAATAGCCCATGTAACGGTGATTAATAGCCCATGAAACAGGCCAGAATCGGCCAAAAGTGCGAGGACTGATGACCGTTACGTAAATGCACCCTAGGGTTCGTCAATTGTGAAAATCACTTCGGGGACCCAAAACGGTGATTAATAGCCCATGAAACAACCCAGAATCTGCCAAAACTGCGAGTGTTGATGACCGGCACGTAAATGCACCCTGGGGTTCGTCAATGGTGGAAATCACTCCGGGGACCCAAAACGGTGATTAATAGCCCATGTAACGGTGATTAATAGCCCATGAAACAGGCCAGAATCGGCCAAAAGTGCGAGGACTGATGACCGTTACGTAAATGCACCCTAGGGTTCGTCAATTGTGAAAATCACTTCGGGGACCCAAAACGGTGATTAATAGCCCATGAAACAACCCAGAATCTGCCAAAACTGCGAGTGTTGATGACCAGCACGTAAATGCACCCTGGGGTTCGTCAATGGTGGAAATCACTCCGGGGACCCAAAACGGTGATTAATAGCCCATGAAACAGGCCAGAATCGGCCAAAACTACGAGTGTTGATGACCGGCACATAAATGCACCCTGGGGTTCGTCAATGGTGGAAATCACTCCGGGGACCCAAAACGGTGATTAATAGCCCATGAAACAGGCCAGAATCGGCCAAAACTGCGAGTGTTGATGACCGGCACGTAAATGCACCCTGGGGTTCGTCAATGGTGGAAATCACTCCGGGGACCCAAAACGGTGATTAATAGCCCATGTAATGGTGATTAATAGCCCATGAAACAGGCCAGAATCGGCCAAAACTGCGAGTGTTGATGACCGGCATGTAAATGCACCCTGGGGTTCGTCAATGGTGGAAATCACTCCGGGGACCCAAACCGGTGATTAATAGCCCATGTAACGGTGATTAATAGCCCATGAAACAGGCCAGAATCGGCCAAAAGTGCGAGGACTGATGACCGTTACGTAAATGCACCCTAGGGTTCGTCAATTGTGAAAATCACTTGGGGGACCCAAAACGGTGATTAATAGCCCATGAAACAACCCAGAATCTGCCAAAACTGCGAGTGTTGATGACCAGCACGTAAATGCACCCTGGGGTTCGTCAATGGTGGAAATCACTCCGGGGACCCAAAACGGTGATTAATAGCCCATGAAACAGGCCAGAATCGGCCAAAACTGCGAGTGTTGATGACCGGCACGTAAATGCACCCTATGGTTCGTCAATGGTGGAAATCACTCCGGGGACCCAAAACGGTGATTAATAGCCCATGTAACGGTGATTAATAGCCCATGAAACAGGACAGAATCGGCCAAAACTGCGAGTGTTGATGACCGGCACGTAAATGCACCCTGGGGTTCGTCAATGGTGGAAATCACTCCGGGGACCCAAAACGGTGATTAATAGCCCATGTAACGGTGATTAATAGCCCATGAAACAGGCCAGAATCGGCCAAAAGTGCGAGGACTGATGACCGTTACGTAAATGCACCCTAGGGTTCGTCAATTGTGAAAATCACTTCGGGGACCCAAAATGGTGATTAATAGCCCATGAAACAGGCCAGAATCGGCCAAAACTGCGAGTGTTGATGACCGGCACGTAAATGCACCCTGGGGTTCGTCAATGGTGGAAATCACTCCGGGGACCCAAAACGGTGATTGATAGCCCATGTAACGGTGATTAATAGCCCATGAAACAGGCCAGAATCGGCCAAAAGTGCGAGGACTGATGACCGTTACGTAAATGCACCCTAGGGTTCGTCAATTGTGAAAATCACTTCGGGGACCCAAAACGGTGATTAATAGCCCATGAAACAACCCAGAATCTGCCAAAACTGCGAGTGTTGATGACCAGCACGTAAATGCACCCTGGGGTTCGTCAATGGTGGAAATCACTCCGGGGACCCAAAACGGTGATTAATAGCCCATGAAACAGGCCAGAATCGGCCAAAACTACGAGTGTTGATGACCGGCACATAAATGCACCCTGGGGTTCGTCAATGGTGGAAATCACTCCGGGGACCCAAAACGGTGATTAATAGCCCATGAAACAGGCCAGAATCGGCCAAAACTGCGAGTGTTGATGACCGGCACGTAAATGCACCCTATGGTTCGTCAATGGTGGAAATCACTCCGGGGACCCAAAACGGTGATTAATAGCCCATGTAACGGTGATTAATAGCCCATGAAACAGGCCAGAATCGGCCAAAACTGCGAGTGTTGATGACCGGCACGTAAATGCACCCTGGGGTTCGTCAATGGTGGAAATCACTCCGGGGACCCAAAACGGTGATTAATAGCCCATGTAATGGTGATTAATAGCCCATGAAACAGGCCAGAATCGGCCAAAAGTGCGAGGACTGATGACCGTTACGTAAATGCACCCTAGGGTTCGTCAATTGTGAAAATCACTTCGGGGACCCAAAACGGTGATTAATAGCCCATGAAACAACCCAGAATCTGCCAAAACTGCGAGTGTTGATGACCGGCACGTAAATGCACCCTGGGGTTCGTCAATGGTGGAAATCACTCCGGGGACCCAAAACGGTGATTAATAGCCCATGTAACGGTGATTAATAGCCCATGAAACAGGCCAGAATCGGCCAAAACTGCGAGTGTTGATGACCGGCACGTAAATGCACCCTGGGGTTCGTCAATGGTGGAAATCACTCCGGGGACCCAAAACGGTGATTGATAGCCCATGTAACGGTGATTAATAGCCCATGAAACAGGCCAGAATCGGCCAAAAGTGCGAGGACTGATGACCGTTACGTAAATGCACCCTAGGGTTCGTCAATTGTGAAAATCACTTCGGGGACCCAAAACGGTGATTAATAGCCCATGAAACAACCCAGAATCTGCCAAAACTGCGAGTGTTGATGACCAGCACGTAAATGCACCCTGGGGTTCGTCAATGGTGGAAATCACTCCGGGGACCCAAAACGGTGATTAATAGCCCATGAAACAGGCCAGAATCGGCCAAAACTGCGAGTGTTGATGACCGGCACGTAAATGCACCCTATGGTTCGTCAATGGTGGAAATCACTCCGGGGACCCAAAACGGTGATTAATAGCCCATGTAACGGTGATTAATAGCCCATGAAACAGGCCAGAATCGGCCAAAAGTGCGAGGACTGATGACCGTTACGTAAATGCACCCTAGGGTTCGTCAATTGTGAAAATCACTTCGGGGACCCAAAACGGTGATTAATAGCCCATGAAACAACCCAGAATCTGCCAAAACTGCGAGTGTTGATGACCAGCACGTAAATGCACCCTGGGGTTCGTCAATGGTGGAAATCACTCCGGGGACCCAAAACGGTGATTAATAGCCCATGAAACAGGCCAGAATCGGCCAAAACTGCGAGTGTTGATGACCGGCACGTAAATGCACCCTATGGTTCGTCAATGGTGGAAATCACTCCGGGGACCCAAAACGGTGATTAATAGCCCATGTAACGGTGATTAATAGCCCATGAAACAGGCCAGAATCGGCCAAAAGTGCGAGGACTGATGACCGTTACGTAAATGCACCCTAGGGTTCGTCAATTGTGAAAATCACTTCGGGGACCCAAAACGGTGATTAATAGCCTATGAAACAACCCAGAATCTGCCAAAACTGCGAGTGTTGATGACCAGCACGTAAATGCACCCTGGGGTTCGTCAATGGTGGAAATCACTCCGGGGACCCAAAACGGTGATTAATAGCCCATGTAACGGTGATTAATAGCCCATGAAACAGGCCAGAATCGGCCAAAAGTGCGAGGACTGATGACCGTTACGTAAATGCACCCTAGGGTTCGTCAATTGTGAAAATCACTTCGGGGACCCAAAACGGTGATTAATAGCCCATGAAACAACCCAGAATCTGCCAAAACTGCGAGTGTTGATGACCGGCACGTAAATGCACCCTGGGGTTCGTCAATGGTGGAAATCACTCCGGGGACCCAAAACGGTGATTAATAGCCCATGTAACGGTGATTAATAGCCCATGAAACAGGCCAGAATCGGCCAAAAGTGCGAGGACTGATGACCGTTACGTAAATGCACCCTAGGGTTCGTCAATTGTGAAAATCACTTCGGGGACCCAAAACGGTGATTAATAGCCCATGAAACAGGCCAGAATCGGCCAAAACTGCGAGTGTTGATGACCGGCACGTAAATGCACCCTGGGGTTCGTCAATGGTGGAAATCACTCCGGGGACCCAAAACGGTGATTAATAGCCCATGTAACGGTGATTAATAGCCCATGAAACAGGCCAGAATCGGCCAAAACTGCGAGTGTTGATGACCGGCACGTAAATGCACCCTGGGGTTCGTCAATGGTGGAAATCACTCCGGGGACCCAAAACGGTGATTGATAGCCCATGTAACGGTGATTAATAGCCCATGAAACAGGCCAGAATCGGCCAAAAGTGCGAGGACTGATGACCGTTACGTAAATGCACCCTAGGGTTCGTCAATTGTGAAAATCACTTCGGGGACCCAAAACGGTGATTAATAGCCCATGAAACAACCCAGAATCTGCCAAAACTGCGAGTGTTGATGACCAGCACGTAAATGCACCCTGGGGTTCGTCAATGGTGGAAATCACTCCGGGGACCCAAAACGGTGATTAATAGCCCATGAAACAGGCCAGAATCGGCCAAAACTGCGAGTGTTGATGACCGGCACGTAAATGCACCCTATGGTTCGTCAATGGTGGAAATCACTCCGGGGACCCAAAACGGTGATTAATAGCCCATGAAACAGGCCAGAATCGGCCAAAACTGCGAGTGTTGATGACCGGCACGTAAATGCACCCTGGGGTTCGTCAATGGTGGAAATCACTCCGGGGACCCAAAACGGTGATTAATAGCCCATGTAACGGTGATTAATAGCCCATGAAACAGGCCAGAATCGGCCAAAAGTGCGAGGACTGATGACCGTTACGTAAATGCACCCTAGGGTTCGTCAATTGTGAAAATCACTTCGGGGACCCAAAACGGTGATTAATAGCCCATGAAACAACCCAGAATCTGCCAAAACTGCGAGTGTTGATGACCGGCACGTAAATGCACCCTGGGGTTCGTCAATGGTGGAAATCACTCCGGGGACCCAAAACGGTGATTGATAGCCCATGTAACGGTGATTAATAGCCCATGAAACAGGCCAGAATCGGCCAAAAGTGCGAGGACTGATGACCGTTACGTAAATGCACCCTAGGGTTCGTCAATTGTGAAAATCACTTCGGGGACCCAAAACGGTGATTAATAGCCCATGAAACAACCCAGAATCTGCCAAAACTGCGAGTGTTGATGACCAGCACGTAAATGCACCCTGGGGTTCGTCAATGGTGGAAATCACTTCGGGGACCCAAAACGGTGATTAATAGCCCATGAAACAGGCCAGAATCGGCCAAAACTGCGAGTGTTGATGACCGGCACGTAAATGCACCCTATGGTTCGTCAATGGTGGAAATCACTCCGGGGACCCAAAACGGTGATTAATAGCCCATGTAACGGTGATTAATAGCCCATGAAACAGGCCAGAATCGGCCAAAAGTGCGAGGACTGATGACCGTTACGTAAATGCACCCTAGGGTTCGTCAATTGTGAAAATCACTTCGGGGACCCAAAACGGTGATTAATAGCCCATGAAACAACCCAGAATCTGCCAAAACTGCGAGTGTTGATGACCAGCACGTAAATGCACCCTGGGGTTCGTCAATGGTGGAAATCACTCCGGGGACCCAAAACGGTGATTAATAGCCCATGTAATGGTGATTAATAGCCCATGAAACAGGCCAGAATCGGCCAAAAGTGCGAGGACTGATGACCGTTACGTAAATGCACCCTAGGGTTCGTCAATTGTGAAAATCACTTCGGGGACCCAAAACGGTGATTAATAGCCCATGAAACAACCCAGAATCTGCCAAAACTGCGAGTGTTGATGACCGACACGTAAATGCACCCTGGGGTTCGTCAATTGTGAAAATCACTTCGGGGACCCAAAATGGTGATTAATAGCCCACGAAACAACCCAGAATCTGCCAAAACTGCGAGTGTTGATGACCAGCACGTAAATGCACCCTGGGGTTCGTCAATGGTGGAAATCACTCCGGGGACCCAAAACGGTGATTAATAGCCCATGAAACAGGCCAGAATCGGCCAAAACTACGAGTGTTGATGACCGGCACATAAATGCACCCTGGGGTTCGTCAATGGTGGAAATCAGTCCGGGGACCCAAAACGGTGATTAATAGCCCATGTAATGGTGATTAATAGCCCATGAAACAGGCCAGAATCGGCCAAAAGTGCGAGGACTGATGACCGTTACGTAAATGCACCCTAGGGTTCGTCAATTGTGAAAATCACTTGGGGGACCCAAAACGGTGATTAATAGCCCATGAAACAACCCAGAATCTGCCAAAACTGCGAGTGTTGATGACCAGCACGTAAATGCACCCTGGGGTTCGTCAATGGTGGAAATCACTCCGGGGACCCAAAACGGTGATTAATAGCCCATGAAACAGGCCAGAATCGGCCAAAACTGCGAGTGTTGATGACCGGCACGTAAATGCACCCTATGGTTCGTCAATGGTGGAAATCACTCCGGGGACCCAAAACGGTGATTAATAGCCCATGTAACGGTGATTAATAGCCCATGAAACAGGACAGAATCGGCCAAAACTGCGAGTGTTGATGACCGGCACGTAAATGCACCCTGGGGTTCGTCAATGGTGGAAATCACTCCGGGGACCCAAAACGGTGATTAATAGCCCATGTAACGGTGATTAATAGCCCATGAAACAGGCCAGAATCGGCCAAAAGTGCGAGGACTGATGACCGTTACGTAAATGCACCCTAGGGTTCGTCAATTGTGAAAATCACTTCGGGGACCCAAAATGGTGATTAATAGCCCATGAAACAACCCAGAATCTGCCAAAACTGCGAGTGTTGATGACCAGCACGTAAATGCACCCTGGGGTTCGTCAATGGTGGAAATCACTCCGGGGACCCAAAACGGTGATTAATAGCCCATGAAACAGGCCAGAATCGGCCAAAACTACGAGTGTTGATGACCGGCACATAAATGCACCCTGGGGTTCGTCAATGGTGGAAATCACTCCGGGGACCCAAAACGGTGATTAATAGCCCATGTAACGGTGATTAATAGCCCATGAAACAGGCCAGAATCGGCCAAAACTGCGAGTGTTGATGACCGGCACGTAAATGCACCCTGGGGTTCGTCAATGGTGGAAATCACTCCGGGGACCCAAAACGGTGATTAATAGCCCATGTAACGGTGATTAATAGCCCATGAAACAGGCCAGAATCGGCCAAAACTGCGAGTGTTGATGACCGGCACGTAAATGCACCCTGGGGTTCGTCAATGGTGGAAATCACTCCGGGGACCCAAAACGGTGATTGATAGCCCATGTAACGGTGATTAATAGCCCATGAAACAGGCCAGAATCGGCCAAAAGTGCGAGGACTGATGACCGTTACGTAAATGCACCCTAGGGTTCGTCAATTGTGAAAATCACTTCGGGGACCCAAAACGGTGATTAATAGCCGATGAAACAACCCAGAATCTGCCAAAACTGCGAGTGTTGATGACCAGCACGTAAATGCACCCTGGGGTTCGTCAATGGTGGAAATCACTCCGGGGACCCAAAACGGTGATTCATAGCCCATGTAACGGTGATTAATAGCCCATGAAACAGGCCAGAATCGGCCAAAAGTGCGAGGACTGATGACCGTTACGTAAATGCACCCTAGGGTTCGTCAATTGTGAAAATCACTTCGGGGACCCAAAACGGTGATTAATAGCCCATGAAACAACCCAGAATCTGCCAAAACTGCGAGTGTTGATGACCAGCACGTAAATGCACCCTGGGGTTCGTCAATGGTGGAAATCACTCCGGGGACCCAAAACGGTGATTAATAGCCCATGAAACAGGCCAGAATCGGCCAAAACTACGAGTGTTGATGACCGGCACATAAATGCACCCTGGGGTTCGTCAATGGTGGAAATCACTCCGGGGACCCAAAACGGTGATTAATAGCCCATGAAACAGGCCAGAATCGGCCAAAACTGCGAGTGTTGATGACCGGCACGTAAATGCACCCTATGGTTCGTCAATGGTGGAAATCACTCCGGGGACCCAAAACGGTGATTAATAGCCCATGTAACGGTGATTAATAGCCCATGAAACAGGCCAGAATCGGCCAAAACTGCGAGTGTTGATGACCGGCACGTAAATGCACCCTGGGGTTCGTCAATGGTGGAAATCACTCCGGGGACCCAAAACGGTGATTAATAGCCCATGTAACGGTGATTAATAGCCCATGAAACAGGCCAGAATCGGCCAAAACTGCGAGTGTTGATGACCGGCACGTAAATGCACCCTGGGGTTCGTCAATGGTGGAAATCACTCCGGGGACCCAAAACGGTGATTGATAGCCCATGTAACGGTGATTAATAGCCCATGAAACAGGCCAGAATCGGCCAAAAGTGCGAGGACTGATGACCGTTACGTAAATGCACCCTAGGGTTCGTCAATTGTGAAAATCACTTCGGGGACCCAAAACGGTGATTAATAGCCGATGAAACAACCCAGAATCTGCCAAAACTGCGAGTGTTGATGACCAGCACGTAAATGCACCCTGGGGTTCGTCAATGGTGGAAATCACTCCGGGGACCCAAAACGGTGATTCATAGCCCATGTAACGGTGATTAATAGCCCATGAAACAGGCCAGAATCGGCCAAAAGTGCGAGGACTGATGACCGTTACGTAAATGCACCCTAGGGTTCGTCAATTGTGAAAATCACTTCGGGGACCCAAAACGGTGATTAATAGCCCATGAAACAACCCAGAATCTGCCAAAACTGCGAGTGTTGATGACCGGCACGTAAATGCACCCTGGGGTTCGTCAATGGTGGAAATCACTCCGGGGACCCAAAACGGTGATTAATAGCCCATGTAACGGTGATTAATAGCCCATGAAACAGGCCAGAATCGGCCAAAAGTGCGAGGACTGATGACCGTTACGTAAATGCACCCTAGGGTTCGTCAATTGTGAAAATCACTTCGGGGACCCAAAACGGTGATTAATAGCCCATGAAACAACCCAGAATCTGCCAAAACTGCGAGTGTTGATGACCAGCACGTAAATGCACCCTGGGGTTCGTCAATGGTGGAAATCACTCCGGGGACCCAAAACGGTGATTAATAGCCCATGAAACAGGCCAGAATCGGCCAAAACTACGAGTGTTGATGACCGGCACATAAATGCACCCTGGGGTTCGTCAATGGTGGAAATCACTCCGGGGACCCAAAACGGTGATTAATAGCCCATGAAACAGGCCAGAATCGGCCAAAACTGCGAGTGTTGATGACCGGCACGTAAATGCACCCTGGGGTTCGTCAATGGTGGAAATCACTCCGGGGACCCAAAACGGTGATTAATAGCCCATGTAATGGTGATTAATAGCCCATGAAACAGGCCAGAATCGGCCAAAACTGCGAGTGTTGATGATCGGCATGTAAATGCACCCTGGGGTTCGTCAATGGTGGAAATCACTCCGGGGACCCAAAACGGTGATTAATAGCCCATGTAACGGTGATTAATAGCCCATGAAACAGGCCAGAATCGGCCAAAAGTGCGAGGACTGATGACCGTTACGTAAATGCACCCTAGGGTTCGTCAATTGTGAAAATCACTTCGGGGACCCAAAACGGTGATTAATAGCCCATGAAACAACCCAGAATCTGCCAAAACTGCGAGTGTTGATGACCAGCACGTAAATGCACCCTGGGGTTCGTCAATGGTGGAAATCACTCCGGGGACCCAAAACGGTGATTAATAGCCCATGAAACAGGCCAGAATCGGCCAAAACTACGAGTGTTGATGACCGGCACATAAATGCACCCTGGGGTTCGTCAATGGTGGAAATCACTCCGGGGACCCAAAACGGTGATTAATAGCCCATGAAACAGGCCAGAATCGGCCAAAACTGCGAGTGTTGATGACCGGCACGTAAATGCACCCTATGGTTCGTCAATGGTGGAAATCACTCCGGGGACCCAAAACGGTGATTAATAGCCCATGTAACGGTGATTAATAGCCCATGAAACAGGCCAGAATCGGCCAAAACTGCGAGTGTTGATGACCGGCACGTAAATGCACCCTGGGGTTCGTCAATGGTGGAAATCACTCCGGGGACCCAAAACGGTGATTAATAGCCCATGTAACGGTGATTAATAGCCCATGAAACAGGCCAGAATCGGCCAAAACTGCGAGTGTTGATGACCGGCACGTAAATGCACCCTGGGGTTCGTCAATGGTGGAAATCACTCCGGGGACCCAAAACGGTGATTGATAGCCCATGTAACGGTGATTAATAGCCCATGAAACAGGCCAGAATCGGCCAAAAGTGCGAGGACTGATGACCGTTACGTAAATGCACCCTAGGGTTCGTCAATTGTGAAAATCACTTCGGGGACCCAAAACGGTGATTAATAGCCGATGAAACAACCCAGAATCTGCCAAAACTGCGAGTGTTGATGACCAGCACGTAAATGCACCCTGGGGTTCGTCAATGGTGGAAATCACTCCGGGGACCCAAAACGGTGATTCATAGCCCATGTAACGGTGATTAATAGCCCATGAAACAGGCCAGAATCGGCCAAAAGTGCGAGGACTGATGACCGTTACGTAAATGCACCCTAGGGTTCGTCAATTGTGAAAATCACTTCGGGGACCCAAAACGGTGATTAATAGCCCATGAAACAACCCAGAATCTGCCAAAACTGCGAGTGTTGATGACCGGCACGTAAATGCACCCTGGGGTTCGTCAATGGTGGAAATCACTCCGGGGACCCAAAACGGTGATTAATAGCCCATGTAACGGTGATTAATAGCCCATGAAACAGGCCAGAATCGGCCAAAAGTGCGAGGACTGATGACCGTTACGTAAATGCACCCTAGGGTTCGTCAATTGTGAAAATCACTTCGGGGACCCAAAACGGTGATTAATAGCCCATGAAACAACCCAGAATCTGCCAAAACTGCGAGTGTTGATGACCAGCACGTAAATGCACCCTGGGGTTCGTCAATGGTGGAAATCACTCCGGGGACCCAAAACGGTGATTAATAGCCCATGAAACAGGCCAGAATCGGCCAAAACTACGAGTGTTGATGACCGGCACATAAATGCACCCTGGGGTTCGTCAATGGTGGAAATCACTCCGGGGACCCAAAACGGTGATTAATAGCCCATGAAACAGGCCAGAATCGGCCAAAACTGCGAGTGTTGATGACCGGCACGTAAATGCACCCTGGGGTTCGTCAATGGTGGAAATCACTCCGGGGACCCAAAACGGTGATTAATAGCCCATGTAATGGTGATTAATAGCCCATGAAACAGGCCAGAATCGGCCAAAACTGCGAGTGTTGATGATCGGCATGTAAATGCACCCTGGGGTTCGTCAATGGTGGAAATCACTCCGGGGACCCAAAACGGTGATTAATAGCCCATGTAACGGTGATTAATAGCCCATGAAACAGGCCAGAATCGGCCAAAAGTGCGAGGACTGATGACCGTTACGTAAATGCACCCTAGGGTTCGTCAATTGTGAAAATCACTTCGGGGACCCAAAACGGTGATTAATAGCCCATGAAACAACCCAGAATCTGCCAAAACTGCGAGTGTTGATGACCAGCACGTAAATGCACCCTGGGGTTCGTCAATGGTGGAAATCACTCCGGGGACCCAAAACGGTGATTAATAGCCCATGAAACAGGCCAGAATCGGCCAAAACTACGAGTGTTGATGACCGGCACATAAATGCACCCTGGGGTTCGTCAATGGTGGAAATCACTCCGGGGACCCAAAACGGTGATTAATAGCCCATGAAACAGGCCAGAATCGGCCAAAACTGCGAGTGTTGATGACCGGCACGTAAATGCACCCTATGGTTCGTCAATGGTGGAAATCACTCCGGGGACCCAAAACGGTGATTAATAGCCCATGTAACGGTGATTAATAGCCCATGAAACAGGCCAGAATCGGCCAAAACTGCGAGTGTTGATGACCGGCACGTAAATGCACCCTGGGGTTCGTCAATGGTGGAAATCACTCCGGGGACCCAAAACGGTGATTAATAGCCCATGTAACGGTGATTAATAGCCCATGAAACAGGCCAGAATCGGCCAAAACTGCGAGTGTTGATGACCGGCACGTAAATGCACCCTGGGGTTCGTCAATGGTGGAAATCACTCCGGGGACCCAAAACGGTGATTGATAGCCCATGTAACGGTGATTAATAGCCCATGAAACAGGCCAGAATCGGCCAAAAGTGCGAGGACTGATGACCGTTACGTAAATGCACCCTAGGGTTCGTCAATTGTGAAAATCACTTCGGGGACCCAAAACGGTGATTAATAGCCGATGAAACAACCCAGAATCTGCCAAAACTGCGAGTGTTGATGACCAGCACGTAAATGCACCCTGGGGTTCGTCAATGGTGGAAATCACTCCGGGGACCCAAAACGGTGATTCATAGCCCATGTAACGGTGATTAATAGCCCATGAAACAGGCCAGAATCGGCCAAAAGTGCGAGGACTGATGACCGTTACGTAAATGCACCCTAGGGTTCGTCAATTGTGAAAATCACTTCGGGGACCCAAAACGGTGATTAATAGCCCATGAAACAACCCAGAATCTGCCAAAACTGCGAGTGTTGATGACCGGCACGTAAATGCACCCTGGGGTTCGTCAATGGTGGAAATCACTCCGGGGACCCAAAACGGTGATTAATAGCCCATGTAACGGTGATTAATAGCCCATGAAACAGGCCAGAATCGGCCAAAAGTGCGAGGACTGATGACCGTTACGTAAATGCACCCTAGGGTTCGTCAATTGTGAAAATCACTTCGGGGACCCAAAACGGTGATTAATAGCCCATGAAACAACCCAGAATCTGCCAAAACTGCGAGTGTTGATGACCAGCACGTAAATGCACCCTGGGGTTCGTCAATGGTGGAAATCACTCCGGGGACCCAAAACGGTGATTAATAGCCCATGAAACAGGCCAGAATCGGCCAAAACTACGAGTGTTGATGACCGGCACATAAATGCACCCTGGGGTTCGTCAATGGTGGAAATCACTCCGGGGACCCAAAACGGTGATTAATAGCCCATGAAACAGGCCAGAATCGGCCAAAACTGCGAGTGTTGATGACCGGCACGTAAATGCACCCTGGGGTTCGTCAATGGTGGAAATCACTCCGGGGACCCAAAACGGTGATTAATAGCCCATGTAATGGTGATTAATAGCCCATGAAACAGGCCAGAATCGGCCAAAACTGCGAGTGTTGATGATCGGCATGTAAATGCACCCTGGGGTTCGTCAATGGTGGAAATCACTCCGGGGACCCAAAACGGTGATTAATAGCCCATGTAACGGTGATTAATAGCCCATGAAACAGGCCAGAATCGGCCAAAAGTGCGAGGACTGATGACCGTTACGTAAATGCACCCTAGGGTTCGTCAATTGTGAAAATCACTTCGGGGACCCAAAACGGTGATTAATAGCCCATGAAACAACCCAGAATCTGCCAAAACTGCGAGTGTTGATGACCAGCACGTAAATGCACCCTGGGGTTCGTCAATGGTGGAAATCACTCCGGGGACCCAAAACGGTGATTAATAGCCCATGAAACAGGCCAGAATCGGCCAAAACTACGAGTGTTGATGACCGGCACATAAATGCACCCTGGGGTTCGTCAATGGTGGAAATCACTCCGGGGACCCAAAACGGTGATTAATAGCCCATGAAACAGGCCAGAATCGGCCAAAACTGCGAGTGTTGATGACCGGCACGTAAATGCACCCTATGGTTCGTCAATGGTGGAAATCACTCCGGGGACCCAAAACGGTGATTAATAGCCCATGTAACGGTGATTAATAGCCCATGAAACAGGCCAGAATCGGCCAAAACTGCGAGTGTTGATGACCGGCACGTAAATGCACCCTGGGGTTCGTCAATGGTGGAAATCACTCCGGGGACCCAAAACGGTGATTAATAGCCCATGTAACGGTGATTAATAGCCCATGAAACAGGCCAGAATCGGCCAAAAGTGCGAGGACTGATGACCGTTACGTAAATGCACCCTAGGGTTCGTCAATTGTGAAAATCACTTCGGGGACCCAAAACGGTGATTAATAGCCCATGAAACAACCCAGAATCTGCCAAAACTGCGAGTGTTGATGACCAGCACGTAAATGCACCCTGGGGTTCGTCAATGGTGGAAATCACTCCGGGGACCCAAAACGGTGATTAATAGCCCATGAAACAGGCCAGAATCGGCCAAAACTACGAGTGTTGATGACCGGCACATAAATGCACCCTGGGGTTCGTCAATGGTGGAAATCACTCCGGGGACCCAAAACGGTGATTAATAGCCCATGAAACAGGCCAGAATCGGCCAAAACTGCGAGTGTTGATGACCGGCACGTAAATGCACCCTATGGTTCGTCAATGGTGGAAATCACTCCGGGGACCCAAAACGGTGATTAATAGCCCATGTAACGGTGATTAATAGCCCATGAAACAGGCCAGAATCGGCCAAAACTGCGAGTGTTGATGACCGGCACGTAAATGCACCCTGGGGTTCGTCAATGGTGGAAATCACTCCGGGGACCCAAAACGGTGATTAATAGCCCATGTAACGGTGATTAATAGCCCATGAAACAGGCCAGAATCGGCCAAAACTGCGAGTGTTGATGACCGGCACGTAAATGCACCCTGGGGTTCGTCAATGGTGGAAATCACTCCGGGGACCCAAAACGGTGATTGATAGCCCATGTAACGGTGATTAATAGCCCATGAAACAGGCCAGAATCGGCCAAAAGTGCGAGGACTGATGACCGTTACGTAAATGCACCCTAGGGTTCGTCAATTGTGAAAATCACTTCGGGGACCCAAAACGGTGATTAATAGCCCATGAAACAACCCAGAATCTGCCAAAACTGCGAGTGTTGATGACCAGCACGTAAATGCACCCTGGGGTTCGTCAATGGTGGAAATCACTCCGGGGACCCAAAACGGTGATTAATAGCCCATGAAACAGGCCAGAATCGGCCAAAACTGCGAGTGTTGATGACCGGCACGTAAATGCACCCTATGGTTCGTCAATGGTGGAAATCACTCCGGGGACCCAAAACGGTGATTAATAGCCCATGTAACGGTGATTAATAGCCCATGAAACAGGCCAGAATCGGCCAAAAGTGCGAGGACTGATGACCGTTACGTAAATGCACCCTAGGGTTCGTCAATTGTGAAAATCACTTCGGGGACCCAAAACGGTGATTAATAGCCCATGAAACAACCCAGAATCTGCCAAAACTGCGAGTGTTGATGACCAGCACGTAAATGCACCCTGGGGTTCGTCAATGGTGGAAATCACTCCGGGGACCCAAAACGGTGATTAATAGCCCATGTAATGGTGATTAATAGCCCATGAAACAGGCCAGAATCGGCCAAAAGTGCGAGGACTGATGACCGTTACGTAAATGCACCCTAGGGTTCGTCAATTGTGAAAATCACTTCGGGGACCCAAAACGATGATTAATAGCCCATGAAACAACCCAGAATCTGCCAAAACTGCGAGTGTTGATGACCGACACGTAAATGCACCCTGGGGTTCGTCAATTGTGAAAATCACTTCGGGGACCCAAAATGGTGATTAATAGCCCATGAAACAACCCAGAATCTGCCAAAACTGCGAGTGTTGATGACCAGCACGTAAATGCACCCTGGGTTCGTCAATGGTGGAAATCACTCCGGGGACCCAAAACGGTGATTAATAGCCCATGAAACAGGCCAGAATCGGCCAAAACTACGAGTGTTGATGACCGGCACATAAATGCACCCTGGGGTTCGTCAATGGTGGAAATCACTCCGGGGACCCAAAACGGTGATTAATAGCCCATGTAATGGTGATTAATAGCCCATGAAACAGGCCAGAATCGGCCAAAAGTGCGAGGACTGATGACCGTTACGTAAATGCACCCTAGGGTTCGTCAATTGTGAAAATCACTTGGGGGACCCAAAACGGTGATTAATAGCCCATGAAACAACCCAGAATCTGCCAAAACTGCGAGTGTTGATGACCAGCACGTAAATGCACCCTGGGGTTCGTCAATGGTGGAAATCACTCCGGGGACCCAAAACGGTGATTAATAGCCCATGAAACAGGCCAGAATCGGCCAAAACTGCGAGTGTTGATGACCGGCACGTAAATGCACCCTATGGTTCGTCAATGGTGGAAATCACTCCGGGGACCCAAAACGGTGATTAATAGCCCATGTAACGGTGATTAATAGCCCATGAAACAGGACAGAATCGGCCAAAACTGCGAGTGTTGATGACCGGCACGTAAATGCACCCTGGGGTTCGTCAATGGTGGAAATCACTCCGGGGACCCAAAACGGTGATTAATAGCCCATGTAACGGTGATTAATAGCCCATGAAACAGGCCAGAATCGGCCAAAAGTGCGAGGACTGATGACCGTTACGTAAATGCACCCTAGGGTTCGTCAATTGTGAAAATCACTTCGGGGACCCAAAATGGTGATTAATAGCCCATGAAACAACCCAGAATCTGCCAAAACTGCGAGTGTTGATGACCAGCACGTAAATGCACCCTGGGGTTCGTCAATGGTGGAAATCACTCCGGGGACCCAAAACGGTGATTAATAGCCCATGAAACAGGCCAGAATCGGCCAAAACTACGAGTGTTGATGACCGGCACATAAATGCACCCTGGGGTTCGTCAATGGTGGAAATCACTCCGGGGACCCAAAACGGTGATTAATAGCCCATGTAATGGTGATTAATAGCCCATGAAACAGGCCAGAATCGGCCAAAAGTGCGAGGACTGATGACCGTTACGTAAATGCACCCTAGGGTTCGTCAATTGTGAAAATCACTTCGGGGACCCAAAACGGTGATTAATAGCCCATGAAACAACCCAGAATCTGCCAAAACTGCGAGTGTTGATGACCAGCACGTAAATGCACCCTGGGGTTCGTCAATGGTGGAAATCACTCCGGGGACCCAAAACGGTGATTAATAGCCCATGAAACAGGCCAGAATCGGCCAAAACTACGAGTGTTGATGACCGGCATATAAATGCACCCTGGGGTTCGTCAATGGTGGAAATCACTCCGGGGACCCAAAACGGTGATTAATAGCTCATGAAACAGGCCAGAATCGGCCAAAACTGCGAGTGTTGATGACCGGCACATAAATGCACCCTGGGGTTCGTCAATGGTGGAAATCACTCCGGGGACCCAAAACGGTGATTAATAGCCCATGAAACAGGCCAGAATCGGCCAAAACTGCGAGTGTTGATGACCGGCACGTAAATGCACCCTATGGTTCGTCAATGGTGGAAATCACTCCGGGGACCCAAAACGGTGATTAATAGCCCATGTAACGGTGATTAATAGCCCATGAAACAGGCCAGAATCGGCCAAAACTGCGAGTGTTGATGACCGGCACGTAAATGCACCCTGGGGTTCGTCAATGGTGGAAATCACTCCGGGGACCCAAAACGGTGATTAATAGCCCATGTAACGGTGATTAATAGCCCATGAAACAGGCCAGAATCGGCCAAAAGTGCGAGGACTGATGACCGTTACGTAAATGCACCCTAGGGTTCGTCAATTGTGAAAATCACTTCGGGGACCCAAAACGGTGATTAATAGCCCATGAAACAACCCAGAATCTGCCAAAACTGCGAGTGTTGATGACCAGCACGTAAATGCACCCTGGGGTTCGTCAATGGTGGAAATCACTCCGGGGACCCAAAACGGTGATTAATAGCCCATGAAACAGGCCAGAATCGGCCAAAACTACGAGTGTTGATGACCGGCACATAAATGCACCCTGGGGTTCGTCAATGGTGGAAATCACTCCGGGGACCCAAAACGGTGATTAATAGCCCATGAAACAGGCCAGAATCGGCCAAAACTGCGAGTGTTGATGACCGGCACGTAAATGCACCCTATGGTTCGTCAATGGTGGAAATCACTCCGGGGACCCAAAACGGTGATTAATAGCCCATGTAACGGTGATTAATAGCCCATGAAACAGGCCAGAATCGGCCAAAACTGCGAGTGTTGATGACCGGCACGTAAATGCACCCTGGGGTTCGTCAATGGTGGAAATCACTCCGGGGACCCAAAACGGTGATTAATAGCCCATGTAACGGTGATTAATAGCCCATGAAACAGGCCAGAATCGGCCAAAAGTGCGAGGAATGATGACCGTTACGTAAATGCACCCTAGGGTTCGTCAATTGTGAAAATCACTTCGGGGACCCAAAACGGTGATTAATAGCCCATGAAACAACCCAGAATCTGCCAAAACTGCGAGTGTTGATGACCGGCACGTAAATGCACCCTGGGGTTCGTCAATGGTGGAAATCACTCCGGGGACCCAAAACGGTGATTAATAGCCCATGTAACGGTGATTAATAGCCCATGAAACAGGCCAGAATCGGCCAAAACTACGAGTGTTGATGACCGGCACGTAAATGCACCCTGGGGTTCGTCAATGGTGGAAATCACTCCGGGGACCCAAAACGGTGATTGATAGCCCATGTAACGGTGATTAATAGCCCATGAAACAGGCCAGAATCGGCCAAAAGTGCGAGGACTGATGACCGTTACGTAAATGCACCCTAGGGTTCGTCAATTGTGAAAATCACTTCGGGGACCCAAAACGGTGATTAATAGCCCATGAAACAACCCAGAATCTGCCAAAACTGCGAGTGTTGATGACCAGCACGTAAATGCACCCTGGGGTTCGTCAATGGTGGAAATCACTCCGGGGACCCAAAACGGTGATTAATAGCCCATGAAACAGGCCAGAATCGGCCAAAACTGCGAGTGTTGATGACCGGCACGTAAATGCACCCTATGGTTCGTCAATGGTGGAAATCACTCCGGGGACCCAAAACGGTGATTAATAGCCCATGTAACGGTGATTAATAGCCCATGAAACAGGCCAGAATCGGCCAAAAGTGCGAGGACTGATGACCGTTACGTAAATGCACCCTAGGGTTCGTCAATTGTGAAAATCACTCCGGGGACCCAAAACGGTGATTAATAGCCCATGAAACAACCCAGAATCTGCCAAAACTGCGAGTGTTGATGACCAGCACGTAAATGCACCCTAGGGTTCGTCAATGGTGGAAATCACTCCGGGGACCCAAAACGGTGATTAATAGCCCATGTAATGGTGATTAATAGCCCATGAAACAGGCCAGAATCGGCCAAAAGTGCGAGGACTGATGACCGTTACGTAAATGCACCCTAGGGTTCGTCAATTGTGAAAATCACTTCGGGGACCCAAAACGGTGATTAATAGCCCATGAAACAACCCAGAATCTGCCAAAACTGCGAGTGTTGATGACCGACACGTAAATGCACCCTGGGGTTCGTCAATTGTGAAAATCACTTCGGGGACCCAAAATGGTGATTAATAGCCCATGAAACAACCCAGAATCTGCCAAAACTGCGAGTGTTGATGACCAGCACGTAAATGCACCCTGGGTTCGTCAATGGTGGAAATCACTCCGGGGACCCAAAACGGTGATTAATAGCCCATGAAACAGGCCAGAATCGGCCAAAACTGCGAGTGTTGATGACCGGCACGTAAATGCACCCTATGGTTCGTCAATGGTGGAAATCACTCCGGGGACCCAAAACGGTGATTAATAGCCCATGTAACGGTGATTAATAGCCCATGAAACAGGCCAGAATCGGCCAAAACTGCGAGTGTTGATGACCGGCACGTAAATGCACCCTGGGGTTCGTCAATGGTGGAAATCACTCCGGGGACCCAAAACGGTGATTAATAGCCCATGTAACGGTGATTAATAGCCCATGAAACAGGCCAGAATCGGCCAAAAGTGCGAGGACTGATGACCGTTACGTAAATGCACCCTAGGGTTCGTCAATTGTGAAAATCACTTCGGGGACCCAAAACGGTGATTAATAGCCCATGAAACAACCCAGAATCTGCCAAAACTGCGAGTGCTGATGACCAGCACGTAAATGCACCCTGGGGTTCGTCAATGGTGGAAATCACTCCGGGGACCCAAAACGGTGATTAATAGCCCATGAAACAGGCCAGAATCGGCCAAAACTACGAGTGTTGATGACCGGCACATAAATGCACCCTGGGGTTCGTCAATGGTGGAAATCACTCCGGGGACCCAAAACGGTGATTAATAGCCCATGAAACAGGCCAGAATCGGCCAAAACTGCGAGTGTTGATGACCGGCACGTAAATGCACCCTATGGTTCGTCAATGGTGGAAATCACTCCGGGGACCCAAAACGGTGATTAATAGCCCATGTAACGGTGATTAATAGCCCATGAAACAGGCCAGAATCGGCCAAAACTGCGAGTGTTGATGACCGGCACGTAAATGCACCCTGGGGTTCGTCAATGGTGGAAATCACTCCGGGGACCCAAAACGGTGATTAATAGCCCATGTAACGGTGATTAATAGCCCATGAAACAGGCCAGAATCGGCCAAAACTACGAGTGTTGATGACCGGCACGTAAATGCACCCTGGGGTTCGTCAATGGTGGAAATCACTCCGGGGACCCAAAACGGTGATTGATAGCCCATGTAACGGTGATTAATAGCCCATGAAACAGGCCAGAATCGGCCAAAAGTGCGAGGACTGATGACCGTTACGTAAATGCACCCTAGGGTTCGTCAATTGTGAAAATCACTTCGGGGACCCAAAACGGTGATTAATAGCCCATGAAACAACCCAGAATCTGCCAAAACTGCGAGTGTTGATGACCAGCACGTAAATGCACCCTGGGGTTCGTCAATGGTGGAAATCACTCCGGGGACCCAAAACGGTGATTAATAGCCCATGAAACAGGCCAGAATCGGCCAAAACTGCGAGTGTTGATGACCGGCACGTAAATGCACCCTATGGTTCGTCAATGGTGGAAATCACTCCGGGGACCCAAAACGGTGATTAATAGCCCATGTAACGGTGATTAATAGCCCATGAAACAGGCCAGAATCGGCCAAAAGTGCGAGGACTGATGACCGTTACGTAAATGCACCCTAGGGTTCGTCAATTGTGAAAATCACTCCGGGGACCCAAAACGGTGATTAATAGCCCATGAAACAACCCAGAATCTGCCAAAACTGCGAGTGTTGATGACCAGCACGTAAATGCACCCTGGGGTTCGTCAATGGTGGAAATCACTCCGGGGACCCAAAACGGTGATTAATAGCCCATGTAATGGTGATTAATAGCCCATGAAACAGGCCAGAATCGGCCAAAAGTGCGAGGACTGATGACCGTTACGTAAATGCACCCTAGGGTTCGTCAATTGTGAAAATCACTTCGGGGACCCAAAACGGTGATTAATAGCCCATGAAACAACCCAGAATCTGCCAAAACTGCGAGTGTTGATGACCGACACGTAAATGCACCCTGGGGTTCGTCAATTGTGAAAATCACTTCGGGGACCCAAAATGGTGATTAATAGCCCATGAAACAACCCAGAATCTGCCAAAACTGCGAGTGTTGATGACCAGCACGTAAATGCACCCTGGGTTCGTCAATGGTGGAAATCACTCCGGGGACCCAAAACGGTGATTAATAGCCCATGAAACAGGCCAGAATCGGCCAAAACTACGAGTGTTGATGACCGGCACATAAATGCACCCTGGGGTTCGTCAATGGTGGAAATCACTCCGGGGACCCAAAACGGTGATTAATAGCCCATGTAATGGTGATTAATAGCCCATGAAACAGGCCAGAATCGGCCAAAAGTGCGAGGACTGATGACCGTTACGTAAATGCACCCTAGGGTTCGTCAATTGTGAAAATCACTTGGGGGACCCAAAACGGTGATTAATAGCCCATGAAACAACCCAGAATCTGCCAAAACTGCGAGTGTTGATGACCAGCACGTAAATGCACCCTGGGGTTCGTCAATGGTGGAAATCACTCCGGGGACCCAAAACGGTGATTAATAGCCCATGAAACAGGCCAGAATCGGCCAAAACTGCGAGTGTTGATGACCGGCACGTAAATGCACCCTATGGTTCGTCAATGGTGGAAATCACTCCGGGGACCCAAAACGGTGATTAATAGCCCATGTAACGGTGATTAATAGCCCATGAAACAGGACAGAATCGGCCAAAACTGCGAGTGTTGATGACCGGCACGTAAATGCACCCTGGGGTTCGTCAATGGTGGAAATCACTCCGGGGACCCAAAACGGTGATTAATAGCCCATGTAACGGTGATTAATAGCCCATGAAACAGGCCAGAATCGGCCAAAAGTGCGAGGACTGATGACCGTTACGTAAATGCACCCTAGGGTTCGTCAATTGTGAAAATCACTTCGGGGACCCAAAATGGTGATTAATAGCCCATGAAACAACCCAGAATCTGCCAAAACTGCGAGTGTTGATGACCAGCACGTAAATGCACCCTGGGGTTCGTCAATGGTGGAAATCACTCCGGGGACCCAAAACGGTGATTAATAGCCCATGAAACAGGCCAGAATCGGCCAAAACTACGAGTGTTGATGACCGGCACATAAATGCACCCTGGGGTTCGTCAATGGTGGAAATCACTCCGGGGACCCAAAACGGTGATTAATAGCCCATGTAATGGTGATTAATAGCCCATGAAACAGGCCAGAATCGGCCAAAAGTGCGAGGACTGATGACCGTTACGTAAATGCACCCTAGGGTTCGTCAATTGTGAAAATCACTTGGGGGACCCAAAACGGTGATTAATAGCCCATGAAACAACCCAGAATCTGCCAAAACTGCGAGTGTTGATGACCAGCACGTAAATGCACCCTGGGGTTCGTCAATGGTGGAAATCACTCCGGGGACCCAAAACGGTGATTAATAGCCCATGAAACAGGCCAGAATCGGCCAAAACTGCGAGTGTTGATGACCGGCACGTAAATGCACCCTATGGTTCGTCAATGGTGGAAATCACTCCGGGGACCCAAAACGGTGATTAATAGCCCATGTAACGGTGATTAATAGCCCATGAAACAGGACAGAATCGGCCAAAACTGCGAGTGTTGATGACCGGCACGTAAATGCACCCTGGGGTTCGTCAATGGTGGAAATCACTCCGGGGACCCAAAACGGTGATTAATAGCCCATGTAACGGTGATTAATAGCCCATGAAACAGGCCAGAATCGGCCAAAAGTGCGAGGACTGATGACCGTTACGTAAATGCACCCTAGGGTTCGTCAATTGTGAAAATCACTTCGGGGACCCAAAATGGTGATTAATAGCCCATGAAACAACCCAGAATCTGCCAAAACTGCGAGTGTTGATGACCAGCACGTAAATGCACCCTGGGGTTCGTCAATGGTGGAAATCACTCCGGGGACCCAAAACGGTGATTAATAGCCCATGAAACAGGCCAGAATCGGCCAAAACTACGAGTGTTGATGACCGGCACATAAATGCACCCTGGGGTTCGTCAATGGTGGAAATCACTCCGGGGACCCAAAACGGTGATTAATAGCCCATGTAATGGTGATTAATAGCCCATGAAACAGGCCAGAATCGGCCAAAAGTGCGAGGACTGATGACCGTTACGTAAATGCACCCTAGGGTTCGTCAATTGTGAAAATCACTTGGGGGACCCAAAACGGTTATTAATAGCCCATGAAACAACCCAGAATCTGCCAAAACTGCGAGTGTTGATGACCAGCACGTAAATGCACCCTGGGGTTCGTCAATGGTGGAAATCACTCCGGGGACCCAAAACGGTGATTAATAGCCCATGAAACAGGCCAGAATCGGCCAAAACTGCGAGTGTTGATGACCGGCACGTAAATGCACCCTATGGTTCGTCAATGGTGGAAATCACTCCGGGGACCCAAAACGGTGATTAATAGCCCATGTAACGGTGATTAATAGCCCATGAAACAGGACAGAATCGGCCAAAACTGCGAGTGTTGATGACCGGCACGTAAATGCACCCTGGGGTTCGTCAATGGTGGAAATCACTCCGGGGACCCAAAACGGTGATTAATAGCCCATGTAACGGTGATTAATAGCCCATGAAACAGGCCAGAATCGGCCAAAAGTGCGAGGACTGATGACCGTTACGTAAATGCACCCTAGGGTTCGTCAATTGTGAAAATCACTTCGGGGACCCAAAATGGTGATTAATAGCCCATGAAACAACCCAGAATCTGCCAAAACTGCGAGTGTTGATGACCAGCACGTAAATGCACCCTGGGGTTCGTCAATGGTGGAAATCACTCCGGGGACCCAAAACGGTGATTAATAGCCCATGAAACAGGCCAGAATCGGCCAAAACTACGAGTGTTGATGACCGGCATATAAATGCACCCTGGGGTTCGTCAATGGTGGAAATCACTCCGGGGACCCAAAACGGTGATTAATAGCTCATGAAACAGGCCAGAATCGGCCAAAACTGCGAGTGTTGATGACCGGCACATAAATGCACCCTGGGGTTCGTCAATGGTGGAAATCACTCCGGGGACCCAAAACGGTGATTAATAGCCCATGAAACAGGCCAGAATCGGCCAAAACTGCGAGTGTTGATGACCGGCACGTAAATGCACCCTATGGTTCGTCAATGGTGGAAATCACTCCGGGGACCCAAAACGGTGATTAATAGCCCATGTAACGGTGATTAATAGCCCATGAAACAGGCCAGAATCGGCCAAAACTGCGAGTGTTGATGACCGGCACGTAAATGCACCCTGGGGTTCGTCAATGGTGGAAATCACTCCGGGGACCCAAAACGGTAATTAATAGCCCATGTAACGGTGATTAATAGCCCATGAAACAGGCCAGAATCGGCCAAAAGTGCGAGGACTGATGACCGTTACGTAAATGCACCCTAGGGTTCGTCAATTGTGAAAATCACTTCGGGGACCCAAAACGGTGATTAATAGCCCATGAAACAACCCAGAATCTGCCAAAACTGCGAGTGTTGATGACCAGCACGTAAATGCACCCTGGGGTTCGTCAATGGTGGAAATCACTCCGGGGACCCAAAACGGTGATTAATAGCCCATGAAACAGGCCAGAATCGGCCAAAACTACGAGTGTTGATGACCGGCACATAAATGCACCCTGGGGTTCGTCAATGGTGGAAATCACTCCGGGGACCCAAAACGGTGATTAATAGCCCATGAAACAGGCCAGAATCGGCCAAAACTGCGAGTGTTGATGACCGGCACGTAAATGCACCCTATGGTTCGTCAATGGTGGAAATCACTCCGGGGACCCAAAACGGTGATTAATAGCCCATGTAACGGTGATTAATAGCCCATGAAACAGGCCAGAATCGGCCAAAACTGCGAGTGTTGATGACCGGCACGTAAATGCACCCTGGGGTTCGTCAATGGTGGAAATCACTCCGGGGACCCAAAACGGTGATTAATAGCCCATGTAACGGTGATTAATAGCCCATGAAACAGGCCAGAATCGGCCAAAACTACGAGTGTTGATGACCGGCACGTAAATGCACCCTGGGGTTCGTCAATGGTGGAAATCACTCCGGGGACCCAAAACGGTGATTGATAGCCCATGTAACGGTGATTAATAGCCCATGAAACAGGCCAGAATCGGCCAAAAGTGCGAGGACTGATGACCGTTACGTAAATGCACCCTAGGGTTCGTCAATTGTGAAAATCACTTCGGGGACCCAAAACGGTGATTAATAGCCCATGAAACAACCCAGAATCTGCCAAAACTGCGAGTGTTGATGACCAGCACGTAAATGCACCCTGGGGTTCGTCAATGGTGGAAATCACTCCGGGGACCCAAAACGGTGATTAATAGCCCATGAAACAGGCCAGAATCGGCCAAAACTGCGAGTGTTGATGACCGGCACGTAAATGCACCCTATGGTTCGTCAATGGTGGAAATCACTCCGGGGACCCAAAACGGTGATTAATAGCCCATGTAACGGTGATTAATAGCCCATGAAACAGGCCAGAATCGGCCAAAAGTGCGAGGACTGATGACCGTTACGTAAATGCACCCTAGGGTTCGTCAATTGTGAAAATCACTCCGGGGACCCAAAACGGTGATTAATAGCCCATGAAACAACCCAGAATCTGCCAAAACTGCGAGTGTTGATGACCAGCACGTAAATGCACCCTGGGGTTCGTCAATGGTGGAAATCACTCCGGGGACCCAAAACGGTGATTAATAGCCCATGTAATGGTGATTAATAGCCCATGAAACAGGCCAGAATCGGCCAAAAGTGCGAGGACTGATGACCGTTACGTAAATGCACCCTAGGGTTCGTCAATTGTGAAAATCACTTCGGGGACCCAAAACGGTGATTAATAGCCCATGAAACAACCCAGAATCTGCCAAAACTGCGAGTGTTGATGACCGACACGTAAATGCACCCTGGGGTTCGTCAATTGTGAAAATCACTTCGGGGACCCAAAATGGTGATTAATAGCCCATGAAACAACCCAGAATCTGCCAAAACTGCGAGTGTTGATGACCAGCACGTAAATGCACCCTGGGTTCGTCAATGGTGGAAATCACTCCGGGGACCCAAAACGGTGATTAATAGCCCATGAAACAGGCCAGAATCGGCCAAAACTACGAGTGTTGATGACCGGCACATAAATGCACCCTGGGGTTCGTCAATGGTGGAAATCACTCCGGGGACCCAAAACGGTGATTAATAGCCCATGTAATGGTGATTAATAGCCCATGAAACAGGCCAGAATCGGCCAAAAGTGCGAGGACTGATGACCGTTACGTAAATGCACCCTAGGGTTCGTCAATTGTGAAAATCACTTGGGGGACCCAAAACGGTGATTAATAGCCCATGAAACAACCCAGAATCTGCCAAAACTGCGAGTGTTGATGACCAGCACGTAAATGCACCCTGGGGTTCGTCAATGGTGGAAATCACTCCGGGGACCCAAAACGGTGATTAATAGCCCATGAAACAGGCCAGAATCGGCCAAAACTGCGAGTGTTGATGACCGGCACGTAAATGCACCCTATGGTTCGTCAATGGTGGAAATCACTCCGGGGACCCAAAACGGTGATTAATAGCCCATGTAACGGTGATTAATAGCCCATGAAACAGGACAGAATCGGCCAAAACTGCGAGTGTTGATGACCGGCACGTAAATGCACCCTGGGGTTCGTCAATGGTGGAAATCACTCCGGGGACCCAAAACGGTGATTAATAGCCCATGTAACGGTGATTAATAGCCCATGAAACAGGCCAGAATCGGCCAAAAGTGCGAGGACTGATGACCGTTACGTAAATGCACCCTAGGGTTCGTCAATTGTGAAAATCACTTCGGGGACCCAAAATGGTGATTAATAGCCCATGAAACAACCCAGAATCTGCCAAAACTGCGAGTGTTGATGACCAGCACGTAAATGCACCCTGGGGTTCGTCAATGGTGGAAATCACTCCGGGGACCCAAAACGGTGATTAATAGCCCATGAAACAGGCCAGAATCGGCCAAAACTACGAGTGTTGATGACCGGCACATAAATGCACCCTGGGGTTCGTCAATGGTGGAAATCACTCCGGGGACCCAAAACGGTGATTAATAGCCCATGTAATGGTGATTAATAGCCCATGAAACAGGCCAGAATCGGCCAAAAGTGCGAGGACTGATGACCGTTACGTAAATGCACCCTAGGGTTCGTCAATTGTGAAAATCACTTGGGGGACCCAAAACGGTGATTAATAGCCCATGAAACAACCCAGAATCTGCCAAAACTGCGAGTGTTGATGACCAGCACGTAAATGCACCCTGGGGTTCGTCAATGGTGGAAATCACTCCGGGGACCCAAAACGGTGATTAATAGCCCATGAAACAGGCCAGAATCGGCCAAAACTGCGAGTGTTGATGACCGGCACGTAAATGCACCCTATGGTTCGTCAATGGTGGAAATCACTCCGGGGACCCAAAACGGTGATTAATAGCCCATGTAACGGTGATTAATAGCCCATGAAACAGGACAGAATCGGCCAAAACTGCGAGTGTTGATGACCGGCACGTAAATGCACCCTGGGGTTCGTCAATGGTGGAAATCACTCCGGGGACCCAAAACGGTGATTAATAGCCCATGTAACGGTGATTAATAGCCCATGAAACAGGCCAGAATCGGCCAAAAGTGCGAGGACTGATGACCGTTACGTAAATGCACCCTAGGGTTCGTCAATTGTGAAAATCACTTCGGGGACCCAAAATGGTGATTAATAGCCCATGAAACAACCCAGAATCTGCCAAAACTGCGAGTGTTGATGACCAGCACGTAAATGCACCCTGGGGTTCGTCAATGGTGGAAATCACTCCGGGGACCCAAAACGGTGATTAATAGCCCATGAAACAGGCCAGAATCGGCCAAAACTACGAGTGTTGATGACCGGCACATAAATGCACCCTGGGGTTCGTCAATGGTGGAAATCACTCCGGGGACCCAAAACGGTGATTAATAGCCCATGTAATGGTGATTAATAGCCCATGAAACAGGCCAGAATCGGCCAAAAGTGCGAGGACTGATGACCGTTACGTAAATGCACCCTAGGGTTCGTCAATTGTGAAAATCACTTCGGGGACCCAAAACGGTGATTAATAGCCCATGAAACAACCCAGAATCTGCCAAAACTGCGAGTGTTGATGACCAGCACGTAAATGCACCCTGGGGTTCGTCAATGGTGGAAATCACTCCGGGGACCCAAAACGGTGATTAATAGCCCATGAAACAGGCCAGAATCGGCCAAAACTACGAGTGTTGATGACCGGCATATAAATGCACCCTGGGGTTCGTCAATGGTGGAAATCACTCCGGGGACCCAAAACGGTGATTAATAGCCCATGAAACAGGCCAGAATCGGCCAAAACTGCGAGTGTTGATGACCGGCACGTAAATGCACCCTATGGTTCGTCAATGGTGGAAATCACTCCGGGGACCCAAAACGGTGATTAATAGCCCATGTAACGGTGATTAATAGCCCATGAAACAGGCCAGAATCGGCCAAAACTGCGAGTGTTGATGACCGGCACGTAAATGCACCCTGGGGTTCGTCAATGGTGGAAATCACTCCGGGGACCCAAAACGGTGATTAATAGCCCATGTAACGGTGATTAATAGCCCATGAAACAGGCCAGAATCGGCCAAAAGTGCGAGGACTGATGACCGTTACGTAAATGCACCCTAGGGTTCGTCAATTGTGAAAATCACTTCGGGGACCCAAAACGGTGATTAATAGCCCATGAAACAACCCAGAATCTGCCAAAACTGCGAGTGTTGATGACCAGCACGTAAATGCACCCTGGGGTTCGTCAATGGTGGAAATCACTCCGGGGACCCAAAACGGTGATTAATAGCCCATGTAACGGTGATTAATAGCCCATGAAACAGGCCAGAATCGGCCAAAACTGCGAGTGTTGATGACCGGCACGTAAATGCACCCTGGGGTTCGTCAATGGTGGAAATCACTCCGGGGACCCAAAACGGTGATTAATAGCCCATGTAACGGTGATTAATAGCCCATGAAACAGGCCAGAATCGGCCAAAACTGCGAGTGTTGATGACCGGCACGTAAATGCACCCTGGGGTTCGTCAATGGTGGAAATCACTCCGGGGACCCAAAACGGTGATTGATAGCCCATGTAACGGTGATTAATAGCCCATGAAACAGGCCAGAATCGGCCAAAAGTGCGAGGACTGATGACCGTTACGTAAATGCACCCTAGGGTTCGTCAATTGTGAAAATCACTTCGGGGACCCAAAACGGTGATTAATAGCCCATGAAACAACCCAGAATCTGCCAAAACTGCGAGTGTTGATGACCAGCACGTAAATGCACCCTGGGGTTCGTCAATGGTGGAAATCACTCCGGGGACCCAAAACGGTGATTAATAGCCCATGAAACAGGCCAGAATCGGCCAAAACTGCGAGTGTTGATGACCGGCACGTAAATGCACCCTATGGTTCGTCAATGGTGGAAATCACTCCGGGGACCCAAAACGGTGATTAATAGCCCATGTAACGGTGATTAATAGCCCATGAAACAGGCCAGAATCGGCCAAAAGTGCGAGGACTGATGACCGTTACGTAAATGCACCCTAGGGTTCGTCAATTGTGAAAATCACTTCGGGGACCCAAAACGGTGATTAATAGCCCATGAAACAACCCAGAATCTGCCAAAACTGCGAGTGTTGATGACCAGCACGTAAATGCACCCTGGGGTTCGTCAATGGTGGAAATCACTCCGGGGACCCAAAACGGTGATTAATAGCCCATGTAACGGTGATTAATAGCCCATGAAACAGGCCAGAATCGGCCAAAAGTGCGAGGACTGATGACCGTTACGTAAATGCACCCTAGGGTTCGTCAATTGTGAAAATCACTTCGGGGACCCAAAACGGTGATTAATAGCCCATGAAACAGGACAGAATCGGCCAAAACTGCGAGTGTTGATGACCGGCACGTAAATGCACCCTGGGGTTCGTCACTGGTGGAAATCACTCCGGGGACCCAAAACGGTGATTAATAGCCCATGTAACGGTGATTAATAGCCCATGAAACAGGCCAGAATCGGCCAAAAGTGCGAGGACTGATGACCGTTACGTAAATGCACCCTAGGGTTCGTCAATTGTGAAAATCACTTCGGGGACCCAAAATGGTGATTAATAGCCCATGAAACAACCCAGAATCTGCCAAAACTGCGAGTGTTGATGACCAGCACGTAAATGCACCCTGGGGTTCGTCAATGGTGGAAATCACTCCGGGGACCCAAAACGGTGATTAATAGCCCATGAAACAGGCCAGAATCGGCCAAAACTACGAGTGTTGATGACCGGCACATAAATGCACCCTGGGGTTCGTCAATGGTGGAAATCACTCCGGGGACCCAAAACGGTGATTAATAGCCCATGTAATGGTGATTAATAGCCCATGAAACAGGCCAGAATCGGCCAAAAGTGCGAGGACTGATGACCGTTACGTAAATGCACCCTAGGGTTCGTCAATTGTGAAAATCACTTCGGGGACCCAAAACGGTGATTAATAGCCCATGAAACAACCCAGAATCTGCCAAAACTGCGAGTGTTGATGACCAGCACGTAAATGCACCCTGGGGTTCGTCAATGGTGGAAATCACTCCGGGGACCCAAAACGGTGATTAATAGCCCATGAAACAGGCCAGAATCGGCCAAAACTACGAGTGTTGATGACCGGCATATAAATGCACCCTGGGGTTCGTCAATGGTGGAAATCACTCCGGGGACCCAAAACGGTGATTAATAGCCCATGAAACAGGCCAGAATCGGCCAAAACTGCGAGTGTTGATGACCGGCACGTAAATGCACCCTATGGTTCGTCAATGGTGGAAATCACTCCGGGGACCCAAAACGGTGATTAATAGCCCATGTAACGGTGATTAATAGCCCATGAAACAGGCCAGAATCGGCCAAAACTGCGAGTGTTGATGACCGGCACGTAAATGCACCCTGGGGTTCGTCAATGGTGGAAATCACTCCGGGGACCCAAAACGGTGATTAATAGCCCATGTAACGGTGATTAATAGCCCATGAAACAGGCCAGAATCGGCCAAAAGTGCGAGGACTGATGACCGTTACGTAAATGCACCCTAGGGTTCGTCAATTGTGAAAATCACTTCGGGGACCCAAAACGGTGATTAATAGCCCATGAAACAACCCAGAATCTGCCAAAACTGCGAGTGTTGATGACCAGCACGTAAATGCACCCTGGGGTTCGTCAATGGTGGAAATCACTCCGGGGACCCAAAACGGTGATTAATAGCCCATGTAACGGTGATTAATAGCCCATGAAACAGGCCAGAATCGGCCAAAACTGCGAGTGTTGATGACCGGCACGTAAATGCACCCTGGGGTTCGTCAATGGTGGAAATCACTCCGGGGACCCAAAACGGTGATTAATAGCCCATGTAACGGTGATTAATAGCCCATGAAACAGGCCAGAATCGGCCAAAACTGCGAGTGTTGATGACCGGCACGTAAATGCACCCTGGGGTTCGTCAATGGTGGAAATCACTCCGGGGACCCAAAACGGTGATTGATAGCCCATGTAACGGTGATTAATAGCCCATGAAACAGGCCAGAATCGGCCAAAAGTGCGAGGACTGATGACCGTTACGTAAATGCACCCTAGGGTTCGTCAATTGTGAAAATCACTTCGGGGACCCAAAACGGTGATTAATAGCCCATGAAACAACCCAGAATCTGCCAAAACTGCGAGTGTTGATGACCAGCACGTAAATGCACCCTGGGGTTCGTCAATGGTGGAAATCACTCCGGGGACCCAAAACGGTGATTAATAGCCCATGAAACAGGCCAGAATCGGCCAAAACTGCGAGTGTTGATGACCGGCACGTAAATGCACCCTATGGTTCGTCAATGGTGGAAATCACTCCGGGGACCCAAAACGGTGATTAATAGCCCATGTAACGGTGATTAATAGCCCATGAAACAGGCCAGAATCGGCCAAAAGTGCGAGGACTGATGACCGTTACGTAAATGCACCCTAGGGTTCGTCAATTGTGAAAATCACTTCGGGGACCCAAAACGGTGATTAATAGCCCATGAAACAACCCAGAATCTGCCAAAACTGCGAGTGTTGATGACCAGCACGTAAATGCACCCTGGGGTTCGTCAATGGTGGAAATCACTCCGGGGACCCAAAACGGTGATTAATAGCCCATGTAACGGTGATTAATAGCCCATGAAACAGGCCAGAATCGGCCAAAAGTGCGAGGACTGATGACCGTTACGTAAATGCACCCTAGGGTTCGTCAATTGTGAAAATCACTTCGGGGACCCAAAACGGTGATTAATAGCCCATGAAACAGGACAGAATCGGCCAAAACTGCGAGTGTTGATGACCGGCACGTAAATGCACCCTGGGGTTCGTCACTGGTGGAAATCACTCCGGGGACCCAAAACGGTGATTAATAGCCCATGTAACGGTGATTAATAGCCCATGAAACAGGCCAGAATCGGCCAAAAGTGCGAGGACTGATGACCGTTACGTAAATGCACCCTAGGGTTCGTCAATTGTGAAAATCACTTCGGGGACCCAAAATGGTGATTAATAGCCCATGAAACAACCCAGAATCTGCCAAAACTGCGAGTGTTGATGACCAGCACGTAAATGCACCCTGGGGTTCGTCAATGGTGGAAATCACTCCGGGGACCCAAAACGGTGATTAATAGCCCATGAAACAGGCCAGAATCGGCCAAAACTACGAGTGTTGATGACCGGCACATAAATGCACCCTGGGGTTCGTCAATGGTGGAAATCACTCCGGGGACCCAAAACGGTGATTAATAGCCCATGTAATGGTGATTAATAGCCCATGAAACAGGCCAGAATCGGCCAAAAGTGCGAGGACTGATGACCGTTACGTAAATGCACCCTAGGGTTCGTCAATTGTGAAAATCACTTCGGGGACCCAAAACGGTGATTAATAGCCCATGAAACAACCCAGAATCTGCCAAAACTGCGAGTGTTGATGACCAGCACGTAAATGCACCCTGGGGTTCGTCAATGGTGGAAATCACTCCGGGGACCCAAAACGGTGATTAATAGCCCATGAAACAGGCCAGAATCGGCCAAAACTACGAGTGTTGATGACCGGCACATAAATGCACCCTGGGGTTCGTCAATGGTGGAAATCACTCCGGGGACCCAAAACGGTGATTAATAGCCCATGAAACAGGCCAGAATCGGCCAAAACTGCGAGTGTTGATGACCGGCACGTAAATGCACCCTATGGTTCGTCAATGGTGGAAATCACTCCGGGGACCCAAAACGGTGATTAATAGCCCATGTAACGGTGATTAATAGCCCATGAAACAGGCCAGAATCGGCCAAAACTGCGAGTGTTGATGACCGGCACGTAAATGCACCCTGGGGTTCGTCAATGGTGGAAATCACTCCGGGGACCCAAAACGGTGATTAATAGCCCATGTAACGGTGATTAATAGCCCATGAAACAGGCCAGAATCGGCCAAAACTGCGAGTGTTGATGACCGGCACGTAAATGCACCCTGGGGTTCGTCAATGGTGGAAATCACTCCGGGGACCCAAAACGGTGATTAATAGCCCATGTAACGGTGATTAATAGCCCATGAAACAGGCCAGAATCGGCCAAAAGTGCGAGGACTGATGACCGTTACGTAAATGCACCCTAGGGTTCGTCAATTGTGAAAATCACTTCGGGGACCCAAAACGGTGATTAATAGCCCATGAAACAACCCAGAATCTGCCAAAACTGCGAGTGTTGATGACCAGCACGTAAATGCACCCTGGGGTTCGTCAATGGTGGAAATCACTCCGGGGACCCAAAACGGTGATTAATAGCCCATGAAACAGGCCAGAATCGGCCAAAACTACGAGTGTTGATGACCGGCACATAAATGCACCCTGGGGTTCGTCAATGGTGGAAATCACTCCGGGGACCCAAAACGGTGATTAATAGCCCATGAAACAGGCCAGAATCGGCCAAAACTGCGAGTGTTGATGACCGGCACGTAAATGCACCCTGGGGTTCGTCAATGGTGGAAATCACTCCGGGGACCCAAAACGGTGATTAATAGCCCATGTAATGGTGATTAATAGCCCATGAAACAGGCCAGAATCGGCCAAAACTGCGAGTGTTGATGACCGGCATGTAAATGCACCCTGGGGTTCGTCAATGGTGGAAATCACTCCGGGGACCCAAAACGGTGATTAATAGCCCATGTAACGGTGATTAATAGCCCATGAAACAGGCCAGAATCGGCCAAAAGTGCGAGGACTGATGACCGTTACGTAAATGCACCCTAGGGTTCGTCAATTGTGAAAATCACTTCGGGGACCCAAAACGGTGATTAATAGCCCATGAAACAACCCAGAATCTGCCAAAACTGCGAGTGTTGATGACCAGCACGTAAATGCACCCTGGGGTTCGTCAATGGTGGAAATCACTCCGGGGACCCAAAACGGTGATTAATAGCCCATGAAACAGGCCAGAATCGGCCAAAACTACGAGTGTTGATGACCGGCACATAAATGCACCCTGGGGTTCGTCAATGGTGGAAATCACTCCGGGGACCCAAAACGGTGATTAATAGCCCATGAAACAGGCCAGAATCGGCCAAAACTGCGAGTGTTGATGACCGGCACGTAAATGCACCCTGGGGTTCGTCAATGGTGGAAATCACTCCGGGGACCCAAAACGGTGATTAATAGCCCATGTAATGGTGATTAATAGCCCATGAAACAGGCCAGAATCGGCCAAAACTGCGAGTGTTGATGACCGGCATGTAAATGCACCCTGGGGTTCGTCAATGGTGGAAATCACTCCGGGGACCCAAAACGGTGATTAATAGCCCATGTAACGGTGATTAATAGCCCATGAAACAGGCCAGAATCGGCCAAAAGTGCGAGGACTGATGACCGTTACGTAAATGCACCCTAGGGTTCGTCAATTGTGAAAATCACTTCGGGGACCCAAAACGGTGATTAATAGCCCATGAAACAACCCAGAATCTGCCAAAACTGCGAGTGTTGATGACCAGCACGTAAATGCACCCTGGGGTTCGTCAATGGTGGAAATCACTCCGGGGACCCAAAACGGTGATTAATAGCCCATGAAACAGGCCAGAATCGGCCAAAACTACGAGTGTTGATGACCGGCACATAAATGCACCCTGGGGTTCGTCAATGGTGGAAATCACTCCGGGGACCCAAAACGGTGATTAATAGCCCATGAAACAGGCCAGAATCGGCCAAAACTGCGAGTGTTGATGACCGGCACGTAAATGCACCCTGGGGTTCGTCAATGGTGGAAATCACTCCGGGGACCCAAAACGGTGATTAATAGCCCATGTAATGGTGATTAATAGCCCATGAAACAGGCCAGAATCGGCCAAAACTGCGAGTGTTGATGACCGGCATGTAAATGCACCCTGGGGTTCGTCAATGGTGGAAATCACTCCGGGGACCCAAAACGGTGATTAATAGCCCATGTAACGGTGATTAATAGCCCATGAAACAGGCCAGAATCGGCCAAAAGTGCGAGGACTGATGACCGTTACGTAAATGCACCCTAGGGTTCGTCAATTGTGAAAATCACTTCGGGGACCCAAAACGGTGATTAATAGCCCATGAAACAACCCAGAATCTGCCAAAACTGCGAGTGTTGATGACCAGCACGTAAATGCACCCTGGGGTTCGTCAATGGTGGAAATCACTCCGGGGACCCAAAACGGTGATTAATAGCCCATGAAACAGGCCAGAATCGGCCAAAACTACGAGTGTTGATGACCGGCACATAAATGCACCCTGGGGTTCGTCAATGGTGGAAATCACTCCGGGGACCCAAAACGGTGATTAATAGCCCATGAAACAGGCCAGAATCGGCCAAAACTGCGAGTGTTGATGACCGGCACGTAAATGCACCCTGGGGTTCGTCAATGGTGGAAATCACTCCGGGGACCCAAAACGGTGATTAATAGCCCATGTAATGGTGATTAATAGCCCATGAAACAGGCCAGAATCGGCCAAAACTGCGAGTGTTGATGACCGGCATGTAAATGCACCCTGGGGTTCGTCAATGGTGGAAATCACTCCGGGGACCCAAAACGGTGATTAATAGCCCATGTAACGGTGATTAATAGCCCATGAAACAGGCCAGAATCGGCCAAAAGTGCGAGGACTGATGACCGTTACGTAAATGCACCCTAGGGTTCGTCAATTGTGAAAATCACTTCGGGGACCCAAAACGGTGATTAATAGCCCATGAAACAACCCAGAATCTGCCAAAACTGCGAGTGTTGATGACCAGCACGTAAATGCACCCTGGGGTTCGTCAATGGTGGAAATCACTCCGGGGACCCAAAACGGTGATTAATAGCCCATGAAACAGGCCAGAATCGGCCAAAACTACGAGTGTTGATGACCGGCACATAAATGCACCCTGGGGTTCGTCAATGGTGGAAATCACTCCGGGGACCCAAAACGGTGATTAATAGCCCATGAAACAGGCCAGAATCGGCCAAAACTGCGAGTGTTGATGACCGGCACGTAAATGCACCCTGGGGTTCGTCAATGGTGGAAATCACTCCGGGGACCCAAAACGGTGATTAATAGCCCATGTAATGGTGATTAATAGCCCATGAAACAGGCCAGAATCGGCCAAAACTGCGAGTGTTGATGACCGGCATGTAAATGCACCCTGGGGTTCGTCAATGGTGGAAATCACTCCGGGGACCCAAAACGGTGATTAATAGCCCATGTAACGGTGATTAATAGCCCATGAAACAGGCCAGAATCGGCCAAAAGTGCGAGGACTGATGACCGTTACGTAAATGCACCCTAGGGTTCGTCAATTGTGAAAATCACTTCGGGGACCCAAAACGGTGATTAATAGCCCATGAAACAACCCAGAATCTGCCAAAACTGCGAGTGTTGATGACCAGCACGTAAATGCACCCTGGGGTTCGTCAATGGTGGAAATCACTCCGGGGACCCAAAACGGTGATTAATAGCCCATGAAACAGGCCAGAATCGGCCAAAACTACGAGTGTTGATGACCGGCACATAAATGCACCCTGGGGTTCGTCAATGGTGGAAATCACTCCGGGGACCCAAAACGGTGATTAATAGCCCATGAAACAGGCCAGAATCGGCCAAAACTGCGAGTGTTGATGACCGGCACGTAAATGCACCCTATGGTTCGTCAATGGTGGAAATCACTCCGGGGACCCAAAACGGTGATTAATAGCCCATGTAACGGTGATTAATAGCCCATGAAACAGGCCAGAATCGGCCAAAACTGCGAGTGTTGATGACCGGCACGTAAATGCACCCTGGGGTTCGTCAATGGTGGAAATCACTCCGGGGACCCAAAACGGTGATTAATAGCCCATGTAACGGTGATTAATAGCCCATGAAACAGGCCAGAATCGGCCAAAAGTGCGAGGACTGATGACCGTTACGTAAATGCACCCTAGGGTTCGTCAATTGTGAAAATCACTTCGGGGACCCAAAACGGTGATTAATAGCCCATGAAACAACCCAGAATCTGCCAAAACTGCGAGTGTTGATGACCAGCACGTAAATGCACCCTGGGGTTCGTCAATGGTGGAAATCACTCCGGGGACCCAAAACGGTGATTAATAGCCCATGAAACAGGCCAGAATCGGCCAAAACTACGAGTGTTGATGACCGGCACATAAATGCACTATGGGGTTCGTCAATGGTGGAAATCACTCCGGGGACCCAAAACGGTGATTAATAGCCCATGAAACAGGCCAGAATCGGCCAAAACTGCGAGTGTTGATGACCGGCACGTAAATGCACCCTATGGTTCGTCAATGGTGGAAATCACTCCGGGGACCCAAAACGGTGATTAATAGCCCATGTAACGGTGATTAATAGCCCATGAAACAGGCCAGAATCGGCCAAAACTGCGAGTGTTGATGACCGGCACGTAAATGCACCCTGGGGTTCGTCAATGGTGGAAATCACTCCGGGGACCCAAAACGGTGATTAATAGCCCATGTAACGGTGATTAATAGCCCATGAAACAGGCCAGAATCGGCCAAAACTGCGAGTGTTGATGACCGGCACGTAAATGCACCCTGGGGTTCGTCAATGGTGGAAATCACTCCGGGGACCCAAAACGGTGATTAATAGCCCATGTAACGGTGATTAATAGCCCATGAAACAGGCCAGAATCGGCCAAAACTGCGAGTGTTGATGACCGGCACGTAAATGCACCCTGGGGTTCGTCAATGGTGGAAATCACTCCGGGGACCCAAAACGGTGATTAATAGCCCATGTAACGGTGATTAATAGCCCATGAAACAGGCCAGAATCGGCCAAAAGTGCGAGGACTGATGACCGTTACGTAAATGCACCCTAGGGTTCGTCAATTGTGAAAATCACTTCGGGGACCCAAAACGGTGATTAATAGCCCATGAAACAACCCAGAATCTGCCAAAACTGCGAGTGTTGATGACCAGCACGTAAATGCACCCTGGGGTTCGTCAATGGTGGAAATCACTCCGGGGACCCAAAACGGTGATTAATAGCCCATGAAACAGGCCAGAATCGGCCAAAACTACGAGTGTTGATGACCGGCACATAAATGCACCCTGGGGTTCGTCAATGGTGGAAATCACTCCGGGGACCCAAAACGGTGATTAATAGCCCATGAAACAGGCCAGAATCGGCCAAAACTGCGAGTGTTGATGACCGGCACGTAAATGCACCCTATGGTTCGTCAATGGTGGAAATCACTCTGGGGACCCAAAACGGTGATTAATAGCCCATGTAACGGTGATTAATAGCCCATGAAACAGGCCAGAATCGGCCAAAAGTGCGAGGACTGATGACCGTTACGTAAATGCACCCTAGGGTTCGTCAATTGTGAAAATCACTTCGGGGACCCAAAACGGTGATTAATAGCCCATGAAACAACCCAGAATCTGCCAAAACTGCGAGTGTTGATGACCAGCACGTAAATGCACCCTGGGGTTCGTCAATGGTGGAAATCACTCCGGGGACCCAAAACGGTGATTAATAGCCCATGAAACAGGCCAGAATCGGCCAAAACTACGAGTGTTGATGACCGGCACATAAATGCACCCTGGGGTTCGTCAATGGTGGAAATCACTCCGGGGACCCAAAACGGTGATTAATAGCCCATGAAACAGGCCAGAATCGGCCAAAACTGCGAGTGTTGATGACCGGCACGTAAATGCACCCTATGGTTCGTCAATGGTGGAAATCACTCCGGGGACCCAAAACGGTGATTAATAGCCCATGTAACGGTGATTAATAGCCCATGAAACAGGCCAGAATCGGCCAAAACTGCGAGTGTTGATGACCGGCACGTAAATGCACCCTGGGGTTCGTCAATGGTGGAAATCACTCCGGGGACCCAAAACGGTGATTAATAGCCCATGTAACGGTGATTAATAGCCCATGAAACAGGCCAGAATCGGCCAAAACTGCGAGTGTTGATGACCGGCACGTAAATGCACCCTGGGGTTCGTCAATGGTGGAAATCACTCCGGGGACCCAAAACGGTGATTAATAGCCCATGTAACGGTGATTAATAGCCCATGAAACAGGCCAGAATCGGCCAAAAGTGCGAGGACTGATGACCGTTACGTAAATGCACCCTAGGGTTCGTCAATTGTGAAAATCACTTCGGGGACCCAAAACGGTGATTAATAGCCCATGAAACAACCCAGAATCTGCCAAAACTGCGAGTGTTGATGACCAGCACGTAAATGCACCCTGGGGTTCGTCAATGGTGGAAATCACTCCGGGGACCCAAAACGGTGATTAATAGCCCATGAAACAGGCCAGAATCGGCCAAAACTACGAGTGTTGATGACCGGCACATAAATGCACTATGGGGTTCGTCAATGGTGGAAATCACTCCGGGGACCCAAAACGGTGATTAATAGCCCATGAAACAGGCCAGAATCGGCCAAAACTGCGAGTGTTGATGACCGGCACGTAAATGCACCCTATGGTTCGTCAATGGTGGAAATCACTCCGGGGACCCAAAACGGTGATTAATAGCCCATGTAACGGTGATTAATAGCCCATGAAACAGGCCAGAATCGGCCAAAACTGCGAGTGTTGATGACCGGCACGTAAATGCACCCTGGGGTTCGTCAATGGTGGAAATCACTCCGGGGACCCAAAACGGTGATTAATAGCCCATGTAACGGTGATTAATAGCCCATGAAACAGGCCAGAATCGGCCAAAACTGCGAGTGTTGATGACCGGCACGTAAATGCACCCTGGGGTTCGTCAATGGTGGAAATCACTCCGGGGACCCAAAACGGTGATTAATAGCCCATGTAACGGTGATTAATAGCCCATGAAACAGGCCAGAATCGGCCAAAACTGCGAGTGTTGATGACCGGCACGTAAATGCACCCTGGGGTTCGTCAATGGTGGAAATCACTCCGGGGACCCAAAACGGTGATTAATAGCCCATGTAACGGTGATTAATAGCCCATGAAACAGGCCAGAATCGGCCAAAAGTGCGAGGACTGATGACCGTTACGTAAATGCACCCTAGGGTTCGTCAATTGTGAAAATCACTTCGGGGACCCAAAACGGTGATTAATAGCCCATGAAACAACCCAGAATCTGCCAAAACTGCGAGTGTTGATGACCAGCACGTAAATGCACCCTGGGGTTCGTCAATGGTGGAAATCACTCCGGGGACCCAAAACGGTGATTAATAGCCCATGAAACAGGCCAGAATCGGCCAAAACTACGAGTGTTGATGACCGGCACATAAATGCACCCTGGGGTTCGTCAATGGTGGAAATCACTCCGGGGACCCAAAACGGTGATTAATAGCCCATGAAACAGGCCAGAATCGGCCAAAACTGCGAGTGTTGATGACCGGCACGTAAATGCACCCTATGGTTCGTCAATGGTGGAAATCACTCTGGGGACCCAAAACGGTGATTAATAGCCCATGTAACGGTGATTAATAGCCCATGAAACAGGCCAGAATCGGCCAAAAGTGCGAGGACTGATGACCGTTACGTAAATGCACCCTAGGGTTCGTCAATTGTGAAAATCACTTCGGGGACCCAAAACGGTGATTAATAGCCCATGAAACAACCCAGAATCTGCCAAAACTGCGAGTGTTGATGACCAGCACGTAAATGCACCCTGGGGTTCGTCAATGGTGGAAATCACTCCGGGGACCCAAAACGGTGATTAATAGCCCATGAAACAGGCCAGAATCGGCCAAAACTACGAGTGTTGATGACCGGCACATAAATGCACCCTGGGGTTCGTCAATGGTGGAAATCACTCCGGGGACCCAAAACGGTGATTAATAGCCCATGAAACAGGCCAGAATCGGCCAAAACTGCGAGTGTTGATGACCGGCACGTAAATGCACCCTATGGTTCGTCAATGGTGGAAATCACTCCGGGGACCCAAAACGGTGATTAATAGCCCATGTAACGGTGATTAATAGCCCATGAAACAGGCCAGAATCGGCCAAAACTGCGAGTGTTGATGACCGGCACGTAAATGCACCCTGGGGTTCGTCAATGGTGGAAATCACTCCGGGGACCCAAAACGGTGATTAATAGCCCATGTAACGGTGATTAATAGCCCATGAAACAGGCCAGAATCGGCCAAAACTGCGAGTGTTGATGACCGGCACGTAAATGCACCCTGGGGTTCGTCAATGGTGGAAATCACTCCGGGGACCCAAAACGGTGATTAATAGCCCATGTAACGGTGATTAATAGCCCATGAAACAGGCCAGAATCGGCCAAAAGTGCGAGGACTGATGACCGTTACGTAAATGCACCCTAGGGTTCGTCAATTGTGAAAATCACTTCGGGGACCCAAAACGGTGATTAATAGCCCATGAAACAACCCAGAATCTGCCAAAACTGCGAGTGTTGATGACCAGCACGTAAATGCACCCTGGGGTTCGTCAATGGTGGAAATCACTCCGGGGACCCAAAACGGTGATTAATAGCCCATGAAACAGGCCAGAATCGGCCAAAACTACGAGTGTTGATGACCGGCACATAAATGCACCCTGGGGTTCGTCAATGGTGGAAATCACTCCGGGGACCCAAAACGGTGATTAATAGCCCATGAAACAGGCCAGAATCGGCCAAAACTGCGAGTGTTGATGACCGGCACGTAAATGCACCCTGGGGTTCGTCAATGGTGGAAATCACTCCGGGGACCCAAAACGGTGATTAATAGCCCATGTAATGGTGATTAATAGCCCATGAAACAGGCCAGAATCGGCCAAAAGTGCGAGTGTTGATGACCGGCATGTAAATGCACCCTGGGGTTCGTCAATGGTGGAAATCACTCCGGGGACCCAAAACGGTGATTAATAGCCCATGTAACGGTGATTAATAGCCCATGAAACAGGCCAGAATCGGCCAAAAGTGCGAGGACTGATGACCGTTACGTAAATGCACCCTAGGGTTCGTCAATTGTGAAAATCACTTCGGGGACCCAAAACGGTGATTAATAGCCCATGAAACAACCCAGAATCTGCCAAAACTGCGAGTGTTGATGACCAGCACGTAAATGCACCCTGGGGTTCGTCAATGGTGGAAATCACTCCGGGGACCCAAAACGGTGATTAATAGCCCATGAAACAGGCCAGAATCGGCCAAAACTACGAGTGTTGATGACCGGCACATAAATGCACCCTGGGGTTCGTCAATGGTGGAAATCACTCCGGGGACCCAAAACGGTGATTAATAGCCCATGAAACAGGCCAGAATCGGCCAAAACTGCGAGTGTTGATGACCGGCACGTAAATGCACCCTATGGTTCGTCAATGGTGGAAATCACTCCGGGGACCCAAAACGGTGATTAATAGCCCATGTAACGGTGATTAATAGCCCATGAAACAGGCCAGAATCGGCCAAACCTGCGAGTGTTGATGACCGGCACGTAAATGCACCCTGGGGTTCGTCAATGGTGGAAATCACTCCGGGGACCCAAAACGGTGATTAATAGCCCATGTAACGGTGATTAATAGCCCATGAAACAGGCCAGAATCGGCCAAAACTGCGAGTGTTGATGACCGGCACGTAAATGCACCCTGGGGTTCGTCAATGGTGGAAATCACTCCGGGGACCCAAAACGGTGATTAATAGCCCATGTAACGGTGATTAATAGCCCATGAAACAGGCCAGAATCGGCCAAAAGTGCGAGGACTGATGACCGTTACGTAAATGCACCCTAGGGTTCGTCAATTGTGAAAATCACTTCGGGGACCCAAAACGGTGATTAATAGCCCATGAAACAACCCAGAATCTGCCAAAACTGCGAGTGTTGATGACCAGCACGTAAATGCACCCTGGGGTTCGTTAATGGTGGAAATCACTCCGGGGACCCAAAACGGTGATTAATAGCCCATGAAACAGGCCAGAATCGGCCAAAACTACGAGTGTTGATGACCGGCACATAAATGCACCCTGGGGTTCGTCAATGGTGGAAATCACTCCGGGGACCCAAAACGGTGATTAATAGCCCATGAAACAGGCCAGAATCGGCCAAAACTGCGAGTGTTGATGACCGGCACGTAAATGCACCCTATGGTTCGTCAATGGTGGAAATCACTCTGGGGACCCAAAACGGTGATTAATAGCCCATGTAACGGTGATTAATAGCCCATGAAACAGGCCAGAATCGGCCAAAAGTGCGAGGACTGATGACCGTTACGTAAATGCACCCTAGGGTTCGTCAATTGTGAAAATCACTTCGGGGACCCAAAACGGTGATTAATAGCCCATGAAACAACCCAGAATCTGCCAAAACTGCGAGTGTTGATGACCAGCACGTAAATGCACCCTGGGGTTCGTCAATGGTGGAAATCACTCCGGGGACCCAAAACGGTGATTAATAGCCCATGAAACAGGCCAGAATCGGCCAAAACTACGAGTGTTGATGACCGGCACATAAATGCACCCTGGGGTTCGTCAATGGTGGAAATCACTCCGGGGACCCAAAACGGTGATTAATAGCCCATGAAACAGGCCAGAATCGGCCAAAACTGCGAGTGTTGATGACCGGCACGTAAATGCACCCTATGGTTCGTCAATGGTGGAAATCACTCCGGGGACCCAAAACGGTGATTAATAGCCCATGTAACGGTGATTAATAGCCCATGAAACAGGCCAGAATCGGCCAAAACTGCGAGTGTTGATGACCGGCACGTAAATGCACCCTATGGTTCGTCAATGGTGGAAATCACTCCGGGGACCCAAAACGGTGATTAATAGCCCATGTAACGGTGATTAATAGCCCATGAAACAGGCCAGAATCGGCCAAAACTGCGAGTGTTGATGACCGGCACGTAAATGCACCCTGGGGTTCGTCAATGGTGGAAATCACTCCGGGGACCCAAAACGGTGATTAATAGCCCATGTAACGGTGATTAATAGCCCATGAAACAGGCCAGAATCGGCCAAAAGTGCGAGGACTGATGACCGTTACGTAAATGCACCCTAGGGTTCGTCAATTGTGAAAATCACTTCGGGGACCCAAAACGGTGATTAATAGCCCATGAAACAACCCAGAATCTGCCAAAACTGCGAGTGTTGATGACCAGCACGTAAATGCACCCTGGGGTTCGTTAATGGTGGAAATCACTCCGGGGACCCAAAACGGTGATTAATAGCCCATGAAACAGGCCAGAATCGGCCAAAACTACGAGTGTTGATGACCGGCACATAAATGCACCCTGGGGTTCGTCAATGGTGGAAATCACTCCGGGGACCCAAAACGGTGATTAATAGCCCATGAAACAGGCCAGAATCGGCCAAAACTGCGAGTGTTGATGACCGGCACGTAAATGCACCCTATGGTTCGTCAATGGTGGAAATCACTCTGGGGACCCAAAACGGTGATTAATAGCCCATGTAACGGTGATTAATAGCCCATGAAACAGGCCAGAATCGGCCAAAAGTGCGAGGACTGATGACCGTTACGTAAATGCACCCTAGGGTTCGTCAATTGTGAAAATCACTTCGGGGACCCAAAACGGTGATTAATAGCCCATGAAACAACCCAGAATCTGCCAAAACTGCGAGTGTTGATGACCAGCACGTAAATGCACCCTGGGGTTCGTCAATGGTGGAAATCACTCCGGGGACCCAAAACGGTGATTAATAGCCCATGAAACAGGCCAGAATCGGCCAAAACTACGAGTGTTGATGACCGGCACATAAATGCACCCTGGGGTTCGTCAATGGTGGAAATCACTCCGGGGACCCAAAACGGTGATTAATAGCCCATGAAACAGGCCAGAATCGGCCAAAACTGCGAGTGTTGATGACCGGCACGTAAATGCACCCTATGGTTCGTCAATGGTGGAAATCACTCCGGGGACCCAAAACGGTGATTAATAGCCCATGTAACGGTGATTAATAGCCCATGAAACAGGCCAGAATCGGCCAAAACTGCGAGTGTTGATGACCGGCACGTAAATGCACCCTGGGGTTCGTCAATGGTGGAAATCACTCCGGGGACCCAAAACGGTGATTAATAGCCCATGTAACGGTGATTAATAGCCCATGAAACAGGCCAGAATCGGCCAAAACTGCGAGTGTTGATGACCGGCACGTAAATGCACCCTGGGGTTCGTCAATGGTGGAAATCACTCCGGGGACCCAAAACGGTGATTAATAGCCCATGTAACGGTGATTAATAGCCCATGAAACAGGCCAGAATCGGCCAAAAGTGCGAGGACTGATGACCGTTACGTAAATGCACCCTAGGGTTCGTCAATTGTGAAAATCACTTCGGGGACCCAAAACGGTGATTAATAGCCCATGAAACAACCCAGAATCTGCCAAAACTGCGAGTGTTGATGACCAGCACGTAAATGCACCCTGGGGTTCGTCAATGGTGGAAATCACTCCGGGGACCCAAAACGGTGATTAATAGCCCATGAAACAGGCCAGAATCGGCCAAAACTACGAGTGTTGATGACCGGCACATAAATGCACCCTGGGGTTCGTCAATGGTGGAAATCACTCCGGGGACCCAAAACGGTGATTAATAGCCCATGAAACAGGCCAGAATCGGCCAAAACTGCGAGTGTTGATGACCGGCACGTAAATGCACCCTGGGGTTCGTCAATGGTGGAAATCACTCCGGGGACCCAAAACGGTGATTAATAGCCCATGTAATGGTGATTAATAGCCCATGAAACAGGCCAGAATCGGCCAAAAGTGCGAGTGTTGATGACCGGCATGTAAATGCACCCTGGGGTTCGTCAATGGTGGAAATCACTCCGGGGACCCAAAACGGTGATTAATAGCCCATGTAACGGTGATTAATAGCCCATGAAACAGGCCAGAATCGGCCAAAAGTGCGAGGACTGATGACCGTTACGTAAATGCACCCTAGGGTTCGTCAATTGTGAAAATCACTTCGGGGACCCAAAACGGTGATTAATAGCCCATGAAACAACCCAGAATCTGCCAAAACTGCGAGTGTTGATGACCAGCACGTAAATGCACCCTGGGGTTCGTCAATGGTGGAAATCACTCCGGGGACCCAAAACGGTGATTAATAGCCCATGAAACAGGCCAGAATCGGCCAAAACTACGAGTGTTGATGACCGGCACATAAATGCACCCTGGGGTTCGTCAATGGTGGAAATCACTCCGGGGACCCAAAACGGTGATTAATAGCCCATGAAACAGGCCAGAATCGGCCAAAACTGCGAGTGTTGATGACCGGCACGTAAATGCACCCTATGGTTCGTCAATGGTGGAAATCACTCCGGGGACCCAAAACGGTGATTAATAGCCCATGTAACGGTGATTAATAGCCCATGAAACAGGCCAGAATCGGCCAAACCTGCGAGTGTTGATGACCGGCACGTAAATGCACCCTGGGGTTCGTCAATGGTGGAAATCACTCCGGGGACCCAAAACGGTGATTAATAGCCCATGTAACGGTGATTAATAGCCCATGAAACAGGCCAGAATCGGCCAAAACTGCGAGTGTTGATGACCGGCACGTAAATGCACCCTGGGGTTCGTCAATGGTGGAAATCACTCCGGGGACCCAAAACGGTGATTAATAGCCCATGTAACGGTGATTAATAGCCCATGAAACAGGCCAGAATCGGCCAAAAGTGCGAGGACTGATGACCGTTACGTAAATGCACCCTAGGGTTCGTCAATTGTGAAAATCACTTCGGGGACCCAAAACGGTGATTAATAGCCCATGAAACAACCCAGAATCTGCCAAAACTGCGAGTGTTGATGACCAGCACGTAAATGCACCCTGGGGTTCGTTAATGGTGGAAATCACTCCGGGGACCCAAAACGGTGATTAATAGCCCATGAAACAGGCCAGAATCGGCCAAAACTACGAGTGTTGATGACCGGCACATAAATGCACCCTGGGGTTCGTCAATGGTGGAAATCACTCCGGGGACCCAAAACGGTGATTAATAGCCCATGAAACAGGCCAGAATCGGCCAAAACTGCGAGTGTTGATGACCGGCACGTAAATGCACCCTATGGTTCGTCAATGGTGGAAATCACTCTGGGGACCCAAAACGGTGATTAATAGCCCATGTAACGGTGATTAATAGCCCATGAAACAGGCCAGAATCGGCCAAAAGTGCGAGGACTGATGACCGTTACGTAAATGCACCCTAGGGTTCGTCAATTGTGAAAATCACTTCGGGGACCCAAAACGGTGATTAATAGCCCATGAAACAACCCAGAATCTGCCAAAACTGCGAGTGTTGATGACCAGCACGTAAATGCACCCTGGGGTTCGTCAATGGTGGAAATCACTCCGGGGACCCAAAACGGTGATTAATAGCCCATGAAACAGGCCAGAATCGGCCAAAACTACGAGTGTTGATGACCGGCACATAAATGCACCCTGGGGTTCGTCAATGGTGGAAATCACTCCGGGGACCCAAAACGGTGATTAATAGCCCATGAAACAGGCCAGAATCGGCCAAAACTGCGAGTGTTGATGACCGGCACGTAAATGCACCCTATGGTTCGTCAATGGTGGAAATCACTCCGGGGACCCAAAACGGTGATTAATAGCCCATGTAACGGTGATTAATAGCCCATGAAACAGGCCAGAATCGGCCAAAACTGCGAGTGTTGATGACCGGCACGTAAATGCACCCTGGGGTTCGTCAATGGTGGAAATCACTCCGGGGACCCAAAACGGTGATTAATAGCCCATGTAACGGTGATTAATAGCCCATGAAACAGGCCAGAATCGGCCAAAACTGCGAGTGTTGATGACCGGCACGTAAATGCACCCTGGGGTTCGTCAATGGTGGAAATCACTCCGGGGACCCAAAACGGTGATTAATAGCCCATGTAACGGTGATTAATAGCCCATGAAACAGGCCAGAATCGGCCAAAAGTGCGAGGACTGATGACCGTTACGTAAATGCACCCTAGGGTTCGTCAATTGTGAAAATCACTTCGGGGACCCAAAACGGTGATTAATAGCCCATGAAACAACCCAGAATCTGCCAAAACTGCGAGTGTTGATGACCAGCACGTAAATGCACCCTGGGGTTCGTCAATGGTGGAAATCACTCCGGGGACCCAAAACGGTGATTAATAGCCCATGAAACAGGCCAGAATCGGCCAAAACTACGAGTGTTGATGACCGGCACATAAATGCACTATGGGGTTCGTCAATGGTGGAAATCACTCCGGGGACCCAAAACGGTGATTAATAGCCCATGAAACAGGCCAGAATCGGCCAAAACTGCGAGTGTTGATGACCGGCACGTAAATGCACCCTATGGTTCGTCAATGGTGGAAATCACTCCGGGGACCCAAAACGGTGATTAATAGCCCATGTAACGGTGATTAATAGCCCATGAAACAGGCCAGAATCGGCCAAAACTGCGAGTGTTGATGACCGGCACGTAAATGCACCCTGGGGTTCGTCAATGGTGGAAATCACTCCGGGGACCCAAAACGGTGATTAATAGCCCATGTAACGGTGATTAATAGCCCATGAAACAGGCCAGAATCGGCCAAAACTGCGAGTGTTGATGACCGGCACGTAAATGCACCCTGGGGTTCGTCAATGGTGGAAATCACTCCGGGGACCCAAAACGGTGATTAATAGCCCATGTAACGGTGATTAATAGCCCATGAAACAGGCCAGAATCGGCCAAAACTGCGAGTGTTGATGACCGGCACGTAAATGCACCCTGGGGTTCGTCAATGGTGGAAATCACTCCGGGGACCCAAAACGGTGATTAATAGCCCATGTAACGGTGATTAATAGCCCATGAAACAGGCCAGAATCGGCCAAAAGTGCGAGGACTGATGACCGTTACGTAAATGCACCCTAGGGTTCGTCAATTGTGAAAATCACTTCGGGGACCCAAAACGGTGATTAATAGCCCATGAAACAACCCAGAATCTGCCAAAACTGCGAGTGTTGATGACCAGCACGTAAATGCACCCTGGGGTTCGTCAATGGTGGAAATCACTCCGGGGACCCAAAACGGTGATTAATAGCCCATGAAACAGGCCAGAATCGGCCAAAACTACGAGTGTTGATGACCGGCACATAAATGCACCCTGGGGTTCGTCAATGGTGGAAATCACTCCGGGGACCCAAAACGGTGATTAATAGCCCATGAAACAGGCCAGAATCGGCCAAAACTGCGAGTGTTGATGACCGGCACGTAAATGCACCCTATGGTTCGTCAATGGTGGAAATCACTCTGGGGACCCAAAACGGTGATTAATAGCCCATGTAACGGTGATTAATAGCCCATGAAACAGGCCAGAATCGGCCAAAAGTGCGAGGACTGATGACCGTTACGTAAATGCACCCTAGGGTTCGTCAATTGTGAAAATCACTTCGGGGACCCAAAACGGTGATTAATAGCCCATGAAACAACCCAGAATCTGCCAAAACTGCGAGTGTTGATGACCAGCACGTAAATGCACCCTGGGGTTCGTCAATGGTGGAAATCACTCCGGGGACCCAAAACGGTGATTAATAGCCCATGAAACAGGCCAGAATCGGCCAAAACTACGAGTGTTGATGACCGGCACATAAATGCACCCTGGGGTTCGTCAATGGTGGAAATCACTCCGGGGACCCAAAACGGTGATTAATAGCCCATGAAACAGGCCAGAATCGGCCAAAACTGCGAGTGTTGATGACCGGCACGTAAATGCACCCTATGGTTCGTCAATGGTGGAAATCACTCCGGGGACCCAAAACGGTGATTAATAGCCCATGTAACGGTGATTAATAGCCCATGAAACAGGCCAGAATCGGCCAAAACTGCGAGTGTTGATGACCGGCACGTAAATGCACCCTGGGGTTCGTCAATGGTGGAAATCACTCCGGGGACCCAAAACGGTGATTAATAGCCCATGTAACGGTGATTAATAGCCCATGAAACAGGCCAGAATCGGCCAAAACTGCGAGTGTTGATGACCGGCACGTAAATGCACCCTGGGGTTCGTCAATGGTGGAAATCACTCCGGGGACCCAAAACGGTGATTAATAGCCCATGTAACGGTGATTAATAGCCCATGAAACAGGCCAGAATCGGCCAAAAGTGCGAGGACTGATGACCGTTACGTAAATGCACCCTAGGGTTCGTCAATTGTGAAAATCACTTCGGGGACCCAAAACGGTGATTAATAGCCCATGAAACAACCCAGAATCTGCCAAAACTGCGAGTGTTGATGACCAGCACGTAAATGCACCCTGGGGTTCGTCAATGGTGGAAATCACTCCGGGGACCCAAAACGGTGATTAATAGCCCATGAAACAGGCCAGAATCGGCCAAAACTACGAGTGTTGATGACCGGCACATAAATGCACCCTGGGGTTCGTCAATGGTGGAAATCACTCCGGGGACCCAAAACGGTGATTAATAGCCCATGAAACAGGCCAGAATCGGCCAAAACTGCGAGTGTTGATGACCGGCACGTAAATGCACCCTGGGGTTCGTCAATGGTGGAAATCACTCCGGGGACCCAAAACGGTGATTAATAGCCCATGTAATGGTGATTAATAGCCCATGAAACAGGCCAGAATCGGCCAAAAGTGCGAGTGTTGATGACCGGCATGTAAATGCACCCTGGGGTTCGTCAATGGTGGAAATCACTCCGGGGACCCAAAACGGTGATTAATAGCCCATGTAACGGTGATTAATAGCCCATGAAACAGGCCAGAATCGGCCAAAAGTGCGAGGACTGATGACCGTTACGTAAATGCACCCTAGGGTTCGTCAATTGTGAAAATCACTTCGGGGACCCAAAACGGTGATTAATAGCCCATGAAACAACCCAGAATCTGCCAAAACTGCGAGTGTTGATGACCAGCACGTAAATGCACCCTGGGGTTCGTCAATGGTGGAAATCACTCCGGGGACCCAAAACGGTGATTAATAGCCCATGAAACAGGCCAGAATCGGCCAAAACTACGAGTGTTGATGACCGGCACATAAATGCACCCTGGGGTTCGTCAATGGTGGAAATCACTCCGGGGACCCAAAACGGTGATTAATAGCCCATGAAACAGGCCAGAATCGGCCAAAACTACGAGTGTTGATGACCGGCACATAAATGCACTATGGGGTTCGTCAATGGTGGAAATCACTCCGGGGACCCAAAACGGTGATTAATAGCCCATGAAACAGGCCAGAATCGGCCAAAACTGCGAGTGTTGATGACCGGCACGTAAATGCACCCTGGGGTTCGTCAATGGTGGAAATCACTCCGGGGACCCAAAACGGTGATTAATAGCCCATGTAACGGTGATTAATAGCCCATGAAACAGGCCAGAATCGGCCAAAACTGCGAGTGTTGATGACCGGCACGTAAATGCACCCTGGGGTTCGTCAATGGTGGAAATCACTCCGGGGACCCAAAACGGTGATTAATAGCCCATGTAACGGTGATTAATAGCCCATGAAACAGGCCAGAATCGGCCAAAACTGCGAGTGTTGATGACCGGCACGTAAATGCACCCTGGGGTTCGTCAATGGTGGAAATCACTCCGGGGACCCAAAACGGTGATTAATAGCCCATGTAACGGTGATTAATAGCCCATGAAACAGGCCAGAATCGGCCAAAAGTGCGAGGACTGATGACCGTTACGTAAATGCACCCTAGGGTTCGTCAATTGTGAAAATCACTTCGGGGACCCAAAACGGTGATTAATAGCCCATGAAACAACCCAGAATCTGCCAAAACTGCGAGTGTTGATGACCAGCACGTAAATGCACCCTGGGGTTCGTCAATGGTGGAAATCACTCCGGGGACCCAAAACGGTGATTAATAGCCCATGAAACAGGCCAGAATCGGCCAAAACTACGAGTGTTGATGACCGGCACATAAATGCACCCTGGGGTTCGTCAATGGTGGAAATCACTCCGGGGACCCAAAACGGTGATTAATAGCCCATGAAACAGGCCAGAATCGGCCAAAACTGCGAGTGTTGATGACCGGCACGTAAATGCACCCTATGGTTCGTCAATGGTGGAAATCACTCTGGGGACCCAAAACGGTGATTAATAGCCCATGTAACGGTGATTAATAGCCCATGAAACAGGCCAGAATCGGCCAAAAGTGCGAGGACTGATGACCGTTACGTAAATGCACCCTAGGGTTCGTCAATTGTGAAAATCACTTCGGGGACCCAAAACGGTGATTAATAGCCCATGAAACAACCCAGAATCTGCCAAAACTGCGAGTGTTGATGACCAGCACGTAAATGCACCCTGGGGTTCGTCAATGGTGGAAATCACTCCGGGGACCCAAAACGGTGATTAATAGCCCATGAAACAGGCCAGAATCGGCCAAAACTACGAGTGTTGATGACCGGCACATAAATGCACCCTGGGGTTCGTCAATGGTGGAAATCACTCCGGGGACCCAAAACGGTGATTAATAGCCCATGAAACAGGCCAGAATCGGCCAAAACTGCGAGTGTTGATGACCGGCACGTAAATGCACCCTATGGTTCGTCAATGGTGGAAATCACTCCGGGGACCCAAAACGGTGATTAATAGCCCATGTAACGGTGATTAATAGCCCATGAAACAGGCCAGAATCGGCCAAAACTGCGAGTGTTGATGACCGGCACGTAAATGCACCCTGGGGTTCGTCAATGGTGGAAATCACTCCGGGGACCCAAAACGGTGATTAATAGCCCATGTAACGGTGATTAATAGCCCATGAAACAGGCCAGAATCGGCCAAAACTGCGAGTGTTGATGACCGGCACGTAAATGCACCCTGGGGTTCGTCAATGGTGGAAATCACTCCGGGGACCCAAAACGGTGATTAATAGCCCATGTAACGGTGATTAATAGCCCATGAAACAGGCCAGAATCGGCCAAAAGTGCGAGGACTGATGACCGTTACGTAAATGCACCCTAGGGTTCGTCAATTGTGAAAATCACTTCGGGGACCCAAAACGGTGATTAATAGCCCATGAAACAACCCAGAATCTGCCAAAACTGCGAGTGTTGATGACCAGCACGTAAATGCACCCTGGGGTTCGTCAATGGTGGAAATCACTCCGGGGACCCAAAACGGTGATTAATAGCCCATGAAACAGGCCAGAATCGGCCAAAACTACGAGTGTTGATGACCGGCACATAAATGCACCCTGGGGTTCGTCAATGGTGGAAATCACTCCGGGGACCCAAAACGGTGATTAATAGCCCATGAAACAGGCCAGAATCGGCCAAAACTGCGAGTGTTGATGACCGGCACGTAAATGCACCCTGGGGTTCGTCAATGGTGGAAATCACTCCGGGGACCCAAAACGGTGATTAATAGCCCATGTAATGGTGATTAATAGCCCATGAAACAGGCCAGAATCGGCCAAAAGTGCGAGTGTTGATGACCGGCATGTAAATGCACCCTGGGGTTCGTCAATGGTGGAAATCACTCCGGGGACCCAAAACGGTGATTAATAGCCCATGTAACGGTGATTAATAGCCCATGAAACAGGCCAGAATCGGCCAAAAGTGCGAGGACTGATGACCGTTACGTAAATGCACCCTAGGGTTCGTCAATTGTGAAAATCACTTCGGGGACCCAAAACGGTGATTAATAGCCCATGAAACAACCCAGAATCTGCCAAAACTGCGAGTGTTGATGACCAGCACGTAAATGCACCCTGGGGTTCGTCAATGGTGGAAATCACTCCGGGGACCCAAAACGGTGATTAATAGCCCATGAAACAGGCCAGAATCGGCCAAAACTACGAGTGTTGATGACCGGCACATAAATGCACCCTGGGGTTCGTCAATGGTGGAAATCACTCCGGGGACCCAAAACGGTGATTAATAGCCCATGAAACAGGCCAGAATCGGCCAAAACTGCGAGTGTTGATGACCGGCACGTAAATGCACCCTATGGTTCGTCAATGGTGGAAATCACTCCGGGGACCCAAAACGGTGATTAATAGCCCATGTAACGGTGATTAATAGCCCATGAAACAGGCCAGAATCGGCCAAACCTGCGAGTGTTGATGACCGGCACGTAAATGCACCCTGGGGTTCGTCAATGGTGGAAATCACTCCGGGGACCCAAAACGGTGATTAATAGCCCATGTAACGGTGATTAATAGCCCATGAAACAGGCCAGAATCGGCCAAAACTGCGAGTGTTGATGACCGGCACGTAAATGCACCCTGGGGTTCGTCAATGGTGGAAATCACTCCGGGGACCCAAAACGGTGATTAATAGCCCATGTAACGGTGATTAATAGCCCATGAAACAGGCCAGAATCGGCCAAAAGTGCGAGGACTGATGACCGTTACGTAAATGCACCCTAGGGTTCGTCAATTGTGAAAATCACTTCGGGGACCCAAAACGGTGATTAATAGCCCATGAAACAACCCAGAATCTGCCAAAACTGCGAGTGTTGATGACCAGCACGTAAATGCACCCTGGGGTTCGTCAATGGTGGAAATCACTCCGGGGACCCAAAACGGTGATTAATAGCCCATGAAACAGGCCAGAAACGGCCAAAACTACGAGTGTTGATGACCGGCACATAAATGCACCCTGGGGTTCGTCAATGGTGGAAATCACTCCGGGGACCCAAAACGGTGATTAATAGCCCATGAAACAGGCCAGAATCGGCCAAAACTGCGAGTGTTGATGACCGGCACGTAAATGCACCCTATGGTTCGTCAATGGTGGAAATCACTCTGGGGACCCAAAACGGTGATTAATAGCCCATGTAACGGTGATTAATAGCCCATGAAACAGGCCAGAATCGGCCAAAACTGCGAGTGTTGATGACCGGCACGTAAATGCAACCTGGGGTTCGTCAATGGTGGAAATCACTCCGGGGACCCAAAACGGTGATTAATAGCCCATGTAACGGTGATTAATAGCCCATGAAACAGGCCAGAATCGGCCAAAAGTGCGAGGACTGATGACCGTTACGTAAATGCACCCTAGGGTTCGTCAATTGTGAAAATCACTTCGGGGACCCAAAACGGTGATTAATAGCCCATGAAACAACCCAGAATCTGCCAAAACTGCGAGTGTTGATGACCAGCACGTAAATGCACCCTAGGGTTCGTCAATGGTGGAAATCACTCCGGGGACCCAAAACGGTGATTAATAGCCCATGAAACAGGCCAGAATCGGCCAAAACTGCGAGTTTTGATGACCGGCACGTAAATGCACCCTATGGTTCGTCAATGGTGGAAATCACTCCGGGGACCCAAAACGGTGATTAATAGCCCATGTAACGGTGATTAATAGCCCATGAAACAGGCCAGAATCGGCCAAAAGTGCGAGGACTGATGACCGTCACGTAAATGCACCCTGGGGTTCGTCAATTGTGGAAATCACTTCGGGGACCCAAAACGGTGATTAATAGCCCATGAAACAGCCCAGAATCGGCCAAAACTATGAGTGTTGATGACCGGCTCGTAAATACACCCTGGGGTTCGTCAATGGTGGAAATCACTCCGGGGACCCAAAACGGTGATTAATAGCCCATGAAACAGGCCAGAATCGGCCAAAACTGCGAGTGTTGATGACCGGCACGTAAATGCACCCTATGGTTCGTCAATGGTGGAAATCACTCTGGGGACCCAAAACGGTGATTAATAGCCCATGTAACGGTGATTAATAGCCCATGAAACAGGCCAGAATCGGCCAAAACTGCGAGTGTTGATGACCGGCACGTAAATGCAACCTGGGGTTCGTCAATGGTGGAAATCACTCCGGGGACCCAAAACGGTGATTAATAGCCCATGTAACGGTGATTAATAGCCCATGAAACAGGCCAGAATCGGCCAAAAGTGCGAGGACTGATGACCGTTACGTAAATGCACCCTAGGGTTCGTCAATTGTGAAAATCACTTCGGGGACCCAAAACGGTGATTAATAGCCCATGAAACAACCCAGAATCTGCCAAAACTGCGAGTGTTGATGACCAGCACGTAAATGCACCCTAGGGTTCGTCAATGGTGGAAATCACTCCGGGGACCCAAAACGGTGATTAATAGCCCATGAAACAGGCCAGAATCGGCCAAAACTGCGAGTTTTGATGACCGGCACGTAAATGTACCCTATGGTTCGTCAATGGTGGAAATCACTCCGGGGACCCAAAACGGTGATTAATAGCCCATGTAACGGTGATTAATAGCCCATGAAACAGGCCAGAATCGGCCAAAAGTGCGAGGACTGATGACCGTCACGTAAATGCACCCTGGGGTTCGTCAATTGTGGAAATCACTTCGGGGACCCAAAACGGTGATTAATAGCCCATGAAACAGCCCAGAATCGGCCAAAACTATGAGTGTTGATGACCGGCTCGTAAATACACCCTGGGGTTCGTCAATGGTGGAAATCACTCCGGGGACCCAAAACGGTGATTAATAGCCCATGAAACAGGCCAGAATCGGCAAAAACTGCGAGTGTTGATAACCGACACGTAAATGCACCCTAGGGTTCGTCAATGGTGGAAATCACTCCGGGGACCCAAAACGGTGATTAATAGCCCATGAAACAGGCCAGAATCGGCCAAAACTGCGAGTGTTGATGACCGGCACGTAAATGCACCCTTGGGTTCGTCAATTGTGGAAATCACTCCAGGGACCCAAAACGGTGATTAATAGCCCATGAAACAACCCAGAATCTGCCAAAACTGCGAGTGTTGATGACCAGCACGTAAATGCACCCTGGGGTTCGTCAATGGTGGAAATCACTCCGGGGACCCAAAACGGTGATTAATAGCCCATCAAACAGGCCAGAATCGGCCAAAACTGCGAGTGTTGATGACCGGCACATAAATGCACCCTAGGGTTCGTCAATGGTGGAAATCACTCCGGGGACCCAAAACGGTGATTAATAGCCCATGAAACAGGCCAGAATCGGCCAAAACTGCAAGTGTTGATAACCGGCACGTAAATGCACCCTGGGGTTCGTCAATGGTGGAAATCACTCCGGGGACCCAAAACGGTGATTAATAGCCCATGTAACGGTGATTAATAGCCCATGAAACAGGCCAGAATCGGCCAAAACTGCGAGTTTTGATGACCGGCACGTAAATGTCAATGGTGGAAATCACTCCGGGGACCCAAAACGGTGATTAATAGCCCATGTAACGGTGATTAATAGCCCATGAAACAGGCCAGAATCGGCCAAAAGTGCGAGGACTGATGACCGTCACGTAAATGCACCCTGGGGTTCGTCAATTGTGGAAATCACTTCGGGGACCCAAAACGGTGATTAATAGCCCATGAAACAACCCAGAATCTGCCAAAACTGCGAGTGTTGATGACCAGCACGTAAATGCACCCTGGGGTTCGTCAATGGTGGAAATCACTCCGGGGACCCAAAACGGTGATTAATAGCCCATGAAACAGGCCAGAATCGGCCAAAACTACGAGTGTTGATGACCGGCACATAAATGCACCCTGGGGTTCGTCAATGGTGGAAATCACTCCGGGGACCCAAAACGGTGATTAATAGCCCATGAAACAGGCCAGAATCGGCCAAAACTGCGAGTGTTGATGACCGGCACGTAAATGCACCCTATGGTTCGTCAATGGTGGAAATCACTCCGGGGACCCAAAACGGTGATTAATAGCCCATGTAACGGTGATTAATAGCCCATGAAACAGGCCAGAATCGGCCAAAACTGCGAGTGTTGATGACCGGCACGTAAATGCACCCTGGGGTTCGTCAATGGTGGAAATCACTCCGGGGACCCAAAACGGTGATTAATAGCCCATGTAATGGTGATTAATAGCCCATGAAACAGGCCAGAATCGGCCAAAAGTGCGAGTGTTGATGACCGGCATGTAAATGCACCCTGGGGTTCGTCAATGGTGGAAATCACTCCGGGGACCCAAAACGGTGATTAATAGCCCATGTAACGGTGATTAATAGCCCATGAAACAGGCCAGAATCGGCCAAAAGTGCGAGGACTGATGACCGTTACGTAAATGCACCCTAGGGTTCGTCAATTGTGAAAATCACTTCGGGGACCCAAAACGGTGATTAATAGCCCATGAAACAACCCAGAATCTGCCAAAACTGCGAGTGTTGATGACCAGCACGTAAATGCACCCTGGGGTTCGTCAATGGTGGAAATCACTCCGGGGACCCAAAACGGTGATTAATAGCCCATGAAACAGGCCAGAATCGGCCAAAACTACGAGTGTTGATGACCGGCACATAAATGCACCCTGGGGTTCGTCAATGGTGGAAATCACTCCGGGGACCCAAAACGGTGATTAATAGCCCATGAAACAGGCCAGAATCGGCCAAAACTGCGAGTGTTGATGACCGGCACGTAAATGCACCCTGGGGTTCGTCAATGGTGGAAATCACTCCGGGGACCCAAAACGGTGATTAATAGCCCATGTAACGGTGATTAATAGCCCATGAAACAGGCCAGAATCGGCCAAAACTGCGAGTGTTGATGACCGGCACGTAAATGCACCCTGGGGTTCGTCAATGGTGGAAATCACTCCGGGGACCCAAAACGGTGATTAATAGCCCATGTAACGGTGATTAATAGCCCATGAAACAGGCCAGAATCGGCCAAAAGTGCGAGGACTGATGACCGTTACGTAAATGCACCCTAGGGTTCGTCAATTGTGAAAATCACTTCGGGGACCCAAAACGGTGATTAATAGCCCATGAAACAACCCAGAATCTGCCAAAACTGCGAGTGTTGATGACCAGCACGTAAATGCACCCTGGGGTTCGTCAATGGTGGAAATCACTCCGGGGACCCAAAACGGTGATTAATAGCCCATGAAACAGGCCAGAATCGGCCAAAACTACGAGTGTTGATGACCGGCACATAAATGCACCCTGGGGTTCGTCAATGGTGGAAATCACTCCGGGGACCCAAAACGGTGATTAATAGCCCATGAAACAGGCCAGAATCGGCCAAAACTGCGAGTGTTGATGACCGGCACGTAAATGCACCCTATGGTTCGTCAATGGTGGAAATCACTCTGGGGACCCAAAACGGTGATTAATAGCCCATGTAACGGTGATTAATAGCCCATGAAACAGGCCAGAATCGGCCAAAACTGCGAGTGTTGATGACCGGCACGTAAATGCAACCTGGGGTTCGTCAATGGTGGAAATCACTCCGGGGACCCAAAACGGTGATTAATAGCCCATGTAACGGTGATTAATAGCCCATGAAACAGGCCAGAATCGGCCAAAAGTGCGAGGACTGATGACCGTTACGTAAATGCACCCTAGGGTTCGTCAATTGTGAAAATCACTTCGGGGACCCAAAACGGTGATTAATAGCCCATGAAACAACCCAGAATCTGCCAAAACTGCGAGTGTTGATGACCAGCACGTAAATGCACCCTAGGGTTCGTCAATGGTGGAAATCACTCCGGGGACCCAAAACGGTGATTAATAGCCCATGAAACAGGCCAGAATCGGCCAAAACTGCGAGTTTTGATGACCGGCACGTAAATGCACCCTATGGTTCGTCAATGGTGGAAATCACTCCGGGGACCCAAAACGGTGATTAATAGCCCATGTAACGGTGATTAATAGCCCATGAAACAGGCCAGAATCGGCCAAAAGTGCGAGGACTGATGACCGTCACGTAAATGCACCCTGGGGTTCGTCAATTGTGGAAATCACTTCGGGGACCCAAAACGGTGATTAATAGCCCATGAAACAGCCCAGAATCGGCCAAAACTATGAGTGTTGATGACCGGCTCGTAAATACACCCTGGGGTTCGTCAATGGTGGAAATCACTCCGGGGACCCAAAACGGTGATTAATAGCCCATGAAACAGGCCAGAATCGGCAAAAACTGCGAGTGTTGATAACCGACACGTAAATGCACCCTAGGGTTCGTCAATGGTGGAAATCACTCCGGGGACCCAAAACGGTGATTAATAGCCCATGAAACAGGCCAGAATCGGCCAAAACTGCGAGTGTTGATGACCGGCACGTAAATGCACCCTTGGGTTCGTCAATTGTGGAAATCACTCCAGGGACCCAAAACGGTGATTAATAGCCCATGAAACAACCCAGAATCTGCCAAAACTGCGAGTGTTGATGACCAGCACGTAAATGCACCCTGGGGTTCGTCAATGGTGGAAATCACTCCGGGGACCCAAAACGGTGATTAATAGCCCATCAAACAGGCCAGAATCGGCCAAAACTGCGAGTGTTGATGACCGGCACATAAATGCACCCTGGGGTTCGTCAATGGTGGAAATCACTCCGGGGACCCAAAACGGTGATTAATAGCCCATGAAACAGGCCAGAATCGGCCAAAACTGCAAGTGTTGATAACCGGCACGTAAATGCACCCTGGGGTTCGTCAATGGTGGAAATCACTCCGGGGACCCAAAACGGTGATTAATAGCCCATGTAACGGTGATTAATAGCCCATGAAACAGGCCAGAATCGGCCAAAACTGCGAGTTTTGATGACCGGCACGTAAATGTCAATGGTGGAAATCACTCCGGGGACCCAAAACGGTGATTAATAGCCCATGTAACGGTGATTAATAGCCCATGAAACAGGCCAGAATCGGCCAAAAGTGCGAGGACTGATGACCGTCACGTAAATGCACCCTGGGGTTCGTCAATTGTGGAAATCACTTCGGGGACCCAAAACGGTGATTAATAGCCCATGAAACAACCCAGAATCTGCCAAAACTGCGAGTGTTGATGACCAGCACGTAAATGCACCCTGGGGTTCGTCAATGGTGGAAATCACTCCGGGGACCCAAAACGGTGATTAATAGCCCATGAAACAGGCCAGAATCGGCCAAAACTACGAGTGTTGATGACCGGCACATAAATGCACCCTGGGGTTCGTCAATGGTGGAAATCACTCCGGGGACCCAAAACGGTGATTAATAGCCCATGAAACAGGCCAGAATCGGCCAAAACTGCGAGTGTTGATGACCGGCACGTAAATGCACCCTATGGTTCGTCAATGGTGGAAATCACTCCGGGGACCCAAAACGGTGATTAATAGCCCATGTAACGGTGATTAATAGCCCATGAAACAGGCCAGAATCGGCCAAAACTGCGAGTGTTGATGACCGGCACGTAAATGCACCCTGGGGTTCGTCAATGGTGGAAATCACTCCGGGGACCCAAAACGGTGATTAATAGCCCATGTAACGGTGATTAATAGCCCATGAAACAGGCCAGAATCGGCCAAAACTGCGAGTGTTGATGACCGGCACGTAAATGCACCCTGGGGTTCGTCAATGGTGGAAATCACTCCGGGGACCCAAAACGGTGATTAATAGCCCATGTAATGGTGATTAATAGCCCATGAAACAGGCCAGAATCGGCCAAAAGTGCGAGGACTGATGACCATTACGTAAATGCACCCTAGGGTTCGTCAATTGTGAAAATCACTTCGGGGACCCAAAACGGTGATTAATAGCCCATGAAACAACCCAGAATCTGCCAAAACTGCGAGTGTTGATGACCAGCACGTAAATGCACCCTGGGGTTCGTCAATGGTGGAAATCACTCCGGGGACCCAAAACGGTGATTAATAGCCCATGTAACGGTGATTAATAGCCCATGAAACAGGCCAGAATCGGCCAAAAGTGCGAGGACTGATGACCGTTACGTAAATGCACCCTAGGGTTCGTCAATTGTGAAAATCACTTCGGGGACCCAAAACGGTGATTAATAGCCCATGAAACAACCCAGAATCTGCCAAAACTGCGAGTGTTGATGACCAGCACGTAAATGCACCCTGGGGTTCGTCAATGGTGGAAATCACTCCGGGGACCCAAAACGGTGATTAATAGCCCATGAAACAGGCCAGAATCGGCCAAAACTACGAGTGTTGATGACCGGCACATAAATGCACCCTGGGGTTCGTCAATGGTGGAAATCACTCCGGGGACCCAAAACGGTGATTAATAGCCCATGAAACAGGCCAGAATCGGCCAAAACTGCGAGTGTTGATGACCGGCACGTAAATGCACCCTATGGTTCGTCAATGGTGGAAATCACTCCGGGGACCCAAAACGGTGATTAATAGCCCATGTAACGGTGATTAATAGCCCATGAAACAGGCCAGAATCGGCCAAAACTGCGAGTGTTGATGACCGGCACGTAAATGCATCCTGGGGTTCGTCAATGGTGGAAATCACTCCGGGGACCCAAAACGGTGATTAATAGCCCATGTAACGGTGATTAATAGCCCATGAAACAGGCCAGAATCGGCCAAAAGTGCGAGGACTGATGACCGTTACGTAAATGCACCCTAGCGTTCGTCAATTGTGAAAATCACTTCGGGGACCCAAAACGGTGATTAATAGCCCATGAAACAACCCAGAATCTGCCAAAACTGCGAGTGTTGATGACCAGCACGTAAATGCACCCTGGGGTTCGTCAATGGTGGAAATCACTCCGGGGACCCAAAACGGTGATTAATAGCCCATGAAACAGGCCAGAATCGGCCAAAACTACGAGTGTTGATGACCGGCACATAAATGCACCCTGGGGTTCGTCAATGGTGGAAATCACTCCGGGGACCCAAAACGGTGATTAATAGCCCATGAAACAGGCCAGAATCGGCCAAAACTGCGAGTGTTGATGACCGGCACGTAAATGCACCCTATGGTTCGTCAATGGTGGAAATCACTCCGGGGACCCAAAACGGTGATTAATAGCCCATGTAACGGTGATTAATAGCCCATGAAACAGGCCAGAATCGGCCAAAACTGCGAGTGTTGATGACCGGCACGTAAATGCACCCTGGGGTTCGTCAATGGAGGAAATCACTCCGGGGACCCAAAACGGTGATTAATAGCCCATGTAACGGTGATTAATAGCCCATGAAACAGGCCAGAATCGGCCAAAACTGCGAGTGTTGATGACCGGCACGTAAATGCACCCTGGGGTTCGTCAATGGTGGAAATCACTCCGGGGACCCAAAACGGTGATTAATAGCCCATGTAACGGTGATTAATAGCCCATGAAACAGGCCAGAATCGGCCAAAAGTGCGAGGACTGATGACCGTTACGTAAATGCACCCTAGGGTTCGTCAATTGTGAAAATCACTTCGGGGACCCAAAACGGTGATTAATAGCCCATGAAACAACCCAGAATCTGCCAAAACTGCGAGTGTTGATGACCAGCACGTAAATGCACCCTGGGGTTCGTCAATGGTGGAAATCACTCCGGGGACCCAAAACGGTGATTAATAGCCCATGAAACAGGCCAGAATCGGCCAAAACTACGAGTGTTGATGACCGGCACATAAATGCACCCTGGGGTTCGTCAATGGTGGAAATCACTCCGGGGACCCAAAACGGTGATTAATAGCCCATGAAACAGGCCAGAATCGGCCAAAACTACGAGTGTTGATGACCGGCACATAAATGCACCCTGGGGTTCGTCAATGGTGGAAATCACTCCGGGGACCCAAAACGGTGATTAATAGCCCATGAAACAGGCCAGAATCGGCCAAAACTGCGAGTGTTGATGACCAGCACGTAAATGCACCCTGGGGTTCGTCAATGGTGGAAATCACTCCGGGGACCCAAAACGGTGATTAATAGCCCATGAAACAGGCCAGAATCGGCCAAAACTACGAGTGTTGATGACAGGCACATAAATGCACCCTGGGGTTCGTCAATGGTGGAAATCACTCCGGGGACCCAAAACGGTGATTAATAGCCCATGAAACAGGCCAGAATCGGCCAAAACTGCGAGTGTTGATGACCGGCACGTAAATGCACCCTATGGTTCGTCAATGGTGGAAATCACTCCGGGGACCCAAAACGGTGATTAATAGCCCATGTAACGGTGATTAATAGCCCATGAAACAGGCCAGAATCGGCCAAAACTGCGAGTGTTGATGACCGGCACGTAAATGCACCCTATGGTTCGTCAATGGTGGAAATCACTCCGGGGACCCAAAACGGTGATTAATAGCCCATGTAACGGTGATTAATAGCCCATGAAACAGGCCAGAATCGGCCAAAACTGCGAGTGTTGATGACCGGCACGTAAATGCACCCTGGGGTTCGTCAATGGTGGAAATCACTCCGGGGACCCAAAACGGTGATTAATAGCCCATGTAACGGTGATTAATAGCCCATGAAACAGGCCAGAATCGGCCAAAACTGCGAGTGTTGATGACCGGCACGTAAATGCACCCTGGGGTTCGTCAATGGTGGAAATCACTCCGGGGACCCAAAACGGTGATTAATAGCCCATGTAACGGTGATTAATAGCCCATGAAACAGGCCAGAATCGGCCAAAAGTGCGAGGACTGATGACCGTTACGTAAATGCACCCTAGGGTTCGTCAATTGTGAAAATCACTTCGGGGACCCAAAACGGTGATTAATAGCCCATGAAACAACCCAGAATCTGCCAAAACTGCGAGTGTTGATGACCAGCACGTAAATGCACCCTGGGGTTCGTCAATGGTGGAAATCACTCCGGGGACCCAAAACGGTGATTAATAGCCCATGAAACAGGCCAGAATCGGCCAAAACTACGAGTGTTGATGACCGGCACATAAATGCACCCTGGGGTTCGTCAATGGTGGAAATCACTCCGGGGACCCAAAACGGTGATTAATAGCCCATGAAACAGGCCAGAATCGGCCAAAACTACGAGTGTTGATGACCGGCACATAAATGCACCCTGGGGTTCGTCAATGGTGGAAATCACTCCGGGGACCCAAAACGGTGATTAATAGCCCATGAAACAGGCCAGAATCGGCCAAAACTGCGAGTGTTGATGACCAGCACGTAAATGCACCCTGGGGTTCGTCAATGGTGGAAATCACTCCGGGGACCCAAAACGGTGATTAATAGCCCATGAAACAGGCCAGAATCGGCCAAAACTACGAGTGTTGATGACAGGCACATAAATGCACCCTGGGGTTCGTCAATGGTGGAAATCACTCCGGGGACCCAAAACGGTGATTAATAGCCCATGAAACAGGCCAGAATCGGCCAAAACTGCGAGTGTTGATGACCGGCACGTAAATGCACCCTATGGTTCGTCAATGGTGGAAATCACTCCGGGGACCCAAAACGGTGATTAATAGCCCATGTAACGGTGATTAATAGCCCATGAAACAGGCCAGAATCGGCCAAAACTGCGAGTGTTGATGACCGGCACGTAAATGCACCCTGGGGTTCGTCAATGGTGGAAATCACTCCGGGGACCCAAAAAGGTGATTAATAGCCCATGTAACGGTGATTAATAGCCCATGAAACAGGCCAGAATCGGCCAAAACTGCGAGTGTTGATGACCGGCACGTAAATGCACCCTGGGGTTCGTCAATGGTGGAAATCACTCCGGGGACCCAAAACGGTGATTAATAGCCCATGTAATGGTGATTAATAGCCCATGAAACAGGCCAGAATCGGCCAAAAGTGCGAGGACTGATGACCATTACGTAAATGCACCCTAGGGTTCGTCAATTGTGAAAATCACTTCGGGGACCCAAAACGGTGATTAATAGCCCATGAAACAACCCAGAATCTGCCAAAACTGCGAGTGTTGATGACCAGCACGTAAATGCACCCTGGGGTTCGTCAATGGTGGAAATCACTCCGGGGACCCAAAACGGTGATTAATAGCCCATGTAACGGTGATTAATAGCCCATGAAACAGGCCAGAATCGGCCAAAAGTGCGAGGACTGATGACCGTTACGTAAATGCACCCTAGGGTTCGTCAATTGTGAAAATCACTTCGGGGACCCAAAACGGTGATTAATAGCCCATGAAACAACCCAGAATCTGCCAAAACTGCGAGTGTTGATGACCAGCACGTAAATGCACCCTGGGGTTCGTCAATGGTGGAAATCACTCCGGGGACCCAAAACGGTGATTAATAGCCCATGAAACAGGCCAGAATCGGCCAAAACTACGAGTGTTGATGACCGGCACATAAATGCACCCTGGGGTTCGTCAATGGTGGAAATCACTCCGGGGACCCAAAACGGTGATTAATAGCCCATGAAACAGGCCAGAATCGGCCAAAACTGCGAGTGTTGATGACCGGCACGTAAATGCACCCTATGGTTCGTCAATGGTGGAAATCACTCCGGGGACCCAAAACGGTGATTAATAGCCCATGTAACGGTGATTAATAGCCCATGAAACAGGCCAGAATCGGCCAAAACTGCGAGTGTTGATGACCGGCACGTAAATGCATCCTGGGGTTCGTCAATGGTGGAAATCACTCCGGGGACCCAAAACGGTGATTAATAGCCCATGTAACGGTGATTAATAGCCCATGAAACAGGCCAGAATCGGCCAAAAGTGCGAGGACTGATGACCGTTACGTAAATGCACCCTAGGGTTCGTCAATTGTGAAAATCACTTCGGGGACCCAAAACGGTGATTAATAGCCCATGAAACAACCCAGAATCTGCCAAAACTGCGAGTGTTGATGACCAGCACGTAAATGCACCCTGGGGTTCGTCAATGGTGGAAATCACTCCGGGGACCCAAAACGGTGATTAATAGCCCATGAAACAGGCCAGAATCGGCCAAAACTACGAGTGTTGATGACCGGCACATAAATGCACCCTGGGGTTCGTCAATGGTGGAAATCACTCCGGAGACCCAAAACGGTGATTAATAGCCCATGAAACAGGCCAGAATCGGCCAAAACTGCGAGTGTTGATGACCGGCACGTAAATGCACCCTATGGTTCGTCAATGGTGGAAATCACTCCGGGGACCCAAAACGGTGATTAATAGCCCATGTAACGGTGATTAATAGCCCATGAAACAGGCCAGAATCGGCCAAAACTGCGAGTGTTGATGACCGGCACGTAAATGCACCCTGGGGTTCGTCAATGGTGGAAATCACTCCGGGGACCCAAAACGGTGATTAATAGCCCATGTAACGGTGATTAATAGCCCATGAAACAGGCCAGAATCGGCCAAAAGTGCGAGGACTGATGACCGTTACGTAAATGCACCCTAGGGTTCGTCAATTGTGAAAATCACTTCGGGGACCCAAAACGGTGATTAATAGCCCATGAAACAACCCAGAATCTGCCAAAACTGCGAGTGTTGATGACCAGCACGTAAATGCACCCTGGGGTTCGTCAATGGTGGAAATCACTCCGGGGACCCAAAACGGTGATTAATAGCCCATGAAACAGGCCAGAATCGGCCAAAACTGCGAGTGTTGATGACCGGCACGTAAATGCACCCTGGGGTTCGTCAATGGTGGAAATCACTCCGGGGACCCAAAACGGTGATTAATAGCCCATGTAACGGTGATTAATAGCCCATGAAACAGGCCAGAATCGGCCAAAACTGCGAGTGTTGATGACCGGCACGTAAATGCACCCTGGGGTTCGTCAATGGTGGAAATCACTCCGGGGACCCAAAACGGTGATTAATAGCCCATGTAACGGTGATTAATAGCCCATGAAACAGGCCAGAATCGGCCAAAACTGCGAGTGTTGATGACCGGCACGTAAATGCACCCTGGGGTTCGTCAATGGTGGAAATCACTCCGGGGACCCAAAACGGTGATTAATAGCCCATGTAACGGTGATTAATAGCCCATGAAACAGGCCAGAATCGGCCAAAAGTGCGAGGACTGATGACCGTTACTTTAATGCACCCTAGGGTTCGTCAATTGTGAAAATCACTTCGGGGACCCAAAACGGTGATTAATAGCCCATGAAACAACCCAGAATCTGCCAAAACTGCGAGTGTTGATGACCAGCACGTAAATGCACCCTGGGGTTCGTCAATGGTGGAAATCACTCCGGGGACCCAAAACGGTGATTAATAGCCCATGAAACAGGCCAGAATCGGCCAAAACTACGAGTGTTGATGACCGGCACATAAATGCACCCTGGGGTTCGTCAATGGTGGAAATCACTCCGGGGACCCAAAACGGTGATTAATAGCCCATGAAACAGGCCAGAATCGGCCAAAACTGCGAGTGTTGATGACCGGCACGTAAATGCACCCTATGGTTCGTCAATGGTGGAAATCACTCCGGGGACCCAAAACAGTGATTAATAGCCCATGTAACGGTGATTAATAGCCCATGAAACAGGCCAGAATCGGCCAAAACTGCGAGTGTTGATGACCGGCACGTAAATGCACCCTGGGTTCGTCAATGGTGGAAATCACTCCGGGGACCCAAAACGGTGATTAATAGCCCATGTAACGGTGATTAATAGCCCATGAAACAGGCCAGAATCGGCCGAAACTGCGAGTGTTGATGACCGGCACGTAAATGCACCCTGGGGTTCGTCAATGGTGGAAATCACTCCGGGGACCCAAAACGGTGATTAATAGCCCATGTAACGGTGATTAATAGCCCATGAAACAGGCCAGAATCGGCCAAAAGTGCGAGGACTGATGACCGTTACGTAAATGCACCCTAGGGTTCGTCAATTGTGAAAATCACTTCGGGGACCCAAAACGGTGATTAATAGCCCATGAGACAACCCAGAATCTGCCAAAACTGCGAGTGTTGACGACCAGCACGTAAATGCACCCTGGGGTTCGTCAATGGTGGAAATCACTCCGGGGACCCAAAACGGTGATTAATAGCCCATGAAACAGGCCAGAATCGGCCAAAACTACGAGTGTTGATGACCGGCACATAAATGCACCCTGGGGTTCGTCAATGGTGGAAATCACTCCGGGGACCCAAAACGGTGATTAATAGCCCATGAAACAGGCCAGAATCGGCCAAAACTGCGAGTGTTGATGACCGGCACGTAAATGCACCCTATGGTTCGTCAATGGTGGAAATCACTCCGGGGACCCAAAACGGTGATTAATAGCCCATGTAACGGTGATTAATAGCCCATGAAACAGGCCAGAATCGGCCAAAAGTGCGAGGACTGATGACCGTTACGTAAATGCACCCTAGGGTTCGTCAATTGTGAAAATCACTTCGGGGACCCAAAACGGTGATTAATAGCCCATGAAACAACCCAGAATCTGCCAAAACTGCGAGTGTTGATGACCAGCACGTAAATGCACCCTGGGGTTCGTCAATGGTGGAAATCACTCCGGGGACCCAAAACGGTGATTAATAGCCCATGAAACAGGCCAGAATCGGCCAAAACTGCGAGTGTTGATGACCGGCACGTAAATGCACCCTGGGGTTCGTCAATGGTGGAAATCACTCCGGGGACCCAAAACGGTGATTAATAGCCCATGTAACGGTGATTAATAGCCCATGAAACAGGCCAGAATCGGCCAAAAGTGCGAGGACTGATGACCGTTACGTAAATGCACCCTAGGGTTCGTCAATTGTGAAAATCACTTCGGGGACCCAAAACGGTGATTAATAGCCCATGAAACAACCCAGAATCTGCCAAAACTGCGAGTGTTGATGACCAGCACGTAAATGCACCCTGGGGTTCGTCAATGGTGGAAATCACTCCGGGGACCCAAAACGGTGATTAATAGCCCATGAAACAGGCCAGAATCGGCCAAAACTGCGAGTGTTGATGACCGGCACGTAAATGCACCCTGGGGTTCGTCAATGGTGGAAATCACTCCGGGGACCCAAAACGGTGATTAATAGCCCATGTAACGGTGATTAATAGCCCATGAAACAGGCCAGAATCGGCCAAAACTGCGAGTGTTGATGACCGGCACGTAAATGCACCCTGGGGTTCGTCAATGGTGGAAATCACTCCGGGGACCCAAAACGGTGATTAATAGCCCATGTAACGGTGATTAATAGCCCATGAAACAGGCCAGAATCGGCCAAAACTGCGAGTGTTGATGACCGGCACGTAAATGCACCCTGGGGTTCGTCAATGGTGGAAATCACTCCGGGGACCCAAAACGGTGATTAATAGCCCATGTAACGGTGATTAATAGCCCATGAAACAGGCCAGAATCGGCCAAAAGTGCGAGGACTGATGACCGTTACTTTAATGCACCCTAGGGTTCGTCAATTGTGAAAATCACTTCGGGGACCCAAAACGGTGATTAATAGCCCATGAAACAACCCAGAATCTGCCAAAACTGCGAGTGTTGATGACCAGCACGTAAATGCACCCTGGGGTTCGTCAATGGTGGAAATCACTCCGGGGACCCAAAACGGTGATTAATAGCCCATGAAACAGGCCAGAATCGGCCAAAACTACGAGTGTTGATGACCGGCACATAAATGCACCCTGGGGTTCGTCAATGGTGGAAATCACTCCGGGGACCCAAAACGGTGATTAATAGCCCATGAAACAGGCCAGAATCGGCCAAAACTGCGAGTGTTGATGACCGGCACGTAAATGCACCCTATGGTTCGTCAATGGTGGAAATCACTCCGGGGACCCAAAACAGTGATTAATAGCCCATGTAACGGTGATTAATAGCCCATGAAACAGGCCAGAATCGGCCAAAACTGCGAGTGTTGATGACCGGCACGTAAATGCACCCTGGGTTCGTCAATGGTGGAAATCACTCCGGGGACCCAAAACGGTGATTAATAGCCCATGTAACGGTGATTAATAGCCCATGAAACAGGCCAGAATCGGCCGAAACTGCGAGTGTTGATGACCGGCACGTAAATGCACCCTGGGGTTCGTCAATGGTGGAAATCACTCCGGGGACCCAAAACGGTGATTAATAGCCCATGTAACGGTGATTAATAGCCCATGAAACAGGCCAGAATCGGCCAAAAGTGCGAGGACTGATGACCGTTACGTAAATGCACCCTAGGGTTCGTCAATTGTGAAAATCACTTCGGGGACCCAAAACGGTGATTAATAGCCCATGAGACAACCCAGAATCTGCCAAAACTGCGAGTGTTGACGACCAGCACGTAAATGCACCCTGGGGTTCGTCAATGGTGGAAATCACTCCGGGGACCCAAAACGGTGATTAATAGCCCATGAAACAGGCCAGAATCGGCCAAAACTACGAGTGTTGATGACCGGCACATAAATGCACCCTGGGGTTCGTCAATGGTGGAAATCACTCCGGGGACCCAAAACGGTGATTAATAGCCCATGAAACAGGCCAGAATCGGCCAAAACTGCGAGTGTTGATGACCGGCACGTAAATGCACCCTATGGTTCGTCAATGGTGGAAATCACTCCGGGGACCCAAAACGGTGATTAATAGCCCATGTAACGGTGATTAATAGCCCATGAAACAGGCCAGAATCGGCCAAAACTGCGAGTGTTGATGACCGGCACGTAAATGCACCCTGGGGTTCGTCAATGGTGGAAATCACTCCGGGGACCCAAAACGGTGATTAATAGCCCATGTAACGGTGATTAATAGCCCATGAAACAGGCCAGAATCGGCCAAAAGTGCGAGGACTGATGACCGTTACGTAAATGCACCCTAGGGTTCGTCAATTGTGAAAATCACTTCGGGGACCCAAAACGGTGATTAATAGCCCATGAAACAACCCAGAATCTGCCAAAACTGCGAGTGTTGATGACCAGCACGTAAATGCACCCTAGGGTTCGTCAATGGTGGAAATCACTCCGGGGACCCAAAACGGTGATTAATAGCCCATGAAACAGGCCAGAATCGGCCAAAACTGCGAGTTTTGATGACCGGCACGTAAATGCACCCTATGGTTCGTCAATGGTGGAAATCACTCCGGGGACCCAAAACGGTGATTAATAGCCCATGTAACGGTGATTAATAGCCCATGAAACAGGCCAGAATCGGCCAAAAGTGCGAGGACTGATGACCGTCACGTAAATGCACCCTGGGGTTCGTCAATTGTGGAAATCACTTCGGGGACCCAAAACGGTGATTAATAGCCCATGAAACAACCCAGAATCTGCCAAAACTGCGAGTGTTGATGACCAGCACGTAAATGCACCCTGGGGTTCGTCAATGGTGGAAATCACTCCGGGGACCCAAAACGGTGATTAATAGCCCATGAAACAGGCCAGAATCGGCCAAAACTACGAGTGTTGATGACCGGCACATAAATGCACCCTGGGGTTCGTCAATGGTGGAAATCACTCCGGGGACCCAAAACGGTGATTAATAGCCCATGAAACAGGCCAGAATCGGCCAAAACTGCGAGTGTTGATGACCGGCACGTAAATGCACCCTATGGTTCGTCAATGGTGGAAATCACTCCGGGGACCCAAAACGGTGATTAATAGCCCATGTAACGGTGATTAATAGCCCATGAAACAGGCCAGAATCGGCCAAAAGTGCGAGGACTGATGACCGTTACGTAAATGCACCCTAGGGTTCGTCAATTGTGAAAATCACTTCGGGGACCCAAAACGGTGATTAATAGCCCATGAGACAACCCAGAATCTGCCAAAACTGCGAGTGTTGATGACCAGCACGTAAATGCACCCTGGGGTTCGTCAATGGTGGAAATCACTCCGGGGACCCAAAACGGTGATTAATAGCCCATGAAACAGGCCAGAATCGGCCAAAACTACGAGTGTTGATGACCGGCACATAAATGCACCCTGGGGTTCGTCAATGGTGGAAATCACTCCGGGGACCCAAAACGGTGATTAATAGCCCATGAAACAGGCCAGAATCGGCCAAAACTGCGAGTGTTGATGACCGGCACGTAAATGCACCCTATGGTTCGTCAATGGTGGAAATCACTCCGGGGACCCAAAACGGTGATTAATAGCCCATGTAACGGTGATTAATAGCCCATGAAACAGGCCAGAATCGGCCAAAACTGCGAGTGTTGATGACCGGCACGTAAATGCACCCTGGGGTTCGTCAATGGTGGAAATCACTCCGGGGACCCAAAACGGTGATTAATAGCCCATGTAACGGTGATTAATAGCCCATGAAACAGGCCAGAATCGGCCAAAAGTGCGAGGACTGATGACCGTTACGTAAATGCACCCTAGGGTTCGTCAATTGTGAAAATCACTTCGGGGACCCAAAACGGTGATTAATAGCCCATGAGACAACCCAGAATCTGCCAAAACTGCGAGTGTTGACGACCAGCACGTAAATGCACCCTGGGGTTCGTCAATGGTGGAAATCACTCCGGGGACCCAAAACGGTGATTAATAGCCCATGAAACAGGCCAGAATCGGCCAAAACTACGAGTGTTGATGACCGGCACATAAATGCACCCTGGGGTTCGTCAATGGTGGAAATCACTCCGGGGACCCAAAACGGTGATTAATAGCCCATGAAACAGGCCAGAATCGGCCAAAACTGCGAGTGTTGATGACCGGCACGTAAATGCACCCTATGGTTCGTCAATGGTGGAAATCACTCCGGGGACCCAAAACGGTGATTAATAGCCCATGTAACGGTGATTAATAGCCCATGAAACAGGCCAGAATCGGCCAAAACTGCGAGTGTTGATGACCGGCACGTAAATGCACCCTGGGGTTCGTCAATGGTGGAAATCACTCCGGGGACCCAAAACGGTGATTAATAGCCCATGTAACGGTGATTAATAGCCCATGAAACAGGCCAGAATCGGCCAAAAGTGCGAGGACTGATGACCGTTACGTAAATGCACCCTAGGGTTCGTCAATTGTGAAAATCACTTCGGGGACCCAAAACGGTGATTAATAGCCCATGAAACAACCCAGAATCTGCCAAAACTGCGAGTGTTGATGACCAGCACGTAAATGCACCCTAGGGTTCGTCAATGGTGGAAATCACTCCGGGGACCCAAAACGGTGATTAATAGCCCATGAAACAGGCCAGAATCGGCCAAAACTGCGAGTTTTGATGACCGGCACGTAAATGCACCCTATGGTTCGTCAATGGTGGAAATCACTCCGGGGACCCAAAACGGTGATTAATAGCCCATGTAACGGTGATTAATAGCCCATGAAACAGGCCAGAATCGGCCAAAAGTGCGAGGACTGATGACCGTCACGTAAATGCACCCTGGGGTTCGTCAATTGTGGAAATCACTTCGGGGACCCAAAACGGTGATTAATAGCCCATGAAACAACCCAGAATCTGCCAAAACTGCGAGTGTTGATGACCAGCACGTAAATGCACCCTGGGGTTCGTCAATGGTGGAAATCACTCCGGGGACCCAAAACGGTGATTAATAGCCCATGAAACAGGCCAGAATCGGCCAAAACTACGAGTGTTGATGACCGGCACATAAATGCACCCTGGGGTTCGTCAATGGTGGAAATCACTCCGGGGACCCAAAACGGTGATTAATAGCCCATGAAACAGGCCAGAATCGGCCAAAACTGCGAGTGTTGATGACCGGCACGTAAATGCACCCTATGGTTCGTCAATGGTGGAAATCACTCCGGGGACCCAAAACGGTGATTAATAGCCCATGTAACGGTGATTAATAGCCCATGAAACAGGCCAGAATCGGCCAAAAGTGCGAGGACTGATGACCGTTACGTAAATGCACCCTAGGGTTCGTCAATTGTGAAAATCACTTCGGGGACCCAAAACGGTGATTAATAGCCCATGAGACAACCCAGAATCTGCCAAAACTGCGAGTGTTGATGACCAGCACGTAAATGCACCCTGGGGTTCGTCAATGGTGGAAATCACTCCGGGGACCCAAAACGGTGATTAATAGCCCATGAAACAGGCCAGAATCGGCCAAAACTACGAGTGTTGATGACCGGCACATAAATGCACCCTGGGGTTCGTCAATGGTGGAAATCACTCCGGGGACCCAAAACGGTGATTAATAGCCCATGAAACAGGCCAGAATCGGCCAAAACTGCGAGTGTTGATGACCGGCACGTAAATGCACCCTATGGTTCGTCAATGGTGGAAATCACTCCGGGGACCCAAAACGGTGATTAATAGCCCATGTAACGGTGATTAATAGCCCATGAAACAGGCCAGAATCGGCCAAAACTGCGAGTGTTGATGACCGGCACGTAAATGCACCCTGGGGTTCGTCAATGGTGGAAATCACTCCGGGGACCCAAAACGGTGATTAATAGCCCATGTAACGGTGATTAATAGCCCATGAAACAGGCCAGAATCGGCCAAAAGTGCGAGGACTGATGACCGTTACGTAAATGCACCCTAGGGTTCGTCAATTGTGAAAATCACTTCGGGGACCCAAAACGGTGATTAATAGCCCATGAGACAACCCAGAATCTGCCAAAACTGCGAGTGTTGATGACCAGCACGTAAATGCACCCTGGGGTTCGTCAATGGTGGAAATCACTCCGGGGACCCAAAACGGTGATTAATAGCCCATGAAACAGGCCAGAATCGGCCAAAACTACGAGTGTTGATGACCGGCACATAAATGCACCCTGGGGTTCGTCAATGGTGGAAATCACTCCGGGGACCCAAAACGGTGATTAATAGCCCATGTAACGGTGATTAATAGCCCATGAAACAGGCCAGAATCGGCCAAAAGTGCGAGGACTGATGACCGTTACGTAAATGCACCCTAGGGTTCGTCAATTGTGAAAATCACTTCGGGGACCCAAAACGGTGATTAATAGCCCATGAAACAACCCAGAATCTGCCAAAACTGCGAGTGTTGATGACCAGCACGTAAATGCACCCTAGGGTTCGTCAATGGTGGAAATCACTCCGGGGACCCAAAACGGTGATTAATAGCCCATGAAACAGGCCAGAATCGGCCAAAACTGCGAGTTTTGATGACCGGCACGTAAATGCACCCTATGGTTCGTCAATGGTGGAAATCACTCCGGGGACCCAAAACGGTGATTAATAGCCCATGTAACGGTGATTAATAGCCCATGAAACAGGCCAGAATCGGCCAAAAGTGCGAGGACTGATGACCGTTACGTAAATGCACCCTAGGGTTCGTCAATTGTGAAAATCACTTCGGGGACCCAAAACGGTGATTAATAGCCCATGAAACAACCCAGAATCTGCCAAAACTGCGAGTGTTGATGACCAGCACGTAAATGCACCCTAGGGTTCGTCAATGGTGGAAATCACTCCGGGGACCCAAAACGGTGATTAATAGCCCATGAAACAGGCCAGAATCGGCCAAAACTGCGAGTTTTGATGACCGGCACGTAAATGCACCCTATGGTTCGTCAATGGTGGAAATCACTCCGGGGACCCAAAACGGTGATTAATAGCCCATGTAACGGTGATTAATAGCCCATGAAACAGGCCAGAATCGGCCAAAAGTGCGAGGACTGATGACCGTTACGTAAATGCACCCTAGGGTTCGTCAATTGTGAAAATCACTTCGGGGACCCAAAACGGTGATTAATAGCCCATGAGACAACCCAGAATCTGCCAAAACTGCGAGTGTTGATGACCAGCACGTAAATGCACCCTGGGGTTCGTCAATGGTGGAAATCACTCCGGGGACCCAAAACGGTGATTAATAGCCCATGAAACAGGCCAGAATCGGCCAAAACTACGAGTGTTGATGACCGGCACATAAATGCACCCTGGGGTTCGTCAATGGTGGAAATCACTCCGGGGACCCAAAACGGTGATTAATAGCCCATGAAACAGGCCAGAATCGGCCAAAACTGCGAGTGTTGATGACCGGCACGTAAATGCACCCTATGGTTCGTCAATGGTGGAAATCACTCCGGGGACCCAAAACGGTGATTAATAGCCCATGTAACGGTGATTAATAGCCCATGAAACAGGCCAGAATCGGCCAAAACTGCGAGTGTTGATGACCGGCACGTAAATGCACCCTGGGGTTCGTCAATGGTGGAAATCACTCCGGGGACCCAAAACGGTGATTAATAGCCCATGTAACGGTGATTAATAGCCCATGAAACAGGCCAGAATCGGCCAAAAGTGCGAGGACTGATGACCGTTACGTAAATGCACCCTAGGGTTCGTCAATTGTGAAAATCACTTCGGGGACCCAAAACGGTGATTAATAGCCCATGAAACAACCCAGAATCTGCCAAAACTGCGAGTGTTGATGACCAGCACGTAAATGCACCCTAGGGTTCGTCAATGGTGGAAATCACTCCGGGGACCCAAAACGGTGATTAATAGCCCATGAAACAGGCCAGAATCGGCCAAAACTGCGAGTTTTGATGACCGGCACGTAAATGCACCCTATGGTTCGTCAATGGTGGAAATCACTCCGGGGACCCAAAACGGTGATTAATAGCCCATGTAACGGTGATTAATAGCCCATGAAACAGGCCAGAATCGGCCAAAAGTGCGAGGACTGATGACCGTCACGTAAATGCACCCTGGGGTTCGTCAATTGTGGAAATCACTTCGGGGACCCAAAACGGTGATTAATAGCCCATGAAACAACCCAGAATCTGCCAAAACTGCGAGTGTTGATGACCAGCACGTAAATGCACCCTAGGGTTCGTCAATGGTGGAAATCACTCCGGGGACCCAAAACGGTGATTAATAGCCCATGAAACAGGCCAGAATCGGCCAAAACTACGAGTGTTGATGACCGGCACATAAATGCACCCTGGGGTTCGTCAATGGTGGAAATCACTCCGGGGACCCAAAACGGTGATTAATAGCCCATGAAACAGGCCAGAATCGGCCAAAACTGCGAGTGTTGATGACCGGCACGTAAATGCACCCTATGGTTCGTCAATGGTGGAAATCACTCCGGGGACCCAAAACGGTGATTAATAGCCCATGTAACGGTGATTAATAGCCCATGAAACAGGCCAGAATCGGCCAAAACTGCGAGTGTTGATGACCGGCACGTAAATGCACCCTGGGGTTCGTCAATGGTGGAAATCACTCCGGGGACCCAAAACGGTGATTAATAGCCCATGAAACAGGCCAGAATCGGCCAAAACTGCGAGTGTTGATGACCGGCACGTAAATGCACCCTGGGGTTCGTCAATGGTGGAAATCACTCCGGGGACCCAAAACGGTGATTAATAGCCCATGTAATGGTGATTAATAGCCCATGAAACAGGCCAGAATCGGCCAAAAGTGCGAGGACTGATGACCATTACGTAAATGCACCCTAGGGTTCGTCAATTGTGAAAATCACTTCGGGGACCCAAAACGGTGATTAATAGCCCATGAAACAACCCAGAATCTGCCAAAACTGCGAGTGTTGATGACCAGCACGTAAATGCACCCTGGGGTTCGTCAATGGTGGAAATCACTCCGGGGACCCAAAACGGTGATTAATAGCCCATGTAACGGTGATTAATAGCCCATGAAACAGGCCAGAATCGGCCAAAAGTGCGAGGACTGATGACCGTTACGTAAATGCACCCTAGGGTTCGTCAATTGTGAAAATCACTTCGGGGACCCAAAACGGTGATTAATAGCCCATGAAACAACCCAGAATCTGCCAAAACTGCGAGTGTTGATGACCAGCACGTAAATGCACCCTGGGGTTCGTCAATGGTGGAAATCACTCCGGGGACCCAAAACGGTGATTAATAGCCCATGAAACAGGCCAGAATCGGCCAAAACTACGAGTGTTGATGACCGGCACATAAATGCACCCTGGGGTTCGTCAATGGTGGAAATCACTCCGGGGACCCAAAACGGTGATTAATAGCCCATGTAACGGTGATTAATAGCCCATGAAACAGGCCAGAATCGGCCAAAACTGCGAGTTTTGATGACCGGCACGTAAATGCACCCTATGGTTCGTCAATGGTGGAAATCACTCCGGGGACCCAAAACGGTGATTAATAGCCCATGTAACGGTGATTAATAGCCCATGAAACAGGCCAGAATCGGCCAAAAGTGCGAGGACTGATGACCGTTACGTAAATGCACCCTAGGGTTCGTCAATTGTGAAAATCACTTCGGGGACCCAAAACGGTGATTAATAGCCCATGAAACAACCCAGAATCTGCCAAAACTGCGAGTGTTGATGACCAGCACGTAAATGCACCCTAGGGTTCGTCAATGGTGGAAATCACTCCGGGGACCCAAAACGGTGATTAATAGCCCATGAAACAGGCCAGAATCGGCCAAAACTACGAGTGTTGATGACCGGCACATAAATGCACCCTGGGGTTCGTCAATGGTGGAAATCACTCCGGGGACCCAAAACGGTGATTAATAGCCCATGAAACAGGCCAGAATCGGCCAAAACTACGAGTGTTGATGACCGGCACATAAATGCACCCTGGGGTTCGTCAATGGTGGAAATCACTCCGGGGACCCAAAACGGTGATTAATAGCCCATGAAACAGGCCAGAATCGGCCAAAACTGCGAGTGTTGATGACCAGCACGTAAATGCACCCTGGGGTTCGTCAATGGTGGAAATCACTCCGGGGACCCAAAACGGTGATTAATAGCCCATGAAACAGGCCAGAATCGGCCAAAACTACGAGTGTTGATGACAGGCACATAAATGCACCCTGGGGTTCGTCAATGGTGGAAATCACTCCGGGGACCCAAAACGGTGATTAATAGCCCATGAAACAGGCCAGAATCGGCCAAAACTGCGAGTGTTGATGACCGGCACGTAAATGCACCCTATGGTTCGTCAATGGTGGAAATCACTCCGGGGACCCAAAACGGTGATTAATAGCCCATGTAACGGTGATTAATAGCCCATGAAACAGGCCAGAATCGGCCAAAAGTGCGAGGACTGATGACCGTTACGTAAATGCACCCTAGGGTTCGTCAATTGTGAAAATCACTTCGGGGACCCAAAACGGTGATTAATAGCCCATGAGACAACCCAGAATCTGCCAAAACTGCGAGTGTTGATGACCAGCACGTAAATGCACCCTGGGGTTCGTCAATGGTGGAAATCACTCCGGGGACCCAAAACGGTGATTAATAGCCCATGAAACAGGCCAGAATCGGCCAAAACTACGAGTGTTGATGACCGGCACATAAATGCACCCTGGGGTTCGTCAATGGTGGAAATCACTCCGGGGACCCAAAACGGTGATTAATAGCCCATGAAACAGGCCAGAATCGGCCAAAACTGCGAGTGTTGATGACCGGCACGTAAATGCACCCTATGGTTCGTCAATGGTGGAAATCACTCCGGGGACCCAAAACGGTGATTAATAGCCCATGTAACGGTGATTAATAGCCCATGAAACAGGCCAGAATCGGCCAAAACTGCGAGTGTTGATGACCGGCACGTAAATGCACCCTGGGGTTCGTCAATGGTGGAAATCACTCCGGGGACCCAAAACGGTGATTAATAGCCCATGTAACGGTGATTAATAGCCCATGAAACAGGCCAGAATCGGCCAAAAGTGCGAGGACTGATGACCGTTACGTAAATGCACCCTAGGGTTCGTCAATTGTGAAAATCACTTCGGGGACCCAAAACGGTGATTAATAGCCCATGAAACAACCCAGAATCTGCCAAAACTGCGAGTGTTGATGACCAGCACGTAAATGCACCCTAGGGTTCGTCAATGGTGGAAATCACTCCGGGGACCCAAAACGGTGATTAATAGCCCATGAAACAGGCCAGAATCGGCCAAAACTGCGAGTTTTGATGACCGGCACGTAAATGCACCCTATGGTTCGTCAATGGTGGAAATCACTCCGGGGACCCAAAACGGTGATTAATAGCCCATGTAACGGTGATTAATAGCCCATGAAACAGGCCAGAATCGGCCAAAAGTGCGAGGACTGATGACCGTCACGTAAATGCACCCTGGGGTTCGTCAATTGTGGAAATCACTTCGGGGACCCAAAACGGTGATTAATAGCCCATGAAACAACCCAGAATCTGCCAAAACTGCGAGTGTTGATGACCAGCACGTAAATGCACCCTAGGGTTCGTCAATGGTGGAAATCACTCCGGGGACCCAAAACGGTGATTAATAGCCCATGAAACAGGCCAGAATCGGCCAAAACTACGAGTGTTGATGACCGGCACATAAATGCACCCTGGGGTTCGTCAATGGTGGAAATCACTCCGGGGACCCAAAACGGTGATTAATAGCCCATGAAACAGGCCAGAATCGGCCAAAACTGCGAGTGTTGATGACCGGCACGTAAATGCACCCTATGGTTCGTCAATGGTGGAAATCACTCCGGGGACCCAAAACGGTGATTAATAGCCCATGTAACGGTGATTAATAGCCCATGAAACAGGCCAGAATCGGCCAAAACTGCGAGTGTTGATGACCGGCACGTAAATGCACCCTGGGGTTCGTCAATGGTGGAAATCACTCCGGGGACCCAAAACGGTGATTAATAGCCCATGTAACGGTGATTAATAGCCCATGAAACAGGCCAGAATCGGCCAAAACTGCGAGTGTTGATGACCGGCACGTAAATGCACCCTGGGGTTCGTCAATGGTGGAAATCACTCCGGGGACCCAAAACGGTGATTAATAGCCCATGTAATGGTGATTAATAGCCCATGAAACAGGCCAGAATCGGCCAAAAGTGCGAGGACTGATGACCATTACGTAAATGCACCCTAGGGTTCGTCAATTGTGAAAATCACTTCGGGGACCCAAAACGGTGATTAATAGCCCATGAAACAACCCAGAATCTGCCAAAACTGCGAGTGTTGATGACCAGCACGTAAATGCACCCTGGGGTTCGTCAATGGTGGAAATCACTCCGGGGACCCAAAACGGTGATTAATAGCCCATGTAACGGTGATTAATAGCCCATGAAACAGGCCAGAATCGGCCAAAAGTGCGAGGACTGATGACCGTTACGTAAATGCACCCTAGGGTTCGTCAATTGTGAAAATCACTTCGGGGACCCAAAACGGTGATTAATAGCCCATGAAACAACCCAGAATCTGCCAAAACTGCGAGTGTTGATGACCAGCACGTAAATGCACCCTGGGGTTCGTCAATGGTGGAAATCACTCCGGGGACCCAAAACGGTGATTAATAGCCCATGAAACAGGCCAGAATCGGCCAAAACTACGAGTGTTGATGACCGGCACATAAATGCACCCTGGGGTTCGTCAATGGTGGAAATCACTCCGGGGACCCAAAACGGTGATTAATAGCCCATGAAACAGGCCAGAATCGGCCAAAACTGCGAGTGTTGATGACCGGCACGTAAATGCACCCTATGGTTCGTCAATGGTGGAAATCACTCCGGGGACCCAAAACGGTGATTAATAGCCCATGTAACGGTGATTAATAGCCCATGAAACAGGCCAGAATCGGCCAAAACTGCGAGTGTTGATGACCGGCACGTAAATGCACCCTGGGTTCGTCAATGGTGGAAATCACTCCGGGGACCCAAAACGGTGATTAATAGCCCATGTAACGGTGATTAATAGCCCATGAAACAGGCCAGAATCGGCCGAAACTGCGAGTGTTGATGACCGGCACGTAAATGCACCCTGGGGTTCGTCAATGGTGGAAATCACTCCGGGGACCCAAAACGGTGATTAATAGCCCATGTAACGGTGATTAATAGCCCATGAAACAGGCCAGAATCGGCCAAAAGTGCGAGGACTGATGACCGTTACGTAAATGCACCCTAGGGTTCGTCAATTGTGAAAATCACTTCGGGGACCCAAAACGGTGATTAATAGCCCATGAGACAACCCAGAATCTGCCAAAACTGCGAGTGTTGACGACCAGCACGTAAATGCACCCTGGGGTTCGTCAATGGTGGAAATCACTCCGGGGACCCAAAACGGTGATTAATAGCCCATGAAACAGGCCAGAATCGGCCAAAACTACGAGTGTTGATGACCGGCACATAAATGCACCCTGGGGTTCGTCAATGGTGGAAATCACTCCGGGGACCCAAAACGGTGATTAATAGCCCATGAAACAGGCCAGAATCGGCCAAAACTGCGAGTGTTGATGACCGGCACGTAAATGCACCCTATGGTTCGTCAATGGTGGAAATCACTCCGGGGACCCAAAACGGTGATTAATAGCCCATGTAACGGTGATTAATAGCCCATGAAACAGGCCAGAATCGGCCAAAACTGCGAGTGTTGATGACCGGCACGTAAATGCACCCTGGGGTTCGTCAATGGTGGAAATCACTCCGGGGACCCAAAACGGTGATTAATAGCCCATGTAACGGTGATTAATAGCCCATGAAACAGGCCAGAATCGGCCAAAAGTGCGAGGACTGATGACCGTTACGTAAATGCACCCTAGGGTTCGTCAATTGTGAAAATCACTTCGGGGACCCAAAACGGTGATTAATAGCCCATGAGACAACCCAGAATCTGCCAAAACTGCGAGTGTTGATGACCAGCACGTAAATGCACCCTGGGGTTCGTCAATGGTGGAAATCACTCCGGGGACCCAAAACGGTGATTAATAGCCCATGAAACAGGCCAGAATCGGCCAAAACTACGAGTGTTGATGACCGGCACATAAATGCACCCTGGGGTTCGTCAATGGTGGAAATCACTCCGGGGACCCAAAACGGTGATTAATAGCCCATGAAACAGGCCAGAATCGGCCAAAACTGCGAGTGTTGATGACCGGCACGTAAATGCACCCTATGGTTCGTCAATGGTGGAAATCACTCCGGGGACCCAAAACGGTGATTAATAGCCCATGTAACGGTGATTAATAGCCCATGAAACAGGCCAGAATCGGCCAAAACTGCGAGTGTTGATGACCGGCACGTAAATGCACCCTGGGGTTCGTCAATGGTGGAAATCACTCCGGGGACCCAAAACGGTGATTAATAGCCCATGTAACGGTGATTAATAGCCCATGAAACAGGCCAGAATCGGCCAAAAGTGCGAGGACTGATGACCGTTACGTAAATGCATCCTAGGGTTCGTCAATTGTGAAAATCACTTCGGGGACCCAAAACGGTGATTAATAGCCCATGAAACAACCCAGAATCTGCCAAAACTGCGAGTGTTGATGACCAGCACGTAAATGCACCCTAGGGTTCGTCAATGGTGGAAATCACTCCGGGGACCCAAAACGGTGATTAATAGCCCATGAAACAGGCCAGAATCGGCCAAAACTGCGAGTTTTGATGACCGGCACGTAAATGCACCCTATGGTTCGTCAATGGTGGAAATCACTCCGGGGACCCAAAACGGTGATTAATAGCCCATGTAACGGTGATTAATAGCCCATGAAACAGGCCAGAATCGGCCAAAAGTGCGAGGACTGATGACCGTCACGTAAATGCACCCTGGGGTTCGTCAATTGTGGAAATCACTTCGGGGACCCAAAACGGTGATTAATAGCCCATGAAACAACCCAGAATCTGCCAAAACTGCGAGTGTTGATGACCAGCACGTAAATGCATCCTAGGGTTCGTCAATGGTGGAAATCACTCCGGGGACCCAAAACGGTGATTAATAGCCCATGAAACAGGCCAGAATCGGCCAAAACTACGAGTGTTGATGACCGGCACATAAATGCACCCTGGGGTTCGTCAATGGTGGAAATCACTCCGGGGACCCAAAACGGTGATTAATAGCCCATGAAACAGGCCAGAATCGGCCAAAACTGCGAGTGTTGATGACCGGCACGTAAATGCACCCTATGGTTCGTCAATGGTGGAAATCACTCCGGGGACCCAAAACGGTGATTAATAGCCCATGTAACGGTGATTAATAGCCCATGAAACAGGCCAGAATCGGCCAAAACTGCGAGTGTTGATGACCGGCACGTAAATGCACCCTGGGGTTCGTCAATGGTGGAAATCACTCCGGGGACCCAAAACGGTGATTAATAGCCCATGTAACGGTGATTAATAGCCCATGAAACAGGCCAGAATCGGCCAAAAGTGCGAGGACTGATAACCGTTACGTAAATGCACCCTAGGGTTCGTCAATTGTGAAAATCACTTCGGGGACCCAAAACGGTGATTAATAGCCCATGAAACAACCCAGAATCTGCCAAAACTGCGAGTGTTGATGACCAGCACGTAAATGCACCCTAGGGTTCGTCAATGGTGGAAATCACTCCGGGGACCCAAAACGGTGATTAATAGCCCATGAAACAGGCCAGAATCGGCCAAAACTGCGAGTTTTGATGACCGGCACGTAAATGCACCCTATGGTTCGTCAATGGTGGAAATCACTCCGGGGACCCAAAACGGTGATTAATAGCCCATGTAACGGTGATTAATAGCCCATGAAACAGGCCAGAATCGGCCAAAAGTGCGAGGACTGATGACCGTTACGTAAATGCACCCTAGGGTTCGTCAATTGTGAAAATCACTTCGGGGACCCAAAACGGTGATTAATAGCCCATGAAACAACCCAGAATCTGCCAAAACTGCGAGTGTTGATGACCAGCACGTAAATGCACCCTAGGGTTCGTCAATGGTGGAAATCACTCCGGGGACCCAAAACGGTGATTAATAGCCCATGAAACAGGCCAGAATCGGCCAAAACTGCGAGTTTTGATGACCGGCACGTAAATTCACCCTATGGTTCGTCAATGGTGGAAATCACTCCGGGGACCCAAAACGGTGATTAATAGCCCATGTAACGGTGATTAATAGCCCATGAAACAGGCCAGAATCGGCCAAAAGTGCGAGGACTGATGACCGTCACGTAAATGCACCCTGGGGTTCGTCAATTGTGTAAATCACTTCGGGGACCCAAAACGGTGATTAATAGCCCATGAAACAGCCCAGAATCGGCCAAAACTATGAGTGTTGATGACCGGCTCGTAAATACACCCTGGGGTTCGTCAATGGTGGAAATCACTCCGGGGACCCAAAACGGTGATTAATAGCCCATGAAACAGGCCAGAATCGGCAAAAACTGCGAGTGTTGATAACCGACACGTAAATGCACCCTAGGGTTCGTCAATGGTGGAAATCACTCCGGGGACCCAAAACGGTGATTAATAGCCCATGAAACAGGCCAGAATCGGCCAAAACTGCGAGTGTTGATGACCGGCACGTAAATGCACCCTTGGGTTCGTCAATTGTGGAAATCACTCCAGGGACCCAAAACGGTGATTAATAGCCCATGAAACAACCCAGAATCTGCCAAAACTGCGAGTGTTGATGACCAGCACGTAAATGCACCCTGGGGTTCGTCAATGGTGGAAATCACTCCGGGGACCCAAAACGGTGATTAATAGCCCATCAAACAGGCCAGAATCGGCCAAAACTGCGAGTGTTGATGACCGGCACATAAATGCACCCTGGGGTTCGTCAATGGTGGAAATCACTCCGGGGACCCAAAACGGTGATTAATAGCCCATGAAACAGGCCAGAATCGGCCAAAACTGCAAGTGTTGATAACCGGCACGTAAATGCACCCTGGGGTTCGTCAATGGTGGAAATCACTCCGGGGACCCAAAACGGTGATTAATAGCCCATGAAACAGGCCAGAATCGGCCAAAACTGCAAGTGTTGATGACCGGCACGTAAATGCACCCTGGGGTTCGCCAATGGTGGAAATCACTCCGGGGACCCAAAACGGTGATTAATAGCCCATGAAACAACCCAGAATCTGCCAAAACTGCGAGTGTTGATAACCGGCACGTAAATGCACCCTGGGTTCTTCAATGATGGAAATCACTCTGGGATCCAAAACGATGATTAATAGCCCATGTAACTGTGATTAATAGCCCATGAAACATGCCAGAATCGGCCAAAATTGCGAGTTTTGATGACCGGCACGTAAATGCACCCTGGGGTTCGTCAATGGTGGAAATCACTCCGGGGACCCAAAACGGTGATTAATAGCCCATGAAACAGCCCAGAATCGGCCAAAACTGTGAGTGTTGATGACCGGCACGTAAATGCACCCTGGGGTTCGTCAATGGTGGAAATCACTCCGGGGACCCAAAACGGTGATTAATAGCCCATGTAACGGTGATTAATAGCCCATGAAACAGGCCAGAATCGGCCAAAAGTGCGAGGACTGATGACCGTCACGTAAATGCACCCTGGGGTTCATCAATTGTGAAAATCACTCCGGGGACCCAAAACGGCGATTAATAGCCCATGAAACAATCCAGAATCGGCCAAAACTGCGAGTGTTGATGACCGGCACGTAAATGCACCCTGGGTTCGACAATGGTGGAAATCACTCCGGGGACCCAAAACGGTGATTAATAGCCCATGTAACGGTGATTAATAGCCCATGAAACAGGCCAGAATCGGCCAAAAGTGCGAGGACTGATGACCGTTACGTAAATGCACCCTAGGGTTCGTCAATTGTGAAAATCACTTCGGGGACCCAAAACGGTGATTAATAGCCCATGAGACAACCCAGAATCTGCCAAAACTGCGAGTGTTGATGACCAGCACGTAAATGCACCCTGGGGTTCGTCAATGGTGGAAATCACTCCGGGGACCCAAAACGGTGATTAATAGCCCATGAAACAGGCCAGAATCGGCCAAAACTACGAGTGTTGATGACCGGCACATAAATGCACCCTGGGGTTCGTCAATGGTGGAAATCACTCCGGGGACCCAAAACGGTGATTAATAGCCCATGAAACAGGCCAGAATCGGCCAAAACTGCGAGTGTTGATGACCGGCACGTAAATGCACCCTATGGTTCGTCAATGGTGGAAATCACGCCGGGGACCCAAAACGGTGATTAATAGCCCATGTAACGGTGATTAATAGCCCATGAAACAGGCCAGAATCGGCCAAAACTGCGAGTGTTGATGACCGGCACGTAAATGCACCCTGGGGTTCGTCAATGGTGGAAATCACTCCGGGGACCCAAAACGGTGATTAATAGCCCATGTAACGGGGATTAATAGCCCATGAAACAGGCCAGAATCGGCCAAAAGTGCGAGGACTGATGACCGTTACGTAAATGCACCCTAGGGTTCGTCAATTGTGAAAATCACTTCGGGGACCCAAAACGGTGATTAATAGCCCATGAAACAACCCAGAATCTGCCAAAACTGCGAGTGTTGATGACCAGCACGTAAATGCACCCTAGGGTTCGTCAATGGTGGAAATCACTCCGGGGACCCAAAACGGTGATTAATAGCCCATGAAACAGGCCAGAATCGGCCAAAACTGCGAGTTTTGATGACCGGCACGTAAATGCACCCTATGGTTCGTCAATGGTGGAAATCACTCCGGGGACCCAAAACGGTGATTAATAGCCCATGTAACGGTGATTAATAGCCCATGAAACAGGCCAGAATCGGCCAAAAGTGCGAGGACTGATGACCGTCACGTAAATGCACCCTGGGGTTCGTCAATTGTGGAAATCACTTCGGGGACCCAAAACGGTGATTAATAGCCCATGAAACAACCCAGAATCTGCCAAAACTGCGAGTGTTGATGACCAGCACGTAAATGCACCCTGGGGTTCGTCAATGGTGGAAATCACTCCGGGGACCCAAAACGGTGATTAATAGCCCATGAAACAGGCCAGAATCGGCCAAAACTACGAGTGTTGATGACCGGCACATAAATGCACCCTGGGGTTCGTCAATGGTGGAAATCACTCCGGGGACCCAAAACGGTGATTAATAGCCCATGAAACAGGCCAGAATCGGCCAAAACTACGAGTGTTGATGACCGGCACGTAAATGCACCCTATGGTTCGTCAATGGTGGAAATCACGCCGGGGACCCAAAACGGTGATTAATAGCCCATGTAACGGTGATTAATAGCCCATGAAACAGGCCAGAATCGGCCAAAACTGCGAGTGTTGATGACCGGCACGTAAATGCACCCTGGGGTTCGTCAATGGTGGAAATCACTCCGGGGACCCAAAACGGTGATTAATAGCCCATGTAACGGTGATTAATAGCCCATGAAACAGGCCAGAATCGGCCAAAAGTGCGAGGACTGATGACCGTTACGTAAATGCACCCTAGGGTTCGTCAATTGTGAAAATCACTTCGGGGACCCAAAACGGTGATTAATAGCCCATGAAACAACCCAGAATCTGCCAAAACTGCGAGTGTTGATGACCAGCACGTAAATGCACCCTAGGGTTCGTCAATGGTGGAAATCACTCCGGGGACCCAAAACGGTGATTAATAGCCCATGAAACAGGCCAGAATCGGCCAAAACTGCGAGTTTTGATGACCGGCACGTAAATGCACCCTATGGTTCGTCAATGGTGGAAATCACTCCGGGGACCCAAAACGGTGATTAATAGCCCATGTAACGGTGATTAATAGCCCATGAAACAGGCCAGAATCGGCCAAAAGTGCGAGGACTGATGACCGTCACGTAAATGCACCCTGGGGTTCGTCAATTGTGGAAATCACTTCGGGGACCCAAAACGGTGATTAATAGCCCATGAAACAACCCAGAATCTGCCAAAACTGCGAGTGTTGATGACCAGCACGTAAATGCACCCTGGGGTTCGTCAATGGTGGAAATCACTCCGGGGACCCAAAACGGTGATTAATAGCCCATGAAACAGGCCAGAATCGGCCAAAACTACGAGTGTTGATGACCGGCACATAAATGCACCCTGGGGTTCGTCAATGGTGGAAATCACTCCGGGGACCCAAAACGGTGATTAATAGCCCATGAAACAGGCCAGAATCGGCCAAAACTGCGAGTGTTGATGACCGGCACGTAAATGCACCCTATGGTTCGTCAATGGTGGAAATCACTCCGGGGACCCAAAACGGTGATTAATAGCCCATGTAACGGTGATTAATAGCCCATGAAACAGGCCAGAATCGGCCAAAACTGCGAGTGTTGATGACCGGCACGTAAATGCACCCTGGGGTTCGTCAATGGTGGAAATCACTCCGGGGACCCAAAACGGTGATTAATAGCCCATGTAACGGTGATTAATAGCCCATGAAACAGGCCAGAATCGGCCAAAACTGCGAGTGTTGATGACCGGCACGTAAATGCACCCTGGGGTTCGTCAATGGTGGAAATCACTCCGGGGACCCAAAACGGTGATTAATAGCCCATGTAATGGTGATTAATAGCCCATGAAACAGGCCAGAATCGGCCAAAAGTGCGAGGACTGATGACCATTACGTAAATGCACCCTAGGGTTCGTCAATTGTGAAAATCACTTCGGGGACCCAAAACGGTGATTAATAGCCCATGAAACAACCCAGAATCTGCCAAAACTGCGAGTGTTGATGACCAGCACGTAAATGCACCCTGGGGTTCGTCAATGGTGGAAATCACTCCGGGGACCCAAAACGGTGATTAATAGCCCATGTAACGGTGATTAATAGCCCATGAAACAGGCCAGAATCGGCCAAAAGTGCGAGGACTGATGACCGTTACGTAAATGCACCCTAGGGTTCGTCAATTGTGAAAATCACTTCGGGGACCCAAAACGGTGATTAATAGCCCATGAAACAACCCAGAATCTGCCAAAACTGCGAGTGTTGATGACCAGCACGTAAATGCACCCTGGGGTTCGTCAATGGTGGAAATCACTCCGGGGACCCAAAACGGTGATTAATAGCCCATGAAACAGGCCAGAATCGGCCAAAACTACGAGTGTTGATGACCGGCACATAAATGCACCCTGGGGTTCGTCAATGGTGGAAATCACTCCGGGGACCCAAAACGGTGATTAATAGCCCATGAAACAGGCCAGAATCGGCCAAAACTGCGAGTGTTGATGACCGGCACGTAAATGCACCCTGGGGTTCGTCAATGGTGGAAATCACTCCGGGGACCCAAAACGGTGATTAATAACCCATGTAACGGTGATTAATAGCCCATGAAACAGGCCAGAATCGGCCAAAACTGCGAGTGTTGATGACCGGCACGTAAATGCACCCTGGGGTTCGTCAATGGTGGAAATCACTCCGGGGACCCAAAACGGTGATTAATAGCCCATGTAACGGTGATTAATAGCCCATGAAACAGGCCAGAATCGGCCAAAAGTGCGAGGACTGATGACCGTCACGTAAATGCACCCTGGGGTTCGTCAATGGTGGAAATCACTCCGGGGACCCAAAACGGTGATTAATAGCCCATGAAACAGGCCAGAATCGGCCAAAACTGCGAGTGTTGATGACCGGCACGTAAATGCACCCTGGGGTTCGTCAATGGTGGAAATCACTCCGGGGACCCAAAACGGTGATTAATAGCCCATGTAACGGTGATTAATAGCCCATGAAACAGGCCAGAATCGGCCAAAAGTGCGAGGACTGATGACCGTTACGTAAATGCACCCTAGGGTTCGTCAATGGTGGAAATCACTCCGGGGACCCAAAACGGTGATTAATAGCCCATGAAACAGGCCAGAATCGGCCAAAACTGCGAGTGTTGATGACCGGCACGTAAATGCACCCTATGGTTCGTCAATGGTGGAAATCACTCCGGGGACCCAAAACGGTGATTAATAGCCCATGTAACGGTGATTAATACCCATGAAACAGGCCAGAATCGGCCAAAAGTGCGAGGACTGATGACCGTTACGTAAATGCACCCTAGGGTTCGTCAATTGTGAAAATCACTTCGGGGACCCAAAACGGTGATTAATAGCCCATGAAACAACCCAGAATCTGCCAAAACTGCGAGTGTTGATGACCAGCACGTAAATGCACCCTGGGGTTCGTCAATGGTGGAAATCACTCCGGGGACCCAAAACGGTGATTAATAGCCCATGAAACAGGCCAGAATCGGCCAAAACTACGAGTGTTGATGACCGGCACATAAATGCACCCTGGGGTTCGTCAATGGTGGAAATCACTCCGGGGACCCAAAACGGTGATTAATAGCCCATGAAACAGGCCAGAATCGGCCAAAACTGCGAGTGTTGATGACCGGCACGTAAATGCACCCTGGGGTTCGTCAATGGTGGAAATCACTCCGGGGACCCAAAACGGTGATTAATAACCCATGTAACGGTGATTAATAGCCCATGAAACAGGCCAGAATCGGCCAAAACTGCGAGTGTTGATGACCGGCACGTAAATGCACCCTGGGGTTCGTCAATGGTGGAAATCACTCCGGGGACCCAAAACGGTGATTAATAGCCCATGTAACGGTGATTAATAGCCCATGAAACAGGCCAGAATCGGCCAAAAGTGCGAGGACTGATGACCGTCACGTAAATGCACCCTGGGGTTCGTCAATGGTGGAAATCACTCCGGGGACCCAAAACGGTGATTAATAGCCCATGAAACAGGCCAGAATCGGCCAAAACTGCGAGTGTTGATGACCGGCACGTAAATGCACCCTGGGGTTCGTCAATGGTGGAAATCACTCCGGGGACCCAAAACGGTGATTAATAGCCCATGTAATGGTGATTAATAGCCCATGAAACAGGCCAGAATCGGCCAAAACTGCGAGTGTTGATGACCGGCACGTAAATGCACCCTATGGTTCGTCAATGGTGGAAATCACTCCGGGGACCCAAAACGGTGATTAATAGCCCATGTAACGGTGATTAATACCCATGAAACAGGCCAGAATCGGCCAAAGGTGCGAGGACTGATGACCGTTACGTAAATGCACCCTAGGGTTCGTCAATTGTGAAAATCACTTCGGGGACCCAAAACGGTGATTAATAGCCCTTGAAACAACCCAGAATCTGCCAAAACTGCGAGTGTTGATGACAAGCACGTAAATGCACCCTGGGGTTCGTCAATGGTGGAAATCACTCCGGGGACCCAAAACGGTGATTAATAGCCCATAAAACAGGCCAGAATCGGCCAAAACTGCGAGTGTTGATGAACGGCACGTAAATGCACCCTGGGGTTCGTCAATGGAGGAAATCACTCTGGGGACCCAAAACGGTGATTAATAGACCATGAAACAGGCCAGAATCGGCCAAAACTGCGAGTGTTGATGACCAGCACGTAAATGCACCCTGGGGTTCGTCAATGGTGGAAATCACTCCGGGGACCCAAAACGGTGATTAATAGCCCATGAAACAGGCCAGAATCGGCCAAAACTACGAGTGTTGATGACCGGCACATAAATGCACCCTGGGGTTCGTCAATGGTGGAAATCACTCCGGGGACCCAAAACGGTGATTAATAGCCCATGAAACAGGCCAGAATCGGCCAAAACTGCGAGTGTTGATGATCGGCACGTAAATGCACCCTATGGTTCGTCAATGGTGGAAATCACGCCGGGGACCCAAAACGGTGATTAATAGCCCATGTAACGGTGATTAATAGCCCATGAAACAGGCCAGAATCGGCCAAAACTGCGAGTGTTGATGACCGGCACGTAAATGCACCCTGGGGTTCGTCAATGGTGGAAATCACTCCGGGGACCCAAAACGGTGATTAATAGCCCATGTAACGGTGATTAATAGCCCATGAAACAGGCCAGAATCGGCCAAAAGTGCGAGGACTGATGACCGTTACGTAAATGCACCCTAGGGTTCGTCAATTGTGAAAATCACTTCGGGGACCCAAAACGGTGATTAATAGCCCATGAGACAACCCAGAATCTGCCAAAACTGCGAGTGTTGATGACCAGCACGTAAATGCACCCTGGGGTTCGTCAATGGTGGAAATCACTCCGGGGACCCAAAACGGTGATTAATAGCCCATGTAACGGTGATTAATAGCCCATGAAACAGGCCAGAATCGGCCAAAAGTGCGAGGACTGATGACCGTTACGTAAATGCACCCTAGGGTTCGTCAATTGTGAAAATCACTTCGGGGACCCAAAACGGTGATTAATAGCCCATGAAACAACCCAGAATCTGCCAAAACTGCGAGTGTTGATGACCAGCACGTAAATGCACCCTGGGGTTCGTCAATGGTGGAAATCACTCCGGGGACCCAAAACGGTGATTAATAGCCCATGAAACAGGCCAGAATCGGCCAAAACTACGAGTGTTGATGACCGGCACATAAATGCACCCTGGGGTTCGTCAATGGTGGAAATCACTCCGGGGACCCAAAACGGTGATTAATAGCCCATGAAACAGGCCAGAATCGGCCAAAACTGCGAGTGTTGATGACCGGCACGTAAATGCACCCTGGGGTTCGTCAATGGTGGAAATCACTCCGGGGACCCAAAACGGTGATTAATAACCCATGTAACGGTGATTAATAGCCCATGAAACAGGCCAGAATCGGCCAAAACTGCGAGTGTTGATGACCGGCACGTAAATGCACCCTGGGGTTCGTCAATGGTGGAAATCACTCCGGGGACCCAAAACGGTGATTAATAGCCCATGTAACGGTGATTAATAGCCCATGAAACAGGCCAGAATCGGCCAAAAGTGCGAGGACTGATGACCGTCACGTAAATGCACCCTGGGGTTCGTCAATGGTGGAAATCACTCCGGGGACCCAAAACGGTGATTAATAGCCCATGAAACAGGCCAGAATCGGCCAAAACTGCGAGTGTTGATGACCGGCACGTAAATGCACCCTGGGGTTCGTCAATGGTGGAAATCACTCCGGGGACCCAAAACGGTGATTAATAGCCCATGTAACGGTGATTAATAGCCCATGAAACAGGCCAGAATCGGCCAAAAGTGCGAGGACTGATGACCGTTACGTAAATGCACCCTAGGGTTCGTCAATGGTGGAAATCACTCCGGGGACCCAAAACGGTGATTAATAGCCCATGAAACAGGCCAGAATCGGCCAAAACTGCGAGTGTTGATGACCGGCACGTAAATGCACCCTATGGTTCGTCAATGGTGGAAATCACTCCGGGGACCCAAAACGGTGATTAATAGCCCATGTAACGGTGATTAATACCCATGAAACAGGCCAGAATCGGCCAAAAGTGCGAGGACTGATGACCGTTACGTAAATGCACCCTAGGGTTCGTCAATTGTGAAAATCACTTCGGGGACCCAAAACGGTGATTAATAGCCCATGAAACAACCCAGAATCTGCCAAAACTGCGAGTGTTGATGACCAGCACGTAAATGCACCCTGGGGTTCGTCAATGGTGGAAATCACTCCGGGGACCCAAAACGGTGATTAATAGCCCATGAAACAGGCCAGAATCGGCCAAAACTACGAGTGTTGATGACCGGCACATAAATGCACCCTGGGGTTCGTCAATGGTGGAAATCACTCCGGGGACCCAAAACGGTGATTAATAGCCCATGAAACAGGCCAGAATCGGCCAAAACTGCGAGTGTTGATGACCGGCACGTAAATGCACCCTGGGGTTCGTCAATGGTGGAAATCACTCCGGGGACCCAAAACGGTGATTAATAACCCATGTAACGGTGATTAATAGCCCATGAAACAGGCCAGAATCGGCCAAAACTGCGAGTGTTGATGACCGGCACGTAAATGCACCCTGGGGTTCGTCAATGGTGGAAATCACTCCGGGGACCCAAAACGGTGATTAATAGCCCATGTAACGGTGATTAATAGCCCATGAAACAGGCCAGAATCGGCCAAAAGTGCGAGGACTGATGACCGTCACGTAAATGCACCCTGGGGTTCGTCAATGGTGGAAATCACTCCGGGGACCCAAAACGGTGATTAATAGCCCATGAAACAGGCCAGAATCGGCCAAAACTGCGAGTGTTGATGACCGGCACGTAAATGCACCCTGGGGTTCGTCAATGGTGGAAATCACTCCGGGGACCCAAAACGGTGATTAATAGCCCATGTAATGGTGATTAATAGCCCATGAAACAGGCCAGAATCGGCCAAAACTGCGAGTGTTGATGACCGGCACGTAAATGCACCCTATGGTTCGTCAATGGTGGAAATCACTCCGGGGACCCAAAACGGTGATTAATAGCCCATGTAACGGTGATTAATACCCATGAAACAGGCCAGAATCGGCCAAAGGTGCGAGGACTGATGACCGTTACGTAAATGCACCCTAGGGTTCGTCAATTGTGAAAATCACTTCGGGGACCCAAAACGGTGATTAATAGCCCTTGAAACAACCCAGAATCTGCCAAAACTGCGAGTGTTGATGACAAGCACGTAAATGCACCCTGGGGTTCGTCAATGGTGGAAATCACTCCGGGGACCCAAAACGGTGATTAATAGCCCATAAAACAGGCCAGAATCGGCCAAAACTGCGAGTGTTGATGAACGGCACGTAAATGCACCCTGGGGTTCGTCAATGGAGGAAATCACTCTGGGGACCCAAAACGGTGATTAATAGACCATGAAACAGGCCAGAATCGGCCAAAACTGCGAGTGTTGATGACCAGCACGTAAATGCACCCTGGGGTTCGTCAATGGTGGAAATCACTCCGGGGACCCAAAACGGTGATTAATAGCCCATGAAACAGGCCAGAATCGGCCAAAACTACGAGTGTTGATGACCGGCACATAAATGCACCCTGGGGTTCGTCAATGGTGGAAATCACTCCGGGGACCCAAAACGGTGATTAATAGCCCATGAAACAGGCCAGAATCGGCCAAAACTGCGAGTGTTGATGACCGGCACGTAAATGCACCCTATGGTTCGTCAATGGTGGAAATCACGCCGGGGACCCAAAACGGTGATTAATAGCCCATGTAACGGTGATTAATAGCCCATGAAACAGGCCAGAATCGGCCAAAACTGCGAGTGTTGATGACCGGCACGTAAATGCACCCTGGGGTTCGTCAATGGTGGAAATCACTCCGGGGACCCAAAACGGTGATTAATAGCCCATGTAATGGTGATTAATAGCCCATGAAACAGGCCAGAATCGGCCAAAAGTGCGAGGACTGATGACCATTACGTAAATGCACCCTAGGGTTCGTCAATTGTGAAAATCACTTCGGGGACCCAAAACGGTGATTAATAGCCCATGAAACAACCCAGAATCTGCCAAAACTGCGAGTGTTGATGACCAGCACGTAAATGCACCCTGGGGTTCGTCAATGGTGGAAATCACTCCGGGGACCCAAAACGGTGATTAATAGCCCATGTAACGGTGATTAATAGCCCATGAAACAGGCCAGAATCGGCCAAAAGTGCGAGGACTGATGACCGTTACGTAAATGCACCCTAGGGTTCGTCAATTGTGAAAATCACTTCGGGGACCCAAAACGGTGATTAATAGCCCATGAAACAACCCAGAATCTGCCAAAACTGCGAGTGTTGATGACCAGCACGTAAATGCACCCTGGGGTTCGTCAATGGTGGAAATCACTCCGGGGACCCAAAACGGTGATTAATAGCCCATGAAACAGGCCAGAATCGGCCAAAACTGCGAGTGTTGATGAACGGCACGTAAATGCACCCTGGGGTTCGTCAATGGAGGAAATCACTCTGGGGACCCAAAACGGTGATTAATAGACCATGAAACAGGCCAGAATCGGCCAAAACTGCGAGTGTTGATGACCAGCACGTAAATGCACCCTGGGGTTCGTCAATGGTGGAAATCACTCCGGGGACCCAAAACGGTGATTAATAGCCCATGAAACAGGCCAGAATCGGCCAAAACTACGAGTGTTGATGACCGGCACATAAATGCACCCTGGGGTTCGTCAATGGTGGAAATCACTCCGGGGACCCAAAACGGTGATTAATAACCCATGTAACGGTGATTAATAGCCCATGAAACAGGCCAGAATCGGCCAAAACTGCGAGTGTTGATGACCGGCACGTAAATGCACCCTGGGGTTCGTCAATGGTGGAAATCACTCCGGGGACCCAAAACGGTGATTAATAGCCCATGTAACGGTGATTAATAGCCCATGAAACAGGCCAGAATCGGCCAAAAGTGCGAGGACTGATGACCGTCACGTAAATGCACCCTGGGGTTCGTCAATGGTGGAAATCACTCCGGGGACCCAAAACGGTGATTAATAGCCCATGAAACAGGCCAGAATCGGCCAAAACTGCGAGTGTTGATGACCGGCACGTAAATGCACCCTGGGGTTCGTCAATGGTGGAAATCACTCCGGGGACCCAAAACGGTGATTAATAGCCCATGTAATGGTGATTAATAGCCCATGAAACAGGCCAGAATCGGCCAAAACTGCGAGTGTTGATGACCGGCACGTAAATGCACCCTATGGTTCGTCAATGGTGGAAATCACTCCGGGGACCCAAAACGGTGATTAATAGCCCATGTAACGGTGATTAATACCCATGAAACAGGCCAGAATCGGCCAAAGGTGCGAGGACTGATGACCGTTACGTAAATGCACCCTAGGGTTCGTCAATTGTGAAAATCACTTCGGGGACCCAAAACGGTGATTAATAGCCCTTGAAACAACCCAGAATCTGCCAAAACTGCGAGTGTTGATGACAAGCACGTAAATGCACCCTGGGGTTCGTCAATGGTGGAAATCACTCCGGGGACCCAAAACGGTGATTAATAGCCCATAAAACAGGCCAGAATCGGCCAAAACTGCGAGTGTTGATGAACGGCACGTAAATGCACCCTGGGGTTCGTCAATGGAGGAAATCACTCTGGGGACCCAAAACGGTGATTAATAGACCATGAAACAGGCCAGAATCGGCCAAAACTGCGAGTGTTGATGACCAGCACGTAAATGCACCCTGGGGTTCGTCAATGGTGGAAATCACTCCGGGGACCCAAAACGGTGATTAATAGCCCATGAAACAGGCCAGAATCGGCCAAAACTACGAGTGTTGATGACCGGCACATAAATGCACCCTGGGGTTCGTCAATGGTGGAAATCACTCCGGGGACCCAAAACGGTGATTAATAGCCCATGAAACAGGCCAGAATCGGCCAAAACTGCGAGTGTTGATGACCGGCACGTAAATGCACCCTATGGTTCGTCAATGGTGGAAATCACGCCGGGGACCCAAAACGGTGATTAATAGCCCATGTAACGGTGATTAATAGCCCATGAAACAGGCCAGAATCGGCCAAAACTGCGAGTGTTGATGACCGGCACGTAAATGCACCCTGGGGTTCGTCAATGGTGGAAATCACTCCGGGGACCCAAAACGGTGATTAATAGCCCATGTAATGGTGATTAATAGCCCATGAAACAGGCCAGAATCGGCCAAAAGTGCGAGGACTGATGACCATTACGTAAATGCACCCTAGGGTTCGTCAATTGTGAAAATCACTTCGGGGACCCAAAACGGTGATTAATAGCCCATGAAACAACCCAGAATCTGCCAAAACTGCGAGTGTTGATGACCAGCACGTAAATGCACCCTGGGGTTCGTCAATGGTGGAAATCACTCCGGGGACCCAAAACGGTGATTAATAGCCCATGTAACGGTGATTAATAGCCCATGAAACAGGCCAGAATCGGCCAAAAGTGCGAGGACTGATGACCGTTACGTAAATGCACCCTAGGGTTCGTCAATTGTGAAAATCACTTCGGGGACCCAAAACGGTGATTAATAGCCCATGAAACAACCCAGAATCTGCCAAAACTGCGAGTGTTGATGACCAGCACGTAAATGCACCCTGGGGTTCGTCAATGGTGGAAATCACTCCGGGGACCCAAAACGGTGATTAATAGCCCATGAAACAGGCCAGAATCGGCCAAAACTACGAGTGTTGATGACCGGCACATAAATGCACCCTGGGGTTCGTCAATGGTGGAAATCACTCCGGGGACCCAAAACGGTGATTAATAGCCCATGAAACAGGCCAGAATCGGCCAAAACTGCGAGTGTTGATGACCGGCACGTAAATGCACCCTGGGGTTCGTCAATGGTGGAAATCACTCCGGGGACCCAAAACGGTGATTAATAGCCCATGTAATGGTGATTAATAGCCCATGAAACAGGCCAGAATCGGCCAAAAGTGCGAGGACTGATGACCATTACGTAAATGCACCCTAGGGTTCGTCAATTGTGAAAATCACTTCGGGGACCCAAAACGGTGATTAATAGCCCATGAGACAACCCAGAATCTGCCAAAACTGCGAGTGTTGATGACCAGCACGTAAATGCACCCTGGGGTTCGTCAATGGTGGAAATCACTCCGGGGACCCAAAACGGTGATTAATAGCCCATGTAACGGTGATTAATAGCCCATGAAACAGGCCAGAATCGGCCAAAAGTGCGAGGACTGATGACCGTTACGTAAATGCACCCTAGGGTTCGTCAATTGTGAAAATCACTTCGGGGACCCAAAACGGTGATTAATAGCCCATGAAACAACCCAGAATCTGCCAAAACTGCGAGTGTTGATGACCAGCACGTAAATGCACCCTGGGGTTCGTCAATGGTGGAAATCACTCCGGGGACCCAAAACGGTGATTAATAGCCCATGAAACAGGCCAGAATCGGCCAAAACTACGAGTGTTGATGACCGGCACATAAATGCACCCTGGGGTTCGTCAATGGTGGAAATCACTCCGGGGACCCAAAACGGTGATTAATAGCCCATGAAACAGGCCAGAATCGGCCAAAACTGCGAGTGTTGATGACCGGCACGTAAATGCACCCTGGGGTTCGTCAATGGTGGAAATCACTCCGGGGACCCAAAACGGTGATTAATAACCCATGTAACGGTGATTAATAGCCCATGAAACAGGCCAGAATCGGCCAAAACTGCGAGTGTTGATGACCGGCACGTAAATGCACCCTGGGGTTCGTCAATGGTGGAAATCACTCCGGGGACCCAAAACGGTGATTAATAGCCCATGTAACGGTGATTAATAGCCCATGAAACAGGCCAGAATCGGCCAAAAGTGCGAGGACTGATGACCGTCACGTAAATGCACCCTGGGGTTCGTCAATGGTGGAAATCACTCCGGGGACCCAAAACGGTGATTAATAGCCCATGAAACAGGCCAGAATCGGCCAAAACTGCGAGTGTTGATGACCGGCACGTAAATGCACCCTGGGGTTCGTCAATGGTGGAAATCACTCCGGGGACCCAAAACGGTGATTAATAGCCCATGTAACGGTGATTAATAGCCCATGAAACAGGCCAGAATCGGCCAAAAGTGCGAGGACTGATGACCGTTACGTAAATGCACCCTAGGGTTCGTCAATGGTGGAAATCACTCCGGGGACCCAAAACGGTGATTAATAGCCCATGAAACAGGCCAGAATCGGCCAAAACTGCGAGTGTTGATGACCGGCACGTAAATGCACCCTATGGTTCGTCAATGGTGGAAATCACTCCGGGGACCCAAAACGGTGATTAATAGCCCATGTAACGGTGATTAATACCCATGAAACAGGCCAGAATCGGCCAAAAGTGCGAGGACTGATGACCGTTACGTAAATGCACCCTAGGGTTCGTCAATTGTGAAAATCACTTCGGGGACCCAAAACGGTGATTAATAGCCCATGAAACAACCCAGAATCTGCCAAAACTGCGAGTGTTGATGACCAGCACGTAAATGCACCCTGGGGTTCGTCAATGGTGGAAATCACTCCGGGGACCCAAAACGGTGATTAATAGCCCATGAAACAGGCCAGAATCGGCCAAAACTACGAGTGTTGATGACCGGCACATAAATGCACCCTGGGGTTCGTCAATGGTGGAAATCACTCCGGGGACCCAAAACGGTGATTAATAGCCCATGAAACAGGCCAGAATCGGCCAAAACTGCGAGTGTTGATGACCGGCACGTAAATGCACCCTGGGGTTCGTCAATGGTGGAAATCACTCCGGGGACCCAAAACGGTGATTAATAACCCATGTAACGGTGATTAATAGCCCATGAAACAGGCCAGAATCGGCCAAAACTGCGAGTGTTGATGACCGGCACGTAAATGCACCCTGGGGTTCGTCAATGGTGGAAATCACTCCGGGGACCCAAAACGGTGATTAATAGCCCATGTAACGGTGATTAATAGCCCATGAAACAGGCCAGAATCGGCCAAAAGTGCGAGGACTGATGACCGTCACGTAAATGCACCCTGGGGTTCGTCAATGGTGGAAATCACTCCGGGGACCCAAAACGGTGATTAATAGCCCATGAAACAGGCCAGAATCGGCCAAAACTGCGAGTGTTGATGACCGGCACGTAAATGCACCCTGGGGTTCGTCAATGGTGGAAATCACTCCGGGGACCCAAAACGGTGATTAATAGCCCATGTAATGGTGATTAATAGCCCATGAAACAGGCCAGAATCGGCCAAAACTGCGAGTGTTGATGACCGGCACGTAAATGCACCCTATGGTTCGTCAATGGTGGAAATCACTCCGGGGACCCAAAACGGTGATTAATAGCCCATGTAACGGTGATTAATACCCATGAAACAGGCCAGAATCGGCCAAAGGTGCGAGGACTGATGACCGTTACGTAAATGCACCCTAGGGTTCGTCAATTGTGAAAATCACTTCGGGGACCCAAAACGGTGATTAATAGCCCTTGAAACAACCCAGAATCTGCCAAAACTGCGAGTGTTGATGACAAGCACGTAAATGCACCCTGGGGTTCGTCAATGGTGGAAATCACTCCGGGGACCCAAAACGGTGATTAATAGCCCATAAAACAGGCCAGAATCGGCCAAAACTGCGAGTGTTGATGAACGGCACGTAAATGCACCCTGGGGTTCGTCAATGGAGGAAATCACTCTGGGGACCCAAAACGGTGATTAATAGACCATGAAACAGGCCAGAATCGGCCAAAACTGCGAGTGTTGATGACCAGCACGTAAATGCACCCTGGGGTTCGTCAATGGTGGAAATCACTCCGGGGACCCAAAACGGTGATTAATAGCCCATGAAACAGGCCAGAATCGGCCAAAACTACGAGTGTTGATGACCGGCACATAAATGCACCCTGGGGTTCGTCAATGGTGGAAATCACTCCGGGGACCCAAAACGGTGATTAATAGCCCATGAAACAGGCCAGAATCGGCCAAAACTGCGAGTGTTGATGACCGGCACGTAAATGCACCCTATGGTTCGTCAATGGTGGAAATCACGCCGGGGACCCAAAACGGTGATTAATAGCCCATGTAACGGTGATTAATAGCCCATGAAACAGGCCAGAATCGGCCAAAACTGCGAGTGTTGATGACCGGCACGTAAATGCACCCTGGGGTTCGTCAATGGTGGAAATCACTCCGGGGACCCAAAACGGTGATTAATAGCCCATGTAACGGTGATTAATAGCCCATGAAACAGGCCAGAATCGGCCAAAACTGCGAGTGTTGATGAACGGCACGTAAATGCACCCTGGGGTTCGTCAATGGAGGAAATCACTCTGGGGACCCAAAACGGTGATTAATAGACCATGAAACAGGCCAGAATCGGCCAAAACTGCGAGTGTTGATGACCAGCACGTAAATGCACCCTGGGGTTCGTCAATGGTGGAAATCACTCCGGGGACCCAAAACGGTGATTAATAGCCCATGAAACAGGCCAGAATCGGCCAAAACTACGAGTGTTGATGACCGGCACATAAATGCACCCTGGGGTTCGTCAATGGTGGAAATCACTCCGGGGACCCAAAACGGTGATTAATAGCCCATGAAACAGGCCAGAATCGGCCAAAACTGCGAGTGTTGATGACCGGCACGTAAATGCACCCTATGGTTCGTCAATGGTGGAAATCACGCCGGGGACCCAAAACGGTGATTAATAGCCCATGTAACGGTGATTAATAGCCCATGAAACAGGCCAGAATCGGCCAAAACTGCGAGTGTTGATGACCGGCACGTAAATGCACCCTGGGGTTCGTCAATGGTGGAAATCACTCCGGGGACCCAAAACGGTGATTAATAGCCCATGTAACGGTGATTAATAGCCCATGAAACAGGCCAGAATCGGCCAAAAGTGCGAGGACTGATGACCGTTACGTAAATGCACCCTAGGGTTCGTCAATTGTGAAAATCACTTCGGGGACCCAAAACGGTGATTAATAGCCCATGAGACAACCCAGAATCTGCCAAAACTGCGAGTGTTGATGACCAGCACGTAAATGCACCCTGGGGTTCGTCAATGGTGGAAATCACTCCGGGGACCCAAAACGGTGATTAATAGCCCATGAAACAGGCCAGAATCGGCCAAAACTACGAGTGTTGATGACCGGCACATAAATGCACCCTGGGGTTCGTCAATGGTGGAAATCACTCCGGGGACCCAAAACGGTGATTAATAGCCCATGAAACAGGCCAGAATCGGCCAAAACTGCGAGTGTTGATGACCGGCACGTAAATGCACCCTATGGTTCGTCAATGGTGGAAATCACGCCGGGGACCCAAAACGGTGATTAATAGCCCATGTAACGGTGATTAATAGCCCATGAAACAGGCCAGAATCGGCCAAAACTGCGAGTGTTGATGACCGGCACGTAAATGCACCCTGGGGTTCGTCAATGGTGGAAATCACTCCGGGGACCCAAAACGGTGATTAATAGCCCATGTAACGGTGATTAATAGCCCATGAAACAGGCCAGAATCGGCCAAAAGTGCGAGGACTGATGACCGTTACGTAAATGCACCCTAGGGTTCGTCAATTGTGAAAATCACTTCGGGTACCCAAAACGGTGATTAATAGCCCATGAAACAACCCAGAATCTGCCAAAACTGCGAGTGTTGATGACCAGCACGTAAATGCACCCTAGGGTTCGTCAATGGTGGAAATCACTCCGGGGACCCAAAACGGTGATTAATAGCCCATGAAACAGGCCAGAATCGGCCAAAACTGCGAGTTTTGATGACCGGCACGTAAATGCACCCTATGGTTCGTCAATGGTGGAAATCACTCCGGGGACCCAAAACGGTGATTAATAGCCCATGTAACGGTGATTAATAGCCCATGAAACAGGCCAGAATCGGCCAAAAGTGCGAGGACTGATGACCGTCACGTAAATGCACCCTGGGGTTCGTCAATTGTGGAAATCACTTCGGGGACCCAAAACGGTGATTAATAGCCCATGAAACAACCCAGAATCTGCCAAAACTGCGAGTGTTGATGACCAGCACGTAAATGCACCCTGGGGTTCGTCAATGGTGGAAATCACTCCGGGGACCCAAAACGGTGATTAATAGCCCATGAAACAGGCCAGAATCGGCCAAAACTACGAGTGTTGATGACCGGCACATAAATGCACCCTGGGGTTCGTCAATGGTGGAAATCACTCCGGGGACCCAAAACGGTGATTAATAGCCCATGAAACAGGCCAGAATCGGCCAAAACTGCGAGTGTTGATGACCGGCACGTAAATGCACCCTATGGTTCGTCAATGGTGGAAATCACTCCGGGGACCCAAAACGGTGATTAATAGCCCATGTAACGGTGATTAATAGCCCATGAAACAGGCCAGAATCGGCCAAAACTGCGAGTGTTGATGACCGGCACGTAAATGCACCCTGGGGTTCGTCAATGGTGGAAATCACTCCGGGGACCCAAAACGGTGATTAATAGCCCATGTAACGGTGATTAATAGCCCATGAAACAGGCCAGAATCGGCCAAAACTGCGAGTGTTGATGACCGGCACGTAAATGCACCCTGGGGTTCGTCAATGGTGGAAATCACTCCGGGGACCCAAAACGGTGATTAATAGCCCATGTAACGGTGATTAATAGCCCATGAAACAGGCCAGAATCGGCCAAAAGTGCGAGGACTGATGACCGTCACGTAAATGCACCCTGGGGTTCGTCAATGGTGGAAATCACTCCGGGGACCCAAAACGGTGATTAATAGCCCATGAAACAGGCCAGAATCGGCCAAAACTACGAGTGTTGATGACCGGCACATAAATGCACCCTGGGGTTCGTCAATGGTGGAAATCACTCCGGGGACCCAAAACGGTGATTAATAGCCCATGAAACAGGCCAGAATCGGCCAAAACTGCGAGTGTTGATGACCGGCACGTAAATGCACCCTATGGTTCGTCAATGGTGGAAATCACTCCGGGGACCCAAAACGGTGATTAATAGCCCATGTAACGGTGATTAATAGCCCATGAAACAGGCCAGAATCGGCCAAAACTGCGAGTGTTGATGACCGGCACGTAAATGCACCCTGGGGTTCGTCAATGGTGGAAATCACTCCGGGGACCCAAAACGGTGATTAATAGCCCATGTAACGGTGATTAATAGCCCATGAAACAGGCCAGAATCGGCCAAAACTGCGAGTGTTGATGACCGGCACGTAAATGCACCCTGGGGTTCGTCAATGGTGGAAATCACTCCGGGGACCCAAAACGGTGATTAATAGCCCATGTAATGGTGATTAATAGCCCATGAAACAGGCCAGAATCGGCCAAAAGTGCGAGGACTGATGACCATTACGTAAATGCACCCTAGGGTTCGTCAATTGTGAAAATCACTTCGGGGACCCAAAACGGTGATTAATAGCCCATGAAACAACCCAGAATCTGCCAAAACTGCGAGTGTTGATGACCAGCACGTAAATGCACCCTGGGGTTCGTCAATGGTGGAAATCACTCCGGGGACCCAAAACGGTGATTAATAGCCCATGTAACGGTGATTAATAGCCCATGAAACAGGCCAGAATCGGCCAAAAGTGCGAGGACTGATGACCGTTACGTAAATGCACCCTAGGGTTCGTCAATTGTGAAAATCACTTCGGGGACCCAAAACGGTGATTAATAGCCCATGAAACAACCCAGAATCTGCCAAAACTGCGAGTGTTGATGACCAGCACGTAAATGCACCCTGGGGTTCGTCAATGGTGGAAATCACTCCGGGGACCCAAAACGGTGATTAATAGCCCATGAAACAGGCCAGAATCGGCCAAAACTACGAGTGTTGATGACCGGCACATAAATGCACCCTGGGGTTCGTCAATGGTGGAAATCACTCCGGGGACCCAAAACGGTGATTAATAGCCCATGAAACAGGCCAGAATCGGCCAAAACTGCGAGTGTTGATGACCGGCACGTAAATGCACCCTATGGTTCGTCAATGGTGGAAATCACTCCGGGGACCCAAAACGGTGATTAATAGCCCATGTAACGGTGATTAATAGCCCATGAAACAGGCCAGAATCGGCCAAAACTGCGAGTGTTGATGACCGGCACGTAAATGCACCCTGGGGTTCGTCAATGGTGGAAATCACTCCGGGGACCCAAAACGGTGATTAATAGCCCATGTAACGGTGATTAATAGCCCATGAAACAGGCCAGAATCGGCCAAAACTGCGAGTGTTGATGACCGGCACGTAAATGCACCCTGGGGTTCGTCAATGGTGGAAATCACTCCGGGGACCCAAAACGGTGATTAATAGCCCATGTAATGGTGATTAATAGCCCATGAAACAGGCCAGAATCGGCCAAAAGTGCGAGGACTGATGACCATTACGTAAATGCACCCTAGGGTTCGTCAATTGTGAAAATCACTTCGGGGACCCAAAACGGTGATTAATAGCCCATGAAACAACCCAGAATCTGCCAAAACTGCGAGTGTTGATGACCAGCACGTAAATGCACCCTGGGGTTCGTCAATGGTGGAAATCACTCCGGGGACCCAAAACGGTGATTAATAGCCCATGTAACGGTGATTAATAGCCCATGAAACAGGCCAGAATCGGCCAAAAGTGCGAGGACTGATGACCGTTACGTAAATGCACCCTAGGGTTCGTCAATTGTGAAAATCACTTCGGGGACCCAAAACGGTGATTAATAGCCCATGAAACAACCCAGAATCTGCCAAAACTGCGAGTGTTGATGACCAGCACGTAAATGCACCCTGGGGTTCGTCAATGGTGGAAATCACTCCGGGGACCCAAAACGGTGATTAATAGCCCATGAAACAGGCCAGAATCGGCCAAAACTACGAGTGTTGATGACCGGCACATAAATGCACCCTGGGGTTCGTCAATGCTGGAAATCACTCCGGGGACCCAAAACGGTGATTAATAGCCCATGAAACAGGCCAGAATCGGCCAAAACTGCGAGTGTTGATGACCGGCACGTAAATGCACCCTATGGTTCGTCAATGGTGGAAATCACTCCGGGGACCCAAAACGGTGATTAATAGCCCATGTAACGGTGATTAATAGCCCATGAAACAGGCCAGAATCGGCCAAAACTACGAGTGTTGATGACCGGCACGTAAATGCACCCTGGGGTTCGTCAATGGTGGAAATCACTCCGGGGACCCAAAACGGTGATTAATAGCCCATGTAACGGTGATTAATAGCCCATGAAACAGGCCAGAATCGGCCAAAAGTGCGAGGACTGATGACCGTTACGTAAATGCACCCTAGGGTTCGTCAATTGTGAAAATCACTTCGGGGACCCAAAACGGTGATTAATAGCCCATGAAACAACCCAGAATCTGCCAAAACTGCGAGTGTTGATGACCAGCACGTAAATGCACCCTAGGGTTCGTCAATGGTGGAAATCACTGCGGGGACCCAAAACGGTGATTAATAGCCCATGAAACAGGCCAGAATCGGCCAAAACTGCGAGTTTTGATGACCGGCACGTAAATGCACCCTATGGTTCGTCAATGGTGGAAATCACTCCGGGGACCCAAAACGGTGATTAATAGCCCATGTAACGGTGATTAATAGCCCATGAAACAGGCCAGAATCGGCCAAAAGTGCGAGGACTGATGACCGTCACGTAAATGCACCCTGGGGTTCGTCAATTGTGGAAATCACTTCGGGGACCCAAAACGGTGATTAATAGCCCATGAAACAGCCCAGAATCGGCCAAAACTATGAGTGTTGATGACCGGCTCGTAAATACACCCTGGGGTTCGTCAATGGTGGAAATCACTCCGGGGACCCAAAACGGTGATTAATAGCCCATGAAACAGGCCAGAATCGGCAAAAACTGCGAGTGTTGATAACCGACACGTAAATGCACCCTAGGGTTCGTCAATGGTGGAAATCACTCCGGGGACCCAAAACGGTGATTAATAGCCCATGAAACAGGCCAGAATCGGCCAAAACTACGAGTGTTGATGACCGGCACATAAATGCACCCTGGGGTTCGTCAATGGTGGAAATCACTCCGGGGACCCAAAACGGTGATTAATAGCCCATGAAACAGGCCAGAATCGGCCAAAACTGCGAGTGTTGATGACCGGCACGTAAATGCACCCTGGGGTTCGTCAATGGTGGAAATCACTCCGGGGACCCAAAACGGTGATTAATAGCCCATGTAATGGTGATTAATAGCCCATGAAACAGGCCAGAATCGGCCAAAACTGCGAGTGTTGATGACCGGCACGTAAATGCACCCTGGGGTTCGTCAATGGTGGAAATCACTCCGGGGACCCAAAACGGTGATTAATAGCCCATGTAACGGTGATTAATAGCCCATGAAACAGGCCAGAATCGGCCAAAAGTGCGAGGACTGATGACCGTTACGTAAATGCACCCTAGGGTTCGTCAATTGTGAAAATCACTTCGGGGACCCAAAACGGTGATTAATAGCCCATGAAACAACCCAGAATCTGCCAAAACTGCGAGTGTTGATGACCAGCACGTAAATGCACCCTGGGGTTCGTCAATGGTGGAAATCACTCCGGGGACCCAAAACGGTGATTAATAGCCCATGAAACAGGCCAGAATCGGCCAAAACTACGAGTGTTGATGACCGGCACATAAATGCACCCTGGGGTTCGTCAATGGTGGAAATCACTCCGGGGACCCAAAACGGTGATTAATAGCCCATGAAACAGGCCAGAATCGGCCAAAACTGCGAGTGTTGATGACCGGCACGTAAATGCACCCTTGGGTTCGTCAATTGTGGAAATCACTCCAGGGACCCAAAACGGTGATTAATAGCCCATGAAACAACCCAGAATCTGCCAAAACTGCGAGTGTTGATGACCAGCACGTAAATGCACCCTGGGGTTCGTCAATGGTGGAAATCACTCCGGGGACCCAAAACGGTGATTAATAGCCCATCAAACAGGCCAGAATCGGCCAAAACTGCGAGTGTTGATGACCGGCACATAAATGCACCCTGGGGTTCGTCAATGGTGGAAATCACTCCGAGGACCCAAAACGGTGATTAATAGCCCATGAAACAGACCAGAATCGGCCAAAACTGCAAGTGTTGATAACCGGCACGTAAATGCACCCTGGGGTTCGTCAATGGTGGAAATCACTCCGGGGACCCAAAACGGTGATTAATAGCCCATGAAACAGGCCAGAATCGGCCAAAACTGCGAGTGTTGATGACCGGCACATAAATGCACCCTGGGGTTCGTCAATGGTGGAAATCACTCCGGGGACCCAAAACGGTGATTAATAGCCCATGAAACAACCCAGAATCTGCCAAAACTGCGAGTGTTGATAACCGGCACGTAAATGCACCCTGGGTTCTTCAATGATGGAAATCACTCTGGGATCCAAAACGATGATTAATAGCCCATGTAACTGTGATTAATAGCCCATGAAACAGGCCAGAATCGGCCAAAATTGCGAGTTTTGATGACCGGCACGTAAATGCACCCTGGGGTTCGTCAATGGTGGAAATCACTCCGGGGACCCAAAACGGTGATTAATAGCCCATGAAACAGCCCAGAATCGGCCAAAACTGTGAGTGTTGATGACCGGCACGTAAATGCACCCTGGGGTTCGTCAATGGTGGAAATCACTCCGGGGACCCAAAACGGTGATTAATAGCCCATGTAACGGTGATTAATAGCCCATGAAACAGGCCAGAATCGGCCAAAAGTGCGAGGACTGATGACCGTCACGTAAATGCACCCTGGGGTTCATCAATTGTGAAAATCACTCCGGGGACCCAAAACGGCGATTAATAGCCCATGAAACAATCCAGAATCGGCCAAAACTGCGAGTGTTGATGACCGGCACGTAAATGCACCCTGGGTTCGTCAATGGTGGAAATCACTCCGGGGACCCAAAACGGTGATTAATAGCCCATGTAACGGTGATTAATAGCCCATGAAACAGGCCAGAATCGACCAAAACTGCGAGTGTTGATGACCGACACGTAAATACAACATGGGGTTCGTCAATGGTGGAAATCACTCCGGGGACCCAAAACGGTGATTAATAGCCCATGTAACGGTGATTAATAGCCCATGAAACAGGCCAGAATCGGCCAAAAGTGCGAGGACTGATGACCGTCATGTAAATGCACCCTGGGGTTCGTCAATTGTGAAAATCACTCCGGGGACCCAAAACGGTAATTAATAGCCCATGAAACAATCCAGAATCGGCCAAAACTGCGAGTGTTGATGACCGGCACGTAAATGCACCCTGGGGTTCGTCAATGGTGGAAATCACTCCGGGGACCCAAAACGGTGATTAATAGCCCATGTAACGGTGATTAATAGCCCATGAAACAGGCCAGAATCGGCCAAAAGTGCGAGGACTGATGACCGTCACGTAAATGCACCCTGGGGTTCATCAATTGTGAAAATCACTCCGGGGACCCAAAACGGCGATTAATAGCCCATGAAACAATCCAGAATCGGCCAAAACTGCGAGTGTTGATGACCGGCACGTAAATGCACCCTGGGTTCGTCAATGGTGGAAATCACTCCGGGGACCCAAAACGGTGATTAATAGCCCATGTAACGGTGATTAATAGCCCATGAAACAGGCCAGAATCGACCAAAACTGCGAGTGTTGATGACCGACACGTAAATACAACATGGGGTTCGTCAATGGTGGAAATCACTCCGGGGACCCAAAACGGTGATTAATAGCCCATGTAACGGTGATTAATAGCCCATGAAACAGGCCAGAATCGGCCAAAAGTGCGAGGACTGATGACCGTTACGTAAATGCACCCTAGGGTTCGTCAATTGTGAAAATCACTTCGGGGACCCAAAACGGTGATTAATAGCCCATGAAACAACCCAGAATCTGCCAAAACTGCGAGTGTTGATGACCGGCACGTAAATGCACCCTGGGGTTCGTCAATGGTGGAAATCACTCCGGGGACCCAAAACGGTGATTAATAGCCCATGTAACGGTGATTAATACCCATGAAACAGGCCAGAATCGGCCAAAGGTGCGAGGACTGATGACCGTTACGTAAATGCACCCTAGGGTTCGTCAATTGTGAAAATCACTTCGGGGACCCAAAACGGTGATTAATAGCCCTTGAAACAACCCAGAATCTGCCAAAACTGCGAGTGTTGATGACAAGCACGTAAATGCACCCTGGGGTTCGTCAATGGTGGAAATCACTCCGGGGACCCAAAACGGTGATTAATAGCCCATAAAACAGGCCAGAATCGGCCAAAACTGCGAGTGTTGATGAACGGCACGTAAATGCACCCTGGGGTTCGTCAATGGAGGAAATCACTCTGGGGACCCAAAACGGTGATTAATAGACCATGAAACAGGCCAGAATCGGCCAAAACTGCGAGTGTTGATGACCAGCACGTAAATGCACCCTGGGGTTCGTCAATGGTGGAAATCACTCCGGGGACCCAAAACGGTGATTAATAGCCCATGTAACGGTGATTAATAGCCCATGAAACAGGCCAGAATCGGCCAAAAGTGCGAGGACTGATGACCGTCACGTAAATGCACCCTGGGGTTCGTCAATGGTGGAAATCACTCCGGGGACCCAAAACGGTGATTAATAGCCCATGAAACAGGCCAGAATCGGCCAAAACTGCAAGTGTTGATAACCGGCACGTAAATGCACCCTGGGGTTCGTCAATGGTGGAAATCACTCCGGGGACCCAAAACGGTGATTAATAGCCCATGAAACAGGCCAGAATCGGCCAAAACTGCAAGTGTTGATAACCGGCACGTAAATGCACCCTGGGGTTCGTCAATGGTGGAAATCACTCCGGGGACCCAAAACGGTGATTAATAGCCCATGAAACAGGCCAGAATCGGCCAAAACTGCGAGTGTTGATGACCGGCACATAAATGCACCCTGGGGTTCGTCAATGGTGGAAATCACTCCGGGGACCCAAAACGGTGATTAATAGCCCATGAAACAACCCAGAATCTGCCAAAACTGCGAGTATTGATAACCGGCACGTAAATGCACCCTGGGTTCTTCAATGATGGAAATCACTCTGGGATCCAAAACGATGATTAATAGCCCATGTAACTGTGATTAATAGCCCATGAAACAGGCCAGAATCGGCCAAAATTGCGAGTTTTGATGACCGGCACGTAAATGCACCCTGGGGTTCGTCAATGGTGGAAATCACTCCGGGGACCCAAAACGGTGATTAATAGCCCATGTAATGGTGATTAATAGCCCATGAAACAGGCCAGAATCGGCCAAAAGTGCGAGGACTGATGACCATTACGTAAATGCACCCTAGGGTTCGTCAATTGTGAAAATCACTTCGGGGACCCAAAACGGTGATTAATAGCCCATGAAACAACCCAGAATCTGCCAAAACTGCGAGTGTTGATGACCAGCACGTAAATGCACCCTGGGGTTCGTCAATGGTGGAAATCACTCCGGGGACCCAAAACGGTGATTAATAGCCCATGTAACGGTGATTAATAGCCCATGAAACAGGCCAGAATCGGCCAAAAGTGCGAGGACTGATGACCGTTACGTAAATGCACCCTAGGGTTCGTCAATTGTGAAAATCACTTCGGGGACCCAAAACGGTGATTAATAGCCCATGAAACAACCCAGAATCTGCCAAAACTGCGAGTGTTGATGACCAGCACGTAAATGCACCCTGGGGTTCGTCAATGGTGGAAATCACTCCGGGGACCCAAAACGGTGATTAATAGCCCATGAAACAGGCCAGAATCGGCCAAAACTACGAGTGTTGATGACCGGCACATAAATGCACCCTGGGGTTCGTCAATGGTGGAAATCACTCCGGGGACCCAAAACGGTGATTAATAGCCCATGAAACAGGCCAGAATCGGCCAAAACTGCGAGTGTTGATGACCGGCACGTAAATGCACCCTATGGTTCGTCAATGGTGGAAATCACTCCGGGGACCCAAAACGGTGATTAATAGCCCATGTAACGGTGATTAATAGCCCATGAAACAGGCCAGAATCGGCCAAAACTGCGAGTGTTGATGACCGGCACGTAAATGCACCCTGGGGTTCGTCAATGGTGGAAATCACTCCGGGGACCCAAAACGGTGATTAATAGCCCATGTAACGGTGATTAATAGCCCATGAAACAGGCCAGAATCGGCCAAAACTGCGAGTGTTGATGACCGGCACGTAAATGCACCCTGGGGTTCGTCAATGGTGGAAATCACTCCGGGGACCCAAAACGGTGATTAATAGCCCATGTAACGGTGATTAATAGCCCATGAAACAGGCCAGAATCGGCCAAAAGTGCGAGGACTGATGACCGTCACGTAAATGCACCCTGGGGTTCGTCAATGGTGGAAATCACTCCGGGGACCCAAAACGGTGATTAATAGCCCATGAAACAGGCCAGAATCGGCCAAAACTACGAGTGTTGATGACCGGCACATAAATGCACCCTGGGGTTCGTCAATGGTGGAAATCACTCCGGGGACCCAAAACGGTGATTAATAGCCCATGAAACAGGCCAGAATCGGCCAAAACTGCGAGTGTTGATGACCGGCACGTAAATGCACCCTATGGTTCGTCAATGGTGGAAATCACTCCGGGGACCCAAAACGGTGATTAATAGCCCATGTAACGGTGATTAATACCCATGAAACAGGCCAGAATCGGCCAAAGGTGCGAGGACTGATGACCGTTACGTAAATGCACCCTAGGGTTCGTCAATTGTGAAAATCACTTCGGGGACCCAAAACGGTGATTAATAGCCCTTGAAACAACCCAGAATCTGCCAAAACTGCGAGTGTTGATGACAAGCACGTAAATGCACCCTGGGGTTCGTCAATGGTGGAAATCACTCCGGGGACCCAAAACGGTGATTAATAGCCCATAAAACAGGCCAGAATCGGCCAAAACTGCGAGTGTTGATGAACGGCACGTAAATGCACCCTGGGGTTCGTCAATGGAGGAAATCACTCTGGGGACCCAAAACGGTGATTAATAGACCATGAAACAGGCCAGAATCGGCCAAAACTGCGAGTGTTGATGACCAGCACGTAAATGCACCCTGGGGTTCGTCAATGGTGGAAATCACTCCGGGGACCCAAAACGGTGATTAATAGCCCATGAAACAGGCCAGAATCGGCCAAAACTACGAGTGTTGATGACCGGCACATAAATGCACCCTGGGGTTCGTCAATGGTGGAAATCACTCCGGGGACCCAAAACGGTGATTAATAGCCCATGAAACAGGCCAGAATCGGCCAAAACTGCGAGTGTTGATGACCGGCACGTAAATGCACCCTATGGTTCGTCAATGGTGGAAATCACGCCGGGGACCCAAAACGGTGATTAATAGCCCATGTAACGGTGATTAATAGCCCATGAAACAGGCCAGAATCGGCCAAAACTGCGAGTGTTGATGACCGGCACGTAAATGCACCCTGGGGTTCGTCAATGGTGGAAATCACTCCGGGGACCCAAAACGGTGATTAATAGCCCATGTAACGGTGATTAATAGCCCATGAAACAGGCCAGAATCGGCCAAAAGTGCGAGGACTGATGACCGTTACGTAAATGCACCCTAGGGTTCGTCAATTGTGAAAATCACTTCGGAGACCCAAAACGGTGATTAATAGCCCATGAGACAACCCAGAATCTGCCAAAACTGCGAGTGTTGATGACCAGCACGTAAATGCACCCTGGGGTTCGTCAATGGTGGAAATCACTCCGGGGACCCAAAACGGTGATTAATAGCCCATGAAACAGGCCAGAATCGGCCAAAACTACGAGTGTTGATGACCGGCACATAAATGCACCCTGGGGTTCGTCAATGGTGGAAATCACTCCGGGGACCCAAAACGGTGATTAATAGCCCATGAAACAGGCCAGAATCGGCCAAAACTGCGAGTGTTGATGACCGGCACGTAAATGCACCCTATGGTTCGTCAATGGTGGAAATCACGCCGGGGACCCAAAACGGTGATTAATAGCCCATGTAACGGTGATTAATAGCCCATGAAACAGGCCAGAATCGGCCAAAACTGCGAGTGTTGATGACCGGCACGTAAATGCACCCTGGGGTTCGTCAATGGTGGAAATCACTCCGGGGACCCAAAACGGTGATTAATAGCCCATGTAACGGTGATTAATAGCCCATGAAACAGGCCAGAATCGGCCAAAAGTGCGAGGACTGATGACCGTTACGTAAATGCACCCTAGGGTTCGTCAATTGTGAAAATCACTTCGGGGACCCAAAACGGTGATTAATAGCCCATGAAACAACCCAGAATCTGCCAAAACTGCGAGTGTTGATGACCAGCACGTAAATGCACCCTAGGGTTCGTCAATGGTGGAAATCACTCCGGGGACCCAAAACGGTGATTAATAGCCCATGAAACAGGCCAGAATCGGCCAAAACTGCGAGTTTTGATGACCGGCAGGTAAATGCACCCTATGGTTCGTCAATGGTGGAAATCACTCCGGGGACCCAAAACGGTGATTAATAGCCCATGTAACGGTGATTAATAGCCCATGAAACAGGCCAGAATCGGCCAAAAGTGCGAGGACTGATGACCGTCACGTAAATGCACCCTGGGGTTCGTCAATTGTGGAAATCACTTCGGGGACCCAAAACGGTGATTAATAGCCCATGAAACAACCCAGAATCTGCCAAAACTGCGAGTGTTGATGACCAGCACGTAAATGCACCCTGGGGTTCGTCAATGGTGGAAATCACTCCGGGGACCCAAAACGGTGATTAATAGCCCATGAAACAGGCCAGAATCGGCCAAAACTACGAGTGTTGATGACCGGCACATAAATGCACCCTGGGGTTCGTCAATGGTGGAAATCACTCCGGGGACCCAAAACGGTGATTAATAGCCCATGTAACGGTGATTAATAGCCCATGAAACAGGCCAGAATCGGCCAAAAGTGCGAGGACTGATGACCGTCACGTAAATGCACCCTGGGGTTCGTCAATTGTGGAAATCACTTCGGGGACCCAAAACGGTGATTAATAGCCCATGAAACAACCCAGAATCTGCCAAAACTGCGAGTGTTGATGACCGGCACGTAAATGCACCCTATGGTTCGTCAATGGTGGAAATCACTCCGGGGACCCAAAACGGTGATTAATAGCCCATGTAACGGTGATTAATAGCCCATGAAACAGGCCAGAATCGGCCAAAACTGCGAGTGTTGATGACCGGCACGTAAATGCACCCTGGGGTTCGTCAATGGTGGAAATCACTCCGGGGACCCAAAACGGTGATTAATAGCCCATGTAACGGTGATTAATAGCCCATGAAACAGGCCAGAATCGGCCAAAACTGCGAGTGTTGATGACCGGCACGTAAATGCACCCTGGGGTTCGTCAATGGTGGAAATCACTCCGGGGACCCAAAACGGTGATTAATAGCCCATGTAACGGTGATTAATAGCCCATGAAACAGGCCAGAATCGGCCAAAAGTGCGAGGACTGATGACCGTCACGTAAATGCACCCTGGGGTTCGTCAATGGTGGAAATCACTCCGGGGACCCAAAACGGTGATTAATAGCCCATGAAACAGGCCAGAATCGGCCAAAACTACGAGTGTTGATGACCGGCACATAAATGCACCCTGGGGTTCGTCAATGGTGGAAATCACTCCGGGGACCCAAAACGGTGATTAATAGCCCATGAAACAGGCCAGAATCGGCCAAAACTGCGAGTGTTGATGACCGGCACGTAAATGCACCCTATGGTTCGTCAACTGTGGAAATCACTCCGGGGACCCAAAACGGTGATTAATAGCCCATGTAACGGTGATTAATAGCCCATGAAACAGGCCAGAATCGGCCAAAACTGCGAGTGTTGATGACCGGCACGTAAATGCACCCTGGGGTTCGTCAATGGTGGAAATCACTCCGGGGACCCAAAACGGTGATTAATAGCCCATGTAACGGTGATTAATAGCCCATGAAACAGGCCAGAATCGGCCAAAAGTGCGAGGACTGATGACCGTTACGTAAATGCACCCTAGGGTTCGTCAATTGTGAAAATCACTTCGGGGACCCAAAACGGTGATTAATAGCCCATGAAACAACCCAGAATCTGCCAAAACTGCGAGTGTTGATGACCAGCACGTAAATGCACCCTAGGGTTCGTCAATGGTGGAAATCACTCCGGGGACCCAAAACGGTGATTAATAGCCCATGAAACAGGCCAGAATCGGCCAAAACTGCGAGTTTTGATGACCGGCACGTAAATGCACCCTATGGTTCGTCAATGGTGGAAATCACTCCGGGGACCCAAAACGGTGATTAATAGCCCATGTAACGGTGATTAATAGCCCATGAAACAGGCCAGAATCGGCCAAAAGTGCGAGGACTGATGACCGTCACGTAAATGCACCCTGGGGTTCGTCAATTGTGGAAATCACTTCGGGGACCCAAAACGGTGATTAATAGCCCATGAAACAACCCAGAATCTGCCAAAACTGCGAGTGTTGATGACCAGCACGTAAATGCACCCTGGGGTTCGTCAATGGTGGAAATCACTCCGGGGACCCAAAACGGTGATTAATAGCCCATGAAACAGGCCAGAATCGGCCAAAACTACGAGTGTTGATGACCGGCACATAAATGCACCCTGGGGTTCGTCAATGGTGGAAATCACTCCGGGGACCCAAAACGGTGATTAATAGCCCATGTAACGGTGATTAATAGCCCATGAAACAGGCCAGAATCGGCCAAAAGTGCGAGGACTGATGACCGTCACGTAAATGCACCCTGGGGTTCGTCAATTGTGGAAATCACTTCGGGGACCCAAAACGGTGATTAATAGCCCATGAAACAACCCAGAATCTGCCAAAACTGCGAGTGTTGATGACCGGCACGTAAATGCACCCTATGGTTCGTCAATGGTGGAAATCACTCCGGGGACCCAAAACGGTGATTAATAGCCCATGTAACGGTGATTAATAGCCCATGAAACAGGCCAGAATCGGCCAAAACTGCGAGTGTTGATGACCGGCACGTAAATGCACCCTGGGGTTCGTCAATGGTGGAAATCACTCCGGGGACCCAAAACGGTGATTAATAGCCCATGTAACGGTGATTAATAGCCCATGAAACAGGCCAGAATCGGCCAAAACTGCGAGTGTTGATGACCGGCACGTAAATGCACCCTGGGGTTCGTCAATGGTGGAAATCACTCCGGGGACCCAAAACGGTGATTAATAGCCCATGTAACGGTGATTAATAGCCCATGAAACAGGCCAGAATCGGCCAAAAGTGCGAGGACTGATGACCGTCACGTAAATGCACCCTGGGGTTCGTCAATGGTGGAAATCACTCCGGGGACCCAAAACGGTGATTAATAGCCCATGAAACAGGCCAGAATCGGCCAAAACTACGAGTGTTGATGACCGGCACATAAATGCACCCTGGGGTTCGTCAATGGTGGAAATCACTCTGGGGACCCAAAACGGTGATTAATAGCCCATGAAACAGGCCAGAATCGGCCAAAACTGCGAGTGTTGATGACCGGCACGTAAATGCACCCTATGGTTCGTCAACTGTGGAAATCACTCCGGGGACCCAAAACGGTGATTAATAGCCCATGTAACGGTGATTAATAGCCCATGAAACAGGCCAGAATCGGCCAAAACTGCGAGTGTTGATGACCGGCACGTAAATGCACCCTGGGGTTCGTCAATGGTGGAAATCACTCCGGGGACCCAAAACGGTGATTAATAGCCCATGTAACGGTGATTAATAGCCCATGAAACAGGCCAGAATCTGCCAAAACTGCGAGTGTTGATGACCAGCACGTAAATGCACCCTGGGGTTCGTCAATGGTGGAAATCACTCCGGGGACCCAAAACGGTGATTAATAGCCCATGAAACAGGCCAGAATCGGCCAAAACTACGAGTGTTGATGACCGGCACATAAATGCACCCTGGGGTTCGTCAATGGTGGAAATCACTCCGGGGACCCAAAACGGTGATTAATAGCCCATGAAACAGGCCAGAATCGGCCAAAACTGCGAGTGTTGATGACCGGCACGTAAATGCACCCTATGGTTCGTCAATGGTGGAAATCACTCCGGGGACCCAAAACGGTGATTAATAGCCCATGTAACGGTGATTAATAGCCCATGAAACAGGCCAGAATCGGCCAAAACTGCGAGTGTTGATGACCGGCACGTAAATGCACCCTGGGGTTCTTCAATGGTGGAAATCACTCCGGGGACCCAAAACGGTGATTAATAGCCCATGTAACGGTGATTAATAGCCCATGAAACAGGCCAGAATCGGCCAAAACTGCGAGTGTTGATGACCGGCACGTAAATGCACCCTGGGGTTCGTCAATGGTGGAAATCACTCCGGGGACCCAAAACGGTGATTAATAGCCCATGTAACGGTGATTAATAGCCCATGAAACAGGCCAGAATCGGCCAAAAGTGCGAGGACTGATGACCGTCACGTAAATGCACCCTGGGGTTCGTCAATGGTGGAAATCACTCCGGGGACCCAAAACGGTGATTAATAGCCCATGAAACAGGCCAGAATCGGCCAAAACTACGAGTGTTGATGACCGGCACATAAATGCACCCTGGGGTTCGTCAATGGTGGAAATCACTCTGGGGACCCAAAACGGTGATTAATAGCCCATGAAACAGGCCAGAATCGGCCAAAACTGCGAGTGTTGATGACCGGCACGTAAATGCACCCTATGGTTCGTCAACTGTGGAAATCACTCCGGGGACCCAAAACGGTGATTAATAGCCCATGTAACGGTGATTAATAGCCCATGAAACAGGCCAGAATCGGCCAAAACTGCGAGTGTTGATGACCGGCACGTAAATGCACCCTGGGGTTCGTCAATGGTGGAAATCACTCCGGGGACCCAAAACGGTGATTAATAGCCCATGTAACGGTGATTAATAGCCCATGAAACAGGCCAGAATCTGCCAAAACTGCGAGTGTTGATGACCAGCACGTAAATGCACCCTGGGGTTCGTCAATGGTGGAAATCACTCCGGGGACCCAAAACGGTGATTAATAGCCCATGAAACAGGCCAGAATCGGCCAAAACTACGAGTGTTGATGACCGGCACATAAATGCACCCTGGGGTTCGTCAATGGTGGAAATCACTCCGGGGACCCAAAACGGTGATTAATAGCCCATGAAACAGGCCAGAATCGGCCAAAACTGCGAGTGTTGATGACCGGCACGTAAATGCACCCTATGGTTCGTCAATGGTGGAAATCACTCCGGGGACCCAAAACGGTGATTAATAGCCCATGTAACGGTGATTAATAGCCCATGAAACAGGCCAGAATCGGCCAAAACTGCGAGTGTTGATGACCGGCACGTAAATGCACCCTGGGGTTCTTCAATGGTGGAAATCACTCCGGGGACCCAAAACGGTGATTAATAGCCCATGTAACGGTGATTAATAGCCCATGAAACAGGCCAGAATCGGCCAAAACTGCGAGTGTTGATGACCGGCACGTAAATGCACCCTGGGGTTCGTCAATGGTGGAAATCACTCCGGGGACCCAAAACGGTGATTAATAGCCCATGTAATGGTGATTAATAGCCCATGAAACAGGCCAGAATCGGCCAAAAGTGCGAGGACTGATGACCATTACGTAAATGCACCCTAGGGTTCGTCAATTGTGAAAATCACTTCGGGGACCCAAAACGGTGATTAATAGCCCATGAAACAACCCAGAATCTGCCAAAACTGCGAGTGTTGATGACCAGCACGTAAATGCACCCTGGGGTTCGTCAATGGTGGAAATCACTCCGGGGACCCAAAACGGTGATTAATAGCCCATGTAACGGTGATTAATAGCCCATGAAACAGGCCAGAATCGGCCAAAAGTGCGAGGACTGATGACCGTTACGTAAATGCACCCTAGGGTTCGTCAATTGTGAAAATCACTTCGGGGACCCAAAACGGTGATTAATAGCCCATGAAACAACCCAGAATCTGCCAAAACTGCGAGTGTTGATGACCAGCACGTAAATGCACCCTGGGGTTCGTCAATGGTGGAAATCACTCCGGGGACCCAAAACGGTGATTAATAGCCCATGAAACAGGCCAGAATCGGCCAAAACTACGAGTGTTGATGACCGGCACATAAATGCACCCTGGGGTTCGTCAATGGTGGAAATCACTCCGGGGACCCAAAACGGTGATTAATAGCCCATGAAACAGGCCAGAATCGGCCAAAACTGCGAGTGTTGATGACCGGCACGTAAATGCACCCTATGGTTCGTCAATGGTGGAAATCACTCCGGGGACCCAAAACGGTGATTAATAGCCCATGTAACGGTGATTAATAGCCCATGAAACAGGCCAGAATCGGCCAAAACTGCGAGTGTTGATGACCGGCACGTAAATGCACCCTGGGGTTCGTCAATGGTGGAAATCACTCCGGGGACCCAAAACGGTGATTAATAGCCCATGTAACGGTGATTAATAGCCCATGAAACAGGCCAGAATCGGCCAAAAGTGCGAGGACTGATGACCGTTACGTAAATGCACCCTAGGGTTCGTCAATTGTGAAAATCACTTCGGGGACCCAAAACGGTGATTAATAGCCCATGAAACAACCCAGAATCTGCCAAAACTGCGAGTGTTGATGACCAGCACGTAAATGCACCCTAGGGTTCGTCAATGGTGGAAATCACTGCGGGGACCCAAAACGGTGATTAATAGCCCATGAAACAGGCCAGAATCGGCCAAAACTGCGAGTTTTGATGACCGGCACGTAAATGCACCCTATGGTTCGTCAATGGTGGAAATCACTCCGGGGACCCAAAACGGTGATTAATAGCCCATGTAACGGTGATTAATAGCCCATGAAACAGGCCAGAATCGGCCAAAAGTGCGAGGACTGATGACCGTCACGTAAATGCACCCTGGGGTTCGTCAATTGTGGAAATCACTTCGGGGACCCAAAACGGTGATTAATAGCCCATGAAACAGCCCAGAATCGGCCAAAACTATGAGTGTTGATGACCGGCTCGTAAATACACCCTGGGGTTCGTCAATGGTGGAAATCACTCCGGGGACCCAAAACGGTGATTAATAGCCCATGAAACAGGCCAGAATCGGCAAAAACTGCGAGTGTTGATAACCGACACGTAAATGCACCCTAGGGTTCGTCAATGGTGGAAATCACTCCGGGGACCCAAAACGGTGATTAATAGCCCATGAAACAGGCCAGAATCGGCCAAAACTGCGAGTGTTGATGACCGGCATGTAAATGCACCCTTGGGTTCGTCAATTGTGGAAATCACTCCAGGGACCCAAAACGGTGATTAATAGCCCATGAAACAACCCAGAATCTGCCAAAACTGCGAGTGTTGATGACCAGCACGTAAATGCACCCTGGGGTTCGTCAATGGTGGAAATCACTCCGGGGACCCAAAACGGTGATTAATAGCCCATCAAACAGGCCAGAATCGGCCAAAACTGCGAGTGTTGATGACCGGCACATAAATGCACCCTGGGGTTCGTCAATGGTGGAAATCACTCCGAGGACCCAAAACGGTGATTAATAGCCCATGAAACAGACCAGAATCGGCCAAAACTGCAAGTGTTGATAACCGGCACGTAAATGCACCCTGGGGTTCGTCAATGGTGGAAATCACTCCGGGGACCCAAAACGGTGATTAATAACCCATGAAACAGGCCAGAATCGGCCAAAACTGCGAGTGTTGATGACCGGCACATAAATGCACCCTGGGGTTCGTCAATGGTGGAAATCACTCCGGGGACCCAAAACGGTGATTAATAGCCCATGTAACGGTGATTAATAGCCCATGAAACAGGCCAGAATCTGCCAAAACTGCGAGTGTTGATGACCAGCACGTAAATGCACCCTGGGGTTCGTCAATGGTGGAAATCACTCCGGGGACCCAAAACGGTGATTAATAGCCCATGAAACAGGCCAGAATCGGCCAAAACTACGAGTGTTGATGACCGGCACATAAATGCACCCTGGGGTTCGTCAATGGTGGAAATCACTCCGGGGACCCAAAACGGTGATTAATAGCCCATGAAACAGGCCAGAATCGGCCAAAACTGCGAGTGTTGATGACCGGCACGTAAATGCACCCTATGGTTCGTCAATGGTGGAAATCACTCCGGGGACCCAAAACGGTGATTAATAGCCCATGTAACGGTGATTAATAGCCCATGAAACAGGCCAGAATCGGCCAAAACTGCGAGTGTTGATGACCGGCACGTAAATGCACCCTGGGGTTCTTCAATGGTGGAAATCACTCCGGGGACCCAAAACGGTGATTAATAGCCCATGTAACGGTGATTAATAGCCCATGAAACAGGCCAGAATCGGCCAAAACTGCGAGTGTTGATGACCGGCACGTAAATGCACCCTGGGGTTCGTCAATGGTGGAAATCACTCCGGGGACCCAAAACGGTGATTAATAGCCCATGTAATGGTGATTAATAGCCCATGAAACAGGCCAGAATCGGCCAAAAGTGCGAGGACTGATGACCATTACGTAAATGCACCCTAGGGTTCGTCAATTGTGAAAATCACTTCGGGGACCCAAAACGGTGATTAATAGCCCATGAAACAACCCAGAATCTGCCAAAACTGCGAGTGTTGATGACCAGCACGTAAATGCACCCTGGGGTTCGTCAATGGTGGAAATCACTCCGGGGACCCAAAACGGTGATTAATAGCCCATGTAACGGTGATTAATAGCCCATGAAACAGGCCAGAATCGGCCAAAAGTGCGAGGACTGATGACCGTTACGTAAATGCACCCTAGGGTTCGTCAATTGTGAAAATCACTTCGGGGACCCAAAACGGTGATTAATAGCCCATGAAACAACCCAGAATCTGCCAAAACTGCGAGTGTTGATGACCAGCACGTAAATGCACCCTGGGGTTCGTCAATGGTGGAAATCACTCCGGGGACCCAAAACGGTGATTAATAGCCCATGAAACAGGCCAGAATCGGCCAAAACTACGAGTGTTGATGACCGGCACATAAATGCACCCTGGGGTTCGTCAATGGTGGAAATCACTCCGGGGACCCAAAACGGTGATTAATAGCCCATGAAACAGGCCAGAATCGGCCAAAACTGCGAGTGTTGATGACCGGCACGTAAATGCACCCTATGGTTCGTCAATGGTGGAAATCACTCCGGGGACCCAAAACGGTGATTAATAGCCCATGTAACGGTGATTAATAGCCCATGAAACAGGCCAGAATCGGCCAAAACTGCGAGTGTTGATGACCGGCACGTAAATGCACCCTGGGGTTCGTCAATGGTGGAAATCACTCCGGGGACCCAAAACGGTGATTAATAGCCCATGTAACGGTGATTAATAGCCCATGAAACAGGCCAGAATCGGCCAAAAGTGCGAGGACTGATGACCGTTACGTAAATGCACCCTAGGGTTCGTCAATTGTGAAAATCACTTCGGGGACCCAAAACGGTGATTAATAGCCCATGAAACAACCCAGAATCTGCCAAAACTGCGAGTGTTGATGACCAGCACGTAAATGCACCCTAGGGTTCGTCAATGGTGGAAATCACTGCGGGGACCCAAAACGGTGATTAATAGCCCATGAAACAGGCCAGAATCGGCCAAAACTGCGAGTTTTGATGACCGGCACGTAAATGCACCCTATGGTTCGTCAATGGTGGAAATCACTCCGGGGACCCAAAACGGTGATTAATAGCCCATGTAACGGTGATTAATAGCCCATGAAACAGGCCAGAATCGGCCAAAAGTGCGAGGACTGATGACCGTCACGTAAATGCACCCTGGGGTTCGTCAATTGTGGAAATCACTTCGGGGACCCAAAACGGTGATTAATAGCCCATGAAACAGCCCAGAATCGGCCAAAACTATGAGTGTTGATGACCGGCTCGTAAATACACCCTGGGGTTCGTCAATGGTGGAAATCACTCCGGGGACCCAAAACGGTGATTAATAGCCCATGAAACAGGCCAGAATCGGCAAAAACTGCGAGTGTTGATAACCGACACGTAAATGCACCCTAGGGTTCGTCAATGGTGGAAATCACTCCGGGGACCCAAAACGGTGATTAATAGCCCATGAAACAGGCCAGAATCGGCCAAAACTGCGAGTGTTGATGACCGGCATGTAAATGCACCCTTGGGTTCGTCAATTGTGGAAATCACTCCAGGGACCCAAAACGGTGATTAATAGCCCATGAAACAACCCAGAATCTGCCAAAACTGCGAGTGTTGATGACCAGCACGTAAATGCACCCTGGGGTTCGTCAATGGTGGAAATCACTCCGGGGACCCAAAACGGTGATTAATAGCCCATCAAACAGGCCAGAATCGGCCAAAACTGCGAGTGTTGATGACCGGCACATAAATGCACCCTGGGGTTCGTCAATGGTGGAAATCACTCCGAGGACCCAAAACGGTGATTAATAGCCCATGAAACAGACCAGAATCGGCCAAAACTGCAAGTGTTGATAACCGGCACGTAAATGCACCCTGGGGTTCGTCAATGGTGGAAATCACTCCGGGGACCCAAAACGGTGATTAATAACCCATGAAACAGGCCAGAATCGGCCAAAACTGCGAGTGTTGATGACCGGCACATAAATGCACCCTGGGGTTCGTCAATGGTGGAAATCACTCCGGGGACCCAAAACGGTGATTAATAGCCCATGAAACAACCCAGAATCTGCCAAAACTGCGAGTGTTGATAACCGGCACGTAAATGCACCCTGGGTTCTTCAATGATGGAAATCACTCTGGGATCCAAAACGATGATTAATAGCCCATGTAACTGTGATTAATAGCCCATGAAACAGGCCAGAATCGGCCAAAATTGCGAGTTTTGATGACCGGCACGTAAATGCACCCTGGGGTTCGTCAATGGTGGAAATCACTCCGGGGACCCAAAACGGTGATTAATAGCCCATGAAACAGCCCAGAATCGGCCAAAACTGTGAGTGTTGATGACCGGCACGTAAATGCACCCTGGGGTTCGTCAATGGTGGAAATCACTCCGGGGACCCAAAACGGTGATTAATAGCCCATGTAACGGTGATTAATAGCCCATGAAACAGGCCAGAATCGGCCAAAAGTGCGAGGACTGATGACCGTCACGTAAATGCACCCTGGGGTTCATCAATTGTGAAAATCACTCCGGGGACCCAAAACGGCGATTAATAGCCCATGAAACAATCCAGAATCGGCCAAAACTGCGAGTGTTGATGACCGGCACGTAAATGCACCCTGGGTTCGTCAATGGTGGAAATCACTCCGGGGACCCAAAACGGTGATTAATAGCCCATGTAACGGTGATTAATAGCCCATGAAACAGGCCAGAATCGACCAAAACTGCGAGTGTTGATGACCGACACGTAAATACAACATGGGGTTCGTCAATGGTGGAAATCACTCCGGGGACCCAAAACGGTGATTAATAGCCCATGTAACGGTGATTAATAGCCCATGAAACAGGCCAGAATCGGCCAAAAGTGCGAGGACTGATGACCGTCATGTAAATGCACCCTGGGGTTCGTCAATTGTGAAAATCACTCCGGGGACCCAAAACGGTAATTAATAGCCCATGAAACAATCCAGAATCGGCCAAAACTGCGAGTGTTGATGACCGGCACGTAAATGCACCCTGGGGTTCGTCAATGGTGGAAATCACTCCGGGGACCCAAAACGGTGATTAATAGCCCATGTAACGGTGATTAATAGCCCATGAAACAGGCCAGAATCGGCCAAAAGTGCGAGGACTGATGACCGTCACGTAAATGCACCCTGGGGTTCATCAATTGTGAAAATCACTCCGGGGACCCAAAACGGCGATTAATAGCCCATGAAACAATCCAGAATCGGCCAAAACTGCGAGTGTTGATGACCGGCACGTAAATGCACCCTGGGTTCGTCAATGGTGGAAATCACTCCGGGGACCCAAAACGGTGATTAATAGCCCATGTAACGGTGATTAATAGCCCATGAAACAGGCCAGAATCGACCAAAACTGCGAGTGTTGATGACCGACACGTAAATACAACATGGGGTTCGTCAATGGTGGAAATCACTCCGGGGACCCAAAACGGTGATTAATAGCCCATGTAACGGTGATTAATAGCCCATGAAACAGGCCAGAATCGGCCAAAAGTGCGAGGACTGATGACCGTTACGTAAATGCACCCTAGGGTTCGTCAATTGTGAAAATCACTTCGGGGACCCAAAACGGTGATTAATAGCCCATGAAACAACCCAGAATCTGCCAAAACTGCGAGTGTTGATGACCGGCACGTAAATGCACCCTGGGGTTCGTCAATGGTGGAAATCACTCCGGGGACCCAAAACGGTGATTAATAGCCCATGTAACGGTGATTAATACCCATGAAACAGGCCAGAATCGGCCAAAGGTGCGAGGACTGATGACCGTGACGTAAATGCACCCTAGGGTTCGTCAATTGTGAAAATCACTTCGGGGACCCAAAACGGTGATTAATAGCCCTTGAAACAACCCAGAATCTGCCAAAACTGCGAGTGTTGATGACAAGCACGTAAATGCACCCTGGGGTTCGTCAATGGTGGAAATCACTCCGGGGACCCAAAACGGTGATTAATAGCCCATAAAACAGGCCAGAATCGGCCAAAACTACGAGTGTTGATGACCGGCACATAAATGCACCCTGGGGTTCGTCAATGGTGGAAATCACTCCGGGGACCCAAAACGGTGATTAATAGCCCATGAAACAGGCCAGAATCGGCCAAAACTGCGAGTGTTGATGACCGGCACGTAAATGCACCCTATGGTTCGTCAATGGTGGAAATCACTCCGGGGACCCAAAACGGTGATTAATAGCCCATGTAACGGTGATTAATAGCCCATGAAACAGGCCAGAATCGGCCAAAACTGCGAGTGTTGATGACCGGCACGTAAATGCACCCTGGGGTTCGTCAATGGTGGAAATCACTCCGGGGACCCAAAACGGTGATTAATAGCCCATGTAACGGTGATTAATAGCCCATGAAACAGGCCAGAATCGGCCAAAACTGCGAGTGTTGATGACCGGCACGTAAATGCACCCTGGGGTTCGTCAATGGTGGAAATCACTCCGGGGACCCAAAACGGTGATTAATAGCCCATGTAATGGTGATTAATAGCCCATGAAACAGGCCAGAATCGGCCAAAAGTGCGAGGACTGATGACCATTACGTAAATGCACCCTAGGGTTCGTCAATTGTGAAAATCACTTCGGGGACCCAAAACGGTGATTAATAGCCCATGAAACAACCCAGAATCTGCCAAAACTGCGAGTGTTGATGACCAGCACGTAAATGCACCCTGGGGTTCGTCAATGGTGGAAATCACTCCGGGGACCCAAAACGGTGATTAATAGCCCATGTAACGGTGATTAATAGCCCATGAAACAGGCCAGAATCGGCCAAAAGTGCGAGGACTGATGACCGTTACGTAAATGCACCCTAGGGTTCGTCAATTGTGAAAATCACTTCGGGGACCCAAAACGGTGATTAATAGCCCATGAAACAACCCAGAATCTGCCAAAACTGCGAGTGTTGATGACCAGCACGTAAATGCACCCTGGGGTTCGTCAATGGTGGAAATCACTCCGGGGACCCAAAACGGTGATTAATAGCCCATGAAACAGGCCAGAATCGGCCAAAACTACGAGTGTTGATGACCGGCACATAAATGCACCCTGGGGTTCGTCAATGGTGGAAATCACTCCGGGGACCCAAAACGGTGATTAATAGCCCATGAAACAGGCCAGAATCGGCCAAAACTGCGAGTGTTGATGACCGGCACGTAAATGCACCCTATGGTTCGTCAATGGTGGAAATCACTCCGGGGACCCAAAACGGTGATTAATAGCCCATGTAACGGTGATTAATAGCCCATGAAACAGGCCAGAATCGGCCAAAACTGCGAGTGTTGATGACCGGCACGTAAATGCACCCTGGGGTTCGTCAATGGTGGAAATCACTCCGGGGACCCAAAACGGTGATTAATAGCCCATGTAACGGTGATTAATAGCCCATGAAACAGGCCAGAATCGGCCAAAAGTGCGAGGACTGATGACCGTTACGTAAATGCACCCTAGGGTTCGTCAATTGTGAAAATCACTTCGGGGACCCAAAACGGTGATTAATAGCCCATGAAACAACCCAGAATCTGCCAAAACTGCGAGTGTTGATGACCAGCACGTAAATGCACCCTAGGGTTCGTCAATGGTGGAAATCACTGCGGGGACCCAAAACGGTGATTAATAGCCCATGAAACAGGCCAGAATCGGCCAAAACTGCGAGTTTTGATGACCGGCACGTAAATGCACCCTATGGTTCGTCAATGGTGGAAATCACTCCGGGGACCCAAAACGGTGATTAATAGCCCATGTAACGGTGATTAATAGCCCATGAAACAGGCCAGAATCGGCCAAAAGTGCGAGGACTGATGACCGTCACGTAAATGCACCCTGGGGTTCGTCAATTGTGGAAATCACTTCGGGGACCCAAAACGGTGATTAATAGCCCATGAAACAGCCCAGAATCGGCCAAAACTATGAGTGTTGATGACCGGCTCGTAAATACACCCTGGGGTTCGTCAATGGTGGAAATCACTCCGGGGACCCAAAACGGTGATTAATAGCCCATGTAACGGTGATTAATAGCCCATGAAACAGGCCAGAATCGACCAAAACTGCGAGTGTTGATGACCGACACGTAAATACAACATGGGGTTCGTCAATGGTGGAAATCACTCCGGGGACCCAAAACGGTGATTAATAGCCCATGTAACGGTGATTAATAGCCCATGAAACAGGCCAGAATCGGCCAAAAGTGCGAGGACTGATGACCGTTACGTAAATGCACCCTAGGGTTCGTCAATTGTGAAAATCACTTCGGGGACCCAAAACGGTGATTAATAGCCCATGAAACAACCCAGAATCTGCCAAAACTGCGAGTGTTGATGACCGGCACGTAAATGCACCCTGGGGTTCGTCAATGGTGGAAATCACTCCGGGGACCCAAAACGGTGATTAATAGCCCATGTAACGGTGATTAATACCCATGAAACAGGCCAGAATCGGCCAAAGGTGCGAGGACTGATGACCGTGACGTAAATGCACCCTAGGGTTCGTCAATTGTGAAAATCACTTCGGGGACCCAAAACGGTGATTAATAGCCCTTGAAACAACCCAGAATCTGCCAAAACTGCGAGTGTTGATGACAAGCACGTAAATGCACCCTGGGGTTCGTCAATGGTGGAAATCACTCCGGGGACCCAAAACGGTGATTAATAGCCCATAAAACAGGCCAGAATCGGCCAAAACTACGAGTGTTGATGACCGGCACATAAATGCACCCTGGGGTTCGTCAATGGTGGAAATCACTCCGGGGACCCAAAACGGTGATTAATAGCCCATGAAACAGGCCAGAATCGGCCAAAACTGCGAGTGTTGATGACCGGCACGTAAATGCACCCTATGGTTCGTCAATGGTGGAAATCACTCCGGGGACCCAAAACGGTGATTAATAGCCCATGTAACGGTGATTAATAGCCCATGAAACAGGCCAGAATCGGCCAAAACTGCGAGTGTTGATGACCGGCACGTAAATGCACCCTGGGGTTCGTCAATGGTGGAAATCACTCCGGGGACCCAAAACGGTGATTAATAGCCCATGTAACGGTGATTAATAGCCCATGAAACAGGCCAGAATCGGCCAAAACTGCGAGTGTTGATGACCGGCACGTAAATGCACCCTGGGGTTCGTCAATGGTGGAAATCACTCCGGGGACCCAAAACGGTGATTAATAGCCCATGTAATGGTGATTAATAGCCCATGAAACAGGCCAGAATCGGCCAAAAGTGCGAGGACTGATGACCATTACGTAAATGCACCCTAGGGTTCGTCAATTGTGAAAATCACTTCGGGGACCCAAAACGGTGATTAATAGCCCATGAAACAACCCAGAATCTGCCAAAACTGCGAGTGTTGATGACCAGCACGTAAATGCACCCTGGGGTTCGTCAATGGTGGAAATCACTCCGGGGACCCAAAACGGTGATTAATAGCCCATGTAACGGTGATTAATAGCCCATGAAACAGGCCAGAATCGGCCAAAAGTGCGAGGACTGATGACCGTTACGTAAATGCACCCTAGGGTTCGTCAATTGTGAAAATCACTTCGGGGACCCAAAACGGTGATTAATAGCCCATGAAACAACCCAGAATCTGCCAAAACTGCGAGTGTTGATGACCAGCACGTAAATGCACCCTGGGGTTCGTCAATGGTGGAAATCACTCCGGGGACCCAAAACGGTGATTAATAGCCCATGAAACAGGCCAGAATCGGCCAAAACTACGAGTGTTGATGACCGGCACATAAATGCACCCTGGGGTTCGTCAATGGTGGAAATCACTCCGGGGACCCAAAACGGTGATTAATAGCCCATGAAACAGGCCAGAATCGGCCAAAACTGCGAGTGTTGATGACCGGCACGTAAATGCACCCTATGGTTCGTCAATGGTGGAAATCACTCCGGGGACCCAAAACGGTGATTAATAGCCCATGTAACGGTGATTAATAGCCCATGAAACAGGCCAGAATCGGCCAAAACTGCGAGTGTTGATGACCGGCACGTAAATGCACCCTGGGGTTCGTCAATGGTGGAAATCACTCCGGGGACCCAAAACGGTGATTAATAGCCCATGTAACGGTGATTAATAGCCCATGAAACAGGCCAGAATCGGCCAAAAGTGCGAGGACTGATGACCGTTACGTAAATGCACCCTAGGGTTCGTCAATTGTGAAAATCACTTCGGGGACCCAAAACGGTGATTAATAGCCCATGAAACAACCCAGAATCTGCCAAAACTGCGAGTGTTGATGACCAGCACGTAAATGCACCCTAGGGTTCGTCAATGGTGGAAATCACTGCGGGGACCCAAAACGGTGATTAATAGCCCATGAAACAGGCCAGAATCGGCCAAAACTGCGAGTTTTGATGACCGGCACGTAAATGCACCCTATGGTTCGTCAATGGTGGAAATCACTCCGGGGACCCAAAACGGTGATTAATAGCCCATGTAACGGTGATTAATAGCCCATGAAACAGGCCAGAATCGGCCAAAAGTGCGAGGACTGATGACCGTCACGTAAATGCACCCTGGGGTTCGTCAATTGTGGAAATCACTTCGGGGACCCAAAACGGTGATTAATAGCCCATGAAACAGCCCAGAATCGGCCAAAACTATGAGTGTTGATGACCGGCTCGTAAATACACCCTGGGGTTCGTCAATGGTGGAAATCACTCCGGGGACCCAAAACGGTGATTAATAGCCCATGAAACAGGCCAGAATCGGCAAAAACTGCGAGTGTTGATAACCGACACGTAAATGCACCCTAGGGTTCGTCAATGGTGGAAATCACTCCGGGGACCCAAAACGGTGATTAATAGCCCATGAAACAGGCCAGAATCGGCCAAAACTGCGAGTGTTGATGACCGGCATGTAAATGCACCCTTGGGTTCGTCAATTGTGGAAATCACTCCAGGGACCCAAAACGGTGATTAATAGCCCATGAAACAACCCAGAATCTGCCAAAACTGCGAGTGTTGATGACCAGCACGTAAATGCACCCTGGGGTTCGTCAATGGTGGAAATCACTCCGGGGACCCAAAACGGTGATTAATAGCCCATCAAACAGGCCAGAATCGGCCAAAACTGCGAGTGTTGATGACCGGCACATAAATGCACCCTGGGGTTCGTCAATGGTGGAAATCACTCCGAGGACCCAAAACGGTGATTAATAGCCCATGAAACAGACCAGAATCGGCCAAAACTGCAAGTGTTGATAACCGGCACGTAAATGCACCCTGGGGTTCGTCAATGGTGGAAATCACTCCGGGGACCCAAAACGGTGATTAATAGCCCATGAAACAGGCCAGAATCGGCCAAAACTGCGAGTGTTGATGACCGGCACATAAATGCACCCTGGGGTTCGTCAATGGTGGAAATCACTCCGGGGACCCAAAACGGTGATTAATAGCCCATGAAACAACCCAGAATCTGCCAAAACTGCGAGTGTTGATAACCGGCACGTAAATGCACCCTGGGTTCTTCAATGATGGAAATCACTCTGGGATCCAAAACGATGATTAATAGCCCATGTAACTGTGATTAATAGCCCATGAAACAGGCCAGAATCGGCCAAAATTGCGAGTTTTGATGACCGGCACGTAAATGCACCCTGGGGTTCGTCAATGGTGGAAATCACTCCGGGGACCCAAAACGGTGATTAATAGCCCATGAAACAGCCCAGAATCGGCCAAAACTGTGAGTGTTGATGACCGGCACGTAAATGCACCCTGGGGTTCGTCAATGGTGGAAATCACTCCGGGGACCCAAAACGGTGATTAATAGCCCATGTAACGGTGATTAATAGCCCATGAAACAGGCCAGAATCGGCCAAAAGTGCGAGGACTGATGACCGTCACGTAAATGCACCCTGGGGTTCATCAATTGTGAAAATCACTCCGGGGACCCAAAACGGCGATTAATAGCCCATGAAACAATCCAGAATCGGCCAAAACTGCGAGTGTTGATGACCGGCACGTAAATGCACCCTGGGTTCGTCAATGGTGGAAATCACTCCGGGGACCCAAAACGGTGATTAATAGCCCATGTAACGGTGATTAATAGCCCATGAAACAGGCCAGAATCGACCAAAACTGCGAGTGTTGATGACCGACACGTAAATACAACATGGGGTTCGTCAATGGTGGAAATCACTCCGGGGACCCAAAACGGTGATTAATAGCCCATGTAACGGTGATTAATAGCCCATGAAACAGGCCAGAATCGGCCAAAAGTGCGAGGACTGATGACCGTCATGTAAATGCACCCTGGGGTTCGTCAATTGTGAAAATCACTCCGGGGACCCAAAACGGTAATTAATAGCCCATGAAACAATCCAGAATCGGCCAAAACTGCGAGTGTTGATGACCGGCACGTAAATGCACCCTGGGGTTCGTCAATGGTGGAAATCACTCCGGGGACCCAAAACGGTGATTAATAGCCCATGTAACGGTGATTAATAGCCCATGAAACAGGCCAGAATCGGCCAAAAGTGCGAGGACTGATGACCGTCACGTAAATGCACCCTGGGGTTCATCAATTGTGAAAATCACTCCGGGGACCCAAAACGGCGATTAATAGCCCATGAAACAATCCAGAATCGGCCAAAACTGCGAGTGTTGATGACCGGCACGTAAATGCACCTTGGGTTCGTCAATGGTGGAAATCACTCCGGGGACCCAAAACGGTGATTAATAGCCCATGTAACGGTGATTAATAGCCCATGAAACAGGCCAGAATCGACCAAAACTGCGAGTGTTGATGACCGACACGTAAATACAACATGGGGTTCGTCAATGGTGGAAATCACTCCGGGGACCCAAAACGGTGATTAATAGCCCATGTAACGGTGATTAATAGCCCATGAAACAGGCCAGAATCGGCCAAAAGTGCGAGGACTGATGACCGTTACGTAAATGCACCCTAGGGTTCGTCAATTGTGAAAATCACTTCGGGGACCCAAAACGGTGATTAATAGCCCATGAAACAACCCAGAATCTGCCAAAACTGCGAGTGTTGATGACCGGCACGTAAATGCACCCTGGGGTTCGTCAATGGTGGAAATCACTCCGGGGACCCAAAACGGTGATTAATAGCCCATGTAACGGTGATTAATACCCATGAAACAGGCCAGAATCGGCCAAAGGTGCGAGGACTGATGACCGTTACGTAAATGCACCCTAGGGTTCGTCAATTGTGAAAATCACTTCGGGGACCCAAAACGGTGATTAATAGCCCTTGAAACAACCCAGAATCTGCCAAAACTGCGAGTGTTGATGACAAGCACGTAAATGCACCCTGGGGTTCGTCAATGGTGGAAATCACTCCGGGGACCCAAAACGGTGATTAATAGCCCATAAAACAGGCCAGAATCGGCCAAAACTGCGATTGTTGATGAACGGCACGTAAATGCACCCTGGGGTTCTTCAATGGAGGAAATCACTCTGGGGACCCAAAACGGTGATTAATAGACCATGAAACAGGCCAGAATCGGCCAAAACTGCGAGTGTTGATGACCGGCACGTAAATGCACCCTGGGGTTCGTCAATGGTGGAAATCACTCCGGGGACCCAAAACGGTGATTAATAGCCCATGTAACGGTGATTAATAGCCCATGAAACAGGCCAGAATCGGCCAAAAGTGCGAGGACTGATGACCGTTACGTAAATGCACCCTAGGGTTCGTCAATTGTGAAAATCACTTCGGGGACCCAAAACGGTGATTAATAGCCCATGAAACAACCCAGAATCTGCCAAAACTGCGAGTGTTGATGACCGGCACGTAAATGCACCCTGGGGTTCGTCAATGGTGGAAATCACTCCGGGGACCCAAAACGGTGATTAATAGCCCATGTAACGGTGATTAATACCCATGAAACAGGCCAGAATCGGCCAAAGGTGCGAGGACTGATGACCGTTACGTAAATGCACCCTAGGGTTCGTCAATTGTGAAAATCACTTCGGGGACCCAAAACGGTGATTAATAGCCCTTGAAACAACCCAGAATCTGCCAAAACTGCGAGTGTTGATGACAAGCACGTAAATGCACCCTGGGGTTCGTCAATGGTGGAAATCACTCCGGGGACCCAAAACGGTGATTAATAGCCCATGAAACAGGCCAGAATCGGCCAAAAGTGCGAGGACTGATGACCGTTACGTAAATGCACCCTAGGGTTCGTCAATTGTGAAAATCACTTCGGGGACCCAAAACGGTGATCAATAGCCCATGAAACAACCCAGAATCTGCCAAAACTGCGAGTGTTGATGACCAGCACGTAAATGCACCCTGGGGTTCGTCAATGGTGGAAATCACTCCGGGGACCCAAAACGGTGATTAATAGCCCATGTAACGGTGATTAATAGCCCATGAAACAGGCCAGAATCGGCCAAAACTGCGAGTGTTGATGACCGGCATGTAAATGCACCCTGGGTTCGTCAATGGTGGAAATCACTCCGGGGATCCCAAAACGGTGATTAATAGCCCATGTAACGGTGATTAATAGCCCATGAAACAGGCCAGAATCGGCCAAAAGTGCGAGGACTGATGACCGTTACGTAAATGCACCCTAGGGTTCGTCAATTGTGAAAATCACTTCGGGGACCCAAAACGGTGATTAATAGCCCATGAAACAACCCAGAATCTGCCAAAACTGCGAGTGTTGATGACCAGCACGTAAATGCACCCTAGGGTTCGTCAATGGTGGAAATCACTGCGGGGACCCAAAACGGTGATTAATAGCCCATGAAACAGGCCAGAATCGGCCAAAACTGCGAGTTTTGATGACCGGCACGTAAATGCACCCTATGGTTCGTCAATGGTGGAAATCACTCCGGGGACCCAAAACGGTGATTAATAGCCCATGTAACGGTGATTAATAGCCCATGAAACAGGCCAGAATCGGCCAAAAGTGCGAGGACTGATGACCGTCACGTAAATGCACCCTGGGGTTCGTCAATTGTGGAAATCACTTCGGGGACCCAAAACGGTGATTAATAGCCCATGAAACAGCCCAGAATCGGCCAAAACTATGAGTGTTGATGACCGGCTCGTAAATACACCCTGGGGTTCGTCAATGGTGGAAATCACTCCGGGGACCCAAAACGGTGATTAATAGCCCATGAAACAGGCCAGAATCGGCAAAAACTGCGAGTGTTGATAACCGACACGTAAATGCACCCTAGGGTTCGTCAATGGTGGAAATCACTCCGGGGACCCAAAACGGTGATTAATAGCCCATGAAACAGGCCAGAATCGGCCAAAACTGCGAGTGTTGATGACCGGCATGTAAATGCACCCTTGGGTTCGTCAATTGTGGAAATCACTCCAGGGACCCAAAACGGTGATTAATAGCCCATGAAACAACCCAGAATCTGCCAAAACTGCGAGTGTTGATGACCAGCACGTAAATGCACCCTGGGGTTCGTCAATGGTGGAAATCACTCCGGGGACCCAAAACGGTGATTAATAGCCCATCAAACAGGCCAGAATCGGCCAAAACTGCGAGTGTTGATGACCGGCACATAAATGCACCCTGGGGTTCGTCAATGGTGGAAATCACTCCGAGGACCCAAAACGGTGATTAATAGCCCATGAAACAGACCAGAATCGGCCAAAACTGCAAGTGTTGATAACCGGCACGTAAATGCACCCTGGGGTTCGTCAATGGTGGAAATCACTCCGGGGACCCAAAACGGTGATTAATAGCCCATGAAACAGGCCAGAATCGGCCAAAACTGCGAGTGTTGATGACCGGCACATAAATGCACCCTGGGGTTCGTCAATGGTGGAAATCACTCCGGGGACCCAAAACGGTGATTAATAGCCCATGAAACAACCCAGAATCTGCCAAAACTGCGAGTGTTGATAACCGGCACGTAAATGCACCCTGGGTTCTTCAATGATGGAAATCACTCTGGGATCCAAAACGATGATTAATAGCCCATGTAACTGTGATTAATAGCCCATGAAACAGGCCAGAATCGGCCAAAATTGCGAGTTTTGATGACCGGCACGTAAATGCACCCTGGGGTTCGTCAATGGTGGAAATCACTCCGGGGACCCAAAACGGTGATTAATAGCCCATGAAACAGCCCAGAATCGGCCAAAACTGTGAGTGTTGATGACCGGCACGTAAATGCACCCTGGGGTTCGTCAATGGTGGAAATCACTCCGGGGACCCAAAACGGTGATTAATAGCCCATGTAACGGTGATTAATAGCCCATGAAACAGGCCAGAATCGGCCAAAAGTGCGAGGACTGATGACCGTCACGTAAATGCACCCTGGGGTTCATCAATTGTGAAAATCACTCCGGGGACCCAAAACGGCGATTAATAGCCCATGAAACAATCCAGAATCGGCCAAAACTGCGAGTGTTGATGACCGGCACGTAAATGCACCCTGGGTTCGTCAATGGTGGAAATCACTCCGGGGACCCAAAACGGTGATTAATAGCCCATGTAACGGTGATTAATAGCCCATGAAACAGGCCAGAATCGACCAAAACTGCGAGTGTTGATGACCGACACGTAAATACAACATGGGGTTCGTCAATGGTGGAAATCACTCCGGGGACCCAAAACGGTGATTAATAGCCCATGTAACGGTGATTAATAGCCCATGAAACAGGCCAGAATCGGCCAAAAGTGCGAGGACTGATGACCGTCATGTAAATGCACCCTGGGGTTCGTCAATTGTGAAAATCACTCCGGGGACCCAAAACGGTAATTAATAGCCCATGAAACAATCCAGAATCGGCCAAAACTGCGAGTGTTGATGACCGGCACGTAAATGCACCCTGGGGTTCGTCAATGGTGGAAATCACTCCGGGGACCCAAAACGGTGATTAATAGCCCATGTAACGGTGATTAATAGCCCATGAAACAGGCCAGAATCGGCCAAAAGTGCGAGGACTGATGACCGTCACGTAAATGCACCCTGGGGTTCATCAATTGTGAAAATCACTCCGGGGACCCAAAACGGCGATTAATAGCCCATGAAACAATCCAGAATCGGCCAAAACTGCGAGTGTTGATGACCGGCACGTAAATGCACCTTGGGTTCGTCAATGGTGGAAATCACTCCGGGGACCCAAAACGGTGATTAATAGCCCATGTAACGGTGATTAATAGCCCATGAAACAGGCCAGAATCGACCAAAACTGCGAGTGTTGATGACCGACACGTAAATACAACATGGGGTTCGTCAATGGTGGAAATCACTCCGGGGACCCAAAACGGTGATTAATAGCCCATGTAACGGTGATTAATAGCCCATGAAACAGGCCAGAATCGGCCAAAAGTGCGAGGACTGATGACCGTTACGTAAATGCACCCTAGGGTTCGTCAATTGTGAAAATCACTTCGGGGACCCAAAACGGTGATTAATAGCCCATGAAACAACCCAGAATCTGCCAAAACTGCGAGTGTTGATGACCGGCACGTAAATGCACCCTGGGGTTCGTCAATGGTGGAAATCACTCCGGGGACCCAAAACGGTGATTAATAGCCCATGTAACGGTGATTAATACCCATGAAACAGGCCAGAATCGGCCAAAGGTGCGAGGACTGATGACCGTTACGTAAATGCACCCTAGGGTTCGTCAATTGTGAAAATCACTTCGGGGACCCAAAACGGTGATTAATAGCCCTTGAAACAACCCAGAATCTGCCAAAACTGCGAGTGTTGATGACAAGCACGTAAATGCACCCTGGGGTTCGTCAATGGTGGAAATCACTCCGGGGACCCAAAACGGTGATTAATAGCCCATAAAACAGGCCAGAATCGGCCAAAACTGCGATTGTTGATGAACGGCACGTAAATGCACCCTGGGGTTCTTCAATGGAGGAAATCACTCTGGGGACCCAAAACGGTGATTAATAGACCATGAAACAGGCCAGAATCGGCCAAAACTGCGAGTGTTGATGACCGGCACGTAAATGCACCCTGGGGTTCGTCAATGGTGGAAATCACTCCGGGGACCCAAAACGGTGATTAATAGCCCATGTAACGGTGATTAATAGCCCATGAAACAGGCCAGAATCGGCCAAAAGTGCGAGGACTGATGACCGTTACGTAAATGCACCCTAGGGTTCGTCAATTGTGAAAATCACTTCGGGGACCCAAAACGGTGATTAATAGCCCATGAAACAACCCAGAATCTGCCAAAACTGCGAGTGTTGATGACCGGCACGTAAATGCACCCTGGGGTTCGTCAATGGTGGAAATCACTCCGGGGACCCAAAACGGTGATTAATAGCCCATGTAACGGTGATTAATACCCATGAAACAGGCCAGAATCGGCCAAAGGTGCGAGGACTGATGACCGTTACGTAAATGCACCCTAGGGTTCGTCAATTGTGAAAATCACTTCGGGGACCCAAAACGGTGATTAATAGCCCTTGAAACAACCCAGAATCTGCCAAAACTGCGAGTGTTGATGACAAGCACGTAAATGCACCCTGGGGTTCGTCAATGGTGGAAATCACTCCGGGGACCCAAAACGGTGATTAATAGCCCATAAAACAGGCCAGAATCGGCCAAAACTGCGAGTGTTGATGAACGGCACGTAAATGCACCCTGGGGTTCGTCAATGGAGGAAATCACTCTGGGGACCCAAAACGGTGATTAATAGACCATGAAACAGGCCAGAATCGGCCAAAACTGCGAGTGTTGATGACCAGCACGTAAATGCACCCTGGGGTTCGTCAATGGTGGAAATCACTCCGGGGACCCAAAACGGTGATTAATAGCCCATGTAACGGTGATTAATAGCCCATGAAACAGGCCAGAATCGGCCAAAAGTGCGAGGACTGATGACCGTCACGTAAATGCACCCTGGGGTTCGTCAATGGTGGAAATCACTCCGGGGACCCAAAACGGTGATTAATAGCCCATGAAACAGGCCAGAATCGGCCAAAACTGCAAGTGTTGATAACCGGCACGTAAATGCACCCTGGGGTTCGTCAATGGTGGAAATCACTCCGGGGACCCAAAACGGTGATTAATAGCCCATGAAACAGGCCAGAATCGGCCAAAACTGCAAGTGTTGATAACCGGCACGTAAATGCACCCTGGGGTTTGTCAATGGTGGAAATCACTCCGGGGACCCAAAACGGTGATTAATAGCCCATGAAACAGGCCAGAATCGGCCAAAACTGCGAGTGTTGATGACCGGCACATAAATGCACCCTGGGGTTCGTCAATGGTGGAAATCACTCCGGGGACCCAAAACGGTGATTAATAGCCCATGAAACAACCCAGAATCTGCCAAAACTGCGAGTGTTGATAACCGGCACGTAAATGCACCCTGGGTTCTTCAATGATGGAAATCACTCTGGGATCCAAAACGATGATTAATAGCCCATGTAACTGTGATTAATAGCCCATGAAACAGGCCAGAATCGGCCAAAATTGCGAGTTTTGATGACCGGCACGTAAATGCACCCTGGGGTTCGTCAATGGTGGAAATCACTCCGGGGACCCAAAACGGTGATTAATAGCCCATGAAACAGCCCAGAATCGGCCAAAACTGTGAGTGTTGATGACCGGCACGTAAATGCACCCTGGGGTTCGTCAATGGTGGAAATCACTCCGGGGACCCAAAACGGTGATTAATAGCCCATGTAACGGTGATTAATAGCCCATGAAACAGGCCAGAATCGGCCAAAAGTGCGAGGACTGATGACCGTCACGTAAATGCACCCTGGGGTTCATCAATTGTGAAAATCACTCCGGGGACCCAAAACGGTAATTAATAGCCCATGAAACAATCCAGAATCGGCCAAAACTGCGAGTGTTGATGACCGGCACGTAAATGCACCCTGGGGTTCGTCAATGGTGGAAATCACTCCGGGGACCCAAAACGGTGATTAATAGCCCATGTAACGGTGATTAATAGCCCATGAAACAGGCCAGAATCGGCCAAAAGTGCGAGGACTGATGACCGTTACGTAAATGCACCCTAGGGTTCGTCAATTGTGAAAATCACTTCGGGGACCCAAAACGGTGATTAATAGCCCATGAAACAACCCAGAATCTGCCAAACTGCGAGTGTTGATGACCGGCACGTAAATGCACCCTGGGGTTCGTCAATGGTGGAAATCACTCCGGGGACCCAAAACGGTGATTAATAGCCCATGTAACGGTGATTAATACCCATGAAACAGGCCAGAATCGGCCAAAGGTGCGAGGACTGATGACCGTTACGTAAATGCACCCTAGGGTTCGTCAATTGTGAAAATCACTTCGGGGACCCAAAACGGTGATTAATAGCCCTTGAAACAACCCAGAATCTGCCAAAACTGCGAGTGTTGATGACAAGCACGTAAATGCACCCTGGGGTTCGTCAATGGTGGAAATCACTCCGGGGACCCAAAACGGTGATTAATAGCCCATAAAACAGGCCAGAATCGGCCAAAACTGCGAGTGTTGATGAACGGCACGTAAATGCACCCTGGGGTTCGTCAATGGAGGAAATCACTCTGGGGACCCAAAACGGTGATTAATAGACCATGAAACAGGCCAGAATCGGCCAAAACTGCGAGTGTTGATGACCGGCACGTAAATGCACCCTGGGGTTCGTCAATGGTGGAAATCACTCCGGGGACCCAAAACGGTGATTAATAGCCCATGTAACGGTGATTAATAGCCCATGAAACAGGCCAGAATCGGCCAAAACTGCGAGTGTTGATGACCGGCATGTAAATGCACCCTGGGTTCGTCAATGGTGGAAATCACTCCGGGGATCCCAAACGGTGATTAATAGCCCATGTAACTATGATTAATAACCCATGAAACAGGCCAGAATCGGCCAAAATTGCGAGTGTTGATGACCGGCACGTAAATGCACCCTGGGGTTCGTCAATGGTGGAAATCACTCCGGGGACCCAAAACGGTGATTAATAGCCCATGTAACGGTGATTAATAGCCCATGAAACAGGCCAGAATCGGCCAAAAGTGCGAGGACTGATGACCGTTACGTAAATGCACCCTAGGGTTCGTCAATTGTGAAAATCACTTCGGGGACCCAAAACGGTGATTAATAGCCCATGAAACAACCCAGAATCTGCCAAAACTGCGAGTGTTGATGACCGGCACGTAAATGCACCCTGGGGTTCGTCAATGGTGGAAATCACTCCGGGGACCCAAAACGGTGATTAATAGCCCATGTAACGGTGATTAATACCCATGAAACAGGCCAGAATCGGCCAAAGGTGCGAGGACTGATGACCGTTACGTAAATGCACCCTAGGGTTCGTCAATTGTGAAAATCACTTCGGGGACCCAAAACGGTGATTAATAGCCCTTGAAACAACCCAGAATCTGCCAAAACTGCGAGTGTTGATGACAAGCACGTAAATGCACCCTGGGGTTCGTCAATGGTGGAAATCACTCCGGGGACCCAAAACGGTGATTAATAGCCCATAAAACAGGCCAGAATCGGCCAAAACTGCGAGTGTTGATGAACGGCACGTAAATGCACCCTGGGGTTCGTCAATGGAGGAAATCACTCTGGGGACCCAAAACGGTGATTAATAGACCATGAAACAGGCCAGAATCGGCCAAAACTGCGAGTGTTGATGACCAGCACGTAAATGCACCCTGGGGTTCGTCAATGGTGGAAATCACTCCGGGGACCCAAAACGGTGATTAATAGCCCATGTAACGGTGATTAATAGCCCATGAAACAGGCCAGAATCGGCCAAAAGTGCGAGGACTGATGACCGTCACGTAAATGCACCCTGGGGTTCGTCAATTGTGGAAATCACTCCGGGGACCCAAAACGGTGATTAATAGCCCATGAAACAACCTAGAATCGGCCAAAACTGTGAGTGTTGATGACCGGCACGTAAATGCACCCTGGGGTTCGTCAATGGTGGAAATCACTCCGGGGACCCAAAACGGTGATTAATAGCCCATGTAACGGTGATTAATAGCCCATGAAACAGGCCAGAATCGGCCAAAAGTGCGAGGACTGATGACCGTCACGTAAATGCACCCTGGGGTTCGTCAATTGTGAAAATCACTCCGGGGACCCAAAACGGTAATTAATAGCCCATGAAACAATCCAGAATCGGCCAAAACTGCGAGTGTTGATGACCGGCACGTAAATGCACCCTGGGGTTCGTCAATGGTGGAAATCACTCCGGGGACCCAAAACGGTGATTAATAGCCCATGTAATGGTGATTAATAGCCCATGAAACAGGCCAGAATCGGCCAAAAGTGCGAGGACTGATGACCGTTACGTAAATGCACCCTAGGGTTCGTCAATTGTGAAAATCACTTCGGGGACCCAAAACGGTGATCAATAGCCCATGAAACAACCCAGAATCTGCCAAAACTGCGAGTGTTGATGACCAGCACGTAAATGCACCCTGGGGTTCGTCAATGGTGGAAATCACTCCGGGGACCCAAAACGGTGATTAATAGCCCATGTAACGGTGATTAATAGCCCATGAAACAGGCCAGAATCGGCCAAAACTGCGAGTGTTGATGACCGGCATGTAAATGCACCCTGGGTTCGTCAATGGTGGAAATCACTCCGGGGATCCCAAAACGGTGATTAATAGCCCATGTAACGGTGATTAATAGCCCATGAAACAGGCCAGAATCGGCCAAAAGTGCGAGGACTGATGACCGTTACGTAAATGCACCCTAGGGTTCGTCAATTGTGAAAATCACTTCGGGGACCCAAAACGGTGATTAATAGCCCATGAAACAACCCAGAATCTGCCAAAACTGCGAGTGTTGATGACCAGCACGTAAATGCACCCTGGGGTTCGTCAATGGTGGAAATCACTCCGGGGACCCAAAACGGTGATTAATAGCCCATGAAACAGGCCAGAATCGGCCAAAAGTGCGAGGACTGATGACCGTTACGTAAATGCACCCTATGGTTCGTCAATGGTGGAAATCACTCCGGGGACCCAAAACGGTGATTAATAGCCCATGTAACGGTGATTAATAGCCCATGAAACAGGCCAGAATCGGCCAAAAGTGCGAGGACTGATGACCGTCACGTAAATGCACCCTGGGGTTCGTCAATTGTGAAAATCACTCCGGGGACCCAAAACGGTAATTAATAGCCCATCAAACAATCCAGAATCGGCCAGAACTGCGAGTGTTGATGACCGGCACGTAAATGCACCCTGGGGTTCGTCAATGGTGGAAATCACTCCGGGGACCCAAAACGGTGATTAATAGCCCATGAAACAGGCCAGAATCGGCCAAAAGTGCGAGGACTGATGACCGTTACGTAAATGCACCCTAGGGTTCGTCAATTGTGAAAATCACTTCGGGGACCCAAAACGGTGATTAATAGCCCATGAAACAACCCAGAATCTGCCAAAACTGCGAGTGTTGATGACCGGCACGTAAATGCACCCTGGGGTTCGTCAATGGTGGAAATCACTCCGGGGACCCAAAACGGTGATTAATAGCCCATGTAACGGTGATTAATACCCATGAAACAGGCCAGAATCGGCCAAAGGTGCGAGGACTGATGACCGTTACGTAAATGCACCCTAGGGTTCGTCAATTGTGAAAATCACTTCGGGGACCCAAAACGGTGATTAATAGCCCTTGAAACAACCCAGAATCTGCCAAAACTGCGAGTGTTGATGACAAGCACGTAAATGCACCCTGGGGTTCGTCAATGGTGGAAATCACTTCGGGGACCCAAAACGGTGATTAATAGCCCATAAAACAGGCCAGAATCGGCCAAAACTGCGAGTGTTGATGAACGGCACGTAAATGCACCCTGGGGTTCGTCAATGGAGGAAATCACTCTGGGGACCCAAAACGGTGATTAATAGACCATGAAACAGGCCAGAATCGGCCAAAACTGCGAGTGTTGATGACCGGCACGTAAATGCACCCTGGGGTTCGTCAATGGTGGAAATCACTCCGGGGACCCAAAACGGTGATTAATAGCCCATGTAACGGTGATTAATAGCCCATGAAACAGGCCAGAATCGGCCAAAACTGCGAGTGTTGATGACCGGCATGTAAATGCACCCTGGGTTCGTCAATGGTGGAAATCACTCCGGGGATCCAAAACGGTGATTAATAGCCCATGTAACTATGATTAATAACCCATGAAACAGGCCAGAATCGGCCAAAATTGCGAGTGTTGATGACCGGCACGTAAATGCACCCTGGGGTTCGTCAATGGTGGAAATCACTCCGGGGACCCAAAACGGTGATTAATAGCCCATGTAACGGTGATTAATAGCCCATGAAACAGGCCAGAATCGGCCAAAAGTGCGAGGACTGATGACCGTTACGTAAATGCACCCTAGGGTTCGTCAATTGTGAAAATCACTTCGGGGACCCAAAACGGTGATTAATAGCCCATGAAACAACCCAGAATCTGCCAAAACTGCGAGTGTTGATGACCGGCACGTAAATGCACCCTGGGGTTCGTCAATGGTGGAAATCACTCCGGGGACCCAAAACGGTGATTAATAGCCCATGTAACGGTGATTAATACCCATGAAACAGGCCAGAATCGGCCAAAGGTGCGAGGACTGATGACAGTTACGTAAATGCACCCTAGGGTTCGTCAATTGTGAAAATCACTTCGGGGACCCAAAACGGTGATTAATAGCCCTTGAAACAACCCAGAATCTGCCAAAACTGCGAGTGTTGATGACAAGCACGTAAATGCACCCTGGGGTTCGTCAATGGTGGAAATCACTCCGGGGACCCAAAACGGTGATTAATAGCCCATAAAACAGGCCAGAATCGGCCAAAACTGCGAGTGTTGATGAACGGCACGTAAATGCACCCTGGGGTTCGTCAATGGAGGAAATCACTCTGGGGACCCAAAACGGTGATTAATAGACCATGAAACAGGCCAGAATCGGCCAAAACTGCGAGTGTTGATGACCAGCACGTAAATGCACCCTGGGGTTCGTCAATGGTGGAAATCACTCCGGGGACCCAAAACGGTGATTAATAGCCCATGTAACGGTGATTAATAGCCCATGAAACAGGCCAGAATCGGCCAAAAGTGCGAGGACTGATGACCGTCACGTAAATGCACCCTGGGGTTCGTCAATTGTGGAAATCACTCCGGGGACCCAAAACGGTGATTAATAGCCCATGAAACAACCTAGAATCGGCCAAAACTGTGAGTGTTGATGACCGGCACGTAAATGCACCCTGGGGTTCGTCAATGGTGGAAATCACTCCGGGGACCCAAAACGGTGATTAATAGGCCATGTAACGGTGATTAATAGCCCATGAAACAGGCCAGAATCGGCCAAAAGTGCGAGGACTGATGACCGTCACGTAAATGCACCCTGGGGTTCGTCAATTGTGAAAATCACTCCGGGGACCCAAAACGGTAATTAATAGCCCATGAAACAATCCAGAATCGGCCAAAACTGCGAGTGTTGATGACCGGCACGTAAATGCACCCTGGGGTTCGTCAATGGTGGAAATCACTCCGGGGACCCAAAACGGTGATTAATAGCCCATGTAATGGTGATTAATAGCCCATGAAACAGGCCAGAATCGGCCAAAAGTGCGAGGACTGATGACCGTTACGTAAATGCACCCTAGGGTTCGTCAATTGTGAAAATCACTTCGGGGACCCAAAACGGTGATTAATAGCCCATGAAACAACCCAGAATCTGCCAAAACTGCGAGTGTTGATGACCAGCACGTAAATGCACCCTGGGGTTCGTCAATGGTGGAAATCACTCCGGGGACCCAAAACGGTGATTAATAGCCCATGAAACAGGCCAGAATCGGCCAAAACTACGAGTGTTGATGACCGGCACATAAATGCACCCTGGGGTTCGTCAATGGTGGAAATCACTCCGGGGACCCAAAACGGTGATTAATAGCCCATGAAACAGGCCAGAATCGGCCAAAACTGCGAGTGTTGATGACCGGCACGTAAATGCACCCTATGGTTCGTCAATGGTGGAAATCACTCCGGGGACCCAAAACGGTGATTAATAGCCCATGTAACGGTGATTAATAGCCCATGAAACAGGCCAGAATCGGCCAAAAGTGCGAGGACTGATGACCGTCACGTAAATGCACCCTGGGGTTCGTCAATTGTGAAAATCACTCCGGGGACCCAAAACGGTAATTAATAGCCCATGAAACAATCCAGAATCGGCCAAAACTGCGAGTGTTGATGACCGGCACGTAAATGCACCCTGGGGTTCGTCAATGGTGGAAATCACTCCGGGGACCCAAAACGGTGATTAATAGCCCATGAAACAGGCCAGAATCGGCCAAAAGTGTGAGGACTGATGACCGTTACGTAAATGCACCCTAGGGTTCGTCAATTGTGAAAATCACTTCGGGGACCCAAAACGGTGATTAATAGCCCATGAAACAACCCAGAATCTGCCAAAACTGCGAGTGTTGATGACCGGCACGTAAATGCACCCTGGGGTTCGTCAATGGTGGAAATCACTCCGGGGACCCAAAACGGTGATTAATAGCCCATGTAACGGTGATTAATACCCATGAAACAGGCCAGAATCGGCCAAAGGTGCGAGGACTGATGACAGTTACGTAAATGCACCCTAGGGTTCGTCAATTGTGAAAATCACTTCGGGGACCCAAAACGGTGATTAATAGCCCTTGAAACAACCCAGAATCTGCCAAAACTGCGAGTGTTGATGACAAGCACGTAAATGCACCCTGGGGTTCGTCAATGGTGGAAATCACTCCGGGGACCCAAAACGGTGATTAATAGCCCATAAAACAGGCCAGAATCGGCCAAAACTGCGAGTGTTGATGAACGGCACGTAAATGCACCCTGGGGTTCGTCAATGGAGGAAATCACTCTGGGGACCCAAAACGGTGATTAATAGACCATGAAACAGGCCAGAATCGGCCAAAACTGCGAGTGTTGATGACCAGCACGTAAATGCACCCTGGGGTTCGTCAATGGTGGAAATCACTCCGGGGACCCAAAACGGTGATTAATAGCCCATGTAACGGTGATTAATAGCCCATGAAACAGGCCAGAATCGGCCAAAAGTGCGAGGACTGATGACCGTCACGTAAATGCACCCTGGGGTTCGTCAATTGTGGAAATCACTCCGGGGACCCAAAACGGTGATTAATAGCCCATGAAACAACCTAGAATCGGCCAAAACTGTGAGTGTTGATGACCGGCACGTAAATGCACCCTGGGGTTCGTCAATGGTGGAAATCACTCCGGGGACCCAAAACGGTGATTAATAGCCCATGTAACGGTGATTAATAGCCCATGAAACAGGCCAGAATCGGCCAAAAGTGCGAGGACTGATGACCGTCACGTAAATGCACCCTGGGGTTCGTCAATTGTGAAAATCACTCCGGGGACCCAAAACGGTAATTAATAGCCCATGAAACAATCCAGAATCGGCCAAAACTGCGAGTGTTGATGACCGGCACGTAAATGCACCCTGGGGTTCGTCAATGGTGGAAATCACTCCGGGGACCCAAAACGGTGATTAATAGCCCATGTAATGGTGATTAATAGCCCATGAAACAGGCCAGAATCGGCCAAAAGTGCGAGGACTGATGACCGTTACGTAAATGCACCCTAGGGTTCGTCAATTGTGAAAATCACTTCGGGGACCCAAAACGGTGATTAATAGCCCATGAAACAACCCAGAATCTGCCAAAACTGCGAGTGTTGATGACCAGCACGTAAATGCACCCTGGGGTTCGTCAATGGTGGAAATCACTCCGGGGACCCAAAACGGTGATTAATAGCCCATGAAACAGGCCAGAATCGGCCAAAACTACGAGTGTTGATGACCGGCACATAAATGCACCCTGGGGTTCGTCAATGGTGGAAATCACTCCGGGGACCCAAAACGGTGATTAATAGCCCATGAAACAGGCCAGAATCGGCCAAAACTGCGAGTGTTGATGACCGGCACGTAAATGCACCCTATGGTTCGTCAATGGTGGAAATCACTCCGGGGACCCAAAACGGTGATTAATAGCCCATGTAACGGTGATTAATAGCCCATGAAACAGGCCAGAATCGGCCAAAAGTGCGAGGACTGATGACCGTCACGTAAATGCACCCTGGGGTTCGTCAATTGTGAAAATCACTCCGGGGACCCAAAACGGTAATTAATAGCCCATGAAACAATCCAGAATCGGCCAAAACTGCGAGTGTTGATGACCGGCACGTAAATGCACCCTGGGGTTCGTCAATGGTGGAAATCACTCCGGGGACCCAAAACGGTGATTAATAGCCCATGAAACAGGCCAGAATCGGCCAAAAGTGCGAGGACTGATGACCGTTACGTAAATGCACCCTAGGGTTCGTCAATTGTGAAAATCACTTCGGGGACCCAAAACGGTGATTAATAGCCCATGAAACAACCCAGAATCTGCCAAAACTGCGAGTGTTGATGACCGGCACGTAAATGCACCCTGGGGTTCGTCAATGGTGGAAATCACTCCGGGGACCCAAAACGGTGATTAATAGCCCATGTAATGGTGATTAATAGCCCATGAAACAGGCCAGAATCGGCCAAAAGTGCGAGGGCTGATGACCGTTACGTAAATGCACCCTAGGGTTCGTCAATTGTGAAAATCACTTCGGGGACCCAAAACGGTGATTAATAGCCCATGAAACAACCCAGAATCTGCCAAAACTGCGAGTGTTGATGACCAGCACGTAAATGCACCCTGGGGTTCGTCAATGGTGGAAATCACTCCGGGGACCCAAAACGGTGATTAATAGCCCATGTAATGGTGATTAATAGCCCATGAAACAGGCCAGAATCGGCCAAAAGTGCGAGGGCTGATGACCGTTACGTAAATGCACCCTAGGGTTCGTCAATTGTGAAAATCACTTCGGGGACCCAAAACGGTGATTAATAGCCCATGAAACAACCCAGAATCTGCCAAAACTGCGAGTGTTGATGACCAGCACGTAAATGCACCCTGGGGTTCGTCAATGGTGGAAATCACTCCGGGGACCCAAAACGGTGATTAATAGCCCATGAAACAGGCCAGAATCGGCCAAAACTACGAGTGTTGATGACCGGCACATAAATGCACCCTGGGGTTCGTCAATGGTGGAAATCACTCCGGGGACCCAAAACGGTGATTAATAGCCCATGAAACAGGCCAGAATCGGCCAAAACTGCGAGTGTTGATGACCGGCACGTAAATGCACCCTATGGTTCGTCAATGGTGGAAATCACTCCGGGGACCCAAAACGGTGATTAATAGCCCATGTAACGGTGATTAATAGCCCATGAAACAGGCCAGAATCGGCCAAAAGTGCGAGGACTGATGACCGTCACGTAAATGCACCCTGGGGTTCGTCAATTGTGAAAATCACTCCGGGGACCCAAAACGGTAATTAATAGCCCATGAAACAATCCAGAATCGGCCAAAACTGCGAGTGTTGATGACCGGCACGTAAATGCACCCTGGGGTTCGTCAATGGTGGAAATCACTCCGGGGACCCAAAACGGTGATTAATAGCCCATGTAATGGTGATTAATAGCCCATGAAACAGGCCAGAATCGGCCAAAAGTGCGAGGACTGATGACCGTTACGTAAATGCACCCTAGGGTTCGTCAATTGTGAAAATCACTTCGGGGACCCAAAACGGTGATTAATAGCCCATGAAACAACCCAGAATCGGCCAAAACTGCGAGTGTTGATGACCGGCACGTAAATGCACCCTGGGGTTCGTCAATGGTGGAAATCACTCCGGGGACCCAAAACGGTGATTAATAGCCCATGTAACGGTGATTAATAGCCCATGAAACAGGCCAGAATCGGCCAAAAGTGCGAGGACTGATGACCGTCACGTAAATGCACCCTGGGGTTCGTCAATTGTGAAAATCATTCCGGGGACCCAAAACGGTAATTAATAGTCCATGAAACAATCCAGAATCGGCCAAAACTGCGAGTGTTGATGACCGGCACGTAAATGCACCCTGGGGTTCGTCAATGGTGGAAATCACTCCGGGGACCCAAAACGGTGATTAATAGCCCATGTAATGGTGATTAATAGCCCATGAAACAGGCCAGAATCGGCCAAAAGTGCGAGGACTGATGACCGTTACGTAAATGCACCCTAGGGTTCGTCAATTGTGAAAATCACTTCGGGGACCCAAAACGGTGATTAATAGCCCATGAAACAACCCAGAATCTGCCAAAACTGCGAGTGTTGATGACCAGCACGTAAATGCACCCTGGGGTTCGTCAATGGTGGAAATCACTCCGGGGACCCAAAACGGTGATTAATAGCCCATGAAACAGGCCAGAATCGGCCAAAACTACGAGTGTTGATGACCGGCACATAAATGCACCCTGGGGTTCGTCAATGGTGGAAATCACTCCGGGGACCCAAAACGGTGATTAATAGCCCATGAAACAGGCCATAATCGGCCAAAACTGCGAGTGTTGATGACCGGCACGTAAATGCACCCTATGGTTCGTCAATGGTGGAAATCACTCCGGGGACCCAAAACGGTGATTAATAGCCCATGTAACGGTGATTAATAGCCCATGAAACAGGCCAGAATCGGCCAAAACTGCGAGTGTTGATGACCGGCACGTAAATGCACCCTGGGGTTCGTCAATGGTGGAAATCACTCCGGGGACCCAAAACGGTGATTAATAGCCCATGTAACGGTGATTAATAGCCCATGAAACAGGCCAGAATCGGCCAAAAGTGCGAGGACTGATGACCGTTACGTAAATGCACTCTAGGGTTCGTCAATTGTGAAAATCACTTCGGGGACCCAAAACGGTGATTAATAGCCCATGAAACAACCCAGAATCTGCCAAAACTGCGAGTGTTGATGACCAGCACGTAAATGCACCCTGGGGTTCGTCAATGGTGGAAATCACTCCGGGGACCCAAAACGGTGATTAATAGCCCATGAAACAGGCCAGAATCGGCCAAAACTACGAGTGTTGATGACCGGCACATAAATGCACCCTGGGGTTCGTCAATGGTGGAAATCACTCCGGGGACCCAAAACGGTGATTAATAGCCCATGAAACAGGCCAGAATCGGCCAAAACTGCGAGTGTTGATGACCGGCACGTAAATGCACCCTGGGGTTCGTCAATCGTGGAAATCACTCCGGGGACCCAAAACGGTGATTAATAGCCCATGTAACGGTGATTAATAGCCCATGAAACAGGCCAGAATCGGCCAAAACTGCGAGTGTTGATGACCGGCACGTAAATGCACCCTGGGGTTCGTCAATGGTGGAAATCACTCCGGGGACCCAAAACGGTGATTAATAGCCCATGTAACGGTGATTAATAGCCCATGAAATAGGCCAGAATCGGCCAAAAGTGCGAGGACTGATGACCGTTACGTAAATGCACCCTAGGGTTCGTCAATTGTGAAAATCACTTCGGGGACCCAAAACGGTGATTAATAGCCCATGAAACAACCCAGAATCTGCCAAAACTGCGAGTGTTGATGACCAGCACGTAAATGCACCCTGGGGTTCGTCAATGGTGGAAATCACTCCGGGGACCCAAAACGGTGATTAATAGCCCATGAAACAGGCCAGAATCGTCCAAAACTACGAGTGTTGATGACCGGCACATAAATGCACCCTGGGTTCGTCAATGGTGGAAATCACTCCGGGGACCCAAAACGGTGATTAATAGCCCATGAAACAGGCCAGAATCGGCCAAAACTGCGAGTGTTGATGACCGGCACGTAAATGCACCCTAGGGTTCGTCAATGGTGGAAATCACTCCGGGGACCCAAAACGGTGATTAATAGCCCATGTAACGGTGATTAATAGCCCATGAAACAGGCCAGAATCGGCCAAAAGTGCGAGGACTGATGACCGTCACGTAAATGCACCCTGGGGTTCGTCAATTGTGGAAATCACTTCGGGGACCCAAAACGGTGTATAATAGCCCATGAAACAGCCCAGAATCGGCCAAAACTATGAGTGTTGATGACCGGCACGTAAATGCACCCTGGGGTTCGTCAATCGTGGAAATCACTCCGGGGACCCAAAACGGTGATTAATAGCCCATGTAACGGTGATTAATAGCCCATGAAACAGGCCAGAATCGGCCAAAAGTGCGAGGACTGATGACCGTCACGTAAATGCACCCTGGGGTTCGTCAATTGTGAAAATCACTCCGGGGACCCAAAACGGTGATTAATAGCCCATGTAACGGTGATTAATAGCCCATGAAACAGGCCAGAATCGGCCAAATCTGCGAGTGTTGATGACCGACACGTAAATGCACCCTATGGTTCGTCAATGGTGGAAATCACTCCGGGTACCCAAAACGGTGATTAATAGCCCATGTAACGGTGATTAATAGCCCATGAAACAGGCCAGAATCGGCCAAAAGTGCGAGGACTGATGACCGTCACGTAAATGCACCCTGGGGTTCGTCAATTGTGGAAATCACTTCGGGGACCCAAAACGGTGATTAATAGCCCATGAAACAGCCCAGAATCGGCCAAAACTATGAGTGTTGATGACCGGCACGTAAATGCACCCTGGGGTTCGTCAATGGTGGAAATCACTCCGGGGACCCAAAACGGTGATTAATAGCCCATGAAACAGGCCAGAATCGGCAAAAACTGCGAGTGTTGATGACCGGCACGTAAATGCACCCTAGGGTTCGTCAATGGTGGAAATCACTCCGGGGACCCAAAACGGTGATTAATAGCCCATGAAACAGGCCAGAATCGGCCAAAACTGCGAGTGTTGATCACCGGCACGTAAATGCACCCTTGGGTTCGTCAATTGTGGAAATCACTCCAGGGACCCAAAACGGTGATTAATAGCCCATGAAACAACCCAGAATCTGCCAAAACTGCGAGTGTTGATGACCAGCACGTAAATGCACCCTGGGGTTCGTCAATGGTGGAAATCACTCCGGGGACCCAAAACGGTGATTAATAGCCCATGAAACAGGCCAGAATCGGCCAAAACAACGAGTGTTGATGACCGGCACATAAATGCACCCTGGGGTTCGTCAATGGTGGAAATCACTCCGGGGACCCAAAACGGTGATTAATAGCCCATGAAACAGGCCAGAATCGGCCAAAACTATGAGTGTTGATGACCGGCACGTAAATGCACCCTGGGGTTCGTCAATCGTGGAAATCACTCCGGGGACCCAAAACGGTGATTAATAGCCCATGTAATGGTGATTAATAGCCCATGAAACAGGCCAGAATCGGCCAAAACTGCGAGTGTTGATGACCGGCATGTAAATGCACCCTGGGGTTCGTCAATGGTGGAAATCAGTCCGGGGACCCAAAACGGTGATTAATAGCCCATGTAACGGTGATTAATAGCCCATGAAACAGGCCAGAATCGGCCAAAAGTGTGAGGACTGATGACCGTTACGTAAATGCACCCTAGGGTTCGTCAATTGTGAAAATCACTTCGGGGACCCAAAACGGTGATTAATAGCCCATGAAACAACCCAGAATCTGCCAAAACTGCGAGTGTTGATGACCAGCACGTAAATGCACCCTGGGGTTCGTCAATGGTGGAAATCACTCCGGGGACCCAAAACGGTGATTAATAGCCCATGAAACAGGCCAGAATCGGCAAAAACTGCGAGTGTTGATGACCGGCACGTAAATGCACCCTGGGGTTCGTCAATGGTGGAAATCACTCCGGGGACCCAAAACGGTGATTAATAGCCCATGTAACAGTGATTAATAGCCCATGAAACAGGCCAGAATCGGCCAAAACTGCGAGTGTTGATGACCGGCACGTAAATGCACCCTGGGGTTCGTCAATGGTGGAAATCACTCCGGGGACCCAAAACGGTGATTAATAGCCCATGTAACGGTGATTAATAGCCCATGAAACAGGCCAGAATCGGCCAAAAGTGCGAGGACTGATGACCGTTACGTAAATGCACCCTAGGGTTCGTCAATTGTGAAAATCACTTCGGGGACCCAAAACGGTGATTAATAGCCCATGAAACAACCCAGAATCTGCCAAAACTGCGAGTGTTGATGACCAGCACGTAAATGCACCCTGGGGTTCGTCAATGGTGGAAATCACTCCGGGGACCCAAAACGGTGATTAATAGCCCATGAAACAGGCCAGAATCGGCCAAAACTACGAGTGTTGATGACCGGCACATAAATGCACCCTGGGGTTCGTCAATGGTGGAAATCACTCCGGGGACCCAAAACGGTGATTAATAGCCCATGAAACAGGCCAGAATCGGCCAAAACTGCGAGTGTTGATGACCGGCACGTAAATGCACCCTATGGTTCGTCAATGGTGGAAATCACTCCGGGGACCCAAAACGGTGATTAATAGCCCATGTAACGGTGATTAATAGCCCATGAAACAGGCCAGAATCGGCCAAAACTGCGAGTGTTGATGACCGGCACGTAAATGCACCCTGGGGTTCGTCAATGGTGGAAATCACTCCGGGGACCCAAAACGGTGATTAATAGCCCATGTAACGGTGATTAATAGCCCATGAAACAGGCCAGAATCGGCCAAAAGTGCGAGGACTGATGACCGTTACGTAAATGCACCCTAGGGTTCGTCAATTGTGAAAATCACTTCGGGGACCCAAAACGGTGATTAATAGCCCATGAAACAACCCAGAATCTGCCAAAACTGCGAGTGTTGATGACCAGCACGTAAATGCACCCTGGGGTTCGTCAATGGTGGAAATCACTCCGGGGACCCAAAACGGTGATTAATAGCCCATGAAACAGGCCAGAATCGGCCAAAACTACGAGTGTTGATGACCGGCACATAAATGCACCCTGGGGTTCGTCAATGGTGGAAATCACTCCGGGGACCCAAAACGGTGATTAATAGCCCATGAAACAGGCCAGAATCGGCCAAAACTGCGAGTGTTGATGACCGGCACGTAAATGCACCCTGGGGTTCGTCAATGGTGGAAATCACTCCGGGGACCCAAAACGGTGATTAATAGCCCATGTAATGGTGATTAATAGCCCATGAAACAGGCCAGAATCGGCCAAAAGTGCGAGGGCTGATGACCGTTACGTAAATGCACCCTAGGGTTCGTCAATTGTGAAAATCACTTCGGGGACCCAAAACGGTGATTAATAGCCCATGAAACAACCCAGAATCTGCCAAAACTGCGAGTGTTGATGACCAGCACGTAAATGCACCCTGGGGTTCGTCAATGGTGGAAATCACTCCGGGGACCCAAAACGGTGATTAATAGCCCATGTAATGGTGATTAATAGCCCATGAAACAGGCCAGAATCGGCCAAAAGTGCGAGGGCTGATGACCGTTACGTAAATGCACCCTAGGGTTCGTCAATTGTGAAAATCACTTCGGGGACCCAAAACGGTGATTAATAGCCCATGAAACAACCCAGAATCTGCCAAAACTGCGAGTGTTGATGACCAGCACGTAAATGCACCCTGGGGTTCGTCAATGGTGGAAATCACTCCGGGGACCCAAAACGGTGATTAATAGCCCATGAAACAGGCCAGAATCGGCCAAAACTACGAGTGTTGATGACCGGCACATAAATGCACCCTGGGGTTCGTCAATGGTGGAAATCACTCCGGGGACCCAAAACGGTGATTAATAGCCCATGTAACAGGCCAGAATCGGCCAAAACTGCGAGTGTTGATGACCGGCACGTAAATGCACCCTATGGTTCGTCAATGGTGGAAATCACTCCGGGGACCCAAAACGGTGATTAATAGCCCATGTAACGGTGATTAATAGCCCATGAAACAGGCCAGAATCGGCCAAAAGTGCGAGGACTGATGACCGTCACGTAAATGCACCCTGGGGTTCGTCAATTGTGAAAATCACTCCGGGGACCCAAAACGGTAATTAATAGCCCATGAAACAATCCAGAATCGGCCAAAACTGCGAGTGTTGATGACCGGCACGTAAATGCACCCTGGGGTTCGTCAATGGTGGAAATCACTCCGGGGACCCAAAACGGTGATTAATAGCCCATGTAATGGTGATTAATAGCCCATGAAACAGGCCAGAATCGGCCAAAAGTGCGAGGACTGATGACCGTTACGTAAATGCACCCTAGGGTTCGTCAATTGTGAAAATCACTTCGGGGACCCAAAACGGTGATTAATAGCCCATGAAACAACCCAGAATCGGCCAAAACTGCGAGTGTTGATGACCGGCACGTAAATGCACCCTGGGGTTCGTCAATGGTGGAAATCACTCCGGGGACCCAAAACGGTGATTAATAGCCCATGTAACGGTGATTAATAGCCCATGAAACAGGCCAGAATCGGCCAAAAGTGCGAGGACTGATGACCGTCACGTAAATGCACCCTGGGGTTCGTCAATTGTGAAAATCATTCCGGGGACCCAAAACGGTAATTAATAGCCCATGAAACAATCCAGAATCGGCCAAAACTGCGAGTGTTGATGACCGGCACGTAAATGCACCCTGGGGTTCGTCAATGGTGGAAATCACTCCGGGGACCCAAAACGGTGATTAATAGCCCATGTAATGGTGATTAATAGCCCATGAAACAGGCCAGAATCGGCCAAAAGTGCGAGGACTGATGACCGTTACGTAAATGCACCCTAGGGTTCGTCAATTGTGAAAATCACTTCGGGGACCCAAAACGGTGATTAATAGCCCATGAAACAACCCAGAATCTGCCAAAACTGCGAGTGTTGATGACCAGCACGTAAATGCACCCTGGGGTTCGTCAATGGTGGAAATCACTCCGGGGACCCAAAACGGTGATTAATAGCCCATGAAACAGGCCAGAATCGGCCAAAACTACGAGTGTTGATGACCGGCACATAAATGCACCCTGGGGTTCGTCAATGGTGGAAATCACTCCGGGGACCCAAAACGGTGATTAATAGCCCATGAAACAGGCCATAATCGGCCAAAACTGCGAGTGTTGATGACCGGCACGTAAATGCACCCTATGGTTCGTCAATGGTGGAAATCACTCCGGGGACCCAAAACGGTGATTAATAGCCCATGTAACGGTGATTAATAGCCCATGAAACAGGCCAGAATCGGCCAAAACTGCGAGTGTTGATGACCGGCACGTAAATGCACCCTGGGGTTCGTCAATGGTGGAAATCACTCCGGGGACCCAAAACGGTGATTAATAGCCCATGTAACGGTGATTAATAGCCCATGAAACAGGCCAGAATCGGCCAAAAGTGCGAGGACTGATGACCGTTACGTAAATGCACTCTAGGGTTCGTCAATTGTGAAAATCACTTCGGGGACCCAAAACGGTGATTAATAGCCCATGAAACAACCCAGAATCTGCCAAAACTGCGAGTGTTGATGACCAGCACGTAAATGCACCCTGGGGTTCGTCAATGGTGGAAATCACTCCGGGGACCCAAAACGGTGATTAATAGCCCATGAAACAGGCCAGAATCGGCCAAAACTACGAGTGTTGATGACCGGCACATAAATGCACCCTGGGGTTCGTCAATGGTGGAAATCACTCCGGGGACCCAAAACGGTGATTAATAGCCCATGAAACAGGCCAGAATCGGCCAAAACTGCGAGTGTTGATGACCGGCACGTAAATGCACCCTGGGGTTCGTCAATCGTGGAAATCACTCCGGGGACCCAAAACGGTGATTAATAGCCCATGTAACGGTGATTAATAGCCCATGAAACAGGCCAGAATCGGCCAAAACTGCGAGTGTTGATGACCGGCACGTAAATGCACCCTGGGGTTCGTCAATGGTGGAAATCACTCCGGGGACCCAAAACGGTGATTAATAGCCCATGTAACGGTGATTAATAGCCCATGAAATAGGCCAGAATCGGCCAAAAGTGCGAGGACTGATGACCGTTACGTAAATGCACCCTAGGGTTCGTCAATTGTGAAAATCACTTCGGGGACCCAAAACGGTGATTAATAGCCCATGAAACAACCCAGAATCTGCCAAAACTGCGAGTGTTGATGACCAGCACGTAAATGCACCCTGGGGTTCGTCAATGGTGGAAATCACTCCGGGGACCCAAAACGGTGATTAATAGCCCATGAAACAGGCCAGAATCGTCCAAAACTACGAGTGTTGATGACCGGCACATAAATGCACCCTGGGTTCGTCAATGGTGGAAATCACTCCGGGGACCCAAAACGGTGATTAATAGCCCATGAAACAGGCCAGAATCGGCCAAAACTGCGAGTGTTGATGACCGGCACGTAAATGCACCCTAGGGTTCGTCAATGGTGGAAATCACTCCGGGGACCCAAAACGGTGATTAATAGCCCATGTAACGGTGATTAATAGCCCATGAAACAGGCCAGAATCGGCCAAAAGTGCGAGGACTGATGACCGTCACGTAAATGCACCCTGGGGTTCGTCAATTGTGGAAATCACTTCGGGGACCCAAAACGGTGTATAATAGCCCATGAAACAGCCCAGAATCGGCCAAAACTATGAGTGTTGATGACCGGCACGTAAATGCACCCTGGGGTTCGTCAATCGTGGAAATCACTCCGGGGACCCAAAACGGTGATTAATAGCCCATGTAACGGTGATTAATAGCCCATGAAACAGGCCAGAATCGGCCAAAAGTGCGAGGACTGATGACCGTCACGTAAATGCACCCTGGGGTTCGTCAATTGTGAAAATCACTCCGGGGACCCAAAACGGTGATTAATAGCCCATGTAACGGTGATTAATAGCCCATGAAACAGGCCAGAATCGGCCAAATCTGCGAGTGTTGATGACCGACACGTAAATGCACCCTATGGTTCGTCAATGGTGGAAATCACTCCGGGTACCCAAAACGGTGATTAATAGCCCATGTAACGGTGATTAATAGCCCATGAAACAGGCCAGAATCGGCCAAAAGTGCGAGGACTGATGACCGTCACGTAAATGCACCCTGGGGTTCGTCAATTGTGGAAATCACTTCGGGGACCCAAAACGGTGATTAATAGCCCATGAAACAGCCCAGAATCGGCCAAAACTATGAGTGTTGATGACCGGCACGTAAATGCACCCTGGGGTTCGTCAATGGTGGAAATCACTCCGGGGACCCAAAACGGTGATTAATAGCCCATGAAACAGGCCAGAATCGGCAAAAACTGCGAGTGTTGATGACCGGCACGTAAATGCACCCTAGGGTTCGTCAATGGTGGAAATCACTCCGGGGACCCAAAACGGTGATTAATAGCCCATGAAACAGGCCAGAATCGGCCAAAACTGCGAGTGTTGATCACCGGCACGTAAATGCACCCTTGGGTTCGTCAATTGTGGAAATCACTCCAGGGACCCAAAACGGTGATTAATAGCCCATGAAACAACCCAGAATCTGCCAAAACTGCGAGTGTTGATGACCAGCACGTAAATGCACCCTGGGGTTCGTCAATGGTGGAAATCACTCCGGGGACCCAAAACGGTGATTAATAGCCCATGAAACAGGCCAGAATCGGCCAAAACAACGAGTGTTGATGACCGGCACATAAATGCACCCTGGGGTTCGTCAATGGTGGAAATCACTCCGGGGACCCAAAACGGTGATTAATAGCCCATGAAACAGGCCAGAATCGGCCAAAACTATGAGTGTTGATGACCGGCACGTAAATGCACCCTGGGGTTCGTCAATCGTGGAAATCACTCCGGGGACCCAAAACGGTGATTAATAGCCCATGTAATGGTGATTAATAGCCCATGAAACAGGCCAGAATCGGCCAAAACTGCGAGTGTTGATGACCGGCATGTAAATGCACCCTGGGGTTCGTCAATGGTGGAAATCAGTCCGGGGACCCAAAACGGTGATTAATAGCCCATGTAACGGTGATTAATAGCCCATGAAACAGGCCAGAATCGGCCAAAAGTGTGAGGACTGATGACCGTTACGTAAATGCACCCTAGGGTTCGTCAATTGTGAAAATCACTTCGGGGACCCAAAACGGTGATTAATAGCCCATGAAACAACCCAGAATCTGCCAAAACTGCGAGTGTTGATGACCAGCACGTAAATGCACCCTGGGGTTCGTCAATGGTGGAAATCACTCCGGGGACCCAAAACGGTGATTAATAGCCCATGAAACAGGCCAGAATCGGCAAAAACTGCGAGTGTTGATGACCGGCACGTAAATGCACCCTGGGGTTCGTCAATGGTGGAAATCACTCCGGGGACCCAAAACGGTGATTAATAGCCCATGTAACGGTGATTAATAGCCCATGAAACAGGCCAGAATCGGCCAAAACTGCGAGTGTTGATGACCGGCACGTAAATGCACCCTGGGGTTCGTCAATGGTGGAAATCACTCCGGGGACCCAAAACGGTGATTAATAGCCCATGTAACGGTGATTAATAGCCCATGAAACAGGCCAGAATCGGCCAAAAGTGCGAGGACTGATGACCGTTACGTAAATGCACCCTAGGGTTCGTCAATTGTGAAAATCACTTCGGGGACCCAAAACGGTGATTAATAGCCCATGAAACAACCCAGAATCTGCCAAAACTGCGAGTGTTGATGACCAGCACGTAAATGCACCCTGGGGTTCGTCAATGGTGGAAATCACTCCGGGGACCCAAAACGGTGATTAATAGCCCATGAAACAGGCCAGAATCGGCCAAAACTACGAGTGTTGATGACCGGCACATAAATGCACCCTGGGGTTCGTCAATGGTGGAAATCACTCCGGGGACCCAAAACGGTGATTAATAGCCCATGAAACAGGCCAGAATCGGCCAAAACTGCGAGTGTTGATGACCGGCACGTAAATGCACCCTATGGTTCGTCAATGGTGGAAATCACTCCGGGGACCCAAAACGGTGATTAATAGCCCATGTAACGGTGATTAATAGCCCATGAAACAGGCCAGAATCGGCCAAAACTGCGAGTGTTGATGACCGGCACGTAAATGCACCCTGGGGTTCGTCAATGGTGGAAATCACTCCGGGGACCCAAAACGGTGATTAATAGCCCATGTAACGGTGATTAATAGCCCATGAAACAGGCCAGAATCGGCCAAAAGTGCGAGGACTGATGACCGTTACGTAAATGCACCCTAGGGTTCGTCAATTGTGAAAATCACTTCGGGGACCCAAAACGGTGATTAATAGCCCATGAAACAACCCAGAATCTGCCAAAACTGCGAGTGTTGATGACCAGCACGTAAATGCACCCTGGGGTTCGTCAATGGTGGAAATCACTCCGGGGACCCAAAACGGTGATTAATAGCCCATGAAACAGGCCAGAATCGGCCAAAACTACGAGTGTTGATGACCGGCACATAAATGCACCCTGGGGTTCGTCAATGGTGGAAATCACTCCGGGGACCCAAAACGGTGATTAATAGCCCATGAAACAGGCCAGAATCGGCCAAAACTGCGAGTGTTGATGACCGGCACGTAAATGCACCCTGGGGTTCGTCAATCGTGGAAATCACTCCGGGGACCCAAAACGGTGATTAATAGCCCATGTAACGGTGATTAATAGCCCATGAAACAGGCCAGAATCGGCCAAAACTGCGAGTGTTGATGACCGGCACGTAAATGCACCCTGGGGTTCGTCAATGGTGGAAATCACTCCGGGGACCCAAAACGGTGATTAATAGCCCATGTAACGGTGATTAATAGCCCATGAAATAGGCCAGAATCGGCCAAAAGTGCGAGGACTGATGACCGTTACGTAAATGCACCCTAGGGTTCGTCAATTGTGAAAATCACTTCGGGGACCCAAAACGGTGATTAATAGCCCATGAAACAACCCAGAATCTGCCAAAACTGCGAGTGTTGATGACCAGCACGTAAATGCACCCTGGGGTTCGTCAATGGTGGAAATCACTCCGGGGACCCAAAACGGTGATTAATAGCCCATGAAACAGGCCAGAATCGTCCAAAACTACGAGTGTTGATGACCGGCACATAAATGCACCCTGGGTTCGTCAATGGTGGAAATCACTCCGGGGACCCAAAACGGTGATTAATAGCCCATGAAACAGGCCAGAATCGGCCAAAACTGCGAGTGTTGATGACCGGCACGTAAATGCACCCTAGGGTTCGTCAATGGTGGAAATCACTCCGGGGACCCAAAACGGTGATTAATAGCCCATGTAACGGTGATTAATAGCCCATGAAACAGGCCAGAATCGGCCAAAAGTGCGAGGACTGATGACCGTCACGTAAATGCACCCTGGGGTTCGTCAATTGTGGAAATCACTTCGGGGACCCAAAACGGTGTATAATAGCCCATGAAACAGCCCAGAATCGGCCAAAACTATGAGTGTTGATGACCGGCACGTAAATGCACCCTGGGGTTCGTCAATCGTGGAAATCACTCCGGGGACCCAAAACGGTGATTAATAGCCCATGTAACGGTGATTAATAGCCCATGAAACAGGCCAGAATCGGCCAAAACTGCGAGGACTGATGACCGTCACGTAAATGCACCCTGGGGTTCGTCAATTGTGAAAATCACTCCGGGGACCCAAAACGGTGATTAATAGCCCATGTAACGGTGATTAATAGCCCATGAAACAGGCCAGAATCGGCCAAATCTGCGAGTGTTGATGACCGACACGTAAATGCACCCTATGGTTCGTCAATGGTGGAAATCACTCCGGGTACCCAAAACGGTGATTAATAGCCCATGTAACGGTGATTAATAGCCCATGAAACAGGCCAGAATCGGCCAAAAGTGCGAGGACTGATGACCGTCACGTAAATGCACCCTGGGGTTCGTCAATTGTGGAAATCACTTCGGGGACCCAAAACGGTGATTAATAGCCCATGAAACAGCCCAGAATCGGCCAAAACTATGAGTGTTGATGACCGGCACGTAAATGCACCCTGGGGTTCGTCAATGGTGGAAATCACTCCGGGGACCCAAAACGGTGATTAATAGCCCATGAAACAGGCCAGAATCGGCAAAAACTGCGAGTGTTGATGACCGGCACGTAAATGCACCCTAGGGTTCGTCAATGGTGGAAATCACTCCGGGGACCCAAAACGGTGATTAATAGCCCATGAAACAGGCCAGAATCGGCCAAAACTGCGAGTGTTGATCACCGGCACGTAAATGCACCCTTGGGTTCGTCAATTGTGGAAATCACTCCAGGGACCCAAAACGGTGATTAATAGCCCATGAAACAACCCAGAATCTGCCAAAACTGCGAGTGTTGATGACCAGCACGTAAATGCACCCTGGGGTTCGTCAATGGTGGAAATCACTCCGGGGACCCAAAACGGTGATTAATAGCCCATGAAACAGGCCAGAATCGGCCAAAACTACGAGTGTTGATGACCGGCACATAAATGCACCCTGGGGTTCGTCAATGGTGGAAATCACTCCGGGGACCCAAAACGGTGATTAATAGCCCATGAAACAGGCCAGAATCGGCCAAAACTATGAGTGTTGATGACCGGCACGTAAATGCACCCTGGGGTTCGTCAATCGTGGAAATCACTCCGGGGACCCAAAACGGTGATTAATAGCCCATGTAATGGTGATTAATAGCCCATGAAACAGGCCAGAATCGGCCAAAACTGCGAGTGTTGATGACCGGCATGTAAATGCACCCTGGGGTTCGTCAATGGTGGAAATCAGTCCGGGGACCCAAAACGGTGATTAATAGCCCATGTAACGGTGATTAATAGCCCATGAAACAGGCCAGAATCGGCCAAAAGTGTGAGGACTGATGACCGTTACGTAAATGCACCCTAGGGTTCGTCAATTGTGAAAATCACTTCGGGGACCCAAAACGGTGATTAATAGCCCATGAAACAACCCAGAATCTGCCAAAACTGCGAGTGTTGATGACCAGCACGTAAATGCACCCTGGGGTTCGTCAATGGTGGAAATCACTCCGGGGACCCAAAACGGTGATTAATAGCCCATGAAACAGGCCAGAATCGGCAAAAACTGCGAGTGTTGATGACCGGCACGTAAATGCACCCTGGGGTTCGTCAATGGTGGAAATCACTCCGGGGACCCAAAACGGTGATTAATAGCCCATGTAACGGTGATTAATAGCCCATGAAACAGGCCAGAATCGGCCAAAACTGCGAGTGTTGATGACCGGCACGTAAATGCACCCTGGGGTTCGTCAATGGTGGAAATCACTCCGGGGACCCAAAACGGTGATTAATAGCCCATGTAACGGTGATTAATAGCCCATGAAATAGGCCAGAATCGGCCAAAAGTGCGAGGACTGATGACCGTTACGTAAATGCACCCTAGGGTTCGTCAATTGTGAAAATCACTTCGGGGACCCAAAACGGTGATTAATAGCCCATGAAACAACCCAGAATCTGCCAAAACTGCGAGTGTTGATGACCAGCACGTAAATGCACCCTGGGGTTCGTCAATGGTGGAAATCACTCCGGGGACCCAAAACGGTGATTAATAGCCCATGAAACAGGCCAGAATCGTCCAAAACTACGAGTGTTGATGACCGGCACATAAATGCACCCTGGGTTCGTCAATGGTGGAAATCACTCCGGGGACCCAAAACGGTGATTAATAGCCCATGAAACAGGCCAGAATCGGCCAAAACTGCGAGTGTTGATGACCGGCACGTAAATGCACCCTAGGGTTCGTCAATGGTGGAAATCACTCCGGGGACCCAAAACGGTGATTAATAGCCCATGTAACGGTGATTAATAGCCCATGAAACAGGCCAGAATCGGCCAAAAGTGCGAGGACTGATGACCGTCACGTAAATGCACCCTGGGGTTCGTCAATTGTGGAAATCACTTCGGGGACCCAAAACGGTGTATAATAGCCCATGAAACAGCCCAGAATCGGCCAAAACTATGAGTGTTGATGACCGGCACGTAAATGCACCCTGGGGTTCGTCAATCGTGGAAATCACTCCGGGGACCCAAAACGGTGATTAATAGCCCATGTAACGGTGATTAATAGCCCATGAAACAGGCCAGAATCGGCCAAAACTGCGAGGACTGATGACCGTCACGTAAATGCACCCTGGGGTTCGTCAATTGTGAAAATCACTCCGGGGACCCAAAACGGTGATTAATAGCCCATGTAACGGTGATTAATAGCCCATGAAACAGGCCAGAATCGGCCAAATCTGCGAGTGTTGATGACCGGCACGTAAATGCACCCTATGGTTCGTCAATGGTGGAAATCACTCCGGGGACCCAAAACGGTGATTAATAGCCCATGTAACGGTGATTAATAGCCCATGAAACAGGCCAGAATCGGCCAAAAGTGCGAGGACTGATGACCGTCACGTAAATGCACCCTGGGGTTCGTCAATTGTGGAAATCACTTCGGGGACCCAAAACGGTGATTAATAGCCCATGAAACAGCCCAGAATCGGCCAAAACTATGAGTGTTGATGACCGGCACGTAAATGCACCCTGGGGTTCGTCAATGGTGGAAATCACTCCGGGGACCCAAAACGGTGATTAATAGCCCATGAAACAGGCCAGAATCGGCAAAAACTGCGAGTGTTGATGACCGGCACGTAAATGCACCCTAGGGTTCGTCAATGGTGGAAATCACTCCGGGGACCCAAAACGGTGATTAATAGCCCATGAAACAGGCCAGAATCGGCCAAAACTGCGAGTGTTGATCACCGGCACGTAAATGCACCCTTGGGTTCGTCAATTGTGGAAATCACTCCAGGGACCCAAAACGGTGATTAATAGCCCATGAAACAACCCAGAATCTGCCAAAACTGCGAGTGTTGATGACCAGCACGTAAATGCACCCTGGGGTTCGTCAATGGTGGAAATCACTCCGGGGACCCAAAACGGTGATTAATAGCCCATGAAACAGGCCAGAATCGGCCAAAACTATGAGTGTTGATGACCGGCACGTAAATGCACCCTGGGGTTCGTCAATCGTGGAAATCACTCCGGGGACCCAAAACGGTGATTAATAGCCCATGTAATGGTGATTAATAGCCCATGAAACAGGCCAGAATCGGCCAAAACTGCGAGTGTTGATGACCGGCATGTAAATGCACCCTGGGGTTCGTCAATGGTGGAAATCAGTCCGGGGACCCAAAACGGTGATTAATAGCCCATGTAACGGTGATTAATAGCCCATGAAACAGGCCAGAATCGGCCAAAAGTGTGAGGACTGATGACCGTTACGTAAATGCACCCTAGGGTTCGTCAATTGTGAAAATCACTTCGGGGACCCAAAACGGTGATTAATAGCCCATGAAACAACCCAGAATCTGCCAAAACTGCGAGTGTTGATGACCAGCACGTAAATGCACCCTGGGGTTCGTCAATGGTGGAAATCACTCCGGGGACCCAAAACGGTGATTAATAGCCCATGAAACAGGCCAGAATCGGCAAAAACTGCAAGTGTTGATGACCGGCACGTAAATGCACCCTGGGGTTCGTCAATGGTGGAAATCACTCCGGGGACCCAAAACGGTGATTAATAGCCCATGTAACGGTGATTAATAGCCCATGAAACAGGCCAGAATCGGCCAAAACTGCGAGTGTTGATGACCGGCACGTAAATGCACCCTGGGGTTCGTCAATGGTGGAAATCACTCCGGGGACCCAAAACGGTGATTAATAGCCCATGTAACGGTGATTAATAGCCCATGAAACAGGCCAGAATCGGCCAAAAGTGCGAGGACTGATGACCGTTACGTAAATGCACCCTAGGGTTCGTCAATTGTGAAAATCACTTCGGGGACCCAAAACGGTGATTAATAGCCCATGAAACAACCCAGAATCTGCCAAAACTGCGAGTGTTGATGACCAGCACGTAAATGCACCCTGGGGTTCGTCAATGGTGGAAATCACTCCGGGGACCCAAAACGGTGATTAATAGCCCATGAAACAGGCCAGAATCGGCCAAAACTACGAGTGTTGATGACCGGCACATAAATGCACCCTGGGGTTCGTCAATGGTGGAAATCACTCCGGGGACCCAAAACGGTGATTAATAGCCCATGAAACAGGCCAGAATCGGCCAAAACTGCGAGTGTTGATGACCGGCACGTAAATGCACCCTGGGGTTCGTCAATCGTGGAAATCACTCCGGGGACCCAAAACGGTGATTAATAGCCCATGTAACGGTGATTAATAGCCCATGAAACAGGCCAGAATCGGCCAAAAGTGCGAGGACTGATGACCGTCACGTAAATGCACCCTGGGGTTCGTCAATTGTGAAAATCACTCCGGGGACCCAAAACGGTGATTAATAGCCCATGTAACGGTGATTAATAGCCCATGAAACAGGCCAGAATCGGCCAAAACTGCGAGTGTTGATCACCGGCACGTAAATGCACCCTTGGGTTCGTCAATTGTGGAAATCACTCCAGGGACCCAAAACGGTGATTAATAGCCCATGAAACAACCCAGAATCTGCCAAAACTGCGAGTGTTGATGACCAGCACGTAAATGCACCCTGGGGTTCGTCAATGGTGGAAATCACTCCGGGGACCCAAAACGGTGATTAATAGCCCATGAAACAGGCCAGAATCGGCCAAAACTACGAGTGTTGATGACCGGCACATAAATGCACCCTGGGGTTCGTCAATGGTGGAAATCACTCCGGGGACCCAAAACGGTGATTAATAGCCCATGAAACAGGCCAGAATCGGCCAAAACTATGAGTGTTGATGACCGGCACGTAAATGCACCCTGGGGTTCGTCAATCGTGGAAATCACTCCGGGGACCCAAAACGGTGATTAATAGCCCATGTAATGGTGATTAATAGCCCATGAAACAGGCCAGAATCGGCCAAAACTGCGAGTGTTGATGACCGGCATGTAAATGCACCCTGGGGTTCGTCAATGGTGGAAATCAGTCCGGGGACCCAAAACGGTGATTAATAGCCCATGTAACGGTGATTAATAGCCCATGAAACAGGCCAGAATCGGCCAAAAGTGTGAGGACTGATGACCGTTACGTAAATGCACCCTAGGGTTCGTCAATTGTGAAAATCACTTCGGGGACCCAAAACGGTGATTAATAGCCCATGAAACAACCCAGAATCTGCCAAAACTGCGAGTGTTGATGACCAGCACGTAAATGCACCCTGGGGTTCGTCAATGGTGGAAATCACTCCGGGGACCCAAAACGGTGATTAATAGCCCATGAAACAGGCCAGAATCGGCAAAAACTGCAAGTGTTGATGACCGGCACGTAAATGCACCCTGGGGTTCGTCAATGGTGGAAATCACTCCGGGGACCCAAAACGGTGATTAATAGCCCATGTAACGGTGATTAATAGCCCATGAAACAGGCCAGAATCGGCCAAAACTGCGAGTGTTGATGACCGGCACGTAAATGCACCCTGGGGTTCGTCAATGGTGGAAATCACTCCGGGGACCCAAAACGGTGATTAATAGCCCATGTAACGGTGATTAATAGCCCATGAAACAGGCCAGAATCGGCCAAAAGTGCGAGGACTGATGACCGTTACGTAAATGCACCCTAGGGTTCGTCAATTGTGAAAATCACTTCGGGGACCCAAAACGGTGATTAATAGCCCATGAAACAACCCAGAATCTGCCAAAACTGCGAGTGTTGATGACCAGCACGTAAATGCACCCTGGGGTTCGTCAATGGTGGAAATCACTCCGGGGACCCAAAACGGTGATTAATAGCCCATGAAACAGGCCAGAATCGGCCAAAACTACGAGTGTTGATGACCGGCACATAAATGCACCCTGGGGTTCGTCAATGGTGGAAATCACTCCGGGGACCCAAAACGGTGATTAATAGCCCATGAAACAGGCCAGAATCGGCCAAAACTGCGAGTGTTGATGACCGGCACGTAAATGCACCCTGGGGTTCGTCAATCGTGGAAATCACTCCGGGGACCCAAAACGGTGATTAATAGCCCATGTAACGGTGATTAATAGCCCATGAAACAGGCCAGAATCGGCCAAAAGTGCGAGGACTGATGACCGTCACGTAAATGCACCCTGGGGTTCGTCAATTGTGAAAATCACTCCGGGGACCCAAAACGGTGATTAATAGCCCATGTAACGGTGATTAATAGCCCATGAAACAGGCCAGAATCGGCCAAAACTGCGAGTGTTGATGACCGGCACATAAATGCACCCTGGGGTTCGTCAATGGTGGAAATCACTCCGGGGACCCAAAACGGTGATTAATAGCCCATGAAACAGGCCAGAATCGGCCAAAACTGCGAGTGTTGATGACCGGCACGTAAATGCACCCTGGGGTTCGTCAATCGTGGAAATCACTCCGGGGACCCAAAACGGTGATTAATAGCCCATGTAACGGTGATTAATAGCCCATGAAACAGGCCAGAATCGGCCAAAACTGCGAGTGTTGATGACCGGCACGTAAATGCACCCTGGGGTTCGTCAATGGTGGAAATCACTCCGGGGACCCAAAACGGTGATTAATAGCCCATGTAACGGTGATTAATAGCCCATGAAACAGGCCAGAATCGGCCAAAAGTGCGAGGACTGATGACCGTTACGTAAATGCACCCTAGGGTTCGTCAATTGTGAAAATCACTTCGGGGACCCAAAACGGTGATTAATAGCCCATGAAACAACCCAGAATCTGCCAAAACTGCGAGTGTTGATGACCAGCACGTAAATGCACCCTGGGGTTCGTCAATGGTGGAAATCACTCCGGGGACCCAAAACGGTGATTAATAGCCCATGAAACAGGCCAGAATCGGCCAAAACTACGAGTGTTGATGACCGGCACATAAATGCACCCTGGGGTTCGTCAATGGTGGAAATCACTCCGGGGACCCAAAACGGTGATTAATAGCCCATGAAACAGGCCAGAATCGGCCAAAACTGCGAGTGTTGATGACCGGCACGTAAATGCACCCTGGGGTTCGTCAATCGTGGAAATCACTCCGGGGACCCAAAACGGTGATTAATAGCCCATGTAACGGTGATTAATAGCCCATGAAACAGGCCAGAATCGGCCAAAACTGCGAGTGTTGATGACCGGCACGTAAATGCACCCTGGGGTTCGTCAATGGTGGAAATCACTCCGGGGACCCAAAACGGTGATTAATAGCCCATGTAACGGTGATTAATAGCCCATGAAATAGGCCAGAATCGACCAAAAGTGCGAGGACTGATGACCGTTACGTAAATGCACCCTAGGGTTCGTCAATTGTGAAAATCACTTCGGGGACCCAAAACGGTGATTAATAGCCCATGAAACAACCCAGAATCTGCCAAAACTGCGAGTGTTGATGACCAGCACGTAAATGCACCCTGGGGTTCGTCAATGGTGGAAATCACTCCGGGGACCCAAAACGGTGATTAATAGCCCATGGAACAGGCCAGAATCGTCCAAAACTACGAGTGTTGATGACCGGCACATAAATGCACCCTGGGTTCGTCAATGGTGGAAATCACTCCGGGGACCCAAAACGGTGATTAATAGCCCATGAAACAGGCCAGAATCGGCCAAAACTGCGAGTGTTGATGACCGGCACGTAAATGCACCCTGGGGTTCGTCAATGGTGGAAATCACTCCGGGGACCCAAAACGGTGATTAATAGCCCATGTAACGGTGATTAATAGCCCATGAAACAGGCCAGAATCGGCCAAAAGTGCGAGGACTGATGACCGTTACGTAAATGCACCCTAGGGTTCGTCAATTGTGAAAATCACTTCGGGGACCCAAAACGGTGATTAATAGCCCATGAAACAACCCAGAATCTGCCAAAACTGCGAGTGTTGATGACCAGCACGTAAATGCACCCTGGGGTTCGTCAATGGTGGAAATCACTCCGGGGACCCAAAACGGTGATTAATAGCCCATGAAACAGGCCAGAATCGGCCAAAACTACGAGTGTTGATGACCGGCACATAAATGCACCCTGGGGTTCGTCAATGGTGGAAATCACTCCGGGGACCCAAAACGGTGATTAATAGCCCATGAAACAGGCCAGAATCGGCCAAAACTGCGAGTGTTGATGACCGGCACGTAAATGCACCCTGGGGTTCGTCAATCGTGGAAATCACTCCGGGGACCCAAAACGGTGATTAATAGCCCATGTAACGGTGATTAATAGCCCATGAAACAGGCCAGAATCGGCCAAAAGTGCGAGGACTGATGACCGTCACGTAAATGCACCCTGGGGTTCGTCAATTGTGAAAATCACTCCGGGGACCCAAAACGGTGATTAATAGCCCATGTAACGGTGATTAATAGCCCATGAAACAGGCCAGAATCGGCCAAAACTGCGAGTGTTGATGACCGGCACATAAATGCACCCTGGGGTTCGTCAATGGTGGAAATCACTCCGGGGACCCAAAACGGTGATTAATAGCCCATGAAACAGGCCAGAATCGGCCAAAACTGCGAGTGTTGATGACCGGCACGTAAATGCACCCTGGGGTTTGTCAATCGTGGAAATCACTCCGGGGACCCAAAACGGTGATTAATAGCCCATGTAACGGTGATTAATAGCCCATGAAACAGGCCAGAATCGGCCAAAACTGCGAGTGTTGATGACCGGCACGTAAATGCACCCTGGGGTTCGTCAATGGTGGAAATCACTCCGGGGACCCAAAACGGTGATTAATAGCCCATGTAACGGTGATTAATAGCCCATGAAACAGGCCAGAATCGGCCAAAAGTGCGAGGACTGATGACCGTTACGTAAATGCACCCTAGGGTTCGTCAATTGTGAAAATCACTTCGGGGACCCAAAACGGTGATTAATAGCCCATGAAACAACCCAGAATCTGCCAAAACTGCGAGTGTTGATGACCAGCACGTAAATGCACCCTGGGGTTCGTCAATGGTGGAAATCACTCCGGGGACCCAAAACGGTGATTAATAGCCCATGAAACAGGCCAGAATCGGCCAAAACTACGAGTGTTGATGACCGGCACATAAATGCACCCTGGGGTTCGTCAATGGTGGAAATCACTCCGGGGACCCAAAACGGTGATTAATAGCCCATGAAACAGGCCAGAATCGGCCAAAACTGCGAGTGTTGATGACCGGCACGTAAATGCACCCTGGGGTTCGTCAATCGTGGAAATCACTCCGGGGACCCAAAACGGTGATTAATAGCCCATGTAACGGTGATTAATAGCCCATGAAACAGGCCAGAATCGGCCAAAAGTGCGAGGACTGATGACCGTCACGTAAATGCACCCTGGGGTTCGTCAATTGTGAAAATCACTCCGGGGACCCAAAACGGTGATTAATAGCCCATGTAACGGTGATTAATAGCCCATGAAACAGGCCAGAATCGGCCAAAACTGCGAGTGTTGATGACCGGCACATAAATGCACCCTGGGGTTCGTCAATGGTGGAAATCACTCCGGGGACCCAAAACGGTGATTAATAGCCCATGAAACAGGCCAGAATCGGCCAAAACTGCGAGTGTTGATGACCGGCACGTAAATGCACCCTGGGGTTTGTCAATCGTGGAAATCACTCCGGGGACCCAAAACGGTGATTAATAGCCCATGTAACGGTGATTAATAGCCCATGAAACAGGCCAGAATCGGCCAAAACTGCGAGTGTTGATGACCGGCACGTAAATGCACCCTGGGGTTCGTCAATGGTGGAAATCACTCCGGGGACCCAAAACGGTGATTAATAGCCCATGTAACGGTGATTAATAGCCCATGAAACAGGCCAGAATCGGCCAAAAGTGCGAGGACTGATGACCGTTACGTAAATGCACCCTAGGGTTCGTCAATTGTGAAAATCACTTCGGGGACCCAAAACGGTGATTAATAGCCCATGAAACAACCCAGAATCTGCCAAAACTGCGAGTGTTGATGACCAGCACGTAAATGCACCCTGGGGTTCGTCAATGGTGGAAATCACTCCGGGGACCCAAAACGGTGATTAATAGCCCATGAAACAGGCCAGAATCGGCCAAAACTACGAGTGTTGATGACCGGCACATAAATGCACCCTGGGGTTCGTCAATGGTGGAAATCACTCCGGGGACCCAAAACGGTGATTAATAGCCCATGAAACAGGCCAGAATCGGCCAAAACTGCGAGTGTTGATGACCGGCACGTAAATGCACCCTGGGGTTCGTCAATCGTGGAAATCACTCCGGGGACCCAAAACGGTGATTAATAGCCCATGTAACGGTGATTAATAGCCCATGAAACAGGCCAGAATCGGCCAAAAGTGCGAGGACTGATGACCGTCACGTAAATGCACCCTGGGGTTCGTCAATTGTGAAAATCACTCCGGGGACCCAAAACGGTGATTAATAGCCCATGTAACGGTGATTAATAGCCCATGAAACAGGCCAGAATCGGCCAAAACTGCGAGTGTTGATGACCGGCACATAAATGCACCCTGGGGTTCGTCAATGGTGGAAATCACTCCGGGGACCCAAAACGGTGATTAATAGCCCATGAAACAGGCCAGAATCGGCCAAAACTGCGAGTGTTGATGACCGGCACGTAAATGCACCCTGGGGTTTGTCAATCGTGGAAATCACTCCGGGGACCCAAAACGGTGATTAATAGCCCATGTAACGGTGATTAATAGCCCATGAAACAGGCCAGAATCGGCCAAAACTGCGAGTGTTGATGACCGGCACGTAAATGCACCCTGGGGTTCGTCAATGGTGGAAATCACTCCGGGGACCCAAAACGGTGATTAATAGCCCATGTAACGGTGATTAATAGCCCATGAAACAGGCCAGAATCGGCCAAAAGTGCGAGGACTGATGACCGTTACGTAAATGCACCCTAGGGTTCGTCAATTGTGAAAATCACTTCGGGGACCCAAAACGGTGATTAATAGCCCATGAAACAACCCAGAATCTGCCAAAACTGCGAGTGTTGATGACCAGCACGTAAATGCACCCTGGGGTTCGTCAATGGTGGAAATCACTCCGGGGACCCAAAACGGTGATTAATAGCCCATGAAACAGGCCAGAATCGGCCAAAACTACGAGTGTTGATGACCGGCACATAAATGCACCCTGGGGTTCGTCAATGGTGGAAATCACTCCGGGGACCCAAAACGGTGATTAATAGCCCATGAAACAGGCCAGAATCGGCCAAAACTGCGAGTGTTGATGACCGGCACGTAAATGCACCCTGGGGTTCGTCAATCGTGGAAATCACTCCGGGGACCCAAAACGGTGATTAATAGCCCATGTAACGGTGATTAATAGCCCATGAAACAGGCCAGAATCGGCCAAAACTGCGAGTGTTGATGACCGGCACGTAAATGCACCCTGGGGTTCGTCAATGGTGGAAATCACTCCGGGGACCCAAAACGGTGATTAATAGCCCATGTAACGGTGATTAATAGCCCATGAAATAGGCCAGAATCGACCAAAAGTGCGAGGACTGATGACCGTTACGTAAATGCACCCTAGGGTTCGTCAATTGTGAAAATCACTTCGGGGACCCAAAACGGTGATTAATAGCCCATGAAACAACCCAGAATCTGCCAAAACTGCGAGTGTTGATGACCAGCACGTAAATGCACCCTGGGGTTCGTCAATGGTAGAAATCACTCCGGGGACCCAAAACGGTGATTAATAGCCCATGGAACAGGCCAGAATCGTCCAAAACTACGAGTGTTGATGACCGGCACATAAATGCACCCTGGGTTCGTCAATGGTGGAAATCACTCCGGGGACCCAAAACGGTGATTAATAGCCCATGAAACAGGCCAGAATCGGCCAAAACTGCGAGTGTTGATGACCGGCACGTAAATGCACCCTAGGGTTCGTCAATGGTGGAAATCACTCCGGGGACCCAAAACGGTGATTAATAGCCCATGTAACGGTGATTAATAGCCCATGAAACAGGCCAGAATCGGCCAAAAGTGCGAGGACTGATGACCGTCACGTAAATGCACCCTGGGGTTCGTCAATTGTGGAAATCACTTCGGGGACCCAAAACGGTGTATAATAGCCCATGAAACAGCCCAGAATCGGCCAAAACTATGAGTGTTGATGACCGGCACGTAAATGCACCCTGGGGTTCGTCAATGGTGGAAATCACTCCGGGGACCCAAAACGGTGATTAATAGCCCATGTAACGGTGATTAATAGCCCATGAAACAGGCCAGAATCGGCCAAAAGTGCGAGGACTGATGACCGTCACGTAAATGCACCCTGGGGTTCGTCAATTGTGAAAATCACTCCGGGGACCCAAAACGGTGATTAATAGCCCATGTAACGGTGATTAATAGCCCATGAAACAGGCCAGAATCGGCCAAATCTGCGAGTGTTGATGACCGGCACGTAAATGCACCCTATGGTTCGTCAATGGTGGAAATCACTCCGGGGACCCAAAACGGTGATTAATAGCCCATGTAACGGTGATTAATAGCCCATGAAACAGGCCAGAATCGGCCAAAAGTGCGAGGACTGATGACCGTCACGTAAATGCACCCTGGGGTTCGTCAATTGTGGAAATCACTTCGGGGACCCAAAACGGTGATTAATAGCCCATGAAACAGCCCAGAATCGGCCAAAACTATGAGTGTTGATGACCGGCACGTAAATGCACCCTGGGGTTCGTCAATGGTGGAAATCACTCCGGGGACCCAAAACGGTGATTAATAGCCCATGTAACGGTGATTAATAGCCCATGAAACAGGCCAGAATCGGCCAAAAGTGCGAGGACTGATGACCGTTACGTAAATGCACCCTAGGGTTCGTCAATTGTGAAAATCACTTCGGGGACCCAAAACGGTGATTAATAGCCCATGAAACAACCCAGAATCTGCCAAAACTGCGAGTGTTGATGACCAGCACGTAAATGCACCCTGGGGTTCGTCAATGGTGGAAATCACTCCGGGGACCCAAAACGGTGATTAATAGCCCATGAAACAGGCCAGAATCGGCCAAAACTACGAGTGTTGATGACCGGCACATAAATGCACCCTGGGGTTCGTCAATGGTGGAAATCACTCCGGGGACCCAAAACGGTGATTAATAGCCCATGAAACAGGCCAGAATCGGCCAAAACTGCGAGTGTTGATGACCGGCACGTAAATGCACCCTGGGGTTCGTCAATCGTGGAAATCACTCCGGGGACCCAAAACGGTGATTAATAGCCCATGTAACGGTGATTAATAGCCCATGAAACAGGCCAGAATCGGCCAAAAGTGCGAGGACTGATGACCGTCACGTAAATGCACCCTGGGGTTCGTCAATTGTGAAAATCACTCCGGGGACCCAAAACGGTGATTAATAGCCCATGTAACGGTGATTAATAGCCCATGAAACAGGCCAGAATCGGCCAAAACTGCGAGTGTTGATGACCGGCACATAAATGCACCCTGGGGTTCGTCAATGGTGGAAATCACTCCGGGGACCCAAAACGGTGATTAATAGCCCATGAAACAGGCCAGAATCGGCCAAAACTGCGAGTGTTGATGACCGGCACGTAAATGCACCCTGGGGTTCGTCAATCGTGGAAATCACTCCGGGGACCCAAAACGGTGATTAATAGCCCATGTAACGGTGATTAATAGCCCATGAAACAGGCCAGAATCGGCCAAAACTGCGAGTGTTGATGACCGGCACGTAAATGCACCCTGGGGTTCGTCAATGGTGGAAATCACTCCGGGGACCCAAAACGGTGATTAATAGCCCATGTAACGGTGATTAATAGCCCATGAAACAGGCCAGAATCGGCCAAAAGTGCGAGGACTGATGACCGTTACGTAAATGCACCCTAGGGTTCGTCAATTGTGAAAATCACTTCGGGGACCCAAAACGGTGATTAATAGCCCATGAAACAACCCAGAATCTGCCAAAACTGCGAGTGTTGATGACCAGCACGTAAATGCACCCTGGGGTTCGTCAATGGTGGAAATCACTCCGGGGACCCAAAACGGTGATTAATAGCCCATGAAACAGGCCAGAATCGGCCAAAACTACGAGTGTTGATGACCGGCACATAAATGCACCCTGGGGTTCGTCAATGGTGGAAATCACTCCGGGGACCCAAAACGGTGATTAATAGCCCATGAAACAGGCCAGAATCGGCCAAAACTGCGAGTGTTGATGACCGGCACGTAAATGCACCCTGGGGTTCGTCAATCGTGGAAATCACTCCGGGGACCCAAAACGGTGATTAATAGCCCATGTAACGGTGATTAATAGCCCATGAAACAGGCCAGAATCGGCCAAAACTGCGAGTGTTGATGACCGGCACGTAAATGCACCCTGGGGTTCGTCAATGGTGGAAATCACTCCGGGGACCCAAAACGGTGATTAATAGCCCATGTAACGGTGATTAATAGCCCATGAAATAGGCCAGAATCGACCAAAAGTGCGAGGACTGATGACCGTTACGTAAATGCACCCTAGGGTTCGTCAATTGTGAAAATCACTTCGGGGACCCAAAACGGTGATTAATAGCCCATGAAACAACCCAGAATCTGCCAAAACTGCGAGTGTTGATGACCAGCACGTAAATGCACCCTGGGGTTCGTCAATGGTGGAAATCACTCCGGGGACCCAAAACGGTGATTAATAGCCCATGGAACAGGCCAAAATCGTCCAAAACTACGAGTGTTGATGACCGGCACATAAATGCACCCTGGGTTCGTCAATGGTGGAAATCACTCCGGGGACCCAAAACGGTGATTAATAGCCCATGAAACAGGCCAGAATCGGCCAAAACTGCGAGTGTTGATGACCGGCACGTAAATGCACCCTGGGGTTCGTCAATGGTGGAAATCACTCCGGGGACCCAAAACGGTGATTAATAGCCCATGTAACGGTGATTAATAGCCCATGAAACAGGCCAGAATCGGCCAAAAGTGCGAGGACTGATGACCGTTACGTAAATGCACCCTAGGGTTCGTCAATTGTGAAAATCACTTCGGGGACCCAAAACGGTGATTAATAGCCCATGAAACAACCCAGAATCTGCCAAAACTGCGAGTGTTGATGACCAGCACGTAAATGCACCCTGGGGTTCGTCAATGGTGGAAATCACTCCGGGGACCCAAAACGGTGATTAATAGCCCATGAAACAGGCCAGAATCGGCCAAAACTACGAGTGTTGATGACCGGCACATAAATGCACCCTGGGGTTCGTCAATGGTGGAAATCACTCCGGGGACCCAAAACGGTGATTAATAGCCCATGAAACAGGCCAGAATCGGCCAAAACTGCGAGTGTTGATGACCGGCACGTAAATGCACCCTGGGGTTCGTCAATCGTAGAAATCGCTCCGAGGACCCAAAACGGTGATTAATAGCCCATGTAACGGTGATTAATAGCCAATGAAACAGGCCAGAATCAGCCAAAAGTGCGAGGACTGATGACCGTTACGTAAATGCACCCTAGGGTTCGTCAATTGTGAAAATCACTTCGGGGACCCAAAACGGTGATTAATAGCCCATTAAACAACCCAGAATCTGCCAAAACTGCGAGTGTTGATGACCGGCACGTAAATGCACCCTGGGGTTCGTCAATGGTGGAAATCACTCCGGGGACCCAAAACGGTGATTAATAGCCCATGTAACGGTGATTAATAGCCCATGAAACAGGCCAGAATCGGCCAAAAGTGCGAGGACTGATGACCGTCACGTAAATGCACCCTGGGGTTCGTCAATTGTGAAAATCACTCCGGGGACCCAAAACGGTGATTAATAGCCCATGAAACAATCCAGAATCGGCCAAAACTGCGAGTGTTGATGACCGGCACGTAAATGCACCCTGGGGTTCGTCAATGGTGGAAATCACTCCGGGGACCCAAAACGGTGATTAATAGCCCATGTAACGGTGATTAATAGCCCATGAAACAGGCCAGAATCGGCCAAAAGTGCGAGGACTGATGACCGTTACGTAAATGCACCCTAGGGTTCGTCAATTGTGAAAATCACTTCGGGGACCCAAAACGGTGATTAATAGCCCATGAAACAACCCAGAATCTGCCAAAACTGCGAGTGTTGATGACCAGCACGTAAATGCACCCTGGGGTTCGTCAATGGTGGAAATCACTCCGGGGACCCAAAACGGTGATTAATAGCCCATGAAACAGGCCAGAATCGGCCAAAACTACGAGTGTTGATGACCGGCACATAAATGCACCCTGGGGTTCGTCAATGGTGGAAATCACTCCGGGGACCCAAAACGGTGATTAATAGCCCATGAAACAGGCCAGAATCGGCCAAAACTGCGAGTGTTGATGACCGGCACGTAAATGCACCCTGGGGTTCGTCAATCGTGGAAATCACTCCGGGGACCCAAAACGGTGATTAATAGCCCATGTAACGGTGATTAATAGCCCATGAAACAGGCCAGAATCGGCCAAAAGTGCGAGGACTGATGACCGTCACGTAAATGCACCCTGGGGTTCGTCAATTGTGAAAATCACTCCGGGGACCCAAAACGGTGATTAATAGCCCATGTAACGGTGATTAATAGCCCATGAAACAGGCCAGAATCGGCCAAAACTGCGAGTGTTGATGACCGGCACATAAATGCACCCTGGGGTTCGTCAATGGTGGAAATCACTCCGGGGACCCAAAACGGTGATTAATAGCCCATGAAACAGGCCAGAATCGGCCAAAACTGCGAGTGTTGATGACCGGCACGTAAATGCACCCTGGGGTTCGTCAATCGTGGAAATCACTCCGGGGACCCAAAACGGTGATTAATAGCCCATGTAACGGTGATTAATAGCCCATGAAACAGGCCAGAATCGGCCAAAACTGCGAGTGTTGATGACCGGCACGTAAATGCACCCTGGGGTTCGTCAATGGTGGAAATCACTCCGGGGACCCAAAACGGTGATTAATAGCCCATGTAACGGTGATTAATAGCCCATGAAACAGGCCAGAATCGGCCAAAAGTGCGAGGACTGATGACCGTTACGTAAATGCACCCTAGGGTTCGTCAATTGTGAAAATCACTTCGGGGACCCAAAACGGTGATTAATAGCCCATGAAACAACCCAGAATCTGCCAAAACTGCGAGTGTTGATGACCAGCACGTAAATGCACCCTGGGGTTCGTCAATGGTGGAAATCACTCCGGGGACCCAAAACGGTGATTAATAGCCCATGAAACAGGCCAGAATCGGCCAAAACTACGAGTGTTGATGACCAGCACATAAATGCACCCTGGGGTTCGTCAATGGTGGAAATCACTCCGGGGACCCAAAACGGTGATTAATAGCCCATGAAACAGGCCAGAATCGGCCAAAACTGCGAGTGTTGATGACCGGCACGTAAATGCACCCTGGGGTTCGTCAATCGTGGAAATCACTCCGGGGACCCAAAACGGTGATTAATAGCCCATGTAACGGTGATTAATAGCCCATGAAACAGGCCAGAATCGGCCAAAACTGCGAGTGTTGATGACCGGCACGTAAATGCACCCTGGGGTTCGTCAATGGTGGAAATCACTCCGGGGACCCAAAACGGTGATTAATAGCCCATGTAACGGTGATTAATAGCCCATGAAATAGGCCAGAATCGACCAAAAGTGCGAGGACTGATGACCGTTACGTAAATGCACCCTAGGGTTCGTCAATTGTGAAAATCACTTCGGGGACCCAAAACGGTGATTAATAGCCCATGAAACAACCCAGAATCTGCCAAAACTGCGAGTGTTGATGACCAGCACGTAAATGCACCCTGGGGTTCGTCAATGGTAGAAATCACTCCGGGGACCCAAAACGGTGATTAATAGCCCATGGAACAGGCCAGAATCGTCCAAAACTACGAGTGTTGATGACCGGCACATAAATGCACCCTGGGTTCGTCAATGGTGGAAATCACTCCGGGGACCCAAAACGGTGATTAATAGCCCATGAAACAGGCCAGAATCGGCCAAAACTGCGAGTGTTGATGACCGGCACGTAAATGCACCCTAGGGTTCGTCAATGGTGGAAATCACTCCGGGGACCCAAAACGGTGATTAATAGCCCATGTAACGGTGATTAATAGCCCATGAAACAGGCCAGAATCGGCCAAAAGTGCGAGGACTGATGACCGTCACGTAAATGCACCCTGGGGTTCGTCAATTGTGGAAATCACTTCGGGGACCCAAAACGGTGTATAATAGCCCATGAAACAGCCCAGAATCGGCCAAAACTATGAGTGTTGATGACCGGCACGTAAATGCACCCTGGGGTTCGTCAATGGTGGAAATCACTCCGGGGACCCAAAACGGTGATTAATAGCCCATGTAACGGTGATTAATAGCCCATGAAACAGGCCAGAATCGGCCAAAAGTGCGAGGACTGATGACCGTCACGTAAATGCACCCTGGGGTTCGTCAATTGTGAAAATCACTCCGGGGACCCAAAACGGTGATTAATAGCCCATGTAACGGTGATTAATAGCCCATGAAACAGGCCAGAATCGGCCAAATCTGCGAGTGTTGATGACCGGCACGTAAATGCACCCTATGGTTCGTCAATGGTGGAAATCACTCCGGGGACCCAAAACGGTGATTAATAGCCCATGTAACGGTGATTAATAGCCCATGAAACAGGCCAGAATCGGCCAAAAGTGCGAGGACTGATGACCGTCACGTAAATGCACCCTGGGGTTCGTCAATTGTGGAAATCACTTCGGGGACCCAAAACGGTGATTAATAGCCCATGAAACAGCCCAGAATCGGCCAAAACTATGAGTGTTGATGACCGGCACGTAAATGCACCCTGGGGTTCGTCAATGGTGGAAATCACTCCGGGGACCCAAAACGGTGATTAATAGCCCATGAAACAGGCCAGAATCGGCAAAAACTGCGAGTGTTGATGACCGGCACGTAAATGCACCCTAGGGTTCGTCAATGGTGGAAATCACTCCGGGGACCCAAAACGGTGATTAATAGCCCATGAAACAGGCCAGAATCGGCCAAAACTGCGAGTGTTGATCACCGGCACGTAAATGCACCCTTGGGTTCGTCAATTGTGGAAATCACTCCAGGGACCCAAAACGGTGATTAATAGCCCATGAAACAACCCAGAATCTGCCAAAACTGCGAGTGTTGATGACCAGCACGTAAATGCACCCTGGGGTTCGTCAATGGTGGAAATCACTCCGGGGACCCAAAACGGTGATTAATAGCCCATGAAACAGGCCAGAATCGGCCAAAACTACGAGTGTTGATGACCGGCACATAAATGCACCCTGGGGTTCGTCAATGGTGGAAATCACTCCGGGGACCCAAAACGGTGATTAATAGCCCATGAAACAGGCCAGAATCGGCCAAAACTGCGAGTGTTGATGACCGGCACGTAAATGCACCCTGGGGTTCGTCAATCGTGGAAATCACTCCGGGGACCCAAAACGGTGATTAATAGCCCATGTAACGGTGATTAATAGCCCATGAAACAGGCCAGAATCGGCCAAAACAGCGAGTGTTGATGACCGACACGTAAATGCACCCTGGGGTTCGTCAATGGTGGAAATCACTCCGGGGACCCAAAACGGTGATTAATAGCCCATGTAACGGTGATTAATAGCCCATGAAACAGGCCAGAATCGGCCAAAAGTGCGCGGACTGATGACCGTTACGTAAATGCACCCTAGGGTTCGTCAATTGTGAAAATCACTTCGGGGACCCAAAACGGTGATTAATAGCCCATGAAACAACCCAGAATCTGCCAAAACTGCGAGTGTTGATGACCAGCACGTAAATGCACCCTGGGGTTCGTCAATGGTGGAAATCACTCCGGGGACCCAAAACGGTGATTAATAGCCCATGGAACAGGCCAGAATCGTCCAAAACTACGAGTGTTGATGACCGGCACATAAATGCACCCTGGGTTCGTCAATGGTGGAAATCACTCCGGGGACCCAAAACGGTGATTAATAGCCCATGAAACAGGCCAGAATCGGCCAAAACTGCGAGTGTTGATGACCGGCACGTAAATGCACCCTAGGGTTCGTCAATGGTGGAAATCACTCCGGGGACCCAAAACGGTGATTAATAGCCCATGTAACGGTGATTAATAGCCCATGAAACAGGCCAGAATCGGCCAAAAGTGCGAGGACTGATGACCGTCACGTAAATGCACCCTGGGGTTCGTCAATTGTGGAAATCACTTCGGGGACCCAAAACGGTGTATAATAGCCCATGAAACAGCCCAGAATCGGCCAAAATTATGAGTGTTGATGACCGGCACGTAAATGCACCCTGGGGTTCGTCAATCGTGGAAATCACTCCGGGGACCCAAAACGGTGATTAATAGCCCATGTAACGGTGATTAATAGCCCATGAAACAGGCCAGAATCGGCCAAAACTGCGAGGACTGATGACCGTCACGTAAATGCACCCTGGGGTTCGTCAATTGTGAAAATCACTCCGGGGACCCAAAACGGTGATTAATAGCCCATGTAACGGTGATTAATAGCCCATGAAACAGGCCAGAATCGGCCAAATCTGCGAGTGTTGATGACCGGCACGTAAATGCACCCTATGGTTCGTCAATGGTGGAAATCACTCCGGGGACCCAAAACGGTGATTAATAGCCCATGTAACGGTGATTAATAGCCCATGAAACAGGCCAGAATCGGCCAAAAGTGCGAGGACTGATGACCGTCACGTAAATGCACCCTGGGGTTCGTCAATTGTGGAAATCACTTCGGGGACCCAAAACGGTGATTAATAGCCCATGAAACAGCCCAGAATCGGCCAAAACTATGAGTGTTGATGACCGGCACGTAAATGCACCCTGGGGTTCGTCAATGGTGGAAATCACTCCGGGGACCCAAAACGGTGATTAATAGCCCATGAAACAGGCCAGAATCGGCAAAAACTGCGAGTGTTGATGACCGGCACGTAAATGCACCCTAGGGTTCGTCAATGGTGGAAATCACTCCGGGGACCCAAAACGGTGATTAATAGCCCATGAAACAGGCCAGAATCGGCCAAAACTGCGAGTGTTGATCACCGGCACGTAAATGCACCCTTGGGTTCGTCAATTGTGGAAATCACTCCAGGGACCCAAAACGGTGATTAATAGCCCATGAAACAACCCAGAATCTGCCAAAACTGCGAGTGTTGATGACCAGCACGTAAATGCACCCTGGGGTTCGTCAATGGTGGAAATCACTCCGGGGACCCAAAACGGTGATTAATAGCCCATGAAACAGGCCAGAATCGGCCAAAACTACGAGTGTTGATGACCGGCACATAAATGCACCCTGGGGTTCGTCAATGGTGGAAATCACTCCGGGGACCCAAAACGGTGATTAATAGCCCATGAAACAGGCCAGAATCGGCCAAAACTATGAGTGTTGATGACCGGCACGTAAATGCACCCTGGGGTTCGTCAATCGTGGAAATCACTCCGGGGACCCAAAACGGTGATTAATAGCCCATGTAATGGTGATTAATAGCCCATGAAACAGGCCAGAATCGGCCAAAACTGCGAGTGTTGATGACCGGCATGTAAATGCACCCTGGGGTTCGTCAATGGTGGAAATCAGTCCGGGGACCCAAAACGGTGATTAATAGCCCATGTAACGGTGATTAATAGCCCATGAAACAGGCCAGAATCGGCCAAAAGTGTGAGGACTGATGACCGTTACGTAAATGCACCCTAGGGTTCGTCAATTGTGAAAATCACTTCGGGGACCCAAAACGGTGATTAATAGCCCATGAAACAACCCAGAATCTGCCAAAACTGCGAGTGTTGATGACCAGCACGTAAATGCACCCTGGGGTTCGTCAATGGTGGAAATCACTCCGGGGACCCAAAACGGTGATTAATAGCCCATGAAACAGGCCAGAATCGGCAAAAACTGCAAGTGTTGATGACCGGCACGTAAATGCACCCTGGGGTTCGTCAATGGTGGAAATCACTCCGGGGACCCAAAACGGTGATTAATAGCCCATGTAACGGTGATTAATAGCCCATGAAACAGGCCAGAATCGGCCAAAACTGCGAGTGTTGATGACCGGCACGTAAATGCACCCTGGGGTTCGTCAATGGTGGAAATCACTCCGGGGACCCAAAACGGTGATTAATAGCCCATGTAACGGTGATTAATAGCCCATGAAATAGGCCAGAATCGACCAAAAGTGCGAGGACTGATGACCGTTACGTAAATGCACCCTAGGGTTCGTCAATTGTGAAAATCACTTCGGGGACCCAAAACGGTGATTAATAGCCCATGAAACAACCCAGAATCTGCCAAAACTGCGAGTGTTGATGACCAGCACGTAAATGCACCCTGGGGTTCGTCAATGGTAGAAATCACTCCGGGGACCCAAAACGGTGATTAATAGCCCATGGAACAGGCCAGAATCGTCCAAAACTACGAGTGTTGATGACCGGCACATAAATGCACCCTGGGTTCGTCAATGGTGGAAATCACTCCGGGGACCCAAAACGGTGATTAATAGCCCATGAAACAGGCCAGAATCGGCCAAAACTGCGAGTGTTGATGACCGGCACGTAAATGCACCCTAGGGTTCGTCAATGGTGGAAATCACTCCGGGGACCCAAAACGGTGATTAATAGCCCATGTAACGGTGATTAATAGCCCATGAAACAGGCCAGAATCGGCCAAAAGTGCGAGGACTGATGACCGTCACGTAAATGCACCCTGGGGTTCGTCAATTGTGGAAATCACTTCGGGGACCCAAAACGGTGTATAATAGCCCATGAAACAGCCCAGAATCGGCCAAAACTATGAGTGTTGATGACCGGCACGTAAATGCACCCTGGGGTTCGTCAATGGTGGAAATCACTCCGGGGACCCAAAACGGTGATTAATAGCCCATGTAACGGTGATTAATAGCCCATGAAACAGGCCAGAATCGGCCAAAAGTGCGAGGACTGATGACCGTCACGTAAATGCACCCTGGGGTTCGTCAATTGTGAAAATCACTCCGGGGACCCAAAACGGTGATTAATAGCCCATGTAACGGTGATTAATAGCCCATGAAACAGGCCAGAATCGGCCAAATCTGCGAGTGTTGATGACCGGCACGTAAATGCACCCTATGGTTCGTCAATGGTGGAAATCACTCCGGGGACCCAAAACGGTGATTAATAGCCCATGTAACGGTGATTAATAGCCCATGAAACAGGCCAGAATCGGCCAAAAGTGCGAGGACTGATGACCGTCACGTAAATGCACCCTGGGGTTCGTCAATTGTGGAAATCACTTCGGGGACCCAAAACGGTGATTAATAGCCCATGAAACAGCCCAGAATCGGCCAAAACTATGAGTGTTGATGACCGGCACGTAAATGCACCCTGGGGTTCGTCAATGGTGGAAATCACTCCGGGGACCCAAAACGGTGATTAATAGCCCATGAAACAGGCCAGAATCGGCAAAAACTGCGAGTGTTGATGACCGGCACGTAAATGCACCCTAGGGTTCGTCAATGGTGGAAATCACTCCGGGGACCCAAAACGGTGATTAATAGCCCATGAAACAGGCCAGAATCGGCCAAAACTGCGAGTGTTGATCACCGGCACGTAAATGCACCCTTGGGTTCGTCAATTGTGGAAATCACTCCAGGGACCCAAAACGGTGATTAATAGCCCATGAAACAACCCAGAATCTGCCAAAACTGCGAGTGTTGATGACCAGCACGTAAATGCACCCTGGGGTTCGTCAATGGTGGAAATCACTCCGGGGACCCAAAACGGTGATTAATAGCCCATGAAACAGGCCAGAATCGGCCAAAACTACGAGTGTTGATGACCGGCACATAAATGCACCCTGGGGTTCGTCAATGGTGGAAATCACTCCGGGGACCCAAAACGGTGATTAATAGCCCATGAAACAGGCCAGAATCGGCCAAAACTGCGAGTGTTGATGACCGGCACGTAAATGCACCCTGGGGTTCGTCAATCGTGGAAATCACTCCGGGGACCCAAAACGGTGATTAATAGCCCATGTAACGGTGATTAATAGCCCATGAAACAGGCCAGAATCGGCCAAAACAGCGAGTGTTGATGACCGACACGTAAATGCACCCTGGGGTTCGTCAATGGTGGAAATCACTCCGGGGACCCAAAACGGTGATTAATAGCCCATGTAACGGTGATTAATAGCCCATGAAACAGGCCAGAATCGGCCAAAAGTGCGCGGACTGATGACCGTTACGTAAATGCACCCTAGGGTTCGTCAATTGTGAAAATCACTTCGGGGACCCAAAACGGTGATTAATAGCCCATGAAACAACCCAGAATCTGCCAAAACTGCGAGTGTTGATGACCAGCACGTAAATGCACCCTGGGGTTCGTCAATGGTGGAAATCACTCCGGGGACCCAAAACGGTGATTAATAGCCCATGGAACAGGCCAGAATCGTCCAAAACTACGAGTGTTGATGACCGGCACATAAATGCACCCTGGGTTCGTCAATGGTGGAAATCACTCCGGGGACCCAAAACGGTGATTAATAGCCCATGAAACAGGCCAGAATCGGCCAAAACTGCGAGTGTTGATGACCGGCACGTAAATGCACCCTAGGGTTCGTCAATGGTGGAAATCACTCCGGGGACCCAAAACGGTGATTAATAGCCCATGTAACGGTGATTAATAGCCCATGAAACAGGCCAGAATCGGCCAAAAGTGCGAGGACTGATGACCGTCACGTAAATGCACCCTGGGGTTCGTCAATTGTGGAAATCACTTCGGGGACCCAAAACGGTGTATAATAGCCCATGAAACAGCCCAGAATCGGCCAAAATTATGAGTGTTGATGACCGGCACGTAAATGCACCCTGGGGTTCGTCAATCGTGGAAATCACTCCGGGGACCCAAAACGGTGATTAATAGCCCATGTAACGGTGATTAATAGCCCATGAAACAGGCCAGAATCGGCCAAAACTGCGAGGACTGATGACCGTCACGTAAATGCACCCTGGGGTTCGTCAATTGTGAAAATCACTCCGGGGACCCAAAACGGTGATTAATAGCCCATGTAACGGTGATTAATAGCCCATGAAACAGGCCAGAATCGGCCAAATCTGCGAGTGTTGATGACCGGCACGTAAATGCACCCTAGGGTTCGTCAATGGTGGAAATCACTCCGGGGACCCAAAACGGTGATTAATAGCCCATGAAACAGGCCAGAATCGGCCAAAACTGCGAGTGTTGATCACCGGCACGTAAATGCACCCTTGGGTTCGTCAATTGTGGAAATCACTCCAGGGACCCAAAACGGTGATTAATAGCCCATGAAACAACCCAGAATCTGCCAAAACTGCGAGTGTTGATGACCAGCACGTAAATGCACCCTGGGGTTCGTCAATGGTGGAAATCACTCCGGGGACCCAAAACGGTGATTAATAGCCCATGAAACAGGCCAGAATCGGCCAAAACTACGAGTGTTGATGACCGGCACATAAATGCACCCTGGGGTTCGTCAATGGTGGAAATCACTCCGGGGACCCAAAACGGTGATTAATAGCCCATGAAACAGGCCAGAATCGGCCAAAACTGCGAGTGTTGATGACCGGCACGTAAATGCACCCTGGGGTTCGTCAATCGTGGAAATCACTCCGGGGACCCAAAACGGTGATTAATAGCCCATGTAACGGTGATTAATAGCCCATGAAACAGGCCAGAATCGGCCAAAACAGCGAGTGTTGATGACCGACACGTAAATGCACCCTGGGGTTCGTCAATGGTGGAAATCACTCCGGGGACCCAAAACGGTGATTAATAGCCCATGTAACGGTGATTAATAGCCCATGAAACAGGCCAGAATCGGCCAAAAGTGCGCGGACTGATGACCGTTACGTAAATGCACCCTAGGGTTCGTCAATTGTGAAAATCACTTCGGGGACCCAAAACGGTGATTAATAGCCCATGAAACAACCCAGAATCTGCCAAAACTGCGAGTGTTGATGACCAGCACGTAAATGCACCCTGGGGTTCGTCAATGGTGGAAATCACTCCGGGGACCCAAAACGGTGATTAATAGCCCATGGAACAGGCCAGAATCGTCCAAAACTACGAGTGTTGATGACCGGCACATAAATGCACCCTGGGTTCGTCAATGGTGGAAATCACTCCGGGGACCCAAAACGGTGATTAATAGCCCATGAAACAGGCCAGAATCGGCCAAAACTGCGAGTGTTGATGACCGGCACGTAAATGCACCCTAGGGTTCGTCAATGGTGGAAATCACTCCGGGGACCCAAAACGGTGATTAATAGCCCATGTAACGGTGATTAATAGCCCATGAAACAGGCCAGAATCGGCCAAAAGTGCGAGGACTGATGACCGTCACGTAAATGCACCCTGGGGTTCGTCAATTGTGGAAATCACTTCGGGGACCCAAAACGGTGTATAATAGCCCATGAAACAGCCCAGAATCGGCCAAAATTATGAGTGTTGATGACCGGCACGTAAATGCACCCTGGGGTTCGTCAATCGTGGAAATCACTCCGGGGACCCAAAACGGTGATTAATAGCCCATGTAACGGTGATTAATAGCCCATGAAACAGGCCAGAATCGGCCAAAACTGCGAGGACTGATGACCGTCACGTAAATGCACCCTGGGGTTCGTCAATTGTGAAAATCACTCCGGGGACCCAAAACGGTGATTAATAGCCCATGTAACGGTGATTAATAGCCCATGAAACAGGCCAGAATCGGCCAAATCTGCGAGTGTTGATGACCGGCACGTAAATGCACCCTATGGTTCGTCAATGGTGGAAATCACTCCGGGGACCCAAAACGGTGATTAATAGCCCATGTAACGGTGATTAATAGCCCATGAAACAGGCCAGAATCGGCCAAAAGTGCGAGGACTGATGACCGTCACGTAAATGCACCCTGGGGTTCGTCAATTGTGGAAATCACTTCGGGGACCCAAAACGGTGATTAATAGCCCATGAAACAGCCCAGAATCGGCCAAAACTATGAGTGTTGATGACCGGCACGTAAATGCACCCTGGGGTTCGTCAATGGTGGAAATCACTCCGGGGACCCAAAACGGTGATTAATAGCCCATGAAACAGGCCAGAATCGGCAAAAACTGCGAGTGTTGATGACCGGCACGTAAATGCACCCTAGGGTTCGTCAATGGTGGAAATCACTCCGGGGACCCAAAACGGTGATTAATAGCCCATGAAACAGGCCAGAATCGGCCAAAACTGCGAGTGTTGATCACCGGCACGTAAATGCACCCTTGGGTTCGTCAATTGTGGAAATCACTCCAGGGACCCAAAACGGTGATTAATAGCCCATGAAACAACCCAGAATCTGCCAAAACTGCGAGTGTTGATGACCAGCACGTAAATGCACCCTGGGGTTCGTCAATGGTGGAAATCACTCCGGGGACCCAAAACGGTGATTAATAGCCCATGAAACAGGCCAGAATCGGCCAAAACTACGAGTGTTGATGACCGGCACATAAATGCACCCTGGGGTTCGTCAATGGTGGAAATCACTCCGGGGACCCAAAACGGTGATTAATAGCCCATGAAACAGGCCAGAATCGGCCAAAACTATGAGTGTTGATGACCGGCACGTAAATGCACCCTGGGGTTCGTCAATCGTGGAAATCACTCCGGGGACCCAAAACGGTGATTAATAGCCCATGTAATGGTGATTAATAGCCCATGAAACAGGCCAGAATCGGCCAAAACTGCGAGTGTTGATGACCGGCATGTAAATGCACCCTGGGGTTCGTCAATGGTGGAAATCAGTCCGGGGACCCAAAACGGTGATTAATAGCCCATGTAACGGTGATTAATAGCCCATGAAACAGGCCAGAATCGGCCAAAAGTGTGAGGACTGATGACCGTTACGTAAATGCACCCTAGGGTTCGTCAATTGTGAAAATCACTTCGGGGACCCAAAACGGTGATTAATAGCCCATGAAACAACCCAGAATCTGCCAAAACTGCGAGTGTTGATGACCAGCACGTAAATGCACCCTGGGGTTCGTCAATGGTGGAAATCACTCCGGGGACCCAAAACGGTGATTAATAGCCCATGGAACAGGCCAGAATCGTCCAAAACTACGAGTGTTGATGACCGGCACATAAATGCACCCTGGGTTCGTCAATGGTGGAAATCACTCCGGGGACCCAAAACGGTGATTAATAGCCCATGAAACAGGCCAGAATCGGCCAAAACTGCGAGTGTTGATGACCGGCACGTAAATGCACCCTGGGGTTCGTCAATGGTGGAAATCACTCCGGGGACCCAAAACGGTGATTAATAGCCCATGTAACGGTGATTAATAGCCCATGAAACAGGCCAGAATCGGCCAAAAGTGCGAGGACTGATGACCGTTACGTAAATGCACCCTAGGGTTCGTCAATTGTGAAAATCACTTCGGGGACCCAAAACGGTGATTAATAGCCCATGAAACAACCCAGAATCTGCCAAAACTGCGAGTGTTGATGACCAGCACGTAAATGCACCCTGGGGTTCGTCAATGGTGGAAATCACTCCGGGGACCCAAAACGGTGATTAATAGCCCATGAAACAGGCCAGAATCGGCCAAAAGTGCAAGTGTTGATAACCGGCACGTAAATGCACCCTGGGGTTCGTCAATGGTGGAAATCACTCCGGGGACCCAAAACGGTGATTAATAGCCCATGAAACAGGCCAGAATCGGCCAAAACTACGAGTGTTGATGACCGGCACATAAATGCACCCTGGGTTCGTCAATGGTGGAAATCACTCCGGGGACCCAAAACGGTGATTAATAGCCCATGAAACAGGCCAGAATCGGCAAAAACTGCGAGTGTTGATGACCGGCACGTAAATGCACCCTAGGATTCGTCAATGGTGGAAATCACTCCGGGGACCCAAAACGGTGATTAATAGCCCATGTAACGGTGATGAATAGCCCATGAAACAACCCAGAATCGGCCAAAAGTGCGAGGACTGATGACCGTCACGTAAATGCACCCTGGGGTTCGTCAATTGTGGAAATCACTTCGGGGACCCAAAACGGTGTATAATAGCCCATGAAACAGCCCAGAATCGGCCAAAACTATGAGTGTTGATGACCGGCACGTAAATGCACCCTGGGGTTCGTCAATGGTGGAAATCACTCCGGGGACCCAAAACGGTGATTAATAGCCCATGTAACGGTGATTAATAGCCCATGAAACAGGCCAGAATCGGCCAAAAGTGCGAGGACTGATGACCGTCACGTAAATGCACCCTGGGGTTCGTCAATTGTGAAAATCACTCCGGGGACCCAAAACGGTGATTAATAGCCCATGTAACGGTGATTAATAGCCCATGAAACAGGCCAGAATCGGCCAAAACTGCGAGTGTTGATGACCGGCACGTAAATGCACCCTATGGTTCGTCAATGGTGGAAATCACTCCGGGGACCCAAAACGGTGATTAATAGCCCATGTAACGGTGATTAATAGCCCATGAAACAGGCCAGAATCGGCCAAAAGTGCGAGGACTGATGACCGTCACGTAAATGCACCCTGGGGTTCGTCAATTGTGGAAATCACTTCGGGGACCCAAAACGGTGATTAATAGCCCATGAAACAGCCCAGAATCGGCCAAAACTATGAGTGTTGATGACCGGCACGTAAATGCACCCTGGGGTTCGTCAATGGTGGAAATCACTCCGGGGACCCAAAACGGTGATTAATAGCCCATGAAACAGGCCAGAATCGGCAAAAACTGCGAGTGTTGATGACCGGCACGTAAATGCACCCTAGGGTTTGTCAATGGTGGAAATCACTCCGGGGACCCAAAACGGTGATTAATAGCCCATGAAACAGGCCAGAATCGGCCAAAACTGCGAGTGTTGATCACCGGCACGTAAATGCACCCTTGGGTTCGTCAATTGTGGAAATCACTCCAGGGACCCAAAACGGTGATTAATAGCCCATGAAACAACCCAGAATCTGCCAAAACTGCGAGTGTTGATGACCAGCACGTAAATGCACCCTGGGGTTCGTCAATGGTGGAAATCACTCCGGGGACCCAAAACGGTGATTAATAGCCCATGAAACAGGCCAGAATCGGCCAAAACTACGAGTGTTGATGACCGGCACATAAATGCACCCTGGGTTCGTCAATGGTGGAAATCACTCCGGGGACCCAAAACGGTGATTAATAGCCCATGAAACAGGCCAGAATCGGCAAAAACTGCGAGTGTTGATGACCGGCACGTAAATGCACCCTAGGATTCGTCAATGGTGGAAATCACTCCGGGGACCCAAAACGGTGATTAATAGCCCATGTAACGGTGATGAATAGCCCATGAAACAACCCAGAATCGGCCAAAAGTGCGAGGACTGATGACCGTCACGTAAATGCACCCTGGGGTTCGTCAATTGTGGAAATCACTTCGGGGACCCAAAACGGTGTATAATAGCCCATGAAACAGCCCAGAATCGGCCAAAACTATGAGTGTTGATGACCGGCACGTAAATGCACCCTGGGGTTCGTCAATGGTGGAAATCACTCCGGGGACCCAAAACGGTGATTAATAGCCCATGTAACGGTGATTAATAGCCCATGAAACAGGCCAGAATCGGCCAAAAGTGCGAGGACTGATGACCGTCACGTAAATGCACCCTGGGGTTCGTCAATTGTGAAAATCACTCCGGGGACCCAAAACGGTGATTAATAGCCCATGTAACGGTGATTAATAGCCCATGAAACAGGCCAGAATCGGCCAAAACTGCGAGTGTTGATGACCGGCACGTAAATGCACCCTATGGTTCGTCAATGGTGGAAATCACTCCGGGGACCCAAAACGGTGATTAATAGCCCATGTAACGGTGATTAATAGCCCATGAAACAGGCCAGAATCGGCCAAAAGTGCGAGGACTGATGACCGTCACGTAAATGCACCCTGGGGTTCGTCAATTGTGGAAATCACTTCGGGGACCCAAAACGGTGATTAATAGCCCATGAAACAGCCCAGAATCGGCCAAAACTATGAGTGTTGATGACCGGCACGTAAATGCACCCTGGGGTTCGTCAATGGTGGAAATCACTCCGGGGACCCAAAACGGTGATTAATAGCCCATGAAACAGGCCAGCATCGGCAAAAACTGCGAGTGTTGATGACCGGCACGTAAATGCACCCTAGGGTTTGTCAATGGTGGAAATCACTCCGGGGACCCAAAACGGTGATTAATAGCCCATGAAACAGGCCAGAATCGGCCAAAACTGCGAGTGTTGATCACCGGCACGTAAATGCACCCTTGGGTTCGTCAATTGTGGAAATCACTCCAGGGACCCAAAACGGTGATTAATAGCCCATGAAACAACCCAGAATCTGCCAAAACTGCGAGTGTTGATGACCAGCACGTAAATGCACCCTGGGGTTCGTCAATGGTGGAAATCACTCCGGGGACCCAAAACGGTGATTAATAGCCCATGAAACAGGCCAGAATCGGCCAAAACTACGAGTGTTGATGACCGGCACATAAATGCACCCTGGGTTCGTCAATGGTGGAAATCACTCCGGGGACCCAAAACGGTGATTAATAGCCCATGAAACAGGCCAGAATCGGCAAAAACTGCGAGTGTTGATGACCGGCACGTAAATGCACCCTAGGATTCGTCAATGGTGGAAATCACTCCGGGGACCCAAAACGGTGAATAATAGCCCATGTAACGGTGATTAATAGCCCATGAAACAACCCAGAATCGGCCAAAAGTGCGAGGACTGATGACCGTCACGTAAATGCACCCTGGGGTTCGTCAATTGTGGAAATCACTTCGGGGACCCAAAACGGTGTATAATAGCCCATGAAACAGCCCAGAATCGGCCAAAACTATGAGTGTTGATGACCGGCACGTAAATGCACCCTGGGGTTCGTCAATGGTGGAAATCACTCCGGGGACCCAAAACGGTGATTAATAGCCCATGTAACGGTGATTAATAGCCCATGAAACAGGCCAGAATCGGCCAAAAGTGCGAGGACTGATGACCGTCACGTAAATGCACCCTGGGGTTCGTCAATTGTGAAAATCACTCCGGGGACCCAAAACGGTGATTAATAGCCCATGTAACGGTGATTAATAGCCCATGAAACAGGCCAGAATCGGCCAAAACTGCGAGTGTTGATGACCGGCACGTAAATGCACCCTATGGTTCGTCAATGGTGGAAATCACTCCGGGGACCCAAAACGGTGATTAATAGCCCATGTAACGGTGATTAATAGCCCATGAAACAGGCCAGAATCGGCCAAAAGTGCGAGGACTGATGACCGTCACGTAAATGCACCCTGGGGTTCGTCAATTGTGGAAATCACTTCGGGGACCCAAAACGGTGATTAATAGCCCATGAAACAGCCCAGAATCGGCCAAAACTATGAGTGTTGATGACCGGCACGTAAATGCACCCTGGGGTTCGTCAATGGTGGAAATCACTCCGGGGACCCAAAACGGTGATTAATAGCCCATGAAACAGGCCAGAATCGGCAAAAACTGCGAGTGTTGATGACCGGCACGTAAATGCACCCTAGGGTTTGTCAATGGTGGAAATCACTCCGGGGACCCAAAACGGTGATTAATAGCCCATGAAACAGGCCAGAATCGGCCAAAACTGCGAGTGTTGATCACCGGCACGTAAATGCACCCTTGGGTTCGTCAATTGTGGAAATCACTCCAGGGACCCAAAACGGTGATTAATAGCCCATGAAACAACCCAGAATCTGCCAAAACTGCGAGTGTTGATGACCAGCACGTAAATGCACCCTGGGGTTCGTCAATGGTGGAAATCACTCCGGGGACCCAAAACGGTGATTAATAGCCCATGAAACAGGCCAGAATCGGCCAAAACTACGAGTGTTGATGACCGGCACATAAATGCACCCTGGGTTCGTCAATGGTGGAAATCACTCCGGGGACCCAAAACGGTGATTAATAGCCCATGAAACAGGCCAGAATCGGCAAAAACTGCGAGTGTTGATGACCGGCACGTAAATGCACCCTAGGATTCGTCAATGGTGGAAATCACTCCGGGGACCCAAAACGGTGAATAATAGCCCATGTAACGGTGATTAATAGCCCATGAAACAACCCAGAATCGGCCAAAAGTGCGAGGACTGATGACCGTCACGTAAATGCACCCTGGGGTTCGTCAATTGTGGAAATCACTTCGGGGACCCAAAACGGTGTATAATAGCCCATGAAACAGCCCAGAATCGGCCAAAACTATGAGTGTTGATGACCGGCACGTAAATGCACCCTGGGGTTCGTCAATGGTGGAAATCACTCCGGGGACCCAAAACGGTGATTAATAGCCCATGTAACGGTGATTAATAGCCCATGAAACAGGCCAGAATCGGCCAAAAGTGCGAGGACTGATGACCGTCACGTAAATGCACCCTGGGGTTCGTCAATTGTGAAAATCACTCCGGGGACCCAAAACGGTGATTAATAGCCCATGTAACGGTGATTAATAGCCCATGAAACAGGCCAGAATCGGCCAAAACTGCGAGTGTTGATGACCGGCACGTAAATGCACCCTATGGTTCGTCAATGGTGGAAATCACTCCGGGGACCCAAAACGGTGATTAATAGCCCATGTAACGGTGATTAATAGCCCATGAAACAGGCCAGAATCGGCCAAAAGTGCGAGGACTGATGACCGTCACGTAAATGCACCCTGGGGTTCGTCAATTGTGGAAATCACTTCGGGGACCCAAAACGGTGATTAATAGCCCATGAAACAGCCCAGAATCGGCCAAAACTATGAGTGTTGATGACCGGCACGTAAATGCACCCTGGGGTTCGTCAATGGTGGAAATCACTCCGGGGACCCAAAACGGTGATTAATAGCCCATGAAACAGGCCAGAATCGGCAAAAACTGCGAGTGTTGATGACCGGCACGTAAATGCACCCTAGGGTTTGTCAATGGTGGAAATCACTCCGGGGACCCAAAACGGTGATTAATAGCCCATGAAACAGGCCAGAATCGGCCAAAACTGCGAGTGTTGATCACCGGCACGTAAATGCACCCTTGGGTTCGTCAATTGTGGAAATCACTCCAGGGACCCAAAACGGTGATTAATAGCCCATGAAACAACCCAGAATCTGCCAAAACTGCGAGTGTTGATGACCAGCACGTAAATGCACCCTGGGGTTCGTCAATGGTGGAAATCACTCCGGGGACCCAAAACGGTGATTAATAGCCCATGAAACAGGCCAGAATCGGCCAAAACTACGAGTGTTGATGACCGGCACATAAATGCACCCTGGGTTCGTCAATGGTGGAAATCACTCCGGGGACCCAAAACGGTGATTAATAGCCCATGAAACAGGCCAGAATCGGCAAAAACTGCGAGTGTTGATGACCGGCACGTAAATGCACCCTAGGATTCGTCAATGGTGGAAATCACTCCGGGGACCCAAAACGGTGAATAATAGCCCATGTAACGGTGATTAATAGCCCATGAAACAACCCAGAATCGGCCAAAAGTGCGAGGACTGATGACCGTCACGTAAATGCACCCTGGGGTTCGTCAATTGTGGAAATCACTTCGGGGACCCAAAACGGTGTATAATAGCCCATGAAACAGCCCAGAATCGGCCAAAACTATGAGTGTTGATGACCGGCACGTAAATGCACCCTGGGGTTCGTCAATGGTGGAAATCACTCCGGGGACCCAAAACGGTGATTAATAGCCCATGTAACGGTGATTAATAGCCCATGAAACAGGCCAGAATCGGCCAAAAGTGCGAGGACTGATGACCGTCACGTAAATGCACCCTGGGGTTCGTCAATTGTGAAAATCACTCCGGGGACCCAAAACGGTGATTAATAGCCCATGTAACGGTGATTAATAGCCCATGAAACAGGCCAGAATCGGCCAAAACTGCGAGTGTTGATGACCGGCACGTAAATGCACCCTATGGTTCGTCAATGGTGGAAATCACTCCGGGGACCCAAAACGGTGATTAATAGCCCATGTAACGGTGATTAATAGCCCATGAAACAGGCCAGAATCGGCCAAAAGTGCGAGGACTGATGACCGTCACGTAAATGCACCCTGGGGTTCGTCAATTGTGGAAATCACTTCGGGGACCCAAAACGGTGATTAATAGCCCATGAAACAGCCCAGAATCGGCCAAAACTATGAGTGTTGATGACCGGCACGTAAATGCACCCTGGGGTTCGTCAATGGTGGAAATCACTCCGGGGACCCAAAACGGTGATTAATAGCCCATGAAACAGGCCAGAATCGGCAAAAACTGCGAGTGTTGATGACCGGCACGTAAATGCACCCTAGGGTTTGTCAATGGTGGAAATCACTCCGGGGACCCAAAACGGTGATTAATAGCCCATGAAACAGGCCAGAATCGGCCAAAACTGCGAGTGTTGATCACCGGCACGTAAATGCACCCTTGGGTTCGTCAATTGTGGAAATCACTCCAGGGACCCAAAACGGTGATTAATAGCCCATGAAACAACCCAGAATCTGCCAAAACTGCGAGTGTTGATGACCAGCACGTAAATGCACCCTGGGGTTCGTCAATGGTGGAAATCACTCCGGGGACCCAAAACGGTGATTAATAGCCCATGAAACAGGCCAGAATCGGCCAAAACTACGAGTGTTGATGACCGGCACATAAATGCACCCTGGGTTCGTCAATGGTGGAAATCACTCCGGGGACCCAAAACGGTGATTAATAGCCCATGAAACAGGCCAGAATCGGCAAAAACTGCGAGTGTTGATGACCGGCACGTAAATGCACCCTAGGATTCGTCAATGGTGGAAATCACTCCGGGGACCCAAAACGGTGAATAATAGCCCATGTAACGGTGATTAATAGCCCATGAAACAACCCAGAATCGGCCAAAAGTGCGAGGACTGATGACCGTCACGTAAATGCACCCTGGGGTTCGTCAATTGTGGAAATCACTTCGGGGACCCAAAACGGTGTATAATAGCCCATGAAACAGCCCAGAATCGGCCAAAACTATGAGTGTTGATGACCGGCACGTAAATGCACCCTGGGGTTCGTCAATGGTGGAAATCACTCCGGGGACCCAAAACGGTGATTAATAGCCCATGTAACGGTGATTAATAGCCCATGAAACAGGCCAGAATCGGCCAAAAGTGCGAGGACTGATGACCGTCACGTAAATGCACCCTGGGGTTCGTCAATTGTGAAAATCACTCCGGGGACCCAAAACGGTGATTAATAGCCCATGTAACGGTGATTAATAGCCCATGAAACAGGCCAGAATCGGCCAAAACTGCGAGTGTTGATGACCGGCACGTAAATGCACCCTATGGTTCGTCAATGGTGGAAATCACTCCGGGGACCCAAAACGGTGATTAATAGCCCATGTAACGGTGATTAATAGCCCATGAAACAGGCCAGAATCGGCCAAAAGTGCGAGGACTGATGACCGTCACGTAAATGCACCCTGGGGTTCGTCAATTGTGGAAATCACTTCGGGGACCCAAAACGGTGATTAATAGCCCATGAAACAGCCCAGAATCGGCCAAAACTATGAGTGTTGATGACCGGCACGTAAATGCACCCTGGGGTTCGTCAATGGTGGAAATCACTCCGGGGACCCAAAACGGTGATTAATAGCCCATGAAACAGGCCAGAATCGGCAAAAACTGCGAGTGTTGATGACCGGCACGTAAATGCACCCTAGGGTTTGTCAATGGTGGAAATCACTCCGGGGACCCAAAACGGTGATTAATAGCCCATGAAACAGGCCAGAATCGGCCAAAACTGCGAGTGTTGATCACCGGCACGTAAATGCACCCTTGGGTTCGTCAATTGTGGAAATCACTCCAGGGACCCAAAACGGTGATTAATAGCCCATGAAACAACCCAGAATCTGCCAAAACTGCGAGTGTTGATGACCAGCACGTAAATGCACCCTGGGGTTCGTCAATGGTGGAAATCACTCCGGGGACCCAAAACGGTGATTAATAGCCCATGAAACAGGCCAGAATCGGCCAAAACTACGAGTGTTGATGACCGGCACATAAATGCACCCTGGGTTCGTCAATGGTGGAAATCACTCCGGGGACCCAAAACGGTGATTAATAGCCCATGAAACAGGCCAGAATCGGCAAAAACTGCGAGTGTTGATGACCGGCACGTAAATGCACCCTAGGATTCGTCAATGGTGGAAATCACTCCGGGGACCCAAAACGGTGAATAATAGCCCATGTAACGGTGATTAATAGCCCATGAAACAACCCAGAATCGGCCAAAAGTGCGAGGACTGATGACCGTCACGTAAATGCACCCTGGGGTTCGTCAATTGTGGAAATCACTTCGGGGACCCAAAACGGTGTATAATAGCCCATGAAACAGCCCAGAATCGGCCAAAACTATGAGTGTTGATGACCGGCACGTAAATGCACCCTGGGGTTCGTCAATGGTGGAAATCACTCCGGGGACCCAAAACGGTGATTAATAGCCCATGTAACGGTGATTAATAGCCCATGAAACAGGCCAGAATCGGCCAAAAGTGCGAGGACTGATGACCGTCACGTAAATGCACCCTGGGGTTCGTCAATTGTGAAAATCACTCCGGGGACCCAAAACGGTGATTAATAGCCCATGTAACGGTGATTAATAGCCCATGAAACAGGCCAGAATCGGCCAAAACTGCGAGTGTTGATGACCGGCACGTAAATGCACCCTATGGTTCGTCAATGGTGGAAATCACTCCGGGGACCCAAAACGGTGATTAATAGCCCATGTAACGGTGATTAATAGCCCATGAAACAGGCCAGAATCGGCCAAAAGTGCGAGGACTGATGACCGTCACGTAAATGCACCCTGGGGTTCGTCAATTGTGGAAATCACTTCGGGGACCCAAAACGGTGATTAATAGCCCATGAAACAGCCCAGAATCGGCCAAAACTATGAGTGTTGATGACCGGCACGTAAATGCACCCTGGGGTTCGTCAATGGTGGAAATCACTCCGGGGACCCAAAACGGTGATTAATAGCCCATGAAACAGGCCAGAATCGGCAAAAACTGCGAGTGTTGATGACCGGCACGTAAATGCACCCTAGGGTTTGTCAATGGTGGAAATCACTCCGGGGACCCAAAACGGTGATTAATAGCCCATGAAACAGGCCAGAATCGGCCAAAACTGCGAGTGTTGATCACCGGCACGTAAATGCACCCTTGGGTTCGTCAATTGTGGAAATCACTCCAGGGACCCAAAACGGTGATTAATAGCCCATGAAACAACCCAGAATCTGCCAAAACTGCGAGTGTTGATGACCAGCACGTAAATGCACCCTGGGGTTCGTCAATGGTGGAAATCACTCCGGGGACCCAAAACGGTGATTAATAGCCCATCAAACAGGCCAGAATCGGCCAAAACTGCGAGTGTTGATGACCGGCACATAAATGCACCCTGGGGTTCGTCAATGGTGGAAATCACTCCGGGGACCCAAAACGGTGATTAATAGCCCATGAAACAGGCCAGAATCGGCCAAAACTGCGAGTGTTGATGACCGGCACGTAAATGCACCCTGGGGTTCGTCAATCGTGGAAATCACTCCAGGGACCCAAAACGGTGATTAATAGCCCATGTAACGGTGATTAATAGCCCATGAAACAGGCCAGAATCGGCCAAAACAGCGAGTGTTGATGACCGGCACGTAAATGCACCCTGGGGTTCGTCATTGGTGGAAATCACTCCGGGGACCCAAAACGGTGATTAATAGCCCATGTAACAGTGATTAATAGCCCATGAAACAGGCCAGAATCGGCCAAAAGTGCGAGGACTGATGACCGTTACGTAAATGCACCCTAGGGTTCGTCAATTGTGAAAATCACTTCGGGGACCCAAAACGGTGATTAATAGCCCATGAAACAACCTAGAATCGGCCAAAACTGTGAGTGTTGATGACCAGCACGTAAATGCACCCTGGGGTTCGTCAATGGTGGAAATCACTCCGGGGACCCAAAACGGTGATTAATAGCCCATGAAACAGGCCAGAATCGGCCAAAACTGCGAGTGTTGATGACCGGCACGTAAATGCACCCTATGGTTCGTCAATGGTGGAAATCACTCCGGGGACCCAAAACGGTGATTAAAAAAAAGCCCATGTAACGGTGATTAATAGCCCATGAAACAGGCCAGAATCGGCCAAAAGTGCGAGGACTGATGACCGTCACGTAAATGCACCCTGGGGTTCGTCAATTGTGGAAATCACTTCGGGGACCCAAAACGGTGTATAATAGCCCATGAAACAGCCCAGAATCGGCCAACACTATGAGTGTTGATGACCGGCACGTAAATGCACCCTGGGGTTCGTCAATGGTGGAAATCACTCCGGGGACCCAAAACGGTGATTAATAGCCCATGTAACGGTGATTAATAGCCCATGAAACAGGCCAGAATCGGCCAAAAGTGCGAGGACTGATGACCGTCACGTAAATGCACCCTGGGGTTCGTCAATTGTGAAAATCACTCCGGGGACCCAAAACGGTGATTAATAGCCCATGTAACGGTGATTAATAGCCCATGACACAGGCCAGAATCGGCCAAAACTGCGAGTGTTGATGACCGGCACGTAAATGCACCCTGGGGTTCGTCAATGGTGGAAATCACTCCGGGGACCCAAAACGGTGATTAATAGCCCATGTAACTATGATTCACAGGCCAGAATCGGCCAAAATTGCGAGTGTTGATGACCGGCACGTAAATGCACCCTGGGGTTCGTCAATGGTGGAAATCACTCCGGGGACCCAAAACGGTGATTAATAGCCCATGTAACGGTGATTAATATCCCATGAAACAGGCCAGAATCGGCCAAAAGTGCGAGGACTGATGACCGTTACGTAAATGCACCCTAGGGTTCGTCAATTGTGAAAATCACTTCGGGGACCCAAAACGGTGATTAATAGCCAATGAAACAACCCAGAATCTGCCAAAACTACGAGTGTTGATGACCGGCACATAAATGCACCCTGGGGTTCGTCAATGGTGGAAATCACTCCGGGGACCCAAAACCGTGATTAATAGCCCATGAAACAGGCCAGAATCGGCCAAAACTACGAGTGTTGATGACCAGCACGTAAATGCACCCTGGGGTTCGTCAATGGTGGAAATCACTCCGGGGACCCAAAACGGTGATTAATAGCCCATGAAACAGGCCAGAATCGGCCAAAACTACGAGTGTTGATGACCGGCACATAAATGCACCCTGGGTTCGTCAATGGTGGAAATCACTCCGGGGACCCAAAACGGTGATTAATAGCCCATGAAACAGGCCAGAATCGGCAAAAACTGCGAGTGTTGATGACCGGCACGTAAATGCACCCTAGGATTCGTCAATGGTGGAAATCACTCCGGGGACCCAAAACGGTGAATAATAGCCCATGTAACGGTGATTAATAGCCCATGAAACAACCCAGAATCGGCCAAAAGTGCGAGGACTGATGACCGTCACGTAAATGCACCCTGGGGTTCGTCAATTGTGGAAATCACTTCGGGGACCCAAAACGGTGTATAATAGCCCATGAAACAGCCCAGAATCGGCCAAAACTATGAGTGTTGATGACCGGCACGTAAATGCACCCTGGGGTTCGTCAATGGTGGAAATCACTCCGGGGACCCAAAACGGTGATTAATAGCCCATGTAACGGTGATTAATAGCCCATGAAACAGGCCAGAATCGGCCAAAAGTGCGAGGACTGATGACCGTCACGTAAATGCACCCTGGGGTTCGTCAATTGTGAAAATCACTCCGGGGACCCAAAACGGTGATTAATAGCCCATGTAACGGTGATTAATAGCCCATGAAACAGGCCAGAATCGGCCAAAACTGCGAGTGTTGATGACCGGCACGTAAATGCACCCTATGGTTCGTCAATGGTGGAAATCACTCCGGGGACCCAAAACGGTTATTAATAGCCCATGTAACGGTGATTAATAGCCCATGAAACAGGCCAGAATCGGCCAAAAGTGCGAGGACTGATGACCGTCACGTAAATGCACCCTGGGGTTCGTCAATTGTGGAAATCACTTCGGGGACCCAAAACGGTGATTAATAGCCCATGAAACAGCCCAGAATCGGCCAAAACTATCAGTGTTGATGACCGGCACGTAAATGCACCCTGGGGTTCGTCAATGGTGGAAATCACTCCGGGGACCCAAAACGGTGATTAATAGCCCATGAAACAGGCCAGAATCGGCAAAAACTGCGAGTGTTGATGACCGGCACGTAAATGCACCCTAGGGTTTGTCAATGGTGGAAATCACTCCGGGGACCCAAAACGGTGATTAATAGCCCATGAAACAGGCCAGAATCGGCCAAAACTGCGAGTGTTGATCACCGGCACGTAAATGCACCCTTGGGTTCGTCAATTGTGGAAATCACTCCAGGGACCCAAAACGGTGATTAATAGCCCATGAAACAACCCAGAATCTGCCAAAACTGCGAGTGTTGATGACCAGCACGTAAATGCACCCTGGGGTTCGTCAATGGTGGAAATCACTCCGGGGACCCAAAACGGTGATTAATAGCCCATCAAACAGGCCAGAATCGGCCAAAACTGCGAGTGTTGATGACCGGCACATAAATGCACCCTGGGGTTCGTCAATGGTGGAAATCACTCCGGGGACCCAAAACGGTGATTAATAGCCCATCAAACAGGCCAGAATCGGCCAAAACTGCGAGTGTTGATGACCGGCACGTAAATGCACCCTGGGGTTCGTCAATGGTGGAAATCACTCCGGGGACCCAAAACGGTGATTAATAGCCCATGAAACAGGCCAGAATCGGCAAAAACTGCGAGTGTTGATGACCGGCACGTAAATGCACCCTAGGGTTTGTCAATGGTGGAAATCACTCCGGGGACCCAAAACGGTGATTAATAGCCCATGAAACAGGCCAGAATCGGCCAAAACTGCGAGTGTTGATCACCGGCACGTAAATGCACCCTTGGGTTCGTCAATTGTGGAAATCACTCCAGGGACCCAAAACGGTGATTAATAGCCCATGAAACAACCCAGAATCTGCCAAAACTGCGAGTGTTGATGACCAGCACGTAAATGCACCCTGGGGTTCGTCAATGGTGGAAATCACTCCGGGGACCCAAAACGGTGATTAATAGCCCATCAAACAGGCCAGAATCGGCCAAAACTGCGAGTGTTGATGACCGGCACATAAATGCACCCTAGGGTTCGTCAATGGTGGAAATCACTCCGGGGACCCAAAACGGTGATTAATAGCCCATGAAACAGGCCAGAATCGGCCAAAACTGCGAGTGTTGATGACCGGCACGTAAATGCACCCTGGGGTTCGTCAATCGTGGAAATCACTCCAGGGACCCAAAACGGTGATTAATAGCCCATGTAACGGTGATTAATAGCCCATGAAACAGGCCAGAATCGGCCAAAACAGCGAGTGTTGATGACCGGCACGTAAATGCACCCTGGGGTTCGTCATTGGTGGAAATCACTCCGGGGACCCAAAACGGTGATTAATAGCCCATGTAACAGTGATTAATAGCCCATGAAACAGGCCAGAATCGGCCAAAAGTGCGAGGACTGATGACCGTTACGTAAATGCACCCTAGGGTTCGTCAATTGTGAAAATCACTTCGGGGACCCAAAACGGTGATTAATAGCCCATGAAACAACCTAGAATCGGCCAAAACTGTGAGTGTTGATGACCAGCACGTAAATGCACCCTGGGGTTCGTCAATGGTGGAAATCACTCCGGGGACCCAAAACGGTGATTAATAGCCCATGAAACAGGCCAGAATCGGCCAAAACTGCGAGTGTTGATGACCGGCACGTAAATGCACCCTATGGTTCGTCAATGGTGGAAATCACTCCGGGGACCCAAAACGGTGATTAAAAAAAAGCCCATGTAACGGTGATTAATAGCCCATGAAACAGGCCAGAATCGGCCAAAAGTGCGAGGACTGATGACCGTCACGTAAATGCACCCTGGGGTTCGTCAATTGTGGAAATCACTTCGGGGACCCAAAACGGTGTATAATAGCCCATGAAACAGCCCAGAATCGGCCAACACTATGAGTGTTGATGACCGGCACGTAAATGCACCCTGGGGTTCGTCAATGGTGGAAATCACTCCGGGGACCCAAAACGGTGATTAATAGCCCATGTAACGGTGATTAATAGCGCATGAAACAGGCCAGAATCGGCCAAAAGTGCGAGGACTGATGACCGTCACGTAAATGCACCCTGGGGTTCGTCAATTGTGAAAATCACTCCGGGGACCCAAAACGGTGATTAATAGCCCATGTAACGGTGATTAATAGCCCATGACACAGGCCAGAATCGGCCAAAACTGCGAGTGTTGATGACCGGCACGTAAATGCACCCTGGGGTTCGTCAATGGTGGAAATCACTCCGGGGACCCAAAACGGTGATTAATAGCCCATGTAACTATGATTCACAGGCCAGAATCGGCCAAAATTGCGAGTGTTGATGACCGGCACGTAAATGCACCCTGGGGTTCGTCAATGGTGGAAATCACTCCGGGGACCCAAAACGGTGATTAATAGCCCATGTAACGGTGATTAATATCCCATGAAACAGGCCAGAATCGGCCAAAAGTGCGAGGACTGATGACCGTTACGTAAATGCACCCTAGGGTTCGTCAATTGTGAAAATCACTTCGGGGACCCAAAACGGTGATTAATAGCCAATGAAACAACCCAGAATCTGCCAAAACTACGAGTGTTGATGACCGGCACATAAATGCACCCTGGGGTTCGTCAATGGTGGAAATCACTCCGGGGACCCAAAACCGTGATTAATAGCCCATGAAACAGGCCAGAATCGGCCAAAACTACGAGTGTTGATGACCAGCACGTAAATGCACCCTGGGGTTCGTCAATGGTGGAAATCACTCCGGGGACCCAAAACGGTGATTAATAGCCCATGAAACAGGCCAGAATCGGCCAAAACTACGAGTGTTGATGACCGGCACATAAATGCACCCTGGGTTCGTCAATGGTGGAAATCACTCCGGGGACCCAAAACGGTGATTAATAGCCCATGAAACAGGCCAGAATCGGCAAAAACTGCGAGTGTTGATGACCGGCACGTAAATGCACCCTAGGATTCGTCAATGGTGGAAATCACTCCGGGGACCCAAAACGGTGAATAATAGCCCATGTAACGGTGATTAATAGCCCATGAAACAACCCAGAATCGGCCAAAAGTGCGAGGACTGATGACCGTCACGTAAATGCACCCTGGGGTTCGTCAATTGTGGAAATCACTTCGGGGACCCAAAACGGTGTATAATAGCCCATGAAACAGCCCAGAATCGGCCAAAACTATGAGTGTTGATGACCGGCACGTAAATGCACCCTGGGGTTCGTCAATGGTGGAAATCACTCCGGGGACCCAAAACGGTGATTAATAGCCCATGTAACGGTGATTAATAGCCCATGAAACAGGCCAGAATCGGCCAAAAGTGCGAGGACTGATGACCGTCACGTAAATGCACCCTGGGGTTCGTCAATTGTGAAAATCACTCCGGGGACCCAAAACGGTGATTAATAGCCCATGTAACGGTGATTAATAGCCCATGAAACAGGCCAGAATCGGCCAAAACTGCGAGTGTTGATGACCGGCACGTAAATGCACCCTATGGTTCGTCAATGGTGGAAATCACTCCGGGGACCCAAAACGGTTATTAATAGCCCATGTAACGGTGATTAATAGCCCATGAAACAGGCCAGAATCGGCCAAAAGTGCGAGGACTGATGACCGTCACGTAAATGCACCCTGGGGTTCGTCAATTGTGGAAATCACTTCGGGGACCCAAAACGGTGATTAATAGCCCATGAAACAGCCCAGAATCGGCCAAAACTATCAGTGTTGATGACCGGCACGTAAATGCACCCTGGGGTTCGTCAATGGTGGAAATCACTCCGGGGACCCAAAACGGTGATTAATAGCCCATGAAACAGGCCAGAATCGGCAAAAACTGCGAGTGTTGATGACCGGCACGTAAATGCACCCTAGGGTTTGTCAATGGTGGAAATCACTCCGGGGACCCAAAACGGTGATTAATAGCCCATGAAACAGGCCAGAATCGGCCAAAACTGCGAGTGTTGATCACCGGCACGTAAATGCACCCTTGGGTTCGTCAATTGTGGAAATCACTCCAGGGACCCAAAACGGTGATTAATAGCCCATGAAACAACCCAGAATCTGCCAAAACTGCGAGTGTTGATGACCAGCACGTAAATGCACCCTGGGGTTCGTCAATGGTGGAAATCACTCCGGGGACCCAAAACGGTGATTAATAGCCCATCAAACAGGCCAGAATCGGCCAAAACTGCGAGTGTTGATGACCGGCACATAAATGCACCCTGGGGTTCGTCAATGGTGGAAATCACTCCGGGGACCCAAAACGGTGATTAATAGCCCATCAAACAGGCCAGAATCGGCCAAAACTGCGAGTGTTGATGACCGGCACGTAAATGCACCCTGGGGTTCGTCAATGGTGGAAATCACTCTGGGGACCCAAAACGGTGATTAATAGCCCATGAAACAAGCCAGAATCGGCCAAAACTGCGAGTGTTGATGACCGGCACGTAAATGCACCCTGGGGTTCGTCAATCGTGGAAATCACTCCGGGGACCCAAAACGGTGATTAATAGCCCATGTAACGGTGATTAATAGCCCATGAAACAGGCCAGAATCGGCCAAAACAGCGAGTGTTGATGACCGGCACGTAAATGCACCCTGGGGTTCGTCATTGGTGGAAATCACTCCGGGGACCCAAAACGGTGATTAATAGCCCATGTAACAGTGATTAATAGCCCATGAAACAGGCCAGAATCGGCCAAAAGTGCGAGGACTGATGACCGTTACGTAAATGCACCCTAGGGTTCGTCAATTGTGAAAATCACTTCGGGGACCCAAAACGGTGATTAATAGCCCATGAAACAACCTAGAATCGGCCAAAACTGTGAGTGTTGATGACCAGCACGTAAATGCACCCTGGGGTTCGTCAATGGTGGAAATCACTCCGGGGACCCAAAACGGTGATTAATAGCCCATGAAACAGGCCAGAATCGGCCAAAACTGCGAGTGTTGATGACCGGCACGTAAATGCACCCTATGGTTCGTCAATGGTGGAAATCACTCCGGGGACCCAAAACGGTGATTAAAAAAGCCCATGTAACGGTGATTAATAGCCCATGAAACAGGCCAGAATCGGCCAAAAGTGCGAGGACTGATGACCGTCACGTAAATGCACCCTGGGGTTCGTCAATTGTGGAAATCACTTCGGGGACCCAAAACGGTGTATAATAGCCCATGAAACAGCCCAGAATCGGCCAACACTATGAGTGTTGATGACCGGCACGTAAATGCACCCTGGGGTTCGTCAATGGTGGAAATCACTCCGGGGACCCAAAACGGTGATTAATAGCCCATGTAACGGTGATTAATAGCCCATGAAACAGGCCAGAATCGGCCAAAAGTGCGAGGACTGATGACCGTCACGTAAATGCACCCTGGGGTTCGTCAATTGTGAAAATCACTCCGGGGACCCAAAACGGTGATTAATAGCCCATGTAACGGTGATTAATAGCCCATGACACAGGCCAGAATCGGCCAAAACTGCGAGTGTTGATGACCGGCACGTAAATGCACCCTGGGGTTCGTCAATGGTGGAAATCACTCCGGGGACCCAAAACGGTGATTAATAGCCCATGTAACTATGATTCACAGGCCAGAATCGGCCAAAATTGCGAGTGTTGATGACCGGCACGTAAATGCACCCTGGGGTTCGTCAATGGTGGAAATCACTCCGGGGACCCAAAACGGTGATTAATAGCCCATGTAACGGTGATTAATATCCCATGAAACAGGCCAGAATCGGCCAAAAGTGCGAGGACTGATGACCGTTACGTAAATGCACCCTAGGGTTCGTCAATTGTGAAAATCACTTCGGGGACCCAAAACGGTGATTAATAGCCAATGAAACAACCCAGAATCTGCCAAAACTACGAGTGTTGATGACCGGCACATAAATGCACCCTGGGGTTCGTCAATGGTGGAAATCACTCCGGGGACCCAAAACCGTGATTAATAGCCCATGAAACAGGCCAGAATCGGCCAAAACTACGAGTGTTGATGACCGGCACATAAATGCACCCTGGGGTTCGTCAACGGTGGAAATCACTCCGGGGACCCAAAACGGTGATTAATAGCCCATGAAACAGGCCAGAATCGGCCAAAACTGCGAGTGTTGATGACCGGCACGTAAATGCACCCTGGGGTTCGTCAATGGTGGAAATCACTCCGGGGACCCAAAACGGTGATTAATAGCCCATGTAACGGTGATTAATAGCCCATGAAATAGGCCAGAATCGGCCAAAAGTGCGAGGACTGATGACCGTCACGTAAATGCATCCTGGGGTTCGTCAATTGTGAAAATCACTCCGGGGACCCAAAACGGTGATTAATAGCCCATGAAACAACCCAGAATCGGCCAAAACTGCGAGTGTTGATCACCGGCACGTAAATGCACCCTTGGGTTCGTCAATTGTGGAAATCACTCCAGGGACCCAAAACGGTGATTAATAGCCCATGAAACAACCCAGAATCTGCCAAAACTGCGAGTGTTGATGACCAGCACGTAAATGCACCCTGGGGTTCGTCAATGGTGGAAATCACTCCGGGGACCCAAAACGGTGATTAATAGCCCATCAAACAGGCCAGAATCGGCCAAAACTGCGAGTGTTGATGACCGGCACATAAATGCACCCTGGGGTTCGTCAATGGTGGAAATCACTCCGGGGACCCAAAACGGTGATTAATAGCCCATCAAACAGGCCAGAATCGGCCAAAACTGCGAGTGTTGATGACCGGCACGTAAATGCACCCTGGGGTTCGTCAATGGTGGAAATCACTCCGGGGACCCAAAACGGTGATTAATAGCCCATGAAACAGGCCAGAATCGGCCAAAACTGCGAGTGTTGATGACCGGCACGTAAATGCACCCTGGGGTTCGTCAATCGTGGAAATCACTCCGGGGACCCAAAACGGTGATTAATAGCCCATGTAACGGTGATTAATAGCCCATGAAACAGGCCAGAATCGGCCAAAACAGCGAGTGTTGATGACCGGCACGTAAATGCACCCTGGGGTTCGTCATTGGTGGAAATCACTCCGGGGACCCAAAACGGTGATTAATAGCCCATGTAACAGTGATTAATAGCCCATGAAACAGGCCAGAATCGGCCAAAAGTGCGAGGACTGATGACCGTTACGTAAATGCACCCTAGGGTTCGTCAATTGTGAAAATCACTTCGGGGACCCAAAACGGTGATTAATAGCCCATGAAACAACCTAGAATCGGCCAAAACTGTGAGTGTTGATGACCAGCACGTAAATGCACCCTGGGGTTCGTCAATGGTGGAAATCACTCCGGGGACCCAAAACGGTGATTAATAGCCCATGAAACAGGCCAGAATCGGCCAAAACTGCGAGTGTTGATGACTGGCACGTAAATGCACCCTATGGTTCGTCAATGGTGGAAATCACTCCGGGGACCCAAAACGGTGATTAAAAAAGCCCATGTAACGGTGATTAATAGCCCATGAAACAGGCCAGAATCGGCCAAAAGTGCGAGGACTGATGACCGTCACGTAAATGCACCCTGGGGTTCGTCAATTGTGGAAATCACTTCGGGGACCCAAAACGGTGTATAATAGCCCATGAAACAGCCCAGAATCGGCCAACACTATGAGTGTTGATGACCGGCACGTAAATGCACCCTGGGGTTCGTCAATGGTGGAAATCACTCCGGGGACCCAAAACGGTGATTAATAGCCCATGTAACGGTGATTAATAGCCCATGAAACAGGCCAGAATCGGCCAAAAGTGCGAGGACTGATGACCGTCACGTAAATGCACCCTGGGGTTCGTCAATTGTGAAAATCACTCCGGGGACCCAAAACGGTGATTAATAGCCCATGTAACGGTGATTAATAGCCCATGACACAGGCCAGAATCGGCCAAAACTGCGAGTGTTGATGACCGGCACGTAAATGCACCCTGGGGTTCGTCAATGGTGGAAATCACTCCGGGGACCCAAAACGGTGATTAATAGCCCATGTAACTATGATTCACAGGCCAGAATCGGCCAAAATTGCGAGTGTTGATGACCGGCACGTAAATGCACCCTGGGGTTCGTCAATGGTGGAAATCACTCCGGGGACCCAAAACGGTGATTAATAGCCCATGTAACGGTGATTAATATCCCATGAAACAGGCCAGAATCGGCCAAAAGTGCGAGGACTGATGACCGTTACGTAAATGCACCCTAGGGTTCGTCAATTGTGAAAATCACTTCGGGGACCCAAAACGGTGATTAATAGCCAATGAAACAACCCAGAATCTGCCAAAACTACGAGTGTTGATGACCGGCACATAAATGCACCCTGGGGTTCGTCAATGGTGGAAATCACTCCGGGGACCCAAAACCGTGATTAATAGCCCATGAAACAGGCCAGAATCGGCCAAAACTACGAGTGTTGATGACCGGCACATAAATGCACCCTGGGGTTCGTCAACGGTGGAAATCACTCCGGGGACCCAAAACGGTGATTAATAGCCCATGAAACAGGCCAGAATCGGCCAAAACTGCGAGTGTTGATGACCGGCACGTAAATGCACCCTGGGGTTCGTCAATGGTGGAAATCACTCCGGGGACCCAAAACGGTGATTAATAGCCCATGTAACGGTGATTAATAGCCCATGAAATAGGCCAGAATCGGCCAAAAGTGCGAGGACTGATGACCGTCACGTAAATGCATCCTGGGGTTCGTCAATTGTGAAAATCACTCCGGGGACCCAAAACGGTGATTAATAGCCCATGAAACAACCCAGAATCGGCCAAAACTGCGAGTGTTGATGACCGACACGTAAATGCACCCTGGGGTTCGTCAATGGTGGAAATCACTCCGGGGACCCAAAACGGTGATTAATAGCCCATGTAACGGTGATTAATAGCCCATGAAACAGGCCAGAATCGGCCAAAACTGCGAGTGTTGATGACCGGCACGTAAATGCACCCTGGGGTTCGTCAATGGTGGAAATCACTACGGGGACCCAAAACGGTGATTAATAGCCCATGTAACGGTGATTAATAGCCCATGAAACAGGCCAGAATCGGCCAAAAGTGCGAGGACTGATGACCGTTACGTAAATGCACCCTAGGGTTCGTCAATTGTGAAAATCACTTCGGGGACCCAAAACAGTGATTAATAGCCCATGAAACAACCCAGAATCTGCCAAAACTGCGAGTGTTGATGACCAGCACGTAAATGCACCCTGGGGTTCGTCAATGGTGGAAATCACTCCGGGGACCCAAAACGGTGATTAATAGCCCATGAAACAGGCCAGAATCGGCCAAAACTACGAGTGTTGATGACCGGCACATAAATGCACCCTAGGGTTCGTCAATGGTTGAAATCACTCCGGGGACCCAAAACGGTGATTAATAGCCCATGAAACAGGCCAGAATCGGCCAAAACTTCAAGTGTTGATGACCGGCACGTAAATGCACCCTATGGTTCGTCAATGGTTGAAATCACTCCGGGGACCCAAAACGGTGATTAATAGCCCATGAAACAGGCCAGAATCGGCCAAAACTGCAAGTGTTGATGACCGGCACGTAAATGCACCCTAGGGTTCGTCAATCGTGGAAATCACTCCGGGGACCCAAAACGGTGATTAATAGCCCATGTAACGGTGATTAATAGCCCATGAAACAGGCCAGAATCGGCCAAAAGTGCGAGGACTGATGACCGTCACGTAAATGCACCCTCGGGTTCGTCAATTGTGGAAATCACTTCGGGGACCCCAAACGGTGATTAATAGCCCATGAAACAGCCCAGAATCGGTCAAAACTATGAGTGTTGATGACCGGCACGTAAATGCACCCTGGGGTTCGTCAATGGTGGAAATCACTCCGGGGACCCAAAACGGTGATTAATAGCCCATGTAACGGTGATTAATAGCCCATGAAATAGGCCAGAATCGGCCAAAAGTGCGAGGACTGATGACCGTCACGTAAATGCACCCTGGGGTTCGTCAATTGTGAAAATCACTCCGGGGACCCAAAACGGTGATTAATAGCCCATGAAACAACCCAGAATCGGCCAAAACTGCGAGTGTTGATGACCGACACGTAAATGCACCCTGGGGTTCGTCAATGGTGGAAATCACTCCGGGGACCCAAAACGGTGATTAATAGCCCATGTAACGGTGATTAATAGCCCATGAAACAGGCCAGAATCGGCCAAAAGTGCGAGGACTGATGACCGTTACGTAAATGCACCCTAGGGTTCGTCAATTGTGAAAATCACTTCGGGGACCCAAAACGGTGATTAATAGCCCATGAAACAACCCAGAATCTGCCAAAACTGCGAGTGTTGATGACCAGCACGTAAATGCACCCTGGGGTTCGTCAATGGTGGAAATCACTCCGGGGACCCAAAACGGTGATTAATAGCCCATGAAACAGGCCAGAATCGGCCAAAACTACGAGTGTTGATGACCGGCACATAAATGCACCCTGGGGTTCGTCAATGGTGGAAATCACTCCGGGGACCCAAAACGGTGATTAATAGCCCATGTAACGGTGATTAATAGCCCATGAAACAGGCCAGAATCGGCCAAAACTGCGAGTGTTGATGACCGGCACGTAAATGCACCCTGGGGTTCGTCAATGGTGGAAATCACTACGGGGACCCAAAACGGTGATTAATAGCCCATGTAACGGTGATTAATAGCCCATGAAACAGGCCAGAATCGGCCAAAAGTGCGAGGACTGATGACCGTTACGTAAATGCACCCTAGGGTTCGTCAATTGTGAAAATCACTTCGGGGACCCAAAACAGTGATTAATAGCCCATGAAACAACCCAGAATCTGCCAAAACTGCGAGTGTTGATGACCAGCACGTAAATGCACCCTGGGGTTCGTCAATGGTGGAAATCACTCCGGGGACCCAAAACGGTGATTAATAGCCCATGAAACAGGCCAGAATCGGCCAAAACTACGAGTGTTGATGACCGGCACATAAATGCACCCTAGGGTTCGTCAATGGTTGAAATCACTCCGGGGACCCAAAACGGTGATTAATAGCCCATGAAACAGGCCAGAATCGGCCAAAACTACGAGTGTTGATGACCGGCACGTAAATGCACCCTAGGGTTCGTCAATCGTGGAAATCACTCCGGGGACCCAAAACGGTGATTAATAGCCCATGTAACGGTGATTAATAGCCCATGAAACAGGCCAGAATCGGCCAAAAGTGCGAGGACTGATGACCGTCACGTAAATGCACCCTCGGGTTCGTCAATTGTGGAAATCACTTCGGGGACCCCAAACGGTGATTAATAGCCCATGAAACAGCCCAGAATCGGTCAAAACTATGAGTGTTGATGACCGGCACGTAAATGCACCCTGGGGTTCGTCAATGGTGGAAATCACTCCGGGGACCCAAAACGGTGATTAATAGCCCATGTAACGGTGATTAATAGCCCATGAAATAGGCCAGAATCGGCCAAAAGTGCGAGGACTGATGACCGTCACGTAAATGCACCCTGGGGTTCGTCAATTGTGAAAATCACTCCGGGGACCCAAAACGGTGATTAATAGCCCATGAAACAACCCAGAATCGGCCAAAACTGCGAGTGTTGATGACCGACACGTAAATGCACCCTGGGGTTCGTCAATGGTGGAAATCACTCCGGGGACCCAAAACGGTGATTAATAGCCCATGTAACGGTGATTAATAGCCCATGAAACAGGCCAGAATCGGCCAAAAGTGCGAGGACTGATGACCGTCACGTAAATGCACCCTCGGGTTCGTCAATTGTGGAAATCACTTCGGGGACCCCAAACGGTGATTAATAGCCCATGAAACAGCCCAGAATCGGTCAAAACTATGAGTGTTGATGACCGGCACGTAAATGCACCCTGGGGTTCGTCAATGGTGGAAATCACTCCGGGGACCCAAAACGGTGATTAATAGCCCATGTAACGGTGATTAATAGCCCATGAAATAGGCCAGAATCGGCCAAAAGTGCGAGGACTGATGACCGTCACGTAAATGCACCCTGGGGTTCGTCAATTGTGAAAATCACTCCGGGGACCCAAAACGGTGATTAATAGCCCATGAAACAACCCAGAATCGGCCAAAACTGCGAGTGTTGATGACCGACACGTAAATGCACCCTGGGGTTCGTCAATGGTGGAAATCACTCCGGGGACCCAAAACGGTGATTAATAGCCCATGTAACGGTGATTAATAGCCCATGAAACAGGCCAGAATCGGCCAAAACTGCGAGTGTTAATGACCGGCATGTAAATGCACCCTGGGGTTCGTCAATGGTGGAAATCACTCCGAGGACCCAAAACGGTGATTAATAGCCCATGTAACGGTGATTAATAGCCCATGAAACAGGCCAGAATCGGCCAAAAGTGCGAGGACTGATGACCGGCACATAAATGCACCCTAGGGTTCGTCAATTGTGAAAATCACTTCGGGGACCCAAAACGGTGATTAATAGCCCATGAAACAACCCAGAATCTGCACTGCGAGTGTTGATGACCAGCACGTAAATGCACCCTGGGGTTCGTCAATGGTGGAAATCACTCCGGGGACCCAAAACGGTGATTAATAGCCCATGAAACAGGCCAGAATCGGCCAAAACTGCGAGTGTTGATGACCGGCACGTAAATGCACCCTGGGGTTCGTCAATGGAGGAAATCACTCCGGGGACCCAAAACGGTGATTAATAGCCCATGTAACGGTGATTAATAGCCCATGAAACAGGCCAGAATCGGCCAAAAGTGCGAGGACTGATGACCGTCACGTAAATGCACCCTGGGGTTCGTCAATTGTGGAAATCACTCCGGGGACCCAAAACGGTGATTAATAGCCCATGAAACAACCCAGAATCGGCCAAAACTGCGAGTGTTGATGACCGGCACGTAAATGCACCCTAGGTTCGTCAATCGTGGAAATCACTCCGGGGACCAAAAACGGTGATTAATAGCCCATGTAACGGTGATTAATAGCCCATGTAACGGTGATTAATAGCCCATGAAACCGGCCAGAATCGGCCAAAAGTGCGAGGACTGATGACCGTCACGTAAATGCACCCTCGGGTTCGTCAATTGTGGAAATCACTTCGGGGACCCAAAACGGTGATTAATAGCCCATGAAACAGCCCAGAATCGGCCAAAACTATGAGTGTTGATGACCGGCACGTAAATGCACCCTGGGGTTCGTCAATGGTGGAAATCACTCCGGGGACCCAAAACGGTGATTAATAGCCCATGTAACGGTGATTAATAGCCCATGAAATAGGCCAGAATCGGCCAAAAGTGCGAGGACTGATGACCGTCACGTAAATGCACCCTGGGGTTCGTCAATTGTGAAAATCACTCCGGGGACCCAAAACGGTGATTAATAGCTCATGAAACAACCCAGAATCGGCCAAAACTGCGAGTGTTGATGACCGACACGTAAATGCACCCTGGGGTTCGTCAATGGTGGAAATCACTCCGGGGACCCAAAACGGTGATTAATAGCCCATGTAACGGTGATTAATAGCCCATGAAACAGGCCAGAATCGGCCAAAACTGCGAGTGTTAATGACCGGCATGTAAATGCACCCTGGGTTCGTCAATGGTGGAAATCACTCCGGGGATCCAAAACGGTGATTAATAGCCCATGTAACTATGATTAATAACCCATGAAACAGGCCAGAATCGGCCAAAATTGCGAGTGTTGATGACCGGCACGTAAATGCACCCTGGGGTTCGTCAATGGTGGAAATCACTACGGGGACCCAAAACGGTGATTAATAGCCCATGTAACGGTGATTAATAGCCCATGAAACAGGCCAGAATCGGCCAAAAGTGCGAGGACTGATGACCGTTACGTAAATGCACCCTAGGGTTCGTCAATTGTGAAAATCACTTCGGGGACCCAAAACGGTGATTAATAGCCCATGAAACAACCCAGAATCTGCCAAAACTGCGAGTGTTGATGACCAGCACGTAAATGCACCCTAGGGTTCGTCAATGGTGGAAATCACTCCGGGGACCCAAAACGGTGATTAATAGCCCATGAAACAGGCCAGAATCGGCCAAAACTACGAGTGTTGATGACCGGCACATAAATGCACCCTAGGGTTCGTCAATGGTTGAAATCACTCCGGGGACCCAAAACGGTGATTAATAGCCCATGAAACAGGCCAGAATCGGCCAAAACTACGAGTGTTCATGACCGGCACGTAAATGCACCCTAGGGTTCGTCAATCGTGGAAATCACTCCGGGGACCCAAAACGGTGATTAATAGCCCATGTAACGGTGATTAATAGCCCATGAAACAGGCCAGAATCGGCCAAAAGTGCGAGGACTGATGACCGTCACGTAAATGCACCCTCGGGTTCGTCAATTGTGGAAATCACTTCGGGGACCCAAAACGGTGATTAATAGCCCATGAAACAGCCCAGAATCGGTCAAAACTATGAGTGTTGATGACCGGCACGTAAATGCACCCTGGGGTTCGTCAATGGTGGAAATCACTCCGGGGACCCAAAACGGTGATTAATAGCCCATGTAACGGTGATTAATAGCCCATGAAATAGGCCAGAATCGGCCAAAAGTGCGAGGACTGATGACCGTCACGTAAATGCACCCTGGGGTTCGTCAATTGTGAAAATCACTCCGGGGACCCAAAACGGTGATTAATAGCCCATGAAACAGGCCAGAATCGGCAAAAACTACGAGTGTTGATGACCGGCACGTAAATGCACCCTAGGTTCGTCAATCGTGGAAATCACTCCGGGGACCAAAAACGGTGATTAATAGCCCATGTAACGGTGATTAATAGCCCATGAAACCGGCCAGAATCGGCCAAAAGTGCGAGGACTGATGACCGTCACGTAAATGCACCCTCGGGTTCGTCAATTGTGGAAATCACTTCGGGGACCCAAAACGGTGATTAATAGCCCATGAAACAGCCCAGAATCGGCCAAAACTATGAGTGTTGATGACCGGCACGTAAATGCACCCTGGGGTTCGTCAATGGTGGAAATCACTCCGGGGACCCAAAACGGTGATTAATAGCCCATGTAACGGTGATTAATAGCCCATGAAATAGGCCAGAATCGGCCAAAAGTGCGAGGACTGATGACCGTCACGTAAATGCACCCTGGGGTTCGTCAATTGTGAAAATCACTCCGGGGACCCAAAACGGTGATTAATAGCCCATGAAACAACCCAGAATCGGCCAAAACTGCGAGTGTTGATGACCGACACGTAAATGCACCCTGGGGTTCGTCAATGGTGGAAATCACTCCGGGGACCCAAAACGGTGATTAATAGCCCATGTAACGGTGATTAATAGCCCATGAAACAGGCCAGAATCGGCCAAAACTGCGAGTGTTAATGACCGGCATGTAAATGCACCCTGGGTTCGTCAATGGTGGAAATCACTCCGGGGATCCAAAACGGTGATTAATAGCCCATGTAACTATGATTAATAACCCATGAAACAGGCCAGAATCGGCCAAAATTGCGAGTGTTGATGACCGGCACGTAAATGCACCCTGGGGTTCGTCAATGGTGGAAATCACTACGGGGACCCAAAACGGTGATTAATAGCCCATGTAACGGTGATTAATAGCCCATGAAACAGGCCAGAATCGGCCAAAAGTGCGAGGACTGATGACCGTTACGTAAATGCACCCTAGGGTTCGTCAATTGTGAAAATCACTTCGGGGACCCAAAACGGTGATTAATAGCCCATGAAACAACCCAGAATCTGCCAAAACTGCGAGTGTTGATGACCAGCACGTAAATGCACCCTGGGGTTCGTCAATGGTGGAAATCACTCCGGGGACCCAAAACGGTGATTAATAGCCCATGAAACAGGCCAGAATCGGCCAAAACTACGAGTGTTGATGACCGGCACATAAATGCACCCTAGGGTTCGTCAATGGTTGAAATCACTCCGGGGACCCAAAACGGTGATTAATAGCCCATGAAACAGGCCAGAATCGGCCAAAACTACGAGTGTTGATGACCGGCACGTAAATGCACCCTAGGTTCGTCAATCGTGGAAATCACTCCGGGGACCCAAAACGGTGATTAATAGCCCATGTAACGGTGATTAATAGCCCATGAAACAGGCCAGAATCGGCCAAAACAGCGAGTGTTGATGACCGGCACGTAAATGCACCCTCGGGTTCGTCAATTGTGGAAATCACTTCGGGGACCCAAAACGGTGATTAATAGCCCATGTAACAGTGATTAATAGCCCATGAAACAGGCCAGAATCGGCCAAAAGTGCGAGGACTGATGACCGTTACGTAAATGCACCCTAGGGTTCGTCAATTGTGAAAATCACTTCGGGGACCCAAAACGGTGATTAATAGCCCATGAAACAACCTAGAATCGGCCAAAACTGTGAGTGTTGATGACCAGCACGTAAATGCACCCTGGGGTTCGTCAATGGTGGAAATCACTCCGGGGACCCAAAACGGTGATTAATAGCCCATGAAACAGGCCAGAATCGGCCAAAACTGCGAGTGTTGATGACCGGCACGTAAATGCACCCTATGGTTCGTCAATGGTGGAAATCACTCCGGGGACCCAAAACGGTGATTAAAAAAGCCCATGTAACGGTGATTAATAGCCCATGAAACAGGCCAGAATCGGCCAAAAGTGCGAGGACTGATGACCGTCACGTAAATGCACCCTGGGGTTCGTCAATTGTGGAAATCACTTCGGGGACCCAAAACGGTGTATAATAGCCCATGAAACAGCCCAGAATCGGCCAACACTATGAGTGTTGATGACCGGCACGTAAATGCACCCTGGGGTTCGTCAATGGTGGAAATCACTCCGGGGACCCAAAACGGTGATTAATAGCCCATGTAACGGTGATTAATAGCCCATGAAACAGGCCAGAATCGGCCAAAAGTGCGAGGACTGATGACCGTCACGTAAATGCACCCTGGGGTTCGTCAATTGTGAAAATCACTCCGGGGACCCAAAACGGTGATTAATAGCCCATGTAACGGTGATTAATAGCCCATGACACAGGCCAGAATCGGCCAAAACTGCGAGTGTTGATGACCGGCACGTAAATGCACCCTGGGGTTCGTCAATGGTGGAAATCACTCCGGGGACCCAAAACGGTGATTAATAGCCCATGTAACTATGATTCACAGGCCAGAATCGGCCAAAATTGCGAGTGTTGATGACCGGCACGTAAATGCACCCTGGGGTTCGTCAATGGTGGAAATCACTCCGGGGACCCAAAACGGTGATTAATAGCCCATGTAACGGTGATTAATATCCCATGAAACAGGCCAGAATCGGCCAAAAGTGCGAGGACTGATGACCGTTACGTAAATGCACCCTAGGGTTCGTCAATTGTGAAAATCACTTCGGGGACCCAAAACGGTGATTAATAGCCAATGAAACAACCCAGAATCTGCCAAAACTACGAGTGTTGATGACCGGCACATAAATGCACCCTGGGGTTCGTCAATGGTGGAAATCACTCCGGGGACCCAAAACCGTGATTAATAGCCCATGAAACAGGCCAGAATCGGCCAAAACTACGAGTGTTGATGACCGGCACATAAATGCACCCTGGGGTTCGTCAACGGTGGAAATCACTCCGGGGACCCAAAACGGTGATTAATAGCCCATGAAACAGGCCAGAATCGGCCAAAACTGCGAGTGTTGATGACCGGCACGTAAATGCACCCTGGGGTTCGTCAATGGTGGAAATCACTCCGGGGACCCAAAACGGTGATTAATAGCCCATGTAACGGTGATTAATAGCCCATGAAATAGGCCAGAATCGGCCAAAAGTGCGAGGACTGATGACCGTCACGTAAATGCATCCTGGGGTTCGTCAATTGTGAAAATCACTCCGGGGACCCAAAACGGTGATTAATAGCCCATGAAACAACCCAGAATCGGCCAAAACTGCGAGTGTTGATGACCGACACGTAAATGCACCCTGGGGTTCGTCAATGGTGGAAATCACTCCGGGGACCCAAAACGGTGATTAATAGCCCATGTAACGGTGATTAATAGCCCATGAAACAGGCCAGAATCGGCCAAAACTGCGAGTGTTGATGACCGGCACGTAAATGCACCCTGGGGTTCGTCAATGGTGGAAATCACTACGGGGACCCAAAACGGTGATTAATAGCCCATGTAACGGTGATTAATAGCCCATGAAACAGGCCAGAATCGGCCAAAAGTGCGAGGACTGATGACCGTTACGTAAATGCACCCTAGGGTTCGTCAATTGTGAAAATCACTTCGGGGACCCAAAACAGTGATTAATAGCCCATGAAACAACCCAGAATCTGCCAAAACTGCGAGTGTTGATGACCAGCACGTAAATGCACCCTGGGGTTCGTCAATGGTGGAAATCACTCCGGGGACCCAAAACGGTGATTAATAGCCCATGAAACAGGCCAGAATCGGCCAAAACTACGAGTGTTGATGACCGGCACATAAATGCACCCTAGGGTTCGTCAATGGTTGAAATCACTCCGGGGACCCAAAACGGTGATTAATAGCCCATGAAACAGGCCAGAATCAGCCAAAACTGCAAGTGTTGATGACCGGCACGTAAATGCACCCTATGGTTCGTCAATGGTTGAAATCACTCCGGGGACCCAAAACGGTGATTAATAGCCCATGAAACAGGCCAGAATCGGCCAAAACTGCAAGTGTTGATGACCGGCACGTAAATGCACCCTAGGGTTCGTCAATCGTGGAAATCACTCCGGGGACCCAAAACGGTGATTAATAGCCCATGTAACGGTGATTAATAGCCCATGAAACAGGCCAGAATCGGCCAAAAGTGCGAGGACTGATGACCGTCACGTAAATGCACCCTCGGGTTCGTCAATTGTGGAAATCACTTCGGGGACCCCAAACGGTGATTAATAGCCCATGAAACAGCCCAGAATCGGTCAAAACTATGAGTGTTGATGACCGGCACGTAAATGCACCCTGGGGTTCGTCAATGGTGGAAATCACTCCGGGGACCCAAAACGGTGATTAATAGCCCATGTAACGGTGATTAATAGCCCATGAAATAGGCCAGAATCGGCCAAAAGTGCGAGGACTGATGACCGTCACGTAAATGCACCCTGGGGTTCGTCAATTGTGAAAATCACTCCGGGGACCCAAAACGGTGATTAATAGCCCATGAAACAACCCAGAATCGGCCAAAACTGCGAGTGTTGATGACCGACACGTAAATGCACCCTGGGGTTCGTCAATGGTGGAAATCACTCCGGGGACCCAAAACGGTGATTAATAGCCCATGTAACGGTGATTAATAGCCCATGAAACAGGCCAGAATCGGCCAAAAGTGCGAGGACTGATGACCGTTACGTAAATGCACCCTAGGGTTCGTCAATTGTGAAAATCACTTCGGGGACCCAAAACGGTGATTAATAGCCCATGAAACAACCCAGAATCTGCCAAAACTGCGAGTGTTGATGACCAGCACGTAAATGCACCCTGGGGTTCGTCAATGGTGGAAATCACTCCGGGGACCCAAAACGGTGATTAATAGCCCATGAAACAGGCCAGAATCGGCCAAAACTACGAGTGTTGATGACCGGCACATAAATGCACCCTGGGGTTCGTCAATGGTGGAAATCACTCCGGGGACCCAAAACGGTGATTAATAGCCCATGTAACGGTGATTAATAGCCCATGAAACAGGCCAGAATCGGCCAAAACTGCGAGTGTTGATGACCGGCACGTAAATGCACCCTGGGGTTCGTCAATGGTGGAAATCACTACGGGGACCCAAAACGGTGATTAATAGCCCATGTAACGGTGATTAATAGCCCATGAAACAGGCCAGAATCGGCCAAAAGTGCGAGGACTGATGACCGTTACGTAAATGCACCCTAGGGTTCGTCAATTGTGAAAATCACTTCGGGGACCCAAAACAGTGATTAATAGCCCATGAAACAACCCAGAATCTGCCAAAACTGCGAGTGTTGATGACCAGCACGTAAATGCACCCTGGGGTTCGTCAATGGTGGAAATCACTCCGGGGACCCAAAACGGTGATTAATAGCCCATGAAACAGGCCAGAATCGGCCAAAACTACGAGTGTTGATGACCGGCACATAAATGCACCCTAGGGTTCGTCAATGGTTGAAATCACTCCGGGGACCCAAAACGGTGATTAATAGCCCATGAAACAGGCCAGAATCGGCCAAAACTACGAGTGTTGATGACCGGCACGTAAATGCACCCTAGGGTTCGTCAATCGTGGAAATCACTCCGGGGACCCAAAACGGTGATTAATAGCCCATGTAACGGTGATTAATAGCCCATGAAACAGGCCAGAATCGGCCAAAAGTGCGAGGACTGATGACCGTCACGTAAATGCACCCTCGGGTTCGTCAATTGTGGAAATCACTTCGGGGACCCCAAACGGTGATTAATAGCCCATGAAACAGCCCAGAATCGGTCAAAACTATGAGTGTTGATGACCGGCACGTAAATGCACCCTGGGGTTCGTCAATGGTGGAAATCACTCCGGGGACCCAAAACGGTGATTAATAGCCCATGTAACGGTGATTAATAGCCCATGAAATAGGCCAGAATCGGCCAAAAGTGCGAGGACTGATGACCGTCACGTAAATGCACCCTGGGGTTCGTCAATTGTGAAAATCACTCCGGGGACCCAAAACGGTGATTAATAGCCCATGAAACAACCCAGAATCGGCCAAAACTGCGAGTGTTGATGACCGACACGTAAATGCACCCTGGGGTTCGTCAATGGTGGAAATCACTCCGGGGACCCAAAACGGTGATTAATAGCCCATGTAACGGTGATTAATAGCCCATGAAACAGGCCAGAATCGGCCAAAAGTGCGAGGACTGATGACCGTCACGTAAATGCACCCTCGGGTTCGTCAATTGTGGAAATCACTTCGGGGACCCCAAACGGTGATTAATAGCCCATGAAACAGCCCAGAATCGGCCAAAACTACGAGTGTTGATGACCGGCACGTAAATGCACCCTAGGTTCGTCAATCGTGGAAATCACTCCGGGGACCAAAAACGGTGATTAATAGCCCATGTAACGGTGATTAATAGCCCATGAAACCGGCCAGAATCGGCCAAAAGTGCGAGGACTGATGACCGTCACGTAAATGCACCCTGGGGTTCGTCAATTGTGAAAATCACTCCGGGGACCCAAAACGGTGATTAATAGCCCATGAAACAACCCAGAATCGGCCAAAACTGCGAGTGTTGATGACCGACACGTAAATGCACCCTGGGGTTCGTCAATGGTGGAAATCACTCCGGGGACCCAAAACGGTGATTAATAGCCCATGTAACGGTGATTAATAGCCCATGAAACAGGCCAGAATCGGCCAAAACTGCGAGTGTTGATGACCGGCACGTAAATGCACCCTGGGGTTCGTCAATGGTGGAAATCACTACGGGGACCCAAAACGGTGATTAATAGCCCATGTAACGGTGATTAATAGCCCATGAAACAGGCCAGAATCGGCCAAAAGTGCGAGGACTGATGACCGTTACGTAAATGCACCCTAGGGTTCGTCAATTGTGAAAATCACTTCGGGGACCCAAAACAGTGATTAATAGCCCATGAAACAACCCAGAATCTGCCAAAACTGCGAGTGTTGATGACCAGCACGTAAATGCACCCTGGGGTTCGTCAATGGTGGAAATCACTCCGGGGACCCAAAACGGTGATTAATAGCCCATGAAACAGGCCAGAATCGGCCAAAACTACGAGTGTTGATGACCGGCACATAAATGCACCCTAGGGTTCGTCAATGGTTGAAATCACTCCGGGGACCCAAAACGGTGATTAATAGCCCATGAAACAGGCCAGAATCAGCCAAAACTGCAAGTGTTGATGACCGGCACGTAAATGCACCCTATGGTTCGTCAATGGTTGAAATCACTCCGGGGACCCAAAACGGTGATTAATAGCCCATGAAACAGGCCAGAATCGGCCAAAACTGCAAGTGTTGATGACCGGCACGTAAATGCACCCTAGGGTTCGTCAATCGTGGAAATCACTCCGGGGACCCAAAACGGTGATTAATAGCCCATGTAACGGTGATTAATAGCCCATGAAACAGGCCAGAATCGGCCAAAAGTGCGAGGACTGATGACCGTCACGTAAATGCACCCTCGGGTTCGTCAATTGTGGAAATCACTTCGGGGACCCCAAACGGTGATTAATAGCCCATGAAACAGCCCAGAATCGGTCAAAACTATGAGTGTTGATGACCGGCACGTAAATGCACCCTGGGGTTCGTCAATGGTGGAAATCACTCCGGGGACCCAAAACGGTGATTAATAGCCCATGTAACGGTGATTAATAGCCCATGAAATAGGCCAGAATCGGCCAAAAGTGCGAGGACTGATGACCGTCACGTAAATGCACCCTGGGGTTCGTCAATTGTGAAAATCACTCCGGGGACCCAAAACGGTGATTAATAGCCCATGAAACAACCCAGAATCGGCCAAAACTGCGAGTGTTGATGACCGACACGTAAATGCACCCTGGGGTTCGTCAATGGTGGAAATCACTCCGGGGACCCAAAACGGTGATTAATAGCCCATGTAACGGTGATTAATAGCCCATGAAACAGGCCAGAATCGGCCAAAAGTGCGAGGACTGATGACCGTTACGTAAATGCACCCTAGGGTTCGTCAATTGTGAAAATCACTTCGGGGACCCAAAACGGTGATTAATAGCCCATGAAACAACCCAGAATCTGCCAAAACTGCGAGTGTTGATGACCAGCACGTAAATGCACCCTGGGGTTCGTCAATGGTGGAAATCACTCCGGGGACCCAAAACGGTGATTAATAGCCCATGAAACAGGCCAGAATCGGCCAAAACTACGAGTGTTGATGACCGGCACATAAATGCACCCTGGGGTTCGTCAATGGTGGAAATCACTCCGGGGACCCAAAACGGTGATTAATAGCCCATGTAACGGTGATTAATAGCCCATGAAACAGGCCAGAATCGGCCAAAACTGCGAGTGTTGATGACCGGCACGTAAATGCACCCTGGGGTTCGTCAATGGTGGAAATCACTACGGGGACCCAAAACGGTGATTAATAGCCCATGTAACGGTGATTAATAGCCCATGAAACAGGCCAGAATCGGCCAAAAGTGCGAGGACTGATGACCGTTACGTAAATGCACCCTAGGGTTCGTCAATTGTGAAAATCACTTCGGGGACCCAAAACAGTGATTAATAGCCCATGAAACAACCCAGAATCTGCCAAAACTGCGAGTGTTGATGACCAGCACGTAAATGCACCCTGGGGTTCGTCAATGGTGGAAATCACTCCGGGGACCCAAAACGGTGATTAATAGCCCATGAAACAGGCCAGAATCGGCCAAAACTACGAGTGTTGATGACCGGCACATAAATGCACCCTAGGGTTCGTCAATGGTTGAAATCACTCCGGGGACCCAAAACGGTGATTAATAGCCCATGAAACAGGCCAGAATCGGCCAAAACTACGAGTGTTGATGACCGGCACGTAAATGCACCCTAGGGTTCGTCAATCGTGGAAATCACTCCGGGGACCCAAAACGGTGATTAATAGCCCATGTAACGGTGATTAATAGCCCATGAAACAGGCCAGAATCGGCCAAAAGTGCGAGGACTGATGACCGTCACGTAAATGCACCCTCGGGTTCGTCAATTGTGGAAATCACTTCGGGGACCCCAAACGGTGATTAATAGCCCATGAAACAGCCCAGAATCGGTCAAAACTATGAGTGTTGATGACCGGCACGTAAATGCACCCTGGGGTTCGTCAATGGTGGAAATCACTCCGGGGACCCAAAACGGTGATTAATAGCCCATGTAACGGTGATTAATAGCCCATGAAATAGGCCAGAATCGGCCAAAAGTGCGAGGACTGATGACCGTCACGTAAATGCACCCTGGGGTTCGTCAATTGTGAAAATCACTCCGGGGACCCAAAACGGTGATTAATAGCCCATGAAACAACCCAGAATCGGCCAAAACTGCGAGTGTTGATGACCGACACGTAAATGCACCCTGGGGTTCGTCAATGGTGGAAATCACTCCGGGGACCCAAAACGGTGATTAATAGCCCATGTAACGGTGATTAATAGCCCATGAAACAGGCCAGAATCGGCCAAAAGTGCGAGGACTGATGACCGTCACGTAAATGCACCCTCGGGTTCGTCAATTGTGGAAATCACTTCGGGGACCCCAAACGGTGATTAATAGCCCATGAAACAGCCCAGAATCGGTCAAAACTATGAGTGTTGATGACCGGCACGTAAATGCACCCTGGGGTTCGTCAATGGTGGAAATCACTCCGGGGACCCAAAACGGTGATTAATAGCCCATGTAACGGTGATTAATAGCCCATGAAATAGGCCAGAATCGGCCAAAAGTGCGAGGACTGATGACCGTCACGTAAATGCACCCTGGGGTTCGTCAATTGTGAAAATCACTCCGGGGACCCAAAACGGTGATTAATAGCCCATGAAACAACCCAGAATCGGCCAAAACTGCGAGTGTTGATGACCGACACGTAAATGCACCCTGGGGTTCGTCAATGGTGGAAATCACTCCGGGGACCCAAAACGGTGATTAATAGCCCATGTAACGGTGATTAATAGCCCATGAAACAGGCCAGAATCGGCCAAAACTGCGAGTGTTAATGACCGGCATGTAAATGCACCCTGGGGTTCGTCAATGGTGGAAATCACTCCGAGGACCCAAAACGGTGATTAATAGCCCATGTAACGGTGATTAATAGCCCATGAAACAGGCCAGAATCGGCCAAAAGTGCGAGGACTGATGACCGGCACATAAATGCACCCTAGGGTTCGTCAATTGTGAAAATCACTTCGGGGACCCAAAACGGTGATTAATAGCCCATGAAACAACCCAGAATCTGCACTGCGAGTGTTGATGACCAGCACGTAAATGCACCCTGGGGTTCGTCAATGGTGGAAATCACTCCGGGGACCCAAAACGGTGATTAATAGCCCATGAAACAGGCCAGAATCGGCCAAAACTGCGAGTGTTGATGACCGGCACGTAAATGCACCCTGGGGTTCGTCAATGGAGGAAATCACTCGGGGGACCCAAAACGGTGATTAATAGCCCATGTAACGGTGATTAATAGCCCATGAAACAGGCCAGAATCGGCCAAAAGTGCGAGGACTGATGACCGTCACGTAAATGCACCCTGGGGTTCGTCAATTGTGGAAATCACTCCGGGGACCCAAAACGGTGATTAATAGCCCATGAAACAACCCAGAATCGGCCAAAACTGCGAGTGTTGATGACCGGCACGTAAATGCACCCTAGGTTCGTCAATCGTGGAAATCACTCCGGGGACCAAAAACGGTGATTAATAGCCCATGTAACGGTGATTAATAGCCCATGTAACGGTGATTAATAGCCCATGAAACCGGCCAGAATCGGCCAAAAGTGCGAGGACTGATGACCGTCACGTAAATGCACCCTCGGGTTCGTCAATTGTGGAAATCACTTCGGGGACCCAAAACGGTGATTAATAGCCCATGAAACAGCCCAGAATCGGCCAAAACTATGAGTGTTGATGACCGGCACGTAAATGCACCCTGGGGTTCGTCAATGGTGGAAATCACTCCGGGGACCCAAAACGGTGATTAATAGCCCATGTAACGGTGATTAATAGCCCATGAAATAGGCCAGAATCGGCCAAAAGTGCGAGGACTGATGACCGTCACGTAAATGCACCCTGGAGTTCGTCAATTGTGAAAATCACTCCGGGGACCCAAAACGGTGATTAATAGCTCATGAAACAACCCAGAATCGGCCAAAACTGCGAGTGTTGATGACCGACACGTAAATGCACCCTGGGGTTCGTCAATGGTGGAAATCACTCCGGGGACCCAAAACGGTGATTAATAGCCCATGTAACGGTGATTAATAGCCCATGAAACAGGCCAGAATCGGCCAAAACTGCGAGTGTTAATGACCGGCATGTAAATGCACCCTGGGTTCGTCAATGGTGGAAATCACTCCGGGGATCCAAAACGGTGATTAATAGCCCATGTAACTATGATTAATAACCCATGAAACAGGCCAGAATCGGCCAAAATTGCGAGTGTTGATGACCGGCACGTAAATGCACCCTGGGGTTCGTCAATGGTGGAAATCACTACGGGGACCCAAAACGGTGATTAATAGCCCATGTAACGGTGATTAATAGCCCATGAAACAGGCCAGAATCGGCCAAAAGTGCGAGGACTGATGACCGTTACGTAAATGCACCCTAGGGTTCGTCAATTGTGAAAATCACTTCGGGGACCCAAAACAGTGATTAATAGCCCATGAAACAACCCAGAATCTGCCAAAACTGCGAGTGTTGATGACCAGCACGTAAATGCACCCTAGGGTTCGTCAATGGTGGAAATCACTCCGGGGACCCAAAACGGTGATTAATAGCCCATGAAACAGGCCAGAATCGGCCAAAACTACGAGTGTTGATGACCGGCACATAAATGCACCCTAGGGTTCGTCAATGGTTGAAATCACTCCGGGGACCCAAAACGGTGATTAATAGCCCATGAAACAGGCCAGAATCGGCCAAAACTACGAGTGTTCATGACCGGCACGTAAATGCACCCTAGGGTTCGTCAATCGTGGAAATCACTCCGGGGACCCAAAACGGTGATTAATAGCCCATGTAACGGTGATTAATAGCCCATGAAACAGGCCAGAATCGGCCAAAAGTGCGAGGACTGATGACCGTCACGTAAATGCACCCTCGGGTTCGTCAATTGTGGAAATCACTTCGGGGACCCAAAACGGTGATTAATAGCCCATGAAACAGCCCAGAATCGGTCAAAACTATGAGTGTTGATGACCGGCACGTAAATGCACCCTGGGGTTCGTCAATGGTGGAAATCACTCCGGGGACCCAAAACGGTGATTAATAGCCCATGTAACGGTGATTAATAGCCCATGAAATAGGCCAGAATCGGCCAAAAGTGCGAGGACTGATGACCGTCACGTAAATGCACCCTGGGGTTCGTCAATTGTGAAAATCACTCCGGGGACCCAAAACGGTGATTAATAGCCCATGAAACAGGCCAGAATCGGCCAAAACTACGAGTGTTGATGACCGGCACGTAAATGCACCCTAGGTTCGTCAATCGTGGAAATCACTCCGGGGACCAAAAACGGTGATTAATAGCCCATGTAACGGTGATTAATAGCCCATGAAACCGGCCAGAATCGGCCAAAAGTGCGAGGACTGATGACCGTCACGTAAATGCACCCTCGGGTTCGTCAATTGTGGAAATCACTTCGGGGACCCAAAACGGTGATTAATAGCCCATGAAACAGCCCAGAATCGGCCAAAACTATGAGTGTTGATGACCGGCACGTAAATGCACCCTGGGGTTCGTCAATGGTGGAAATCACTCCGGGGACCCAAAACGGTGATTAATAGCCCATGTAACGGTGATTAATAGCCCATGAAATAGGCCAGAATCGGCCAAAAGTGCGAGGACTGATGACCGTCACGTAAATGCACCCTGGGGTTCGTCAATTGTGAAAATCACTCCGGGGACCCAAAACGGTGATTAATAGCCCATGAAACAACCCAGAATCGGCCAAAACTGCGAGTGTTGATGACCGACACGTAAATGCACCCTGGGGTTCGTCAATGGTGGAAATCACTCCGGGGACCCAAAACGGTGATTAATAGCCCATGTAACGGTGATTAATAGCCCATGAAACAGGCCAGAATCGGCCAAAACTGCGAGTGTTAATGACCGGCATGTAAATGCACCCTGGGTTCGTCAATGGTGGAAATCACTCCGGGGATCCAAAACGGTGATTAATAGCCCATGTAACTATGATTAATAACCCATGAAACAGGCCAGAATCGGCCAAAATTGCGAGTGTTGATGACCGGCACGTAAATGCACCCTGGGGTTCGTCAATGGTGGAAATCACTACGGGGACCCAAAACGGTGATTAATAGCCCATGTAACGGTGATTAATAGCCCATGAAACAGGCCAGAATCGGCCAAAAGTGCGAGGACTGATGACCGTTACGTAAATGCACCCTAGGGTTCGTCAATTGTGAAAATCACTTCGGGGACCCAAAACGGTGATTAATAGCCCATGAAACAACCCAGAATCTGCCAAAACTGCGAGTGTTGATGACCAGCACGTAAATGCACCCTGGGGTTCGTCAATGGTGGAAATCACTCCGGGGACCCAAAACGGTGATTAATAGCCCATGAAACAGGCCAGAATCGGCCAAAACTACGAGTGTTGATGACCGGCACATAAATGCACCCTAGGGTTCGTCAATGGTTGAAATCACTCCGGGGACCCAAAACGGTGATTAATAGCCCATGAAACAGGCCAGAATCGGCCAAAACTACGAGTGTTGATGACCGGCACGTAAATGCACCCTAGGTTCGTCAATCGTGGAAATCACTCCGGGGACCAAAAACGGTGATTAATAGCCCATGTAACGGTGATTAATAGCCCATGAAACCGGCCAGAATCGGCCAAAAGTGCGAGGACTGATGACCGTCACGTAAATGCACCCTCGGGTTCGTCAATTGTGGAAATCACTTCGGGGACCCAAAACGGTGATTAATAGCCCATGAAACAGGCCAGAATCGGCCAAAACTGCGAGTGTTGATGACCGGCACGTAAATGCACCCTGGGGTTCGTCAATGGTGGAAATCACTCCGGGGACCCAAAACGGTGATTAATAGCCCATGTAACGGTGATTAATAGCCCATGAAATAGGCCAGAATCGGCCAAAAGTGCGAGGACTGATGACCGTCACGTAAATGCATCCTGGGGTTCGTCAATTGTGAAAATCACTCCGGGGACCCAAAACGGTGATTAATAGCCCATGAAACAACCCAGAATCGGCCAAAACTGCGAGTGTTGATGACCGACACGTAAATGCACCCTGGGGTTCGTCAATGGTGGAAATCACTCCGGGGACCCAAAACGGTGATTAATAGCCCATGTAACGGTGATTAATAGCCCATGAAACAGGCCAGAATCGGCCAAAACTGCGAGTGTTGATGACCGGCACGTAAATGCACCCTGGGGTTCGTCAATGGTGGAAATCACTACGGGGACCCAAAACGGTGATTAATAGCCCATGTAACGGTGATTAATAGCCCATGAAACAGGCCAGAATCGGCCAAAAGTGCGAGGACTGATGACCGTTACGTAAATGCACCCTAGGGTTCGTCAATTGTGAAAATCACTTCGGGGACCCAAAACAGTGATTAATAGCCCATGAAACAACCCAGAATCTGCCAAAACTGCGAGTGTTGATGACCAGCACGTAAATGCACCCTGGGGTTCGTCAATGGTGGAAATCACTCCGGGGACCCAAAACGGTGATTAATAGCCCATGAAACAGGCCAGAATCGGCCAAAACTACGAGTGTTGATGACCGGCACATAAATGCACCCTAGGGTTCGTCAATGGTTGAAATCACTCCGGGGACCCAAAACGGTGATTAATAGCCCATGAAACAGGCCAGAATCGGCCAAAACTGCAAGTGTTGATGACCGGCACGTAAATGCACCCTATGGTTCGTCAATGGTTGAAATCACTCCGGGGACCCAAAACGGTGATTAATAGCCCATGAAACAGGCCAGAATCGGCCAAAACTGCAAGTGTTGATGACCGGCACGTAAATGCACCCTAGGGTTCGTCAATCGTGGAAATCACTCCGGGGACCCAAAACGGTGATTAATAGCCCATGTAACGGTGATTAATAGCCCATGAAACAGGCCAGAATCGGCCAAAAGTGCGAGGACTGATGACCGTCACGTAAATGCACCCTCGGGTTCGTCAATTGTGGAAATCACTTCGGGGACCCCAAACGGTGATTAATAGCCCATGAAACAGCCCAGAATCGGTCAAAACTATGAGTGTTGATGACCGGCACGTAAATGCACCCTGGGGTTCGTCAATGGTGGAAATCACTCCGGGGACCCAAAACGGTGATTAATAGCCCATGTAACGGTGATTAATAGCCCATGAAATAGGCCAGAATCGGCCAAAAGTGCGAGGACTGATGACCGTCACGTAAATGCACCCTGGGGTTCGTCAATTGTGAAAATCACTCCGGGGACCCAAAACGGTGATTAATAGCCCATGAAACAACCCAGAATCGGCCAAAACTGCGAGTGTTGATGACCGACACGTAAATGCATCCTGGGGTTCGTCAATGGTGGAAATCACTCCGGGGACCCAAAACGGTGATTAATAGCCCATGTAACGGTGATTAATAGCCCATGAAACAGGCCAGAATCGGCCAAAAGTGCGAGGACTGATGACCGTTACGTAAATGCACCCTAGGGTTCGTCAATTGTGAAAATCACTTCGGGGACCCAAAACGGTGATTAATAGCCCATGAAACAACCCAGAATCTGCCAAAACTGCGAGTGTTGATGACCAGCACGTAAATGCACCCTGGGGTTCGTCAATGGTGGAAATCACTCCGGGGACCCAAAACGGTGATTAATAGCCCATGAAACAGGCCAGAATCGGCCAAAACTACGAGTGTTGATGACCGGCACATAAATGCACCCTGGGGTTCGTCAATGGTGGAAATCACTCCGGGGACCCAAAACGGTGATTAATAGCCCATGTAACGGTGATTAATAGCCCATGAAACAGGCCAGAATCGGCCAAAACTGCGAGTGTTGATGACCGGCACGTAAATGCACCCTGGGGTTCGTCAATGGTGGAAATCACTACGGGGACCCAAAACGGTGATTAATAGCCCATGTAACGGTGATTAATAGCCCATGAAACAGGCCAGAATCGGCCAAAATTGCGAGGACTGATGACCGTTACGTAAATGCACCCTAGGGTTCGTCAATTGTGAAAATCACTTCGGGGACCCAAAACAGTGATTAATAGCCCATGAAACAACCCAGAATCTGCCAAAACTGCGAGTGTTGATGACCAGCACGTAAATGCACCCTGGGGTTCGTCAATGGTGGAAATCACTCCGGGGACCCAAAACGGTGATTAATAGCCCATGAAACAGGCCAGAATCGGCCAAAACTACGAGTGTTGATGACCGGCACATAAATGCACCCTAGGGTTTGTCAATGGTTGAAATCACTCCGGGGACCCAAAACGGTGATTAATAGCCCATGAAACAGGCCAGAATCGGCCAAAACTACGAGTGTTGATGACCGGCACGTAAATGCACCCTAGGGTTCGTCAATCGTGGAAATCACTCCGGGGACCCAAAACGGTGATTAATAGCCCATGTAACGGTGATTAATAGCCCATGAAACAGGCCAGAATCGGCCAAAAGTGCGAGGACTGATGACCGTCACGTAAATGCACCCTCGGGTTCGTCAATTGTGGAAATCACTTCGGGGACCCCAAACGGTGATTAATAGCCCATGAAACAGCCCAGAATCGGTCAAAACTATGAGTGTTGATGACCGGCACGTAAATGCACCCTGGGGTTCGTCAATGGTGGAAATCACTCCGGGGACCCAAAACGGTGATTAATAGCCCATGTAACGGTGATTAATAGCCCATGAAATAGGCCAGAATCGGCCAAAAGTGCGAGGACTGATGACCGTCACGTAAATGCACCCTGGGGTTCGTCAATTGTGAAAATCACTCCGGGGACCCAAAACGGTGATTAATAGCCCATGAAACAACCCAGAATCGGCCAAAACTGCGAGTGTTGATGACCGACACGTAAATGCACCCTGGGGTTCGTCAATGGTGGAAATCACTCCGGGGACCCAAAACGGTGATTAATAGCCCATGTAACGGTGATTAATAGCCCATGAAACAGGCCAGAATCGGCCAAAAGTGCGAGGACTGATGACCGTCACGTAAATGCACCCTCGGGTTCGTCAATTGTGGAAATCACTTCGGGGACCCCAAACGGTGATTAATAGCCCATGAAACAGCCCAGAATCGGTCAAAACTATGAGTGTTGATGACCGGCACGTAAATGCACCCTGGGGTTCGTCAATGGTGGAAATCACTCCGGGGACCCAAAACGGTGATTAATAGCCCATGTAACGGTGATTAATAGCCCATGAAATAGGCCAGAATCGGCCAAAAGTGCGAGGACTGATGACCGTCACGTAAATGCACCCTGGGGTTCGTCAATTGTGAAAATCACTCCGGGGACCCAAAACGGTGATTAATAGCCCATGAAACAGGCCAGAATCGGCCAAAACTACGAGTGTTGATGACCGGCACATAAATGCACCCTAGGGTTTGTCAATGGTTGAAATCACTCCGGGGACCCAAAACGGTGATTAATAGCCCATGAAACAGGCCAGAATCGGCCAAAACTACGAGTGTTGATGACCGGCACGTAAATGCACCCTAGGGTTCGTCAATCGTGGAAATCACTCCGGGGACCCAAAACGGTGATTAATAGCCCATGTAACGGTGATTAATAGCCCATGAAACAGGCCAGAATCGGCCAAAACTGCGAGTGTTGATGACCGACACGTAAATGCACCCTGGGGTTCGTCAAAGGTGGAAATCACTCCGGGGACCCAAAACGGTGATTAATAGCCCATGTAACGGTGATTAATAGCCCATGAAACAGGCCAGAATCGGCCAAAACTGCGAGTGTTAATGACCGGCATGTAAATGCACCCTGGGGTTCGTCAATGGTGGAAATCACTCCGAGGACCCAAAACGGTGATTAATAGCCCATGTAACGGTGATTAATAGCCCATGAAACAGGCCAGAATCGGCCAAAAGTGCGAGGACTGATGACCGGCACATAAATGCACCCTAGGGTTCGTCAATTGTGAAAATCACTTCGGGGACCCAAAACGGTGATTAATAGCCCATGAAACAACCCAGAATCTGCACTGCGAGTGTTGATGACCAGCACGTAAATGCACCCTGGGGTTCGTCAATGGTGGAAATCACTCCGGGGACCCAAAACGGTGATTAATAGCCCATGAAACAGGCCAGAATCGGCCAAAACTGCGAGTGTTGATGACCGGCACGTAAATGCACCCTGGGGTTCGTCAATGGAGGAAATCACTCCGGGGACCCAAAACGGTGATTAATAGCCCATGTAACGGTGATTAATAGCCCATGAAACAGGCCAGAATCGGCCAAAAGTGCGAGGACTGATGACCGTCACGTAAATGCACCCTGGGGTTCGTCAATTGTGGAAATCACTCCGGGGACCCAAAACGGTGATTAATAGCCCATGAAACAGGCCAGAATCGGCCAAAACTACGAGTGTTGATGACCGGCACGTAAATGCACCCTAGGTTCGTCAATCGTGGAAATCACTCCGGGGACCAAAAACGGTGATTAATAGCCCATGTAACGGTGATTAATAGCCCATGTAACGGTGATTAATAGCCCATGAAACCGGCCAGAATCGGCCAAAAGTGCGAGGACTGATGACCGTCACGTAAATGCACCCTCGGGTTCGTCAATTGTGGAAATCACTTCGGGGACCCAAAACGGTGATTAATAGCCCATGAAACAGCCCAGAATCGGCCAAAACTATGAGTGTTGATGACCGGCACGTAAATGCACCCTGGGGTTCGTCAATGGTGGAAATCACTCCGGGGACCCAAAACGGTGATTAATAGCCCATGTAACGGTGATTAATAGCCCATGAAATAGGCCAGAATCGGCCAAAAGTGCGAGGACTGATGACCGTCACGTAAATGCACCCTGGGGTTCGTCAATTGTGAAAATCACTCCGGGGACCCAAAACGGTGATTAATAGCTCATGAAACAACCCAGAATCGGCCAAAACTGCGAGTGTTGATGACCGACACGTAAATGCACCCTGGGGTTCGTCAATGGTGGAAATCACTCCGGGGACCCAAAACGGTGATTAATAGCCCATGTAACGGTGATTAATAGCCCATGAAACAGGCCAGAATCGGCCAAAAGTGCGAGGACTGATGACCGTTACGTAAATGCACCCTAGGGTTCGTCAATTGTGAAAATCACTTCGGGGACCCAAAACGGTGATTAATAGCCCATGAAACAACCCAGAATCTGCCAAAACTGCGAGTGTTGATGACCAGCACGTAAATGCACCCTGGGGTTCGTCAATGGTGGAAATCACTCCGGGGACCCAAAACGGTGATTAATAGCCCATGAAACAGGCCAGAATCGGCCAAAACTACGAGTGTTGATGACCGGCACATAAATGCACCCTAGGGTTCGTCAATGGTTGAAATCACTCCGGGGACCCAAAACGGTGATTAATAGCCCATGAAACAGGCCAGAATCGGCCAAAACTACGAGTGTTGATGACCGGCACGTAAATGCACCCTAGGTTCGTCAATCGTGGAAATCACTCCGGGGACCAAAAACGGTGATTAATAGCCCATGTAACGGTGATTAATAGCCCATGAAACCGGCCAGAATCGGCCAAAAGTGCGAGGACTGATGACCGTCACGTAAATGCACCCTCGGGTTCGTCAATTGTGGAAATCACTTCGGGGACCCAAAACGGTGATTAATAGCCCATGAAACAGCCCAGAATCGGCCAAAACTATGAGTGTTGATGACCGGCACGTAAATGCACCCTGGGGTTCGTCAATGGTGGAAATCACTCCGGGGACCCAAAACGGTGATTAATAGCCCATGTAACGGTGATTAATAGCCCATGAAATAGGCCAGAATCGGCCAAAAGTGCGAGGACTGATGACCGTCACGTAAATGCACCCTGGGGTTCGTCAATTGTGAAAATCACTCCGGGGACCCAAAACGGTGATTAATAGCCCATGAAACAGGCCAGAATCGGCCAAAACTACGAGTGTTGATGACCGGCACGTAAATGCACCCTAGGTTCGTCAATCGTGGAAATCACTCCGGGGACCAAAAACGGTGATTAATAGCCCATGTAACGGTGATTAATAGCCCATGAAACAGGCCAGAATCGGCCAAAACTGCGAGTGTTCATGACCGGCACGTAAATGCACCCTAGGGTTCGTCAATCGTGGAAATCACTCCGGGGACCCAAAACGGTGATTAATAGCCCATGTAACGGTGATTAATAGCCCATGAAACAGGCCAGAATCGGCCAAAAGTGCGAGGACTGATGACCGTCACGTAAATGCACCCTCGGGTTCGTCAATTGTGGAAATCACTTCGGGGACCCAAAACGGTGATTAATAGCCCATGAAACAGCCCAGAATCGGTCAAAACTATGAGTGTTGATGACCGGCACGTAAATGCACCCTGGGGTTCGTCAATGGTGGAAATCACTCCGGGGACCCAAAACGGTGATTAATAGCCCATGTAACGGTGATTAATAGCCCATGAAATAGGCCAGAATCGGCCAAAAGTGCGAGGACTGATGACCGTCACGTAAATGCACCCTGGGGTTCGTCAATTGTGAAAATCACTCCGGGGACCCAAAACGGTGATTAATAGCCCATGAAACAACCCAGAATCGGCCAAAACTGCGAGTGTTGATGACCGACACGTAAATGCACCCTGGGGTTCGTCAATGGTGGAAATCACTCCGGGGACCCAAAACGGTGATTAATAGCCCATGTAACGGTGATTAATAGCCCATGAAACAGGCCAGAATCGGCCAAAAGTGCGAGGACTGATGACCGTCACGTAAATGCACCCTGGGGTTCGTCAATTGTGGAAATCACTCCGGGGACCCAAAACGGTGATTAATAGCCCATGAAACAGGCCAGAATCGGCCAAAACTACGAGTGTTGATGACCGGCACGTAAATGCACCCTAGGTTCGTCAATCGTGGAAATCACTCCGGGGACCAAAAACGGTGATTAATAGCCCATGTAACGGTGATTAATAGCCCATGTAACGGTGATTAATAGCCCATGAAACCGGCCAGAATCGGCCAAAAGTGCGAGGACTGATGACCGTCACGTAAATGCACCCTCGGGTTCGTCAATTGTGGAAATCACTTCGGGGACCCAAAACGGTGATTAATAGCCCATGAAACAGCCCAGAATCGGCCAAAACTATGAGTGTTGATGACCGGCACGTAAATGCACCCTGGGGTTCGTCAATGGTGGAAATCACTCCGGGGACCCAAAACGGTGATTAATAGCCCATGTAACGGTGATTAATAGCCCATGAAATAGGCCAGAATCGGCCAAAAGTGCGAGGACTGATGACCGTCACGTAAATGCACCCTGGGGTTCGTCAATTGTGAAAATCACTCCGGGGACCCAAAACGGTGATTAATAGCTCATGAAACAACCCAGAATCGGCCAAAACTGCGAGTGTTGATGACCGACACGTAAATGCACCCTGGGGTTCGTCAATGGTGGAAATCACTCCGGGGACCCAAAACGGTGATTAATAGCCCATGTAACGGTGATTAATAGCCCATGAAACAGGCCAGAATCGGCCAAAACTGCGAGTGTTAATGACCGGCATGTAAATGCACCCTGGGTTCGTCAATGGTGGAAATCACTCCGGGGATCCAAAACGGTGATTAATAGCCCATGTAACTATGATTAATAACCCATGAAACAGGCCAGAATCGGCCAAAATTGCGAGTGTTGATGACCGGCACGTAAATGCACCCTGGGGTTCGTCAATGGTGGAAATCACTACGGGGACCCAAAACGGTGATTAATAGCCCATGTAACGGTGATTAATAGCCCATGAAATAGGCCAGAATCGGCCAAAAGTGCGAGGACTGATGACCGTCACGTAAATGCACCCTGGGGTTCGTCAATTGTGAAAATCACTCCGGGGACCCAAAACGGTGATTAATAGCCCATGAAACAGGCCAGAATCGGCCAAAACTACGAGTGTTGATGACCGGCACGTAAATGCACCCTAGGTTCGTCAATCGTGGAAATCACTCCGGGGACCAAAAACGGTGATTAATAGCCCATGTAACGGTGATTAATAGCCCATGAAACAGGCCAGAATCGGCCAAAACTGCGAGTGTTCATGACCGGCACGTAAATGCACCCTAGGGTTCGTCAATCGTGGAAATCACTCCGGGGACCCAAAACGGTGATTAATAGCCCATGTAACGGTGATTAATAGCCCATGAAACAGGCCAGAATCGGCCAAAAGTGCGAGGACTGATGACCGTCACGTAAATGCACCCTCGGGTTCGTCAATTGTGGAAATCACTTCGGGGACCCAAAACGGTGATTAATAGCCCATGAAACAGCCCAGAATCGGTCAAAACTATGAGTGTTGATGACCGGCACGTAAATGCACCCTGGGGTTCGTCAATGGTGGAAATCACTCCGGGGACCCAAAACGGTGATTAATAGCCCATGTAACGGTGATTAATAGCCCATGAAATAGGCCAGAATCGGCCAAAAGTGCGAGGACTGATGACCGTCACGTAAATGCACCCTGGGGTTCGTCAATTGTGAAAATCACTCCGGGGACCCAAAACGGTGATTAATAGCCCATGAAACAACCCAGAATCGGCCAAAACTGCGAGTGTTGATGACCGACACGTAAATGCACCCTGGGGTTCGTCAATGGTGGAAATCACTCCGGGGACCCAAAACGGTGATTAATAGCCCATGTAACGGTGATTAATAGCCCATGAAACAGGCCAGAATCGGCCAAAAGTGCGAGGACTGATGACCGTCACGTAAATGCACCCTGGGGTTCGTCAATTGTGGAAATCACTCCGGGGACCCAAAACGGTGATTAATAGCCCATGAAACAGGCCAGAATCGGCCAAAACTACGAGTGTTGATGACCGGCACGTAAATGCACCCTAGGTTCGTCAATCGTGGAAATCACTCCGGGGACCAAAAACGGTGATTAATAGCCCATGTAACGGTGATTAATAGCCCATGTAACGGTGATTAATAGCCCATGAAACCGGCCAGAATCGGCCAAAAGTGCGAGGACTGATGACCGTCACGTAAATGCACCCTCGGGTTCGTCAATTGTGGAAATCACTTCGGGGACCCAAAACGGTGATTAATAGCCCATGAAACAGCCCAGAATCGGCCAAAACTATGAGTGTTGATGACCGGCACGTAAATGCACCCTGGGGTTCGTCAATGGTGGAAATCACTCCGGGGACCCAAAACGGTGATTAATAGCCCATGTAACGGTGATTAATAGCCCATGAAATAGGCCAGAATCGGCCAAAAGTGCGAGGACTGATGACCGTCACGTAAATGCACCCTGGGGTTCGTCAATTGTGAAAATCACTCCGGGGACCCAAAACGGTGATTAATAGCTCATGAAACAACCCAGAATCGGCCAAAACTGCGAGTGTTGATGACCGACACGTAAATGCACCCTGGGGTTCGTCAATGGTGGAAATCACTCCGGGGACCCAAAACGGTGATTAATAGCCCATGTAACGGTGATTAATAGCCCATGAAACAGGCCAGAATCGGCCAAAACTGCGAGTGTTAATGACCGGCATGTAAATGCACCCTGGGTTCGTCAATGGTGGAAATCACTCCGGGGATCCAAAACGGTGATTAATAGCCCATGTAACTATGATTAATAACCCATGAAACAGGCCAGAATCGGCCAAAATTGCGAGTGTTGATGACCGGCACGTAAATGCACCCTGGGGTTCGTCAATGGTGGAAATCACTACGGGGACCCAAAACGGTGATTAATAGCCCATGTAACGGTGATTAATAGCCCATGAAACAGGCCAGAATCGGCCAAAAGTGCGAGGACTGATGACCGTTACGTAAATGCACCCTAGGGTTCGTCAATTGTGAAAATCACTTCGGGGACCCAAAACGGTGATTAATAGCCCATGAAACAACCCAGAATCTGCCAAAACTGCGAGTGTTGATGACCAGCACGTAAATGCACCCTGGGGTTCGTCAATGGTGGAAATCACTCCGGGGACCCAAAACGGTGATTAATAGCCCATGAAACAGGCCAGAATCGGCCAAAACTACGAGTGTTGATGACCGGCACATAAATGCACCCTAGGGTTCGTCAATGGTTGAAATCACTCCGGGGACCCAAAACGGTGATTAATAGCCCATGAAACAGGCCAGAATCGGCCAAAACTACGAGTGTTGATGACCGGCACGTAAATGCACCCTAGGTTCGTCAATCGTGGAAATCACTCCGGGGACCAAAAACGGTGATTAATAGCCCATGTAACGGTGATTAATAGCCCATGAAACCGGCCAGAATCGGCCAAAAGTGCGAGGACTGATGACCGTCACGTAAATGCACCCTCGGGTTCGTCAATTGTGGAAATCACTTCGGGGACCCAAAACGGTGATTAATAGCCCATGAAACAGCCCAGAATCGGCCAAAACTATGAGTGTTGATGACCGGCACGTAAATGCACCCTGGGGTTCGTCAATGGTGGAAATCACTCCGGGGACCCAAAACGGTGATTAATAGCCCATGTAACGGTGATTAATAGCCCATGAAATAGGCCAGAATCGGCCAAAAGTGCGAGGACTGATGACCGTCACGTAAATGCACCCTGGGGTTCGTCAATTGTGAAAATCACTCCGGGGACCCAAAACGGTGATTAATAGCCCATGAAACAGGCCAGAATCGGCCAAAACTACGAGTGTTGATGACCGGCACGTAAATGCACCCTAGGTTCGTCAATCGTGGAAATCACTCCGGGGACCAAAAACGGTGATTAATAGCCCATGTAACGGTGATTAATAGCCCATGAAACAGGCCAGAATCGGCCAAAACTGCGAGTGTTCATGACCGGCACGTAAATGCACCCTAGGGTTCGTCAATCGTGGAAATCACTCCGGGGACCCAAAACGGTGATTAATAGCCCATGTAACGGTGATTAATAGCCCATGAAACAGGCCAGAATCGGCCAAAAGTGCGAGGACTGATGACCGTCACGTAAATGCACCCTCGGGTTCGTCAATTGTGGAAATCACTTCGGGGACCCAAAACGGTGATTAATAGCCCATGAAACAGCCCAGAATCGGTCAAAACTATGAGTGTTGATGACCGGCACGTAAATGCACCCTGGGGTTCGTCAATGGTGGAAATCACTCCGGGGACCCAAAACGGTGATTAATAGCCCATGTAACGGTGATTAATAGCCCATGAAAAAGGCCAGAATCGGCCAAAAGTGCGAGGACTGATGACCGTCACGTAAATGCACCCTGGGGTTCGTCAATTGTGAAAATCACTCCGGGGACCCAAAACGGTGATTAATAGCCCATGAAACAACCCAGAATCGGCCAAAACTGCGAGTGTTGATGACCGACACGTAAATGCACCCTGGGGTTCGTCAATGGTGGAAATCACTCCGGGGACCCAAAACGGTGATTAATAGCCCATGTAACGGTGATTAATAGCCCATGAAACAGGCCAGAATCGGCCAAAACTGCGAGTGTTAATGACCGGCATGTAAATGCACCCTGGGTTCGTCAATGGTGGAAATCACTCCGGGGATCCAAAATGGTGATTAATAGCCCATGTAACTATGATTAATAACCCATGAAACAGGCCAGAATCGGCCAAAATTGCGAGTGTTGATGACCGGCACGTAAATGCACCCTGGGGTTCGTCAATGGTGGAAATCACTCCGGGGACCCAAAACGGTGATTAATAGCCCATGTAACGGTAATTAATAGCCCATGAAACAGGCCAGAATCGGCAAAAACTCCGAGTGTTGATGACCGGCACGTAAATGCACCCTAGGGTTCGTCAATGGTGGAAATCACTCCGGGGACCCAAAACGGTGATTAATAGCCCATGTAACGGTGATTAATAGCCCATGAAATAGGCCAGAATCGGCCAAAAGTGCGAGGACTGATGACCATTACGTAAATGCACCCTAGGGTTCGTCAATTGTGAAAATCACTTCGGGGACCCAAAACGGTGATTAATAGCCCATGAAACAACCCAGAATCTGCCAAAACTGCGAGTGTTGATGACCAGCACGTAAATGCACCCTGGGGTTCGTCAATGGTGGAAATCACTCCGGGGACCCAAAACGGTGATTAATAGCCCATGAAACAGGCCAGAATCGGCCAAAACTACGAGTGTTGATGACCGGCACATAAATGCACCCTGGGGTTCGTCAATGGTGGAAATCGCTCCGGGGACCCAAAACGGTGATTAATAGCCCATGAAACAGGCCAGAATCGGCCAAAACTGCGAGTGTTGATGACCGGCACGTAAATGCACCCTAGGGTTCGTCAATCGTGGAAATCACTCCGGGGACCCAAAACGGTGATTAATAGCCCATGTAACGGTGATTAATAGCCCATGAAACAGGCCAGAATCGGCCAAAACTGCGAGTGTTGATGACCGGCACGTAAATGCACCCTGGGGTTCGTCAATCGTGGAAATCACTCCGGGGACCCAAAACGGTGATTAATAGCCCATGTAACGGTGATTAATAGCCCATGAAACAGGCCAGAATCGGCCAAAAGTGCGAGGACTGATGACCGTCACGTAAATGCACCCTGGGGTTCGTCAATTGTGGAAATCACTTCGGGGACCCAAAACGGTGATTAATAGCCCATGAAACAGCCCAGAATCGGCCAAAACTATGAGTGTTGATGACCGGCACGTAAATGCACCCTAGGGTTCGTCAATGGTGGAAATCACTCCGGGGACCCAAAACGGTGATTAATAGCCCATGTAACGGTGATTAATAGCCCATGAAATAGGCCCGAATCGGCCAAAAGTGCGAGGACTGATGACCGACACGTAAATGCACCCTGGGGTTCGTCAATGGTGGAAATCACTCCGGGGACCCAAAACGGTGATTAATAGCCCATGTAACGGTGATTAATAGCCCATGAAACAGGCCAGAATCGGCCAAAACTGTGAGTGTTAATGACCGGCATGTAAATGCACCCTGGGTTCGTCAATGGTGGAAATCACTCCGGGGATCCAAAACGGTGATTAATAGCCCATGTAACTATGATTAATAACCCATGAAACAGGCCAGAATCGGCCAAAATTGCGAGTGTTGATGACCGGCACGTAAATGCACCCTGGGGTTCGTCAATGGTGGAAATCACTCCGGGGACCCAAAACGATGATTAATAGCCCATGTAACGGTGATTAATAGCACATGAAACAGGCCAGAATCGGCCAAAACTGCGAGTGTTGATGACCGGCACGTAAATGTACCCTGGGGTTCGTCAATGGTGGAAATCACTCCGGGGACCCAAAACGGTGATTAATAGCCCATGTAACGGTGATTAATAGCCCATGAAACAGGCCAGAATCGGCCAAAAGTGCGAGGACTGATGACCGTTACGTAAATGCACCCTAGGGTTCGTCAATTGTGAAAATCACTTCGGGGACCCAAAACGGTGATTAATAGCCCATGAAACAACCCAGAATCTGCCAAAACAGCGAGTGTTGATGACCAGCACGTAAATGCACCCTGGGGTTCGTCAATGGTGGAAATCACTCCGGGGACCCAAAACGATGATTAATAGCCCATGAAACAGGCCAGAATCGGCCAAAACTACGAGTGTTGATGACCGGCACATAAATGCACCCTGGGGTTCGTCAATGGTTGAAATCACTCCGGGGACCCAAAACGGTGATTAATAGCCCATGAAACAGGCCAGAATCGGCCAAAACTACGAGTGTTGATGACCGGCACGTAAATGCACCCTAGGGTTCGTCAATCGTGGAAATCACTCCGGGGACCCAAAACGGTGATTAATAGGCCATGTAACGGTGATTAATAGCCCATGAAACAGGCCAGAATCGGCCAAAAGTGCGAGGACTGATGACCGTCACGTAAATGCACCCTGGGGTTCGTCAATTGTGAAAATCACTCCGGGGACCCAAAACGGTGATTAATAGCCCATGAAACAACCCAGAATCGGCCAAAACTGCGAGTGTTGATGACCGACACGTAAATGCACCCTGGGGTTCGTCAATGGTGGAAATCACTCCGGGGACCCAAAACGGTGATTAATAGCCCATGTAACGGTGATTAATAGCCCATGAAACAGGCCAGAATCGGCCAAAACTGCGAGTGTTAATGACCGGCATGTAAATGCACCCTGGGTTCGTCAATGGTGGAAATCACTCCGGGGATCCAAAACGGTGATTAATAGCCCATGTAACTATGATTAATAACCCATGAAACAGGCCAGAATCGGCCAAAATTGCGAGTGTTGATGACCGGCACGTAAATGCACCCTGGGGTTCGTCAATGGTGGAAATCACTCCGGGGACCCAAAATGATGATTAATAGCCCATGTAACGGTGATTAATAGCCCATGAAACAGGCCAGAATCGGCCAAAACTGCGAGTGTTGATGACCGGCACGTAAATGCACCCTGGGGTTCGTCAATGGTGGAAATCACTCCGGGGACCCAAAACGGTGATTAATAGCCCATGTAACGGTGATTAATAGCCCATGAAACAGGCCAGAATCGGCCAAAAGTGCGAGGACTGATGACCGTTACGTAAATGCACCCTAGGGTTCGTCAATTGTGAAAATCACTTCGGGGACCCAAAACGGTGATTAATAGCCCATGAAACAACCCAGAATCTGCCAAAACTGCGAGTGTTGATGACCAGCACGTAAATGCACCCTGGGGTTCGTCAATGGTGGAAATCACTCCGGGGACCCAAAACGGTGATTAATAGCCCTTGAAACAACCCAGAATCTGCCAAAACTGCGAGTGTTGATGACCAGCACGTAAATGCACCCTGGGGTTCGTCAATGGTGGAAATCACTCCGGGGACCAAAAACGGTGATTAATAGCCCATGAAACAGGCCAGAATCGGCCAAAACTGCGAGTGTTGATGACCGGCACATAAATGCACCCTGGGGTTCGTCAATGGTGGAAATCACTCCGGGGACCCAAAACGGTGATTAATAGCCCATGAAACAGGCCAGAATCGGCCAAACCTGCGAGTGTTGATGACCGGCACGTAAATGCACCCTAGGGTTCGTCAATCGTGGAAATCACTCCGGGGACCCAAAACGGTGATTAATAGCCCATGAAACAGGCCAGAATCGGCCGAACCTGCGAGTGTTGATGACCGGCACGTAAATGCACCCTGGGGTTCGTCAATCGTGGAAATCACTCCGGGGACCCAAAACGGTGATTAATAGCCCATGTAACGGTGATTAATAGCCCATGAAACAGGCCAGAATCGGCCAAAAGTGCGAGGACTGATGACCGTCACGTAAATGCATCCTGGGGTTCGTCAATTGTGAAAATCACTCCGGGGACCCAAAACGGTGATTAATATCCCATGAAACAATCCAGAATCGGCCAAAACTGCGAGTGTTGATGACCGGCACGTAAATGCACCCTGGGGTTCGTCAATGGTGGAAATCACTCCGGGGACCCAAAACGGTGATTAATAGCCCATGTAACGGTGATTAATAGCCCATGAAACAGGCCAGAATCGGCCAAAACTGCGACTGTTGATGACCGGCACGTAAATGCACCCTGGGGTTCGTCAATGGTGGAAATCACTCCGGGGACCCAAAACGGTGATTAATAGCCCATGTAACGGTGATTAATAGCCCATGAAACAGGCCAGAATCGGCCAAAACTGCGAGTGTTAATGACCGGCACGTAAATGCACCCTAGGGTTCGTCAATGGTGGAAATCACTCCGGGGACCCAAAACGGTGATTAAAAGCCCATGTAACGGTGATTAATAGCCCATGAAACAGGCCAGAATCGGCCAAAAGTGCGAGGACTGATGACCGGCACGTAAATGCACCCTGGGGTTCGTCAATGGTGGTAATCACTCCGGGGACCCAAAACGGTGATTAATAGCCCATGAAACAGGCCAGAATCGGCCAAAACTGCGAGTGTTGATGACCGGCACATAAATGCACCCTGGGGTTCGTCAATGGTGGAAATCACTCCGGGGACCCAAAACGGTGATTAATAGGCCATGAAACAGGCTAGAATCGGCCAAAACTGCGAGTGTTGATGACCGGCACGTAAATGCACCCTGGGGTTCGTCAATCGTGGAAATCACTCCGGGGACCCAAAACGGTAATTAATAGCCCATGTAACGGTGATTAATAGCCCATGAAACAGGCCAGAATCGGCCAAAAGTGCGAGGACTGATGACCGTCACGTAAATGCACCCTCGGGTTCGTCAATTGTGGAAATCACTTCGGGGACCCAAAACGGTGATTAATAGCCCATGAAACAGCCCAGAATCGGTCAAAACTATGAGTGTTGATGACCGGCACGTAAATGCACCCTGGGGTTCGTCAATGGTGGAAATCACTCCGGGGACCCAAAAGGGTGATTAATAGCCCATGAAACAGCCCAGAATCGGCAAAAACTATGAGTGTTGATGACCGGCACGTAAATGCACCCTGGGGTTCGTCAATGGTGGAAATCACTCCGGGGACCCAAAACGGTGATTAATAGCCCATGTAACGGTGATTAATAGCCCATGAAACAGGCCAGAATTGGCCAAAAGTGCGAGGACTGATGACCGTCACGTAAATGCACCCTGGGGTTCATCAATTGTGAAAATCACTCCGGGGACCCAAAACGGTGATTAATAGCCCATGAAACAACCCAGAATCGGCCAAAACTGCGAGTGTTGATGACCGACACGTAAATGCACCCTGGGGTTCGTCAATGGTGGAAATCACTCCGGGGACCCAAAACGGTGATTAATAGCCCATGTAACGGTGATTAATAGCCCATGAAACAGGCCAGAATCGGCCAAAAGTGCGAGGACTGATGACCGTCACGTAAATGCACCCTGGGGTTCGTCAATTGTGGAAATCACTCCGGGGACCCAAAACGGTGATTAATAGCCAATGAAACAGGCCAGAATCAGCCAAAAGTGCGAGGACTGATGACCGTTACGTAAATGCACCCTAGGGTTCGTCAATTGTGAAAATCACTTCGGGGACCCAAAACGGTGATTAATAGCCCATGAAACAACCCAGAATCGGCCAAAACTGTGAGTGTTGATGACCGACACGTAAATGCACCCTGGGGTTCGTCAATGGTGGAAATCACTCCGGGGACCCAAAACGGTGATTAATAGCCCATGTAACGGTGATTAATAGCCCATGAAACAGGCCAGAATCGGCCAAAACTGCGAGTGTTAATGACCGGCATGTAAATGCACCCTGGGTTCGTCAATGGTGCAAATCACTCCGGGGATCCAAAACGGTGATTAATAGCCCATGTAACTATGATTAATAACCCATGAAACAGGCCAGAATCGGCCAAAATTGCGAGTGTTGATGACCGGCACGTAAATGCACCCTGGGGTTCGTCAATGGTGGAAATCACTCCGGGGACCCAAAACGGTGATTAATAGCCCATGTAACGGTAATTAATAGCCCATGAAACAGGCCAGAATCGGCAAAAACTCCGAGTGTTGATGACCGGCACGTAAATGCACCCTAGGGTTCGTCAATGGTGGAAATCACTCCGGGGACCCAAAACGGTGATTAATAGCCCATGTAACGGTGATTAATAGCCCATGAAATAGGCCAGAATCGGCCAAAAGTGCGAGGACTGATGACCATTACGTAAATGCACCCTAGGGTTCGTCAATTGTGAAAATCACTTCGGGGACCCAAAACGGTGATTAATAGCCCATGAAACAACCCAGAATCTGCCAAAACTGCGAGTGTTGATGACCAGCACGTAAATGCACCCTGGGGTTCGTCAATGGTGGAAATCACTCCGGGGACCCAAAACGGTGATTAATAGCCCATGAAACAGGCCAGAATCGGCCAAAACTACGAGTGTTGATGACCGGCACATAAATGCACCCTGGGGTTCGTCAATGGTGGAAATCGCTCCGGGGACCCAAAACGGTGATTAATAGCCCATGAAACAGGCCAGAATCGGCCAAAACTGCGAGTGTTGATGACCGGCACGTAAATGCACCCTAGGGTTCGTCAATCGTGGAAATCACTCCGGGGACCCAAAACGGTGATTAATAGCCCATGTAACGGTGATTAATAGCCCATGAAACAGGCCAGAATCGGCCAAAACTGCGAGTGTTGATGACCGGCACGTAAATGCACCCTGGGGTTCGTCAATCGTGGAAATCACTCCGGGGACCCAAAACGGTGATTAATAGCCCATGTAACGGTGATTAATAGCCCATGAAACAGGCCAGAATCGGCCAAAAGTGCGAGGACTGATGACCGTCACGTAAATGCACCCTGGGGTTCGTCAATTGTGGAAATCACTTCGGGGACCCAAAACGGTGATTAATAGCCCATGAAACAGCCCAGAATCGGCCAAAACTATGAGTGTTGATGACCGGCACGTAAATGCACCCTAGGGTTCGTCAATGGTGGAAATCACTCCGGGGACCCAAAACGGTGATTAATAGCCCATGTAACGGTGATTAATAGCCCATGAAATAGGCCAGAATCGGCCAAAAGTGCGAGGACTGATGACCGACACGTAAATGCACCCTGGGGTTCGTCAATGGTGGAAATCACTCCGGGGACCCAAAACGGTGATTAATAGCCCATGTAACGGTGATTAATAGCCCATGAAACAGGCCAGAATCGGCCAAAACTGTGAGTGTTAATGACCGGCATGTAAATGCACCCTGGGTTCGTCAATGGTGGAAATCACTCCGGGGATCCAAAACGGTGATTAATAGCCCATGTAACTATGATTAATAACCCATGAAACAGGCCAGAATCGGCCAAAATTGCGAGTGTTGATGACCGACACGTAAATGCACCCTGGGGTTCGTCAATGGTGGAAATCACTCCGGGGACCCAAAACGATGATTAATAGCCCATGTAACGGTGATTAATAGCACATGAAACAGGCCAGAATCGGCCAAAACTGCGAGTGTTGATGACCGGCACGTAAATGCACCCTGGGGTTCGTCAATGGTGGAAATCACTCCGGGGACCCAAAACGGTGATTAATAGCCCATGTAACGGTGATTAATAGCCCATGAAACAGGCCAGAATCGGCCAAAAGTGCGAGGACTGATGACCGTTACGTAAATGCACCCTAGGGTTCGTCAATTGTGAAAATCACTTCGGGGACCCAAAACGGTGATTAATAGCCCATGAAACAACCCAGAATCTGCCAAAACAGCGAGTGTTGATGACCAGCACGTAAATGCACCCTGGGGTTCGTCAATGGTGGAAATCACTCCGGGGACCCAAAACGATGATTAATAGCCCATGAAACAGGCCAGAATCGGCCAAAACTACGAGTGTTGATGACCGGCACATAAATGCACCCTGGGGTTCGTCAATGGTTGAAATCACTCCGGGGACCCAAAACGGTGATTAATAGCCCATGAAACAGGCCAGAATCGGCCAAAACTACGAGTGTTGATGACCGGCACGTAAATGCACCCTAGGGTTCGTCAATCGTGGAAATCACTCCGGGGACCCAAAACGGTGATTAATAGGCCATGTAACGGTGATTAATAGCCCATGAAACAGGCCAGAATCGGCCAAAAGTGCGAGGACTGATGACCGTCACGTAAATGCACCCTGGGGTTCGTCAATTGTGAAAATCACTCCGGGGACCCAAAACGGTGATTAATAGCCCATGAAACAACCCAGAATCGGCCAAAACTGCGAGTGTTGATGACCGACACGTAAATGCACCCTGGGGTTCGTCAATGGTGGAAATCACTCCGGGGACCCAAAACGGTGATTAATAGCCCATGTAACGGTGATTAATAGCCCATGAAACAGGCCAGAATCGGCCAAAACTGCGAGTGTTAATGACCGGCATGTAAATGCACCCTGGGTTCGTCAATGGTGGAAATCACTCCGGGGATCCAAAACGGTGATTAATAGCCCATGTAACTATGATTAATAACCCATGAAACAGGCCAGAATCGGCCAAAATTGCGAGTGTTGATGACCGGCACGTAAATGCACCCTGGGGTTCGTCAATGGTGGAAATCACTCCGGGGACCCAAAATGATGATTAATAGCCCATGTAACGGTGATTAATAGCCCATGAAACAGGCCAGAATCGGCCAAAACTGCGAGTGTTGATGACCGGCACGTAAATGCACCCTGGGGTTCGTCAATGGTGGAAATCACTCCGGGGACCCAAAACGGTGATTAATAGCCCATGTAACGGTGATTAATAGCCCATGAAACAGGCCAGAATCGGCCAAAAGTGCGAGGACTGATGACCGTTACGTAAATGCACCCTAGGGTTCGTCAATTGTGAAAATCACTTCGGGGACCCAAAACGGTGATTAATAGCCCATGAAACAACCCAGAATCTGCCAAAACAGCGAGTGTTGATGACCAGCACGTAAATGCACCCTGGGGTTCGTCAATGGTGGAAATCACTCCGGGGACCCAAAACGATGATTAATAGCCCATGAAACAGGCCAGAATCGGCCAAAACTACGAGTGTTGATGACCGGCACATAAATGCACCCTGGGGTTCGTCAATGGTTGAAATCACTCCGGGGACCCAAAACGGTGATTAATAGCCCATGAAACAGGCCAGAATCGGCCAAAACTACGAGTGTTGATGACCGGCACGTAAATGCACCCTAGGGTTCGTCAATCGTGGAAATCACTCCGGGGACCCAAAACGGTGATTAATAGGCCATGTAACGGTGATTAATAGCCCATGAAACAGGCCAGAATCGGCCAAAAGTGCGAGGACTGATGACCGTCACGTAAATGCACCCTGGGGTTCGTCAATTGTGAAAATCACTCCGGGGACCCAAAACGGTGATTAATAGCCCATGAAACAACCCAGAATCGGCCAAAACTGCGAGTGTTGATGACCGACACGTAAATGCACCCTGGGGTTCGTCAATGGTGGAAATCACTCCGGGGACCCAAAACGGTGATTAATAGCCCATGTAACGGTGATTAATAGCCCATGAAACAGGCCAGAATCGGCCAAAACTGCGAGTGTTAATGACCGGCATGTAAATGCACCCTGGGTTCGTCAATGGTGGAAATCACTCCGGGGATCCAAAACGGTGATTAATAGCCCATGTAACTATGATTAATAACCCATGAAACAGGCCAGAATCGGCCAAAATTGCGAGTGTTGATGACCGGCACGTAAATGCACCCTGGGGTTCGTCAATGGTGGAAATCACTCCGGGGACCCAAAATGATGATTAATAGCCCATGTAACGGTGATTAATAGCCCATGAAACAGGCCAGAATCGGCCAAAACTGCGAGTGTTGATGACCGGCACGTAAATGCACCCTGGGGTTCGTCAATGGTGGAAATCACTCCGGGGACCCAAAACGGTGATTAATAGCCCATGTAACGGTGATTAATAGCCCATGAAACAGGCCAGAATCGGCCAAAAGTGCGAGGACTGATGACCGTTACGTAAATGCACCCTAGGGTTCGTCAATTGTGAAAATCACTTCGGGGACCCAAAACGGTGATTAATAGCCCATGAAACAACCCAGAATCTGCCAAAACTGCGAGTGTTGATGACCAGCACGTAAATGCACCCTGGGGTTCGTCAATGGTGGAAATCACTCCGGGGACCCAAAACGGTGATTAATAGCCCTTGAAACAACCCAGAATCTGCCAAAACTGCGAGTGTTGATGACCAGCACGTAAATGCACCCTGGGGTTCGTCAATGGTGGAAATCACTCCGGGGACCAAAAACGGTGATTAATAGCCCATGAAACAGGCCAGAATCGGCCAAAACTGCGAGTGTTGATGACCGGCACATAAATGCACCCTGGGGTTCGTCAATGGTGGAAATCACTCCGGGGACCCAAAACGGTGATTAATAGCCCATGAAACAGGCCAGAATCGGCCAAACCTGCGAGTGTTGATGACCGGCACGTAAATGCACCCTAGGGTTCGTCAATCGTGGAAATCACTCCGGGGACCCAAAACGGTGATTAATAGCCCATGAAACAGGCCAGAATCGGCCGAACCTGCGAGTGTTGATGACCGGCACGTAAATGCACCCTGGGGTTCGTCAATCGTGGAAATCACTCCGGGGACCCAAAACGGTGATTAATAGCCCATGTAACGGTGATTAATAGCCCATGAAACAGGCCAGAATCGGCCAAAAGTGCGAGGACTGATGACCGTCACGTAAATGCATCCTGGGGTTCGTCAATTGTGAAAATCACTCCGGGGACCCAAAACGGTGATTAATATCCCATGAAACAATCCAGAATCGGCCAAAACTGCGAGTGTTGATGACCGGCACGTAAATGCACCCTGGGGTTCGTCAATGGTGGAAATCACTCCGGGGACCCAAAACGGTGATTAATAGCCCATGTAACGGTGATTAATAGCCCATGAAACAGGCCAGAATCGGCCAAAACTGCGACTGTTGATGACCGGCACGTAAATGCACCCTGGGGTTCGTCAATGGTGGAAATCACTCCGGGGACCCAAAACGGTGATTAATAGCCCATGTAACGGTGATTAATAGCCCATGAAACAGGCCAGAATCGGCCAAAACTGCGAGTGTTAATGACCGGCACGTAAATGCACCCTAGGGTTCGTCAATGGTGGAAATCACTCCGGGGACCCAAAACGGTGATTAAAAGCCCATGTAACGGTGATTAATAGCCCATGAAACAGGCCAGAATCGGCCAAAAGTGCGAGGACTGATGACCGGCACGTAAATGCACCCTGGGGTTCGTCAATGGTGGTAATCACTCCGGGGACCCAAAACGGTGATTAATAGCCCATGAAACAGGCCAGAATCGGCCAAAACTGCGAGTGTTGATGACCGGCACATAAATGCACCCTGGGGTTCGTCAATGGTGGAAATCACTCCGGGGACCCAAAACGGTGATTAATAGCCCATGAAACAGGCTAGAATCGGCCAAAACTGCGAGTGTTGATGACCGGCACGTAAATGCACCCTGGGGTTCGTCAATCGTGGAAATCACTCCTGGGACCCAAAACGGTAATTAATAGCCCATGTAACGGTGATTAATAGCCCATGAAACAGGCCAGAATCGGCCAAAAGTGCGAGGACTGATGACCGTCACGTAAATGCACCCTCGGGTTCGTCAATTGTGGAAATCACTTCGGGGACCCAAAACGGTGATTAATAGCCCATGAAACAGCCCAGAATCGGTCAAAACTATGAGTGTTGATGACCGGCACGTAAATGCACCCTGGGGTTCGTCAATGGTGGAAATCACTCCGGGGACCCAAAAGGGTGATTAATAGCCCATGAAACAGCCCAGAATCGGCAAAAACTATGAGTGTTGATGACCGGCACGTAAATGCACCCTGGGGTTCGTCAATGGTGGAAATCACTCCGGGGACCCAAAACGGTGATTAATAGCCCATGTAACGGTGATTAATAGCCCATGAAACAGGCCAGAATCGGCCAAAAGTGCGAGGACTGATGACCGTCACGTAAATGCACCCTGGGGTTCATCAATTGTGAAAATCACTCCGGGGACCCAAAACGGTGATTAATAGCCCATGAAACAACCCAGAATCGGCCAAAACTATGAGTGTTGATGACCGACACGTAAATGCACCCTGGGGTTCGTCAATGGTGGAAATCACTCCGGGGACCCAAAACGGTGATTAATAGCCCATGTAACGGTGATTAATAGCCCATGAAACAGGCCAGAATCGGCCAAAACTGCGAGTGTTGATGACCGGCACGTAAATGCACCCTAGGGTTCGTCAATGGTGGAAATCACTCCGGGGACCCAAAACGGTGATTAAGAGCCCATGTAACGGTGATTAATAGCCCATGAAACAGGCTAGAATCGGCCAAAACTGCGAGTGTTGATGACCGACATGTAAATGCACCCTGGGGTTCGTCAATGGTGGAAATCACTCCGGGGACCCAAAAGGGTGATTAATAGCCCATGAAACAACCCAGAATCGGCCAAAACTGCGAGTGTTGATGACCGACACGTAAATGCACCCTGGGGTTCGTCAATGGTGGAAATCACTCCGGGGACCCAAAACGGTGATTAATAGCCCATGTAACGGTGATTAATAGCCCATGAAACAGGCCAGAATCGGCCAAAAGTGCGAGGACTGATGACCGTCACGTAAATGCACCCTGGGGTTCGTCAATTGTGGAAATCACTCCGGGGACCCAAAACGGTGATTAATAGCCAATGAAACAGGCCAGAATCAGCCAAAAGTGCGAGGACTGATGACCGTTACGTAAATGCACCCTAGGGTTCGTCAATTGTGAAAATCACTTCGGGGACCCAAAACGGTGATTAATAGCCCATGAAACAACCCAGAATCGGCCAAAACTGTGAGTGTTGATGACCGACACGTAAATGCACCCTGGGGTTCGTCAATGGTGGAAATCACTCCGGGGACCCAAAACGGTGATTAATAGCCCATGTAACGGTGATTAATAGCCCATGAAACAGGCCAGAATCGGCCAAAACTGCGAGTGTTGATGACCGACATGTAAATGCACCCTGGGGTTCGTCAATGGTGGAAATCACTCCGGGGACCCAAAAGGGTGATTAATAGCCCATGAAACAACCCAGAATCGGCCAAAACTGCGAGTGTTGATGACCGACACGTAAATGCACCCTGGGGTTCGTCAATGGTGGAAATCACTCCGGGGACCCAAAACGGTGATTAATAGCCCATGTAACGGTGATTAATAGCCCATGAAACAGGCCAGAATCGGCCAAAAGTGCGAGGACTGATGACCGTCACGTAAATGCACCCTGGGGTTCGTCAATTGTGGAAATCACTCCGGGGACCCAAAACGGTGATTAATAGCCCATGAAACAACCCAGAATCGGCAAAAACTGTGAGTGTTGATGACCGGCACGTAAATGCAACCTGGGGTTCGGCAATGGTGGAAATCACTCCGGGGACCCAAAACGGTGATTAATAGCCCATGTAACGGTGATTAATAGCCCATGAAACAGGCCAGAATCGGCCAAAAGTGCGAGGACTGATGACCGTCACGTAAATGCACCCTGGGGTTCGTCAATTGTGAAAATCACTCCGAGGACCCAAAACGGTGATTAATAGCCCATGAAACAATCCAGAATCGGCCAAAACTGCGAGTGTTGATGACCGGCACGTGAATGCACCCTGGGGTTCGTCAATGGTGGAAATCACTCCGGGGACCCAAAACGGTGATTAATAGCCCATGTAACGGTTATTAATAGCGCATGAAACAGGCCAGAATCGGCCAAAACTGCGAGTGTTGATGACCGGCATGTAAATGCACCCTGGGTTCGTCAATGGTGGAAATCACTCCGGGGATCCAAAACGGTGATTAATAGCCCATGTAACTATGATTTATAACCCATGAAACAGGCCAGAATCGGCCAAAATTGCGAGTGTTGCTGACCGGCACGTAAATGCACCCTGGGGTTCGTCAATGGTGGAAATCACTCCGGGGACCCAAAACGGTGATTAATAGCCCATGAAACAGGCCAGAATCGGCCAAAACTGCGAGTGTTGATGACCGGCACATAAATGCACCCTGGGGTTCGTCAATGGTGGAAATCACTCCGGGGACCCAAAACGGTGATTAATAGCCCATGAAACAACCCAGAATCGGCCAAAACTGTGAGTGTTGATGACCGGCACGTAAATGCACCCTGGGGTTCGTCAATGGTGGAAATCACTCCGGGGATCCAAAACGGTGATTAATAGCCCATGTAACTATGATTTATAACCCATGAAACAGGCCAGAATCGGCCAAAATTGCGAGTGTTGCTGACCGGCACGTAAATGCACCCTGGGGTTCGTCAATGGTGGAAATCACTCCGGGGACCCAAAACGGTGATTAATAGCCCATGAAACAGGCCAGAATCGGCCAAAACTGCGAGTGTTGATGACCGGCACATAAATGCACCCTGGGGTTCGTCAATGGTGGAAATCACTCCGGGGACCCAAAACGGTGATTAATAGCCCATGAAACAGGCTAGAATCGGCCAAAACTGCGAGTGTTGATGACCGGCACGTAAATGCACCCTGGGGTTCGTCAATCGTGGAAATCACTCCTGGGACCCAAAACGGTAATTAATAGCCCATGTAACGGTGATTAATAGCCCATGAAACAGGCCAGAATCGGCCAAAAGTGCGAGGACTGATGACCGTCACGTAAATGCACCCTCGGGTTCGTCAATTGTGGAAATCACTTCGGGGACCCAAAACGGTGATTAATAGCCCATGAAACAGCCCAGAATCGGTCAAAACTATGAGTGTTGATGACCGGCACGTAAATGCACCCTGGGGTTCGTCAATGGTGGAAATCACTCCGGGGACCCAAAAGGGTGATTAATAGCCCATGAAACAGCCCAGAATCGGCAAAAACTATGAGTGTTGATGACCGGCACGTAAATGCACCCTGGGGTTCGTCAATGGTGGAAATCACTCCGGGGACCCAAAACGGTGATTAATAGCCCATGTAACGGTGATTAATAGCCCATGAAACAGGCCAGAATCGGCCAAAAGTGCGAGGACTGATGACCGTCACGTAAATGCACCCTGGGGTTCATCAATTGTGAAAATCACTCCGGGGACCCAAAACGGTGATTAATAGCCCATGAAACAACCCAGAATCGGCCAAAACTACGAGTGTTGATGACCGACACGTAAATGCACCCTGGGGTTCGTCAATGGTGGAAATCACTCCGGGGACCCAAAACGGTGATTAATAGCCCATGTAACGGTGATTAATAGCCCATGAAACAGGCCAGAATCGGCCAAAACTGCGAGTGTTGATGACCGGCACGTAAATGCACCCTAGGGTTCGTCAATGGTGGAAATCACTCCGGGGACCCAAAACGGTGATTAAGAGCCCATGTAACGGTGATTAATAGCCCATGAAACAGGCTAGAATCGGCCAAAACTGCGAGTGTTGATGACCGACATGTAAATGCACCCTGGGGTTCGTCAATGGTGGAAATCACTCCGGGGACCCAAAAGGGTGATTAATAGCCCATGAAACAACCCAGAATCGGCCAAAACTGCGAGTGTTGATGACCGACACGTAAATGCACCCTGGGGTTCGTCAATGGTGGAAATCACTCCGGGGACCCAAAACGGTGATTAATAGCCCATGTAACGGTGATTAATAGCCCATGAAACAGGCCAGAATCGGCCAAAAGTGCGAGGACTGATGACCGTCACGTAAATGCACCCTGGGGTTCGTCAATTGTGGAAATCACTCCGGGGACCCAAAACGGTGATTAATAGCCAATGAAACAGGCCAGAATCAGCCAAAAGTGCGAGGACTGATGACCGTTACGTAAATGCACCCTAGGGTTCGTCAATTGTGAAAATCACTTCGGGGACCCAAAACGGTGATTAATAGCCCATGAAACAACCCAGAATCGGCCAAAACTGTGAGTGTTGATGACCGACACGTAAATGCACCCTGGGGTTCGTCAATGGTGGAAATCACTCCGGGGACCCAAAACGGTGATTAATAGCCCATGTAACGGTGATTAATAGCCCATGAAACAGGCCAGAATCGGCCAAAACTGCGAGTGTTGATGACCGACATGTAAATGCACCCTGGGGTTCGTCAATGGTGGAAATCACTCCGGGGACCCAAAAGGGTGATTAATAGCCCATGAAACAACCCAGAATCGGCCAAAACTGCGAGTGTTGATGACCGACACGTAAATGCACCCTGGGGTTCGTCAATGGTGGAAATCACTCCGGGGACCCAAAACGGTGATTAATAGCCCATGTAACGGTGATTAATAGCCCATGAAACAGGCCAGAATCGGCCAAAACTGCGAGTGTTGATGACCGGCACGTAAATGCACCCTAGGGTTCGTCAATGGTGGAAATCACTCCGGGGACCCAAAACGGTGATTAAGAGCCCATGTAACGGTGATTAATAGCCCATGAAACAGGCTAGAATCGGCCAAAACTGCGAGTGTTGATGACCGACATGTAAATGCACCCTGGGGTTCGTCAATTGTGAAAATCACTTCGGGGACCCAAAACGGTGATTAATAGCCCATGAAACAACCCAGAATCGGCCAAAACTGTGAGTGTTGATGACCGGCACGTAAATGCACCCTGGGGTTCGTCAATCGTGGAAATCACTCCTGGGACCCAAAACGGTAATTAATAGCCCATGTAACGGTGATTAATAGCCCATGAAACAGGCCAGAATCGGCCAAAAGTGCGAGGACTGATGACCGTCACGTAAATGCACCCTCGGGTTCGTCAATTGTGGAAATCACTTCGGGGACCCAAAACGGTGATTAATAGCCCATGAAACAGCCCAGAATCGGTCAAAACTATGAGTGTTGATGACCGGCACGTAAATGCACCCTGGGGTTCGTCAATGGTGGAAATCACTCCGGGGACCCAAAAGGGTGATTAATAGCCCATGAAACAGCCCAGAATCGGCAAAAACTATGAGTGTTGATGACCGGCACGTAAATGCACCCTGGGGTTCGTCAATGGTGGAAATCACTCCGGGGACCCAAAACGGTGATTAATAGCCCATGTAACGGTGATTAATAGCCCATGAAACAGGCCAGAATCGGCCAAAAGTGCGAGGACTGATGACCGTCACGTAAATGCACCCTGGGGTTCATCAATTGTGAAAATCACTCCGGGGACCCAAAACGGTGATTAATAGCCCATGAAACAACCCAGAATCGGCCAAAACTACGAGTGTTGATGACCGACACGTAAATGCACCCTGGGGTTCGTCAATGGTGGAAATCACTCCGGGGACCCAAAACGGTGATTAATAGCCCATGTAACGGTGATTAATAGCCCATGAAACAGGCCAGAATCGGCCAAAACTGCGAGTGTTGATGACCGGCACGTAAATGCACCCTAGGGTTCGTCAATGGTGGAAATCACTCCGGGGACCCAAAACGGTGATTAAGAGCCCATGTAACGGTGATTAATAGCCCATGAAACAGGCTAGAATCGGCCAAAACTGCGAGTGTTGATGACCGACATGTAAATGCACCCTGGGGTTCGTCAATGGTGGAAATCACTCCGGGGACCCAAAAGGGTGATTAATAGCCCATGAAACAACCCAGAATCGGCCAAAACTGCGAGTGTTGATGACCGACACGTAAATGCACCCTGGGGTTCGTCAATGGTGGAAATCACTCCGGGGACCCAAAACGGTGATTAATAGCCCATGTAACGGTGATTAATAGCCCATGAAACAGGCCAGAATCGGCCAAAAGTGCGAGGACTGATGACCGTCACGTAAATGCACCCTGGGGTTCGTCAATTGTGGAAATCACTCCGGGGACCCAAAACGGTGATTAATAGCCAATGAAACAGGCCAGAATCAGCCAAAAGTGCGAGGACTGATGACCGTTACGTAAATGCACCCTAGGGTTCGTCAATTGTGAAAATCACTTCGGGGACCCAAAACGGTGATTAATAGCCCATGAAACAACCCAGAATCGGCCAAAACTGTGAGTGTTGATGACCGACACGTAAATGCACCCTGGGGTTCGTCAATGGTGGAAATCACTCCGGGGACCCAAAACGGTGATTAATAGCCCATGTAACGGTGATTAATAGCCCATGAAACAGGCCAGAATCGGCCAAAACTGCGAGTGTTGATGACCGACATGTAAATGCACCCTGGGGTTCGTCAATGGTGGAAATCACTCCGGGGACCCAAAAGGGTGATTAATAGCCCATGAAACAACCCAGAATCGGCCAAAACTGCGAGTGTTGATGACCGACACGTAAATGCACCCTGGGGTTCGTCAATGGTGGAAATCACTCCGGGGACCCAAAACGGTGATTAATAGCCCATGTAACGGTGATTAATAGCCCATGAAACAGGCCAGAATCGGCCAAAAGTGCGAGGACTGATGACCGTCACGTAAATGCACCCTGGGGTTCGTCAATTGTGGAAATCACTCCGGGGACCCAAAACGGTGATTAATAGCCCATGAAACAACCCAGAATCGGCCAAAACTGTGAGTGTTGATGACCGGCACGTAAATGCAACCTGGGGTTCGGCAATGGTGGAAATCACTCCGGGGACCCAAAACGGTGATTAATAGCCCATGTAACGGTGATTAATAGCCCATGAAACAGGCCAGAATCGGCCAAAAGTGCGAGGACTGATGACCGTCACGTAAATGCACCCTGGGGTTCGTCAATTGTGGAAATCACTCCGGGGACCCAAAACGGTGATTAATAGCCCATGAAACAACCCAGAATCGGCCAAAACTGTGAGTGTTGATGACCGGCACGTAAATGCAACCTGGGGTTCGGCAATGGTGGAAATCACTCCGGGGACCCAAAACGGTGATTAATAGCCCATGTAACGGTGATTAATAGCCCATGAAACAGGCCAGAATCGGCCAAAAGTGCGAGGACTGATGACCGTCACGTAAATGCACCCTGGGGTTCGTCAATTGTGGAAATCACTCCGGGGACCCAAAACGGTGATTAATAGCCCATGAAACAACCCAGAATCGGCCAAAACTGTGAGTGTTGATGACCGGCACGTAAATGCAACCTGGGGTTCGGCAATGGTGGAAATCACTCCGGGGACCCAAAACGGTGATTAATAGCCCATGTAACGGTGATTAATAGCCCATGAAACAGGCCAGAATCGGCCAAAAGTGCGAGGACTGATGACCGTCACGTAAATGCACCCTGGGGTTCGTCAATTGTGAAAATCACTCCGAGGACCCAAAACGGTGATTAATAGCCCATGAAACAATCCAGAATCGGCCAAAACTGCGAGTGTTGATGACCGGCACGTGAATGCACCCTGGGGTTCGTCAATGGTGGAAATCACTCCGGGGACCCAAAACGGTGATTAATAGCCCATGTAACGGTGATTAATAGCCCATGAAACAGCCCAGAATCGGTCAAAACTATGAGTGTTGATGACCGGCATGTAAATGCACCCTGGGTTCGTCAATGGTGGAAATCACTCCGGGGATCCAAAACGGTGATTAATAGCCCATGTAACTATGATTTATAACCCATGAAACAGGCCAGAATCGGCCAAAATTGCGAGTGTTGCTGACCGGCACGTAAATGCACCCTGGGGTTCGTCAATGGTGGAAATCACTCCGGGGACCCAAAACGGTGATTAATAGCCCATGAAACAGGCCAGAATCGGCCAAAACTGCGAGTGTTGATGACCGGCACATAAATGCACCCTGGGGTTCGTCAATGGTGGAAATCACTCCGGGGACCCAAAACGGTGATTAATAGCCCATGAAACAACCCAGAATCGGCCAAAACTGTGAGTGTTGATGACCGGCACGTAAATGCACCCTGGGGTTCGTCAATGGTGGAAATCACTCCGGGGACCCAAAACGGTGATTAATAGCCCATGTAACAGTGATTAATAGCCCATGAAACAGGCCAGAATCGGCCAAAAGTGCGAGGACTGATGACCGTCACGTAAATGCACCCTGGGGTTCGTCAATTGTGGAAATCACTCCGGGGACCCAAAACGGTGATTAATAGCCCATGTAACTGTGATTAATAGCCCATGAAACAGGCCAGAATCGGCCAAAACTGCGAGTGTTGATGACCGGCACGTAAATGCACCCTGGGGTTCGTCAATCGTAGAAATCGCTCCGAGGACCCAAAACGGTGATTAATAGCCCATGTAACGGTGATTAATAGCCAATGAAACAGGCCAGAATCAACCAAAAGTGCGAGGACTGATGACCGTTACGTAAATGCACCCTAGGGTTCGTCAATTGTGAAAATCACTTCGGGGACCCAAAACGGTGATTAATAGCCCATTAAACAACCCAGAATCTGCCAAAACTGCGAGTGTTGATGACCGGCACGTAAATGCACCCTGGGGTTCGTCAATGGTGGAAATCACTCCGGGGACCCAAAACGGTGATTAATAGCCCATGTAACGGTGATTAATAGCCCATGAAACAGGCCAGAATCGGCCAAAAGTGCGAGGACTGATGACCGTCACGTAAATGCACCCTGGGGTTCGTCAATTGTGAAAATCACTCCGGGGACCCAAAACGGTGATTAATAGCCCATGAAACAATCCAGAATCGGCCAAAACTGCGAGTGTTGATGACCGGCACGTAAATGCACCCTGGGGTTCGTCAATGGTGGAAATCACTCCGGGGACCCAAAACGGTGATTAATAGCCCATGAAACAGGCCAGAATCGGCCAAAACTGCGAGTGTTGATGACCGGCACGTAAATGCACCCTATGGTTCGTCAATGGTGGAAATCACTCCGGGGACCCAAAACGGTGATTAATAGCCCATGTAACGGTGATTAATAGCCCATGTAACGGTGATTAATAGCCCATGAAACAGGCCAGAATCGGCCAAAAGTGCGAGGACTGATGACCGTCACGTAAATGCACCCTGGGGTTCGTCAATTGTGGAAATCATTTCGGGGACCCAAAACGGTGATTAATAGCCCATGAAACAGCCCAGAATCGGCCAAAACTATGAGTGTTGATGACCGGCACGTAAATACACCCTGGGGTTCGTCAATGGTGGAAATCACTCCGGGGACCCAAAACGGTGATTAATAGCCCATGAAACAGGCCAGAATCGGCAAAAACTGCGAGTGTTGATGACCGGCACGTAAATGCACCCTAGGGTTCGTCAATGGTGGAAATCACTCCGGGGACCCAAAACGGTGATTAATAGCCCATGAAACAACCCAGAATCGGCCAAAACTGCGAGTGTTGATGACCGACACGTAAATGCACCCTGGGGTTCGTCAATGGTGGAAATCACTCCGGGGACCCAAAACGGTGATTAATAGCCCATGTAACGGTGATTAATAGCCCATGAAACAGGCCAGAATCGGCCAAAACTGCGAGTGTTGATGACCGGCACGTAAATGCACCCTGGGGTTCGTCAATCGTAGAAATCACTCCGAGGACCCAAAACGGTGATTAATAGCCCATGTAACGGTGATTAATAGCCAATGAAACAGGCCAGAATCAGCCAAAAGTGCGAGGACTGATGACCGTTACGTAAATGCACCCTAGGGTTCGTCAATTGTGAAAATCACTTCGGGGACCCAAAACGGTGATTAATAGCCCATTAAACAACCCAGAATCTGCCAAAACTGCGAGTGTTGATGACCGGCACGTAAATGCACCCTGGGGTTCGTCAATGGTGGAAATCACTCCGGGGACCCAAAACGGTGATTAATAGCCCATGTAACGGTGATTAATAGCCCATGAAACAGGCCAGAATCGGCCAAAAGTGCGAGGACTGATGACCGTCACGTAAATGCACCCTGGGGTTCGTCAATTGTGAAAATCACTCCGGGGACCCAAAACGGTGATTAATAGCCCATGAAACAATCCAGAATCGGCCAAAACTGCGAGTGTTGATGACCGGCACGTAAATGCACCCTGGGGTTCGTCAATGGTGGAAATCACTCCGGGGACCCAAAACGGTGATTAATAGCCCATGAAACGGTGATTAATAGCCCATGAAACAGGCCAGAATCGGCCAAAAGTGCGAGGACTGATGACCGTCACGTAAATGCACCCTGGGGTTCGTCAATTGTGGAAATCACTCCGGGGACCCAAAACGGTGATTAATAGCCCATGAAACAACCCAGAATCGGCCAAAACTGTGAGTGTTGATGACCGGCACGTAAATGCAACCTGGGGTTCGGCAATGGTGGAAATCACTCCGGGGACCCAAAACGGTGATTAATAGCCCATGTAACGGTGATTAATAGCCCATGAAACAGGCCAGAATCGGCCAAAAGTGCGAGGACTGATGACCGTCACGTAAATGCACCCTGGGGTTCGTCAATTGTGAAAATCACTCCGAGGACCCAAAACGGTGATTAATAGCCCATGAAACAATCCAGAATCGGCCAAAACTGCGAGTGTTGATGACCGGCACGTGAATGCACCCTGGGGTTCGTCAATGGTGGAAATCACTCCGGGGACCCAAAACGGTGATTAATAGCCCATGTAACGGTTATTAATAGCGCATGAAACAGGCCAGAATCGGCCAAAACTGCGAGTGTTGATGACCGGCATGTAAATGCACCCTGGGTTCGTCAATGGTGGAAATCACTCCGGGGATCCAAAACGGTGATTAATAGCCCATGTAACTATGATTTATAACCCATGAAACAGGCCAGAATCGGCCAAAATTGCGAGTGTTGCTGACCGGCACGTAAATGCACCCTGGGGTTCGTCAATGGTGGAAATCACTCCGGGGACCCAAAACGGTGATTAATAGCCCATCAAACAGGCCAGAATCGGCCAAAACTGCGAGTGTTGATGACCGGCACATAAATGCACCCTGGGGTTCGTCAATGGTGGAAATCACTCCGGGGACCCAAAACGGTGATTAATAGCCCATGAAACAACCCAGAATCGGCCAAAACTGTGAGTGTTGATGACCGGCACGTAAATGCAACCTGGGGTTCGGCAATGGTGGAAATCACTCCGGGGACCCAAAACGGTGATTAATAGCCCATGTAACGGTGATTAATAGCCCATGAAACAGGCCAGAATCGGCCAAAAGTGCGAGGACTGATGACCGTCACGTAAATGCACCCTGGGGTTCGTCAATTGTGAAAATCACTCCGAGGACCCAAAACGGTGATTAATAGCCCATGAAACAATCCAGAATCGGCCAAAACTGCGAGTGTTGATGACCGGCACGTGAATGCACCCTGGGGTTCGTCAATGGTGGAAATCACTCCGGGGACCCAAAACGGTGATTAATAGCCCATGTAACGGTGATTAATAGCCCATGAAACAGCCCAGAATCGGTCAAAACTATGAGTGTTGATGACCGGCATGTAAATGCACCCTGGGTTCGTCAATGGTGGAAATCACTCCGGGGATCCAAAACGGTGATTAATAGCCCATGTAACTATGATTTATAACCCATGAAACAGGCCAGAATCGGCCAAAATTGCGAGTGTTGCTGACCGGCACGTAAATGCACCCTGGGGTTCGTCAATGGTGGAAATCACTCCGGGGACCCAAAACGGTGATTAATAGCCCATGAAACAGGCCAGAATCGGCCAAAACTGCGAGTGTTGATGACCGGCACATAAATGCACCCTGGGGTTCGTCAATGGTGGAAATCACTCCGGGGACCCAAAACGGTGATTAATAGCCCATGAAACAACCCAGAATCGGCCAAAACTGTGAGTGTTGATGACCGGCACGTAAATGCACCCTGGGGTTCGTCAATGGTGGAAATCACTCCGGGGACCCAAAACGGTGATTAATAGCCCATGTAACAGTGATTAATAGCCCATGAAACAGGCCAGAATCGGCCAAAAGTGCGAGGACTGATGACCGTCACGTAAATGCACCCTGGGGTTCGTCAATTGTGGAAATCACTCCGGGGACCCAAAACGGTGATTAATAGCCCATGTAACTGTGATTAATAGCCCATGAAACAGGCCAGAATCGGCCAAAACTGCGAGTGTTGATGACCGGCACGTAAATGCACCCTGGGGTTCGTCAATCGTAGAAATCGCTCCGAGGACCCAAAACGGTGATTAATAGCCCATGTAACGGTGATTAATAGCCAATGAAACAGGCCAGAATCAGCCAAAAGTGCGAGGACTGATGACCGTTACGTAAATGCACCCTAGGGTTCGTCAATTGTGAAAATCACTTCGGGGACCCAAAACGGTGATTAATAGCCCATTAAACAACCCAGAATCTGCCAAAACTGCGAGTGTTGATGACCGGCACGTAAATGCACCCTGGGGTTCGTCAATGGTGGAAATCACTCCGGGGACCCAAAACGGTGATTAATAGCCCATGTAACGGTGATTAATAGCCCATGAAACAGGCCAGAATCGGCCAAAAGTGCGAGGACTGATGACCGTCACGTAAATGCACCCTGGGGTTCGTCAATTGTGAAAATCACTCCGGGGACCCAAAACGGTGATTAATAGCCCATGAAACAATCCAGAATCGGCCAAAACTGCGAGTGTTGATGACCGGCACGTAAATGCACCCTGGGGTTCGTCAATGGTGGAAATCACTCCGGGGACCCAAAACGGTGATTAATAGCCCATGAAACAGGCCAGAATCGGCCAAAACTGCGAGTGTTGATGACCGGCACGTAAATGCACCCTATGGTTCGTCAATGGTGGAAATCACTCCGGGGACCCAAAACGGTGATTAATAGCCCATGTAACGGTGATTAATAGCCCATGTAACGGTGATTAATAGCCCATGAAACAGGCCAGAATCGGCCAAAAGTGCGAGGACTGATGACCGTCACGTAAATGCACCCTGGGGTTCGTCAATTGTGGAAATCATTTCGGGGACCCAAAACGGTGATTAATAGCCCATGAAACAGCCCAGAATCGGCCAAAACTATGAGTGTTGATGACCGGCACGTAAATACACCCTGGGGTTCGTCAATGGTGGAAATCACTCCGGGGACCCAAAACGGTGATTAATAGCCCATGAAACAGGCCAGAATCGGCAAAAACTGCGAGTGTTGATGACCGGCACGTAAATGCACCCTAGGGTTCGTCAATGGTGGAAATCACTCCGGGGACCCAAAACGGTGATTAATAGCCCATGAAACAACCCAGAATCGGCCAAAACTGCGAGTGTTGATGACCGACACGTAAATGCACCCTGGGGTTCGTCAATGGTGGAAATCACTCCGGGGACCCAAAACGGTGATTAATAGCCCATGTAACGGTGATTAATAGCCCATGAAACAGGCCAGAATCGGCCAAAACTGCGAGTGTTGATGACCGGCACGTAAATGCACCCTGGGGTTCGTCAATCGTAGAAATCACTCCGAGGACCCAAAACGGTGATTAATAGCCCATGTAACGGTGATTAATAGCCAATGAAACAGGCCAGAATCAGCCAAAAGTGCGAGGACTGATGACCGTTACGTAAATGCACCCTAGGGTTCGTCAATTGTGAAAATCACTTCGGGGACCCAAAACGGTGATTAATAGCCCATTAAACAACCCAGAATCTGCCAAAACTGCGAGTGTTGATGACCGGCACGTAAATGCACCCTGGGGTTCGTCAATGGTGGAAATCACTCCGGGGACCCAAAACGGTGATTAATAGCCCATGTAACGGTGATTAATAGCCCATGAAACAGGCCAGAATCGGCCAAAAGTGCGAGGACTGATGACCGTCACGTAAATGCACCCTGGGGTTCGTCAATTGTGAAAATCACTCCGGGGACCCAAAACGGTGATTAATAGCCCATGAAACAATCCAGAATCGGCCAAAACTGCGAGTGTTGATGACCGGCACGTAAATGCACCCTGGGGTTCGTCAATGGTGGAAATCACTCCGGGGACCCAAAACGGTGATTAATAGCCCATGAAACGGTGATTAATAGCCCATGAAACAGGCCAGAATCGGCCAAAAGTGCGAGGACTGATGACCGTCACGTAAATGCACCCTGGGGTTCGTCAATTGTGGAAATCACTCCGGGGACCCAAAACGGTGATTAATAGCCCATGAAACAACCCAGAATCGGCCAAAACTGTGAGTGTTGATGACCGGCACGTAAATGCAACCTGGGGTTCGGCAATGGTGGAAATCACTCCGGGGACCCAAAACGGTGATTAATAGCCCATGTAACGGTGATTAATAGCCCATGAAACAGGCCAGAATCGGCCAAAAGTGCGAGGACTGATGACCGTCACGTAAATGCACCCTGGGGTTCGTCAATTGTGAAAATCACTCCGAGGACCCAAAACGGTGATTAATAGCCCATGAAACAATCCAGAATCGGCCAAAACTGCGAGTGTTGATGACCGGCACGTGAATGCACCCTGGGGTTCGTCAATGGTGGAAATCACTCCGGGGACCCAAAACGGTGATTAATAGCCCATGTAACGGTTATTAATAGCGCATGAAACAGGCCAGAATCGGCCAAAACTGCGAGTGTTGATGACCGGCATGTAAATGCACCCTGGGTTCGTCAATGGTGGAAATCACTCCGGGGATCCAAAACGGTGATTAATAGCCCATGTAACTATGATTTATAACCCATGAAACAGGCCAGAATCGGCCAAAATTGCGAGTGTTGCTGACCGGCACGTAAATGCACCCTGGGGTTCGTCAATGGTGGAAATCACTCCGGGGACCCAAAACGGTGATTAATAGCCCATCAAACAGGCCAGAATCGGCCAAAACTGCGAGTGTTGATGACCGGCACATAAATGCACCCTGGGGTTCGTCAATGGTGGAAATCACTCCGGGGACCCAAAACGGTGATTAATAGCCCATGAAACAACCCAGAATCGGCCAAAACTGTGAGTGTTGATGACCGGCACGTAAATGCACCCTGGGGTTCGTCAATGGTGGAAATCACTCCGGGGACCCAAAACGGTGATTAATAGCCCATGTAACGGTGATTAATAGCCCATGAAACAGGCCAGAATCGGCCAAAAGTGCGAGGACTGATGACCGTCACGTAAATGCACCCTGGGGTTCGTCAATTGTGGAAATCACTCCGGGGACCCAAAACGGTGATTAATAGCCCATGTAACTGTGATTAATAGCCCATGAAACAGGCCAGAATCGGCCAAAACTGCGAGTGTTGATGACCGGCACGTAAATGCACCCTGGGGTTCGTCAATCGTAGAAATCACTCCGAGGACCCAAAACGGTGATTAATAGCCCATGTAACGGTGATTAATAGCCAATGAAACAGGCCAGAATCAGCCAAAAGTGCGAGGACTGATGACCGTTACGTAAATGCACCCTAGGGTTCGTCAATTGTGAAAATCACTTCGGGGACCCAAAACGGTGATTAATAGCCCATTAAACAACCCAGAATCTGCCAAAACTGCGAGTGTTGATGACCGGCACGTAAATGCACCCTATGGTTCGTCAATGGTGGAAATCACTCCGGGGACCCAAAACGGTGATTAATAGCCCATGTAACGGTGATTAATAGCCCATGTAACGGTGATTAATAGCCCATGAAACAGGCCAGAATCGGCCAAAAGTGCGAGGACTGATGACCGTCACGTAAATGCACCCTGGGGTTCGTCAATTGTGGAAATCATTTCGGGGACCCAAAACGGTGATTAATAGCCCATGAAACAGCCCAGAATCGGCCAAAACTATGAGTGTTGATGACCGGCACGTAAATACACCCTGGGGTTCGTCAATGGTGGAAATCACTCCGGGGACCCAAAACGGTGATTAATAGCCCATGAAACAGGCCAGAATCGGCAAAAACTGCGAGTGTTGATGACCGGCACGTAAATGCACCCTAGGGTTCGTCAATGGTGGAAATCACTCCGGGGACCCAAAACGGTGATTAATAGCCCATGAAACAACCCAGAATCGGCCAAAACTGCGAGTGTTGATGACCGACACGTAAATGCACCCTGGGGTTCGTCAATGGTGGAAATCACTCCGGGGACCCAAAACGGTGATTAATAGCCCATGTAACTGTGATTAATAGCCCATGAAACAGGCCAGAATCGGCCAAAACTGCGAGTGTTGATGACCGGCACGTAAATGCACCCTGGGGTTCGTCAATCGTAGAAATCACTCCGAGGACCCAAAACGGTGATTAATAGCCCATGTAACGGTGATTAATAGCCAATGAAACAGGCCAGAATCAGCCAAAAGTGCGAGGACTGATGACCGTTACGTAAATGCACCCTAGGGTTCGTCAATTGTGAAAATCACTTCGGGGACCCAAAACGGTGATTAATAGCCCATTAAACAACCCAGAATCTGCCAAAACTGCGAGTGTTGATGACCGGCACGTAAATGCACCCTGGGGTTCGTCAATGGTGGAAATCACTCCGGGGACCCAAAACGGTGATTAATAGCCCATGTAACGGTGATTAATAGCCCATGAAACAGGCCAGAATCGGCCAAAAGTGCGAGGACTGATGACCGTCACGTAAATGCACCCTGGGGTTCGTCAATTGTGAAAATCACTCCGGGGACCCAAAACGGTGATTAATAGCCCATGAAACAATCCAGAATCGGCCAAAACTGCGAGTGTTGATGACCGGCACGTAAATGCACCCTGGGGTTCGTCAATGGTGGAAATCACTCCGGGGACCCAAAACGGTGATTAATAGCCCATGAAACGGTGATTAATAGCCCATGAAACAGGCCAGAATCGGCCAAAAGTGCGAGGACTGATGACCGTCACGTAAATGCACCCTGGGGTTCGTCAATTGTGGAAATCACTCCGGGGACCCAAAACGGTGATTAATAGCCCATGAAACAACCCAGAATCGGCCAAAACTGTGAGTGTTGATGACCGGCACGTAAATGCAACCTGGGGTTCGGCAATGGTGGAAATCACTCCGGGGACCCAAAACGGTGATTAATAGCCCATGTAACGGTGATTAATAGCCCATGAAACAGGCCAGAATCGGCCAAAAGTGCGAGGACTGATGACCGTCACGTAAATGCACCCTGGGGTTCGTCAATTGTGAAAATCACTCCGAGGACCCAAAACGGTGATTAATAGCCCATGAAACAATCCAGAATCGGCCAAAACTGCGAGTGTTGATGACCGGCACGTGAATGCACCCTGGGGTTCGTCAATGGTGGAAATCACTCCGGGGACCCAAAACGGTGATTAATAGCCCATGTAACGGTTATTAATAGCGCATGAAACAGGCCAGAATCGGCCAAAACTGCGAGTGTTGATGACCGGCATGTAAATGCACCCTGGGTTCGTCAATGGTGGAAATCACTCCGGGGATCCAAAACGGTGATTAATAGCCCATGTAACTATGATTTATAACCCATGAAACAGGCAAGAATCGGCCAAAATTGCGAGTGTTGCTGACCGGCACGTAAATGCACCCTGGGGTTCGTCAATGGTGGAAATCACTCCGGGGACCCAAAACGGTGATTAATAGCCCATGAAACAGGCCAGAATCGGCCAAAACTGCGAGTGTTGATGACCGGCACATAAATGCACCCTGGGGTTCGTCAATGGTGGAAATCACTCCGGGGACCCAAAACGGTGATTAATAGCCCATGAAACAACCCAGAATCGGCCAAAACTGTCAGTGTTGATGACCGGCACGTAAATGCACCCTGGGGTTCGTCAATGGTGGAAATCACTCCGGGGACCCAAAACGGTGATTAATAGCCCATGTAACGGTGATTAATAGCCCATGAAACAGGCCAGAATCGGCCAAAAGTGCGAGGACTGATGACCGACACGTAAATGCACCCTGGGGTTCGTCAATGGTGGAAATCACTCCGGGGACCCAAAACGGTGATTAATAGCCCATGTAACTGTGATTAATAGCCCATGAAACAGGCCAGAATCGGCCAAAACTGCGAGTGTTGATGACCGGCACGTAAATGCACCCTGGGGTTCGTCAATCGTAGAAATCACTCCGAGGACCCAAAACGGTGATTAATAGCCCATGTAACGGTGATTAATAGCCAATGAAACAGGCCAGAATCAGCCAAAAGTGCGAGGACTGATGACCGTTACGTAAATGCACCCTAGGGTTCGTCAATTGTGAAAATCACTTCGGGGACCCAAAACGGTGATTAATAGCCCATTAAACAACCCAGAATCTGCCAAAACTGCGAGTGTTGATGACCGGCACGTAAATGCACCCTGGGGTTCGTCAATGGTGGAAATCACTCCGGGGACCCAAAACGGTGATTAATAGCCCATGTAACGGTGATTAATAGCCCATGAAACAGGCCAGAATCGGCCAAAAGTGCGAGGACTGATGACCGTCACGTAAATGCACCCTGGGGTTCGTCAATTGTGAAAATCACTCCGGGGACCCAAAACGGTGATTAATAGCCCATGAAACAATCCAGAATCGGCCAAAACTGCGAGTGTTGATGACCGGCACGTAAATGCACCCTGGGGTTCGTCAATGGTGGAAATCACTCCGGGGACCCAAAACGGTGATTAATAGCCCATGAAACGGTGATTAATAGCCCATGAAACAGGCCAGAATCGGCCAAAAGTGCGAGGACTGATGACCGTCACGTAAATGCACCCTGGGGTTCGTCAATTGTGGAAATCACTCCGGGGACCCAAAACGGTGATTAATAGCCCATGAAACAACCCAGAATCGGCCAAAACTGTGAGTGTTGATGACCGGCACGTAAATGCAACCTGGGGTTCGGCAATGGTGGAAATCACTCCGGGGACCCAAAACGGTGATTAATAGCCCATGTAACGGTGATTAATAGCCCATGAAACAGGCCAGAATCGGCCAAAAGTGCGAGGACTGATGACCGTCACGTAAATGCACCCTGGGGTTCGTCAATTGTGAAAATCACTCCGAGGACCCAAAACGGTGATTAATAGCCCATGAAACAATCCAGAATCGGCCAAAACTGCGAGTGTTGATGACCGGCACGTGAATGCACCCTGGGGTTCGTCAATGGTGGAAATCACTCCGGGGACCCAAAACGGTGATTAATAGCCCATGTAACGGTTATTAATAGCGCATGAAACAGGCCAGAATCGGCCAAAACTGCGAGTGTTGATGACCGGCATGTAAATGCAACCTGGGTTCGTCAATGGTGGAAATCACTCCGGGGATCCAAAACGGTGATTAATAGCCCATGTAACTATGATTTATAACCCATGAAACAGGCAAGAATCGGCCAAAATTGCGAGTGTTGCTGACCGGCACGTAAATGCACCCTGGGGTTCGTCAATGGTGGAAATCACTCCGGGGACCCAAAACGGTGATTAATAGCCCATGAAACAGGCCAGAATCGGCCAAAACTGCGAGTGTTGATGACCGGCACATAAATGCACCCTGGGGTTCGTCAATGGTGGAAATCACTCCGGGGACCCAAAACGGTGATTAATAGCCCATGAAACAACCCAGAATCGGCCAAAACTGTCAGTGTTGATGACCGGCACGTAAATGCACCCTGGGGTTCGTCAATGGTGGAAATCACTCCGGGGACCCAAAACGGTGATTAATAGCCCATGTAACGGTGATTAATAGCCCATGAAACAGGCCAGAATCGGCCAAAAGTGCGAGGACTGATGACCGTCACGTAAATGCACCCTGGGGTTCGTCAATTGTGGAAATCACTCCGGGGACCCAAAACGGTGATTAATAGCCCATGTAACTGTGATTAATAGCCCATGAAACAGGCCAGAATCGGCCAAAAGTGCGAGGACTGATGACCGTCACGTAAATGCACCCTGGGGTTCGTCAATTGTGAAAATCACTCCGGGGACCCAAAACGGTGATTAATAGCCCATGAAACAATCCAGAATCGGCCAAAACTGCGAGTGTTGATGACCGGCACGTAAATGCACCCTGGGGTTCGTCAATGGTGGAAATCACTCCGGGGACCCAAAACGGTGATTAATAGCCCATGAAACGGTGATTAATAGCCCATGAAACAGGCCAGAATCGGCCAAAAGTGCGAGGACTGATGACCGTCACGTAAATGCACCCTGGGGTTCGTCAATTGTGGAAATCACTCCGGGGACCCAAAACGGTGATTAATAGCCCATGTAACGGTGATTAATAGCCCATGAAACAGGCCAGAATCGGCCAAAAGTGCGAGGACTGATGACCGTCACGTAAATGCACCCTGTGGTTCGTCAATTGTGGAAATCACTCCGGGGACCCAAAACGGTGATTAATAGCCCATGAAACAACCCAGAATCGGCCAAAACTGTGAGTGTTGATGACCGGCACGTAAATGCACCCTGGGGTTCGTCAATGGTGGAAATCACTCCGGGGACCCAAAACGGTGATTAATAGCCCATGTAACGGTGATTAATAGCCCATGAAACAGGCCAGAATCGGCCAAAAGTGCGAGGACTGATGACCGTCACGTAAATGCACCCTGGGGTTCGTCAATTGTGAAAATCACTCCGGGGACCCAAAACGGTGATTAATAGCCCATGAAACAATCCAGAATCGGCCAAAACTGCGAGTGTTGATGACCGGCACGTAAATGCACCCTGGGGTTCGTCAATGGTGGAAATCACTCCGGGGACCCAAAACGGTGATTAATAGCCCATGAAACAGGCCAGAATCGGCCAAAACTGCGAGTGTTGATGACCGGCACGTAAATGCACCCTATGGTTCGTCAATGGTGGAAATCACTCCGGGGACCCAAAACGGTGATTAATAGCCCATGTAACGGTGATTAATAGCCCATGAAACAGGCCAGAATCGGCCAAAAGTGCGAGGACTGATGACCGTCACGTAAATGCACCCTGGGGTTCGTCAATTGTGGAAATCATTTCGGGGACCCAAAACGGTGATTAATAGCCCATGAAACAGCCCAGAATCGGCCAAAACTATGAGTGTTGATGACCGGCACGTAAATGCACCCTGGGGTTCGTCAATGGTGGAAATCACTCCGGGGACCCAAAACGGTGATTAATAGCCCATGAAACAGGCCAGAATCGGCAAAAACTGCGAGTGTTGATGACCGGCACGTAAATGCACCCTAGGGTTCGTCAATGGTGGAAATCACTCCGGGGACCCAAAACGGTGATTAATAGCCCATGAAACAACCCAGAATCGGCCAAAACTGCGAGTGTTGATGACCGACACGTAAATGCACCCTGGGGTTCGTCAATGGTGGAAATCACTCCGGGGACCCAAAACGGTGATTAATAGCCCATGTAACGGTGATTAATAGCCCATGAAACAGGCCAGAATCGGCCAAAACTGCGAGTGTTGATGACCGGCACGTAAATGCACCCTGGGGTTCGTCAATCGTAGAAATCACTCCGAGGACCCAAAACGGTGATTAATAGCCCATGTAACGGTGATTAATAGCCAATGAAACAGGCCAGAATCAGCCAAAAGTGCGAGGACTGATGACCGTTACGTAAATGCACCCTAGGGTTCGTCAATTGTGAAAATCACTTCGGGGACCCAAAACGGTGATTAATAGCCCATTAAACAACCCAGAATCTGCCAAAACTGCGAGTGTTGATGACCGGCACGTAAATGCACCCTGGGGTTCGTCAATGGTGGAAATCACTCCGGGGACCCAAAACGGTGATTAATAGCCCATGTAACGGTGATTAATAGCCCATGAAACAGGCCAGAATCGGCCAAAAGTGCGAGGACTGATGACCGTCACGTAAATGCACCCTAGGGTTCGTCAATTGTGAAAATCACTCCGGGGACCCAAAACGGTGATTAATAGCCCATGAAACAATCCAGAATCGGCCAAAACTGCGAGTGTTGATGACCGGCACGTAAATGCACCCTGGGGTTCGTCAATGGTGGAAATCACTCCGGGGACCCAAAACGGTGATTAATAGCCCATGAAACAGGCCAGAATCGGCCAAAACTGTGAGTGTTGATGACCGGCACGTAAATGCACCCTATGGTTCGTCAATGGTGGAAATCACTCCGGGGACCCAAAACGGTGATTAATAGCCCATGTAACGGTGATTAATAGCCCATGAAACAGGCCAGAATCGGCCAAAAGTGCGAGGACTGATGACCGTCACGTAAATGCACCCTGGGGTTCGTCAATTGTGGAAATCATTTCGGGGACCCAAAACGGTGATTAATAGCCCATGAAACAGCCCAGAATCGGCCAAAACTATGAGTGTTGATGACCGGCACGTAAATGCACCCTGGGGTTCGTCAATGGTGGAAATCATTCCGGGGACCCAAAACGGTGATTAATAGCCCATGAAACAGGCCAGAATCGGCAAAAACTGCGAGTGTTCATGACCGGCACGTAAATGCACCCTAGGGTTCGTCAATCGTGGAAATCACTCCGGGGACCCAAAACGGTGATTAATAGCCCATGAAACAACCCAGAATCGGCCAAAACTGCGAGTGTTGATGACCGACACGTAAATGCACCCTGGGGTTCGTCAATGGTGGAAATCACTCCGGGGACCCAAAACGGTGATTAATAGCCCATGTAACGGTGATTAATAGCCCATGAAACAGGCCAGAATCGGCCAAAACTGCGAGTGTTGATGACCGGCACGTAAATGCACCCTGGGGTTCGTCAATCGTAGAAATCACTCCGAGGACCCAAAACGGTGATTAATAGCCCATGTAATGGTGATTAATAGCCAATGAAACAGGCCAGAATCAGCCAAAAGTGCGAGGACTGATGACCGTTACGTAAATGCACCCTAGGGTTCGTCAATTGTGAAAATCACTTCGGGGACCCAAAACGGTGATTAATAGCCCATTAAACAACCCAGAATCTGCCAAAACTGCGAGTGTTGATGACCGGCACGTAAATGCACCTTGGGGTTCGTCAATGGTGGAAATCACTCCGGGGACCCAAAACGGTGATTAATAGCCCATGTAACGGTGATTAATAGCCCATGAAACAGGCCAGAATCGGCCAAAAGTGCGAGGACTGATGACCGTCACGTAAATGCACCCTGGGGTTCGTCAATTGTGAAAATCACTCCGGGGACCCAAAACGGTGATTAATAGCCCATGAAACAATCCAGAATCGGCCAAAACTGCGAGTGTTGATGACCGGCACGTAAATGCACCCTGGGGTTCGTCAATGGTGGAAATCACTCCGGGGACCCAAAACGGTGATTAATAGCCCATGAAACAGGCCAGAATCGGCCAAAACTGCGAGTGTTGATGACCGGCACGTAAATGCACCCTATGGTTCGTCAATGGTGGAAATCACTCCGGGGACCCAAAACGGTGATTAATAGCCCATGTAACGGTGATTAATAGCCCATGAAACAGGCCAGAATCGGCCAAAAGTGCGAGGACTGATGACCGTCACGTAAATGCACCCTGGGGTTCGTCAATTGTGGAAATCATTTCGGGGACCCAAAACGGTGATTAATAGCCCATGAAACAGCCCAGAATCGGCCAAAACTATGAGTGTTGATGACCGGCACGTAAATGCACCCTGGGGTTCGTCAATGGTGGAAATCATTCCGGGGACCCAAAACGGTGATTAATAGCCCATGAAACAGGCCAGAATCGGCAAAAACTGCGAGTGTTCATGACCGGCACGTAAATGCACCCTAGGGTTCGTCAATCGTGGAAATCACTCCGGGGACCCAAAACGGTGATTAATAGCCCATGAAACAACCCAGAATCGGCCAAAACTGCGAGTGTTGATGACCGACACGTAAATGCACCCTGGGGTTCGTCAATGGTGGAAATCACTCCGGGGACCCAAAACGGTGATTAATAGCCCATGTAACGGTGATTAATAGCCCATGAAACAGGCCAGAATCGGCCAAAACTGCGAGTGTTGATGACCGGCACGTAAATGCACCCTGGGGTTCGTCAATGGTGGAAATCACTCCGGGGACCCAAAACGGTGATTAATAGCCCATGTAACGGTGATTAATAGCCCATGAAACAGGCCAGAATCGGCCAAAAGTGCGAGGACTGATGACCGTCACGTAAATGCACCCTAGGGTTCGTCAATTGTGAAAATCACTCCGGGGACCCAAAACGGTGATTAATAGCCCATGAAACAATCCAGAATCGGCCAAAACTGCGAGTGTTGATGACCGGCACGTAAATGCACCCTGGGGTTCGTCAATGGTGGAAATCACTCCGGGGACCCAAAACGGTGATTAATAGCCCATGAAACAGGCCAGAATCGGCCAAAACTGTGAGTGTTGATGACCGGCACGTAAATGCACCCTATGGTTCGTCAATGGTGGAAATCACTCCGGGGACCCAAAACGGTGATTAATAGCCCATGTAACGGTGATTAATAGCCCATGAAACAGGCCAGAATCGGCCAAAAGTGCGAGGACTGATGACCGTCACGTAAATGCACCCTGGGGTTCGTCAATTGTGGAAATCATTTCGGGGACCCAAAACGGTGATTAATAGCCCATGAAACAGCCCAGAATCGGCCAAAACTATGAGTGTTGATGACCGGCACGTAAATGCACCCTGGGGTTCGTCAATGGTGGAAATCATTCCGGGGACCCAAAACGGTGATTAATAGCCCATGAAACAGGCCAGAATCGGCAAAAACTGCGAGTGTTCATGACCGGCACGTAAATGCACCCTAGGGTTCGTCAATCGTGGAAATCACTCCGGGGACCCAAAACGGTGATTAATAGCCCATGAAACAACCCAGAATCGGCCAAAACTGCGAGTGTTGATGACCGACACGTAAATGCACCCTGGGGTTCGTCAATGGTGGAAATCACTCCGGGGACCCAAAACGGTGATTAATAGCCCATGTAACGGTGATTAATAGCCCATGAAACAGGCCAGAATCGGCCAAAACTGCGAGTGTTGATGACCGGCACGTAAATGCACCCTGGGGTTCGTCAATCGTAGAAATCACTCCGAGGACCCAAAACGGTGATTAATAGCCCATGTAATGGTGATTAATAGCCAATGAAACAGGCCAGAATCAGCCAAAAGTGCGAGGACTGATGACCGTTACGTAAATGCACCCTAGGGTTCGTCAATTGTGAAAATCACTTCGGGGACCCAAAACGGTGATTAATAGCCCATTAAACAACCCAGAATCTGCCAAAACTGCGAGTGTTGATGACCGGCACGTAAATGCACCTTGGGGTTCGTCAATGGTGGAAATCACTCCGGGGACCCAAAACGGTGATTAATAGCCCATGTAACGGTGATTAATAGCCCATGAAACAGGCCAGAATCGGCCAAAAGTGCGAGGACTGATGACCGTCACGTAAATGCACCCTGGGGTTCGTCAATTGTGAAAATCACTCCGGGGACCCAAAACGGTGATTAATAGCCCATGAAACAATCCAGAATCGGCCAAAACTGCGAGTGTTGATGACCGGCACGTAAATGCACCCTGGGGTTCGTCAATGGTGGAAATCACTCCGGGGACCCAAAACGGTGATTAATAGCCCATGAAACAGGCCAGAATCGGCCAAAACTGCGAGTGTTGATGACCGGCACGTAAATGCACCCTATGGTTCGTCAATGGTGGAAATCACTCCGGGGACCCAAAACGGTGATTAATAGCCCATGTAACGGTGATTAATAGCCCATGAAACAGGCCAGAATCGGCCAAAAGTGCGAGGACTGATGACCGTCACGTAAATGCACCCTGGGGTTCGTCAATTGTGGAAATCATTTCGGGGACCCAAAACGGTGATTAATAGCCCATGAAACAGCCCAGAATCGGCCAAAACTATGAGTGTTGATGACCGGCACGTAAATGCACCCTGGGGTTCGTCAATGGTGGAAATCATTCCGGGGACCCAAAACGGTGATTAATAGCCCATGAAACAGGCCAGAATCGGCAAAAACTGCGAGTGTTCATGACCGGCACGTAAATGCACCCTAGGGTTCGTCAATCGTGGAAATCACTCCGGGGACCCAAAACGGTGATTAATAGCCCATGAAACAACCCAGAATCGGCCAAAACTGCGAGTGTTGATGACCGACACGTAAATGCACCCTGGGGTTCGTCAATGGTGGAAATCACTCCGGGGACCCAAAACGGTGATTAATAGCCCATGTAACGGTGATTAATAGCCCATGAAACAGGCCAGAATCGGCCAAAACTGCGAGTGTTGATGACCGGCACGTAAATGCACCCTGGGGTTCGTCAATCGTAGAAATCACTCCGAGGACCCAAAACGGTGATTAATAGCCCATGTAACGGTGATTAATAGCCAATGAAACAGGCCAGAATCAGCCAAAAGTGCGAGGACTGATGACCGTTACGTAAATGCACCCTAGGGTTCGTCAATTGTGAAAATCACTTCGGGGACCCAAAACGGTGATTAATAGCCCATTAAACAACCCAGAATCTGCCAAAACTGCGAGTGTTGATGACCGGCACGTAAATGCACCCTGGGGTTCGTCAATGGTGGAAATCACTCCGGGGACCCAAAACGGTGATTAATAGCCCATGTAACGGTGATTAATAGCCCATGAAACAGGCCAGAATCGGCCAAAAGTGCGAGGACTGATGACCGTCACGTAAATGCACCCTAGGGTTCGTCAATTGTGAAAATCACTCCGGGGACCCAAAACGGTGATTAATAGCCCATGAAACAATCCAGAATCGGCCAAAACTGCGAGTGTTGATGACCGGCACGTAAATGCACCCTGGGGTTCGTCAATGGTGGAAATCACTCCGGGGACCCAAAACGGTGATTAATAGCCCATGAAACAGGCCAGAATCGGCCAAAACTGTGAGTGTTGATGACCGGCACGTAAATGCACCCTATGGTTCGTCAATGGTGGAAATCACTCCGGGGACCCAAAACGGTGATTAATAGCCCATGTAACGGTGATTAATAGCCCATGAAACAGGCCAGAATCGGCCAAAAGTGCGAGGACTGATGACCGTCACGTAAATGCACCCTGGGGTTCGTCAATTGTGGAAATCATTTCGGGGACCCAAAACGGTGATTAATAGCCCATGAAACAGCCCAGAATCGGCCAAAACTATGAGTGTTGATGACCGGCACGTAAATGCACCCTGGGGTTCGTCAATGGTGGAAATCATTCCGGGGACCCAAAACGGTGATTAATAGCCCATGAAACAGGCCAGAATCGGCAAAAACTGCGAGTGTTCATGACCGGCACGTAAATGCACCCTAGGGTTCGTCAATCGTGGAAATCACTCCGGGGACCCAAAACGGTGATTAATAGCCCATGAAACAACCCAGAATCGGCCAAAACTGCGAGTGTTGATGACCGACACGTAAATGCACCCTGGGGTTCGTCAATGGTGGAAATCACTCCGGGGACCCAAAACGGTGATTAATAGCCCATGTAACGGTGATTAATAGCCCATGAAACAGGCCAGAATCGGCCAAAACTGCGAGTGTTGATGACCGGCACGTAAATGCACCCTGGGGTTCGTCAATCGTAGAAATCACTCCGAGGACCCAAAACGGTGATTAATAGCCCATGTAATGGTGATTAATAGCCAATGAAACAGGCCAGAATCAGCCAAAAGTGCGAGGACTGATGACCGTTACGTAAATGCACCCTAGGGTTCGTCAATTGTGAAAATCACTTCGGGGACCCAAAACGGTGATTAATAGCCCATTAAACAACCCAGAATCTGCCAAAACTGCGAGTGTTGATGACCGGCACGTAAATGCACCTTGGGGTTCGTCAATGGTGGAAATCACTCCGGGGACCCAAAACGGTGATTAATAGCCCATGTAACGGTGATTAATAGCCCATGAAACAGGCCAGAATCGGCCAAAAGTGCGAGGACTGATGACCGTCACGTAAATGCACCCTGGGGTTCGTCAATTGTGAAAATCACTCCGGGGACCCAAAACGGTGATTAATAGCCCATGAAACAATCCAGAATCGGCCAAAACTGCGAGTGTTGATGACCGGCACGTAAATGCACCCTGGGGTTCGTCAATGGTGGAAATCACTCCGGGGACCCAAAACGGTGATTAATAGCCCATGAAACAGGCCAGAATCGGCCAAAACTGCGAGTGTTGATGACCGGCACGTAAATGCACCCTATGGTTCGTCAATGGTGGAAATCACTCCGGGGACCCAAAACGGTGATTAATAGCCCATGTAACGGTGATTAATAGCCCATGAAACAGGCCAGAATCGGCCAAAAGTGCGAGGACTGATGACCGTCACGTAAATGCACCCTGGGGTTCGTCAATTGTGGAAATCATTTCGGGGACCCAAAACGGTGATTAATAGCCCATGAAACAGCCCAGAATCGGCCAAAACTATGAGTGTTGATGACCGGCACGTAAATGCACCCTGGGGTTCGTCAATGGTGGAAATCATTCCGGGGACCCAAAACGGTGATTAATAGCCCATGAAACAGGCCAGAATCGGCAAAAACTGCGAGTGTTCATGACCGGCACGTAAATGCACCCTAGGGTTCGTCAATCGTGGAAATCACTCCGGGGACCCAAAACGGTGATTAATAGCCCATGAAACAACCCAGAATCGGCCAAAACTGCGAGTGTTGATGACCGACACGTAAATGCACCCTGGGGTTCGTCAATGGTGGAAATCACTCCGGGGACCCAAAACGGTGATTAATAGCCCATGTAACGGTGATTAATAGCCCATGAAACAGGCCAGAATCGGCCAAAACTGCGAGTGTTGATGACCGGCACGTAAATGCACCCTGGGGTTCGTCAATGGTGGAAATCACTCCGGGGACCCAAAACGGTGATTAATAGCCCATGTAACGGTGATTAATAGCCCATGAAACAGGCCAGAATCGGCCAAAAGTGCGAGGACTGATGACCGTCACGTAAATGCACCCTAGGGTTCGTCAATTGTGAAAATCACTCCGGGGACCCAAAACGGTGATTAATAGCCCATGAAACAATCCAGAATCGGCCAAAACTGCGAGTGTTGATGACCGGCACGTAAATGCACCCTGGGGTTCGTCAATGGTGGAAATCACTCCGGGGACCCAAAACGGTGATTAATAGCCCATGAAACAGGCCAGAATCGGCCAAAACTGTGAGTGTTGATGACCGGCACGTAAATGCACCCTATGGTTCGTCAATGGTGGAAATCACTCCGGGGACCCAAAACGGTGATTAATAGCCCATGTAACGGTGATTAATAGCCCATGAAACAGGCCAGAATCGGCCAAAAGTGCGAGGACTGATGACCGTCACGTAAATGCACCCTGGGGTTCGTCAATTGTGGAAATCATTTCGGGGACCCAAAACGGTGATTAATAGCCCATGAAACAGCCCAGAATCGGCCAAAACTATGAGTGTTGATGACCGGCACGTAAATGCACCCTGGGGTTCGTCAATGGTGGAAATCATTCCGGGGACCCAAAACGGTGATTAATAGCCCATGAAACAGGCCAGAATCGGCAAAAACTGCGAGTGTTCATGACCGGCACGTAAATGCACCCTAGGGTTCGTCAATCGTGGAAATCACTCCGGGGACCCAAAACGGTGATTAATAGCCCATGAAACAACCCAGAATCGGCCAAAACTGCGAGTGTTGATGACCGACACGTAAATGCACCCTGGGGTTCGTCAATGGTGGAAATCACTCCGGGGACCCAAAACGGTGATTAATAGCCCATGTAACGGTGATTAATAGCCCATGAAACAGGCCAGAATCGGCCAAAACTGCGAGTGTTGATGACCGGCACGTAAATGCACCCTGGGGTTCGTCAATCGTAGAAATCACTCCGAGGACCCAAAACGGTGATTAATAGCCCATGTAATGGTGATTAATAGCCAATGAAACAGGCCAGAATCAGCCAAAAGTGCGAGGACTGATGACCGTTACGTAAATGCACCCTAGGGTTCGTCAATTGTGAAAATCACTTCGGGGACCCAAAACGGTGATTAATAGCCCATTAAACAACCCAGAATCTGCCAAAACTGCGAGTGTTGATGACCGGCACGTAAATGCACCTTGGGGTTCGTCAATGGTGGAAATCACTCCGGGGACCCAAAACGGTGATTAATAGCCCATGTAACGGTGATTAATAGCCCATGAAACAGGCCAGAATCGGCCAAAAGTGCGAGGACTGATGACCGTCACGTAAATGCACCCTGGGGTTCGTCAATTGTGAAAATCACTCCGGGGACCCAAAACGGTGATTAATAGCCCATGAAACAATCCAGAATCGGCCAAAACTGCGAGTGTTGATGACCGGCACGTAAATGCACCCTGGGGTTCGTCAATGGTGGAAATCACTCCGGGGACCCAAAACGGTGATTAATAGCCCATGAAACAGGCCAGAATCGGCCAAAACTGCGAGTGTTGATGACCGGCACGTAAATGCACCCTATGGTTCGTCAATGGTGGAAATCACTCCGGGGACCCAAAACGGTGATTAATAGCCCATGTAACGGTGATTAATAGCCCATGAAACAGGCCAGAATCGGCCAAAAGTGCGAGGACTGATGACCGTCACGTAAATGCACCCTGGGGTTCGTCAATTGTGGAAATCATTTCGGGGACCCAAAACGGTGATTAATAGCCCATGAAACAGCCCAGAATCGGCCAAAACTATGAGTGTTGATGACCGGCACGTAAATGCACCCTGGGGTTCGTCAATGGTGGAAATCATTCCGGGGACCCAAAACGGTGATTAATAGCCCATGAAACAGGCCAGAATCGGCAAAAACTGCGAGTGTTCATGACCGGCACGTAAATGCACCCTAGGGTTCGTCAATCGTGGAAATCACTCCGGGGACCCAAAACGGTGATTAATAGCCCATGAAACAACCCAGAATCGGCCAAAACTGCGAGTGTTGATGACCGACACGTAAATGCACCCTGGGGTTCGTCAATGGTGGAAATCACTCCGGGGACCCAAAACGGTGATTAATAGCCCATGTAACGGTGATTAATAGCCCATGAAACAGGCCAGAATCGGCCAAAACTGCGAGTGTTGATGACCGGCACGTAAATGCACCCTGGGGTTCGTCAATGGTGGAAATCACTCCGGGGACCCAAAACGGTGATTAATAGCCCATGTAACGGTGATTAATAGCCCATGAAACAGGCCAGAATCGGCCAAAAGTGCGAGGACTGATGACCGTCACGTAAATGCACCCTAGGGTTCGTCAATTGTGAAAATCACTCCGGGGACCCAAAACGGTGATTAATAGCCCATGAAACAATCCAGAATCGGCCAAAACTGCGAGTGTTGATGACCGGCACGTAAATGCACCCTGGGGTTCGTCAATGGTGGAAATCACTCCGGGGACCCAAAACGGTGATTAATAGCCCATGAAACAGGCCAGAATCGGCCAAAACTGTGAGTGTTGATGACCGGCACGTAAATGCACCCTATGGTTCGTCAATGGTGGAAATCACTCCGGGGACCCAAAACGGTGATTAATAGCCCATGTAACGGTGATTAATAGCCCATGAAACAGGCCAGAATCGGCCAAAAGTGCGAGGACTGATGACCGTCACGTAAATGCACCCTGGGGTTCGTCAATTGTGGAAATCATTTCGGGGACCCAAAACGGTGATTAATAGCCCATGAAACAGCCCAGAATCGGCCAAAACTATGAGTGTTGATGACCGGCACGTAAATGCACCCTGGGGTTCGTCAATGGTGGAAATCATTCCGGGGACCCAAAACGGTGATTAATAGCCCATGAAACAGGCCAGAATCGGCAAAAACTGCGAGTGTTCATGACCGGCACGTAAATGCACCCTAGGGTTCGTCAATCGTGGAAATCACTCCGGGGACCCAAAACGGTGATTAATAGCCCATGAAACAACCCAGAATCGGCCAAAACTGCGAGTGTTGATGACCGACACGTAAATGCACCCTGGGGTTCGTCAATGGTGGAAATCACTCCGGGGACCCAAAACGGTGATTAATAGCCCATGTAACGGTGATTAATAGCCCATGAAACAGGCCAGAATCGGCCAAAACTGCGAGTGTTGATGACCGGCACGTAAATGCACCCTGGGGTTCGTCAATCGTAGAAATCACTCCGAGGACCCAAAACGGTGATTAATAGCCCATGTAATGGTGATTAATAGCCAATGAAACAGGCCAGAATCAGCCAAAAGTGCGAGGACTGATGACCGTTACGTAAATGCACCCTAGGGTTCGTCAATTGTGAAAATCACTTCGGGGACCCAAAACGGTGATTAATAGCCCATTAAACAACCCAGAATCTGCCAAAACTGCGAGTGTTGATGACCGGCACGTAAATGCACCTTGGGGTTCGTCAATGGTGGAAATCACTCCGGGGACCCAAAACGGTGATTAATAGCCCATGTAACGGTGATTAATAGCCCATGAAACAGGCCAGAATCGGCCAAAAGTGCGAGGACTGATGACCGTCACGTAAATGCACCCTGGGGTTCGTCAATTGTGAAAATCACTCCGGGGACCCAAAACGGTGATTAATAGCCCATGAAACAATCCAGAATCGGCCAAAACTGCGAGTGTTGATGACCGGCACGTAAATGCACCCTGGGGTTCGTCAATGGTGGAAATCACTCCGGGGACCCAAAACGGTGATTAATAGCCCATGAAACAGGCCAGAATCGGCCAAAACTGCGAGTGTTGATGACCGGCACGTAAATGCACCCTATGGTTCGTCAATGGTGGAAATCACTCCGGGGACCCAAAACGGTGATTAATAGCCCATGTAACGGTGATTAATAGCCCATGAAACAGGCCAGAATCGGCCAAAAGTGCGAGGACTGATGACCGTCACGTAAATGCACCCTGGGGTTCGTCAATTGTGGAAATCATTTCGGGGACCCAAAACGGTGATTAATAGCCCATGAAACAGCCCAGAATCGGCCAAAACTATGAGTGTTGATGACCGGCACGTAAATGCACCCTGGGGTTCGTCAATGGTGGAAATCATTCCGGGGACCCAAAACGGTGATTAATAGCCCATGAAACAGGCCAGAATCGGCAAAAACTGCGAGTGTTCATGACCGGCACGTAAATGCACCCTAGGGTTCGTCAATCGTGGAAATCACTCCGGGGACCCAAAACGGTGATTAATAGCCCATGAAACAACCCAGAATCGGCCAAAACTGCGAGTGTTGATGACCGACACGTAAATGCACCCTGGGGTTCGTCAATGGTGGAAATCACTCCGGGGACCCAAAACGGTGATTAATAGCCCATGTAACGGTGATTAATAGCCCATGAAACAGGCCAGAATCGGCCAAAACTGCGAGTGTTGATGACCGGCACGTAAATGCACCCTGGGGTTCGTCAATCGTAGAAATCACTCCGAGGACCCAAAACGGTGATTAATAGCCCATGTAACGGTGATTAATAGCCAATGAAACAGGCCAGAATCAGCCAAAAGTGCGAGGACTGATGACCGTTACGTAAATGCACCCTAGGGTTCGTCAATTGTGAAAATCACTTCGGGGACCCAAAACGGTGATTAATAGCCCATTAAACAACCCAGAATCTGCCAAAACTGTGAGTGTTGATGACCGGCACGTAAATGCACCCTGGGGTTCGTCAATGGTGGAAATCACTCCGGGGACCCAAAACGGTGATTAATAGCCCATGTAACGGTGATTAATAGCCCATGAAACAGGCCAGAATCGGCCAAAAGTGCGAGGACTGATGACCGTCACGTAAATGCACCCTGGGGTTCGTCAATTGTGAAAATCACTCCGGGGACCCAAAACGGTGATTAATAGCCCATGAAACAATCCAGAATCGGCCAAAACTGCGAGTGTTGATGACCGGCACGTAAATGCACCCTGGGGTTCGTCAATGGTGGAAATCACTCCGGGGACCCAAAACGGTGATTAATAGCCCATGAAACGGTGATTAATAGCCCATGAAACAGGCCAGAATCGGCCAAAAGTGCGAGGACTGATGACCGTCACGTAAATGCACCCTGGGGTTCGTCAATTGTGGAAATCACTCCGGGGACCCAAAACGGTGATTAATAGCCCATGAAACAACCCAGAATCGGCCAAAACTGTGAGTGTTGATGACCGGCACGTAAATGCAACCTGGGGTTCGGCAATGGTGGAAATCACTCCGGGGACCCAAAACGGTGATTAATAGCCCATGTAACGGTGATTAATAGCCCATGAAACAGGCCAGAATCGGCCAAAAGTGCGAGGACTGATGACCGTCACGTAAATGCACCCTGGGGTTCGTCAATTGTGAAAATCACTCCGAGGACCCAAAACGGTGATTAATAGCCCATGAAACAATCCAGAATCGGCCAAAACTGCGAGTGTTGATGACCGGCACGTGAATGCACCCTGGGGTTCGTCAATGGTGGAAATCACTCCGGGGACCCAAAACGGTGATTAATAGCCCATGTAACGGTTATTAATAGCGCATGAAACAGGCCAGAATCGGCCAAAACTGCGAGTGTTGATGACCGGCATGTAAATGCACCCTGGGTTCGTCAATGGTGGAAATCACTCCGGGGATCCAAAACGGTGATTAATAGCCCATGTAACTATGATTTATAACCCATGAAACAGGCCAGAATCGGCCAAAATTGCGAGTGTTGCTGACCGGCACGTAAATGCACCCTGGGGTTCGTCAATGGTGGAAATCACTCCGGGGACCCAAAACGGTGATTAATAGCCCATGAAACAGGCCAGAATCGGCCAAAACTGCGAGTGTTGATGACCGGCACGTAAATGCACCCTATGGTTCGTCAATGGTGGAAATCACTCCGGGGACCCAAAACGGTGATTAATAGCCCATGAAACAACCCAGAATCGGCCAAAACTGTGAGTGTTGATGACCGGCACGTAAATGCACCCTGGGGTTCGTCAATGGTGGAAATCACTCCGGGGACCCAAAACGGTGATTAATAGCCCATGTAACGGTGATTAATAGCCCATGAAACAGGCCAGAATCGGCCAAAAGTGCGAGGACTGATGACCGTCACGTAAATGCACCCTGGGGTTCGTCAATTGTGGAAATCACTCCGGGGACCCAAAACGGTGATTAATAGCCCATGTAACTGTGATTAATAGCCCATGAAACAGGCCAGAATCGGCCAAAACTGCGAGTGTTGATGACCGGCACGTAAATGCACCCTGGGGTTCGTCAATCGTAGAAATCACTCCGAGGACCCAAAACGGTGATTAATAGCCCATGTAACGGTGATTAATAGCCAATGAAACAGGCCAGAATCAGCCAAAAGTGCGAGGACTGATGACCGTTACGTAAATGCACCCTAGGGTTCGTCAATTGTGAAAATCACTTCGGGGACCCAAAACGGTGATTAATAGCCCATTAAACAACCCAGAATCTGCCAAAACTGCGAGTGTTGATGACCGGCACGTAAATGCACCCTGGGGTTCGTCAATGGTGGAAATCACTCCGGGGACCCAAAACGGTGATTAATAGCCCATGTAACGGTGATTAATAGCCCATGAAACAGGCCAGAATCGGCCAAAAGTGCGAGGACTGATGACCGTCACGTAAATGCACCCTGGGGTTCGTCAATTGTGAAAATCACTCCGGGGACCCAAAACGGTGATTAATAGCCCATGAAACAATCCAGAATCGGCCAAAACTGCGAGTGTTGATGACCGGCACGTAAATGCACCCTGGGGTTCGTCAATGGTGGAAATCACTCCGGGGACCCAAAACGGTGATTAATAGCCCATGAAACAGGCCAGAATCGGCCAAAACTGCGAGTGTTGATGACCGGCACGTAAATGCACCCTATGGTTCGTCAATGGTGGAAATCACTCCGGGGACCCAAAACGGTGATTAATAGCCCATGTAACGGTGATTAATAGCCCATGAAACAGGCCAGAATCGGCCAAAAGTGCGAGGACTGATGACCGTCACGTAAATGCACCCTGGGGTTCGTCAATTGTGGAAATCATTTCGGGGACCCAAAACGGTGATTAATAGCCCATGAAACAGCCCAGAATCGGCCAAAACTATGAGTGTTGATGACCGGCACGTAAATGCACCCTGGGGTTCGTCAATGGTGGAAATCATTCCGGGGACCCAAAACGGTGATTAATAGCCCATGAAACAGGCCAGAATCGGCAAAAACTGCGAGTGTTCATGACCGGCACGTAAATGCACCCTAGGGTTCGTCAATCGTGGAAATCACTCCGGGGACCCAAAACGGTGATTAATAGCCCATGAAACAACCCAGAATCGGCCAAAACTGCGAGTGTTGATGACCGACACGTAAATGCACCCTGGGGTTCGTCAATGGTGGAAATCACTCCGGGGACCCAAAACGGTGATTAATAGCCCATGTAACGGTGATTAATAGCCCATGAAACAGGCCAGAATCGGCCAAAACTGCGAGTGTTGATGACCGGCACGTAAATGCACCCTGGGGTTCGTCAATCGTAGAAATCACTCCGAGGACCCAAAACGGTGATTAATAGCCCATGTAACGGTGATTAATAGCCAATGAAACAGGCCAGAATCAGCCAAAAGTGCGAGGACTGATGACCGTTACGTAAATGCACCCTAGGGTTCGTCAATTGTGAAAATCACTTCGGGGACCCAAAACGGTGATTAATAGCCCATTAAACAACCCAGAATCTGCCAAAACTGTGAGTGTTGATGACCGGCACGTAAATGCACCCTGGGGTTCGTCAATGGTGGAAATCACTCCGGGGACCCAAAACGGTGATTAATAGCCCATGTAACGGTGATTAATAGCCCATGAAACAGGCCAGAATCGGCCAAAAGTGCGAGGACTGATGACCGTCACGTAAATGCACCCTGGGGTTCGTCAATTGTGAAAATCACTCCGGGGACCCAAAACGGTGATTAATAGCCCATGAAACAATCCAGAATCGGCCAAAACTGCGAGTGTTGATGACCGGCACGTAAATGCACCCTGGGGTTCGTCAATGGTGGAAATCACTCCGGGGACCCAAAACGGTGATTAATAGCCCATGAAACGGTGATTAATAGCCCATGAAACAGGCCAGAATCGGCCAAAAGTGCGAGGACTGATGACCGTCACGTAAATGCACCCTGGGGTTCGTCAATTGTGGAAATCACTCCGGGGACCCAAAACGGTGATTAATAGCCCATGAAACAACCCAGAATCGGCCAAAACTGTGAGTGTTGATGACCGGCACGTAAATGCAACCTGGGGTTCGGCAATGGTGGAAATCACTCCGGGGACCCAAAACGGTGATTAATAGCCCATGTAACGGTGATTAATAGCCCATGAAACAGGCCAGAATCGGCCAAAAGTGCGAGGACTGATGACCGTCACGTAAATGCACCCTGGGGTTCGTCAATTGTGAAAATCACTCCGAGGACCCAAAACGGTGATTAATAGCCCATGAAACAATCCAGAATCGGCCAAAACTGCGAGTGTTGATGACCGGCACGTGAATGCACCCTGGGGTTCGTCAATGGTGGAAATCACTCCGGGGACCCAAAACGGTGATTAATAGCCCATGTAACGGTTATTAATAGCGCATGAAACAGGCCAGAATCGGCCAAAACTGCGAGTGTTGATGACCGGCATGTAAATGCACCCTGGGTTCGTCAATGGTGGAAATCACTCCGGGGATCCAAAACGGTGATTAATAGCCCATGTAACTATGATTTATAACCCATGAAACAGGCCAGAATCGGCCAAAATTGCGAGTGTTGCTGACCGGCACGTAAATGCACCCTGGGGTTCGTCAATGGTGGAAATCACTCCGGGGACCCAAAACGGTGATTAATAGCCCATGAAACAGGCCAGAATCGGCCAAAACTGCGAGTGTTGATGACCGGCACATAAATGCACCCTGGGGTTCGTCAATGGTGGAAATCACTCCGGGGACCCAAAACGGTGATTAATAGCCCATGAAACAACCCAGAATCGGCCAAAACTGTGAGTGTTGATGACCGGCACGTAAATGCACCCTGGGGTTCGTCAATGGTGGAAATCACTCCGGGGACCCAAAACGGTGATTAATAGCCCATGTAACGGTGATTAATAGCCCATGAAACAGGCCAGAATCGGCCAAAAGTGCGAGGACTGATGACCGTCACGTAAATGCACCCTGGGGTTCGTCAATTGTGGAAATCACTCCGGGGACCCAAAACGGTGATTAATAGCCCATGTAACTGTGATTAATAGCCCATGAAACAGGCCAGAATCGGCCAAAACTGCGAGTGTTGATGACCGGCACGTAAATGCACCCTGGGGTTCGTCAATCGTAGAAATCACTCCGAGGACCCAAAACGGTGATTAATAGCCCATGTAACGGTGATTAATAGCCAATGAAACAGGCCAGAATCAGCCAAAAGTGCGAGGACTGATGACCGTTACGTAAATGCACCCTAGGGTTCGTCAATTGTGAAAATCACTTCGGGGACCCAAAACGGTGATTAATAGCCCATTAAACAACCCAGAATCTGCCAAAACTGCGAGTGTTGATGACCGGCACGTAAATGCACCCTGGGGTTCGTCAATGGTGGAAATCACTCCGGGGACCCAAAACGGTGATTAATAGCCCATGTAACGGTGATTAATAGCCCATGAAACAGGCCAGAATCGGCCAAAAGTGCGAGGACTGATGACCGTCACGTAAATGCACCCTGGGGTTCGTCAATTGTGAAAATCACTCCGGGGACCCAAAACGGTGATTAATAGCCCATGAAACAATCCAGAATCGGCCAAAACTGCGAGTGTTGATGACCGGCACGTAAATGCACCCTGGGGTTCGTCAATGGTGGAAATCACTCCGGGGACCCAAAACGGTGATTAATAGCCCATGAAACAGGCCAGAATCGGCCAAAACTGCGAGTGTTGATGACCGGCACGTAAATGCACCCTATGGTTCGTCAATGGTGGAAATCACTCCGGGGACCCAAAACGGTGATTAATAGCCCATGTAACGGTGATTAATAGCCCATGAAACAGGCCAGAATCGGCCAAAAGTGCGAGGACTGATGACCGTCACGTAAATGCACCCTGGGGTTCGTCAATTGTGGAAATCATTTCGGGGACCCAAAACGGTGATTAATAGCCCATGAAACAGCCCAGAATCGGCCAAAACTATGAGTGTTGATGACCGGCACGTAAATGCACCCTGGGGTTCGTCAATGGTGGAAATCATTCCGGGGACCCAAAACGGTGATTAATAGCCCATGAAACAGGCCAGAATCGGCAAAAACTGCGAGTGTTCATGACCGGCACGTAAATGCACCCTAGGGTTCGTCAATCGTGGAAATCACTCCGGGGACCCAAAACGGTGATTAATAGCCCATGAAACAACCCAGAATCGGCCAAAACTGCGAGTGTTGATGACCGACACGTAAATGCACCCTGGGGTTCGTCAATGGTGGAAATCACTCCGGGGACCCAAAACGGTGATTAATAGCCCATGTAACGGTGATTAATAGCCCATGAAACAGGCCAGAATCGGCCAAAACTGCGAGTGTTGATGACCGGCACGTAAATGCACCCTGGGGTTCGTCAATCGTAGAAATCACTCCGAGGACCCAAAACGGTGATTAATAGCCCATGTAACGGTGATTAATAGCCAATGAAACAGGCCAGAATCAGCCAAAAGTGCGAGGACTGATGACCGTTACGTAAATGCACCCTAGGGTTCGTCAATTGTGAAAATCACTTCGGGGACCCAAAACGGTGATTAATAGCCCATTAAACAACCCAGAATCTGCCAAAACTGTGAGTGTTGATGACCGGCACGTAAATGCACCCTGGGGTTCGTCAATGGTGGAAATCACTCCGGGGACCCAAAACGGTGATTAATAGCCCATGTAACGGTGATTAATAGCCCATGAAACAGGCCAGAATCGGCCAAAAGTGCGAGGACTGATGACCGTCACGTAAATGCACCCTGGGGTTCGTCAATTGTGAAAATCACTCCGGGGACCCAAAACGGTGATTAATAGCCCATGAAACAATCCAGAATCGGCCAAAACTGCGAGTGTTGATGACCGGCACGTAAATGCACCCTGGGGTTCGTCAATGGTGGAAATCACTCCGGGGACCCAAAACGGTGATTAATAGCCCATGAAACGGTGATTAATAGCCCATGAAACAGGCCAGAATCGGCCAAAAGTGCGAGGACTGATGACCGTCACGTAAATGCACCCTGGGGTTCGTCAATTGTGGAAATCACTCCGGGGACCCAAAACGGTGATTAATAGCCCATGAAACAACCCAGAATCGGCCAAAACTGTGAGTGTTGATGACCGGCACGTAAATGCAACCTGGGGTTCGGCAATGGTGGAAATCACTCCGGGGACCCAAAACGGTGATTAATAGCCCATGTAACGGTGATTAATAGCCCATGAAACAGGCCAGAATCGGCCAAAAGTGCGAGGACTGATGACCGTCACGTAAATGCACCCTGGGGTTCGTCAATTGTGAAAATCACTCCGAGGACCCAAAACGGTGATTAATAGCCCATGAAACAATCCAGAATCGGCCAAAACTGCGAGTGTTGATGACCGGCACGTGAATGCACCCTGGGGTTCGTCAATGGTGGAAATCACTCCGGGGACCCAAAACGGTGATTAATAGCCCATGTAACGGTTATTAATAGCGCATGAAACAGGCCAGAATCGGCCAAAACTGCGAGTGTTGATGACCGGCATGTAAATGCACCCTGGGTTCGTCAATGGTGGAAATCACTCCGGGGATCCAAAACGGTGATTAATAGCCCATGTAACTATGATTTATAACCCATGAAACAGGCCAGAATCGGCCAAAATTGCGAGTGTTGCTGACCGGCACGTAAATGCACCCTGGGGTTCGTCAATGGTGGAAATCACTCCGGGGACCCAAAACGGTGATTAATAGCCCATGAAACAGGCCAGAATCGGCCAAAACTGCGAGTGTTGATGACCGGCACATAAATGCACCCTGGGGTTCGTCAATGGTGGAAATCACTCCGGGGACCCAAAACGGTGATTAATAGCCCATGAAACAACCCAGAATCGGCCAAAACTGTGAGTGTTGATGACCGGCACGTAAATGCACCCTGGGGTTCGTCAATGGTGGAAATCACTCCGGGGACCCAAAACGGTGATTAATAGCCCATGTAACGGTGATTAATAGCCCATGAAACAGGCCAGAATCGGCCAAAAGTGCGAGGACTGATGACCGTCACGTAAATGCACCCTGGGGTTCGTCAATTGTGGAAATCACTCCGGGGACCCAAAACGGTGATTAATAGCCCATGTAACTGTGATTAATAGCCCATGAAACAGGCCAGAATCGGCCAAAACTGCGAGTGTTGATGACCGGCACGTAAATGCACCCTGGGGTTCGTCAATCGTAGAAATCACTCCGAGGACCCAAAACGGTGATTAATAGCCCATGTAACGGTGATTAATAGCCAATGAAACAGGCCAGAATCAGCCAAAAGTGCGAGGACTGATGACCGTTACGTAAATGCACCCTAGGGTTCGTCAATTGTGAAAATCACTTCGGGGACCCAAAACGGTGATTAATAGCCCATTAAACAACCCAGAATCTGCCAAAACTGCGAGTGTTGATGACCGGCACGTAAATGCACCCTGGGGTTCGTCAATGGTGGAAATCACTCCGGGGACCCAAAACGGTGATTAATAGCCCATGTAACGGTGATTAATAGCCCATGAAACAGGCCAGAATCGGCCAAAAGTGCGAGGACTGATGACCGTCACGTAAATGCACCCTGGGGTTCGTCAATTGTGAAAATCACTCCGGGGACCCAAAACGGTGATTAATAGCCCATGAAACAATCCAGAATCGGCCAAAACTGCGAGTGTTGATGACCGGCACGTAAATGCACCCTGGGGTTCGTCAATGGTGGAAATCACTCCGGGGACCCAAAACGGTGATTAATAGCCCATGAAACAGGCCAGAATCGGCCAAAACTGCGAGTGTTGATGACCGGCACGTAAATGCACCCTATGGTTCGTCAATGGTGGAAATCACTCCGGGGACCCAAAACGGTGATTAATAGCCCATGTAACGGTGATTAATAGCCCATGAAACAGGCCAGAATCGGCCAAAAGTGCGAGGACTGATGACCGTCACGTAAATGCACCCTGGGGTTCGTCAATTGTGGAAATCATTTCGGGGACCCAAAACGGTGATTAATAGCCCATGAAACAGCCCAGAATCGGCCAAAACTATGAGTGTTGATGACCGGCACGTAAATGCACCCTGGGGTTCGTCAATGGTGGAAATCACTCCGGGGACCCAAAACGGTGATTAATAGCCCATGAAACAGGCCAGAATCGGCAAAAACTGCGATTGTTGATGACCGGCACGTAAATGCACCCTAGGGTTCGTCAATGGTGGAAATCACTCCGGGGACCCAAAACGGTGATTAATAGCCCATGAAACAACCCAGAATCGGCCAAAACTGCGAGTGTTGATGACCGACACGTAAATGCACCCTGGGGTTCGTCAATGGTGGAAATCACTCCGGGGACCCAAAACGGTGATTAATAGCCCATGTAACGGTGATTAATAGCCCATGAAACAGGCCAGAATCGGCCAAAACTGCGAGTGTTGATGACCGGCACGTAAATGCACCCTGGGGTTCGTCAATCGTAGAAATCACTCCGAGGACCCAAAACGGTGATTAATAGCCCATGTAACGGTGATTAATAGCCAATGAAACAGGCCAGAATCAGCCAAAAGTGCGAGGACTGATGACCGTTACGTAAATGCACCCTAGGGTTCGTCAATTGTGAAAATCACTTCGGGGACCCAAAACGGTGATTAATAGCCCATTAAACAACCCAGAATCTGCCAAAACTGCGAGTGTTGATGACCGGCACGTAAATGCACCCTGGGGTTCGTCAATGGTGGAAATCACTCCGGGGACCCAAAACGGTGATTAATAGCCCATGTAACGGTGATTAATAGCCCATGAAACAGGCCAGAATCGGCCAAAAGTGCGAGGACTGATGACCGTCACGTAAATGCACCCTGGGGTTCGTCAATTGTGAAAATCACTCCGGGGACCCAAAACGGTGATTAATAGCCCATGAAACAATCCAGAATCGGCCAAAACTGCGAGTGTTGATGACCGACACGTAAATGCACCCTGGGGTTCGTCAATGGTGGAAATCACTCCGGGGACCCAAAACGGTGATTAATAGCCCATGAAACAGGCCAGAATCGGCCAAAACTGCGAGTGTTGATGACCGGCACGTAAATGCACCCTATGGTTCGTCAATGGTGGAAATCACTCCGGGGACCCAAAACGGTGATTAATAGCCCATGTAACGGTGATTAATAGCCCATGAAACAGGCCAGAATCGGCCAAAAGTGCGAGGACTGATGACCGTCACGTAAATGCACCCTGGGGTTCGTCAATTGTGGAAATCATTTCGGGGACCCAAAACGGTGATTAATAGCCCATGAAACAGCCCAGAATCGGCCAAAACTATGAGTGTTGATGACCGGCACGTAAATGCACCCTGGGGTTCGTCAATGGTGGAAATCATTCCGGGGACCCAAAACGGTGATTAATAGCCCATGAAACAGGCCAGAATCGGCAAAAACTGCGAGTGTTCATGACCGGCACGTAAATGCACCCTAGGGTTCGTCAATCGTGGAAATCACTCCGGGGACCCAAAACGGTGATTAATAGCCCATGAAACAACCCAGAATCGGCCAAAACTGCGAGTGTTGATGACCGACACGTAAATGCACCCTGGGGTTCGTCAATGGTGTAAATCACTCCGGGGACCCAAAACGGTGATTAATAGCCCATGTAACGGTGATTAATAGCCCATGAAACAGGCCAGAATCGGCCAAAACTGCGAGTGTTGATGACCGGCACGTAAATGCACCCTGGGGTTCGTCAATCGTAGAAATCACTCCGAGGACCCAAAACGGTGATTAATAGCCCATGTAACGGTGATTAATAGCCAATGAAACAGGCCAGAATCAGCCAAAAGTGCGAGGACTGATGACCGTTACGTAAATGCACCCTAGGGTTCGTCAATTGTGAAAATCACTTCGGGGACCCAAAACGGTGATTAATAGCCCATTAAACAACCCAGAATCTGCCAAAACTGCGAGTGTTGATGACCGGCACGTAAATGCACCCTGGGGTTCGTCAATGGTGGAAATCACTCCGGGGACCCAAAACGGTGATTAATAGCCCATGTAACGGTGATTAATAGCCCATGAAACAGGCCAGAATCGGCCAAAAGTGCGAGGACTGATGACCGTCACGTAAATGCACCCTGGGGTTCGTCAATTGTGAAAATCACTCCGGGGACCCAAAACGGTGATTAATAGCCCATGAAACAATCCAGAATCGGCCAAAACTGCGAGTGTTGATGACCGGCACGTAAATGCACCCTGGGGTTCGTCAATGGTGGAAATCACTCCGGGGACCCAAAACGGTGATTAATAGCCCATGAAACAGGCCAGAATCGGCCAAAACTGCGAGTGTTGATGACCGGCACGTAAATGCACCCTGGGGTTCGTCAATCGTAGAAATCACTCCGAGGACCCAAAACGGTGATTAATAGCCCATGTAACGGTGATTAATAGCCAATGAAACAGGCCAGAATCAGCCAAAAGTGCGAGGACTGATGACCGTTACGTAAATGCACCCTAGGGTTCGTCAATTGTGAAAATCACTTCGGGGACCCAAAACGGTGATTAATAGCCCATTAAACAACCCAGAATCTGCCAAAACTGCGAGTGTTGATGACCGGCACGTAAATGCACCCTGGGGTTCGTCAATGGTGGAAATCACTCCGGGGACCCAAAACGGTGATTAATAGCCCATGTAACGGTGATTAATAGCCCATGAAACAGGCCAGAATCGGCCAAAAGTGCGAGGACTGATGACCGTCACGTAAATGCACCCTGGGGTTCGTCAATTGTGAAAATCACTCCGGGGACCCAAAACGGTGATTAATAGCCCATGAAACAATCCAGAATCGGCCAAAACTGCGAGTGTTGATGACCGGCACGTAAATGCACCCTGGGGTTCGTCAATGGTGGAAATCACTCCGGGGACCCAAAACGGTGATTAATAGCCCATGAAACAGGCCAGAATCGGCCAAAACTGCGAGTGTTGATGACCGGCACGTAAATGCACCCTATGGTTCGTCAATGGTGGAAATCACTCCGGGGACCCAAAACGGTGATTAATAGCCCATGTAACGGTGATTAATAGCCCATGAAACAGGCCAGAATCGGCCAAAAGTGCGAGGACTGATGACCGTCACGTAAATGCACCCTGGGGTTCGTCAATTGTGGAAATCATTTCGGGGACCCAAAACGGTGATTAATAGCCCATGAAACAGCCCAGAATCGGCCAAAACTATGAGTGTTGATGACCGGCACGTAAATACACCCTGGGGTTCGTCAATGGTGGAAATCACTCCGGGGACCCAAAACGGTGATTAATAGCCCATGAAACAGGCCAGAATCGGCAAAAACTGCGAGTGTTGATGACCGGCACGTAAATGCACCCTAGGGTTCGTCAATGGTGGAAATCACTCCGGGGACCCAAAACGGTGATTAATAGCCCATGAAACAACCCAGAATCGGCCAAAACTGCGAGTGTTGATGACCGACACGTAAATGCACCCTGGGGTTCGTCAATGGTGGAAATCACTCCGGGGACCCAAAACGGTGATTAATAGCCCATGTAACGGTGATTAATAGCCCATGAAACAGGCCAGAATCGGCCAAAACTGCGAGTGTTGATGACCGGCACGTAAATGCACCCTGGGGTTCGTCAATCGTAGAAATCACTCCGAGGACCCAAAACGGTGATTAATAGCCCATGTAACGGTGATTAATAGCCAATGAAACAGGCCAGAATCAGCCAAAAGTGCGAGGACTGATGACCGTTACGTAAATGCACCCTAGGGTTCGTCAATTGTGAAAATCACTTCGGGGACCCAAAACGGTGATTAATAGCCCATTAAACAACCCAGAATCTGCCAAAACTGCGAGTGTTGATGACCGGCACGTAAATGCACCCTGGGGTTCGTCAATGGTGGAAATCACTCCGGGGACCCAAAACGGTGATTAATAGCCCATGTAACGGTGATTAATAGCCCATGAAACAGGCCAGAATCGGCCAAAAGTGCGAGGACTGATGACCGTCACGTAAATGCACCCTGGGGTTCGTCAATTGTGAAAATCACTCCGGGGACCCAAAACGGTGATTAATAGCCCATGAAACAGGCCAGAATCGGCCAAAAGTGCGAGGACTGATGACCGTCACGTAAATGCACCCTGGGGTTCGTCAATTGTGGAAATCATTTCGGGGACCCAAAACGGTGATTAATAGCCCATGAAACAGCCCAGAATCGGCCAAAACTATGAGTGTTGATGACCGGCACGTAAATACACCCTGGGGTTCGTCAATGGTGGAAATCACTCCGGGGACCCAAAACGGTGATTAATAGCCCATGAAACAGGCCAGAATCGGCCAAAACTGCGAGTGTTGATGACCGGCACGTAAATGCACCCTGGGGTTCGTCAATCGTAGAAATCACTCCGAGGACCCAAAACGGTGATTAATAGCCCATGTAACGGTGATTAATAGCCAATGAAACAGGCCAGAATCAGCCAAAAGTGCGAGGACTGATGACCGTTACGTAAATGCACCCTAGGGTTCGTCAATTGTGAAAATCACTTCGGGGACCCAAAACGGTGATTAATAGCCCATTAAACAACCCAGAATCTGCCAAAACTGCGAGTGTTGATGACCGGCACGTAAATGCACCCTGGGGTTCGTCAATGGTGGAAATCACTCTGGGGACCCAAAACGGTGATTAATAGCCCATGTAACGGTGATTAATAGCCCATGAAACAGGCCAGAATCGGCCAAAAGTGCGAGGACTGATGACCGTCACGTAAATGCACCCTGGGGTTCGTCAATTGTGAAAATCACTCCGGGGACCCAAAACGGTGATTAATAGCCCATGAAACAATCCAGAATCGGCCAAAACTGCGAGTGTTGATGACCGGCACGTAAATGCACCCTGGGGTTCGTCAATGGTGGAAATCACTCCGGGGACCCAAAACGGTGATTAATAGCCCATGAAACAGGCCAGAATCGGCCAAAACTGCGAGTGTTGATGACCGGCACGTAAATGCACCCTATGGTTCGTCAATGGTGGAAATCACTCCGGGGACCCAAAACGGTGATTAATAGCCCATGTAACGGTGATTAATAGCCCATGAAACAGGCCAGAATCGGCCAAAAGTGCGAGGACTGATGACCGTCACGTAAATGCACCCTGGGGTTCGTCAATTGTGGAAATCATTTCGGGGACCCAAAACGGTGATTAATAGCCCATGAAACAGCCCAGAATCGGCCAAAACTATGAGTGTTGATGACCGGCACGTAAATACACCCTGGGGTTCGTCAATGGTGGAAATCACTCCGGGGACCCAAAACGGTGATTAATAGCCCATGAAACAGGCCAGAATCGGCAAAAACTGCGAGTGTTGATGACCGGCACGTAAATGCACCCTAGGGTTCGTCAATGGTGGAAATCACTCCGGGGACCCAAAACGGTGATTAATAGCCCATGAAACAACCCAGAATCGGCCAAAACTGCGAGTGTTGATGACCGACACGTAAATGCACCCTGGGGTTCGTCAATGGTGGAAATCACTCCGGGGACCCAAAACGGTGATTAATAGCCCATGTAACGGTGATTAATAGCCCATGAAACAGGCCAGAATCGGCCAAAACTGCGAGTGTTGATGACCGGCACGTAAATGCACCCTGGGGTTCGTCAATCGTAGAAATCACTCCGAGGACCCAAAACGGTGATTAATAGCCCATGTAACGGTGATTAATAGCCAATGAAACAGGCCAGAATCAGCCAAAAGTGCGAGGACTGATGACCGTTACGTAAATGCACCCTAGGGTTCGTCAATTGTGAAAATCACTTCGGGGACCCAAAACGGTGATTAATAGCCCATTAAACAACCCAGAATCTGCCAAAACTGCGAGTGTTGATGACCGGCACGTAAATGCACCCTGGGGTTCGTCAATGGTGGAAATCACTCCGGGGACCCAAAACGGTGATTAATAGCCCATGTAACGGTGATTAATAGCCCATGAAACAGGCCAGAATCGGCCAAAAGTGCGAGGACTGATGACCGTCACGTAAATGCACCCTGGGGTTCGTCAATTGTGAAAATCACTCCGGGGACCCAAAACGGTGATTAATAGCCCATGAAACAGGCCAGAATCGGCCAAAAGTGCGAGGACTGATGACCGTCACGTAAATGCACCCTGGGGTTCGTCAATTGTGGAAATCACTCCGGGGACCCAAAACGGTGATTAATAGCCCATGTAACTGTGATTAATAGCCCATGAAACAGGCCAGAATCGGCCAAAACTGCGAGTGTTGATGACCGGCACGTAAATGCACCCTGGGGTTCGTCAATCGTAGAAATCACTCCGAGGACCCAAAACGGTGATTAATAGCCCATGTAACGGTGATTAATAGCCAATGAAACAGGCCAGAATCAGCCAAAAGTGCGAGGACTGATGACCGTTACGTAAATGCACCCTAGGGTTCGTCAATTGTGAAAATCACTTCGGGGACCCAAAATGGTGATTAATAGCCCATTAAACAACCCAGAATCTGCCAAAACTGCGAGTGTTGATGACCGGCACGTAAATGCACCCTGGGGTTCGTCAATGGTGGAAATCACTCCGGGGACCCAAAACGGTGATTAATAGCCCATGTAACGGTGATTAATAGCCCATGAAACAGGCCAGAATCGGCCAAAAGTGCGAGGACTGATGACCGTCACGTAAATGCACCCTGGGGTTCGTCAATTGTGAAAATCACTCCGGGGACCCAAAACGGTGATTAATAGCCCATGAAACAATCCAGAATCGGCCAAAACTGCGAGTGTTGATGACCGGCACGTAAATGCACCCTATGGTTCGTCAATGGTGGAAATCACTCCGGGGACCCAAAACGGTGATTAATAGCCCATGTAACGGTGATTAATAGCCCATGAAACAGGACAGAATCGGCCAAAAGTGCGAGGACTGATGACCGTCACGTAAATGCACCCTGGGGTTCGTCAATTGTGGAAATCATTTCGGGGACCCAAAACGGTGATTAATAGCCCATGAAACAGCCCAGAATCGGCCAAAACTATGAGTGTTGATGACCGGCACGTAAATGCACCCTGGGGTTCGTCAATGGTGGAAATCACTCCGGGGACCCAAAACGGTGATTAATAGCCCATGAAACAGGCCAGAATCGGCAAAAACTGCGAGTGTTGATGACCGGCACGTAAATGCACCCTAGGGTTCGTCAATGGTGGAAATCACTCCGGGGACCCAAAACGGTGATTAATAGCCCATGAAACAACCCAGAATCGGCCAAAACTGCGAGTGTTGATGACCGACACGTAAATGCACCCTGGGGTTCGTCAATGGTGGAAATCACTCCGGGGACCCAAAACGGTGATTAATAGCCCATGTAACGGTGATTAATAGCCCATGAAACAGGCCAGAATCGGCCAAAACTGCGAGTGTTGATGACCGGCACGTAAATGCACCCTGGGGTTCGTCAATGGTGGAAATCACTCTGGGGACCCAAAACGGTGATTAATAGCCCATGTAACGGTGATTAATAGCCCCTGAAACAGGCCAGAATTTGATGACCGGCACGTAAATGCACCCTGGGGTTCGTCAATGGTGGAAATCACTCCGGGGACCGAAAACGGTGATTAATAGCCCATGTAACGGTGATTAATAGCCCATGAAACAGGCCAGAATCGGCCAAAAGTGCGAGGACTGATGACCGTTACGTAAATGCACCCTAGGGTTCGTCAATTGTGAAAATCACTTCGGGGACCCAAAACGGTGATTAATAGCCCATGAAACAACCCAGAATCTGTCAAAACTGCGAGTGTTGATGACCAGCACGTAAATGCACCCTGGGGTTCGTAAATGGTGGAAATCACTCCGGGGACCCAAAACGGTGATTAATAGCCCATGAAACAGGCCAGAATCGGCCAAAACTACGAGTGTTGATGACCGGCACATAAATGCACCCTAGGGTTCGTCAATGGTGGAAATCGCTCCGGGGACCCAAAACGGTGATTAATAGCCCATGAAACAGGCCAGAATCGGCCAAAACTGCGAGTCTTGATGACCGGCACGTAAATGCACCCTGGGGTTCGTCAATAGTGGAAATCACTCCGGGGACCCAAAACGGTGATTAATAGCCCATGTAACGGTGATTAATAGCCCATGAAACAGGCCAGAATCGGCCAAAAGTGCGAGGACTGATGACCGTTACGTAAATGCACCCTAGGGTTCGTCAATTGTGAAAATCACTTCGGGGACCCAAAACGGTGATTAATAGCCCATGAAACAGGCCAGAATCGGCCAAAACTGCGAGTGTTGATGACCGGCACGTAAATGCACCCTGGGGTTCGTCAATCGTGGAAATCACTCCGGGGACCCAAAACGGTGATTAATAGCCCATGTAACGGTGATTAATAGCCCATGAAACAGGCCAGAATCGGCCAAAAGTGCGAGGACTGATGACCGTCACGTAAATGCCCCCTGGGGTTCGTCAATTGTGAAAATCACCCCGGGGACCCAAAACGGTGATTAATATCCCATGAAACAATCCAGAATCGGCCAAAACTGCGAGTGTTGATGACCGGCACGTAAATGCACCCTGGGGTTCGTCAATGGTGGAAATCACTCCGGGGACCCAAAACGGTGATTAATAGCCCATGTAACTGTGATTAATAGCCCATGAAACAGGCCAGAATCGGCCAAAACTGCGAGTGTTGATGACCGGCACGTAAATGCACCCTGGGGTTCGTCAATGGTGGAAATCACTCCGGGGACCCAAAACGGTGATTAATAGCCCATGTAACGGTGATTAATAGCCCATGAAACAGGCCAGAATCGGCCAAAAGTGCGAGGACTGATGACCGTCACGTAAATGCACCCTGGGGTTCGTCAATTGTGAAAATCACTCCGGGGACCCAAAACGGTGATTAATAGCCCATGTAACGGTGATTAATAGCCCATGAAACAGGCCAGAATCGGCCAAAACTGCGAGTGTTGATGACCGGCACATAAATGCACCCTGGGGTTCGTCAATGGTGGAAATCACTCCGGGGACCCAAAACGGTGATTAATAGCCCATGAAACAGGCCAGAATCGGCCAAAACTGCGAGTGTTGATGACCGGCACGTAAATGCACCCTGGGGTTCGTCAATCGTGGAAATCACTCCGGGGACCCAAAACGGTGATTAATAGCCCATGTAACGGTGATTAATAGCCCATGTAACGGTGATTAATAGCCCATGAAACAGGCCAGAATCGGCCAAAAGTGCGAGGACTGATGACCGTCACGTAAATGCACCCTGGGGTTCGTCAATTGTGAAAATCACTCTGGGGACCCAAAACGGTGATTAATAGCCCATGAAACAACCCAGAATCGGCCAAAACTGCGAGTGTTGATGACCGACACGTAAATGCACCCTGGGGTTCGTCAATGGTGGAAATCACTCCGGGGACCCAAAACGGTGATTAATAGCCCATGTAACGGTGATTAATAGCCCATGAAACAGGCCAGAATCGGCCAAAACTGCGAGTGTTGATGACCGGCACGTAAATGCACCCTGGGGTTCGTCAATGGTGGAAATCACTCCGGGGACCCAAAACGGTGATTAATAGCCCATGTAACGGTGATTAATAGCCCATGAAACAGGCCAGAATCGGCCAAAAGTGCGAGGACTGATGACCGTCACGTAAATGCACCCTGGGGTTCGTCAATTGTGAAAATCACTCCGGGGACCCAAAACGGTGATTAATAGCCCATGAAACAGGCCAGAATCGGCCAAAAGTGCGAGGACTGATGACCGTCACGTAAATGCACCCTGGGGTTCGTCAATTGTGGAAATCACTCCGGGGACCCAAAACGGTGATTAATAGCCCATGTAACTGTGATTAATAGCCCATGAAACAGGCCAGAATCGGCCAAAACTGCGAGTGTTGATGACCGGCACGTAAATGCACCCTGGGGTTCGTCAATCGTAGAAATCACTCCGAGGACCCAAAACGGTGATTAATAGCCCATGTAACGGTGATTAATAGCCAATGAAACAGGCCAGAATCAGCCAAAAGTGCGAGGACTGATGACCGTTACGTAAATGCACCCTAGGGTTCGTCAATTGTGAAAATCACTTCGGGGACCCAAAATGGTGATTAATAGCCCATTAAACAACCCAGAATCTGCCAAAACTGCGAGTGTTGATGACCGGCACGTAAATGCACCCTGGGGTTCGTCAATGGTGGAAATCACTCCGGGGACCCAAAACGGTGATTAATAGCCCATGTAACGGTGATTAATAGCCCATGAAACAGGCCAGAATCGGCCAAAAGTGCGAGGACTGATGACCGTCACGTAAATGCACCCTGGGGTTCGTCAATTGTGAAAATCACTCCGGGGACCCAAAACGGTGATTAATAGCCCATGAAACAATCCAGAATCGGCCAAAACTGCGAGTGTTGATGACCGGCACGTAAATGCACCCTGGGGTTCGTCAATGGTGGAAATCACTCCGGGGACCCAAAACGGTGATTAATAGCCCATGAAACAGGCCAGAATCGGCCAAAACTGCGAGTGTTGATGACCGGCACGTAAATGCACCCTATGGTTCGTCAATGGTGGAAATCACTCCGGGGACCCAAAACGGTGATTAATAGCCCATGTAACGGTGATTAATAGCCCATGAAACAGGACAGAATCGGCCAAAAGTGCGAGGACTGATGACCGTCACGTAAATGCACCCTGGGGTTCGTCAATTGTGGAAATCATTTCGGGGACCCAAAACGGTGATTAATAGCCCATGAAACAGCCCAGAATCGGCCAAAACTATGAGTGTTGATGACCGGCACGTAAATGCACCCTGGGGTTCGTCAATGGTGGAAATCACTCCGGGGACCCAAAACGGTGATTAATAGCCCATGAAACAGGCCAGAATCGGCAAAAACTGCGAGTGTTGATGACCGGCACGTAAATGCACCCTAGGGTTCGTCAATGGTGGAAATCACTCCGGGGACCCAAAACGGTGATTAATAGCCCATGAAACAACCCAGAATCGGCCAAAACTGCGAGTGTTGATGACCGACACGTAAATGCACCCTGGGGTTCGTCAATGGTGGAAATCACTCCGGGGACCCAAAACGGTGATTAATAGCCCATGTAACGGTGATTAATAGCCCATGAAACAGGCCAGAATCGGCCAAAACTGCGAGTGTTGATGACCGGCACGTAAATGCACCCTGGGGTTCGTCAATGGTGGAAATCACTCTGGGGACCCAAAACGGTGATTAATAGCCCATGTAACGGTGATTAATAGCCCCTGAAACAGGCCAGAATTTGATGACCGGCACGTAAATGCACCCTGGGGTTCGTCAATGGTGGAAATCACTCCGGGGACCGAAAACGGTGATTAATAGCCCATGTAACGGTGATTAATAGCCCATGAAACAGGCCAGAATCGGCCAAAAGTGCGAGGACTGATGACCGTTACGTAAATGCACCCTAGGGTTCGTCAATTGTGAAAATCACTTCGGGGACCCAAAACGGTGATTAATAGCCCATGAAACAACCCAGAATCTGTCAAAACTGCGAGTGTTGATGACCAGCACGTAAATGCACCCTGGGGTTCGTAAATGGTGGAAATCACTCCGGGGACCCAAAACGGTGATTAATAGCCCATGAAACAGGCCAGAATCGGCCAAAACTACGAGTGTTGATGACCGGCACATAAATGCACCCTAGGGTTCGTCAATGGTGGAAATCGCTCCGGGGACCCAAAACGGTGATTAATAGCCCATGAAACAGGCCAGAATCGGCCAAAACTGCGAGTCTTGATGACCGGCACGTAAATGCACCCTGGGGTTCGTCAATAGTGGAAATCACTCCGGGGACCCAAAACGGTGATTAATAGCCCATGTAACGGTGATTAATAGCCCATGAAACAGGCCAGAATCGGCCAAAAGTGCGAGGACTGATGACCGTTACGTAAATGCACCCTAGGGTTCGTCAATTGTGAAAATCACTTCGGGGACCCAAAACGGTGATTAATAGCCCATGAAACAGGCCAGAATCGGCCAAAACTGCGAGTGTTGATGACCGGCACGTAAATGCACCCTGGGGTTCGTCAATCGTGGAAATCACTCCGGGGACCCAAAACGGTGATTAATAGCCCATGTAACGGTGATTAATAGCCCATGAAACAGGCCAGAATCGGCCAAAAGTGCGAGGACTGATGACCGTCACGTAAATGCCCCCTGGGGTTCGTCAATTGTGAAAATCACTCCGGGGACCCAAAACGGTGATTAATATCCCATGAAACAATCCAGAATCGGCCAAAACTGCGAGTGTTGATGACCGGCACGTAAATGCACCCTGGGGTTCGTCAATGGTGGAAATCACTCCGGGGACCCAAAACGGTGATTAATAGCCCATGTAACTGTGATTAATAGCCCATGAAACAGGCCAGAATCGGCCAAAACTGCGAGTGTTGATGACCGGCACGTAAATGCACCCTGGGGTTCGTCAATGGTGGAAATCACTCCGGGGACCCAAAACGGTGATTAATAGCCCATGTAACGGTGATTAATAGCCCATGAAACAGGCCAGAATCGGCCAAAAGTGCGAGGACTGATGACCGTCACGTAAATGCACCCTGGGGTTCGTCAATTGTGAAAATCACTCCGGGGACCCAAAACGGTGATTAATAGCCCATGTAACGGTGATTAATAGCCCATGAAACAGGCCAGAATCGGCCAAAACTGCGAGTGTTGATGACCGGCACATAAATGCACCCTGGGGTTCGTCAATGGTGGAAATCACTCCGGGGACCCAAAACGGTGATTAATAGCCCATGAAACAGGCCAGAATCGGCCAAAACTGCGAGTGTTGATGACCGGCACGTAAATGCACCCTGGGGTTCGTCAATCGTGGAAATCACTCCGGGGACCCAAAACGGTGATTAATAGCCCATGTAACGGTGATTAATAGCCCATGTAACGGTGATTAATAGCCCATGAAACAGGCCAGAATCGGCCAAAAGTGCGAGGACTGATGACCGTCACGTAAATGCACCCTGGGGTTCGTCAATTGTGAAAATCACTCTGGGGACCCAAAACGGTGATTAATAGCCCATGAAACAACCCAGAATCGGCCAAAACTGCGAGTGTTGATGACCGACACGTAAATGCACCCTGGGGTTCGTCAATGGTGGAAATCACTCCGGGGACCCAAAACGGTGATTAATAGCCCATGTAACGGTGATTAATAGCCCATGAAACAGGCCAGAATCGGCCAAAACTGCGAGTGTTGATGACCGGCACGTAAATGCACCCTGGGGTTCGTCAATGGTGGAAATCACTCCGGGGACCCAAAACGGTGATTAATAGCCCATGTAACGGTGATTAATAGCCCATGAAACAGGCCAGAATCGGCCAAAAGTGCGAGGACTGATGACCGTCACGTAAATGCACCCTGGGGTTCGTCAATTGTGAAAATCACTCCGGGGACCCAAAACGGTGATTAATAGCCCATGTAACGGTGATTAATAGCCCATGAAACAGGCCAGAATCGGCCAAAACTGCGAGTGTTGATGACCGGCACATAAATGCACCCTGGGGTTCGTCAATGGTGGAAATCACTCCGGGGACCCAAAACGGTGATTAATAGCCCATGAAACAGGCCAGAATCGGCCAAAACTGCGAGTGTTGATGACCGGCACGTAAATGCACCCTGGGGTTCGTCAATCGTGGAAATCACTCCGGGGACCCAAAACGGTGATTAATAGCCCATGTAACGGTGATTAATAGCCCATGTAACGGTGATTAATAGCCCATGAAACAGGCCAGAATCGGCCAAAAGTGCGAGGACTGATGACCGTCACGTAAATGCACCCTGGGGTTCGTCAATTGTGAAAATCACTCTGGGGACCCAAAACGGTGATTAATAGCCCATGAAACAACCCAGAATCGGCCAAAACTGCGAGTGTTGATGACCGACACGTAAATGCACCCTGGGGTTCGTCAATGGTGGAAATCACTCCGGGGACCCAAAACGGTGATTAATAGCCCATGTAACGGTGATTAATAGCCCATGAAACAGGCCAGAATCGGCCAAAACTGCGAGTGTTGATGACCGGCACGTAAATGCACCCTGGGGTTCGTCAATGGTGGAAATCACTCCAGGGACCGAAAACGGTGATTAATAGCCCATGTAACGGTGATTAATAGCCCATGAAACAGGCCAGAATCGGCCAAAAGTGCGAGGACTGATGACCGTTACGTAAATGCACCCTAGGGTTCGTCAATTGTGAAAATCACTTCGGGGACCCAAAACGGTGATTAATAGCCCATGAAACAACCCAGAATCTGCCAAAACTGCGAGTGTTGATGACCAGCACGTAAATGCACCCTGGGGTTCGTCAATGGTGGAAGTCACTCCGGGGACCCAAAACGGTGATTAATAGCCCATGAAACAGGCCAGAATCGGCCAAAACTGCGAGTGTTGATGACCGGCACATAAATGCACCCTGGGGTTCGTCAATGGTGGAAATCACTCCGGGGACCCAAAACGGTGATTAATAGCCCACGAAACAGGCCAAAATCGGCCAAAACTGCGAGTGTTGATGACCGGCACGTAAATGCACCCTGGGGTTCGTCAATGGTGGAAATCACTCCGGGGACCCAAAACGGTGATTAATAGCCCATGTAACGGTGATTAATAGCCCATGAAACAGGCCAGAATCGGCCAAAACTGCGAGTGTTGATGACCGGCACGTAAATGCACCCTGGGGTTCGTCAATGGTGGAAATCACTCCGGGGACCGAAAACGGTGATTAATAGCCCATGTAACGGTGATTAATAGCCCATGAAACAGGCCAGAATCGGCCAAAAGTGCGAGGACTGATGACCCTTATGTAAATGCACCCTAGGGTTCGTCAATTGTGAAAATCACTTCGGGGACCCAAAACGGTGATTAATAGCCCATGAAACAACACAGAATCTGCCAAAACTGCGAGTGTTGATGACCAGCACGTAAATGCACCCTGGGGTTCGTCAATGGTGGAAGTCACTCCGGGGACCCAAAACGGTGATTAATAGCCCATGAAACAGGCCAGAATCGGCCAAAACTGCGAGTGTTGATGACCGGCACGTAAATGCACCCTGGGGTTCGTCAATGGTGGAAATCACTCCGGGGACCCAAAACGGTGATTAATAGCCCATGTAACGGTGATTAATAGCCCATGAAACAGGCCAGAATCGGCCAAAACTGCGAGTGTTGATGACCGGCACGTAAATGCACCCTGGGGTTCGTCAATGGTGGAAATCACTCCGGGGACCGAAAACGGTGATTAATAGCCCATGTAACGGTGATTAATAGCCCATGAAACAGGCCAGAATCGGCCAAAAGTGCGAGGACTGATGACCCTTATGTAAATGCACCCTAGGGTTCGTCAATTGTGAAAAGCACTTCGGGGACCCAAAACGGTGATTAATAGCCCATGAAACAACCCAGAATCTGCCAAAACTGCGAGTGTTGATGACCAGCACGTAAATGCACCCTGGGGTTCATCAATGGTGGAAATCACTCCGGGGACCCAAAACGGTGATTAATAGCCCATGAAACAGGCCAGAATCGGCCAAAACTGCGAGTGTTGATGACCGGCATGTAAATGCACCCTGGGTTCGTCAATGGTGGAAATCACTCCGGGGATCCAAAACGGTGATTAATAGCCCATGTAACTATGATTAATAACCCATGAAACAGGCCAGAATCGGCCAAAATTGCGAGTGTTGATGACCGGCACGTAAATGCACCCTGGGGTTCGTCAATGGTGGAAATCACTCCGGGGACCCAAAACGGTGATTAATAGCCCATGAAACAGGCCAGAATCGGCCAAAACTGCGAGTGTTGATGACCGGCACATAAATGCACCCTGGGGTTCGTCAATGGTGGAAATCACTCCGGGGACCCAAAACGGTGATTAATAGCCCATGTAACGGTGATTAATAGCACATGAAACAGGCCAGAATCGGCCAAAAGTGCGAGGACTGATGACCGTTACGTAAATGCACCCTAGGGTTCGTCAATTGTGAAAATCACTCCGGGGACCCAAAACGGTGATTAATAGCCCATGAAACAACCCCGAATCGGCCAAAACTGTGAGTGTTGATGACCGGCACGTAAATGCACCCTGGGGTTCGTCAATGGTGGAAATCACTCCGGGGACCCAAAACGGTGATTAATAGCCCATGAAACAGGCCTGAATCGGCCAAAAGTGCGAGGACTGATGACCGGCACGTAAATGCACCCTGGGGTTCGTCAATGGTGGAAATCACTCCGGGGACCCAAAACGGTGATTAATAGCCCATGAAACAGGCCAGAATCGGCCAAAACTGCGAGTGTTGATGACCGGCACGTAAATGCACCCTGGGGTTCGTCAATCGTGGAAATCACTCCGGGGACCCAAAACGGTGATTAATAGCCCATGTAACGGTGATTAATAGCCCATGTAACGGTGATTAATAGCCCATGAAACAGGCCAGAATCGGCCAAAAGTGCGAGGACTGATGACCGTCACGTAAATGCACCCTGGGGTTCGTCAATTGTGAAAATCACTCCGGGGACCCAAAACGGTGATTAATAGCCCATGAAACAGGCCAGAATCGGCCAAAACTGCGAGTGTTGATGACCGGCACGTAAATGCACCCTGGGGTTCGTCAATGGTGGAAATCACTCCGGGGACCGAAAACGGTGATTAATAGCCCATGTAACGGTGATTAATAGCCCATGAAACAGGCCAGAATCGGCCAAAAGTGCGAGGACTGATGACCGTTACGTAAATGCACCCTAGGGTTCGTCAATTGTGAAAATCACTTCGGGGACCCAAAACGGTGATTAATAGCCCATGAAACAACACAGAATCTGCCAAAACTGCGAGTGTTGATTACCAGCACGTAAATGCACCCTGGGGTTCGTCAATGGTGGAAGTCACTCCGGGGACCCAAAACGGTGATTAATAGCCCATGAAACAGGCCAGAATCGGCCAAAACTGCGAGTGTTGATGACCGGCACGTAAATGCACCCTGGGGTTCGTCAATGGTGGAAATCACTCCGGGGACCCAAAACGGTGATTAATAGCCCATGTAACGGTGATTAATAGCCCATGAAACAGGCCAGAATCGGCCAAAAGTGCGAGGACTGATGACCGTCACGTAAATGCACCCTGGGGTTCGTCAATTGTGAAAATCACTCCGGGGATCCAAAACGGTGATTAATAGCCCATGTAACGGTGATTAATAGCCCATGAAACAGGCCAGAATCGGCCAAAACTGCGAGTGTTGATGACCGGCACATAAATGCACCCTGGGGTTCGTCAATGGTGGAAATCACTCCGGGGACCCAAAACGGTGATTAATAGCCCATGAAACAGGCCAGAATCGGCCAAAACTGCGAGTGTTGATGACCGGCACGTAAATGCACCCTGGGGTTCGTCAATCGTGGAAATCACTCCGGGGACCCAAAACGGTGATTAATAGCCCATGTAACGGTGATTAATAGCCCATGTAACGGTGATTAATAGCCCATGAAACAGGCCAGAATCGGCCAAAAGTGCGAGGACTGATGACCGTCACGTAAATGCACCCTGGGGTTCGTCAATTGTGAAAATCACTCTGGGGACCCAAAACGGTGATTAATAGCCCATGAAACAACCCAGAATCGGCCAAAACTGCGAGTGTTGATGACCGACACGTAAATGCACCCTGGGGTTCGTCAATGGTGGAAATCACTCCGGGGACCCAAAACGGTGATTAATAGCCCATGTAACGGTGATTAATAGCCCATGAAACAGGCCAGAATCGGCCAAAACTGCGAGTGTTGATGACCGGCACGTAAATGCACCCTGGGGTTCGTCAATGGTGGAAATCACTCCGGGGACCCAAAACGGTGATTAATAGCCCATGTAACGGTGATTAATAGCCCATGAAACAGGCCAGAATCGGCCAAAAGTGCGAGGACTGATGACCGTCACGTAAATGCACCCTGGGGTTCGTCAATTGTGAAAATCACTCCGGGGACCCAAAACGGTGATTAATAGCCCATGTAACGGTGATTAATAGCCCATGAAACAGGCCAGAATCGGCCAAAACTGCGAGTGTTGATGACCGGCACATAAATGCACCCTGGGGTTCGTCAATGGTGGAAATCACTCCGGGGACCCAAAACGGTGATTAATAGCCCATGAAACAGGCCAGAATCGGCCAAAACTGCGAGTGTTGATGACCGGCACGTAAATGCACCCTGGGGTTCGTCAATCGTGGAAATCACTCCGGGGACCCAAAACGGTGATTAATAGCCCATGTAACGGTGATTAATAGCCCATGTAACGGTGATTAATAGCCCATGAAACAGGCCAGAATCGGCCAAAAGTGCGAGGACTGATGACCGTCACGTAAATGCACCCTGGGGTTCGTCAATTGTGAAAATCACTCTGGGGACCCAAAACGGTGATTAATAGCCCATGAAACAACCCAGAATCGGCCAAAACTGCGAGTGTTGATGACCGACACGTAAATGCACCCTGGGGTTCGTCAATGGTGGAAATCACTCCGGGGACCCAAAACGGTGATTAATAGCCCATGTAACGGTGATTAATAGCCCATGAAACAGGCCAGAATCGGCCAAAACTGCGAGTGTTGATGACCGGCACGTAAATGCACCCTGGGGTTCGTCAATGGTGGAAATCACTCCGGGGACCCAAAACGGTGATTAATAGCCCATGTAACGGTGATTAATAGCCCATGAAACAGGCCAGAATCGGCCAAAAGTGCGAGGACTGATGACCGTCACGTAAATGCACCCTGGGGTTCGTCAATTGTGAAAATCACTCCGGGGACCCAAAACGGTGATTAATAGCCCATGTAACGGTGATTAATAGCCCATGAAACAGGCCAGAATCGGCCAAAACTGCGAGTGTTGATGACCGGCACATAAATGCACCCTGGGGTTCGTCAATGGTGGAAATCACTCCGGGGACCCAAAACGGTGATTAATAGCCCATGAAACAGGCCAGAATCGGCCAAAACTGCGAGTGTTGATGACCGGCACATAAATGCACCCTGGGGTTCGTCAATGGTGGAAATCACTCCGGGGACCCAAAACGGTGATTAATAGCCCATGAAACAGGCCTGAATCGGCCAAAAGTGCGAGGACTGATGACCGGCACGTAAATGCAACCTGGGGTTCGTCAATCGTGGAAATCACTCCGGGGACCCAAAACGGTGATTAATAGCCCATGTAACGGTGATTAATAGCCCATGAAACAGGCCTGAATCGGCCAAAAGTGCGAGGACTGATGACCGGCACGTAAATGCACCCTGGGGTTCGTCAATGGTGGAAATCACTCCGGGGACCCAAAACGGTGATTAATAGCCCATGAAACAGGCCAGAATCGGCCAAAACTGCGAGTGTTGATGACCGGCACGTAAATGCAACCTGGGGTTCGTCAATCGTGGAAATCACTCCGGGGACCCAAAACGGTGATTAATAGCCCATGTAACGGTGATTAATAGCCCATGAAACAGGCCAGAATCGGCCAAAAGTGCGAGGACTGATGACCGTCACGTAAATGCACCCTGGGGTTCGTCAATTGTGGAAATCACTTCGGGGACCAAAAACGGTGATTAATAGCCCATGAAACAGCCCAGAATCGGCCAAAACTATGAGTGTTGATGACCGGCACGTAAATGCACCCTGGGGTTCGTCAATGGTGGAAATCACTCTGGGGACCCAAAACGGTGATTAATAGCCCATGTAACGGTGATTAATAGCCCATGAAATAGGCCAGAATCGGCCAAAATTGCGAGTGTTGATGACCGGCACATAAATGCACCCTGGGGTTCGTCAATGGTGGAAATCACTCCGGGGACCCAAAACGGTGATTAATAGCCCATGTAACGGTGATTAATAGCACATGAAACAGGCCAGAATCGGCCAAAAGTGCGAGGACTGATGACCGTTACGTAAATGCACCCTAGGGTTCGTCAATTGTGAAAATCACTCCGGGGACCCAAAACGGTGATTAATAGCCCATGAAACAACCCCGAATCGGCCAAAACTGTGAGTGTTGATGACCGGCACGTAAATGCACCCTGGGGTTCGTCAATGGTGGAAATCACTCCGGGGACCCAAAACGGTGATTAATAGCCCATGAAACAACCCCGAATCGGCCAAAACTGTGAGTGTTGATGACCGGCACGTAAATGCACCCTGGGGTTCGTCAATGGTGGAAATCACTCCGGGGACCCAAAACGGTGATTAATAGCCCATGTAACGGTGATTAATAGCCCATGAAACAGGCCAGAATCGGCCAAAACTGCGAGTGTTGATGACCGGCACATATATGCACCCTGGGGTTCGTCAATGGTGGAAATCACTCCGGGGACCCAAAACGGTGATTAATAGCCCATGAAACAGGCCAGAATCGGCCAAAACTGCGAGTGTTGATGACCGGCACGTAAATGCACCCTGGGGTTCGTCAATGGTGGAAATCACTCCGGGGACCGAAAACGGTGATTAATAGCCCATGTAACGGTGATTAATAGCCCATGAAACAGGCCAGAATCGGCCAAAAGTGCGAGGACTGATGACCGTTACGTAAATGCACCCTAGGGTTCGTCAATTGTGAAAATCACTTCGGGGACCCAAAACGGTGATTAATAGCCCATGAAACAACACAGAATCTGCCAAAACTGCGAGTGTTGATTACCAGCACGTAAATGCACCCTGGGGTTCGTCAATGGTGGAAGTCACTCCGGGGACCCAAAACGGTGATTAATAGCCCATGAAACAGGCCAGAATCGGCCAAAACTGCGAGTGTTGATGACCGGCACGTAAATGCACCCTGGGGTTCGTCAATGGTGGAAATCACTCCGGGGACCCAAAACGGTGATTAATAGCCCATGTAACGGTGATTAATAGCCCATGAAACAGGCCAGAATCGGCCAAAAGTGCGAGGACTGATGACCGTCACGTAAATGCACCCTGGGGTTCGTCAATTGTGAAAATCACTCCGGGGATCCAAAACGGTGATTAATAGCCCATGTAACGGTGATTAATAGCCCATGAAACAGGCCAGAATCGGCCAAAACTGCGAGTGTTGATGACCGGCACATAAATGCACCCTGGGGTTCGTCAATGGTGGAAATCACTCCGGGGACCCAAAACGGTGATTAATAGCCCATGAAACAGGCCAGAATCGGCCAAAACTGCGAGTGTTGATGACCGGCACGTAAATGCACCCTGGGGTTCGTCAATCGTGGAAATCACTCCGGGGACCCAAAACGGTGATTAATAGCCCATGTAACGGTGATTAATAGCCCATGTAACGGTGATTAATAGCCCATGAAACAGGCCAGAATCGGCCAAAAGTGCGAGGACTGATGACCGTCACGTAAATGCACCCTGGGGTTCGTCAATTGTGAAAATCACTCTGGGGACCCAAAACGGTGATTAATAGCCCATGAAACAACCCAGAATCGGCCAAAACTGCGAGTGTTGATGACCGACACGTAAATGCACCCTGGGGTTCGTCAATGGTGGAAATCACTCCGGGGACCCAAAACGGTGATTAATAGCCCATGTAACGGTGATTAATAGCCCATGAAACAGGCCAGAATCGGCCAAAACTGCGAGTGTTGATGACCGGCACGTAAATGCACCCTGGGGTTCGTCAATGGTGGAAATCACTCCGGGGACCCAAAACGGTGATTAATAGCCCATGTAACGGTGATTAATAGCCCATGAAACAGGCCAGAATCGGCCAAAAGTGCGAGGACTGATGACCGTCACGTAAATGCACCCTGGGGTTCGTCAATTGTGAAAATCACTCCGGGGACCCAAAACGGTGATTAATAGCCCATGTAACGGTGATTAATAGCCCATGAAACAGGCCAGAATCGGCCAAAACTGCGAGTGTTGATGACCGGCACATAAATGCACCCTGGGGTTCGTCAATGGTGGAAATCACTCCGGGGACCCAAAACGGTGATTAATAGCCCATGAAACAGGCCAGAATCGGCCAAAACTGCGAGTGTTGATGACCGGCACGTAAATGCACCCTGGGGTTCGTCAATCGTGGAAATCACTCCGGGGACCCAAAACGGTGATTAATAGCCCATGTAACGGTGATTAATAGCCCATGTAACGGTGATTAATAGCCCATGAAACAGGCCAGAATCGGCCAAAAGTGCGAGGACTGATGACCGTCACGTAAATGCACCCTGGGGTTCGTCAATTGTGAAAATCACTCTGGGGACCCAAAACGGTGATTAATAGCCCATGAAACAACCCAGAATCGGCCAAAACTGCGAGTGTTGATGACCGACACGTAAATGCACCCTGGGGTTCGTCAATGGTGGAAATCACTCCGGGGACCCAAAACGGTGATTAATAGCCCATGTAACGGTGATTAATAGCCCATGAAACAGGCCAGAATCGGCCAAAACTGCGAGTGTTGATGACCGGCACGTAAATGCACCCTGGGGTTCGTCAATGGTGGAAATCACTCCGGGGACCCAAAACGGTGATTAATAGCCCATGTAACGGTGATTAATAGCCCATGAAACAGGCCAGAATCGGCCAAAAGTGCGAGGACTGATGACCGTCACGTAAATGCACCCTGGGGTTCGTCAATTGTGAAAATCACTCCGGGGACCCAAAACGGTGATTAATAGCCCATGTAACGGTGATTAATAGCCCATGAAACAGGCCAGAATCGGCCAAAACTGCGAGTGTTGATGACCGGCACATAAATGCACCCTGGGGTTCGTCAATGGTGGAAATCACTCCGGGGACCCAAAACGGTGATTAATAGCCCATGAAACAGGCCAGAATCGGCCAAAACTGCGAGTGTTGATGACCGGCACATAAATGCACCCTGGGGTTCGTCAATGGTGGAAATCACTCCGGGGACCCAAAACGGTGATTAATAGCCCATGAAACAGGCCTGAATCGGCCAAAAGTGCGAGGACTGATGACCGGCACGTAAATGCAACCTGGGGTTCGTCAATCGTGGAAATCACTCCGGGGACCCAAAACGGTGATTAATAGCCCATGTAACGGTGATTAATAGCCCATGAAACAGGCCTGAATCGGCCAAAAGTGCGAGGACTGATGACCGGCACGTAAATGCACCCTGGGGTTCGTCAATGGTGGAAATCACTCCGGGGACCCAAAACGGTGATTAATAGCCCATGAAACAGGCCAGAATCGGCCAAAACTGCGAGTGTTGATGACCGGCACGTAAATGCAACCTGGGGTTCGTCAATCGTGGAAATCACTCCGGGGACCCAAAACGGTGATTAATAGCCCATGTAACGGTGATTAATAGCCCATGAAACAGGCCAGAATCGGCCAAAAGTGCGAGGACTGATGACCGTCACGTAAATGCACCCTGGGGTTCGTCAATTGTGGAAATCACTTCGGGGACCAAAAACGGTGATTAATAGCCCATGAAACAGCCCAGAATCGGCCAAAACTATGAGTGTTGATGACCGGCACGTAAATGCACCCTGGGGTTCGTCAATGGTGGAAATCACTCTGGGGACCCAAAACGGTGATTAATAGCCCATGTAACGGTGATTAATAGCCCATGAAATAGGCCAGAATCGGCCAAAATTGCGAGTGTTGATGACCGGCACATAAATGCACCCTGGGGTTCGTCAATGGTGGAAATCACTCCGGGGACCCAAAACGGTGATTAATAGCCCATGTAACGGTGATTAATAGCACATGAAACAGGCCAGAATCGGCCAAAAGTGCGAGGACTGATGACCGTTACGTAAATGCACCCTAGGGTTCGTCAATTGTGAAAATCACTCCGGGGACCCAAAACGGTGATTAATAGCCCATGAAACAACCCCGAATCGGCCAAAACTGTGAGTGTTGATGACCGGCACGTAAATGCACCCTGGGGTTCGTCAATGGTGGAAATCACTCCGGGGACCCAAAACGGTGATTAATAGCCCATGAAACAACCCCGAATCGGCCAAAACTGTGAGTGTTGATGACCGGCACGTAAATGCACCCTGGGGTTCGTCAATCGTGGAAATCACTCCGGGGACCCAAAACGGTGATTAATAGCCCATGTAACGGTGATTAATAGCCCATGTAACGGTGATTAATAGCCCATGAAACAGGCCAGAATCGGCCAAAAGTGCGAGGACTGATGACCGTCACGTAAATGCACCCTGGGGTTCGTCAATTGTGAAAATCACTCTGGGGACCCAAAACGGTGATTAATAGCCCATGAAACAACCCAGAATCGGCCAAAACTGCGAGTGTTGATGACCGACACGTAAATGCACCCTGGGGTTCGTCAATGGTGGAAATCACTCCGGGGACCCAAAACGGTGATTAATAGCCCATGTAACGGTGATTAATAGCCCATGAAACAGGCCAGAATCGGCCAAAACTGCGAGTGTTGATGACCGGCACGTAAATGCACCCTGGGGTTCGTCAATGGTGGAAATCACTCCGGGGACCCAAAACGGTGATTAATAGCCCATGTAACGGTGATTAATAGCCCATGAAACAGGCCAGAATCGGCCAAAAGTGCGAGGACTGATGACCGTCACGTAAATGCACCCTGGGGTTCGTCAATTGTGAAAATCACTCCGGGGACCCAAAACGGTGATTAATAGCCCATGTAACGGTGATTAATAGCCCATGAAACAGGCCAGAATCGGCCAAAACTGCGAGTGTTGATGACCGGCACATAAATGCACCCTGGGGTTCGTCAATGGTGGAAATCACTCCGGGGACCCAAAACGGTGATTAATAGCCCATGAAACAGGCCAGAATCGGCCAAAACTGCGAGTGTTGATGACCGGCACATAAATGCACCCTGGGGTTCGTCAATGGTGGAAATCACTCCGGGGACCCAAAACGGTGATTAATAGCCCATGAAACAGGCCTGAATCGGCCAAAAGTGCGAGGACTGATGACCGGCACGTAAATGCAACCTGGGGTTCGTCAATCGTGGAAATCACTCCGGGGACCCAAAACGGTGATTAATAGCCCATGTAACGGTGATTAATAGCCCATGAAACAGGCCTGAATCGGCCAAAAGTGCGAGGACTGATGACCGGCACGTAAATGCACCCTGGGGTTCGTCAATGGTGGAAATCACTCCGGGGACCCAAAACGGTGATTAATAGCCCATGAAACAGGCCAGAATCGGCCAAAACTGCGAGTGTTGATGACCGGCACGTAAATGCAACCTGGGGTTCGTCAATCGTGGAAATCACTCCGGGGACCCAAAACGGTGATTAATAGCCCATGTAACGGTGATTAATAGCCCATGAAACAGGCCAGAATCGGCCAAAAGTGCGAGGACTGATGACCGTCACGTAAATGCACCCTGGGGTTCGTCAATTGTGGAAATCACTTCGGGGACCAAAAACGGTGATTAATAGCCCATGAAACAGCCCAGAATCGGCCAAAACTATGAGTGTTGATGACCGGCACGTAAATGCACCCTGGGGTTCGTCAATGGTGGAAATCACTCTGGGGACCCAAAACGGTGATTAATAGCCCATGTAACGGTGATTAATAGCCCATGAAATAGGCCAGAATCGGCCAAAATTGCGAGTGTTGATGACCGGCACATAAATGCACCCTGGGGTTCGTCAATGGTGGAAATCACTCCGGGGACCCAAAACGGTGATTAATAGCCCATGTAACGGTGATTAATAGCACATGAAACAGGCCAGAATCGGCCAAAAGTGCGAGGACTGATGACCGTTACGTAAATGCACCCTAGGGTTCGTCAATTGTGAAAATCACTCCGGGGACCCAAAACGGTGATTAATAGCCCATGAAACAACCCCGAATCGGCCAAAACTGTGAGTGTTGATGACCGGCACGTAAATGCACCCTGGGGTTCGTCAATGGTGGAAATCACTCCGGGGACCCAAAACGGTGATTAATAGCCCATGAAACAACCCCGAATCGGCCAAAACTGTGAGTGTTGATGACCGGCACGTAAATGCACCCTGGGGTTCGTCAATCGTGGAAATCACTCCGGGGACCCAAAACGGTGATTAATAGCCCATGTAACGGTGATTAATAGCCCATGTAACGGTGATTAATAGCCCATGAAACAGGCCAGAATCGGCCAAAAGTGCGAGGACTGATGACCGTCACGTAAATGCACCCTGGGGTTCGTCAATTGTGAAAATCACTCTGGGGACCCAAAACGGTGATTAATAGCCCATGAAACAACCCAGAATCGGCCAAAACTGCGAGTGTTGATGACCGACACGTAAATGCACCCTGGGGTTCGTCAATGGTGGAAATCACTCCGGGGACCCAAAACGGTGATTAATAGCCCATGTAACGGTGATTAATAGCCCATGAAACAGGCCAGAATCGGCCAAAACTGCGAGTGTTGATGACCGGCACGTAAATGCACCCTGGGGTTCGTCAATGGTGGAAATCACTCCGGGGACCCAAAACGGTGATTAATAGCCCATGTAACGGTGATTAATAGCCCATGAAACAGGCCAGAATCGGCCAAAAGTGCGAGGACTGATGACCGTCACGTAAATGCACCCTGGGGTTCGTCAATTGTGAAAATCACTCCGGGGACCCAAAACGGTGATTAATAGCCCATGTAACGGTGATTAATAGCCCATGAAACAGGCCAGAATCGGCCAAAACTGCGAGTGTTGATGACCGGCACATATATGCACCCTGGGGTTCGTCAATGGTGGAAATCACTCCGGGGACCCAAAACGGTGATTAATAGCCCATGAAACAGGCCAGAATCGGCCAAAACTGCGAGTGTTGATGACCGGCACGTAAATGCACCCTGGGGTTCGTCAATCGTGGAAATCACTCCGGGGACCCAAAACGGTGATTAATAGCCCATGTAACGGTGATTAATAGCCCATGTAACGGTGATTAATAGCCCATGAAACAGGCCAGAATCGGCCAAAAGTGCGAGGACTGATGACCGTCACGTAAATGCACCCTGGGGTTCGTCAATTGTGAAAATCACTCTGGGGACCCAAAACGGTGATTAATAGCCCATGAAACAACCCAGAATCGGCCAAAACTGCGAGTGTTGATGACCGACACGTAAATGCACCCTGGGGTTCGTCAATGGTGGAAATCACTCCGGGGACCCAAAACGGTGATTAATAGCCCATGTAACGGTGATTAATAGCCCATGAAACAGGCCAGAATCGGCCAAAACTGCGAGTGTTGATGACCGGCACGTAAATGCACCCTGGGGTTCGTCAATGGTGGAAATCACTCCGGGGACCCAAAACGGTGATTAATAGCCCATGTAACGGTGATTAATAGCCCATGAAACAGGCCAGAATCGGCCAAAAGTGCGAGGACTGATGACCGTCACGTAAATGCACCCTGGGGTTCGTCAATTGTGAAAATCACTCAGGGGACCCAAAACGGTGATTAATAGCCCATGTAACGGTGATTAATAGCCCATGAAACAGGCCAGAATCGGCCAAAAGTGCGAGGACTGATGACCGTCACGTAAATGCACCCTGGGGTTCGTCAATTGTGAAAATCACTCCGGGGACCCAAAACGGTGATTAATAGCCCATGAAACAGGCCAGAATCGGCCAAAACTGCGAGTGTTGATGACCGGCACGTAAATGCACCCTGGGGTTCGTCAATCGTGGAAATCACTCCGGGGACCCAAAACGGTGATTAATAGCCCATGTAACGGTGATTAATAGCCCATGAAACAGGCCAGAATCGGCCAAAAGTGCGAGGACTGATGACCGTCACGTAAATGCACCCTGGGGTTCGTCAATTGTGAAAATCACTCCGGGGACCCAAAACGGTGATTAATAGCCCATGAAACAGGCCAGAATCGGCCAAAACTGCGAGTGTTGATGACCGGCACGTAAATGCACCCTGGGGTTCGTCAATCGTGGAAATCACTCCGGGGACCCAAAACGGTGATTAATAGCCCATGTAACGGTGATTAATAGCCCATGAAACAGGCCAGAATCGGCCAAAAGTGCGAGGACTGATGACCGTCACGTAAATGCACCCTGGGGTTCGTCAATTGTGAAAATCACTCCGGGGACCCAAAACGGTGATTAATAGCCCATGAAACAACCCAGAATCGGCCAAAACTGCGAGTGTTGATGACCGACACGTAAATGCACCCTGGGGTTCGTCAATGGTGGAAATCACTCCGGGGACCCAAAACGGTGATTAATAGCCCATGAAACAGGCCTGAATCGGCCAAAAGTGCGAGGACTGATGACCGGCACGTAAATGCACCCTGGGGTTCGTCAATGGTGGAAATCACTCCGGGGACCCAAAACGGTGATTAATAGCCCATGAAACAGGCCAGAATCGGCCAAAACTGCGAGTGTTGATGACCGGCACGTAAATGCACCCTGGGGTTCGTCAATCGTGGAAATCACTCCGGGGACCCAAAACGGTGATTAATAGCCCATGTAACGGTGATTAATAGCCCATGAAACAGGCCAGAATCGGCCAAAAGTGCGAGGACTGATGACCGTCACGTAAATGCACCCTGGGGTTCGTCAATTGTGAAAATCACTCCGGGGACCCAAAACGGTGATTAATAGCCCATGAAACAACCCAGAATCGGCCAAAACTGCGAGTGTTGATGACCGACACGTAAATGCACCCTGGGGTTCGTCAATGGTGGAAATCACTCCGGGGACCCAAAACGGTGATTAATAGCCCATGAAACAGGCCTGAATCGGCCAAAAGTGCGAGGACTGATGACCGGCACGTAAATGCACCCTGGGGTTCGTCAATGGTGGAAATCACTCCGAGGACCCAAAACGGTGATTAATAGCCCATGAAACAGGCCAGAATCGGCCAAAACTGCGAGTGTTGATGACCGGCACGTAAATGCACCCTGGGGTTCGTCAATCGTGGAAATCACTCCGGGGACCCAAAACGGTGATTAATAGCCCATGTAACGGTGATTAATAGCCCATGAAACAGGCCAGAATCGGCCAAAAGTGCGAGGACTGATGACCGTCACGTAAATGCACCCTGGGGTTCGTCAATTGTGAAAATCACTCCGGGGACCCAAAACGGTGATTAATAGCCCATGAAACAACCCAGAATCGGCCAAAACTGCGAGTGTTGATGACCGACACGTAAATGCACCCTGGGGTTCGTCAATGGTGGAAATCACTCCGGGGACCCAAAACGGTGATTAATAGCCCATGTAACGGTGATTAATAGCCCATGAAACAGGCCAGAATCGGCCAAAAGTGCGAGGACTGATGACCGTCACGTAAATGCACCCTGGGGTTCGTCAATTGTGAAAATCACTCCGGGGACCCAAAACGGTGATTAATAGCCCATGTAACGGTGATTAATAGCCCATGAAACAGGCCAGAATCGGCCAAAATTGCGAGTGTTGATGACCGGCATGTAAATGCACCCTGGGTTCGTCAATGGTGGAAATCACTCCGGGGATCCAAAACGGTGATTAATAGCCCATGAAACAACCCAGAATCTGCCAAAACTGCGAGTGTTGATGACCAGCACATAAATGCACCCTGGGGTTCGTCAATGGTGGAAATTACTCCGGGGACCCAAAACGGTGATTAATAGCCCATGAAACAGGCCAGAATCGGCCAAAACTGCGAGTGTTGATGACCGGCACATAAATGCACCCTGGGGTTCGTCAATGGTGGAAATCACTCCGGGGACCCAAAACGGTGATTAATAGCCCATGTAACGGTGATTAATAGCCCATGAAACAGGCCAGAATCGGCCAAAAGTGCGAGGACTGATGACCGTTACGTAAATGCACCCTAGGGTTCGTCAATTGTGAAAATCACTCCGGGGACCCAAAACGGTGATTAATAGCCCATGAAACAACCCCGAATCGGCCAAAACTGTGAGTGTTGATGACCGACACGTAAATGCACCCTGGGGTTCGTCAATGGTGGAAATCACTCCGGGGACCCAAAACGGTGATTAATAGCCCATGAAACAGGCCTGAATCGGCCAAAAGTGCGAGGACTGATGACCGGCACGTAAATGCACCCTGGGGTTTGTCAATGGTGGAAATCACTCCTGGGACCCAAAACTGTGATTAATAGCCCATGAAACAGGCCAGAATAGGCCAAAACTGCGAGTGTTGATGACCGGCACGTAAATGCAACCTGGGGTTCGTCAATCGTGGAAATCACTCCGGGGACCCAAAACGGTGATTAATAGCCCATGTAACGGTGATTAATAGCCCATGAAACAGGCCAGAATCGGCCAAAAGTGCGAGGACTGATGACCGTCACGTAAATGCACCCTGGGGTTCGTCAATTGTGGAAATCACTTCGGGGACCAAAAACGGTGATTAATAGCCCATGAAACAGCCCAGAATCGGCCAAAACTATGAGTGTTGATGACCGGCACGTAAATGCACCCTGGGGTTCGTCAATGGTGGAAATCACTCCGGGGACCCAAAACGGTGATTAATAGCCCATGAAATAGGCCAGAATCGGCCAAAATTGCGAGTGTTGATGACCGGCACATAAATGCACCCTGGGGTTCGCCAATGGTGGAAATCACTCCGGGGACCCAAAACGGTGATTAATAGCCCATGTAACGGTGATTAATAGCACATGAAACAGGCCAGAATCGGCCAAAAGTGCGAGGACTGATGACCGTTACGTAAATGCACCCTAGGGTTCGTCAATTGTGAAAATCACTCCGGGGACCCAAAACGGTGATTAATAGCCCATGAAACAACCCCGAATCGGCCAAAACTGTGAGTGTTGATGACCGGCACGTAAATGCACCCTAGGGTTCGTCAATGGTGGAAATCACTCCGGGGACCCAAAACGGTGATTAATAGCACATGAAACAGGCCTGAATCGGCCAAAAGTGCGAGGACTGATGACCGGCACGTAAATGCACCCTGGGGTTCGTCAATGGTGGAAATCACTCCGGGGACCCAAAACGGTGATTAATAGCCCATGAAACAGGCCAGAATCGGCCAAAACTGCGAGTGTTGATGACCGGCACGTAAATGCACCCTGGGGTTCGTCAATCGTGGAAATGACTCCGGGGACCCAAAACGGTGATTAATAGCCCATGTAACGGTGATTAATAGCCCATGTAACGGTGATTAATAGCCCATGAAACAGGCCAGAATCGGCCAAAAGTGCGAGGACTGATGACCGTCACGTAAATGCACCCTGGGGTTCGTCAATTGTGAAAATCACTCCGGGGACCCAAAACGGTGATTAATAGCCCATGAAACAACCCAGAATCGGCCAAAACTGCGAGTGTTGATGACCGACACGTAAATGCACCCTGGGGTTCGTCAATGGTGGAAATCACTCCGGGGACCCAAAACGGTGATTAATAGCCCATGTAACCGTGATTAATAGCCCATGAAACAGGCCAGAATCGGCCAAAACTGCGAGTGTTGATGACCGGCATGTAAATGCACCCTGGGTTCATCAATGGTGGAAATCACTCCGGGGATCCAAAACGGTGATTAATAGCCCATGTAACTATGATTAATAACCCATGAAACAGGCCAGAATCGGCCAAAATTGCGAGTGTTGATGACCGGCACGTAAATGCACCCTGGGGTTCGTCAATGGTGGAAATCACTCGGGGGACCCAAAACGGTGATTAATAGCCCATGTAACGGTGATTAATAGCCCATGAAACAGGCCAGAATCGGCCAAAACTGCGAGTGTTGATGACCGGCACGTAAATGCACCCTGGGGTTCGTCAATGGTGGAAATCACTCCAGGGACCGAAAACGGTGATTAATAGCCCATGTAACGGTGATTAATAGCCCATGAAACAGGCCAGAATCGGCCAAAAGTGCGAGGACTGATGACCGTTACGTAAATGCACCCTAGGGTTCGTCAATTGTGAAAATCACTTCGAAGACCCAAAACGGTGATTAATAGCCCATGAAACAACCCAGAATCTGCCAAAACTGCGAGTGTTGATGGCCAGCACGTAAATGCACCCTGGGGTTCGTCAATGGTGGAAGTCACTCCGGGGACCCAAAACGGTGATTAATAGCCCATGAAACAGGCCAGAATCGGCCAAAACTGCGAGTGTTGATGACCGGCACGTAAATGCACCCTGGGGTTCGTCAATGGTGGAAATCACTCCGGGGACCCAAAACGGTGATTAATAGCCCATGTAACGGTGATTAATAGCCCATGAAACAGGCCAGAATCGGCCAAAAGTGCGAGGACTGATGACCGTTACGTAAATGCACCCTAGGGTTCGTCAATTGTGAAAATCACTCCGGGGACCCAAAACGGTGATTAATAGCCCATGAAACAACCCCGAATCGGCCAAAACTGTGAGTGTTGATGACCGACACGTAAATGCACCCTGGCGTTCGTCAATGGTGGAAATCACTCCGGGGACCCAAAACGGTGATTAATAGCCCATGAAACAGGCCTGAATCGGCCAAAAGTGCGAGGAGTGATGACCGGCACGTAAATGCACCCTGGGGTTTGTCAATGGTGGAAATCACTCCTGGGACCCAAAACGGTGATTAATAGCCCATGAAACAACCCAGAATCTGCCAAAACTGCGAGTGTTGATGACCAGCACATAAATGCACCCTGGGGTTCGTCAATGGTGGAAATCACTCCGGGGACCCAAAACGGTGATTAATAGCCCATGAAACAGGCCAGAATCGGCCAAAACTGCGAGTGTTGATGACCGGCACATAAATGCACCCTGGGGTTCGTCAATGGTGGAAATCACTCCGGGGACCCAAAACGGTGATTAATAGCCCATGTAACGGTGATTAATAGCCCATGAAACAGGCCAGAATCGGCCAAAAGTGCGAGGACTGATGACCGTTACGTAAATGCACCCTAGGGTTCGTCAATTGTGAAAATCACTCCGGGGACCCAAAACGGTGATTAATAGCCCATGAAACAACCCCGAATCGGCCAAAACTGTGAGTGTTGATGACCGACACGTAAATGCACCCTGGGGTTCGTCAATGGTGGAAATCACTCCGGGGACCCAAAACGGTGATTAATAGCCCATGAAACAGGCCTGAATCGGCCAAAAGTGCGAGGACTGATGACCGGCACGTAAATGCACCCTGGGGTTTGTCAATGGTGGAAATCACTCCTGGGACCCAAAACGGTGATTAATAGCCCATGAAACAGGCCAGAATAGGCCAAAACTGCGAGTGTTGATGACCGGCACGTAAATGCAACCTGGGGTTCGTCAATCGTGGAAATCACTCCGGGGACCCAAAACGGTGATTAATAGCCCATGTAACGGTGATTAATAGCCCATGAAACAGGCCAGAATCGGCCAAAAGTGCGAGGACTGATGACCGTCACGTAAATGCACCCTGGGGTTCGTCAATTGTGGAAATCACTTCGGGGACCAAAAACGGTGATTAATAGCCCATGAAACAGCCCAGAATCGGCCAAAACTATGAGTGTTGATGACCGGCACGTAAATGCACCCTGGGGTTCGTCAATGGTGGAAATCACTCCGGGGACCCAAAACGGTGATTAATAGCCCATGTAACGGTGATTAATAGCCCATGAAATAGGCCAGAATCGGCCAAAATTGCGAGTGTTGATGACCGGCACATAAATGCACCCTGGGGTTCGTCAATGGTGGAAATCACTCCGGGGACCCAAAACGGTGATTAATAGCCCATGTAACGGTGATTAATAGCACATGAAACAGGCCAGAATCGGCCAAAAGTGCGAGGACTGATGACCGTTACGTAAATGCACCCTAGGGTTCGTCAATTGTGAAAATCACTCCGGGGACCCAAAACGGTGATTAATAGCCCATGAAACAACCCCGAATCGGCCAAAACTGTGAGTGTTGATGACCGGCACGTAAATGCACCCTGGGGTTCGTCAATGGTGGAAATCACTCCGGGGACCCAAAACGGTGATTAATAGCCCATGAAACAGGCCTGAATCGGCCAAAAGTGCGAGGACTGATGACCGGCACGTAAATGCAACCTGGGGTTCGTCAATCGTGGAAATCACTCCGGGGACCCAAAACGGTGATTAATAGCCCATGTAACGGTGATTAATAGCCCATGAAACAGGCCAGAATCGGCCAAAACTGCGAGTGTTGATGACCGGCACGTAAATGCAACCTGGGGTTCGTCAATCGTGGAAATCACTCCGGGGACCCAAAACGGTGATTAATAGCCCATGTAACGGTGATTAATAGCCCATGAAACAGGCCAGAATCGGCCAAAAGTGCGAGGACTGATGACCGTCACGTAAATGCACCCTGGGGTTCGTCAATTGTGGAAATCACTTCGGGGACCAAAAACGGTGATTAATAGCCCATGAAACAGCCCAGAATCGGCCAAAACTATGAGTGTTGATGACCGGCACGTAAATGCACCCTGGGGTTCGTCAATGGTGGAAATCACTCTGGGGACCCAAAACGGTGATTAATAGCCCATGTAACGGTGATTAATAGCCCATGAAATAGGCCAGAATCGGCCAAAATTGCGAGTGTTGATGACCGGCACATAAATGCACCCTGGGGTTCGTCAATGGTGGAAATCACTCCGGGGACCCAAAACGGTGATTAATAGCCCATGTAACGGTGATTAATAGCACGTGAAACAGGCCAGAATCGGCCAAAAGTGCGAGGACTGATGACCGTTACGTAAATGCACCCTAGGGTTCGTCAATTGTGAAAATCACTCCGGGGACCCAAAACGGTGATTAATAGCCCATGAAACAACCCCGAATCGGCCAAAACTGTGAGTGTTGATGACCGGCACGTAAATGCACCCTGGGGTTCGTCAATGGTGGAAATCACTCCGGGGACCCAAAACGGTGATTAATAGCCCATGAAACAGGCCTGAATCGGCCAAAAGTGCGAGGACTGATGACCGGCACGTAAATGCACCCTGGGGTTCGTCAATGGTGGAAATCACTCCGGGGACCCAAAACGGTGATTAATAGCCCATGAAACAGGCCAGAATCGGCCAAAACTGCGAGTGTTGATGACCGGCACGTAAATGCACCCAGGGGTTCGTCAATCGTGGAAATCACTCCGGGGACCCAAAACGGTGATTAATAGCCCATGTAACGGTGATTAATAGCCCATGAAACTGGCCAGAATCGGCCAAAAGTGCGAGGACTGATGACCGTCACGTAAATGCACCCTGGGGTTCGTCAATTGTGAAAATCACTCCGGGGACCCAAAACGGTGATTAATAGCCCATGAAACAACCCAGAATCGGCCAAAACTGCGAGTGTTGATGACCGACACGTAAATGCACCCTGGGGTTCGTCAATGGTGGAAATCACTCCGGGGACCCAAAACGGTGATTAATAGCCCATGTAACGGTGATTAATAGCCCATGAAACAGGCCAGAATCGGCCAAAACTGCGAGTGTTGATGACCGGCACGTAAATGCACCCTGGGGTTCGTCAATCGTGGAAATCACTCCGGGGACCCAAAACGGTGATTAATAGCCCATGTAACGGTGATTAATAGCCCATGTAACGGTGATTAATAGCCCATGAAACAGGCCAGAATCGGCCAAAAGTGCGAGGACTGATGACCGTCACGTAAATGCACCCTGGGGTTCGTCAATTGTGAAAATCACTCTGGGGACCCAAAACGGTGATTAATAGCCCATGAAACAACCCAGAATCGGCCAAAACTGCGAGTGTTGATGACCGACACGTAAATGCACCCTGGGGTTCGTCAATGGTGGAAATCACTCCGGGGACCCAAAACGGTGATTAATAGCCCATGTAACGGTGATTAATAGCCCATGAAACAGGCCAGAATCGGCCAAAACTGCGAGTGTTGATGGCCGGCACGTAAATGCACCCTGGGGTTCGTCAATGGTGGAAATCACTCCGGGGACCCAAAACGGTGATTAATAGCCCATGTAACGGTGATTAATAGCCCATGAAACAGGCCAGAATCGGCCAAAAGTGCGAGGACTGATGACCGTCACGTAAATGCACCCTGGGGTTCGTCAATTGTGAAAATCACTCCGGGGACCCAAAACGGTGATTAATAGCCCATGTAACGGTGATTAATAGCCCATGAAACAGGCCAGAATCGGCCAAAAGTGCGAGGACTGATGACCGTCACGTAAATGCACCCTGGGGTTCGTCAATTGTGAAAATCACTCCGGGGACCCAAAACGGTGATTAATAGCCCATGAAACAACCCAGAATCGGCCAAAACTGCGAGTGTTGATGACCGACACGTAAATGCACCCTGGGGTTCGTCAATGGTGGAAATCACTCCGGGGACCCAAAACGGTGATTAATAGCCCATGAAACAGGCCAGAATCGGCCAAAACTGCGAGTGTTGATGACCGGCACGTAAATGCACCCTGGGGTTCGTCAATCGTGGAAATCACTCCGGGGACCCAAAACGGTGATTAATAGCCCATGTAACGGTGATTAATAGCCCATGTAACGGTGATTAATAGCCCATGAAACAGGCCAGAATCGGCCAAAAGTGCGAGGACTGATGACCGTCACGTAAATGCACCCTGGGGTTCGTCAATTGTGAAAATCACTCTGGGGACCCAAAACGGTGATTAATAGCCCATGAAACAACCCAGAATCGGCCAAAACTGCGAGTGTTGATGACCGACACGTAAATGCACCCTGGGGTTCGTCAATGGTGGAAATCACTCCGGGGACCCAAAACGGTGATTAATAGCCCATGTAACGGTGATTAATAGCCCATGAAACAGGCCAGAATCGGCCAAAACTGCGAGTGTTGATGGCCGGCACGTAAATGCACCCTGGGGTTCGTCAATGGTGGAAATCACTCCGGGGACCCAAAACGGTGATTAATAGCCCATGTAACGGTGATTAATAGCCCATGAAACAGGCCAGAATCGGCCAAAAGTGCGAGGACTGATGACCGTCACGTAAATGCACCCTGGGGTTCGTCAATTGTGAAAATCACTCCGGGGACCCAAAACGGTGATTAATAGCCCATGTAACGGTGATTAATAGCCCATGAAACAGGCCAGAATCGGCCAAAAGTGCGAGGACTGATGACCGTCACGTAAATGCACCCTGGGGTTCGTCAATTGTGAAAATCACTCCGGGGACCCAAAACGGTGATTAATAGCCCATGAAACAACCCAGAATCGGCCAAAACTGCGAGTGTTGATGACCGACACGTAAATGCACCCTGGGGTTCGTCAATGGTGGAAATCACTCCGGGGACCCAAAACGGTGATTAATAGCCCATGAAACAGGCCAGAATCGGCCAAAACTGCGAGTGTTGATGACCGGCACGTAAATGCACCCTGGGGTTCGTCAATCGTGGAAATCACTCCGGGGACCCAAAACGGTGATTAATAGCCCATGTAACGGTGATTAATAGCCCATGTAACGGTGATTAATAGCCCATGAAACAGGCCAGAATCGGCCAAAAGTGCGAGGACTGATGACCGTCACGTAAATGCACCCTGGGGTTCGTCAATTGTGAAAATCACTCTGGGGACCCAAAACGGTGATTAATAGCCCATGAAACAACCCAGAATCGGCCAAAACTGCGAGTGTTGATGACCGACACGTAAATGCACCCTGGGGTTCGTCAATGGTGGAAATCACTCCGGGGACCCAAAACGGTGATTAATAGCCCATGTAACGGTGATTAATAGCCCATGAAACAGGCCAGAATCGGCCAAAACTGCGAGTGTTGATGACCGGCACGTAAATGCACCCTGGGGTTCGTCAATGGTGGAAATCACTCCGGGGACCCAAAACGGTGATTAATAGCCCATGTAACGGTGATTAATAGCCCATGAAACAGGCCAGAATCGGCCAAAAGTGCGAGGACTGATGACCGTCACGTAAATGCACCCTGGGGTTCGTCAATTGTGAAAATCACTCCGGGGACCCAAAACGGTGATTAATAGCCCATGTAACGGTGATTAATAGCCCATGAAACAGGCCAGAATCGGCCAAAATTGCGAGTGTTGATGACCGGCATGTAAATGCACCCTGGGTTCGTCAATGGTGGAAATCACTCCGGGGATCCAAAACGGTGATTAATAGCCCATGAAACAACCCAGAATCGGCCAAAATTGCGAGTGTTGATGACCGGCACATAAATGCACCCTGGGGTTCGTCAATGGTGGAAATCACTCCGGGGACCCAAAACGGTGATTAATAGCCCATGAAACAGGCCAGAATCGGCCAAAACTGCGAGTGTTGATGACCGGCACGTAAATGCACCCTGGGGTTCGTCAATCGTGGAAATCACTCCGGGGACCCAAAACGGTGATTAATAGCCCATGTAACGGTGATTAATAGCCCATGAAACAGGCCAGAATCGGCCAAAAGTGCGAGGACTGATGACCGTCACGTAAATGCACCCTGGGGTTCGTCAATTGTGAAAATCACTCCGGGGACCCAAAACGGTGATTAATAGCCCATGAAACAACCCAGAATCGGCCAAAACTGCGAGTGTTGATGACCGACACGTAAATGCACCCTGGGGTTCGTCAATGGTGGAAATCACTCCGGGGACCCAAAACGGTGATTAATAGCCCATGTAACGGTGATTAATAGCCCATGAAACAGGCCAGAATCGGCCAAAAGTGCGAGGACTGATGACCGTCACGTAAATGCACCCTGGGGTTCGTCAATTGTGAAAATCACTCCGGGGACCCAAAACGGTGATTAATAGCCCATGTAACGGTGATTAATAGCCCATGAAACAGGCCAGAATCGGCCAAAATTGCGAGTGTTGATGACCGGCATGTAAATGCACCCTGGGTTCGTCAATGGTGGAAATCACTCCGGGGATCCAAAACGGTGATTAATAGCCCATGAAACAACCCAGAATCTGCCAAAACTGCGAGTGTTGATGACCAGCACATAAATGCACCCTGGGGTTCGTCAATGGTGGAAATTACTCCGGGGACCCAAAACGGTGATTAATAGCCCATGAAACAGGCCAGAATCGGCCAAAACTGCGAGTGTTGATGACCGGCACATAAATGCACCCTGGGGTTCGTCAATGGTGGAAATCACTCCGGGGACCCAAAACGGTGATTAATAGCCCATGTAACGGTGATTAATAGCCCATGAAACAGGCCAGAATCGGCCAAAAGTGCGAGGACTGATGACCGTTACGTAAATGCACCCTAGGGTTCGTCAATTGTGAAAATCACTCCGGGGACCCAAAACGGTGATTAATAGCCCATGAAACAACCCCGAATCGGCCAAAACTGTGAGTGTTGATGACCGACACGTAAATGCACCCTGGGGTTCGTCAATGGTGGAAATCACTCCGGGGACCCAAAACGGTGATTAATAGCCCATGAAACAGGCCTGAATCGGCCAAAAGTGCGAGGACTGATGACCGGCACGTAAATGCACCCTGGGGTTTGTCAATGGTGGAAATCACTCCTGGGACCCAAAACGGTGATTAATAGCCCATGAAACAGGCCAGAATAGGCCAAAACTGCGAGTGTTGATGACCGGCACGTAAATGCAACCTGGGGTTCGTCAATCGTGGAAATCACTCCGGGGACCCAAAACGGTGATTAATAGCCCATGTAACGGTGATTAATAGCCCATGAAACAGGCCAGAATCGGCCAAAAGTGCGAGGACTGATGACCGTCACGTAAATGCACCCTGGGGTTCGTCAATTGTGGAAATCACTTCGGGGACCAAAAACGGTGATTAATAGCCCATGAAACAGCCCAGAATCGGCCAAAACTATGAGTGTTGATGACCGGCACGTAAATGCACCCTGGGGTTCGTCAATGGTGGAAATCACTCCGGGGACCCAAAACGGTGATTAATAGCCCATGAAATAGGCCAGAATCGGCCAAAATTGCGAGTGTTGATGACCGGCACATAAATGCACCCTGGGGTTCGCCAATGGTGGAAATCACTCCGGGGACCCAAAACGGTGATTAATAGCCCATGTAACGGTGATTAATAGCACATGAAACAGGCCAGAATCGGCCAAAAGTGCGAGGACTGATGACCGTTACGTAAATGCACCCTAGGGTTCGTCAATTGTGAAAATCACTCCGGGGACCCAAAACGGTGATTAATAGCCCATGAAACAACCCCGAATCGGCCAAAACTGTGAGTGTTGATGACCGGCACGTAAATGCACCCTGGGGTTCGTCAATGGTGGAAATCACTCCGGGGACCCAAAACGGTGATTAATAGCCCATGAAACAGGCCTGAATCGGCCAATAGTGCGAGGACTGATGACCGGCACGTAAATGCACCCTGGGGTTCGTCAATGGTGGAAATCACTCCGGGGACCCAAAACGGTGATTAATAGCCCATGAAACAGGCCAGAATCGGCCAAAACTGCGAGTGTTGATGACCGGCACGTAAATGCACCCAGGGGTTCGTCAATCGTGGAAATCACTCCGGGGACCCAAAACGGTGATTAATAGCCCATGTAACGGTGATTAATAGCCCATGAAACTGGCCAGAATCGGCCAAAAGTGCGAGGACTGATGACCGTCACGTAAATGCACCCTGGGGTTCGTCAATTGTGAAAATCACTCCGGGGACCCAAAACGGTGATTAATAGCCCATGAAACAACCCAGAATCGGCCAAAACTGCGAGTGTTGATGACCGACACGTAAATGCACCCTGGGGTTCGTCAATGGTGGAAATCACTCCGGGGACCCAAAACGGTGATTAATAGCCCATGTAACGGTGATTAATAGCCCATGAAACAGGCCAGAATCGGCCAAAACTGCGAGTGTTGATGACCGGCACGTAAATGCACCCTGGGGTTCGTCAATCGTGGAAATCACTCCGGGGACCCAAAACGGTGATTAATAGCCCATGTAACGGTGATTAATAGCCCATGTAACGGTGATTAATAGCCCATGAAACAGGCCAGAATCGGCCAAAAGTGCGAGGACTGATGACCGTCACGTAAATGCACCCTGGGGTTCGTCAATTGTGAAAATCACTCTGGGGACCCAAAACGGTGATTAATAGCCCATGAAACAACCCAGAATCGGCCAAAACTGCGAGTGTTGATGACCGACACGTAAATGCACCCTGGGGTTCGTCAATGGTGGAAATCACTCCGGGGACCCAAAACGGTGATTAATAGCCCATGTAACGGTGATTAATAGCCCATGAAACAGGCCAGAATCGGCCAAAACTGCGAGTGTTGATGGCCGGCACGTAAATGCACCCTGGGGTTCGTCAATGGTGGAAATCACTCCGGGGACCCAAAACGGTGATTAATAGCCCATGTAACGGTGATTAATAGCCCATGAAACAGGCCAGAATCGGCCAAAAGTGCGAGGACTGATGACCGTCACGTAAATGCACCCTGGGGTTCGTCAATTGTGAAAATCACTCCGGGGACCCAAAACGGTGATTAATAGCCCATGTAACGGTGATTAATAGCCCATGAAACAGGCCAGAATCGGCCAAAACTGCGAGTGTTGATGACCGGCACATAAATGCACCCTGGGGTTCGTCAATGGTGGAAATCACTCCGGGGACCCAAAACGGTGATTAATAGCCCATGAAACAGGCCAGAATCGGCCAAAACTGCGAGTGTTGATGACCGGCACGTAAATGCACCCTGGGGTTCGTCAATCGTGGAAATCACTCCGGGGACCCAAAACGGTGATTAATAGCCCATGTAACGGTGATTAATAGCCCATGTAACGGTGATTAATAGCCCATGAAACAGGCCAGAATCGGCCAAAAGTGCGAGGACTGATGACCGTCACGTAAATGCACCCTGGGGTTCGTCAATTGTGAAAATCACTCTGGGGACCCAAAACGGTGATTAATAGCCCATGAAACAACCCAGAATCGGCCAAAACTGCGAGTGTTGATGACCGACACGTAAATGCACCCTGGGGTTCGTCAATGGTGGAAATCACTCCGGGGACCCAAAACGGTGATTAATAGCCCATGTAACGGTGATTAATAGCCCATGAAACAGGCCAGAATCGGCCAAAACTGCGAGTGTTGATGACCGGCACGTAAATGCACCCTGGGGTTCGTCAATGGTGGAAATCACTCCGGGGACCCAAAACGGTGATTAATAGCCCATGTAACGGTGATTAATAGCCCATGAAACAGGCCAGAATCGGCCAAAAGTGCGAGGACTGATGACCGACACGTAAATGCACCCTGGGGTTCGTCAATGGTGGAAATCACTCCGGGGACCCAAAACGGTGATTAATAGCCCATGAAACAGGCCAGAATCGGCCAAAACTGCGAGTGTTGATGACCGGCACGTAAATGCACCCTGGGGTTCGTCAATCGTGGAAATCACTCCGGGGACCCAAAACGGTGATTAATAGCCCATGTAACGGTGATTAATAGCCCATGTAACGGTGATTAATAGCCCATGAAACAGGCCAGAATCGGCCAAAAGTGCGAGGACTGATGACCGTCACGTAAATGCACCCTGGGGTTCGTCAATTGTGAAAATCACTCTGGGGACCCAAAACGGTGATTAATAGCCCATGAAACAACCCAGAATCGGCCAAAACTGCGAGTGTTGATGACCGACACGTAAATGCACCCTGGGGTTCGTCAATGGTGGAAATCACTCCGGGGACCCAAAACGGTGATTAATAGCCCATGTAACGGTGATTAATAGCCCATGAAACAGGCCAGAATCGGCCAAAACTGCGAGTGTTGATGACCGGCACGTAAATGCACCCTGGGGTTCGTCAATGGTGGAAATCACTCCGGGGACCCAAAACGGTGATTAATAGCCCATGTAACGGTGATTAATAGCCCATGAAACAGGCCAGAATCGGCCAAAAGTGCGAGGACTGATGACCGTCACGTAAATGCACCCTGGGGTTCGTCAATTGTGAAAATCACTCCGGGGACCCAAAACGGTGATTAATAGCCCATGTAACGGTGATTAATAGCCCATGAAACAGGCCAGAATCGGCCAAAACTGCGAGTGTTGATGACCGGCACATAAATGCACCCTGGGGTTCGTCAATGGTGGAAATCACTCCGGGGACCCAAAACGGTGATTAATAGCCCATGAAACAGGCCAGAATCGGCCAAAACTGCGAGTGTTGATGACCGGCACGTAAATGCACCCTGGGGTTCGTCAATCGTGGAAATCACTCCGGGGACCCAAAACGGTGATTAATAGCCCATGTAACGGTGATTAATAGCCCATGTAACGGTGATTAATAGCCCATGAAACAGGCCAGAATCGGCCAAAAGTGCGAGGACTGATGACCGTCACGTAAATGCACCCTGGGGTTCGTCAATTGTGAAAATCACTCTGGGGACCCAAAACGGTGATTAATAGCCCATGAAACAACCCAGAATCGGCCAAAACTGCGAGTGTTGATGACCGACACGTAAATGCACCCTGGGGTTCGTCAATGGTGGAAATCACTCCGGGGACCCAAAACGATGATTAATAGCCCATGTAACGGTGATTAATAGCCCATGAAACAGGCCAGAATCGGCCAAAACTGCGAGTGTTGATGACCGGCACGTAAATGCACCCTGGGGTTCGTCAATGGTGGAAATCACTCCAGGGACCGAAAACGGTGATTAATAGCCCATGTAACGGTGATTAATAGCCCATGAAACAGGCCAGAATCGGCCAAAAGTGCGAGGACTGATGACCGTCACGTAAATGCACCCTGGGGTTCGTCAATTGTGAAAATCACTCTGGGGACCCAAAACGGTGATTAATAGCCCATGAAACAACCCAGAATCGGCCAAAACTGCGAGTGTTGATGACCGACACGTAAATGCACCCTGGGGTTCGTCAATGGTGGAAATCACTCCGGGGACCCAAAACGGTGATTAATAGCCCATGTAACGGTGATTAATAGCCCATGAAACAGGCCAGAATCGGCCAAAACTGCGAGTGTTGATGACCGGCACGTAAATGCACCCTGGGGTTCGTCAATGGTGGAAATCACTCCGGGGACCCAAAACGGTGATTAATAGCCCATGTAACGGTGATTAATAGCCCATGAAACAGGCCAGAATCGGCCAAAAGTGCGAGGACTGATGACCGTCACGTAAATGCACCCTGGGGTTCGTCAATTGTGAAAATCACTCCGGGGACCCAAAACGGTGATTAATAGCCCATGTAACGGTGATTAATAGCCCATGAAACAGGCCAGAATCGGCCAAAACTGCGAGTGTTGATGACCGGCACATAAATGCACCCTGGGGTTCGTCAATGGTGGAAATCACTCCGGGGACCCAAAACGGTGATTAATAGCCCATGAAACAGGCCAGAATCGGCCAAAACTGCGAGTGTTGATGACCGGCACGTAAATGCACCCTGGGGTTCGTCAATCGTGGAAATCACTCCGGGGACCCAAAACGGTGATTAATAGCCCATGTAACGGTGATTAATAGCCCATGTAACGGTGATTAATAGCCCATGAAACAGGCCAGAATCGGCCAAAAGTGCGAGGACTGATGACCGTCACGTAAATGCACCCTGGGGTTCGTCAATTGTGAAAATCACTCCGGGGACCCAAAACGGTGATTAATAGCCCATGTAACGGTGATTAATAGCCCATGAAACAGGCCAGAATCGGCCAAAACTGCGAGTGTTGATGACCGGCACATAAATGCACCCTGGGGTTCGTCAATGGTGGAAATCACTCCGGGGACCCAAAACGGTGATTAATAGCCCATGAAACAGGCCAGAATCGGCCAAAACTGCGAGTGTTGATGACCGGCACGTAAATGCACCCTGGGGTTCGTCAATCGTGGAAATCACTCCGGGGACCCAAAACGGTGATTAATAGCCCATGTAACGGTGATTAATAGCCCATGTAACGGTGATTAATAGCCCATGAAACAGGCCAGAATCGGCCAAAAGTGCGAGGACTGATGACCGTCACGTAAATGCACCCTGGGGTTCGTCAATTGTGAAAATCACTCTGGGGACCCAAAACGGTGATTAATAGCCCATGAAACAACCCAGAATCGGCCAAAACTGCGAGTGTTGATGACCGACACGTAAATGCACCCTGGGGTTCGTCAATGGTGGAAATCACTCCGGGGACCCAAAACGGTGATTAATAGCCCATGTAACGGTGATTAATAGCCCATGAAACAGGCCAGAATCGGCCAAAACTGCGAGTGTTGATGACCGGCACGTAAATGCACCCTGGGGTTCGTCAATGGTGGAAATCACTCCGGGGACCCAAAACGGTGATTAATAGCCCATGTAACGGTGATTAATAGCCCATGAAACAGGCCAGAATCGGCCAAAAGTGCGAGGACTGATGACCGACACGTAAATGCACCCTGGGGTTCGTCAATGGTGGAAATCACTCCGGGGACCCAAAACGGTGATTAATAGCCCATGAAACAGGCCAGAATCGGCCAAAACTGCGAGTGTTGATGACCGGCACGTAAATGCACCCTGGGGTTCGTCAATCGTGGAAATCACTCCGGGGACCCAAAACGGTGATTAATAGCCCATGTAACGGTGATTAATAGCCCATGTAACGGTGATTAATAGCCCATGAAACAGGCCAGAATCGGCCAAAAGTGCGAGGACTGATGACCGTCACGTAAATGCACCCTGGGGTTCGTCAATTGTGAAAATCACTCTGGGGACCCAAAACGGTGATTAATAGCCCATGAAACAACCCAGAATCGGCCAAAACTGCGAGTGTTGATGACCGACACGTAAATGCACCCTGGGGTTCGTCAATGGTGGAAATCACTCCGGGGACCCAAAACGGTGATTAATAGCCCATGTAACGGTGATTAATAGCCCATGAAACAGGCCAGAATCGGCCAAAACTGCGAGTGTTGATGACCGGCACGTAAATGCACCCTGGGGTTCGTCAATGGTGGAAATCACTCCGGGGACCCAAAACGGTGATTAATAGCCCATGTAACGGTGATTAATAGCCCATGAAACAGGCCAGAATCGGCCAAAAGTGCGAGGACTGATGACCGTCACGTAAATGCACCCTGGGGTTCGTCAATTGTGAAAATCACTCCGGGGACCCAAAACGGTGATTAATAGCCCATGTAACGGTGATTAATAGCCCATGAAACAGGCCAGAATCGGCCAAAACTGCGAGTGTTGATGACCGGCACATAAATGCACCCTGGGGTTCGTCAATGGTGGAAATCACTCCGGGGACCCAAAACGGTGATTAATAGCCCATGAAACAGGCCAGAATCGGCCAAAACTGCGAGTGTTGATGACCGGCACGTAAATGCACCCTGGGGTTCGTCAATCGTGGAAATCACTCCGGGGACCCAAAACGGTGATTAATAGCCCATGTAACGGTGATTAATAGCCCATGTAACGGTGATTAATAGCCCATGAAACAGGCCAGAATCGGCCAAAAGTGCGAGGACTGATGACCGTCACGTAAATGCACCCTGGGGTTCGTCAATTGTGAAAATCACTCTGGGGACCCAAAACGGTGATTAATAGCCCATGAAACAACCCAGAATCGGCCAAAACTGCGAGTGTTGATGACCGACACGTAAATGCACCCTGGGGTTCGTCAATGGTGGAAATCACTCCGGGGACCCAAAACGATGATTAATAGCCCATGTAACGGTGATTAATAGCCCATGAAACAGGCCAGAATCGGCCAAAACTGCGAGTGTTGATGACCGGCACGTAAATGCACCCTGGGGTTCGTCAATGGTGGAAATCACTCCAGGGACCGAAAACGGTGATTAATAGCCCATGTAACGGTGATTAATAGCCCATGAAACAGGCCAGAATCGGCCAAAAGTGCGAGGACTGATGACCGTCACGTAAATGCACCCTGGGGTTCGTCAATTGTGAAAATCACTCTGGGGACCCAAAACGGTGATTAATAGCCCATGAAACAACCCAGAATCGGCCAAAACTGCGAGTGTTGATGACCGACACGTAAATGCACCCTGGGGTTCGTCAATGGTGGAAATCACTCCGGGGACCCAAAACGGTGATTAATAGCCCATGTAACGGTGATTAATAGCCCATGAAACAGGCCAGAATCGGCCAAAACTGCGAGTGTTGATGACCGGCACGTAAATGCACCCTGGGGTTCGTCAATGGTGGAAACCACTCCGGGGACCCAAAACGGTGATTAATAGCCCATGTAACGGTGATTAATAGCCCATGAAACAGGCCAGAATCGGCCAAAAGTGCGAGGACTGATGACCGTCACGTAAATGCACCCTGGGGTTCGTCAATTGTGAAAATCACTCCGGGGACCCAAAACGGTGATTAATAGCCCATGTAACGGTGATTAATAGCCCATGAAACAGGCCAGAATCGGCCAAAACTGCGAGTGTTGATGACCGGCACATAAATGCACCCTGGGGTTCGTCAATGGTGGAAATCACTCCGGGGACCCAAAACGGTGATTAATAGCCCATGAAACAGGCCAGAATCGGCCAAAACTGCGAGTGTTGATGACCGGCACGTAAATGCACCCTGGGGTTCGTCAATCGTGGAAATCACTCCGGGGACCCAAAACGGTGATTAATAGCCCATGTAACGGTGATTAATAGCCCATGTAACGGTGATTAATAGCCCATGAAACAGGCCAGAATCGGCCAAAAGTGCGAGGACTGATGACCGTCACGTAAATGCACCCTGGGGTTCGTCAATTGTGAAAATCACTCTGGGGACCCAAAACGGTGATTAATAGCCCATGAAACAACCCAGAATCGGCCAAAACTGCGAGTGTTGATGACCGACACGTAAATGCACCCTGGGGTTCGTCAATGGTGGAAATCACTCCGGGGACCCAAAACGATGATTAATAGCCCATGTAACGGTGATTAATAGCCCATGAAACAGGCCAGAATCGGCCAAAACTGCGAGTGTTGATGACCGGCACGTAAATGCACCCTGGGGTTCGTCAATGGTGGAAATCACTCCAGGGACCGAAAACGGTGATTAATAGCCCATGTAACGGTGATTAATAGCCCATGAAACAGGCCAGAATCATCCAAAAGTGCGAGGACTGATGACCGTTACGTAAATGCACCCTAGGGTTCGTCAATTGTGAAAATCACTTCGGGGACCCAAAACGGTGATTAATAGCCCATGAAACAACCCAGAATCTGCCAAAACTGCGAGTGTTGATGACCAGCACGTAAATGCACCCTGGGGTTCGTCAATGGTGGAAGTCACTCCGGGGACCCAAAACGGTGATTAATAGCCCATGAAACAGGCCAGAATCGGCCAAAACTGCGAGTGTTGATGACCGGCACGTAAATGCACCCTGGGTTCGTCAATGGTGGAAATCACTCCGGGGACCCAAAACGGTGATTAATAGCCCATGTAACGGTGATTAATAGCCCATGAAACAGGCCAGAATCGGCCAAAAGTGCGAGGACTGATGACCGTCACGTAAATGCACCCTGGGGTTCGTCAATTGTGAAAATCACTCCGGGGACCCAAAACGGTGATTAATAGCCCATGTAACGGTGATTAATAGCCCATGAAACAGGCCAGAATCGGCCAAAACTGCGAGTGTTGATGACCGGCACATAAATGCACCCTGGGGTTCGTCAATGGTGGAAATCACTCCGGGGACCCAAAACGGTGATTAATAGCCCATGAAACAGGCCAGAATCGGCCAAAACTGCGAGTGTTGATGACCGGCACGTAAATGCACCCTGGGGTTCGTCAATCGTGGAAATCACTCCGGGGACCCAAAACGGTGATTAATAGCCCATGTAACGGTGATTAATAGCCCATGAAACAGGCCAGAATCGGCCAAAAGTGCGAGGACTGATGACCGTCACGTAAATGCACCCTGGGGTACGTCAATTGTGAAAATCACTCCGGGGACCCAAAACGGTGATTAATAGCCCATGAAACAACCCAGAATCGGCCAAAACTGCGAGTGTTGATGACCGACACGTAAATGCACCCTGGGGTTCGTCAATGGTGGAAATCACTCCGGGGACCCAAAACGGTGATTAATAGCCCATGTAACGGTGATTAATAGCCCATGAAACAGGCCAGAATCGGCCAAAAGTGCGAGGACTGATGACCGTCACGTAAATGCACCCTGGGGTTCGTCAATTGTGAAAATCACTCCGGGGACCCAAAACGGTGATTAATAGCCCATGTAACGGTGATTAATAGCCCATGAAACAGGCCAGAATCGGCCAAAATTGCGAGTGTTGATGACCGGCATGTAAATGCACCCTGGGTTCGTCAATGGTGGAAATCACTCCGGGGACCCAAAACGGTGATTAATAGCCCATGTAACGGTGATTAATAGCCCATGAAACAGGCCAGAATCGGCCAAAAGTGCGAGGACTGATGACCGTCACGTAAATGCACCCTGGGGTTCGTCAATTGTGAAAATCACTCCGGGGACCCAAAACGGTGATTAATTGCCCATGTAACGGTGATTAATAGCCCATGAAACAGGCCAGAATCGGCCAAAACTGCGAGTGTTGATGACCGGCACATAAATGCACCCTGGGGTTCGTCAATGGTGGAAATCACTCCGGGGACCCAAAACGGTGATTAATAGCCCATGAAACAGGCCAGAATCGGCCAAAACTGCGAGTGTTGATGACCGGCACGTAAATGCACCCTGGGGTTCGTCAATCGTGGAAATCACTCCGGGGACCCAAAACGGTGATTAATAGCCCATGTAACGGTGATTAATAGCCCATGTAACGGTGATTAATAGCCCATGAAACAGGCCAGAATCGGCCAAAAGTGCGAGGACTGATGACCGTCACGTAAATGCACCCTGGGGTTCGTCAATTGTGAAAATCACTCTGGGGACCCAAAACGGTGATTAATAGCCCATGAAACAACCCAGAATCGGCCAAAACTGCGAGTGTTGATGACCGACACGTAAATGCACCCTGGGGTTCGTCAATGGTGGAAATCACTCCGGGGACCCAAAACGATGATTAATAGCCCATGTAACGGTGATTAATAGCCCATGAAACAGGCCAGAATCGGCCAAAACTGCGAGTGTTGATGACCGGCACGTAAATGCACCCTGGGGTTCGTCAATGGTGGAAATCACTCCAGGGACCGAAAACGGTGATTAATAGCCCATGTAACGGTGATTAATAGCCCATGAAACAGGCCAGAATCGGCCAAAAGTGCGAGGACTGATGACCGTTACGTAAATGCACCCTAGGGTTCGTCAATTGTGAAAATCACTTTGGGGACCCAAAACGGTGATTAATAGCCCATGAAACAACCCAGAATCTGCCAAAACTGCGAGTGTTGATGACCAGCACGTAAATGCACCCTGGGGTTCGTCAATGGTGGAAGTCACTCCGGGGACCCAAAACGGTGATTAATAGCCCATGAAACAGGCCAGAATCGGCCAAAACTGCGAGTGTTGATGACCGGCACGTAAATGCACCCTGGGTTCGTCAATGGTGGAAATCACTCCGGGGACCCAAAACGGTGATTAATAGCCCATGTAACGGTGATTAATAGCCCATGAAACAGGCCAGAATCGGCCAAAAGTGCGAGGACTGATGACCGTCACGTAAATGCACCCTGGGGTTCGTCAATTGTGAAAATCACTCCGGGGACCCAAAACGGTGATTAATAGCCCATGTAACGGTGATTAATAGCCCATGAAACAGGCCAGAATCGGCCAAAACTGCGAGTGTTGATGACCGGCACATAAATGCACCCTGGGGTTCGTCAATGGTGGAAATCACTCCGGGGACCCAAAACGGTGATTAATAGCCCATGAAACAGGCCAGAATCGGCCAAAACTGCGAGTGTTGATGACCGGCACGTAAATGCACCCTGGGGTTCGTCAATCGTGGAAATCACTCCGGGGACCCAAAACGGTGATTAATAGCCCATGTAACGGTGATTAATAGCCCATGAAACAGGCCAGAATCGGCCAAAAGTGCGAGGACTGATGACCGTCACGTAAATGCACCCTGGGGTTCGTCAATTGTGAAAATCACTCCGGGGACCCAAAACGGTGATTAATAGCCCATGAAACAACCCAGAATCGGCCAAAACTGCGAGTGTTGATGACCGACACGTAAATGCACCCTGGGGTTCGTCAATGGTGGAAATCACTCCGGGGACCCAAAACGGTGATTAATAGCCCATGTAACGGTGATTAATAGCCCATGAAACAGGCCAGAATCGGCCAAAAGTGCGAGGACTGATGACCGTCACGTAAATGCACCCTGGGGTTCGTCAATTGTGAAAATCACTCCGGGGACCCAAAACGGTGATTAATAGCCCATGTAACGGTGATTAATAGCCCATGAAACAGGCCAGAATCGGCCAAAATTGCGAGTGTTGATGACCGGCATGTAAATGCACCCTGGGTTCGTCAATGGTGGAAATCACTCCGGGGATCCAAAACGGTGATTAATAGCCCATGAAACAACCCAGAATCTGCCAAAACTGCGAGTGTTGATGACCAGCACATAAATGCACCCTGGGGTTCGTCAATGGTGGAAATTACTCCGGGGACCCAAAACGGTGATTAATAGCCCATGAAACAGGCCAGAATCGGCCAAAACTGCGAGTGTTGATGACCGGCACATAAATGCACCCTGGGGTTCGTCAATGGTGGAAATCACTCCGGGGACCCAAAACGGTGATTAATAGCCCATGTAACGGTGATTAATAGCCCATGAAACAGGCCAGAATCGGCCAAAAGTGCGAGGACTGATGACCGTTACGTAAATGCACCCAGGGTTCGTCAATTGTGAAAATCACTCCGGGGACCCAAAACGGTGATTAATAGCCCATGAAACAACCCCGAATCGGCCAAAACTGTGAGTGTTGATGACCGACACGTAAATGCACCCTGGGGTTCGTCAATGGTGGAAATCACTCCGGGGACCCAAAACGGTGATTAATAGCCCATGAAACAGGCCTGAATCGGCCAAAAGTGCGAGGACTGATGACCGGCACGTAAATGCACCCTGGGGTTTGTCAATGGTGGAAATCACTCCTGGGACCCAAAACGGTGATTAATAGCCCATGAAACAGGCCAGAATAGGCCAAAACTGCGAGTGTTGATGACCGGCACGTAAATGCAACCTGGGGTTCGTCAATCGTGGAAATCACTCCGGGGACCCAAAACGGTGATTAATAGCCCATGTAACGGTGATTAATAGCCCATGAAACAGGCCAGAATCGGCCAAAAGTGCGAGGACTGATGACCGTCACGTAAATGCACCCTGGGGTTCGTCAATTGTGAAAATCACTCCGGGGACCCAAAACGGTGATTAATAGCCCATGTAACGGTGATTAATAGCCCATGAAACAGGCCAGAATCGGCCAAAACTGCGAGTGTTGATGACCGGCACATAAATGCACCCTGGGGTTCGTCAATGGTGGAAATCACTCCGGGGACCCAAAACGGTGATTAATAGCCCATGAAACAGGCCAGAATCGGCCAAAACTGCGAGTGTTGATGACCGGCACGTAAATGCACCCTGGGGTTCGTCAATCGTGGAAATCACTCCGGGGACCCAAAACGGTGATTAATAGCCCATGTAACGGTGATTAATAGCCCATGTAACGGTGATTAATAGCCCATGAAACAGGCCAGAATCGGCCAAAAGTGCGAGGACTGATGACCGTCACGTAAATGCACCCTGGGGTTCGTCAATTGTGAAAATCACTCTGGGGACCCAAAACGGTGATTAATAGCCCATGAAACAACCCAGAATCGGCCAAAACTGCGAGTGTTGATGACCGACACGTAAATGCACCCTGGGGTTCGTCAATGGTGGAAATCACTCCGGGGACCCAAAACGATGATTAATAGCCCATGTAACGGTGATTAATAGCCCATGAAACAGGCCAGAATCGGCCAAAACTGCGAGTGTTGATGACCGGCACGTAAATGCACCCTGGGGTTCGTCAATGGTGGAAATCACTCCAGGGACCGAAAACGGTGATTAATAGCCCATGTAACGGTGATTAATAGCCCATGAAACAGGCCAGAATCGGCCAAAAGTGCGAGGACTGATGACCGTCACGTAAATGCACCCTGGGGTTCGTCAATTGTGAAAATCACTCTGGGGACCCAAAACGGTGATTAATAGCCCATGAAACAACCCAGAATCGGCCAAAACTGCGAGTGTTGATGACCGACACGTAAATGCACCCTGGGGTTCGTCAATGGTGGAAATCACTCCGGGGACCCAAAACGGTGATTAATAGCCCATGTAACGGTGATTAATAGCCCATGAAACAGGCCAGAATCGGCCAAAACTGCGAGTGTTGATGACCGGCACGTAAATGCACCCTGGGGTTCGTCAATGGTGGAAATCACTCCGGGGACCCAAAACGGTGATTAATAGCCCATGTAACGGTGATTAATAGCCCATGAAACAGGCCAGAATCGGCCAAAAGTGCGAGGACTGATGACCGTCACGTAAATGCACCCTGGGGTTCGTCAATTGTGAAAATCACTCCGGGGACCCAAAACGGTGATTAATAGCCCATGTAACGGTGATTAATAGCCCATGAAACAGGCCAGAATCGGCCAAAACTGCGAGTGTTGATGACCGGCACATAAATGCACCCTGGGGTTCGTCAATGGTGGAAATCACTCCGGGGACCCAAAACGGTGATTAATAGCCCATGAAACAGGCCAGAATCGGCCAAAACTGCGAGTGTTGATGACCGGCACGTAAATGCACCCTGGGGTTCGTCAATCGTGGAAATCACTCCGGGGACCCAAAACGGTGATTAATAGCCCATGTAACGGTGATTAATAGCCCATGTAACGGTGATTAATAGCCCATGAAACAGGCCAGAATCGGCCAAAAGTGCGAGGACTGATGACCGTCACGTAAATGCACCCTGGGGTTCGTCAATTGTGAAAATCACTCTGGGGACCCAAAACGGTGATTAATAGCCCATGAAACAACCCAGAATCGGCCAAAACTGCGAGTGTTGATGACCGACACGTAAATGCACCCTGGGGTTCGTCAATGGTGGAAATCACTCCGGGGACCCAAAACGATGATTAATAGCCCATGTAACGGTGATTAATAGCCCATGAAACAGGCCAGAATCGGCCAAAACTGCGAGTGTTGATGACCGGCACGTAAATGCACCCTGGGGTTCGTCAATGGTGGAAATCACTCCAGGGACCGAAAACGGTGATTAATAGCCCATGTAACGGTGATTAATAGCCCATGAAACAGGCCAGAATCATCCAAAAGTGCGAGGACTGATGACCGTTACGTAAATGCACCCTAGGGTTCGTCAATTGTGAAAATCACTTCGGGGACCCAAAACGGTGATTAATAGCCCATGAAACAACCCAGAATCTGCCAAAACTGCGAGTGTTGATGACCAGCACGTAAATGCACCCTGGGGTTCGTCAATGGTGGAAGTCACTCCGGGGACCCAAAACGGTGATTAATAGCCCATGAAACAGGCCAGAATCGGCCAAAACTGCGAGTGTTGATGACCGGCACGTAAATGCACCCTGGGTTCGTCAATGGTGGAAATCACTCCGGGGACCCAAAACGGTGATTAATAGCCCATGTAACGGTGATTAATAGCCCATGAAACAGGCCAGAATCGGCCAAAAGTGCGAGGACTGATGACCGTCACGTAAATGCACCCTGGGGTTCGTCAATTGTGAAAATCACTCCGGGGACCCAAAACGGTGATTAATAGCCCATGTAACGGTGATTAATAGCCCATGAAACAGGCCAGAATCGGCCAAAACTGCGAGTGTTGATGACCGGCACATAAATGCACCCTGGGGTTCGTCAATGGTGGAAATCACTCCGGGGACCCAAAACGGTGATTAATAGCCCATGAAACAGGCCAGAATCGGCCAAAACTGCGAGTGTTGATGACCGGCACGTAAATGCACCCTGGGGTTCGTCAATCGTGGAAATCACTCCGGGGACCCAAAACGGTGATTAATAGCCCATGTAACGGTGATTAATAGCCCATGAAACAGGCCAGAATCGGCCAAAAGTGCGAGGACTGATGACCGTCACGTAAATGCACCCTGGGGTACGTCAATTGTGAAAATCACTCCGGGGACCCAAAACGGTGATTAATAGCCCATGAAACAACCCAGAATCGGCCAAAACTGCGAGTGTTGATGACCGACACGTAAATGCACCCTGGGGTTCGTCAATGGTGGAAATCACTCCGGGGACCCAAAACGGTGATTAATAGCCCATGTAACGGTGATTAATAGCCCATGAAACAGGCCAGAATCGGCCAAAAGTGCGAGGACTGATGACCGTCACGTAAATGCACCCTGGGGTTCGTCAATTGTGAAAATCACTCCGGGGACCCAAAACGGTGATTAATAGCCCATGTAACGGTGATTAATAGCCCATGAAACAGGCCAGAATCGGCCAAAATTGCGAGTGTTGATGACCGGCATGTAAATGCACCCTGGGTTCGTCAATGGTGGAAATCACTCCGGGGACCCAAAACGGTGATTAATAGCCCATGTAACGGTGATTAATAGCCCATGAAACAGGCCAGAATCGGCCAAAAGTGCGAGGACTGATGACCGTCACGTAAATGCACCCTGGGGTTCGTCAATTGTGAAAATCACTCCGGGGACCCAAAACGGTGATTAATTGCCCATGTAACGGTGATTAATAGCCCATGAAACAGGCCAGAATCGGCCAAAACTGCGAGTGTTGATGACCGGCACATAAATGCACCCTGGGGTTCGTCAATGGTGGAAATCACTCCGGGGACCCAAAACGGTGATTAATAGCCCATGAAACAGGCCAGAATCGGCCAAAACTGCGAGTGTTGATGACCGGCACGTAAATGCACCCTGGGGTTCGTCAATCGTGGAAATCACTCCGGGGACCCAAAACGGTGATTAATAGCCCATGTAACGGTGATTAATAGCCCATGTAACGGTGATTAATAGCCCATGAAACAGGCCAGAATCGGCCAAAAGTGCGAGGACTGATGACCGTCACGTAAATGCACCCTGGGGTTCGTCAATTGTGAAAATCACTCTGGGGACCCAAAACGGTGATTAATAGCCCATGAAACAACCCAGAATCGGCCAAAACTGCGAGTGTTGATGACCGACACGTAAATGCACCCTGGGGTTCGTCAATGGTGGAAATCACTCCGGGGACCCAAAACGATGATTAATAGCCCATGTAACGGTGATTAATAGCCCATGAAACAGGCCAGAATCGGCCAAAACTGCGAGTGTTGATGACCGGCACGTAAATGCACCCTGGGGTTCGTCAATGGTGGAAATCACTCCAGGGACCGAAAACGGTGATTAATAGCCCATGTAACGGTGATTAATAGCCCATGAAACAGGCCAGAATCGGCCAAAAGTGCGAGGACTGATGACCGTTACGTAAATGCACCCTAGGGTTCGTCAATTGTGAAAATCACTTCGGGGACCCAAAACGGTGATTAATAGCCCATGAAACAACCCAGAATCTGCCAAAACTGCGAGTGTTGATGACCAGCACGTAAATGCACCCTGGGGTTCGTCAATGGTGGAAGTCACTCCGGGGACCCAAAACGGTGATTAATAGCCCATGAAACAGGCCAGAATCGGCCAAAACTGCGAGTGTTGATGACCGGCACGTAAATGCACCCTGGGTTCGTCAATGGTGGAAATCACTCCGGGGACCCAAAACGGTGATTAATAGCCCATGTAACGGTGATTAATAGCCCATGAAACAGGCCAGAATCGGCCAAAAGTGCGAGGACTGATGACCGTCACGTAAATGCACCCTGGGGTTCGTCAATTGTGAAAATCACTCCGGGGACCCAAAACGGTGATTAATAGCCCATGTAACGGTGATTAATAGCCCATGAAACAGGCCAGAATCGGCCAAAACTGCGAGTGTTGATGACCGGCACATAAATGCACCCTGGGGTTCGTCAATGGTGGAAATCACTCCGGGGACCCAAAACGGTGATTAATAGCCCATGAAACAGGCCAGAATCGGCCAAAACTGCGAGTGTTGATGACCGGCACGTAAATGCACCCTGGGGTTCGTCAATCGTGGAAATCACTCCGGGGACCCAAAACGGTGATTAATAGCCCATGTAACGGTGATTAATAGCCCATGAAACAGGCCAGAATCGGCCAAAAGTGCGAGGACTGATGACCGTCACGTAAATGCACCCTGGGGTTCGTCAATTGTGAAAATCACTCCGGGGACCCAAAACGGTGATTAATAGCCCATGAAACAACCCAGAATCGGCCAAAACTGCGAGTGTTGATGACCGACACGTAAATGCACCCTGGGGTTCGTCAATGGTGGAAATCACTCCGGGGACCCAAAACGGTGATTAATAGCCCATGTAACGGTGATTAATAGCCCATGAAACAGGCCAGAATCGGCCAAAAGTGCGAGGACTGATGACCGTCACGTAAATGCACCCTGGGGTTCGTCAATTGTGAAAATCACTCCGGGGACCCAAAACGGTGATTAATAGCCCATGTAACGGTGATTAATAGCCCATGAAACAGGCCAGAATCGGCCAAAATTGCGAGTGTTGATGACCGGCATGTAAATGCACCCTGGGTTCGTCAATGGTGGAAATCACTCCGGGGATCCAAAACGGTGATTAATAGCCCATGAAACAACCCAGAATCTGCCAAAACTGCGAGTGTTGATGACCAGCACATAAATGCACCCTGGGGTTCGTCAATGGTGGAAATTACTCCGGGGACCCAAAACGGTGATTAATAGCCCATGAAACAGGCCAGAATCGGCCAAAACTGCGAGTGTTGATGACCGGCACATAAATGCACCCTGGGGTTCGTCAATGGTGGAAATCACTCCGGGGACCCAAAACGGTGATTAATAGCCCATGTAACGGTGATTAATAGCCCATGAAACAGGCCAGAATCGGCCAAAAGTGCGAGGACTGATGACCGTTACGTAAATGCACCCAGGGTTCGTCAATTGTGAAAATCACTCCGGGGACCCAAAACGGTGATTAATAGCCCATGAAACAACCCCGAATCGGCCAAAACTGTGAGTGTTGATGACCGACACGTAAATGCACCCTGGGGTTCGTCAATGGTGGAAATCACTCCGGGGACCCAAAACGGTGATTAATAGCCCATGAAACAGGCCTGAATCGGCCAAAAGTGCGAGGACTGATGACCGGCACGTAAATGCACCCTGGGGTTTGTCAATGGTGGAAATCACTCCTGGGACCCAAAACGGTGATTAATAGCCCATGAAACAGGCCAGAATAGGCCAAAACTGCGAGTGTTGATGACCGGCACGTAAATGCAACCTGGGGTTCGTCAATCGTGGAAATCACTCCGGGGACCCAAAACGGTGATTAATAGCCCATGTAACGGTGATTAATAGCCCATGAAACAGGCCAGAATCGGCCAAAAGTGCGAGGACTGATGACCGTCACGTAAATGCACCCTGGGGTTCGTCAATTGTGGAAATCACTTCGGGGACCAAAAACGGTGATTAATAGCCCATGAAACAGCCCAGAATCGGCCAAAACTATGAGTGTTGATGACCGGCACGTAAATGCACCCTGGGGTTCGTCAATGGTGGAAATCACTCCGGGGACCCAAAACGGTGATTAATAGCCCATGAAATAGGCCAGAATCGGCCAAAATTGCGAGTGTTGATGACCGGCACATAAATGCACCCTGGGGTTCGCCAATGGTGGAAATCACTCCGGGGACCCAAAACGGTGATTAATAGCCCATGTAACGGTGATTAATAGCACATGAAACAGGCCAGAATCGGCCAAAAGTGCGAGGACTGATGACCGTTACGTAAATGCACCCTAGGGTTCGTCAATTGTGAAAATCACTCCGGGGACCCAAAACGGTGATTAATAGCCCATGAAACAACCCCGAATCGGCCAAAACTGTGAGTGTTGATGACCGGCACGTAAATGCACCCTGGGGTTCGTCAATGGTGGAAATCACTCCGGGGACCCAAAACGGTGATTAATAGCCCATGAAACAGGCCTGAATCGGCCAAAAGTGCGAGGACTGATGACCGGCACGTAAATGCACCCTGGGGTTCGTCAATGGTGGAAATCACTCCGGGGACCCAAAACGGTGATTAATAGCCCATGAAACAGGCCAGAATCGGCCAAAACTGCGAGTGTTGATGACCGGCACGTAAATGCACCCAGGGGTTCGTCAATCGTGGAAATCACTCCGGGGACCCAAAACGGTGATTAATAGCCCATGTAACGGTGATTAATAGCCCATGAAACTGGCCAGAATCGGCCAAAAGTGCGAGGACTGATGACCGTCACGTAAATGCACCCTGGGGTTCGTCAATTGTGAAAATCACTCCGGGGACCCAAAACGGTGATTAATAGCCCATGAAACAACCCAGAATCGGCCAAAACTGCGAGTGTTGATGACCGACACGTAAATGCACCCTGGGGTTCGTCAATGGTGGAAATCACTCCGGGGACCCAAAACGGTGATTAATAGCCCATGTAACGGTGATTAATAGCCCATGAAACAGGCCAGAATCGGCCAAAAGTGCGAGGACTGATGACCGTCACGTAAATGCACCCTGGGGTTCGTCAATTGTGAAAATCACTCCGGGGACCCAAAACGGTGATTAATAGCCCATGTAACGGTGATTAATAGCCCATGAAACAGGCCAGAATCGGCCAAAATTGCGAGTGTTGATGACCGGCATGTAAATGCACCCTGGTTCGTCAATGGTGGAAATCACTCCGGGGATCCAAAACGGTGATTAATAGCCCATGAAACAACCCAGAATCTGCCAAAACTGCGAGTGTTGATGACCAGCACATAAATGCACCCTGGGGTTCGTCAATGGTGGAAATTACTCCGGGGACCCAAAACGGTGATTAATAGCCCATGAAACAGGCCAGAATCGGCCAAAACTGCGAGTGTTGATGACCGGCACATAAATGCACCCTGGGGTTCGTCAATGGTGGAAATCACTCCGGGGACCCAAAACGGTGATTAATAGCCCATGTAACGGTGATTAATAGCCCATGAAACAGGCCAGAATCGGCCAAAAGTGCGAGGACTGATGACCGTTACGTAAATGCACCCAGGGTTCGTCAATTGTGAAAATCACTCCGGGGACCCAAAACGGTGATTAATAGCCCATGAAACAACCCCGAATCGGCCAAAACTGTGAGTGTTGATGACCGACACGTAAATGCACCCTGGGGTTCGTCAATGGTGGAAATCACTCCGGGGACCCAAAACGGTGATTAATAGCCCATGAAACAGGCCTGAATCGGCCAAAAGTGCGAGGACTGATGACCGGCACGTAAATGCACCCTGGGGTTTGTCAATGGTGGAAATCACTCCTGGGACCCAAAACGGTGATTAATAGCCCATGAAACAGGCCAGAATAGGCCAAAACTGCGAGTGTTGATGACCGGCACGTAAATGCAACCTGGGGTTCGTCAATCGTGGAAATCACTCCGGGGACCCAAAACGGTGATTAATAGCCCATGTAACGGTGATTAATAGCCCATGAAACAGGCCAGAATCGGCCAAAAGTGCGAGGACTGATGACCGTCACGTAAATGCACCCTGGGGTTCGTCAATTGTGGAAATCACTTCGGGGACCAAAAACGGTGATTAATAGCCCATGAAACAGCCCAGAATCGGCCAAAACTATGAGTGTTGATGACCGGCACGTAAATGCACCCTGGGGTTCGTCAATGGTGGAAATCACTCCGGGGACCCAAAACGGTGATTAATAGCCCATGAAATAGGCCAGAATCGGCCAAAATTGCGAGTGTTGATGACCGGCACATAAATGCACCCTGGGGTTCGCCAATGGTGGAAATCACTCCGGGGACCCAAAACGGTGATTAATAGCCCATGTAACGGTGATTAATAGCACATGAAACAGGCCAGAATCGGCCAAAAGTGCGAGGACTGATGACCGTTACGTAAATGCACCCTAGGGTTCGTCAATTGTGAAAATCACTCCGGGGACCCAAAACGGTGATTAATAGCCCATGAAACAACCCCGAATCGGCCAAAACTGTGAGTGTTGATGACCGGCACGTAAATGCACCCTGGGGTTCGTCAATGGTGGAAATCACTCCGGGGACCCAAAACGGTGATTAATAGCCCATGAAACAGGCCTGAATCGGCCAAAAGTGCGAGGACTGATGACCGGCACGTAAATGCACCCTGGGGTTCGTCAATGGTGGAAATCACTCCGGGGACCCAAAACGGTGATTAATAGCCCATGAAACAGGCCAGAATCGGCCAAAACTGCGAGTGTTGATGACCGGCACGTAAATGCACCCAGGGGTTCGTCAATCGTGGAAATCACTCCGGGGACCCAAAACGGTGATTAATAGCCCATGTAACGGTGATTAATAGCCCATGAAACTGGCCAGAATCGGCCAAAAGTGCGAGGACTGATGACCGTCACGTAAATGCACCCTGGGGTTCGTCAATTGTGAAAATCACTCCGGGGACCCAAAACGGTGATTAATAGCCCATGAAACAACCCAGAATCGGCCAAAACTGCGAGTGTTGATGACCGACACGTAAATGCACCCTGGGGTTCGTCAATGGTGGAAATCACTCCGGGGACCCAAAACGGTGATTAATAGCCCATGTAACGGTGATTAATAGCCCATGAAACAGGCCAGAATCGGCCAAAAGTGCGAGGACTGATGACCGTCACGTAAATGCACCCTGGGGTTCGTCAATTGTGAAAATCACTCCGGGGACCCAAAACGGTGATTAATAGCCCATGTAACGGTGATTAATAGCCCATGAAACAGGCCAGAATCGGCCAAAATTGCGAGTGTTGATGACCGGCATGTAAATGCACCCTGGGTTCGTCAATGGTGGAAATCACTCCGGGGATCCAAAACGGTGATTAATAGCCCATGAAACAACCCAGAATCTGCCAAAACTGCGAGTGTTGATGACCAGCACATAAATGCACCCTGGGGTTCGTCAATGGTGGAAATTACTCCGGGGACCCAAAACGGTGATTAATAGCCCATGAAACAGGCCAGAATCGGCCAAAACTGCGAGTGTTGATGACCGGCACATAAATGCACCCTGGGGTTCGTCAATGGTGGAAATCACTCCGGGGACCCAAAACGGTGATTAATAGCCCATGTAACGGTGATTAATAGCCCATGAAACAGGCCAGAATCGGCCAAAAGTGCGAGGACTGATGACCGTTACGTAAATGCACCCAGGGTTCGTCAATTGTGAAAATCACTCCGGGGACCCAAAACGGTGATTAATAGCCCATGAAACAACCCCGAATCGGCCAAAACTGTGAGTGTTGATGACCGACACGTAAATGCACCCTGGGGTTCGTCAATGGTGGAAATCACTCCGGGGACCCAAAACGGTGATTAATAGCCCATGAAACAGGCCTGAATCGGCCAAAAGTGCGAGGACTGATGACCGGCACGTAAATGCACCCTGGGGTTTGTCAATGGTGGAAATCACTCCTGGGACCCAAAACGGTGATTAATAGCCCATGAAACAGGCCAGAATAGGCCAAAACTGCGAGTGTTGATGACCGGCACGTAAATGCAACCTGGGGTTCGTCAATCGTGGAAATCACTCCGGGGACCCAAAACGGTGATTAATAGCCCATGTAACGGTGATTAATAGCCCATGAAACAGGCCAGAATCGGCCAAAAGTGCGAGGACTGATGACCGTCACGTAAATGCACCCTGGGGTTCGTCAATTGTGGAAATCACTTCGGGGACCAAAAACGGTGATTAATAGCCCATGAAACAGCCCAGAATCGGCCAAAACTATGAGTGTTGATGACCGGCACGTAAATGCACCCTGGGGTTCGTCAATGGTGGAAATCACTCCGGGGACCCAAAACGGTGATTAATAGCCCATGAAATAGGCCAGAATCGGCCAAAATTGCGAGTGTTGATGACCGGCACATAAATGCACCCTGGGGTTCGCCAATGGTGGAAATCACTCCGGGGACCCAAAACGGTGATTAATAGCCCATGTAACGGTGATTAATAGCACATGAAACAGGCCAGAATCGGCCAAAAGTGCGAGGACTGATGACCGTTACGTAAATGCACCCTAGGGTTCGTCAATTGTGAAAATCACTCCGGGGACCCAAAACGGTGATTAATAGCCCATGAAACAACCCCGAATCGGCCAAAACTGTGAGTGTTGATGACCGGCACGTAAATGCACCCTGGGGTTCGTCAATGGTGGAAATCACTCCGGGGACCCAAAACGGTGATTAATAGCCCATGAAACAGGCCTGAATCGGCCAAAAGTGCGAGGACTGATGACCGGCACGTAAATGCACCCTGGGGTTCGTCAATGGTGGAAATCACTCCGGGGACCCAAAACGGTGATTAATAGCCCATGAAACAGGCCAGAATCGGCCAAAACTGCGAGTGTTGATGACCGGCACGTAAATGCACCCAGGGGTTCGTCAATCGTGGAAATCACTCCGGGGACCCAAAACGGTGATTAATAGCCCATGTAACGGTGATTAATAGCCCATGAAACTGGCCAGAATCGGCCAAAAGTGCGAGGACTGATGACCGTCACGTAAATGCACCCTGGGGTTCGTCAATTGTGAAAATCACTCCGGGGACCCAAAACGGTGATTAATAGCCCATGAAACAACCCAGAATCGGCCAAAACTGCGAGTGTTGATGACCGACACGTAAATGCACCCTGGGGTTCGTCAATGGTGGAAATCACTCCGGGGACCCAAAACGGTGATTAATAGCCCATGTAACGGTGATTAATAGCCCATGAAACAGGCCAGAATCGGCCAAAAGTGCGAGGACTGATGACCGTCACGTAAATGCACCCTGGGGTTCGTCAATTGTGAAAATCACTCCGGGGACCCAAAACGGTGATTAATAGCCCATGTAACGGTGATTAATAGCCCATGAAACAGGCCAGAATCGGCCAAAATTGCGAGTGTTGATGACCGGCATGTAAATGCACCCTGGGTTCGTCAATGGTGGAAATCACTCCGGGGATCCAAAACGGTGATTAATAGCCCATGAAACAACCCAGAATCTGCCAAAACTGCGAGTGTTGATGACCAGCACATAAATGCACCCTGGGGTTCGTCAATGGTGGAAATTACTCCGGGGACCCAAAACGGTGATTAATAGCCCATGAAACAGGCCAGAATCGGCCAAAACTGCGAGTGTTGATGACCGGCACATAAATGCACCCTGGGGTTCGTCAATGGTGGAAATCACTCCGGGGACCCAAAACGGTGATTAATAGCCCATGTAACGGTGATTAATAGCCCATGAAACAGGCCAGAATCGGCCAAAAGTGCGAGGACTGATGACCGTTACGTAAATGCACCCAGGGTTCGTCAATTGTGAAAATCACTCCGGGGACCCAAAACGGTGATTAATAGCCCATGAAACAACCCCGAATCGGCCAAAACTGTGAGTGTTGATGACCGACACGTAAATGCACCCTGGGGTTCGTCAATGGTGGAAATCACTCCGGGGACCCAAAACGGTGATTAATAGCCCATGAAACAGGCCTGAATCGGCCAAAAGTGCGAGGACTGATGACCGGCACGTAAATGCACCCTGGGGTTTGTCAATGGTGGAAATCACTCCTGGGACCCAAAACGGTGATTAATAGCCCATGAAACAGGCCAGAATAGGCCAAAACTGCGAGTGTTGATGACCGGCACGTAAATGCAACCTGGGGTTCGTCAATCGTGGAAATCACTCCGGGGACCCAAAACGGTGATTAATAGCCCATGTAACGGTGATTAATAGCCCATGAAACAGGCCAGAATCGGCCAAAAGTGCGAGGACTGATGACCGTCACGTAAATGCACCCTGGGGTTCGTCAATTGTGGAAATCACTTCGGGGACCAAAAACGGTGATTAATAGCCCATGAAACAGCCCAGAATCGGCCAAAACTATGAGTGTTGATGACCGGCACGTAAATGCACCCTGGGGTTCGTCAATGGTGGAAATCACTCCGGGGACCCAAAACGGTGATTAATAGCCCATGAAATAGGCCAGAATCGGCCAAAATTGCGAGTGTTGATGACCGGCACATAAATGCACCCTGGGGTTCGCCAATGGTGGAAATCACTCCGGGGACCCAAAACGGTGATTAATAGCCCATGTAACGGTGATTAATAGCACATGAAACAGGCCAGAATCGGCCAAAAGTGCGAGGACTGATGACCGTTACGTAAATGCACCCTAGGGTTCGTCAATTGTGAAAATCACTCCGGGGACCCAAAACGGTGATTAATAGCCCATGAAACAACCCCGAATCGGCCAAAACTGTGAGTGTTGATGACCGGCACGTAAATGCACCCTGGGGTTCGTCAATGGTGGAAATCACTCCGGGGACCCAAAACGGTGATTAATAGCCCATGAAACAGGCCTGAATCGGCCAAAAGTGCGAGGACTGATGACCGGCACGTAAATGCACCCTGGGGTTCGTCAATGGTGGAAATCACTCCGGGGACCCAAAACGGTGATTAATAGCCCATGAAACAGGCCAGAATCGGCCAAAACTGCGAGTGTTGATGACCGGCACGTAAATGCACCCAGGGGTTCGTCAATCGTGGAAATCACTCCGGGGACCCAAAACGGTGATTAATAGCCCATGTAACGGTGATTAATAGCCCATGAAACTGGCCAGAATCGGCCAAAAGTGCGAGGACTGATGACCGTCACGTAAATGCACCCTGGGGTTCGTCAATTGTGAAAATCACTCCGGGGACCCAAAACGGTGATTAATAGCCCATGAAACAACCCAGAATCGGCCAAAACTGCGAGTGTTGATGACCGACACGTAAATGCACCCTGGGGTTCGTCAATGGTGGAAATCACTCCGGGGACCCAAAACGGTGATTAATAGCCCATGTAACGGTGATTAATAGCCCATGAAACAGGCCAGAATCGGCCAAAAGTGCGAGGACTGATGACCGTCACGTAAATGCACCCTGGGGTTCGTCAATTGTGAAAATCACTCCGGGGACCCAAAACGGTGATTAATAGCCCATGTAACGGTGATTAATAGCCCATGAAACAGGCCAGAATCGGCCAAAATTGCGAGTGTTGATGACCGGCATGTAAATGCACCCTGGGTTCGTCAATGGTGGAAATCACTCCGGGGATCCAAAACGGTGATTAATAGCCCATGAAACAACCCAGAATCTGCCAAAACTGCGAGTGTTGATGACCAGCACATAAATGCACCCTGGGGTTCGTCAATGGTGGAAATTACTCCGGGGACCCAAAACGGTGATTAATAGCCCATGAAACAGGCCAGAATCGGCCAAAACTGCGAGTGTTGATGACCGGCACATAAATGCACCCTGGGGTTCGTCAATGGTGGAAATCACTCCGGGGACCCAAAACGGTGATTAATAGCCCATGTAACGGTGATTAATAGCCCATGAAACAGGCCAGAATCGGCCAAAAGTGCGAGGACTGATGACCGTTACGTAAATGCACCCAGGGTTCGTCAATTGTGAAAATCACTCCGGGGACCCAAAACGGTGATTAATAGCCCATGAAACAACCCCGAATCGGCCAAAACTGTGAGTGTTGATGACCGACACGTAAATGCACCCTGGGGTTCGTCAATGGTGGAAATCACTCCGGGGACCCAAAACGGTGATTAATAGCCCATGAAACAGGCCTGAATCGGCCAAAAGTGCGAGGACTGATGACCGGCACGTAAATGCACCCTGGGGTTTGTCAATGGTGGAAATCACTCCTGGGACCCAAAACGGTGATTAATAGCCCATGAAACAGGCCAGAATAGGCCAAAACTGCGAGTGTTGATGACCGGCACGTAAATGCAACCTGGGGTTCGTCAATCGTGGAAATCACTCCGGGGACCCAAAACGGTGATTAATAGCCCATGTAACGGTGATTAATAGCCCATGAAACAGGCCAGAATCGGCCAAAAGTGCGAGGACTGATGACCGTCACGTAAATGCACCCTGGGGTTCGTCAATTGTGGAAATCACTTCGGGGACCAAAAACGGTGATTAATAGCCCATGAAACAGCCCAGAATCGGCCAAAACTATGAGTGTTGATGACCGGCACGTAAATGCACCCTGGGGTTCGTCAATGGTGGAAATCACTCCGGGGACCCAAAACGGTGATTAATAGCCCATGAAATAGGCCAGAATCGGCCAAAATTGCGAGTGTTGATGACCGGCACATAAATGCACCCTGGGGTTCGCCAATGGTGGAAATCACTCCGGGGACCCAAAACGGTGATTAATAGCCCATGTAACGGTGATTAATAGCACATGAAACAGGCCAGAATCGGCCAAAAGTGCGAGGACTGATGACCGTTACGTAAATGCACCCTAGGGTTCGTCAATTGTGAAAATCACTCCGGGGACCCAAAACGGTGATTAATAGCCCATGAAACAACCCCGAATCGGCCAAAACTGTGAGTGTTGATGACCGGCACGTAAATGCACCCTGGGGTTCGTCAATGGTGGAAATCACTCCGGGGACCCAAAACGGTGATTAATAGCCCATGAAACAGGCCTGAATCGGCCAAAAGTGCGAGGACTGATGACCGGCACGTAAATGCACCCTGGGGTTCGTCAATGGTGGAAATCACTCCGGGGACCCAAAACGGTGATTAATAGCCCATGAAACAGGCCAGAATCGGCCAAAACTGCGAGTGTTGATGACCGGCACGTAAATGCACCCAGGGGTTCGTCAATCGTGGAAATCACTCCGGGGACCCAAAACGGTGATTAATAGCCCATGTAACGGTGATTAATAGCCCATGAAACTGGCCAGAATCGGCCAAAAGTGCGAGGACTGATGACCGTCACGTAAATGCACCCTGGGGTTCGTCAATTGTGAAAATCACTCCGGGGACCCAAAACGGTGATTAATAGCCCATGAAACAACCCAGAATCGGCCAAAACTGCGAGTGTTGATGACCGACACGTAAATGCACCCTGGGGTTCGTCAATGGTGGAAATCACTCCGGGGACCCAAAACGGTGATTAATAGCCCATGTAACGGTGATTAATAGCCCATGAAACAGGCCAGAATCGGCCAAAAGTGCGAGGACTGATGACCGTCACGTAAATGCACCCTGGGGTTCGTCAATTGTGAAAATCACTCCGGGGACCCAAAACGGTGATTAATAGCCCATGTAACGGTGATTAATAGCCCATGAAACAGGCCAGAATCGGCCAAAATTGCGAGTGTTGATGACCGGCATGTAAATGCACCCTGGGTTCGTCAATGGTGGAAATCACTCCGGGGATCCAAAACGGTGATTAATAGCCCATGAAACAACCCAGAATCTGCCAAAACTGCGAGTGTTGATGACCAGCACATAAATGCACCCTGGGGTTCGTCAATGGTGGAAATTACTCCGGGGACCCAAAACGGTGATTAATAGCCCATGAAACAGGCCAGAATCGGCCAAAACTGCGAGTGTTGATGACCGGCACATAAATGCACCCTGGGGTTCGTCAATGGTGGAAATCACTCCGGGGACCCAAAACGGTGATTAATAGCCCATGTAACGGTGATTAATAGCCCATGAAACAGGCCAGAATCGGCCAAAAGTGCGAGGACTGATGACCGTTACGTAAATGCACCCAGGGTTCGTCAATTGTGAAAATCACTCCGGGGACCCAAAACGGTGATTAATAGCCCATGAAACAACCCCGAATCGGCCAAAACTGTGAGTGTTGATGACCGACACGTAAATGCACCCTGGGGTTCGTCAATGGTGGAAATCACTCCGGGGACCCAAAACGGTGATTAATAGCCCATGAAACAGGCCTGAATCGGCCAAAAGTGCGAGGACTGATGACCGGCACGTAAATGCACCCTGGGGTTTGTCAATGGTGGAAATCACTCCTGGGACCCAAAACGGTGATTAATAGCCCATGAAACAGGCCAGAATAGGCCAAAACTGCGAGTGTTGATGACCGGCACGTAAATGCAACCTGGGGTTCGTCAATCGTGGAAATCACTCCGGGGACCCAAAACGGTGATTAATAGCCCATGTAACGGTGATTAATAGCCCATGAAACAGGCCAGAATCGGCCAAAAGTGCGAGGACTGATGACCGTCACGTAAATGCACCCTGGGGTTCGTCAATTGTGGAAATCACTTCGGGGACCAAAAACGGTGATTAATAGCCCATGAAACAGCCCAGAATCGGCCAAAACTATGAGTGTTGATGACCGGCACGTAAATGCACCCTGGGGTTCGTCAATGGTGGAAATCACTCCGGGGACCCAAAACGGTGATTAATAGCCCATGAAATAGGCCAGAATCGGCCAAAATTGCGAGTGTTGATGACCGGCACATAAATGCACCCTGGGGTTCGCCAATGGTGGAAATCACTCCGGGGACCCAAAACGGTGATTAATAGCCCATGTAACGGTGATTAATAGCACATGAAACAGGCCAGAATCGGCCAAAAGTGCGAGGACTGATGACCGTTACGTAAATGCACCCTAGGGTTCGTCAATTGTGAAAATCACTCCGGGGACCCAAAACGGTGATTAATAGCCCATGAAACAACCCCGAATCGGCCAAAACTGTGAGTGTTGATGACCGGCACGTAAATGCACCCTGGGGTTCGTCAATGGTGGAAATCACTCCGGGGACCCAAAACGGTGATTAATAGCCCATGAAACAGGCCTGAATCGGCCAAAAGTGCGAGGACTGATGACCGGCACGTAAATGCACCCTGGGGTTCGTCAATGGTGGAAATCACTCCGGGGACCCAAAACGGTGATTAATAGCCCATGAAACAGGCCAGAATCGGCCAAAACTGCGAGTGTTGATGACCGGCACGTAAATGCACCCAGGGGTTCGTCAATCGTGGAAATCACTCCGGGGACCCAAAACGGTGATTAATAGCCCATGTAACGGTGATTAATAGCCCATGAAACTGGCCAGAATCGGCCAAAAGTGCGAGGACTGATGACCGTCACGTAAATGCACCCTGGGGTTCGTCAATTGTGAAAATCACTCCGGGGACCCAAAACGGTGATTAATAGCCCATGAAACAACCCAGAATCGGCCAAAACTGCGAGTGTTGATGACCGACACGTAAATGCACCCTGGGGTTCGTCAATGGTGGAAATCACTCCGGGGACCCAAAACGGTGATTAATAGCCCATGTAACGGTGATTAATAGCCCATGAAACAGGCCAGAATCGGCCAAAACTGCGAGTGTTGATGACCGGCACGTAAATGCACCCTGGGGTTCGTCAATCGTGGAAATCACTCCGGGGACCCAAAACGGTGATTAATAGCCCATGTAACGGTGATTAATAGCCCATGTAACGGTGATTAATAGCCCATGAAACAGGCCAGAATCGGCCAAAAGTGCGAGGACTGATGACCGTCACGTAAATGCACCCTGGGGTTCGTCAATTGTGAAAATCACTCTGGGGACCCAAAACGGTGATTAATAGCCCATGAAACAACCCAGAATCGGCCAAAACTGCGAGTGTTGATGACCGACACGTAAATGCACCCTGGGGTTCGTCAATGGTGGAAATCACTCCGGGGACCCAAAACGGTGATTAATAGCCCATGTAACGGTGATTAATAGCCCATGAAACAGGCCAGAATCGGCCAAAACTGCGAGTGTTGATGGCCGGCACGTAAATGCACCCTGGGGTTCGTCAATGGTGGAAATCACTCCGGGGACCCAAAACGGTGATTAATAGCCCATGTAACGGTGATTAATAGCCCATGAAACAGGCCAGAATCGGCCAAAAGTGCGAGGACTGATGACCGTCACGTAAATGCACCCTGGGGTTCGTCAATTGTGAAAATCACTCCGGGGACCCAAAACGGTGATTAATAGCCCATGTAACGGTGATTAATAGCCCATGAAACAGGCCAGAATCGGCCAAAACTGCGAGTGTTGATGACCGGCACATAAATGCACCCTGGGGTTCGTCAATGGTGGAAATCACTCCGGGGACCCAAAACGGTGATTAATAGCCCATGAAACAGGCCAGAATCGGCCAAAACTGCGAGTGTTGATGACCGGCACGTAAATGCACCCAGGGGTTCGTCAATCGTGGAAATCACTCCGGGGACCCAAAACGGTGATTAATAGCCCATGTAACGGTGATTAATAGCCCATGAAACTGGCCAGAATCGGCCAAAAGTGCGAGGACTGATGACCGTCACGTAAATGCACCCTGGGGTTCGTCAATTGTGAAAATCACTCCGGGGACCCAAAACGGTGATTAATAGCCCATGAAACAACCCAGAATCGGCCAAAACTGCGAGTGTTGATGACCGACACGTAAATGCACCCTGGGGTTCGTCAATGGTGGAAATCACTCCGGGGACCCAAAACGGTGATTAATAGCCCATGTAACGGTGATTAATAGCCCATGAAACAGGCCAGAATCGGCCAAAACTGCGAGTGTTGATGACCGGCACGTAAATGCACCCTGGGGTTCGTCAATCGTGGAAATCACTCCGGGGACCCAAAACGGTGATTAATAGCCCATGTAACGGTGATTAATAGCCCATGTAACGGTGATTAATAGCCCATGAAACAGGCCAGAATCGGCCAAAAGTGCGAGGACTGATGACCGTCACGTAAATGCACCCTGGGGTTCGTCAATTGTGAAAATCACTCTGGGGACCCAAAACGGTGATTAATAGCCCATGAAACAACCCAGAATCGGCCAAAACTGCGAGTGTTGATGACCGACACGTAAATGCACCCTGGGGTTCGTCAATGGTGGAAATCACTCCGGGGACCCAAAACGGTGATTAATAGCCCATGTAACGGTGATTAATAGCCCATGAAACAGGCCAGAATCGGCCAAAACTGCGAGTGTTGATGGCCGGCACGTAAATGCACCCTGGGGTTCGTCAATGGTGGAAATCACTCCGGGGACCCAAAACGGTGATTAATAGCCCATGTAACGGTGATTAATAGCCCATGAAACAGGCCAGAATCGGCCAAAAGTGCGAGGACTGATGACCGTCACGTAAATGCACCCTGGGGTTCGTCAATTGTGAAAATCACTCCGGGGACCCAAAACGGTGATTAATAGCCCATGTAACGGTGATTAATAGCCCATGAAACAGGCCAGAATCGGCCAAAACTGCGAGTGTTGATGACCGGCACATAAATGCACCCTGGGGTTCGTCAATGGTGGAAATCACTCCGGGGACCCAAAACGGTGATTAATAGCCCATGAAACAGGCCAGAATCGGCCAAAACTGCGAGTGTTGATGACCGGCACGTAAATGCACCCTGGGGTTCGTCAATCGTGGAAATCACTCCGGGGACCCAAAACGGTGATTAATAGCCCATGTAACGGTGATTAATAGCCCATGTAACGGTGATTAATAGCCCATGAAACAGGCCAGAATCGGCCAAAAGTGCGAGGACTGATGACCGTCACGTAAATGCACCCTGGGGTTCGTCAATTGTGAAAATCACTCTGGGGACCCAAAACGGTGATTAATAGCCCATGAAACAACCCAGAATCGGCCAAAACTGCGAGTGTTGATGACCGACACGTAAATGCACCCTGGGGTTCGTCAATGGTGGAAATCACTCCGGGGACCCAAAACGGTGATTAATAGCCCATGTAACGGTGATTAATAGCCCATGAAACAGGCCAGAATCGGCCAAAACTGCGAGTGTTGATGACCGGCACGTAAATGCACCCTGGGGTTCGTCAATGGTGGAAATCACTCCGGGGACCCAAAACGGTGATTAATAGCCCATGTAACGGTGATTAATAGCCCATGAAACAGGCCAGAATCGGCCAAAAGTGCGAGGACTGATGACCGTCACGTAAATGCACCCTGGGGTTCGTCAATTGTGAAAATCACTCCGGGGACCCAAAACGGTGATTAATAGCCCATGTAACGGTGATTAATAGCCCATGAAACAGGCCAGAATCGGCCAAAACTGCGAGTGTTGATGACCGGCACATAAATGCACCCTGGGGTTCGTCAATGGTGGAAATCACTCCGGGGACCCAAAACGGTGATTAATAGCCCATGAAACAGGCCAGAATCGGCCAAAACTGCGAGTGTTGATGACCGGCACGTAAATGCACCCTGGGGTTCGTCAATCGTGGAAATCACTCCGGGGACCCAAAACGGTGATTAATAGCCCATGTAACGGTGATTAATAGCCCATGTAACGGTGATTAATAGCCCATGAAACAGGCCAGAATCGGCCAAAAGTGCGAGGACTGATGACCGTCACGTAAATGCACCCTGGGGTTCGTCAATTGTGAAAATCACTCTGGGGACCCAAAACGGTGATTAATAGCCCATGAAACAACCCAGAATCGGCCAAAACTGCGAGTGTTGATGACCGACACGTAAATGCACCCTGGGGTTCGTCAATGGTGGAAATCACTCCGGGGACCCAAAACGATGATTAATAGCCCATGTAACGGTGATTAATAGCCCATGAAACAGGCCAGAATCGGCCAAAACTGCGAGTGTTGATGACCGGCACGTAAATGCACCCTGGGGTTCGTCAATGGTGGAAATCACTCCAGGGACCGAAAACGGTGATTAATAGCCCATGTAACGGTGATTAATAGCCCATGAAACAGGCCAGAATCGGCCAAAAGTGCGAGGACTGATGACCGTTACGTAAATGCACCCTAGGGTTCGTCAATTGTGAAAATCACTTCGGGGACCCAAAACGGTGATTAATAGCCCATGAAACAACCCAGAATCTGCCAAAACTGCGAGTGTTGATGACCAGCACGTAAATGCACCCTGGGGTTCGTCAATGGTGGAAGTCACTCCGGGGACCCAAAACGGTGATTAATAGCCCATGAAACAGGCCAGAATCGGCCAAAACTGCGAGTGTTGATGACCGGCACGTAAATGCACCCTGGGGTTCGTCAATGGTGGAAATCACTCCGGGGACCCAAAACGGTGATTAATAGCCCATGTAACGGTGATTAATAGCCCATGAAACAGGCCAGAATCGGCCAAAAGTGCGAGGACTGATGACCGTCACGTAAATGCACCCTGGGGTTCGTCAATTGTGAAAATCACTCCGGGGACCCAAAACGGTGATTAATAGCCCATGTAACGGTGATTAATAGCCCATGAAACAGGCCAGAATCGGCCAAAACTGCGAGTGTTGATGACCGGCACATAAATGCACCCTGGGGTTCGTCAATGGTGGAAATCACTCCGGGGACCCAAAACGGTGATTAATAGCCCATGAAACAGGCCAGAATCGGCCAAAACTGCGAGTGTTGATGACCGGCACGTAAATGCACCCTGGGGTTCGTCAATCGTGGAAATCACTCCGGGGACCCAAAACGGTGATTAATAGCCCATGTAACGGTGATTAATAGCCCATGAAACAGGCCAGAATCGGCCAAAAGTGCGAGGACTGATGACCGTCACGTAAATGCACCCTGGGGTTCGTCAATTGTGAAAATCACTCCGGGGACCCAAAACGGTGATTAATAGCCCATGAAACAACCCAGAATCGGCCAAAACTGCGAGTGTTGATGACCGACACGTAAATGCACCCTGGGGTTCGTCAATGGTGGAAATCACTCCGGGGACCCAAAACGGTGATTAATAGCCCATGTAACGGTGATTAATAGCCCATGAAACAGGCCAGAATCGGCCAAAAGTGCGAGGACTGATGACCGTCACGTAAATGCACCCTGGGGTTCGTCAATTGTGAAAATCACTCCGGGGACCCAAAACGGTGATTAATAGCCCATGTAACGGTGATTAATAGCCCATGAAACAGGCCAGAATCGGCCAAAATTGCGAGTGTTGATGACCGGCATGTAAATGCACCCTGGGTTCGTCAATGGTGGAAATCACTCCGGGGATCCAAAACGGTGATTAATAGCCCATGAAACAACCCAGAATCTGCCAAAACTGCGAGTGTTGATGACCGACACGTAAATGCACCCTGGGGTTCGTCAATGGTGGAAATCACTCCGGGGACCCAAAACGATGATTAATAGCCCATGTAACGGTGATTAATAGCCCATGAAACAGGCCAGAATCGGCCAAAACTGCGAGTGTTGATGACCGGCACGTAAATGCACCCTGGGGTTCGTCAATGGTGGAAATCACTCCAGGGACCGAAAACGGTGATTAATAGCCCATGTAACGGTGATTAATAGCCCATGAAACAGGCCAGAATCGGCCAAAAGTGCGAGGACTGATGACCGTTACGTAAATGCACCCTAGGGTTCGTCAATTGTGAAAATCACTTCGGGGACCCAAAACGGTGATTAATAGCCCATGAAACAACCCAGAATCTGCCAAAACTGCGAGTGTTGATGACCAGCACGTAAATGCACCCTGGGGTTCGTCAATGGTGGAAGTCACTCCGGGGACCCAAAACGGTGATTAATAGCCCATGAAACAGGCCAGAATCGGCCAAAACTGCGAGTGTTGATGACCGGCACGTAAATGCACCCTGGGGTTCGTCAATGGTGGAAATCACTCCGGGGACCCAAAACGGTGATTAATAGCCCATGTAACGGTGATTAATAGCCCATGAAACAGGCCAGAATCGGCCAAAAGTGCGAGGACTGATGACCGTCACGTAAATGCACCCTGGGGTTCGTCAATTGTGAAAATCACTCCGGGGACCCAAAACGGTGATTAATAGCCCATGTAACGGTGATTAATAGCCCATGAAACAGGCCAGAATCGGCCAAAACTGCGAGTGTTGATGACCGGCACATAAATGCACCCTGGGGTTCGTCAATGGTGGAAATCACTCCGGGGACCCAAAACGGTGATTAATAGCCCATGAAACAGGCCAGAATCGGCCAAAACTGCGAGTGTTGATGACCGGCACGTAAATGCACCCTGGGGTTCGTCAATCGTGGAAATCACTCCGGGGACCCAAAACGGTGATTAATAGCCCATGTAACGGTGATTAATAGCCCATGAAACAGGCCAGAATCGGCCAAAAGTGCGAGGACTGATGACCGTCACGTAAATGCACCCTGGGGTTCGTCAATTGTGAAAATCACTCCGGGGACCCAAAACGGTGATTAATAGCCCATGAAACAACCCAGAATCGGCCAAAACTGCGAGTGTTGATGACCGACACGTAAATGCACCCTGGGGTTCGTCAATGGTGGAAATCACTCCGGGGACCCAAAACGGTGATTAATAGCCCATGTAACGGTGATTAATAGCCCATGAAACAGGCCAGAATCGGCCAAAAGTGCGAGGACTGATGACCGTCACGTAAATGCACCCTGGGGTTCGTCAATTGTGAAAATCACTCCGGGGACCCAAAACGGTGATTAATAGCCCATGTAACGGTGATTAATAGCCCATGAAACAGGCCAGAATCGGCCAAAATTGCGAGTGTTGATGACCGGCATGTAAATGCACCCTGGGTTCGTCAATGGTGGAAATCACTCCGGGGATCCAAAACGGTGATTAATAGCCCATGAAACAACCCAGAATCTGCCAAAACTGCGAGTGTTGATGACCAGCACATAAATGCACCCTGGGGTTCGTCAATGGTGGAAATTACTCCGGGGACCCAAAACGGTGATTAATAGCCCATGAAACAGGCCAGAATCGGCCAAAACTGCGAGTGTTGATGACCGGCACATAAATGCACCCTGGGGTTCGTCAATGGTGGAAATCACTCCGGGGACCCAAAACGGTGATTAATAGCCCATGTAACGGTGATTAATAGCCCATGAAACAGGCCAGAATCGGCCAAAAGTGCGAGGACTGATGACCGTTACGTAAATGCACCCTAGGGTTCGTCAATTGTGAAAATCACTCCGGGGACCCAAAACGGTGATTAATAGCCCATGAAACAACCCCGAATCGGCCAAAACTGTGAGTGTTGATGACCGACACGTAAATGCACCCTGGGGTTCGTCAATGGTGGAAATCACTCCGGGGACCCAAAACGGTGATTAATAGCCCATGAAACAGGCCTGAATCGGCCAAAAGTGCGAGGACTGATGACCGGCACGTAAATGCACCCTGGGGTTTGTCAATGGTGGAAATCACTCCTGGGACCCAAAACGGTGATTAATAGCCCATGAAACAGGCCAGAATAGGCCAAAACTGCGAGTGTTGATGACCGGCACGTAAATGCAACCTGGGGTTCGTCAATCGTGGAAATCACTCCGGGGACCCAAAACGATGATTAATAGCCCATGTAACGGTGATTAATAGCCCATGAAACAGGCCAGAATCGGCCAAAACTGCGAGTGTTGATGACCGGCACGTAAATGCACCCTGGGGTTCGTCAATGGTGGAAATCACTCCAGGGACCGAAAACGGTGATTAATAGCCCATGTAACGGTGATTAATAGCCCATGAAACAGGCCAGAATCGGCCAAAAGTGCGAGGACTGATGACCGTTACGTAAATGCACCCTAGGGTTCGTCAATTGTGAAAATCACTTCGGGGACCCAAAACGGTGATTAATAGCCCATGAAACAACCCAGAATCTGCCAAAACTGCGAGTGTTGATGACCAGCACGTAAATGCACCCTGGGGTTCGTCAATGGTGGAAGTCACTCCGGGGACCCAAAACGGTGATTAATAGCCCATGAAACAGGCCAGAATCGGCCAAAACTGCGAGTGTTGATGACCGGCACGTAAATGCACCCTGGGGTTCGTCAATGGTGGAAATCACTCCGGGGACCCAAAACGGTGATTAATAGCCCATGTAACGGTGATTAATAGCCCATGAAACAGGCCAGAATCGGCCAAAAGTGCGAGGACTGATGACCGTCACGTAAATGCACCCTGGGGTTCGTCAATTGTGAAAATCACTCCGGGGACCCAAAACGGTGATTAATAGCCCATGTAACGGTGATTAATAGCCCATGAAACAGGCCAGAATCGGCCAAAACTGCGAGTGTTGATGACCGGCACATAAATGCACCCTGGGGTTCGTCAATGGTGGAAATCACTCCGGGGACCCAAAACGGTGATTAATAGCCCATGAAACAGGCCAGAATCGGCCAAAACTGCGAGTGTTGATGACCGGCACGTAAATGCACCCTGGGGTTCGTCAATCGTGGAAATCACTCCGGGGACCCAAAACGGTGATTAATAGCCCATGTAACGGTGATTAATAGCCCATGAAACAGGCCAGAATCGGCCAAAAGTGCGAGGACTGATGACCGTCACGTAAATGCACCCTGGGGTTCGTCAATTGTGAAAATCACTCCGGGGACCCAAAACGGTGATTAATAGCCCATGAAACAACCCAGAATCGGCCAAAACTGCGAGTGTTGATGACCGACACGTAAATGCACCCTGGGGTTCGTCAATGGTGGAAATCACTCCGGGGACCCAAAACGGTGATTAATAGCCCATGTAACGGTGATTAATAGCCCATGAAACAGGCCAGAATCGGCCAAAAGTGCGAGGACTGATGACCGTCACGTAAATGCACCCTGGGGTTCGTCAATTGTGAAAATCACTCCGGGGACCCAAAACGGTGATTAATAGCCCATGTAACGGTGATTAATAGCCCATGAAACAGGCCAGAATCGGCCAAAATTGCGAGTGTTGATGACCGGCATGTAAATGCACCCTGGGTTCGTCAATGGTGGAAATCACTCCGGGGATCCAAAACGGTGATTAATAGCCCATGAAACAACCCAGAATCTGCCAAAACTGCGAGTGTTGATGACCAGCACATAAATGCACCCTGGGGTTCGTCAATGGTGGAAATTACTCCGGGGACCCAAAACGGTGATTAATAGCCCATGAAACAGGCCAGAATCGGCCAAAACTGCGAGTGTTGATGACCGGCACATAAATGCACCCTGGGGTTCGTCAATGGTGGAAATCACTCCGGGGACCCAAAACGGTGATTAATAGCCCATGTAACGGTGATTAATAGCCCATGAAACAGGCCAGAATCGGCCAAAAGTGCGAGGACTGATGACCGTTACGTAAATGCACCCTAGGGTTCGTCAATTGTGAAAATCACTCCGGGGACCCAAAACGGTGATTAATAGCCCATGAAACAACCCCGAATCGGCCAAAACTGTGAGTGTTGATGACCGACACGTAAATGCACCCTGGGGTTCGTCAATGGTGGAAATCACTCCGGGGACCCAAAACGGTGATTAATAGCCCATGAAACAGGCCTGAATCGGCCAAAAGTGCGAGGACTGATGACCGGCACGTAAATGCACCCTGGGGTTTGTCAATGGTGGAAATCACTCCTGGGACCCAAAACGGTGATTAATAGCCCATGAAACAGGCCAGAATAGGCCAAAACTGCGAGTGTTGATGACCGGCACGTAAATGCAACCTGGGGTTCGTCAATCGTGGAAATCACTCCGGGGACCCAAAACGATGATTAATAGCCCATGTAACGGTGATTAATAGCCCATGAAACAGGCCAGAATCGGCCAAAACTGCGAGTGTTGATGACCGGCACGTAAATGCACCCTGGGGTTCGTCAATGGTGGAAATCACTCCAGGGACCGAAAACGGTGATTAATAGCCCATGTAACGGTGATTAATAGCCCATGAAACAGGCCAGAATCGGCCAAAAGTGCGAGGACTGATGACCGTTACGTAAATGCACCCTAGGGTTCGTCAATTGTGAAAATCACTTCGGGGACCCAAAACGGTGATTAATAGCCCATGAAACAACCCAGAATCTGCCAAAACTGCGAGTGTTGATGACCAGCACGTAAATGCACCCTGGGGTTCGTCAATGGTGGAAGTCACTCCGGGGACCCAAAACGGTGATTAATAGCCCATGAAACAGGCCAGAATCGGCCAAAACTGCGAGTGTTGATGACCGGCACGTAAATGCACCCTGGGGTTCGTCAATGGTGGAAATCACTCCGGGGACCCAAAACGGTGATTAATAGCCCATGTAACGGTGATTAATAGCCCATGAAACAGGCCAGAATCGGCCAAAAGTGCGAGGACTGATGACCGTCACGTAAATGCACCCTGGGGTTCGTCAATTGTGAAAATCACTCCGGGGACCCAAAACGGTGATTAATAGCCCATGTAACGGTGATTAATAGCCCATGAAACAGGCCAGAATCGGCCAAAACTGCGAGTGTTGATGACCGGCACATAAATGCACCCTGGGGTTCGTCAATGGTGGAAATCACTCCGGGGACCCAAAACGGTGATTAATAGCCCATGAAACAGGCCAGAATCGGCCAAAACTGCGAGTGTTGATGACCGGCACGTAAATGCACCCTGGGGTTCGTCAATCGTGGAAATCACTCCGGGGACCCAAAACGGTGATTAATAGCCCATGTAACGGTGATTAATAGCCCATGAAACAGGCCAGAATCGGCCAAAAGTGCGAGGACTGATGACCGTCACGTAAATGCACCCTGGGGTTCGTCAATTGTGAAAATCACTCCGGGGACCCAAAACGGTGATTAATAGCCCATGAAACAACCCAGAATCGGCCAAAACTGCGAGTGTTGATGACCGACACGTAAATGCACCCTGGGGTTCGTCAATGGTGGAAATCACTCCGGGGACCCAAAACGGTGATTAATAGCCCATGTAACGGTGATTAATAGCCCATGAAACAGGCCAGAATCGGCCAAAAGTGCGAGGACTGATGACCGTCACGTAAATGCACCCTGGGGTTCGTCAATTGTGAAAATCACTCCGGGGACCCAAAACGGTGATTAATAGCCCATGTAACGGTGATTAATAGCCCATGAAACAGGCCAGAATCGGCCAAAATTGCGAGTGTTGATGACCGGCATGTAAATGCACCCTGGGTTCGTCAATGGTGGAAATCACTCCGGGGATCCAAAACGGTGATTAATAGCCCATGAAACAACCCAGAATCTGCCAAAACTGCGAGTGTTGATGACCAGCACATAAATGCACCCTGGGGTTCGTCAATGGTGGAAATTACTCCGGGGACCCAAAACGGTGATTAATAGCCCATGAAACAGGCCAGAATCGGCCAAAACTGCGAGTGTTGATGACCGGCACATAAATGCACCCTGGGGTTCGTCAATGGTGGAAATCACTCCGGGGACCCAAAACGGTGATTAATAGCCCATGTAACGGTGATTAATAGCCCATGAAACAGGCCAGAATCGGCCAAAAGTGCGAGGACTGATGACCGTTACGTAAATGCACCCTAGGGTTCGTCAATTGTGAAAATCACTCCGGGGACCCAAAACGGTGATTAATAGCCCATGAAACAACCCCGAATCGGCCAAAACTGTGAGTGTTGATGACCGACACGTAAATGCACCCTGGGGTTCGTCAATGGTGGAAATCACTCCGGGGACCCAAAACGGTGATTAATAGCCCATGAAACAGGCCTGAATCGGCCAAAAGTGCGAGGACTGATGACCGGCACGTAAATGCACCCTGGGGTTTGTCAATGGTGGAAATCACTCCTGGGACCCAAAACGGTGATTAATAGCCCATGAAACAGGCCAGAATAGGCCAAAACTGCGAGTGTTGATGACCGGCACGTAAATGCAACCTGGGGTTCGTCAATCGTGGAAATCACTCCGGGGGCCCAAAACGGTGATTAATAGCCCATGTAACGGTGATTAATAGCCCATGAAACAGGCCAGAATCGGCCAAAAGTGCGAGGACTGATGACCGTCACGTAAATGCACCCTGGGGTTCGTCAATTGTGGAAATCACTTCGGGGACCAAAAACGGTGATTAATAGCCCATGAAACAGCCCAGAATCGGCCAAAACTATGAGTGTTGATGACCGGCACGTAAATGCACCCTGGGGTTCGTCAATGGTGGAAATCACTCCGGGGACCCAAAACGGTGATTAATAGCCCATGAAATAGGCCAGAATCGGCCAAAATTGCGAGTGTTGATGACCGGCACATAAATGCACCCTGGGGTTCGCCAATGGTGGAAATCACTCCGGGGACCCAAAACGGTGATTAATAGCCCATGTAACGGTGATTAATAGCACATGAAACAGGCCAGAATCGGCCAAAAGTGCGAGGACTGATGACCGTTACGTAAATGCACCCTAGGGTTCGTCAATTGTGAAAATCACTCCGGGGACCCAAAACGGTGATTAATAGCCCATGAAACAACCCCGAATCGGCCAAAACTGTGAGTGTTGATGACCGGCACGTAAATGCACCCTAGGGTTCGTCAATGGTGGAAATCACTCCGGGGACCCAAAACGGTGATTAATAGCACATGAAACAGGCCTGAATCGGCCAAAAGTGCGAGGACTGATGACCGGCACGTAAATGCACCCTGGGGTTCGTCAATGGTGGAAATCACTCCGGGGACCCAAAACGGTGATTAATAGCCCATGAAACAGGCCAGAATCGGCCAAAACTGCGAGTGTTGATGACCGGCACGTAAATGCACCCTGGGGTTCGTCAATCGTGGAAATGACTCCGGGGACCCAAAACGGTGATTAATAGCCCATGTAACGGTGATTAATAGCCCATGTAACGGTGATTAATAGCCCATGAAACAGGCCAGAATCGGCCAAAAGTGCGAGGACTGATGACCGTCACGTAAATGTACCCTGGGGTTCGTCAATTGTGAAAATCACTCCGGGGACCCAAAACGGTGATTAATAGCCCATGAAACAACCCAGAATCGGCCAAAACTGCGAGTGTTGATGAACGACACGTAAATGCACCCTGGGGTTCGTCAATGGTGGAAATCACTCCGGGGACCCAAAACGGTGATTAATAGCCCATGTAACCGTGATTAATAGCCCATGAAACAGGCCAGAATCGGCCAAAACTGCGAGTGTTGATGACCGGCATGTAAATGCACCCTGGGTTCATCAATGGTGGAAATCACTCCGGGGATCCAAAACGGTGATTAATAGCCCATGTAACTATGATTAATAACCCATGAAACAGGCCAGAATCGGCCAAAATTGCGAGTGTTGATGACCGGCACGTAAATGCACCCTGGGGTTCGTCAATGGTGGAAATCACTCGGGGGACCCAAAACGGTGATTAATAGCCCATGTAACGGTGATTAATAGCCCATGAAACAGGCCAGAATCGGCCAAAACTGCGAGTGTTGATGACCGGCACGTAAATGCACCCTGGGGTTCGTCAATGGTGGAAATCACTCCAGGGACCGAAAACGGTGATTAATAGCCCATGTAACGGTGATTAATAGCCCATGAAACAGGCCAGAATCGGCCAAAAGTGCGAGGACTGATGACCGTTACGTAAATGCACCCTAGGGTTCGTCAATTGTGAAAATCACTTCGAAGACCCAAAACGGTGATTAATAGCCCATGAAACAACCCAGAATCTGCCAAAACTGCGAGTGTTGATGGCCAGCACGTAAATGCACCCTGGGGTTCGTCAATGGTGGAAGTCACTCCGGGGACCCAAAACGGTGATTAATAGCCCATGAAACAGGCCAGAATCGGCCAAAACTGCGAGTGTTGATGACCGGCACGTAAATGCACCCTGGGGTTCGTCAATGGTGGAAATCACTCCGGGGACCCAAAACGGTGATTAATAGCCCATGTAACGGTGATTAATAGCCCATGAAACAGGCCAGAATCGGCCAAAAGTGCGAGGACTGAGGACCGTTACGTAAATGCACCCTAGGGTTCGTCAATTGTGAAAATCACTCCGGGGACCCAAAACGGTGATTAATAGCCCATGAAACAACCCCGAATCGGCCAAAACTATGAGTGTTGATGACCGACACGTAAATGCACCCTGGCGTTCGTCAATGGTGGAAATCACTCCGGGGACCCAAAACGGTGATTAATAGCCCATGAAACAGGCCTGAATCGGCCAAAAGTGCGAGGAGTGATGACCGGCACGTAAATGCACCCTGGGGTTTGTCAATGGTGGAAATCACTCCTGGGACCCAAAACGGTGATTAATAGCCCATGAAACAACCCAGAATCTGCCAAAACTGCGAGTGTTGATGACCAGCACATAAATGCACCCTGGGGTTCGTCAATGGTGGAAATCACTCCGGGGACCCAAAACGGTGATTAATAGCCCATGAAACAGGCCAGAATCGGCCAAAACTGCGAGTGTTGATGACCGGCACATAAATGCACCCTGGGGTTCGTCAATGGTGGAAATCACTCCGGGGACCCAAAACGGTGATTAATAGCCCATGTAACGGTGATTAATAGCCCATGAAACAGGCCAGAATCGGCCAAAAGTGCGAGGACTGATGACCGTTACGTAAATGCACCCTAGGGTTCGTCAATTGTGAAAATCACTCCGGGGACCCAAAACGGTGATTAATAGCCCATGAAACAACCCCGAATCGGCCAAAACTGTGAGTGTTGATGACCGACACGTAAATGCACCCTGGGGTTCGTCAATGGTGGAAATCACTCCGGGGACCCAAAACGGTGATTAATAGCCCATGAAACAGGCCTGAATCGGCCAAAAGTGCGAGGACTGATGACCGGCACGTAAATGCAACCTGGGGTTCGTCAATCGTGGAAATCACTCCGGGGACCCAAAACGGTGATTAATAGCCCATGTAACGGTGATTAATAGCCCATGAAACAGGCCAGAATCGGCCAAAACTGCGAGTGTTGATGACCGGCACGTAAATGCAACCTGGGGTTCGTCAATCGTGGAAATCACTCCGGGGACCCAAAACGGTGATTAATAGCCCATGTAACGGTGATTAATAGCCCATGAAACAGGCCAGAATCGGCCAAAAGTGCGAGGACTGATGACCGTCACGTAAATGCACCCTGGGGTTCGTCAATTGTGGAAATCACTTCGGGGACCAAAAACGGTGATTAATAGCCCATGAAACAGCCCAGAATCGGCCAAAACTATGAGTGTTGATGACCGGCACGTAAATGCACCCTGGGGTTCGTCAATGGTGGAAATCACTCCGGGGACCCAAAACGGTGATTAATAGCCCATGTAACGGTGATTAATAGCCCATGAAATAGGCCAGAATCGGCCAAAATTGCGAGTGTTGATGACCGGCACATAAATGCACCCTGGGGTTCGTCAATGGTGGAAATCACTCCGGGGACCCAAAACGGTGATTAATAGCCCATGTAACGGTGATTAATAGCACATGAAACAGGCCAGAATCGGCCAAAAGTGCGAGGACTGATGACCGTTACGTAAATGCACCCTAGGGTTCGTCAATTGTGAAAATCACTCCGGGGACCCAAAACGGTGATTAATAGCCCATGAAACAACCCCGAATCGGCCAAAACTGTGAGTGTTGATGACCGGCACGTAAATGCACCCTGGGGTTCGTCAATGGTGGAAATCACTCCGGGGACCCAAAACGGTGATTAATAGCCCATGAAACAGGCCTGAATCGGCCAAAAGTGCGAGGACTGATGACCGGCACGTAAATGCACCCTGGGGTTCGTCAATGGTGGAAATCACTCGGGGGACCCAAAACGGTGATTAATAGCCCATGAAATAGGCCAGAATCGGCCAAAATTGCGAGTGTTGATGACCGGCACATAAATGCACCCTGGGGTTCGTCAATGGTGGAAATCACTCCGGGGACCCAAAACGGTGATTAATAGCCCATGTAACGGTGATTAATAGCACATGAAACAGGCCAGAATCGGCCAAAAGTGCGAGGACTGATGACCGTTACGTAAATGCACCCTAGGGTTCGTCAATTGTGAAAATCACTCCGGGGACCCAAAACGGTGATTAATAGCCCATGAAACAACCCCGAATCGGCCAAAACTGTGAGTGTTGATGACCGGCACGTAAATGCACCCTGGGGTTCGTCAATGGTGGAAATCACTCCGGGGACCCAAAACGGTGATTAATAGCCCATGAAACAGGCCTGAATCGGCCAAAAGTGCGAGGACTGATGACCGGCACGTAAATGCAACCTGGGGTTCGTCAATCGTGGAAATCACTCCGGGGACCCAAAACGGTGATTAATAGCCCATGTAACGGTGATTAATAGCCCATGAAACAGGCCAGAATCGGCCAAAACTGCGAGTGTTGATGACCGGCACGTAAATGCAACCTGGGGTTCGTCAATCGTGGAAATCACTCCGGGGACCCAAAACGGTGATTAATAGCCCATGTAACGGTGATTAATAGCCCATGAAACAGGCCAGAATCGGCCAAAAGTGCGAGGACTGATGACCGTCACGTAAATGCACCCTGGGGTTCGTCAATTGTGGAAATCACTTCGGGGACCAAAAACGGTGATTAATAGCCCATGAAACAGCCCAGAATCGGCCAAAACTATGAGTGTTGATGACCGGCACGTAAATGCACCCTGGGGTTCGTCAATGGTGGAAATCACTCCGGGGACCCAAAACGGTGATTAATAGCCCATGTAACGGTGATTAATAGCCCATGAAATAGGCCAGAATCGGCCAAAATTGCGAGTGTTGATGACCGGCACATAAATGCACCCTGGGGTTCGTCAATGGTGGAAATCACTCCGGGGACCCAAAACGGTGATTAATAGCCCATGTAACGGTGATTAATAGCACATGAAACAGGCCAGAATCGGCCAAAAGTGCGAGGACTGATGACCGTTACGTAAATGCACCCTAGGGTTCGTCAATTGTGAAAATCACTCCGGGGACCCAAAACGGTGATTAATAGCCCATGAAACAACCCCGAATCGGCCAAAACTGTGAGTGTTGATGACCGGCACGTAAATGCACCCTGGGGTTCGTCAATGGTGGAAATCACTCCGGGGACCCAAAACGGTGATTAATAGCCCATGAAACAGGCCTGAATCGGCCAAAAGTGCGAGGACTGATGACCGGCACGTAAATGCACCCTGGGGTTCGTCAATGGTGGAAATCACTCCGGGGACCCAAAACGGTGATTAATAGCCCATGAAACAGGCCAGAATCGGCCAAAACTGCGAGTGTTGATGACCGGCACGTAAATGCACCCAGGGGTTCGTCAATCGTGGAAATCACTCCGGGGACCCAAAACGGTGATTAATAGCCCATGTAACGGTGATTAATAGCCCATGAAACTGGCCAGAATCGGCCAAAAGTGCGAGGACTGATGACCGTCACGTAAATGCACCCTGGGGTTCGTCAATTGTGAAAATCACTCCGGGGACCCAAAACGGTGATTAATAGCCCATGAAACAACCCAGAATCGGCCAAAACTGCGAGTGTTGATGACCGACACGTAAATGCACCCTGGGGTTCGTCAATGGTGGAAATCACTCCGGGGACCCAAAACGGTGATTAATAGCCCATGTAACCGTGATTAATAGCCCATGAAACAGGCCAGAATCGGCCAAAACTGCGAGTGTTGATGACCGGCATGTAAATGCACCCTGGGTTCATCAATGGTGGAAATCACTCCGGGGATCCAAAACGGTGATTAATAGCCCATGAAACTATGATTAATAACCCATGAAACAGGCCAGAATCGGCCAAAATTGCGAGTGTTGATGACCGGCACGTAAATGCACCCTGGGGTTCGTCAATGGTGGAAATCACTCGGGGGACCCAAAACGGTGATTAATAGCCCATGTAACGGTGATTAATAGCCCATGAAACAGGCCAGAATCGGCCAAAACTACGAGTGTTGATGACCGGCACGTAAATGCACCCTGGGGATCGTCAATGGTGGAAATCACTCCAGGGACCGAAAACGGTGATTAATAGCCCATGTAACGGTGATTAATAGCCCATGAAACAGGCCAGAATCGGCCAAAAGTGCGAGGAATGATGACCGTTACGTAAATGCACCATAGGGTTCGTCAATTGTGAAAATCACTTCGAAGACCCAAAACGGTGATTAATAGCCCATGAAACAACCCAGAATCTGCCAAAACTGCGAGTGTTGATGACCAGCACGTAAATGCACCCTGGGGTTCGTCAATGGTGGAAGTCACTCCGGGGACCCAAAACGGTGATTAATAGCCCATGAAACAGGCCAGAATCGGCCAAAACTGCGAGTGTTGATGACCGGCACGTAAATGCACCCTGGGGTTCGTCAATGGTGGAAATCACTCCGGGGACCCAAAACGGTGATTAATAGCCCATGTAACGGTGATTAATAGCCCATGAAACAGGCCAGAATCGGCCAAAAGTGCGAGGACTGATGACCGTCACGTAAATGCACCCTGGGGTTCGTCAATTGTGGAAATCACTTCGGGGACCCAAAACGGTGATTAATAGCCCATGAAACAACCCAGAATCTGACAAAACTGCGAGTGTTGATGACCGGCACGTAAATGCACCCTGGGGTTCGTCAATGGTGGAAATCACTCCGGGGACCCAAAACGGTGATTAATAGCCCATGAAACAGGCCTGAATCGGCCAAAAGTGCGAGGACTGATGACCGGCACGTAAATGCACCCTGGGGTTTGTCAATGGTGGAAATCACTCCTGGGACCCAAAACGGTGATTAATAGCCCATGAAACAGGCCAGAATAGGCCAAAACTGCGAGTGTTGATGACCGGCACGTAAATGCAACCTGGGGTTCGTCAATCGTGGAAATCACTCCGGGGACCCAAAACGGTGATTAATAGCCCATGTAACGGTGATTAATAGCCCATGAAACAGGCCAGAATCGGCCAAAAGTGCGAGGACTGATGACCGTCACGTAAATGCACCCTAGGGTTCGTCAATTGTGAAAATCACTCCGGGGACCCAAAACGGTGATTAATAGCCCATGAAACAACCCCGAATCGGCCAAAACTGTGAGTGTTGATGACCGACACGTAAATGCACCCTGGGGTTCGTCAATGGTGGAAATCACTCCGGGGACCCAAAACGGTGATTAATAGCCCATGAAACAGGCCTGAATCGGCCAAAAGTGCGAGGACTGATGACCGGCACGTAAATGCACCCTGGGGTTTGTCAATGGTGGAAATCACTCCTGGGACCCAAAACGGTGATTAATAGCCCATGAAACAGGCCAGAATCGGCCAAAACTGCGAGTGTTGATGACCGGCACGTAAATGCACCCTGGGGTTCGTCAATGGTGGAAATTACTCCGGGAACCCAAAACGGTGATTAATAGCCCATGAAACACGCCAGAATCGTCCATAACTGCGAGTGTTGATGACCGGCACGTAAATGCACCCTGGGGTTCGTCAATGGTGGAAATCACTCCAGGGACCGAAAACGGTGATTAATAGCCCATGTAACGGTGATTAATAGCCCATGAAACAGGCCAGAATCGGCCAAAAGTGCGAGGACTGATGACCGTTACGTAAATGCACCCTAGGGTTCGTCAATTGTGAAAATCACTCCGGGGACCCAAAACGGTGATTAATAGCCCATGAAACAACCCCGAATCGGCCAAAACTGTGAGTGTTGATGACCGGCACGTAAATGCACCCTGGGGTTCGTCAATGGTGGAAATCACTCCGGGGACCCAAAACGGTGATTAATAGCCCATGAAACAGGCCTGAATCGGCCAAAAGTGCGAGGACTGATGACCGGCACGTAAATGCACCCAGGGGTTCGTCAATCGTGGAAATCACTCCGGGGACCCAAAACGGTGATTAATAGCCCATGTAACGGTGATTAATAGCCCATGAAACTGGCCAGAATCGGCCAAAAGTGCGAGGACTGATGACCGTCACGTAAATGCACCCTGGGGTTCGTCAATTGTGAAAATCACTCCGGGGACCCAAAACGGTGATTAATAGCCCATGAAACAACCCAGAATCGGCCAAAACTGCGAGTGTTGATGACCGACACGTAAATGCACCCTGGGGTTCGTCAATGGTGGAAATCACTCCGGGGACCCAAAACGGTGATTAATAGCCCATGTAACCGTGATTAATAGCCCATGAAACAGGCCAGAATCGGCCAAAACTGCGAGTGTTGATGACCGGCATGTAAATGCACCCTGGGTTCATCAATGCTGGAAATCACTCCGGGGATCCAAAACGGTGATTAATAGCCCATGAAACTATGATTAATAACCCATGAAACAGGCCAGAATCGGCCAAAATTGCGAGTGTTGATGACCGGCACGTAAATGCACCCTGGGGTTCGTCAATGGTGGAAATCACTCGGGGGACCCAAAACGGTGATTAATAGCCCATGTAACGGTGATTAATAGCCCATGAAACAGGCCAGAATCGGCCAAAACTACGAGTGTTGATGACCGGCACGTAAATGCACCCTGGGGTTCGTCAATGGTGGAAATCACTCCAGGGACCGAAAACGGTGATTAATAGCCCATGTAACGGTGATTAATAGCCCATGAAACAGGCCAGAATCGGCCAAAAGTGCGAGGACTGATGACCGTTACGTAAATGCACCCTAGGGTTCGTCAATTGTGAAAATCACTTCGAAGACCCAAAACGGTGATTAATAGCCCATGAAACAACCCAGAATCTGCCAAAACTGCGAGTGTTGATGACCAGCACGTAAATGCACCCTGGGGTTCGTCAATGGTGGAAGTCACTCCGGGGACCCAAAACGGTGATTAATAGCCCATGAAACAGGCCAGAATCGGCCAAAACTGCGAGTGTTGATGACCGGCACGTAAATGCACCCTGGGGTTCGTCAATGGTGGAAATCACTCCGGGGACCCAAAACGGTGATTAATAGCCCATGTAACGGTGATTAATAGCCCATGAAACAGGCCAGAATCGGCCAAAAGTGCGAGGACTGATGACCGTCACGTAAATGCACCCTGGGGTTCGTCAATTGTGGAAATCACTTCGGGGACCCAAAACGGTGATTAATAGCCCATGAAACAACCCAGAATCTGACAAAACTGCGAGTGTTGATGACCGGCACGTAAATGCACCCTGGGGTTCGTCAATGGTGGAAATCACTCCGGGGACCCAAAACGGTGATTAATAGCCCATGAAACAGGCCTGAATCGGCCAAAAGTGCGAGGACTGATGACCGGCACGTAAATGCACCCTGGGGTTCATCAATTGTGGAAATCACTCCGGGGACCCAAAACGGTGATTAATAGCCCATGAAACAGGCCAGAATCGGCCAAAACTGCGAGTGTTGATGACCGGCACGTAAATGCAACCTGGGGTTCGTCAATCGTGGAAATCACTCCGGGGACCCAAAACGGTGATTAATAGCCCATGTAACGGTGATTAATAGCCCATGAAACAGGCCAGAATCGGCCAAAAGTGCGAGGACTGATGACCGTCACGTAAATGCACCCTAGGGTTCGTCAATTGTGAAAATCACTCCGGGGACCCAAAACGGTGATTAATAGCCCATGAAACAACCCCGAATCGGCCAAAACTGTGAGTGTTGATGACCGACACGTAAATGCACCCTGGGGTTCGTCAATGGTGGAAATCACTCCGGGGACCCAAAACGGTGATTAATAGCCCATGAAACAGGCCTGAATCGGCCAAAAGTGCGAGGACTGATGACCGGCACGTAAATGCACCCTGGGGTTTGTCAATGGTGGAAATCACTCCTGGGACCCAAAACGGTGATTAATAGCCCATGAAACAGGCCAGAATCGGCCAAAACTGCGAGTGTTGATGACCGGCACGTAAATGCACCCTGGGGTTCGTCAATGGTGGAAATTACTCCGGGAACCCAAAACGGTGATTAATAGCCCATGAAACACGCCAGAATCGTCCATAACTGCGAGTGTTGATGACCGGCACGTAAATGCACCCTGGGGTTCGTCAATGGTGGAAATCACTCCAGGGACCGAAAACGGTGATTAATAGCCCATGTAACGGTGATTAATAGCCCATGAAACAGGCCAGAATCGGCCAAAAGTGCGAGGACTGATGACCGTTACGTAAATGCACCCTAGGGTTCGTCAATTGTGAAAATCACTCCGGGGACCCAAAACGGTGATTAATAGCCCATGAAACAACCCCGAATCGGCCAAAACTGTGAGTGTTGATGACCGGCACGTAAATGCACCCTGGGGTTCGTCAATGGTGGAAATCACTCCGGGGACCCAAAACGGTGATTAATAGCCCATGAAACAGGCCTGAATCGGCCAAAAGTGCGAGGACTGATGACCGGCACGTAAATGCACCCTGGGGTTCGTCAATGGTGGAAATCACTCGGGGGACCCAAAACGGTGATTAATAGCCCATGAAACAGGCCAGAATCGGCCAAAACTGCGAGTGTTGATGACCGGCACGTAAATGCAACCTGGGGTTCGTCAATCGTGGAAATCACTCCGGGGACCCAAAACGGTGATTAATAGCCCATGTAACGGTGATTAATAGCCCATGAAACAGGCCAGAATCGGCCAAAACTGCGAGTGTTGATGACCGGCACGTAAATGCAACCTGGGGTTCGTCAATCGTGGAAATCACTCCGGGGACCCAAAACGGTGATTAATAGCCCATGTAACGGTGATTAATAGCCCATGAAACAGGCCAGAATCGGCCAAAAGTGCGAGGACTGATGACCGTCACGTAAATGCACCCTGGGGTTCGTCAATTGTGGAAATCACTTCGGGGACCAAAAACGGTGATTAATAGCCCATGAAACAGCCCAGAATCGGCCAAAACTATGAGTGTTGATGACCGGCACGTAAATGCACCCTGGGGTTCGTCAATGGTGGAAATCACTCCGGGGACCCAAAACGGTGATTAATAGCCCATGTAACGGTGATTAATAGCCCATGAAATAGGCCAGAATCGGCCAAAAGTGCGAGGACTGATGACCGTCACGTAAATGCACCCTGGGGTTCGTCAATTGTGGAAATCACTTCGGGGACCCAAAACGGTGATTAATAGCCCATAAACAACCCAGAATCTGACAAAACTGCGAGTGTTGATGACCGGCACGTAAATGCACCCTGGGGTTCGTCAATGGTGGAAATCACTCCGGGGACCCAAAACGGTGATTAATAGCCCATGAAACAGGCCTGAATCGGCCAAAAGTGCGAGGACTGATGACCGGCACGTAAATGCACCCTGGGGTTTGTCAATGGTGGAAATCACTCCTGGGACCCAAAACGGTGATTAATAGCCCATGAAACAGGCCAGAATCGGCCAAAACTGCGAGTGTTGATGACCGGCACGTAAATGCACCCTGGGGTTCGTCAATGGTGGAAATTACTCCGGGAACCCAAAACGGTGATTAATAGCCCATGAAACACGCCAGAATCGTCCATAACTGCGAGTGTTGATGACCGGCACGTAAATGCAACCTGGGGTTCGTCAATCGTGGAAATCACTCCGGGGACCCAAAACGGTGATTAATAGCCCATGTAACGGTGATTAATAGCCCATGAAACAGGCCAGAATCGGCCAAAAGTGCGAGGACTGATGACCGTCACGTAAATGCACCCTGGGGTTCGTCAATTGTGGAAATCACTTCGGGGACCAAAAACGGTGATTAATAGCCCATGAAACAGCCCAGAATCGGCCAAAACTATGAGTGTTGATGACCGGCACGTAAATGCACCCTGGGGTTCGTCAATGGTGGAAATCACTCCGGGGACCCAAAACGGTGATTAATAGCCCATGTAACGGTGATTAATAGCCCATGAAATAGGCCAGAATCGGCCAAAATTGCGAGTGTTGATGACCGGCACATAAATGCACCCTGGGGTTCGTCAATGGTGGAAATCACTCCGGGGACCCAAAACGGTGATTAATAGCCCATGTAACGGTGATTAATAGCCCATGAAACAGGCCAGAATCGGCCAAAAGTGCGAGGACTGATGACCGTCACGTAAATGCACCCTAGGGTTCGTCAATTGTGAAAATCACTCCGGGGACCCAAAACGGTGATTAATAGCCCATGAAACAACCCCGAATCGGCCAAAACTGTGAGTGTTGATGACCGACACGTAAATGCACCCTGGGGTTCGTCAATGGTGGAAATCACTCCGGGGACCCAAAACGGTGATTAATAGCCCATGAAACAGGCCTGAATCGGCCAAAAGTGCGAGGACTGATGACCGGCACGTAAATGCACCCTGGGGTTTGTCAATGGTGGAAATCACTCCTGGGACCCAAAACGGTGATTAATAGCCCATGAAACAGGCCAGAATCGGCCAAAACTGCGAGTGTTGATGACCGGCACGTAAATGCACCCTGGGGTTCGTCAATGGTGGAAATTACTCCGGGAACCCAAAACGGTGATTAATAGCCCATGAAACACGCCAGAATCGTCCATAACTGCGAGTGTTGATGACCGGCACGTAAATGCACCCTGGGGTTCGTCAATGGTGGAAATCACTCCAGGGACCGAAAACGGTGATTAATAGCCCATGTAACGGTGATTAATAGCCCATGAAACAGGCCAGAATCGGCCAAAAGTGCGAGGACTGATGACCGTTACGTAAATGCACCCTAGGGTTCGTCAATTGTGAAAATCACTCCGGGGACCCAAAACGGTGATTAATAGCCCATGAAACAACCCCGAATCGGCCAAAACTGTGAGTGTTGATGACCGGCACGTAAATGCACCCTGGGGTTCGTCAATGGTGGAAATCACTCCGGGGACCCAAAACGGTGATTAATAGCCCATGAAACAGGCCTGAATCGGCCAAAAGTGCGAGGACTGATGACCGGCACGTAAATGCACCCTGGGGTTCGTCAATGGTGGAAATCACTCGGGGGACCCAAAACGGTGATTAATAGCCCATGAAACAGGCCAGAATCGGCCAAAACTGCGAGTGTTGATGACCGGCACGTAAATGCAACCTGGGGTTCGTCAATCGTGGAAATCACTCCGGGGACCCAAAACGGTGATTAATAGCCCATGTAACGGTGATTAATAGCCCATGAAACAGGCCAGAATCGGCCAAAACTGCGAGTGTTGATGACCGGCACGTAAATGCAACCTGGGGTTCGTCAATCGTGGAAATCACTCCGGGGACCCAAAACGGTGATTAATAGCCCATGTAACGGTGATTAATAGCCCATGAAACAGGCCAGAATCGGCCAAAAGTGCGAGGACTGATGACCGTCACGTAAATGCACCCTGGGGTTCGTCAATTGTGGAAATCACTTCGGGGACCAAAAACGGTGATTAATAGCCCATGAAACAGCCCAGAATCGGCCAAAACTATGAGTGTTGATGACCGGCACGTAAATGCACCCTGGGGTTCGTCAATGGTGGAAATCACTCCGGGGACCCAAAACGGTGATTAATAGCCCATGTAACGGTGATTAATAGCCCATGAAATAGGCCAGAATCGGCCAAAAGTGCGAGGACTGATGACCGTCACGTAAATGCACCCTGGGGTTCGTCAATTGTGGAAATCACTTCGGGGACCCAAAACGGTGATTAATAGCCCATAAACAACCCAGAATCTGACAAAACTGCGAGTGTTGATGACCGGCACGTAAATGCACCCTGGGGTTCGTCAATGGTGGAAATCACTCCGGGGACCCAAAACGGTGATTAATAGCCCATGAAACAGGCCTGAATCGGCCAAAAGTGCGAGGACTGATGACCGGCACGTAAATGCACCCTGGGGTTTGTCAATGGTGGAAATCACTCCTGGGACCCAAAACGGTGATTAATAGCCCATGAAACAGGCCAGAATCGGCCAAAACTGCGAGTGTTGATGACCGGCACGTAAATGCACCCTGGGGTTCGTCAATGGTGGAAATTACTCCGGGAACCCAAAACGGTGATTAATAGCCCATGAAACACGCCAGAATCGTCCATAACTGCGAGTGTTGATGACCGGCACGTAAATGCAACCTGGGGTTCGTCAATCGTGGAAATCACTCCGGGGACCCAAAACGGTGATTAATAGCCCATGTAACGGTGATTAATAGCCCATGAAACAGGCCAGAATCGGCCAAAAGTGCGAGGACTGATGACCGTCACGTAAATGCACCCTGGGGTTCGTCAATTGTGGAAATCACTTCGGGGACCAAAAACGGTGATTAATAGCCCATGAAACAGCCCAGAATCGGCCAAAACTATGAGTGTTGATGACCGGCACGTAAATGCACCCTGGGGTTCGTCAATGGTGGAAATCACTCCGGGGACCCAAAACGGTGATTAATAGCCCATGTAACGGTGATTAATAGCCCATGAAATAGGCCAGAATCGGCCAAAATTGCGAGTGTTGATGACCGGCACATAAATGCACCCTGGGGTTCGTCAATGGTGGAAATCACTCCGGGGACCCAAAACGGTGATTAATAGCCCATGTAACGGTGATTAATAGCACATGAAACAGGCCAGAATCGGCCAAAAGTGCGAGGACTGATGACCGTTACGTAAATGCACCCTAGGGTTCGTCAATTGTGAAAATCACTCCGGGGACCCCAAACGGTGATTAATAGCCCATGAAACAACCCCGAATCGGCCAAAACTGTGAGTGTTGATGACCGGCACGTAAATGCACCCTGGGGTTCGTCAATGGTGGAAATCACTCCGGGGACCCAAAACGGTGATTAATAGCCCATGAAACAGGCCTGAATCGGCCAAAAGTGCGAGGACTGATGACCGGTACGTAAATGCACCCTGGGGTTCGTCAATGGTGGAAATCACTCCGGGGACCCAAAACGGTGATTAATAGCCCATGAAACAGGCCAGAATCGGCCAAAAGTGCGAGGACTGATGACCGTTACGTAAATGCACCCTAGGGTTCGTCAATTGTGAAAATCACTCCGGGGACCCAAAACGGTGATTAATAGCCCATGAAACAACCCCGAATCGGCCAAAACTGTGAGTGTTGATGACCGGCACGTAAATGCACCCTGGGGTTCGTCAATGGTGGAAATCACTCCGGGGACCCAAAACGGTGATTAATAGCCCATGAAACAGGCCTGAATCGGCCAAAAGTGCGAGGACTGATGACCGGCACGTAAATGCACCCTGGGGTTCGTCAATGGTGGAAATCACTCGGGGGACCCAAAACGGTGATTAATAGCCCATGAAACAGGCCAGAATCGGCCAAAACTGCGAGTGTTGATGACCGGCACGTAAATGCAACCTGGGGTTCGTCAATCGTGGAAATCACTCCGGGGACCCAAAACGGTGATTAATAGCCCATGTAACGGTGATTAATAGCCCATGAAACAGGCCAGAATCGGCCAAAACTGCGAGTGTTGATGACCGGCACGTAAATGCAACCTGGGGTTCGTCAATCGTGGAAATCACTCCGGGGACCCAAAACGGTGATTAATAGCCCATGTAACGGTGATTAATAGCCCATGAAACAGGCCAGAATCGGCCAAAAGTGCGAGGACTGATGACCGTCACGTAAATGCACCCTGGGGTTCGTCAATTGTGGAAATCACTTCGGGGACCAAAAACGGTGATTAATAGCCCATGAAACAGCCCAGAATCGGCCAAAACTATGAGTGTTGATGACCGGCACGTAAATGCACCCTGGGGTTCGTCAATGGTGGAAATCACTCCGGGGACCCAAAACGGTGATTAATAGCCCATGTAACGGTGATTAATAGCCCATGAAATAGGCCAGAATCGGCCAAAAGTGCGAGGACTGATGACCGTCACGTAAATGCACCCTGGGGTTCGTCAATTGTGGAAATCACTTCGGGGACCCAAAACGGTGATTAATAGCCCATAAACAACCCAGAATCTGACAAAACTGCGAGTGTTGATGACCGGCACGTAAATGCACCCTGGGGTTCGTCAATGGTGGAAATCACTCCGGGGACCCAAAACGGTGATTAATAGCCCATGAAACAGGCCTGAATCGGCCAAAAGTGCGAGGACTGATGACCGGCACGTAAATGCACCCTGGGGTTTGTCAATGGTGGAAATCACTCCTGGGACCCAAAACGGTGATTAATAGCCCATGAAACAGGCCAGAATCGGCCAAAACTGCGAGTGTTGATGACCGGCACGTAAATGCACCCTGGGGTTCGTCAATGGTGGAAATTACTCCGGGAACCCAAAACGGTGATTAATAGCCCATGAAACACGCCAGAATCGTCCATAACTGCGAGTGTTGATGACCGGCACGTAAATGCAACCTGGGGTTCGTCAATCGTGGAAATCACTCCGGGGACCCAAAACGGTGATTAATAGTCCATGTAACGGTGATTAATAGCCCATGAAACAGGCCAGAATCGGCCAAAAGTGCGAGGACTGATGACCGTCACGTAAATGCACCCTGGGGTTCGTCAATTGTGGAAATCACTTCGGGGACCAAAAACGGTGATTAATAGCCCATGAAACAGCCCAGAATCGGCCAAAACTATGAGTGTTGATGACCGGCACGTAAATGCACCCTGGGGTTCGTCAATGGTGGAAATCACTCCGGGGACCCAAAACGGTGATTAATAGCCCATGTAACGGTGATTAATAGCCCATGAAATAGGCCAGAATCGGCCAAAATTGCGAGTGTTGATGACCGGCACATAAATGCACCCTGGGGTTCGTCAATGGTGGAAATCACTCCGGGGACCCAAAACGGTGATTAATAGCCCATGTAACGGTGATTAATAGCACATGAAACAGGCCAGAATCGGCCAAAAGTGCGAGGACTGATGACCGTTACGTAAATGCACCCTAGGGTTCGTCAATTGTGAAAATCACTCCGGGGACCCCAAACGGTGATTAATAGCCCATGAAACAACCCCGAATCGGCCAAAACTGTGAGTGTTGATGACCGGCACGTAAATGCACCCTGGGGTTCGTCAATGGTGGAAATCACTCCGGGGACCCAAAACGGTGATTAATAGCCCATGAAACAGGCCTGAATCGGCCAAAAGTGCGAGGACTGATGACCGGTACGTAAATGCACCCTGGGGTTCGTCAATGGTGGAAATCACTCCGGGGACCCAAAACGGTGATTAATAGCCCATGAAACAGGCCAGAATCGGCCAAAAGTGCGAGGACTGATGACCGTTACGTAAATGCACCCTAGGGTTCGTCAATTGTGAAAATCACTCCGGGGACCCAAAACGGTGATTAATAGCCCATGAAACAACCCCGAATCGGCCAAAACTGTGAGTGTTGATGACCGGCACGTAAATGCACCCTGGGGTTCGTCAATGGTGGAAATCACTCCGGGGACCCAAAACGGTGATTAATAGCCCATGAAACAGGCCTGAATCGGCCAAAAGTGCGAGGACTGATGACCGGCACGTAAATGCACCCTGGGGTTCGTCAATGGTGGAAATCACTCGGGGGACCCAAAACGGTGATTAATAGCCCATGAAACAGGCCAGAATCGGCCAAAACTGCGAGTGTTGATGACCGGCACGTAAATGCAACCTGGGGTTCGTCAATCGTGGAAATCACTCCGGGGACCCAAAACGGTGATTAATAGCCCATGTAACGGTGATTAATAGCCCATGAAACAGGCCAGAATCGGCCAAAACTGCGAGTGTTGATGACCGGCACGTAAATGCAACCTGGGGTTCGTCAATCGTGGAAATCACTCCGGGGACCCAAAACGGTGATTAATAGCCCATGTAACGGTGATTAATAGCCCATGAAACAGGCCAGAATCGGCCAAAAGTGCGAGGACTGATGACCGTCACGTAAATGCACCCTGGGGTTCGTCAATTGTGGAAATCACTTCGGGGACCAAAAACGGTGATTAATAGCCCATGAAACAGCCCAGAATCGGCCAAAACTATGAGTGTTGATGACCGGCACGTAAATGCACCCTGGGGTTCGTCAATGGTGGAAATCACTCCGGGGACCCAAAACGGTGATTAATAGCCCATGTAACGGTGATTAATAGCCCATGAAATAGGCCAGAATCGGCCAAAAGTGCGAGGACTGATGACCGTCACGTAAATGCACCCTGGGGTTCGTCAATTGTGGAAATCACTTCGGGGACCCAAAACGGTGATTAATAGCCCATAAACAACCCAGAATCTGACAAAACTGCGAGTGTTGATGACCGGCACGTAAATGCACCCTGGGGTTCGTCAATGGTGGAAATCACTCCGGGGACCCAAAACGGTGATTAATAGCCCATGAAACAGGCCTGAATCGGCCAAAAGTGCGAGGACTGATGACCGGCACGTAAATGCACCCTGGGGTTTGTCAATGGTGGAAATCACTCCTGGGACCCAAAACGGTGATTAATAGCCCATGAAACCGGCCAGAATCGGCCAAAACTGCGAGTGTTGATGACCGGCACGTAAATGCACCCTGGGGTTCGTCAATGGTGGAAATTACTCCGGGAACCCAAAACGGTGATTAATAGCCCATGAAACACGCCAGAATCGTCCATAACTGCGAGTGTTGATGACCGGCACGTAAATGCAACCTGGGGTTCGTCAATCGTGGAAATCACTCCGGGGACCCAAAACGGTGATTAATAGCCCATGTAACGGTGATTAATAGCCCATGAAACAGGCCAGAATCGGCCAAAAGTGCGAGGACTGATGACCGTCACGTAAATGCACCCTGGGGTTCGTCAATTGTGGAAATCACTTCGGGGACCAAAAACGGTGATTAATAGCCCATGAAACAGCCCAGAATCGGCCAAAACTATGAGTGTTGATGACCGGCACGTAAATGCACCCTGGGGTTCGTCAATGGTGGAAATCACTCCGGGGACCCAAAACGGTGATTAATAGCCCATGTAACGGTGATTAATAGCCCATGAAATAGGCCAGAATCGGCCAAAATTGCGAGTGTTGATGACCGGCACATAAATGCACCCTGGGGTTCGTCAATGGTGGAAATCACTCCGGGGACCCAAAACGGTGATTAATAGCCCATGTAACGGTGATTAATAGCACATGAAACAGGCCAGAATCGGCCAAAAGTGCGAGGACTGATGACCGTTACGTAAATGCACCCTAGGGTTCGTCAATTGTGAAAATCACTCCGGGGACCCCAAACGGTGATTAATAGCCCATGAAACAACCCCGAATCGGCCAAAACTGTGAGTGTTGATGACCGGCACGTAAATGCACCCTGGGGTTCGTCAATGGTGGAAATCACTCCGGGGACCCAAAACGGTGATTAATAGCCCATGAAACAGGCCTGAATCGGCCAAAAGTGCGAGGACTGATGACCGGTACGTAAATGCACCCTGGGGTTCGTCAATGGTGGAAATCACTCCGGGGACCCAAAACGGTGATTAATAGCCCATGAAACAGGCCAGAATCGGCCAAAACTGCGAGTGTTGATGACCGGCACGTAAATGCACCCTGGGGTTCGTCAATCGTGGAAATCACTCCGGGGACCCAAAACGGTGATTAATAGCCCATGTAACGGTGATTAATAGCCCATGAAACTGGCCAGAATCGGCCAAAAGTGCGAGGACTGATGACCGTCACGTAAATGCACCCTGGGGTTCGTCAATTGTGAAAATCACTCCGGGGACCCAAAACGGTGATTAATAGCCCATGAAACAACCCAGAATCGGCCAAAACTGCGAGTGTTGATGACCGACACGTAAATGCACCCTGGGGTTCGTCAATGGTGGAAATCACTCCGGGGACCCAAAACGGTGATTAATAGCCCATGTAACCGTGATTAATAGCCCATGAAACAGGCCAGAATCGGCCAAAACTGCGAGTGTTGATGACCGGCATGTAAATGCACCCTGGGTTCATCAATGGTGGAAATCACTCCGGGGATCCAAAATGGTGATTAATAGCCCATGTAACTATGATTAATAACCCATGAAACAGGCCAGAATCGACAAAATTGCGAGTGTTGATGACCGGCACGTAAATGCACCCTGGGGTTCGTCAATGGTGGAAATCACTCGGGGGACGCAAAACGGTGATTGATAGCCCATGTAACGGTGATTAATAGCCCATGAAACAGGCCAGAATCGGCCAAAACTGCGAGTGTTGATGACCGGCACGTAAATGCACCCTGGGGTTCGTCAATGGTGGAAATCACTCCAGGGACCGAAAACGGTGATTAATAGCCCATGTAACGGTGATTAATTGCCCATGAAACAGGCCAGAATCGGCCAAAAGTGCGAGGACTGATGACCGTTACGTAAATGCACCCTAGGGTTCGTCAATTGTGAAAATCACTTCGAAGACCCAAAACGGTGATTAATAGCCCATGAAACAACCCAGAATCTGCCAAAACTGCGAGTGTTGATGACCAGCACGTAAATGCACCCTGGGGTTCGTCAATGGTGGAAGTCACTCCGGGGACCCAAAACGGTGATTAATAGCCCATGAAACAGGCCAGAATCGGCCAAAACTGCGAGTGTTGATGACCGGCACGTAAATGCACCCTGGGGTTCGTCAATGGTGGAAATCACTCCGGGGACCCAAAACGGTGATTAATAGCCCATGTAACGGTGATTAATAGCCCATGAAACAGGCCAGAATCGGCCAAAAGTGCGAGGACCGATGACCGTCACGTAAATGCACCCTCGGGTTCGTCAATGGTGGAAATCACTCCGGGGACCCAAAACGGTGATTAATAGCCCATGAAACAGGCCAGAATCGGCCAAAACTGCGAGTGTTGATGACCGGCACGTAAATGCACCCTGGGGTTCGTCAATCGTGGAAATCACTCCGGGGACCCAAAACGGTGATTAATAGCCCATGTAACGGTGATTAATAGCCCATGAAACTGGCCAGAATCGGCCAAAAGTGCGAGGACTGATGACCGTCACGTAAATGCACCCTGGGGTTCGTCAATTGTGAAAATCACTCCGGGGACCCAAAACGGTGATTAATAGCCCATGAAACAACCCAGAATCGGCCAAAACTGCGAGTGTTGATGACCGACACGTAAATGCACCCTGGGGTTCGTCAATGGTGGAAATCACTCCGGGGACCCAAAACGGTGATTAATAGCCCATGTAACCGTGATTAATAGCCCATGAAACAGGCCAGAATCGGCCAAAAGTGCGAGGACTGATGACCGTTACGTAAATGCACCCTGGGTTCATCAATGGTGGAAATCACTCCGGGGATCCAAAACGGTGATTAATAGCCCATGTAACTATGATTAATAACCCATGAAACAGGCCAGAATCGGCCAAAATTGCGAGTGTTGATGACCGGCACGTAAATGCACCCTGGGGTTCGTCAATGGTGGAAATCACTCGGGGGACCCAAAACGGTGATTGATAGCCCATGTAACGGTGATTAATAGCCCATGAAACAGGCCAGAATCGGCCAAAACTGCGAGTGTTGATGACCGGCACGTAAATGCACCCTGGGGTTCGTCAATGGTGGAAATCACTCCAGGGACCGAAAACGGTGATTAATAGCCCATGTAACGGTGATTAATACCCCATGAAACAGGCCAGAATCGGCCAAAAGTGCGAGGACTGATGACCGTTACGTAAATGCACCCTAGGGTTCGTCAATTGTGAAAATCACTTCGGGGACCCAAAACGGTGATTAATAGCCCATGAAACAGGCTAGAATAGGCCAAAATTGCGAGTGTTGATGACCGGCACGTAAATGCACCCTGGGGTTCGTCAATGGTGGAAATCACTCGGGGGACCCAAAACGGTGATTAATAGCCCATGTAACGGTGAATAATAGCCCATGAAACAGGCCAGAATCGGCCAAAACTGCGAGTGTTGATGACCGGCACGTAAATGCACCCTGGGGTTCGTCAATGGTGGAAATCACTCCAGGGACCGAAAACGGTGATTAATAGCCCATGTAACGGTGATTAATAGCCCATGAAACAGGCCAGAATCGGCCAAAAGTGCGAGGACTGATGACCGTTACGTAAATGCACCCTAGGGTTCGTCAATTGTGAAAATCACTTCGAAGACCCAAAACGGTGATTAATAGCCCATGAAACAACCCAGAATCTGCCAAAACTGCGAGTGTTGATGACCAGCACGTAAATGCACCCTGGGGTTCGTCAATGGTGGAAGTCACTCCGGGGACCCAAAACGGTGATTAATAGCCCATGAAACAGGCCAGAATCGGCCAAAACTGCGAGTGTTGATGACCGGCACGTAAATGCACCCTGGGGTTCGTCAATGGTGGAAATCACTCCGGGGACCCAAAACGGTGATTAATAGCCCACGTAACGGTGATTAATAGCCCATGAAACAGGCCAGAATCGGCCAAAAGTGCGAGGACTGATGACCGTCACGTAAATGCACCCTGGGGTTCGTCAATTGTGAAAATCACTCCGGGGACCCAAAACGGTGATTAATAGCCCATGTAACGGTGATTAATAGCCCATGAAACAGGCTAGAATCGGCCAAAACTGCGAGTGTTGATGACCGGCACGTAAATGCACCCTGGGGTTCGTCAATCGTGGAAATCACTCCGGGGACCCAAAACGGTGATTAATAGCCCATGTAACGGTGATTAATAGCCCATGAAACAGGCCAGAATCGGCCAAAAGTGCGAGGACTGATGACCGTCACGTAAATGCACCCTGGGGTTCGTCAATTGTGAAAATCACTCCGGGGACCCAAAACGGTGATTAATAGCCCATGAAACAACCCAGAATCGGCCAAAACTGCGAGTGTTGATGACCGACACGTAAATGCACCCTGGGGTTCTTCAATGGTGGAAATCACTCCGGGGACCCAAAACGGTGATTAATAGCCCATGTAACGGTGATTAATAGCCCATGAAACAGGCCAGAATCGGCCAAAACTGCGAGTGTTGATGACCGGCATGTAAATGCACCCTGGGTTCATCAATGGTGGAAATCACTCCGGGGATCCAAAACGGTGATTAATAGCCCATGTAACTATGATTAATAACCCATGAAACAGGCCAGAATCGGCCAAAATTGCGAGTGTTGATGACCGGCACGTAAATGCACCCTGGGGTTCGTCAATGGTGGAAATCACTCCAGGGACCGAAAACGGTGATTAATAGCCCATGTAACGGTGATTAATAGCCCATGAAACAGGCCAGAATCGGCCAAAAGTGCGAGGACTGATGACCGTTACGTAAATGCACCCTAGGGTTCGTTAATTGTGAAAATCACTTCGGGGACCCAAAACGGTGATTAATAGCCCATGAAACAACCCAGAATCTGCCAAAACTGCGAGTGTTGATGACCAGCACGTAAATGCACCCTGGGGTTCGTCAATGGTGGAAGTCACTCCGGGGACCCAAAACGGTGATTAATAGCCCATGAAACAGGCCAGAATCGGCCAAAACTGCGAGTGTTGATGACCGGCACGTAAATGCAGCCTGGGGTTCGTCAATCGTGGAAATCACTCCGGGGACCCAAAACGGTGATTAATAGCCCATGTAACGGTGATTAATAGCCCATGAAACAGGCCAGAATCGGCCAAAAGTGCGAGGACTGATGACCGTCACGTAAATGCACCCTGGGGTTCGTCAATTGTGGAAATCACTTCGGGGACCCAAAACGGTGATTAATAGCCCATGAAACAGCCCAGAATCGGCCAAAACTATGAGTGTTGATGACCGGCACGTAAATGCACCCTGGGGTTCGTCAATGGTGGAAATCACTCCGGGGACCCAAAACGGTGATTAATAGCCCATGTAACGGTGATTAATAGCCCATGAAACAGGCCAGAATCGGCCAAAAGTGCGAGGACTGATGACCGTCACGTAAATGCACCCTGGGGTTCGTCAATTGTGAAAATCACTCCGGGGACCCAAAACGGTGATTAATAGCCTATGTAACGGTGATTAATAGCCCATGAAACAGGCCAGAATCGGCCAAAACTGCGAGTGTTGATGACCGGCATGTAAATGCACCCTGGGTTCGTCAATGGTGGAAATCACTCCGGGGATCCAAAACGGTGATTAATAGCCCATGAAACAACCCAGAATCTGCCAAAACTGCGAGTGTTGATGACCAGCACATAAATGCACCCTGGGGTTCGTCAATGGTGGAAATCACTCCGGGGACCCAAAACGGTGATTAATAGCCCATGAAACAGGCCAGAATCGGCCAAAACTGCGAGGACTGATGACCGTCACGTAAATGCACCCTGGGGTTCGTCAATTGTGAAAATCACTCCGGGGACCCAAAACGGTGATTAATAGCCCATGAAACAACCCAGAATCGGCCAAAACTGCGAGTGTTGATGACCGACACGTAAATGCACCCTGGGGTTCTTCAATGGTGGAAATCACTCCGGGGACCCAAAACGGTGATTAATAGCCCATGTAACGGTGATTAATAGCCCATGAAACAGGCCAGAATCGGCCAAAACTGCGAGTGTTGATGACCGGCATGTAAATGCACCCTGGGTTCATCAATGGTGGAAATCACTCCGGGGATCCAAAACGGTGATTAATAGCCCATGTAACTATGATTAATAACCCATGAAACAGGCCAGAATCGGCCAAAATTGCGAGTGTTGATGACCGGCACGTAAATGCACCCTGGGGTTCGTCAATGGTGGAAATCACTCGGGGGACCCAAAACGGTGATTGATAGCCCATGTAACGGTGATTAATAGCCCATGAAACAGGCCAGAATCGGCCAAAACTGCGAGTGTTGATGACCGGCACGTAAATGCACCCTGGGGTTCGTCAATGGTGGAAATCACTCCAGGGACCGAAAACGGTGATTAATAGCCCATGTAACGGTGATTAATACCCCATGAAACAGGCCAGAATCGGCCAAAAGTGCGAGGACTGATGACCGTTACGTAAATGCACCCTAGGGTTCGTCAATTGTGAAAATCACTTCGGGGACCCAAAACGGTGATTAATAGCCCATGAAACAGGCTAGAATAGGCCAAAATTGCGAGTGTTGATGACCGGCACGTAAATGCACCCTGGGGTTCGTCAATGGTGGAAATCACTCGGGGGACCCAAAACGGTGATTAATAGCCCATGTAACGGTGAATAATAGCCCATGAAACAGGCCAGAATCGGCCAAAACTGCGAGTGTTGATGACCGGCACGTAAATGCACCCTGGGGTTCGTCAATGGTGGAAATCACTCCAGGGACCGAAAACGGTGATTAATAGCCCATGTAACGGTGATTAATAGCCCATGAAACAGGCCAGAATCGGCCAAAAGTGCGAGGACTGATGACCGTTACGTAAATGCACCCTAGGGTTCGTCAATTGTGAAAATCACTTCGAAGACCCAAAACGGTGATTAATAGCCCATGAAACAACCCAGAATCTGCCAAAACTGCGAGTGTTGATGGCCAGCACGTAAATGCACCCTGGGGTTCGTCAATGGTGGAAGTCACTCCGGGGACCCAAAACGGTGATTAATAGCCCATGAAACAGGCCAGAATCGGCCAAAACTGCGAGTGTTGATGACCGGCACGTAAATGCACCCTGGGGTTCGTCAATGGTGGAAATCACTCCGGGGACCCAAAACGGTGATTAATAGCCCACGTAACGGTGATTAATAGCCCATGAAACAGGCCAGAATCGGCCAAAAGTGCGAGGACTGATGACCGTCACGTAAATGCACCCTGGGGTTCGTCAATTGTGAAAATCACTCCGGGGACCCAAAACGGTGATTAATAGCCCATGTAACGGTGATTAATAGCCCATGAAACAGGCCAGAATCGGCCAAAACTGCGAGTGTTGATGACCGGCACGTAAATGCACCCTGGGGTTCGTCAATCGTGGAAATCACTCCGGGGACCCAAAACGGTGATTAATAGCCCATGTAACGGTGATTAATAGCCCATGAAACAGGCCAGAATCGGCCAAAAGTGCGAGGACTGATGACCGTCACGTAAATGCACCCTGGGGTTCGTCAATTGTGAAAATCACTCCGGGGACCCAAAACGGTGATTAATAGCCCATGAAACAACCCAGAATCGGCCAAAACTGCGAGTGTTGATGACCGACACGTAAATGCACCCTGGGGTTCTTCAATGGTGGAAATCACTCCGGGGACCCAAAACGGTGATTAATAGCCCATGTAACGGTGATTAATAGCCCATGAAACAGGCCAGAATCGGCCAAAACTGCGAGTGTTGATGACCGGCATGTAAATGCACCCTGGGTTCATCAATGGTGGAAATCACTCCGGGGATCCAAAACGGTGATTAATAGCCCATGTAACTATGATTAATAACCCATGAAACAGGCCAGAATCGGCCAAAATTGCGAGTGTTGATGACCGGCACGTAAATGCACCCTGGGGTTCGTCAATGGTGGAAATCACTCCAGGGACCGAAAACGGTGATTAATAGCCCATGTAACGGTGATTAATAGCCCATGAAACAGGCCAGAATCGGCCAAAAGTGCGAGGACTGATGACCGTTACGTAAATGCACCCTAGGGTTCGTTAATTGTGAAAATCACTTCGGGGACCCAAAACGGTGATTAATAGCCCATGAAACAACCCAGAATCTGCCAAAACTGCGAGTGTTGATGACCAGCACGTAAATGCACCCTGGGGTTCGTCAATGGTGGAAGTCACTCCGGGGACCCAAAACGGTGATTAATAGCCCATGAAACAGGCCAGAATCGGCCAAAACTGCGAGTGTTGATGACCGGCACGTAAATGCAGCCTGGGGTTCGTCAATCGTGGAAATCACTCCGGGGACCCAAAACGGTGATTAATAGCCCATGTAACGGTGATTAATAGCCCATGAAACAGGCCAGAATCGGCCAAAAGTGCGAGGACTGATGACCGTCACGTAAATGCACCCTGGGGTTCGTCAATTGTGGAAATCACTTCGGGGACCCAAAACGGTGATTAATAGCCCATGAAACAGCCCAGAATCGGCCAAAACTATGAGTGTTGATGACCGGCACGTAAATGCACCCTGGGGTTCGTCAATGGTGGAAATCACTCCGGGGACCCAAAACGGTGATTAATAGCCCATGAAACAACCCCGAATCGGCCAAAACTGTGAGTGTTGATGACCGGCACGTAAATGCACCCTGGGGTTCGTCAATGGTGGAAATCACTCCGGGGACCCAAAACGGTGATTAATAGCCCATGAAACAGGCCTGAATCGGCCAAAAGTGCGAGGACTGATGACCGGCACGTAAATGCACCCTGGGGTTCGTCAATGGTGGAAATCACTCGGGGGACCCAAAACGGTGATTAATAGCCCATGAAACAGGCCAGAATCGGCCAAAACTGCGAGTGTTGATGACCGGCACGTAAATGCAACCTGGGGTTCGTCAATCGTGGAAATCACTCCGGGGACCCAAAACGGTGATTAATAGCCCATGTAACGGTGATTAATAGCCCATGAAACAGGCCAGAATCGGCCAAAACTGCGAGTGTTGATGACCGGCACGTAAATGCAACCTGGGGTTCGTCAATCGTGGAAATCACTCCGGGGACCCAAAACGGTGATTAATAGCCCATGTAACGGTGATTAATAGCCCATGAAACAGGCCAGAATCGGCCAAAAGTGCGAGGACTGATGACCGTCACGTAAATGCACCCTGGGGTTCGTCAATTGTGGAAATCACTTCGGGGACCAAAAACGGTGATTAATAGCCCATGAAACAGCCCAGAATCGGCCAAAACTATGAGTGTTGATGACCGGCACGTAAATGCACCCTGGGGTTCGTCAATGGTGGAAATCACTCCGGGGACCCAAAACGGTGATTAATAGCCCATGTAACGGTGATTAATAGCCCATGAAATAGGCCAGAATCGGCCAAAAGTGCGAGGACTGATGACCGTCACGTAAATGCACCCTGGGGTTCGTCAATTGTGGAAATCACTTCGGGGACCCAAAACGGTGATTAATAGCCCATAAACAACCCAGAATCTGACAAAACTGCGAGTGTTGATGACCGGCACGTAAATGCACCCTGGGGTTCGTCAATGGTGGAAATCACTCCGGGGACCCAAAACGGTGATTAATAGCCCATGAAACAGGCCTGAATCGGCCAAAAGTGCGAGGACTGATGACCGGCACGTAAATGCACCCTGGGGTTTGTCAATGGTGGAAATCACTCCTGGGACCCAAAACGGTGATTAATAGCCCATGAAACAGGCCAGAATCGGCCAAAACTGCGAGTGTTGATGACCGGCACGTAAATGCACCCTGGGGTTCGTCAATGGTGGAAATTACTCCGGGAACCCAAAACGGTGATTAATAGCCCATGAAACACGCCAGAATCGTCCATAACTGCGAGTGTTGATGACCGGCACGTAAATGCAACCTGGGGTTCGTCAATCGTGGAAATCACTCCGGGGACCCAAAACGGTGATTAATAGCCCATGTAACGGTGATTAATAGCCCATGAAACAGGCCAGAATCGGCCAAAAGTGCGAGGACTGATGACCGTCACGTAAATGCACCCTGGGGTTCGTCAATTGTGGAAATCACTTCGGGGACCAAAAACGGTGATTAATAGCCCATGAAACAGCCCAGAATCGGCCAAAACTATGAGTGTTGATGACCGGCACGTAAATGCACCCTGGGGTTCGTCAATGGTGGAAATCACTCCGGGGACCCAAAACGGTGATTAATAGCCCATGTAACGGTGATTAATAGCCCATGAAATAGGCCAGAATCGGCCAAAATTGCGAGTGTTGATGACCGGCACATAAATGCACCCTGGGGTTCGTCAATGGTGGAAATCACTCCGGGGACCCAAAACGGTGATTAATAGCCCATGTAACGGTGATTAATAGCACATGAAACAGGCCAGAATCGGCCAAAAGTGCGAGGACTGATGACCGTTACGTAAATGCACCCTAGGGTTCGTCAATTGTGAAAATCACTCCGGGGACCCCAAACGGTGATTAATAGCCCATGAAACAACCCCGAATCGGCCAAAACTGTGAGTGTTGATGACCGGCACGTAAATGCACCCTGGGGTTCGTCAATGGTGGAAATCACTCCGGGGACCCAAAACGGTGATTAATAGCCCATGAAACAGGCCTGAATCGGCCAAAAGTGCGAGGACTGATGACCGGTACGTAAATGCACCCTGGGGTTCGTCAATGGTGGAAATCACTCCGGGGACCCAAAACGGTGATTAATAGCCCATGAAACAGGCCAGAATCGGCCAAAACTGCGAGTGTTGATGACCGGCACGTAAATGCACCCTGGGGTTCGTCAATCGTGGAAATCACTCCGGGGACCCAAAACGGTGATTAATAGCCCATGTAACGGTGATTAATAGCCCATGAAACTGGCCAGAATCGGCCAAAAGTGCGAGGACTGATGACCGTCACGTAAATGCACCCTGGGGTTCGTCAATTGTGAAAATCACTCCGGGGACCCAAAACGGTGATTAATAGCCCATGAAACAACCCAGAATCGGCCAAAACTGCGAGTGTTGATGACCGACACGTAAATGCACCCTGGGGTTCGTCAATGGTGGAAATCACTCCGGGGACCCAAAACGGTGATTAATAGCCCATGTAACCGTGATTAATAGCCCATGAAACAGGCCAGAATCGGCCAAAACTGCGAGTGTTGATGACCGGCATGTAAATGCACCCTGGGTTCATCAATGGTGGAAATCACTCCGGGGATCCAAAATGGTGATTAATAGCCCATGTAACTATGATTAATAACCCATGAAACAGGCCAGAATCGGCCAAAATTGCGAGTGTTGATGACCGGCACGTAAATGCACCCTGGGGTTCGTCAATGGTGGAAATCACTCGGGGGACGCAAAACGGTGATTGATAGCCCATGTAACGGTGATTAATAGCCCATGAAACAGGCCAGAATCGGCCAAAACTGCGAGTGTTGATGACCGGCACGTAAATGCACCCTGGGGTTCGTCAATGGTGGAAATCACTCCAGGGACCGAAAACGGTGATTAATAGCCCATGTAACGGTGATTAATTGCCCATGAAACAGGCCAGAATCGGCCAAAAGTGCGAGGACTGATGACCGTTACGTAAATGCACCCTAGGGTTCGTCAATTGTGAAAATCACTTCGAAGACCCAAAACGGTGATTAATAGCCCATGAAACAACCCAGAATCTGCCAAAACTGCGAGTGTTGATGACCAGCACGTAAATGCACCCTGGGGTTCGTCAATGGTGGAAGTCACTCCGGGGACCCAAAACGGTGATTAATAGCCCATGAAACAGGCCAGAATCGGCCAAAACTGCGAGTGTTGATGACCGGCACGTAAATGCACCCTGGGGTTCGTCAATGGTGGAAATCACTCCGGGGACCCAAAACGGTGATTAATAGCCCATGTAACGGTGATTAATAGCCCATGAAACAGGCCAGAATCGGCCAAAAGTGCGAGGACCGATGACCGTCACGTAAATGCACCCTCGGGTTCGTCAATGGTGGAAATCACTCCGGGGACCCAAAACGGTGATTAATAGCCCATGAAACAGGCCAGAATCGGCCAAAACTGCGAGTGTTGATGACCGGCACGTAAATGCACCCTGGGGTTCGTCAATCGTGGAAATCACTCCGGGGACCCAAAACGGTGATTAATAGCCCATGTAACGGTGATTAATAGCCCATGAAACTGGCCAGAATCGGCCAAAAGTGCGAGGACTGATGACCGTCACGTAAATGCACCCTGGGGTTCGTCAATTGTGAAAATCACTCCGGGGACCCAAAACGGTGATTAATAGCCCATGAAACAACCCAGAATCGGCCAAAACTGCGAGTGTTGATGACCGACACGTAAATGCACCCTGGGGTTCGTCAATGGTGGAAATCACTCCGGGGACCCAAAACGGTGATTAATAGCCCATGTAACCGTGATTAATAGCCCATGAAACAGGCCAGAATCGGCCAAAACTGCGAGTGTTGATGACCGGCATGTAAATGCACCCTGGGTTCATCAATGGTGGAAATCACTCCGGGGATCCAAAACGGTGATTAATAGCCCATGTAACTATGATTAATAACCCATGAAACAGGCCAGAATCGGCCAAAATTGCGAGTGTTGATGACCGGCACGTAAATGCACCCTGGGGTTCGTCAATGGTGGAAATCACTCGGGGGACCCAAAACGGTGATTGATAGCCCATGTAACGGTGATTAATAGCCCATGAAACAGGCCAGAATCGGCCAAAACTGCGAGTGTTGATGACCGGCACGTAAATGCACCCTGGGGTTCGTCAATGGTGGAAATCACTCCAGGGACCGAAAACGGTGATTAATAGCCCATGTAACGGTGATTAATACCCCATGAAACAGGCCAGAATCGGCCAAAAGTGCGAGGACTGATGACCGTTACGTAAATGCACCCTAGGGTTCGTCAATTGTGAAAATCACTTCGGGGACCCAAAACGGTGATTAATAGCCCATGAAACAGGCTAGAATAGGCCAAAATTGCGAGTGTTGATGACCGGCACGTAAATGCACCCTGGGGTTCGTCAATGGTGGAAATCACTCGGGGGACCCAAAACGGTGATTAATAGCCCATGTAACGGTGAATAATAGCCCATGAAACAGGCCAGAATCGGCCAAAACTGCGAGTGTTGATGACCGGCACGTAAATGCACCCTGGGGTTCGTCAATGGTGGAAATCACTCCAGGGACCGAAAACGGTGATTAATAGCCCATGTAACGGTGATTAATAGCCCATGAAACAGGCCAGAATCGGCCAAAAGTGCGAGGACTGATGACCGTTACGTAAATGCACCCTAGGGTTCGTCAATTGTGAAAATCACTTCGAAGACCCAAAACGGTGATTAATAGCCCATGAAACAACCCAGAATCTGCCAAAACTGCGAGTGTTGATGACCAGCACGTAAATGCACCCTGGGGTTCGTCAATGGTGGAAGTCACTCCGGGGACCCAAAACGGTGATTAATAGCCCATGAAACAGGCCAGAATCGGCCAAAACTGCGAGTGTTGATGACCGGCACGTAAATGCACCCTGGGGTTCGTCAATGGTGGAAATCACTCCGGGGACCCAAAACGGTGATTAATAGCCCACGTAACGGTGATTAATAGCCCATGAAACAGGCCAGAATCGGCCAAAAGTGCGAGGACTGATGACCGTCACGTAAATGCACCCTGGGGTTCGTCAATTGTGAAAATCACTCCGGGGACCCAAAACGGTGATTAATAGCCCATGTAACGGTGATTAATAGCCCATGAAACAGGCTAGAATCGGCCAAAACTGCGAGTGTTGATGACCGGCACGTAAATGCACCCTGGGGTTCGTCAATCGTGGAAATCACTCCGGGGACCCAAAACGGTGATTAATAGCCCATGTAACGGTGATTAATAGCCCATGAAACAGGCCAGAATCGGCCAAAAGTGCGAGGACTGATGACCGTCACGTAAATGCACCCTGGGGTTCGTCAATTGTGAAAATCACTCCGGGGACCCAAAACGGTGATTAATAGCCCATGAAACAACCCAGAATCGGCCAAAACTGCGAGTGTTGATGACCGACACGTAAATGCACCCTGGGGTTCTTCAATGGTGGAAATCACTCCGGGGACCCAAAACGGTGATTAATAGCCCATGTAACGGTGATTAATAGCCCATGAAACAGGCCAGAATCGGCCAAAACTGCGAGTGTTGATGACCGGCATGTAAATGCACCCTGGGTTCATCAATGGTGGAAATCACTCCGGGGATCCAAAACGGTGATTAATAGCCCATGTAACTATGATTAATAACCCATGAAACAGGCCAGAATCGGCCAAAATTGCGAGTGTTGATGACCGGCACGTAAATGCACCCTGGGGTTCGTCAATGGTGGAAATCACTCCAGGGACCGAAAACGGTGATTAATAGCCCATGTAACGGTGATTAATAGCCCATGAAACAGGCCAGAATCGGCCAAAAGTGCGAGGACTGATGACCGTTACGTAAATGCACCCTAGGGTTCGTTAATTGTGAAAATCACTTCGGGGACCCAAAACGGTGATTAATAGCCCATGAAACAACCCAGAATCTGCCAAAACTGCGAGTGTTGATGACCAGCACGTAAATGCACCCTGGGGTTCGTCAATGGTGGAAGTCACTCCGGGGACCCAAAACGGTGATTAATAGCCCATGAAACAGGCCAGAATCGGCCAAAACTGCGAGTGTTGATGACCGGCACGTAAATGCAGCCTGGGGTTCGTCAATCGTGGAAATCACTCCGGGGACCCAAAACGGTGATTAATAGCCCATGTAACGGTGATTAATAGCCCATGAAACAGGCCAGAATCGGCCAAAAGTGCGAGGACTGATGACCGTCACGTAAATGCACCCTGGGGTTCGTCAATTGTGGAAATCACTTCGGGGACCCAAAACGGTGATTAATAGCCCATGAAACAGCCCAGAATCGGCCAAAACTATGAGTGTTGATGACCGGCACGTAAATGCACCCTGGGGTTCGTCAATGGTGGAAATCACTCCGGGGACCCAAAACGGTGATTAATAGCCCATGTAACGGTGATTAATAGCCCATGAAACAGGCCAGAATCGGCCAAAAGTGCGAGGACTGATGACCGTCACGTAAATGCACCCTGGGGTTCGTCAATTGTGAAAATCACTCCGGGGACCCAAAACGGTGATTAATAGCCTATGTAACGGTGATTAATAGCCCATGAAACAGGCCAGAATCGGCCAAAACTGCGAGTGTTGATGACCGGCATGTAAATGCACCCTGGGTTCGTCAATGGTGGAAATCACTCCGGGGATCCAAAACGGTGATTAATAGCCCATGAAACAACCCAGAATCTGCCAAAACTGCGAGTGTTGATGACCAGCACATAAATGCACCCTGGGGTTCGTCAATGGTGGAAATCACTCCGGGGACCCAAAACGGTGATTAATAGCCCATGAAACAGGCCAGAATCGGCCAAAACTGCGAGGACTGATGACCGTCACGTAAATGCACCCTGGGGTTCGTCAATTGTGAAAATCACTCCGGGGACCCAAAACGGTGATTAATAGCCCATGAAACAACCCAGAATCGGCCAAAACTGCGAGTGTTGATGACCGACACGTAAATGCACCCTGGGGTTCTTCAATGGTGGAAATCACTCCGGGGACCCAAAACGGTGATTAATAGCCCATGTAACGGTGATTAATAGCCCATGAAACAGGCCAGAATCGGCCAAAACTGCGAGTGTTGATGACCGGCATGTAAATGCACCCTGGGTTCATCAATGGTGGAAATCACTCCGGGGATCCAAAACGGTGATTAATAGCCCATGTAACTATGATTAATAACCCATGAAACAGGCCAGAATCGGCCAAAATTGCGAGTGTTGATGACCGGCACGTAAATGCACCCTGGGGTTCGTCAATGGTGGAAATCACTCGGGGGACCCAAAACGGTGATTGATAGCCCATGTAACGGTGATTAATAGCCCATGAAACAGGCCAGAATCGGCCAAAACTGCGAGTGTTGATGACCGGCACGTAAATGCACCCTGGGGTTCGTCAATGGTGGAAATCACTCCAGGGACCGAAAACGGTGATTAATAGCCCATGTAACGGTGATTAATACCCCATGAAACAGGCCAGAATCGGCCAAAAGTGCGAGGACTGATGACCGTTACGTAAATGCACCCTAGGGTTCGTCAATTGTGAAAATCACTTCGGGGACCCAAAACGGTGATTAATAGCCCATGAAACAGGCTAGAATAGGCCAAAATTGCGAGTGTTGATGACCGGCACGTAAATGCACCCTGGGGTTCGTCAATGGTGGAAATCACTCGGGGGACCCAAAACGGTGATTAATAGCCCATGTAACGGTGAATAATAGCCCATGAAACAGGCCAGAATCGGCCAAAACTGCGAGTGTTGATGACCGGCACGTAAATGCACCCTGGGGTTCGTCAATGGTGGAAATCACTCCAGGGACCGAAAACGGTGATTAATAGCCCATGTAACGGTGATTAATAGCCCATGAAACAGGCCAGAATCGGCCAAAAGTGCGAGGACTGATGACCGTTACGTAAATGCACCCTAGGGTTCGTCAATTGTGAAAATCACTTCGAAGACCCAAAACGGTGATTAATAGCCCATGAAACAACCCAGAATCTGCCAAAACTGCGAGTGTTGATGGCCAGCACGTAAATGCACCCTGGGGTTCGTCAATGGTGGAAGTCACTCCGGGGACCCAAAACGGTGATTAATAGCCCATGAAACAGGCCAGAATCGGCCAAAACTGCGAGTGTTGATGACCGGCACGTAAATGCACCCTGGGGTTCGTCAATGGTGGAAATCACTCCGGGGACCCAAAACGGTGATTAATAGCCCACGTAACGGTGATTAATAGCCCATGAAACAGGCCAGAATCGGCCAAAAGTGCGAGGACTGATGACCGTCACGTAAATGCACCCTGGGGTTCGTCAATTGTGAAAATCACTCCGGGGACCCAAAACGGTGATTAATAGCCCATGTAACGGTGATTAATAGCCCATGAAACAGGCCAGAATCGGCCAAAACTGCGAGTGTTGATGACCGGCACGTAAATGCACCCTGGGGTTCGTCAATCGTGGAAATCACTCCGGGGACCCAAAACGGTGATTAATAGCCCATGTAACGGTGATTAATAGCCCATGAAACAGGCCAGAATCGGCCAAAAGTGCGAGGACTGATGACCGTCACGTAAATGCACCCTGGGGTTCGTCAATTGTGAAAATCACTCCGGGGACCCAAAACGGTGATTAATAGCCCATGAAACAACCCAGAATCGGCCAAAACTGCGAGTGTTGATGACCGACACGTAAATGCACCCTGGGGTTCTTCAATGGTGGAAATCACTCCGGGGACCCAAAACGGTGATTAATAGCCCATGTAACGGTGATTAATAGCCCATGAAACAGGCCAGAATCGGCCAAAACTGCGAGTGTTGATGACCGGCATGTAAATGCACCCTGGGTTCATCAATGGTGGAAATCACTCCGGGGATCCAAAACGGTGATTAATAGCCCATGTAACTATGATTAATAACCCATGAAACAGGCCAGAATCGGCCAAAATTGCGAGTGTTGATGACCGGCACGTAAATGCACCCTGGGGTTCGTCAATGGTGGAAATCACTCCAGGGACCGAAAACGGTGATTAATAGCCCATGTAACGGTGATTAATAGCCCATGAAACAGGCCAGAATCGGCCAAAAGTGCGAGGACTGATGACCGTTACGTAAATGCACCCTAGGGTTCGTTAATTGTGAAAATCACTTCGGGGACCCAAAACGGTGATTAATAGCCCATGAAACAACCCAGAATCTGCCAAAACTGCGAGTGTTGATGACCAGCACGTAAATGCACCCTGGGGTTCGTCAATGGTGGAAGTCACTCCGGGGACCCAAAACGGTGATTAATAGCCCATGAAACAGGCCAGAATCGGCCAAAACTGCGAGTGTTGATGACCGGCACGTAAATGCAGCCTGGGGTTCGTCAATCGTGGAAATCACTCCGGGGACCCAAAACGGTGATTAATAGCCCATGTAACGGTGATTAATAGCCCATGAAACAGGCCAGAATCGGCCAAAAGTGCGAGGACTGATGACCGTCACGTAAATGCACCCTGGGGTTCGTCAATTGTGGAAATCACTTCGGGGACCCAAAACGGTGATTAATAGCCCATGAAACAGCCCAGAATCGGCCAAAACTATGAGTGTTGATGACCGGCACGTAAATGCACCCTGGGGTTCGTCAATGGTGGAAATCACTCCGGGGACCCAAAACGGTGATTAATAGCCCATGTAACGGTGATTAATAGCCCATGAAACAGGCCAGAATCGGCCAAAAGTGCGAGGACTGATGACCGTCACGTAAATGCACCCTGGGGTTCGTCAATTGTGAAAATCACTCCGGGGACCCAAAACGGTGATTAATAGCCTATGTAACGGTGATTAATAGCCCATGAAACAGGCCAGAATCGGCCAAAACTGCGAGTGTTGATGACCGGCATGTAAATGCACCCTGGGTTCGTCAATGGTGGAAATCACTCCGGGGATCCAAAACGGTGATTAATAGCCCATGAAACAACCCAGAATCTGCCAAAACTGCGAGTGTTGATGACCAGCACATAAATGCACCCTGGGGTTCGTCAATGGTGGAAATCACTCCGGGGACCCAAAACGGTGATTAATAGCCCATGAAACAGGCCAGAATCGGCCAAAACTGCGAGGACTGATGACCGTCACGTAAATGCACCCTGGGGTTCGTCAATTGTGAAAATCACTCCGGGGACCCAAAACGGTGATTAATAGCCCATGAAACAACCCAGAATCGGCCAAAACTGCGAGTGTTGATGACCGACACGTAAATGCACCCTGGGGTTCTTCAATGGTGGAAATCACTCCGGGGACCCAAAACGGTGATTAATAGCCCATGTAACGGTGATTAATAGCCCATGAAACAGGCCAGAATCGGCCAAAACTGCGAGTGTTGATGACCGGCATGTAAATGCACCCTGGGTTCATCAATGGTGGAAATCACTCCGGGGATCCAAAACGGTGATTAATAGCCCATGTAACTATGATTAATAACCCATGAAACAGGCCAGAATCGGCCAAAATTGCGAGTGTTGATGACCGGCACGTAAATGCACCCTGGGGTTCGTCAATGGTGGAAATCACTCGGGGGACCCAAAACGGTGATTGATAGCCCATGTAACGGTGATTAATAGCCCATGAAACAGGCCAGAATCGGCCAAAACTGCGAGTGTTGATGACCGGCACGTAAATGCACCCTGGGGTTCGTCAATGGTGGAAATCACTCCAGGGACCGAAAACGGTGATTAATAGCCCATGTAACGGTGATTAATACCCCATGAAACAGGCCAGAATCGGCCAAAAGTGCGAGGACTGATGACCGTTACGTAAATGCACCCTAGGGTTCGTCAATTGTGAAAATCACTTCGGGGACCCAAAACGGTGATTAATAGCCCATGAAACAGGCTAGAATAGGCCAAAATTGCGAGTGTTGATGACCGGCACGTAAATGCACCCTGGGGTTCGTCAATGGTGGAAATCACTCGGGGGACCCAAAACGGTGATTAATAGCCCATGTAACGGTGAATAATAGCCCATGAAACAGGCCAGAATCGGCCAAAACTGCGAGTGTTGATGACCGGCACGTAAATGCACCCTGGGGTTCGTCAATGGTGGAAATCACTCCAGGGACCGAAAACGGTGATTAATAGCCCATGTAACGGTGATTAATAGCCCATGAAACAGGCCAGAATCGGCCAAAAGTGCGAGGACTGATGACCGTTACGTAAATGCACCCTAGGGTTCGTCAATTGTGAAAATCACTTCGAAGACCCAAAACGGTGATTAATAGCCCATGAAACAACCCAGAATCTGCCAAAACTGCGAGTGTTGATGGCCAGCACGTAAATGCACCCTGGGGTTCGTCAATGGTGGAAGTCACTCCGGGGACCCAAAACGGTGATTAATAGCCCATGAAACAGGCCAGAATCGGCCAAAACTGCGAGTGTTGATGACCGGCACGTAAATGCACCCTGGGGTTCGTCAATGGTGGAAATCACTCCGGGGACCCAAAACGGTGATTAATAGCCCACGTAACGGTGATTAATAGCCCATGAAACAGGCCAGAATCGGCCAAAAGTGCGAGGACTGATGACCGTCACGTAAATGCACCCTGGGGTTCGTCAATTGTGAAAATCACTCTGGGGACCCAAAACGGTGATTAATAGCCCATGTAACGGTGATTAATAGCCCATGAAACAGGCCAGAATCGGCCAAAACTGCGAGTGTTGATGACCGGCACGTAAATGCACCCTGGGGTTCGTCAATCGTGGAAATCACTCCGGGGACCCAAAACGGTGATTAATAGCCCATGTAACGGTGATTAATAGCCCATGAAACAGGCCAGAATCGGCCAAAAGTGCGAGGACTGATGACCGTCACGTAAATGCACCCTGGGGTTCGTCAATTGTGAAAATCACTCCGGGGACCCAAAACGGTGATTAATAGCCCATGAAACAACCCAGAATCGGCCAAAACTGCGAGTGTTGATGACCGACACGTAAATGCACCCTGGGGTTCTTCAATGGTGGAAATCACTCCGGGGACCCAAAACGGTGATTAATAGCCCATGTAACGGTGATTAATAGCCCATGAAACAGGCCAGAATCGGCCAAAACTGCGAGTGTTGATGACCGGCATGTAAATGCACCCTGGGTTCATCAATGGTGGAAATCACTCCGGGGATCCAAAACGGTGATTAATAGCCCATGTAACTATGATTAATAACCCATGAAACAGGCCAGAATCGGCCAAAATTGCGACTGTTGATGACCGGCACGTAAATGCACCCTGGGGTTCGTCAATGGTGGAAATCACTCCAGGGACCGAAAACGGTGATTAATAGCCCATGTAACGGTGATTAATAGCCCATGAAACAGGCCAGAATCGGCCAAAAGTGCGAGGACTGATGACCGTTACGTAAATGCACCCTAGGGTTCGTTAATTGTGAAAATCACTTCGGGGACCCAAAACGGTGATTAATAGCCCATGAAACAACCCAGAATCTGCCAAAACTGCGAGTGTTGATGACCAGCACGTAAATGCACCCTGGGGTTCGTCAATGGTGGAAGTCACTCCGGGGACCCAAAACGGTGATTAATAGCCCATGAAACAGGCCAGAATCGGCCAAAACTGCGAGTGTTGATGACCGGCACGTAAATGCAGCCTGGGGTTCGTCAATCGTGGAAATCACTCCGGGGACCCAAAACGGTGATTAATAGCCCATGTAACGGTGATTAATAGCCCATGAAACAGGCCAGAATCGGCCAAAAGTGCGAGGACTGATGACCGTCACGTAAATGCACCCTGGGGTTCGTCAATTGTGGAAATCACTTCGGGGACCCAAAACGGTGATTAATAGCCCATGAAACAGCCCAGAATCGGCCAAAACTATGAGTGTTGATGACCGGCACGTAAATGCACCCTGGGGTTCGTCAATGGTGGAAATCACTCCGGGGACCCAAAACGGTGATTAATAGCCCATGTAACGGTGATTAATAGCCCATGAAACAGGCCAGAATCGGCCAAAAGTGCGAGGACTGATGACCGTCACGTAAATGCACCCTGGGGTTCGTCAATTGTGAAAATCACTCCGGGGACCCAAAACGGTGATTAATAGCCCATGTAACGGTGATTAATAGCCCATGAAACAGGCCAGAATCGGCCAAAACTGCGAGTGTTGATGACCGGCATGTAAATGCACCCTGGGTTCGTCAATGGTGGAAATCACTCCGGGGATCCAAAACGGTGATTAATAGCCCATGAAACAACCCAGAATCTGCCAAAACTGCGAGTGTTGATGACCAGCACATAAATGCACCCTGGGGTTCGTCAATGGTGGAAATCACTCCGGGGACCCAAAACGGTGATTAATAGCCCATGAAACAGGCCAGAATCGGCCAAAACTGCGAGGACTGATGACCGTCACGTAAATGCACCCTGGGGTTCGTCAATTGTGAAAATCACTCCGGGGACCCAAAACGGTGATTAATAGCCCATGAAACAACCCAGAATCGGCCAAAACTGCGAGTGTTGATGACCGACACGTAAATGCACCCTGGGGTTCTTCAATGGTGGAAATCACTCCGGGGACCCAAAACGGTGATTAATAGCCCATGTAACGGTGATTAATAGCCCATGAAACAGGCCAGAATCGGCCAAAACTGCGAGTGTTGATGACCGGCATGTAAATGCACCCTGGGTTCATCAATGGTGGAAATCACTCCGGGGATCCAAAACGGTGATTAATAGCCCATGTAACTATGATTAATAACCCATGAAACAGGCCAGAATCGGCCAAAATTGCGAGTGTTGATGACCGGCACGTAAATGCACCCTGGGGTTCGTCAATGGTGGAAATCACTCCAGGGACCGAAAACGGTGATTAATAGCCCATGTAACGGTGATTAATAGCCCATGAAACAGGCCAGAATCGGCCAAAAGTGCGAGGACTGATGACCGTTACGTAAATGCACCCTAGGGTTCGTCAATTGTGAAAATCACTTCGGGGACCCAAAACGGTGATTAATAGCCCATGAAACAACCCAGAATCTGCCAAAACTGCGAGTGTTGATGACCAGCACGTAAATGCACCCTGGGGTTCGTCAATGGTGGAAGTCACTCCGGGGACCCAAAACGGTGATTAATAGCCCATGAAACAGCCCAGAATCGGCCAAAACTATGAGTGTTGATGACCGGCACGTAAATGCACCCTGGGGTTCGTCAATGGTGGAAATCACTCCGGGGACCCAAAACGGTGATTAATAGCCCATGTAACGGTGATTAATAGCCCATGAAACAGGCCAGAATCGGCCAAAAGTGCGAGGACTGATGACCGTCATGTAAATGCACCCTGGGGTTCGTCAATTGTGAAAATCACTCCGGGGACCCAAAACGGTGATTAATAGCCCATGTAACGGTGATTAATAGCCCATGAAACAGGCCAGAATCGGCCAAAACTGCGAGTGTTGATGACCGGCATGTAAATGCACCCTGGGTTCGTCAATGGTGGAAATCACTCCGGGGATCCAAAACGGTGATTAATAGCCCATGAAACAACCCAGAATCTGCCAAAACTGCGAGTGTTGATGACCAGCACATAAATGCACCCTGGGGTTCGTCAATGGTGGAAATCACTCCGGGGACCCAAAACGGTGATTAATAGCCCATGAAACAGGCCAGAATCGGCCAAAACTGCGAATGTTGATGACCGGCACATAAATGCACCCTGGGGTTCGTCAATGGTGGAAATCACTCCGGGGACCCAAAACGGTGATTAATAGCCCATGTAACGGTGATTAATAGCCCATGAAACAGGCCAGAATCGGCCAAAAGTGCGAGGACTGATGACCGTTACGTAAATGCACCCTAGGGTTCGTCAATTGTGAAAATCACTCCGGGGACCCAAAACGGTGATTAATAGCCCATGAAACAACCCCGAATCGGCCAAAACTGTGAGTGTTGATGACCGGCACGTAAATGCACCCTGGGGTTCGTCAATGGTGGAAATCACTCCGGGGACCCAAAACGGTGATTAATAGCCCATGAAACAGGCCTGAATCGGCCAAAAGTGCGAGGACTGATGACCGGCACGTAAATGCACCCTGGGGTTCGTCAATGGTGGAAATCACTCCGGGGACCCAAAACGGTGATTAATAGCCCATGAAACAGGCCAGAATCGGCCAAAACTGCGAGTGTTGATGACCGGCACGTAAATGCACCCTGGGGTTCGTCAATCGTGGAAATCACTCCGGGGACCCAAAACGGTGATTAATAGCCCATGTAACGGTGATTAATAGCCCATGAAACTGGCCAGAATCGGCCAAAAGTGCGAGGACTGATGACCGTCACGTAAATGCACCCTGGGGTTCGTCAATTGTGAAAATCACTCCGGGGACCCAAAACGGTGATTAATAGCCCATGAAACAACCCAGAATCGGCCAAAACTGCGAGTGTTGATGACCGACACGTAAATGCACCCTGGGGTTCGTCAATGGTGGAAATCACTCCGGGGACCCAAAACGGTGATTAATAGCCCATGTAACCGTGATTAATAGCCCATGAAACAGGCCAGAATCGGCCAAAACTGCGAGTGTTGATGACCGGCATGTAAATGCACCCTGGGTTCATCAATGGTGGAAATCACTCCGGGGATCCAAAACGGTGATTAATAGCCCATGTAACTATGATTAATAACCCATGAAACAGGCTAGAATAGGCCAAAATTGCGAGTGTTGATGACCGGCACGTAAATGCACCCTGGGGTTCGTCAATGGTGGAAATCACTCGGGGGACCCAAAACGGTGATTAATAGCCCATGTAACGGTGATTAATAGCCCATGAAACAGGCCAGAATCGGCCAAAACTGCGAGTGTTGATGACCGGCACGTAAATGCACCCTCGGGTTCGTCAATGGTGGAAATCACTCCAGGGACCGAAAACGGTGATTAATAGCCCATGTAACGGTGATTAATAGCCCATGAAACAGGCCAGAATCGGCCAAAAGTGCGAGGACTGATGACCGTTACGTAAATGCACCCTAGGGTTCGTCAATTGTGAAAATCACTTCGAAGACCCAAAACGGTGATTAATAGCCCATGAAACAACCCAGAATCTGCCAAAACTGCGAGTGTTGATGACCAGCACGTAAATGCACCCTGGGGTTCGTCAATGGTGGAAGTCACTCCGGGGACCCAAAACGGTGATTAATAGCCCATGAAACAGGCCAGAATCGGCCAAAACTGCGAGTGTTGATGACCGGCACGTAAATGCACCCTGGGGTTCGTCAATGGTGGAAATCACTCCGGGGACCCAAAACGGTGATTAATAGCCCACGTAACGGTGATTAATAGACCATGAAACAGGCCAGAATCGGCCAAAAGTGCGAGGACTGATGACCGTCACGTAAATGCACCCTGGGGTTCGTCAATTGTGAAAATCACTCCGGGGACCCAAAACGGTGATTAATAGCCCATGTAACGGTGATTAATAGCCCATGAAACAGGCCAGAATCGGCCAAAACTGCGAGTGTTGATGACCGGCACGTAAATGCACCCTGGGGTTCGTCAATCGTGGAAATCACTCCGGGGACCCAAAACGGTGATTAATAGCCCATGTAACGGTGATTAATAGCCCATGAAACAGGCCAGAATCGGCCAAAAGTGCGAGGACTGATGACCGTCACGTAAATGCACCCTGGGGTTCGTCAATTGTGAAAATCACTCCGGGGACCCAAAACGGTGATTAATAGCCCATGAAACAACCCAGAATCGGCCAAAACTGCGAGTGTTGATGACCGACACGTAAATGCACCCTGGGGTTCTTCAATGGTGGAAATCACTCCGGGGACCCAAAACGGTGATTAATAGCCCATGTAACGGTGATTAATAGCCCATGAAACAGGCCAGAATCGGCCAAAACTGCGAGTGTTGATGACCGGCATGTAAATGCACCCTGGGTTCATCAATGGTGGAAATCACTCCGGGGATCCAAAACGGTGATTAATAGCCCATGTAACTATGATTAATAACCCATGAAACAGGCCAGAATCGGCCAAAATTGCGAGTGTTGATGACCGGCACGTAAATGCACCCTGGGGTTCGTCAATGGTGGAAATCACTCCAGGGACCGAAAACGGTGATTAATAGCCCATGTAACGGTGATTAATAGCCCATGAAACAGGCCAGAATCGGCCAAAAGTGCGAGGACTGATGACCGTTACGTAAATGCACCCTAGGGTTCGTTAATTGTGAAAATCACTTCGGGGACCCAAAACGGTGATTAATAGCCCATGAAACAACCCAGAATCTGCCAAAACTGCGAGTGTTGATGACCAGCACGTAAATGCACCCTGGGGTTCGTCAATGGTGGAAGTCACTCCGGGGACCCAAAACGGTGATTAATAGCCCATGAAACAGCCCAGAATCGGCCAAAACTATGAGTGTTGATGACCGGCACGTAAATGCACCCTGGGGTTCGTCAATGGTGGAAATCACTCCGGGGACCCAAAACGGTGATTAATAGCCCATGTAACGGTGATTAATAGCCCATGAAACAGGCCAGAATCGGCCAAAAGTGCGAGGACTGATGACCGTCATGTAAATGCACCCTGGGGTTCGTCAATTGTGAAAATCACTCCGGGGACCCAAAACGGTGATTAATAGCCCATGTAACGGTGATTAATAGCCCATGAAACAGGCCAGAATCGGCCAAAACTGCGAGTGTTGATGACCGGCATGTAAATGCACCCTGGGTTCGTCAATGGTGGAAATCACTCCGGGGATCCAAAACGGTGATTAATAGCCCATGAAACAACCCAGAATCTGCCAAAACTGCGAGTGTTGATGACCAGCACATAAATGCACCCTGGGGTTCGTCAATGGTGGAAATCACTCCGGGGACCCAAAACGGTGATTAATAGCCCATGAAACAGGCCAGAATCGGCCAAAACTGCGAATGTTGATGACCGGCACATAAATGCACCCTGGGGTTCGTCAATGGTGGAAATCACTCCGGGGACCCAAAACGGTGATTAATAGCCCATGTAACGGTGATTAATAGCCCATGAAACAGGCCAGAATCGGCCAAAAGTGCGAGGACTGATGACCGTTACGTAAATGCACCCTAGGGTTCGTCAATTGTGAAAATCACTCCGGGGACCCAAAACGGTGATTAATAGCCCATGAAACAACCCCGAATCGGCCAAAACTGTGAGTGTTGATGACCGGCACGTAAATGCACCCTGGGGTTCGTCAATGGTGGAAATCACTCCGGGGACCCAAAACGGTGATTAATAGCCCATGAAACAGGCCTGAATCGGCCAAAAGTGCGAGGACTGATGACCGGCACGTAAATGCACCCTGGGGTTCGTCAATGGTGGAAATCACTCCGGGGACCCAAAACGGTGATTAATAGCCCATGAAACAGGCCAGAATCGGCCAAAACTGCGAGTGTTGATGACCGGCACGTAAATGCACCCTGGGGTTCGTCAATCGTGGAAATCACTCCGGGGACCCAAAACGGTGATTAATAGCCCATGTAACGGTGATTAATAGCCCATGAAACTGGCCAGAATCGGCCAAAAGTGCGAGGACTGATGACCGTCACGTAAATGCACCCTGGGGTTCGTCAATTGTGAAAATCACTCCGGGGACCCAAAACGGTGATTAATAGCCCATGAAACAACCCAGAATCGGCCAAAACTGCGAGTGTTGATGACCGACACGTAAATGCACCCTGGGGTTCGTCAATGGTGGAAATCACTCCGGGGACCCAAAACGGTGATTAATAGCCCATGTAACCGTGATTAATAGCCCATGAAACAGGCCAGAATCGGCCAAAACTGCGAGTGTTGATGACCGGCATGTAAATGCACCCTGGGTTCATCAATGGTGGAAATCACTCCGGGGATCCAAAACGGTGATTAATAGCCCATGTAACTATGATTAATAACCCATGAAACAGGCTAGAATAGGCCAAAATTGCGAGTGTTGATGACCGGCACGTAAATGCACCCTGGGGTTCGTCAATGGTGGAAATCACTCGGGGGACCCAAAACGGTGATTAATAGCCCATGTAACGGTGATTAATAGCCCATGAAACAGGCCAGAATCGGCCAAAACTGCGAGTGTTGATGACCGGCACGGAAATGCACCCTCGGGTTCGTCAATGGTGGAAATCACTCCAGGGACCGAAAACGGTGATTAATAGCCCATGTAACGGTGATTAATAGCCCATGAAACAGGCCAGAATCGGCCAAAAGTGCGAGGACTGATGACCGTTACGTAAATGCACCCTAGGGTTCGTCAATTGTGAAAATCACTTCGAAGACCCAAAACGGTGATTAATAGCCCATGAAACAACCCAGAATCTGCCAAAACTGCGAGTGTTGATGACCAGCACGTAAATGCACCCTGGGGTTCGTCAATGGTGGAAGTCACTCCGGGGACCCAAAACGGTGATTAATAGCCCATGAAACAGGCCAGAATCGGCCAAAACTGCGAGTGTTGATGACCGGCACGTAAATGCACCCTGGGGTTCGTCAATGGTGGAAATCACTCCGGGGACCCAAAACGGTGATTAATAGCCCACGTAACGGTGATTAATAGCCCATGAAACAGGCCAGAATCGGCCAAAAGTGCGAGGACTGATGACCGTCACGTAAATGCACCCTGGGGTTCGTCAATTGTGAAAATCACTCCGGGGACCCAAAACGGTGATTAATAGCCCATGTAACGGTGATTAATAGCCCATGAAACAGGCCAGAATCGGCCAAAACTGCGAGTGTTGATGACCGGCACGTAAATGCACCCTGGGGTTCGTCAATCGTGGAAATCACTCCGGGGACCCAAAACGGTGATTAATAGCCCATGTAACGGTGATTAATAGCCCATGAAACAGGCCAGAATCGGCCAAAAGTGCGAGGACTGATGACCGTCACGTAAATGCACCCTGGGGTTCGTCAATTGTGAAAATCACTCCGGGGACCCAAAACGGTGATTAATAGCCCATGAAACAACCCAGAATCGGCCAAAACTGCGAGTGTTGATGACCGACACGTAAATGCACCCTGGGGTTCTTCAATGGTGGAAATCACTCCGGGGACCCAAAACGGTGATTAATAGCCCATGTAACGGTGATTAATAGCCCATGAAACAGGCCAGAATCGGCCAAAACTGCGAGTGTTGATGACCGGCATGTAAATGCACCCTGGGTTCATCAATGGTGGAAATCACTCCGGGGATCCAAAACGGTGATTAATAGCCCATGTAACTATGATTAATAACCCATGAAACAGGCCAGAATCGGCCAAAATTGCGAGTGTTGATGACCGGCACGTAAATGCACCCTGGGGTTCGTCAATGGTGGAAATCACTCCAGGGACCGAAAACGGTGATTAATAGCCCATGTAACGGTGATTAATAGCCCATGAAACAGGCCAGAATCGGCCAAAAGTGCGAGGACTGATGACCGTTACGTAAATGCACCCTAGGGTTCGTTAATTGTGAAAATCACTTCGGGGACCCAAAACGGTGATTAATAGCCCATGAAACAACCCAGAATCTGCCAAAACTGCGAGTGTTGATGACCAGCACGTAAATGCACCCTGGGGTTCGTCAATGGTGGAAGTCACTCCGGGGACCCAAAACGGTGATTAATAGCCCATGAAACAGGCCAGAATCGGCCAAAACTGCGAGTGTTGATGACCGGCACGTAAATGCAGCCTGGGGTTCGTCAATCGTGGAAATCACTCCGGGGACCCAAAACGGTGATTAATAGCCCATGTAACGGTGATTAATAGCCCATGAAACAGGCCAGAATCGGCCAAAAGTGCGAGGACTGATGACCGTCACGTAAATGCACCCTGGGGTTCGTCAATTGTGGAAATCACTTCGGGGACCCAAAACGGTGATTAATAGCCCATGAAACAGCCCAGAATCGGCCAAAACTATGAGTGTTGATGACCGGCACGTAAATGCACCCTGGGGTTCGTCAATGGTGGAAATCACTCCGGGGACCCAAAACGGTGATTAATAGCCCATGTAACGGTGATTAATAGCCCATGAAACAGGCCAGAATCGGCCAAAAGTGCGAGGACTGATGACCGTCACGTAAATGCACCCTGGGGTTCGTCAATTGTGAAAATCACTCCGGGGACCCAAAACGGTGATTAATAGCCCATGTAACGGTGATTAATAGCCCATGAAACAGGCCAGAATCGGCCAAAACTGCGAGTGTTGATGACCGGCATGTAAATGCACCCTGGGTTCGTCAATGGTGGAAATCACTCCGGGGATCCAAAACGGTGATTAATAGCCCATGAAACAACCCAGAATCTGCCAAAACTGCGAGTGTTGATGACCAGCACATAAATGCACCCTGGGGTTCGTCAATGGTGGAAATCACTCCGGGGACCCAAAACGGTGATTAATAGCCCATGAAACAGGCCAAAATCGGCCAAAACTGCGAGTGTTTATGACCGGCACATAAATGCACCCTGGGGTTCGTCAATGGTGGAAATCACTCCGGGGACCCAAAACGGTGATTAATAGCCCATGTAACGGTGCTTAATAGCCCATGAAACAACCCAGAATCTGCCAAAACTGCGAGTGTTGATGACCGGCACGTAAATGCACCCTGGGGTTCGTCAATGGTGGAAATCACTCTGGGGACCCAAAACGGTGATTAATAGCCCACTATACAGGCCATAATCGGCAAAAACTGCGAGTGTTGATGACCGGCACGTAAATGCACCCTGGGGTTCGTCAATGGTGGAAATCACTCCGGGGACCCAAAACGGTGATTAATAGCACATGATACAGGCCAGAATCGGCCAAAACTGCGAGTGTTGATGACCGGCACGTAAATGCACCCTGGGGTTCGTCAATGGTGGAAATCACTCCGGGGACCCAAAACGGTGATTAATAGCCCATGTAACTGTGATTAATAGCCCATGAAACAGGCCAGAATCGGCCAAAAGTGCGAGGACTGATGACCGTCACGTAAATGCACCCTGGGGTTCGTCAATTGTGGAAATCACTTCGGGGACCCAAAACGGTGATTAATAGCCCATGAAACAGCCCAGAATCGGCCAAAACTATGAGTGTTGATGACCGGCACGTAAATGCACCCTGGGGTTCGTCAATGGTGGAAATCACTCCGGGGACCCAAAACGGTGATTAATAGCCCATGAAACAGGCCAGAATCGGCCAAAATTGCGAGTGTTGATGACTGGCACGTAAATACACCCTGGGGTTCGTCAATGGTGGAAATCACTCCGTGGATCCAAAACGGTGATTAATAGCCCATGAAACAGGCCAGAATCGGCTAAAACTGCGAGTATTGATGACCGGCACGTAAATGCACCGTGGGGTTCGTCAATGGTGGAAATCACTCCGGGGACCCAAAACGGTGATTAATAGCCCATGATACAGGCCAGAATCGGCCAAAACTGCGAGTGTTGATGACCGGCACGTAAATGCACCCTGGGGTTCGTCAATGGTGGAAATCACTCTGGGGACCCAAAACGGTGATTAATAGCCCACTATACAGGCCATAATCGGCAAAAACTGCGAGTGTTGATGACCGGCACGTAAATGCACCCTGGGGTTCGTCAATGGTGGAAATCACTCCGGGGACCCAAAACGGTGATTAATAGCCCATGTAACTGTGATTAATAGCCCATGAAACAGGCCAGAATCGGCCAAAACTGCGAGTGTTCATGACCGGCACGTAAATGCACCCTGGGGTTTGTCAATGGTGGAAATCACTCCGGGGACCCAAAACGGTGATTAATAGCCCATGATACAGGCCAGAATCGGCCAAAACTGCGAGTGTTGATGACCGGCACGTAAATGCACCCTGGGGTTCGTCAATGGTGGAAATCACTCCGGGGACCCAAAACGGTGATTAATAGCCCATGAAACAGGCCAGAATCGGCCAAAATTGCGAGTGTTGATGACTGGCACGTAAATACACCCTGGGGTTCGTCAATGGTGGAAATCACTCCGTGGATCCAAAACGGTGATTAATAGCCCATGAAACAGGCCAGAATCGGCTAAAACTGCGAGTATTGATGACCGGCACGTAAATGCACCGTGGGGTTCGTCAATGGTGGAAATCACTCCGGGGACCCAAAACGGTGATTAATAGCCCATGATACAGGCCAGAATCGGCCAAAACTGCGAGTGTTGATGACCGGCACGTAAATGCACCCTGGGGTTCGTCAATGGTGGAAATCACTCTGGGGACCCAAAACGGTGATTAATAGCCCATGAAACAGGCCAGAATCGGCCAAAACTGCGAGTGTTGATGACCGGCACGTAAAGGCACCCTGGGGTTCGTCAATGGTGGAAATCACTCCGGGGACCCAAAACGGTGATTAATAGCCCATGTAACTGTGATTAATAGCCCATGAAACAGGCCAGAATCAGCCAAAACTGCGAGTGTTCATGACCGGCACGTAAATGCACCCTGGGGTTTGTCAATGGTGGAAATCACTCCGGGGACCCAAAACGGTGATTAATAGCCCATGATACAGGCCAGAATCGGCCAAAACTGCGAGTGTTGATGACCGGCACGTAAATGCACCCTGGGGTTCGTCAATGGTGGAAATCACTCCGGGGACCCAAAACGGTGATTAATAGCCCATGAAACAGGCCAGAATCGGCCAAAATTGCGAGTGTTGATGACTGGCACGTAAATACACCCTGGGGTTCGTCAATGGTGGAAATCACTCCGTGGATCCAAAACGGTGATTAATAGCCCATGAAACAGGCCAGAATCGGCTAAAACTGCGAGTATTGATGACCGGCACGTAAATGCACCGTGGGGTTCGTCAATGGTGGAAATCACTCCGGGGACCCAAAACGGTGATTAATAGCCCATGATACAGGCCAGAATCGGCCAAAACTGCGAGTGTTGATGACCGGCACGTAAATGCACCCTGGGGTTCGTCAATGGTGGAAATCACTCCGTGGATCCAAAACGGTGATTAATAGCCCATGAAACAGGCCATAATCGGCAAAAACTGCGAGTGTTGATGACCGGCACGTAAATGCACCCTGGGGTTCGTCAATGGTGGAAATCACTCCGGGGACCCAAAACGGTGATTAATAGCCCATGTAACTGTGATTAATAGCCCATGAAACAGGCCAGAATCGGCCAAAAGTGCGAGGACTGATGACCGTCACGTAAATGCACCCTGGGGTTCGTCAATTGTGGAAATCACTTCGGGGACCCAAAACGGTGATTAATAGCCCATGAAACAGCCCAGAATCGGCCAAAACTATGAGTGTTGATGACCGGCACGTAAATGCACCCTGGGGTTCGTCAATGGTGGAAATCACTCCGGGGACCCAAAACGGTGATTAATAGCCCATGAAACAGGCCAGAATCGGCCAAAATTGCGAGTGTTGATGACTGGCACGTAAATACACCCTGGGGTTCGTCAATGGTGGAAATCACTCCGTGGATCCAAAACGGTGATTAATAGCCCATGAAACAGGCCAGAATCGGCTAAAACTGCGAGTATTGATGACCGGCACGTAAATGCACCGTGGGGTTCGTCAATGGTGGAAATCACTCCGGGGACCCAAAACGGTGATTAATAGCCCATGATACAGGCCAGAATCGGCCAAAACTGCGAGTGTTGATGACCGGCACGTAAATGCACCCTGGGGTTCGTCAATGGTGGAAATCACTCTGGGGACCCAAAACGGTGATTAATAGCCCACTATACAGGCCATAATCGGCAAAAACTGCGAGTGTTGATGACCGGCACGTAAATGCACCCTGGGGTTCGTCAATGGTGGAAATCACTCCGGGGACCCAAAACGGTGATTAATAGCCCATGTAACTGTGATTAATAGCCCATGAAACAGGCCAGAATCGGCCAAAACTGCGAGTGTTCATGACCGGCACGTAAATGCACCCTGGGGTTTGTCAATGGTGGAAATCACTCCGGGGACCCAAAACGGTGATTAATAGCCCATGATACAGGCCAGAATCGGCCAAAACTGCGAGTGTTGATGACCGGCACGTAAATGCACCCTGGGGTTCGTCAATGGTGGAAATCACTCCGGGGACCCAAAACGGTGATTAATAGCCCATGAAACAGGCCAGAATCGGCCAAAATTGCGAGTGTTGATGACTGGCACGTAAATACACCCTGGGGTTCGTCAATGGTGGAAATCACTCCGTGGATCCAAAACGGTGATTAATAGCCCATGAAACAGGCCAGAATCGGCTAAAACTGCGAGTATTGATGACCGGCACGTAAATGCACCGTGGGGTTCGTCAATGGTGGAAATCACTCCGGGGACCCAAAACGGTGATTAATAGCCCATGATACAGGCCAGAATCGGCCAAAACTGCGAGTGTTGATGACCGGCACGTAAATGCACCCTGGGGTTCGTCAATGGTGGAAATCACTCTGGGGACCCAAAACGGTGATTAATAGCCCATGAAACAGGCCAGAATCGGCCAAAACTGCGAGTGTTGATGACCGGCACGTAAAGGCACCCTGGGGTTCGTCAATGGTGGAAATCACTCCGGGGACCCAAAACGGTGATTAATAGCCCATGTAACTGTGATTAATAGCCCATGAAACAGGCCAGAATCAGCCAAAACTGCGAGTGTTCATGACCGGCACGTAAATGCACCCTGGGGTTTGTCAATGGTGGAAATCACTCCGGGGACCCAAAACGGTGATTAATAGCCCATGATACAGGCCAGAATCGGCCAAAACTGCGAGTGTTGATGACCGGCACGTAAATGCACCCTGGGGTTCGTCAATGGTGGAAATCACTCCGGGGACCCAAAACGGTGATTAATAGCCCATGAAACAGGCCAGAATCGGCCAAAATTGCGAGTGTTGATGACTGGCACGTAAATACACCCTGGGGTTCGTCAATGGTGGAAATCACTCCGTGGATCCAAAACGGTGATTAATAGCCCATGAAACAGGCCAGAATCGGCTAAAACTGCGAGTATTGATGACCGGCACGTAAATGCACCGTGGGGTTCGTCAATGGTGGAAATCACTCCGGGGACCCAAAACGGTGATTAATAGCCCATGATACAGGCCAGAATCGGCCAAAACTGCGAGTGTTGATGACCGGCACGTAAATGCACCCTGGGGTTCGTCAATGGTGGAAATCACTCCGTGGATCCAAAACGGTGATTAATAGCCCATGAAACAGGCCATAATCGGCAAAAACTGCGAGTGTTGATGACCGGCACGTAAATGCACCCTGGGGTTCGTCAATGGTGGAAATCACTCCGGGGACCCAAAACGGTGATTAATAGCACATGTAACTGTGATTAATAGCCCATGAAACAGGCCAGAATCGGCCAAAACTGCGAGTGTTCATGACCGGCACGTAAATGCACCCTGGGGTTTGTCAATGGTGGAAATCACTCCGGGGACCCAAAACGGTGATTAATAGCCCATGATACAGGCCAGAATCGGCCAAAACTGCGAGTGTTGATGACCGGCACGTAAATGCACCCTGGGGTTCGTCAATGGTGGAAATCACTCCGGGGACCCAAAACGGTGATTAATAGCCCATGAAACAGGCCAGAATCGGCCAAAATTGCGAGTGTTGATGACTGGCACGTAAATACACCCTGGGGTTCGTCAATGGTGGAAATCACTCCGTGGATCCAAAACGGTGATTAATAGCCCATGAAACAGGCCAGAATCGGCTAAAACTGCGAGTATTGATGACCGGCACGTAAATGCACCGTGGGGTTCGTCAATGGTGGAAATCACTCCGGGGACCCAAAACGGTGATTAATAGCCCATGATACAGGCCAGAATCGGCCAAAACTGCGAGTGTTGATGACCGGCACGTAAATGCACCCTGGGGTTCGTCAATGGTGGAAATCACTCTGGGGACCCAAAACGGTGATTAATAGCCCACTATACAGGCCATAATCGGCAAAAACTGCGAGTGTTGATGACCGGCACGTAAATGCACCCTGGGGTTCGTCAATGGTGGAAATCACTCCGGGGACCCAAAACGGTGATTAATAGCACATGATACAGGCCAGAATCGGCCAAAACTGCGAGTGTTGATGACCGGCACGTAAATGCACCCTGGGGTTCGTCAATGGTGGAAATCACTCCGGGGACCCAAAACGGTGATTAATAGCCCATGTAACTGTGATTAATAGCCCATGAAACAGGCCAGAATCGGCCAAAAGTGCGAGGACTGATGACCGTTACGTAAATGCACCCTAGGGTTCGTCAATTGTGAAAATCACTCCGGGGACCCAAAACGGTGATTAATAGCCCATGAAACAACCCCGAATCGGCCAAAACTGTGAGTGTTCATGACCGGCACGTAAATGCACCCTGGGGTTTGTCAATGGTGGAAATCACTCCGGGGACCCAAGACGGTGATTAATAGCCCATGATACAGGCCAGAATCGGCCAAAACTGCGAGTGTTGATGACCGGCACGTAAATGCACCCTGGGGTTCGTCAATGGTGGAAATCACTCCGGGGACCCAAAACGGTGATTAATAGCCCATGAAACAGGCCAGAATCGGCAAAAATTGCGAGTGTTGATGACTGGCACGTAAATACACCCTGGGGTTCGTCAATGGTGGAAATCACTCCGTGGATCCAAAACGGTGATTAATAGCCCATGAAACAGGCCAGAATCGGCTAAAACTGCGAGTATTGATGACCGGCACGTAAATGCACCGTGGGGTTCGTCAATGGTGGAAATCACTCCGGGGACCCAAAACGGTGATTAATAGCCCATGAAACAGGCCAGAATCGGCCAAAACTGCGAGTGTTCATGACCGGCACGTAAATGCACCCTGGGGTTTGTCAATGGTGGAAATCACTCCGGGGACCCAAAACGGTGATTAATAGCCCATGATACAGGCCAGAATCGGCCAAAACTGCGAGTGTTGATGACCGGCACGTAAATGCACCCTGGGGTTCGTCAATGGTGGAAATCACTCCGGGGACCCAAAACGGTGATTAATAGCCCATGAAACAGGCCAGAATCGGCCAAAATTGCGAGTGTTGATGACTGGCACGTAAATACACCCTGGGGTTCGTCAATGGTGGAAATCACTCCGTGGATCCAAAACGGTGATTAATAGCCCATGAAACAGGCCAGAATCGGCTAAAACTGCGAGTATTGATGACCGGCACGTAAATGCACCGTGGGGTTCGTCAATGGTGGAAATCACTCCGGGGACCCAAAACGGTGATTAATAGCCCATGATACAGGCCAGAATCGGCCAAAACTGCGAGTGTTGATGACCGGCACGTAAATGCACCCTGGGGTTCGTCAATGGTGGAAATCACTCTGGGGACCCAAAACGGTGATTAATAGCCCATGAAACAGGCCAGAATCGGCCAAAACTGCGAGTGTTGATGACCGGCACGTAAAGGCACCCTGGGGTTCGTCAATGGTGGAAATCACTCCGGGGACCCAAAACGGTGATTAATAGCCCATGTAACTGTGATTAATAGCCCATGAAACAGGCCAGAATCAGCCAAAACTGCGAGTGTTCATGACCGGCACGTAAATGCACCCTGGGGTTTGTCAATGGTGGAAATCACTCCGGGGACCCAAAACGGTGATTAATAGCCCATGATACAGGCCAGAATCGGCCAAAACTGCGAGTGTTGATGACCGGCACGTAAATGCACCCTGGGGTTCGTCAATGGTGGAAATCACTCCGGGGACCCAAAACGGTGATTAATAGCCCATGAAACAGGCCAGAATCGGCCAAAATTGCGAGTGTTGATGACTGGCACGTAAATACACCCTGGGGTTCGTCAATGGTGGAAATCACTCCGTGGATCCAAAACGGTGATTAATAGCCCATGAAACAGGCCAGAATCGGCTAAAACTGCGAGTATTGATGACCGGCACGTAAATGCACCGTGGGGTTCGTCAATAGTGGAAATCACTCCGGGGACCCAAAACGGTGATTAATAGCCCATGATACAGGCCAGAATCGGCCAAAACTGCGAGTGTTGATGACCGGCACGTAAATGCACCCTGGGGTTCGTCAATGGTGGAAATCACTCCGTGGATCCAAAACGGTGATTAATAGCCCATGAAACAGGCCATAATCGGCAAAAACTGCGAGTGTTGATGACCGGCACGTAAATGCACCCTGGGGTTCGTCAATGGTGGAAATCACTCCGGGGACCCAAAACGGTGATTAATAGCACATGTAACTGTGATTAATAGCCCATGAAACAGGCCAGAATCGGCCAAAACTGCGAGTGTTCATGACCGGCACGTAAATGCACCCTGGGGTTTGTCAATGGTGGAAATCACTCCGGGGACCCAAAACGGTGATTAATAGCCCATGATACAGGCCAGAATCGGCCAAAACTGCGAGTGTTGATGACCGGCACGTAAATGCACCCTGGGGTTCGTCAATGGTGGAAATCACTCCGGGGACCCAAAACGGTGATTAATAGCCCATGAAACAGGCCAGAATCGGCCAAAATTGCGAGTGTTGATGACTGGCACGTAAATACACCCTGGGGTTCGTCAATGGTGGAAATCACTCCGTGGATCCAAAACGGTGATTAATAGCCCATGAAACAGGCCAGAATCGGCTAAAACTGCGAGTATTGATGACCGGCACGTAAATGCACCGTGGGGTTCGTCAATGGTGGAAATCACTCCGGGGACCCAAAACGGTGATTAATAGCCCATGATACAGGCCAGAATCGGCCAAAACTGCGAGTGTTGATGACCGGCACGTAAATGCACCCTGGGGTTCGTCAATGGTGGAAATCACTCTGGGGACCCAAAACGGTGATTAATAGCCCACTATACAGGCCATAATCGGCAAAAACTGCGAGTGTTGATGACCGGCACGTAAATGCACCCTGGGGTTCGTCAATGGTGGAAATCACTCCGGGGACCCAAAACGGTGATTAATAGCACATGATACAGGCCAGAATCGGCCAAAACTGCGAGTGTTGATGACCGGCACGTAAATGCACCCTGGGGTTCGTCAATGGTGGAAATCACTCCGGGGACCCAAAACGGTGATTAATAGCCCATGTAACTGTGATTAATAGCCCATGAAACAGGCCAGAATCGGCCAAAAGTGCGAGGACTGATGACCGTTACGTAAATGCACCCTAGGGTTCGTCAATTGTGAAAATCACTCCGGGGACCCAAAACGGTGATTAATAGCCCATGAAACAACCCCGAATCGGCCAAAACTGTGAGTGTTCATGACCGGCACGTAAATGCACCCTGGGGTTTGTCAATGGTGGAAATCACTCCGGGGACCCAAGACGGTGATTAATAGCCCATGATACAGGCCAGAATCGGCCAAAACTGCGAGTGTTGATGACCGGCACGTAAATGCACCCTGGGGTTCGTCAATGGTGGAAATCACTCCGGGGACCCAAAACGGTGATTAATAGCCCATGAAACAGGCCAGAATCGGCAAAAATTGCGAGTGTTGATGACTGGCACGTAAATACACCCTGGGGTTCGTCAATGGTGGAAATCACTCCGTGGATCCAAAACGGTGATTAATAGCCCATGAAACAGGCCATAATCGGCAAAAACTGCGAGTGTTGATGACCGGCACGTAAATGCACCCTGGGGTTCGTCAATGGTGGAAATCACTCCGGGGACCCAAAACGGTGATTAATAGCACATGTAACTGTGATTAATAGCCCATGAAACAGGCCAGAATCGGCCAAAACTGCGAGTGTTCATGACCGGCACGTAAATGCACCCTGGGGTTTGTCAATGGTGGAAATCACTCCGGGGACCCAAAACGGTGATTAATAGCCCATGATACAGGCCAGAATCGGCCAAAACTGCGAGTGTTGATGACCGGCACGTAAATGCACCCTGGGGTTCGTCAATGGTGGAAATCACTCCGGGGACCCAAAACGGTGATTAATAGCCCATGAAACAGGCCAGAATCGGCCAAAATTGCGAGTGTTGATGACTGGCACGTAAATACACCCTGGGGTTCGTCAATGGTGGAAATCACTCCGTGGATCCAAAACGGTGATTAATAGCCCATGAAACAGGCCAGAATCGGCTAAAACTGCGAGTATTGATGACCGGCACGTAAATGCACCGTGGGGTTCGTCAATGGTGGAAATCACTCCGGGGACCCAAAACGGTGATTAATAGCCCATGATACAGGCCAGAATCGGCCAAAACTGCGAGTGTTGATGACCGGCACGTAAATGCACCCTGGGGTTCGTCAATGGTGGAAATCACTCTGGGGACCCAAAACGGTGATTAATAGCCCACTATACAGGCCATAATCGGCAAAAACTGCGAGTGTTGATGACCGGCACGTAAATGCACCCTGGGGTTCGTCAATGGTGGAAATCACTCCGGGGACCCAAAACGGTGATTAATAGCACATGATACAGGCCAGAATCGGCCAAAACTGCGAGTGTTGATGACCGGCACGTAAATGCACCCTGGGGTTCGTCAATGGTGGAAATCACTCCGGGGACCCAAAACGGTGATTAATAGCCCATGTAACTGTGATTAATAGCCCATGAAACAGGCCAGAATCGGCCAAAAGTGCGAGGACTGATGACCGTTACGTAAATGCACCCTAGGGTTCGTCAATTGTGAAAATCACTCCGGGGACCCAAAACGGTGATTAATAGCCCATGAAACAACCCCGAATCGGCCAAAACTGTGAGTGTTCATGACCGGCACGTAAATGCACCCTGGGGTTTGTCAATGGTGGAAATCACTCCGGGGACCCAAGACGGTGATTAATAGCCCATGATACAGGCCAGAATCGGCCAAAACTGCGAGTGTTGATGACCGGCACGTAAATGCACCCTGGGGTTCGTCAATGGTGGAAATCACTCCGGGGACCCAAAACGGTGATTAATAGCCCATGAAACAGGCCAGAATCGGCAAAAATTGCGAGTGTTGATGACTGGCACGTAAATACACCCTGGGGTTCGTCAATGGTGGAAATCACTCCGTGGATCCAAAACGGTGATTAATAGCCCATGAAACAGGCCAGAATCGGCTAAAACTGCGAGTATTGATGACCGGCACGTAAATGCACCGTGGGGTTCGTCAATGGTGGAAATCACTCCGGGGACCCAAAACGGTGATTAATAGCCCATGATACAGGCCAGAATCGGCCAAAACTGCGAGTGTTGATGACCGGCACGTAAATGCACCCTGGGGTTCGTCAATGGTGGAAATCACTCTGGGGACCCAAAACGGTGATTAATAGCCCACTATACAGGCCATAATCGGCAAAAACTGCGAGTGTTGATGACCGGCACGTAAATGCACCCTGGGGTTCGTCAATGGTGGAAATCACTCCGGGGACCCAAAACGGTGATTAATAGCACATGATACAGGCCAGAATCGGCCAAAACTGCGAGTGTTGATGACCGGCACGGAAATCACCCTAGGGTTCGTCAATTGTGGAAATCACTCCAGGGACCCAAAACGGTGATTAATAGCCCATGAAACAGGCCAGAATCGGCCAAAACTGCGAGGACTGATGACCGGCACGTAAATGCACCCTGGGGTTCGTCAATGGTGGAAATCACTCCGGGGACCCAAAACGGTGATTAATAGCCCATGAAACAGGCCAGAATCGACACTAGGGTGCATTTACGTCCCGGTCATCAACACTCGCAGTTTTGGCCGATTCCGGTCTGTATCATTGGCTATTAATCACCGTTTTGGGTCCCTGGAGTGATTTCCACAATTGACGAACCCAAGGGTGCATTTACGTGCCGGTCATCAACACTCGCAGTTTTGGCCGATTCTGGCCTGTTTCATGGGCTATTAATCACCGTTTTGGGTCCCTGGAGTGATTTCCACAATTGACGAACCCAAGGGTGCATTTACGTGCCGGCCATCAACACTCGCAGTTTTGGCCGATTCTGGCCTGTTTCATGGGCTATTAATGACCGTTTTGGGTCCCCGGAGTGATTTCCACCATTGACGAACCCTAGGGTGCATTTACGTGCCGGTCATCAACACTCGCAGTTTTGGCCGATTCTAGCCTGTTTCGTGGGCTATTAATCACCGTTTTGGGTCCCCGGAGTGATTTCCAAAATTGACGAACCCCAGGGTGCATTTACGTCCCGGTCATCAACACTCGCAGTTTTGGCCGATTCCGGCCTGTATCATTGGCTATTAATCACCGTTTTGGGTCCCTGGAGTGATTTCCACAATTGACGAACCCAAGGGTGCATTTACGTGCCGGTCATCAACACTCGCAGTTTTGGCCGATTCTGGCCTGTTTCATGGGCTATTAATCACCGTTTTGGTTCCCCGGAGTGATTTCCAAAATTGACGAACCCAGGGTGCATTTACGTCCCGGTCATCAACACTCGCAGTTTTGGCCGATTCCGGCCTGTATCATTGGCTATTAATCACCGTTTTGGGTCCCTGGAGTGATTTCCACAATTGACGAACCCAAGGGTGCATTTACGTGCCGGTCATCAACACTCGCAGTTTTGGCCGATTCTGGCCTGTTTCATGGGCTATTAATCACCGTTTTGGGTCCCCGGAGTGATTTCCACCATTGAGGAACCCAGGGTGCATTTACGTGCCGGTCATCAACACTCGCAGTTTTGGCAGATTTTGGCCTGTTTCATGGGCTATTAATCACCGTTTTGGGTCCCTGGAGTGATTTCCACAATTGACGAACCCAAGGGTGCATTTACGTGCCGGTCATCAACACTCGCAGTTTTGGCCGATTCCGGCCTGTTTCATGGGCTATTAATCACCGTTTTGGGTCCCTGGAGTGATTTCCACAATTGACGAACCCAAGGGTGCATTTACGTGCCGGTCATCAACACTCGCAGTTTTGGCCGATTCTGGCCTGTTTCATGGGCTATTAATCACCGTTTTGGGTCCCTGGAGTGATTTCCACAATTGACGAACCCAAGGGTGCATTTACGTGCCGGTCATCAACACTCGCAGTTTTGGAAGATTTTGGCCTGTTTCATGGGCTATTAATCACCGTTTTGGGTCTCTGGAGTGATTTCCACAATTGACGAACCCAAGGGTGCATTTACGTCCCGGTCATCAACACTCGCAGTTTTGGCCGATTCCGGCCTGTATCATTGGCTATTAATCACCGTTTTGGGTCCCTGGAGTGATTTCCACAATTGACGAACCCAAGGGTGCATTTACGTGCCGGTCATCAACACTCGCAGTTTTGGCCGATTCTGGCCTGTTTCATGGGCTATGAATCACCGTTTTGGGTCCTCGGAGTGATTTCCAGCATTGAGGAACCCAGGGTGCATTTACGTGCCGGTCATCAACACTCGCAGTTTTGGAAGATTTTGGCCTGTTTCATGGGCTATTAATCACCGTTTTGGGTCTTTGGAGTGATTTCCACAATTGACGAACCCAAGGGTGCATTTACGTCCCGGTCATCAACACTCGCAGTTTTGGCAGATTTTGGCCTGTTTCATGGGCTATTAATCACCATTTTGGGTCCCTGGAGTGATTTCCACAATTGACGAACCCAAGGGTGCATTTACGTGCCGGTCATCAACACTCGCAGTTTTGGCCGATTCTGGCCTGTTTCATGGGCTATTAATCACCGTTTTGGGTCCCTGGAGTGATTTCCACAATTGACGAACCCTAGGGTGATTTCCGTGCCGGTCATCAACACTCGCAGTTTTGGCCGATTCTGGCCTGTATCATGTGCTATTAATCACCGTTTTGGGTCCCCGGAGTGATTTCCACCATTGACGAACCCCAGGGTGCATTTACGTGCCGGTCATCAACACTCGCAGTTTTTGCCGATTATGGCCTGTATAGTGGGCTATTAATCACCGTTTTGGGTCCCTGGAGTGATTTCCACAATTGACGAACCCAAGGGTGCATTTACGTGCCGGCCATCAACACTCGCAGTTTTGGCCGATTCTGGCCTGTTTCATGGGCTATTAATGACCGTTTTGGGTCCCCGGAGTGATTTCCACCATTGACGAACCCTAGGGTGCATTTACGTGCCGGTCATCAACACTCGCAGTTTTGGCAGATTTTGGCCTGTTTCATGGGCTATTAATCACCATTTTGGGTCCCTGGAGTGATTTCCACAATTGACGAACCCAAGGGTGCATTTACGTGCCGGTCATCAACACTCGCAGTTTTGGCCGATTCTGGCCTGTTTCATGGGCTATTAATCACCGTTTTGGGTCCCTGGAGTGATTTCCACAATTGACGAACCCAAGGGTGCATTTACGTGCCGGCCATCAACACTCGCAGTTTTGGCCGATTCTGGCCTGTTTCATGGGCTATTAATGACCGTTTTGGGTCCCCGGAGTGATTTCCACAATTGACGAACCCAAGGGTGCATTTACGTGCCGGTCATCAACACTCGCAGTTTTGGCAGATTCTGGCCTGTTTCATGGGCTATTAATGACCGTTTTGGGTCCCCGGAGTGATTTCCACCATTGACGAACCCAAGGGTGCATTTACGTGCCGGTCATCAACACTCGCAGTTTTGGAAGATTTTGGCCTGTTTCATGGGCTATTAATCACCGTTTTGGGTCTCTGGAGTGATTTCCACAATTGACGAACCCAAGGGTGCATTTACGTCCCGGTCATCAACACTCGCAGTTTTGGCCGATTCCGGCCTGTATCATTGGCTATTAATCACCGTTTTGGGTCCCTGGAGTGATTTCCACAATTGACGAACCCAAGGGTGCATTTACGTGCCGGTCATCAACACTCGCAGTTTTGGCCGATTCTGGCCTGTTTCATGGGCTATTAATCACCGTTTTGGGTCCTCGGAGTGATTTCCAGCATTGAGGAACCCAGGGTGCATTTACGTGCCGGTCATCAACACTCGCAGTTTTGGAAGATTTTGGCCTGTTTCATGGGCTATTAATCACCGTTTTGGGTCTTTGGAGTGATTTCCACAATTGACGAACCCAAGGGTGCATTTACGTCCCGGTCATCAACACTCGCAGTTTTGGCCGATTCTGGCCTGTTTCATGGGCTATTAATCACCGTTTTGGGTCCCTGGAGTGATTTCCACAATTGACGAACCCAAGGGTGCATTTACGTGCCGGTCATCAACACTCGCAGTTTTGGCAGATTTTGGCCTGTTTCATGGGCTATTAATCACCATTTTGGGTCCCTGGAGTGATTTCCACAATTGACGAACCCAAGGGTGCATTTACGTGCCGGTCATCAACACTCGCAGTTTTGGCCGATTCTGGCCTGTTTCATGGGCTATTAATCACCGTTTTGGGTCCCTGGAGTGATTTCCACAATTGACGAACCCTAGGGTGATTTCCGTGCCGGTCATCAACACTCGCAGTTTTGGCCGATTCTGGCCTGTATCATGTGCTATTAATCACCGTTTTGGGTCCCCGGAGTGATTTCCACCATTGACGAACCCCAGGGTGCATTTACGTGCCGGTCATCAACACTCGCAGTTTTTGCCGATTATGGCCTGTATAGTGGGCTATTAATCACCGTTTTGGGTCCCTGGAGTGATTTCCACAATTGACGAACCCAAGGGTGCATTTACGTGCCGGCCATCAACACTCGCAGTTTTGGCCGATTCTGGCCTGTTTCATGGGCTATTAATGACCGTTTTGGGTCCCCGGAGTGATTTCCACCATTGACGAACCCTAGGGTGCATTTACGTGCCGGTCATCAACACTCGCAGTTTTGGCAGATTTTGGCCTGTTTCATGGGCTATTAATCACCATTTTGGGTCCCTGGAGTGATTTCCACAATTGACGAACCCAAGGGTGCATTTACGTGCCGGTCATCAACACTCGCAGTTTTGGCCGATTCCGGCCTGTATCATTGGCTATTAATCACCGTTTTGGGTCCCTGGAGTGATTTCCACAATTGACGAACCCAAGGGTGCATTTACATGCCGGTCATCAACACTCGCAGTTTTGGCCGATTCTGGCCTGTTTCATGGGCTATTAATCACCGTTTTGGGTCCCCGGAGTGATTTCCACCATTGAGGAACCCAGGGTGCATTTACGTGCCGGTCATCCACACTCGTAGTTTTGGTCGATTCTGGCCTATTTCATGGGCTATTAATCACCGTTTTGGGTCCCTGGAGTGATTTCCACAATTGACGAACCCAAGGGTGCATTTACGTGCCGGTCATCAACACTCGCAGTTTTGGCCGATTCTGGCCTGTTTCGTGGGCTATTAATCACCGTTTTGGGTCCCTGGAGTGATTTCCACAATTGACGAACCCAAGGGTGCATTTACGTGCCGGTCATCAACACTCGCAGTTTTGGCCGATTCTGGCCTGTTTCATGGGCTATTAATCACCGTTTTGGGTCCCTGGAGTGATTTCCACAATTGACGAACCCAAGGGTGCATTTACGTGCCGGTCATCAACACTCGCAGTTTTGGCCGATTCCGGCCTGTATCATTGGCTATTAATCACCGTTTTGGGTCCCTGGAGTGATTTCCACAATTGACGAACCCAAGGGTGCATTTACGTGCCGGTCATCAACACTCGCAGTTTTGGCCGATTCTGGCCTGTTTCATGGGCTATTAATCACCGTTTTGGGTCCTCGGAGTGATTTCCAGCATTGAGGAACCCAGGGTGCATTTACGTGCCGGTCATCAACACTCGCAGTTTTGGAAGATTTTGGCCTGTTTCATGGGCTATTAATCACCGTTTTGGGTCTTTGGAGTGATTTCCACAATTGACGAACCCAAGGGTGCATTTACGTCCCGGTCATCAACACTCGCAGTTTTGGCCGATTCCGGCCTGTTTCATGGGCTATTAATCACCGTTTTGGGTCTTTGGAGTGATTTCCACAATTGACGAACCCAAGGGTGCATTTACGTCCCGGTCATCAACACTCGCAGTTTTGGCCGATTCTGGCCTGTTTCATGGGCTATTAATCACCGTTTTGGGTCCCTGGAGTGATTTCCACAATTGACGAACCCAAGGGTGCATTTACGTGCCGGTCATCAACACTCGCAGTTTTGGCAGATTTTGGCCTGTTTCATGGGCTATTAATCACCATTTTGGGTCCCTGGAGTGATTTCCACAATTGACGAACCCAAGGGTGCATTTACGTGCCGGTCATCAACACTCGCAGTTTTGGCCGATTCTGGCCTGTTTCATGGGCTATTAATCACCGTTTTGGGTCCCTGGAGTGATTTCCACAATTGACGAACCCAAGGGTGCATTTACGTGCCGGCCATCAACACTCGCAGTTTTGGCCGATTCTGGCCTGTTTCATGGGCTATTAATGACCGTTTTGGGTCCCCGGAGTGATTTCCACCATTGACGAACCCTAGGGTGCATTTACGTGCCGGTCATCAACACTCGCAGTTTTGGCAGATTTTGGCCTGTTTCATGGGCTATTAATCACCATTTTGGGTCCCTGGAGTGATTTCCACAATTGACGAACCCAAGGGTGCATTTACGTGCCGGTCATCAACACTCGCAGTTTTGGCCGATTCTGGCCTGTTTCATGGGCTATTAATCACCGTTTTGGGTCCCTGGAGTGATTTCCACAATTGACGAACCCAAGGGTGCATTTACGTGCCGGTCATCAACACTCGCAGTTTTGGCCGATTCTGGCCTGTTTCATGGGCTATTAATCACCGTTTTGGGTCCCTGGAGTGATTTCCACAATTGACGAACCCAAGGGTGCATTTACGTGCCGGTCATCAACACTCGCAGTTTTGGAAGATTTTGGCCTGTTTCATGGGCTATTAATCACCGTTTTGGGTCTCTGGAGTGATTTCCACAATTGACGAACCCAAGGGTGCATTTACGTCCCGGTCATCAACACTCGCAGTTTTGGCCGATTCCGGCCTGTATCATTGGCTATTAATCACCGTTTTGGGTCCCTGGAGTGATTTCCACAATTGACGAACCCAAGGGTGCATTTACGTGCCGGTCATCAACACTCGCAGTTTTGGCCGATTCTGGCCTGTTTCATGGGCTATGAATCACCGTTTTGGGTCCTCGGAGTGATTTCCAGCATTGAGGAACCCAGGGTGCATTTACGTGCCGGTCATCAACACTCGCAGTTTTGGAAGATTTTGGCCTGTTTCATGGGCTATTAATCACCGTTTTGGGTCTTTGGAGTGATTTCCACAATTGACGAACCCAAGGGTGCATTTACGTCCCGGTCATCAACACTCGCAGTTTTGGCAGATTTTGGCCTGTTTCATGGGCTATTAATCACCATTTTGGGTCCCTGGAGTGATTTCCACAATTGACGAACCCAAGGGTGCATTTACGTGCCGGTCATCAACACTCGCAGTTTTGGCCGATTCTGGCCTGTTTCATGGGCTATTAATCACCGTTTTGGGTCCCTGGAGTGATTTCCACAATTGACGAACCCAAGGGTGCATTTACGTGCCGGCCATCAACACTCGCAGTTTTGGCCGATTCTGGCCTGTTTCATGGGCTATTAATGAGCGTTTTGGGTCCCCGGAGTGATTTCCACCATTGACGAACCCTAGGGTGCATTTACGTGCCGGTCATCAACACTCGCAGTTTTGGCAGATTTTGGCCTGTTTCATGGGCTATTAATCACCATTTTGGGTCCCTGGAGTGATTTCCACAATTGACGAACCCAAGGGTGCATTTACGTGCCGGTTATCAACACTCGCAGTTTTGGCCGATTCCGGCCTGTATCATTGGCTATTAATCACCGTTTTGGGTCCCTGGAGTGATTTCCACAATTGACGAACCCAAGGGTGCATTTACGTGCCGGTCATCAACACTCGCAGTTTTGGAAGATTTTGGCCTGTTTCATGGGCTATTAATCACCGTTTTGGGTCTCTGGAGTGATTTCCACAATTGACGAACCCAAGGGTGCATTTACGTCCCGGTCATCAACACTCGCAGTTTTGGCCGATTCCGGCCTGTATCATTGGCTATTAATCACCGTTTTGGGTCCCTGGAGTGATTTCCACAATTGACGAACCCAAGGGTGCATTTACGTGCCGGTCATCAACACTCGCAGTTTTGGCCGATTCTGGCCTGTTTCATGGGCTATTAATCACCGTTTTGGGTCCTCGGAGTGATTTCCAGCATTGAGGAACCCAGGGTGCATTTACGTGCCGGTCATCAACACTCGCAGTTTTGGAAGATTTTGGCCTGTTTCATGGGCTATTAATCACCGTTTTGGGTCTTTGGAGTGATTTCCACAATTGACGAACCCAAGGGTGCATTTACGTCCCGGTCATCAACACTCGCAGTTTTGGCCGATTCTGGCCTGTTTCATGGGCTATTAATCACCGTTTTGGGTCCCTGGAGTGATTTCCACAATTGACGAACCCAAGGGTGCATTTACGTGCCGGTCATCAACACTCGCAGTTTTGGCAGATTTTGGCCTGTTTCATGGGCTATTAATCACCATTTTGGGTCCCTGGAGTGATTTCCACAATTGACGAACCCAAGGGTGCATTTACGTGCCGGTCATCAACACTCGCAGTTTTGGCCGATTCTGGCCTGTTTCATGGGCTATTAATCACCGTTTTGGGTCCCTGGAGTGATTTCCACAATTGACGAACCCAAGGGTGCATTTACGTGCCGGCCATCAACACTCGCAGTTTTGGCCGATTCTGGCCTGTTTCATGGGCTATTAATGACCGTTTTGGGTCCCCGGAGTGATTTCCACAATTGACGAACCCAAGGGTGCATTTACGTGCCGGTCATCAACACTCGCAGTTTTGGCAGATTCTGGCCTGTTTCATGGGCTATTAATGACCGTTTTGGGTCCCCGGAGTGATTTCCACCATTGACGAACCCAAGGGTGCATTTACGTGCCGGTCATCAACACTCGCAGTTTTGGAAGATTTTGGCCTGTTTCATGGGCTATTAATCACCGTTTTGGGTCTCTGGAGTGATTTCCACAATTGACGAACCCAAGGGTGCATTTACGTCCCGGTCATCAACACTCGCAGTTTTGGCCGATTCCGGCCTGTATCATTGGCTATTAATCACCGTTTTGGGTCCCTGGAGTGATTTCCACAATTGACGAACCCAAGGGTGCATTTACGTGCCGGTCATCAACACTCGCAGTTTTGGCCGATTCTGGCCTGTTTCATGGGCTATTAATCACCGTTTTGGGTCCTCGGAGTGATTTCCAGCATTGAGGAACCCAGGGTGCATTTACGTGCCGGTCATCAACACTCGCAGTTTTGGAAGATTTTGGCCTGTTTCATGGGCTATTAATCACCGTTTTGGGTCTTTGGAGTGATTTCCACAATTGACGAACCCAAGGGTGCATTTACGTCCCGGTCATCAACACTCGCAGTTTTGGCCGATTCTGGCCTGTTTCATGGGCTATTAATCACCGTTTTGGGTCCCTGGAGTGATTTCCACAATTGACGAACCCAAGGGTGCATTTACGTGCCGGTCATCAACACTCGCAGTTTTGGCAGATTTTGGCCTGTTTCATGGGCTATTAATCACCATTTTGGGTCCCTGGAGTGATTTCCACAATTGACGAACCCAAGGGTGCATTTACGTGCCGGTCATCAACACTCGCAGTTTTGGCCGATTCTGGCCTGTTTCATGGGCTATTAATCACCGTTTTGGGTCCCTGGAGTGATTTCCACAATTGACGAACCCTAGGGTGATTTCCGTGCCGGTCATCAACACTCGCAGTTTTGGCCGATTCTGGCCTGTATCATGTGCTATTAATCACCGTTTTGGGTCCCCGGAGTGATTTCCACCATTGACGAACCCCAGGGTGCATTTACGTGCCGGTCATCAACACTCGCAGTTTTTGCCGATTATGGCCTGTATAGTGGGCTATTAATCACCGTTTTGGGTCCCTGGAGTGATTTCCACAATTGACGAACCCAAGGGTGCATTTACGTGCCGGCCATCAACACTCGCAGTTTTGGCCGATTCTGGCCTGTTTCATGGGCTATTAATGACCGTTTTGGGTCCCCGGAGTGATTTCCACCATTGACGAACCCTAGGGTGCATTTACGTGCCGGTCATCAACACTCGCAGTTTTGGCAGATTTTGGCCTGTTTCATGGGCTATTAATCACCATTTTGGGTCCCTGGAGTGATTTCCACAATTGACGAACCCAAGGGTGCATTTACGTGCCGGTCATCAACACTCGCAGTTTTGGCCGATTCTGGCCTGTTTCATGGGCTATTAATCACCGTTTTGGGTCCCTGGAGTGATTTCCACAATTGACGAACCCAAGGGTGCATTTACGTGCCGGCCATCAACACTCGCAGTTTTGGCCGATTCTGGCCTGTTTCATGGGCTATTAATGACCGTTTTGGGTCCCCGGAGTGATTTCCACAATTGACGAACCCAAGGGTGCATTTACGTGCCGGTCATCAACACTCGCAGTTTTGGCAGATTCTGGCCTGTTTCATGGGCTATTAATGACCGTTTTGGGTCCCCGGAGTGATTTCCACCATTGACGAACCCAAGGGTGCATTTACGTGCCGGTCATCAACACTCGCAGTTTTGGAAGATTTTGGCCTGTTTCATGGGCTATTAATCACCGTTTTGGGTCCCTGGAGTGATTTCCACAATTGACGAACCCAAGGGTGCATTTACGTCCCGGTCATCAACACTCGCAGTTTTGGCCGATTCTGGCCTGTTTCGTGGGCTATTAATCACCGTTTTGGGTCCCTGGAGTGATTTCCACAATTGACGAACCCAAGGGTGCATTTACGTGCCGGTCATCAACACTCGCAGTTTTGGCCGATTCTGGCCTGTTTCATGGGCTATTAATCACCGTTTTGGGTCCCTGGAGTGATTTCCACAATTGACGAACCCAAGGGTGCATTTACGTGCCGGTCATCAACACTCGCAGTTTTGGCCGATTCCGGCCTGTATCATTGGCTATTAATCACCGTTTTGGGTCCCTGGAGTGATTTCCACAATTGACGAACCCAAGGGTGCATTTACGTGCCGGTCATCAACACTCGCAGTTTTGGCCGATTCTGGCCTGTTTCATGGGCTATTAATCACCGTTTTGGGTCCTCGGAGTGATTTCCAGCATTGAGGAACCCAGGGTGCATTTACGTGCCGGTCATCAACACTCGCAGTTTTGGAAGATTTTGGCCTGTTTCATGGGCTATTAATCACCGTTTTGGGTCTTTGGAGTGATTTCCACAATTGACGAACCCAAGGGTGCATTTACGTCCCGGTCATCAACACTCGCAGTTTTGGCCGATTCCGGCCTGTTTCATGGGCTATTAATCACCGTTTTGGGTCTTTGGAGTGATTTCCACAATTGACGAACCCAAGGGTGCATTTACGTCCCGGTCATCAACACTCGCAGTTTTGGCCGATTCTGGCCTGTTTCATGGGCTATTAATCACCATTTTGGGTCCCTGGAGTGATTTCCACAATTGACGAACCCAAGGGTGCATTTACGTGCCGGTCATCAACACTCGCAGTTTTGGCCGATTCTGGCCTGTTTCATGGGCTATTAATCACCGTTTTGGGTCCTCGGAGTGATTTCCAGCATTGAGGAACCCAGGGTGCATTTACGTGCCGGTCATCAACACTCGCAGTTTTGGAAGATTTTGGCCTGTTTCATGGGCTATTAATCACCGTTTTGGGTCTTTGGAGTGATTTCCACAATTGACGAACCCAAGGGTGCATTTACGTCCCGGTCATCAACACTCGCAGTTTTGGCCGATTCTGGCCTGTTTCATGGGCTATTAATCACCGTTTTGGGTCCCTGGAGTGATTTCCACAATTGACGAACCCAAGGGTGCATTTACGTGCCGGTCATCAACACTCGCAGTTTTGGCAGATTTTGGCCTGTTTCATGGGCTATTAATCACCATTTTGGGTCCCTGGAGTGATTTCCACAATTGACGAACCCAAGGGTGCATTTACGTGCCGGTCATCAACACTCGCAGTTTTGGCCGATTCTGGCCTGTTTCATGGGCTATTAATCACCGTTTTGGGTCCCTGGAGTGATTTCCACAATTGACGAACCCAAGGGTGCATTTACGTGCCGGCCATCAACACTCGCAGTTTTGGCCGATTCTGGCCTGTTTCATGGGCTATTAATGACCGTTTTGGGTCCCCGGAGTGATTTCCACAATTGACGAACCCAAGGGTGCATTTACGTGCCGGTCATCAACACTCGCAGTTTTGGCAGATTCTGGCCTGTTTCATGGGCTATTAATGACCGTTTTGGGTCCCCGGAGTGATTTCCACCATTGACGAACCCAAGGGTGCATTTACGTGCCGGTCATCAACACTCGCAGTTTTGGAAGATTTTGGCCTGTTTCATGGGCTATTAATCACCGTTTTGGGTCTCTGGAGTGATTTCCACAATTGACGAACCCAAGGGTGCATTTACGTCCCGGTCATCAACACTCGCAGTTTTGGCCGATTCCGGCCTGTATCATTGGCTATTAATCACCGTTTTGGGTCCCTGGAGTGATTTCCACAATTGACGAACCCAAGGGTGCATTTACGTGCCGGTCATCAACACTCGCAGTTTTGGCCGATTCTGGCCTGTTTCATGGGCTATTAATCACCGTTTTGGGTCCTCGGAGTGATTTCCAGCATTGAGGAACCCAGGGTGCATTTACGTGCCGGTCATCAACACTCGCAGTTTTGGAAGATTTTGGCCTGTTTCATGGGCTATTAATCACCGTTTTGGGTCTTTGGAGTGATTTCCACAATTGACGAACCCAAGGGTGCATTTACGTCCCGGTCATCAACACTCGCAGTTTTGGCCGATTCTGGCCTGTTTCATGGGCTATTAATCACCGTTTTGGGTCCCTGGAGTGATTTCCACAATTGACGAACCCAAGGGTGCATTTACGTGCCGGTCATCAACACTCGCAGTTTTGGCAGATTTTGGCCTGTTTCATGGGCTATTAATCACCATTTTGGGTCCCTGGAGTGATTTCCACAATTGACGAACCCAAGGGTGCATTTACGTGCCGGTCATCAACACTCGCAGTTTTGGCCGATTCTGGCCTGTTTCATGGGCTATTAATCACCGTTTTGGGTCCCTGGAGTGATTTCCACAATTGACGAACCCTAGGGTGATTTCCGTGCCGGTCATCAACACTCGCAGTTTTGGCCGATTCTGGCCTGTATCATGTGCTATTAATCACCGTTTTGGGTCCCCGGAGTGATTTCCACCATTGACGAACCCCAGGGTGCATTTACGTGCCGGTCATCAACACTCGCAGTTTTTGCCGATTATGGCCTGTATAGTGGGCTATTAATCACCGTTTTGGGTCCCTGGAGTGATTTCCACAATTGACGAACCCAAGGGTGCATTTACGTGCCGGCCATCAACACTCGCAGTTTTGGCCGATTCTGGCCTGTTTCATGGGCTATTAATGACCGTTTTGGGTCCCCGGAGTGATTTCCACCATTGACGAACCCTAGGGTGCATTTACGTGCCGGTCATCAACACTCGCAGTTTTGGCAGATTTTGGCCTGTTTCATGGGCTATTAATCACCATTTTGGGTCCCTGGAGTGATTTCCACAATTGACGAACCCAAGGGTGCATTTACGTGCCGGTCATCAACACTCGCAGTTTTGGCCGATTCTGGCCTGTTTCATGGGCTATTAATCACCGTTTTGGGTCCCTGGAGTGATTTCCACAATTGACGAACCCAAGGGTGCATTTACGTGCCGGCCATCAACACTCGCAGTTTTGGCCGATTCTGGCCTGTTTCATGGGCTATTAATGACCGTTTTGGGTCCCCGGAGTGATTTCCACAATTGACGAACCCAAGGGTGCATTTACGTGCCGGTCATCAACACTCGCAGTTTTGGCAGATTCTGGCCTGTTTCATGGGCTATTAATGACCGTTTTGGGTCCCCGGAGTGATTTCCACCATTGACGAACCCAAGGGTGCATTTACGTGCCGGTCATCAACACTCGCAGTTTTGGAAGATTTTGGCCTGTTTCATGGGCTATTAATCACCGTTTTGGGTCCCTGGAGTGATTTCCACAATTGACGAACCCAAGGGTGCATTTACGTCCCGGTCATCAACACTCGCAGTTTTGGCCGATTCTGGCCTGTTTCGTGGGCTATTAATCACCGTTTTGGGTCCCTGGAGTGATTTCCACAATTGACGAACCCAAGGGTGCATTTACGTGCCGGTCATCAACACTCGCAGTTTTGGCCGATTCTGGCCTGTTTCATGGGCTATTAATCACCGTTTTGGGTCCCTGGAGTGATTTCCACAATTGACGAACCCAAGGGTGCATTTACGTGCCGGTCATCAACACTCGCAGTTTTGGCCGATTCCGGCCTGTATCATTGGCTATTAATCACCGTTTTGGGTCCCTGGAGTGATTTCCACAATTGACGAACCCAAGGGTGCATTTACGTGCCGGTCATCAACACTCGCAGTTTTGGCCGATTCTGGCCTGTTTCATGGGCTATTAATCACCGTTTTGGGTCCTCGGAGTGATTTCCAGCATTGAGGAACCCAGGGTGCATTTACGTGCCGGTCATCAACACTCGCAGTTTTGGAAGATTTTGGCCTGTTTCATGGGCTATTAATCACCGTTTTGGGTCTTTGGAGTGATTTCCACAATTGACGAACCCAAGGGTGCATTTACGTCCCGGTCATCAACACTCGCAGTTTTGGCCGATTCCGGCCTGTTTCATGGGCTATTAATCACCGTTTTGGGTCTTTGGAGTGATTTCCACAATTGACGAACCCAAGGGTGCATTTACGTCCCGGTCATCAACACTCGCAGTTTTGGCCGATTCTGGCCTGTTTCATGGGCTATTAATCACCATTTTGGGTCCCTGGAGTGATTTCCACAATTGACGAACCCAAGGGTGCATTTACGTGCCGGTCATCAACACTCGCAGTTTTGGCCGATTCTGGCCTGTTTCATGGGCTATTAATCACCGTTTTGGGTCCTCGGAGTGATTTCCAGCATTGAGGAACCCAGGGTGCATTTACGTGCCGGTCATCAACACTCGCAGTTTTGGAAGATTTTGGCCTGTTTCATGGGCTATTAATCACCGTTTTGGGTCTTTGGAGTGATTTCCACAATTGACGAACCCAAGGGTGCATTTACGTCCCGGTCATCAACACTCGCAGTTTTGGCCGATTCTGGCCTGTTTCATGGGCTATTAATCACCGTTTTGGGTCCCTGGAGTGATTTCCACAATTGACGAACCCAAGGGTGCATTTACGTGCCGGTCATCAACACTCGCAGTTTTGGCAGATTTTGGCCTGTTTCATGGGCTATTAATCACCATTTTGGGTCCCTGGAGTGATTTCCACAATTGACGAACCCAAGGGTGCATTTACGTGCCGGTCATCAACACTCGCAGTTTTGGCCGATTCTGGCCTGTTTCATGGGCTATTAATCACCGTTTTGGGTCCCTGGAGTGATTTCCACAATTGACGAACCCAAGGGTGCATTTACGTGCCGGCCATCAACACTCGCAGTTTTGGCCGATTCTGGCCTGTTTCATGGGCTATTAATGACCGTTTTGGGTCCCCGGAGTGATTTCCACAATTGACGAACCCAAGGGTGCATTTACGTGCCGGTCATCAACACTCGCAGTTTTGGCAGATTCTGGCCTGTTTCATGGGCTATTAATGACCGTTTTGGGTCCCCGGAGTGATTTCCACCATTGACGAACCCAAGGGTGCATTTACGTGCCGGTCATCAACACTCGCAGTTTTGGAAGATTTTGGCCTGTTTCATGGGCTATTAATCACCGTTTTGGGTCTCTGGAGTGATTTCCACAATTGACGAACCCAAGGGTGCATTTACGTCCCGGTCATCAACACTCGCAGTTTTGGCCGATTCCGGCCTGTATCATTGGCTATTAATCACCGTTTTGGGTCCCTGGAGTGATTTCCACAATTGACGAACCCAAGGGTGCATTTACGTGCCGGTCATCAACACTCGCAGTTTTGGCCGATTCTGGCCTGTTTCATGGGCTATTAATCACCGTTTTGGGTCCTCGGAGTGATTTCCAGCATTGAGGAACCCAGGGTGCATTTACGTGCCGGTCATCAACACTCGCAGTTTTGGAAGATTTTGGCCTGTTTCATGGGCTATTAATCACCGTTTTGGGTCTTTGGAGTGATTTCCACAATTGACGAACCCAAGGGTGCATTTACGTCCCGGTCATCAACACTCGCAGTTTTGGCCGATTCTGGCCTGTTTCATGGGCTATTAATCACCGTTTTGGGTCCCTGGAGTGATTTCCACAATTGACGAACCCAAGGGTGCATTTACGTGCCGGTCATCAACACTCGCAGTTTTGGCAGATTTTGGCCTGTTTCATGGGCTATTAATCACCATTTTGGGTCCCTGGAGTGATTTCCACAATTGACGAACCCAAGGGTGCATTTACGTGCCGGTCATCAACACTCGCAGTTTTGGCCGATTCTGGCCTGTTTCATGGGCTATTAATCACCGTTTTGGGTCCCTGGAGTGATTTCCACAATTGACGAACCCTAGGGTGATTTCCGTGCCGGTCATCAACACTCGCAGTTTTGGCCGATTCTGGCCTGTATCATGTGCTATTAATCACCGTTTTGGGTCCCCGGAGTGATTTCCACCATTGACGAACCCCAGGGTGCATTTACGTGCCGGTCATCAACACTCGCAGTTTTTGCCGATTATGGCCTGTATAGTGGGCTATTAATCACCGTTTTGGGTCCCTGGAGTGATTTCCACAATTGACGAACCCAAGGGTGCATTTACGTGCCGGCCATCAACACTCGCAGTTTTGGCCGATTCTGGCCTGTTTCATGGGCTATTAATGACCGTTTTGGGTCCCCGGAGTGATTTCCACCATTGACGAACCCTAGGGTGCATTTACGTGCCGGTCATCAACACTCGCAGTTTTGGCAGATTTTGGCCTGTTTCATGGGCTATTAATCACCATTTTGGGTCCCTGGAGTGATTTCCACAATTGACGAACCCAAGGGTGCATTTACGTGCCGGTCATCAACACTCGCAGTTTTGGCCGATTCTGGCCTGTTTCATGGGCTATTAATCACCGTTTTGGGTCCCTGGAGTGATTTCCACAATTGACGAACCCAAGGGTGCATTTACGTGCCGGCCATCAACACTCGCAGTTTTGGCCGATTCTGGCCTGTTTCATGGGCTATTAATGACCGTTTTGGGTCCCCGGAGTGATTTCCACAATTGACGAACCCAAGGGTGCATTTACGTGCCGGTCATCAACACTCGCAGTTTTGGCAGATTCTGGCCTGTTTCATGGGCTATTAATGACCGTTTTGGGTCCCCGGAGTGATTTCCACCATTGACGAACCCAAGGGTGCATTTACGTGCCGGTCATCAACACTCGCAGTTTTGGAAGATTTTGGCCTGTTTCATGGGCTATTAATCACCGTTTTGGGTCCCTGGAGTGATTTCCACAATTGACGAACCCAAGGGTGCATTTACGTCCCGGTCATCAACACTCGCAGTTTTGGCCGATTCTGGCCTGTTTCGTGGGCTATTAATCACCGTTTTGGGTCCCTGGAGTGATTTCCACAATTGACGAACCCAAGGGTGCATTTACGTGCCGGTCATCAACACTCGCAGTTTTGGCCGATTCTGGCCTGTTTCATGGGCTATTAATCACCGTTTTGGGTCCCTGGAGTGATTTCCACAATTGACGAACCCAAGGGTGCATTTACGTGCCGGTCATCAACACTCGCAGTTTTGGCCGATTCCGGCCTGTATCATTGGCTATTAATCACCGTTTTGGGTCCCTGGAGTGATTTCCACAATTGACGAACCCAAGGGTGCATTTACGTGCCGGTCATCAACACTCGCAGTTTTGGCCGATTCTGGCCTGTTTCATGGGCTATTAATCACCGTTTTGGGTCCTCGGAGTGATTTCCAGCATTGAGGAACCCAGGGTGCATTTACGTGCCGGTCATCAACACTCGCAGTTTTGGAAGATTTTGGCCTGTTTCATGGGCTATTAATCACCGTTTTGGGTCTTTGGAGTGATTTCCACAATTGACGAACCCAAGGGTGCATTTACGTCCCGGTCATCAACACTCGCAGTTTTGGCCGATTCCGGCCTGTTTCATGGGCTATTAATCACCGTTTTGGGTCTTTGGAGTGATTTCCACAATTGACGAACCCAAGGGTGCATTTACGTCCCGGTCATCAACACTCGCAGTTTTGGCCGATTCTGGCCTGTTTCATGGGCTATTAATCACCATTTTGGGTCCCTGGAGTGATTTCCACAATTGACGAACCCAAGGGTGCATTTACGTGCCGGTCATCAACACTCGCAGTTTTGGCCGATTCTGGCCTGTTTCATGGGCTATTAATCACCGTTTTGGGTCCTCGGAGTGATTTCCAGCATTGAGGAACCCAGGGTGCATTTACGTGCCGGTCATCAACACTCGCAGTTTTGGAAGATTTTGGCCTGTTTCATGGGCTATTAATCACCGTTTTGGGTCTTTGGAGTGATTTCCAGCATTGAGGAACCCAGGGTGCATTTACGTGCCGGTCATCAACACTCGCAGTTTTGGAAGATTTTGGCCTGTTTCATGGGCTATTAATCACCGTTTTGGGTCTTTGGAGTGATTTCCACAATTGACGAACCCAAGGGTGCATTTACGTCCCGGTCATCAACACTCGCAGTTTTGGCCGATTCCGGCCTGTTTCATGGGCTATTAATCACCGTTTTGGGTCTTTGGAGTGATTTCCACAATTGACGAACCCAAAAGGGTGCATTTACGTGCCGGTCATCAACACTCGCAGTTTTGGCAGATTTTGGCCTGTTTCATGGGCTATTAATCACCATTTTGGGTCCCTGGAGTGATTTCCACAATTGACGAACCCAAGGGTGCATTTACGTGCCGGTCATCAACACTCGCAGTTTTGGCCGATTCCGGCCTGTATCATTGGCTATTAATCACCGTTTTGGGTCCCTGGAGTGATTTCCACAATTGACGAACCCAAGGGTGCATTTACGTGCCGGTCATCAACACTCGCAGTTTTGGCCGATTCTGGCCTGTTTCATGGGCTATTAATCACCGTTACATGGGCTATTAATGACCGTTTTGGGTCCCCGGAGTGATTTCCACCATTGACGAACCCTAGGGTGCATTTACGTGCCGGTCATCAACTCTCGCAGTTTTGGCAGATTTTGGCCTGTTTCATGGGCTATTAATCACCATTTTGGGTCCCTGGAGTGATTTCCACAATTGACGAACCCAAGGGTGCATTTACGTGCCGGTCATCAACACTCGCAGTTTTGGCCGATTCCGGCCTGTATCATTGGCTATTAATCACCGTTTTGGGTCCCTGGAGTGATTTCCACAATTGACGAACCCAAGGGTGCATTTACGTGCCGGTCATCAACACTCGCAGTTTTGGCCGATTCTGGCCTGTTTCATGGGCTATTAATCACCGTTTTGGGTCCTCGGAGTGATTTCCAGCATTGAGGAACCCAGGGTGCATTTACGTGCCGGTCATCAACACTCGCAGTTTTGGAAGATTTTGGCCTGTTTCATGGGCTATTAATCACCGTTTTGGGTCTTTGGAGTGATTTCCACAATTGACGAACCCAACGGTGCATTTACGTCCCGGTCATCAACACTCGCAGTTTTGGCCGATTCCGGCCTGTTTCATGGGCTATTAATCACCGTTTTGGGTCTTTGGAGTGATTTCCACAATTGACGAACCCAAAAGGGTGCATTTACGTGCCGGTCATCAACACTCGCAGTTTTGGCAGATTTTGGCCTGTTTCATGGGCTATTAATCACCATTTTGGGTCCCTGGAGTGATTTCCACAATTGACGAACCCAAGGGTGCATTTACGTGCCGGTCATCAACACTCGCAGTTTTGGCCGATTCTGGCCTGTTTCATGGGCTATTAATCACCGTTTTGGGTCCCTGGAGTGATTTCCACAATTGACGAACCCAAGGGTGCATTTACGTGCCAGCCATCAACACTCGCAGTTTTGGCCGATTCTGGCCTGTTTCATGGGCTATTAATGACCGTTTTGGGTCCCCGGAGTGATTTCCACCATTGACGAACCCTAGGGTGCATTTACGTGCCGGTCATCAACACTCGCAGTTTTTGCCGATTATGGCCTGTATAGTGGGCTATTAATCACCGTTTTGGGTCCCTGGAGTGATTTCCACAATTGACGAACCCAAGGGTGCATTTACGTGCCGGTCATCAACACTCGCAGTTTTGGCCGATTCTGGCCTGTTTCATGGGCTATTAATCACCGTTTTGGGTCCCTGGAGTGATTTCCACAATTGACGAACCCTAGGGTGATTTCCGTGCCGGTCATCAACACTCGCAGTTTTGGCCGATTCTGGCCTGTATCATGTGCTATTAATCACCGTTTTGGGTCCCCGGAGTGATTTCCACCATTGACGAACCCCAGGGTGCATTTACGTGCCGGTCATCAACACTCGCAGTTTTTGCCGATTATGGCCTGTATAGTGGGCTATTAATCACCGTTTTGGGTCCCTGGAGTGATTTCCACAATTGACGAACCCAAGGGTGCATTTACGTGCCGGCCATCAACACTCGCAGTTTTGGCCGATTCTGGCCTGTTTCATGGGCTATTAATGACCGTTTTGGGTCCCCGGAGTGATTTCCACCATTGACGAACCCTAGGGTGCATTTACGTGCCGGTCATCAACACTCGCAGTTTTGGCAGATTTTGGCCTGTTTCATGGGCTATTAATCACCATTTTGGGTCCCTGGAGTGATTTCCACAATTGACGAACCCAAGGGTGCATTTACGTGCCGGTCATCAACACTCGCAGTTTTGGCCGATTCCGGCCTGTATCATTGGCTATTAATCACCGTTTTGGGTCCCTGGAGTGATTTCCACAATTGACGAACCCAAGGGTGCATTTACGTGCCGGTCATCAACACTCGCAGTTTTGGCCGATTCTGGCCTGTTTCATGGGCTATTAATCACCGTTTTGGGTCCTCGGAGTGATTTCCAGCATTGAGGAACCCAGGGTGCATTTACGTGCCGGTCATCAACACTCGCAGTTTTGGAAGATTTTGGCCTGTTTCATGGGCTATTAATCACCGTTTTGGGTCTTTGGAGTGATTTCCACAATTGACGAACCCAAGGGTGCATTTACGTCCCGGTCATCAACACTCGCAGTTTTGGCCGATTCCGGCCTGTTTCATGGGCTATTAATCACCGTTTTGGGTCTTTGGAGTGATTTCCACAATTGACGAACCCAAAAGGGTGCATTTACGTGCCGGTCATCAACACTCGCAGTTTTGGCAGATTTTGGCCTGTTTCATGGGCTATTAATCACCATTTTGGGTCCCTGGAGTGATTTCCACAATTGACGAACCCAAGGGTGCATTTACGTGCCGGTCATCAACACTCGCAGTTTTGGCCGATTCTGGCCTGTTTCATGGGCTATTAATCACCGTTTTGGGTCCCTGGAGTGATTTCCACAATTGACGAACCCAAGGGTGCATTTACGTGCCGGCCATCAACACTCGCAGTTTTGGCCGATTCTGGCCTGTTTCATGGGCTATTAATGACCGTTTTGGGTCCCCGGAGTGATTTCCACAATTGACGAACCCAAGGGTGCATTTACGTGCCGGTCATCAACACTCGCAGTTTTGGCAGATTCTGGCCTGTTTCATGGGCTATTAATGACCGTTTTGGGTCCCCGGAGTGATTTCCACCATTGACGAACCCAAGGGTGCATTTACGTGCCGGTCATCAACACTCGCAGTTTTGGAAGATTTTGGCCTGTTTCATGGGCTATTAATCACCGTTTTGGGTCTCTGGAGTGATTTCCACAATTGACGAACCCAAGGGTGCATTTACGTCCCGGTCATCAACACTCGCAGTTTTGGCCGATTCCGGCCTGTATCATTGGCTATTAATCACCGTTTTGGGTCCCTGGAGTGATTTCCACAATTGACGAACCCAAGGGTGCATTTACGTGCCGGTCATCAACACTCGCAGTTTTGGCCGATTCTGGCCTGTTTCATGGGCTATTAATCACCGTTTTGGGTCCTCGGAGTGATTTCCAGCATTGAGGAACCCAGGGTGCATTTACGTGCCGGTCATCAACACTCGCAGTTTTGGAAGATTTTGGCCTGTTTCATGGGCTATTAATCACCGTTTTGGGTCTTTGGAGTGATTTCCACAATTGACGAACCCAAGGGTGCATTTACGTCCCGGTCATCAACACTCGCAGTTTTGGCCGATTCTGGCCTGTTTCATGGGCTATTAATCACCGTTTTGGGTCCCTGGAGTGATTTCCACAATTGACGAACCCAAGGGTGCATTTACGTGCCGGTCATCAACACTCGCAGTTTTGGCAGATTTTGGCCTGTTTCATGGGCTATTAATCACCATTTTGGGTCCCTGGAGTGATTTCCACAATTGACGAACCCAAGGGTGCATTTACGTGCCGGTCATCAACACTCGCAGTTTTGGCCGATTCTGGCCTGTTTCATGGGCTATTAATCACCGTTTTGGGTCCCTGGAGTGATTTCCACAATTGACGAACCCAAGGGTGCATTTACGTGCCGGCCATCAACACTCGCAGTTTTGGCCGATTCTGGCCTGTTTCATGGGCTATTAATGACCGTTTTGGGTCCCCGGAGTGATTTCCACCATTGACGAACCCTAGGGTGCATTTACGTGCCGGTCATCAACACTCGCAGTTTTGGCAGATTTTGGCCTGTTTCATGGGCTATTAATCACCATTTTGGGTCCCTGGAGTGATTTCCACAATTGACGAACCCAAGGGTGCATTTACGTGCCGGTCATCAACACTCGCAGTTTTGGCCGATTCCGGCCTGTATCATTGGCTATTAATCACCGTTTTGGGTCCCTGGAGTGATTTCCACAATTGACGAACCCAAGGGTGCATTTACGTGCCGGTCATCAACACTCGCAGTTTTGGCCGATTCTGGCCTGTTTCATGGGCTATTAATCACCGTTTTGGGTCCTCGGAGTGATTTCCAGCATTGAGGAACCCAGGGTGCATTTACGTGCCGGTCATCAACACTCGCAGTTTTGGAAGATTTTGGCCTGTTTCATGGGCTATTAATCACCGTTTTGGGTCTTTGGAGTGATTTCCACAATTGACGAACCCAAGGGTGCATTTACGTCCCGGTCATCAACACTCGCAGTTTTGGCCGATTCCGGCCTGTTTCATGGGCTATTAATCACCGTTTTGGGTCTTTGGAGTGATTTCCACAATTGACGAACCCAAGGGTGCATTTACGTCCCGGTCATCAACACTCGCAGTTTTGGCCGATTCTGGCCTGTTTCATGGGCTATTAATCACCGTTTTGGGTCCCTGGAGTGATTTCCACAATTGACGAACCCAAGGGTGCATTTACGTGCCGGTCATCAACACTCGCAGTTTTGGCCGATTCTGGCCTGTTTCATGGGCTATTAATCACCGTTTTGGGTCCCCGGAGTGATTTCCACCATTGACGAACCCTAGGGTGCATTTACGTGCCGGTCATCAACACTCGCAGTTTTGGCCGATTCCGGCCTGTATCATTGGCTATTAATCACCGTTTTGGGTCCCTGGAGTGATTTCCACAATTGACGAACCCAAGGGTGCATTTACGTGCCGGTCATCAACACTCGCAGTTTTGGCCGATTCTGGTCTGTTTCATGGGCTATTAATCACCGTTTTGGGTCCTCGGAGTGATTTCCAGCATTGAGGAACCCAGGGTGCATTTACGTGCCGGTCATCAACACTCGCAGTTTTGGAAGATTTTGGCCTGTTTCATGGGCTATTAATCACCGTTTTGGGTCTTTGGAGTGATTTCCACAATTGACGAACCCAACGGTGCATTTACGTCCCGGTCATCAACACTCGCAGTTTTGGCCGATTCCGGCCTGTTTCATGGGCTATTAATCACCGTTTTGGGTCTTTGGAGTGATTTCCACAATTGACGAACCCAAAAGGGTGCATTTACGTGCCGGTCATCAACACTCGCAGTTTTGGCAGATTTTGGCCTGTTTCATGGGCTATTAATCACCATTTTGGGTCCCTGGAGTGATTTCCACAATTGACGAACCCAAGGGTGCATTTACGTGCCGGTCATCAACACTCGCAGTTTTGGCCGATTCTGGCCTGTTTCATGGGCTATTAATCACCGTTTTGGGTCCCTGGAGTGATTTCCACAATTGACGAACCCAAGGGTGCATTTACGTGCCAGCCATCAACACTCGCAGTTTTGGCCGATTCTGGCCTGTTTCATGGGCTATTAATGACCGTTTTGGGTCCCCGGAGTGATTTCCACCATTGACGAACCCTAGGGTGCATTTACGTGCCGGTCATCAACACTCGCAGTTTTTGCCGATTATGGCCTGTATAGTGGGCTATTAATCACCGTTTTGGGTCCCTGGAGTGATTTCCACAATTGACGAACCCAAGGGTGCATTTACGTGCCGGTCATCAACACTCGCAGTTTTGGCCGATTCTGGCCTGTTTCATGGGCTATTAATCACCGTTTTGGGTCCCTGGAGTGATTTCCACAATTGACGAACCCTAGGGTGATTTCCGTGCCGGTCATCAACACTCGCAGTTTTGGCCGATTCTGGCCTGTATCATGTGCTATTAATCACCGTTTTGGGTCCCCGGAGTGATTTCCACCATTGACGAACCCCAGGGTGCATTTACGTGCCGGTCATCAACACTCGCAGTTTTTGCCGATTATGGCCTGTATAGTGGGCTATTAATCACCGTTTTGGGTCCCTAGAGTGATTTCCACAATTGACGAACCCAAGGGTGCATTTACGTGCCGGCCATCAACACTCGCAGTTTTGGCCGATTCTGGCCTGTTTCATGGGCTATTAATGACCGTTTTGGGTCCCCGGAGTGATTTCCACCATTGACGAACCCTAGGGTGCATTTACGTGCCGGTCATCAACACTCGCAGTTTTGGCAGATTTTGGCCTGTTTCATGGGCTATTAATCACCATTTTGGGTCCCTGGAGTGATTTCCACAATTGACGAACCCAAGGGTGCATTTACGTGCCGGTCATCAACACTCGCAGTTTTGGCCGATTCCGGCCTGTATCATTGGCTATTAATCACCGTTTTGGGTCCCTGGAGTGATTTCCACAATTGACGAACCCAAGGGTGCATTTACGTGCCGGTCATCAACACTCGCAGTTTTGGCCGATTCTGGCCTGTTTCATGGGCTATTAATCACCGTTTTGGGTCCTCGGAGTGATTTCCAGCATTGAGGAACCCAGGGTGCATTTACGTGCCGGTCATCAACACTCGCAGTTTTGGAAGATTTTGGCCTGTTTCATGGGCTATTAATCACCGTTTTGGGTCTTTGGAGTGATTTCCACAATTGACGAACCCAAGGGTGCATTTACGTCCCGGTCATCAACACTCGCAGTTTTGGCCGATTCCGGCCTGTTTCATGGGCTATTAATCACCGTTTTGGGTCTTTGGAGTGATTTCCACAATTGACGAACCCAAAAGGGTGCATTTACGTGCCGGTCATCAACACTCGCAGTTTTGGCAGATTTTGGCCTGTTTCATGGGCTATTAATCACCATTTTGGGTCCCTGGAGTGATTTCCACAATTGACGAACCCAAGGGTGCATTTACGTGCCGGTCATCAACACTCGCAGTTTTGGCCGATTCTGGCCTGTTTCATGGGCTATTAATCACCGTTTTGGGTCCCTGGAGTGATTTCCACAATTGACGAACCCAAGGGTGCATTTACGTGCCGGCCATCAACACTCGCAGTTTTGGCCGATTCTGGCCTGTTTCATGGGCTATTAATGACCGTTTTGGGTCCCCGGAGTGATTTCCACAATTGACGAACCCAAGGGTGCATTTACGTGCCGGTCATCAACACTCGCAGTTTTGGCAGATTCTGGCCTGTTTCATGGGCTATTAATGACCGTTTTGGGTCCCCGGAGTGATTTCCACCATTGACGAACCCAAGGGTGCATTTACGTGCCGGTCATCAACACTCGCAGTTTTGGAAGATTTTGGCCTGTTTCATGGGCTATTAATCACCGTTTTGGGTCTCTGGAGTGATTTCCACAATTGACGAACCCAAGGGTGCATTTACGTCCCGGTCATCAACACTCGCAGTTTTGGCCGATTCCGGCCTGTATCATTGGCTATTAATCACCGTTTTGGGTCCCTGGAGTGATTTCCACAATTGACGAACCCAAGGGTGCATTTACGTGCCGGTCATCAACACTCGCAGTTTTGGCCGATTCTGGCCTGTTTCATGGGCTATTAATCACCGTTTTGGGTCCTCGGAGTGATTTCCAGCATTGAGGAACCCAGGGTGCATTTACGTGCCGGTCATCAACACTCGCAGTTTTGGAAGATTTTGGCCTGTTTCATGGGCTATTAATCACCGTTTTGGGTCTTTGGAGTGATTTCCACAATTGACGAACCCAAGGGTGCATTTACGTCCCGGTCATCAACACTCGCAGTTTTGGCCGATTCTGGCCTGTTTCATGGGCTATTAATCACCGTTTTGGGTCCCTGGAGTGATTTCCACAATTGACGAACCCAAGGGTGCATTTACGTGCCGGTCATCAACACTCGCAGTTTTGGCAGATTTTGGCCTGTTTCATGGGCTATTAATCACCATTTTGGGTCCCTGGAGTGATTTCCACAATTGACGAACCCAAGGGTGCATTTACGTGCCGGTCATCAACACTCGCAGTTTTGGCCGATTCTGGCCTGTTTCATGGGCTATTAATCACCGTTTTGGGTCCCTGGAGTGATTTCCACAATTGACGAACCCAAGGGTGCATTTACGTGCCGGCCATCAACACTCGCAGTTTTGGCCGATTCTGGCCTGTTTCATGGGCTATTAATGACCGTTTTGGGTCCCCGGAGTGATTTCCACCATTGACGAACCCTAGGGTGCATTTACGTGCCGGTCATCAACACTCGCAGTTTTGGCAGATTTTGGCCTGTTTCATGGGCTATTAATCACCATTTTGGGTCCCTGGAGTGATTTCCACAATTGACGAACCCAAGGGTGCATTTACGTGCCGGTCATCAACACTCGCAGTTTTGGCCGATTCCGGCCTGTATCATTGGCTATTAATCACCGTTTTGGGTCCCTGGAGTGATTTCCACAATTGACGAACCCAAGGGTGCATTTACGTGCCGGTCATCAACACTCGCAGTTTTGGCCGATTCTGGCCTGTTTCATGGGCTATTAATCACCGTTTTGGGTCCTCGGAGTGATTTCCAGCATTGAGGAACCCAGGGTGCATTTACGTGCCGGTCATCAACACTCGCAGTTTTGGAAGATTTTGGCCTGTTTCATGGGCTATTAATCACCGTTTTGGGTCTTTGGAGTGATTTCCACAATTGACGAACCCAAGGGTGCATTTACGTCCCGGTCATCAACACTCGCAGTTTTGGCCGATTCCGGCCTGTTTCATGGGCTATTAATCACCGTTTTGGGTCTTTGGAGTGATTTCCACAATTGACGAACCCAAGGGTGCATTTACGTCCCGGTCATCAACACTCGCAGTTTTGGCCGATTCTGGCCTGTTTCATGGGCTATTAATCACCGTTTTGGGTCCCTGGAGTGATTTCCACAATTGACGAACCCAAGGGTGCATTTACGTGCCGGTCATCAACACTCGCAGTTTTGGCAGATTTTGGCCTGTTTCATGGGCTATTAATCACCATTTTGGGTCCCTGGAGTGATTTCCACAATTGACGAACCCAAGGGTGCATTTACGTGCCGGTCATCAACACTCGCAGTTTTGGCCGATTCTGGCCTGTTTCATGGGCTATTAATCACCGTTTTGGGTCCCTGGAGTGATTTCCACAATTGACGAACCCAAGGGTGCATTTACGTGCCGGCCATCAACACTCGCAGTTTTGGCCGATTCTGGCCTGTTTCATGGGCTATTAATGACCGTTTTGGGTCCCCGGAGTGATTTCCACCATTGACGAACCCTAGGGTGCATTTACGTGCCGGTCATCAACACTCGCAGTTTTGGCAGATTTTGGCCTGTTTCATGGGCTATTAATCACCATTTTGGGTCCCTGGAGTGATTTCCACAATTGACGAACCCAAGGGTGCATTTACGTGCCGGTCATCAACACTCGCAGTTTTGGCCGATTCCGGCCTGTATCATTGGCTATTAATCACCGTTTTGGGTCCCTGGAGTGATTTCCACAATTGACGAACCCAAGGGTGCATTTACGTGCCGGTCATCAACACTCGCAGTTTTGGCCGATTCTGGCCTGTTTCATGGGCTATTAATCACCGTTTTGGGTCCCTGGAGTGATTTCCACAATTGACGAACCCTAGGGTGATTTCCGTGCCGGTCATCAACACTCGCAGTTTTGGCCGATTCTGGCCTGTATCATGTGCTATTAATCACCGTTTTGGGTCCCCGGAGTGATTTCCACCATTGACGAACCCCAGGGTGCATTTACGTGCCGGTCATCAACACTCGCAGTTTTTGCCGATTATGGCCTGTATAGTGGGCTATTAATCACCGTTTTGGGTCCCTGGAGTGATTTCCACAATTGACGAACCCAAGGGTGCATTTACGTGCCGGCCATCAACACTCGCAGTTTTGGCCGATTCTGGCCTGTTTCATGGGCTATTAATGACCGTTTTGGGTCCCCGGAGTGATTTCCACCATTGACGAACCCTAGGGTGCATTTACGTGCCGGTCATCAACACTCGCAGTTTTGGCAGATTTTGGCCTGTTTCATGGGCTATTAATCACCATTTTGGGTCCCTGGAGTGATTTCCACAATTGACGAACCCAAGGGTGCATTTACGTGCCGGTCATCAACACTCGCAGTTTTGGCCGATTCCGGCCTGTATCATTGGCTATTAATCACCGTTTTGGGTCCCTGGAGTGATTTCCACAATTGACGAACCCAAGGGTGCATTTACGTGCCGGTCATCAACACTCGCAGTTTTGGCCGATTCTGGCCTGTTTCATGGGCTATTAATCACCGTTTTGGGTCCTCGGAGTGATTTCCAGCATTGAGGAACCCAGGGTGCATTTACGTGCCGGTCATCAACACTCGCAGTTTTGGAAGATTTTGGCCTGTTTCATGGGCTATTAATCACCGTTTTGGGTCTTTGGAGTGATTTCCACAATTGACGAACCCAAGGGTGCATTTACGTCCCGGTCATCAACACTCGCAGTTTTGGCCGATTCCGGCCTGTTTCATGGGCTATTAATCACCGTTTTGGGTCTTTGGAGTGATTTCCACAATTGACGAACCCAAAAGGGTGCATTTACGTGCCGGTCATCAACACTCGCAGTTTTGGCAGATTTTGGCCTGTTTCATGGGCTATTAATCACCATTTTGGGTCCCTGGAGTGATTTCCACAATTGACGAACCCAAGGGTGCATTTACGTGCCGGTCATCAACACTCGCAGTTTTGGCCGATTCTGGCCTGTTTCATGGGCTATTAATCACCGTTTTGGGTCCCTGGAGTGATTTCCACAATTGACGAACCCAAGGGTGCATTTACGTGCCAGCCATCAACACTCGCAGTTTTGGCCGATTCTGGCCTGTTTCATGGGCTATTAATGACCGTTTTGGGTCCCCGGAGTGATTTCCACCATTGACGAACCCTAGGGTGCATTTACGTGCCGGTCATCAACACTCGCAGTTTTTGCCGATTATGGCCTGTATAGTGGGCTATTAATCACCGTTTTGGGTCCCTGGAGTGATTTCCACAATTGACGAACCCAAGGGTGCATTTACGTGCCGGTCATCAACACTCGCAGTTTTGGCCGATTCTGGCCTGTTTCATGGGCTATTAATCACCGTTTTGGGTCCCTGGAGTGATTTCCACAATTGACGAACCCTAGGGTGATTTCCGTGCCGGTCATCAACACTCGCAGTTTTGGCCGATTCTGGCCTGTATCATGTGCTATTAATCACCGTTTTGGGTCCCCGGAGTGATTTCCACCATTGACGAACCCCAGGGTGCATTTACGTGCCGGTCATCAACACTCGCAGTTTTTGCCGATTATGGCCTGTATAGTGGGCTATTAATCACCGTTTTGGGTCCCTGGAGTGATTTCCACAATTGACGAACCCAAGGGTGCATTTACGTGCCGGCCATCAACACTCGCAGTTTTGGCCGATTCTGGCCTGTTTCATGGGCTATTAATGACCGTTTTGGGTCCCCGGAGTGATTTCCACCATTGACGAACCCTAGGGTGCATTTACGTGCCGGTCATCAACACTCGCAGTTTTGGCAGATTTTGGCCTGTTTCATGGGCTATTAATCACCATTTTGGGTCCCTGGAGTGATTTCCACAATTGACGAACCCAAGGGTGCATTTACGTGCCGGTCATCAACACTCGCAGTTTTGGCCGATTCCGGCCTGTATCATTGGCTATTAATCACCGTTTTGGGTCCCTGGAGTGATTTCCACAATTGACGAACCCAAGGGTGCATTTACATGCCGGTCATCAACACTCGCAGTTTTGGCCGATTCTGGCCTGTTTCATGGGCTATTAATCACCGTTTTGGGTCCCCGGAGTGATTTCCACCATTGAGGAACCCAGGGTGCATTTACGTGCCGGTCATCCACACTCGTAGTTTTGGTCGATTCTGGCCTATTTCATGGGCTATTAATCACCGTTTTGGGTCCCTGGAGTGATTTCCACAATTGACGAACCCAAGGGTGCATTTACGTCCCGGTCATCAACACTCGCAGTTTTGGCCGATTCCGGCCTGTTTCGTGGGCTATTAATCACCGTTTTGGGTCCCTGGAGTGATTTCCACAATTGACGAACCCAAGGGTGCATTTACGTGCCGGTCATCAACACTCGCAGTTTTGGCAGATTTTGGCCTGTTTCATGGGCTATTAATCACCATTTTGGGTCCCTGGAGTGATTTCCACAATTGACGAACCCAAGGGTGCATTTACGTGCCGGTCATCAACACTCGCAGTTTTGGCCGATTCTGGCCTGTTTCATGGGCTATTAATCACCGTTTTGGGTCCCTGGAGTGATTTCCACAATTGACGAACCCAAGGGTGCATTTACGTGCCAGCCATCAACACTCGCAGTTTTGGCCGATTCTGGCCTGTTTCATGGGCTATTAATGACCGTTTTGGGTCCCCGGAGTGATTTCCACCATTGACGAACCCTAGGGTGCATTTACGTGCCGGTCATCAACACTCGCAGTTTTGGCCGATTCTGGCCTGTTTCGTGGGCTATTAATCACCGTTTTGGGTCTCTGGAGTGATTTCCACAATTGACGAACCCAAGGGTGCATTTACGTCCCGGTCATCAACACTCGCAGTTTTGGCCGATCCGGCCTGTATCATTGGCTATTAATCACCGTTTTGGGTCCCTGGAGTGATTTCCACAATTGACGAACCCAAGGGTGCATTTACGTGCCGGTCATCAACACTCGCAGTTTTGGCCGATTCTGGCCTGTTTCATGGGCTATTAATCACCGTTTTGGGTCCTCGGAGTGATTTCCAGCATTGAGGAACCCAGGGTGCATTTACGTGCCGGTCATCAACACTCGCAGTTTTGGAAGATTTTGGCCTGTTTCATGGGCTATTAATCACCGTTTTGGGTCTTTGGAGTGATTTCCACAATTGACGAACCCAAGGGTGCATTTACGTCCCGGTCATCAACACTCGCAGTTTTGGCCGATTCTGGCCTGTTTCATGGGCTATTAATCACCGTTTTGGGTCCCTGGAGTGATTTCCACAATTGACGAACCCAAGGGTGCATTTACGTGCCGGTCATCAACACTCGCAGTTTTGGCAGATTTTGGCCTGTTTCATGGGCTATTAATCACCATTTTGGGTCCCTGGAGTGATTTCCACAATTGACGAACCCAAGGGTGCATTTACGTGCCGGTCATCAACACTCGCAGTTTTGGCAGATTTTGGCCTGTTTCATGGGCTATTAATCACCGTTTTGGGTCCCTGGAGTGATTTCCACAATTGACGAACCCAAGGGTGCATTTACGTGCCGGCCATCAACACTCGCAGTTTTGGCCGATTCTGGCCTGTTTCATGGGCTATTAATGACCGTTTTGGGTCCCCGGAGTGATTTCCACAATTGACGAACCCAAGGGTGCATTTACGTGCCGGCCATCAACACTCGCAGTTTTGGCCGATTCTGGCCTGTTTCATGGGCTATTAATGACCGTTTTGGGTCCCCGGAGTGATTTCCACCATTGACGAACCCAAGGGTGCATTTACGTGCCGGTCATCAACACTCGCAGTTTTGGAAGATTTTGGCCTGTTTCATGGGCTATTAATCACCGTTTTGGGTCTCTGGAGTGATTTCCACAATTGACGAACCCAAGGGTGCATTTACGTCCCGGTCATCAACACTCGCAGTTTTGGCCGATTCCGGCCTGTATCATTGGCTATTAATCACCGTTTTGGGTCCCTGGAGTGATTTCCACAATTGACGAACCCAAGGGTGCATTTACGTGCCGGTCATCAACACTCGCAGTTTTGGCAGATTTTGGCCTGTTTCATGGGCTATTAATCACCGTTTTGGGTCCCTGGAGTGATTTCCACAATTGACGAACCCAGGGTGTATTTACGTGCCGGTCATCAACACTCGCAGTTTTGGAAGATTTTGGCCTGTTTCATGGGCTATTAATCACCGTTTTGGGTCCCTGGAGTGATTTCCACAATTGACGAACCCAAGGGTGCATTTACGTGCCAGCCATCAACACTCGCAGTTTTGGCCGATTCTGGCCTGTTTCATGGGCTATTAATGACCGTTTTGGGTCCCCGGAGTGATTTCCACCATTGACGAACCCTAGGGTGCATTTACGTGCCGGTCATCAACACTCGCAGTTTTGGCCGATTCTGGCCTGTTTCGTGGGCTATTAATCACCGTTTTGGGTCTCTGGAGTGATTTCCACAATTGACGAACCCAAGGGTGCATTTACGTCCCGGTCATCAACACTCGCAGTTTTGGCCGATTCCGGCCTGTATCATTGGCTATTAATCACCGTTTTGGGTCCCTGGAGTGATTTCCACAATTGACGAACCCAAGGGTGCATTTACGTGCCGGCCATCAACACTCGCAGTTTTGGCCGATTCTGGCCTGTTTCATGGGCTATTAATGACCGTTTTGGGTCCCCGGAGTGATTTCCACCATTGACGAACCCTAGGGTGCATTTACGTGCCGGTCATCAACACTCGCAGTTTTGGCAGATTTTGGCCTGTTTCATGGGCTATTAATCACCATTTTGGGTCCCTGGAGTGATTTCCACAATTGACGAACCCAAGGGTGCATTTACGTGCCGGTCATCAACACTCGCAGTTTTGGCCGATTCCGGCCTGTATCATTGGCTATTAATCACCGTTTTGGGTCCCTGGAGTGATTTCCACAATTGACGAACCCAAGGGTGCATTTACGTGCCGGTCATCAACACTCGCAGTTTTGGCCGATTCTGGCCTGTTTCATGGGCTATTAATCACCGTTTTGGGTCCTCGGAGTGATTTCCAGCATTGAGGAACCCAGGGTGCATTTACGTGCCGGTCATCAACACTCGCAGTTTTGGAAGATTTTGGCCTGTTTCATGGGCTATTAATCACCGTTTTGGGTCTTTGGAGTGATTTCCACAATTGACGAACCCAAGGGTGCATTTACGTCCCGGTCATCAACACTCGCAGTTTTGGCCGATTCTGGCCTGTTTCATGGGCTATTAATCACCGTTTTGGGTCCCTGGAGTGATTTCCACAATTGACGAACCCAAGGGTGCATTTACGTGCCGGTCATCAACACTCGCAGTTTTGGCAGATTTTGGCCTGTTTCATGGGCTATTAATCACCATTTTGGGTCCCTGGAGTGATTTCCACAATTGACGAACCCAAGGGTGCATTTACGTGCCGGTCATCAACACTCGCAGTTTTGGCCGATTCTGGCCTGTTTCATGGGCTATTAATCACCGTTTTGGGTCCCTGGAGTGATTTCCACAATTGACGAACCCAAGGGTGCATTTACGTGCCGGCCATCAACACTCGCAGTTTTGGCCGATTCTGGCCTGTTTCATGGGCTATTAATGACCGTTTTGGGTCCCCGGAGTGATTTCCACAATTGACGAACCCAAGGGTGCATTTACGTGCCGGCCATCAACACTCGCAGTTTTGGCCGATTCTGGCCTGTTTCATGGGCTATTAATGACCGTTTTGGGTCCCCGGAGTGATTTCCACCATTGACGAACCCAAGGGTGCATTTACGTGCCGGTCATCAACACTCGCAGTTTTGGAAGATTTTGGCCTGTTTCATGGGCTATTAATCACCGTTTTGGGTCTCTGGAGTGATTTCCACAATTGACGAACCCAAGGGTGCATTTACGTCCCGGTCATCAACACTCGCAGTTTTGGCCGATTCCGGCCTGTATCATTGGCTATTAATCACCGTTTTGGGTCCCTGGAGTGATTTCCACAATTGACGAACCCAAGGGTGCATTTACGTGCCGGTCATCAACACTCGCAGTTTTGGCCGATTCTGGCCTGTTTCATGGGCTATTAATCACCGTTTTGGGTCCTCGGAGTGATTTCCAGCATTGAGGAACCCAGGGTGTATTTACGTGCCGGTCATCAACACTCGCAGTTTTGGAAGATTTTGGCCTGTTTCATGGGCTATTAATCACCGTTTTGGGTCTTTGGAGTGATTTCCACAATTGACGAACCCAAGGGTGCATTTACGTCCCGGTCATCAACACTCGCAGTTTTGGCCGATTCTGGCCTGTTTCATGGGCTATTAATCACCGTTTTGGGTCCCTGGAGTGATTTCCACAATTGACGAACCCAAGGGTGCATTTACGTGCCGGTCATCAACATTCGCAGTTTTGGCCGATTCCGGCCTGTATCATTGGCTATTAATCACCGTTTTGGGTCCCTGGAGTGATTTCCACAATTGACGAACCCAAGGGTGCATTTACGTGCCGGTCATCAACACTCGCAGTTTTGGAAGATTTTGGCCTGTTTCATGGGCTATTAATCACCGTTTTGGGTCTTTGGAGTGATTTCCACAATTGACGAACCCAAGGGTGCATTTACGTCCCGGTCATCAACACTCGCAGTTTTGGCCGATTCTGGCCTGTTTCATGGGCTATTAATCACCGTTTTGGGTCCCTGGAGTGATTTCCACAATTGACGAACCCAAGGGTGCATTTACGTGCCGGTCATCAACACTCGCAGTTTTGGCCGATTCTGGCCTGTTTCATGGGCTATTAATCACCGTTTTGGGTCCCTGGAGTGATTTCCACAATTGACGAACCCAAGGGTGCATTTACGTGCCGGCCATCAACACTCGCAGTTTTGGCCGATTCTGGCCTGTTTCATGGGCTATTAATGACCGTTTTGGGTCCCCGGAGTGATTTCCACCATTGACGAACCCTAGGGTGCATTTACGTGCCGGTCATCAACACTCGCAGTTTTGGCAGATTTTGGCCTGTTTCATGGGCTATTAATCACCATTTTGGGTCCCTGGAGTGATTTCCACAATTGACGAACCCAAGGGTGCATTTACGTGCCGGTCATCAACACTCGCAGTTTTGGCCGATTCCGGCCTGTATCATTGGCTATTAATCACCGTTTTGGGTCCCTGGAGTGATTTCCACAATTGACGAACCCAAGGGTGCATTTACGTGCCGGTCATCAACACTCGCAGTTTTGGCCGATTCTGGCCTGTTTCATGGGCTATTAATCACCGTTTTGGGTCCCTGGAGTGATTTCCACAATTGACGAACCCAAGGGTGCATTTACGTGCCGGCCATCAACACTCGCAGTTTTGGCCGATTCTGGCCTGTTTCATGGGCTATTAATGACCGTTTTGGGTCCCCGGAGTGATTTCCACAATTGACGAACCCTAGGGTGCATTTACGTGCCGGTCATCAACACTCGCAGTTTTGGCCGATTCTGGCCTGTTTCGTGGGCTATTAATCACCGTTTTGGGTCCCTGGAGTGATTTCCACAATTGACGAACCCAAGGGTGCATTTACGTGCCGGTCATCAACACTCGCAGTTTTGGCAGATTTTGGCCTGTTTCATGGGCTATTAATCACCATTTTGGGTCCCTGGAGTGATTTCCACAATTGACGAACCCAAGGGTGCATTTACGTGCCGGTCATCAACACTCGCAGTTTTGGCCGATTCCGGCCTGTATCATTGGCTATTAATCACCGTTTTGGGTCCCTGGAGTGATTTCCACAATTGACGAACCCAAGGGTGCATTTACATGCCGGTCATCAACACTCGCAGTTTTGGCCGATTCTGGCCTGTTTCATGGGCTATTAATCACCGTTTTGGGTCCCCGGAGTGATTTCCACCATTGAGGAACCCAGGGTGCATTTACGTGCCGGTCATCCACACTCGTAGTTTTGGTCGATTCTGGCCTATTTCATGGGCTATTAATCACCGTTTTGGGTCCCTGGAGTGATTTCCACAATTGACGAACCCAAGGGTGCATTTACGTGCCGGTCATCAACACTCGCAGTTTTGGCCGATTCTGGCCTGTTTCGTGGGCTATTAATCACCGTTTTGGGTCCCTGGAGTGATTTCCACAATTGACGAACCCAAGGGTGCATTTACGTGCCGGTCATCAACACTCGCAGTTTTGGCAGATTTTGGCCTGTTTCATGGGCTATTAATCACCATTTTGGGTCCCTGGAGTGATTTCCACAATTGACGAACCCAAGGGTGCATTTACGTGCCGGTCATCAACACTCGCAGTTTTGGCCGATTCTGGCCTGTTTCATGGGCTATTAATCACCGTTTTGGGTCCCTGGAGTGATTTCCACAATTGACGAACCCAAGGGTGCATTTACGTGCCGGTCATCAACACTCGCAGTTTTGGCCGATTCTGGCCTGTTTCATGGGCTATTAATCACCGTTTTGGGTCCCTGGAGTGATTTCCACAATTGACGAACCCAAGGGTGCATTTACGTGCCGGTCATCAACACTCGCAGTTTTGGCCGATTCCGGCCTGTATCATTGGCTATTAATCACCGTTTTGGGTCCCTGGAGTGATTTCCACAATTGACGAACCCAAGGGTGCATTTACGTGCCGGTCATCAACACTCGCAGTTTTGGCCGATTCTGGCCTGTTTCATGGGCTATTAATGACCGTTTTGGGTCCCCGGAGTGATTTCCACCATTGACGAACCCTAGGGTGCATTTACGTGCCGGTCATCAACACTCGCAGTTTTGGCAGATTTTGGCCTGTTTCATGGGCTATTAATCACCATTTTGGGTCCCTGGAGTGATTTCCACAATTGACGAACCCAAGGGTGCATTTACGTGCCGGTCATCAACACTCGCAGTTTTGGCCGATTCCGGCCTGTATCATTGGCTATTAATCACCGTTTTGGGTCCCTGGAGTGATTTCCACAATTGACGAACCCAAGGGTGCATTTACGTGCCGGTCATCAACACTCGCAGTTTTGGCCGATTCTGGCCTGTTTCATGGGCTATTAATCACCGTTTTGGGTCCCTGGAGTGATTTCCACAATTGACGAACCCAAGGGTGCATTTACGTGCCGGCCATCAACACTCGCAGTTTTGGCCGATTCTGGCCTGTTTCATGGGCTATTAATGACCGTTTTGGGTCCCCGGAGTGATTTCCACAATTGACGAACCCTAGGGTGCATTTACGTGCCGGTCATCAACACTCGCAGTTTTGGCCGATTCTGGCCTGTTTCGTGGGCTATTAATGACCGTTTTGGGTCCCTGGAGTGATTTCCACAATTGACGAACCCAAGGGTGCATTTACGTGCCGGTCATCAACACTCGCAGTTTTGGCAGATTTTGGCCTGTTTCATGGGCTATTAATCACCATTTTGGGTCCCTGGAGTGATTTCCACAATTGACGAACCCAAGGGTGCATTTACGTGCCGGTCATCAACACTCGCAGTTTTGGCCGATTCTGGCCTGTTTCATGGGCTATTAATCACCGTTTTGGGTCCCTGGAGTGATTTCCACAATTGACGAACCCAAGGGTGCATTTACGTGCCAGCCATCAACACTCGCAGTTTTGGCCGATTCTGGCCTGTTTCATGGGCTATTAATGACCGTTTTGGGTCCCCGGAGTGATTTCCACCATTGACGAACCCTAGGGTGCATTTACGTGCCGGTCATCAACACTCGCAGTTTTGGCCGATTCTGGCCTGTTTCGTGGGCTATTAATCACCGTTTTGGGTCTCTGGAGTGATTTCCACAATTGACGAACCCAAGGGTGCATTTACGTCCCGGTCATCAACACTCGCAGTTTTGGCCGATTCCGGCCTGTATCATTGGCTATTAATCACCGTTTTGGGTCCCTGGAGTGATTTCCACAATTGACGAACCCAAGGGTGCATTTACGTGCCGGCCATCAACACTCGCAGTTTTGGCCGATTCTGGCCTGTTTCATGGGCTATTAATGACCGTTTTGGGTCCCCGGAGTGATTTCCACCATTGACGAACCCTAGGGTGCATTTACGTGCCGGTCATCAACACTCGCAGTTTTGGCAGATTTTGGCCTGTTTCATGGGCTATTAATCACCATTTTGGGTCCCTGGAGTGATTTCCACAATTGACGAACCCAAGGGTGCATTTACGTGCCGGTCATCAACACTCGCAGTTTTGGCCGATTCCGGCCTGTATCATTGGCTATTAATCACCGTTTTGGGTCCCTGGAGTGATTTCCACAATTGACGAACCCAAGGGTGCATTTACGTGCCGGTCATCAACACTCGCAGTTTTGGCCGATTCTGGCCTGTTTCATGGGCTATTAATCACCGTTTTGGGTCCTCGGAGTGATTTCCAGCATTGAGGAACCCAGGGTGCATTTACGTGCCGGTCATCAACACTCGCAGTTTTGGAAGATTTTGGCCTGTTTCATGGGCTATTAATCACCGTTTTGGGTCTTTGGAGTGATTTCCACAATTGACGAACCCAAGGGTGCATTTACGTCCCGGTCATCAACACTCGCAGTTTTGGCCGATTCTGGCCTGTTTCATGGGCTATTAATCACCGTTTTGGGTCCCTGGAGTGATTTCCACAATTGACGAACCCAAGGGTGCATTTACGTGCCGGTCATCAACACTCGCAGTTTTGGCAGATTTTGGCCTGTTTCATGGGCTATTAATCACCATTTTGGGTCCCTGGAGTGATTTCCACAATTGACGAACCCAAGGGTGCATTTACGTGCCGGTCATCAACACTCGCAGTTTTGGCCGATTCTGGCCTGTTTCATGGGCTATTAATCACCGTTTTGGGTCCCTGGAGTGATTTCCACAATTGACGAACCCAAGGGTGCATTTACGTGCCGGCCATCAACACTCGCAGTTTTGGCCGATTCTGGCCTGTTTCATGGGCTATTAATGACCGTTTTGGGTCCCCGGAGTGATTTCCACAATTGACGAACCCAAGGGTGCATTTACGTGCCGGCCATCAACACTCGCAGTTTTGGCCGATTCTGGCCTGTTTCATGGGCTATTAATGACCGTTTTGGGTCCCCGGAGTGATTTCCACCATTGACGAACCCAAGGGTGCATTTACGTGCCGGTCATCAACACTCGCAGTTTTGGAAGATTTTGGCCTGTTTCATGGGCTATTAATCACCGTTTTGGGTCTCTGGAGTGATTTCCACAATTGACGAACCCAAGGGTGCATTTACGTCCCGGTCATCAACACTCGCAGTTTTGGCCGATTCCGGCCTGTATCATTGGCTATTAATCACCGTTTTGGGTCCCTGGAGTGATTTCCACAATTGACGAACCCAAGGGTGCATTTACGTGCCGGTCATCAACACTCGCAGTTTTGGCCGATTCTGGCCTGTTTCATGGGCTATTAATCACCGTTTTGGGTCCTCGGAGTGATTTCCAGCATTGAGGAACCCAGGGTGTATTTACGTGCCGGTCATCAACACTCGCAGTTTTGGAAGATTTTGGCCTGTTTCATGGGCTATTAATCACCGTTTTGGGTCTTTGGAGTGATTTCCACAATTGACGAACCCAAGGGTGCATTTACGTCCCGGTCATCAACACTCGCAGTTTTGGCCGATTCTGGCCTGTTTCATGGGCTATTAATCACCGTTTTGGGTCCCTGGAGTGATTTCCACAATTGACGAACCCAAGGGTGCATTTACGTGCCGGTCATCAACATTCGCAGTTTTGGCCGATTCCGGCCTGTATCATTGGCTATTAATCACCGTTTTGGGTCCCTGGAGTGATTTCCACAATTGACGAACCCAAGGGTGCATTTACGTGCCGGTCATCAACACTCGCAGTTTTGGAAGATTTTGGCCTGTTTCATGGGCTATTAATCACCGTTTTGGGTCTTTGGAGTGATTTCCACAATTGACGAACCCAAGGGTGCATTTACGTCCCGGTCATCAACACTCGCAGTTTTGGCCGATTCTGGCCTGTTTCATGGGCTATTAATCACCGTTTTGGGTCCCTGGAGTGATTTCCACAATTGACGAACCCAAGGGTGCATTTACGTGCCGGTCATCAACACTCGCAGTTTTGGCCGATTCTGGCCTGTTTCATGGGCTATTAATCACCGTTTTGGGTCCCTGGAGTGATTTCCACAATTGACGAACCCAAGGGTGCATTTACGTGCCGGCCATCAACACTCGCAGTTTTGGCCGATTCTGGCCTGTTTCATGGGCTATTAATGACCGTTTTGGGTCCCCGGAGTGATTTCCACAATTGACGAACCCAAGGGTGCATTTACGTGCCGGTCATCAACACTCGCAGTTTTGGAAGATTTTGGCCTGTTTCATGGGCTATTAATCACCGTTTTGGGTCTTTGGAGTGATTTCCACAATTGACGAACCCAAGGGTGCATTTACGTTCCGGTCATCCACACTCGCAGTTTTGGTCGATTCTGGCCTGTTTCATGGGCTATTAATCACCGTTTTGGATCCTCGTAGTGATTTCCACCATTGACGAACCCAAGGGTGCATTTACGTGCCTGTCATCAACACTCGCAGTTTTGGCCGATTCTGGCCTGTTTCATGGGCTATTAATCACCGTTTTGGGTCCCTGGAGTGATTTCCACAATTGACGAACCCAAGGGTGCATTTACGTGCCGGTCATCAACACTCGCAGTTTTGGCCGATTCCGGCCTGTATCATTGGCTATTAATCACCGTTTTGGGTCCCTGGAGTGATTTCCACAATTGACGAACCCAAGGGTGCATTTACATGCCGGTCATCAACACTCGCAGTTTTGGCCGATTCTGGCCTGTTTCATGGGCTATTAATCACCGTTTTGGGTCCCCGGAGTGATTTCCACCATTGAGGAACCCAGGGTGCATTTACGTGCCGGTCATCCACACTCGTAGTTTTGGTCGATTCTGGCCTATTTCATGGGCTATTAATCACCGTTTTGGGTCCCTGGAGTGATTTCCACAATTGACGAACCCAAGGGTGCATTTACGTGCCGGTCATCAACACTCGCAGTTTTGGCCGATTCTGGCCTGTTTCGTGGGCTATTAATCACCGTTTTGGGTCCCTGGAGTGATTTCCACAATTGACGAACCCAAGGGTGCATTTACGTGCCGGTCATCAACACTCGCAGTTTTGGCAGATTTTGGCCTGTTTCATGGGCTATTAATCACCATTTTGGGTCCCTGGAGTGATTTCCACAATTGACGAACCCAAGGGTGCATTTACGTGCCGGTCATCAACACTCGCAGTTTTGGCCGATTCTGGCCTGTTTCATGGGCTATTAATCACCGTTTTGGGTCCCTGGAGTGATTTCCACAATTGACGAACCCAAGGGTGCATTTACGTGCCAGCCATCAACACTCGCAGTTTTGGCCGATTCTGGCCTGTTTCATGGGCTATTAATGACCGTTTTGGGTCCCCGGAGTGATTTCCACCATTGACGAACCCTAGGGTGCATTTACGTGCCGGTCATCAACACTCGCAGTTTTGGCCGATTCTGGCCTGTTTCGTGGGCTATTAATCACCGTTTTGGGTCTCTGGAGTGATTTCCACAATTGACGAACCCAAGGGTGCATTTACGTCCCGGTCATCAACACTCGCAGTTTTGGCCGATCCGGCCTGTATCATTGGCTATTAATCACCGTTTTGGGTCCCTGGAGTGATTTCCACAATTGACGAACCCAAGGGTGCATTTACGTGCCGGTCATCAACACTCGCAGTTTTGGCCGATTCTGGCCTGTTTCATGGGCTATTAATGACCGTTTTGGGTCCCCGGAGTGATTTCCACCATTGACGAACCCAAGGGTGCATTTACGTGCCGGTCATCAACACTCGCAGTTTTGGAAGATTTTGGCCTGTTTCATGGGCTATTAATCACCGTTTTGGGTCTCTGGAGTGATTTCCACAATTGACGAACCCAAGGGTGCATTTACGTCCCGGTCATCAACACTCGCAGTTTTGGCCGATTCCGGCCTGTATCATTGGCTATTAATCACCGTTTTGGGTCCCTGGAGTGATTTCCACAATTGACGAACCCAAGGGTGCATTTACGTGCCGGTCATCAACACTCGCAGTTTTGGCCGATTCTGGCCTGTTTCATGGGCTATTAATCACCGTTTTGGGTCCTCGGAGTGATTTCCAGCATTGAGGAACCCAGGGTGTATTTACGTGCCGGTCATCAACACTCGCAGTTTTGGAAGATTTTGGCCTGTTTCATGGGCTATTAATCACCGTTTTGGGTCTTTGGAGTGATTTCCACAATTGACGAACCCAAGGGTGCATTTACGTCCCGGTCATCAACACTCGCAGTTTTGGCCGATTCTGGCCTGTTTCATGGGCTATTAATCACCGTTTTGGGTCCCTGGAGTGATTTCCACAATTGACGAACCCAAGGGTGCATTTACGTGCCGGTCATCAACATTCGCAGTTTTGGCCGATTCCGGCCTGTATCATTGGCTATTAATCACCGTTTTGGGTCCCTGGAGTGATTTCCACAATTGACGAACCCAAGGGTGCATTTACGTGCCGGTCATCAACACTCGCAGTTTTGGAAGATTTTGGCCTGTTTCATGGGCTATTAATCACCGTTTTGGGTCTTTGGAGTGATTTCCACAATTGACGAACCCAAGGGTGCATTTACGTCCCGGTCATCAACACTCGCAGTTTTGGCCGATTCTGGCCTGTTTCATGGGCTATTAATCACCGTTTTGGGTCCCTGGAGTGATTTCCACAATTGACGAACCCAAGGGTGCATTTACGTGCCGGTCATCAACACTCGCAGTTTTGGCCGATTCTGGCCTGTTTCATGGGCTATTAATCACCGTTTTGGGTCCCTGGAGTGATTTCCACAATTGACGAACCCAAGGGTGCATTTACGTGCCGGCCATCAACACTCGCAGTTTTGGCCGATTCTGGCCTGTTTCATGGGCTATTAATGACCGTTTTGGGTCCCCGGAGTGATTTCCACAATTGACGAACCCAAGGGTGCATTTACGTGCCGGTCATCAACACTCGCAGTTTTGGAAGATTTTGGCCTGTTTCATGGGCTATTAATCACCGTTTTGGGTCTTTGGAGTGATTTCCACAATTGACGAACCCAAGGGTGCATTTACGTTCCGGTCATCCACACTCGCAGTTTTGGTCGATTCTGGCCTGTTTCATGGGCTATTAATCACCGTTTTGGATCCTCGTAGTGATTTCCACCATTGACGAACCCAAGGGTGCATTTACGTGCCTGTCATCAACACTCGCAGTTTTGGCCGATTCTGGCCTGTTTCATGGGCTATTAATCACCGTTTTGGGTCCCTGGAGTGATTTCCACAATTGACGAACCCAAGGGTGCATTTACGTGCCGGTCATCAACACTCGCAGTTTTGGCCGATTCCGGCCTGTATCATTGGCTATTAATCACCGTTTTGGGTCCCTGGAGTGATTTCCACAATTGACGAACCCAAGGGTGCATTTACATGCCGGTCATCAACACTCGCAGTTTTGGCCGATTCTGGCCTGTTTCATGGGCTATTAATCACCGTTTTGGGTCCCCGGAGTGATTTCCACCATTGAGGAACCCAGGGTGCATTTACGTGCCGGTCATCCACACTCGTAGTTTTGGTCGATTCTGGCCTATTTCATGGGCTATTAATCACCGTTTTGGGTCCCTGGAGTGATTTCCACAATTGACGAACCCAAGGGTGCATTTACGTGCCGGTCATCAACACTCGCAGTTTTGGCCGATTCTGGCCTGTTTCGTGGGCTATTAATCACCGTTTTGGGTCCCTGGAGTGATTTCCACAATTGACGAACCCAAGGGTGCATTTACGTGCCGGTCATCAACACTCGCAGTTTTGGCAGATTTTGGCCTGTTTCATGGGCTATTAATCACCATTTTGGGTCCCTGGAGTGATTTCCACAATTGACGAACCCAAGGGTGCATTTACGTGCCGGTCATCAACACTCGCAGTTTTGGCCGATTCTGGCCTGTTTCGTGGGCTATTAATCACCGTTTTGGGTCCCTGGAGTGATTTCCACAATTGACGAACCCAAGGGTGCATTTACTTGCCGGTCATCAACACTCGCAGTTTTGGCAGATTTTGGCCTGTTTCATGGGCTATTAATCACCATTTTGGGTCCCTGGAGTGATTTCCACAATTGACGAACCCAAGGGTGCATTTACGTGCCGGTCATCAACACTCGCAGTTTTGGCAGATTTTGGCCTGTTTCATGGGCTATTAATCACCATTTTGGGTCCCTGGAGTGATTTCCACAATTGACGAACCCAAGGGTGCATTTACGTGCCGGTCATCAACACTCGCAGTTTTGGCCGATTCTGGCCTGTTTCGTGGGCTATTAATCACCGTTTTGGGTCCCTGGAGTGATTTCCACAATTGACGAACCCAAGGGTGCATTTACGTGCCGGTCATCAACACTCGCAGTTTTGGCAGATTTTGGCCTGTTTCATGGGCTATTAATCACCATTTTGGGTCCCTGGAGTGATTTCCACAATTGACGAACCCAAGGGTGCATTTACGTGCCGGTCATCAACACTCGCAGTTTTGGCCGATTCTGGCCTGTTTCATGGGCTATTAATCACCGTTTTGGGTCCCTGGAGTGATTTCCACAATTGACGAACCCAAGGGTGCATTTACGTGCCAGCCATCAACACTCGCAGTTTTGGCCGATTCTGGCCTGTTTCATGGGCTATTAATGACCGTTTTGGGTCCCCGGAGTGATTTCCACCATTGACGAACCCTAGGGTGCATTTACGTGCCGGTCATCAACACTCGCAGTTTTGGCCGATTCTGGCCTGTTTCGTGGGCTATTAATCACCGTTTTGGGTCTCTGGAGTGATTTCCACAATTGACGAACCCAAGGGTGCATTTACGTCCCGGTCATCAACACTCGCAGTTTTGGCCGATCCGGCCTGTATCATTGGCTATTAATCACCGTTTTGGGTCCCTGGAGTGATTTCCACAATTGACGAACCCAAGGGTGCATTTACGTGCCGGTCATCAACACTCGCAGTTTTGGCCGATTCTGGCCTGTTTCATGGGCTATTAATCACCGTTTTGGGTCCTCGGAGTGATTTCCAGCATTGAGGAACCCAGGGTGCATTTACGTGCCGGTCATCAACACTCGCAGTTTTGGAAGATTTTGGCCTGTTTCATGGGCTATTAATCACCGTTTTGGGTCTTTGGAGTGATTTCCACAATTGACGAACCCAAGGGTGCATTTACGTCCCGGTCATCAACACTCGCAGTTTTGGCCGATTCTGGCCTGTTTCATGGGCTATTAATCACCGTTTTGGGTCCCTGGAGTGATTTCCACAATTGACGAACCCAAGGGTGCATTTACGTGCCGGTCATCAACACTCGCAGTTTTGGCAGATTTTGGCCTGTTTCATGGGCTATTAATCACCATTTTGGGTCCCTGGAGTGATTTCCACAATTGACGAACCCAAGGGTGCATTTACGTGCCGGTCATCAACACTCGCAGTTTTGGCCGATTCTGGCCTGTTTCATGGGCTATTAATCACCGTTTTGGGTCCCTGGAGTGATTTCCACAATTGACGAACCCAAGGGTGCATTTACGTGCCGGCCATCAACACTCGCAGTTTTGGCCGATTCTGGCCTGTTTCATGGGCTATTAATGACCGTTTTGGGTCCCCGGAGTGATTTCCACAATTGACGAACCCAAGGGTGCATTTACGTGCCGGCCATCAACACTCGCAGTTTTGGCCGATTCTGGCCTGTTTCATGGGCTATTAATGACCGTTTTGGGTCCCCGGAGTGATTTCCACCATTGACGAACCCAAGGGTGCATTTACGTGCCGGTCATCAACACTCGCAGTTTTGGAAGATTTTGGCCTGTTTCATGGGCTATTAATCACCGTTTTGGGTCTCTGGAGTGATTTCCACAATTGACGAACCCAAGGGTGCATTTACGTCCCGGTCATCAACACTCGCAGTTTTGGCCGATTCCGGCCTGTATCATTGGCTATTAATCACCGTTTTGGGTCCCTGGAGTGATTTCCACAATTGACGAACCCAAGGGTGCATTTACGTGCCGGTCATCAACACTCGCAGTTTTGGCCGATTCTGGCCTAATTCATGGGCTATTAATCACCGTTTTGGGTCCTCGGAGTGATTTCCAGCATTGAGGAACCCAGGGTGTATTTACGTGCCGGTCATCAACACTCGCAGTTTTGGAAGATTTTGGCCTGTTTCATGGGCTATTAATCACCGTTTTGGGTCTTTGGAGTGATTTCCACAATTGACGAACCCAAGGGTGCATTTACGTCCCGGTCATCAACACTCGCAGTTTTGGCCGATTCTGGCCTGTTTCATGGGCTATTAATCACCGTTTTGGGTCCCTGGAGTGATTTCCACAATTGACGAACCCAAGGGTGCATTTACGTGCCGGTCATCAACACTCGCAGTTTTGGCAGATTTTGGCCTGTTTCATGGGCTATTAATCACCATTTTGGGTCCCTGGAGTGATTTCCACAATTGACGAACCCAAGGGTGCATTTACGTGCCGGTCATCAACACTCGCAGTTTTGGCCGATTCTGGCCTGTTTCATGGGCTATTAATCACCGTTTTGGGTCCCTGGAGTGATTTCCACAATTGACGAACCCAAGGGTGCATTTACGTGCCGGCCATCAACACTCGCAGTTTTGGCCGATTCTGGCCTGTTTCATGGGCTATTAATGACCGTTTTGGGTCCCCGGAGTGATTTCCACAATTGACGAACCCAAGGGTGCATTTACGTGCCGGCCATCAACACTCGCAGTTTTGGCCGATTCTGGCCTGTTTCATGGGCTATTAATGACCGTTTTGGGTCCCCGGAGTGATTTCCACCATTGACGAACCCAAGGGTGCATTTACGTGCCGGTCATCAACACTCGCAGTTTTGGAAGATTTTGGCCTGTTTCATGGGCTATTAATCACCGTTTTGGGTCTCTGGAGTGATTTCCACAATTGACGAACCCAAGGGTGCATTTACGTCCCGGTCATCAACACTCGCAGTTTTGGCCGATTCCGGCCTGTATCATTGGCTATTAATCACCGTTTTGGGTCCCTGGAGTGATTTCCACAATTGACGAACCCAAGGGTGCATTTACGTGCCGGTCATCAACACTCGCAGTTTTGGCCGATTCTGGCCTAATTCATGGGCTATTAATCACCGTTTTGGGTCCTCGGAGTGATTTCCAGCATTGAGGAACCCAGGGTGTATTTACGTGCCGGTCATCAACACTCGCAGTTTTGGAAGATTTTGGCCTGTTTCATGGGCTATTAATCACCGTTTTGGGTCTTTGGAGTGATTTCCACAATTGACGAACCCAAGGGTGCATTTACGTCCCGGTCATCAACACTCGCAGTTTTGGCCGATTCTGGCCTGTTTCATGGGCTATTAATCACCGTTTTGGGTCCCTGGAGTGATTTCCACAATTGACGAACCCAAGGGTGCATTTACGTGCCGGTCATCAACACTCGCAGTTTTGGCAGATTTTGGCCTGTTTCATGGGCTATTAATCACCATTTTGGGTCCCTGGAGTGATTTCCACAATTGACGAACCCAAGGGTGCATTTACGTGCCGGTCATCAACACTCGCAGTTTTGGCCGATTCTGGCCTGTTTCATGGGCTATTAATCACCGTTTTGGGTCCCTGGAGTGATTTCCACAATTGACGAACCCAAGGGTGCATTTACGTGCCGGCCATCAACACTCGCAGTTTTGGCCGATTCTGGCCTGTTTCATGGGCTATTAATGACCGTTTTGGGTCCCCGGAGTGATTTCCACAATTGACGAACCCAAGGGTGCATTTACGTGCCGGCCATCAACACTCGCAGTTTTGGCCGATTCTGGCCTGTTTCATGGGCTATTAATGACCGTTTTGGGTCCCCGGAGTGATTTCCACCATTGACGAACCCAAGGGTGCATTTACGTGCCGGTCATCAACACTCGCAGTTTTGGAAGATTTTGGCCTGTTTCATGGGCTATTAATCACCGTTTTGGGTCTCTGGAGTGATTTCCACAATTGACGAACCCAAGGGTGCATTTACGTCCCGGTCATCAACACTCGCAGTTTTGGCCGATTCCGGCCTGTATCATTGGCTATTAATCACCGTTTTGGGTCCCTGGAGTGATTTCCACAATTGACGAACCCAAGGGTGCATTTACGTGCCGGTCATCAACACTCGCAGTTTTGGCCGATTCTGGCCTAATTCATGGGCTATTAATCACCGTTTTGGGTCCTCGGAGTGATTTCCAGCATTGAGGAACCCAGGGTGTATTTACGTGCCGGTCATCAACACTCGCAGTTTTGGAAGATTTTGGCCTGTTTCATGGGCTATTAATCACCGTTTTGGGTCTTTGGAGTGATTTCCACAATTGACGAACCCAAGGGTGCATTTACGTCCCGGTCATCAACACTCGCAGTTTTGGCCGATTCTGGCCTGTTTCATGGGCTATTAATCACCGTTTTGGGTCCCTGGAGTGATTTCCACAATTGACGAACCCAAGGGTGCATTTACGTGCCGGTCATCAACACTCGCAGTTTTGGCAGATTTTGGCCTGTTTCATGGGCTATTAATCACCATTTTGGGTCCCTGGAGTGATTTCCACAATTGACGAACCCAAGGGTGCATTTACGTGCCGGTCATCAACACTCGCAGTTTTGGCCGATTCTGGCCTGTTTCATGGGCTATTAATCACCGTTTTGGGTCCCTGGAGTGATTTCCACAATTGACGAACCCAAGGGTGCATTTACGTGCCGGCCATCAACACTCGCAGTTTTGGCCGATTCTGGCCTGTTTCATGGGCTATTAATGACCGTTTTGGGTCCCCGGAGTGATTTCCACAATTGACGAACCCAAGGGTGCATTTACGTGCCGGCCATCAACACTCGCAGTTTTGGCCGATTCTGGCCTGTTTCATGGGCTATTAATGACCGTTTTGGGTCCCCGGAGTGATTTCCACCATTGACGAACCCAAGGGTGCATTTACGTGCCGGTCATCAACACTCGCAGTTTTGGAAGATTTTGGCCTGTTTCATGGGCTATTAATCACCGTTTTGGGTCTCTGGAGTGATTTCCACAATTGACGAACCCAAGGGTGCATTTACGTCCCGGTCATCAACACTCGCAGTTTTGGCCGATTCCGGCCTGTATCATTGGCTATTAATCACCGTTTTGGGTCCCTGGAGTGATTTCCACAATTGACGAACCCAAGGGTGCATTTACGTGCCGGTCATCAACACTCGCAGTTTTGGCCGATTCTGGCCTAATTCATGGGCTATTAATCACCGTTTTGGGTCCTCGGAGTGATTTCCAGCATTGAGGAACCCAGGGTGTATTTACGTGCCGGTCATCAACACTCGCAGTTTTGGAAGATTTTGGCCTGTTTCATGGGCTATTAATCACCGTTTTGGGTCTTTGGAGTGATTTCCACAATTGACGAACCCAAGGGTGCATTTACGTCCCGGTCATCAACACTCGCAGTTTTGGCCGATTCTGGCCTGTTTCATGGGCTATTAATCACCGTTTTGGGTCCCTGGAGTGATTTCCACAATTGACGAACCCAAGGGTGCATTTACGTGCCGGTCATCAACACTCGCAGTTTTGGCAGATTTTGGCCTGTTTCATGGGCTATTAATCACCATTTTGGGTCCCTGGAGTGATTTCCACAATTGACGAACCCAAGGGTGCATTTACGTGCCGGTCATCAACACTCGCAGTTTTGGCCGATTCTGGCCTGTTTCATGGGCTATTAATCACCGTTTTGGGTCCCTGGAGTGATTTCCACAATTGACGAACCCAAGGGTGCATTTACGTGCCGGCCATCAACACTCGCAGTTTTGGCCGATTCTGGCCTGTTTCATGGGCTATTAATGACCGTTTTGGGTCCCCGGAGTGATTTCCACAATTGACGAACCCAAGGGTGCATTTACGTGCCGGCCATCAACACTCGCAGTTTTGGCCGATTCTGGCCTGTTTCATGGGCTATTAATGACCGTTTTGGGTCCCCGGAGTGATTTCCACCATTGACGAACCCAAGGGTGCATTTACGTGCCGGTCATCAACACTCGCAGTTTTGGAAGATTTTGGCCTGTTTCATGGGCTATTAATCACCGTTTTGGGTCTCTGGAGTGATTTCCACAATTGACGAACCCAAGGGTGCATTTACGTCCCGGTCATCAACACTCACAGTTTTGGCCGATTCCGGCCTGTATCATTGGCTATTAATCACCGTTTTGGGTCCCTGGAGTGATTTCCACAATTGACGAACCCAAGGGTGCATTTACGTGCCGGTCATCAACACTCGCAGTTTTGGCCGATTCTGGCCTAATTCATGGGCTATTAATCACCGTTTTGGGTCCTCGGAGTGATTTCCAGCATTGAGGAACCCAGGGTGTATTTACGTGCCGGTCATCAACACTCGCAGTTTTGGAAGATTTTGGCCTGTTTCATGGGCTATTAATCACCGTTTTGGGTCTTTGGAGTGATTTCCACAATTGACGAACCCAAGGGTGCATTTACGTCCCGGTCATCAACACTCGCAGTTTTGGCCGATTCTGGCCTGTTTCATGGGCTATTAATCACCGTTTTGGGTCCCTGGAGTGATTTCCACAATTGACGAACCCAAGGGTGCATTTACGTGCCGGTCATCAACACTCGCAGTTTTGGCCGATTCCGGCCTGTATCATTGGCTATTAATCACCGTTTTGGGTCCCTGGAGTGATTTTGGCCTGTTTCATGGGCTATTAATCACCGTTTTGGGTCTCTGGAGTGATTTCCACAATTGACGAACCCAAGGGTGCATTTACGTCCCGGTCATCAACACTCGCAGTTTTGGCCGATTCCGGCCTGTATCATTGGCTATTAATCACCGTTTTGGGTCCCTGGAGTGATTTCCACAATTGACGAACCCAAGGGTGCATTTACGTGCCGGTCATCAACACTCGCAGTTTTGGCCGATTCCGGCCTGTATCATTGGCTATTAATCACCGTTTTGGGTCCCTGGAGTGATTTCCACAATTGACGAACCCAAGGGTGCATTTACGTGCCGGTCATCAACACTCGCAGTTTTGGCCGATTCTGGCCTGTTTCATGGGCTATTAATCACCGTTTTGGGTCCCTGGAGTGATTTCCACAATTGACGAACCCAAGGGTGCATTTACGTGCCGGTCATCAACACTCGCAGTTTTGGCCGATTCCGGCCTGTATCATTGGCTATTAATCACCGTTTTGGGTCCCTGGAGTGATTTCCACAATTGACGAACCCAAGGGTGCATTTACGTGCCGGTCATCAACACTCGCAGTTTTGGCAGATTTTGGCCTGTTTCATGGGCTATTAATCACCATTTTGGGTCCCTGGAGTGATTTCCACAATTGACGAACCCAAGGGTGCATTTACGTGCCGGTCATCAACACTCGCAGTTTTGGCCGATTCTGGCCTGTTTCATGGGCTATTAATCACCGTTTTGGGTCCCTGGAGTGATTTCCACAATTGACGAACCCAAGGGTGCATTTACGTGCCGGCCATCAACACTCGCAGTTTTGGCCGATTCTGGCCTGTTTCATGGGCTATTAATGACCGTTTTGGGTCCCCGGAGTGATTTCCACAATTGACGAACCCAAGGGTGCATTTACGTGCCGGCCATCAACACTCGCAGTTTTGGCCGATTCTGGCCTGTTTCATGGGCTATTAATGACCGTTTTGGGTCCCCGGAGTGATTTCCACCATTGACGAACCCAAGGGTGCATTTACGTGCCGGTCATCAACACTCGCAGTTTTGGAAGATTTTGGCCTGTTTCATGGGCTATTAATCACCGTTTTGGGTCTCTGGAGTGATTTCCACAATTGACGAACCCAAGGGTGCATTTACGTCCCGGTCATCAACACTCGCAGTTTTGGCCGATTCCGGCCTGTATCATTGGCTATTAATCACCGTTTTGGGTCCCTGGAGTGATTTCCACAATTGACGAACCCAAGGGTGCATTTACGTGCCGGTCATCAACACTCGCAGTTTTGGCCGATTCCGGCCTGTATCATTGGCTATTAATCACCGTTTTGGGTCCCTGGAGTGATTTCCACAATTGACGAACCCAAGGGTGCATTTACGTGCCGGTCATCAACACTCGCAGTTTTGGCCGATTCTGGCCTGTTTCATGGGCTATTAATCACCGTTTTGGGTCCCTGGAGTGATTTCCACAATTGACGAACCCAAGGGTGCATTTACGTGCCGGTCATCAACACTCGCAGTTTTGGCCGATTCCGGCCTGTATCATTGGCTATTAATCACCGTTTTGGGTCCCTGGAAAGATTTTGGCCTGTTTCATGGGCTATTAATCACCGTTTTGGGTCTTTGGAGTGATTTCCACAATTGACGAACCCAAGGGTGCATTTACGTTCCGGTCATCAACACTCACAGTTTTGGCCGATTCCGGCCTGTATCATTGGCTATTAATCACCGTTTTGGGTCCCTGGAGTGATTTCCACAATTGACGAACCCAAGGGTGCATTTACGTGCCGGTCATCAACACTCGCAGTTTTGGCCGATTCTGGCCTAATTCATGGGCTATTAATCACCGTTTTGGGTCCTCGGAGTGATTTCCAGCATTGAGGAACCCAGGGTGTATTTACGTGCCGGTCATCAACACTCGCAGTTTTGGAAGATTTTGGCCTGTTTCATGGGCTATTAATCACCGTTTTGGGTCTTTGGAGTGATTTCCACAATTGACGAACCCAAGGGTGCATTTACGTCCCGGTCATCAACACTCGCAGTTTTGGCCGATTCTGGCCTGTTTCATGGGCTATTAATCACCGTTTTGGGTCCCTGGAGTGATTTCCACAATTGACGAACCCAAGGGTGCATTTACGTGCCGGTCATCAACACTCGCAGTTTTGGCAGATTTTGGCCTGTTTCATGGGCTATTAATCACCATTTTGGGTCCCTGGAGTGATTTCCACAATTGACGAACCCAAGGGTGCATTTACGTGCCGGTCATCAACACTCGCAGTTTTGGCCGATTCTGGCCTGTTTCATGGGCTATTAATCACCGTTTTGGGTCCCTGGAGTGATTTCCACAATTGACGAACCCAAGGGTGCATTTACGTGCCGGCCATCAACACTCGCAGTTTTGGCCGATTCTGGCCTGTTTCATGGGCTATTAATGACCGTTTTGGGTCCCCGGAGTGATTTCCACAATTGACGAACCCAAGGGTGCATTTACGTGCCGGCCATCAACACTCGCAGTTTTGGCCGATTCTGGCCTGTTTCATGGGCTATTAATGACCGTTTTGGGTCCCCGGAGTGATTTCCACCATTGACGAACCCAAGGGTGCATTTACGTGCCGGTCATCAACACTCGCAGTTTTGGAAGATTTTGGCCTGTTTCATGGGCTATTAATCACCGTTTTGGGTCTCTGGAGTGATTTCCACAATTGACGAACCCAAGGGTGCATTTACGTCCCGGTCATCAACACTCACAGTTTTGGCCGATTCCGGCCTGTATCATTGGCTATTAATCACCGTTTTGGGTCCCTGGAGTGATTTCCACAATTGACGAACCCAAGGGTGCATTTACGTGCCGGTCATCAACACTCGCAGTTTTGGCCGATTCTGGCCTAATTCATGGGCTATTAATCACCGTTTTGGGTCCTCGGAGTGATTTCCAGCATTGAGGAACCCAGGGTGTATTTACGTGCCGGTCATCAACACTCGCAGTTTTGGAAGATTTTGGCCTGTTTCATGGGCTATTAATCACCGTTTTGGGTCTTTGGAGTGATTTCCACAATTGACGAACCCAAGGGTGCATTTACGTCCCGGTCATCAACACTCGCAGTTTTGGCCGATTCTGGCCTGTTTCATGGGCTATTAATCACCGTTTTGGGTCCCTGGAGTGATTTCCACAATTGACGAACCCAAGGGTGCATTTACGTGCCGGTCATCAACACTCGCAGTTTTGGCCGATTCCGGCCTGTATCATTGGCTATTAATCACCGTTTTGGGTCCCTGGAGTGATTTTGGCCTGTTTCATGGGCTATTAATCACCGTTTTGGGTCTCTGGAGTGATTTCCACAATTGACGAACCCAAGGGTGCATTTACGTCCCGGTCATCAACACTCGCAGTTTTGGCCGATTCCGGCCTGTATCATTGGCTATTAATCACCGTTTTGGGTCCCTGGAGTGATTTCCACAATTGACGAACCCAAGGGTGCATTTACGTGCCGGTCATCAACACTCGCAGTTTTGGCCGATTCCGGCCTGTATCATTGGCTATTAATCACCGTTTTGGGTCCCTGGAGTGATTTCCACAATTGACGAACCCAAGGGTGCATTTACGTGCCGGTCATCAACACTCGCAGTTTTGGCCGATTCTGGCCTGTTTCATGGGCTATTAATCACCGTTTTGGGTCCCTGGAGTGATTTCCACAATTGACGAACCCAAGGGTGCATTTACGTGCCGGTCATCAACACTCGCAGTTTTGGCCGATTCCGGCCTGTATCATTGGCTATTAATCACCGTTTTGGGTCCCTGGAGTGATTTCCACAATTGACGAACCCAAGGGTGCATTTACGTGCCGGTCATCAACACTCGCAGTTTTGGCAGATTTTGGCCTGTTTCATGGGCTATTAATCACCATTTTGGGTCCCTGGAGTGATTTCCACAATTGACGAACCCAAGGGTGCATTTACGTGCCGGTCATCAACACTCGCAGTTTTGGCCGATTCTGGCCTGTTTCATGGGCTATTAATCACCGTTTTGGGTCCCTGGAGTGATTTCCACAATTGACGAACCCAAGGGTGCATTTACGTGCCGGCCATCAACACTCGCAGTTTTGGCCGATTCTGGCCTGTTTCATGGGCTATTAATGACCGTTTTGGGTCCCCGGAGTGATTTCCACAATTGACGAACCCAAGGGTGCATTTACGTGCCGGCCATCAACACTCGCAGTTTTGGCCGATTCTGGCCTGTTTCATGGGCTATTAATGACCGTTTTGGGTCCCCGGAGTGATTTCCACCATTGACGAACCCAAGGGTGCATTTACGTGCCGGTCATCAACACTCGCAGTTTTGGAAGATTTTGGCCTGTTTCATGGGCTATTAATCACCGTTTTGGGTCTCTGGAGTGATTTCCACAATTGACGAACCCAAGGGTGCATTTACGTCCCGGTCATCAACACTCGCAGTTTTGGCCGATTCCGGCCTGTATCATTGGCTATTAATCACCGTTTTGGGTCCCTGGAGTGATTTCCACAATTGACGAACCCAAGGGTGCATTTACGTGCCGGTCATCAACACTCGCAGTTTTGGCCGATTCCGGCCTGTATCATTGGCTATTAATCACCGTTTTGGGTCCCTGGAGTGATTTCCACAATTGACGAACCCAAGGGTGCATTTACGTGCCGGTCATCAACACTCGCAGTTTTGGCCGATTCTGGCCTGTTTCATGGGCTATTAATCACCGTTTTGGGTCCCTGGAGTGATTTCCACAATTGACGAACCCAAGGGTGCATTTACGTGCCGGTCATCAACACTCGCAGTTTTGGCCGATTCCGGCCTGTATCATTGGCTATTAATCACCGTTTTGGGTCCCTGGAAAGATTTTGGCCTGTTTCATGGGCTATTAATCACCGTTTTGGGTCTTTGGAGTGATTTCCACAATTGACGAACCCAAGGGTGCATTTACGTTCCGGTCATCCACACTCGCAGTTTTGGTCGATTCTGGCCTGTTTCATGGGCTATTAATCACCGTTTTGGATCCTCGTAGTGATTTCCACCATTGACGAACCCAAGGGTGCATTTACGTGCCTGTCATCAACACTCGCAGTTTTGGCCGATTCTGGCCTGTTTCATGGGCTATTAATCACCGTTTTGGGTCTTTGGAGTGATTTCCACAATTGACGAACCCAAGGGTGCATTTACGTCCCGGTCATCAACACTCGCAGTTTTGGCCGATTCTGGCCTGTTTCATGGGCTATTAATCACCGTTTTGGGTCCCTGGAGTGATTTCCACAATTGACGAACCCAAGGGTGCATTTACGTGCCGGTCATCAACACTCGCAGTTTTGGCCGATTCTGGCCTGTTTCATGGGCTATTAATCACCGTTTTGGGTCCCTGGAGTGATTTCCACAATTGACGAACCCAAGGGTGCATTTACGTGCCGGCCATCAACACTCGCAGTTTTGGCCGATTCTGGCCTGTTTCATGGGCTATTAATGACCGTTTTGGGTCCCCGGAGTGATTTCCACAATTGACGAACCCAAGGGTGCATTTACGTGCCGGTCATCAACACTCGCAGTTTTGGAAGATTTTGGCCTGTTTCATGGGCTATTAATCACCGTTTTGGGTCTTTGGAGTGATTTCCACAATTGACGAACCCAAGGGTGCATTTACGTTCCGGTCATCCACACTCGCAGTTTTGGTCGATTCTGGCCTGTTTCATGGGCTATTAATCACCGTTTTGGATCCTCGTAGTGATTTCCACCATTGACGAACCCAAGGGTGCATTTACGTGCCTGTCATCAACACTCGCAGTTTTGGCCGATTCTGGCCTGTTTCATGGGCTATTAATCACCGTTTTGGGTCCCTGGAGTGATTTCCACAATTGACGAACCCAAGGGTGCATTTACGTGCCGGTCATCAACACTCGCAGTTTTGGCCGATTCCGGCCTGTATCATTGGCTATTAATCACCGTTTTGGGTCCCTGGAGTGATTTCCACAATTGACGAACCCAAGGGTGCATTTACATGCCGGTCATCAACACTCGCAGTTTTGGCCGATTCTGGCCTGTTTCATGGGCTATTAATCACCGTTTTGGGTCCCCGGAGTGATTTCCACCATTGAGGAACCCAGGGTGCATTTACGTGCCGGTCATCCACACTCGTAGTTTTGGTCGATTCTGGCCTATTTCATGGGCTATTAATCACCGTTTTGGGTCCCTGGAGTGATTTCCACAATTGACGAACCCAAGGGTGCATTTACGTGCCGGTCATCAACACTCGCAGTTTTGGCCGATTCTGGCCTGTTTCGTGGGCTATTAATCACCGTTTTGGGTCCCTGGAGTGATTTCCACAATTGACGAACCCAAGGGTGCATTTACGTGCCGGTCATCAACACTCGCAGTTTTGGCAGATTTTGGCCTGTTTCATGGGCTATTAATCACCATTTTGGGTCCCTGGAGTGATTTCCACAATTGACGAACCCAAGGGTGCATTTACGTGCCGGTCATCAACACTCGCAGTTTTGGCCGATTCTGGCCTGTTTCATGGGCTATTAATCACCGTTTTGGGTCCCTGGAGTGATTTCCACAATTGACGAACCCAAGGGTGCATTTACGTGCCAGCCATCAACACTCGCAGTTTTGGCCGATTCTGGCCTGTTTCATGGGCTATTAATGACCGTTTTGGGTCCCCGGAGTGATTTCCACCATTGACGAACCCTAGGGTGCATTTACGTGCCGGTCATCAACACTCGCAGTTTTGGCCGATTCTGGCCTGTTTCGTGGGCTATTAATCACCGTTTTGGGTCTCTGGAGTGATTTCCACAATTGACGAACCCAAGGGTGCATTTACGTCCCGGTCATCAACACTCGCAGTTTTGGCCGATCCGGCCTGTATCATTGGCTATTAATCACCGTTTTGGGTCCCTGGAGTGATTTCCACAATTGACGAACCCAAGGGTGCATTTACGTGCCGGTCATCAACACTCGCAGTTTTGGCCGATTCTGGCCTGTTTCATGGGCTATTAATCACCGTTTTGGGTCCTCGGAGTGATTTCCAGCATTGAGGAACCCAGGGTGCATTTACGTGCCGGTCATCAACACTCGCAGTTTTGGAAGATTTTGGCCTGTTTCATGGGCTATTAATCACCGTTTTGGGTCTTTGGAGTGATTTCCACAATTGACGAACCCAAGGGTGCATTTACGTCCCGGTCATCAACACTCGCAGTTTTGGCCGATTCTGGCCTGTTTCATGGGCTATTAATCACCGTTTTGGGTCCCTGGAGTGATTTCCACAATTGACGAACCCAAGGGTGCATTTACGTGCCGGTCATCAACACTCGCAGTTTTGGCAGATTTTGGCCTGTTTCATGGGCTATTAATCACCATTTTGGGTCCCTGGAGTGATTTCCACAATTGACGAACCCAAGGGTGCATTTACGTGCCGGTCATCAACACTCGCAGTTTTGGCCGATTCCGGCCTGTATCATTGGCTATTAATCACCGTTTTGGGTCCCTGGAGTGATTTCCACAATTGACGAACCCAAGGGTGCATTTACGTGCCGGTCATCAACACTCGCAGTTTTGGCCGATTCTGGCCTGTTTCATGGGCTATTAATCACCGTTTTGGGTCCTCGGAGTGATTTCCAGCATTGAGGAACCCAGGGTGCATTTACGTGCCGGTCATCAACACTCGCAGTTTTGGAAGATTTTGGCCTGTTTCATGGGCTATTAATCACCGTTTTGGGTCTTTGGAGTGATTTCCACAATTGACGAACCCAAGGGTGCATTTACGTCCCGGTCATCAACACTCGCAGTTTTGGCCGATTCTGGCCTGTTTCATGGGCTATTAATCACCGTTTTGGGTCCCTGGAGTGATTTCCACAATTAAAGAACCCAAGGGTGCATTTACGTGCCGGTCATCAACACTCGCAGTTTTGGCAGATTTTGGCCTGTTTCATGGGCTATTAATCACCGTTTTGGGTCCCTGGAGTGATTTCCACAATTGACGAACCCAAGGGTGCATTTACGTGCCGGTCATCAACACTCGCAGTTTTGGCCGATTCTGGCCTGTTTCATGGGCTATTAATCACCGTTTTGGGTCCCTGGAGTGATTTCCACAATTGACGAACCCAAGGGTGCATTTACGTGCCGGCCATCAACACTCGCAGTTTTGGCCGATTCTGGCCTGTTTCATGGGCTATTAATGACCGTTTTGGGTCCCCGGAGTGATTTCCACAATTGACGAACCCAAGGGTGCATTTACGTGCCGGCCATCAACACTCGCAGTTTTGGCCGATTCTGGCCTGTTTCATGGGCTATTAATGACCGTTTTGGGTCCCCGGAGTGATTTCCACCATTGACGAACCCAAGGGTGCATTTACGTGCCGGTCATCAACACTCGCAGTTTTGGAAGATTTTGGCCTGTTTCATGGGCTATTAATCACCGTTTTGGGTCTCTGGAGTGATTTCCACAATTGACGAACCCAAGGGTGCATTTACGTCCCGGTCATCAACACTCGCAGTTTTGGCCGATTCCGGCCTGTATCATTGGCTATTAATCACCGTTTTGGGTCCCTGGAGTGATTTCCACAATTGACGAACCCAAGGGTGCATTTACGTGCCGGTCATCAACACTCGCAGTTTTGGCCGATTCTGGCCTGTTTCATGGGCTATTAATCACCGTTTTGGGTCCTCGGAGTGATTTCCAGCATTGAGGAACCCAGGGTGTATTTACGTGCCGGTCATCAACACTCGCAGTTTTGGAAGATTTTGGCCTGTTTCATGGGCTATTAATCACCGTTTTGGGTCTTTGGAGTGATTTCCACAATTGACGAACCCAAGGGTGCATTTACGTCCCGGTCATCAACACTCGCAGTTTTGGCCGATTCTGGCCTGTTTCATGGGCTATTAATCACCGTTTTGGGTCCCTGGAGTGATTTCCACAATTGACGAACCCAAGGGTGCATTTACGTGCCGGTCATCAACATTCGCAGTTTTGGCCGATTCCGGCCTGTATCATTGGCTATTAATCACCGTTTTGGGTCCCTGGAGTGATTTCCACAATTGACGAACCCAAGGGTGCATTTACGTGCCGGTCATCAACACTCGCAGTTTTGGAAGATTTTGGCCTGTTTCATGGGCTATTAATCACCGTTTTGGGTCTTTGGAGTGATTTCCACAATTGACGAACCCAAGGGTGCATTTACGTGCCGGTCATCAACACTCGCAGTTTTGGCCGATTCTGGCCTGTTTCATGGGCTATTAATCACCGTTTTGGGTCCCTGGAGTGATTTCCACAATTGACGAACCCAAGGGTGCATTTACGTGCCAGCCATCAACACTCGCAGTTTTGGCCGATTCTGGCCTGTTTCATGGGCTATTAATGACCGTTTTGGGTCCCCGGAGTGATTTCCACCATTGACGAACCCTAGGGTGCATTTACGTGCCGGTCATCAACACTCGCAGTTTTGGCCGATTCTGGCCTGTTTCGTGGGCTATTAATCACCGTTTTGGGTCTCTGGAGTGATTTCCACAATTGACGAACCCAAGGGTGCATTTACGTCCCGGTCATCAACACTCGCAGTTTTGGCCGATCCGGCCTGTATCATTGGCTATTAATCACCGTTTTGGGTCCCTGGAGTGATTTCCACAATTGACGAACCCAAGGGTGCATTTACGTGCCGGTCATCAACACTCGCAGTTTTGGCCGATTCTGGCCTGTTTCATGGGCTATTAATCACCGTTTTGGGTCCTCGGAGTGATTTCCAGCATTGAGGAACCCAGGGTGCATTTACGTGCCGGTCATCAACACTCGCAGTTTTGGAAGATTTTGGCCTGTTTCATGGGCTATTAATCACCGTTTTGGGTCTTTGGAGTGATTTCCACAATTGACGAACCCAAGGGTGCATTTACGTCCCGGTCATCAACACTCGCAGTTTTGGCCGATTCTGGCCTGTTTCATGGGCTATTAATCACCGTTTTGGGTCCCTGGAGTGATTTCCACAATTGACGAACCCAAGGGTGCATTTACGTGCCGGTCATCAACACTCGCAGTTTTGGCAGATTTTGGCCTGTTTCATGGGCTATTAATCACCATTTTGGGTCCCTGGAGTGATTTCCACAATTGACGAACCCAAGGGTGCATTTACGTGCCGGTCATCAACACTCGCAGTTTTGGCCGATTCCGGCCTGTATCATTGGCTATTAATCACCGTTTTGGGTCCCTGGAGTGATTTCCACAATTGACGAACCCAAGGGTGCATTTACGTGCCGGTCATCAACACTCGCAGTTTTGGCCGATTCTGGCCTGTTTCATGGGCTATTAATCACCGTTTTGGGTCCTCGGAGTGATTTCCAGCATTGAGGAACCCAGGGTGCATTTACGTGCCGGTCATCAACACTCGCAGTTTTGGAAGATTTTGGCCTGTTTCATGGGCTATTAATCACCGTTTTGGGTCTTTGGAGTGATTTCCACAATTGACGAACCCAAGGGTGCATTTACGTCCCGGTCATCAACACTCGCAGTTTTGGCCGATTCTGGCCTGTTTCATGGGCTATTAATCACCGTTTTGGGTCCCTGGAGTGATTTCCACAATTAAAGAACCCAAGGGTGCATTTACGTGCCGGTCATCAACACTCGCAGTTTTGGCAGATTTTGGCCTGTTTCATGGGCTATTAATCACCGTTTTGGGTCCCTGGAGTGATTTCCACAATTGACGAACCCAAGGGTGCATTTACGTGCCGGTCATCAACACTCGCAGTTTTGGCCGATTCTGGCCTGTTTCATGGGCTATTAATCACCGTTTTGGGTCCCTGGAGTGATTTCCACAATTGACGAACCCAAGGGTGCATTTACGTGCCGGCCATCAACACTCGCAGTTTTGGCCGATTCTGGCCTGTTTCATGGGCTATTAATGACCGTTTTGGGTCCCCGGAGTGATTTCCACAATTGACGAACCCAAGGGTGCATTTACGTGCCGGCCATCAACACTCGCAGTTTTGGCCGATTCTGGCCTGTTTCATGGGCTATTAATGACCGTTTTGGGTCCCCGGAGTGATTTCCACCATTGACGAACCCAAGGGTGCATTTACGTGCCGGTCATCAACACTCGCAGTTTTGGAAGATTTTGGCCTGTTTCATGGGCTATTAATCACCGTTTTGGGTCTCTGGAGTGATTTCCACAATTGACGAACCCAAGGGTGCATTTACGTCCCGGTCATCAACACTCGCAGTTTTGGCCGATTCCGGCCTGTATCATTGGCTATTAATCACCGTTTTGGGTCCCTGGAGTGATTTCCACAATTGACGAACCCAAGGGTGCATTTACGTGCCGGTCATCAACACTCGCAGTTTTGGCCGATTCTGGCCTGTTTCATGGGCTATTAATCACCGTTTTGGGTCCTCGGAGTGATTTCCAGCATTGAGGAACCCAGGGTGTATTTACGTGCCGGTCATCAACACTCGCAGTTTTGGAAGATTTTGGCCTGTTTCATGGGCTATTAATCACCGTTTTGGGTCTTTGGAGTGATTTCCACAATTGACGAACCCAAGGGTGCATTTACGTCCCGGTCATCAACACTCGCAGTTTTGGCCGATTCTGGCCTGTTTCATGGGCTATTAATCACCGTTTTGGGTCCCTGGAGTGATTTCCACAATTGACGAACCCAAGGGTGCATTTACGTGCCGGTCATCAACATTCGCAGTTTTGGCCGATTCCGGCCTGTATCATTGGCTATTAATCACCGTTTTGGGTCCCTGGAGTGATTTCCACAATTGACGAACCCAAGGGTGCATTTACGTGCCGGTCATCAACACTCGCAGTTTTGGAAGATTTTGGCCTGTTTCATGGGCTATTAATCACCGTTTTGGGTCTTTGGAGTGATTTCCACAATTGACGAACCCAAGGGTGCATTTACGTGCCGGTCATCAACACTCGCAGTTTTGGCCGATTCTGGCCTGTTTCATGGGCTATTAATCACCGTTTTGGGTCCCTGGAGTGATTTCCACAATTGACGAACCCAAGGGTGCATTTACGTGCCAGCCATCAACACTCGCAGTTTTGGCCGATTCTGGCCTGTTTCATGGGCTATTAATGACCGTTTTGGGTCCCCGGAGTGATTTCCACCATTGACGAACCCTAGGGTGCATTTACGTGCCGGTCATCAACACTCGCAGTTTTGGCCGATTCTGGCCTGTTTCGTGGGCTATTAATCACCGTTTTGGGTCTCTGGAGTGATTTCCACAATTGACGAACCCAAGGGTGCATTTACGTCCCGGTCATCAACACTCGCAGTTTTGGCCGATCCGGCCTGTATCATTGGCTATTAATCACCGTTTTGGGTCCCTGGAGTGATTTCCACAATTGACGAACCCAAGGGTGCATTTACGTGCCGGTCATCAACACTCGCAGTTTTGGCCGATTCTGGCCTGTTTCATGGGCTATTAATCACCGTTTTGGGTCCTCGGAGTGATTTCCAGCATTGAGGAACCCAGGGTGCATTTACGTGCCGGTCATCAACACTCGCAGTTTTGGAAGATTTTGGCCTGTTTCATGGGCTATTAATCACCGTTTTGGGTCTTTGGAGTGATTTCCACAATTGACGAACCCAAGGGTGCATTTACGTCCCGGTCATCAACACTCGCAGTTTTGGCCGATTCTGGCCTGTTTCATGGGCTATTAATCACCGTTTTGGGTCCCTGGAGTGATTTCCACAATTGACGAACCCAAGGGTGCATTTACGTGCCGGTCATCAACACTCGCAGTTTTGGCAGATTTTGGCCTGTTTCATGGGCTATTAATCACCATTTTGGGTCCCTGGAGTGATTTCCACAATTGACGAACCCAAGGGTGCATTTACGTGCCGGTCATCAACACTCGCAGTTTTGGCCGATTCTGGCCTGTTTCATGGGCTATTAATCACCGTTTTGGGTCCCTGGAGTGATTTCCACAATTGACGAACCCAAGGGTGCATTTACGTGCCGGCCATCAACACTCGCAGTTTTGGCCGATTCTGGCCTGTTTCATGGGCTATTAATGACCGTTTTGGGTCCCCGGAGTGATTTCCACAATTGACGAACCCAAGGGTGCATTTACGTGCCGGCCATCAACACTCGCAGTTTTGGCCGATTCTGGCCTGTTTCATGGGCTATTAATGACCGTTTTGGGTCCCCGGAGTGATTTCCACCATTGACGAACCCAAGGGTGCATTTACGTGCCGGTCATCAACACTCGCAGTTTTGGAAGATTTTGGCCTGTTTCATGGGCTATTAATCACCGTTTTGGGTCTCTGGAGTGATTTCCACAATTGACGAACCCAAGGGTGCATTTACGTCCCGGTCATCAACACTCGCAGTTTTGGCCGATTCCGGCCTGTATCATTGGCTATTAATCACCGTTTTGGGTCCCTGGAGTGATTTCCACAATTGACGAACCCAAGGGTGCATTTACGTGCCGGTCATCAACACTCGCAGTTTTGGCCGATTCTGGCCTAATTCATGGGCTATTAATCACCGTTTTGGGTCCTCGGAGTGATTTCCAGCATTGAGGAACCCAGGGTGTATTTACGTGCCGGTCATCAACACTCGCAGTTTTGGAAGATTTTGGCCTGTTTCATGGGCTATTAATCACCGTTTTGGGTCTTTGGAGTGATTTCCACAATTGACGAACCCAAGGGTGCATTTACGTCCCGGTCATCAACACTCGCAGTTTTGGCCGATTCTGGCCTGTTTCATGGGCTATTAATCACCGTTTTGGGTCCCTGGAGTGATTTCCACAATTGACGAACCCAAGGGTGCATTTACGTGCCGGTCATCAACATTCGCAGTTTTGGCCGATTCCGGCCTGTATCATTGGCTATTAATCACCGTTTTGGGTCCCTGGAGTGATTTCCACAATTGACGAACCCAAGGGTGCATTTACGTGCCGGTCATCAACACTCGCAGTTTTGGCCGATTCTGGCCTGTTTCATGGGCTATTAATCACCGTTTTGGGTCCTCGGAGTGATTTCCAGCATTGAGGAACCCTAGGGTGCATTTACGTGCCGGTCATCAACACTCGCAGTTTTGGCCGATTCTGGCCTGTTTCGTGGGCTATTAATCACCGTTTTGGGTCTCTGGAGTGATTTCCACAATTGACGAACCCAAGGGTGCATTTACGTCCCGGTCATCAACACTCGCAGTTTTGGCCGATTCCGGCCTGTATCATTGGCTATTAATCACCGTTTTGGGTCCCTGGAGTGATTTCCACAATTGACGAACCCAAGGGTGCATTTACGTGCCGGTCATCAACACTCGCAGTTTTGGCCGATTCTGGCCTGTTTCATGGGCTATTAATCACCGTTTTGGGTCCCTGGAGTGATTTCCACAATTGACGAACCCAAGGGTGCATTTACGTGCCGGTCATCAACACTCGCAGTTTTGGCCGATTCCGGCCTGTATCATTGGCTATTAATCACCGTTTTGGGTCCCTGGAGTGATTTCCACAATTGACGAACCCAAGGGTGCATTTACGTGCCGGTCATCAACACTCGCAGTTTTGGCCGATTCTGGCCTGTTTCATGGGCTATTAATCACCGTTTTGGGTCCCTGGAGTGATTTCCACAATTGACGAACCCAAGGGTGCATTTACGTGCCGGTCATCAACACTCGCAGTTTTGGCCGATTCCGGCCTGTATCATTGGCTATTAATCACCGTTTTGGGTCCCTGGAGTGATTTCCACAATTGACGAACCCAAGGGTGCATTTACGTGCCGGTCATCAACACTCGCAGTTTTGGCCGATTCTGGCCTGTTTCATGGGCTATTAATGACCGTTTTGGGTCCCCGGAGTGATTTCCACCATTGACGAACCCTAGGGTGCATTTACGTGCCGGTCATCAACACTCGCAGTTTTGGCAGATTTTGGCCTGTTTCATGGGCTATTAATCACCATTTTGGGTCCCTGGAGTGATTTCCACAATTGACGAACCCAAGGGTGCATTTACGTGCCGGTCATCAACACTCGCAGTTTTGGCCGATTCCGGCCTGTATCATTGGCTATTAATCACCGTTTTGGGTCCCTGGAGTGATTTCCACAATTGACGAACCCAAGGGTGCATTTACGTGCCGGTCATCAACACTCGCAGTTTTGGCCGATTCTGGCCTGTTTCATGGGCTATTAATCACCGTTTTGGGTCCCTGGAGTGATTTCCACAATTGACGAACCCAAGGGTGCATTTACGTGCCGGCCATCAACACTCGCAGTTTTGGCCGATTCTGGCCTGTTTCATGGGCTATTAATGACCGTTTTGGGTCCCCGGAGTGATTTCCACAATTGACGAACCCAAGGGTGCATTTACGTGCCGGCCATCAACACTCGCAGTTTTGGCCGATTCTGGCCTGTTTCATGGGCTATTAATGACCGTTTTGGGTCCCCGGAGTGATTTCCACCATTGACGAACCCAAGGGTGCATTTACGTGCCGGTCATCAACACTCGCAGTTTTGGAAGATTTTGGCCTGTTTCATGGGCTATTAATCACCGTTTTGGGTCTCTGGAGTGATTTCCACAATTGACGAACCCAAGGGTGCATTTACGTCCCGGTCATCAACACTCGCAGTTTTGGCCGATTCCGGCCTGTATCATTGGCTATTAATCACCGTTTTGGGTCCCTGGAGTGATTTCCACAATTGACGAACCCAAGGGTGCATTTACGTGCCGGTCATCAACACTCGCAGTTTTGGCCGATTCTGGCCTAATTCATGGGCTATTAATCACCGTTTTGGGTCCTCGGAGTGATTTCCAGCATTGAGGAACCCAGGGTGTATTTACGTGCCGGTCATCAACACTCGCAGTTTTGGAAGATTTTGGCCTGTTTCATGGGCTATTAATCACCGTTTTGGGTCTTTGGAGTGATTTCCACAATTGACGAACCCAAGGGTGCATTTACGTCCCGGTCATCAACACTCGCAGTTTTGGCCGATTCTGGCCTGTTTCATGGGCTATTAATCACCGTTTTGGGTCCCTGGAGTGATTTCCACAATTGACGAACCCAAGGGTGCATTTACGTGCCGGTCATCAACATTCGCAGTTTTGGCCGATTCCGGCCTGTATCATTGGCTATTAATCACCGTTTTGGGTCCCTGGAGTGATTTCCACAATTGACGAACCCAAGGGTGCATTTACGTGCCGGTCATCAACACTCGCAGTTTTGGCCGATTCTGGCCTGTTTCATGGGCTATTAATCACCGTTTTGGGTCCTCGGAGTGATTTCCAGCATTGAGGAACCCAAGGGTGCATTTACGTGCCGGTCATCAACATTCGCAGTTTTGGCCGATTCTGGCCTGTTTCATGGGCTATTAATCACCGTTTTGGGTCCCTGGAGTGATTTCCACAATTGACGAACCCAAGGGTGCATTTACGTGCCGGTCATCAACACTCGCAGTTTTGGCCGATTCCGGCCTGTATCATTGGCTATTAATCACCGTTTTGGGTCCCTGGAGTGATTTCCACAATTGACGAACCCAAGGGTGCATTTACGTGCCGGTCATCAACACTCGCAGTTTTGGCCGATTCTGGCCTGTTTCATGGGCTATTAATCACCGTTTTGGGTCCCTGGAGTGATTTCCACAATTGACGAACCCAAGGGTGCATTTACGTGCCGGTCATCAACACTCGCAGTTTTGGCCGATTCCGGCCTGTATCATTGGCTATTAATCACCGTTTTGGGTCCCTGGAGTGATTTCCACAATTGACGAACCCAAGGGTGCATTTACGTGCCGGTCATCAACACTCGCAGTTTTGGCCGATTCTGGCCTGTTTCATGGGCTATTAATGACCGTTTTGGGTCCCCGGAGTGATTTCCACCATTGACGAACCCTAGGGTGCATTTACGTGCCGGTCATCAACACTCGCAGTTTTGGCAGATTTTGGCCTGTTTCATGGGCTATTAATCACCATTTTGGGTCCCTGGAGTGATTTCCACAATTGACGAACCCAAGGGTGCATTTACGTGCCGGTCATCAACACTCGCAGTTTTGGCCGATTCCGGCCTGTATCATTGGCTATTAATCACCGTTTTGGGTCCCTGGAGTGATTTCCACAATTGACGAACCCAAGGGTGCATTTACGTGCCGGTCATCAACACTCGCAGTTTTGGCCGATTCTGGCCTGTTTCATGGGCTATTAATCACCGTTTTGGGTCCCTGGAGTGATTTCCACAATTGACGAACCCAAGGGTGCATTTACGTGCCGGCCATCAACACTCGCAGTTTTGGCCGATTCTGGCCTGTTTCATGGGCTATTAATGACCGTTTTGGGTCCCCGGAGTGATTTCCACAATTGACGAACCCTAGGGTGCATTTACGTGCCGGTCATCAACACTCGCAGTTTTGGCCGATTCTGGCCTGTTTCGTGGGCTATTAATCACCGTTTTGGGTCCCTGGAGTGATTTCCACAATTGACGAACCCAAGGGTGCATTTACGTGCCGGTCATCAACACTCGCAGTTTTGGCAGATTTTGGCCTGTTTCATGGGCTATTAATCACCATTTTGGGTCCCTGGAGTGATTTCCACAATTGACGAACCCAAGGGTGCATTTACGTGCCGGTCATCAACACTCGCAGTTTTGGCCGATTCCGGCCTGTATCATTGGCTATTAATCACCGTTTTGGGTCCCTGGAGTGATTTCCACAATTGACGAACCCAAGGGTGCATTTACATGCCGGTCATCAACACTCGCAGTTTTGGCCGATTCTGGCCTGTTTCATGGGCTATTAATCACCGTTTTGGGTCCCCGGAGTGATTTCCACCATTGAGGAACCCAGGGTGCATTTACGTGCCGGTCATCCACACTCGTAGTTTTGGTCGATTCTGGCCTGTTTCATGGGCTATTAATCACCGTTTTGGGTCCCTGGAGTGATTTCCACAATTGACGAACCCAAGGGTGCATTTACGTGCCGGTCATCAACACTCGCAGTTTTGGCCGATTCTGGCCTGTTTCGTGGGCTATTAATCACCGTTTTGGGTCCCTGGAGTGATTTCCACAATTGACGAACCCAAGGGTGCATTTACGTGCCGGTCATCAACACTCGCAGTTTTGGCAGATTTTGGCCTGTTTCATGGGCTATTAATCACCATTTTGGGTCCCTGGAGTGATTTCCACAATTGACGAACCCAAGGGTGCATTTACGTGCCGGTCATCAACACTCGCAGTTTTGGCCGATTCTGGCCTGTTTCATGGGCTATTAATCACCGTTTTGGGTCCCTGGAGTGATTTCCACAATTGACGAACCCAAGGGTGCATTTACGTGCCGGTCATCAACACTCGCAGTTTTGGCCGATTCTGGCCTGTTTCATGGGCTATTAATCACCGTTTTGGGTCCCTGGAGTGATTTCCACAATTGACGAACCCAAGGGTGCATTTACGTGCCGGTCATCAACACTCGCAGTTTTGGCCGATTCCGGCCTGTATCATTGGCTATTAATCACCGTTTTGGGTCCCTGGAGTGATTTCCACAATTGACGAACCCAAGGGTGCATTTACGTGCCGGTCATCAACACTCGCAGTTTTGGCCGATTCTGGCCTGTTTCATGGGCTATTAATGACCGTTTTGGGTCCCCGGAGTGATTTCCACCATTGACGAACCCTAGGGTGCATTTACGTGCCGGTCATCAACACTCGCAGTTTTGGCAGATTTTGGCCTGTTTCATGGGCTATTAATCACCATTTTGGGTCCCTGGAGTGATTTCCACAATTGACGAACCCAAGGGTGCATTTACGTGCCGGTCATCAACACTCGCAGTTTTGGCCGATTCCGGCCTGTATCATTGGCTATTAATCACCGTTTTGGGTCCCTGGAGTGATTTCCACAATTGACGAACCCAAGGGTGCATTTACGTGCCGGTCATCAACACTCGCAGTTTTGGCCGATTCTGGCCTGTTTCATGGGCTATTAATCACCGTTTTGGGTCCCTGGAGTGATTTCCACAATTGACGAACCCAAGGGTGCATTTACGTGCCGGCCATCAACACTCGCAGTTTTGGCCGATTCTGGCCTGTTTCATGGGCTATTAATGACCGTTTTGGGTCCCCGGAGTGATTTCCACAATTGACGAACCCTAGGGTGCATTTACGTGCCGGTCATCAACACTCGCAGTTTTGGCCGATTCTGGCCTGTTTCGTGGGCTATTAATGACCGTTTTGGGTCCCTGGAGTGATTTCCACAATTGACGAACCCAAGGGTGCATTTACGTGCCGGTCATCAACACTCGCAGTTTTGGCAGATTTTGGCCTGTTTCATGGGCTATTAATCACCATTTTGGGTCCCTGGAGTGATTTCCACAATTGACGAACCCAAGGGTGCATTTACGTGCCGGTCATCAACACTCGCAGTTTTGGCCGATTCCGGCCTGTATCATTGGCTATTAATCACCGTTTTGGGTCCCTGGAGTGATTTCCACAATTGACGAACCCAAGGGTGCATTTACATGCCGGTCATCAACACTCGCAGTTTTGGCCGATTCTGGCCTGTTTCATGGGCTATTAATCACCGTTTTGGGTCCCCGGAGTGATTTCCACCATTGAGGAACCCAGGGTGCATTTACGTGCCGGTCATCCACACTCGTAGTTTTGGTCGATTCTGGCCTATTTCATGGGCTATTAATCACCGTTTTGGGTCCCTGGAGTGATTTCCACAATTGACGAACCCAAGGGTGCATTTACGTGCCGGTCATCAACACTCGCAGTTTTGGCCGATTCTGGCCTGTTTCGTGGGCTATTAATCACCGTTTTGGGTCCCTGGAGTGATTTCCACAATTGACGAACCCAAGGGTGCATTTACGTGCCGGTCATCAACACTCGCAGTTTTGGCAGATTTTGGCCTGTTTCATGGGCTATTAATCACCATTTTGGGTCCCTGGAGTGATTTCCACAATTGACGAACCCAAGGGTGCATTTACGTGCCGGTCATCAACACTCGCAGTTTTGGCCGATTCTGGCCTGTTTCATGGGCTATTAATCACCGTTTTGGGTCCCTGGAGTGATTTCCACAATTGACGAACCCAAGGGTGCATTTACGTGCCAGCCATCAACACTCGCAGTTTTGGCCGATTCTGGCCTGTTTCATGGGCTATTAATGACCGTTTTGGGTCCCCGGAGTGATTTCCACCATTGACGAACCCTAGGGTGCATTTACGTGCCGGTCATCAACACTCGCAGTTTTGGCCGATTCTGGCCTGTTTCGTGGGCTATTAATCACCGTTTTGGGTCTCTGGAGTGATTTCCACAATTGACGAACCCAAGGGTGCATTTACGTCCCGGTCATCAACACTCGCAGTTTTGGCCGATTCCGGCCTGTATCATTGGCTATTAATCACCGTTTTGGGTCCCTGGAGTGATTTCCACAATTGACGAACCCAAGGGTGCATTTACGTGCCGGCCATCAACACTCGCAGTTTTGGCCGATTCTGGCCTGTTTCATGGGCTATTAATGACCGTTTTGGGTCCCCGGAGTGATTTCCACCATTGACGAACCCTAGGGTGCATTTACGTGCCGGTCATCAACACTCGCAGTTTTGGCAGATTTTGGCCTGTTTCATGGGCTATTAATCACCATTTTGGGTCCCTGGAGTGATTTCCACAATTGACGAACCCAAGGGTGCATTTACGTGCCGGTCATCAACACTCGCAGTTTTGGCCGATTCCGGCCTGTATCATTGGCTATTAATCACCGTTTTGGGTCCCTGGAGTGATTTCCACAATTGACGAACCCAAGGGTGCATTTACGTGCCGGTCATCAACACTCGCAGTTTTGGCCGATTCTGGCCTGTTTCATGGGCTATTAATCACCGTTTTGGGTCCTCGGAGTGATTTCCAGCATTGAGGAACCCAGGGTGCATTTACGTGCCGGTCATCAACACTCGCAGTTTTGGAAGATTTTGGCCTGTTTCATGGGCTATTAATCACCGTTTTGGGTCTTTGGAGTGATTTCCACAATTGACGAACCCAAGGGTGCATTTACGTCCCGGTCATCAACACTCGCAGTTTTGGCCGATTCTGGCCTGTTTCATGGGCTATTAATCACCGTTTTGGGTCCCTGGAGTGATTTCCACAATTAAAGAACCCAAGGGTGCATTTACGTGCCGGTCATCAACACTCGCAGTTTTGGCAGATTTTGGCCTGTTTCATGGGCTATTAATCACCATTTTGGGTCCCTGGAGTGATTTCCACAATTGACGAACCCAAGGGTGCATTTACGTGCCGGTCATCAACACTCGCAGTTTTGGCCGATTCTGGCCTGTTTCATGGGCTATTAATCACCGTTTTGGGTCCCTGGAGTGATTTCCACAATTGACGAACCCAAGGGTGCATTTACGTGCCGGCCATCAACACTCGCAGTTTTGGCCGATTCTGGCCTGTTTCATGGGCTATTAATGACCGTTTTGGGTCCCCGGAGTGATTTCCACAATTGACGAACCCAAGGGTGCATTTACGTGCCGGCCATCAACACTCGCAGTTTTGGCCGATTCTGGCCTGTTTCATGGGCTATTAATGACCGTTTTGGGTCCCCGGAGTGATTTCCACCATTGACGAACCCAAGGGTGCATTTACGTGCCGGTCATCAACACTCGCAGTTTTGGAAGATTTTGGCCTGTTTCATGGGCTATTAATCACCGTTTTGGGTCTCTGGAGTGATTTCCACAATTGACGAACCCAAGGGTGCATTTACGTCCCGGTCATCAACACTCGCAGTTTTGGCCGATTCCGGCCTGTATCATTGGCTATTAATCACCGTTTTGGGTCCCTGGAGTGATTTCCACAATTGACGAACCCAAGGGTGCATTTACGTGCCGGTCATCAACACTCGCAGTTTTGGCCGATTCTGGCCTGTTTCATGGGCTATTAATCACCGTTTTGGGTCCTCGGAGTGATTTCCAGCATTGAGGAACCCAGGGTGTATTTACGTGCCGGTCATCAACACTCGCAGTTTTGGAAGATTTTGGCCTGTTTCATGGGCTATTAATCACCGTTTTGGGTCTTTGGAGTGATTTCCACAATTGACGAACCCAAGGGTGCATTTACGTCCCGGTCATCAACACTCGCAGTTTTGGCCGATTCTGGCCTGTTTCATGGGCTATTAATCACCGTTTTGGGTCCCCGGAGTGATTTCCACCATTGAGGAACCCAGGGTGCATTTACGTGCCGGTCATCCACACTCGTAGTTTTGGTCGATTCTGGCCTATTTCATGGGCTATTAATCACCGTTTTGGGTCCCTGGAGTGATTTCCACAATTGACGAACCCAAGGGTGCATTTACGTGCCGGTCATCAACACTCGCAGTTTTGGCCGATTCTGGCCTGTTTCGTGGGCTATTAATCACCGTTTTGGGTCCCTGGAGTGATTTCCACAATTGACGAACCCAAGGGTGCATTTACGTGCCGGTCATCAACACTCGCAGTTTTGGCAGATTTTGGCCTGTTTCATGGGCTATTAATCACCATTTTGGGTCCCTGGAGTGATTTCCACAATTGACGAACCCAAGGGTGCATTTACGTGCCGGTCATCAACACTCGCAGTTTTGGCCGATTCTGGCCTGTTTCATGGGCTATTAATCACCGTTTTGGGTCCCTGGAGTGATTTCCACAATTGACGAACCCAAGGGTGCATTTACGTGCCGGTCATCAACACTCGCAGTTTTGGCCGATTCTGGCCTGTTTCATGGGCTATTAATCACCGTTTTGGGTCCCTGGAGTGATTTCCACAATTGACGAACCCAAGGGTGCATTTACGTGCCGGTCATCAACACTCGCAGTTTTGGCCGATTCCGGCCTGTATCATTGGCTATTAATCACCGTTTTGGGTCCCTGGAGTGATTTCCACAATTGACGAACCCAAGGGTGCATTTACGTGCCGGTCATCAACACTCGCAGTTTTGGCCGATTCTGGCCTGTTTCATGGGCTATTAATGACCGTTTTGGGTCCCCGGAGTGATTTCCACCATTGACGAACCCTAGGGTGCATTTACGTGCCGGTCATCAACACTCGCAGTTTTGGCAGATTTTGGCCTGTTTCATGGGCTATTAATCACCATTTTGGGTCCCTGGAGTGATTTCCACAATTGACGAACCCAAGGGTGCATTTACGTGCCGGTCATCAACACTCGCAGTTTTGGCCGATTCCGGCCTGTATCATTGGCTATTAATCACCGTTTTGGGTCCCTGGAGTGATTTCCACAATTGACGAACCCAAGGGTGCATTTACGTGCCGGTCATCAACACTCGCAGTTTTGGCCGATTCTGGCCTGTTTCATGGGCTATTAATCACCGTTTTGGGTCCCTGGAGTGATTTCCACAATTGACGAACCCAAGGGTGCATTTACGTGCCGGCCATCAACACTCGCAGTTTTGGCCGATTCTGGCCTGTTTCATGGGCTATTAATGACCGTTTTGGGTCCCCGGAGTGATTTCCACAATTGACGAACCCTAGGGTGCATTTACGTGCCGGTCATCAACACTCGCAGTTTTGGCCGATTCTGGCCTGTTTCGTGGGCTATTAATGACCGTTTTGGGTCCCTGGAGTGATTTCCACAATTGACGAACCCAAGGGTGCATTTACGTGCCGGTCATCAACACTCGCAGTTTTGGCAGATTTTGGCCTGTTTCATGGGCTATTAATCACCATTTTGGGTCCCTGGAGTGATTTCCACAATTGACGAACCCAAGGGTGCATTTACGTGCCGGTCATCAACACTCGCAGTTTTGGCCGATTCCGGCCTGTATCATTGGCTATTAATCACCGTTTTGGGTCCCTGGAGTGATTTCCACAATTGACGAACCCAAGGGTGCATTTACATGCCGGTCATCAACACTCGCAGTTTTGGCCGATTCTGGCCTGTTTCATGGGCTATTAATCACCGTTTTGGGTCCCCGGAGTGATTTCCACCATTGAGGAACCCAGGGTGCATTTACGTGCCGGTCATCCACACTCGTAGTTTTGGTCGATTCTGGCCTATTTCATGGGCTATTAATCACCGTTTTGGGTCCCTGGAGTGATTTCCACAATTGACGAACCCAAGGGTGCATTTACGTGCCGGTCATCAACACTCGCAGTTTTGGCCGATTCTGGCCTGTTTCGTGGGCTATTAATCACCGTTTTGGGTCCCTGGAGTGATTTCCACAATTGACGAACCCAAGGGTGCATTTACGTGCCGGTCATCAACACTCGCAGTTTTGGCAGATTTTGGCCTGTTTCATGGGCTATTAATCACCATTTTGGGTCCCTGGAGTGATTTCCACAATTGACGAACCCAAGGGTGCATTTACGTGCCGGTCATCAACACTCGCAGTTTTGGAAGATTTTGGCCTGTTTCATGGGCTATTAATCACCGTTTTGGGTCTCTGGAGTGATTTCCACAATTGACGAACCCAAGGGTGCATTTACGTGCCAGCCATCAACACTCGCAGTTTTGGCCGATTCCGGCCTGTTTCATGGGCTATTAATCACCGTTTTGGGTCCCCGGAGTGATTTCCACCATTGACGAACCCTAGGGTGCATTTACGTGCCGGTCATCAACACTCGCAGTTTTGGCCGATTCTGGCCTGTTTCGTGGGCTATTAATCACCGTTTTGGGTCTCTGGAGTGATTTCCACAATTGACGAACCCAAGGGTGCATTTACGTCCCGGTCATCAACACTCGCAGTTTTGGCCGATTCCGGCCTGTTTCATGGGCTATTAATGACCGTTTTGGGTCCCCGGAGTGATTTCCACAATTGACGAACCCTAGGGTGCATTTACGTGCCGGTCATCAACACTCGCAGTTTTGGCCGATTCTGGCCTGTTTCGTGGGCTATTAATCACCGTTTTGGGTCCCTGGAGTGATTTCCACAATTGACGAACCCAAGGGTGCATTTACGTGCCGGTCATCAACACTCGCAGTTTTGGCAGATTTTGGCCTGTTTCATGGGCTATTAATCACCATTTTGGGTCCCTGGAGTGATTTCCACAATTGACGAACCCAAGGGTGCATTTACGTGCCGGTCATCAACACTCGCAGTTTTGGCCGATTCCGGCCTGTATCATTGGCTATTAATCACCGTTTTGGGTCCCTGGAGTGATTTCCACAATTGACGAACCCAAGGGTGCATTTACATGCCGGTCATCAACACTCGCAGTTTTGGCCGATTCTGGCCTGTTTCATGGGCTATTAATCACCGTTTTGGGTCCCTGGAGTGATTTCCACAATTAAAGAACCCAAGGGTGCATTTACGTGCCGGTCATCAACACTCGCAGTTTTGGCAGATTTTGGCCTGTTTCATGGGCTATTAATCACCATTTTGGGTCCCTGGAGTGATTTCCACAATTGACGAACCCAAGGGTGCATTTACGTGCCGGTCATCAACACTCGCAGTTTTGGCCGATTCTGGCCTGTTTCATGGGCTATTAATCACCGTTTTGGGTCCCTGGAGTGATTTCCACAATTGACGAACCCAAGGGTGCATTTACGTGCCGGCCATCAACACTCGCAGTTTTGGCCGATTCTGGCCTGTTTCATGGGCTATTAATGACCGTTTTGGGTCCCCGGAGTGATTTCCACAATTGACGAACCCAAGGGTGCATTTACGTGCCGGCCATCAACACTCGCAGTTTTGGCCGATTCTGGCCTGTTTCATGGGCTATTAATGACCGTTTTGGGTCCCCGGAGTGATTTCCACCATTGACGAACCCAAGGGTGCATTTACGTGCCGGTCATCAACACTCGCAGTTTTGGAAGATTTTGGCCTGTTTCATGGGCTATTAATCACCGTTTTGGGTCTCTGGAGTGATTTCCACAATTGACGAACCCAAGGGTGCATTTACGTCCCGGTCATCAACACTCGCAGTTTTGGCCGATTCCGGCCTGTATCATTGGCTATTAATCACCGTTTTGGGTCCCTGGAGTGATTTCCACAATTGACGAACCCAAGGGTGCATTTACGTGCCGGTCATCAACACTCGCAGTTTTGGCCGATTCTGGCCTGTTTCATGGGCTATTAATCACCGTTTTGGGTCCTCGGAGTGATTTCCAGCATTGAGGAACCCAGGGTGTATTTACGTGCCGGTCATCAACACTCGCAGTTTTGGAAGATTTTGGCCTGTTTCATGGGCTATTAATCACCGTTTTGGGTCCCTGGAGTGATTTCCACAATTGACGAACCCAAGGGTGCATTTACGTGCCGGCCATCAACACTCGCAGTTTTGGCCGATTCTGGCCTGTTTCATGGGCTATTAATGACCGTTTTGGGTCCCCGGAGTGATTTCCACAATTGACGAACCCTAGGGTGCATTTACGTGCCGGTCATCAACACTCGCAGTTTTGGCCGATTCTGGCCTGTTTCGTGGGCTATTAATGACCGTTTTGGGTCCCTGGAGTGATTTCCACAATTGACGAACCCAAGGGTGCATTTACGTGCCGGTCATCAACACTCGCAGTTTTGGCAGATTTTGGCCTGTTTCATGGGCTATTAATCACCATTTTGGGTCCCTGGAGTGATTTCCACAATTGACGAACCCAAGGGTGCATTTACGTGCCGGTCATCAACACTCGCAGTTTTGGCCGATTCCGGCCTGTATCATTGGCTATTAATCACCGTTTTGGGTCCCTGGAGTGATTTCCACAATTGACGAACCCAAGGGTGCATTTACATGCCGGTCATCAACACTCGCAGTTTTGGCCGATTCTGGCCTGTTTCATGGGCTATTAATCACCGTTTTGGGTCCCCGGAGTGATTTCCACCATTGAGGAACCCAGGGTGCATTTACGTGCCGGTCATCCACACTCGTAGTTTTGGTCGATTCTGGCCTATTTCATGGGCTATTAATCACCGTTTTGGGTCCCTGGAGTGATTTCCACAATTGACGAACCCAAGGGTGCATTTACGTGCCGGTCATCAACACTCGCAGTTTTGGCCGATTCTGGCCTGTTTCATGGGCTATTAATCACCGTTTTGGGTCCCTGGAGTGATTTCCACAATTGACGAACCCAAGGGTGCATTTACGTGCCGGCCATCAACACTCGCAGTTTTGGCCGATTCTGGCCTGTTTCATGGGCTATTAATGACCGTTTTGGGTCCCCGGAGTGATTTCCACAATTGACGAACCCTAGGGTGCATTTACGTGCCGGTCATCAACACTCGCAGTTTTGGCCGATTCTGGCCTGTTTCGTGGGCTATTAATGACCGTTTTGGGTCCCTGGAGTGATTTCCACAATTGACGAACCCAAGGGTGCATTTACGTGCCGGTCATCAACACTCGCAGTTTTGGCAGATTTTGGCCTGTTTCATGGGCTATTAATCACCATTTTGGGTCCCTGGAGTGATTTCCACAATTGACGAACCCAAGGGTGCATTTACGTGCCGGTCATCAACACTCGCAGTTTTGGCCGATTCCGGCCTGTATCATTGGCTATTAATCACCGTTTTGGGTCCCTGGAGTGATTTCCACAATTGACGAACCCAAGGGTGCATTTACATGCCGGTCATCAACACTCGCAGTTTTGGCCGATTCTGGCCTGTTTCATGGGCTATTAATCACCGTTTTGGGTCCCCGGAGTGATTTCCACCATTGAGGAACCCAGGGTGCATTTACGTGCCGGTCATCCACACTCGTAGTTTTGGTCGATTCTGGCCTATTTCATGGGCTATTAATCACCGTTTTGGGTCCCTGGAGTGATTTCCACAATTGACGAACCCAAGGGTGCATTTACGTGCCGGTCATCAACACTCGCAGTTTTGGCCGATTCTGGCCTGTTTCGTGGGCTATTAATCACCGTTTTGGGTCCCTGGAGTGATTTCCACAATTGACGAACCCAAGGGTGCATTTACGTGCCGGTCATCAACACTCGCAGTTTTGGCAGATTTTGGCCTGTTTCATGGGCTATTAATCACCATTTTGGGTCCCTGGAGTGATTTCCACAATTGACGAACCCAAGGGTGCATTTACGTGCCGGTCATCAACACTCGCAGTTTTGGAAGATTTTGGCCTGTTTCATGGGCTATTAATCACCGTTTTGGGTCTCTGGAGTGATTTCCACAATTGACGAACCCAAGGGTGCATTTACGTGCCAGCCATCAACACTCGCAGTTTTGGCCGATTCCGGCCTGTTTCATGGGCTATTAATCACCGTTTTGGGTCCCCGGAGTGATTTCCACCATTGACGAACCCTAGGGTGCATTTACGTGCCGGTCATCAACACTCGCAGTTTTGGCCGATTCTGGCCTGTTTCGTGGGCTATTAATCACCGTTTTGGGTCTCTGGAGTGATTTCCACAATTGACGAACCCAAGGGTGCATTTACGTCCCGGTCATCAACACTCGCAGTTTTGGCCGATTCCGGCCTGTTTCATGGGCTATTAATGACCGTTTTGGGTCCCCGGAGTGATTTCCACAATTGACGAACCCTAGGGTGCATTTACGTGCCGGTCATCAACACTCGCAGTTTTGGCCGATTCTGGCCTGTTTCGTGGGCTATTAATCACCGTTTTGGGTCCCTGGAGTGATTTCCACAATTGACGAACCCAAGGGTGCATTTACGTGCCGGTCATCAACACTCGCAGTTTTGGCAGATTTTGGCCTGTTTCATGGGCTATTAATCACCATTTTGGGTCCCTGGAGTGATTTCCACAATTGACGAACCCAAGGGTGCATTTACGTGCCGGTCATCAACACTCGCAGTTTTGGCCGATTCCGGCCTGTATCATTGGCTATTAATCACCGTTTTGGGTCCCTGGAGTGATTTCCACAATTGACGAACCCAAGGGTGCATTTACATGCCGGTCATCAACACTCGCAGTTTTGGCCGATTCTGGCCTGTTTCATGGGCTATTAATCACCGTTTTGGGTCCCTGGAGTGATTTCCACAATTAAAGAACCCAAGGGTGCATTTACGTGCCGGTCATCAACACTCGCAGTTTTGGCAGATTTTGGCCTGTTTCATGGGCTATTAATCACCATTTTGGGTCCCTGGAGTGATTTCCACAATTGACGAACCCAAGGGTGCATTTACGTGCCGGTCATCAACACTCGCAGTTTTGGCCGATTCTGGCCTGTTTCATGGGCTATTAATCACCGTTTTGGGTCCCTGGAGTGATTTCCACAATTGACGAACCCAAGGGTGCATTTACGTGCCGGCCATCAACACTCGCAGTTTTGGCCGATTCTGGCCTGTTTCATGGGCTATTAATGACCGTTTTGGGTCCCCGGAGTGATTTCCACAATTGACGAACCCAAGGGTGCATTTACGTGCCGGCCATCAACACTCGCAGTTTTGGCCGATTCTGGCCTGTTTCATGGGCTATTAATGACCGTTTTGGGTCCCCGGAGTGATTTCCACCATTGACGAACCCAAGGGTGCATTTACGTGCCGGTCATCAACACTCGCAGTTTTGGAAGATTTTGGCCTGTTTCATGGGCTATTAATCACCGTTTTGGGTCTCTGGAGTGATTTCCACAATTGACGAACCCAAGGGTGCATTTACGTCCCGGTCATCAACACTCGCAGTTTTGGCCGATTCCGGCCTGTATCATTGGCTATTAATCACCGTTTTGGGTCCCTGGAGTGATTTCCACAATTGACGAACCCAAGGGTGCATTTACGTGCCGGTCATCAACACTCGCAGTTTTGGCCGATTCTGGCCTGTTTCATGGGCTATTAATCACCGTTTTGGGTCCTCGGAGTGATTTCCAGCATTGAGGAACCCAGGGTGTATTTACGTGCCGGTCATCAACACTCGCAGTTTTGGAAGATTTTGGCCTGTTTCATGGGCTATTAATCACCGTTTTGGGTCTTTGGAGTGATTTCCACAATTGACGAACCCAAGGGTGCATTTACGTCCCGGTCATCAACACTCGCAGTTTTGGCCGATTCTGGCCTGTTTCATGGGCTATTAATCACCGTTTTGGGTCCCTGGAGTGATTTCCACAATTGACGAACCCAAGGGTGCATTTACGTGCCGGTCATCAACATTCGCAGTTTTGGCCGATTCCGGCCTGTATCATTGGCTATTAATCACCGTTTTGGGTCCCTGGAGTGATTTCCACAATTGACGAACCCAAGGGTGCATTTACGTGCCGGTCATCAACACTCGCAGTTTTGGAAGATTTTGGCCTGTTTCATGGGCTATTAATCACCGTTTTGGGTCTTTGGAGTGATTTCCACAATTGACGAACCCAAGGGTGCATTTACGTCCCGGTCATCAACACTCGCAGTTTTGGCCGATTCTGGCCTGTTTCATGGGCTATTAATCACCGTTTTGGGTCCCTGGAGTGATTTCCACAATTGACGAACCCAAGGGTGCATTTACGTGCCGGTCATCAACACTCGCAGTTTTGGCAGATTTTGGCCTGTTTCATGGGCTATTAATCACCATTTTGGGTCCCTGGAGTGATTTCCACAATTGACGAACCCAAGGGTGCATTTACGTGCCGGTCATCAACACTCGCAGTTTTGGCCGATTCTGGCCTGTTTCATGGGCTATTAATCACCGTTTTGGGTCCCTGGAGTGATTTCCACAATTGACGAACCCAAGGGTGCATTTACGTGCCGGCCATCAACACTCGCAGTTTTGGCCGATTCTGGCCTGTTTCATGGGCTATTAATGACCGTTTTGGGTCCCCGGAGTGATTTCCACAATTGACGAACCCAAGGGTGCATTTACGTGCCGGCCATCAACACTCGCAGTTTTGGCCGATTCTGGCCTGTTTCATGGGCTATTAATGACCGTTTTGGGTCCCCGGAGTGATTTCCACCATTGACGAACCCAAGGGTGCATTTACGTGCCGGTCATCAACACTCGCAGTTTTGGAAGATTTTGGCCTGTTTCATGGGCTATTAATCACCGTTTTGGGTCTCTGGAGTGATTTCCACAATTGACGAACCCAAGGGTGCATTTACGTCCCGGTCATCAACACTCGCAGTTTTGGCCGATTCCGGCCTGTATCATTGGCTATTAATCACCGTTTTGGGTCCCTGGAGTGATTTCCACAATTGACGAACCCAAGGGTGCATTTACGTGCCGGTCATCAACACTCGCAGTTTTGGCCGATTCTGGCCTGTTTCATGGGCTATTAATCACCGTTTTGGGTCCTCGGAGTGATTTCCAGCATTGAGGAACCCAGGGTGTATTTACGTGCCGGTCATCAACACTCGCAGTTTTGGAAGATTTTGGCCTGTTTCATGGGCTATTAATCACCGTTTTGGGTCTTTGGAGTGATTTCCACAATTGACGAACCCAAGGGTGCATTTACGTCCCGGTCATCAACACTCGCAGTTTTGGCCGATTCTGGCCTGTTTCATGGGCTATTAATCACCGTTTTGGGTCCCTGGAGTGATTTCCACAATTGACGAACCCAAGGGTGCATTTACGTGCCGGTCATCAACACTCGCAGTTTTGGCCGATTCCGGCCTGTATCATTGGCTATTAATCACCGTTTTGGGTCCCTGGAGTGATTTCCACAATTGACGAACCCAAGGGTGCATTTACGTGCCGGTCATCAACACTCGCAGTTTTGGCCGATTCTGGCCTGTTTCATGGGCTATTAATCACCGTTTTGGGTCCTCGGAGTGATTTCCAGCATTGAGGAACCCTAGGGTGCATTTACGTGCCGGTCATCAACACTCGCAGTTTTGGCCGATTCTGGCCTGTTTCGTGGGCTATTAATCACCGTTTTGGGTCTCTGGAGTGATTTCCACAATTGACGAACCCAAGGGTGCATTTACGTCCCGGTCATCAACACTCGCAGTTTTGGCCGATTCCGGCCTGTATCATTGGCTATTAATCACCGTTTTGGGTCCCTGGAGTGATTTCCACAATTGACGAACCCAAGGGTGCATTTACGTGCCGGTCATCAACACTCGCAGTTTTGGCCGATTCTGGCCTGTTTCATGGGCTATTAATCACCGTTTTGGGTCCCTGGAGTGATTTCCACAATTGACGAACCCAAGGGTGCATTTACGTGCCGGTCATCAACACTCGCAGTTTTGGCCGATTCCGGCCTGTATCATTGGCTATTAATCACCGTTTTGGGTCCCTGGAGTGATTTCCACAATTGACGAACCCAAGGGTGCATTTACGTGCCGGTCATCAACACTCGCAGTTTTGGCCGATTCTGGCCTGTTTCATGGGCTATTAATGACCGTTTTGGGTCCCCGGAGTGATTTCCACCATTGACGAACCCTAGGGTGCATTTACGTGCCGGTCATCAACACTCGCAGTTTTGGCAGATTTTGGCCTGTTTCATGGGCTATTAATCACCATTTTGGGTCCCTGGAGTGATTTCCACAATTGACGAACCCAAGGGTGCATTTACGTGCCGGTCATCAACACTCGCAGTTTTGGCCGATTCCGGCCTGTATCATGGGCTATTAATCACCATTTTGGGTCCCTGGAGTGATTTCCACAATTGACGAACCCAAGGGTGCATTTACGTGCCGGTCATCAACACTCGCAGTTTTGGCCGATTCCGGCCTGTATCATTGGCTATTAATCACCGTTTTGGGTCCCTGGAGTGATTTCCACAATTGACGAACCCAAGGGTGCATTTACGTGCCGGTCATCAACACTCGCAGTTTTGGCCGATTCTGGCCTGTTTCATGGGCTATTAATCACCGTTTTGGGTCCCTGGAGTGATTTCCACAATTGATGAACCCAAGGGTGCATTTACGTGCCGGTCATCAACACTCGCAGTTTTGGCCGATTCCGGCCTGTATCATTGGCTATTAATCACCGTTTTGGGTCCCTGGAGTGATTTCCACAATTGACGAACCCAAGGGTGCATTTACGTGCCGGTCATCAACACTCGCAGTTTTGGCCGATTCTGGCCTGTTTCATGGGCTATTAATGACCGTTTTGGGTCCCCGGAGTGATTTCCACCATTGACGAACCCTAGGGTGCATTTACGTGCCGGTCATCAACACTCGCAGTTTTGGCAGATTTTGGCCTGTTTCATGGGCTATTAATCACCATTTTGGGTCCCTGGAGTGATTTCCACAATTGACGAACCCAAGGGTGCATTTACGTGCCGGTCATCAACACTCGCAGTTTTGGCCGATTCCGGCCTGTATCATTGGCTATTAATCACCGTTTTGGTTCCCTGGAGTGATTTCCACAATTGACGAACCCAGGGTGCATTTACGTGCCGGTCATCAACACTCGCAGTTTTGGCCGATTCTGGCCTGTTTCATGGGCTATTAATCACCGTTTTGGGTCCCTGGAGTGATTTCCACAATTGACGAACCCAAGGGTGCATTTACGTGCCGGCCATCAACACTCGCAGTTTTGGCCGATTCTGGCCTGTTTCATGGGCTATTAATGACCGTTTTGGGTCCCCGGAGTGATTTCCACAATTGACGAACCCTAGGGTGCATTTACGTGCCGGTCATCAACACTCGCAGTTTTGGCAGATTCTGGCCTGTTTCGTGGGCTATTAATCACCGTTTTGGGTCCCTGGAGTGATTTCCACAATTGACGAACCCAAGGGTGCATTTACGTGCCGGTCATCAACACTCGCAGTTTTGGCCGATTCCGGCCTGTTTCATGGGCTATTAATCACCGTTTTGGGTCCCTGGAGTGATTTCCACAATTGACGAACCCAAGGGTGCATTTACGTGCCGGTCATCAACACTCGCAGTTTTGGCCGATTCTGGCCTGTTTCATGGGCTATTAATCACCGTTTTGGTTCCCCGGAGTGATTTCCAAAATTGACGAACCCAAGGGTGCATTTACGTGCCGGCCATCAACACTCGCAGTTTTGGCCTATTCCGGCCTGTTTCATGGGCTATTAATGACCGTTTTGGGTCCCCGGAGTGATTTCCACCATTGACGAACCCTAGGGTGCATTTACGTGCCGGTCATCAACACTCGCAGTTTTGGTCGATTCTGGCCTATTTCATGGGCTATTAATCACCGTTTTGGGTCCCTGGAGTGATTTCCACAATTGACGAACCCAAGGGTGCATTTACGTGCCGGTCATCAACACTCGCAGTTTTGGCCGATTCTGGCCTGTTTCGTGGGCTATTAATCACCGTTTTGGGTCCCTGGAGTGATTTCCACAATTGACGAACCCAAGGGTGCATTTACGTGCCGGTCATCAACACTCGCAGTTTTGGCCGATTCTGGCCTGTTTCATGGGCTATTAATCACCGTTTTGGTTCCCCGGAGTGATTTCCAAAATTGACGAACCCAGGGTGCATTTACGTCCCGGTCATCAACACTCGCAGTTTTGGCCGATTCCGGCCTGTATCATTGGCTATTAATCACCGTTTTGGGTCCCTGGAGTGATTTCCACAATTGACGAACCCAAGGGTGCATTTACGTGCCAGCCATCAACACTCGCAGTTTTGGCAGATTTTGGCCTGTTTCATGGGCTATTAATGACCGTTTTGGGTCCCCGGAGTGATTTCCACCATTGACGAACCCTAGGGTGCATTTACGTGCCGGTCATCAACACTCGCAGTTTTGGCCGATTCTGGCCTGTTTCGTGGGCTATTAATCACCGTTTTGGGTCTCTGGAGTGATTTCCACAATTGACGAACCCAAGGGTGCATTTACGTCCCGGTCATCAACACTCGCAGTTTTGGCCGATTCCGGCCTGTATCATTGGCTATTAATCACCGTTTTGGGTCCCTGGAGTGATTTCCACAATTGACGAACCCAAGGGTGCATTTACGTGCCGGTCATCAACACTCGCAGTTTTGGCCGATTCTGGCCTGTTTCATGGGCTATTAATCACCGTTTTGGGTCCTCGGAGTGATTTCCAGCATTGAGGAACCCAGGGTGCATTTACGTGCCGGTCATCAACACTCGCAGTTTTGGCAGATTTTGGCCTGTTTCATGGGCTATTAATCACCGTTTTGGGTCTTTGGAGTGATTTCCACAATTGACGAACCCAAGGGTGCATTTACGTCCCGGTCATCAACACTCGCAGTTTTGGCCGATTCTGGCCTGTTTCATGGGCTATTAATCACCGTTTTGGGTCCCCGGAGTGATTTCCAAAATTGACGAACCCCAGGGTGCATTTACGTCCCGGTCATCAACACTCGCAGTTTTGGCCGATTCCGGCCTGTATCATTGGCTATTAATCACCGTTTTGGGTCCCTGGAGTGATTTCCACAATTGACGAACCCAAGGGTGCATTTACGTGCCGGTCATCAACACTCGCAGTTTTGGCCGATTCTGGCCTGTTTCATGGGCTATTAATCACCGTTTTGGGTCCCTGGAGTGATTTCCACAATTGACGAACCCAAGGGTGCATTTACGTGCCGGTCATCAACACTCGCAGTTTTGGCCGATTCCGGCCTGTTTCATGGGCTATTAATGACCGTTTTGGGTCCCTGGAGTGATTTCCACAATTGACGAACCCAAGGGTGCATTTACGTGCCGGTCATCAACACTCGCAGTTTTGGCAGATTTTGGCCTGTTTCATGGGCTATTAATCACCATTTTGGGTCCCCGGAGTGATTTCCACCATTGACGAACCCTAGGGTGCATTTACGTGCCGGTCATCAACACTCGCAGTTTTGGCCGATTCTGGCCTGTTTCATGGGCTATTAATCACCGTTTTGGGTCCCTGGAGTGATTTCCACAATTGACGAACCCAAGGGTGCATTTACGTGCCAGCCATCAACACTCGCAGTTTTGGCCGATTCCGGCCTGTATCATTGGCTATTAATCACCGTTTTGGGTCCCTGGAGTGATTTCCACAATTGACGAACCCAAGGGTGCATTTACGTGCCGGTCATCAACACTCGCAGTTTTGGCCGATTCTGGCCTGTTTCATGGGCTATTAATCACCGTTTTGGGTCCTCGGAGTGATTTCCAGCATTGAGGAACCCAGGGTGTATTTACGTGCCGGTCATCAACACTCGCAGTTTTGGAAGATTTTGGCCTGTTTCATGGGCTATTAATCACCGTTTTGGGTCTTTGGAGTGATTTCCACAATTGACGAACCCAAGGGTGCATTTACGTCCCGGTCATCAACACTCGCAGTTTTGGCCGATTCTGGCCTGTTTCATGGGCTATTAATCACCGTTTTGGGTCCCTGGAGTGATTTCCACAATTGACGAACCCAAGGGTGCATTTACGTGCCGGCCATCAACACTCGCAGTTTTGGCCGATTCTGGCCTGTTTCATGGGCTATTAATGACCGTTTTGGGTCCCCGGAGTGATTTCCACCATTGACGAACCCTAGGGTGCATTTACGTGCCGGTCATCAACACTCGCAGTTTTGGCCGATTCTGGCCTGTTTCATGGGCTATTAATCACCGTTTTGGGTCCTCGGAGTGATTTCCAGCATTGAGGAACCCTAGGGTGCATTTACGTGCCGGTCATCAACACTCGCAGTTTTGGCAGATTTTGGCCTGTTTCATGGGCTATTAATCACCATTTTGGGTCCCTGGAGTGATTTCCACAATTGACGAACCCAAGGGTGCATTTACGTGCCGGTCATCAACACTCGCAGTTTTGGCCGATTCTGGCCTGTTTCATGGGCTATTAATCACCGTTTTGGGTCCCTGGAGTGATTTCCACAATTGACGAACCCAAGGGTGCATTTACGTGCCGGCCATCAACACTCGCAGTTTTGGCCGATTCTGGCCTGTTTCATGGGCTATTAATGACCGTTTTGGGTCCCCGGAGTGATTTCCACCATTGACGAACCCTAGGGTGCATTTACGTGCCGGTCATCAACACTCGCAGTTTTGGCCGATTTTGGCCTGTTTCGTGGGCTATTAATGACCGTTTTGGGTCCCCGGAGTGATTTCCACCATTGACGAACCCTAGGGTGCATTTACGTGCCGGTCATCAACACTCGCAGTTTTGGCCGATTCTGGCCTGTTTCGTGGGCTATTAATCACCGTTTTGGGTCCCCGGAGTGATTTCCAAAATTGACGAACCCCAGGGTGCATTTACGTCCCGGTCATCAAGACTCGCAGTTTTGGCCGATTCCGGCCTGTATCATTGGCTATTAATCACCGTTTTGGGTCCCTGGAGTGATTTCCACAATTGACGAACCCAAGGGTGCATTTACGTGCCGGTCATCAACACTCGCAGTTTTGGCCGATTCTGGCCTGTTTCATGGGCTATTAATCACCGTTTTGGTTCCCCGGAGTGATTTCCAAAATTGACGAACCCAGGGTGCATTTACGTCCCGGTCATCAACACTCGCAGTTTTGGCCGATTCCGGCCTGTATCATTGGCTATTAATCACCGTTTTGGGTCCCTGGAGTGATTTCCACAATTGACGAACCCAAGGGTGCATTTACGTGCCGGCCATCAACACTCGCAGTTTTGGCCGATTCTGGCCTGTTTCATGGGCTATTAATGACCGTTTTGGGTCCCCGGAGTGATTTCCACCATTGACGAACCCTAGGGTGCATTTACGTGCCGGTCATCAACACTCGCAGTTTTGGCCGATTCTGGCCTGTTTCGTGGGCTATTAATCACCGTTTTGGGTCCCCGGAGTGATTTCCAAAATTGACGAACCCCAGGGTGCATTTACGTCCCGGTCATCAACACTCGCAGTTTTGGCCGATTTCGGCCTGTATCATTGGCTATTAATCACCGTTTTGGGTCCCTGGAGTGATTTCCACAATTGACGAACCCAAGGGTGCATTTACGTGCCGGTCATCAACACTCGCAGTTTTGGCCGATTCTGGCCTGTTTCATGGGCTATTAATCACCGTTTTGGTTCCCCGGAGTGATTTCCAAAATTGACGAACCCAGGGTGCATTTACGTCCCGGTCATCAACACTCGCAGTTTTGGCCGATTCCGGCCTGTATCATTGGCTATTAATCACCGTTTTGGGTTCCTGGAGTGATTTCCACAATTGACGAACCCAAGGGTGCATTTACGTGCCGGTCATCAACACTCGCAGTTTTGGCCGATTCTGGCCTGTTTCATGGGCTATTAATCACCGTTTTGGTTCCCCGGAGTGATTTCCAAAATTGACGAACCCAGGGTGCATTTACGTCCCGGTCATCAACACTCGCAGTTTTGGCCGATTCCGGCCTGTATCATTGGCTATTAATCACCGTTTTGGGTCCCTGGAGTGATTTCCACAATTGACGAACCCAAGGGTGCATTTACGTGCCGGTCATCAACACTCGCAGTTTTGGCCGATTCTGGCCTGTTTCATGGGCTATTAATCACCGTTTTGGGTCCCCGGAGTGATTTCCACCATTGAGGAACCCAGGGTGCATTTACGTGCCGGTCATCAACACTCGCAGTTTTGGCAGATTTTGGCCTGTTTCATGGGCTATTAATCACCGTTTTGGGTCCCTGGAGTGATTTCCACAATTGACGAACCCAAGGGTGCATTTACGTGCCGGTCATCAACACTCGCAGTTTTGGCCGATTCCGGCCTGTTTCATGGGCTATTAATCACCGTTTTGGGTCCCTGGAGTGATTTCCACAATTGACGAACCCAAGGGTGCATTTACGTGCCGGTCATCAACACTCGCAGTTTTGGCCGATTCTGGCCTGTTTCATGGGCTATTAATCACCGTTTTGGTTCCCCGGAGTGATTTCCAAAATTGACGAACCCAGGGTGCATTTACGTCCCGGTCATCAACACTCGCAGTTTTGGCCTATTCCGGCCTGTATCATTGGCTATTAATCACCGTTTTGGGTCCCTGGAGTGATTTCCACAATTGACGAACCCAAGGGTGCATTTACGTGCCGGTCATCAACACTCGCAGTTTTGGCCGATTCTGGCCTGTTTCATGGGCTATTAATCACCGTTTTGGTTCCCCGGAGTGATTTCCAAAATTGACGAACCCAGGGTGCATTTACGTCCCGGTCATCAACACTCGCAGTTTTGGCCGATTCCGGCCTGTATCATTGGCTATTAATCACCGTTTTGGGTCCCTGGAGTGATTTCCACAATTGACGAACCCAAGGGTGCATTTACGTGCCGGTCATCAACACTCGCAGTTTTGGCCGATTCTGGCCTGTTTCATGGGCTATTAATCACCGTTTTGGTTCCCCGGAGTGATTTCCAAAATTGACGAACCCAGGGTGCATTTACGTCCCGGTCATCAACACTCGCAGTTTTGGCAGATTTTGGCCTGTTTCATGGGCTATTAATCACCATTTTGGGTCCCTGGAGTGATTTCCACAATTGACGAACCCAAGGGTGCATTTACGTGCCGGTCATCAACACTCGCAGTTTTGGCAGATTTTGGCCTGTTTCATGGGCTATTAATCACCGTTTTGGGTCCCTGGAGTGATTTCCACAATTGACGAACCCAAGGGTGCATTTACGTGCCGGTCATCAACACTCGCAGTTTTGGCCGATTCCGGCCTGTTTCATGGGCTATTAATCACCGTTTTGGGTCCCTGGAGTGATTTCCACAATTGACGAACCCAAGGGTGCATTTACGTGCCGGTCATCAACACTCGCAGTTTTGGCCGATTCTGGCCTGTTTCATGGGCTATTAATCACCGTTTTGGTTCCCCGGAGTGATTTCCAAAATTGACGAACCCAGGGTGCATTTACGTCCCGGTCATCAACACTCGCAGTTTTGGCCTATTCCGGCCTGTATCATTGGCTATTAATCACCGTTTTGGGTCCCTGGAGTGATTTCCACAATTGACGAACCCAAGGGTGCATTTACGTGCCGGTCATCAACACTCGCAGTTTTGGCCGATTCTGGCCTGTTTCATGGGCTATTAATCACCGTTTTGGTTCCCCGGAGTGATTTCCAAAATTGACGAACCCAGGGTGCATTTACGTCCCGGTCATCAACACTCGCAGTTTTGGCCGATTCCGGCCTGTATCATTGGCTATTAATCACCGTTTTGGGTCCCTGGAGTGATTTCCACAATTGACGAACCCAAGGGTGCATTTACGTGCCGGTCATCAACACTCGCAGTTTTGGCCGATTCTGGCCTGTTTCATGGGCTATTAATCACCGTTTTGGTTCCCCGGAGTGATTTCCAAAATTGACGAACCCAGGGTGCATTTACGTCCCGGTCATCAACACTCGCAGTTTTGGCCGATTCCGGCCTGTATCATTGGCTATTAATCACCGTTTTGGGTCCCTGGAGTGATTTCCACAATTGACGAACCCAAGGGTGCATTTACGTGCCGGTCATCAACACTCGCAGTTTTGGCCGATTCTGGCCTGTTTCATGGGCTATTAATGACCGTTTTGGGTCCCCGGAGTGATTTCCACCATTGACGAACCCTAGGGTGCATTTACGTGCCGGTCATCAACACTCGCAGTTTTGGCCGATTCTGGCCTGTTTCGTGGGCTATTAATCACCGTTTTGGGTCCCTGGAGTGATTTCCACAATTGACGAACCCAAGGGTGCATTTACGTGCCGGTCATCAACACTCGCAGTTTTGGCAGATTTTGGCCTGTTTCATGGGCTATTAATCACCATTTTGGGTCCCTGGAGTGATTTCCACAATTGACGAACCCAATGGTGCATTTACGTGCCGGTCATCAACACTCGCAGTTTTGGCCGATTCTGGCCTGTTTCATGGGCTATTAATCACCGTTTTGGTTCCCTGGAGTGATTTCCACAATTGACGAACCCAAGGGTGCATTTACGTGCCGGCCATCAACACTCGCAGTTTTGGCCGATTCCGGCCTGTTTCATGGGCTATTAATGACCGTTTTGGGTCCCCGGAGTGATTTCCACCATTGACGAACCCTAGGGTGCATTTACGTGCCGGTCATCAACACTCGCAGTTTTGGCCGATTCTGGCCTGTTTCGTGGGCTATTAATCACCGTTTTGGGTCCCTGGAGTGATTTCCACAATTGACGAACCCAAGGGTGCATTTACGTGCCGGTCATCAACACTCGCAGTTTTGGCAGATTTTGGCCTGTTTCATGGGCTATTAATCACCATTTTGGGTCCCTGGAGTGATTTCCACAATTGACGAACCCAAGGGTGCATTTACGTGCCGGTCATCAACACTCGCAGTTTTGGCCGATTCTGGCCTGTTTCATGGGCTATTAATCACCGTTTTGGTTCCCTGGAGTGATTTCCACAATTGACGAACCCAAGGGTGCATTTACGTGCCGGCCATCAACACTCGCAGTTTTGGCCGATTCCGGCCTGTTTCATGGGCTATTAATGACCGTTTTGGGTCCCCGGAGTGATTTCCACCATTGACGAACCCTAGGGTGCATTTACGTGCCGGTCATCAACACTCGCAGTTTTGGCCGATTCTGGCCTGTTTCGTGGGCTATTAATCACCGTTTTGGGTCCCCGGAGTGATTTCCACAATTGACGAACCCTAGGGTGCATTTACGTGCCGGTCATCAACACTCGCAGTTTTGGCCGATTCTGGCCTGTTTCGTGGGCTATTAATCACCGTTTTGGGTCCCTGGAGTGATTTCCACAATTGACGAACCCAAGGGTGCATTTACGTGCCGGTCATCAACACTCGCAGTTTTGGCAGATTTTGGCCTGTTTCATGGGCTATTAATCACCATTTTGGGTCCCTGGAGTGATTTCCACAATTGACGAACCCAAGGGTGCATTTACGTGCCGGTCATCAACACTCGCAGTTTTGGCCGATTCTGGCCTGTTTCATGGGCTATTAATCACCGTTTTGGGTCCCTGGAGTGATTTCCACAATTGACGAACCCAAGGGTGCATTTACGTGCCGGCCATCAACACTCGCAGTTTTGGCCGATTCTGGCCTGTTTCATGGGCTATTAATGACCGTTTTGGGTCCCCGGAGTGATTTCCACCATTGACGAACCCTAGGGTGCATTTACGTGCCGGTCATCAACACTCGCAGTTTTGGCCGATTCTGGCCTGTTTCGTGGGCTATTAATCACCGTTTTGGGTCCCCGGAGTGATTTCCAAAATTGACGAACCCCAGGGTGCATTTACGTCCCGGTCATCAACACTCGCAGTTTTGGCCGATTCCGGCCTGTATCATTGGCTATTAATCACCGTTTTGGGTCCCTGGAGTGATTTCCACAATTGACGAACCCAAGGGTGCATTTACGTGCCGGTCATCAACACTCGCAGTTTTGGCCGATTCTGGCCTGTTTCATGGGCTATTAATCACCGTTTTGGTTCCCCGGAGTGATTTCCAAAATTGACGAACCCAGGGTGCATTTACGTCCCGGTCATCAACACTCGCAGTTTTGGCCGATTCCGGCCTGTATCATTGGCTATTAATCACCGTTTTGGGTCCCTGGAGTGATTTCCACAATTGACGAACCCAAGGGTGCATTTACGTGCCGGTCATCAACACTCGCAGTTTTGGCCGATTCTGGCCTGTTTCATGGGCTATTAATCACCGTTTTGGTTCCCCGGAGTGATTTCCAAAATTGACGAACCCAGGGTGCATTTACGTCCCGGTCATCAACACTCGCAGTTTTGGCCGATTCCGGCCTGTATCATTGGCTATTAATCACCGTTTTGGGTCCCTGGAGTGATTTCCACAATTGACGAACCCAAGGGTGCATTTACGTGCCGGTCATCAACACTCGCAGTTTTGGCCGATTCTGGCCTGTTTCATGGGCTATTAATCACCGTTTTGGGTCCCCGGAGTGATTTCCACCATTGAGGAACCCAGGGTGCATTTACGTGCCGGTCATCAACACTCGCAGTTTTGGCAGATTTTGGCCTGTTTCATGGGCTATTAATCACCGTTTTGGGTCCCTGGAGTGATTTCCACAATTGACGAACCCAAGGGTGCATTTACGTGCCGGTCATCAACACTCGCAGTTTTGGCCGATTCCGGCCTGTTTCATGGGCTATTAATCACCGTTTTGGGTCCCTGGAGTGATTTCCACAATTGACGAACCCAAGGGTGCATTTACGTGCCGGTCATCAACACTCGCAGTTTTGGCCGATTCTGGCCTGTTTCATGGGCTATTAATCACCGTTTTGGGTCCCTGGAGTGATTTCCACAATTGACGAACCCAAGGGTGCATTTACGTGCCGGTCATCAACACTCGCAGTTTTGGCCGATTCTGGCCTGTTTCATGGGCTATTAATGACCGTTTTGGGTCCCCGGAGTGATTTCCACAATTGACGAACCCTAGGGTGCATTTACGTGCCGGTCATCAACACTCGCAGTTTTGGCCGATTCTGGCCTGTTTCGTGGGCTATTAATCACCGTTTTGGGTCCCTGGAGTGATTTCCACAATTGACGAACCCAAGGGTGCATTTACGTGCCGGTCATCAACACTCGCAGTTTTGGCAGATTTTGGCCTGTTTCATGGGCTATTAATCACCATTTTGGGTCCCTGGAGTGATTTCCACAATTGACGAACCCAAGGGTGCATTTACGTGCCGGTCATCAACACTCGCAGTTTTGGCCGATTCTGGCCTGTTTCATGGGCTATTAATCACCGTTTTGGGTCCCTGGAGTGATTTCCACAATTGACGAACCCAAGGGTGCATTTACGTGCCGGCCATCAACACTCGCAGTTTTGGCCGATTCTGGCCTGTTTCATGGGCTATTAATGACCGTTTTGGGTCCCCGGAGTGATTTCCACCATTGACGAACCCTAGGGTGCATTTACGTGCCGGTCATCAACACTCGCAGTTTTGGCCGATTCTGGCCTGTTTCGTGGGCTATTAATCACCGTTTTGGGTCCCCGGAGTGATTTCCAAAATTGACGAACCCCAGGGTGCATTTACGTCCCGGTCATCAACACTCGCAGTTTTGGCCGATTCCGGCCTGTATCATTGGCTATTAATCACCGTTTTGGGTCCCTGGAGTGATTTCCACAATTGACGAACCCAAGGGTGCATTTACGTGCCGGTCATCAACACTCGCAGTTTTGGCCGATTCTGGCCTGTTTCATGGGCTATTAATCACCGTTTTGGTTCCCCGGAGTGATTTCCAAAATTGACGAACCCAGGGTGCATTTACGTCCCGGTCATCAACACTCGCAGTTTTGGCCGATTCCGGCCTGTATCATTGGCTATTAATCACCGTTTTGGGTCCCTGGAGTGATTTCCACAATTGACGAACCCAAGGGTGCATTTACGTGCCGGTCATCAACACTCGCAGTTTTGGCCGATTCTGGCCTGTTTCATGGGCTATTAATGACCGTTTTGGGTCCCCGGAGTGATTTCCACAATTGACGAACCCTAGGGTGCATTTACGTGCCGGTCATCAACACTCGCAGTTTTGGCCGATTCTGGCCTGTTTCGTGGGCTATTAATCACCGTTTTGGGTCCCTGGAGTGATTTCCACAATTGACGAACCCAAGGGTGCATTTACGTGCCGGTCATCAACACTCGCAGTTTTGGCAGATTTTGGCCTGTTTCATGGGCTATTAATCACCATTTTGGGTCCCTGGAGTGATTTCCACAATTGACGAACCCAAGGGTGCATTTACGTGCCGGTCATCAACACTCGCAGTTTTGGCCGATTCTGGCCTGTTTCATGGGCTATTAATCACCGTTTTGGGTCCCTGGAGTGATTTCCACAATTGACGAACCCAAGGGTGCATTTACGTGCCGGCCATCAACACTCGCAGTTTTGGCCGATTCTGGCCTGTTTCATGGGCTATTAATGACCGTTTTGGGTCCCCGGAGTGATTTCCACCATTGACGAACCCTAGGGTGCATTTACGTGCCGGTCATCAACACTCGCAGTTTTGGCCGATTCTGGCCTGTTTCGTGGGCTATTAATCACCGTTTTGGGTCCCCGGAGTGATTTCCAAAATTGACGAACCCCAGGGTGCATTTACGTCCCGGTCATCAACACTCGCAGTTTTGGCCGATTCCGGCCTGTATCATTGGCTATTAATCACCGTTTTGGGTCCCTGGAGTGATTTCCACAATTGACGAACCCAAGGGTGCATTTACGTGCCGGTCATCAACACTCGCAGTTTTGGCCGATTCTGGCCTGTTTCATGGGCTATTAATCACCGTTTTGGTTCCCCGGAGTGATTTCCAAAATTGACGAACCCAGGGTGCATTTACGTCCCGGTCATCAACACTCGCAGTTTTGGCCGATTCCGGCCTGTATCATTGGCTATTAATCACCGTTTTGGGTCCCTGGAGTGATTTCCACAATTGACGAACCCAAGGGTGCATTTACGTGCCGGTCATCAACACTCGCAGTTTTGGCCGATTCTGGCCTGTTTCATGGGCTATTAATCACCGTTTTGGTTCCCCGGAGTGATTTCCAAAATTGACGAACCCAGGGTGCATTTACGTCCCGGTCATCAACACTTGCAGTTTTGGCCGATTCCGGCCTGTATCATTGGCTATTAATCACCGTTTTGGGTCCCTGGAGTGATTTCCACAATTGACGAACCCAAGGGTGCATTTACGTGCCGGTCATCAACACTCGCAGTTTTGGCCGATTCTGGCCTGTTTCATGGGCTATTAATCACCGTTTTGGGTCCCCGGAGTGATTTCCACCATTGAGGAACCCAGGGTGCATTTACGTGCCGGTCATCAACACTCGCAGTTTTGGCAGATTTTGGCCTGTTTCATGGGCTATTAATCACCGTTTTGGGTCCCTGGAGTGATTTCCACAATTGACGAACCCAAGGGTGCATTTACGTGCCGGTCATCAACACTCGCAGTTTTGGCCGATTCCGGCCTGTTTCATGGGCTATTAATCACCGTTTTGGGTCCCTGGAGTGATTTCCACAATTGACGAACCCAAGGGTGCATTTACGTGCCGGTCATCAACACTCGCAGTTTTGGCCGATTCTGGCCTGTTTCATGGGCTATTAATCACCGTTTTGGGTCCCTGGAGTGATTTCCACAATTGACGAACCCAAGGGTGCATTTACGTGCCGGTCATCAACACTCGCAGTTTTGGCCGATTCTGGCCTGTTTCATGGGCTATTAATGACCGTTTTGGGTCCCCGGAGTGATTTCCACAATTGACGAACCCTAGGGTGCATTTACGTGCCGGTCATCAACACTCGCAGTTTTGGCCGATTCTGGCCTGTTTCGTGGGCTATTAATCACCGTTTTGGGTCCCTGGAGTGATTTCCACAATTGACGAACCCAAGGGTGCATTTACGTGCCGGTCATCAACACTCGCAGTTTTGGCAGATTTTGGCCTGTTTCATGGGCTATTAATCACCATTTTGGGTCCCTGGAGTGATTTCCACAATTGACGAACCCAAGGGTGCATTTACGTGCCGGTCATCAACACTCGCAGTTTTGGCCGATTCTGGCCTGTTTCATGGGCTATTAATCACCGTTTTGGGTCCCTGGAGTGATTTCCACAATTGACGAACCCAAGGGTGCATTTACGTGCCGGCCATCAACACTCGCAGTTTTGGCCGATTCTGGCCTGTTTCATGGGCTATTAATGACCGTTTTGGGTCCCCGGAGTGATTTCCACCATTGACGAACCCTAGGGTGCATTTACGTGCCGGTCATCAACACTCGCAGTTTTGGCCGATTCTGGCCTGTTTCGTGGGCTATTAATCACCGTTTTGGGTCCCCGGAGTGATTTCCAAAATTGACGAACCCCAGGGTGCATTTACGTCCCGGTCATCAACACTCGCAGTTTTGGCCGATTCCGGCCTGTATCATTGGCTATTAATCACCGTTTTGGGTCCCTGGAGTGATTTCCACAATTGACGAACCCAAGGGTGCATTTACGTGCCGGTCATCAACACTCGCAGTTTTGGCCGATTCTGGCCTGTTTCATGGGCTATTAATCACCGTTTTGGTTCCCCGGAGTGATTTCCAAAATTGACGAACCCAGGGTGCATTTACGTCCCGGTCATCAACACTCGCAGTTTTGGCCGATTCCGGCCTGTATCATTGGCTATTAATCACCGTTTTGGGTCCCTGGAGTGATTTCCACAATTGACGAACCCAAGGGTGCATTTACGTGCCGGTCATCAACACTCGCAGTTTTGGCCGATTCTGGCCTGTTTCATGGGCTATTAATCACCGTTTTGGTTCCCCGGAGTGATTTCCAAAATTGACGAACCCAGGGTGCATTTACGTCCCGGTCATCAACACTCGCAGTTTTGGCCGATTCCGGCCTGTATCATTGGCTATTAATCACCGTTTTGGGTCCCTGGAGTGATTTCCACAATTGACGAACCCAAGGGTGCATTTACGTGCCGGTCATCAACACTCGCAGTTTTGGCCGATTCTGGCCTGTTTCATGGGCTATTAATGACCGTTTTGGGTCCCCGGAGTGATTTCCACAATTGACGAACCCTAGGGTGCATTTACGTGCCGGTCATCAACACTCGCAGTTTTGGCCGATTCTGGCCTGTTTCGTGGGCTATTAATCACCGTTTTGGGTCCCTGGAGTGATTTCCACAATTGACGAACCCAAGGGTGCATTTACGTGCCGGTCATCAACACTCGCAGTTTTGGCAGATTTTGGCCTGTTTCATGGGCTATTAATCATCATTTTGGGTCCCTGGAGTGATTTCCACAATTGACGAACCCAAGGGTGCATTTACGTGCCGGTCATCAACACTCGCAGTTTTGGCCGATTCTGGCCTGTTTCATGGGCTATTAATCACCGTTTTGGGTCCCTGGAGTGATTTCCACAATTGACGAACCCAAGGGTGCATTTACGTGCCGGCCATCAACACTCGCAGTTTTGGCCGATTCTGGCCTGTTTCATGGGCTATTAATGACCGTTTTGGGTCCCCGGAGTGATTTCCACCATTGACGAACCCTAGGGTGCATTTACGTGCCGGTCATCAACACTCGCAGTTTTGGCCGATTCTGGCCTGTTTCGTGGGCTATTAATCACCGTTTTGGGTCCCCGGAGTGATTTCCAAAATTGACGAACCCCAGGGTGCATTTACGTCCCGGTCATCAACACTCGCAGTTTTGGCCGATTCCGGCCTGTATCATTGGCTATTAATCACCGTTTTGGGTCCCTGGAGTGATTTCCACAATTGACGAACCCAAGGGTGCATTTACGTGCCGGTCATCAACACTCGCAGTTTTGGCCGATTCTGGCCTGTTTCATGGGCTATTAATCACCGTTTTGGTTCCCCGGAGTGATTTCCAAAATTGACGAACCCAGGGTGCATTTACGTCCCGGTCATCAACACTCGCAGTTTTGGCCGATTCCGGCCTGTATCATTGGCTATTAATCACCGTTTTGGGTCCCTGGAGTGATTTCCACAATTGACGAACCCAAGGGTGCATTTACGTGCCGGTCATCAACACTCGCAGTTTTGGCCGATTCTGGCCTGTTTCATGGGCTATTAATCACCGTTTTGGTTCCCCGGAGTGATTTCCAAAATTGACGAACCCAGGGTGCATTTACGTCCCGGTCATCAACACTCGCAGTTTTGGCCGATTCCGGCCTGTATCATTGGCTATTAATCACCGTTTTGGGTCCCTGGAGTGATTTCCACAATTGACGAACCCAAGGGTGCATTTACGTGCCGGTCATCAACACTCGCAGTTTTGGCCGATTCTGGCCTGTTTCATGGGCTATTAATCACCGTTTTGGGTCCCCGGAGTGATTTCCACCATTGAGGAACCCAGGGTGCATTTACGTGCCGGTCATCAACACTCGCAGTTTTGGCAGATTTTGGCCTGTTTCATGGGCTATTAATCACCGTTTTGGGTCCCTGGAGTGATTTCCACAATTGACGAACCCAAGGGTGCATTTACGTGCCGGTCATCAACACTCGCAGTTTTGGCCGATTCCGGCCTGTTTCATGGGCTATTAATCACCGTTTTGGGTCCCTGGAGTGATTTCCACACTTGACGAACCCAAGGGTGCATTTACGTGCCGGTCATCAACACTCGCAGTTTTGGCCGATTCTGGCCTGTTTCATGGGCTATTAATCACCGTTTTGGTTCCCCGGAGTGATTTCCAAAATTGACGAACCCAGGGTGCATTTACGTCCCGGTCATCAACACTCGCAGTTTTGGCCTATTCCGGCCTGTATCATGGGCTATTAATCACCGTTTTGGGTCCCTGGAGTGATTTCCACAATTGACGAACCCAAGGGTGCATTTACGTGCCGGTCATCAACACTCGCAGTTTTGGCCGATTCTGGCCTGTTTCATGGGCTATTAATCACCGTTTTGGGTCCCCGGAGTGATTTCCACCATTGAGGAACCCAGGGTGCATTTACGTGCCGGTCATCAACACTCGCAGTTTTGGCAGATTTTGGCCTGTTTCATGGGCTATTAATCACCGTTTTGGGTCCCTGGAGTGATTTCCACAATTGACGAACCCAAGGGTGCATTTACGTGCCGGTCATCAACACTCGCAGTTTTGGCCGATTCCGGCCTGTTTCATGGGCTATTAATCACCGTTTTGGGTCCCTGGAGTGATTTCCACAATTGACGAACCCAAGGGTGCATTTACGTGCCGGTCATCAACACTCGCAGTTTTGGCCGATTCTGGCCTGTTTCATGGGCTATTAATCACCGTTTTGGGTCCCTGGAGTGATTTCCACAATTGACGAACCCAAGGGTGCATTTACGTGCCGGCCATCAACACTCGCAGTTTTGGCCGATTCTGGCCTGTTTCATGGGCTATTAATGACCGTTTTGGGTCCCCGGAGTGATTTCCACCATTGACGAACCCTAGGGTGCATTTACGTGCCGGTCATCAACACTCGCAGTTTTGGCCGATTCTGGCCTGTTTCGTGGGCTATTAATCACCGTTTTGGGTCCCTGGAGTGATTTCCACAATTGACGAACCCAAGGGTGCATTTACGTGCCGGTCATCAACACTCGCAGTTTTGGCCGATTCTGGCCTGTTTCATGGGCTATTAATCACCGTTTTGGTTCCCCGGAGTGATTTCCAAAATTGACGAACCCAGGGTGCATTTACGTCCCGGTCATCAACACTCGCAGTTTTGGCCGATTCCGGCCTGTATCATTGGCTATTAATCACCGTTTTGGGTCCCTGGAGTGATTTCCACAATTGACGAACCCAAGGGTGCATTTACGTGCCGGTCATCAACACTCGCAGTTTTGGCCGATTCTGGCCTGTTTCATGGGCTATTAATCACCGTTTTGGGTCCCCGGAGTGATTTCCACCATTGAGGAACCCAGGGTGCATTTACGTGCCGGTCATCAACACTCGCAGTTTTGGCAGATTTTGGCCTGTTTCATGGGCTATTAATCACCGTTTTGGGTCCCTGGAGTGATTTCCACAATTGACGAACCCAAGGGTGCATTTACGTGCCGGTCATCAACACTCGCAGTTTTGGCCGATTCCGGCCTGTTTCATGGGCTATTAATCACCGTTTTGGGTCCCTGGAGTGATTTCCACAATTGACGAACCCAAGGGTGCATTTACGTGCCGGTCATCAACACTCGCAGTTTTGGCAGATTTTGGCCTGTTTCATGGGCTATTAATCACCATTTTGGGTCCCTGGAGTGATTTCCACAATTGACGAACCCAAGGGTGCATTTACGTGCCGGTCATCAACACTCGCAGTTTTGGCCGATTCTGGCCTGTTTCATGGGCTATTAATCACCGTTTTGGGTCCCCGGAGTGATTTCCACCATTGAGGAACCCAGGGTGCATTTACGTGCCGGTCATCAACACTCGCAGTTTTGGCAGATTTTGGCCTGTTTCATGGGCTATTAATCACCGTTTTGGGTCCCTGGAGTGATTTCCACAATTGACGAACCCAAGGGTGCATTTACGTGCCGGTCATCAACACTCGCAGTTTTGGCCGATTCCGGCCTGTTTCATGGGCTATTAATCACCGTTTTGGGTCCCTGGAGTGATTTCCACAATTGACGAACCCAAGGGTGCATTTACGTGCCGGTCATCAACACTCGCAGTTTTGGCCGATTCTGGCCTGTTTCATGGGCTATTAATCACCGTTTTGGGTCCCTGGAGTGATTTCCACAATTGACGAACCCAAGGGTGCATTTACGTGCCGGTCATCAACACTCGCAGTTTTGGCCGATTCTGGCCTGTTTCATGGGCTATTAATGACCGTTTTGGGTCCCCGGAGTGATTTCCACAATTGACGAACCCTAGGGTGCATTTACGTGCCGGTCATCAACACTCGCAGTTTTGGCCGATTCTGGCCTGTTTCGTGGGCTATTAATCACCGTTTTGGGTCCCTGGAGTGATTTCCACAATTGACGAACCCAAGGGTGCATTTACGTGCCGGTCATCAACACTCGCAGTTTTGGCCGATTCTGGCCTGTTTCATGGGCTATTAATCACCGTTTTGGTTCCCCGGAGTGATTTCCAAAATTGACGAACCCAGGGTGCATTTACGTCCCGGTCATCAACACTCGCAGTTTTGGCCTATTCCGGCCTGTATCATGGGCTATTAATCACCGTTTTGGGTCCCTGGAGTGATTTCCACAATTGACGAACCCAAGGGTGCATTTACGTGCCGGTCATCAACACTCGCAGTTTTGGCCGATTCTGGCCTGTTTCATGGGCTATTAATCACCGTTTTGGGTCCCCGGAGTGATTTCCACCATTGAGGAACCCAGGGTGCATTTACGTGCCGGTCATCAACACTCGCAGTTTTGGCAGATTTTGGCCTGTTTCATGGGCTATTAATCACCGTTTTGGGTCCCTGGAGTGATTTCCACAATTGACGAACCCAAGGGTGCATTTACGTGCCGGTCATCAACACTCGCAGTTTTGGCCGATTCTGGCCTGTTTCATGGGCTATTAATCACCGTTTTGGTTCCCCGGAGTGATTTCCAAAATTGACGAACCCAGGGTGCATTTACGTCCCGGTCATCAACACTCGCAGTTTTGGCCTATTCCGGCCTGTATCATGGGCTATTAATCACCGTTTTGGGTCCCTGGAGTGATTTCCACAATTGACGAACCCAAGGGTGCATTTACGTGCCGGTCATCAACACTCGCAGTTTTGGCCGATTCTGGCCTGTTTCATGGGCTATTAATCACCGTTTTGGGTCCCCGGAGTGATTTCCACCATTGAGGAACCCAGGGTGCATTTACGTGCCGGTCATCAACACTCGCAGTTTTGGCAGATTTTGGCCTGTTTCATGGGCTATTAATCACCGTTTTGGGTCCCTGGAGTGATTTCCACAATTGACGAACCCAAGGGTGCATTTACGTGCCGGTCATCAACACTCGCAGTTTTGGCCGATTCCGGCCTGTTTCATGGGCTATTAATCACCGTTTTGGGTCCCTGGAGTGATTTCCACAATTGACGAACCCAAGGGTGCATTTACGTGCCGGTCATCAACACTCGCAGTTTTGGCCGATTCTGGCCTGTTTCATGGGCTATTAATCACCGTTTTGGGTCCCTGGAGTGATTTCCACAATTGACGAACCCAAGGGTGCATTTACGTGCCGGCCATCAACACTCGCAGTTTTGGCCGATTCTGGCCTGTTTCATGGGCTATTAATGACCGTTTTGGGTCCCCGGAGTGATTTCCACCATTGACGAACCCTAGGGTGCATTTACGTGCCGGTCATCAACACTCGCAGTTTTGGCCGATTCTGGCCTGTTTCGTGGGCTATTAATCACCGTTTTGGGTCCCTGGAGTGATTTCCACAATTGACGAACCCAAGGGTGCATTTACGTGCCGGTCATCAACACTCGCAGTTTTGGCCGATTCTGGCCTGTTTCATGGGCTATTAATCACCGTTTTGGTTCCCCGGAGTGATTTCCAAAATTGACGAACCCAGGGTGCATTTACGTCCCGGTCATCAACACTCGCAGTTTTGGCCGATTCCGGCCTGTATCATTGGCTATTAATCACCGTTTTGGGTCCCTGGAGTGATTTCCACAATTGACGAACCCAAGGGTGCATTTACGTGCCGGTCATCAACACTCGCAGTTTTGGCCGATTCTGGCCTGTTTCATGGGCTATTAATCACCGTTTTGGGTCCCCGGAGTGATTTCCACCATTGAGGAACCCAGGGTGCATTTACGTGCCGGTCATCAACACTCGCAGTTTTGGCAGATTTTGGCCTGTTTCATGGGCTATTAATCACCGTTTTGGGTCCCTGGAGTGATTTCCACAATTGACGAACCCAAGGGTGCATTTACGTGCCGGTCATCAACACTCGCAGTTTTGGCCGATTCCGGCCTGTTTCATGGGCTATTAATCACCGTTTTGGGTCCCTGGAGTGATTTCCACAATTGACGAACCCAAGGGTGCATTTACGTGCCGGTCATCAACACTCGCAGTTTTGGCAGATTTTGGCCTGTTTCATGGGCTATTAATCACCATTTTGGGTCCCTGGAGTGATTTCCACAATTGACGAACCCAAGGGTGCATTTACGTGCCGGTCATCAACACTCGCAGTTTTGGCCGATTCTGGCCTGTTTCATGGGCTATTAATCACCGTTTTGGGTCCCCGGAGTGATTTCCACCATTGAGGAACCCAGGGTGCATTTACGTGCCGGTCATCAACACTCGCAGTTTTGGCAGATTTTGGCCTGTTTCATGGGCTATTAATCACCGTTTTGGGTCCCTGGAGTGATTTCCACAATTGACGAACCCAAGGGTGCATTTACGTGCCGGTCATCAACACTCGCAGTTTTGGCCGATTCCGGCCTGTTTCATGGGCTATTAATCACCGTTTTGGGTCCCTGGAGTGATTTCCACAATTGACGAACCCAAGGGTGCATTTACGTGCCGGTCATCAACACTCGCAGTTTTGGCCGATTCTGGCCTGTTTCATGGGCTATTAATCACCGTTTTGGGTCCCTGGAGTGATTTCCACAATTGACGAACCCAAGGGTGCATTTACGTGCCGGTCATCAACACTCGCAGTTTTGGCCGATTCTGGCCTGTTTCATGGGCTATTAATGACCGTTTTGGGTCCCCGGAGTGATTTCCACAATTGACGAACCCTAGGGTGCATTTACGTGCCGGTCATCAACACTCGCAGTTTTGGCCGATTCTGGCCTGTTTCGTGGGCTATTAATCACCGTTTTGGGTCCCTGGAGTGATTTCCACAATTGACGAACCCAAGGGTGCATTTACGTGCCGGTCATCAACACTCGCAGTTTTGGCAGATTTTGGCCTGTTTCATGGGCTATTAATCACCATTTTGGGTCCCTGGAGTGATTTCCACAATTGACGAACCCAAGGGTGCATTTACGTGCCGGTCATCAACACTCGCAGTTTTGGCCGATTCTGGCCTGTTTCATGGGCTATTAATCACCGTTTTGGGTCCCTGGAGTGATTTCCACAATTGACGAACCCAAGGGTGCATTTACGTGCCGGCCATCAACACTCGCAGTTTTGGCCGATTCTGGCCTGTTTCATGGGCTATTAATGACCGTTTTGGGTCCCCGGAGTGATTTCCACCATTGACGAACCCTAGGGTGCATTTACGTGCCGGTCATCAACACTCGCAGTTTTGGCCGATTCTGGCCTGTTTCGTGGGCTATTAATCACCGTTTTGGGTCCCCGGAGTGATTTCCAAAATTGACGAACCCCAGGGTGCATTTACGTCCCGGTCATCAACACTCGCAGTTTTGGCCGATTCCGGCCTGTATCATTGGCTATTAATCACCGTTTTGGGTCCCTGGAGTGATTTCCACAATTGACGAACCCAAGGGTGCATTTACGTGCCGGTCATCAACACTCGCAGTTTTGGCCGATTCTGGCCTGTTTCATGGGCTATTAATCACCGTTTTGGTTCCCCGGAGTGATTTCCAAAATTGACGAACCCAGGGTGCATTTACGTCCCGGTCATCAACACTCGCAGTTTTGGCCGATTCCGGCCTGTATCATTGGCTATTAATCACCGTTTTGGGTCCCTGGAGTGATTTCCACAATTGACGAACCCAAGGGTGCATTTACGTGCCGGTCATCAACACTCGCAGTTTTGGCCGATTCTGGCCTGTTTCATGGGCTATTAATCACCGTTTTGGTTCCCCGGAGTGATTTCCAAAATTGACGAACCCAGGGTGCATTTACGTCCCGGTCATCAACACTCGCAGTTTTGGCCGATTCCGGCCTGTATCATTGGCTATTAATCACCGTTTTGGGTCCCTGGAGTGATTTCCACAATTGACGAACCCAAGGGTGCATTTACGTGCCGGTCATCAACACTCGCAGTTTTGGCCGATTCTGGCCTGTTTCATGGGCTATTAATCACCGTTTTGGGTCCCCGGAGTGATTTCCACCATTGAGGAACCCAGGGTGCATTTACGTGCCGGTCATCAACACTCGCAGTTTTGGCAGATTTTGGCCTGTTTCATGGGCTATTAATCACCGTTTTGGGTCCCTGGAGTGATTTCCACAATTGACGAACCCAAGGGTGCATTTACGTGCCGGTCATCAACACTCGCAGTTTTGGCCGATTCCGGCCTGTTTCATGGGCTATTAATCACCGTTTTGGGTCCCTGGAGTGATTTCCACACTTGACGAACCCAAGGGTGCATTTACGTGCCGGTCATCAACACTCGCAGTTTTGGCCGATTCTGGCCTGTTTCATGGGCTATTAATCACCGTTTTGGTTCCCCGGAGTGATTTCCAAAACTGACGAACCCAGGGTGCATTTACGTCCCGGTCATCAACACTCGCAGTTTTGGCCTATTCCGGCCTGTATCATGGGCTATTAATCACCGTTTTGGGTCCCTGGAGTGATTTCCACAATTGACGAACCCAAGGGTGCATTTACGTGCCGGTCATCAACACTCGCAGTTTTGGCCGATTCTGGCCTGTTTCATGGGCTATTAATCACCGTTTTGGGTCCCCGGAGTGATTTCCACCATTGAGGAACCCAGGGTGCATTTACGTGCCGGTCATCAACACTCGCAGTTTTGGCAGATTTTGGCCTGTTTCATGGGCTATTAATCACCGTTTTGGGTCCCTGGAGTGATTTCCACAATTGACGAACCCAAGGGTGCATTTACGTGCCGGTCATCAACACTCGCAGTTTTGGCCGATTCCGGCCTGTTTCATGGGCTATTAATCACCGTTTTGGGTCCCTGGAGTGATTTCCACAATTGACGAACCCAAGGGTGCATTTACGTGCCGGTCATCAACACTCGCAGTTTTGGCCGATTCTGGCCTGTTTCATGGGCTATTAATCACCGTTTTGGGTCCCTGGAGTGATTTCCACAATTGACGAACCCAAGGGTGCATTTACGTGCCGGCCATCAACACTCGCAGTTTTGGCCGATTCTGGCCTGTTTCATGGGCTATTAATGACCGTTTTGGGTCCCCGGAGTGATTTCCACCATTGACGAACCCTAGGGTGCATTTACGTGCCGGTCATCAACACTCGCAGTTTTGGCCGATTCTGGCCTGTTTCGTGGGCTATTAATCACCGTTTTGGGTCCCTGGAGTGATTTCCACAATTGACGAACCCAAGGGTGCATTTACGTGCCGGTCATCAACACTCGCAGTTTTGGCCGATTCTGGCCTGTTTCATGGGCTATTAATCACCGTTTTGGTTCCCCGGAGTGATTTCCAAAATTGACGAACCCAGGGTGCATTTACGTCCCGGTCATCAACACTCGCAGTTTTGGCCGATTCCGGCCTGTATCATTGGCTATTAATCACCGTTTTGGGTCCCTGGAGTGATTTCCACAATTGACGAACCCAAGGGTGCATTTACGTGCCGGTCATCAACACTCGCAGTTTTGGCCGATTCTGGCCTGTTTCATGGGCTATTAATCACCGTTTTGGGTCCCCGGAGTGATTTCCACCATTGAGGAACCCAGGGTGCATTTACGTGCCGGTCATCAACACTCGCAGTTTTGGCAGATTTTGGCCTGTTTCATGGGCTATTAATCACCGTTTTGGGTCCCTGGAGTGATTTCCACAATTGACGAACCCAAGGGTGCATTTACGTGCCGGTCATCAACACTCGCAGTTTTGGCCGATTCCGGCCTGTTTCATGGGCTATTAATCACCGTTTTGGGTCCCTGGAGTGATTTCCACAATTGACGAACCCAAGGGTGCATTTACGTGCCGGTCATCAACACTCGCAGTTTTGGCCGATTCTGGCCTGTTTCATGGGCTATTAATGACCGTTTTGGGTCCCTGGAGTGATTTCCACAATTGACGAACCCAAGGGTGCATTTACGTGCCGGTCATCAACACTCGCAGTTTTGGCCGATTCTGGCCTGTTTCATGGGCTATTAATGACCGTTTTGGGTCCCCGGAGTGATTTCCACAATTGACGAACCCTAGGGTGCATTTACGTGCCGGTCATCAACACTCGCAGTTTTGGCCGATTCTGGCCTGTTTCGTGGGCTATTAATCACCGTTTTGGGTCCCTGGAGTGATTTCCACAATTGACGAACCCAAGGGTGCATTTACGTGCCGGTCATCAACACTCGCAGTTTTGGCAGATTTTGGCCTGTTTCATGGGCTATTAATCACCATTTTGGGTCCCTGGAGTGATTTCCACAATTGACGAACCCAAGGGTGCATTTACGTGCCGGTCATCAACACTCGCAGTTTTGGCCGATTCTGGCCTGTTTCATGGGCTATTAATCACCGTTTTGGGTCCCTGGAGTGATTTCCACAATTGACGAACCCAAGGGTGCATTTACGTGCCGGCCATCAACACTCGCAGTTTTGGCCGATTCTGGCCTGTTTCATGGGCTATTAATGACCGTTTTGGGTCCCCGGAGTGATTTCCACCATTGACGAACCCTAGGGTGCATTTACGTGCCGGTCATCAACACTCGCAGTTTTGGCAGATTTTGGCCTGTTTCATGGGCTATTAATCACCGTTTTGGGTCCCTGGAGTGATTTCCACAATTGACGAACCCAAGGGTGCATTTACGTGCCGGTCATCAACACTCGCAGTTTTGGCCGATTCCGGCCTGTATCATTGGCTATTAATCACCGTTTTGGGTCCCTGGAGTGATTTCCACAATTGACGAACCCAAGGGTGCATTTACGTCCCGGTCATCAACACTCGCAGTTTTGGCCGATTCCGGCCTGTATCATTGGCTATTAATCACCGTTTTGGGTCCCTGGAGTGATTTCCACAATTGACGAACCCAAGGGTGCATTTACGTGCCGGTCATCAACACTCGCAGTTTTGGCCGATTCTGGCCTGTTTCATGGGCTATTAATCACCGTTTTGGTTCCCCGGAGTGATTTCCAAAATTGACGAACCCAGGGTGCATTTACGTCCCGGTCATCAACACTCGCAGTTTTGGCCGATTCCGGCCTGTATCATTGGCTATTAATCACCGTTTTGGGTCCCTGGAGTGATTTCCACAATTGACGAACCCAAGGGTGCATTTACGTGCCGGTCATCAACACTCGCAGTTTTGGCCGATTCTGGCCTGTTTCATGGGCTATTAATCACCGTTTTGGTTCCCCGGAGTGATTTCCAAAATTGACGAACCCAGGGTGCATTTACGTCCCGGTCATCAACACTCGCAGTTTTGGCCGATTCCGGCCTGTATCATTGGCTATTAATCACCGTTTTGGGTCCATGGAGTGATTTCCACAATTGACGAACCCAAGGGTGCATTTACGTGCCGGTCATCAACACTCGCAGTTTTGGCCGATTCTGGCCTGTTTCATGGGCTATTAATCACCGTTTTGGGTCCCCGGAGTGATTTCCACCATTGAGGAACCCAGGGTGCATTTACGTGCCGGTCATCAACACTCGCAGTTTTGGCAGATTTTGGCCTGTTTCATGGGCTATTAATCACCGTTTTGGGTCCCTGGAGTGATTTCCACAATTGACGAACCCAAGGGTGCATTTACGTGCCGGTCATCAACACTCGCAGTTTTGGCCGATTCCGGCCTGTTTCATGGGCTATTAATCACCGTTTTGGGTCCCTGGAGTGATTTCCACACTTGACGAACCCAAGGGTGCATTTACGTGTCGGTCATCAACACTCGCAGTTTTGGCCGATTCTGGCCTGTTTCATGGGCTATTAATCACCGTTTTGGTTCCCCGGAGTGATTTCCAAAATTGACGAACCCAGGGTGCATTTACGTCCCGGTCATCAACACTCGCAGTTTTGGCCTATTCCGGCCTGTATCATGGGCTATTAATCACCGTTTTGGGTCCCTGGAGTGATTTCCACAATTGACGAACCCAAGGGTGCATTTACGTGCCGGTCATCAACACTCGCAGTTTTGGCCGATTCTGGCCTGTTTCATGGGCTATTAATCACCGTTTTGGGTCCCCGGAGTGATTTCCACCATTGACGAACCCTAGGGTGCATTTACGTGCCGGTCATCAACACTCGCAGTTTTGGCCGATTCCGGCCTGTATCATGGGCTATTAATCACCATTTTGGGTCCCTGGAGTGATTTCCACAATTGACGAACCCAAGGGTGCATTTACGTGCCGGTCATCAACACTCGCAGTTTTGGCCGATTCCGGCCTGTATCATTGGCTATTAATCACCGTTTTGGGTCCCTGGAGTGATTTCCACAATTGACGAACCCAAGGGTGCATTTACGTGCCGGTCATCAACACTCGCAGTTTTGGCCGATTCTGGCCTGTATCATTGGCTATTAATCACCGTTTTGGGTCCCTGGAGTGATTTCCACAATTGACGAACCCAAGGGTGCATTTACGTGCCGGTCATCAACACTCGCAGTTTTGGCCGATTCCGGCCTGTATCATTGGCTATTAATCACCGTTTTGGGTCCCTGGAGTGATTTCCACAATTGACGAACCCAAGGGTGCATTTACGTGCCGGTCATCAACACTCGCAGTTTTGGCCGATTCTGGCCTGTTTCATGGGCTATTAATCACCGTTTTGGGTCCCCGGAGTGATTTCCACCATTGAGGAACCCAGGGTGCATTTACGTGCCGGTCATCAACACTCGCAGTTTTGGCAGATTTTGGCCTGTTTCATGGGCTATTAATCACCGTTTTGGGTCCCTGGAGTGATTTCCACAATTGACGAACCCAAGGGTGCATTTACGTGCCGGTCATCAACACTCGCAGTTTTGGCCGATTCCGGCCTGTTTCATGGGCTATTAATCACCGTTTTGGGTCCCTGGAGTGATTTCCACAATTGACGAACCCAAGGGTGCATTTACGTGCCGGTCATCAACACTCGCAGTTTTGGCCGATTCTGGCCTGTTTCATGGGCTATTAATGACCGTTTTGGGTCCCTGGAGTGATTTCCACAATTGACGAACCCAAGGGTGCATTTACGTGCCGGTCATCAACACTCGCAGTTTTGGCCGATTCTGGCCTGTTTCATGGGCTATTAATGACCGTTTTGGGTCCCCGGAGTGATTTCCACAATTGACGAACCCTAGGGTGCATTTACGTGCCGGTCATCAACACTCGCAGTTTTGGCCGATTCTGGCCTGTTTCGTGGGCTATTAATCACCGTTTTGGGTCCCTGGAGTGATTTCCACAATTGACGAACCCAAGGGTGCATTTACGTGCCGGTCATCAACACTCGCAGTTTTGGCAGATTTTGGCCTGTTTCATGGGCTATTAATCACCATTTTGGGTCCCTGGAGTGATTTCCACAATTGACGAACCCAAGGGTGCATTTACGTGCCGGTCATCAACACTCGCAGTTTTGGCCGATTCTGGCCTGTTTCATGGGCTATTAATCACCGTTTTGGGTCCCTGGAGTGATTTCCACAATTGACGAACCCAAGGGTGCATTTACGTGCCGGCCATCAACACTCGCAGTTTTGGCCGATTCTGGCCTGTTTCATGGGCTATTAATGACCGTTTTGGGTCCCCGGAGTGATTTCCACCATTGACGAACCCTAGGGTGCATTTACGTGCCGGTCATCAACACTCGCAGTTTTGGCAGATTTTGGCCTGTTTCATGGGCTATTAATCACCGTTTTGGGTCCCTGGAGTGATTTCCACAATTGACGAACCCAAGGGTGCATTTACGTGCCGGTCATCAACACTCGCAGTTTTGGCCGATTCCGGCCTGTATCATTGGCTATTAATCACCGTTTTGGGTCCCTGGAGTGATTTCCACAATTGACGAACCCAAGGGTGCATTTACGTCCCGGTCATCAACACTCGCAGTTTTGGCCGATTCCGGCCTGTATCATTGGCTATTAATCACCGTTTTGGGTCCCTGGAGTGATTTCCACAATTGACGAACCCAAGGGTGCATTTACGTGCCGGTCATCAACACTCGCAGTTTTGGCCGATTCTGGCCTGTTTCATGGGCTATTAATCACCGTTTTGGTTCCCCGGAGTGATTTCCAAAATTGACGAACCCAGGGTGCATTTACGTCCCGGTCATCAACACTCGCAGTTTTGGCCGATTCCGGCCTGTATCATTGGCTATTAATCACCGTTTTGGGTCCCTGGAGTGATTTCCACAATTGACGAACCCAAGGGTGCATTTACGTGCCGGTCATCAACACTCGCAGTTTTGGCCGATTCTGGCCTGTTTCATGGGCTATTAATCACCGTTTTGGTTCCCCGGAGTGATTTCCAAAATTGACGAACCCAGGGTGCATTTACGTCCCGGTCATCAACACTCGCAGTTTTGGCCGATTCCGGCCTGTATCATTGGCTATTAATCACCGTTTTGGGTCCATGGAGTGATTTCCACAATTGACGAACCCAAGGGTGCATTTACGTGCCGGTCATCAACACTCGCAGTTTTGGCCGATTCTGGCCTGTTTCATGGGCTATTAATCACCGTTTTGGGTCCCCGGAGTGATTTCCACCATTGAGGAACCCAGGGTGCATTTACGTGCCGGTCATCAACACTCGCAGTTTTGGCAGATTTTGGCCTGTTTCATGGGCTATTAATCACCGTTTTGGGTCCCTGGAGTGATTTCCACAATTGACGAACCCAAGGGTGCATTTACGTGCCGGTCATCAACACTCGCAGTTTTGGCCGATTCCGGCCTGTTTCATGGGCTATTAATCACCGTTTTGGGTCCCTGGAGTGATTTCCACACTTGACGAACCCAAGGGTGCATTTACGTGTCGGTCATCAACACTCGCAGTTTTGGCCGATTCTGGCCTGTTTCATGGGCTATTAATCACCGTTTTGGTTCCCCGGAGTGATTTCCAAAATTGACGAACCCAGGGTGCATTTACGTCCCGGTCATCAACACTCGCAGTTTTGGCCTATTCCGGCCTGTATCATGGGCTATTAATCACCGTTTTGGGTCCCTGGAGTGATTTCCACAATTGACGAACCCAAGGGTGCATTTACGTGCCGGTCATCAACACTCGCAGTTTTGGCCGATTCTGGCCTGTTTCATGGGCTATTAATCACCGTTTTGGGTCCCCGGAGTGATTTCCACCATTGACGAACCCTAGGGTGCATTTACGTGCCGGTCATCAACACTCGCAGTTTTGGCCGATTCTGGCCTGTTTCGTGGGCTATTAATCACCGTTTTGGGTCCCTGGAGTGATTTCCACAATTGACGAACCCAAGGGTGCATTTACGTGCCGGTCATCAACACTCGCAGTTTTGGCAGATTTTGGCCTGTTTCATGGGCTATTAATGACCGTTTTGGGTCCCCGGAGTGATTTCCACCATTGACGAACCCTAGGGTGCATTTACGTGCCGGTCATCAACACTCGCAGTTTTGGCCGATTCTGGCCTGTTTCATGGGCTATTAATCACCGTTTTGGTTCCCCGGAGTGATTTCCAAAATTGACGAACCCAGGGTGCATTTACGTCCCGGTCATCAACACTCGCAGTTTTGGCCGATTCCGGCCTGTATCATTGGCTATTAATCACCGTTTTGGGTCCCTGGAGTGATTTCCACAATTGACGAACCCAAGGGTGCATTTACGTGCCGGTCATCAACACTCGCAGTTTTGGCCGATTCTGGCCTGTTTCATGGGCTATTAATCACCGTTTTGGTTCCCCGGAGTGATTTCCAAAATTGACGAACCCAGGGTGCATTTACGTCCCGGTCATCAACACTCGCAGTTTTGGCCGATTCCGGCCTGTATCATTGGCTATTAATCACCGTTTTGGGTCCCTGGAGTGATTTCCACAATTGACGAACCCAAGGGTGCATTTACGTGCCGGTCATCAACACTCGCAGTTTTGGCCGATTCTGGCCTGTTTCATGGGCTATTAATCACCGTTTTGGGTCCCCGGAGTGATTTCCACCATTGAGGAACCCAGGGTGCATTTACGTGCCGGTCATCAACACTCGCAGTTTTGGCAGATTTTGGCCTGTTTCATGGGCTATTAATCACCGTTTTGGGTCCCTGGAGTGATTTCCACAATTGACGAACCCAAGGGTGCATTTACGTGCCGGTCATCAACACTCGCAGTTTTGGCCGATTCCGGCCTGTTTCATGGGCTATTAATCACCGTTTTGGGTCCCTGGAGTGATTTCCACACTTGACGAACCCAAGGGTGCATTTACGTGCCGGTCATCAACACTCGCAGTTTTGGCCGATTCTGGCCTGTTTCATGGGCTATTAATCACCGTTTTGGTTCCCCGGAGTGATTTCCAAAATTGACGAACCCAGGGTGCATTTACGTCCCGGTCATCAACACTCGCAGTTTTGGCCTATTCCGGCCTGTATCATGGGCTATTAATCACCGTTTTGGGTCCCTGGAGTGATTTCCACAATTGACGAACCCAAGGGTGCATTTACGTGCCGGTCATCAACACTCGCAGTTTTGGCCGATTCTGGCCTGTTTCATGGGCTATTAATGACCGTTTTGGGTCCCCGGAGTGATTTCCACCATTGACGAACCCTAGGGTGCATTTACGTGCCGGTCATCAACACTCGCAGTTTTGGCCGATTCTGGCCTGTTTCGTGGGCTATTAATCACCGTTTTGGGTCCCTGGAGTGATTTCCACAATTGACGAACCCAAGGGTGCATTTACGTGCCGGTCATCAACACTCGCAGTTTTGGCAGATTTTGGCCTGTTTCATGGGCTATTAATGACCGTTTTGGGTCCCCGGAGTGATTTCCACCATTGACGAACCCTAGGGTGCATTTACGTGCCGGTCATCAACACTCGCAGTTTTGGCCGATTCTGGCCTGTTTCATGGGCTATTAATCACCGTTTTGGTTCCCCGGAGTGATTTCCAAAATTGACGAACCCAGGGTGCATTTACGTCCCGGTCATCAACACTCGCAGTTTTGGCCGATTCCGGCCTGTATCATTGGCTATTAATCACCGTTTTGGGTCCCTGGAGTGATTTCCACAATTGACGAACCCAAGGGTGCATTTACGTGCCGGTCATCAACACTCGCAGTTTTGGCCGATTCTGGCCTGTTTCATGGGCTATTAATCACCGTTTTGGTTCCCCGGAGTGATTTCCAAAATTGACGAACCCAGGGTGCATTTACGTCCCGGTCATCAACACTCGCAGTTTTGGCCGATTCCGGCCTGTATCATTGGCTATTAATCACCGTTTTGGGTCCCTGGAGTGATTTCCACAATTGACGAACCCAAGGGTGCATTTACGTGCCGGTCATCAACACTCGCAGTTTTGGCCGATTCTGGCCTGTTTCATGGGCTATTAATCACCGTTTTGGGTCCCCGGAGTGATTTCCACCATTGAGGAACCCAGGGTGCATTTACGTGCCGGTCATCAACACTCGCAGTTTTGGCAGATTTTGGCCTGTTTCATGGGCTATTAATCACCGTTTTGGGTCCCTGGAGTGATTTCCACAATTGACGAACCCAAGGGTGCATTTACGTGCCGGTCATCAACACTCGCAGTTTTGGCCGATTCCGGCCTGTTTCATGGGCTATTAATCACCGTTTTGGGTCCCTGGAGTGATTTCCACACTTGACGAACCCAAGGGTGCATTTACGTGCCGGTCATCAACACTCGCAGTTTTGGCCGATTCTGGCCTGTTTCATGGGCTATTAATCACCGTTTTGGTTCCCCGGAGTGATTTCCAAAATTGACGAACCCAGGGTGCATTTACGTCCCGGTCATCAACACTCGCAGTTTTGGCCTATTCCGGCCTGTATCATGGGCTATTAATCACCGTTTTGGGTCCCTGGAGTGATTTCCACAATTGACGAACCCAAGGGTGCATTTACGTGCCGGTCATCAACACTCGCAGTTTTGGCCGATTCTGGCCTGTTTCATGGGCTATTAATGACCGTTTTGGGTCCCCGGAGTGATTTCCACCATTGACGAACCCTAGGGTGCATTTACGTGCCGGTCATCAACACTCGCAGTTTTGGCCGATTCTGGCCTGTTTCGTGGGCTATTAATCACCGTTTTGGGTCCCTGGAGTGATTTCCACAATTGACGAACCCAAGGGTGCATTTACGTGCCGGTCATCAACACTCGCAGTTTTGGCAGATTTTGGCCTGTTTCATGGGCTATTAATCACCATTTTGGGTCCCTGGAGTGATTTCCACAATTGACGAACCCAAGGGTGCATTTACGTGCCGGTCATCAACACTCGCAGTTTTGGCCGATTCTGGCCTGTTTCATGGGCTATTAATCACCGTTTTGGGTCCCTGGAGTGATTTCCACAATTGACGAACCCAAGGGTGCATTTACGTGCCGGTCATCAACACTCGCAGTTTTGGCCGATTCTGGCCTGTTTCATGGGCTATTAATGACCGTTTTGGGTCCCCGGAGTGATTTCCACCATTGACGAACCCTAGGGTGCATTTACGTGCCGGTCATCAACACTCGCAGTTTTGGCCGATTCTGGCCTGTTTCGTGGGCTATTAATCACCGTTTTGGGTCCCTGGAGTGATTTCCACAATTGACGAACCCAAGGGTGCATTTACGTGCCGGTCATCAACACTCGCAGTTTTGGCAGATTTTGGCCTGTTTCATGGGCTATTAATCACCATTTTGGGTCCCTGGAGTGATTTCCACAATTGACGAACCCAAGGGTGCATTTACGTGCCGGTCATCAACACTCGCAGTTTTGGCCGATTCTGGCCTGTTTCATGGGCTATTAATCACCGTTTTGGGTCCCTGGAGTGATTTCCACAATTGACGAACCCAAGGGTGCATTTACGTGCCGGCCATCAACACTCGCAGTTTTGGCCGATTCTGGCCTGTTTCATGGGCTATTAATGACCGTTTTGGGTCCCCGGAGTGATTTCCACCATTGACGAACCCTAGGGTGCATTTACGTGCCGGTCATCAACACTCGCAGTTTTGGCCGATTCTGGCCTGTTTCGTGGGCTATTAATCACCGTTTTGGGTCCCCGGAGTGATTTCCAAAATTGACGAACCCCAGGGTGCATTTACGTCCCGGTCATCAACACTCGCAGTTTTGGCCGATTCCGGCCTGTATCATTGGCTATTAATCACCGTTTTGGGTCCCTGGAGTGATTTCCACAATTGACGAACCCAAGGGTGCATTTACGTGCCGGTCATCAACACTCGCAGTTTTGGCCGATTCTGGCCTGTTTCATGGGCTATTAATCACCGTTTTGGTTCCCCGGAGTGATTTCCAAAATTGACGAACCCAGGGTGCATTTACGTCCCGGTCATCAACACTCGCAGTTTTGGCCGATTCCGGCCTGTATCATTGGCTATTAATCACCGTTTTGGGTCCCTGGAGTGATTTGCACAATTGACGAACCCAAGGGTGCATTTACGTGCCGGTCATCAACACTCGCAGTTTTGGCCGATTCTGGCCTGTTTCATGGGCTATTAATCACCGTTTTGGTTCCCCGGAGTGATTTCCAAAATTGACGAACCCAGGGTGCATTTACGTCCCGGTCATCAACACTCGCAGTTTTGGCCGATTCCGGCCTGTATCATTGGCTATTATTCACCGTTTTGGGTCCCTGGAGTGATTTCCACAATTGACGAACCCAAGGGTGCATTTACGTGCCGGTCATCAACACTCGCAGTTTTGGCCGATTCTGGCCTGTTTCATGGGCTATTAATCACCGTTTTGGGTCCCCGGAGTGATTTCCACCATTGAGGAACCCAGGGTGCATTTACGTGCCGGTCATCAACACTCGCAGTTTTGGCAGATTTTGGCCTGTTTCATGGGCTATTAATCACCGTTTTGGGTCCCTGGAGTGATTTCCACAATTGACGAACCCAAGGGTGCATTTACGTGCCGGTCATCAACACTCGCAGTTTTGGCCGATTCCGGCCTGTTTCATGGGCTATTAATCACCGTTTTGGGTCCCTGGAGTGATTTCCACACTTGACGAACCCAAGGGTGCATTTACGTGCCGGTCATCAACACTCGCAGTTTTGGCCGATTCTGGCCTGTTTCATGGGCTATTAATCACCGTTTTGGGTCCCTGGAGTGATTTCCACAATTGACGAACCCAAGGGTGCATTTACGTGCCGGCCATCAACACTCGCAGTTTTGGCCGATTCTGGCCTGTTTCATGGGCTATTAATGACCGTTTTGGGTCCCCGGAGTGATTTCCACCATTGACGAACCCTAGGGTGCATTTACGTGCCGGTCATCAACACTCGCAGTTTTGGCCGATTCTGGCCTGTTTCGTGGGCTATTAATCACCGTTTTGGGTCCCTGGAGTGATTTCCACAATTGACGAACCCAAGGGTGCATTTACGTGCCGGTCATCAACACTCGCAGTTTTGGCAGATTTTGGCCTGTTTCATGGGCTATTAATCACCATTTTGGGTCCCTGGAGTGATTTCCACAATTGACGAACCCAAGGGTGCATTTACGTGCCGGTCATCAACACTCGCAGTTTTGGCCGATTCTGGCCTGTTTCATGGGCTATTAATCACCGTTTTGGGTCCCTGGAGTGATTTCCACAATTGACGAACCCAAGGGTGCATTTACGTGCCGGTCATCAACACTCGCAGTTTTGGCCGATTCTGGCCTGTTTCATGGGCTATTAATGACCGTTTTGGGTCCCCGGAGTGATTTCCACAATTGACGAACCCTAGGGTGCATTTACGTGCCGGTCATCAACACTCGCAGTTTTGGCCGATTCTGGCCTGTTTCATGGGCTATTAATCACCGTTTTGGTTCCCCGGAGTGATTTCCAAAATTGACGAACCCAGGGTGCATTTACGTCCCGGTCATCAACACTCGCAGTTTTGGCCGATTCCGGCCTGTATCATTGGCTATTAATCACCGTTTTGGGTCCCTGGAGTGATTTCCACAATTGACGAACCCAAGGGTGCATTTACGTGCCGGTCATCAACACTCGCAGTTTTGGCCGATTCTGGCCTGTTTCATGGGCTATTAATCACCGTTTTGGGTCCCCGGAGTGATTTCCACCATTGAGGAACCCAGGGTGCATTTACGTGCCGGTCATCAACACTCGCAGTTTTGGCAGATTTTGGCCTGTTTCATGGGCTATTAATCACCGTTTTGGGTCCCTGGAGTGATTTCCACAATTGACGAACCCAAGGGTGCATTTACGTGCCGGTCATCAACACTCGCAGTTTTGGCCGATTCTGGCCTGTTTCATGGGCTATTAATCACCGTTTTGGGTCCCTGGAGTGATTTCCACAATTGACGAACCCAAGGGTGCATTTACGTGCCGGTCATCAACACTCGCAGTTTTGGCCGATTCTGGCCTGTTTCATGGGCTATTAATGACCGTTTTGGGTCCCCGGAGTGATTTCCACAATTGACGAACCCTAGGGTGCATTTACGTGCCGGTCATCAACACTCGCAGTTTTGGCCGATTCTGGCCTGTTTCGTGGGCTATTAATCACCGTTTTGGGTCCCTGGAGTGATTTCCACAATTGACGAACCCAAGGGTGCATTTACGTGCCGGTCATCAACACTCGCAGTTTTGGCAGATTTTGGCCTGTTTCATGGGCTATTAATCACCATTTTGGGTCCCTGGAGTGATTTCCACAATTGACGAACCCAAGGGTGCATTTACGTGCCGGTCATCAACACTCGCAGTTTTGGCCGATTCTGGCCTGTTTCATGGGCTATTAATCACCGTTTTGGGTCCCTGGAGTGATTTCCACAATTGACGAACCCAAGGGTGCATTTACGTCCCGGTCATCAACACTCGCAGTTTTGGCCGATTCCGGCCTGTATCATTGGCTATTAATCACCGTTTTGGGTCCCTGGAGTGATTTCCACAATTGACGAACCCAAGGGTGCATTTACGTGCCGGTCATCAACACTCGCAGTTTTGGCCGATTCTGGCCTGTTTCATGGGCTATTAATCACCGTTTTGGTTCCCCGGAGTGATTTCCAAAATTGACGAACCCAGGGTGCATTTACGTCCCGGTCATCAACACTCGCAGTTTTGGCCGATTCCGGCCTGTATCATTGGCTATTAATCACCGTTTTGGGTCCCTGGAGTGATTTCCACAATTGACGAACCCAAGGGTGCATTTACGTGCCGGTCATCAACACTCGCAGTTTTGGCCGATTCTGGCCTGTTTCATGGGCTATTAATCACCGTTTTGGGTCCCCGGAGTGATTTCCACCATTGAGGAACCCAGGGTGCATTTACGTGCCGGTCATCAACACTCGCAGTTTTGGCAGATTTTGGCCTGTTTCATGGGCTATTAATCACCGTTTTGGGTCCCTGGAGTGATTTCCACAATTGACGAACCCAAGGGTGCATTTACGTGCCGGTCATCAACACTCGCAGTTTTGGCCGATTCCGGCCTGTTTCATGGGCTATTAATCACCGTTTTGGGTCCCTGGAGTGATTTCCACACTTGACGAACCCAAGGGTGCATTTACGTGCCGGTCATCAACACTCGCAGTTTTGGCCGATTCTGGCCTGTTTCATGGGCTATTAATCACCGTTTTGGGTCCCTGGAGTGATTTCCACAATTGACGAACCCAAGGGTGCATTTACGTGCCGGCCATCAACACTCGCAGTTTTGGCCGATTCTGGCCTGTTTCATGGGCTATTAATGACCGTTTTGGGTCCCCGGAGTGATTTCCACCATTGACGAACCCTAGGGTGCATTTACGTGCCGGTCATCAACACTCGCAGTTTTGGCCGATTCTGGCCTGTTTCGTGGGCTATTAATCACCGTTTTGGGTCCCTGGAGTGATTTCCACAATTGACGAACCCAAGGGTGCATTTACGTGCCGGTCATCAACACTCGCAGTTTTGGCAGATTTTGGCCTGTTTCATGGGCTATTAATCACCATTTTGGGTCCCTGGAGTGATTTCCACAATTGACGAACCCAAGGGTGCATTTACGTGCCGGTCATCAACACTCGCAGTTTTGGCCGATTCTGGCCTGTTTCATGGGCTATTAATCACCGTTTTGGGTCCCTGGAGTGATTTCCACAATTGACGAACCCAAGGGTGCATTTACGTGCCGGTCATCAACACTCGCAGTTTTGGCCGATTCTGGCCTGTTTCATGGGCTATTAATGACCGTTTTGGGTCCCCGGAGTGATTTCCACAATTGACGAACCCTAGGGTGCATTTACGTGCCGGTCATCAACACTCGCAGTTTTGGCCGATTCTGGCCTGTTTCATGGGCTATTAATCACCGTTTTGGTTCCCCGGAGTGATTTCCAAAATTGACGAACCCAGGGTGCATTTACGTCCCGGTCATCAACACTCGCAGTTTTGGCCGATTCCGGCCTGTATCATTGGCTATTAATCACCGTTTTGGGTCCCTGGAGTGATTTCCACAATTGACGAACCCAAGGGTGCATTTACGTGCCGGTCATCAACACTCGCAGTTTTGGCCGATTCTGGCCTGTTTCATGGGCTATTAATCACCGTTTTGGGTCCCCGGAGTGATTTCCACCATTGAGGAACCCAGGGTGCATTTACGTGCCGGTCATCAACACTCGCAGTTTTGGCAGATTTTGGCCTGTTTCATGGGCTATTAATCACCGTTTTGGGTCCCTGGAGTGATTTCCACAATTGACGAACCCAAGGGTGCATTTACGTGCCGGTCATCAACACTCGCAGTTTTGGCCGATTCTGGCCTGTTTCATGGGCTATTAATCACCGTTTTGGGTCCCTGGAGTGATTTCCACAATTGACGAACCCAAGGGTGCATTTACGTGCCGGTCATCAACACTCGCAGTTTTGGCCGATTCTGGCCTGTTTCATGGGCTATTAATGACCGTTTTGGGTCCCCGGAGTGATTTCCACAATTGACGAACCCTAGGGTGCATTTACGTGCCGGTCATCAACACTCGCAGTTTTGGCCGATTCTGGCCTGTTTCGTGGGCTATTAATCACCGTTTTGGGTCCCTGGAGTGATTTCCACAATTGACGAACCCAAGGGTGCATTTACGTGCCGGTCATCAACACTCGCAGTTTTGGCAGATTTTGGCCTGTTTCATGGGCTATTAATCACCATTTTGGGTCCCTGGAGTGATTTCCACAATTGACGAACCCAAGGGTGCATTTACGTGCCGGTCATCAACACTCGCAATTTTGGCCGATTCTGGCCTGTTTCATGGGCTATTAATCACCGTTTTGGGTCCCTGGAGTGATTTCCACAATTGACGAACCCAAGGGTGCATTTACGTGCCGGCCATCAACACTCGCAGTTTTGGCCGATTCTGGCCTGTTTCATGGGCTATTAATGACCGTTTTGGGTCCCCGGAGTGATTTCCACCATTGACGAACCCTAGGGTGCATTTACGTGCCGGTCATCAACACTCGCAGTTTTGGCCGATTCTGGCCTGTTTCGTGGGCTATTAATCACCGTTTTGGGTCCCCGGAGTGATTTCCAAAATTGACGAACCCCAGGGTGCATTTACGTCCCGGTCATCAACACTCGCAGTTTTGGCCGATTCCGGCCTGTATCATTGGCTATTAATCACCGTTTTGGGTCCCTGGAGTGATTTCCACAATTGACGAACCCAAGGGTGCATTTACGTGCCGGTCATCAACACTCGCAGTTTTGGCCGATTCTGGCCTGTTTCATGGGCTATTAATCACCGTTTTGGTTCCCCGGAGTGATTTCCAAAATTGACGAACCCAGGGTGCATTTACGTCCCGGTCATCAACACTCGCAGTTTTGGCCGATTCCGGCCTGTATCATTGGCTATTAATCACCGTTTTGGGTCCCTGGAGTGATTTCCACAATTGACGAACCCAAGGGTGCATTTACGTGCCGGTCATCAACACTCGCAGTTTTGGCCGATTCTGGCCTGTTTCATGGGCTATTAATCACCGTTTTGGTTCCCCGGAGTGATTTCCAAAATTGACGAACCCAGGGTGCATTTACGTCCCGGTCATCAACACTCGCAGTTTTGGCCGATTCCGGCCTGTATCATTGGCTATTAATCACCGTTTTGGGTCCCTGGAGTGATTTCCACAATTGACGAACCCAAGGGTGCATTTACGTGCCGGTCATCAACACTCGCAGTTTTGGCCGATTCTGGCCTGTTTCATGGGCTATTAATCACCGTTTTGGGTCCCCGGAGTGATTTCCACCATTGAGGAACCCAGGGTGCATTTACGTGCCGGTCATCAACACTCGCAGTTTTGGCAAATTTTGGCCTGTTTCATGGGCTATTAATCACCGTTTTGGGTCCCTGGAGTGATTTCCACAATTGACGAACCCAAGGGTGCATTTACGTGCCGGTCATCAACACTCGCAGTTTTGGCCGATTCCGGCCTGTTTCATGGGCTATTAATCACCGTTTTGGGTCCCTGGAGTGATTTCCACAATTGACGAACCCAAGGGTGCATTTACGTGCCGGTCATCAACACTCGCAGTTTTGGCCGATTCTGGCCTGTTTCATGGGCTATTAATCACCGTTTTGGGTCCCCGGAGTGATTTCCACCATTGAGGAACCCAGGGTGCATTTACGTGCCGGTCATCAACACTCGCAGTTTTGGCAGATTTTGGCCTGTTTCATGGGCTATTAATCACCGTTTTGGGTCCCTGGAGTGATTTCCACAATTGACGAACCCAAGGGTGCATTTACGTGCCGGTCATCAACACTCGCAGTTTTGGCCGATTCCGGCCTGTTTCATGGGCTATTAATCACCGTTTTGGGTCCCTGGAGTGATTTCCACAATTGACGAACCCAAGGGTGCATTTACGTGCCGGTCATCAACACTCGCAGTTTTGGCCGATTCTGGCCTGTTTCATGGGCTATTAATCACCGTTTTGGGTCCCTGGAGTGATTTCCACAATTGACGAACCCAAGGGTGCATTTACGTGCCGGCCATCAACACTCGCAGTTTTGGCCGATTCTGGCCTGTTTCATGGGCTATTAATGACCGTTTTGGGTCCCCGGAGTGATTTCCACCATTGACGAACCCTAGGGTGCATTTACGTGCCGGTCATCAACACTCGCAGTTTTGGCCGATTCTGGCCTGTTTCGTGGGCTATTAATCACCGTTTTGGGTCCCTGGAGTGATTTCCACAATTGACGAACCCAAGGGTGCATTTACGTGCCGGTCATCAACACTCGCAGTTTTGGCCGATTCTGGCCTGTTTCATGGGCTATTAATCACCGTTTTGGGTCCCCGGAGTGATTTCCACCATTGAGGAACCCAGGGTGCATTTACGTGCCGGTCATCAACACTCGCAGTTTTGGCAGATTTTGGCCTGTTTCATGGGCTATTAATCACCGTTTTGGGTCCCTGGAGTGATTTCCACAATTGACGAACCCAAGGGTGCATTTACGTGCCGGTCATCAACACTCGCAGTTTTGGCCGATTCCGGCCTGTTTCATGGGCTATTAATCACCGTTTTGGGTCCCTGGAGTGATTTCCACAATTGACGAACCCAAGGGTGCATTTACGTGCCGGTCATCAACACTCGCAGTTTTGGCCGATTCCGGCCTGTTTCATGGGCTATTAATCACCGTTTTGGGTCCCTGGAGTGATTTCCACAATTGACGAACCCAAGGGTGCATTTACGTGCCGGTCATCAACACTCGCAGTTTTGGCCGATTCTGGCCTGTTTCATGGGCTATTAATCACCGTTTTGGGTCCCTGGAGTGATTTCCACAATTGACGAACCCAAGGGTGCATTTACGTGCCGGCCATCAACACTCGCAGTTTTGGCCGATTCTGGCCTGTTTCATGGGCTATTAATGACCGTTTTGGGTCCCCGGAGTGATTTCCACCATTGACGAACCCTAGGGTGCATTTACGTGCCGGTCATCAACACTCGCAGTTTTGGCCGATTCTGGCCTGTTTCGTGGGCTATTAATCACCGTTTTGGGTCCCTGGAGTGATTTCCACAATTGACGAACCCAAGGGTGCATTTACGTGCCGGTCATCAACACTCGCAGTTTTGGCAGATTTTGGCCTGTTTCATGGGCTATTAATCACCATTTTGGGTCCCTGGAGTGATTTCCACAATTGACGAACCCAAGGGTGCATTTACGTGCCGGTCATCAACACTCGCAGTTTTGGCCGATTCTGGCCTGTTTCATGGGCTATTAATCACCGTTTTGGGTCCCTGGAGTGATTTCCACAATTGACGAACCCAAGGGTGCATTTACGTGCCGGTCATCAACACTCGCAGTTTTGGCCGATTCTGGCCTGTTTCATGGGCTATTAATGACCGTTTTGGGTCCCCGGAGTGATTTCCACCATTGACGAACCCTAGGGTGCATTTACGTGCCGGTCATCAACACTCGCAGTTTTGGCCGATTCTGGCCTGTTTCGTGGGCTATTAATCACCGTTTTGGGTCCCTGGAGTGATTTCCACAATTGACGAACCCAAGGGTGCATTTACGTGCCGGTCATCAACACTCGCAGTTTTGGCAGATTTTGGCCTGTTTCATGGGCTATTAATCACCATTTTGGGTCCCTGGAGTGATTTCCACAATTGACGAACCCAAGGGTGCATTTACGTGCCGGTCATCAACACTCGCAGTTTTGGCCGATTCTGGCCTGTTTCATGGGCTATTAATCACCGTTTTGGGTCCCTGGAGTGATTTCCACAATTGACGAACCCAAGGGTGCATTTACGTGCCGGCCATCAACACTCGCAGTTTTGGCCGATTCTGGCCTGTTTCATGGGCTATTAATGACCGTTTTGGGTCCCCGGAGTGATTTCCACCATTGACGAACCCTAGGGTGCATTTACGTGCCGGTCATCAACACTCGCAGTTTTGGCCGATTCTGGCCTGTTTCGTGGGCTATTAATCACCGTTTTGGGTCCCCGGAGTGATTTCCAAAATTGACGAACCCCAGGGTGCATTTACGTCCCGGTCATCAACACTCGCAGTTTTGGCCGATTCCGGCCTGTATCATTGGCTATTAATCACCGTTTTGGGTCCCTGGAGTGATTTCCACAATTGACGAACCCAAGGTTGCATTTACGTGCCGGTCATCAACACTCGCAGTTTTGGCCGATTCTGGCCTGTTTCATGGGCTATTAATCACCGTTTTGGTTCCCCGGAGTGATTTCCAAAATTGACGAACCCAGGGTGCATTTACGTCCCGGTCATCAACACTCGCAGTTTTGGCCGATTCCGGCCTGTATCATTGGCTATTAATCACCGTTTTGGGTCCCTGGAGTGATTTCCACAATTGACGAACCCAAGGGTGCATTTACGTGCCGGTCATCAACACTCGCAGTTTTGGCCGATTCTGGCCTGTTTCATGGGCTATTAATCACCGTTTTGGTTCCCCGGAGTGATTTCCAAAATTGACGAACCCAGGGTGCATTTACGTCCCGGTCATCAACACTCGCAGTTTTGGCCGATTCCGGCCTGTATCATTGGCTATTAATCACCGTTTTGGGTCCCTGGAGTGATTTCCACAATTGACGAACCCAAGGGTGCATTTACGTGCCGGTCATCAACACTCGCAGTTTTGGCCGATTCTGGCCTGTTTCATGGGCTATTAATCACCGTTTTGGGTCCCCGGAGTGATTTCCACCATTGAGGAACCCAGGGTGCATTTACGTGCCGGTCATCAACACTCGCAGTTTTGGCAGATTTTGGCCTGTTTCATGGGCTATTAATCACCGTTTTGGGTCCCTGGAGTGATTTCCACAATTGACGAACCCAAGGGTGCATTTACGTGCCGGTCATCAACACTCGCAGTTTTGGCCGATTCTGGCCTGTTTCGTGGGCTATTAATCACCGTTTTGGGTCCCTGGAGTGATTTCCACAATTGACGAACCCAAGGGTGCATTTACGTGCCGGTCATCAACACTCGCAGTTTTGGCAGATTTTGGCCTGTTTCATGGGCTATTAATCACCATTTTGGGTCCCTGGAGTGATTTCCACAATTGACGAACCCAAGGGTGCATTTACGTGCCGGTCATCAACACTCGCAGTTTTGGCCGATTCTGGCCTGTTTCATGGGCTATTAATCACCGTTTTGGGTCCCTGGAGTGATTTCCACAATTGACGAACCCAAGGGTGCATTTACGTGCCGGTCATCAACACTCGCAGTTTTGGCAGATTTTGGCCTGTTTCATGGGCTATTAATCACCATTTTGGGTCCCTGGAGTGATTTCCACAATTGACGAACCCAAGGGTGCATTTACGTGCCGGTCATCAACACTCGCAGTTTTGGCCGATTCTGGCCTGTTTCATGGGCTATTAATCACCGTTTTGGGTCCCTGGAGTGATTTCCACAATTGACGAACCCAAGGGTGCATTTACGTGCCGGTCATCAACACTCGCAGTTTTGGCCGATTCTGGCCTGTTTCATGGGCTATTAATGACCGTTTTGGGTCCCCGGAGTGATTTCCACCATTGACGAACCCTAGGGTGCATTTACGTGCCGGTCATCAACACTCGCAGTTTTGGCCGATTCTGGCCTGTTTCGTGGGCTATTAATCACCGTTTTGGGTCCCTGGAGTGATTTCCACAATTGACGAACCCAAGGGTGCATTTACGTGCCGGTCATCAACACTCGCAGTTTTGGCAGATTTTGGCCTGTTTCATGGGCTATTAATCACCATTTTGGGTCCCTGGAGTGATTTCCACAATTGACGAACCCAAGGGTGCATTTACGTGCCGGTCATCAACACTCGCAGTTTTGGCCGATTCTGGCCTGTTTCATGGGCTATTAATCACCGTTTTGGGTCCCTGGAGTGATTTCCACAATTGACGAACCCAAGGGTGCATTTACGTGCCGGTCATCAACACTCGCAGTTTTGGCCGATTCCGGCCTGTTTCATGGGCTATTAATCACCGTTTTGGGTCCCTGGAGTGATTTCCACAATTGACGAACCCAAGGGTGCATTTACGTGCCGGTCATCAACACTCGCAGTTTTGGCCGATTCCGGCCTGTTTCATGGGCTATTAATCACCGTTTTGGGTCCCTGGAGTGATTTCCACAATTGACGAACCCAAGGGTGCATTTACGTGCCGGTCATCAACACTCGCAGTTTTGGCCGATTCTGGCCTGTTTCATGGGCTATTAATCACCGTTTTGGTTCCCCGGAGTGATTTCCAAAATTGACGAACCCAGGGTGCATTTACGTCCCGGTCATCAACACTCGCAGTTTTGGCCGATTCCGGCCTGTATCATTGGCTATTAATCACCGTTTTGGGTCCCTGGAGTGATTTCCACAATTGACGAACCCAAGGGTGCATTTACGTGCCGGTCATCAACACTCGCAGTTTTGGCCGATTCTGGCCTGTTTCATGGGCTATTAATCACCGTTTTGGGTCCCCGGAGTGATTTCCACCATTGAGGAACCCAGGGTGCATTTACGTGCCGGTCATCAACACTCGCAGTTTTGGCAGATTTTGGCCTGTTTCATGGGCTATTAATCACCGTTTTGGGTCCCTGGAGTGATTTCCACAATTGACGAACCCAAGGGTGCATTTACGTGCCGGTCATCAACACTCGCAGTTTTGGCCGATTCCGGCCTGTTTCATGGGCTATTAATCACCGTTTTGGGTCCCTGGAGTGATTTCCACACTTGACGAACCCAAGGGTGCATTTACGTGCCGGTCATCAACACTCGCAGTTTTGGCCTATTCCGGCCTGTATCATGGGCTATTAATCACCGTTTTGGGTCCCTGGAGTGATTTCCACAATTGACGAACCCAAGGGTGCATTTACGTGCCGGTCATCAACACTCGCAGTTTTGGCCGATTCTGGCCTGTTTCATGGGCTATTAATCACCGTTTTGGGTCCCCGGAGTGATTTCCACCATTGAGGAACCCAGGGTGCATTTACGTGCCGGTCATCAACACTCGCAGTTTTGGCCGATTCTGGCCTGTTTCATGGGCTATTAATCACCGTTTTGGTTCCCCGGAGTGATTTCCAAAATTGACGAACCCAGGGTGCATTTACGTCCCGGTCATCAACACTCGCAGTTTTGGCCTATTCCGGCCTGTATCATGGGCTATTAATCACCGTTTTGGGTCCCTGGAGTGATTTCCACAATTGACGAACCCAAGGGTGCATTTACGTGCCGGTCATCAACACTCGCAGTTTTGGCCGATTCTGGCCTGTTTCATGGGCTATTAATCACCGTTTTGGGTCCCCGGAGTGATTTCCACCATTGAGGAACCCAGGGTGCATTTACGTGCCGGTCATCAACACTCGCAGTTTTGGCAGATTTTGGCCTGTTTCATGGGCTATTAATCACCGTTTTGGGTCCCTGGAGTGATTTCCACAATTGACGAACCCAAGGGTGCATTTACGTGCCGGTCATCAACACTCGCAGTTTTGGCCGATTCCGGCCTGTTTCATGGGCTATTAATCACCGTTTTGGGTCCCTGGAGTGATTTCCACAATTGACGAACCCAAGGGTGCATTTACGTGCCGGTCATCAACACTCGCAGTTTTGGCCGATTCTGGCCTGTTTCATGGGCTATTAATCACCGTTTTGGGTCCCTGGAGTGATTTCCACAATTGACGAACCCAAGGGTGCATTTACGTGCCGGCCATCAACACTCGCAGTTTTGGCCGATTCTGGCCTGTTTCATGGGCTATTAATGACCGTTTTGGGTCCCCGGAGTGATTTCCACCATTGACGAACCCTAGGGTGCATTTACGTGCCGGTCATCAACACTCGCAGTTTTGGCCGATTCTGGCCTGTTTCGTGGGCTATTAATCACCGTTTTGGGTCCCTGGAGTGATTTCCACAATTGACGAACCCAAGGGTGCATTTACGTGCCGGTCATCAACACTCGCAGTTTTGGCCGATTCTGGCCTGTTTCATGGGCTATTAATCACCGTTTTGGTTCCCCGGAGTGATTTCCAAAATTGACGAACCCAGGGTGCATTTACGTCCCGGTCATCAACACTCGCAGTTTTGGCCGATTCCGGCCTGTATCATTGGCTATTAATCACCGTTTTGGGTCCCTGGAGTGATTTCCACAATTGACGAACCCAAGGGTGCATTTACGTGCCGGTCATCAACACTCGCAGTTTTGGCCGATTCTGGCCTGTTTCATGGGCTATTAATCACCGTTTTGGTTCCCCGGAGTGATTTCCAAAATTGACGAACCCAGGGTGCATTTACGTCCCGGTCATCAACACTCGCAGTTTTGGCCGATTCCGGCCTGTATCATTGGCTATTAATCACCGTTTTGGGTCCCTGGAGTGATTTCCACAATTGACGAACCCAAGGGTGCATTTACGTGCCGGTCATCAACACTCGCAGTTTTGGCCGATTCTGGCCTGTTTCATGGGCTATTAATCACCGTTTTGGTTCCCCGGAGTGATTTCCAAAATTGACGAACCCAGGGTGCATTTACGTCCCGGTCATCAACACTCGCAGTTTTGGCCGATTCCGGCCTGTATCATTGGCTATTAATCACCGTTTTGGGTCCCTGGAGTGATTTCCACAATTGACGAACCCAAGGGTGCATTTACGTGCCGGTCATCAACACTCGCAGTTTTGGCCGATTCTGGCCTGTTTCATGGGCTATTAATCACCGTTTTGGGTCCCTGGAGTGATTTCCACAATTGACGAACCCAAGGGTGCATTTACGTGCCGGTCATCAACACTCGCAGTTTTGGCCGATTCTGGCCTGTTTCGTGGGCTATTAATCACCGTTTTGGGTCCCTGGAGTGATTTCCACAATTGACGAACCCAACGGTGCATTTACGTGCCGGTCATCAACACTCGCAGTTTTGGCCGATTCTGGCCTGTTTCATGGGCTATTAATCACCGTTTTGGTTCCCCGGAGTGATTTCCAAAATTGACGAACCCAGGGTGCATTTACGTCCCGGTCATCAACACTCGCAGTTTTGGCCGATTCCGGCCTGTATCATTGGCTATTAATCACCGTTTTGGGTCCCTGGAGTGATTTCCACAATTGACGAACCCAAGGGTGCATTTACGTGCCGGTCATCAACACTCGCAGTTTTGGCCGATTCTGGCCTGTTTCATGGGCTATTAATCACCGTTTTGGTTCCCCGGAGTGATTTCCAAAATTGACGAACCCAGGGTGCATTTACGTCCCGGTCATCAACACTCGCAGTTTTGGCCGATTCCGGCCTGTATCATTGGCTATTAATCACCGTTTTGGGTCCCTGGAGTGATTTCCACAATTGACGAACCCAAGGGTGCATTTACGTGCCGGTCATCAACACTCGCAGTTTTGGCCGATTCTGGCCTGTTTCATGGGCTATTAATCACCGTTTTGGGTCCCCGGAGTGATTTCCACCATTGAGGAACCCAGGGTGCATTTACGTGCCGGTCATCAACACTCGCAGTTTTGGCAGATTTTGGCCTGTTTCATGGGCTATTAATCACCGTTTTGGGTCCCTGGAGTGATTTCCACAATTGACGAACCCAAGGGTGCATTTACGTGCCGGTCATCAACACTCGCAGTTTTGGCCGATTCCGGCCTGTTTCATGGGCTATTAATCACCGTTTTGGGTCCCTGGAGTGATTTCCACAATTGACGAACCCAAGGGTGCATTTACGTGCCGGTCATCAACACTCGCAGTTTTGGCCGATTCCGGCCTGTTTCATGGGCTATTAATCACCGTTTTGGGTCCCTGGAGTGATTTCCACAATTGACGAACCCAAGGGTGCATTTACGTGCCGGTCATCAACACTCGCAGTTTTGGCCGATTCTGGCCTGTTTCATGGGCTATTAATCACCGTTTTGGGTCCCTGGAGTGATTTCCACAATTGACGAACCCAAGGGTGCATTTACGTGCCGGCCATCAACACTCGCAGTTTTGGCCGATTCTGGCCTGTTTCATGGGCTATTAATGACCGTTTTGGGTCCCCGGAGTGATTTCCACCATTGACGAACCCTAGGGTGCATTTACGTGCCGGTCATCAACACTCGCAGTTTTGGCCGATTCTGGCCTGTTTCGTGGGCTATTAATCACCGTTTTGGGTCCCTGGAGTGATTTCCACAATTGACGAACCCAAGGGTGCATTTACGTGCCGGTCATCAACACTCGCAGTTTTGGCAGATTTTGGCCTGTTTCATGGGCTATTAATCACCATTTTGGGTCCCTGGAGTGATTTCCACAATTGACGAACCCAAGGGTGCATTTACGTGCCGGTCATCAACACTCGCAGTTTTGGCCGATTCTGGCCTGTTTCATGGGCTATTAATCACCGTTTTGGGTCCCTGGAGTGATTTCCACAATTGACGAACCCAAGGGTGCATTTACGTGCCGGTCATCAACACTCGCAGTTTTGGCCGATTCTGGCCTGTTTCATGGGCTATTAATGACCGTTTTGGGTCCCCGGAGTGATTTCCACCATTGACGAACCCTAGGGTGCATTTACGTGCCGGTCATCAACACTCGCAGTTTTGGCCGATTCTGGCCTGTTTCGTGGGCTATTAATCACCGTTTTGGGTCCCTGGAGTGATTTCCACAATTGACGAACCCAAGGGTGCATTTACGTGCCGGTCATCAACACTCGCAGTTTTGGCAGATTTTGGCCTGTTTCATGGGCTATTAATCACCATTTTGGGTCCCTGGAGTGATTTCCACAATTGACGAACCCAAGGGTGCATTTACGTGCCGGTCATCAACACTCGCAGTTTTGGCCGATTCTGGCCTGTTTCATGGGCTATTAATCACCGTTTTGGGTCCCTGGAGTGATTTCCACAATTGACGAACCCAAGGGTGCATTTACGTGCCGGCCATCAACACTCGCAGTTTTGGCCGATTCCGGCCTGTTTCATGGGCTATTAATGACCGTTTTGGGTCCCCGGAGTGATTTCCACCATTGACGAACCCTAGGGTGCATTTACGTGCCGGTCATCAACACTCGCAGTTTTGGCCGATTCTGGCCTGTTTCGTGGGCTATTAATCACCGTTTTGGGTCCCCGGAGTGATTTCCAAAATTGACGAACCCCAGGGTGCATTTACGTCCCGGTCATCAACACTCGCAGTTTTGGCCGATTCCGGCCTGTATCATTGGCTATTAATCACCGTTTTGGGTCCCTGGAGTGATTTCCACAATTGACGAACCCAAGGTTGCATTTACGTGCCGGTCATCAACACTCGCAGTTTTGGCCGATTCTGGCCTGTTTCATGGGCTATTAATCACCGTTTTGGTTCCCCGGAGTGATTTCCAAAATTGACGAACCCAGGGTGCATTTACGTCCCGGTCATCAACACTCGCAGTTTTGGCCGATTCCGGCCTGTATCATTGGCTATTAATCACCGTTTTGGGTCCCTGGAGTGATTTCCACAATTGACGAACCCAAGGGTGCATTTACGTGCCGGTCATCAACACTCGCAGTTTTGGCCGATTCTGGCCTGTTTCATGGGCTATTAATCACCGTTTTGGTTCCCCGGAGTGATTTCCAAAATTGACGAACCCAGGGTGCATTTACGTCCCGGTCATCAACACTCGCAGTTTTGGCCGATTCCGGCCTGTATCATTGGCTATTAATCACCGTTTTGGGTCCCTGGAGTGATTTCCACAATTGACGAACCCAAGGGTGCATTTACGTGCCGGTCATCAACACTCGCAGTTTTGGCCGATTCTGGCCTGTTTCATGGGCTATTAATCACCGTTTTGGGTCCCCGGAGTGATTTCCACCATTGAGGAACCCAGGGTGCATTTACGTGCCGGTCATCAACACTCGCAGTTTTGGCAGATTTTGGCCTGTTTCATGGGCTATTAATCACCGTTTTGGGTCCCTGGAGTGATTTCCACAATTGACGAACCCAAGGGTGCATTTACGTGCCGGTCATCAACACTCGCAGTTTTGGCCGATTCCGGCCTGTTTCATGGGCTATTAATCACCGTTTTGGGTCCCTGGAGTGATTTCCACACTTGACGAACCCAAGGGTGCATTTACGTGCCGGTCATCAACACTCGCAGTTTTGGCCTATTCCGGCCTGTATCATGGGCTATTAATCACCGTTTTGGGTCCCCGGAGTGATTTCCACAATTGACGAACCCAAGGGTGCATTTACGTGCCGGTCATCAACACTCGCAGTTTTGGCCGATTCTGGCCTGTTTCATGGGCTATTAATCACCGTTTTGGGTCCCCGGAGTGATTTCCACCATTGAGGAACCCAGGGTGCATTTACGTGCCGGTCATCAACACTCGCAGTTTTGGCCGATTCTGGCCTGTTTCATGGGCTATTAATCACCGTTTTGGTTCCCCGGAGTGATTTCCAAAATTGACGAACCCAGGGTGCATTTACGTCCCGGTCATCAACACTCGCAGTTTTGGCCTATTCCGGCCTGTATCATGGGCTATTAATCACCGTTTTGGGTCCCTGGAGTGATTTCCACAATTGACGAACCCAAGGGTGCATTTACGTGCCGGTCATCAACACTCGCAGTTTTGGCCGATTCTGGCCTGTTTCATGGGCTATTAATCACCGTTTTGGGTCCCCGGAGTGATTTCCACCATTGAGGAACCCAGGGTGCATTTACGTGCCGGTCATCAACACTCGCAGTTTTGGCAGATTTTGGCCTGTTTCATGGGCTATTAATCACCGTTTTGGGTCCCTGGAGTGATTTCCACAATTGACGAACCCAAGGGTGCATTTACGTGCCGGTCATCAACACTCGCAGTTTTGGCCGATTCCGGCCTGTTTCATGGGCTATTAATCACCGTTTTGGGTCCCTGGAGTGATTTCCACAATTGACGAACCCAAGGGTGCATTTACGTGCCGGTCATCAACACTCGCAGTTTTGGCCGATTCTGGCCTGTTTCATGGGCTATTAATCACCGTTTTGGGTCCCTGGAGTGATTTCCACAATTGACGAACCCAAGGGTGCATTTACGTGCCGGCCATCAACACTCGCAGTTTTGGCCGATTCTGGCCTGTTTCATGGGCTATTAATGACCGTTTTGGGTCCCCGGAGTGATTTCCACCATTGACGAACCCTAGGGTGCATTTACGTGCCGGTCATCAACACTCGCAGTTTTGGCCGATTCTGGCCTGTTTCGTGGGCTATTAATCACCGTTTTGGGTCCCTGGAGTGATTTCCACAATTGACGAACCCAAGGGTGCATTTACGTGCCGGTCATCAACACTCGCAGTTTTGGCCGATTCTGGCCTGTTTCATGGGCTATTAATCACCGTTTTGGTTCCCCGGAGTGATTTCCAAAATTGACGAACCCAGGGTGCATTTACGTCCCGGTCATCAACACTCGCAGTTTTGGCCGATTCCGGCCTGTATCATTGGCTATTAATCACCGTTTTGGGTCCCTGGAGTGATTTCCACAATTGACGAACCCAAGGGTGCATTTACGTGCCGGTCATCAACACTCGCAGTTTTGGCCGATTCTGGCCTGTTTCATGGGCTATTAATCACCGTTTTGGTTCCCCGGAGTGATTTCCAAAATTGACGAACCCAGGGTGCATTTACGTCCCGGTCATCAACACTCGCAGTTTTGGCCGATTCCGGCCTGTATCATTGGCTATTAATCACCGTTTTGGGTCCCTGGAGTGATTTCCACAATTGACGAACCCAAGGGTGCATTTACGTGCCGGTCATCAACACTCGCAGTTTTGGCCGATTCTGGCCTGTTTCATGGGCTATTAATCACCGTTTTGGTTCCCCGGAGTGATTTCCAAAATTGACGAACCCAGGGTGCATTTACGTCCCGGTCATCAACACTCGCAGTTTTGGCCGATTCCGGCCTGTATCATTGGCTATTAATCACCGTTTTGGGTCCCTGGAGTGATTTCCACAATTGACGAACCCAAGGGTGCATTTACGTGCCGGTCATCAACACTCGCAGTTTTGGCCGATTCTGGCCTGTTTCATGGGCTATTAATCACCGTTTTGGGTCCCTGGAGTGATTTCCACAATTGACGAACCCAAGGGTGCATTTACGTGCCGGTCATCAACACTCGCAGTTTTGGCCGATTCTGGCCTGTTTCATGGGCTATTAATGACCGTTTTGGGTCCCCGGAGTGATTTCCACAATTGACGAACCCTAGGGTGCATTTACGTGCCGGTCATCAACACTCGCAGTTTTGGCCGATTCTGGCCTGTTTCGTGGGCTATTAATCACCGTTTTGGGTCCCTGGAGTGATTTCCACAATTGACGAACCCAAGGGTGCATTTACGTGCTGGTCATCAACACTCGCAGTTTTGGCAGATTTTGGCCTGTTTCATGGGCTATTAATCACCATTTTGGGTCCCTGGAGTGATTTCCACAATTGACGAACCCAAGGGTGCATTTACGTGCCGATCATCAACACTCGCAGTTTTGGCCGATTCTGGCCTGTTTCATGGGCTATTAATCACCGTTTTGGGTCCCTGGAGTGATTTCCACAATTGACGAACCCAAGGGTGCATTTACGTGCCGGCCATCAACACTCGCAGTTTTGGCCGATTCTGGCCTGTTTCATGGGCTATTAATGACCGTTTTGGGTCCCCGGAGTGATTTCCACCATTGACGAACCCTAGGGTGCATTTACGTGCCGGTCATCAACACTCGCAGTTTTGGCCGATTCTGGCCTGTTTCGTGGGCTATTAATCACCGTTTTGGGTCCCCGGAGTGATTTCCAAAATTGACGAACCCCAGGGTGCATTTACGTCCCGGTCATCAACACTCGCAGTTTTGGCCGATTCCGGCCTGTATCATTGGCTATTAATCACCGTTTTGGGTCCCTGGAGTGATTTCCACAATTGACGAACCCAAGGGTGCATTTACGTGCCGGTCATCATCACTCGCAGTTTTGGCCGATTCTGGCCTGTTTCATGGGCTATTAATCACCGTTTTGGTTCCCCGGAGTGATTTCCAAAATTGACGAACCCAGGGTGCATTTACGTCCCGGTCATCAACACTCGCAGTTTTGGCCGATTCCGGCCTGTATCATTGGCTATTAATCACCGTTTTGGGTCCCTGGAGTGATTTCCACAATTGACGAACCCAAGGGTGCATTTACGTGCCGGTCATCAACACTCGCAGTTTTGGCCGATTCTGGCCTGTTTCATGGGCTATTAATCACCGTTTTGGGTCCCCGGAGTGATTTCCACCATTGAGGAACCCAGGGTGCATTTACGTGCCGGTCATCAACACTCGCAGTTTTGGCAGATTTTGGCCTGTTTCATGGGCTATTAATCACCGTTTTGGGTCCCTGGAGTGATTTCCACAATTGACGAACCCAAGGGTGCATTTACGTGCCGGTCATCAACACTCGCAGTTTTGGCCGATTCCGGCCTGTTTCATGGGCTATTAATCACCGTTTTGGGTCCCTGGAGTGATTTCCACACTTGACGAACCCAAGGGTGCATTTACGTGCCGGTCATCAACACTCGCAGTTTTGGCCGATTCTGGCCTGTTTCATGGGCTATTAATCACCGTTTTGGTTCCCCGGAGTGATTTCCAAAATTGACGAACCCAGGGTGCATTTACGTCCCGGTCATCAACACTCGCAGTTTTGGCCTATTCCGGCCTGTATCATGGGCTATTAATCACCGTTTTGGGTCCCTGGAGTGATTTCCACAATTGACGAACCCAAGGGTGCATTTACGTGCCGGTCATCAACACTCGCAGTTTTGGCCGATTCTGGCCTGTTTCATGGGCTATTAATCACCGTTTTGGGTCCCCGGAGTGATTTCCACCATTGAGGAACCCAGGGTGCATTTACGTGCCGGTCATCAACACTCGCAGTTTTGGCCGATTCTGGCCTGTTTCATGGGCTATTAATCACCGTTTTGGGTCCCTGGAGTGATTTCCACAATTGACGAACCCAAGGGTGCATTTACGTGCCGGTCATCAACACTCGCAGTTTTGGCCGATTCCGGCCTGTTTCATGGGCTATTAATCACCGTTTTGGGTCCCTGGAGTGATTTCCACAATTGACGAACCCAAGGGTGCATTTACGTGCCGGTCATCAACACTCGCAGTTTTGGCCGATTCTGGCCTGTTTCATGGGCTATTAATCACCGTTTTGGTTCCCCGGAGTGATTTCCAAAATTGACGAACCCAGGGTGCATTTACGTCCCGGTCATCAACACTCGCAGTTTTGGCCGATTCCGGCCTGTATCATTGGCTATTAATCACCGTTTTGGGTCCCTGGAGTGATTTCCACAATTGACGAACCCAAGGGTGCATTTACGTGCCGGTCATCAACACTCGCAGTTTTGGCCGATTCTGGCCTGTTTCATGGGCTATTAATCACCGTTTTGGGTCCCCGGAGTGATTTCCACCATTGAGGAACCCAGGGTGCATTTACGTGCCGGTCATCAACACTCGCAGTTTTGGCAGATTTTGGCCTGTTTCATGGGCTATTAATCACCGTTTTGGGTCCCTGGAGTGATTTCCACAATTGACGAACCCAAGGGTGCATTTACGTGCCGGTCATCAACACTCGCAGTTTTGGCCGATTCCGGCCTGTTTCATGGGCTATTAATCACCGTTTTGGGTCCCTGGAGTGATTTCCACAATTGACGAACCCAAGGGTGCATTTACGTGCCGGTCATCAACACTCGCAGTTTTGGCCGATTCTGGCCTGTTTCATGGGCTATTAATCACCGTTTTGGGTCCCTGGAGTGATTTCCACAATTGACGAACCCAAGGGTGCATTTACGTGCCGGCCATCAACACTCGCAGTTTTGGCCGATTCTGGCCTGTTTCATGGGCTATTAATGACCGTTTTGGGTCCCCGGAGTGATTTCCACCATTGACGAACCCTAGGGTGCATTTACGTGCCGGTCATCAACACTCGCAGTTTTGGCCGATTCTGGCCTGTTTCGTGGGCTATTAATCACCGTTTTGGGTCCCTGGAGTGATTTCCACAATTGACGAACCCAAGGGTGCATTTACGTGCCGGTCATCAACACTCGCAGTTTTGGCAGATTTTGGCCTGTTTCATGGGCTATTAATCACCATTTTGGGTCCCTGGAGTGATTTCCACAATTGACGAACCCAAGGGTGCATTTACGTGCCGGTCATCAACACTCGCAGTTTTGGCCGATTCTGGCCTGTTTCATGGGCTATTAATCACCGTTTTGGGTCCCTGGAGTGATTTCCACAATTGACGAACCCAAGGGTGCATTTACGTGCCGGTCATCAACACTCGCAGTTTTGGCCGATTCTGGCCTGTTTCATGGGCTATTAATGACCGTTTTGGGTCCCCGGAGTGATTTCCACAATTGACGAACCCTAGGGTGCATTTACGTGCCGGTCATCAACACTCGCAGTTTTGGCCGATTCTGGCCTGTTTCATGGGCTATTAATCACCGTTTTGGTTCCCCGGAGTGATTTCCAAAATTGACGAACCCAGGGTGCATTTACGTCCCGGTCATCAACACTCGCAGTTTTGGCCGATTCCGGCCTGTATCATTGGCTATTAATCACCGTTTTGGGTCCCTGGAGTGATTTCCACAATTGACGAACCCAAGGGTGCATTTACGTGCCGGTCATCAACACTCGCAGTTTTGGCCGATTCTGGCCTGTTTCATGGGCTATTAATCACCGTTTTGGGTCCCCGGAGTGATTTCCACCATTGAGGAACCCAGGGTGCATTTACGTGCCGGTCATCAACACTCGCAGTTTTGGCCGATTCTGGCCTGTTTCATGGGCTATTAATCACCGTTTTGGGTCCCTGGAGTGATTTCCACAATTGACGAACCCAAGGGTGCATTTACGTGCCGGTCATCAACACTCGCAGTTTTGGCCGATTCTGGCCTGTTTCATGGGCTATTAATGACCGTTTTGGGTCCCCGGAGTGATTTCCACAATTGACGAACCCTAGGGTGCATTTACGTGCCGGTCATCAACACTCGCAGTTTTGGCCGATTCTGGCCTGTTTCGTGGGCTATTAATCACCGTTTTGGGTCCCTGGAGTGATTTCCACAATTGACGAACCCAAGGGTGCATTTACGTGCCGGTCATCAACACTCGCAGTTTTGGCAGATTTTGGCCTGTTTCATGGGCTATTAATCACCATTTTGGGTCCCTGGAGTGATTTCCACAATTGACGAACCCAAGGGTGCATTTACGTGCCGGTCATCAACACTCGCAGTTTTGGCCGATTCTGGCCTGTTTCATGGGCTATTAATCACCGTTTTGGGTCCCTGGAGTGATTTCCACAATTGACGAACCCAAGGGTGCATTTACGTGCCGGCCATCAACACTCGCAGTTTTGGCCGATTCTGGCCTGTTTCATGGGCTATTAATGACCGTTTTGGGTCCCCGGAGTGATTTCCACCATTGACGAACCCTAGGGTGCATTTACGTGCCGGTCATCAACACTCGCAGTTTTGGCCGATTCTGGCCTGTTTCGTGGGCTATTAATCACCGTTTTGGGTCCCCGGAGTGATTTCCAAAATTGACGAACCCCAGGGTGCATTTACGTCCCGGTCATCAACACTCGCAGTTTTGGCCGATTCCGGCCTGTATCATTGGCTATTAATCACCGTTTTGGGTCCCTGGAGTGATTTCCACAATTGACGAACCCAAGGGTGCATTTACGTGCCGGTCATCAACACTCGCAGTTTTGGCCGATTCTGGCCTGTTTCATGGGCTATTAATCACCGTTTTGGTTCCCCGGAGTGATTTCCAAAATTGACGAACCCAGGGTGCATTTACGTCCCGGTCATCAACACTCGCAGTTTTGGCCGATTCCGGCCTGTATCATTGGCTATTAATCACCGTTTTGGGTCCCTGGAGTGATTTCCACAATTGACGAACCCAAGGGTGCATTTACGTGCCGGTCATCAACACTCGCAGTTTTGGCCGATTCTGGCCTGTTTCATGGGCTATTAATCACCGTTTTGGTTCCCCGGAGTGATTTCCAAAATTGACGAACCCAGGGTGCATTTACGTCCCGGTCATCAACACTCGCAGTTTTGGCCGATTCCGGCCTGTATCATTGGCTATTAATCACCGTTTTGGGTCCCTGGAGTGATTTCCACAATTGACGAACCCAAGGGTGCATTTACGTGCCGGTCATCAACACTCGCAGTTTTGGCCGATTCTGGCCTGTTTCATGGGCTATTAATCACCGTTTTGGGTCCCCGGAGTGATTTCCACCATTGAGGAACCCAGGGTGCATTTACGTGCCGGTCATCAACACTCGCAGTTTTGGCCGATTCCGGCCTGTTTCATGGGCTATTAATCACCGTTTTGGGTCCCTGGAGTGATTTCCACAATTGACGAACCCAAGGGTGCATTTACGTGCCGGTCATCAACACTCGCAGTTTTGGCCGATTCTGGCCTGTTTCATGGGCTATTAATCACCGTTTTGGGTCCCCGGAGTGATTTCCACCATTGAGGAACCCAGGGTGCATTTACGTGCCGGTCATCAACACTCGCAGTTTTGGCAGATTTTGGCCTGTTTCATGGGCTATTAATCACCGTTTTGGGTCCCTGGAGTGATTTCCACAATTGACGAACCCAAGGGTGCATTTACGTGCCGGTCATCAACACTCGCAGTTTTGGCCGATTCCGGCCTGTTTCATGGGCTATTAATCACCGTTTTGGGTCCCTGGAGTGATTTCCACAATTGACGAACCCAAGGGTGCATTTACGTGCCGGTCATCAACACTCGCAGTTTTGGCCGATTCTGGCCTGTTTCATGGGCTATTAATCACCGTTTTGGGTCCCCGGAGTGATTTCCACCATTGAGGAACCCAGGGTGCATTTACGTGCCGGTCATCAACACTCGCAGTTTTGGCAGATTTTGGCCTGTTTCATGGGCTATTAATCACCGTTTTGGGTCCCTGGAGTGATTTCCACAATTGACGAACCCAAGGGTGCATTTACGTGCCGGTCATCAACACTCGCAGTTTTGGCCGATTCCGGCCTGTTTCATGGGCTATTAATCACCGTTTTGGGTCCCTGGAGTGATTTCCACAATTGACGAACCCAAGGGTGCATTTACGTGCCGGTCATCAACACTCGCAGTTTTGGCCGATTCTGGCCTGTTTCATGGGCTATTAATCACCGTTTTGGGTCCCTGGAGTGATTTCCACAATTGACGAACCCAAGGGTGCATTTACGTGCCGGCCATCAACACTCGCAGTTTTGGCCGATTCTGGCCTGTTTCATGGGCTATTAATGACCGTTTTGGGTCCCCGGAGTGATTTCCACCATTGACGAACCCTAGGGTGCATTTACGTGCCGGTCATCAACACTCGCAGTTTTGGCCGATTCTGGCCTGTTTCGTGGGCTATTAATCACCGTTTTGGGTCCCTGGAGTGATTTCCACAATTGACGAACCCAAGGGTGCATTTACGTGCCGGTCATCAACACTCGCAGTTTTGGCAGATTTTGGCCTGTTTCATGGGCTATTAATCACCATTTTGGGTCCCTGGAGTGATTTCCACAATTGACGAACCCAAGGGTGCATTTACGTGCCGGTCATCAACACTCGCAGTTTTGGCCGATTCTGGCCTGTTTCATGGGCTATTAATCACCGTTTTGGGTCCCTGGAGTGATTTCCACAATTGACGAACCCAAGGGTGCATTTACGTGCCGGTCATCAACACTCGCAGTTTTGGCCGATTCTGGCCTGTTTCATGGGCTATTAATGACCGTTTTGGGTCCCCGGAGTGATTTCCACCATTGACGAACCCTAGGGTGCATTTACGTGCCGGTCATCAACACTCGCAGTTTTGGCCGATTCTGGCCTGTTTCGTGGGCTATTAATCACCGTTTTGGGTCCCTGGAGTGATTTCCACAATTGACGAACCCAAGGGTGCATTTACGTGCCGGTCATCAACACTCGCAGTTTTGGCAGATTTTGGCCTGTTTCATGGGCTATTAATCACCATTTTGGGTCCCTGGAGTGATTTCCACAATTGACGAACCCAAGGGTGCATTTACGTGCCGGTCATCAACACTCGCAGTTTTGGCCGATTCTGGCCTGTTTCATGGGCTATTAATCACCGTTTTGGGTCCCTGGAGTGATTTCCACAATTGACGAACCCAAGGGTGCATTTACGTGCCGGCCATCAACACTCGCAGTTTTGGCCGATTCTGGCCTGTTTCATGGGCTATTAATGACCGTTTTGGGTCCCCGGAGTGATTTCCACCATTGACGAACCCTAGGGTGCATTTACGTGCCGGTCATCAACACTCGCAGTTTTGGCCGATTCTGGCCTGTTTCGTGGGCTATTAATCACCGTTTTGGGTCCCCGGAGTGATTTCCAAAATTGACGAACCCCAGGGTGCATTTACGTCCCGGTCATCAACACTCGCAGTTTTGGCCGATTCCGGCCTGTATCATAGGCTATTAATCACCGTTTTGGGTCCCTGGAGTGATTTCCACAATTGACGAACCCAAGGGTGCATTTACGTGCCGGTCATCAACACTCGCAGTTTTGGCCGATTCCGGCCTGTATCATTGGCTATTAATCACCGTTTTGGGTCCCTGGAGTGATTTCCACAATTGACGAACCCAAGGGTGCATTTACGTGCCGGTCATCAACACTCGCAGTTTTGGCCGATTCCGGCCTGTATCATTGGCTATTAATCACCGTTTTGGGTCCCTGGAGTGATTTCCACAATTGACGAACCCAAGGGTGCATTTACGTGCCGGTCATCAACACTCGCAGTTTTGGCCGATTCTGGCCTGTTTCATGGGCTATTAATCACCGTTTTGGGTCCCTGGAGTGATTTCCACAATTGACGAACCCAAGGGTGCATTTACGTGCCGGCCATCAACACTCGCAGTTTTGGCCGATTCTGGCCTGTTTCATGGGCTATTAATGACCGTTTTGGGTCCCCGGAGTGATTTCCACCATTGACGAACCCTAGGGTGCATTTACGTGCCGGTCATCAACACTCGCAGTTTTGGCCGATTCTGGCCTGTTTCGTGGGCTATTAATCACCGTTTTGGGTCCCCGGAGTGATTTCCAAAATTGACGAACCCCAGGGTGCATTTACGTCCCGGTCATCAACACTCGCAGTTTTGGCCGATTCCGGCCTGTATCATTGGCTATTAATCACCGTTTTGGGTCCCTGGAGTGATTTCCACAATTGACGAACCCAAGGGTGCATTTACGTGCCGGTCATCAACACTCGCAGTTTTGGCCGATTCTGGCCTGTTTCATGGGCTATTAATCACCGTTTTGGTTCCCCGGAGTGATTTCCAAAATTGACGAACCCAGGGTGCATTTACGTCCCGGTCATCAACACTCGCAGTTTTGGCCGATTCCGGCCTGTATCATTGGCTATTAATCACCGTTTTGGGTCCTTGGAGTGATTTCCACAATTGACGAACCCAAGGGTGCATTTACGTGCCGGTCATCAACACTCGCAGTTTTGGCCGATTCTGGCCTGTTTCATGGGCTATTAATCACCGTTTTGGTTCCCCGGAGTGATTTCCAAAATTGACGAACCCAGGGTGCATTTACGTCCCGGTCATCAACACTCGCAGTTTTGGCCGATTCCGGCCTGTATCATTGGCTATTAATCACCGTTTTGGGTCCCTGGAGTGATTTCCACAATTGACGAACCCAAGGGTGCATTTACGTGCCGGTCATCAACACTCGCAGTTTTGGCCGATTCTGGCCTGTTTCATGGGCTATTAATCACCGTTTTGGTTCCCCGGAGTGATTTCCAAAATTGACGAACCCAGGGTGCATTTACGTCCCGGTCATCAACACTCGCAGTTTTGGCCGATTCCGGCCTGTATCATTGGCTATTAATCACCGTTTTGGGTCCCTGGAGTGATTTCCACAATTGACGAACCCAAGGGTGCATTTACGTGCCGGTCATCAACACTCGCAGTTTTGGCCGATTCTGGCCTGTTTCATGGGCTATTAATCACCGTTTTGGTTCCCCGGAGTGATTTCCAAAATTGACGAACCCAGGGTGCATTTACGTCCCGGTCATCAACACTCGCAGTTTTGGCCGATTCCGGCCTGTATCATTGGCTATTAATCACCGTTTTGGGTCCCTGGAGTGATTTCCACAATTGACGAACCCAAGGGTGCATTTACGTGCCGGTCATCAACACTCGCAGTTTTGGCCGATTCTGGCCTGTTTCGTGGGCTATTAATCACCGTTTTGGGTCCCCGGAGTGATTTCCAAAATTGACGAACCCCAGGGTGCATTTACGTCCCGGTCATCAACACTCGCAGTTTTGGCCGATTCCGGCCTGTATCATTGGCTATTAATCACCGTTTTGGGTCCCTGGAGTGATTTCCACAATTGACGAACCCAAGGGTGCATTTACGTGCCGGTCATCAACACTCGCAGTTTTGGCCGATTCCGGCCTGTATCATTGGCTATTAATCACCGTTTTGGGTCCCTGGAGTGATTTCCACAATTGACGAACCCAAGGGTGCATTTACGTGCCGGTCATCAACACTCGCAGTTTTGGCCGATTCTGGCCTGTTTCATGGGCTATTAATCACCGTTTTGGGTCCCTGGAGTGATTTCCACAATTGACGAACCCAAGGGTGCATTTACGTGCCGGCCATCAACACTCGCAGTTTTGGCCGATTCTGGCCTGTTTCATGGGCTATTAATGACCGTTTTGGGTCCCCGGAGTGATTTCCACCATTGACGAACCCTAGGGTGCATTTACGTGCCGGTCATCAACACTCGCAGTTTTGGCCGATTCTGGCCTGTTTCGTGGGCTATTAATCACCGTTTTGGGTCCCCGGAGTGATTTCCAAAATTGACGAACCCCAGGGTGCATTTACGTCCCGGTCATCAACACTCGCAGTTTTGGCCGATTCCGGCCTGTATCATTGGCTATTAATCACCGTTTTGGGTCCCTGGAGTGATTTCCACAATTGACGAACCCAAGGGTGCATTTACGTGCCGGTCATCAACACTCGCAGTTTTGGCCGATTCCGGCCTGTATCATTGGCTATTAATCACCGTTTTGGGTCCCTGGAGTGATTTCCACAATTGACGAACCCAAGGGTGCATTTACGTGCCGGTCATCAACACTCGCAGTTTTGGCCGATTCCGGCCTGTATCATTGGCTATTAATCACCGTTTTGGGTCCCTGGAGTGATTTCCACAATTGACGAACCCAAGGGTGCATTTACGTGCCGGTCATCAACACTCGCAGTTTTGGCAGATTTTGGCCTGTTTCATGGGCTATTAATCACCGTTTTGGGTCCCTGGAGTGATTTCCACAATTGACGAACCCAAGGGTGCATTTACGTGCCGGTCATCAACACTCGCAGTTTTGGCCGATTCTGGCCTGTTTCATGGGCTATTAATCACCGTTTTGGGTCCCTGGAGTGATTTCCACAATTGACGAACCCAAGGGTGCATTTACGTGCCAGCCATCAACACTCGCAGTTTTGGCCGATTCTGGCCTGTTTCATGGGCTATTAATGACCGTTTTGGGTCCCCGGAGTGATTTCCACCATTGACGAACCCTAGGGTGCATTTACGTGCCGGTCATCAACACTCGCAGTTTTGGCCGATTCTGGCCTGTTTCGTGGGCTATTAATCACCGTTTTGGGTCCCTGGAGTGATTTCCACAATTGACGAACCCAAGGGTGCATTTACGTGCCGGTCATCAACACTCGCAGTTTTGGCAGATTTTGGCCTGTTTCATGGGCTATTAATCACCATTTTGGGTCCCTGGAGTGATTTCCACAATTGACGAACCCAAGGGTGCATTTACGTGCCGGTCATCAACACTCGCAGTTTTGGCCGATTCTGGCCTGTTTCATGGGCTATTAATCACCGTTTTGGGTCCCTGGAGTGATTTCCACAATTGACGAACCCAAGGGTGCATTTACGTGCCGGCCATCAACACTCGCAGTTTTGGCCGATTCTGGCCTGTTTCATGGGCTATTAATGACCGTTTTGGGTCCCCGGAGTGATTTCCACCATTGACGAACCCAAGGGTGCATTTACGTGCCGGTCATCAACACTCGCAGTTTTGGCCGATTCCGGCCTGTATCATTGGCTATTAATCACCGTTTTGGGTCCCTGGAGTGATTTCCACAATTGACGAACCCAAGGGTGCATTTACGTGCCGGTCATCAACACTCGCAGTTTTGGCAGATTTTGGCCTGTTTCATGGGCTATTAATCACCGTTTTGGGTCCCTGGAGTGATTTCCACAATTGACGAACCCAAGGGTGCATTTACGTGCCGGTCATCAACACTCGCAGTTTTGGCCGATTCTGGCCTGTTTCATGGGCTATTAATCACCGTTTTGGGTCCCTGGAGTGATTTCCACAATTGACGAACCCAAGGGTGCATTTACGTGCCAGCCATCAACACTCGCAGTTTTGGCCGATTCTGGCCTGTTTCATGGGCTATTAATGACCGTTTTGGGTCCCCGGAGTGATTTCCACCATTGACGAACCCTAGGGTGCATTTACGTGCCGGTCATCAACACTCGCAGTTTTGGCCGATTCTGGCCTGTTTCGTGGGCTATTAATCACCGTTTTGGGTCCCTGGAGTGATTTCCACAATTGACGAACCCAAGGGTGCATTTACGTGCCGGTCATCAACACTCGCAGTTTTGGCAGATTTTGGCCTGTTTCATGGGCTATTAATCACCATTTTGGGTCCCTGGAGTGATTTCCACAATTGACGAACCCAAGGGTGCATTTACGTGCCGGTCATCAACACTCGCAGTTTTGGCCGATTCTGGCCTGTTTCATGGGCTATTAATCACCGTTTTGGGTCCCTGGAGTGATTTCCACAATTGACGAACCCAAGGGTGCATTTACGTGCCGGCCATCAACACTCGCAGTTTTGGCCGATTCTGGCCTGTTTCATGGGCTATTAATGACCGTTTTGGGTCCCCGGAGTGATTTCCACCATTGACGAACCCTAGGGTGCATTTACGTGCCGGTCATCAACACTCGCAGTTTTGGCCGATTCTGGCCTGTTTCGTGGGCTATTAATCACCGTTTTGGGTCCCCGGAGTGATTTCCAAAATTGACGAACCCCAGGGTGCATTTACGTCCCGGTCATCAACACTCGCAGTTTTGGCCGATTCCGGCCTGTTTCGTGGGCTATTAATCACCGTTTTGGGTCCCCGGAGTGATTTCCAAAATTGACGAACCCCAGGGTGCATTTACGTCCCGGTCATCAACACTCGCAGTTTTGGCCGATTCCGGCCTGTATCATTGGCTATTAATCACCGTTTTGGGTCCCTGGAGTGATTTCCACAATTGACGAACCCAAGGGTGCATTTACGTGCCGGTCATCAACACTCGCAGTTTTGGCCGATTCCGGCCTGTATCATTGGCTATTAATCACCGTTTTGGGTCCCTGGAGTGATTTCCACAATTGACGAACCCAAGGGTGCATTTACGTGCCGGTCATCAACACTCGCAGTTTTGGCCGATTCCGGCCTGTATCATTGGCTATTAATCACCGTTTTGGGTCCCTGGAGTGATTTCCACAATTGACGAACCCAAGGGTGCATTTACGTGCCGGTCATCAACACTCGCAGTTTTGGCAGATTTTGGCCTGTTTCATGGGCTATTAATCACCATTTTGGGTCCCTGGAGTGATTTCCACAATTGACGAACCCAAGGGTGCATTTACGTGCCGGTCATCAACACTCGCAGTTTTGGCCGATTCTGGCCTGTTTCATGGGCTATTAATCACCGTTTTGGGTCCCTGGAGTGATTTCCACAATTGACGAACCCAAGGGTGCATTTACGTGCCAGCCATCAACACTCGCAGTTTTGGCCGATTCTGGCCTGTTTCATGGGCTATTAATCACCGTTTTGGGTCCCTGGAGTGATTTCCACAATTGACGAACCCAAGGGTGCATTTACGTGCCAGCCATCAACACTCGCAGTTTTGGCCGATTCTGGCCTGTTTCATGGGCTATTAATGACCGTTTTGGGTCCCCGGAGTAATTTCCACCATTGACGAACCCTAGGGTGCATTTACGTGCCGGTCATCAACACTCGCAGTTTTGGCCGATTCTGGCCTGTTTCGTGGGCTATTAATCACCGTTTTGGGTCCCTGGAGTGATTTCCACAATTGACGAACCCAAGGGTGCATTTACGTGCCGGTCATCAACACTCGCAGTTTTGGCAGATTTTGGCCTGTTTCATGGGCTATTAATCACCATTTTGGGTCCCTGGAGTGATTTCCACAATTGACGAACCCAAGGGTGCATTTACGTGCCGGTCATCAACACTCGCAGTTTTGGCCGATTCTGGCCTGTTTCATGGGCTATTAATCACCGTTTTGGGTCCCTGGAGTGATTTCCACAATTGACGAACCCAAGGGTGCATTTACGTGCCGGCCATCAACACTCGCAGTTTTGGCCGATTCTGGCCTGTTTCATGGGCTATTAATGACCGTTTTGGGTCCCCGGAGTGATTTCCACCATTGACGAACCCTAGGGTGCATTTACGTGCCGGTCATCAACACTCGCAGTTTTGGCCGATTCTGGCCTGTTTCGTGGGCTATTAATCACCGTTTTGGGTCCCCGGAGTGATTTCCAAAATTGACGAACCCCAGGGTGCATTTACGTCCCGGTCATCAACACTCGCAGTTTTGGCCGATTCCGGCCTGTATCATTGGCTATTAATCACCGTTTTGGGTCCCTGGAGTGATTTCCACAATTGACGAACCCAAGGGTGCATTTACGTGCCGGTCATCAACACTCGCAGTTTTGGCCGATTCTGGCCTGTTTCATGGGCTATTAATCACCGTTTTGGTTCCCCGGAGTGATTTCCAAAATTGACGAACCCAGGGTGCATTTACGTCCCGGTCATCAACACTCGCAGTTTTGGCCGATTCCGGCCTGTATCATTGGCTATTAATCACCGTTTTGGGTCCCTGGAGTGATTTCCACAATTGACGAACCCAAGGGTGCATTTACGTGCCGGTCATCAACACTCGCAGTTTTGGCCGATTCTGGCCTGTTTCATGGGCTATTAATCACCGTTTTGGTTCCCCGGAGTGATTTCCAAAATTGACGAACCCAGGGTGCATTTACGTCCCGGTCATCAACACTCGCAGTTTTGGCCGATTCCGGCCTGTATCATTGGCTATTAATCACCGTTTTGGGTCCCTGGAGTGATTTCCACAATTGACGAACCCAAGGGTGCATTTACGTGCCGGTCATCAACACTCGCAGTTTTGGCCGATTCTGGCCTGTTTCATGGGCTATTAATCACCGTTTTGGGTCCCCGGAGTGATTTCCACCATTGAGGAACCCAGGGTGCATTTACGTGCCGGTCATCAACACTCGCAGTTTTGGCAGATTTTGGCCTGTTTCATGGGCTATTAATCACCGTTTTGGGTCCCTGGAGTGATTTCCACAATTGACGAACCCAAGGGTGCATTTACGTGCCGGTCATCAACACTCGCAGTTTTGGCCGATTCCGGCCTGTTTCATGGGCTATTAATCACCGTTTTGGGTCCCTGGAGTGATTTCCACACTTGACGAACCCAAGGGTGCATTTACGTGCCGGTCATCAACACTCGCAGTTTTGGCCGATTCTGGCCTGTTTCATGGGCTATTAATCACCGTTTTGGTTCCCCGGAGTGATTTCCAAAATTGACGAACCCAGGGTGCATTTACGTCCCGGTCATCAACACTCGCAGTTTTGGCCTATTCCGGCCTGTATCATGGGCTATTAATCACCGTTTTGGGTCCCTGGAGTGATTTCCACAATTGACGAACCCAAGGGTGCATTTACGTGCCGGTCATCAACACTCGCAGTTTTGGCCGATTCTGGCCTGTTTCATGGGCTATTAATCACCGTTTTGGGTCCCCGGAGTGATTTCCACCATTGAGGAACCCAGGGTGCATTTACGTGCCGGTCATCAACACTCGCAGTTTTGGCAGATTTTGGCCTGTTTCATGGGCTATTAATCACCGTTTTGGGTCCCTGGAGTGATTTCCACAATTGACGAACCCAAGGGTGCATTTACGTGCCGGTCATCAACACTCGCAGTTTTGGCCGATTCCGGCCTGTTTCATGGGCTATTAATCACCGTTTTGGGTCCCTGGAGTGATTTCCACAATTGACGAACCCAAGGGTGCATTTACGTGCCGGTCATCAACACTCGCAGTTTTGGCCGATTCTGGCCTGTTTCATGGGCTATTAATCACCGTTTTGGGTCCCTGGAGTGATTTCCACAATTGACGAACCCAAGGGTGCATTTACGTGCCGGCCATCAACACTCGCAGTTTTGGCCGATTCTGGCCTGTTTCATGGGCTATTAATGACCGTTTTGGGTCCCCGGAGTGATTTCCACCATTGACGAACCCTAGGGTGCATTTACGTGCCGGTCATCAACACTCGCAGTTTTGGCCGATTCTGGCCTGTTTCGTGGGCTATTAATCACCGTTTTGGGTCCCTGGAGTGATTTCCACAATTGACGAACCCAAGGGTGCATTTACGTGCCGGTCATCAACACTCGCAGTTTTGGCAGATTTTGGCCTGTTTCATGGGCTATTAATCACCATTTTGGGTCCCTGGAGTGATTTCCACAATTGACGAACCCAAGGGTGCATTTACGTGCCGGTCATCAACACTCGCAGTTTTGGCCGATTCTGGCCTGTTTCATGGGCTATTAATCACCGTTTTGGGTCCCTGGAGTGATTTCCACAATTGACGAACCCAAGGGTGCATTTACGTGCCGGCCATCAACACTCGCAGTTTTGGCCGATTCTGGCCTGTTTCATGGGCTATTAATGAACGTTTTGGGTCCCCGGAGTGATTTCCACCATTGACGAACCCTAGGGTGCATTTACGTGCCGGTCATCAACACTCGCAGTTTTGGCCGATTCTGGCCTGTTTCGTGGGCTATTAATCACCGTTTTGGGTCCCCGGAGTGATTTCCAAAATTGACGAACCCCAGGGTGCATTTACGTCCCGGTCATCAACACTCGCAGTTTTGGCCGATTCCGGCCTGTATCATTGGCTATTAATCACCGTTTTGGGTCCCTGGAGTGATTTCCACAATTGACGAACCCAAGGGTGCATTTACGTGCCGGTCATCAACACTCGCAGTTTTGGCCGATTCCGGCCTATATCATTGGCTATTAATCACCGTTTTGGGTCCCTGGAGTGATTTCCACAATTGACGAACCCAAGGGTGCATTTACGTGCCGGTCATCAACACTCGCAGTTTTGGCCGATTCCGGCCTGTATCATTGGCTATTAATCACCGTTTTGGGTCCCTGGAGTGATTTCCACAATTGACGAACCCAAGGGTGCATTTACGTGCCGGTCATCAACACTCGCAGTTTTGGCAGATTTTGGCCTGTTTCATGGGCTATTAATCACCATTTTGGGTCCCTGGAGTGATTTCCACAATTGACGAACCCAAGGGTGCATTTACGTGCCGGTCATCAACACTCGCAGTTTTGGCCGATTCTGGCCTGTTTCATGGGCTATTAATCACCGTTTTGGGTCCCTGGAGTGATTTCCACAATTGACGAACCCAAGGGTGCATTTACGTGCCAGCCATCAACACTCGCAGTTTTGGCCGATTCTGGCCTGTTTCATGGGCTATTAATCACCGTTTTGGGTCCCTGGAGTGATTTCCACAATTGACGAACCCAAGGGTGCATTTACGTGCCAGCCATCAACACTCGCAGTTTTGGCCGATTCTGGCCTGTTTCATGGGCTATTAATGACCGTTTTGGGTCCCCGGAGTGATTTCCACCATTGACGAACCCTAGGGTGCATTTACGTGCCGGTCATCAACACTCGCAGTTTTGGCCGATTCTGGCCTGTTTCGTGGGCTATTAATCACCGTTTTGGGTCCCTGGAGTGATTTCCACAATTGACGAACCCAAGGGTGCATTTACGTGCCGGTCATCAACACTCGCAGTTTTGGCAGATTTTGGCCTGTTTCATGGGCTATTAATCACCATTTTGGGTCCCTGGAGTGATTTCCACAATTGACGAACCCAAGGGTGCATTTACGTGCCGGTCATCAACACTCGCAGTTTTGGCCGATTCTGGCCTGTTTCATGGGCTATTAATCACCGTTTTGGGTCCCTGGAGTGATTTCCACAATTGACGAACCCAAGGGTGCATTTACGTGCCGGCCATCAACACTCGCAGTTTTGGCCGATTCTGGCCTGTTTCATGGGCTATTAATGACCGTTTTGGGTCCCCGGAGTGATTTCCACCATTGACGAACCCTAGGGTGCATTTACGTGCCGGTCATCAACACTCGCAGTTTTGGCCGATTCTGGCCTGTTTCGTGGGCTATTAATCACCGTTTTGGGTCCCCGGAGTGATTTCCAAAATTGACGAACCCCAGGGTGCATTTACGTCCCGGTCATCAACACTCGCAGTTTTGGCCGATTCCGGCCTGTATCATTGGCTATTAATCACCGTTTTGGGTCCCTGGAGTGATTTCCACAATTGACGAACCCAAGGGTGCATTTACGTGCCGGTCATCAACACTCGCAGTTTTGGCCGATTCTGGCCTGTTTCATGGGCTATTAATCACCGTTTTGGTTCCCCGGAGTGATTTCCAAAATTGACGAACCCAGGGTGCATTTACGTCCCGGTCATCAACACTCGCAGTTTTGGCCGATTCCGGCCTGTATCATTGGCTATTAATCACCGTTTTGGGTCCCTGGAGTGATTTCCACAATTGACGAACCCAAGGGTGCATTTACGTGCCGGTCATCAACACTCGCAGTTTTGGCCGATTCTGGCCTGTTTCATGGGCTATTAATCACCGTTTTGGTTCCCCGGAGTGATTTCCAAAATTGACGAACCCAGGGTGCATTTACGTCCCGGTCATCAACACTCGCAGTTTTGGCAGATTTTGGCCTGTTTCATGGGCTATTAATCACCATTTTGGGTCCCTGGAGTGATTTCCACAATTGACGAACCCAAGGGTGCATTTACGTGCCGGTCATCAACACTCGCAGTTTTGGCCGATTCTGGCCTGTTTCATGGGCTATTAATCACCGTTTTGGGTCCCTGGAGTGATTTCCACAATTGACGAACCCAAGGGTGCATTTACGTGCCGGCCATCAACACTCGCAGTTTTGGCCGATTCTGGCCTGTTTCATGGGCTATTAATGACCGTTTTGGGTCCCCGGAGTGATTTCCACCATTGACGAACCCTAGGGTGCATTTACGTGCCGGTCATCAACACTCGCAGTTTTGGCCGATTCTGGCCTGTTTCGTGGGCTATTAATCACCGTTTTGGGTCCCTGGAGTGATTTCCACAATTGACGAACCCAAGGGTGCATTTACGTGCCGGTCATCAACACTCGCAGTTTTGGCAGATTTTGGCCTGTTTCATGGGCTATTAATCACCATTTTGGGTCCCTGGAGTGATTTCCACAATTGACGAACCCAAGGGTGCATTTACGTGCCGGTCATCAACACTCGCAGTTTTGGCCGATTCTGGCCTGTTTCATGGGCTATTAATCACCGTTTTGGGTCCCTGGAGTGATTTCCACAATTGACGAACCCAAGGGTGCATTTACGTGCCGGCCATCAACACTCGCAGTTTTGGCCGATTCTGGCCTGTTTCATGGGCTATTAATGACCGTTTTGGGTCCCCGGAGTGATTTCCACCATTGACGAACCCTAGGGTGCATTTACGTGCCGGTCATCAACACTCGCAGTTTTGGCCGATTCTGGCCTGTTTCGTGGGCTATTAATCACCGTTTTGGGTCCCTGGAGTGATTTCCACAATTGACGAACCCAAGGGTGCATTTACGTGCCGGTCATCAACACTCGCAGTTTTGGCAGATTTTGGCCTGTTTCATGGGCTATTAATCACCATTTTGGGTCCCTGGAGTGATTTCCACAATTGACGAACCCAAGGGTGCATTTACGTGCCGGCCATCAACACTCGCAGTTTTGGCCGATTCTGGCCTGTTTCATGGGCTATTAATGACCGTTTTGGGTCCCCGGAGTGATTTCCACAATTGACGAACCCAAGGGTGCATTTACGTGCCGGTCATCAACACTCGCAGTTTTGGCCGATTCTGGCCTGTTTCGTGGGCTATTAATCACCGTTTTGGGTCCCTGGAGTGATTTCCACAATTGACGAACCCAAGGGTGCATTTACGTGCCGGTCATCAACACTCGCAGTTTTGGCAGATTTTGGCCTGTTTCATGGGCTATTAATCACCATTTTGGGTCCCTGGAGTGATTTCCACAATTGACGAACCCAAGGGTGCATTTACGTGCCGGTCATCAACACTCGCAGTTTTGGCCGATTCTGGCCTGTTTCATGGGCTATTAATCACCGTTTTGGGTCCCTGGAGTGATTTCCACAATTGACGAACCCAAGGGTGCATTTACGTGCCGGCCATCAACACTCGCAGTTTTGGCCGATTCTGGCCTGTTTCATGGGCTATTAATGACCGTTTTGGGTCCCCGGAGTGATTTCCACCATTGACGAACCCTAGGGTGCATTTACGTGCCGGTCATCAACACTCGCAGTTTTGGCCGATTCTGGCCTGTTTCGTGGGCTATTAATCACCGTTTTGGGTCCCTGGAGTGATTTCCACAATTGACGAACCCAAGGGTGCATTTACGTGCCGGTCATCAACACTCGCAGTTTTGGCAGATTTTGGCCTGTTTCATGGGCTATTAATCACCATTTTGGGTCCCTGGAGTGATTTCCACAATTGACGAACCCAAGGGTGCATTTACGTGCCGGTCATCAACACTCGCAGTTTTGGCCGATTCTGGCCTGTTTCATGGGCTATTAATCACCGTTTTGGGTCCCTGGAGTGATTTCCACAATTGACGAACCCAAGGGTGCATTTACGTGCCGGCCATCAACACTCGCAGTTTTGGCCGATTCTGGCCTGTTTCATGGGCTATTAATGACCGTTTTGGGTCCCCGGAGTGATTTCCACCATTGACGAACCCTAGGGTGCATTTACGTGCCGGTCATCAACACTCGCAGTTTTGGCCGATTCTGGCCTGTTTCGTGGGCTATTAATCACCGTTTTGGGTCCCCGGAGTGATTTCCAAAATTGACGAACCCCAGGGTGCATTTACGTCCCGGTCATCAACACTCGCAGTTTTGGCCGATTCCGTCCTGTATCATTGGCTATTAATCACCGTTTTGGGTCCCTGGAGTGATTTCCACAATTGACGAACCCAAGGGTGCATTTACGTGCCGGTCATCAACACTCGCAGTTTTGGCCGATTCTGGCCTGTTTCATGGGCTATTAATCACCGTTTTGGTTCCCCGGAGTGATTTCCAAAATTGACGAACCCAGGGTGCATTTACGTCCCGGTCATCAACACTCGCAGTTTTGGCCGATTCCGGCCTGTATCATTGGCTATTAATCACCGTTTTGGGTCCCTGGAGTGATTTCCACAATTGACGAACCCAAGGGTGCATTTACGTGCCGGTCATCAACACTCGCAGTTTTGGCCGATTCTGGCCTGTTTCATGGGCTATTAATCACCGTTTTGGTTCCCCGGAGTGATTTCCAAAATTGACGAACCCAGGGTGCATTTACGTCCCGGTCATCAACACTCGCAGTTTTGGCCGATTCCGGCCTGTATCATTGGCTATTAATCACCGTTTTGGGTCCCTGGAGTGATTTCCACAATTGACGAACCCAAGGGTGCATTTACGTGCCGGTCATCAACACTCGCAGTTTTGGCCGATTCTGGCCTGTTTCATGGGCTATTAATCACCGTTTTGGGTCCCCGGAGTGATTTCCACCATTGAGGAACCCAGGGTGCATTTACGTGCCGGTCATCAACACTCGCAGTTTTGGCAGATTTTGGCCTGTTTCATGGGCTATTAATCACCGTTTTGGGTCCCTGGAGTGATTTCCACAATTGACGAACCCAAGGGTGCATTTACGTGCCGGTCATCAACACTCGCAGTTTTGGCCGATTCCGGCCTGTTTCATGGGCTATTAATCACCGTTTTGGGTCCCTGGAGTGATTTCCACAATTGACGAACCCAAGGGTGCATTTACGTGCCGGTCATCAACACTCGCAGTTTTGGCCGATTCTGGCCTGTTTCATGGGCTATTAATCACTGTTTTGGTTCCCCGGAGTGATTTCCAAAATTGACGAACCCAGGGTGCATTTACGTCCCGGTCATCAACACTCGCAGTTTTGGCCTATTCCGGCCTGTATCATGGGCTATTAATCACCGTTTTGGGTCCCTGGAGTGATTTCCACAATTGACGAACCCAAGGGTGCATTTACGTGCCGGTCATCAACACTCGCAGTTTTGGCCGATTCTGGCCTGTTTCATGGGCTATTAATCACCGTTTTGGGTCCCCGGAGTGATTTCCACCATTGAGGAACCCAGGGTGCATTTACGTGCCGGTCATCAACACTCGCAGTTTTGGCAGATTTTGGCCTGTTTCATGGGCTATTAATCACCGTTTTGGGTCCCTGGAGTGATTTCCACAATTGACGAACCCAAGGGTGCATTTACGTGCCGGTCATCAACACTCGCAGTTTTGGCCGATTCCGGCCTGTTTCATGGGCTATTAATCACCGTTTTGGGTCCCTGGAGTGATTTCCACAATTGACGAACCCAAGGGTGCATTTACGTGCCGGTCATCAACACTCGCAGTTTTGGCCGATTCTGGCCTGTTTCATGGGCTATTAATCACCGTTTTGGGTCCCTGGAGTGATTTCCACAATTGACGAACCCAAGGGTGCATTTACGTGCCGGTCATCAACACTCGCAGTTTTGGAAGATTTTGGCCTGTTTCATGGGCTATTAATCACCGTTTTGGGTCTTTGGAGTGATTTCCACAATTGACGAACCCAAGGGTGCATTTACGTCCCGGTCATCAACACTCGCAGTTTTGGCCGATTCCGGCCTGTATCATTGGCTATTAATCACCGTTTTGGGTCCCTGGAGTGATTTCCACAATTGACGAACCCAAGGGTGCATTTACGTGCCGGTCATCAACACTCGCAGTTTTGGCCGATTCTGGCCTGTTTCATGGGCTATTAATCACCGTTTTGGGTCCCCGGAGTGATTTCCACCATTGAGGAACCCAGGGTGCATTTACGTGCCGGTCATCAACACTCGTAGTTTTGGCAGATTTTGGCCTGTTTCATGGGCTATTAATCACCGTTTTGGGTCCCTGGAGTGATTTCCACAATTGACGAACCCAAGGGTGCATTTACGTGCCGGTCATCAACACTCGCAGTTTTGGCCGATTCCGGCCTGTATCATTGGCTATTAATCACCGTTTTGGGTCCCTGGAGTGATTTCCACAATTGACGAACCCAAGGGTGCATTTACGTGCCGGTCATCAACACTCGCAGTTTTGGCAGATTTTGGCCTGTTTCATGGGCTATTAATCACCATTTTGGGTCCCTGGAGTGATTTCCACAATTGACGAACCCAAGGGTGCATTTACGTGCCGGTCATCAACACTCGCAGTTTTGGCCGATTCTGGACTGTTTCATGGGCTATTAATCACCGTTTTGGGTCCCTGGAGTGATTTCCACAATTGACGAACCCAAGGGTGCATTTACGTGCCGGCCATCAACACTCGCAGTTTTGGCCGATTCTGGCCTGTTTCATGGGCTATTAATGACCGTTTTGGGTCCCCGGAGTGATTTCCACCATTGACGAACCCTAGGGTGCATTTACGTGCCGGTCATCAACACTCGCAGTTTTGGCCGATTCTGGCCTGTTTCGTGGGCTATTAATCACCGTTTTGGGTCCCTGGAGTGATTTCCACAATTGACGAACCCAAGGGTGCATTTACGTGCCGGTCATCAACACTCGCAGTTTTGGCAGATTTTGGCCTGTTTCATGGGCTATTAATCACCATTTTGGGTCCCTGGAGTGATTTCCACAATTGACGAACCCAAGGGTGCATTTACGTGCCGGTCATCAACACTCGCAGTTTTGGCCGATTCTGGCCTGTTTCATGGGCTATTAATCACCGTTTTGGGTCCCTGGAGTGATTTCCACAATTGACGAACCCAAGGGTGCATTTACGTGCCGGCCATCAACACTCGCAGTTTTGGCCGATTCTGGCCTGTTTCATGGGCTATTAATGACCGTTTTGGGTCCCCGGAGTGATTTCCACCATTGACGAACCCTAGGGTGCATTTACGTGCCGGTCATCAACACTCGCAGTTTTGGCCGATTCTGGCCTGTTTCGTGGGCTATTAATCACCGTTTTGGGTCCCTGGAGTGATTTCCACAATTGACGAACCCAAGGGTGCATTTACGTGCCGGTCATCAACACTCGCAGTTTTGGCAGATTTTGGCCTGTTTCATGGGCTATTAATCACCATTTTGGGTCCCTGGAGTGATTTCCACAATTGACGAACCCAAGGGTGCATTTACGTGCCGGTCATCAACACTCGCAGTTTTGGCCGATTCTGGCCTGTTTCATGGGCTATTAATCACCGTTTTGGGTCCCTGGAGTGATTTCCACCATTGACGAACCCAAGGGTGCATTTACGTGCCTGTCATCAACACTCGCAGTTTTGGCCGATTCTGGCCTGTTTCATGGGCTATTAATCACCGTTTTGGGTCCCTGGAGTGATTTCCACAATTGACGAACCCAAGGGTGCATTTACGTGCCGGCCATCAACACTCGCAGTTTTGGCCGATTCTGGCCTGTTTCATGGGCTATTAATGACCGTTTTGGGTCCCCGGAGTGATTTCCACCATTGACGAACCCTAGGGTGCATTTACGTGCCGGTCATCAACACTCGCAGTTTTGGCCGATTCTGGCCTGTTTCGTGGGCTATTAATCACCGTTTTGGGTCCCTGGAGTGATTTCCACAATTGACGAACCCAAGGGTGCATTTACGTGCCGGTCATCAACACTCGCAGTTTTGGCAGATTTTGGCCTGTTTCATGGGCTATTAATCACCATTTTGGGTCCCTGGAGTGATTTCCACAATTGACGAACCCAAGGGTGCATTTACGTGCCGGTCATCAACACTCGCAGTTTTGGCCGATTCTGGCCTGTTTCATGGGCTATTAATCACCGTTTTGGGTCCCTGGAGTGATTTCCACAATTGACGAACCCAAGGGTGCATTTACGTGCCGGCCATCAACACTCGCAGTTTTGGCCGATTCTGGCCTGTTTCATGGGCTATTAATGACCGTTTTGGGTCCCCGGAGTGATTTCCACCATTGACGAACCCTAGGGTGCATTTACGTGCCGGTCATCAACACTCGCAGTTTTGGCCGATTCTGGCCTGTTTCGTGGGCTATTAATCACCGTTTTGGGTCCCTGGAGTGATTTCCACAATTGACGAACCCAAGGGTGCATTTACGTGCCGGTCATCAACACTCGCAGTTTTGGCAGATTTTGGCCTGTTTCATGGGCTATTAATCACCATTTTGGGTCCCTGGAGTGATTTCCACAATTGACGAACCCAAGGGTGCATTTACGTGCCGGCCATCAACACTCGCAGTTTTGGCCGATTCTGGCCTGTTTCATGGGCTATTAATGACCGTTTTGGGTCCCCGGAGTGATTTCCACAATTGACGAACCCAAGGGTGCATTTACGTGCCGGTCATCAACACTCGCAGTTTTGGCCGATTCTGGCCTGTTTCGTGGGCTATTAATCACCGTTTTGGGTCCCTGGAGTGATTTCCACAATTGACGAACCCAAGGGTGCATTTACGTGCCGGTCATCAACACTCGCAGTTTTGGCAGATTTTGGCCTGTTTCATGGGCTATTAATCACCATTTTGGGTCCCTGGAGTGATTTCCACAATTGACGAACCCAAGGGTGCATTTACGTGCCGGTCATCAACACTCGCAGTTTTGGCCGATTCTGGCCTGTTTCATGGGCTATTAATCACCGTTTTGGGTCCCTGGAGTGATTTCCACAATTGACGAACCCAAGGGTGCATTTACGTGCCGGCCATCAACACTCGCAGTTTTGGCCGATTCTGGCCTGTTTCATGGGCTATTAATGACCGTTTTGGGTCCCCGGAGTGATTTCCACCATTGACGAACCCTAGGGTGCATTTACGTGCCGGTCATCAACACTCGCAGTTTTGGCCGATTCTGGCCTGTTTCGTGGGCTATTAATCACCGTTTTGGGTCCCTGGAGTGATTTCCACAATTGACGAACCCAAGGGTGCATTTACGTGCCGGTCATCAACACTCGCAGTTTTGGCAGATTTTGGCCTGTTTCATGGGCTATTAATCACCATTTTGGGTCCCTGGAGTGATTTCCACAATTGACGAACCCAAGGGTGCATTTACGTGCCGGTCATCAACACTCGCAGTTTTGGCCGATTCTGGCCTGTTTCATGGGCTATTAATCACCGTTTTGGGTCCCTGGAGTGATTTCCACAATTGACGAACCCAAGGGTGCATTTACGTGCCGGCCATCAACACTCGCAGTTTTGGCCGATTCTGGCCTGTTTCATGGGCTATTAATGACCGTTTTGGGTCCCCGGAGTGATTTCCACCATTGACGAACCCTAGGGTGCATTTACGTGCCGGTCATCAACACTCGCAGTTTTGGCCGATTCTGGCCTGTTTCGTGGGCTATTAATCACCGTTTTGGGTCCCCGGAGTGATTTCCAAAATTGACGAACCCCAGGGTGCATTTACGTCCCGGTCATCAACACTCGCAGTTTTGGCCGATTCCGGCCTGTATCATTGGCTATTAATCACCGTTTTGGGTCCCTGGAGTGATTTCCACAATTGACGAACCCAAGGGTGCATTTACGTGCCGGTCATCAACACTCGCAGTTTTGGCCGATTCTGGCCTGTTTCATGGGCTATTAATCACCGTTTTGGTTCCCCGGAGTGATTTCCAAAATTGACGAACCCAGGGTGCATTTACGTCCCGGTCATCAACACTCGCAGTTTTGGCCGATTCCGGCCTGTATCATTGGCTATTAATCACCGTTTTGGGTCCCTGGAGTGATTTCCACAATTGACGAACCCAAGGGTGCATTTACGTGCCGGTCATCAACACTCGCAGTTTTGGCCGATTCTGGCCTGTTTCATGGGCTATTAATCACCGTTTTGGTTCCCCGGAGTGATTTCCAAAATTGACGAACCCAGGGTGCATTTACGTCCCGGTCATCAACACTCGCAGTTTTGGCCGATTCCGGCCTGTATCATTGGCTATTAATCACCGTTTTGGGTCCCTGGAGTGATTTCCACAATTGACGAACCCAAGGGTGCATTTACGTGCCGGTCATCAACACTCGCAGTTTTGGCCGATTCTGGCCTGTTTCATGGGCTATTAATCACCGTTTTGGGTCCCCGGAGTGATTTCCACCATTGAGGAACCCAGGGTGCATTTACGTGCCGGTCATCAACACTCGCAGTTTTGGCAGATTTTGGCCTGTTTCATGGGCTATTAATCACCGTTTTGGGTCCCTGGAGTGATTTCCACAATTGACGAACCCAAGGGTGCATTTACGTGCCGGTCATCAACACTCGCAGTTTTGGCCGATTCCGGCCTGTTTCATGGGCTATTAATCACCGTTTTGGGTCCCTGGAGTGATTTCCACAATTGACGAACCCAAGGGTGCATTTACGTGCCGGTCATCAACACTCGCAGTTTTGGCCGATTCTGGCCTGTTTCATGGGCTATTAATCACTGTTTTGGTTCCCCGGAGTGATTTCCAAAATTGACGAACCCAGGGTGCATTTACGTCCCGGTCATCAACACTCGCAGTTTTGGCCTATTCCGGCCTGTATCATGGGCTATTAATCACCGTTTTGGGTCCCTGGAGTGATTTCCACAATTGACGAACCCAAGGGTGCATTTACGTGCCGGTCATCAACACTCGCAGTTTTGGCCGATTCTGGCCTGTTTCATGGGCTATTAATCACCGTTTTGGGTCCCCGGAGTGATTTCCACCATTGAGGAACCCAGGGTGCATTTACGTGCCGGTCATCAACACTCGCAGTTTTGGCAGATTTTGGCCTGTTTCATGGGCTATTAATCACCGTTTTGGGTCCCTGGAGTGATTTCCACAATTGACGAACCCAAGGGTGCATTTACGTGCCGGTCATCAACACTCGCAGTTTTGGCCGATTCCGGCCTGTTTCATGGGCTATTAATCACCGTTTTGGGTCCCTGGAGTGATTTCCACAATTGACGAACCCAAGGGTGCATTTACGTGCCGGTCATCAACACTCGCAGTTTTGGCCGATTCTGGCCTGTTTCATGGGCTATTAATCACCGTTTTGGGTCCCTGGAGTGATTTCCACAATTGACGAACCCAAGGGTGCATTTACGTGCCGGTCATCAACACTCGCAGTTTTGGAAGATTTTGGCCTGTTTCATGGGCTATTAATCACCGTTTTGGGTCTTTGGAGTGATTTCCACAATTGACGAACCCAAGGGTGCATTTACGTCCCGGTCATCAACACTCGCAGTTTTGGCCGATTCCGGCCTGTATCATTGGCTATTAATCACCGTTTTGGGTCCCTGGAGTGATTTCCACAATTGACGAACCCAAGGGTGCATTTACGTGCCGGTCATCAACACTCGCAGTTTTGGCCGATTCTGGCCTGTTTCATGGGCTATTAATCACCGTTTTGGGTCCCCGGAGTGATTTCCACCATTGAGGAACCCAGGGTGCATTTACGTGCCGGTCATCAACACTCGTAGTTTTGGCAGATTTTGGCCTGTTTCATGGGCTATTAATCACCGTTTTGGGTCCCTGGAGTGATTTCCACAATTGACGAACCCAAGGGTGCATTTACGTGCCGGTCATCAACACTCGCAGTTTTGGCCGATTCCGGCCTGTATCATTGGCTATTAATCACCGTTTTGGGTCCCTGGAGTGATTTCCACAATTGACGAACCCAAGGGTGCATTTACGTGCCGGTCATCAACACTCGCAGTTTTGGCAGATTTTGGCCTGTTTCATGGGCTATTAATCACCATTTTGGGTCCCTGGAGTGATTTCCACAATTGACGAACCCAAGGGTGCATTTACGTGCCGGTCATCAACACTCGCAGTTTTGGCCGATTCTGGCCTGTTTCATGGGCTATTAATCACCGTTTTGGGTCCCTGGAGTGATTTCCACAATTGACGAACCCAAGGGTGCATTTACGTGCCGGCCATCAACACTCGCAGTTTTGGCCGATTCTGGCCTGTTTCATGGGCTATTAATGACCGTTTTGGGTCCCCGGAGTGATTTCCACCATTGACGAACCCTAGGGTGCATTTACGTGCCGGTCATCAACACTCGCAGTTTTGGCCGATTCTGGCCTGTTTCGTGGGCTATTAATCACCGTTTTGGGTCCCTGGAGTGATTTCCACAATTGACGAACCCAAGGGTGCATTTACGTGCCGGTCATCAACACTCGCAGTTTTGGCAGATTTTGGCCTGTTTCATGGGCTATTAATCACCATTTTGGGTCCCTGGAGTGATTTCCACAATTGACGAACCCAAGGGTGCATTTACGTGCCGGTCATCAACACTCGCAGTTTTGGCCGATTCTGGCCTGTTTCATGGGCTATTAATCACCGTTTTGGGTCCCTGGAGTGATTTCCACAATTGACGAACCCAAGGGTGCATTTACGTGCCGGCCATCAACACTCGCAGTTTTGGCCGATTCTGGCCTGTTTCATGGGCTATTAATGACCGTTTTGGGTCCCCGGAGTGATTTCCACCATTGACGAACCCTAGGGTGCATTTACGTGCCGGTCATCAACACTCGCAGTTTTGGCCGATTCTGGCCTGTTTCGTGGGCTATTAATCACCGTTTTGGGTCCCTGGAGTGATTTCCACAATTGACGAACCCAAGGGTGCATTTACGTGCCGGTCATCAACACTCGCAGTTTTGGCAGATTTTGGCCTGTTTCATGGGCTATTAATCACCATTTTGGGTCCCTGGAGTGATTTCCACAATTGACGAACCCAAGGGTGCATTTACGTGCCGGTCATCAACACTCGCAGTTTTGGCCGATTCCGGCCTGTATCATTGGCTATTAATCACCGTTTTGGGTCCCTGGAGTGATTTCCACAATTGACGAACCCAAGGGTGCATTTACGTGCCGGTCATCAACACTCGCAGTTTTGGCCGATTCTGGCCTGTTTCATGGGCTATTAATCACCGTTTTGGGTCCCTGGAGTGATTTCCACAATTGACGAACCCAAGGGTGCATTTACGTGCCGGTCATCAACACTCGCAGTTTTGGAAGATTTTGGCCTGTTTCATGGGCTATTAATCACCGTTTTGGGTCTTTGGAGTGATTTCCACAATTGACGAACCCAAGGGTGCATTTACGTCCCGGTCATCAACACTCGCAGTTTTGGCCGATTCCGGCCTGTATCATTGGCTATTAATCACCGTTTTGGGTCCCTGGAGTGATTTCCACAATTGACGAACCCAAGGGTGCATTTACGTGCCGGTCATCAACACTCGCAGTTTTGGCCGATTCTGGCCTGTTTCATGGGCTATTAATCACCGTTTTGGGTCCCCGGAGTGATTTCCACCATTGAGGAACCCAGGGTGCATTTACGTGCCGGTCATCAACACTCGTAGTTTTGGCAGATTTTGGCCTGTTTCATGGGCTATTAATCACCGTTTTGGGTCCCTGGAGTGATTTCCACAATTGACGAACCCAAGGGTGCATTTACGTGCCGGTCATCAACACTCGCAGTTTTGGCCGATTCCGGCCTGTATCATTGGCTATTAATCACCGTTTTGGGTCCCTGGAGTGATTTCCACAATTGACGAACCCAAGGGTGCATTTACGTGCCGGTCATCAACACTCGCAGTTTTGGCAGATTTTGGCCTGTTTCATGGGCTATTAATCACCATTTTGGGTCCCTGGAGTGATTTCCACAATTGACGAACCCAAGGGTGCATTTACGTGCCGGTCATCAACACTCGCAGTTTTGGCCGATTCTGGCCTGTTTCATGGGCTATTAATCACCGTTTTGGGTCCCTGGAGTGATTTCCACAATTGACGAACCCAAGGGTGCATTTACGTGCCGGCCATCAACACTCGCAGTTTTGGCCGATTCTGGCCTGTTTCATGGGCTATTAATGACCGTTTTGGGTCCCCGGAGTGATTTCCACCATTGACGAACCCTAGGGTGCATTTACGTGCCGGTCATCAACACTCGCAGTTTTGGCCGATTCTGGCCTGTTTCGTGGGCTATTAATCACCGTTTTGGGTCCCTGGAGTGATTTCCACAATTGACGAACCCAAGGGTGCATTTACGTGCCGGTCATCAACACTCGCAGTTTTGGCAGATTTTGGCCTGTTTCATGGGCTATTAATCACCATTTTGGGTCCCTGGAGTGATTTCCACAATTGACGAACCCAAGGGTGCATTTACGTGCCGGTCATCAACACTCGCAGTTTTGGCCGATTCTGGCCTGTTTCATGGGCTATTAATCACCGTTTTGGGTCCCTGGAGTGATTTCCACAATTGACGAACCCAAGGGTGCATTTACGTGCCGGCCATCAACACTCGCAGTTTTGGCCGATTCTGGCCTGTTTCATGGGCTATTAATGACCGTTTTGGGTCCCCGGAGTGATTTCCACCATTGACGAACCCTAGGGTGCATTTACGTGCCGGTCATCAACACTCGCAGTTTTGGCCGATTCTGGCCTGTTTCGTGGGCTATTAATCACCGTTTTGGGTCCCTGGAGTGATTTCCACAATTGACGAACCCAAGGGTGCATTTACGTGCCGGTCATCAACACTCGCAGTTTTGGCAGATTTTGGCCTGTTTCATGGGCTATTAATCACCATTTTGGGTCCCTGGAGTGATTTCCACAATTGACGAACCCAAGGGTGCATTTACGTGCCGGTCATCAACACTCGCAGTTTTGGCCGATTCTGGCCTGTTTCATGGGCTATTAATCACCGTTTTGGGTCCCTGGAGTGATTTCCACAATTGACGAACCCAAGGGTGCATTTACGTGCCGGCCATCAACACTCGCAGTTTTGGCCGATTCTGGCCTGTTTCATGGGCTATTAATGACCGTTTTGGGTCCCCGGAGTGATTTCCACCATTGACGAACCCTAGGGTGCATTTACGTGCCGGTCATCAACACTCGCAGTTTTGGCCGATTCTGGCCTGTTTCGTGGGCTATTAATCACCGTTTTGGGTCCCCGGAGTGATTTCCAAAATTGACGAACCCCAGGGTGCATTTACGTCCCGGTCATCAACACTCGCAGTTTTGGCCGATTCCGGCCTGTATCATTGGCTATTAATCACCGTTTTGGGTCCCTGGAGTGATTTCCACAATTGACGAACCCAAGGGTGCATTTACGTGCCGGTCATCAACACTCGCAGTTTTGGCCGATTCTGGCCTGTTTCATGGGCTATTAATCACCGTTTTGGTTCCCCGGAGTGATTTCCAAAATTGACGAACCCAGGGTGCATTTACGTCCCGGTCATCAACACTCGCAGTTTTGGCCGATTCCGGCCTGTATCATTGGCTATTAATCACCGTTTTGGGTCCCTGGAGTGATTTCCACAATTGACGAACCCAAGGGTGCATTTACGTGCCGGTCATCAACACTCGCAGTTTTGGCCGATTCTGGCCTGTTTCATGGGCTATTAATCACCGTTTTGGTTCCCCGGAGTGATTTCCAAAATTGACGAACCCAGGGTGCATTTACGTCCCGGTCATCAACACTCGCAGTTTTGGCCGATTCCGGCCTGTATCATTGGCTATTAATCACCGTTTTGGGTCCCTGGAGTGATTTCCACAATTGACGAACCCAAGGGTGCATTTACGTGCCGGTCATCAACACTCGCAGTTTTGGCCGATTCTGGCCTGTTTCATGGGCTATTAATCACCGTTTTGGGTCCCCGGAGTGATTTCCACCATTGAGGAACCCAGGGTGCATTTACGTGCCGGTCATCAACACTCGCAGTTTTGGCAGATTTTGGCCTGTTTCATGGGCTATTAATCACCGTTTTGGGTCCCTGGAGTGATTTCCACAATTGACGAACCCAAGGGTGCATTTACGTGCCGGTCATCAACACTCGCAGTTTTGGCCGATTCCGGCCTGTTTCATGGGCTATTAATCACCGTTTTGGGTCCCTGGAGTGATTTCCACAATTGACGAACCCAAGGGTGCATTTACGTGCCGGTCATCAACACTCGCAGTTTTGGCCGATTCTGGCCTGTTTCATGGGCTATTAATCACCGTTTTGGTTCCCCGGAGTGATTTCCAAAATTGACGAACCCAGGGTGCATTTACGTCCCGGTCATCAACACTCGCAGTTTTGGCCTATTCCGGCCTGTATCATGGGCTATTAATCACCGTTTTGGGTCCCTGGAGTGATTTCCACAATTGACGAACCCAAGGGTGCATTTACGTGCCGGTCATCAACACTCGCAGTTTTGGCCGATTCTGGCCTGTTTCATGGGCTATTAATCACCGTTTTGGGTCCCCGGAGTGATTTCCACCATTGAGGAACCCAGGGTGCATTTACGTGCCGGTCATCAACACTCGCAGTTTTGGCAGATTTTGGCCTGTTTCATGGGCTATTAATCACCGTTTTGGGTCCCTGGAGTGATTTCCACAATTGACGAACCCAAGGGTGCATTTACGTGCCGGTCATCAACACTCGCAGTTTTGGCCGATTCCGGCCTGTTTCATGGGCTATTAATCACCGTTTTGGGTCCCTGGAGTGATTTCCACAATTGACGAACCCAAGGGTGCATTTACGTGCCGGTCAGCAACACTCGCAGTTTTGGCCGATTCTGGCCTGTTTCATGGGCTATTAATCACCGTTTTGGGTCCCTGGAGTGATTTCCACAATTGACGAACCCAAGGGTGCATTTACGTGCCGGTCATCAACACTCGCAGTTTTGGAAGATTTTGGCCTGTTTCATGGGCTATTAATCACCGTTTTGGGTCTTTGGAGTGATTTCCACAATTGACGAACCCAAGGGTGCATTTACGTCCCGGTCATCAACACTCGCAGTTTTGGCCGATTCCGGCCTGTATCATTGGCTATTAATCACCGTTTTGGGTCCCTGGAGTGATTTCCACAATTGACGAACCCAAGGGTGCATTTACGTGCCGGTCATCAACACTCGCAGTTTTGGCCGATTCTGGCCTGTTTCATGGGCTATTAATCACCGTTTTGGGTCCCCGGAGTGATTTCCACCATTGAGGAACCCAGGGTGCATTTACGTGCCGGTGATCAACACTCGCAGTTTTGGCAGATTTTGGCCTGTTTCATGGGCTATTAATCACCGTTTTGGGTCCCTGGAGTGATTTCCACAATTGACGAACCCAAGGGTGCATTTACGTGCCGGTCATCAACACTCGCAGTTTTGGCCGATTCCGGCCTGTATCATTGGCTATTAATCACCGTTTTGGGTCCCTGGAGTGATTTCCACAATTGACGAACCCAAGGGTGCATTTACGTGCCGGTCATCAACACTCGCAGTTTTGGCAGATTTTGGCCTGTTTCATGGGCTATTAATCACCATTTTGGGTCCCTGGAGTGATTTCCACAATTGACGAACCCAAGGGTGCATTTACGTGCCGGTCATCAACACTCGCAGTTTTGGCCGATTCTGGCCTGTTTCATGGGCTATTAATCACCTTTTTGGGTCCCTGGAGTGATTTCCACAATTGACGAACCCAAGGGTGCATTTACGTGCCGGCCATCAACACTCGCAGTTTTGGCCGATTCTGGCCTGTTTCATGGGCTATTAATGACCGTTTTGGGTCCCCGGAGTGATTTCCACCATTGACGAACCCTAGGGTGCATTTACGTGCCGGTCATCAACACTCGCAGTTTTGGCAGATTCTGGCCTGTTTCGTGGGCTATTAATCACCGTTTTGGGTCCCCGGAGTGATTTCCAAAATTGACGAACCCCAGGGTGCATTTACGTCCCGGTCATCAACACTCGCAGTTTTGGCCGATTCCGGCCTGTATCATTGGCTATTAATCACCGTTTTGGGTCCCTGGAGTGATTTCCACAATTGACGAACCCAAGGGTGCATTTACGTGCCGGTCATCAACACTCGCAGTTTTGGCCGATTCTGGCCTGTTTCATGGGCTATTAATGACCGTTTTGGGTCCCCGGAGTGATTTCCACCATTGACGAACCCTAGGGTGCATTTACGTGCCGGTCATCAACACTCGCAGTTTTGGCCGATTCTGGCCTGTTTCGTGGGCTATTAATCACCGTTTTGGGTCCCTGGAGTGATTTCCACAATTGACGAACCCAAGGGTGCATTTACGTGCCGGTCATCAACACTCGCAGTTTTGGCAGATTTTGGCCTGTTTCATGGGCTATTAATCACCATTTTGGGTCCCTGGAGTGATTTCCACAATTGACGAACCCAAGGGTGCATTTACGTGCCGGTCATCAACACTCGCAGTTTTGGCCGATTCTGGCCTGTTTCATGGGCTATTAATCACCGTTTTGGGTCCCTGGAGTGATTTCCACAATTGACGAACCCAAGGGTGCATTTACGTGCCGGCCATCAACACTCGCAGTTTTGGCCGATTCTGGCCTGTTTCATGGGCTATTAATGACCGTTTTGGGTCCCCGGAGTGATTTCCACCATTGACGAACCCTAGGGTGCATTTACGTGCCGGTCATCAACACTCGCAGTTTTGGCCGATTCTGGCCTGTTTCGTGGGCTATTAATCACCGTTTTGGGTCCCCGGAGTGATTTCCAAAATTGACGAACCCCAGGGTGCATTTACGTCCCGGTCATCAACACTCGCAGTTTTGGCCGATTTTGGCCTGTTTCATGGGCTATTAATCACCGTTTTGGGTCCCTGGAGTGATTTCCACAATTGACGAACCCAAGGGTGCATTTACGTGCCGGTCATCAACACTCGCAGTTTTGGCCGATTCCGGCCTGTTTCATGGGCTATTAATCACCGTTTTGGGTCCCTGGAGTGATTTCCACAATTGACGAACCCAAGGGTGCATTTACGTGCCGGTCATCAACACTCGCAGTTTTGGCCGATTCTGGCCTGTTTCATGGGCTATTAATCACCGTTTTGGTTCCCCGGAGTGATTTCCAAAATTGACGAACCCAGGGTGCATTTACGTCCCGGTCATCAACACTCGCAGTTTTGGCCTATTCCGGCCTGTATCATGGGCTATTAATCACCGTTTTGGGTCCCTGGAGTGATTTCCACCATTGACGAACCCCAGGGTGCATTTACGTGCCGGTCATCAACACTCGCAGTTTTGGCCGATTCTGGCCTGTTTCATGGGCTATTAATCACCGTTTTGGGTCCCTGGAGTGATTTCCACAATTGACGAACCCAAGGGTGCATTTACGTGCCGGCCATCAACACTCGCAGTTTTGGCCGATTCTGGCCTGTTTCATGGGCTATTAATGACCGTTTTGGGTCCCCGGAGTGATTTCCACCATTGACGAACCCTAGGGTGCATTTACGTGCCGGTCAGCAACACTCGCAGTTTTGGCCGATTCTGGCCTGTTTCATGGGCTATTAATCACCGTTTTGGGTCCCTGGAGTGATTTCCACAATTGACGAACCCAAGGGTGCATTTACGTGCCGGTCATCAACACTCGCAGTTTTGGAAGATTTTGGCCTGTTTCATGGGCTATTAATCACCGTTTTGGGTCTTTGGAGTGATTTCCACAATTGACGAACCCAAGGGTGCATTTACGTCCCGGTCATCAACACTCGCAGTTTTGGCCGATTCCGGCCTGTATCATTGGCTATTAATCACCGTTTTGGGTCCCTGGAGTGATTTCCACAATTGACGAACCCAAGGGTGCATTTACGTGCCGGTCATCAACACTCGCAGTTTTGGCCGATTCTGGCCTGTTTCATGGGCTATTAATCACCGTTTTGGGTCCCCGGAGTGATTTCCACCATTGAGGAACCCAGGGTGCATTTACGTGCCGGTGATCAACCCTCGCAGTTTTGGCAGATTTTGGCCTGTTTCATGGGCTATTAATCACCGTTTTGGGTCCCTGGAGTGATTTCCACAATTGACGAACCCAAGGGTGCATTTACGTGCCGGTCATCAACACTCGCAGTTTTGGCCGATTCCGGCCTGTATCATTGGCTATTAATCACCGTTTTGGGTCCCTGGAGTGATTTCCACAATTGACGAACCCAAGGGTGCATTTACGTGCCGGTCATCAACACTCGCAGTTTTGGCAGATTTTGGCCTGTTTCATGGGCTATTAATCACCATTTTGGGTCCCTGGAGTGATTTCCACAATTGACGAACCCAAGGGTGCATTTACGTGCCGGCCATCAACACTCGCAGTTTTGGCCGATTCTGGCCTGTTTCATGGGCTATTAATGACCGTTTTGGGTCCCCGGAGTGATTTCCACCATTGACGAACCCTAGGGTGCATTTACGTGCCGGTCATCAACACTCGCAGTTTTGGCCGATTCTGGCCTGTTTCGTGGGCTATTAATCACCGTTTTGGGTCCCTGGAGTGATTTCCACAATTGACGAACCCAAGGGTGCATTTACGTGCCGGTCATCAACACTCGCAGTTTTGGCAGATTTTGGCCTGTTTCATGGGCTATTAATCACCATTTTGGGTCCCTGGAGTGATTTCCACAATTGACGAACCCAAGGGTGCATTTACGTGCCGGTCATCAACACTCGCAGTTTTGGCCGATTCTGGCCTGTTTCATGGGCTATTAATCACCGTTTTGGGTCCCTGGAGTGATTTCCACAATTGACGAACCCAAGGGTGCATTTACGTGCCGGCCATCAACACTCGCAGTTTTGGCCGATTCTGGCCTGTTTCATGGGCTATTAATGACCGTTTTGGGTCCCCGGAGTGATTTCCACCATTGACGAACCCTAGGGTGCATTTACGTGCCGGTCATCAACACTCGCAGTTTTGGCCGATTCTGGCCTGTTTCGTGGGCTATTAATCACCGTTTTGGGTCCCCGGAGTGATTTCCAAAATTGACGAACCCCAGGGTGCATTTACGTGCCTGTCATCAACACTCGCAGTTTTGGCCGATTCTGGCCTGTTTCATGGGCTATTAATCACCGTTTTGGGTCCCCGGAGTGATTTCCACCATTGAGGAACCCAGGGTGCATTTACGTGCCGGTCATCAACACTCGCAGTTTTGGCAGATTTTGGCCTGTTTCATGGGCTATTAATCACCGTTTTGGGTCTTTGGAGTGATTTCCACAATTGACGAACCCAAGGGTGCATTTACGTCCCGGTCATCAACACTCGCAGTTTTGGCCTATTCCGGCCTGTATCATGGGCTATTAATCACCGTTTTGGGTCCCTGGAGTGATTTCCACCATTGACGAACCCCAGGGTGCATTTACGTGCCGGTCATCAACACTCGCAGTTTTGGCCGATTCTGGCCTGTTTCATGGGCTATTAATCACCGTTTTGGGTCCCTGGAGTGATTTCCACAATTGACGAACCCAAGGGTGCATTTACGTGCCGGCCATCAACACTCGCAGTTTTGGCCGATTCTGGCCTGTTTCATGGGCTATTAATGACCGTTTTGGGTCCCCGGAGTGATTTCCACCATTGACGAACCCTAGGGTGCATTTACGTGCCGGTCATCAACACTCGCAGTTTTGGCAGATTTTGGCCTGTTTCATGGGCTATTAATCACCGTTTTGGGTCCCTGGAGTGATTTCCACAATTGACGAACCCAAGGGTGCATTTACGTTCCCGTCATCCACACTCGCAGTTTTGGTCGATTCTGGCCTGTTTCATGGGCTATTAATCACCGTTTTGGATCCTCGTAGTGATTTCCACCATTGACGAACCCAAGGGTGCATTTACGTGCCTGTCATCAACACTCGCAGTTTTGGCCGATTCTGGCCTGTTTCATGGGCTATTAATCACCGTTTTGGGTCCCCGGAGTGATTTCCACCATTGAGGAACCCAGGGTGCATTTACGTGCCGGTCATCAACACTCGCAGTTTTGGCAGATTTTGGCCTGTTTCATGGGCTATTAATCACCGTTTTGGGTCTTTGGAGTGATTTCCACAATTGACGAACCCAAGGGTGCATTTACGTCCCGGTCATCAACACTCGCAGTTTTGGCCGATTCCGGCCTGTATCATTGGCTATTAATCACCGTTTTGGGTCCCTGGAGTGATTTCCACAATTGACGAACCCAAGGGTGCATTTACGTGCCGGTCATCAACACTCGCAGTTTTGGCCGATTCTGGCCTGTTTCATGGGCTATTAATCACCGTTTTGGGTCCCCGGAGTGATTTCCACCATTGAGGAACCCAGGGTGCATTTACGTGCCGGTGATCAACACTCGCAGTTTTGGCAGATTTTGGCCTGTTTCATGGGCTATTAATCACCGTTTTGGGTCCCTGGAGTGATTTCCACAATTGACGAACCCAAGGGTGCATTTACGTGCCGGTCATCAACACTCGCAGTTTTGGCCGATTCCGGCCTGTATCATTGGCTATTAATCACCGTTTTGGGTCCCTGGAGTGATTTCCACAATTGACGAACCCAAGGGTGCATTTACGTGCCGGTCATCAACACTCGCAGTTTTGGCAGATTTTGGCCTGTTTCATGGGCTATTAATCACCATTTTGGGTCCCTGGAGTGATTTCCACAATTGACGAACCCAAGGGTGCATTTACGTGCCGGTCATCAACACTCGCAGTTTTGGCCGATTCTGGCCTGTTTCATGGGCTATTAATCACCGTTTTGGGTCCCTGGAGTGATTTCCACAATTGACGAACCCAAAGGGTGCATTTACGTGCCGGCCATCAACACTCGCAGTTTTGGCCGATTCTGGCCTGTTTCATGGGCTATTAATGACCGTTTTGGGTCCCCGGAGTGATTTCCACCATTGACGAACCCTAGGGTGCATTTACGTGCCGGTCATCAACACTCGCAGTTTTGGCCGATTCTGGCCTGTTTCGTGGGCTATTAATCACCGTTTTGGGTCCCTGGAGTGATTTCCACAATTGACGAACCCAAGGGTGCATTTACGTGCCGGTCATCAACACTCGCAGTTTTGGCAGATTTTGGCCTGTTTCATGGGCTATTAATCACCATTTTGGGTCCCTGGAGTGATTTCCACAATTGACGAACCCAAGGGTGCATTTACGTGCCGGTCATCAACACTCGCAGTTTTGGCCGATTCTGGCCTGTTTCATGGGCTATTAATCACCGTTTTGGGTCCCTGGAGTGATTTCCACAATTGACGAACCCAAGGGTGCATTTACGTGCCGGCCATCAACACTCGCAGTTTTGGCCGATTCTGGCCTGTTTCATGGGCTATTAATGACCGTTTTGGGTCCCCGGAGTGATTTCCACCATTGACGAACCCTAGGGTGCATTTACGTGCCGGTCATCAACACTCGCAGTTTTGGCCGATTCTGGCCTGTTTCGTGGGCTATTAATCACCGTTTTGGGTCCCCGGAGTGATTTCCAAAATTGACGAACCCCAGGGTGCATTTACGTCCCGGTCATCAACACTCGCAGTTTTGGCCGATTTTGGCCTGTTTCATGGGCTATTAATCACCGTTTTGGGTCCCTGGAGTGATTTCCACAATTGACGAACCCAAGGGTGCATTTACGTGCCGGTCATCAACACTCGCAGTTTTGGCCGATTCTGGCCTGTTTCATGGGCTATTAATCACCGTTTTGGGTCCCCGGAGTGATTTCCACCATTGAGGAACCCAGGGTGCATTTACGTGCCGGTCATCAACACTCGCAGTTTTGGCAGATTTTGGCCTGTTTCATGGGCTATTAATCACCGTTTTGGGTCCCTGGAGTGATTTCCACAATTGACGAACCCAAGGGTGCATTTACGTGCCGGTCATCAACACTCGCAGTTTTGGCCGATTCCGGCCTGTTTCATGGGCTATTAATCACCGTTTTGGGTCCCTGGAGTGATTTCCACAATTGACGAACCCAAGGGTGCATTTACGTGCCGGTCATCAACACTCGCAGTTTTGGCCGATTCTGGCCTGTTTCATGGGCTATTAATCACCGTTTTGGGTCCCTGGAGTGATTTCCACAATTGACGAACCCAAGGGTGCATTTACGTGCCGGTCATCAACACTCGCAGTTTTGGCCGATTCCGGCCTGTTTCATGGGCTATTAATCACCGTTTTGGGTCCCTGGAGTGATTTCCACAATTGACGAACCCAAGGGTGCATTTACGTTCCAGTCATCCACACTCGCAGTTTTGGTCGATTCTGGCCTGTTTCATGGGCTATTAATCACCGTTTTGGATCCTCGTAGTGATTTCCACCATTGACGAACCCAAGGGTGCATTTACGTGCCGGTCATCAACACTCGCAGTTTTGGCCGATTCTGGCCTGTTTCGTGGGCTATTAATCACCGTTTTGGGTCCCCGGAGTGATTTCCAAAATTGACGAACCCCAGGGTGCATTTACGTGCCTGTCATCAACACTCGCAGTTTTGGCCGATTCTGGCCTGTTTCATGGGCTATTAATCACCGTTTTGGGTCCCCGGAGTGATTTCCACCATTGAGGAACCCAGGGTGCATTTACGTGCCGGTCATCAACACTCGCAGTTTTGGCAGATTTTGGCCTGTTTCATGGGCTATTAATCACCGTTTTGGGTCTTTGGAGTGATTTCCACAATTGACGAACCCAAGGGTGCATTTACGTCCCGGTCATCAACACTCGCAGTTTTGGCCTATTCCGGCCTGTATCATGGGCTATTAATCACCGTTTTGGGTCCCTGGAGTGATTTCCACCATTGACGAACCCCAGGGTGCATTTACGTGCCGGTCATCAACACTCGCAGTTTTGGCCGATTCTGGCCTGTTTCATGGGCTATTAATCACCGTTTTGGGTCCCTGGAGTGATTTCCACAATTGACGAACCCAAGGGTGCATTTACGTGCCGGCCATCAACACTCGCAGTTTTGGCCGATTCTGGCCTGTTTCATGGGCTATTAATGACCGTTTTGGGTCCCCGGAGTGATTTCCACCATTGACGAACCCTAGGGTGCATTTACGTGCCGGTCATCAACACTCGCAGTTTTGGCAGATTTTGGCCTGTTTCATGGGCTATTAATCACCGTTTTGGGTCCCTGGAGTGATTTCCACAATTGACGAACCCAAGGGTGCATTTACGTTCCCGTCATCCACACTCGCAGTTTTGGTCGATTCTGGCCTGTTTCATGGGCTATTAATCACCGTTTTGGATCCTCGTAGTGATTTCCACCATTGACGAACCCAAGGGTGCATTTACGTGCCTGTCATCAACACTCGCAGTTTTGGCCGATTCTGGCCTGTTTCATGGGCTATTAATCACCGTTTTGGGTCCCTGGAGTGATTTCCACAATTGACGAACCCAAGGGTGCATTTACGTGCCGGCCATCAACACTCGCAGTTTTGGCCGATTCTGGCCTGTTTCATGGGCTATTAATGACCGTTTTGGGTCCCCGGAGTGATTTCCACCATTGACGAACCCAAGGGTGCATTTACGTGCCGGTCATCAACACTCGCAGTTTTGGCCGATTCTGGCCTGTTTCATGGGCTATTAATCACCGTTTTGGGTCCCCGGAGTGATTTCCACCATTGAGGAACCCAGGGTGCATTTACGTGCCGGTCATCAACACTCGCAGTTTTGGCAGATTTTGGCCTGTTTCATGGGCTATTAATCACCGTTTTGGGTCTTTGGAGTGATTTCCACAATTGACGAACCCAAGGGTGCATTTACGTCCCGGTCATCAACACTCGCAGTTTTGGCCGATTCCGGCCTGTATCATTGGCTATTAATCACCGTTTTGGGTCCCTGGAGTGATTTCCACAATTGACGAACCCAAGGGTGCATTTACGTGCCGGTCATCAACACTCGCAGTTTTGGCCGATTCTGGCCTGTTTCATGGGCTATTAATCACCGTTTTGGGTCCCCGGAGTGATTTCCACCATTGAGGAACCCAGGGTGCATTTACGTGCCGGTGATCAACACTCGCAGTTTTGGCAGATTTTGGCCTGTTTCATGGGCTATTAATCACCGTTTTGGGTCCCTGGAGTGATTTCCACAATTGACGAACCCAAGGGTGCATTTACGTGCCGGTCATCAACACTCGCAGTTTTGGCCGATTCCGGCCTGTATCATTGGCTATTAATCACCGTTTTGGGTCCCTGGAGTGATTTCCACAATTGACGAACCCAAGGGTGCATTTACGTGCCGGTCATCAACACTCGCAGTTTTGGCAGATTTTGGCCTGTTTCATGGGCTATTAATCACCATTTTGGGTCCCTGGAGTGATTTCCACAATTGACGAACCCAAGGGTGCATTTACGTGCCGGTCATCAACACTCGCAGTTTTGGCCGATTCTGGCCTGTTTCATGGGCTATTAATCACCGTTTTGGGTCCCTGGAGTGATTTCCACAATTGACGAACCCAAAGGGTGCATTTACGTGCCGGCCATCAACACTCGCAGTTTTGGCCGATTCTGGCCTGTTTCATGGGCTATTAATGACCGTTTTGGGTCCCCGGAGTGATTTCCACCATTGACGAACCCTAGGGTGCATTTACGTGCCGGTCATCAACACTCGCAGTTTTGGCCGATTCTGGCCTGTTTCGTGGGCTATTAATCACCGTTTTGGGTCCCTGGAGTGATTTCCACAATTGACGAACCCAAGGGTGCATTTACGTGCCGGTCATCAACACTCGCAGTTTTGGCAGATTTTGGCCTGTTTCATGGGCTATTAATCACCATTTTGGGTCCCTGGAGTGATTTCCACAATTGACGAACCCAAGGGTGCATTTACGTGCCGGTCATCAACACTCGCAGTTTTGGCCGATTCTGGCCTGTTTCATGGGCTATTAATCACCGTTTTGGGTCCCTGGAGTGATTTCCACAATTGACGAACCCAAGGGTGCATTTACGTGCCGGCCATCAACACTCGCAGTTTTGGCCGATTCTGGCCTGTTTCATGGGCTATTAATGACCGTTTTGGGTCCCCGGAGTGATTTCCACCATTGACGAACCCTAGGGTGCATTTACGTGCCGGTCATCAACACTCGCAGTTTTGGCCGATTCTGGCCTGTTTCGTGGGCTATTAATCACCGTTTTGGGTCCCCGGAGTGATTTCCAAAATTGACGAACCCCAGGGTGCATTTACGTCCCGGTCATCAACACTCGCAGTTTTGGCCGATTTTGGCCTGTTTCATGGGCTATTAATCACCGTTTTGGGTCCCTGGAGTGATTTCCACAATTGACGAACCCAAGGGTGCATTTACGTGCCGGTCATCAACACTCGCAGTTTTGGCCGATTCCGGCCTGTTTCATGGGCTATTAATCACCGTTTTGGGTCCCTGGAGTGATTTCCACAATTGACGAACCCAAGGGTGCATTTACGTGCCGGTCATCAACACTCGCAGTTTTGGCCGATTCTGGCCTGTTTCATGGGCTATTAATCACCGTTTTGGTTCCCCGGAGTGATTTCCAAAATTGACGAACCCAGGGTGCATTTACGTCCCGGTCATCAACACTCGCAGTTTTGGCCTATTCCGGCCTGTATCATGGGCTATTAATCACCGTTTTGGGTCCCTGGAGTGATTTCCACCATTGACGAACCCCAGGGTGCATTTACGTGCCGGTCATCAACACTCGCAGTTTTGGCCGATTCCGGCCTGTTTCATGGGCTATTAATCACCGTTTTGGGTCCCTGGAGTGATTTCCACAATTGACGAACCCAAGGGTGCATTTACGTGCCGGTCATCAACACTCGCAGTTTTGGCCGATTCCGGCCTGTATCATTGGCTATTAATCACCGTTTTGGGTCCCTGGAGTGATTTCCACAATTGACGAACCCAAGGGTGCATTTACGTGCCGGTCATCAACACTCGCAGTTTTGGCAGATTCCGGCCTGTTTCATGGGCTATTAATCACCGTTTTGGGTCCCTGGAGTGATTTCCACAATTGACGAACCCAAGGGTGCATTTACGTGCCGGTCATCAACACTCGCAGTTTTGGCCGATTCCGGCCTGTTTCATGGGCTATTAATCACCGTTTTGGGTCCCTGGAGTGATTTCCACAATTGACGAACCCAAGGGTGCATTTACGTGCCGGCCATCAACACTCGCAGTTTTGGCCGATTCTGGCCTGTTTCATGGGCTATTAATGACCGTTTTGGGTCCCCGGAGTGATTTCCACCATTGACGAACCCTAGGGTGCATTTACGTGCCGGTCATCAACACTCGCAGTTTTGGCCGATTCTGGCCTGTTTCGTGGGCTATTAATCACCGTTTTGGGTCCCCGGAGTGATTTCCAAAATTGACGAACCCTAGGGTGCATTTACGTCCCGGTCATCAACACTCGCAGTTTTGGCCGATTTTGGCCTGTTTCATGGGCTATTAATCACCGTTTTGGGTCCCTGGAGTGATTTCCACAATTGACGAACCCAAGGGTGCATTTACGTGCCGGTCATCAACACTCGCAGTTTTGGCCGATTCCGGCCTGTTTCATGGGCTATTAATCACCGTTTTGGGTCCCTGGAGTGATTTCCACAATTGACGAACCCAAGGGTGCATTTACGTGCCGGTCATCAACACTCGCAGTTTTGGCCGATTTTGGCCTGTTTCATGGGCTATTAATCACCGTTTTGGGTCCCTGGAGTGATTTCCACAATTGACGAACCCAAGGGTGCATTTACGTGCCGGTCATCAACACTCGCAGTTTTGGCAGATTTTGGCCTGTTTCATGGGCTATTAATCACCATTTTGGGTCCCTGGAGTGATTTCCACAATTGACGAACCCAAGGGTGCATTTACGTGCCGGTCATCAACACTCGCAGTTTTGGCCGATTCTGGCCTGTTTCATGGGCTATTAATCACCGTTTTGGGTCCCTGGAGTGATTTCCACAATTGACGAACCCAAGGGTGCATTTACGTGCCGGCCATCAACACTCGCATTTTTGGCCGATTCTGGCCTGTTTCATGGGCTATTAATGACCGTTTTGGGTCCCCGGAGTGATTTCCACCATTGACGAACCCTAGGGTGCATTTACGTGCCGGTCATCAACACTCGCAGTTTTGGCCGATTCTGGCCTGTTTCATGGGCTATTAATCACCGTTTTGGATCCTCGTAGTGATTTCCACCATTGACGAACCCAAGGGTGCATTTACGTGCCTGTCATCAACACTCGCAGTTTTGGCCGATTCTGGCCTGTTTCATGGGCTATTAATCACCGTTTTGGGTCCCCGGAGTGATTTCCACCATTGAGGAACCCAGGGTGCATTTACGTGCCGGTCATCAACACTCGCAGTTTTGGCAGATTTTGGCCTGTTTCATGGGCTATTAATCACCGTTTTGGGTCTTTGGAGTGATTTCCACAATTGACGAACCCAAGGGTGCATTTACGTCCCGGTCATCAACACTCGCAGTTTTGGCCGATTCCGGCCTGTATCATTGGCTATTAATCACCGTTTTGGGTCCCTGGAGTGATTTCCACAATTGACGAACCCAAGGGTGCATTTACGTGCCGGTCATCAACACTCGCAGTTTTGGCCGATTCTGGCCTGTTTCATGGGCTATTAATCACCGTTTTGGGTCCCCGGAGTGATTTCCACCATTGAGGAACCCAGGGTGCATTTACGTGCCGGTGATCAACACTCGCAGTTTTGGCAGATTTTGGCCTGTTTCATGGGCTATTAATCACCGTTTTGGGTCCCTGGAGTGATTTCCACAATTGACGAACCCAAGGGTGCATTTACGTGCCGGTCATCAACACTCGCAGTTTTGGCCGATTCCGGCCTGTATCATTGGCTATTAATCACCGTTTTAGGTCCCTGGAGTGATTTCCACAATTGACGAACCCAAGGGTGCATTTACGTGCCGGTCATCAACACTCGCAGTTTTGGCAGATTTTGGCCTGTTTCATGGGCTATTAATCACCATTTTGGGTCCCTGGAGTGATTTCCACAATTGACGAACCCAAGGGTGCATTTACGTGCCGGTCATCAACACTCGCAGTTTTGGCCGATTCTGGCCTGTTTCATGGGCTATTAATCACCGTTTTGGGTCCCTGGAGTGATTTCCACAATTGACGAACCCAAGGGTGCATTTACGTGCCGGCCATCAACACTCGCAGTTTTGGCCGATTCTGGCCTGTTTCATGGGCTATTAATGACCGTTTTGGGTCCCCGGAGTGATTTCCACCATTGACGAACCCTAGGGTGCATTTACGTGCCGGTCATCAACACTCGCAGTTTTGGCCGATTCTGGCCTGTTTCGTGGGCTATTAATCACCGTTTTGGGTCCCCGGAGTGATTTCCAAAATTGACGAACCCCAGGGTGCATTTACGTCCCGGTCATCAACACTCGCAGTTTTGGCCGATTCCGGCCTGTATCATTGGCTATTAATCACCGTTTTGGGTCCCTGGAGTGATTTCCACAATTGACGAACCCAAGGGTGCATTTACGTGCCGGTCATCAACACTCGCAGTTTTGGCAGATTTTGGCCTGTTTCATGGGCTATTAATCACCGTTTTGGGTCCCTGGAGTGATTTCCACAATTGACGAACCCAAGGGTGCATTTACGTGCCGGTCATCAACACTCGCAGTTTTGGCCGATTCCGGCCTGTATCATTGGCTATTAATCACCGTTTTGGGTCCCTGGAGTGATTTCCACAATTGACGAACCCAAGGGTGCATTTACGTGCCGGTCATCAACACTCGCAGTTTTGGCCGATTCTGGCCTGTTTCATGGGCTATTAATCACCGTTTTGGGTCCCCGGAGTGATTTCCAAAATTGACGAACCCAGGGTGCATTTACGTCCCGGTCATCAACACTCGCAGTTTTGGCCTATTCCGGCCTGTATCATGGGCTATTAATCACCGTTTTGGGTCCCTGGAGTGATTTCCACAATTGACGAACCCAAGGGTGCATTTACGTGCCGGTCATCAACACTCGCAGTTTTGGCCGATTCTGGCCTGTTTCATGGGCTATTAATCACCGTTTTGGGTCCCCGGAGTGATTTCCAAAATTGACGAACCCAGGGTGCATTTACGTCCCGGTCATCAACACTCGCAGTTTTGGCCTATTCCGGCCTGTATCATGGGCTATTAATCACCGTTTTGGGTCCCTGGAGTGATTTCCACAATTGACGAACCCAAGGGTGCATTTACGTGCCGGTCATCAACACTCGCAGTTTTGGCCGATTCCGGCCTGTATCATTGGCTATTAATCACCGTTTTGGGTCCCTGGAGTGATTTCCACAATTGACGAACCCAAGGGTGCATTTACGTGCCGGTCATCAACACTCGCAGTTTTGGCCTATTCCGGCCTGTATCATGGGCTATTAATCACCGTTTTGGGTCCCTGGAGTGATTTCCACAATTGACGAACCCAAGGGTGCATTTACGTGCCGGTCATCAACACTCGCAGTTTTGGCCGATTCTGGCCTGTTTCATGGGCTATTAATCACCGTTTTGGGTCCCCGGAGTGATTTCCAAAATTGACGAACCCAGGGTGCATTTACGTCCCGGTCATCAACACTCGCAGTTTTGGCCTATTCCGGCCTGTATCATGGGCTATTAATCACCGTTTTGGGTCCCTGGAGTGATTTCCACAATTGACGAACCCAAGGGTGCATTTACGTGCCGGTCATCAACACTCGCAGTTTTGGCCGATTCTGGCCTGTTTCATGGGCTATTAATCACCGTTTTGGGTCCCCGGAGTGATTTCCACCATTGACGAACCCTAGGGTGCATTTACGTGCCGGTCATCAACACTCGCAGTTTTGGCCGATTCTGGCCTGTTTCGTGGGCTATTAATCACCGTTTTGGGTCCCTGGAGTGATTTCCACAATTGACGAACCCAAGGGTGCATTTACGTGCCGGTCATCAACACTCGCAGTTTTGGCCGATTCCGGCCTGTATCATTGGCTATTAATCACCGTTTTGGGTCCCTGGAGTGATTTCCACAATTGACGAACCCAAGGGTGCATTTACGTGCCGGTCATCAACACTCGCAGTTTTGGCCGATTCTGGCCTGTTTCATGGGCTATTAATCACCGTTTTGGGTCCCCGGAGTGATTTCCAAAATTGACGAACCCAGGGTGCATTTACGTCCCGGTCATCAACACTCGCAGTTTTGGCCTATTCCGGCCTGTATCATGGGCTATTAATCACCGTTTTGGGTCCCTGGAGTGATTTCCACAATTGACGAACCCAAGGGTGCATTTACGTGCCGGTCATCAACACTCGCAGTTTTGGCCGATTCTGGCCTGTTTCATGGGCTATTAATCACCGTTTTGGGTCCCCGGAGTGATTTCCAAAATTGACGAACCCAGGGTGCATTTACGTCCCGGTCATCAACACTCGCAGTTTTGGCCTATTCCGGCCTGTATCATGGGCTATTAATCACCGTTTTGGGTCCCTGGAGTGATTTCCACAATTGACGAACCCAAGGGTGCATTTACGTGCCGGCCATCAACACTCGCAGTTTTGGCCGATTCCGGCCTGTATCATTGGCTATTAATGACCGTTTTGGGTCCCCGGAGTGATTTCCACCATTGACGAACCCAAGGGTGCATTTACGTGCCGGTCATCAACACTCGCAGTTTTGGCCGATTCTGGCCTGTTTCATGGGCTATTAATCACCGTTTTGGGTCCCCGGAGTGATTTCCACCATTGACGAACCCTAGGGTGCATTTACGTGCCGGTCATCAACACTCGCAGTTTTGGCCGATTCTGGCCTGTTTCGTGGGCTATTAATCACCGTTTTGGGTCCCTGGAGTGATTTCCACAATTGACGAACCCAAGGGTGCATTTACGTGCCGGTCATCAACACTCGCAGTTTTGGCCGATTCCGGCCTGTATCATTGGCTATTAATCACCGTTTTGGGTCCCTGGAGTGATTTCCACAATTGACGAACCCAAGGGTGCATTTACGTGCCGGTCATCAACACTCGCAGTTTTGGCCGATTCTGGCCTGTTTCATGGGCTATTAATCACCGTTTTGGGTCCCCGGAGTGATTTCCAAAATTGACGAACCCAGGGTGCATTTACGTCCCGGTCATCAACACTCGCAGTTTTGGCCTATTCCGGCCTGTATCATGGGCTATTAATCACCGTTTTGGGTCCCTGGAGTGATTTCCACAATTGACGAACCCAAGGGTGCATTTACGTGCCGGTCATCAACACTCGCAGTTTTGGCCGATTCTGGCCTGTTTCATGGGCTATTAATCACCGTTTTGGGTCCCCGGAGTGATTTCCAAAATTGACGAACCCAGGGTGCATTTACGTCCCGGTCATCAACACTCGCAGTTTTGGCCTATTCCGGCCTGTATCATGGGCTATTAATCACCGTTTTGGGACCCTGGAGTGATTTCCACAATTGACGAACCCAAGGGTGCATTTACGTGCCGGTCATCAACACTCGCAGTTTTGGCCGATTCCGGCCTGTATCATTGGCTATTAATCACCGTTTTGGGTCCCTGGAGTGATTTCCACAATTGACGAACCCAAGGGTGCATTTACGTGCCGGTCATCAACACTCGCAGTTTTGGCCGATTCTGGCCTGTTTCATGGGCTATTAATCACCGTTTTGGTTCCCCGGAGTGATTTCCAAAATTGACGAACCCAGGGTGCATTTACGTCCCGGTCATCAACACTCGCAGTTTTGGCCTATTCCGGCCTGTATCATGGGCTATTAATCACCGTTTTGGGTCCCTGGAGTGATTTCCACCATTGACGAACCCCAGGGTGCATTTACGTGCCGGTCATCAACACTCGCAGTTTTGGCCGATTCCGGCCTGTTTCATGGGCTATTAATCACCGTTTTGGGTCCCTGGAGTGATTTCCACAATTGACGAACCCAAGGGTGCATTTACGTGCCGGTCATCAACACTCGCAGTTTTGGCCGATTCTGGCCTGTTTCATGGGCTATTAATCACCGTTTTGGGTCCCCGGAGTGATTTCCACCATTGAGGAACCCAGGGTGCATTTACGTGCCGGTCATCAACACTCGCAGTTTTGGCAGATTTTGGCCTGTTTCATGGGCTATTAATCACCGTTTTGGGTCCCTGGAGTGATTTCCACAATTGACGAACCCAAGGGTGCATTTACGTGCCGGTCATCAACACTCGCAGTTTTGGCCGATTCCGGCCTGTTTCATGGGCTATTAATCACCGTTTTGGGTCCCTGGAGTGATTTCCACAATTGACGAACCCAAGGGTGCATTTACGTGCCGGTCATCAACACTCGCAGTTTTGGCCGATTCTGGCCTGTTTCATGGGCTATTAATCACCGTTTTGGTTCCCCGGAGTGATTTCCAAAATTGACGAACCCAGGGTGCATTTACGTCCCGGTCATCAACACTCGCAGTTTTGGCCGATTCCGGCCTGTATCATTGGCTATTAATCACCGTTTTGGGTCCCTGGAGTGATTTCCACAATTGACGAACCCAAGGGTGCATTTACGTGCCGGTCATCAACACTCGCAGTTTTGGCCGATTCTGGCCTGTTTCATGGGCTATTAATCACCGTTTTGGGTCCCTGGAGTGATTTCCACAATTGACGAACCCAAGGGTGCATTTACGTGCCGGCCATCAACACTCGCAGTTTTGGCCGATTTGGCCTGTTTCATGGGCTATTAATGACCGTTTTGGGTCCCCGGAGTGATTTCCACCATTGACGAACCCTAGGGTGCATTTACGTGCCGGTCATCAACACTCGCAGTTTTGGCCGATTCTGGCCTGTTTCGTGGGCTATTAATCACCGTTTTGGGTCCCCGGAGTGATTTCCAAAATTGACGAACCCCAGGGTGCATTTACGTCCCGGTCATCAACACTCGCAGTTTTGGCCGATTCCGGCCTGTATCATTGGCTATTAATCACCGTTTTGGGTCCCTGGAGTGATTTCCACAATTGACGAACCCAAGGGTGCATTTACGTGCCGGTCATCAACACTCGCAGTTTTGGCAGATTTTGGCCTGTTTCATGGGCTATTAATCACCATTTTGGGTCCCTGGAGTGATTTCCACAATTGACGAACCCAAGGGTGCATTTACGTGCCGGTCATCAACACTCGCAGTTTTGGCCGATTCTGGCCTGTTTCATGGGCTATTAATCACCGTTTTGGGTCCCTGGAGTGATTTCCACAATTGACGAACCCAAGGGTGCATTTACGTGCCGGCCATCAACACTCGCAGTTTTGGCCGATTCCGGCCTGTATCATTGGCTATTAATGACCGTTTTGGGTCCCCGGAGTGATTTCCACCATTGACGAACCCAAGGGTGCATTTACGTGCCGGTCATCAACACTCGCAGTTTTGGCCGATTCTGGCCTGTTTCATGGGCTATTAATCACCGTTTTGGGTCCCCGGAGTGATTTCCACCATTGACGAACCCTAGGGTGCATTTACGTGCCGGTCATCAACACTCGCAGTTTTGGCCGATTCTGGCCTGTTTCGTGGGCTATTAATCACCGTTTTGGGTCCCTGGAGTGATTTCCACAATTGACGAACCCAAGGGTGCATTTACGTGCCGGTCATCAACACTCGCAGTTTTGGCCGATTCCGGCCTGTATCATTGGCTATTAATCACCGTTTTGGGTCCCTGGAGTGATTTCCACAATTGACGAACCCAAGGGTGCATTTACGTGCCGGTCATCAACACTCGCAGTTTTGGCCGATTCTGGCCTGTTTCATGGGCTATTAATCACCGTTTTGGGTCCCCGGAGTGATTTCCAAAATTGACGAACCCAGGGTGCATTTACGTCCCGGTCATCAACACTCGCAGTTTTGGCCTATTCCGGCCTGTATCATGGGCTATTAATCACCGTTTTGGGTCCCTGGAGTGATTTCCACAATTGACGAACCCAAGGGTGCATTTACGTGCCGGTCATCAACACTCGCAGTTTTGGCCGATTCTGGCCTGTTTCATGGGCTATTAATCACCGTTTTGGGTCCCCGGAGTGATTTCCAAAATTGACGAACCCAGGGTGCATTTACGTCCCGGTCATCAACACTCGCAGTTTTGGCCTATTCCGGCCTGTATCATGGGCTATTAATCACCGTTTTGGGTCCCTGGAGTGATTTCCACAATTGACGAACCCAAGGGTGCATTTACGTGCCGGTCATCAACACTCGCAGTTTTGGCCGATTCCGGCCTGTATCATTGGCTATTAATCACCGTTTTGGGTCCCTGGAGTGATTTCCACAATTGACGAACCCAAGGGTGCATTTACGTGCCGGTCATCAACACTCGCAGTTTTGGCCGATTCTGGCCTGTTTCATGGGCTATTAATCACCGTTTTGGTTCCCCGGAGTGATTTCCAAAATTGACGAACCCAGGGTGCATTTACGTCCCGGTCATCAACACTCGCAGTTTTGGCCTATTCCGGCCTGTATCATGGGCTATTAATCACCGTTTTGGGTCCCTGGAGTGATTTCCACCATTGACGAACCCCAGGGTGCATTTACGTGCCGGTCATCAACACTCGCAGTTTTGGCCGATTCCGGCCTGTTTCATGGGCTATTAATCACCGTTTTGGGTCCCTGGAGTGATTTCCACAATTGACGAACCCAAGGGTGCATTTACGTGCCGGTCATCAACACTCGCAGTTTTGGCCGATTCTGGCCTGTTTCATGGGCTATTAATCACCGTTTTGGGTCCCCGGAGTGATTTCCACCATTGAGGAACCCAGGGTGCATTTACGTGCCGGTCATCAACACTCGCAGTTTTGGCAGATTTTGGCCTGTTTCATGGGCTATTAATCACCGTTTTGGGTCCCTGGAGTGATTTCCACAATTGACGAACCCAAGGGTGCATTTACGTGCCGGTCATCAACACTCGCAGTTTTGGCCGATTCCGGCCTGTTTCATGGGCTATTAATCACCGTTTTGGGTCCCTGGAGTGATTTCCACAATTGACGAACCCAAGGGTGCATTTACGTGCCGGTCATCAACACTCGCAGTTTTGGCCGATTCTGGCCTGTTTCATGGGCTATTAATCACCGTTTTGGTTCCCCGGAGTGATTTCCAAAATTGACGAACCCAGGGTGCATTTACGTCCCGGTCATCAACACTCGCAGTTTTGGCCGATTCCGGCCTGTATCATTGGCTATTAATCACCGTTTTGGGTCCCTGGAGTGATTTCCACAATTGACGAACCCAAGGGTGCATTTACGTGCCGGTCATCAACACTCGCAGTTTTGGCCGATTCTGGCCTGTTTCATGGGCTATTAATCACCGTTTTGGGTCCCTGGAGTGATTTCCACAATTGACGAACCCAAGGGTGCATTTACGTGCCGGCCATCAACACTCGCAGTTTTGGCCGATTCTGGCCTGTTTCATGGGCTATTAATGACCGTTTTGGGTCCCCGGAGTGATTTCCACCATTGACGAACCCTAGGGTGCATTTACGTGCCGGTCATCAACACTCGCAGTTTTGGCCGATTCTGGCCTGATTCGTGGGCTATTAATCACCGTTTTGGGTCCCTGGAGTGATTTCCACAATTGACGAACCCAAGGGTGCATTTACGTGCCGGTCATCAACACTCGCAGTTTTGGCAGATTTTGGCCTGTTTCATGGGCTATTAATCACCATTTTGGGTCCCTGGAGTGATTTCCACAATTGACGAACCCAAGGGTGCATTTACGTGCCGGTCATCAACACTCGCAGTTTTGGCCGATTCTGGCCTGTTTCATGGGCTATTAATCACCGTTTTGGGTCCCTGGAGTGATTTCCACAATTGACGAACCCAAGGGTGCATTTACGTGCCGGCCATCAACACTCGCAGTTTTGGCCGATTCTGGCCTGTTTCATGGGCTATTAATGACCGTTTTGGGTCCCCGGAGTGATTTCCACCATTGACGAACCCTAGGTGCATTTACGTGCCGGTCATCAACACTCGCAGTTTTGGCCGATTCTGGCCTGTTTCGTGGGCTATTAATCACCGTTTTGGGTCCCCGGAGTGATTTCCAAAATTGACGAACCCCAGGGTGCATTTACGTCCCGGTCATCAACACTCGCAGTTTTGGCCGATTCCGGCCTGTATCATTGGCTATTAATCACCGTTTTGGGTCCCTGGAGTGATTTCCACAATTGACGAACCCAAGGGTGCATTTACGTGCCGGTCATCAACACTCGCAGTTTTGACAGATTTTGGCCTGTTTCATGGGCTATTAATCACCATTTTGGGTCCCTGGAGTGATTTCCACAATTGACGAACCCAAGGGTGCATTTACGTGCCGGTCATCAACACTCGCAGTTTTGGCCGATTCTGGCCTGTTTCATGGGCTATTAATCACCGTTTTGGGTCCCTGGAGTGATTTCCACAATTGACGAACCCAAGGGTGCATTTACGTGCCGGCCATCAACACTCGCAGTTTTGGCCGATTTGGCCTGTTTCATGGGCTATTAATGACCGTTTTGGGTCCCCGGAGTGATTTCCACCATTGACGAACCCTAGGGTGCATTTACGTGCCGGTCATCAACACTCGCAGTTTTGGCCGATTCTGGCCTGTTTCGTGGGCTATTAATCACCGTTTTGGGTCCCCGGAGTGATTTCCAAAATTGACGAACCCCAGGGTGCATTTACGTCCCGGTCATCAACACTCGCAGTTTTGGCCGATTCCGGCCTGTATCATTGGCTATTAATCACCGTTTTGGGTCCCTGGAGTGATTTCCACAATTGACGAACCCAAGGGTGCATTTACGTGCCGGTCATCAACACTCGCAGTTTTGGCAGATTTTGGCCTGTTTCATGGGCTATTAATCACCATTTTGGGTCCCTGGAGTGATTTCCACAATTGACGAACCCAAGGGTGCATTTACGTGCCGGTCATCAACACTCGCAGTTTTGGCCGATTCTGGCCTGTTTCATGGGCTATTAATCACCGTTTTGGGTCCCTGGAGTGATTTCCACAATTGACGAACCCAAGGGTGCATTTACGTGCCGGCCATCAACACTCGCAGTTTTGGCCGATTCCGGCCTGTATCATTGGCTATTAATGACCGTTTTGGGTCCCCGGAGTGATTTCCACCATTGACGAACCCAAGGGTGCATTTACGTGCCGGTCATCAACACTCGCAGTTTTGGCCGATTCTGGCCTGTTTCATGGGCTATTAATCACCGTTTTGGGTCCCCGGAGTGATTTCCACCATTGACGAACCCTAGGGTGCATTTACGTGCCGGTCATCAACACTCGCAGTTTTGGCCGATTCTGGCCTGTTTCGTGGGCTATTAATCACCGTTTTGGGTCCCTGGAGTGATTTCCACAATTGACGAACCCAAGGGTGCATTTACGTGCCGGTCATCAACACTCGCAGTTTTGGCCGATTCTGGCCTGTTTCATGGGCTATTAATCACCGTTTTGGGTCCCTGGAGTGATTTCCACAATTGACGAACCCAAGGGTGCATTTACGTGCCGGCCATCAACACTCGCAGTTTTGGCCGATTCTGGCCTGTTTCATGGGCTATTAATGACCGTTTTGGGTCCCCGGAGTGATTTCCACCATTGACGAACCCTAGGGTGCATTTACGTGCCGGTCATCAACACTCGCAGTTTTGGCCGATTCTGGCCTGTTTCGTGGGCTATTAATCACCGTTTTGGGTCCCCGGAGTGATTTCCACCATTGACGAACCCTAGGGTGCATTTACGTCCCGGTCATCAACACTCGCAGTTTTGGCCGATTCCGGCCTGTATCATTGGCTATTAATCACCGTTTTGGGTCCCTGGAGTGATTTCCACAATTGACGAACCCAAGGGTGCATTTACGTCCCGGTCATCAACACTCGCAGTTTTGGCCGATTCCGGCCTGTTTCATGGGCTATTAATCACCGTTTTGGTTCCCCGGAGTGATTTCCAAAATTGACGAACCCAGGGTGCATTTACGTCCCGGTCATCAACACTCGCAGTTTTGGCAGATTTTGGCCTGTTTCATGGGCTATTAATCACCGTTTTGGGTCCCTGGAGTGATTTCCACAATTGACGAACCCAAGGGTGCATTTACGTGCCGGTCATCAACACTCGCAGTTTTGGCCGATTCTGGCCTGTTTCATGGGCTATTAATCACCGTTTTGGGTCCCTGGAGTGATTTCCACAATTGACGAACCCAAGGGTGCATTTACGTGCCGGCCATCAACACTCGCAGTTTTGGCCGATTCTGGCCTGTTTCATGGGCTATTAATGACCGTTTTGGGTCCCCGGAGTGATTTCCACCATTGACGAACCCTAGGGTGCATTTACGTGCCGGTCATCAACACTCGCAGTTTTGGCCGATTCTGGCCTGTTTCGTGGGCTATTAATCACCGTTTTGGGTCCCCGGAGTGATTTCCAAAATTGACGAACCCCAGGGTGCATTTACGTCCCGGTCATCAACACTCGCAGTTTTGGCCGATTCCGGCCTGTATCATTGGCTATTAATCACCGTTTTGGGTCCCTGGAGTGATTTCCACAATTGACGAACCCAAGGGTGCATTTACGTGCCGGTCATCAACACTCGCAGTTTTGGCAGATTTTGGCCTGTTTCATGGGCTATTAATCACCATTTTGGGTCCCTGGAGTGATTTCCACAATTGACGAACCCAAGGGTGCATTTACGTGCCGGTCATCAACACTCGCAGTTTTGGCCGATTCTGGCCTGTTTCATGGGCTATTAATCACCGTTTTGGGTCCCTGGAGTGATTTCCACAATTGACGAACCCAAGGGTGCATTTACGTGCCGGCCATCAACACTCGCAGTTTTGGCCGATTCTGGCCTGTTTCATGGGCTATTAATGACCGTTTTGGGTCCCCGGAGTGATTTCCACCATTGACGAACCCTAGGGTGCATTTACGTGCCGGTCATCAACACTCGCAGTTTTGGCCGATTCTGGCCTGTTTCGTGGGCTATTAATCACCGTTTTGGGTCCCCGGAGTGATTTCCAAAATTGACGAACCCCAGGGTGCATTTACGTCCCGGTCATCAACACTCGCAGTTTTGGCCGATTCCGGCCTGTATCATTGGCTATTAATCACCGTTTTGGGTCCCTGGAGTGATTTCCACAATTGACGAACCCAAGGGTGCATTTACGTGCCGGTCATCAACACTCGCAGTTTTGGCAGATTTTGGCCTGTTTCATGGGCTATTAATCACCATTTTGGGTCCCTGGAGTGATTTCCACAATTGACGAACCCAAGGGTGCATTTACGTGCCGGTCATCAACACTCGCAGTTTTGGCCGATTCTGGCCTGTTTCATGGGCTATTAATCACCGTTTTGGTTCCCCGGAGTGATTTCCAAAATTGACGAACCCAGGGTGCATTTACGTCCCGGTCATCAACACTCGCAGTTTTGGCCGATTCCGGCCTGTATCATTGGCTATTAATCACCGTTTTGGGTCCCTGGAGTGATTTCCACAATTGACGAACCCAAGGGTGCATTTACGTGCCGGTCATCAACACTCGCAGTTTTGGCCGATTCTGGCCTGTTTCATGGGCTATTAATCACCGTTTTGGGTCCCTGGAGTGATTTCCACAATTGACGAACCCAAGGGTGCATTTACGTGCCGGCCATCAACACTCGCAGTTTTGGCCGATTCTGGCCTGTTTCATGGGCTATTAATGACCGTTTTGGGTCCCCGGAGTGATTTCCACCATTGACGAACCCTAGGGTGCATTTACGTGCCGGTCATCAACACTCGCAGTTTTGGCCGATTCTGGCCTGTTTCGTGGGCTATTAATCACCGTTTTGGGTCCCTGGAGTGATTTCCACAATTGACGAACCCAAGGGTGCATTTACGTGCCGGTCATCAACACTCGCAGTTTTGGCCGATTCTGGCCTGTTTCATGGGCTATTAATCACCGTTTTGGGTCCCTGGAGTGATTTCCACAATTGACGAACCCAAGGGTGCATTTACGTGCCGGCCATCAACACTCGCAGTTTTGGCCGATTCTGGCCTGTTTCATGGGCTATTAATGACCGTTTTGGGTCCCCGGAGTGATTTCCACCATTGACGAACCCTAGGGTGCATTTACGTGCCGGTCATCAACACTCGCAGTTTTGGCCGATTCTGGCCTGTTTCGTGGGCTATTAATCACCGTTTTGGGTCCCCGGAGTGATTTCCAAAATTGACGAACCCCAGGGTGCATTTACGTCCCGGTCATCAACACTCGCAGTTTTGGCCGATTCCGGCCTGTATCATTGGCTATTAATCACCGTTTTGGGTCCCTGGAGTGATTTCCACAATTGACGAACCCAAGGGTGCATTTACGTACCGGTCATCAACACTCGCAGTTTTGGCCGATTCTGGCCTGTTTCATGGGCTATTAATCACCGTTTTGGTTCCCCGGAGTGATTTCCAAAATTGACGAACCCAGGGTGCATTTACGTCCCGGTCATCAACACTCGCAGTTTTGGCCGATTCCGGCCTGTATCATTGGCTATTAATCACCGTTTTGGGTCCCTGGAGTGATTTCCACAATTGACGAACCCAAGGGTGCATTTACGTGCCGGTCATCAACACTCGCAGTTTTGGCCGATTCTGGCCTGTTTCATGGGCTATTAATCACCGTTTTGGGTCCCTGGAGTGATTTCCACAATTGACGAACCCAAGGGTGCATTTACGTGCCGGCCATCAACACTCGCAGTTTTGGCCGATTCTGGCCTGTTTCATGGGCTATTAATGACCGTTTTGGGTCCCCGGAGTGATTTCCACCATTGACGAACCCTAGGGTGCATTTACGTGCCGGTCATCAACACTCGCAGTTTTGGCCGATTCTGGCCTGTTTCGTGGGCTATTAATCACCGTTTTGGGTCCCTGGAGTGATTTCCACAATTGACGAACCCAAGGGTGCATTTACGTGCCGGTCATCAACACTCGCAGTTTTGGCAGATTTTGGCCTGTTTCATGGGCTATTAATCACCATTTTGGGTCCCTGGAGTGATTTCCACAATTGACGAACCCAAGGGTGCATTTACGTGCCGGTCATCAACACTCGCAGTTTTGGCCGATTCTGGCCTGTTTCATGGGCTATTAATCACCGTTTTGGGTCCCTGGAGTGATTTCCACAATTGACGAACCCAAGGGTGCATTTACGTGCCGGCCATCAACACTCGCAGTTTTGGCCGATTCTGGCCTGTTTCATGGGCTATTAATGACCGTTTTGGGTCCCCGCAGTGATTTCCACCATTGACGAACCCTAGGGTGCATTTACGTGCCGGTCATCAACACTCGCAGTTTTGGCCGATTCTGGCCTGTTTCATGGGCTATTAATCACCGTTTTGGGTCCCCGGAGTGATTTCCACCATTGACGAACCCTAGGGTGCATTTACGTGCCGGTCATCAACACTCGCAGTTTTGGCCGATTCTGGCCTGTTTCGTGGGCTATTAATCACCGTTTTGGGTCCCTGGAGTGATTTCCACAATTGACGAACCCAAGGGTGCATTTACGTGCCGGTCATCAACACTCGCAGTTTTGGCCGATTCTGGCCTGTTTCATGGGCTATTAATCACCGTTTTGGGTCCCTGGAGTGATTTCCACAATTGACGAACCCAAGGGTGCATTTACGTGCCGGCCATCAACACTCGCAGTTTTGGCCGATTCTGGCCTGTTTCATGGGCTATTAATGACCGTTTTGGGTCCCCGGAGTGATTTCCACCATTGACGAACCCTAGGGTGCATTTACGTGCCGGTCATCAACACTCGCAGTTTTGGCCGATTCTGGCCTGTTTCGTGGGCTATTAATCACCGTTTTGGGTCCCCGGAGTGATTTCCAAAATTGACGAACCCCAGGGTGCATTTACGTCCCGGTCATCAACACTCGCAGTTTTGGCCGATTCCGGCCTGTATCATTGGCTATTAATCACCGTTTTGGGTCCCTGGAGTGATTTCCACAATTGACGAACCCAAGGGTGCATTTACGTGCCGGTCATCAACACTCGCAGTTTTGGCAGATTTTGGCCTGTTTCATGGGCTATTAATCACCATTTTGGGTCCCTGGAGTGATTTCCACAATTGACGAACCCAAGGGTGCATTTACGTGCCGGTCATCAACACTCGCAGTTTTGGCCGATTCTGGCCTGTTTCATGGGCTATTAATCACCGTTTTGGTTCCCCGGAGTGATTTCCAAAATTGACGAACCCAGGGTGCATTTACGTCCCGGTCATCAACACTCGCAGTTTTGGCCGATTCCGGCCTGTATCATTGGCTATTAATCACCGTTTTGGGTCCCTGGAGTGATTTCCACAATTGACGAACCCAAGGGTGCATTTACGTGCCGGTCATCAACACTCGCAGTTTTGGCCGATTCTGGCCTGTTTCATGGGCTATTAATCACCGTTTTGGGTCCCTGGAGTGATTTCCACAATTGACGAACCCAAGGGTGCATTTACGTGCCGGCCATCAACACTCGCAGTTTTGGCCGATTCTGGCCTGTTTCATGGGCTATTAATGACCGTTTTGGGTCCCCGGAGTGATTTCCACCATTGACGAACCCTAGGGTGCATTTACGTGCCGGTCATCAACACTCGCAGTTTTGGCCGATTCTGGCCTGTTTCGTGGGCTATTAATCACCGTTTTGGGTCCCTGGAGTGATTTCCACAATTGACGAACCCAAGGGTGCATTTACGTGCCGGTCATCAACACTCGCAGTTTTGGCCGATTCTGGCCTGTTTCATGGGCTATTAATCACCGTTTTGGGTCCCTGGAGTGATTTCCACAATTGACGAACCCAAGGGTGCATTTACGTGCCGGCCATCAACACTCGCAGTTTTGGCCGATTCTGGCCTGTTTCATGGGCTATTAATGACCGTTTTGGGTCCCCGGAGTGATTTCCACCATTGACGAACCCTAGGGTGCATTTACGTGCCGGTCATCAACACTCGCAGTTTTGGCCGATTCTGGCCTGTTTCGTGGGCTATTAATCACCGTTTTGGGTCCCCGGAGTGATTTCCAAAATTGACGAACCCCAGGGTGCATTTACGTCCCGGTCATCAACACTCGCAGTTTTGGCCGATTCCGGCCTGTATCATTGGCTATTAATCACCGTTTTGGGTCCCTGGAGTGATTTCCACAATTGACGAACCCAAGGGTGCATTTACGTACCGGTCATCAACACTCGCAGTTTTGGCCGATTCTGGCCTGTTTCATGGGCTATTAATCACCGTTTTGGTTCCCCGGAGTGATTTCCAAAATTGACGAACCCAGGGTGCATTTACGTCCCGGTCATCAACACTCGCAGTTTTGGCCGATTCCGGCCTGTATCATTGGCTATTAATCACCGTTTTGGGTCCCTGGAGTGATTTCCACAATTGACGAACCCAAGGGTGCATTTACGTGCCGGTCATCAACACTCGCAGTTTTGGCCGATTCTGGCCTGTTTCATGGGCTATTAATCACCGTTTTGGGTCCCTGGAGTGATTTCCACAATTGACGAACCCAAGGGTGCATTTACGTGCCGGCCATCAACACTCGCAGTTTTGGCCGATTCTGGCCTGTTTCATGGGCTATTAATGACCGTTTTGGGTCCCCGGAGTGATTTCCACCATTGACGAACCCTAGGGTGCATTTACGTGCCGGTCATCAACACTCGCAGTTTTGGCCGATTCTGGCCTGTTTCGTGGGCTATTAATCACCGTTTTGGGTCCCTGGAGTGATTTCCACAATTGACGAACCCAAGGGTGCATTTACGTGCCGGTCATCAACACTCGCAGTTTTGGCAGATTTTGGCCTGTTTCATGGGCTATTAATCACCATTTTGGGTCCCTGGAGTGATTTCCACAATTGACGAACCCAAGGGTGCATTTACGTGCCGGTCATCAACACTCGCAGTTTTGGCCGATTCTGGCCTGTTTCATGGGCTATTAATCACCGTTTTGGGTCCCTGGAGTGATTTCCACAATTGACGAACCCAAGGGTGCATTTACGTGCCGGCCATCAACACTCGCAGTTTTGGCCGATTCTGGCCTGTTTCATGGGCTATTAATCACCGTTTTGGGTCCCCGGAGTGATTTCCAAAATTGACGAACCCCAGGGTGCATTTACGTCCCGGTCATCAACACTCGCAGTTTTGGCCGATTCCGGCCTGTATCATTGGCTATTAATCACCGTTTTGGGTCCCTGGAGTGATTTCCACAATTGACGAACCCAAGGGTGCATTTACGTACCGGTCATCAACACTCGCAGTTTTGGCCGATTCTGGCCTGTTTCATGGGCTATTAATCACCGTTTTGGTTCCCCGGAGTGATTTCCAAAATTGACGAACCCAGGGTGCATTTACGTCCCGGTCATCAACACTCGCAGTTTTGGCCGATTCCGGCCTGTATCATTGGCTATTAATCACCGTTTTGGGTCCCTGGAGTGATTTCCACAATTGACGAACCCAAGGGTGCATTTACGTGCCGGTCATCAACACTCGCAGTTTTGGCCGATTCTGGCCTGTTTCATGGGCTATTAATCACCGTTTTGGGTCCCTGGAGTGATTTCCACAATTGACGAACCCAAGGGTGCATTTACGTGCCGGCCATCAACACTCGCAGTTTTGGCCGATTCTGGCCTGTTTCATGGGCTATTAATGACCGTTTTGGGTCCCCGGAGTGATTTCCACCATTGACGAACCCTAGGGTGCATTTACGTGCCGGTCATCAACACTCGCAGTTTTGGCCGATTCTGGCCTGTTTCGTGGGCTATTAATCACCGTTTTGGGTCCCTGGAGTGATTTCCACAATTGACGAACCCAAGGGTGCATTTACGTGCCGGTCATCAACACTCGCAGTTTTGGCAGATTTTGGCCTGTTTCATGGGCTATTAATCACCATTTTGGGTCCCTGGAGTGATTTCCACAATTGACGAACCCAAGGGTGCATTTACGTGCCGGTCATCAACACTCGCAGTTTTGGCCGATTCTGGCCTGTTTCATGGGCTATTAATCACCGTTTTGGGTCCCTGGAGTGATTTCCACAATTGACGAACCCAAGGGTGCATTTACGTGCCGGCCATCAACACTCGCAGTTTTGGCCGATTCTGGCCTGTTTCATGGGCTATTAATGACCGTTTTGGGTCCCCGGAGTGATTTCCACCATTGACGAACCCTAGGGTGCATTTACGTGCCGGTCATCAACACTCGCAGTTTTGGCCGATTCTGGCCTGTTTCGTGGGCTATTAATCACCGTTTTGGGTCCCCGGAGTGATTTCCAAAATTGACGAACCCCAGGGTGCATTTACGTCCCGGTCATCAACACTCGCAGTTTTGGCCGATTCCGGCCTGTATCATTGGCTATTAATCACCGTTTTGGGTCCCTGGAGTGATTTCCACAATTGACGAACCCAAGGGTGCATTTACGTGCCGGTCATCAACACTCGCAGTTTTGGCAGATTTTGGCCTGTTTCATGGGCTATTAATCACCATTTTGGGTCCCTGGAGTGATTTCCACAATTGACGAACCCAAGGGTGCATTTACGTGCCGGTCATCAACACTCGCAGTTTTGGCCGATTCCGGCCTGTATCATTGGCTATTAATCACCGTTTTGGGTCCCTGGAGTGATTTCCACAATTGACGAACCCAAGGGTGCATTTACGTGCCGGTCATCAACACTCGCAGTTTTGGCCGATTCTGGCCTGTTTCATGGGCTATTAATCACCGTTTTGGGTCCCTGGAGTGATTTCCACAATTGACGAACCCAAGGGTGCATTTACGTGCCGGCCATCAACACTCGCAGTTTTGGCCGATTCCGGCCTGTATCATTGGCTATTAATCACCGTTTTGGGTCCCTGGAGTGATTTCCACAATTGACGAACCCAAGGGTGCATTTACGTACCGGTCATCAACACTCGCAGTTTTGGCCGATTCTGGCCTGTTTCATGGGCTATTAATCACCGTTTTGGGTCCCTGGAGTGATTTCCACAATTGACGAACCCAAGGGTGCATTTACGTGCCGGCCATCAACACTCGCAGTTTTGGCCGATTCCGGCCTGTATCATTGGCTATTAATCACCGTTTTGGGTCCCTGGAGTGATTTCCACAATTGACGAACCCAAGGGTGCATTTACGTACCGGTCATCAACACTCGCAGTTTTGGCCGATTCTGGCCTGTTTCATGGGCTATTAATCACCGTTTTGGGTCCCTGGAGTGATTTCCACAATTGACGAACCCAAGGGTGCATTTACGTGCCGGCCATCAACACTCGCAGTTTTGGCCGATTCCGGCCTGTATCATTGGCTATTAATCACCGTTTTGGGTCCCTGGAGTGATTTCCACAATTGACGAACCCAAGGGTGCATTTACGTACCGGTCATCAACACTCGCAGTTTTGGCCGATTCTGGCCTGTTTCATGGGCTATTAATCACCGTTTTGGTTCCCCGGAGTGATTTCCAAAATTGACGAACCCAGGGTGCATTTACGTCCCGGTCATCAACACTCGCAGTTTTGGCCGATTCCGGCCTGTATCATTGGCTATTAATCACCGTTTTGGGTCCCTGGAGTGATTTCCACAATTGACGAACCCAAGGGTGCATTTACGTGCCGGTCATCAACACTCGCAGTTTTGGCCGATTCTGGCCTGTTTCATGGGCTATTAATCACCGTTTTGGGTCCCTGGAGTGATTTCCACAATTGACGAACCCAAGGGTGCATTTACGTGCCGGCCATCAACACTCGCAGTTTTGGCCGATTCTGGCCTGTTTCATGGGCTATTAATGACCGTTTTGGGTCCCCGGAGTGATTTCCACCATTGACGAACCCTAGGGTGCATTTACGTGCCGGTCATCAACACTCGCAGTTTTGGCCGATTCTGGCCTGTTTCGTGGGCTATTAATCACCGTTTTGGGTCCCTGGAGTGATTTCCACAATTGACGAACCCAAGGGTGCATTTACGTGCCGGTCATCAACACTCGCAGTTTTGGCAGATTTTGGCCTGTTTCATGGGCTATTAATCACCATTTTGGGTCCCTGGAGTGATTTCCACAATTGACGAACCCAAGGGTGCATTTACGTGCCGGTCATCAACACTCGCAGTTTTGGCCGATTCTGGCCTGTTTCATGGGCTATTAATCACCGTTTTGGGTCCCTGGAGTGATTTCCACAATTGACGAACCCAAGGGTGCATTTACGTGCCGGCCATCAACACTCGCAGTTTTGGCCGATTCTGGCCTGTTTCATGGGCTATTAATGACCGTTTTGGGTCCCCGCAGTGATTTCCACCATTGACGAACCCTAGGGTGCATTTACGTGCCGGTCATCAACACTCGCAGTTTTGGCCGATTCTGGCCTGTTTCGTGGGCTATTAATCACCGTTTTGGGTCCCCGGAGTGATTTCCAAAATTGACGAACCCCAGGGTGCATTTACGTCCCGGTCATCAACACTCGCAGTTTTGGCCGATTCCGGCCTGTATCATTGGCTATTAATCACCGTTTTGGGTCCCTGGAGTGATTTCCACAATTGACGAACCCAAGGGTGCATTTACGTGCCGGTCATCAACACTCGCAGTTTTGGCCGATTCTGGCCTGTTTCATGGGCTATTAATCACCGTTTTGGGTCCCTGGAGTGATTTCCACAATTGACGAACCCAAGGGTGCATTTACGTGCCGGCCATCAACACTCGCAGTTTTGGCCGATTCTGGCCTGTTTCATGGGCTATTAATGACCGTTTTGGGTCCCCGGAGTGATTTCCACCATTGACGAACCCTAGGGTGCATTTACGTGCCGGTCATCAACACTCGCAGTTTTGGCCGATTCTGGCCTGTTTCGTGGGCTATTAATCACCGTTTTGGGTCCCCGGAGTGATTTCCAAAATTGACGAACCCCAGGGTGCATTTACGTCCCGGTCATCAACACTCGCAGTTTTGGCCGATTCCGGCCTGTATCATTGGCTATTAATCACCGTTTTGGGTCCCTGGAGTGATTTCCACAATTGACGAACCCAAGGGTGCATTTACGTGCCGGTCATCAACACTCGCAGTTTTGGCAGATTTTGGCCTGTTTCATGGGCTATTAATCACCATTTTGGGTCCCTGGAGTGATTTCCACAATTGACGAACCCAAGGGTGCATTTACGTGCCGGTCATCAACACTCGCAGTTTTGGCCGATTCCGGCCTGTATCATTGGCTATTAATCACCGTTTTGGGTCCCTGGAGTGATTTCCACAATTGACGAACCCAAGGGTGCATTTACGTGCCGGTCATCAACACTCGCAGTTTTGGCCGATTCTGGCCTGTTTCATGGGCTATTAATCACCGTTTTGGGTCCCTGGAGTGATTTCCACAATTGACGAACCCAAGGGTGCATTTACGTGCCGGCCATCAACACTCGCAGTTTTGGCCGATTCTGGCCTGTTTCATGGGCTATTAATGACCGTTTTGGGTCCCCGGAGTGATTTCCACCATTGACGAACCCTAGGGTGCATTTACGTGCCGGTCATCAACACTCGCAGTTTTGGCCGATTCTGGCCTGTTTCGTGGGCTATTAATCACCGTTTTGGGTCCCCGGAGTGATTTCCAAAATTGACGAACCCCAGGGTGCATTTACGTCCCGGTCATCAACACTCGCAGTTTTGGCCGATTCCGGCCTGTATCATTGGCTATTAATCACTGTTTTGGGTCCCTGGAGTGATTTCCACAATTGACGAACCCAAGGGTGCATTTACGTGCCGGTCATCAACACTCGCAGTTTTGGCAGATTTTGGCCTGTTTCATGGGCTATTAATCACCATTTTGGGTCCCTGGAGTGATTTCCACAATTGACGAACCCAAGGGTGCATTTACGTGCCGGTCATCAACACTCGCAGTTTTGGCCGATTCTGGCCTGTTTCATGGGCTATTAATCACCGTTTTGGGTCCCCGGAGTGATTTCCAAAATTGACGAACCCAGGGTGCATTTACGTGCCGGTCATCAACACTCGCAGTTTTGGCCGATTCCGGCCTGTATCATTGGCTATTAATCACCGTTTTGGGTCCCTGGAGTGATTTCCACAATTGACGAACCCAAGGGTGCATTTACGTGCCGGTCATCAACACTCGCAGTTTTGGCAGATTTTGGCCTGTTTCATGGGCTATTAATCACCATTTTGGGTCCCTGGAGTGATTTCCACAATTGACGAACCCAAGGGTGCATTTACGTGCCGGTCATCAACACTCGCAGTTTTGGCCGATTCTGGCCTGTTTCATGGGCTATTAATCACCATTTTGGGTCCCTGGAGTGATTTCCACAATTGACGAACCCAAGGGTGCATTTACGTGCCGGTCATCAACACTCGCAGTTTTGGCCGATTCTGGCCTGTTTCATGGGCTATTAATCACCGTTTTGGGTCCCTGGAGTGATTTCCACAATTGACGAACCCAAGGGTGCATTTACGTGCCGGCCATCAACACTCGCAGTTTTGGCCGATTCTGGCCTGTTTCATGGGCTATTAATGACCGTTTTGGGTCCCCGGAGTGATTTCCACCATTGACGAACCCTAGGGTGCATTTACGTGCCGGTCATCAACACTCGCAGTTTTGGCCGATTCTGGCCTGTTTCGTGGGCTATTAATCACCGTTTTGGGTCCCCGGAGTGATTTCCAAAATTGACGAACCCCAGGGTGCATTTACGTCCCGGTCATCAACACTCGCAGTTTTGGCCGATTCCGGCCTGTATCATTGGCTATTAATCACCGTTTTGGGTCCCTGGAGTGATTTCCACAATTGACGAACCCAAGGGTGCATTTACGTGCCGGTCATCAACACTCGCAGTTTTGGCAGATTTTGGCCTGTTTCATGGGCTATTAATCACCATTTTGGGTCCCTGGAGTGATTTCCACAATTGACGAACCCAAGGGTGCATTTACGTGCCGGTCATCAACACTCGCAGTTTTGGCCGATTCTGGCCTGTTTCATGGGCTATTAATCACCGTTTTGGTTCCCCGGAGTGATTTCCAAAATTGACGAACCCAGGGTGCATTTACGTGCCGGTCATCAACACTCGCAGTTTTGGCCGATTCCGGCCTGTATCATTGGCTATTAATCACCGTTTTGGGTCCCTGGAGTGATTTCCACAATTGACGAACCCAAGGGTGCATTTACGTGCCGGTCATCAACACTCGCAGTTTTGGCCGATTCTGGCCTGTTTCATGGGCTATTAATCACCGTTTTGGGTCCCTGGAGTGATTTCCACAATTGACGAACCCAAGGGTGCATTTACGTGCCGGCCATCAACACTCGCAGTTTTGGCCGATTCTGGCCTGTTTCATGGGCTATTAATGACCGTTTTGGGTCCCCGGAGTGATTTCCACCATTGACGAACCCTAGGGTGCATTTACGTGCCGGTCATCAACACTCGCAGTTTTGGCCGATTCTGGCCTGTTTCGTGGGCTATTAATCACCGTTTTGGGTCCCCGGAGTGATTTCCAAAATTGACGAACCCCAGGGTGCATTTACGTCCCGGTCATCAACACTCGCAGTTTTGGCCGATTCCGGCCTGTATCATTGGCTATTAATCACCGTTTTGGGTCCCTGGAGTGATTTCCACAATTGACGAACCCAAGGGTGCATTTACGTGCCGGTCATCAACACTCGCAGTTTTGGCAGATTTTGGCCTGTTTCATGGGCTATTAATCACCATTTTGGGTCCCTGGAGTGATTTCCACAATTGACGAACCCAAGGGTGCATTTACGTGCCGGTCATCAACACTCGCAGTTTTGGCCGATTCTGGCCTGTTTCATGGGCTATTAATCACCGTTTTGGTTCCCCGGAGTGATTTCCAAAATTGACGAACCCAGGGTGCATTTACGTCCCGGTCATCAACACTCGCAGTTTTGGCCGATTCCGGCCTGTATCATTGGCTATTAATCACCGTTTTGGGTCCCTGGAGTGATTTCCACCATTGACGAACCCTAGGGTGCATTTACGTGCCGGTCATCAACACTCGCAGTTTTGGCCGATTCTGGCCTGTTTCATGGGCTATTAATCACCGTTTTGGGTCCCTGGAGTGATTTCCACAATTGACGAACCCAAGGGTGCATTTACGTGCCGGTCATCAACACTCGCAGTTTTGGCCGATTCTGGCCTGTTTCATGGGCTATTAATCACCGTTTTGGGTCCCTGGAGTGATTTCCACAATTGACGAACCCAAGGGTGCATTTACGTGCCGGTCATCAACACTCGCAGTTTTGGCCGATTCCGGCCTGTATCATTGGCTATTAATCACCGTTTTGGGTCCCTGGAGTGATTTCCACAATTGACGAACCCAAGGGTGCATTTACGTGCCGGTCATCAACACTCGCAGTTTTGGCCGATTCTGGCCTGTTTCATGGGCTATTAATCACCGTTTTGGGTCCCTGGAGTGATTTCCACAATTGACGAACCCAAGGGTGCATTTACGTGCCGGCCATCAACACTCGCAGTTTTGGCCGATTCTGGCCTGTTTCATGGGCTATTAATGACCGTTTTGGGTCCCCGGAGTGATTTCCACCATTGACGAACCCTAGGGTGCATTTACGTGCCGGTCATCAACACTCGCAGTTTTGGCCGATTCTGGCCTGTTTCGTGGGCTATTAATCACCGTTTTGGGTCCCTGGAGTGATTTCCACAATTGACGAACCCAAGGGTGCATTTACGTGCCGGTCATCAACACTCGCAGTTTTGGCAGATTTTGGCCTGTTTCATGGGCTATTAATCACCATTTTGGGTCCCTGGAGTGATTTCCACAATTGACGAACCCAAGGGTGCATTTACGTGCCGGTCATCAACACTCGCAGTTTTGGCCGATTCTGGCCTGTTTCATGGGCTATTAATCACCGTTTTGGGTCCCTGGAGTGATTTCCACAATTGACGAACCCAAGGGTGCATTTACGTGCCGGCCATCAACACTCGCAGTTTTGGCCGATTCTGGCCTGTTTCATGGGCTATTAATGACCGTTTTGGGTCCCCGCAGTGATTTCCACCATTGACGAACCCTAGGGTGCATTTACGTGCCGGTCATCAACACTCGCAGTTTTGGCCGATTCCGGTCTGTATCATTGGCTATTAATCACCGTTTTGGGTCCCTGGAGTGATTTCCAAAATTGACGAACCCCAGGGTGCATTTACGTCCCGGTCATCAACACTCGCAGTTTTGGCCGATTCCGGTCTATATCATTGGCTATTAATCACCGTTTTGGGTCCCTGGAGTGATTTCCACAATTGACGAACCCAAGGGTGCATTTACGTGCCGGTCATCAACACTCGCAGTTTTGGCAGATTTTGGCCTGTTTCATGGGCTATTAATCACCATTTTGGGTCCCTGGAGTGATTTCCACAATTGACGAACCCAAGGGTGCATTTACGTGCCGGTCATCAACACTCGCAGTTTTGGCCGATTCTGGCCTGTTTCATGGGCTATTAATCACCGTTTTGGGTCCCTGGAGTGATTTCCACAATTGACGAACCCAAGGGTGCATTTACGTGCCGGCCATCAACACTCGCAGTTTTGGCCGATTCTGGCCTGTTTCATGGGCTATTAATGACCGTTTTGGGTCCCCGGAGTGATTTCCACCATTGACGAACCCTAGGGTGCATTTACGTGCCGGTCATCAACACTCGCAGTTTTGGCCGATTCTGGCCTGTTTCGTGGGCTATTAATCACCGTTTTGGGTCCCCGGAGTGATTTCCAAAATTGACGAACCCCAGGGTGCATTTACGTCCCGGTCATCAACACTCGCAGTTTTGGCCGATTCCGGCCTGTATCATTGGCTATTAATCACCGTTTTGGGTCCCTGGAGTGATTTCCACAATTGACGAACCCAAGGGTGCATTTACGTGCCGGTCATCAACACTCGCAGTTTTGGCAGATTTTGGCCTGTTTCATGGGCTATTAATCACCATTTTGGGTCCCTGGAGTGATTTCCACAATTGACGAACCCAAGGGTGCATTTACGTGCCGGTCATCAACACTCGCAGTTTTGGCCGATTCTGGCCTGTTTCATGGGCTATTAATCACCGTTTTGGGTCCCTGGAGTGATTTCCACAATTGACGAACCCAAGGGTGCATTTACGTGCCGGCCATCAACACTCGCAGTTTTGGCCGATTCTGGCCTGTTTCATGGGCTATTAATGACCGTTTTGGGTCCCCGGAGTGATTTCCACCATTGACGAACCCTAGGGTGCATTTACGTGCCGGTCATCAACACTCGCAGTTTTGGCCGATTCTGGCCTGTTTCGTGGGCTATTAATCACCGTTTTGGGTCCCCGGAGTGATTTCCAAAATTGACGAACCCCAGGGTGCATTTACGTCCCGGTCATCAACACTCGCAGTTTTGGCCGATTCCGGCCTGTATCATTGGCTATTAATCACCGTTTTGGGTCCCTGGAGTGATTTCCACAATTGACGAACCCAAGGGTGCATTTACGTGCCGGTCATCAACACTCGCAGTTTTGGCAGATTTTGGCCTGTTTCATGGGCTATTAATCACCATTTTGGGTCCCTGGAGTGATTTCCACAATTGACGAACCCAAGGGTGCATTTACGTGCCGGTCATCAACACTCGCAGTTTTGGCCGATTCTGGCCTGTTTCATGGGCTATTAATCACCGTTTTGGGTCCCTGGAGTGATTTCCACAATTGACGAACCCAAGGGTGCATTTACGTGCCGGCCATCAACACTCGCAGTTTTGGCCGATTCTGGCCTGTTTCATGGGCTATTAATGACCGTTTTGGGTCCCCGGAGTGATTTCCACCATTGACGAACCCTAGGGTGCATTTACGTCCCGGTCATCAACACTCGCAGTTTTGGCCGATTCTGGCCTGTTTCGTGGGCTATTAATCACCGTTTTGGGTCCCCGGAGTGATTTCCAAAATTGACGAACCCCAGGGTGCATTTACGTCCCGGTCATCAACACTCGCAGTTTTGGCCGATTCCGGCCTGTATCATTGGCTATTAATCACCGTTTTGGGTCCCTGGAGTGATTTCCACAATTGACGAACCCAAGGGTGCATTTACGTGCCGGTCATCAACACTCGCAGTTTTGGCCGATTCTGGCCTGTTTCATGGGCTATTAATCACCGTTTTGGTTCCCCGGAGTGATTTCCAAAATTGACGAACCCAGGGTGCATTTACGTCCCGGTCATCAACACTCGCAGTTTTGGCCGATTCCGGCCTGTATCATTGGCTATTAATCACCGTTTTGGGTCCCTGGAGTGATTTCCACAATTGACGAACCCAAGGGTGCATTTACGTGCCGGTCATCAACACTCGCAGTTTTGGCCGATTCTGGCCTGTTTCATGGGCTATTAATCACCGTTTTGGGTCCCCGGAGTGATTTCCACCATTGAGGAACCCAGGGTGCATTTACGTGCCGGTCATCAACACTCGCAGTTTTGGCAGATTTTGGCCTGTTTCATGGGCTATTAATCACCGTTTTGGGTCCCTGGAGTGATTTCCACAATTGACGAACCCAAGGGTGCATTTACGTGCCGGTCATCAACACTCGCAGTTTTGGCCGATTCCGGCCTGTTTCATGGGCTATTAATCACCGTTTTGGGTCCCTGGAGTGATTTCCACAATTGACGAACCCAAGGGTGCATTTACGTGCCGGTCATCAACACTCGCAGTTTTGGCCGATTCTGGCCTGTTTCATGGGCTATTAATCACCGTTTTGGTTCCCCGGAGTGATTTCCAAAATTGACGAACCCAGGGTGCATTTACGTCCCGGTCATCAACACTCGCAGTTTTGGCCTATTCCGGCCTGTATCATGGGCTATTAATCACCGTTTTGGGTCCCTGGAGTGATTTCCACAATTGACGAACCCAAGGGTGCATTTACGTGCCGGCCATCAACACTCGCAGTTTTGGCCGATTCTGGCCTGTTTCATGGGCTATTAATGACCGTTTTGGGTCCCCGGAGTGATTTCCACCATTGACGAACCCTAGGGTGCATTTACGTGCCGGTCATCAACACTCGCAGTTTTGGCCGATTCTGGCCTGTTTCGTGGGCTATTAATCACCGTTTTGGGTCCCCGGAGTGATTTCCAAAATTGACGAACCCCAGGGTGCATTTACGTCCCGGTCATCAACACTCGCAGTTTTGGCCGATTCCGGCCTGTATCATTGGCTATTAATCACCGTTTTGGGTCCCTGGAGTGATTTCCACAATTGACGAACCCAAGGGTGCATTTACGTGCCGGTCATCAACACTCGCAGTTTTGGCAGATTTTGGCCTGTTTCATGGGCTATTAATCACCATTTTGGGTCCCTGGAGTGATTTCCACAATTGACGAACCCAAGGGTGCATTTACGTGCCGGTCATCAACACTCGCAGTTTTGGCCGATTCTGGCCTGTTTCATGGGCTATTAATCACCGTTTTGGGTCCCTGGAGTGATTTCCACAATTGACGAACCCAAGGGTGCATTTACGTGCCGGCCATCAACACTCGCAGTTTTGGCCGATTCTGGCCTGTTTCATGGGCTATTAATGACCGTTTTGGGTCCCCGGAGTGATTTCCACCATTGACGAACCCTAGGGTGCATTTACGTGCCGGTCATCAACACTCGCAGTTTTGGCCGATTCTGGCCTGTTTCGTGGGCTATTAATCACCGTTTTGGGTCCCCGGAGTGATTTCCAAAATTGACGAACCCCAGGGTGCATTTACGTCCCGGTCATCAACACTCGCAGTTTTGGCCGATTCCGGCCTGTATCATTGGCTATTAATCACCGTTTTGGGTCCCTGGAGTGATTTCCACAATTGACGAACCCAAGGGTGCATTTACGTGCCGGTCATCAACACTCGCAGTTTTGGCAGATTTTGGCCTGTTTCATGGGCTATTAATCACCATTTTGGGTCCCTGGAGTGATTTCCACAATTGACGAACCCAAGGGTGCATTTACGTGCCGGTCATCAACACTCGCAGTTTTGGCCGATTCTGGCCTGTTTCATGGGCTATTAATCACCGTTTTGGGTCCCTGGAGTGATTTCCACAATTGACGAACCCAAGGGTGCATTTACGTGCCGGCCATCAACACTCGCAGTTTTGGCCGATTCTGGCCTGTTTCATGGGCTATTAATGACCGTTTTGGGTCCCCGGAGTGATTTCCACCATTGACGAACCCTAGGGTGCATTTACGTGCCGGTCATCAACACTCGCAGTTTTGGCCGATTCTGGCCTGTTTCGTGGGCTATTAATCACCGTTTTGGGTCCCTGGAGTGATTTCCACAATTGACGAACCCAAGGGTGCATTTACGTGCCGGTCATCAACACTCGCAGTTTTGGCAGATTTTGGCCTGTTTCATGGGCTATTAATCACCATTTTGGGTCCCTGGAGTGATTTCCACAATTGACGAACCCAAGGGTGCATTTACGTGCCGGTCATCAACACTCGCAGTTTTGGCCGATTCTGGCCTGTTTCATGGGCTATTAATCACCGTTTTGGGTCCCTGGAGTGATTTCCACAATTGACGAACCCAAGGGTGCATTTACGTGCCGGCCATCAACACTCGCAGTTTTGGCCGATTCTGGCCTGTTTCATGGGCTATTAATGACCGTTTTGGGTCCCCGGAGTGATTTCCACCATTGACGAACCCTAGGGTGCATTTACGTCCCGGTCATCAACACTCGCAGTTTTGGCCGATTCTGGCCTGTTTCGTGGGCTATTAATCACCGTTTTGGGTCCCCGGAGTGATTTCCAAAATTGACGAACCCCAGGGTGCATTTACGTCCCGGTCATCAACACTCGCAGTTTTGGCCGATTCCGGCCTGTATCATTGGCTATTAATCACCGTTTTGGGTCCCTGGAGTGATTTCCACAATTGACGAACCCAAGGGTGCATTTACGTGCCGGTCATCAACACTCGCAGTTTTGGCCGATTCTGGCCTGTTTCATGGGCTATTAATCACCGTTTTGGTTCCCCGGAGTGATTTCCAAAATTGACGAACCCAGGGTGCATTTACGTCCCGGTCATCAACACTCGCAGTTTTGGCCGATTCCGGCCTGTATCATTGGCTATTAATCACCGTTTTGGGTCCCTGGAGTGATTTCCACAATTGACGAACCCAAGGGTGCATTTACGTGCCGGTCATCAACACTCGCAGTTTTGGCCGATTCTGGCCTGTTTCATGGGCTATTAATCACCGTTTTGGGTCCCCGGAGTGATTTCCACCATTGAGGAACCCAGGGTGCATTTACGTGCCGGTCATCAACACTCGCAGTTTTGGCAGATTTTGGCCTGTTTCATGGGCTATTAATCACCGTTTTGGGTCCCTGGAGTGATTTCCACAATTGACGAACCCAAGGGTGCATTTACGTGCCGGTCATCAACACTCGCAGTTTTGGCCGATTCCGGCCTGTTTCATGGGCTATTAATCACCGTTTTGGGTCCCTGGAGTGATTTCCACAATTGACGAACCCAAGGGTGCATTTACGTGCCGGTCATCAACACTCGCAGTTTTGGCCGATTCTGGCCTGTTTCATGGGCTATTAATCACCGTTTTGGTTCCCCGGAGTGATTTCCAAAATTGACGAACCCAGGGTGCATTTACGTCCCGGTCATCAACACTCGCAGTTTTGGCCTATTCCGGCCTGTATCATGGGCTATTAATCACCGTTTTGGGTCCCTGGAGTGATTTCCACAATTGACGAACCCAAGGGTGCATTTACGTGCCGGTCATCAACACTCGCAGTTTTGGCCGATTCTGGCCTGTTTCATGGGCTATTAATCACCATTTTGGGTCCCCGGAGTGATTTCCACAATTGACGAACCCAAGGGTGCATTTACGTGCCGGTCATCAACACTCGCAGTTTTGGCCGATTCTGGCCTGTTTCATGGGCTATTAATCACCGTTTTGGGTCCCTGGAGTGATTTCCACAATTGACGAACCCAAGGGTGCATTTACGTGCCGGCCATCAACACTCGCAGTTTTGGCCGATTCTGGCCTGTTTCATGGGCTATTAATGACCGTTTTGGGTCCCCGGAGTGATTTCCACCATTGACGAACCCTAGGGTGCATTTACGTGCCGGTCATCAACACTCGCAGTTTTGGCCGATTCTGGCCTGTTTCGTGGGCTATTAATCACCGTTTTGGGTCCCCGGAGTGATTTCCAAAATTGACGAACCCCAGGGTGCATTTACGTCCCGGTCATCAACACTCGCAGTTTTGGCCGATTCCGGCCTGTATCATTGGCTATTAATCACCGTTTTGGGTCCCTGGAGTGATTTCCACAATTGACGAACCCAAGGGTGCATTTACGTGCCGGTCATCAACACTCGCAGTTTTGGCCGATTCTGGCCTGTTTCATGGGCTATTAATCACCGTTTTGGGTCCCCGGAGTGATTTCCAAAATTGACGAACCCAGGGTGCATTTACGTGCCGGTCATCAACACTCGCAGTTTTGGCCGATTCTGGCCTGTTTCATGGGCTATTAATCACCGTTTTGGGTCCCTGGAGTGATTTCCACAATTGACGAACCCAAGGGTGCATTTACGTGCCGGCCATCAACACTCGCAGTTTTGGCCGATTCTGGCCTGTTTCATGGGCTATTAATGACCGTTTTGGGTCCCCGGAGTGATTTCCACCATTGACGAACCCTAGGGTGCATTTACGTGCCGGTCATCAACACTCGCAGTTTTGGCCGATTCTGGCCTGTTTCATGGGCTATTAATCACCGTTTTGGTTCCCCGGAGTGATTTCCAAAATTGACGAACCCAGGGTGCATTTACGTCCCGGTCATCAACACTCGCAGTTTTGGCCGATTCCGGCCTGTATCATTGGCTATTAATCACCGTTTTGGGTCCCTGGAGTGATTTCCACAATTGACGAACCCAAGGGTGCATTTACGTGCCGGTCATCAACACTCGCAGTTTTGGCCGATTCTGGCCTGTTTCATGGGCTATTAATCACCGTTTTGGGTCCCCGGAGTGATTTCCACCATTGAGGAACCCAGGGTGCATTTACGTGCCGGTCATCAACACTCGCAGTTTTGGCAGATTTTGGCCTGTTTCATGGGCTATTAATCACCGTTTTGGGTCCCTGGAGTGATTTCCACAATTGACGAACCCAAGGGTGCATTTACGTGCCGGTCATCAACACTCGCAGTTTTGGCCGATTCCGGCCTGTTTCATGGGCTATTAATCACCGTTTTGGGTCCCTGGAGTGATTTCCACAATTGACGAACCCAAGGGTGCATTTACGTGCCGGTCATCAACACTCGCAGTTTTGGCCGATTCTGGCCTGTTTCATGGGCTATTAATCACCGTTTTGGTTCCCCGGAGTGATTTCCAAAATTGACGAACCCAGGGTGCATTTACGTCCCGGTCATCAACACTCGCAGTTTTGGCCTATTCCGGCCTGTATCATGGGCTATTAATCACCGTTTTGGGTCCCTGGAGTGATTTCCACAATTGACGAACCCAAGGGTGCATTTACGTGCCGGTCATCAACACTCGCAGTTTTGGCCGATTCTGGCCTGTTTCATGGGCTATTAATCACCATTTTGGGTCCCCGGAGTGATTTCCACAATTGACGAACCCAAGGGTGCATTTACGTGCCGGTCATCAACACTCGCAGTTTTGGCCGATTCTGGCCTGTTTCATGGGCTATTAATCACCGTTTTGGGTCCCTGGAGTGATTTCCACAATTGACGAACCCAAGGGTGCATTTACGTGCCGGCCATCAACACTCGCAGTTTTGGCCGATTCTGGCCTGTTTCATGGGCTATTAATGACCGTTTTGGGTCCCCGGAGTGATTTCCACCATTGACGAACCCTAGGGTGCATTTACGTGCCGGTCATCAACACTCGCAGTTTTGGCCGATTCTGGCCTGTTTCGTGGGCTATTAATCACCGTTTTGGGTCCCCGGAGTGATTTCCAAAATTGACGAACCCCAGGGTGCATTTACGTCCCGGTCATCAACACTCGCAGTTTTGGCCGATTCCGGCCTGTATCATTGGCTATTAATCACCGTTTTGGGTCCCTGGAGTGATTTCCACAATTGACGAACCCAAGGGTGCATTTACGTGCCGGTCATCAACACTCGCAGTTTTGGCCGATTCTGGCCTGTTTCATGGGCTATTAATCACCGTTTTGGGTCCCCGGAGTGATTTCCAAAATTGACGAACCCAGGGTGCATTTACGTGCCGGTCATCAACACTCGCAGTTTTGGCCGATTCCGGCCTGTATCATTGGCTATTAATCACCGTTTTGGGTCCCTGGAGTGATTTCCACAATTGACGAACCCAAGGGTGCATTTACGTGCCGGTCATCAACACTCGCAGTTTTGGCCGATTCTGGCCTGTTTCATGGGCTATTAATCACCGTTTTGGGTCCCTGGAGTGATTTCCACAATTGACGAACCCAAGGGTGCATTTACGTGCCGGCCATCAACACTCGCAGTTTTGGCCGATTCTGGCCTGTTTCATGGGCTATTAATGACCGTTTTGGGTCCCCGGAGTGATTTCCACCATTGACGAACCCTAGGGTGCATTTACGTGCCGGTCATCAACACTCGCAGTTTTGGCCGATTCTGGCCTGTTTCGTGGGCTATTAATCACCGTTTTGGGTCCCTGGAGTGATTTCCACAATTGACGAACCCAAGGGTGCATTTACGTGCCGGTCATCAACACTCGCAGTTTTGGCCGATTCTGGCCTGTTTCGTGGGCTATTAATCACCGTTTTGGGTCCCCGGAGTGATTTCCAAAATTGACGAACCCCAGGGTGCATTTACGTCCCGGTCATCAACACTCGCAGTTTTGGCCGATTCCGGCCTGTATCATTGGCTATTAATCACCGTTTTGGGTCCCTGGAGTGATTTCCACAATTGACGAACCCAAGGGTGCATTTACGTGCCGGTCATCAACACTCGCAGTTTTGGCCGATTCCGGCCTGTTTCATGGGCTATTAATCACCGTTTTGGGTCCCTGGAGTGATTTCCACAATTGACGAACCCAAGGGTGCATTTACGTGCCGGTCATCAACACTCGCAGTTTTGGCCGATTCCGGCCTGTTTCATGGGCTATTAATCACCGTTTTGGGTCCCTGGAGTGATTTCCACAATTGACGAACCCAAGGGTGCATTTACGTGCCGGTCATCAACACTCGCAGTTTTGGCCGATTCTGGCCTGTTTCATGGGCTATTAATCACCGTTTTGGTTCCCCGGAGTGATTTCCAAAATTGACGAACCCAGGGTGCATTTACGTCCCGGTCATCAACACTCGCAGTTTTGGCCTATTCCGGCCTGTATCATGGGCTATTAATCACCGTTTTGGGTCCCTGGAGTGATTTCCACAATTGACGAACCCAAGGGTGCATTTACGTGCCGGTCATCAACACTCGCAGTTTTGGCCGATTCTGGCCTGTTTCATGGGCTATTAATCACCATTTTGGGTCCCCGGAGTGATTTCCACAATTGACGAACCCAAGGGTGCATTTACGTGCCGGTCATCAACACTCGCAGTTTTGGCCGATTCTGGCCTGTTTCATGGGCTATTAATCACCGTTTTGGGTCCCTGGAGTGATTTCCACAATTGACGAACCCAAGGGTGCATTTACGTGCCGGCCATCAACACTCGCAGTTTTGGCCGATTCTGGCCTGTTTCATGGGCTATTAATGACCGTTTTGGGTCCCCGGAGTGATTTCCACCATTGACGAACCCTAGGGTGCATTTACGTGCCGGTCATCAACACTCGCAGTTTTGGCCGATTCTGGCCTGTTTCGTGGGCTATTAATCACCGTTTTGGGTCCCCGGAGTGATTTCCAAAATTGACGAACCCCAGGGTGCATTTACGTCCCGGTCATCAACACTCGCAGTTTTGGCCGATTCCGGCCTGTATCATTGGCTATTAATCACCGTTTTGGGTCCCTGGAGTGATTTCCACAATTGACGAACCCAAGGGTGCATTTACGTGCCGGTCATCAACACTCGCAGTTTTGGCCGATTCTGGCCTGTTTCATGGGCTATTAATCACCGTTTTGGGTCCCCGGAGTGATTTCCAAAATTGACGAACCCAGGGTGCATTTACGTGCCGGTCATCAACACTCGCAGTTTTGGCCGATTCCGGCCTGTATCATTGGCTATTAATCACCGTTTTGGGTCCCTGGAGTGATTTCCACAATTGACGAACCCAAGGGTGCATTTACGTGCCGGTCATCAACACTCGCAGTTTTGGCCGATTCTGGCCTGTTTCATGGGCTATTAATCACCGTTTTGGGTCCCTGGAGTGATTTCCACAATTGACGAACCCAAGGGTGCATTTACGTGCCGGTCATCAACACTCGCAGTTTTGGCCGATTCTGGCCTGTTTCATGGGCTATTAATCACCGTTTTGGGTCCCTGGAGTGATTTCCACAATTGACGAACCCAAGGGTGCATTTACGTGCCGGCCATCAACACTCGCAGTTTTGGCCGATTCTGGCCTGTTTCATGGGCTATTAATGACCGTTTTGGGTCCCCGGAGTGATTTCCACCATTGACGAACCCTAGGGTGCATTTACGTGCCGGTCATCAACACTCGCAGTTTTGGCCGATTCTGGCCTGTTTCGTGGGCTATTAATCACCGTTTTGGGTCCCCGGAGTGATTTCCAAAATTGACGAACCCCAGGGTGCATTTACGTCCCGGTCATCAACACTCGCAGTTTTGGCCGATTCCGGCCTGTATCATTGGCTATTAATCACCGTTTTGGGTCCCTGGAGTGATTTCCACAATTGACGAACCCAAGGGTGCATTTACGTGCCGGTCATCAACACTCGCAGTTTTGGCCGATTCTGGCCTGTTTCATGGGCTATTAATCACCGTTTTGGGTCCCTGGAGTGATTTCCACAATTGACGAACCCAAGGGTGCATTTACGTGCCGGCCATCAACACTCGCAGTTTTGGCCGATTCTGGCCTGTTTCATGGGCTATTAATGACCGTTTTGGGTCCCCGGAGTGATTTCCACCATTGACGAACCCTAGGGTGCATTTACGTGCCGGTCATCAACACTCGCAGTTTTGGCCGATTCTGGCCTGTTTCGTGGGCTATTAATCACCGTTTTGGGTCCCTGGAGTGATTTCCACAATTGACGAACCCAAGGGTGCATTTACGTGCCGGTCATCAACACTCGCAGTTTTGGCAGATTTTGGCCTGTTTCATGGGCTATTAATCACCGTTTTGGGTCCCCGGAGTGATTTCCACAATTGACGAACCCAAGGGTGCATTTACGTGCCGGTCATCAACACTCGCAGTTTTGGCCGATTCTGGCCTGTTTCATGGGCTATTAATCACCGTTTTGGGTCCCTGGAGTGATTTCCACAATTGACGAACCCAAGGGTGCATTTACGTGCCGGCCATCAACACTCGCAGTTTTGGCCGATTCTGGCCTGTTTCATGGGCTATTAATGACCGTTTTGGGTCCCCGGAGTGATTTCCACCATTGACGAACCCTAGGGTGCATTTACGTGCCGGTCATCAACACTCGCAGTTTTGGCCGATTCTGGCCTGTTTCGTGGGCTATTAATCACCGTTTTGGGTCCCTGGAGTGATTTCCACAATTGACGAACCCAAGGGTGCATTTACGTGCCGGTCATCAACACTCGCAGTTTTGGCCGATTCTGGCCTGTTTCGTGGGCTATTAATCACCGTTTTGGGTCCCCGGAGTGATTTCCAAAATTGACGAACCCCAGGGTGCATTTACGTCCCGGTCATCAACACTCGCAGTTTTGGCCGATTCCGGCCTGTATCATTGGCTATTAATCACCGTTTTGGGTCCCTGGAGTGATTTCCACAATTGACGAACCCAAGGGTGCATTTACGTGCCGGTCATCAACACTCGCAGTTTTGGCCGATTCTGGCCTGTTTCATGGGCTATTAATCACCGTTTTGGTTCCCCGGAGTGATTTCCAAAATTGACGAACCCAGGGTGCATTTACGTCCCGGTCATCAACACTCGCAGTTTTGGCCGATTCCGGCCTGTATCATTGGCTATTAATCACCGTTTTGGGTCCCTGGAGTGATTTCCACAATTGACGAACCCAAGGGTGCATTTACGTGCCGGTCATCAACACTCGCAGTTTTGGCCGATTCCGGCCTGTTTCATGGGCTATTAATCACCGTTTTGGGTCCCTGGAGTGATTTCCACAATTGACGAACCCAAGGGTGCATTTACGTGCCGGTCATCAACACTCGCAGTTTTGGCCGATTCCGGCCTGTTTCATGGGCTATTAATCACCGTTTTGGGTCCCTGGAGTGATTTCCACAATTGACGAACCCAAGGGTGCATTTACGTGCCGGTCATCAACACTCGCAGTTTTGGCCGATTCTGGCCTGTTTCATGGGCTATTAATCACCGTTTTGGTTCCCCGGAGTGATTTCCAAAATTGACGAACCCAGGGTGCATTTACGTCCCGGTCATCAACACTCGCAGTTTTGGCCTATTCCGGCCTGTATCATGGGCTATTAATCACCGTTTTGGGTCCCTGGAGTGATTTCCACAATTGACGAACCCAAGGGTGCATTTACGTGCCGGTCATCAACACTCGCAGTTTTGGCCGATTCTGGCCTGTTTCATGGGCTATTAATCACCATTTTGGGTCCCCGGAGTGATTTCCACAATTGACGAACCCAAGGGTGCATTTACGTGCCGGTCATCAACACTCGCAGTTTTGGCCGATTCTGGCCTGTTTCATGGGCTATTAATCACCGTTTTGGGTCCCTGGAGTGATTTCCACAATTGACGAACCCAAGGGTGCATTTACGTGCCGGCCATCAACACTCGCAGTTTTGGCCGATTCTGGCCTGTTTCATGGGCTATTAATGACCGTTTTGGGTCCCCGGAGTGATTTCCACCATTGACGAACCCTAGGGTGCATTTACGTGCCGGTCATCAACACTCGCAGTTTTGGCCGATTCTGGCCTGTTTCGTGGGCTATTAATCACCGTTTTGGGTCCCCGGAGTGATTTCCAAAATTGACGAACCCCAGGGTGCATTTACGTCCCGGTCATCAACACTCGCAGTTTTGGCCGATTCCGGCCTGTATCATTGGCTATTAATCACCGTTTTGGGTCCCTGGAGTGATTTCCACAATTGACGAACCCAAGGGTGCATTTACGTGCCGGTCATCAACACTCGCAGTTTTGGCCGATTCTGGCCTGTTTCATGGGCTATTAATCACCGTTTTGGGTCCCCGGAGTGATTTCCAAAATTGACGAACCCAGGGTGCATTTACGTGCCGGTCATCAACACTCGCAGTTTTGGCCGATTCCGGCCTGTATCATTGGCTATTAATCACCGTTTTGGGTCCCTGGAGTGATTTCCACAATTGACGAACCCAAGGGTGCATTTACGTGCCGGTCATCAACACTCGCAGTTTTGGCCGATTCTGGCCTGTTTCATGGGCTATTAATCACCGTTTTGGGTCCCTGGAGTGATTTCCACAATTGACGAACCCAAGGGTGCATTTACGTGCCGGTCATCAACACTCGCAGTTTTGGCCGATTCTGGCCTGTTTCATGGGCTATTAATCACCGTTTTGGGTCCCTGGAGTGATTTCCACAATTGACGAACCCAAGGGTGCATTTACGTGCCGGCCATCAACACTCGCAGTTTTGGCCGATTCTGGCCTGTTTCATGGGCTATTAATGACCGTTTTGGGTCCCCGGAGTGATTTCCACCATTGACGAACCCTAGGGTGCATTTACGTGCCGGTCATCAACACTCGCAGTTTTGGCCGATTCTGGCCTGTTTCGTGGGCTATTAATCACCGTTTTGGGTCCCCGGAGTGATTTCCAAAATTGACGAACCCCAGGGTGCATTTACGTCCCGGTCATCAACACTCGCAGTTTTGGCCGATTCCGGCCTGTATCATTGGCTATTAATCACCGTTTTGGGTCCCTGGAGTGATTTCCACAATTGACGAACCCAAGGGTGCATTTACGTGCCGGTCATCAACACTCGCAGTTTTGGCCGATTCTGGCCTGTTTCATGGGCTATTAATCACCGTTTTGGGTCCCTGGAGTGATTTCCACAATTGACGAACCCAAGGGTGCATTTACGTGCCGGCCATCAACACTCGCAGTTTTGGCCGATTCTGGCCTGTTTCATGGGCTATTAATGACCGTTTTGGGTCCCCGGAGTGATTTCCACCATTGACGAACCCTAGGGTGCATTTACGTGCCGGTCATCAACACTCGCAGTTTTGGCCGATTCTGGCCTGTTTCGTGGGCTATTAATCACCGTTTTGGGTCCCTGGAGTGATTTCCACAATTGACGAACCCAAGGGTGCATTTACGTGCCGGTCATCAACACTCGCAGTTTTGGCAGATTTTGGCCTGTTTCATGGGCTATTAATCACCGTTTTGGGTCCCCGGAGTGATTTCCACAATTGACGAACCCAAGGGTGCATTTACGTGCCGGTCATCAACACTCGCAGTTTTGGCCGATTCTGGCCTGTTTCATGGGCTATTAATCACCGTTTTGGGTCCCTGGAGTGATTTCCACAATTGACGAACCCAAGGGTGCATTTACGTGCCGGCCATCAACACTCGCAGTTTTGGCCGATTCTGGCCTGTTTCATGGGCTATTAATGACCGTTTTGGGTCCCCGGAGTGATTTCCACCATTGACGAACCCTAGGGTGCATTTACGTGCCGGTCATCAACACTCGCAGTTTTGGCCGATTCTGGCCTGTTTCGTGGGCTATTAATCACCGTTTTGGGTCCCCGGAGTGATTTCCAAAATTGACGAACCCCAGGGTGCATTTACGTCCCGGTCATCAACACTCGCAGTTTTGGCCGATTCCGGCCTGTATCATTGGCTATTAATCACCGTTTTGGGTCCCTGGAGTGATTTCCACAATTGACGAACCCAAGGGTGCATTTACGTGCCGGTCATCAACACTCGCAGTTTTGGCCGATTCTGGCCTGTTTCATGGGCTATTAATCACCGTTTTGGGTCCCTGGAGTGATTTCCACAATTGACGAACCCAAGGGTGCATTTACGTGCCGGCCATCAACACTCGCAGTTTTGGCCGATTCTGGCCTGTTTCATGGGCTATTAATGACCGTTTTGGGTCCCCGGAGTGATTTCCACCATTGACGAACCCTAGGGTGCATTTACGTCCCGGTCATCAACACTCGCAGTTTTGGCCGATTCTGGCCTGTTTCGTGGGCTATTAATCACCGTTTTGGGTCCCCGGAGTGATTTCCAAAATTGACGAACCCCAGGGTGCATTTACGTCCCGGTCATCAACACTCGCAGTTTTGGCCGATTCCGGCCTGTATCATTGGCTATTAATCACCGTTTTGGGTCCCTGGAGTGATTTCCACAATTGACGAACCCAAGGGTGCATTTACGTGCCGGTCATCAACACTCGCAGTTTTGGCAGATTCCGGCCTGTATCATTGGCTATTAATCACCGTTTTGGGTCCCTGGAGTGATTTCCACAATTGACGAACCCAAGGGTGCATTTACGTGCCGGTCATCAACACTCGCAGTTTTGGCCGATTCTGGCCTGTTTCATGGGCTATTAATCACCGTTTTGGGTCCCTGGAGTGATTTCCACAATTGACGAACCCAAGGGTGCATTTACGTGCCGGCCATCAACACTCGCAGTTTTGGCCGATTCTGGCCTGTTTCATGGGCTATTAATGACCGTTTTGGGTCCCCGGAGTGATTTCCACCATTGACGAACCCTAGGGTGCATTTACGTGCCGGTCATCAACACTCGCAGTTTTGGCCGATTCTGGCCTGTTTCGTGGGCTATTAATCACCGTTTTGGGTCCCTGGAGTGATTTCCACAATTGACGAACCCAAGGGTGCATTTACGTGCCGGTCATCAACACTCGCAGTTTTGGCAGATTTTGGCCTGTTTCATGGGCTATTAATCACCGTTTTGGGTCCCTGGAGTGATTTCCACAATTGACGAACCCAAGGGTGCATTTACGTGCCGGCCATCAACACTCGCAGTTTTGGCCGATTCTGGCCTGTTTCATGGGCTATTAATCACCGTTTTGGTTCCCCGGAGTGATTTCCAAAATTGACGAACCCAGGGTGCATTTACGTCCCGGTCATCAACACTCGCAGTTTTGGCCGATTCCGGCCTGTATCATTGGCTATTAATCACCGTTTTGGGTCCCTGGAGTGATTTCCACAATTGACGAACCCAAGGGTGCATTTACGTGCCGGTCATCAACACTCGCAGTTTTGGCCGATTCTGGCCTGTTTCATGGGCTATTAATCACCGTTTTGGGTCCCCGGAGTGATTTCCACCATTGAGGAACCCAGGGTGCATTTACGTGCCGGTCATCAACACTCGCAGTTTTGGCAGATTTTGGCCTGTTTCATGGGCTATTAATCACCGTTTTGGGTCCCTGGAGTGATTTCCACAATTGACGAACCCAAGGGTGCATTTACGTGCCGGTCATCAACACTCGCAGTTTTGGCCGATTCCGGCCTGTTTCATGGGCTATTAATCACCGTTTTGGGTCCCTGGAGTGATTTCCACAATTGACGAACCCAAGGGTGCATTTACGTGCCGGTCATCAACACTCGCAGTTTTGGCCGATTCTGGCCTGTTTCATGGGCTATTAATCACCGTTTTGGTTCCCCGGAGTGATTTCCAAAATTGACGAACCCAGGGTGCATTTACGTCCCGGTCATCAACACTCGCAGTTTTGGCCTATTCCGGCCTGTATCATGGGCTATTAATCACCGTTTTGGGTCCCTGGAGTGATTTCCACAATTGACGAACCCAAGGGTGCATTTACGTCCCGGTCATCAACACTCGCAGTTTTGGCCTATTCCGGCCTGTATCATGGGCTATTAATCACCGTTTTGGGTCCCTGGAGTGATTTCCACAATTGACGAACCCAAGGGTGCATTTACGTGCCGGCCATCAACACTCGCAGTTTTGGCCGATTCTGGCCTGTTTCATGGGCTATTAATGACCGTTTTGGGTCCCCGGAGTGATTTCCACCATTGACGAACCCTAGGGTGCATTTACGTGCCGGTCATCAACACTCGCAGTTTTGCCCGATTCTGGCCTGTTTCGTGGGCTATTAATCACCGTTTTGGGTCCCCGGAGTGATTTCCAAAATTGACGAACCCCAGGGTGCATTTACGTCCCGGTCATCAACACTCGCAGTTTTGGCCGATTCCGGCCTGTATCATTGGCTATTAATCACCGTTTTGGGTCCCTGGAGTGATTTCCACAATTGACGAACCCAAGGGTGCATTTACGTGCCGGTCATCAACACTCGCAGTTTTGGCCGATTCTGGCCTGTTTCATGGGCTATTAATCACCGTTTTGGTTCCCCGGAGTGATTTCCAAAATTGACGAACCCAGGGTGCATTTACGTCCCGGTCATCAACACTCGCAGTTTTGGCCTATTCCGGCCTGTATCATGGGCTATTAATCACCGTTTTGGGTCCCTGGAGTGATTTCCACAATTGACGAACCCAAGGGTGCATTTACGTGCCGGTCATCAACACTCGCAGTTTTGGCCGATTCTGGCCTGTTTCATGGGCTATTAATCACCGTTTTGGGTCCCTGGAGTGATTTCCACAATTGACGAACCCCAGGGTGCATTTACGTGCCGGTCATCAACACTCGCAGTTTTGGCCGATTCCGGCCTGTATCATTGGCTATTAATCACCGTTTTGGGTCCCTGGAGTGATTTCCACAATTGACGAACCCAAGGGTGCATTTACGTGCCGGTCATCAACACTCGCAGTTTTGGCCGATTCTGGCCTGTTTCATGGGCTATTAATCACCGTTTTGGGTCCCCGGAGTGATTTCCACCATTGAGGAACCCAGGGTGCATTTACGTGCTGGTCATCAACACTCGCAGTTTTGGCAGATTTTGGCCTGTTTCATGGGCTATTAATCACCGTTTTGGGTCCCTGGAGTGATTTCCACAATTGACGAACCCAAGGGTGCATTTACGTGCCGGTCATCAACACTCGCAATTTTGGCCGATTCCGGCCTGTATCATTGGCTATTAATCACCGTTTTGGGTCCCTGGAGTGATTTCCACAATTGACGAACCCAAGGGTGCATTTACGTGCCGGTCATCAACACTCGCAGTTTTGGAAGATTTTGGCCTGTTTCATGGGCTATTAATCACCGTTTTGGGTCCCTGGAGTGATTTCCACAATTGACGAACCCAAGGGTGCATTTACGTTCCAGTCATCCACACTCGCAGTTTTGGTCGATTCTGGCCTGTTTCATGGGCTATTAATCACCGTTTTGGATCCTCGTAGTGATTTCCACCATTGACGAACCCAAGGGTGCATTTACGTGCCTGTCATCAACACTCGCAGTTTTGGCCGATTCTGGCCTGTTTCATGGGCTATTAATCACCGTTTTGGGTCCCCGGAGTGATTTCCACCATTGAGGAACCCAGGGTGCATTTACGTGCCGGTCATCAACACTCGCAGTTTTGGCAGATTTTGGCCTGTTTCATGGGCTATTAATCACCGTTTTGGGTCCCTGGAGTGATTTCCACAATTGACGAACCCCAGGGTGCAATTACGTGTCGGTCATCAACACTCGCAGTTTTGGCCGATTCCGGCCTGTATCATTGGCTATTAATCACCGTTTTGGATCCTCGGAGTGATTTCCACCATTGACGAACCCAAGGGTGCATTTACGTGCCTGTCATCAACACTCGCAGTTTTGGCCGATTCTGGCCTGTTTCATGGGCTATTAATCACCGTTTTGGGTCCCTGGAGTGATTTCCACAATTGACGAACCCCAGGGTGCATTTACGTGCCGGTCATCAACACTCGCAGTTTTGGCCGATTCCGGCCTGTATCATTGGCTATTAATCACCGTTTTGGGTCCCTGGAGTGATTTCCACAATTGACGAACCCAAGGGTGCATTTACGTGCCGGTCATCAACACTCGCAGTTTTGGTCGATTCTGGCCTGTTTCATGGGCTATTAATCACCGTTTTGGGTCCCTGGAGTGATTTCCACAATTGACGAACCCAAGGGTGCATTTACGTGCCGGTCATCAACACTCGCAGTTTTGGAAGATTTTGGCCTGTTTCATGGGCTATTAATCACCGTTTTGGGTCTCTGGAGTGATTTCCACAATTGACGAACCCAAGGGTGCATTTACGTCCCGGTCATCAACACTCGCAGTTTTGGCCGATTCCGGCCTGTATCATTGGCTATTAATCACCGTTTTGGGTCCCTGGAGTGATTTCCACAATTGACGAACCCAAGGGTGCATTTACGTGCCGGTCATCAACACTCGCAGTTTTGGCCGATTTTGGCCTGTTTCATGGGCTATTAATCACCGTTTTGGGTCCTCGGAGTGATTTCCAGCATTGAGGAACCCAGGGTGCATTTACGTGCCGGTCATCAACACTCGCAGTTTTGGAAGATTTTGGCCTGTTTCATGGGCTATTAATCACCGTTTTGGGTCTTTGGAGTGATTTCCACAATTGACGAACCCAAGGGTGCATTTACGTCCCGGTCATCAACACTCGCAGTTTTGGCCGATTCCGGTCTGTATCATTGGCTATTAATCACCGTTTTGGGTCCCTGGAGTGATTTCCACAATTGACGAACCCAAGGGTGCATTTACGTGCCGGTCATCAACACTCGCAGTTTTGGCAGATTTTGGCCTGTTTCATGGGCTATTAATCACCGTTTTGGGTCCCCGGAGTGATTTCCACCATTGACGAACCCTAGGGTGCATTTACGTGCCGGTCATCAACACTCGCAGTTTTGGTCGATTCTGGCCTGTTTCATGGGCTATTAATCACCGTTTTGGGTCCCTGGAGTGATTTCCACAATTGACGAACCCAAGGGTGCATTTACGTGCCGGTCATCAACACTCGCAGTTTTGGAAGATTTTGGCCTGTTTCATGGGCTATTAATCACCGTTTTGGGTCTCTGGAGTGATTTCCACAATTGACGAACCCAAGGGTGCATTTACGTCCCGGTCATCAACACTCGCAGTTTTGGCCGATTCCGGCCTGTATCATTGGCTATTAATCACCGTTTTGGGTCCCTGGAGTGATTTCCACAATTGACGAACCCAAGGGTGCATTTACGTGCCGGTCATCAACACTCGCAGTTTTGGTCGATTCTGGCCTGTTTCATGGGCTATTAATCACCGTTTTGGGTCCCTGGAGTGATTTCCACAATTGACGAACCCAAGGGTGCATTTACGTGCCGGTCATCAACACTCGCAGTTTTGGAAGATTTTGGCCTGTTTCATGGGCTATTAATCACCGTTTTGGGTCTCTGGAGTGATTTCCACAATTGACGAACCCAAGGGTGCATTTACGTCCCGGTCATCAACACTCGCAGTTTTGGCCGATTCCGGCCTGTATCATTGGCTATTAATCACCGTTTTGGGTCCCTGGAGTGATTTCCACAATTGACGAACCCAAGGGTGCATTTACGTGCCGGTCATCAACACTCGCAGTTTTGGCCGATTCTGGCCTGTTTCATGGGCTATTAATCACCGTTTTGGGTCCTCGGAGTGATTTCCAGCATTGAGGAACCCAGGGTGCATTTACGTGCCGGTCATCAACACTCGCAGTTTTGGAAGATTTTGGCCTGTTTCATGGGCTATTAATCACCGTTTTGGGTCTTTGGAGTGATTTCCACAATTGACGAACCCAAGGGTGCATTTACGTCCCGGTCATCAACACTCGCAGTTTTGGCCGATTCCGGTCTGTATCATTGGCTATTAATCACCGTTTTGGGTCCCTGGAGTGATTTCCACAATTGACGAACCCAAGGGTGCATTTACGTGCCGGTCATCAACACTCGCAGTTTTGGCAGATTTTGGCCTGTTTCATGGGCTATTAATCACCGTTTTGGGTCCCTGGAGTGATTTCCACAATTGACGAACCCCAGGGTGCATTTACGTGCCGGTCATCAACACTCGCAGTTTTGGCCGATTCCGGCCTGTATCATTGGCTATTAATCACCGTTTTGGGTCCCTGGAGTGATTTCCACAATTGACGAACCCAAGGGTGCATTTACGTGCCGGTCATCAACACTCGCAGTTTTGGTCGATTCTGGCCTGTTTCATGGGCTATTAATCACCGTTTTGGGTCCCTGGAGTGATTTCCACAATTGACGAACCCCAGGGTGCATTTACGTGCCGGTCATCAACACTCGCAGTTTTGGCCGATTCCGGCCTGTATCATTGGCTATTAATCACCGTTTTGGGTCCCTGGAGTGATTTCCACAATTGACGAACCCAAGGGTGCATTTACGTGCCGGTCATCAACACTCGCAGTTTTGGTCGATTCTGGCCTGTTTCATGGGCTATTAATCACCGTTTTGGGTCCCTGGAGTGATTTCCACAATTGACGAACCCAAGGGTGCATTTACGTGCCGGTCATCAACACTCGCAGTTTTGGAAGATTTTGGCCTGTTTCATGGGCTATTAATCACCGTTTTGGGTCTCTGGAGTGATTTCCACAATTGACGAACCCAAGGGTGCATTTACGTCCCGGTCATCAACACTCGCAGTTTTGGCCGATTCCGGCCTGTATCATTGGCTATTAATCACCGTTTTGGGTCCCTGGAGTGATTTCCACAATTGACGAACCCAAGGGTGCATTTACGTGCCGGTCATCAACACTCGCAGTTTTGGCCGATTCTGGCCTGTTTCATGGGCTATTAATCACCGTTTTGGGTCCTCGGAGTGATTTCCAGCATTGAGGAACCCAGGGTGCATTTACGTGCCGGTCATCAACACTCGCAGTTTTGGAAGATTTTGGCCTGTTTCATGGGCTATTAATCACCGTTTTGGGTCTTTGGAGTGATTTCCACAATTGACGAACCCAAGGGTGCATTTACGTCCCGGTCATCAACACTCGCAGTTTTGGCCGATTCCGGTCTGTATCATTGGCTATTAATCACCGTTTTAGGTCCCTGGAGTGATTTCCACAATTGACGAACCCAAGGGTGCATTTACGTGCCGGTCATCAACACTCGCAGTTTTGGCAGATTTTGGCCTGTTTCATGGGCTATTAATCACCGTTTTGGGTCCCTGGAGTGATTTCCACAATTGACGAACCCCAGGGTGCATTTACGTGCCGGTCATCAACACTCGCAGTTTTGGCCGATCCCGGCCTGTATCATTGGCTATTAATCACCGTTTTGGGTCCCTGGAGTGATTTCCACAATTGACGAACCCAAGGGTGCATTTACGTGCCGGTCATCAACACTCGCAGTTTTGGCCGATTCTGGCCTGTTTCATGGGCTATTAATCACCGTTTTGGGTCCCTGGAGTGATTTCCACAATTGACGAACCCAAGGGTGCATTTACGTGCCGGTCATCAACACTCGCAGTTTTGGCCGATTCCGGCCTGTATCATTGGCTATTAATCACCGTTTTGGGTCCCTGGAGTGATTTCCACAATTGACGAACCCAAGGGTGCATTTACGTGCCGGCCATCAACACTCGCAGTTTTGGCCGATTCTGGCCTGTTTCATGGGCTATTAATGACCGTTTTGGGTCCCCGGAGTGATTTCCACCATTGACGAACCCTAGGGTGCATTTACGTGCCGGTCATCAACACTCGCAGTTTTGGCCGATTCTGGCCTGTTTCGTGGGCTATTAATCACCGTTTTGGGTCCCCGGAGTGATTTCCAAAATTGACGAACCCCAGGGTGCATTTACGTCCCGGTCATCAACACTCGCAGTTTTGGAAGATTTTGGCCTGTTTCATGGGCTATTAATCACCGTTTTGGGTCTCTGGAGTGATTTCCACAATTGACGAACCCAAGGGTGCATTTACGTCCCGGTCATCAACACTCGCAGTTTTGGCCGATTCCGGCCTGTATCATTGGCTATTAATCACCGTTTTGGGTCCCTGGAGTGATTTCCACAATTGACGAACCCAAGGGTGCATTTACGTGCCGGTCATCAACACTCGCAGTTTTGGCCGATTCTGGCCTGTTTCATGGGCTATTAATCACCGTTTTGGGTCCTCGGAGTGATTTCCAGCATTGAGGAACCCAGGGTGCATTTACGTGCCGGTCATCAACACTCGCAGTTTTGGAAGATTTTGGCCTGTTTCATGGGCTATTAATCACCGTTTTGGGTCTTTGGAGTGATTTCCACAATTGACGAACCCAAGGGTGCATTTACGTCCCGGTCATCAACACTCGCAGTTTTGGCCGATTCCGGTCTGTATCATTGGCTATTAATCACCGTTTTGGGTCCCTGGAGTGATTTCCACAATTGACGAACCCCAGGGTGCATTTACGTGCCGGTCATCAACACTCGCAGTTTTGGCCGATTCCGGCCTGTATCATTGGCTATTAATCACCGTTTTGGGTCCCTGGAGTGATTTCCACAATTGACGAACCCAAGGGTGCATTTACGTGCCGGTCATCAACACTCGCAGTTTTGGTCGATTCTGGCCTGTTTCATGGGCTATTAATCACCGTTTTGGGTCCCTGGAGTGATTTCCACAATTGACGAACCCCAGGGTGCATTTACGTGCCGGTCATCAACACTCGCAGTTTTGGCCGATTCCGGCCTGTATCATTGGCTATTAATCACCGTTTTGGGTCCCTGGAGTGATTTCCACAATTGACGAACCCAAGGGTGCATTTACGTGCCGGTCATCAACACTCGCAGTTTTGGTCGATTCTGGCCTGTTTCATGGGCTATTAATCACCGTTTTGGGTCCCTGGAGTGATTTCCACAATTGACGAACCCAAGGGTGCATTTACGTGCCGGTCATCAACACTCGCAGTTTTGGAAGATTTTGGCCTGTTTCATGGGCTATTAATCACCGTTTTGGGTCTCTGGAGTGATTTCCACAATTGACGAACCCAAGGGTGCATTTACGTCCCGGTCATCAACACTCGCAGTTTTGGCCGATTCCGGCCTGTATCATTGGCTATTAATCACCGTTTTGGGTCCCTGGAGTGATTTCCACAATTGACGAACCCAAGGGTGCATTTACGTGCCGGTCATCAACACTCGCAGTTTTGGCCGATTCTGGCCTGTTTCATGGGCTATTAATCACCGTTTTGGGTCCTCGGAGTGATTTCCAGCATTGAGGAACCCAGGGTGCATTTACGTGCCGGTCATCAACACTCGCAGTTTTGGAAGATTTTGGCCTGTTTCATGGGCTATTAATCACCGTTTTGGGTCTTTGGAGTGATTTCCACAATTGACGAACCCAAGGGTGCATTTACGTCCCGGTCATCAACACTCGCAGTTTTGGCCGATTCCGGTCTGTATCATTGGCTATTAATCACCGTTTTGGGTCCCTGGAGTGATTTCCACAATTGACGAACCCCAGGGTGCATTTACGTGCCGGTCATCAACACTCGCAGTTTTGGCCGATTCCGGCCTGTATCATTGGCTATTAATCACCGTTTTGGGTCCCTGGAGTGATTTCCACAATTGACGAACCCAAGGGTGCATTTACGTGCCGGTCATCAACACTCGCAGTTTTGGTCGATTCTGGCCTGTTTCATGGGCTATTAATCACCGTTTTGGGTCCCTGGAGTGATTTCCACAATTGACGAACCCCAGGGTGCATTTACGTGCCGGTCATCAACACTCGCAGTTTTGGCCGATTCCGGCCTGTATCATTGGCTATTAATCACCGTTTTGGGTCCCTGGAGTGATTTCCACAATTGACGAACCCAAGGGTGCATTTACGTGCCGGTCATCAACACTCGCAGTTTTGGTCGATTCTGGCCTGTTTCATGGGCTATTAATCACCGTTTTGGGTCCCTGGAGTGATTTCCACAATTGACGAACCCAAGGGTGCATTTACGTGCCGGTCATCAACACTCGCAGTTTTGGTCGATTTTGGCCTGTTTCATGGGCTATTAATCACCGTTTTGGGTCTCTGGAGTGATTTCCACAATTGACGAACCCAAGGGTGCATTTACGTCCCGGTCATCAACACTCGCAGTTTTGGCCGATTCCGGCCTGTATCATTGGCTATTAATCACCGTTTTGGGTCCCTGGAGTGATTTCCACAATTGACGAACCCAAGGGTGCATTTACGTGCCGGTCATCAACACTCGCAGTTTTGGCCGATTCTGGCCTGTTTCATGGGCTATTAATCACCGTTTTGGGTCCTCGGAGTGATTTCCAGCATTGAGGAACCCAGGGTGCATTTACGTGCCGGTCATCAACACTCGCAGTTTTGGAAGATTTTGGCCTGTTTCATGGGCTATTAATCACCGTTTTGGGTCTTTGGAGTGATTTCCACAATTGACGAACCCAAGGGTGCATTTACGTCCCGGTCATCAACACTCGCAGTTTTGGCCGATTCCGGTCTGTATCATTGGCTATTAATCACCGTTTTGGGTCCCTGGAGTGATTTCCACAATTGACGAACCCAAGGGTGCATTTACGTGCCGGTCATCAACACTCGCAGTTTTGGCAGATTTTGGCCTGTTTCATGGGCTATTAATCACCGTTTTGGGTCCCCGGAGTGATTTCCAAAATTGACGAACCCCAGGGTGCATTTACGTCCCGGTCATCAACACTCGCAGTTTTGGCCGATTCCGGCCTGTATCATTGGCTATTAATCACCGTTTTGGGTCCCTGGAGTGATTTCCACAATTGACGAACCCAAGGGTGCATTTACGTGCCGGTCATCAACACTCGCAGTTTTGGCCGATTCCGGCCTGTATCATTGGCTATTAATCACCGTTTTGGGTCCCTGGAGTGATTTCCACAATTGACGAACCCAAGGGTGCATTTACGTGCCGGCCATCAACACTCGCAGTTTTGGCCGATTCTGGCCTGTTTCATGGGCTATTAATGACCGTTTTGGGTCCCCGGAGTGATTTCCACCATTGACGAACCCTAGGGTGCATTTACGTGCCGGTCATCAACACTCGCAGTTTTGGCCGATTCTGGCCTGTTTCGTGGGCTATTAATCACCGTTTTGGGTCCCCGGAGTGATTTCCAAAATTGACGAACCCCAGGGTGCATTTACGTCCCGGTCATCAACACTCGCAGTTTTGGAAGATTTTGGCCTGTTTCATGGGCTATTAATCACCGTTTTGGGTCTCTGGAGTGATTTCCACAATTGACGAACCCAAGGGTGCATTTACGTCCCGGTCATCAACACTCGCAGTTTTGGCCGATTCCGGCCTGTATCATTGGCTATTAATCACCGTTTTGGGTCCCTGGAGTGATTTCCACAATTGACGAACCCAAGGGTGCATTTACGTGCCGGTCATCAACACTCGCAGTTTTGGCCGATTCTGGCCTGTTTCATGGGCTATTAATCACCGTTTTGGGTCCTCGGAGTGATTTCCAGCATTGAGGAACCCAGGGTGCATTTACGTGCCGGTCATCAACACTCGCAGTTTTGGAAGATTTTGGCCTGTTTCATGGGCTATTAATCACCGTTTTGGGTCTTTGGAGTGATTTCCACAATTGACGAACCCAAGGGTGCATTTACGTCCCGGTCATCAACACTCGCAGTTTTGGCCGATTCCGGTCTGTATCATTGGCTATTAATCACCGTTTTGGGTCCCTGGAGTGATTTCCACAATTGACGAACCCCAGGGTGCATTTACGTGCCGGTCATCAACACTCGCAGTTTTGGCCGATTCCGGCCTGTATCATTGGCTATTAATCACCGTTTTGGGTCCCTGGAGTGATTTCCACAATTGACGAACCCAAGGGTGCATTTACGTGCCGGTCATCAACACTCGCAGTTTTGGTCGATTCTGGCCTGTTTCATGGGCTATTAATCACCGTTTTGGGTCCCTGGAGTGATTTCCACAATTGACGAACCCCAGGGTGCATTTACGTGCCGGTCATCAACACTCGCAGTTTTGGCCGATTCCGGCCTGTATCATTGGCTATTAATCACCGTTTTGGGTCCCTGGAGTGATTTCCACAATTGACGAACCCAAGGGTGCATTTACGTGCCGGTCATCAACACTCGCAGTTTTGGTCGATTCTGGCCTGTTTCATGGGCTATTAATCACCGTTTTGGGTCCCTGGAGTGATTTCCACAATTGACGAACCCAAGGGTGCATTTACGTGCCGGTCATCAACACTCGCAGTTTTGGAAGATTTTGGCCTGTTTCATGGGCTATTAATCACCGTTTTGGGTCTCTGGAGTGATTTCCACAATTGACGAACCCAAGGGTGCATTTACGTCCCCGTCATCAACACTCGCAGTTTTGGCCGATTCCGGCCTGTATCATTGGCTATTAATCACCGTTTTGGGTCCCTGGAGTGATTTCCACAATTGACGAACCCAAGGGTGCATTTACGTGCCGGTCATCAACACTCGCAGTTTTGGCCGATTCTGGCCTGTTTCATGGGCTATTAATCACCGTTTTGGGTCCTCGGAGTGATTTCCAGCATTGAGGAACCCAGGGTGCATTTACGTGCCGGTCATCAACACTCGCAGTTTTGGAAGATTTTGGCCTGTTTCATGGGCTATTAATCACCGTTTTGGGTCTTTGGAGTGATTTCCACAATTGACGAACCCAAGGGTGCATTTACGTCCCGGTCATCAACACTCGCAGTTTTGGCCGATTCCGGTCTGTATCATTGGCTATTAATCACCGTTTTGGGTCCCTGGAGTGATTTCCACAATTGACGAACCCCAGGGTGCATTTACGTGCCGGTCATCAACACTCGCAGTTTTGGCCGATTCCGGCCTGTATCATTGGCTATTAATCACCGTTTTGGGTCCCTGGAGTGATTTCCACAATTGACGAACCCAAGGGTGCATTTACGTGCCGGTCATCAACACTCGCAGTTTTGGTCGATTCTGGCCTGTTTCATGGGCTATTAATCACCGTTTTGGGTCCCTGGAGTGATTTCCACAATTGACGAACCCCAGGGTGCATTTACGTGCCGGTCATCAACACTCGCAGTTTTGGCCGATTCCGGCCTGTATCATTGGCTATTAATCACCGTTTTGGGTCCCTGGAGTGATTTCCACAATTGACGAACCCAAGGGTGCATTTACGTGCCGGTCATCAACACTCGCAGTTTTGGTCGATTCTGGCCTGTTTCATGGGCTATTAATCACCGTTTTGGGTCCCTGGAGTGATTTCCACAATTGACGAACCCAAGGGTGCATTTACGTGCCGGTCATCAACACTCGCAGTTTTGGTCGATTTTGGCCTGTTTCATGGGCTATTAATCACCGTTTTGGGTCCCTGGAGTGATTTCCACAATTGACGAACCCAAGGGTGCATTTACGTGCCGGTCATCAACACTCGCAGTTTTGGAAGATTTTGGCCTGTTTCATGGGCTATTAATCACCGTTTTGGGTCTCTGGAGTGATTTCCACAATTGACGAACCCAAGGGTGCATTTACGTCCCGGTCATCAACACTCGCAGTTTTGGCCGATTCCGGCCTGTATCATTGGCTATTAATCACCGTTTTGGGTCCCTGGAGTGATTTCCACAATTGACGAACCCAAGGGTGCATTTACGTGCCGGTCATCAACACTCGCAGTTTTGGAAGATTTTGGCCTGTTTCATGGGCTATTAATCACCGTTTTGGGTCTCTGGAGTGATTTCCACAATTGACGAACCCAAGGGTGCATTTACGTCCCGGTCATCAACACTCGCAGTTTTGGCCGATTCCGGCCTGTATCATTGGCTATTAATCACCGTTTTGGGTCCCTGGAGTGATTTCCACAATTGACGAACCCAAGGGTGCATTTACGTCCCGGTCATCAACACTCGCAGTTTTGGAAGATTTTGGCCTGTTTCATGGGCTATTAATCACCGTTTTGGGTCTCTGGAGTGATTTCCACAATTGACGAACCCAAGGGTGCATTTACGTCCCGGTCATCAACACTCGCAGTTTTGGCCGATTCCGGCCTGTATCATTGGCTATTAATCACCGTTTTGGGTCCCTGGAGTGATTTCCACAATTGACGAACCCAAGGGTGCATTTACGTGCCGGTCATCAACACTCGCAGTTTTGGCCGATTCTGGCCTGTTTCATGGGCTATTAATCACCGTTTTGGGTCCTCGGAGTGATTTCCAGCATTGAGGAACCCAGGGTGCATTTACGTGCCGGTCATCAAAACTCGCAGTTTTGGAAGATTTTGGCCTGTTTCATGGGCTATTAATCACCGTTTTGGGTCTTTGGAGTGATTTCCACAATTGACGAACCCAAGGGTGCATTTACGTGCCGGTCATCAACACTCGCAGTTTTGGCCGATTCTGGCCTGTTTCGTGGGCTATTAATCACCGTTTTGGGTCCCCGGAGTGATTTCCAAAATTGACGAACCCCAGGGTGCATTTACGTCCCGGTCATCAACACTCGCAGTTTTGGAAGATTTTGGCCTGTTTCATGGGCTATTAATCACCGTTTTGGGTCTCTGGAGTGATTTCCACAATTGACGAACCCAAGGGTGCATTTACGTCCCGGTCATCAACACTCGCAGTTTTGGCCGATTCCGGCCTGTATCATTGGCTATTAATCACCGTTTTGGGTCCCTGGAGTGATTTCCACAATTGACGAACCCAAGGGTGCATTTACGTGCCGGTCATCAACACTCGCAGTTTTGGCCGATTCTGGCCTGTTTCATGGGCTATTAATCACCGTTTTGGGTCCTCGGAGTGATTTCCAGCATTGAGGAACCCAGGGTGCATTTACGTGCCGGTCATCAACACTCGCAGTTTTGGAAGATTTTGGCCTGTTTCATGGGCTATTAATCACCGTTTTGGGTCTTTGGAGTGATTTCCACAATTGACGAACCCAAGGGTGCATTTACGTCCCGGTCATCAACACTCGCAGTTTTGGCCGATTCCGGTCTGTATCATTGGCTATTAATCACCGTTTTGGGTCCCTGGAGTGATTTCCACAATTGACGAACCCCAGGGTGCATTTACGTGCCGGTCATCAACACTCGCAGTTTTGGCCGATTCCGGCCTGTATCATTGGCTATTAATCACCGTTTTGGGTCCCTGGAGTGATTTCCACAATTGACGAACCCAAGGGTGCATTTACGTGCCGGTCATCAACACTCGCAGTTTTGGTCGATTCTGGCCTGTTTCATGGGCTATTAATCACCGTTTTGGGTCCCTGGAGTGATTTCCACAATTGACGAACCCCAGGGTGCATTTACGTGCCGGTCATCAACACTCGCAGTTTTGGCCGATTCCGGCCTGTATCATTGGCTATTAATCACCGTTTTGGGTCCCTGGAGTGATTTCCACAATTGACGAACCCAAGGGTGCATTTACGTGCCGGTCATCAACACTCGCAGTTTTGGTCGATTCTGGCCTGTTTCATGGGCTATTAATCACCGTTTTGGGTCCCTGGAGTGATTTCCACAATTGACGAACCCAAGGGTGCATTTACGTGCCGGTCATCAACACTCGCAGTTTTGGAAGATTTTGGCCTGTTTCATGGGCTATTAATCACCGTTTTGGGTCTCTGGAGTGATTTCCACAATTGACGAACCCAAGGGTGCATTTACGTCCCGGTCATCAACACTCGCAGTTTTGGCCGATTCCGGCCTGTATCATTGGCTATTAATCACCGTTTTGGGTCCCTGGAGTGATTTCCACAATTGACGAACCCAAGGGTGCATTTACGTGCCGGTCATCAACACTCGCAGTTTTGGCCGATTCTGGCCTGTTTCATGGGCTATTAATCACCGTTTTGGGTCCTCGGAGTGATTTCCAGCATTGAGGAACCCAGGGTGCATTTACGTGCCGGTCATCAACACTCGCAGTTTTGGAAGATTTTGGCCTGTTTCATGGGCTATTAATCACCGTTTTGGGTCTTTGGAGTGATTTCCACAATTGACGAACCCAAGGGTGCATTTACGTCCCGGTCATCAACACTCGCAGTTTTGGCCGATTCCGGTCTGTATCATTGGCTATTAATCACCGTTTTGGGTCCCTGGAGTGATTTCCACAATTGACGAACCCCAGGGTGCATTTACGTGCCGGTCATCAACACTCGCAGTTTTGGCCGATTCCGGCCTGTATCATTGGCTATTAATCACCGTTTTGGGTCCCTGGAGTGATTTCCACAATTGACGAACCCAAGGGTGCATTTACGTGCCGGTCATCAACACTCGCAGTTTTGGTCGATTCTGGCCTGTTTCATGGGCTATTAATCACCGTTTTGGGTCCCTGGAGTGATTTCCACAATTGACGAACCCCAGGGTGCATTTACGTGCCGGTCATCAACACTCGCAGTTTTGGCCGATTCCGGCCTGTATCATTGGCTATTAATCACCGTTTTGGGTCCCTGGAGTGATTTCCACAATTGACGAACCCAAGGGTGCATTTACGTGCCGGTCATCAACACTCGCAGTTTTGGTCGATTCTGGCCTGTTTCATGGGCTATTAATCACCGTTTTGGGTCCCTGGAGTGATTTCCACAATTGACGAACCCAAGGGTGCATTTACGTGCCGGTCATCAACACTCGCAGTTTTGGTCGATTTTGGCCTGTTTCATGGGCTATTAATCACCGTTTTGGGTCTCTGGAGTGATTTCCACAATTGACGAACCCAAGGGTGCATTTACGTCCCGGTCATCAACACTCGCAGTTTTGGCCGATTCCGGCCTGTATCATTGGCTATTAATCACCGTTTTGGGTCCCTGGAGTGATTTCCACAATTGACGAACCCAAGGGTGCATTTACGTGCCGGTCATCAACACTCGCAGTTTTGGCCGATTCTGGCCTGTTTCATGGGCTATTAATCACCGTTTTGGGTCCTCGGAGTGATTTCCAGCATTGAGGAACCCAGGGTGCATTTACGTGCCGGTCATCAACACTCGCAGTTTTGGAAGATTTTGGCCTGTTTCATGGGCTATTAATCACCGTTTTGGGTCTTTGGAGTGATTTCCACAATTGACGAACCCAAGGGTGCATTTACGTCCCGGTCATCAACACTCGCAGTTTTGGCCGATTCCGGTCTGTATCATTGGCTATTAATCACCGTTTTGGGTCCCTGGAGTGATTTCCACAATTGACGAACCCAAGGGTGCATTTACGTGCCGGTCATCAACACTCGCAGTTTTGGCAGATTTTGGCCTGTTTCATGGGCTATTAATCACCGTTTTGGGTCCCCGGAGTGATTTCCAAAATTGACGAACCCCAGGGTGCATTTACGTCCCGGTCATCAACACTCGCAGTTTTGGCCGATTCCGGCCTGTATCATTGGCTATTAATCACCGTTTTGGGTCCCTGGAGTGATTTCCACAATTGACGAACCCAAGGGTGCATTTACGTGCCGGTCATCAACACTCGCAGTTTTGGCCGATTCCGGCCTGTATCATTGGCTATTAATCACCGTTTTGGGTCCCTGGAGTGATTTCCACAATTGACGAACCCAAGGGTGCATTTACGTGCCGGCCATCAACACTCGCAGTTTTGGCCGATTCTGGCCTGTTTCATGGGCTATTAATGACCGTTTTGGGTCCCCGGAGTGATTTCCACCATTGACGAACCCTAGGGTGCATTTACGTGCCGGTCATCAACACTCGCAGTTTTGGCCGATTCTGGCCTGTTTCGTGGGCTATTAATCACCGTTTTGGGTCCCCGGAGTGATTTCCAAAATTGACGAACCCCAGGGTGCATTTACGTCCCGGTCATCAACACTCGCAGTTTTGGAAGATTTTGGCCTGTTTCATGGGCTATTAATCACCGTTTTGGGTCTCTGGAGTGATTTCCACAATTGACGAACCCAAGGGTGCATTTACGTCCCGGTCATCAACACTCGCAGTTTTGGCCGATTCCGGCCTGTATCATTGGCTATTAATCACCGTTTTGGGTCCCTGGAGTGATTTCCACAATTGACGAACCCAAGGGTGCATTTACGTGCCGGTCATCAACACTCGCAGTTTTGGCCGATTCTGGCCTGTTTCATGGGCTATTAATCACCGTTTTGGGTCCTCGGAGTGATTTCCAGCATTGAGGAACCCAGGGTGCATTTACGTGCCGGTCATCAACACTCGCAGTTTTGGAAGATTTTGGCCTGTTTCATGGGCTATTAATCACCGTTTTGGGTCTTTGGAGTGATTTCCACAATTGACGAACCCAAGGGTGCATTTACGTCCCGGTCATCAACACTCGCAGTTTTGGCCGATTCCGGTCTGTATCATTGGCTATTAATCACCGTTTTGGGTCCCTGGAGTGATTTCCACAATTGACGAACCCCAGGGTGCATTTACGTGCCGGTCATCAACACTCGCAGTTTTGGCCGATTCCGGCCTGTATCATTGGCTATTAATCACCGTTTTGGGTCCCTGGAGTGATTTCCACAATTGACGAACCCAAGGGTGCATTTACGTGCCGGTCATCAACACTCGCAGTTTTGGTCGATTCTGGCCTGTTTCATGGGCTATTAATCACCGTTTTGGGTCCCTGGAGTGATTTCCACAATTGACGAACCCCAGGGTGCATTTACGTGCCGGTCATCAACACTCGCAGTTTTGGCCGATTCCGGCCTGTATCATTGGCTATTAATCACCGTTTTGGGTCCCTGGAGTGATTTCCACAATTGACGAACCCAAGGGTGCATTTACGTGCCGGTCATCAACACTCGCAGTTTTGGTCGATTCTGGCCTGTTTCATGGGCTATTAATCACCGTTTTGGGTCCCTGGAGTGATTTCCACAATTGACGAACCCAAGGGTGCATTTACGTGCCGGTCATCAACACTCGCAGTTTTGGAAGATTTTGGCCTGTTTCATGGGCTATTAATCACCGTTTTGGGTCTCTGGAGTGATTTCCACAATTGACGAACCCAAGGGTGCATTTACGTCCCCGTCATCAACACTCGCAGTTTTGGCCGATTCCGGCCTGTATCATTGGCTATTAATCACCGTTTTGGGTCCCTGGAGTGATTTCCACAATTGACGAACCCAAGGGTGCATTTACGTGCCGGTCATCAACACTCGCAGTTTTGGCCGATTCTGGCCTGTTTCATGGGCTATTAATCACCGTTTTGGGTCCTCGGAGTGATTTCCAGCATTGAGGAACCCAGGGTGCATTTACGTGCCGGTCATCAACACTCGCAGTTTTGGAAGATTTTGGCCTGTTTCATGGGCTATTAATCACCGTTTTGGGTCTTTGGAGTGATTTCCACAATTGACGAACCCAAGGGTGCATTTACGTCCCGGTCATCAACACTCGCAGTTTTGGCCGATTCCGGTCTGTATCATTGGCTATTAATCACCGTTTTGGGTCCCTGGAGTGATTTCCACAATTGACGAACCCCAGGGTGCATTTACGTGCCGGTCATCAACACTCGCAGTTTTGGCCGATTCCGGCCTGTATCATTGGCTATTAATCACCGTTTTGGGTCCCTGGAGTGATTTCCACAATTGACGAACCCAAGGGTGCATTTACGTGCCGGTCATCAACACTCGCAGTTTTGGTCGATTCTGGCCTGTTTCATGGGCTATTAATCACCGTTTTGGGTCCCTGGAGTGATTTCCACAATTGACGAACCCCAGGGTGCATTTACGTGCCGGTCATCAACACTCGCAGTTTTGGCCGATTCCGGCCTGTATCATTGGCTATTAATCACCGTTTTGGGTCCCTGGAGTGATTTCCACAATTGACGAACCCAAGGGTGCATTTACGTGCCGGTCATCAACACTCGCAGTTTTGGTCGATTCTGGCCTGTTTCATGGGCTATTAATCACCGTTTTGGGTCCCTGGAGTGATTTCCACAATTGACGAACCCAAGGGTGCATTTACGTGCCGGTCATCAACACTCGCAGTTTTGGTCGATTTTGGCCTGTTTCATGGGCTATTAATCACCGTTTTGGGTCCCTGGAGTGATTTCCACAATTGACGAACCCAAGGGTGCATTTACGTGCCGGTCATCAACACTCGCAGTTTTGGAAGATTTTGGCCTGTTTCATGGGCTATTAATCACCGTTTTGGGTCTCTGGAGTGATTTCCACAATTGACGAACCCAAGGGTGCATTTACGTCCCGGTCATCAACACTCGCAGTTTTGGCCGATTCCGGCCTGTATCATTGGCTATTAATCACCGTTTTGGGTCCCTGGAGTGATTTCCACAATTGACGAACCCAAGGGTGCATTTACGTGCCGGTCATCAACACTCGCAGTTTTGGAAGATTTTGGCCTGTTTCATGGGCTATTAATCACCGTTTTGGGTCTCTGGAGTGATTTCCACAATTGACGAACCCAAGGGTGCATTTACGTCCCGGTCATCAACACTCGCAGTTTTGGCCGATTCCGGCCTGTATCATTGGCTATTAATCACCGTTTTGGGTCCCTGGAGTGATTTCCACAATTGACGAACCCAAGGGTGCATTTACGTGCCGGTCATCAACACTCGCAGTTTTGGCCGATTCTGGCCTGTTTCATGGGCTATTAATCACCGTTTTGGGTCCTCGGAGTGATTTCCAGCATTGAGGAACCCAGGGTGCATTTACGTGCCGGTCATCAACACTCGCAGTTTTGGAAGATTTTGGCCTGTTTCATGGGCTATTAATCACCGTTTTGGGTCTTTGGAGTGATTTCCACAATTGACGAACCCAAGGGTGCATTTACGTCCCGGTCATCAACACTCGCAGTTTTGGCCGATTCCGGTCTGTATCATTGGCTATTAATCACCGTTTTGGGTCCCTGGAGTGATTTCCACAATTGACGAACCCAAGGGTGCATTTACGTGCCGGTCATCAACACTCGCAGTTTTGGCAGATTTTGGCCTGTTTCATGGGCTATTAATCACCGTTTTGGGTCCCTGGAGTGATTTCCACAATTGACGAACCCAAGGGTGCATTTACGTGCCGGTCATCAACACTCGCAGTTTTGGCAGATTTTGGCCTGTTTCATGGGCTATTAATCACCATTTTGGGTCCCTGGAGTGATTTCCACAATTGACGAACCCAAGGGTGCATTTACGTGCCGGTCATCAACACTCGCAGTTTTGGCCGATTCTGGCCTGTTTCATGGGCTATTAATCACCGTTTTGGGTCCCTGGAGTGATTTCCACAATTGACGAACCCAAGGGTGCATTTACGTGCCGGCCATCAACACTCGCAGTTTTGGCCGATTCTGGCCTGTTTCATGGGCTATTAATGACCGTTTTGGGTCCCCGGAGTGATTTCCACCATTGACGAACCCTAGGGTGCATTTACGTGCCGGTCATCAACACTCGCAGTTTTGGCCGATTCTGGCCTGTTTCGTGGGCTATTAATCACCGTTTTGGGTCCCCGGAGTGATTTCCAAAATTGACGAACCCCAGGGTGCATTTACGTCCCGGTCATCAACACTCGCAGTTTTGGAAGATTTTGGCTTGTTTCATGGGCTATTAATCACCGTTTTGGGTCTCTGGAGTGATTTCCACAATTGACGAACCCAAGGGTGCATTTACGTCCCGGTCATCAACACTCGCAGTTTTGGCCGATTCCGGCCTGTATCATTGGCTATTAATCACCGTTTTGGGTCCCTGGAGTGATTTCCACAATTGACGAACCCAAGGGTGCATTTACGTGCCGGTCATCAACACTCGCAGTTTTGGCCGATTCTGGCCTGTTTCATGGGCTATTAATCACCGTTTTGGGTCCTCGGAGTGATTTCCAGCATTGAGGAACCCAGGGTGCATTTACGTGCCGGTCATCAACACTCGCAGTTTTGGAAGATTTTGGCCTGTTTCATGGGCTATTAATCACCGTTTTGGGTCTTTGGAGTGATTTCCACAATTGACGAACCCAAGGGTGCATTTACGTCCCGGTCATCAACACTCGCAGTTTTGGCCGATTCCGGTCTGTATCATTGGCTATTAATCACCGTTTTGGGTCCCTGGAGTGATTTCCACAATTGACGAACCCCAGGGTGCATTTACGTGCCGGTCATCAACACTCGCAGTTTTGGCCGATTCCGGCCTGTATCATTGGCTATTAATCACCGTTTTGGGTCCCTGGAGTGATTTCCACAATTGACGAACCCAAGGGTGCATTTACGTGCCGGTCATCAACACTCGCAGTTTTGGTCGATTCTGGCCTGTTTCATGGGCTATTAATCACCGTTTTGGGTCCCTGGAGTGATTTCCACAATTGACGAACCCCAGGGTGCATTTACGTGCCGGTCATCAACACTCGCAGTTTTGGCCGATTCCGGCCTGTATCATTGGCTATTAATCACCGTTTTGGGTCCCTGGAGTGATTTCCACAATTGACGAACCCAAGGGTGCATTTACGTGCCGGTCATCAACACTCGCAGTTTTGGTCGATTCTGGCCTGTTTCATGGGCTATTAATCACCGTTTTGGGTCCCTGGAGTGATTTCCACAATTGACGAACCCAAGGGTGCATTTACGTGCCGGTCATCAACACTCGCAGTTTTGGAAGATTTTGGCCTGTTTCATGGGCTATTAATCACCGTTTTGGGTCTCTGGAGTGATTTCCACAATTGACGAACCCAAGGGTGCATTTACGTGCCGGTCATCAACACTCGCAGTTTTGGCCGATTCCGGCCTGTATCATTGGCTATTAATCACCGTTTTGGGTCCCTGGAGTGATTTCCACAATTGACGAACCCAAGGGTGCATTTACGTGCCGGTCATCAACACTCGCAGTTTTGGTCGATTCTGGCCTGTTTCATGGGCTATTAATCACCGTTTTGGGTCCCTGGAGTGATTTCCACAATTGACGAACCCCAGGGTGCATTTACGTGCCGGTCATCAACACTCGCAGTTTTGGCCGATTCCGGCCTGTATCATTGGCTATTAATCACCGTTTTGGGTCCCTGGAGTGATTTCCACAATTGACGAACCCAAGGGTGCATTTACGTGCCGGTCATCAACACTCGCAGTTTTGGTCGATTCTGGCCTGTTTCATGGGCTATTAATCACCGTTTTGGGTCCCTGGAGTGATTTCCACAATTGACGAACCCAAGGGTGCATTTACGTGCCGGTCATCAACACTCGCAGTTTTGGTCGATTCTGGCCTGTTTCATGGGCTATTAATCACCGTTTTGGGTCCCTGGAGTGATTTCCACAATTGACGAACCCAAGGGTGCATTTACGTGCCGGTCATCAACACTCGTAGTTTTGGAAGATTTTGGCCTGTTTCATGGGCTATTAATCACCGTTTTGGGTCTCTGGAGTGATTTCCACAATTGACGAACCCAAGGGTGCATTTACGTGCCGGTCATCAACACTCGCAGTTTTGGCAGATTTTGGCCTGTTTCATGGGCTATTAATCACCGTTTTGGGTCTTTGGAGTGATTTCCACAATTGACGAACCCAAGGGTGCATTTACGTCCCGGTCATCAACACTCGCAGTTTTGGCAGATTTTGGCCTGTTTCATGGGCTATTAATCACCGTTTTGGGTCCCCGGAGTGATTTCCAAAATTGACGAACCCCAGGGTGCATTTACGTCCCGGTCATCAACACTCGCAGTTTTGGAAGATTTTGGCTTGTTTCATGGGCTATTAATCACCGTTTTGGGTCTCTGGAGTGATTTCCACAATTGACGAACCCAAGGGTGCATTTACGTCCCGGTCATCAACACTCGCAGTTTTGGCCGATTCCGGCCTGTATCATTGGCTATTAATCACCGTTTTGGGTCCCTGGAGTGATTTCCACAATTGACGAACCCAAGGGTGCATTTACGTGCCGGTCATCAACACTCGCAGTTTTGGCCGATTCTGGCCTGTTTCATGGGCTATTAATCACCGTTTTGGGTCCTCGGAGTGATTTCCAGCATTGAGGAACCCAGGGTGCATTTACGTGCCGGTCATCAACACTCGCAGTTTTGGAAGATTTTGGCCTGTTTCATGGGCTATTAATCACCGTTTTGGGTCTTTGGAGTGATTTCCACAATTGACGAACCCAAGGGTGCATTTACGTCCCGGTCATCAACACTCGCAGTTTTGGCCGATTCCGGTCTGTATCATTGGCTATTAATCACCGTTTTGGGTCCCTGGAGTGATTTCCACAATTGACGAACCCAAGGGTGCATTTACGTGCCGGTCATCAACACTCGCAGTTTTGGCAGATTTTGGCCTGTTTCATGGGCTATTAATCACCGTTTTGGGTCCCTGGAGTGATTTCCACAATTGACGAACCCAAGGGTGCATTTACGTGCCGGTCATCAACACTCGCAGTTTTGGCAGATTTTGGCCTGTTTCATGGGCTATTAATCACCATTTTGGGTCCCTGGAGTGATTTCCACAATTGACGAACCCAAGGGTGCATTTACGTGCCGGTCATCAACACTCGCAGTTTTGGCCGATTCTGGCCTGTTTCATGGGCTATTAATCACCGTTTTGGGTCCCTGGAGTGATTTCCACAATTGACGAACCCAAGGGTGCATTTACGTGCCGGCCATCAACACTCGCAGTTTTGGCCGATTCTGGCCTGTTTCATGGGCTATTAATGACCGTTTTGGGTCCCCGGAGTGATTTCCACCATTGACGAACCCTAGGGTGCATTTACGTGCCGGTCATCAACACTCGCAGTTTTGGCCGATTCTGGCCTGTTTCGTGGGCTATTAATCACCGTTTTGGGTCCCCGGAGTGATTTCCAAAATTGACGAACCCCAGGGTGCATTTACGTCCCGGTCATCAACACTCGCAGTTTTGGAAGATTTTGGCTTGTTTCATGGGCTATTAATCACCGTTTTGGGTCCTCGGAGTGATTTCCAGCATTGAGGAACCCAGGGTGCATTTACGTGCCGGTCATCAACACTCGCAGTTTTGGAAGATTTTGGCCTGTTTCATGGGCTATTAATCACCGTTTTGGGTCTTTGGAGTGATTTCCACAATTGACGAACCCAAGGGTGCATTTACGTCCCGGTCATCAACACTCGCAGTTTTGGCCGATTCCGGCCTGTATCATTGGCTATTAATCACCGTTTTGGGTCCCTGGAGTGATTTCCACAATTGACGAACCCAAGGGTGCATTTACGTGCCGGTCATCAACACTCGCAGTTTTGGCCGATTCTGGCCTGTTTCATGGGCTATTAATCACCGTTTTGGGTCCTCGGAGTGATTTCCAGCATTGAGGAACCCAGGGTGCATTTACGTGCCGGTCATCAACACTCGCAGTTTTGGAAGATTTTGGCCTGTTTCATGGGCTATTAATCACCGTTTTGGGTCTTTGGAGTGATTTCCACAATTGACGAACCCAAGGGTGCATTTACGTCCCGGTCATCAACACTCGCAGTTTTGGCCGATTCCGGTCTGTATCATTGGCTATTAATCACCGTTTTGGGTCCCTGGAGTGATTTCCACAATTGACGAACCCCAGGGTGCATTTACGTGCCGGTCATCAACACTCGCAGTTTTGGCCGATTCCGGCCTGTATCATTGGCTATTAATCACCGTTTTGGGTCCCTGGAGTGATTTCCACAATTGACGAACCCAAGGGTGCATTTACGTGCCGGTCATCAACACTCGCAGTTTTGGTCGATTCTGGCCTGTTTCATGGGCTATTAATCACCGTTTTGGGTCCCTGGAGTGATTTCCACAATTGACGAACCCCAGGGTGCATTTACGTGCCGGTCATCAACACTCGCAGTTTTGGCCGATTCCGGCCTGTATCATTGGCTATTAATCACCGTTTTGGGTCCCTGGAGTGATTTCCACAATTGACGAACCCAAGGGTGCATTTACGTGCCGGTCATCAACACTCGCAGTTTTGGTCGATTCTGGCCTGTTTCATGGGCTATTAATCACCGTTTTGGGTCCCTGGAGTGATTTCCACAATTGACGAACCCAAGGGTGCATTTACGTGCCGGTCATCAACACTCGCAGTTTTGGAAGATTTTGGCCTGTTTCATGGGCTATTAATCACCGTTTTGGGTCTCTGGAGTGATTTCCACAATTGACGAACCCAAGGGTGCATTTACGTGCCGGTCATCAACACTCGCAGTTTTGGCCGATTCCGGCCTGTATCATTGGCTATTAATCACCGTTTTGGGTCCCTGGAGTGATTTCCACAATTGACGAACCCAAGGGTGCATTTACGTGCCGGTCATCAACACTCGCAGTTTTGGTCGATTCTGGCCTGTTTCATGGGCTATTAATCACCGTTTTGGGTCCCTGGAGTGATTTCCACAATTGACGAACCCCAGGGTGCATTTACGTGCCGGTCATCAACACTCGCAGTTTTGGCCGATTCCGGCCTGTATCATTGGCTATTAATCACCGTTTTGGGTCCCTGGAGTGATTTCCACAATTGACGAACCCAAGGGTGCATTTACGTGCCGGTCATCAACACTCGCAGTTTTGGTCGATTCTGGCCTGTTTCATGGGCTATTAATCACCGTTTTGGGTCCCTGGAGTGATTTCCACAATTGACGAACCCAAGGGTGCATTTACGTGCCGGTCATCAACACTCGCAGTTTTGGTCGATTCTGGCCTGTTTCATGGGCTATTAATCACCGTTTTGGGTCCCTGGAGTGATTTCCACAATTGACGAACCCAAGGGTGCATTTACGTGCCGGTCATCAACACTCGTAGTTTTGGAAGATTTTGGCCTGTTTCATGGGCTATTAATCACCGTTTTGGGTCTCTGGAGTGATTTCCACAATTGACGAACCCAAGGGTGCATTTACGTGCCGGTCATCAACACTCGCAGTTTTGGCAGATTTTGGCCTGTTTCATGGGCTATTAATCACCGTTTTGGGTCTTTGGAGTGATTTCCACAATTGACGAACCCAAGGGTGCATTTACGTCCCGGTCATCAACACTCGCAGTTTTGGCAGATTTTGGCCTGTTTCATGGGCTATTAATCACCGTTTTGGGTCCCCGGAGTGATTTCCAAAATTGACGAACCCCAGGGTGCATTTACGTCCCGGTCATCAACACTCGCAGTTTTGGAAGATTTTGGCTTGTTTCATGGGCTATTAATCACCGTTTTGGGTCTCTGGAGTGATTTCCACAATTGACGAACCCAAGGGTGCATTTACGTCCCGGTCATCAACACTCGCAGTTTTGGCCGATTCCGGCCTGTATCATTGGCTATTAATCACCGTTTTGGGTCCCTGGAGTGATTTCCACAATTGACGAACCCAAGGGTGCATTTACGTGCCGGTCATCAACACTCGCAGTTTTGGCCGATTCTGGCCTGTTTCATGGGCTATTAATCACCGTTTTGGGTCCTCGGAGTGATTTCCAGCATTGAGGAACCCAGGGTGCATTTACGTGCCGGTCATCAACACTCGCAGTTTTGGAAGATTTTGGCCTGTTTCATGGGCTATTAATCACCGTTTTGGGTCTTTGGAGTGATTTCCACAATTGACGAACCCAAGGGTGCATTTACGTCCCGGTCATCAACACTCGCAGTTTTGGCCGATTCCGGTCTGTATCATTGGCTATTAATCACCGTTTTGGGTCCCTGGAGTGATTTCCACAATTGACGAACCCAAGGGTGCATTTACGTGCCGGTCATCAACACTCGCAGTTTTGGCAGATTTTGGCCTGTTTCATGGGCTATTAATCACCGTTTTGGGTCCCTGGAGTGATTTCCACAATTGACGAACCCAAGGGTGCATTTACGTGCCGGTCATCAACACTCGCAGTTTTGGCAGATTTTGGCCTGTTTCATGGGCTATTAATCACCATTTTGGGTCCCTGGAGTGATTTCCACAATTGACGAACCCAAGGGTGCATTTACGTGCCGGTCATCAACACTCGCAGTTTTGGCCGATTCTGGCCTGTTTCATGGGCTATTAATCACCGTTTTGGGTCCCTGGAGTGATTTCCACAATTGACGAACCCAAGGGTGCATTTACGTGCCGGCCATCAACACTCGCAGTTTTGGCCGATTCTGGCCTGTTTCATGGGCTATTAATGACCGTTTTGGGTCCCCGGAGTGATTTCCACCATTGACGAACCCTAGGGTGCATTTACGTGCCGGTCATCAACACTCGCAGTTTTGGCCGATTCTGGCCTGTTTCGTGGGCTATTAATCACCGTTTTGGGTCCCCGGAGTGATTTCCAAAATTGACGAACCCCAGGGTGCATTTACGTCCCGGTCATCAACACTCGCAGTTTTGGAAGATTTTGGCTTGTTTCATGGGCTATTAATCACCGTTTTGGGTCTCTGGAGTGATTTCCACAATTGACGAACCCAAGGGTGCATTTACGTCCCGGTCATCAACACTCGCAGTTTTGGCCGATTCCGGCCTGTATCATTGGCTATTAATCACCGTTTTGGGTCCCTGGAGTGATTTCCACAATTGACGAACCCAAGGGTGCATTTACGTGCCGGTCATCAACACTCGCAGTTTTGGCCGATTCTGGCCTGTTTCATGGGCTATTAATCACCGTTTTGGGTCCTCGGAGTGATTTCCAGCATTGAGGAACCCAGGGTGCATTTACGTGCCGGTCATCAACACTCGCAGTTTTGGAAGATTTTGGCCTGTTTCATGGGCTATTAATCACCGTTTTGGGTCTTTGGAGTGATTTCCACAATTGACGAACCCAAGGGTGCATTTACGTCCCGGTCATCAACACTCGCAGTTTTGGCCGATTCCGGCCTGTATCATTGGCTATTAATCACCGTTTTGGGTCCCTGGAGTGATTTCCACAATTGACGAACCCAAGGGTGCATTTACGTGCCGGTCATCAACACTCGCAGTTTTGGCCGATTCTGGCCTGTTTCATGGGCTATTAATCACCGTTTTGGGTCCTCGGAGTGATTTCCAGCATTGAGGAACCCAGGGTGCATTTACGTGCCGGTCATCAACACTCGCAGTTTTGGAAGATTTTGGCCTGTTTCATGGGCTATTAATCACCGTTTTGGGTCTTTGGAGTGATTTCCACAATTGACGAACCCAAGGGTGCATTTACGTCCCGGTCATCAACACTCGCAGTTTTGGCCGATTCCGGTCTGTATCATTGGCTATTAATCACCGTTTTGGGTCCCTGGAGTGATTTCCACAATTGACGAACCCCAGGGTGCATTTACGTGCCGGTCATCAACACTCGCAGTTTTGGCCGATTCCGGCCTGTATCATTGGCTATTAATCACCGTTTTGGGTCCCTGGAGTGATTTCCACAATTGACGAACCCAAGGGTGCATTTACGTGCCGGTCATCAACACTCGCAGTTTTGGTCGATTCTGGCCTGTTTCATGGGCTATTAATCACCGTTTTGGGTCCCTGGAGTGATTTCCACAATTGACGAACCCCAGGGTGCATTTACGTGCCGGTCATCAACACTCGCAGTTTTGGCCGATTCCGGCCTGTATCATTGGCTATTAATCACCGTTTTGGGTCCCTGGAGTGATTTCCACAATTGACGAACCCAAGGGTGCATTTACGTGCCGGTCATCAACACTCGCAGTTTTGGTCGATTCTGGCCTGTTTCATGGGCTATTAATCACCGTTTTGGGTCCCTGGAGTGATTTCCACAATTGACGAACCCAAGGGTGCATTTACGTGCCGGTCATCAACACTCGCAGTTTTGGAAGATTTTGGCCTGTTTCATGGGCTATTAATCACCGTTTTGGGTCTCTGGAGTGATTTCCACAATTGACGAACCCAAGGGTGCATTTACGTGCCGGTCATCAACACTCGCAGTTTTGGCCGATTCCGGCCTGTATCATTGGCTATTAATCACCGTTTTGGGTCCCTGGAGTGATTTCCACAATTGACGAACCCAAGGGTGCATTTACGTGCCGGTCATCAACACTCGCAGTTTTGGTCGATTCTGGCCTGTTTCATGGGCTATTAATCACCGTTTTGGGTCCCTGGAGTGATTTCCACAATTGACGAACCCCAGGGTGCATTTACGTGCCGGTCATCAACACTCGCAGTTTTGGCCGATTCCGGCCTGTATCATTGGCTATTAATCACCGTTTTGGGTCCCTGGAGTGATTTCCACAATTGACGAACCCAAGGGTGCATTTACGTGCCGGTCATCAACACTCGCAGTTTTGGTCGATTCTGGCCTGTTTCATGGGCTATTAATCACCGTTTTGGGTCCCTGGAGTGATTTCCACAATTGACGAACCCAAGGGTGCATTTACGTGCCGGTCATCAACACTCGCAGTTTTGGTCGATTCTGGCCTGTTTCATGGGCTATTAATCACCGTTTTGGGTCCCTGGAGTGATTTCCACAATTGACGAACCCAAGGGTGCATTTACGTGCCGGTCATCAACACTCGTAGTTTTGGAAGATTTTGGCCTGTTTCATGGGCTATTAATCACCGTTTTGGGTCTCTGGAGTGATTTCCACAATTGACGAACCCAAGGGTGCATTTACGTGCCGGTCATCAACACTCGCAGTTTTGGCAGATTTTGGCCTGTTTCATGGGCTATTAATCACCGTTTTGGGTCTTTGGAGTGATTTCCACAATTGACGAACCCAAGGGTGCATTTACGTCCCGGTCATCAACACTCGCAGTTTTGGCAGATTTTGGCCTGTTTCATGGGCTATTAATCACCGTTTTGGGTCCCCGGAGTGATTTCCAAAATTGACGAACCCCAGGGTGCATTTACGTCCCGGTCATCAACACTCGCAGTTTTGGAAGATTTTGGCTTGTTTCATGGGCTATTAATCACCGTTTTGGGTCTCTGGAGTGATTTCCACAATTGACGAACCCAAGGGTGCATTTACGTCCCGGTCATCAACACTCGCAGTTTTGGCCGATTCCGGCCTGTATCATTGGCTATTAATCACCGTTTTGGGTCCCTGGAGTGATTTCCACAATTGACGAACCCAAGGGTGCATTTACGTGCCGGTCATCAACACTCGCAGTTTTGGCCGATTCTGGCCTGTTTCATGGGCTATTAATCACCGTTTTGGGTCCTCGGAGTGATTTCCAGCATTGAGGAACCCAGGGTGCATTTACGTGCCGGTCATCAACACTCGCAGTTTTGGAAGATTTTGGCCTGTTTCATGGGCTATTAATCACCGTTTTGGGTCTTTGGAGTGATTTCCACAATTGACGAACCCAAGGGTGCATTTACGTCCCGGTCATCAACACTCGCAGTTTTGGCCGATTCCGGTCTGTATCATTGGCTATTAATCACCGTTTTGGGTCCCTGGAGTGATTTCCACAATTGACGAACCCAAGGGTGCATTTACGTGCCGGTCATCAACACTCGCAGTTTTGGCAGATTTTGGCCTGTTTCATGGGCTATTAATCACCGTTTTGGGTCCCTGGAGTGATTTCCACAATTGACGAACCCAAGGGTGCATTTACGTGCCGGTCATCAACACTCGCAGTTTTGGCAGATTTTGGCCTGTTTCATGGGCTATTAATCACCATTTTGGGTCCCTGGAGTGATTTCCACAATTGACGAACCCAAGGGTGCATTTACGTGCCGGTCATCAACACTCGCAGTTTTGGCCGATTCTGGCCTGTTTCATGGGCTATTAATCACCGTTTTGGGTCCCTGGAGTGATTTCCACAATTGACGAACCCAAGGGTGCATTTACGTGCCGGCCATCAACACTCGCAGTTTTGGCCGATTCTGGCCTGTTTCATGGGCTATTAATGACCGTTTTGGGTCCCCGGAGTGATTTCCACCATTGACGAACCCTAGGGTGCATTTACGTGCCGGTCATCAACACTCGCAGTTTTGGCCGATTCTGGCCTGTTTCGTGGGCTATTAATCACCGTTTTGGGTCCCCGGAGTGATTTCCAAAATTGACGAACCCCAGGGTGCATTTACGTCCCGGTCATCAACACTCGCAGTTTTGGAAGATTTTGGCTTGTTTCATGGGCTATTAATCACCGTTTTGGGTCTCTGGAGTGATTTCCACAATTGACGAACCCAAGGGTGCATTTACGTCCCGGTCATCAACACTCGCAGTTTTCGCCGATTCCGGCCTGTATCATTGGCTATTAATCACCGTTTTGGGTCCCTGGAGTGATTTCCACAATTGACGAACCCAAGGGTGCATTTACGTGCCGGTCATCAACACTCGCAGTTTTGGCCGATTCTGGCCTGTTTCATGGGCTATTAATCACCGTTTTGGGTCCTCGGAGTGATTTCCAGCATTGAGGAACCCAGGGTGCATTTACGTGCCGGTCATCAACACTCGCAGTTTTGGAAGATTTTGGCCTGTTTCATGGGCTATTAATCACCGTTTTGGGTCTTTGGAGTGATTTCCACAATTGACGAACCCAAGGGTGCATTTACGTCCCGGTCATCAACACTCGCAGTTTTGGCCGATTCCGGTCTGTATCATTGGCTATTAATCACCGTTTTGGGTCCCTGGAGTGATTTCCACAATTGACGAACCCAAGGGTGCATTTACGTGCCGGTCATCAACACTCGCAGTTTTGGCAGATTTTGGCCTGTTTCATGGGCTATTAATCACCGTTTTGGGTCCCTGGAGTGATTTCCACAATTGACGAACCCCAGGGTGCATTTACGTGCCGGTCATCAACACTCGCAGTTTTGGCCGATTCCGGCCTGTATCATTGGCTATTAATCACCGTTTTGGGTCCCTGGAGTGATTTCCACAATTGACGAACCCAAGGGTGCATTTACGTGCCGGTCATCAACACTCGCAGTTTTGGCCGATTCTGGCCTGTTTCATGGGCTATTAATCACCGTTTTGGGTCCTCGGAGTGATTTCCAGCATTGAGGAACCCAGGGTGCATTTACGTGCCGGTCATCAACACTCGCAGTTTTGGAAGATTTTGGCCTGTTTCATGGGCTATTAATCACCGTTTTGGGTCTTTGGAGTGATTTCCACAATTGACGAACCCAAGGGTGCATTTACGTCCCGGTCATCAACACTCGCAGTTTTGGCCGATTCCGGTCTGTATCATTGGCTATTAATCACCGTTTTGGGTCCCTGGAGTGATTTCCACAATTGACGAACCCAAGGGTGCATTTACGTGCCGGTCATCAACACTCGCAGTTTTGGCAGATTTTGGCCTGTTTCATGGGCTATTAATCACCGTTTTGGGTCCCCGGAGTGATTTCCAAAATTGACGAACCCCAGGGTGCATTTACGTCCCGGTCATCAACACTCGCAGTTTTGGCCGATTCTGGCCTGTTTCGTGGGCTATTAATCACCGTTTTGGGTCCCCGGAGTGATTTCCAAAATTGACGAACCCCAGGGTGCATTTACGTCCCGGTCATCAACACTCGCAGTTTTGGAAGATTTTGGCCTGTTTCATGGGCTATTAATCACCGTTTTGGGTCTCTGGAGTGATTTCCACAATTGACGAACCCAAGGGTGCATTTACGTCCCGGTCATCAACACTCGCAGTTTTGGCCGATTCCGGCCTGTATCATTGGCTATTAATCACCGTTTTGGGTCCCTGGAGTGATTTCCACAATTGACGAACCCAAGGGTGCATTTACGTGCCGGTCATCAACACTCGCAGTTTTGGCCGATTCTGGCCTGTTTCATGGGCTATTAATCACCGTTTTGGGTCCTCGGAGTGATTTCCAGCATTGAGGAACCCAGGGTGCATTTACGTGCCGGTCATCAACACTCGCAGTTTTGGAAGATTTTGGCCTGTTTCATGGGCTATTAATCACCGTTTTGGGTCTTTGGAGTGATTTCCACAATTGACGAACCCAAGGGTGCATTTACGTCCCGGTCATCAACACTCGCAGTTTTGGCCGATTCCGGTCTGTATCATTGGCTATTAATCACCGTTTTGGGTCCCTGGAGTGATTTCCACAATTGACGAACCCAAGGGTGCATTTACGTCCCGGTCATCAACACTCGCAGTTTTGGCCGATTCCGGCCTGTATCATTGGCTATTAATCACCGTTTTGGGTCCCTGGAGTGATTTCCACAATTGACGAACCCAAGGGTGCATTTACGTGCCGGTCATCAACACTCGCAGTTTTGGCCGATTCTGGCCTGTTTCATGGGCTATTAATCACCGTTTTGGGTCCTCGGAGTGATTTCCAGCATTGAGGAACCCAGGGTGCATTTACGTGCCGGTCATCAACACTCGCAGTTTTGGAAGATTTTGGCCTGTTTCATGGGCTATTAATCACCGTTTTGGGTCTTTGGAGTGATTTCCACAATTGACGAACCCAAGGGTGCATTTACGTCCCGGTCATCAACACTCGCAGTTTTGGCCGATTCCGGTCTGTATCATTGGCTATTAATCACCGTTTTGGGTCCCTGGAGTGATTTCCACAATTGACGAACCCCAGGGTGCATTTACGTGCCGGTCATCAACACTCGCAGTTTTGGCCGATTCCGGCCTGTATCATTGGCTATTAATCACCGTTTTGGGTCCCTGGAGTGATTTCCACAATTGACGAACCCAAGGGTGCATTTACGTGCCGGTCATCAACACTCGCAGTTTTGGTCGATTCTGGCCTGTTTCATGGGCTATTAATCACCGTTTTGGGTCCCTGGAGTGATTTCCACAATTGACGAACCCCAGGGTGCATTTACGTGCCGGTCATCAACACTCGCAGTTTTGGCCGATTCCGGCCTGTATCATTGGCTATTAATCACCGTTTTGGGTCCCTGGAGTGATTTCCACAATTGACGAACCCAAGGGTGCATTTACGTGCCGGTCATCAACACTCGCAGTTTTGGTCGATTCTGGCCTGTTTCATGGGCTATTAATCACCGTTTTGGGTCCTCGGAGTGATTTCCAGCATTGAGGAACCCAGGGTGCATTTACGTGCCGGTCATCAACACTCGCAGTTTTGGAAGATTTTGGCCTGTTTCATGGGCTATTAATCACCGTTTTGGGTCTTTGGAGTGATTTCCACAATTGACGAACCCAAGGGTGCATTTACGTCCCGGTCATCAACACTCGCAGTTTTGGCCGATTCCGGTCTGTATCATTGGCTATTAATCACCGTTTTGGGTCCCTGGAGTGATTTCCACAATTGACGAACCCAAGGGTGCATTTACGTCCCGGTCATCAACACTCGCAGTTTTGGCCGATTCCGGCCTGTATCATTGGCTATTAATCACCGTTTTGGGTCCCTGGAGTGATTTCCACAATTGACGAACCCAAGGGTGCATTTACGTGCCGGTCATCAACACTCGCAGTTTTGGCCGATTCTGGCCTGTTTCATGGGCTATTAATCACCGTTTTGGGTCCTCGGAGTGATTTCCAGCATTGAGGAACCCAGGGTGCATTTACGTGCCGGTCATCAACACTCGCAGTTTTGGAAGATTTTGGCCTGTTTCATGGGCTATTAATCACCGTTTTGGGTCTTTGGAGTGATTTCCACAATTGACGAACCCAAGGGTGCATTTACGTCCCGGTCATCAACACTCGCAGTTTTGGCCGATTCCGGTCTGTATCATTGGCTATTAATCACCGTTTTGGGTCCCTGGAGTGATTTCCACAATTGACGAACCCCAGGGTGCATTTACGTGCCGGTCATCAACACTCGCAGTTTTGGCCGATTCCGGCCTGTATCATTGGCTATTAATCACCGTTTTGGGTCCCTGGAGTGATTTCCACAATTGACGAACCCAAGGGTGCATTTACGTGCCGGTCATCAACACTCGCAGTTTTGGTCGATTCTGGCCTGTTTCATGGGCTATTAATCACCGTTTTGGGTCCCTGGAGTGATTTCCACAATTGACGAACCCCAGGGTGCATTTACGTCCCGGTCATCAACACTCGCAGTTTTGGCCGATTCCGGCCTGTATCATTGGCTATTAATCACCGTTTTGGGTCCCTGGAGTGATTTCCACAATTGACGAACCCAAGGGTGCATTTACGTGCCGGTCATCAACACTCGCAGTTTTGGCCGATTCTGGCCTGTTTCATGGGCTATTAATCACCGTTTTGGGTCCTCGGAGTGATTTCCAGCATTGAGGAACCCAGGGTGCATTTACGTGCCGGTCATCAACACTCGCAGTTTTGGAAGATTTTGGCCTGTTTCATGGGCTATTAATCACCGTTTTGGGTCTTTGGAGTGATTTCCACAATTGACGAACCCAAGGGTGCATTTACGTCCCGGTCATCAACACTCGCAGTTTTGGCCGATTCCGGTCTGTATCATTGGCTATTAATCACCGTTTTGGGTCCCTGGAGTGATTTCCACAATTGACGAACCCCAGGGTGCATTTACGTGCCGGTCATCAACACTCGCAGTTTTGGCCGATTCCGGCCTGTATCATTGGCTATTAATCACCGTTTTGGGTCCCTGGAGTGATTTCCACAATTGACGAACCCAAGGGTGCATTTACGTGCCGGTCATCAACACTCGCAGTTTTGGTCGATTCTGGCCTGTTTCATGGGCTATTAATCACCGTTTTGGGTCCCTGGAGTGATTTCCACAATTGACGAACCCCAGGGTGCATTTACGTGCCGGTCATCAACACTCGCAGTTTTGGCCGATTCCGGCCTGTATCATTGGCTATTAATCACCGTTTTGGGTCCCTGGAGTGATTTCCACAATTGACGAACCCAAGGGTGCATTTACGTGCCGGTCATCAACACTCGCAGTTTTGGTCGATTCTGGCCTGTTTCATGGGCTATTAATCACCGTTTTGGGTCCTCGGAGTGATTTCCAGCATTGAGGAACCCAGGGTGCATTTACGTGCCGGTCATCAACACTCGCAGTTTTGGAAGATTTTGGCCTGTTTCATGGGCTATTAATCACCGTTTTGGGTCTTTGGAGTGATTTCCACAATTGACGAACCCAAGGGTGCATTTACGTCCCGGTCATCAACACTCGCAGTTTTGGCCGATTCCGGTCTGTATCATTGGCTATTAATCACCGTTTTGGGTCCCTGGAGTGATTTCCACAATTGACGAACCCAAGGGTGCATTTACGTCCCGGTCATCAACACTCGCAGTTTTGGCCGATTCCGGCCTGTATCATTGGCTATTAATCACCGTTTTGGGTCCCTGGAGTGATTTCCACAATTGACGAACCCAAGGGTGCATTTACGTGCCGGTCATCAACACTCGCAGTTTTGGCCGATTCTGGCCTGTTTCATGGGCTATTAATCACCGTTTTGGGTCCTCGGAGTGATTTCCAGCATTGAGGAACCCAGGGTGCATTTACGTGCCGGTCATCAACACTCGCAGTTTTGGAAGATTTTGGCCTGTTTCATGGGCTATTAATCACCGTTTTGGGTCTTTGGAGTGATTTCCACAATTGACGAACCCAAGGGTGCATTTACGTCCCGGTCATCAACACTCGCAGTTTTGGCCGATTCCGGTCTGTATCATTGGCTATTAATCACCGTTTTGGGTCCCTGGAGTGATTTCCACAATTGACGAACCCCAGGGTGCATTTACGTGCCGGTCATCAACACTCGCAGTTTTGGCCGATTCCGGCCTGTATCATTGGCTATTAATCACCGTTTTGGGTCCCTGGAGTGATTTCCACAATTGACGAACCCAAGGGTGCATTTACGTGCCGGTCATCAACACTCGCAGTTTTGGTCGATTCTGGCCTGTTTCATGGGCTATTAATCACCGTTTTGGGTCCCTGGAGTGATTTCCACAATTGACGAACCCCAGGGTGCATTTACGTGCCGGTCATCAACACTCGCAGTTTTGGCCGATTCCGGCCTGTATCATTGGCTATTAATCACCGTTTTGGGTCTCTGGAGTGATTTCCACAATTGACGAACCCAAGGGTGCATTTACGTCCCGGTCATCAACACTCGCAGTTTTGGTCGATTCTGGCCTGTTTCATGGGCTATTAATCACCGTTTTGGGTCCCTGGAGTGATTTCCACAATTGACGAACCCAAGGGTGCATTTACGTGCCGGTCATCAACACTCGCAGTTTTGGAAGATTTTGGCCTGTTTCATGGGCTATTAATCACCGTTTTGGGTCTCTGGAGTGATTTCCACAATTGACGAACCCAAGGGTGCATTTACGTCCCGGTCATCAACACTCGCAGTTTTGGCCGATTCCGGCCTGTATCATTGGCTATTAATCACCGTTTTGGGTCCCTGGAGTGATTTCCACAATTGACGAACCCAAGGGTGCATTTACGTGCCGGTCATCAACACTCGCAGTTTTGGCCGATTCTGGCCTGTTTCATGGGCTATTAATCACCGTTTTGGGTCCTCGGAGTGATTTCCAGCATTGAGGAACCCAGGGTGCATTTACGTGCCGGTCATCAACACTCGCAGTTTTGGAAGATTTTGGCCTGTTTCATGGGCTATTAATCACCGTTTTGGGTCTTTGGAGTGATTTCCACAATTGACGAACCCCAGGGTGCAATTACGTGTCGGTCATCAACACTCGCAGTTTTGGCCGATTCCGGCCTGTATCATTGGCTATTAATCACCGTTTTGGGTCCCTGGAGTGATTTCCACAATTGACGAACCCAAGGGTGCATTTACGTGCCGGTCATCAACACTCGCAGTTTTGGCCGATTCTGGCCTGTTTCATGGGCTATTAATCACCGTTTTGGGTCCCTGGAGTGATTTCCACAATTGACGAACCCAAGGGTGCATTTACGTGCCGGTCATCAACACTCGCAGTTTTGGCCGATTCCGGCCTGTATCATTGGCTATTAATCACCGTTTTGGGTCCCTGGAGTGATTTCCACAATTGACGAACCCAAGGGTGCATTTACGTGCCGGTCATCAACACTCGCAGTTTTGGCCGATTCTGGCCTGTTTCATGGGCTATTAATCACCGTTTTGGGTCCCCGGAGTGATTTCCACCATTGAGGAACCCAGGGTGCATTTACGTGCTGGTCATCAACACTCGCAGTTTTGGCAGATTTTGGCCTGTTTCATGGGCTATTAATCACCGTTTTGGGTCCCTGGAGTGATTTCCACAATTGACGAACCCAAGGGTGCATTTACGTGCCGGTCATCAACACTCGCAATTTTGGCCGATTCCGGCCTGTATCATTGGCTATTAATCACCGTTTTGGGTCCCTGGAGTGATTTCCACAATTGACGAACCCAAGGGTGCATTTACGTGCCGGTCATCAACACTCGCAGTTTTGGAAGATTTTGGCCTGTTTCATGGGCTATTAATCACCGTTTTGGGTCCCTGGAGTGATTTCCACAATTGACGAACCCAAGGGTGCATTTACGTTCCAGTCATCCACACTCGCAGTTTTGGTCGATTCTGGCCTGTTTCATGGGCTATTAATCACCGTTTTGGATCCTCGTAGTGATTTCCACCATTGACGAACCCAAGGGTGCATTTACGTGCCTGTCATCAACACTCGCAGTTTTGGCCGATTCTGGCCTGTTTCATGGGCTATTAATCACCGTTTTGGGTCCCCGGAGTGATTTCCACCATTGAGGAACCCAGGGTGCATTTACGTGCCGGTCATCAACACTCGCAGTTTTGGCAGATTTTGGCCTGTTTCATGGGCTATTAATCACCGTTTTGGGTCCCTGGAGTGATTTCCACAATTGACGAACCCCAGGGTGCAATTACGTGTCGGTCATCAACACTCGCAGTTTTGGCCGATTCCGGCCTGTATCATTGGCTATTAATCACCGTTGTGGATCCTCGGAGTGATTTCCACCATTGACGAACCCAAGGGTGCATTTACGTGCCTGTCATCAACACTCGCAGTTTTGGCCGATTCTGGCCTGTTTCATGGGCTATTAATCACCGTTTTGGGTCCCTGGAGTGATTTCCACAATTGACGAACCCTAGGGTGCATTTACGTGCCGGTCATCAACACTCGCAGTTTTGGCCGATTCCGGCCTGTATCATTGGCTATTAATCACCGTTTTGGGTCCCTGGAGTGATTTCCACAATTGACGAACCCAAGGGTGCATTTACGTGCCGGTCATCAACACTCGCAGTTTTGGTCGATTCTGGCCTGTTTCATGGGCTATTAATCACCGTTTTGGGTCCCTGGAGTGATTTCCACAATTGACGAACCCAAGGGTGCATTTACGTGCCGGTCATCAACACTCGCAGTTTTGGAAGATTTTGGCCTGTTTCATGGGCTATTAATCACCGTTTTGGGTCTCTGGAGTGATTTCCACAATTGACGAACCCAAGGGTGCATTTACGTCCCGGTCATCAACACTCGCAGTTTTGGCCGATTCCGGCCTGTATCATTGGCTATTAATCACCGTTTTGGGTCCCTGGAGTGATTTCCACAATTGACGAACCCAAGGGTGCATTTACGTGCCGGTCATCAACACTCGCAGTTTTGGCCGATTTTGGCCTGTTTCATGGGCTATTAATCACCGTTTTGGGTCCTCGGAGTGATTTCCAGCATTGAGGAACCCAGGGTGCATTTACGTGCCGGTCATCAACACTCGCAGTTTTGGAAGATTTTGGCCTGTTTCATGGGCTATTAATCACCGTTTTGGGTCTTTGGAGTGATTTCCACAATTGACGAACCCCAGGGTGCAATTACGTGTCGGTCATCAACACTCGCAGTTTTGGCCGATTCCGGCCTGTATCATTGGCTATTAATCACCGTTTTGGGTCCCTGGAGTGATTTCCACAATTGACGAACCCAAGGGTGCATTTACGTGCCGGTCATCAACACTCGCAGTTTTGGCCGATTCCGGCCTGTATCATTGGCTATTAATCACCGTTTTGGGTCCCTGGAGTGATTTCCACAATTGACGAACCCAAGGGTGCATTTACGTGCCGGTCATCAACACTCGCAGTTTTGGCCGATTCTGGCCTGTTTCATGGGCTATTAATCACCGTTTTGGGTCCCCGGAGTGATTTCCACCATTGAGGAACCCAGGGTGCATTTACGTGCTGGTCATCAACACTCGCAGTTTTGGCAGATTTTGGCCTGTTTCATGGGCTATTAATCACCGTTTTGGGTCCCTGGAGTGATTTCCACAATTGACGAACCCAAGGGTGCATTTACGTGCCGGTCATCAACACTCGCAATTTTGGCCGATTCCGGCCTGTATCATTGGCTATTAATCACCGTTTTGGGTCCCTGGAGTGATTTCCACAATTGACGAACCCAAGGGTGCATTTACGTGCCGGTCATCAACACTCGCAGTTTTGGAAGATTTTGGCCTGTTTCATGGGCTATTAATCACCGTTTTGGGTCCCTGGAGTGATTTCCACAATTGACGAACCCAAGGGTGCATTTACGTTCCAGTCATCCACACTCGCAGTTTTGGTCGATTCTGGCCTGTTTCATGGGCTATTAATCACCGTTTTGGATCCTCGTAGTGATTTCCACCATTGACGAACCCAAGGGTGCATTTACGTGCCTGTCATCAACACTCGCAGTTTTGGCCGATTCTGGCCTGTTTCATGGGCTATTAATCACCGTTTTGGGTCCCCGGAGTGATTTCCACCATTGAGGAACCCAGGGTGCATTTACGTGCCGGTCATCAACACTCGCAGTTTTGGCAGATTTTGGCCTGTTTCATGGGCTATTAATCACCGTTTTGGGTCCCTGGAGTGATTTCCACAATTGACGAACCCCAGGGTGCAATTACGTGTCGGTCATCAACACTCGCAGTTTTGGCCGATTCCGGCCTGTATCATTGGCTATTAATCACCGTTTTGGATCCTCGGAGTGATTTCCACCATTGACGAACCCAAGGGTGCATTTACGTGCCTGTCATCAACACTCGCAGTTTTGGCCGATTCTGGCCTGTTTCATGGGCTATTAATCACCGTTTTGGGTCCCTGGAGTGATTTCCACAATTGACGAACCCCAGGGTGCATTTACGTGCCGGTCATCAACACTCGCAGTTTTGGCCGATTCCGGCCTGTATCATTGGCTATTAATCACCGTTTTGGGTCCCTGGAGTGATTTCCACAATTGACGAACCCAAGGGTGCATTTACGTGCCGGTCATCAACACTCGCAGTTTTGGTCGATTCTGGCCTGTTTCATGGGCTATTAATCACCGTTTTGGGTCCCTGGAGTGATTTCCACAATTGACGAACCCAAGGGTGCATTTACGTGCCGGTCATCAACACTCGCAGTTTTGGAAGATTTTGGCCTGTTTCATGGGCTATTAATCACCGTTTTGGGTCTCTGGAGTGATTTCCACAATTGACGAACCCAAGGGTGCATTTACGTCCCGGTCATCAACACTCGCAGTTTTGGCCGATTCCGGCCTGTATCATTGGCTATTAATCACCGTTTTGGGTCCCTGGAGTGATTTCCACAATTGACGAACCCAAGGGTGCATTTACGTGCCGGTCATCAACACTCGCAGTTTTGGCCGATTTTGGCCTGTTTCATGGGCTATTAATCACCGTTTTGGGTCCTCGGAGTGATTTCCAGCATTGAGGAACCCAGGGTGCATTTACGTGCCGGTCATCAACACTCGCAGTTTTGGAAGATTTTGGCCTGTTTCATGGGCTATTAATCACCGTTTTGGGTCTTTGGAGTGATTTCCACAATTGACGAACCCAAGGGTGCATTTACGTCCCGGTCATCAACACTCGCAGTTTTGGCCGATTCCGGTCTGTATCATTGGCTATTAATCACCGTTTTGGGTCCCTGGAGTGATTTCCACAATTGACGAACCCAAGGGTGCATTTACGTGCCGGTCATCAACACTCGCAGTTTTGGCAGATTTTGGCCTGTTTCATGGGCTATTAATCACCGTTTTGGGTCCCTGGAGTGATTTCCACAATTGACGAACCCCAGGGTGCATTTACGTGCCGGTCATCAACACTCGCAGTTTTGGCCGATTCCGGCCTGTATCATTGGCTATTAATCACCGTTTTGGGTCCCTGGAGTGATTTCCACAATTGACGAACCCAAGGGTGCATTTACGTGCCGGTCATCAACACTCGCAGTTTTGGTCGATTCTGGCCTGTTTCATGGGCTATTAATCACCGTTTTGGGTCCCTGGAGTGATTTCCACAATTGACGAACCCCAGGGTGCATTTACGTGCCGGTCATCAACACTCGCAGTTTTGGCCGATTCCGGCCTGTATCATTGGCTATTAATCACCGTTTTGGGTCCCTGGAGTGATTTCCACAATTGACGAACCCAAGGGTGCATTTACGTGCCGGTCATCAACACTCGCAGTTTTGGTCGATTCTGGCCTGTTTCATGGGCTATTAATCACCGTTTTGGGTCCCTGGAGTGATTTCCACAATTGACGAACCCAAGGGTGCATTTACGTGCCGGTCATCAACACTCGCAGTTTTGGAAGATTTTGGCCTGTTTCATGGGCTATTAATCACCGTTTTGGGTCTCTGGAGTGATTTCCACAATTGACGAACCCAAGGGTGCATTTACGTCCCGGTCATCAACACTCGCAGTTTTGGCCGATTCCGGCCTGTATCATTGGCTATTAATCACCGTTTTGGGTCCCTGGAGTGATTTCCACAATTGACGAACCCAAGGGTGCATTTACGTGCCGGTCATCAACACTCGCAGTTTTGGCCGATTCTGGCCTGTTTCATGGGCTATTAATCACCGTTTTGGGTCCTCGGAGTGATTTCCAGCATTGAGGAACCCAGGGTGCATTTACGTGCCGGTCATCAACACTCGCAGTTTTGGAAGATTTTGGCCTGTTTCATGGGCTATTAATCACCGTTTTGGGTCTTTGGAGTGATTTCCACAATTGACGAACCCAAGGGTGCATTTACGTCCCGGTCATCAACACTCGCAGTTTTGGCCGATTCCGGTCTGTATCATTGGCTATTAATCACCGTTTTGGGTCCCTGGAGTGATTTCCACAATTGACGAACCCAAGGGTGCATTTACGTGCCGGTCATCAACACTCGCAGTTTTGGCAGATTTTGGCCTGTTTCATGGGCTATTAATCACCGTTTTGGGTCCCTGGAGTGATTTCCACAATTGACGAACCCCAGGGTGCATTTACGTGCCGGTCATCAACACTCGCAGTTTTGGCCGATTCCGGCCTGTATCATTGGCTATTAATCACCGTTTTGGGTCCCTGGAGTGATTTCCACAATTGACGAACCCAAGGGTGCATTTACGTGCCGGTCATCAACACTCGCAGTTTTGGTCGATTCTGGCCTGTTTCATGGGCTATTAATCACCGTTTTGGGTCCCTGGAGTGATTTCCACAATTGACGAACCCCAGGGTGCATTTACGTGCCGGTCATCAACACTCGCAGTTTTGGCCGATTCCGGCCTGTATCATTGGCTATTAATCACCGTTTTGGGTCCCTGGAGTGATTTCCACAATTGACGAACCCAAGGGTGCATTTACGTGCCGGTCATCAACACTCGCAGTTTTGGTCGATTCTGGCCTGTTTCATGGGCTATTAATCACCGTTTTGGGTCCCTGGAGTGATTTCCACAATTGACGAACCCAAGGGTGCATTTACGTGCCGGTCATCAACACTCGCAGTTTTGGAAGATTTTGGCCTGTTTCATGGGCTATTAATCACCGTTTTGGGTCTCTGGAGTGATTTCCACAATTGACGAACCCAAGGGTGCATTTACGTCCCGGTCATCAACACTCGCAGTTTTGGCCGATTCCGGCCTGTATCATTGGCTATTAATCACCGTTTTGGGTCCCTGGAGTGATTTCCACAATTGACGAACCCAAGGGTGCATTTACGTGCCGGTCATCAACACTCGCAGTTTTGGCCGATTCTGGCCTGTTTCATGGGCTATTAATCACCGTTTTGGGTCCTCGGAGTGATTTCCAGCATTGAGGAACCCAGGGTGCATTTACGTGCCGGTCATCAACACTCGCAGTTTTGGAAGATTTTGGCCTGTTTCATGGGCTATTAATCACCGTTTTGGGTCTTTGGAGTGATTTCCACAATTGACGAACCCAAGGGTGCATTTACGTCCCGGTCATCAACACTCGCAGTTTTGGCCGATTCCGGTCTGTATCATTGGCTATTAATCACCGTTTTGGGTCCCTGGAGTGATTTCCACAATTGACGAACCCAAGGGTGCATTTACGTGCCGGTCATCAACACTCGCAGTTTTGGCAGATTTTGGCCTGTTTCATGGGCTATTAATCACCGTTTTGGGTCCCTGGAGTGATTTCCACAATTGACGAACCCCAGGGTGCATTTACGTGCCGGTCATCAACACTCGCAGTTTTGGCCGATTCCGGCCTGTATCATTGGCTATTAATCACCGTTTTGGGTCCCTGGAGTGATTTCCACAATTGACGAACCCAAGGGTGCATTTACGTGCCGGTCATCAACACTCGCAGTTTTGGTCGATTCTGGCCTGTTTCATGGGCTATTAATCACCGTTTTGGGTCCCTGGAGTGATTTCCACAATTGACGAACCCCAGGGTGCATTTACGTGCCGGTCATCAACACTCGCAGTTTTGGCCGATTCCGGCCTGTATCATTGGCTATTAATCACCGTTTTGGGTCCCTGGAGTGATTTCCACAATTGACGAACCCAAGGGTGCATTTACGTGCCGGTCATCAACACTCGCAGTTTTGGTCGATTCTGGCCTGTTTCATGGGCTATTAATCACCGTTTTGGGTCCCTGGAGTGATTTCCACAATTGACGAACCCAAGGGTGCATTTACGTGCCGGTCATCAACACTCGCAGTTTTGGAAGATTTTGGCCTGTTTCATGGGCTATTAATCACCGTTTTGGGTCTCTGGAGTGATTTCCACAATTGACGAACCCAAGGGTGCATTTACGTCCCGGTCATCAACACTCGCAGTTTTGGCCGATTCCGGCCTGTATCATTGGCTATTAATCACCGTTTTGGGTCCCTGGAGTGATTTCCACAATTGACGAACCCAAGGGTGCATTTACGTGCCGGTCATCAACACTCGCAGTTTTGGCCGATTCTGGCCTGTTTCATGGGCTATTAATCACCGTTTTGGGTCCTCGGAGTGATTTCCAGCATTGAGGAACCCAGGGTGCATTTACGTGCCGGTCATCAACACTCGCAGTTTTGGAAGATTTTGGCCTGTTTCATGGGCTATTAATCACCGTTTTGGGTCTTTGGAGTGATTTCCACAATTGACGAACCCAAGGGTGCATTTACGTCCCGGTCATCAACACTCGCAGTTTTGGCCGATTCCGGTCTGTATCATTGGCTATTAATCACCGTTTTGGGTCCCTGGAGTGATTTCCACAATTGACGAACCCAAGGGTGCATTTACGTGCCGGTCATCAACACTCGCAGTTTTGGCAGATTTTGGCCTGTTTCATGGGCTATTAATCACCGTTTTGGGTCCCTGGAGTGATTTCCACAATTGACGAACCCCAGGGTGCATTTACGTGCCGGTCATCAACACTCGCAGTTTTGGCCGATTCCGGCCTGTATCATTGGCTATTAATCACCGTTTTGGGTCCCTGGAGTGATTTCCACAATTGACGAACCCAAGGGTGCATTTACGTGCCGGTCATCAACACTCGCAGTTTTGGTCGATTCTGGCCTGTTTCATGGGCTATTAATCACCGTTTTGGGTCCCTGGAGTGATTTCCACAATTGACGAACCCCAGGGTGCATTTACGTGCCGGTCATCAACACTCGCAGTTTTGGCCGATTCCGGCCTGTATCATTGGCTATTAATCACCGTTTTGGGTCCCTGGAGTGATTTCCACAATTGACGAACCCAAGGGTGCATTTACGTGCCGGTCATCAACACTCGCAGTTTTGGTCGATTCTGGTCTGTTTCATGGGCTATTAATCACCGTTTTGGGTCCCTGGAGTGATTTCCACAATTGACGAACCCAAGGGTGCATTTACGTGCCGGTCATCAACACTCGCAGTTTTGGAAGATTTTGGCCTGTTTCATGGGCTATTAATCACCGTTTTGGGTCTCTGGAGTGATTTCCACAATTGACGAACCCAAGGGTGCATTTACGTCCCGGTCATCAACACTCGCAGTTTTGGCCGATTCCGGCCTGTATCATTGGCTATTAATCACCGTTTTGGGTCCCTGGAGTGATTTCCACAATTGACGAACCCAAGGGTGCATTTACGTGCCGGTCATCAACACTCGCAGTTTTGGCCGATTCTGGCCTGTTTCATGGGCTATTAATCACCGTTTTGGGTCCTCGGAGTGATTTCCAGCATTGAGGAACCCAGGGTGCATTTACGTGCCGGTCATCAACACTCGCAGTTTTGGAAGATTTTGGCCTGTTTCATGGGCTATTAATCACCGTTTTGGGTCTTTGGAGTGATTTCCACAATTGACGAACCCAAGGGTGCATTTACGTCCCGGTCATCAACACTCGCAGTTTTGGCCGATTCCGGTCTGTATCATTGGCTATTAATCACCGTTTTGGGTCCCTGGAGTGATTTCCACAATTGACGAACCCAAGGGTGCATTTACGTGCCGGTCATCAACACTCGCAGTTTTGGTCGATTCTGGCCTGTTTCATGGGCTATTAATCACCGTTTTGGGTCCCTGGAGTGATTTCCACAATTGACGAACCCCAGGGTGCATTTACGTGCCGGTCATCAACACTCGCAGTTTTGGCCGATTCCGGCCTGTATCATTGGCTATTAATCACCGTTTTGGGTCCCTGGAGTGATTTCCACAATTGACGAACCCAAGGGTGCATTTACGTGCCGGTCATCAACACTCGCAGTTTTGGTCGATTCTGGCCTGTTTCATGGGCTATTAATCACCGTTTTGGGTCCCTGGAGTGATTTCCACAATTGACGAACCCAAGGGTGCATTTACGTGCCGGTCATCAACACTCGCAGTTTTGGAAGATTTTGGCCTGTTTCATGGGCTATTAATCACCGTTTTGGGTCTCTGGAGTGATTTCCACAATTGACGAACCCAAGGGTGCATTTACGTCCCGGTCATCAACACTCGCAGTTTTGGCCGATTCCGGCCTGTATCATTGGCTATTAATCACCGTTTTGGGTCCCTGGAGTGATTTCCACAATTGACGAACCCAAGGGTGCATTTACGTGCCGGTCATCAACACTCGCAGTTTTGGCCGATTCTGGCCTGTTTCATGGGCTATTAATCACCGTTTTGGGTCCTCGGAGTGATTTCCAGCATTGAGGAACCCAGGGTGCATTTACGTGCCGGTCATCAACACTCGCAGTTTTGGAAGATTTTGGCCTGTTTCATGGGCTATTAATCACCGTTTTGGGTCTTTGGAGTGATTTCCACAATTGACGAACCCAAGGGTGCATTTACGTCCCGGTCATCAACACTCGCAGTTTTGGCCGATTCCGGTCTGTATCATTGGCTATTAATCACCGTTTTGGGTCCCTGGAGTGATTTCCACAATTGACGAACCCAAGGGTGCATTTACGTGCCGGTCATCAACACTCGCAGTTTTGGTCGATTCTGGCCTGTTTCATGGGCTATTAATCACCGTTTTGGGTCCCTGGAGTGATTTCCACAATTGACGAACCCCAGGGTGCATTTACGTGCCGGTCATCAACACTCGCAGTTTTGGCCGATTCCGGCCTGTATCATTGGCTATTAATCACCGTTTTGGGTCCCTGGAGTGATTTCCACAATTGACGAACCCAAGGGTGCATTTACGTGCCGGTCATCAACACTCGCAGTTTTGGTCGATTCTGGCCTGTTTCATGGGCTATTAATCACCGTTTTGGGTCCCTGGAGTGATTTCCACAATTGACGAACCCAAGGGTGCATTTACGTGCCGGTCATCAACACTCGCAGTTTTGGAAGATTTTGGCCTGTTTCATGGGCTATTAATCACCGTTTTGGGTCTCTGGAGTGATTTCCACAATTGACGAACCCAAGGGTGCATTTACGTCCCGGTCATCAACACTCGCAGTTTTGGCCGATTCCGGCCTGTATCATTGGCTATTAATCACCGTTTTGGGTCCCTGGAGTGATTTCCACAATTGACGAACCCAAGGGTGCATTTACGTGCCGGTCATCAACACTCGCAGTTTTGGCCGATTCTGGCCTGTTTCATGGGCTATTAATCACCGTTTTGGGTCCTCGGAGTGATTTCCAGCATTGAGGAACCCAGGGTGCATTTACGTGCCGGTCATCAACACTCGCAGTTTTGGAAGATTTTGGCCTGTTTCATGGGCTATTAATCACCGTTTTGGGTCTTTGGAGTGATTTCCACAATTGACGAACCCAAGGGTGCATTTACGTCCCGGTCATCAACACTCGCAGTTTTGGCCGATTCCGGTCTGTATCATTGGCTATTAATCACCGTTTTGGGTCCCTGGAGTGATTTCCACAATTGACGAACCCAAGGGTGCATTTACGTGCCGGTCATCAACACTCGCAGTTTTGGCAGATTTTGGCCTGTTTCATGGGCTATTAATCACCGTTTTGGGTCCCTGGAGTGATTTCCACAATTGACGAACCCCAGGGTGCATTTACGTGCCGGTCATCAACACTCGCAGTTTTGGCCGATTCCGGCCTGTATCATTGGCTATTAATCACCGTTTTGGGTCCCTGGAGTGATTTCCACAATTGACGAACCCAAGGGTGCATTTACGTGCCGGTCATCAACACTCGCAGTTTTGGTCGATTCTGGCCTGTTTCATGGGCTATTAATCACCGTTTTGGGTCCCTGGAGTGATTTCCACAATTGACGAACCCCAGGGTGCATTTACGTGCCGGTCATCAACACTCGCAGTTTTGGCCGATTCCGGCCTGTATCATTGGCTATTAATCACCGTTTTGGGTCCCTGGAGTGATTTCCACAATTGACGAACCCAAGGGTGCATTTACGTGCCGGTCATCAACACTCGCAGTTTTGGTCGATTCTGGTCTGTTTCATGGGCTATTAATCACCGTTTTGGGTCCCTGGAGTGATTTCCACAATTGACGAACCCAAGGGTGCATTTACGTGCCGGTCATCAACACTCGCAGTTTTGGAAGATTTTGGCCTGTTTCATGGGCTATTAATCACCGTTTTGGGTCTCTGGAGTGATTTCCACAATTGACGAACCCAAGGGTGCATTTACGTCCCGGTCATCAACACTCGCAGTTTTGGCCGATTCCGGCCTGTATCATTGGCTATTAATCACCGTTTTGGGTCCCTGGAGTGATTTCCACAATTGACGAACCCAAGGGTGCATTTACGTGCCGGTCATCAACACTCGCAGTTTTGGCCGATTCTGGCCTGTTTCATGGGCTATTAATCACCGTTTTGGGTCCTCGGAGTGATTTCCAGCATTGAGGAACCCAGGGTGCATTTACGTGCCGGTCATCAACACTCGCAGTTTTGGAAGATTTTGGCCTGTTTCATGGGCTATTAATCACCGTTTTGGGTCTTTGGAGTGATTTCCACAATTGACGAACCCAAGGGTGCATTTACGTCCCGGTCATCAACACTCGCAGTTTTGGCCGATTCCGGTCTGTATCATTGGCTATTAATCACCGTTTTGGGTCCCTGGAGTGATTTCCACAATTGACGAACCCAAGGGTGCATTTACGTGCCGGTCATCAACACTCGCAGTTTTGGTCGATTCTGGCCTGTTTCATGGGCTATTAATCACCGTTTTGGGTCCCTGGAGTGATTTCCACAATTGACGAACCCCAGGGTGCATTTACGTGCCGGTCATCAACACTCGCAGTTTTGGCCGATTCCGGCCTGTATCATTGGCTATTAATCACCGTTTTGGGTCCCTGGAGTGATTTCCACAATTGACGAACCCAAGGGTGCATTTACGTGCCGGTCATCAACACTCGCAGTTTTGGTCGATTCTGGCCTGTTTCATGGGCTATTAATCACCGTTTTGGGTCCCTGGAGTGATTTCCACAATTGACGAACCCAAGGGTGCATTTACGTGCCGGTCATCAACACTCGCAGTTTTGGAAGATTTTGGCCTGTTTCATGGGCTATTAATCACCGTTTTGGGTCTCTGGAGTGATTTCCACAATTGACGAACCCAAGGGTGCATTTACGTCCCGGTCATCAACACTCGCAGTTTTGGCCGATTCCGGCCTGTATCATTGGCTATTAATCACCGTTTTGGGTCCCTGGAGTGATTTCCACAATTGACGAACCCAAGGGTGCATTTACGTGCCGGTCATCAACACTCGCAGTTTTGGCCGATTCTGGCCTGTTTCATGGGCTATTAATCACCGTTTTGGGTCCTCGGAGTGATTTCCAGCATTGAGGAACCCAGGGTGCATTTACGTGCCGGTCATCAACACTCGCAGTTTTGGAAGATTTTGGCCTGTTTCATGGGCTATTAATCACCGTTTTGGGTCTTTGGAGTGATTTCCACAATTGACGAACCCAAGGGTGCATTTACGTCCCGGTCATCAACACTCGCAGTTTTGGCCGATTCCGGTCTGTATCATTGGCTATTAATCACCGTTTTGGGTCCCTGGAGTGATTTCCACAATTGACGAACCCAAGGGTGCATTTACGTGCCGGTCATCAACACTCGCAGTTTTGGTCGATTCTGGCCTGTTTCATGGGCTATTAATCACCGTTTTGGGTCCCTGGAGTGATTTCCACAATTGACGAACCCCAGGGTGCATTTACGTGCCGGTCATCAACACTCGCAGTTTTGGCCGATTCCGGCCTGTATCATTGGCTATTAATCACCGTTTTGGGTCCCTGGAGTGATTTCCACAATTGACGAACCCAAGGGTGCATTTACGTGCCGGTCATCAACACTCGCAGTTTTGGTCGATTCTGGCCTGTTTCATGGGCTATTAATCACCGTTTTGGGTCCCTGGAGTGATTTCCACAATTGACGAACCCAAGGGTGCATTTACGTGCCGGTCATCAACACTCGCAGTTTTGGAAGATTTTGGCCTGTTTCATGGGCTATTAATCACCGTTTTGGGTCTCTGGAGTGATTTCCACAATTGACGAACCCAAGGGTGCATTTACGTCCCGGTCATCAACACTCGCAGTTTTGGCCGATTCCGGCCTGTATCATTGGCTATTAATCACCGTTTTGGGTCCCTGGAGTGATTTCCACAATTGACGAACCCAAGGGTGCATTTACGTGCCGGTCATCAACACTCGCAGTTTTGGCCGATTCTGGCCTGTTTCATGGGCTATTAATCACCGTTTTGGGTCCTCGGAGTGATTTCCAGCATTGAGGAACCCAGGGTGCATTTACGTGCCGGTCATCAACACTCGCAGTTTTGGAAGATTTTGGCCTGTTTCATGGGCTATTAATCACCGTTTTGGGTCTTTGGAGTGATTTCCACAATTGACGAACCCAAGGGTGCATTTACGTCCCGGTCATCAACACTCGCAGTTTTGGCCGATTCCGGTCTGTATCATTGGCTATTAATCACCGTTTTGGGTCCCTGGAGTGATTTCCACAATTGACGAACCCAAGGGTGCATTTACGTGCCGGTCATCAACACTCGCAGTTTTGGCAGATTTTGGCCTGTTTCATGGGCTATTAATCACCATTTTGGGTCCCTGGAGTGATTTCCACAATTGACGAACCCAAGGGTGCATTTACGTGCCGGTCATCAACACTCGCAGTTTTGGCCGATTCTGGCCTGTTTCATGGGCTATTAATCACCGTTTTGGGTCCCTGGAGTGATTTCCACAATTGACGAACCCAAGGGTGCATTTACGTGCCGGCCATCAACACTCGCAGTTTTGGCCGATTCTGGCCTGTTTCATGGGCTATTAATGACCGTTTTGGGTCCCCGGAGTGATTTCCACCATTGACGAACCCTAGGGTGCATTTACGTGCCGGTCATCAACACTCGCAGTTTTGGCCGATTCTGGCCTGTTTCGTGGGCTATTAATCACCGTTTTGGGTCCCCGGAGTGATTTCCAAAATTGACGAACCCCAGGGTGCATTTACGTCCCGGTCATCAACACTCGCAGTTTTGGAAGATTTTGGCCTGTTTCATGGGCTATTAATCACCGTTTTGGGTCTCTGGAGTGATTTCCACAATTGACGAACCCAAGGGTGCATTTACGTCCCGGTCATCAACACTCGCAGTTTTGGCCGATTCCGGCCTGTATCATTGGCTATTAATCACCGTTTTGGGTCCCTGGAGTGATTTCCACAATTGACGAACCCAAGGGTGCATTTACGTGCCGGTCATCAACACTCGCAGTTTTGGCCGATTCTGGCCTGTTTCATGGGCTATTAATCACCGTTTTGGGTCCTCGGAGTGATTTCCAGCATTGAGGAACCCAGGGTGCATTTACGTGCCGGTCATCAACACTCGCAGTTTTGGAAGATTTTGGCCTGTTTCATGGGCTATTAATCACCGTTTTGGGTCTTTGGAGTGATTTCCACAATTGACGAACCCAAGGGTGCATTTACGTCCCGGTCATCAACACTCGCAGTTTTGGCCGATTCCGGTCTGTATCATTGGCTATTAATCACCGTTTTGGGTCCCTGGAGTGATTTCCACAATTGACGAACCCCAGGGTGCATTTACGTGCCGGTCATCAACACTCGCAGTTTTGGCCGATTCCGGCCTGTATCATTGGCTATTAATCACCATTTTGGGTCCCTGGAGTGATTTCCACAATTGACGAACCCAAGGGTGCATTTACGTGCCGGTCATCAACACTCGCAGTTTTGGTCGATTCTGGCCTGTTTCATGGGCTATTAATCACCGTTTTGGGTCCCTGGAGTGATTTCCACAATTGACGAACCCCAGGGTGCATTTACGTGCCGGTCATCAACACTCGCAGTTTTGGCCGATTCCGGCCTGTATCATTGGCTATTAATCACCGTTTTGGGTCCCTGGAATGATTTCCACAATTGACGAACCCAAGGGTGCATTTACGTGCCGGTCATCAACACTCGCAGTTTTGGTCGATTCTGGCCTGTTTCATGGGCTATTAATCACCGTTTTGGGTCCAGGAACCCAAATCACTCCAGGAACCCAAAACGGTGATTAATAACCGTTTTGGAAAATTTTGGCCTGTTTCATGGGCTATTAATCACCGTTTTGGGTCCCTGGAGTGATCCAAAACGGTGATTAATAGCCGGTCATCAACACTCGCAGTTTTGGCCGATTCTGGCCTGTTTCATGGGCTATTAATCACCGTTTTGGGTCCCTGGAGTGATTTCCACAATTGACGAACCCAAGGGTGCATTTACGTGCCGGCCATCAACACTCGCAGTTTTGGCCGATTCTGGCCTGTTTCATGGGCTATTAATGACCGTTTTGGGTCCCCGGAGTGATTTCCACCATTGACGAACCCTAGGGTGCATTTACGTGCCGGTCATCAACACTCGCAGTTTTGGCCGATTCTGGCCTGTTTCGTGGGCTATTAATCACCGTTTTGGGTCCCCGGAGTGATTTCCAAAATTGACGAACCCCAGGGTGCATTTACGTCCCGGTCATCAACACTCGCAGTTTTGGAAGATTTTGGCCTGTTTCATGGGCTATTAATCACCGTTTTGGGTCTCTGGAGTGATTTCCACAATTGACGAACCCAAGGGTGCATTTACGTCCCGGTCATCAACACTCGCAGTTTTGGCCGATTCCGGCCTGTATCATTGGCTATTAATCACCGTTTTGGGTCCCTGGAGTGATTTCCACAATTGACGAACCCAAGGGTGCATTTACGTGCCGGTCATCAACACTCGCAGTTTTGGCCGATTCTGGCCTGTTTCATGGGCTATTAATCACCGTTTTGGGTCCTCGGAGTGATTTCCAGCATTGAGGAACCCAGGGTGCATTTACGTGCCGGTCATCAACACTCGCAGTTTTGGAAGATTTTGGCCTGTTTCATGGGCTATTAATCACCGTTTTGGGTCTTTGGAGTGATTTCCACAATTGACGAACCCAAGGGTTCATTTACGTCCCGGTCATCAACACTCGCAGTTTTGGCCGATTCCGGTCTGTATCATTGGCTATTAATCACCGTTTTGGGTCCCTGGAGTGATTTCCACAATTGACGAACCCAAGGGTGCATTTACGTGCCGGTCATCAACACTCGCAGTTTTGGCAGATTTTGGCCTGTTTCATGGGCTATTAATCACCATTTTGGGTCCCTGGAGTGATTTCCACAATTGACGAACCCAAGGGTGCATTTACGTGCCGGTCATCAACACTCGCAGTTTTGGCCGATTCCGGTCTGTATCATTGGCTATTAATCACCGTTTTGGGTCCCTGGAGTGATTTCCACAATTGACGAACCCAAGGGTGCATTTACGTGCCGGTCATCAACACTCGCAGTTTTGGCAGATTTTGGCCTGTTTCATGGGCTATTAATCACCATTTTGGGTCCCTGGAGTGATTTCCACAATTGACGAACCCAAGGGTGCATTTACGTGCCGGTCATCAACACTCGCAGTTTTGGCAGATTTTGGCCTGTTTCATGGGCTATTAATCACCATTTTGGGTCCCTGGAGTGATTTCCACAATTGACGAACCCAAGGGTGCATTTACGTGCCGGCCATCAACACTCGCAGTTTTGGCCGATTCTGGCCTGTTTCATGGGCTATTAATGACCGTTTTGGGTCCCCGGAGTGATTTCCACCATTGACGAACCCTAGGGTGCATTTACGTGCCGGTCATCAACACTCGCAGTTTTGGCCGATTCTGGCCTGTTTCGTGGGCTATTAATCACCGTTTTGGGTCCCCGGAGTGATTTCCAAAATTGACGAACCCCAGGGTGCATTTACGTCCCGGTCATCAACACTCGCAGTTTTGGCCGATTCCGGCCTGTATCATTGGCTATTAATCACCGTTTTGGGTCCCTGGAGTGATTTCCACAATTGACGAACCCAAGGGTGCATTTACGTGCCTGTCATCAACACTCGCAGTTTTGGAAGATTTTGGCCTGTTTCATGGGCTATTAATCACCGTTTTGGGTCCCTGGAGTGATTTCCACAATTGACGAACCCAAGGGTGCATTTACGTTCCAGTCATCCACACTCGCAGTTTTGGTCGATTCTGGCCTGTTTCATGGGCTATTAATCACCGTTTTGGATCCTCGTAGTGATTTCCACCATTGACGAACCCAAGGGTGCATTTACGTGCCTGTCATCAACACTCGCAGTTTTGGCCGATTCTGGCCTGTTTCATGGGCTATTAATCACCGTTTTGGGTCCCCGGAGTGATTTCCACCATTGAGGAACCCAGGGTGCATTTACGTGCCGGTCATCAACACTCGCAGTTTTGGCAGATTTTGGCCTGTTTCATGGGCTATTAATCACCGTTTTGGGTCCCTGGAGTGATTTCCACAATTGACGAACCCCAGGGTGCAATTACGTGTCGGTCATCAACACTCGCAGTTTTGGCCGATTCCGGCCTGTATCATTGGCTATTAATCACCGTTTTGGGTCCCTGGAGTGATTTCCACAATTGACGAACCCAAGGGTGCATTTACGTGCCGGTCATCAACACTCGCAGTTTTGGCCGATTCTGGCCTGTATCATTGGCTATTAATCACCGTTTTGGGTCCCTGGAGTGATTTCCACCATTGACGAACCCAAGGGTGCATTTACGTGCCTGTCATCAACACTCGCAGTTTTGGCCGATTCTGGCCTGTTTCATGGGCTATTAATCACCGTTTTGGGTCCCTGGAGTGATTTCCACAATTGACGAACCCCAGGGTGCATTTACGTGCCGGTCATCAACACTCGCAGTTTTGGCCGATTCCGGCCTGTATCATTGGCTATTAATCACCGTTTTGGGTCCCTGGAGTGATTTCCACAATTGACGAACCCAAGGGTGCATTTACGTGCCGGTCATCAACACTCGCAGTTTTGGCCGATTCTGGCCTGTTTCATGGGCTATTAATCACCGTTTTGGGTCCCTGGAGTGATTTCCACAATTGACGAACCCAAGGGTGCATTTACGTGCCGGTCATCAACACTCGCAGTTTTGGCCGATTCCGGCCTGTATCATTGGCTATTAATCACCGTTTTGGGTCCCTGGAGTGATTTCCACAATTGACGAACCCAAGGGTGCATTTACGTGCCGGTCATCAACACTCGCAGTTTTGGCCGATTCTGGCCTGTTTCATGGGCTATTAATCACCGTTTTGGGTCCCCGGAGTGATTTCCACCATTGAGGAACCCAGGGTGCATTTACGTGCCGGTCATCAACACTCGCAGTTTTGGAAGATTTTGGCCTGTTTCATGGGCTATTAATCACCGTTTTGGGTCCCTGGAGTGATTTCCACAATTGACGAACCCAAGGGTGCATTTACGTACCGGTCATCAACACTCGCAGTTTTGGAAAATTTTGGCCTGTTTCATGGGCTATTAATCACCGTTTTGGGTCCCTGGAGTGATTTCCACAATTGAGGAACCCAAGGGTGCATTTACGTTCCGGTCATCCACACTCGCAGTTTTGGTCGATTCTGGCCTGTTTCATGGGCTATTAATCACCGTTTTGGATCCTCGTAGTGATTTCCACCATTGACGAACCCAAGGGTGCATTTACGTGCCTGTCATCAACACTCGCAGTTTTGGCAGATTTTGGCCTGTTTCATGGGCTATTAATCACCGTTTTGGGTCCCTGGAGTGATTTCCACAATTGACGAACCCCAGGGTGCAATTACGTGTCGGTCATCAACACTCGCAGTTTTGGCCGATTCTAGCCTGTTTCATGGGCTATTAATCACCGTTTTGGATCCTCGGAGTGATTTCCACCATTGACGAACCCAAGGGTGCATTTACGTGCCTGTCATCAACACTCGCAGTTTTGGCCGATTCTGGCCTGTTTCATGGGCTATTAATCACCGTTTTGGGTCCCTGGAGTGATTTCCACAATTGACGAACCCCAGGGTGCATTTACGTGCCGGTCATCAACACTCGCAGTTTTGGCCGATTCAAGCCTGTTTCATGGGCTATTAATCACCGTTTTGGGTCCCTGGAGTGATTTCCACAATTGACGAACCCAAGGGTGCATTTACGTGCCGGTCATCAACACTCGCAGTTTTGGCCGATTCTGGCCTGTTTCATGGGCTATTAATCACCGTTTTGGGTCCCCGGAGTGATTTCCACCATTGACGAACCCTAGGGTGCATTTACGTGCCGGTCATCAACACTCGCAGTTTTGGCCGATTCCGGCCTGTATCATTGGCTATTAATCACCGTTTTGGGTCCCTGGAGTGATTTCCACAATTGACGAACCCAAGGGTGCATTTACGTGCCGGTCATCAACACTCGCAGTTTTGGCCCATTCTGGCCTGTTTCGTGGGCTATTAATCACCGTTTTGGGTCCCCGGAGTGATTTCCAAAATTGACGAACCCCAGGGTGTATTTACGTCCCGGTCATCAACACTCGCAGTTTTGGCCGATTCCGGCCTGTATCATTGGCTATTAATCACCGTTTTGGGTCCCTGGAGTGATTTCCACAATTGACGAACCCAAGGGTGCATTTACGTGCCGGTCATCAACACTCGCAGTTTTGGCCGATTCTGGCCTGTTTCATGGGCTATTAATCACCGTTTTGGGTCCCTGGAGTGATTTCCACAATTGACGAACCCAAGGGTGCATTTACGTTCCAGTCATCCACACTCGCAGTTTTGGTCGATTCTGGCCTGTTTCATGGGCTATTAATCACCGTTTTGGATCCTCGTAGTGATTTCCACCATTGACGAACCCAAGGGTGCATTTACGTGCCTGTCATCAACACTCGCAGTTTTGGCCGATTCTGGCCTGTTTCATGGGCTATTAATCACCGTTTTGGGTCCCCGGAGTGATTTCCACCATTGAGGAACCCAGGGTGCATTTACGTGCCGGTCATCAACACTCGCAGTTTTGGCAGATTTTGGCCTGTTTCATGGGCTATTAATCACCGTTTTGGGTCCCTGGAGTGATTTCCACAATTGACGAACCCCAGGGTGCAATTACGTGTCGGTCATCAACACTCGCAGTTTTGGCCGATTCCGGCCTGTATCATTGGCTATTAATCACCGTTTTGGATCCTCGGAGTGATTTCCACCATTGACGAACCCAAGGGTGCATTTACGTGCCTGTCATCAACACTCGCAGTTTTGGCCGATTCTGGCCTGTTTCATGGGCTATTAATCACCGTTTTGGGTCCCTGGAGTGATTTCCACAATTGACGAACCCCAGGGTGCATTTACGTGCCGGTCATCAACACTCGCAGTTTTGGCCGATTCCGGCCTGTATCATTGGCTATTAATCACCGTTTTGGGTCCCTGGAGTGATTTCCACAATTGACGAACCCAAGGGTGCATTTACGTGCCGGTCATCAACACTCGCAGTTTTGGCCGATTCTGGCCTGTTTCATGGGCTATTAATCACCGTTTTGGGTCCCTGGAGTGATTTCCACAATTGACGAACCCAAGGGTGCATTTACGTGCCGGTCATCAACACTCGCAGTTTTGGCCGATTCCCGCCTGTATCATTGGCTATTAATCACCGTTTTGGGTCCCTGGAGTGATTTCCACAATTGACGAACCCAAGGGTGCATTTACGTGCCGGTCATCAACACTCGCAGTTTTGGCCGATTCTGGCCTGTTTCATGGGCTATTAATCACCGTTTTGGGTCCCCGGAGTGATTTCCACCATTGAGGAACCCAGGGTGCATTTACGTGCCGGTCATCAACACTCGCAGTTTTGGAAGATTTTGGCCTGTTTCATGGGCTATTAATCACCGTTTTGGGTCCCTGGAGTGATTTCCACAATTGACGAACCCAAGGGTGCATTTACGTACCGGTCATCAACACTCGCAGTTTTGGAAAATTTTGGCCTGTTTCATGGGCTATTAATCACCGTTTTGGGTCCCTGGAGTGATTTCCACAATTGAGGAACCCAAGGGTGCATTTACGTTCCGGTCATCCACACTCGCAGTTTTGGTCGATTCTGGCCTGTTTCATGGGCTATTAATCACCGTTTTGGATCCTCGTAGTGATTTCCACCATTGACGAACCCAAGGGTGCATTTACGTGCCTGTCATCAACACTCGCAGTTTTGGCCGATTCTGGCCTGTTTCATGGGCTATTAATCACCGTTTTGGGTCCCCGGAGTGATTTCCACCATTGAGGAACCCAGGGTGCATTTACGTGCCGGTCATCAACACTCGCAGTTTTGGCAGATTTTGGCCTGTTTCATGGGCTATTAATCACCGTTTTGGGTCCCTGGAGTGATTTCCACAATTGACGAACCCCAGGGTGCAATTACGTGTCGGTCATCAACACTCGCAGTTTTGGCCGATTCTAGCCTGTTTCATGGGCTATTAATCACCGTTTTGGATCCTCGGAGTGATTTCCACCATTGACGAACCCAAGGGTGCATTTACGTGCCTGTCATCAACACTCGCAGTTTTGGCCGATTCTGGCCTGTTTCATGGGCTATTAATCACCGTTTTGGGTCCCTGGAGTGATTTCCACAATTGACGAACCCCAGGGTGCATTTACGTGCCGGTCATCAACACTCGCAGTTTTGGCCGATTCCGGCCTGTATCATTGGCTATTAATCACCGTTTTGGGTCCCTGGAGTGATTTCCACAATTGACGAACCCAAGGGTGCATTTACGTGCCGGTCATCAACACTCGCAGTTTTGGCCGATTCAAGCCTGTTTCATGGGCTATTAATCACCGTTTTGGGTCCCTGGAGTGATTTCCACAATTGACGAACCCAAGGGTGCATTTACGTGCCGGTCATCAACACTCGCAGTTTTGGCCGATTCTGGCCTGTTTCATGGGCTATTAATCACCGTTTTGGGTCCCCGGAGTGATTTCCACCATTGACGAACCCTAGGGTGCATTTACGTGCCGGTCATCAACACTCGCAGTTTTGGCCGATTCCGGCCTGTATCATTGGCTATTAATCACCGTTTTGGGTCCCTGGAGTGATTTCCACAATTGACGAACCCAAGGGTGCATTTACGTGCCGGTCATCAACACTCGCAGTTTTGGCCCATTCTGGCCTGTTTCGTGGGCTATTAATCACCGTTTTGGGTCCCCGGAGTGATTTCCAAAATTGACGAACCCCAGGGTGTATTTACGTCCCGGTCATCAACACTCGCAGTTTTGGCCGATTCCGGCCTGTATCATTGGCTATTAATCACCGTTTTGGGTCCCTGGAGTGATTTCCACAATTGACGAACCCAAGGGTGCATTTACGTGCCGGTCATCAACACTCGCAGTTTTGGCCGATTCTGGCCTGTTTCATGGGCTATTAATCACCGTTTTGGGTCCCTGGAGTGATTTCCACAATTGACGAACCCAAGGGTGCATTTACGTGCCGGTCATCAACACTCGCAGTTTTGGCCGATTCCGGCCTGTATCATTGGCTATTAGTCACCGTTTTGGGTCCCTGGAGTGATTTCCACAATTGACGAACCCAAGGGTGCATTTACGTGCCGGTCATCAACACTCGCAGTTTTGGCCGATTCTGGCCTGTTTCATGGGCTATTAATCACCGTTTTGGGTCCCTGGAGTGATTTCCACAATTGACGAACCCAAGGGTGCATTTACGTGCCGGTCATCAACACTCGCAGTTTTGGCCCATTCTGGCCTGTTTCGTGGGCTATTAATCACCGTTTTGGGTCCCTGGAGTGATTTCCACAATTGACGAACCCAAGGGTGCATTTACGTGCCGGTCATCAACACTCGCAGTTTTGGCCGATTCTGGCCTGTATCATTGGCTATTAATCACCGTTTTGGGTCCCTGGAGTGATTTCCACAATTGACGAACCCAAGGGTGCATTTACGTGCCGGTCATCAACACTCGCAGTTTTGGCCGATTCTGGCCTGTTTCATGGGCTATTAATCACCGTTTTGGGTCCCCGGAGTGATTTCCACCATTGAGGAACCCAGGGTGCATTTACGTGCCGGTCATCAACACTCGCAGTTTTGGAAGATTTCGGCCTGTTTCATGGGCTATTAATCACCGTTTTGGGTCCCTGGAGTGATTTCCACAATTGACGAACCCAAGGGTGCATTTACGTGCCGGTCATCAACACTCGCAGTTTTGGAAAATTTTGGCCTGTTTCATGGGCTATTAATCACCGTTTTGGGTCCCTGGAGTGATTTCCACAATTGAGGAACCCAAGGGTGCATTTACGTGCCTGTCATCAACACTCGCAGTTTTGGCCGATTCAAGCCTGTTTCATGGGCTATTAATCACCGTTTTGGGTCCCTGGAGTGATTTCCACAATTGACGAACCCAAGGGTGCATTTACGTGCCTGTCATCAACACTCGCAGTTTTGGCCGATTCCGGCCTGTATCATTGGCTATTAATCACCGTTTTGGGTCCCTGGAGTGATTTCCACAATTGACGAACCCAAGGGTGCATTTACGTGCCGGTCATCAACACTCGCAGTTTTGGCCGATTCTGGCCTGTTTCATGGGCTATTAATCACCGTTTTGGGTCCCTGGAGTGATTTCCACAATTGACGAACCCAAGGGTGCATTTACGTTCCAGTCATCCACACTCGCAGTTTTGGTCGATTCTGGCCTGTTTCATGGGATATTAATCACCGTTTTGGATCCTCGTAGTGATTTCCACCATTGACGAACCCAAGGGTGCATTTACGTGCCTGTCATCAACACTCGCAGTTTTGGCCGATTCTGGCCTGTTTCATGGGCTATTAATCACCGTTTTGGGTCCCCGGAGTGATTTCCACCATTGAGGAACCCAGGGTGCATTTACGTGCCGGTCATCAACACTCGCAGTTTTGGCAGATTTTGGCCTGTTTCATGGGCTATTAATCACCGTTTTGGGTCCCTGGAGTGATTTCCACAATTGACGAACCCCAGGGTGCAATTACGTGTCGGTCATCAACACTCGCAGTTTTGGCCGATTCCGGCCTGTATCATTGGCTATTAATCACCGTTTTGGATCCTCGGAGTGATTTCCACCATTGACGAACCCAAGGGTGCATTTACGTGCCTGTCATCAACACTCGCAGTTTTGGCCGATTCTGGCCTGTTTCATGGGCTATTAATCACCGTTTTGGGTCCCTGGAGTGATTTCCACAATTGACGAACCCCAGGGTGCATTTACGTGCCGGTCATCAACACTCGCAGTTTTGGCCGATTCCGGCCTGTATCATTGGCTATTAATCACCGTTTTGGGTCCCTGGAGTGATTTCCACAATTGACGAACCCAAGGGTGCATTTACGTGCCGGTCATCAACACTCGCAGTTTTGGCCGATTCTGGCCTGTTTCATGGGCTATTAATCACCGTTTTGGGTCCCTGGAGTGATTTCCACAATTGACGAACCCAAGGGTGCATTTACGTGCCGGTCATCAACACTCGCAGTTTTGGCCGATTCCCGCCTGTATCATTGGCTATTAATCACCGTTTTGGGTCCCTGGAGTGATTTCCACAATTGACGAACCCAAGGGTGCATTTACGTGCCGGTCATCAACACTCGCAGTTTTGGAAGATTTTGGCCTGTTTCATGGGCTATTAATCACCGTTTTGGGTCCCTGGAGTGATTTCCACAATTGAGGAACCCAAGGGTGCATTTACGTACCGGTCATCAACACTCGCAGTTTTGGAAAATTTTGGCCTGTTTCATGGGCTATTAATCACCGTTTTGGGTCCCTGGAGTGATTTCCACAATTGAGGAACCCAAGGGTGCATTTACGTTCCGGTCATCCACACTCGCAGTTTTGGTCGATTCTGGCCTGTTTCATGGGCTATTAATCACCGTTTTGGATCCTCGTAGTGATTTCCACCATTGACGAACCCAAGGGTGCATTTACGTGCCTGTCATCAACACTCGCAGTTTTGGCCGATTCTGGCCTGTTTCATGGGCTATTAATCACCGTTTTGGGTCCCCGGAGTGATTTCCACCATTGAGGAACCCAGGGTGCATTTACGTGCCGGTCATCAACACTCGCAGTTTTGGCAGATTTTGGCCTGTTTCATGGGCTATTAATCACCGTTTTGGGTCCCTGGAGTGATTTCCACAATTGACGAACCCCAGGGTGCAATTACGTGTCGGTCATCAACACTCGCAGTTTTGGCCGATTCTAGCCTGTTTCATGGGCTATTAATCACCGTTTTGGATCCTCGGAGTGATTTCCACCATTGACGAACCCAAGGGTGCATTTACGTGCCTGTCATCAACACTCGCAGTTTTGGCCGATTCTGGCCTGTTTCATGGGCTATTAATCACCGTTTTGGGTCCCTGGAGTGATTTCCACAATTGACGAACCCTAGGGTGCATTTACGTGCCGGTCATCAACACTCGCAGTTTTGGCCGATTCCGGCCTGTATCATTGGCTATTAATCACCGTTTTGGGTCCCTGGAGTGATTTCCACAATTGACGAACCCAAGGGTGCATTTACGTGCCGGTCATCAACACTCGCAGTTTTGGCCGATTCAAGCCTGTTTCATGGGCTATTAATCACCGTTTTGGGTCCCTGGAGTGATTTCCACAATTGACGAACCCAAGGGTGCATTTACGTGCCGGTCATCAACACTCGCAGTTTTGGCCGATTCTGGCCTGTTTCATGGGCTATTAATCACCGTTTTGGGTCCCCGGAGTGATTTCCACCATTGACGAACCCTAGGGTGCATTTACGTGCCGGTCATCAACACTCGCAGTTTTGGCCGATTCCGGCCTGTATCATTGGCTATTAATCACCGTTTTGGGTCCCTGGAGTGATTTCCACAATTGACGAACCCAAGGGTGCATTTACGTGCCGGTCATCAACACTCGCAGTTTTGGCCCATTCTGGCCTGTTTCGTGGGCTATTAATCACCGTTTTGGGTCCCCGGAGTGATTTCCAAAATTGACGAACCCCAGGGTGTATTTACGTCCCGGTCATCAACACTCGCAGTTTTGGCCGATTCCGGCCTGTATCATTGGCTATTAATCACCGTTTTGGGTCCCTGGAGTGATTTCCACAATTGACGAACCCAAGGGTGCATTTACGTGCCGGTCATCAACACTCGCAGTTTTGGCCGATTCTGGCCTGTTTCATGGGCTATTAATCACCGTTTTGGGTCCCTGGAGTGATTTCCACAATTGACGAACCCAAGGGTGCATTTACGTGCCGGTCATCAACACTCGCAGTTTTGGCCGATTCCGGCCTGTATCATTGGCTATTAATCACCGTTTTGGGTCCCTGGAGTGATTTCCACAATTGACGAACCCAAGGGTGCATTTACGTGCCGGTCATCAACACTCGCAGTTTTGGCCGATTCTGGCCTGTTTCATGGGCTATTAATCACCGTTTTGGGTCCCTGGAGTGATTTCCACAATTGACGAACCCAAGGGTGCATTTACGTGCCGGTCATCAACACTCGCAGTTTTGGCCCATTCTGGCCTGTTTCGTGGGCTATTAATCACCGTTTTGGGTCCCTGGAGTGATTTCCACAATTGACGAACCCAAGGGTGCATTTACGTGCCGGTCATCAACACTCGCAGTTTTGGCCGATTCTGGCCTGTATCATTGGCTATTAATCACCGTTTTGGGTCCCTGGAGTGATTTCCACAATTGACGAACCCAAGGGTGCATTTACGTGCCGGTCATCAACACTCGCAGTTTTGGCCGATTCTGGCCTGTTTCATGGGCTATTAATCACCGTTTTGGGTCCCCGGAGTGATTTCCACCATTGAGGAACCCAGGGTGCATTTACGTGCCGGTCATCAACACTCGCAGTTTTGGAAGATTTCGGCCTGTTTCATGGGCTATTAATCACCGTTTTGGGTCCCTGGAGTGATTTCCACAATTGACGAACCCAAGGGTGCATTTACGTGCCGGTCATCAACACTCGCAGTTTTGGAAAATTTTGGCCTGTTTCATGGGCTATTAATCACCGTTTTGGGTCCCTGGAGTGATTTCCACAATTGAGGAACCCAAGGGTGCATTTACGTTCCGGTGATTAATAACCGTTTTGGATTCTAGCCTGTTTCATGGGCTATTAATCACCGTTTTGGATCCTCGGAGTGATTTCCACCATTGACGAACCCAAGGGTGCATTTACGTGCCTGTCATCAACACTCGCAGTTTTGGCCGATTCTGGCCTGTTTCATGGGCTATTAATCACCGTTTTGGGTCCCTGGAGTGATTTCCACAATTGACGAACCCAAGGGTGCATTTACGTGCCGGCCATCAAAACTGCGAGTGTCGGTCATCAACACTCGCAGTTTTGGCCGATTCCGGCCTGTTTCATGGGCTATTAATCACCGTTTTGGGTCCCTGGAGTGATTTCCACAATTGACGAACCCAAGGGTGCATTTACGTTCCAGTCATCAACACTCGCAGTTTTGGCCGATTCCGGCCTGTATCATTGGCTATTAATCACCGTTTTGGGTCCCTGGAGTGATTTCCACAATTGACGAACCCAAGGGTGCATTTACGTGCCGGTCATCAACACTCGCAGTTTTGGCCCATTCTGGCCTGTTTCGTGGGCTATTAATCACCGTTTTGGGTCCCCGGAGTGATTTCCAAAATTGACGAACCCCAGGGTGTATTTACGTCCCGGTCATCAACACTCGCAGTTTTGGCCGATTCCGGCCTGTATCATTGGCTATTAATCACCGTTTTGGGTCCCTGGAGTGATTTCCACAATTGACGAACCCAAGGGTGCATTTACGTGCCGGTCATCAACACTCGCAGTTTTGGCCGATTCCGGCCTGTATCATTGGCTATTAATCACCGTTTTGGGTCCCTGGAGTGATTTCCACAATTGACGAACCCAAGGGTGCATTTACGTGCCGGTCATCAACACTCGCAGTTTTGGCCGATTCTGGCCTGTTTCATGGGCTATTAATCACCGTTTTGGGTCCCTGGAGTGATTTCCACAATTGACGAACCCAAGGGTGCATTTACGTGCCGGTCATCAACACTCGCAGTTTTGGCCGATTCTGGCCTGTATCATTGGCTATTAATCACCGTTTTGGGTCCCTGGAGTGATTTCCACAATTGACGAACCCAAGGGTGCATTTACGTGCCGGTCATCAACACTCGCAGTTTTGGCCGATTCTGGCCTGTTTCATGGGCTATTAATCACCGTTTTGGGTCCCCGGAGTGATTTCCACCATTGAGGAACCCAGGGTGCATTTACGTGCCGGTCATCCACACTCGCAGTTTTGGAAGATTTCGGCCTGTTTCATGGGCTATTAATCACCGTTTTGGGTCCCTGGAGTGATTTCCACAATTGACGAACCCAAGGGTGCATTTACGTGCCGGTCATCAACACTCGCAGTTTTGGAAAATTTTGGCCTGTTTCATGGGCTATTAATCACCGTTTTGGGTCCCTGGAGTGATTTCCACAATTGAGGAACCCAAGGGTGCATTTACGTTCCGGTCATCCACACTCGCAGTTTTGGTCGATTCTGGCCTGTTTCATGGGCTATTAATCACCGTTTTGGATCCTCGTAGTGATTTCCACCATTGACGAACCCAAGGGTGCATTTACGTGCCTGTCATCAACACTCGCAGTTTTGGCCGATTCTGGCCTGTATCATTGGCTATTAATCACCGTTTTGGGTCCCCGGAGTGATTTCCAAAATTGACGAACCCCAGGGTGTATTTACGTCCCGGTCATCAACACTCGCAGTTTTGGCCGATTCCGGCCTGTATCATTGGCTATTAATCACCGTTTTGGGTCCCTGGAGTGATTTCCACAATTGACGAACCCAAGGGTGCATTTACGTGCCGGTCATCAACACTCGCAGTTTTGGCCGATTCTGGCCTGTTTCATGGGCTATTAATCACCGTTTTGGGTCCCTGGAGTGATTTCCACAATTGACGAACCCAAGGGTGCATTTACGTGCCGGTCATCAACACTCGCAGTTTTGGCCGATTCCGGCCTGTATCATTGGCTATTAATCACCGTTTTGGGTCCCTGGAGTGATTTCCACAATTGACGAACCCAAGGGTGCATTTACGTGCCGGTCATCAACACTCGCAGTTTTGGCCGATTCTGGCCTGTTTCATGGGCTATTAATCACCGTTTTGGGTCCCTGGAGTGATTTCCACAATTGACGAACCCAAGGGTGCATTTACGTGCCGGTCATCAACACTCGCAGTTTTGGCCGATTCTGGCCTGTATCATTGGCTATTAATCACCGTTTTGGGTCCCTGGAGTGATTTCCACCATTGACGAACCCAAGGGTGCATTTACGTGCCTGTCATCAACACTCGCAGTTTTGGCCGATTCTGGCCTGTTTCATGGGCTATTAATCACCGTTTTGGGTCCCTGGAGTGATTTCCACAATTGACGAACCCCAGGGTGCATTTACGTGCCGGTCATCAACACTCGCAGTTTTGGCCGATTCCGGCCTGTATCATTGGCTATTAATCACCGTTTTGGGTCCCTGGAGTGATTTCCACAATTGACGAACCCAAGGGTGCATTTACGTGCCGGTCATCAACACTCGCAGTTTTGGCCGATTCTGGCCTGTTTCATGGGCTATTAATCACCGTTTTGGGTCCCTGGAGTGATTTCCACAATTGACGAACCCAAGGGTGCATTTACGTGCCGGTCATCAACACTCGCAGTTTTGGCCGATTCCGGCCTGTATCATTGGCTATTAATCACCGTTTTGGGTCCCTGGAGTGATTTCCACAATTGACGAACCCAAGGGTGCATTTACGTGCCGGTCATCAACACTCGCAGTTTTGGCCGATTCTGGCCTGTTTCATGGGCTATTAATCACCGTTTTGGGTCCCTGGAGTGATTTCCACAATTGACGAACCCAAGGGTGCATTTACGTGCCGGTCATCAACACTCGCAGTTTTGGAAGATTTTGGCCTGTTTCATGGGCTATTAATCACCGTTTTGGGTCCCTGGAGTGATTTCCACAATTGAGGAACCCAAGGGTGCATTTACGTGCCGGTCATCAACACTCGCAGTTTTGGCCGATTCTGGCCTGTTTCATGGGCTATTAATCACCGTTTTGGGTCCCTGGAGTGATTTCCACAATTGACGAACCCAAGGGTGCATTTACGTGCCGGTCATCAACACTCGCAGTTTTGGCCGATTCCGGCCTGTATCATTGGCTATTAATCACCGTTTTGGGTCCCTGGAGTGATTTCCACAATTGACGAACCCAAGGGTGCATTTACGTGCCGGTCATCAACACTCGCAGTTTTGGCCGATTCTGGCCTGTTTCATGGGCTATTAATCACCGTTTTGGGTCCCCGGAGTGATTTCCACAATTGACGAACCCAAGGGTGCATTTACGTGCCGGTCATCAACACTCGCAGTTTTGGAAGATTTTGGCCTGTTTCATGGGCTATTAATCACCGTTTTGGGTCCCTGGAGTGATTTCCACAATTGAGGAACCCAAGGGTGCATTTACGTTCCGGTCATCCACACTCGCAGTTTTGGTCGATTCTGGCCTGTTTCATGGGCTATTAATCACCGTTTTGGATCCTCGTAGTGATTTCCACCATTGACGAACCCAAGGGTGCATTTACGTGCCTGTCATCAACACTCGCAGTTTTGGCCGATTCTGGCCTGTTTCATGGGCTATTAATCACCGTTTTGGGTCCCCGGAGTGATTTCCACCATTGAGGAACCCAGGGTGCATTTACGTGCCGGTCATCAACACTCGCAGTTTTGGCAGATTTTGGCCTGTTTCATGGGCTATTAATCACCGTTTTGGGTCCCTGGAGTGATTTCCACAATTGACGAACCCAAGGGTGCATTTACGTGCCGGTCATCAACACTCGCAGTTTTGGCCGATTCCGGCCTGTATCATTGGCTATTAATCACCGTTTTGGGTCCCTGGAGTGATTTCCACAATTGACGAACCCAAGGGTGCATTTACGTGCCGGTCATCAACACTCGCAGTTTTGGCCGATTCTGGCCTGTTTCATGGGCTATTAATCACCGTTTTGGGTCCCTGGAGTGATTTCCACAATTGACGAACCCAAGGGTGCATTTACGTGCCGGTCATCAACACTCGCAGTTTTGGCCGATTCTGGCCTGTATCATTGGCTATTAATCACCGTTTTGGGTCCCTGGAGTGATTTCCACAATTGACGAACCCAAGGGTGCATTTACGTGCCGGTCATCAACACTCGCAGTTTTGGCCGATTCCGGCCTGTTTCATGGGCTATTAATCACCGTTTTGGGTCCCTGGAGTGATTTCCACAATTGACGAACCCAAGGGTGCATTTACGTGCCGGTCATCAACACTCGCAGTTTTGGCCGATTCCGGCCTGTATCATTGGCTATTAATCACCGTTTTGGGTCCCTGGAGTGATTTCCACCATTGACGAACCCAAGGGTGCATTTACGTTCCGGTCATCCACACTCGCAGTTTTGGTCGATTCTGGCCTGTTTCATGGGCTATTAATCACCGTTTTGGATCCTCGTAGTGATTTCCACCATTGACGAACCCAAGGGTGCATTTACGTGCCTGTCATCAACACTCGCAGTTTTGGCCGATTCTGGCCTGTATCATTGGCTATTAATCACCGTTTTGGGTCCCCGGAGTGATTTCCAAAATTGACGAACCCCAGGGTGTATTTACGTCCCGGTCATCAACACTCGCAGTTTTGGCCGATTCCGGCCTGTATCATTGGCTATTAATCACCGTTTTGGGTCCCTGGAGTGATTTCCACAATTGACGAACCCAAGGGTGCATTTACGTGCCGGTCATCAACACTCGCAGTTTTGGCCGATTCTGGCCTGTTTCATGGGCTATTAATCACCGTTTTGGGTCCCTGGAGTGATTTCCACAATTGACGAACCCAAGGGTGCATTTACGTGCCGGTCATCAACACTCGCAGTTTTGGCCGATTCCGGCCTGTATCATTGGCTATTAATCACCGTTTTGGGTCCCTGGAGTGATTTCCACAATTGACGAACCCAAGGGTGCATTTACGTGCCGGTCATCAACACTCGCAGTTTTGGCCGATTCTGGCCTGTTTCATGGGCTATTAATCACCGTTTTGGGTCCCTGGAGTGATTTCCACAATTGACGAACCCAAGGGTGCATTTACGTGCCGGTCATCAACACTCGCAGTTTTGGCCGATTCTGGCCTGTATCATTGGCTATTAATCACCGTTTTGGGTCCCTGGAGTGATTTCCACAATTGACGAACCCAAGGGTGCATTTACGTGCCGGTCATCAACACTCGCAGTTTTGGAAAATTTTGGCCTGTTTCATGGGCTATTAATCACCGTTTTGGGTCCCTGGAGTGATTTCCACAATTGACGAACCCAAGGGTGCATTTACGTGCCGGTCATCAACACTCGCAGTTTTGGCCGATTCTGGCCTGTTTCATGGGCTATTAATCACCGTTTTGGGTCCCTGGAGTGATTTCCACAATTGACGAACCCAAGGGTGCATTTACGTGCCGGTCATCAACACTCGCAGTTTTGGCCGATTCCGGCCTGTATCATTGGCTATTAATCACCGTTTTGGGTCCCTGGAGTGATTTCCACAATTGACGAACCCAAGGGTGCATTTACGTGCCGGTCATCAACACTCGCAGTTTTGGCCGATTCTGGCCTGTTTCATGGGCTATTAATCACCGTTTTGGGTCCCTGGAGTGATTTCCACAATTGACGAACCCAAGGGTGCATTTACGTGCCGGTCATCAACACTCGCAGTTTTGGCAGATTTTGGCCTGTTTCATGGGCTATTAATCACCGTTTTGGGTCCCTGGAGTGATTTCCACAATTGACGAACCCCAGGGTGCAATTACGTGTCGGTCATCAACACTCGCAGTTTTGGCCGATTCTAGCCTGTTTCATGGGCTATTAATCACCGTTTTGGATCCTCGGAGTGATTTCCACCATTGACGAACCCAAGGGTGCATTTACGTGCCTGTCATCAACACTCGCAGTTTTGGAAGATTTTGGCCTGTTTCATGGGCTATTAATCACCGTTTTGGGTCCCTGGAGTGATTTCCACAATTGACGAACCCCAGGGTGCAATTACGTGTCGGTCATCAACACTCGCAGTTTTGGCCGATTCTAGCCTGTTTCATGGGCTATTAATCACCGTTTTCGATCCTCGGAGTGATTTCCACCATTGACGAACCCAAGGGTGCATTTACGTGCCTGTCATCAACACTCGCAGTTTTGGAAGATTTTGTCCTGTTTCATGGGCTATTAATCACCGTTTTGGGTCCCTGGAGTGATTTCCACAATTGACGAACCCAAGGGTGCATTTACGTGCCGGTCATCAACACTCGCAGTTTTGGAAAATTTTGGCCTGTTTCATGGGCTATTAATCACCGTTTTGGGTCCCTGGAGTGATTTCCACAATTGACGAACCCAAGGGTGCATTTACGTGCCGGTCATCAACACTCGCAGTTTTGGCCGATTCCGGCCTGTATCATTGGCTATTAATCACCGTTTTGGGTCCCTGGAGTGATTTCCACAATTGACGAACCCAAGGGTGCATTTACGTGCCGGTCATCAACACTCGCAGTTTTGGCCGATTCCGGCCTGTATCATTGGCTATTAATCACCGTTTTGGGTCCCTGGAGTGATTTCCACAATTGACGAACCCAAGGGTGCATTTACGTGCCGGTAATCAACACTCGCAGTTTTGGCCGATTCAAGCCTGTTTCATGGGCTATTAATCACCGTTTTGGGTCCCTGGAGTGATTTCCACAATTGACGAACCCAAGGGTGCATTTACGTGCCGGTCATCAACACTCGCAGTTTTGGCCGATTCTGGCCTGTTTCATGGGCTATTAATCACCGTTTTGGGTCCCCGGAGTGATTTCCACCATTGACGAACCCTAGGGTGCATTTACGTGCCGGTCATCAACACTCGCAGTTTTGGCCGATTCCGGCCTGTATCATTGGCTATTAATCACCGTTTTGGGTCCCTGGAGTGATTTCCACAATTGACGAACCCAAGGGTGCATTTACGTGCCGGTCATCAACACTCGCAGTTTTGGCCCATTCTGGCCTGTTTCGTGGGCTATTAATCACCGTTTTGGGTCCCCGGAGTGATTTCCAAAATTGACGAACCCCAGGGTGTATTTACGTCCCGGTCATCAACACTCGCAGTTTTGGCCGATTCCGGCCTGTATCATTGGCTATTAATCACCGTTTTGGGTCCCTGGAGTGATTTCCACAATTGACGAACCCAAGGGTGCATTTACGTGCCGGTCATCAACACTCGCAGTTTTGGCCGATTCCGGCCTGTATCATTGGCTATTAATCACCGTTTTGGGTCCCTGGAGTGATTTCCACAATTGACGAACCCAAGGGTGCATTTACGTGCCGGTCATCAACACTCGCAGTTTTGGCCGATTCTGGCCTGTTTCATGGGCTATTAATCACCGTTTTGGGTCCCTGGAGTGATTTCCACAATTGACGAACCCAAGGGTGCATTTACGTGCCGGTCATCAACACTCGCAGTTTTGGCCGATTCTGGCCTGTATCATTGGCTATTAATCACCGTTTTGGGTCCCTGGAGTGATTTCCACCATTGACGAACCCAAGGGTGCATTTACGTGCCTGTCATCAACACTCGCAGTTTTGGCCGATTCTGGCCTGTTTCATGGGCTATTAATCACCGTTTTGGGTCCCTGGAGTGATTTCCACAATTGACGAACCCCAGGGTGCATTTACGTGCCGGTCATCAACACTCGCAGTTTTGGCCGATTCCGGCCTGTATCATTGGCTATTAATCACCGTTTTGGGTCCCTGGAGTGATTTCCACAATTGACGAACCCAAGGGTGCATTTACGTGCCGGTCATCAACACTCGCAGTTTTGGCCGATTCTGGCCTGTTTCATGGGCTATTAATCACCGTTTTGGGTCCCTGGAGTGATTTCCACAATTGACGAACCCAAGGGTGCATTTACGTGCCGGTCATCAACACTCGCAGTTTTGGCCGATTCCGGCCTGTATCATTGGCTATTAATCACCGTTTTGGGTCCCTGGAGTGATTTCCACAATTGACGAACCCAAGGGTGCATTTACGTGCCGGTCATCAACACTCGCAGTTTTGGCCGATTCTGGCCTGTTTCATGGGCTATTAATCACCGTTTTGGGTCCCCGGAGTGATTTCCACCATTGAGGAACCCAGGGTGCATTTACGTGCCGGTCATCAACACTCGCAGTTTTGGAAGATTTTGGCCTGTTTCATGGGCTATTAATCACCGTTTTGGGTCCCTGGAGTGATTTCCACAATTGACGAACCCAAGGGTGCATTTACGTGCCGGTCATCAACACTCGCAGTTTTGGAAAATTTTGGCCTGTTTCATGGGCTATTAATCACCGTTTTGGGTCCCTGGAGTGATTTCCACAATTGAGGAACCCAAGGGTGCATTTACGTTCCGGTCATCCACACTCGCAGTTTTGGTCGATTCTGGCCTGTTTCATGGGCTATTAATCACCGTTTTGGATCCTCGTAGTGATTTCCACCATTGACGAACCCAAGGGTGCATTTACGTGCCTGTCATCAACACTCGCAGTTTTGGCCGATTCTGGCCTGTTTCATGGGCTATTAATCACCGTTTTGGGTCCCCGGAGTGATTTCCACCATTGAGGAACCCAGGGTGCATTTACGTGCCGGTCATCAACACTCGCAGTTTTGGCAGATTTTGGCCTGTTTCATGGGCTATTAATCACCGTTTTGGGTCCCTGGAGTGATTTCCACAATTGACGAACCCCAGGGTGCAATTACGTGTCGGTCATCAACACTCGCAGTTTTGGCCGATTCTAGCCTGTTTCATGGGCTATTAATCACCGTTTTGGATCCTCGGAGTGATTTCCACCATTGACGAACCCAAGGGTGCATTTACGTGCCTGTCATCAACACTCGCAGTTTTGGAAGATTTTGGCCTGTTTCATGGGCTATTAATCACCGTTTTGGGTCCCTGGAGTGATTTCCACAATTGACGAACCCAAGGGTGCATTTACGTGCCGGTCATCAACACTCGCAGTTTTGGAAAATTTTGGCCTGTTTCATGGGCTATTAATCACCGTTTTGGGTCCCTGGAGTGATTTCCACAATTGACGAACCCAAGGGTGCATTTACGTGCCGGTCATCAACACTCGCAGTTTTGGCCGATTCCGGCCTGTATCATTGGCTATTAATCACCGTTTTGGGTCCCTGGAGTGATTTCCACAATTGACGAACCCAAGGGTGCATTTACGTGCCGGTCATCAACACTCGCAGTTTTGGCCGATTCCGGCCTGTATCATTGGCTATTAATCACCGTTTTGGGTCCCTGGAGTGATTTCCACAATTGACGAACCCAAGGGTGCATTTACGTGCCGGTCATCAACACTCGCAGTTTTGGCCGATTCAAGCCTGTTTCATGGGCTATTAATCACCGTTTTGGGTCCCTGGAGTGATTTCCACAATTGACGAACCCAAGGGTGCATTTACGTGCCGGTCATCAACACTCGCAGTTTTGGCCGATTCTGGCCTGTTTCATGGGCTATTAATCACCGTTTTGGGTCCCCGGAGTGATTTCCACCATTGACGAACCCTAGGGTGCATTTACGTGCCGGTCATCAACACTCGCAGTTTTGGCCGATTCCGGCCTGTATCATTGGCTATTAATCACCGTTTTGGGTCCCTGGAGTGATTTCCACAATTGACGAACCCAAGGGTGCATTTACGTGCCGGTCATCAACACTCGCAGTTTTGGCCCATTCTGGCCTGTTTCGTGGGCTATTAATCACCGTTTTGGGTCCCCGGAGTGATTTCCAAAATTGACGAACCCCAGGGTGTATTTACGTCCCGGTCATCAACACTCGCAGTTTTGGCCGATTCCGGCCTGTATCATTGGCTATTAATCACCGTTTTGGGTCCCTGGAGTGATTTCCACAATTGACGAACCCAAGGGTGCATTTACGTGCCGGTCATCAACACTCGCAGTTTTGGCCGATTCCGGCCTGTATCATTGGCTATTTATCACCGTTTTGGGTCCCTGGAGTGATTTCCACAATTGACGAACCCAAGGGTGCATTTACGTGCCGGTCATCAACACTCGCAGTTTTGGCCGATTCTGGCCTGTTTCATGGGCTATTAATCACCGTTTTGGGTCCCTGGAGTGATTTCCACAATTGACGAACCCAAGGGTGCATTTACGTGCCGGTCATCAACACTCGCAGTTTTGGCCGATTCTGGCCTGTATCATTGGCTATTAATCACCGTTTTGGGTCCCTGGAGTGATTTCCACCATTGACGAACCCAAGGGTGCATTTACGTGCCTGTCATCAACACTCGCAGTTTTGGCCGATTCTGGCCTGTTTCATGGGCTATTAATCACCGTTTTGGGTCCCTGGAGTGATTTCCACAATTGACGAACCCCAGGGTGCATTTACGTGCCGGTCATCAACACTCGCAGTTTTGGCCGATTCCGGCCTGTATCATTGGCTATTAATCACCGTTTTGGGTCCCTGGAGTGATTTCCACAATTGACGAACCCAAGGGTGCATTTACGTGCCGGTCATCAACACTCGCAGTTTTGGCCGATTCTGGCCTGTTTCATGGGCTATTAATCACCGTTTTGGGTCCCTGGAGTGATTTCCACAATTGACGAACCCAAGGGTGCATTTACGTGCCGGTCATCAACACTCGCAGTTTTGGCCGATTCCGGCCTGTATCATTGGCTATTAATCACCGTTTTGGGTCCCTGGAGTGATTTCCACAATTGACGAACCCAAGGGTGCATTTACGTGCCGGTCATCAACACTCGCAGTTTTGGCCGATTCTGGCCTGTTTCATGGGCTATTAATCACCGTTTTGGGTCCCCGGAGTGATTTCCACCATTGAGGAACCCAGGGTGCATTTACGTGCCGGTCATCAACACTCGCAGTTTTGGAAGATTTTGGCCTGTTTCATGGGCTATTAATCACCGTTTTGGGTCCCTGGAGTGATTTCCACAATTGACGAACCCAAGGGTGCATTTACGTGCCGGTCATCAACACTCGCAGTTTTGGAAAATTTTGGCCTGTTTCATGGGCTATTAATCACCGTTTTGGGTCCCTGGAGTGATTTCCACAATTGAGGAACCCAAGGGTGCATTTACGTTCCGGTCATCCACACTCGCAGTTTTGGTCGATTCTGGCCTGTTTCATGGGCTATTAATCACCGTTTTGGATCCTCGTAGTGATTTCCACCATTGACGAACCCAAGGGTGCATTTACGTGCCTGTCATCAACACTCGCAGTTTTGGCCGATTCTGGCCTGTTTCATGGGCTATTAATCACCGTTTTGGGTCCCCGGAGTGATTTCCACCATTGAGGAACCCAGGGTGCATTTACGTGCCGGTCATCAACACTCGCAGTTTTGGCAGATTTTGGCCTGTTTCATGGGCTATTAATCACCGTTTTGGGTCCCTGGAGTGATTTCCACAATTGACGAACCCCAGGGTGCAATTACGTGTCGGTCATCAACACTCGCAGTTTTGGCCGATTCTAGCCTGTTTCATGGGCTATTAATCACCGTTTTGGATCCTCGGAGTGATTTCCACCATTGACGAACCCAAGGGTGCATTTACGTGCCTGTCATCAACACTCGCAGTTTTGGAAGATTTTGGCCTGTTTCATGGGCTATTAATCACCGTTTTGGGTCCCTGGAGTGATTTCCACAATTGACGAACCCAAGGGTGCATTTACGTGCCGGTCATCAACACTCGCAGTTTTGGCCGATTCCGGCCTGTATCATTGGCTATTAATCACCGTTTTGGGTCCCTGGAGTGATTTCCACAATTGACGAACCCAAGGGTGCATTTACGTGCCGGTCATCAACACTCGCAGTTTTGGCCGATTCCGGCCTGTATCATTGGCTATTAATCACCGTTTTGGGTCCCTGGAGTGATTTCCACAATTGACGAACCCAAGGGTGCATTTACGTGCCGGTCATCAACACTCGCAGTTTTGGCCGATTCAAGCCTGTTTCATGGGCTATTAATCACCGTTTTGGGTCCCTGGAGTGATTTCCACAATTGACGAACCCAAGGGTGCATTTACGTGCCGGTCATCAACACTCGCAGTTTTGGCCGATTCTGGCCTGTTTCATGGGCTATTAATCACCGTTTTGGGTCCCCGGAGTGATTTCCACCATTGACGAACCCTAGGGTGCATTTACGTGCCGGTCATCAACACTCGCAGTTTTGGCCGATTCCGGCCTGTATCATTGGCTATTAATCACCGTTTTGGGTCCCTGGAGTGATTTCCACAATTGACGAACCCAAGGGTGCATTTACGTGCCGGTCATCAACACTCGCAGTTTTGGCCCATTCTGGCCTGTTTCGTGGGCTATTAATCACCGTTTTGGGTCCCCGGAGTGATTTCCAAAATTGACGAACCCCAGGGTGTATTTACGTCCCGGTCATCAACACTCGCAGTTTTGGCCGATTCCGGCCTGTATCATTGGCTATTAATCACCGTTTTGGGTCCCTGGAGTGATTTCCACAATTGACGAACCCAAGGGTGCATTTACGTGCCGGTCATCAACACTCGCAGTTTTGGCCGATTCCGGCCTGTATCATTGGCTATTAATCACCGTTTTGGGTCCCTGGAGTGATTTCCACAATTGACGAACCCAAGGGTGCATTTACGTGCCGGTCATCAACACTCGCAGTTTTGGCCGATTCTGGCCTGTTTCATGGGCTATTAATCACCGTTTTGGGTCCCTGGAGTGATTTCCACAATTGACGAACCCAAGGGTGCATTTACGTGCCGGTCATCAACACTCGCAGTTTTGGCCGATTCTGGCCTGTATCATTGGCTATTAATCACCGTTTTGGGTCCCTGGAGTGATTTCCACCATTGACGAACCCAAGGGTGCATTTACGTGCCTGTCATCAACACTCGCAGTTTTGGCCGATTCTGGCCTGTTTCATGGGCTATTAATCACCGTTTTGGGTCCCTGGAGTGATTTCCACAATTGACGAACCCCAGGGTGCATTTACGTGCCGGTCATCAACACTCGCAGTTTTGGCCGATTCCGGCCTGTATCATTGGCTATTAATCACCGTTTTGGGTCCCTGGAGTGATTTCCACAATTGACGAACCCAAGGGTGCATTTACGTGCCGGTCATCAACACTCGCAGTTTTGGCCGATTCTGGCCTGTTTCATGGGCTATTAATCACCGTTTTGGGTCCCTGGAGTGATTTCCACAATTGACGAACCCAAGGGTGCATTTACGTGCCGGTCATCAACACTCGCAGTTTTGGCCGATTCCGGCCTGTATCATTGGCTATTAATCACCGTTTTGGGTCCCTGGAGTGATTTCCACAATTGACGAACCCAAGGGTGCATTTACGTGCCGGTCATCAACACTCGCAGTTTTGGCCGATTCTGGCCTGTTTCATGGGCTATTAATCACCGTTTTGGGTCCCCGGAGTGATTTCCACCATTGAGGAACCCAGGGTGCATTTACGTGCCGGTCATCAACACTCGCAGTTTTGGAAGATTTTGGCCTGTTTCATGGGCTATTAATCACCGTTTTGGGTCCCTGGAGTGATTTCCACAATTGACGAACCCAAGGGTGCATTTACGTGCCGGTCATCAACACTCGCAGTTTTGGAAAATTTTGGCCTGTTTCATGGGCTATTAATCACCGTTTTGGGTCCCTGGAGTGATTTCCACAATTGAGGAACCCAAGGGTGCATTTACGTTCCGGTCATCCACACTCGCAGTTTTGGTCGATTCTGGCCTGTTTCATGGGCTATTAATCACCGTTTTGGATCCTCGTAGTGATTTCCACCATTGACGAACCCAAGGGTGCATTTACGTGCCTGTCATCAACACTCGCAGTTTTGGCCGATTCTGGCCTGTTTCATGGGCTATTAATCACCGTTTTGGGTCCCCGGAGTGATTTCCACCATTGAGGAACCCAGGGTGCATTTACGTGCCGGTCATCAACACTCGCAGTTTTGGCAGATTTTGGCCTGTTTCATGGGCTATTAATCACCGTTTTGGGTCCCTGGAGTGATTTCCACAATTGACGAACCCCAGGGTGCAATTACGTGTCGGTCATCAACACTCGCAGTTTTGGCCGATTCTAGCCTGTTTCATGGGCTATTAATCACCGTTTTGGATCCTCGGAGTGATTTCCACCATTGACGAACCCAAGGGTGCATTTACGTGCCTGTCATCAACACTCGCAGTTTTGGAAGATTTTGGCCTGTTTCATGGGCTATTAATCACCGTTTTGGGTCCCTGGAGTGATTTCCACAATTGACGAACCCAAGGGTGCATTTACGTGCCGGTCATCAACACTCGCAGTTTTGGAAAATTTTGGCCTGTTTCATGGGCTATTAATCACCGTTTTGGGTCCCTGGAGTGATTTCCACAATTGACGAACCCAAGGGTGCATTTACGTGCCGGTCATCAACACTCGCAGTTTTGGCCGATTCCGGCCTGTATCATTGGCTATTAATCACCGTTTTGGGTCCCTGGAGTGATTTCCACAATTGACGAACCCAAGGGTGCATTTACGTGCCGGTCATCAACACTCGCAGTTTTGGCCGATTCCGGCCTGTATCATTGGCTATTAATCACCGTTTTGGGTCCCTGGAGTGATTTCCACAATTGACGAACCCAAGGGTGCATTTACGTGCCGGTCATCAACACTCGCAGTTTTGGCCGATTCAAGCCTGTTTCATGGGCTATTAATCACCGTTTTGGGTCCCTGGAGTGATTTCCACAATTGACGAACCCAAGGGTGCATTTACGTGCCGGTCATCAACACTCGCAGTTTTGGCCGATTCTGGCCTGTTTCATGGGCTATTAATCACCGTTTTGGGTCCCCGGAGTGATTTCCACCATTGACGAACCCTAGGGTGCATTTACGTGCCGGTCATCAACACTCGCAGTTTTGGCCGATTCCGGCCTGTATCATTGGCTATTAATCACCGTTTTGGGTCCCTGGAGTGATTTCCACAATTGACGAACCCAAGGGTGCATTTACGTGCCGGTCATCAACACTCGCAGTTTTGGCCCATTCTGGCCTGTTTCGTGGGCTATTAATCACCGTTTTGGGTCCCCGGAGTGATTTCCAAAATTGACGAACCCCAGGGTGTATTTACGTCCCGGTCATCAACACTCGCAGTTTTGGCCGATTCCGGCCTGTATCATTGGCTATTAATCACCGTTTTGGGTCCCTGGAGTGATTTCCACAATTGACGAACCCAAGGGTGCATTTACGTGCCGGTCATCAACACTCGCAGTTTTGGCCGATTCCGGCCTGTATCATTGGCTATTTATCACCGTTTTGGGTCCCTGGAGTGATTTCCACAATTGACGAACCCAAGGGTGCATTTACGTGCCGGTCATCAACACTCGCAGTTTTGGCCGATTCTGGCCTGTTTCATGGGCTATTAATCACCGTTTTGGGTCCCTGGAGTGATTTCCACAATTGACGAACCCAAGGGTGCATTTACGTGCCGGTCATCAACACTCGCAGTTTTGGCCGATTCTGGCCTGTATCATTGGCTATTAATCACCGTTTTGGGTCCCTGGAGTGATTTCCACCATTGACGAACCCAAGGGTGCATTTACGTGCCTGTCATCAACACTCGCAGTTTTGGCCGATTCTGGCCTGTTTCATGGGCTATTAATCACCGTTTTGGGTCCCTGGAGTGATTTCCACAATTGACGAACCCCAGGGTGCATTTACGTGCCGGTCATCAACACTCGCAGTTTTGGCCGATTCCGGCCTGTATCATTGGCTATTAATCACCGTTTTGGGTCCCTGGAGTGATTTCCACAATTGACGAACCCAAGGGTGCATTTACGTGCCGGTCATCAACACTCGCAGTTTTGGCCGATTCTGGCCTGTTTCATGGGCTATTAATCACCGTTTTGGGTCCCTGGAGTGATTTCCACAATTGACGAACCCAAGGGTGCATTTACGTGCCGGTCATCAACACTCGCAGTTTTGGCCGATTCCGGCCTGTATCATTGGCTATTAATCACCGTTTTGGGTCCCTGGAGTGATTTCCACAATTGACGAACCCAAGGGTGCATTTACGTGCCGGTCATCAACACTCGCAGTTTTGGCCGATTCTGGCCTGTTTCATGGGCTATTAATCACCGTTTTGGGTCCCCGGAGTGATTTCCACCATTGAGGAACCCAGGGTGCATTTACGTGCCGGTCATCAACACTCGCAGTTTTGGAAGATTTTGGCCTGTTTCATGGGCTATTAATCACCGTTTTGGGTCCCTGGAGTGATTTCCACAATTGACGAACCCAAGGGTGCATTTACGTGCCGGTCATCAACACTCGCAGTTTTGGAAAATTTTGGCCTGTTTCATGGGCTATTAATCACCGTTTTGGGTCCCTGGAGTGATTTCCACAATTGAGGAACCCAAGGGTGCATTTACGTTCCGGTCATCCACACTCGCAGTTTTGGTCGATTCTGGCCTGTTTCATGGGCTATTAATCACCGTTTTGGATCCTCGTAGTGATTTCCACCATTGACGAACCCAAGGGTGCATTTACGTGCCTGTCATCAACACTCGCAGTTTTGGCCGATTCTGGCCTGTTTCATGGGCTATTAATCACCGTTTTGGGTCCCCGGAGTGATTTCCACCATTGAGGAACCCAGGGTGCATTTACGTGCCGGTCATCAACACTCGCAGTTTTGGCAGATTTTGGCCTGTTTCATGGGCTATTAATCACCGTTTTGGGTCCCTGGAGTGATTTCCACAATTGACGAACCCCAGGGTGCAATTACGTGTCGGTCATCAACACTCGCAGTTTTGGCCGATTCTAGCCTGTTTCATGGGCTATTAATCACCGTTTTGGATCCTCGGAGTGATTTCCACCATTGACGAACCCAAGGGTGCATTTACGTGCCTGTCATCAACACTCGCAGTTTTGGAAGATTTTGGCCTGTTTCATGGGCTATTAATCACCGTTTTGGGTCCCTGGAGTGATTTCCACAATTGACGAACCCAAGGGTGCATTTACGTGCCGGTCATCAACACTCGCAGTTTTGGCCGATTCCGGCCTGTATCATTGGCTATTAATCACCGTTTTGGGTCCCTGGAGTGATTTCCACAATTGACGAACCCAAGGGTGCATTTACGTGCCGGTCATCAACACTCGCAGTTTTGGCCGATTCCGGCCTGTATCATTGGCTATTAATCACCGTTTTGGGTCCCTGGAGTGATTTCCACAATTGACGAACCCAAGGGTGCATTTACGTGCCGGTCATCAACACTCGCAGTTTTGGCCGATTCAAGCCTGTTTCATGGGCTATTAATCACCGTTTTGGGTCCCTGGAGTGATTTCCACAATTGACGAACCCAAGGGTGCATTTACGTGCCGGTCATCAACACTCGCAGTTTTGGCCGATTCTGGCCTGTTTCATGGGCTATTAATCACCGTTTTGGGTCCCCGGAGTGATTTCCACCATTGACGAACCCTAGGGTGCATTTACGTGCCGGTCATCAACACTCGCAGTTTTGGCCGATTCCGGCCTGTATCATTGGCTATTAATCACCGTTTTGGGTCCCTGGAGTGATTTCCACAATTGACGAACCCAAGGGTGCATTTACGTGCCGGTCATCAACACTCGCAGTTTTGGCCCATTCTGGCCTGTTTCGTGGGCTATTAATCACCGTTTTGGGTCCCCGGAGTGATTTCCAAAATTGACGAACCCCAGGGTGTATTTACGTCCCGGTCATCAACACTCGCAGTTTTGGCCGATTCCGGCCTGTATCATTGGCTATTAATCACCGTTTTGGGTCCCTGGAGTGATTTCCACAATTGACGAACCCAAGGGTGCATTTACGTGCCGGTCATCAACACTCGCAGTTTTGGCCGATTCTGGCCTGTTTCATGGGCTATTAATCACCGTTTTGGGTCCCTGGAGTGATTTCCACAATTGACGAACCCAAGGGTGCATTTACGTGCCGGTCATCAACACTCGCAGTTTTGGCCGATTCCGGCCTGTATCATTGGCTATTAATCACCGTTTTGGGTCCCTGGAGTGATTTCCACAATTGACGAACCCAAGGGTGCATTTACGTGCCGGTCATCAACACTCGCAGTTTTGGCCGATTCTGGCCTGTTTCATGGGCTATTAATCACCGTTTTGGGTCCCTGGAGTGATTTCCACAATTGACGAACCCAAGGGTGCATTTACGTGCCGGTCATCAACACTCGCAGTTTTGGCCGATTCTGGCCTGTATCATTGGCTATTAATCACCGTTTTGGGTCCCTGGAGTGATTTCCACCATTGACGAACCCAAGGGTGCATTTACGTGCCTGTCATCAACACTCGCAGTTTTGGCCGATTCTGGCCTGTTTCATGGGCTATTAATCACCGTTTTGGGTCCCTGGAGTGATTTCCACAATTGACGAACCCCAGGGTGCATTTACGTGCCGGTCATCAACACTCGCAGTTTTGGCCGATTCCGGCCTGTATCATTGGCTATTAATCACCGTTTTGGGTCCCTGGAGTGATTTCCACAATTGACGAACCCAAGGGTGCATTTACGTGCCGGTCATCAACACTCGCAGTTTTGGCCGATTCTGGCCTGTTTCATGGGCTATTAATCACCGTTTTGGGTCCCTGGAGTGATTTCCACAATTGACGAACCCAAGGGTGCATTTACGTGCCGGTCATCAACACTCGCAGTTTTGGCCGATTCTGGCCTGTATCATTGGCTATTAATCACCGTTTTGGGTCCCTGGAGTGATTTCCACCATTGACGAACCCAAGGGTGCATTTACGTGCCTGTCATCAACACTCGCAGTTTTGGCCGATTCTGGCCTGTTTCATGGGCTATTAATCACCGTTTTGGGTCCCTGGAGTGATTTCCACAATTGACGAACCCCAGGGTGCATTTACGTGCCGGTCATCAACACTCGCAGTTTTGGCCGATTCCGGCCTGTATCATTGGCTATTAATCACCGTTTTGGGTCCCTGGAGTGATTTCCACAATTGACGAACCCAAGGGTGCATTTACGTGCCGGTCATCAACACTCGCAGTTTTGGCCGATTCTGGCCTGTTTCATGGGCTATTAATCACCGTTTTGGGTCCCTGGAGTGATTTCCACAATTGACGAACCCAAGGGTGCATTTACGTGCCGGTCATCAACACTCGCAGTTTTGGCCGATTCCGGCCTGTATCATTGGCTATTAATCACCGTTTTGGGTCCCTGGAGTGATTTCCACAATTGACGAACCCAAGGGTGCATTTACGTGCCGGTCATCAACACTCGCAGTTTTGGCCGATTCTGGCCTGTTTCATGGGCTATTAATCACCGTTTTGGGTCCCCGGAGTGATTTCCACCATTGAGGAACCCAGGGTGCATTTACGTGCCGGTCATCAACACTCGCAGTTTTGGAAGATTTTGGCCTGTTTCATGGGCTATTAATCACCGTTTTGGGTCCCTGGAGTGATTTCCACAATTGACGAACCCAAGGGTGCATTTACGTGCCGGTCATCAACACTCGCAGTTTTGGCCGATTCCGGCCTGTATCATTGGCTATTAATCACCGTTTTGGGTCCCTGGAGTGATTTCCACAATTGACGAACCCAAGGGTGCATTTACGTGCCGGTCATCAACACTCGCAGTTTTGGCCGATTCAAGCCTGTTTCATGGGCTATTAATCACCGTTTTGGGTCCCTGGAGTGATTTCCACAATTGACGAACCCAAGGGTGCATTTACGTGCCGGTCATCAACACTCGCAGTTTTGGCCGATTCTGGCCTGTTTCATGGGCTATTAATCACCGTTTTGGGTCCCCGGAGTGATTTCCACCATTGACGAACCCTAGGGTGCATTTACGTGCCGGTCATCAACACTCGCAGTTTTGGCAGATTCTGGCCTGTTTCATGGGCTATTAATCACCGTTTTGGGTCCCTGGAGTGATTTCCACAATTGACGAACCCAAGGGTGCATTTACGTGCCGGTCATCAACACTCGCAGTTTTGGCCGATTCAAGCCTGTTTCATGGGCTATTAATCACCGTTTTGGGTCCCTGGAGTGATTTCCACAATTGACGAACCCAAGGGTGCATTTACGTGCCGGTCATCAACACTCGCAGTTTTGGCCGATTCTGGCCTGTTTCATGGGCTATTAATCACCGTTTTGGGTCCCCGGAGTGATTTCCACCATTGACGAACCCTAGGGTGCATTTACGTGCCGGTCATCAACACTCGCAGTTTTGGCCGATTCCGGCCTGTATCATTGGCTATTAATCACCGTTTTGGGTCCCTGGAGTGATTTCCACAATTGACGAACCCAAGGGTGCATTTACGTGCCGGTCATCAACACTCGCAGTTTTGGCCCATTCTGGCCTGTTTCGTGGGCTATTAATCACCGTTTTGGGTCCCCGGAGTGATTTCCAAAATTGACGAACCCCAGGGTGTATTTACGTCCCGGTCATCAACACTCGCAGTTTTGGCCGATTCCGGCCTGTATCATTGGCTATTAATCACCGTTTTGGGTCCCTGGAGTGATTTCCACAATTGACGAACCCAAGGGTGCATTTACGTGCCGGTCATCAACACTCGCAGTTTTGGCCGATTCTGGCCTGTTTCATGGGCTATTAATCACCGTTTTGGGTCCCTGGAGTGATTTCCACAATTGACGAACCCAAGGGTGCATTTACGTGCCGGTCATCAACACTCGCAGTTTTGGCCGATTCCGGCCTGTATCATTGGCTATTAATCACCGTTTTGGGTCCCTGGAGTGATTTCCACAATTGACGAACCCAAGGGTGCATTTACGTGCCGGTCATCAACACTCGCAGTTTTGGCCGATTCTGGCCTGTTTCATGGGCTATTAATCACCGTTTTGGGTCCCTGGAGTGATTTCCACAATTGACGAACCCAAGGGTGCATTTACGTGCCGGTCATCAACACTCGCAGTTTTGGCCGATTCTGGCCTGTATCATTGGCTATTAATCACCGTTTTGGGTCCCTGGAGTGATTTCCACCATTGACGAACCCAAGGGTGCATTTACGTGCCTGTCATCAACACTCGCAGTTTTGGCCGATTCTGGCCTGTTTCATGGGCTATTAATCACCGTTTTGGGTCCCTGGAGTGATTTCCACAATTGACGAACCCCAGGGTGCATTTACGTGCCGGTCATCAACACTCGCAGTTTTGGCCGATTCCGGCCTGTATCATTGGCTATTAATCACCGTTTTGGGTCCCTGGAGTGATTTCCACAATTGACGAACCCAAGGGTGCATTTACGTGCCGGTCATCAACACTCGCAGTTTTGGCCGATTCTGGCCTGTTTCATGGGCTATTAATCACCGTTTTGGGTCCCTGGAGTGATTTCCACAATTGACGAACCCAAGGGTGCATTTACGTGCCGGTCATCAACACTCGCAGTTTTGGCCGATTCTGGCCTGTATCATTGGCTATTAATCACCGTTTTGGGTCCCTGGAGTGATTTCCACCATTGACGAACCCAAGGGTGCATTTACGTGCCTGTCATCAACACTCGCAGTTTTGGCCGATTCTGGCCTGTTTCATGGGCTATTAATCACCGTTTTGGGTCCCTGGAGTGATTTCCACAATTGACGAACCCCAGGGTGCATTTACGTGCCGGTCATCAACACTCGCAGTTTTGGCCGATTCCGGCCTGTATCATTGGCTATTAATCACCGTTTTGGGTCCCTGGAGTGATTTCCACAATTGACGAACCCAAGGGTGCATTTACGTGCCGGTCATCAACACTCGCAGTTTTGGCCGATTCTGGCCTGTTTCATGGGCTATTAATCACCGTTTTGGGTCCCTGGAGTGATTTCCACAATTGACGAACCCAAGGGTGCATTTACGTGCCGGTCATCAACACTCGCAGTTTTGGCCGATTCCGGCCTGTATCATTGGCTATTAATCACCGTTTTGGGTCCCTGGAGTGATTTCCACAATTGACGAACCCAAGGGTGCATTTACGTGCCGGTCATCAACACTCGCAGTTTTGGCCGATTCTGGCCTGTTTCATGGGCTATTAATCACCGTTTTGGGTCCCCGGAGTGATTTCCACCATTGAGGAACCCAGGGTGCATTTACGTGCCGGTCATCAACACTCGCAGTTTTGGAAGATTTTGGCCTGTTTCATGGGCTATTAATCACCGTTTTGGGTCCCTGGAGTGATTTCCACAATTGACGAACCCAAGGGTGCATTTACGTGCCGGTCATCAACACTCGCAGTTTTGGCCGATTCCGGCCTGTATCATTGGCTATTAATCACCGTTTTGGGTCCCTGGAGTGATTTCCACAATTGACGAACCCAAGGGTGCATTTACGTGCCGGTCATCAACACTCGCAGTTTTGGCCGATTCAAGCCTGTTTCATGGGCTATTAATCACCGTTTTGGGTCCCTGGAGTGATTTCCACAATTGACGAACCCAAGGGTGCATTTACGTGCCGGTCATCAACACTCGCAGTTTTGGCCGATTCTGGCCTGTTTCATGGGCTATTAATCACCGTTTTGGGTCCCCGGAGTGATTTCCACCATTGACGAACCCTAGGGTGCATTTACGTGCCGGTCATCAACACTCGCAGTTTTGGCCGATTCCGGCCTGTATCATTGGCTATTAATCACCGTTTTGGGTCCCTGGAGTGATTTCCACAATTGACGAACCCAAGGGTGCATTTACGTGCCGGTCATCAACACTCGCAGTTTTGGCCCATTCTGGCCTGTTTCGTGGGCTATTAATCACCGTTTTGGGTCCCCGGAGTGATTTCCAAAATTGACGAACCCCAGGGTGTATTTACGTCCCGGTCATCAACACTCGCAGTTTTGGCCGATTCCGGCCTGTATCATTGGCTATTAATCACCGTTTTGGGTCCCTGGAGTGATTTCCACAATTGACGAACCCAAGGGTGCATTTACGTGCCGGTCATCAACACTCGCAGTTTTGGCCGATTCTGGCCTGTTTCATGGGCTATTAATCACCGTTTTGGGTCCCTGGAGTGATTTCCACAATTGACGAACCCAAGGGTGCATTTACGTGCCGGTCATCAACACTCGCAGTTTTGGCCGATTCCGGCCTGTATCATTGGCTATTAATCACCGTTTTGGGTCCCTGGAGTGATTTCCACAATTGACGAACCCAAGGGTGCATTTACGTGCCGGTCATCAACACTCGCAGTTTTGGCCCATTCTGGCCTGTTTCGTGGGCTATTAATCACCGTTTTGGGTCCCCGGAGTGATTTCCAAAATTGACGAACCCCAGGGTGTATTTACGTCCCGGTCATCAACACTCGCAGTTTTGGCCGATTCCGGCCTGTATCATTGGCTATTAATCACCGTTTTGGGTCCCTGGAGTGATTTCCACAATTGACGAACCCAAGGGTGCATTTACGTGCCGGTCATCAACACTCGCAGTTTTGGCCGATTCTGGCCTGTTTCATGGGCTATTAATCACCGTTTTGGGTCCCTGGAGTGATTTCCACAATTGACGAACCCAAGGGTGCATTTACGTGCCGGTCATCAACACTCGCAGTTTTGGCCGATTCCGGCCTGTATCATTGGCTATTAATCACCGTTTTGGGTCCCTGGAGTGATTTCCACAATTGACGAACCCAAGGGTGCATTTACGTGCCGGTCATCAACACTCGCAGTTTTGGCCGATTCTGGCCTGTTTCATGGGCTATTAATCACCGTTTTGGGTCCCTGGAGTGATTTCCACAATTGACGAACCCAAGGGTGCATTTACGTGCCGGTCATCAACACTCGCAGTTTTGGCCGATTCTGGCCTGTATCATTGGCTATTAATCACCGTTTTGGGTCCCTGGAGTGATTTCCACCATTGACGAACCCAAGGGTGCATTTACGTGCCTGTCATCAACACTCGCAGTTTTGGCCGATTCTGGCCTGTTTCATGGGCTATTAATCACCGTTTTGGGTCCCTGGAGTGATTTCCACAATTGACGAACCCCAGGGTGCATTTACGTGCCGGTCATCAACACTCGCAGTTTTGGCCGATTCCGGCCTGTATCATTGGCTATTAATCACCGTTTTGGGTCCCTGGAGTGATTTCCACAATTGACGAACCCAAGGGTGCATTTACGTGCCGGTCATCAACACTCGCAGTTTTGGCCGATTCTGGCCTGTTTCATGGGCTATTAATCACCGTTTTGGGTCCCTGGAGTGATTTCCACAATTGACGAACCCAAGGGTGCATTTACGTGCCGGTCATCAACACTCGCAGTTTTGGCCGATTCCGGCCTGTATCATTGGCTATTAATCACCGTTTTGGGTCCCTGGAGTGATTTCCACAATTGACGAACCCAAGGGTGCATTTACGTGCCGGTCATCAACACTCGCAGTTTTGGCCGATTCTGGCCTGTTTCATGGGCTATTAATCACCGTTTTGGGTCCCCGGAGTGATTTCCACCATTGAGGAACCCAGGGTGCATTTACGTGCCGGTCATCAACACTCGCAGTTTTGGAAGATTTTGGCCTGTTTCATGGGCTATTAATCACCGTTTTGGGTCCCTGGAGTGATTTCCACAATTGACGAACCCAAGGGTGCATTTACGTGCCGGTCATCAACACTCGCAGTTTTGGCCGATTCCGGCCTGTATCATTGGCTATTAATCACCGTTTTGGGTCCCTGGAGTGATTTCCACAATTGACGAACCCAAGGGTGCATTTACGTGCCGGTCATCAACACTCGCAGTTTTGGCCGATTCTGGCCTGTTTCATGGGCTATTAATCACCGTTTTGGGTCCCTGGAGTGATTTCCACAATTGACGAACCCAAGGGTGCATTTACGTGCCGGTCATCAACACTCGCAGTTTTGGCCGATTCTGGCCTGTATCATTGGCTATTAATCACCGTTTTGGGTCCCTGGAGTGATTTCCACAATTGACGAACCCAAGGGTGCATTTACGTGCCGGTCATCAACACTCGCAGTTTTGGCCGATTCTGGCCTGTTTCATGGGCTATTAATCACCGTTTTGGGTCCCCGGAGTGATTTCCACCATTGAGGAACCCAGGGTGCATTTACGTGCCGGTCATCAACACTCGCAGTTTTGGAAGATTTCGGCCTGTTTCATGGGCTATTAATCACCGTTTTGGGTCCCTGGAGTGATTTCCACAATTGACGAACCCAAGGGTGCATTTACGTGCCGGTCATCAACACTCGCAGTTTTGGAAAATTTTGGCCTGTTTCATGGGCTATTAATCACCGTTTTGGGTCCCTGGAGTGATTTCCACAATTGAGGAACCCAAGGGTGCATTTACGTGCCGGTCATCCACACTCGCAGTTTTGGTCGATTCTGGCCTGTTTCATGGGCTATTAATCACCGTTTTGGATCCTCGTAGTGATTTCCACCATTGACGAACCCAAGGGTGCATTTACGTGCCTGTCATCAACACTCGCAGTTTTGGCCGATTCTGGCCTGTTTCATGGGCTATTAATCACCGTTTTGGGTCCCCGGAGTGATTTCCACCATTGAGGAACCCAGGGTGCATTTACGTGCCGGTCATCAACACTCGCAGTTTTGGCAGATTTTGGCCTGTTTCATGGGCTATTAATCACCGTTTTGGGTCCCTGGAGTGATTTCCACAATTGACGAACCCCAGGGTGCAATTACGTGTCGGTCATCAACACTCGCAGTTTTGGCCGATTCTAGCCTGTTTCATGGGCTATTAATCACCGTTTTGGATCCTCGGAGTGATTTCCACCATTGACGAACCCAAGGGTGCATTTACGTGCCTGTCATCAACACTCGCAGTTTTGGAAGATTTTGGCCTGTTTCATGGGCTATTAATCACCGTTTTGGGTCCCTGGAGTGATTTCCACAATTGACGAACCCAAGGGTGCATTTACGTGCCGGTCATCAACACTCGCAGTTTTGGCCGATTCCGGCCTGTATCATTGGCTATTAATCACCGTTTTGGGTCCCTGGAGTGATTTCCACAATTGACGAACCCAAGGGTGCATTTACGTGCCGGTCATCAACACTCGCAGTTTTGGCCGATTCCGGCCTGTATCATTGGCTATTAATCACCGTTTTGGGTCCCTGGAGTGATTTCCACAATTGACGAACCCAAGGGTGCATTTACGTGCCGGTCATCAACACTCGCAGTTTTGGCCGATTCAAGCCTGTTTCATGGGCTATTAATCACCGTTTTGGGTCCCTGGAGTGATTTCCACAATTGACGAACCCAAGGGTGCATTTACGTGCCGGTCATCAACACTCGCAGTTTTGGCCGATTCTGGCCTGTTTCATGGGCTATTAATCACCGTTTTGGGTCCCCGGAGTGATTTCCACCATTGACGAACCCTAGGGTGCATTTACGTGCCGGTCATCAACACTCGCAGTTTTGGCCGATTCCGGCCTGTATCATTGGCTATTAATCACCGTTTTGGGTCCCTGGAGTGATTTCCACAATTGACGAACCCAAGGGTGCATTTACGTGCCGGTCATCAACACTCGCAGTTTTGGCCCATTCTGGCCTGTTTCGTGGGCTATTAATCACCGTTTTGGGTCCCCGGAGTGATTTCCAAAATTGACGAACCCCAGGGTGTATTTACGTCCCGGTCATCAACACTCGCAGTTTTGGCCGATTCCGGCCTGTATCATTGGCTATTAATCACCGTTTTGGGTCCCTGGAGTGATTTCCACAATTGACGAACCCAAGGGTGCATTTACGTGCCGGTCATCAACACTCGCAGTTTTGGCCGATTCTGGCCTGTTTCATGGGCTATTAATCACCGTTTTGGGTCCCTGGAGTGATTTCCACAATTGACGAACCCAAGGGTGCATTTACGTGCCGGTCATCAACACTCGCAGTTTTGGCCGATTCCGGCCTGTATCATTGGCTATTAATCACCGTTTTGGGTCCCTGGAGTGATTTCCACAATTGACGAACCCAAGGGTGCATTTACGTGCCGGTCATCAACACTCGCAGTTTTGGCCGATTCTGGCCTGTTTCATGGGCTATTAATCACCGTTTTGGGTCCCTGGAGTGATTTCCACAATTGACGAACCCAAGGGTGCATTTACGTGCCGGTCATCAACACTCGCAGTTTTGGCCGATTCTGGCCTGTATCATTGGCTATTAATCACCGTTTTGGGTCCCTGGAGTGATTTCCACCATTGACGAACCCAAGGGTGCATTTACGTGCCTGTCATCAACACTCGCAGTTTTGGCCGATTCTGGCCTGTTTCATGGGCTATTAATCACCGTTTTGGGTCCCTGGAGTGATTTCCACAATTGACGAACCCCAGGGTGCATTTACGTGCCGGTCATCAACACTCGCAGTTTTGGCCGATTCCGGCCTGTATCATTGGCTATTAATCACCGTTTTGGGTCCCTGGAGTGATTTCCACAATTGACGAACCCAAGGGTGCATTTACGTGCCGGTCATCAACACTCGCAGTTTTGGCCGATTCTGGCCTGTTTCATGGGCTATTAATCACCGTTTTGGGTCCCTGGAGTGATTTCCACAATTGACGAACCCAAGGGTGCATTTACGTGCCGGTCATCAACACTCGCAGTTTTGGCCGATTCCGGCCTGTATCATTGGCTATTAATCACCGTTTTGGGTCCCTGGAGTGATTTCCACAATTGACGAACCCAAGGGTGCATTTACGTGCCGGTCATCAACACTCGCAGTTTTGGCCGATTCTGGCCTGTTTCATGGGCTATTAATCACCGTTTTGGGTCCCTGGAGTGATTTCCACAATTGACGAACCCAAGGGTGCATTTACGTGCCGGTCATCAACACTCGCAGTTTTGGCCGATTCCGGCCTGTATCATTGGCTATTAATCACCGTTTTGGGTCCCTGGAGTGATTTCCACAATTGACGAACCCAAGGGTGCATTTACGTGCCGGTCATCAACACTCGCAGTTTTGGCCGATTCTGGCCTGTTTCATGGGCTATTAATCACCGTTTTGGGTCCCCGGAGTGATTTCCACCATTGAGGAACCCAGGGTGCATTTACGTGCCGGTCATCAACACTCGCAGTTTTGGAAGATTTTGGCCTGTTTCATGGGCTATTAATCACCGTTTTGGGTCCCTGGAGTGATTTCCACAATTGACGAACCCAAGGGTGCATTTACGTGCCGGTCATCAACACTCGCAGTTTTGGAAAATTTTGGCCTGTTTCATGGGCTATTAATCACCGTTTTGGGTCCCTGGAGTGATTTCCACAATTGAGGAACCCAAGGGTGCATTTACGTTCCGGTCATCCACACTCGCAGTTTTGGTCGATTCTGGCCTGTTTCATGGGCTATTAATCACCGTTTTGGATCCTCGTAGTGATTTCCACCATTGACGAACCCAAGGGTGCATTTACGTGCCTGTCATCAACACTCGCAGTTTTGGCCGATTCTAGCCTGTTTCATGGGCTATTAATCACCGTTTTGGGTCCCCGGAGTGATTTCCACCATTGAGGAACCCAGGGTGCATTTACGTGCCGGTCATCAACACTCGCAGTTTTGGCAGATTCTGGCCTGTTTCATGGGCTATTAATCACCGTTTTGGGTCCCCGGAGTGATTTCCACCATTGAGGAACCCAGGGTGCATTTACGTGCCGGTCATCAACACTCGCAGTTTTGGCAGATTTTGGCCTGTTTCATGGGCTATTAATCACCGTTTTGGGTCCCTGGAGTGATTTCCACAATTGACGAACCCCAGGGTGCAATTACGTGTCGGTCATCAACACTCGCAGTTTTGGCCGATTCTAGCCTGTTTCATGGGCTATTAATCACCGTTTTGGATCCTCGGAGTGATTTCCACCATTGACGAACCCAAGGGTGCATTTACGTGCCTGTCATCAACACTCGCAGTTTTGGAAGATTTTGGCCTGTTTCATGGGCTATTAATCACCGTTTTGGGTCCCTGGAGTGATTTCCACAATTGACGAACCCAAGGGTGCATTTACGTGCCGGTCATCAACACTCGCAGTTTTGGCCGATTCCGGCCTGTATCATTGGCTATTAATCACCGTTTTGGGTCCCTGGAGTGATTTCCACAATTGACGAACCCAAGGGTGCATTTACGTGCCGGTCATCAACACTCGCAGTTTTGGCCGATTCCGGCCTGTATCATTGGCTATTAATCACCGTTTTGGGTCCCTGGAGTGATTTCCACAATTGACGAACCCAAGGGTGCATTTACGTGCCGGTCATCAACACTCGCAGTTTTGGCCGATTCAAGCCTGTTTCATGGGCTATTAATCACCGTTTTGGGTCCCTGGAGTGATTTCCACAATTGACGAACCCAAGGGTGCATTTACGTGCCGGTCATCAACACTCGCAGTTTTGGCCGATTCTGGCCTGTTTCATGGGCTATTAATCACCGTTTTGGGTCCCCGGAGTGATTTCCACCATTGACGAACCCTAGGGTGCATTTACGTGCCGGTCATCAACACTCGCAGTTTTGGCCGATTCCGGCCTGTATCATTGGCTATTAATCACCGTTTTGGGTCCCTGGAGTGATTTCCACAATTGACGAACCCAAGGGTGCATTTACGTGCCGGTCATCAACACTCGCAGTTTTGGCCCATTCTGGCCTGTTTCGTGGGCTATTAATCACCGTTTTGGGTCCCCGGAGTGATTTCCACCATTGACGAACCCCAGGGTGTATTTACGTCCCGGTCATCAACACTCGCAGTTTTGGCCGATTCCGGCCTGTATCATTGGCTATTAATCACCGTTTTGGGTCCCTGGAGTGATTTCCACAATTGACGAACCCAAGGGTGCATTTACGTGCCGGTCATCAACACTCGCAGTTTTGGCCGATTCTGGCCTGTTTCATGGGCTATTAATCACCGTTTTGGGTCCCTGGAGTGATTTCCACAATTGACGAACCCAAGGGTGCATTTACGTGCCGGTCATCAACACTCGCAGTTTTGGCCGATTCCGGCCTGTATCATTGGCTATTAATCACCGTTTTGGGTCCCTGGAGTGATTTCCACAATTGACGAACCCAAGGGTGCATTTACGTGCCGGTCATCAACACTCGCAGTTTTGGCCGATTCTGGCCTGTTTCATGGGCTATTAATCACCGTTTTGGGTCCCTGGAGTGATTTCCACAATTGACGAACCCAAGGGTGCATTTACGTGCCGGTCATCAACACTCGCAGTTTTGGCCGATTCTGGCCTGTATCATTGGCTATTAATCACCATTTTGGGTCCCTGGAGTGATTTCCACCATTGACGAACCCAAGGGTGCATTTACGTGCCTGTCATCAACACTCGCAGTTTTGGCCGATTCTGGCCTGTTTCATGGGCTATTAATCACCGTTTTGGGTCCCTGGAGTGATTTCCACAATTGACGAACCCCAGGGTGCATTTACGTGCCGGTCATCAACACTCGCAGTTTTGGCCGATTCCGGCCTGTATCATTGGCTATTAATCACCGTTTTGGGTCCCTGGAGTGATTTCCACAATTGACGAACCCAAGGGTGCATTTACGTGCCGGTCATCAACACTCGCAGTTTTGGCCGATTCTGGCCTGTTTCATGGGCTATTAATCACCGTTTTGGGTCCCTGGAGTGATTTCCACAATTGACGAACCCAAGGGTGCATTTACGTGCCGGTCATCAACACTCGCAGTTTTGGCCGATTCTGGCCTGTTTCATGGGCTATTAATCACCGTTTTGGGTCCCTGGAGTGATTTCCACAATTGACGAACCCAAGGGTGCATTTACGTGCCGGTCATCAACACTCGCAGTTTTGGCCGATTCCGGCCTGTATCATTGGCTATTAATCACCGTTTTGGGTCCCTGGAGTGATTTCCACAATTGACGAACCCAAGGGTGCATTTACGTGCCGGTCATCAACACTCGCAGTTTTGGCCGATTCTGGCCTGTTTCATGGGCTATTAATCACCGTTTTGGGTCCCCGGAGTGATTTCCACCATTGAGGAACCCAGGGTGCATTTACGTGCCGGTCATCAACACTCGCAGTTTTGGAAGATTTTGGCCTGTTTCATGGGCTATTAATCACCGTTTTGGGTCCCTGGAGTGATTTCCACAATTGACGAACCCAAGGGTGCATTTACGTGCCGGTCATCAACACTCGCAGTTTTGGAAAATTTTGGCCTGTTTCATGGGCTATTAATCACCGTTTTGGGTCCCTGGAGTGATTTCCACAATTGAGGAACCCAAGGGTGCATTTACGTTCCGGTCATCCACACTCGCAGTTTTGGTCGATTCTGGCCTGTTTCATGGGCTATTAATCACCGTTTTGGATCCTCGTAGTGATTTCCACCATTGACGAACCCAAGGGTGCATTTACGTGCCTGTCATCAACACTCGCAGTTTTGGCCGATTCTGGCCTGTTTCATGGGCTATTAATCACCGTTTTGGGTCCCCGGAGTGATTTCCACCATTGAGGAACCCAGGGTGCATTTACGTGCCGGTCATCAACACTCGCAGTTTTGGCAGATTTTGGCCTGTTTCATGGGCTATTAATCACCGTTTTGGGTCCCTGGAGTGATTTCCACAATTGACGAACCCCAGGGTGCAATTACGTGTCGGTCATCAACACTCGCAGTTTTGGCCGATTCTAGCCTGTTTCATGGGCTATTAATCACCGTTTTGGATCCTCGGAGTGATTTCCACCATTGACGAACCCAAGGGTGCATTTACGTGCCTGTCATCAACACTCGCAGTTTTGGCCGATTCAAGCCTGTTTCATGGGCTATTAATCACCGTTTTGGGTCCCTGGAGTGATTTCCACAATTGACGAACCCAAGGGTGCATTTACGTGCCGGTCATCAACACTCGCAGTTTTGGCCCATTCTGGCCTGTTTCGTGGGCTATTAATCACCGTTTTGGGTCCCCGGAGTGATTTCCACCATTGACGAACCCCAGGGTGTATTTACGTCCCGGTCATCAACACTCGCAGTTTTGGCCGATTCCGGCCTGTATCATTGGCTATTAATCACCGTTTTGGGTCCCTGGAGTGATTTCCACAATTGACGAACCCAAGGGTGCATTTACGTGCCGGTCATCAACACTCGCAGTTTTGGCCGATTCTGGCCTGTTTCATGGGCTATTAATCACCGTTTTGGGTCCCTGGAGTGATTTCCACAATTGACGAACCCAAGGGTGCATTTACGTGCCGGTCATCAACACTCGCAGTTTTGGCCGATTCCGGCCTGTATCATTGGCTATTAATCACCGTTTTGGGTCCCTGGAGTGATTTCCACAATTGACGAACCCAAGGGTGCATTTACGTGCCGGTCATCAACACTCGCAGTTTTGGCCGATTCTGGCCTGTTTCATGGGCTATTAATCACCGTTTTGGGTCCCTGGAGTGATTTCCACAATTGACGAACCCAAGGGTGCATTTACGTGCCGGTCATCAACACTCGCAGTTTTGGCCGATTCTGGCCTGTATCATTGGCTATTAATCACCATTTTGGGTCCCTGGAGTGATTTCCACCATTGACGAACCCAAGGGTGCATTTACGTGCCTGTCATCAACACTCGCAGTTTTGGCCGATTCTGGCCTGTTTCATGGGCTATTAATCACCGTTTTGGGTCCCTGGAGTGATTTCCACAATTGACGAACCCCAGGGTGCATTTACGTGCCGGTCATCAACACTCGCAGTTTTGGCCGATTCCGGCCTGTATCATTGGCTATTAATCACCGTTTTGGGTCCCTGGAGTGATTTCCACAATTGACGAACCCAAGGGTGCATTTACGTGCCGGTCATCAACACTCGCAGTTTTGGCCGATTCTGGCCTGTTTCATGGGCTATTAATCACCGTTTTGGGTCCCTGGAGTGATTTCCACAATTGACGAACCCAAGGGTGCATTTACGTGCCGGTCATCAACACTCGCAGTTTTGGCCGATTCTGGCCTGTTTCATGGGCTATTAATCACCGTTTTGGGTCCCTGGAGTGATTTCCACAATTGACGAACCCAAGGGTGCATTTACGTGCCGGTCATCAACACTCGCAGTTTTGGCCGATTCCGGCCTGTATCATTGGCTATTAATCACCGTTTTGGGTCCCTGGAGTGATTTCCACAATTGACGAACCCAAGGGTGCATTTACGTGCCGGTCATCAACACTCGCAGTTTTGGCCGATTCTGGCCTGTTTCATGGGCTATTAATCACCGTTTTGGGTCCCCGGAGTGATTTCCACCATTGAGGAACCCAGGGTGCATTTACGTGCCGGTCATCAACACTCGCAGTTTTGGAAGATTTTGGCCTGTTTCATGGGCTATTAATCACCGTTTTGGGTCCCTGGAGTGATTTCCACAATTGACGAACCCAAGGGTGCATTTACGTGCCGGTCATCAACACTCGCAGTTTTGGAAAATTTTGGCCTGTTTCATGGGCTATTAATCACCGTTTTGGGTCCCTGGAGTGATTTCCACAATTGAGGAACCCAAGGGTGCATTTACGTTCCGGTCATCCACACTCGCAGTTTTGGTCGATTCTGGCCTGTTTCATGGGCTATTAATCACCGTTTTGGATCCTCGTAGTGATTTCCACCATTGACGAACCCAAGGGTGCATTTACGTGCCTGTCATCAACACTCGCAGTTTTGGCCGATTCTGGCCTGTTTCATGGGCTATTAATCACCGTTTTGGGTCCCCGGAGTGATTTCCACCATTGAGGAACCCAGGGTGCATTTACGTGCCGGTCATCAACACTCGCAGTTTTGGCAGATTTTGGCCTGTTTCATGGGCTATTAATCACCGTTTTGGGTCCCTGGAGTGATTTCCACAATTGACGAACCCCAGGGTGCAATTACGTGTCGGTCATCAACACTCGCAGTTTTGGCCGATTCTAGCCTGTTTCATGGGCTATTAATCACCGTTTTGGATCCTCGGAGTGATTTCCACCATTGACGAACCCAAGGGTGCATTTACGTGCCTGTCATCAACACTCGCAGTTTTGGCCGATTCTGGCCTGTTTCATGGGCTATTAATCACCGTTTTGGGTCCCTGGAGTGATTTCCACAATTGACGAACCCCAGGGTGCATTTACGTGCCGGTCATCAACACTCGCAGTTTTGGCCGATTCCGGCCTGTATCATTGGCTATTAATCACCGTTTTGGGTCCCTGGAGTGATTTCCACAATTGACGAACCCAAGGGTGCATTTACGTGCCGGTCATCAACACTCGCAGTTTTGGCCGATTCAAGCCTGTTTCATGGGCTATTAATCACCGTTTTGGGTCCCTGGAGTGATTTCCACAATTGACGAACCCAAGCGTGCATTTACGTGCCGGTCATCAACACTCGCAGTTTTGGCCGATTCTGGCCTGTTTCATGGGCTATTAATCACCGTTTTGGGTCCCCGGAGTGATTTCCACCATTGACGAACCCTAGGGTGCATTTACGTGCCGGTCATCAACACTCGCAGTTTTGGCCGATTCCGGCCTGTATCATTGGCTATTAATCACCGTTTTGGGTCCCTGGAGTGATTTCCACAATTGACGAACCCAAGGGTGCATTTACGTGCCGGTCATCAACACTCGCAGTTTTGGCCCATTCTGGCCTGTTTCGTGGGCTATTAATCACCGTTTTGGGTCCCCGGAGTGATTTCCAAAATTGACGAACCCCAGGGTGTATTTACGTCCCGGTCATCAACACTCGCAGTTTTGGCCGATTCCGGCCTGTATCATTGGCTATTAATCACCGTTTTGGGTCCCTGGAGTGATTTCCACAATTGACGAACCCAAGGGTGCATTTACGTGCCGGTCATCAACACTCGCAGTTTTGGCCGATTCTGGCCTGTTTCATGGGCTATTAATCACCGTTTTGGGTCCCTGGAGTGATTTCCACAATTGACGAACCCAAGGGTGCATTTACGTGCCGGTCATCAACACTCGCAGTTTTGGCCGATTCCGGCCTGTATCATTGGCTATTAATCACCGTTTTGGGTCCCTGGAGTGATTTCCACAATTGACGAACCCAAGGGTGCATTTACGTGCCGGTCATCAACACTCGCAGTTTTGGCCGATTCTGGCCTGTTTCATGGGCTATTAATCACCGTTTTGGGTCCCTGGAGTGATTTCCACAATTGACGAACCCAAGGGTGCATTTACGTGCCGGTCATCAACACTCGCAGTTTTGGCCGATTCTGGCCTGTATCATTGGCTATTAATCACCGTTTTGGGTCCCTGGAGTGATTTCCACAATTGACGAACCCAAGGGTGCATTTACGTGCCGGTCATCAACACTCGCAGTTTTGGCCGATTCTGGCCTGTTTCATGGGCTATTAATCACCGTTTTGGGTCCCCGGAGTGATTTCCACCATTGAGGAACCCAGGGTGCATTTACGTGCCGGTCATCAACACTCGCAGTTTTGGAAGATTTCGGCCTGTTTCATGGGCTATTAATCACCGTTTTGGGTCCCTGGAGTGATTTCCACAATTGACGAACCCAAGGGTGCATTTACGTGCCGGTCATCAACACTCGCAGTTTTGGCAGATTTTGGCCTGTTTCATGGGCTATTAATCACCGTTTTGGGTCCCTGGAGTGATTTCCACAATTGACGAACCCCAGGGTGCAATTACGTGTCGGTCATCAACACTCGCAGTTTTGGCCGATTCTAGCCTGTTTCATGGGCTATTAATCACCGTTTTGGATCCTCGGAGTGATTTCCACCATTGACGAACCCAAGGGTGCATTTACGTGCCTGTCATCAACACTCGCAGTTTTGGAAGATTTTGGCCTGTTTCATGGGCTATTAATCACCGTTTTGGGTCCCTGGAGTGATTTCCACAATTGACGAACCCAAGGGTGCATTTACGTGCCGGTCATCAACACTCGCAGTTTTGGCCGATTCCGGCCTGTATCATTGGCTATTAATCACCGTTTTGGGTCCCTGGAGTGATTTCCACAATTGACGAACCCAAGGGTGCATTTACGTGCCGGTCATCAACACTCGCAGTTTTGGCCGATTCTGGCCTGTTTCATGGGCTATTAATCACCGTTTTGGGTCCCTGGAGTGATTTCCACAATTGACGAACCCAAGGGTGCATTTACGTGCCGGTCATCAACACTCGCAGTTTTGGCCGATTCTGGCCTGTATCATTGGCTATTAATCACCATTTTGGGTCCCTGGAGTGATTTCCACCATTGACGAACCCAAGGGTGCATTTACGTGCCTGTCATCAACACTCGCAGTTTTGGCCGATTCTGGCCTGTTTCATGGGCTATTAATCACCGTTTTGGGTCCCTGGAGTGATTTCCACAATTGACGAACCCCAGGGTGCATTTACGTGCCGGTCATCAACACTCGCAGTTTTGGCCGATTCCGGCCTGTATCATTGGCTATTAATCACCGTTTTGGGTCCCTGGAGTGATTTCCACAATTGACGAACCCAAGGGTGCATTTACGTGCCGGTCATCAACACTCGCAGTTTTGGCCGATTCTGGCCTGTTTCATGGGCTATTAATCACCGTTTTGGGTCCCTGGAGTGATTTCCACAATTGACGAACCCAAGGGTGCATTTACGTGCCGGTCATCAACACTCGCAGTTTTGGCCGATTCCGGCCTGTATCATTGGCTATTAATCACCGTTTTGGGTCCCTGGAGTGATTTCCACAATTGACGAACCCAAGGGTGCATTTACGTGCCGGTCATCAACACTCGCAGTTTTGGCCGATTCTGGCCTGTTTCATGGGCTATTAATCACCGTTTTGGGTCCCTGGAGTGATTTCCACAATTGACGAACCCAAGGGTGCATTTACGTGCCGGTCATCAACACTCGCAGTTTTGGCCGATTCCGGCCTGTATCATTGGCTATTAATCACCGTTTTGGGTCCCTGGAGTGATTTCCACAATTGACGAACCCAAGGGTGCATTTACGTGCCGGTCATCAACACTCGCAGTTTTGGCCGATTCTGGCCTGTTTCATGGGCTATTAATCACCGTTTTGGGTCCCCGGAGTGATTTCCACCATTGAGGAACCCAGGGTGCATTTACGTGCCGGTCATCAACACTCGCAGTTTTGGAAGATTTTGGCCTGTTTCATGGGCTATTAATCACCGTTTTGGGTCCCTGGAGTGATTTCCACAATTGACGAACCCAAGGGTGCATTTACGTGCCGGTCATCAACACTCGCAGTTTTGGAAAATTTTGGCCTGTTTCATGGGCTATTAATCACCGTTTTGGGTCCCTGGAGTGATTTCCACAATTGAGGAACCCAAGGGTGCATTTACGTTCCGGTCATCCACACTCGCAGTTTTGGTCGATTCTGGCCTGTTTCATGGGCTATTAATCACCGTTTTGGATCCTCGTAGTGATTTCCACCATTGACGAACCCAAGGGTGCATTTACGTGCCTGTCATCAACACTCGCAGTTTTGGCCGATTCTGGCCTGTTTCATGGGCTATTAATCACCGTTTTGGGTCCCCGGAGTGATTTCCACCATTGAGGAACCCAGGGTGCATTTACGTGCCGGTCATCAACACTCGCAGTTTTGGCAGATTCTGGCCTGTTTCATGGGCTATTAATCACCGTTTTGGGTCCCCGGAGTGATTTCCACCATTGAGGAACCCAGGGTGCATTTACGTGCCGGTCATCAACACTCGCAGTTTTGGCAGATTTTGGCCTGTTTCATGGGCTATTAATCACCGTTTTGGGTCCCTGGAGTGATTTCCACAATTGACGAACCCCAGGGTGCAATTACGTGTCGGTCATCAACACTCGCAGTTTTGGCCGATTCTAGCCTGTTTCATGGGCTATTAATCACCGTTTTGGATCCTCGGAGTGATTTCCACCATTGACGAACCCAAGGGTGCATTTACGTGCCTGTCATCAACACTCGCAGTTTTGGAAGATTTTGGCCTGTTTCATGGGCTATTAATCACCGTTTTGGGTCCCTGGAGTGATTTCCACAATTGACGAACCCAAGGGTGCATTTACGTGCCGGTCATCAACACTCGCAGTTTTGGCCGATTCCGGCCTGTATCATTGGCTATTAATCACCGTTTTGGGTCCCTGGAGTGATTTCCACAATTGACGAACCCAAGGGTGCATTTACGTGCCGGTCATCAACACTCGCAGTTTTGGCCGATTCCGGCCTGTATCATTGGCTATTAATCACCGTTTTGGGTCCCTGGAGTGATTTCCACAATTGACGAACCCAAGGGTGCATTTACGTGCCGGTCATCAACACTCGCAGTTTTGGCCGATTCAAGCCTGTTTCATGGGCTATTAATCACCGTTTTGGGTCCCTGGAGTGATTTCCACAATTGACGAACCCAAGGGTGCATTTACGTGCCGGTCATCAACACTCGCAGTTTTGGCCGATTCTGGCCTGTTTCATGGGCTATTAATCACCGTTTTGGGTCCCCGGAGTGATTTCCACCATTGACGAACCCTAGGGTGCATTTACGTGCCGGTCATCAACACTCGCAGTTTTGGCCGATTCCGGCCTGTATCATTGGCTATTAATCACCGTTTTGGGTCCCTGGAGTGATTTCCACAATTGACGAACCCAAGGGTGCATTTACGTGCCGGTCATCAACACTCGCAGTTTTGGCCCATTCTGGCCTGTTTCGTGGGCTATTAATCACCGTTTTGGGTCCCCGGAGTGATTTCCAAAATTGACGAACCCCAGGGTGTATTTACGTCCCGGTCATCAACACTCGCAGTTTTGGCCGATTCCGGCCTGTATCATTGGCTATTAATCACCGTTTTGGGTCCCTGGAGTGATTTCCACAATTGACGAACCCAAGGGTGCATTTACGTGCCGGTCATCAACACTCGCAGTTTTGGCCGATTCTGGCCTGTTTCATGGGCTATTAATCACCGTTTTGGGTCCCTGGAGTGATTTCCACAATTGACGAACCCAAGGGTGCATTTACGTGCCGGTCATCAACACTCGCAGTTTTGGCCGATTCTGGCCTGTTTCATGGGCTATTAATCACCGTTTTGGGTCCCTGGAGTGATTTCCACAATTGACGAACCCAAGGGTGCATTTACGTGCCGGTCATCAACACTCGCAGTTTTGGCCGATTCCGGCCTGTATCATTGGCTATTAATCACCGTTTTGGGTCCCTGGAGTGATTTCCACAATTGACGAACCCAAGGGTGCATTTACGTGCCGGTCATCAACACTCGCAGTTTTGGCCGATTCTAGCCTGTTTCATGGGCTATTAATCACCGTTTTGGATCCTCGGAGTGATTTCCACCATTGACGAACCCAAGGGTGCATTTACGTGCCTGTCATCAACACTCGCAGTTTTGGAAGATTTTGGCCTGTTTCATGGGCTATTAATCACCGTTTTGGGTCCCTGGAGTGATTTCCACAATTGACGAACCCAAGGGTGCATTTACGTGCCGGTCATCAACACTCGCAGTTTTGGCCGATTCCGGCCTGTATCATTGGCTATTAATCACCGTTTTGGGTCCCTGGAGTGATTTCCACAATTGACGAACCCAAGGGTGCATTTACGTGCCGGTCATCAACACTCGCAGTTTTGGCCGATTCTGGCCTGTTTCATGGGCTATTAATCACCGTTTTGGGTCCCTGGAGTGATTTCCACAATTGACGAACCCAAGGGTGCATTTACGTGCCGGTCATCAACACTCGCAGTTTTGGCCGATTCTGGCCTGTATCATTGGCTATTAATCACCATTTTGGGTCCCTGGAGTGATTTCCACCATTGACGAACCCAAGGGTGCATTTACGTGCCTGTCATCAACACTCGCAGTTTTGGCCGATTCTGGCCTGTTTCATGGGCTATTAATCACCGTTTTGGGTCCCTGGAGTGATTTCCACAATTGACGAACCCCAGGGTGCATTTACGTGCCGGTCATCAACACTCGCAGTTTTGGCCGATTCCGGCCTGTATCATTGGCTATTAATCACCGTTTTGGGTCCCTGGAGTGATTTCCACAATTGACGAACCCAAGGGTGCATTTACGTGCCGGTCATCAACACTCGCAGTTTTGGCCGATTCTGGCCTGTTTCATGGGCTATTAATCACCGTTTTGGGTCCCTGGAGTGATTTCCACAATTGACGAACCCAAGGGTGCATTTACGTGCCGGTCATCAACACTCGCAGTTTTGGCCGATTCCGGCCTGTATCATTGGCTATTAATCACCGTTTTGGGTCCCTGGAGTGATTTCCACAATTGACGAACCCAAGGGTGCATTTACGTGCCGGTCATCAACACTCGCAGTTTTGGCCGATTCTGGCCTGTTTCATGGGCTATTAATCACCGTTTTGGGTCCCTGGAGTGATTTCCACAATTGACGAACCCAAGGGTGCATTTACGTGCCGGTCATCAACACTCGCAGTTTTGGCCGATTCCGGCCTGTATCATTGGCTATTAATCACCGTTTTGGGTCCCTGGAGTGATTTCCACAATTGACGAACCCAAGGGTGCATTTACGTGCCGGTCATCAACACTCGCAGTTTTGGCCGATTCTGGCCTGTTTCATGGGCTATTAATCACCGTTTTGGGTCCCCGGAGTGATTTCCACCATTGAGGAACCCAGGGTGCATTTACGTGCCGGTCATCAACACTCGCAGTTTTGGAAGATTTTGGCCTGTTTCATGGGCTATTAATCACCGTTTTGGGTCCCTGGAGTGATTTCCACAATTGACGAACCCAAGGGTGCATTTACGTGCCGGTCATCAACACTCGCAGTTTTGGAAAATTTTGGCCTGTTTCATGGGCTATTAATCACCGTTTTGGGTCCCTGGAGTGATTTCCACAATTGAGGAACCCAAGGGTGCATTTACGTTCCGGTCATCCACACTCGCAGTTTTGGTCGATTCTGGCCTGTTTCATGGGCTATTAATCACCGTTTTGGATCCTCGTAGTGATTTCCACCATTGACGAACCCAAGGGTGCATTTACGTGCCTGTCATCAACACTCGCAGTTTTGGCCGATTCTGGCCTGTTTCATGGGCTATTAATCACCGTTTTGGGTCCCCGGAGTGATTTCCACCATTGAGGAACCCAGGGTGCATTTACGTGCCGGTCATCAACACTCGCAGTTTTGGCAGATTCTGGCCTGTTTCATGGGCTATTAATCACCGTTTTGGGTCCCCGGAGTGATTTCCACCATTGAGGAACCCAGGGTGCATTTACGTGCCGGTCATCAACACTCGCAGTTTTGGCAGATTTTGGCCTGTTTCATGGGCTATTAATCACCGTTTTGGGTCCCTGGAGTGATTTCCACAATTGACGAACCCCAGGGTGCAATTACGTGTCGGTCATCAACACTCGCAGTTTTGGCCGATTCTAGCCTGTTTCATGGGCTATTAATCACCGTTTTGGATCCTCGGAGTGATTTCCACCATTGACGAACCCAAGGGTGCATTTACGTGCCTGTCATCAACACTCGCAGTTTTGGAAGATTTTGGCCTGTTTCATGGGCTATTAATCACCGTTTTGGGTCCCTGGAGTGATTTCCACAATTGACGAACCCAAGGGTGCATTTACGTGCCGGTCATCAACACTCGCAGTTTTGGCCGATTCCGGCCTGTATCATTGGCTATTAATCACCGTTTTGGGTCCCTGGAGTGATTTCCACAATTGACGAACCCAAGGGTGCATTTACGTGCCGGTCATCAACACTCGCAGTTTTGGCCGATTCCGGCCTGTATCATTGGCTATTAATCACCGTTTTGGGTCCCTGGAGTGATTTCCACAATTGACGAACCCAAGGGTGCATTTACGTGCCGGTCATCAACACTCGCAGTTTTGGCCGATTCAAGCCTGTTTCATGGGCTATTAATCACCGTTTTGGGTCCCTGGAGTGATTTCCACAATTGACGAACCCAAGGGTGCATTTACGTGCCGGTCATCAACACTCGCAGTTTTGGCCGATTCTGGCCTGTTTCATGGGCTATTAATCACCGTTTTGGGTCCCCGGAGTGATTTCCACCATTGACGAACCCTAGGGTGCATTTACGTGCCGGTCATCAACACTCGCAGTTTTGGCCGATTCCGGCCTGTATCATTGGCTATTAATCACCGTTTTGGGTCCCTGGAGTGATTTCCACAATTGACGAACCCAAGGGTGCATTTACGTGCCGGTCATCAACACTCGCAGTTTTGGCCCATTCTGGCCTGTTTCGTGGGCTATTAATCACCGTTTTGGGTCCCCGGAGTGATTTCCAAAATTGACGAACCCCAGGGTGTATTTACGTCCCGGTCATCAACACTCGCAGTTTTGGCCGATTCCGGCCTGTATCATTGGCTATTAATCACCGTTTTGGGTCCCTGGAGTGATTTCCACAATTGACGAACCCAAGGGTGCATTTACGTGCCGGTCATCAACACTCGCAGTTTTGGCCGATTCTGGCCTGTTTCATGGGCTATTAATCACCGTTTTGGGTCCCTGGAGTGATTTCCACAATTGACGAACCCAAGGGTGCATTTACGTGCCGGTCATCAACACTCGCAGTTTTGGCCGATTCTGGCCTGTTTCATGGGCTATTAATCACCGTTTTGGGTCCCTGGAGTGATTTCCACAATTGACGAACCCAAGGGTGCATTTACGTGCCGGTCATCAACACTCGCAGTTTTGGCCGATTCCGGCCTGTATCATTGGCTATTAATCACCGTTTTGGGTCCCTGGAGTGATTTCCACAATTGACGAACCCAAGGGTGCATTTACGTGCCGGTCATCAACACTCGCAGTTTTGGCCGATTCTGGCCTGTTTCATGGGCTATTAATCACCGTTTTGGGTCCCCGGAGTGATTTCCACCATTGAGGAACCCAGGGTGCATTTACGTGCCGGTCATCAACACTCGCAGTTTTGGAAGATTTTGGCCTGTTTCATGGGCTATTAATCACCGTTTTGGGTCCCTGGAGTGATTTCCACAATTGACGAACCCAAGGGTGCATTTACGTGCCGGTCATCAACACTCGCAGTTTTGGCCGATTCTGGCCTGTATCATTGGCTATTAATCACCGTTTTGGGTCCCTGGAGTGATTTCCACAATTGACGAACCCAAGGGTGCATTTACGTGCCGGTCATCAACACTCGCAGTTTTGGCCGATTCTGGCCTGTTTCATGGGCTATTAATCACCGTTTTGGGTCCCTGGAGTGATTTCCACAATTGAGGAACCCAAGGGTGCATTTACGTTCCGGTCATCCACACTCGCAGTTTTGGTCGATTCTGGCCTGTTTCATGGGCTATTAATCACCGTTTTGGATCCTCGTAGTGATTTCCACCATTGACGAACCCAAGGGTGCATTTACGTGCCTGTCATCAACACTCGCAGTTTTGGCCGATTCTGGCCTGTTTCATGGGCTATTAATCACCGTTTTGGGTCCCCGGAGTGATTTCCAAAATTGACGAACCCCAGGGTGTATTTACGTCCCGGTCATCAACACTCGCAGTTTTGGCCGATTCCGGCCTGTATCATTGGCTATTAATCACCGTTTTGGGTCCCTGGAGTGATTTCCACAATTGACGAACCCAAGGGTGCATTTACGTGCCGGTCATCAACACTCGCAGTTTTGGCCGATTCTGGCCTGTTTCATGGGCTATTAATCACCGTTTTGGGTCCCTGGAGTGATTTCCACAATTGACGAACCCAAGGGTGCATTTACGTGCCGGTCATCAACACTCGCAGTTTTGGCCGATTCTGGCCTGTTTCATGGGCTATTAATCACCGTTTTGGGTCCCTGGAGTGATTTCCACAATTGACGAACCCAAGGGTGCATTTACGTGCCGGTCATCAACACTCGCAGTTTTGGCCGATTCCGGCCTGTATCATTGGCTATTAATCACCGTTTTGGGTCCCTGGAGTGATTTCCACAATTGACGAACCCAAGGGTGCATTTACGTGCCGGTCATCAACACTCGCAGTTTTGGCCGATTCTGGCCTGTTTCATGGGCTATTAATCACCGTTTTGGGTCCCCGGAGTGATTTCCACCATTGAGGAACCCAGGGTGCATTTACGTGCCGGTCATCAACACTCGCAGTTTTGGAAGATTTTGGCCTGTTTCATGGGCTATTAATCACCGTTTTGGGTCCCTGGAGTGATTTCCACAATTGACGAACCCAAGGGTGCATTTACGTGCCGGTCATCAACACTCGCAGTTTTGGCCGATTCTGGCCTGTATCATTGGCTATTAATCACCGTTTTGGGTCCCTGGAGTGATTTCCACAATTGACGAACCCAAGGGTGCATTTACGTGCCGGTCATCAACACTCGCAGTTTTGGCCGATTCTGGCCTGTTTCATGGGCTATTAATCACCGTTTTGGGTCCCTGGAGTGATTTCCACAATTGAGGAACCCAAGGGTGCATTTACGTTCCGGTCATCCACACTCGCAGTTTTGGTCGATTCTGGCCTGTTTCATGGGCTATTAATCACCGTTTTGGATCCTCGTAGTGATTTCCACCATTGACGAACCCAAGGGTGCATTTACGTGCCTGTCATCAACACTCGCAGTTTTGGCCGATTCTGGCCTGTTTCATGGGCTATTAATCACCGTTTTGGGTCCCCGGAGTGATTTCCACCATTGAGGAACCCAGGGTGCATTTACGTGCCGGTCATCAACACTCGCAGTTTTGGCAGATTTTGGCCTGTTTCATGGGCTATTAATCACCGTTTTGGGTCCCTGGAGTGATTTCCACAATTGACGAACCCCAGGGTGCAATTACGTGTCGGTCATCAACACTCGCAGTTTTGGCCGATTCTAGCCTGTTTCATGGGCTATTAATCACCGTTTTGGATCCTCGGAGTGATTTCCACCATTGACGAACCCAAGGGTGCATTTACGTGCCTGTCATCAACACTCGCAGTTTTGGCCGATTCTGGCCTGTTTCATGGGCTATTAATCACCGTTTTGGGTCCCTGGAGTGATTTCCACAATTGACGAACCCCAGGGTGCATTTACGTGCCGGTCATCAACACTCGCAGTTTTGGCCGATTCCGGCCTGTATCATTGGCTATTAATCACCGTTTTGGGTCCCTGGAGTGATTTCCACAATTGACGAACCCAAGGGTGCATTTACGTGCCGGTCATCAACACTCGCAGTTTTGGCCGATTCAAGCCTGTTTCATGGGCTATTAATCACCGTTTTGGGTCCCTGGAGTGATTTCCACAATTGACGAACCCAAGCGTGCATTTACGTGCCGGTCATCAACACTCGCAGTTTTGGCCGATTCTGGCCTGTTTCATGGGCTATTAATCACCGTTTTGGGTCCCCGGAGTGATTTCCACCATTGACGAACCCTAGGGTGCATTTACGTGCCGGTCATCAACACTCGCAGTTTTGGCCGATTCCGGCCTGTATCATTGGCTATTAATCACCGTTTTGGGTCCCTGGAGTGATTTCCACAATTGACGAACCCAAGGGTGCATTTACGTGCCGGTCATCAACACTCGCAGTTTTGGCCCATTCTGGCCTGTTTCGTGGGCTATTAATCACCGTTTTGGGTCCCCGGAGTGATTTCCAAAATTGACGAACCCCAGGGTGTATTTACGTCCCGGTCATCAACACTCGCAGTTTTGGCCGATTCCGGCCTGTATCATTGGCTATTAATCACCGTTTTGGGTCCCTGGAGTGATTTCCACAATTGACGAACCCAAGGGTGCATTTACGTGCCGGTCATCAACACTCGCAGTTTTGGCCGATTCTGGCCTGTTTCATGGGCTATTAATCACCGTTTTGGGTCCCTGGAGTGATTTCCACAATTGACGAACCCAAGGGTGCATTTACGTGCCGGTCATCAACACTCGCAGTTTTGGCCGATTCCGGCCTGTATCATTGGCTATTAATCACCGTTTTGGGTCCCTGGAGTGATTTCCACAATTGACGAACCCAAGGGTGCATTTACGTGCCGGTCATCAACACTCGCAGTTTTGGCCGATTCTGGCCTGTTTCATGGGCTATTAATCACCGTTTTGGGTCCCTGGAGTGATTTCCACAATTGACGAACCCAAGGGTGCATTTACGTGCCGGTCATCAACACTCGCAGTTTTGGCCGATTCTGGCCTGTATCATTGGCTATTAATCACCGTTTTGGGTCCCTGGAGTGATTTCCACAATTGACGAACCCAAGGGTGCATTTACGTGCCGGTCATCAACACTCGCAGTTTTGGCCGATTCTGGCCTGTTTCATGGGCTATTAATCACCGTTTTGGGTCCCCGGAGTGATTTCCACCATTGAGGAACCCAGGGTGCATTTACGTGCCGGTCATCAACACTCGCAGTTTTGGAAGATTTCGGCCTGTTTCATGGGCTATTAATCACCGTTTTGGGTCCCTGGAGTGATTTCCACAATTGACGAACCCAAGGGTGCATTTACGTGCCGGTCATCAACACTCGCAGTTTTGGCAGATTTTGGCCTGTTTCATGGGCTATTAATCACCGTTTTGGGTCCCTGGAGTGATTTCCACAATTGACGAACCCCAGGGTGCAATTACGTGTCGGTCATCAACACTCGCAGTTTTGGCCGATTCTAGCCTGTTTCATGGGCTATTAATCACCGTTTTGGATCCTCGGAGTGATTTCCACCATTGACGAACCCAAGGGTGCATTTACGTGCCTGTCATCAACACTCGCAGTTTTGGAAGATTTTGGCCTGTTTCATGGGCTATTAATCACCGTTTTGGGTCCCTGGAGTGATTTCCACAATTGACGAACCCAAGGGTGCATTTACGTGCCGGTCATCAACACTCGCAGTTTTGGCCGATTCCGGCCTGTATCATTGGCTATTAATCACCGTTTTGGGTCCCTGGAGTGATTTCCACAATTGACGAACCCAAGGGTGCATTTACGTGCCGGTCATCAACACTCGCAGTTTTGGCCGATTCCGGCCTGTATCATTGGCTATTAATCACCGTTTTGGGTCCCTGGAGTGATTTCCACAATTGACGAACCCAAGGGTGCATTTACGTGCCGGTCATCAACACTCGCAGTTTTGGCCGATTCTGGCCTGTTTCATGGGCTATTAATCACCGTTTTGGGTCCCCGGAGTGATTTCCACCATTGACGAACCCTAGGGTGCATTTACGTGCCGGTCATCAACACTCGCAGTTTTGGCCGATTCCGGCCTGTATCATTGGCTATTAATCACCGTTTTGGGTCCCTGGAGTGATTTCCACAATTGACGAACCCAAGGGTGCATTTACGTGCCGGTCATCAACACTCGCAGTTTTGGCCCATTCTGGCCTGTTTCGTGGGCTATTAATCACCGTTTTGGGTCCCCGGAGTGATTTCCAAAATTGACGAACCCCAGGGTGTATTTACGTCCCGGTCATCAACACTCGCAGTTTTGGCCGATTCCGGCCTGTATCATTGGCTATTAATCACCGTTTTGGGTCCCTGGAGTGATTTCCACAATTGACGAACCCAAGGGTGCATTTACGTGCCGGTCATCAACACTCGCAGTTTTGGCCGATTCTGGCCTGTTTCATGGGCTATTAATCACCGTTTTGGGTCCCTGGAGTGATTTCCACAATTGACGAACCCAAGGGTGCATTTACGTGCCGGTCATCAACACTCGCAGTTTTGGCCGATTCCGGCCTGTATCATTGGCTATTAATCACCGTTTTGGGTCCCTGGAGTGATTTCCACAATTGACGAACCCAAGGGTGCATTTACGTGCCGGTCATCAACACTCGCAGTTTTGGCCGATTCTGGCCTGTTTCATGGGCTATTAATCACCGTTTTGGGTCCCTGGAGTGATTTCCACAATTGACGAACCCAAGGGTGCATTTACGTGCCGGTCATCAACACTCGCAGTTTTGGCCGATTCCGGCCTGTATCATTGGCTATTAATCACCGTTTTGGGTCCCTGGAGTGATTTCCACAATTGACGAACCCAAGGGTGCATTTACGTGCCGGTCATCAACACTCGCAGTTTTGGCCCATTCTGGCCTGTTTCGTGGGCTATTAATCACCGTTTTGGGTCCCCGGAGTGATTTCCAAAATTGACGAACCCCAGGGTGTATTTACGTCCCGGTCATCAACACTCGCAGTTTTGGCCGATTCCGGCCTGTATCATTGGCTATTAATCACCGTTTTGGGTCCCTGGAGTGATTTCCACAATTGACGAACCCAAGGGTGCATTTACGTGCCGGTCATCAACACTCGCAGTTTTGGCCGATTCCGGCCTGTATCATTGGCTATTAATCACCGTTTTGGGTCCCTGGAGTGATTTCCACAATTGACGAACCCAAGGGTGCATTTACGTGCCGGTCATCAACACTCGCAGTTTTGGCCGATTCTGGCCTGTTTCATGGGCTATTAATCACCGTTTTGGGTCCCTGGAGTGATTTCCACAATTGACGAACCCAAGGGTGCATTTACGTGCCGGTCATCAACACTCGCAGTTTTGGCCGATTCTGGCCTGTATCATTGGCTATTAATCACCGTTTTGGGTCCCTGGAGTGATTTCCACAATTGACGAACCCAAGGGTGCATTTACGTGCCGGTCATCAACACTCGCAGTTTTGGCCGATTCTGGCCTGTTTCATGGGCTATTAATCACCGTTTTGGGTCCCCGGAGTGATTTCCACCATTGAGGAACCCAGGGTGCATTTACGTGCCGGTCATCAACACTCGCAGTTTTGGAAGATTTCGGCCTGTTTCATGGGCTATTAATCACCGTTTTGGGTCCCTGGAGTGATTTCCACAATTGACGAACCCAAGGGTGCATTTACGTGCCGGTCATCAACACTCGCAGTTTTGGCAGATTTTGGCCTGTTTCATGGGCTATTAATCACCGTTTTGGGTCCCTGGAGTGATTTCCACAATTGACGAACCCCAGGGTGCAATTACGTGTCGGTCATCAACACTCGCAGTTTTGGCCGATTCTAGCCTGTTTCATGGGCTATTAATCACCGTTTTGGATCCTCGGAGTGATTTCCACCATTGACGAACCCAAGGGTGCATTTACGTGCCTGTCATCAACACTCGCAGTTTTGGAAGATTTTGGCCTGTTTCATGGGCTATTAATCACCGTTTTGGGTCCCTGGAGTGATTTCCACAATTGACGAACCCAAGGGTGCATTTACGTGCCGGTCATCAACACTCGCAGTTTTGGCCGATTCCGGCCTGTATCATTGGCTATTAATCACCGTTTTGGGTCCCTGGAGTGATTTCCACAATTGACGAACCCAAGGGTGCATTTACGTGCCGGTCATCAACACTCGCAGTTTTGGCCGATTCCGGCCTGTATCATTGGCTATTAATCACCGTTTTGGGTCCCTGGAGTGATTTCCACAATTGACGAACCCAAGGGTGCATTTACGTGCCGGTCATCAACACTCGCAGTTTTGGCCGATTCTGGCCTGTTTCATGGGCTATTAATCACCGTTTTGGGTCCCCGGAGTGATTTCCACCATTGACGAACCCTAGGGTGCATTTACGTGCCGGTCATCAACACTCGCAGTTTTGGCCGATTCCGGCCTGTATCATTGGCTATTAATCACCGTTTTGGGTCCCTGGAGTGATTTCCACAATTGACGAACCCAAGGGTGCATTTACGTGCCGGTCATCAACACTCGCAGTTTTGGCCCATTCTGGCCTGTTTCGTGGGCTATTAATCACCGTTTTGGGTCCCCGGAGTGATTTCCAAAATTGACGAACCCCAGGGTGTATTTACGTCCCGGTCATCAACACTCGCAGTTTTGGCCGATTCCGGCCTGTATCATTGGCTATTAATCACCGTTTTGGGTCCCTGGAGTGATTTCCACAATTGACGAACCCAAGGGTGCATTTACGTGCCGGTCATCAACACTCGCAGTTTTGGCCGATTCTGGCCTGTTTCATGGGCTATTAATCACCGTTTTGGGTCCCTGGAGTGATTTCCACAATTGACGAACCCAAGGGTGCATTTACGTGCCGGTCATCAACACTCGCAGTTTTGGCCGATTCCGGCCTGTATCATTGGCTATTAATCACCGTTTTGGGTCCCTGGAGTGATTTCCACAATTGACGAACCCAAGGGTGCATTTACGTGCCGGTCATCAACACTCGCAGTTTTGGCCGATTCTGGCCTGTTTCATGGGCTATTAATCACCGTTTTGGGTCCCTGGAGTGATTTCCACAATTGACGAACCCAAGGGTGCATTTACGTGCCGGTCATCAACACTCGCAGTTTTGGCCGATTCTGGCCTGTATCATTGGCTATTAATCACCGTTTTGGGTCCCTGGAGTGATTTCCACCATTGACGAACCCAAGGGTGCATTTACGTGCCTGTCATCAACACTCGCAGTTTTGGCCGATTCTGGCCTGTTTCATGGGCTATTAATCACCGTTTTGGGTCCCTGGAGTGATTTCCACAATTGACGAACCCCAGGGTGCATTTACGTGCCGGTCATCAACACTCGCAGTTTTGGCCGATTCCGGCCTGTATCATTGGCTATTAATCACCGTTTTGGGTCCCTGGAGTGATTTCCACAATTGACGAACCCAAGGGTGCATTTACGTGCCGGTCATCAACACTCGCAGTTTTGGCCGATTCTGGCCTGTTTCATGGGCTATTAATCACCGTTTTGGGTCCCTGGAGTGATTTCCACAATTGACGAACCCAAGGGTGCATTTACGTGCCGGTCATCAACACTCGCAGTTTTGGCCGATTCCGGCCTGTATCATTGGCTATTAATCACCGTTTTGGGTCCCTGGAGTGATTTCCACAATTGACGAACCCAAGGGTGCATTTACGTGCCGGTCATCAACACTCGCAGTTTTGGCCGATTCTGGCCTGTTTCATGGGCTATTAATCACCGTTTTGGGTCCCCGGAGTGATTTCCACCATTGAGGAACCCAGGGTGCATTTACGTGCCGGTCATCAACACTCGCAGTTTTGGAAGATTTTGGCCTGTTTCATGGGCTATTAATCACCGTTTTGGGTCCCTGGAGTGATTTCCACAATTGACGAACCCAAGGGTGCATTTACGTGCCGGTCATCAACACTCGCAGTTTTGGAAAATTTTGGCCTGTTTCATGGGCTATTAATCACCGTTTTGGGTCCCTGGAGTGATTTCCACAATTGAGGAACCCAAGGGTGCATTTACGTTCCGGTCATCCACACTCGCAGTTTTGGTCGATTCTGGCCTGTTTCATGGGCTATTAATCACCGTTTTGGATCCTCGTAGTGATTTCCACCATTGACGAACCCAAGGGTGCATTTACGTGCCTGTCATCAACACTCGCAGTTTTGGCCGATTCTGGCCTGTTTCATGGGCTATTAATCACCGTTTTGGGTCCCCGGAGTGATTTCCACCATTGAGGAACCCAGGGTGCATTTACGTGCCGGTCATCAACACTCGCAGTTTTGGCAGATTTTGGCCTGTTTCATGGGCTATTAATCACCGTTTTGGGTCCCTGGAGTGATTTCCACAATTGACGAACCCCAGGGTGCAATTACGTGTCGGTCATCAACACTCGCAGTTTTGGCCGATTCTAGCCTGTTTCATGGGCTATTAATCACCGTTTTGGATCCTCGGAGTGATTTCCACCATTGACGAACCCAAGGGTGCATTTACGTGCCTGTCATCAACACTCGCAGTTTTGGCCGATTCTGGCCTGTTTCATGGGCTATTAATCACCGTTTTGGGTCCCTGGAGTGATTTCCACAATTGACGAACCCCAGGGTGCATTTACGTGCCGGTCATCAACACTCGCAGTTTTGGCCGATTCCGGCCTGTATCATTGGCTATTAATCACCGTTTTGGGTCCCTGGAGTGATTTCCACAATTGACGAACCCAAGGGTGCATTTACGTGCCGGTCATCAACACTCGCAGTTTTGGCCGATTCAAGCCTGTTTCATGGGCTATTAATCACCGTTTTGGGTCCCTGGAGTGATTTCCACAATTGACGAACCCAAGCGTGCATTTACGTGCCGGTCATCAACACTCGCAGTTTTGGCCGATTCTGGCCTGTTTCATGGGCTATTAATCACCGTTTTGGGTCCCCGGAGTGATTTCCACCATTGACGAACCCTAGGGTGCATTTACGTGCCGGTCATCAACACTCGCAGTTTTGGCCGATTCCGGCCTGTATCATTGGCTATTAATCACCGTTTTGGGTCCCTGGAGTGATTTCCACAATTGACGAACCCAAGGGTGCATTTACGTGCCGGTCATCAACACTCGCAGTTTTGGCCCATTCTGGCCTGTTTCGTGGGCTATTAATCACCGTTTTGGGTCCCCGGAGTGATTTCCAAAATTGACGAACCCCAGGGTGTATTTACGTCCCGGTCATCAACACTCGCAGTTTTGGCCGATTCCGGCCTGTATCATTGGCTATTAATCACCGTTTTGGGTCCCTGGAGTGATTTCCACAATTGACGAACCCAAGGGTGCATTTACGTGCCGGTCATCAACACTCGCAGTTTTGGCCGATTCTGGCCTGTTTCATGGGCTATTAATCACCGTTTTGGGTCCCTGGAGTGATTTCCACAATTGACGAACCCAAGGGTGCATTTACGTGCCGGTCATCAACACTCGCAGTTTTGGCCGATTCCGGCCTGTATCATTGGCTATTAATCACCGTTTTGGGTCCCTGGAGTGATTTCCACAATTGACGAACCCAAGGGTGCATTTACGTGCCGGTCATCAACACTCGCAGTTTTGGCCGATTCTGGCCTGTTTCATGGGCTATTAATCACCGTTTTGGGTCCCTGGAGTGATTTCCACAATTGACGAACCCAAGGGTGCATTTACGTGCCGGTCATCAACACTCGCAGTTTTGGCCGATTCTGGCCTGTATCATTGGCTATTAATCACCGTTTTGGGTCCCTGGAGTGATTTCCACAATTGACGAACCCAAGGGTGCATTTACGTGCCGGTCATCAACACTCGCAGTTTTGGCCGATTCTGGCCTGTTTCATGGGCTATTAATCACCGTTTTGGGTCCCTGGAGTGATTTCCACAATTGAGGAACCCAAGGGTGCATTTACGTTCCGGTCATCCACACTCGCAGTTTTGGAAAATTTTGGCCTGTTTCATGGGCTATTAATCACCGTTTTGGGTCCCTGGAGTGATTTCCACAATTGACGAACCCAAGGGTGCATTTACGTGCCGGTCATCAACACTCGCAGTTTTGGCCGATTCAAGCCTGTTTCATGGGCTATTAATCACCGTTTTGGGTCCCCGGAGTGATTTCCACCATTGAGGAACCCAGGGTGCATTTACGTGCCGGTCATCAACACTCGCAGTTTTGGCAGATTTTGGCCTGTTTCATGGGCTATTAATCACCGTTTTGGGTCCCTGGAGTGATTTCCACAATTGAGGAACCCAAGGGTGCATTTACGTTCCGGTCATCCACACTCGCAGTTTTGGTCGATTCTGGCCTGTTTCATGGGCTATTAATCACCGTTTTGGATCCTCGTAGTGATTTCCACCATTGACGAACCCAAGGGTGCATTTACGTGCCTGTCATCAACACTCGCAGTTTTGGCCGATTCTGGCCTGTTTCATGGGCTATTAATCACCGTTTTGGGTCCCCGGAGTGATTTCCACCATTGAGGAACCCAGGGTGCATTTACGTGCCGGTCATCAACACTCGCAGTTTTGGCAGATTTTGGCCTGTTTCATGGGCTATTAATCACCGTTTTGGGTCCCTGGAGTGATTTCCACAATTGACGAACCCCAGGGTGCAATTACGTGTCGGTCATCAACACTCGCAGTTTTGGCCGATTCTAGCCTGTTTCATGGGCTATTAATCACCGTTTTGGATCCTCGGAGTGATTTCCACCATTGACGAACCCAAGGGTGCATTTACGTGCCTGTCATCAACACTCGCAGTTTTGGAAGATTTTGGCCTGTTTCATGGGCTATTAATCACCGTTTTGGGTCCCTGGAGTGATTTCCACAATTGACGAACCCAAGGGTGCATTTACGTGCCGGTCATCAACACTCGCAGTTTTGGCCGATTCCGGCCTGTATCATTGGCTATTAATCACCGTTTTGGGTCCCTGGAGTGATTTCCACAATTGACGAACCCAAGGGTGCATTTACGTGCCGGTCATCAACACTCGCAGTTTTGGCCGATTCCGGCCTGTATCATTGGCTATTAATCACCGTTTTGGGTCCCTGGAGTGATTTCCACAATTGACGAACCCAAGGGTGCATTTACGTGCCGGTCATCAACACTCGCAGTTTTGGCCGATTCAAGCCTGTTTCATGGGCTATTAATCACCGTTTTGGGTCCCTGGAGTGATTTCCACAATTGACGAACCCAAGGGTGCATTTACGTGCCGGTCATCAACACTCGCAGTTTTGGCCGATTCTGGCCTGTTTCATGGGCTATTAATCACCGTTTTGGGTCCCCGGAGTGATTTCCACCATTGACGAACCCTAGGGTGCATTTACGTGCCGGTCATCAACACTCGCAGTTTTGGCCGATTCCGGCCTGTATCATTGGCTATTAATCACCGTTTTGGGTCCCTGGAGTGATTTCCACAATTGACGAACCCAAGGGTGCATTTACGTGCCGGTCATCAACACTCGCAGTTTTGGCCCATTCTGGCCTGTTTCGTGGGCTATTAATCACCGTTTTGGGTCCCCGGAGTGATTTCCAAAATTGACGAACCCCAGGGTGTATTTACGTCCCGGTCATCAACACTCGCAGTTTTGGCCGATTCCGGCCTGTATCATTGGCTATTAATCACCGTTTTGGGTCCCTGGAGTGATTTCCACAATTGACGAACCCAAGGGTGCATTTACGTGCCGGTCATCAACACTCGCAGTTTTGGCCGATTCTGGCCTGTTTCATGGGCTATTAATCACCGTTTTGGGTCCCTGGAGTGATTTCCACAATTGACGAACCCAAGGGTGCATTTACGTGCCGGTCATCAACACTCGCAGTTTTGGCCGATTCCGGCCTGTATCATTGGCTATTAATCACCGTTTTGGGTCCCTGGAGTGATTTCCACAATTGACGAACCCAAGGGTGCATTTACGTGCCGGTCATCAACACTCGCAGTTTTGGCCGATTCTGGCCTGTTTCATGGGCTATTAATCACCGTTTTGGGTCCCTGGAGTGATTTCCACAATTGACGAACCCAAGGGTGCATTTACGTGCCGGTCATCAACACTCGCAGTTTTGGCCGATTCTGGCCTGTATCATTGGCTATTAATCACCGTTTTGGGTCCCTGGAGTGATTTCCACCATTGACGAACCCAAGGGTGCATTTACGTGCCTGTCATCAACACTCGCAGTTTTGGCCGATTCTGGCCTGTTTCATGGGCTATTAATCACCGTTTTGGGTCCCTGGAGTGATTTCCACAATTGACGAACCCCAGGGTGCATTTACGTGCCGGTCATCAACACTCGCAGTTTTGGCCGATTCCGGCCTGTATCATTGGCTATTAATCACCGTTTTGGGTCCCTGGAGTGATTTCCACAATTGACGAACCCAAGGGTGCATTTACGTGCCGGTCATCAACACTCGCAGTTTTGGCCGATTCTGGCCTGTTTCATGGGCTATTAATCACCGTTTTGGGTCCCTGGAGTGATTTCCACAATTGACGAACCCAAGGGTGCATTTACGTGCCGGTCATCAACACTCGCAGTTTTGGCCGATTCCGGCCTGTATCATTGGCTATTAATCACCGTTTTGGGTCCCTGGAGTGATTTCCACAATTGACGAACCCAAGGGTGCATTTACGTGCCGGTCATCAACACTCGCAGTTTTGGCCGATTCTGGCCTGTTTCATGGGCTATTAATCACCGTTTTGGGTCCCCGGAGTGATTTCCACCATTGAGGAACCCAGGGTGCATTTACGTGCCGGTCATCAACACTCGCAGTTTTGGAAGATTTTGGCCTGTTTCATGGGCTATTAATCACCGTTTTGGGTCCCTGGAGTGATTTCCACAATTGACGAACCCAAGGGTGCATTTACGTGCCGGTCATCAACACTCGCAGTTTTGGAAAATTTTGGCCTGTTTCATGGGCTATTAATCACCGTTTTGGGTCCCTGGAGTGATTTCCACAATTGAGGAACCCAAGGGTGCATTTACGTTCCGGTCATCCACACTCGCAGTTTTGGTCGATTCTGGCCTGTTTCATGGGCTATTAATCACCGTTTTGGATCCTCGTAGTGATTTCCACCATTGACGAACCCAAGGGTGCATTTACGTGCCTGTCATCAACACTCGCAGTTTTGGCCGATTCTGGCCTGTTTCATGGGCTATTAATCACCGTTTTGGGTCCCCGGAGTGATTTCCACCATTGAGGAACCCAGGGTGCATTTACGTGCCGGTCATCAACACTCGCAGTTTTGGCAGATTTTGGCCTGTTTCATGGGCTATTAATCACCGTTTTGGGTCCCTGGAGTGATTTCCACAATTGACGAACCCCAGGGTGCAATTACGTGTCGGTCATCAACACTCGCAGTTTTGGCCGATTCTAGCCTGTTTCATGGGCTATTAATCACCGTTTTGGATCCTCGGAGTGATTTCCACCATTGACGAACCCAAGGGTGCATTTACGTGCCTGTCATCAACACTCGCAGTTTTGGCCGATTCTGGCCTGTTTCATGGGCTATTAATCACCGTTTTGGGTCCCTGGAGTGATTTCCACAATTGACGAACCCCAGGGTGCATTTACGTGCCGGTCATCAACACTCGCAGTTTTGGCCGATTCCGGCCTGTATCATTGGCTATTAATCACCGTTTTGGGTCCCTGGAGTGATTTCCACAATTGACGAACCCAAGGGTGCATTTACGTGCCGGTCATCAACACTCGCAGTTTTGGCCGATTCAAGCCTGTTTCATGGGCTATTAATCACCGTTTTGGGTCCCTGGAGTGATTTCCACAATTGACGAACCCAAGCGTGCATTTACGTGCCGGTCATCAACACTCGCAGTTTTGGCCGATTCTGGCCTGTTTCATGGGCTATTAATCACCGTTTTGGGTCCCCGGAGTGATTTCCACCATTGACGAACCCTAGGGTGCATTTACGTGCCGGTCATCAACACTCGCAGTTTTGGCCGATTCCGGCCTGTATCATTGGCTATTAATCACCGTTTTGGGTCCCTGGAGTGATTTCCACAATTGACGAACCCAAGGGTGCATTTACGTGCCGGTCATCAACACTCGCAGTTTTGGCCCATTCTGGCCTGTTTCGTGGGCTATTAATCACCGTTTTGGGTCCCCGGAGTGATTTCCAAAATTGACGAACCCCAGGGTGTATTTACGTCCCGGTCATCAACACTCGCAGTTTTGGCCGATTCCGGCCTGTATCATTGGCTATTAATCACCGTTTTGGGTCCCTGGAGTGATTTCCACAATTGACGAACCCAAGGGTGCATTTACGTGCCGGTCATCAACACTCGCAGTTTTGGCCGATTCTGGCCTGTTTCATGGGCTATTAATCACCGTTTTGGGTCCCTGGAGTGATTTCCACAATTGACGAACCCAAGGGTGCATTTACGTGCCGGTCATCAACACTCGCAGTTTTGGCCGATTCCGGCCTGTATCATTGGCTATTAATCACCGTTTTGGGTCCCTGGAGTGATTTCCACAATTGACGAACCCAAGGGTGCATTTACGTGCCGGTCATCAACACTCGCAGTTTTGGCCGATTCTGGCCTGTTTCATGGGCTATTAATCACCGTTTTGGGTCCCTGGAGTGATTTCCACAATTGACGAACCCAAGGGTGCATTTACGTGCCGGTCATCAACACTCGCAGTTTTGGCCGATTCTGGCCTGTATCATTGGCTATTAATCACCGTTTTGGGTCCCTGGAGTGATTTCCACCATTGACGAACCCAAGGGTGCATTTACGTGCCTGTCATCAACACTCGCAGTTTTGGCCGATTCTGGCCTGTTTCATGGGCTATTAATCACCGTTTTGGGTCCCTGGAGTGATTTCCACAATTGACGAACCCCAGGGTGCATTTACGTGCCGGTCATCAACACTCGCAGTTTTGGCCGATTCCGGCCTGTATCATTGGCTATTAATCACCGTTTTGGGTCCCTGGAGTGATTTCCACAATTGACGAACCCAAGGGTGCATTTACGTGCCGGTCATCAACACTCGCAGTTTTGGCCGATTCTGGCCTGTTTCATGGGCTATTAATCACCGTTTTGGGTCCCTGGAGTGATTTCCACAATTGACGAACCCAAGGGTGCATTTACGTGCCGGTCATCAACACTCGCAGTTTTGGCCGATTCCGGCCTGTATCATTGGCTATTAATCACCGTTTTGGGTCCCTGGAGTGATTTCCACAATTGACGAACCCAAGGGTGCATTTACGTGCCGGTCATCAACACTCGCAGTTTTGGCCGATTCTGGCCTGTTTCATGGGCTATTAATCACCGTTTTGGGTCCCCGGAGTGATTTCCACCATTGAGGAACCCAGGGTGCATTTACGTGCCGGTCATCAACACTCGCAGTTTTGGAAGATTTTGGCCTGTTTCATGGGCTATTAATCACCGTTTTGGGTCCCTGGAGTGATTTCCACAATTGACGAACCCAAGGGTGCATTTACGTGCCGGTCATCAACACTCGCAGTTTTGGAAAATTTTGGCCTGTTTCATGGGCTATTAATCACCGTTTTGGGTCCCTGGAGTGATTTCCACAATTGAGGAACCCAAGGGTGCATTTACGTTCCGGTCATCCACACTCGCAGTTTTGGTCGATTCTGGCCTGTTTCATGGGCTATTAATCACCGTTTTGGATCCTCGTAGTGATTTCCACCATTGACGAACCCAAGGGTGCATTTACGTGCCTGTCATCAACACTCGCAGTTTTGGCCGATTCTGGCCTGTTTCATGGGCTATTAATCACCGTTTTGGGTCCCCGGAGTGATTTCCACCATTGAGGAACCCAGGGTGCATTTACGTGCCGGTCATCAACACTCGCAGTTTTGGCAGATTTTGGCCTGTTTCATGGGCTATTAATCACCGTTTTGGGTCCCTGGAGTGATTTCCACAATTGACGAACCCCAGGGTGCAATTACGTGTCGGTCATCAACACTCGCAGTTTTGGCCGATTCTAGCCTGTTTCATGGGCTATTAATCACCGTTTTGGATCCTCGGAGTGATTTCCACCATTGACGAACCCAAGGGTGCATTTACGTGCCTGTCATCAACACTCGCAGTTTTGGCCGATTCTGGCCTGTTTCATGGGCTATTAATCACCGTTTTGGGTCCCTGGAGTGATTTCCACAATTGACGAACCCCAGGGTGCATTTACGTGCCGGTCATCAACACTCGCAGTTTTGGCCGATTCCGGCCTGTATCATTGGCTATTAATCACCGTTTTGGGTCCCTGGAGTGATTTCCACAATTGACGAACCCAAGGGTGCATTTACGTGCCGGTCATCAACACTCGCAGTTTTGGCCGATTCAAGCCTGTTTCATGGGCTATTAATCACCGTTTTGGGTCCCTGGAGTGATTTCCACAATTGACGAACCCAAGCGTGCATTTACGTGCCGGTCATCAACACTCGCAGTTTTGGCCGATTCTGGCCTGTTTCATGGGCTATTAATCACCGTTTTGGGTCCCCGGAGTGATTTCCACCATTGACGAACCCTAGGGTGCATTTACGTGCCGGTCATCAACACTCGCAGTTTTGGCCGATTCCGGCCTGTATCATTGGCTATTAATCACCGTTTTGGGTCCCTGGAGTGATTTCCACAATTGACGAACCCAAGGGTGCATTTACGTGCCGGTCATCAACACTCGCAGTTTTGGCCCATTCTGGCCTGTTTCGTGGGCTATTAATCACCGTTTTGGGTCCCCGGAGTGATTTCCAAAATTGACGAACCCCAGGGTGTATTTACTTCCCGGTCATCAACACTCGCAGTTTTGGCCGATTCCGGCCTGTATCATTGGCTATTAATCACCGTTTTGGGTCCCTGGAGTGATTTCCACAATTGACGAACCCAAGGGTGCATTTACGTGCCGGTCATCAACACTCGCAGTTTTGGCCGATTCTGGCCTGTTTCATGGGCTATTAATCACCGTTTTGGGTCCCTGGAGTGATTTCCACAATTGACGAACCCAAGGGTGCATTTACGTGCCGGTCATCAACACTCGCAGTTTTGGCCGATTCCGGCCTGTATCATTGGCTATTAATCACCGTTTTGGGTCCCTGGAGTGATTTCCACAATTGACGAACCCAAGGGTGCATTTACGTGCCGGTCATCAACACTCGCAGTTTTGGCCGATTCTGGCCTGTTTCATGGGCTATTAATCACCGTTTTGGGTCCCTGGAGTGATTTCCACAATTGACGAACCCAAGGGTGCATTTACGTGCCGGTCATCAACACTCGCAGTTTTGGCCGATTCTGGCCTGTATCATTGGCTATTAATCACCGTTTTGGGTCCCTGGAGTGATTTCCACCATTGACGAACCCAAGGGTGCATTTACGTGCCTGTCATCAACACTCGCAGTTTTGGCCGATTCTGGCCTGTTTCATGGGCTATTAATCACCGTTTTGGGTCCCTGGAGTGATTTCCACAATTGACGAACCCCAGGGTGCATTTACGTGCCGGTCATCAACACTCGCAGTTTTGGCCGATTCCGGCCTGTATCATTGGCTATTAATCACCGTTTTGGGTCCCTGGAGTGATTTCCACAATTGACGAACCCAAGGGTGCATTTACGTGCCGGTCATCAACACTCGCAGTTTTGGCCGATTCTGGCCTGTTTCATGGGCTATTAATCACCGTTTTGGGTCCCTGGAGTGATTTCCACAATTGACGAACCCAAGGGTGCATTTACGTGCCGGTCATCAACACTCGCAGTTTTGGCCGATTCCGGCCTGTATCATTGGCTATTAATCACCGTTTTGGGTCCCTGGAGTGATTTCCACAATTGACGAACCCAAGGGTGCATTTACGTGCCGGTCATCAACACTCGCAGTTTTGGCCGATTCTGGCCTGTTTCATGGGCTATTAATCACCGTTTTGGGTCCCCGGAGTGATTTCCACCATTGAGGAACCCAGGGTGCATTTACGTGCCGGTCATCAACACTCGCAGTTTTGGAAGATTTTGGCCTGTTTCATGGGCTATTAATCACCGTTTTGGGTCCCTGGAGTGATTTCCACAATTGACGAACCCAAGGGTGCATTTACGTGCCGGTCATCAACACTCGCAGTTTTGGAAAATTTTGGCCTGTTTCATGGGCTATTAATCACCGTTTTGGGTCCCTGGAGTGATTTCCACAATTGAGGAACCCAAGGGTGCATTTACGTTCCGGTCATCCACACTCGCAGTTTTGGTCGATTCTGGCCTGTTTCATGGGCTATTAATCACCGTTTTGGATCCTCGTAGTGATTTCCACCATTGACGAACCCAAGGGTGCATTTACGTGCCTGTCATCAACACTCGCAGTTTTGGCCGATTCTGGCCTGTTTCATGGGCTATTAATCACCGTTTTGGGTCCCCGGAGTGATTTCCACCATTGAGGAACCCAGGGTGCATTTACGTGCCGGTCATCAACACTCGCAGTTTTGGCAGATTTTGGCCTGTTTCATGGGCTATTAATCACCGTTTTGGGTCCCTGGAGTGATTTCCACAATTGACGAACCCCAGGGTGCAATTACGTGTCGGTCATCAACACTCGCAGTTTTGGCCGATTCTAGCCTGTTTCATGGGCTATTAATCACCGTTTTGGATCCTCGGAGTGATTTCCACCATTGACGAACCCAAGGGTGCATTTACGTGCCTGTCATCAACACTCGCAGTTTTGGCCGATTCTGGCCTGTTTCATGGGCTATTAATCACCGTTTTGGGTCCCTGGAGTGATTTCCACAATTGACGAACCCCAGGGTGCATTTACGTGCCGGTCATCAACACTCGCAGTTTTGGCCGATTCCGGCCTGTATCATTGGCTATTAATCACCGTTTTGGGTCCCTGGAGTGATTTCCACAATTGACGAACCCAAGGGTGCATTTACGTGCCGGTCATCAACACTCGCAGTTTTGGCCGATTCAAGCCTGTTTCATGGGCTATTAATCACCGTTTTGGGTCCCTGGAGTGATTTCCACAATTGACGAACCCAAGCGTGCATTTACGTGCCGGTCATCAACACTCGCAGTTTTGGCCGATTCTGGCCTGTTTCATGGGCTATTAATCACCGTTTTGGGTCCCCGGAGTGATTTCCACCATTGACGAACCCTAGGGTGCATTTACGTGCCGGTCATCAACACTCGCAGTTTTGGCCGATTCCGGCCTGTATCATTGGCTATTAATCACCGTTTTGGGTCCCTGGAGTGATTTCCACAATTGACGAACCCAAGGGTGCATTTACGTGCCGGTCATCAACACTCGCAGTTTTGGCCCATTCTGGCCTGTTTCGTGGGCTATTAATCACCGTTTTGGGTCCCCGGAGTGATTTCCAAAATTGACGAACCCCAGGGTGTATTTACTTCCCGGTCATCAACACTCGCAGTTTTGGCCGATTCCGGCCTGTATCATTGGCTATTAATCACCGTTTTGGGTCCCTGGAGTGATTTCCACAATTGACGAACCCAAGGGTGCATTTACGTGCCGGTCATCAACACTCGCAGTTTTGGCCGATTCTGGCCTGTTTCATGGGCTATTAATCACCGTTTTGGGTCCCTGGAGTGATTTCCACAATTGACGAACCCAAGGGTGCATTTACGTGCCGGTCATCAACACTCGCAGTTTTGGCCGATTCCGGCCTGTATCATTGGCTATTAATCACCGTTTTGGGTCCCTGGAGTGATTTCCACAATTGACGAACCCAAGGGTGCATTTACGTGCCGGTCATCAACACTCGCAGTTTTGGCCGATTCTGGCCTGTTTCATGGGCTATTAATCACCGTTTTGGGTCCCTGGAGTGATTTCCACAATTGACGAACCCAAGGGTGCATTTACGTGCCGGTCATCAACACTCGCAGTTTTGGCCGATTCTGGCCTGTATCATTGGCTATTAATCACCGTTTTGGGTCCCTGGAGTGATTTCCACAATTGACGAACCCAAGGGTGCATTTACGTGCCGGTCATCAACACTCGCAGTTTTGGCCGATTCTGGCCTGTTTCATGGGCTATTAATCACCGTTTTGGGTCCCCGGAGTGATTTCCACCATTGAGGAACCCAGGGTGCATTTACGTGCCGGTCATCAACACTCGCAGTTTTGGAAGATTTCGGCCTGTTTCATGGGCTATTAATCACCGTTTTGGGTCCCTGGAGTGATTTCCACAATTGACGAACCCAAGGGTGCATTTACGTGCCGGTCATCAACACTCGCAGTTTTGGAAAATTTTGGCCTGTTTCATGGGCTATTAATCACCGTTTTGGGTCCCTGGAGTGATTTCCACAATTGAGGAACCCAAGGGTGCATTTACGTTCCGGTCATCCACACTCGCAGTTTTGGTCGATTCTGGCCTGTTTCATGGGCTATTAATCACCGTTTTGGATCCTCGTAGTGATTTCCACCATTGACGAACCCAAGGGTGCATTTACGTGCCTGTCATCAACACTCGCAGTTTTGGCCGATTCTGGCCTGTTTCATGGGCTATTAATCACCGTTTTGGGTCCCCGGAGTGATTTCCACCATTGAGGAACCCAGGGTGCATTTACGTGCCGGTCATCAACACTCGCAGTTTTGGCAGATTTTGGCCTGTTTCATGGGCTATTAATCACCGTTTTGGGTCCCTGGAGTGATTTCCACAATTGACGAACCCCAGGGTGCAATTACGTGTCGGTCATCAACACTCGCAGTTTTGGCCGATTCTAGCCTGTTTCATGGGCTATTAATCACCGTTTTGGATCCTCGGAGTGATTTCCACCATTGACGAACCCAAGGGTGCATTTACGTGCCTGTCATCAACACTCGCAGTTTTGGAAGATTTTGGCCTGTTTCATGGGCTATTAATCACCGTTTTGGGTCCCTGGAGTGATTTCCACAATTGACGAACCCAAGGGTGCATTTACGTGCCGGTCATCAACACTCGCAGTTTTGGAAAATTTTGGCCTGTTTCATGGGCTATTAATCACCGTTTTGGGTCCCTGGAGTGATTTCCACAATTGAGGAACCCAAGGGTGCATTTACGTTCCGGTCATCCACACTCGCAGTTTTGGTCGATTCTGGCCTGTTTCATGGGCTATTAATCACCGTTTTGGATCCTCGTAGTGATTTCCACCATTGACGAACCCAAGGGTGCATTTACGTGCCTGTCATCAACACTCGCAGTTTTGGCCGATTCTGGCCTGTTTCATGGGCTATTAATCACCGTTTTGGGTCCCCGGAGTGATTTCCACCATTGAGGAACCCAGGGTGCATTTACGTGCCGGTCATCAACACTCGCAGTTTTGGCAGATTTTGGCCTGTTTCATGGGCTATTAATCACCGTTTTGGATCCTCGTAGTGATTTCCACCATTGACGAACCCAAGGGTGCATTTACGTGCCTGTCATCAACACTCGCAGTTTTGGCCGATTCTGGCCTGTTTCATGGGCTATTAATCACCGTTTTGGGTCCCCGGAGTGATTTCCACCATTGAGGAACCCAGGGTGCATTTACGTGCCGGTCATCAACACTCGCAGTTTTGGCAGATTTTGGCCTGTTTCATGGGCTATTAATCACCGTTTTGGGTCCCTGGAGTGATTTCCACAATTGACGAACCCCAGGGTGCAATTACGTGTCGGTCATCAACACTCGCAGTTTTGGCCGATTCTAGCCTGTTTCATGGGCTATTAATCACCGTTTTGGATCCTCGGAGTGATTTCCACCATTGACGAACCCAAGGGTGCATTTACGTGCCTGTCATCAACACTCGCAGTTTTGGAAGATTTTGGCCTGTTTCATGGGCTATTAATCACCGTTTTGGGTCCCTGGAGTGATTTCCACAATTGACGAACCCAAGGGTGCATTTACGTGCCGGTCATCAACACTCGCAGTTTTGGAAAATTTTGGCCTGTTTCATGGGCTATTAATCACCGTTTTGGGTCCCTGGAGTGATTTCCACAATTGAGGAACCCAAGGGTGCATTTACGTTCCGGTCATCCACACTCGCAGTTTTGGTCGATTCTGGCCTGTTTCATGGGCTATTAATCACCGTTTTGGATCCTCGTAGTGATTTCCACCATTGACGAACCCAAGGGTGCATTTACGTGCCTGTCATCAACACTCGCAGTTTTGGCCGATTCTGGCCTGTTTCATGGGCTATTAATCACCGTTTTGGGTCCCCGGAGTGATTTCCACCATTGAGGAACCCAGGGTGCATTTACGTGCCGGTCATCAACACTCGCAGTTTTGGCAGATTTTGGCCTGTTTCATGGGCTATTAATCACCGTTTTGGGTCCCTGGAGTGATTTCCACAATTGACGAACCCCAGGGTGCAATTACGTGTCGGTCATCAACACTCGCAGTTTTGGCCGATTCTAGCCTGTTTCATGGGCTATTAATCACCGTTTTGGGTCCCTGGAGTGATTTCCACAATTGACGAACCCCAGGGTGCATTTACGTGCCGGTCATCAACACTCGCAGTTTTGGCCCATTCTGGCCTGTTTCGTGGGCTATTAATCACCGTTTTGGGTCCCCGGAGTGATTTCCAAAATTGACGAACCCCAGGGTGTATTTACTTCCCGGTCATCAACACTCGCAGTTTTGGCCGATTCCGGCCTGTATCATTGGCTATTAATCACCGTTTTGGGTCCCTGGAGTGATTTCCACAATTGACGAACCCAAGGGTGCATTTACGTGCCGGTCATCAACACTCGCAGTTTTGGCCCATTCTGGCCTGTTTCGTGGGCTATTAATCACCGTTTTGGGTCCCCGGAGTGATTTCCAAAATTGACGAACCCCAGGGTGTATTTACTTCCCGGTCATCAACACTCGCAGTTTTGGCCGATTCCGGCCTGTATCATTGGCTATTAATCACCGTTTTGGGTCCCTGGAGTGATTTCCACAATTGACGAACCCAAGGGTGCATTTACGTGCCGGTCATCAACACTCGCAGTTTTGGCCGATTCTGGCCTGTTTCATGGGCTATTAATCACCGTTTTGGGTCCCTGGAGTGATTTCCACAATTGACGAACCCAAGGGTGCATTTACGTGCCGGTCATCAACACTCGCAGTTTTGGCCGATTCCGGCCTGTATCATTGGCTATTAATCACCGTTTTGGGTCCCTGGAGTGATTTCCACAATTGACGAACCCAAGGGTGCATTTACGTGCCGGTCATCAACACTCGCAGTTTTGGCCGATTCTGGCCTGTTTCATGGGCTATTAATCACCGTTTTGGGTCCCTGGAGTGATTTCCACAATTGACGAACCCAAGGGTGCATTTACGTGCCGGTCATCAACACTCGCAGTTTTGGCCGATTCTGGCCTGTATCATTGGCTATTAATCACCGTTTTGGGTCCCTGGAGTGATTTCCACAATTGACGAACCCAAGGGTGCATTTACGTGCCGGTCATCAACACTCGCAGTTTTGGCCGATTCTGGCCTGTTTCATGGGCTATTAATCACCGTTTTGGGTCCCCGGAGTGATTTCCACCATTGAGGAACCCAGGGTGCATTTACGTGCCGGTCATCAACACTCGCAGTTTTGGAAGATTTCGGCCTGTTTCATGGGCTATTAATCACCGTTTTGGGTCCCTGGAGTGATTTCCACAATTGACGAACCCAAGGGTGCATTTACGTGCCGGTCATCAACACTCGCAGTTTTGGAAAATTTTGGCCTGTTTCATGGGCTATTAATCACCGTTTTGGGTCCCTGGAGTGATTTCCACAATTGAGGAACCCAAGGGTGCATTTACGTTCCGGTCATCCACACTCGCAGTTTTGGTCGATTCTGGCCTGTTTCATGGGCTATTAATCACCGTTTTGGATCCTCGTAGTGATTTCCACCATTGACGAACCCAAGGGTGCATTTACGTGCCTGTCATCAACACTCGCAGTTTTGGCCGATTCTGGCCTGTTTCATGGGCTATTAATCACCGTTTTGGGTCCCCGGAGTGATTTCCACCATTGAGGAACCCAGGGTGCATTTACGTGCCGGTCATCAACACTCGCAGTTTTGGCAGATTTTGGCCTGTTTCATGGGCTATTAATCACCGTTTTGGGTCCCTGGAGTGATTTCCACAATTGACGAACCCCAGGGTGCAATTACGTGTCGGTCATCAACACTCGCAGTTTTGGCCGATTCTAGCCTGTTTCATGGGCTATTAATCACCGTTTTGGATCCTCGGAGTGATTTCCACCATTGACGAACCCAAGGGTGCATTTACGTGCCTGTCATCAACACTCGCAGTTTTGGAAGATTTTGGCCTGTTTCATGGGCTATTAATCACCGTTTTGGGTCCCTGGAGTGATTTCCACAATTGACGAACCCAAGGGTGCATTTACGTGCCGGTCATCAACACTCGCAGTTTTGGAAAATTTTGGCCTGTTTCATGGGCTATTAATCACCGTTTTGGGTCCCTGGAGTGATTTCCACAATTGAGGAACCCAAGGGTGCATTTACGTTCCGGTCATCCACACTCGCAGTTTTGGTCGATTCTGGCCTGTTTCATGGGCTATTAATCACCGTTTTGGATCCTCGTAGTGATTTCCACCATTGACGAACCCAAGGGTGCATTTACGTGCCTGTCATCAACACTCGCAGTTTTGGCCGATTCTGGCCTGTTTCATGGGCTATTAATCACCGTTTTGGGTCCCCGGAGTGATTTCCACCATTGAGGAACCCAGGGTGCATTTACGTGCCGGTCATCAACACTCGCAGTTTTGGCAGATTTTGGCCTGTTTCATGGGCTATTAATCACCGTTTTGGATCCTCGTAGTGATTTCCACCATTGACGAACCCAAGGGTGCATTTACGTGCCTGTCATCAACACTCGCAGTTTTGGCCGATTCTGGCCTGTTTCATGGGCTATTAATCACCGTTTTGGGTCCCCGGAGTGATTTCCACCATTGAGGAACCCAGGGTGCATTTACGTGCCGGTCATCAACACTCGCAGTTTTGGCAGATTTTGGCCTGTTTCATGGGCTATTAATCACCGTTTTGGGTCCCTGGAGTGATTTCCACAATTGACGAACCCCAGGGTGCAATTACGTGTCGGTCATCAACACTCGCAGTTTTGGCCGATTCTAGCCTGTTTCATGGGCTATTAATCACCGTTTTGGATCCTCGGAGTGATTTCCACCATTGACGAACCCAAGGGTGCATTTACGTGCCTGTCATCAACACTCGCAGTTTTGGAAGATTTTGGCCTGTTTCATGGGCTATTAATCACCGTTTTGGGTCCCTGGAGTGATTTCCACAATTGACGAACCCAAGGGTGCATTTACGTGCCGGTCATCAACACTCGCAGTTTTGGAAAATTTTGGCCTGTTTCATGGGCTATTAATCACCGTTTTGGGTCCCTGGAGTGATTTCCACAATTGAGGAACCCAAGGGTGCATTTACGTTCCGGTCATCCACACTCGCAGTTTTGGTCGATTCTGGCCTGTTTCATGGGCTATTAATCACCGTTTTGGATCCTCGTAGTGATTTCCACCATTGACGAACCCAAGGGTGCATTTACGTGCCTGTCATCAACACTCGCAGTTTTGGCCGATTCTGGCCTGTTTCATGGGCTATTAATCACCGTTTTGGGTCCCCGGAGTGATTTCCACCATTGAGGAACCCAGGGTGCATTTACGTGCCGGTCATCAACACTCGCAGTTTTGGCAGATTTTGGCCTGTTTCATGGGCTATTAATCACCGTTTTGGGTCCCTGGAGTGATTTCCACAATTGACGAACCCCAGGGTGCAATTACGTGTCGGTCATCAACACTCGCAGTTTTGGCCGATTCTAGCCTGTTTCATGGGCTATTAATCACCGTTTTGGGTCCCTGGAGTGATTTCCACAATTGACGAACCCCAGGGTGCATTTACGTGCCGGTCATCAACACTCGCAGTTTTGGCCGATTCTGGCCTGTATCATTGGCTATTAATCACCGTTTTGGGTCCCTGGAGTGATTTCCACAATTGACGAACCCAAGGGTGCATTTACGTGCCGGTCATCAACACTCGCAGTTTTGGCCGATTCAAGCCTGTTTCATGGGCTATTAATCACCGTTTTGGGTCCCTGGAGTGATTTCCACAATTGACGAACCCAAGGGTGCATTTACGTGCCGGTCATCAACACTCGCAGTTTTGGCCGATTCTGGCCTGTTTCATGGGCTATTAATCACCGTTTTGGGTCCCCGGAGTGATTTCCACCATTGACGAACCCTAGGGTGCATTTACGTGCCGGCCATCAACACTCGCAGTTTTGGAAAATTTTGGCCTGTTTCATGGGCTATTAATCACCGTTTTGGTTCCCCGGAGTGATTTCCAAAATTGACGAACCCAGGGTGCATTTACGTCCCGGTCATCAACACTCGCAGTTTTGGCCGATTCCGGCCTGTATCATTGGCTATTAATCACCGTTTTGGGTCCCTGGAGTGATTTCCACAATTGACGAACCCAAGGGTGCATTTACGTGCCGGTCATCAACACTCGCAGTTTTGGCCGATTCTGGCCTGTTTCATGGGCTATTAATCACCGTTTTGGGTCCCCGGAGTGATTTCCACCATTGAGGAACCCAGGGTGCATTTACGTGCCGGTCATCAACACTCGCAGTTTTGGCAGATTTTGGCCTGTTTCATGGGCTATTAATCACCGTTTTGGGTCCCTGGAGTGATTTCCACAATTGACGAACCCCAGGGTGCAATTACGTGTCGGTCATCAACACTCGCAGTTTTGGCCGATTCTGGCCTGTTTCATGGGCTATTAATCACCGTTTTGGGTCCCTGGAGTGATTTCCACAATTGACGAACCCAAGGGTGCATTTACGTGCCGGTCATCAACACTCGCAGTTTTGGCCGATTCCGGCCTGTATCATTGGCTATTAATCACCGTTTTGGGTCCCTGGAGTGATTTCCACAATTGACGAACCCAAGGGTGCATTTACGTGCCGGTCATCAACACTCGCAGTTTTGGCCGATTCAAGCCTGTTTCATGGGCTATTAATCACCGTTTTGGGTCCCTGGAGTGATTTCCACAATTGACGAACCCAAGGGTGCATTTACGTGCCGGTCATCAACACTCGCAGTTTTGGCCGATTCTGGCCTGTTTCATGGGCTATTAATCACCGTTTTGGGTCCCCGGAGTGATTTCCACCATTGACGAACCCTAGGGTGCATTTACGTGCCGGTCATCAACACTCGCAGTTTTGGAAAATTTTGGCCTGTTTCATGGGCTATTAATCACCGTTTTGGTTCCCCGGAGTGATTTCCAAAATTGACGAACCCAGGGTGCATTTACGTCCCGGTCATCAACACTCGCAGTTTTGGCCGATTCCGGCCTGTATCATTGGCTATTAATCACCGTTTTGGGTCCCTGGAGTGATTTCCACAATTGACGAACCCAAGGGTGCATTTACGTGCCGGTCATCAACACTCGCAGTTTTGGCCGATTCTGGCCTGTTTCATGGGCTATTAATCACCGTTTTGGGTCCCCGGAGTGATTTCCACCATTGAGGAACCCAGGGTGCATTTACGTGCCGGTCATCAACACTCGCAGTTTTGGCAGATTTTGGCCTGTTTCATGGGCTATTAATCACCGTTTTGGGTCCCTGGAGTGATTTCCACAATTGACGAACCCCAGGGTGCAATTACGTGTCGGTCATCAACACTCGCAGTTTTGGCCGATTCTAGCCTGTTTCATGGGCTATTAATCACCGTTTTGGATCCTCGGAGTGATTTCCACCATTGACGAACCCAAGGGTGCATTTACGTGCCTGTCATCAACACTCGCAGTTTTGGCCGATTCTGGCCTGTTTCATGGGCTATTAATCACCGTTTTGGGTCCCTGGAGTGATTTCCACAATTGACGAACCCCAGGGTGCATTTACGTGCCGGTCATCAACACTCGCAGTTTTGGCCGATTCCGGCCTGTATCATTGGCTATTAATCACCGTTTTGGGTCCCTGGAGTGATTTCCACAATTGACGAACCCAAGGGTGCATTTACGTGCCGGTCATCAACACTCGCAGTTTTGGCCCATTCTGGCCTGTTTCGTGGGCTATTAATCACCGTTTTGGGTCCCCGGAGTGATTTCCACAATTGACGAACCCCAGGGTGCATTTACGTCCCGGTCATCAACACTCGCAGTTTTGGCCGATTCCGGCCTGTATCATTGGCTATTAATCACCGTTTTGGGTCCCTGGAGTGATTTCCACAATTGACGAACCCAAGGGTGCATTTACGTGCCGGTCATCAACACTCGCAGTTTTGGCCGATTCCGGCCTGTATCATTGGCTATTAATCACCGTTTTGGGTCCCTGGAGTGATTTCCACAATTGACGAACCCAAGGGTGCATTTACGTGCCGGTCATCAACACTCGCAGTTTTGGCCGATTCAAGCCTGTTTCATGGGCTATTAATCACCGTTTTGGGTCCCTGGAGTGATTTCCACAATTGACGAACCCAAGGGTGCATTTACGTGCCGGTCATCAACACTCGCAGTTTTGGCCGATTCTGGCCTGTTTCATGGGCTATTAATCACCGTTTTGGGTCCCCGGAGTGATTTCCACCATTGAGGAACCCAGGGTGCATTTACGTGCCGGTCATCAACACTCGCAGTTTTGGCAGATTTTGGCCTGTTTCATGGGCTATTAATCACCGTTTTGGGTCCCTGGAGTGATTTCCACAATTGACGAACCCCAGGGTGCAATTACGTGTCGGTCATCAACACTCGCAGTTTTGGCCGATTCTGGCCTGTTTCATGGGCTATTAATCACCGTTTTGGGTCCCTGGAGTGATTTCCACAATTGACGAACCCAAGGGTGCATTTACGTGCCGGTCATCAACACTCGCAGTTTTGGCCGATTCCGGCCTGTATCATTGGCTATTAATCACCGTTTTGGGTCCCTGGAGTGATTTCCACAATTGACGAACCCAAGGGTGCATTTACGTGCCGGTCATCAACACTCGCAGTTTTGGCCGATTCAAGCCTGTTTCATGGGCTATTAATCACCGTTTTGGGTCCCTGGAGTGATTTCCACAATTGACGAACCCAAGGGTGCATTTACGTGCCGGTCATCAACACTCGCAGTTTTGGCCGATTCTGGCCTGTTTCATGGGCTATTAATCACCGTTTTGGGTCCCCGGAGTGATTTCCACCATTGACGAACCCTAGGGTGCATTTACGTGCCGGTCATCAACACTCGCAGTTTTGGAAAATTTTGGCCTGTTTCATGGGCTATTAATCACCGTTTTGGTTCCCCGGAGTGATTTCCAAAATTGACGAACCCAGGGTGCATTTACGTCCCGGTCATCAACACTCGCAGTTTTGGCCGATTCCGGCCTGTATCATTGGCTATTAATCACCGTTTTGGGTCCCTGGAGTGATTTCCACAATTGACGAACCCAAGGGTGCATTTACGTGCCGGTCATCAACACTCGCAGTTTTGGCCGATTCTGGCCTGTTTCATGGGCTATTAATCACCGTTTTGGGTCCCCGGAGTGATTTCCACCATTGAGGAACCCAGGGTGCATTTACGTGCCGGTCATCAACACTCGCAGTTTTGGCAGATTTTGGCCTGTTTCATGGGCTATTAATCACCGTTTTGGGTCCCTGGAGTGATTTCCACAATTGACGAACCCCAGGGTGCAATTACGTGTCGGTCATCAACACTCGCAGTTTTGGCCGATTCTAGCCTGTTTCATGGGCTATTAATCACCGTTTTGGATCCTCGGAGTGATTTCCACCATTGACGAACCCAAGGGTGCATTTACGTGCCTGTCATCAACACTCGCAGTTTTGGCCGATTCTGGCCTGTTTCATGGGCTATTAATCACCGTTTTGGGTCCCTGGAGTGATTTCCACAATTGACGAACCCCAGGGTGCATTTACGTGCCGGTCATCAACACTCGCAGTTTTGGCCGATTCCGGCCTGTATCATTGGCTATTAATCACCGTTTTGGGTCCCTGGAGTGATTTCCACAATTGACGAACCCAAGGGTGCATTTACGTGCCGGTCATCAACACTCGCAGTTTTGGCCGATTCAAGCCTGTTTCATGGGCTATTAATCACCGTTTTGGGTCCCTGGAGTGATTTCCACAATTGACGAACCCAAGGGTGCATTTACGTGCCGGTCATCAACACTCGCAGTTTTGGCCGATTCTGGCCTGTTTCATGGGCTATTAATCACCGTTTTGGGTCCCCGGAGTGATTTCCACCATTGACGAACCCTAGGGTGCATTTACGTGCCGGTCATCAACACTCGCAGTTTTGGCCGATTCCGGCCTGTATCATTGGCTATTAATCACCGTTTTGGGTCCCTGGAGTGATTTCCACAATTGACGAACCCAAGGGTGCATTTACGTGCCGGTCATCAACACTCGCAGTTTTGGCCGATTCTGGCCTGTTTCATGGGCTATTAATCACCGTTTTGGGTCCCCGGAGTGATTTCCACCATTGAGGAACCCAGGGTGCATTTACGTGCCGGTCATCAACACTCGCAGTTTTGGCAGATTTTGGCCTGTTTCATGGGCTATTAATCACCGTTTTGGGTCCCTGGAGTGATTTCCACAATTGACGAACCCCAGGGTGCAATTACGTGTCGGTCATCAACACTCGCAGTTTTGGCCGATTCTAGCCTGTTTCATGGGCTATTAATCACCGTTTTGGATCCTCGGAGTGATTTCCACCATTGACGAACCCAAGGGTGCATTTACGTGCCTGTCATCAACACTCGCAGTTTTGGCCGATTCTGGCCTGTTTCATGGGCTATTAATCACCGTTTTGGGTCCCTGGAGTGATTTCCACAATTGACGAACCCCAGGGTGCATTTACGTGCCGGTCATCAACACTCGCAGTTTTGGCCGATTCCGGCCTGTATCATTGGCTATTAATCACCGTTTTGGGTCCCTGGAGTGATTTCCACAATTGACGAACCCAAGGGTGCATTTACGTGCCGGTCATCAACACTCGCAGTTTTGGCCCATTCTGGCCTGTTTCGTGGGCTATTAATCACCGTTTTGGGTCCCCGGAGTGATTTCCACAATTGACGAACCCCAGGGTGCATTTACGTCCCGGTCATCAACACTCGCAGTTTTGGCCGATTCCGGCCTGTATCATTGGCTATTAATCACCGTTTTGGGTCCCTGGAGTGATTTCCACAATTGACGAACCCAAGGGTGCATTTACGTGCCGGTCATCAACACTCGCAGTTTTGGAAAATTTTGGCCTGTTTCATGGGCTATTAATCACCGTTTTGGTTCCCCGGAGTGATTTCCAAAATTGACGAACCCAGGGTGCATTTACGTCCCGGTCATCAACACTCGCAGTTTTGGCCGATTCCGGCCTGTATCATTGGCTATTAATCACCGTTTTGGGTCCCTGGAGTGATTTCCACAATTGACGAACCCAAGGGTGCATTTACGTGCCGGTCATCAACACTCGCAGTTTTGGCCGATTCTGGCCTGTTTCATGGGCTATTAATCACCGTTTTGGGTCCCCGGAGTGATTTCCACCATTGAGGAACCCAGGGTGCATTTACGTGCCGGTCATCAACACTCGCAGTTTTGGCAGATTTTGGCCTGTTTCATGGGCTATTAATCACCGTTTTGGGTCCCTGGAGTGATTTCCACAATTGACGAACCCCAGGGTGCAATTACGTGTCGGTCATCAACACTCGCAGTTTTGGCCGATTCTGGCCTGTTTCATGGGCTATTAATCACCGTTTTGGGTCCCTGGAGTGATTTCCACAATTGACGAACCCAAGGGTGCATTTACGTGCCGGTCATCAACACTCGCAGTTTTGGCCGATTCCGGCCTGTATCATTGGCTATTAATCACCGTTTTGGGTCCCTGGAGTGATTTCCACAATTGACGAACCCAAGGGTGCATTTACGTGCCGGTCATCAACACTCGCAGTTTTGGCCGATTCAAGCCTGTTTCATGGGCTATTAATCACCGTTTTGGGTCCCTGGAGTGATTTCCACAATTGACGAACCCAAGGGTGCATTTACGTGCCGGTCATCAACACTCGCAGTTTTGGCCGATTCTGGCCTGTTTCATGGGCTATTAATCACCGTTTTGGGTCCCCGGAGTGATTTCCACCATTGACGAACCCTAGGGTGCATTTACGTGCCGGTCATCAACACTCGCAGTTTTGGAAAATTTTGGCCTGTTTCATGGGCTATTAATCACCGTTTTGGTTCCCCGGAGTGATTTCCAAAATTGACGAACCCAGGGTGCATTTACGTCCCGGTCATCAACACTCGCAGTTTTGGCCGATTCCGGCCTGTATCATTGGCTATTAATCACCGTTTTGGGTCCCTGGAGTGATTTCCACAATTGACGAACCCAAGGGTGCATTTACGTGCCGGTCATCAACACTCGCAGTTTTGGCCGATTCTGGCCTGTTTCATGGGCTATTAATCACCGTTTTGGGTCCCCGGAGTGATTTCCACCATTGAGGAACCCAGGGTGCATTTACGTGCCGGTCATCAACACTCGCAGTTTTGGCAGATTTTGGCCTGTTTCATGGGCTATTAATCACCGTTTTGGGTCCCTGGAGTGATTTCCACAATTGACGAACCCCAGGGTGCAATTACGTGTCGGTCATCAACACTCGCAGTTTTGGCCGATTCTAGCCTGTTTCATGGGCTATTAATCACCGTTTTGGATCCTCGGAGTGATTTCCACCATTGACGAACCCAAGGGTGCATTTACGTGCCTGTCATCAACACTCGCAGTTTTGGCCGATTCTGGCCTGTTTCATGGGCTATTAATCACCGTTTTGGGTCCCTGGAGTGATTTCCACAATTGACGAACCCCAGGGTGCATTTACGTGCCGGTCATCAACACTCGCAGTTTTGGCCGATTCCGGCCTGTATCATTGGCTATTAATCACCGTTTTGGGTCCCTGGAGTGATTTCCACAATTGACGAACCCAAGGGTGCATTTACGTGCCGGTCATCAACACTCGCAGTTTTGGCCCATTCTGGCCTGTTTCGTGGGCTATTAATCACCGTTTTGGGTCCCCGGAGTGATTTCCACAATTGACGAACCCCAGGGTGCATTTACGTCCCGGTCATCAACACTCGCAGTTTTGGCCGATTCCGGCCTGTATCATTGGCTATTAATCACCGTTTTGGGTCCCTGGAGTGATTTCCACAATTGACGAACCCAAGGGTGCATTTACGTGCCGGTCATCAACACTCGCAGTTTTGGCCGATTCCGGCCTGTATCATTGGCTATTAATCACCGTTTTGGGTCCCTGGAGTGATTTCCACAATTGACGAACCCAAGGGTGCATTTACGTGCCGGTCATCAACACTCGCAGTTTTGGCCGATTCAAGCCTGTTTCATGGGCTATTAATCACCGTTTTGGGTCCCTGGAGTGATTTCCACAATTGACGAACCCAAGGGTGCATTTACGTGCCGGTCATCAACACTCGCAGTTTTGGCCGATTCTGGCCTGTTTCATGGGCTATTAATCACCGTTTTGGGTCCCCGGAGTGATTTCCACCATTGAGGAACCCAGGGTGCATTTACGTGCCGGTCATCAACACTCGCAGTTTTGGCAGATTTTGGCCTGTTTCATGGGCTATTAATCACCGTTTTGGGTCCCTGGAGTGATTTCCACAATTGACGAACCCCAGGGTGCAATTACGTGTCGGTCATCAACACTCGCAGTTTTGGCCGATTCTGGCCTGTTTCATGGGCTATTAATCACCGTTTTGGGTCCCTGGAGTGATTTCCACAATTGACGAACCCAAGGGTGCATTTACGTGCCGGTCATCAACACTCGCAGTTTTGGCCGATTCCGGCCTGTATCATTGGCTATTAATCACCGTTTTGGGTCCCTGGAGTGATTTCCACAATTGACGAACCCAAGGGTGCATTTACGTGCCGGTCATCAACACTCGCAGTTTTGGCCGATTCAAGCCTGTTTCATGGGCTATTAATCACCGTTTTGGGTCCCTGGAGTGATTTCCACAATTGACGAACCCAAGGGTGCATTTACGTGCCGGTCATCAACACTCGCAGTTTTGGCCGATTCTGGCCTGTTTCATGGGCTATTAATCACCGTTTTGGGTCCCCGGAGTGATTTCCACCATTGACGAACCCTAGGGTGCATTTACGTGCCGGTCATCAACACTCGCAGTTTTGGAAAATTTTGGCCTGTTTCATGGGCTATTAATCACCGTTTTGGTTCCCCGGAGTGATTTCCAAAATTGACGAACCCAGGGTGCATTTACGTCCCGGTCATCAACACTCGCAGTTTTGGCCGATTCCGGCCTGTATCATTGGCTATTAATCACCGTTTTGGGTCCCTGGAGTGATTTCCACAATTGACGAACCCAAGGGTGCATTTACGTGCCGGTCATCAACACTCGCAGTTTTGGCCGATTCTGGCCTGTTTCATGGGCTATTAATCACCGTTTTGGGTCCCCGGAGTGATTTCCACCATTGAGGAACCCAGGGTGCATTTACGTGCCGGTCATCAACACTCGCAGTTTTGGCAGATTTTGGCCTGTTTCATGGGCTATTAATCACCGTTTTGGGTCCCTGGAGTGATTTCCACAATTGACGAACCCCAGGGTGCAATTACGTGTCGGTCATCAACACTCGCAGTTTTGGCCGATTCTAGCCTGTTTCATGGGCTATTAATCACCGTTTTGGATCCTCGGAGTGATTTCCACCATTGACGAACCCAAGGGTGCATTTACGTGCCTGTCATCAACACTCGCAGTTTTGGCCGATTCTGGCCTGTTTCATGGGCTATTAATCACCGTTTTGGGTCCCTGGAGTGATTTCCACAATTGACGAACCCCAGGGTGCATTTACGTGCCGGTCATCAACACTCGCAGTTTTGGCCGATTCCGGCCTGTATCATTGGCTATTAATCACCGTTTTGGGTCCCTGGAGTGATTTCCACAATTGACGAACCCAAGGGTGCATTTACGTGCCGGTCATCAACACTCGCAGTTTTGGCCGATTCAAGCCTGTTTCATGGGCTATTAATCACCGTTTTGGGTCCCTGGAGTGATTTCCACAATTGACGAACCCAAGGGTGCATTTACGTGCCGGTCATCAACACTCGCAGTTTTGGCCGATTCTGGCCTGTTTCATGGGCTATTAATCACCGTTTTGGGTCCCCGGAGTGATTTCCACCATTGACGAACCCTAGGGTGCATTTACGTGCCGGTCATCAACACTCGCAGTTTTGGCCGATTCCGGCCTGTATCATTGGCTATTAATCACCGTTTTGGGTCCCTGGAGTGATTTCCACAATTGACGAACCCAAGGGTGCATTTACGTGCCGGTCATCAACACTCGCAGTTTTGGCCCATTCTGGCCTGTTTCGTGGGCTATTAATCACCGTTTTGGGTCCCCGGAGTGATTTCCACAATTGACGAACCCCAGGGTGCATTTACGTCCCGGTCATCAACACTCGCAGTTTTGGCCGATTCCGGCCTGTATCATTGGCTATTAATCACCGTTTTGGGTCCCTGGAGTGATTTCCACAATTGACGAACCCAAGGGTGCATTTACGTGCCGGTCATCAACACTCGCAGTTTTGGCCGATTCTGGCCTGTTTCATGGGCTATTAATCACCGTTTTGGGTCCCTGGAGTGATTTCCACAATTGACGAACCCAAGGGTGCATTTACGTGCCGGTCATCAACACTCGCAGTTTTGGCCGATTCCGGCCTGTATCATTGGCTATTAATCACCGTTTTGGGTCCCTGGAGTGATTTCCACAATTGACGAACCCAAGGGTGCATTTACGTGCCGGTCATCAACACTCGCAGTTTTGGCCGATTCTGGCCTGTTTCATGGGCTATTAATCACCGTTTTGGGTCCCTGGAGTGATTTCCACAATTGACGAACCCAAGGGTGCATTTACGTGCCGGTCATCAACACTCGCAGTTTTGGCCGATTCTGGCCTGTATCATTGGCTATTAATCACCGTTTTGGGTCCCTGGAGTGATTTCCACAATTGACGAACCCAAGGGTGCATTTACGTGCCGGTCATCAACACTCGCAGTTTTGGCCGATTCTGGCCTGTTTCATGGGCTATTAATCACCGTTTTGGGTCCCCGGAGTGATTTCCACCATTGAGGAACCCAGGGTGCATTTACGTGCCGGTCATCAACACTCGCAGTTTTGGAAGATTTCGGCCTGTTTCATGGGCTATTAATCACCGTTTTGGGTCCCTGGAGTGATTTCCACAATTGACGAACCCAAGGGTGCATTTACGTGCCGGTCATCAACACTCGCAGTTTTGGAAGATTTTGGCCTGTTTCATGGGCTATTAATCACCGTTTTGGGTCCCTGGAGTGATTTCCACAATTGAGGAACCCAAGGGTGCATTTACGTTCCGGTCATCCACACTCGCAGTTTTGGTCGATTCTGGCCTGTTTCATGGGCTATTAATCACCGTTTTGGATCCTCGTAGTGATTTCCACCATTGACGAACCCAAGGGTGCATTTACGTGCCTGTCATCAACACTCGCAGTTTTGGCCGATTCTGGCCTGTTTCATGGGCTATTAATCACCGTTTTGGGTCCCCGGAGTGATTTCCACCATTGAGGAACCCAGGGTGCATTTACGTGCCGGTCATCAACACTCGCAGTTTTGGCAGATTTTGGCCTGTTTCATGGGCTATTAATCACCGTTTTGGGTCCCTGGAGTGATTTCCACAATTGACGAACCCCAGGGTGCAATTACGTGTCGGTCATCAACACTCGCAGTTTTGGCCGATTCTAGCCTGTTTCATGGGCTATTAATCACCGTTTTGGATCCTCGGAGTGATTTCCACCATTGACGAACCCAAGGGTGCATTTACGTGCCTGTCATCAACACTCGCAGTTTTGGCCGATTCTGGCCTGTTTCATGGGCTATTAATCACCGTTTTGGGTCCCTGGAGTGATTTCCACAATTGACGAACCCCAGGGTGCATTTACGTGCCGGTCATCAACACTCGCAGTTTTGGCCGATTCCGGCCTGTATCATTGGCTATTAATCACCGTTTTGGGTCCCTGGAGTGATTTCCACAATTGACGAACCCAAGGGTGCATTTACGTGCCGGTCATCAACACTCGCAGTTTTGGCCGATTCAAGCCTGTTTCATGGGCTATTAATCACCGTTTTGGGTCCCTGGAGTGATTTCCACAATTGACGAACCCAAGGGTGCATTTACGTGCCGGTCATCAACACTCGCAGTTTTGGCCGATTCTGGCCTGTTTCATGGGCTATTAATCACCGTTTTGGGTCCCCGGAGTGATTTCCACCATTGACGAACCCTAGGGTGCATTTACGTGCCGGTCATCAACACTCGCAGTTTTGGCCGATTCCGGCCTGTATCATTGGCTATTAATCACCGTTTTGGGTCCCTGGAGTGATTTCCACAATTGACGAACCCAAGGGTGCATTTACGTGCCGGTCATCAACACTCGCAGTTTTGGCCCATTCTGGCCTGTTTCGTGGGCTATTAATCACCGTTTTGGGTCCCCGGAGTGATTTCCACAATTGACGAACCCCAGGGTGCATTTACGTCCCGGTCATCAACACTCGCAGTTTTGGCCGATTCCGGCCTGTATCATTGGCTATTAATCACCGTTTTGGGTCCCTGGAGTGATTTCCACAATTGACGAACCCAAGGGTGCATTTACGTGCCGGTCATCAACACTCGCAGTTTTGGCCGATTCTGGCCTGTTTCATGGGCTATTAATCACCGTTTTGGGTCCCTGGAGTGATTTCCACAATTGACGAACCCAAGGGTGCATTTACGTGCCGGTCATCAACACTCGCAGTTTTGGCCGATTCCGGCCTGTATCATTGGCTATTAATCACCGTTTTGGGTCCCTGGAGTGATTTCCACAATTGACGAACCCAAGGGTGCATTTACGTGCCGGTCATCAACACTCGCAGTTTTGGCCGATTCCGGCCTGTATCATTGGCTATTAATCACCGTTTTGGGTCCCTGGAGTGATTTCCACAATTGACGAACCCAAGGGTGCATTTACGTGCCGGTCATCAACACTCGCAGTTTTGGCCGATTCTGGCCTGTTTCATGGGCTATTAATCACCGTTTTGGGTCCCTGGAGTGATTTCCACAATTGACGAACCCAAGGGTGCATTTACGTGCCGGTCATCAACACTCGCAGTTTTGGCCGATTCCGGCCTGTATCATTGGCTATTAATCACCGTTTTGGGTCCCTGGAGTGATTTCCACAATTGACGAACCCAAGGGTGCATTTACGTGCCGGTCATCAACACTCGCAGTTTTGGCCGATTCTGGCCTGTTTCATGGGCTATTAATCACCGTTTTGGGTCCCTGGAGTGATTTCCACAATTGACGAACCCAAGGGTGCATTTACGTGCCGGTCATCAACACTCGCAGTTTTGGCCGATTCCGGCCTGTATCATTGGCTATTAATCACCGTTTTGGGTCCCTGGAGTGATTTCCACAATTGACGAACCCAAGGGTGCATTTACGTGCCGGTCATCAACACTCGCAGTTTTGGCCGATTCTGGCCTGTTTCATGGGCTATTAATCACCGTTTTGGGTCCCTGGAGTGATTTCCACAATTGACGAACCCAAGGGTGCATTTACGTGCCGGTCATCAACACTCGCAGTTTTGGCCGATTCTGGCCTGTATCATTGGCTATTAATCACCGTTTTGGGTCCCTGGAGTGATTTCCACAATTGACGAACCCAAGGGTGCATTTACGTGCCGGTCATCAACACTCGCAGTTTTGGCCGATTCTGGCCTGTTTCATGGGCTATTAATCACCGTTTTGGGTCCCCGGAGTGATTTCCACCATTGAGGAACCCAGGGTGCATTTACGTGCCGGTCATCAACACTCGCAGTTTTGGAAGATTTCGGCCTGTTTCATGGGCTATTAATCACCGTTTTGGGTCCCTGGAGTGATTTCCACAATTGACGAACCCAAGGGTGCATTTACGTGCCGGTCATCAACACTCGCAGTTTTGGAAGATTTTGGCCTGTTTCATGGGCTATTAATCACCGTTTTGGGTCCCTGGAGTGATTTCCACAATTGAGGAACCCAAGGGTGCATTTACGTTCCGGTCATCCACACTCGCAGTTTTGGTCGATTCTGGCCTGTTTCATGGGCTATTAATCACCGTTTTGGATCCTCGTAGTGATTTCCACCATTGACGAACCCAAGGGTGCATTTACGTGCCTGTCATCAACACTCGCAGTTTTGGCCGATTCTGGCCTGTTTCATGGGCTATTAATCACCGTTTTGGGTCCCCGGAGTGATTTCCACCATTGAGGAACCCAGGGTGCATTTACGTGCCGGTCATCAACACTCGCAGTTTTGGCAGATTTTGGCCTGTTTCATGGGCTATTAATCACCGTTTTGGGTCCCTGGAGTGATTTCCACAATTGACGAACCCCAGGGTGCAATTACGTGTCGGTCATCAACACTCGCAGTTTTGGCCGATTCTAGCCTGTTTCATGGGCTATTAATCACCGTTTTGGATCCTCGGAGTGATTTCCACCATTGACGAACCCAAGGGTGCATTTACGTGCCTGTCATCAACACTCGCAGTTTTGGAAGATTTTGGCCTGTTTCATGGGCTATTAATCACCGTTTTGGGTCCCTGGAGTGATTTCCACAATTGACGAACCCAAGGGTGCATTTACGTGCCGGTCATCAACACTCGCAGTTTTGGAAAATTTTGGCCTGTTTCATGGGCTATTAATCACCGTTTTGGGTCCCTGGAGTGATTTCCACAATTGAGGAACCCAAGGGTGCATTTACGTTCCGGTCATCCACACTCGCAGTTTTGGTCGATTCTGGCCTGTTTCATGGGCTATTAATCACCGTTTTGGATCCTCGTAGTGATTTCCACCATTGACGAACCCAAGGGTGCATTTACGTGCCTGTCATCAACACTCGCAGTTTTGGCCGATTCTGGCCTGTTTCATGGGCTATTAATCACCGTTTTGGGTCCCTGGAGTGATTTCCACCATTGAGGAACCCAGGGTGCATTTACGTGCCGGTCATCAACACTCGCAGTTTTGGCAGATTTTGGCCTGTTTCATGGGCTATTAATCACCGTTTTGGGTCCCTGGAGTGATTTCCACAATTGACGAACCCCAGGGTGCAATTACGTGTCGGTCATCAACACTCGCAGTTTTGGCCGATTCTAGCCTGTTTCATGGGCTATTAATCACCGTTTTGGATCCTCGGAGTGATTTCCACCATTGACGAACCCAAGGGTGCATTTACGTGCCTGTCATCAACACTCGCAGTTTTGGAAGATTTTGGCCTGTTTCATGGGCTATTAATCACCGTTTTGGGTCCCTGGAGTGATTTCCACAATTGACGAACCCAAGGGTGCATTTACGTGCCGGTCATCAACACTCGCAGTTTTGGCCGATTCCGGCCTGTATCATTGGCTATTAATCACCGTTTTGGGTCCCTGGAGTGATTTCCACAATTGACGAACCCAAGGGTGCATTTACGTGCCGGTCATCAACACTCGCAGTTTTGGCAGATTTTGGCCTGTTTCATGGGCTATTAATCACCGTTTTGGGTCCCTGGAGTGATTTCCACAATTGACGAACCCCAGGGTGCAATTACGTGTCGGTCATCAACACTCGCAGTTTTGGCCGATTCTGGCCTGTTTCATGGGCTATTAATCACCGTTTTGGGTCCCTGGAGTGATTTCCACAATTGACGAACCCAAGGGTGCATTTACGTGCCGGTCATCAACACTCGCAGTTTTGGCCGATTCCGGCCTGTATCATTGGCTATTAATCACCGTTTTGGGTCCCTGGAGTGATTTCCACAATTGACGAACCCAAGGGTGCATTTACGTGCCGGTCATCAACACTCGCAGTTTTGGCCGATTCTGGCCTGTTTCATGGGCTATTAATCACCGTTTTGGGTCCCTGGAGTGATTTCCACAATTGACGAACCCAAGGGTGCATTTACGTGCCGGTCATCAACACTCGCAGTTTTGGCCGATTCTGGCCTGTAACATTGGCTATTAATCACCGTTTTGGGTCCCTGGAGTGATTTCCACAATTGACGAACCCAAGGGTGCATTTACGTGCCGGTCATCAACACTCGCAGTTTTGGACGATTCTGGCCTGTTTCATGGGCTATTAATCACCGTTTTGGGTCCCCGGAGTGATTTCCACCATTGAGGAACCCAGGGTGCATTTACGTGCCGGTCATCAACACTCGCAGTTTTGGAAGATTTCGGCCTGTTTCATGGGCTATTAATCACCGTTTTGGGTCCCTGGAGTGATTTCCACAATTGACGAACCCAAGGGTGCATTTACGTGCCGGTCATCAACACTCGCAGTTTTGGAAAATTTTGGCCTGTTTCATGGGCTATTAATCACCGTTTTGGGTCCCTGGAGTGATTTCCACAATTGAGGAACCCAAGGGTGCATTTACGTTCCGGTCATCCACACTCGCAGTTTTGGTCGATTCTGGCCTGTTTCATGGGCTATTAATCACCGTTTTGGATCCTCGTAGTGATTTCCACCATTGACGAACCCAAGGGTGGATTTACGTGCCTGTCATCAACACTCGCAGTTTTGGCCGATTCTGGCTTGTTTCATGGGCTATTAATCACCGTTTTGGGTCCCCGGAGTGATTTCCACCATTGAGGAACCCAGGGTGCATTTACGTGCCGGTCATCAACACTCGCAGTTTTGGCAGATTTTGGCCTGTTTCATGGGCTATTAATCACCGTTTTGGGTCCCTGGAGTGATTTCCACAATTGACGAACCCCAGGGTGCAATTACGTGTCGGTCATCAACACTCGCAGTTTTGGCCGATTCTAGCCTGTTTCATGGGCTATTAATCACCGTTTTGGATCCTCGGAGTGATTTCCACCATTGACGAACCCAAGGGTGCATTTACGTGCCTGTCATCAACACTCGCAGTTTTGGAAGATTTTGGCCTGTTTCATGGGCTATTAATCACCGTTTTGGGTCCCTGGAGTGATTTCCACAATTGACGAACCCAAGGGTGCATTTACGTGCCGGTCATCAACACTCGCAGTTTTGGTCGATTCCGGCCTGTATCATTGGCTATTAATCACCGTTTTGGGTCCCTGGAGTGATTTCCACAATTGACGAACCCAAGGGTGCATTTACGTGCCGGTCATCAACACTCGCAGTTTTGGACGATTCTGGCCTGTTTCATGGGCTATTAATCACCGTTTTGGGTCCCCGGAGTGATTTCCACCATTGAGGAACCCAGGGTGCATTTACGTGCCGGTCATCAACACTCGCAGTTTTGGAAGATTTTGGCCTGTTTCATGGGCTATTAATCACCGTTTTGGATCCTCGGAGTGATTTCCACCATTGACGAACCCAAGGGTGCATTTACGTGCCTGTCATCAACACTCGCAGTTTTGGCCGATTCTGGCCTGTTTCATGGGCTATTAATCACCGTTTTGGGTCCCTGGAGTGATTTCCACAATTGACGAACCCAAGGGTGCATTTACGTGCCGGTCATCAACACTCGCAGTTTTGGCCGATTCTGGCCTGTTTCATGGGCTATTAATCACCGTTTTGGGTCCCCGGAGTGATTTCCACCATTGACGAACCCTAGGGTGCATTTACGTGCCGGTCATCAACACTCGCAGTTTTGGCCGATTCCGGCCTGTATCATTGGCTATTAATCACCGTTTTGGGTCCCTGGAGTGATTTCCACAATTGACGAACCCAAGGGTGCATTTACGTGCCGGTCATCAACACTCGCAGTTTTGGCCCATTCTGGCCTGTTTCGTGGGCTATTAATCACCGTTTTGGGTCCCCGGAGTGATTTCCACAATTGACGAACCCCAGGGTGCATTTACGTCCCGGTCATCAACACTCGCAGTTTTGGCCGATTCCGGCCTGTATCATTGGCTATTAATCACCGTTTTGGGTCCCTGGAGTGATTTCCACAATTGACGAACCCAAGGGTGCATTTACGTGCCGGTCATCAACACTCGCAGTTTTGGCCGATTCTGGCCTGTTTCATGGGCTATTAATCACCGTTTTGGGTCCCTGGAGTGATTTCCACAATTGACGAACCCAAGGGTGCATTTACGTGCCGGTCATCAACACTCGCAGTTTTGGCCGATTCCGGCCTGTATCATTGGCTATTAATCACCGTTTTGGGTCCCTGGAGTGATTTCCACAATTGACGAACCCAAGGGTGCATTTACGTGCCGGTCATCAACACTCGCAGTTTTGGCCGATTCTGGCCTGTTTCATGGGCTATTAATCACCGTTTTGGGTCCCTGGAGTGATTTCCACAATTGACGAACCCAAGGGTGCATTTACGTGCCGGTCATCAACACTCGCAGTTTTGGCCGATTCTGGCCTGTATCATTGGCTATTAATCACCGTTTTGGGTCCCTGGAGTGATTTCCACAATTGACGAACCCAAGGGTGCATTTACGTGCCGGTCATCAACACTCGCAGTTTTGGCCGATTCTGGCCTGTTTCATGGGCTATTAATCACCGTTTTGGGTCCCCGGAGTGATTTCCACCATTGAGGAACCCAGGGTGCATTTACGTGCCGGTCATCAACACTCGCAGTTTTGGAAGATTTCGGCCTGTTTCATGGGCTATTAATCACCGTTTTGGGTCCCTGGAGTGATTTCCACAATTGACGAACCCAAGGGTGCATTTACGTGCCGGTCATCAACACTCGCAGTTTTGGAAGATTTTGGCCTGTTTCATGGGCTATTAATCACCGTTTTGGGTCCCTGGAGTGATTTCCACAATTGAGGAACCCAAGGGTGCATTTACGTTCCGGTCATCCACACTCGCAGTTTTGGTCGATTCTGGCCTGTTTCATGGGCTATTAATCACCGTTTTGGATCCTCGTAGTGATTTCCACCATTGACGAACCCAAGGGTGCATTTACGTGCCTGTCATCAACACTCGCAGTTTTGGCCGATTCTGGCCTGTTTCATGGGCTATTAATCACCGTTTTGGGTCCCCGGAGTGATTTCCACCATTGAGGAACCCAGGGTGCATTTACGTGCCGGTCATCAACACTCGCAGTTTTGGCAGATTTTGGCCTGTTTCATGGGCTATTAATCACCGTTTTGGGTCCCTGGAGTGATTTCCACAATTGACGAACCCCAGGGTGCAATTACGTGTCGGTCATCAACACTCGCAGTTTTGGCCGATTCTAGCCTGTTTCATGGGCTATTAATCACCGTTTTGGATCCTCGGAGTGATTTCCACCATTGACGAACCCAAGGGTGCATTTACGTGACTGTCATCAACACTCGCAGTTTTGGAAGATTTTGGCCTGTTTCATGGGCTATTAATCACCGTTTTGGGTCCCTGGAGTGATTTCCACAATTGACGAACCCAAGGGTGCATTTACGTGCCGGTCATCAACACTCGCAGTTTTGGAAAATTTTGGCCTGTTTCATGGGCTATTAATCACCGTTTTGGGTCCCTGGAGTGATTTCCACAATTGAGGAACCCAAGGGTGCATTTACGTTCCGGTCATCCACACTCGCAGTTTTGGTCGATTCTGGCCTGTTTCATGGGCTATTAATCACCGTTTTGGATCCTCGTAGTGATTTCCACCATTGACGAACCCAAGGGTGCATTTACGTGCCTGTCATCAACACTCGCAGTTTTGGCCGATTCTGGCCTGTTTCATGGGCTATTAATCACCGTTTTGGGTCCCCGGAGTGATTTCCACCATTGAGGAACCCAGGGAGTTTTGGCAGATTTTGGCCTGTTTCATGGGCTATTAATCACCGTTTTGGGTCCCTGGAGTGATTTCCACAATTGACGAACCCCAGGGTGCAATTACGTGTCGGTCATCAACACTCGCAGTTTTGGCCGATTCTGGCCTGTTTCATGGGCTATTAATCACCGTTTTGGGTCCCTGGAGTGATTTCCACAATTGACGAACCCAAGGGTGCATTTACGTGCCGGTCATCAACACTCGCAGTTTTGGCCGATTCCGGCCTGTATCATTGGCTATTAATCACCGTTTTGGGTCCCTGGAGTGATTTCCACAATTGACGAACCCAAGGGTGCATTTACGTGCCGGTCATCAACACTCGCAGTTTTGGCCGATTCTGGCCTGTTTCATGGGCTATTAATCACCGTTTTGGGTCCCTGGAGTGATTTCCACAATTGACGAACCCAAGGGTGCATTTACGTGCCGGTCATCAACACTCGCAGTTTTGGCCGATTCTGGCCTGTAACATTGGCTATTAATCACCGTTTTGGGTCCCTGGAGTGATTTCCACAATTGACGAACCCAAGGGTGCATTTACGTGCCGGTCATCAACACTCGCAGTTTTGGACGATTCTGGCCTGTTTCATGGGCTATTAATCACCGTTTTGGGTCCCCGGAGTGATTTCCACCATTGAGGAACCCAGGGTGCATTTACGTGCCGGTCATCAACACTCGCAGTTTTGGAAGATTTCGGCCTGTTTCATGGGCTATTAATCACCGTTTTGGGTCCCTGGAGTGATTTCCACAATTGACGAACCCAAGGGTGCATTTACGTGCCGGTCATCAACACTCGCAGTTTTGGAAAATTTTGGCCTGTTTCATGGGCTATTAATCACCGTTTTGGGTCCCTGGAGTGATTTCCACAATTGAGGAACCCAAGGGTGCATTTACGTTCCGGTCATCCACACTCGCAGTTTTGGTCGATTCTGGCCTGTTTCATGGGCTATTAATCACCGTTTTGGATCCTCGTAGTGATTTCCACCATTGACGAACCCAAGGGTGCATTTACGTGCCTGTCATCAACACTCGCAGTTTTGGCCGATTCTGGCCTGTTTCATGGGCTATTAATCACCGTTTTGGGTCCCCGGAGTGATTTCCACCATTGAGGAACCCAGGGAGTTTTGGCAGATTTTGGCCTGTTTCATGGGCTATTAATCACCGTTTTGGGTCCCTGGAGTGATTTCCACAATTGACGAACCCCAGGGTGCAATTACGTGTCGGTCATCAACACTCGCAGTTTTGGCCGATTCTGGCCTGTTTCATGGGCTATTAATCACCGTTTTGGGTCCCTGGAGTGATTTCCACAATTGACGAACCCAAGGGTGCATTTACGTGCCGGTCATCAACACTCGCAGTTTTGGCCGATTCCGGCCTGTATCATTGGCTATTAATCACCGTTTTGGGTCCCTGGAGTGATTTCCACAATTGACGAACCCAAGGGTGCATTTACGTGCCGGTCATCAACACTCGCAGTTTTGGCCGATTCTGGCCTGTTTCATGGGCTATTAATCACCGTTTTGGGTCCCTGGAGTGATTTCCACAATTGACGAACCCAAGGGTGCATTTACGTGCCGGTCATCAACACTCGCAGTTTTGGCCGATTCTGGCCTGTAACATTGGCTATTAATCACCGTTTTGGGTCCCTGGAGTGATTTCCACAATTGACGAACCCAAGGGTGCATTTACGTGCCGGTCATCAACACTCGCAGTTTTGGACGATTCTGGCCTGTTTCATGGGCTATTAATCACCGTTTTGGGTCCCCGGAGTGATTTCCACCATTGAGGAACCCAGGGTGCATTTACGTGCCGGTCATCAACACTCGCAGTTTTGGAAGATTTCGGCCTGTTTCATGGGCTATTAATCACCGTTTTGGGTCCCTGGAGTGATTTCCACAATTGACGAACCCAAGGGTGCATTTACGTGCCGGTCATCAACACTCGCAGTTTTGGAAAATTTTGGCCTGTTTCATGGGCTATTAATCACCGTTTTGGGTCCCTGGAGTGATTTCCACAATTGAGGAACCCAAGGGTGCATTTACGTTCCGGTCATCCACACTCGCAGTTTTGGTCGATTCTGGCCTGTTTCATGGGCTATTAATCACCGTTTTGGATCCTCGTAGTGATTTCCACCATTGACGAACCCAAGGGTGGATTTACGTGCCTGTCATCAACACTCGCAGTTTTGGCCGATTCTGGCTTGTTTCATGGGCTATTAATCACCGTTTTGGGTCCCCGGAGTGATTTCCACCATTGAGGAACCCAGGGTGCATTTACGTGCCGGTCATCAACACTCGCAGTTTTGGCAGATTTTGGCCTGTTTCATGGGCTATTAATCACCGTTTTGGGTCCCTGGAGTGATTTCCACAATTGACGAACCCCAGGGTGCAATTACGTGTCGGTCATCAACACTCGCAGTTTTGGCCGATTCTAGCCTGTTTCATGGGCTATTAATCACCGTTTTGGATCCTCGGAGTGATTTCCACCATTGACGAACCCAAGGGTGCATTTACGTGCCTGTCATCAACACTCGCAGTTTTGGAAGATTTTGGCCTGTTTCATGGGCTATTAATCACCGTTTTGGGTCCCTGGAGTGATTTCCACAATTGACGAACCCAAGGGTGCATTTACGTGCCGGTCATCAACACTCGCAGTTTTGGTCGATTCCGGCCTGTATCATTGGCTATTAATCACCGTTTTGGGTCCCTGGAGTGATTTCCACAATTGACGAACCCAAGGGTGCATTTACGTGCCGGTCATCAACACTCGCAGTTTTGGCCGATTCCGGCCTGTATCATTGGCTATTAATCACCGTTTTGGGTCCCTGGAGTGATTTCCACAATTGACGAACCCAAGGGTGCATTTACGTGCCGGTCATCAACACTCGCAGTTTTGGCCGATTCAAGCCTGTTTCATGGGCTATTAATCACCGTTTTGGGTCCCTGGAGTGATTTCCACAATTGACGAACCCAAGGGTGCATTTACGTGCCGGTCATCAACACTCGCAGTTTTGGCCGATTCTGGCCTGTTTCATGGGCTATTAATCACCGTTTTGGATCCTCGTAGTGATTTCCACCATTGACGAACCCAAGGGTGCATTTACGTGCCTGTCATCAACACTCGCAGTTTTGGCCGATTCTGGCCTGTTTCATGGGCTATTAATCACCGTTTTGGGTCCCTGGAGTGATTTCCACAATTGACGAACCCAAGGGTGCATTTACGTGCCGGTCATCAACACTCGCAGTTTTGGCCGATTCTGGCCTGTTTCATGGGCTATTAATCACCGTTTTGGGTCCCTGGAGTGATTTCCACAATTGACGAACCCCAGGGTGCATTTACGTGCCGGTCATCAACACTCGCAGTTTTGGCCGATTCCGGCCTGTATCATTGGCTATTAATCACCGTTTTGGGTCTCACCGTTTTGGATCCTCGTAGTGATTTCCACCATTGACGAACCCAAGGGTGCATTTACGTGCCTGTCATCAACACTCGCAGTTTTGGCCGATTCTGGCCTGTTTCATGGGCTATTAATCACCGTTTTGGGTCCCCGGAGTGATTTCCACCATTGAGGAACCCAGGGTGCATTTACGTGCCGGTCATCAACACTCGCAGTTTTGGCAGATTTTGGCCTGTTTCATGGGCTATTAATCACCGTTTTGGGTCCCTGGAGTGATTTCCACAATTGACGAACCCCAGGGTGCAATTACGTGTCGGTCATCAACACTCGCAGTTTTGGCCGATTCTAGCCTGTTTCATGGGCTATTAATCACCGTTTTGGATCCTCGGAGTGATTTCCACCATTGACGAACCCAAGGGTGCATTTACGTGCCTGTCATCAACACTCGCAGTTTTGGAAGATTTTGGCCTGTTTCATGGGCTATTAATCACCGTTTTGGGTCCCTGGAGTGATTTCCACAATTGACGAACCCAAGGGTGCATTTACGTGCCGGTCATCAACACTCGCAGTTTTGGAAAATTTTGGCCTGTTTCATGGGCTATTAATCACCGTTTTGGGTCCCTGGAGTGATTTCCACAATTGAGGAACCCAAGGGTGCATTTACGTTCCGGTCATCCACACTCGCAGTTTTGGTCGATTCTGGCCTGTTTCATGGGCTATTAATCACCGTTTTGGATCCTCGTAGTGATTTCCACCATTGACGAACCCAAGGGTGCATTTACGTGCCTGTCATCAACACTCGCAGTTTTGGCCGATTCTGGCCTGTTTCATGGGCTATTAATCACCGTTTTGGGTCCCCGGAGTGATTTCCACCATTGAGGAACCCAGGGTGCATTTACGTGCCGGTCATCAACACTCGCAGTTTTGGCAGATTTTGGCCTGTTTCATGGGCTATTAATCACCGTTTTGGGTCCCTGGAGTGATTTCCACAATTGACGAACCCGAGGGTGCAATTACGTGTCGGTCATCAACACTCGCAGTTTTGGCCGATTCTAGCCTGTTTCATGGGCTATTAATCACCGTTTTGGATCCTCGGAGTGATTTCCACCATTGACGAACCCAAGGGTGCATTTACGTGCCTGTCATCAACACTCGCAGTTTTGGAAGATTTTGGCCTGTTTCATGGGCTATTAATCACCGTTTTGGGTCCCTGGAGTGATTTCCACAATTGACGAACCCAAGGGTGCATTTACGTGCCGGTCATCAACACTCGCAGTTTTGGCCGATTCCGGCCTGTATCATTGGCTATTAATCACCGTTTTGGGTCCCTGGAGTGATTTCCACAATTGACGAACCCAAGGGTGCATTTACGTGCCGGTCATCAACACTCGCAGTTTTGGCCGATTCTGGCCTGTTTCATGGGCTATTAATCACCGTTTTGGGTCCCTGGAGTGATTTCCACAATTGACGAACCCAAGGGTGCATTTACGTGCCGGTCATCAACACTCGCAGTTTTGGCCGATTCCGGCCTGTATCATTGGCTATTAATCACCGTTTTGGGTCCCTGGAGTGATTTCCACAATTGACGAACCCAAGGGTGCATTTACGTGCCGGTCATCAACACTCGCAGTTTTGGCCGATTCTGGCCTGTTTCATGGGCTATTAATCACCGTTTTGGGTCCCTGGAGTGATTTCCACAATTGACGAACCCAAGGGTGCATTTACGTGCCGGTCATCAACACTCGCAGTTTTGGCCGATTCTGGCCTGTATCATTGGCTATTAATCACCGTTTTGGGTCCCTGGAGTGATTTCCACAATTGACGAACCCAAGGGTGCATTTACGTGCCGGTCATCAACACTCGCAGTTTTGGCCGATTCTGGCCTGTTTCATGGGCTATTAATCACCGTTTTGGGTCCCCGGAGTGATTTCCACCATTGAGGAACCCAGGGTGCATTTACGTGCCGGTCATCAACACTCGCAGTTTTGGAAGATTTCGGCCTGTTTCATGGGCTATTAATCACCGTTTTGGGTCCCTGGAGTGATTTCCACAATTGACGAACCCAAGGGTGCATTTACGTGCCGGTCATCAACACTCGCAGTTTTGGAAGATTTTGGCCTGTTTCATGGGCTATTAATCACCGTTTTGGGTCCCTGGAGTGATTTCCACAATTGAGGAACCCAAGGGTGCATTTACGTTCCGGTCATCCACACTCGCAGTTTTGGTCGATTCTGGCCTGTTTCATGGGCTAGTAATCACCGTTTTGGATCCTCGTAGTGATTTCCACCATTGACGAACCCAAGGGTGCATTTACGTGCCTGTCATCAACACTCGCAGTTTTGGCCGATTCTAGCCTGTTTCATGGGCTATTAATCACCGTTTTGGATCCTCGGAGTGATTTCCACCATTGACGAACCCAAGGGTGCATTTACGTGCCGGTCATCAACACTCGCAGTTTTGGAAGATTTTGGCCTGTTTCATGGGCTATTAATCACCGTTTTGGGTCCCTGGAGTGATTTCCACAATTGACGAACCCAAGGGTGCATTTACGTGCCGGTCATCAACACTCGCAGTTTTGGCCGATTCCGGCCTGTATCATTGGCTATTAATCACCGTTTTGGGTCCCTGGAGTGATTTCCACAATTGACGAACCCAAGGGTGCATTTACGTGCCGGTCATCAACACTCGCAGTTTTGGCCGATTCTGGCCTGTTTCATGGGCTATTAATCACCGTTTTGGGTCCCTGGAGTGATTTCCACAATTGACGAACCCAAGGGTGCATTTACGTGCCGGTCATCAACACTCGCAGTTTTGGCCGATTTTGGCCTGTATCATTGGCTATTAATCACCGTTTTGGGTCCCTGGAGTGATTTCCACAATTGACGAACCCAAGGGTGCATTTACGTGCCGGTCATCAACACTCGCAGTTTTGGCCGATTCTGGCCTGTTTCATGGGCTATTAATCACCGTTTTGGGTCCCCGGAGTGATTTCCACCATTGAGGAACCCAGGGTGCATTTACGTGCCGGTCATCAACACTCGCAGTTTTGGAAGATTTCGGCCTGTTTCATGGGCTATTAATCACCGTTTTGGGTCCCTGGAGTGATTTCCACAATTGACGAACCCAAGGGTGCATTTACGTGCCGGTCATCAACACTCGCAGTTTTGGAAAATTTTGGCCTGTTTCATGGGCTATTAATCACCGTTTTGGGTCCCTGGAGTGATTTCCACAATTGAGGAACCCAAGGGTGCATTTACGTTCCGGTCATCCACACTCGCAGTTTTGGTCGATTCTGGCCTGTTTCATGGGCTATTAATCACCGTTTTGGATCCTCGTAGTGATTTCCACCATTGACGAACCCAAGGGTGCATTTACGTGCCTGTCATCAACACTCGCAGTTTTGGCCGATTCTGGCCTGTTTCATGGGCTATTAATCACCGTTTTGGGTCCCCGGAGTGATTTCCACCATTGAGGAACCCAGGGTGCATTTACGTGCCGGTCATCAACACTCGCAGTTTTGGCAGATTTTGGCCTGTTTCATGGGCTATTAATCACCGTTTTGGGTCCCTGGAGTGATTTCCACAATTGACGAACCCGAGGGTGCAATTACGTGTCGGTCATCAACACTCGCAGTTTTGGCCGATTCTAGCCTGTTTCATGGGCTATTAATCACCGTTTTGGATCCTCGGAGTGATTTCCACCATTGACGAACCCAAGGGTGCATTTACGTGCCTGTCATCAACACTCGCAGTTTTGGAAGATTTTGGCCTGTTTCATGGGCTATTAATCACCGTTTTGGGTCCCTGGAGTGATTTCCACAATTGACGAACCCAAGGGTGCATTTACGTGCCGGTCATCAACACTCGCAGTTTTGGCCGATTCCGGCCTGTATCATTGGCTATTAATCACCGTTTTGGGTCCCTGGAGTGATTTCCACAATTGACGAACCCAAGGGTGCATTTACGTGCCGGTCATCAACACTCGCAGTTTTGGCCGATTCTGGCCTGTTTCATGGGCTATTAATCACCGTTTTGGGTCCCTGGAGTGATTTCCACAATTGACGAACCCAAGGGTGCATTTACGTGCCGGTCATCAACACTCGCAGTTTTGGCCGATTCCGGCCTGTATCATTGGCTATTAATCACCGTTTTGGGTCCCTGGAGTGATTTCCACAATTGACGAACCCAAGGGTGCATTTACGTGCCGGTCATCAACACTCGCAGTTTTGGCCGATTCTGGCCTGTTTCATGGGCTATTAATCACCGTTTTGGGTCCCTGGAGTGATTTCCACAATTGACGAACCCAAGGGTGCATTTACGTGCCGGTCATCAACACTCGCAGTTTTGGCCGATTCTGGCCTGTATCATTGGCTATTAATCACCGTTTTGGGTCCCTGGAGTGATTTCCACAATTGACGAACCCAAGGGTGCATTTACGTGCCGGTCATCAACACTCGCAGTTTTGGCCGATTCTGGCCTGTTTCATGGGCTATTAATCACCGTTTTGGGTCCCCGGAGTGATTTCCACCATTGAGGAACCCAGGGTGCATTTACGTGCCGGTCATCAACACTCGCAGTTTTGGAAGATTTCGGCCTGTTTCATGGGCTATTAATCACCGTTTTGGGTCCCTGGAGTGATTTCCACAATTGACGAACCCAAGGGTGCATTTACGTGCCGGTCATCAACACTCGCAGTTTTGGAAGATTTTGGCCTGTTTCATGGGCTATTAATCACCGTTTTGGGTCCCTGGAGTGATTTCCACAATTGAGGAACCCAAGGGTGCATTTACGTTCCGGTCATCCACACTCGCAGTTTTGGTCGATTCTGGCCTGTTTCATGGGCTAGTAATCACCGTTTTGGATCCTCGTAGTGATTTCCACCATTGACGAACCCAAGGGTGCATTTACGTGCCTGTCATCAACACTCGCAGTTTTGGCCGATTCTAGCCTGTTTCATGGGCTATTAATCACCGTTTTGGATCCTCGGAGTGATTTCCACCATTGACGAACCCAAGGGTGCATTTACGTGCCTGTCATCAACACTCGCAGTTTTGGAAGATTTTGGCCTGTTTCATGGGCTATTAATCACCGTTTTGGGTCCCTGGAGTGATTTCCACAATTGACGAACCCAAGGGTGCATTTACGTGCCGGTCATCAACACTCGCAGTTTTGGCCGATTCCGGCCTGTATCATTGGCTATTAATCACCGTTTTGGGTCCCTGGAGTGATTTCCACAATTGACGAACCCAAGGGTGCATTTACGTGCCGGTCATCAACACTCGCAGTTTTGGCCGATTCTGGCCTGTTTCATGGGCTATTAATCACCGTTTTGGGTCCCTGGAGTGATTTCCACAATTGACGAACCCAAGGGTGCATTTACGTGCCGGTCATCAACACTCGCAGTTTTGGCCGATTTTGGCCTGTATCATTGGCTATTAATCACCGTTTTGGGTCCCTGGAGTGATTTCCACAATTGACGAACCCAAGGGTGCATTTACGTGCCGGTCATCAACACTCGCAGTTTTGGCCGATTCTGGCCTGTTTCATGGGCTATTAATCACCGTTTTGGGTCCCCGGAGTGATTTCCACCATTGAGGAACCCAGGGTGCATTTACGTGCCGGTCATCAACACTCGCAGTTTTGGAAGATTTCGGCCTGTTTCATGGGCTATTAATCACCGTTTTGGGTCCCTGGAGTGATTTCCACAATTGACGAACCCAAGGGTGCATTTACGTGCCGGTCATCAACACTCGCAGTTTTGGAAAATTTTGGCCTGTTTCATGGGCTATTAATCACCGTTTTGGGTCCCTGGAGTGATTTCCACAATTGAGGAACCCAAGGGTGCATTTACGTTCCGGTCATCCACACTCGCAGTTTTGGTCGATTCTGGCCTGTTTCATGGGCTATTAATCACCGTTTTGGATCCTCGTAGTGATTTCCACCATTGACGAACCCAAGGGTGCATTTACGTGCCTGTCATCAACACTCGCAGTTTTGGCCGATTCTGGCCTGTTTCATGGGCTATTAATCACCGTTTTGGGTCCCCGGAGTGATTTCCACCATTGAGGAACCCAGGGTGCATTTACGTGCCGGTCATCAACACTCGCAGTTTTGGCAGATTTTGGCCTGTTTCATGGGCTATTAATCACCGTTTTGGGTCCCTGGAGTGATTTCCACAATTGACGAACCCCAGGGTGCAATTACGTGTCGGTCATCAACACTCGCAGTTTTGGCCGATTCTAGCCTGTTTCATGGGCTATTAATCACCGTTTTGGATCCTCGGAGTGATTTCCACCATTGACGAACCCAAGGGTGCATTTACGTGCCTGTCATCAACACTCGCAGTTTTGGAAGATTTTGGCCTGTTTCATGGGCTATTAATCACCGTTTTGGGTCCCTGGAGTGATTTCCACAATTGACGAACCCAAGGGTGCATTTACGTGCCGGTCATCAACACTCGCAGTTTTGGCCGATTCCGGCCTGTATCATTGGCTATTAATCACCGTTTTGGGTCCCTGGAGTGATTTCCACAATTGACGAACCCAAGGGTGCATTTACGTGCCGGTCATCAACACTCGCAGTTTTGGCCGATTCCGGCCTGTATCATTGGCTATTAATCACCGTTTTGGGTCCCTGGAGTGATTTCCACAATTGACGAACCCAAGGGTGCATTTACGTGCCGGTCATCAACACTCGCAGTTTTGGCCGATTCAAGCCTGTTTCATGGGCTATTAATCACCGTTTTGGGTCCCTGGAGTGATTTCCACAATTGACGAACCCAAGGGTGCATTTACGTGCCGGTCATCAACACTCGCAGTTTTGGCCGATTCCGGCCTGTATCATTGGCTATTAATCACCGTTTTGGGTCCCTGGAGTGATTTCCACAATTGACGAACCCAAGGGTGCATTTACGTGCCGGTCATCAACACTCGCAGTTTTGGCCGATTCTGGCCTGTTTCATGGGCTATTAATCACCGTTTTGGGTCCCTGGAGTGATTTCCACAATTGACGAACCCAAGGGTGCATTTACGTGCCGGTCATCAACACTCGCAGTTTTGGCCGATTCCGGCCTGTATCATTGGCTATTAATCACCGTTTTGGGTCCCTGGAGTGATTTCCACAATTGACGAACCCAAGGGTGCATTTACGTGCCGGTCATCAACACTCGCAGTTTTGGCCGATTCTGGCCTGTTTCATGGGCTATTAATCACCGTTTTGGGTCCCTGGAGTGATTTCCACAATTGACGAACCCAAGGGTGCATTTACGTGCCGGTCATCAACACTCGCAGTTTTGGCCGATTCTGGCCTGTATCATTGGCTATTAATCACCGTTTTGGGTCCCTGGAGTGATTTCCACAATTGACGAACCCAAGGGTGCATTTACGTGCCGGTCATCAACACTCGCAGTTTTGGAAGATTTTGGCCTGTTTCATGGGCTATTAATCACCGTTTTGGGTCCCTGGAGTGATTTCCACAATTGAGGAACCCAAGGGTGCATTTACGTTCCGGTCATCCACACTCGCAGTTTTGGTCGATTCTGGCCTGTTTCATGGGCTATTAATCACCGTTTTGGATCCTCGTAGTGATTTCCACCATTGACGAACCCAAGGGTGCATTTACGTGCCTGTCATCAACACTCGCAGTTTTGGCCGATTCTGGCCTGTTTCATGGGCTATTAATCACCGTTTTGGGTCCCCGGAGTGATTTCCACCATTGAGGAACCCAGGGTGCATTTACGTGCCGGTCATCAACACTCGCAGTTTTGGCAGATTTTGGCCTGTTTCATGGGCTATTAATCACCGTTTTGGGTCCCTGGAGTGATTTCCACAATTGACGAACCCCAGGGTGCAATTACGTGTCGGTCATCAACACTCGCAGTTTTGGCCGATTCTAGCCTGTTTCATGGGCTATTAATCACCGTTTTGGATCCTCGGAGTGATTTCCACCATTGACGAACCCAAGGGTGCATTTACGTGCCTGTCATCAACACTCGCAGTTTTGGAAGAGTTTGGCCTGTTTCATGGGCTATTAATCACCGTTTTGGGTCCCTGGAGTGATTTCCACAATTGACGAACCCAAGGGTGCATTTACGTGCCGGTCATCAACACTCGCAGTTTTGGCCGATTCCGGCCTGTATCATTGGCTATTAATCACCGTTTTGGGTCCCTGGAGTGATTTCCACAATTGACGAACCCAAGGGTGCATTTACGTGCCGGTCATCAACACTCGCAGTTTTGGCCGATTCCGGCCTGTATCATTGGCTATTAATCACCGTTTTGGGTCCCTGGAGTGATTTCCACAATTGACGAACCCAAGGGTGCATTTACGTGCCGGTCATCAACACTCGCAGTTTTGGCCGATTCAAGCCTGTTTCATGGGCTATTAATCACCGTTTTGGGTCCCTGGAGTGATTTCCACAATTGACGAACCCAAGGGTGCATTTACGTGCCGGTCATCAACACTCGCAGTTTTGGCCGATTCCGGCCTGTATCATTGGCTATTAATCACCGTTTTGGGTCCCTGGAGTGATTTCCACAATTGACGAACCCAAGGGTGCATTTACGTGCCGGTCATCAACACTCGCAGTTTTGGCCGATTCAAGCCTGTTTCATGGGCTATTAATCACCGTTTTGGGTCCCTGGAGTGATTTCCACAATTGACGAACCCAAGGGTGCATTTACGTGCCGGTCATCAACACTCGCAGTTTTGGCCGATTCTGGCCTGTTTCATGGGCTATTAATCACCGTTTTGGATCCTCGTAGTGATTTCCACCATTGACGAACCCAAGGGTGCATTTACGTGCCTGTCATCAACACTCGCAGTTTTGGCCGATTCTGGCCTGTTTCATGGGCTATTAATCACCGTTTTGGGTCCCTGGAGTGATTTCCACAATTGACGAACCCAAGGGTGCATTTACGTGCCGGTCATCAACACTCGCAGTTTTGGCCGATTCTGGCCTGTTTCATGGGCTATTAATCACCGTTTTGGGTCCCTGGAGTGATTTCCACAATTGACGAACCCCAGGGTGCATTTACGTGCCGGTCATCAACACTCGCAGTTTTGGCCGATTCCGGCCTGTATCATTGGCTATTAATCACCGTTTTGGGTCCCTGGAGTGATTTCCACAATTGACGAACCCAAGGGTGCATTTACGTGCCGGTCATCAACACTCGCAGTTTTGGCCGATTCAAGCCTGTTTCATGGGCTATTAATCACCGTTTTGGGTCCCTGGAGTGATTTCCACAATTGACGAACCCAAGGGTGCATTTACGTGCCGGTCATCAACACTCGCAGTTTTGGCCGATTCTGGCCTGTTTCATGGGCTATTAATCACCGTTTTGGGTCCCCGGAGTGATTTCCACCATTGACGAACCCTAGGGTGCATTTACGTGCCGGTCATCAACACTCGCAGTTTTGGAAAATTTTGGCCTGTTTCATGGGCTATTAATCACCGTTTTGGTTCCCTGGAGTGATTTCCACAATTGACGAACCCAAGGGTGCATTTACGTGCCGGTCATCAACACTCGCAGTTTTGGCCGATTCCGGCCTGTATCATTGGCTATTAATCACCGTTTTGGGTCCCTGGAGTGATTTCCACAATTGACGAACCCAAGGGTGCATTTACGTGCCGGTCATCAACACTCGCAGTTTTGGCCGATTCTGGCCTGTTTCATGGGCTATTAATCACCGTTTTGGGTCCCTGGAGTGATTTCCACAATTGACGAACCCAAGGGTGCATTTACGTGCCGGTCATCAACACTCGCAGTTTTGGCCGATTCTGGCCTGTATCATTGGCTATTAATCACCGTTTTGGGTCCCTGGAGTGATTTCCACAATTGACGAACCCAAGGGTGCATTTACGTGCCGGTCATCAACACTCGCAGTTTTGGCCGATTCTGGCCTGTTTCATGGGCTATTAATCACCGTTTTGGGTCCCCGGAGTGATTTCCACCATTGAGGAACCCAGGGTGCATTTACGTGCCGGTCATCAACACTCGCAGTTTTGGAAGATTTCGGCCTGTTTCATGGGCTATTAATCACCGTTTTGGGTCCCTGGAGTGATTTCCACAATTGACGAACCCAAGGGTGCATTTACGTGCCGGTCATCAACACTCGCAGTTTTGGCCGATTCTGGCCTGTTTCATGGGCTATTAATCACCGTTTTGGGTCCCTGGAGTGATTTCCACAATTGACGAACCCCAGGGTGCATTTACGTGCCGGTCATCAACACTCGCAGTTTTGGCCGATTCCGGCCTGTATCATTGGCTATTAATCACCGTTTTGGGTCCCTGGAGTGATTTCCACAATTGACGAACCCAAGGGTGCATTTACGTGCCGGTCATCAACACTCGCAGTTTTGGCCGATTCAAGCCTGTTTCATGGGCTATTAATCACCGTTTTGGGTCCCTGGAGTGATTTCCACAATTGACGAACCCAAGGGTGCATTTACGTGCCGGTCATCAACACTCGCAGTTTTGGCCGATTCTGGCCTGTTTCATGGGCTATTAATCACCGTTTTGGGTCCCCGGAGTGATTTCCACCATTGACGAACCCTAGGGTGCATTTACGTGCCGGTCATCAACACTCGCAGTTTTGGAAAATTTTGGCCTGTTTCATGGGCTATTAATCACCGTTTTGGTTCCCCGGAGTGATTTCCAAAATTGACGAACCCAGGGTGCATTTACGTCCCGGTCATCCACACTCGCAGTTTTGGTCGATTCTGGCCTGTTTCATGGGCTATTAATCACCGTTTTGGATCCTCGTAGTGATTTCCACCATTGACGAACCCAAGGGTGCATTTACGTGCCTGTCATCAACACTCGCAGTTTTGGCCGATTCTAGCCTGTTTCATGGGCTATTAATCACCGTTTTGGATCCTCGGAGTGATTTCCACAATTGACGAACCCAAGGGTGCATTTACGTGCCGGTCATCAACACTCGCAGTTTTGGCCGATTCTGGCCTGTTTCATGGGCTATTAATCACCGTTTTGGGTCCCTGGAGTGATTTCCACAATTGACGAACCCAAGGGTGCATTTACGTGCCGGTCATCAACACTCGCAGTTTTGGCCGATTCCGGCCTGTATCATTGGCTATTAATCACCGTTTTGGGTCCCTGGAGTGATTTCCACAATTGACGAACCCAAGGGTGCATTTACGTGCCGGTCATCAACACTCGCAGTTTTGGCCGATTCTGGCCTGTTTCATGGGCTATTAATCACCGTTTTGGGTCCCCGGAGTGATTTCCACCATTGAGGAACCCAGGGTGCATTTACGTGCCGGTCATCAACACTCGCAGTTTTGGAAGATTTCGGCCTGTTTCATGGGCTATTAATCACCGTTTTGGGTCCCTGGAGTGATTTCCACAATTGACGAACCCAAGGGTGCATTTACGTGCCGGTCATCAACACTCGCAGTTTTGGAAGATTTTGGCCTGTTTCATGGGCTATTAATCACCGTTTTGGGTCCCTGGAGTGATTTCCACAATTGAGGAACCCAAGGGTGCATTTACGTTCCGGTCATCCACACTCGCAGTTTTGGTCGATTCTGGCCTGTTTCATGGGCTATTAATCACCGTTTTGGATCCTCGTAGTGATTTCCACCATTGACGAACCCAAGGGTGCATTTACGTGCCTGTCATCAACACTCGCAGTTTTGGCCGATTCTGGCCTGTTTCATGGGCTATTAATCACCGTTTTGGGTCCCCGGAGTGATTTCCACCATTGAGGAACCCAGGGTGCATTTACGTGCCGGTCATCAACACTCGCAGTTTTGGCAGATTTTGGCCTGTTTCATGGGCTATTAATCACCGTTTTGGGTCCCTGGAGTGATTTCCACAATTGACGAACCCCAGGGTGCAATTACGTGTCGGTCATCAACACTCGCAGTTTTGGCCGATTCTAGCCTGTTTCATGGGCTATTAATCACCGTTTTGGATCCTCGGAGTGATTTCCACCATTGACGAACCCAAGGGTGCATTTACGTGCCTGTCATCAACACTCGCAGTTTTGGAAGATTTTGGCCTGTTTCATGGGCTATTAATCACCGTTTTGGGTCCCTGGAGTGATTTCCACAATTGACGAACCCAAGGGTGCATTTACGTGCCGGTCATCAACACTCGCAGTTTTGGAAAATTTTGGCCTGTTTCATGGGCTATTAATCACCGTTTTGGGTCCCTGGAGTGATTTCCACAATTGAGGAACCCAAGGGTGCATTTACGTTCCGGTCATCCACACTCGCAGTTTTGGTCGATTCTGGCCTGTTTCATGGGCTATTAATCACCGTTTTGGATCCTCGTAGTGATTTCCACCATTGACGAACCCAAGGGTGCATTTACGTGCCTGTCATCAACACTCGCAGTTTTGGCCGATTCTGGCCTGTTTCATGGGCTATTAATCACCGTTTTGGGTCCCCGGAGTGATTTCCACCATTGAGGAACCCAGGGTGCATTTACGTGCCGGTCATCAACACTCGCAGTTTTGGCAGATTTTGGCCTGTTTCATGGGCTATTAATCACCGTTTTGGGTCCCTGGAGTGATTTCCACAATTGACGAACCCCAGGGTGCAATTACGTGTCGGTCATCAACACTCGCAGTTTTGGCCGATTCTAGCCTGTTTCATGGGCTATTAATCACCGTTTTGGATCCTCGGAGTGATTTCCACCATTGACGAACCCAAGGGTGCATTTACGTGCCTGTCATCAACACTCGCAGTTTTGGAAGATTTTGGCCTGTTTCATGGGCTATTAATCACCGTTTTGGGTCCCTGGAGTGATTTCCACAATTGACGAACCCAAGGGTGCATTTACGTGCCGGTCATCAACACTCGCAGTTTTGGCCGATTCCGGCCTGTATCATTGGCTATTAATCACCGTTTTGGGTCCCTGGAGTGATTTCCACAATTGACGAACCCAAGGGTGCATTTACGTGCCGGTCATCAACACTCGCAGTTTTGGCCGATTCTGGCCTGTTTCATGGGCTATTAATCACCGTTTTGGGTCCCTGGAGTGATTTCCACAATTGACGAACCCAAGGGTGCATTTACGTGCCGGTCATCAACACTCGCAGTTTTGGCCGATTCCGGCCTGTATCATTGGCTATTAATCACCGTTTTGGGTCCCTGGAGTGATTTCCACAATTGACGAACCCAAGGGTGCATTTACGTGCCGGTCATCAACACTCGCAGTTTTGGCCGATTCTGGCCTGTTTCATGGGCTATTAATCACCGTTTTGGGTCCCTGGAGTGATTTCCACAATTGACGAACCCAAGGGTGCATTTACGTGCCGGTCATCAACACTCGCAGTTTTGGCCGATTCTGGCCTGTATCATTGGCTATTAATCACCGTTTTGGGTCCCTGGAGTGATTTCCACAATTGACGAACCCAAGGGTGCATTTACGTGCCGGTCATCAACACTCGCAGTTTTGGCCGATTCTGGCCTGTTTCATGGGCTATTAATCACCGTTTTGGGTCCCCGGAGTGATTTCCACCATTGAGGAACCCAGGGTGCATTTACGTGCCGGTCATCAACACTCGCAGTTTTGGAAGATTTCGGCCTGTTTCATGGGCTATTAATCACCGTTTTGGGTCCCTGGAGTGATTTCCACAATTGACGAACCCAAGGGTGCATTTACGTGCCGGTCATCAACACTCGCAGTTTTGGAAGATTTTGGCCTGTTTCATGGGCTATTAATCACCGTTTTGGGTCCCTGGAGTGATTTCCACAATTGAGGAACCCAAGGGTGCATTTACGTTCCGGTCATCCACACTCGCAGTTTTGGTCGATTCTGGCCTGTTTCATGGGCTAGTAATCACCGTTTTGGATCCTCGTAGTGATTTCCACCATTGACGAACCCAAGGGTGCATTTACGTGCCTGTCATCAACACTCGCAGTTTTGGCCGATTCTAGCCTGTTTCATGGGCTATTAATCACCGTTTTGGATCCTCGGAGTGATTTCCACCATTGACGAACCCAAGGGTGCATTTACGTGCCTGTCATCAACACTCGCAGTTTTGGAAGATTTTGGCCTGTTTCATGGGCTATTAATCACCGTTTTGGGTCCCTGGAGTGATTTCCACAATTGACGAACCCAAGGGTGCATTTACGTGCCGGTCATCAACACTCGCAGTTTTGGCCGATTCCGGCCTGTATCATTGGCTATTAATCACCGTTTTGGGTCCCTGGAGTGATTTCCACAATTGACGAACCCAAGGGTGCATTTACGTGCCGGTCATCAACACTCGCAGTTTTGGCCGATTCTGGCCTGTTTCATGGGCTATTAATCACCGTTTTGGGTCCCTGGAGTGATTTCCACAATTGACGAACCCAAGGGTGCATTTACGTGCCGGTCATCAACACTCGCAGTTTTGGCCGATTTTGGCCTGTATCATTGGCTATTAATCACCGTTTTGGGTCCCTGGAGTGATTTCCACAATTGACGAACCCAAGGGTGCATTTACGTGCCGGTCATCAACACTCGCAGTTTTGGCCGATTCTGGCCTGTTTCATGGGCTATTAATCACCGTTTTGGGTCCCCGGAGTGATTTCCACCATTGAGGAACCCAGGGTGCATTTACGTGCCGGTCATCAACACTCGCAGTTTTGGAAGATTTCGGCCTGTTTCATGGGCTATTAATCACCGTTTTGGGTCCCTGGAGTGATTTCCACAATTGACGAACCCAAGGGTGCATTTACGTGCCGGTCATCAACACTCGCAGTTTTGGAAAATTTTGGCCTGTTTCATGGGCTATTAATCACCGTTTTGGGTCCCTGGAGTGATTTCCACAATTGAGGAACCCAAGGGTGCATTTACGTTCCGGTCATCCACACTCGCAGTTTTGGTCGATTCTGGCCTGTTTCATGGGCTATTAATCACCGTTTTGGATCCTCGTAGTGATTTCCACCATTGACGAACCCAAGGGTGCATTTACGTGCCTGTCATCAACACTCGCAGTTTTGGCCGATTCTGGCCTGTTTCATGGGCTATTAATCACCGTTTTGGGTCCCCGGAGTGATTTCCACCATTGAGGAACCCAGGGTGCATTTACGTGCCGGTCATCAACACTCGCAGTTTTGGCAGATTTTGGCCTGTTTCATGGGCTATTAATCACCGTTTTGGGTCCCTGGAGTGATTTCCACAATTGACGAACCCCAGGGTGCAATTACGTGTCGGTCATCAACACTCGCAGTTTTGGCCGATTCTAGCCTGTTTCATGGGCTATTAATCACCGTTTTGGATCCTCGGAGTGATTTCCACCATTGACGAACCCAAGGGTGCATTTACGTGCCTGTCATCAACACTCGCAGTTTTGGAAGATTTTGGCCTGTTTCATGGGCTATTAATCACCGTTTTGGGTCCCTGGAGTGATTTCCACAATTGACGAACCCAAGGGTGCATTTACGTGCCGGTCATCAACACTCGCAGTTTTGGCCGATTCCGGCCTGTATCATTGGCTATTAATCACCGTTTTGGGTCCCTGGAGTGATTTCCACAATTGACGAACCCAAGGGTGCATTTACGTGCCGGTCATCAACACTCGCAGTTTTGGCCGATTCCGGCCTGTATCATTGGCTATTAATCACCGTTTTGGGTCCCTGGAGTGATTTCCACAATTGACGAACCCAAGGGTGCATTTACGTGCCGGTCATCAACACTCGCAGTTTTGGCCGATTCAAGCCTGTTTCATGGGCTATTAATCACCGTTTTGGGTCCCTGGAGTGATTTCCACAATTGACGAACCCAAGGGTGCATTTACGTGCCGGTCATCAACACTCGCAGTTTTGGCCGATTCTGGCCTGTTTCATGGGCTATTAATCACCGTTTTGGGTCCCCGGAGTGATTTCCACCATTGACGAACCCTAGGGTGCATTTACGTGCCGGTCATCAACACTCGCAGTTTTGGCCGATTCCGGCCTGTATCATTGGCTATTAATCACCGTTTTGGGTCCCTGGAGTGATTTCCACAATTGACGAACCCAAGGGTGCATTTACGTGCCGGTCATCAACACTCGCAGTTTTGGCCCATTCTGGCCTGTTTCGTGGGCTATTAATCACCGTTTTGGGTCCCCGGAGTGATTTCCAAAATTGACGAACCCCAGGGTGTATTTACGTCCCGGTCATCAACACTCGCAGTTTTGGCCGATTCCGGCCTGTATCATTGGCTATTAATCACCGTTTTGGGTCCCTGGAGTGATTTCCACAATTGACGAACCCAAGGGTGCATTTACGTGCCGGTCATCAACACTCGCAGTTTTGGCCGATTCTGGCCTGTTTCATGGGCTATTAATCACCGTTTTGGGTCCCTGGAGTGATTTCCACAATTGACGAACCCAAGGGTGCATTTACGTGCCGGTCATCAACACTCGCAGTTTTGGCCGATTCCGGCCTGTATCATTGGCTATTAATCACCGTTTTGGGTCCCTGGAGTGATTTCCACAATTGACGAACCCAAGGGTGCATTTACGTGCCGGTCATCAACACTCGCAGTTTTGGCCGATTCTGGCCTGTTTCATGGGCTATTAATCACCGTTTTGGGTCCCTGGAGTGATTTCCACAATTGACGAACCCAAGGGTGCATTTACGTGCCGGTCATCAACACTCGCAGTTTTGGCCGATTCTGGCCTGTATCATTGGCTATTAATCACCGTTTTGGGTCCCTGGAGTGATTTCCACCATTGACGAACCCAAGGGTGCATTTACGTGCCTGTCATCAACACTCGCAGTTTTGGCCGATTCTGGCCTGTTTCATGGGCTATTAATCACCGTTTTGGGTCCCTGGAGTGATTTCCACAATTGACGAACCCCAGGGTGCATTTACGTGCCGGTCATCAACACTCGCAGTTTTGGCTGATTCCGGCCTGTATCATTGGCTATTAATCACCGTTTTGGGTCCCTGGAGTGATTTCCACAATTGACGAAATCAAGGGTGCATTTACGTGCCGGTCATCAACACTCGCAGTTTTGGCCGATTCTGGCCTGTTTCATGGGCTATTAATCACCGTTTTGGGTCCCTGGAGTGATTTCCACAATTGACGAACCCAAGGGTGCATTTACGTGCCGGTCATCAACACTCGCAGTTTTGGCCGATTCCGGCCTGTATCATTGGCTATTAATCACCGTTTTGGGTCCCTGGAGTGATTTCCACAATTGACGAACCCAAGGGTGCATTTACGTGCCGGTCATCAACACTCGCAGTTTTGGCCGATTCTGGCCTGTTTCATGGGCTATTAATCACCGTTTTGGGTCCCCGGAGTGATTTCCACCATTGAGGAACCCAGGGTGCATTTACGTGCCGGTCATCAACACTCGCAGTTTTGGAAGATTTTGGCCTGTTTCATGGGCTATTAATCACCGTTTTGGGTCCCTGGAGTGATTTCCACAATTGACGAACCCAAGGGTGCATTTACGTGCCGGTCATCAACACTCGCAGTTTTGGAAAATTTTGGCCTGTTTCATGGGCTATTAATCACCGTTTTGGGTCCCTGGAGTGATTTCCACAATTGAGGAACCCAAGGGTGCATTTACGTTCCGGTCATCCACACTCGCAGTTTTGGTCGATTCTGGCCTGTTTCATGGGCTATTAATCACCGTTTTGGATCCTCGTAGTGATTTCCACCATTGACGAACCCAAGGGTGCATTTACGTGCCTGTCATCAACACTCGCAGTTTTGGCCGATTCTGGCCTGTTTCATGGGCTATTAATCACCGTTTTGGGTCCCCGGAGTGATTTCCACCATTGAGGAACCCAGGGTGCATTTACGTGCCGGTCATCAACACTCGCAGTTTTGGCAGATTTTGGCCTGTTTCATGGGCTATTAATCACCGTTTTGGGTCCCTGGAGTGATTTCCACAATTGACGAACCCCAGGGTGCAATTACGTGTCGGTCATCAACACTCGCAGTTTTGGCCGATTCTAGCCTGTTTCATGGGCTATTAATCACCGTTTTGGATCCTCGGAGTGATTTCCACCATTGACGAACCCAAGGGTGCATTTACGTGCCTGTCATCAACACTCGCAGTTTTGGCCGATTCTGGCCTGTTTCATGGGCTATTAATCACCGTTTTGGGTCCCTGGAGTGATTTCCACAATTGACGAACCCCAGGGTGCATTTACGTGCCGGTCATCAACACTCGCAGTTTTGGCCGATTCAAGCCTGTTTCATGGGCTATTAATCACCGTTTTGGGTCCCTGGAGTGATTTCCACAATTGACGAACCCAAGGGTGCATTTACGTGCCGGTCATCAACACTCGCAGTTTTGGCCGATTCTGGCCTGTTTCATGGGCTATTAATCACCGTTTTGGGTCCCCGGAGTGATTTCCACCATTGACGAACCCTAGGGTGCATTTACGTGCCGGTCATCAACACTCGCAGTTTTGGCCGATTCCGGCCTTTATCATTGGCTATTAATCACCGTTTTGGGTCCCTGGAGTGATTTCCACAATTGACGAACCCAAGGGTGCATTTACGTGCCGGTCATCAACACTCGCAGTTTTGGCCCATTCTGGCCTGTTTCGTGGGCTATTAATCACCGTTTTGGGTCCCCGGAGTGATTTCCACCATTGACGAACCCTAGGGTGCATTTACGTGCCGGTCATCAACACTCGCAGTTTTGGCCGATTCCGGCCTGTATCATTGGCTATTAATCACCGTTTTGGGTCCCTGGAGTGATTTCCACAATTGACGAACCCAAGGGTGCATTTACGTGCCGGTCATCAACACTCGCAGTTTTGGCCGATTCAAGCCTGTTTCATGGGCTATTAATCACCGTTTTGGGTCCCTGGAGTGATTTCCACAATTGACGAACCCAAGGGTGCATTTACGTGCCGGTCATCAACACTCGCAGTTTTGGCCGATTCTGGCCTGTTTCATGGGCTATTAATCACCGTTTTGGGTCCCCGGAGTGATTTCCACCATTGACGAACCCTAGGGTGCATTTACGTGCCGGTCATCAACACTCGCAGTTTTGGCCGATTCCGGCCTGTATCATTGGCTATTAATCACCGTTTTGGGTCCCTGGAGTGATTTCCACAATTGACGAACCCAAGGGTGCATTTACGTGCCGGTCATCAACACTCGCAGTTTTGGCCCATTCTGGCCTGTTTCGTGGGCTATTAATCACCGTTTTGGGTCCCCGGAGTGATTTCCACAATTGACGAACCCCAGGGTGCATTTACGTCCCGGTCATCAACACTCGCAGTTTTGGCCGATTCCGGCCTGTATCATTGGCTATTAATCACCGTTTTGGGTCCCTGGAGTGATTTCCACAATTGACGAACCCAAGGGTGCATTTACGTGCCGGTCATCAACACTCGCAGTTTTGGCCGATTCTGGCCTGTTTCATGGGCTATTAATCACCGTTTTGGGTCCCTGGAGTGATTTCCACAATTGACGAACCCAAGGGTGCATTTACGTGCCGGTCATCAACACTCGCAGTTTTGGCCGATTCCGGCCTGTATCATTGGCTATTAATCACCGTTTTGGGTCCCTGGAGTGATTTCCACAATTGACGAACCCAAGGGTGCATTTACGTGCCGGTCATCAACACTCGCAGTTTTGGCCGATTCTGGCCTGTTTCATGGGCTATTAATCACCGTTTTGGGTCCCTGGAGTGATTTCCACAATTGACGAACCCAAGGGTGCATTTACGTGCCGGTCATCAACACTCGCAGTTTTGGCAGATTCTGGCCTGTTTCATGGGCTATTAATCACCGTTTTGGGTCCCCGGAGTGATTTCCAAAATTGACGAACCCAAGGGTGCATTTACGTGCCTGTCATCAACACTCGCAGTTTTGGAAGATTTTGGCCTGTTTCATGGGCTATTAATCACCGTTTTGGGTCCCTGGAGTGATTTCCACCATTGACGAACCCAAGGGTGCATTTACGTGCCGGTCATCAACACTCGCAGTTTTGGCCGATTCCGGCCTGTATCATTGGCTATTAATCACCGTTTTGGGTCCCCGGAGTGATTTCCACCATTGAGGAACCCAGGGTGCATTTACGTGCCGGTCATCAACACTCGCAGTTTTGGAAGATTTCGGCCTGTTTCATGGGCTATTAATCACCGTTTTGGGTCCCTGGAGTGATTTCCACAATTGACGAACCCAAGGGTGCATTTACGTGCCGGTCATCAACACTCGCAGTTTTGGAAGATTTTGGCCTGTTTCATGGGCTATTAATCACCGTTTTGGGTCCCTGGAGTGATTTCCACAATTGAGGAACCCAAGGGTGCATTTACGTTCCGGTCATCCACACTCGCAGTTTTGGTCGATTCTGGCCTGTTTCATGGGCTATTAATCACCGTTTTGGATCCTCGTAGTGATTTCCACCATTGACGAACCCAAGGGTGCATTTACGTGCCTGTCATCAACACTCGCAGTTTTGGCCGATTCTGGCCTGTTTCATGGGCTATTAATCACCGTTTTGGGTCCCCGGAGTGATTTCCACCATTGAGGAACCCAGGGTGCATTTACGTGCCGGTCATCAACACTCGCAGTTTTGGCAGATTTTGGCCTGTTTCATGGGCTATTAATCACCGTTTTGGGTCCCTGGAGTGATTTCCACAATTGACGAACCCCAGGGTGCAATTACGTGTCGGTCATCAACACTCGCAGTTTTGGCCGATTCTAGCCTGTTTCATGGGCTATTAATCACCGTTTTGGATCCTCGGAGTGATTTCCACCATTGACGAACCCAAGGGTGCATTTACGTGCCTGTCATCAACACTCGCAGTTTTGGAAGATTTTGGCCTGTTTCATGGGCTATTAATCACCGTTTTGGGTCCCTGGAGTGATTTCCACAATTGACGAACCCAAGGGTGCATTTACGTGCCGGTCATCAACACTCGCAGTTTTGGAAAATTTTGGCCTGTTTCATGGGCTATTAATCACCGTTTTGGGTCCCTGGAGTGATTTCCACAATTGAGGAACCCAAGGGTGCATTTACGTTCCGGTCATCCACACTCGCAGTTTTGGTCGATTCTGGCCTGTTTCATGGGCTATTAATCACCGTTTTGGATCCTCGTAGTGATTTCCACCATTGACGAACCCAAGGGTGCATTTACGTGCCTGTCATCAACACTCGCTGTTTTGGCCGATTCTGGCCTATTTCATGGGCTATTAATCACCGTTTTGGGTCCCCGGAGTGATTTCCACCATTGAGGAACCCAGGGTGCATTTACGTGCCGGTCATCAACACTCGCAGTTTTGGCAGATTTTGGCCTGTTTCATGGGCTATTAATCACCGTTTTGGGTCCCTGGAGTGATTTCCACAATTGACGAACCCCAGGGTGCAATTACGTGTCGGTCATCAACACTCGCAGTTTTGGCCGATTCTAGCCTGTTTCATGGGCTATTAATCACCGTTTTGGATCCTCGGAGTGATTTCCACCATTGACGAACCCAAGGGTGCATTTACGTGCCTGTCATCAACACTCGCAGTTTTGGAAGATTTTGGCCTGTTTCATGGGCTATTAATCACCGTTTTGGGTCCCTGGAGTGATTTCCACCATTGACGAACCCAAGGGTGCATTTACGTGCCGGTCATCAACACTCGCAGTTTTGGCCGATTCCGGCCTGTATCATTGGCTATTAATCACCGTTTTGGGTCCCTGGAGTGATTTCCACAATTGACGAACCCAAGGGTGCATTTACGTGCCGGTCATCAACACTCGCAGTTTTGGCCGATTTTGGCCTGTTTCATGGGCTATTAATCACCGTTTTGGGTCCCTGGAGTGATTTCCACAATTGACGAACCCAAGGGTGCATTTACGTGCCGGTCATCAACACTCGCAGTTTTGGCCGATTCAAGCCTGTTTCATGGGCTATTAATCACCGTTTTGGGTCCCCGGAGTGATTTCCACCATTGAGGAACCCAGGGTGCATTTACGTGCCGGTCATCAACACTCGCAGTTTTGGAAGATTTCGGCCTGTTTCATGGGCTATTAATCACCGTTTTGGGTCCCTGGAGTGATTTCCACAATTGACGAACCCAAGGGTGCATTTACGTGCCGGTCATCAACACTCGCAGTTTTGGAAGATTTTGGCCTGTTTCATGGGCTATTAATCACCGTTTTGGGTCCCTGGAGTGATTTCCACAATTGAGGAACCCAAGGGTGCATTTACGTTCCGGTCATCCACACTCGCAGTTTTGGTCGATTCTGGCCTGTTTCATGGGCTATTAATCACCGTTTTGGATCCTCGTAGTGATTTCCACCATTGACGAACCCAAGGGTGCATTTACGTGCCTGTCATCAACACTCGCAGTTTTGGCCGATTCTGGCCTGTTTCATGGGCTATTAATCACCGTTTTGGGTCCCCGGAGTGATTTCCACCATTGAGGAACCCAGGGTGCATTTACGTGCCGGTCATCAACACTCGCAGTTTTGGCAGATTTTGGCCTGTTTCATGGGCTATTAATCACCGTTTTGGGTCCCTGGAGTGATTTCCACAATTGACGAACCCCAGGGTGCAATTACGTGTCGGTCATCAACACTCGCAGTTTTGGCCGATTCTAGCCTGTTTCATGGGCTATTAATCACCGTTTTGGATCCTCGGAGTGATTTCCACCATTGACGAACCCAAGGGTGCATTTACGTGCCTGTCATCAACACTCGCAGTTTTGGAAGATTTTGGCCTGTTTCATGGGCTATTAATCACCGTTTTGGGTCCCTGGAGTGATTTCCACAATTGACGAACCCAAGGGTGCATTTACGTGCCGGTCATCAACACTCGCAGTTTTGGAAAATTTTGGCCTGTTTCATGGGCTATTAATCACCGTTTTGGGTCCCTGGAGTGATTTCCACAATTGAGGAACCCAAGGGTGCATTTACGTTCCGGTCATCCACACTCGCAGTTTTGGTCGATTCTGGCCTGTTTCATGGGCTATTAATCACCGTTTTGGATCCTCGTAGTGATTTCCACCATTGACGAACCCAAGGGTGCATTTACGTGCCTGTCATCAACACTCGCAGTTTTGGCCGATTCTGGCCTGTTTCATGGGCTATTAATCACCGTTTTGGGTCCCCGGAGTGATTTCCACCATTGAGGAACCCAGGGTGCATTTACGTGCCGGTCATCAACACTCGCAGTTTTGGCAGATTTTGGCCTGTTTCATGGGCTATTAATCACCGTTTTGGGTCCCTGGAGTGATTTCCACAATTGACGAACCCCAGGGTGCAATTACGTGTCGGTCATCAACACTCGCAGTTTTGGCCGATTCTAGCCTGTTTCATGGGCTATTAATCACCGTTTTGGATCCTCGGAGTGATTTCCACCATTGACGAACCCAAGGGTGCATTTACGTGCCTGTCATCAACACTCGCAGTTTTGGAAGATTTTGGCCTGTTTCATGGGCTATTAATCACCGTTTTGGGTCCCTGGAGTGATTTCCACAATTGACGAACCCAAGGGTGCATTTACGTGCCGGTCATCAACACTCGCAGTTTTGGAAAATTTTGGCCTGTTTCATGGGCTATTAATCACCGTTTTGGGTCCCTGGAGTGATTTCCACAATTGAGGAACCCAAGGGTGCATTTACGTTCCGGTCATCCACACTCGCAGTTTTGGTCGATTCTGGCCTGTTTCATGGGCTATTAATCACCGTTTTGGATCCTCGTAGTGATTTCCACCATTGACGAACCCAAGGGTGCATTTACGTGCCTGTCATCAACACTCGCAGTTTTGGCCGATTCTGGCCTATTTCATGGGCTATTAATCACCGTTTTGGGTCCCCGGAGTGATTTCCACCATTGAGGAACCCAGGGTGCATTTACGTGCCGGTCATCAACACTCGCAGTTTTGGCAGATTTTGGCCTGTTTCATGGGCTATTAATCACCGTTTTGGGTCCCTGGAGTGATTTCCACAATTGACGAACCCCAGGGTGCAATTACGTGTCGGTCATCAACACTCGCAGTTTTGGCCGATTCTAGCCTGTTTCATGGGCTATTAATCACCGTTTTGGATCCTCGGAGTGATTTCCACCATTGACGAACCCAAGGGTGCATTTACGTGCCTGTCATCAACACTCGCAGTTTTGGAAGATTTTGGCCTGTTTCATGGGCTATTAATCACCGTTTTGGGTCCCTGGAGTGATTTCCACAATTGACGAACCCAAGGGTGCATTTACGTGCCGGTCATCAACACTCGCAGTTTTGGCCGATTCCGGCCTGTATCATTGGCTATTAATCACCGTTTTGGGTCCCTGGAGTGATTTCCACAATTGACGAACCCAAGGGTGCATTTACGTGCCGGTCATCAACACTCGCAGTTTTGGCCGATTCTGGCCTGTTTCATGGGCTATTAATCACCGTTTTGGGTCCCTGGAGTGATTTCCACAATTGACGAACCCAAGGGTGCATTTACGTGCCGGTCATCAACACTCGCAGTTTTGGCCGATTCAAGCCTGTTTCATGGGCTATTAATCACCGTTTTGGGTCCCCGGAGTGATTTCCACCATTGAGGAACCCAGGGTGCATTTACGTGCCGGTCATCAACACTCGCAGTTTTGGAAGATTTCGGCCTGTTTCATGGGCTATTAATCACCGTTTTGGGTCCCTGGAGTGATTTCCACAATTGACGAACCCAAGGGTGCATTTACGTGCCGGTCATCAACACTCGCAGTTTTGGAAGATTTTGGCCTGTTTCATGGGCTATTAATCACCGTTTTGGGTCCCTGGAGTGATTTCCACAATTGAGGAACCCAAGGGTGCATTTACGTTCCGGTCATCCACACTCGCAGTTTTGGAAGATTTTGGCCTGTTTCATGGGCTATTAATCACCGTTTTGGGTCCCTGGAGTGATTTCCACAATTGAGGAACCCAAGGGTGCATTTACGTTCCGGTCATCCACACTCGTAGTGATTTCCACCATTGACGAACCCAAGGGTGCATTTACGTGCCTGTCATCAACACTCGCAGTTTTGGCCGATTCTGGCCTGTTTCATGGGCTATTAATCACCGTTTTGGGTCCCCGGAGTGATTTCCACCATTGAGGAACCCAGGGTGCATTTACGTGCCGGTCATCAACACTCGCAGTTTTGGCAGATTTTGGCCTGTTTCATGGGCTATTAATCACCGTTTTGGGTCCCTGGAGTGATTTCCACAATTGACGAACCCCAGGGTGCAATTACGTGTCGGTCATCAACACTCGCAGTTTTGGCCGATTCTAGCCTGTTTCATGGGCTATTAATCACCGTTTTGGATCCTCGGAGTGATTTCCACCATTGACGAACCCAAGGGTGCATTTACGTGCCTGTCATCAACACTCGCAGTTTTGGAAGATTTTGGCCTGTTTCATGGGCTATTAATCACCGTTTTGGGTCCCTGGAGTGATTTCCACAATTGACGAACCCAAGGGTGCATTTACGTGCCGGTCATCAACACTCGCAGTTTTGGAAAATTTTGGCCTGTTTCATGGGCTATTAATCACCGTTTTGGGTCCCTGGAGTGATTTCCACAATTGAGGAACCCAAGGGTGCATTTACGTTCCGGTCATCCACACTCGCAGTTTTGGTCGATTCTGGCCTGTTTCATGGGCTATTAATCACCGTTTTGGATCCTCGTAGTGATTTCCACCATTGACGAACCCAAGGGTGCATTTACGTGCCTGTCATCAACACTCGCAGTTTTGGCCGATTCTGGCCTGTTTCATGGGCTATTAATCACCGTTTTGGGTCCCCGGAGTGATTTCCACCATTGAGGAACCCAGGGTGCATTTACGTGCCGGTCATCAACACTCGCAGTTTTGGCAGATTTTGGCCTGTTTCATGGGCTATTAATCACCGTTTTGGGTCCCTGGAGTGATTTCCACAATTGACGAACCCCAGGGTGCAATTACGTGTCGGTCATCAACACTCGCAGTTTTGGCCGATTCTAGCCTGTTTCATGGGCTATTAATCACCGTTTTGGATCCTCGGAGTGATTTCCACCATTGACGAACCCAAGGGTGCATTTACGTGCCTGTCATCAACACTCGCAGTTTTGGAAGATTTTGGCCTGTTTCATGGGCTATTAATCACCGTTTTGGGTCCCTGGAGTGATTTCCACAATTGACGAACCCAAGGGTGCATTTACGTGCCGGTCATCAACACTCGCAGTTTTGGCCGATTCCGGCCTGTATCATTGGCTATTAATCACCGTTTTGGGTCCCTGGAGTGATTTCCACAATTGACGAACCCAAGGGTGCATTTACGTGCCGGTCATCAACACTCGCAGTTTTGGCCGATTCTGGCCTGTTTCATGGGCTATTAATCACCGTTTTGGGTCCCTGGAGTGATTTCCACAATTGACGAACCCAAGGGTGCATTTACGTGCCGGTCATCAACACTCGCAGTTTTGGCCGATTCAAGCCTGTTTCATGGGCTATTAATCACCGTTTTGGGTCCCCGGAGTGATTTCCACCATTGAGGAACCCAGGGTGCATTTACGTGCCGGTCATCAACACTCGCAGTTTTGGAAGATTTCGGCCTGTTTCATGGGCTATTAATCACCGTTTTGGGTCCCTGGAGTGATTTCCACAATTGACGAACCCAAGGGTGCATTTACGTGCCGGTCATCAACACTCGCAGTTTTGGAAGATTTTGGCCTGTTTCATGGGCTATTAATCACCGTTTTGGGTCCCTGGAGTGATTTCCACAATTGAGGAACCCAAGGGTGCATTTACGTTCCGGTCATCCACACTCGCAGTTTTGGTCGATTCTGGCCTGTTTCATGGGCTATTAATCACCGTTTTGGATCCTCGTAGTGATTTCCACCATTGACGAACCCAAGGGTGCATTTACGTGCCTGTCATCAACACTCGCAGTTTTGGCCGATTCTGGCCTGTTTCATGGGCTATTAATCACCGTTTTGGGTCCCCGGAGTGATTTCCACCATTGAGGAACCCAGGGTGCATTTACGTGCCGGTCATCAACACTCGCAGTTTTGGCAGATTTTGGCCTGTTTCATGGGCTATTAATCACCGTTTTGGGTCCCTGGAGTGATTTCCACAATTGACGAACCCCAGGGTGCAATTACGTGTCGGTCATCAACACTCGCAGTTTTGGCCGATTCTAGCCTGTTTCATGGGCTATTAATCACCGTTTTGGATCCTCGGAGTGATTTCCACCATTGACGAACCCAAGGGTGCATTTACGTGCCTGTCATCAACACTCGCAGTTTTGGAAGATTTTGGCCTGTTTCATGGGCTATTAATCACCGTTTTGGGTCCCTGGAGTGATTTCCACAATTGACGAACCCAAGGGTGCATTTACGTGCCGGTCATCAACACTCGCAGTTTTGGAAAATTTTGGCCTGTTTCATGGGCTATTAATCACCGTTTTGGGTCCCTGGAGTGATTTCCACAATTGAGGAACCCAAGGGTGCATTTACGTTCCGGTCATCCACACTCGCAGTTTTGGTCGATTCTGGCCTGTTTCATGGGCTATTAATCACCGTTTTGGATCCTCGTAGTGATTTCCACCATTGACGAACCCAAGGGTGCATTTACGTGCCTGTCATCAACACTCGCAGTTTTGGCCGATTCTGGCCTGTTTCATGGGCTATTAATCACCGTTTTGGGTCCCCGGAGTGATTTCCACCATTGAGGAACCCAGGGTGCATTTACGTGCCGGTTATCAACACTCGCAGTTTTGGCAGATTTTGGCCTGTTTCATGGGCTATTAATCACCGTTTTGGGTCCCTGGAGTGATTTCCACAATTGACGAACCCGAGGGTGCAATTACGTGTCGGTCATCAACACTCGCAGTTTTGGCCGATTCTAGCCTGTTTCATGGGCTATTAATCACCGTTTTGGATCCTCGGAGTGATTTCCACCATTGACGAACCCAAGGGTGCATTTACGTGCCTGTCATCAACACTCGCAGTTTTGGAAGATTTTGGCCTGTTTCATGGGCTATTAATCACCGTTTTGGGTCCCTGGAGTGATTTCCACAATTGACGAACCCAAGGGTGCATTTACGTGCCGGTCATCAACACTCGCAGTTTTGGCCGATTCCGGCCTGTATCATTGGCTATTAATCACCGTTTTGGGTCCCTGGAGTGATTTCCACAATTGACGAACCCAAGGGTGCATTTACGTGCCGGTCATCAACACTCGCAGTTTTGGCCGATTCTGGCCTGTTTCATGGGCTATTAATCACCGTTTTGGGTCCCTGGAGTGATTTCCACAATTGACGAACCCAAGGGTGCATTTACGTGCCGGTCATCAACACTCGCAGTTTTGGCCGATTCTGGCCTGTATCATTGGCTATTAATCACCGTTTTGGGTCCCTGGAGTGATTTCCACAATTGACGAACCCAAGGGTGCATTTACGTGCCGGTCATCAACACTCGCAGTTTTGGCCGATTCTGGCCTGTTTCATGGGCTATTAATCACCGTTTTGGGTCCCCGGAGTGATTTCCACCATTGAGGAACCCAGGGTGCATTTACGTGCCGGTCATCAACACTCGCAGTTTTGGAAGATTTCGGCCTGTTTCATGGGCTATTAATCACCGTTTTGGGTCCCTGGAGTGATTTCCACAATTGACGAACCCAAGGGTGCATTTACGTGCCGGTCATCAACACTCGCAGTTTTGGAAAATTTTGGCCTGTTTCATGGGCTATTAATCACCGTTTTGGGTCCCTGGAGTGATTTCCACAATTGAGGAACCCAAGGGTGCATTTACGTTCCGGTCATCCACACTCGCAGTTTTGGTCGATTCTGGCCTGTTTCATGGGCTATTAATCACCGTTTTGGATCCTCGTAGTGATTTCCACCATTGACGAACCCAAGGGTGCATTTACGTGCCTGTCATCAACACTCGCAGTTTTGGCCGATTCTGGCCTGTTTCATGGGCTATTAATCACCGTTTTGGGTCCCCGGAGTGATTTCCACCATTGAGGAACCCAGGGTGCATTTACGTGCCGGTCATCAACACTCGCAGTTTTGGCAGATTTTGGCCTGTTTCATGGGCTATTAATCACCGTTTTGGGTCCCTGGAGTGATTTCCACAATTGACGAACCCCAGGGTGCAATTACGTGTCGGTCATCAACACTCGCAGTTTTGGCCGATTCTAGCCTGTTTCATGGGCTATTAATCACCGTTTTGGATCCTCGGAGTGATTTCCACCATTGACGAACCCAAGGGTGCATTTACGTGCCTGTCATCAACACTCGCAGTTTTGGAAGATTTTGGCCTGTTTCATGGGCTATTAATCACCGTTTTGGGTCCCTGGAGTGATTTCCACAATTGACGAACCCAAGGGTGCATTTACGTGCCGGTCATCAACACTCGCAGTTTTGGCCGATTCCGGCCTGTATCATTGGCTATTAATCACCGTTTTGGGTCCCTGGAGTGATTTCCACAATTGACGAACCCAAGGGTGCATTTACGTGCCGGTCATCAACACTCGCAGTTTTGGCCGATTCCGGCCTGTATCATTGGCTATTAATCACCGTTTTGGGTCCCTGGAGTGATTTCCACAATTGACGAACCCAAGGGTGCATTTACGTGCCGGTCATCAACACTCGCAGTTTTGGCCGATTCAAGCCTGTTTCATGGGCTATTAATCACCGTTTTGGGTCCCTGGAGTGATTTCCACAATTGACGAACCCAAGGGTGCATTTACGTGCCGGTCATCAACACTCGCAGTTTTGGCCGATTCCGGCCTGTATCATTGGCTATTAATCACCGTTTTGGGTCCCTGGAGTGATTTCCACAATTGACGAACCCAAGGGTGCATTTACGTGCCGGTCATCAACACTCGCAGTTTTGGCCGATTCAAGCCTGTTTCATGGGCTATTAATCACCGTTTTGGGTCCCTGGAGTGATTTCCACAATTGACGAACCCAAGGGTGCATTTACGTGCCGGTCATCAACACTCGCAGTTTTGGCCGATTCTGGCCTGTTTCATGGGCTATTAATCACCGTTTTGGGTCCCCGGAGTGATTTCCACCATTGACGAACCCTAGGGTGCATTTACGTGCCGGTCATCAACACTCGCAGTTTTGGCCGATTCCGGCCTGTATCATTGGCTATTAATCACCGTTTTGGGTCCCTGGAGTGATTTCCACAATTGACGAACCCAAGGGTGCATTTACGTGCCGGTCATCAACACTCGCAGTTTTGGCCCATTCTGGCCTGTTTCGTGGGCTATTAATCACCGTTTTGGGTCCCCGGAGTGATTTCCAAAATTGACGAACCCCAGGGTGTATTTACGTCCCGGTCATCAACACTCGCAGTTTTGGCCGATTCCGGCCTGTATCATTGGCTATTAATCACCGTTTTGGGTCCCTGGAGTGATTTCCACAATTGACGAACCCAAGGGTGCATTTACGTGCCGGTCATCAACACTCGCAGTTTTGGCCGATTCTGGCCTGTTTCATGGGCTATTAATCACCGTTTTGGGTCCCTGGAGTGATTTCCACAATTGACGAACCCAAGGGTGCATTTACGTGCCGGTCATCAACACTCGCAGTTTTGGCCGATTCCGGCCTGTATCATTGGCTATTAATCACCGTTTTGGGTCCCTGGAGTGATTTCCACAATTGACGAACCCAAGGGTGCATTTACGTGCCGGTCATCAACACTCGCAGTTTTGGCCGATTCTGGCCTGTTTCATGGGCTATTAATCACCGTTTTGGGTCCCTGGAGTGATTTCCACAATTGACGAACCCAAGGGTGCATTTACGTGCCGGTCATCAACACTCGCAGTTTTGGCCGATTCTGGCCTGTATCATTGGCTATTAATCACCGTTTTGGGTCCCTGGAGTGATTTCCACCATTGACGAACCCAAGGGTGCATTTACGTGCCTGTCATCAACACTCGCAGTTTTGGCCGATTCTGGCCTGTTTCATGGGCTATTAATCACCGTTTTGGGTCCCTGGAGTGATTTCCACAATTGACGAACCCAAGGGTGCATTTACGTGCCGGTCATCAACACTCGCAGTTTTGGCCGATTCCGGCCTGTATCATTGGCTATTAATCACCGTTTTGGGTCCCTGGAGTGATTTCCACAATTGACGAACCCCAGGGTGCATTTACGTGCCGGTCATCAACACTCGCAGTTTTGGCCGATTCCGGCCTGTATCATTGGCTATTAATCACCGTTTTGGGTCCCTGGAGTGATTTCCACAATTGACGAACCCAAGGGTGCATTTACGTGCCGGTCATCAACACTCGCAGTTTTGGCCGATTCTGGCCTGTTTCATGGGCTATTAATCACCGTTTTGGGTCCCTGGAGTGATTTCCACAATTGACGAACCCAAGGGTGCATTTACGTGCCGGTCATCAACACTCGCAGTTTTGGCCGATTCCGGCCTGTATCATTGGCTATTAATCACCGTTTTGGGTCCCTGGAGTGATTTCCACAATTGACGAACCCAAGGGTGCATTTACGTGCCGGTCATCAACACTCGCAGTTTTGGCCGATTCTGGCCTGTTTCATGGGCTATTAATCACCGTTTTGGGTCCCCGGAGTGATTTCCACCATTGAGGAACCCAGGGTGCATTTACGTGCCGGTCATCAACACTCGCAGTTTTGGAAGATTTTGGCCTGTTTCATGGGCTATTAATCACCGTTTTGGGTCCCTGGAGTGATTTCCACAATTGACGAACCCAAGGGTGCATTTACGTGCCGGTCATCAACACTCGCAGTTTTGGAAAATTTTGGCCTGTTTCATGGGCTATTAATCACCGTTTTGGGTCCCTGGAGTGATTTCCACAATTGACGAACCCCAGGGTGCAATTACGTGTCGGTCATCAACACTCGCAGTTTTGGCCGATTCTAGCCTGTTTCATGGGCTATTAATCACCGTTTTGGATCCTCGGAGTGATTTCCACCATTGACGAACCCAAGGGTGCATTTACGTGCCTGTCATCAACACTCGCAGTTTTGGCCGATTCTGGCCTGTTTCATGGGCTATTAATCACCGTTTTGGGTCCCTGGAGTGATTTCCACAATTGACGAACCCCAGGGTGCATTTACGTGCCGGTCATCAACACTCGCAGTTTTGGCCGATTCCGGCCTGTATCATTGGCTATTAATCACCGTTTTGGGTCCCTGGAGTGATTTCCACAATTGACGAACCCAAGGGTGCATTTACGTGCCGGTCATCAACACTCGCAGTTTTGGCCGATTCAAGCCTGTTTCATGGGCTATTAATCACCGTTTTGGGTCCCTGGAGTGATTTCCACAATTGACGAACCCAAGGGTGCATTTACGTGCCGGTCATCAACACTCGCAGTTTTGGCCGATTCTGGCCTGTTTCATGGGCTATTAATCACCGTTTTGGGTCCCCGGAGTGATTTCCACCATTGACGAACCCTAGGGTGCATTTACGTGCCGGTCATCAACACTCGCAGTTTTGGCCGATTCCGGCCTGTATCATTGGCTATTAATCACCGTTTTGGGTCCCTGGAGTGATTTCCACAATTGACGAACCCAAGGGTGCATTTACGTGCCGGTCATCAACACTCGCAGTTTTGGCCCATTCTGGCCTGTTTCGTGGGCTATTAATCACCGTTTTGGGTCCCCGGAGTGATTTCCAAAATTGACGAACCCCAGGGTGTATTTACGTCCCGGTCATCAACACTCGCAGTTTTGGCCGATTCCGGCCTGTATCATTGGCTATTAATCACCGTTTTGGGTCCCTGGAGTGATTTCCACAATTGACGAACCCAAGGGTGCATTTACGTGCCGGTCATCAACACTCGCAGTTTTGGCCGATTCTGGCCTGTTTCATGGGCTATTAATCACCGTTTTGGGTCCCTGGAGTGATTTCCACAATTGACGAACCCAAGGGTGCATTTACGTGCCGGTCATCAACACTCGCAGTTTTGGCCGATTCCGGCCTGTATCATTGGCTATTAATCACCGTTTTGGGTCCCTGGAGTGATTTCCACAATTGACGAACCCAAGGGTGCATTTACGTGCCGGTCATCAACACTCGCAGTTTTGGCCGATTCTGGCCTGTTTCATGGGCTATTAATCACCGTTTTGGGTCCCTGGAGTGATTTCCACAATTGACGAACCCAAGGGTGCATTTACGTGCCGGTCATCAACACTCGCAGTTTTGGCCGATTCTGGCCTGTATCATTGGCTATTAATCACCGTTTTGGGTCCCTGGAGTGATTTCCACCATTGACGAACCCAAGGGTGCATTTACGTGCCTGTCATCAACACTCGCAGTTTTGGCCGATTCTGGCCTGTTTCATGGGCTATTAATCACCGTTTTGGGTCCCTGGAGTGATTTCCACAATTGACGAACCCCAGGGTGCATTTACGTGCCGGTCATCAACACTCGCAGTTTTGGCCGATTCCGGCCTGTATCATTGGCTATTAATCACCGTTTTGGGTCCCTGGAGTGATTTCCACAATTGACGAACCCAAGGGTGCATTTACGTGCCGGTCATCAACACTCGCAGTTTTGGCCGATTCTGGCCTGTTTCATGGGCTATTAATCACCGTTTTGGGTCCCTGGAGTGATTTCCACAATTGACGAACCCAAGGGTGCATTTACGTGCCGGTCATCAACACTCGCAGTTTTGGCCGATTCCGGCCTGTATCATTGGCTATTAATCACCGTTTTGGGTCCCTGGAGTGATTTCCACAATTGACGAACCCAAGGGTGCATTTACGTGCCGGTCATCAACACTCGCAGTTTTGGCCGATTCTGGCCTGTTTCATGGGCTATTAATCACCGTTTTGGGTCCCCGGAGTGATTTCCACCATTGAGGAACCCAGGGTGCATTTACGTGCCGGTCATCAACACTCGCAGTTTTGGAAGATTTTGGCCTGTTTCATGGGCTATTAATCACCGTTTTGGGTCCCTGGAGTGATTTCCACAATTGACGAACCCAAGGGTGCATTTACGTGCCGGTCATCAACACTCGCAGTTTTGGAAAATTTTGGCCTGTTTCATGGGCTATTAATCACCGTTTTGGGTCCCTGGAGTGATTTCCACAATTGACGAACCCCAGGGTGCAATTACGTGTCGGTCATCAACACTCGCAGTTTTGGCCGATTCTAGCCTGTTTCATGGGCTATTAATCACCGTTTTGGATCCTCGGAGTGATTTCCACCATTGACGAACCCAAGGGTGCATTTACGTGCCTGTCATCAACACTCGCAGTTTTGGCCGATTCTGGCCTGTTTCATGGGCTATTAATCACCGTTTTGGGTCCCTGGAGTGATTTCCACAATTGACGAACCCCAGGGTGCATTTACGTGCCGGTCATCAACACTCGCAGTTTTGGCCGATTCCGGCCTGTATCATTGGCTATTAATCACCGTTTTGGGTCCCTGGAGTGATTTCCACAATTGACGAACCCAAGGGTGCATTTACGTGCCGGTCATCAACACTCGCAGTTTTGGCCGATTCAAGCCTGTTTCATGGGCTATTAATCACCGTTTTGGGTCCCTGGAGTGATTTCCACAATTGACGAACCCAAGGGTGCATTTACGTGCCGGTCATCAACACTCGCAGTTTTGGCCGATTCTGGCCTGTTTCATGGGCTATTAATCACCGTTTTGGGTCCCCGGAGTGATTTCCACCATTGACGAACCCTAGGGTGCATTTACGTGCCGGTCATCAACACTCGCAGTTTTGGCCGATTCCGGCCTGTATCATTGGCTATTAATCACCGTTTTGGGTCCCTGGAGTGATTTCCACAATTGACGAACCCAAGGGTGCATTTACGTGCCGGTCATCAACACTCGCAGTTTTGGCCCATTCTGGCCTGTTTCGTGGGCTATTAATCACCGTTTTGGGTCCCCGGAGTGATTTCCAAAATTGACGAACCCCAGGGTGTATTTACGTCCCGGTCATCAACACTCGCAGTTTTGGCCGATTCCGGCCTGTATCATTGGCTATTAATCACCGTTTTGGGTCCCTGGAGTGATTTCCACAATTGACGAACCCAAGGGTGCATTTACGTGCCGGTCATCAACACTCGCAGTTTTGGCCGATTCTGGCCTGTTTCATGGGCTATTAATCACCGTTTTGGGTCCCTGGAGTGATTTCCACAATTGACGAACCCAAGGGTGCATTTACGTGCCGGTCATCAACACTCGCAGTTTTGGCCGATTCCGGCCTGTATCATTGGCTATTAATCACCGTTTTGGGTCCCTGGAGTGATTTCCACAATTGACGAACCCAAGGGTGCATTTACGTGCCGGTCATCAACACTCGCAGTTTTGGCCGATTCTGGCCTGTTTCATGGGCTATTAATCACCGTTTTGGGTCCCTGGAGTGATTTCCACAATTGACGAACCCAAGGGTGCATTTACGTGCCGGTCATCAACACTCGCAGTTTTGGCCGATTCTGGCCTGTATCATTGGCTATTAATCACCGTTTTGGGTCCCTGGAGTGATTTCCACAATTGACGAACCCAAGGGTGCATTTACGTGCCGGTCATCAACACTCGCAGTTTTGGCCGATTCTGGCCTGTTTCATGGGCTATTAATCACCGTTTTGGGTCCCCGGAGTGATTTCCACCATTGAGGAACCCAGGGTGCATTTACGTGCCGGTCATCAACAGTCGCAGTTTTGGAAGATTTCGGCCTGTTTCATGGGCTATTAATCACCGTTTTGGGTCCCTGGAGTGATTTCCACAATTGACGAACCCAAGGGTGCATTTACGTGCCGGTCATCAACACTCGCAGTTTTGGAAGATTTTGGCCTGTTTCATGGGCTATTAATCACCGTTTTGGGTCCCTGGAGTGATTTCCACAATTGAGGAACCCAAGGGTGCATTTACGTTCCGGTCATCCACACTCGCAGTTTTGGTCGATTCTGGCCTGTTTCATGGGCTATTAATCACCGTTTTGGATCCTCGTAGTGATTTCCACCATTGACGAACCCAAGGGTGCATTTACGTGCCTGTCATCAACACTCGCAGTTTTGGCCGATTCTGGCCTGTTTCATGGGCTATTAATCACCGTTTTGGGTCCCCGGAGTGATTTCCACAATTGACGAACCCAGGGTGCATTTACGTGCCGGTCATCAACACTCGCAGTTTTGGAAGATTTTGGCCTGTTTCATGGGCTATTAATCACCGTTTTGGGTCCCTGGAGTGATTTCCACAATTGAGGAACCCAAGGGTGCATTTACGTTCCGGTCATCCACACTCGCAGTTTTGGTCGATTCTGGCCTGTTTCATGGGCTATTAATCACCGTTTTGGATCCTCGTAGTGATTTCCACCATTGACGAACCCAAGGGTGCATTTACGTGCCTGTCATCAACACTCGCAGTTTTGGCCGATTCTGGCCTGTTTCATGGGCTATTAATCACCGTTTTGGGTCCCTGGAGTGATTTCCACAATTGACGAACCCCAGGGTGCATTTACGTGCCGGTCATCAACACTCGCAGTTTTGGCCGATTCCGGCCTGTATCATTGGCTATTAATCACCGTTTTGGGTCCCTGGAGTGATTTCCACAATTGACGAACCCAAGGGTGCATTTACGTGCCGGTCATCAACACTCGCAGTTTTGGCCGATTCAAGCCTGTTTCATGGGCTATTAATCACCGTTTTGGGTCCCTGGAGTGATTTCCACAATTGACGAACCCAAGGGTGCATTTACGTGCCGGTCATCAACACTCGCAGTTTTGGCCGATTCTGGCCTGTTTCATGGGCTATTAATCACCGTTTTGGGTCCCCGGAGTGATTTCCACCATTGACGAACCCTAGGGTGCATTTACGTGCCGGTCATCAACACTCGCAGTTTTGGCCGATTCCGGCCTGTATCATTGGCTATTAATCACCGTTTTGGGTCCCTGGAGTGATTTCCACAATTGACGAACCCAAGGGTGCATTTACGTGCCGGTCATCAACACTCGCAGTTTTGGCCCATTCTGGCCTGTTTCGTGGGCTATTAATCACCGTTTTGGGTCCCCGGAGTGATTTCCAAAATTGACGAACCCCAGGGTGTATTTACGTCCCGGTCATCAACACTCGCAGTTTTGGCCGATTCCGGCCTGTATCATTGGCTATTAATCACCGTTTTGGGTCCCTGGAGTGATTTCCACAATTGACGAACCCAAGGGTGCATTTACGTGCCGGTCATCAACACTCGCAGTTTTGGAAGATTTTGGCCTGTTTCATGGGCTATTAATCACCGTTTTGGGTCCCTGGAGTGATTTCCACAATTGAGGAACCCAAGGGTGCATTTACGTTCCGGTCATCCACACTCGCAGTTTTGGTCGATTCTGGCCTGTTTCATGGGCTATTAATCACCGTTTTGGATCCCTGGAGTGATTTCCACAATTGACGAACCCAAGGGTGCATTTACGTGCCGGTCATCAACACTCGCAGTTTTGGCCGATTCCGGCCTGTATCATTGGCTATTAATCACCGTTTTGGGTCCCTGGAGTGATTTCCACAATTGACGAACCCAAGGGTGCATTTACGTGCCGGTCATCAACACTCGCAGTTTTGGCCGATTCTGGCCTGTTTCATGGGCTATTAATCACCGTTTTGGGTCCCTGGAGTGATTTCCACAATTGACGAACCCAAGGGTGCATTTACGTGCCGGTCATCAACACTCGCAGTTTTGGCCGATTCTGGCCTGTATCATTGGCTATTAATCACCGTTTTGGGTCCCTGGAGTGATTTCCACAATTGACGAACCCAAGGGTGCATTTACGTGCCGGTCATCAACACTCGCAGTTTTGGCCGATTCTGGCCTGTTTCATGGGCTATTAATCACCGTTTTGGGTCCCCGGAGTGATTTCCACCATTGAGGAACCCAGGGTGCATTTACGTGCCGGTCATCAACACTCGCAGTTTTGGAAGATTTCGGCCTGTTTCATGGGCTATTAATCACCGTTTTGGGTCCCTGGAGTGATTTCCACAATTGACGAACCCAAGGGTGCATTTACGTGCCGGTCATCAACACTCGCAGTTTTGGAAGATTTTGGCCTGTTTCATGGGCTATTAATCACCGTTTTGGGTCCCTGGAGTGATTTCCACAATTGAGGAACCCAAGGGTGCATTTACGTTCCGGTCATCCACACTCGCAGTTTTGGTCGATTCTGGCCTGTTTCATGGGCTATTAATCACCGTTTTGGATCCTCGTAGTGATTTCCACCATTGACGAACCCAAGGGTGCATTTACGTGCCTGTCATCAACACTCGCAGTTTTGGCCGATTCTGGCCTGTTTCATGGGCTATTAATCACCGTTTTGGGTCCCCGGAGTGATTTCCACCATTGAGGAACCCAGGGTGCATTTATGTGCCGGTCATCAACACTCGCAGTTTTGGCAGATTTTGGCCTGTTTCATGGGCTATTAATCACCGTTTTGGGTCCCTGGAGTGATTTCCACAATTGACGAACCCCAGGGTGCAATTACGTGTCGGTCATCAACACTCGCAGTTTTGGCCGATTCCGGCCTGTTTCATGGGCTATTAATCACCGTTTTGGGTCCCTGGAGTGATTTCCACAATTAACGAACCCCAGGGTGCAATTACGTGTCGGTCATCAACACTCGCAGTTTTGGCCGATTCTAGCCTGTTTCATGGGCTATTAATCACCGTTTTGGATCCTCGGAGTGATTTCCACCATTGACGAACCCAAGGGTGCATTTACGTGCCTGTCATCAACACTCGCAGTTTTGGAAGATTTTGGCCTGTTTCATGGGCTATTAATCACCGTTTTGGGTCCCTGGAGTGATTTCCACAATTGACGAACCCAAGGGTGCATTTACGTGCCGGTCATCAACACTCGCAGTTTTGGAAGATTTTGGCCTGTTTCATGGGCTATTAATCACCGTTTTGGGTCCCTGGAGTGATTTCCACAATTGACGAACCGAAGGGTGCATTTACGTTCCGGTCATCCACACTCGCAGTTTTGGTCGATTCTGGCCTGTTTCATGGGCTATTAATCACCGTTTTGGATCCTCGTAGTGATTTCCACCATTGACGAACCCAAGGGTGCATTTACGTGCCTGTCATCAACACTCGCAGTTTTGGCCGATTCTGGCCTGTTTCATGGGCTATTAATCACCGTTTTGGGTCCCTGGAGTGATTTCCACAATTGACGAACCCAAGGGTGCATTTACGTGCCGGTCATCAACACTCGCAGTTTTGGCCGATTCTGGCCTGTTTCATGGGCTATTAATCACCGTTTTGGGTCCCTGGAGTGATTTCCACAATTGACGAACCCCAGGGTGCATTTACGTGCCGGTCATCAACACTCGCAGTTTTGGCCGATTCCGGCCTGTATCATTGGCTATTAATCACCGTTTTGGGTCCCTGGAGTGATTTCCACAATTGACGAACCCAAGGGTGCATTTACGTGCCGGTCATCAACACTCGCAGTTTTGGCCGATTCTGGCCTGTTTCATGGGCTATTAATCACCGTTTTGGGTCCCTGGAGTGATTTCCACAATTGACGAACCCCAGGGTGCATTTACGTGCCGGTCATCAACACTCGCAGTTTTGGCCGATTCCGGCCTGTATCATTGGCTATTAATCACCGTTTTGGGTCCCTGGAGTGATTTCCACAATTGACGAACCCAAGGGTGCATTTACGTGCCGGTCATCAACACTCGCAGTTTTGGCCGATTCTGGCCTGTTTCATGGGCTATTAATCACCGTTTTGGGTCCCTGGAGTGATTTCCACAATTGACGAACCCAAGGGTGCATTTACGTGCCGGTCATCAACACTCGCAGTTTTGGCCGATTCTGGCCTGTTTCATGGGCTATTAATCACCGTTTTGGGTCCCCGGAGTGATTTCCACCATTGACGAACCCTAGGGTGCATTTACGTGCCGGTCATCAACACTCGCAGTTTTGGCCGATTCCGGCCTGTATCATTGGCTATTAATCACCGTTTTGGGTCCCTGGAGTGATTTCCACAATTGACGAACCCAAGGGTGCATTTACGTGCCGGTCATCAACACTCGCAGTTTTGGCCCATTCTGGCCTGTTTCGTGGGCTATTAATCACCGTTTTGGGTCCCCGGAGTGATTTCCAAAATTGACGAACCCCAGGGTGTATTTACGTCCCGGTCATCAACACTCGCAGTTTTGGCCGATTCCGGCCTGTATCATTGGCTATTAATCACCGTTTTGGGTCCCTCGAGTGATTTCCACAATTGACGAACCCAAGGGTGCATTTACGTGCCGGTCATCAACACTCGCAGTTTTGGCCGATTCTGGCCTGTTTCATGGGCTATTAATCACCGTTTTGGGTCCCTGGAGTGATTTCCACAATTGACGAACCCAAGGGTGCATTTACGTGCCGGTCATCAACACTCGCAGTTTTGGCCGATTCCGGCCTGTATCATTGGCTATTAATCACCGTTTTGGGTCCCTGGAGTGATTTCCACAATTGACGAACCCAAGGGTGCATTTACGTGCCGGTCATCAACACTCGCAGTTTTGGCCGATTCTGGCCTGTTTCATGGGCTATTAATCACCGTTTTGGGTCCCTGGAGTGATTTCCACAATTGACGAACCCAAGGGTGCATTTACGTGCCGGTCATCAACACTCGCAGTTTTGGCCGATTCTGGCCTGTATCATTGGCTATTAATCACCGTTTTGGGTCCCTGGAGTGATTTCCACAATTGACGAACCCAAGGGTGCATTTACGTGCCGGTCATCAACACTCGCAGTTTTGGCCGATTCTGGCCTGTTTCATGGGCTATTAATCACCGTTTTGGGTCCCCGGAGTGATTTCCACCATTGAGGAACCCAGGGTGCATTTACGTGCCGGTCATCAACACTCGCAGTTTTGGAAGATTTCGGCCTGTTTCATGGGCTATTAATCACCGTTTTGGGTCCCTGGAGTGATTTCCACAATTGACGAACCCAAGGGTGCATTTACGTGCCGGTCATCAACACTCGCAGTTTTGGAAGATTTTGGCCTGTTTCATGGGCTATTAATCACCGTTTTGGGTCCCTGGAGTGATTTCCACAATTGAGGAACCCAAGGGTGCATTTACGTTCCGGTCATCCACACTCGCAGTTTTGGCCGATTCTGGCCTGTTTCATGGGCTATTAATCACCGTTTTGGGTCCCCGGAGTGATTTCCACCATTGAGGAACCCAGGGTGCATTTACGTGCCGGTCATCAACACTCGCAGTTTTGGCAGATTTTGGCCTGTTTCATGGGCTATTAATCACCGTTTTGGGTCCCTGGAGTGATTTCCACAATTGACGAACCCCAGGGTGCAATTACGTGTCGGTCATCAACACTCGCAGTTTTGGCCGATTCTAGCCTGTTTCATGGGCTATTAATCACCGTTTTGGATCCTCGGAGTGATTTCCACCATTGACGAACCCAAGGGTGCATTTACGTGCCTGTCATCAACACTCGCAGTTTTGGCCGATTCTGGCCTGTTTCATGGGCTATTAATCACCGTTTTGGGTCCCTGGAGTGATTTCCACAATTGACGAACCCCAGGGTGCATTTACGTGCCGGTCATCAACACTCGCAGTTTTGGCCGATTCCGGCCTGTATCATTGGCTATTAATCACCGTTTTGGGTCCCTGGAGTGATTTCCACAATTGACGAACCCAAGGGTGCATTTACGTGCCGGTCATCAACACTCGCAGTTTTGGCCGATTCAAGCCTGTTTCATGGGCTATTAATCACCGTTTTGGGTCCCTGGAGTGATTTCCACAATTGACGAACCCAAGGGTGCATTTACGTGCCGGTCATCAACACTCGCAGTTTTGGCCGATTCTGGCCTGTTTCATGGGCTATTAATCACCGTTTTGGGTCCCCGGAGTGATTTCCACCATTGACGAACCCTAGGGTGCATTTACGTGCCGGTCATCAACACTCGCAGTTTTGGCCGATTCCGGCCTGTATCATTGGCTATTAATCACCGTTTTGGGTCCCTGGAGTGATTTCCACAATTGACGAACCCAAGGGTGCATTTACGTGCCGGTCATCAACACTCGCAGTTTTGGAAGATTTTGGCCTGTTTCATGGGCTATTAATCACCGTTTTGGGTCCCTGGAGTGATTTCCACAATTGACGAACCCAAGGGTGCATTTACGTGCCGGTCATCAACACTCGCAGTTTTGGAAGATTTTGGCCTGTTTCATGGGCTATTAATCACCGTTTTGGGTCCCTGGAGTGATTTCCACAATTGACGAACCCAAGGGTGCATTTACGTGCCGGTCATCAACACTCGCAGTTTTGGTCGATTCTGGCCTGTTTCATGGGCTATTAATCACCGTTTTGGGTCCCTGGAGTGATTTCCACAATTGACGAACCCAAGGGTGCATTTACGTGCCGGTCATCAACACTCGCAGTTTTGGCCGATTCTGGCCTGTTTCATGGGCTATTAATCACCGTTTTGGGTCCCCGGAGTGATTTCCACCATTGACGAACCCTAGGGTGCATTTACGTGCCGGTCATCAACACTCGCAGTTTTGGCCGATTCCGGCCTGTATCATTGGCTATTAATCACCGTTTTGGGTCCCTGGAGTGATTTCCACAATTGACGAACCCAAGGGTGCATTTACGTGCCGGTCATCAACACTCGCAGTTTTGGCCCATTCTGGCCTGTTTCGTGGGCTATTAATCACCGTTTTGGGTCCCCGGAGTGATTTCCAAAATTGACGAACCCCAGGGTGTATTTACGTCCCGGTCATCAACACTCGCAGTTTTGGCCGATTCCGGCCTGTATCATTGGCTATTAATCACCGTTTTGGGTCCCTGGAGTGATTTCCACAATTGACGAACCCAAGGGTGCATTTACGTGCCGGTCATCAACACTCGCAGTTTTGGCCGATTCTGGCCTGTTTCATGGGCTATTAATCACCGTTTTGGGTCCCTGGAGTGATTTCCACAATTGACGAACCCAAGGGTGCATTTACGTGCCGGTCATCAACACTCGCAGTTTTGGCCGATTCCGGCCTGTATCATTGGCTATTAATCACCGTTTTGGGTCCCTGGAGTGATTTCCACAATTGACGAACCCAAGGGTGCATTTACGTGCCGGTCATCAACACTCGCAGTTTTGGCCGATTCTGGCCTGTTTCATGGGCTATTAATCACCGTTTTGGGTCCCTGGAGTGATTTCCACAATTGACGAACCCAAGGGTGCATTTACGTGCCGGTCATCAACACTCGCAGTTTTGGCCGATTCTGGCCTGTATCATTGGCTATTAATCACCGTTTTGGGTCCCTGGAGTGATTTCCACAATTGACGAACCCAAGGGTGCATTTACGTGCCGGTCATCAACACTCGCAGTTTTGGCCGATTCTGGCCTGTTTCATGGGCTATTAATCACCGTTTTGGGTCCCCGGAGTGATTTCCACCATTGAGGAACCCAGGGTGCATTTACGTGCCGGTCATCAACACTCGCAGTTTTGGAAGATTTCGGCCTGTTTCATGGGCTATTAATCACCGTTTTGGGTCCCTGGAGTGATTTCCACAATTGACGAACCCAAGGGTGCATTTACGTGCCGGTCATCAACACTCGCAGTTTTGGAAGATTTTGGCCTGTTTCATGGGCTATTAATCACCGTTTTGGGTCCCTGGAGTGATTTCCACAATTGAGGAACCCAAGGGTGCATTTACGTTCCGGTCATCCACACTCGCAGTTTTGGCCGATTCTGGCCTGTTTCATGGGCTATTAATCACCGTTTTGGGTCCCCGGAGTGATTTCCACCATTGAGGAACCCAGGGTGCATTTACGTGCCGGTCATCAACACTCGCAGTTTTGGCAGATTTTGGCCTGTTTCATGGGCTATTAATCACCGTTTTGGGTCCCTGGAGTGATTTCCACAATTGACGAACCCCAGGGTGCAATTACGTGTCGGTCATCAACACTCGCAGTTTTGGCCGATTCTAGCCTGTTTCATGGGCTATTAATCACCGTTTTGGATCCTCGGAGTGATTTCCACCATTGACGAACCCAAGGGTGCATTTACGTGCCTGTCATCAACACTCGCAGTTTTGGCCGATTCTGGCCTGTTTCATGGGCTATTAATCACCGTTTTGGGTCCCTGGAGTGATTTCCACAATTGACGAACCCCAGGGTGCATTTACGTGCCGGTCATCAACACTCGCAGTTTTGGCCGATTCCGGCCTGTATCATTGGCTATTAATCACCGTTTTGGGTCCCTGGAGTGATTTCCACAATTGACGAACCCAAGGGTGCATTTACGTGCCGGTCATCAACACTCGCAGTTTTGGCCGATTCAAGCCTGTTTCATGGGCTATTAATCACCGTTTTGGGTCCCTGGAGTGATTTCCACAATTGACGAACCCAAGGGTGCATTTACGTGCCGGTCATCAACACTCGCAGTTTTGGCCGATTCTGGCCTGTTTCATGGGCTATTAATCACCGTTTTGGGTCCCCGGAGTGATTTCCACCATTGACGAACCCTAGGGTGCATTTACGTGCCGGTCATCAACACTCGCAGTTTTGGCCGATTCCGGCCTGTATCATTGGCTATTAATCACCGTTTTGGGTCCCTGGAGTGATTTCCACAATTGACGAACCCAAGGGTGCATTTACGTGCCGGTCATCAACACTCGCAGTTTTGGAAGATTTTGGCCTGTTTCATGGGCTATTAATCACCGTTTTGGGTCCCTGGAGTGATTTCCACAATTGACGAACCCAAGGGTGCATTTACGTGCCGGTCATCAACACTCGCAGTTTTGGCCGATTCTGGCCTGTTTCATGGGCTATTAATCACCGTTTTGGGTCCCTGGAGTGATTTCCACAATTGACGAACCCCAGGGTGCATTTACGTGCCGGTCATCAACACTCGCAGTTTTGGCCGATTCCGGCCTGTATCATTGGCTATTAATCACCGTTTTGGGTCCCTGGAGTGATTTCCACAATTGACGAACCCAAGGGTGCATTTACGTGCCGGTCATCAACACTCGCAGTTTTGGCCGATTCTGGCCTGTTTCATGGGCTATTAATCACCGTTTTGGGTCCCTGGAGTGATTTCCACAATTGACGAACCCCAGGGTGCATTTACGTGCCGGTCATCAACACTCGCAGTTTTGGCCGATTCCGGCCTGTATCATTGGCTATTAATCACCGTTTTGGGTCCCTGGAGTGATTTCCACAATTGACGAACCCAAGGGTGCATTTACGTGCCGGTCATCAACACTCGCAGTTTTGGCCGATTCAAGCCTGTTTCATGGGCTATTAATCACCGTTTTGGGTCCCTGGAGTGATTTCCACAATTGACGAACCCAAGGGTGCATTTACGTGCCGGTCATCAACACTCGCAGTTTTGGCCGATTCTGGCCTGTTTCATGGGCTATTAATCACCGTTTTGGGTCCCCGGAGTGATTTCCACCATTGACGAACCCTAGGGTGCATTTACGTGCCGGTCATCAACACTCGCAGTTTTGGCCGATTCCGGCCTGTATCATTGGCTATTAATCACCGTTTTGGGTCCCTGGAGTGATTTCCACAATTGACGAACCCAAGGGTGCATTTACGTGCCGGTCATCAACACTCGCAGTTTTGGCCCATTCTGGCCTGTTTCGTGGGCTATTAATCACCGTTTTGGGTCCCCGGAGTGATTTCCAAAATTGACGAACCCCAGGGTGTATTTACGTCCCGGTCATCAACACTCGCAGTTTTGGCCGATTCCGGCCTGTATCATTGGCTATTAATCACCGTTTTGGGTCCCTGGAGTGATTTCCACAATTGACGAACCCAAGGGTGCATTTACGTGCCGGTCATCAACACTCGCAGTTTTGGCCGATTCTGGCCTGTTTCATGGGCTATTAATCACCGTTTTGGGTCCCTGGAGTGATTTCCACAATTGACGAACCCAAGGGTGCATTTACGTGCCGGTCATCAACACTCGCAGTTTTGGCCGATTCCGGCCTGTATCATTGGCTATTAATCACCGTTTTGGGTCCCTGGAGTGATTTCCACAATTGACGAACCCAAGGGTGCATTTACGTGCCGGTCATCAACACTCGCAGTTTTCGCCGATTCTGGCCTGTTTCATGGGCTATTAATCACCGTTTTGGGTCCCTGGAGTGATTTCCACAATTGACGAACCCAAGGGTGCATTTACGTGCCGGTCATCAACACTCGCAGTTTTGGCCGATTCTGGCCTGTATCATTGGCTATTAATCACCGTTTTGGGTCCCTGGAGTGATTTCCACAATTGACGAACCCAAGGGTGCATTTACGTGCCGGTCATCAACACTCGCAGTTTTGGCCGATTCTGGCGTGTTTCATGGGCTATTAATCACCGTTTTGGGTCCCCGGAGTGATTTCCAAAATTGACGAACCCCAGGGTGTATTTACGTCCCGGTCATCAACACTCGCAGTTTTGGCCGATTCCGGCCTGTATCATTGGCTATTAATCACCGTTTTGGGTCCCTGGAGTGATTTCCACAATTGACGAACCCAAGGGTGCATTTACGTGCCGGTCATCAACACTCGCAGTTTTGGAAGATTTTGGCCTGTTTCATGGGCTATTAATCACCGTTTTGGGTCCCTGGAGTGATTTCCACAATTGAGGAACCCAAGGGTGCATTTACGTTCCGGTCATCCACACTCGCAGTTTTGGTCGATTCTGGCCTGTTTCATGGGCTATTAATCACCGTTTTGGATCCTCGTAGTGATTTCCACCATTGACGAACCCAAGGGTGCATTTACGTGCCTGTCATCAACACTCGCAGTTTTGGCCGATTCTGGCCTGTTTCATGGGCTATTAATCACCGTTTTGGGTCCCCGGAGTGATTTCCACCATTGAGGAACCCAGGGTGCATTTATGTGCCGGTCATCAACACTCGCAGTTTTGGCAGATTTTGGCCTGTTTCATGGGCTATTAATCACCGTTTTGGGTCCCTGGAGTGATTTCCACAATTGACGAACCCCAGGGTGCAATTACGTGTCGGTCATCAACACTCGCAGTTTTGGCCGATTCCGGCCTGTTTCATGGGCTATTAATCACCGTTTTGGGTCCCTGGAGTGATTTCCACAATTAACGAACCCCAGGGTGCAATTACGTGTCGGTCATCAACACTCGCAGTTTTGGCCGATTCTAGCCTGTTTCATGGGCTATTAATCACCGTTTTGGATCCTCGGAGTGATTTCCACCATTGACGAACCCAAGGGTGCATTTACGTGCCTGTCATCAACACTCGCAGTTTTGGAAGATTTTGGCCTGTTTCATGGGCTATTAATCACCGTTTTGGGTCCCTGGAGTGATTTCCACAATTGACGAACCCAAGGGTGCATTTACGTGCCGGTCATCAACACTCGCAGTTTTGGAAGATTTTGGCCTGTTTCATGGGCTATTAATCACCGTTTTGGGTCCCTGGAGTGATTTCCACAATTGACGAACCGAAGGGTGCATTTACGTTCCGGTCATCCACACTCGCAGTTTTGGTCGATTCTGGCCTGTTTCATGGGCTATTAATCACCGTTTTGGATCCTCGTAGTGATTTCCACCATTGACGAACCCAAGGGTGCATTTACGTGCCTGTCATCAACACTCGCAGTTTTGGCCGATTCTGGCCTGTTTCATGGGCTATTAATCACCGTTTTGGGTCCCCGGAGTGATTTCCAAAATTGACGAACTCCAGGGTGTATTTACGTCCCGGTCATCAACACTCGCAGTTTTGGCCGATTCCGGCCTGTATCATTGGCTATTAATCACCGTTTTGGGTCCCTGGAGTGATTTCCACAATTGACGAACCCAAGGGTGCATTTACGTGCCGGTCATCAACACTCGCAGTTTTGGAAGATTTTGGCCTGTTTCATGGGCTATTAATCACCGTTTTGGGTCCCTGGAGTGATTTCCACAATTGAGGAACCCAAGGGTGCATTTACGTTCCGGTCATCCACACTCGCAGTTTTGGTCGATTCTGGCCTGTTTCATGGGCTATTAATCACCGTTTTGGATCCTCGTAGTGATTTCCACCATTGACGAACCCAAGGGTGCATTTACGTGCCTGTCATCAACACTCGCAGTTTTGGCCGATTCTGGCCTGTTTCATGGGCTATTAATCACCGTTTTGGGTCCCCGGAGTGATTTCCACCATTGAGGAACCCAGGGTGCATTTATGTGCCGGTCATCAACACTCGCAGTTTTGGCAGATTTTGGCCTGTTTCATGGGCTATTAATCACCGTTTTGGGTCCCTGGAGTGATTTCCACAATTGACGAACCCCAGGGTGCAATTACGTGTCGGTCATCAACACTCGCAGTTTTGGCCGATTCCGGCCTGTTTCATGGGCTATTAATCACCGTTTTGGGTCCCTGGAGTGATTTCCACAATTGACGAACCCCAGGGTGCAATTACGTGTCGGTCATCAACACTCGCAGTTTTGGCCGATTCTAGCCTGTTTCATGGGCTATTAATCACCGTTTTGGATCCTCGGAGTGATTTCCACCATTGACGAACCCAAGGGTGCATTTACGTGCCTGTCATCAACACTCGCAGTTTTGGAAGATTTTGGCCTGTTTCATGGGCTATTAATCACCGTTTTGGGTCCCTGGAGTGATTTCCACAATTGACGAACCCAAGGGTGCATTTACGTGCCGGTCATCAACACTCGCAGTTTTGGAAGATTTTGGCCTGTTTCATGGGCTATTAATCACCGTTTTGGGTCCCTGGAGTGATTTCCACAATTGACGAACCGAAGGGTGCATTTACGTTCCGGTCATCCACACTCGCAGTTTTGGTCGATTCTGGCCTGTTTCATGGGCTATTAATCACCGTTTTGGATCCTCGTAGTGATTTCCACCATTGACGAACCCAAGGGTGCATTTACGTGCCTGTCATCAACACTCGCAGTTTTGGCCGATTCTGGCCTGTTTCATGGGCTATTAATCACCGTTTTGGGTCCCTGGAGTGATTTCCACAATTGACGAACCCAAGGGTGCATTTACGTGCCGGTCATCAACACTCGCAGTTTTGGCCGATTCTGGCCTGTTTCATGGGCTATTAATCACCGTTTTGGGTCCCTGGAGTGATTTCCACAATTGACGAACCCCAGGGTGCATTTACGTGCCGGTCATCAACACTCGCAGTTTTGGCCGATTCCGGCCTGTATCATTGGCTATTAATCACCGTTTTGGGTCCCTGGAGTGATTTCCACAATTGACGAACCCAAGGGTGCATTTACGTGCCGGTCATCAACACTCGCAGTTTTGGCCGATTCAAGCCTGTTTCATGGGCTATTAATCACCGTTTTGGGTCCCTGGAGTGATTTCCACAATTGACGAACCCAAGGGTGCATTTACGTGCCGGTCATCAACACTCGCAGTTTTGGCCGATTCTGGCCTGTTTCATGGGCTATTAATCACCGTTTTGGGTCCCCGGAGTGATTTCCACCATTGACGAACCCTAGGGTGCATTTACGTGCCGGTCATCAACACTCGCAGTTTTGGAAAATTTTGGCCTGTTTCATGGGCTATTAATCACCGTTTTGGGTCCCTGGAGTGATTTCCACAATTGACGAACCCAAGGGTGCATTTACGTGCCGGTCATCAACACTCGCAGTTTTGGAAGATTTTGGCCTGTTTCATGGGCTATTAATCACCGTTTTGGGTCCCTGGAGTGATTTCCACAATTGACGAACCCAAGGGTGCATTTACGTGCCGGTCATCAACACTCGCAGTTTTGGCCGATTCTGGCCTGTTTCATGGGCTATTAATCACCGTTTTGGGTCCCCGGAGTGATTTCCACCATTGAGGAACCCAGGGTGCATTTACGTGCCGGTCATCAACACTCGCAGTTTTGGAAGATTTTGGCCGGTTTCATGGGCTATTAATCACCGTTTTGGGTCCCTGGAGTGATTTCCACAATTGACGAACCCAAGGGTGCATTTACGTGCCGGTCATCAACACTCGCAGTTTTGGAAAATTTTGGCCTGTTTCATGGGCTATTAATCACCGTTTTGGGTCCCTGGAGTGATTTCCACAATTGAGGAACCCAAGGGTGCATTTACGTTCCGGTCATCCACACTCGCAGTTTTGGTCGATTCTGGCCTGTTTCATGGGCTATTAATCACCGTTTTGGATCCTCGTAGTGATTTCCACCATTGACGAACCCAAGGGTGCATTGACGTGCCTGTCATCAACACTCGCAGTTTTGGCCGATTCTGGCCTGTTTCATGGGCTATTAATCACCGTTTTGGGTCCCCGGAGTGATTTCCACCATTGAGGAACCTAGGGTGCATTTACGTGCCGGTCATCAACACTCGCAGTTTTGGCAGATTTTGGCCTGTTTCATGGGCTATTAATCACCGTTTTGGGTCCCTGGAGTGATTTCCACAATTGACGAACCCCAGGGTGCAATTACGTGTCGGTCATCAACACTCGCAGTTTTGGCCGATTCTAGCCTGTTTCATGGGCTATTAATCACCGTTTTGGATCCTCGGAGTGATTTCCACCATTGACGAACCCAAGGGTGCATTTACGTGCCTGTCATCAACACTCGCAGTTTTGGAAGATTTTGGCCTGTTTCATGGGCTATTAATCACCGTTTTGGGTCCCTGGAGTGATTTCCACAATTGACGAACCCAAGGGTGCATTTACGTGCCGGTCATCAACACTCGCAGTTTTGGCCGATTCTGGCCTGTTTCATGGGCTATTAATCACCGTTTTGGGTCCCCGGAGTGATTTCCACCATTGACGAACCCTAGGGTGCATTTACGTGCCGGTCATCAACACTCGCAGTTTTGGCCGATTCCGGCCTGTATCATTGGCTATTAATCACCGTTTTGGGTCCCTGGAGTGATTTCCACAATTGACGAACCCAAGGGTGCATTTACGTGCCGGTCATCAACACTCGCAGTTTTGGCCCATTCTGGCCTGTTTCGTGGGCTATTAATCACCGTTTTGGGTCCCCGGAGTGATTTCCAAAATTGACGAACCCCAGGGTGTATTTACGTCCCGGTCATCAACACTCGCAGTTTTGGCCGATTCCGGCCTGTATCATTGGCTATTAATCACCGTTTTGGGTCCCTGGAGTGATTTCCACAATTGACGAACCCAAGGGTGCATTTACGTGCCGGTCATCAACACTCGCAGTTTTGGCCGATTCTGGCCTGTTTCATGGGCTATTAATCACCGTTTTGGGTCCCTGGAGTGATTTCCACAATTGACGAACCCAAGGGTGCATTTACGTGCCGGTCATCAACACTCGCAGTTTTGGCCGATTCCGGCCTGTATCATTGGCTATTAATCACCGTTTTGGGTCCCTGGAGTGATTTCCACAATTGACGAACCCAAGGGTGCATTTACGTGCCGGTCATCAACACTCGCAGTTTTCGCCGATTCTGGCCTGTTTCATGGGCTATTAATCACCGTTTTGGGTCCCTGGAGTGATTTCCACAATTGACGAACCCAAGGGTGCATTTACGTGCCGGTCATCAACACTCGCAGTTTTGGCCGATTCTGGCCTGTATCATTGGCTATTAATCACCGTTTTGGGTCCCTGGAGTGATTTCCACAATTGACGAACCCAAGGGTGCATTTACGTGCCGGTCATCAACACTCGCAGTTTTGGCCGATTCTGGCGTGTTTCATGGGCTATTAATCACCGTTTTGGGTCCCCGGAGTGATTTCCAAAATTGACGAACCCCAGGGTGTATTTACGTCCCGGTCATCAACACTCGCAGTTTTGGCCGATTCCGGCCTGTATCATTGGCTATTAATCACCGTTTTGGGTCCCTGGAGTGATTTCCACAATTGACGAACCCAAGGGTGCATTTACGTGCCGGTCATCAACACTCGCAGTTTTGGAAGATTTTGGCCTGTTTCATGGGCTATTAATCACCGTTTTGGGTCCCTGGAGTGATTTCCACAATTGAGGAACCCAAGGGTGCATTTACGTTCCGGTCATCCACACTCGCAGTTTTGGTCGATTCTGGCCTGTTTCATGGGCTATTAATCACCGTTTTGGATCCTCGTAGTGATTTCCACCATTGACGAACCCAAGGGTGCATTTACGTGCCTGTCATCAACACTCGCAGTTTTGGCCGATTCTGGCCTGTTTCATGGGCTATTAATCACCGTTTTGGGTCCCCGGAGTGATTTCCACCATTGAGGAACCCAGGGTGCATTTATGTGCCGGTCATCAACACTCGCAGTTTTGGCAGATTTTGGCCTGTTTCATGGGCTATTAATCACCGTTTTGGGTCCCTGGAGTGATTTCCACAATTGACGAACCCCAGGGTGCAATTACGTGTCGGTCATCAACACTCGCAGTTTTGGCCGATTCCGGCCTGTTTCATGGGCTATTAATCACCGTTTTGGGTCCCTGGAGTGATTTCCACAATTAACGAACCCCAGGGTGCAATTACGTGTCGGTCATCAACACTCGCAGTTTTGGCCGATTCTAGCCTGTTTCATGGGCTATTAATCACCGTTTTGGATCCTCGGAGTGATTTCCACCATTGACGAACCCAAGGGTGCATTTACGTGCCTGTCATCAACACTCGCAGTTTTGGAAGATTTTGGCCTGTTTCATGGGCTATTAATCACCGTTTTGGGTCCCTGGAGTGATTTCCACAATTGACGAACCCAAGGGTGCATTTACGTGCCGGTCATCAACACTCGCAGTTTTGGAAGATTTTGGCCTGTTTCATGGGCTATTAATCACCGTTTTGGGTCCCTGGAGTGATTTCCACAATTGACGAACCGAAGGGTGCATTTACGTTCCGGTCATCCACACTCGCAGTTTTGGTCGATTCTGGCCTGTTTCATGGGCTATTAATCACCGTTTTGGATCCTCGTAGTGATTTCCACCATTGACGAACCCAAGGGTGCATTTACGTGCCTGTCATCAACACTCGCAGTTTTGGCCGATTCTGGCCTGTTTCATGGGCTATTAATCACCGTTTTGGGTCCCCGGAGTGATTTCCAAAATTGACGAACTCCAGGGTGTATTTACGTCCCGGTCATCAACACTCGCAGTTTTGGCCGATTCCGGCCTGTATCATTGGCTATTAATCACCGTTTTGGGTCCCTGGAGTGATTTCCACAATTGACGAACCCAAGGGTGCATTTACGTGCCGGTCATCAACACTCGCAGTTTTGGAAGATTTTGGCCTGTTTCATGGGCTATTAATCACCGTTTTGGGTCCCTGGAGTGATTTCCACAATTGAGGAACCCAAGGGTGCATTTACGTTCCGGTCATCCACACTCGCAGTTTTGGTCGATTCTGGCCTGTTTCATGGGCTATTAATCACCGTTTTGGATCCTCGTAGTGATTTCCACCATTGACGAACCCAAGGGTGCATTTACGTGCCTGTCATCAACACTCGCAGTTTTGGCCGATTCTGGCCTGTTTCATGGGCTATTAATCACCGTTTTGGGTCCCCGGAGTGATTTCCACCATTGAGGAACCCAGGGTGCATTTATGTGCCGGTCATCAACACTCGCAGTTTTGGCAGATTTTGGCCTGTTTCATGGGCTATTAATCACCGTTTTGGGTCCCTGGAGTGATTTCCACAATTGACGAACCCCAGGGTGCAATTACGTGTCGGTCATCAACACTCGCAGTTTTGGCCGATTCCGGCCTGTTTCATGGGCTATTAATCACCGTTTTGGGTCCCTGGAGTGATTTCCACAATTGACGAACCCCAGGGTGCAATTACGTGTCGGTCATCAACACTCGCAGTTTTGGCCGATTCTAGCCTGTTTCATGGGCTATTAATCACCGTTTTGGATCCTCGGAGTGATTTCCACCATTGACGAACCCAAGGGTGCATTTACGTGCCTGTCATCAACACTCGCAGTTTTGGAAGATTTTGGCCTGTTTCATGGGCTATTAATCACCGTTTTGGGTCCCTGGAGTGATTTCCACAATTGACGAACCCAAGGGTGCATTTACGTGCCGGTCATCAACACTCGCAGTTTTGGAAGATTTTGGCCTGTTTCATGGGCTATTAATCACCGTTTTGGGTCCCTGGAGTGATTTCCACAATTGACGAACCGAAGGGTGCATTTACGTTCCGGTCATCCACACTCGCAGTTTTGGTCGATTCTGGCCTGTTTCATGGGCTATTAATCACCGTTTTGGATCCTCGTAGTGATTTCCACCATTGACGAACCCAAGGGTGCATTTACGTGCCTGTCATCAACACTCGCAGTTTTGGCCGATTCTGGCCTGTTTCATGGGCTATTAATCACCGTTTTGGGTCCCTGGAGTGATTTCCACAATTGACGAACCCAAGGGTGCATTTACGTGCCGGTCATCAACACTCGCAGTTTTGGCCGATTCTGGCCTGTTTCATGGGCTATTAATCACCGTTTTGGGTCCCTGGAGTGATTTCCACAATTGACGAACCCCAGGGTGCATTTACGTGCCGGTCATCAACACTCGCAGTTTTGGCCGATTCCGGCCTGTATCATTGGCTATTAATCACCGTTTTGGGTCCCTGGAGTGATTTCCACAATTGACGAACCCAAGGGTGCATTTACGTGCCGGTCATCAACACTCGCAGTTTTGGCCGATTCAAGCCTGTTTCATGGGCTATTAATCACCGTTTTGGGTCCCTGGAGTGATTTCCACAATTGACGAACCCAAGGGTGCATTTACGTGCCGGTCATCAACACTCGCAGTTTTGGCCGATTCTGGCCTGTTTCATGGGCTATTAATCACCGTTTTGGGTCCCCGGAGTGATTTCCACCATTGACGAACCCTAGGGTGCATTTACGTGCCGGTCATCAACACTCGCAGTTTTGGAAAATTTTGGCCTGTTTCATGGGCTATTAATCACCGTTTTGGGTCCCTGGAGTGATTTCCACAATTGACGAACCCAAGGGTGCATTTACGTGCCGGTCATCAACACTCGCAGTTTTGGAAGATTTTGGCCTGTTTCATGGGCTATTAATCACCGTTTTGGGTCCCTGGAGTGATTTCCACAATTGACGAACCCAAGGGTGCATTTACGTGCCGGTCATCAACACTCGCAGTTTTGGCCGATTCTGGCCTGTTTCATGGGCTATTAATCACCGTTTTGGGTCCCCGGAGTGATTTCCACCATTGAGGAACCCAGGGTGCATTTACGTGCCGGTCATCAACACTCGCAGTTTTGGAAGATTTTGGCCGGTTTCATGGGCTATTAATCACCGTTTTGGGTCCCTGGAGTGATTTCCACAATTGACGAACCCAAGGGTGCATTTACGTGCCGGTCATCAACACTCGCAGTTTTGGAAAATTTTGGCCTGTTTCATGGGCTATTAATCACCGTTTTGGGTCCCTGGAGTGATTTCCACAATTGAGGAACCCAAGGGTGCATTTACGTTCCGGTCATCCACACTCGCAGTTTTGGTCGATTCTGGCCTGTTTCATGGGCTATTAATCACCGTTTTGGATCCTCGTAGTGATTTCCACCATTGACGAACCCAAGGGTGCATTGACGTGCCTGTCATCAACACTCGCAGTTTTGGCCGATTCTGGCCTGTTTCATGGGCTATTAATCACCGTTTTGGGTCCCCGGAGTGATTTCCACCATTGAGGAACCTAGGGTGCATTTACGTGCCGGTCATCAACACTCGCAGTTTTGGCAGATTTTGGCCTGTTTCATGGGCTATTAATCACCGTTTTGGGTCCCTGGAGTGATTTCCACAATTGACGAACCCCAGGGTGCAATTACGTGTCGGTCATCAACACTCGCAGTTTTGGCCGATTCTAGCCTGTTTCATGGGCTATTAATCACCGTTTTGGATCCTCGGAGTGATTTCCACCATTGACGAACCCAAGGGTGCATTTACGTGCCTGTCATCAACACTCGCAGTTTTGGAAGATTTTGGCCTGTTTCATGGGCTATTAATCACCGTTTTGGGTCCCTGGAGTGATTTCCACAATTGACGAACCCAAGGGTGCATTTACGTGCCGGTCATCAACACTCGCAGTTTTGGAAGATTTTGGCCTGTTTCATGGGCTATTAATCACCGTTTTGGGTCCCTGGAGTGATTTCCACAATTGACGAACCCAAGGGTGCATTTACGTGCCGGTCATCAACACTCGCAGTTTTGGCCGATTCTGGCCTGTTTCATGGGCTATTAATCACCGTTTTGGGTCCCCGGAGTGATTTCCACCATTGAGGAACCCAGGGTGCATTTACGTGCCGGTCATCAACACTCGCAGTTTTGGAAGATTTTGGCCTGTTTCATGGGCTATTAATCACCGTTTTGGGTCCCTGGAGTGATTTCCACAATTGACGAACCCAAGGGTGCATTTACGTGCCGGTCATCAACACTCGCAGTTTTGGAAAATTTTGGCCTGTTTCATGGGCTATTAATCACCGTTTTGGGTCCCTGGAGTGATTTCCACAATTGAGGAACCCAAGGGTGCATTTACGTTCCGGTCATCCACACTCGCAGTTTTGGTCGATTCTGGCCTGTTTCATGGGCTATTAATCACCGTTTTGGATCCTCGTAGTGATTTCCACCATTGACGAACCCAAGGGTGCATTTACGTGCCTGTCATCAACACTCGCAGTTTTGGCCGATTCTGGCCTGTTTCATGGGCTATTAATCACCGTTTTGGGTCCCCGGAGTGATTTCCACCATTGAGGAACCCAGGGTGCATTTATGTGCCGGTCATCAACACTCGCAGTTTTGGCAGATTTTGGCCTGTTTCATGGGCTATTAATCACCGTTTTGGGTCCCTGGAGTGATTTCCACAATTGACGAACCCCAGGGTGCAATTACGTGTCGGTCATCAACACTCGCAGTTTTGGCCGATTCCGGCCTGTTTCATGGGCTATTAATCACCGTTTTGGGTCCCTGGAGTGATTTCCACAATTGACGAACCCCAGGGTGCAATTACGTGTCGGTCATCAACACTCGCAGTTTTGGCCGATTCTAGCCTGTTTCATGGGCTATTAATCACCGTTTTGGATCCTCGGAGTGATTTCCACCATTGACGAACCCAAGGGTGCATTTACGTGCCTGTCATCAACACTCGCAGTTTTGGAAGATTTTGGCCTGTTTCATGGGCTATTAATCACCGTTTTGGGTCCCTGGAGTGATTTCCACAATTGACGAACCCAAGGGTGCATTTACGTGCCGGTCATCAACACTCGCAGTTTTGGAAGATTTTGGCCTGTTTCATGGGCTATTAATCACCGTTTTGGGTCCCTGGAGTGATTTCCACAATTGACGAACCGAAGGGTGCATTTACGTTCCGGTCATCCACACTCGCAGTTTTGGTCGATTCTGGCCTGTTTCATGGGCTATTAATCACCGTTTTGGATCCTCGTAGTGATTTCCACCATTGACGAACCCAAGGGTGCATTTACGTGCCTGTCATCAACACTCGCAGTTTTGGCCGATTCTGGCCTGTTTCATGGGCTATTAATCACCGTTTTGGGTCCCTGGAGTGATTTCCACAATTGACGAACCCAAGGGTGCATTTACGTGCCGGTCATCAACACTCGCAGTTTTGGCCGATTCTGGCCTGTTTCATGGGCTATTAATCACCGTTTTGGGTCCCTGGAGTGATTTCCACAATTGACGAACCCCAGGGTGCATTTACGTGCCGGTCATCAACACTCGCAGTTTTGGCCGATTCCGGCCTGTATCATTGGCTATTAATCACCGTTTTGGGTCCCTGGAGTGATTTCCACAATTGACGAACCCAAGGGTGCATTTACGTGCCGGTCATCAACACTCGCAGTTTTGGCCGATTCAAGCCTGTTTCATGGGCTATTAATCACCGTTTTGGGTCCCTGGAGTGATTTCCACAATTGACGAACCCAAGGGTGCATTTACGTGCCGGTCATCAACACTCGCAGTTTTGGCCGATTCTGGCCTGTTTCATGGGCTATTAATCACCGTTTTGGGTCCCTGGAGTGATTTCCACAATTGACGAACCCAAGGGTGCATTTACGTGCCGGTCATCAACACTCGCAGTTTTGGCCGATTCTGGCCTGTTTCATGGGCTATTAATCACCGTTTTGGGTCCCTGGAGTGATTTCCACAATTGACGAACCCCAGGGTGCATTTACGTGCCGGTCATCAACACTCGCAGTTTTGGCCGATTCCGGCCTGTATCATTGGCTATTAATCACCGTTTTGGGTCCCTGGAGTGATTTCCACAATTGACGAACCCAAGGGTGCATTTACGTGCCGGTCATCAACACTCGCAGTTTTGGCCGATTCAAGCCTGTTTCATGGGCTATTAATCACCGTTTTGGGTCCCTGGAGTGATTTCCACAATTGACGAACCCAAGGGTGCATTTACGTGCCGGTCATCAACACTCGCAGTTTTGGCCGATTCTGGCCTGTTTCATGGGCTATTAATCACCGTTTTGGGTCCCCGGAGTGATTTCCACCATTGACGAACCCTAGGGTGCATTTACGTGCCGGTCATCAACACTCGCAGTTTTGGAAAATTTTGGCCTGTTTCATGGGCTATTAATCACCGTTTTGGGTCCCTGGAGTGATTTCCACAATTGACGAACCCAAGGGTGCATTTACGTGCCGGTCATCAACACTCGCAGTTTTGGAAGATTTTGGCCTGTTTCATGGGCTATTAATCACCGTTTTGGGTCCCTGGAGTGATTTCCACAATTGACGAACCCAAGGGTGCATTTACGTGCCGGTCATCAACACTCGCAGTTTTGGCCGATTCTGGCCTGTTTCATGGGCTATTAATCACCGTTTTGGGTCCCCGGAGTGATTTCCACCATTGAGGAACCCAGGGTGCATTTACGTGCCGGTCATCAACACTCGCAGTTTTGGAAGATTTTGGCCTGTTTCATGGGCTATTAATCACCGTTTTGGGTCCCTGGAGTGATTTCCACAATTGACGAACCCAAGGGTGCATTTACGTGCCGGTCATCAACACTCGCAGTTTTGGAAAATTTTGGCCTGTTTCATGGGCTATTAATCACCGTTTTGGGTCCCTGGAGTGATTTCCACAATTGAGGAACCCAAGGGTGCATTTACGTTCCGGTCATCCACACTCGCAGTTTTGGTCGATTCTGGCCTGTTTCATGGGCTATTAATCACCGTTTTGGATCCTCGTAGTGATTTCCACCATTGACGAACCCAAGGGTGCATTTACGTGCCTGTCATCAACACTCGCAGTTTTGGCCGATTCTGGCCTGTTTCATGGGCTATTAATCACCGTTTTGGGTCCCCGGAGTGATTTCCACCATTGAGGAACCCAGGGTGCATTTACGTGCCGGTCATCAACACTCGCAGTTTTGGCAGATTTTGGCCTGTTTCATGGGCTATTAATCACCGTTTTGGGTCCCTGGAGTGATTTCCACAATTGACGAACCCCAGGGTGCAATTACGTGTCGGTCATCAACACTCGCAGTTTTGGCCGATTCCGGCCTGTTTCATGGGCTATTAATCACCGTTTTGGGTCCCTGGAGTGATTTCCACAATTGACGAACCCCAGGGTGCAATTACGTGTCGGTCATCAACACTCGCAGTTTTGGCCGATTCTAGCCTGTTTCATGGGCTATTAATCACCGTTTTGGATCCTCGGAGTGATTTCCACCATTGACGAACCCAAGGGTGCATTTACGTGCCTGTCATCAACACTCGCAGTTTTGGAAGATTTTGGCCTGTTTCATGGGCTATTAATCACCGTTTTGGGTCCCTGGAGTGATTTCCACAATTGACGAACCCAAGGGTGCATTTACGTGCCGGTCATCAACACTCGCAGTTTTGGAAGATTTTGGCCTGTTTCATGGGCTATTAATCACCGTTTTGGGTCCCTGGAGTGATTTCCACAATTGACGAACCGAAGGGTGCATTTACGTTCCGGTCATCCACACTCGCAGTTTTGGTCGATTCTGGCCTGTTTCATGGGCTATTAATCACCGTTTTGGATCCTCGTAGTGATTTCCACCATTGACGAACCCAAGGGTGCATTTACGTGCCTGTCATCAACACTCGCAGTTTTGGCCGATTCTGGCCTGTTTCATGGGCTATTAATCACCGTTTTGGGTCCCTGGAGTGATTTCCACAATTGACGAACCCAAGGGTGCATTTACGTGCCGGTCATCAACACTCGCAGTTTTGGAAGATTTTGGCCTGTTTCATGGGCTATTAATCACCGTTTTGGGTCCCTGGAGTGATTTCCACAATTGACGAACCGAAGGGTGCATTTACGTTCCGGTCATCCACACTCGCAGTTTTGGTCGATTCTGGCCTGTTTCATGGGCTATTAATCACCGTTTTGGATCCTCGTAGTGATTTCCACCATTGACGAACCCAAGGGTGCATTTACGTGCCTGTCATCAACACTCGCAGTTTTGGCCGATTCTGGCCTGTTTCATGGGCTATTAATCACCGTTTTGGGTCCCTGGAGTGATTTCCACAATTGACGAACCCAAGGGTGCATTTACGTGCCGGTCATCAACACTCGCAGTTTTGGCCGATTCTGGCCTGTTTCATGGGCTATTAATCACCGTTTTGGGTCCCTGGAGTGATTTCCACAATTGACGAACCCCAGGGTGCATTTACGTGCCGGTCATCAACACTCGCAGTTTTGGCCGATTCCGGCCTGTATCATTGGCTATTAATCACCGTTTTGGGTCCCTGGAGTGATTTCCACAATTGACGAACCCAAGGGTGCATTTACGTGCCGGTCATCAACACTCGCAGTTTTGGCCGATTCAAGCCTGTTTCATGGGCTATTAATCACCGTTTTGGGTCCCTGGAGTGATTTCCACAATTGACGAACCCAAGGGTGCATTTACGTGCCGGTCATCAACACTCGCAGTTTTGGCCGATTCTGGCCTGTTTCATGGGCTATTAATCACCGTTTTGGGTCCCCGGAGTGATTTCCACCATTGACGAACCCTAGGGTGCATTTACGTGCCGGTCATCAACACTCGCAGTTTTGGAAAATTTTGGCCTGTTTCATGGGCTATTAATCACCGTTTTGGGTCCCTGGAGTGATTTCCACAATTGACGAACCCAAGGGTGCATTTACGTGCCGGTCATCAACACTCGCAGTTTTGGAAGATTTTGGCCTGTTTCATGGGCTATTAATCACCGTTTTGGGTCCCTGGAGTGATTTCCACAATTGACCAACCCAAGGGTGCATTTACGTGCCGGTCATCAACACTCGCAGTTTTGGCCGATTCTGGCCTGTTTCATGGGCTATTAATCACCGTTTTGGGTCCCCGGAGTGATTTCCACCATTGAGGAACCCAGGGTGCATTTACGTGCCGGTCATCAACACTCGCAGTTTTGGAAGATTTTGGCCGGTTTCATGGGCTATTAATCACCGTTTTGGGTCCCTGGAGTGATTTCCACAATTGACGAACCCAAGGGTGCATTTACGTGCCGGTCATCAACACTCGCAGTTTTGGAAAATTTTGGCCTGTTTCATGGGCTATTAATCACCGTTTTGGGTCCCTGGAGTGATTTCCACAATTGAGGAACCCAAGGGTGCATTTACGTTCCGGTCATCCACACTCGCAGTTTTGGTCGATTCTGGCCTGTTTCATGGGCTATTAATCACCGTTTTGGATCCTCGTAGTGATTTCCACCATTGACGAACCCAAGGGTGCATTTACGTGCCTGTCATCAACACTCGCAGTTTTGGCCGATTCTGGCCTGTTTCATGGGCTATTAATCACCGTTTTGGGTCCCCGGAGTGATTTCCACCATTGAGGAACCCAGGGTGCATTTACGTGCCGGTCATCAACACTCGCAGTTTTGGCAGATTTTGGCCTCTTTCATGGGCTATTAATCACCGTTTTGGGTCCCTGGAGTGATTTCCACAATTGACGAACCCAAGGGTGCATTTACGTGCCGGTCATCAACACTCGCAGTTTTGGCCGATTCTGGCCTGTTTCATGGGCTATTAATCACCGTTTTGGGTCCCTGGAGTGATTTCCACAATTGACGAACCCAAGGGTGCATTTACGTGCCGGTCATCAACACTCGCAGTTTTGGAAGATTTTGGCCTGTTTCATGGGCTATTAATCACCGTTTTGGGTCCCTGGAGTGATTTCCACAATTGAGGAACCCAAGGGTGCATTTACGTTCCGGTCATCCACACTCGCAGTTTTGGTCGATTCTGGCCTGTTTCATGGGCTATTAATCACCGTTTTGGATCCTCGTAGTGATTTCCACCATTGACGAACCCAAGGGTGCATTTACGTGCCTGTCATCAACACTCGCAGTTTTGGCCGATTCTGGCCTGTTTCATGGGCTATTAATCACCGTTTTGGGTCCCCGGAGTGATTTCCACCATTGAGGAACCCAGGGTGCATTTATGTGCCGGTCATCAACACTCGCAGTTTTGGCAGATTTTGGCCTGTTTCATGGGCTATTAATCACCGTTTTGGGTCCCTGGAGTGATTTCCACAATTGACGAACCCCAGGGTGCAATTACGTGTCGGTCATCAACACTCGCAGTTTTGGCCGATTCCGGCCTGTTTCATGGGCTATTAATCACCGTTTTGGGTCCCTGGAGTGATTTCCACAATTGACGAACCCCAGGGTGCAATTACGTGTCGGTCATCAACACTCGCAGTTTTGGCCGATTCTAGCCTGTTTCATGGGCTATTAATCACCGTTTTGGATCCTCGGAGTGATTTCCACCATTGACGAACCCAAGGGTGCATTTACGTGCCTGTCATCAACACTCGCAGTTTTGGAAGATTTTGGCCTGTTTCATGGGCTATTAATCACCGTTTTGGGTCCCTGGAGTGATTTCCACAATTGACGAACCCAAGGGTGCATTTACGTGCCGGTCATCAACACTCGCAGTTTTGGAAGATTTTGGCCTGTTTCATGGGCTATTAATCACCGTTTTGGGTCCCTGGAGTGATTTCCACAATTGACGAACCGAAGGGTGCATTTACGTTCCGGTCATCCACACTCGCAGTTTTGGTCGATTCTGGCCTGTTTCATGGGCTATTAATCACCGTTTTGGATCCTCGTAGTGATTTCCACCATTGACGAACCCAAGGGTGCATTTACGTGCCTGTCATCAACACTCGCAGTTTTGGCCGATTCTGGCCTGTTTCATGGGCTATTAATCACCGTTTTGGGTCCCTGGAGTGATTTCCACAATTGACGAACCCAAGGGTGCATTTACGTGCCGGTCATCAACACTCGCAGTTTTGGCCGATTCTGGCCTGTTTCATGGGCTATTAATCACCGTTTTGGGTCCCTGGAGTGATTTCCACAATTGACGAACCCCAGGGTGCATTTACGTGCCGGTCATCAACACTCGCAGTTTTGGCCGATTCCGGCCTGTATCATTGGCTATTAATCACCGTTTTGGGTCCCTGGAGTGATTTCCACAATTGACGAACCCAAGGGTGCATTTACGTGCCGGTCATCAACACTCGCAGTTTTGGCCGATTCAAGCCTGTTTCATGGGCTATTAATCACCGTTTTGGGTCCCTGGAGTGATTTCCACAATTGACGAACCCAAGGGTGCATTTACGTGCCGGTCATCAACACTCGCAGTTTTGGCCGATTCTGGCCTGTTTCATGGGCTATTAATCACCGTTTTGGGTCCCCGGAGTGATTTCCACCATTGACGAACCCTAGGGTGCATTTACGTGCCGGTCATCAACACTCGCAGTTTTGGAAAATTTTGGCCTGTTTCATGGGCTATTAATCACCGTTTTGGGTCCCTGGAGTGATTTCCACAATTGACGAACCCAAGGGTGCATTTACGTGCCGGTCATCAACACTCGCAGTTTTGGAAGATTTTGGCCTGTTTCATGGGCTATTAATCACCGTTTTGGGTCCCTGGAGTGATTTCCACAATTGACGAACCCAAGGGTGCATTTACGTGCCGGTCATCAACACTCGCAGTTTTGGCCGATTCTGGCCTGTTTCATGGGCTATTAATCACCGTTTTGGGTCCCCGGAGTGATTTCCACCATTGAGGAACCCAGGGTGCATTTACGTGCCGGTCATCAACACTCGCAGTTTTGGAAGATTTTGGCCGGTTTCATGGGCTATTAATCACCGTTTTGGGTCCCTGGAGTGATTTCCACAATTGACGAACCCAAGGGTGCATTTACGTGCCGGTCATCAACACTCGCAGTTTTGGAAAATTTTGGCCTGTTTCATGGGCTATTAATCACCGTTTTGGGTCCCTGGAGTGATTTCCACAATTGAGGAACCCAAGGGTGCATTTACGTTCCGGTCATCCACACTCGCAGTTTTGGTCGATTCTGGCCTGTTTCATGGGCTATTAATCACCGTTTTGGATCCTCGTAGTGATTTCCACCATTGACGAACCCAAGGGTGCATTGACGTGCCTGTCATCAACACTCGCAGTTTTGGCCGATTCTGGCCTGTTTCATGGGCTATTAATCACCGTTTTGGGTCCCCGGAGTGATTTCCACCATTGAGGAACCCAGGGTGCATTTACGTGCCGGTCATCAACACTCGCAGTTTTGGCAGATTTTGGCCTGTTTCATGGGCTATTAATCACCGTTTTGGGTCCCTGGAGTGATTTCCACAATTGACGAACCCCAGGGTGCAATTACGTGTCGGTCATCAACACTCGCAGTTTTGGCCGATTCTAGCCTGTTTCATGGGCTATTAATCACCGTTTTGGATCCTCGGAGTGATTTCCACCATTGACGAACCCAAGGGTGCATTTACGTGCCTGTCATCAACACTCGCAGTTTTGGAAGATTTTGGCCTGTTTCATGGGCTATTAATCACCGTTTTGGGTCCCTGGAGTGATTTCCACAATTGACGAACCCAAGGGTGCATTTACGTGCCGGTCATCAACACTCGCAGTTTTGGAAGATTTTGGCCTGTTTCATGGGCTATTAATCACCGTTTTGGGTCCCTGGAGTGATTTCCACAATTGACGAACCCAAGGGTGCATTTACGTGCCGGTCATCAACACTCGCAGTTTTGGCCGATTCTGGCCTGTTTCATGGGCTATTAATCACCGTTTTGGGTCCCCGGAGTGATTTCCACCATTGACGAACCCTAGGGTGCATTTACGTGCCGGTCATCAACACTCGCAGTTTTGGAAAATTTTGGCCTGTTTCATGGGCTATTAATCACCGTTTTGGGTCCCTGGAGTGATTTCCACAATTGACGAACCCAAGGGTGCATTTACGTGCCGGTCATCAACACTCGCAGTTTTGGAAGATTTTGGCCTGTTTCATGGGCTATTAATCACCGTTTTGGGTCCCTGGAGTGATTTCCACAATTGACGAACCCAAGGGTGCATTTACGTGCCGGTCATCAACACTCGCAGTTTTGGCCGATTCTGGCCTGTTTCATGGGCTATTAATCACCGTTTTGGGTCCCCGGAGTGATTTCCACCATTGAGGAACCCAGGGTGCATTTACGTGCCGGTCATCAACACTCGCAGTTTTGGAAGATTTTGGCCGGTTTCATGGGCTATTAATCACCGTTTTGGGTCCCTGGAGTGATTTCCACAATTGACGAACCCAAGGGTGCATTTACGTGCCGGTCATCAACACTCGCAGTTTTGGAAAATTTTGGCCTGTTTCATGGGCTATTAATCACCGTTTTGGGTCCCTGGAGTGATTTCCACAATTGAGGAACCCAAGGGTGCATTTACGTTCCGGTCATCCACACTCGCAGTTTTGGTCGATTCTGGCCTGTTTCATGGGCTATTAATCACCGTTTTGGATCCTCGTAGTGATTTCCACCATTGACGAACCCAAGGGTGCATTGACGTGCCTGTCATCAACACTCGCAGTTTTGGCCGATTCTGGCCTGTTTCATGGGCTATTAATCACCGTTTTGGGTCCCCGGAGTGATTTCCACCATTGAGGAACCCAGGGTGCATTTACGTGCCGGTCATCAACACTCGCAGTTTTGGCAGATTTTGGCCTGTTTCATGGGCTATTAATCACCGTTTTGGGTCCCTGGAGTGATTTCCACAATTGACGAACCCCAGGGTGCAATTACGTGTCGGTCATCAACACTCGCAGTTTTGGCCGATTCTAGCCTGTTTCATGGGCTATTAATCACCGTTTTGGATCCTCGGAGTGATTTCCACCATTGACGAACCCAAGGGTGCATTTACGTGCCTGTCATCAACACTCGCAGTTTTGGAAGATTTTGGCCTGTTTCATGGGCTATTAATCACCGTTTTGGGTCCCTGGAGTGATTTCCACAATTGACGAACCCAAGGGTGCATTTACGTGCCGGTCATCAACACTCGCAGTTTTGGAAGATTTTGGCCTGTTTCATGGGCTATTAATCACCGTTTTGGGTCCCTGGAGTGATTTCCACAATTGACGAACCCAAGGGTGCATTTACGTGCCGGTCATCAACACTCGCAGTTTTGGCCGATTCTGGCCTGTTTCATGGGCTATTAATCACCGTTTTGGGTCCCCGGAGTGATTTCCACCATTGAGGAACCCAGGGTGCATTTACGTGCCGGTCATCAACACTCGCAGTTTTGGAAGATTTTGGCCTGTTTCATGGGCTATTAATCACCGTTTTGGGTCCCTGGAGTGATTTCCACAATTGACGAACCCAAGGGTGCATTTACGTGCCGGTCATCAACACTCGCAGTTTTGGCCGATTCTGGCCTGTTTCATGGGCTATTAATCACCGTTTTGGGTCCCTGGAGTGATTTCCACAATTGAGGAACCCAAGGGTGCATTTACGTTCCGGTCATCCACACTCGCAGTTTTGGTCGATTCTGGCCTGTTTCATGGGCTATTAATCACCGTTTTGGATCCTCGTAGTGATTTCCACCATTGACGAACCCAAGGGTGCATTTACGTGCCTGTCATCAACACTCGCAGTTTTGGCCGATTCTGGCCTGTTTCATGGGCTATTAATCACCGTTTTGGGTCCCCGGAGTGATTTCCACCATTGAGGAACCCAGGGTGCATTTATGTGCCGGTCATCAACACTCGCAGTTTTGGCAGATTTTGGCCTGTTTCATGGGCTATTAATCACCGTTTTGGGTCCCTGGAGTGATTTCCACAATTGACGAACCCCAGGGTGCAATTACGTGTCGGTCATCAACACTCGCAGTTTTGGCCGATTCCGGCCTGTTTCATGGGCTATTAATCACCGTTTTGGGTCCCTGGAGTGATTTCCACAATTGACGAACCCCAGGGTGCAATTACGTGTCGGTCATCAACACTCGCAGTTTTGGCCGATTCTAGCCTGTTTCATGGGCTATTAATCACCGTTTTGGATCCTCGGAGTGATTTCCACCATTGACGAACCCAAGGGTGCATTTACGTGCCTGTCATCAACACTCGCAGTTTTGGAAGATTTTGGCCTGTTTCATGGGCTATTAATCACCGTTTTGGGTCCCTGGAGTGATTTCCACAATTGACGAACCCAAGGGTGCATTTACGTGCCGGTCATCAACACTCGCAGTTTTGGAAGATTTTGGCCTGTTTCATGGGCTATTAATCACCGTTTTGGGTCCCTGGAGTGATTTCCACAATTGACGAACCGAAGGGTGCATTTACGTTCCGGTCATCCACACTCGCAGTTTTGGTCGATTCTGGCCTGTTTCATGGGCTATTAATCACCGTTTTGGATCCTCGTAGTGATTTCCACCATTGACGAACCCAAGGGTGCATTTACGTGCCTGTCATCAACACTCGCAGTTTTGGCCGATTCTGGCCTGTTTCATGGGCTATTAATCACCGTTTTGGGTCCCTGGAGTGATTTCCACAATTGACGAACCCAAGGGTGCATTTACGTGCCGGTCATCAACACTCGCAGTTTTGGCCGATTCTGGCCTGTTTCATGGGCTATTAATCACCGTTTTGGGTCCCTGGAGTGATTTCCACAATTGACGAACCCCAGGGTGCATTTACGTGCCGGTCATCAACACTCGCAGTTTTGGCCGATTACGGCCTGTATCATTGGCTATTAATCACCGTTTTGGGTCCCTGGAGTGATTTCCACAATTGACGAACCCAAGGGTGCATTTACGTGCCGGTCATCAACACTCGCAGTTTTGGCCGATTCAAGCCTGTTTCATGGGCTATTAATCACCGTTTTGGGTCCCTGGAGTGATTTCCACAATTGACGAACCCAAGGGTGCATTTACGTGCCGGTCATCAACACTCGCAGTTTTGGCCGATTCTGGCCTGTTTCATGGGCTATTAATCACCGTTTTGGGTCCCCGGAGTGATTTCCACCATTGACGAACCCTAGGGTGCATTTACGTGCCGGTCATCAACACTCGCAGTTTTGGAAAATTTTGGCCTGTTTCATGGGCTATTAATCACCGTTTTGGGTCCCTGGAGTGATTTCCACAATTGACGAACCCAAGGGTGCATTTACGTGCCGGTCATCAACACTCGCAGTTTTGGAAGATTTTGGCCTGTTTCATGGGCTATTAATCACCGTTTTGGGTCCCTGGAGTGATTTCCACAATTGACGAACCCAAGGGTGCATTTACGTGCCGGTCATCAACACTCGCAGTTTTGGCCGATTCTGGCCTGTTTCATGGGCTATTAATCACCGTTTTGGGTCCCCGGAGTGATTTCCACCATTGAGGAACCCAGGGTGCATTTACGTGCCGGTCATCAACACTCGCAGTTTTGGAAGATTTTGGCCGGTTTCATGGGCTATTAATCACCGTTTTGGGTCCCTGGAGTGATTTCCACAATTGACGAACCCAAGGGTGCATTTACGTGCCGGTCATCAACACTCGCAGTTTTGGAAAATTTTGGCCTGTTTCATGGGCTATTAATCACCGTTTTGGGTCCCTGGAGTGATTTCCACAATTGAGGAACCCAAGGGTGCATTTACGTTCCGGTCATCCACACTCGCAGTTTTGGTCGATTCTGGCCTGTTTCATGGGCTATTAATCACCGTTTTGGATCCTCGTAGTGATTTCCACCATTGACGAACCCAAGGGTGCATTTACGTGCCTGTCATCAACACTCGCAGTTTTGGCCGATTCTGGCCTGTTTCATGGGCTATTAATCACCGTTTTGGGTCCCCGGAGTGATTTCCACCATTGAGGAACCCAGGGTGCATTTACGTGCCGGTCATCAACACTCGCAGTTTTGGCAGATTTTGGCCTCTTTCATGGGCTATTAATCACCGTTTTGGGTCCCTGGAGTGATTTCCACAATTGACGAACCCAAGGGTGCATTTACGTGCCGGTCATCAACACTCGCAGTTTTGGCCGATTCTGGCCTGTTTCATGGGCTATTAATCACCGTTTTGGGTCCCTGGAGTGATTTCCACAATTGACGAACCCAAGGGTGCATTTACGTGCCGGTCATCAACACTCGCAGTTTTGGCCGATTCAAGCCTGTTTCATGGGCTATTAATCACCGTTTTGGGTCCCCGGAGTGATTTCCACCATTGAGGAACCCAGGGTGCATTTACGTGCCGGTCATCAACACTCGCAGTTTTGGCAGATTTTGGCCTGTTTCATGGGCTATTAATCACCGTTTTGGGTCCCTGGAGTGATTTCCACAATTGAGGAACCCAAGGGTGCATTTACGTTCCGGTCATCCACACTCGCAGTTTTGGTCGATTCTGGCCTGTTTCATGGGCTATTAATCACCGTTTTGGATCCTCGTAGTGATTTCCACCATTGACGAACCCAAGGGTGCATTTACGTGCCTGTCATCAACACTCGCAGTTTTGGCCGATTCTGGCCTGTTTCATGGGCTATTAATCACCGTTTTGGGTCCCCGGAGTGATTTCCACCATTGAGGAACCCAGGGTGCATTTACGTGCCGGTCATCAACACTCGCAGTTTTGGCAGATTTTGGCCTGTTTCATGGGCTATTAATCACCGTTTTGGGTCCCTGGAGTGATTTCCACAATTGACGAACCCCAGGGTGCAATTACGTGTCGGTCATCAACACTCGCAGTTTTGGCCGATTCCGGCCTGTTTCATGGGCTATTAATCACCGTTTTGGGTCCCTGGAGTGATTTCCACAATTGACGAACCCCAAGGTGCAATTACGTGTCGGTCATCAACACTCGCAGTTTTGGCCGATTCTAGCCTGTTTCATGGGCTATTAATCACCGTTTTGGATCCTCGGAGTGATTTCCACCATTGACGAACCCAAGGGTGCATTTACGTGCCTGTCATCAACACTCGCAGTTTTGGAAGATTTTGGCCTGTTTCATGGGCTATTAATCACCGTTTTGGGTCCCTGGAGTGATTTCCACAATTGACGAACCCAAGGGTGCATTTACGTGCCGGTCATCAACACTCGCAGTTTTGGAAGATTTTGGCCTGTTTCATGGGCTATTAATCACCGTTTTGGGTCCCTGGAGTGATTTCCACAATTGACGAACCCCAGGGTGCAATTACGTGTCGGTCATCAACACTCGCAGTTTTGGCCGATTCTGGCCTGTTTCATGGGCTATTAATCACCGTTTTGGGTCCCCGGAGTGATTTCCACCATTGAGGAACCCAGGGTGCATTTACGTGCCGGTCATTAACACTCGCAGTTTTGGAAGATTTTGGCCGGTTTCATGGGCTATTAATCACCGTTTTGGGTCCCTGGAGTGATTTCCACAATTGACGAACCCAAGGGTGCATTTACGTGCCGGTCATCAACACTCGCAGTTTTGGAAAATTTTGGCCTGTTTCATGGGCTATTAATCACCGTTTTGGGTCCCTGGAGTGATTTCCACAATTGAGGAACCCAAGGGTGCATTTACGTTCCGGTCATCCACACTCGCAGTTTTGGTCGATTCTGGCCTGTTTCATGGGCTATTAATCACCGTTTTGGATCCTCGTAGTGATTTCCACCATTGACGAACCCAAGGGTGCATTTACGTGCCTGTCATCAACACTCGCAGTTTTGGCCGATTCTGGCCTGTTTCATGGGCTATTAATCACCGTTTTGGGTCCCCGGAGTGATTTCCACCATTGAGGAACCCAGGGTGCATTTACGTGCCGGTCATCAACACTCGCAGTTTTGGCAGATTTTGGCCTGTTTCATGGGCTATTAATCACCGTTTTGGGTCCCTGGAGTGATTTCCACAATTGACGAACCCCAGGGTGCAATTACGTGTCGGTCATCAACACTCGCAGTTTTGGCCGATTCTAGCCTGTTTCATGGGCTATTAATCACCGTTTTGGATCCTCGGAGTGATTTCCACCATTGACGAACCCAAGGGTGCATTTACGTGCCTGTCATCAACACTCGCAGTTTTGGAAGATTTTGGCCTGTTTCATGGGCTATTAATCACCGTTTTGGGTCCCTGGAGTGATTTCCACAATTGACGAACCCAAGGGTGCATTTACGTGCCGGTCATCAACACTCGCAGTTTTGGAAGATTTTGGCCTGTTTCATGGGCTATTAATCACCGTTTTGGGTCCCTGGAGTGATTTCCACAATTGACGAACCCAAGGGTGCATTTACGTGCCGGTCATCAACACTCGCAGTTTTGGAAGATTTTGGCCTGTTTCATGGGCTATTAATCACCGTTTTGGGTCCCTGGAGTGATTTCCACAATTGACGAACCCAAGGGTGCATTTACGTGCCGGTCATCAACACTCGCAGTTTTGGCCGATTCAAGCCTGTTTCATGGGCTATTAATCACCGTTTTGGGTCCCTGGAGTGATTTCCACAATTGACGAACCCAAGGGTGCATTTACGTGCCGGTCATCAACACTCGCAGTTTTGGCCGATTCTGGCCTGTTTCATGGGCTATTAATCACCGTTTTGGGTCCCCGGAGTGATTTCCACCATTGACGAACCCTAGGGTGCATTTACGTGCCGGTCATCAACACTCGCAGTTTTGGAAAATTTTGGCCTGTTTCATGGGCTATTAATCACCGTTTTGGGTCCCTGGAGTGATTTCCACAATTGACGAACCCAAGGGTGCATTTACGTGCCGGTCATCAACACTCGCAGTTTTGGAAGATTTTGGCCTGTTTCATGGGCTATTAATCACCGTTTTGGGTCCCTGGAGTGATTTCCACAATTGACGAACCCAAGGGTGCATTTACGTGCCGGTCATCAACACTCGCAGTTTTGGCCGATTCTGGCCTGTTTCATGGGCTATTAATCACCGTTTTGGGTCCCCGGAGTGATTTCCACCATTGAGGAACCCAGGGTGCATTTACGTGCCGGTCATCAACACTCGCAGTTTTGGAAGATTTTGGCCGGTTTCATGGGCTATTAATCACCGTTTTGGGTCCCTGGAGTGATTTCCACAATTGACGAACCCAAGGGTGCATTTACGTGCCGGTCATCAACACTCGCAGTTTTGGAAAATTTTGGCCTGTTTCATGGGCTATTAATCACCGTTTTGGGTCCCTGGAGTGATTTCCACAATTGAGGAACCCAAGGGTGCATTTACGTTCCGGTCATCCACACTCGCAGTTTTGGTCGATTCTGGCCTGTTTCATGGGCTATTAATCACCGTTTTGGATCCTCGTAGTGATTTCCACCATTGACGAACCCAAGGGTGCATTTACGTGCCTGTCATCAACACTCGCAGTTTTGGCCGATTCTGGCCTGTTTCATGGGCTATTAATCACCGTTTTGGGTCCCCGGAGTGATTTCCACCATTGAGGAACCCAGGGTGCATTTACGTGCCGGTCATCAACACTCGCAGTTTTGGCAGATTTTGGCCTCTTTCATGGGCTATTAATCACCGTTTTGGGTCCCTGGAGTGATTTCCACAATTGACGAACCCAAGGGTGCATTTACGTGCCGGTCATCAACACTCGCAGTTTTGGCCGATTCTGGCCTGTTTCATGGGCTATTAATCACCGTTTTGGGTCCCTGGAGTGATTTCCACAATTGACGAACCCAAGGGTGCATTTACGTGCCGGTCATCAACACTCGCAGTTTTGGCCGATTCAAGCCTGTTTCATGGGCTATTAATCACCGTTTTGGGTCCCCGGAGTGATTTCCACCATTGAGGAACCCAGGGTGCATTTACGTGCCGGTCATCAACACTCGCAGTTTTGGCAGATTTTGGCCTGTTTCATGGGCTATTAATCACCGTTTTGGGTCCCTGGAGTGATTTCCACAATTGAGGAACCCAAGGGTGCATTTACGTTCCGGTCATCCACACTCGCAGTTTTGGTCGATTCTGGCCTGTTTCATGGGCTATTAATCACCGTTTTGGATCCTCGTAGTGATTTCCACCATTGACGAACCCAAGGGTGCATTTACGTGCCTGTCATCAACACTCGCAGTTTTGGCCGATTCTGGCCTGTTTCATGGGCTATTAATCACCGTTTTGGGTCCCCGGAGTGATTTCCACCATTGAGGAACCCAGGGTGCATTTACGTGCCGGTCATCAACACTCGCAGTTTTGGCAGATTTTGGCCTGTTTCATGGGCTATTAATCACCGTTTTGGGTCCCTGGAGTGATTTCCACAATTGACGAACCCCAGGGTGCAATTACGTGTCGGTCATCAACACTCGCAGTTTTGGCCGATTCCGGCCTGTTTCATGGGCTATTAATCACCGTTTTGGGTCCCTGGAGTGATTTCCACAATTGACGAACCCCAGGGTGCAATTACGTGTCGGTCATCAACACTCGCAGTTTTGGCCGATTCTAGCCTGTTTCATGGGCTATTAATCACCGTTTTGGATCCTCGGAGTGATTTCCACCATTGACGAACCCAAGGGTGCATTTACGTGCCTGTCATCAACACTCGCAGTTTTGGAAGATTTTGGCCTGTTTCATGGGCTATTAATCACCGTTTTGGGTCCCTGGAGTGATTTCCACAATTGACGAACCCAAGGGTGCATTTACGTGCCGGTCATCAACACTCGCAGTTTTGGAAGATTTTGGCCTGTTTCATGGGCTATTAATCACCGTTTTGGGTCCCTGGAGTGATTTCCACAATTGACGAACCCCAGGGTGCAATTACGTGTCGGTCATCAACACTCGCAGTTTTGGCCGATTCTGGCCTGTTTCATGGGCTATTAATCACCGTTTTGGGTCCCCGGAGTGATTTCCACCATTGAGGAACCCAGGGTGCATTTACGTGCCGGTCATTAACACTCGCAGTTTTGGAAGATTTTGGCCGGTTTCATGGGCTATTAATCACCGTTTTGGGTCCCTGGAGTGATTTCCACAATTGACGAACCCAAGGGTGCATTTACGTGCCGGTCATCAACACTCGCAGTTTTGGAAAATTTTGGCCTGTTTCATGGGCTATTAATCACCGTTTTGGGTCCCTGGAGTGATTTCCACAATTGAGGAACCCAAGGGTGCATTTACGTTCCGGTCATCCACACTCGCAGTTTTGGTCGATTCTGGCCTGTTTCATGGGCTATTAATCACCGTTTTGGATCCTCGTAGTGATTTCCACCATTGACGAACCCAAGGGTGCATTTACGTGCCTGTCATCAACACTCGCAGTTTTGGCCGATTCTGGCCTGTTTCATGGGCTATTAATCACCGTTTTGGGTCCCCGGAGTGATTTCCACCATTGAGGAACCCAGGGTGCATTTACGTGCCGGTCATCAACACTCGCAGTTTTGGCAGATTTTGGCCTGTTTCATGGGCTATTAATCACCGTTTTGGGTCCCTGGAGTGATTTCCACAATTGACGAACCCCAGGGTGCAATTACGTGTCGGTCATCAACACTCGCAGTTTTGGCCGATTCTAGCCTGTTTCATGGGCTATTAATCACCGTTTTGGATCCTCGGAGTGATTTCCACCATTGACGAACCCAAGGGTGCATTTACGTGCCTGTCATCAACACTCGCAGTTTTGGAAGATTTTGGCCTGTTTCATGGGCTATTAATCACCGTTTTGGGTCCCTGGAGTGATTTCCACAATTGACGAACCCAAGGGTGCATTTACGTGCCGGTCATCAACACTCGCAGTTTTGGAAGATTTTGGCCTGTTTCATGGGCTATTAATCACCGTTTTGGGTCCCTGGAGTGATTTCCACAATTGACGAACCCAAGGGTGCATTTACGTGCCGGTCATCAACACTCGCAGTTTTGGCCGATTCTGGCCTGTTTCATGGGCTATTAATCACCGTTTTGGGTCCCCGGAGTGATTTCCACCATTGAGGAACCCAGGGTGCATTTACGTGCCGGTCATCAACACTCGCAGTTTTGGAAGATTTTGGCCTGTTTCATGGGCTATTAATCACCGTTTTGGGTCCCTGGAGTGATTTCCACAATTGACGAACCCAAGGGTGCATTTACGTGCCGGTCATCAACACTCGCAGTTTTGGAAAATTTTGGCCTGTTTCATGGGCTATTAATCACCGTTTTGGGTCCCTGGAGTGATTTCCACAATTGAGGAACCCAAGGGTGCATTTACGTTCCGGTCATCCACACTCGCAGTTTTGGTCGATTCTGGCCTGTTTCATGGGCTATTAATCACCGTTTTGGATCCTCGTAGTGATTTCCACCATTGACGAACCCAAGGGTGCATTTACGTGCCTGTCATCAACACTCGCAGTTTTGGCCGATTCTGGCCTGTTTCATGGGCTATTAATCACCGTTTTGGGTCCCCGGAGTGATTTCCACCATTGAGGAACCCAGGGTGCATTTACGTGCCGGTCATCAACACTCGCAGTTTTGGCAGATTTTGGCCTGTTTCATGGGCTATTAATCACCGTTTTGGGTCCCTGGAGTGATTTCCACAATTGACGAACCCCAGGGTGCAATTACGTGTCGGTCATCAACACTCGCAGTTTTGGCCGATTCCGGCCTGTTTCATGGGCTATTAATCACCGTTTTGGGTCCCTGGAGTGATTTCCACAATTGACGAACCCCAGGGTGCAATTACGTGTCGGTCATCAACACTCGCAGTTTTGGCCGATTCTAGCCTGTTTCATGGGCTATTAATCACCGTTTTGGATCCTCGGAGTGATTTCCACCATTGACGAACCCAAGGGTGCATTTACGTGCCTGTCATCAACACTCGCAGTTTTGGAAGATTTTGGCCTGTTTCATGGGCTATTAATCACCGTTTTGGGTCCCTGGAGTGATTTCCACAATTGACGAACCCAAGGGTGCATTTACGTGCCGGTCATCAACACTCGCAGTTTTGGAAGATTTTGGCCTGTTTCATGGGCTATTAATCACCGTTTTGGGTCCCTGGAGTGATTTCCACAATTGACGAACCCCAGGGTGCATTTACGTGACGGTCATCAGTCCTCGCACTTTTGGCCGATTCTGGCCTGTTTCATGGGCTATTAATCACCGTTACATGGGCTATTAATCACCGTTTTGGGTCCCTGGAGTGATTTCCACAATTGACGAACCCAAGGGTGCATTTACGTGCCGGTCATCAACACTCGCAGTTTTGGCAGATTTTGGCCTGTTTCATGGGCTATTAATCACCGTTTTGGGTCCCTGGAGTGATTTCCACAATTGACGAACCCAAGGGTGCATTTACGTGCCGGTCATCAACACTCGCAGTTTTGGAAAATTTTGGCCTGTTTCATGGGCTATTAATCACCGTTTTGGGTCCCTGGAGTGATTTCCACAATTGACGAACCCAAGGGTGCATTTACGTGCCGGTCATCAACACTCGCAGTTTTGGCCGATTCTGGCCTGTTTCATGGGCTATTAATCACCGTTTTGGGTCCCTGGAGTGATTTCCACAATTGACGAACCCAAGGGTGCATTTACGTGCCGGTCATCAACACTCGCAGTTTTGGCCGATTCTGGCCTGTTTCATGGGCTATTAATCACCGTTTTGGGTCCCCGGAGTGATTTCCACCATTGACGAACCCAGGGTGCATTTACGTGCCGGTCATCAACACTCGCAGTTTTGGAAGATTTTGGCCTGTTTCATGGGCTATTAATCACCGTTTTGGGTCCCTGGAGTGATTTCCACAATTGACGAACCCAAGGGTGCATTTACGTGCCGGTCATCAACACTCGCAGTTTTGGAAAATTTTGGCCTGTTTCATGGGCTATTAATCACCGTTTTGGGTCCCTGGAGTGATTTCCACAATTGAGGAACCCAAGGGTGCATTTACGTTCCGGTCATCCACACTCGCAGTTTTGGTCGATTCTGGCCTGTTTCATGGGCTATTAATCACCGTTTTGGATCCTCGTAGTGATTTCCACCATTGACGAACCCAAGGGTGCATTTACGTGCCTGTCATCAACACTCGCAGTTTTGGCCGATTCTGGCCTGTTTCATGGGCTATTAATCACCGTTTTGGGTCCCCGGAGTGATTTCCACCATTGAGGAACCCAGGGTGCATTTACGTGCCGGTCATCAACACTCGCAGTTTTGGCAGATTTTGGCCTGTTTCATGGGCTATTAATCACCGTTTTGGGTCCCTGGAGTGATTTCCACAATTGACGAACCCCAGGGTGCAATTACGTGTCGGTCATCAACACTCGCAGTTTTGGCCGATTCCGGCCTGTTTCATGGGCTATTAATCACCGTTTTGGGTCCCTGGAGTGATTTCCACAATTGACGAACCCCAGGGTGCAATTACGTGTCGGTCATCAACACTCGCAGTTTTGGCCGATTCTAGCCTGTTTCATGGGCTATTAATCACCGTTTTGGATCCTCGGAGTGATTTCCACCATTGACGAACCCAAGGGTGCATTTACGTGCCTGTCATCAACACTCGCAGTTTTGGAAGATTTTGGCCTGTTTCATGGGCTATTAATCACCGTTTTGGGTCCCTGGAGTGATTTCCACAATTGACGAACCCAAGGGTGCATTTACGTGCCGGTCATCAACACTCGCAGTTTTGGAAGATTTTGGCCTGTTTCATGGGCTATTAATCACCGTTTTGGGTCCCTGGAGTGATTTCCACAATTGACGAACCCCAGGGTGCATTTACGTGACGGTCATCAGTCCTCGCACTTTTGGCCGATTCTGGCCTGTTTCATGGGCTATTAATCACCGTTACATGGGCTATTAATCACCGTTTTGGGTCCCTGGAGTGATTTCCACAATTGACGAACCCAAGGGTGCATTTACGTGCCGGTCATCAACACTCGCAGTTTTGGCAGATTTTGGCCTGTTTCATGGGCTATTAATCACCGTTTTGGGTCCCTGGAGTGATTTCCACAATTGACGAACCCAAGGGTGCATTTACGTGCCGGTCATCAACACTCGCAGTTTTGGAAAATTTTGGCCTGTTTCATGGGCTATTAATCACCGTTTTGGGTCCCTGGAGTGATTTCCACAATTGACGAACCCAAGGGTGCATTTACGTGCCGGTCATCAACACTCGCAGTTTTGGCCGATTCTGGCCTGTTTCATGGGCTATTAATCACCGTTTTGGGTCCCTGGAGTGATTTCCACAATTGACGAACCCAAGGGTGCATTTACGTGCCGGTCATCAACACTCGCAGTTTTGGCCGATTCTGGCCTGTTTCATGGGCTATTAATCACCGTTTTGGGTCCCCGGAGTGATTTCCACCATTGACGAACCCAGGGTGCATTTACGTGCCGGTCATCAACACTCGCAGTTTTGGAAGATTTTGGCCTGTTTCATGGGCTATTAATCACCGTTTTGGGTCCCTGGAGTGATTTCCACAATTGACGAACCCAAGGGTGCATTTACGTGCCGGTCATCAACACTCGCAGTTTTGGAAAATTTTGGCCTGTTTCATGGGCTATTAATCACCGTTTTGGGTCCCTGGAGTGATTTCCACAATTGAGGAACCCAAGGGTGCATTTACGTTCCGGTCATCCACACTCGCAGTTTTGGTCGATTCTGGCCTGTTTCATGGGCTATTAATCACCGTTTTGGATCCTCGTAGTGATTTCCACCATTGACGAACCCAAGGGTGCATTTACGTGCCTGTCATCAACACTCGCAGTTTTGGCCGATTCTGGCCTGTTTCATGGGCTATTAATCACCGTTTTGGGTCCCCGGAGTGATTTCCACCATTGAGGAACCCAGGGTGCATTTACGTGCCGGTCATCAACACTCGCAGTTTTGGCAGATTTTGGCCTGTTTCATGGGCTATTAATCACCGTTTTGGGTCCCTGGAGTGATTTCCACAATTGACGAACCCCAGGGTGCAATTACGTGTCGGTCATCAACACTCGCAGTTTTGGCCGATTCCGGCCTGTTTCATGGGCTATTAATCACCGGTTTGGGTCCCTGGAGTGATTTCCACAATTGACGAACCCCAGGGTGCAATTACGTGTCGGTCATCAACACTCGCAGTTTTGGCCGATTCTAGCCTGTTTCATGGGCTATTAATCACCGTTTTGGATCCTCGGAGTGATTTCCACCATTGACGAACCCAAGGGTGCATTTACGTGCCTGTCATCAACACTCGCAGTTTTGGAAGATTTTGGCCTGTTTCATGGGCTATTAATCACCGTTTTGGGTCCCTGGAGTGATTTCCACAATTGACGAACCCCAGGGTGCAATTACGTGTCGGTCATCAACACTCGCAGTTTTGGCCGATTCCGGCCTGTTTCATGGGCTATTAATCACCGTTTTGGGTCCCTGGAGTGATTTCCACAATTGACGAACCCCAGGGTGCAATTACGTGTCGGTCATCAACACTCGCAGTTTTGGCCGATTCTAGCCTGTTTCATGGGCTATTAATCACCGTTTTGGATCCTCGGAGTGATTTCCACCATTGACGAACCCAAGGGTGCATTTACGTGCCTGTCATCAACACTCGCAGTTTTGGAAGATTTTGGCCTGTTTCATGGGCTATTAATCACCGTTTTGGGTCCCTGGAGTGATTTCCACAATTGACGAACCCAAGGGTGCATTTACGTGCCGGTCATCAACACTCGCAGTTTTGGAAGATTTTGGCCTGTTTCATGGGCTATTAATCACCGTTTTGGGTCCCTGGAGTGATTTCCACAATTGACGAACCCCAGGGTGCATTTACGTGACGGTCATCAGTCCTCGCACTTTTGGCCGATTCTGGCCTGTTTCATGGGCTATTAATCACCGTTACATGGGCTATTAATCACCGTTTTGGGTCCCTGGAGTGATTTCCACAATTGAGGAACCCAAGGGTGCATTTACGTTCCGGTCATCCACACTCGCAGTTTTGGTCGATTTTGGCCTGTTTCATGGGCTATTAATCACCGTTTTGGGTCCCTGGAGTGATTTCCACAATTGACGAACCCCAGGGTGCAATTACGTGTCGGTCATCAACACTCGCAGTTTTGGCCGATTCTAGCCTGTTTCATGGGCTATTAATCACCGTTTTGGATCCTCGGAGTGATTTCCACCATTGACGAACCCAAGGGTGCATTTACGTGCCTGTCATCAACACTCGCAGTTTTGGAAGATTTTGGCCTGTTTCATGGGCTATTAATCACCGTTTTGGGTCCCTGGAGTGATTTCCACAATTGACGAACCCAAGGGTGCATTTACGTGCCGGTCATCAACACTCGCAGTTTTGGAAGATTTTGGCCTGTTTCATGGGCTATTAATCACCGTTTTGGGTCCCTGGAGTGATTTCCACAATTGACGAACCCCAGGGTGCAATTACGTGTCGGTCATCAACACTCGCAGTTTTGGCCGATTCTGGCCTGTTTCATGGGCTATTAATCACCGTTTTGGGTCCCCGGAGTGATTTCCACCATTGAGGAACCCAGGGTGCATTTACGTGCCGGTCATTAACACTCGCAGTTTTGGAAGATTTTGGCCGGTTTCATGGGCTATTAATCACCGTTTTGGGTCCCTGGAGTGATTTCCACAATTGACGAACCCAAGGGTGCATTTACGTGCCGGTCATCAACACTCGCAGTTTTGGAAAATTTTGGCCTGTTTCATGGGCTATTAATCACCGTTTTGGGTCCCTGGAGTGATTTCCACAATTGAGGAACCCAAGGGTGCATTTACGTTCCGGTCATCCACACTCGCAGTTTTGGTCGATTCTGGCCTGTTTCATGGGCTATTAATCACCGTTTTGGATCCTCGTAGTGATTTCCACCATTGACGAACCCAAGGGTGCATTTACGTGCCTGTCATCAACACTCGCAGTTTTGGCCGATTCTGGCCTGTTTCATGGGCTATTAATCACCGTTTTGGGTCCCCGGAGTGATTTCCACCATTGAGGAACCCAGGGTGCATTTACGTGCCGGTCATCAACACTCGCAGTTTTGGCAGATTTTGGCCTGTTTCATGGGCTATTAATCACCGTTTTGGGTCCCTGGAGTGATTTCCACAATTGACGAACCCCAGGGTGCAATTACGTGTCGGTCATCAACACTCGCAGTTTTGGCCGATTCTAGCCTGTTTCATGGGCTATTAATCACCGTTTTGGATCCTCGGAGTGATTTCCACCATTGACGAACCCAAGGGTGCATTTACGTGCCTGTCATCAACACTCGCAGTTTTGGAAGATTTTGGCCTGTTTCATGGGCTATTAATCACCGTTTTGGGTCCCTGGAGTGATTTCCACAATTGACGAACCCAAGGGTGCATTTACGTGCCGGTCATCAACACTCGCAGTTTTGGAAGATTTTGGCCTGTTTCATGGGCTATTAATCACCGTTTTGGGTCCCTGGAGTGATTTCCACAATTGACGAACCCAAGGGTGCATTTACGTGCCGGTCATCAACACTCGCAGTTTTGGCCGATTCTGGCCTGTTTCATGGGCTATTAATCACCGTTTTGGGTCCCCGGAGTGATTTCCACCATTGAGGAACCCAGGGTGCATTTACGTGCCGGTCATCAACACTCGCAGTTTTGGAAGATTTTGGCCTGTTTCATGGGCTATTAATCACCGTTTTGGGTCCCTGGAGTGATTTCCACAATTGACGAACCCAAGGGTGCATTTACGTGCCGGTCATCAACACTCGCAGTTTTGGAAAATTTTGGCCTGTTTCATGGGCTATTAATCACCGTTTTGGGTCCCTGGAGTGATTTCCACAATTGAGGAACCCAAGGGTGCATTTACGTTCCGGTCATCCACACTCGCAGTTTTGGTCGATTCTGGCCTGTTTCATGGGCTATTAATCACCGTTTTGGATCCTCGTAGTGATTTCCACCATTGACGAACCCAAGGGTGCATTTACGTGCCTGTCATCAACACTCGCAGTTTTGGCCGATTCTGGCCTGTTTCATGGGCTATTAATCACCGTTTTGGGTCCCCGGAGTGATTTCCACCATTGAGGAACCCAGGGTGCATTTACGTGCCGGTCATCAACACTCGCAGTTTTGGCAGATTTTGGCCTGTTTCATGGGCTATTAATCACCGTTTTGGGTCCCTGGAGTGATTTCCACAATTGACGAACCCCAGGGTGCAATTACGTGTCGGTCATCAACACTCGCAGTTTTGGCCGATTCCGGCCTGTTTCATGGGCTATTAATCACCGTTTTGGGTCCCTGGAGTGATTTCCACAATTGACGAACCCCAGGGTGCAATTACGTGTCGGTCATCAACACTCGCAGTTTTGGCCGATTCTAGCCTGTTTCATGGGCTATTAATCACCGTTTTGGATCCTCGGAGTGATTTCCACCATTGACGAACCCAAGGGTGCATTTACGTGCCTGTCATCAACACTCGCAGTTTTGGAAGATTTTGGCCTGTTTCATGGGCTATTAATCACCGTTTTGGGTCCCTGGAGTGATTTCCACAATTGACGAACCCAAGGGTGCATTTACGTGCCGGTCATCAACACTCGCAGTTTTGGAAGATTTTGGCCTGTTTCATGGGCTATTAATCACCGTTTTGGGTCCCTGGAGTGATTTCCACAATTGACGAACCCCAGGGTGCATTTACGTGACGGTCATCAGTCCTCGCACTTTTGGCCGATTCTGGCCTGTTTCATGGGCTATTAATCACCGTTACATGGGCTATTAATCACCGTTTTGGGTCCCTGGAGTGATTTCCACAATTGACGAACCCAAGGGTGCATTTACGTGCCGGTCATCAACACTCGCAGTTTTGGCAGATTTTGGCCTGTTTCATGGGCTATTAATCACCGTTTTGGGTCCCTGGAGTGATTTCCACAATTGACGAACCCAAGGGTGCATTTACGTGCCGGTCATCAACACTCGCAGTTTTGGAAAATTTTGGCCTGTTTCATGGGCTATTAATCACCGTTTTGGGTCCCTGGAGTGATTTCCACAATTGACGAACCCAAGGGTGCATTTACGTGCCGGTCATCAACACTCGCAGTTTTGGCCGATTCTGGCCTGTTTCATGGGCTATTAATCACCGTTTTGGGTCCCTGGAGTGATTTCCACAATTGACGAACCCAAGGGTGCATTTACGTGCCGGTCATCAACACTCGCAGTTTTGGCCGATTCTGGCCTGTTTCATGGGCTATTAATCACCGTTTTGGGTCCCCGGAGTGATTTCCACCATTGACGAACCCAGGGTGCATTTACGTGCCGGTCATCAACACTCGCAGTTTTGGAAGATTTTGGCCTGTTTCATGGGCTATTAATCACCGTTTTGGGTCCCTGGAGTGATTTCCACAATTGACGAACCCAAGGGTGCATTTACGTGCCGGTCATCAACACTCGCAGTTTTGGAAAATTTTGGCCTGTTTCATGGGCTATTAATCACCGTTTTGGGTCCCTGGAGTGATTTCCACAATTGAGGAACCCAAGGGTGCATTTACGTTCCGGTCATCCACACTCGCAGTTTTGGTCGATTCTGGCCTGTTTCATGGGCTATTAATCACCGTTTTGGATCCTCGTAGTGATTTCCACCATTGACGAACCCAAGGGTGCATTTACGTGCCTGTCATCAACACTCGCAGTTTTGGCCGATTCTGGCCTGTTTCATGGGCTATTAATCACCGTTTTGGGTCCCCGGAGTGATTTCCACCATTGAGGAACCCAGGGTGCATTTACGTGCCGGTCATCAACACTCGCAGTTTTGGCAGATTTTGGCCTGTTTCATGGGCTATTAATCACCGTTTTGGGTCCCTGGAGTGATTTCCACAATTGACGAACCCCAGGGTGCAATTACGTGTCGGTCATCAACACTCGCAGTTTTGGCCGATTCCGGCCTGTTTCATGGGCTATTAATCACCGTTTTGGGTCCCTGGAGTGATTTCCACAATTGACGAACCCCAGGGTGCAATTACGTGTCGGTCATCAACACTCGCAGTTTTGGCCGATTCTAGCCTGTTTCATGGGCTATTAATCACCGTTTTGGATCCTCGGAGTGATTTCCACCATTGACGAACCCAAGGGTGCATTTACGTGCCTGTCATCAACACTCGCAGTTTTGGAAGATTTTGGCCTGTTTCATGGGCTATTAATCACCGTTTTGGGTCCCTGGAGTGATTTCCACAATTGACGAACCCAAGGGTGCATTTACGTGCCGGTCATCAACACTCGCAGTTTTGGAAGATTTTGGCCTGTTTCATGGGCTATTAATCACCGTTTTGGGTCCCTGGAGTGATTTCCACAATTGACGAACCCCAGGGTGCATTTACGTGACGGTCATCAGTCCTCGCACTTTTGGCCGATTCTGGCCTGTTTCATGGGCTATTAATCACCGTTACATGGGCTATTAATCACCGTTTTGGGTCCCTGGAGTGATTTCCACAATTGACGAACCCAAGGGTGCATTTACGTGCCGGTCATCAACACTCGCAGTTTTGGCAGATTTTGGCCTGTTTCATGGGCTATTAATCACCGTTTTGGGTCCCTGGAGTGATTTCCACAATTGACGAACCCAAGGGTGCATTTACGTGCCGGTCATCAACACTCGCAGTTTTGGAAAATTTTGGCCTGTTTCATGGGCTATTAATCACCGTTTTGGGTCCCTGGAGTGATTTCCACAATTGACGAACCCAAGGGTGCATTTACGTGCCGGTCATCAACACTCGCAGTTTTGGCCGATTCTGGCCTGTTTCATGGGCTATTAATCACCGTTTTGGGTCCCTGGAGTGATTTCCACAATTGACGAACCCAAGGGTGCATTTACGTGCCGGTCATCAACACTCGCAGTTTTGGCCGATTCTGGCCTGTTTCATGGGCTATTAATCACCGTTTTGGGTCCCCGGAGTGATTTCCACCATTGACGAACCCAGGGTGCATTTACGTGCCGGTCATCAACACTCGCAGTTTTGGAAGATTTTGGCCTGTTTCATGGGCTATTAATCACCGTTTTGGGTCCCTGGAGTGATTTCCACAATTGACGAACCCAAGGGTGCATTTACGTGCCGGTCATCAACACTCGCAGTTTTGGAAAATTTTGGCCTGTTTCATGGGCTATTAATCACCGTTTTGGGTCCCTGGAGTGATTTCCACAATTGAGGAACCCAAGGGTGCATTTACGTTCCGGTCATCCACACTCGCAGTTTTGGTCGATTCTGGCCTGTTTCATGGGCTATTAATCACCGTTTTGGATCCTCGTAGTGATTTCCACCATTGACGAACCCAAGGGTGCATTTACGTGCCTGTCATCAACACTCGCAGTTTTGGCCGATTCTGGCCTGTTTCATGGGCTATTAATCACCGTTTTGGGTCCCCGGAGTGATTTCCACCATTGAGGAACCCAGGGTGCATTTACGTGCCGGTCATCAACACTCGCAGTTTTGGCAGATTTTGGCCTGTTTCATGGGCTATTAATCACCGTTTTGGGTCCCTGGAGTGATTTCCACAATTGACGAACCCCAGGGTGCAATTACGTGTCGGTCATCAACACTCGCAGTTTTGGCCGATTCCGGCCTGTTTCATGGGCTATTAATCACCGTTTTGGGTCCCTGGAGTGATTTCCACAATTGACGAACCCCAGGGTGCAATTACGTGTCGGTCATCAACACTCGCAGTTTTGGCCGATTCTAGCCTGTTTCATGGGCTATTAATCACCGTTTTGGATCCTCGGAGTGATTTCCACCATTGACGAACCCAAGGGTGCATTTACGTGCCTGTCATCAACACTCGCAGTTTTGGAAGATTTTGGCCTGTTTCATGGGCTATTAATCACCGTTTTGGGTCCCTGGAGTGATTTCCACAATTGACGAACCCCAGGGTGCAATTACGTGTCGGTCATCAACACTCGCAGTTTTGGCCGATTCCGGCCTGTTTCATGGGCTATTAATCACCGTTTTGGGTCCCTGGAGTGATTTCCACAATTGACGAACCCCAGGGTGCAATTACGTGTCGGTCATCAACACTCGCAGTTTTGGCCGATTCTAGCCTGTTTCATGGGCTATTAATCACCGTTTTGGATCCTCGGAGTGATTTCCACCATTGACGAACCCAAGGGTGCATTTACGTGCCTGTCATCAACACTCGCAGTTTTGGAAGATTTTGGCCTGTTTCATGGGCTATTAATCACCGTTTTGGGTCCCTGGAGTGATTTCCACAATTGACGAACCCAAGGGTGCATTTACGTGCCGGTCATCAACACTCGCAGTTTTGGAAGATTTTGGCCTGTTTCATGGGCTATTAATCACCGTTTTGGGTCCCTGGAGTGATTTCCACAATTGACGAACCCCAGGGTGCATTTACGTGACGGTCATCAGTCCTCGCACTTTTGGCCGATTCTGGCCTGTTTCATGGGCTATTAATCACCGTTACATGGGCTATTAATCACCGTTTTGGGTCCCTGGAGTGATTTCCACAATTGACGAACCCAAGGGTGCATTTACGTGCCGGTCATCAACACTCGCAGTTTTGGCAGATTTTGGCCTGTTTCATGGGCTATTAATCACCGTTTTGGGTCCCTGGAGTGATTTCCACAATTGACGAACCCAAGGGTGCATTTACGTGCCGGTCATCAACACTCGCAGTTTTGGAAAATTTTGGCCTGTTTCATGGGCTATTAATCACCGTTTTGGGTCCCTGGAGTGATTTCCACAATTGACGAACCCAAGGGTGCATTTACGTGCCGGTCATCAACACTCGCAGTTTTGGCCGATTCTGGCCTGTTTCATGGGCTATTAATCACCGTTTTGGGTCCCTGGAGTGATTTCCACAATTGACGAACCCAAGGGTGCATTTACGTGCCGGTCATCAACACTCGCAGTTTTGGCCGATTCTGGCCTGTTTCATGGGCTATTAATCACCGTTTTGGGTCCCCGGAGTGATTTCCACCATTGACGAACCCAGGGTGCATTTACGTGCCGGTCATCAACACTCGCAGTTTTGGAAGATTTTGGCCTGTTTCATGGGCTATTAATCACCGTTTTGGGTCCCTGGAGTGATTTCCACAATTGACGAACCCAAGGGTGCATTTACGTGCCGGTCATCAACACTCGCAGTTTTGGAAAATTTTGGCCTGTTTCATGGGCTATTAATCACCGTTTTGGGTCCCTGGAGTGATTTCCACAATTGAGGAACCCAAGGGTGCATTTACGTTCCGGTCATCCACACTCGCAGTTTTGGTCGATTCTGGCCTGTTTCATGGGCTATTAATCACCGTTTTGGATCCTCGTAGTGATTTCCACCATTGACGAACCCAAGGGTGCATTTACGTGCCTGTCATCAACACTCGCAGTTTTGGCCGATTCTGGCCTGTTTCATGGGCTATTAATCACCGTTTTGGGTCCCCGGAGTGATTTCCACCATTGAGGAACCCAGGGTGCATTTACGTGCCGGTCATCAACACTCGCAGTTTTGGCAGATTTTGGCCTGTTTCATGGGCTATTAATCACCGTTTTGGGTCCCTGGAGTGATTTCCACAATTGACGAACCCCAGGGTGCAATTACGTGTCGGTCATCAACACTCGCAGTTTTGGCCGATTCCGGCCTGTTTCATGGGCTATTAATCACCGTTTTGGGTCCCTGGAGTGATTTCCACAATTGACGAACCCCAGGGTGCAATTACGTGTCGGTCATCAACACTCGCAGTTTTGGCCGATTCTAGCCTGTTTCATGGGCTATTAATCACCGTTTTGGATCCTCGGAGTGATTTCCACCATTGACGAACCCAAGGGTGCATTTACGTGCCTGTCATCAACACTCGCAGTTTTGGAAGATTTTGGCCTGTTTCATGGGCTATTAATCACCGTTTTGGGTCCCTGGAGTGATTTCCACAATTGACGAACCCCAGGGTGCAATTACGTGTCGGTCATCAACACTCGCAGTTTTGGCCGATTCCGGCCTGTTTCATGGGCTATTAATCACCGTTTTGGGTCCCTGGAGTGATTTCCACAATTGACGAACCCCAGGGTGCAATTACGTGTCGGTCATCAACACTCGCAGTTTTGGCCGATTCTAGCCTGTTTCATGGGCTATTAATCACCGTTTTGGATCCTCGGAGTGATTTCCACCATTGACGAACCCAAGGGTGCATTTACGTGCCTGTCATCAACACTCGCAGTTTTGGAAGATTTTGGCCTGTTTCATGGGCTATTAATCACCGTTTTGGGTCCCTGGAGTGATTTCCACAATTGACGAACCCAAGGGTGCATTTACGTGCCGGTCATCAACACTCGCAGTTTTGGAAGATTTTGGCCTGTTTCATGGGCTATTAATCACCGTTTTGGGTCCCTGGAGTGATTTCCACAATTGACGAACCCCAGGGTGCATTTACGTGACGGTCATCAGTCCTCGCACTTTTGGCCGATTCTGGCCTGTTTCATGGGCTATTAATCACCGTTACATGGGCTATTAATCACCGTTTTGGGTCCCTGGAGTGATTTCCACAATTGACGAACCCAAGGGTGCATTTACGTGCCGGTCATCAACACTCGCAGTTTTGGCAGATTTTGGCCTGTTTCATGGGCTATTAATCACCGTTTTGGGTCCCTGGAGTGATTTCCACAATTGACGAACCCAAGGGTGCATTTACGTGCCGGTCATCAACACTCGCAGTTTTGGAAAATTTTGGCCTGTTTCATGGGCTATTAATCACCGTTTTGGGTCCCTGGAGTGATTTCCACAATTGACGAACCCAAGGGTGCATTTACGTGCCGGTCATCAACACTCGCAGTTTTGGCCGATTCTGGCCTGTTTCATGGGCTATTAATCACCGTTTTGGGTCCCTGGAGTGATTTCCACAATTGACGAACCCAAGGGTGCATTTACGTGCCGGTCATCAACACTCGCAGTTTTGGCCGATTCTGGCCTGTTTCATGGGCTATTAATCACCGTTTTGGGTCCCCGGAGTGATTTCCACCATTGACGAACCCAGGGTGCATTTACGTGCCGGTCATCAACACTCGCAGTTTTGGAAGATTTTGGCCTGTTTCATGGGCTATTAATCACCGTTTTGGGTCCCTGGAGTGATTTCCACAATTGACGAACCCAAGGGTGCATTTACGTGCCGGTCATCAACACTCGCAGTTTTGGAAAATTTTGGCCTGTTTCATGGGCTATTAATCACCGTTTTGGGTCCCTGGAGTGATTTCCACAATTGAGGAACCCAAGGGTGCATTTACGTTCCGGTCATCCACACTCGCAGTTTTGGTCGATTCTGGCCTGTTTCATGGGCTATTAATCACCGTTTTGGATCCTCGTAGTGATTTCCACCATTGACGAACCCAAGGGTGCATTTACGTGCCTGTCATCAACACTCGCAGTTTTGGCCGATTCTGGCCTGTTTCATGGGCTATTAATCACCGTTTTGGGTCCCCGGAGTGATTTCCACCATTGAGGAACCCAGGGTGCATTTACGTGCCGGTCATCAACACTCGCAGTTTTGGCAGATTTTGGCCTGTTTCATGGGCTATTAATCACCGTTTTGGGTCCCTGGAGTGATTTCCACAATTGACGAACCCCAGGGTGCAATTACGTGTCGGTCATCAACACTCGCAGTTTTGGCCGATTCCGGCCTGTTTCATGGGCTATTAATCACCGTTTTGGGTCCCTGGAGTGATTTCCACAATTGACGAACCCCAGGGTGCAATTACGTGTCGGTCATCAACACTCGCAGTTTTGGCCGATTCTAGCCTGTTTCATGGGCTATTAATCACCGTTTTGGATCCTCGGAGTGATTTCCACCATTGACGAACCCAAGGGTGCATTTACGTGCCTGTCATCAACACTCGCAGTTTTGGAAGATTTTGGCCTGTTTCATGGGCTATTAATCACCGTTTTGGGTCCCTGGAGTGATTTCCACAATTGACGAACCCAAGGGTGCATTTACGTGCCGGTCATCAACACTCGCAGTTTTGGAAGATTTTGGCCTGTTTCATGGGCTATTAATCACCGTTTTGGGTCCCTGGAGTGATTTCCACAATTGACGAACCCCAGGGTGCATTTACGTGACGGTCATCAGTCCTCGCACTTTTGGCCGATTCTGGCCTGTTTCATGGGCTATTAATCACCGTTACATGGGCTATTAATCACCGTTTTGGGTCCCTGGAGTGATTTCCACAATTGACGAACCCAAGGGTGCATTTACGTGCCGGTCATCAACACTCGCAGTTTTGGCAGATTTTGGCCTGTTTCATGGGCTATTAATCACCGTTTTGGGTCCCTGGAGTGATTTCCACAATTGACGAACCCAAGGGTGCATTTACGTGCCGGTCGTCAACACTCGCAGTTTTGGAAGATTTTGGCCTGTTTCATGGGCTATTAATCACCGTTTTGGGTCCCTGGAGTGATTTCCACAATTGACGAACCCAAGGGTGCATTTACGTGCCGGTCATCAACACTCGCAGTTTTGGCCGATTCTGGCCTGTTTCATGGGCTATTAATCACCGTTTTGGGTCCCTGGAGTGATTTCCACAATTGACGAACCCAAGGGTGCATTTACGTGCCGGTCATCAACACTCGCAGTTTTGGCCGATTCTGGCCTGTTTCATGGGCTATTAATCACCGTTTTGGGTCCCCGGAGTGATTTCCACCATTGACGAACCCAGGGTGCATTTACGTGCCGGTCATCAACACTCGCAGTTTTGGAAGATTTTGGCCTGTTTCATGGGCTATTAATCACCGTTTTGGGTCCCTGGAGTGATTTCCACAATTGACGAACCCAAGGGTGCATTTACGTGCCGGTCATCAACACTCGCAGTTTTGGAAAATTTTGGCCTGTTTCATGGGCTATTAATCACCGTTTTGGGTCCCTGGAGTGATTTCCACAATTGAGGAACCCAAGGGTGCATTTACGTTCCGGTCATCCACACTCGCAGTTTTGGTCGATTCTGGCCTGTTTCATGGGCTATTAATCACCGTTTTGGATCCTCGTAGTGATTTCCACCATTGACGAACCCAAGGGTGCATTTACGTGCCTGTCATCAACACTCGCAGTTTTGGCCGATTCTGGCCTGTTTCATGGGCTATTAATCACCGTTTTGGGTCCCCGGAGTGATTTCCACCATTGAGGAACCCAGGGTGCATTTACGTGCCGGTCATCAACACTCGCAGTTTTGGCCGATTTTGGCCTGTTTCATGGGCTATTAATCACCGTTTTGGGTCCCTGGAGTGATTTCCACAATTGACGAACCCCAGGGTGCAATTACGTGTCGGTCATCAACACTCGCAGTTTTGGCCGATTCCGGCCTGTTTCATGGGCTATTAATCACCGTTTTGGGTCCCTGGAGTGATTTCCACAATTGACGAACCCCAGGGTGCAATTACGTGTCGGTCATCAACACTCGCAGTTTTGGCCGATTCTAGCCTGTTTCATGGGCTATTAATCACCGTTTTGGATCCTCGGAGTGATTTCCACCATTGACGAACCCAAGGGTGCATTTACGTGCCTGTCATCAACACTCGCAGTTTTGGAAGATTTTGGCCTGTTTCATGGGCTATTAATCACCGTTTTGGGTCCCTGGAGTGATTTCCACAATTGACGAACCCAAGGGTGCATTTACGTGCCGGTCATCAACACTCGCAGTTTTGGAAGATTTTGGCCTGTTTCATGGGCTATTAATCACCGTTTTGGGTCCCTGGAGTGATTTCCACAATTGACGAACCCCAGGGTGCATTTACGTGACGGTCATCAGTCCTCGCACTTTTGGCCGATTCTGGCCTGTTTCATGGGCTATTAATCACCGTTACATGGGCTATTAATCACCGTTTTGGGTCCCTGGAGTGATTTCCACAATTGACGAACCCAAGGGTGCATTTACGTGCCGGTCATCAACACTCGCAGTTTTGGCAGATTTTGGCCTGTTTCATGGGCTATTAATCACCGTTTTGGGTCCCTGGAGTGATTTCCACAATTGACGAACCCAAGGGTGCATTTACGTGCCGGTCATCAACACTCGCAGTTTTGGAAAATTTTGGCCTGTTTCATGGGCTATTAATCACCGTTTTGGGTCCCTGGAGTGATTTCCACAATTGACGAACCCAAGGGTGCATTTACGTGCCGGTCATCAACACTCGCAGTTTTGGCCGATTCTGGCCTGTTTCATGGGCTATTAATCACCGTTTTGGGTCCCTGGAGTGATTTCCACAATTGACGAACCCAAGGGTGCATTTACGTGCCGGTCATCAACACTCGCAGTTTTGGCCGATTCTGGCCTGTTTCATGGGCTATTAATCACCGTTTTGGGTCCCCGGAGTGATTTCCACCATTGACGAACCCAGGGTGCATTTACGTGCCGGTCATCAACACTCGCAGTTTTGGAAGATTTTGGCCTGTTTCATGGGCTATTAATCACCGTTTTGGGTCCCTGGAGTGATTTCCACAATTGACGAACCCAAGGGTGCATTTACGTGCCGGTCATCAACACTCGCAGTTTTGGAAAATTTTGGCCTGTTTCATGGGCTATTAATCACCGTTTTGGGTCCCTGGAGTGATTTCCACAATTGAGGAACCCAAGGGTGCATTTACGTTCCGGTCATCCACACTCGCAGTTTTGGTCGATTCTGGCCTGTTTCATGGGCTATTAATCACCGTTTTGGATCCTCGTAGTGATTTCCACCATTGACGAACCCAAGGGTGCATTTACGTGCCTGTCATCAACACTCGCAGTTTTGGCCGATTCTGGCCTGTTTCATGGGCTATTAATCACCGTTTTGGGTCCCCGGAGTGATTTCCACCATTGAGGAACCCAGGGTGCATTTACGTGCCGGTCATCAACACTCGCAGTTTTGGCAGATTTTGGCCTGTTTCATGGGCTATTAATCACCGTTTTGGGTCCCTGGAGTGATTTCCACAATTGACGAACCCCAGGGTGCAATTACGTGTCGGTCATCAACACTCGCAGTTTTGGCCGATTCCGGCCTGTTTCATGGGCTATTAATCACCGTTTTGGGTCCCTGGAGTGATTTCCACAATTGACGAACCCCAGGGTGCAATTACGTGTCGGTCATCAACACTCGCAGTTTTGGCCGATTCTAGCCTGTTTCATGGGCTATTAATCACCGTTTTGGATCCTCGGAGTGATTTCCACCATTGACGAACCCAAGGGTGCATTTACGTGCCTGTCATCAACACTCGCAGTTTTGGAAGATTTTGGCCTGTTTCATGGGCTATTAATCACCGTTTTGGGTCCCTGGAGTGATTTCCACAATTGACGAACCCCAGGGTGCAATTACGTGTCGGTCATCAACACTCGCAGTTTTGGCCGATTCCGGCCTGTTTCATGGGCTATTAATCACCGTTTTGGGTCCCTGGAGTGATTTCCACAATTGACGAACCCCAGGGTGCAATTACGTGTCGGTCATCAACACTCGCAGTTTTGGCCGATTCTAGCCTGTTTCATGGGCTATTAATCACCGTTTTGGATCCTCGGAGTGATTTCCACCATTGACGAACCCAAGGGTGCATTTACGTGCCTGTCATCAACACTCGCAGTTTTGGAAGATTTTGGCCTGTTTCATGGGCTATTAATCACCGTTTTGGGTCCCTGGAGTGATTTCCACAATTGACGAACCCAAGGGTGCATTTACGTGCCGGTCATCAACACTCGCAGTTTTGGAAGATTTTGGCCTGTTTCATGGGCTATTAATCACCGTTTTGGGTCCCTGGAGTGATTTCCACAATTGACGAACCCCAGGGTGCATTTACGTGACGGTCATCAGTCCTCGCACTTTTGGCCGATTCTGGCCTGTTTCATGGGCTATTAATCACCGTTACATGGGCTATTAATCACCGTTTTGGGTCCCTGGAGTGATTTCCACAATTGACGAACCCAAGGGTGCATTTACGTGCCGGTCATCAACACTCGCAGTTTTGGCAGATTTTGGCCTGTTTCATGGGCTATTAATCACCGTTTTGGGTCCCTGGAGTGATTTCCACAATTGACGAACCCAAGGGTGCATTTACGTGCCGGTCATCAACACTCGCAGTTTTGGAAAATTTTGGCCTGTTTCATGGGCTATTAATCACCGTTTTGGGTCCCTGGAGTGATTTCCACAATTGACGAACCCAAGGGTGCATTTACGTGCCGGTCATCAACACTCGCAGTTTTGGCCGATTCTGGCCTGTTTCATGGGCTATTAATCACCGTTTTGGGTCCCTGGAGTGATTTCCACAATTGACGAACCCAAGGGTGCATTTACGTGCCGGTCATCAACACTCGCAGTTTTGGCCGATTCTGGCCTGTTTCATGGGCTATTAATCACCGTTTTGGGTCCCCGGAGTGATTTCCACCATTGACGAACCCAGGGTGCATTTACGTGCCGGTCATCAACACTCGCAGTTTTGGAAGATTTTGGCCTGTTTCATGGGCTATTAATCACCGTTTTGGGTCCCTGGAGTGATTTCCACAATTGACGAACCCAAGGGTGCATTTACGTGCCGGTCATCAACACTCGCAGTTTTGGAAAATTTTGGCCTGTTTCATGGGCTATTAATCACCGTTTTGGGTCCCTGGAGTGATTTCCACAATTGAGGAACCCAAGGGTGCATTTACGTTCCGGTCATCCACACTCGCAGTTTTGGTCGATTCTGGCCTGTTTCATGGGCTATTAATCACCGTTTTGGATCCTCGTAGTGATTTCCACCATTGACGAACCCAAGGGTGCATTTACGTGCCTGTCATCAACACTCGCAGTTTTGGCCGATTCTGGCCTGTTTCATGGGCTATTAATCACCGTTTTGGGTCCCCGGAGTGATTTCCACCATTGAGGAACCCAGGGTGCATTTACGTGCCGGTCATCAACACTCGCAGTTTTGGCAGATTTTGGCCTGTTTCATGGGCTATTAATCACCGTTTTGGGTCCCTGGAGTGATTTCCACAATTGACGAACCCCAGGGTGCAATTACGTGTCGGTCATCAACACTCGCAGTTTTGGCCGATTCCGGCCTGTTTCATGGGCTATTAATCACCGTTTTGGGTCCCTGGAGTGATTTCCACAATTGACGAACCCCAGGGTGCAATTACGTGTCGGTCATCAACACTCGCAGTTTTGGCCGATTCTAGCCTGTTTCATGGGCTATTAATCACCGTTTTGGATCCTCGGAGTGATTTCCACCATTGACGAACCCAAGGGTGCATTTACGTGCCTGTCATCAACACTCGCAGTTTTGGAAGATTTTGGCCTGTTTCATGGGCTATTAATCACCGTTTTGGGTCCCTGGAGTGATTTCCACAATTGACGAACCCAAGGGTGCATTTACGTGCCGGTCATCAACACTCGCAGTTTTGGAAGATTTTGGCCTGTTTCATGGGCTATTAATCACCGTTTTGGGTCCCTGGAGTGATTTCCACAATTGACGAACCCCAGGGTGCATTTACGTGACGGTCATCAGTCCTCGCACTTTTGGCCGATTCTGGCCTGTTTCATGGGCTATTAATCACCGTTACATGGGCTATTAATCACCGTTTTGGGTCCCTGGAGTGATTTCCACAATTGACGAACCCAAGGGTGCATTTACGTGCCGGTCATCAACACTCGCAGTTTTGGCAGATTTTGGCCTGTTTCATGGGCTATTAATCACCGTTTTGGGTCCCTGGAGTGATTTCCACAATTGACGAACCCAAGGGTGCATTTACGTGCCGGTCGTCAACACTCGCAGTTTTGGAAGATTTTGGCCTGTTTCATGGGCTATTAATCACCGTTTTGGGTCCCTGGAGTGATTTCCACAATTGACGAACCCAAGGGTGCATTTACGTGCCGGTCATCAACACTCGCAGTTTTGGCCGATTCTGGCCTGTTTCATGGGCTATTAATCACCGTTTTGGGTCCCTGGAGTGATTTCCACAATTGACGAACCCAAGGGTGCATTTACGTGCCGGTCATCAACACTCGCAGTTTTGGCCGATTCTGGCCTGTTTCATGGGCTATTAATCACCGTTTTGGGTCCCCGGAGTGATTTCCACCATTGACGAACCCAGGGTGCATTTACGTGCCGGTCATCAACACTCGCAGTTTTGGAAGATTTTGGCCTGTTTCATGGGCTATTAATCACCGTTTTGGGTCCCTGGAGTGATTTCCACAATTGACGAACCCAAGGGTGCATTTACGTGCCGGTCATCAACACTCGCAGTTTTGGAAAATTTTGGCCTGTTTCATGGGCTATTAATCACCGTTTTGGGTCCCTGGAGTGATTTCCACAATTGAGGAACCCAAGGGTGCATTTACGTTCCGGTCATCCACACTCGCAGTTTTGGTCGATTCTGGCCTGTTTCATGGGCTATTAATCACCGTTTTGGATCCTCGTAGTGATTTCCACCATTGACGAACCCAAGGGTGCATTTACGTGCCTGTCATCAACACTCGCAGTTTTGGCCGATTCTGGCCTGTTTCATGGGCTATTAATCACCGTTTTGGGTCCCCGGAGTGATTTCCACCATTGAGGAACCCAGGGTGCATTTACGTGCCGGTCATCAACACTCGCAGTTTTGGCCGATTTTGGCCTGTTTCATGGGCTATTAATCACCGTTTTGGGTCCCTGGAGTGATTTCCACAATTGACGAACCCCAGGGTGCAATTACGTGTCGGTCATCAACACTCGCAGTTTTGGCCGATTCCGGCCTGTTTCATGGGCTATTAATCACCGTTTTGGGTCCCTGGAGTGATTTCCACAATTGACGAACCCCAGGGTGCAATTACGTGTCGGTCATCAACACTCGCAGTTTTGGCCGATTCTAGCCTGTTTCATGGGCTATTAATCACCGTTTTGGATCCTCGGAGTGATTTCCACCATTGACGAACCCAAGGGTGCATTTACGTGCCTGTCATCAACACTCGCAGTTTTGGAAGATTTTGGCCTGTTTCATGGGCTATTAATCACCGTTTTGGGTCCCTGGAGTGATTTCCACAATTGACGAACCCAAGGGTGCATTTACGTGCCGGTCATCAACACTCGCAGTTTTGGAAGATTTTGGCCTGTTTCATGGGCTATTAATCACCGTTTTGGGTCCCTGGAGTGATTTCCACAATTGACGAACCCCAGGGTGCATTTACGTGACGGTCATCAGTCCTCGCACTTTTGGCCGATTCTGGCCTGTTTCATGGGCTATTAATCACCGTTACATGGGCTATTAATCACCGTTTTGGGTCCCTGGAGTGATTTCCACAATTGACGAACCCAAGGGTGCATTTACGTGCCGGTCATCAACACTCGCAGTTTTGGCAGATTTTGGCCTGTTTCATGGGCTATTAATCACCGTTTTGGGTCCCTGGAGTGATTTCCACAATTGACGAACCCAAGGGTGCATTTACGTGCCGGTCGTCAACACTCGCAGTTTTGGAAGATTTTGGCCTGTTTCATGGGCTATTAATCACCGTTTTGGGTCCCTGGAGTGATTTCCACAATTGACGAACCCAAGGGTGCATTTACGTGCCGGTCATCAACACTCGCAGTTTTGGCCGATTCTGGCCTGTTTCATGGGCTATTAATCACCGTTTTGGGTCCCTGGAGTGATTTCCACAATTGACGAACCCAAGGGTGCATTTACGTGCCGGTCATCAACACTCGCAGTTTTGGCCGATTCTGGCCTGTTTCATGGGCTATTAATCACCGTTTTGGGTCCCCGGAGTGATTTCCACCATTGACGAACCCTAGGGTGCATTTACGTGCCGGTCATCAACACTCGCAGTTTTGGCCGATTCCGGCCTGTATCATTGGCTATTAATCACCGTTTTGGGTCCCTGGAGTGATTTCCACAATTGACGAACCCAAGGGTGCATTTACGTGCCGGTCATCAACACTCGCAGTTTTGGCCCATTCTGGCCTGTTTCGTGGGCTATTAATCACCGTTTTGGGTCCCCGGAGTGATTTCCAAAATTGACGAACCCCAGGGTGTATTTACGTCCCGGTCATCAACACTCGCAGTTTTGGCCGATTCCGGCCTGTATCATTGGCTATTAATCACCGTTTTGGGTCCCTGGAGTGATTTCCACAATTGACGAACCCAAGGGTGCATTTACGTGCCGGTCATCAACACTCGCAGTTTTGGCCGATTCTGGCCTGTTTCATGGGCTATTAATCACCGTTTTGGGTCCCTGGAGTGATTTCCACAATTGACGAACCCAAGGGTGCATTTACGTGCCGGTCATCAACACTCGCAGTTTTGGCCGATTCCGGCCTGTATCATTGGCTATTAATCACCGTTTTGGGTCCCTGGAGTGATTTCCACAATTGACGAACCCAAGGGTGCATTTACGTGCCGGTCATCAACACTCGCAGTTTTGGCCGATTCTGGCCTGTTTCATGGGCTATTAATCACCGTTTTGGGTCCCCGGAGTGATTTCCACCATTGAGGAACCCAGGGTGCATTTACGTGCCGGTCATCAACACTCGCAGTTTTGGAAGATTTCGGCCTGTTTCATGGGCTATTAATCACCGTTTTGGGTCCCTGGAGTGATTTCCACAATTGACGAACCCAAGGGTGCATTTACGTGCCGGTCATCAACACTCGCAGTTTTGGAAGATTTTGGCCTGTTTCATGGGCTATTAATCACCGTTTTGGGTCCCTGGAGTGATTTCCACAATTGAGGAACCCAAGGGTGCATTTACGTTCCGGTCATCCACACTCGCAGTTTTGGTCGATTCTGGCCTGTTTCATGGGCTATTAATCACCGTTTTGGATCCTCGTAGTGATTTCCACCATTGACGAACCCAAGGGTGCATTTACGTGCCTGTCATCAACACTCGCAGTTTTGGCCGATTCTGGCCTGTTTCATGGGCTATTAATCACCGTTTTGGGTCCCCGGAGTGATTTCCACCATTGAGGAACCCAGGGTGCATTTATGTGCCGGTCATCAACACTCGCAGTTTTGGCAGATTTTGGCCTGTTTCATGGGCTATTAATCACCGTTTTGGGTCCCTGGAGTGATTTCCACAATTGACGAACCCCAGGGTGCAATTACGTGTCGGTCATCAACACTCGCAGTTTTGGCCGATTCCGGCCTGTTTCATGGGCTATTAATCACCGTTTTGGGTCCCTGGAGTGATTTCCACAATTGACGAACCCCAGGGTGCAATTACGTGTCGGTCATCAACACTCGCAGTTTTGGCCGATTCTAGCCTGTTTCATGGGCTATTAATCACCGTTTTGGATCCTCGGAGTGATTTCCACCATTGACGAACCCAAGGGTGCATTTACGTGCCTGTCATCAACACTCGCAGTTTTGGAAGATTTTGGCCTGTTTCATGGGCTATTAATCACCGTTTTGGGTCCCTGGAGTGATTTCCACAATTGACGAACCCAAGGGTGCATTTACGTGCCGGTCATCAACACTCGCAGTTTTGGAAGATTTTGGCCTGTTTCATGGGCTATTAATCACCGTTTTGGGTCCCTGGAGTGATTTCCACAATTGACGAACCCCAGGGTGCATTTACGTGACGGTCATCAGTCCTCGCACTTTTGGCCGATTCTGGCCTGTTTCATGGGCTATTAATCACCGTTACATGGGCTATTAATCACCGTTTTGGGTCCCTGGAGTGATTTCCACAATTGACGAACCCCAGGGTGCAATTACGTGTCGGTCATCAACACTCGCAGTTTTGGCCGATTCCGGCCTGTTTCATGGGCTATTAATCACCGTTTTGGGTCCCTGGAGTGATTTCCACAATTGACGAACCCCAGGGTGCAATTACGTGTCGGTCATCAACACTCGCAGTTTTGGCCGATTCTAGCCTGTTTCATGGGCTATTAATCACCGTTTTGGATCCTCGGAGTGATTTCCACCATTGACGAACCCAAGGGTGCATTTACGTGCCTGTCATCAACACTCGCAGTTTTGGAAGATTTTGGCCTGTTTCATGGGCTATTAATCACCGTTTTGGGTCCCTGGAGTGATTTCCACAATTGACGAACCCAAGGGTGCATTTACGTGCCGGTCATCAACACTCGCAGTTTTGGAAGATTTTGGCCTGTTTCATGGGCTATTAATCACCGTTTTGGGTCCCTGGAGTGATTTCCACAATTGACGAACCCCAGGGTGCATTTACGTGACGGTCATCAGTCCTCGCACTTTTGGCCGATTCTGGCCTGTTTCATGGGCTATTAATCACCGTTACATGGGCTATTAATCACCGTTTTGGGTCCCTGGAGTGATTTCCACAATTGACGAACCCAAGGGTGCATTTACGTGCCGGTCATCAACACTCGCAGTTTTGGCCGATTCCGGCCTGTTTCATGGGCTATTAATCACCGTTTTGGGTCCCTGGAGTGATTTCCACAATTGACGAACCCCAGGGTGCAATTACGTGTCGGTCATCAACACTCGCAGTTTTGGCCGATTCTAGCCTGTTTCATGGGCTATTAATCACCGTTTTGGATCCTCGGAGTGATTTCCACCATTGACGAACCCAAGGGTGCATTTACGTGCCTGTCATCAACACTCGCAGTTTTGGAAGATTTTGGCCTGTTTCATGGGCTATTAATCACCGTTTTGGGTCCCTGGAGTGATTTCCACAATTGACGAACCCAAGGGTGCATTTACGTGCCGGTCATCAACACTCGCAGTTTTGGAAGATTTTGGCCTGTTTCATGGGCTATTAATCACCGTTTTGGGTCCCTGGAGTGATTTCCACAATTGACGAACCCCAGGGTGCATTTACGTGACGGTCATCAGTCCTCGCACTTTTGGCCGATTCTGGCCTGTTTCATGGGCTATTAATCACCGTTACATGGGCTATTAATCACCGTTTTGGGTCCCTGGAGTGATTTCCACAATTGACGAACCCAAGGGTGCATTTACGTGCCGGTCATCAACACTCGCAGTTTTGGCAGATTTTGGCCTGTTTCATGGGCTATTAATCACCGTTTTGGGTCCCTGGAGTGATTTCCACAATTGACGAACCCAAGGGTGCATTTACGTGCCGGTCGTCAACACTCGCAGTTTTGGAAGATTTTGGCCTGTTTCATGGGCTATTAATCACCGTTTTGGGTCCCTGGAGTGATTTCCACAATTGACGAACCCAAGGGTGCATTTACGTGCCGGTCATCAACACTCGCAGTTTTGGCCGATTCTGGCCTGTTTCATGGGCTATTAATCACCGTTTTGGGTCCCTGGAGTGATTTCCACAATTGACGAACCCAAGGGTGCATTTACGTGCCGGTCATCAACACTCGCAGTTTTGGCCGATTCTGGCCTGTTTCATGGGCTATTAATCACCGTTTTGGGTCCCCGGAGTGATTTCCACCATTGACGAACCCTAGGGTGCATTTACGTGCCGGTCATCAACACTCGCAGTTTTGGCCGATTCCGGCCTGTATCATTGGCTATTAATCACCGTTTTGGGTCCCTGGAGTGATTTCCACAATTGACGAACCCAAGGGTGCATTTACGTGCCGGTCATCAACACTCGCAGTTTTGGCCCATTCTGGCCTGTTTCGTGGGCTATTAATCACCGTTTTGGGTCCCCGGAGTGATTTCCAAAATTGACGAACCCCAGGGTGTATTTACGTCCCGGTCATCAACACTCGCAGTTTTGGCCGATTCCGGCCTGTATCATTGGCTATTAATCACCGTTTTGGGTCCCTGGAGTGATTTCCACAATTGACGAACCCAAGGGTGCATTTACGTGCCGGTCATCAACACTCGCAGTTTTGGCCGATTCTGGCCTGTTTCATGGGCTATTAATCACCGTTTTGGGTCCCTGGAGTGATTTCCACAATTGACGAACCCAAGGGTGCATTTACGTGCCGGTCATCAACACTCGCAGTTTTGGCCGATTCCGGCCTGTATCATTGGCTATTAATCACCGTTTTGGGTCCCTGGAGTGATTTCCACAATTGACGAACCCAAGGGTGCATTTACGTGCCGGTCATCAACACTCGCAGTTTTGGCCGATTCTGGCCTGTTTCATGGGCTATTAATCACCGTTTTGGGTCCCCGGAGTGATTTCCACCATTGAGGAACCCAGGGTGCATTTACGTGCCGGTCATCAACACTCGCAGTTTTGGAAGATTTCGGCCTGTTTCATGGGCTATTAATCACCGTTTTGGGTCCCTGGAGTGATTTCCACAATTGACGAACCCAAGGGTGCATTTACGTGCCGGTCATCAACACTCGCAGTTTTGGAAGATTTTGGCCTGTTTCATGGGCTATTAATCACCGTTTTGGGTCCCTGGAGTGATTTCCACAATTGAGGAACCCAAGGGTGCATTTACGTTCCGGTCATCCACACTCGCAGTTTTGGTCGATTCTGGCCTGTTTCATGGGCTATTAATCACCGTTTTGGATCCTCGTAGTGATTTCCACCATTGACGAACCCAAGGGTGCATTTACGTGCCTGTCATCAACACTCGCAGTTTTGGCCGATTCTGGCCTGTTTCATGGGCTATTAATCACCGTTTTGGGTCCCCGGAGTGATTTCCACCATTGAGGAACCCAGGGTGCATTTATGTGCCGGTCATCAACACTCGCAGTTTTGGCAGATTTTGGCCTGTTTCATGGGCTATTAATCACCGTTTTGGGTCCCTGGAGTGATTTCCACAATTGACGAACCCCAGGGTGCAATTACGTGTCGGTCATCAACACTCGCAGTTTTGGCCGATTCCGGCCTGTTTCATGGGCTATTAATCACCGTTTTGGGTCCCTGGAGTGATTTCCACAATTGACGAACCCCAGGGTGCAATTACGTGTCGGTCATCAACACTCGCAGTTTTGGCCGATTCTAGCCTGTTTCATGGGCTATTAATCACCGTTTTGGATCCTCGGAGTGATTTCCACCATTGACGAACCCAAGGGTGCATTTACGTGCCTGTCATCAACACTCGCAGTTTTGGAAGATTTTGGCCTGTTTCATGGGCTATTAATCACCGTTTTGGGTCCCTGGAGTGATTTCCACAATTGACGAACCCAAGGGTGCATTTACGTGCCGGTCATCAACACTCGCAGTTTTGGAAGATTTTGGCCTGTTTCATGGGCTATTAATCACCGTTTTGGGTCCCTGGAGTGATTTCCACAATTGACGAACCCCAGGGTGCATTTACGTGACGGTCATCAGTCCTCGCACTTTTGGCCGATTCTGGCCTGTTTCATGGGCTATTAATCACCGTTACATGGGCTATTAATCACCGTTTTGGGTCCCTGGAGTGATTTCCACAATTGACGAACCCCAGGGTGCAATTACGTGTCGGTCATCAACACTCGCAGTTTTGGCCGATTCCGGCCTGTTTCATGGGCTATTAATCACCGTTTTGGGTCCCTGGAGTGATTTCCACAATTGACGAACCCCAGGGTGCAATTACGTGTCGGTCATCAACACTCGCAGTTTTGGCCGATTCTAGCCTGTTTCATGGGCTATTAATCACCGTTTTGGATCCTCGGAGTGATTTCCACCATTGACGAACCCAAGGGTGCATTTACGTGCCTGTCATCAACACTCGCAGTTTTGGAAGATTTTGGCCTGTTTCATGGGCTATTAATCACCGTTTTGGGTCCCTGGAGTGATTTCCACAATTGACGAACCCAAGGGTGCATTTACGTGCCGGTCATCAACACTCGCAGTTTTGGAAGATTTTGGCCTGTTTCATGGGCTATTAATCACCGTTTTGGGTCCCTGGAGTGATTTCCACAATTGACGAACCCCAGGGTGCATTTACGTGACGGTCATCAGTCCTCGCACTTTTGGCCGATTCTGGCCTGTTTCATGGGCTATTAATCACCGTTACATGGGCTATTAATCACCGTTTTGGGTCCCTGGAGTGATTTCCACAATTGACGAACCCAAGGGTGCATTTACGTGCCGGTCATCAACACTCGCAGTTTTGGCAGATTTTGGCCTGTTTCATGGGCTATTAATCACCGTTTTGGGTCCCTGGAGTGATTTCCACAATTGACGAACCCAAGGGTGCATTTACGTGCCGGTCATCAACACTCGCAGTTTTGGCCGATTCCGGCCTGTATCATTGGCTATTAATCACCGTTTTGGGTCCCTGGAGTGATTTCCACAATTGACGAACCCAAGGGTGCATTTACGTGCCGGTCATCAACACTCGCAGTTTTGGCCGATTCTGGCCTGTTTCATGGGCTATTAATCACCGTTTTGGGTCCCCGGAGTGATTTCCACCATTGAGGAACCCAGGGTGCATTTACGTGCCGGTCATCAACACTCGCAGTTTTGGAAGATTTCGGCCTGTTTCATGGGCTATTAATCACCGTTTTGGGTCCCTGGAGTGATTTCCACAATTGACGAACCCAAGGGTGCATTTACGTGCCGGTCATCAACACTCGCAGTTTTGGAAGATTTTGGCCTGTTTCATGGGCTATTAATCACCGTTTTGGGTCCCTGGAGTGATTTCCACAATTGAGGAACCCAAGGGTGCATTTACGTTCCGGTCATCCACACTCGCAGTTTTGGTCGATTCTGGCCTGTTTCATGGGCTATTAATCACCGTTTTGGATCCTCGTAGTGATTTCCACCATTGACGAACCCAAGGGTGCATTTACGTGCCTGTCATCAACACTCGCAGTTTTGGCCGATTCTGGCCTGTTTCATGGGCTATTAATCACCGTTTTGGGTCCCCGGAGTGATTTCCACCATTGAGGAACCCAGGGTGCATTTATGTGCCGGTCATCAACACTCGCAGTTTTGGCAGATTTTGGCCTGTTTCATGGGCTATTAATCACCGTTTTGGGTCCCTGGAGTGATTTCCACAATTGACGAACCCCAGGGTGCAATTACGTGTCGGTCATCAACACTCGCAGTTTTGGCCGATTCCGGCCTGTTTCATGGGCTATTAATCACCGTTTTGGGTCCCTGGAGTGATTTCCACAATTGACGAACCCCAGGGTGCAATTACGTGTCGGTCATCAACACTCGCAGTTTTGGCCGATTCTAGCCTGTTTCATGGGCTATTAATCACCGTTTTGGATCCTCGGAGTGATTTCCACCATTGACGAACCCAAGGGTGCATTTACGTGCCTGTCATCAACACTCGCAGTTTTGGAAGATTTTGGCCTGTTTCATGGGCTATTAATCACCGTTTTGGGTCCCTGGAGTGATTTCCACAATTGACGAACCCAAGGGTGCATTTACGTGCCGGTCATCAACACTCGCAGTTTTGGAAGATTTTGGCCTGTTTCATGGGCTATTAATCACCGTTTTGGGTCCCTGGAGTGATTTCCACAATTGACGAACCCCAGGGTGCATTTACGTGACGGTCATCAGTCCTCGCACTTTTGGCCGATTCTGGCCTGTTTCATGGGCTATTAATCACCGTTACATGGGCTATTAATCACCGTTTTGGGTCCCTGGAGTGATTTCCACAATTGACGAACCCCAGGGTGCAATTACGTGTCGGTCATCAACACTCGCAGTTTTGGCCGATTCCGGCCTGTTTCATGGGCTATTAATCACCGTTTTGGGTCCCTGGAGTGATTTCCACAATTGACGAACCCCAGGGTGCAATTACGTGTCGGTCATCAACACTCGCAGTTTTGGCCGATTCTAGCCTGTTTCATGGGCTATTAATCACCGTTTTGGATCCTCGGAGTGATTTCCACCATTGACGAACCCAAGGGTGCATTTACGTGCCTGTCATCAACACTCGCAGTTTTGGAAGATTTTGGCCTGTTTCATGGGCTATTAATCACCGTTTTGGGTCCCTGGAGTGATTTCCACAATTGACGAACCCAAGGGTGCATTTACGTGCCGGTCATCAACACTCGCAGTTTTGGAAGATTTTGGCCTGTTTCATGGGCTATTAATCACCGTTTTGGGTCCCTGGAGTGATTTCCACAATTGACGAACCCCAGGGTGCATTTACGTGACGGTCATCAGTCCTCGCACTTTTGGCCGATTCTGGCCTGTTTCATGGGCTATTAATCACCGTTACATGGGCTATTAATCACCGTTTTGGGTCCCTGGAGTGATTTCCACAATTGACGAACCCAAGGGTGCATTTACGTGCCGGTCATCAACACTCGCAGTTTTGGCAGATTTTGGCCTGTTTCATGGGCTATTAATCACCGTTTTGGGTCCCTGGAGTGATTTCCACAATTGACGAACCCAAGGGTGCATTTACGTGCCGGTCATCAACACTCGCAGTTTTGGAAAATTTTGGCCTGTTTCATGGGCTATTAATCACCGTTTTGGGTCCCTGGAGTGATTTCCACAATTGACGAACCCAAGGGTGCATTTACGTGCCGGTCATCAACACTCGCAGTTTTGGCCGATTCTGGCCTGTTTCATGGGCTATTAATCACCGTTTTGGGTCCCTGGAGTGATTTCCACAATTGACGAACCCAAGGGTGCATTTACGTGCCGGTCATCAACACTCGCAGTTTTGGCCGATTCTGGCCTGTTTCATGGGCTATTAATCACCGTTTTGGGTCCCCGGAGTGATTTCCACCATTGACGAACCCAGGGTGCATTTACGTGCCGGTCATCAACACTCGCAGTTTTGGAAGATTTTGGCCTGTTTCATGGGCTATTAATCACCGTTTTGGGTCCCTGGAGTGATTTCCACAATTGACGAACCCAAGGGTGCATTTACGTGCCGGTCATCAACACTCGCAGTTTTGGCCGATTCTGGCCTGTTTCATGGGCTATTAATCACCGTTTTGGGTCCCCGGAGTGATTTCCACCATTGACGAACCCAGGGTGCATTTACGTGCCGGTCATCAACACTCGCAGTTTTGGAAGATTTTGGCCTGTTTCATGGGCTATTAATCACCGTTTTGGGTCCCTGGAGTGATTTCCACAATTGACGAACCCAAGGGTGCATTTACGTGCCGGTCATCAACACTCGCAGTTTTGGAAAATTTTGGCCTGTTTCATGGGCTATTAATCACCGTTTTGGGTCCCTGGAGTGATTTCCACAATTGAGGAACCCAAGGGTGCATTTACGTTCCGGTCATCCACACTCGCAGTTTTGGTCGATTCTGGCCTGTTTCATGGGCTATTAATCACCGTTTTGGATCCTCGTAGTGATTTCCACCATTGACGAACCCAAGGGTGCATTTACGTGCCTGTCATCAACACTCGCAGTTTTGGCCGATTCTGGCCTGTTTCATGGGCTATTAATCACCGTTTTGGGTCCCCGGAGTGATTTCCACCATTGAGGAACCCAGGGTGCATTTACGTGCCGGTCATCAACACTCGCAGTTTTGGCAGATTTTGGCCTGTTTCATGGGCTATTAATCACCGTTTTGGGTCCCTGGAGTGATTTCCACAATTGACGAACCCCAGGGTGCAATTACGTGTCGGTCATCAACACTCGCAGTTTTGGCCGATTCCGGCCTGTTTCATGGGCTATTAATCACCGTTTTGGGTCCCTGGAGTGATTTCCACAATTGACGAACCCCAGGGTGCAATTACGTGTCGGTCATCAACACTCGCAGTTTTGGCCGATTCTAGCCTGTTTCATGGGCTATTAATCACCGTTTTGGATCCTCGGAGTGATTTCCACCATTGACGAACCCAAGGGTGCATTTACGTGCCTGTCATCAACACTCGCAGTTTTGGAAGATTTTGGCCTGTTTCATGGGCTATTAATCACCGTTTTGGGTCCCTGGAGTGATTTCCACAATTGACGAACCCAAGGGTGCATTTACGTGCCGGTCATCAACACTCGCAGTTTTGGAAGATTTTGGCCTGTTTCATGGGCTATTAATCACCGTTTTGGGTCCCTGGAGTGATTTCCACAATTGACGAACCCCAGGGTGCATTTACGTGACGGTCATCAGTCCTCGCACTTTTGGCCGATTCTGGCCTGTTTCATGGGCTATTAATCACCGTTACATGGGCTATTAATCACCGTTTTGGGTCCCTGGAGTGATTTCCACAATTGACGAACCCAAGGGTGCATTTACGTGCCGGTCATCAACACTCGCAGTTTTGGCAGATTTTGGCCTGTTTCATGGGCTATTAATCACCGTTTTGGGTCCCTGGAGTGATTTCCACAATTGACGAACCCAAGGGTGCATTTACGTGCCGGTCATCAACACTCGCAGTTTTGGAAAATTTTGGCCTGTTTCATGGGCTATTAATCACCGTTTTGGGTCCCTGGAGTGATTTCCACAATTGACGAACCCAAGGGTGCATTTACGTGCCGGTCATCAACACTCGCAGTTTTGGCCGATTCTGGCCTGTTTCATGGGCTATTAATCACCGTTTTGGGTCCCTGGAGTGATTTCCACAATTGACGAACCCAAGGGTGCATTTACGTGCCGGTCATCAACACTCGCAGTTTTGGCCGATTCTGGCCTGTTTCATGGGCTATTAATCACCGTTTTGGGTCCCCGGAGTGATTTCCACCATTGACGAACCCAGGGTGCATTTACGTGCCGGTCATCAACACTCGCAGTTTTGGAAGATTTTGGCCTGTTTCATGGGCTATTAATCACCGTTTTGGGTCCCTGGAGTGATTTCCACAATTGACGAACCCAAGGGTGCATTTACGTGCCGGTCATCAACACTCGCAGTTTTGGAAAATTTTGGCCTGTTTCATGGGCTATTAATCACCGTTTTGGGTCCCTGGAGTGATTTCCACAATTGAGGAACCCAAGGGTGCATTTACGTTCCGGTCATCCACACTCGCAGTTTTGGCCGATTCCGGCCTGTTTCATGGGCTATTAATCACCGTTTTGGGTCCCCGGAGTGATTTCCACCATTGAGGAACCCAGGGTGCATTTACGTGCCGGTCATCAACACTCGCAGTTTTGGCAGATTTTGGCCTGTTTCATGGGCTATTAATCACCGTTTTGGGTCCCTGGAGTGATTTCCACAATTGACGAACCCCAGGGTGCAATTACGTGTCGGTCATCAACACTCGCAGTTTTGGCCGATTCCGGCCTGTTTCATGGGCTATTAATCACCGTTTTGGGTCCCTGGAGTGATTTCCACAATTGACGAACCCCAGGGTGCAATTACGTGTCGGTCATCAACACTCGCAGTTTTGGCCGATTCTAGCCTGTTTCATGGGCTATTAATCACCGTTTTGGATCCTCGGAGTGATTTCCACCATTGACGAACCCAAGGGTGCATTTACGTGCCTGTCATCAACACTCGCAGTTTTGGAAGATTTTGGCCTGTTTCATGGGCTATTAATCACCGTTTTGGGTCCCTGGAGTGATTTCCACCATTGAGGAACCCAGGGTGCATTTACGTGCCGGTCATCAACACTCGCAGTTTTGGCAGATTTTGGCCTGTTTCATGGGCTATTAATCACCGTTTTGGGTCCCTGGAGTGATTTCCACAATTGACGAACCCCAGGGTGCAATTACGTGTCGGTCATCAACACTCGCAGTTTTGGCCGATTCCGGCCTGTTTCATGGGCTATTAATCACCGTTTTGGGTCCCTGGAGTGATTTCCACAATTGACGAACCCCAGGGTGCAATTACGTGTCGGTCATCAACACTCGCAGTTTTGGCCGATTCTAGCCTGTTTCATGGGCTATTAATCACCGTTTTGGATCCTCGGAGTGATTTCCACCATTGACGAACCCAAGGGTGCATTTACGTGCCTGTCATCAACACTCGCAGTTTTGGAAGATTTTGGCCTGTTTCATGGGCTATTAATCACCGTTTTGGGTCCCTGGAGTGATTTCCACAATTGACGAACCCAAGGGTGCATTTACGTGCCGGTCATCAACACTCGCAGTTTTGGAAGATTTTGGCCTGTTTCATGGGCTATTAATCACCGTTTTGGGTCCCTGGAGTGATTTCCACAATTGACGAACCCCAGGGTGCATTTACGTGACGGTCATCAGTCCTCGCACTTTTGGCCGATTCTGGCCTGTTTCATGGGCTATTAATCACCGTTACATGGGCTATTAATCACCGTTTTGGGTCCCTGGAGTGATTTCCACAATTGACGAACCCAAGGGTGCATTTACGTGCCGGTCATCAACACTCGCAGTTTTGGCAGATTTTGGCCTGTTTCATGGGCTATTAATCACCGTTTTGGGTCCCTGGAGTGATTTCCACAATTGACGAACCCAAGGGTGCATTTACGTGCCGGTCATCAACACTCGCAGTTTTGGAAAATTTTGGCCTGTTTCATGGGCTATTAATCACCGTTTTGGGTCCCTGGAGTGATTTCCACAATTGACGAACCCAAGGGTGCATTTACGTGCCGGTCATCAACACTCGCAGTTTTGGCCGATTCTGGCCTGTTTCATGGGCTATTAATCACCGTTTTGGGTCCCTGGAGTGATTTCCACAATTGACGAACCCAAGGGTGCATTTACGTGCCGGTCATCAACACTCGCAGTTTTGGCCGATTCTGGCCTGTTTCATGGGCTATTAATCACCGTTTTGGGTCCCCGGAGTGATTTCCACCATTGACGAACCCAGGGTGCATTTACGTGCCGGTCATCAACACTCGCAGTTTTGGAAGATTTTGGCCTGTTTCATGGGCTATTAATCACCGTTTTGGGTCCCTGGAGTGATTTCCACAATTGACGAACCCAAGGGTGCATTTACGTGCCGGTCATCAACACTCGCAGTTTTGGAAAATTTTGGCCTGTTTCATGGGCTATTAATCACCGTTTTGGGTCCCTGGAGTGATTTCCACAATTGAGGAACCCAAGGGTGCATTTACGTTCCGGTCATCCACACTCGCAGTTTTGGTCGATTTTGGCCTGTTTCATGGGCTATTAATCACCGTTTTGGGTCCCTGGAGTGATTTCCACAATTGACGAACCCCAGGGTGCAATTACGTGTCGGTCATCAACACTCGCAGTTTTGGCCGATTCCGGCCTGTTTCATGGGCTATTAATCACCGTTTTGGGTCCCTGGAGTGATTTCCACAATTGACGAACCCCAGGGTGCAATTACGTGTCGGTCATCAACACTCGCAGTTTTGGCCGATTCTAGCCTGTTTCATGGGCTATTAATCACCGTTTTGGATCCTCGGAGTGATTTCCACCATTGACGAACCCAAGGGTGCATTTACGTGCCTGTCATCAACACTCGCAGTTTTGGAAGATTTTGGCCTGTTTCATGGGCTATTAATCACCGTTTTGGGTCCCTGGAGTGATTTCCACAATTGACGAACCCAAGGGTGCATTTACGTGCCGGTCATCAACACTCGCAGTTTTGGAAGATTTTGGCCTGTTTCATGGGCTATTAATCACCGTTTTGGGTCCCTGGAGTGATTTCCACAATTGACGAACCCCAGGGTGCATTTACGTGACGGTCATCAGTCCTCGCACTTTTGGCCGATTCTGGCCTGTTTCATGGGCTATTAATCACCGTTACATGGGCTATTAATCACCGTTTTGGGTCCCTGGAGTGATTTCCACAATTGACGAACCCCAGGGTGCAATTACGTGTCGGTCATCAACACTCGCAGTTTTGGCCGATTCCGGCCTGTTTCATGGGCTATTAATCACCGTTTTGGGTCCCTGGAGTGATTTCCACAATTGACGAACCCCAGGGTGCAATTACGTGTCGGTCATCAACACTCGCAGTTTTGGCCGATTCTAGCCTGTTTCATGGGCTATTAATCACCGTTTTGGATCCTCGGAGTGATTTCCACCATTGACGAACCCAAGGGTGCATTTACGTGCCTGTCATCAACACTCGCAGTTTTGGAAGATTTTGGCCTGTTTCATGGGCTATTAATCACCGTTTTGGGTCCCTGGAGTGATTTCCACAATTGACGAACCCAAGGGTGCATTTACGTGCCGGTCATCAACACTCGCAGTTTTGGAAGATTTTGGCCTGTTTCATGGGCTATTAATCACCGTTTTGGGTCCCTGGAGTGATTTCCACAATTGACGAACCCCAGGGTGCATTTACGTGACGGTCATCAGTCCTCGCACTTTTGGCCGATTCTGGCCTGTTTCATGGGCTATTAATCACCGTTACATGGGCTATTAATCACCGTTTTGGGTCCCTGGAGTGATTTCCACAATTGACGAACCCAAGGGTGCATTTACGTGCCGGTCATCAACACTCGCAGTTTTGGCAGATTTTGGCCTGTTTCATGGGCTATTAATCACCGTTTTGGGTCCCTGGAGTGATTTCCACAATTGACGAACCCAAGGGTGCATTTACGTGCCGGTCATCAACACTCGCAGTTTTGGAAAATTTTGGCCTGTTTCATGGGCTATTAATCACCGTTTTGGGTCCCTGGAGTGATTTCCACAATTGACGAACCCAAGGGTGCATTTACGTGCCGGTCATCAACACTCGCAGTTTTGGCCGATTCTGGCCTGTTTCATGGGCTATTAATCACCGTTTTGGGTCCCTGGAGTGATTTCCACAATTGACGAACCCAAGGGTGCATTTACGTGCCGGTCATCAACACTCGCAGTTTTGGCCGATTCTGGCCTGTTTCATGGGCTATTAATCACCGTTTTGGGTCCCCGGAGTGATTTCCACCATTGACGAACCCAGGGTGCATTTACGTGCCGGTCATCAACACTCGCAGTTTTGGAAGATTTTGGCCTGTTTCATGGGCTATTAATCACCGTTTTGGGTCCCTGGAGTGATTTCCACAATTGACGAACCCAAGGGTGCATTTACGTGCCGGTCATCAACACTCGCAGTTTTGGCCGATTCTGGCCTGTTTCATGGGCTATTAATCACCGTTTTGGGTCCCCGGAGTGATTTCCACCATTGACGAACCCAGGGTGCATTTACGTGCCGGTCATCAACACTCGCAGTTTTGGAAGATTTTGGCCTGTTTCATGGGCTATTAATCACCGTTTTGGGTCCCTGGAGTGATTTCCACAATTGACGAACCCAAGGGTGCATTTACGTGCCGGTCATCAACACTCGCAGTTTTGGAAAATTTTGGCCTGTTTCATGGGCTATTAATCACCGTTTTGGGTCCCTGGAGTGATTTCCACAATTGAGGAACCCAAGGGTGCATTTACGTTCCGGTCATCCACACTCGCAGTTTTGGTCGATTCTGGCCTGTTTCATGGGCTATTAATCACCGTTTTGGATCCTCGTAGTGATTTCCACCATTGACGAACCCAAGGGTGCATTTACGTGCCTGTCATCAACACTCGCAGTTTTGGCCGATTCTGGCCTGTTTCATGGGCTATTAATCACCGTTTTGGGTCCCCGGAGTGATTTCCACCATTGAGGAACCCAGGGTGCATTTACGTGCCGGTCATCAACACTCGCAGTTTTGGCAGATTTTGGCCTGTTTCATGGGCTATTAATCACCGTTTTGGGTCCCTGGAGTGATTTCCACAATTGACGAACCCCAGGGTGCAATTACGTGTCGGTCATCAACACTCGCAGTTTTGGCCGATTCCGGCCTGTTTCATGGGCTATTAATCACCGTTTTGGGTCCCTGGAGTGATTTCCACAATTGACGAACCCCAGGGTGCAATTACGTGTCGGTCATCAACACTCGCAGTTTTGGCCGATTCTAGCCTGTTTCATGGGCTATTAATCACCGTTTTGGATCCTCGGAGTGATTTCCACCATTGACGAACCCAAGGGTGCATTTACGTGCCTGTCATCAACACTCGCAGTTTTGGAAGATTTTGGCCTGTTTCATGGGCTATTAATCACCGTTTTGGGTCCCTGGAGTGATTTCCACAATTGACGAACCCAAGGGTGCATTTACGTGCCGGTCATCAACACTCGCAGTTTTGGAAGATTTTGGCCTGTTTCATGGGCTATTAATCACCGTTTTGGGTCCCTGGAGTGATTTCCACAATTGACGAACCCCAGGGTGCATTTACGTGACGGTCATCAGTCCTCGCACTTTTGGCCGATTCTGGCCTGTTTCATGGGCTATTAATCACCGTTACATGGGCTATTAATCACCGTTTTGGGTCCCTGGAGTGATTTCCACAATTGACGAACCCAAGGGTGCATTTACGTGCCGGTCATCAACACTCGCAGTTTTGGCAGATTTTGGCCTGTTTCATGGGCTATTAATCACCGTTTTGGGTCCCTGGAGTGATTTCCACAATTGACGAACCCAAGGGTGCATTTACGTGCCGGTCGTCAACACTCGCAGTTTTGGAAGATTTTGGCCTGTTTCATGGGCTATTAATCACCGTTTTGGGTCCCTGGAGTGATTTCCACAATTGACGAACCCAAGGGTGCATTTACGTGCCGGTCATCAACACTCGCAGTTTTGGCCGATTCTGGCCTGTTTCATGGGCTATTAATCACCGTTTTGGGTCCCTGGAGTGATTTCCACAATTGACGAACCCAAGGGTGCATTTACGTGCCGGTCATCAACACTCGCAGTTTTGGCAGATTTTGGCCTGTTTCATGGGCTATTAATCACCGTTTTGGGTCCCTGGAGTGATTTCCACAATTGACGAACCCAAGGGTGCATTTACGTGCCGGTCGTCAACACTCGCAGTTTTGGAAGATTTTGGCCTGTTTCATGGGCTATTAATCACCGTTTTGGGTCCCTGGAGTGATTTCCACAATTGACGAACCCAAGGGTGCATTTACGTGCCGGTCATCAACACTCGCAGTTTTGGCCGATTCTGGCCTGTTTCATGGGCTATTAATCACCGTTTTGGGTCCCTGGAGTGATTTCCACAATTGACGAACCCAAGGGTGCATTTACGTGCCGGTCATCAACACTCGCAGTTTTGGCCGATTCTGGCCTGTTTCATGGGCTATTAATCACCGTTTTGGGTCCCCGGAGTGATTTCCACCATTGACGAACCCTAGGGTGCATTTACGTGCCGGTCATCAACACTCGCAGTTTTGGCCGATTCCGGCCTGTATCATTGGCTATTAATCACCGTTTTGGGTCCCTGGAGTGATTTCCACAATTGACGAACCCAAGGGTGCATTTACGTGCCGGTCATCAACACTCGCAGTTTTGGCCCATTCTGGCCTGTTTCGTGGGCTATTAATCACCGTTTTGGGTCCCCGGAGTGATTTCCAAAATTGACGAACCCCAGGGTGTATTTACGTCCCGGTCATCAACACTCGCAGTTTTGGCCGATTCCGGCCTGTATCATTGGCTATTAATCACCGTTTTGGGTCCCTGGAGTGATTTCCACAATTGACGAACCCAAGGGTGCATTTACGTGCCGGTCATCAACACTCGCAGTTTTGGCCGATTCTGGCCTGTTTCATGGGCTATTAATCACCGTTTTGGGTCCCTGGAGTGATTTCCACAATTGACGAACCCAAGGGTGCATTTACGTGCCGGTCATCAACACTCGCAGTTTTGGCCGATTCCGGCCTGTATCATTGGCTATTAATCACCGTTTTGGGTCCCTGGAGTGATTTCCACAATTGACGAACCCAAGGGTGCATTTACGTGCCGGTCATCAACACTCGCAGTTTTGGCCGATTCTGGCCTGTTTCATGGGCTATTAATCACCGTTTTGGGTCCCCGGAGTGATTTCCACCATTGAGGAACCCAGGGTGCATTTACGTGCCGGTCATCAACACTCGCAGTTTTGGAAGATTTCGGCCTGTTTCATGGGCTATTAATCACCGTTTTGGGTCCCTGGAGTGATTTCCACAATTGACGAACCCAAGGGTGCATTTACGTGCCGGTCATCAACACTCGCAGTTTTGGAAGATTTTGGCCTGTTTCATGGGCTATTAATCACCGTTTTGGGTCCCTGGAGTGATTTCCACAATTGAGGAACCCAAGGGTGCATTTACGTTCCGGTCATCCACACTCGCAGTTTTGGTCGATTCTGGCCTGTTTCATGGGCTATTAATCACCGTTTTGGATCCTCGTAGTGATTTCCACCATTGACGAACCCAAGGGTGCATTTACGTGCCTGTCATCAACACTCGCAGTTTTGGCCGATTCTGGCCTGTTTCATGGGCTATTAATCACCGTTTTGGGTCCCCGGAGTGATTTCCACCATTGAGGAACCCAGGGTGCATTTATGTGCCGGTCATCAACACTCGCAGTTTTGGCAGATTTTGGCCTGTTTCATGGGCTATTAATCACCGTTTTGGGTCCCTGGAGTGATTTCCACAATTGACGAACCCCAGGGTGCAATTACGTGTCGGTCATCAACACTCGCAGTTTTGGCCGATTCCGGCCTGTTTCATGGGCTATTAATCACCGTTTTGGGTCCCTGGAGTGATTTCCACAATTGACGAACCCCAGGGTGCAATTACGTGTCGGTCATCAACACTCGCAGTTTTGGCCGATTCTAGCCTGTTTCATGGGCTATTAATCACCGTTTTGGATCCTCGGAGTGATTTCCACCATTGACGAACCCAAGGGTGCATTTACGTGCCTGTCATCAACACTCGCAGTTTTGGAAGATTTTGGCCTGTTTCATGGGCTATTAATCACCGTTTTGGGTCCCTGGAGTGATTTCCACAATTGACGAACCCAAGGGTGCATTTACGTGCCGGTCATCAACACTCGCAGTTTTGGAAGATTTTGGCCTGTTTCATGGGCTATTAATCACCGTTTTGGGTCCCTGGAGTGATTTCCACAATTGACGAACCCCAGGGTGCATTTACGTGACGGTCATCAGTCCTCGCACTTTTGGCCGATTCTGGCCTGTTTCATGGGCTATTAATCACCGTTACATGGGCTATTAATCACCGTTTTGGGTCCCTGGAGTGATTTCCACAATTGACGAACCCAAGGGTGCATTTACGTGCCGGTCATCAACACTCGCAGTTTTGGCAGATTTTGGCCTGTTTCATGGGCTATTAATCACCGTTTTGGGTCCCTGGAGTGATTTCCACAATTGACGAACCCAAGGGTGCATTTACGTGCCGGTCGTCAACACTCGCAGTTTTGGAAGATTTTGGCCTGTTTCATGGGCTATTAATCACCGTTTTGGGTCCCTGGAGTGATTTCCACAATTGACGAACCCAAGGGTGCATTTACGTGCCGGTCATCAACACTCGCAGTTTTGGCCGATTCTGGCCTGTTTCATGGGCTATTAATCACCGTTTTGGGTCCCTGGAGTGATTTCCACAATTGACGAACCCAAGGGTGCATTTACGTGCCGGTCATCAACACTCGCAGTTTTGGCCGATTCTGGCCTGTTTCATGGGCTATTAATCACCGTTTTGGGTCCCCGGAGTGATTTCCACCATTGACGAACCCTAGGGTGCATTTACGTGCCGGTCATCAACACTCGCAGTTTTGGCCGATTCCGGCCTGTATCATTGGCTATTAATCACCGTTTTGGGTCCCTGGAGTGATTTCCACAATTGACGAACCCAAGGGTGCATTTACGTGCCGGTCATCAACACTCGCAGTTTTGGCCCATTCTGGCCTGTTTCGTGGGCTATTAATCACCGTTTTGGGTCCCCGGAGTGATTTCCAAAATTGACGAACCCCAGGGTGTATTTACGTCCCGGTCATCAACACTCGCAGTTTTGGCCGATTCCGGCCTGTATCATTGGCTATTAATCACCGTTTTGGGTCCCTGGAGTGATTTCCACAATTGACGAACCCAAGGGTGCATTTACGTGCCGGTCATCAACACTCGCAGTTTTGGCCGATTCTGGCCTGTTTCATGGGCTATTAATCACCGTTTTGGGTCCCTGGAGTGATTTCCACAATTGACGAACCCAAGGGTGCATTTACGTGCCGGTCATCAACACTCGCAGTTTTGGCCGATTCCGGCCTGTATCATTGGCTATTAATCACCGTTTTGGGTCCCTGGAGTGATTTCCACAATTGACGAACCCAAGGGTGCATTTACGTGCCGGTCATCAACACTCGCAGTTTTGGCCGATTCTGGCCTGTTTCATGGGCTATTAATCACCGTTTTGGGTCCCCGGAGTGATTTCCACCATTGAGGAACCCAGGGTGCATTTACGTGCCGGTCATCAACACTCGCAGTTTTGGAAGATTTCGGCCTGTTTCATGGGCTATTAATCACCGTTTTGGGTCCCTGGAGTGATTTCCACAATTGACGAACCCAAGGGTGCATTTACGTGCCGGTCATCAACACTCGCAGTTTTGGAAGATTTTGGCCTGTTTCATGGGCTATTAATCACCGTTTTGGGTCCCTGGAGTGATTTCCACAATTGAGGAACCCAAGGGTGCATTTACGTTCCGGTCATCCACACTCGCAGTTTTGGTCGATTCTGGCCTGTTTCATGGGCTATTAATCACCGTTTTGGATCCTCGTAGTGATTTCCACCATTGACGAACCCAAGGGTGCATTTACGTGCCTGTCATCAACACTCGCAGTTTTGGCCGATTCTGGCCTGTTTCATGGGCTATTAATCACCGTTTTGGGTCCCCGGAGTGATTTCCACCATTGAGGAACCCAGGGTGCATTTATGTGCCGGTCATCAACACTCGCAGTTTTGGCAGATTTTGGCCTGTTTCATGGGCTATTAATCACCGTTTTGGGTCCCTGGAGTGATTTCCACAATTGACGAACCCCAGGGTGCAATTACGTGTCGGTCATCAACACTCGCAGTTTTGGCCGATTCCGGCCTGTTTCATGGGCTATTAATCACCGTTTTGGGTCCCTGGAGTGATTTCCACAATTGACGAACCCCAGGGTGCAATTACGTGTCGGTCATCAACACTCGCAGTTTTGGCCGATTCTAGCCTGTTTCATGGGCTATTAATCACCGTTTTGGATCCTCGGAGTGATTTCCACCATTGACGAACCCAAGGGTGCATTTACGTGCCTGTCATCAACACTCGCAGTTTTGGAAGATTTTGGCCTGTTTCATGGGCTATTAATCACCGTTTTGGGTCCCTGGAGTGATTTCCACAATTGACGAACCCAAGGGTGCATTTACGTGCCGGTCATCAACACTCGCAGTTTTGGAAGATTTTGGCCTGTTTCATGGGCTATTAATCACCGTTTTGGGTCCCTGGAGTGATTTCCACAATTGACGAACCCCAGGGTGCATTTACGTGACGGTCATCAGTCCTCGCACTTTTGGCCGATTCTGGCCTGTTTCATGGGCTATTAATCACCGTTACATGGGCTATTAATCACCGTTTTGGGTCCCTGGAGTGATTTCCACAATTGACGAACCCAAGGGTGCATTTACGTGCCGGTCATCAACACTCGCAGTTTTGGCAGATTTTGGCCTGTTTCATGGGCTATTAATCACCGTTTTGGGTCCCTGGAGTGATTTCCACAATTGACGAACCCAAGGGTGCATTTACGTGCCGGTCGTCAACACTCGCAGTTTTGGAAGATTTTGGCCTGTTTCATGGGCTATTAATCACCGTTTTGGGTCCCTGGAGTGATTTCCACAATTGACGAACCCAAGGGTGCATTTACGTGCCGGTCATCAACACTCGCAGTTTTGGCCGATTCTGGCCTGTTTCATGGGCTATTAATCACCGTTTTGGGTCCCTGGAGTGATTTCCACAATTGACGAACCCAAGGGTGCATTTACGTGCCGGTCATCAACACTCGCAGTTTTGGCCGATTCTGGCCTGTTTCATGGGCTATTAATCACCGTTTTGGGTCCCCGGAGTGATTTCCACCATTGACGAACCCTAGGGTGCATTTACGTGCCGGTCATCAACACTCGCAGTTTTGGCCGATTCCGGCCTGTATCATTGGCTATTAATCACCGTTTTGGGTCCCTGGAGTGATTTCCACAATTGACGAACCCAAGGGTGCATTTACGTGCCGGTCATCAACACTCGCAGTTTTGGCCCATTCTGGCCTGTTTCGTGGGCTATTAATCACCGTTTTGGGTCCCCGGAGTGATTTCCAAAATTGACGAACCCCAGGGTGTATTTACGTCCCGGTCATCAACACTCGCAGTTTTGGCCGATTCCGGCCTGTATCATTGGCTATTAATCACCGTTTTGGGTCCCTGGAGTGATTTCCACAATTGACGAACCCAAGGGTGCATTTACGTGCCGGTCATCAACACTCGCAGTTTTGGCCGATTCTGGCCTGTTTCATGGGCTATTAATCACCGTTTTGGGTCCCTGGAGTGATTTCCACAATTGACGAACCCAAGGGTGCATTTACGTGCCGGTCATCAACACTCGCAGTTTTGGCCGATTCCGGCCTGTATCATTGGCTATTAATCACCGTTTTGGGTCCCTGGAGTGATTTCCACAATTGACGAACCCAAGGGTGCATTTACGTGCCGGTCATCAACACTCGCAGTTTTGGCCGATTCTGGCCTGTTTCATGGGCTATTAATCACCGTTTTGGGTCCCCGGAGTGATTTCCACCATTGAGGAACCCAGGGTGCATTTACGTGCCGGTCATCAACACTCGCAGTTTTGGAAGATTTCGGCCTGTTTCATGGGCTATTAATCACCGTTTTGGGTCCCTGGAGTGATTTCCACAATTGACGAACCCAAGGGTGCATTTACGTGCCGGTCATCAACACTCGCAGTTTTGGAAGATTTTGGCCTGTTTCATGGGCTATTAATCACCGTTTTGGGTCCCTGGAGTGATTTCCACAATTGAGGAACCCAAGGGTGCATTTACGTTCCGGTCATCCACACTCGCAGTTTTGGTCGATTCTGGCCTGTTTCATGGGCTATTAATCACCGTTTTGGATCCTCGTAGTGATTTCCACCATTGACGAACCCAAGGGTGCATTTACGTGCCTGTCATCAACACTCGCAGTTTTGGCCGATTCTGGCCTGTTTCATGGGCTATTAATCACCGTTTTGGGTCCCCGGAGTGATTTCCACCATTGAGGAACCCAGGGTGCATTTATGTGCCGGTCATCAACACTCGCAGTTTTGGCAGATTTTGGCCTGTTTCATGGGCTATTAATCACCGTTTTGGGTCCCTGGAGTGATTTCCACAATTGACGAACCCCAGGGTGCAATTACGTGTCGGTCATCAACACTCGCAGTTTTGGCCGATTCCGGCCTGTTTCATGGGCTATTAATCACCGTTTTGGGTCCCTGGAGTGATTTCCACAATTGACGAACCCCAGGGTGCAATTACGTGTCGGTCATCAACACTCGCAGTTTTGGCCGATTCTAGCCTGTTTCATGGGCTATTAATCACCGTTTTGGATCCTCGGAGTGATTTCCACCATTGACGAACCCAAGGGTGCATTTACGTGCCTGTCATCAACACTCGCAGTTTTGGAAGATTTTGGCCTGTTTCATGGGCTATTAATCACCGTTTTGGGTCCCTGGAGTGATTTCCACAATTGACGAACCCAAGGGTGCATTTACGTGCCGGTCATCAACACTCGCAGTTTTGGAAGATTTTGGCCTGTTTCATGGGCTATTAATCACCGTTTTGGGTCCCTGGAGTGATTTCCACAATTGACGAACCCCAGGGTGCATTTACGTGACGGTCATCAGTCCTCGCACTTTTGGCCGATTCTGGCCTGTTTCATGGGCTATTAATCACCGTTACATGGGCTATTAATCACCGTTTTGGGTCCCTGGAGTGATTTCCACAATTGACGAACCCCAGGGTGCAATTACGTGTCGGTCATCAACACTCGCAGTTTTGGCCGATTCCGGCCTGTTTCATGGGCTATTAATCACCGTTTTGGGTCCCTGGAGTGATTTCCACAATTGACGAACCCCAGGGTGCAATTACGTGTCGGTCATCAACACTCGCAGTTTTGGCCGATTCCGGCCTGTTTCATGGGCTATTAATCACCGTTTTGGGTCCCTGGAGTGATTTCCACAATTGACGAACCCCAGGGTGCAATTACGTGTCGGTCATCAACACTCGCAGTTTTGGCCGATTCTAGCCTGTTTCATGGGCTATTAATCACCGTTTTGGGTCCCTGGAGTGATTTCCACAATTGACGAACCCCAGGGTGCAATTACGTGTCGGTCATCAACACTCGCAGTTTTGGCCGATTCCGGCCTGTTTCATGGGCTATTAATCACCGTTTTGGGTCCCTGGAGTGATTTCCACAATTGACGAACCCCAGGGTGCAATTACGTGTCGGTCATCAACACTCGCAGTTTTGGCCGATTCCGGCCTGTTTCATGGGCTATTAATCACCGTTTTGGGTCCCTGGAGTGATTTCCACAATTGACGAACCCCAGGGTGCAATTACCTGTCGGTCATCAACACTCGCAGTTTTGGCCGATTCTAGCCTGTTTCATGGGCTATTAATCACCGTTTTGGATCCTCGGAGTGATTTCCACCATTGACGAACCCAAGGGTGCATTTACGTGCCTGTCATCAACACTCGCAGTTTTGGAAGATTTTGGCCTGTTTCATGGGCTATTAATCACCGTTTTGGGTCCCTGGAGTGATTTCCACAATTGACGAACCCAAGGGTGCATTTACGTGCCGGTCATCAACACTCGCAGTTTTGGAAGATTTTGGCCTGTTTCATGGGCTATTAATCACCGTTTTGGGTCCCTGGAGTGATTTCCACAATTGACGAACCCCAGGGTGCATTTACGTGACGGTCATCAGTCCTCGCACTTTTGGCCGATTCTGGCCTGTTTCATGGGCTATTAATCACCGTTACATGGGCTATTAATCACCGTTTTGGGTCCCTGGAGTGATTTCCACAATTGACGAACCCAAGGGTGCATTTACGTGCCGGTCATCAACACTCGCAGTTTTGGCAGATTTTGGCCTGTTTCATGGGCTATTAATCACCGTTTTGGGTCCCTGGAGTGATTTCCACAATTGACGAACCCAAGGGTGCATTTACGTGCCGGTCATCAACACTCGCAGTTTTGGAAAATTTTGGCCTGTTTCATGGGCTATTAATCACCGTTTTGGGTCCCTGGAGTGATTTCCACAATTGACGAACCCAAGGGTGCATTTACGTGCCGGTCATCAACACTCGCAGTTTTGGCCGATTCTGGCCTGTTTCATGGGCTATTAATCACCGTTTTGGGTCCCTGGAGTGATTTCCACAATTGACGAACCCAAGGGTGCATTTACGTGCCGGTCATCAACACTCGCAGTTTTGGCCGATTCTGGCCTGTTTCATGGGCTATTAATCACCGTTTTGGGTCCCCGGAGTGATTTCCACCATTGACGAACCCAGGGTGCATTTACGTGCCGGTCATCAACACTCGCAGTTTTGGAAGATTTTGGCCTGTTTCATGGGCTATTAATCACCGTTTTGGGTCCCTGGAGTGATTTCCACAATTGACGAACCCAAGGGTGCATTTACGTGCCGGTCATCAACACTCGCAGTTTTGGAAAATTTTGGCCTGTTTCATGGGCTATTAATCACCGTTTTGGGTCCCTGGAGTGATTTCCACAATTGAGGAACCCAAGGGTGCATTTACGTTCCGGTCATCCACACTCGCAGTTTTGGTCGATTCTGGCCTGTTTCATGGGCTATTAATCACCGTTTTGGATCCTCGTAGTGATTTCCACCATTGACGAACCCAAGGGTGCATTTACGTGCCTGTCATCAACACTCGCAGTTTTGGCCGATTCTGGCCTGTTTCATGGGTTATTAATCACCGTTTTGGGTCCCCGGAGTGATTTCCACCATTGAGGAACCCAGGGTGCATTTACGTGCCGGTCATCAACACTCGCAGTTTTGGCAGATTTTGGCCTGTTTCATGGGCTATTAATCACCGTTTTGGGTCCCTGGAGTGATTTCCACAATTGACGAACCCCAGGGTGCAATTACGTGTCGGTCATCAACACTCGCAGTTTTGGCCGATTCCGGCCTGTTTCATGGGCTATTAATCACCGTTTTGGGTCCCTGGAGTGATTTCCACAATTGACGAACCCCAGGGTGCAATTACGTGTCGGTCATCAACACTCGCAGTTTTGGCCGATTCTAGCCTGTTTCATGGGCTATTAATCACCGTTTTGGATCCTCGGAGTGATTTCCACCATTGACGAACCCAAGGGTGCATTTACGTGCCTGTCATCAACACTCGCAGTTTTGGAAGATTTTGGCCTGTTTCATGGGCTATTAATCACCGTTTTGGGTCCCTGGAGTGATTTCCACAATTGACGAACCCAAGGGTGCATTTACGTGCCGGTCATCAACACTCGCAGTTTTGGAAGATTTTGGCCTGTTTCATGGGCTATTAATCACCGTTTTGGGTCCCTGGAGTGATTTCCACAATTGACGAACCCCAGGGTGCATTTACGTGACGGTCATCAGTCCTCGCACTTTTGGCCGATTCTGGCCTGTTTCATGGGCTATTAATCACCGTTACATGGGCTATTAATCACCGTTTTGGGTCCCTGGAGTGATTTCCACAATTGACGAACCCCAGGGTGCAATTACGTGTCGGTCATCAACACTCGCAGTTTTGGCCGATTCCGGCCTGTTTCATGGGCTATTAATCACCGTTTTGGGTCCCTGGAGTGATTTCCACAATTGACGAACCCCAGGGTGCAATTACGTGTCGGTCATCAACACTCGCAGTTTTGGCCGATTCCGGCCTGTTTCATGGGCTATTAATCACCGTTTTGGGTCCCTGGAGTGATTTCCACAATTGACGAACCCCAGGGTGCAATTACGTGTCGGTCATCAACACTCGCAGTTTTGGCCGATTCTAGCCTGTTTCATGGGCTATTAATCACCGTTTTGGGTCCCTGGAGTGATTTCCACAATTGACGAACCCCAGGGTGCAATTACGTGTCGGTCATCAACACTCGCAGTTTTGGCCGATTCCGGCCTGTTTCATGGGCTATTAATCACCGTTTTGGGTCCCTGGAGTGATTTCCACAATTGACGAACCCCAGGGTGCAATTACGTGTCGGTCATCAACACTCGCAGTTTTGGCCGATTCCGGCCTGTTTCATGGGCTATTAATCACCGTTTTGGGTCCCTGGAGTGATTTCCACAATTGACGAACCCCAGGGTGCAATTACGTGTCGGTCATCAACACTCGCAGTTTTGGCCGATTCTAGCCTGTTTCATGGGCTATTAATCACCGTTTTGGATCCTCGGAGTGATTTCCACCATTGACGAACCCAAGGGTGCATTTACGTGCCTGTCATCAACACTCGCAGTTTTGGAAGATTTTGGCCTGTTTCATGGGCTATTAATCACCGTTTTGGGTCCCTGGAGTGATTTCCACAATTGACGAACCCAAGGGTGCATTTACGTGCCGGTCATCAACACTCGCAGTTTTGGAAGATTTTGGCCTGTTTCATGGGCTATTAATCACCGTTTTGGGTCCCTGGAGTGATTTCCACAATTGACGAACCCCAGGGTGCATTTACGTGACGGTCATCAGTCCTCGCACTTTTGGCCGATTCTGGCCTGTTTCATGGGCTATTAATCACCGTTACATGGGCTATTAATCACCGTTTTGGGTCCCTGGAGTGATTTCCACAATTGACGAACCCAAGGGTGCATTTACGTGCCGGTCATCAACACTCGCAGTTTTGGCAGATTTTGGCCTGTTTCATGGGCTATTAATCACCGTTTTGGGTCCCTGGAGTGATTTCCACAATTGACGAACCCAAGGGTGCATTTACGTGCCGGTCATCAACACTCGCAGTTTTGGAAAATTTTGGCCTGTTTCATGGGCTATTAATCACCGTTTTGGGTCCCTGGAGTGATTTCCACAATTGACGAACCCAAGGGTGCATTTACGTGCCGGTCATCAACACTCGCAGTTTTGGCCGATTCTGGCCTGTTTCATGGGCTATTAATCACCGTTTTGGGTCCCTGGAGTGATTTCCACAATTGACGAACCCAAGGGTGCATTTACGTGCCGGTCATCAACACTCGCAGTTTTGGCCGATTCTGGCCTGTTTCATGGGCTATTAATCACCGTTTTGGGTCCCCGGAGTGATTTCCACCATTGACGAACCCAGGGTGCATTTACGTGCCGGTCATCAACACTCGCAGTTTTGGAAGATTTTGGCCTGTTTCATGGGCTATTAATCACCGTTTTGGGTCCCTGGAGTGATTTCCACAATTGACGAACCCAAGGGTGCATTTACGTGCCGGTCATCAACACTCGCAGTTTTGGAAAATTTTGGCCTGTTTCATGGGCTATTAATCACCGTTTTGGGTCCCTGGAGTGATTTCCACAATTGAGGAACCCAAGGGTGCATTTACGTTCCGGTCATCCACACTCGCAGTTTTGGTCGATTCTGGCCTGTTTCATGGGCTATTAATCACCGTTTTGGATCCTCGTAGTGATTTCCACCATTGACGAACCCAAGGGTGCATTTACGTGCCTGTCATCAACACTCGCAGTTTTGGCCGATTCTGGCCTGTTTCATGGGCTATTAATCACCGTTTTGGGTCCCCGGAGTGATTTCCACCATTGAGGAACCCAGGGTGCATTTACGTGCCGGTCATCAACACTCGCAGTTTTGGCAGATTTTGGCCTGTTTCATGGGCTATTAATCACCGTTTTGGGTCCCTGGAGTGATTTCCACAATTGACGAACCCCAGGGTGCAATTACGTGTCGGTCATCAACACTCGCAGTTTTGGCCGATTCCGGCCTGTTTCATGGGCTATTAATCACCGTTTTGGGTCCCTGGAGTGATTTCCACAATTGACGAACCCCAGGGTGCAATTACGTGTCGGTCATCAACACTCGCAGTTTTGGCCGATTCTAGCCTGTTTCATGGGCTATTAATCACCGTTTTGGATCCTCGGAGTGATTTCCACCATTGACGAACCCAAGGGTGCATTTACGTGCCTGTCATCAACACTCGCAGTTTTGGAAGATTTTGGCCTGTTTCATGGGCTATTTATCACCGTTTTGGGTCCCTGGAGTGATTTCCACAATTGACGAACCCAAGGGTGCATTTACGTGCCGGTCATCAACACTCGCAGTTTTGGAAGATTTTGGCCTGTTTCATGGGCTATTAATCACCGTTTTGGGTCCCTGGAGTGATTTCCACAATTGACGAACCCCAGGGTGCATTTACGTGACGGTCATCAGTCCTCGCACTTTTGGCCGATTCTGGCCTGTTTCATGGGCTATTAATCACCGTTACATGGGCTATTAATCACCGTTTTGGGTCCCTGGAGTGATTTCCACAATTGACGAACCCAAGGGTGCATTTACGTGCCGGTCATCAACACTCGCAGTTTTGGAAGATTTTGGCCTGTTTCATGAGCTATTAATCACCGTTTTGGGTCCCCGGAGTGATTTCCACCATTGAGGAACCCAGGGTGCATTTACGTGCCGGTCATCAACACTCGCAGTTTTGGCAGATTTTGGCCTGTTTCATGGGCTATTAATCACCGTTTTGGGTCCCTGGAGTGATTTCCACAATTGACGAACCCAAGGGTGCATTTACGTGCCGGTCGTCAACACTCGCAGTTTTGGAAGATTTTGGCCTGTTTCATGGGCTATTAATCACCGTTTTGGGTCCCTGGAGTGATTTCCACAATTGACGAACCCAAGGGTGCATTTACGTGCCGGTCATCAACACTCGCAGTTTTGGCCGATTCTGGCCTGTTTCATGGGCTATTAATCACCGTTTTGGGTCCCTGGAGTGATTTCCACAATTGACGAACCCAAGGGTGCATTTACGTGCCGGTCATCAACACTCGCAGTTTTGGCCGATTCTGGCCTGTTTCATGGGCTATTAATCACCGTTTTGGGTCCCCGGAGTGATTTCCACCATTGACGAACCCTAGGGTGCATTTACGTGCCGGTCATCAACACTCGCAGTTTTGGCCGATTCCGGCCTGTATCATTGGCTATTAATCACCGTTTTGGGTCCCTGGAGTGATTTCCACAATTGACGAACCCAAGGGTGCATTTACGTGCCGGTCATCAACACTCGCAGTTTTGGCCCATTCTGGCCTGTTTCGTGGGCTATTAATCACCGTTTTGGGTCCCCGGAGTGATTTCCAAAATTGACGAACCCCAGGGTGTATTTACGTCCCGGTCATCAACACTCGCAGTTTTGGCCGATTCCGGCCTGTATCATTGGCTATTAATCACCGTTTTGGGTCCCTGGAGTGATTTCCACAATTGACGAACCCAAGGGTGCATTTACGTGCCGGTCATCAACACTCGCAGTTTTGGCCGATTCTGGCCTGTTTCATGGGCTATTAATCACCGTTTTGGGTCCCTGGAGTGATTTCCACAATTGACGAACCCAAGGGTGCATTTACGTGCCGGTCATCAACACTCGCAGTTTTGGCCGATTCCGGCCTGTATCATTGGCTATTAATCACCGTTTTGGGTCCCTGGAGTGATTTCCACAATTGACGAACCCAAGGGTGCATTTACGTGCCGGTCATCAACACTCGCAGTTTTGGCCGATTCTGGCCTGTTTCATGGGCTATTAATCACCGTTTTGGGTCCCCGGAGTGATTTCCACCATTGAGGAACCCAGGGTGCATTTACGTGCCGGTCATCAACACTCGCAGTTTTGGAAGATTTCGGCCTGTTTCATGGGCTATTAATCACCGTTTTGGGTCCCTGGAGTGATTTCCACAATTGACGAACCCAAGGGTGCATTTACGTGCCGGTCATCAACACTCGCAGTTTTGGAAGATTTTGGCCTGTTTCATGGGCTATTAATCACCGTTTTGGGTCCCTGGAGTGATTTCCACAATTGAGGAACCCAAGGGTGCATTTACGTTCCGGTCATCCACACTCGCAGTTTTGGTCGATTCTGGCCTGTTTCATGGGCTATTAATCACCGTTTTGGATCCTCGTAGTGATTTCCACCATTGACGAACCCAAGGGTGCATTTACGTGCCTGTCATCAACACTCGCAGTTTTGGCCGATTCTGGCCTGTTTCATGGGCTATTAATCACCGTTTTGGGTCCCCGGAGTGATTTCCACCATTGAGGAACCCAGGGTGCATTTATGTGCCGGTCATCAACACTCGCAGTTTTGGCAGATTTTGGCCTGTTTCATGGGCTATTAATCACCGTTTTGGGTCCCTGGAGTGATTTCCACAATTGACGAACCCCAGGGTGCAATTACGTGTCGGTCATCAACACTCGCAGTTTTGGCCGATTCCGGCCTGTTTCATGGGCTATTAATCACCGTTTTGGGTCCCTGGAGTGATTTCCACAATTGACGAACCCCAGGGTGCAATTACGTGTCGGTCATCAACACTCGCAGTTTTGGCCGATTCTAGCCTGTTTCATGGGCTATTAATCACCGTTTTGGATCCTCGGAGTGATTTCCACCATTGACGAACCCAAGGGTGCATTTACGTGCCTGTCATCAACACTCGCAGTTTTGGAAGATTTTGGCCTGTTTCATGGGCTATTAATCACCGTTTTGGGTCCCTGGAGTGATTTCCACAATTGACGAACCCAAGGGTGCATTTACGTGCCGGTCATCAACACTCGCAGTTTTGGAAGATTTTGGCCTGTTTCATGGGCTATTAATCACCGTTTTGGGTCCCTGGAGTGATTTCCACAATTGACGAACCGAAGGGTGCATTTACGTTCCGGTCATCCACACTCGCAGTTTTGGTCGATTCTGGCCTGTTTCATGGGCTATTAATCACCGTTTTGGATCCTCGTAGTGATTTCCACCATTGACGAACCCAAGGGTGCATTTACGTGCCTGTCATCAACACTCGCAGTTTTGGCCGATTCTGGCCTGTTTCATGGGCTATTAATCACCGTTTTGGGTCCCTGGAGTGATTTCCACAATTGACGAACCCAAGGGTGCATTTACGTGCCGGTCATCAACACTCGCAGTTTTGGCCGATTCTGGCCTGTTTCATGGGCTATTAATCACCGTTTTGGGTCCCTGGAGTGATTTCCACAATTGACGAACCCCAGGGTGCATTTACGTGCCGGTCATCAACACTCGCAGTTTTGGCCGATTCCGGCCTGTATCATTGGCTATTAATCACCGTTTTGGGTCCCTGGAGTGATTTCCACAATTGACGAACCCAAGGGTGCATTTACGTGCCGGTCATCAACACTCGCAGTTTTGGCCGATTCTGGCCTGTTTCATGGGCTATTAATCACCGTTTTGGGTCCCTGGAGTGATTTCCACAATTGACGAACCCCAGGGTGCATTTACGTGCCGGTCATCAACACTCGCAGTTTTGGCCGATTCCGGCCTGTATCATTGGCTATTAATCACCGTTTTGGGTCCCTGGAGTGATTTCCACAATTGACGAACCCAAGGGTGCATTTACGTGCCGGTCATCAACACTCGCAGTTTTGGCCGATTCTGGCCTGTTTCATGGGCTATTAATCACCGTTTTGGGTCCCTGGAGTGATTTCCACAATTGACGAACCCAAGGGTGCATTTACGTGCCGGTCATCAACACTCGCAGTTTTGGCCGATTCTGGCCTGTTTCATGGGCTATTAATCACCGTTTTGGGTCCCCGGAGTGATTTCCACCATTGACGAACCCTAGGGTGCATTTACGTGCCGGTCATCAACACTCGCAGTTTTGGCCGATTCCGGCCTGTATCATTGGCTATTAATCACCGTTTTGGGTCCCTGGAGTGATTTCCACAATTGACGAACCCAAGGGTGCATTTACGTGCCGGTCATCAACACTCGCAGTTTTGGCCCATTCTGGCCTGTTTCGTGGGCTATTAATCACCGTTTTGGGTCCCCGGAGTGATTTCCAAAATTGACGAACCCCAGGGTGTATTTACGTCCCGGTCATCAACACTCGCAGTTTTGGCCGATTCCGGCCTGTATCATTGGCTATTAATCACCGTTTTGGGTCCCTGGAGTGATTTCCACAATTGACGAACCCAAGGGTGCATTTACGTGCCGGTCATCAACACTCGCAGTTTTGGCCGATTCTGGCCTGTTTCATGGGCTATTAATCACCGTTTTGGGTCCCTGGAGTGATTTCCACAATTGACGAACCCAAGGGTGCATTTACGTGCCGGTCATCAACACTCGCAGTTTTGGCCGATTCCGGCCTGTATCATTGGCTATTAATCACCGTTTTGGGTCCCTGGAGTGATTTCCACAATTGACGAACCCAAGGGTGCATTTACGTGCCGGTCATCAACACTCGCAGTTTTGGAAGATTTTGGCCTGTTTCATGGGCTATTAATCACCGTTTTGGGTCCCTGGAGTGATTTCCACAATTGACGAACCCAAGGGTGCATTTACGTGCCGGTCATCAACACTCGCAGTTTTGGAAGATTTTGGCCTGTTTCATGGGCTATTAATCACCGTTTTGGGTCCCTGGAGTGATTTCCACAATTGACGAACCCCAGGGTGCATTTACGTGACGGTCATCAGTCCTCGCACTTTTGGCCGATTCTGGCCTGTTTCATGGGCTATTAATCACCGTTACATGGGCTATTAATCACCGTTTTGGGTCCCTGGAGTGATTTCCACAATTGACGAACCCAAGGGTGCATTTACGTGCCGGTCATCAACACTCGCAGTTTTGGCAGATTTTGGCCTGTTTCATGGGCTATTAATCACCGTTTTGGGTCCCTGGAGTGATTTCCACAATTGACGAACCCAAGGGTGCATTTACGTGCCGGTCATCAACACTCGCAGTTTTGGAAAATTTTGGCCTGTTTCATGGGCTATTAATCACCGTTTTGGGTCCCTGGAGTGATTTCCACAATTGAGGAACCCAAGGGTGCATTTACGTTCCGGTCATCCACACTCGCAGTTTTGGTCGATTCTGGCCTGTTTCATGGGCTATTAATCACCGTTTTGGATCCTCGTAGTGATTTCCACCATTGACGAACCCAAGGGTGCATTTACGTGCCTGTCATCAACACTCGCAGTTTTGGCCGATTCTGGCCTGTTTCATGGGCTATTAATCACCGTTTTGGGTCCCCGGATTGATTTCCACCATTGAGGAACCCAGGGTGCATTTACGTGCCGGTCATCCACACTCGCAGTTTTGGTCGATTCTGGCCTGTTTCATGGGCTATTAATCACCGTTTTGGATCCTCGTAGTGATTTCCACCATTGACGAACCCAAGGGTGCATTTACGTGCCTGTCATCAACACTCGCAGTTTTGGAAGATTTTGGCCTGTTTCATGGGCTATTAATCACCGTTTTGGGTCCCTGGAGTGATTTCCACAATTGACGAACCCAAGGGTGCATTTACGTGCCGGTCATCAACACTCGCAGTTTTGGAAGATTTTGGCCTGTTTCATGGGCTATTAATCACCGTTTTGGGTCCCTGGAGTGATTTCCACAATTGACGAACCCCAGGGTGCATTTACGTGACGGTCATCAGTCCTCGCACTTTTGGCCGATTCTGGCCTGTTTCATGGGCTATTAATCACCGTTACATGGGCTATTAATCACCGTTTTGGGTCCCTGGAGTGATTTCCACAATTGACGAACCCAAGGGTGCATTTACGTGCCGGTCATCAACACTCGCAGTTTTGGCAGATTTTGGCCTGTTTCATGGGCTATTAATCACCGTTTTGGGTCCCTGGAGTGATTTCCACAATTGACGAACCCAAGGGTGCATTTACGTGCCGGTCATCAACACTCGCAGTTTTGGAAAATTTTGGCCTGTTTCATGGGCTATTAATCACCGTTTTGGGTCCCTGGAGTGATTTCCACAATTGAGGAACCCAAGGGTGCATTTACGATCCGGTCATCCACACTCGCAGTTTTGGTCGATTCTGGCCTGTTTCATGGGCTATTAATCACCGTTTTGGATCCTCGTAGTGATTTCCACCATTGACGAACCCAAGGGTGCATTTACGTGCCTGTCATCAACACTCGCAGTTTTGGCCGATTCTGGCCTGTTTCATGGGCTATTAATCACCGTTTTGGGTCCCCGGAGTGATTTCCACCATTGAGGAACCCAGGGTGCATTTACGTGCCGGTCATCAACACTCGCAGTTTTGGCAGATTTTGGCCTGTTTCATGGGCTATTAATCACCGTTTTGGGTCCCTGGAGTGATTTCCACAATTGACGAACCCCAGGGTGCAATTACGTGTCGGTCATCAACACTCGCAGTTTTGGCCGATTCTAGCCTGTTTCATGGGCTATTAATCACCGTTTTGGATCCTCGGAGTGATTTCCACCATTGACGAACCCAAGGGTGCATTTACGTGCCTGTCATCAACACTCGCAGTTTTGGAAGATTTTGGCCTGTTTCATGGGCTATTAATCACCGTTTTGGGTCCCTGGAGTGATTTCCACAATTGACGAACCCAAGGGTGCATTTACGTGCCGGTCATCAACACTCGCAGTTTTGGAAGATTTTGGCCTGTTTCATGGGCTATTAATCACCGTTTTGGGTCCCTGGAGTGATTTCCACAATTGACGAACCCAAGGGTGCATTTACGTTCCGGTCATCCACACTCGCAGTTTTGGTCGATTCTGGCCTGTTTCATGGGCTATTAATCACCGTTTTGGATCCTCGTAGTGATTTCCACCATTGACGAACCCAAGGGTGCATTTACGTGCCTGTCATCAACACTCGCAGTTTTGGCCGATTCTGGCCTGTTTCATGGGCTATTAATCACCGTTTTGGGTCCCTGGAGTGATTTCCACAATTGACGAACCCAAGGGTGCATTTACGTGCCGGTCATCAACACTCGCAGTTTTGGCCGATTCTGGCCTGTTTCATGGGCTATTAATCAGCGTTTTGGGTCCCTGGAGTGATTTCCACAATTGACGAACCCCAGGGTGCATTTACGTGCCGGTCATCAACACTCGCAGTTTTGGCCGATTCCGGCCTGTATCATTGGCTATTAATCACCGTTTTGGGTCCCTGGAGTGATTTCCACAATTGACGAACCCAAGGGTGCATTTACGTGCCGGTCATCAACACTCGCAGTTTTGGCCGATTCAAGCCTGTTTCATGGGCTATTAATCACCGTTTTGGGTCCCTGGAGTGATTTCCACAATTGACGAACCCAAGGGTGCATTTACGTGCCGGTCATCAACACTCGCAGTTTTGGCCGATTCTGGCCTGTTTCATGGGCTATTAATCACCGTTTTGGGTCCCCGGAGTGATTTCCACCATTGACGAACCCTAGGGTGCATTTACGTGCCGGTCATCAACACTCGCAGTTTTGGCCGATTCTGGCCTGTATCATTGGCTATTAATCACCGTTTTGGGTCCCTGGAGTGATTTCCACAATTGACGAACCCAAGGGTGCATTTACGTGCCGGTCATCAACACTCGCAGTTTTGGCCCATTCTGGCCTGTTTCGTGGGCTATTAATCACCGTTTTGGTTCCCCGGAGTGATTTCCAAAATTGACGAACCCCAGGGTGCATTTACGTCCCGGTCATCAACACTCGCAGTTTTGGCCGATTCCGGCCTGTATCATTGGCTATTAATCACCGTTTTGGGTCCCTGGAGTGATTTCCACAATTGACGAACCCAAGGGTGCATTTACGTGCCGGTCATCAACACTCGCAGTTTTGGCCCATTCTGGCCTGTTTCATGGGCTATTAATCACCGTTTTGGGTCCCTGGAGTGATTTCCACCATTGACGAACCCAAGGGTGCATTTACGTGCCGGTCATCAACACTCGCAGTTTTGGCCGATTCCGGCCTGTATCATTGGCTATTAATCACCGTTTTGGGTCCCTGGAGTGATTTCCACAATTGACGAACCCAAGGGTGCATTTACGTGCCGGTCATCAACACTCGCAGTTTTGGCCGATTCTGGCCTGTTTCATGGGCTATTAATCACCGTTTTGGGTCCCTGGAGTGATTTCCACCATTGACGAACCCAAGGGTGCATTTACGTGCCGGTCATCAACACTCGCAGTTTTGGCCGATTCCGGCCTGTATCATTGGCTATTAATCACCGTTTTGGGTCCCTGGAGTGATTTCCACAATTGACGAACCCAAGGGTGCATTTACGTGCCGGTCATCAACACTCGCAGTTTTGGCCGATTCTGGCCTGTTTCATGGGCTATTAATCACCGTTTTGGGTCCCTGGAGTGATTTCCACAAATGACGAACCCAAGGGTGCATTTACGTGCCGGTCATCAACACTCGCAGTTTTGGCCGATTCCGGCCTGTATCATTGGCTATTAATCACCGTTTTGGGTCCCTGGAGTGATTTCCACAATTGACGAACCCAAGGGTGCATTTACGTGCCGGTCATCAACACTCGCAGTTTTGGCCGATTCTGGCCTGTTTCATGGGCTATTAATCACCGTTTTGGATCCTCGTAGTGATTTCCACCATTGACGAACCCAAGGGTGCATTTACGTGCCTGTCATCAACACTCGCAGTTTTGGCCGATTCTGGCCTGTTTCATGGGCTATTAATCACCGTTTTGGGTCCCCGGATTGATTTCCACCATTGAGGAACCCAGGGTGCATTTACGTGCCGGTCATCCACACTCGCAGTTTTGGTCGATTCTGGCCTGTTTCATGGGCTATTAATCACCGTTTTGGATCCTCGTAGTGATTTCCACCATTGACGAACCCAAGGGTGCATTTACGTGCCTGTCATCAACACTCGCAGTTTTGGCCGATTCTGGCCTGTTTCATGGGCTATTAATCACCGTTTTGGGTCCCCGGATTGATTTCCACCATTGAGGAACCCAGGGTGCATTTACGTGCCGGTCATCCACACTCGCAGTTTTGGTCGATTCTGGCCTGTTTCATGGGCTATTAATCACCGTTTTGGATCCTCGTAGTGATTTCCACCATTGACGAACCCAAGGGTGCATTTACGTGCCTGTCATCAACACTCGCAGTTTTGGCCGATTCTGGCCTGTTTCATGGGCTATTAATCACCGTTTTGGGTCCCCGGAGTGATTTCCACCATTGAGGAACCCAGGGTGCATTTACGTGCCGGTCATCAACACTCGCAGTTTTGGCAGATTTTGGCCTGTTTCATGGGCTATTAATCACCGTTTTGGGTCCCTGGAGTGATTTCCACAATTGACGAACCCCAGGGTGCAATTACGTGTCGGTCATCAACACTCGCAGTTTTGGCCGATTCTAGCCTGTTTCATGGGCTATTAATCACCGTTTTGGATCCTCGGAGTGATTTCCACCATTGACGAACCCAAGGGTGCATTTACGTGCCTGTCATCAACACTCGCAGTTTTGGAAGATTTTGGCCTGTTTCATGGGCTATTAATCACCGTTTTGGGTCCCTGGAGTGATTTCCACAATTGACGAACCCAAGGGTGCATTTACGTGCCGGTCATCAACACTCGCAGTTTTGGAAGATTTTGGCCTGTTTCATGGGCTATTAATCACCGTTTTGGGTCCCTGGAGTGATTTCCACAATTGACGAACCCCAGGGTGCATTTACGTGACGGTCATCAGTCCTCGCACTTTTGGCCGATTCTGGCCTGTTTCATGGGCTATTAATCACCGTTACATGGGCTATTAATCACCGTTTTGGGTCCCTGGAGTGATTTCCACAATTGACGAACCCAAGGGTGCATTTACGTGCCGGTCATCAACACTCGCAGTTTTGGCAGATTTTGGCCTGTTTCATGGGCTATTAATCACCGTTTTGGGTCCCTGGAGTGATTTCCACAATTGACGAACCCAAGGGTGCATTTACGTGCCGGTCATCAACACTCGCAGTTTTGGAAAATTTTGGCCTGTTTCATGGGCTATTAATCACCGTTTTGGGTCCCTGGAGTGATTTCCACAATTGAGGAACCCAAGGGTGCATTTACGATCCGGTCATCCACACTCGCAGTTTTGGTCGATTCTGGCCTGTTTCATGGGCTATTAATCACCGTTTTGGATCCTCGTAGTGATTTCCACCATTGACGAACCCAAGGGTGCATTTACGTGCCTGTCATCAACACTCGCAGTTTTGGCCGATTCTGGCCTGTTTCATGGGCTATTAATCACCGTTTTGGGTCCCCGGAGTGATTTCCACCATTGAGGAACCCAGGGTGCATTTACGTGCCGGTCATCAACACTCGCAGTTTTGGCAGATTTTGGCCTGTTTCATGGGCTATTAATCACCGTTTTGGGTCCCTGGAGTGATTTCCACAATTGACGAACCCCAGGGTGCAATTACGTGTCGGTCATCAACACTCGCAGTTTTGGCCGATTCTAGCCTGTTTCATGGGCTATTAATCACCGTTTTGGATCCTCGGAGTGATTTCCACCATTGACGAACCCAAGGGTGCATTTACGTGCCTGTCATCAACACTCGCAGTTTTGGAAGATTTTGGCCTGTTTCATGGGCTATTAATCACCGTTTTGGGTCCCTGGAGTGATTTCCACAATTGACGAACCCAAGGGTGCATTTACGTGCCGGTCATCAACACTCGCAGTTTTGGAAGATTTTGGCCTGTTTCATGGGCTATTAATCACCGTTTTGGGTCCCTGGAGTGATTTCCACAATTGACGAACCCAAGGGTGCATTTACGTTCCGGTCATCCACACTCGCAGTTTTGGTCGATTCTGGCCTGTTTCATGGGCTATTAATCACCGTTTTGGATCCTCGTAGTGATTTCCACCATTGACGAACCCAAGGGTGCATTTACGTGCCTGTCATCAACACTCGCAGTTTTGGCCGATTCTGGCCTGTTTCATGGGCTATTAATCACCGTTTTGGGTCCCTGGAGTGATTTCCACAATTGACGAACCCAAGGGTGCATTTACGTGCCGGTCATCAACACTCGCAGTTTTGGCCGATTCTGGCCTGTTTCATGGGCTATTAATCAGCGTTTTGGGTCCCTGGAGTGATTTCCACAATTGACGAACCCCAGGGTGCATTTACGTGCCGGTCATCAACACTCGCAGTTTTGGCCGATTCCGGCCTGTATCATTGGCTATTAATCACCGTTTTGGGTCCCTGGAGTGATTTCCACAATTGACGAACCCAAGGGTGCATTTACGTGCCGGTCATCAACACTCGCAGTTTTGGCCGATTCAAGCCTGTTTCATGGGCTATTAATCACCGTTTTGGGTCCCTGGAGTGATTTCCACAATTGACGAACCCAAGGGTGCATTTACGTGCCGGTCATCAACACTCGCAGTTTTGGCCGATTCTGGCCTGTTTCATGGGCTATTAATCACCGTTTTGGGTCCCCGGAGTGATTTCCACCATTGACGAACCCTAGGGTGCATTTACGTGCCGGTCATCAACACTCGCAGTTTTGGCCGATTCTGGCCTGTATCATTGGCTATTAATCACCGTTTTGGGTCCCTGGAGTGATTTCCACAATTGACGAACCCAAGGGTGCATTTACGTGCCGGTCATCAACACTCGCAGTTTTGGCCCATTCTGGCCTGTTTCGTGGGCTATTAATCACCGTTTTGGTTCCCCGGAGTGATTTCCAAAATTGACGAACCCCAGGGTGCATTTACGTCCCGGTCATCAACACTCGCAGTTTTGGCCGATTCCGGCCTGTATCATTGGCTATTAATCACCGTTTTGGGTCCCTGGAGTGATTTCCACAATTGACGAACCCAAGGGTGCATTTACGTGCCGGTCATCAACACTCGCAGTTTTGGCCCATTCTGGCCTGTTTCATGGGCTATTAATCACCGTTTTGGGTCCCTGGAGTGATTTCCACCATTGACGAACCCAAGGGTGCATTTACGTGCCGGTCATCAACACTCGCAGTTTTGGCCGATTCCGGCCTGTATCATTGGCTATTAATCACCGTTTTGGGTCCCTGGAGTGATTTCCACAATTGACGAACCCAAGGGTGCATTTACGTGCCGGTCATCAACACTCGCAGTTTTGGCCGATTCTGGCCTGTTTCATGGGCTATTAATCACCGTTTTGGGTCCCTGGAGTGATTTCCACCATTGACGAACCCAAGGGTGCATTTACGTGCCGGTCATCAACACTCGCAGTTTTGGCCGATTCCGGCCTGTATCATTGGCTATTAATCACCGTTTTGGGTCCCTGGAGTGATTTCCACAATTGACGAACCCAAGGGTGCATTTACGTGCCGGTCATCAACACTCGCAGTTTTGGCCGATTCTGGCCTGTTTCATGGGCTATTAATCACCGTTTTGGGTCCCTGGAGTGATTTCCACAAATGACGAACCCAAGGGTGCATTTACGTGCCGGTCATCAACACTCGCAGTTTTGGCCGATTCCGGCCTGTATCATTGGCTATTAATCACCGTTTTGGGTCCCTGGAGTGATTTCCACAATTGACGAACCCAAGGGTGCATTTACGTGCCGGTCATCAACACTCGCAGTTTTGGCCGATTCTGGCCTGTTTCATGGGCTATTAATCACCGTTTTGGGTCCCTGGAGTGATTTCCACAATTGACGAACCCAAGGGTGCATTTACGTGCCGGTCATCAACACTCGCAGTTTTGGCAGATTTTGGCCTGTTTCATGGGCTATTAATCACCGTTTTGGGTCCCTGGAGTGATTTCCACAATTGAGGAACCCAAGGGTGCATTTACGTTCCGGTCATCCACACTCGCAGTTTTGGTCGATTCTGGCCTGTTTCATGGGCTATTAATCACCGTTTTGGATCCTCGTAGTGATTTCCACCATTGACGAACCCAAGGGTGCATTTACGTGCCTGTCATCAACACTCGCAGTTTTGGCCGATTCTGGCCTGTTTCATGGGCTATTAATCACCGTTTTGGGTCCCCGGAGTGATTTCCACCATTGAGGAACCCAGGGTGCATTTACGTGCCGGTCATCAACACTCGCAGTTTTGGCAGATTTTGGCCTGTTTCATGGGCTATTAATCACCGTTTTGGGTCCCTGGAGTGATTTCCACAATTGACGAACCCAAGGGTGCATTTACGTGCCGGTCATCAACACTCGCAGTTTTGGCCGATTCTGGCCTGTTTCATGGGCTATTAATCACCGTTTTGGATCCTCGGAGTGATTTCCACCATTGACGAACCCAAGGGTGCATTTACGTGCCTGTCATCAACACTCGCAGTTTTGGAAGATTTTGGCCTGTTTCATGGGCTATTAATCACCGTTTTGGGTCCCTGGAGTGATTTCCACAATTGACGAACCCAAGGGTGCATTTACGTGCCGGTCATCAACACTCGCAGTTTTGGAAGATTTTGGCCTGTTTCATGGGCTATTAATCACCGTTTTGGGTCCCTGGAGTGATTTCCACAATTGACGAACCCCAGGGTGCATTTACGTGACGGTCATCAGTCCTCGCACTTTTGGCCGATTCTGGCCTGTTTCATGGGCTATTAATCACCGTTACATGGGCTATTAATCACCGTTTTGGGTCCCTGGAGTGATTTCCACAATTGACGAACCCAAGGGTGCATTTACGTGCCGGTCATCAACACTCGCAGTTTTGGCAGATTTTGGCCTGTTTCATGGGCTATTAATCACCGTTTTGGGTCCCTGGAGTGATTTCCACAATTGACGAACCCAAGGGTGCATTTACGTGCCGGTCATCAACACTCGCAGTTTTGGCCGATTCTGGCCTGTTTCATGGGCTATTAATCACCGTTTTGGGTCCCTGGAGTGATTTCCACAATTGACGAACCCAAGGGTGCATTTACGTGCCGGTCATCAACACTCGCAGTTTTGGCCGATTCTGGCCTGTTTCATGGGCTATTAATCACCGTTTTGGGTCCCCGGAGTGATTTCCACCATTGACGAACCCTAGGGTGCATTTACGTGCCGGTCATCAACACTCGCAGTTTTGGCCGATTCCGGCCTGTATCATTGGCTATTAATCACCGTTTTGGGTCCCTGGAGTGATTTCCACAATTGACGAACCCAAGGGTGCATTTACGTGCCGGTCATCAACACTCGCAGTTTTGGCCCATTCTGGCCTGTTTCGTGGGCTATTAATCACCGTTTTGGTTCCCCGGAGTGATTTCCAAAATTGACGAACCCCAGGGTGCATTTACGTCCCGGTCATCAACACTCGCAGTTTTGGCCGATTCCGGCCTGTATCATTGGCTATTAATCACCGTTTTGGGTCCCTGGAGTGATTTCCACAATTGACGAACCCAAGGGTGCATTTACGTGCCGGTCATCAACACTCGCAGTTTTGGCCGATTCTGGCCTGTTTCATGGGCTATTAATCACCGTTTTGGGTCCCTGGAGTGATTTCCACCATTGACGAACCCAAGGGTGCATTTACGTGCCGGTCATCAACACTCGCAGTTTTGGCCGATTCCGGCCTGTATCATTGGCTATTAATCACCGTTTTGGGTCCCTGGAGTGATTTCCACAATTGACGAACCCAAGGGTGCATTTACGTGCCGGTCATCAACACTCGCAGTTTTGGCCGATTCTGGCCTGTTTCATGGGCTATTAATCACCGTTTTGGGTCCCTGGAGTGATTTCCACCATTGACGAACCCAAGGGTGCATTTACGTGCCGGTCATCAACACTCGCAGTTTTGGCCGATTCCGGCCTGTATCATTGGCTATTAATCACCGTTTTGGGTCCCTGGAGTGATTTCCACAATTGACGAACCCAAGGGTGCATTTACGTGCCGGTCATCAACACTCGCAGTTTTGGCCGATTCTGGCCTGTTTCATGGGCTATTAATCACCGTTTTGGGTCCCTGGAGTGATTTCCACAAATGACGAACCCAAGGGTGCATTTACGTGCCGGTCATCAACACTCGCAGTTTTGGCCGATTCCGGCCTGTATCATTGGCTATTAATCACCGTTTTGGGTCCCTGGAGTGATTTCCACAATTGACGAACCCAAGGGTGCATTTACATGCCGGTCATCAACACTCGCAGTTTTGGCCGATTCTGGCCTGTTTCATGGGCTATTAATCACCGTTTTGGGTCCCCGGAGTGATTTCAACCATTGAGGAACCTAGGGTGCATTTACGTGCCGGTCATCAACACTCGCAGTTTTGGCAGATTTTGGCCTGTTTCATGGGCTATTAATCACCGTTTTGGGTCCCTGGAGTGATTTCCACAATTGACGAACCCCAGGGTGCAATTACGTGTCGGTCATCAACACTCGCAGTTTTGGCCGATTCTAGCCTGTTTCATGGGCTATTAATCACCGTTTTCGATCCTCGGAGTGATTTCCACCATTGACGAACCCAAGGGTGCATTTACGTGCCTGTCATCAACACTCGCAGTTTTGGAAGATTTTGGCCTGTTTCATGGGCTATTAATCACCGTTTTTGGTCCCTGGAGTGATTTCCACAATTGACGAACCCAAGGGTGCATTTACGTGCCGGTCATCAACACTCGCAGTTTTGGAAGATTTTGGCCTGTTTCATGGGCTATTAATCACCGTTTTGGGTCCCTGGAGTGATTTCCACAATTGACGAACCCAAGGGTGCATTTACGTGCCGGTCATCAACACTCGCAGTTTTGGCCGATTCAAGCCTGTTTCATGGGCTATTAATCACCGTTTTGGGTCCCTGGAGTGATTTCCACAATTGACGAACCCAAGGGTGCATTTACGTGCCGGTCATCAACACTCGCAGTTTTGGCCGATTCTGGCCTGTTTCATGGGCTATTAATCACCGTTTTGGGTCCCTGGAGTGATTTCCACAAATGACGAACCCAAGGGTGCATTTACGTGCCGGTCATCAACACTCGCAGTTTTGGCCGATTCCGGCCTGTATCATTGGCTATTAATCACCGTTTTGGGTCCCTGGAGTGATTTCCACAATTGACGAACCCAAGGGTGCATTTACATGCCGGTCATCAACACTCGCAGTTTTGGCCGATTCTGGCCTGTTTCATGGGCTATTAATCACCGTTTTGGGTCCCCGGAGTGATTTCAACCATTGAGGAACCTAGGGTGCATTTACGTGCCGGTCATCAACACTCGCAGTTTTGGCAGATTTTGGCCTGTTTCATGGGCTATTAATCACCGTTTTGGGTCCCTGGAGTGATTTCCACAATTGACGAACCCCAGGGTGCAATTACGTGTCGGTCATCAACACTCGCAGTTTTGGCCGATTCTAGCCTGTTTCATGGGCTATTAATCACCGTTTTCGATCCTCGGAGTGATTTCCACCATTGACGAACCCAAGGGTGCATTTACGTGCCTGTCATCAACACTCGCAGTTTTGGAAGATTTTGGCCTGTTTCATGGGCTATTAATCACCGTTTTTGGTCCCTGGAGTGATTTCCACAATTGACGAACCCAAGGGTGCATTTACGTGCCGGTCATCAACACTCGCAGTTTTGGAAGATTTTGGCCTGTTTCATGGGCTATTAATCACCGTTTTGGGTCCCTGGAGTGATTTCCACAATTGACGAACCCAAGGGTGCATTTACGTGCCGGTCATCAACACTCGCAGTTTTGGCCGATTCAAGCCTGTTTCATGGGCTATTAATCACCGTTTTGGGTCCCTGGAGTGATTTCCACAATTGACGAACCCAAGGGTGCATTTACGTGCCGGTCATCAACACTCGCAGTTTTGGCCGATTCTGGCCTGTTTCATGGGCTATTAATCACCGTTTTGGGTCCCCGGAGTGATTTCCACCATTGACGAACCCTAGGGTGCATTTACGTGCCGGTCATCAACACTCGCAGTTTTGGCCGATTCCGGCCTGTATCATTGGCTATTAATCACCGTTTTGGGTCCCTGGAGTGATTTCCACAATTGACGAACCCAAGGGTGCATTTACGTGCCGGTCATCAACACTCGCAGTTTTGGCCCATTCTGGCCTGTTTCGTGGGCTATTAATCACCGTTTTGGGTCCCCGGAGTGATTTCCAAAATTGACGAACCCCAGGGTGCATTTACGTGCCGGTCATCAACACTCGCAGTTTTGGCCGATTCCGGCCTGTATCATTGGCTATTAATCACCGTTTTGGGTCCCTGGAGTGATTTCCACAATTGACGAACCCAAGGGTGCATTTACGTGCCGGTCATCAGTCCTCGCACTTTTGGCCGATTCTGGCCTGTTTCATGGGCTATTAATCACCGTTACATGGGCTATTAATCACCGTTTTGGGTCCCTGGAGTGATTTCCACAATTGACGAACCCAAGGGTGCATTTACGTGCCGGTCATCAACACTCGCAGTTTTGGCAGATTTTGGCCTGTTTCATGGGCTATTAATCACCGTTTTGGGTCCCTGGAGTGATTTCCACAATTGACGAACCCAAGGGTGCATTTACGTGCCGGTCATCAACACTCGCAGTTTTGGAAAATTTTGGCCTGTTTCATGGGCTATTAATCACCGTTTTGGGTCCCTGGAGTGATTTCCACAATTGAGGAACCCAAGGGTGCATTTACGTTCCGGTCATCCACACTCGCAGTTTTGGTCGATTCTGGCCTGTTTCATGGGCTATTAATCACCGTTTTGGATCCTCGTAGTGATTTCCACCATTGACGAACCCAAGGGTGCATTTACGTGCCTGTCATCAACACTCGCAGTTTTGGCCGATTCTGGCCTGTTTCATGGGCTATTAATCACCGTTTTGGGTCCCCGGAGTGATTTCCACCATTGAGGAACCCAGGGTGCATTTACGTGCCGGTCATCAACACTCGCAGTTTTGGCAGATTTTGGCCTGTTTCATGGGCTATTAATCACCGTTTTGGGTCCCTGGAGTGATTTCCACAATTGACGAACCCAAGGGTGCATTTACGTGCCGGTCATCAACACTCGCAGTTTTGGCCGATTCTGGCCTGTTTCATGGGCTATTAATCACCGTTTTGGATCCTCGGAGTGATTTCCACCATTGACGAACCCAAGGGTGCATTTACGTGCCGGTCATCAACACTCGCAGTTTTGGAAGATTTTGGCCTGTTTCATGGGCTATTAATCACCGTTTTGGGTCCCTGGAGTGATTTCCACAATTGAGGAACCCAAGGGTGCATTTACGTTCCGGTCATCCACACTCGCAGTTTTGGTCGATTCTGGCCTGTTTCATGGGCTATTAATCACCGTTTTGGATCCTCGTAGTGATTTCCACCATTGACGAACCCAAGGGTGCATTTACGTGCCTGTCATCAACACTCGCAGTTTTGGCCGATTCTGGCCTGTTTCATGGGCTATTAATCACCGTTTTGGGTCCCCGGAGTGATTTCCACCATTGAGGAACCCAGGGTGCATTTACGTGCCGGTCATCAACACTCGCAGTTTTGGCAGATTTTGGCCTGTTTCATGGGCTATTAATCACCGTTTTGGGTCCCTGGAGTGATTTCCACAATTGACGAACCCAAGGGTGCATTTACGTGCCGGTCATCAACACTCGCAGTTTTGGCCGATTCTGGCCTGTTTCATGGGCTATTAATCACCGTTTTGGATCCTCGGAGTGATTTCCACCATTGACGAACCCAAGGGTGCATTTACGTGCCTGTCATCAACACTCGCAGTTTTGGAAGATTTTGGCCTGTTTCATGGGCTATTAATCACCGTTTTGGGTCCCTGGAGTGATTTCCACAATTGACGAACCCAAGGGTGCATTTACGTGCCGGTCATCAACACTCGCAGTTTTGGAAGATTTTGGCCTGTTTCATGGGCTATTAATCACCGTTTTGGGTCCCTGGAGTGATTTCCACAATTGACGAACCCCAGGGTGCATTTACGTGACGGTCATCAGTCCTCGCACTTTTGGCCGATTCTGGCCTGTTTCATGGGCTATTAATCACCGTTACATGGGCTATTAATCACCGTTTTGGGTCCCTGGAGTGATTTCCACAATTGACGAACCCAAGGGTGCATTTACGTGCCGGTCATCAACACTCGCAGTTTTGGCAGATTTTGGCCTGTTTCATGGGCTATTAATCACCGTTTTGGGTCCCTGGAGTGATTTCCACAATTGACGAACCCAAGGGTGCATTTACGTGCCGGTCATCAACACTCGCAGTTTTGGCCGATTCTGGCCTGTTTCATGGGCTATTAATCACCGTTTTGGGTCCCTGGAGTGATTTCCACAATTGACGAACCCAAGGGTGCATTTACGTGCCGGTCATCAACACTCGCAGTTTTGGCCGATTCTGGCCTGTTTCATGGGCTATTAATCACCGTTTTGGGTCCCCGGAGTGATTTCCACCATTGACGAACCCTAGGGTGCATTTACGTGCCGGTCATCAACACTCGCAGTTTTGGCCGATTCCGGCCTGTATCATTGGCTATTAATCACCGTTTTGGGTCCCTGGAGTGATTTCCACAATTGACGAACCCAAGGGTGCATTTACGTGCCGGTCATCAACACTCGCAGTTTTGGCCCATTCTGGCCTGTTTCGTGGGCTATTAATCACCGTTTTGGTTCCCCGGAGTGATTTCCAAAATTGACGAACCCCAGGGTGCATTTACGTCCCGGTCATCAACACTCGCAGTTTTGGCCGATTCCGGCCTGTATCATTGGCTATTAATCACCGTTTTGGGTCCCTGGAGTGATTTCCACAATTGACGAACCCAAGGGTGCATTTACGTGCCGGTCATCAACACTCGCAGTTTTGGCCGATTCTGGCCTGTTTCATGGGCTATTAATCACCGTTTTGGGTCCCTGGAGTGATTTCCACCATTGACGAACCCAAGGGTGCATTTACGTGCCGGTCATCAACACTCGCAGTTTTGGCCGATTCCGGCCTGTATCATTGGCTATTAATCACCGTTTTGGGTCCCTGGAGTGATTTCCACAATTGACGAACCCAAGGGTGCATTTACGTGCCGGTCATCAACACTCGCAGTTTTGGCCGATTCTGGCCTGTTTCATGGGCTATTAATCACCGTTTTGGGTCCCCGGAGTGATTTCCACCATTGACGAACCCTAGGGTGCATTTACGTGCCGGTCATCAACACTCGCAGTTTTGGCCGATTCCGGCCTGTATCATTGGCTATTAATCACCGTTTTGGGTCCCTGGAGTGATTTCCACAATTGACGAACCCAAGGGTGCATTTACGTGCCGGTCATCAACACTCGCAGTTTTGGCCCATTCTGGCCTGTTTCGTGGGCTATTAATCACCGTTTTGGTTCCCCGGAGTGATTTCCAAAATTGACGAACCCCAGGGTGCATTTACGTCCCGGTCATCAACACTCGCAGTTTTGGCCGATTCCGGCCTGTATCATTGGCTATTAATCACCGTTTTGGGTCCCTGGAGTGATTTCCACAATTGACGAACCCAAGGGTGCATTTACGTGCCGGTCATCAACACTCGCAGTTTTGGCCGATTCTGGCCTGTTTCATGGGCTATTAATCACCGTTTTGGGTCCCTGGAGTGATTTCCACCATTGACGAACCCAAGGGTGCATTTACGTGCCGGTCATCAACACTCGCAGTTTTGGCCGATTCCGGCCTGTATCATTGGCTATTAATCACCGTTTTGGGTCCCTGGAGTGATTTCCACAATTGACGAACCCAAGGGTGCATTTACGTGCCGGTCATCAACACTCGCAGTTTTGGCCGATTCTGGCCTGTTTCATGGGCTATTAATCACCGTTTTGGGTCCCTGGAGTGATTTCCACCATTGACGAACCCAAGGGTGCATTTACGTGCCGGTCATCAACACTCGCAGTTTTGGCCGATTCCGGCCTGTATCATTGGCTATTAATCACCGTTTTGGGTCCCTGGAGTGATTTCCACAATTGACGAACCCAAGGGTGCATTTACGTGCCGGTCATCAACACTCGCAGTTTTGGCCGATTCTGGCCTGTTTCATGGGCTATTAATCACCGTTTTGGGTCCCTGGAGTGATTTCCACAAATGACGAACCCAAGGGTGCATTTACGTGCCGGTCATCAACACTCGCAGTTTTGGCCGATTCCGGCCTGTATCATTGGCTATTAATCACCGTTTTGGGTCCCTGGAGTGATTTCCACAATTGACGAACCCAAGGGTGCATTTACATGCCGGTCATCAACACTCGCAGTTTTGGCCGATTCTGGCCTGTTTCATGGGCTATTAATCACCGTTTTGGGTCCCCGGAGTGATTTCAACCATTGAGGAACCTAGGGTGCATTTACGTGCCGGTCATCAACACTCGCAGTTTTGGCAGATTTTGGCCTGTTTCATGGGCTATTAATCACCGTTTTGGGTCCCTGGAGTGATTTCCACAATTGACGAACCCCAGGGTGCAATTACGTGTCGGTCATCAACACTCGCAGTTTTGGCCGATTCTAGCCTGTTTCATGGGCTATTAATCACCGTTTTCGATCCTCGGAGTGATTTCCACCATTGACGAACCCAAGGGTGCATTTACGTGCCTGTCATCAACACTCGCAGTTTTGGAAGATTTTGGCCTGTTTCATGGGCTATTAATCACCGTTTTTGGTCCCTGGAGTGATTTCCACAATTGACGAACCCAAGGGTGCATTTACGTGCCGGTCATCAACACTCGCAGTTTTGGAAGATTTTGGCCTGTTTCATGGGCTATTAATCACCGTTTTGGGTCCCTGGAGTGATTTCCACAATTGACGAACCCAAGGGTGCATTTACGTGCCGGTCATCAACACTCGCAGTTTTGGCCGATTCAAGCCTGTTTCATGGGCTATTAATCACCGTTTTGGGTCCCTGGAGTGATTTCCACAATTGACGAACCCAAGGGTGCATTTACGTGCCGGTCATCAACACTCGCAGTTTTGGCCGATTCTGGCCTGTTTCATGGGCTATTAATCACCGTTTTGGGTCCCCGGAGTGATTTCCACCATTGACGAACCCTAGGGTGCATTTACGTGCCGGTCATCAACACTCGCAGTTTTGGCCGATTCCGGCCTGTATCATTGGCTATTAATCACCGTTTTGGGTCCCTGGAGTGATTTCCACAATTGACGAACCCAAGGGTGCATTTACGTGCCGGTCATCAACACTCGCAGTTTTGGCCCATTCTGGCCTGTTTCGTGGGCTATTAATCACCGTTTTGGGTCCCCGGAGTGATTTCCAAAATTGACGAACCCCAGGGTGCATTTACGTGCCGGTCATCAACACTCGCAGTTTTGGCCGATTCCGGCCTGTATCATTGGCTATTAATCACCGTTTTGGGTCCCTGGAGTGATTTCCACAATTGACGAACCCAAGGGTGCATTTACGTGCCGGTCATCAGTCCTCGCACTTTTGGCCGATTCTGGCCTGTTTCATGGGCTATTAATCACCGTTACATGGGCTATTAATCACCGTTTTGGGTCCCTGGAGTGATTTCCACAATTGACGAACCCAAGGGTGCATTTACGTGCCGGTCATCAACACTCGCAGTTTTGGCAGATTTTGGCCTGTTTCATGGGCTATTAATCACCGTTTTGGGTCCCTGGAGTGATTTCCACAATTGACGAACCCAAGGGTGCATTTACGTGCCGGTCATCAACACTCGCAGTTTTGGAAAATTTTGGCCTGTTTCATGGGCTATTAATCACCGTTTTGGGTCCCTGGAGTGATTTCCACAATTGAGGAACCCAAGGGTGCATTTACGTTCCGGTCATCCACACTCGCAGTTTTGGTCGATTCTGGCCTGTTTCATGGGCTATTAATCACCGTTTTGGATCCTCGTAGTGATTTCCACCATTGACGAACCCAAGGGTGCATTTACGTGCCTGTCATCAACACTCGCAGTTTTGGCCGATTCTGGCCTGTTTCATGGGCTATTAATCACCGTTTTGGGTCCCCGGAGTGATTTCCACCATTGAGGAACCCAGGGTGCATTTACGTGCCGGTCATCAACACTCGCAGTTTTGGCAGATTTTGGCCTGTTTCATGGGCTATTAATCACCGTTTTGGGTCCCTGGAGTGATTTCCACAATTGACGAACCCAAGGGTGCATTTACGTGCCGGTCATCAACACTCGCAGTTTTGGCCGATTCTGGCCTGTTTCATGGGCTATTAATCACCGTTTTGGATCCTCGGAGTGATTTCCACCATTGACGAACCCAAGGGTGCATTTACGTGCCTGTCATCAACACTCGCAGTTTTGGAAGATTTTGGCCTGTTTCATGGGCTATTAATCACCGTTTTGGGTCCCTGGAGTGATTTCCACAATTGACGAACCCAAGGGTGCATTTACGTGCCGGTCATCAACACTCGCAGTTTTGGAAGATTTTGGCCTGTTTCATGGGCTATTAATCACCGTTTTGGGTCCCTGGAGTGATTTCCACAATTGACGAACCCCAGGGTGCATTTACGTGACGGTCATCAGTCCTCGCACTTTTGGCCGATTCTGGCCTGTTTCATGGGCTATTAATCACCGTTACATGGGCTATTAATCACCGTTTTGGGTCCCTGGAGTGATTTCCACAATTGACGAACCCAAGGGTGCATTTACGTGCCGGTCATCAACACTCGCAGTTTTGGCAGATTTTGGCCTGTTTCATGGGCTATTAATCACCGTTTTGGGTCCCTGGAGTGATTTCCACAATTGACGAACCCAAGGGTGCATTTACGTGCCGGTCATCAACACTCGCAGTTTTGGAAAATTTTGGCCTGTTTCATGGGCTATTAATCACCGTTTTGGGTCCCTGGAGTGATTTCCACAATTGACGAACCCAAGGGTGCATTTACGTGCCGGTCATCAACACTCGCAGTTTTGGCCGATTCTGGCCTGTTTCATGGGCTATTAATCACCGTTTTGGGTCCCCGGAGTGATTTCCACCATTGACGAACCCTAGGGTGCATTTACGTGCCGGTCATCAACACTCGCAGTTTTGGCCGATTCCGGCCTGTATCATTGGCTATTAATCACCGTTTTGGGTCCCTGGAGTGATTTCCACAATTGACGAACCCAAGGGTGCATTTACGTGCCGGTCATCAACACTCGCAGTTTTGGCCCATTCTGGCCTGTTTCGTGGGCTATTAATCACCGTTTTGGGTCCCCGGAGTGATTTCCAAAATTGACGAACCCCAGGGTGCATTTACGTGCCGGTCATCAACACTCGCAGTTTTGGCCGATTCCGGCCTGTATCATTGGCTATTAATCACCGTTTTGGGTCCCTGGAGTGATTTCCACAATTGACGAACCCAAGGGTGCATTTACGTGCCGGTCATCAGTCCTCGCACTTTTGGCCGATTCTGGCCTGTTTCATGGGCTATTAATCACCGTTACATGGGCTATTAATCACCGTTTTGGGTCCCTGGAGTGATTTCCACAATTGACGAACCCAAGGGTGCATTTACGTGCCGGTCATCAACACTCGCAGTTTTGGCAGATTTTGGCCTGTTTCATGGGCTATTAATCACCGTTTTGGGTCCCTGGAGTGATTTCCACAATTGACGAACCCAAGGGTGCATTTACGTGCCGGTCATCAACACTCGCAGTTTTGGAAAATTTTGGCCTGTTTCATGGGCTATTAATCACCGTTTTGGGTCCCTGGAGTGATTTCCACAATTGAGGAACCCAAGGGTGCATTTACGTTCCGGTCATCCACACTCGCAGTTTTGGTCGATTCTGGCCTGTTTCATGGGCTATTAATCACCGTTTTGGATCCTCGTAGTGATTTCCACCATTGACGAACCCAAGGGTGCATTTACGTGCCTGTCATCAACACTCGCAGTTTTGGCCGATTCTGGCCTGTTTCATGGGCTATTAATCACCGTTTTGGGTCCCCGGAGTGATTTCCTCCATTGAGGAACCCAGGGTGCATTTACGTGCCGGTCATCAACACTCGCAGTTTTGGCAGATTTTGGCCTGTTTCATGGGCTATTAATCACCGTTTTGGGTCCCTGGAGTGATTTCCACAATTGACGAACCCAAGGGTGCATTTACGTGCCGGTCATCAACACTCGCAGTTTTGGCCGATTCTGGCCTGTTTCATGGGCTATTAATCACCGTTTTGGATCCTCGGAGTGATTTCCACCATTGACGAACCCAAGGGTGCATTTACGTGCCTGTCATCAACACTCGCAGTTTTGGAAGATTTTGGCCTGTTTCATGGGCTATTAATCACCGTTTTGGGTCCCTGGAGTGATTTCCACAATTGACGAACCCAAGGGTGCATTTACGTGCCGGTCATCAACACTCGCAGTTTTGGAAGATTTTGGCCTGTTTCATGGGCTATTAATCACCGTTTTGGGTCCCTGGAGTGATTTCCACAATTGACGAACCCGAGGGTGCATTTACGTGACGGTCATCAGTCCTCGCACTTTTGGCCGATTCTGGCCTGTTTCATGGGCTATTAATCACCGTTACATGGGCTATTAATCACCGTTTTGGGTCCCTGGAGTGATTTCCACAATTGACGAACCCAAGGGTGCATTTACGTGCCGGTCATCAACACTCGCAGTTTTGGCAGATTTTGGCCTGTTTCATGGGCTATTAATCACCGTTTTGGGTCCCTGGAGTGATTTCCACAATTGACGAACCCAAGGGTGCATTTACGTGCCGGTCATCAACACTCGCAGTTTTGGAAAATTTTGGCCTGTTTCATGGGCTATTAATCACCGTTTTGGGTCCCTGGAGTGATTTCCACAATTGAGGAACCCAAGGGTGCATTTACGTTCCGGTCATCCACACTCGCAGTTTTGGTCGATTCTGGCCTGTTTCATGGGCTATTAATCACCGTTTTGGATCCTCGTAGTGATTTCCACCATTGACGAACCCAAGGGTGCATTTACGTGCCTGTCATCAACACTCGCAGTTTTGGCCGATTCTGGCCTGTTTCATGGGCTATTAATCACCGTTTTGGGTCCCCGGATTGATTTCCACCATTGAGGAACCCAGGGTGCATTTACGTTCCGGTCATCCACACTCGCAGTTTTGGTCGATTCTGGCCTGTTTCATGGGCTATTAATCACCGTTTTGGATCCTCGTAGTGATTTCCACCATTGACGAACCCAAGGGTGCATTTACGTGCCTGTCATCAACACTCGCAGTTTTGGCCGATTCTGGCCTGTTTCATGGGCTATTAATCACCGTTTTGGGTCCCCGGAGTGATTTCCACCATTGAGGAACCCAGGGTGCATTTACGTGCCGGTCATCAACACTCGCAGTTTTGGAAGATTTTGGCCTGTTTCATGGGCTATTAATCACCGTTTTGGGTCCCTGGAGTGATTTCCACAATTGACGAACCCCAGGGTGCAATTACGTGTCGGTCATCAACACTCGCAGTTTTGGCCGATTCTAGCCTGTTTCATGGGCTATTAATCACCGTTTTGGATCCTCGGAGTGATTTCCACCATTGACGAACCCAAGGGTGCATTTACGTGCCTGTCATCAACACTCGCAGTTTTGGAAGATTTTGGCCTGTTTCATGGGCTATTAATCACCGTTTTGGGTCCCTGGAGTGATTTCCACAATTGACGAACCCAAGGGTGCATTTACGTGCCGGTCATCAACACTCGCAGTTTTGGAAGATTTTGGCCTGTTTCATGGGCTATTAATCACCGTTTTGGGTCCCTGGAGTGATTTCCACAATTGACGAACCCCAGGGTGCATTTACGTGACGGTCATCAGTCCTCGCACTTTTGGCCGATTCTGGCCTGTTTCATGGGCTATTAATCACCGTTACATGGGCTATTAATCACCGTTTTGGGTCCCTGGAGTGATTTCCACAATTGACGAACCCAAGGGTGCATTTACGTGCCGGTCATCAACACTCGCAGTTTTGGCAGATTTTGGCCTGTTTCATGGGCTATTAATCACCGTTTTGGGTCCCTGGAGTGATTTCCACAATTGACGAACCCAAGGGTGCATTTACGTGCCGGTCATCAACACTCGCAGTTTTGGAAAATTTTGGCCTGTTTCATGGGCTATTAATCACCGTTTTGGGTCCCTGGAGTGATTTCCACAATTGAGGAACCCAAGGGTGCATTTACGATCCGGTCATCCACACTCGCAGTTTTGGTCGATTCTGGCCTGTTTCATGGGCTATTAATCACCGTTTTGGATCCTCGTAGTGATTTCCACCATTGACGAACCCAAGGGTGCATTTACGTGCCTGTCATCAACACTCGCAGTTTTGGCCGATTCTGGCCTGTTTCATGGGCTATTAATCACCGTTTTGGGTCCCCGGAGTGATTTCCACCATTGAGGAACCCAGGGTGCATTTACGTGCCGGTCATCAACACTCGCAGTTTTGGCAGATTTTGGCCTGTTTCATGGGCTATTAATCACCGTTTTGGGTCCCTGGAGTGATTTCCACAATTGACGAACCCCAGGGCGCAATTACGTGTCGGTCATCAACACTCGCAGTTTTGGCCGATTCTAGCCTGTTTCATGGGCTATTAATCACCGTTTTGGATCCTCGGAGTGATTTCCACCATTGACGAACCCAAGGGTGCATTTACGTGCCTGTCATCAACACTCGCAGTTTTGGAAGATTTTGGCCTGTTTCATGGGCTATTAATCACCGTTTTGGGTCCCTGGAGTGATTTCCACAATTGACGAACCCAAGGGTGCATTTACGTGCCGGTCATCAACACTCGCAGTTTTGGAAGATTTTGGCCTGTTTCATGGGCTATTAATCACCGTTTTGGGTCCCTGGAGTGATTTCCACAATTGACGAACCCAAGGGTGCATTTACGTTCCGGTCATCCACACTCGCAGTTTTGGTCGATTCTGGCCTGTTTCATGGGCTATTAATCACCGTTTTGGATCCTCGTAGTGATTTCCACCATTGACGAACCCAAGGGTGCATTTACGTGCCTGTCATCAACACTCGCAGTTTTGGCCGATTCTGGCCTGTTTCATGGGCTATTAATCACCGTTTTGGGTCCCTGGAGTGATTTCCACAATTGACGAACCCAAGGGTGCATTTACGTGCCGGTCATCAACACTCGCAGTTTTGGCCGATTCTGGCCTGTTTCATGGGCTATTAATCACCGTTTTGGGTCCCTGGAGTGATTTCCACAATTGACGAACCCCAGGGTGCATTTACGTGCCGGTCATCAACACTCGCAGTTTTGGCCGATTCCGGCCTGTATCATTGGCTATTAATCACCGTTTTGGGTCCCTGGAGTGATTTCCACAATTGACGAACCCAAGGGTGCATTTACGTGCCGGTCATCAACACTCGCAGTTTTGGCCGATTCAAGCCTGTTTCATGGGCTATTAATCACCGTTTTGGGTCCCTGGAGTGATTTCCACAATTGACGAACCCAAGGGTGCATTTACGTGCCGGTCATCAACACTCGCAGTTTTGGCCGATTCTGGCCTGTTTCATGGGCTATTAATCACCGTTTTGGGTCCCCGGAGTGATTTCCACCATTGACGAACCCTAGGGTGCATTTACGTGCCGGTCATCAACACTCGCAGTTTTGGCCGATTCTGGCCTGTATCATTGGCTATTAATCACCGTTTTGGGTCCCTGGAGTGATTTCCACAATTGACGAACCCAAGGGTGCATTTACGTGCCGGTCATCAACACTCGCAGTTTTGGCCGATTCTGGCCTGTTTCATGGGCTATTAATCACCGTTTTGGGTCCCTGGAGTGATTTCCACAATTGACGAACCCAAGGGTGCATTTACGTGCCGGTCATCAACACTCGCAGTTTTGGCCGATTCTGGCCTGTTTCATGGGCTATTAATCACCGTTTTGGGTCCCCGGAGTGATTTCCACCATTGACGAACCCTAGGGTGCATTTACGTGCCGGTCATCAACACTCGCAGTTTTGGCCGATTCCGGCCTGTATCATTGGCTATTAATCACCGTTTTGGGTCCCTGGAGTGATTTCCACAATTGACGAACCCAAGGGTGCATTTACGTGCCGGTCATCAACACTCGCAGTTTTGGCCCATTCTGGCCTGTTTCGTGGGCTATTAATCACCGTTTTGGTTCCCCGGAGTGATTTCCAAAATTGACGAACCCCAGGGTGCATTTACGTCCCGGTCATCAACACTCGCAGTTTTGGCCGATTCCGGCCTGTATCATTGGCTATTAATCACCGTTTTGGGTCCCTGGAGTGATTTCCACAATTGACGAACCCAAGGGTGCATTTACGTGCCGGTCATCAACACTCGCAGTTTTGGCCGATTCTGGCCTGTTTCATGGGCTATTAATCACCGTTTTGGGTCCCTGGAGTGATTTCCACCATTGACGAACCCAAGGGTGCATTTACGTGCCGGTCATCAACACTCGCAGTTTTGGCCGATTCCGTCCTGTATCATTGGCTATTAATCACCGTTTTGGGTCCCTGGAGTGATTTCCACAATTGACGAACCCAAGGGTGCATTTACGTGCCGGTCATCAACACTCGCAGTTTTGGCCGATTCTGGCCTGTTTCATGGGCTATTAATCACCGTTTTGGGTCCCTGGAGTGATTTCCACAATTGACGAACCCCAGGGTGCATTTACGTGCCGGTCATCAACACTCGCAGTTTTGGCCGATTCCGGCCTGTATCATTAGCTATTAATCACCGTTTTGGGTCCCTGGAGTGATTTCCACAATTGACGAACCCAAGGGTGCATTTACGTGCCGGTCATCAACACTCGCAGTTTTGGCCGATTCTGGCCTGTTTCATGGGCTATTAATCACCGTTTTGGGTCCCTGGAGTGATTTCCACAAATGACGAACCCAAGGGTGCATTTACGTGCCGGTCATCAACACTCGCAGTTTTGGCCGATTCCGGCCTGTATCATTGGCTATTAATCACCGTTTTGGGTCCCTGGAGTGATTTCCACAATTGACGAACCCAAGGGTGCATTTACATGCCGGTCATCAACACTCGCAGTTTTGGCCGATTCTGGCCTGTTTCATGGGCTATTAATCACCGTTTTGGGTCCCCGGAGTGATTTCCACCATTGAGGAACCTAGAGTGCATTTACGTGCCGGTCATCAACACTCGCAGTTTTGGCAGATTTTGGCCTGTTTCATGGGCTATTAATCACCGTTTTGGGTCCCTGGAGTGATTTCCACAATTGACGAACCCCAGGGTGCAATTACGTGTCGGTCATCAACACTCGCAGTTTTGGCCGATTCTAGCCTGTTTCATGGGCTATTAATCACCGTTTTGGATCCTCGGAGTGATTTCCACCATTGACGAACCCAAGGGTGCATTTACGTGCCTGTCATCAACACTCGCAGTTTTGGAAGATTTTGGCCTGTTTCATGGGCTATTAATCACCGTTTTTGGTCCCTGGAGTGATTTCCACAATTGACGAACCCAAGGGTGCATTTACGTGCCGGTCATCAACACTCGCAGTTTTGGAAGATTTTGGCCTGTTTCATGGGCTATTAATCACCGTTTTGGGTCCCTGGAGTGATTTCCACAATTGACGAACCCAAGGGTGCATTTACGTGCCGGTCATCAACACTCGCAGTTTTGGCCGATTCAAGCCTGTTTCATGGGCTATTAATCACCGTTTTGGGTCCCTGGAGTGATTTCCACAATTGACGAACCCAAGGGTGCATTTACGTGCCGGTCATCAACACTCGCAGTTTTGGCCGATTCTGGCCTGTTTCATGGGCTATTAATCACCGTTTTGGGTCCCCGGAGTGATTTCCACCATTGACGAACCCTAGGGTGCATTTACGTGCCGGTCATCAACACTCGCAGTTTTGGCCGATTCCGGCCTGTATCATTGGCTATTAATCACCGTTTTGGGTCCCTGGAGTGATTTCCACAATTGACGAACCCAAGGGTGCATTTACGTGCCGGTCATCAACACTCGCAGTTTTGGCCCATTCTGGCCTGTTTCGTGGGCTATTAATCACCGTTTTGGGTCCCCGGAGTGATTTCCAAAATTGACGAACCCCAGGGTGCATTTACGTGCCGGTCATCAACACTCGCAGTTTTGGCCGATTCCGGCCTGTATCATTGGCTATTAATCACCGTTTTGGGTCCCTGGAGTGATTTCCACAATTGACGAACCCAAGGGTGCATTTACGTGCCGGTCATCAACACTCGCAGTTTTGGCCGATTCTGGCCTGTTTCATGGGCTATTAATCACCGTTTTGGGTCCCTGGAGTGATTTCCACAATTGACGAACCCAAGGGTGCATTTACGTGCCGGTCATCAACACTCGCAGTTTTGGCCGATTCCGGCCTGTATCATTGGCTATTAATCACCGTTTTGGGTCCCTGGAGTGATTTCCACAATTGACGAACCCAAGGGTGCATTTACGTGCCGGTCATCAACACTCGCAGTTTTGGCCGATTCTGGCCTGTTTCATGGGCTATTAATCACCGTTTTGGGTCCCTGGAGTGATTTCCACAATTGACGAACCCAAGGGTGCATTTACGTGCCGGTCATCAACACTCGCAGTTTTGGCCGATTCTGGCCTGTATCATTGGCTATTAATCACCGTTTTGGGTCCCTGGAGTGATTTCCACAATTGACGAACCCAAGGGTGCATTTACGTGCCGGTCATCAACACTCGCAGTTTTGGCCGATTCTGGCCTGTTTCATGGGCTATTAATCACCGTTTTGGGTCCCCGGAGTGATTTCCACCATTGAGGAACCCAGGGTGCATTTACGTGCCGGTCATCAACACTCGCAGTTTTGGAAGATTTCGGCCTGTTTCATGGGCTATTAATCACCGTTTTGGGTCCCTGGAGTGATTTCCACAATTGACGAACCCAAGGGTGCATTTACGTGCCGGTCATCAACACTCGCAGTTTTGGAAAATTTTGGCCTGTTTCATGGGCTATTAATCACCGTTTTGGGTCCCTGGAGTGATTTCCACAATTGAGGAACCCAAGGGTGCATTTACGTTCCGGTCATCCACACTCGCAGTTTTGGTCGATTCTGGCCTGTTTCATGGGCTATTAATCACCGTTTTGGATCCTCGTAGTGATTTCCACCATTGACGAACCCAAGGGTGCATTTACGTGCCTGTCATCAACACTCGCAGTTTTGGAAGATTTTGGCCTGTTTCATGGGCTATTAATCACCGTTTTGGGTCCCTGGAGTGATTTCCACAATTGACGAACCCAAGGGTGCATTTACGTGCCGGTCATCAACACTCGCAGTTTTGGAAGATTTTGGCCTGTTTCATGGGCTATTAATCACCGTTTTGGGTCCCTGGAGTGATTTCCACAATTGACGAACCCCAGGGTGCATTTACGTGACGGTCATCAACACTCGCAGTTTTGGCCGATTCTAGCCTGTTTCATGGGCTATTAATCACCGTTTTGGATCCTCGGAGTGATTTCCACCATTGACGAACCCAAGGGTGCATTTACGTGCCTGTCATCAACACTCGCAGTTTTGGAAGATTTTGGCCTGTTTCATGGGCTATTAATCACCGTTTTGGGTCCCTGGAGTGATTTCCACAATTGACGAACCCAAGGGTGCATTTACGTGCCGGTCATCAACACTCGCAGTTTTGGAAGATTTTGGCCTGTTTCATGGGCTATTAATCACCGTTTTGGGTCCCTGGAGTGATTTCCACAATTGACGAACCCCAGGGTGCATTTACGTGCCGGTCATCAACACTCGCAGTTTTGGTCGATTCTGGCCTGTTTCATGGGCTATTAATCACCGTTTTGGATCCTCGTAGTGATTTCCACCATTGACGAACCCAAGGGTGCATTTACGTGCCTGTCATCAACACTCGCAGTTTTGGCCGATTCTGGCCTGTTTCATGGGCTATTAATCACCGTTTTGGGTCCCCGGAGTGATTTCCACCATTGAGGAACCCAGGGTGCATTTACGTGCCGGTCATCAACACTCGCAGTTTTGGCAGATTTTGGCCTGTTTCATGGGCTATTAATCACCGTTTTGGGTCCCTGGAGTGATTTCCACAATTGACGAACCCCAGGGTGCAATTACGTGTCGGTCATCAACACTCGCAGTTTTGGCCGATTCTAGCCTGTTTCATGGGCTATTAATCACCGTTTTGGATCCTCGGAGTGATTTCCACCATTGACGAACCCAAGGGTGCATTTACGTGCCTGTCATCAACACTCGCAGTTTTGGAAGATTTTGGCCTGTTTCATGGGCTATTAATCACCGTTTTGGGTCCCTGGAGTGATTTCCACAATTGACGAACCCAAGGGTGCATTTACGTGCCGGTCATCAACACTCGCAGTTTTGGAAGATTTTGGCCTGTTTCATGGGCTATTAATCACCGTTTTGGGTCCCTGGAGTGATTTCCACAATTGACGAACCCCAGGGTGCATTTACGTGACGGTCATCAGTCCTCGCACTTTTGGCCGATTCTGGCCTGTTTCATGGGCTATTAATCACCGTTACATGGGCTATTAATCACCGTTTTGGGTCCCTGGAGTGATTTCCACAATTGACGAACCCAAGGGTGCATTTACGTGCCGGTCATCAACACTCGCAGTTTTGGCAGATTTTGGCCTGTTTCATGGGCTATTAATCACCGTTTTGGGTCCCTGGAGTGATTTCCACAATTGACGAACCCAAGGGTGCATTTACGTGCCGGTCATCAACACTCGCAGTTTTGGAAAATTTTGGCCTGTTTCATGGGCTATTAATCACCGTTTTGGGTCCCTGGAGTGATTTCCACAATTGAGGAACCCAAGGGTGCATTTACGATCCGGTCATCCACACTCGCAGTTTTGGTCGATTCTGGCCTGTTTCATGGGCTATTAATCACCGTTTTGGATCCTCGTAGTGATTTCCACCATTGACGAACCCAAGGGTGCATTTACGTGCCTGTCATCAACACTCGCAGTTTTGGCCGATTCTGGCCTGTTTCATGGGCTATTAATCACCGTTTTGGGTCCCCGGAGTGATTTCCACCATTGAGGAACCCAGGGTGCATTTACGTGCCGGTCATCAACACTCGCAGTTTTGGCAGATTTTGGCCTGTTTCATGGGCTATTAATCACCGTTTTGGGTCCCTGGAGTGATTTCCACAATTGACGAACCCCAGGGTGCAATTACGTGTCGGTCATCAACACTCGCAGTTTTGGCCGATTCTAGCCTGTTTCATGGGCTATTAATCACCGTTTTGGATCCTCGGAGTGATTTCCACCATTGACGAACCCAAGGGTGCATTTACGTGCCTGTCATCAACACTCGCAGTTTTGGAAGATTTTGGCCTGTTTCATGGGCTATTAATCACCGTTTTGGGTCCCTGGAGTGATTTCCACAATTGACGAACCCAAGGGTGCATTTACGTGCCGGTCATCAACACTCGCAGTTTTGGAAGATTTTGGCCTGTTTCATGGGCTATTAATCACCGTTTTGGGTCCCTGGAGTGATTTCCACAATTGACGAACCCAAGGGTGCATTTACGTTCCGGTCATCCACACTCGCAGTTTTGGTCGATTCTGGCCTGTTTCATGGGCTATTAATCACCGTTTTGGATCCTCGTAGTGATTTCCACCATTGACGAACCCAAGGGTGCATTTACGTGCCTGTCATCAACACTCGCAGTTTTGGCCGATTCTGGCCTGTTTCATGGGCTATTAATCACCGTTTTGGGTCCCTGGAGTGATTTCCACAATTGACGAACCCAAGGGTGCATTTACGTGCCGGTCATCAACACTCGCAGTTTTGGCCGATTCTGGCCTGTTTCATGGGCTATTAATCACCGTTTTGGGTCCCTGGAGTGATTTCCACAATTGACGAACCCCAGGGTGCATTTACGTGCCGGTCATCAACACTCGCAGTTTTGGCCGATTCCGGCCTGTATCATTGGCTATTAATCACCGTTTTGGGTCCCTGGAGTGATTTCCACAATTGACGAACCCAAGGGTGCATTTACGTGCCGGTCATCAACACTCGCAGTTTTGGCCGATTCAAGCCTGTTTCATGGGCTATTAATCACCGTTTTGGGTCCCTGGAGTGATTTCCACAATTGACGAACCCAAGGGTGCATTTACGTGCCGGTCATCAACACTCGCAGTTTTGGCCGATTCTGGCCTGTTTCATGGGCTATTAATCACCGTTTTGGGTCCCCGGAGTGATTTCCACCATTGACGAACCCTAGGGTGCATTTACGTGCCGGTCATCAACACTCGCAGTTTTGGCCGATTCTGGCCTGTATCATTGGCTATTAATCACCGTTTTGGGTCCCTGGAGTGATTTCCACAATTGACGAACCCAAGGGTGCATTTACGTGCCGGTCATCAACACTCGCAGTTTTGGCCGATTCTGGCCTGTTTCATGGGCTATTAATCACCGTTTTGGGTCCCTGGAGTGATTTCCACAATTGACGAACCCAAGGGTGCATTTACGTGCCGGTCATCAACACTCGCAGTTTTGGCCGATTCTGGCCTGTTTCATGGGCTATTAATCACCGTTTTGGGTCCCCGGAGTGATTTCCACCATTGACGAACCCTAGGGTGCATTTACGTGCCGGTCATCAACACTCGCAGTTTTGGCCGATTCCGGCCTGTATCATTGGCTATTAATCACCGTTTTGGGTCCCTGGAGTGATTTCCACAATTGACGAACCCAAGGGTGCATTTACGTGCCGGTCATCAACACTCGCAGTTTTGGCCCATTCTGGCCTGTTTCGTGGGCTATTAATCACCGTTTTGGTTCCCCGGAGTGATTTCCAAAATTGACGAACCCCAGGGTGCATTTACGTCCCGGTCATCAACACTCGCAGTTTTGGCCGATTCCGGCCTGTATCATTGGCTATTAATCACCGTTTTGGGTCCCTGGAGTGATTTCCACAATTGACGAACCCAAGGGTGCATTTACGTGCCGGTCATCAACACTCGCAGTTTTGGCCGATTCTGGCCTGTTTCATGGGCTATTAATCACCGTTTTGGGTCCCTGGAGTGATTTCCACCATTGACGAACCCAAGGGTGCATTTACGTGCCGGTCATCAACACTCGCAGTTTTGGCCGATTCCGGCCTGTATCATTGGCTATTAATCACCGTTTTGGGTCCCTGGAGTGATTTCCACAATTGACGAACCCAAGGGTGCATTTACGTGCCGGTCATCAACACTCGCAGTTTTGGCCGATTCTGGCCTGTTTCATGGGCTATTAATCACCGTTTTGGGTCCCTGGAGTGATTTCCACAATTGACGAACCCCAGGGTGCATTTACGTGCCGGTCATCAACACTCGCAGTTTTGGCCGATTCCGGCCTGTATCATTGGCTATTAATCACCGTTTTGGGTCCCTGGAGTGATTTCCACAATTGACGAACCCAAGGGTGCATTTACGTGCCGGTCATCAACACTCGCAGTTTTGGCCGATTCTGGCCTGTTTCATGGGCTATTAATCACCGTTTTGGGTCCCTGGAGTGATTTCCACAAATGACGAACCCAAGGGTGCATTTACGTGCCGGTCATCAACACTCGCAGTTTTGGCCGATTCCGGCCTGTATCATTGGCTATTAATCACCGTTTTGGGTCCCTGGAGTGATTTCCACAATTGACGAACCCAAGGGTGCATTTACATGCCGGTCATCAACACTCGCAGTTTTGGCCGATTCTGGCCTGTTTCATGGGCTATTAATCACCGTTTTGGGTCCCCGGAGTGATTTCCACCATTGAGGAACCTAGAGTGCATTTACGTGCCGGTCATCAACACTCGCAGTTTTGGCAGATTTTGGCCTGTTTCATGGGCTATTAATCACCGTTTTGGGTCCCTGGAGTGATTTCCACAATTGACGAACCCCAGGGTGCAATTACGTGTCGGTCATCAACACTCGCAGTTTTGGCCGATTCTAGCCTATTTCATGGGCTATTAATCACCGTTTTGGATCCTCGGAGTGATTTCCACCATTGACGAACCCAAGGGTGCATTTACGTGCCTGTCATCAACACTCGCAGTTTTGGAAGATTTTGGCCTGTTTCATGGGCTATTAATCACCGTTTTGGGTCCCTGGAGTGATTTCCACAATTGACGAACCCAAGGGTGCATTTACGTGCCGGTCATCCACACTCGCAGTTTTGGTCGATTCTAGCCTGTTTCATGGGCTATTAATCACCGTTTTGGATCCTCGGAGTGATTTCCACCATTGACGAACCCAAGGGTGCATTTACGTGCCTGTCATCAACACTCGCAGTTTTGGAAGATTTTGGCCTGTTTCATGGGCTATTAATCACCGTTTTTGGTCCCTGGAGTGATTTCCACAATTGACGAACCCAAGGGTGCATTTACGTGCCGGTCATCAACACTCGCAGTTTTGGAAGATTTTGGCCTGTTTCATGGGCTATTAATCACCGTTTTGGGTCCCTGGAGTGATTTCCACAATTGACGAACCCAAGGGTGCATTTACGTGCCGGTCATCAACACTCGCAGTTTTGGCCGATTCAAGCCTGTTTCATGGGCTATTAATCACCGTTTTGGGTCCCTGGAGTGATTTCCACAATTGACGAACCCAAGGGTGCATTTACGTGCCGGTCATCAACACTCACAGTTTTGGCCGATTCTGGCCTGTTTCATGGGCTATTAATCACCGTTTTGGGTCCCCGGAGTGATTTCCACCATTGACGAACCCTAGGGTGCATTTACGTGCCGGTCATCAACACTCGCAGTTTTGGCCGATTCCGGCCTGTATCATTGGCTATTAATCACCGTTTTGGGTCCCTGGAGTGATTTCCACAATTGACGAACCCAAGGGTGCATTTACGTGCCGGTCATCAACACTCGCAGTTTTGGCCCATTCTGGCCTGTTTCGTGGGCTATTAATCACCGTTTTGGGTCCCCGGAGTGATTTCCAAAATTGACGAACCCCAGGGTGCATTTACGTGCCGGTCATCAACACTCGCAGTTTTGGCCGATTCCGGCCTGTATCATTGGCTATTAATCACCGTTTTGGGTCCCTGGAGTGATTTCCACAATTGACGAACCCAAGGGTGCATTTACGTGCCGGTCATCAACACTCGCAGTTTTGGCCGATTCTGGCCTGTTTCATGGGCTATTAATCACCGTTTTGGGTCCCTGGAGTGATTTCCACAATTGACGAACCCAAGGGTGCATTTACGTGCCGGTCATCAACACTCGCAGTTTTGGCCGATTCCGGCCTGTATCATTGGCTATTAATCACCGTTTTGGGTCCCTGGAGTGATTTCCACAATTGACGAACCCAAGGGTGCATTTACGTGCCGGTCATCAACACTCGCAGTTTTGGCCGATTCTGGCCTGTTTCATGGGCTATTAATCACCGTTTTGGGTCCCTGGAGTGATTTCCACAATTGACGAACCCAAGGGTGCATTTACGTGCCGGTCATCAACACTCGCAGTTTTGGCCGATTCTGGCCTGTATCATTGGCTATTAATCACCGTTTTGGGTCCCTGGAGTGATTTCCACAATTGACGAACCCAAGGGTGCATTTACGTGCCGGTCATCAACACTCGCAGTTTTGGCCGATTCTGGCCTGTTTCATGGGCTATTAATCACCGTTTTGGGTCCCCGGAGTGATTTCCACCATTGAGGAACCCAGGGTGCATTTACGTGCCGGTCATCAACACTCGCAGTTTTGGAAGATTTCGGCCTGTTTCATGGGCTATTAATCACCGTTTTGGGTCCCTGGAGTGATTTCCACAATTGACGAACCCAAGGGTGCATTTACGTGCCGGTCATCAACACTCGCAGTTTTGGAAAATTTTGGCCTGTTTCATGGGCTATTAATCACCGTTTTGGGTCCCTGGAGTGATTTCCACAATTGAGGAACCCAAGGGTGCATTTACGTTCCGGTCATCCACACTCGCAGTTTTGGTCGATTCTGGCCTGTTTCATGGGCTATTAATCACCGTTTTGGATCCTCGTAGTGATTTCCACCATTGACGAACCCAAGGGTGCATTTACGTGCCTGTCATCAACACTCGCAGTTTTGGCCGATTCTGGCCTGTTTCATGGGCTATTAATCACCGTTTTGGGTCCCCGGAGTGATTTCCACCATTGAGGAACCCAGGGTGCATTTACGTGCCGGTCATCAACACTCGCAGTTTTGGCAGATTTTGGCCTGTTTCATGGGCTATTAATCACCGTTTTGGGTCCCTGGAGTGATTTCCACAATTGACGAACCCCAGGGTGCAATTACGTGTCGGTCATCAACACTCGCAGTTTTGGCCGATTCTAGCCTGTTTCATGGGCTATTAATCACCGTTTTGGATCCTCGGAGTGATTTCCACCATTGACGAACCCAAGGGTGCATTTACGTGCCTGTCATCAACACTCGCAGTTTTGGAAGATTTTGGCCTGTTTCATGGGCTATTAATCACCGTTTTGGGTCCCTGGAGTGATTTCCACAATTGACGAACCCAAGGGTGCATTTACGTGCCGGTCATCAACACTCGCAGTTTTGGAAGATTTTGGCCTGTTTCATGGGCTATTAATCACCGTTTTGGGTCCCTGGAGTGATTTCCACAATTGACGAACCCAAGGGTGCATTTACGTTCCGGTCATCCACACTCGCAGTTTTGGTCGATTCTGGCCTGTTTCATGGGCTATTAATCACCGTTTTGGATCCTCGTAGTGATTTCCACCATTGACGAACCCAAGGGTGCATTTACGTGCCTGTCATCAACACTCGCAGTTTTGGCCGATTCTGGCCTGTTTCATGGGCTATTAATCACCGTTTTGGGTCCCTGGAGTGATTTCCACAATTGACGAACCCAAGGGTGCATTTACGTGCCGGTCATCAACACTCGCAGTTTTGGCCGATTCTGGCCTGTTTCATGGGCTATTAATCACCGTTTTGGGTCCCTGGAGTGATTTCCACAATTGACGAACCCCAGGGTGCATTTACGTGCCGGTCATCAACACTCGCAGTTTTGGCCGATTCCGGCCTGTATCATTGGCTATTAATCACCGTTTTGGGTCCCTGGAGTGATTTCCACAATTGACGAACCCAAGGGTGCATTTACGTGCCGGTCATCAACACTCGCAGTTTTGGCCGATTCAAGCCTGTTTCATGGGCTATTAATCACCGTTTTGGGTCCCTGGAGTGATTTCCACAATTGACGAACCCAAGGGTGCATTTACGTGCCGGTCATCAACACTCGCAGTTTTGGTCGATTCTGGCCTGTTTCATGGGCTATTAATCACCGTTTTGGGTCCCCGGAGTGATTTCCACCATTGACGAACCCTAGGGTGCATTTACGTGCCGGTCATCAACACTCGCAGTTTTGGAAAATTTTGGCCTGTTTCATGGGCTATTAATCACCGTTTTGGGTCCCTGGAGTGATTTCCACAATTGACGAACCCAAGGGTGCATTTACGTGCCGGTCATCAACACTCGCAGTTTTGGCCGATTCTGGCCTGTTTCATGGGCTATTAATCACCGTTTTGGGTCCCCGGAGTGATTTCCACCATTGACGAACCCTAGGGTGCATTTACGTGCCGGTCATCAACACTCGCAGTTTTGGCCGATTCTGGCCTGTATCATTGGCTATTAATCACCGTTTTGGGTCCCTGGAGTGATTTCCACAATTGACGAACCCAAGGGTGCATTTACGTGCCGGTCATCAACACTCGCAGTTTTGGCCGATTCTGGCCTGTTTCATGGGCTATTAATCACCGTTTTGGGTCCCTGGAGTGATTTCCACAATTGACGAACCCAAGGGTGCATTTACGTGCCGGTCATCAACACTCGCAGTTTTGGCCCATTCTGGCCTGTTTCATGGGCTATTAATCACCGTTTTGGGTCCCTGGAGTGATTTCCACAATTGACGAACCCAAGGGTGCATTTACGTGCCGGTCATCAACACTCGCAGTTTTGGCCGATTCTGGCCTGTTTCATGGGCTATTAATCACCGTTTTGGGTCCCCGGAGTGATTTCCACCATTGACGAACCCTAGGGTGCATTTACGTGCCGGTCATCAACACTCGCAGTTTTGGCCGATTCTGGCCTGTTTCATGGGCTATTAATCACCGTTTTGGGTCCCCGGAGTGATTTCCACCATTGACGAACCCTAGGGTGCATTTACGTGCCGGTCATCAACACTCGCAGTTTTGGCCGATTCCGGCCTGTATCATTGGCTATTAATCACCGTTTTGGGTCCCTGGAGTGATTTCCACAATTGACGAACCCAAGGGTGCATTTACGTGCCGGTCATCAACACTCGCAGTTTTGGCCCATTCTGGCCTGTTTCGTGGGCTATTAATCACCGTTTTGGTTCCCCGGAGTGATTTCCAAAATTGACGAACCCCAGGGTGCATTTACGTCCCGGTCATCAACACTCGCAGTTTTGGCCGATTCCGGCCTGTATCATTGGCTATTAATCACCGTTTTGGGTCCCTGGAGTGATTTCCACAATTGACGAACCCAAGGGTGCATTTACGTGCCGGTCATCAACACTCGCAGTTTTGGCCGATTCTGGCCTGTTTCATGGGCTATTAATCACCGTTTTGGGTCCCTGGAGTGATTTCCACCATTGACGAACCCAAGGGTGCATTTACGTGCCGGTCATCAACACTCGCAGTTTTGGCCGATTCCGGCCTGTATCATTGGCTATTAATCACCGTTTTGGGTCCCTGGAGTGATTTCCACAATTGACGAACCCAAGGGTGCATTTACGTGCCGGTCATCAACACTCGCAGTTTTGGCCGATTCTGGCCTGTTTCATGGGCTATTAATCACCGTTTTGGGTCCCTGGAGTGATTTCCACAATTGACGAACCCCAGGGTGCATTTACGTGCCGGTCATCAACACTCGCAGTTTTGGCCGATTCCGGCCTGTATCATTGGCTATTAATCACCGTTTTGGGTCCCTGGAGTGATTTCCACAATTGACGAACCCAAGGGTGCATTTACGTGCCGGTCATCAACACTCGCAGTTTTGGCCCATTCTGGCCTGTTTCGTGGGCTATTAATCACCGTTTTGGGTCCCCGGAGTGATTTCCAAAATTGACGAACCCCAGGGTGCATTTACGTGCCGGTCATCAACACTCGCAGTTTTGGCCGATTCCGGCCTGTATCATTGGCTATTAATCACCGTTTTGGGTCCCTGGAGTGATTTCCACAATTGACGAACCCAAGGGTGCATTTACGTGCCGGTCATCAACACTCGCAGTTTTGGCCGATTCTGGCCTGTTTCATGGGCTATTAATCACCGTTTTGGGTCCCTGGAGTGATTTCCACAATTGACGAACCCAAGGGTGCATTTACGTGCCGGTCATCAACACTCGCAGTTTTGGCCGATTCCGGCCTGTATCATTGGCTATTAATCACCGTTTTGGGTCCCTGGAGTGATTTCCACAATTGACGAACCCAAGGGTGCATTTACGTGCCGGTCATCAACACTCGCAGTTTTGGCCGATTCCGGCCTGTATCATTGGCTATTAATCACCGTTTTGGGTCCCTGGAGTGATTTCCACAATTGACGAACCCAAGGGTGCATTTACGTGCCGGTCATCAACACTCGCAGTTTTGGCCGATTCTGGCCTGTTTCATGGGCTATTAATCACCGTTTTGGGTCCCTGGAGTGATTTCCACAATTGACGAACCCCAGGGTGCATTTACGTGCCGGTCATCAACACTCGCAGTTTTGGCCGATTCCGGCCTGTATCATTGGCTATTAATCACCGTTTTGGGTCCCTGGAGTGATTTCCACAAATGACGAACCCAAGGGTGCATTTACGTGCCGGTCATCAACACTCGCAGTTTTGGCCGATTCTGGCCTGTTTCATGGGCTATTAATCACCGTTTTGGGTCCCTGGAGTGATTTCCACAATTGACGAACCCAAGGGTGCATTTACGTGCCGGTCATCAACACTCGCAGTTTTGGCCGATTCTGGCCTGTTTCATGGGCTATTAATCACCGTTTTGGGTCCCCGGAGTGATTTCCACCATTGACGAACCCTAGGGTGCATTTACGTGCCGGTCATCAACACTCGCAGTTTTGGCCGATTCTGGCCTGTATCATTGGCTATTAATCACCGTTTTGGGTCCCTGGAGTGATTTCCACAATTGACGAACCCAAGGGTGCATTTACGTGCCGGTCATCAACACTCGCAGTTTTGGCCGATTCTGGCCTGTTTCATGGGCTATTAATCACCGTTTTGGGTCCCTGGAGTGATTTCCACAATTGACGAACCCAAGGGTGCATTTACGTGCCGGTCATCAACACTCGCAGTTTTGGCCGATTCTGGCCTGTTTCATGGGCTATTAATCACCGTTTTGGGTCCCCGGAGTGATTTCCACCATTGACGAACCCTAGGGTGCATTTACGTGCCGGTCATCAACACTCGCAGTTTTGGCCGATTCCGGCCTGTATCATTGGCTATTAATCACCGTTTTGGGTCCCTGGAGTGATTTCCACAATTGACGAACCCAAGGGTGCATTTACGTGCCGGTCATCAACACTCGCAGTTTTGGCCCATTCTGGCCTGTTTCGTGGGCTATTAATCACCGTTTTGGTTCCCCGGAGTGATTTCCAAAATTGACGAACCCCAGGGTGCATTTACGTCCCGGTCATCAACACTCGCAGTTTTGGCCGATTCCGGCCTGTATCATTGGCTATTAATCACCGTTTTGGGTCCCTGGAGTGATTTCCACAATTGACGAACCCAAGGGTGCATTTACGTGCCGGTCATCAACACTCGCAGTTTTGGCCGATTCTGGCCTGTTTCATGGGCTATTAATCACCGTTTTGGGTCCCTGGAGTGATTTCCACCATTGACGAACCCAAGGGTGCATTTACGTGCCGTTCATCAACACTCGCAGTTTTGGCCGATTCCGGCCTGTATCATTGGCTATTAATCACCGTTTTGGGTCCCTGGAGTGATTTCCACAATTGACGAACCCAAGGGTGCATTTACGTGCCGGTCATCAACACTCGCAGTTTTGGCCGATTCTGGCCTGTTTCATGGGCTATTAATCACCGTTTTGGGTCCCTGGAGTGATTTCCACAATTGACGAACCCCAGGGTGCATTTACGTGCCGGTCATCAACACTCGCAGTTTTGGCCGATTCCGGCCTGTATCATTGGCTATTAATCACCGTTTTGGGTCCCTGGAGTGATTTCCACAAATGACGAACCCAAGGGTGCATTTACGTGCCGGTCATCAACACTCGCAGTTTTGGCCGATTCCGGCCTGTATCATTGGCTATTAATCACCGTTTTGGGTCCCTGGAGTGATTTCCACAATTGACGAACCCAAGGGTGCATTTACGTGCCGGTCATCAACACTCGCAGTTTTGGCCGATTCTGGCCTGTTTCATGGGCTATTAATCACCGTTTTGGGTCCCTGGAGTGATTTCCACAATTGACGAACCCCAGGGTGCATTTACGTGCCGGTCATCAACACTCGCAGTTTTGGCCGATTCCGGCCTGTATCATTGGCTATTAATCACCGTTTTGGGTCCCTGGAGTGATTTCCACAATTGACGAACCCAAGGGTGCATTTACGTGCCGGTCATCAACACTCGCAGTTTTGGCCCATTCTGGCCTGTTTCGTGGGCTATTAATCACCGTTTTGGGTCCCCGGAGTGATTTCCAAAATTGACGAACCCCAGGGTGCATTTACGTGCCGGTCATCAACACTCGCAGTTTTGGCCGATTCCGGCCTGTATCATTGGCTATTAATCACCGTTTTGGGTCCCTGGAGTGATTTCCACAATTGACGAACCCAAGGGTGCATTTACGTGCCGGTCATCAACACTCGCAGTTTTGGCCGATTCTGGCCTGTTTCATGGGCTATTAATCACCGTTTTGGGTCCCTGGAGTGATTTCCACAATTGACGAACCCAAGGGTGCATTTACGTGCCGGTCATCAACACTCGCAGTTTTGGCCGATTCCGGCCTGTATCATTGGCTATTAATCACCGTTTTGGGTCCCTGGAGTGATTTCCACAATTGACGAACCCAAGGGTGCATTTACGTGCCGGTCATCAACACTCGCAGTTTTGGCCGATTCCGGCCTGTATCATTGGCTATTAATCACCGTTTTGGGTCCCTGGAGTGATTTCCACAATTGACGAACCCAAGGGTGCATTTACGTGCCGGTCATCAACACTCGCAGTTTTGGCCGATTCTGGCCTGTTTCATGGGCTATTAATCACCGTTTTGGGTCCCTGGAGTGATTTCCACAATTGACGAACCCCAGGGTGCATTTACGTGCCGGTCATCAACACTCGCAGTTTTGGCCGATTCCGGCCTGTATCATTGGCTATTAATCACCGTTTTGGGTCCCTGGAGTGATTTCCACAAATGACGAACCCAAGGGTGCATTTACGTGCCGGTCATCAACACTCGCAGTTTTGGCCGATTCTGGCCTGTTTCATGGGCTATTAATCACCGTTTTGGGTCCCTGGAGTGATTTCCACAATTGACGAACCCAAGGGTGCATTTACGTGCCGGTCATCAACACTCGCAGTTTTGGCCGATTCTGGCCTGTTTCATGGGCTATTAATCACCGTTTTGGGTCCCCGGAGTGATTTCCACCATTGACGAACCCTAGGGTGCATTTACGTGCCGGTCATCAACACTCGCAGTTTTGGCCGATTCTGGCCTGTATCATTGGCTATTAATCACCGTTTTGGGTCCCTGGAGTGATTTCCACAATTGACGAACCCAAGGGTGCATTTACGTGCCGGTCATCAACACTCGCAGTTTTGGCCGATTCTGGCCTGTTTCATGGGCTATTAATCACCGTTTTGGGTCCCTGGAGTGATTTCCACAATTGACGAACCCAAGGGTGCATTTACGTGCCGGTCATCAACACTCGCAGTTTTGGCCGATTCTGGCCTGTTTCATGGGCTATTAATCACCGTTTTGGGTCCCCGGAGTGATTTCCACCATTGACGAACCCTAGGGTGCATTTACGTGCCGGTCATCAACACTCGCAGTTTTGGCCGATTCCGGCCTGTATCATTGGCTATTAATCACCGTTTTGGGTCCCTGGAGTGATTTCCACAATTGACGAACCCAAGGGTGCATTTACGTGCCGGTCATCAACACTCGCAGTTTTGGCCCATTCTGGCCTGTTTCGTGGGCTATTAATCACCGTTTTGGTTCCCCGGAGTGATTTCCAAAATTGACGAACCCCAGGGTGCATTTACGTCCCGGTCATCAACACTCGCAGTTTTGGCCGATTCCGGCCTGTATCATTGGCTATTAATCACCGTTTTGGGTCCCTGGAGTGATTTCCACAATTGACGAACCCAAGGGTGCATTTACGTGCCGGTCATCAACACTCGCAGTTTTGGCCGATTCTGGCCTGTTTCATGGGCTATTAATCACCGTTTTGGGTCCCTGGAGTGATTTCCACCATTGACGAACCCAAGGGTGCATTTACGTGCCGTTCATCAACACTCGCAGTTTTGGCCGATTCCGGCCTGTATCATTGGCTATTAATCACCGTTTTGGGTCCCTGGAGTGATTTCCACAATTGACGAACCCAAGGGTGCATTTACGTGCCGGTCATCAACACTCGCAGTTTTGGCCGATTCTGGCCTGTTTCATGGGCTATTAATCACCGTTTTGGGTCCCTGGAGTGATTTCCACAATTGACGAACCCCAGGGTGCATTTACGTGCCGGTCATCAACACTCGCAGTTTTGGCCGATTCCGGCCTGTATCATTGGCTATTAATCACCGTTTTGGGTCCCTGGAGTGATTTCCACAAATGACGAACCCAAGGGTGCATTTACGTGCCGGTCATCAACACTCGCAGTTTTGGCCGATTCCGGCCTGTATCATTGGCTATTAATCACCGTTTTGGGTCCCTGGAGTGATTTCCACAATTGACGAACCCAAGGGTGCATTTACATGCCGGTCATCAACACTCGCAGTTTTGGCCGATTCTGGCCTGTTTCATGGGCTATTAATCACCGTTTTGGGTCCCCGGAGTGATTTCCACCATTGAGGAACCTAGGGTGCATTTACGTGCCGGTCATCAACACTCGCAGTTTTGGCAGATTTTGGCCTGTTTCATGGGCTATTAATCACCGTTTTGGGTCCCTGGAGTGATTTCCACAATTGACGAACCCAAGGGTGCATTTACGTGCCGGTCATCAACACTCGCAGTTTTGGTCGATTCTGGCCTGTTTCATGGGCTATTAATCACCGTTTTGGGTCCCCGGAGTGATTTCCACCATTGACGAACCCTAGGGTGCATTTACGTGCCGGTCATCAACACTCGCAGTTTTGGAAAATTTTGGCCTGTTTCATGGGCTATTAATCACCGTTTTGGGTCCCTGGAGTGATTTCCACAATTGACGAACCCAAGGGTGCATTTACGTGCCGGTCATCAACACTCGCAGTTTTGGCCGATTCTGGCCTGTTTCATGGGCTATTAATCACCGTTTTGGGTCCCCGGAGTGATTTCCACCATTGACGAACCCTAGGGTGCATTTACGTGCCGGTCATCAACACTCGCAGTTTTGGCCGATTCCGGCCTGTATCATTGGCTATTAATCACCGTTTTGGGTCCCTGGAGTGATTTCCACAATTGACGAACCCAAGGGTGCATTTACGTGCCGGTCATCAACACTCGCAGTTTTGGCCGATTCTGGCCTGTTTCATGGGCTATTAATCACCGTTTTGGGTCCCTGGAGTGATTTCCACCATTGACGAACCCAAGGGTGCATTTACGTGCCGGTCATCAACACTCGCAGTTTTGGCCGATTCCGGCCTGTATCATTGGCTATTAATCACCGTTTCTGATCCTCGTAGTGATTTCCACCATTGACGAACCCAAGGGTGCATTTACGTGCCTGTCATCAACACTCGCAGTTTTGGCCGATTCTGGCCTGTTTCATGGGCTATTAATCACCGTTTTGGGTCCCTGGAGTGATTTCCACAATTGACGAACCCAAGGGTGCATTTACGTGCCGGTCATCAACACTCGCAGTTTTGGCCGATTCAAGCCTGTTTCATGGGCTATTAATCACCGTTTTGGGTCCCTGGAGTGATTTCCACAATTGAGGAACCCAAGGGTGCATTTACGTTCCGGTCATCCACACTCGCAGTTTTGGTCGATTCTGGCCTGTTTCATGGGCTATTAATCACCGTTTTGGATCCTCGTAGTGATTTCCACCATTGACGAACCCTAGGGTGCATTTACGTGCCGGTCATCAACACTCGCAGTTTTGGAAAATTTTGGCCTGTTTCATGGGCTATTAATCACCGTTTTGGGTCCCTGGAGTGATTTCCACAATTGACGAACCCAAGGGTGCATTTACGTGCCGGTCATCAACACTCGCAGTTTTGGCCGATTCTGGCCTGTTTCATGGGCTATTAATCACCGTTTTGGGTCCCCGGAGTGATTTCCACCATTGACGAACCCTAGGGTGCATTTACGTGCCGGTCATCAACACTCGCAGTTTTGGCCGATTCTGGCCTGTATCATTGGCTATTAATCACCGTTTTGGGTCCCTGGAGTGATTTCCACAATTGACGAACCCAAGGGTGCATTTACGTGCCGGTCATCAACACTCGCAGTTTTGGCCGATTCTGGCCTGTTTCATGGGCTATTAATCACCGTTTTGGGTCCCTGGAGTGATTTCCACAATTGACGAACCCAAGGGTGCATTTACGTGCCGGTCATCAACACTCGCAGTTTTGGCCGATTCTGGCCTGTTTCATGGGCTATTAATCACCGTTTTGGGTCCCTGGAGTGATTTCCACAATTGACGAACCCCAGGGTGCATTTACGTGCCGGTCATCAACACTCGCAGTTTTGGCCGATTCCGGCCTGTATCATTGGCTATTAATCACCGTTTTGGGTCCCTGGAGTGATTTCCACAATTGACGAACCCAAGGGTGCATTTACGTGCCGGTCATCAACACTCGCAGTTTTGGCCGATTCAAGCCTGTTTCATGGGCTATTAATCACCGTTTTGGGTCCCTGGAGTGATTTCCACAATTGAGGAACCCAAGGGTGCATTTACGTTCCGGTCATCCACACTCGCAGTTTTGGTCGATTCTGGCCTGTTTCATGGGCTATTAATCACCGTTTTGGATCCTCGTAGTGATTTCCACCATTGACGAACCCTAGGGTGCATTTACGTGCCGGTCATCAACACTCGCAGTTTTGGAAAATTTTGGCCTGTTTCATGGGCTATTAATCACCGTTTTGGGTCCCTGGAGTGATTTCCACAATTGACGAACCCAAGGGTGCATTTACGTGCCGGTCATCAACACTCGCAGTTTTGGCCGATTCTGGCCTGTTTCATGGGCTATTAATCACCGTTTTGGGTCCCCGGAGTGATTTCCACCATTGACGAACCCTAGGGTGCATTTACGTGCCGGTCATCAACACTCGCAGTTTTGGCCGATTCTGGCCTGTATCATTGGCTATTAATCACCGTTTTGGGTCCCTGGAGTGATTTCCACAATTGACGAACCCAAGGGTGCATTTACGTGCCGGTCATCAACACTCGCAGTTTTGGCCGATTCTGGCCTGTTTCATGGGCTATTAATCACCGTTTTGGGTCCCTGGAGTGATTTCCACAATTGACGAACCCAAGGGTGCATTTACGTGCCGGTCATCAACACTCGCAGTTTTGGCCGATTCTGGCCTGTTTCATGGGCTATTAATCACCGTTTTGGGTCCCCGGAGTGATTTCCACCATTGACGAACCCTAGGGTGCATTTACGTGCCGGTCATCAACACTCGCAGTTTTGGCCGATTCCGGCCTGTATCATTGGCTATTAATCACCGTTTTGGGTCCCTGGAGTGATTTCCACAATTGACGAACCCAAGGGTGCATTTACGTGCCGGTCATCAACACTCGCAGTTTTGGCCCATTCTGGCCTGTTTCGTGGGCTATTAATCACCGTTTTGGTTCCCCGGAGTGATTTCCAAAATTGACGAACCCCAGGGTGCATTTACGTCCCGGTCATCAACACTCGCAGTTTTGGCCGATTCTGGCCTGTATCATTGGCTATTAATCACCGTTTTGGGTCCCTGGAGTGATTTCCACAATTGACGAACCCAAGGGTGCATTTACGTGCCGGTCATCAACACTCGCAGTTTTGGCCGATTCTGGCCTGTTTCATGGGCTATTAATCACCGTTTTGGGTCCCTGGAGTGATTTCCACCATTGACGAACCCAAGGGTGCATTTACGTGCCGGTCATCAACACTCGCAGTTTTGGCCGATTCCGGCCTGTATCATTGGCTATTAATCACCGTTTTGGGTCCCTGGAGTGATTTCCACAATTGACGAACCCAAGGGTGCATTTACGTGCCGGTCATCAACACTCGCAGTTTTGGCCGATTCTGGCCTGTATCATTGGCTATTAATCACCGTTTTGGGTCCCTGGAGTGATTTCCACAATTGACGAACCCAAGGGTGCATTTACGTGCCGGTCATCAACACTCGCAGTTTTGGCCGATTCTGGCCTGTTTCATGGGCTATTAATCACCGTTTTGGATCCTCGTAGTGATTTCCACCATTGACGAACCCAAGGGTGCATTTACGTGCCTGTCATCAACACTCGCAGTTTTGGCCGATTCCGGCCTGTATCATTGGCTATTAATCACCGTTTTGGGTCCCTGGAGTGATTTCCACAATTGACGAACCCAAGGGTGCATTTACGTGCCGGTCATCAACACTCGCAGTTTTGGCCGATTCTGGCCTGTTTCATGGGCTATTAATCACCGTTTTGGGTCCCTGGAGTGATTTCCACCATTGACGAACCCAAGGGTGCATTTACGTGCCGGTCATCAACACTCGCAGTTTTGGCCGATTCCGGCCTGTATCATTGGCTATTAATCACCGTTTTGGGTCCCTGGAGTGATTTCCACAATTGACGAACCCAAGGGTGCATTTACGTGCCGGTCATCAACACTCGCAGTTTTGGCCGATTCTGGCCTGTATCATTGGCTATTAATCACCGTTTTGGGTCCCTGGAGTGATTTCCACAATTGACGAACCCAAGGGTGCATTTACGTGCCGGTCATCAACACTCGCAGTTTTGGCCGATTCTGGCCTGTTTCATGGGCTATTAATCACCGTTTTGGGTCCCCGGTGTGATTTCCACCATTGAGGAACCCAGGGTGCATTTACGTGCCGGTCATCAACACTCGCAGTTTTGGAAGATTTCGGCCTGTTTCATGGGCTATTAATCACCGTTTTGGGTCCCTGGAGTGATTTCCACAATTGACGAACCCAAGGGTGCATTTACGTGCCGGTCATCAACACTCGCAGTTTTGGAAAATTTTGGCCTGTTTCATGGGCTATTAATCACCGTTTTGGGTCCCTGGAGTGATTTCCACAATTGAGGAACCCAAGGGTGCATTTACGTTCCGGTCATCCACACTCGCAGTTTTGGTCGATTCTGGCCTGTTTCATGGGCTATTAATCACCGTTTTGGATCCTCGTAGTGATTTCCACCATTGACGAACCCAAGGGTGCATTTACGTGCCTGTCATCAACACTCGCAGTTTTGGCCGATTCTGGCCTGTTTCATGGGCTATTAATCACCGTTTTGGGTCCCCGGAGTGATTTCCACCAATGAGGAACCCAGGGTGCATTTACGTGCCGGTCATCAACACTCGCAGTTTTGGCAGATTTTGGCCTGTTTCATGGGCTATTAATCACCGTTTTGGGTCCCTGGAGTGATTTCCACAATTGACGAACCCCAGGGTGCAATTACGTGTCGGTCATCAACACTCGCAGTTTTGGCCGATTCTAGCCTGTTTCATGGGCTATTAATCACCGTTTTGGATCCTCGGAGTGATTTCCACCATTGACGAACCCAAGGGTGCATTTACGTGCCTGTCATCAACACTCGCAGTTTTGGAAGATTTTGGCCTGTTTCATGGGCTATTAATCATCGTTTTGGGTCCCTGGAGTGATTTCCACAATTGACGAACCCAAGGGTGCATTTACGTGCCGGTCATCAACACTCGCAGTTTTGGAAGATTTTGGCCTGTTTCATGGGCTATTAATCACCGTTTTGGGTCCCTGGAGTGATTTCCACAATTGACGAACCCAAGGGTGCATTTACGTTCCGGTCATCCACACTCGCAGTTTTGGTCGATTCTGGCCTGTTTCATGGGCTATTAATCACCGTTTTGGATCCTCGTAGTGATTTCCACCATTGACGAACCCAAGGGTGCATTTACGTGCCTGTCATCAACACTCGCAGTTTTGGCCGATTCTGGCCTGTTTCATGGGCTATTAATCACCGTTTTGGGTCCCTGGAGTGATTTCCACAATTGACGAACCCAAGGGTGCATTTACGTGCCGGTCATCAACACTCGCAGTTTTGGCCGATTCTGGCCTGTTTCATGGGCTATTAATCACCGTTTTGGGTCCCTGGAGTGATTTCCACAATTGACGAACCCCAGGGTGCATTTACGTGCCGGTCATCAACACTCGCAGTTTTGGCCGATTCCGGCCTGTATCATTGGCTATTAATCACCGTTTTGGGTCCCTGGAGTGATTTCCACAATTGACGAACCCAAGGGTGCATTTACGTGCCGGTCATCAACACTCGCAGTTTTGGCCGATTCAAGCCTGTTTCATGGGCTATTAATCACCGTTTTGGGTCCCTGGAGTGATTTCCACAATTGACGAACCCAAGGGTGCATTTACGTGCCGGTCATCAACACTCGCAGTTTTGGTCGATTCTGGCCTGTTTCATGGGCTATTAATCACCGTTTTGGGTCCCCGGAGTGATTTCCACCATTGACGAACCCTAGGGTGCATTTACGTGCCGGTCATCAACACTCGCAGTTTTGGAAAATTTTGGCCTGTTTCATGGGCTATTAATCACCGTTTTGGGTCCCTGGAGTGATTTCCACAATTGACGAACCCAAGGGTGCATTTACGTGCCGGTCATCAACACTCGCAGTTTTGGCCGATTCTGGCCTGTTTCATGGGCTATTAATCACCGTTTTGGGTCCCCGGAGTGATTTCCACCATTGACGAACCCTAGGGTGCATTTACGTGCCGGTCATCAACACTCGCAGTTTTGGCCGATTCTGGCCTGTATCATTGGCTATTAATCACCGTTTTGGGTCCCTGGAGTGATTTCCACAATTGACGAACCCAAGGGTGCATTTACGTGCCGGTCATCAACACTCGCAGTTTTGGCCGATTCTGGCCTGTTTCATGGGCTATTAATCACCGTTTTGGGTCCCTGGAGTGATTTCCACAATTGACGAACCCAAGGGTGCATTTACGTGCCGGTCATCAACACTCGCAGTTTTGGCCGATTCTGGCCTGTTTCATGGGCTATTAATCACCGTTTTGGGTCCCCGGAGTGATTTCCACCATTGACGAACCCTAGGGTGCATTTACGTGCCGGTCATCAACACTCGCAGTTTTGGCCGATTCCGGCCTGTATCATTGGCTATTAATCACCGTTTTGGGTCCCTGGAGTGATTTCCACAATTGACGAACCCAAGGGTGCATTTACGTGCCGGTCATCAACACTCGCAGTTTTGGCCGATTCTGGCCTGTTTCGTGGGCTATTAATCACCGTTTTGGTTCCCCGGAGTGATTTCCAAAATTGACGAACCCCAGGGTGCATTTACGTCCCGGTCATCAACACTCGCAGTTTTGGCCGATTCCGGCCTGTATCATTGGCTATTAATCACCGTTTTGGGTCCCTGGAGTGATTTCCACAATTGACGAACCCAAGGGTGCATTTACGTGCCGGTCATCAACACTCGCAGTTTTGGCCGATTCTGGCCTGTTTCATGGGCTATTAATCACCGTTTTGGGTCCCTGGAGTGATTTCCACAATTGACGAACCCAAGGGTGCATTTACGTGCCGGTCATCAACACTCGCAGTTTTGGCCGATTCTGGCCTGTTTCATGGGCTATTAATCACCGTTTTGGGTCCCCGGAGTGATTTCCACCATTGACGAACCCTAGGGTGCATTTACGTGCCGGTCATCAACACTCGCAGTTTTGGCCGATTCCGGCCTGTATCATTGGCTATTAATCACCGTTTTGGGTCCCTGGAGTGATTTCCACAATTGACGAACCCAAGGGTGCATTTACGTGCCGGTCATCAACACTCGCAGTTTTGGCCCATTCTGGCCTGTTTCGTGGGCTATTAATCACCGTTTTGGTTCCCCGGAGTGATTTCCAAAATTGACGAACCCCAGGGTGCATTTACGTCCCGGTCATCAACACTCGCAGTTTTGGCCGATTCTGGCCTGTATCATTGGCTATTAATCACCGTTTTGGGTCCCTGGAGTGATTTCCACAATTGACGAACCCAAGGGTGCATTTACGTGCCGGTCATCAACACTCGCAGTTTTGGCCGATTCTGGCCTGTTTCATGGGCTATTAATCACCGTTTTGGGTCCCTGGAGTGATTTCCACCATTGACGAACCCAAGGGTGCATTTACGTGCCGGTCATCAACACTCGCAGTTTTGGCCGATTCCGGCCTGTATCATTGGCTATTAATCACCGTTTTGGGTCCCTGGAGTGATTTCCACAATTGACGAACCCAAGGGTGCATTTACGTGCCGGTCATCCACACTCGCAGTTTTGGTCGATTCTGGCCTGTTTCATGGGCTATTAATCACCGTTTTGGATCCTCGTAGTGATTTCCACCATTGACGAACCCAAGGGTGCATTTACGTGCCTGTCATCAACACTCGCAGTTTTGGCCGATTCTGGCCTGTTTCATGGGCTATTAATCACCGTTTTGGGTCCCCGGAGTGATTTCCACCAATGAGGAACCCAGGGTGCATTTACGTGCCGGTCATCAACACTCGCAGTTTTGGCAGATTTTGGCCTGTTTCATGGGCTATTAATCACCGTTTTGGGTCCCTGGAGTGATTTCCACAATTGACGAACCCCAGGGTGCAATTACGTGTCGGTCATCAACACTCGCAGTTTTGGCCGATTCTAGCCTGTTTCATGGGCTATTAATCACCGTTTTGGATCCTCGGAGTGATTTCCACCATTGACGAACCCAAGGGTGCATTTACGTGCCTGTCATCAACACTCGCAGTTTTGGAAGATTTTGGCCTGTTTCATGGGCTATTAATCATCGTTTTGGGTCCCTGGAGTGATTTCCACAATTGACGAACCCAAGGGTGCATTTACGTGCCGGTCATCAACACTCGCAGTTTTGGAAGATTTTGGCCTGTTTCATGGGCTATTAATCACCGTTTTGGGTCCCTGGAGTGATTTCCACAATTGACGAACCCAAGGGTGCATTTACGTTCCGGTCATCCACACTCGCAGTTTTGGTCGATTCTGGCCTGTTTCATGGGCTATTAATCACCGTTTTGGATCCTCGTAGTGATTTCCACCATTGACGAACCCAAGGGTGCATTTACGTGCCTGTCATCAACACTCGCAGTTTTGGCCGATTCTGGCCTGTTTCATGGGCTATTAATCACCGTTTTGGGTCCCTGGAGTGATTTCCACAATTGACGAACCCAAGGGTGCATTTACGTGCCGGTCATCAACACTCGCAGTTTTGGCCGATTCTGGCCTGTTTCATGGGCTATTAATCACCGTTTTGGGTCCCTGGAGTGATTTCCACAATTGACGAACCCCAGGGTGCATTTACGTGCCGGTCATCAACACTCGCAGTTTTGGCCGATTCCGGCCTGTATCATTGGCTATTAATCACCGTTTTGGGTCCCTGGAGTGATTTCCACAATTGACGAACCCAAGGGTGCATTTACGTGCCGGTCATCAACACTCGCAGTTTTGGCCGATTCAAGCCTGTTTCATGGGCTATTAATCACCGTTTTGGGTCCCTGGAGTGATTTCCACAATTGACGAACCCAAGGGTGCATTTACGTGCCGGTCATCAACACTCGCAGTTTTGGTCGATTCTGGCCTGTTTCATGGGCTATTAATCACCGTTTTGGGTCCCCGGAGTGATTTCCACCATTGACGAACCCTAGGGTGCATTTACGTGCCGGTCATCAACACTCGCAGTTTTGGAAAATTTTGGCCTGTTTCATGGGCTATTAATCACCGTTTTGGGTCCCTGGAGTGATTTCCACAATTGACGAACCCAAGGGTGCATTTACGTGCCGGTCATCAACACTCGCAGTTTTGGCCGATTCTGGCCTGTTTCATGGGCTATTAATCACCGTTTTGGGTCCCCGGAGTGATTTCCACCATTGACGAACCCTAGGGTGCATTTACGTGCCGGTCATCAACACTCGCAGTTTTGGCCGATTCTGGCCTGTATCATTGGCTATTAATCACCGTTTTGGGTCCCTGGAGTGATTTCCACAATTGACGAACCCAAGGGTGCATTTACGTGCCGGTCATCAACACTCGCAGTTTTGGCCGATTCTGGCCTGTTTCATGGGCTATTAATCACCGTTTTGGGTCCCTGGAGTGATTTCCACAATTGACGAACCCAAGGGTGCATTTACGTGCCGGTCATCAACACTCGCAGTTTTGGCCGATTCTGGCCTGTTTCATGGGCTATTAATCACCGTTTTGGGTCCCCGGAGTGATTTCCACCATTGACGAACCCTAGGGTGCATTTACGTGCCGGTCATCAACACTCGCAGTTTTGGCCGATTCCGGCCTGTATCATTGGCTATTAATCACCGTTTTGGGTCCCTGGAGTGATTTCCACAATTGACGAACCCAAGGGTGCATTTACGTCCCGGTCATCAACACTCGCAGTTTTGGCCGATTCCGGCCTGTATCATTGGCTATTAATCACCGTTTTGGGTCCCTGGAGTGATTTCCACAATTGACGAACCCAAGGGTGCATTTACGTGCCGGTCATCAACACTCGCAGTTTTGGCCGATTCTGGCCTGTTTCATGGGCTATTAATCACCGTTTTGGGTCCCTGGAGTGATTTCCACCATTGACGAACCCAAGGGTGCATTTACGTGCCGGTCATCAACACTCGCAGTTTTGGCCGATTCCGGCCTGTATCATTGGCTATTAATCACCGTTTTGGGTCCCTGGAGTGATTTCCACAATTGACGAACCCAAGGGTGCATTTACGTGCCGGTCATCAACACTCGCAGTTTTGGCCGATTCTGGCCTGTTTCATGGGCTATTAATCACCGTTTTGGGTCCCTGGAGTGATTTCCACAATTGACGAACCCTAGGGTGCATTTACGTGCCGGTCATCAACACTCGCAGTTTTGGCCGATTCCGGCCTGTATCATTGGCTATTAATCACCGTTTTGGGTCCCTGGAGTGATTTCCACAATTGACGAACCCAAGGGTGCATTTACGTGCCGGTCATCAACACTCGCAGTTTTGGCCGATTCTGGCCTGTTTCATGGGCTATTAATCACCGTTTTGGGTCCCTGGAGTGATTTCCACAAATGACGAACCCAAGGGTGCATTTACGTGCCGGTCATCAACACTCGCAGTTTTGGCCGATTCCGGCCTGTATCATTGGCTATTAATCACCGTTTTGGGTCCCTGGAGTGATTTCCACAATTGACGAACCCAAGGGTGCATTTACATGCCGGTCATCAACACTCGCAGTTTTGGCCGATTCTGGCCTGTTTCATGGGCTATTAATCACCGTTTTAAGTCCCCGGAGTGATTTCCACCATTGAGGAACCTAGGGTGCATTTACGTGCCGGTCATCAACACTCGCAGTTTTGGCCGATTCTGGCCTGTTTCATGGGCTATTAATCACCGTTTTAAGTCCCCGGAGTGATTTCCACCATTGAGGAACCTAGGGTGCATTTACGTGCCGGTCATCAACACTCGCAGTTTTGGCCGATTCTAGCCTGTTTCATGGGCTATTAATCACCGTTTTGGATCCTCGGAGTGATTTCCACCATTGACGAACCCAAGGGTGCATTTACGTGTCGGTCATCAACACTCGCAGTTTTGGCCGATTTTGGCCTGTTTCATGGGCTATTAATCACCGTTTTGGATCCTCGGAGTGATTTCCACCATTGACGAACCCAAGGGTGCATTTACGTGCCTGTCATCAACACTCGCAGTTTTGGAAGATTTTGGCCTGTTTCATGGGCTATTAATCACCGTTTTTGGTCCCTGGAGTGATTTCCACAATTGACGAACCCAAGGGTGCATTTACGTGCCGGTCATCAACACTCGCAGTTTTGGAAGATTTTGGCCTGTTTCATGGGCTATTAATCACCGTTTTGGGTCCCTGGAGTGATTTCCACAATTGACGAACCCAAGGGTGCATTTACGTGCCGGTCATCAACACTCGCAGTTTTGGCCGATTCAAGCCTGTTTCATGGGCTATTAATCACCGTTTTGGGTCCCTGGAGTGATTTCCACAATTGATGAACCCAAGGGTGCATTTACGTGCCGGTCATCAACACTCGCAGTTTTGGCCGATTCTGGCCTGTTTCATGGGCTATTAATCACCGTTTTGGGTCCCCGGAGTGATTTCCACCATTGACGAACCCTAGGGTGCATTTACGTGCCGGTCATCAACACTCGCAGTTTTGGCCGATTCCGGCCTGTATCATTGGCTATTAATCACCGTTTTGGGTCCCTGGAGTGATTTCCACAATTGACGAACCCAAGGGTGCATTTACGTGCCGGTCATCAACACTCGCAGTTTTGGCCCATTCTGGCCTGTTTCGTGGGCTATTAATCACCGTTTTGGGTCCCCGGAGTGATTTCCAAAATTGACGAACCCCAGGGTGCATTTACGTGCCGGTCATCAACACTCGCAGTTTTGGCCGATTCCGGCCTGTATCATTGGCTATTAATCACCGTTTTGGGTCCCTGGAGTGATTTCCACAATTGACGAACCCAAGGGTGCATTTACGTGCCGGTCATCAACACTCGCAGTTTTGGCCGATTCTGGCCTGTATCATTGGCTATTAATCACCGTTTTGGGTCCCTGGAGTGATTTCCACAATTGACGAACCCAAGGGTGCATTTACGTGCCGGTCATCAACACTCGCAGTTTTGGCCGATTCCGGCCTGTATCATTGGCTATTAATCACCGTTTTGGGTCCCTGGAGTGATTTCCACAATTGACGAACCCAAGGGTGCATTTACGTGCCGGTCATCAACACTCGCAGTTTTGGCCGATTCTGGCCTGTATCATTGGCTATTAATCACCGTTTTGGGTCCCTGGAGTGATTTCCACAATTGACGAACCCAAGGGTGCATTTACGTGCCGGTCATCAACACTCGCAGTTTTGGCCGATTCTGGCCTGTTTCATGGGCTATTAATCACCGTTTTGGGTCCCCGGAGTGATTTCCACCATTGAGGAACCCAGGGTGCATTTACGTGCCGGTCATCAACACTCGCAGTTTTGGAAGATTTCGGCCTGTTTCATGGGCTATTAATCACCGTTTTGGGTCCCTGGAGTGATTTCCACAATTGACGAACCCAAGGGTGCATTTACGTGCCGGTCATCAACACTCGCAGTTTTGGAAAATTTTGGCCTGTTTCATGGGCTATTAATCACCGTTTTGGGTCCCTGGAGTGATTTCCACAATTGAGGAACCCAAGGGTGCATTTACGTTCCGGTCATCCACACTCGCAGTTTTGGTCGATTCTGGCCTGTTTCATGGGCTATTAATCACCGTTTTGGATCCTCGTAGTGATTTCCACCATTGACGAACCCAAGGGTGCATTTACGTGCCTGTCATCAACACTCGCAGTTTTGGCCGATTCTGGCCTGTTTCATGGGCTATTAATCACCGTTTTGGGTCCCTGGAGTGATTTCCACAATTGACGAACCCCAGGGTGCAATTACGTGTCGGTCATCAACACTCGCAGTTTTGGCCGATTCTAGCCTGTTTCATGGGCTATTAATCACCGTTTTGGATCCTCGGAGTGATTTCCACCATTGACGAACCCAAGGGTGCATTTACGTACCTGTCATCAACACTCGCAGTTTTGGAAGATTTTGGCCTGTTTCATGGGCTATTAATCACCGTTTTGGGTCCCTGGAGTGATTTCCACAATTGACGAACCCAAGGGTGCATTTACGTGCCGGTCATCAACACTCGCAGTTTTGGAAGATTTTGGCCTGTTTCATGGGCTATTAATCACCGTTTTGGGTCCCTGGAGTGATTTCCACAATTGACGAACCCAAGGGTGCATTTACGTTCCGGTCATCCACACTCGCAGTTTTGGTCGATTCTGGCCTGTTTCATGGGCTATTAATCACCGTTTTGGATCCTCGTAGTGATTTCCACCATTGACGAACCCAAGGGTGCATTTACGTGCCTGTCATCAACACTCGCAGTTTTGGCCGATTCTGGCCTGTTTCATGGGCTATTAATCACCGTTTTGGGTCCCTGGAGTGATTTCCACAATTGACGAACCCAAGGGTGCATTTACGTGCCGGTCATCAACACTCGCAGTTTTGGCCGATTCTGGCCTGTTTCATGGGCTATTAATCACCGTTTTGGGTCCCTGGAGTGATTTCCACAATTGACGAACCCCAGGGTGCATTTACGTGCCGGTCATCAACACTCACAGTTTTGGCCGATTCCGGCCTGTATCATTGGCTATTAATCACCGTTTTGGGTCCCTGGAGTGATTTCCACAATTGACGAACCCAAGGGTGCATTTACGTGCCGGTCATCAACACTCGCAGTTTTGGCCGATTCAAGCCTGTTTCATGGGCTATTAATCACCGTTTTGGGTCCCTGGAGTGATTTCCACAATTGACGAACCCAAGGGTGCATTTACGTGCCGGTCATCAACACTCGCAGTTTTGGTCGATTCTGGCCTGTTTCATGGGCTATTAATCACCGTTTTGGGTCCCCGGAGTGATTTCCACCATTGACGAACCCTAGGGTGCATTTACGTGCCGGTCATCAACACTCGCAGTTTTGGAAAATTTTGGCCTGTTTCATGGGCTATTAATCACCGTTTTGGGTCCCTGGAGTGATTTCCACAATTGACGAACCCAAGGGTGCCTTTACGTGCCGGTCATCAACACTCGCAGTTTTGGAAGATTTTGGCCTGTTTCATGGGCTATTAATCACCGTTTTGGGTCCCTGGAGTGATTTCCACAATTGACGAACCCAAGGGTGCATTTCCGTGCCGGTCATCAACACTCGCAGTTTTGGAAAATTTTGGCCTGTTTCATGGGCTATTAATCACCGTTTTGGGTCCCTGGAGTGATTTCCACAATTGAGGAACCCAAGGGTGCATTTACGTTCCGGTCATCCACACTCGCAGTTTTGGTCGATTCTGGCCTGTTTCATGGGCTATTAATCACCGTTTTGGATCCTCGTAGTGATTTCCACCATTGACGAACCCAAGGGTGCATTTACGTGCCTGTCATCAACACTCGCAGTTTTGGCCGATTCTGGCCTGTTTCATGGGCTATTAATCACCGTTTTGGGTCCCCGGAGTGATTTCCACCATTGAGGAACCCAGGGTGCATTTACGTGCCGGTCATCAACACTCGCAGTTTTGGCAGATTTTGGCCTGTTTCATGGGCTATTAATCACCGTTTTGGGTCCCTGGAGTGATTTCCACAATTGACGAACCCCAGGGTGCAATTACGTGTCGGTCATCAACACTCGCAGTTTTGGCCGATTCTAGCCTGTTTCATGGGCTATTAATCACCGTTTTGGATCCTCGGAGTGATTTCCACCATTGACGAACCCAAGGGTGCATTTACGTGCCTGTCATCAACACTCGCAGTTTTGGAAGATTTTGGCCTGTTTCATGGGCTATTAATCACCGTTTTGGGTCCCTGGAGTGATTTCCACAATTGACGAACCCAAGGGTGCATTTACGTGCCGGTCATCAACACTCGCAGTTTTGGAAGATTTTGGCCTGTTTCATGGGCTATTAATCACCGTTTTGGGTCCCTGGAGTGATTTCCACAATTGACGAACCCAAGGGTGCATTTACGTGCCGGTCATCAACACTCGCAGTTTTGGCCGATTCTGGCCTGTTTCATGGGCTATTAATCACCGTTTTGGGTCCCCGGAGTGATTTCCACCATTGAGGAACCCTAGGGTGCATTTACGTGCCGGTCATCAACACTCGCAGTTTTGGAAGATTTTGGCCTGTTTCATGGGCTATTAATCACCGTTTTGGGTCCCTGGAGTGATTTCCACAATTGACGAACCCAAGGGTGCATTTACGTGCCGGTCATCAACACTCGCAGTTTTGGCCGATTCCGGCCTGTTTCATGGGCTATTAATCACCGTTTTGGGTCCCTGGAGTGATTTCCACAATTGACGAACCCAAGGGTGCATTTACGTGCCGGTCATCAACACTCGCAGTTTTGGCCGATTCTGGCCTGTTTCATGGGCTATTAATCACCGTTTTGGGTCCCTGGAGTGATTTCCACAATTGACGAACCCAAGGGTGCATTTACGTGCCGGTCATCAACACTCGCAGTTTTGGCCGATTCCGGCCTGTATCATTGGCTATTAATCACCGTTTTGGGTCCCTGGAGTGATTTCCACAATTGACGAACCCAAGGGTGCATTTACGTGCCGGTCATCAACACTCGCAGTTTTGGAAAATTTTGGCCTGTTTCATGGGCTATTAATCACCGTTTTGGGTCCCTGGAGTGATTTCCACAATTGAGGAACCCAAGGGTGCATTTACGTTCCGGTCATCCACACTCGCAGTTTTGGTCGATTCTGGCCTGTTTCATGGGCTATTAATCACCGTTTTGGATCCTCGTAGTGATTTCCACCATTGACGAACCCAAGGGTGCATTTACGTGCCTGTCATCAACACTCGCAGTTTTGGCCGATTCCGGCCTGTATCATTGGCTATTAATCACCGTTTTGGGTCCCTGGAGTGATTTCCACAATTGACGAACCCAAGGGTGCATTTACGTGCCGGTCATCAACACTCGCAGTTTTGGCCGATTCTGGCCTGTTTCATGGGCTATTAATCACCGTTTTGGGTCCCTGGAGTGATTTCCACAATTGACGAACCCAAGGGTGCATTTACGTGCCGGTCATCAACACTCGCAGTTTTGGCCGATTCTGGCCTGTATCATTGGCTATTAATCACCGTTTTGGGTCCCTGGAGTGATTTCCACAATTGACGAACCCAAGGGTGCATTTACGTGCCGGTCATCAACACTCGCAGTTTTGGCCGATTCTGGCCTGTTTCATGGGCTATTAATCACCGTTTTGGGTCCCCGGAGTGATTTCCACCATTGAGGAACCCAGGGTGCATTTACGTGCCGGTCATCAACACTCGCAGTTTTGGAAGATTTTGGCCTGTTTCATGGGCTATTAATCACCGTTTTGTGTCCCTGGAGTGATTTCCACAATTGACGAACCCAAGGGTGCATTTACGTGCCGGTCATCAACACTCGCAGTTTTGGAAAATTTTGGCCTGTTTCATGGGCTATTAATCACCGTTTTGGGTCCCTGGAGTGATTTCCACAATTGAGGAACCCAAGGGTGCATTTACGTTCCGGTCATCCACACTCGCAGTTTTGGTCGATTCTGGCCTGTTTCATGGGCTATTAATCACCGTTTTGGATCCTCGTAGTGATTTCCACCATTGACGAACCCAAGGGTGCATTTACGTGCCTGTCATCAACACTCGCAGTTTTGGCCGATTCTGGCCTGTTTCATGGGCTATTAATCACCGTTTTGGGTCCCCGGAGTGATTTCCACCATTGAGGAACCCAGGGTGCATTTACGTGCCGGTCATCAACACTCGCAGTTTTGGCAGATTTTGGCCTGTTTCATGGGCTATTAATCACCGTTTTGGGTCCCTGGAGTGATTTCCACAATTGACGAACCCCAGGGTGCAATTACGTGTCGGTCATCAACACTCGCAGTTTTGGCCGATTCTAGCCTGTTTCATGGGCTATTAATCACCGTTTTGGATCCTCGGAGTGATTTCCACCATTGACGAACCCAAGGGTGCATTTACGTGCCTGTCATCAACACTCGCAGTTTTGGAAGATTTTGGCCTGTTTCATGGGCTATTAATCACCGTTTTGGGTCCCTGGAGTGATTTCCACAATTGACGAACCCAAGGGTGCATTTACGTGCCGGTCATCAACACTCGCAGTTTTGGAAGATTTTGGCCTGTTTCATGGGCTATTAATCACCGTTTTGGGTCCCTGGAGTGATTTCCACAATTGACGAACCCAAGGGTGCATTTACGTTCCGGTCATCCACACTCGCAGTTTTGGTCGATTCTGGCCTGTTTCATGGGCTATTAATCACCGTTTTGGATCCTCGTAGTGATTTCCACCATTGACGAACCCAAGGGTGCATTTACGTGCCTGTCATCAACACTCGCAGTTTTGGCCGATTCTGGCCTGTTTCATGGGCTATTAATCACCGTTTTGGGTCCCTGGAGTGATTTCCACAATTGACGAACCCAAGGGTGCATTTACGTGCCGGTCATCAACACTCGCAGTTTTGGCCGATTCTGGCCTGTTTCATGGGCTATTAATCACCGTTTTGGGTCCCTGGAGTGATTTCCACAATTGACGAACCCCAGGGTGCATTTACGTGCCGGTCATCAACACTCGCAGTTTTGGCCGATTCCGGCCTGTATCATTGGCTATTAATCACCGTTTTGGGTCCCTGGAGTGATTTCCACAATTGACGAACCCAAGGGTGCATTTACGTGCCGGTCATCAACACTCGCAGTTTTGGCCGATTCAAGCCTGTTTCATGGGCTATTAATCACCGTTTTGGGTCCCTGGAGTGATTTCCACAATTGACGAACCCAAGGGTGCATTTACGTGCCGGTCATCAACACTCGCAGTTTTGGCCGATTCTGGCCTGTTTCATGGGCTATTAATCACCGTTTTGGGTCCCCGGAGTGATTTCCACCATTGACGAACCCTAGGGTGCATTTACGTGCCGGTCATCAACACTCGCAGTTTTGGCCGATTCTGGCCTGTATCATTGGCTATTAATCACCGTTTTGGGTCCCTGGAGTGATTTCCACAATTGACGAACCCAAGGGTGCATTTACGTGCCGGTCATCAACACTCGCAGTTTTGGCCGATTCTGGCCTGTTTCATGGGCTATTAATCACCGTTTTGGGTCCCTGGAGTGATTTCCACAATTGACGAACCCAAGGGTGCATTTACGTGCCGGTCATCAACACTCGCAGTTTTGGCCGATTCTGGCCTGTTTCATGGGCTATTAATCACCGTTTTGGGTCCCCGGAGTGATTTCCACCATTGACGAACCCTAGGGTGCATTTACGTGCCGGTCATCAACACTCGCAGTTTTGGCCGATTCCGGCCTGTATCATGGGCTATTAATCACCGTTTTGGGTCCCTGGAGTGATTTCCACAATTGACGAACCCCAGGGTGCATTTACGTGCCGGTCATCAACACTCGCAGTTTTGGCCGATTCCGGCCTGTATCATTGGCTATTAATCACCGTTTTGGGTCCCTGGAGTGATTTCCACAATTGACGAACCCAAGGGTGCATTTACGTGCCGGTCATCAACACTCGCAGTTTTGGCCGATTCAAGCCTGTTTCATGGGCTATTAATCACCGTTTTGGGTCCCTGGAGTGATTTCCACAATTGACGAACGCAAGGGTGCATTTACGTGCCGGTCATCAACACTCGCAGTTTTGGCCGATTCTGGCCTGTTTCATGGGCTATTAATCACCGTTTTGGGTCCCCGGAGTGATTTCCACCATTGACGAACCCTAGGGTGCATTTACGTGCCGGTCATCAACACTCGCAGTTTTGGCCGATTCTGGCCTGTATCATTGGCTATTAATCACCGTTTTGGGTCCCTGGAGTGATTTCCACAATTGACGAACCCAAGGGTGCATTTACGTGCCGGTCATCAACACTCGCAGTTTTGGCCGATTCTGGCCTGTTTCATGGGCTATTAATCACCGTTTTGGGTCCCTGGAGTGATTTCCACAATTGACGAACCCAAGGGTGCATTTACGTGCCGGTCATCAACACTCGCAGTTTTGGCCGATTCTGGCCTGTTTCATGGGCTATTAATCACCGTTTTGGGTCCCCGGAGTGATTTCCACCATTGACGAACCCTAGGGTGCATTTACGTGCCGGTCATCAACACTCGCAGTTTTGGCCGATTCCGGCCTGTATCATTGGCTATTAATCACCGTTTTGGGTCCCTGGAGTGATTTCCACAATTGACGAACCCAAGGGTGCATTTACGTGCCGGTCATCAACACTCGCAGTTTTGGCCGATTCTGGCCTGTTTCGTCGGCTATTAATCACCGTTTTGGGTCCCCGGAGTGATTTCCAAAATTGACGAACCCCAGGGTGCATTTACGTCCCGGTCATCAACACTCGCAGTTTTGGCCGATTCCGGCCTGTATCATTGGCTATTAATCACCGTTTTGGGTCCCTGGAGTGATTTCCACAATTGACGAACCCAAGGGTGCATTTACGTGCCGGTCATCAACACTCGCAGTTTTGGCCGATTCTGGCCTGTTTCATGGGCTATTAATCACCGTTTTGGGTCCCTGGAGTGATTTCCACCATTGACGAACCCAAGGGTGCATTTACGTGCCGGTCATCAACACTCGCAGTTTTGGCCGATTCTGGCCTGTTTCATGGGCTATTAATCACCGTTTTGGATCCTCGTAGTGATTTCCACAATTGACGAACCCAAGGGTGCATTTACGTGCCGGTCATCAACACTCGCAGTTTTGGTCGATTCTGGCCTGTTTCATGGGCTATTAATCACCGTTTTGGGTCCCCGGAGTGATTTCCACCATTGACGAACCCTAGGGTGCATTTACGTGCCGGTCATCAACACTCGCAGTTTTGGAAAATTTTGGCCTGTTTCATGGGCTATTAATCACCGTTTTGGGTCCCTGGAGTGATTTCCACAATTGACGAACCCAAGGGTGCCTTTACGTGCCGGTCATCAACACTCGCAGTTTTGGAAGATTTTGGCCTGTTTCATGGGCTATTAATCACCGTTTTGGGTCCCTGGAGTGATTTCCACAATTGACGAACCCAAGGGTGCATTTACGTGCCGGTCATCAACACTCGCAGTTTTGGCCGATTCTGGCCTGTTTCATGGGCTATTAATCACCGTTTTGGGTCCCCGGAGTGATTTCCACCATTGAGGAACCCAGGGTGCATTTACGTGCCGGTCATCAACACTCGCAGTTTTGGAAGATTTTGGCCTGTTTCATGGGCTATTAATCACCGTTTTGGGTCCCTGGAGTGATTTCCACAATTGACGAACCCAAGGGTGCATTTACGTGCCGGTCATCAACACTCGCAGTTTTGGCCGATTCTGGCCTGTTTCATGGGCTATTAATCACCGTTTTGGGTCCCCGGAGTGATTTCCACCATTGACGAACCCTAGGGTGCATTTACGTGCCGGTCATCAACACTCGCAGTTTTGGCCGATTCTGGCCTGTATCATTGGCTATTAATCACCGTTTTGGGTCCCTGGAGTGATTTCCACAATTGACGAACCCAAGGGTGCATTTACGTGCCGGTCATCAACACTCGCAGTTTTGGCCGATTCTGGCCTGTTTCATGGGCTATTAATCACCGTTTTGGGTCCCTGGAGTGATTTCCACAATTGACGAACCCCAGGGTGCATTTACGTGCCGGTCATCAACACTCGCAGTTTTGGCCGATTCTGGCCTGTTTCATGGGCTATTAATCACCGTTTTGGGTCCCCGGAGTGATTTCCACCATTGACGAACCCTAGGGTGCATTTACGTGCCGGTCATCAACACTCGCAGTTTTGGCCGATTCTGGCCTGTATCATTGGCTATTAATCACCGTTTTGGGTCCCTGGAGTGATTTCCACAATTGACGAACCCAAGGGTGCATTTACGTGCCGGTCATCAACACTCGCAGTTTTGGCCGATTCAAGCCTGTTTCATGGGCTATTAATCACCGTTTTGGGTCCCTGGAGTGATTTCCACAATTGACGATCCCCAGGGTGCATTTACGTGCCGGTCATCAACACTCGCAGTTTTGGCCGATTCAAGCCTGTTTCATGGGCTATTAATCACCGTTTTGGGTCCCTGGAGTGATTTCCACAATTGACGAACCCAAGGGTGCATTTACGTGCCGGTCATCAACACTCGCAGTTTTGGCCGATTCCGGCCTGTATCATTGGCTATTAATCACCGTTTTGGGTCCCTGGAGTGATTTCCACAATTGACGAACCCAAGGGTGCATTTACGTTCCGGTCATCCACACTCGCAGTTTTGGTCGATTCTGGCCTGTTTCATGGGCTATTAATCACCGTTTTGGATCCTCGTAGTGATTTCCACCATTGACGAACCCAAGGGTGCATTTACGTGCCTGTCATCAACACTCGCAGTTTTGGCCGATTCTGGCCTGTTTCATGGGCTATTAATCACCGTTTTGGGTCCCTGGAGTGATTTCCACAATTGACGAACCCAAGGGTGCATTTACGTGCCGGTCATCAACACTCGCAGTTTTGGCCGATTCTGGCCTGTTTCATGGGCTATTAATCACCGTTTTGGGTCCCTGGAGTGATTTCCACAATTGACGAACCCCAGGGTGCATTTACGTGCCGGTCATCAACACTCGCAGTTTTGGCCGATTCCGGCCTGTATCATTGGCTATTAATCACCGTTTTGGGTCCCTGGAGTGATTTCCACAATTGACGAACCCAAGGGTGCATTTACGTGCCGGTCATCAACACTCGCAGTTTTGGCCGATTCTGGCCTGTTTCGTGGGCTATTAATCACCGTTTTGGGTCCCCGGAGTGATTTCCAAAATTGACGAACCCCAGGGTGCATTTACGTCCCGGTCATCAACACTCGCAGTTTTGGCCGATTCCGGCCTGTATCATTGGCTATTAATCACCGTTTTGGGTCCCTGGAGTGATTTCCACAATTGACGAACCCAAGGGTGCATTTACGTGCCGGTCATCAACACTCGCAGTTTTGGCCGATTCTGGCCTGTTTCATGGGCTATTAATCACCGTTTTGGGTCCCTGGAGTGATTTCCACCATTGACGAACCCAAGGGTGCATTTACGTGCCGGTCATCAACACTCGCAGTTTTGGCCGATTCTGGCCTGTTTCATGGGCTATTAATCACCGTTTTGGATCCTCGTAGTGATTTCCACAATTGACGAACCCAAGGGTGCATTTACGTGCCGGTCATCAACACTCGCAGTTTTGGTCGATTCTGGCCTGTTTCATGGGCTATTAATCACCGTTTTGGGTCCCCGGAGTGATTTCCACCATTGACGAACCCTAGGGTGCATTTACGTGCCGGTCATCAACACTCGCAGTTTTGGAAAATTTTGGCCTGTTTCATGGGCTATTAATCACCGTTTTGGGTCCCTGGAGTGATTTCCACAATTGACGAACCCAAGGGTGCCTTTACGTGCCGGTCATCAACACTCGCAGTTTTGGAAGATTTTGGCCTGTTTCATGGGCTATTAATCACCGTTTTGGGTCCCTGGAGTGATTTCCACAATTGACGAACCCAAGGGTGCATTTACGTGCCGGTCATCAACACTCGCAGTTTTGGCCGATTCTGGCCTGTTTCATGGGCTATTAATCACCGTTTTGGGTCCCCGGAGTGATTTCCACCATTGAGGAACCCAGGGTGCATTTACGTGCCGGTCATCAACACTCGCAGTTTTGGAAGATTTTGGCCTGTTTCATGGGCTATTAATCACCGTTTTGGGTCCCTGGAGTGATTTCCACAATTGACGAACCCAAGGGTGCATTTACGTGCCGGTCATCAACACTCGCAGTTTTGGCCGATTCTGGCCTGTTTCATGGGCTATTAATCACCGTTTTGGGTCCCCGGAGTGATTTCCACCATTGACGAACCCTAGGGTGCATTTACGTGCCGGTCATCAACACTCGCAGTTTTGGCCGATTCTGGCCTGTATCATTGGCTATTAATCACCGTTTTGGGTCCCTGGAGTGATTTCCACAATTGACGAACCCAAGGGTGCATTTACGTGCCGGTCATCAACACTCGCAGTTTTGGCCGATTCTGGCCTGTTTCATGGGCTATTAATCACCGTTTTGGGTCCCTGGAGTGATTTCCACAATTGACGAACCCCAGGGTGCATTTACGTGCCGGTCATCAACACTCGCAGTTTTGGCCGATTCTGGCCTGTTTCATGGGCTATTAATCACCGTTTTGGGTCCCCGGAGTGATTTCCACCATTGACGAACCCTAGGGTGCATTTACGTGCCGGTCATCAACACTCGCAGTTTTGGCCGATTCTGGCCTGTATCATTGGCTATTAATCACCGTTTTGGGTCCCTGGAGTGATTTCCACAATTGACGAACCCAAGGGTGCATTTACGTGCCGGTCATCAACACTCGCAGTTTTGGCCGATTCAAGCCTGTTTCATGGGCTATTAATCACCGTTTTGGGTCCCTGGAGTGATTTCCACAATTGACGATCCCCAGGGTGCATTTACGTGCCGGTCATCAACACTCGCAGTTTTGGCCGATTCAAGCCTGTTTCATGGGCTATTAATCACCGTTTTGGGTCCCTGGAGTGATTTCCACAATTGACGAACCCAAGGGTGCATTTACGTGCCGGTCATCAACACTCGCAGTTTTGGCCGATTCCGGCCTGTATCATTGGCTATTAATCACCGTTTTGGGTCCCTGGAGTGATTTCCACAATTGACGAACCCAAGGGTGCATTTACGTTCCGGTCATCCACACTCGCAGTTTTGGTCGATTCTGGCCTGTTTCATGGGCTATTAATCACCGTTTTGGATCCTCGTAGTGATTTCCACCATTGACGAACCCAAGGGTGCATTTACGTGCCTGTCATCAACACTCGCAGTTTTGGCCGATTCTGGCCTGTTTCATGGGCTATTAATCACCGTTTTGGGTCCCTGGAGTGATTTCCACAATTGACGAACCCAAGGGTGCATTTACGTGCCGGTCATCAACACTCGCAGTTTTGGCCGATTCTGGCCTGTTTCATGGGCTATTAATCACCGTTTTGGGTCCCTGGAGTGATTTCCACAATTGACGAACCCCAGGGTGCATTTACGTGCCGGTCATCAACACTCGCAGTTTTGGCCGATTCCGGCCTGTATCATTGGCTATTAATCACCGTTTTGGGTCCCTGGAGTGATTTCCACAATTGACGAACCCAAGGGTGCATTTACGTGCCGGTCATCAACACTCGCAGTTTTGGCCGATTCAAGCCTGTTTCATGGGCTATTAATCACCGTTTTGGGTCCCTGGAGTGATTTCCACAATTGACGAACCCAAGGGTGCATTTACGTGCCGGTCATCAACACTCGCAGTTTTGGCCGATTCTGGCCTGTTTCATGGGCTATTAATCACCGTTTTGGGTCCCCGGAGTGATTTCCACCATTGACGAACCCTAGGGTGCATTTACGTGCCGGTCATCAACACTCGCAGTTTTGGCCGATTCTGGCCTGTATCATTGGCTATTAATCACCGTTTTGGGTCCCTGGAGTGATTTCCACAATTGACGAACCCAAGGGTGCATTTACGTGCCGGTCATCAACACTCGCAGTTTTGGCCGATTCTGGCCTGTTTCATGGGCTATTAATCACCGTTTTGGGTCCCTGGAGTGATTTCCACAATTGACGAACCCAAGGGTGCATTTACGTGCCGGTCATCAACACTCGCAGTTTTGGCCGATTCTGGCCTGTTTCATGGGCTATTAATCACCGTTTTGGGTCCCCGGAGTGATTTCCACCATTGACGAACCCTAGGGTGCATTTACGTGCCGGTCATCAACACTCGCAGTTTTGGCCGATTCCGGCCTGTATCATTGGCTATTAATCACCGTTTTGGGTCCCTGGAGTGATTTCCACAATTGACGAACCCAAGGGTGCATTTACGTGCCGGTCATCAACACTCGCAGTTTTGGCCGATTCTGGCCTGTTTCGTGGGCTATTAATCACCGTTTTGGGTCCCCGGAGTGATTTCCAAAATTGACGAACCCCAGGGTGCATTTACGTCCCGGTCATCAACACTCGCAGTTTTGGCCGATTCCGGCCTGTATCATTGGCTATTAATCACCGTTTTGGGTCCCTGGAGTGATTTCCACAATTGACGAACCCAAGGGTGCATTTACGTGCCGGTCATCAACACTCGCAGTTTTGGCCGATTCTGGCCTGTTTCATGGGCTATTAATCACCGTTTTGGGTCCCTGGAGTGATTTCCACCATTGACGAACCCAAGGGTGCATTTACGTGCCGGTCATCAACACTCGCAGTTTTGGCCGATTCTGGCCTGTTTCATGGGCTATTAATCACCGTTTTGGATCCTCGTAGTGATTTCCACAATTGACGAACCCAAGGGTGCATTTACGTGCCGGTCATCAACACTCGCAGTTTTGGTCGATTCTGGCCTGTTTCATGGGCTATTAATCACCGTTTTGGGTCCCCGGAGTGATTTCCACCATTGACGAACCCTAGGGTGCATTTACGTGCCGGTCATCAACACTCGCAGTTTTGGAAAATTTTGGCCTGTTTCATGGGCTATTAATCACCGTTTTGGGTCCCTGGAGTGATTTCCACAATTGACGAACCCAAGGGTGCCTTTACGTGCCGGTCATCAACACTCGCAGTTTTGGAAGATTTTGGCCTGTTTCATGGGCTATTAATCACCGTTTTGGGTCCCTGGAGTGATTTCCACAATTGACGAACCCAAGGGTGCATTTACGTGCCGGTCATCAACACTCGCAGTTTTGGCCGATTCTGGCCTGTTTCATGGGCTATTAATCACCGTTTTGGGTCCCCGGAGTGATTTCCACCATTGAGGAACCCAGGGTGCATTTACGTGCCGGTCATCAACACTCGCAGTTTTGGAAGATTTTGGCCTGTTTCATGGGCTATTAATCACCGTTTTGGGTCCCTGGAGTGATTTCCACAATTGACGAACCCAAGGGTGCATTTACGTGCCGGTCATCAACACTCGCAGTTTTGGCCGATTCTGGCCTGTTTCATGGGCTATTAATCACCGTTTTGGGTCCCCGGAGTGATTTCCACCATTGACGAACCCTAGGGTGCATTTACGTGCCGGTCATCAACACTCGCAGTTTTGGCCGATTCTGGCCTGTATCATTGGCTATTAATCACCGTTTTGGGTCCCTGGAGTGATTTCCACAATTGACGAACCCAAGGGTGCATTTACGTGCCGGTCATCAACACTCGCAGTTTTGGCCGATTCTGGCCTGTTTCATGGGCTATTAATCACCGTTTTGGGTCCCTGGAGTGATTTCCACAATTGACGAACCCCAGGGTGCATTTACGTGCCGGTCATCAACACTCGCAGTTTTGGCCGATTCTGGCCTGTTTCATGGGCTATTAATCACCGTTTTGGGTCCCCGGAGTGATTTCCACCATTGACGAACCCTAGGGTGCATTTACGTGCCGGTCATCAACACTCGCAGTTTTGGCCGATTCTGGCCTGTATCATTGGCTATTAATCACCGTTTTGGGTCCCTGGAGTGATTTCCACAATTGACGAACCCAAGGGTGCATTTACGTGCCGGTCATCAACACTCGCAGTTTTGGCCGATTCAAGCCTGTTTCATGGGCTATTAATCACCGTTTTGGGTCCCTGGAGTGATTTCCACAATTGACGATCCCCAGGGTGCATTTACGTGCCGGTCATCAACACTCGCAGTTTTGGCCGATTCAAGCCTGTTTCATGGGCTATTAATCACCGTTTTGGGTCCCTGGAGTGATTTCCACAATTGACGAACCCAAGGGTGCATTTACGTGCCGGTCATCAACACTCGCAGTTTTGGCCGATTCCGGCCTGTATCATTGGCTATTAATCACCGTTTTGGGTCCCTGGAGTGATTTCCACAATTGACGAACCCAAGGGTGCATTTACGTTCCGGTCATCCACACTCGCAGTTTTGGTCGATTCTGGCCTGTTTCATGGGCTATTAATCACCGTTTTGGATCCTCGTAGTGATTTCCACCATTGACGAACCCAAGGGTGCATTTACGTGCCTGTCATCAACACTCGCAGTTTTGGCCGATTCTGGCCTGTTTCATGGGCTATTAATCACCGTTTTGGGTCCCTGGAGTGATTTCCACAATTGACGAACCCAAGGGTGCATTTACGTGCCGGTCATCAACACTCGCAGTTTTGGCCGATTCTGGCCTGTTTCATGGGCTATTAATCACCGTTTTGGGTCCCTGGAGTGATTTCCACAATTGACGAACCCCAGGGTGCATTTACGTGCCGGTCATCAACACTCGCAGTTTTGGCCGATTCCGGCCTGTATCATTGGCTATTAATCACCGTTTTGGGTCCCTGGAGTGATTTCCACAATTGACGAACCCAAGGGTGCATTTACGTGCCGGTCATCAACACTCGCAGTTTTGGCCGATTCTGGCCTGTTTCGTGGGCTATTAATCACCGTTTTGGGTCCCCGGAGTGATTTCCAAAATTGACGAACCCCAGGGTGCATTTACGTCCCGGTCATCAACACTCGCAGTTTTGGCCGATTCCGGCCTGTATCATTGGCTATTAATCACCGTTTTGGGTCCCTGGAGTGATTTCCACAATTGACGAACCCAAGGGTGCATTTACGTGCCGGTCATCAACACTCGCAGTTTTGGCCGATTCTGGCCTGTTTCATGGGCTATTAATCACCGTTTTGGGTCCCTGGAGTGATTTCCACCATTGACGAACCCAAGGGTGCATTTACGTGCCGGTCATCAACACTCGCAGTTTTGGCCGATTCTGGCCTGTTTCATGGGCTATTAATCACCGTTTTGGATCCTCGTAGTGATTTCCACAATTGACGAACCCAAGGGTGCATTTACGTGCCGGTCATCAACACTCGCAGTTTTGGTCGATTCTGGCCTGTTTCATGGGCTATTAATCACCGTTTTGGGTCCCCGGAGTGATTTCCACCATTGACGAACCCTAGGGTGCATTTACGTGCCGGTCATCAACACTCGCAGTTTTGGAAAATTTTGGCCTGTTTCATGGGCTATTAATCACCGTTTTGGGTCCCTGGAGTGATTTCCACAATTGACGAACCCAAGGGTGCCTTTACGTGCCGGTCATCAACACTCGCAGTTTTGGAAGATTTTGGCCTGTTTCATGGGCTATTAATCACCGTTTTGGGTCCCTGGAGTGATTTCCACAATTGACGAACCCAAGGGTGCATTTACGTGCCGGTCATCAACACTCGCAGTTTTGGCCGATTCTGGCCTGTTTCATGGGCTATTAATCACCGTTTTGGGTCCCCGGAGTGATTTCCACCATTGAGGAACCCAGGGTGCATTTACGTGCCGGTCATCAACACTCGCAGTTTTGGAAGATTTTGGCCTGTTTCATGGGCTATTAATCACCGTTTTGGGTCCCTGGAGTGATTTCCACAATTGACGAACCCAAGGGTGCATTTACGTGCCGGTCATCAACACTCGCAGTTTTGGCCGATTCTGGCCTGTTTCATGGGCTATTAATCACCGTTTTGGGTCCCCGGAGTGATTTCCACCATTGACGAACCCTAGGGTGCATTTACGTGCCGGTCATCAACACTCGCAGTTTTGGCCGATTCTGGCCTGTATCATTGGCTATTAATCACCGTTTTGGGTCCCTGGAGTGATTTCCACAATTGACGAACCCAAGGGTGCATTTACGTGCCGGTCATCAACACTCGCAGTTTTGGCCGATTCTGGCCTGTTTCATGGGCTATTAATCACCGTTTTGGGTCCCTGGAGTGATTTCCACAATTGACGAACCCCAGGGTGCATTTACGTGCCGGTCATCAACACTCGCAGTTTTGGCCGATTCTGGCCTGTTTCATGGGCTATTAATCACCGTTTTGGGTCCCCGGAGTGATTTCCACCATTGACGAACCCTAGGGTGCATTTACGTGCCGGTCATCAACACTCGCAGTTTTGGCCGATTCCGGCCTGTATCATTGGCTATTAATCACCGTTTTGGGTCCCTGGAGTGATTTCCACAATTGACGAACCCAAGGGTGCATTTACGTTCCGGTCATCCACACTCGCAGTTTTGGTCGATTCTGGCCTGTTTCATGGGCTATTAATCACCGTTTTGGATCCTCGTAGTGATTTCCACCATTGACGAACCCAAGGGTGCATTTACGTGCCTGTCATCAACACTCGCAGTTTTGGCCGATTCTGGCCTGTTTCATGGGCTATTAATCACCGTTTTGGGTCCCTGGAGTGATTTCCACAATTGACGAACCCAAGGGTGCATTTACGTGCCGGTCATCAACACTCGCAGTTTTGGCCGATTCTGGCCTGTTTCATGGGCTATTAATCACCGTTTTGGGTCCCTGGAGTGATTTCCACAATTGACGAACCCCAGGGTGCATTTACGTGCCGGTCATCAACACTCGCAGTTTTGGCCGATTCCGGCCTGTATCATTGGCTATTAATCACCGTTTTGGGTCCCTGGAGTGATTTCCACAATTGACGAACCCAAGGGTGCATTTACGTGCCGGTCATCAACACTCGCAGTTTTGGCCGATTCTGGCCTGTTTCGTGGGCTATTAATCACCGTTTTGGGTCCCCGGAGTGATTTCCAAAATTGACGAACCCCAGGGTGCATTTACGTCCCGGTCATCAACACTCGCAGTTTTGGCCGATTCCGGCCTGTATCATTGGCTATTAATCACCGTTTTGGGTCCCTGGAGTGATTTCCACAATTGACGAACCCAAGGGTGCATTTACGTGCCGGTCATCAACACTCGCAGTTTTGGCCGATTCTGGCCTGTTTCATGGGCTATTAATCACCGTTTTGGGTCCCTGGAGTGATTTCCACCATTGACGAACCCAAGGGTGCATTTACGTGCCGGTCATCAACACTCGCAGTTTTGGCCGATTCTGGCCTGTTTCATGGGCTATTAATCACCGTTTTGGATCCTCGTAGTGATTTCCACAATTGACGAACCCAAGGGTGCATTTACGTGCCGGTCATCAACACTCGCAGTTTTGGTCGATTCTGGCCTGTTTCATGGGCTATTAATCACCGTTTTGGGTCCCCGGAGTGATTTCCACCATTGACGAACCCTAGGGTGCATTTACGTGCCGGTCATCAACACTCGCAGTTTTGGAAAATTTTGGCCTGTTTCATGGGCTATTAATCACCGTTTTGGGTCCCTGGAGTGATTTCCACAATTGACGAACCCAAGGGTGCCTTTACGTGCCGGTCATCAACACTCGCAGTTTTGGAAGATTTTGGCCTGTTTCATGGGCTATTAATCACCGTTTTGGGTCCCTGGAGTGATTTCCACAATTGACGAACCCAAGGGTGCATTTACGTGCCGGTCATCAACACTCGCAGTTTTGGCCGATTCTGGCCTGTTTCATGGGCTATTAATCACCGTTTTGGGTCCCCGGAGTGATTTCCACCATTGAGGAACCCAGGGTGCATTTACGTGCCGGTCATCAACACTCGCAGTTTTGGAAGATTTTGGCCTGTTTCATGGGCTATTAATCACCGTTTTGGGTCCCTGGAGTGATTTCCACAATTGACGAACCCAAGGGTGCATTTACGTGCCGGTCATCAACACTCGCAGTTTTGGCCGATTCTGGCCTGTTTCATGGGCTATTAATCACCGTTTTGGGTCCCCGGAGTGATTTCCACCATTGACGAACCCTAGGGTGCATTTACGTGCCGGTCATCAACACTCGCAGTTTTGGCCGATTCTGGCCTGTATCATTGGCTATTAATCACCGTTTTGGGTCCCTGGAGTGATTTCCACAATTGACGAACCCAAGGGTGCATTTACGTGCCGGTCATCAACACTCGCAGTTTTGGCCGATTCTGGCCTGTTTCATGGGCTATTAATCACCGTTTTGGGTCCCTGGAGTGATTTCCACAATTGACGAACCCCAGGGTGCATTTACGTGCCGGTCATCAACACTCGCAGTTTTGGCCGATTCTGGCCTGTTTCATGGGCTATTAATCACCGTTTTGGGTCCCCGGAGTGATTTCCACCATTGACGAACCCTAGGGTGCATTTACGTGCCGGTCATCAACACTCGCAGTTTTGGCCGATTCTGGCCTGTATCATTGGCTATTAATCACCGTTTTGGGTCCCTGGAGTGATTTCCACAATTGACGAACCCAAGGGTGCATTTACGTGCCGGTCATCAACACTCGCAGTTTTGGCCGATTCAAGCCTGTTTCATGGGCTATTAATCACCGTTTTGGGTCCCTGGAGTGATTTCCACAATTGACGATCCCCAGGGTGCATTTACGTGCCGGTCATCAACACTCGCAGTTTTGGCCGATTCAAGCCTGTTTCATGGGCTATTAATCACCGTTTTGGGTCCCTGGAGTGATTTCCACAATTGACGAACCCAAGGGTGCATTTACGTGCCGGTCATCAACACTCGCAGTTTTGGCCGATTCCGGCCTGTATCATTGGCTATTAATCACCGTTTTGGGTCCCTGGAGTGATTTCCACCATTGACGAACCCAAGGGTGCATTTACGTGCCGGTCATCAACACTCGCAGTTTTGGCCGATTCAAGCCTGTTTCATGGGCTATTAATCACCGTTTTGGGTCCCTGGAGTGATTTCCACAATTGACGAACCCAAGGGTGCATTTACGTGCCGGTCATCAACACTCGCAGTTTTGGCCGATTCAAGCCTGTTTCATGGGCTATTAATCACCGTTTTGGGTCCCTGGAGTGATTTCCACAATTGACGAACCCAAGGGTGCATTTACGTGCCGGTCATCAACACTCGCAGTTTTGGTCGATTCTGGCCTGTTTCATGGGCTATTAATCACCGTTTTGGGTCCCCGGAGTGATTTCCACCATTGAGGAACCCAGGGTGCATTTACGTGCCGGTCATCAACACTCGCAGTTTTGGAAGATTTTGGCCTGTTTCATGGGCTATTAATCACCGTTTTGGGTCCCTGGAGTGATTTCCACAATTGACGAACCCAAGGGTGCATTTACGTGCCGGTCATCAACACTCGCAGTTTTGGAAGATTTTGGCCTGTTTCATGGGCTATTAATCACCGTTTTGGGTCCCTGGAGTGATTTCCACAATTGACGAACCCAAGGGTGCATTTACGTTCCGGTCATCCACACTCGCAGTTTTGGTCGATTCTGGCCTGTTTCATGGGCTATTAATCACCGTTTTGGATCCTCGTAGTGATTTCCACCATTGACGAACCCAAGGGTGCATTTACGTGCCGGTCATCAACACTCGCAGTTTTGGAAGATTTTGGCCTGTTTCATGGGCTATTAATCACCGTTTTGGGTCCCTGGAGTGATTTCCACAATTGACGAACCCAAGGGTGCATTTACGTGCCGGTCATCAACACTCGCAGTTTTGGAAAATTTTGGCCTGTTTCATGGGCTATTAATCACCGTTTTGGGTCCCTGGAGTGATTTCCACAATTGACGAACCCCAGGGTGCAATTACGTTCCGGTCATCCACACTCGCAGTTTTGGCCGATTCTAGCCTGTTTCATGGGCTATTAATCACCGTTTTGGATCCTCGTAGTGATTTCCACCATTGACGAACCCAAGGGTGCATTTACGTGCCTGTCATCAACACTCGCAGTTTTGGAAGATTTTGGCCTGTTTCATGGGCTATTAATCACCGTTTTGGGTCCCTGGAGTGATTTCCACAATTGACGAACCCAAGGGTGCATTTACGTGCCGGTCATCAACACTCGCAGTTTTGGAAGATTTTGGCCTGTTTCATGGGCTATTAATCACCGTTTTGGGTCCCTGGAGTGATTTCCACAATTGACGAACCCAAGGGTGCATTTACGTGCCGGTCATCAACACTCGCAGTTTTGGCCGATTCTGGCCTGTTTCATGGGCTATTAATCACCGTTTTGGGTCCCCGGAGTGATTTCCACCATTGAGGAACCCTAGGGTGCATTTACGTGCCGGTCATCAACACTCGCAGTTTTGGAAGATTTTGGCCTGTTTCATGGGCTATTAATCACCGTTTTGGGTCCCTGGAGTGATTTCCACAATTGACGAACCCAAGGGTGCATTTACGTGCCGGTCATCAACACTCGCAGTTTTGGCCGATTCCGGCCTGTTTCATGGGCTATTAATCACCGTTTTGGGTCCCTGGAGTGATTTCCACAATTGACGAACCCAAGGGTGCATTTACGTGCCGGTCATCAACACTCGCAGTTTTGGCCGATTCTGGCCTGTTTCATGGGCTATTAATCACCGTTTTGGGTCCCTGGAGTGATTTCCACAATTGACGAACCCAAGGGTGCATTTACGTGCCGGTCATCAACACTCGCAGTTTTGGCCGATTCCGGCCTGTATCATTGGCTATTAATCACCGTTTTGGGTCCCTGGAGTGATTTCCACAATTGACGAACCCAAGGGTGCATTTACGTGCCGGTCATCAACACTCGCAGTTTTGGAAAATTTTGGCCTGTTTCATGGGCTATTAATCACCGTTTTGGGTCCCTGGAGTGATTTCCACAATTGAGGAACCCAAGGGTGCATTTACGTTCCGGTCATCCACACTCGCAGTTTTGGTCGATTCTGGCCTGTTTCATGGGCTATTAATCACCGTTTTGGATCCTCGTAGTGATTTCCACCATTGACGAACCCAAGGGTGCATTTACGTGCCTGTCATCAACACTCGCAGTTTTGGCCGATTCCGGCCTGTATCATTGGCTATTAATCACCGTTTTGGGTCCCTGGAGTGATTTCCACAATTGACGAACCCAAGGGTGCATTTACGTGCCGGTCATCAACACTCGCAGTTTTGGCCGATTCTGGCCTGTTTCATGGGCTATTAATCACCGTTTTGGGTCCCTGGAGTGATTTCCACAATTGACGAACCCAAGGGTGCATTTACGTGCCGGTCATCAACACTCGCAGTTTTGGCCGATTCTGGCCTGTATCATTGGCTATTAATCACCGTTTTGGGTCCCTGGAGTGATTTCCACAATTGACGAACCCAAGGGTGCATTTACGTGCCGGTCATCAACACTCGCAGTTTTGGCCGATTCTGGCCTGTTTCATGGGCTATTAATCACCGTTTTGGGTCCCCGGAGTGATTTCCACCATTGAGGAACCCAGGGTGCATTTACGTGCCGGTCATCAACACTCGCAGTTTTGGAAGATTTTGGCCTGTTTCATGGGCTATTAATCACCGTTTTGGGTCCCTGGAGTGATTTCCACAATTGACGAACCCAAGGGTGCATTTACGTGCCGGTCATCAACACTCGCAGTTTTGGAAAATTTTGGCCTGTTTCATGGGCTATTAATCACCGTTTTGGGTCCCTGGAGTGATTTCCACAATTGAGGAACCCAAGGGTGCATTTACGTTCCGGTCATCCACACTCGCAGTTTTGGTCGATTCTGGCCTGTTTCATGGGCTATTAATCACCGTTTTGGATCCTCGTAGTGATTTCCACCATTGACGAACCCAAGGGTGCATTTACGTGCCTGTCATCAACACTCGCAGTTTTGGCCGATTCTGGCCTGTTTCATGGGCTATTAATCACCGTTTTGGGTCCCCGGAGTGATTTCCACCATTGAGGAACCCAGGGTGCATTTACGTGCCGGTCATCAACACTCGCAGTTTTGGCAGATTTTGGCCTGTTTCATGGGCTATTAATCACCGTTTTGGGTCCCTGGAGTGATTTCCACAATTGACGAACCCCAGGGTGCAATTACGTGTCGGTCATCAACACTCGCAGTTTTGGCCGATTCTAGCCTGTTTCATGGGCTATTAATCACCGTTTTGGATCCTCGGAGTGATTTCCACCATTGACGAACCCAAGGGTGCATTTACGTGCCTGTCATCAACACTCGCAGTTTTGGAAGATTTTGGCCTGTTTCATGGGCTATTAATCACCGTTTTGGGTCCCTGGAGTGATTTCCACAATTGACGAACCCAAGGGTGCATTTACGTGCCGGTCATCAACACTCGCAGTTTTGGAAGATTTTGGCCTGTTTCATGGGCTATTAATCACCGTTTTGGGTCCCTGGAGTGATTTCCACAATTGACGAACCCAAGGGTGCATTTACGTTCCGGTCATCCACACTCGCAGTTTTGGTCGATTCTGGCCTGTTTCATGGGCTATTAATCACCGTTTTGGATCCTCGTAGTGATTTCCACCATTGACGAACCCAAGGGTGCATTTACGTGCCTGTCATCAACACTCGCAGTTTTGGCCGATTCTGGCCTGTTTCATGGGCTATTAATCACCGTTTTGGGTCCCTGGAGTGATTTCCACAATTGACGAACCCAAGGGTGCATTTACGTGCCGGTCATCAACACTCGCAGTTTTGGCCGATTCTGGCCTGTTTCATGGGCTATTAATCACCGTTTTGGGTCCCTGGAGTGATTTCCACAATTGACGAACCCCAGGGTGCATTTACGTGCCGGTCATCAACACTCGCAGTTTTGGCCGATTCCGGCCTGTATCATTGGCTATTAATCACCGTTTTGGGTCCCTGGAGTGATTTCCACAATTGACGAACCCAAGGGTGCATTTACGTGCCGGTCATCAACACTCGCAGTTTTGGCCGATTCAAGCCTGTTTCATGGGCTATTAATCACCGTTTTGGGTCCCTGGAGTGATTTCCACAATTGACGAACCCAAGGGTGCATTTACGTGCCGGTCATCAACACTCGCAGTTTTGGCCGATTCTGGCCTGTTTCATGGGCTATTAATCACCGTTTTGGGTCCCCGGAGTGATTTCCACCATTGACGAACCCTAGGGTGCATTTACGTGCCGGTCATCAACACTCGCAGTTTTGGCCGATTCTGGCCTGTATCATTGGCTATTAATCACCGTTTTGGGTCCCTGGAGTGATTTCCACAATTGACGAACCCAAGGGTGCATTTACGTGCCGGTCATCAACACTCGCAGTTTTGGCCGATTCTGGCCTGTTTCATGGGCTATTAATCACCGTTTTGGGTCCCTGGAGTGATTTCCACAATTGACGAACCCAAGGGTGCATTTACGTGCCGGTCATCAACACTCGCAGTTTTGGCCGATTCTGGCCTGTTTCATGGGCTATTAATCACCGTTTTGGGTCCCCGGAGTGATTTCCACCATTGACGAACCCTAGGGTGCATTTACGTGCCGGTCATCAACACTCGCAGTTTTGGCCGATTCCGGCCTGTATCATTGGCTATTAATCACCGTTTTGGGTCCCTGGAGTGATTTCCACAATTGACGAACCCAAGGGTGCATTTACGTGCCGGTCATCAACACTCGCAGTTTTGGCCCATTCTGGCCTGTTTCGTGGGCTATTAATCACCGTTTTGGGTCCCCGGAGTGATTTCCAAAATTGACGAACCCCAGGGTGCATTTACGTCCCGGTCATCAACACTCGCAGTTTTGGCCGATTCCGGCCTGTATCATTGGCTATTAATCACCGTTTTGGGTCCCTGGAGTGATTTCCACAATTGACGAACCCAAGGGTGCATTTACGTGCCGGTCATCAACACTCGCAGTTTTGGCCGATTCTGGCCTGTTTCATGGGCTATTAATCACCGTTTTGGGTCCCTGGAGTGATTTCCACCATTGACGAACCCAAGGGTGCATTTACGTGCCGGTCATCAACACTCGCAGTTTTGGCCGATTCTGGCCTGTTTCATGGGCTATTAATCACCGTTTTGGATCCTCGTAGTGATTTCCACAATTGACGAACCCAAGGGTGCATTTACGTGCCGGTCATCAACACTCGCAGTTTTGGTCGATTCTGGCCTGTTTCATGGGCTATTAATCACCGTTTTGGGTCCCCGGAGTGATTTCCACCATTGACGAACCCTAGGGTGCATTTACGTGCCGGTCATCAACACTCGCAGTTTTGGAAAATTTTGGCCTGTTTCATGGGCTATTAATCACCGTTTTGGGTCCCTGGAGTGATTTCCACAATTGACGAACCCAAGGGTGCCTTTACGTGCCGGTCATCAACACTCGCAGTTTTGGAAGATTTTGGCCTGTTTCATGGGCTATTAATCACCGTTTTGGGTCCCTGGAGTGATTTCCACAATTGACGAACCCAAGGGTGCATTTACGTGCCGGTCATCAACACTCGCAGTTTTGGCCGATTCTGGCCTGTTTCATGGGCTATTAATCACCGTTTTGGGTCCCCGGAGTGATTTCCACCATTGAGGAACCCAGGGTGCATTTACGTGCCGGTCATCAACACTCGCAGTTTTGGAAGATTTTGGCCTGTTTCATGGGCTATTAATCACCGTTTTGGGTCCCTGGAGTGATTTCCACAATTGACGAACCCAAGGGTGCATTTACGTGCCGGTCATCAACACTCGCAGTTTTGGCCGATTCTGGCCTGTTTCATGGGCTATTAATCACCGTTTTGGGTCCCCGGAGTGATTTCCACCATTGACGAACCCTAGGGTGCATTTACGTGCCGGTCATCAACACTCGCAGTTTTGGCCGATTCTGGCCTGTATCATTGGCTATTAATCACCGTTTTGGGTCCCTGGAGTGATTTCCACAATTGACGAACCCAAGGGTGCATTTACGTGCCGGTCATCAACACTCGCAGTTTTGGCCGATTCTGGCCTGTTTCATGGGCTATTAATCACCGTTTTGGGTCCCTGGAGTGATTTCCACAATTGACGAACCCCAGGGTGCATTTACGTGCCGGTCATCAACACTCGCAGTTTTGGCCGATTCTGGCCTGTTTCATGGGCTATTAATCACCGTTTTGGGTCCCTGGAGTGATTTCCACAATTGACGAACCCCAGGGTGCATTTACGTGCCGGTCATCAACACTCGCAGTTTTGGCCGATTCCGGCCTGTATCATTGGCTATTAATCACCGTTTTGGGTCCCTGGAGTGATTTCCACAATTGACGAACCCAAGGGTGCATTTACGTGCCGGTCATCAACACTCGCAGTTTTGGCCGATTCAAGCCTGTTTCATGGGCTATTAATCACCGTTTTGGGTCCCTGGAGTGATTTCCACAATTGACGAACCCAAGGGTGCATTTACGTGCCGGTCATCAACACTCGCAGTTTTGGTCGATTCTGGCCTGTTTCATGGGCTATTAATCACCGTTTTGGATCCTCGGAGTGATTTCCACCATTGACGAACCCAAGGGTGCATTTACGTGCCTGTCATCAACACTCGCAGTTTTGGAAGATTTTGGCCTGTTTCATGGGCTATTAATCACCGTTTTTGGTCCCTGGAGTGATTTCCACAATTGACGAACCCAAGGGTGCATTTACGTGCCGGTCATCAACACTCGCAGTTTTGGAAGATTTTGGCCTGTTTCATGGGCTATTAATCACCGTTTTGGGTCCCTGGAGTGATTTCCACAATTGACGAACCCAAGGGTGCATTTACGTGCCGGTCATCAACACTCGCAGTTTTGGCCGATTCAAGCCTGTTTCATGGGCTATTAATCACCGTTTTGGGTCCCTGGAGTGATTTCCACAATTGACGAACCCAAGGGTGCATTTACGTGCCGGTCATCAACACTCGCAGTTTTGGCCGATTCTGGCCTGTTTCATGGGCTATTAATCACCGTTTTGGGTCCCCGGAGTGATTTCCACCATTGACGAACCCTAGGGTGCATTTACGTGCCGGTCATCAACACTCGCAGTTTTGGCCGATTCCGGCCTGTATCATTGGCTATTAATCACCGTTTTGGGTCCCTGGAGTGATTTCCACAATTGACGAACCCAAGGGTGCATTTACGTGCCGGTCATCAACACTCGCAGTTTTGGCCCATTCTGGCCTGTTTCGTGGGCTATTAATCACCGTTTTGGGTCCCCGGAGTGATTTCCAAAATTGACGAACCCCAGGGTGCATTTACGTGCCGGTCATCAACACTCGCAGTTTTGGCCGATTCCGGCCTGTATCATTGGCTATTAATCACCGTTTTGGGTCCCTGGAGTGATTTCCACAATTGACGAACCCAAGGGTGCATTTACGTGCCGGTCATCAACACTCGCAGTTTTGGCCGATTCTGGCCTGTTTCATGGGCTATTAATCACCGTTTTGGGTCCCTGGAGTGATTTCCACAATTGACGAACCCAAGGGTGCATTTACGTGCCGGTCATCAACACTCGCAGTTTTGGCCGATTCCGGCCTGTATCATTGGCTATTAATCACCGTTTTGGGTCCCTGGAGTGATTTCCACAATTGACGAACCCAAGGGTGCATTTACGTGCCGGTCATCAACACTCGCAGTTTTGGCCGATTCTGGCCTGTTTCATGGGCTATTAATCACCGTTTTGGGTCCCTGGAGTGATTTCCACAATTGACGAACCCAAGGGTGCATTTACGTGCCGGTCATCAACACTCGCAGTTTTGGCCGATTCTGGCCTGTATCATTGGCTATTAATCACCGTTTTGGGTCCCTGGAGTGATTTCCACAATTGACGAACCCAAGGGTGCATTTACGTGCCGGTCATCAACACTCGCAGTTTTGGCCGATTCTGGCCTGTTTCATGGGCTATTAATCACCGTTTTGGGTCCCTGGAGTGATTTCCACAATTGACGAACCCAAGGGTGCATTTACGTGCCGGTCATCAACACTCGCAGTTTTGGCCGATTCTGGCCTGTTTCATGGGCTATTAATCACCGTTTTGGGTCCCCGGAGTGATTTCCACCATTGACGAACCCTAGGGTGCATTTACGTGCCGGTCATCAACACTCGCAGTTTTGGCCGATTCCGGCCTGTATCATTGGCTATTAATCACCGTTTTGGGTCCCTGGAGTGATTTCCACAATTGACGAACCCAAGGGTGCATTTACGTGCCGGTCATCAACACTCGCAGTTTTGGCCCATTCTGGCCTGTTTCGTGGGCTATTAATCACCGTTTTGGGTCCCCGGAGTGATTTCCAAAATTGACGAACCCCAGGGTGCATTTACGTCCCGGTCATCAACACTCGCAGTTTTGGCCGATTCCGGCCTGTATCATTGGCTATTAATCACCGTTTTGGGTCCCTGGAGTGATTTCCACAATTGACGAACCCAAGGGTGCATTTACGTGCCGGTCATCAACACTCGCAGTTTTGGCCGATTCTGGCCTGTTTCATGGGCTATTAATCACCGTTTTGGGTCCCTGGAGTGATTTCCACCATTGACGAACCCAAGGGTGCATTTACGTGCCGGTCATCAACACTCGCAGTTTTGGCCGATTCTGGCCTGTTTCATGGGCTATTAATCACCGTTTTGGATCCTCGTAGTGATTTCCACAATTGACGAACCCAAGGGTGCATTTACGTGCCGGTCATCAACACTCGCAGTTTTGGTCGATTCTGGCCTGTTTCATGGGCTATTAATCACCGTTTTGGGTCCCCGGAGTGATTTCCACCATTGACGAACCCTAGGGTGCATTTACGTGCCGGTCATCAACACTCGCAGTTTTGGAAAATTTTGGCCTGTTTCATGGGCTATTAATCACCGTTTTGGGTCCCTGGAGTGATTTCCACAATTGACGAACCCAAGGGTGCCTTTACGTGCCGGTCATCAACACTCGCAGTTTTGGAAGATTTTGGCCTGTTTCATGGGCTATTAATCACCGTTTTGGGTCCCTGGAGTGATTTCCACAATTGACGAACCCAAGGGTGCATTTACGTGCCGGTCATCAACACTCGCAGTTTTGGCCGATTCTGGCCTGTTTCATGGGCTATTAATCACCGTTTTGGGTCCCCGGAGTGATTTCCACCATTGAGGAACCCAGGGTGCATTTACGTGCCGGTCATCAACACTCGCAGTTTTGGAAGATTTTGGCCTGTTTCATGGGCTATTAATCACCGTTTTGGGTCCCTGGAGTGATTTCCACAATTGACGAACCCAAGGGTGCATTTACGTGCCGGTCATCAACACTCGCAGTTTTGGCCGATTCTGGCCTGTTTCATGGGCTATTAATCACCGTTTTGGGTCCCCGGAGTGATTTCCACCATTGACGAACCCTAGGGTGCATTTACGTGCCGGTCATCAACACTCGCAGTTTTGGCCGATTCTGGCCTGTATCATTGGCTATTAATCACCGTTTTGGGTCCCTGGAGTGATTTCCACAATTGACGAACCCAAGGGTGCATTTACGTGCCGGTCATCAACACTCGCAGTTTTGGCCGATTCTGGCCTGTTTCATGGGCTATTAATCACCGTTTTGGGTCCCTGGAGTGATTTCCACAATTGACGAACCCCAGGGTGCATTTACGTGCCGGTCATCAACACTCGCAGTTTTGGCCGATTCTGGCCTGTTTCATGGGCTATTAATCACCGTTTTGGGTCCCTGGAGTGATTTCCACAATTGACGAACCCCAGGGTGCATTTACGTGCCGGTCATCAACACTCGCAGTTTTGGCCGATTCCGGCCTGTATCATTGGCTATTAATCACCGTTTTGGGTCCCTGGAGTGATTTCCACAATTGACGAACCCAAGGGTGCATTTACGTGCCGGTCATCAACACTCGCAGTTTTGGCCGATTCAAGCCTGTTTCATGGGCTATTAATCACCGTTTTGGGTCCCTGGAGTGATTTCCACAATTGACGAACCCAAGGGTGCATTTACGTGCCGGTCATCAACACTCGCAGTTTTGGTCGATTCTGGCCTGTTTCATGGGCTATTAATCACCGTTTTGGATCCTCGGAGTGATTTCCACCATTGACGAACCCAAGGGTGCATTTACGTGCCTGTCATCAACACTCGCAGTTTTGGAAGATTTTGGCCTGTTTCATGGGCTATTAATCACCGTTTTTGGTCCCTGGAGTGATTTCCACAATTGACGAACCCAAGGGTGCATTTACGTGCCGGTCATCAACACTCGCAGTTTTGGAAGATTTTGGCCTGTTTCATGGGCTATTAATCACCGTTTTGGGTCCCTGGAGTGATTTCCACAATTGACGAACCCAAGGGTGCATTTACGTGCCGGTCATCAACACTCGCAGTTTTGGCCGATTCAAGCCTGTTTCATGGGCTATTAATCACCGTTTTGGGTCCCTGGAGTGATTTCCACAATTGACGAACCCAAGGGTGCATTTACGTGCCGGTCATCAACACTCGCAGTTTTGGCCGATTCTGGCCTGTTTCATGGGCTATTAATCACCGTTTTGGGTCCCCGGAGTGATTTCCACCATTGACGAACCCTAGGGTGCATTTACGTGCCGGTCATCAACACTCGCAGTTTTGGCCGATTCCGGCCTGTATCATTGGCTATTAATCACCGTTTTGGGTCCCTGGAGTGATTTCCACAATTGACGAACCCAAGGGTGCATTTACGTGCCGGTCATCAACACTCGCAGTTTTGGCCCATTCTGGCCTGTTTCGTGGGCTATTAATCACCGTTTTGGGTCCCCGGAGTGATTTCCAAAATTGACGAACCCCAGGGTGCATTTACGTGCCGGTCATCAACACTCGCAGTTTTGGCCGATTCCGGCCTGTATCATTGGCTATTAATCATCGTTTTGGGTCCCTGGAGTGATTTCCACAATTGACGAACCCAAGGGTGCATTTACGTGCCGGTCATCAACACTCGCAGTTTTGGCCGATTCTGGCCTGTTTCATGGGCTATTAATCACCGTTTTGGGTCCCTGGAGTGATTTCCACAATTGACGAACCCAAGGGTGCATTTACGTGCCGGTCATCAACACTCGCAGTTTTGGCCGATTCCGGCCTGTATCATTGGCTATTAATCACCGTTTTGGGTCCCTGGAGTGATTTCCACAATTGACGAACCCAAGGGTGCATTTACGTGCCGGTCATCAACACTCGCAGTTTTGGCCGATTCTGGCCTGTTTCATGGGCTATTAATCACCGTTTTGGGTCCCTGGAGTGATTTCCACAATTGACGAACCCAAGGGTGCATTTACGTGCCGGTCATCAACACTCGCAGTTTTGGCCGATTCTGGCCTGTATCATTGGCTATTAATCACCGTTTTGGGTCCCTGGAGTGATTTCCACAATTGACGAACCCAAGGGTGCATTTACGTGCCGGTCATCAACACTCGCAGTTTTGGCCGATTCTGGCCTGTTTCATGGGCTATTAATCACCGTTTTGGGTCCCTGGAGTGATTTCCACAATTGACGAACCCAAGGGTGCATTTACGTGCCGGTCATCAACACTCGCAGTTTTGGCCGATTCTGGCCTGTTTCATGGGCTATTAATCACCGTTTTGGGTCCCCGGAGTGATTTCCACCATTGACGAACCCTAGGGTGCATTTACGTGCCGGTCATCAACACTCGCAGTTTTGGCCGATTCCGGCCTGTATCATTGGCTATTAATCACCGTTTTGGGTCCCTGGAGTGATTTCCACAATTGACGAACCCAAGGGTGCATTTACGTGCCGGTCATCAACACTCGCAGTTTTGGCCCATTCTGGCCTGTTTCGTGGGCTATTAATCACCGTTTTGGGTCCCCGGAGTGATTTCCAAAATTGACGAACCCCAGGGTGCATTTACGTCCCGGTCATCAACACTCGCAGTTTTGGCCTATTCCGGCCTGTATCATTGGCTATTAATCACCGTTTTGGGTCCCTGGAGTGATTTCCACAATTGACGAACCCAAGGGTGCATTTACGTGCCGGTCATCAACACTCGCAGTTTTGGCCCATTCTGGCCTGTTTCGTGGGCTATTAATCACCGTTTTGGGTCCCCGGAGTAATTTCCAAAATTGACGAACCCCAGGGTGCATTTACGTCCCGGTCATCAACACTCGCAGTTTTGGCCGATTCCGGCCTGTATCATTGGCTATTAATCACCGTTTTGGGTCCCTGGAGTGATTTCCACAATTGACGAACCCAAGGGTGCATTTACGTGCCGGTCATCAACACTCGCAGTTTTGGCCGATTCTGGCCTGTTTCATGGGCTATTAATCACCGTTTTGGGTCCCTGGAGTGATTTCCACCATTGACGAACCCAAGGGTGCATTTACGTGCCGGTCATCAACACTCGCAGTTTTGGCCGATTCTGGCCTGTTTCATGGGCTATTAATCACCGTTTTGGATCCTCGTAGTGATTTCCACAATTGACGAACCCAAGGGTGCATTTACGTGCCGGTCATCAACACTCGCAGTTTTGGTCGATTCTGGCCTGTTTCATGGGCTATTAATCACCGTTTTGGGTCCCCGGAGTGATTTCCACCATTGACGAACCCTAGGGTGCATTTACGTGCCGGTCATCAACACTCGCAGTTTTGGAAAATTTTGGCCTGTTTCATGGGCTATTAATCACCGTTTTGGGTCCCTGGAGTGATTTCCACAATTGACGAACCCAAGGGTGCCTTTACGTGCCGGTCATCAACACTCGCAGTTTTGGAAGATTTTGGCCTGTTTCATGGGCTATTAATCACCGTTTTGGGTCCCTGGAGTGATTTCCACAATTGACGAACCCAAGGGTGCATTTACGTGCCGGTCATCAACACTCGCAGTTTTGGCCGATTCTGGCCTGTTTCATGGGCTATTAATCACCGTTTTGGGTCCCCGGAGTGATTTCCACCATTGAGGAACCCAGGGTGCATTTACGTGCCGGTCATCAACACTCGCAGTTTTGGAAGATTTTGGCCTGTTTCATGGGCTATTAATCACCGTTTTGGGTCCCTGGAGTGATTTCCACAATTGACGAACCCAAGGGTGCATTTACGTGCCGGTCATCAACACTCGCAGTTTTGGCCGATTCTGGCCTGTTTCATGGGCTATTAATCACCGTTTTGGGTCCCCGGAGTGATTTCCACCATTGACGAACCCTAGGGTGCATTTACGTGCCGGTCATCAACACTCGCAGTTTTGGCCGATTCTGGCCTGTATCATTGGCTATTAATCACCGTTTTGGGTCCCTGGAGTGATTTCCACAATTGACGAACCCAAGGGTGCATTTACGTGCCGGTCATCAACACTCGCAGTTTTGGCCGATTCTGGCCTGTTTCATGGGCTATTAATCACCGTTTTGGGTCCCTGGAGTGATTTCCACAATTGACGAACCCCAGGGTGCATTTACGTGCCGGTCATCAACACTCGCAGTTTTGGCCGATTCTGGCCTGTTTCATGGGCTATTAATCACCGTTTTGGGTCCCTGGAGTGATTTCCACAATTGACGAACCCCAGGGTGCATTTACGTGCCGGTCATCAACACTCGCAGTTTTGGCCGATTCCGGCCTGTATCATTGGCTATTAATCACCGTTTTGGGTCCCTGGAGTGATTTCCACAATTGACGAACCCAAGGGTGCATTTACGTGCCGGTCATCAACACTCGCAGTTTTGGCCGATTCAAGCCTGTTTCATGGGCTATTAATCACCGTTTTGGGTCCCTGGAGTGATTTCCACAATTGACGAACCCAAGGGTGCATTTACGTGCCGGTCATCAACACTCGCAGTTTTGGTCGATTCTGGCCTGTTTCATGGGCTATTAATCACCGTTTTGGATCCTCGGAGTGATTTCCACCATTGACGAACCCAAGGGTGCATTTACGTGCCTGTCATCAACACTCGCAGTTTTGGAAGATTTTGGCCTGTTTCATGGGCTATTAATCACCGTTTTTGGTCCCTGGAGTGATTTCCACAATTGACGAACCCAAGGGTGCATTTACGTGCCGGTCATCAACACTCGCAGTTTTGGAAGATTTTGGCCTGTTTCATGGGCTATTAATCACCGTTTTGGGTCCCTGGAGTGATTTCCACAATTGACGAACCCAAGGGTGCATTTACGTGCCGGTCATCAACACTCGCAGTTTTGGCCGATTCAAGCCTGTTTCATGGGCTATTAATCACCGTTTTGGGTCCCTGGAGTGATTTCCACAATTGACGAACCCAAGGGTGCATTTACGTGCCGGTCATCAACACTCGCAGTTTTGGCCGATTCTGGCCTGTTTCATGGGCTATTAATCACCGTTTTGGGTCCCCGGAGTGATTTCCACCATTGACGAACCCTAGGGTGCATTTACGTGCCGGTCATCAACACTCGCAGTTTTGGCCGATTCCGGCCTGTATCATTGGCTATTAATCACCGTTTTGGGTCCCTGGAGTGATTTCCACAATTGACGAACCCAAGGGTGCATTTACGTGCCGGTCATCAACACTCGCAGTTTTGGCCCATTCTGGCCTGTTTCGTGGGCTATTAATCACCGTTTTGGGTCCCCGGAGTGATTTCCAAAATTGACGAACCCCAGGGTGCATTTACGTGCCGGTCATCAACACTCGCAGTTTTGGCCGATTCCGGCCTGTATCATTGGCTATTAATCATCGTTTTGGGTCCCTGGAGTGATTTCCACAATTGACGAACCCAAGGGTGCATTTACGTGCCGGTCATCAACACTCGCAGTTTTGGCCGATTCTGGCCTGTTTCATGGGCTATTAATCACCGTTTTGGGTCCCTGGAGTGATTTCCACAATTGACGAACCCAAGGGTGCATTTACGTGCCGGTCATCAACACTCGCAGTTTTGGCCGATTCCGGCCTGTATCATTGGCTATTAATCACCGTTTTGGGTCCCTGGAGTGATTTCCACAATTGACGAACCCAAGGGTGCATTTACGTGCCGGTCATCAACACTCGCAGTTTTGGCCGATTCTGGCCTGTTTCATGGGCTATTAATCACCGTTTTGGGTCCCTGGAGTGATTTCCACAATTGACGAACCCAAGGGTGCATTTACGTGCCGGTCATCAACACTCGCAGTTTTGGCCGATTCTGGCCTGTATCATTGGCTATTAATCACCGTTTTGGGTCCCTGGAGTGATTTCCACAATTGACGAACCCAAGGGTGCATTTACGTGCCGGTCATCAACACTCGCAGTTTTGGCCGATTCTGGCCTGTTTCATGGGCTATTAATCACCGTTTTGGGTCCCTGGAGTGATTTCCACAATTGACGAACCCAAGGGTGCATTTACGTGCCGGTCATCAACACTCGCAGTTTTGGCCGATTCTGGCCTGTTTCATGGGCTATTAATCACCGTTTTGGGTCCCCGGAGTGATTTCCACCATTGACGAACCCTAGGGTGCATTTACGTGCCGGTCATCAACACTCGCAGTTTTGGCCGATTCCGGCCTGTATCATTGGCTATTAATCACCGTTTTGGGTCCCTGGAGTGATTTCCACAATTGACGAACCCAAGGGTGCATTTACGTGCCGGTCATCAACACTCGCAGTTTTGGCCCATTCTGGCCTGTTTCGTGGGCTATTAATCACCGTTTTGGGTCCCCGGAGTGATTTCCAAAATTGACGAACCCCAGGGTGCATTTACGTCCCGGTCATCAACACTCGCAGTTTTGGCCGATTCCGGCCTGTATCATTGGCTATTAATCACCGTTTTGGGTCCCTGGAGTGATTTCCACAATTGACGAACCCAAGGGTGCATTTACGTGCCGGTCATCAACACTCGCAGTTTTGGCCGATTCTGGCCTGTTTCATGGGCTATTAATCACCGTTTTGGGTCCCTGGAGTGATTTCCACCATTGACGAACCCAAGGGTGCATTTACGTGCCGGTCATCAACACTCGCAGTTTTGGCCGATTCTGGCCTGTTTCATGGGCTATTAATCACCGTTTTGGATCCTCGTAGTGATTTCCACAATTGACGAACCCAAGGGTGCATTTACGTGCCGGTCATCAACACTCGCAGTTTTGGTCGATTCTGGCCTGTTTCATGGGCTATTAATCACCGTTTTGGGTCCCCGGAGTGATTTCCACCATTGACGAACCCTAGGGTGCATTTACGTGCCGGTCATCAACACTCGCAGTTTTGGAAAATTTTGGCCTGTTTCATGGGCTATTAATCACCGTTTTGGGTCCCTGGAGTGATTTCCACAATTGACGAACCCAAGGGTGCCTTTACGTGCCGGTCATCAACACTCGCAGTTTTGGAAGATTTTGGCCTGTTTCATGGGCTATTAATCACCGTTTTGGGTCCCTGGAGTGATTTCCACAATTGACGAACCCAAGGGTGCATTTACGTGCCGGTCATCAACACTCGCAGTTTTGGCCGATTCTGGCCTGTTTCATGGGCTATTAATCACCGTTTTGGGTCCCCGGAGTGATTTCCACCATTGAGGAACCCAGGGTGCATTTACGTGCCGGTCATCAACACTCGCAGTTTTGGAAGATTTTGGCCTGTTTCATGGGCTATTAATCACCGTTTTGGGTCCCTGGAGTGATTTCCACAATTGACGAACCCAAGGGTGCATTTACGTGCCGGTCATCAACACTCGCAGTTTTGGCCGATTCTGGCCTGTTTCATGGGCTATTAATCACCGTTTTGGGTCCCCGGAGTGATTTCCACCATTGACGAACCCTAGGGTGCATTTACGTGCCGGTCATCAACACTCGCAGTTTTGGCCGATTCTGGCCTGTATCATTGGCTATTAATCACCGTTTTGGGTCCCTGGAGTGATTTCCACAATTGACGAACCCAAGGGTGCATTTACGTGCCGGTCATCAACACTCGCAGTTTTGGCCGATTCTGGCCTGTTTCATGGGCTATTAATCACCGTTTTGGGTCCCTGGAGTGATTTCCACAATTGACGAACCCCAGGGTGCATTTACGTGCCGGTCATCAACACTCGCAGTTTTGGCCGATTCTGGCCTGTTTCATGGGCTATTAATCACCGTTTTGGGTCCCTGGAGTGATTTCCACAATTGACGAACCCCAGGGTGCATTTACGTGCCGGTCATCAACACTCGCAGTTTTGGCCGATTCCGGCCTGTATCATTGGCTATTAATCACCGTTTTGGGTCCCTGGAGTGATTTCCACAATTGACGAACCCAAGGGTGCATTTACGTGCCGGTCATCAACACTCGCAGTTTTGGCCGATTCAAGCCTGTTTCATGGGCTATTAATCACCGTTTTGGGTCCCTGGAGTGATTTCCACAATTGACGAACCCAAGGGTGCATTTACGTGCCGGTCATCAACACTCGCAGTTTTGGTCGATTCTGGCCTGTTTCATGGGCTATTAATCACCGTTTTGGATCCTCGGAGTGATTTCCACCATTGACGAACCCAAGGGTGCATTTACGTGCCTGTCATCAACACTCGCAGTTTTGGAAGATTTTGGCCTGTTTCATGGGCTATTAATCACCGTTTTTGGTCCCTGGAGTGATTTCCACAATTGACGAACCCAAGGGTGCATTTACGTGCCGGTCATCAACACTCGCAGTTTTGGAAGATTTTGGCCTGTTTCATGGGCTATTAATCACCGTTTTGGGTCCCTGGAGTGATTTCCACAATTGACGAACCCAAGGGTGCATTTACGTGCCGGTCATCAACACTCGCAGTTTTGGCCGATTCAAGCCTGTTTCATGGGCTATTAATCACCGTTTTGGGTCCCTGGAGTGATTTCCACAATTGACGAACCCAAGGGTGCATTTACGTGCCGGTCATCAACACTCGCAGTTTTGGCCGATTCTGGCCTGTTTCATGGGCTATTAATCACCGTTTTGGGTCCCCGGAGTGATTTCCACCATTGACGAACCCTAGGGTGCATTTACGTGCCGGTCATCAACACTCGCAGTTTTGGCCGATTCCGGCCTGTATCATTGGCTATTAATCACCGTTTTGGGTCCCTGGAGTGATTTCCACAATTGACGAACCCAAGGGTGCATTTACGTGCCGGTCATCAACACTCGCAGTTTTGGCCCATTCTGGCCTGTTTCGTGGGCTATTAATCACCGTTTTGGGTCCCCGGAGTGATTTCCAAAATTGACGAACCCCAGGGTGCATTTACGTGCCGGTCATCAACACTCGCAGTTTTGGCCGATTCCGGCCTGTATCATTGGCTATTAATCACCGTTTTGGGTCCCTGGAGTGATTTCCACAATTGACGAACCCAAGGGTGCATTTACGTGCCGGTCATCAACACTCGCAGTTTTGGCCGATTCTGGCCTGTTTCATGGGCTATTAATCACCGTTTTGGGTCCCTGGAGTGATTTCCACAATTGACGAACCCAAGGGTGCATTTACGTGCCGGTCATCAACACTCGCAGTTTTGGCCGATTCCGGCCTGTATCATTGGCTATTAATCACCGTTTTGGGTCCCTGGAGTGATTTCCACAATTGACGAACCCAAGGGTGCATTTACGTGCCGGTCATCAACACTCGCAGTTTTGGCCGATTCTGGCCTGTTTCATGGGCTATTAATCACCGTTTTGGGTCCCTGGAGTGATTTCCACAATTGACGAACCCAAGGGTGCATTTACGTGCCGGTCATCAACACTCGCAGTTTTGGCCGATTCTGGCCTGTATCATTGGCTATTAATCACCGTTTTGGGTCCCTGGAGTGATTTCCACAATTGACGAACCCAAGGGTGCATTTACGTGCCGGTCATCAACACTCGCAGTTTTGGCCGATTCTGGCCTGTTTCATGGGCTATTAATCACCGTTTTGGGTCCCCGGAGTGATTTCCACCATTGAGGAACCCAGGGTGCATTTACGTGCCGGTCATCAACACTCGCAGTTTTGGAAGATTTCGGCCTGTTTCATGGGCTATTAATCACCGTTTTGGGTCCCTGGAGTGATTTCCACAATTGACGAACCCAAGGGTGCATTTACGTGCCGGTCATCAACACTCGCAGTTTTGGAAAATTTTGGCCTGTTTCATGGGCTATTAATCACCGTTTTGGGTCCCTGGAGTGATTTCCACAATTGAGGAACCCAAGGGTGCATTTACGTTCCGGTCATCCACACTCGCAGTTTTGGTCGATTCTGGCCTGTTTCATGGGCTATTAATCACCGTTTTGGATCCTCGTAGTGATTTCCACCATTGACGAACCCAAGGGTGCATTTACGTGCCTGTCATCAACACTCGCAGTTTTGGCCGATTCTGGCCTGTTTCATGGGCTATTAATCACCGTTTTGGGTCCCCGGAGTGATTTCCACCATTGAGGAACCCAGGGTGCATTTACGTGCCGGTCATCAACACTCGCAGTTTTGGCAGATTTTGGCCTGTTTCATGGGCTATTAATCACCGTTTTGGGTCCCTGGAGTGATTTCCACAATTGACGAACCCCAGGGTGCAATTACGTGTCGGTCATCAACACTCGCAGTTTTGGCCGATTCTAGCCTGTTTCATGGGCTATTAATCACCGTTTTGGATCCTCGGAATGATTTCCACCATTGACGAACCCAAGGGTGCATTTACGTACCTGTCATCAACACTCGCAGTTTTGGAAGATTTTGGCCTGTTTCATGGGCTATTAATCACCGTTTTGGGTCCCTGGAGTGATTTCCACAATTGACGAACCCAAGGGTGCATTTACGTGCCGGTCATCAACACTCGCAGTTTTGGAAGATTTTGGCCTGTTTCATGGGCTATTAATCACCGTTTTGGGTCCCTGGAGTGATTTCCACAATTGACGAACCCAAGGGTGCATTTACGTGCCGGTCATCAACACTCGCAGTTTTGGCCGATTCTGGCCTGTTTCATGGGCTATTAATCACCGTTTTGGATCCTCGTAGTGATTTCCACCATTGACGAACCCAAGGGTGCATTTACGTGCCTGTCATCAACACTCGCAGTTTTGGCCGATTCTGGCCTGTTTCATGGGCTATTAATCACCGTTTTGGGTCCCTGGAGTGATTTCCACAATTGACGAACCCAAGGGTGCATTTACGTGCCGGTCATCAACACTCGCAGTTTTGGCCGATTCTGGCCTGTTTCATGGGCTATTAATCACCGTTTTGGGTCCCTGGAGTGATTTCCACAATTGACGAACCCAAGGGTGCCTTTACGTGCCGGTCATCAACACTCGCAGTTTTGGAAGATTTTGGCCTGTTTCATGGGCTATTAATCACCGTTTTGGGTCCCTGGAGTGATTTCCACAATTGACGAACCCAAGGGTGCATTTACGTGCCGGTCATCAACACTCGCAGTTTTGGCCGATTCTGGCCTGTTTCATGGGCTATTAATCACCGTTTTGGGTCCCCGGAGTGATTTCCACCATTGAGGAACCCAGGGTGCATTTACGTGCCGGTCATCAACACTCGCAGTTTTGGAAGATTTTGGCCTGTTTCATGGGCTATTAATCACCGTTTTGGGTCCCTGGAGTGATTTCCACAATTGACGAACCCAAGGGTGCATTTACGTGCCGGTCATCAACACTCGCAGTTTTGGCCGATTCTGGCCTGTTTCATGGGCTATTAATCACCGTTTTGGGTCCCCGGAGTGATTTCCACCATTGACGAACCCTAGGGTGCATTTACGTGCCGGTCATCACCACTCGCAGTTTTGGCCGATTCTGGCCTGTATCATTGGCTATTAATCACCGTTTTGGGTCCCTGGAGTGATTTCCACAATTGACGAACCCAAGGGTGCATTTACGTGCCGGTCATCAACACTCGCAGTTTTGGCCGATTCTGGCCTGTTTCATGGGCTATTAATCACCGTTTTGGGTCCCTGGAGTGATTTCCACAATTGACGAACCCCAGGGTGCATTTACGTGCCGGTCATCAACACTCGCAGTTTTGGCCGATTCTGGCCTGTTTCATGGGCTATTAATCACCGTTTTGGGTCCCTGGAGTGATTTCCACAATTGACGAACCCCAGGGTGCATTTACGTGCCGGTCATCAACACTCGCAGTTTTGGCCGATTCCGGCCTGTATCATTGGCTATTAATCACCGTTTTGGGTCCCTGGAGTGATTTCCACAATTGACGAACCCAAGGGTGCATTTACGTGCCGGTCATCAACACTCGCAGTTTTGGCCGATTCAAGCCTGTTTCATGGGCTATTAATCACCGTTTTGGGTCCCTGGAGTGATTTCCACAATTGACGAACCCAAGGGTGCATTTACGTGCCGGTCATCAACACTCGCAGTTTTGGTCGATTCTGGCCTGTTTCATGGGCTATTAATCACCGTTTTGGATCCTCGGAGTGATTTCCACCATTGACGAACCCAAGGGTGCATTTACGTGCCTGTCATCAACACTCGCAGTTTTGGAAGATTTTGGCCTGTTTCATGGGCTATTAATCACCGTTTTTGGTCCCTGGAGTGATTTCCACAATTGACGAACCCAAGGGTGCATTTACGTGCCGGTCATCAACACTCGCAGTTTTGGAAGATTTTGGCCTGTTTCATGGGCTATTAATCACCGTTTTGGGTCCCTGGAGTGATTTCCACAATTGACGAACCCAAGGGTGCATTTACGTGCCGGTCATCAACACTCGCAGTTTTGGCCGATTCAAGCCTGTTTCATGGGCTATTAATCACCGTTTTGGGTCCCTGGAGTGATTTCCACAATTGACGAACCCAAGGGTGCATTTACGTGCCGGTCATCAACACTCGCAGTTTTGGCCGATTCTGGCCTGTTTCATGGGCTATTAATCACCGTTTTGGGTCCCCGGAGTGATTTCCACCATTGACGAACCCTAGGGTGCATTTACGTGCCGGTCATCAACACTCGCAGTTTTGGCCGATTCCGGCCTGTATCATTGGCTATTAATCACCGTTTTGGGTCCCTGGAGTGATTTCCACAATTGACGAACCCAAGGGTGCATTTACGTGCCGGTCATCAACACTCGCAGTTTTGGCCCATTCTGGCCTGTTTCGTGGGCTATTAATCACCGTTTTGGGTCCCCGGAGTGATTTCCAAAATTGACGAACCCCAGGGTGCATTTACGTGCCGGTCATCAACACTCGCAGTTTTGGCCGATTCCGGCCTGTATCATTGGCTATTAATCACCGTTTTGGGTCCCTGGAGTGATTTCCACAATTGACGAACCCAAGGGTGCATTTACGTGCCGGTCATCAACACTCGCAGTTTTGGCCGATTCTGGCCTGTTTCATGGGCTATTAATCACCGTTTTGGGTCCCTGGAGTGATTTCCACAATTGACGAACCCAAGGGTGCATTTACGTGCCGGTCATCAACACTCGCAGTTTTGGCCGATTCCGGCCTGTATCATTGGCTATTAATCACCGTTTTGGGTCCCTGGAGTGATTTCCACAATTGACGAACCCAAGGGTGCATTTACGTGCCGGTCATCAACACTCGCAGTTTTGGCCGATTCTGGCCTGTTTCATGGGCTATTAATCACCGTTTTGGGTCCCTGGAGTGATTTCCACAATTGACGAACCCAAGGGTGCATTTACGTGCCGGTCATCAACACTCGCAGTTTTGGCCGATTCTGGCCTGTATCATTGGCTATTAATCACCGTTTTGGGTCCCTGGAGTGATTTCCACAATTGACGAACCCAAGGGTGCATTTACGTGCCGGTCATCAACACTCGCAGTTTTGGCCGATTCTGGCCTGTTTCATGGGCTATTAATCACCGTTTTGGGTCCCCGGAGTGATTTCCACCATTGAGGAACCCAGGGTGCATTTACGTGCCGGTCATCAACACTCGCAGTTTTGGAAGATTTCGGCCTGTTTCATGGGCTATTAATCACCGTTTTGGGTCCCTGGAGTGATTTCCACAATTGACGAACCCAAGGGTGCATTTACGTGCCGGTCATCAACACTCGCAGTTTTGGAAAATTTTGGCCTGTTTCATGGGCTATTAATCACCGTTTTGGGTCCCTGGAGTGATTTCCACAATTGAGGAACCCAAGGGTGCATTTACGTTCCGGTCATCCACACTCGCAGTTTTGGTCGATTCTGGCCTGTTTCATGGGCTATTAATCACCGTTTTGGATCCTCGTAGTGATTTCCACCATTGACGAACCCAAGGGTGCATTTACGTGCCTGTCATCAACACTCGCAGTTTTGGCCGATTCTGGCCTGTTTCATGGGCTATTAATCACCGTTTTGGGTCCCCGGAGTGATTTCCACCATTGAGGAACCCAGGGTGCATTTACGTGCCGGTCATCAACACTCGCAGTTTTGGCAGATTTTGGCCTGTTTCATGGGCTATTAATCACCGTTTTGGGTCCCTGGAGTGATTTCCACAATTGACGAACCCCAGGGTGCAATTACGTGTCGGTCATCAACACTCGCAGTTTTGGCCGATTCTAGCCTGTTTCATGGGCTATTAATCACCGTTTTGGATCCTCGGAATGATTTCCACCATTGACGAACCCAAGGGTGCATTTACGTACCTGTCATCAACACTCGCAGTTTTGGAAGATTTTGGCCTGTTTCATGGGCTATTAATCACCGTTTTGGGTCCCTGGAGTGATTTCCACAATTGACGAACCCAAGGGTGCATTTACGTGCCGGTCATCAACACTCGCAGTTTTGGAAGATTTTGGCCTGTTTCATGGGCTATTAATCACCGTTTTGGGTCCCTGGAGTGATTTCCACAATTGACGAACCCAAGGGTGCATTTACGTGCCGGTCATCAACACTCGCAGTTTTGGCCGATTCTGGCCTGTTTCATGGGCTATTAATCACCGTTTTGGATCCTCGTAGTGATTTCCACCATTGACGAACCCAAGGGTGCATTTACGTGCCTGTCATCAACACTCGCAGTTTTGGCCGATTCTGGCCTGTTTCATGGGCTATTAATCACCGTTTTGGGTCCCTGGAGTGATTTCCACAATTGACGAACCCAAGGGTGCATTTACGTGCCGGTCATCAACACTCGCAGTTTTGGCCGATTCTGGCCTGTTTCATGGGCTATTAATCACCGTTTTGGGTCCCTGGAGTGATTTCCACAATTGACGAACCCCAGGGTGCATTTACGTGCCGGTCATCAACACTCGCAGTTTTGGCCGATTCCGGCCTGTATCATTGGCTATTAATCACCGTTTTGGGTCCCTGGAGTGATTTCCACAATTGACGAACCCAAGGGTGCATTTACGTGCCGGTCATCAACACTCGCAGTTTTGGCCGATTCAAGCCTGTTTCATGGGCTATTAATCACCGTTTTGGGTCCCTGGAGTGATTTCCACAATTGACGAACCCAAGGGTGCATTTACGTGCCGGTCATCAACACTCGCAGTTTTGGTCGATTCTGGCCTGTTTCATGGGCTATTAATCACCGTTTTGGGTCCCCGGAGTGATTTCCACCATTGACGAACCCTAGGGTGCATTTACGTGCCGGTCATCAACACTCGCAGTTTTGGAAAATTTTGGCCTGTTTCATGGGCTATTAATCACCGTTTTGGGTCCCTGGAGTGATTTCCACAATTGACGAACCCAAGGGTGCCTTTACGTGCCGGTCATCAACACTCGCAGTTTTGGAAGATTTTGGCCTGTTTCATGGGCTATTAATCACCGTTTTGGGTCCCTGGAGTGATTTCCACAATTGACGAACCCAAGGGTGCATTTACGTGCCGGTCATCAACACTCGCAGTTTTGGCCGATTCTGGCCTGTTTCATGGGCTATTAATCACCGTTTTGGGTCCCCGGAGTGATTTCCACCATTGAGGAACCCAGGGTGCATTTACGTGCCGGTCATCAACACTCGCAGTTTTGGAAGATTTTGGCCTGTTTCATGGGCTATTAATCACCGTTTTGGGTCCCTGGAGTGATTTCCACAATTGACGAACCCAAGGGTGCATTTACGTGCCGGTCATCAACACTCGCAGTTTTGGAAAATTTTGGCCTGTTTCATGGGCTATTAATCACCGTTTTGGGTCCCTGGAGTGATTTCCACAATTGAGGAACCCAAGGGTGCATTTACGTTCCGGTCATCCACACTCGCAGTTTTGGTCGATTCTGGCCTGTTTCATGGGCTATTAATCACCGTTTTGGATCCTCGTAGTGATTTCCACCATTGACGAACCCAAGGGTGCATTTACGTGCCTGTCATCAACACTCGCAGTTTTGGCCGATTCTGGCCTGTTTCATGGGCTATTAATCACCGTTTTGGGTCCCCGGAGTGATTTCCACCATTGAGGAACCCAGGGTGCATTTACGTGCCGGTCATCAACACTCGCAGTTTTGGCAGATTTTGGCCTGTTTCATGGGCTATTAATCACCGTTTTGGGTCCCTGGAGTGATTTCCACAATTGACGAACCCCAGGGTGCAATTACGTGTCGGTCATCAACACTCGCAGTTTTGGCCGATTCTAGCCTGTTTCATGGGCTATTAATCACCGTTTTGGATCCTCGGAGTGATTTCCACCATTGACGAACCCAAGGGTGCATTTACGTGCCTGTCATCAACACTCGCAGTTTTGGAAGATTTTGGCCTGTTTCATGGGCTATTAATCACCGTTTTGGGTCCCTGGAGTGATTTCCACAATTGACGAACCCAAGGGTGCATTTACGTGCCGGTCATCAACACTCGCAGTTTTGGAAGATTTTGGCCTGTTTCATGGGCTATTAATCACCGTTTTGGGTCCCTGGAGTGATTTCCACAATTGACGAACCCAAGGGTGCATTTACGTGCCGGTCATCAACACTCGCAGTTTTGGCCGATTCTGGCCTGTTTCATGGGCTATTAATCACCGTTTTGGGTCCCCGGAGTGATTTCCACCATTGAGGAACCCTAGGGTGCATTTACGTGCCGGTCATCAACACTCGCAGTTTTGGAAGATTTTGGCCTGTTTCATGGGCTATTAATCACCGTTTTGGGTCCCTGGAGTGATTTCCACAATTGACGAACCCAAGGGTGCATTTACGTGCCGGTCATCAACACTCGCAGTTTTGGCCGATTCCGGCCTGTTTCATGGGCTATTAATCACCGTTTTGGGTCCCTGGAGTGATTTCCACAATTGACGAACCCAAGGGTGCATTTACGTGCCGGTCATCAACACTCGCAGTTTTGGCCGATTCTGGCCTGTTTCATGGGCTATTAATCACCGTTTTGGGTCCCTGGAGTGATTTCCACAATTGACGAACCCAAGGGTGCATTTACGTGCCGGTCATCAACACTCGCAGTTTTGGCCGATTCCGGCCTGTATCATTGGCTATTAATCACCGTTTTGGGTCCCTGGAGTGATTTCCACAATTGACGAACCCAAGGGTGCATTTACGTGCCGGTCATCAACACTCGCAGTTTTGGAAAATTTTGGCCTGTTTCATGGGCTATTAATCACCGTTTTGGGTCCCTGGAGTGATTTCCACAATTGAGGAACCCAAGGGTGCATTTACGTTCCGGTCATCCACACTCGCAGTTTTGGTCGATTCTGGCCTGTTTCATGGGCTATTAATCACCGTTTTGGATCCTCGTAGTGATTTCCACCATTGACGAACCCAAGGGTGCATTTACGTGCCTGTCATCAACACTCGCAGTTTTGGCCGATTCCGGCCTGTATCATTGGCTATTAATCACCGTTTTGGGTCCCTGGAGTGATTTCCACAATTGACGAACCCAAGGGTGCATTTACGTGCCGGTCATCAACACTCGCAGTTTTGGCAGATTTTGGCCTGTTTCATGGGCTATTAATCACCGTTTTGGGTCCCTGGAGTGATTTCCACAATTGACGAACCCAAGGGTGCATTTACGTGCCGGTCATCAACACTCGCAGTTTTGGCCGATTCTGGCCTGTTTCATGGGCTATTAATCACCGTTTTGGATCCTCGTAGTGATTTCCACCATTGACGAACCCAAGGGTGCATTTACGTGCCTGTCATCAACACTCGCAGTTTTGGCCGATTCTGGCCTGTTTCATGGGCTATTAATCACCGTTTTGGGTCCCTGGAGTGATTTCCACAATTGACGAACCCAAGGGTGCATTTACGTGCCGGTCATCAACACTCGCAGTTTTGGCCGATTCTGGCCTGTTTCATGGGCTATTAATCACCGTTTTGGGTCCCTGGAGTGATTTCCACAATTGACGAACCCCAGGGTGCATTTACGTGCCGGTCATCAACACTCGCAGTTTTGGCCGATTCCGGCCTGTATCATTGGCTATTAATCACCGTTTTGGGTCCCTGGAGTGATTTCCACAATTGACGAACCCAAGGGTGCATTTACGTGCCGGTCATCAACACTCGCAGTTTTGGCCGATTCAAGCCTGTTTCATGGGCTATTAATCACCGTTTTGGGTCCCTGGAGTGATTTCCACAATTGACGAACCCAAGGGTGCATTTACGTGCCGGTCATCAACACTCGCAGTTTTGGTCGATTCTGGCCTGTTTCATGGGCTATTAATCACCGTTTTGGGTCCCCGGAGTGATTTCCACCATTGACGAACCCTAGGGTGCATTTACGTGCCGGTCATCAACACTCGCAGTTTTGGAAAATTTTGGCCTGTTTCATGGGCTATTAATCACCGTTTTGGGTCCCTGGAGTGATTTCCACAATTGACGAACCCAAGGGTGCCTTTACGTGCCGGTCATCAACCCTCGCAGTTTTGGAAGATTTTGGCCTGTTTCATGGGCTATTAATCACCGTTTTGGGTCCCTGGAGTGATTTCCACAATTGACGAACCCAAGGGTGCATTTACGTGCCGGTCATCAACACTCGCAGTTTTGGCCGATTCTGGCCTGTTTCATGGGCTATTAATCACCGTTTTGGGTCCCCGGAGTGATTTCCACCATTGAGGAACCCAGGGTGCATTTACGTGCCGGTCATCAACACTCGCAGTTTTGGAAGATTTTGGCCTGTTTCATGGGCTATTAATCACCGTTTTGGGTCCCTGGAGTGATTTCCACAATTGACGAACCCAAGGGTGCATTTACGTGCCGGTCATCAACACTCGCAGTTTTGGAAAATTTTGGCCTGTTTCATGGGCTATTAATCACCGTTTTGGGTCCCTGGAGTGATTTCCACAATTGAGGAACCCAAGGGTGCATTTACGTTCCGGTCATCCACACTCGCAGTTTTGGTCGATTCTGGCCTGTTTCATGGGCTATTAATCACCGTTTTGGATCCTCGTAGTGATTTCCACCATTGACGAACCCAAGGGTGCATTTACGTGCCTGTCATCAACACTCGCAGTTTTGGCCGATTCTGGCCTGTTTCATGGGCTATTAATCACCGTTTTGGGTCCCCGGAGTGATTTCCACCATTGAGGAACCCAGGGTGCATTTACGTGCCGGTCATCAACACTCGCAGTTTTGGCAGATTTTGGCCTGTTTCATGGGCTATTAATCACCGTTTTGGGTCCCTGGAGTGATTTCCACAATTGACGAACCCCAGGGTGCAATTACGTGTCGGTCATCAACACTCGCAGTTTTGGCCGATTCTAGCCTGTTTCATGGGCTATTAATCACCGTTTTGGATCCTCGGAGTGATTTCCACCATTGACGAACCCAAGGGTGCATTTACGTGCCTGTCATCAACACTCGCAGTTTTGGAAGATTTTGGCCTGTTTCATGGGCTATTAATCACCGTTTTGGGTCCCTGGAGTGATTTCCACAATTGACGAACCCAAGGGTGCATTTACGTGCCGGTCATCAACACTCGCAGTTTTGGAAGATTTTGGCCTGTTTCATGGGCTATTAATCACCGTTTTGGGTCCCTGGAGTGATTTCCACAATTGACGAACCCAAGGGTGCATTTACGTGCCGGTCATCAACACTCGCAGTTTTGGCCGATTCTGGCCTGTTTCATGGGCTATTAATCACCGTTTTGGGTCCCCGGAGTGATTTCCACCATTGAGGAACCCTAGGGTGCATTTACGTGCCGGTCATCAACACTCGCAGTTTTGGAAGATTTTGGCCTGTTTCATGGGCTATTAATCACCGTTTTGGGTCCCTGGAGTGATTTCCACAATTGACGAACCCAAGGGTGCATTTACGTGCCGGTCATCAACACTCGCAGTTTTGGCCGATTCCGGCCTGTTTCATGGGCTATTAATCACCGTTTTGGGTCCCTGGAGTGATTTCCACAATTGACGAACCCAAGGGTGCATTTACGTGCCGGTCATCAACACTCGCAGTTTTGGCCGATTCTGGCCTGTTTCATGGGCTATTAATCACCGTTTTGGGTCCCTGGAGTGATTTCCACAATTGACGAACCCAAGGGTGCATTTACGTGCCGGTCATCAACACTCGCAGTTTTGGCCGATTCCGGCCTGTATCATTGGCTATTAATCACCGTTTTGGGTCCCTGGAGTGATTTCCACAATTGACGAACCCAAGGGTGCATTTACGTGCCGGTCATCAACACTCGCAGTTTTGGAAAATTTTGGCCTGTTTCATGGGCTATTAATCACCGTTTTGGGTCCCTGGAGTGATTTCCACAATTGAGGAACCCAAGGGTGCATTTACGTTCCGGTCATCCACACTCGCAGTTTTGGTCGATTCTGGCCTGTTTCATGGGCTATTAATCACCGTTTTGGATCCTCGTAGTGATTTCCACCATTGACGAACCCAAGGGTGCATTTACGTGCCTGTCATCAACACTCGCAGTTTTGGCCGATTCCGGCCTGTATCATTGGCTATTAATCACCGTTTTGGGTCCCTGGAGTGATTTCCACAATTGACGAACCCAAGGGTGCATTTACGTGCCGGTCATCAACACTCGCAGTTTTGGCAGATTTTGGCCTGTTTCATGGGCTATTAATCACCGTTTTGGGTCCCTGGAGTGATTTCCACAATTGACGAACCCAAGGGTGCATTTACGTGCCGGTCATCAACACTCGCAGTTTTGGCCGATTCTGGCCTGTTTCATGGGCTATTAATCACCGTTTTGGATCCTCGTAGTGATTTCCACCATTGACGAACCCAAGGGTGCATTTACGTGCCTGTCATCAACACTCGCAGTTTTGGCCGATTCTGGCCTGTTTCATGGGCTATTAATCACCGTTTTGGGTCCCTGGAGTGATTTCCACAATTGACGAACCCAAGGGTGCATTTACGTGCCGGTCATCAACACTCGCAGTTTTGGCCGATTCTGGCCTGTTTCATGGGCTATTAATCACCGTTTTGGGTCCCTGGAGTGATTTCCACAATTGACGAACCCCAGGGTGCATTTACGTGCCGGTCATCAACACTCGCAGTTTTGGCCGATTCCGGCCTGTATCATTGGCTATTAATCACCGTTTTGGGTCCCTGGAGTGATTTCCACAATTGACGAACCCAAGGGTGCATTTACGTGCCGGTCATCAACACTCGCAGTTTTGGCCGATTCAAGCCTGTTTCATGGGCTATTAATCACCGTTTTGGGTCCCTGGAGTGATTTCCACAATTGACGAACCCAAGGGTGCATTTACGTGCCGGTCATCAACACTCGCAGTTTTGGTCGATTCTGGCCTGTTTCATGGGCTATTAATCACCGTTTTGGGTCCCCGGAGTGATTTCCACCATTGACGAACCCTAGGGTGCATTTACGTGCCGGTCATCAACACTCGCAGTTTTGGAAAATTTTGGCCTGTTTCATGGGCTATTAATCACCGTTTTGGGTCCCTGGAGTGATTTCCACAATTGACGAACCCAAGGGTGCCTTTACGTGCCGGTCATCAACCCTCGCAGTTTTGGAAGATTTTGGCCTGTTTCATGGGCTATTAATCACCGTTTTGGGTCCCTGGAGTGATTTCCACAATTGACGAACCCAAGGGTGCATTTACGTGCCGGTCATCAACACTCGCAGTTTTGGCCGATTCTGGCCTGTTTCATGGGCTATTAATCACCGTTTTGGGTCCCCGGAGTGATTTCCACCATTGAGGAACCCAGGGTGCATTTACGTGCCGGTCATCAACACTCGCAGTTTTGGAAGATTTTGGCCTGTTTCATGGGCTATTAATCACCGTTTTGGGTCCCTGGAGTGATTTCCACAATTGACGAACCCAAGGGTGCATTTACGTGCCGGTCATCAACACTCGCAGTTTTGGAAAATTTTGGCCTGTTTCATGGGCTATTAATCACCGTTTTGGGTCCCTGGAGTGATTTCCACAATTGAGGAACCCAAGGGTGCATTTACGTTCCGGTCATCCACACTCGCAGTTTTGGTCGATTCTGGCCTGTTTCATGGGCTATTAATCACCGTTTTGGATCCTCGTAGTGATTTCCACCATTGACGAACCCAAGGGTGCATTTACGTGCCTGTCATCAACACTCGCAGTTTTGGCCGATTCTGGCCTGTTTCATGGGCTATTAATCACCGTTTTGGGTCCCCGGAGTGATTTCCACCATTGAGGAACCCAGGGTGCATTTACGTGCCGGTCATCAACACTCGCAGTTTTGGCAGATTTTGGCCTGTTTCATGGGCTATTAATCACCGTTTTGGGTCCCTGGAGTGATTTCCACAATTGACGAACCCCAGGGTGCAATTACGTGTCGGTCATCAACACTCGCAGTTTTGGCCGATTCTAGCCTGTTTCATGGGCTATTAATCACCGTTTTGGATCCTCGGAGTGATTTCCACCATTGACGAACCCAAGGGTGCATTTACGTGCCTGTCATCAACACTCGCAGTTTTGGAAGATTTTGGCCTGTTTCATGGGCTATTAATCACCGTTTTGGGTCCCTGGAGTGATTTCCACAATTGACGAACCCAAGGGTGCATTTACGTGCCGGTCATCAACACTCGCAGTTTTGGAAGATTTTGGCCTGTTTCATGGGCTATTAATCACCGTTTTGGGTCCCTGGAGTGATTTCCACAATTGACGAACCCAAGGGTGCATTTACGTGCCGGTCATCAACACTCGCAGTTTTGGCCGATTCTGGCCTGTTTCATGGGCTATTAATCACCGTTTTGGGTCCCCGGAGTGATTTCCACCATTGAGGAACCCTAGGGTGCATTTACGTGCCGGTCATCAACACTCGCAGTTTTGGAAGATTTTGGCCTGTTTCATGGGCTATTAATCACCGTTTTGGGTCCCTGGAGTGATTTCCACAATTGACGAACCCAAGGGTGCATTTACGTGCCGGTCATCAACACTCGCAGTTTTGGCCGATTCCGGCCTGTTTCATGGGCTATTAATCACCGTTTTGGGTCCCTGGAGTGATTTCCACAATTGACGAACCCAAGGGTGCATTTACGTGCCGGTCATCAACACTCGCAGTTTTGGCCGATTCTGGCCTGTTTCATGGGCTATTAATCACCGTTTTGGGTCCCTGGAGTGATTTCCACAATTGACGAACCCAAGGGTGCATTTACGTGCCGGTCATCAACACTCGCAGTTTTGGCCGATTCCGGCCTGTATCATTGGCTATTAATCACCGTTTTGGGTCCCTGGAGTGATTTCCACAATTGACGAACCCAAGGGTGCATTTACGTGCCGGTCATCAACACTCGCAGTTTTGGAAAATTTTGGCCTGTTTCATGGGCTATTAATCACCGTTTTGGGTCCCTGGAGTGATTTCCACAATTGAGGAACCCAAGGGTGCATTTACGTTCCGGTCATCCACACTCGCAGTTTTGGTCGATTCTGGCCTGTTTCATGGGCTATTAATCACCGTTTTGGATCCTCGTAGTGATTTCCACCATTGACGAACCCAAGGGTGCATTTACGTGCCTGTCATCAACACTCGCAGTTTTGGCCGATTCCGGCCTGTATCATTGGCTATTAATCACCGTTTTGGGTCCCTGGAGTGATTTCCACAATTGACGAACCCAAGGGTGCATTTACGTGCCGGTCATCAACACTCGCAGTTTTGGCAGATTTTGGCCTGTTTCATGGGCTATTAATCACCGTTTTGGGTCCCTGGAGTGATTTCCACAATTGACGAACCCAAGGGTGCATTTACGTGCCGGTCATCAACACTCGCAGTTTTGGCCGATTCTGGCCTGTTTCATGGGCTATTAATCACCGTTTTGGATCCTCGTAGTGATTTCCACCATTGACGAACCCAAGGGTGCATTTACGTGCCTGTCATCAACACTCGCAGTTTTGGCCGATTCTGGCCTGTTTCATGGGCTATTAATCACCGTTTTGGGTCCCTGGAGTGATTTCCACAATTGACGAACCCAAGGGTGCATTTACGTGCCGGTCATCAACACTCGCAGTTTTGGCCGATTCTGGCCTGTTTCATGGGCTATTAATCACCGTTTTGGGTCCCTGGAGTGATTTCCACAATTGACGAACCCCAGGGTGCATTTACGTGCCGGTCATCAACACTCGCAGTTTTGGCCGATTCCGGCCTGTATCATTGGCTATTAATCACCGTTTTGGGTCCCTGGAGTGATTTCCACAATTGACGAACCCAAGGGTGCATTTACGTGCCGGTCATCAACACTCGCAGTTTTGGCCGATTCAAGCCTGTTTCATGGGCTATTAATCACCGTTTTGGGTCCCTGGAGTGATTTCCACAATTGACGAACCCAAGGGTGCATTTACGTGCCGGTCATCAACACTCGCAGTTTTGGTCGATTCTGGCCTGTTTCATGGGCTATTAATCACCGTTTTGGGTCCCCGGAGTGATTTCCACCATTGACGAACCCTAGGGTGCATTTACGTGCCGGTCATCAACACTCGCAGTTTTGGAAAATTTTGGCCTGTTTCATGGGCTATTAATCACCGTTTTGGGTCCCTGGAGTGATTTCCACAATTGACGAACCCAAGGGTGCCTTTACGTGCCGGTCATCAACCCTCGCAGTTTTGGAAGATTTTGGCCTGTTTCATGGGCTATTAATCACCGTTTTGGGTCCCTGGAGTGATTTCCACAATTGACGAACCCAAGGGTGCATTTACGTGCCGGTCATCAACACTCGCAGTTTTGGCCGATTCTGGCCTGTTTCATGGGCTATTAATCACCGTTTTGGGTCCCCGGAGTGATTTCCACCATTGAGGAACCCAGGGTGCATTTACGTGCCGGTCATCAACACTCGCAGTTTTGGAAGATTTTGGCCTGTTTCATGGGCTATTAATCACCGTTTTGGGTCCCTGGAGTGATTTCCACAATTGACGAACCCAAGGGTGCATTTACGTGCCGGTCATCAACACTCGCAGTTTTGGAAAATTTTGGCCTGTTTCATGGGCTATTAATCACCGTTTTGGGTCCCTGGAGTGATTTCCACAATTGAGGAACCCAAGGGTGCATTTACGTTCCGGTCATCCACACTCGCAGTTTTGGTCGATTCTGGCCTGTTTCATGGGCTATTAATCACCGTTTTGGATCCTCGTAGTGATTTCCACCATTGACGAACCCAAGGGTGCATTTACGTGCCTGTCATCAACACTCGCAGTTTTGGCCGATTCTGGCCTGTTTCATGGGCTATTAATCACCGTTTTGGGTCCCCGGAGTGATTTCCACCATTGAGGAACCCAGGGTGCATTTACGTGCCGGTCATCAACACTCGCAGTTTTGGCAGATTTTGGCCTGTTTCATGGGCTATTAATCACCGTTTTGGGTCCCTGGAGTGATTTCCACAATTGACGAACCCCAGGGTGCAATTACGTGTCGGTCATCAACACTCGCAGTTTTGGCCGATTCTAGCCTGTTTCATGGGCTATTAATCACCGTTTTGGATCCTCGGAGTGATTTCCACCATTGACGAACCCAAGGGTGCATTTACGTGCCTGTCATCAACACTCGCAGTTTTGGAAGATTTTGGCCTGTTTCATGGGCTATTAATCACCGTTTTGGGTCCCTGGAGTGATTTCCACAATTGACGAACCCAAGGGTGCATTTACGTGCCGGTCATCAACACTCGCAGTTTTGGAAGATTTTGGCCTGTTTCATGGGCTATTAATCACCGTTTTGGGTCCCTGGAGTGATTTCCACAATTGACGAACCCAAGGGTGCATTTACGTGCCGGTCATCAACACTCGCAGTTTTGGCCGATTCTGGCCTGTTTCATGGGCTATTAATCACCGTTTTGGGTCCCCGGAGTGATTTCCACCATTGAGGAACCCTAGGGTGCATTTACGTGCCGGTCATCAACACTCGCAGTTTTGGAAGATTTTGGCCTGTTTCATGGGCTATTAATCACCGTTTTGGGTCCCTGGAGTGATTTCCACAATTGACGAACCCAAGGGTGCATTTACGTGCCGGTCATCAACACTCGCAGTTTTGGCCGATTCCGGCCTGTTTCATGGGCTATTAATCACCGTTTTGGGTCCCTGGAGTGATTTCCACAATTGACGAACCCAAGGGTGCATTTACGTGCCGGTCATCAACACTCGCAGTTTTGGCCGATTCTGGCCTGTTTCATGGGCTATTAATCACCGTTTTGGGTCCCTGGAGTGATTTCCACAATTGACGAACCCAAGGGTGCATTTACGTGCCGGTCATCAACACTCGCAGTTTTGGCCGATTCCGGCCTGTATCATTGGCTATTAATCACCGTTTTGGGTCCCTGGAGTGATTTCCACAATTGACGAACCCAAGGGTGCATTTACGTGCCGGTCATCAACACTCGCAGTTTTGGAAAATTTTGGCCTGTTTCATGGGCTATTAATCACCGTTTTGGGTCCCTGGAGTGATTTCCACAATTGAGGAACCCAAGGGTGCATTTACGTTCCGGTCATCCACACTCGCAGTTTTGGTCGATTCTGGCCTGTTTCATGGGCTATTAATCACCGTTTTGGATCCTCGTAGTGATTTCCACCATTGACGAACCCAAGGGTGCATTTACGTGCCTGTCATCAACACTCGCAGTTTTGGCCGATTCCGGCCTGTATCATTGGCTATTAATCACCGTTTTGGGTCCCTGGAGTGATTTCCACAATTGACGAACCCAAGGGTGCATTTACGTGCCGGTCATCAACACTCGCAGTTTTGGCCGATTCTGGCCTGTTTCATGGGCTATTAATCACCGTTTTGGGTCCCTGGAGTGATTTCCACAATTGACGAACCCAAGGGTGCATTTACGTGCCGGTCATCAACACTCGCAGTTTTGGCCGATTCTGGCCTGTATCATTGGCTATTAATCACCGTTTTGGGTCCCTGGAGTGATTTCCACAATTGACGAACCCAAGGGTGCATTTACGTGCCGGTCATCAACACTCGCAGTTTTGGCCGATTCTGGCCTGTTTCATGGGCTATTAATCACCGTTTTGGGTCCCCGGAGTGATTTCCACCATTGAGGAACCCAGGGTGCATTTACGTGCCGGTCATCAACACTCGCAGTTTTGGAAGATTTTGGCCTGTTTCATGGGCTATTAATCACCGTTTTGGGTCCCTGGAGTGATTTCCACAATTGACGAACCCAAGGGTGCATTTACGTGCCGGTCATCAACACTCGCAGTTTTGGAAAATTTAGGCCTGTTTCATGGGCTATTAATCACCGTTTTGGGTCCCTGGAGTGATTTCCACAATTGAGGAACCCAAGGGTGCATTTACGTTCCGGTCATCCACACTCGCAGTTTTGGTCGATTCTGGCCTGTTTCATGGGCTATTAATCACCGTTTTGGATCCTCGTAGTGATTTCCACCATTGACGAACCCAAGGGTGCATTTACGTGCCTGTCATCAACACTCGCAGTTTTGGCCGATTCTGGCCTGTTTCATGGGCTATTAATCACCGTTTTGGGTCCCCGGAGTGATTTCCACCATTGAGGAACCCAGGGTGCATTTACGTGCCGGTCATCAACACTCGCAGTTTTGGCAGATTTTGGCCTGTTTCATGGGCTATTAATCACCGTTTTGGGTCCCTGGAGTGATTTCCACAATTGACGAACCCCAGGGTGCAATTACGTGTCGGTCATCAACACTCGCAGTTTTGGCCGATTCTAGCCTGTTTCATGGGCTATTAATCACCGTTTTGGATCCTCGGAGTGATTTCCACCATTGACGAACCCAAGGGTGCATTTACGTGCCTGTCATCAACACTCGCAGTTTTGGAAGATTTTGGCCTGTTTCATGGGCTATTAATCACCGTTTTGGGTCCCTGGAGTGATTTCCACAATTGACGAACCCAAGGGTGCATTTACGTGCCGGTCATCAACACTCGCAGTTTTGGAAGATTTTGGCCTGTTTCATGGGCTATTAATCACCGTTTTGGGTCCCTGGAGTGATTTCCACAATTGACGAACCCAAGGGTGCATTTACGTTCCGGTCATCCACACTCGCAGTTTTGGTCGATTCTGGCCTGTTTCATGGGCTATTAATCACCGTTTTGGATCCTCGTAGTGATTTCCACCATTGACGAACCCAAGGGTGCATTTACGTGCCTGTCATCAACACTCGCAGTTTTGGCCGATTCTGGCCTGTTTCATGGGCTATTAATCACCGTTTTGGGTCCCTGGAGTGATTTCCACAATTGACGAACCCAAGGGTGCATTTACGTGCCGGTCATCAACACTCGCAGTTTTGGCCGATTCTGGCCTGTTTCATGGGCTATTAATCACCGTTTTGGGTCCCTGGAGTGATTTCCACAATTGACGAACCCCAGGGTGCATTTACGTGCCGGTCATCAACACTCGCAGTTTTGGCCGATTCCGGCCTGTATCATTGGCTATTAATCACCGTTTTGGGTCCCTGGAGTGATTTCCACAATTGACGAACCCAAGGGTGCATTTACGTGCCGGTCATCAACACTCGCAGTTTTGGCCGATTCAAGCCTGTTTCATGGGCTATTAATCACCGTTTTGGGTCCCTGGAGTGATTTCCACAATTGACGAACCCAAGGGTGCATTTACGTGCCGGTCATCAACACTCGCAGTTTTGGCCGATTCTGGCCTGTTTCATGGGCTATTAATCACCGTTTTGGGTCCCCGGAGTGATTTCCACCATTGACGAACCCTAGGGTGCATTTACGTGTCGGTCATCAACACTCGCAGTTTTGGCCGATTCTGGCCTGTATCATTGGCTATTAATCACCGTTTTGGGTCCCTGGAGTGATTTCCACAATTGACGAACCCAAGGGTCCATTTACGTGCCGGTCATCAACACTCGCAGTTTTGGCCGATTCTGGCCTGTTTCATGGGCTATTAATCACCGTTTTGGGTCCCTGGAGTGATTTCCACAATTGACGAACCCAAGGGTGCATTTACGTGCCGGTCATCAACACTCGCAGTTTTGGCCGATTCTGGCCTGTTTCATGGGCTATTAATCACCGTTTTGGGTCCCCGGAGTGATTTCCACCATTGACGAACCCTAGGGTGCATTTACGTGCCGGTCATCAACACTCGCAGTTTTGGCCGATTCCGGCCTGTATCATTGGCTATTAATCACCGTTTTGGGTCCCTGGAGTGATTTCCACAATTGACGAACCCAAGGGTGCATTTACGTGCCGGTCATCAACACTCGCAGTTTTGGCCCATTCTGGCCTGTTTCGTGGGCTATTAATCACCGTTTTGGGTCCCCGGAGTGATTTCCAAAATTGACGAACCCCAGGGTGCATTTACGTCCCGGTCATCAACACTCGCAGTTTTGGCCGATTCCGGCCTGTATCATTGGCTATTAATCACCGTTTTGGGTCCCTGGAGTGATTTCCACAATTGACGAACCCAAGGGTGCATTTACGTGCCGGTCATCAACACTCGCAGTTTTGGCCGATTCTGGCCTGTTTCATGGGCTATTAATCACCGTTTTGGGTCCCTGGAGTGATTTCCACCATTGACGAACCCAAGGGTGCATTTACGTGCCGGTCATCAACACTCGCAGTTTTGGCCGATTCTGGCCTGTTTCATGGGCTATTAATCACCGTTTTGGATCCTCGTAGTGATTTCCACAATTGACGAACCCAAGGGTGCATTTACGTGCCGGTCATCAACACTCGCAGTTTTGGTCGATTCTGGCCTGTTTCATGGGCTATTAATCACCGTTTTGGGTCCCCGGAGTGATTTCCACCATTGACGAACCCTAGGGTGCATTTACGTGCCGGTCATCAACACTCGCAGTTTTGGAAAATTTTGGCCTGTTTCATGGGCTATTAATCACCGTTTTGGGTCCCTGGAGTGATTTCCACAATTGACGAACCCAAGGGTGCCTTTACGTGCCGGTCATCAACACTCGCAGTTTTGGAAGATTTTGGCCTGTTTCATGGGCTATTAATCACCGTTTTGGGTCCCTGGAGTGATTTCCACAATTGACGAACCCAAGGGTGCATTTACGTGCCGGTCATCAACACTCGCAGTTTTGGCCGATTCTGGCCTGTTTCATGGGCTATTAATCACCGTTTTGGGTCCCCGGAGTGATTTCCACCATTGAGGAACCCAGGGTGCATTTACGTGCCGGTCATCAACACTCGCAGTTTTGGAAGATTTTGGCCTGTTTCATGGGCTATTAATCACCGTTTTGGGTCCCTGGAGTGATTTCCACAATTGACGAACCCAAGGGTGCATTTACGTGCCGGTCATCAACACTCGCAGTTTTGGAAAATTTTGGCCTGTTTCATGGGCTATTAATCACCGTTTTGGGTCCCTGGAGTGATTTCCACAATTGAGGAACCCAAGGGTGCATTTACGTTCCGGTCATCCACACTCGCAGTTTTGGTCGATTCTGGCCTGTTTCATGGGCTATTAATCACCGTTTTGGATCCTCGTAGTGATTTCCACCATTGACGAACCCAAGGGTGCATTTACGTGCCTGTCATCAACACTCGCAGTTTTGGCCGATTCTGGCCTGTTTCATGGGCTATTAATCACCGTTTTGGGTCCCCGGAGTGATTTCCACCATTGAGGAACCCAGGGTGCATTTACGTGCCGGTCATCAACACTCGCAGTTTTGGCAGATTTTGGCCTGTTTCATGGGCTATTAATCACCGTTTTGGGTCCCTGGAGTGATTTCCACAATTGACGAACCCCAGGGTGCAATTACGTGTCGGTCATCAACACTCGCAGTTTTGGCCGATTCTAGCCTGTTTCATGGGCTATTAATCACCGTTTTGGATCCTCGGAGTGATTTCCACCATTGACGAACCCAAGGGTGCATTTACGTGCCTGTCATCAACACTCGCAGTTTTGGAAGATTTTGGCCTGTTTCATGGGCTATTAATCACCGTTTTGGGTCCCTGGAGTGATTTCCACAATTGACGAACCCAAGGGTGCATTTACGTGCCGGTCATCAACACTCGCAGTTTTGGAAGATTTTGGCCTGTTTCATGGGCTATTAATCACCGTTTTGGGTCCCTGGAGTGATTTCCACAATTGACGAACCCAAGGGTGCATTTACGTGCCGGTCATCAACACTCGCAGTTTTGGCCGATTCTGGCCTGTTTCATGGGCTATTAATCACCGTTTTGGGTCCCCGGAGTGATTTCCACCATTGAGGAACCCTAGGGTGCATTTACGTGCCGGTCATCAACACTCGCAGTTTTGGAAGATTTTGGCCTGTTTCATGGGCTATTAATCACCGTTTTGGGTCCCTGGAGTGATTTCCACAATTGACGAACCCAAGGGTGCATTTACGTGCCGGTCATCAACACTCGCAGTTTTGGCCGATTCCGGCCTGTTTCATGGGCTATTAATCACCGTTTTGGGTCCCTGGAGTGATTTCCACAATTGACGAACCCAAGGGTGCATTTACGTGCCGGTCATCAACACTCGCAGTTTTGGCCGATTCTGGCCTGTTTCATGGGCTATTAATCACCGTTTTGGGTCCCTGGAGTGATTTCCACAATTGACGAACCCAAGGGTGCATTTACGTGCCGGTCATCAACACTCGCAGTTTTGGCCGATTCCGGCCTGTATCATTGGCTATTAATCACCGTTTTGGGTCCCTGGAGTGATTTCCACAATTGACGAACCCAAGGGTGCATTTACGTGCCGGTCATCAACACTCGCAGTTTTGGAAAATTTTGGCCTGTTTCATGGGCTATTAATCACCGTTTTGGGTCCCTGGAGTGATTTCCACAATTGAGGAACCCAAGGGTGCATTTACGTTCCGGTCATCCACACTCGCAGTTTTGGTCGATTCTGGCCTGTTTCATGGGCTATTAATCACCGTTTTGGATCCTCGTAGTGATTTCCACCATTGACGAACCCAAGGGTGCATTTACGTGCCTGTCATCAACACTCGCAGTTTTGGCCGATTCCGGCCTGTATCATTGGCTATTAATCACCGTTTTGGGTCCCTGGAGTGATTTCCACAATTGACGAACCCAAGGGTGCATTTACGTGCCGGTCATCAACACTCGCAGTTTTGGCAGATTTTGGCCTGTTTCATGGGCTATTAATCACCGTTTTGGGTCCCTGGAGTGATTTCCACAATTGACGAACCCAAGGGTGCATTTACGTGCCGGTCATCAACACTCGCAGTTTTGGCCGATTCTGGCCTGTTTCATGGGCTATTAATCACCGTTTTGGATCCTCGTAGTGATTTCCACCATTGACGAACCCAAGGGTGCATTTACGTGCCTGTCATCAACACTCGCAGTTTTGGCCGATTCTGGCCTGTTTCATGGGCTATTAATCACCGTTTTGGGTCCCTGGAGTGATTTCCACAATTGACGAACCCAAGGGTGCATTTACGTGCCGGTCATCAACACTCGCAGTTTTGGCCGATTCTGGCCTGTTTCATGGGCTATTAATCACCGTTTTGGGTCCCTGGAGTGATTTCCACAATTGACGAACCCCAGGGTGCATTTACGTGCCGGTCATCAACACTCGCAGTTTTGGCCGATTCCGGCCTGTATCATTGGCTATTAATCACCGTTTTGGGTCCCTGGAGTGATTTCCACAATTGACGAACCCAAGGGTGCATTTACGTGCCGGTCATCAACACTCGCAGTTTTGGCCGATTCAAGCCTGTTTCATGGGCTATTAATCACCGTTTTGGGTCCCTGGAGTGATTTCCACAATTGACGAACCCAAGGGTGCATTTACGTGCCGGTCATCAACACTCGCAGTTTTGGTCGATTCTGGCCTGTTTCATGGGCTATTAATCACCGTTTTGGGTCCCCGGAGTGATTTCCACCATTGACGAACCCTAGGGTGCATTTACGTGCCGGTCATCAACACTCGCAGTTTTGGAAAATTTTGGCCTGTTTCATGGGCTATTAATCACCGTTTTGGGTCCCTGGAGTGATTTCCACAATTGACGAACCCAAGGGTGCCTTTACGTGCCGGTCATCAACCCTCGCAGTTTTGGAAGATTTTGGCCTGTTTCATGGGCTATTAATCACCGTTTTGGGTCCCTGGAGTGATTTCCACAATTGACGAACCCAAGGGTGCATTTACGTGCCGGTCATCAACACTCGCAGTTTTGGCCGATTCTGGCCTGTTTCATGGGCTATTAATCACCGTTTTGGGTCCCCGGAGTGATTTCCACCATTGAGGAACCCAGGGTGCATTTACGTGCCGGTCATCAACACTCGCAGTTTTGGAAGATTTTGGCCTGTTTCATGGGCTATTAATCACCGTTTTGGGTCCCTGGAGTGATTTCCACAATTGACGAACCCAAGGGTGCATTTACGTGCCGGTCATCAACACTCGCAGTTTTGGAAAATTTTGGCCTGTTTCATGGGCTATTAATCACCGTTTTGGGTCCCTGGAGTGATTTCCACAATTGAGGAACCCAAGGGTGCATTTACGTTCCGGTCATCCACACTCGCAGTTTTGGTCGATTCTGGCCTGTTTCATGGGCTATTAATCACCGTTTTGGATCCTCGTAGTGATTTCCACCATTGACGAACCCAAGGGTGCATTTACGTGCCTGTCATCAACACTCGCAGTTTTGGCCGATTCCGGCCTGTATCATTGGCTATTAATCACCGTTTTGGGTCCCTGGAGTGATTTCCACAATTGACGAACCCAAGGGTGCATTTACGTGCCGGTCATCAACACTCGCAGTTTTGGCCGATTCTGGCCTGTTTCATGGGCTATTAATCACCGTTTTGGGTCCCTGGAGTGATTTCCACAATTGACGAACCCAAGGGTGCATTTACGTGCCGGTCATCAACACTCGCAGTTTTGGCCGATTCTGGCCTGTATCATTGGCTATTAATCACCGTTTTGGGTCCCTGGAGTGATTTCCACAATTGACGAACCCAAGGGTGCATTTACGTGCCGGTCATCAACACTCGCAGTTTTGGCCGATTCTGGCCTGTTTCATGGGCTATTAATCACCGTTTTGGGTCCCCGGAGTGATTTCCACCATTGAGGAACCCAGGGTGCATTTACGTGCCGGTCATCAACACTCGCAGTTTTGGAAGATTTTGGCCTGTTTCATGGGCTATTAATCACCGTTTTGGGTCCCTGGAGTGATTTCCACAATTGACGAACCCAAGGGTGCATTTACGTGCCGGTCATCAACACTCGCAGTTTTGGAAAATTTAGGCCTGTTTCATGGGCTATTAATCACCGTTTTGGGTCCCTGGAGTGATTTCCACAATTGAGGAACCCAAGGGTGCATTTACGTTCCGGTCATCCACACTCGCAGTTTTGGTCGATTCTGGCCTGTTTCATGGGCTATTAATCACCGTTTTGGATCCTCGTAGTGATTTCCACCATTGACGAACCCAAGGGTGCATTTACGTGCCTGTCATCAACACTCGCAGTTTTGGCCGATTCTGGCCTGTTTCATGGGCTATTAATCACCGTTTTGGGTCCCCGGAGTGATTTCCACCATTGAGGAACCCAGGGTGCATTTACGTGCCGGTCATCAACACTCGCAGTTTTGGCAGATTTTGGCCTGTTTCATGGGCTATTAATCACCGTTTTGGGTCCCTGGAGTGATTTCCACAATTGACGAACCCCAGGGTGCAATTACGTGTCGGTCATCAACACTCGCAGTTTTGGCCGATTCTAGCCTGTTTCATGGGCTATTAATCACCGTTTTGGATCCTCGGAGTGATTTCCACCATTGACGAACCCAAGGGTGCATTTACGTGCCTGTCATCAACACTCGCAGTTTTGGAAGATTTTGGCCTGTTTCATGGGCTATTAATCACCGTTTTGGGTCCCTGGAGTGATTTCCACAATTGACGAACCCAAGGGTGCATTTACGTGCCGGTCATCAACACTCGCAGTTTTGGAAGATTTTGGCCTGTTTCATGGGCTATTAATCACCGTTTTGGGTCCCTGGAGTGATTTCCACAATTGACGAACCCAAGGGTGCATTTACGTTCCGGTCATCCACACTCGCAGTTTTGGTCGATTCTGGCCTGTTTCATGGGCTATTAATCACCGTTTTGGATCCTCGTAGTGATTTCCACCATTGACGAACCCAAGGGTGCATTTACGTGCCTGTCATCAACACTCGCAGTTTTGGCCGATTCTGGCCTGTTTCATGGGCTATTAATCACCGTTTTGGGTCCCTGGAGTGATTTCCACAATTGACGAACCCAAGGGTGCATTTACGTGCCGGTCATCAACACTCGCAGTTTTGGCCGATTCTGGCCTGTTTCATGGGCTATTAATCACCGTTTTGGGTCCCTGGAGTGATTTCCACAATTGACGAACCCCAGGGTGCATTTACGTGCCGGTCATCAACACTCGCAGTTTTGGCCGATTCCGGCCTGTATCATTGGCTATTAATCACCGTTTTGGGTCCCTGGAGTGATTTCCACAATTGACGAACCCAAGGGTGCATTTACGTGCCGGTCATCAACACTCGCAGTTTTGGCCGATTCTGGCCTGTTTCATGGGCTATTAATCACCGTTTTGGGTCCCCGGAGTGATTTCCACCATTGACGAACCCTAGGGTGCATTTACGTGTCGGTCATCAACACTCGCAGTTTTGGCCGATTCTGGCCTGTATCATTGGCTATTAATCACCGTTTTGGGTCCCTGGAGTGATTTCCACAATTGACGAACCCAAGGGTGCATTTACGTGCCGGTCATCAACACTCGCAGTTTTGGCCGATTCTGGCCTGTTTCATGGGCTATTAATCACCGTTTTGGGTCCCTGGAGTGATTTCCACAATTGACGAACCCAAGGGTGCATTTACGTGCCGGTCATCAACACTCGCAGTTTTGGCCGATTCTGGCCTGTTTCATGGGCTATTAATCACCGTTTTGGGTCCCCGGAGTGATTTCCACCATTGACGAACCCTAGGGTGCATTTACGTGCCGGTCATCAACACTCGCAGTTTTGGACGATTCTGGCCTGTTTCATGGGCTATTAATCACCGTTTTGGGTCCCTGGAGTGATTTCCACAATTGACGAACCCAAGGGTGCATTTACGTGCCGGTCATCAACACTCGCAGTTTTGGCCGATTCTGGCCTGTTTCATGGGCTATTAATCACCGTTTTGGGTCCCCGGAGTGATTTCCACCATTGACGAACCCTAGGGTGCATTTACGTGCCGGTCATCAACACTCGCAGTTTTGGCCGATTCTGGCCTGTTTCATGGGCTATTAATCACCGTTTTGGGTCCCTGGAGTGATTTCCACAATTGACGAACCCAAGGGTGCATTTACGTGCCGGTCATCAACACTCGCAGTTTTGGCCGATTCTGGCCTGTTTCATGGGCTATTAATCACCGTTTTGGGTCCCCGGAGTGATTTCCACCATTGACGAACCCTAGGGTGCATTTACGTGCCGGTCATCAACACTCGCAGTTTTGGCCGATTCTAGCCTGTTTCATGGGCTATTAATCACCGTTTTGGGTCCCCGGAGTGATTTCCACCATTGAGGAACCCAGGGTGCATTTACGTGCCGGTCATCAACACTCGCAGTTTTGGCCGATTCTGGCCTGTTTCATGGGCTATTAATCACCGTTTTGGGTCCCTGGAGTGATTTCCACAATTGACGAACCCAAGGGTGCATTTACGTGCCGGTCATCAACACTCGCAGTTTTGGCCGATTCTGGCCTGTTTCATGGGCTATTAATCACCGTTTTGGGTCCCCGGAGTGATTTCCACCATTGACGAACCCTAGGGTGCATTTACGTGCCGGTCATCAACACTCGCAGTTTTGGCCGATTCCGGCCTGTATCATTGGCTATTAATCACCGTTTTGGGTCCCTGGAGTGATTTCCACAATTGACGAACCCAAGGGTGCATTTACGTGCCGGTCATCAACACTCGCAGTTTTGGCCCATTCTGGCCTGTTTCGTGGGCTATTAATCACCGTTTTGGGTCCCCGGAGTGATTTCCAAAATTGACGAACCCCAGGGTGCATTTACGTCCCGGTCATCAACACTCGCAGTTTTGGCCGATTCCGGCCTGTATCATTGGCTATTAATCACCGTTTTGGGTCCCTGGAGTGATTTCCACAATTGACGAACCCAAGGGTGCATTTACGTGCCGGTCATCAACACTCGCAGTTTTGGCCGATTCTGGCCTGTTTCATGGGCTATTAATCACCGTTTTGGGTCCCTGGAGTGATTTCCACCATTGACGAACCCAAGGGTGCATTTACGTGCCGGTCATCAACACTCGCAGTTTTGGCCGATTCTGGCCTGTTTCATGGGCTATTAATCACCGTTTTGGATCCTCGTAGTGATTTCCACAATTGACGAACCCAAGGGTGCATTTACGTGCCGGTCATCAACACTCGCAGTTTTGGTCGATTCTGGCCTGTTTCATGGGCTATTAATCACCGTTTTGGGTCCCCGGAGTGATTTCCACCATTGACGAACCCTAGGGTGCATTTACGTGCCGGTCATCAACACTCGCAGTTTTGGAAAATTTTGGCCTGTTTCATGGGCTATTAATCACCGTTTTGGGTCCCTGGAGTGATTTCCACAATTGACGAACCCAAGGGTGCCTTTACGTGCCGGTCATCAACACTCGCAGTTTTGGAAGATTTTGGCCTGTTTCATGGGCTATTAATCACCGTTTTGGGTCCCTGGAGTGATTTCCACAATTGACGAACCCAAGGGTGCATTTACGTGCCGGTCATCAACACTCGCAGTTTTGGCCGATTCTGGCCTGTTTCATGGGCTATTAATCACCGTTTTGGGTCCCCGGAGTGATTTCCACCATTGAGGAACCCAGGGTGCATTTACGTGCCGGTCATCAACACTCGCAGTTTTGGAAGATTTTGGCCTGTTTCATGGGCTATTAATCACCGTTTTGGGTCCCTGGAGTGATTTCCACAATTGACGAACCCAAGGGTGCATTTACGTGCCGGTCATCAACACTCGCAGTTTTGGCCGATTCTGGCCTGTTTCATGGGCTATTAATCACCGTTTTGGGTCCCCGGAGTGATTTCCACCATTGACGAACCCTAGGGTGCATTTACGTGCCGGTCATCAACACTCGCAGTTTTGGCCGATTCTGGCCTGTATCATTGGCTATTAATCACCGTTTTGGGTCCCTGGAGTGATTTCCACAATTGACGAACCCAAGGGTGCATTTACGTGCCGGTCATCAACACTCGCAGTTTTGGCCGATTCTGGCCTGTTTCATGGGCTATTAATCACCGTTTTGGGTCCCTGGAGTGATTTCCACAATTGACGAACCCCAGGGTGCATTTACGTGCCGGTCATCAACACTCGCAGTTTTGGCCGATTCTGGCCTGTTTCATGGGCTATTAATCACCGTTTTGGGTCCCTGGAGTGATTTCCACAATTGACGAACCCCAGGGTGCATTTACGTGCCGGTCATCAACACTCGCAGTTTTGGCCGATTCCGGCCTGTATCATTGGCTATTAATCACCGTTTTGGGTCCCTGGAGTGATTTCCACAATTGACGAACCCAAGGGTGCATTTACGTGCCGGTCATCAACACTCGCAGTTTTGGCCGATTCAAGCCTGTTTCATGGGCTATTAATCACCGTTTTGGGTCCCTGGAGTGATTTCCACAATTGACGAACCCAAGGGTGCATTTACGTGCCGGTCATCAACACTCGCAGTTTTGGTCGATTCTGGCCTGTTTCATGGGCTATTAATCACCGTTTTGGGTCCCCGGAGTGATTTCCACCATTGACGAACCCTAGGGTGCATTTACGTGCCGGTCATCAACACTCGCAGTTTTGGAAAATTTTGGCCTGTTTCATGGGCTATTAATCACCGTTTTGGGTCCCTGGAGTGATTTCCACAATTGACGAACCCAAGGGTGCCTTTACGTGCCGGTCATCAACACTCGCAGTTTTGGAAGATTTTGGCCTGTTTCATGGGCTATTAATCACCGTTTTGGGTCCCTGGAGTGATTTCCACAATTGACGAACCCAAGGGTGCATTTACGTGCCGGTCATCAACACTCGCAGTTTTGGCCGATTCTGGCCTGTTTCATGGGCTATTAATCACCGTTTTGGGTCCCCGGAGTGATTTCCACCATTGAGGAACCCAGGGTGCATTTACGTGCCGGTCATCAACACTCGCAGTTTTGGAAGATTTTGGCCTGTTTCATGGGCTATTAATCACCGTTTTGGGTCCCTGGAGTGATTTCCACAATTGACGAACCCAAGGGTGCATTTACGTGCCGGTCATCAACACTCGCAGTTTTGGAAAATTTTGGCCTGTTTCATGGGCTATTAATCACCGTTTTGGGTCCCTGGAGTGATTTCCACAATTGAGGAACCCAAGGGTGCATTTACGTTCCGGTCATCCACACTCGCAGTTTTGGTCGATTCTGGCCTGTTTCATGGGCTATTAATCACCGTTTTGGATCCTCGTAGTGATTTCCACCATTGACGAACCCAAGGGTGCATTTACGTGCCTGTCATCAACACTCGCAGTTTTGGCCGATTCTGGCCTGTTTCATGGGCTATTAATCACCGTTTTGGGTCCCCGGAGTGATTTCCACCATTGAGGAACCCAGGGTGCATTTACGTGCCGGTCATCAACACTCGCAGTTTTGGCAGATTTTGGCCTGTTTCATGGGCTATTAATCACCGTTTTGGGTCCCTGGAGTGATTTCCACAATTGACGAACCCCAGGGTGCAATTACGTGTCGGTCATCAACACTCGCAGTTTTGGCCGATTCTAGCCTGTTTCATGGGCTATTAATCACCGTTTTGGATCCTCGGAGTGATTTCCACCATTGACGAACCCAAGGGTGCATTTACGTGCCTGTCATCAACACTCGCAGTTTTGGAAGATTTTGGCCTGTTTCATGGGCTATTAATCACCGTTTTGGGTCCCTGGAGTGATTTCCACAATTGACGAACCCAAGGGTGCATTTACGTGCCGGTCATCAACACTCGCAGTTTTGGAAGATTTTGGCCTGTTTCATGGGCTATTAATCACCGTTTTGGGTCCCTGGAGTGATTTCCACAATTGACGAACCCAAGGGTGCATTTACGTGCCGGTCATCAACACTCGCAGTTTTGGCCGATTCTGGCCTGTTTCATGGGCTATTAATCACCGTTTTGGGTCCCCGGAGTGATTTCCACCATTGAGGAACCCTAGGGTGCATTTACGTGCCGGTCATCAACACTCGCAGTTTTGGAAGATTTTGGCCTGTTTCATGGGCTATTAATCACCGTTTTGGGTCCCTGGAGTGATTTCCACAATTGACGAACCCAAGGGTGCATTTACGTGCCGGTCATCAACACTCGCAGTTTTGGCCGATTCTGGCCTGTTTCATGGGCTATTAATCACCGTTTTGGGTCCCCGGAGTGATTTCCACCATTGACGAACCCTAGGGTGCATTTACGTGCCGGTCATCAACACTCGCAGTTTTGGCCGATTCCGGCCTGTATCATTGGCTATTAATCACCGTTTTGGGTCCCTGGAGTGATTTCCACAATTGACGAACCCAAGGGTGCATTTACGTGCCGGTCATCAACACTCGCAGTTTTGGCCGATTCTGGCCTGTTTCATGGGCTATTAATCACCGTTTTGGGTCCCTGGAGTGATTTCCACCATTGACGAACCCAAGGGTGCATTTACGTGCCGGTCATCAACACTCGCAGTTTTGGCCGATTCTGGCCTGTTTCATGGGCTATTAATCACCGTTTTGGATCCTCGTAGTGATTTCCACAATTGACGAACCCAAGGGTGCATTTACGTGCCGGTCATCAACACTCGCAGTTTTGGCCGATTCAAGCCTGTTTCATGGGCTATTAATCACCGTTTTGGGTCCCTGGAGTGATTTCCACAATTGACGAACCCAAGGGTGCATTTACGTGCCGGTCATCAACACTCGCAGTTTTGGCCGATTCTGGCCTGTTTCATGGGCTATTAATCACCGTTTTGGGTCCCCGGAGTGATTTCCACCATTGAGGAACCCTAGGGTGCATTTACGTGCCGGTCATCAACACTCGCAGTTTTGGAAGATTTTGGCCTGTTTCATGGGCTATTAATCACCGTTTTGGGTCCCTGGAGTGATTTCCACAATTGACGAACCCAAGGGTGCATTTACGTGCCGGTCATCAACACTCGCAGTTTTGGCCGATTCTGGCCTGTTTCATGGGCTATTAATCACCGTTTTGGGTCCCCGGAGTGATTTCCACCATTGACGAACCCTAGGGTGCATTTACGTGCCGGTCATCAACACTCGCAGTTTTGGCCGATTCCGGCCTGTATCATTGGCTATTAATCACCGTTTTGGGTCCCTGGAGTGATTTCCACAATTGACGAACCCAAGGGTGCATTTACGTGCCGGTCATCAACACTCGCAGTTTTGGCCGATTCTGGCCTGTTTCATGGGCTATTAATCACCGTTTTGGGTCCCTGGAGTGATTTCCACCATTGACGAACCCAAGGGTGCATTTACGTGCCGGTCATCAACACTCGCAGTTTTGGCCGATTCTGGCCTGTTTCATGGGCTATTAATCACCGTTTTGGATCCTCGTAGTGATTTCCACAATTGACGAACCCAAGGGTGCATTTACGTGCCGGTCATCAACACTCGCAGTTTTGGCCGATTCAAGCCTGTTTCATGGGCTATTAATCACCGTTTTGGGTCCCTGGAGTGATTTCCACAATTGACGAACCCAAGGGTGCATTTACGTGCCGGTCATCAACACTCGCAGTTTTGGCCGATTCTGGCCTGTTTCATGGGCTATTAATCACCGTTTTGGGTCCCCGGAGTGATTTCCACCATTGACGAACCCTAGGGTGCATTTACGTGTCGGTCATCAACACTCGCAGTTTTGGCCGATTCTGGCCTGTATCATTGGCTATTAATCACCGTTTTGGGTCCCTGGAGTGATTTCCACAATTGACGAACCCAAGGGTCCATTTACGTGCCGGTCATCAACACTCGCAGTTTTGGCCGATTCTGGCCTGTTTCATGGGCTATTAATCACCGTTTTGGGTCCCTGGAGTGATTTCCACAATTGACGAACCCAAGGGTGCATTTACGTGCCGGTCATCAACACTCGCAGTTTTGGCCGATTCTGGCCTGTTTCATGGGCTATTAATCACCGTTTTGGGTCCCCGGAGTGATTTCCACCATTGACGAACCCTAGGGTGCATTTACGTGCCGGTCATCAACACTCGCAGTTTTGGCCGATTCCGGCCTGTATCATTGGCTATTAATCACCGTTTTGGGTCCCTGGAGTGATTTCCACAATTGACGAAGCCAAGGGTGCATTTACGTGCCGGTCATCAACACTCGCAGTTTTGGCCGATTCTGGCCTGTTTCGTGGGCTATTAATCACCGTTTTGGGTCCCCGGAGTGATTTCCAAAATTGACGAACCCCAGGGTGCATTTACGTCCCGGTCATCAACACTCGCAGTTTTGGCCGATTCCGGCCTGTATCATTGGCTATTAATCACCGTTTTGGGTCCCTGGAGTGATTTCCACAATTGACGAACCCAAGGGTGCATTTACGTGCCGGTCATCAACACTCGCAGTTTTGGCCGATTCTGGCCTGTTTCATGGGCTATTAATCACCGTTTTGGGTCCCTGGAGTGATTTCCACCATTGACGAACCCAAGGGTGCATTTACGTGCCGGTCATCAACACTCGCAGTTTTGGCCGATTCTGGCCTGTTTCATGGGCTATTAATCACCGTTTTGGATCCTCGTAGTGATTTCCACAATTGACGAACCCAAGGGTGCATTTACGTGCCGGTCATCAACACTCGCAGTTTTGGTCGATTCTGGCCTGTTTCATGGGCTATTAATCACCGTTTTGGGTCCCCGGAGTGATTTCCACCATTGACGAACCCTAGGGTGCATTTACGTGCCGGTCATCAACACTCGCAGTTTTGGAAAATTTTGGCCTGTTTCATGGGCTATTAATCACCGTTTTGGGTCCCTGGAGTGATTTCCACAATTGACGAACCCAAGGGTGCCTTTACGTGCCGGTCATCAACACTCGCAGTTTTGGAAGATTTTGGCCTGTTTCATGGGCTATTAATCACCGTTTTGGGTCCCTGGAGTGATTTCCACAATTGACGAACCCAAGGGTGCATTTACGTGCCGGTCATCAACACTCGCAGTTTTGGCCGATTCTGGCCTGTTTCATGGGCTATTAATCACCGTTTTGGGTCCCCGGAGTGATTTCCACCATTGAGGAACCCAGGGTGCATTTACGTGCCGGTCATCAACACTCGCAGTTTTGGAAGATTTTGGCCTGTTTCATGGGCTATTAATCACCGTTTTGGGTCCCTGGAGTGATTTCCACAATTGACGAACCCAAGGGTGCATTTACGTGCCGGTCATCAACACTCGCAGTTTTGGCCGATTCTGGCCTGTTTCATGGGCTATTAATCACCGTTTTGGGTCCCCGGAGTGATTTCCACCATTGACGAACCCTAGGGTGCATTTACGTGCCGGTCATCAACACTCGCAGTTTTGGAAGATTTTGGCCTGTTTCATGGGCTATTAATCACCGTTTTGGGTCCCTGGAGTGATTTCCACAATTGACGAACCCAAGGGTGCATTTACGTGCCGGTCATCAACACTCGCAGTTTTGGCCGATTCTGGCCTGTTTCATGGGCTATATTAATCACCGTTTTGGGTCCCCGGAGTGATTTCCACCATTGAGGAACCCAGGGTGCATTTACGTGCCGGTCATCAACACTCGCAGTTTTGGAAGATTTTGGCCTGTTTCATGGGCTATTAATCACCGTTTTGGGTCCCTGGAGTGATTTCCACAATTGACGAACCCAAGGGTGCATTTACGTGCCGGTCATCAACACTCGCAGTTTTGGCCGATTCCGGCCTGTTTCATGGGCTATTAATCACCGTTTTGGGTCCCTGGAGTGATTTCCACAATTGACGAAGCCAAGGGTGCATTTACGTGCCGGTCATCAACACTCGCAGTTTTGGCCGATTCTGGCCTGTTTCATGGGCTATTAATCACCGTTTTGGGTCCCCGGAGTGATTTCCACCATTGACGAACCCTAGGGTGCATTTACGTGCCGGTCATCAACACTCGCAGTTTTGGCCGATTCTGGCCTGTATCATTGGCTATTAATCACCGTTTTGGGTCCCTGGAGTGATTTCCACAATTGACGAACCCAAGGGTGCATTTACGTGCCGGTCATCAACACTCGCAGTTTTGGCCGATTCTGGCCTGTTTCATGGGCTATTAATCACCGTTTTGGGTCCCTGGAGTGATTTCCACAATTGACGAACCCCAGGGTGCATTTACGTGCCGGTCATCAACACTCGCAGTTTTGGCCGATTCTGGCCTGTTTCATGGGCTATTAATCACCGTTTTGGGTCCCTGGAGTGATTTCCACAATTGACGAACCCCAGGGTGCATTTACGTGCCGGTCATCAACACTCGCAGTTTTGGCCGATTCCGGCCTGTATCATTGGCTATTAATCACCGTTTTGGGTCCCTGGAGTGATTTCCACAATTGACGAACCCAAGGGTGCATTTACGTGCCGGTCATCAACACTCGCAGTTTTGGCCGATTCAAGCCTGTTTCATGGGCTATTAATCACCGTTTTGGGTCCCTGGAGTGATTTCCACAATTGACGAACCCAAGGGTGCATTTACGTGCCGGTCATCAACACTCGCAGTTTTGGTCGATTCTGGCCTGTTTCATGGGCTATTAATCACCGTTTTGGGTCCCCGGAGTGATTTCCACCATTGACGAACCCTAGGGTGCATTTACGTGCCGGTCATCAACACTCGCAGTTTTGGAAAATTTTGGCCTGTTTCATGGGCTATTAATCACCGTTTTGGGTCCCTGGAGTGATTTCCACAATTGACGAACCCAAGGGTGCCTTTACGTGCCGGTCATCAACACTCGCAGTTTTGGAAGATTTTGGCCTGTTTCATGGGCTATTAATCACCGTTTTGGGTCCCTGGAGTGATTTCCACAATTGACGAACCCAAGGGTGCATTTACGTGCCGGTCATCAACACTCGCAGTTTTGGCCGATTCTGGCCTGTTTCATGGGCTATTAATCACCGTTTTGGGTCCCCGGAGTGATTTCCACCATTGAGGAACCCAGGGTGCATTTACGTGCCGGTCATCAACACTCGCAGTTTTGGAAGATTTTGGCCTGTTTCATGGGCTATTAATCACCGTTTTGGGTCCCTGGAGTGATTTCCACAATTGACGAACCCAAGGGTGCATTTACGTGCCGGTCATCAACACTCGCAGTTTTGGAAAATTTTGGCCTGTTTCATGGGCTATTAATCACCGTTTTGGGTCCCTGGAGTGATTTCCACAATTGAGGAACCCAAGGGTGCATTTACGTTCCGGTCATCCACACTCGCAGTTTTGGTCGATTCTGGCCTGTTTCATGGGCTATTAATCACCGTTTTGGATCCTCGTAGTGATTTCCACCATTGACGAACCCAAGGGTGCATTTACGTGCCTGTCATCAACACTCGCAGTTTTGGCCGATTCTGGCCTGTTTCATGGGCTATTAATCACCGTTTTGGGTCCCTGGAGTGATTTCCACAATTGACGAACCCCAGGGTGCAATTACGTGTCGGTCATCAACACTCGCAGTTTTGGCCGATTCTAGCCTGTTTCATGGGCTATTAATCACCGTTTTGGATCCTCGGAGTGATTTCCACCATTGACGAACCCAAGGGTGCATTTACGTGCCTGTCATCAACACTCGCAGTTTTGGAAGATTTTGGCCTGTTTCATGGGCTATTAATCACCGTTTTGGGTCCCTGGAGTGATTTCCACAATTGACGAACCCAAGGGTGCATTTACGTGCCGGTCATCAACACTCGCAGTTTTGGAAGATTTTGGCCTGTTTCATGGGCTATTAATCACCGTTTTGGGTCCCTGGAGTGATTTCCACAATTGACGAACCCAAGGGTGCATTTACGTGCCGGTCATCAACACTCGCAGTTTTGGCCGATTCTGGCCTGTTTCATGGGCTATTAATCACCGTTTTGGGTCCCCGGAGTGATTTCCACCATTGAGGAACCCTAGGGTGCATTTACGTGCCGGTCATCAACACTCGCAGTTTTGGAAGATTTTGGCCTGTTTCATGGGCTATTAATCACCGTTTTGGGTCCCTGGAGTGATTTCCACAATTGACGAACCCAAGGGTGCATTTACGTGCCGGTCATCAACACTCGCAGTTTTGGCCGATTCCGGCCTGTTTCATGGGCTATTAATCACCGTTTTGGGTCCCTGGAGTGATTTCCACAATTGACGAACCCAAGGGTGCATTTACGTGCCGGTCATCAACACTCGCAGTTTTGGCCGATTCTGGCCTGTTTCATGGGCTATTAATCACCGTTTTGGGTCCCTGGAGTGATTTCCACAATTGACGAACCCAAGGGTGCATTTACGTGCCGGTCATCAACACTCGCAGTTTTGGCCGATTCCGGCCTGTATCATTGGCTATTAATCACCGTTTTGGGTCCCTGGAGTGATTTCCACAATTGACGAACCCAAGGGTGCATTTACGTGCCGGTCATCAACACTCGCAGTTTTGGCCGATTCTGGCCTGTTTCATGGGCTATTAATCACCGTTTTGGGTCCCCGGAGTGATTTCCACCATTGAGGAACCCAGGGTGCATTTACGTGCCGGTCATCAACACTCGCAGTTTTGGAAGATTTTGGCCTGTTTCATGGGCTATTAATCACCGTTTTGGGTCCCTGGAGTGATTTCCACAATTGACGAACCCAAGGGTGCATTTACGTGCCGGTCATCAACACTCGCAGTTTTGGAAAATTTTGGCCTGTTTCATGGGCTATTAATCACCGTTTTGGGTCCCTGGAGTGATTTCCACAATTGAGGAACCCAAGGGTGCATTTACGTTCCGGTCATCCACACTCGCAGTTTTGGTCGATTCTGGCCTGTTTCATGGGCTATTAATCACCGTTTTGGATCCTCGTAGTGATTTCCACCATTGACGAACCCAAGGGTGCATTTACGTGCCTGTCATCAACACTCGCAGTTTTGGCCGATTCTGGCCTGTTTCATGGGCTATTAATCACCGTTTTGGGTCCCCGGAGTGATTTCCACCATTGAGGAACCCAGGGTGCATTTACGTGCCGGTCATCAACACTCGCAGTTTTGGCAGATTTTGGCCTGTTTCATGGGCTATTAATCACCGTTTTGGGTCCCTGGAGTGATTTCCACAATTGACGAACCCCAGGGTGCAATTACGTGTCGGTCATCAACACTCGCAGTTTTGGCCGATTCTAGCCTGTTTCATGGGCTATTAATCACCGTTTTGGATCCTCGGAGTGATTTCCACCATTGACGAACCCAAGGGTGCATTTACGTGCCTGTCATCAACACTCGCAGTTTTGGAAGATTTTGGCCTGTTTCATGGGCTATTAATCACCGTTTTGGGTCCCTGGAGTGATTTCCACAATTGACGAACCCAAGGGTGCATTTACGTGCCGGTCATCAACACTCGCAGTTTTGGAAGATTTTGGCCTGTTTCATGGGCTATTAATCACCGTTTTGGGTCCCTGGAGTGATTTCCACAATTGACGAACCCAAGGGTGCATTTACGTGCCGGTCATCAACACTCGCAGTTTTGGCCGATTCTGGCCTGTTTCATGGGCTATTAATCACCGTTTTGGCTCCCCGGAGTGATTTCCACCATTGAGGAACCCTAGGGTGCATTTACGTGCCGGTCATCAACACTCGCAGTTTTGGAAGATTTTGGCCTGTTTCATGGGCTATTAATCACCGTTTTGGGTCCCTGGAGTGATTTCCACAATTGACGAACCCAAGGGTGCATTTACGTGCCGGTCATCAACACTCGCAGTTTTGGCCGATTCTGGCCTGTTTCATGGGCTATTAATCACCGTTTTGGGTCCCCGGAGTGATTTCCACCATTGAGGAACCCAGGGTGCATTTACGTGCCGGTCATCAACACTCGCAGTTTTGGCCGATTCTGGCCTGTTTCATGGGCTATTAATCACCGTTTTGGGTCCCCGGAGTGATTTCCACCATTGAGGAACCCTAGGGTGCATTTACGTGCCGGTCATCAACACTCGCAGTTTTGGAAGATTTTGGCCTGTTTCATGGGCTATTAATCACCGTTTTGGGTCCCTGGAGTGATTTCCACAATTGACGAACCCAAGGGTGCATTTACGTGCCGGTCATCAACACTCGCAGTTTTGGCCGATTCTGGCCTGTTTCATGGGCTATTAATCACCGTTTTGGGTCCCCGGAGTGATTTCCACCATTGACGAACCCTAGGGTGCATTTACGTGCCGGTCATCAACACTCGCAGTTTTGGCCGATTCTGGCCTGTATCATTGGCTATTAATCACCGTTTTGGGTCCCTGGAGTGATTTCCACAATTGACGAACCCAAGGGTGCATTTACGTGCCGGTCATCAACACTCGCAGTTTTGGAAGATTTTGGCCTGTTTCATGGGCTATTAATCACCGTTTTGGGTCCCTGGAGTGATTTCCACAATTGACGAACCCAAGGGTGCATTTACGTGCCGGTCATCAACACTCGCAGTTTTGGCCGATTCTGGCCTGTTTCATGGGCTATTAATCACCGTTTTGGGTCCCCGGAGTGATTTCCACCATTGAGGAACCCTAGGGTGCATTTACGTGCCGGTCATCAACACTCGCAGTTTTGGAAGATTTTGGCCTGTTTCATGGGCTATTAATCACCGTTTTGGGTCCCTGGAGTGATTTCCACAATTGACGAACCCAAGGGTGCATTTACGTGCCGGTCATCAACACTCGCAGTTTTGGCCGATTCCGGCCTGTTTCATGGGCTATTAATCACCGTTTTGGGTCCCTGGAGTGATTTCCACAATTGACGAACCCAAGGGTGCATTTACGTGCCGGTCATCAACACTCGCAGTTTTGGCCGATTCTGGCCTGTTTCATGGGCTATTAATCACCGTTTTGGGTCCCTGGAGTGATTTCCACAATTGACGAACCCAAGGGTGCATTTACGTGCCGGTCATCAACACTCGCAGTTTTGGCCGATTCCGGCCTGTATCATTGGCTATTAATCACCGTTTTGGGTCCCTGGAGTGATTTCCACAATTGACGAACCCAAGGGTGCATTTACGTGCCGGTCATCAACACTCGCAGTTTTGGCCGATTCTGGCCTGTTTCATGGGCTATTAATCACCGTTTTGGGTCCCCGGAGTGATTTCCACCATTGAGGAACCCAGGGTGCATTTACGTGCCGGTCATCAACACTCGCAGTTTTGGAAGATTTTGGCCTGTTTCATGGGCTATTAATCACCGTTTTGGGTCCCTGGAGTGATTTCCACAATTGACGAACCCAAGGGTGCATTTACGTGCCGGTCATCAACACTCGCAGTTTTGGAAAATTTTGGCCTGTTTCATGGGCTATTAATCACCGTTTTGGGTCCCTGGAGTGATTTCCACAATTGAGGAACCCAAGGGTGCATTTACGTTCCGGTCATCCACACTCGCAGTTTTGGTCGATTCTGGCCTGTTTCATGGGCTATTAATCACCGTTTTGGATCCTCGTAGTGATTTCCACCATTGACGAACCCAAGGGTGCATTTACGTGCCTGTCATCAACACTCGCAGTTTTGGCCGATTCTGGCCTGTTTCATGGGCTATTAATCACCGTTTTGGGTCCCCGGAGTGATTTCCACCATTGAGGAACCCAGGGTGCATTTACGTGCCGGTCATCAACACTCGCAGTTTTGGCAGATTTTGGCCTGTTTCATGGGCTATTAATCACCGTTTTGGGTCCCTGGAGTGATTTCCACAATTGACGAACCCCAGGGTGCAATTACGTGTCGGTCATCAACACTCGCAGTTTTGGCCGATTCTGGCCTGTTTCATGGGCTATTAATCACCGTTTTGGATCCTCGGAGTGATTTCCACCATTGACGAACCCAAGGGTGCATTTACGTGCCTGTCATCAACACTCGCAGTTTTTGAAGATTTTGGCCTGTTTCATGGGCTATTAATCACCGTTTTGGGTCCCTGGAGTGATTTCCACAATTGACGAACCCAAGGGTGCATTTACGTGCCGGTCATCAACACTCGCAGTTTTGGAAGATTTTGGCCTGTTTCATGGGCTATTAATCACCGTTTTGGGTCCCTGGAGTGATTTCCACAATTGACGAACCCAAGGGTGCATTTACGTGCCGGTCATCAACACTCGCAGTTTTGGCCGATTCTGGCCTGTTTCATGGGCTATTAATCACCGTTTTGGGTCCCCGGAGTGATTTCCACCATTGAGGAACCCTAGGGTGCATTTACGTGCCGGTCATCAACACTCGCAGTTTTGGAAGATTTTGGCCTGTTTCATGGGCTATTAATCACCGTTTTGGGTCCCTGGAGTGATTTCCACAATTGACGAACCCAAGGGTGCATTTACGTGCCGGTCATCAACACTCGCAGTTTTGGCCGATTCTGGCCTGTTTCATGGGCTATTAATCACCGTTTTGGGTCCCCGGAGTGATTTCCACCATTGAGGAACCCAGGGTGCATTTACGTGCCGGTCATCAACACTCGCAGTTTTGGAAGATTTTGGCCTGTTTCATGGGCTATTAATCACCGTTTTGGGTCCCTGGAGTGATTTCCACAATTGACGAACCCAAGGGTGCATTTACGTGCCGGTCATCAACACTCGCAGTTTTGGCCGATTCTGGCCTGTTTCATGGGCTATTAATCACCGTTTTGGGTCCCCGGAGTGATTTCCACCATTGACGAACCCTAGGGTGCATTTACGTGCCGGTCATCAACACTCGCAGTTTTGGCCGATTCTGGCCTGTATCATTGGCTATTAATCACCGTTTTGGGTCCCTGGAGTGATTTCCACAATTGACGAACCCAAGGGTGCATTTACGTGCCGGTCATCAACACTCGCAGTTTTGGCCGATTCTGGCCTGTTTCATGGGCTATTAATCACCGTTTTGGGTCCCTGGAGTGATTTCCACAATTGACGAACCCCAGGGTGCATTTACGTGCCGGTCATCAACACTCGCAGTTTTGGCCGATTCTGGCCTGTTTCATGGGCTATTAATCACCGTTTTGGGTCCCTGGAGTGATTTCCACAATTGACGAACCCCAGGGTGCATTTACGTGCCGGTCATCAACACTCGCAGTTTTGGCCGATTCCGGCCTGTATCATTGGCTATTAATCACCGTTTTGGGTCCCTGGAGTGATTTCCACAATTGACGAACCCAAGGGTGCATTTACGTGCCGGTCATCAACACTCGCAGTTTTGGCCGATTCAAGCCTGTTTCATGGGCTATTAATCACCGTTTTGGGTCCCTGGAGTGATTTCCACAATTGACGAACCCAAGGGTGCATTTACGTGCCGGTCATCAACACTCGCAGTTTTGGTCGATTCTGGCCTGTTTCATGGGCTATTAATCACCGTTTTGGGTCCCCGGAGTGATTTCCACCATTGACGAACCCTAGGGTGCATTTACGTGCCGGTCATCAACACTCGCAGTTTTGGAAAATTTTGGCCTGTTTCATGGGCTATTAATCACCGTTTTGGGTCCCTGGAGTGATTTCCACAATTGACGAACCCAAGGGTGCCTTTACGTGCCGGTCATCAACACTCGCAGTTTTGGAAGATTTTGGCTTGTTTCATGGGCTATTAATCACCGTTTTGGGTCCCTGGAGTGATTTCCACAATTGACGAACCCAAGGGTGCATTTACGTGCCGGTCATCAACACTCGCAGTTTTGGCCGATTCTGGCCTGTTTCATGGGCTATTAATCACCGTTTTGGGTCCCCGGAGTGATTTCCACCATTGAGGAACCCAGGGTGCATTTACGTGCCGGTCATCAACACTCGCAGTTTTGGAAGATTTTGGCCTGTTTCATGGGCTATTAATCACCGTTTTGGGTCCCTGGAGTGATTTCCACAATTGACGAACCCAAGGGTGCATTTACGTGCCGGTCATCAACACTCGCAGTTTTGGAAAATTTTGGCCTGTTTCATGGGCTATTAATCACCGTTTTGGGTCCCTGGAGTGATTTCCACAATTGAGGAACCCAAGGGTGCATTTACGTTCCGGTCATCCACACTCGCAGTTTTGGTCGATTCTGGCCTGTTTCATGGGCTATTAATCACCGTTTTGGATCCTCGTAGTGATTTCCACCATTGACGAACCCAAGGGTGCATTTACGTGCCGGTCATCAACACTCGCAGTTTTGGAAGATTTTGGCCTGTTTCATGGGCTATTAATCACCGTTTTGGGTCCCTGGAGTGATTTCCACAATTGACGAACCCAAGGGTGCATTTACGTGCCGGTCATCAACACTCGCAGTTTTGGCCGATTCTGGCCTGTTTCATGGGCTATTAATCACCGTTTTGGGTCCCCGGAGTGATTTCCACCATTGAGGAACCCTAGGGTGCATTTACGTGTCGGTCATCAACACTCGCAGTTTTGGAAGATTTTGGCCTGTTTCATGGGCTATTAATCACCGTTTTGGGTCCCTGGAGTGATTTCCACAATTGACGAACCCAAGGGTGCATTTACGTGCCGGTCATCAACACTCGCAGTTTTGGCCGATTCCGGCCTGTTTCATGGGCTATTAATCACCGTTTTGGGTCCCTGGAGTGATTTCCACAATTGACGAACCCAAGGGTGCATTTACGTGCCGGTCATCAACACTCGCAGTTTTGGCCGATTCTGGCCTGTTTCATGGGCTATTAATCACCGTTTTGGGTCCCTGGAGTGATTTCCACAATTGACGAACCCAAGGGTGCATTTACGTGCCGGTCATCAACACTCGCAGTTTTGGCCGATTCCGGCCTGTATCATTGGCTATTAATCACCGTTTTGGGTCCCTGGAGTGATTTCCACAATTGACGAACCCAAGGGTGCATTTACGTGCCGGTCATCAACACTCGCAGTTTTGGCCGATTCTGGCCTGTTTCATGGGCTATTAATCACCGTTTTGGGTCCCCGGAGTGATTTCCACCATTGAGGAACCCAGGGTGCATTTACGTGCCGGTCATCAACACTCGCAGTTTTGGAAGATTTTGGCCTGTTTCATGGGCTATTAATCACCGTTTTGGGTCCCTGGAGTGATTTCCACAATTGACGAACCCAAGGGTGCATTTACGTGCCGGTCATCAACACTCGCAGTTTTGGAAAATTTTGGCCTGTTTCATGGGCTATTAATCACCGTTTTGGGTCCCTGGAGTGATTTCCACAATTGAGGAACCCAAGGGTGCATTTACGTTCCGGTCATCCACACTCGCAGTTTTGGTCGATTCTGGCCTGTTTCATGGGCTATTAATCACCGTTTTGGATCCTCGTAGTGATTTCCACCATTGACGAACCCAAGGGTGCATTTACGTGCCTGTCATCAACACTCGCAGTTTTGGCCGATTCCGGCCTGTTTCATGGGCTATTAATCACCGTTTTGGGTCCCCGGAGTGATTTCCACCATTGAGGAACCCAGGGTGCATTTACGTGCCGGTCATCAACACTCGCAGTTTTGGCAAATTTTGGCCTGTTTCATGGGCTATTAATCACCGTTTTGGGTCCCTGGAGTGATTTCCACAATTGAGGAACCCAAGGGTGCATTTACGTTCCGGTCATCCACACTCGCAGTTTTGGTCGATTCTGGCCTGTTTCATGGGCTATTAATCACCGTTTTGGATCCTCGTAGTGATTTCCACCATTGACGAACCCAAGGGTGCATTTACGTGCCTGTCATCAACACTCGCAGTTTTGGCCGATTCCGGCCTGTTTCATGGGCTATTAATCACCGTTTTGGGTCCCTGGAGTGATTTCCACAATTGACGAACCCCAGGGTGCAATTACGTGTCGGTCATCAACACTCGCAGTTTTGGCCGATTCTAGCCTGTTTCATGGGCTATTAATCACCGTTTTGGATCCTCGGAGTGATTTCCACCATTGACGAACCCAAGGGTGCATTTACGTGCCTGTCATCAACACTCGCAGTTTTGGAAGATTTTGGCCTGTTTCATGGGCTATTAATCACCGTTTTGGGTCCCTGGAGTGATTTCCACAATTGACGAACCCAAGGGTGCATTTACGTGCCGGTCATCAACACTCGCAGTTTTGGAAGATTTTGGCCTGTTTCATGGGCTATTAATCACCGTTTTGGGTCCCTGGAGTGATTTCCACAATTGACGAACCCAAGGGTGCATTTACGTGCCGGTCATCAACACTCGCAGTTTTGGCCGATTCTGGCCTGTTTCATGGGCTATTAATCACCGTTTTGGGTCCCCGGAGTGATTTCCACCATTGAGGAACCCTAGGGTGCATTTACGTGCCGGTCATCAACACTCGCAGTTTTGGAAGATTTTGGCCTGTTTCATGGGCTATTAATCACCGTTTTGGGTCCCTGGAGTGATTTCCACAATTGACGAACCCAAGGGTGCATTTACGTGCCGGTCATCAACACTCGCAGTTTTGGCCGATTCTGGCCTGTTTCATGGGCTATTAATCACCGTTTTGGGTCCCCGGAGTGATTTCCACCATTGAGGAACCCAGGGTGCATTTACGTGCCGGTCATCAACACTCGCAGTTTTGGAAGATTTTGGCCTGTTTCATGGGCTATTAATCACCGTTTTGGGTCCCTGGAGTGATTTCCACAATTGACGAACCCAAGGGTGCATTTACGTGCCGGTCATCAACACTCGCAGTTTTGGCCGATTCTGGCCTGTTTCATGGGCTATTAATCACCGTTTTGGGTCCCCGGAGTGATTTCCACCATTGACGAACCCTAGGGTGCATTTACGTGCCGGTCATCAACACTCGCAGTTTTGGCCGATTCTGGCCTGTATCATTGGCTATTAATCACCGTTTTGGGTCCCTGGAGTGATTTCCACAATTGACGAACCCAAGGGTGCATTTACGTGCCGGTCATCAACACTCGCAGTTTTGGCCGATTCTGGCCTGTTTCATGGGCTATTAATCACCGTTTTGGGTCCCTGGAGTGATTTCCACAATTGACGAACCCCAGGGTGCATTTACGTGCCGGTCATCAACACTCGCAGTTTTGGAAGATTTTGGCCTGTTTCATGGGCTATTAATCACCGTTTTGGGTCCCTGGAGTGATTTCCACAATTGACGAACCCAAGGGTGCATTTACGTGCCGGTCATCAACACTCGCAGTTTTGGCCGATTCTGGCCTGTTTCATGGGCTATTAATCACCGTTTTGGGTCCCCGGAGTGATTTCCACCATTGAGGAACCCTAGGGTGCATTTACGTGTCGGTCATCAACACTCGCAGTTTTGGAAGATTTTGGCCTGTTTCATGGGCTATTAATCACCGTTTTGGGTCCCTGGAGTGATTTCCACAATTGACGAACCCAAGGGTGCATTTACGTGCCGGTCATCAACACTCGCAGTTTTGGCCGATTCCGGCCTGTTTCATGGGCTATTAATCACCGTTTTGGGTCCCTGGAGTGATTTCCACAATTGACGAACCCAAGGGTGCATTTACGTGCCGGTCATCAACACTCGCAGTTTTGGCCGATTCTGGCCTGTTTCATGGGCTATTAATCACCGTTTTGGGTCCCTGGAGTGATTTCCACAATTGACGAACCCAAGGGTGCATTTACGTGCCGGTCATCAACACTCGCAGTTTTGGCCGATTCCGGCCTGTATCATTGGCTATTAATCACCGTTTTGGGTCCCTGGAGTGATTTCCACAATTGACGAACCCAAGGGTGCATTTACGTGCCGGTCATCAACACTCGCAGTTTTGGCCGATTCTGGCCTGTTTCATGGGCTATTAATCACCGTTTTGGGTCCCCGGAGTGATTTCCACCATTGAGGAACCCAGGGTGCATTTACGTGCCGGTCATCAACACTCGCAGTTTTGGAAGATTTTGGCCTGTTTCATGGGCTATTAATCACCGTTTTGGGTCCCTGGAGTGATTTCCACAATTGACGAACCCAAGGGTGCATTTACGTGCCGGTCATCAACACTCGCAGTTTTGGAAAATTTTGGCCTGTTTCATGGGCTATTAATCACCGTTTTGGGTCCCTGGAGTGATTTCCACAATTGAGGAACCCAAGGGTGCATTTACGTTCCGGTCATCCACACTCGCAGTTTTGGTCGATTCTGGCCTGTTTCATGGGCTATTAATCACCGTTTTGGATCCTCGTAGTGATTTCCACCATTGACGAACCCAAGGGTGCATTTACGTGCCTGTCATCAACACTCGCAGTTTTGGCCGATTCCGGCCTGTTTCATGGGCTATTAATCACCGTTTTGGGTCCCCGGAGTGATTTCCACCATTGAGGAACCCAGGGTGCATTTACGTGCCGGTCATCAACACTCGCAGTTTTGGCAGATTTTGGCCTGTTTCATGGGCTATTAATCACCGTTTTGGGTCCCTGGAGTGATTTCCACAATTGACGAACCCCAGGGTGCAATTACGTGTCGGTCATCAACACTCGCAGTTTTGGCCGATTCTAGCCTGTTTCATGGGCTATTAATCACCGTTTTGGATCCTCGGAGTGATTTCCACCATTGACGAACCCAAGGGTGCATTTACGTGCCTGTCATCAACACTCGCAGTTTTGGAAGATTTTGGCCTGTTTCATGGGCTATTAATCACCGTTTTGGGTCCCTGGAGTGATTTCCACAATTGACGAACCCAAGGGTGCATTTACGTGCCTGTCATCAACACTCGCAGTTTTGGAAGATTTTGGCCTGTTTCATGGGCTATTAATCACCGTTTTGGGTCCCTGGAGTGATTTCCACAATTGACGAACCCAAGGGTGCATTTACGTGCCGGTCATCAACACTCGCAGTTTTGGAAGATTTTGGCCTGTTTCATGGGCTATTAATCACCGTTTTGGGTCCCTGGAGTGATTTCCACAATTGACGAACCCCAGGGTGCATTTACGTGACGGTCATCAGTCCTCGCACTTTTGGCCGATTCTGGCCTGTTTCATGGGCTATTAATCACCGTTACATGGGCTATTAATCACCGTTTTGGGTCCCTGGAGTGATTTCCACAATTGACGAACCCAAGGGTGCATTTACGTGCCGGTCATCAACACTCGCAGTTTTGGCCGATTCTGGCCTGTTTCATGGGCTATTAATCACCGTTTTGGGTCCCCGGAGTGATTTCCACCATTGAGGAACCCAGGGTGCATTTACGTGCCGGTCATCAACACTCGCAGTTTTGGAAGATTTTGGCCTGTTTCATGGGCTATTAATCACCGTTTTGGGTCCCTGGAGTGATTTCCACAATTGACGAACCCAAGGGTGCATTTACGTGCCGGTCATCAACACTCGCAGTTTTGGAAAATTTTGGCCTGTTTCATGGGCTATTAATCACCGTTTTGGGTCCCTGGAGTGATTTCCACAATTGAGGAACCCAAGGGTGCATTTACGTTCCGGTCATCCACACTCGCAGTTTTGGTCGATTCTGGCCTGTTTCATGGGCTATTAATCACCGTTTTGGATCCTCGTAGTGATTTCCACCATTGACGAACCCAAGGGTGCATTTACGTGCCTGTCATCAACACTCGCAGTTTTGGCCGATTCTGGCCTGTTTCATGGGCTATTAATCACCGTTTTGGGTCCCCGGAGTGATTTCCACCATTGAGGAACCCAGGGTGCATTTACGTGCCGGTCATCAACACTCGCAGTTTTGGCAGATTTTGGCCTGTTTCATGGGCTATTAATCACCGTTTTGGGTCCCTGGAGTGATTTCCACAATTGACGAACCCCAGGGTGCAATTACGTGTCGGTCATCAACACTCGCAGTTTTGGCCGATTCTAGCCTGTTTCATGGGCTATTAATCACCGTTTTGGATCCTCGGAGTGATTTCCACCATTGACGAACCCAAGGGTGCATTTACGTGCCTGTCATCAACACTCGCAGTTTTGGAAGATTTTGGCCTGTTTCATGGGCTATTAATCACCGTTTTGGGTCCCTGGAGTGATTTCCACAATTGACGAACCCAAGGGTGCATTTACGTGCCGGTCATCAACACTCGCAGTTTTGGAAGATTTTGGCCTGTTTCATGGGCTATTAATCACCGTTTTGGGTCCCTGGAGTGATTTCCACAATTGACGAACCCAAGGGTGCATTTACGTGCCGGTCATCAACACTCGCAGTTTTGGCCGATTCTGGCCTGTTTCATGGGCTATTAATCACCGTTTTGGGTCCCCGGAGTGATTTCCACCATTGAGGAACCCTAGGGTGCATTTACGTGCCGGTCATCAACACTCGCAGTTTTGGAAGATTTTGGCCTGTTTCATGGGCTATTAATCACCGTTTTGGGTCCCTGGAGTGATTTCCACAATTGACGAACCCAAGGGTGCATTTACGTGCCGGTCATCAACACTCGCAGTTTTGGCCGATTCCGGCCTGTATCATTGGCTATTAATCACCGTTTTGGGTCCCTGGAGTGATTTCCACAATTGACGAACCCAAGGGTGCATTTACGTGCCGGTCATCAACACTCGCAGTTTTGGCCGATTCTGGCCTGTTTCATGGGCTATTAATCACCGTTTTGGGTCCCTGGAGTGATTTCCACAATTGACGAACCCAAGGGTGCATTTACGTGCCGGTCATCAACACTCGCAGTTTTGGCCGATTCCGGCCTGTATCATTGGCTATTAATCACCGTTTTGGGTCCCTGGAGTGATTTCCACAATTGACGAACCCAAGGGTGCATTTACGTGCCGGTCATCAACACTCGCAGTTTTGGCCGATTCTGGCCTGTTTCATGGGCTATTAATCACCGTTTTGGGTCCCCGGAGTGATTTCCACCATTGAGGAACCCAGGGTGCATTTACGTGCCGGTCATCAACACTCGCAGTTTTGGAAGATTTTGGCCTGTTTCATGGGCTATTAATCACCGTTTTGGGTCCCTGGAGTGATTTCCACAATTGACGAACCCAAGGGTGCATTTACGTGCCGGTCATCAACACTCGCAGTTTTGGAAAATTTTGGCCTGTTTCATGGGCTATTAATCACCGTTTTGGGTCCCTGGAGTGATTTCCACAATTGAGGAACCCAAGGGTGCATTTACGTTCCGGTCATCCACACTCGCAGTTTTGGTCGATTCTGGCCTGTTTCATGGGCTATTAATCACCGTTTTGGATCCTCGTAGTGATTTCCACCATTGACGAACCCAAGGGTGCATTTACGTGCCTGTCATCAACACTCGCAGTTTTGGCCGATTCCGGCCTGTTTCATGGGCTATTAATCACCGTTTTGGGTCCCCGGAGTGATTTCCACCATTGAGGAACCCAGGGTGCATTTACGTGCCGGTCATCAACACTCGCAGTTTTGGCAGATTTTGGCCTGTTTCATGGGCTATTAATCACCGTTTTGGGTCCCTGGAGTGATTTCCACAATTGACGAACCCCAGGGTGCAATTACGTGTCGGTCATCAACACTCGCAGTTTTGGCCGATTCTAGCCTGTTTCATGGGCTATTAATCACCGTTTTGGATCCTCGGAGTGATTTCCACCATTGACGAACCCAAGGGTGCATTTACGTGCCTGTCATCAACACTCGCAGTTTTGGAAGATTTTGGCCTGTTTCATGGGCTATTAATCACCGTTTTGGGTCCCTGGAGTGATTTCCACAATTGACGAACCCAAGGGTGCATTTACGTGCCTGTCATCAACACTCGCAGTTTTGGAAGATTTTGGCCTGTTTCATGGGCTATTAATCACCGTTTTGGGTCCCTGGAGTGATTTCCACAATTGACGAACCCAAGGGTGCATTTACGTGCCGGTCATCAACACTCGCAGTTTTGGAAGATTTTGGCCTGTTTCATGGCCTATTAATCACCGTTTTGGGTCCCTGGAGTGATTTCCACAATTGACGAACCCCAGGGTGCATTTACGTGACGGTCATCAGTCCTCGCACTTTTGGCCGATTCTGGCCTGTTTCATGGGCTATTAATCACCGTTACATGGGCTATTAATCACCGTTTTGGGTCCCTGGAGTGATTTCCACAATTGACGAATCCAAGGGTGCATTTACGTGCCGGTCATCAACACTCGCAGTTTTGGCCGATTCTGGCCTGTTTCATGGGCTATTAATCACCGTTTTGGGTCCCCGGAGTGATTTCCACCATTGAGGAACCCAGGGTGCATTTACGTGCCGGTCATCAACACTCGCAGTTTTGGAAGATTTTGGCCTGTTTCATGGGCTATTAATCACCGTTTTGGGTCCCTGGAGTGATTTCCACAATTGACGAACCCAAGGGTGCATTTACGTGCCGGTCATCAACACTCGCAGTTTTGGAAAATTTTGGCCTGTTTCATGGGCTATTAATCACCGTTTTGGGTCCCTGGAGTGATTTCCACAATTGAGGAACCCAAGGGTGCATTTACGTTCCGGTCATCCACACTCGCAGTTTTGGTCGATTCTGGCCTGTTTCATGGGCTATTAATCACCGTTTTGGATCCTCGTAGTGATTTCCACCATTGACGAACCCAAGGGTGCATTTACGTGCCTGTCATCAACACTCGCAGTTTTGGCCGATTCTGGCCTGTTTCATGGGCTATTAATCACCGTTTTGGGTCCCCGGAGTGATTTCCACCATTGAGGAACCCAGGGTGCATTTACGTGCCGGTCATCAACACTCGCAGTTTTGGCAGATTTTGGCCTGTTTCATGGGCTATTAATCACCGTTTTGGGTCCCTGGAGTGATTTCCACAATTGACGAACCCCAGGGTGCAATTACGTGTCGGTCATCAACACTCGCAGTTTTGGGCGATTCTAGCCTGTTTCATGGGCTATTAATCACCGTTTTGGATCCTCGGAGTGATTTCCACCATTGACGAACCCAAGGGTGCATTTACGTGCCTGTCATCAACACTCGCAGTTTTGGAAGATTTTGGCCTGTTTCATGGGCTATTAATCACCGTTTTGGGTCCCTGGAGTGATTTCCACAATTGACGAACCCAAGGGTGCATTTACGTGCCGGTCATCAACACTCGCAGTTTTGGAAGATTTTGGCCTGTTTCATGGGCTATTAATCACCGTTTTGGGTCCCTGGAGTGATTTCCACAATTGACGAACCCAAGGGTGCATTTACGTTCCGGTCATCCACACTCGCAGTTTTGGTCGATTCTGGCCTGTTTCATGGGCTATTAATCACCGTTTTGGATCCTCGTAGTGATTTCCACCATTGACGAACCCAAGGGTGCATTTACGTGCCTGTCATCAACACTCGCAGTTTTGGCCGATTCTGGCCTGTTTCATGGGCTATTAATCACCGTTTTGGGTCCCTGGAGTGATTTCCACAATTGACGAACCCAAGGGTGCATTTACGTGCCGGTCATCAACACTCGCAGTTTTGGCCGATTCTGGCCTGTTTCATGGGCTATTAATCACCGTTTTGGGTCCCTGGAGTGATTTCCACAATTACGAACCCCAGGGTGCATTTACGTGCCGGTCATCAACACTCGCAGTTTTGGCCGATTCCGGCCTGTATCATTGGCTATTAATCACCGTTTTGGGTCCCTGGAGTGATTTCCACAATTGACGAACCCAAGGGTGCATTTACGTGCCGGTCATCAACACTCGCAGTTTTGGCCGATTCAAGCCTGTTTCATGGGCTATTAATCACCGTTTTGGGTCCCTGGAGTGATTTCCACAATTGACGAACCCAAGGGTGCATTTACGTGCCGGTCATCAACACTCGCAGTTTTGGCCGATTCTGGCCTGTTTCATGGGCTATTAATCACCGTTTTGGGTCCCCGGAGTGATTTCCACCATTGACGAACCCTAGGGTGCATTTACGTGCCGGTCATCAACACTCGCAGTTTTGGCCGATTCTGGCCTGTATCATTGGCTATTAATCACCGTTTTGGGTCCCTGGAGTGATTTCCACAATTGACGAACCCAAGGGTGCATTTACGTGCCGGTCATCAACACTCGCAGTTTTGGCCGATTCTGGCCTGTTTCATGGGCTATTAATCACCGTTTTGGGTCCCTGGAGTGATTTCCACAATTGACGAACCCAAGGGTGCATTTACGTGCCGGTCATCAACACTCGCAGTTTTGGCCGATTCTGGCCTGTTTCATGGGCTATTAATCACCGTTTTGGGTCCCCGGAGTGATTTCCACCATTGACGAACCCTAGGGTGCATTTACGTGCCGGTCATCAACACTCGCAGTTTTGGCCGATTCCGGCCTGTATCATTGGCTATTAATCACCGTTTTGGGTCCCTGGAGTGATTTCCACAATTGACGAACCCAAGGGTGCATTTACGTGCCGGTCATCAACACTCGCAGTTTTGGCCCATTCTGGCCTGTTTCGTGGGCTATTAATCACCGTTTTGGGTCCCCGGAGTGATTTCCAAAATTGACGAACCCCAGGGTGCATTTACGTCCCGGTCATCAACACTCGCAGTTTTGGCCGATTCCGGCCTGTATCATTGGCTATTAATCACCGTTTTGGGTCCCTGGAGTGATTTCCACAATTGACGAACCCAAGGGTGCATTTACGTGCCGGTCATCAACACTCGCAGTTTTGGCCGATTCTGGCCTGTTTCATGGGCTATTCATCACCGTTTTGGGTCCCTGGAGTGATTTCCACCATTGACGAACCCAAGGGTGCATTTACGTGCCGGTCATCAACACTCGCAGTTTTGGCCGATTCTGGCCTGTTTCATGGGCTATTAATCACCGTTTTGGATCCTCGTAGTGATTTCCACAATTGACGAACCCAAGGGTGCATTTACGTGCCGGTCATCAACACTCGCAGTTTTGGTCGATTCTGGCCTGTTTCATGGGCTATTAATCACCGTTTTGGGTCCCCGGAGTGATTTCCACCATTGACGAACCCTAGGGTGCATTTACGTGCCGGTCATCAACACTCGCAGTTTTGGAAAATTTTGGCCTGTTTCATGGGCTATTAATCACCGTTTTGGGTCCCTGGAGTGATTTCCACAATTGACGAACCCAAGGGTGCCTTCACGTGCCGGTCATCAACACTCGCAGTTTTGGAAGATTTTGGCCTGTTTCATGGGCTATTAATCACCGTTTTGGGTCCCTGGAGTGATTTCCACAATTGACGAACCCAAGGGTGCATTTACGTGCCGGTCATCAACACTCGCAGTTTTGGCCGATTCTGGCCTGTTTCATGGGCTATTAATCACCGTTTTGGGTCCCCGGAGTGATTTCCACCATTGAGGAACCCAGGGTGCATTTACGTGCCGGTCATCAACACTCGCAGTTTTGGAAGATTTTGGCCTGTTTCATGGGCTATTAATCACCGTTTTGGGTCCCTGGAGTGATTTCCACAATTGACGAACCCAAGGGTGCATTTACGTGCCGGTCATCAACACTCGCAGTTTTGGAAAATTTTGGCCTGTTTCATGGGCTATTAATCACCGTTTTGGGTCCCTGGAGTGATTTCCACAATTGAGGAACCCAAGGGTGCATTTACGTTCCGGTCATCCACACTCGCAGTTTTGGTCGATTCTGGCCTGTTTCATGGGCTATTAATCACCGTTTTGGATCCTCGTAGTGATTTCCACCATTGACGAACCCAAGGGTGCATTTACGTGCCTGTCATCAACACTCGCAGTTTTGGCCGATTCTGGCCTGTTTCATGGGCTATTAATCACCGTTTTGGGTCCCCGGAGTGATTTCCACCATTGAGGAACCCAGGGTGCATTTACGTGCCGGTCATCAACACTCGCAGTTTTGGCAGATTTTGGCCTGTTTCATGGGCTATTAATCACCGTTTTGGGTCCCTGGAGTGATTTCCACAATTGACGAACCCCAGGGTGCAATTACGTGTCGGTCATCAACACTCGCAGTTTTGGCCGATTCTAGCCTGTTTCATGGGCTATTAATCACCGTTTTGGATCCTCGGAGTGATTTCCACCATTGACGAACCCAAGGGTGCATTTACGTGCCTGTCATCAACACTCGCAGTTTTGGAAGATTTTGGCCTGTTTCATGGGCTATTAATCACCGTTTTGGGTCCCTGGAGTGATTTCCACAATTGACGAACCCAAGGGTGCATTTACGTGCCGGTCATCAACACTCGCAGTTTTGGAAGATTTTGGCCTGTTTCATGGGCTATTAATCACCGTTTTGGGTCCCTGGAGTGATTTCCACAATTGACGAACCCAAGGGTGCATTTACGTGCCGGTCATCAACACTCGCAGTTTTGGCCGATTCTGGCCTGTTTCATGGGCTATTAATCACCGTTTTGGGTCCCCGGAGTGATTTCCACCATTGAGGAACCCTAGGGTGCATTTACGTGCCGGTCATCAACACTCGCAGTTTTGGAAGATTTTGGCCTGTTTCATGGGCTATTAATCACCGTTTTGGGTCCCTGGAGTGATTTCCACAATTGACGAACCCAAGGGTGCATTTACGTGCCGGTCATCAACACTCGCAGTTTTGGCCGATTCCGGCCTGTTTCATGGGCTATTAATCACCGTTTTGGGTCCCTGGAGTGATTTCCACAATTGACGAAGCCAAGGGTGCATTTACGTGCCGGTCATCAACACTCGCAGTTTTGGCCGATTCTGGCCTGTTTCATGGGCTATTAATCACCGTTTTGGGTCCCTGGAGTGATTTCCACAATTGACGAACCCAAGGGTGCATTTACGTGCCGGTCATCAACACTCGCAGTTTTGGCCGATTCCGGCCTGTATCATTGGCTATTAATCACCGTTTTGGGTCCCTGGAGTGATTTCCACAATTGACGAACCCAAGGGTGCATTTACGTGCCGGTCATCAACACTCGCAGTTTTGGCCGATTCTGGCCTGTTTCATGGGCTATTAATCACCGTTTTGGGTCCCCGGAGTGATTTCCACCATTGAGGAACCCAGTGTGCATTTACGTGCCGGTCATCAACACTCGCAGTTTTGGAAGATTTTGGCCTGTTTCATGGGCTATTAATCACCGTTTTGGGTCCCTGGAGTGATTTCCACAATTGACGAACCCAAGGGTGCATTTACGTGCCGGTCATCAACACTCGCAGTTTTGGAAAATTTTGGCCTGTTTCATGGGCTATTAATCACCGTTTTGGGTCCCTGGAGTGATTTCCACAATTGAGGAACCCAAGGGTGCATTTACGTTCCGGTCATCCACACTCGCAGTTTTGGTCGATTCTGGCCTGTTTCATGGGCTATTAATCACCGTTTTGGATCCTCGTAGTGATTTCCACCATTGACGAACCCAAGGGTGCATTTACGTGCCTGTCATCAACACTCGCAGTTTTGGCCGATTTCGGCCTGTTTCATGGGCTATTAATCACCGTTTTGGGTCCCCGGAGTGATTTCCACCATTGAGGAACCCAGGGTGCATTTACGTGCCGGTCATCAACACTCGCAGTTTTGGCAGATTTTGGCCTGTTTCATGGGCTATTAATCACCGTTTTGGGTCCCTGGAGTGATTTCCACAATTGACGAACCCCAGGGTGCAATTACGTGTCGGTCATCAACACTCGCAGTTTTGGCCGATTCTAGCCTGTTTCATGGGCTATTAATCACCGTTTTGGATCCTCGGAGTGATTTCCACCATTGACGAACCCAAGGGTGCATTTACGTGCCTGTCATCAACACTCGCAGTTTTGGAAGATTTTGGCCTGTTTCATGGGCTATTAATCACCGTTTTGGGTCCCTGGAGTGATTTCCACAATTGACGAACCCAAGGGTGCATTTACGTGCCGGTCATCAACACTCGCAGTTTTGGAAGATTTTGGCCTGTTTCATGGGCTATTAATCACCGTTTTGGGTCCCTGGAGTGATTTCCACAATTGACGAACCCAAGGGTGCATTTACGTGCCGGTCATCAACACTCGCAGTTTTGGCCGATTCTGGCCTGTTTCATGGGCTATTAATCACCGTTTTGGGTCCCCGGAGTGATTTCCACCATTGAGGAACCCTAGGGTGCATTTACGTGCCGGTCATCAACACTCGCAGTTTTGGAAGATTTTGGCCTGTTTCATGGGCTATTAATCACCGTTTTGGGTCCCTGGAGTGATTTCCACAATTGACGAACCCAAGGGTGCATTTACGTGCCGGTCATCAACACTCGCAGTTTTGGCCGATTCCGGCCTGTTTCATGGGCTATTAATCACCGTTTTGGGTCCCTGGAGTGATTTCCACAATTAACGAAGCCAAGGGTGCATTTACGTGCCGGTCATCAACACTCGCAGTTTTGGCCGATTCTGGCCTGTTTCATGGGCTATTAATCACCGTTTTGGGTCCCTGGAGTGATTTCCACAATTGACGAACCCAAGGGTGCATTTACGTGCCGGTCATCAACACTCGCAGTTTTGGCCGATTCCGGCCTGTATCATTGGCTATTAATCACCGTTTTGGGTCCCTGGAGTGATTTCCACAATTGACGAACCCAAGGGTGCATTTACGTGCCGGTCATCAACACTCGCAGTTTTGGCCGATTCTGGCCTGTTTCATGGGCTATTAATCACCGTTTTGGGTCCCCGGAGTGATTTCCACCATTGAGGAACCCAGTGTGCATTTACGTGCCGGTCATCAACACTCGCAGTTTTGGAAGATTTTGGCCTGTTTCATGGGCTATTAATCACCGTTTTGGGTCCCTGGAGTGATTTCCACAATTGACGAACCCAAGGGTGCATTTACGTGCCGGTCATCAACACTCGCAGTTTTGGAAAATTTTGGCCTGTTTCATGGGCTATTAATCACCGTTTTGGGTCCCTGGAGTGATTTCCACAATTGAGGAACCCAAGGGTGCATTTACGTTCCGGTCATCCACACTCGCAGTTTTGGTCGATTCTGGCCTGTTTCATGGGCTATTAATCACCGTTTTGGATCCTCGTAGTGATTTCCACCATTGACGAACCCAAGGGTGCATTTACGTGCCTGTCATCAACACTCGCAGTTTTGGCCGATTTCGGCCTGTTTCATGGGCTATTAATCACCGTTTTGGGTCCCCGGAGTGATTTCCACCATTGAGGAACCCAGGGTGCATTTACGTGCCGGTCATCAACACTCGCAGTTTTGGCAGATTTTGGCCTGTTTCATGGGCTATTAATCACCGTTTTGGGTCCCTGGAGTGATTTCCACAATTGACGAACCCCAGGGTGCAATTACGTGTCGGTCATCAACACTCGCAGTTTTGGCCGATTCTAGCCTGTTTCATGGGCTATTAATCACCGTTTTGGATCCTCGGAGTGATTTCCACCATTGACGAACCCAAGGGTGCATTTACGTGCCTGTCATCAACACTCGCAGTTTTGGAAGATTTTGGCCTGTTTCATGGGCTATTAATCACCGTTTTGGGTCCCTGGAGTGATTTCCACAATTGACGAACCCAAGGGTGCATTTACGTGCCGGTCATCAACACTCGCAGTTTTGGAAGATTTTGGCCTGTTTCATGGGCTATTAATCACCGTTTTGGGTCCCTGGAGTGATTTCCACAATTGACGAACCCAAGGGTGCATTTACGTTCCGGTCATCCACACTCGCAGTTTTGGTCGATTCTGGCCTGTTTCATGGGCTATTAATCACCGTTTTGGATCCTCGTAGTGATTTCCACCATTGACGAACCCAAGGGTGCATTTACGTGCCTGTCATCAACACTCGCAGTTTTGGCCGATTCTGGCCTGTTTCATGGGCTATTAATCACCGTTTTGGGTCCCTGGAGTGATTTCCACAATTGACGAACCCAAGGGTGCATTTACGTGCCGGTCATCAACACTCGCAGTTTTGGCCGATTCTGGCCTGTTTCATGGGCTATTAATCACCGTTTTGGGTCCCTGGAGTGATTTCCACAATTGACGAACCCCAGGGTGCATTTACGTGCCGGTCATCAACACTCGCAGTTTTGGCCGATTCCGGCCTGTATCATTGGCTATTAATCACCGTTTTGGGTCCCTGGAGTGATTTCCACAATTGACGAACCCAAGGGTGCATTTACGTGCCGGTCATCAACACTCGCAGTTTTGGCCGATTCAAGCCTGTTTCATGGGCTATTAATCACCGTTTTGGGTCCCTGGAGTGATTTCCACAATTGACGAACCCAAGGGTGCATTTACGTGCCGGTCATCAACACTCGCAGTTTTGGCCGATTCTGGCCTGTTTCATGGGCTATTAATCACCGTTTTGGGTCCCCGGAGTGATTTCCACCATTGACGAACCCTAGGGTGCATTTACGTGCCGGTCATCAACACTCGCAGTTTTGGCCGATTCTGGCCTGTATCATTGGCTATTAATCACCGTTTTGGGTCCCTGGAGTGATTTCCACAATTGACGAACCCAAGGGTGCATTTACGTGCCGGTCATCAACACTCGCAGTTTTGGCCGATTCTGGCCTGTTTCATGGGCTATTAATCACCGTTTTGGGTCCCTGGAGTGATTTCCACAATTGACGAACCCAAGGGTGCATTTACGTGCCGGTCATCAACACTCGCAGTTTTGGCCGATTCTGGCCTGTTTCATGGGCTATTAATCACCGTTTTGGGTCCCCGGAGTGATTTCCACCATTGACGAACCCTAGGGTGCATTTACGTGCCGGTCATCAACACTCGCAGTTTTGGCCGATTCTGGCCTGTTTCATGGGCTATTAATCACCGTTTTGGGTCCCCGGAGTGATTTCCACCATTGAGGAACCCAGGGTGCATTTACGTGCCGGTCATCAACACTCGCAGTTTTGGCCGATTCCGGCCTGTATCATTGGCTATTAATCACCGTTTTGGGTCCCTGGAGTGATTTCCACAATTGACGAACCCAAGGGTGCATTTACGTGCCGGTCATCAACACTCGCAGTTTTGGCCGATTCAAGCCTGTTTCATGGGCTATTAATCACCGTTTTGGGTCCCTGGAGTGATTTCCACCATTGAGGAACCCAGGGTGCATTTACGTGCCGGTCATCAACACTCGCAGTTTTGGAAGATTTTGGCCTGTTTCATGGGCTATTAATCACCGTTTTGGGTCCCTGGAGTGATTTCCACCATTGACGAACCCAAGGGTGCATTTACGTGCCGGTCATCAACACTCGCAGTTTTGGCCGATTCTGGCCTGTTTCATGGGCTATTAATCACCGTTTTGGATCCTCGTAGTGATTTCCACAATTGACGAACCCAAGGGTGCATTTACATGCCGGTCATCAACACTCGCAGTTTTGGCCGATTCTGGCCTGTTTCATGGGCTATTAATCACCGTTTTGGGTCCCCGGAGTGATTTCCACCATTGAGGAACCTAGGGTGCATTTACGTGCCGGTCATCAACACTCGCAGTTTTGGAAGATTTTGGCCTGTTTCATGGGCTATTAATCACCGTTTTGGGTCCCTGGAGTGATTTCCACAATTGACGAACCCAAGGGTGCATTTACGTGCCGGTCATCAACACTCGCAGTTTTGGCCGATTCTGGCCTGTTTCATGGGCTATTAATCACCGTTTTGGGTCCCCGGAGTGATTTCCACCATTGACGAACCCTAGGGTGCATTTACGTGCCGGTCATCAACACTCGCAGTTTTGGCCGATTCTGGCCTGTATCATTGGCTATTAATCACCGTTTTGGGTCCCTGGAGTGATTTCCACAATTGACGAACCCAAGGGTGCATTTACGTGCCGGTCATCAACACTCGCAGTTTTGGCCGATTCTGGCCTGTTTCATGGGCTATTAATCACCGTTTTGGGTCCCTGGAGTGATTTCCACAATTGACGAACCCAAGGGTGCATTTACGTGCCGGTCATCAACACTCGCAGTTTTGGCCGATTCTGGCCTGTTTCATGGGCTATTAATCACCGTTTTGGGTCCCCGGAGTGATTTCCACCATTGACGAACCCTAGGGTGCATTTACGTGCCGGTCATCAACACTCGCAGTTTTGGCCGATTCTGGCCTGTTTCATGGGCTATTAATCACCGTTTTGGGTCCCCGGAGTGATTTCCACCATTGAGGAACCCAGGGTGCATTTACGTGCCGGTCATCAACACTCGCAGTTTTGGCAGATTTTGGCCTGTTTCATGGGCTATTAATCACCGTTTTGGGTCCCTGGAGTGATTTCCACAATTGACGAACCCCAGGGTGCAATTACGTGTCGGTCATCAACACTCGCAGTTTTGGCCGATTCTAGCCTGTTTCATGGGCTATTAATCACCGTTTTGGATCCTCGGAGTGATTTCCACCATTGACGAACCCAAGGGTGCATTTACGTGCCTGTCATCAACACTCGCAGTTTTGGAAGATTTTGGCCTGTTTCATGGGCTATTAATCACCGTTTTGGGTCCCTGGAGTGATTTCCACAATTGACGAACCCAAGGGTGCATTTACGTGCCGGTCATCAACACTCGCAGTTTTGGAAGATTTTGGCCTGTTTCATGGGCTATTAATCACCGTTTTGGGTCCCTGGAGTGATTTCCACAATTGACGAACCCAAGGGTGCATTTACGTGCCGGTCATCAACACTCGCAGTTTTGGCCGATTCTGGCCTGTTTCATGGGCTATTAATCACCGTTTTGGGTCCCCGGAGTGATTTCCACCATTGAGGAACCCTAGGGTGCATTTACGTGCCGGTCATCAACACTCGCAGTTTTGGAAGATTTTGGCCTGTTTCATGGGCTATTAATCACCGTTTTGGGTCCCTGGAGTGATTTCCACAATTGACGAACCCAAGGGTGCATTTACGTGCCGGTCATCAACACTCGCAGTTTTGGAAGATTTTGGCCTGTTTCATGGGCTATTAATCACCGTTTTGGGTCCCTGGAGTGATTTCCACAATTGACGAACCCAAGGGTGCATTTACGTGCCGGTCATCAACACTCGCAGTTTTGGCCGATTCTGGCCTGTTTCATGGGCTATTAATCACCGTTTTGGGTCCCCGGAGTGATTTCCACCATTGACGAACCCTAGGGTGCATTTACGTGCCGGTCATCAACACTCGCAGTTTTGGCCGATTCTGGCCTGTATCATTGGCTATTAATCACCGTTTTGGGTCCCTGGAGTGATTTCCACAATTGACGAACCCAAGGGTGCATTTACGTGCCGGTCATCAACACTCGCAGTTTTGGCCGATTCTGGCCTGTTTCATGGGCTATTAATCACCGTTTTGGGTCCCTGGAGTGATTTCCACAATTGACGAACCCAAGGGTGCATTTACGTGCCGGTCATCAACACTCGCAGTTTTGGCCGATTCTGGCCTGTTTCATGGGCTATTAATCACCGTTTTGGGTCCCCGGAGTGATTTCCACCATTGACGAACCCTAGGGTGCATTTACGTGCCGGTCATCAACACTCGCAGTTTTGGCCGATTCTGGCCTGTTTCATGGGCTATTAATCACCGTTTTGGGTCCCCGGAGTGATTTCCACCATTGAGGAACCCAGGGTGCATTTACGTGCCGGTCATCAACACTCGCAGTTTTGGCAGATTTTGGCCTGTTTCATGGGCTATTAATCACCGTTTTGGGTCCCTGGAGTGATTTCCACAATTGACGAACCCAAGGGTGCATTTACGTGCCGGTCATCAACACTCGCAGTTTTGGCCGATTCTGGCCTGTTTCATGGGCTATTAATCACCGTTTTGGGTCCCCGGAGTGATTTCCACCATTGACGAACCCTAGGGTGCATTTACGTGCCGGTCATCAACACTCGCAGTTTTGGCCGATTCTGGCCTGTATCATTGGCTATTAATCACCGTTTTGGGTCCCTGGAGTGATTTCCACAATTGACGAACCCAAGGGTGCATTTACGTGCCGGTCATCAACACTCGCAGTTTTGGCCGATTCTGGCCTGTTTCATGGGCTATTAATCACCGTTTTGGGTCCCTGGAGTGATTTCCACAATTGACGAACCCAAGGGTGCATTTACGTGCCGGTCATCAACACTCGCAGTTTTGGCCGATTCTGGCCTGTTTCATGGGCTATTAATCACCGTTTTGGGTCCCCGGAGTGATTTCCACCATTGACGAACCCTAGGGTGCATTTACGTGCCGGTCATCAACACTCGCAGTTTTGGCCGATTCTGGCCTGTTTCATGGGCTATTAATCACCGTTTTGGGTCCCCGGAGTGATTTCCACCATTGAGGAACCCAGGGTGCATTTACGTGCCGGTCATCAACACTCGCAGTTTTGGCCGATTCCGGCCTGTATCATTGGCTATTAATCACCGTTTTGGGTCCCTGGAGTGATTTCCACAATTGACGAACCCAAGGGTGCATTTACGTGCCGGTCATCAACACTCGCAGTTTTGGCCGATTCAAGCCTGTTTCATGGGCTATTAATCACCGTTTTGGGTCCCTGGAGTGATTTCCACCATTGAGGAACCCAGGGTGCATTTACGTGCCGGTCATCAACACTCGCAGTTTTGGAAGATTTTGGCCTGTTTCATGGGCTATTAATCACCGTTTTGGGTCCCTGGAGTGATTTCCACCATTGACGAACCCAAGGGTGCATTTACGTGCCGGTCATCAACACTCGCAGTTTTGGCCGATTCTGGCCTGTTTCATGGGCTATTAATCACCGTTTTGGATCCTCGTAGTGATTTCCACAATTGACGAACCCAAGGGTGCATTTACATGCCGGTCATCAACACTCGCAGTTTTGGCCGATTCTGGCCTGTTTCATGGGCTATTAATCACCGTTTTGGGTCCCCGGAGTGATTTCCACCATTGAGGAACCTAGGGTGCATTTACGTGCCGGTCATCAACACTCGCAGTTTTGGAAGATTTTGGCCTGTTTCATGGGCTATTAATCACCGTTTTGGGTCCCTGGAGTGATTTCCACAATTGACGAACCCAAGGGTGCATTTACGTGCCGGTCATCAACACTCGCAGTTTTGGCCGATTCTGGCCTGTTTCATGGGCTATTAATCACCGTTTTGGGTCCCCGGAGTGATTTCCACCATTGACGAACCCTAGGGTGCATTTACGTGCCGGTCATCAACACTCGCAGTTTTGGCCGATTCTGGCCTGTATCATTGGCTATTAATCACCGTTTTGGGTCCCTGGAGTGATTTCCACAATTGACGAACCCAAGGGTGCATTTACGTGCCGGTCATCAACACTCGCAGTTTTGGCCGATTCTGGCCTGTTTCATGGGCTATTAATCACCGTTTTGGGTCCCTGGAGTGATTTCCACAATTGACGAACCCAAGGGTGCATTTACGTGCCGGTCATCAACACTCGCAGTTTTGGCCGATTCTGGCCTGTTTCATGGGCTATTAATCACCGTTTTGGGTCCCCGGAGTGATTTCCACCATTGACGAACCCTAGGGTGCATTTACGTGCCGGTCATCAACACTCGCAGTTTTGGCCGATTCTGGCCTGTTTCATGGGCTATTAATCACCGTTTTGGGTCCCCGGAGTGATTTCCACCATTGAGGAACCCAGGGTGCATTTACGTGCCGGTCATCAACACTCGCAGTTTTGGCAGATTTTGGCCTGTTTCATGGGCTATTAATCACCGTTTTGGGTCCCTGGAGTGATTTCCACAATTGACGAACCCCAGGGTGCAATTACGTGTCGGTCATCAACACTCGCAGTTTTGGCCGATTCTAGCCTGTTTCATGGGCTATTAATCACCGTTTTGGATCCTCGGAGTGATTTCCACCATTGACGAACCCAAGGGTGCATTTACGTGCCTGTCATCAACACTCGCAGTTTTGGAAGATTTTGGCCTGTTTCATGGGCTATTAATCACCGTTTTGGGTCCCTGGAGTGATTTCCACAATTGACGAACCCAAGGGTGCATTTACGTGCCGGTCATCAACACTCGCAGTTTTGGAAGATTTTGGCCTGTTTCATGGGCTATTAATCACCGTTTTGGGTCCCTGGAGTGATTTCCACAATTGACGAACCCAAGGGTGCATTTACGTGCCGGTCATCAACACTCGCAGTTTTGGCCGATTCTGGCCTGTTTCATGGGCTATTAATCACCGTTTTGGGTCCCCGGAGTGATTTCCACCATTGAGGAACCCTAGGGTGCATTTACGTGCCGGTCATCAACACTCGCAGTTTTGGAAGATTTTGGCCTGTTTCATGGGCTATTAATCACCGTTTTGGGTCCCTGGAGTGATTTCCACAATTGACGAACCCAAGGGTGCATTTACGTGCCGGTCATCAACACTCGCAGTTTTGGAAGATTTTGGCCTGTTTCATGGGCTATTAATCACCGTTTTGGGTCCCTGGAGTGATTTCCACAATTGACGAACCCAAGGGTGCATTTACGTGCCGGTCATCAACACTCGCAGTTTTGGCCGATTCTGGCCTGTTTCATGGGCTATTAATCACCGTTTTGGGTCCCCGGAGTGATTTCCACCATTGACGAACCCTAGGGTGCATTTACGTGCCGGTCATCAACACTCGCAGTTTTGGCCGATTCTGGCCTGTATCATTGGCTATTAATCACCGTTTTGGGTCCCTGGAGTGATTTCCACAATTGACGAACCCAAGGGTGCATTTACGTGCCGGTCATCAACACTCGCAGTTTTGGCCGATTCTGGCCTGTTTCATGGGCTATTAATCACCGTTTTGGGTCCCTGGAGTGATTTCCACAATTGACGAACCCAAGGGTGCATTTACGTGCCGGTCATCAACACTCGCAGTTTTGGCCGATTCTGGCCTGTTTCATGGGCTATTAATCACCGTTTTGGGTCCCCGGAGTGATTTCCACCATTGACGAACCCTAGGGTGCATTTACGTGCCGGTCATCAACACTCGCAGTTTTGGCCGATTCTGGCCTGTTTCATGGGCTATTAATCACCGTTTTGGGTCCCCGGAGTGATTTCCACCATTGAGGAACCCAGGGTGCATTTACGTGCCGGTCATCAACACTCGCAGTTTTGGCAGATTTTGGCCTGTTTCATGGGCTATTAATCACCGTTTTGGGTCCCTGGAGTGATTTCCACAATTGACGAACCCCAGGGTGCAATTACGTGTCGGTCATCAACACTCGCAGTTTTGGCCGATTCTAGCCTGTTTCATGGGCTATTAATCACCGTTTTGGATCCTCGGAGTGATTTCCACCATTGACGAACCCAAGGGTGCATTTACGTGCCTGTCATCAACACTCGCAGTTTTGGAAGATTTTGGCCTGTTTCATGGGCTATTAATCACCGTTTTGGGTCCCTGGAGTGATTTCCACAATTGACGAACCCAAGGGTGCATTTACGTGCCGGTCATCAACACTCGCAGTTTTGGAAGATTTTGGCCTGTTTCATGGGCTATTAATCACCGTTTTGGGTCCCTGGAGTGATTTCCACAATTGACGAACCCAAGGGTGCATTTACGTGCCGGTCATCAACACTCGCAGTTTTGGCCGATTCTGGCCTGTTTCATGGGCTATTAATCACCGTTTTGGGTCCCCGGAGTGATTTCCACCATTGAGGAACCCTAGGGTGCATTTACGTGCCGGTCATCAACACTCGCAGTTTTGGAAGATTTTGGCCTGTTTCATGGGCTATTAATCACCGTTTTGGGTCCCTGGAGTGATTTCCACAATTGACGAACCCAAGGGTGCATTTACGTGCCGGTCATCAACACTCGCAGTTTTGGAAGATTTTGGCCTGTTTCATGGGCTATTAATCACCGTTTTGGGTCCCTGGAGTGATTTCCACAATTGACGAACCCAAGGGTGCATTTACGTTCCGGTCATCCACACTCGCAGTTTTGGTCGATTCTGGCCTGTTTCATGGGCTATTAATCACCGTTTTGGATCCTCGTAGTGATTTCCACCATTGACGAACCCAAGGGTGCATTTACGTGCCTGTCATCAACACTCGCAGTTTTGGCCGATTCTGGCCTGTTTCATGGGCTATTAATCACCGTTTTGGGTCCCTGGAGTGATTTCCACAATTGACGAACCCAAGGGTGCATTTACGTGCCGGTCATCAACACTCGCAGTTTTGGCCGATTCTGGCCTGTTTCATGGGCTATTAATCACCGTTTTGGGTCCCTGGAGTGATTTCCACAATTGACGAACCCCAGGGTGCATTTACGTGCCGGTCATCAACACTCGCAGTTTTGGCCGATTCCGGCCTGTATCATTGGCTATTAATCACCGTTTTGGGTCCCTGGAGTGATTTCCACAATTGACGAACCCAAGGGTGCATTTACGTGCCGGTCATCAACACTCGCAGTTTTGGCCGATTCAAGCCTGTTTCATGGGCTATTAATCACCGTTTTGGGTCCCTGGAGTGATTTCCACAATTGACGAACCCAAGGGTGCATTTACGTGCCGGTCATCAACACTCGCAGTTTTGGCCGATTCTGGCCTGTTTCATGGGCTATTAATCACCGTTTTGGGTCCCCGGAGTGATTTCCACCATTGACGAACCCTAGGGTGCATTTACGTGCCGGTCATCAACACTCGCAGTTTTGGCCGATTCTGGCCTGTATCATTGGCTATTAATCACCGTTTTGGGTCCCTGGAGTGATTTCCACAATTGACGAACCCAAGGGTGCATTTACGTGCCGGTCATCAACACTCGCAGTTTTGGCCGATTCTGGCCTGTTTCATGGGCTATTAATCACCGTTTTGGGTCCCTGGAGTGATTTCCACAATTGACGAACCCAAGGGTGCATTTACGTGCCGGTCATCAACACTCGCAGTTTTGGCCGATTCTGGCCTGTTTCATGGGCTATTAATCACCGTTTTGGGTCCCCGGAGTGATTTCCACCATTGACGAACCCTAGGGTGCATTTACGTGCCGGTCATCAACACTCGCAGTTTTGGCCGATTCTGGCCTGTTTCATGGGCTATTAATCACCGTTTTGGGTCCCCGGAGTGATTTCCACCATTGAGGAACCCAGGGTGCATTTACGTGCCGGTCATCAACACTCGCAGTTTTGGCCGATTCCGGCCTGTATCATTGGCTATTAATCACCGTTTTGGGTCCCTGGAGTGATTTCCACAATTGACGAACCCAAGGGTGCATTTACGTGCCGGTCATCAACACTCGCAGTTTTGGCCGATTCAAGCCTGTTTCATGGGCTATTAATCACCGTTTTGGGTCCCTGGAGTGATTTCCACCATTGAGGAACCCAGGGTGCATTTACGTGCCGGTCATCAACACTCGCAGTTTTGGAAGATTTTGGCCTGTTTCATGGGCTATTAATCACCGTTTTGGGTCCCTGGAGTGATTTCCACCATTGACGAACCCAAGGGTGCATTTACGTGCCGGTCATCAACACTCGCAGTTTTGGCCGATTCTGGCCTGTTTCATGGGCTATTAATCACCGTTTTGGATCCTCGTAGTGATTTCCACAATTGACGAACCCAAGGGTGCATTTACATGCCGGTCATCAACACTCGCAGTTTTGGCCGATTCTGGCCTGTTTCATGGGCTATTAATCACCGTTTTGGGTCCCCGGAGTGATTTCCACCATTGAGGAACCTAGGGTGCATTTACGTGCCGGTCATCAACACTCGCAGTTTTGGAAGATTTTGGCCTGTTTCATGGGCTATTAATCACCGTTTTGGGTCCCTGGAGTGATTTCCACAATTGACGAACCCAAGGGTGCATTTACGTGCCGGTCATCAACACTCGCAGTTTTGGCCGATTCTGGCCTGTTTCATGGGCTATTAATCACCGTTTTGGGTCCCCGGAGTGATTTCCACCATTGACGAACCCTAGGGTGCATTTACGTGCCGGTCATCAACACTCGCAGTTTTGGCCGATTCTGGCCTGTATCATTGGCTATTAATCACCGTTTTGGGTCCCTGGAGTGATTTCCACAATTGACGAACCCAAGGGTGCATTTACGTGCCGGTCATCAACACTCGCAGTTTTGGCCGATTCTGGCCTGTTTCATGGGCTATTAATCACCGTTTTGGGTCCCTGGAGTGATTTCCACAATTGACGAACCCAAGGGTGCATTTACGTGCCGGTCATCAACACTCGCAGTTTTGGCCGATTCTGGCCTGTTTCATGGGCTATTAATCACCGTTTTGGGTCCCCGGAGTGATTTCCACCATTGACGAACCCTAGGGTGCATTTACGTGCCGGTCATCAACACTCGCAGTTTTGGCCGATTCTGGCCTGTTTCATGGGCTATTAATCACCGTTTTGGGTCCCCGGAGTGATTTCCACCATTGAGGAACCCAGGGTGCATTTACGTGCCGGTCATCAACACTCGCAGTTTTGGCAGATTTTGGCCTGTTTCATGGGCTATTAATCACCGTTTTGGGTCCCTGGAGTGATTTCCACAATTGACGAACCCCAGGGTGCAATTACGTGTCGGTCATCAACACTCGCAGTTTTGGCCGATTCTAGCCTGTTTCATGGGCTATTAATCACCGTTTTGGATCCTCGGAGTGATTTCCACCATTGACGAACCCAAGGGTGCATTTACGTGCCTGTCATCAACACTCGCAGTTTTGGAAGATTTTGGCCTGTTTCATGGGCTATTAATCACCGTTTTGGGTCCCTGGAGTGATTTCCACAATTGACGAACCCAAGGGTGCATTTACGTGCCGGTCATCAACACTCGCAGTTTTGGAAGATTTTGGCCTGTTTCATGGGCTATTAATCACCGTTTTGGGTCCCTGGAGTGATTTCCACAATTGACGAACCCAAGGGTGCATTTACGTGCCGGTCATCAACACTCGCAGTTTTGGCCGATTCTGGCCTGTTTCATGGGCTATTAATCACCGTTTTGGGTCCCCGGAGTGATTTCCACCATTGAGGAACCCTAGGGTGCATTTACGTGCCGGTCATCAACACTCGCAGTTTTGGAAGATTTTGGCCTGTTTCATGGGCTATTAATCACCGTTTTGGGTCCCTGGAGTGATTTCCACAATTGACGAACCCAAGGGTGCATTTACGTGCCGGTCATCAACACTCGCAGTTTTGGAAGATTTTGGCCTGTTTCATGGGCTATTAATCACCGTTTTGGGTCCCTGGAGTGATTTCCACAATTGACGAACCCAAGGGTGCATTTACGTTCCGGTCATCCACACTCGCAGTTTTGGTCGATTCTGGCCTGTTTCATGGGCTATTAATCACCGTTTTGGATCCTCGTAGTGATTTCCACCATTGACGAACCCAAGGGTGCATTTACGTGCCTGTCATCAACACTCGCAGTTTTGGCCGATTCTGGCCTGTTTCATGGGCTATTAATCACCGTTTTGGGTCCCTGGAGTGATTTCCACAATTGACGAACCCAAGGGTGCATTTACGTGCCGGTCATCAACACTCGCAGTTTTGGCCGATTCTGGCCTGTTTCATGGGCTATTAATCACCGTTTTGGGTCCCTGGAGTGATTTCCACAATTGACGAACCCCAGGGTGCATTTACGTGCCGGTCATCAACACTCGCAGTTTTGGCCGATTCCGGCCTGTATCATTCGCTATTAATCACCGTTTTGGGTCCCTGGAGTGATTTCCACAATTGACGAACCCAAGGGTGCATTTACGTGCCGGTCATCAACACTCGCAGTTTTGGCCGATTCAAGCCTGTTTCATGGGCTATTAATCACCGTTTTGGGTCCCTGGAGTGATTTCCACAATTGACGAACCCAAGGGTGCATTTACGTGCCGGTCATCAACACTCGCAGTTTTGGCCGATTCTGGCCTGTTTCATGGGCTATTAATCACCGTTTTGGGTCCCCGGAGTGATTTCCACCATTGACGAACCCTAGGGTGCATTTACGTGCCGGTCATCAACACTCGCAGTTTTGGCCGATTCTGGCCTGTATCATTGGCTATTAATCACCGTTTTGGGTCCCTGGAGTGATTTCCACAATTGACGAACCCAAGGGTGCATTTACGTGCCGGTCATCAACACTCGCAGTTTTGGCCGATTCCGGCCTGTATCATTGGCTATTAATCACCGTTTTGGGTCCCTGGAGTGATTTCCACAATTGACGAACCCAAGGGTGCATTTACGTGCCGGTCATCAACACTCGCAGTTTTGGCCGATTCTGGCCTGTTTCATGGGCTATTAATCACCGTTTTGGGTGCCTGGAGTGATTTCCACAATTGACGAACCCAAGGGTGCATTTACGTGCTGGTCATCAACACTCGCAGTTTTGGCCGATTCTGGCCTGTTTCATGGGCTATTAATCACCGTTTTGGGTCCCCGGAGTGATTTCCACCATTGACGAACCCTAGGGTGCATTTACGTGCCGGTCATCAACACTCGCAGTTTTGGCCGATTCTGGCCTGTTTCATGGGCTATTAATCACCGTTTTGGGTCCCCGGAGTGATTTCCACCATTGACGAACCCTAGGGTGCATTTACGTGCCGGTCATCAACACTCGCAGTTTTGGCCGATTCTGGCCTGTATCATTGGCTATTAATCACCGTTTTGGGTCCCTGGAGTGATTTCCACAATTGACGAACCCAAGGGTGCATTTACGTGCCGGTCATCAACACTCGCAGTTTTGGCCGATTCTGGCCTGTTTCATGGGCTATTAATCACCGTTTTGGGTCCCTGGAGTGATTTCCACAATTGACGAACCCAAGGGTGCATTTACGTGCCGGTCATCAACACTCGCAGTTTTGGCCGATTCTGGCCTGTTTCATGGGCTATTAATCACCGTTTTGGGTCCCCGGAGTGATTTCCACCATTGACGAACCCTAGGGTGCATTTACGTGCCGGTCATCAACACTCGCAGTTTTGGCCGATTCTGGCCTGTTTCATGGGCTATTAATCACCGTTTTGGGTCCCCGGAGTGATTTCCACCATTGAGGAACCCAGGGTGCATTTACGTGCCGGTCATCAACACTCGCAGTTTTGGCAGATTTTGGCCTGTTTCATGGGCTATTAATCACCGTTTTGGGTCCCTGGAGTGATTTCCACAATTGACGAACCCCAGGGTGCAATTACGTGTCGGTCATCAACACTCGCAGTTTTGGCCGATTCTAGCCTGTTTCATGGGCTATTAATCACCGTTTTGGATCCTCGGAGTGATTTCCACCATTGACGAACCCAAGGGTGCATTTACGTGCCTGTCATCAACACTCGCAGTTTTGGAAGATTTTGGCCTGTTTCATGGGCTATTAATCACCGTTTTGGGTCCCTGGAGTGATTTCCACAATTGACGAACCCAAGGGTGCATTTACGTGCCGGTCATCAACACTCGCAGTTTTGGAAGATTTTGGCCTGTTTCATGGGCTATTAATCACCGTTTTGGGTCCCTGGAGTGATTTCCACAATTGACGAACCCAAGGGTGCATTTACGTGCCGGTCATCAACACTCGCAGTTTTGGCCGATTCTGGCCTGTTTCATGGGCTATTAATCACCGTTTTGGGTCCCCGGAGTGATTTCCACCATTGAGGAACCCTAGGGTGCATTTACGTGCCGGTCATCAACACTCGCAGTTTTGGAAGATTTTGGCCTGTTTCATGGGCTATTAATCACCGTTTTGGGTCCCTGGAGTGATTTCCACAATTGACGAACCCAAGGGTGCATTTACGTGCCGGTCATCAACACTCGCAGTTTTGGAAGATTTTGGCCTGTTTCATGGGCTATTAATCACCGTTTTGGGTCCCTGGAGTGATTTCCACAATTGACGAACCCAAGGGTGCATTTACGTTCCGGTCATCCACACTCGCAGTTTTGGTCGATTCTGGCCTGTTTCATGGGCTATTAATCACCGTTTTGGATCCTCGTAGTGATTTCCACCATTGACGAACCCAAGGGTGCATTTACGTGCCTGTCATCAACACTCGCAGTTTTGGCCGATTCTGGCCTGTTTCATGGGCTATTAATCACCGTTTTGGGTCCCTGGAGTGATTTCCACCATTGACGAACCCAAGGGTGCATTTACGTGCCGGTCATCAACACTCGCAGTTTTGGCCGATTCTGGCCTGTTTCATGGGCTATTAATCACCGTTTTGGATCCTCGTAGTGATTTCCACAATTGACGAACCCAAGGGTGCATTTACATGCCGGTCATCAACACTCGCAGTTTTGGCCGATTCTGGCCTGTTTCATGGGCTATTAATCACCGTTTTGGGTCCCCGGAGTGATTTCCACCATTGAGGAACCTAGGGTGCATTTACGTGCCGGTCATCAACACTCGCAGTTTTGGAAGATTTTGGCCTGTTTCATGGGCTATTAATCACCGTTTTGGGTCCCTGGAGTGATTTCCACAATTGACGAACCCAAGGGTGCATTTACGTGCCGGTCATCAACACTCGCAGTTTTGGCCGATTCTGGCCTGTTTCATGGGCTATTAATCACCGTTTTGGGTCCCCGGAGTGATTTCCACCATTGACGAACCCTAGGGTGCATTTACGTGCCGGTCATCAACACTCGCAGTTTTGGCCGATTCTGGCCTGTATCATTGGCTATTAATCACCGTTTTGGGTCCCTGGAGTGATTTCCACAATTGACGAACCCAAGGGTGCATTTACGTGCCGGTCATCAACACTCGCAGTTTTGGCCGATTCCGGCCTGTATCATTGGCTATTAATCACCGTTTTGGGTCCCTGGAGTGATTTCCACAATTGACGAACCCAAGGGTGCATTTACGTGCCGGTCATCAACACTCGCAGTTTTGGCCGATTCTGGCCTGTTTCATGGGCTATTAATCACCGTTTTGGGTCCCTGGAGTGATTTCCACAATTGACGAACCCAAGGGTGCATTTACGTGCCGGTCATCAACACTCGCAGTTTTGGCCGATTCCGGCCTGTATCATTGGCTATTAATCACCGTTTTGGGTCCCTGGAGTGATTTCCACAATTGACGAACCCAAGGGTGCATTTACGTGCCGGTCATCAACACTCGCAGTTTTGGCCGATTCTGGCCTGTTTCATGGGCTATTAATCACCGTTTTGGGTCCCCGGAGTGATTTCCACCATTGAGGAACCCAGGGTGCATTTACGTGCCGGTCATCAACACTCGCAGTTTTGGAAGATTTTGGCCTGTTTCATGGGCTATTAATCACCGTTTTGGGTCCCTGGAGTGATTTCCACAATTGACGAACCCAAGGGTGCATTTACGTGCCGGTCATCAACACTCGCAGTTTTGGCCGATTCTGGCCTGTTTCATGGGCTATTAATCACCGTTTTGGGTCCCCGGAGTGATTTCCACCATTGAGGAACCCAGGGTGCATTTACGTGCCGGTCATCAACACTCGCAGTTTTGGCAGATTTTGGCCTGTTTCATGGGCTATTAATCACCGTTTTGGGTCCCCGGAGTGATTTCCACCATTGAGGAACCCAGGGTGCATTTACGTGCCGGTCATCAACACTCGCAGTTTTGGCAGATTTTGGCCTGTTTCATGGGCTATTAATCACCGTTTTGGGTCCCTGGAGTGATTTCCACAATTGACGAACCCAAGGGTGCATTTACGTGCCGGTCATCAACACTCGCAGTTTTGGCCGATTCCGGCCTGTATCATTGGCTATTAATCACCGTTTTGGGTCCCTGGAGTGATTTCCACAATTGACGAACCCAAGGGTGCATTTACGTGCCGGTCATCAACACTCGCAGTTTTGGCCGATTCTGGCCTGTTTCATGGGCTATTAATCACCGTTTTGGGTCCCTGGAGTGATTTCCACAATTGACGAACCCAAGGGTGCATTTACGTGCCGGTCATCAACACTCGCAGTTTTGGCCGATTCCGGCCTGTATCATTGGCTATTAATCACCGTTTTGGGTCCCTGGAGTGATTTCCACAATTGACGAACCCAAGGGTGCATTTACGTGCCGGTCATCAACACTCGCAGTTTTGGCCGATTCTGGCCTGTTTCATGGGCTATTAATCACCGTTTTGGGTCCCCGGAGTGATTTCCACCATTGAGGAACCCAGGGTGCATTTACGTGCCGGTCATCAACACTCGCAGTTTTGGAAGATTTTGGCCTGTTTCATGGGCTATTAATCACCGTTTTGGGTCCCTGGAGTGATTTCCACAATTGACGAACCCAAGGGTGCATTTACGTGCCGGTCATCAACACTCGCAGTTTTGGAAGATTTTGGCCTGTTTCATGGGCTATTAATCACCGTTTTGGGTCCCTGGAGTGATTTCCACAATTGACGAACCCAAGGGTGCATTTACGTTCCGGTCATCCACACTCGCAGTTTTGGTCGATTCTGGCCTGTTTCATGGGCTATTAATCACCGTTTTGGGTCCCCGGAGTGATTTCCACCATTGAGGAACCCAGGGTGCATTTACGTGCCGGTCATCAACACTCGCAGTTTTGGAAGATTTTGGCCTGTTTCATGGGCTATTAATCACCGTTTTGGGTCCCTGGAGTGATTTCCACAATTGACGAACCCCAGGGTGCAATTACGTGTCGGTCATCAACACTCGCAGTTTTGGCCGATTCTAGCCTGTTTCATGGGCTATTAATCACCGTTTTGGATCCTCGGAGTGATTTCCACCATTGACGAACCCAAGGGTGCATTTACGTGCCTGTCATCAACACTCGCAGTTTTGGCCGATTCTGGCCTGTTTCATGGGCTATTAATCACCGTTTTGGGTCCCTGGAGTGATTTCCACAATTGACGAACCCAAGGGTGCATTTACGTGCCGGTCATCAACACTCGCAGTTTTGGCCGATTCTGGCCTGTTTCATGGGCTATTAATCACCGTTTTGGGTCCCCGGAGTGATTTCCACCATTGAGGAACCCTAGGGTGCATTTACGTGCCGGTCATCAACACTCGCAGTTTTGGAAGATTTTGGCCTGTTTCATGGGCTATTAATCACCGTTTTGGGTCCCTGGAGTGATTTCCACAATTGACGAACCCAAGGGTGCATTTACGTGCCGGTCATCAACACTCGCAGTTTTGGAAGATTTTGGCCTGTTTCATGGGCTATTAATCACCGTTTTGGGTCCCTGGAGTGATTTCCACAATTGACGAACCCAAGGGTGCATTTACGTTCCGGTCATCCACACTCGCAGTTTTGGTCGATTCTGGCCTGTTTCATGGGCTATTAATCACCGTTTTGGATCCTCGTAGTGATTTCCACCATTGACGAACCCAAGGGTGCATTTACGTGCCTGTCATCAACACTCGCAGTTTTGGCCGATTCTGGCCTGTTTCATGGGCTATTAATCACCGTTTTGGGTCCCTGGAGTGATTTCCACCATTGACGAACCCAAGGGTGCATTTACGTGCCGGTCATCAACACTCGCAGTTTTGGCCGATTCTGGCCTGTTTCATGGGCTATTAATCACCGTTTTGGATCCTCGTAGTGATTTCCACAATTGACGAACCCAAGGGTGCATTTACATGCCGGTCATCAACACTCGCAGTTTTGGCCGATTCTGGCCTGTTTCATGGGCTATTAATCACCGTTTTGGGTCCCCGGAGTGATTTCCACCATTGAGGAACCTAGGGTGCATTTACGTGCCGGTCATCAACACTCGCAGTTTTGGAAGATTTTGGCCTGTTTCATGGGCTATTAATCACCGTTTTGGGTCCCTGGAGTGATTTCCACAATTGACGAACCCAAGGGTGCATTTACGTGCCGGTCATCAACACTCGCAGTTTTGGCCGATTCTGGCCTGTTTCATGGGCTATTAATCACCGTTTTGGGTCCCCGGAGTGATTTCCACCATTGACGAACCCTAGGGTGCATTTACGTGCCGGTCATCAACACTCGCAGTTTTGGCCGATTCTGGCCTGTATCATTGGCTATTAATCACCGTTTTGGGTCCCTGGAGTGATTTCCACAATTGACGAACCCAAGGGTGCATTTACGTGCCGGTCATCAACACTCGCAGTTTTGGCCGATTCCGGCCTGTATCATTGGCTATTAATCACCGTTTTGGGTCCCTGGAGTGATTTCCACAATTGACGAACCCAAGGGTGCATTTACGTGCCGGTCATCAACACTCGCAGTTTTGGCCGATTCTGGCCTGTTTCATGGGCTATTAATCACCGTTTTGGGTCCCTGGAGTGATTTCCACAATTGACGAACCCAAGGGTGCATTTACGTGCCGGTCATCAACACTCGCAGTTTTGGCCGATTCCGGCCTGTATCATTGGCTATTAATCACCGTTTTGGGTCCCTGGAGTGATTTCCACAATTGACGAACCCAAGGGTGCATTTACGTGCCGGTCATCAACACTCGCAGTTTTGGCCGATTCTGGCCTGTTTCATGGGCTATTAATCACCGTTTTGGGTCCCCGGAGTGATTTCCACCATTGAGGAACCCAGGGTGCATTTACGTGCCGGTCATCAACACTCGCAGTTTTGGAAGATTTTGGCCTGTTTCATGGGCTATTAATCACCGTTTTGGGTCCCTGGAGTGATTTCCACAATTGACGAACCCAAGGGTGCATTTACGTGCCGGTCATCAACACTCGCAGTTTTGGCCGATTCTGGCCTGTTTCATGGGCTATTAATCACCGTTTTGGGTCCCCGGAGTGATTTCCACCATTGAGGAACCCAGGGTGCATTTACGTGCCGGTCATCAACACTCGCAGTTTTGGCAGATTTTGGCCTGTTTCATGGGCTATTAATCACCGTTTTGGGTCCCCGGAGTGATTTCCACCATTGAGGAACCCAGGGTGCATTTACGTGCCGGTCATCAACACTCGCAGTTTTGGCAGATTTTGGCCTGTTTCATGGGCTATTAATCACCGTTTTGGGTCCCTGGAGTGATTTCCACAATTGACGAACCCAAGGGTGCATTTACGTGCCGGTCATCAACACTCGCAGTTTTGGCCGATTCCGGCCTGTATCATTGGCTATTAATCACCGTTTTGGGTCCCTGGAGTGATTTCCACAATTGACGAACCCAAGGGTGCATTTACGTGCCGGTCATCAACACTCGCAGTTTTGGCCGATTCTGGCCTGTTTCATGGGCTATTAATCACCGTTTTGGGTCCCTGGAGTGATTTCCACAATTGACGAACCCAAGGGTGCATTTACGTGCCGGTCATCAACACTCGCAGTTTTGGCCGATTCCGGCCTGTATCATTGGCTATTAATCACCGTTTTGGGTCCCTGGAGTGATTTCCACAATTGACGAACCCAAGGGTGCATTTACGTGCCGGTCATCAACACTCGCAGTTTTGGCCGATTCTGGCCTGTTTCATGGGCTATTAATCACCGTTTTGGGTCCCCGGAGTGATTTCCACCATTGAGGAACCCAGGGTGCATTTACGTGCCGGTCATCAACACTCGCAGTTTTGGAAGATTTTGGCCTGTTTCATGGGCTATTAATCACCGTTTTGGGTCCCTGGAGTGATTTCCACAATTGACGAACCCAAGGGTGCATTTACGTGCCGGTCATCAACACTCGCAGTTTTGGAAGATTTTGGCCTGTTTCATGGGCTATTAATCACCGTTTTGGGTCCCTGGAGTGATTTCCACAATTGACGAACCCAAGGGTGCATTTACGTTCCGGTCATCCACACTCGCAGTTTTGGTCGATTCTGGCCTGTTTCATGGGCTATTAATCACCGTTTTGGGTCCCCGGAGTGATTTCCACCATTGAGGAACCCAGGGTGCATTTACGTGCCGGTCATCAACACTCGCAGTTTTGGAAGATTTTGGCCTGTTTCATGGGCTATTAATCACCGTTTTGGGTCCCTGGAGTGATTTCCACAATTGACGAACCCCAGGGTGCAATTACGTGTCGGTCATCAACACTCGCAGTTTTGGCCGATTCTAGCCTGTTTCATGGGCTATTAATCACCGTTTTGGATCCTCGGAGTGATTTCCACCATTGACGAACCCAAGGGTGCATTTACGTGCCTGTCATCAACACTCGCAGTTTTGGAAGATTTTGGCCTGTTTCATGGGCTATTAATCACCGTTTTGGGTCCCTGGAGTGATTTCCACAATTGACGAACCCAAGGGTGCATTTACGTGCCGGTCATCAACACTCGCAGTTTTGGAAGATTTTGGCCTGTTTCATGGGCTATTAATCACCGTTTTGGGTCCCTGGAGTGATTTCCACAATTGACGAACCCAAGGGTGCATTTACGTGCCGGTCATCAACACTCGCAGTTTTGGCCGATTCTGGCCTGTTTCATGGGCTATTAATCACCGTTTTGGGTCCCTGGAGTGATTTCCACAATTGACGAACCCCAGGGTGCAATTACGTGTCGGTCATCAACACTCGCAGTTTTGGCCGATTCAAGCCTGTTTCATGGGCTATTAATCACCGTTTTGGGTCCCTGGAGTGATTTCCACAATTGACGAACCCAAGGGTGCATTTACGTTCCGGTCATCAACACTCGCAGTTTTGGCCGATTCCGGCCTGTATCATTGGCTATTAATCACCGTTTTGGGTCCCTGGAGTGATTTCCACAATTGACGAACCCAAGGGTGCATTTACGTCCGGTCATCAACACTCGCAGTTTTGGCCGATTCAAGCCTGTTTCATGGGCTATTAATCACCGTTTTGGGTCCCCGGAGTGATTTCCACCATTGAGGAACCCAGGGTGCATTTACGTGCCGGTCATCAACACTCGCAGTTTTGGAAGATTTTGGCCTGTTTCATGGGCTATTAATCACCGTTTTGGGTCCCTGGAGTGATTTCCACAATTGACGAACCCCAAGGTGCAATTACGTGTCGGTCATCAACACTCGCAGTTTTGGCCGATTCTGGCCTGTTTCATGGGCTATTAATCACCGTTTTGGGTCCCCGGAGTGATTTCCACCATTGAGGAACCCTAGGGTGCATTTACGTGCCGGTCATCAACACTCGCAGTTTTGGAAGATTTTGGCCTATTTCATGGGCTATTAATCACCGTTTTGGGTCCCTGGAGTGATTTCCACAATTGACGAACCCAAGGGTGCATTTACGTGCCGGTCATCAACACTCGCAGTTTTGGCCGATTCCGGCCTGTTTCATGGGCTATTAATCACCGTTTTGGGTCCCTGGAGTGATTTCCACAATTGACGAAGCCAAGGGTGCATTTACGTGCCGGTCATCAACACTCGCAGTTTTGGCCGATTCTGGCCTGTTTCATGGGCTATTAATCACCGTTTTGGGTCCCTGGAGTGATTTCCACAATTGACGAACCCAAGGGTGCATTTACGTGCCGGTCATCAACACTCGCAGTTTTGGCCGATTCCGGCCTGTATCATTGGCTATTAATCACCGTTTTGGGTCCCTGGAGTGATTTCCACAATTGACGAACCCAAGGGTGCATTTACGTGCCGGTCATCAACACTCGCAGTTTTGGCCGATTCTGGCCTGTTTCATGGGCTATTAATCACCGTTTTGGGTCCCCGGAGTGATTTCCACCATTGAGGAACCCAGGGTGCATTTACGTGCCGGTCATCAACACTCGCAGTTTTGGAAGATTTTGGCCTGTTTCATGGGCTATTAATCACCGTTTTGGGTCCCTGGAGTGATTTCCACAATTGACGAACCCAAGGGTGCATTTACGTGCCGGTCATCAACACTCGCAGTTTTGGAAAATTTTGGCCTGTTTCATGGGCTATTAATCACCGTTTTGGGTCCCTGGACTGATTTCCACAATTGAGGAACCCAAGGGTGCATTTACGTTCCGGTCATCCACACTCGCAGTTTTGGTCGATTCTGGCCTGTTTCATGGGCTATTAATCACCGTTTTGGATCCTCGTAGTGATTTCCACCATTGACGAACCCAAGGGTGCATTTACGTGCCTGTCATCAACACTCGCAGTTTTGGCCGATTTCGGCCTGTTTCATGGGCTATTAATCACCGTTTTGGGTCCCCGGAGTGATTTCCACCATTGAGGAACCCAGGGTGCATTTACGTGCCGGTCATCAACACTCGCAGTTTTGGCAGATTTTGGCCTGTTTCATGGGCTATTAATCACCGTTTTGGGTCCCTGGAGTGATTTCCACAATTGACGAACCCCAGGGTGCAATTACGTGTCGGTCATCAACACTCGCAGTTTTGGCCGATTCTAGCCTGTTTCATGGGCTATTAATCACCGTTTTGGATCCTCGGAGTGATTTCCACCATTGACGAACCCAAGGGTGCATTTACGTGCCTGTCATCAACACTCGCAGTTTTGGAAGATTTTGGCCTGTTTCATGGGCTATTAATCACCGTTTTGGGTCCCTGGAGTGATTTCCACAATTGACGAACCCAAGGGTGCATTTACGTGCCGGTCATCAACACTCGCAGTTTTGGAAGATTTTGGCCTGTTTCATGGGCTATTAATCACCGTTTTGGGTCCCTGGAGTGATTTCCACAATTGACGAACCCAAGGGTGCATTTACGTTCCGGTCATCCACACTCGCAGTTTTGGTCGATTCTGGCCTGTTTCATGGGCTATTAATCACCGTTTTGGATCCTCGTAGTGATTTCCACCATTGACGAACCCAAGGGTGCATTTACGTGCCTGTCATCAACACTCGCAGTTTTGGCCGATTCTGGCCTGTTTCATGGGCTATTAATCACCGTTTTGGGTCCCTGGAGTGATTTCCACAATTGACGAACCCAAGGGTGCATTTACGTGCCGGTCATCAACACTCGCAGTTTTGGCCGATTCTGGCCTGTTTCATGGGCTATTAATCACCGTTTTGGGTCCCTGGAGTGATTTCCACAATTGACGAACCCCAGGGTGCATTTACGTGCCGGTCATCAACACTCGCAGTTTTGGCCGATTCCGGCCTGTATCATTGGCTATTAATCACCGTTTTGGGTCCCTGGAGTGATTTCCACAATTGACGAACCCAAGGGTGCATTTACGTGCCGGTCATCAACACTCGCAGTTTTGGCCGATTCAAGCCTGTTTCATGGGCTATTAATCACCGTTTTGGGTCCCTGGAGTGATTTCCACAATTGACGAACCCAAGGGTGCATTTACGTGCCGGTCATCAACACTCGCAGTTTTGGCCGATTCTGGCCTGTTTCATGGGCTATTAATCACCGTTTTGGGTCCCCGGAGTGATTTCCACCATTGACGAACCCTAGGGTGCATTTACGTGCCGGTCATCAACACTCGCAGTTTTGGCCGATTCTGGCCTGTATCATTGGCTATTAATCACCGTTTTGGGTCCCTGGAGTGATTTCCACAATTGATGAACCCAAGGGTGCATTTACGTGCCGGTCATCAACACTCGCAGTTTTGGCCGATTCTGGCCTGTTTCATGGGCTATTAATCACCGTTTTGGGTCCCTGGAGTGATTTCCACAATTGACGAACCCAAGGGTGCATTTACGTGCCGGTCATCAACACTCGCAGTTTTGGCCGATTCTGGCCTGTTTCATGGGCTATTAATCACCGTTTTGGGTCCCCGGAGTGATTTCCACCATTGACGAACCCTAGGGTGCATTTACGTGCCGGTCATCAACACTCGCAGTTTTGGCCGATTCTGGCCTGTTTCATGGGCTATTAATCACCGTTTTGGGTCCCCGGAGTGATTTCCACCATTGAGGAACCCAGGGTGCATTTACGTGCCGGTCATCAACACTCGCAGTTTTGGCCGATTCCGGCCTGTATCATTGGCTATTAATCACCGTTTTGGGTCCCTGGAGTGATTTCCACAATTGACGAACCCAAGGGTGCATTTACGTGCCGGTCATCAACACTCGCAGTTTTGGCCGATTCAAGCCTGTTTCATGGGCTATTAATCACCGTTTTGGGTCCCTGGAGTGATTTCCACCATTGAGGAACCCAGGGTGCATTTACGTGCCGGTCATCAACACTCGCAGTTTTGGAAGATTTTGGCCTGTTTCATGGGCTATTAATCACCGTTTTGGGTCCCTGGAGTGATTTCCACCATTGACGAACCCAAGGGTGCATTTACGTGCCGGTCATCAACACTCGCAGTTTTGGCCGATTCTGGCCTGTTTCATGGGCTATTAATCACCGTTTTGGATCCTCGTAGTGATTTCCACAATTGACGAACCCAAGGGTGCATTTACATGCCGGTCATCAACACTCGCAGTTTTGGCCGATTCTGGCCTGTTTCATGGGCTATTAATCACCGTTTTGGGTCCCCGGAGTGATTTCCACCATTGAGGAACCTAGGGTGCATTTACGTGCCGGTCATCAACACTCGCAGTTTTGGAAGATTTTGGCCTGTTTCATGGGCTATTAATCACCGTTTTGGGTCCCTGGAGTGATTTCCACAATTGACGAACCCAAGGGTGCATTTACGTGCCGGTCATCAACACTCGCAGTTTTGGCCGATTCTGGCCTGTTTCATGGGCTATTAATCACCGTTTTGGGTCCCCGGAGTGATTTCCACCATTGACGAACCCTAGGGTGCATTTACGTGCCGGTCATCAACACTCGCAGTTTTGGCCGATTCTGGCCTGTATCATTGGCTATTAATCACCGTTTTGGGTCCCTGGAGTGATTTCCACAATTGACGAACCCAAGGGTGCATTTACGTGCCGGTCATCAACACTCGCAGTTTTGGCCGATTCTGGCCTGTTTCATGGGCTATTAATCACCGTTTTGGGTCCCTGGAGTGATTTCCACAATTGACGAACCCAAGGGTGCATTTACGTGCCGGTCATCAACACTCGCAGTTTTGGCCGATTCTGGCCTGTTTCATGGGCTATTAATCACCGTTTTGGGTCCCCGGAGTGATTTCCACCATTGACGAACCCTAGGGTGCATTTACGTGCCGGTCATCAACACTCGCAGTTTTGGCAGATTTTGGCCTGTTTCATGGGCTATTAATCACCGTTTTGGGTCCCTGGAGTGATTTCCACAATTGACGAACCCCAGGGTGCAATTACGTGTCGGTCATCAACACTCGCAGTTTTGGCCGATTCTAGCCTGTTTCATGGGCTATTAATCACCGTTTTGGATCCTCGGAGTGATTTCCACCATTGACGAACCCAAGGGTGCATTTACGTGCCTGTCATCAACACTCGCAGTTTTGGAAGATTTTGGCCTGTTTCATGGGCTATTAATCACCGTTTTGGGTCCCTGGAGTGATTTCCACAATTGACGAACCCAAGGGTGCATTTACGTGCCGGTCATCAACACTCGCAGTTTTGGAAGATTTTGGCCTGTTTCATGGGCTATTAATCACCGTTTTGGGTCCCTGGAGTGATTTCCACAATTGACGAACCCAAGGGTGCATTTACGTTCCGGTCATCCACACTCGCAGTTTTGGTCGATTCTGGCCTGTTTCATGGGCTATTAATCACCGTTTTGGATCCTCGTAGTGATTTCCACCATTGACGAACCCAAGGGTGCATTTACGTGCCTGTCATCAACACTCGCAGTTTTGGCCGATTCTGGCCTGTTTCATGGGCTATTAATCACCGTTTTGGGTCCCTGGAGTGATTTCCACAATTGACGAACCCAAGGGTGCATTTACGTGCCGGTCATCAACACTCGCAGTTTTGGCCGATTCTGGCCTGTTTCATGGGCTATTAATCACCGTTTTGGGTCCCTGGAGTGATTTCCACAATTGACGAACCCCAGGGTGCATTTACGTGCCGGTCATCAACACTCGCAGTTTTGGCCGATTCCGGCCTGTATCATTGGCTATTAATCACCGTTTTGGGTCCCTGGAGTGATTTCCACAATTGACGAACCCAAGGGTGCATTTACGTGCCGGTCATCAACACTCGCAGTTTTGGCCGATTCAAGCCTGTTTCATGGGCTATTAATCACCGTTTTGGGTCCCTGGAGTGATTTCCACAATTGACGAACCCAAGGGTGCATTTACGTGCCGGTCATCAACACTCGCAGTTTTGGCCGATTCTGGCCTGTTTCATGGGCTATTAATCACCGTTTTGGGTCCCCGGAGTGATTTCCACCATTGACGAACCCTAGGGTGCATTTACGTGCCGGTCATCAACACTCGCAGTTTTGGCCGATTCTGGCCTGTATCATTGGCTATTAATCACCGTTTTGGGTCCCTGGAGTGATTTCCACAATTGACGAACCCAAGGGTGCATTTACGTGCCGGTCATCAACACTCGCAGTTTTGGCCGATTCTGGCCTGTTTCATGGGCTATTAATCACCGTTTTGGGTCCCTGGAGTGATTTCCACAATTGACGAACCCAAGGGTGCATTTACGTGCCGGTCATCAACACTCGCAGTTTTGGCCGATTCTGGCCTGTTTCATGGGCTATTAATCACCGTTTTGGGTCCCCGGAGTGATTTCCACCATTGACGAACCCTAGGGTGCATTTACGTGCCGGTCATCAACACTCGCAGTTTTGGCCGATTCCGGCCTGTATCATTGGCTATTAATCACCGTTTTGGGTCCCTGGAGTGATTTCCACAATTGACGAACCCAAGGGTGCATTTACGTGCCGGTCATCAACACTCGCAGTTTTGGAAGATTTTGGCCTGTTTCATGGGCTATTAATCACCGTTTTGGGTCCCTGGAGTGATTTCCACAATTGACGAACCCAAGGGTGCATTTACGTTCCGGTCATCCACACTCGCAGTTTTGGTCGATTCTGGCCTGTTTCATGGGCTATTAATCACCGTTTTGGATCCTCGTAGTGATTTCCACCATTGACGAACCCAAGGGTGCATTTACGTGCCTGTCATCAACACTCGCAGTTTTGGCCGATTCTGGCCTGTTTCATGGGCTATTAATCACCGTTTTGGGTCCCTGGAGTGATTTCCACAATTGACGAACCCAAGGGTGCATTTACGTGCCGGTCATCAACACTCGCAGTTTTGGCCGATTCTGGCCTGTTTCATGGGCTATTAATCACCGTTTTGGGTCCCTGGAGTGATTTCCACAATTGACGAACCCCAGGGTGCATTTACGTGCCGGTCATCAACACTCGCAGTTTTGGCCGATTCCGGCCTGTATCATTGGCTATTAATCACCGTTTTGGGTCCCTGGAGTGATTTCCACAATTGACGAACCCAAGGGTGCATTTACGTGCCGGTCATCAACACTCGCAGTTTTGGCCGATTCAAGCCTCTTTCATGGGCTATTAATCACCGTTTTGGGTCCCTGGAGTGATTTCCACAATTGACGAACCCAAGGGTGCATTTACGTGCCGGTCATCAACACTCGCAGTTTTGGCCGATTCTGGCCTGTTTCATGGGCTATTAATCACCGTTTTGGGTCCCCGGAGTGATTTCCACCATTGACGAACCCTAGGGTGCATTTACGTGCCGGTCATCAACACTCGCAGTTTTGGCCGATTCTGGCCTGTATCATTGGCTATTAATCACCGTTTTGGGTCCCTGGAGTGATTTCCACAATTGACGAACCCAAGGGTGCATTTACGTGCCGGTCATCAACACTCGCAGTTTTGGCCGATTCTGGCCTGTTTCATGGGCTATTAATCACCGTTTTGGGTCCCTGGAGTGATTTCCACAATTGACGAACCCAAGGGTGCATTTACGTGCCGGTCATCAACACTCGCAGTTTTGGCCGATTCTGGCCTGTTTCATGGGCTATTAATCACCGTTTTGGGTCCCCGGAGTGATTTCCACCATTGACGAACCCTAGGGTGCATTTACGTGCCGGTCATCAACACTCGCAGTTTTGGCCGATTCCGGCCTGTATCATTGGCTATTAATCACCGTTTTGGGTCCCTGGAGTGATTTCCACAATTGACGAACCCAAGGGTGCATTTACGTGCCGGTCATCAACACTCGCAGTTTTGGCCCATTCTGGCCTGTTTCGTGGGCTATTAATCACCGTTTTGGGTCCCCGGAGTGATTTCCAAAATTGACGAACCCCAGGGTGCATTTACGTCCCGGTCATCAACACTCGCAGTTTTGGCCGATTCCGGCCTGTATCATTGGCTATTAATCACCGTTTTGGGTCCCTGGAGTGATTTCCACAATTGACGAACCCAAGGGTGCATTTACGTGCCGGTCATCAACACTCGCAGTTTTGGCCGATTCTGGCCTGTTTCATGGGCTATTAATCACCGTTTTGGGTCCCTGGAGTGATTTCCACCATTGACGAACCCAAGGGTGCATTTACGTGCCGGTCATCAACACTCGCAGTTTTGGCCGATTCTGGCCTGTTTCATGGGCTATTAATCACCATTTTGGATCCTCGTAGTGATTTCCACAATTGACGAACCCAAGGGTGCATTTACATGCCGGTCATCAACACTCGCAGTTTTGGCCGATTCTGGCCTGTTTCATGGGCTATTAATCACCGTTTTGGGTCCCCGGAGTGATTTCCACCATTGAGGAACCTAGGGTGCATTTACGTGCCGGTCATCAACACTCGCAGTTTTGGAAGATTTTGGCCTGTTTCATGGGCTATTAATCACCGTTTTGGGTCCCTGGAGTGATTTCCACAATTGACGAACCCAAGGGTGCATTTACGTGCCGGTCATCAACACTCGCAGTTTTGGCCGATTCTGGCCTGTTTCATGGGCTATTAATCACCGTTTTGGGTCCCCGGAGTGATTTCCACCATTGACGAACCCTAGGGTGCATTTACGTGCCGGTCATCAACACTCGCAGTTTTGGCCGATTCTAGCCTGTTTCATGGGCTATTAATCACCGTTTTGGATCCTCGTAGTGATTTCCACAATTGACGAACCCAAGGGTGCATTTACGTGCCGGTCATCAACACTCGCAGTTTTGGCCGATTCTGGCCTGTTTCATGGGCTATTAATCACCGTTTTGGGTCCCTGGAGTGATTTCCACAATTGACGAACCCAAGGGTGCATTTACGTGCCGGTCATCAACACTCGCAGTTTTGGAAGATTTTGGCCTGTTTCATGGGCTATTAATCACCGTTTTGGGTCCCTGGAGTGATTTCCACAATTGACGAACCCAAGGGTGCATTTACGTGCCGGTCATCAACACTCGCAGTTTTGGCCGATTCTGGCCTGTTTCATGGGCTATTAATCACCGTTTTGGGTCCCCGGAGTGATTTCCACCATTGACGAACCCTAGGGTGCATTTACGTGCCGGTCATCAACACTCGCAGTTTTGGCCGATTCCGGCCTGTATCATTGGCTATTAATCACCGTTTTGGGTCCCTGGAGTGATTTCCACAATTGACGAACCCAAGGGTGCATTTACGTGCCGGTCATCAACACTCGCAGTTTTGGCCCATTCTGGCCTGTTTCGTGGGCTATTAATCACCGTTTTGGGTCCCCGGAGTGATTTCCAAAATTGACGAACCCCAGGGTGCATTTACGTCCCGGTCATCAACACTCGCAGTTTTGGCCGATTCCGGCCTGTATCATTGGCTATTAATCACCGTTTTGGGTCCCTGGAGTGATTTCCACAATTGACGAACCCAAGGGTGCATTTACGTGCCGGTCATCAACACTCGCAGTTTTGGCCGATTCTGGCCTGTTTCATGGGCTATTAATCACCGTTTTGGGTCCCTGGAGTGATTTCCACCATTGACGAACCCAAGGGTGCATTTACGTGCCGGTCATCAACACTCGCAGTTTTGGCCGATTCTGGCCTGTTTCATGGGCTATTAATCACCATTTTGGATCCTCGTAGTGATTTCCACAATTGACGAACCCAAGGGTGCATTTACATGCCGGTCATCAACACTCGCAGTTTTGGCCGATTCTGGCCTGTTTCATGGGCTATTAATCACCGTTTTGGGTCCCCGGAGTGATTTCCACCATTGAGGAACCTAGGGTGCATTTACGTGCCGGTCATCAACACTCGCAGTTTTGGAAGATTTTGGCCTGTTTCATGGGCTATTAATCACCGTTTTGGGTCCCTGGAGTGATTTCCACAATTGACGAACCCAAGGGTGCATTTACGTGCCGGTCATCAACACTCGCAGTTTTGGCCGATTCTGGCCTGTTTCATGGGCTATTAATCACCGTTTTGGGTCCCCGGAGTGATTTCCACCATTGACGAACCCTAGGGTGCATTTACGTGCCGGTCATCAACACTCGCAGTTTTGGCCGATTCTAGCCTGTTTCATGGGCTATTAATCACCGTTTTGGATCCTCGTAGTGATTTCCACAATTGACGAACCCAAGGGTGCATTTACGTGCCGGTCATCAACACTCGCAGTTTTGGCCGATTCTGGCCTGTTTCATGGGCTATTAATCACCGTTTTGGGTCCCTGGAGTGATTTCCACAATTGACGAACCCAAGGGTGCATTTACGTGCCGGTCATCAACACTCGCAGTTTTGGCCGATTCCAGCCTGTATCATTGGCTATTAATCACCGTTTTGGGTCCCTGGAGTGATTTCCACAATTGACGAACCCAAGGGTGCATTTACGTGCCTGTCATCAACACTCGCAGTTTTGGCCGATTCTGGCCTGTTTCATGGGCTATTAATCACCGTTTTGGGTCCCTGGAGTGATTTCCACAATTGACGAACCCCAGGGTGCATTTACGTGCCGGTCATCAACACTCGCAGTTTTGGCCGATTCTGGCCTGTTTCATGGGCTATTAATCACCATTTTGGATCCTCGTAGTGATTTCCACAATTGACGAACCCAAGGGTGCATTTACATGCCGGTCATCAACACTCGCAGTTTTGGCCGATTCTGGCCTGTTTCATGGGCTATTAATCACCGTTTTGGGTCCCCGGAGTGATTTCCACCATTGAGGAACCTAGGGTGCATTTACGTGCCGGTCATCAACACTCGCAGTTTTGGAAGATTTTGGCCTGTTTCATGGGCTATTAATCACCGTTTTGGGTCCCTGGAGTGATTTCCACAATTGACGAACCCAAGGGTGCATTTACGTGCCGGTCATCAACACTCGCAGTTTTGGCCGATTCTGGCCTGTTTCATGGGCTATTAATCACCGTTTTGGGTCCCCGGAGTGATTTCCACCATTGACGAACCCTAGGGTGCATTTACGTGCCGGTCATCAACACTCGCAGTTTTGGCCGATTCTAGCCTGTTTCATGGGCTATTAATCACCGTTTTGGATCCTCGTAGTGATTTCCACAATTGACGAACCCAAGGGTGCATTTACGTGCCGGTCATCAACACTCGCAGTTTTGGCCGATTCTGGCCTGTTTCATGGGCTATTAATCACCGTTTTGGGTCCCTGGAGTGATTTCCACAATTGACGAACCCAAGGGTGCATTTACGTGCCGGTCATCAACACTCGCAGTTTTGGCCGATTCTGGCCTGTTTCATGGGCTATTAATCACCGTTTTGGGTCCCCGGAGTGATTTCCACCATTGACGAACCCTAGGGTGCATTTACGTGCCGGTCATCAACACTCGCAGTTTTGGCCGATTCTGGCCTGTTTCATGGGCTATTAATCACCGTTTTGGGTCCCCGGAGTGATTTCCACCATTGACGAACCCTAGGGTGCATTTACGTGCCGGTCATCAACACTCGCAGTTTTGGCCGATTCTAGCCTGTTTCATGGGCTATTAATCACCGTTTTGGGTCCCCGGAGTGATTTCCACCATTGAGGAACCCAGGGTGCATTTACGTGCCGGTCATCAACACTCGCAGTTTTGGCCGATTCTGGCCTGTTTCATGGGCTATTAATCACCGTTTTGGGTCCCTGGAGTGATTTCCACAATTGACGAACCCCAGGGTGCATTTACGTGCCGGTCATCAACACTCGCAGTTTTGGCCGATTCCGGCCTGTATCATTGGCTATTAATCACCGTTTTGGGTCCCTGGAGTGATTTCCACAATTGACGAACCCAAGGGTGCATTTACGTGCCGGTCATCAACACTCGCAGTTTTGGCCGATTCAAGCCTGTTTCATGGGCTATTAATCACCGTTTTGGGTCCCTGGAGTGATTTCCACAATTGACGAACCCAAGGGTGCATTTACGTGCCGGTCATCAACACTCGCAGTTTTGGCCGATTCTGGCCTGTTTCATGGGCTATTAATCACCGTTTTGGGTCCCTCGAGTGATTTCCACAATTGACGAACCCAAGGGTGCATTTACGTGCCGGTCATCAACACTCGCAGTTTTGGCCGATTCTGGCCTGTTTCATGGGCTATTAATCACCGTTTTGGGTCCCCGGAGTGATTTCCACCATTGACGAACCCTAGGGTGCATTTACGTGCCGGTCATCAACACTCGCAGTTTTGGCCGATTCTGGCCTGTTTCATGGGCTATTAATCACCGTTTTGGGTCCCTGGAGTGATTTCCACAATTGACGAACCCAAGGGTGCATTTACGTGCCGGTCATCAACACTCGCAGTTTTGGCCGATTCTGGCCTGTTTCATGGGCTATTAATCACCGTTTTGGGTCCCCGGAGTGATTTCCACCATTGACGAACCCTAGGGTGCATTTACGTGCCGGTCATCAACACTCGCAGTTTTGGCCGATTCTAGCCTGTTTCATGGGCTATTAATCACCGTTTTGGGTCCCCGGAGTGATTTCCACCATTGAGGAACCCAGGGTGCATTTACGTGCCGGTCATCAACACTCGCAGTTTTGGCCGATTCTGGCCTGTTTCATGGGCTATTAATCACCGTTTTGGGTCCCTGGAGTGATTTCCACAATTGACGAACCCCAGGGTGCATTTACGTGCCGGTCATCAACACTCGCAGTTTTGGCCGATTCCGGCCTGTATCATTGGCTATTAATCACCGTTTTGGGTCCCTGGAGTGATTTCCACAATTGACGAACCCAAGGGTGCATTTACGTGCCGGTCATCAACACTCGCAGTTTTGGCCGATTCAAGCCTGTTTCATGGGCTATTAATCACCGTTTTGGGTCCCTGGAGTGATTTCCACAATTGACGAACCCAAGGGTGCATTTACGTGCCGGTCATCAACACTCGCAGTTTTGGCCGATTCTGGCCTGTTTCATGGGCTATTAATCACCGTTTTGGGTCCCTCGAGTGATTTCCACAATTGACGAACCCAAGGGTGCATTTACGTGCCGGTCATCAACACTCGCAGTTTTGGCCGATTCTGGCCTGTTTCATGGGCTATTAATCACCGTTTTGGGTCCCCGGAGTGATTTCCACCATTGACGAACCCTAGGGTGCATTTACGTGCCGGTCATCAACACTCGCAGTTTTGGACGATTCTGGCCTGTTTCATGGGCTATTAATCACCGTTTTGGGTCCCTGGAGTGATTTCCACAATTGACGAACCCAAGGGTGCATTTACGTGCCGGTCATCAACACTCGCAGTTTTGGCCGATTCTGGCCTGTTTCATGGGCTATTAATCACCGTTTTGGGTCCCCGGAGTGATTTCCACCATTGACGAACCCTAGGGTGCATTTACGTGCCGGTCATCAACACTCGCAGTTTTGGCCGATTCTAGCCTGTTTCATGGGCTATTAATCACCGTTTTGGGTCCCCGGAGTGATTTCCACCATTGAGGAACCCAGGGTGCATTTACGTGCCGGTCATCAACACTCGCAGTTTTGGCCGATTCTGGCCTGTTTCATGGGCTATTAATCACCGTTTTGGGTCCCTGGAGTGATTTCCACAATTGACGAACCCAAGGGTGCATTTACGTGCCGGTCATCAACACTCGCAGTTTTGGCCGATTCTGGCCTGTTTCATGGGCTATTAATCACCGTTTTGGGTCCCCGGAGTGATTTCCACCATTGACGAACCCTAGGGTGCATTTACGTGCCGGTCATCAACACTCGCAGTTTTGGCCGATTCCGGCCTGTATCATTGGCTATTAATCACCGTTTTGGGTCCCTGGAGTGATTTCCACAATTGACGAACCCAAGGGTGCATTTACGTGCCGGTCATCAACACTCGCAGTTTTGGCCCATTCTGGCCTGTTTCGTGGGCTATTAATCACCGTTTTGGGTCCCCGGAGTGATTTCCAAAATTGACGAACCCCAGGGTGCATTTACGTCCCGGTCATCAACACTCGCAGTTTTGGCCGATTCCGGCCTGTATCATTGGCTATTAATCACCGTTTTGGGTCCCTGGAGTGATTTCCACAATTGACGAACCCAAGGGTGCATTTACGTGCCGGTCATCAACACTCGCAGTTTTGGCCGATTCTGGCCTGTTTCATGGGCTATTAATCACCGTTTTGGGTCCCTGGAGTGATTTCCACCATTGACGAACCCAAGGGTGCATTTACGTGCCGGTCATCAACACTCGCAGTTTTGGCCGATTCTGGCCTGTTTCATGGGCTATTAATCACCGTTTTGGATCCTCGTAGTGATTTCCACAATTGACGAACCCAAGGGTGCATTTACATGCCGGTCATCAACACTCGCAGTTTTGGCCGATTCTGGCCTGTTTCATGGGCTATTAATCACCGTTTTGGGTCCCCGGAGTGATTTCCACCATTGAGGAACCTAGGGTGCATTTACGTGCCGGTCATCAACACTCGCAGTTTTGGAAGATTTTGGCCTGTTTCATGGGCTATTAATCACCGTTTTGGGTCCCTGGAGTGATTTCCACAATTGACGAACCCAAGGGTGCATTTACGTGCCGGTCATCAACACTCGCAGTTTTGGCCGATTCTGGCCTGTTTCATGGGCTATTAATCACCGTTTTGGGTCCCCGGAGTGATTTCCACCATTGACGAACCCTAGGGTGCATTTACGTGCCGGTCATCAACACTCGCAGTTTTGGCCGATTCTAGCCTGTTTCATGGGCTATTAATCACCGTTTTGGATCCTCGTAGTGATTTCCACAATTGACGAACCCAAGGGTGCATTTACGTGCCGGTCATCAACACTCGCAGTTTTGGCCGATTCTGGCCTGTTTCATGGGCTATTAATCACCGTTTTGGGTCCCTGGAGTGATTTCCACAATTGACGAACCCAAGGGTGCATTTACGTGCCGGTCATCAACACTCGCAGTTTTGGCCGATTCTGGCCTGTTTCATGGGCTATTAATCACCGTTTTGGTTCCCCGGAGTGATTTCCACCATTGACGAACCCTAGGGTGCATTTACGTGCCGGTCATCAACACTCGCAGTTTTGGCCGATTCTAGCCTGTTTCATGGGCTATTAATCACCGTTTTGGGTCCCCGGAGTGATTTCCACCATTGAGGAACCCAGGGTGCATTTACGTGCCGGTCATCAACACTCGCAGTTTTGGCCGATTCTGGCCTGTTTCATGGGCTATTAATCACCGTTTTGGGTCCCTGGAGTGATTTCCACAATTGACGAACCCCAGGGTGCATTTACGTGCCGGTCATCAACACTCGCAGTTTTGGCCGATTCCGGCCTGTATCATTGGCTATTAATCACCGTTTTGGGTCCCTGGAGTGATTTCCACAATTGACGAACCCAAGGGTGCATTTACGTGCCGGTCATCAACACTCGCAGTTTTGGCCGATTCAAGCCTGTTTCATGGGCTATTAATCACCGTTTTGGGTCCCTCGAGTGATTTCCACAATTGACGAACCCAAGGGTGCATTTACGTGCCGGTCATCAACACTCGCAGTTTTGGCCGATTCTGGCCTGTTTCATGGGCTATTAATCACCGTTTTGGGTCCCCGGAGTGATTTCCACCATTGACGAACCCTAGGGTGCATTTACGTGCCGGTCATCAACACTCGCAGTTTTGGACGATTCTGGCCTGTATCATTGGCTATTAATCACCGTTTTGGGTCCCTGGAGTGATTTCCACAATTGACGAACCCAAGGGTGCATTTACGTGCCGGTCATCAACACTCGCAGTTTTGGCCGATTCTGGCCTGTTTCATGGGCTATTAATCACCGTTTTGGGTCCCTGGAGTGATTTCCACAATTGACGAACCCAAGGGTGCATTTACGTGCCGGTCATCAACACTCGCAGTTTTGGCCGATTCTGGCCTGTTTCATGGGCTATTAATCACCGTTTTGGGTCCCCGGAGTGATTTCCACCATTGACGAACCCTAGGGTGCATTTACGTGCCGGTCATCAACACTCGCAGTTTTGGACGATTCTGGCCTGTTTCATGGGCTATTAATCACCGTTTTGGGTCCCTGGAGTGATTTCCACAATTGACGAACCCAAGGGTGCATTTACGTGCCGGTCATCAACACTCGCAGTTTTGGCCGATTCTGGCCTGTTTCATGGGCTATTAATCACCGTTTTGGGTCCCTGGAGTGATTTCCACAATTGACGAACCCCAGGGTGCATTTACGTGCCGGTCATCAACACTCGCAGTTTTGGCCGATTCCGGCCTGTATCATTGGCTATTAATCACCGTTTTGGGTCCCTGGAGTGATTTCCACAATTGACGAACCCAAGGGTGCATTTACGTGCCGGTCATCAACACTCGCAGTTTTGGCCGATTCTGGCCTGTTTCATGGGCTATTAATCACCGTTTTGGGTCCCTCGAGTGATTTCCACAATTGACGAACCCAAGGGTGCATTTACGTGCCGGTCATCAACACTCGCAGTTTTGGCCGATTCTGGCCTGTTTCATGGGCTATTAATCACCGTTTTGGGTCCCCGGAGTGATTTCCACCATTGACGAACCCTAGGGTGCATTTACGTGCCGGTCATCAACACTCGCAGTTTTGGACGATTCTGGCCTGTTTCATGGGCTATTAATCACCGTTTTGGGTCCCTGGAGTGATTTCCACAATTGACGAACCCAAGGGTGCATTTACGTGCCGGTCATCAACACTCGCAGTTTTGGCCGATTCTGGCCTGTTTCATGGGCTATTAATCACCGTTTTGGGTCCCCGGAGTGATTTCCACCATTGACGAACCCTAGGGTGCATTTACGTGCCGGTCATCAACACTCGCAGTTTTGGCCGATTCTAGCCTGTTTCATGGGCTATTAATCACCGTTTTGGGTCCCCGGAGTGATTTCCACCATTGAGGAACCCAGGGTGCATTTACGTGCCGGTCATCAACACTCGCAGTTTTGGCCGATTCTGGCCTGTTTCATGGGCTATTAATCACCGTTTTGGGTCCCTGGAGTGATTTCCACAATTGACGAACCCAAGGGTGCATTTACGTGCCGGTCATCAACACTCGCAGTTTTGGCCGATTCTGGCCTGTTTCATGGGCTATTAATCACCGTTTTGGGTCCCCGGAGTGATTTCCACCATTGACGAACCCTAGGGTGCATTTACGTGCCGGTCATCAACACTCGCAGTTTTGGCCGATTCCGGCCTGTATCATTGGCTATTAATCACCGTTTTGGGTCCCTGGAGTGATTTCCACAATTGACGAACCCAAGGGTGCATTTACGTGCCGGTCATCAACACTCGCAGTTTTGGCCCATTCTGGCCTGTTTCGTGGGCTATTAATCACCGTTTTGGGTCCCCGGAGTGATTTCCAAAATTGACGAACCCCAGGGTGCATTTACGTCCCGGTCATCAACACTCGCAGTTTTGGCCGATTCCGGCCTGTATCATTGGCTATTAATCACCGTTTTGGGTCCCTGGAGTGATTTCCACAATTGACGAACCCAAGGGTGCATTTACGTGCCGGTCATCAACACTCGCAGTTTTGGCCGATTCTGGCCTGTTTCATGGGCTATTAATCACCGTTTTGGGTCCCTGGAGTGATTTCCACCATTGACGAACCCAAGGGTGCATTTACGTGCCGGTCATCAACACTCGCAGTTTTGGCCGATTCTGGCCTGTTTCATGGGCTATTAATCACCGTTTTGGATCCTCGTAGTGATTTCCACAATTGACGAACCCAAGGGTGCATTTACATGCCGGTCATCAACACTCGCAGTTTTGGCCGATTCTGGCCTGTTTCATGGGCTATTAATCACCGTTTTGGGTCCCCGGAGTGATTTCCACCATTGAGGAACCTAGGGTGCATTTACGTGCCGGTCATCAACACTCGCAGTTTTGGAAGATTTTGGCCTGTTTCATGGGCTATTAATCACCGTTTTGGGTCCCTGGAGTGATTTCCACAATTGACGAACCCAAGGGTGCATTTACGTGCCGGTCATCAACACTCGCAGTTTTGGCCGATTCTGGCCTGTTTCATGGGCTATTAATCACCGTTTTGGGTCCCCGGAGTGATTTCCACCATTGACGAACCCTAGGGTGCATTTACGTGCCGGTCATCAACACTCGCAGTTTTGGCCGATTCTAGCCTGTTTCATGGGCTATTAATCACCGTTTTGGATCCTCGTAGTGATTTCCACAATTGACGAACCCAAGGGTGCATTTACGTGCCGGTCATCAACACTCGCAGTTTTGGCCGATTCTGGCCTGTTTCATGGGCTATTAATCACCGTTTTGGGTCCCTGGAGTGATTTCCACAATTGACGAACCCAAGGGTGCATTTACGTGCCGGTCATCAACACTCGCAGTTTTGGCCGATTCTGGCCTGTTTCATGGGCTATTAATCACCGTTTTGGTTCCCCGGAGTGATTTCCACCATTGACGAACCCTAGGGTGCATTTACGTGCCGGTCATCAACACTCGCAGTTTTGGCCGATTCTAGCCTGTTTCATGGGCTATTAATCACCGTTTTGGGTCCCCGGAGTGATTTCCACCATTGAGGAACCCAGGGTGCATTTACGTGCCGGTCATCAACACTCGCAGTTTTGGCCGATTCTGGCCTGTTTCATGGGCTATTAATCACCGTTTTGGGTCCCTGGAGTGATTTCCACAATTGACGAACCCCAGGGTGCATTTACGTGCCGGTCATCAACACTCGCAGTTTTGGCCGATTCCGGCCTGTATCATTGGCTATTAATCACCGTTTTGGGTCCCTGGAGTGATTTCCACAATTGACGAACCCAAGGGTGCATTTACGTGCCGGTCATCAACACTCGCAGTTTTGGCCGATTCAAGCCTGTTTCATGGGCTATTAATCACCGTTTTGGGTCCCTCGAGTGATTTCCACAATTGACGAACCCAAGGGTGCATTTACGTGCCGGTCATCAACACTCGCAGTTTTGGCCGATTCTGGCCTGTTTCATGGGCTATTAATCACCGTTTTGGGTCCCCGGAGTGATTTCCACCATTGACGAACCCTAGGGTGCATTTACGTGCCGGTCATCAACACTCGCAGTTTTGGACGATTCTGGCCTGTATCATTGGCTATTAATCACCGTTTTGGGTCCCTGGAGTGATTTCCACAATTGACGAACCCAAGGGTGCATTTACGTGCCGGTCATCAACACTCGCAGTTTTGGCCGATTCTGGCCTGTTTCATGGGCTATTAATCACCGTTTTGGGTCCCTGGAGTGATTTCCACAATTGACGAACCCAAGGGTGCATTTACGTGCCGGTCATCAACACTCGCAGTTTTGGCCGATTCTGGCCTGTTTCATGGGCTATTAATCACCGTTTTGGGTCCCCGGAGTGATTTCCACCATTGACGAACCCTAGGGTGCATTTACGTGCCGGTCATCAACACTCGCAGTTTTGGACGATTCTGGCCTGTTTCATGGGCTATTAATCACCGTTTTGGGTCCCTGGAGTGATTTCCACAATTGACGAACCCAAGGGTGCATTTACGTGCCGGTCATCAACACTCGCAGTTTTGGCCGATTCTGGCCTGTTTCATGGGCTATTAATCACCGTTTTGGGTCCCCGGAGTGATTTCCACCATTGACGAACCCTAGGGTGCATTTACGTGCCGGTCATCAACACTCGCAGTTTTGGCCGATTCTGGCCTGTTTCATGGGCTATTAATCACCGTTTTGGGTCCCTGGAGTGATTTCCACAATTGACGAACCCAAGGGTGCATTTACGTGCCGGTCATCAACACTCGCAGTTTTGGCCGATTCTGGCCTGTTTCATGGGCTATTAATCACCGTTTTGGGTCCCCGGAGTGATTTCCACCATTGACGAACCCTAGGGTGCATTTACGTGCCGGTCATCAACACTCGCAGTTTTGGCCGATTCTAGCCTGTTTCATGGGCTATTAATCACCGTTTTGGGTCGCCGGAGTGATTTCCACCATTGAGGAACCCAGGGTGCATTTACGTGCCGGTCATCAACACTCGCAGTTTTGGCCGATTCTGGCCTGTTTCATGGGCTATTAATCACCGTTTTGGGTCCCTGGAGTGATTTCCACAATTGACGAACCCAAGGGTGCATTTACGTGCCGGTCATCAACACTCGCAGTTTTGGCCGATTCTGGCCTGTTTCATGGGCTATTAATCACCGTTTTGGGTCCCCGGAGTGATTTCCACCATTGACGAACCCTAGGGTGCATTTACGTGCCGGTCATCAACACTCGCAGTTTTGGCCGATTCCGGCCTGTATCATTGGCTATTAATCACCGTTTTGGGTCCCTGGAGTGATTTCCACAATTGACGAACCCAAGGGTGCATTTACGTGCCGGTCATCAACACTCGCAGTTTTGGCCCATTCTGGCCTGTTTCGTGGGCTATTAATCACCGTTTTGGGTCCCCGGAGTGATTTCCAAAATTGACGAACCCCAGGGTGCATTTACGTCCCGGTCATCAACACTCGCAGTTTTGGCCGATTCCGGCCTGTATCATTGGCTATTAATCACCGTTTTGGGTCCCTGGAGTGATTTCCACAATTGACGAACCCAAGGGTGCATTTACGTGCCGGTCATCAACACTCGCAGTTTTGGCCGATTCTGGCCTGTTTCATGGGCTATTAATCACCGTTTTGGGTCCCTGGAGTGATTTCCACCATTGACGAACCCAAGGGTGCATTTACGTGCCGGTCATCAACACTCGCAGTTTTGGCCGATTCTGGCCTGTTTCATGGGCTATTAATCACCGTTTTGGATCCTCGTAGTGATTTCCACAATTGACGAACCCAAGGGTGCATTTACATGCCGGTCATCAACACTCGCAGTTTTGGCCGATTCTGGCCTGTTTCATGGGCTATTAATCACCGTTTTGGGTCCCCGGAGTGATTTCCACCATTGAGGAACCTAGGGTGCATTTACGTGCCGGTCATCAACACTCGCAGTTTTGGAAGATTTTGGCCTGTTTCATGGGCTATTAATCACCGTTTTGGGTCCCTGGAGTGATTTCCACAATTGACGAACCCAAGGGTGCATTTACGTGCCGGTCATCAACACTCGCAGTTTTGGCCGATTCTGGCCTGTTTCATGGGCTATTAATCACCGTTTTGGGTCCCCGGAGTGATTTCCACCATTGACGAACCCTAGGGTGCATTTACGTGCCGGTCATCAACACTCGCAGTTTTGGCCGATTCTAGCCTGTTTCATGGGCTATTAATCACCGTTTTGGATCCTCGTAGTGATTTCCACAATTGACGAACCCAAGGGTGCATTTACGTGCCGGTCATCAACACTCGCAGTTTTGGCCGATTCTGGCCTGTTTCATGGGCTATTAATCACCGTTTTGGGTCCCTGGAGTGATTTCCACAATTGACGAACCCAAGGGTGCATTTACGTGCCGGTCATCAACACTCGCAGTTTTGGCCGATTCTGGCCTGTTTCATGGGCTATTAATCACCGTTTTGGTTCCCCGGAGTGATTTCCACCATTGACGAACCCTAGGGTGCATTTACGTGCCGGTCATCAACACTCGCAGTTTTGGCCGATTCTAGCCTGTTTCATGGGCTATTAATCACCGTTTTGGGTCCCCGGAGTGATTTCCACCATTGAGGAACCCAGGGTGCATTTACGTGCCGGTCATCAACACTCGCAGTTTTGGCCGATTCTGGCCTGTTTCATGGGCTATTAATCACCGTTTTGGGTCCCTGGAGTGATTTCCACAATTGACGAACCCCAGGGTGCATTTACGTGCCGGTCATCAACACTCGCAGTTTTGGCCGATTCCGGCCTGTATCATTGGCTATTAATCACCGTTTTGGGTCCCTGGAGTGATTTCCACAATTGACGAACCCAAGGGTGCATTTACGTGCCGGTCATCAACACTCGCAGTTTTGGCCGATTCAAGCCTGTTTCATGGGCTATTAATCACCGTTTTGGGTCCCTCGAGTGATTTCCACAATTGACGAACCCAAGGGTGCATTTACGTGCCGGTCATCAACACTCGCAGTTTTGGCCGATTCTGGCCTGTTTCATGGGCTATTAATCACCGTTTTGGGTCCCCGGAGTGATTTCCACCATTGACGAACCCTAGGGTGCATTTACGTGCCGGTCATCAACACTCGCAGTTTTGGACGATTCTGGCCTGTATCATTGGCTATTAATCACCGTTTTGGGTCCCTGGAGTGATTTCCACAATTGACGAACCCAAGGGTGCATTTACGTGCCGGTCATCAACACTCGCAGTTTTGGCCGATTCTGGCCTGTTTCATGGGCTATTAATCACCGTTTTGGGTCCCTGGAGTGATTTCCACAATTGACGAACCCAAGGGTGCATTTACGTGCCGGTCATCAACACTCGCAGTTTTGGCCGATTCTGGCCTGTTTCATGGGCTATTAATCACCGTTTTGGGTCCCCGGAGTGATTTCCACCATTGACGAACCCTAGGGTGCATTTACGTGCCGGTCATCAACACTCGCAGTTTTGGACGATTCTGGCCTGTTTCATGGGCTATTAATCACCGTTTTGGGTCCCTGGAGTGATTTCCACAATTGACGAACCCAAGGGTGCATTTACGTGCCGGTCATCAACACTCGCAGTTTTGGCCGATTCTGGCCTGTTTCATGGGCTATTAATCACCGTTTTGGGTCCCCGGAGTGATTTCCACCATTGACGAACCCTAGGGTGCATTTACGTGCCGGTCATCAACACTCGCAGTTTTGGCCGATTCTGGCCTGTTTCATGGGCTATTAATCACCGTTTTGGGTCCCTGGAGTGATTTCCACAATTGACGAACCCAAGGGTGCATTTACGTGCCGGTCATCAACACTCGCAGTTTTGGCCGATTCTGGCCTGTTTCATGGGCTATTAATCACCGTTTTGGGTCCCCGGAGTGATTTCCACCATTGACGAACCCTAGGGTGCATTTACGTGCCGGTCATCAACACTCGCAGTTTTGGCCGATTCTAGCCTGTTTCATGGGCTATTAATCACCGTTTTGGGTCCCCGGAGTGATTTCCACCATTGAGGAACCCAGGGTGCATTTACGTGCCGGTCATCAACACTCGCAGTTTTGGCCGATTCTGGCCTGTTTCATGGGCTATTAATCACCGTTTTGGGTCCCTGGAGTGATTTCCACAATTGACGAACCCCAGGGTGCATTTACGTGCCGGTCATCAACACTCGCAGTTTTGGCCGATTCCGGCCTGTATCATTGGCTATTAATCACCGTTTTGGGTCCCTGGAGTGATTTCCACAATTGACGAACCCAAGGGTGCATTTACGTGCCGGTCATCAACACTCGCAGTTTTGGCCGATTCAAGCCTGTTTCATGGGCTATTAATCACCGTTTTGGGTCCCTCGAGTGATTTCCACAATTGACGAACCCAAGGGTGCATTTACGTGCCGGTCATCAACACTCGCAGTTTTGGCCGATTCTGGCCTGTTTCATGGGCTATTAATCACCGTTTTGGGTCCCCGGAGTGATTTCCACCATTGACGAACCCTAGGGTGCATTTACGTGCCGGTCATCAACACTCGCAGTTTTGGACGATTCTGGCCTGTATCATTGGCTATTAATCACCGTTTTGGGTCCCTGGAGTGATTTCCACAATTGACGAACCCAAGGGTGCATTTACGTGCCGGTCATCAACACTCGCAGTTTTGGCCGATTCTGGCCTGTTTCATGGGCTATTAATCACCGTTTTGGGTCCCTGGAGTGATTTCCACAATTGACGAACCCAAGGGTGCATTTACGTGCCGGTCATCAACACTCGCAGTTTTGGCCGATTCTGGCCTGTTTCATGGGCTATTAATCACCGTTTTGGGTCCCCGGAGTGATTTCCACCATTGACGAACCCTAGGGTGCATTTACGTGCCGGTCATCAACACTCGCAGTTTTGGCCGATTCCGGCCTGTATCATTGGCTATTAATCACCGTTTTGGGTCCCTGGAGTGATTTCCACAATTGACGAACCCAAGGGTGCATTTACGTGCCGGTCATCAACACTCGCAGTTTTGGCCCATTCTGGCCTGTTTCGTGGGCTATTAATCACCGTTTTGGGTCCCCGGAGTGATTTCCAAAATTGACGAACCCCAGGGTGCATTTACGTCCCGGTCATCAACACTCGCAGTTTTGGCCGATTCCGGCCTGTATCATTGGCTATTAATCACCGTTTTGGGTCCCTGGAGTGATTTCCACAATTGACGAACCCAAGGGTGCATTTACGTGCCGGTCATCAACACTCGCAGTTTTGGCCGATTCTGGCCTGTTTCATGGGCTATTAATCACCGTTTTGGGTCCCTGGAGTGATTTCCACCATTGACGAACCCAAGGGTGCATTTACGTGCCGGTCATCAACACTCGCAGTTTTGGCCGATTCTGGCCTGTTTCATGGGCTATTAATCACCGTTTTGGATCCTCGTAGTGATTTCCACAATTGACGAACCCAAGGGTGCATTTACATGCCGGTCATCAACACTCGCAGTTTTGGCCGATTCTGGCCTGTTTCATGGGCTATTAATCACCGTTTTGGGTCCCCGGAGTGATTTCCACCATTGAGGAACCTAGGGTGCATTTACGTGCCGGTCATCAACACTCGCAGTTTTGGAAGATTTTGGCCTGTTTCATGGGCTATTAATCACCGTTTTGGGTCCCTGGAGTGATTTCCACAATTGACGAACCCAAGGGTGCATTTACGTGCCGGTCATCAACACTCGCAGTTTTGGCCGATTCTGGCCTGTTTCATGGGCTATTAATCACCGTTTTGGGTCCCCGGAGTGATTTCCACCATTGACGAACCCTAGGGTGCATTTACGTGCCGGTCATCAACACTCGCAGTTTTGGCCGATTCTAGCCTGTTTCATGGGCTATTAATCACCGTTTTGGATCCTCGTAGTGATTTCCACAATTGACGAACCCAAGGGTGCATTTACGTGCCGGTCATCAACACTCGCAGTTTTGGCCGATTCTGGCCTGTTTCATGGGCTATTAATCACCGTTTTGGGTCCCTGGAGTGATTTCCACAATTGACGAACCCAAGGGTGCATTTACGTGCCGGTCATCAACACTCGCAGTTTTGGCCGATTCTGGCCTGTTTCATGGGCTATTAATCACCGTTTTGGGTCCCCGGAGTGATTTCCACCATTGACGAACCCTAGGGTGCATTTACGTGCCGGTCATCAACACTCGCAGTTTTGGCCGATTCTAGCCTGTTTCATGGGCTATTAATCACCGTTTTGGGTCCCCGGAGTGATTTCCACCATTGAGGAACCCAGGGTGCATTTACGTGCCGGTCATCAACACTCGCAGTTTTGGCCGATTCTGGCCTGTTTCATGGGCTATTAATCACCGTTTTGGGTCCCTGGAGTGATTTCCACAATTGACGAACCCCAGGGTGCATTTACGTGCCGGTCATCAACACTCGCAGTTTTGGCCGATTCCGGCCTGTATCATTGGCTATTAATCACCGTTTTGGGTCCCTGGAGTGATTTCCACAATTGACGAACCCAAGGGTGCATTTACGTGCCGGTCATCAACACTCGCAGTTTTGGCCGATTCAAGCCTGTTTCATGGGCTATTAATCACCGTTTTGGGTCCCTCGAGTGATTTCCACAATTGACGAACCCAAGGGTGCATTTACGTGCCGGTCATCAACACTCGCAGTTTTGGCTGATTCTGGCCTGTTTCATGGGCTATTAATCACCGTTTTGGGTCCCCGGAGTGATTTCCACCATTGACGAACCCTAGGGTGCATTTACGTGCCGGTCATCAACACTCGCAGTTTTGGACGATTCTGGCCTGTATCATTGGCTATTAATCACCGTTTTGGGTCCCTGGAGTGATTTCCACAATTGACGAACCCAAGGGTGCATTTACGTGCCGGTCATCAACACTCGCAGTTTTGGCCGATTCTGGCCTGTTTCATGGGCTATTAATCACCGTTTTGGGTCCCTGGAGTGATTTCCACAATTGACGAACCCAAGGGTGCATTTACGTGCCGGTCATCAACACTCGCAGTTTTGGCCGATTCTGGCCTGTTTCATGGGCTATTAATCACCGTTTTGGGTCCCCGGAGTGATTTCCACCATTGACGAACCCTAGGGTGCATTTACGTGCCGGTCATCAACACTCGCAGTTTTGGCCGATTCCGGCCTGTATCATTGGCTATTAATCACCGTTTTGGGTCCCTGGAGTGATTTCCACAATTGACGAACCCAAGGGTGCATTTACGTGCCGGTCATCAACACTCGCAGTTTTGGCCCATTCTGGCCTGTTTCGTGGGCTATTAATCACCGTTTTGGGTCCCCGGAGTGATTTCCAAAATTGACGAACCCCAGGGTGCATTTACGTCCCGGTCATCAACACTCGCAGTTTTGGCCGATTCCGGCCTGTATCATTGGCTATTAATCACCGTTTTGGGTCCCTGGAGTGATTTCCACAATTGACGAACCCAAGGGTGCATTTACGTACCGGTCATCAACACTCGCAGTTTTGGCCGATTCTGGCCTGTTTCATGGGCTATTAATCACCGTTTTGGGTCCCTGGAGTGATTTCCACAATTGACGAACCCAAGGGTGCATTTACGTGCCGGTCATCAACACTCGCAGTTTTGGCCGATTCCGGCCTGTATCATTGGCTATTAATCACCGTTTTGGGTCCCTGGAGTGATTTCCACAATTGACGAACCCAAGGGTGCATTTACGTGCCGGTCATCAACACTCGCAGTTTTGGCCGATTCTGGCCTGTTTCATGGGCTATTAATCACCGTTTTGGGTCCCCGGAGTGATTTCCACCATTGAGGAACCCAGGGTGCATTTACGTGCCGGTCATCAACACTCGCAGTTTTGGCAGATTTTGGCCTGTTTTGATGGGCTATTAATCACCGTTTTGGGTCCCTGGAGTGATTTCCACAATTGACGAACCCCAGGGTGCAATTACGTGTCGGTCATCAACACTCGCAGTTTTGGCCGATTCTAGCCTGTTTCATGGGCTATTAATCACCGTTTTGGATCCTCGGAGTGATTTCCACCATTGACGAACCCAAGGGTGCATTTACGTGCCGGTCATCAACACTCGCAGTTTTGGCCGATTCTGGCCTGTTTCATGGGCTATCAATCACCGTTTTGGGTCCCTGGAGTGATTTCCACCATTGACGAACCCAAGGGTGCATTTACGTGCCGGTCATCAACACTCGCAGTTTTGGCCGATTCCGGCCTGTATCATTGGCTATTAATCACCGTTTTGGGTCCCTGGAGTGATTTCCACAATTGACGAACCCAAGGGTGCATTTACGTGCCGGTCATCAACACTCGCAGTTTTGGCCGATTCTGGCCTGTTTCATGGGCTATTAATCACCGTTTTGGGTCCCTGGAGTGATTTCCACAATTGACGAACCCCAGGGTGCATTTACGTGCCGGTCATCAACACTCGCAGTTTTGGCCGATTCCGGCCTGTATCATTGGCTATTAATCACCGTTTTGGGTCCCTGGAGTGATTTCCACAATTGACGAACCCAAGGGTGCATTTACGTGCCGGTCATCAACACTCGCAGTTTTGGCCGATTCTGGTCTGTTTCATGGGCTATTAATCACCGTTTTGGGTCCCTGGAGTGATTTCCACAAATGACGAATCCAAGGGTGCATTTACGTGCCGGTCATCAACACTCGCAGTTTTGGCCGATTCTGGCCTGTTTCATGGGCTATTAATCACCGTTTTGGGTCCCCGGAGTGATTTCCACCATTGACGAACCCTAGGGTGCATTTACGTGCCGGTCATCAACACTCGCAGTTTTGGCCGATTCTGGCCTGTTTCATGGGCTATTAATCACCGTTTTGGATCCTCGTAGTGATTTCCACCATTGACGAACCCAAGGGTGCATTTACGTGCCGGTCATCAACACTCGCAGTTTTGGCCGATTCTGGCCTGTTTCATGGGCTATTAATCACCGTTTTGGGTCCCTGGAGTGATTTCCACCATTGACGAACCCAAGGGTGCATTTACGTGCCGGTCATCAACACTCGCAGTTTTGGCCGATTCTGGCCTGTTTCATGGGCTATTAATCACCGTTTTGGATCCTCGTAGTGATTTCCACAATTGACGAACCCAAGGGTGCATTTACATGCCGGTCATCAACACTCGCAGTTTTGGCCGATTCTGGCCTGTTTCATGGGCTATTAATCACCGTTTTGGGTCCCCGGAGTGATTTCCACCATTGAGGAACCTAGGGTGCATTTACGTGCCGGTCATCAACACTCGCAGTTTTGGAAGATTTTGGCCTGTTTCATGGGCTATTAATCACCGTTTTGGGTCCCTGGAGTGATTTCCACAATTGACGAACCCAAGGGTGCATTTACGTGCCGGTCATCAACACTCGCAGTTTTGGCCGATTCTGGCCTGTTTCATGGGCTATTAATCACCGTTTTGGGTCCCCGGAGTGATTTCCACCATTGACGAACCCTAGGGTGCATTTACGTGCCGGTCATCAACACTCGCAGTTTTGGCCGATTCTAGCCTGTTTCATGGGCTATTAATCACCGTTTTGGATCCTCGTAGTGATTTCCACAATTGACGAACCCAAGGGTGCATTTACGTGCCGGTCATCAACACTCGCAGTTTTGGCCGATTCTGGCCTGTTTCATGGGCTATTAATCACCGTTTTGGGTCCCTGGAGTGATTTCCACAATTGACGAACCCAAGGGTGCATTTACGTGCCGGTCATCAACACTCGCAGTTTTGGCCGATTCTGGCCTGTTTCATGGGCTATTAATCACCGTTTTGGGTCCCCGGAGTGATTTCCACCATTGACGAACCCTAGGGTGCATTTACGTGCCGGTCATCAACACTCGCAGTTTTGGCCGATTCTAGCCTGTTTCATGGGCTATTAATCACCGTTTTGGGTCCCCGGAGTGATTTCCACCATTGAGGAACCCAGGGTGCATTTACGTGCCGGTCATCAACACTCGCAGTTTTGGCCGATTCTGGCCTGTTTCATGGGCTATTAATCACCGTTTTGGGTCCCTGGAGTGATTTCCACAATTGACGAACCCCAGGGTGCATTTACGTGCCGGTCATCAACACTCGCAGTTTTGGCCGATTCCGGCCTGTATCATTGGCTATTAATCACCGTTTTGGGTCCCTGGAGTGATTTCCACAATTGACGAACCCAAGGGTGCATTTACGTGCCGGTCATCAACACTCGCAGTTTTGGCCGATTCAAGCCTGTTTCATGGGCTATTAATCACCGTTTTGGGTCCCTCGAGTGATTTCCACAATTGACGAACCCAAGGGTGCATTTACGTGCCGGTCATCAACACTCGCAGTTTTGGCCGATTCTGGCCTGTTTCATGGGCTATTAATCACCGTTTTGGGTCCCCGGAGTGATTTCCACCATTGACGAACCCTAGGGTGCATTTACGTGCCGGTCATCAACACTCGCAGTTTTGGACGATTCTGGCCTGTATCATTGGCTATTAATCACCGTTTTGGGTCCCTGGAGTGATTTCCACAATTGACGAACCCAAGGGTGCATTTACGTGCCGGTCATCAACACTCGCAGTTTTGGCCGATTCTGGCCTGTTTCATGGGCTATTAATCACCGTTTTGGGTCCCTGGAGTGATTTCCACAATTGACGAACCCAAGGGTGCATTTACGTGCCGGTCATCAACACTCGCAGTTTTGGCCGATTCTGGCCTGTTTCATGGGCTATTAATCACCGTTTTGGGTCCCCGGAGTGATTTCCACCATTGACGAACCCTAGGGTGCATTTACGTGCCGGTCATCAACACTCGCAGTTTTGGCCGATTCCGGCCTGTATCATTGGCTATTAATCACCGTTTTGGGTCCCTGGAGTGATTTCCACAATTGACGAACCCAAGGGTGCATTTACGTGCCGGTCATCAACACTCGCAGTTTTGGCCCATTCTGGCCTGTTTCGTGGGCTATTAATCACCGTTTTGGGTCCCCGGAGTGATTTCCAAAATTGACGAACCCCAGGGTGCATTTACGTCCCGGTCATCAACACTCGCAGTTTTGGCCGATTCCGGCCTGTATCATTGGCTATTAATCACCGTTTTGGGTCCCTGGAGTGATTTCCACAATTGACGAACCCAAGGGTGCATTTACGTACCGGTCATCAACACTCGCAGTTTTGGCCGATTCTGGCCTGTTTCATGGGCTATTAATCACCGTTTTGGGTCCCTGGAGTGATTTCCACAATTGACGAACCCAAGGGTGCATTTACGTGCCGGTCATCAACACTCGCAGTTTTGGCCGATTCCGGCCTGTATCATTGGCTATTAATCACCGTTTTGGGTCCCTGGAGTGATTTCCACAATTGACGAACCCAAGGGTGCATTTACGTGCCGGTCATCAACACTCGCAGTTTTGGCCGATTCTGGCCTGTTTCATGGGCTATTAATCACCGTTTTGGGTCCCCGGAGTGATTTCCACCATTGAGGAACCCAGGGTGCATTTACGTGCCGGTCATCAACACTCGCAGTTTTGGCAGATTTTGGCCTGTTTTGATGGGCTATTAATCACCGTTTTGGGTCCCTGGAGTGATTTCCACAATTGACGAACCCCAGGGTGCAATTACGTGTCGGTCATCAACACTCGCAGTTTTGGCCGATTCTAGCCTGTTTCATGGGCTATTAATCACCGTTTTGGATCCTCGGAGTGATTTCCACCATTGACGAACCCAAGGGTGCATTTACGTGCCGGTCATCAACACTCGCAGTTTTGGCCGATTCTGGCCTGTTTCATGGGCTATCAATCACCGTTTTGGGTCCCTGGAGTGATTTCCACCATTGACGAACCCAAGGGTGCATTTACGTGCCGGTCATCAACACTCGCAGTTTTGGCCGATTCCGGCCTGTATCATTGGCTATTAATCACCGTTTTGGGTCCCTGGAGTGATTTCCACAATTGACGAACCCAAGGGTGCATTTACGTGCCGGTCATCAACACTCGCAGTTTTGGCCGATTCTGGCCTGTTTCATGGGCTATTAATCACCGTTTTGGGTCCCTGGAGTGATTTCCACAATTGACGAACCCCAGGGTGCATTTACGTGCCGGTCATCAACACTCGCAGTTTTGGCCGATTCCGGCTTGTATCATTGGCTATTAATCACCGTTTTGGGTCCCTGGAGTGATTTCCACAATTGACGAACCCAAGGGTGCATTTACGTGCCGGTCATCAACACTCGCAGTTTTGGCCGATTCTGGTCTGTTTCATGGGCTATTAATCACCGTTTTGGGTCCCTGGAGTGATTTCCACAAATGACGAATCCAAGGGTGCATTTACGTGCCGGTCATCAACACTCGCAGTTTTGGCCGATTCTGGCCTGTTTCATGGGCTATTAATCACCGTTTTGGGTCCCCGGAGTGATTTCCACCATTGACGAACCCTAGGGTGCATTTACGTGCCGGTCATCAACACTCGCAGTTTTGGCCGATTCTGGCCTGTATCATTGGCTATTAATCACCGTTTTGGGTCCCTGGAGTGATTTCCACAATTGACGAACCCAAGGGTGCATTTACGTGCCGGTCATCAACACTCGCAGTTTTGGCCGATTCTGGCCTGTTTCATGGGCTATTAATCACCGTTTTGGGTCCCTGGAGTGATTTCCACAATTGACGAACCCAAGGGTGCATTTACGTGCCGGTCATCAACACTCGCAGTTTTGGCCGATTCTGGCCTGTTTCATGGGCTATTAATCACCGTTTTGGGTCCCCGGAGTGATTTCCACCATTGACGAACCCTAGGGTGCATTTACGTGCCGGTCATCAACACTCGCAGTTTTGGCCGATTCTAGCCTGTTTCATGGGCTATTAATCACCGTTTTGGGTCCCCGGAGTGATTTCCACCATTGAGGAACCCAGGGTGCATTTACGTGCCGGTCATCAACACTCGCAGTTTTGGCCGATTCTGGCCTGTTTCATGGGCTATTAATCACCGTTTTGGGTCCCTGGAGTGATTTCCACAATTGACGAACCCCAGGGTGCATTTACGTGCCGGTCATCAACACTCGCAGTTTTGGCCGATTCCGGCCTGTATCATTGGCTATTAATCACCGTTTTGGGTCCCTGGAGTGATTTCCACAATTGACGAACCCAAGGGTGCATTTACGTGCCGGTCATCAACACTCGCAGTTTTGGCCGATTCAAGCCTGTTTCATGGGCTATTAATCACCGTTTTGGGTCCCTCGAGTGATTTCCACAATTGACGAACCCAAGGGTGCATTTACGTGCCGGTCATCAACACTCGCAGTTTTGGCCGATTCTGGCCTGTTTCATGGGCTATTAATCACCGTTTTGGGTCCCCGGAGTGATTTCCACCATTGACGAACCCTAGGGTGCATTTACGTGCCGGTCATCAACACTCGCAGTTTTGGACGATTCTGGCCTGTATCATTGGCTATTAATCACCGTTTTGGGTCCCTGGAGTGATTTCCACAATTGACGAACCCAAGGGTGCATTTACGTACCGGTCATCAACACTCGCAGTTTTGGCCGATTCTGGCCTGTTTCATGGGCTATTAATCACCGTTTTGGGTCCCTGGAGTGATTTCCACAATTGACGAACCCAAGGGTGCATTTACGTGCCGGTCATCAACACTCGCAGTTTTGGCCGATTCCGGCCTGTATCATTGGCTATTAATCACCGTTTTGGGTCCCTGGAGTGATTTCCACAATTGACGAACCCAAGGGTGCATTTACGTGCCGGTCATCAACACTCGCAGTTTTGGCCGATTCTGGCCTGTTTCATGGGCTATTAATCACCGTTTTGGGTCCCCGGAGTGATTTCCACCATTGAGGAACCCAGGGTGCATTTACGTGCCGGTCATCAACACTCGCAGTTTTGGCAGATTTTGGCCTGTTTTGATGGGCTATTAATCACCGTTTTGGGTCCCTGGAGTGATTTCCACAATTGACGAACCCCAGGGTGCAATTACGTGTCGGTCATCAACACTCGCAGTTTTGGCCGATTCTAGCCTGTTTCATGGGCTATTAATCACCGTTTTGGATCCTCGGAGTGATTTCCACCATTGACGAACCCAAGGGTGCATTTACGTGCCGGTCATCAACACTCGCAGTTTTGGCCGATTCTGGCCTGTTTCATGGGCTATCAATCACCGTTTTGGGTCCCTGGAGTGATTTCCACCATTGACGAACCCAAGGGTGCATTTACGTGCCGGTCATCAACACTCGCAGTTTTGGCCGATTCCGGCCTGTATCATTGGCTATTAATCACCGTTTTGGGTCCCTGGAGTGATTTCCACAATTGACGAACCCAAGGGTGCATTTACGTGCCGGTCATCAACACTCGCAGTTTTGGCCGATTCTGGCCTGTTTCATGGGCTATTAATCACCGTTTTGGGTCCCTGGAGTGATTTCCACAATTGACGAACCCCAGGGTGCATTTACGTGCCGGTCATCAACACTCGCAGTTTTGGCCGATTCCGGCTTGTATCATTGGCTATTAATCACCGTTTTGGGTCCCTGGAGTGATTTCCACAATTGACGAACCCAAGGGTGCATTTACGTGCCGGTCATCAACACTCGCAGTTTTGGCCGATTCTGGTCTGTTTCATGGGCTATTAATCACCGTTTTGGGTCCCTGGAGTGATTTCCACAAATGACGAATCCAAGGGTGCATTTACGTGCCGGTCATCAACACTCGCAGTTTTGGCCGATTCTGGCCTGTTTCATGGGCTATTAATCACCGTTTTGGGTCCCCGGAGTGATTTCCACCATTGACGAACCCTAGGGTGCATTTACGTGCCGGTCATCAACACTCGCAGTTTTGGCCGATTCTGGCCTGTATCATTGGCTATTAATCACCGTTTTGGGTCCCTGGAGTGATTTCCACAATTGACGAACCCAAGGGTGCATTTACGTGCCGGTCATCAACACTCGCAGTTTTGGCCGATTCTGGCCTGTTTCATGGGCTATTAATCACCGTTTTGGGTCCCTGGAGTGATTTCCACAATTGACGAACCCAAGGGTGCATTTACGTGCCGGTCATCAACACTCGCAGTTTTGGCCGATTCTGGCCTGTTTCATGGGCTATTAATCACCGTTTTGGGTCCCCGGAGTGATTTCCACCATTGACGAACCCTAGGGTGCATTTACGTGCCGGTCATCAACACTCGCAGTTTTGGCCGATTCCGGCCTGTATCATTGGCTATTAATCACCGTTTTGGGTCCCTGGAGTGATTTCCACAATTGACGAACCCAAGGGTGCATTTACGTGCCGGTCATCAACACTCGCAGTTTTGGCCGATTCTGGCCTGTTTCATGGGCTATTAATCACCGTTTTGGGTCCCCGGAGTGATTTCCACCATTGAGGAACCCAGGGTGCATTTACGTGCCGGTCATCAACACTCGCAGTTTTGGCAGATTTTGGCCTGTTTTGATGGGCTATTAATCACCGTTTTGGGTCCCTGGAGTGATTTCCACAATTGACGAACCCCAGGGTGCAATTACGTGTCGGTCATCAACACTCGCAGTTTTGGCCGATTCTAGCCTGTTTCATGGGCTATTAATCACCGTTTTGGATCCTCGGAGTGATTTCCACCATTGACGAACCCAAGGGTGCATTTACGTGCCGGTCATCAACACTCGCAGTTTTGGCCGATTCTGGCCTGTTTCATGGGCTATCAATCACCGTTTTGGGTCCCTGGAGTGATTTCCACCATTGACGAACCCAAGGGTGCATTTACGTGCCGGTCATCAACACTCGCAGTTTTGGCCGATTCCGGCCTGTATCATTGGCTATTAATCACCGTTTTGGGTCCCTGGAGTGATTTCCACAATTGACGAACCCAAGGGTGCATTTACGTGCCGGTCATCAACACTCGCAGTTTTGGCCGATTCTGGCCTGTTTCATGGGCTATTAATCACCGTTTTGGGTCCCTGGAGTGATTTCCACAATTGACGAACCCCAGGGTGCATTTACGTGCCGGTCATCAACACTCGCAGTTTTGGCCGATTCCGGCTTGTATCATTGGCTATTAATCACCGTTTTGGGTCCCTGGAGTGATTTCCACAATTGACGAACCCAAGGGTGCATTTACGTGCCGGTCATCAACACTCGCAGTTTTGGCCGATTCTGGTCTGTTTCATGGGCTATTAATCACCGTTTTGGGTCCCTGGAGTGATTTCCACAAATGACGAATCCAAGGGTGCATTTACGTGCCGGTCATCAACACTCGCAGTTTTGGCCGATTCTGGCCTGTTTCATGGGCTATTAATCACCGTTTTGGGTCCCCGGAGTGATTTCCACCATTGACGAACCCTAGGGTGCATTTACGTGCCGGTCATCAACACTCGCAGTTTTGGCCGATTCTGGCCTGTATCATTGGCTATTAATCACCGTTTTGGGTCCCTGGAGTGATTTCCACAATTGACGAACCCAAGGGTGCATTTACGTGCCGGTCATCAACACTCGCAGTTTTGGCCGATTCTGGCCTGTTTCATGGGCTATTAATCACCGTTTTGGGTCCCTGGAGTGATTTCCACAATTGACGAACCCAAGGGTGCATTTACGTGCCGGTCATCAACACTCGCAGTTTTGGCCGATTCTGGCCTGTTTCATGGGCTATTAATCACCGTTTTGGGTCCCCGGAGTGATTTCCACCATTGACGAACCCTAGGGTGCATTTACGTGCCGGTCATCAACACTCGCAGTTTTGGCCGATTCCGGCCTGTATCATTGGCTATTAATCACCGTTTTGGGTCCCTGGAGTGATTTCCACAATTGACGAACCCAAGGGTGCATTTACGTGCCGGTCATCAACACTCGCAGTTTTGGCCGATTCTGGCCTGTTTCATGGGCTATTAATCACCGTTTTGGGTCCCCGGAGTGATTTCCACCATTGAGGAACCCAGGGTGCATTTACGTGCCGGTCATCAACACTCGCAGTTTTGGCAGATTTTGGCCTGTTTTGATGGGCTATTAATCACCGTTTTGGGTCCCTGGAGTGATTTCCACAATTGACGAACCCCAGGGTGCAATTACGTGTCGGTCATCAACACTCGCAGTTTTGGCCGATTCTAGCCTGTTTCATGGGCTATTAATCACCGTTTTGGATCCTCGGAGTGATTTCCACCATTGACGAACCCAAGGGTGCATTTACGTGCCGGTCATCAACACTCGCAGTTTTGGCCGATTCTGGCCTGTTTCATGGGCTATCAATCACCGTTTTGGGTCCCTGGAGTGATTTCCACCATTGACGAACCCAAGGGTGCATTTACGTGCCGGTCATCAACACTCGCAGTTTTGGCCGATTCCGGCCTGTATCATTGGCTATTAATCACCGTTTTGGGTCCCTGGAGTGATTTCCACAATTGACGAACCCAAGGGTGCATTTACGTGCCGGTCATCAACACTCGCAGTTTTGGCCGATTCTGGCCTGTTTCATGGGCTATTAATCACCGTTTTGGGTCCCTGGAGTGATTTCCACAATTGACGAACCCCAGGGTGCATTTACGTGCCGGTCATCAACACTCGCAGTTTTGGCCGATTCCGGCTTGTATCATTGGCTATTAATCACCGTTTTGGGTCCCTGGAGTGATTTCCACAATTGACGAACCCAAGGGTGCATTTACGTGCCGGTCATCAACACTCGCAGTTTTGGCCGATTCTGGTCTGTTTCATGGGCTATTAATCACCGTTTTGGGTCCCTGGAGTGATTTCCACAAATGACGAATCCAAGGGTGCATTTACGTGCCGGTCATCAACACTCGCAGTTTTGGCCGATTCTGGCCTGTTTCATGGGCTATTAATCACCGTTTTGGGTCCCCGGAGTGATTTCCACCATTGACGAACCCTAGGGTGCATTTACGTGCCGGTCATCAACACTCGCAGTTTTGGCCGATTCTGGCCTGTATCATTGGCTATTAATCACCGTTTTGGGTCCCTGGAGTGATTTCCACAATTGACGAACCCAAGGGTGCATTTACGTGCCGGTCATCAACACTCGCAGTTTTGGCCGATTCTGGCCTGTTTCATGGGCTATTAATCACCGTTTTGGGTCCCTGGAGTGATTTCCACAATTGACGAACCCAAGGGTGCATTTACGTGCCGGTCATCAACACTCGCAGTTTTGGCCGATTCTGGCCTGTTTCATGGGCTATTAATCACCGTTTTGGGTCCCCGGAGTGATTTCCACCATTGACGAACCCTAGGGTGCATTTACGTGCCGGTCATCAACACTCGCAGTTTTGGCCGATTCCGGCCTGTATCATTGGCTATTAATCACCGTTTTGGGTCCCTGGAGTGATTTCCACAATTGACGAACCCAAGGGTGCATTTACGTGCCGGTCATCAACACTCGCAGTTTTGGCCCATTCTGGCCTGTTTCGTGGGCTATTAATCACCGTTTTGGGTCCCCGGAGTGATTTCCAAAATTGACGAACCCCAGGGTGCATTTACGTGCCGGTCATCAACACTCGCAGTTTTGGCAGATTTTGGCCTGTTTTGATGGGCTATTAATCACCGTTTTGGGTCCCTGGAGTGATTTCCACAATTGACGAACCCCAGGGTGCAATTACGTGTCGGTCATCAACACTCGCAGTTTTGGCCGATTCTAGCCTGTTTCATGGGCTATTAATCACCGTTTTGGATCCTCGGAGTGATTTCCACCATTGACGAACCCAAGGGTGCATTTACGTGCCGGTCATCAACACTCGCAGTTTTGGCCGATTCTGGCCTGTTTCATGGGCTATCAATCACCGTTTTGGGTCCCTGGAGTGATTTCCACCATTGACGAACCCAAGGGTGCATTTACGTGCCGGTCATCAACACTCGCAGTTTTGGCCGATTCCGGCCTGTATCATTGGCTATTAATCACCGTTTTGGGTCCCTGGAGTGATTTCCACAATTGACGAACCCAAGGGTGCATTTACGTGCCGGTCATCAACACTCGCAGTTTTGGCCGATTCTGGCCTGTTTCATGGGCTATTAATCACCGTTTTGGGTCCCTGGAGTGATTTCCACAATTGACGAACCCCAGGGTGCATTTACGTGCCGGTCATCAACACTCGCAGTTTTGGCCGATTCCGGCTTGTATCATTGGCTATTAATCACCGTTTTGGGTCCCTGGAGTGATTTCCACAATTGACGAACCCAAGGGTGCATTTACGTGCCGGTCATCAACACTCGCAGTTTTGGCCGATTCTGGTCTGTTTCATGGGCTATTAATCACCGTTTTGGGTCCCTGGAGTGATTTCCACAAATGACGAATCCAAGGGTGCATTTACGTGCCGGTCATCAACACTCGCAGTTTTGGCCGATTCTGGCCTGTTTCATGGGCTATTAATCACCGTTTTGGGTCCCCGGAGTGATTTCCACCATTGACGAACCCTAGGGTGCATTTACGTGCCGGTCATCAACACTCGCAGTTTTGGCCGATTCTGGCCTGTATCATTGGCTATTAATCACCGTTTTGGGTCCCTGGAGTGATTTCCACAATTGACGAACCCAAGGGTGCATTTACGTGCCGGTCATCAACACTCGCAGTTTTGGCCGATTCTGGCCTGTTTCATGGGCTATTAATCACCGTTTTGGGTCCCTGGAGTGATTTCCACAATTGACGAACCCAAGGGTGCATTTACGTGCCGGTCATCAACACTCGCAGTTTTGGCCGATTCTGGCCTGTTTCATGGGCTATTAATCACCGTTTTGGGTCCCCGGAGTGATTTCCACCATTGACGAACCCTAGGGTGCATTTACGTGCCGGTCATCAACACTCGCAGTTTTGGCCGATTCCGGCCTGTATCATTGGCTATTAATCACCGTTTTGGGTCCCTGGAGTGATTTCCACAATTGACGAACCCAAGGGTGCATTTACGTGCCGGTCATCAACACTCGCAGTTTTGGCCCATTCTGGCCTGTTTCGTGGGCTATTAATCACCGTTTTGGGTCCCCGGAGTGATTTCCAAAATTGACGAACCCCAGGGTGCATTTACGTCCCGGTCATCAACACTCGCAGTTTTGGCCGATTCCGGCCTGTAACATTGGCTATTAATCACCGTTTTGGGTCCCTGGAGTGATTTCCACAATTGACGAACCCAAGGGTGCATTTACGTGCCGGTCATCAACACTCGCAGTTTTGGCCGATTCTGGCCTGTTTCATGGGCTATTAATCACCGTTTTGGGTCCCCGGAGTGATTTCCACCATTGAGGAACCTAGGGTGCATTTACGTGCCGGTCATCAACACTCGCAGTTTTGGAAGATTTTGGCCTGTTTCATGGGCTATTAATCACCGTTTTGGGTCCCTGGAGTGATTTCCACAATTGACGAACCCAAGGGTGCATTTACGTGCCGGTCATCAACACTCGCAGTTTTGGCCGATTCTGGCCTGTTTCATGGGCTATTAATCACCGTTTTGGGTCCCCGGAGTGATTTCCACCATTGACGAACCCTAGGGTGCATTTACGTGCCGGTCATCAACACTCGCAGTTTTGGCCGATTCTAGCCTGTTTCATGGGCTATTAATCACCGTTTTGGGTCCCCGGAGTGATTTCCACCATTGAGGAACCCAGGGTGCATTTACGTGCCGGTCATCAACACTCGCAGTTTTGGCAGATTTTGGCCTGTTTCATGGGCTATTAATCACCGTTTTGGGTCCCTGGAGTGATTTCCACAATTGACGAACCCCAGGGTGCAATTACGTGTCGGTCATCAACACTCGCAGTTTTGGCCGATTCTAGCCTGTTTCATGGGCTATTAATCACCGTTTTGGATCCTCGGAGTGATTTCCACCATTGACGAACCCAAGGGTGCATTTACGTGCCTGTCATCAACACTCGCAGTTTTGGAAGATTTTGGCCTGTTTCATGGGCTATTAATCACCGTTTTGGGTCCCTGGAGTGATTTCCACAATTGACGAACCCAAGGGTGCATTTACGTGCCGGTCATCAACACTCGCAGTTTTTGAAGATTTTGGCCTGTTTCATGGGCTATTAATCACCGTTTTGGGTCCCTGGAGTGATTTCCACAATTGACGAACCCAAGGGTGCATTTACGTGCCGGTCATCAACACTCGCAATTTTGGCCCATTCTGGCCTGTTTCGTGGGCTATTAATCACCGTTTTGGGTCCCCGGAGTGATTTCCACAATTGACGAACCCAAGGGTGCATTTACGTGCCGGTCATCAACACTCGCAGTTTTGGCCGATTCTGGCCTGTTTCATGGGCTATTAATCACCGTTTTGGATCCTCGTAGTGATTTCCACCATTGACGAACCCAAGGGTGCATTTACGTGCCGGTCATCAACACTCGCAGTTTTGGCCGATTCTGGCCTGTTTCATGGGCTATTAATCACCGTTTTGGGTCCCTGGAGTGATTTCCACCATTGACGAACCCAAGGGTGCATTTACGTGCCGGTCATCAACACTCGCAGTTTTGGCCGATTCTGGCCTGTTTCATGGGCTATTAATCACCGTTTTGGATCCTCGTAGTGATTTCCACAATTGACGAACCCAAGGGTGCATTTACATGCCGGTCATCAACACTCGCAGTTTTGGCCGATTCTGGCCTGTTTCATGGGCTATTAATCACCGTTTTGGGTCCCCGGAGTGATTTCCACCATTGAGGAACCTAGGGTGCATTTACGTGCCGGTCATCAACACTCGCAGTTTTGGAAGATTTTGGCCTGTTTCATGGGCTATTAATCACCGTTTTGGGTCCCTGGAGTGATTTCCACAATTGACGAACCCAAGGGTGCATTTACGTGCCGGTCATCAACACTCGCAGTTTTGGCCGATTCTGGCCTGTTTCATGGGCTATTAATCACCGTTTTGGGTCCCCGGAGTGATTTCCACCATTGACGAACCCTAGGGTGCATTTACGTGCCGGTCATCAACACTCGCAGTTTTGGCCGATTCTAGCCTGTTTCATGGGCTATTAATCACCGTTTTGGATCCTCGTAGTGATTTCCACAATTGACGAACCCAAGGGTGCATTTACGTGCCGGTCATCAACACTCGCAGTTTTGGCCGATTCTGGCCTGTTTCATGGGCTATTAATCACCGTTTTGGGTCCCTGGAGTGATTTCCACAATTGACGAACCCAAGGGTGCATTTACGTGCCGGTCATCAACACTCGCAGTTTTGGCCGATTCTGGCCTGTTTCATGGGCTATTAATCACCGTTTTGGGTCCCCGGAGTGATTTCCACCATTGACGAACCCTAGGGTGCATTTACGTGCCGGTCATCAACACTCGCAGTTTTGGCCGATTCTAGCCTGTTTCATGGGCTATTAATCACCGTTTTGGGTCCCCGGAGTGATTTCCACCATTGAGGAACCCAGGGTGCATTTACGTGCCGGTCATCAACACTCGCAGTTTTGGCCGATTCTGGCCTGTTTCATGGGCTATTAATCACCGTTTTGGGTCCCTGGAGTGATTTCCACAATTGACGAACCCCAGGGTGCATTTACGTGCCGGTCATCAACACTCGCAGTTTTGGCCGATTCCGGCCTGTATCATTGGCTATTAATCACCGTTTTGGGTCCCTGGAGTGATTTCCACAATTGACGAACCCAAGGGTGCATTTACGTGCCGGTCATCAACACTCGCAGTTTTGGCCGATTCAAGCCTGTTTCATGGGCTATTAATCACCGTTTTGGGTCCCTCGAGTGATTTCCACAATTGACGAACCCAAGGGTGCATTTACGTGCCGGTCATCAACACTCGCAGTTTTGGCCGATTCTGGCCTGTTTCATGGGCTATTAATCACCGTTTTGGGTCCCCGGAGTGATTTCCACCATTGACGAACCCTAGGGTGCATTTACGTGCCGGTCATCAACACTCGCAGTTTTGGCCGATTCCGGCCTGTATCATTGGCTATTAATCACCGTTTTGGGTCCCTGGAGTGATTTCCACAATTGACGAACCCAAGGGTGCATTTACGTGCCGGTCATCAACACTCGCAGTTTTGGCCCATTCTGGCCTGTTTCGTGGGCTATTAATCACCGTTTTGGGTCCCCGGAGTGATTTCCAAAATTGACGAACCCCAGGGTGCATTTACGTCCCGGTCATCAACACTCGCAGTTTTGGCCGATTCCGGCCTGTATCATTGGCTATTAATCACCGTTTTGGGTCCCTGGAGTGATTTCCACAATTGACGAACCCAAGGGTGCATTTACGTACCGGTCATCAACACTCGCAGTTTTGGCCGATTCTGGCCTGTTTCATGGGCTATTAATCACCGTTTTGGGTCCCTGGAGTGATTTCCACAATTGACGAACCCAAGGGTGCATTTACGTGCCGGTCATCAACACTCGCAGTTTTGGCCGATTCCGGCCTGTATCATTGGCTATTAATCACCGTTTTGGGTCCCTGGAGTGATTTCCACAATTGACGAACCCAAGGGTGCATTTACGTGCCGGTCATCAACACTCGCAGTTTTGGCCGATTCTGGCCTGTTTCATGGGCTATTAATCACCGTTTTGGGTCCCCGGAGTGATTTCCACCATTGAGGAACCCAGGGTGCATTTACGTGCCGGTCATCAACACTCGCAGTTTTGGCAGATTTTGGCCTGTTTTGATGGGCTATTAATCACCGTTTTGGGTCCCTGGAGTGATTTCCACAATTGACGAACCCCAGGGTGCAATTACGTGTCGGTCATCAACACTCGCAGTTTTGGCCGATTCTAGCCTGTTTCATGGGCTATTAATCACCGTTTTGGATCCTCGGAGTGATTTCCACCATTGACGAACCCAAGGGTGCATTTACGTGCCGGTCATCAACACTCGCAGTTTTGGCCGATTCTGGCCTGTTTCATGGGCTATCAATCACCGTTTTGGGTCCCTGGAGTGATTTCCACCATTGACGAACCCAAGGGTGCATTTACGTGCCGGTCATCAACACTCGCAGTTTTGGCCGATTCCGGCCTGTATCATTGGCTATTAATCACCGTTTTGGGTCCCTGGAGTGATTTCCACAATTGACGAACCCAAGGGTGCATTTACGTGCCGGTCATCAACACTCGCAGTTTTGGCCGATTCTGGCCTGTTTCATGGGCTATTAATCACCGTTTTGGGTCCCTGGAGTGATTTCCACAATTGACGAACCCCAGGGTGCATTTACGTGCCGGTCATCAACACTCGCAGTTTTGGCCGATTCCGGCCTGTATCATTGGCTATTAATCACCGTTTTGGGTCCCTGGAGTGATTTCCACAATTGACGAACCCAAGGGTGCATTTACGTGCCGGTCATCAACACTCGCAGTTTTGGCCGATTCTGGCCTGTTTCATGGGCTATTAATCACCGTTTTGGGTCCCTGGAGTGATTTCCACAAATGACGAATCCAAGGGTGCATTTACGTGCCGGTCATCAACACTCGCAGTTTTGGCCGATTCCGGCCTGTATCATTGGCTATTAATCACCGTTTTGGGTCCCCGGAGTGATTTCCACCATTGACGAACCCTAGGGTGCATTTACGTGCCGGTCATCAACACTCGCAGTTTTGGCCGATTCTGGCCTGTATCATTGGCTATTAATCACCGTTTTGGGTCCCTGGAGTGATTTCCACAATTGACGAACCCAAGGGTGCATTTACGTGCCGGTCATCAACACTCGCAGTTTTGGCCGATTCCGGCCTGTATCATTGGCTATTAATCACCGTTTTGGGTCCCTGGAGTGATTTCCACAATTGACGAACCCAAGGGTGCATTTACGTGCCGGTCATCAACACTCGCAGTTTTGGCCGATTCTGGCCTGTTTCATGGGCTATTAATCACCGTTTTGGGTCCCCGGAGTGATTTCCACCATTGAGGAACCTAGGGTGCATTTACGTGCCGGTCATCAACACTCGCAGTTTTGGAAGATTTTGGCCTGTTTCATGGGCTATTAATCACCGTTTTGGGTCCCTGGAGTGATTTCCACAATTGACGAACCCAAGGGTGCATTTACGTGCCGGTCATCAACACTCGCAGTTTTGGCCGATTCTGGCCTGTTTCATGGGCTATTAATCACCGTTTTGGGTCCCCGGAGTGATTTCCACCATTGACGAACCCTAGGGTGCATTTACGTGCCGGTCATCAACACTCGCAGTTTTGGCCGATTCTAGCCTGTTTCATGGGCTATTAATCACCGTTTTGGGTCCCCGGAGTGATTTCCACCATTGAGGAACCCAGGGTGCATTTACGTGCCGGTCATCAACACTCGCAGTTTTGGCAGATTTTGGCCTGTTTCATGGGCTATTAATCACCGTTTTGGGTCCCTGGAGTGATTTCCACAATTGACGAACCCCAGGGTGCAATTACGTGTCGGTCATCAACACTCGCAGTTTTGGCCGATTCTAGCCTGTTTCATGGGCTATTAATCACCGTTTTGGATCCTCGGAGTGATTTCCACCATTGACGAACCCAAGGGTGCATTTACGTGCCTGTCATCAACACTCGCAGTTTTGGAAGATTTTGGCCTGTTTCATGGGCTATTAATCACCGTTTTGGGTCCCTGGAGTGATTTCCACAATTGACGAACCCAAGGGTGCATTTACGTGCCGGTCATCAACACTCGCAGTTTTTGAAGATTTTGGCCTGTTTCATGGGCTATTAATCACCGTTTTGGGTCCCTGGAGTGATTTCCACAATTGACGAACCCAAGGGTGCATTTACGTGCCGGTCATCAACACTCGCAGTTTTGGCCCATTCTGGCCTGTTTCGTGGGCTATTAATCACCGTTTTGGGTCCCCGGAGTGATTTCCACAATTGACGAACCCAAGGGTGCATTTACGTGCCGGTCATCAACACTCGCAGTTTTGGCCGATTCTGGCCTGTTTCATGGGCTATTAATCACCGTTTTGGATCCTCGTAGTGATTTCCACCATTGACGAACCCAAGGGTGCATTTACGTGCCTGTCATCAACACTCGCAGTTTTGGCCGATTCTGGCCTGTTTCATGGGCTATTAATCACCGTTTTGGGTCCCTGGAGTGATTTCCACAATTGACGAACCCAAGGGTGCATTTACGTGCCGGTCATCAACACTCGCAGTTTTGGCCGATTCTGGCCTGTTTCATGGGCTATTAATCACCGTTTTGGGTCCCTGGAGTGATTTCCACAATTGACGAACCCCAGGGTGCATTTACGTGCCGGTCATCAACACTCGCAGTTTTGGCCGATTCCGGCCTGTATCATTGGCTATTAATCACCGTTTTGGGTCCCTGGAGTGATTTCCACAATTGACGAACCCAAGGGTGCATTTACGTGCCGGTCATCAACACTCGCAGTTTTGGCCGATTCAAGCCTGTTTCATGGGCTATTAATCACCGTTTTGGGTCCCTCGAGTGATTTCCACAATTGACGAACCCAAGGGTGCATTTACGTGCCGGTCATCAACAATCGCAGTTTTGGCCGATTCTGGCCTGTTTCATGGGCTATTAATCACCGTTTTGGGTCCCCGGAGTGATTTCCACCATTGACGAACCCTAGGGTGCATTTACGTGCCGGTCATCAACACTCGCAATTTTGGCCGATTCTGGCCTGTATCATTGGCTATTAATCACCGTTTTGGGTCCCTGGAGTGATTTCCACAATTGACGAACCCAAGGGTGCATTTACGTGCCGGTCATCAACACTCGCAGTTTTGGCCGATTCTGGCCTGTTTCATGGGCTATTAATCACCGTTTTGGGTCCCTGGAGTGATTTCCACAATTGACGAACCCAAGGGTGCATTTACGTGCCGGTCATCAACACTCGCAGTTTTGGCCGATTCTGGCCTGTTTCATGGGCTATTAATCACCGTTTTGGGTCCCCGGAGTGATTTCCACCATTGACGAACCCTAGGGTGCATTTACGTGCCGGTCATCAACACTCGCAGTTTTGGCCGATTCCGGCCTGTATCATTGGCTATTAATCACCGTTTTGGGTCCCTGGAGTGATTTCCACAATTGACGAACCCAAGGGTGCATTTACGTGCCGGTCATCAACACTCGCAGTTTTGGCCCATTCTGGCCTGTTTCGTGGGCTATTAATCACCGTTTTGGGTCCCCGGAGTGATTTCCAAAATTGACGAACCCCAGGGTGCATTTACGTCCCGGTCATCAACACTCGCAGTTTTGGCCGATTCCGGCCTGTATCATTGGCTATTAATCACCGTTTTGGGTCCCTGGAGTGATTTCCACAATTGACGAACCCAAGGGTGCATTTACGTACCGGTCATCAACACTCGCAGTTTTGGCCGATTCTGGCCTGTTTCATGGGCTATTAATCACCGTTTTGGGTCCCTGGAGTGATTTCCACAATTGACGAACCCAAGGGTGCATTTACGTGCCGGTCATCAACACTCGCAGTTTTGGCCGATTCCGGCCTGTATCATTGGCTATTAATCACCGTTTTGGGTCCCTGGAGTGATTTCCACAATTGACGAACCCAAGGGTGCATTTACGTGCCGGTCATCAACACTCGCAGTTTTGGCCGATTCTGGCCTGTTTCATGGGCTATTAATCACCGTTTTGGGTCCCCGGAGTGATTTCCACCATTGAGGAACCCAGGGTGCATTTACGTGCCGGTCATCAACACTCGCAGTTTTGGCAGATTTTGGCCTGTTTTGATGGGCTATTAATCACCGTTTTGGGTCCCTGGAGTGATTTCCACAATTGACGAACCCCAGGGTGCAATTACGTGTCGGTCATCAACACTCGCAGTTTTGGCCGATTCTAGCCTGTTTCATGGGCTATTAATCACCGTTTTGGATCCTCGGAGTGATTTCCACCATTGACGAACCCAAGGGTGCATTTACGTGCCGGTCATCAACACTCGCAGTTTTGGCCGATTCTGGCCTGTTTCATGGGCTATTAATCACCGTTTTGGGTCCCTGGAGTGATTTCCACAATTGACGAACCCCAGGGTGCATTTACGTGCCGGTCATCAACACTCGCAGTTTTGGCCGATTCCGGCCTGTATCATTGGCTATTAATCACCGTTTTGGGTCCCTGGAGTGATTTCCACAATTGACGAACCCAAGGGTGCATTTACGTGCCGGTCATCAACACTCGCAGTTTTGGCCGATTCTGGCCTGTTTCATGGGCTATTAATCACCGTTTTGGGTCCCTGGAGTGATTTCCACAATTGACGAACCCAAGGGTGCATTTACGTGCCGGTCATCAACACTCGCAGTTTTGGCCGATTCTGTCCTGTTTCATGGGCTATTAATCACCGTTTTGGGTCCCCGGAGTGATTTCCACCATTGACGAACCCTAGGGTGCATTTACGTGCCGGTCATCAACACTCGCAGTTTTGGCCGATTCCGGCCTGTATCATTGGCTATTAATCACCGTTTTGGGTCCCTGGAGTGATTTCCACAATTGACGAACCCAAGGGTGCATTTACGTGCCGGTCATCAACACTCGCAGTTTTGGCCGATTCCGGCCTGTATCATTGGCTATTAATCACCGTTTTGGGTCCCTGGAGTGATTTCCACAATTGACGAACCCAAGGGTGCATTTACGTGCCGGTCATCAACAATCGCAGTTTTGGCCGATTCTGGCCTGTTTCATGGGCTATTAATCACCGTTTTGGGTCCCCGGAGTGATTTCCACCATTGACGAACCCTAGGGTGCATTTACGTGCCGGTCATCAACACTCGCAGTTTTGGCCGATTCTGGCCTGTATCATTGGCTATTAATCACCGTTTTGGGTCCCTGGAGTGATTTCCACAATTGACGAACCCAAGGGTGCATTTACGTGCCGGTCATCAACACTCGCAGTTTTGGCCGATTCTGGCCTGTTTCATGGGCTATTAATCACCGTTTTGGGTCCCTGGAGTGATTTCCACAATTGACGAACCCAAGGGTGCATTTACGTGCCGGTCATCAACACTCGCAGTTTTGGCCGATTCTGGCCTGTTTCATGGGCTATTAATCACCGTTTTGGGTCCCCGGAGTGATTTCCACCATTGACGAACCCTAGGGTGCATTTACGTGCCGGTCATCAACACTCGCAGTTTTGGCCGATTCCGGCCTGTATCATTGGCTATTAATCACCGTTTTGGGTCCCTGGAGTGATTTCCACAATTGACGAACCCAAGGTTGCATTTACGTGCCGGTCATCAACACTCGCAGTTTTGGCCCATTCTGGCCTGTTTCGTGGGCTATTAATCACCGTTTTGGGTCCCCGGAGTGATTTCCAAAATTGACGAACCCCAGGGTGCATTTACGTCCCGGTCATCAACACTCGCAGTTTTGGCCGATTCCGGCCTGTATCATTGGCTATTAATCACCGTTTTGGGTCCCTGGAGTGATTTCCACAATTGACGAACCCAAGGGTGCATTTACGTACCGGTCATCAACACTCGCAGTTTTGGCCGATTCTGGCCTGTTTCATGGGCTATTAATCACCGTTTTGGGTCCCTGGAGTGATTTCCACAATTGACGAACCCCAGGGTGCATTTACGTGCCGGTCATCAACACTCGCAGTTTTGGCCGATTCCGGCCTGTATCATTGGCTATTAATCACCGTTTTGGGTCCCTGGAGTGATTTCCACAATTGACGAACCCAAGGGTGCATTTACGTGTCGGTCATCAACACTCGCAGTTTTGGCCGATTTTGGCCTGTTTTGATGGGCTATTAATCACCGTTTTGGGTCCCTGGAGTGATTTCCACAATTGACGAACCCCAGGGTGCAATTACGTGTCGGTCATCAACACTCGCAGTTTTGGCCGATTCTAGCCTGTTTCATGGGCTATTAATCACCGTTTTGGATCCTCGGAGTGATTTCCACCATTGACGAACCCAAGGGTGCATTTACGTGCCGGTCATCAACACTCGCAGTTTTGGCCGATTCCGGCCTGTATCATTGGCTATTAATCACCGTTTTGGGTCCCTGGAGTGATTTCCACAATTGACGAACCCAAGGGTGCATTTACGTGCCGGTCATCAACACTCGCAGTTTTGGAAGATTTTGGCCTGTTTCATGGGCTATTAATCACCGTTTTGGGTCCCTGGAGTGATTTCCACAATTGACGAACCCAAGGGTGCATTTACGTGCCGGTCATCAACACTCGCAGTTTTGGCCGATTCTGGCCTGTTTCATGGGCTATTAATCACCGTTTTGGGTCCCCGGAGTGATTTCCACCATTGACGAACCCTAGGGTGCATTTACGTGCCGGTCATCAACACTCGCAGTTTTGGCCGATTCTGGCCTGTATCATTGGCTATTAATCACCGTTTTGGGTCCCTGGAGTGATTTCCACAATTGACGAACCCAAGGGTGCATTTACGTGCCGGTCATCAACACTCGCAGTTTTGGCCGATTCTGGCCTGTTTCATGGGCTATTAATCACCGTTTTGGGTCCCTGGAGTGATTTCCACAATTGACGAACCCAAGGGTGCATTTACGTGCCGGTCATCAACACTCGCAGTTTTGGCCGATTCTGGCCTGTTTCATGGGCTATTAATCACCGTTTTGGGTCCCCGGAGTGATTTCCACCATTGACGAACCCTAGGGTGCATTTACGTGCCGGTCATCAACACTCGCAGTTTTGGCCGATTCCGGCCTGTATCATTGGCTATTAATCACCGTTTTGGGTCCCTGGAGTGATTTCCACAATTGACGAACCCAAGGGTGCATTTACGTGCCGGTCATCAACACTCGCAGTTTTGGCCCATTCTGGCCTGTTTCGTGGGCTATTAATCACCGTTTTGGGTCCCCGGAGTGATTTCCAAAATTGACGAACCCCAGGGTGCATTTACGTCCCGGTCATCAACACTCGCAGTTTTGGCCGATTCCGGCCTGTATCATTGGCTATTAATCACCGTTTTGGGTCCCTGGAGTGATTTCCACAATTGACGAACCCAAGGGTGCATTTACGTACCGGTCATCAACACTCGCAGTTTTGGCCGATTCTGGCCTGTTTCATGGGCTATTAATCACCGTTTTGGGTCCCTGGAGTGATTTCCACAATTGACGAACCCCAGGGTGCATTTACGTGCCGGTCATCAACACTCGCAGTTTTGGCCGATTCCGGCCTGTATCATTGGCTATTAATCACCGTTTTGGGTCCCTGGAGTGATTTCCACAATTGACGAACCCAAGGGTGCATTTACGTGTCGGTCATCAACACTCGCAGTTTTGGCCGATTTTGGCCTGTTTTGATGGGCTATTAATCACCGTTTTGGGTCCCTGGAGTGATTTCCACAATTGACGAACCCCAGGGTGCAATTACGTGTCGGTCATCAACACTCGCAGTTTTGGCCGATTCTAGCCTGTTTCATGGGCTATTAATCACCGTTTTGGATCCTCGGAGTGATTTCCACCATTGACGAACCCAAGGGTGCATTTACGTGCCGGTCATCAACACTCGCAGTTTTGGCCGATTCCGGCCTGTATCATTGGCTATTAATCACCGTTTTGGGTCCCTGGAGTGATTTCCACAATTGACGAACCCAAGGGTGCATTTACGTGCCGGTCATCAACACTCGCAGTTTTGGAAGATTTTGGCCTGTTTCATGGGCTATTAATCACCGTTTTGGGTCCCTAGAGTGATTTCCACAATTGACGAACCCAAGGGTGCATTTACGTGTCGGTCATCAACACTCGCAGTTTTGGCCGATTCTGGCCTGTTTCATGGGCTATTAATCACCGTTTTGGGTCCCTGGAGTGATTTCCACAAATAACGAACCCAAGGGTGCATTTACGTGCCGGTCATCAACACTCGCAGTTTTGGCCGATTCCGGCCTGTATCATTGGCTATTAATCACCGTTTTGGGTCCCTGGAGTGATTTCCACAATTGACGAACCCTAGGGTGCATTTACGTGCCGGTCATCAACACTCGCAGTTTTGGCCGATTCTGGCCTGTATCATTGGCTATTAATCACCGTTTTGGGTCCCTGGAGTGATTTCCACAATTGACGAACCCAAGGGTGCATTTACGTGCCGGTCATCAACACTCGCAGTTTTGGCCGATTCTGGCCTGTTTCATGGGCTATTAATCACCGTTTTGGGTCCCCGGAGTGATTTCCACCATTGAGGAACCCAGGGTGCATTTACGTGCCGGTCATCAACACTCGCAGTTTTGGCCGATTCTAGCCTGTTTCATGGGCTATTAATCACCGTTTTGGATCCTCGGAGTGATTTCCACCATTGACGAACCCAAGGGTGCATTTACGTGCCGGTCATCAACACTCGCAGTTTTGGCCGATTCCGGCCTGTATCATTGGCTATTAATCACCGTTTTGGGTCCCTGGAGTGATTTCCACAATTGACGAACCCAAGGGTGCATTTACGTGCCGGTCATCAACACTCGCAGTTTTGGCCGATTCTGGCCTGTTTCATGGGCTATTAATCACCGTTTTGGGTCCCTGGAGTGATTTCCACAATTGACGAACCCCAGGGTGCATTTACGTGCCGGTCATCAACACTCGCAGTTTTGGCCGATTCCGGCCTGTTTCATGGGCTATTAATCACCGTTTTGGGTCCCTGGAGTGATTTCCACAAATGACGAATCCAAGGGTGCATTTACGTGCCGGTCATCAACACTCGCAGTTTTGGCCGATTCTGGCCTCTTTCATGGGCTATTAATCACCGTTTTGGGTCCCCGGAGTGATTTCCACCATTGACGAACCCTAGGGTGCATTTACGTGCCGGTCATCAACACTCGCAGTTTTGGCCGATTCTGGCCTGTATCATTGGCTATTAATCACCGTTTTGGGTCCCTGGAGTGATTTCCACAATTGACGAACCCAAGGGTGCATTTACGTGCCGGTCATCAACACTCGCAGTTTTGGCCGATTCCGGCCTGTATCATTGGCTATTAATCACCGTTTTGGGTCCCTGGAGTGATTTCCACAATTGACGAACCCAAGGGTGCATTTACGTGCCGGTCATCAACACTCGCAGTTTTGGCCGATTCTGGCCTGTTTCATGGGCTATTAATCACCGTTTTGGGTCCCCGGAGTGATTTCCACCATTGAGGAACCCAGGGTGCATTTACGTGCCGGTCATCAACACTCGCAGTTTTGGCCGATTCTGGCCTGTTTCATGGGCTATTAATCACCGTTTTGGGTCCCCGGAGTGATTTCCACCATTGACGAACCCTAGGGTGCATTTACGTGCCGGTCATCAACACTCGCAGTTTTGGCCGATTCTGGCCTGTATCATTGGCTATTAATCACCGTTTTGGGTCCCTGGAGTGATTTCCACAATTGACGAACCCAAGGGTGCATTTACGTGTCGGTCATCAACACTCGCAGTTTTGGCCGATTTTGGCCTGTTTTGATGGGCTATTAATCACCGTTTTGGGTCCCTGGAGTGATTTCCACAATTGACGAACCCCAGGGTGCAATTACGTGTCGGTCATCAACACTCGCAGTTTTGGCCGATTCTAGCCTGTTTCATGGGCTATTAATCACCGTTTTGGATCCTCGGAGTGATTTCCACCATTGACGAACCCAAGGGTGCATTTACGTGCCGGTCATCAACACTCGCAGTTTTGGCCGATTCCGGCCTGTATCATTGGCTATTAATCACCGTTTTGGGTCCCTGGAGTGATTTCCACAATTGACGAACCCAAGGGTGCATTTACGTGCCGGTCATCAACACTCGCAGTTTTGGAAGATTTTGGCCTGTTTCATGGGCTATTAATCACCGTTTTGGGTCCCTGGAGTGATTTCCACAATTGACGAACCCAAGGGTGCATTTACGTGCCGGTCATCAACACTCGCAGTTTTGGCCGATTCTGGCCTGTTTCATGGGCTATTAATCACCGTTTTGGGTCCCCGGAGTGATTTCCACCATTGACGAACCCTAGGGTGCATTTACGTGCCGGTCATCAACACTCGCAGTTTTGGCCGATTCTGGCCTGTATCATTGGCTATTAATCACCGTTTTGGGTCCCTGGAGTGATTTCCACAATTGACGAACCCAAGGGTGCATTTACGTGCCGGTCATCAACACTCGCAGTTTTGGCCGATTCTGGCCTGTTTCATGGGCTATTAATCACCGTTTTGGGTCCCTGGAGTGATTTCCACAATTGACGAACCCAAGGGTGCATTTACGTGCCGGTCATCAACACTCGCAGTTTTGGCCGATTCTGGCCTGTTTCATGGGCTATTAATCACCGTTTTGGGTCCCCGGAGTGATTTCCACCATTGACGAACCCTAGGGTGCATTTACGTGCCGGTCATCAACACTCGCAGTTTTGGCCGATTCCGGCCTGTATCATTGGCTATTAATCACCGTTTTGGGTCCCTGGAGTGATTTCCACAATTGACGAACCCAAGGGTGCATTTACGTGCCGGTCATCAACACTCGCAGTTTTGGCCCATTCTGGCCTGTTTCGTGGGCTATTAATCACCGTTTTGGGTCCCCGGAGTGATTTCCAAAATTGACGAACCCCAGGGTGCATTTACGTCCCGGTCATCAACACTCGCAGTTTTGGCCGATTCCGGCCTGTATCATTGGCTATTAATCACCGTTTTGGGTCCCTGGAGTGATTTCCACAATTGACGAACCCAAGGGTGCATTTACGTACCGGTCATCAACACTCGCAGTTTTGGCCGATTCTGGCCTGTTTCATGGGCTATTAATCACCGTTTTGGGTCCCTGGAGTGATTTCCACAATTGACGAACCCCAGGGTGCATTTACGTGCCGGTCATCAACACTCGCAGTTTTGGCCGATTCCGGCCTGTATCATTGGCTATTAATCACCGTTTTGGGTCCCTGGAGTGATTTCCACAATTGACGAACCCAAGGGTGCATTTACGTGTCGGTCATCAACACTCGCAGTTTTGGCCGATTTTGGCCTGTTTTGATGGGCTATTAATCACCGTTTTGGGTCCCTGGAGTGATTTCCACAATTGACGAACCCCAGGGTGCAATTACGTGTCGGTCATCAACACTCGCAGTTTTGGCCGATTCTAGCCTGTTTCATGGGCTATTAATCACCGTTTTGGATCCTCGGAGTGATTTCCACCATTGACGAACCCAAGGGTGCATTTACGTGCCGGTCATCAACACTCGCAGTTTTGGCCGATTCCGGCCTGTATCATTGGCTATTAATCACCGTTTTGGGTCCCTGGAGTGATTTCCACAATTGACGAACCCAAGGGTGCATTTACGTGCCGGTCATCAACACTCGCAGTTTTGGAAGATTTTGGCCTGTTTCATGGGCTATTAATCACCGTTTTGGGTCCCTGGAGTGATTTCCACAATTGACGAACCCAAGGGTGCATTTACGTGTCGGTCATCAACACTCGCAGTTTTGGCCGATTCTGGCCTGTTTCATGGGCTATTAATCACCGTTTTGGGTCCCTGGAGTGATTTCCACAAATAACGAACCCAAGGGTGCATTTACGTGCCGGTCATCAACACTCGCAGTTTTGGCCGATTCCGGCCTGTATCATTGGCTATTAATCACCGTTTTGGGTCCCTGGAGTGATTTCCACAATTGACGAACCCTAGGGTGCATTTACGTGCCGGTCATCAACACTCGCAGTTTTGGCCGATTCTGGCCTGTATCATTGGCTATTAATCACCGTTTTGGGTCCCTGGAGTGATTTCCACAATTGACGAACCCAAGGGTGCATTTACGTGCCGGTCATCAACACTCGCAGTTTTGGCCGATTCTGGCCTGTTTCATGGGCTATTAATCACCGTTTTGGGTCCCCGGAGTGATTTCCACCATTGAGGAACCCAGGGTGCATTTACGTGCCGGTCATCAACACTCGCAGTTTTGGCCGATTCTAGCCTGTTTCATGGGCTATTAATCACCGTTTTGGATCCTCGGAGTGATTTCCACCATTGACGAACCCAAGGGTGCATTTACGTGCCGGTCATCAACACTCGCAGTTTTGGCCGATTCCGGCCTGTATCATTGGCTATTAATCACCGTTTTGGGTCCCTGGAGTGATTTCCACAATTGACGAACCCAAGGGTGCATTTACGTGCCGGTCATCAACACTCGCAGTTTTGGCCGATTCTGGCCTGTTTCATGGGCTATTAATCACCGTTTTGGGTCCCTGGAGTGATTTCCACAATTGACGAACCCCAGGGTGCATTTACGTGCCGGTCATCAACACTCGCAGTTTTGGCCGATTCCGGCCTGTTTCATGGGCTATTAATCACCGTTTTGGGTCCCTGGAGTGATTTCCACAAATGACGAATCCAAGGGTGCATTTACGTGCCGGTCATCAACACTCGCAGTTTTGGCCGATTCTGGCCTGTTTCATGGGCTATTAATCACCGTTTTGGGTCCCCGGAGTGATTTCCACCATTGACGAACCCTAGGGTGCATTTACGTGCCGGTCATCAACACTCGCAGTTTTGGCCGATTCTGGCCTGTATCATTGGCTATTAATCACCGTTTTGGGTCCCTGGAGTGATTTCCACAATTGACGAACCCAAGGGTGCATTTACGTGCCGGTCATCAACACTCGCAGTTTTGGCCGATTCCGGCCTGTATCATTGGCTATTAATCACCGTTTTGGGTCCCTGGAGTGATTTCCACAATTGACGAACCCAAGGGTGCATTTACGTGCCGGTCATCAACACTCGCAGTTTTGGCCGATTCTGGCCTGTTTCATGGGCTATTAATCACCGTTTTGGGTCCCCGGAGTGATTTCCACCATTGAGGAACCCAGGGTGCATTTACGTGCCGGTCATCAACACTCGCAGTTTTGGCCGATTCTGGCCTGTTTCATGGGCTATTAATCACCGTTTTGGGTCCCCGGAGTGATTTCCACCATTGACGAACCCTAGGGTGCATTTACGTGCCGGTCATCAACACTCGCAGTTTTGGCCGATTCTGGCCTGTATCATTGGCTATTAATCACCGTTTTGGGTCCCTGGAGTGATTTCCACAATTGACGAACCCAAGGGTGCATTTACGTGCCGGTCATCAACACTCGCAGTTTTGGCCGATTCCGGCCTGTATCATTGGCTATTAATCACCGTTTTGGGTCCCTGGAGTGATTTCCACAATTGACGAACCCAAGGGTGCATTTACGTGCCGGTCATCAACACTCGCAGTTTTGGCCGATTCTGGCCTGTTTCATGGGCTATTAATCACCGTTTTGGGTCCCTGGAGTGATTTCCACAATTGACGAACCCCAGGGTGCATTTACGTGCCGGTCATCAACACTCGCAGTTTTGGCCGATTCCGGCCTGTATCATTGGCTATTAATCACCGTTTTGGGTCCCTGGAGTGATTTCCACAATTGACGAACCCAAGGGTGCATTTACGTGTCGGTCATCAACACTCGCAGTTTTGGCCGATTCTGGCCTGTTTCATGGGCTATTAATCACCGTTTTGGGTCCCTGGAGTGATTTCCACAAATAACGAACCCAAGGGTGCATTTACGTGCCGGTCATCAACACTCGCAGTTTTGGCCGATTCCGGCCTGTATCATTGGCTATTAATCACCGTTTTGGGTCCCTGGAGTGATTTCCACAATTGACGAACCCTAGGGTGCATTTACGTGCCGGTCATCAACACTCGCAGTTTTGGCCGATTCTGGCCTGTATCATTGGCTATTAATCACCGTTTTGGGTCCCCGGAGTGATTTCCACCATTGACGAACCCAAGGGTGCATTTACGTGCCGGTCATCAACACTCGCAGTTTTGGAAGATTTTGGCCTGTTTCATGGGCTATTAATCACCGTTTTGGGTCCCTGGAGTGATTTCCACAATTGACGAACCCAAGGGTGCATTTACGTGCCGGTCATCAACACTCGCAGTTTTGGCCGATTCTGGCCTGTTTCATGGGCTATTAATCACCGTTTTGGGTCCCCGGAGTGATTTCCACCATTGACGAACCCTAGGGTGCATTTACGTGCCGGTCATCAACACTCGCAGTTTTGGCCGATTCCGGCCTGTATCATTGGCTATTAATCACCGTTTTGGGTCCCTGGAGTGATTTCCACAATTGACGAACCCAAGGGTGCATTTACGTGCCGGTCATCAACACTCGCAGTTTTGGCCGATTCTGGCCTGTTTCATGGGCTATTAATCACCGTTTTGGGTCCCCGGAGTGATTTCCACCATTGAGGAACCCAGGGTGCATTTACGTGCCGGTCATCAACACTCGCAGTTTTGGCAGATTTTGGCCTGTTTTGATGGGCTATTAATCACCGTTTTGGGTCCCTGGAGTGATTTCCACAATTGACGAACCCCAGGGTGCAATTACGTGTCGGTCATCAACACTCGCAGTTTTGGCCGATTCTAGCCTGTTTCATGGGCTATTAATCACCGTTTTGGATCCTCGGAGTGATTTCCACCATTGACGAACCCAAGGGTGCATTTACGTGCCGGTCATCAACACTCGCAGTTTTGGCCGATTCCGGCCTGTATCATTGGCTATTAATCACCGTTTTGGGTCCCTGGAGTGATTTCCACAATTGACGAACCCAAGGGTGCATTTACGTGCCGGTCATCAACACTCGCAGTTTTGGAAGATTTTGGCCTGTTTCATGGGCTATTAATCACCGTTTTGGGTCCCTGGAGTGATTTCCACAATTGACGAACCCAAGGGTGCATTTACGTGCCGGTCATCAACACTCGCAGTTTTGGCCGATTCTGGCCTATTTCATGGGCTATTAATCACCGTTTTGGGTCCCTGGAGTGATTTCCACAAATGACGAATCCAAGGGTGCATTTACGTGCCGGTCATCAACACTCGCAGTTTTGGCCGATTCTGGCCTGTTTCATGGGCTATTAATCACCGTTTTGGGTCCCCGGAGTGATTTCCACCATTGACGAACCCTAGGGTGCATTTACGTGCCGGTCATCAACACTCGCAGTTTTGGCCGATTCTGGCCTGTATCATTGGCTATTAATCACCGTTTTGGGTCCCTGGAGTGATTTCCACAATTGACGAACCCAAGGGTGCATTTACGTGCCGGTCATCAACACTCGCAGTTTTGGCCGATTCCGGCCTGTATCATTGGCTATTAATCACCGTTTTGGGTCCCTGGAGTGATTTCCACAATTGACGAACCCAAGGGTGCATTTACGTGCCGGTCATCAACACTCGCAGTTTTGGCCGATTCTGGCCTGTTTCATGGGCTATTAATCACCGTTTTGGGTCCCCGGAGTGATTTCCACCATTGAGGAACCCAGGGTGCATTTACGTGCCGGTCATCAACACTCGCAGTTTTGGCCGATTCTAGCCTGTTTCATGGGCTATTAATCACCGTTTTGGATCCTCGGAGTGATTTCCACCATTGACGAACCCAAGGGTGCATTTACGTGCCGGTCATCAACACTCGCAGTTTTGGCCGATTCTGGCCTGTTTCATGGGCTATTAATCACCGTTTTGGGTCCCTGGAGTGATTTCCACCATTGACGAACCCAAGGGTGCATTTACGTGCCGGTCATCAACACTCGCAGTTTTGGCCGATTCCGGCCTGTATCATTGGCTATTAATCACCGTTTTGGGTCCCTGGAGTGATTTCCACAATTGACGAACCCAAGGGTGCATTTACGTGCCGGTCATCAACACTCGCAGTTTTGGCCGATTCTGGCCTGTTTCATGGGCTATTAATCACCGTTTTGGGTCCCTGGAGTGATTTCCACAATTGACGAACCCCAGGGTGCATTTACGTGCCGGTCATCAACACTCGCAGTTTTGGCCGATTCTAGCCTGTTTCATGGGCTATTAATCACCGTTTTGGATCCTCGGAGTGATTTCCACCATTGACGAACCCAAGGGTGCATTTACGTGCCGGTCATCAACACTCGCAGTTTTGGCCGATTCCGGCCTGTATCATTGGCTATTAATCACCGTTTTGGGTCCCTGGAGTGATTTCCACAATTGACGAACCCAAGGGTGCATTTACGTGCCGGTCATCAACACTCGCAGTTTTGGAAGATTTTGGCCTGTTTCATGGGCTATTAATCACCGTTTTGGGTCCCTGGAGTGATTTCCACAATTGACGAACCCAAGGGTGCATTTACGTGCCGGTCATCAACACTCGCAGTTTTGGCCGATTCTGGCCTATTTCATGGGCTATTAATCACCGTTTTGGGTCCCTGGAGTGATTTCCACAAATGACGAATCCAAGGGTGCATTTACGTGCCGGTCATCAACACTCGCAGTTTTGGCCGATTCTGGCCTGTTTCATGGGCTATTAATCACCGTTTTGGGTCCCCGGAGTGATTTCCACCATTGAGGAACCCAGGGTGCATTTACGTGCCGGTCATCAACACTCGCAGTTTTGGCCGATTCTAGCCTGTTTCATGGGCTATTAATCACCGTTTTGGATCCTCGGAGTGATTTCCACCATTGACGAACCCAAGGGTGCATTTACGTGCCGGTCATCAACACTCGCAGTTTTGGCCGATTCTGGCCTGTTTCATGGGCTATTAATCACCGTTTTGGGTCCCTGGAGTGATTTCCACCATTGACGAACCCAAGGGTGCATTTACGTGCCGGTCATCAACACTCGCAGTTTTGGCCGATTCCGGCCTGTATCATTGGCTATTAATCACCGTTTTGGGTCCCTGGAGTGATTTCCACAATTGACGAACCCAAGGGTGCATTTACGTGCCGGTCATCAACACTCGCAGTTTTGGCCGATTCTGGCCTGTTTCATGGGCTATTAATCACCGTTTTGGGTCCCTGGAGTGATTTCCACAATTGACGAACCCCAGGGTGCATTTACGTGCCGGTCATCAACACTCGCAGTTTTGGCCGATTCTAGCCTGTTTCATGGGCTATTAATCACCGTTTTGGATCCTCGGAGTGATTTCCACCATTGACGAACCCAAGGGTGCATTTACGTGCCGGTCATCAACACTCGCAGTTTTGGCCGATTCCGGCCTGTATCATTGGCTATTAATCACCGTTTTGGGTCCCTGGAGTGATTTCCACAATTGACGAACCCAAGGGTGCATTTACGTGCCGGTCATCAACACTCGCAGTTTTGGAAGATTTTGGCCTGTTTCATGGGCTATTAATCACCGTTTTGGGTCCCTGGAGTGATTTCCACAATTGACGAACCCAAGGGTGCATTTACGTGCCGGTCATCAACACTCGCAGTTTTGGCCGATTCTGGCCTGTTTCATGGGCTATTAATCACCGTTTTGGGTCCCTGGAGTGATTTCCACAAATGACGAATCCAAGGGTGCATTTACGTGCCGGTCATCAACACTCGCAGTTTTGGCCGATTCTGGCCTGTTTCATGGGCTATTAATCACCGTTTTGGGTCCCCGGAGTGATTTCCACCATTGACGAACCCTAGGGTGCATTTACGTGCCGGTCATCAACACTCGCAGTTTTGGCCGATTCTGGCCTGTATCATTGGCTATTAATCACCGTTTTGGGTCCCTGGAGTGATTTCCACAATTGACGAACCCAAGGGTGCATTTACGTGCCGGTCATCAACACTCGCAGTTTTGGCCGATTCCGGCCTGTATCATTGGCTATTAATCACCGTTTTGGGTCCCTGGAGTGATTTCCACAATTGACGAACCCAAGGGTGCATTTACGTGCCGGTCATCAACACTCGCAGTTTTGGCCGATTCTGGCCTGTTTCATGGGCTATTAATCACCGTTTTGGGTCCCCGGAGTGATTTCCACCATTGAGGAACCCAGGGTGCATTTACGTGCCGGTCATCAACACTCGCAGTTTTGGCCGATTCTAGCCTGTTTCATGGGCTATTAATCACCGTTTTGGATCCTCGGAGTGATTTCCACCATTGACGAACCCAAGGGTGCATTTACGTGCCGGTCATCAACACTCGCAGTTTTGGCCGATTCTGGCCTGTTTCATGGGCTATTAATCACCGTTTTGGGTCCCTGGAGTGATTTCCACCATTGACGAACCCAAGGGTGCATTTACGTGCCGGTCATCAACACTCGCAGTTTTGGCCGATTCCGGCCTGTATCATTGGCTATTAATCACCGTTTTGGGTCCCTGGAGTGATTTCCACAATTGACGAACCCAAGGGTGCATTTACGTGCCGGTCATCAACACTCGCAGTTTTGGCCGATTCTGGCCTGTTTCATGGGCTATTAATCACCGTTTTGGGTCCCTGGAGTGATTTCCACAATTGACGAACCCCAGGGTGCATTTACGTGCCGGTCATCAACACTCGCAGTTTTGGCCGATTCTAGCCTGTTTCATGGGCTATTAATCACCGTTTTGGATCCTCGGAGTGATTTCCACCATTGACGAACCCAAGGGTGCATTTACGTGCCGGTCATCAACACTCGCAGTTTTGGCCGATTCCGGCCTGTATCATTGGCTATTAATCACCGTTTTGGGTCCCTGGAGTGATTTCCACAATTGACGAACCCAAGGGTGCATTTACGTGCCGGTCATCAACACTCGCAGTTTTGGAAGATTTTGGCCTGTTTCATGGGCTATTAATCACCGTTTTGGGTCCCTGGAGTGATTTCCACAATTGACGAACCCAAGGGTGCATTTACGTGCCGGTCATCAACACTCGCAGTTTTGGCCGATTCTGGCCTGTTTCATGGGCTATTAATCACCGTTTTGGGTCCCTGGAGTGATTTCCACAAATGACGAATCCAAGGGTGCATTTACGTGCCGGTCATCAACACTCGCAGTTTTGGCCGATTCTGGCCTGTTTCATGGGCTATTAATCACCGTTTTGGGTCCCCGGAGTGATTTCCACCATTGACGAACCCTAGGGTGCATTTACGTGCCGGTCATCAACACTCGCAGTTTTGGCCGATTCTGGCCTGTATCATTGGCTATTAATCACCGTTTTGGGTCCCTGGAGTGATTTCCACAATTGACGAACCCAAGGGTGCATTTACGTGCCGGTCATCAACACTCGCAGTTTTGGCCGATTCCGGCCTGTATCATTGGCTATTAATCACCGTTTTGGGTCCCTGGAGTGATTTCCACAATTGACGAACCCAAGGGTGCATTTACGTGCCGGTCATCAACACTCGCAGTTTTGGCCGATTCTGGCCTGTTTCATGGGCTATTAATCACCGTTTTGGGTCCCCGGAGTGATTTCCACCATTGAGGAACCCAGGGTGCATTTACGTGCCGGTCATCAACACTCGCAGTTTTGGCCGATTCTAGCCTGTTTCATGGGCTATTAATCACCGTTTTGGATCCTCGGAGTGATTTCCACCATTGACGAACCCAAGGGTGCATTTACGTGCCGGTCATCAACACTCGCAGTTTTGGCCGATTCTGGCCTGTTTCATGGGCTATTAATCACCGTTTTGGGTCCCTGGAGTGATTTCCACCATTGACGAACCCAAGGGTGCATTTACGTGCCGGTCATCAACACTCGCAGTTTTGGCCGATTCCGGCCTGTATCATTGGCTATTAATCACCGTTTTGGGTCCCTGGAGTGATTTCCACAATTGACGAACCCAAGGGTGCATTTACGTGCCGGTCATCAACACTCGCAGTTTTGGCCGATTCTGGCCTGTTTCATGGGCTATTAATCACCGTTTTGGGTCCCTGGAGTGATTTCCACAATTGACGAACCCCAGGGTGCATTTACGTGCCGGTCATCAACACTCGCAGTTTTGGCCGATTCCGGCCTGTATCATTGGCTATTAATCACCGTTTTGGGTCCCTGGAGTGATTTCCACAATTGACGAACCCAAGGGTGCATTTACGTGTCGGTCATCAACACTCGCAGTTTTGGCCGATTCTGGCCTGTTTCATGGGCTATTAATCACCGTTTTGGGTCCCTGGAGTGATTTCCACAAATAACGAACCCAAGGGTGCATTTACGTGCCGGTCATCAACACTCGCAGTTTTGGCCGATTCCGGCCTGTATCATTGGCTATTAATCACCGTTTTGGGTCCCTGGAGTGATTTCCACAATTGACGAACCCTAGGGTGCATTTACGTGCCGGTCATCAACACTCGCAGTTTTGGCCGATTCTGGCCTGTATCATTGGCTATTAATCACCGTTTTGGGTCCCCGGAGTGATTTCCACCATTGACGAACCCAAGGGTGCATTTACGTGCCGGTCATCAACACTCGCAGTTTTGGAAGATTTTGGCCTGTTTCATGGGCTATTAATCACCGTTTTGGGTCCCTGGAGTGATTTCCACAATTGACGAACCCAAGGGTGCATTTACGTGCCGGTCATCAACACTCGCAGTTTTGGCCGATTCTGGCCTGTTTCATGGGCTATTAATCACCGTTTTGGGTCCCCGGAGTGATTTCCACCATTGACGAACCCTAGGGTGCATTTACGTGCCGGTCATCAACACTCGCAGTTTTGGCCGATTCCGGCCTGTATCATTGGCTATTAATCACCGTTTTGGGTCCCTGGAGTGATTTCCACAATTGACGAACCCAAGGGTGCATTTACGTGCCGGTCATCAACACTCGCAGTTTTGGCCGATTCTGGCCTGTTTCATGGGCTATTAATCACCGTTTTGGGTCCCCGGAGTGATTTCCACCATTGAGGAACCCAGGGTGCATTTACGTGCCGGTCATCAACACTCGCAGTTTTGGCAGATTTTGGCCTGTTTTGATGGGCTATTAATCACCGTTTTGGGTCCCCGGAGTGATTTCCACCATTGACGAACCCTAGGGTGCATTTACGTGCCGGTCATCAACACTCGCAGTTTTGGCCGATTCTGGCCTGTATCATTGGCTATTAATCACCGTTTTGGGTCCCTGGAGTGATTTCCACAATTGACGAACCCAAGGGTGCATTTACGTGCCGGTCATCAACACTCGCAGTTTTGGCCGATTCCGGCCTGTATCATTGGCTATTAATCACCGTTTTGGGTCCCTGGAGTGATTTCCACAATTGACGAACCCAAGGGTGCATTTACGTGCCGGTCATCAACACTCGCAGTTTTGGCCGATTCTGGCCTGTTTCATGGGCTATTAATCACCGTTTTGGGTCCCCGGAGTGATTTCCACCATTGAGGAACCCAGGGTGCATTTACGTGCCGGTCATCAACACTCGCAGTTTTGGCCGATTCTAGCCTGTTTCATGGGCTATTAATCACCGTTTTGGATCCTCGGAGTGATTTCCACCATTGACGAACCCAAGGGTGCATTTACGTGCCGGTCATCAACACTCGCAGTTTTGGCCGATTCTGGCCTGTTTCATGGGCTATTAATCACCGTTTTGGGTCCCTGGAGTGATTTCCACCATTGACGAACCCAAGGGTGCATTTACGTGCCGGTCATCAACACTCGCAGTTTTGGCCGATTCCGGCCTGTATCATTGGCTATTAATCACCGTTTTGGGTCCCTGGAGTGATTTCCACAATTGACGAACCCAAGGGTGCATTTACGTGCCGGTCATCAACACTCGCAGTTTTGGCCGATTCTGGCCTGTTTCATGGGCTATTAATCACCGTTTTGGGTCCCTGGAGTGATTTCCACAATTGACGAACCCCAGGGTGCATTTACGTGCCGGTCATCAACACTCGCAGTTTTGGCCGATTCCGGCCTGTATCATGGGCTATTAATCACCGTTTTGGGTCCCTGGAGTGATTTCCACCATTGACGAACCCAAGGGTGCATTTACGTGCCGGTCATCAACACTCGCAGTTTTGGCCGATTCTGGCCTGTTTCATGGGCTATTAATCACCGTTTTGGGTCCCTGGAGTGATTTCCACAATTGACGAACCCAAGGGTGCATTTACGTGCCGGTCATCAACACTCGCAGTTTTGGCCGATTCCGGCCTGTATCATTGGCTATTAATCACCGTTTTGGGTCCCTGGAGTGATTTCCACAATTGACGAACCCAAGGGTGCATTTACGTGCCGGTCATCAACACTCGCAGTTTTGGCCGATTCTGGCCTGTTTCATGGGCTATTAATCACCGTTTTGGGTCCCCGGAGTGATTTCCACCATTGAGGAACCCAGGGTGCATTTACGTGCCGGTCATCAACACTCGCAGTTTTGGCCGATTCTAGCCTGTTTCATGGGCTATTAATCACCGTTTTGGATCCTCGGAGTGATTTCCACCATTGACGAACCCAAGGGTGCATTTACGTGCCGGTCATCAACACTCGCAGTTTTGGCCGATTCTGGCCTGTTTCATGGGCTATTAATCACCGTTTTGGGTCCCTGGAGTGATTTCCACCATTGACGAACCCAAGGGTGCATTTACGTGCCGGTCATCAACACTCGCAGTTTTGGCCGATTCCGGCCTGTATCATTGGCTATTAATCACCGTTTTGGGTCCCTGGAGTGATTTCCACAATTGACGAACCCAAGGGTGCATTTACGTGCCGGTCATCAACACTCGCAGTTTTGGCCGATTCTGGCCTGTTTCATGGGCTATTAATCACCGTTTTGGGTCCCTGGAGTGATTTCCACAATTGACGAACCCCAGGGTGCATTTACGTGCCGGTCATCAACACTCGCAGTTTTGGCCGATTCCGGCCTGTATCATTGGCTATTAATCACCGTTTTGGGTCCCTGGAGTGATTTCCACAATTGACGAACCCAAGGGTGCATTTACGTGTCGGTCATCAACACTCGCAGTTTTGGCCGATTCTGGCCTGTTTCATGGGCTATTAATCACCGTTTTGGGTCCCTGGAGTGATTTCCACAAATAACGAACCCAAGGGTGCATTTACGTGCCGGTCATCAACACTCGCAGTTTTGGCCGATTCCGGCCTGTATCATTGGCTATTAATCACCGTTTTGGGTCCCTGGAGTGATTTCCACAATTGACGAACCCTAGGGTGCATTTACGTGCCGGTCATCAACACTCGCAGTTTTGGCCGATTCTGGCCTGTATCATTGGCTATTAATCACCGTTTTGGGTCCCCGGAGTGATTTCCACCATTGACGAACCCAAGGGTGCATTTACGTGCCGGTCATCAACACTCGCAGTTTTGGAAGATTTTGGCCTGTTTCATGGGCTATTAATCACCGTTTTGGGTCCCTGGAGTGATTTCCACAATTGACGAACCCAAGGGTGCATTTACGTGCCGGTCATCAACACTCGCAGTTTTGGCCGATTCTGGCCTGTTTCATGGGCTATTAATCACCGTTTTGGGTCCCCGGAGTGATTTCCACCATTGACGAACCCTAGGGTGCATTTACGTGCCGGTCATCAACACTCGCAGTTTTGGCCGATTCCGGCCTGTATCATTGGCTATTAATCACCGTTTTGGGTCCCTGGAGTGATTTCCACAATTGACGAACCCAAGGGTGCATTTACGTGCCGGTCATCAACACTCGCAGTTTTGGCCGATTCTGGCCTGTTTCATGGGCTATTAATCACCGTTTTGGGTCCCCGGAGTGATTTCCACCATTGAGGAACCCAGGGTGCATTTACGTGCCGGTCATCAACACTCGCAGTTTTGGCAGATTTTGGCCTGTTTTGATGGGCTATTAATCACCGTTTTGGGTCCCCGGAGTGATTTCCACCATTGACGAACCCTAGGGTGCATTTACGTGCCGGTCATCAACACTCGCAGTTTTGGCCGATTCTGGCCTGTATCATTGGCTATTAATCACCGTTTTGGGTCCCTGGAGTGATTTCCACAATTGACGAACCCAAGGGTGCATTTACGTGCCGGTCATCAACACTCGCAGTTTTGGCCGATTCCGGCCTGTATCATTGGCTATTAATCACCGTTTTGGGTCCCTGGAGTGATTTCCACAATTGACGAACCCAAGGGTGCATTTACGTGCCGGTCATCAACACTCGCAGTTTTGGCCGATTCTGGCCTGTTTCATGGGCTATTAATCACCGTTTTGGGTCCCCGGAGTGATTTCCACCATTGAGGAACCCAGGGTGCATTTACGTGCCGGTCATCAACACTCGCAGTTTTGGCCGATTCTAGCCTGTTTCATGGGCTATTAATCACCGTTTTGGATCCTCGGAGTGATTTCCACCATTGACGAACCCAAGGGTGCATTTACGTGCCGGTCATCAACACTCGCAGTTTTGGCCGATTCTGGCCTGTTTCATGGGCTATTAATCACCGTTTTGGGTCCCTGGAGTGATTTCCACCATTGACGAACCCAAGGGTGCATTTACGTGCCGGTCATCAACACTCGCAGTTTTGGCCGATTCCGGCCTGTATCATTGGCTATTAATCACCGTTTTGGGTCCCTGGAGTGATTTCCACAATTGACGAACCCAAGGGTGCATTTACGTGCCGGTCATCAACACTCGCAGTTTTGGCCGATTCTGGCCTGTTTCATGGGCTATTAATCACCGTTTTGGGTCCCTGGAGTGATTTCCACAATTGACGAACCCCAGGGTGCATTTACGTGCCGGTCATCAACACTCGCAGTTTTGGCCGATTCCGGCCTGTATCATTGGCTATTAATCACCGTTTTGGGTCCCTGGAGTGATTTCCACAATTGACGAACCCAAGGGTGCATTTACGTGTCGGTCATCAACACTCGCAGTTTTGGCCGATTCTGGCCTGTTTCATGGGCTATTAATCACCGTTTTGGGTCCCTGGAGTGATTTCCACAAATAACGAACCCAAGGGTGCATTTACGTGCCGGTCATCAACACTCGCAGTTTTGGCCGATTCCGGCCTGTATCATTGGCTATTAATCACCGTTTTGGGTCCCTGGAGTGATTTCCACAATTGACGAACCCTAGGGTGCATTTACGTGCCGGTCATCAACACTCGCAGTTTTGGCCGATTCTGGCCTGTATCATTGGCTATTAATCACCGTTTTGGGTCCCCGGAGTGATTTCCACCATTGACGAACCCAAGGGTGCATTTACGTGCCGGTCATCAACACTCGCAGTTTTGGAAGATTTTGGCCTGTTTCATGGGCTATTAATCACCGTTTTGGGTCCCTGGAGTGATTTCCACAATTGACGAACCCAAGGGTGCATTTACGTGCCGGTCATCAACACTCGCAGTTTTGGCCGATTCTGGCCTGTTTCATGGGCTATTAATCACCGTTTTGGGTCCCCGGAGTGATTTCCACCATTGACGAACCCTAGGGTGCATTTACGTGCCGGTCATCAACACTCGCAGTTTTGGCCGATTCCGGCCTGTATCATTGGCTATTAATCACCGTTTTGGGTCCCTGGAGTGATTTCCACAATTGACGAACCCAAGGGTGCATTTACGTGCCGGTCATCAACACTCGCAGTTTTGGCCGATTCTGGCCTGTTTCATGGGCTATTAATCACCGTTTTGGGTCCCCGGAGTGATTTCCACCATTGAGGAACCCAGGGTGCATTTACGTGCCGGTCATCAACACTCGCAGTTTTGGCAGATTTTGGCCTGTTTTGATGGGCTATTAATCACCGTTTTGGGTCCCCGGAGTGATTTCCACCATTGACGAACCCTAGGGTGCATTTACGTGCCGGTCATCAACACTCGCAGTTTTGGCCGATTCTGGCCTGTATCATTGGCTATTAATCACCGTTTTGGGTCCCTGGAGTGATTTCCACAATTGACGAACCCAAGGGTGCATTTACGTGCCGGTCATCAACACTCGCAGTTTTGGCCGATTCCGGCCTGTATCATTGGCTATTAATCACCGTTTTGGGTCCCTGGAGTGATTTCCACAATTGACGAACCCAAGGGTGCATTTACGTGCCGGTCATCAACACTCGCAGTTTTGGCCGATTCTGGCCTGTTTCATGGGCTATTAATCACCGTTTTGGGTCCCCGGAGTGATTTCCACCATTGAGGAACCCAGGGTGCATTTACGTGCCGGTCATCAACACTCGCAGTTTTGGCCGATTCTAGCCTGTTTCATGGGCTATTAATCACCGTTTTGGATCCTCGGAGTGATTTCCACCATTGACGAACCCAAGGGTGCATTTACGTGCCGGTCATCAACACTCGCAGTTTTGGCCGATTCTGGCCTGTTTCATGGGCTATTAATCACCGTTTTGGGTCCCTGGAGTGATTTCCACCATTGACGAACCCAAGGGTGCATTTACGTGCCGGTCATCAACACTCGCAGTTTTGGCCGATTCCGGCCTGTATCATTGGCTATTAATCACCGTTTTGGGTCCCTGGAGTGATTTCCACAATTGACGAACCCAAGGGTGCATTTACGTGCCGGTCATCAACACTCGCAGTTTTGGCCGATTCTGGCCTGTTTCATGGGCTATTAATCACCGTTTTGGGTCCCTGGAGTGATTTCCACAATTGACGAACCCCAGGGTGCATTTACGTGCCGGTCATCAACACTCGCAGTTTTGGCCGATTCCGGCCTGTATCATTGGCTATTAATCACCGTTTTGGGTCCCTGGAGTGATTTCCACAATTGACGAACCCAAGGGTGCATTTACGTGTCGGTCATCAACACTCGCAGTTTTGGCCGATTCTGGCCTGTTTCATGGGCTATTAATCACCGTTTTGGGTCCCTGGAGTGATTTCCACAAATAACGAACCCAAGGGTGCATTTACGTGCCGGTCATCAACACTCGCAGTTTTGGCCGATTCCGGCCTGTATCATTGGCTATTAATCACCGTTTTGGGTCCCTGGAGTGATTTCCACAATTGACGAACCCTAGGGTGCATTTACGTGCCGGTCATCAACACTCGCAGTTTTGGCCGATTCTGGCCTGTATCATTGGCTATTAATCACCGTTTTGGGTCCCCGGAGTGATTTCCACCATTGACGAACCCAAGGGTGCATTTACGTGCCGGTCATCAACACTCGCAGTTTTGGAAGATTTTGGCCTGTTTCATGGGCTATTAATCACCGTTTTGGGTCCCTGGAGTGATTTCCACAATTGACGAACCCAAGGGTGCATTTACGTGCCGGTCATCAACACTCGCAGTTTTGGCCGATTCTGGCCTGTTTCATGGGCTATTAATCACCGTTTTGGGTCCCCGGAGTGATTTCCACCATTGACGAACCCTAGGGTGCATTTACGTGCCGGTCATCAACACTCGCAGTTTTGGCCGATTCCGGCCTGTATCATTGGCTATTAATCACCGTTTTGGGTCCCTGGAGTGATTTCCACAATTGACGAACCCAAGGGTGCATTTACGTGCCGGTCATCAACACTCGCAGTTTTGGCCGATTCTGGCCTGTTTCATGGGCTATTAATCACCGTTTTGGGTCCCCGGAGTGATTTCCACCATTGAGGAACCCAGGGTGCATTTACGTGCCGGTCATCAACACTCGCAGTTTTGGCAGATTTTGGCCTGTTTTGATGGGCTATTAATCACCGTTTTGGGTCCCTGGAGTGATTTCCACAATTGACGAACCCCAGGGTGCAATTACGTGTCGGTCATCAACACTCGCAGTTTTGGCCGATTCTAGCCTGTTTCATGGGCTATTAATCACCGTTTTGGATCCTCGGAGTGATTTGCACCATTGACGAACCCAAGGGTGCATTTACGTGCCGGTCATCAACACTCGCAGTTTTGGCCGATTCCGGCCTGTATCATTGGCTATTAATCACCGTTTTGGGTCCCTGGAGTGATTTCCACAATTGACGAACCCAAGGGTGCATTTACGTGCCGGTCATCAACACTCGCAGTTTTGGAAGATTTTGGCCTGTTTCATGGGCTATTAATCACCGTTTTGGGTCCCTGGAGTGATTTCCACAATTGACGAACCCAAGGGTGCATTTACGTGCCGGTCATCAACACTCGCAGTTTTGGCCGATTCTGGCCTGTTTCATGGGCTATTAATCACCGTTTTGGGTCCCTGGAGTGATTTCCACAAATGACGAATCCAAGGGTGCATTTACGTGCCGGTCATCAACACTCGCAGTTTTGGCCGATTCTGGCCTGTTTCATGGGCTATTAATCACCGTTTTGGGTCCCCGGAGTGATTTCCACCATTGACGAACCCTAGGGTGCATTTACGTGCCGGTCATCAACACTCGCAGTTTTGGCCGATTCTGGCCTGTATCATTGGCTATTAATCACCGTTTTGGGTCCCTGGAGTGATTTCCACAATTGACGAACCCAAGGGTGCATTTACGTGCCGGTCATCAACACTCGCAGTTTTGGCCGATTCCGGCCTGTATCATTGGCTATTAATCACCGTTTTGGGTCCCTGGAGTGATTTCCACAATTGACGAACCCAAGGGTGCATTTACGTGCCGGTCATCAACACTCGCAGTTTTGGCCGATTCTGGCCTGTTTCATGGGCTATTAATCACCGTTTTGGGTCCCCGGAGTGATTTCCACCATTGAGGAACCCAGGGTGCATTTACGTGCCGGTCATCAACACTCGCAGTTTTGGCCGATTCTAGCCTGTTTCATGGGCTATTAATCACCGTTTTGGATCCTCGGAGTGATTTCCACCATTGACGAACCCAAGGGTGCATTTACGTGCCGGTCATCAACACTCGCAGTTTTGGCCGATTCTGGCCTGTTTCATGGGCTATTAATCACCGTTTTGGGTCCCTGGAGTGATTTCCACCATTGACGAACCCAAGGGTGCATTTACGTGCCGGTCATCAACACTCGCAGTTTTGGCCGATTCCGGCCTGTATCATTGGCTATTAATCACCGTTTTGGGTCCCTGGAGTGATTTCCACAATTGACGAACCCAAGGGTGCATTTACGTGCCGGTCATCAACACTCGCAGTTTTGGCCGATTCTGGCCTGTTTCATGGGCTATTAATCACCGTTTTGGGTCCCTGGAGTGATTTCCACAATTGACGAACCCCAGGGTGCATTTACGTGCCGGTCATCAACACTCGCAGTTTTGGCCGATTCCGGCCTGTATCATTGGCTATTAATCACCGTTTTGGGTCCCTGGAGTGATTTCCACAATTGACGAACCCAAGGGTGCATTTACGTGTCGGTCATCAACACTCGCAGTTTTGGCCGATTCTGGCCTGTTTCATGGGCTATTAATCACCGTTTTGGGTCCCTGGAGTGATTTCCACAAATAACGAACCCAAGGGTGCATTTACGTGCCGGTCATCAACACTCGCAGTTTTGGCCGATTCCGGCCTGTATCATTGGCTATTAATCACCGTTTTGGGTCCCTGGAGTGATTTCCACAATTGACGAACCCTAGGGTGCATTTACGTGCCGGTCATCAACACTCGCAGTTTTGGCCGATTCTGGCCTGTATCATTGGCTATTAATCACCGTTTTGGGTCCCCGGAGTGATTTCCACCATTGACGAACCCAAGGGTGCATTTACGTGCCGGTCATCAACACTCGCAGTTTTGGAAGATTTTGGCCTGTTTCATGGGCTATTAATCACCGTTTTGGGTCCCTGGAGTGATTTCCACAATTGACGAACCCAAGGGTGCATTTACGTGCCGGTCATCAACACTCGCAGTTTTGGCCGATTCTGGCCTGTTTCATGGGCTATTAATCACCGTTTTGGGTCCCCGGAGTGATTTCCACCATTGACGAACCCTAGGGTGCATTTACGTGCCGGTCATCAACACTCGCAGTTTTGGCCGATTCCGGCCTGTATCATTGGCTATTAATCACCGTTTTGGGTCCCTGGAGTGATTTCCACAATTGACGAACCCAAGGGTGCATTTACGTGCCGGTCATCAACACTCGCAGTTTTGGCCGATTCTGGCCTGTTTCATGGGCTATTAATCACCGTTTTGGGTCCCCGGAGTGATTTCCACCATTGAGGAACCCAGGGTGCATTTACGTGCCGGTCATCAACACTCGCAGTTTTGGCAGATTTTGGCCTGTTTTGATGGGCTATTAATCACCGTTTTGGGTCCCTGGAGTGATTTCCACAATTGACGAACCCCAGGGTGCAATTACGTGTCGGTCATCAACACTCGCAGTTTTGGCCGATTCTAGCCTGTTTCATGGGCTATTAATCACCGTTTTGGATCCTCGGAGTGATTTCCACCATTGACGAACCCAAGGGTGCATTTACGTGCCGGTCATCAACACTCGCAGTTTTGGCCGATTCTGGCCTGTATCATTGGCTATTAATCACCGTTTTGGGTCCCTGGAGTGATTTCCACAATTGACGAACCCAAGGGTGCATTTACGTGCCGGTCATCAACACTCGCAGTTTTGGCCGATTCCGGCCTGTATCATTGGCTATTAATCACCGTTTTGGGTCCCTGGAGTGATTTCCACAATTGACGAACCCAAGGGTGCATTTACGTGCCGGTCATCAACACTCGCAGTTTTGGCCGATTCTGGCCTGTTTCATGGGCTATTAATCACCGTTTTGGGTCCCCGGAGTGATTTCCACCATTGAGGAACCCAGGGTGCATTTACGTGCCGGTCATCAACACTCGCAGTTTTGGCCGATTCTAGCCTGTTTCATGGGCTATTAATCACCGTTTTGGATCCTCGGAGTGATTTCCACCATTGACGAACCCAAGGGTGCATTTACGTGCCGGTCATCAACACTCGCAGTTTTGGCCGATTCTGGCCTGTTTCATGGGCTATTAATCACCGTTTTGGGTCCCTGGAGTGATTTCCACCATTGACGAACCCAAGGGTGCATTTACGTGCCGGTCATCAACACTCGCAGTTTTGGCCGATTCCGGCCTGTATCATTGGCTATTAATCACCGTTTTGGGTCCCTGGAGTGATTTCCACAATTGACGAACCCAAGGGTGCATTTACGTGCCGGTCATCAACACTCGCAGTTTTGGCCGATTCTGGCCTGTTTCATGGGCTATTAATCACCGTTTTGGGTCCCTGGAGTGATTTCCACAATTGACGAACCCCAGGGTGCATTTACGTGCCGGTCATCAACACTCGCAGTTTTGGCCGATTCCGGCCTGTATCATTGGCTATTAATCACCGTTTTGGGTCCCTGGAGTGATTTCCACAATTGACGAACCCAAGGGTGCATTTACGTGTCGGTCATCAACACTCGCAGTTTTGGCCGATTCTGGCCTGTTTCATGGGCTATTAATCACCGTTTTGGGTCCCTGGAGTGATTTCCACAAATAACGAACCCAAGGGTGCATTTACGTGCCGGTCATCAACACTCGCAGTTTTGGCCGATTCCGGCCTGTATCATTGGCTATTAATCACCGTTTTGGGTCCCTGGAGTGATTTCCACAATTGACGAACCCTAGGGTGCATTTACGTGCCGGTCATCAACACTCGCAGTTTTGGCCGATTCTGGCCTGTATCATTGGCTATTAATCACCGTTTTGGGTCCCCGGAGTGATTTCCACCATTGACGAACCCAAGGGTGCATTTACGTGCCGGTCATCAACACTCGCAGTTTTGGAAGATTTTGGCCTGTTTCATGGGCTATTAATCACCGTTTTGGGTCCCTGGAGTGATTTCCACAATTGACGAACCCAAGGGTGCATTTACGTGCCGGTCATCAACACTCGCAGTTTTGGCCGATTCTGGCCTGTTTCATGGGCTATTAATCACCGTTTTGGGTCCCCGGAGTGATTTCCACCATTGACGAACCCTAGGGTGCATTTACGTGCCGGTCATCAACACTCGCAGTTTTGGCCGATTCCGGCCTGTATCATTGGCTATTAATCACCGTTTTGGGTCCCTGGAGTGATTTCCACAATTGACGAACCCAAGGGTGCATTTACGTGCCGGTCATCAACACTCGCAGTTTTGGCCGATTCTGGCCTGTTTCATGGGCTATTAATCACCGTTTTGGGTCCCCGGAGTGATTTCCACCATTGAGGAACCCAGGGTGCATTTACGTGCCGGTCATCAACACTCGCAGTTTTGGCAGATTTTGGCCTGTTTTGATGGGCTATTAATCACCGTTTTGGGTCCCTGGAGTGATTTCCACAATTGACGAACCCCAGGGTGCAATTACGTGTCGGTCATCAACACTCGCAGTTTTGGCCGATTCTAGCCTGTTTCATGGGCTATTAATCACCGTTTTGGATCCTCGGAGTGATTTCCACCATTGACGAACCCAAGGGTGCATTTACGTGCCGGTCATCAACACTCGCAGTTTTGGCCGATTCCGGCCTGTATCATTGGCTATTAATCACCGTTTTGGGTCCCTGGAGTGATTTCCACAATTGACGAACCCAAGGGTGCATTTACGTGCCGGTCATCAACACTCGCAGTTTTGGAAGATTTTGGCCTGTTTCATGGGCTATTAATCACCGTTTTGGGTCCCTGGAGTGATTTCCACAATTGACGAACCCAAGGGTGCATTTACGTGCCGGTCATCAACACTCGCAGTTTTGGCCGATTCTGGCCTGTTTCATGGGCTATTAATCACCGTTTTGGGTCCCCGGAGTGATTTCCACCATTGACGAACCCTAGGGTGCATTTACGTGCCGGTCATCAACACTCGCAGTTTTGGCCGATTCCGGCCTGTATCATTGGCTATTAATCACCGTTTTGGGTCCCTGGAGTGATTTCCACAATTGACGAACCCAAGGGTGCATTTACGTGCCGGTCATCAACACTCGCAGTTTTGGCCCATTCTGGCCTGTTTCGTGGGCTATTAATCACCGTTTTGGGTCCCCGGAGTGATTTCCAAAATTGACGAACCCCAGGGTGCATTTACGTCCCGGTCATCAACACTCGCAGTTTTGGCCGATTCCGGCCTGTATCATTGGCTATTAATCACCGTTTTGGGTCCCTGGAGTGATTTCCACAATTGACGAACCCAAGGGTGCATTTACGTGCCGGTCATCAACACTCGCAGTTTTGGCCGATTCTGGCCTGTATCATTGGCTATTAATCACCGTTTTGGGTCCCCGGAGTGATTTCCACCATTGACGAACCCAAGGGTGCATTTACGTGCCGGTCATCAACACTCGCAGTTTTGGAAGATTTTGGCCTGTTTCATGGGCTATTAATCACCGTTTTGGGTCCCTGGAGTGATTTCCACAATTGACGAACCCAAGGGTGCATTTACGTGCCGGTCATCAACACTCGCAGTTTTGGCCGATTCTGGCCTGTTTCATGGGCTATTAATCACCGTTTTGGGTCCCCGGAGTGATTTCCACCATTGACGAACCCTAGGGTGCATTTACGTGCCGGTCATCAACACTCGCAGTTTTGGCCGATTCCGGCCTGTATCATTGGCTATTAATCACCGTTTTGGGTCCCTGGAGTGATTTCCACAATTGACGAACCCAAGGGTGCATTTACGTGCCGGTCATCAACACTCGCAGTTTTGGCCGATTCTGGCCTGTTTCATGGGCTATTAATCACCGTTTTGGGTCCCCGGAGTGATTTCCACCATTGAGGAACCCAGGGTGCATTTACGTGCCGGTCATCAACACTCGCAGTTTTGGCAGATTTTGGCCTGTTTTGATGGGCTATTAATCACCGTTTTGGGTCCCTGGAGTGATTTCCACAATTGACGAACCCCAGGGTGCAATTACGTGTCGGTCATCAACACTCGCAGTTTTGGCCGATTCTAGCCTGTTTCATGGGCTATTAATCACCGTTTTGGATCCTCGGAGTGATTTCCACCATTGACGAACCCAAGGGTGCATTTACGTGCCGGTCATCAACACTCGCAGTTTTGGCCGATTCCGGCCTGTATCATTGGCTATTAATCACCGTTTTGGGTCCCTGGAGTGATTTCCACAATTGACGAACCCAAGGGTGCATTTACGTGCCGGTCATCAACACTCGCAGTTTTGGAAGATTTTGGCCTGTTTCATGGGCTATTAATCACCGTTTTGGGTCCCTGGAGTGATTTCCACAATTGACGAACCCAAGGGTGCATTTACGTGCCGGTCATCAACACTCGCAGTTTTGGCCGATTCTGGCCTGTTTCATGGGCTATTAATCACCGTTTTGGGTCCCCGGAGTGATTTCCACCATTGACGAACCCTAGGGTGCATTTACGTGCCGGTCATCAACACTCGCAGTTTTGGCCGATTCCGGCCTGTATCATTGGCTATTAATCACCGTTTTGGGTCCCTGGAGTGATTTCCACAATTGACGAACCCAAGGGTGCATTTACGTGCCGGTCATCAACACTCGCAGTTTTGGCCCATTCTGGCCTGTTTCGTGGGCTATTAATCACCGTTTTGGGTCCCCGGAGTGATTTCCAAAATTGACGAACCCCAGGGTGCATTTACGTCCCGGTCATCAACACTCGCAGTTTTGGCCGATTCCGGCCTGTATCATTGGCTATTAATCACCGTTTTGGGTCCCTGGAGTGATTTCCACAATTGACGAACCCAAGGGTGCATTTACGTGCCGGTCATCAACACTCGCAGTTTTGGCCGATTCTGGCCTGTTTCATGGGCTATTAATCACCGTTTTGGGTCCCTGGAGTGATTTCCACAATTGACGAACCCAAGGGTGCATTTACGTGCCGGTCATCAACACTCGCAGTTTTGGCCGATTCCGGCCTGTATCATTGGCTATTAATCACCGTTTTGGGTCCCTGGAGTGATTTCCACAATTGACGAACCCAAGGGTGCATTTACGTGCCGGTCATCAACACTCGCAGTTTTGGCCGATTCTGGCCTGTTTCATGGGCTATTAATCACCGTTTTGGGTCCCCGGAGTGATTTCCACCATTGAGGAACCCAGGGTGCATTTACGTGCCGGTCATCAACACTCGCAGTTTTGGCCGATTCTAGCCTGTTTCATGGGCTATTAATCACCGTTTTGGATCCTCGGAGTGATTTCCACCATTGACGAACCCAAGGGTGCATTTACATGCCGGTCATCAACACTCGCAGTTTTGGCCGATTCTGGCCTGTTTCATGGGCTATTAATCACCGTTTTGGGTCCCCGGAGTGATTTCCACCATTGAGGAACCTAGGGTGCATTTACGTGCCGGTCATCAACACTCGCAGTTTTGGAAGATTTTGGCCTGTTTCATGGGCTATTAATCACCGTTTTGGGTCCCTGGAGTGATTTCCACAATTGACGAACCCAAGGGTGCATTTACGTGCCGGTCATCAACACTCGCAGTTTTGGCCGATTCTGGCCTGTTTCATGGGCTATTAATCACCGTTTTGGGTCCCCGGAGTGATTTCCACCATTGACGAACCCTAGGGTGCATTTACGTGCCGGTCATCAACACTCGCAGTTTTGGCCGATTCCGGCCTGTATCATTGGCTATTAATCACCGTTTTGGGTCCCTGGAGTGATTTCCACAATTGACGAACCCAAGGGTGCATTTACGTGCCGGTCATCAACACTCGCAGTTTTGGCCCATTCTGGCCTGTTTCGTGGGCTATTAATCACCGTTTTGGGTCCCCGGAGTGATTTCCAAAATTGACGAACCCCAGGGTGCATTTACGTCCCGGTCATCAACACTCGCAGTTTTGGCCGATTCTGGCCTGTTTCATGGGCTATTAATCACCGTTTTGGGTCCCCGGAGTGATTTCCACCATTGACGAACCCTAGGGTGCATTTACGTGCCGGTCATCAACACTCGCAGTTTTGGCCGATTCCGGCCTGTATCATTGGCTATTAATCACCGTTTTGGGTCCCTGGAGTGATTTCCACAATTGACGAACCCAAGGGTGCATTTACGTGCCGGTCATCAACACTCGCAGTTTTGGCCGATTCTGGCCTGTTTCATGGGCTATTAATCACCGTTTTGGGTCCCTGGAGTGATTTCCACAATTGACGAACCCAAGGGTGCATTTACGTGCCGGTCATCAACACTCGCAGTTTTGGCCGATTCCGGCCTGTATCATTGGCTATTAATCACCGTTTTGGGTCCCTGGAGTGATTTCCACAATTGACGAACCCAAGGGTGCATTTACGTGCCGGTCATCAACACTCGCAGTTTTGGCCGATTCTGGCCTGTTTCATGGGCTATTAATCACCGTTTTGGGTCCCCGGAGTGATTTCCACCATTGAGGAACCCAGGGTGCATTTACGTGCCGGTCATCAACACTCGCAGTTTTGGCAGATTTTGGCCTGTTTTGATGGGCTATTAATCACCGATTTGGGTCCCTGGAGTGATTTCCACAATTGACGAACCCCAGGGTGCAATTACGTGTCGGTCATCAACACTCGCAGTTTTGGCCGATTCTAGCCTGTTTCATGGGCTATTAATCACCGTTTTGGATCCTCGGAGTGATTTCCACCATTGACGAACCCAAGGGTGCATTTACGTGCCGGTCATCAACACTCGCAGTTTTGGCCGATTCTGGCCTGTTTCATGGGCTATTAATCACCGTTTTGGGTCCCTGGAGTGATTTCCACCATTGACGAACCCAAGGGTGCATTTACGTGCCGGTCATCAACACTCGCAGTTTTGGCCGATTCCGGCCTGTATCATTGGCTATTAATCACCGTTTTGGGTCCCTGGAGTGATTTCCACAATTGACGAACCCAAGGGTGCATTTACGTGCCGGTCATCAACACTCGCAGTTTTGGCCGATTCTGGCCTGTTTCATGGGCTATTAATCACCGTTTTGGGTCCCTGGAGTGATTTCCACAATTGACGAACCCAAGGGTGCATTTACGTGCCTGTCATCAACACTCGCAGTTTTGGCCGATTCTGGCCTGTTTCATGGGCTATTAATCACCGTTTTGGGTCCCTGGAGTGATTTCCACAATTGACGAACCCAAGGGTGCATTTACGTTCCGGTCATCAACACTCGCAGTTTTGGCCGATTCCGGCCTGTATCATTGGCTATTAATCACCGTTTTGGGTCCCTGGAGTGATTTCCACAATTGACGAACCCAAGGGTGCATTTACGTGCCGGTCATCAACACTCGCAGTTTTGGCCGATTCAAGCCTGTTTCATGGGCTATTAATCACCGTTTTGGGTCCCCGGAGTGATTTCCACCATTGAGGAACCCAAGGTGCATTTACGTGCCGGTCATCAACACTCGCAGTTTTGGAAGATTTTGGCCTGTTTCATGGGCTATTAATCACCGTTTTGGGTCCCTGGAGTGATTTCCACAATTGACGAACCCCAGGGTGCAATTACGTGTCGGTCATCAACACTCGCAGTTTTGGCCGATTCCGGCCTGTATCATTGGCTATTAATCACCGTTTTGGATCCTCGGAGTGATTTCCACCATTGACGAACCCAAGGGTGCATTTACGTGCCTGTCATCAACACTCGCAGTTTTGGCCGATTCTGGCCTGTTTCATGGGCTATTAATCACCGTTTTGGGTCCCTGGAGTGATTTCCACAATTGACGAACCCCAGGGTGCATTTACGTGCCGGTCATCAACACTCGCAGTTTTGGCCGCTTCCGGCTTGTATCATTGGCTATTAATCACCGTTTTGGGTCCCTGGAGTGATTTCCACAATTGACGAACCCAAGGGTGCATTTACGTGCCGGTCATCAACACTCGCAGTTTTGGCCGATTCTGGCCTGTTTCATGGGCTATTAATCACCGTTTTGGGTCCCCGGAGTGATTTCCACCATTGAGGAACCCAGGGTGCATTTACGTGCCGGTCATCAACACTCGCAGTTTTGGAAGATTTTGGCCTGTTTCATGGGCTATTAATCACCGTTTTGGGTCCCTGGAGTGATTTCCACAATTGACGAACCCAAGGGTGCATTTACGTGCCGGTCATCAACACTCGCAGTTTTGGAAGATTTTGGCCTGTTTCATGGGCTATTAATCACCGTTTTGGATCCTCGGAGTGATTTCCACCATTGACGAACCCAAGGGTGCATTTACGTGCCTGTCATCAACACTCGCAGTTTTGGCCGATTCTGGCCTGTTTCATGGGCTATTAATCACCGTTTTGGGTCCCTGGAGTGATTTCCACAATTGAGGAACCCAAGGGTGCATTTACGTTCCGGTCATCCACACTCGCAGTTTTGGTCGATTCTGGCCTGTTTCATGGGCTATTAATCACCGTTTTGGATCCTCGTAGTGATTTCCACCATTGACGAACCCAAGGGTGCATTTACGTGCCTGTCATCAACACTCGCAGTTTTGGCCGATTCTGGCCTGTTTCATGGGCTATTAATCACCGTTTTGGGTCCCCGGAGTGATTTCCACCATTGAGGAACCCAGGGTGCATTTACGTGCCGGTCATCAACACTCGCAGTTTTGGCAGATTTTGGCCTGTTTCATGGGCTATTAATCACCGTTTTGGGTCCCTGGAGTGATTTCCACAATTGACGAACCCCAGGGTGCAATTACGTGTCGGTCATCAAAACTCGCAGTTTTGGCCGATTCTAGCCTGTTTCATGGGCTATTAATCACCGTTTTGGATCCTCGGAGTGATTTCCACCATTGACGAACCCAAGGGTGCATTTACGTGCCTGTCAACAACACTCGCAGTTTTGGGCGATTCAAGCCTGTTTCATGGGCTATTAATCACCGTTTTGGGTCCCTGGAGTGATTTCCACAATTGACGAACCCAAGGGTGCATTTACGTGCCGGTCATCAACACTCGCAGTTTTGGCCGATTCCGGCCTGTTTCATGGGCTATTAATCACCGTTTTGGGTCCCTGGAGTGATTTCCACAATTGACGAACCCCAGGGTGCATTTACGTGCCGGTCATCAACACTCGCAGTTTTGGCCGATTCCGGCTTGTATCATTGGCTATTAATCACCGTGTTGGGTCCCTGGAGTGATTTCCACAATTGACGAACCCAAGGGTGCATTTACGTGCCGGTCATCAACACTCGCAGTTTTGGCCGATTCTGGCCTGTTTCATGGGCTATTAATCACCGTTTTGGGTCCCCGGAGTGATTTCCACCATTGAGGAACCCAGGGTGCATTTACGTGCCGGTCATCAACACTCGCAGTTTTGGAAGATTTTGGCCTGTTTCATGGGCTATTAATCACCGTTTTGGGTCCCTGGAGTGATTTCCACAATTGACGAACCCAAGGGTGCATTTACGTGCCGGTCATCAACACTCGCAGTTTTGGAAGATTTTGGCCTGTTTCATGGGCTATTAATCACCGTTTTGGATCCTCGGAGTGATTTCCACCATTGACGAACCCAAGGGTGCATTTACGTGCCTGTCATCAACACTCGCAGTTTTGGCCGATTCTGGCCTGTTTCATGGGCTATTAATCACCGTTTTGGGTCCCTGGAGTGATTTCCACAATTGAGGAACCCAAGGGTGCATTTACGTTCCGGTCATCCACACTCGCAGTTTTGGTCGATTCTGGCCTGTTTCATGGGCTATTAATCACCGTTTTGGATCCTCGTAGTGATTTCCACCATTGACGAACCCAAGGGTGCATTTACGTGCCTGTCATCAACACTCGCAGTTTTGGCCGATTCTGGCCTGTTTCATGGGCTATTAATCACCGTTTTGGGTCCCCGGAGTGATTTCCACCATTGAGGAACCCAGGGTGCATTTACGTGCCGGTCATCAACACTCGCAGTTTTGGCAGATTTTGGCCTGTTTCATGGGCTATTAATCACCGTTTTGGGTCCCTAGAGTGATTTCCACAATTGACGAACCCCAGGGTGCAATTACGTGTCGGTCATCAACACTCGCAGTTTTGGCCGATTCCGGCCTGTATCATTGGCTATTAATCACCGTTTTGGATCCTCGGAGTGATTTCCACCATTGACGAACCCAAGGGTGCATTTACGTGCCTGTCATCAACACTCGCAGTTTTGGCCGATTCTGGCCTGTTTCATGGGCTATTAATCACCGTTTTGGGTCCCTGGAGTGATTTCCACAATTGACGACCCCCAGGGTGCATTTACGTGCCGGTCATCAACACTCGCAGTTTTGGCAGATTTTGGCCTGTTTCATGGGCTATTAATCACCGTTTTGGATCCTCGTAGTGATTTCCACCATTGACGAACCCAAGGGTGCATTTACGTGCCTGTCATCAACACTCGCAGTTTTGGCCGATTCTGGCCTGTTTCATGGGCTATTAATCACCGTTTTGGATCCCCGGAGTGATTTCCACCATTGAGGAACCCAGGGTGCATTTACGTGCCGGTCATCAACACTCGCAGTTTTGGCAGATTTTGGCCTGTTTCATGGGCTATTAATCACCGTTTTGGGTCCCTGGAGTGATTTCCACAATTGACGAACCCCAGGGTGCAATTACGTGTCGGTCATCAACACTCGCAGTTTTGGCCGATTCTAGCCTGTTTCATGGGCTATTAATCACCGTTTTGGATCCTCGGAGTGATTTCCACCATTGACGAACCCAAGGGTGCATTTACGTGCCTGTCATCAACACTCGCAGTTTTGGCCGATTCAAGCCTGTTTCATGGGCTATTAATCACCGTTTTGGGTCCCTGGAGTGATTTCCACAATTGACGAACCCAAGGGTGCATTTACGTTCCGGTCATCAACACTCGCAGTTTTGGCCGATTCTGGCCTGTTTCATGGGCTATTAATCACCGTTTTGGGTCCCTGGAGTGATTTCCACAATTGACGAACCCCAGGGTGCATTTACGTGCCGGTCATCAACACTCGCAGTTTTGGCCGATTCCGGCCTGTATCATTGGCTATTAATCACCGTTTTGGGTCCCTGGAGTGATTTCCACAATTGACGAACCCAAGGGTGCATTTACGTGCCGGTCATCAACACTCGCAGTTTTGGCCGATTCTGGCCTGTTTCATGGGCTATTAATCACCGTTTTGGGTCCCTGGAGTGATTTCCACAAATGACGAACCCAAGGGTGCATTTACGTGCCGGTCATCAACACTCGCAGTTTTGGCCGATTCCGGCCTGTATCATTGGCTATTAATCACCGTTTTGGGTCCCTGGAGTGATTTCCACAATTGACGAACCCAAGGGTGCATTTACATGCCGGTCATCAACACTCGCAGTTTTGGCCGATTCTGGCCTGTTTCATGGGCTATTAATCACCGTTTTGGGTCCCCGGAGTGATTTCCACCATTGAGGAACCTAGGGTGCATTTACGTGCCGGTCATCAACACTCGCAGTTTTGGAAGATTTTGGCCTGTTTCATGGGCTATTAATCACCGTTTTGGGTCCCTGGAGTGATTTCCACAATTGACGAACCCAAGGGTGCATTTACGTGCCGGTCATCAACACTCGCAGTTTTGGCCGATTCTGGCCTGTTTCATGGGCTATTAATCACCGTTTTGGGTCCCCGGAGTGATTTCCACCATTGACGAACCCTAGGGTGCATTTACGTGCCGGTCATCAACACTCGCAGTTTTGGCCGATTCCGGCCTGTATCATTGGCTATTAATAACCGTTTTGGGTCCCTGGAGTGATTTCCACAATTGACGAACCCAAGGGTGCATTTACGTGCCGGTCATCAACACTCGCAGTTTTGGCCCATTCTGGCCTGTTTCGTGGGCTATTAATCACCGTTTTGGGTCCCCGGAGTGATTTCCAAAATTGACGAACCCCAGGGTGCATTTACGTCCCGGTCATCAACACTCGCAGTTTTGGCCGATTCCGGCCTGTATCATTGGCTATTAATCACCGTTTTGGGTCCCTGGAGTGATTTCCACAATTGACGAACCCAAGGGTGCATTTACGTGCCGGTCATCAACACTCGCAGTTTTGGCCGATTCTGGCCTGTTTCATGGGCTATTAATCACCGTTTTGGGTCCCTGGAGTGATTTCCACAATTGACGAACCCAAGGGTGCATTTACGTGCCGGTCATCAACACTCGCAGTTTTGGCCGATTCCGGCCTGTATCATTGGCTATTAATCACCGTTTTGGGTCCCTGGAGTGATTTCCACAATTGACGAACCCAAGGGTGCATTTACGTGCCGGTCATCAACACTCGCAGTTTTGGCCGATTCTGGCCTGTTTCATGGGCTATTAATCACCGTTTTGGGTCCCCGGAGTGATTTCCACCATTGAGGAACCCAGGGTGCATTTACGTGCCGGTCATCAACACTCGCAGTTTTGGCCGATTCTGGCCTGTTTCATGGGCTATTAATCACCGTTTTGGGTCCCTGGAGTGATTTCCACAATTGACGAACCCCAGGGTGCAATTACGTGTCGGTCATCAACACTCGCAGTTTTGGCCGATTCTAGCCTGTTTCATGGGCTATTAATCACCGTTTTGGATCCTCGGAGTGATTTCCACCATTGACGAACCCAAGGGTGCATTTACGTGCCGGTCATCAACACTCGCAGTTTTGGCCGATTCTGGCCTGTTTCATGGGCTATTAATCACCGTTTTGGGTCCCTGGAGTGATTTCCACCATTGACGAACCCAAGGGTGCATTTACGTGCCGGTCATCAACACTCGCAGTTTTGGCCGATTCCGGCCTGTATCATTGGCTATTAATCACCGTTTTGGGTCCCTGGAGTGATTTCCACAATTGACGAACCCAAGGGTGCATTTACGTGCCGGTCATCAACACTCGCAGTTTTGGCCGATTCTGGCCTGTTTCATGGGCTATTAATCACCGTTTTGGGTCCCTGGAGTGATTTCCACAATTGACGAACCCCAGGGTGCATTTACGTGCCGGTCATCAACACTCGCAGTTTTGGCCGATTCCGGCCTGTATCATTGGCTATTAATCACCGTTTTGGGTCCCTGGAGTGATTTCCACAATTGACGAACCCAAGGGTGCATTTACGTGCCGGTCATCAACACTCGCAGTTTTGGCCGATTCTGGCCTGTTTCATGGGCTATTAATCACCGTTTTGGGTCCCTGGAGTGATTTCCACAAATAACGAACCCAAGGGTGCATTTACGTGCCGGTCATCAACACTCGCAGTTTTGGCCGATTCCGGCCTGTATCATTGGCTATTAATCACCGTTTTGGGTCCCTGGAGTGATTTCCACAATTGACGAACACAAGGGTGCATTTACATGCCGGTCATCAACACTCGCAGTTTTGGCCGATTCTGGCCTGTTTCATGGGCTATTAATCACCGTTTTGGATCCTCGTAGTGATTTCCACAATTGACGAACCCAAGGGTGCATTTACGTGCCGGTCATCAACACTCGCAGTTTTGGCCGATTCCGGCCTGTATCATTGGCTATTAATCACCGTTTTGGGTCCCTGGAGTGATTTCCACAATTGACGAACCCAAGGGTGCATTTACGTGCCGGTCATCAACACTCGCAGTTTTGGCCGATTCCGGCCTGTATCATTGGCTATTAATCACCGTTTTGGGTCCCTGGAGTGATTTCCACAATTGACGAACCCAAGGGTGCATTTACGTGCCGGTCATCAACACTCGCAGTTTTGGCCCATTCTGGCCTGTTTCGTGGGCTATTAATCACCGTTTTGGGTCCCCGGAGTGATTTCCAAAATTGACGAACCCCAGGGTGCATTTACGTCCCGGTCATCAACACTCGCAGTTTTGGCCGATTCCGGCCTGTATCATTGGCTATTAATCACCGTTTTGGGTCCCTGGAGTGATTTCCACAATTGACGAACCCAAGGGTGCATTTACGTGCCGGTCATCAACACTCGCAGTTTTGGCCGATTCTGGCCTGTTTCATGGGCTATTAATCACCGTTTTGGGTCCCTGGAGTGATTTCCACAATTGACGAACCCAAGGGTGCATTTACGTGCCTGTCATCAACACTCGCAGTTTTGGCCGATTCTGGCCTGTTTCATGGGCTATTAATCACCGTTTTGGGTCCCTGGAGTGATTTCCACAATTGACGAACCCAAGGGTGCATTTACGTTCCGGTCATCAACACTCGCAGTTTTGGCCGATTCCGGCCTGTATCATTGGCTATTAATCACCGTTTTGGGTCCCTGGAGTGATTTCCACAATTGACGAACCCAAGGGTGCATTTACGTGCCTGTCAACAACACTCGCAGTTTTGGGCGATTCAAGCCTGTTTCATGGGCTATTAATCACCGTTTTGGATCCTCGTAGTGATTTCCACCATTGACGAACCCAAGGGTGCATTTACGTGCCTGTCATCAACACTCGCAGTTTTGGCCGATTCAAGCCTGTTTCATGGGCTATTAATCACCGTTTTGGGTCCCCGGAGTGATTTCCACCATTGAGGAACCCAAGGTGCATTTACGTGCCGGTCATCAACACTCGCAGTTTTGGAAGATTTTGGCCTGTTTCATGGGCTATTAATCACCGTTTTGGGTCCCTGGAGTGATTTCCACAATTGACGAACCCCAGGGTGCAATTACGTGTCGGTCATCAACACTCGCAGTTTTGGCCGATTCCGGCCTGTATCATTGGCTATTAATCACCGTTTTGGATCCTCGGAGTGATTTCCACCATTGACGAACCCAAGGGTGCATTTACGTGCCTGTCATCAACACTCGCAGTTTTGGCCGATTCTGGCCTGTTTCATGGGCTATTAATCACCGTTTTGGGTCCCTGGAGTGATTTCCACAATTGACGAACCCCAGGGTGCATTTACGTGCCGGTCATCAACACTCGCAGTTTTGGCCGCTTCCGGCTTGTATCATTGGCTATTAATCACCGTTTTGGGTCCCTGGAGTGATTTCCACAATTGACGAACCCAAGGGTGCATTTACGTGCCGGTCATCAACACTCGCAGTTTTGGCCGATTCTGGCCTGTTTCATGGGCTATTAATCACCGTTTTGGGTCCCCGGAGTGATTTCCACCATTGAGGAACCCAGGGTGCATTTACGTGCCGGTCATCAACACTCGCAGTTTTGGAAGATTTTGGCCTGTTTCATGGGCTATTAATCACCGTTTTGGGTCCCTGGAGTGATTTCCACAATTGACGAACCCAAGGGTGCATTTACGTGCCGGTCATCAACACTCGCAGTTTTGGAAGATTTTGGCCTGTTTCATGGGCTATTAATCACCGTTTTGGATCCTCGGAGTGATTTCCACCATTGACGAACCCAAGGGTGCATTTACGTGCCTGTCATCAACACTCGCAGTTTTGGCCGATTCTGGCCTGTTTCATGGGCTATTAATCACCGTTTTGGGTCCCTGGAGTGATTTCCACAATTGAGGAACCCAAGGGTGCATTTACGTTCCGGTCATCCACACTCGCAGTTTTGGTCGATTCTGGCCTGTTTCATGGGCTATTAATCACCGTTTTGGATCCTCGTAGTGATTTCCACCATTGACGAACCCAAGGGTGCATTTACGTGCCTGTCATCAACACTCGCAGTTTTGGCCGATTCTGGCCTGTTTCATGGGCTATTAATCACCGTTTTGGGTCCCCAGAGTGATTTCCACCATTGAGGAACCCAGGGTGCATTTACGTGCCGGTCATCAACACTCGCAGTTTTGGCAGATTTTGGCCTGTTTCATGGGCTATTAATCACCGTTTTGGGTCCCTGGAGTGATTTCCACAATTGACGAACCCCAGGGTGCAATTACGTGTCGGTCATCAAAACTCGCAGTTTTGGCCGATTCTAGCCTGTTTCATGGGCTATTAATCACCGTTTTGGATCCTCGGAGTGATTTCCACCATTGACGAACCCAAGGGTGCATTTACGTGCCTGTCAACAACACTCGCAGTTTTGGGCGATTCAAGCCTGTTTCATGGGCTATTAATCACCGTTTTGGGTCCCTGGAGTGATTTCCACAATTGACGAACCCAAGGGTGCATTTACGTTCCGGTCATCAACACTCGCAGTTTTGGCCGATTCCGGCCTGTATCATTGGCTATTAATCACCGTTTTGGGTCCCTGGAGTGATTTCCACAATTGACGAACCCAAGGGTGCATTTACGTGCCGGTCATCAACACTCGCAGTTTTGGCCGATTCAAGCCTGTTTCATGGGCTATTAATCACCGTTTTGGGTCCCCGGAGTGATTTCCACCATTGAGGAACCCAGGGTGCATTTACGTGCCGGTCATCAACACTCGCAGTTTTGGAAGATTTTGGCCTGTTTCATGGGCTATTAATCACCGTTTTGGGTCCCTGGAGTGATTTCCACAATTGACGAACCCCAGGGTGCAATTACGTGTCGGTCATCAACACTCGCAGTTTTGGCCGATTCCGGCCTGTATCATTGGCTATTAATCACCGTTTTGGATCCTCGGAGTGATTTCCACCATTGACGAACCCAAGGGTGCATTTACGTGCCTGTCATCAACACTCGCAGTTTTGGCCGATTCTGGCCTGTTTCATGGGCTATTAATCACCGTTTTGGGTCCCTGGAGTGATTTCCACAATTGACGAACCCCAGGGTGCATTTACGTGCCGGTCATCAACACTCGCAGTTTTGGCCGATTCCGGCCTATATCATTGGCTATTAATCACCGTTTTGGGTCCCTGGAGTGATTTCCACAATTGACGAACCCAAGGGTGCATTTACGTGCCGGTCATCAACACTCGCAGTTTTGGCCGATTCCGGCCTGTATCATTGGCTATTAATCACCGTTTTGGGTCCCTGGAGTGATTTCCACAATTGAGGAACCCAAGGGTGCATTTACGTGCCGGTCATCAACACTCGCAGTTTTGGCCGATTCTGGCCTGTTTCATGGGCTATTAATCACCGTTTTGGGTCCCCGGAGTGATTTCCACCATTGAGGAACCCAGGGTGCATTTACGTGCCGGTCATCAACACTCGCAGTTTTGGAAGATTTTGGCCTGTTTCATGGGCTATTAATCACCGTTTTGGGTCCCTGGAGTGATTTCCACAATTGACGAACCCAAGGGTGCATTTACGTGCCGGTCATCAACACTCGCAGTTTTGGAAGATTTTGGCCTGTTTCATGGGCTATTAATCACCGTTTTGGGTCCCTGGAGTGATTTCCACAATTGACGAACCCAAGGGTGCATTTACGTTCCGGTCATCCACACTCGCAGTTTTGGTCGATTCGTCCCTGGAGTGATTTCCACAATTGACGAACCCCAGGGTGCAATTACGTGTCGGTCATCAACACTCGCAGTTTTGGCCGATTCTAGCCTGTTTCATGGGCTATTAATCACCGTTTTGGATCCTCGGAGTGATTTCCACCATTGACGAACCCAAGGGTGCATTTACGTGCCTGTCATCAACACTCGCAGTTTTGGCCGATTCAAGCCTATTTCATGGGCTATTAATCACCGTTTTGGGTCCCCGGAGTGATTTCCACCATTGAGGAACCCAGGGTGCATTTACGTGCCGGTCATCAACACTCGCAGTTTTGGAAGATTTTGGCCTGTTTCATGGGCTATTAATCACCGTTTTGGGTCCCTGGAGTGATTTCCACAATTGACGAACCCCAGGGTGCAATTACGTGTCGGTCATCAACACTCGCAGTTTTGGCCGATTCCGGCCTGTATCATTGGCTATTAATCACCGTTTTGGGTCCCTGGAGTGATTTCCACAATTGACGAACCCAAGGGTGCATTTACGTGCCGGTCATCAACACTCGCAGTTTTGGCCGATTCTGGCCTGTTTCATGGGCTATTAATCACCGTTTTGGGTCCCTGGAGTGATTTCCACAATTGACGAACCCAAGGGTGCATTTACGTGCCTGTCATCAACACTCGCAGTTTTGGCCGATTCTGGCCTGTTTCATGGGCTATTAATCACCGTTTTGGGTCCCTGGAGTGATTTCCACAATTGACGAACCCAAGGGTGCATTTACGTTCCGGTCATCAACACTCGCAGTTTTGGCCGATTCCGGCCTGTATCATTGGCTATTAATCACCGTTTTGGGTCCCTGGAGTGATTTCCACAATTGACGAACCCAAGGGTGCATTTACGTGCCTGTCAACAACACTCGCAGTTTTGGGCGATTCAAGCCTGTTTCATGGGCTATTAATCACCGTTTTGGATCCTCGTAGTGATTTCCACCATTGACGAACCCAAGGGTGCATTTACGTGCCTGTCATCAACACTCGCAGTTTTGGCCGATTCAAGCCTGTTTCATGGGCTATTAATCACCGTTTTGGGTCCCCGGAGTGATTTCCACCATTGAGGAACCCAAGGTGCATTTACGTGCCGGTCATCAACACTCGCAGTTTTGGAAGATTTTGGCCTGTTTCATGGGCTATTAATCACCGTTTTGGGTCCCTGGAGTGATTTCCACAATTGACGAACCCCAGGGTGCAATTACGTGTCGGTCATCAACACTCGCAGTTTTGGCCGATTCCGGCCTGTATCATTGGCTATTAATCACCGTTTTGGATCCTCGGAGTGATTTCCACCATTGACGAACCCAAGGGTGCATTTACGTGCCTGTCATCAACACTCGCAGTTTTGGCCGATTCTGGCCTGTTTCATGGGCTATTAATCACCGTTTTGGGTCCCTGGAGTGATTTCCACAATTGACGAACCCCAGGGTGCATTTACGTGCCGGTCATCAACACTCGCAGTTTTGGCCGCTTCCGGCTTGTATCATTGGCTATTAATCACCGTTTTGGGTCCCTGGAGTGATTTCCACAATTGACGAACCCAAGGGTGCATTTACGTGCCGGTCATCAACACTCGCAGTTTTGGCCGATTCTGGCCTGTTTCATGGGCTATTAATCACCGTTTTGGGTCCCCGGAGTGATTTCCACCATTGAGGAACCCAGGGTGCATTTACGTGCCGGTCATCAACACTCGCAGTTTTGGAAGATTTTGGCCTGTTTCATGGGCTATTAATCACCGTTTTGGGTCCCTGGAGTGATTTCCACAATTGACGAACCCAAGGGTGCATTTACGTGCCGGTCATCAACACTCGCAGTTTTGGAAGATTTTGGCCTGTTTCATGGGCTATTAATCACCGTTTTGGATCCTCGGAGTGATTTCCACCATTGACGAACCCAAGGGTGCATTTACGTGCCTGTCATCAACACTCGCAGTTTTGGCCGATTCTGGCCTGTTTCATGGGCTATTAATCACCGTTTTGGGTCCCTGGAGTGATTTCCACAATTGAGGAACCCAAGGGTGCATTTACGTTCCGGTCATCCACACTCGCAGTTTTGGTCGATTCTGGCCTGTTTCATGGGCTATTAATCACCGTTTTGGATCCTCGTAGTGATTTCCACCATTGACGAACCCAAGGGTGCATTTACGTGCCTGTCATCAACACTCGCAGTTTTGGCCGATTCTGGCCTGTTTCATGGGCTATTAATCACCGTTTTGGGTCCCCAGAGTGATTTCCACCATTGAGGAACCCAGGGTGCATTTACGTGCCGGTCATCAACACTCGCAGTTTTGGCAGATTTTGGCCTGTTTCATGGGCTATTAATCACCGTTTTGGGTCCCTGGAGTGATTTCCACAATTGACGAACCCCAGGGTGCAATTACGTGTCGGTCATCAAAACTCGCAGTTTTGGCCGATTCTAGCCTGTTTCATGGGCTATTAATCACCGTTTTGGATCCTCGGAGTGATTTCCACCATTGACGAACCCAAGGGTGCATTTACGTGCCTGTCAACAACACTCGCAGTTTTGGGCGATTCAAGCCTGTTTCATGGGCTATTAATCACCGTTTTGGGTCCCTGGAGTGATTTCCACAATTGACGAACCCAAGGGTGCATTTACGTTCCGGTCATCAACACTCGCAGTTTTGGCCGATTCCGGCCTGTATCATTGGCTATTAATCACCGTTTTGGGTCCCTGGAGTGATTTCCACAATTGACGAACCCAAGGGTGCATTTACGTGCCGGTCATCAACACTCGCAGTTTTGGCCGATTCAAGCCTGTTTCATGGGCTATTAATCACCGTTTTGGGTCCCCGGAGTGATTTCCACCATTGAGGAACCCAGGGTGCATTTACGTGCCGGTCATCAACACTCGCAGTTTTGGAAGATTTTGGCCTGTTTCATGGGCTATTAATCACCGTTTTGGGTCCCTGGAGTGATTTCCACAATTGACGAACCCCAGGGTGCAATTACGTGTCGGTCATCAACACTCGCAGTTTTGGCCGATTCCGGCCTGTATCATTGGCTATTAATCACCGTTTTGGATCCTCGGAGTGATTTCCACCATTGACGAACCCAAGGGTGCATTTACGTGCCTGTCATCAACACTCGCAGTTTTGGCCGATTCTGGCCTGTTTCATGGGCTATTAATCACCGTTTTGGGTCCCTGGAGTGATTTCCACAATTGACGAACCCCAGGGTGCATTTACGTGCCGGTCATCAACACTCGCAGTTTTGGCCGATTCCGGCCTATATCATTGGCTATTAATCACCGTTTTGGGTCCCTGGAGTGATTTCCACAATTGACGAACCCAAGGGTGCATTTACGTGCCGGTCATCAACACTCGCAGTTTTGGCCGATTCCGGCCTGTATCATTGGCTATTAATCACCGTTTTGGGTCCCTGGAGTGATTTCCACAATTGAGGAACCCAAGGGTGCATTTACGTGCCGGTCATCAACACTCGCAGTTTTGGCCGATTCTGGCCTGTTTCATGGGCTATTAATCACCGTTTTGGGTCCCCGGAGTGATTTCCACCATTGAGGAACCCAGGGTGCATTTACGTGCCGGTCATCAACACTCGCAGTTTTGGAAGATTTTGGCCTGTTTCATGGGCTATTAATCACCGTTTTGGGTCCCTGGAGTGATTTCCACAATTGACGAACCCAAGGGTGCATTTACGTGCCGGTCATCAACACTCGCAGTTTTGGAAGATTTTGGCCTGTTTCATGGGCTATTAATCACCGTTTTGGGTCCCTGGAGTGATTTCCACAATTGACGAACCCAAGGGTGCATTTACGTTCCGGTCATCCACACTCGCAGTTTTGGTCGATTCGTCCCTGGAGTGATTTCCACAATTGACGAACCCCAGGGTGCAATTACGTGTCGGTCATCAACACTCGCAGTTTTGGCCGATTCTAGCCTGTTTCATGGGCTATTAATCACCGTTTTGGATCCTCGGAGTGATTTCCACCATTGACGAACCCAAGGGTGCATTTACGTGCCTGTCATCAACACTCGCAGTTTTGGCCGATTCAAGCCTATTTCATGGGCTATTAATCACCGTTTTGGGTCCCCGGAGTGATTTCCACCATTGAGGAACCCAGGGTGCATTTACGTGCCGGTCATCAACACTCGCAGTTTTGGAAGATTTTGGCCTGTTTCATGGGCTATTAATCACCGTTTTGGGTCCCTGGAGTGATTTCCACAATTGACGAACCCCAGGGTGCAATTACGTGTCGGTCATCAACACTCGCAGTTTTGGCCGATTCCGGCCTGTATCATTGGCTATTAATCACCGTTTTGGATCCTCGGAGTGATTTCCACCATTGACGAACCCAAGGGTGCATTTACGTGCCTGTCATCAACACTCGCAGTTTTGGCCGATTCTGGCCTGTTTCATGGGCTATTAATCACCGTTTTGGGTCCCTGGAGTGATTTCCACAATTGACGAACCCCAGGGTGCATTTACGTGCCGGTCATCAACACTCGCAGTTTTGGCCGATTCCGGCTTGTATCATTGGCTATTAATCACCGTTTTGGGTCCCTGGAGTGATTTCCACAATTGACGAACCCAAGGGTGCATTTACGTGCCGGTCATCAACACTCGCAGTTTTGGCCGATTCTGGCCTGTTTCATGGGCTATTAATCACCGTTTTGGGTCCCCGGAGTGATTTCCACCATTGAGGAACCCAGGGTGCATTTACGTGCCGGTCATCAACACTCGCAGTTTTGGAAGATTTTGGCCTGTTTCATGGGCTATTAATCACCGTTTTGGGTCCCTGGAGTGATTTCCACAATTGACGAACCCAAGGGTGCATTTACGTGCCGGTCATCAACACTCTCTGTTTTGGAAGATTTTGGCCTGTTTCATGGGCTATTAATCACCGTTTTGGATCCTCGGAGTGATTTCCACCATTGACGAACCCAAGGGTGCATTTACGTGCCTGTCATCAACACTCGCAGTTTTGGCCGATTCTGGCCTGTTTCATGGGCTATTAATCACCGTTTTGGGTCCCTGGAGTGATTTCCACAATTGAGGAACCCAAGGGTGCATTTACGTGCCGGTCATCAACACTCGCAGTTTTGGCCGATTCAAGCCTGTTTCATGGGCTATTAATCACCGTTTTGGGTCCCCGGAGTGATTTCCACCATTGAGGAACCCAGGGTGCATTTACGTGCCGGTCATCAACACTCGCAGTTTTGGAAGATTTTGGCCTGTTTCATGGGCTATTAATCACCGTTTTGGGTCCCTGGAGTGATTTCCACAATTGACGAACCCCAGGGTGCAATTACGTGTCGGTCATCAACACTCGCAGTTTTGGCCGATTCCGGCCTGTATCATTGGCTATTAATCACCGTTTTGGATCCTCGGAGTGATTTCCACCATTGACGAACCCAAGGGTGCATTTACGTGCCTGTCATCAACACTCGCAGTTTTGGCCGATTCTGGCCTGTTTCATGGGCTATTAATCACCGTTTTGGGTCCCTGGAGTGATTTCCACAATTGACGAACCCCAGGGTGCATTTACGTGCCGGTCATCAACACTCGCAGTTTTGGCCGATTCCGGCCTATATCATTGGCTATTAATCACCGTTTTGGGTCCCTGGAGTGATTTCCACAATTGACGAACCCAAGGGTGCATTTACGTGCCGGTCATCAACACTCGCAGTTTTGGCCGATTCCGGCCTGTATCATTGGCTATTAATCACCGTTTTGGGTCCCTGGAGTGATTTCCACAATTGAGGAACCCAAGGGTGCATTTACGTGCCGGTCATCAACACTCGCAGTTTTGGCCGATTCTGGCCTGTTTCATGGGCTATTAATCACCGTTTTGGGTCCCCGGAGTGATTTCCACCATTGAGGAACCCAGGGTGCATTTACGTGCCGGTCATCAACACTCGCAGTTTTGGAAGATTTTGGCCTGTTTCATGGGCTATTAATCACCGTTTTGGGTCCCTGGAGTGATTTCCACAATTGACGAACCCAAGGGTGCATTTACGTGCCGGTCATCAACACTCGCAGTTTTGGAAGATTTTGGCCTGTTTCATGGGCTATTAATCACCGTTTTGGGTCCCTGGAGTGATTTCCACAATTGACGAACCCAAGGGTGCATTTACGTTCCGGTCATCCACACTCGCAGTTTTGGTCGATTCGTCCCTGGAGTGATTTCCACAATTGACGAACCCCAGGGTGCAATTACGTGTCGGTCATCAACACTCGCAGTTTTGGCCGATTCTAGCCTGTTTCATGGGCTATTAATCACCGTTTTGGATCCTCGGAGTGATTTCCACCATTGACGAACCCAAGGGTGCATTTACGTGCCTGTCATCAACACTCGCAGTTTTGGCCGATTCAAGCCTATTTCATGGGCTATTAATCACCGTTTTGGGTCCCCGGAGTGATTTCCACCATTGAGGAACCCAGGGTGCATTTACGTGCCGGTCATCAACACTCGCAGTTTTGGAAGATTTTGGCCTGTTTCATGGGCTATTAATCACCGTTTTGGGTCCCTGGAGTGATTTCCACAATTGACGAACCCCAGGGTGCAATTACGTGTCGGTCATCAACACTCGCAGTTTTGGCCGATTCCGGCCTGTATCATTGGCTATTAATCACCGTTTTGGATCCTCGGAGTGATTTCCACCATTGACGAACCCAAGGGTGCATTTACGTGCCTGTCATCAACACTCGCAGTTTTGGCCGATTCTGGCCTGTTTCATGGGCTATTAATCACCGTTTTGGGTCCCTGGAGTGATTTCCACAATTGACGAACCCCAGGGTGCATTTACGTGCCGGTCATCAACACTCGCAGTTTTGGCCGATTCCGGCTTGTATCATTGGCTATTAATCACCGTTTTGGGTCCCTGGAGTGATTTCCACAATTGACGAACCCAAGGGTGCATTTACGTGCCGGTCATCAACACTCGCAGTTTTGGCCGATTCTGGCCTGTTTCATGGGCTATTAATCACCGTTTTGGGTCCCCGGAGTGATTTCCACCATTGAGGAACCCAGGGTGCATTTACGTGCCGGTCATCAACACTCGCAGTTTTGGAAGATTTTGGCCTGTTTCATGGGCTATTAATCACCGTTTTGGGTCCCTGGAGTGATTTCCACAATTGACGAACCCAAGGGTGCATTTACGTGCCGGTCATCAACACTCGCAGTTTTGGAAGATTTTGGCCTGTTTCATGGGCTATTAATCACCGTTTTGGATCCTCGGAGTGATTTCCACCATTGACGAACCCAAGGGTGCATTTACGTGCCTGTCATCAACACTCGCAGTTTTGGCCGATTCTGGCCTGTTTCATGGGCTATTAATCACCGTTTTGGGTCCCTGGAGTGATTTCCACAATTGAGGAACCCAAGGGTGCATTTACGTTCCGGTCATCCACACTCGCAGTTTTGGTCGATTCTGGCCTGTTTCATGGGCTATTAATCACCGTTTTGGATCCTCGTAGTGATTTCCACCATTGACGAACCCAAGGGTGCATTTACGTGCCTGTCATCAACACTCGCAGTTTTGGCCGATTCTGGCCTGTTTCATGGGCTATTAATCACCGTTTTGGGTCCCCGGAGTGATTTCCACCATTGAGGAACCCAGGGTGCATTTACGTGCCGGTCATCAACACTCGCAGTTTTGGCAGATTTTGGCCTGTTTCATGGGCTATTAATCACCGTTTTGGGTCCCTGGAGTGATTTCCACAATTGACGAACCCCAGGGTGCAATTACGTGTCGGTCATCAACACTCGCAGTTTTGGCCGATTCCGGCCTGTATCATTGGCTATTAATCACCGTTTTGGATCCTCGGAGTGATTTCCACCATTGACGAACCCAAGGGTGCATTTACGTGCCTGTCATCAACACTCGCAGTTTTGGCCGATTCTGGCCTGTTTCATGGGCTATTAATCACCGTTTTGGGTCCCTGGAGTGATTTCCACAATTGACGACCCCCAGGGTGCATTTACGTGCCGGTCATCAACACTCGCAGTTTTGGAAGATTTTGGCCTGTTTCATGGGCTATTAATCACCGTTTTGGATCCTCGTAGTGATTTCCACCATTGACGAACCCAAGGGTGCATTTACGTGCCTGTCATCAACACTCGCAGTTTTGGCCGATTCTGGCCTGTTTCATGGGCTATTAATCACCGTTTTGGGTCCCCGGAGTGATTTCCACCATTGAGGAACCCAGGGTGCATTTACGTGCCGGTCATCAACACTCGCAGTTTTGGCAGATTTTGGCCTGTTTCATGGGCTATTAATCACCGTTTTGGGTCCCTGGAGTGATTTCCACAATTGACGAACCCCAGGGTGCAATTACGTGTCGGTCATCAACACTCGCAGTTTTGGCCGATTCTAGCCTGTTTCATGGGCTATTAATCACCGTTTTGGATCCTCGGAGTGATTTCCACCATTGACGAACCCAAGGGTGCATTTACGTGCCTGTCATCAACACTCGCAGTTTTGGCCGATTCAAGCCTGTTTCATGGGCTATTAATCACCGTTTTGGGTCCCTGGAGTGATTTCCACAATTGACGAACCCAAGGGTGCATTTACGTTCCGGTCATCAACACTCGCAGTTTTGGCCGATTCTGGCCTGTTTCATGGGCTATTAATCACCGTTTTGGGTCCCTGGAGTGATTTCCACAATTGAGGAACCCAAGGGTGCATTTACGTTCCGGTCATCCACACTCGCAGTTTTGGTCGATTCTGGCCTGTTTCATGGGCTATTAATCACCGTTTTGGATCCTCGTAGTGATTTCCACCATTGACGAACCCAAGGGTGCATTTACGTGCCTGTCATCAACACTCGCAGTTTTGGCCGATTCTGGCCTGTTTCATGGGCTATTAATCACCGTTTTGGGTCCCCGGAGTGATTTCCACCATTGAGGAACCCAGGGTGCATTTACGTGCCTGTCATCAACACTCGCAGTTTTGGCCGATTCAAGCCTGTTTCATGGGCTATTAATCACCGTTTTGGGTCCCTGGAGTGATTTCCACAATTGACGAACCCAAGGGTGCATTTACGTTCCGGTCATCAACACTCGCAGTTTTGGCCGATTCCGGCCTGTATCATTGGCTATTAATCACCGTTTTGGGTCCCTGGAGTGATTTCCACAATTGACGAACCCAAGGGTGCATTTACGTGCCGGTCATCAACACTCGCAGTTTTGGCCGATTCAAGCCTGTTTCATGGGCTATTAATCACCGTTTTGGGTCCCCGGAGTGATTTCCACCATTGAGGAACCCAGGGTGCATTTACGTGCCGGTCATCAACACTCGCAGTTTTGGAAGATTTTGGCCTGTTTCATGGGCTATTAATCACCGTTTTGGGTCCCTGGAGTGATTTCCACAATTGACGAACCCCAGGGTGCAATTACGTGTCGGTCATCAACACTCGCAGTTTTGGCCGATTCCGGCCTGTATCATTGGCTATTAATCACCGTTTTGGATCCTCGGAGTGATTTCCACCATTGACGAACCCAAGGGTGCATTTACGTGCCTGTCATCAACACTCGCAGTTTTGGCCGATTCTGGCCTGTTTCATGGGCTATTAATCACCGTTTTGGGTCCCTGGAGTGATTTCCACAATTGACGACCCCCAGGGTGCATTTACGTGCCGGTCATCAACACTCGCAGTTTTGGCAGATTTTGGCCTGTTTCATGGGCTATTAATCACCGTTTTGGGTCCCTGGAGTGATTTCCACAATTGACGAACCCCAGGGTGCAATTACGTGTCGGTCATCAACACTCGCAGTTTTGGCCGATTCTAGCCTGTTTCATGGGCTATTAATCACCGTTTTGGATCCTCGGAGTGATTTCCACCATTGACGAACCCAAGGGTGCATTTACGTGCCTATCATCAACACTCGCAGTTTTGGCCGATTGAAGCCTGTTTCATGGGCTATTAATCACCGTTTTGGGTCCCTGGAGTGATTTCCACAATTGACGAACCCAAGGGTGCATTTACGTTCCGGTCATCAACACTCGCAGTTTTGGCCGATTCCGGCCTGTATCATTGGCTATTAATCACCGTTTTGGGTCCCTGGAGTGATTTCCACAATTGACGAACCCAAGGGTGCATTTACGTGCCGGTCATCAACACTCGCAGTTTTGGCCGATTCAAGCCTGTTTCATGGGCTATTAATCACCGTTTTGGGTCCCCGGAGTGATTTCCACCATTGAGGAACCCAGGGTGCATTTACGTGCCGGTCATCAACACTCGCAGTTTTGGAAGATTTTGGCCTGTTTCATGGGCTATTAATCACCGTTTTGGGTCCCTGGAGTGATTTCCACAATTGACGAACCCCAGGGTGCAATTACGTGTCGGTCATCAACACTCGCAGTTTTGGCCGATTCCGGCCTGTATCATTGGCTATTAATCACCGTTTTGGATCCTCGGAGTGATTTCCACCATTGACGAACCCAAGGGTGCATTTACGTGCCTGTCATCAACACTCGCAGTTTTGGCCGATTCTGGCCTGTTTCATGGGCTATTAATCACCGTTTTGGGTCCCTGGAGTGATTTCCACAATTGACGACCCCCAGGGTGCATTTACGTGCCGGTCATCAACACTCGCAGTTTTGGCAGATTTTGGCCTGTTTCATGGGCTATTAATCACCGTTTTGGGTCCCTGGAGTGATTTCCACAATTGACGAACCCCAGGGTGCAATTACGTGTCGGTCATCAACACTCGCAGTTTTGGCCGATTCTAGCCTGTTTCATGGGCTATTAATCACCGTTTTGGATCCTCGGAGTGATTTCCACCATTGACGAACCCAAGGGTGCATTTACGTGCCTGTCATCAACACTCGCAGTTTTGGCCGATTCAAGCCTGTTTCATGGGCTATTAATCACCGTTTTGGGTCCCTGGAGTGATTTCCACAATTGACGAACCCAAGGGTGCATTTACGTTCCGGTCATCAACACTCGCAGTTTTGGCCGATTCCGGCCTGTATCATTGGCTATTAATCACCGTTTTGGGTCCCTGGAGTGATTTCCACAATTGACGAACCCAAGGGTGCATTTACGTGCCGGTCATCAACACTCGCAGTTTTGGCCGATTCAAGCCTGTTTCATGGGCTATTAATCACCGTTTTGGGTCCCCGGAGTGATTTCCACCATTGAGGAACCCAGGGTGCATTTACGTGCCGGTCATCAACACTCGCAGTTTTGGAAGATTTTGGCCTGTTTCATGGGCTATTAATCACCGTTTTGGGTCCCTGGAGTGATTTCCACAATTGACGAACCCCAGGGTGCAATTACGTGTCGGTCATCAACACTCGCAGTTTTGGCCGATTCCGGCCTGTATCATTGGCTATTAATCACCGTTTTGGATCCTCGGAGTGATTTCCACCATTGACGAACCCAAGGGTGCATTTACGTGCCTGTCATCAACACTCGCAGTTTTGGCCGATTCTGGCCTGTTTCATGGGCTATTAATCACCGTTTTGGGTCCCTGGAGTGATTTCCACAATTGACGACCCCCAGGGTGCATTTACGTGCCGGTCATCAACACTCGCAGTTTTGGCAGATTTTGGCCTGTTTCATGGGCTATTAATCACCGTTTTGGGTCCCTGGAGTGATTTCCACAATTGACGAACCCCAGGGTGCAATTACGTGTCGGTCATCAACACTCGCAGTTTTGGCCGATTCTAGCCTGTTTCATGGGCTATTAATCACCGTTTTGGATCCTCGGAGTGATTTCCACCATTGACGAACCCAAGGGTGCATTTACGTGCCTGTCATCAACACTCGCAGTTTTGGCCGATTCAAGCCTGTTTCATGGGCTATTAATCACCGTTTTGGGTCCCTGGAGTGATTTCCACAATTGACGAACCCAAGGGTGCATTTACGTGCCGGTCATCAACACTCGCAGTTTTGGCCGATTCTAGCCTGTTTCATGGGCTATTAATCACCGTTTTGGATCCTCGTAGTGATTTCCACAATTGACGAACCCAAGGGTGCATTTACGTGCCGGTCATCAACACTCGCAGTTTTGGCCGATTCTGGCCTGTTTCATGGGCTATTAATCACCGTTTTGGGTCCCTGGAGTGATTTCCACAATTGACGAACCCAAGGGTGCATTTACGTGCCGGTCATCAACACTCGCAGTTTTGGCCGATTCTGGCCTGTTTCATGGGCTATTAATCACCGTTTTGGGTCCCTGGAGTGATTTCCACAATTGACGACCCCCAGGGTGCATTTACGTGCCGGTCATCAACACTCGCAGTTTTGGCAGATTTTGGCCTGTTTCATGGGCTATTAATCACCGTTTTGGGTCCCTGGAGTGATTTCCACAATTGACGAACCCCAGGGTGCAATTACGTGTCGGTCATCAACACTCGCAGTTTTGGCCGATTCTAGCCTGTTTCATGGGCTATTAATCACCGTTTTGGATCCTCGGAGTGATTTCCACCATTGACGAACCCAAGGGTGCATTTACGTGCCTGTCATCAACACTCGCAGTTTTGGCCGATTCAAGCCTGTTTCATGGGCTATTAATCACCGTTTTGGGTCCCTGGAGTGATTTCCACAATTGACGAACCCAAGGGTGCATTTACGTTCCGGTCATCAACACTCGCAGTTTTGGCCGATTCAAGCCTGTTTCATGGGCTATTAATCACCGTTTTGGGTCCCCGGAGTGATTTCCACCATTGAGGAACCCAGGGTGCATTTACGTGCCGGTCATCAACACTCGCAGTTTTGGAAGATTTTGGCCTGTTTCATGGGCTATTAATCACCGTTTTGGGTCCCTGGAGTGATTTCCACAATTGACGAACCCCAGGGTGCAATTACGTGTCGGTCATCAACACTCGCAGTTTTGGCCGATTCCGGCCTGTATCATTGGCTATTAATCACCGTTTTGGATCCTCGGAGTGATTTCCACCATTGACGAACCCAAGGGTGCATTTACGTGCCTGTCATCAACACTCGCAGTTTTGGCCGATTCTGGCCTGTTTCATGGGCTATTAATCACCGTTTTGGGTCCCTGGAGTGATTTCCACAATTGACGAACCCCAGGGTGCATTTACGTGCCGGTCATCAACACTCGCAGTTTTGGCCGATTCCGGCCTATATCATTGGCTATTAATCACCGTTTTGGGTCCCTGGAGTGATTTCCACAATTGACGAACCCAAGGGTGCATTTACGTGCCGGTCATCAACACTCGCAGTTTTGGTCGATTCCGGCCTGTATCATTGGCTATTAATCACCGTTTTGGGTCCCTGGAGTGATTTCCACAATTGAGGAACCCAAGGGTGCATTTACGTGCCGGTCATCAACACTCGCAGTTTTGGCCGATTCTGGCCTGTTTCATGGGCTATTAATCACCGTTTTGGGTCCCCGGAGTGATTTCCACCATTGAGGAACCCAGGGTGCATTTACGTGCCGGTCATCAACACTCGCAGTTTTGGAAGATTTTGGCCTGTTTCATGGGCTATTAATCACCGTTTTGGGTCCCTGGAGTGATTTCCACAATTGACAAACCCAAGGGTGCATTTACGTGCCGGTCATCAACACTCGCAGTTTTGGAAGATTTTGGCCTGTTTCATGGGCTATTAATCACCGTTTTGGGTCCCTGGAGTGATTTCCACAATTGACGAACCCAAGGGTGCATTTACGTTCCGGTCATCCACACTCGCAGTTTTGGTCGATTCGTCCCTGGAGTGATTTCCACAATTGACGAACCCCAGGGTGCAATTACGTGTCGGTCATCAACACTCGCAGTTTTGGCCGATTCTAGCCTGTTTCATGGGCTATTAATCACCGTTTTGGATCCTCGGAGTGATTTCCACCATTGACGAACCCAAGGGTGCATTTACGTGCCTGTCATCAACACTCGCAGTTTTGGCCGATTCAAGCCTATTTCATGGGCTATTAATCACCGTTTTGGGTCCCCGGAGTGATTTCCACCATTGAGGAACCCAGGGTGCATTTACGTGCCGGTCATCAACACTCGCAGTTTTGGAAGATTTTGGCCTGTTTCATGGGCTATTAATCACCGTTTTGGGTCCCTGGAGTGATTTCCACAATTGACGAACCCCAGGGTGCAATTACGTGTCGGTCATCAACACTCGCAGTTTTGGCCGATTCCGGCCTGTATCATTGGCTATTAATCACCGTTTTGGATCCTCGGAGTGATTTCCACCATTGACGAACCCAAGGGTGCATTTACGTGCCTGTCATCAACACTCGCAGTTTTGGCCGATTCTGGCCTGTTTCATGGGCTATTAATCACCGTTTTGGGTCCCTGGAGTGATTTCCACAATTGACGAACCCCAGGGTGCATTTACGTGCCGGTCATCAACACTCGCAGTTTTGGCCGATTACGGCTTGTATCATTGGCTATTAATCACCGTTTTGGGTCCCTGGAGTGATTTCCACAATTGACGAACCCAAGGGTGCATTTACGTGCCGGTCATCAACACTCGCAGTTTTGGCCGATTCTGGCCTGTTTCATGGGCTATTAATCACCGTTTTGGGTCCCCGGAGTGATTTCCACCATTGAGGAACCCAGGGTGCATTTACGTGCCGGTCATCAACACTCGCAGTTTTGGAAGATTTTGGCCTGTTTCATGGGCTATTAATCACCGTTTTGGGTCCCTGGAGTGATTTCCACAATTGACGAACCCAAGGGTGCATTTACGTGCCGGTCATCAACACTCGCAGTTTTGGAAGATTTTGGCCTGTTTCATGGGCTATTAATCACCGTTTTGGATCCTCGGAGTGATTTCCACCATTGACGAACCCAAGGGTGCATTTACGTGCCTGTCATCAACACTCGCAGTTTTGGCCGATTCTGGCCTGTTTCATGGGCTATTAATCACCGTTTTGGGTCCCTGGAGTGATTTCCACAATTGAGGAACCCAAGGGTGCATTTACGTTCCGGTCATCCACACTCGCAGTTTTGGTCGATTCTGGCCTGTTTCATGGGCTATTAATCACCGTTTTGGATCCTCGTAGTGATTTCCACCATTGACGAACCCAAGGGTGCATTTACGTGCCTGTCATCAACACTCGCAGTTTTGGCCGATTCTGGCCTGTTTCATGGGCTATTAATCACCGTTTTGGGTCCCCGGAGTGATTTCCACCATTGAGGAACCCAGGGTGCATTTACGTGCCGGTCATCAACACTCGCAGTTTTGGCAGATTTTGGCCTGTTTCATGGGCTATTAATCACCGTTTTGGGTCCCTGGAGTGATTTCCACAATTGACGAACCCCAGGGTGCAATTACGTGTCGGTCATCAACACTCGCAGTTTTGGCCGATTCTAGCCTGTTTCATGGGCTATTAATCACCGTTTTGGATCCTCGGAGTGATTTCCACCATTGACGAACCCAAGGGTGCATTTACGTGCCTGTCATCAACACTCGCAGTTTTGGCCGATTCAAGCCTGTTTCATGGGCTATTAATCACCGTTTTGGGTCCCTGGAGTGATTTCCACAATTGACGAACCCAAGGGTGCATTTACGTTCCGGTCATCAACACTCGCAGTTTTGGCCGATTCCGGCCTGTATCATTGGCTATTAATCACCGTTTTGGGTCCCTGGAGTGATTTCCACAATTGACGAACCCAAGGGTGCATTTACGTGCCGGTCATCAACACTCGCAGTTTTGGCCGATTCAAGCCTGTTTCATGGGCTATTAATCACCGTTTTGGGTCCCCGGAGTGATTTCCACCATTGAGGAACCCAGGGTGCATTTACGTGCCGGTCATCAACACTCGCAGTTTTGGAAGATTTTGGCCTGTTTCATGGGCTATTAATCACCGTTTTGGGTCCCTGGAGTGATTTCCACAATTGACGAACCCCAGGGTGCAATTACGTGTCGGTCATCAACACTCGCAGTTTTGGCCGATTCCGGCCTGTATCATTGGCTATTAATCACCGTTTTGGATCCTCGGAGTGATTTCCACCATTGACGAACCCAAGGGTGCATTTACGTGCCTGTCATCAACACTCGCAGTTTTGGCCGATTCTGGCCTGTTTCATGGGCTATTAATCACCGTTTTGGGTCCCTGGAGTGATTTCCACAATTGACGACCCCCAGGGTGCATTTACGTGCCGGTCATCAACACTCGCAGTTTTGGCAGATTTTGGCCTGTTTCATGGGCTATTAATCACCGTTTTGGGTCCCTGGAGTGATTTCCACAATTGACGAACCCCAGGGTGCAATTACGTGTCGGTCATCAACACTCGCAGTTTTGGCCGATTCTAGCCTGTTTCATGGGCTATTAATCACCGTTTTGGATCCTCGGAGTGATTTCCACCATTGACGAACCCAAGGGTGCATTTACGTGCCTGTCATCAACACTCGCAGTTTTGGCCGATTCAAGCCTGTTTCATGGGCTATTAATCACCGTTTTGGGTCCCTGGAGTGATTTCCACAATTGACGAACCCAAGGGTGCATTTACGTTCCGGTCATCAACACTCGCAGTTTTGGCCGATTCCGGCCTGTATCATTGGCTATTAATCACCGTTTTGGGTCCCTGGAGTGATTTCCACAATTGACGAACCCAAGGGTGCATTTACGTGCCGGTCATCAACACTCGCAGTTTTGGCCGATTCAAGCCTGTTTCATGGGCTATTAATCACCGTTTTGGGTCCCCGGAGTGATTTCCACCATTGAGGAACCCAGGGTGCATTTACGTGCCGGTCATCAACACTCGCAGTTTTGGAAGATTTTGGCCTGTTTCATGGGCTATTAATCACCGTTTTGGGTCCCTGGAGTGATTTCCACAATTGACGAACCCCAGGGTGCAATTACGTGTCGGTCATCAACACTCGCAGTTTTGGCCGATTCCGGCCTGTATCATTGGCTATTAATCACCGTTTTGGATCCTCGGAGTGATTTCCACCATTGACGAACCCAAGGGTGCATTTACGTGCCTGTCATCAACACTCGCAGTTTTGGCCGATTCTGGCCTGTTTCATGGGCTATTAATCACCGTTTTGGGTCCCTGGAGTGATTTCCACAATTGACGACCCCCAGGGTGCATTTACGTGCCGGTCATCAACACTCGCAGTTTTGGCAGATTTTGGCCTGTTTCATGGGCTATTAATCACCGTTTTGGGTCCCTGGAGTGATTTCCACAATTGACGAACCCCAGGGTGCAATTACGTGTCGGTCATCAACACTCGCAGTTTTGGCCGATTCTAGCCTGTTTCATGGGCTATTAATCACCGTTTTGGATCCTCGGAGTGATTTCCACCATTGACGAACCCAAGGGTGCATTTACGTGCCTGTCATCAACACTCGCAGTTTTGGCCGATTCAAGCCTGTTTCATGGGCTATTAATCACCGTTTTGGGTCCCTGGAGTGATTTCCACAATTGACGAACCCAAGGGTGCATTTACGTGCCGGTCATCAACACTCGCAGTTTTGGCCGATTCTAGCCTGTTTCATGGGCTATTAATCACCGTTTTGGATCCTCGTAGTGATTTCCACAATTGACGAACCCAAGGGTGCATTTACGTGCCGGTCATCAACACTCGCAGTTTTGGCCGATTCTGGCCTGTTTCATGGGCTATTAATCACCGTTTTGGGTCCCTGGAGTGATTTCCACAATTGACGAACCCAAGGGTGCATTTACGTGCCGGTCATCAACACTCGCAGTTTTGGCCGATTCTGGCCTGTTTCATGGGCTATTAATCACCGTTTTGGGTCCCTGGAGTGATTTCCACAATTGACGACCCCCAGGGTGCATTTACGTGCCGGTCATCAACACTCGCAGTTTTGGCAGATTTTGGCCTGTTTCATGGGCTATTAATCACCGTTTTGGGTCCCTGGAGTGATTTCCACAATTGACGAACCCCAGGGTGCAATTACGTGTCGGTCATCAACACTCGCAGTTTTGGCCGATTCTAGCCTGTTTCATGGGCTATTAATCACCGTTTTGGATCCTCGGAGTGATTTCCACCATTGACGAACCCAAGGGTGCATTTACGTGCCTGTCATCAACACTCGCAGTTTTGGCCGATTCAAGCCTGTTTCATGGGCTATTAATCACCGTTTTGGGTCCCTGGAGTGATTTCCACAATTGACGAACCCAAGGGTGCATTTACGTTCCGGTCATCAACACTCGCAGTTTTGGCCGATTCCGGCCTGTATCATTGGCTATTAATCACCGTTTTGGGTCCCTGGAGTGATTTCCACAATTGACGAACCCAAGGGTGCATTTACGTGCCGGTCATCAACACTCGCAGTTTTGGCCGATTCAAGCCTGTTTCATGGGCTATTAATCACCGTTTTGGGTCCCCGGAGTGATTTCCACCATTGAGGAACCCAGGGTGCATTTACGTGCCGGTCATCAACACTCGCAGTTTTGGAAGATTTTGGCCTGTTTCATGGGCTATTAATCACCGTTTTGGGTCCCTGGAGTGATTTCCACAATTGACGAACCCCAGGGTGCAATTACGTGTCGGTCATCAACACTCGCAGTTTTGGCCGATTCCGGCCTGTATCATTGGCTATTAATCACCGTTTTGGATCCTCGGAGTGATTTCCACCATTGACGAACCCAAGGGTGCATTTACGTGCCTGTCATCAACACTCGCAGTTTTGGCCGATTCTGGCCTGTTTCATGGGCTATTAATCACCGTTTTGGGTCCCTGGAGTGATTTCCACAATTGACGAACCCCAGGGTGCATTTACGTGCCGGTCATCAACACTCGCAGTTTTGGCCGATTCCGGCCTATATCATTGGCTATTAATCACCGTTTTGGGTCCCTGGAGTGATTTCCACAATTGACGAACCCAAGGGTGCATTTACGTGCCGGTCATCAACACTCGCAGTTTTGGTCGATTCCGGCCTGTATCATTGGCTATTAATCACCGTTTTGGGTCCCTGGAGTGATTTCCACAATTGAGGAACCCAAGGGTGCATTTACGTGCCGGTCATCAACACTCGCAGTTTTGGCCGATTCTGGCCTGTTTCATGGGCTATTAATCACCGTTTTGGGTCCCCGGAGTGATTTCCACCATTGAGGAACCCAGGGTGCATTTACGTGCCGGTCATCAACACTCGCAGTTTTGGAAGATTTTGGCCTGTTTCATGGGCTATTAATCACCGTTTTGGGTCCCTGGAGTGATTTCCACAATTGACGAACCCAAGGGTGCATTTACGTGCCGGTCATCAACACTCGCAGTTTTGGAAGATTTTGGCCTGTTTCATGGGCTATTAATCACCGTTTTGGGTCCCTGGAGTGATTTCCACAATTGACGAACCCAAGGGTGCATTTACGTTCCGGTCATCCACACTCGCAGTTTTGGTCGATTCGTCCCTGGAGTGATTTCCACAATTGACGAACCCCAGGGTGCAATTACGTGTCGGTCATCAACACTCGCAGTTTTGGCCGATTCTAGCCTGTTTCATGGGCTATTAATCACCGTTTTGGATCCTCGGAGTGATTTCCACCATTGACGAACCCAAGGGTGCATTTACGTGCCTGTCATCAACACTCGCAGTTTTGGCCGATTCAAGCCTATTTCATGGGCTATTAATCACCGTTTTGGGTCCCCGGAGTGATTTCCACCATTGAGGAACCCAGGGTGCATTTACGTGCCGGTCATCAACACTCGCAGTTTTGGAAGATTTTGGCCTGTTTCATGGGCTATTAATCACCGTTTTGGGTCCCTGGAGTGATTTCCACAATTGACGAACCCCAGGGTGCAATTACGTGTCGGTCATCAACACTCGCAGTTTTGGCCGATTCCGGCCTGTATCATTGGCTATTAATCACCGTTTTGGATCCTCGGAGTGATTTCCACCATTGACGAACCCAAGGGTGCATTTACGTGCCTGTCATCAACACTCGCAGTTTTGGCCGATTCTGGCCTGTTTCATGGGCTATTAATCACCGTTTTGGGTCCCTGGAGTGATTTCCACAATTGACGAACCCCAGGGTGCATTTACGTGCCGGTCATCAACACTCGCAGTTTTGGCCGATTACGGCTTGTATCATTGGCTATTAATCACCGTTTTGGGTCCCTGGAGTGATTTCCACAATTGACGAACCCAAGGGTGCATTTACGTGCCGGTCATCAACACTCGCAGTTTTGGCCGATTCTGGCCTGTTTCATGGGCTATTAATCACCGTTTTGGGTCCCCGGAGTGATTTCCACCATTGAGGAACCCAGGGTGCATTTACGTGCCGGTCATCAACACTCGCAGTTTTGGAAGATTTTGGCCTGTTTCATGGGCTATTAATCACCGTTTTGGGTCCCTGGAGTGATTTCCACAATTGACGAACCCAAGGGTGCATTTACGTGCCGGTCATCAACACTCGCAGTTTTGGAAGATTTTGGCCTGTTTCATGGGCTATTAATCACCGTTTTGGATCCTCGGAGTGATTTCCACCATTGACGAACCCAAGGGTGCATTTACGTGCCTGTCATCAACACTCGCAGTTTTGGCCGATTCTGGCCTGTTTCATGGGCTATTAATCACCGTTTTGGGTCCCTGGAGTGATTTCCACAATTGAGGAACCCAAGGGTGCATTTACGTTCCGGTCATCCACACTCGCAGTTTTGGTCGATTCTGGCCTGTTTCATGGGCTATTAATCACCGTTTTGGATCCTCGTAGTGATTTCCACCATTGACGAACCCAAGGGTGCATTTACGTGCCTGTCATCAACACTCGCAGTTTTGGCCGATTCTGGCCTGTTTCATGGGCTATTAATCACCGTTTTGGGTCCCCGGAGTGATTTCCACCATTGAGGAACCCAGGGTGCATTTACGTGCCGGTCATCAACACTCGCAGTTTTGGCAGATTTTGGCCTGTTTCATGGGCTATTAATCACCGTTTTGGGTCCCTGGAGTGATTTCCACAATTGACGAACCCCAGGGTGCAATTACGTGTCGGTCATCAACACTCGCAGTTTTGGCCGATTCTAGCCTGTTTCATGGGCTATTAATCACCGTTTTGGATCCTCGGAGTGATTTCCACCATTGACGAACCCAAGGGTGCATTTACGTGCCTGTCATCAACACTCGCAGTTTTGGCCGATTCAAGCCTGTTTCATGGGCTATTAATCACCGTTTTGGGTCCCTGGAGTGATTTCCACAATTGACGAACCCAAGGGTGCATTTACGTTCCGGTCATCAACACTCGCAGTTTTGGCCGATTCCGGCCTGTATCATTGGCTATTAATCACCGTTTTGGGTCCCTGGAGTGATTTCCACAATTGACGAACCCAAGGGTGCATTTACGTGCCGGTCATCAACACTCGCAGTTTTGGCCGATTCAAGCCTGTTTCATGGGCTATTAATCACCGTTTTGGGTCCCCGGAGTGATTTCCACCATTGAGGAACCCAGGGTGCATTTACGTGCCGGTCATCAACACTCGCAGTTTTGGAAGATTTTGGCCTGTTTCATGGGCTATTAATCACCGTTTTGGGTCCCTGGAGTGATTTCCACAATTGACGAACCCCAGGGTGCAATTACGTGTCGGTCATCAACACTCGCAGTTTTGGCCGATTCCGGCCTGTATCATTGGCTATTAATCACCGTTTTGGATCCTCGGAGTGATTTCCACCATTGACGAACCCAAGGGTGCATTTACGTGCCTGTCATCAACACTCGCAGTTTTGGCCGATTCTGGCCTGTTTCATGGGCTATTAATCACCGTTTTGGGTCCCTGGAGTGATTTCCACAATTGACGACCCCCAGGGTGCATTTACGTGCCGGTCATCAACACTCGCAGTTTTGGCAGATTTTGGCCTGTTTCATGGGCTATTAATCACCGTTTTGGGTCCCTGGAGTGATTTCCACAATTGACGAACCCCAGGGTGCAATTACGTGTCGGTCATCAACACTCGCAGTTTTGGCCGATTCTAGCCTGTTTCATGGGCTATTAATCACCGTTTTGGATCCTCGGAGTGATTTCCACCATTGATGAACCCAAGGGTGCATTTACGTGCCTGTCATCAACACTCGCAGTTTTGGCCGATTCAAGCCTGTTTCATGGGCTATTAATCACCGTTTTGGGTCCCTGGAGTGATTTCCACAATTGACGAACCCAAGGGTGCATTTACGTGCCGGTCATCAACACTCGCAGTTTTGGCCGATTCTAGCCTGTTTCATGGGCTATTAATCACCGTTTTGGATCCTCGTAGTGATTTCCACAATTGACGAACCCAAGGGTGCATTTACGTGCCGGTCATCAACACTCGCAGTTTTGGCCGATTCTGGCCTGTTTCATGGGCTATTAATCACCGTTTTGGGTCCCTGGAGTGATTTCCACAATTGACGAACCCAAGGGTGCATTTACGTGCCGGTCATCAACACTCGCAGTTTTGGCCGATTCTGGCCTGTTTCATGGGCTATTAATCACCGTTTTGGGTCCCTGGAGTGATTTCCACAATTGACGACCCCCAGGGTGCATTTACGTGCCGGTCATCAACACTCGCAGTTTTGGCAGATTTTGGCCTGTTTCATGGGCTATTAATCACCGTTTTGGGTCCCTGGAGTGATTTCCACAATTGACGAACCCAGGGTGCAATTACGTGTCGGTCATCAACACTCGCAGTTTTGGCCGATTCTAGCCTGTTTCATGGGCTATTAATCACCGTTTTGGATCCTCGGAGTGATTTCCACCATTGACGAACCCAAGGGTGCATTTACGTGCCTGTCATCAACACTCGCAGTTTTGGCCGATTCAAGCCTGTTTCATGGGCTATTAATCACCGTTTTGGGTCCCTGGAGTGATTTCCACAATTGACGAACCCAAGGGTGCATTTACGTTCCGGTCATCAACACTCGCAGTTTTGGCCGATTCCGGCCTGTATCATTGGCTATTAATCACCGTTTTGGGTCCCTGGAGTGATTTCCACAATTGACGAACCCAAGGGTGCATTTACGTGCCGGTCATCAACACTCGCAGTTTTGGCCGATTCAAGCCTGTTTCATGGGCTATTAATCACCGTTTTGGGTCCCCGGAGTGATTTCCACCATTGAGGAACCCAGGGTGCATTTACGTGCCGGTCATCAACACTCGCAGTTTTGGAAGATTTTGGCCTGTTTCATGGGCTATTAATCACCGTTTTGGGTCCCTGGAGTGATTTCCACAATTGACGAACCCCAGGGTGCAATTACGTGTCGGTCATCAACACTCGCAGTTTTGGCCGATTCCGGCCTGTATCATTGGCTATTAATCACCGTTTTGGATCCTCGGAGTGATTTCCACCATTGACGAACCCAAGGGTGCATTTACGTGCCTGTCATCAACACTCGCAGTTTTGGCCGATTCTGGCCTGTTTCATGGGCTATTAATCACCGTTTTGGGTCCCTGGAGTGATTTCCACAATTGACGAACCCCAGGGTGCATTTACGTGCCGGTCATCAACACTCGCAGTTTTGGCCGATTCCGGCCTATATCATTGGCTATTAATCACCGTTTTGGGTCCCTGGAGTGATTTCCACAATTGACGAACCCAAGGGTGCATTTACGTGCCGGTCATCAACACTCGCAGTTTTGGTCGATTCCGGCCTGTATCATTGGCTATTAATCACCGTTTTGGGTCCCTGGAGTGATTTCCACAATTGAGGAACCCAAGGGTGCATTTACGTGCCGGTCATCAACACTCGCAGTTTTGGCCAATTCTGGCCTGTTTCATGGGCTATTAATCACCGTTTTGGGTCCCCGGAGTGATTTCCACCATTGAGGAACCCAGGGTGCATTTACGTGCCGGTCATCAACACTCGCAGTTTTGGAAGATTTTGGCCTGTTTCATGGGCTATTAATCACCGTTTTGGGTCCCTGGAGTGATTTCCACAATTGACGAACCCAAGGGTGCATTTACGTGCCGGTCATCAACACTCGCAGTTTTGGAAGATTTTGGCCTGTTTCATGGGCTATTAATCACCGTTTTGGGTCCCTGGAGTGATTTCCACAATTGACGAACCCAAGGGTGCATTTACGTTCCGGTCATCCACACTCGCAGTTTTGGTCGATTCGTCCCTGGAGTGATTTCCACAATTGACGAACCCCAGGGTGCAATTACGTGTCGGTCATCAACACTCGCAGTTTTGGCCGATTCTAGCCTGTTTCATGGGCTATTAATCACCGTTTTGGATCCTCGGAGTGATTTCCACCATTGACGAACCCAAGGGTGCATTTACGTGCCTGTCATCAACACTCGCAGTTTTGGCCGATTCAAGCCTATTTCATGGGCTATTAATCACCGTTTTGGGTCCCCGGAGTGATTTCCACCATTGAGGAACCCAGGGTGCATTTACGTGCCGGTCATCAACACTCGCAGTTTTGGAAGATTTTGGCCTGTTTCATGGGCTATTAATCATCGTTTTGGGTCCCTGGAGTGATTTCCACAATTGACGAACCCCAGGGTGCAATTACGTGTCGGTCATCAACACTCGCAGTTTTGGCCGATTCCGGCCTGTATCATTGGCTATTAATCACCGTTTTGGATCCTCGGAGTGATTTCCACCATTGACGAACCCAAGGGTGCATTTACGTGCCTGTCATCAACACTCGCAGTTTTGGCCGATTCTGGCCTGTTTCATGGGCTATTAATCACCGTTTTGGGTCCCTGGAGTGATTTCCACAATTGACGAACCCCAGGGTGCATTTACGTGCCGGTCATCAACACTCGCAGTTTTGGCCGATTACGGCTTGTATCATTGGCTATTAATCACCGTTTTGGGTCCCTGGAGTGATTTCCACAATTGACGAACCCAAGGGTGCATTTACGTGCCGGTCATCAACACTCGCAGTTTTGGCCGATTCTGGCCTGTTTCATGGGCTATTAATCACCGTTTTGGGTCCCCGGAGTGATTTCCACCATTGAGGAACCCAGGGTGCATTTACGTGCCGGTCATCAACACTCGCAGTTTGGGAAGATTTTGGCCTGTTTCATGGGCTATTAATCACCGTTTTGGGTCCCTGGAGTGATTTCCACAATTGACGAACCCAAGGGTGCATTTACGTGCCGGTCATCAACACTCGCAGTTTTGGAAGATTTTGGCCTGTTTCATGGGCTATTAATCACCGTTTTGGATCCTCGGAGTGATTTCCACCATTGACGAACCCAAGGGTGCATTTACGTGCCTGTCATCAACACTCGCAGTTTTGGCCGATTCTGGCCTGTTTCATGGGCTATTAATCACCGTTTTGGGTCCCTGGAGTGATTTCCACAATTGAGGAACCCAAGGGTGCATTTACGTTCCGGTCATCCACACTCGCAGTTTTGGTCGATTCTGGCCTGTTTCATGGGCTATTAATCACCGTTTTGGATCCTCGTAGTGATTTCCACCATTGACGAACCCAAGGGTGCATTTACGTGCCTGTCATCAACACTCGCAGTTTTGGCCGATTCTGGCCTGTTTCATGGGCTATTAATCACCGTTTTGGGTCCCCGGAGTGATTTCCACCATTGAGGAACCCAGGGTGCATTTACGTGCCGGTCATCAACACTCGCAGTTTTGGCAGATTTTGGCCTGTTTCATGGGCTATTAATCACCGTTTTGGGTCCCTGGAGTGATTTCCACAATTGACGAACCCCAGGGTGCAATTACGTGTCGGTCATCAACACTCGCAGTTTTGGCCGATTCTAGCCTGTTTCATGGGCTATTAATCACCGTTTTGGATCCTCGGAGTGATTTCCACCATTGACGAACCCAAGGGTGCATTTACGTGCCTGTCATCAACACTCGCAGTTTTGGCCGATTCAAGCCTGTTTCATGGGCTATTAATCACCGTTTTGGGTCCCTGGAGTGATTTCCACAATTGACGAACCCAAGGGTGCATTTACGTTCCGGTCATCAACACTCGCAGTTTTGGCCGATTCCGGCCTGTATCATTGGCTATTAATCACCGTTTTGGGTCCCTGGAGTGATTTCCACAATTGACGAACCCAAGGGTGCATTTACGTGCCGGTCATCAACACTCGCAGTTTTGGCCGATTCAAGCCTGTTTCATGGGCTATTAATCACCGTTTTGGGTCCCCGGAGTGATTTCCACCATTGAGGAACCCAGGGTGCATTTACGTGCCGGTCATCAACACTCGCAGTTTTGGAAGATTTTGGCCTGTTTCATGGGCTATTAATCACCGTTTTGGGTCCCTGGAGTGATTTCCACAATTGACGAACCCCAGGGTGCAATTACGTGTCGGTCATCAACACTCGCAGTTTTGGCCGATTCCGGCCTGTATCATTGGCTATTAATCACCGTTTTGGATCCTCGGAGTGATTTCCACCATTGACGAACCCAAGGGTGCATTTACGTGCCTGTCATCAACACTCGCAGTTTTGGCCGATTCTGGCCTGTTTCATGGGCTATTAATCACCGTTTTGGGTCCCTGGAGTGATTTCCACAATTGACGACCCCCAGGGTGCATTTACGTGCCGGTCATCAACACTCGCAGTTTTGGCAGATTTTGGCCTGTTTCATGGGCTATTAATCACCGTTTTGGGTCCCTGGAGTGATTTCCACAATTGACGAACCCCAGGGTGCAATTACGTGTCGGTCATCAACACTCGCAGTTTTGGCCGATTCTAGCCTGTTTCATGGGCTATTAATCACCGTTTTGGATCCTCGGAGTGATTTCCACCATTGACGAACCCAAGGGTGCATTTACGTGCCTGTCATCAACACTCGCAGTTTTGGCCGATTCAAGCCTGTTTCATGGGCTATTAATCACCGTTTTGGGTCCCTGGAGTGATTTCCACAATTGACGAACCCAAGGGTGCATTTACGTGCCGGTCATCAACACTCGCAGTTTTGGCCGATTCTAGCCTGTTTCATGGGCTATTAATCACCGTTTTGGATCCTCGTAGTGATTTCCACAATTGACGAACCCAAGGGTGCATTTACGTGCCGGTCATCAACACTCGCAGTTTTGGCCGATTCTGGCCTGTTTCATGGGCTATTAATCACCGTTTTGGGTCCCTGGAGTGATTTCCACAATTGACGAACCCAAGGGTGCATTTACGTGCCGGTCATCAACACTCGCAGTTTTGGCCGATTCTGGCCTGTTTCATGGGCTATTAATCACCGTTTTGGGTCCCTGGAGTGATTTCCACAATTGACGACCCCCAGGGTGCATTTACGTGCCGGTCATCAACACTCGCAGTTTTGGCAGATTTTGGCCTGTTTCATGGGCTATTAATCACCGTTTTGGGTCCCTGGAGTGATTTCCACAATTGACGAACCCCAGGGTGCAATTACGTGTCGGTCATCAACACTCGCAGTTTTGGCCGATTCTAGCCTGTTTCATGGGCTATTAATCACCGTTTTGGATCCTCGGAGTGATTTCCACCATTGACGAACCCAAGGGTGCATTTACGTGCCTGTCATCAACACTCGCAGTTTTGGCCGATTCAAGCCTGTTTCATGGGCTATTAATCACCGTTTTGGGTCCCTGGAGTGATTTCCACAATTGACGAACCCAAGGGTGCATTTACGTTCCGGTCATCAACACTCGCAGTTTTGGCCGATTCCGGCCTGTATCATTGGCTATTAATCACCGTTTTGGGTCCCTGGAGTGATTTCCACAATTGACGAACCCAAGGGTGCATTTACGTGCCGGTCATCAACACTCGCAGTTTTGGCCGATTCAAGCCTGTTTCATGGGCTATTAATCACCGTTTTGGGTCCCCGGAGTGATTTCCACCATTGAGGAACCCAGGGTGCATTTACGTGCCGGTCATCAACACTCGCAGTTTTGGAAGATTTTGGCCTGTTTCATGGGCTATTAATCACCGTTTTGGGTCCCTGGAGTGATTTCCACAATTGACGAACCCCAGGGTGCAATTACGTGTCGGTCATCAACACTCGCAGTTTTGGCCGATTCCGGCCTGTATCATTGGCTATTAATCACCGTTTTGGATCCTCGGAGTGATTTCCACCATTGACGAACCCAAGGGTGCATTTACGTGCCTGTCATCAACACTCGCAGTTTTGGCCGATTCTGGCCTGTTTCATGGGCTATTAATCACCGTTTTGGGTCCCTGGAGTGATTTCCACAATTGACGAACCCCAGGGTGCATTTACGTGCCGGTCATCAACACTCGCAGTTTTGGCCGATTCCGGCCTATATCATTGGCTATTAATCACCGTTTTGGGTCCCTGGAGTGATTTCCACAATTGACGAACCCAAGGGTGCATTTACGTGCCGGTCATCAACACTCGCAGTTTTGGTCGATTCCGGCCTGTATCATTGGCTATTAATCACCGTTTTGGGTCCCTGGAGTGATTTCCACAATTGAGGAACCCAAGGGTGCATTTACGTGCCGGTCATCAACACTCGCAGTTTTGGCCGATTCTGGCCTGTTTCATGGGCTATTAATCACCGTTTTGGGTCCCCGGAGTGATTTCCACCATTGAGGAACCCAGGGTGCATTTACGTGCCGGTCATCAACACTCGCAGTTTTGGAAGATTTTGGCCTGTTTCATGGGCTATTAATCACCGTTTTGGGTCCCTGGAGTGATTTCCACAATTGACGAACCCAAGGGTGCATTTACGTGCCGGTCATCAACACTCGCAGTTTTGGAAGATTTTGGCCTGTTTCATGGGCTATTAATCACCGTTTTGGGTCCCTGGAGTGATTTCCACAATTGACGAACCCAAGGGTGCATTTACGTTCCGGTCATCCACACTCGCAGTTTTGGTCGATTCGTCCCTGGAGTGATTTCCACAATTGACGAACCCCAGGGTGCAATTACGTGTCGGTCATCAACACTCGCAGTTTTGGCCGATTCTAGCCTGTTTCATGGGCTATTAATCACCGTTTTGGATCCTCGGAGTGATTTCCACCATTGACGAACCCAAGGGTGCATTTACGTGCCTGTCATCAACACTCGCAGTTTTGGCCGATTCAAGCCTATTTCATGGGCTATTAATCACCGTTTTGGGTCCCCGGAGTGATTTCCACCATTGAGGAACCCAGGGTGCATTTACGTGCCGGTCATCAACACTCGCAGTTTTGGAAGATTTTGGCCTGTTTCATGGGCTATTAATCACCGTTTTGGGTCCCTGGAGTGATTTCCACAATTGACGAACCCCAGGGTGCAATTACGTGTCGGTCATCAACACTCGCAGTTTTGGCCGATTCCGGCCTGTATCATTGGCTATTAATCACCGTTTTGGATCCTCGGAGTGATTTCCACCATTGACGAACCCAAGGGTGCATTTACGTGCCTGTCATCAACACTCGCAGTTTTGGCCGATTCTGGCCTGTTTCATGGGCTATTAATCACCGTTTTGGGTCCCTGGAGTGATTTCCACAATTGACGAACCCCAGGGTGCATTTACGTGCCGGTCATCAACACTCGCAGTTTTGGCCGATTCCGGCCTATATCATTGGCTATTAATCACCGTTTTGGGTCCCTGGAGTGATTTCCACAATTGACGAACCCAAGGGTGCATTTACGTGCCGGTCATCAACACTCGCAGTTTTGGAAGATTTTGGCCTGTTTCATGGGCTATTAATCACCGTTTTGGGTCCCTGGAGTGATTTCCACAATTGACGAACCCAAGGGTGCATTTACGTTCCGGTCATCCACACTCGCAGTTTTGGTCGATTCGTCCCTGGAGTGATTTCCACAATTGACGAACCCCAGGGTGCAATTACGTGTCGGTCATCAACACTCGCAGTTTTGGCCGATTCTAGCCTGTTTCATGGGCTATTAATCACCGTTTTGGATCCTCGGAGTGATTTCCACCATTGACGAACCCAAGGGTGCATTTACGTGCCTGTCATCAACACTCGCAGTTTTGGCCGATTCAAGCCTATTTCATGGGCTATTAATCACCGTTTTGGGTCCCCGGAGTGATTTCCACCATTGAGGAACCCAGGGTGCATTTACGTGCCGGTCATCAACACTCGCAGTTTTGGAAGATTTTGGCCTGTTTCATGGGCTATTAATCATCGTTTTGGGTCCCTGGAGTGATTTCCACAATTGACGAACCCCAGGGTGCAATTACGTGTCGGTCATCAACACTCGCAGTTTTGGCCGATTCCGGCCTGTATCATTGGCTATTAATCACCGTTTTGGATCCTCGGAGTGATTTCCACCATTGACGAACCCAAGGGTGCATTTACGTGCCTGTCATCAACACTCGCAGTTTTGGCCGATTCTGGCCTGTTTCATGGGCTATTAATCACCGTTTTGGGTCCCTGGAGTGATTTCCACAATTGACGAACCCCAGGGTGCATTTACGTGCCGGTCATCAACACTCGCAGTTTTGGCCGATTACGGCTTGTATCATTGGCTATTAATCACCGTTTTGGGTCCCTGGAGTGATTTCCACAATTGACGAACCCAAGGGTGCATTTACGTGCCGGTCATCAACACTCGCAGTTTTGGCCGATTCTGGCCTGTTTCATGGGCTATTAATCACCGTTTTGGGTCCCCGGAGTGATTTCCACCATTGAGGAACCCAGGGTGCATTTACGTGCCGGTCATCAACACTCGCAGTTTTGGAAGATTTTGGCCTGTTTCATGGGCTATTAATCACCGTTTTGGGTCCCTGGAGTGATTTCCACAATTGACGAACCCAAGGGTGCATTTACGTGCCGGTCATCAACACTCGCAGTTTTGGAAGATTTTGGCCTGTTTCATGGGCTATTAATCACCGTTTTGGATCCTCGGAGTGATTTCCACCATTGACGAACCCAAGGGTGCATTTACGTGCCTGTCATCAACACTCGCAGTTTTGGCCGATTCTGGCCTGTTTCATGGGCTATTAATCACCGTTTTGGGTCCCTGGAGTGATTTCCACAATTGAGGAACCCAAGGGTGCATTTACGTTCCGGTCATCCACACTCGCAGTTTTGGTCGATTCTGGCCTGTTTCATGGGCTATTAATCACCGTTTTGGATCCTCGTAGTGATTTCCACCATTGACGAACCCAAGGGTGCATTTACGTGCCTGTCATCAACACTCGCAGTTTTGGCCGATTCTGGCCTGTTTCATGGGCTATTAATCACCGTTTTGGGTCCCCGGAGTGATTTCCACCATTGAGGAACCCAGGGTGCATTTACGTGCCGGTCATCAACACTCGCAGTTTTGGCAGATTTTGGCCTGTTTCATGGGCTATTAATCACCGTTTTGGGTCCCTGGAGTGATTTCCACAATTGACGAACCCCAGGGTGCAATTACGTGTCGGTCATCAACACTCGCAGTTTTGGCCGATTCTAGCCTGTTTCATGGGCTATTAATCACCGTTTTGGATCCTCGGAGTGATTTCCACCATTGACGAACCCAAGGGTGCATTTACGTGCCTGTCATCAACACTCGCAGTTTTGGCCGATTCAAGCCTGTTTCATGGGCTATTAATCACCGTTTTGGGTCCCTGGAGTGATTTCCACAATTGACGAACCCAAGGGTGCATTTACGTTCCGGTCATCAACACTCGCAGTTTTGGCCGATTCCGGCCTGTATCATTGGCTATTAATCACCGTTTTGGGTCCCTGGAGTGATTTCCACAATTGACGAACCCAAGGGTGCATTTACGTGCCGGTCATCAACACTCGCAGTTTTGGCCGATTCAAGCCTGTTTCATGGGCTATTAATCACCGTTTTGGGTCCCCGGAGTGATTTCCACCATTGAGGAACCCAGGGTGCATTTACGTGCCGGTCATCAACACTCGCAGTTTTGGAAGATTTTGGCCTGTTTCATGGGCTATTAATCACCGTTTTGGGTCCCTGGAGTGATTTCCACAATTGACGAACCCCAGGGTGCAATTACGTGTCGGTCATCAACACTCGCAGTTTTGGCCGATTCCGGCCTGTATCATTGGCTATTAATCACCGTTTTGGATCCTCGGAGTGATTTCCACCATTGACGAACCCAAGGGTGCATTTACGTGCCTGTCATCAACACTCGCAGTTTTGGCCGATTCTGGCCTGTTTCATGGGCTATTAATCACCGTTTTGGGTCCCTGGAGTGATTTCCACAATTGACGACCCCCAGGGTGCATTTACGTGCCGGTCATCAACACTCGCAGTTTTGGCAGATTTTGGCCTGTTTCATGGGCTATTAATCACCGTTTTGGGTCCCTGGAGTGATTTCCACAATTGACGAACCCCAGGGTGCAATTACGTGTCGGTCATCAACACTCGCAGTTTTGGCCGATTCTAGCCTGTTTCATGGGCTATTAATCACCGTTTTGGATCCTCGGAGTGATTTCCACCATTGACGAACCCAAGGGTGCATTTACGTGCCTGTCATCAACACTCGCAGTTTTGGCCGATTCAAGCCTGTTTCATGGGCTATTAATCACCGTTTTGGGTCCCTGGAGTGATTTCCACAATTGACGAACCCAAGGGTGCATTTACGTGCCGGTCATCAACACTCGCAGTTTTGGCCGATTCTAGCCTGTTTCATGGGCTATTAATCACCGTTTTGGATCCTCGTAGTGATTTCCACAATTGACGAACCCAAGGGTGCATTTACGTGCCGGTCATCAACACTCGCAGTTTTGGCCGATTCTGGCCTGTTTCATGGGCTATTAATCACCGTTTTGGGTCCCTGGAGTGATTTCCACAATTGACGAACCCAAGGGTGCATTTACGTGCCGGTCATCAACACTCGCAGTTTTGGCCGATTCTGGCCTGTTTCATGGGCTATTAATCACCGTTTTGGGTCCCTGGAGTGATTTCCACAATTGACGACCCCCAGGGTGCATTTACGTGCCGGTCATCAACACTCGCAGTTTTGGCAGATTTTGGCCTGTTTCATGGGCTATTAATCACCGTTTTGGGTCCCTGGAGTGATTTCCACAATTGACGAACCCCAGGGTGCAATTACGTGTCGGTCATCAACACTCGCAGTTTTGGCCGATTCTAGCCTGTTTCATGGGCTATTAATCACCGTTTTGGATCCTCGGAGTGATTTCCACCATTGACGAACCCAAGGGTGCATTTACGTGCCTGTCATCAACACTCGCAGTTTTGGCCGATTCAAGCCTGTTTCATGGGCTATTAATCACCGTTTTGGGTCCCTGGAGTGATTTCCACAATTGACGAACCCAAGGGTGCATTTACGTTCCGGTCATCAACACTCGCAGTTTTGGCCGATTCCGGCCTGTATCATTGGCTATTAATCACCGTTTTGGGTCCCTGGAGTGATTTCCACAATTGACGAACCCAAGGGTGCATTTACGTGCCGGTCATCAACACTCGCAGTTTTGGCCGATTCAAGCCTGTTTCATGGGCTATTAATCACCGTTTTGGGTCCCCGGAGTGATTTCCACCATTGAGGAACCCAGGGTGCATTTACGTGCCGGTCATCAACACTCGCAGTTTTGGAAGATTTTGGCCTGTTTCATGGGCTATTAATCACCGTTTTGGGTCCCTGGAGTGATTTCCACAATTGACGAACCCCAGGGTGCAATTACGTGTCGGTCATCAACACTCGCAGTTTTGGCCGATTCCGGCCTGTATCATTGGCTATTAATCACCGTTTTGGATCCTCGGAGTGATTTCCACCATTGACGAACCCAAGGGTGCATTTACGTGCCTGTCATCAACACTCGCAGTTTTGGCCGATTCTGGCCTGTTTCATGGGCTATTAATCACCGTTTTGGGTCCCTGGAGTGATTTCCACAATTGACGAACCCCAGGGTGCATTTACGTGCCGGTCATCAACACTCGCAGTTTTGGCCGATTCCGGCCTATATCATTGGCTATTAATCACCGTTTTGGGTCCCTGGAGTGATTTCCACAATTGACGAACCCAAGGGTGCATTTACGTGCCGGTCATCAACACTCGCAGTTTTGGTCGATTCCGGCCTGTATCATTGGCTATTAATCACCGTTTTGGGTCCCTGGAGTGATTTCCACAATTGAGGAACCCAAGGGTGCATTTACGTGCCGGTCATCATCACTCGCAGTTTTGGCCGATTCTGGCCTGTTTCATGGGCTATTAATCACCGTTTTGGGTCCCCGGAGTGATTTCCACCATTGAGGAACCCAGGGTGCATTTACGTGCCGGTCATCAACACTCGCAGTTTTGGAAGATTTTGGCCTGTTTCATGGGCTATTAATCACCGTTTTGGGTCCCTGGAGTGATTTCCACAATTGACGAACCCAAGGGTGCATTTACGTGCCGGTCATCAACACTCGCAGTTTTGGAAGATTTTGGCCTGTTTCATGGGCTATTAATCACCGTTTTGGGTCCCTGGAGTGATTTCCACAATTGACGAACCCAAGGGTGCATTTACGTTCCGGTCATCCACACTCGCAGTTTTGGTCGATTCGTCCCTGGAGTGATTTCCACAATTGACGAACCCCAGGGTGCAATTACGTGTCGGTCATCAACACTCGCAGTTTTGGCCGATTCTAGCCTGTTTCATGGGCTATTAATCACCGTTTTGGATCCTCGGAGTGATTTCCACCATTGACGAACCCAAGGGTGCATTTACGTGCCTGTCATCAACACTCGCAGTTTTGGCCGATTCAAGCCTATTTCATGGGCTATTAATCACCGTTTTGGGTCCCCGGAGTGATTTCCACCATTGAGGAACCCAGGGTGCATTTACGTGCCGGTCATCAACACTCGCAGTTTTGGAAGATTTTGGCCTGTTTCATGGGCTATTAATCACCGTTTTGGGTCCCTGGAGTGATTTCCACAATTGACGAACCCCAGGGTGCAATTACGTGTCGGTCATCAACACTCGCAGTTTTGGCCGATTCCGGCCTGTATCATTGGCTATTAATCACCGTTTTGGATCCTCGGAGTGATTTCCACCATTGACGAACCCAAGGGTGCATTTACGTGCCTGTCATCAACACTCGCAGTTTTGGCCGATTCTGGCCTGTTTCATGGGCTATTAATCACCGTTTTGGGTCCCTGGAGTGATTTCCACAATTGACGAACCCCAGGGTGCATTTACGTGCCGGTCATCAACACTCGCAGTTTTGGCCGATTACGGCTTGTATCATTGGCTATTAATCACCGTTTTGGGTCCCTGGAGTGATTTCCACAATTGACGAACCCAAGGGTGCATTTACGTGCCGGTCATCAACACTCGCAGTTTTGGCCGATTCTGGCCTGTTTCATGGGCTATTAATCACCGTTTTGGGTCCCCGGAGTGATTTCCACCATTGAGGAACCCAGGGTGCATTTACGTGCCGGTCATCAACACTCGCAGTTTTGGAAGATTTTGGCCTGTTTCATGGGCTATTAATCACCGTTTTGGGTCCCTGGAGTGATTTCCACAATTGACGAACCCAAGGGTGCATTTACGTGCCGGTCATCAACACTCGCAGTTTTGGAAGATTTTGGCCTGTTTCATGGGCTATTAATCACCGTTTTGGGTCCCTGGAGTGATTTCCACAATTGACGAACCCAAGGGTGCATTTACGTTCCGGTCATCCACACTCGCAGTTTTGGTCGATTCGTCCCTGGAGTGATTTCCACAATTGACGAACCCCAGGGTGCAATTACGTGTCGGTCATCAACACTCGCAGTTTTGGCCGATTCTAGCCTGTTTCATGGGCTATTAATCACCGTTTTGGATCCTCGGAGTGATTTCCACCATTGACGAACCCAAGGGTGCATTTACGTGCCTGTCATCAACACTCGCAGTTTTGGCCGATTCAAGCCTATTTCATGGGCTATTAATCACCGTTTTGGGTCCCCGGAGTGATTTCCACCATTGAGGAACCCAGGGTGCATTTACGTGCCGGTCATCAACACTCGCAGTTTTGGAAGATTTTGGCCTGTTTCATGGGCTATTAATCACCGTTTTGGGTCCCTGGAGTGATTTCCACAATTGACGAACCCCAGGGTGCAATTACGTGTCGGTCATCAACACTCGCAGTTTTGGCCGATTCCGGCCTGTATCATTGGCTATTAATCACCGTTTTGGATCCTCGGAGTGATTTCCACCATTGACGAACCCAAGGGTGCATTTACGTGCCTGTCATCAACACTCGCAGTTTTGGCCGATTCTGGCCTGTTTCATGGGCTATTAATCACCGTTTTGGGTCCCTGGAGTGATTTCCACAATTGACGAACCCCAGGGTGCATTTACGTGCCGGTCATCAACACTCGCAGTTTTGGCCGATTACGGCTTGTATCATTGGCTATTAATCACCGTTTTGGGTCCCTGGAGTGATTTCCACAATTGACGAACCCAAGGGTGCATTTACGTGCCGGTCATCAACACTCGCAGTTTTGGCCGATTCTGGCCTGTTTCATGGGCTATTAATCACCGTTTTGGGTCCCCGGAGTGATTTCCACCATTGAGGAACCCAGGGTGCATTTACGTGCCGGTCATCAACACTCGCAGTTTTGGAAGATTTTGGCCTGTTTCATGGGCTATTAATCACCGTTTTGGGTCCCTGGAGTGATTTCCACAATTGACGAACCCAAGGGTGCATTTACGTGCCGGTCATCAACACTCGCAGTTTTGGAAGATTTTGGCCTGTTTCATGGGCTATTAATCACCGTTTTGGATCCTCGGAGTGATTTCCACCATTGACGAACCCAAGGGTGCATTTACGTGCCTGTCATCAACACTCGCAGTTTTGGCCGATTCTGGCCTGTTTCATGGGCTATTAATCACCGTTTTGGGTCCCTGGAGTGATTTCCACAATTGAGGAACCCAAGGGTGCATTTACGTTCCGGTCATCCACACTCGCAGTTTTGGTCGATTCTGGCCTGTTTCATGGGCTATTAATCACCGTTTTGGATCCTCGTAGTGATTTCCACCATTGACGAACCCAAGGGTGCATTTACGTGCCTGTCATCAACACTCGCAGTTTTGGCCGATTCTGGCCTGTTTCATGGGCTATTAATCACCGTTTTGGGTCCCCGGAGTGATTTCCACCATTGAGGAACCCAGGGTGCATTTACGTGCCGGTCATCAACACTCGCAGTTTTGGCAGATTTTGGCCTGTTTCATGGGCTATTAATCACCGTTTTGGGTCCCTGGAGTGATTTCCACAATTGACGAACCCCAGGGTGCAATTACGTGTCGGTCATCAACACTCGCAGTTTTGGCCGATTCTAGCCTGTTTCATGGGCTATTAATCACCGTTTTGGATCCTCGGAGTGATTTCCACCATTGACGAACCCAAGGGTGCATTTACGTGCCTGTCATCAACACTCGCAGTTTTGGCCGATTCAAGCCTGTTTCATGGGCTATTAATCACCGTTTTGGGTCCCTGGAGTGATTTCCACAATTGACGAACCCAAGGGTGCATTTACGTTCCGGTCATCAACACTCGCAGTTTTGGCCGATTCCGGCCTGTATCATTGGCTATTAATCACCGTTTTGGGTCCCTGGAGTGATTTCCACAATTGACGAACCCAAGGGTGCATTTACGTGCCGGTCATCAACACTCGCAGTTTTGGCCGATTCAAGCCTGTTTCATGGGCTATTAATCACCGTTTTGGGTCCCCGGAGTGATTTCCACCATTGAGGAACCCAGGGTGCATTTACGTGCCGGTCATCAACACTCGCAGTTTTGGAAGATTTTGGCCTGTTTCATGGGCTATTAATCACCGTTTTGGGTCCCTGGAGTGATTTCCACAATTGACGAACCCCAGGGTGCAATTACGTGTCGGTCATCAACACTCGCAGTTTTGGCCGATTCCGGCCTGTATCATTGGCTATTAATCACCGTTTTGGATCCTCGGAGTGATTTCCACCATTGACGAACCCAAGGGTGCATTTACGTGCCTGTCATCAACACTCGCAGTTTTGGCCGATTCTGGCCTGTTTCATGGGCTATTAATCACCGTTTTGGGTCCCTGGAGTGATTTCCACAATTGACGACCCCCAGGGTGCATTTACGTGCCGGTCATCAACACTCGCAGTTTTGGCAGATTTTGGCCTGTTTCATGGGCTATTAATCACCGTTTTGGGTCCCTGGAGTGATTTCCACAATTGACGAACCCCAGGGTGCAATTACGTGTCGGTCATCAACACTCGCAGTTTTGGCCGATTCTAGCCTGTTTCATGGGCTATTAATCACCGTTTTGGATCCTCGGAGTGATTTCCACCATTGACGAACCCAAGGGTGCATTTACGTGCCTGTCATCAACACTCGCAGTTTTGGAAGATTCAAGCCTATTTCATGGGCTATTAATCACCGTTTTGGGTCCCCGGAGTGATTTCCACCATTGAGGAACCCAGGGTGCATTTACGTGCCGGTCATCAACACTCGCAGTTTTGGAAGATTTTGGCCTGTTTCATGGGCTATTAATCACCGTTTTGGGTCCCTGGAGTGATTTCCACAATTGACGAACCCCAGGGTGCAATTACGTGTCGGTCATCAACACTCGCAGTTTTGGCCGATTCCGGCCTGTATCATTGGCTATTAATCACCGTTTTGGATCCTCGGAGTGATTTCCACCATTGACGAACCCAAGGGTGCATTTACGTGCCTGTCATCAACACTCGCAGTTTTGGCCGATTCTGGCCTGTTTCATGGGCTATTAATCACCGTTTTGGGTCCCTGGAGTGATTTCCACAATTGACGAACCCCAGGGTGCATTTACGTGCCGGTCATCAACACTCGCAGTTTTGGCCGATTCCGGCTTGTATCATTGGCTATTAATCACCGTTTTGGGTCCCTGGAGTGATTTCCACAATTGACGAACCCAAGGGTGCATTTACGTGCCGGTCATCAACACTCGCAGTTTTGGCCGATTCTGGCCTGTTTCATGGGCTATTAATCACCGTTTTGGGTCCCCGGAGTGATTTCCACCATTGAGGAACCCAGGGTGCATTTACGTGCCGGTCATCAACACTCGCAGTTTTGGAAGATTTTGGCCTGTTTCATGGGCTATTAATCACCGTTTTGGGTCCCTGGAGTGATTTCCACAATTGACGAACCCAAGGGTGCATTTACGTGCCGGTCATCAACACTCGCAGTTTTGGAAGATTTTGGCCTGTTTCATGGGCTATTAATCACCGTTTTGGATCCTCGGAGTGATTTCCACCATTGACGAACCCAAGGGTGCATTTACGTGCCTGTCATCAACACTCGCAGTTTTGGCCGATTCTGGCCTGTTTCATGGGCTATTAATCACCGTTTTGGGTCCCTGGAGTGATTTCCACAATTGAGGAACCCAAGGGTGCATTTACGTTCCGGTCATCCACACTCGCAGTTTTGGTCGATTCTGGCCTGTTTCATGGGCTATTAATCACCGTTTTGGATCCTCGTAGTGATTTCCACCATTGACGAACCCAAGGGTGCATTTACGTGCCTGTCATCAACACTCGCAGTTTTGGCCGATTCTGGCCTGTTTCATGGGCTATTAATCACCGTTTTGGGTCCCCGGAGTGATTTCCACCATTGAGGAACCCAGGGTGCATTTACGTGCCGGTCATCAACACTCGCAGTTTTGGCAGATTTTGGCCTGTTTCATGGGCTATTAATCACCGTTTTGGGTCCCTGGAGTGATTTCCACAATTGACGAACCCCAGGGTGCAATTACGTGTCGGTCATCAACACTCGCAGTTTTGGCCGATTCTAGCCTGTTTCATGGGCTATTAATCACCGTTTTGGATCCTCGGAGTGATTTCCACCATTGACGAACCCAAGGGTGCATTTACGTGCCTGTCATCAACACTCGCAGTTTTGGCCGATTCAAGCCTGTTTCATGGGCTATTAATCACCGTTTTGGGTCCCTGGAGTGATTTCCACAATTGACGAACCCAAGGGTGCATTTACGTTCCGGTCATCAACACTCGCAGTTTTGGCCGATTCCGGCCTGTATCATTGGCTATTAATCACCGTTTTGGGTCCCTGGAGTGATTTCCACAATTGACGAACCCAAGGGTGCATTTACGTGCCGGTCATCAACACTCGCAGTTTTGGCCGATTAAAGCCTGTTTCATGGGCTATTAATCACCGTTTTGGGTCCCCGGAGTGATTTCCACCATTGAGGAACCCAGGGTGCATTTACGTGCCGGTCATCAACACTCGCAGTTTTGGAAGATTTTGGCCTGTTTCATGGGCTATTAATCACCGTTTTGGGTCCCTGGAGTGATTTCCACAATTGACGAACCCCAGGGTGCAATTACGTGTCGGTCATCAACACTCGCAGTTTTGGCCGATTCTAGCCTGTTTCATGGGCTATTAATCACCGTTTTGGGTCCCCGGAGTGATTTCCACCATTGAGGAACCCAGGGTGCATTTACGTGCCGGTCATCAACACTCGCAGTTTTGGAAGATTTTGGCCTGTTTCATGGGCTATTAATCACCGTTTTGGGTCCCTGGAGTGATTTCCACAATTGACGAACCCAAGGGTGCATTTACGTGCCGGTCATCAACACTCGCAGTTTTGGAAGATTTTGGCCTGTTTCATGGGCTATTAATCACCGTTTTGGGTCCCTGGAGTGATTTCCACAATTGACGAACCCAAGGGTGCATTTACGTTCCGGTCATCCACACTCGCAGTTTTGGTCGATTCGTCCCTGGAGTGATTTCCACAATTGACGAACCCCAGGGTGCAATTACGTGTCGGTCATCAACACTCGCAGTTTTGGCCGATTCTAGCCTGTTTCATGGGCTATTAATCACCGTTTTGGATCCTCGGAGTGATTTCCACCATTGACGAACCCAAGGGTGCATTTACGTGCCTGTCATCAACACTCGCAGTTTTGGCCGATTCAAGCCTATTTCATGGGCTATTAATCACCGTTTTGGGTCCCCGGAGTGATTTCCACCATTGAGGAACCCAGGGTGCATTTACGTGCCGGTCATCAACACTCGCAGTTTTGGAAGATTTTGGCCTGTTTCATGGGCTATTAATCACCGTTTTGGGTCCCTGGAGTGATTTCCACAATTGACGAACCCCAGGGTGCAATTACGTGTCGGTCATCAACACTCGCAGTTTTGGCCGATTCCGGCCTGTATCATTGGCTATTAATCACCGTTTTGGATCCTCGGAGTGATTTCCACCATTGACGAACCCAAGGGTGCATTTACGTGCCTGTCATCAACACTCGCAGTTTTGGCCGATTCTGGCCTGTTTCATGGGCTATTAATCACCGTTTTGGGTCCCTGGAGTGATTTCCACAATTGACGAACCCCAGGGTGCATTTACGTGCCGGTCATCAACACTCGCAGTTTTGGCCGATTCCGGCTTGTATCATTGGCTATTAATCACCGTTTTGGGTCCCTGGAGTGATTTCCACAATTGACGAACCCAAGGGTGCATTTACGTGCCGGTCATCAACACTCGCAGTTTTGGCCGATTCTGGCCTGTTTCATGGGCTATTAATCACCGTTTTGGGTCCCCGGAGTGATTTCCACCATTGAGGAACCCAGGGTGCATTTACGTGCCGGTCATCAACACTCGCAGTTTTGGAAGATTTTGGCCTGTTTCATGGGCTATTAATCACCGTTTTGGGTCCCTGGAGTGATTTCCACAATTGACGAACCCAAGGGTGCATTTACGTGCCGGTCATCAACACTCGCAGTTTTGGAAGATTTTGGCCTGTTTCATGGGCTATTAATCACCGTTTTGGATCCTCGGAGTGATTTCCACCATTGACGAACCCAAGGGTGCATTTACGTGCCTGTCATCAACACTCGCAGTTTTGGCCGATTCTGGCCTGTTTCATGGGCTATTAATCACCGTTTTGGGTCCCTGGAGTGATTTCCACAATTGAGGAACCCAAGGGTGCATTTACGTTCCGGTCATCCACACTCGCAGTTTTGGTCGATTCTGGCCTGTTTCATGGGCTATTAATCACCGTTTTGGATCCTCGTAGTGATTTCCACCATTGACGAACCCAAGGGTGCATTTACGTGCCTGTCATCAACACTCGCAGTTTTGGCCGATTCTGGCCTGTTTCATGGGCTATTAATCACCGTTTTGGGTCCCCGGAGTGATTTCCACCATTGAGGAACCCAGGGTGCATTTACGTGCCGGTCATCAACACTCGCAGTTTTGGCAGATTTTGGCCTGTTTCATGGGCTATTAATCACCGTTTTGGGTCCCTGGAGTGATTTCCACAATTGACGAACCCCAGGGTGCAATTACGTGTCGGTCATCAACACTCGCAGTTTTGGCCGATTCTAGCCTGTTTCATGGGCTATTAATCACCGTTTTGGATCCTCGGAGTGATTTCCACCATTGACGAACCCAAGGGTGCATTTACGTGCCTGTCATCAACACTCGCAGTTTTGGCCGATTCAAGCCTGTTTCATGGGCTATTAATCACCGTTTTGGGTCCCTGGAGTGATTTCCACAATTGACGAACCCAAGGGTGCATTTACGTTCCGGTCATCAACACTCGCAGTTTTGGCCGATTCCGGCCTGTATCATTGGCTATTAATCACCGTTTTGGGTCCCTGGAGTGATTTCCACAATTGACGAACCCAAGGGTGCATTTACGTGCCGGTCATCAACACTCGCAGTTTTGGCCGATTCAAGCCTGTTTCATGGGCTATTAATCACCGTTTTGGGTCCCCGGAGTGATTTCCACCATTGAGGAACCCAGGGTGCATTTACGTGCCGGTCATCAACACTCGCAGTTTTGGAAGATTTTGGCCTGTTTCATGGGCTATTAATCACCGTTTTGGGTCCCTGGAGTGATTTCCACAATTGACGAACCCCAGGGTGCAATTACGTGTCGGTCATCAACACTCGCAGTTTTGGCCGATTCCGGCCTGTATCATTGGCTATTAATCACCGTTTTGGATCCTCGGAGTGATTTCCACCATTGACGAACCCAAGGGTGCATTTACGTGCCTGTCATCAACACTCGCAGTTTTGGCCGATTCTGGCCTGTTTCATGGGCTATTAATCACCGTTTTGGGTCCCTGGAGTGATTTCCACAATTGACGACCCCCAGGGTGCATTTACGTGCCGGTCATCAACACTCGCAGTTTTGGCAGATTTTGGCCTGTTTCATGGGCTATTAATCACCGTTTTGGGTCCCTGGAGTGATTTCCACAATTGACGAACCCAAGGGTGCATTTACGTGCCGGTCATCAACACTCGCAGTTTTGGAAGATTTTGGCCTGTTTCATGGGCTATTAATCACCGTTTTGGGTCCCTGGAGTGATTTCCACAATTGACGAACCCAAGGGTGCATTTACGTTCCGGTCATCCACACTCGCAGTTTTGGTCGATTCGTCCCTGGAGTGATTTCCACAATTGACGAACCCCAGGGTGCAATTACGTGTCGGTCATCAACACTCGCAGTTTTGGCCGATTCTAGCCTGTTTCATGGGCTATTAATCACCGTTTTGGATCCTCGGAGTGATTTCCACCATTGACGAACCCAAGGGTGCATTTACGTGCCTGTCATCAACACTCGCAGTTTTGGCCGATTCAAGCCTATTTCATGGGCTATTAATCACCGTTTTGGGTCCCCGGAGTGATTTCCACCATTGAGGAACCCAGGGTGCATTTACGTGCCGGTCATCAACACTCGCAGTTTTGGAAGATTTTGGCCTGTTTCATGGGCTATTAATCACCGTTTTGGGTCCCTGGAGTGATTTCCACAATTGACGAACCCCAGGGTGCAATTACGTGTCGGTCATCAACACTCGCAGTTTTGGCCGATTCCGGCCTGTATCATTGGCTATTAATCACCGTTTTGGATCCTCGGAGTGATTTCCACCATTGACGAACCCAAGGGTGCATTTACGTGCCTGTCATCAACACTCGCAGTTTTGGCCGATTCTGGCCTGTTTCATGGGCTATTAATCACCGTTTTGGGTCCCTGGAGTGATTTCCACAATTGACGAACCCCAGGGTGCATTTACGTGCCGGTCATCAACACTCGCAGTTTTGGCCGATTCCGGCTTGTATCATTGGCTATTAATCACCGTTTTGGGTCCCTGGAGTGATTTCCACAATTGACGAACCCAAGGGTGCATTTACGTGCCGGTCATCAACACTCGCAGTTTTGGCCGATTCTGGCCTGTTTCATGGGCTATTAATCACCGTTTTGGGTCCCCGGAGTGATTTCCACCATTGAGGAACCCAGGGTGCATTTACGTGCCGGTCATCAACACTCGCAGTTTTGGAAGATTTTGGCCTGTTTCATGGGCTATTAATCACCGTTTTGGGTCCCTGGAGTGATTTCCACAATTGACGAACCCAAGGGTGCATTTACGTGCCGGTCATCAACACTCGCAGTTTTGGAAGATTTTGGCCTGTTTCATGGGCTATTAATCACCGTTTTGGATCCTCGGAGTGATTTCCACCATTGACGAACCCAAGGGTGCATTTACGTGCCTGTCATCAACACTCGCAGTTTTGGCCGATTCTGGCCTGTTTCATGGGCTATTAATCACCGTTTTGGGTCCCTGGAGTGATTTCCACAATTGAGGAACCCAAGGGTGCATTTACGTTCCGGTCATCCACACTCGCAGTTTTGGTCGATTCTGGCCTGTTTCATGGGCTATTAATCACCGTTTTGGATCCTCGTAGTGATTTCCACCATTGACGAACCCAAGGGTGCATTTACGTGCCTGTCATCAACACTCGCAGTTTTGGCCGATTCTGGCCTGTTTCATGGGCTATTAATCACCGTTTTGGGTCCCCGGAGTGATTTCCACCATTGAGGAACCCAGGGTGCATTTACGTGCCGGTCATCAACACTCGCAGTTTTGGCAGATTTTGGCCTGTTTCATGGGCTATTAATCACCGTTTTGGGTCCCTGGAGTGATTTCCACAATTGACGAACCCCAGGGTGCAATTACGTGTCGGTCATCAACACTCGCAGTTTTGGCCGATTCTAGCCTGTTTCATGGGCTATTAATCACCGTTTTGGATCCTCGGAGTGATTTCCACCATTGACGAACCCAAGGGTGCATTTACGTGCCTGTCATCAACACTCGCAGTTTTGGCCGATTCAAGCCTGTTTCATGGGCTATTAATCACCGTTTTGGGTCCCTGGAGTGATTTCCACAATTGACGAACCCAAGGGTGCATTTACGTTCCGGTCATCAACACTCGCAGTTTTGGCCGATTCCGGCCTGTATCATTGGCTATTAATCACCGTTTTGGGTCCCTGGAGTGATTTCCACAATTGACGAACCCAAGGGTGCATTTACGTGCCGGTCATCAACACTCGCAGTTTTGGCCGATTCAAGCCTGTTTCATGGGCTATTAATCACCGTTTTGGGTCCCCGGAGTGATTTCCACCATTGAGGAACCCAGGGTGCATTTACGTGCCGGTCATCAACACTCGCAGTTTTGGAAGATTTTGGCCTGTTTCATGGGCTATTAATCACCGTTTTGGGTCCCTGGAGTGATTTCCACAATTGACGAACCCCAGGGTGCAATTACGTGTCGGTCATCAACACTCGCAGTTTTGGCCGATTCCGGCCTGTATCATTGGCTATTAATCACCGTTTTGGATCCTCGGAGTGATTTCCACCATTGACGAACCCAAGGGTGCATTTACGTGCCTGTCATCAACACTCGCAGTTTTGGCCGATTCTGGCCTGTTTCATGGGCTATTAATCACCGTTTTGGGTCCCTGGAGTGATTTCCACAATTGACGACCCCCAGGGTGCATTTACGTGCCGGTCATCAACACTCGCAGTTTTGGCAGATTTTGGCCTGTTTCATGGGCTATTAATCACCGTTTTGGGTCCCTGGAGTGATTTCCACAATTGACGAACCCCAGGGTGCAATTACGTGTCGGTCATCAACACTCGCAGTTTTGGCCGATTCTAGCCTGTTTCATGGGCTATTAATCACCGTTTTGGATCCTCGGAGTGATTTCCACCATTGACGAACCCAAGGGTGCATTTACGTGCCTGTCATCAACACTCGCAGTTTTGGCCGATTCAAGCCTGTTTCATGGGCTATTAATCACCGTTTTGGGTCCCTGGAGTGATTTCCACAATTGACGAACCCAAGGGTGCATTTACGTTCCGGTCATCAACACTCGCAGTTTTGGCCGATTCCGGCCTGTATCATTGGCTATTAATCACCGTTTTGGGTCCCTGGAGTGATTTCCACAATTGACGAACCCAAGGGTGCATTTACGTGCCGGTCATCAACACTCGCAGTTTTGGCCGATTCAAGCCTGTTTCATGGGCTATTAATCACCGTTTTGGGTCCCCGGAGTGATTTCCACCATTGAGGAACCCAGGGTGCATTTACGTGCCGGTCATCAACACTCGCAGTTTTGGAAGATTTTGGCCTGTTTCATGGGCTATTAATCACCGTTTTGGGTCCCTGGAGTGATTTCCACAATTGACGAACCCCAGGGTGCAATTACGTGTCGGTCATCAACACTCGCAGTTTTGGCCGATTCCGGCCTGTATCATTGGCTATTAATCACCGTTTTGGGTCTCTGGAGTGATTTCCACAATTGACGACCCCCAGGGTGCATTTACGTGCCGGTCATCAACACTCGCAGTTTTGGCAGATTTTGGCCTGTTTCATGGGCTATTAATCACCGTTTTGGGTCCCTGGAGTGATTTCCACAATTGACGAACCCAAGGGTGCATTTACGTTCCGGTCATCAACACTCGCAGTTTTGGCCGATTCCGGCCTGTATCATTGGCTATTAATCACCGTTTTGGGTCCCTGGAGTGATTTCCACAATTGACGAACCCAAGGGTGCATTTACGTGCCGGTCATCAACACTCGCAGTTTTGGCCGATTCAAGCCTGTTTCATGGGCTATTAATCACCGTTTTGGGTCCCCGGAGTGATTTCCACCATTGAGGAACCCAGGGTGCATTTACGTGCCGGTCATCAACACTCGCAGTTTTGGAAGATTTTGGCCTGTTTCATGGGCTATTAATCACCGTTTTGGGTCCCTGGAGTGATTTCCACAATTGACGAACCCCAGGGTGCAATTACGTGTCGGTCATCAACACTCGCAGTTTTGGCCGATTCCGGCCTGTATCATTGGCTATTAATCACCGTTTTGGATCCTCGGAGTGATTTCCACCATTGACGAACCCAAGGGTGCATTTACGTGCCTGTCATCAACACTCGCAGTTTTGGCCGATTCTGGCCTGTTTCATGGGCTATTAATCACCGTTTTGGGTCCCTGGAGTGATTTCCACAATTGACGACCCCCAGGGTGCATTTACGTGCCGGTCATCAACACTCGCAGTTTTGGCAGATTTTGGCCTGTTTCATGGGCTATTAATCACCGTTTTGGGTCCCTGGAGTGATTTCCACAATTGACGAACCCCAGGGTGCAATTACGTGTCGGTCATCAACACTCGCAGTTTTGGCCGATTCTAGCCTGTTTCATGGGCTATTAATCACCGTTTTGGATCCTCGGAGTGATTTCCACCATTGACGAACCCAAGGGTGCATTTACGTGCCTGTCATCAACACTCGCAGTTTTGGCCGATTCAAGCCTGTTTCATGGGCTATTAATCACCGTTTTGGGTCCCTGGAGTGATTTCCACAATTGACGAACCCAAGGGTGCATTTACGTTCCGGTCATCAACACTCGCAGTTTTGGCCGATTCCGGCCTGTATCATTGGCTATTAATCACCGTTTTGGGTCCCTGGAGTGATTTCCACAATTGACGAACCCAAGGGTGCATTTACGTGCCGGTCATCAACACTCGCAGTTTTGGCCGATTCAAGCCTGTTTCATGGGCTATTAATCACCGTTTTGGGTCCCCGGAGTGATTTCCACCATTGAGGAACCCAGGGTGCATTTACGTGCCGGTCATCAACACTCGCAGTTTTGGAAGATTTTGGCCTGTTTCATGGGCTATTAATCACCGTTTTGGGTCCCTGGAGTGATTTCCACAATTGACGAACCCCAGGGTGCAATTACGTGTCGGTCATCAACACTCGCAGTTTTGGCCGATTCCGGCCTGTATCATTGGCTATTAATCACCGTTTTGGATCCTCGGAGTGATTTCCACCATTGACGAACCCAAGGGTGCATTTACGTGCCTGTCATCAACACTCGCAGTTTTGGCCGATTCTGGCCTGTTTCATGGGCTATTAATCACCGTTTTGGGTCCCTGGAGTGATTTCCACAATTGACGACCCCCAGGGTGCATTTACGTGCCGGTCATCAACACTCGCAGTTTTGGCAGATTTTGGCCTGTTTCATGGGCTATTAATCACCGTTTTGGGTCCCTGGAGTGATTTCCACAATTGACGAACCCCAGGGTGCAATTACGTGTCGGTCATCAACACTCGCAGTTTTGGCCGATTCTAGCCTGTTTCATGGGCTATTAATCACCGTTTTGGATCCTCGGAGTGATTTCCACCATTGACGAACCCAAGGGTGCATTTACGTGCCTGTCATCAACACTCGCAGTTTTGGCCGATTCAAGCCTGTTTCATGGGCTATTAATCACCGTTTTGGGTCCCTGGAGTGATTTCCACAATTGACGAACCCAAGGGTGCATTTACGTTCCGGTCATCAACACTCGCAGTTTTGGCCGATTCCGGCCTGTATCATTGGCTATTAATCACCGTTTTGGGTCCCTGGAGTGATTTCCACAATTGACGAACCCAAGGGTGCATTTACGTGCCGGTCATCAACACTCGCAGTTTTGGCCGATTCAAGCCTGTTTCATGGGCTATTAATCACCGTTTTGGGTCCCCGGAGTGATTTCCACCATTGAGGAACCCAGGGTGCATTTACGTGCCGGTCATCAACACTCGCAGTTTTGGAAGATTTTGGCCTGTTTCATGGGCTATTAATCACCGTTTTGGGTCCCTGGAGTGATTTCCACAATTGACGAACCCCAGGGTGCAATTACGTGTCGGTCATCAACACTCGCAGTTTTGGCCGATTCTAGCCTGTTTCATGGGCTATTAATCACCGTTTTGGATCCTCGGAGTGATTTCCACCATTGACGAACCCAAGGGTGCATTTACGTGCCTGTCATCAACACTCGCAGTTTTGGCCGATTCAAGCCTGTTTCATGGGCTAGTAATCACCGTTTTGGGTCCCTGGAGTGATTTCCACAATTGACGAACCCAAGGGTGCATTTACGTTCCGGTCATCAACACTCGCAGTTTTGGCCGATTCCGGCCTGTATCATTGGCTATTAATCACCGTTTTGGGTCCCTGGAGTGATTTCCACAATTGACGAACCCAAGGGTGCATTTACGTGCCGGTCATCAACACTCGCAGTTTTGGCCGATTCAAGCCTGTTTCATGGGCTATTAATCACCGTTTTGGGTCCCCGGAGTGATTTCCACCATTGAGGAACCCAGGGTGCATTTACGTGCCGGTCATCAACACTCGCAGTTTTGGAAGATTTTGGCCTGTTTCATGGGCTATTAATCACCGTTTTGGGTCCCTGGAGTGATTTCCACAATTGACGAACCCCAGGGTGCAATTACGTGTCGGTCATCAACACTCGCAGTTTTGGCCGATTCCGGCCTGTATCATTGGCTATTAATCACCGTTTTGGATCCTCGGAGTGATTTCCACCATTGACGAACCCAAGGGTGCATTTACGTGCCTGTCATCAACACTCGCAGTTTTGGCCGATTCTGGCCTGTTTCATGGGCTATTAATCACCGTTTTGGGTCCCTGGAGTGATTTCCACAATTGACGACCCCCAGGGTGCATTTACGTGCCGGTCATCAACACTCGCAGTTTTGGCAGATTTTGGCCTGTTTCATGGGCTATTAATCACCGTTTTGGGTCCCTGGAGTGATTTCCACAATTGACGAACCCCAGGGTGCAATTACGTGTCGGTCATCAACACTCGCAGTTTTGGCCGATTCTAGCCTGTTTCATGGGCTATTAATCACCGTTTTGGATCCTCGGAGTGATTTCCACCATTGACGAACCCAAGGGTGCATTTACGTGCCTGTCATCAACACTCGCAGTTTTGGCCGATTCAAGCCTGTTTCATGGGCTATTAATCACCGTTTTGGGTCCCTGGAGTGATTTCCACAATTGACGAACCCAAGGGTGCATTTACGTTCCGGTCATCAACACTCGCAGTTTTGGCCGATTCCGGCCTGTATCATTGGCTATTAATCACCGTTTTGGGTCCCTGGAGTGATTTCCACAATTGACGAACCCAAGGGTGCATTTACGTGCCGGTCATCAACACTCGCAGTTTTGGCCGATTCAAGCCTGTTTCATGGGCTATTAATCACCGTTTTGGGTCCCCGGAGTGATTTCCACCATTGAGGAACCCAGGGTGCATTTACGTGCCGGTCATCAACACTCGCAGTTTTGGAAGATTTTGGCCTGTTTCATGGGCTATTAATCACCGTTTTGGGTCCCTGGAGTGATTTCCACAATTGACGAACCCCAGGGTGCAATTACGTGTCGGTCATCAACACTCGCAGTTTTGGCCGATTCCGGCCTGTATCATTGGCTATTAATCACCGTTTTGGATCCTCGGAGTGATTTCCACCATTGACGAACCCAAGGGTGCATTTACGTGCCTGTCATCAACACTCGCAGTTTTGGCCGATTCTGGCCTGTTTCATGGGCTATTAATCACCGTTTTGGGTCCCTGGAGTGATTTCCACAATTGACGACCCCCAGGGTGCATTTACGTGCCGGTCATCAACACTCGCAGTTTTGGCAGATTTTGGCCTGTTTCATGGGCTATTAATCACCGTTTTGGGTCCCTGGAGTGATTTCCACAATTGACGAACCCCAGGGTGCAATTACGTGTCGGTCATCAACACTCGCAGTTTTGGCCGATTCTAGCCTGTTTCATGGGCTATTAATCACCGTTTTGGATCCTCGGAGTGATTTCCACCATTGACGAACCCAAGGGTGCATTTACGTGCCTGTCATCAACACTCGCAGTTTTGGCCGATTCAAGCCTGTTTCATGGGCTATTAATCACCGTTTTGGGTCCCTGGAGTGATTTCCACAATTGACGAACCCAAGGGTGCATTTACGTTCCGGTCATCAACACTCGCAGTTTTGGCCGATTCCGGCTTGTATCATTGGCTATTAATCACCGTTTTGGGTCCCTGGAGTGATTTCCACAATTGACGAACCCAAGGGTGCATTTACGTGCCGGTCATCAACACTCGCAGTTTTGGCCGATTCAAGCCTGTTTCATGGGCTATTAATCACCGTTTTGGGTCCCCGGAGTGATTTCCACCATTGAGGAACCCAGGGTGCATTTACGTGCCGGTCATCAACACTCGCAGTTTTGGAAGATTTTGGCCTGTTTCATGGGCTATTAATCACCGTTTTGGATCCTCGTAGTGATTTCCACCATTGACGAACCCAAGGGTGCATTTACGTGCCTGTCATCAACACTCGCAGTTTTGGCCGATTCTGGCCTGTTTCATGGGCTATTAATCACCGTTTTGGGTCCCCGGAGTGATTTCCACCATTGAGGAACCCAGGGTGCATTTACGTGCCGGTCATCAACACTCGCAGTTTTGGCAGATTTTGGCCTGTTTCATGGGCTATTAATCACCGTTTTGGGTCCCTGGAGTGATTTCCACAATTGACGAACCCCAGGGTGCAATTACGTGTCGGTCATCAACACTCGCAGTTTTGGCCGATTCTGGCCTGTTTCATGGGCTATTAATCACCGTTTTGGATCCTCGGAGTGATTTCCACCATTGACGAACCCAAGGGTGCATTTACGTGCCTGTCATCAACACTCGCAGTTTTGGCCGATTCTGGCCTGTTTCATGGGCTATTAATCACCGTTTTGGGTCCCTGGAGTGATTTCCACAATTGACGAACCCAAGGGTGCATTTACGTGCCGGTCATCAACACTCGCAGTTTTGGAAGATTTTGGCCTGTATCATTGGCTATTAATCACCGTTTTGGGTCCCTGGAGTGATTTCCACAATTGACGAACCCCAGGGTGCAATTACGTGTCGGTCATCAACACTCGCAGTTTTGGAAGATTTTGGCCTGTTTCATGGGCTATTAATCACCGTTTTGGGTCCCCGGAGTGATTTCCACCATTGAGGAACCCAGGGTGCATTTACGTGCCGGTCATCAACACTCGCAGTTTTGGCCGATTCAAGCCTGTTTCATGGGCTATTAATCACCGTTTTGGGTCCCCGGAGTGATTTCCACCATTGAGGAACCCAGGGTGCATTTACGTGCCGGTCATCAACACTCGCAGTTTTGGAAGATTTTGGCCTGTTTCATGGGCTATTAATCACCGTTTTGGGTCCCTGGAGTGATTTCCACAATTGACGAACCCCAGGGTGCAATTACGTGTCGGTCATCAACACTCGCAGTTTTGGCCGATTCCGGCCTGTATCATTGGCTATTAATCACCGTTTTGGATCCTCGGAGTGATTTCCACCATTGACGAACCCAAGGGTGCATTTACGTGCCTGTCATCAACACTCGCAGTTTTGGCCGATTCTGGCCTGTTTCATGGGCTATTAATCACCGTTTTGGGTCCCTGGAGTGATTTCCACAATTGACGACCCCCAGGGTGCATTTACGTGCCGGTCATCAACACTCGCAGTTTTGGCCGATTCCGGCCTATATCATTGGCTATTAATCACCGTTTTGGGTCCCTGGAGTGATTTCCACAATTGACGAACCCAAGGGTGCATTTACGTGCCGGTCATCAACACTCGCAGTTTTGGCCGATTCCGGCCTGTATCATTGGCTATTAATCACCGTTTTGGGTCCCTGGAGTGATTTCCACAATTGAGGAACCCAAGGGTGCATTTACGTGCCGGTCATCAACACTCGCAGTTTTGGCCGATTCTGGCCTGTTTCATGGGCTATTAATCACCGTTTTGGGTCCCCGGAGTGATTTCCACAATTGACGACCCCCAGGGTGCATTTACGTGCCGGTCATCAACACTCGCAGTTTTGGAAGATTTTGGCCTGTTTCATGGGCTATTAATCACCGTTTTGGGTCCCTGGAGTGATTTCCACAATTGACGAACCCAAGGGTGCATTTACGTGCCGGTCATCAACACTCGCAGTTTTGGAAGATTTTGGCCTGTTTCATGGGCTATTAATCACCGTTTTGGGTCCCTGGAGTGATTTCCACAATTGACGAACCCAAGGGTGCATTTACGTTCCGGTCATCCACACTCGCAGTTTTGGTCGATTCGTCCCTGGAGTGATTTCCACAATTGACGAACCCCAGGGTGCAATTACGTGTCGGTCATCAACACTCGCAGTTTTGGCCGATTCCGGCCTGTATCATTGGCTATTAATCACCGTTTTGGATCCTCGGAGTGATTTCCACCATTGACGAACCCAAGGGTGCATTTACGTGCCTGTCATCAACACTCGCAGTTTTGGCCGATTCTGGCCTGTTTCATGGGCTATTAATCACCGTTTTGGGTCCCTGGAGTGATTTCCACAATTGACGAACCCCAGGGTGCATTTACGTGCCGGTCATCAACACTCGCAGTTTTGGCCGATTCCGGCTTGTATCATTGGCTATTAATCACCGTTTTGGGTCCCTGGAGTGATTTCCACAATTGACGAACCCAAGGGTGCATTTACGTGCCGGTCATCAACACTCGCAGTTTTGGCCGATTCTGGCCTGTTTCATGGGCTATTAATCACCGTTTTGGGTCCCCGGAGTGATTTCCACCATTGAGGAACCCAGGGTGCATTTACGTGCCGGTCATCAACACTCGCAGTTTTGGCAGATTTTGGCCTGTTTCATGGGCTATTAATCACCGTTTTGGGTCCCCGGAGTGATTTCCACCATTGACGAACCCAAGGGTGCATTTACGTGCCGGTCATCAACACTCGCAGTTTTGGCAGATTTTGGCCTGTTTCATGGGCTATTAATCACCGTTTTGGGTCCCTGGAGTGATTTCCACAATTGACGAACCCAAGGGTGCATTTACGTGCCGGTCATCAACACTCGCAGTTTTGGCCGATTTTGGCCTGTTTCATGGGCTATTAATCACCGTTTTGGGTCCCTGGAGTGATTTCCACAATTGACGAACCCCAGGGTGCAATTACGTGTCGGTCATCAACACTCGCAGTTTTGGCCGATTCCGGCCTGTATCATTGGCTATTAATCACCGTTTTGGATCCTCGGAGTGATTTCCACCATTGACGAACCCAAGGGTGCATTTACGTGCCTGTCATCAACACTCGCAGTTTTGGCCGATTCTGGCCTGTTTCATGGGCTATTAATCACCGTTTTGGGTCCCTGGAGTGATTTCCACAATTGACGAACCCCAGGGTGCATTTACGTGCCGGTCATCAACACTCGCAGTTTTGGCCGATTCCGGCTTGTATCATTGGCTATTAATCACCGTTTTGGGTCCCTGGAGTGATTTCCACAATTGACGAACCCAAGGGTGCATTTACGTGCCGGTCATCAACACTCGCAGTTTTGGCCGATTCTGGCCTGTTTCATGGGCTATTAATCACCGTTTTGGGTCCCCGGAGTGATTTCCACCATTGAGGAACCCAGGGTGCATTTACGTGCCGGTCATCAACACTCGCAGTTTTGGCAGATTTTGGCCTGTTTCATGGGCTATTAATCACCGTTTTGGGTCCCCGGAGTGATTTCCACCATTGACGAACCCAAGGGTGCATTTACGTGCCGGTCATCAACACTCGCAGTTTTGGCAGATTTTGGCCTGTTTCATGGGCTATTAATCACCGTTTTGGGTCCCTGGAGTGATTTCCACAATTGACGAACCCAAGGGTGCATTTACGTGCCGGTCATCAACACTCGCAGTTTTGGCCGATTTTGGCCTGTTTCATGGGCTATTAATCACCGTTTTGGGTCCCTGGAGTGATTTCCACAATTGACGAACCCCAGGGTGCAATTACGTGTCGGTCATCAACACTCGCAGTTTTGGCCGATTCCGGCCTGTATCATTGGCTATTAATCACCGTTTTGGATCCTCGGAGTGATTTCCACCATTGACGAACCCAAGGGTGCATTTACGTGCCTGTCATCAACACTCGCAGTTTTGGCCGATTCTGGCCTGTTTCATGGGCTATTAATCACCGTTTTGGGTCCCTGGAGTGATTTCCACAATTGACGAACCCCAGGGTGCATTTACGTGCCGGTCATCAACACTCGCAGTTTTGGCCGATTCCGGCTTGTATCATTGGCTATTAATCACCGTTTTGGGTCCCTGGAGTGATTTCCACAATTGACGAACCCAAGGGTGCATTTACGTGCCGGTCATCAACACTCGCAGTTTTGGCCGATTCTGGCCTGTTTCATGGGCTATTAATCACCGTTTTGGGTCCCCGGAGTGATTTCCACCATTGAGGAACCCAGGGTGCATTTACGTGCCGGTCATCAACACTCGCAGTTTTGGAAGATTTTGGCCTGTTTCATGGGCTATTAATCACCGTTTTGGATCCTCGTAGTGATTTCCACCATTGACGAACCCAAGGGTGCATTTACGTGCCTGTCATCAACACTCGCAGTTTTGGCCGATTCTGGCCTGTTTCATGGGCTATTAATCACCGTTTTGGGTCCCCGGAGTGATTTCCACCATTGAGGAACCCAGGGTGCATTTACGTGCCGGTCATCAACACTCGCAGTTTTGGCAGATTTTGGCCTGTTTCATGGGCTATTAATCACCGTTTTGGGTCCCTGGAGTGATTTCCACAATTGACGAACCCCAGGGTGCAATTACGTGTCGGTCATCAACACTCGCAGTTTTGGCCGATTCTAGCCTGTTTCATGGGCTATTAATCACCGTTTTGGATCCTCGGAGTGATTTCCACCATTGACGAACCCAAGGGTGCATTTACGTGCCTGTCATCAACACTCGCAGTTTTGGCCGATTCTGGCCTGTTTCATGGGCTATTAATCACCGTTTTGGGTCCCTGGAGTGATTTCCACAATTGACGAACCCAAGGGTGCATTTACGTGCCGGTCATCAACACTCGCAGTTTTGGAAGATTTTGGCCTGTATCATTGGCTATTAATCACCGTTTTGGGTCCCTGGAGTGATTTCCACAATTGACGAACCCCAGGGTGCAATTACGTGTCGGTCATCAACACTCGCAGTTTTGGAAGATTTTGGCCTGTTTCATGGGCTATTAATCACCGTTTTGGGTCCCCGGAGTGATTTCCACCATTGAGGAACCCAGGGTGCATTTACGTGCCGGTCATCAACACTCGCAGTTTTGGCAGATTTTGGCCTGTTTCATGGGCTATTAATCACCGTTTTGGGTCCCTGGAGTGATTTCCACAATTGACGAACCCCAGGGTGCATTTACGTGCCGGTCATCAACACTCGCAGTTTTGGCCGATTCCGGCCTGTATCATTGGCTATTAATCACCGTTTTGGGTCCCTGGAGTGATTTCCACAATTGACGAACCCCAGGGTGCAATTACGTGTCGGTCATCAACACTCGCAGTTTTGGCCGATTCCGGCCTGTATCATTGGCTATTAATCACCGTTTTGGATCCTCGGAGTGATTTCCACCATTGACGAACCCAAGGGTGCATTTACGTGCCTGTCATCAACACTCGCAGTTTTGGCCGATTCTGGCCTGTTTCATGGGCTATTAATCACCGTTTTGGGTCCCTGGAGTGATTTCCACAATTGACGAACCCCAGGGTGCATTTACGTGCCGGTCATCAACACTCGCAGTTTTGGCCGATTCCGGCTTGTATCATTGGCTATTAATCACCGTTTTGGGTCCCTGGAGTGATTTCCACAATTGACGAACCCAAGGGTGCATTTACGTGCCGGTCATCAACACTCGCAGTTTTGGCCGATTCTGGCCTGTTTCATGGGCTATTAATCACCGTTTTGGGTCCCCGGAGTGATTTCCACCATTGAGGAACCCAGGGTGCATTTACGTGCCGGTCATCAACACTCGCAGTTTTGGAAGATTTTGGCCTGTTTCATGGGCTATTAATCACCGTTTTGGATCCTCGTAGTGATTTCCACCATTGACGAACCCAAGGGTGCATTTACGTGCCTGTCATCAACACTCGCAGTTTTGGCCGATTCTGGCCTGTTTCATGGGCTATTAATCACCGTTTTGGGTCCCCGGAGTGATTTCCACCATTGAGGAACCCAGGGTGCATTTACGTGCCGGTCATCAACACTCGCAGTTTTGGCAGATTTTGGCCTGTTTCATGGGCTATTAATCACCGTTTTGGGTCCCTGGAGTGATTTCCACAATTGACGAACCCCAGGGTGCAATTACGTGTCGGTCATCAACACTCGCAGTTTTGGCCGATTCTAGCCTGTTTCATGGGCTATTAATCACCGTTTTGGATCCTCGGAGTGATTTCCACCATTGACGAACCCAAGGGTGCATTTACGTGCCTGTCATCAACACTCGCAGTTTTGGCCGATTCTGGCCTGTTTCATGGGCTATTAATCACCGTTTTGGGTCCCTGGAGTGATTTCCACAATTGACGAACCCAAGGGTGCATTTACGTGCCGGTCATCAACACTCGCAGTTTTGGAAGATTTTGGCCTGTATCATTGGCTATTAATCACCGTTTTGGGTCCCTGGAGTGATTTCCACAATTGACGAACCCCAGGGTGCAATTACGTGTCGGTCATCAACACTCGCAGTTTTGGAAGATTTTGGCCTGTTTCATGGGCTATTAATCACCGTTTTGGGTCCCCGGAGTGATTTCCACCATTGAGGAACCCAGGGTGCATTTACGTGCCGGTCATCAACACTCGCAGTTTTGGCCGATTCAAGCCTGTTTCATGGGCTATTAATCACCGTTTTGGGTCCCCGGAGTGATTTCCACCATTGAGGAACCCAGGGTGCATTTACGTGCCGGTCATCAACACTCGCAGTTTTGGAAGATTTTGGCCTGTTTCATGGGCTATTAATCACCGTTTTGGGTCCCTGGAGTGATTTCCACAATTGACGAACCCCAGGGTGCAATTACGTGTCGGTCATCAACACTCGCAGTTTTGGCCGATTCCGGCCTGTATCATTGGCTATTAATCACCGTTTTGGATCCTCGGAGTGATTTCCACCATTGACGAACCCAAGGGTGCATTTACGTGCCTGTCATCAACACTCGCAGTTTTGGCCGATTCTGGCCTGTTTCATGGGCTATTAATCACCGTTTTGGGTCCCTGGAGTGATTTCCACAATTGACGACCCCCAGGGTGCATTTACGTGCCGGTCATCAACACTCGCAGTTTTGGCCGATTCCGGCCTATATCATTGGCTATTAATCACCGTTTTGGGTCCCTGGAGTGATTTCCACAATTGACGAACCCAAGGGTGCATTTACGTGCCGGTCATCAACACTCGCAGTTTTGGCCGATTCCGGCCTGTATCATTGGCTATTAATCACCGTTTTGGGTCCCTGGAGTGATTTCCACAATTGAGGAACCCAAGGGTGCATTTACGTGCCGGTCATCAACACTCGCAGTTTTGGCCGATTCTGGCCTGTTTCATGGGCTATTAATCACCGTTTTGGGTCCCCGGAGTGATTTCCACCATTGAGGAACCCAGGGTGCATTTACGTGCCGGTCATCAACACTCGCAGTTTTGGAAGATTTTGGCCTGTTTCATGGGCTATTAATCACCGTTTTGGGTCCCTGGAGTGATTTCCACAATTGACGAACCCAAGGGTGCATTTACGTGCCGGTCATCAACACTCGCAGTTTTGGAAGATTTTGGCCTGTTTCATGGGCTATTAATCACCGTTTTGGGTCCCTGGAGTGATTTCCACAATTGACGAACCCAAGGGTGCATTTACGTTCCGGTCATCCACACTCGCAGTTTTGGTCGATTCGTCCCTGGAGTGATTTCCACAATTGACGAACCCCAGGGTGCAATTACGTGTCGGTCATCAACACTCGCAGTTTTGGCCGATTCTAGCCTGTTTCATGGGCTATTAATCACCGTTTTGGATCCTCGGAGTGATTTCCACCATTGACGAACCCAAGGGTGCATTTACGTGCCTGTCATCAACACTCGCAGTTTTGGCCGATTCTGGCCTGTTTCATGGGCTATTAATCACCGTTTTGGGTCCCTGGAGTGATTTCCACAATTGACGAACCCAAGGGTGCATTTACGTTCCGGTCATCAACACTCGCAGTTTTGGCCGATTCCGGCCTGTATCATTGGCTATTAATCACCGTTTTGGGTCCCTGGAGTGATTTCCACAATTGACGAACCCAAGGGTGCATTTACGTGCCGGTCATCAACACTCGCAGTTTTGGCCGATTCAAGCCTATTTCATGGGCTATTAATCACCGTTTTGGGTCCCCGGAGTGATTTCCACCATTGAGGAACCCAGGGTGCATTTACGTGCCGGTCATCAACACTCGCAGTTTTGGCAGATTTTGGCCTGTTTCATGGGCTATTAATCACCGTTTTGGGTCCCCGGAGTGATTTCCACCATTGACGAACCCAAGGGTGCATTTACGTGCCGGTCATCAACACTCGCAGTTTTGGCAGATTTTGGCCTGTTTCATGGGCTATTAATCACCGTTTTGGGTCCCTGGAGTGATTTCCACAATTGACGAACCCAAGGGTGCATTTACGTGCCGGTCATCAACACTCGCAGTTTTGGCCGATTTTGGCCTGTTTCATGGGCTATTAATCACCGTTTTGGGTCCCTGGAGTGATTTCCACAATTGACGAACCCCAGGGTGCAATTACGTGTCGGTCATCAACACTCGCAGTTTTGGCCGATTCCGGCCTGTATCATTGGCTATTAATCACCGTTTTGGATCCTCGGAGTGATTTCCACCATTGACGAACCCAAGGGTGCATTTACGTGCCTGTCATCAACACTCGCAGTTTTGGCCGATTCTGGCCTGTATCATTGGCTATTAATCACCGTTTTGGATCCTCGGAGTGATTTCCACCATTGACGAACCCCAGGGTGCAATTACGTGTCGGTCATCAACACTCGCAGTTTTGGCCGATTCCGGCCTGTATCATTGGCTATTAATCACCGTTTTGGATCCTCGGAGTGATTTCCACCATTGACGAACCCAAGGGTGCATTTACGTGCCTGTCATCAACACTCGCAGTTTTGGCCGATTCCGGCCTGTATCATTGACGAACCCCAGGGTGCATTTACGTGCCGGTCATCAACACTCGCAGTTTTGGCCGATTCCGGCTTGTATCATTGGCTATTAATCACCGTTTTGGGTCCCTGGAGTGATTTCCACAATTGACGAACCCAAGGGTGCATTTACGTGCCGGTCATCAACACTCGCAGTTTTGGCCGATTCTGGCCTGTTTCATGGGCTATTAATCACCCTTTTGGGTCCCCGGAGTGATTTCCACCATTGAGGAACCCAGGGTGCATTTACGTGCCGGTCATCAACACTCGCAGTTTTGGAAGATTTTGGCCTGTTTCATGGGCTATTAATCACCGTTTTGGATCCTCGTAGTGATTTCCACCATTGACGAACCCAAGGGTGCATTTACGTGCCTGTCATCAACACTCGCAGTTTTGGCCGATTCTGGCCTGTTTCATGGGCTATTAATCACCGTTTTGGGTCCCCGGAGTGATTTCCACCATTGAGGAACCCAGGGTGCATTTACGTGCCGGTCATCAACACTCGCAGTTTTGGCAGATTTTGGCCTGTTTCATGGGCTATTAATCACCGGTTTGGGTCCCTGGAGTGATTTCCACAATTGACGAACCCCAGGGTGCAATTACGTGTCGGTCATCAACACTCGCAGTTTTGGCCGATTCTAGCCTGTTTCATGGGCTATTAATCACCGTTTTGGATCCTCGGAGTGATTTCCACCATTGACGAACCCAAGGGTGCATTTACGTGCCTGTCATCAACACTCGCAGTTTTGGCCGATTCTGGCCTGTTTCATGGGCTATTAATCACCGTTTTGGGTCCCTGGAGTGATTTCCACAATTGACGAACCCAAGGGTGCATTTACGTGCCGGTCATCAACACTCGCAGTTTTGGAAGATTTTGGCCTGTATCATTGGCTATTAATCACCGTTTTGGGTCCCTGGAGTGATTTCCACAATTGACGAACCCCAGGGTGCAATTACGTGTCGGTCATCAACACTCGCAGTTTTGGAAGATTTTGGCCTGTTTCATGGGCTATTAATCACCGTTTTGGGTCCCCGGAGTGATTTCCACCATTGAGGAACCCAGGGTGCATTTACGTGCCGGTCATCAACACTCGCAGTTTTGGCCGATTCAAGCCTGTTTCATGGGCTATTAATCACCGTTTTGGGTCCCCGGAGTGATTTCCACCATTGAGGAACCCAGGGTGCATTTACGTGCCGGTCATCAACACTCGCAGTTTTGGAAGATTTTGGCCTGTTTCATGGGCTATTAATCACCGTTTTGGGTCCCTGGAGTGATTTCCACAATTGACGAACCCCAGGGTGCAATTACGTGTCGGTCATCAACACTCGCAGTTTTGGCCGATTCCGGCCTGTATCATTGGCTATTAATCACCGTTTTGGATCCTCGGAGTGATTTCCACCATTGACGAACCCAAGGGTGCATTTACGTGCCTGTCATCAACACTCGCAGTTTTGGCCGATTCCGGCCTGTATCATTGGCTATTAATCACCGTTTTGGATCCTCGGAGTGATTTCCACCATTGACGAACCCAAGGGTGCATTTACGTGCCTGTCATCACCACTCGCAGTTTTGGCCGATTCTGGCCTGTTTCATGGGCTATTAATCACCGTTTTGGGTCCCTGGAGTGATTTCCACAATTGACGACCCCCAGGGTGCATTTACGTGCCGGTCATCAACACTCGCAGTTTTGGCCGATTCCGGCCTATATCATTGGCTATTAATCACCGTTTTGGGTCCCTGGAGTGATTTCCACAATTGACGAACCCAAGGGTGCATTTACGTGCCGGTCATCAACACTCGCAGTTTTGGCCGATTCCGGCCTGTATCATTGGCTATTAATCACCGTTTTGGGTCCCTGGAGTGATTTCCACAATTGAGGAACCCAAGGGTGCATTTACGTGCCGGTCATCAACACTCGCAGTTTTGGCCGATTCTGGCCTGTTTCATGGGCTATTAATCACCGTTTTGGGTCCCCGGAGTGATTTCCACCATTGAGGAACCCAGGGTGCATTTACGTGCCGGTCATCAACACTCGCAGTTTTGGAAGATTTTGGCCTGTTTCATGGGCTATTAATCACCGTTTTGGGTCCCTGGAGTGATTTCCACAATTGACGAACCCAAGGGTGCATTTACGTGCCGGTCATCAACACTCGCAGTTTTGGAAGATTTTGGCCTGTTTCATGGGCTATTAATCACCGTTTTGGGTCCCTGGAGTGATTTCCACAATTGACGAACCCAAGGGTGCATTTACGTTCCGGTCATCCACACTCGCAGTTTTGGTCGATTCGTCCCTGGAGTGATTTCCACAATTGACGAACCCAAGGGTGCATTTACGTGCCGGTCATCAACACTCGCAGTTTTGGCCGATTCAAGCCTGTTTCATGGGCTATTAATCACCGTTTTGGGTCCCCGGAGTGATTTCCACCATTGAGGAACCCAGGGTGCATTTACGTGCCGGTCATCAACACTCGCAGTTTTGGCAGATTTTGGCCTGTTTCATGGGCTATTAATCACCGTTTTGGGTCCCTGGAGTGATTTCCACAATTGACGAACCCAAGGGTGCATTTACGTGCCGGTCATCAACACTCGCAGTTTTGGCCGATTCTGGCCTGTTTCATGGGCTATTAATCACCGTTTTGGGTCCCTGGAGTGATTTCCACAATTGACGAACCCCAGGGTGCATTTACGTGCCGGTCATCAACACTCGCAGTTTTGGCCGATTCCGGCCTATATCATTGGCTATTAATCACCGTTTTGGGTCCCTGGAGTGATTTCCACAATTGACGAACCCAAGGGTGCATTTACGTGCCGGTCATCAACACTCGCAGTTTTGGCCGATTCCGGCCTGTATCATTGGCTATTAATCACCGTTTTGGGTCCCTGGAGTGATTTCCACAATTGAGGAACCCAAGGGTGCATTTACGTGCCGGTCATCAACACTCGCAGTTTTGGCCGATTCTGGCCTGTTTCATGGGCTATTAATCACCGTTTTGGGTCCCCGGAGTGATTTCCACCATTGAGGAACCCAGGGTGCATTTACGTGCCGGTCATCAACACTCACAGTTTTGGAAGATTTTGGCCTGTTTCATGGGCTATTAATCACCGTTTTGGGTCCCTGGAGTGATTTCCACAATTGACGAACCCAAGGGTGCATTTACGTTCCGGTCATCCACACTCGCAGTTTTGGTCGATTCTGGCCTGTTTCATGGGCTATTAATCACCGTTTTGGATCCTCGTAGTGATTTCCACCATTGACGAACCCAAGGGTGCATTTACGTGCCTGTCATCAACACTCGCAGTTTTGGCCGATTCTGGCCTGTTTCATGGGCTATTAATCACCGTTTTGGGTCCCCGGAGTGATTTCCACCATTGAGGAACCCAGGGTGCATTTACGTGCCGGTCATCAACACTCGCAGTTTTGGCAGATTTTGGCCTGTTTTGATGGGCTATTAATCACCGTTTTGGGTCCCTGGAGTGATTTCCACAATTGACGAACCCCAGGGTGCAATTACGTGTCGGTCATCAACACTCGCAGTTTTGGCCGATTCTAGCCTGTTTCATGGGCTATTAATCACCGTTTTGGATCCTCGGAGTGATTTCCACCATTGACGAACCCAAGGGTGCATTTACGTGCCGGTCATCAACACTCGCAGTTTTGGCCGATTCTGGCCTGTTTCATGGGCTATTAATCACCGTTTTGGGTCCCTGGAGTGATTTCCACCATTGACGAACCCAAGGGTGCATTTACGTGCCGGTCATCAACACTCGCAGTTTTGGCCGATTCCGGCCTGTATCATTGGCTATTAATCACCGTTTTGGGTCCCTGGAGTGATTTCCACAATTGACGAACCCAAGGGTGCATTTACGTGCCGGTCATCAACACTCGTAGTTTTGGCCGATTCTGGCCTGTTTCATGGGCTATTAATCACCGTTTTGGGTCCCCGGAGTGATTTCCACCATTGAGGAACCCAGGGTGCATTTACGTGCCGGTCATCAACACTCGCAGTTTTGGACGATTCTGGCCTGTTTCATGGGCTATTAATCACCGTTTTGGGTCCCTGGAGTGATTTCCACAATTGACGAACCCCAGGGTGCATTTACGTGCCGGTCATCAACACTCGCAGTTTTGGCCGATTCTGGCCTGTTTCATGGGCTATTAATCACCGTTTTGGGTCCCCGGAGTGATTTCCACCATTGAGGAACCCAGGGTGCATTTACGTGCCGGTCATCAACACTCGCAGTTTTGGCAGATTTTGGCCTGTTTTGATGGGCTATTAATCACCGTTTTGGGTCCCTGGAGTGATTTCCACAATTGACGAACCCGAGGGTGCAATTACGTGTCGGTCATCAACACTCGCAGTTTTGGCCGATTCTAGCCTGTTTCATGGGCTATTAATCACCGTTTTGGATCCTCGGAGTGATTTCCACCATTGACGAACCCAAGGGTGCATTTACGTGCCGGTCATCAACACTCGCAGTTTTGGCCGATTCTGGCCTGTTTCATGGGCTATTAATCACCGTTTTGGGTCCCTGGAGTGATTTCCACCATTGACGAACCCAAGGGTGCATTTACGTGCCGGTCATCAACACTCGCAGTTTTGGCCGATTCCGGCCTGTATCATTGGCTATTAATCACCGTTTTGGGTCCCTGGAGTGATTTCCACAATTGACGAACCCAAGGGTGCATTTACGTGCCGGTCATCAACACTCGTAGTTTTGGCCGATTCTGGCCTGTTTCATGGGCTATTAATCACCGTTTTGGGTCCCCGGAGTGATTTCCACCATTGAGGAACCCAGGATGCATTTACGTGCCGGTCATCAACACTCGCAGTTTTGGACGATTCTGGCCTGTTTCATGGGCTATTAATCACCGTTTTGGGTCCCTGGAGTGATTTCCACAATTGACGAACCCAAGGGTGCATTTACGTGCCTGTCATCAACACTCGCAGTTTTGGAAGATTTTGGCCTGTTTCATGGGCTATTAATCACCGTTTTGGGTCCCTGGAGTGATTTCCACAATTGAGGAACCCAAGGGTGCATTTACGTTCCGGTCATCCACACTCGCATTTTTGGTCGATTCTGGCCTGTTTCATGGGCTATTAATCACCGTTTTGGGTCCCTGGAGTGATTTCCACAATTGAGGAACCCAAGGGTGCATTTACGTTCCGGTCATCCACACTCGCAGTTTTGGGTCCCTGGAGTGATTTCCACCATTGACGAACCCAAGGGTGCATTTACGTTCCGGTCATCCACACTCGCAGTTTTGGTCGATTCTGGCCTGTTTCATGGGCTATTAATCACCGTTTTGGATCCTCGTAGTGATTTCCACCATTGACGAACCCAAGGGTGCATTTACGTGCCTGTCATCAACACTCGCAGTTTTGGCCGATTCTGGCCTGTTTCATGGGCTATTAATCACCGTTTTGGGTCCCCGGAGTGATTTCCACCATTGAGGAACCCAGGGTGCATTTACGTGCCGGTCATCAACACTCGCAGTTTTGGCAGATTTTGGCCTGTTTTGATGGGCTATTAATCACCGTTTTGGGTCCCTGGAGTGATTTCCACAATTGACGAACCCGAGGGTGCAATTACGTGTCGGTCATCAACACTCGCAGTTTTGGCCGATTCTAGCCTGTTTCATGGGCTATTAATCACCGTTTTGGATCCTCGGAGTGATTTCCACCATTGACGAACCCAAGGGTGCATTTACGTGCCGGTCATCAACACTCGCAGTTTTGGCCGATTCTGGCCTGTTTCATGGGCTATTAATCACCGTTTTGGGTCCCTGGAGTGATTTCCACCATTGACGAACCCAAGGGTGCATTTACGTGCCGGTCATCAACACTCGCAGTTTTGGCCGATTCCGGCCTGTATCATTGGCTATTAATCACCGTTTTGGGTCCCTGGAGTGATTTCCACCATTGACGAACCCAAGGGTGCATTTACGTGCCGGTCATCAACACTCGCAGTTTTGGCCGATTCCGGCCTGTATCATTGGCTATTAATCACCGTTTTGGGTCCCTGGAGTGATTTCCACAATTGACGAACCCAAGGGTGCATTTACGTGCCGGTCATCAAGACTCGCAGTTTAGGCCGATTCTGGCCTGTTTCATGGGCTATTAATCACCGTTTTGGGTCCCTGGAGTGATTTCCACAATTGACGAACCCAAGGGTGCATTTACGTGCCGGTCATCAACACTCGCAGTTTTGGCCGATTCTGGCCTGTTTCATGGGCTATTAATCACCGTTTTGGGTCCCCGGAGTGATTTCCACCATTGAGGAACCCAGGGTGCATTTACGTGCCGGTCATCAACACTCGCAGTTTTGGCAGATTTTGGCCTGTTTTGATGGGCTATTAATCACCGTTTTGGGTCCCTGGAGTGATTTCCACAATTGACGAACCCGAGGGTGCAATTACGTGTCGGTCATCAACACTCGCAGTTTTGGCCGATTCTAGCCTGTTTCATGGGCTATTAATCACCGTTTTGGATCCTCGGAGTGATTTCCACCATTGACGAACCCAAGGGTGCATTTACGTGCCGGTCATCAACACTCGCAGTTTTGGCCGATTCTGGCCTGTTTCATGGGCTATTAATCACCGTTTTGGGTCCCTGGAGTGATTTCCACCATTGACGAACCCAAGGGTGCATTTACGTGCCGGTCATCAACACTCGCAGTTTTGGCCGATTCCGGCCTGTATCATTGGCTATTAATCACCGTTTTGGGTCCCTGGAGTGATTTCCACAATTGACGAACCCAAGGGTGCATTTACGTGCCGGTCATCAACACTCGTAGTTTTGGCCGATTCTGGCCTGTTTCATGGGCTATTAATCACCGTTTTGGGTCCCCGGAGTGATTTCCACCATTGAGGAACCCAGGATGCATTTACGTGCCGGTCATCAACACTCGCAGTTTTGGACGATTCTGGCCTGTTTCATGGGCTATTAATCACCGTTTTGGGTCCCTGGAGTGATTTCCACAATTGACGAACCCAAGGGTGCATTTACGTGCCTGTCATCAACACTCGCAGTTTTGGAAGATTTTGGCCTGTTTCATGGGCTATTAATCACCGTTTTGGGTCCCTGGAGTGATTTCCACAATTGAGGAACCCAAGGGTGCATTTACGTTCCGGTCATCCACACTCGCATTTTTGGTCGATTCTGGCCTGTTTCATGGGCTATTAATCACCGTTTTGGGTCCCTGGAGTGATTTCCACAATTGAGGAACCCAAGGGTGCATTTACGTTCCGGTCATCCACACTCGCAGTTTTGGGTCCCTGGAGTGATTTCCACCATTGACGAACCCAAGGGTGCATTTACGTTCCGGTCATCCACACTCGCAGTTTTGGTCGATTCTGGCCTGTTTCATGGGCTATTAATCACCGTTTTGGATCCTCGTAGTGATTTCCACCATTGACGAACCCAAGGGTGCATTTACGTGCCTGTCATCAACACTCGCAGTTTTGGCCGATTCTGGCCTGTTTCATGGGCTATTAATCACCGTTTTGGGTCCCCGGAGTGATTTCCACCATTGAGGAACCCAGGGTGCATTTACGTGCCGGTCATCAACACTCGCAGTTTTGGCAGATTTTGGCCTGTTTTGATGGGCTATTAATCACCGTTTTGGGTCCCTGGAGTGATTTCCACAATTGACGAACCCGAGGGTGCAATTACGTGTCGGTCATCAACACTCGCAGTTTTGGCCGATTCTAGCCTGTTTCATGGGCTATTAATCACCGTTTTGGATCCTCGGAGTGATTTCCACCATTGACGAACCCAAGGGTGCATTTACGTGCCGGTCATCAACACTCGCAGTTTTGGCCGATTCTGGCCTGTTTCATGGGCTATTAATCACCGTTTTGGGTCCCTGGAGTGATTTCCACCATTGACGAACCCAAGGGTGCATTTACGTGCCGGTCATCAACACTCGCAGTTTTGGCCGATTCCGGCCTGTATCATTGGCTATTAATCACCGTTTTGGGTCCCTGGAGTGATTTCCACCATTGACGAACCCAAGGGTGCATTTACGTGCCGGTCATCAACACTCGCAGTTTTGGCCGATTCCGGCCTGTATCATTGGCTATTAATCACCGTTTTGGGTCCCTGGAGTGATTTCCACAATTGACGAACCCAAGGGTGCATTTACGTGCCGGTCATCAACACTCGTAGTTTTGGCCGATTCTGGCCTGTTTCATGGGCTATTAATCACCGTTTTGGGTCCCTGGAGTGATTTCCACAATTGACGAACCCAAGGGTGCATTTACGTGCCGGTCATCAACACTCGCAGTTTTGGAAGATTTTGGCCTGTTTCATGGGCTATTAATCACCGTTTTGGGTCTCTGGAGTGATTTCCACAATTGACGAACCCAAGGGTGCATTTACGTTCCGGTCATCCACACTCGCAGTTTTGGTCGATTCTGGCCTGTTTCATGGGCTATTAATCACCGTTTTGGATCCTCGTAGTGATTTCCACCATTGACGAACCCAAGGGTGCATTTACGTGCCTGTCATCAACACTCGCAGTTTTGGCCGATTCTGGCCTGTTTCATGGGCTATTAATCACCGTTTTGGGTCCCCGGAGTGATTTCCACCATTGAGGAACCCAGGGTGCATTTACGTGCCGGTCATCAACACTCGCAGTTTTGGCAGATTTTGGCCTGTTTTGATGGGCTATTAATCACCGTTTTGGGTCCCTGGAGTGATTTCCACAATTGACGAACCCCAGGGTGCAATTACGTGTCGGTCATCAACACTCGCAGTTTTGGCCGATTCTAGCCTGTTTCATGGGCTATTAATCACCGTTTTGGATCCTCGGAGTGATTTCCACCATTGACGAACCCAAGGGTGCATTTACGTGCCGGTCATCAACACTCGCAGTTTTGGCCGATTCTGGCCTGTTTCATGGGCTATTAATCACCGTTTTGGGTCCCTGGAGTGATTTCCACCATTGACGAACCCAAGGGTGCATTTACGTGCCGGTCATCAACACTCGCAGTTTTGGCCGATTCCGGCCTGTATCATTGGCTATTAATCACCGTTTTGGGTCCCTGGAGTGATTTCCACAATTGACGAACCCAAGGGTGCATTTACGTGCCGGTCATCAACACTCGTAGTTTTGGCCGATTCTGGCCTGTTTCATGGGCTATTAATCACCGTTTTGGGTCCCCGGAGTGATTTCCACCATTGAGGAACCCAGGGTGCATTTACGTGCCGGTCATCAACACTCGCAGTTTTGGACGATTCTGGCCTGTTTCATGGGCTATTAATCACCGTTTTGGGTCCCTGGAGTGATTTCCACAATTGACGAACCCAAGGGTGCATTTACGTGCCTGTCATCAACACTCGCAGTTTTGGAAGATTTTGGCCTGTTTCATGGGCTATTAATCACCGTTTTGGGTCCCTGGAGTGATTTCCACAATTGAGGAACCCAAGGGTGCATTTACGTTCCGGTCATCCACACTCGCAGTTTTGGTCGATTCTGGCCTGTTTCATGGGCTATTAATCACCGTTTTGGGTCCCTGGAGTGATTTCCACAATTGAGGAACCCAAGGGTGCATTTACGTTCCGGTCATCCACACTCGCAGTTTTGGTCGATTCTGGCCTGTTTCATGGGCTATTAATCACCGTTTTGGGTCCCTGGAGTGATTTCCACAATTGACGAACCCAAGGGTGCATTTACGTGCCGGTCATCAACACTCGCAGTTTTGGCCGATTCAAGCCTGTTTCATGGGCTATTAATCACCGTTTTGGGTCCCCGGAGTGATTTCCACCATTGAGGAACCCAGGGTGCATTTACGTGCCGGTCATCAACACTCGCAGTTTTGGCAGATTTTGGCCTGTTTCATGGGCTATTAATCACCGTTTTGGGTCCCTGGAGTGATTTCCACAATTGACGAACCCAAGGGTGCATTTACGTGCCGGTCATCAACACTCGTAGTTTTGGCCGATTCTGGCCTGTTTCATGGGCTATTAATCACCGTTTTGGGTCCCCGGAGTGATTTCCACCATTGAGGAACCCAGGGTGCATTTACGTGCCGGTCATCAACACTCGCAGTTTTGGTCGATTCTGGCCTGTTTCATGGGCTATTAATCACCGTTTTGGGTCCCTGGAGTGATTTCCACAATTGACGAACCCAAGGGTGCATTTACGTGCCTGTCATCAACACTCGCAGTTTTGGAAGATTTTGGCCTGTTTCATGGGCTATTAATCACCGTTTTGGGTCCCTGGAGTGATTTCCACAATTGAGGAACCCAAGGGTGCATTTACGTTCCGGTCATCCACACTCGCAGTTTTGGTCGATTCTGGCCTGTTTCATGGGCTATTAATCACCGTTTTGGATCCTCGTAGTGATTTCCACCATTGACGAACCCAAGGGTGCATTTACGTGCCGGTCATCAACACTCGCAGTTTTGGAAGATTTTGGCCTGTTTCATGGGCTATTAATCACCGTTTTGGGTCCCTGGAGTGATTTCCACAATTGAGGAACCCAAGGGTGCATTTACGTTCCGGTCATCCACACTCGCAGTTTTGGTCGATTCTGGCCTGTTTCATGGGCTATTAATCACCGTTTTGGATCCTCGTAGTGATTTCCACCATTGACGAACCCAAGGGTGCATTTACGTGCCTGTCATCAACACTCGCAGTTTTGGCCGATTCTGGCCTGTTTCATGGGCTATTAATCACCGTTTTGGGTCCCCGGAGTGATTTCCACCATTGAGGAACCCAGGGTGCATTTACGTGCCGGTCATCAACACTCGCAGTTTTGGCAGATTTTGGCCTGTTTTGATGGGCTATTAATCACCGTTTTGGGTCCCTGGAGTGATTTCCACAATTGACGAACCCCAGGGTGCAATTACGTGTCGGTCATCAACACTCGCAGTTTTGGCCGATTCTAGCCTGTTTCATGGGCTATTAATCACCGTTTTGGATCCTCGGAGTGATTTCCACCATTGACGAACCCAAGGGTGCATTTACGTGCCGGTCATCAACACTCGCAGTTTTGGCCGATTCTGGCCTGTTTCATGGGCTATTAATCACCGTTTTGGGTCCCTGGAGTGATTTCCACCATTGACGAACCCAAGGGTGCATTTACGTGCCGGTCATCAACACTCGCAGTTTTGGCCGATTCTGGCCTGTTTCATGGGCTATTAATCACCGTTTTGGGTCCCTGGAGTGATTTCCACCATTGACGAACCCAAGGGTGCATTTACGTGCCGGTCATCAACACTCGCAGTTTTGGCCGATTCCGGCCTGTATCATTGGCTATTAATCACCGTTTTGGGTCCCTGGAGTGATTTCCACAATTGACGAACCCAAGGGTGCATTTACGTGCCGGTCATCAACACTCGTAGTTTTGGCCGATTCTGGCCTGTTTCATGGGCTATTAATCACCGTTTTGGGTCCCTGGAGTGATTTCCACAATTGACGAACCCAAGGGTGCATTTACGTGCCGGTCATCAACACTCGCAGTTTTGGAAGATTTTGGCCTGTTTCATGGGCTATTAATCACCGTTTTGGGTCTCTGGAGTGATTTCCACAATTGACGAACCCAAGGGTGCATTTACGTTCCGGTCATCCACACTCGCAGTTTTGGTCGATTCTGGCCTGTTTCATGGGCTATTAATCACCGTTTTGGATCCTCGTAGTGATTTCCACCATTGACGAACCCAAGGGTGCATTTACGTGCCTGTCATCAACACTCGCAGTTTTGGCCGATTCTGGCCTGTTTCATGGGCTATTAATCACCGTTTTGGGTCCCCGGAGTGATTTCCACCATTGAGGAACCCAGGGTGCATTTACGTGCCGGTCATCAACACTCGCAGTTTTGGCAGATTTTGGCCTGTTTTGATGGGCTATTAATCACCGTTTTGGGTCCCTGGAGTGATTTCCACAATTGACGAACCCCAGGGTGCAATTACGTGTCGGTCATCAACACTCGCAGTTTTGGCCGATTCTAGCCTGTTTCATGGGCTATTAATCACCGTTTTGGATCCTCGGAGTGATTTCCACCATTGACGAACCCAAGGGTGCATTTACGTGCCGGTCATCAACACTCGCAGTTTTGGCCGATTCTGGCCTGTTTCATGGGCTATTAATCACCGTTTTGGGTCCCTGGAGTGATTTCCACCATTGACGAACCCAAGGGTGCATTTACGTGCCGGTCATCAACACTCGCAGTTTTGGCCGATTCCGGCCTGTATCATTGGCTATTAATCACCGTTTTGGGTCCCTGGAGTGATTTCCACAATTGACGAACCCAAGGGTGCATTTACGTGCCGGTCATCAACACTCGTAGTTTTGGCCGATTCTGGCCTGTTTCATGGGCTATTAATCACCGTTTTGGGTCCCTGGAGTGATTTCCACCATTGACGAACCCAAGGGTGCATTTACGTGCCGGTCATCAACACTCGCAGTTTTGGCCGATTCTGGCCTGTTTCATGGGCTATTAATCACCGTTTTGGGTCCCTGGAGTGATTTCCACCATTGACGAACCCAAGGGTGCATTTACGTGCCGGTCATCAACACTCGCAGTTTTGGCCGATTCCGGCCTGTATCATTGGCTATTAATCACCGTTTTGGGTCCCTGGAGTGATTTCCACAATTGACGAACCCAAGGGTGCATTTACGTGCCGGTCATCAACACTCGTAGTTTTGGCCGATTCTGGCCTGTTTCATGGGCTATTAATCACCGTTTTGGGTCCCTGGAGTGATTTCCACAATTGACGAACCCGAGGGTGCAATTACGTGTCGGTCATCAACACTCGCAGTTTTGGCCGATTCTAGCCTGTTTCATGGGCTATTAATCACCGTTTTGGATCCTCGGAGTGATTTCCACCATTGACGAACCCAAGGGTGCATTTACGTGCCGGTCATCAACACTCGCAGTTTTGGCCGATTCTGGCCTGTTTCATGGGCTATTAATCACCGTTTTGGGTCCCTGGAGTGATTTCCACCATTGACGAACCCAAGGGTGCATTTACGTGCCGGTCATCAACACTCGCAGTTTTGGCCGATTCCGGCCTGTATCATTGGCTATTAATCACCGTTTTGGGTCCCTGGAGTGATTTCCACCATTGACGAACCCAAGGGTGCATTTACGTGCCGGTCATCAACACTCGCAGTTTTGGCCGATTCCGGCCTGTATCATTGGCTATTAATCACCGTTTTGGGTCCCTGGAGTGATTTCCACAATTGACGAACCCAAGGGTGCATTTACGTGCCGGTCATCAACACTCGTAGTTTTGGCCGATTCTGGCCTGTTTCATGGGCTATTAATCACCGTTTTGGGTCCCTGGAGTGATTTCCACAATTGACGAACCCAAGGGTGCATTTACGTGCCGGTCATCAACACTCGCAGTTTTGGAAGATTTTGGCCTGTTTCATGGGCTATTAATCACCGTTTTGGGTCTCTGGAGTGATTTCCACAATTGACGAACCCAAGGGTGCATTTACGTTCCGGTCATCCACACTCGCAGTTTTGGTCGATTCTGGCCTGTTTCATGGGCTATTAATCACCGTTTTGGATCCTCGTAGTGATTTCCACCATTGACGAACCCAAGGGTGCATTTACGTGCCTGTCATCAACACTCGCAGTTTTGGCCGATTCTGGCCTGTTTCATGGGCTATTAATCACCGTTTTGGGTCCCCGGAGTGATTTCCACCATTGAGGAACCCAGGGTGCATTTACGTGCCGGTCATCAACACTCGCAGTTTTGGCAGATTTTGGCCTGTTTTGATGGGCTATTAATCACCGTTTTGGGTCCCTGGAGTGATTTCCACAATTGACGAACCCCAGGGTGCAATTACGTGTCGGTCATCAACACTCGCAGTTTTGGCCGATTCTAGCCTGTTTCATGGGCTATTAATCACCGTTTTGGATCCTCGGAGTGATTTCCACCATTGACGAACCCAAGGGTGCATTTACGTGCCGGTCATCAACACTCGCAGTTTTGGCCGATTCTGGCCTGTTTCATGGGCTATTAATCACCGTTTTGGGTCCCTGGAGTGATTTCCACCATTGACGAACCCAAGGGTGCATTTACGTGCCGGTCATCAACACTCGCAGTTTTGGCCGATTCCGGCCTGTATCATTGGCTATTAATCACCGTTTTGGGTCCCTGGAGTGATTTCCACAATTGACGAACCCAAGGGTGCATTTACGTGCCGGTCATCAACACTCGTAGTTTTGGCCGATTCTGGCCTGTTTCATGGGCTATTAATCACCGTTTTGGGTCCCCGGAGTGATTTCCACCATTGAGGAACCCAGGGTGCATTTACGTGCCGGTCATCAACACTCGCAGTTTTGGACGATTCTGGCCTGTTTCATGGGCTATTAATCACCGTTTTGGGTCCCTGGAGTGATTTCCACAATTGACGAACCCAAGGGTGCATTTACGTGCCTGTCATCAACACTCGCAGTTTTGGAAGATTTTGGCCTGTTTCATGGGCTATTAATCACCGTTTTGGGTCCCTGGAGTGATTTCCACAATTGAGGAACCCAAGGGTGCATTTACGTTCCGGTCATCCACACTCGCAGTTTTGGTCGATTCTGGCCTGTTTCATGGGCTATTAATCACCGTTTTGGGTCCCTGGAGTGATTTCCACAATTGAGGAACCCAAGGGTGCATTTACGTTCCGGTCATCCACACTCGCAGTTTTGGTCGATTCTGGCCTGTTTCATGGGCTATTAATCACCGTTTTGGGTCCCTGGAGTGATTTCCACAATTGACGAACCCAAGGGTGCATTTACGTGCCGGTCATCAACACTCGCAGTTTTGGCCGATTCAAGCCTGTTTCATGGGCTATTAATCACCGTTTTGGGTCCCCGGAGTGATTTCCACCATTGAGGAACCCAGGGTGCATTTACGTGCCGGTCATCAACACTCGCAGTTTTGGCAGATTTTGGCCTGTTTCATGGGCTATTAATCACCGTTTTGGGTCCCTGGAGTGATTTCCACAATTGACGAACCCAAGGGTGCATTTACGTGCCGGTCATCAACACTCGCAGTTTTGGCCGATTCTGGCCTGTTTCATGGGCTATTAATCACCGTTTTGGGTCCCCGGAGTGATTTCCACCATTGAGGAACCCAGGGTGCATTTACGTGCCGGTCATCAACACTCGCAGTTTTGGTCGATTCTGGCCTGTTTCATGGGCTATTAATCACCGTTTTGGGTCCCTGGAGTGATTTCCACAATTGACGAACCCAAGGGTGCATTTACGTGCCTGTCATCAACACTCGCAGTTTTGGAAGATTTTGGCCTGTTTCATGGGCTATTAATCACCGTTTTGGGTCCCTGGAGTGATTTCCACAATTGAGGAACCCAAGGGTGCATTTACGTTCCGGTCATCCACACTCGCAGTTTTGGTCGATTCTGGCCTGTTTCATGGGCTATTAATCACCGTTTTGGATCCTCGTAGTGATTTCCACCATTGACGAACCCAAGGGTGCATTTACGTGCCGGTCATCAACACTCGCAGTTTTGGAAGATTTTGGCCTGTTTCATGGGCTATTAATCACCGTTTTGGGTCCCTGGAGTGATTTCCACAATTGACGAACCCAAGGGTGCATTTACGTTCCGGTCATCCACACTCGCAGTTTTGGTCGATTCTGGCCTGTTTCATGGGCTATTAATCACCGTTTTGGATCCTCGTAGTGATTTCCACCATTGACGAACCCAAGGGTGCATTTACGTGCCTGTCATCAACACTCGCAGTTTTGGCCGATTCTGGCCTGTTTCATGGGCTATTAATCACCGTTTTGGGTCCCCGGAGTGATTTCCACCATTGAGGAACCCAGGGTGCATTTACGTGCCGGTCATCAACACTCGCAGTTTTGGCAGATTTTGGCCTGTTTTGATGGGCTATTAATCACCGTTTTGGGTCCCTGGAGTGATTTCCACAATTGACGAACCCCAGGGTGCAATTACGTGTCGGTCATCAACACTCGCAGTTTTGGCCGATTCTAGCCTGTTTCATGGGCTATTAATCACCGTTTTGGATCCTCGGAGTGATTTCCACCATTGACGAACCCAAGGGTGCATTTACGTGCCGGTCATCAACACTCGCAGTTTTGGCCGATTCTGGCCTGTTTCATGGGCTATTAATCACCGTTTTGGGTCCCTGGAGTGATTTCCACCATTGACGAACCCAAGGGTGCATTTACGTGCCGGTCATCAACACTCGCAGTTTTGGCCGATTCTGGCCTGTTTCATGGGCTATTAATCACCGTTTTGGGTCCCTGGAGTGATTTCCACCATTGACGAACCCAAGGGTGCATTTACGTGCCGGTCATCAACACTCGCAGTTTTGGCCGATTCCGGCCTGTATCATTGGCTATTAATCACCGTTTTGGGTCCCTGGAGTGATTTCCACAATTGACGAACCCAAGGGTGCATTTACGTGCCGGTCATCAACACTCGTAGTTTTGGCCGATTCTGGCCTGTTTCATGGGCTATTAATCACCGTTTTGGGTCCCTGGAGTGATTTCCACAATTGACGAACCCAAGGGTGCATTTACGTGCCGGTCATCAACACTCGCAGTTTTGGAAGATTTTGGCCTGTTTCATGGGCTATTAATCACCGTTTTGGGTCTCTGGAGTGATTTCCACAATTGACGAACCCAAGGGTGCATTTACGTTCCGGTCATCCACACTCGCAGTTTTGGTCGATTCTGGCCTGTTTCATGGGCTATTAATCACCGTTTTGGATCCTCGTAGTGATTTCCACCATTGACGAACCCAAGGGTGCATTTACGTGCCTGTCATCAACACTCGCAGTTTTGGCCGATTCTGGCCTGTTTCATGGGCTATTAATCACCGTTTTGGGTCCCCGGAGTGATTTCCACCATTGAGGAACCCAGGGTGCATTTACGTGCCGGTCATCAACACTCGCAGTTTTGGCAGATTTTGGCCTGTTTTGATGGGCTATTAATCACCGTTTTGGGTCCCTGGAGTGATTTCCACAATTGACGAACCCCAGGGTGCAATTACGTGTCGGTCATCAACACTCGCAGTTTTGGCCGATTCTAGCCTGTTTCATGGGCTATTAATCACCGTTTTGGATCCTCGGAGTGATTTCCACCATTGACGAACCCAAGGGTGCATTTACGTGCCGGTCATCAACACTCGCAGTTTTGGCCTGTTTCATGGGCTATTAATCACCGTTTTGGGTCCCTGGAGTGATTTCCACAATTGAGGAACCCAAGGGTGCATTTACGTTCCGGTCATCCACACTCGCATTTTTGGTCGATTCTGGCCTGTTTCATGGGCTATTAATCACCGTTTTGGGTCCCTGGAGTGATTTCCACAATTGAGGAACCCAAGGGTGCATTTACGTTCCGGTCATCCACACTCGCAGTTTTGGGTCCCTGGAGTGATTTCCACCATTGACGAACCCAAGGGTGCATTTACGTTCCGGTCATCCACACTCGCAGTTTTGGTCGATTCTGGCCTGTTTCATGGGCTATTAATCACCGTTTTGGATCCTCGTAGTGATTTCCACCATTGACGAACCCAAGGGTGCATTTACGTGCCTGTCATCAACACTCGCAGTTTTGGCCGATTCTGGCCTGTTTCATGGGCTATTAATCACCGTTTTGGGTCCCCGGAGTGATTTCCACCATTGAGGAACCCAGGGTGCATTTACGTGCCGGTCATCAACACTCGCAGTTTTGGCAGATTTTGGCCTTTTTTGATGGGCTATTAATCACCGTTTTGGGTCCCTGGAGTGATTTCCACAATTGACGAACCCGAGGGTGCAATTACGTGTCGGTCATCAACACTCGCAGTTTTGGCCGATTCTAGCCTGTTTCATGGGCTATTAATCACCGTTTTGGATCCTCGGAGTGATTTCCACCATTGACGAACCCAAGGGTGCATTTACGTGCCGGTCATCAACACTCGCAGTTTTGGCCGATTCTGGCCTGTTTCATGGGCTATTAATCACCGTTTTGGGTCCCTGGAGTGATTTCCACCATTGACGAACCCAAGGGTGCATTTACGTGCCGGTCATCAACACTCGCAGTTTTGGCCGATTCCGGCCTGTATCATTGGCTATTAATCACCGTTTTGGGTCCCTGGAGTGATTTCCACCATTGACGAACCCAAGGGTGCATTTACGTGCCGGTCATCAACACTCGCAGTTTTGGCCGATTCCGGCCTGTATCATTGGCTATTAATCACCGTTTTGGGTCCCTGGAGTGATTTCCACAATTGACGAACCCAAGGGTGCATTTACGTGCCGGTCATCAACACTCGTAGTTTTGGCCGATTCTGGCCTGTTTCATGGGCTATTAATCACCGTTTTGGGTCCCTGGAGTGATTTCCACAATTGACGAACCCAAGGGTGCATTTACGTGCCTGTCATCAACACTCGCAGTTTTGGAAGATTTTGGCCTGTTTCATGGGCTATTAATCACCGTTTTGGGTCTCTGGAGTGATTTCCACAATTGACGAACCCAAGGGTGCATTTACGTTCCGGTCATCCACACTCGCAGTTTTGGTCGATTCTGGCCTGTTTCATGGGCTATTAATCACCGTTTTGGATCCCTGGAGTGATTTCCACAATTGAGGAACCCAAGGGTGCATTTACGTTCCGGTCATCCACACTCGCAGTTTTGGTCGATTCTGGCCTGTTTCATGGGCTATTAATCACCGTTTTGGGTCCCTGGAGTGATTTCCACAATTGACGAACCCAAGGGTGCATTTACGTGCCGGTCATCAACACTCGCAGTTTTGGCCGATTCAAGCCTGTTTCATGGGCTATTAATCACCGTTTTGGGTCCCCGGAGTGATTTCCACCATTGAGGAACCCAGGGTGCATTTACGTGCCGGTCATCAACACTCGCAGTTTTGGCAGATTTTGGCCTGTTTCATGGGCTATTAATCACCGTTTTGGGTCCCTGGAGTGATTTCCACAATTGACGAACCCAAGGGTGCATTTACGTTCCGGTCATCCACACTCGCAGTTTTGGTCGATTCTGGCCTGTTTCATGGGCTATTAATCACCGTTTTGGATCCTCGTAGTGATTTCCACCATTGACGAACCCAAGGGTGCATTTACGTGCCTGTCATCAACACTCGCAGTTTTGGCCGATTCTGGCCTGTTTCATGGGCTATTAATCACCGTTTTGGGTCCCCGGAGTGATTTCCACCATTGAGGAACCCAAGGTGCATTTACGTGCCGGTCATCAACACTCGCAGTTTTGGCAGATTTTGGCCTGTTTTGATGGGCTATTAATCACCGTTTTGGGTCCCTGGAGTGATTTCCACAATTGACGAACCCCAGGGTGCAATTACGTGTCGGTCATCAACACTCGCAGTTTTGGCCGATTCTAGCCTGTTTCATGGGCTATTAATCACCGTTTTGGATCCTCGGAGTGATTTCCACCATTGACGAACCCAAGGGTGCATTTACGTGCCGGTCATCAACACTCGCAGTTTTGGCCTGTTTCATGGGCTATTAATCACCGTTTTGGGTCCCTGGAGTGATTTCCACAATTGAGGAACCCAAGGGTGCATTTACGTTCCGGTCATCCACACTCGCATTTTTGGTCGATTCTGGCCTGTTTCATGGGCTATTAATCACCGTTTTGGGTCCCTGGAGTGATTTCCACAATTGAGGAACCCAAGGGTGCATTTACGTTCCGGTCATCCACACTCGCAGTTTTGGGTCCCTGGAGTGATTTCCACCATTGACGAACCCAAGGGTGCATTTACGTTCCGGTCATCCACACTCGCAGTTTTGGTCGATTCTGGCCTGTTTCATGGGCTATTAATCACCGTTTTGGATCCTCGTAGTGATTTCCACCATTGACGAACCCAAGGGTGCATTTACGTGCCTGTCATCAACACTCGCAGTTTTGGCCGATTCTGGCCTGTTTCATGGGCTATTAATCACCGTTTTGGGTCCCCGGAGTGATTTCCACCATTGAGGAACCCAGGGTGCATTTACGTGCCGGTCATCAACACTCGCAGTTTTGGCAGATTTTGGCCTGTTTTGATGGGCTATTAATCACCGTTTTGGGTCCCTGGAGTGATTTCCACAATTGACGAACCCGAGGGTGCAATTACGTGTCGGTCATCAACACTCGCAGTTTTGGCCGATTCTAGCCTGTTTCATGGGCTATTAATCACCGTTTTGGATCCTCGGAGTGATTTCCACCATTGACGAACCCAAGGGTGCATTTACGTGCCGGTCATCAACACTCGCAGTTTTGGCCGATTCTGGCCTGTTTCATGGGCTATTAATCACCGTTTTGGGTCCCTGGAGTGATTTCCACCATTGACGAACCCAAGGGTGCATTTACGTGCCGGTCATCAACACTCGCAGTTTTGGCCGATTCCGGCCTGTATCATTGGCTATTAATCACCGTTTTGGGTCCCTGGAGTGATTTCCACCATTGACGAACCCAAGGGTGCATTTACGTGCCGGTCATCAACACTCGCAGTTTTGGCCGATTCCGGCCTGTATCATTGGCTATTAATCACCGTTTTGGGTCCCTGGAGTGATTTCCACAATTGACGAACCCAAGGGTGCATTTACGTGCCGGTCATCAACACTCGTAGTTTTGGCCGATTCTGGCCTGTTTCATGGGCTATTAATCACCGTTTTGGGTCCCTGGAGTGATTTCCACAATTGACGAACCCAAGGGTGCATTTACGTGCCGGTCATCAACACTCGCAGTTTTGGAAGATTTTGGCCTGTTTCATGGGCTATTAATCACCGTTTTGGGTCTCTGGAGTGATTTCCACAATTGACGAACCCAAGGGTGCATTTACGTTCCGGTCATCCACACTCGCAGTTTTGGTCGATTCTGGCCTGTTTCATGGGCTATTAATCACCGTTTTGGATCCCCGGAGTGATTTCCACCATTGAGGAACCCAGGGTGCATTTACGTGCCGGTCATCAACACTCGCAGTTTTGGACGATTCTGGCCTGTTTCATGGGCTATTAATCACCGTTTTGGGTCCCTGGAGTGATTTCCACAATTGACGAACCCAAGGGTGCATTTACGTGCCTGTCATCAACACTCGCAGTTTTGGAAGATTTTGGCCTGTTTCATGGGCTATTAATCACCGTTTTGGGTCCCTGGAGTGATTTCCACAATTGACGAACCCAAGGGTGCATTTACGTGCCTGTCATCAACACTCGCAGTTTTGGAAGATTTTGGCCTGTTTCATGGGCTATTAATCACCGTTTTGGGTCTCTGGAGTGATTTCCACAATTGACGAACCCAAGGGTGCATTTACGTTCCGGTCATCCACACTCGCAGTTTTGGTCGATTCTGGCCTGTTTCATGGGCTATTAATCACCGTTTTGGATCCTCGTAGTGATTTCCACCATTGACGAACCCAAGGGTGCATTTACGTGCCTGTCATCAACACTCGCAGTTTTGGCCGATTCTGGCCTGTTTCATGGGCTATTAATCACCGTTTTGGGTCCCCGGAGTGATTTCCACCATTGAGGAACCCAGGGTGCATTTACGTGCCGGTCATCAACACTCGCAGTTTTGGCAGATTTTGGCCTGTTTTGATGGGCTATTAATCACCGTTTTGGGTCCCTGGAGTGATTTCCACAATTGACGAACCCCAGGGTGCAATTACGTGTCGGTCATCAACACTCGCAGTTTTGGCCGATTCTAGCCTGTTTCATGGGCTATTAATCACCGTTTTGGATCCTCGGAGTGATTTCCACCATTGACGAACCCAAGGGTGCATTTACGTGCCTGTCATCAACACTCGCAGTTTTGGCCGATTCTGGCCTGTTTCATGGGCTATTAATCACCGTTTTGGGTCCCTGGAGTGATTTCCACAATTGACGAACCCCAGGGTGCAATTACGTGTCGGTCATCAACACTCGCAGTTTTGGCCGATTCTAGCCTGTTTCATGGGCTATTAATCACCGTTTTGGATCCTCGGAGTGATTTCCACCATTGACGAACCCAAGGGTGCATTTACGTGCCTGTCATCAACACTCGCAGTTTTGGCCGATTCTGGCCTGTTTCATGGGCTATTAATCACCGTTTTGGGTCCCTGGAGTGATTTCCACAATTGACGAACCCGAGGGTGCAATTACGTGTCGGTCATCAACACTCGCAGTTTTGGCCGATTCTAGCCTGTTTCATGGGCTATTAATCACCGTTTTGGATCCTCGGAGTGATTTCCACCATTGACGAACCCAAGGGTGCATTTACGTGCCGGTCATCAACACTCGCAGTTTTGGCCGATTCTGGCCTGTTTCATGGGCTATTAATCACCGTTTTGGGTCCCTGGAGTGATTTCCACCATTGACGAACCCAAGGGTGCATTTACGTGCCGGTCATCAACACTCGCAGTTTTGGCCGATTCCGGCCTGTATCATTGGCTATTAATCACCGTTTTGGGTCCCTGGAGTGATTTCCACCATTGACGAACCCAAGGGTGCATTTACGTGCCGGTCATCAACACTCGCAGTTTTGGCCGATTCCGGCCTGTATCATTGGCTATTAATCACCGTTTTGGGTCCCTGGAGTGATTTCCACAATTGACGAACCCAAGGGTGCATTTACGTGCCGGTCATCAACACTCGTAGTTTTGGCCGATTCTGGCCTGTTTCATGGGCTATTAATCACCGTTTTGGGTCCCTGGAGTGATTTCCACAATTGACGAACCCAAGGGTGCATTTACGTGCCGGTCATCAACACTCGCAGTTTTGGAAGATTTTGGCCTGTTTCATGGGCTATTAATCACCGTTTTGGGTCTCTGGAGTGATTTCCACAATTGACGAACCCAAGGGTGCATTTACGTTCCGGTCATCCACACTCGCAGTTTTGGTCGATTCTGGCCTGTTTCATGGGCTATTAATCACCGTTTTGGATCCCCGGAGTGATTTCCACCATTGAGGAACCCAGGGTGCATTTACGTGCCGGTCATCAACACTCGCAGTTTTGGACGATTCTGGCCTGTTTCATGGGCTATTAATCACCGTTTTGGGTCCCTGGAGTGATTTCCACAATTGACGAACCCAAGGGTGCATTTACGTGCCTGTCATCAACACTCGCAGTTTTGGAAGATTTTGGCCTGTTTCATGGGCTATTAATCACCGTTTTGGGTCCCTGGAGTGATTTCCACAATTGACGAACCCAAGGGTGCATTTACGTGCCTGTCATCAACACTCGCAGTTTTGGAAGATTTTGGCCTGTTTCATGGGCTATTAATCACCGTTTTGGGTCTCTGGAGTGATTTCCACAATTGACGAACCCAAGGGTGCATTTACGTTCCGGTCATCCACACTCGCAGTTTTGGTCGATTCTGGCCTGTTTCATGGGCTATTAATCACCGTTTTGGATCCTCGTAGTGATTTCCACCATTGACGAACCCAAGGGTGCATTTACGTGCCTGTCATCAACACTCGCAGTTTTGGCCGATTCTGGCCTGTTTCATGGGCTATTAATCACCGTTTTGGGTCCCCGGAGTGATTTCCACCATTGAGGAACCCAGGGTGCATTTACGTGCCGGTCATCAACACTCGCAGTTTTGGAAGATTTTGGCCTGTTTCATGGGCTATTAATCACCGTTTTGGGTCCCTGGAGTGATTTCCACAATTGACGAACCCAAGGGTGCATTTACGTGCCTGTCATCAACACTCGCAGTTTTGGAAGATTTTGGCCTGTTTCATGGGCTATTAATCACCGTTTTGGGTCTCTGGAGTGATTTCCACAATTGACGAACCCAAGGGTGCATTTACGTTCCGGTCATCCACACTCGCAGTTTTGGTCGATTCTGGCCTGTTTCATGGGCTATTAATCACCGTTTTGGATCCTCGTAGTGATTTCCACCATTGACGAACCCAAGGGTGCATTTACGTGCCTGTCATCAACACTCGCAGTTTTGGCCGATTCTGGCCTGTTTCATGGGCTATTAATCACCGTTTTGGGTCCCCGGAGTGATTTCCACCATTGAGGAACCCAGGGTGCATTTACGTGCCGGTCATCAACACTCGCAGTTTTGGCAGATTTTGGCCTGTTTTGATGGGCTATTAATCACCGTTTTGGGTCCCTGGAGTGATTTCCACAATTGACGAACCCCAGGGTGCAATTACGTGTCGGTCATCAACACTCGCAGTTTTGGCCGATTCTAGCCTGTTTCATGGGCTATTAATCACCGTTTTGGATCCTCGGAGTGATTTCCACCATTGACGAACCCAAGGGTGCATTTACGTGCCTGTCATCAACACTCGCAGTTTTGGCCGATTCTGGCCTGTTTCATGGGCTATTAATCACCGTTTTGGGTCCCTGGAGTGATTTCCACAATTGACGAACCCCAGGGTGCAATTACGTGTCGGTCATCAACACTCGCAGTTTTGGCCGATTCTAGCCTGTTTCATGGGCTATTAATCACCGTTTTGGATCCTCGGAGTGATTTCCACCATTGACGAACCCAAGGGTGCATTTACGTGCCTGTCATCAACACTCGCAGTTTTGGCCGATTCTGGCCTGTTTCATGGGCTATTAATCACCGTTTTGGGTCCCTGGAGTGATTTCCACAATTGAGGAACCCAAGGGTGCATTTACGTTCCGGTCATCCACACTCGCAGTTTTGGTCGATTCTGGCCTGTTTCATGGGCTATTAATCACCGTTTTGGGTCCCTGGAGTGATTTCCACAATTGACGAACCCAAGGGTGCATTTACGTGCCGGTCATCAACACTCGCAGTTTTGGCCGATTCAAGCCTGTTTCATGGGCTATTAATCACCGTTTTGGGTCCCCGGAGTGATTTCCACCATTGAGGAACCCAGGGTGCATTTACGTGCCGGTCATCAACACTCGCAGTTTTGGCAGATTTTGGCCTGTTTCATGGGCTATTAATCACCGTTTTGGGTCCCTGGAGTGATTTCCACAATTGACGAACCCAAGGGTGCATTTACGTTCCGGTCATCCACACTCGCAGTTTTGGTCGATTCTGGCCTGTTTCATGGGCTATTAATCACCGTTTTGGATCCTCGTAGTGATTTCCACCATTGACGAACCCAAGGGTGCATTTACGTGCCTGTCATCAACACTCGCAGTTTTGGCCGATTCTGGCCTGTTTCATGGGCTATTAATCACCGTTTTGGGTCCCCGGAGTGATTTCCACCATTGAGGAACCCAAGGTGCATTTACGTGCCGGTCATCAACACTCGCAGTTTTGGCAGATTTTGGCCTGTTTTGATGGGCTATTAATCACCGTTTTGGGTCCCTGGAGTGATTTCCACAATTGACGAACCCCAGGGTGCAATTACGTGTCGGTCATCAACACTCGCAGTTTTGGCCGATTCTAGCCTGTTTCATGGGCTATTAATCACCGTTTTGGATCCTCGGAGTGATTTCCACCATTGACGAACCCAAGGGTGCATTTACGTGCCGGTCATCAACACTCGCAGTTTTGGCCTGTTTCATGGGCTATTAATCACCGTTTTGGGTCCCTGGAGTGATTTCCACAATTGAGGAACCCAAGGGTGCATTTACGTTCCGGTCATCCACACTCGCATTTTTGGTCGATTCTGGCCTGTTTCATGGGCTATTAATCACCGTTTTGGGTCCCTGGAGTGATTTCCACAATTGAGGAACCCAAGGGTGCATTTACGTTCCGGTCATCCACACTCGCAGTTTTGGGTCCCTGGAGTGATTTCCACCATTGACGAACCCAAGGGTGCATTTACGTTCCGGTCATCCACACTCGCAGTTTTGGTCGATTCTGGCCTGTTTCATGGGCTATTAATCACCGTTTTGGATCCTCGTAGTGATTTCCACCATTGACGAACCCAAGGGTGCATTTACGTGCCTGTCATCAACACTCGCAGTTTTGGCCGATTCTGGCCTGTTTCATGGGCTATTAATCACCGTTTTGGGTCCCCGGAGTGATTTCCACCATTGAGGAACCCAGGGTGCATTTACGTGCCGGTCATCAACACTCGCAGTTTTGGCAGATTTTGGCCTGTTTTGATGGGCTATTAATCACCGTTTTGGGTCCCTGGAGTGATTTCCACAATTGACGAACCCGAGGGTGCAATTACGTGTCGGTCATCAACACTCGCAGTTTTGGCCGATTCTAGCCTGTTTCATGGGCTATTAATCACCGTTTTGGATCCTCGGAGTGATTTCCACCATTGACGAACCCAAGGGTGCATTTACGTGCCGGTCATCAACACTCGCAGTTTTGGCCGATTCTGGCCTGTTTCATGGGCTATTAATCACCGTTTTGGGTCCCTGGAGTGATTTCCACCATTGACGAACCCAAGGGTGCATTTACGTGCCGGTCATCAACACTCGCAGTTTTGGCCGATTCCGGCCTGTATCATTGGCTATTAATCACCGTTTTGGGTCCCTGGAGTGATTTCCACCATTGACGAACCCAAGGGTGCATTTACGTGCCGGTCATCAACACTCGCAGTTTTGGCCGATTCCGGCCTGTATCATTGGCTATTAATCACCGTTTTGGGTCCCTGGAGTGATTTCCACAATTGACGAACCCAAGGGTGCATTTACGTGCCGGTCATCAACACTCGTAGTTTTGGCCGATTCTGGCCTGTTTCATGGGCTATTAATCACCGTTTTGGGTCCCTGGAGTGATTTCCACAATTGACGAACCCAAGGGTGCATTTACGTGCCGGTCATCAACACTCGCAGTTTTGGAAGATTTTGGCCTGTTTCATGGGCTATTAATCACCGTTTTGGGTCTCTGGAGTGATTTCCACAATTGACGAACCCAAGGGTGCATTTACGTTCCGGTCATCCACACTCGCAGTTTTGGTCGATTCTGGCCTGTTTCATGGGCTATTAATCACCGTTTTGGATCCCCGGAGTGATTTCCACCATTGAGGAACCCAGGGTGCATTTACGTGCCGGTCATCAACACTCGCAGTTTTGGACGATTCTGGCCTGTTTCATGGGCTATTAATCACCGTTTTGGGTCCCTGGAGTGATTTCCACAATTGACGAACCCAAGGGTGCATTTACGTGCCTGTCATCAACACTCGCAGTTTTGGAAGATTTTGGCCTGTTTCATGGGCTATTAATCACCGTTTTGGGTCCCTGGAGTGATTTCCACAATTGACGAACCCAAGGGTGCATTTACGTGCCTGTCATCAACACTCGCAGTTTTGGAAGATTTTGGCCTGTTTCATGGGCTATTAATCACCGTTTTGGGTCTCTGGAGTGATTTCCACAATTGACGAACCCAAGGGTGCATTTACGTTCCGGTCATCCACACTCGCAGTTTTGGTCGATTCTGGCCTGTTTCATGGGCTATTAATCACCGTTTTGGATCCTCGTAGTGATTTCCACCATTGACGAACCCAAGGGTGCATTTACGTGCCTGTCATCAACACTCGCAGTTTTGGCCGATTCTGGCCTGTTTCATGGGCTATTAATCACCGTTTTGGGTCCCCGGAGTGATTTCCACCATTGAGGAACCCAGGGTGCATTTACGTGCCGGTCATCAACACTCGCAGTTTTGGCAGATTTTGGCCTGTTTTGATGGGCTATTAATCACCGTTTTGGGTCCCTGGAGTGATTTCCACAATTGACGAACCCCAGGGTGCAATTACGTGTCGGTCATCAACACTCGCAGTTTTGGCCGATTCTAGCCTGTTTCATGGGCTATTAATCACCGTTTTGGATCCTCGGAGTGATTTCCACCATTGACGAACCCAAGGGTGCATTTACGTGCCGGTCATCAACACTCGCAGTTTTGGCCGATTCTGGCCTGTTTCATGGGCTATTAATCACCGTTTTGGGTCCCTGGAGTGATTTCCACAATTGAGGAACCCAAGGGTGCATTTACGTTCCGGTCATCCACACTCGCAGTTTTGGTCGATTCTGGCCTGTTTCATGGGCTATTAATCACCGTTTTGGGTCCCTGGAGTGATTTCCACAATTGACGAACCCAAGGGTGCATTTACGTGCCGGTCATCAACACTCGCAGTTTTGGCCGATTCAAGCCTGTTTCATGGGCTATTAATCACCGTTTTGGGTCCCCGGAGTGATTTCCACAATTGAGGAACCCAAGGGTGCATTTACGTTCCGGTCATCCACACTCGCAGTTTTGGTCGATTCTGGCCTGTTTCATGGGCTATTAATCACCGTTTTGGGTCCCTGGAGTGATTTCCACAATTGACGAACCCAAGGGTGCATTTACGTTCCGGTCATCCACACTCGCAGTTTTGGTCGATTCTGGCCTGTTTCATGGGCTATTAATCACCGTTTTGGATCCTCGTAGTGATTTCCACCATTGACGAACCCAAGGGTGCATTTACGTGCCTGTCATCAACACTCGCAGTTTTGGCCGATTCCGGCCTGTTTCATGGGCTATTAATCACCGTTTTGGGTCCCCGGAGTGATTTCCACCATTGAGGAACCCAAGGTGCATTTACGTGCCGGTCATCAACACTCGCAGTTTTGGCAGATTTTGGCCTGTTTTGATGGGCTATTAATCACCGTTTTGGGTCCCTGGAGTGATTTCCACAATTGACGAACCCCAGGGTGCAATTACGTGTCGGTCATCAACACTCGCAGTTTTGGCCGATTCTAGCCTGTTTCATGGGCTATTAATCACCGTTTTGGATCCTCGGAGTGATTTCCACCATTGACGAACCCAAGGGTGCATTTACGTGCCGGTCATCAACACTCGCAGTTTTGGCCTGTTTCATGGGCTATTAATCACCGTTTTGGGTCCCTGGAGTGATTTCCACAATTGAGGAACCCAAGGGTGCATTTACGTTCCGGTCATCCACACTCGCATTTTTGGTCGATTCTGGCCTGTTTCATGGGCTATTAATCACCGTTTTGGGTCCCTGGAGTGATTTCCACAATTGAGGAACCCAAGGGTGCATTTACGTTCCGGTCATCCACACTCGCAGTTTTGGGTCCCTGGAGTGATTTCCACCATTGACGAACCCAAGGGTGCATTTACGTTCCGGTCATCCACACTCGCAGTTTTGGTCGATTCTGGCCTGTTTCATGGGCTATTAATCACCGTTTTGGATCCTCGTAGTGATTTCCACCATTGACGAACCCAAGGGTGCATTTACGTGCCTGTCATCAACACTCGCAGTTTTGGCCGATTCTGGCCTGTTTCATGGGCTATTAATCACCGTTTTGGGTCCCCGGAGTGATTTCCACCATTGAGGAACCCAGGGTGCATTTACGTGCCTGTCATCAACACTCGCAGTTTTGGCAGATTTTGGCCTGTTTTGATGGGCTATTAATCACCGTTTTGGGTCCCTGGAGTGATTTCCACAATTGACGAACCCGAGGGTGCAATTACGTGTCGGTCATCAACACTCGCAGTTTTGGCCGATTCTAGCCTGTTTCATGGGCTATTAATCACCGTTTTGGATCCTCGGAGTGATTTCCACCATTGACGAACCCAAGGGTGCATTTACGTGCCGGTCATCAACACTCGCAGTTTTGGCCGATTCTGGCCTGTTTCATGGGCTATTAATCACCGTTTTGGGTCCCTGGAGTGATTTCCACCATTGACGAACCCAAGGGTGCATTTACGTGCCGGTCATCAACACTCGCAGTTTTGGCCGATTCCGGCCTGTATCATTGGCTATTAATCACCGTTTTGGGTCCCTGGAGTGATTTCCACCATTGACGAACCCAAGGGTGCATTTACGTGCCGGTCATCAACACTCGCAGTTTTGGCCGATTCCGGCCTGTATCATTGGCTATTAATCACCGTTTTGGGTCCCTGGAGTGATTTCCACAATTGACGAACCCAAGGGTGCATTTACGTGCCGGTCATCAACACTCGTAGTTTTGGCCGATTCTGGCCTGTTTCATGGGCTATTAATCACCGTTTTGGGTCCCTGGAGTGATTTCCACAATTGACGAACCCAAGGGTGCATTTACGTGCCGGTCATCAACACTCGCAGTTTTGGAAGATTTTGGCCTGTTTCATGGGCTATTAATCACCGTTTTGGGTCTCTGGAGTGATTTCCACAATTGACGAACCCAAGGGTGCATTTACGTTCCGGTCATCCACACTCGCAGTTTTGGTCGATTCTGGCCTGTTTCATGGGCTATTAATCACCGTTTTGGATCCCCGGAGTGATTTCCACCATTGAGGAACCCAGGGTGCATTTACGTGCCGGTCATCAACACTCGCAGTTTTGGACGATTCTGGCCTGTTTCATGGGCTATTAATCACCGTTTTGGGTCCCTGGAGTGATTTCCACAATTGACGAACCCAAGGGTGCATTTACGTGCCTGTCATCAACACTCGCAGTTTTGGAAGATTTTGGCCTGTTTCATGGGCTATTAATCACCGTTTTGGGTCCCTGGAGTGATTTCCACAATTGACGAACCCAAGGGTGCATTTACGTGCCTGTCATCAACACTCGCAGTTTTGGAAGATTTTGGCCTGTTTCATGGGCTATTAATCACCGTTTTGGGTCTCTGGAGTGATTTCCACAATTGACGAACCCAAGGGTGCATTTACGTTCCGGTCATCCACACTCGCAGTTTTGGTCGATTCTGGCCTGTTTCATGGGCTATTAATCACCGTTTTGGATCCTCGTAGTGATTTCCACCATTGACGAACCCAAGGGTGCATTTACGTGCCTGTCATCAACACTCGCAGTTTTGGCCGATTCTGGCCTGTTTCATGGGCTATTAATCACCGTTTTGGGTCCCCGGAGTGATTTCCACCATTGAGGAACCCAGGGTGCATTTACGTGCCGGTCATCAACACTCGCAGTTTTGGCAGATTTTGGCCTGTTTTGATGGGCTATTAATCACCGTTTTGGGTCCCTGGAGTGATTTCCACAATTGACGAACCCCAGGGTGCAATTACGTGTCGGTCATCAACACTCGCAGTTTTGGCCGATTCTAGCCTGTTTCATGGGCTATTAATCACCGTTTTGGATCCTCGGAGTGATTTCCACCATTGACGAACCCAAGGGTGCATTTACGTGCCGGTCATCAACACTCGCAGTTTTGGCCGATTCTGGCCTGTTTCATGGGCTATTAATCACCGTTTTGGGTCCCTGGAGTGATTTCCACAATTGACGAACCCCAGGGTGCATTTACGTGCCGGTCATCAACACTCGCAGTTTTGGCCGATTCCGGCCTGTATCATTGGCTATTAATCACCGTTTTGGGTCCCTGGAGTGATTTCCACAATTGACGAACCCAAGGGTGCATTTACGTGCCGGTCATCAACACTCGTAGTTTTGGCCGATTCTGGCCTGTTTCATGGGCTATTAATCACCGTTTTGGGTCCCTGGAGTGATTTCCACAATTGACGAACCCAAGGGTGCATTTACGTGCCGGTCATCAACACTCGCAGTTTTGGAAGATTTTGGCCTGTTTCATGGGCTATTAATCACCGTTTTGGGTCTCTGGAGTGATTTCCACAATTGACGAACCCAAGGGTGCATTTACGTTCCGGTCATCCACACTCGCAGTTTTGGTCGATTCTGGCCTGTTTCATGGGCTATTAATCACCGTTTTGGATCCTCGTAGTGATTTCCACCATTGACGAACCCAAGGGTGCATTTACGTGCCTGTCATCAACACTCGCAGTTTTGGCCGATTCTGGCCTGTTTCATGGGCTATTAATCACCGTTTTGGGTCCCCGGAGTGATTTCCACCATTGAGGAACCCAGGGTGCATTTACGTGCCGGTCATCAACACTCGCAGTTTTGGCAGATTTTGGCCTGTTTTGATGGGCTATTAATCACCGTTTTGGGTCCCTGGAGTGATTTCCACAATTGACGAACCCCAGGGTGCAATTACGTGTCGGTCATCAACACTCGCAGTTTTGGCCGATTCTAGCCTGTTTCATGGGCTATTAATCACCGTTTTGGATCCTCGGAGTGATTTCCACCATTGACGAACCCAAGGGTGCATTTACGTGCCGGTCATCAACACTCGCAGTTTTGGCCGATTCTGGCCTGTTTCATGGGCTATTAATCACCGTTTTGGGTCCCTGGAGTGATTTCCACCATTGACGAACCCAAGGGTGCATTTACGTGCCGGTCATCAACACTCGCAGTTTTGGCCGATTCCGGCCTGTATCATTGGCTATTAATCACCGTTTTGGGTCCCTGGAGTGATTTCCACAATTGACGAACCCAAGGGTGCATTTACGTGCCGGTCATCAACACTCGTAGTTTTGGCCGATTCTGGCCTGTTTCATGGGCTATTAATCACCGTTTTGGGTCCCCGGAGTGATTTCCACCATTGAGGAACCCAGGGTGCATTTACGTGCCGGTCATCAACACTCGCAGTTTTGGACGATTCTGGCCTGTTTCATGGGCTATTAATCACCGTTTTGGGTCCCTGGAGTGATTTCCACAATTGACGAACCCAAGGGTGCATTTACGTGCCTGTCATCAACACTCGCAGTTTTGGAAGATTTTGGCCTGTTTCATGGGCTATTAATCACCGTTTTGGGTCCCTGGAGTGATTTCCACAATTGAGGAACCCAAGGGTGCATTTACGTTCCGGTCATCCACACTCGCATTTTTGGTCGATTCTGGCCTGTTTCATGGGCTATTAATCACCGTTTTGGGTCCCTGGAGTGATTTCCACAATTGAGGAACCCAAGGGTGCATTTACGTTCCGGTCATCCACACTCGCAGTTTTGGTCGATTCTGGCCTGTTTCATGGGCTATTAATCACCGTTTTGGGTCCCTGGAGTGATTTCCACAATTGACGAACCCAAGGGTGCATTTACGTGCCGGTCATCAACACTCGCAGTTTTGGCCGATTCAAGCCTGTTTCATGGGCTATTAATCACCGTTTTGGGTCCCCGGAGTGATTTCCACCATTGAGGAACCCAGGGTGCATTTACGTGCCGGTCATCAACACTCGCAGTTTTGGCAGATTTTGGCCTCTTTCATGGGCTATTAATCACCGTTTTGGGTCCCTGGAGTGATTTCCACAATTGACGAACCCAAGGGTGCATTTACGTGCCGGTCATCAACACTCGCAGTTTTGGCCGATTCTGGCCTGTTTCATGGGCTATTAATCACCGTTTTGGGTCCCTGGAGTGATTTCCACAATTGACGAACCCAAGGGTGCATTTACGTGCCGGTCATCAACACTCGCAGTTTTGGCCGATTCAAGCCTGTTTCATGGGCTATTAATCACCGTTTTGGGTCCCCGGAGTGATTTCCACCATTGAGGAACCCAGGGTGCATTTACGTGCCGGTCATCAACACTCGCAGTTTTGGCAGATTTTGGCCTGTTTCATGGGCTATTAATCACCGTTTTGGGTCCCTGGAGTGATTTCCACAATTGACGAACCCAAGGGTGCATTTACGTTCCGGTCATCCACACTCGCAGTTTTGGTCGATTCTGGCCTGTTTCATGGGCTATTAATCACCGTTTTGGATCCTCGTAGTGATTTCCACCATTGACGAACCCAAGGGTGCATTTACGTGCCTGTCATCAACACTCGCAGTTTTTGCCGATTCTGGCCTGTTTCATGGGCTATGAATCACCGTTTTGGGTCCCCGGAGTGATTTCCACCATTGAGGAACCCAGGGTGCATTTACGTGCCGGTCATCAACACTCGCAGTTTTGGCAGATTTTGGCCTGTTTTGATGGGCTATTAATCACCGTTTTGGGTCCCTGGAGTGATTTCCACAATTGACGAACCCCAGGGTGCAATTACGTGTCGGTCATCAACACTCGCAGTTTTGGCCGATTCTAGCCTGTTTCATGGGCTATTAATCACCGTTTTGGATCCTCGGAGTGATTTCCACCATTGACGAACCCAAGGGTGCATTTACGTGCCGGTCATCAACACTCGCAGTTTTGGCCGATTCTGGCCTGTTTCATGGGCTATTAATCACCGTTTTGGGTCCCTGGAGTGATTTCCACCATTGACGAACCCAAGGGTGCATTTACGTGCCGGTCATCAACACTCGCAGTTTTGGCAGATTTTGGCCTGTTTCATGGGCTATTAATCACCGTTTTGGGTCCCTGGAGTGATTTCCACAATTGACGAACCCAAGGGTGCATTTACGTGCCGGTCATCAACACTCGCAGTTTTGGCCGATTCTGGCCTGTTTCATGGGCTATTAACCACCGTTTTGGGTCCCTGGAGTGATTTCCACAATTGACGAACCCAAGGGTGCATTTACGTGCCGGTCATCAACACTCGCAGTTTTGGCCGATTCCGGCCTGTATCATTGGCTATTAATCACCGTTTTGGGTCCCTGGAGTGATTTCCACAATTGACGAACCCAAGGGTGCATTTACGTGCCGGTCATCAACACTCGCAGTTTTGGCCGATTCTGGCCTGTTTCATGGGCTATTAATCACCGTTTTGGGTCCCTGGAGTGATTTCCACCATTGACGAACCCAAGGGTGCATTTACGTGCCGGTCATCAACACTCGCAGTTTTGGCCGATTCCGGCCTGTATCATTGGCTATTAATCACCGTTTTGGGTCCCTGGAGTGATTTCCACAATTGACGAACCCAAGGGTGCATTTACGTGCCGGTCATCAACACTCGTAGTTTTGGCCGATTCTGGCCTGTTTCATGGGCTATTAATCACCGTTTTGGGTCCCCGGAGTGATTTCCACCATTGAGGAACCCAGGGTGCATTTACGTGCCGGTCATCAACACTCGCAGTTTTGGACGATTCTGGCCTGTTTCATGGGCTATTAATCACCGTTTTGGGTCCCTGGAGTGATTTCCACAATTGACGAACCCAAGGGTGCATTTACGTGCCTGTCATCAACACTCGCAGTTTTGGAAGATTTTGGCCTGTTTCATGGGCTATTAATCACCGTTTTGGGTCCCTGGAGTGATTTCCACAATTGAGGAACCCAAGGGTGCATTTACGTTCCGGTCATCCACACTCGCAGTTTTGGTCGATTCTGGCCTGTTTCATGGGCTATTAATCACCGTTTTGGGTCCCTGGAGTGATTTCCACAATTGAGGAACCCAAGGGTGCATTTACGTTCCGGTCATCCACACTCGCAGTTTTGGTCGATTCTGGCCTGTTTCATGGGCTATTAATCACCGTTTTGGGTCCCTGGAGTGATTTCCACAATTGACGAACCCAAGGGTGCATTTACGTGCCGGTCATCAACACTCGCAGTTTTGGCCGATTCAAGCCTGTTTCATGGGCTATTAATCACCGTTTTGGGTCCCCGGAGTGATTTCCACCATTGAGGAACCCAGGGTGCATTTACGTGCCGGTCATCAACACTCGCAGTTTTGGCAGATTTTGGCCTGTTTCATGGGCTATTAATCACCGTTTTGGGTCCCTGGAGTGATTTCCACAATTGACGAACCCAAGGGTGCATTTACGTTCCGGTCATCCACACTCGCAGTTTTGGTCGATTCTGGCCTGTTTCATGGGCTATTAATCACCGTTTTGGATCCTCGTAGTGATTTCCACCATTGACGAACCCAAGGGTGCATTTACGTGCCTGTCATCAACACTCGCAGTTTTGGCCGATTCTGGCCTGTTTCATGGGCTATTAATCACCGTTTTGGGTCCCCGGAGTGATTTCCACCATTGAGGAACCCAGGGTGCATTTACGTGCCGGTCATCAACACTCGCAGTTTTGGCAGATTTTGGCCTGTTTTGATGGGCTATTAATCACCGTTTTGGGTCCCTGGAGTGATTTCCACAATTGACGAACCCCAGGGTGCAATTACGTGTCGGTCATCAACACTCGCAGTTTTGGCCGATTCTAGCCTGTTTCATGGGCTATTAATCACCGTTTTGGATCCTCGGAGTGATTTCCACCATTGACGAACCCAAGGGTGCATTTACGTGCCGGTCATCAACACTCGCAGTTTTGGCCGATTCTGGCCTGTTTCATGGGCTATTAATCACCGTTTTGGGTCCCTGGAGTGATTTCCACCATTGACGAACCCAAGGGTGCATTTACGTGCCGGTCATCAACACTCGCAGTTTTGGCCGATTCCGGCCTGTATCATTGGCTATTAATCACCGTTTTGGGTCCCTGGAGTGATTTCCACAATTGACGAACCCAAGGGTGCATTTACGTGCCGGTCATCAACACTCGTAGTTTTGGCCGATTCTGGCCTGTTTCATGGGCTATTAATCACCGTTTTGGGTCCCCGGAGTGATTTCCACCATTGAGGAACCCAGGGTGCATTTACGTGCCGGTCATCAACACTCGCAGTTTTGGACGATTCTGGCCTGTTTCATGGGCTATTAATCACCGTTTTGGGTCCCTGGAGTGATTTCCACAATTGACGAACCCAAGGGTGCATTTACGTGCCGGTCATCAACACTCGTAGTTTTGGCCGATTCTGGCCTGTTTCATGGGCTATTAATCACCGTTTTGGGTCCCTGGAGTGATTTCCACAATTGACGAACCCAAGGGTGCATTTACGTGCCGGTCATCAACACTCGCAGTTTTGGAAGATTTTGGCCTGTTTCATGGGCTATTAATCACCGTTTTGGGTCTCTGGAGTGATTTCCACAATTGACGAACCCAAGGGTGCATTTACGTTCCGGTCATCCACACTCGCAGTTTTGGTCGATTCTGGCCTGTTTCATGGGCTATTAATCACCGTTTTGGATCCTCGTAGTGATTTCCACCATTGACGAACCCAAGGGTGCATTTACGTGCCTGTCATCAACACTCGCAGTTTTGGCCGATTCTGGCCTGTTTCATGGGCTATTAATCACCGTTTTGGGTCCCCGGAGTGATTTCCACCATTGAGGAACCCAGGGTGCATTTACGTGCCGGTCATCAACACTCGCAGTTTTGGCAGATTTTGGCCTGTTTTGATGGGCTATTAATCACCGTTTTGGGTCCCTGGAGTGATTTCCACAATTGACGAACCCCAGGGTGCAATTACGTGTCGGTCATCAACACTCGCAGTTTTGGCCGATTCTAGCCTGTTTCATGGGCTATTAATCACCGTTTTGGATCCTCGGAGTGATTTCCACCATTGACGAACCCAAGGGTGCATTTACGTGCCGGTCATCAACACTCGCAGTTTTGGCCGATTCTGGCCTGTTTCATGGGCTATTAATCACCGTTTTGGGTCCCTGGAGTGATTTCCACCATTGACGAACCCAAGGGTGCATTTACGTGCCGGTCATCAACACTCGCAGTTTTGGCCGATTCCGGCCTGTATCATTGGCTATTAATCACCGTTTTGGGTCCCTGGAGTGATTTCCACAATTGACGAACCCAAGGGTGCATTTACGTGCCGGTCATCAACACTCGTAGTTTTGGCCGATTCTGGCCTGTTTCATGGGCTATTAATCACCGTTTTGGGTCCCCGGAGTGATTTCCACCATTGAGGAACCCAGGGTGCATTTACGTGCCGGTCATCAACACTCGCAGTTTTGGACGATTCTGGCCTGTTTCATGGGCTATTAATCACCGTTTTGGGTCCCTGGAGTGATTTCCACAATTGAGGAACCCAAGGGTGCATTTACGTTCCGGTCATCCACACTCGCATTTTTGGTCGATTCTGGCCTGTTTCATGGGCTATTAATCACCGTTTTGGGTCCCTGGAGTGATTTCCACAATTGAGGAACCCAAGGGTGCATTTACGTTCCGGTCATCCACACTCGCAGTTTTGGTCGATTCTGGCCTGTTTCATGGGCTATTAATCACCGTTTTGGGTCCCTGGAGTGATTTCCACAATTGACGAACCCAAGGGTGCATTTACGTGCCGGTCATCAACACTCGCAGTTTTGGCCGATTCAAGCCTGTTTCATGGGCTATTAATCACCGTTTTGGGTCCCCGGAGTGATTTCCACCATTGAGGAACCCAGGGTGCATTTACGTGCCGGTCATCAACACTCGCAGTTTTGGCAGATTTTGGCCTCTTTCATGGGCTATTAATCACCGTTTTGGGTCCCTGGAGTGATTTCCACAATTGACGAACCCAAGGGTGCATTTACGTGCCGGTCATCAACACTCGCAGTTTTGGCCGATTCTGGCCTGTTTCATGGGCTATTAATCACCGTTTTGGGTCCCTGGAGTGATTTCCACAATTGACGAACCCAAGGGTGCATTTACGTGCCGGTCATCAACACTCGCAGTTTTGGCCGATTCAAGCCTGTTTCATGGGCTATTAATCACCGTTTTGGGTCCCCGGAGTGATTTCCACCATTGAGGAACCCAGGGTGCATTTACGTGCCGGTCATCAACACTCGCAGTTTTGGCAGATTTTGGCCTGTTTCATGGGCTATTAATCACCGTTTTGGGTCCCTGGAGTGATTTCCACCATTGACGAACCCAAGGGTGCATTTACGTTCCGGTCATCCACACTCGCAGTTTTGGTCGATTCTGGCCTGTTTCATGGGCTATTAATCACCGTTTTGGATCCTCGTAGTGATTTCCACCATTGACGAACCCAAGGGTGCATTTACGTGCCTGTCATCAACACTCGCAGTTTTGGCCGATTCTGGCCTGTTTCATGGGCTATTAATCACCGTTTTGGGTCCCCGGAGTGATTTCCACCATTGAGGAACCCAGGGTGCATTTACGTGCCGGTCATCAACACTCGCAGTTTTGGCAGATTTTGGCCTGTTTTGATGGGCTATTAATCACCGTTTTGGGTCCCTGGAGTGATTTCCACAATTGACGAACCCGAGGGTGCAATTACGTGTCGGTCATCAACACTCGCAGTTTTGGCCGATTCTAGCCTGTTTCATGGGCTATTAATCACCGTTTTGGATCCTCGGAGTGATTTCCACCATTGACGAACCCAAGGGTGCATTTACGTGCCGGTCATCAACACTCGCAGTTTTGGCCGATTCTGGCCTGTTTCATGGGCTATTAATCACCGTTTTGGGTCCCTGGAGTGATTTCCACCATTGACGAACCCAAGGGTGCATTTACGTGCCGGTCATCAACACTCGCAGTTTTGGCCGATTCCGGCCTGTATCATTGGCTATTAATCACCGTTTTGGGTCCCTGGAGTGATTTCCACCATTGACGAACCCAAGGGTGCATTTACGTGCCGGTCATCAACACTCGCAGTTTTGGCCGATTCCGGCCTGTATCATTGGCTATTAATCACCGTTTTGGGTCCCTGGAGTGATTTCCACAATTGACGAACCCAAGGGTGCATTTACGTGCCGGTCATCAACACTCGTAGTTTTGGCCGATTCTGGCCTGTTTCATGGGCTATTAATCACCGTTTTGGGTCCCTGGAGTGATTTCCACAATTGACGAACCCAAGGGTGCATTTACGTGCCGGTCATCAACACTCGCAGTTTTGGAAGATTTTGGCCTGTTTCATGGGCTATTAATCACCGTTTTGGGTCTCTGGAGTGATTTCCACAATTGACGAACCCAAGGGTGCATTTACGTTCCGGTCATCCACACTCGCAGTTTTGGTCGATTCTGGCCTGTTTCATGGGCTATTAATCACCGTTTTGGATCCCCGGAGTGATTTCCACCATTGAGGAACCCAGGGTGCATTTACGTGCCGGTCATCAACACTCGCAGTTTTGGACGATTCTGGCCTGTTTCATGGGCTATTAATCACCGTTTTGGGTCCCTGGAGTGATTTCCACAATTGACGAACCCAAGGGTGCATTTACGTGCCTGTCATCAACACTCGCAGTTTTGGAAGATTTTGGCCTGTTTCATGGGCTATTAATCACCGTTTTGGGTCCATGGAGTGATTTCCACAATTGACGAACCCAAGGGTGCATTTACGTGCCTGTCATCAACACTCGCAGTTTTGGAAGATTTTGGCCTGTTTCATGGGCTATTAATCACCGTTTTGGGTCTCTGGAGTGATTTCCACAATTGACGAACCCAAGGGTGCATTTACGTTCCGGTCATCCACACTCGCAGTTTTGGTCGATTCTGGCCTGTTTCATGGGCTATTAATCACCGTTTTGGATCCTCGTAGTGATTTCCACCATTGACGAACCCAAGGGTGCATTTACGTGCCTGTCATCAACACTCGCAGTTTTGGCCGATTCTGGCCTGTTTCATGGGCTATTAATCACCGTTTTGGGTCCCCGGAGTGATTTCCACCATTGAGGAACCCAGGGTGCATTTACGTGCCGGTCATCAACACTCGCAGTTTTGGCAGATTTTGGCCTGTTTTGATGGGCTATTAATCACCGTTTTGGGTCCCTGGAGTGATTTCCACAATTGACGAACCCCAGGGTGCAATTACGTGTCGGTCATCAACACTCGCAGTTTTGGCCGATTCTAGCCTGTTTCATGGGCTATTAATCACCGTTTTGGATCCTCGGAGTGATTTCCACCATTGACGAACCCAAGGGTGCATTTACGTGCCGGTCATCAACACTCGCAGTTTTGGCCGATTCTGGCCTGTTTCATGGGCTATTAATCACCGTTTTGGGTCCCTGGAGTGATTTCCAGCATTGACGAACCCAAGGGTGCATTTACGTGCCGGTCATCAACACTCGCAGTTTTGGCCGATTCCGGCCTGTATCATTGGCTATTAATCACCGTTTTGGGTCCCTGGAGTGATTTCCACAATTGACGAACCCAAGGGTGCATTTACGTGCCGGTCATCAACACTCGTAGTTTTGGCCGATTCTGGCCTGTTTCATGGGCTATTAATCACCGTTTTGGGTCCCTGGAGTGATTTCCACAATTGACGAACCCAAGGGTGCATTTACGTGCCGGTCATCAACACTCGCAGTTTTGGAAGATTTTGGCCTGTTTCATGGGCTATTAATCACCGTTTTGGGTCTCTGGAGTGATTTCCACAATTGACGAACCCAAGGGTGCATTTACGTTCCGGTCATCCACACTCGCAGTTTTGGTCGATTCTGGCCTGTTTCATGGGCTATTAATCACCGTTTTGGATCCTCGTAGTGATTTCCACCATTGACGAACCCAAGGGTGCATTTACGTGCCTGTCATCAACACTCGCAGTTTTGGCCGATTCTGGCCTGTTTCATGGGCTATTAATCACCGTTTTGGGTCCCCGGAGTGATTTCCACCATTGAGGAACCCAGGGTGCATTTACGTGCCGGTCATCAACACTCGCAGTTTTGGCAGATTTTGGCCTGTTTTGATGGGCTATTAATCACCGTTTTGGGTCCCTGGAGTGATTTCCACAATTGACGAACCCCAGGGTGCAATTACGTGTCGGTCATCAACACTCGCAGTTTTGGCCGATTCTAGCCTGTTTCATGGGCTATTAATCACCGTTTTGGATCCTCGGAGTGATTTCCACCATTGACGAACCCAAGGGTGCATTTACGTGCCGGTCATCAACACTCGCAGTTTTGGCCGATTCCGGCCTGTATCATTGGCTATTAATCACCGTTTTGGGTCCCTGGAGTGATTTCCACAATTGACGAACCCAAGGGTGCATTTACGTGCCGGTCATCAACACTCGCAGTTTTGGCCGATTCAAGCCTGTTTCATGGGCTATTAATCACCGTTTTGGGTCCCCGGAGTGATTTCCACCATTGAGGAACCCAGGGTGCATTTACGTGCCGGTCATCAACACTCGCAGTTTTGGCAGATTTTGGCCTCTTTCATGGGCTATTAATCACCGTTTTGGGTCCCTGGAGTGATTTCCACAATTGACGAACCCAAGGGTGCATTTACGTGCCGGTCATCAACACTCGCAGTTTTGGCCGATTCTGGCCTGTTTCATGGGCTATTAATCACCGTTTTGGGTCCCTGGAGTGATTTCCACCATTGACGAACCCAAGGGTGCATTTACGTGCCGGTCATCAACACTCGCAGTTTTGGCCGATTCAAGCCTGTTTCATGGGCTATTAATCACCGTTTTGGGTCCCCGGAGTGATTTCCACCATTGAGGAACCCAGGGTGCATTTACGTGCCGGTCATCAACACTCGCAGTTTTGGCAGATTTTGGCCTCTTTCATGGGCTATTAATCACCGTTTTGGGTCCCTGGAGTGATTTCCACAATTGACGAACCCAAGGGTGCATTTACGTGCCGGTCATCAACACTCGCAGTTTTGGCCGATTCTGGCCTGTTTCATGGGCTATTAATCACCGTTTTGGGTCCCTGGAGTGATTTCCACAATTGACGAACCCAAGGGTGCATTTACGTGCCGGTCATCAACACTCGCAGTTTTGGCCGATTCAAGCCTGTTTCATGGGCTATTAATCACCGTTTTGGGTCCCCGGAGTGATTTCCACCATTGAGGAACCCAGGGTGCATTTACGTGCCGGTCATCAACACTCGCAGTTTTGGCAGATTTTGGCCTGTTTCATGGGCTATTAATCACCGTTTTGGGTCCCTGGAGTGATTTCCACAATTGACGAACCCAAGGGTGCATTTACGTTCCGGTCATCCACACTCGCAGTTTTGGTCGATTCTGGCCTGTTTCATGGGCTATTAATCACCGTTTTGGATCCTCGTAGTGATTTCCACCATTGACGAACCCAAGGGTGCATTTACGTGCCTGTCATCAACACTCGCAGTTTTTGCCGATTCTGGCCTGTTTCATGGGCTATTAATCACCGTTTTGGGTCCCCGGAGTGATTTCCACCATTGAGGAACCCAGGGTGCATTTACGTGCCGGTCATCAACACTCGCAGTTTTGGCAGATTTTGGCCTGTTTTGATGGGCTATTAATCACCGTTTTGGGTCCCTGGAGTGATTTCCACAATTGACGAACCCCAGGGTGCAATTACGTGTCGGTCATCAACACTCGCAGTTTTGGCCGATTCTAGCCTGTTTCATGGGCTATTAATCACCGTTTTGGATCCTCGGAGTGATTTCCACCATTGACGAACCCAAGGGTGCATTTACGTGCCGGTCATCAACACTCGCAGTTTTGGCCGATTCTGGCCTGTTTCATGGGCTATTAATCACCGTTTTGGGTCCCTGGAGTGATTTCCACCATTGACGAACCCAAGGGTGCATTTACGTGCCGGTCATCAACACTCGCAGTTTTGGCAGATTTTGGCCTGTTTCATGGGCTATTAATCACCGTTTTGGGTCCCTGGAGTGATTTCCACAATTGACGAACCCAAGGGTGCATTTACGTGCCGGTCATCAACACTCGCAGTTTTGGCCGATTCTGGCCTGTTTCATGGGCTATTAACCACCGTTTTGGGTCCCTGGAGTGATTTCCACAATTGACGAACCCAAGGGTGCATTTACGTGCCGGTCATCAACACTCGCAGTTTTGGCCGATTCCGGCCTGTATCATTGGCTATTAATCACCGTTTTGGGTCCCTGGAGTGATTTCCACAATTGACGAACCCAAGGGTGCATTTACGTGCCGGTCATCAACACTCGCAGTTTTGGCCGATTCTGGCCTGTTTCATGGGCTATTAATCACCGTTTTGGGTCCCTGGAGTGATTTCCACCATTGACGAACCCAAGGGTGCATTTACGTGCCGGTCATCAACACTCGCAGTTTTGGCCGATTCCGGCCTGTATCATTGGCTATTAATCACCGTTTTGGGTCCCTGGAGTGATTTCCACAATTGACGAACCCAAGGGTGCATTTACGTGCCGGTCATCAACACTCGTAGTTTTGGCCGATTCTGGCCTGTTTCATGGGCTATTAATCACCGTTTTGGGTCCCTGGAGTGATTTCCACAATTGACGAACCCAAGGGTGCATTTACGTGCCGGTCATCAACACTCGCAGTTTTGGAAGATTTTGGCCTGTTTCATGGGCTATTAATCACCGTTTTGGGTCTCTGGAGTGATTTCCACAATTGACGAACCCAAGGGTGCATTTACGTTCCGGTCATCCACACTCGCAGTTTTGGTCGATTCTGGCCTGTTTCATGGGCTATTAATCACCGTTTTGGATCCTCGTAGTGATTTCCACCATTGACGAACCCAAGGGTGCATTTACGTGCCTGTCATCAACACTCGCAGTTTTGGCCGATTCTGGCCTGTTTCATGGGCTATTAATCACCGTTTTGGGTCCCCGGAGTGATTTCCACCATTGAGGAACCCAGGGTGCATTTACGTGCCGGTCATCAACACTCGCAGTTTTGGCAGATTTTGGCCTGTTTTGATGGGCTATTAATCACCGTTTTGGGTCCCTGGAGTGATTTCCACAATTGACGAACCCCAGGGTGCAATTACGTGTCGGTCATCAACACTCGCAGTTTTGGCCGATTCTAGCCTGTTTCATGGGCTATTAATCACCGTTTTGGATCCTCGGAGTGATTTCCACCATTGACGAACCCAAGGGTGCATTTACGTGCCGGTCATCAACACTCGCAGTTTTGGCCGATTCCGGCCTGTATCATTGGCTATTAATCACCGTTTTGGGTCCCTGGAGTGATTTCCACAATTGACGAACCCAAGGGTGCATTTACGTGCCGGTCATCAACACTCGTAGTTTTGGCCGATTCTGGCCTGTTTCATGGGCTATTAATCACCGTTTTGGGTCCCCGGAGTGATTTCCACCATTGAGGAACCCAGGGTGCATTTACGTGCCGGTCATCAACACTCGCAGTTTTGGACGATTCTGGCCTGTTTCATGGGCTATTAATCACCGTTTTGGGTCCCTGGAGTGATTTCCACAATTGACGAACCCAAGGGTGCATTTACGTGCCTGTCATCAACACTCGCAGTTTTGGAAGATTTTGGCCTGTTTCATGGGCTATTAATCACCGTTTTGGGTCCCTGGAGTGATTTCCACAATTGAGGAACCCAAGGGTGCATTTACGTTCCGGTCATCCACACTCGCATTTTTGGTCGATTCTGGCCTGTTTCATGGGCTATTAATCACCGTTTTGGGTCCCTGGAGTGATTTCCACAATTGAGGAACCCAAGGGTGCATTTACGTTCCGGTCATCCACACTCGCAGTTTTGGTCGATTCTGGCCTGTTTCATGGGCTATTAATCACCGTTTTGGGTCCCTGGAGTGATTTCCACAATTGACGAACCCAAGGGTGCATTTACGTGCCGGTCATCAACACTCGCAGTTTTGGCCGATTCAAGCCTGTTTCATGGGCTATTAATCACCGTTTTGGGTCCCCGGAGTGATTTCCACCATTGAGGAACCCAGGGTGCATTTACGTGCCGGTCATCAACACTCGCAGTTTTGGCAGATTTTGGCCTCTTTCATGGGCTATTAATCACCGTTTTGGGTCCCTGGAGTGATTTCCACAATTGACGAACCCAAGGGTGCATTTACGTGCCGGTCATCAACACTCGCAGTTTTGGCCGATTCTGGCCTGTTTCATGGGCTATTAATCACCGTTTTGGGTCCCTGGAGTGATTTCCACAATTGACGAACCCAAGGGTGCATTTACGTGCCGGTCATCAACACTCGCAGTTTTGGCCGATTCAAGCCTGTTTCATGGGCTATTAATCACCGTTTTGGGTCCCCGGAGTGATTTCCACCATTGAGGAACCCAGGGTGCATTTACGTGCCGGTCATCAACACTCGCAGTTTTGGCAGATTTTGGCCTGTTTCATGGGCTATTAATCACCGTTTTGGGTCCCTGGAGTGATTTCCACAATTGACGAACCCAAGGGTGCATTTACGTTCCGGTCATCCACACTCGCAGTTTTGGTCGATTCTGGCCTGTTTCATGGGCTATTAATCACCGTTTTGGATCCTCGTAGTGATTTCCACCATTGACGAACCCAAGGGTGCATTTACGTGCCTGTCATCAACACTCGCAGTTTTTGCCGATTCTGGCCTGTTTCATGGGCTATTAATCACCGTTTTGGGTCCCCGGAGTGATTTCCACCATTGAGGAACCCAGGGTGCATTTACGTGCCGGTCATCAACACTCGCAGTTTTGGCAGATTTTGGCCTGTTTTGATGGGCTATTAATCACCGTTTTGGGTCCCTGGAGTGATTTCCACAATTGACGAACCCCAGGGTGCAATTACGTGTCGGTCATCAACACTCGCAGTTTTGGCCGATTCTAGCCTGTTTCATGGGCTATTAATCACCGTTTTGGATCCTCGGAGTGATTTCCACCATTGACGAACCCAAGGGTGCATTTACGTGCCGGTCATCAACACTCGCAGTTTTGGCCGATTCTGGCCTGTTTCATGGGCTATTAATCACCGTTTTGGGTCCCTGGAGTGATTTCCACCATTGACGAACCCAAGGGTGCATTTACGTGCCGGTCATCAACACTCGCAGTTTTGGCAGATTTTGGCCTGTTTCATGGGCTATTAATCACCGTTTTGGGTCCCTGGAGTGATTTCCACAATTGACGAACCCAAGGGTGCATTTACGTGCCGGTCATCAACACTCGCAGTTTTGGCCGATTCTGGCCTGTTTCATGGGCTATTAACCACCGTTTTGGGTCCCTGGAGTGATTTCCACAATTGACGAACCCAAGGGTGCATTTACGTGCCGGTCATCAACACTCGCAGTTTTGGCCGATTCCGGCCTGTATCATTGGCTATTAATCACCGTTTTGGGTCCCTGGAGTGATTTCCACAATTGACGAACCCAAGGGTGCATTTACGTGCCGGTCATCAACACTCGCAGTTTTGGCCGATTCTGGCCTGTTTCATGGGCTATTAATCACCGTTTTGGGTCCCTGGAGTGATTTCCACCATTGACGAACCCAAGGGTGCATTTACGTGCCGGTCATCAACACTCGCAGTTTTGGCCGATTCCGGCCTGTATCATTGGCTATTAATCACCGTTTTGGGTCCCTGGAGTGATTTCCACAATTGACGAACCCAAGGGTGCATTTACGTGCCGGTCATCAACACTCGTAGTTTTGGCCGATTCTGGCCTGTTTCATGGGCTATTAATCACCGTTTTGGGTCCCCGGAGTGATTTCCACCATTGAGGAACCCAGGGTGCATTTACGTGCCGGTCATCAACACTCGCAGTTTTGGACGATTCTGGCCTGTTTCATGGGCTATTAATCACCGTTTTGGGTCCCTGGAGTGATTTCCACAATTGACGAACCCAAGGGTGCATTTACGTGCCTGTCATCAACACTCGCAGTTTTGGAAGATTTTGGCCTGTTTCATGGGCTATTAATCACCGTTTTGGGTCCCTGGAGTGATTTCCACAATTGAGGAACCCAAGGGTGCATTTACGTTCCGGTCATCCACACTCGCAGTTTTGGTCGATTCTGGCCTGTTTCATGGGCTATTAATCACCGTTTTGGGTCCCTGGAGTGATTTCCACAATTGAGGAACCCAAGGGTGCATTTACGTTCCGGTCATCCACACTCGCAGTTTTGGTCGATTCTGGCCTGTTTCATGGGCTATTAATCACCGTTTTGGGTCCCTGGAGTGATTTCCACAATTGACGAACCCAAGGGTGCATTTACGTGCCGGTCATCAACACTCGCAGTTTTGGCCGATTCAAGCCTGTTTCATGGGCTATTAATCACCGTTTTGGGTCCCCGGAGTGATTTCCACCATTGAGGAACCCAGGGTGCATTTACGTGCCGGTCATCAACACTCGCAGTTTTGGCAGATTTTGGCCTGTTTCATGGGCTATTAATCACCGTTTTGGGTCCCTGGAGTGATTTCCACAATTGACGAACCCAAGGGTGCATTTACGTTCCGGTCATCCACACTCGCAGTTTTGGTCGATTCTGGCCTGTTTCATGGGCTATTAATCACCGTTTTGGATCCTCGTAGTGATTTCCACCATTGACGAACCCAAGGGTGCATTTACGTGCCTGTCATCAACACTCGCAGTTTTGGCCGATTCTGGCCTGTTTCATGGGCTATTAATCACCGTTTTGGGTCCCCGGAGTGATTTCCACCATTGAGGAACCCAGGGTGCATTTACGTGCCGGTCATCAACACTCGCAGTTTTGGCAGATTTTGGCCTGTTTTGATGGGCTATTAATCACCGTTTTGGGTCCCTGGAGTGATTTCCACAATTGACGAACCCCAGGGTGCAATTACGTGTCGGTCATCAACACTCGCAGTTTTGGCCGATTCTAGCCTGTTTCATGGGCTATTAATCACCGTTTTGGATCCTCGGAGTGATTTCCACCATTGACGAACCCAAGGGTGCATTTACGTGCCGGTCATCAACACTCGCAGTTTTGGCCGATTCTGGCCTGTTTCATGGGCTATTAATCACCGTTTTGGGTCCCTGGAGTGATTTCCACCATTGACGAACCCAAGGGTGCATTTACGTGCCGGTCATCAACACTCGCAGTTTTGGCCGATTCCGGCCTGTATCATTGGCTATTAATCACCGTTTTGGGTCCCTGGAGTGATTTCCACAATTGACGAACCCAAGGGTGCATTTACGTGCCGGTCATCAACACTCGTAGTTTTGGCCGATTCTGGCCTGTTTCATGGGCTATTAATCACCGTTTTGGGTCCCCGGAGTGATTTCCACCATTGAGGAACCCAGGGTGCATTTACGTGCCGGTCATCAACACTCGCAGTTTTGGACGATTCTGGCCTGTTTCATGGGCTATTAATCACCGTTTTGGGTCCCTGGAGTGATTTCCACAATTGACGAACCCAAGGGTGCATTTACGTGCCTGTCATCAACACTCGCAGTTTTGGAAGATTTTGGCCTGTTTCATGGGCTATTAATCACCGTTTTGGGTCCCTGGAGTGATTTCCACAATTGACGAACCCAAGGGTGCATTTACGTGCCGGTCATCAACACTCGCAGTTTTGGCCGATTCAAGCCTGTTTCATGGGCTATTAATCACCGTTTTGGGTCCCCGGAGTGATTTCCACCATTGAGGAACCCAGGGTGCATTTACGTGCCGGTCATCAACACTCGCAGTTTTGGCAGATTTTGGCCTCTTTCATGGGCTATTAATCACCGTTTTGGGTCCCTGGAGTGATTTCCACAATTGACGAACCCAAGGGTGCATTTACGTGCCGGTCATCAACACTCGCAGTTTTGGCCGATTCTGGCCTGTTTCATGGGCTATTAATCACCGTTTTGGGTCCCTGGAGTGATTTCCACAATTGACGAACCCAAGGGTGCATTTACGTGCCGGTCATCAACACTCGCAGTTTTGGCCGATTCAAGCCTGTTTCATGGGCTATTAATCACCGTTTTGGGTCCCCGGAGTGATTTCCACCATTGAGGAACCCAGGGTGCATTTACGTGCCGGTCATCAACACTCGCAGTTTTGGCAGATTTTGGCCTGTTTCATGGGCTATTAATCACCGTTTTGGGTCCCTGGAGTGATTTCCACAATTGACGAACCCAAGGGTGCATTTACGTTCCGGTCATCCACACTCGCAGTTTTGGTCGATTCTGGCCTGTTTCATGGGCTATTAATCACCGTTTTGGATCCTCGTAGTGATTTCCACCATTGACGAACCCAAGGGTGCATTTACGTGCCTGTCATCAACACTCGCAGTTTTTGCCGATTCTGGCCTGTTTCATGGGCTATTAATCACCGTTTTGGGTCCCCGGAGTGATTTCCACCATTGAGGAACCCAGGGTGCATTTACGTGCCGGTCATCAACACTCGCAGTTTTGGCAGATTTTGGCCTGTTTTGATGGGCTATTAATCACCGTTTTGGGTCCCTGGAGTGATTTCCACAATTGACGAACCCCAGGGTGCAATTACGTGTCGGTCATCAACACTCGCAGTTTTGGCCGATTCTAGCCTGTTTCATGGGCTATTAATCACCGTTTTGGATCCTCGGAGTGATTTCCACCATTGACGAACCCAAGGGTGCATTTACGTGCCGGTCATCAACACTCGCAGTTTTGGCCGATTCTGGCCTGTTTCATGGGCTATTAATCACCGTTTTGGGTCCCTGGAGTGATTTCCACCATTGACGAACCCAAGGGTGCATTTACGTGCCGGTCATCAACACTCGCAGTTTTGGCAGATTTTGGCCTGTTTCATGGGCTATTAATCACCGTTTTGGGTCCCTGGAGTGATTTCCACAATTGACGAACCCAAGGGTGCATTTACGTGCCGGTCATCAACACTCGCAGTTTTGGCCGATTCTGGCCTGTTTCATGGGCTATTAACCACCGTTTTGGGTCCCTGGAGTGATTTCCACAATTGACGAACCCAAGGGTGCATTTACGTGCCGGTCATCAACACTCGCAGTTTTGGCCGATTCCGGCCTGTATCATTGGCTATTAATCACCGTTTTGGGTCCCTGGAGTGATTTCCACAATTGACGAACCCAAGGGTGCATTTACGTGCCGGTCATCAACACTCGCAGTTTTGGCCGATTCTGGCCTGTTTCATGGGCTATTAATCACCGTTTTGGGTCCCTGGAGTGATTTCCACCATTGACGAACCCAAGGGTGCATTTACGTGCCGGTCATCAACACTCGCAGTTTTGGCCGATTCCGGCCTGTATCATTGGCTATTAATCACCGTTTTGGGTCCCTGGAGTGATTTCCACAATTGACGAACCCAAGGGTGCATTTACGTGCCGGTCATCAACACTCGTAGTTTTGGCCGATTCTGGCCTGTTTCATGGGCTATTAATCACCGTTTTGGGTCCCCGGAGTGATTTCCACCATTGAGGAACCCAGGGTGCATTTACGTGCCGGTCATCAACACTCGCAGTTTTGGACGATTCTGGCCTGTTTCATGGGCTATTAATCACCGTTTTGGGTCCCTGGAGTGATTTCCACAATTGACGAACCCAAGGGTGCATTTACGTGCCTGTCATCAACACTCGCAGTTTTGGAAGATTTTGGCCTGTTTCATGGGCTATTAATCACCGTTTTGGGTCCCTGGAGTGATTTCCACAATTGAGGAACCCAAGGGTGCATTTACGTTCCGGTCATCCACACTCGCAGTTTTGGTCGATTCTGGCCTGTTTCATGGGCTATTAATCACCGTTTTGGGTCCCTGGAGTGATTTCCACAATTGAGGAACCCAAGGGTGCATTTACGTTCCGGTCATCCACACTCGCAGTTTTGGTCGATTCTGGCCTGTTTCATGGGCTATTAATCACCGTTTTGGGTCCCTGGAGTGATTTCCACAATTGACGAACCCAAGGGTGCATTTACGTGCCGGTCATCAACACTCGCAGTTTTGGCCGATTCAAGCCTGTTTCATGGGCTATTAATCACCGTTTTGGGTCCCCGGAGTGATTTCCACCATTGAGGAACCCAGGGTGCATTTACGTGCCGGTCATCAACACTCGCAGTTTTGGCAGATTTTGGCCTGTTTCATGGGCTATTAATCACCGTTTTGGGTCCCTGGAGTGATTTCCACAATTGACGAACCCAAGGGTGCATTTACGTTCCGGTCATCCACACTCGCAGTTTTGGTCGATTCTGGCCTGTTTCATGGGCTATTAATCACCGTTTTGGATCCTCGTAGTGATTTCCACCATTGACGAACCCAAGGGTGCATTTACGTGCCTGTCATCAACACTCGCAGTTTTGGCCGATTCTGGCCTGTTTCATGGGCTATTAATCACCGTTTTGGGTCCCCGGAGTGATTTCCACCATTGAGGAACCCAGGGTGCATTTACGTGCCGGTCATCAACACTCGCAGTTTTGGCAGATTTTGGCCTGTTTTGATGGGCTATTAATCACCGTTTTGGGTCCCTGGAGTGATTTCCACAATTGACGAACCCCAGGGTGCAATTACGTGTCGGTCATCAACACTCGCAGTTTTGGCCGATTCTAGCCTGTTTCATGGGCTATTAATCACCGTTTTGGATCCTCGGAGTGATTTCCACCATTGACGAACCCAAGGGTGCATTTACGTGCCGGTCATCAACACTCGCAGTTTTGGCCGATTCTGGCCTGTTTCATGGGCTATTAATCACCGTTTTGGGTCCCTGGAGTGATTTCCACCATTGACGAACCCAAGGGTGCATTTACGTGCCGGTCATCAACACTCGCAGTTTTGGCCGATTCCGGCCTGTATCATTGGCTATTAATCACCGTTTTGGGTCCCTGGAGTGATTTCCACAATTGACGAACCCAAGGGTGCATTTACGTGCCGGTCATCAACACTCGTAGTTTTGGCCGATTCTGGCCTGTTTCATGGGCTATTAATCACCGTTTTGGGTCCCCGGAGTGATTTCCACCATTGAGGAACCCAGGGTGCATTTACGTGCCGGTCATCAACACTCGCAGTTTTGGACGATTCTGGCCTGTTTCATGGGCTATTAATCACCGTTTTGGGTCCCTGGAGTGATTTCCACAATTGACGAACCCAAGGGTGCATTTACGTGCCTGTCATCAACACTCGCAGTTTTGGAAGATTTTGGCCTGTTTCATGGGCTATTAATCACCGTTTTGGGTCCCTGGAGTGATTTCCACAATTGACGAACCCAAGGGTGCATTTACGTTCCGGTCATCCACACTCGCATTTTTGGTCGATTCTGGCCTGTTTCATGGGCTATTAATCACCGTTTTGGGTCCCTGGAGTGATTTCCACAATTGAGGAACCCAAGGGTGCATTTACGTTCCGGTCATCCACACTCGCAGTTTTGGTCGATTCTGGCCTGTTTCATGGGCTATTAATCACCGTTTTGGGTCCCTGGAGTGATTTCCACAATTGACGAACCCAAGGGTGCATTTACGTGCCGGTCATCAACACTCGCAGTTTTGGCCGATTCAAGCCTGTTTCATGGGCTATTAATCACCGTTTTGGGTCCCCGGAGTGATTTCCACCATTGAGGAACCCAGGGTGCATTTACGTGCCGGTCATCAACACTCGCAGTTTTGGCAGATTTTGGCCTGTTTCATGGGCTATTAATCACCGTTTTGGGTCCCCGGAGTGATTTCCACCATTGAGGAACCCAGGGTGCATTTACGTGCCGGTCATCAACACTCGCAGTTTTGGCAGATTTTGGCCTGTTTCATGGGCTATTAATCACCGTTTTGGGTCCCTGGAGTGATTTCCACAATTGACGAACCCAAGGGTGCATTTACGTTCCGGTCATCCACACTCGCAGTTTTGGTCGATTCTGGCCTGTTTCATGGGCTATTAATCACCGTTTTGGATCCTCGTAGTGATTTCCACCATTGACGAACCCAAGGGTGCATTTACGTGCCTGTCATCAACACTCGCAGTTTTTGCCGATTCTGGCCTGTTTCATGGGCTATTAATCACCGTTTTGGGTCCCCGGAGTGATTTCCACCATTGAGGAACCCAGGGTGCATTTACGTGCCGGTCATCAACACTCGCAGTTTTGGCAGATTTTGGCCTGTTTTGATGGGCTATTAATCACCGTTTTGGGTCCCTGGAGTGATTTCCACAATTGACGAACCCCAGGGTGCAATTACGTGTCGGTCATCAACACTCGCAGTTTTGGCCGATTCTAGCCTGTTTCATGGGCTATTAATCACCGTTTTGGATCCTCGGAGTGATTTCCACCATTGACGAACCCAAGGGTGCATTTACGTGCCGGTCATCAACACTCGCAGTTTTGGCCGATTCTGGCCTGTTTCATGGGCTATTAATCACCGTTTTGGGTCCCTGGAGTGATTTCCACCATTGACGAACCCAAGGGTGCATTTACGTGCCGGTCATCAACACTCGCAGTTTTGGCAGATTCAAGCCTGTTTCATGGGCTATTAATCACCGTTTTGGGTCCCCGGAGTGATTTCCACCATTGAGGAACCCAGGGTGCATTTACGTGCCGGTCATCAACACTCGCAGTTTTGGCAGATTTTGGCCTGTTTCATGGGCTATTAATCACCGTTTTGGGTCCCTGGAGTGATTTCCACAATTGACGAACCCAAGGGTGCATTTACGTTCCGGTCATCCACACTCGCAGTTTTGGTCGATTCTGGCCTGTTTCATGGGCTATTAATCACCGTTTTGGATCCTCGTAGTGATTTCCACCATTGACGAACCCAAGGGTGCATTTACGTGCCTGTCATCAACACTCGCAGTTTTGGCCGATTCTGGCCTGTTTCATGGGCTATTAATCACCGTTTTGGGTCCCCGGAGTGATTTCCACCATTGAGGAACCCAGGGTGCATTTACGTGCCGGTCATCAACACTCGCAGTTTTGGCAGATTTTGGCCTGTTTTGATGGGCTATTAATCACCGTTTTGGGTCCCTGGAGTGATTTCCACAATTGACGAACCCCAGGGTGCAATTACGTGTCGGTCATCAACACTCGCAGTTTTGGCCGATTCTAGCCTGTTTCATGGGCTATTAATCACCGTTTTGGATCCTCGGAGTGATTTCCACCATTGACGAACCCAAGGGTGCATTTACGTGCCGGTCATCAACACTCGCAGTTTTGGCCGATTCTGGCCTGTTTCATGGGCTATTAATCACCGTTTTGGGTCCCTGGAGTGATTTCCACCATTGACGAACCCAAGGGTGCATTTACGTGCCGGTCATCAACACTCGCAGTTTTGGCCGATTCCGGCCTGTATCATTGGCTATTAATCACCGTTTTGGGTCCCTGGAGTGATTTCCACAATTGACGAACCCAAGGGTGCATTTACGTGCCGGTCATCAACACTCGTAGTTTTGGCCGATTCTGGCCTGTTTCATGGGCTATTAATCACCGTTTTGGGTCCCCGGAGTGATTTCCACCATTGAGGAACCCAGGGTGCATTTACGTGCCGGTCATCAACACTCGCAGTTTTGGACGATTCTGGCCTGTTTCATGGGCTATTAATCACCGTTTTGGGTCCCTGGAGTGATTTCCACAATTGACGAACCCAAGGGTGCATTTACGTGCCTGTCATCAACACTCGCAGTTTTGGAAGATTTTGGCCTGTTTCATGGGCTATTAATCACCGTTTTGGGTCCCTGGAGTGATTTCCACAATTGAGGAACCCAAGGGTGCATTTACGTTCCGGTCATCCACACTCGCATTTTTGGTCGATTCTGGCCTGTTTCATGGGCTATTAATCACCGTTTTGGGTCCCTGGAGTGATTTCCACAATTGACGAACCCAAGGGTGCATTTACGTGCCGGTCATCAACACTCGCAGTTTTGGCCGATTCAAGCCTGTTTCATGGGCTATTAATCACCGTTTTGGGTCCCCGGAGTGATTTCCACCATTGAGGAACCCAGGGTGCATTTACGTGCCGGTCATCAACACTCGCAGTTTTGGCAGATTTTGGCCTGTTTCATGGGCTATTAATCACCGTTTTGGGTCCCTGGAGTGATTTCCACAATTGACGAACCCAAGGGTGCATTTACGTGCCGGTCATCAACACTCGCAGTTTTGGCCGATTCTGGCCTGTTTCATGGGCTATTAATCACCGTTTTGGGTCCCTGGAGTGATTTCCACAATTGACGAACCCAAGGGTGCATTTACGTGCCGGTCATCAACACTCGCAGTTTTGGCCGATTCCGGCCTGTATCATTGGCTATTAATCACCGTTTTGGGTCCCTGGAGTGATTTCCACAATTGACGAACCCAAGGGTGCATTTACGTGCCGGTCATCAACACTCGCAGTTTTGGCCGATTCCGGCCTGTATCATTGGCTATTAATCACCGTTTTGGATCCTCGGAGTGATTTCCACCATTGACGAACCCAAGGGTGCATTTACGTGCCTGTCATCAACACTCGCAGCTTTGGCCGATTCTGGCCTGTTTCATGGGCTATTAATCACCGTTTTGGGTCCCTGGAGTGATTTCCACAATTGACGAACCCCAGGGTGCATTTACGTGCCGGTCATCAACACTCGCAGTTTTGGCCGATTCCGGCCTGTATCATTGGCTATTAATCACCGTTTTGGGTCCCTGGAGTGATTTCCACAATTGACGAACCCAAGGGTGCATTTACGTGCCGGTCATCAACACTCGCAGTTTTGGCCGATTCTGGCCTGTTTCATGGGCTATTAATCACCGTTTTGGGTCCCTGGAGTGATTTCCACCATTGACGAACCCAAGGGTGCATTTACGTGCCGGTCATCAACACTCGCAGTTTTGGCCGATTCCGGCCTGTATCATTGGCTATTAATCACCGTTTTGGGTCCCTGGAGTGATTTCCACAATTGACGAACCCAAGGGTGCATTTACGTGCCGGTCATCAACACTCGTAGTTTTGGCCGATTCTGGCCTGTTTCATGGGCTATTAATCACCGTTTTGGGTCCCCGGAGTGATTTCCACCATTGAGGAACCCAGGGTGCATTTACGTGCCGGTCATCAACACTCGCAGTTTTGGACGATTCTGGCCTGTTTCATGGGCTATTAATCACCGTTTTGGGTCCCTGGAGTGATTTCCACAATTGACGAACCCAAGGGTGCATTTACGTGCCTGTCATCAACACTCGCAGTTTTGGAAGATTTTGGCCTGTTTCATGGGCTATTAATCACCGTTTTGGGTCCCTGGAGTGATTTCCACAATTGAGGAACCCAAGGGTGCATTTACGTTCCGGTCATCCACACTCGCATTTTTGGTCGATTCTGGCCTGTTTCATGGGCTATTAATCACCGTTTTGGGTCCCTGGAGTGATTTCCACAATTGAGGAACCCAAGGGTGCATTTACGTTCCGGTCATCCACACTCGCAGTTTTGGTCGATTCTGGCCTGTTTCATGGGCTATTAATCACCGTTTTGGGTCCCTGGAGTGATTTCCACAATTGACGAACCCAAGGGTGCATTTACGTGCCGGTCATCAACACTCGCAGTTTTGGCCGATTCAAGCCTGTTTCATGGGCTATTAATCACCGTTTTGGGTCCCCGGAGTGATTTCCACCATTGAGGAACCCAGGGTGCATTTACGTGCCGGTCATCAACACTCGCAGTTTTGGCAGATTTTGGCCTGTTTCATGGGCTATTAATCACCGTTTTGGGTCCCTGGAGTGATTTCCACAATTGACGAACCCAAGGGTGCATTTACGTGCCGGTCATCAACACTCGCAGTTTTGGCCGATTCTGGCCTGTTTCATGGGCTATTAACCACCGTTTTGGGTCCCTGGAGTGATTTCCACAATTGACGAACCCAAGGGTGCATTTACGTGCCGGTCATCAACACTCGCAGTTTTGGCCGATTCCGGCCTGTATCATTGGCTATTAATCACCGTTTTGGGTCCCTGGAGTGATTTCCACAATTGACGAACCCCAGGGTGCAATTACGTGCCGGTCATCAACACTCGCAGTTTTGGCCGATTCTGGCCTGTTTCATGGGCTATTAATCACCGTTTTGGGTCCCTGGAGTGATTTCCACCATTGACGAACCCAAGGGTGCATTTACGTGCCGGTCATCAACACTCGCAGTTTTGGCCGATTCCGGCCTGTATCATTGGCTATTAATCACCGTTTTGGGTCCCTGGAGTGATTTCCACAATTGACGAACCCAAGGGTGCATTTACGTGCCGGTCATCAACACTCGTAGTTTTGGCCGATTCTGGCCTGTTTCATGGGCTATTAATCACCGTTTTGGGTCCCCGGAGTGATTTCCACCATTGAGGAACCCAGGGTGCATTTACGTGCCGGTCATCAACACTCGCAGCTTTGGCCGATTCTGGCCTGTTTCATGGGCTATTAATCACCGTTTTGGGTCCCTGGAGTGATTTCCACAATTGACGAACCCAAGGGTGCATTTACGTGCCGGTCATCAACACTCGCAGTTTTGGCCGATTCAAGCCTGTTTCATGGGCTATTAATCACCGTTTTGGGTCCCCGGAGTGATTTCCACCATTGAGGAACCCAGGGTGCATTTACGTGCCGGTCATCAACACTCGCAGTTTTGGCAGATTTTGGCCTGTTTCATGGGCTATTAATCACCGTTTTGGGTCCCTGGAGTGATTTCCACAATTGACGAACCCAAGGGTGCATTTACGTTCCGGTCATCCACACTCGCAGTTTTGGTCGATTCTGGCCTGTTTCATGGGCTATTAATCACCGTTTTGGATCCTCGTAGTGATTTCCACCATTGACGAACCCAAGGGTGCATTTACGTGCCTGTCATCAACACTCGCAGTTTTGGCCGATTCTGGCCTGTTTCATGGGCTATTAATCACCGTTTTGGGTCCCCGGAGTGATTTCCACCATTGAGGAACCCAGGGTGCATTTACGTGCCGGTCATCAACACTCGCAGTTTTGGCAGATTTTGGCCTGTTTTGATGGGCTATTAATCACCGTTTTGGGTCCCTGGAGTGATTTCCACAATTGACGAACCCCAGGGTGCAATTACGTGTCGGTCATCAACACTCGCAGTTTTGGCCGATTCTAGCCTGTTTCATGGGCTATTAATCACCGTTTTGGATCCTCGGAGTGATTTCCACCATTGACGAACCCAAGGGTGCATTTACGTGCCGGTCATCAACACTCGCAGTTTTGGCCGATTCTGGCCTGTTTCATGGGCTATTAATCACCGTTTTGGGTCCCTGGAGTGATTTCCACCATTGACGAACCCAAGGGTGCATTTACGTGCCGGTCATCAACACTCGCAGTTTTGGCCGATTCCGGCCTGTATCATTGGCTATTAATCACCGTTTTGGGTCCCTGGAGTGATTTCCACAATTGACGAACCCAAGGGTGCATTTACGTGCCGGTCATCAACACTCGTAGTTTTGGCCGATTCTGGCCTGTTTCATGGGCTATTAATCACCGTTTTGGGTCCCCGGAGTGATTTCCACCATTGAGGAACCCAGGGTGCATTTACGTGCCGGTCATCAACACTCGCAGTTTTGGACGATTCTGGCCTGTTTCATGGGCTATTAATCACCGTTTTGGGTCCCTGGAGTGATTTCCACAATTGACGAACCCAAGGGTGCATTTACGTGCCTGTCATCAACACTCGCAGTTTTGGAAGATTTTGGCCTGTTTCATGGGCTATTAATCACCGTTTTGGGTCCCTGGAGTGATTTCCACAATTGAGGAACCCAAGGGTGCATTTACGTTCCGGTCATCCACACTCGCATTTTTGGTCGATTCTGGCCTGTTTCATGGGCTATTAATCACCGTTTTGGGTCCCTGGAGTGATTTCCACAATTGACGAACCCAAGGGTGCATTTACGTGCCGGTCATCAACACTCGCAGTTTTGGCCGATTCAAGCCTGTTTCATGGGCTATTAATCACCGTTTTGGGTCCCCGGAGTGATTTCCACCATTGAGGAACCCAGGGTGCATTTACGTGCCGGTCATCAACACTCGCAGTTTTGGCCGATTCTGGCCTGTTTCATGGGCTATTAATCACCGTTTTGGGTCCCTGGAGTGATTTCCACAATTGACGAACCCAAGGGTGCATTTACGTGCCGGTCATCAACACTCGCAGTTTTGGCCGATTCCGGCCTGTATCATTGGCTATTAATCACCGTTTTGGGTCCCTGGAGTGATTTCCACAATTGACGAACCCAAGGGTGCATTTACGTGCCGGTCATCAACACTCGCAGTTTTGGCCGATTCCGGCCTGTATCATTGGCTATTAATCACCGTTTTGGATCCTCGGAGTGATTTCCACCATTGACGAACCCAAGGGTGCATTTACGTGCCTGTCATCAACACTCGCAGCTTTGGCCGATTCTGGCCTGTTTCATGGGCTATTAATCACCGTTTTGGGTCCCTGGAGTGATTTCCACAATTGACGAACCCCAGGGTGCATTTACGTGCCGGTCATCAACACTCGCAGTTTTGGCCGATTCCGGCCTGTATCATTGGCTATTAATCACCGTTTTGGGTCCCTGGAGTGATTTCCACAATTGACGAACCCAAGGGTGCATTTACGTGCCGGTCATCAACACTCGCAGTTTTGGCCGATTCTGGCCTGTTTCATGGGCTATTAATCACCGTTTTGGGTCCCTGGAGTGATTTCCACCATTGACGAACCCAAGGGTGCATTTACGTGCCGGTCATCAACACTCGCAGTTTTGGCCGATTCCGGCCTGTATCATTGGCTATTAATCACCGTTTTGGGTCCCTGGAGTGATTTCCACAATTGACGAACCCAAGGGTGCATTTACGTGCCGGTCATCAACACTCGTAGTTTTGGCCGATTCTGGCCTGTTTCATGGGCTATTAATCACCGTTTTGGGTCCCCGGAGTGATTTCCACCATTGAGGAACCCAGGGTGCATTTACGTGCCGGTCATCAACACTCGCAGTTTTGGACGATTCTGGCCTGTTTCATGGGCTATTAATCACCGTTTTGGGTCCCTGGAGTGATTTCCACAATTGACGAACCCAAGGGTGCATTTACGTGCCTGTCATCAACACTCGCAGTTTTGGAAGATTTTGGCCTGTTTCATGGGCTATTAATCACCGTTTTGGGTCCCTGGAGTGATTTCCACAATTGAGGAACCCAAGGGTGCATTTACGTTCCGGTCATCCACACTCGCAGTTTTGGTCGATTCTGGCCTGTTTCATGGGCTATTAATCACCGTTTTGGGTCCCTGGAGTGATTTCCACAATTGAGGAACCCAAGGGTGCATTTACGTTCCGGTCATCCACACTCGCAGTTTTGGTCGATTCTGGCCTGTTTCATGGGCTATTAATCACCGTTTTGGGTCCCTGGAGTGATTTCCACAATTGACGAACCCAAGGGTGCATTTACGTGCCGGTCATCAACACTCGCAGTTTTGGCCGATTCAAGCCTGTTTCATGGGCTATTAATCACCGTTTTGGGTCCCCGGAGTGATTTCCACCATTGAGGAACCCAGGGTGCATTTACGTGCCGGTCATCAACACTCGCAGTTTTGGCAGATTTTGGCCTGTTTCATGGGCTATTAATCACCGTTTTGGGTCCCTGGAGTGATTTCCACAATTGACGAACCCAAGGGTGCATTTACGTTCCGGTCATCCACACTCGCAGTTTTGGTCGATTCTGGCCTGTTTCATGGGCTATTAATCACCGTTTTGGGTCCCTGGAGTGATTTCCACAATTGACGAACCCAAGGGTGCATTTACGTGCCGGTCATCAACACTCGCAGTTTTGGCCGATTCCGGCCTGTATCATTGGCTATTAATCACCGTTTTGGGTCCCTGGAGTGATTTCCACAATTGACGAACCCAAGGGTGCATTTACGTGCCGGTCATCAACACTCGCAGTTTTGGCCGATTCCGGCCTGTATCATTGGCTATTAATCACCGTTTTGGATCCTCGGAGTGATTTCCACCATTGACGAACCCAAGGGTGCATTTACGTGCCTGTCATCAACACTCGCAGCTTTGGCCGATTCTGGCCTGTTTCATGGGCTATTAATCACCGTTTTGGGTCCCTGGAGTGATTTCCACAATTGACGAACCCCAGGGTGCATTTACGTGCCGGTCATCAACACTCGCAGTTTTGGCCGATTCCGGCCTGTATCATTGGCTATTAATCACCGTTTTGGGTCCCTGGAGTGATTTCCACAATTGACGAACCCCAGGGTGCAATTACGTGTCGGTCATCAACACTCGCAGTTTTGGCCGATTCTAGCCTGTTTCATGGGCTATTAATCACCGTTTTGGATCCTCGGAGTGATTTCCACCATTGACGAACCCAAGGGTGCATTTACGTGCCGGTCATCAACACTCGCAGTTTTGGCCGATTCTGGCCTGTTTCATGGGCTATTAATCACCGTTTTGGGTCCCTGGAGTGATTTCCACCATTGACGAACCCAAGGGTGCATTTACGTGCCGGTCATCAACACTCGCAGTTTTGGCCGATTCCGGCCTGTATCATTGGCTATTAATCACCGTTTTGGGTCCCTGGAGTGATTTCCACAATTGACGAACCCAAGGGTGCATTTACGTGCCGGTCATCAACACTCGTAGTTTTGGCCGATTCTGGCCTGTTTCATGGGCTATTAATCACCGTTTTGGGTCCCCGGAGTGATTTCCACCATTGAGGAACCCAGGGTGCATTTACGTGCCGGTCATCAACACTCGCAGTTTTGGACGATTCTGGCCTGTTTCATGGGCTATTAATCACCGTTTTGGGTCCCTGGAGTGATTTCCACAATTGACGAACCCAAGGGTGCATTTACGTGCCTGTCATCAACACTCGCAGTTTTGGAAGATTTTGGCCTGTTTCATGGGCTATTAATCACCGTTTTGGGTCCCTGGAGTGATTTCCACAATTGAGGAACCCAAGGGTGCATTTACGTTCCGGTCATCCACACTCGCATTTTTGGTCGATTCTGGCCTGTTTCATGGGCTATTAATCACCGTTTTGGGTCCCTGGAGTGATTTCCACAATTGACGAACCCAAGGGTGCATTTACGTGCCGGTCATCAACACTCGCAGTTTTGGCCGATTCAAGCCTGTTTCATGGGCTATTAATCACCGTTTTGGGTCCCCGGAGTGATTTCCACCATTGAGGAACCCAGGGTGCATTTACGTGCCGGTCATCAACACTCGCAGTTTTGGCAGATTTTGGCCTGTTTCATGGGCTATTAATCACCGTTTTGGGTCCCTGGAGTGATTTCCACAATTGACGAACCCAAGGGTGCATTTACGTGCCGGTCATCAACACTCGCAGTTTTGGCCGATTCTGGCCTGTTTCATGGGCTATTAATCACCGTTTTGGGTCCCTGGAGTGATTTCCACAATTGACGAACCCAAGGGTGCATTTACGTGCCGGTCATCAACACTCGCAGTTTTGGCCGATTCCGGCCTGTATCATTGGCTATTAATCACCGTTTTGGGTCCCTGGAGTGATTTCCACAATTGACGAACCCAAGGGTGCATTTACGTGCCGGTCATCAACACTCGCAGTTTTGGCCGATTCCGGCCTGTATCATTGGCTATTAATCACCGTTTTGGATCCTCGGAGTGATTTCCACCATTGACGAACCCAAGGGTGCATTTACGTGCCTGTCATCAACACTCGCAGCTTTGGCCGATTCTGGCCTGTTTCATGGGCTATTAATCACCGTTTTGGGTCCCTGGAGTGATTTCCACAATTGACGAACCCCAGGGTGCATTTACGTGCCGGTCATCAACACTCGCAGTTTTGGCCGATTCCGGCCTGTATCATTGGCTATTAATCACCGTTTTGGGTCCCTGGAGTGATTTCCACAATTGACGAACCCAAGGGTGCATTTACGTGCCGGTCATCAACACTCGCAGTTTTGGCCGATTCTGGCCTGTTTCATGGGCTATTAATCACCGTTTTGGGTCCCTGGAGTGATTTCCACCATTGACGAACCCAAGGGTGCATTTACGTGCCGGTCATCAACACTCGCAGTTTTGGCCGATTCCGGCCTGTATCATTGGCTATTAATCACCGTTTTGGGTCCCTGGAGTGATTTCCACAATTGACGAACCCAAGGGTGCATTTACGTGCCGGTCATCAACACTCGTAGTTTTGGCCGATTCTGGCCTGTTTCATGGGCTATTAATCACCGTTTTGGGTCCCCGGAGTGATTTCCACCATTGAGGAACCCAGGGTGCATTTACGTGCCGGTCATCAACACTCGCAGTTTTGGACGATTCTGGCCTGTTTCATGGGCTATTAATCACCGTTTTGGGTCCCTGGAGTGATTTCCACAATTGACGAACCCAAGGGTGCATTTACGTGCCTGTCATCAACACTCGCAGTTTTGGAAGATTTTGGCCTGTTTCATGGGCTATTAATCACCGTTTTGGGTCCCTGGAGTGATTTCCACAATTGAGGAACCCAAGGGTGCATTTACGTTCCGGTCATCCACACTCGCATTTTTGGTCGATTCTGGCCTGTTTCATGGGCTATTAATCACCGTTTTGGGTCCCTGGAGTGATTTCCACAATTGACGAACCCAAGGGTGCATTTACGTGCCGGTCATCAACACTCGCAGTTTTGGCCGATTCAAGCCTGTTTCATGGGCTATTAATCACCGTTTTGGGTCCCCGGAGTGATTTCCACCATTGAGGAACCCAGGGTGCATTTACGTGCCGGTCATCAACACTCGCAGTTTTGGCAGATTTTGGCCTGTTTCATGGGCTATTAATCACCGTTTTGGGTCCCTGGAGTGATTTCCACAATTGACGAACCCAAGGGTGCATTTACGTGCCGGTCATCAACACTCGCAGTTTTGGCCGATTCTGGCCTGTTTCATGGGCTATTAATCACCGTTTTGGGTCCCTGGAGTGATTTCCACAATTGACGAACCCAAGGGTGCATTTACGTGCCGGTCATCAACACTCGCAGTTTTGGCCGATTCCGGCCTGTATCATTGGCTATTAATCACCGTTTTGGGTCCCTGGAGTGATTTCCACAATTGACGAACCCAAGGGTGCATTTACGTGCCGGTCATCAACACTCGCAGTTTTGGCCGATTCCGGCCTGTATCATTGGCTATTAATCACCGTTTTGGATCCTCGGAGTGATTTCCACCATTGACGAACCCAAGGGTGCATTTACGTGCCTGTCATCAACACTCGCAGCTTTGGCCGATTCTGGCCTGTTTCATGGGCTATTAATCACCGTTTTGGGTCCCTGGAGTGATTTCCACAATTGACGAACCCCAGGGTGCATTTACGTGCCGGTCATCAACACTCGCAGTTTTGGCCGATTCCGGCCTGTATCATTGGCTATTAATCACCGTTTTGGGTCCCTGGAGTGATTTCCACAATTGACGAACCCAAGGGTGCATTTACGTGCCGGTCATCAACACTCGCAGTTTTGGCCGATTCTGGCCTGTTTCATGGGCTATTAATCACCGTTTTGGGTCCCTGGAGTGATTTCCACCATTGACGAACCCAAGGGTGCATTTACGTGCCGGTCATCAACACTCGCAGTTTTGGCCGATTCCGGCCTGTATCATTGGCTATTAATCACCGTTTTGGGTCCCTGGAGTGATTTCCACAATTGACGAACCCAAGGGTGCATTTACGTGCCGGTCATCAACACTCGTAGTTTTGGCCGATTCTGGCCTGTTTCATGGGCTATTAATCACCGTTTTGGGTCCCCGGAGTGATTTCCACCATTGAGGAACCCAGGGTGCATTTACGTGCCGGTCATCAACACTCGCAGTTTTGGACGATTCTGGCCTGTTTCATGGGCTATTAATCACCGTTTTGGGTCCCTGGAGTGATTTCCACAATTGACGAACCCAAGGGTGCATTTACGTGCCTGTCATCAACACTCGCAGTTTTGGAAGATTTTGGCCTGTTTCATGGGCTATTAATCACCGTTTTGGGTCCCTGGAGTGATTTCCACAATTGAGGAACCCAAGGGTGCATTTACGTTCCGGTCATCCACACTCGCAGTTTTGGTCGATTCTGGCCTGTTTCATGGGCTATTAATCACCGTTTTGGGTCCCTGGAGTGATTTCCACAATTGAGGAACCCAAGGGTGCATTTACGTTCCGGTCATCCACACTCGCAGTTTTGGTCGATTCTGGCCTGTTTCATGGGCTATTAATCACCGTTTTGGGTCCCTGGAGTGATTTCCACAATTGACGAACCCAAGGGTGCATTTACGTGCCGGTCATCAACACTCGCAGTTTTGGCCGATTCAAGCCTGTTTCATGGGCTATTAATCACCGTTTTGGGTCCCCGGAGTGATTTCCACCATTGAGGAACCCAGGGTGCATTTACGTGCCGGTCATCAACACTCGCAGTTTTGGCAGATTTTGGCCTGTTTCATGGGCTATTAATCACCGTTTTGGGTCCCTGGAGTGATTTCCACAATTGACGAACCCAAGGGTGCATTTACGTTCCGGTCATCCACACTCGCAGTTTTGGTCGATTCTGGCCTGTTTCATGGGCTATTAATCACCGTTTTGGATCCTCGTAGTGATTTCCACCATTGACGAACCCAAGGGTGCATTTACGTGCCTGTCATCAACACTCGCAGTTTTGGCCGATTCCGGCCTGTATCATTGGCTATTAATCACCGTTTTGGGTCCCTGGAGTGATTTCCACCATTGAGGAACCCAGGGTGCATTTACGTGCCGGTCATCAACACTCGCAGTTTTGGCCGATTTTGGCCTGTTTTGATGGGCTATTAATCACCGTTTTGGGTCCCTGGAGTGATTTCCACCATTGACGAACCCAAGGGTGCATTTACGTGCCGGTCATCAACACTCGCAGTTTTGGCCGATTCCGGCCTGTATCATTGGCTATTAATCACCGTTTTGGGTCCCTGGAGTGATTTCCACAATTGACGAACCCAAGGGTGCATTTACGTGCCGGTCATCAACACTCGTAGTTTTGGCCGATTCTGGCCTGTTTCATGGGCTATTAATCACCGTTTTGGGTCCCCGGAGTGATTTCCACCATTGAGGAACCCAGGGTGCATTTACGTGCCGGTCATCAACACTCGCAGTTTTGGACGATTCTGGCCTGTTTCATGGGCTATTAATCACCGTTTTGGGTCCCTGGAGTGATTTCCACAATTGACGAACCCAAGGGTGCATTTACGTGCCTGTCATCAACACTCGCAGTTTTGGAAGATTTTGGCCTGTTTCATGGGCTATTAATCACCGTTTTGGGTCCCTGGAGTGATTTCCACAATTGAGGAACCCAAGGGTGCATTTACGTTCCGGTCATCCACACTCGCATTTTTGGTCGATTCTGGCCTGTTTCATGGGCTATTAATCACCGTTTTGGGTCCCTGGAGTGATTTCCACAATTGAGGAACCCAAGGGTGCATTTACGTTCCGGTCATCCACACTCGCAGTTTTGGTCGATTCTGGCCTGTTTCATGGGCTATTAATCACCGTTTTGGGTCCCTGGAGTGATTTCCACAATTGACGAACCCAAGGGTGCATTTACGTGCCGGTCATCAACACTCGCAGTTTTGGCCGATTCAAGCCTGTTTCATGGGCTATTAATCACCGTTTTGGGTCCCCGGAGTGATTTCCACCATTGAGGAACCCAGGGTGCATTTACGTGCCGGTCATCAACACTCGCAGTTTTGGCAGATTTTGGCCTGTTTCATGGGCTATTAATCACCGTTTTGGGTCCCTGGAGTGATTTCCACAATTGACGAACCCAAGGGTGCATTTACGTGCCGGTCATCAACACTCGCAGTTTTGGCCGATTCCGGCCTGTATCATTGGCTATTAATCACCGTTTTGGGTCCCTGGAGTGATTTCCACAATTGACGAACCCAAGGGTGCATTTACGTGCCGGTCATCAACACTCGTAGTTTTGGCCGATTCTGGCCTGTTTCATGGGCTATTAATCACCGTTTTGGGTCCCCGGAGTGATTTCCACCATTGAGGAACCCAGGGTGCATTTACGTGCCGGTCATCAACACTCGCAGTTTTGGACGATTCTGGCCTGTTTCATGGGCTATTAATCACCGTTTTGGGTCCCTGGAGTGATTTCCACAATTGACGAACCCAAGGGTGCATTTACGTGCCGGTCATCAACACTCGCAGTTTTGGCCGATTCTGGCCTGTTTCATGGGCTATTAATCACCGTTTTGGGTCCCTGGAGTGATTTCCACAATTGACGAACCGAAGGGTGCATTTACGTGCCGGTCATCAACACTCGCAGTTTTGGCCGATTCCGGCCTGTATCATTGGCTATTAATCACCGTTTTGGGTCCCTGGAGTGATTTCCACAATTGACGAACCCAAGGGTGCATTTACGTGCCGGTCATCAACACTCGCAGTTTTGGCCGATTCCGGCCTGTATCATTGGCTATTAATCACCGTTTTGGATCCTCGGAGTGATTTCCACCATTGACGAACCCAAGGGTGCATTTACGTGCCGGTCATCAACACTCGCAGTTTTGGCCGATTCCGGCCTGTATCATTGGCTATTAATCACCGTTTTGGGTCCCTGGAGTGATTTCCACAATTGACGAACCCAAGGGTGCATTTACGTGCCGGTCATCAACACTCGCAGTTTTGGCCGATTCCGGCCTGTATCATTGGCTATTAATCACCGTTTTGGATCCTCGGAGTGATTTCCACCATTGACGAACCCAAGGGTGCATTTACGTGCCTGTCATCAACACTCGCAGCTTTGGCCGATTCTGGCCTGTTTCATGGGCTATTAATCACCGTTTTGGGTCCCTGGAGTGATTTCCACAATTGACGAACCCCAGGGTGCATTTACGTGCCGGTCATCAACACTCGCAGTTTTGGCCGATTCCGGCCTGTATCATTGGCTATTAATCACCGTTTTGGGTCCCTGGAGTGATTTCCACAATTGACGAACCCAAGGGTGCATTTACGTGCCGGTCATCAACACTCGCAGTTTTGGCCGATTCTGGCCTGTTTCATGGGCTATTAATCACCGTTTTGGGTCCCTGGAGTGATTTCCACCATTGACGAACCCAAGGGTGCATTTACGTGCCGGTCATCAACACTCGCAGTTTTGGCCGATTCCGGCCTGTATCATTGGCTATTAATCACCGTTTTGGGTCCCTGGAGTGATTTCCACAATTGACGAACCCAAGGGTGCATTTACGTGCCGGTCATCAACACTCGTAGTTTTGGCCGATTCTGGCCTGTTTCATGGGCTATTAATCACCGTTTTGGGTCCCCGGAGTGATTTCCACCATTGAGGAACCCAGGGTGCATTTACGTGCCGGTCATCAACACTCGCAGTTTTGGACGATTCTGGCCTGTTTCATGGGCTATTAATCACCGTTTTGGGTCCCTGGAGTGATTTCCACAATTGACGAACCCAAGGGTGCATTTACGTGCCTGTCATCAACACTCGCAGTTTTGGAAGATTTTGGCCTGTTTCATGGGCTATTAATCACCGTTTTGGGTCCCTGGAGTGATTTCCACAATTGAGGAACCCAAGGGTGCATTTACGTTCCGGTCATCCACACTCGCATTTTTGGTCGATTCTGGCCTGTTTCATGGGCTATTAATCACCGTTTTGGGTCCCTGGAGTGATTTCCACAATTGAGGAACCCAAGGGTGCATTTACGTTCCGGTCATCCACACTCGCAGTTTTGGTCGATTCTGGCCTGTTTCATGGGCTATTAATCACCGTTTTGGGTCCCTGGAGTGATTTCCACAATTGACGAACCCAAGGGTGCATTTACGTGCCGGTCATCAACACTCGCTGTTTTGGCCGATTCAAGCCTGTTTCATGGGCTATTAATCACCGTTTTGGGTCCCCGGAGTGATTTCCACCATTGAGGAACCCAGGGTGCATTTACGTGCCGGTCATCAACACTCGCAGTTTTGGCAGATTTTGGCCTGTTTCATGGGCTATTAATCACCGTTTTGGGTCCCTGGAGTGATTTCCACAATTGACGAACCCAAGGGTGCATTTACGTGCCGGTCATCAACACTCGCAGTTTTGGCCGATTCTGGCCTGTTTCATGGGCTATTAATCACCGTTTTGGGTCCCTGGAGTGATTTCCACAATTGACGAACCCAAGGGTGCATTTACGTGCCGGTCATCAACACTCGCAGTTTTGGCCGATTCCGGCCTGTATCATTGGCTATTAATCACCGTTTTGGGTCCCTGGAGTGATTTCCACAATTGACGAACCCAAGGGTGCATTTACGTGCCGGTCATCAACACTCGCAGTTTTGGCCGATTCTGGCCTGTTTCATGGGCTATTAATCACCGTTTTGGGTCCCTGGAGTGATTTCCACCATTGACGAACCCAAGGGTGCATTTACGTGCCGGTCATCAACACTCGCAGTTTTGGCCGATTCCGGCCTGTATCATTGGCTATTAATCACCGTTTTGGGTCCCTGGAGTGATTTCCACAATTGACGAACCCAAGGGTGCATTTACGTGCCGGTCATCAACACTCGTAGTTTTGGCCGATTCTGGCCTGTTTGATGGGCTATTAATCACCGTTTTGGGTCCCCGGAGTGATTTCCACCATTGAGGAACCCAGGGTGCATTTACGTGCCGGTCATCAACACTCGCAGTTTTGGACGATTCTGGCCTGTTTCATGGGCTATTAATCACCGTTTTGGGTCCCTGGAGTGATTTCCACAATTGACGAACCCAAGGGTGCATTTACGTGCCTGTCATCAACACTCGCAGTTTTGGAAGATTTTGGCCTGTTTCATGGGCTATTAATCACCGTTTTGGGTCCCTGGAGTGATTTCCACAATTGAGGAACCCAAGGGTGCATTTACGTTCCGGTCATCCACACTCGCATTTTTGGTCGATTCTGGCCTGTTTCATGGGCTATTAATCACCGTTTTGGGTCCCTGGAGTGATTTCCACAATTGAGGAACCCAAGGGTGCATTTACGTTCCGGTCATCCACACTCGCAGTTTTGGTCGATTCTGGCCTGTTTCATGGGCTATTAATCACCGTTTTGGGTCCCTGGAGTGATTTCCACAATTGACGAACCCAAGGGTGCATTTACGTGCCGGTCATCAACACTCGCAGTTTTGGCCGATTCAAGCCTGTTTCATGGGCTATTAATCACCGTTTTGGGTCCCCGGAGTGATTTCCACCATTGAGGAACCCAGGGTGCATTTACGTGCCGGTCATCAACACTCGCAGTTTTGGCAGATTCTGGCCTGTTTCATGGGCTATTAATCACCGTTTTGGGTCCCTGGAGTGATTTCCACAATTGAGGAACCCAAGGGTGCATTTACGTTCCGGTCATCCACACTCGCAGTTTTGGTCGATTCTGGCCTGTTTCATGGGCTATTAATCACCGTTTTGGGTCCCTGGAGTGATTTCCACAATTGAGGAACCCAAGGGTGCATTTACGTTCCGGTCATCCACACTCGCAGTTTTGGTCGATTCTGGCCTGTTTCATGGGCTATTAATCACCGTTTTGGGTCCCTGGAGTGATTTCCACAATTGACGAACCCAAGGGTGCATTTACGTGCCGGTCATCAACACTCGTAGTTTTGGCCGATTCTGGCCTGTTTGATGGGCTATTAATCACCGTTTTGGGTCCCCGGAGTGATTTCCACCATTGAGGAACCCAGGGTGCATTTACGTGCCGGTCATCAACACTCGCAGTTTTGGACGATTCTGGCCTGTTTCATGGGCTATTAATCACCGTTTTGGGTCCCTGGAGTGATTTCCACAATTGACGAACCCAAGGGTGCATTTACGTGCCTGTCATCAACACTCGCAGTTTTGGAAGATTTTGGCCTGTTTCATGGGCTATTAATCACCGTTTTGGGTCCCTGGAGTGATTTCCACAATTGAGGAACCCAAGGGTGCATTTACGTTCCGGTCATCCACACTCGCAGTTTTGGTCGATTCTGGCCTGTTTCATGGGCTATTAATCACCGTTTTGGGTCCCTGGAGTGATTTCCACAATTGAGGAACCCAAGGGTGCATTTACGTTCCGGTCATCCACACTCGCAGTTTTGGTCGATTCTGGCCTGTTTCATGGGCTATTAATCACCGTTTTGGGTCCCTGGAGTGATTTCCACAATTGACGAACCCAAGGGTGCATTTACGTGCCGGTCATCAACACTCGCAGTTTTGGCCGATTCAAGCCTGTTTCATGGGCTATTAATCACCGTTTTGGGTCCCCGGAGTGATTTCCACCATTGAGGAACCCAGGGTGCATTTACGTGCCGGTCATCAACACTCGCAGTTTTGGCAGATTCTGGCCTGTTTCATGGGCTATTAATCACCGTTTTGGGTCCCTGGAGTGATTTCCACAATTGAGGAACCCAAGGGTGCATTTACGTTCCGGTCATCCACACTCGCAGTTTTGGTCGATTCTGGCCTGTTTCATGGGCTATTAATCACCGTTTTGGGTCCCTGGAGTGATTTCCACAATTGAGGAACCCAAGGGTGCATTTACGTTCCGGTCATCCACACTCGCAGTTTTGGTCGATTCTGGCCTGTTTCATGGGCTATTAATCACCGTTTTGGGTCCCTGGAGTGATTTCCACAATTGACGAACCCAAGGGTGCATTTACGTGCCGGTCATCAACACTCGCAGTTTTGGCCGATTCAAGCCTGTTTCATGGGCTATTAATCACCGTTTTGGGTCCCCGGAGTGATTTCCACCATTGAGGAACCCAGGGTGCATTTACGTGCCGGTCATCAACACTCGCAGTTTTGGCAGATTTTGGCCTGTTTCATGGGCTATTAATCACCGTTTTGGGTCCCTGGAGTGATTTCCACAATTGACGAACCCAAGGGTGCATTTACGTTCCGGTCATCCACACTCGCAGTTTTGGTCGATTCTGGCCTGTTTCATGGGCTATTAATCACCGTTTTGGGTCCCTGGAGTGATTTCCACAATTGAGGAACCCAAGGGTGCATTTACGTTCCGGTCATCCACACTCGCAGTTTTGGTCGATTCTGGCCTGTTTCATGGGCTATTAATCACCGTTTTGGGTCCCTGGAGTGATTTCCACAATTGACGAACCCAAGGGTGCATTTACGTGCCGGTCATCAACACTCGCAGTTTTGGCCGATTCTGGCCTGTTTCATGGGCTATTAATCACCGTTTTGGGTCCCTGGAGTGATTTCCACAATTGACGAACCCAAGGGTGCATTTACGTGCCGGTCATCAACACTCGCAGTTTTGGCCGATTCCGGCCTGTATCATTGGCTATTAATCACCGTTTTGGGTCCCTGGAGTGATTTCCACAATTGACGAACCCAAGGGTGCATTTACGTGCCGGTCATCAACACTCGCAGTTTTGGCCGATTCTGGCCTGTTTCATGGGCTATTAATCACCGTTTTGGGTCCCTGGAGTGATTTCCACCATTGACGAACCCAAGGGTGCATTTACGTGCCGGTCATCAACACTCGCAGTTTTGGCCGATTCCGGCCTGTATCATTGGCTATTAATCACCGTTTTGGGTCCCTGGAGTGATTTCCACAATTGACGAACCCAAGGGTGCATTTACGTGCCGGTCATCAACACTCGTAGTTTTGGCCGATTCTGGCCTGTTTGATGGGCTATTAATCACCGTTTTGGGTCCCCGGAGTGATTTCCACCATTGAGGAACCCAGGGTGCATTTACGTGCCGGTCATCAACACTCGCAGTTTTGGACGATTCTGGCCTGTTTCATGGGCTATTAATCACCGTTTTGGGTCCCTGGAGTGATTTCCACAATTGACGAACCCAAGGGTGCATTTACGTGCCTGTCATCAACACTCGCAGTTTTGGAAGATTTTGGCCTGTTTCATGGGCTATTAATCACCGTTTTGGGTCCCTGGAGTGATTTCCACAATTGAGGAACCCAAGGGTGCATTTACGTTCCGGTCATCCACACTCGCATTTTTGGTCGATTCTGGCCTGTTTCATGGGCTATTAATCACCGTTTTGGGTCCCTGGAGTGATTTCCACAATTGAGGAACCCAAGGGTGCATTTACGTTCCGGTCATCCACACTCGCAGTTTTGGTCGATTCTGGCCTGTTTCATGGGCTATTAATCACCGTTTTGGGTCCCTGGAGTGATTTCCACAATTGACGAACCCAAGGGTGCATTTACGTGCCGGTCATCAACACTCGCAGTTTTGGCCGATTCAAGCCTGTTTCATGGGCTATTAATCACCGTTTTGGGTCCCCGGAGTGATTTCCACCATTGAGGAACCCAGGGTGCATTTACGTGCCGGTCATCAACACTCGCAGTTTTGGCAGATTCTGGCCTGTTTCATGGGCTATTAATCACCGTTTTGGGTCCCTGGAGTGATTTCCACAATTGAGGAACCCAAGGGTGCATTTACGTTCCGGTCATCCACACTCGCAGTTTTGGTCGATTCTGGCCTGTTTCATGGGCTATTAATCACCGTTTTGGGTCCCTGGAGTGATTTCCACAATTGAGGAACCCAAGGGTGCATTTACGTTCCGGTCATCCACACTCGCAGTTTTGGTCGATTCTGGCCTGTTTCATGGGCTATTAATCACCGTTTTGGGTCCCTGGAGTGATTTCCACAATTGACGAACCCAAGGGTGCATTTACGTGCCGGTCATCAACACTCGTAGTTTTGGCCGATTCTGGCCTGTTTGATGGGCTATTAATCACCGTTTTGGGTCCCCGGAGTGATTTCCACCATTGAGGAACCCAGGGTGCATTTACGTGCCGGTCATCAACACTCGCAGTTTTGGACGATTCTGGCCTGTTTCATGGGCTATTAATCACCGTTTTGGGTCCCTGGAGTGATTTCCACAATTGACGAACCCAAGGGTGCATTTACGTGCCTGTCATCAACACTCGCAGTTTTGGAAGATTTTGGCCTGTTTCATGGGCTATTAATCACCGTTTTGGGTCCCTGGAGTGATTTCCACAATTGAGGAACCCAAGGGTGCATTTACGTTCCGGTCATCCACACTCGCAGTTTTGGTCGATTCTGGCCTGTTTCATGGGCTATTAATCACCGTTTTGGGTCCCTGGAGTGATTTCCACAATTGAGGAACCCAAGGGTGCATTTACGTTCCGGTCATCCACACTCGCAGTTTTGGTCGATTCTGGCCTGTTTCATGGGCTATTAATCACCGTTTTGGGTCCCTGGAGTGATTTCCACAATTGACGAACCCAAGGGTGCATTTACGTGCCGGTCATCAACACTCGCAGTTTTGGCCGATTCAAGCCTGTTTCATGGGCTATTAATCACCGTTTTGGGTCCCCGGAGTGATTTCCACCATTGAGGAACCCAGGGTGCATTTACGTGCCGGTCATCAACACTCGCAGTTTTGGCAGATTCTGGCCTGTTTCATGGGCTATTAATCACCGTTTTGGGTCCCTGGAGTGATTTCCACAATTGAGGAACCCAAGGGTGCATTTACGTTCCGGTCATCCACACTCGCAGTTTTGGTCGATTCTGGCCTGTTTCATGGGCTATTAATCACCGTTTTGGGTCCCTGGAGTGATTTCCACAATTGAGGAACCCAAGGGTGCATTTACGTTCCGGTCATCCACACTCGCAGTTTTGGTCGATTCTGGCCTGTTTCATGGGCTATTAATCACCGTTTTGGGTCCCTGGAGTGATTTCCACAATTGACGAACCCAAGGGTGCATTTACGTGCCGGTCATCAACACTCGCAGTTTTGGCCGATTCAAGCCTGTTTCATGGGCTATTAATCACCGTTTTGGGTCCCCGGAGTGATTTCCACCATTGAGGAACCCAGGGTGCATTTACGTGCCGGTCATCAACACTCGCAGTTTTGGCAGATTTTGGCCTGTTTCATGGGCTATTAATCACCGTTTTGGGTCCCTGGAGTGATTTCCACAATTGACGAACCCAAGGGTGCATTTACGTTCCGGTCATCCACACTCGCAGTTTTGGTCGATTCTGGCCTGTTTCATGGGCTATTAATCACCGTTTTGGGTCCCTGGAGTGATTTCCACAATTGAGGAACCCAAGGGTGCATTTACGTTCCGGTCATCCACACTCGCAGTTTTGGTCGATTCTGGCCTGTTTCATGGGCTATTAATCACCGTTTTGGGTCCCTGGAGTGATTTCCACAATTGACGAACCCAAGGGTGCATTTACGTGCCGGTCATCAACACTCGCAGTTTTGGCCGATTCTGGCCTGTTTCATGGGCTATTAATCACCGTTTTGGGTCCCTGGAGTGATTTCCACAATTGACGAACCCAAGGGTGCATTTACGTGCCGGTCATCAACACTCGCAGTTTTGGCCGATTCCGGCCTGTATCATTGGCTATTAATCACCGTTTTGGGTCCCTGGAGTGATTTCCACAATTGACGAACCCAAGGGTGCATTTACGTGCCGGTCATCAACACTCGCAGTTTTGGCCGATTCTGGCCTGTTTCATGGGCTATTAATCACCGTTTTGGGTCCCTGGAGTGATTTCCACCATTGACGAACCCAAGGGTGCATTTACGTGCCGGTCATCAACACTCGCAGTTTTGGCCGATTCCGGCCTGTATCATTGGCTATTAATCACCGTTTTGGGTCCCTGGAGTGATTTCCACAATTGACGAACCCAAGGGTGCATTTACGTGCCGGTCATCAACACTCGTAGTTTTGGCCGATTCTGGCCTGTTTGATGGGCTATTAATCACCGTTTTGGGTCCCCGGAGTGATTTCCACCATTGAGGAACCCAGGGTGCATTTACGTGCCGGTCATCAACACTCGCAGTTTTGGACGATTCTGGCCTGTTTCATGGGCTATTAATCACCGTTTTGGGTCCCTGGAGTGATTTCCACAATTGACGAACCCAAGGGTGCATTTACGTGCCTGTCATCAACACTCGCAGTTTTGGAAGATTTTGGCCTGTTTCATGGGCTATTAATCACCGTTTTGGGTCCCTGGAGTGATTTCCACAATTGAGGAACCCAAGGGTGCATTTACGTTCCGGTCATCCACACTCGCATTTTTGGTCGATTCTGGCCTGTTTCATGGGCTATTAATCACCGTTTTGGGTCCCTGGAGTGATTTCCACAATTGAGGAACCCAAGGGTGCATTTACGTTCCGGTCATCCACACTCGCAGTTTTGGTCGATTCTGGCCTGTTTCATGGGCTATTAATCACCGTTTTGGGTCCCTGGAGTGATTTCCACAATTGACGAACCCAAGGGTGCATTTACGTGCCGGTCATCAACACTCGCAGTTTTGGCCGATTCAAGCCTGTTTCATGGGCTATTAATCACCGTTTTGGGTCCCCGGAGTGATTTCCACCATTGAGGAACCCAGGGTGCATTTACGTGCCGGTCATCAACACTCGCAGTTTTGGCAGATTCTGGCCTGTTTCATGGGCTATTAATCACCGTTTTGGGTCCCTGGAGTGATTTCCACAATTGAGGAACCCAAGGGTGCATTTACGTTCCGGTCATCCACACTCGCAGTTTTGGTCGATTCTGGCCTGTTTCATGGGCTATTAATCACCGTTTTGGGTCCCTGGAGTGATTTCCACAATTGAGGAACCCAAGGGTGCATTTACGTTCCGGTCATCCACACTCGCAGTTTTGGTCGATTCTGGCCTGTTTCATGGGCTATTAATCACCGTTTTGGGTCCCTGGAGTGATTTCCACAATTGACGAACCCAAGGGTGCATTTACGTGCCGGTCATCAACACTCGTAGTTTTGGCCGATTCTGGCCTGTTTGATGGGCTATTAATCACCGTTTTGGGTCCCCGGAGTGATTTCCACCATTGAGGAACCCAGGGTGCATTTACGTGCCGGTCATCAACACTCGCAGTTTTGGACGATTCTGGCCTGTTTCATGGGCTATTAATCACCGTTTTGGGTCCCTGGAGTGATTTCCACAATTGACGAACCCAAGGGTGCATTTACGTGCCTGTCATCAACACTCGCAGTTTTGGAAGATTTTGGCCTGTTTCATGGGCTATTAATCACCGTTTTGGGTCCCTGGAGTGATTTCCACAATTGAGGAACCCAAGGGTGCATTTACGTTCCGGTCATCCACACTCGCAGTTTTGGTCGATTCTGGCCTGTTTCATGGGCTATTAATCACCGTTTTGGGTCCCTGGAGTGATTTCCACAATTGAGGAACCCAAGGGTGCATTTACGTTCCGGTCATCCACACTCGCAGTTTTGGTCGATTCTGGCCTGTTTCATGGGCTATTAATCACCGTTTTGGGTCCCTGGAGTGATTTCCACAATTGACGAACCCAAGGGTGCATTTACGTGCCGGTCATCAACACTCGCAGTTTTGGCCGATTCAAGCCTGTTTCATGGGCTATTAATCACCGTTTTGGGTCCCCGGAGTGATTTCCACCATTGAGGAACCCAGGGTGCATTTACGTGCCGGTCATCAACACTCGCAGTTTTGGCAGATTCTGGCCTGTTTCATGGGCTATTAATCACCGTTTTGGGTCCCTGGAGTGATTTCCACAATTGAGGAACCCAAGGGTGCATTTACGTTCCGGTCATCCACACTCGCAGTTTTGGTCGATTCTGGCCTGTTTCATGGGCTATTAATCACCGTTTTGGGTCCCTGGAGTGATTTCCACAATTGAGGAACCCAAGGGTGCATTTACGTTCCGGTCATCCACACTCGCAGTTTTGGTCGATTCTGGCCTGTTTCATGGGCTATTAATCACCGTTTTGGGTCCCTGGAGTGATTTCCACAATTGACGAACCCAAGGGTGCATTTACGTGCCGGTCATCAACACTCGCAGTTTTGGCCGATTCAAGCCTGTTTCATGGGCTATTAATCACCGTTTTGGGTCCCCGGAGTGATTTCCACCATTGAGGAACCCAGGGTGCATTTACGTGCCGGTCATCAACACTCGCAGTTTTGGCAGATTTTGGCCTGTTTCATGGGCTATTAATCACCGTTTTGGGTCCCTGGAGTGATTTCCACAATTGACGAACCCAAGGGTGCATTTACGTTCCGGTCATCCACACTCGCAGTTTTGGTCGATTCTGGCCTGTTTCATGGGCTATTAATCACCGTTTTGGGTCCCTGGAGTGATTTCCACAATTGAGGAACCCAAGGGTGCATTTACGTTCCGGTCATCCACACTCGCAGTTTTGGTCGATTCTGGCCTGTTTCATGGGCTATTAATCACCGTTTTGGGTCCCTGGAGTGATTTCCACAATTGACGAACCCAAGGGTGCATTTACGTGCCTGTCATCAACACTCGCAGTTTTGGAAGATTTTGGCCTGTTTCATGGGCTATTAATCACCGTTTTGGGTCCCTGGAGTGATTTCCACAATTGAGGAACCCAAGGGTGCATTTACGTTCCGGTCATCCACACTCGCAGTTTTGGTCGATTCTGGCCTGTTTCATGGGCTATTAATCACCGTTTTGGGTCCCTGGAGTGATTTCCACAATTGAGGAACCCAAGGGTGCATTTACGTTCCGGTCATCCACACTCGCAGTTTTGGTCGATTCTGGCCTGTTTCATGGGCTATTAATCACCGTTTTGGGTCCCTGGAGTGATTTCCACAATTGACGAACCCAAGGGTGCATTTACGTGCCGGTCATCAACACTCGCAGTTTTGGCCGATTCAAGCCTGTTTCATGGGCTATTAATCACCGTTTTGGGTCCCCGGAGTGATTTCCACCATTGAGGAACCCAGGGTGCATTTACGTGCCGGTCATCAACACTCGCAGTTTTGGCAGATTCTGGCCTGTTTCATGGGCTATTAATCACCGTTTTGGGTCCCTGGAGTGATTTCCACAATTGAGGAACCCAAGGGTGCATTTACGTTCCGGTCATCCACACTCGCAGTTTTGGTCGATTCTGGCCTGTTTCATGGGCTATTAATCACCGTTTTGGGTCCCTGGAGTGATTTCCACAATTGAGGAACCCAAGGGTGCATTTACGTTCCGGTCATCCACACTCGCAGTTTTGGTCGATTCTGGCCTGTTTCATGGGCTATTAATCACCGTTTTGGGTCCCTGGAGTGATTTCCACAATTGACGAACCCAAGGGTGCATTTACGTGCCGGTCATCAACACTCGCAGTTTTGGCCGATTCAAGCCTGTTTCATGGGCTATTAATCACCGTTTTGGGTCCCCGGAGTGATTTCCACCATTGAGGAACCCAGGGTGCATTTACGTGCCGGTCATCAACACTCGCAGTTTTGGCAGATTTTGGCCTGTTTCATGGGCTATTAATCACCGTTTTGGGTCCCTGGAGTGATTTCCACAATTGACGAACCCAAGGGTGCATTTACGTTCCGGTCATCCACACTCGCAGTTTTGGTCGATTCTGGCCTGTTTCATGGGCTATTAATCACCGTTTTGGGTCCCCGGAGTGATTTCCACCATTGACGAACCCAAGGGTGCATTTACGTGCCTGTCATCAACACTCGCAGTTTTGGCAGATTTTGGCCTGTTTTGATGGGCTATTAATCACCGTTTTGGGTCCCTGGAGTGATTTCCACAATTGACGAACCCCAGGGTGCAATTACGTGTCGGTCATCAACACTCGCAGTTTTGGCCGATTCTAGCCTGTTTCATGGGCTATTAATCACCGTTTTGGATCCTCGGAGTGATTTCCACCATTGACGAACCCAAGGGTGCATTTACGTGCCGGTCATCAACACTCGCAGTTTTGGCCGATTCAAGCCTGTTTCATGGGCTATTAATCACCGTTTTGGGTCCCCGGAGTGATTTCCACCATTGAGGAACCCAGGGTGCATTTACGTGCCGGTCATCAACACTCGCAGTTTTGGCAGATTCTGGCCTGTTTCATGGGCTATTAATCACCGTTTTGGGTCCCTGGAGTGATTTCCACAATTGAGGAACCCAAGGGTGCATTTACGTTCCGGTCATCCACACTCGCAGTTTTGGTCGATTCTGGCCTGTTTCATGGGCTATTAATCACCGTTTTGGGTCCCTGGAGTGATTTCCACAATTGAGGAACCCAAGGGTGCATTTACGTTCCGGTCATCCACACTCGCAGTTTTGGTCGATTCTGGCCTGTTTCATGGGCTATTAATCACCGTTTTGGGTCCCTGGAGTGATTTCCACAATTGAGGAACCCAAGGGTGCATTTACGTTCCGGTCATCCACACTCGCAGTTTTGGTCGATTCTGGCCTGTTTCATGGGCTATTAATCACCGTTTTGGGTCCCTGGAGTGATTTCCACAATTGACGAACCCAAGGGTGCATTTACGTGCCGGTCATCAACACTCGCAGTTTTGGCCGATTCAAGCCTGTTTCATGGGCTATTAATCACCGTTTTGGGTCCCCGGAGTGATTTCCACCATTGAGGAACCCAGGGTGCATTTACGTGCCGGTCATCAACACTCGCAGTTTTGGCAGATTTTGGCCTGTTTCATGGGCTATTAATCACCGTTTTGGGTCCCTGGAGTGATTTCCACAATTGACGAACCCAAGGGTGCATTTACGTTCCGGTCATCCACACTCGCAGTTTTGGTCGATTCTGGCCTGTTTCATGGGCTATTAATCACCGTTTTGGGTCCCCGGAGTGATTTCCACCATTGACGAACCCAAGGGTGCATTTACGTGCCTGTCATCAACACTCGCAGTTTTGGCAGATTTTGGCCTGTTTTGATGGGCTATTAATCACCGTTTTGGGTCCCTGGAGTGATTTCCACAATTGACGAACCCCAGGGTGCAATTACGTGTCGGTCATCAACACTCGCAGTTTTGGCCGATTCTAGCCTGTTTCATGGGCTATTAATCACCGTTTTGGATCCTCGGAGTGATTTCCACCATTGACGAACCCAAGGGTGCATTTACGTGCCGGTCATCAACACTCGCAGTTTTGGCCGATTCAAGCCTGTTTCATGGGCTATTAATCACCGTTTTGGGTCCCCGGAGTGATTTCCACCATTGAGGAACCCAGGGTGCATTTACGTGCCGGTCATCAACACTCGCAGTTTTGGCAGATTCTGGCCTGTTTCATGGGCTATTAATCACCGTTTTGGGTCCCTGGAGTGATTTCCACAATTGAGGAACCCAAGGGTGCATTTACGTTCCGGTCATCCACACTCGCAGTTTTGGTCGATTCTGGCCTGTTTCATGGGCTATTAATCACCGTTTTGGGTCCCTGGAGTGATTTCCACAATTGACGAACCCAAGGGTGCATTTACGTGCCGGTCATCAACACTCGCAGTTTTGGCCGATTCAAGCCTGTTTCATGGGCTATTAATCACCGTTTTGGGTCCCCGGAGTGATTTCCACCATTGAGGAACCCAGGGTGCATTTACGTGCCGGTCATCAACACTCGCAGTTTTGGCAGATTCTGGCCTGTTTCATGGGCTATTAATCACCGTTTTGGGTCCCTGGAGTGATTTCCACAATTGAGGAACCCAAGGGTGCATTTACGTTCCGGTCATCCACACTCGCAGTTTTGGTCGATTCTGGCCTGTTTCATGGGCTATTAATCACCGTTTTGGGTCCCTGGAGTGATTTCCACAATTGAGGAACCCAAGGGTGCATTTACGTTCCGGTCATCCACACTCGCAGTTTTGGTCGATTCTGGCCTGTTTCATGGGCTATTAATCACCGTTTTGGGTCCCTGGAGTGATTTCCACAATTGACGAACCCAAGGGTGCATTTACGTGCCGGTCATCAACACTCGCAGTTTTGGCCGATTCAAGCCTGTTTCATGGGCTATTAATCACCGTTTTGGGTCCCCGGAGTGATTTCCACCATTGAGGAACCCAGGGTGCATTTACGTGCCGGTCATCAACACTCGCAGTTTTGGCAGATTTTGGCCTGTTTCATGGGCTATTAATCACCGTTTTGGGTCCCTGGAGTGATTTCCACAATTGACGAACCCAAGGGTGCATTTACGTTCCGGTCATCCACACTCGCAGTTTTGGTCGATTCTGGCCTGTTTCATGGGCTATTAATCACCGTTTTGGGTCCCCGGAGTGATTTCCACCATTGACGAACCCAAGGGTGCATTTACGTGCCTGTCATCAACACTCGCAGTTTTGGCAGATTTTGGCCTGTTTTGATGGGCTATTAATCACCGTTTTGGGTCCCTGGAGTGATTTCCACAATTGACGAACCCCAGGGTGCAATTACGTGTCGGTCATCAACACTCGCAGTTTTGGCCGATTCTAGCCTGTTTCATGGGCTATTAATCACCGTTTTGGATCCTCGGAGTGATTTCCACCATTGACGAACCCAAGGGTGCATTTACGTGCCGGTCATCAACACTCGCAGTTTTGGCCGATTCCGGCCTGTATCATTGGCTATTAATCACCGTTTTGGGTCCCTGGAGTGATTTCCACCATTGACGAACCCAAGGGTGCATTTACGTGCCGGTCATCAACACTCGCAGTTTTGGCCGATTCAAGCCTGTTTCATGGGCTATTAATCACCGTTTTGGGTCCCTGGAGTGATTTCCACCATTGACGAACCCAAGGGTGCATTTACGTGCCGGTCATCAACACTCGCAGTTTTGGCCGATTCCGGCCTGTATCATTGGCTATTAATCACCGTTTTGGGTCCCTGGAGTGATTTCCACAATTGACGAACCCAAGGGTGCATTTACGTGCCGGTCATCAACACTCGCAGTTTTGGCCGATTCCGGCCTGTATCATTGGCTATTAATCACCGTTTTGGATCCTCGGAGTGATTTCCACCATTGACGAACCCAAGGGTGCATTTACGTGCCTGTCATCAACACTCGCAGCTTTGGCCGATTCTGGCCTGTTTCATGGGCTATTAATCACCGTTTTGGGTCCCTGGAGTGATTTCCACAATTGACGAACCCCAGGGTGCATTTACGTGCCGGTCATCAACACTCGCAGTTTTGGCCGATTCCGGCCTGTATCATTGGCTATTAATCACCGTTTTGGGTCCCTGGAGTGATTTCCACAATTGACGAACCCAAGGGTGCATTTACGTGCCGGTCATCAACACTCGCAGTTTTGGCCGATTCTGGCCTGTTTCATGGGCTATTAATCACCGTTTTGGGTCCCTGGAGTCATTTCCACCATTGACGAACCCAAGGGTGCATTTACGTGCCGGTCATCAACACTCGCAGTTTTGGCCGATTCCGGCCTGTATCATTGGCTATTAATCACCGTTTTGGGTCCCTGGAGTGATTTCCACAATTGACGAACCCAAGGGTGCATTTACGTGCCGGTCATCAACACTCGCAGTTTTGGTCGATTCTGGCCTGTTTCATGGGCTATTAATCACCGTTTTGGGTCCCTGGAGTGATTTCCACAATTGAGGAACCCAAGGGTGCATTTACGTTCCGGTCATCCACACTCGCAGTTTTGGTCGATTCTGGCCTGTTTCATGGGCTATTAATCACCGTTTTGGGTCCCTGGAGTGATTTCCACAATTGACGAACCCAAGGGTGCATTTACGTGCCGGTCATCAACACTCGCAGTTTTGGCCGATTCAAGCCTGTTTCATGGGCTATTAATCACCGTTTTGGGTCCCCGGAGTGATTTCCACCATTGAGGAACCCAGGGTGCATTTACGTGCCGGTCATCAACACTCGCAGTTTTGGCAGATTCTGGCCTGTTTCATGGGCTATTAATCACCGTTTTGGGTCCCTGGAGTGATTTCCACAATTGAGGAACCCAAGGGTGCATTTACGTTCCGGTCATCCACACTCGCAGTTTTGGTCGATTCTGGCCTGTTTCATGGGCTATTAATCACCGTTTTGGGTCCCCGGAGTGATTTCCACCATTGAGGAACCCAGGGTGCATTTACGTGCCGGTCATCAACACTCGCAGTTTTGGTCGATTCTGGCCTGTTTCATGGGCTATTAATCACCGTTTTGGGTCCCTGGAGTGATTTCCACAATTGACGAACCCAAGGGTGCATTTACGTGCCTGTCATCAACACTCGCAGTTTTGGAAGATTTTGGCCTGTTTCATGGGCTATTAATCACCGTTTTGGGTCCCTGGAGTGATTTCCACAATTGAGGAACCCAAGGGTGCATTTACGTTCCGGTCATCCACACTCGCAGTTTTGGTCGATTCTGGCCTGTTTCATGGGCTATTAATCACCGTTTTGGATCCTCGTAGTGATTTCCACCATTGACGAACCCAAGGGTGCATTTACGTGCCTGTCATCAACACTCGCAGTTTTGGCCGATTCTGGCCTGTTTCATGGGCTATTAATCACCGTTTTGGGTCCCTGGAGTGATTTCCACAATTGACGAACCCAAGGGTGCATTTACGTGCCGGTCATCAACACTCGCAGTTTTGGCCGATTCCGGCCTGTATCATTGGCTATTAATCACCGTTTTGGGTCCCTGGAGTGATTTCCACAATTGAGGAACCCAAGGGTGCATTTACGTGCCGGTCATCAACACTCGCAGTTTTGGCCGATTCCGGCCTGTATCATTGGCTATTAATCACCGTTTTGGGTCCCTGGAGTGATTTCCACAATTGACGAACCCAAGGGTGCATTTACGTGCCGGTCATCAACACTCGTAGTTTTGGCCGATTCTGGCCTGTTTCATGGGCTATTAATCACCGTTTTGGGTCCCCGGAGTGATTTCCACCATTGAGGAACCCAGGGTGCATTTACGTGCCGGTCATCAACACTCGCAGTTTTGGACGATTCTGGCCTGTTTCATGGGCTATTAATCACCGTTTTGGGTCCCTGGAGTGATTTCCACAATTGACGAACCCAAGGGTGCATTTACGTGCCTGTCATCAACACTCGCAGTTTTGGAAGATTTTGGCCTGTTTCATGGGCTATTAATCACCGTTTTGGGTCCCTGGAGTGATTTCCACAATTGACGAACCCAAGGGTGCATTTACGTTCCGGTCATCCACACTCGCAGTTTTGGTCGATTCTGGCCTGTTTCATGGGCTATTAATCACCGTTTTGGGTCCCTGGAGTGATTTCCACAATTGAGGAACCCAAGGGTGCATTTACGTTCCGGTCATCCACACTCGCAGTTTTGGTCGATTCTGGCCTGTTTCATGGGCTATTAATCACCGTTTTGGGTCCCTGGAGTGATTTCCACAATTGACGAACCCAAGGGTGCATTTACGTGCCTGTCATCAACACTCGCAGTTTTGGAAGATTTTGGCCTGTTTCATGGGCTATTAATCACCGTTTTGGGTCCCTGGAGTGATTTCCACAATTGAGGAACCCAAGGGTGCATTTACGTTCCGGTCATCCACACTCGCAGTTTTGGTCGATTCTGGCCTGTTTCATGGGCTATTAATCACCGTTTTGGGTCCCTGGAGTGATTTCCACAATTGAGGAACCCAAGGGTGCATTTACGTTCCGGTCATCCACACTCGCAGTTTTGGTCGATTCTGGCCTGTTTCATGGGCTATTAATCACCGTTTTGGGTCCCTGGAGTGATTTCCACAATTGACGAACCCAAGGGTGCATTTACGTGCCGGTCATCAACACTCGCAGTTTTGGCCGATTCAAGCCTGTTTCATGGGCTATTAATCACCGTTTTGGGTCCCCGGAGTGATTTCCACCATTGAGGAACCCAGGGTGCATTTACGTGCCGGTCATCAACACTCGCAGTTTTGGCAGATTCTGGCCTGTTTCATGGGCTATTAATCACCGTTTTGGGTCCCTGGAGTGATTTCCACAATTGAGGAACCCAAGGGTGCATTTACGTTCCGGTCATCCACACTCGCAGTTTTGGTCGATTCTGGCCTGTTTCATGGGCTATTAATCACCGTTTTGGGTCCCTGGAGTGATTTCCACAATTGAGGAACCCAAGGGTGCATTTACGTTCCGGTCATCCACACTCGCAGTTTTGGTCGATTCTGGCCTGTTTCATGGGCTATTAATCACCGTTTTGGGTCCCTGGAGTGATTTCCACAATTGACGAACCCAAGGGTGCATTTACGTGCCGGTCATCAACACTCGCAGTTTTGGCCGATTCAAGCCTGTTTCATGGGCTATTAATCACCGTTTTGGGTCCCCGGAGTGATTTCCACCATTGAGGAACCCAGGGTGCATTTACGTGCCGGTCATCAACACTCGCAGTTTTGGCAGATTTTGGCCTGTTTCATGGGCTATTAATCACCGTTTTGGGTCCCTGGAGTGATTTCCACAATTGACGAACCCAAGGGTGCATTTACGTTCCGGTCATCCACACTCGCAGTTTTGGTCGATTCTGGCCTGTTTCATGGGCTATTAATCACCGTTTTGGGTCCCCGGAGTGATTTCCACCATTGACGAACCCAAGGGTGCATTTACGTGCCTGTCATCAACACTCGCAGTTTTGGCAGATTTTGGCCTGTTTTGATGGGCTATTAATCACCGTTTTGGGTCCCTGGAGTGATTTCCACAATTGACGAACCCCAGGGTGCAATTACGTGTCGGTCATCAACACTCGCAGTTTTGGCCGATTCTAGCCTGTTTCATGGGCTATTAATCACCGTTTTGGATCCTCGGAGTGATTTCCACCATTGACGAACCCAAGGGTGCATTTACGTGCCGGTCATCAACACTCGCAGTTTTGGCCGATTCTGGCCTGTTTCATGGGCTATTAATCACCGTTTTGGGTCCCTGGAGTGATTTCCACCATTGACGAACCCAAGGGTGCATTTACGTGCCGGTCATCAACACTCGCAGTTTTGGCCGATTCCGGCCTGTATCATTGGCTATTAATCACCGTTTTGGGTCCCTGGAGTGATTTCCACAATTGACGAACCCAAGGGTGCATTTACGTGCCGGTCATCAACACTCGCAGTTTTGGCCGATTCCGGCCTGTATCATTGGCTATTAATCACCGTTTTGGATCCTCGGAGTGATTTCCACCATTGACGAACCCAAGGGTGCATTTACGTGCCTGTCATCAACACTCGCAGCTTTGGCCGATTCTGGCCTGTTTCATGGGCTATTAATCACCGTTTTGGGTCCCTGGAGTGATTTCCACAATTGACGAACCCCAGGGTGCATTTACGTGCCGGTCATCAACACTCGCAGTTTTGGCCGATTCCGGCCTGTATCATTGGCTATTAATCACCGTTTTGGGTCCCTGGAGTGATTTCCACAATTGACGAACCCAAGGGTGCATTTACGTGCCGGTCATCAACACTCGCAGTTTTGGCCGATTCTGGCCTGTTTCATGGGCTATTAATCACCGTTTTGGGTCCCTGGAGTGATTTCCACCATTGACGAACCCAAGGGTGCATTTACGTGCCGGTCATCAACACTCGCAGTTTTGGCCGATTCCGGCCTGTATCATTGGCTATTAATCACCGTTTTGGGTCCCTGGAGTGATTTCCACAATTGACGAACCCAAGGGTGCATTTACGTGCCGGTCATCAACACTCGCAGTTTTGGTCGATTCTGGCCTGTTTCATGGGCTATTAATCACCGTTTTGGGTCCCTGGAGTGATTTCCACAATTGAGGAACCCAAGGGTGCATTTACGTTCCGGTCATCCACACTCGCAGTTTTGGTCGATTCTGGCCTGTTTCATGGGCTATTAATCACCGTTTTGGGTCCCTGGAGTGATTTCCACAATTGACGAACCCAAGGGTGCATTTACGTGCCGGTCATCAACACTCGCAGTTTTGGCCGATTCAAGCCTGTTTCATGGGCTATTAATCACCGTTTTGGGTCCCCGGAGTGATTTCCACCATTGAGGAACCCAGGGTGCATTTACGTGCCGGTCATCAACACTCGCAGTTTTGGCAGATTCTGGCCTGTTTCATGGGCTATTAATCACCGTTTTGGGTCCCTGGAGTGATTTCCACAATTGAGGAACCCAAGGGTGCATTTACGTTCCGGTCATCCACACTCGCAGTTTTGGTCGATTCTGGCCTGTTTCATGGGCTATTAATCACCGTTTTGGGTCCCCGGAGTGATTTCCACCATTGAGGAACCCAGGGTGCATTTACGTGCCGGTCATCAACACTCGCAGTTTTGGTCGATTCTGGCCTGTTTCATGGGCTATTAATCACCGTTTTGGGTCCCTGGAGTGATTTCCACAATTGACGAACCCAAGGGTGCATTTACGTGCCTGTCATCAACACTCGCAGTTTTGGAAGATTTTGGCCTGTTTCATGGGCTATTAATCACCGTTTTGGGTCCCTGGAGTGATTTCCACAATTGAGGAACCCAAGGGTGCATTTACGTTCCGGTCATCCACACTCGCAGTTTTGGTCGATTCTGGCCTGTTTCATGGGCTATTAATCACCGTTTTGGATCCTCGTAGTGATTTCCACCATTGACGAACCCAAGGGTGCATTTACGTGCCTGTCATCAACACTCGCAGTTTTGGCCGATTCTGGCCTGTTTCATGGGCTATTAATCACCGTTTTGGGTCCCTGGAGTGATTTCCACAATTGACGAACCCAAGGGTGCATTTACGTGCCGGTCATCAACACTCGCAGTTTTGGCCGATTCCGGCCTGTATCATTGGCTATTAATCACCGTTTTGGGTCCCTGGAGTGATTTCCACAATTGAGGAACCCAAGGGTGCATTTACGTGCCGGTCATCAACACTCGCAGTTTTGGCCGATTCCGGCCTGTATCATTGGCTATTAATCACCGTTTTGGGTCCCTGGAGTGATTTCCACAATTGACGAACCCAAGGGTGCATTTACGTGCCGGTCATCAACACTCGTAGTTTTGGCCGATTCTGGCCTGTTTCATGGGCTATTAATCACCGTTTTGGGTCCCCGGAGTGATTTCCACCATTGAGGAACCCAGGGTGCATTTACGTGCCGGTCATCAACACTCGCAGTTTTGGACGATTCTGGCCTGTTTCATGGGCTATTAATCACCGTTTTGGGTCCCTGGAGTGATTTCCACAATTGACGAACCCAAGGGTGCATTTACGTGCCTGTCATCAACACTCGCAGTTTTGGAAGATTTTGGCCTGTTTCATGGGCTATTAATCACCGTTTTGGGTCCCTGGAGTGATATCCACAATTGAGGAACCCAAGGGTGCATTTACGTTCCGGTCATCCACACTCGCATTTTTGGTCGATTCTGGCCTGTTTCATGGGCTATTAATCACCGTTTTGGGTCCCTGGAGTGATTTCCACAATTGAGGAACCCAAGGGTGCATTTACGTTCCGGTCATCCACACTCGCAGTTTTGGTCGATTCTGGCCTGTTTCATGGGCTATTAATCACCGTTTTGGGTCCCTGGAGTGATTTCCACAATTGACGAACCCAAGGGTGCATTTACGTGCCGGTCATCAACACTCGCAGTTTTGGCCGATTCAAGCCTGTTTCATGGGCTATTAATCACCGTTTTGGGTCCCCGGAGTGATTTCCACCATTGAGGAACCCAGGGTGCATTTACGTGCCGGTCATCAACACTCGCAGTTTTGGCAGATTTTGGCCTGTTTCATGGGCTATTAATCACCGTTTTGGGTCCCTGGAGTGATTTCCACAATTGACGAACCCAAGGGTGCATTTACGTGCCGGTCATCAACACTCGCAGTTTTGGCCGATTCTGGCCTGTTTCATGGGCTATTAATCACCGTTTTGGGTCCCTGGAGTGATTTCCACAATTGACGAACCCAAGGGTGCATTTACGTGCCGGTCATCAACACTCGCAGTTTTGGCCGATTCCGGCCTGTATCATTGGCTATTAATCACCGTTTTGGGTCCCTGGAGTGATTTCCACAATTGACGAACCCAAGGGTGCATTTACGTGCCGGTCATCAACACTCGCAGTTTTGGCCGATTCCGGCCTGTATCATTGGCTATTAATCACCGTTTTGGATCCTCGGAGTGATTTCCACCATTGACGAACCCAAGGGTGCATTTACGTGCCTGTCATCAACACTCGCAGCTTTGGCCGATTCTGGCCTGTTTCATGGGCTATTAATCACCGTTTTGGGTCCCTGGAGTGATTTCCACAATTGACGAACCCCAGGGTGCATTTACGTGCCGGTCATCAACACTCGCAGTTTTGGCCGATTCCGGCCTGTATCATTGGCTATTAATCACCGTTTTGGGTCCCTGGAGTGATTTCCACAATTGACGAACCCAAGGGTGCATTTACGTGCCGGTCATCAACACTCGCAGTTTTGGCCGATTCTGGCCTGTTTCATGGGCTATTAATCACCGTTTTGGGTCCCTGGAGTGATTTCCACCATTGACGAACCCAAGGGTGCATTTACGTGCCGGTCATCAACACTCGCAGTTTTGGCCGATTCCGGCCTGTATCATTGGCTATTAATCACCGTTTTGGGTCCCTGGAGTGATTTCCACAATTGACGAACCCAAGGGTGCATTTACGTGCCGGTCATCAACACTCGCAGTTTTGGCCGATTCTGGCCTGTTTCATGGGCTATTAATCACCGTTTTGGGTCCCCGGAGTGATTTCCACCATTGAGGAACCCAGGGTGCATTTACGTGCCGGTCATCAACACTCGCAGTTTTGGTCGATTCTGGCCTGTTTCATGGGCTATTAATCACCGTTTTGGGTCCCTGGAGTGATTTCCACAATTGACGAACCCAAGGGTGCATTTACGTGCCTGTCATCAACACTCGCAGTTTTGGAAGATTTTGGCCTGTTTCATGGGCTATTAATCACCGTTTTGGGTCCCTGGAGTGATTTCCACAATTGAGGAACCCAAGGGTGCATTTACGTTCCGGTCATCCACACTCGCAGTTTTGGTCGATTCTGGCCTGTTTCATGGGCTATTAATCACCGTTTTGGATCCTCGTAGTGATTTCCACCATTGACGAACCCAAGGGTGCATTTACGTGCCTGTCATCAACACTCGCAGTTTTGGCCGATTCTGGCCTGTTTCATGGGCTATTAATCACCGTTTTGGGTCCCTGGAGTGATTTCCACAATTGACGAACCCAAGGGTGCATTTACGTGCCGGTCATCAACACTCGCAGTTTTGGCCGATTCCGGCCTGTATCATTGGCTATTAATCACCGTTTTGGGTCCCTGGAGTGATTTCCACAATTGAGGAACCCAAGGGTGCATTTACGTGCCGGTCATCAACACTCGCAGTTTTGGAAGATTTTGGCCTGTTTCATGGGCTATTAATCACCGTTTTGGGTCCCTGGAGTGATTTCCACAATTGACGAACCCAAGGGTGCATTTACGTGCCGGTCATCAACACTCGTAGTTTTGGCCGATTCTGGCCTGTTTCATGGGCTATTAATCACCGTTTTGGGTCCCCGGAGTGATTTCCACCATTGAGGAACCCAGGGTGCATTTACGTGCCGGTCATCAACACTCGCAGTTTTGGACGATTCTGGCCTGTTTCATGGGCTATTAATCACCGTTTTGGGTCCCTGGAGTGATTTCCACAATTGACGAACCCAAGGGTGCATTTACGTGCCTGTCATCAACACTCGCAGTTTTGGAAGATTTTGGCCTGTTTCATGGGCTATTAATCACCGTTTTGGGTCCCTGGAGTGATATCCACAATTGAGGAACCCAAGGGTGCATTTACGTTCCGGTCATCCACACTCGCATTTTTGGTCGATTCTGGCCTGTTTCATGGGCTATTAATCACCGTTTTGGGTCCCTGGAGTGATTTCCACAATTGAGGAACCCAAGGGTGCATTTACGTTCCGGTCATCCACACTCGCAGTTTTGGTCGATTCTGGCCTGTTTCATGGGCTATTAATCACCGTTTTGGGTCCCTGGAGTGATTTCCACAATTGACGAACCCAAGGGTCCATTTACGTGCCGGTCATCAACACTCGCAGTTTTGGCCGATTCAAGCCTGTTTCATGTGCTATTAATCACCGTTTTGGGTCCCCGGAGTGATTTCCACCATTGAGGAACCCAGGGTGCATTTACGTGCCGGTCATCAACACTCGCAGTTTTGGCAGATTTTGGCCTGTTTCGTGGGCTATTAATCACCGTTTTGGGTCCCTGGAGTGATTTCCACAATTGAGGAACCCAAGGGTGCATTTACGTTCCGGTCATCCACACTCGCAGTTTTGGTCGATTCTGGCCTGTTTCATGGGCTATTAATCACCGTTTTGGATCCTCGTAGTGATTTCCACCATTGAGGAACCCAGGGTGCATTTACGTGCCGGTCATCAACACTCGCAGTTTTGGCCGATTCTGGCCTGTTTCATGGGCTATTAATCACCGTTTTGGGTCCCTGGAGTGATTTCCACAATTGACGAACCCAAGGGTGCATTTACGTGCCGGTCATCAACACTCGCAGTTTTGGCCGATTCCGGCCTGTATCATTGGCTATTAATCACCGTTTTGGGTCCCTGGAGTGATTTCCACAATTGAGGAACCCAAGGGTGCATTTACGTGCCGGTCATCAACACTCGCAGTTTTGGAAGATTTTGGCCTGTTTCATGGGCTATTAATCACCGTTTTGGGTCCCTGGAGTGATTTCCACAATTGACGAACCCAAGGGTGCATTTACGTGCCGGTCATCAACACTCGTAGTTTTGGCCGATTCTGGCCTGTTTCATGGGCTATTAATCACCGTTTTGGGTCCCCGGAGTGATTTCCACCATTGAGGAACCCAGGGTGCATTTACGTGCCGGTCATCAACACTCGCAGTTTTGGACGATTCTGGCCTGTTTCATGGGCTATTAATCACCGTTTTGGGTCCCTGGAGTGATTTCCACAATTGACGAACCCAAGGGTGCATTTACGTGCCTGTCATCAACACTCGCAGTTTTGGAAGATTTTGGCCTGTTTCATGGGCTATTAATCACCGTTTTGGGTCCCTGGAGTGATATCCACAATTGAGGAACCCAAGGGTGCATTTACGTTCCGGTCATCCACACTCGCATTTTTGGTCGATTCTGGCCTGTTTCATGGGCTATTAATCACCGTTTTGGGTCCCTGGAGTGATTTCCACAATTGAGGAACCCAAGGGTGCATTTACGTTCCGGTCATCCACACTCGCAGTTTTGGTCGATTCTGGCCTGTTTCATGGGCTATTAATCACCGTTTTGGGTCCCTGGAGTGATTTCCACAATTGACGAACCCAAGGGTCCATTTACGTGCCGGTCATCAACACTCGCAGTTTTGGCCGATTCAAGCCTGTTTCATGTGCTATTAATCACCGTTTTGGGTCCCCGGAGTGATTTCCACCATTGAGGAACCCAGGGTGCATTTACGTGCCGGTCATCAACACTCGCAGTTTTGGCAGATTTTGGCCTGTTTCGTGGGCTATTAATCACCGTTTTGGGTCCCTGGAGTGATTTCCACAATTGAGGAACCCAAGGGTGCATTTACGTTCCGGTCATCCACACTCGCAGTTTTGGTCGATTCTGGCCTGTTTCATGGGCTATTAATCACCGTTTTGGATCCTCGTAGTGATTTCCACCATTGACGAACCCAAGGGTGCATTTACGTGCCTGTCATCAACACTCGCAGTTTTGGCCGATTCTGGCCTGTTTCATGGGCTATTAATCACCGTTTTGGGTCCCTGGAGTGATTTCCACAATTGACGAACCCAAGGGTGCATTTACGTGCCGGTCATCAACACTCGCAGTTTTGGCCGATTCCGGCCTGTATCATTGGCTATTAATCACCGTTTTGGGTCCCTGGAGTGATTTCCACAATTGAGGAACCCAAGGGTGCATTTACGTGCCGGTCATCAACACTCGCAGTTTTGGAAGATTTTGGCCTGTTTCATGGGCTATTAATCACCGTTTTGGGTCCCTGGAGTGATTTCCACAATTGACGAACCCAAGGGTGCATTTACGTGCCGGTCATCAACACTCGTAGTTTTGGCCGATTCTGGCCTGTTTCATGGGCTATTAATCACCGTTTTGGGTCCCCGGAGTGATTTCCACCATTGAGGAACCCAGGGTGCATTTACGTGCCGGTCATCAACACTCGCAGTTTTGGCAGATTTTGGCCTGTTTCATGGGCTATTAATCACCGTTTTGGGTCCCTGGAGTGATTTCCACAATTGACGAACCCAAGGGTGCATTTACGTGCCGGTCATCAACACTCGCAGTTTTGGCCGATTCTGGCCTGTTTCATGGGCTATTAATCACCGTTTTGGGTCCCTGGAGTGATTTCCACAATTGACGAACCCAAGGGTGCATTTACGTGCCGGTCATCAACACTCGCAGTTTTGGCCGATTCCGGCCTGTATCATTGGCTATTAATCACCGTTTTGGGTCCCTGGAGTGATTTCCACAATTGACGAACCCAAGGGTGCATTTACGTGCCGGTCATCAACACTCGCAGTTTTGGCCGATTCTGGCCTGTTTCATGGGCTATTAATCACCGTTTTGGGTCCCTGGAGTGATTTCCACCATTGACGAACCCAAGGGTGCATTTACGTGCCGGTCATCAACACTCGCAGTTTTGGCCGATTCCGGCCTGTATCATTGGCTATTAATCACCGTTTTGGGTCCCTGGAGTGATTTCCACAATTGACGAACCCAAGGGTGCATTTACGTGCCGGTCATCAACACTCGTAGTTTTGGCCGATTCTGGCCTGTTTCATGGGCTATTAATCACCGTTTTGGGTCCCCGGAGTGATTTCCACCATTGAGGAACCCAGGGTGCATTTACGTGCCGGTCATCAACACTCGCAGTTTTGGACGATTCTGGCCTGTTTCATGGGCTATTAATCACCGTTTTGGGTCCCTGGAGTGATTTCCACAATTGACGAACCCAAGGGTGCATTTACGTGCCTGTCATCAACACTCGCAGTTTTGGAAGATTTTGGCCTGTTTCATGGGCTATTAATCACCGTTTTGGGTCCCTGGAGTGATTTCCACAATTGACGAACCCAAGGGTGCATTTACGTGCCGGTCATCAACACTCGCAGTTTTGGCCGATTCTGGCCTGTTTCATGGGCTATTAATCACCGTTTTGGGTCCCTGGAGTGATTTCCACAATTGACGAACCCAAGGGTGCATTTACGTGCCGGTCATCAACACTCGCAGTTTTGGCCGATTCCGGCCTGTATCATTGGCTATTAATCACCGTTTTGGGTCCCTGGAGTGATTTCCACAATTGACGAACCCAAGGGTGCATTTACGTGCCGGTCATCAACACTCGCAGTTTTGGCCGATTCCGGCCTGTATCATTGGCTATTAATCACCGTTTTGGATCCTCGGAGTGATTTCCACCATTGACGAACCCAAGGGTGCATTTACGTGCCTGTCATCAACACTCGCAGCTTTGGCCGATTCTGGCCTGTTTCATGGGCTATTAATCACCGTTTTGGGTCCCTGGAGTGATTTCCACAATTGACGAACCCCAGGGTGCATTTACGTGCCGGTCATCAACACTCGCAGTTTTGGCCGATTCCGGCCTGTATCATTGGCTATTAATCACCGTTTTGGGTCCCTGGAGTGATTTCCACAATTGACGAACCCAAGGGTGCATTTACGTGCCGGTCATCAACACTCGCAGTTTTGGCCGATTCTGGCCTGTTTCATGGGCTATTAATCACCGTTTTGGGTCCCTGGAGTGATTTCCACCATTGACGAACCCAAGGGTGCATTTACGTGCCGGTCATCAACACTCGCAGTTTTGGCCGATTCCGGCCTGTATCATTGGCTATTAATCACCGTTTTGGGTCCCTGGAGTGATTTCCACAATTGACGAACCCAAGGGTGCATTTACGTGCCGGTCATCAACACTCGCAGTTTTGGCCGATTCTGGCCTGTTTCATGGGCTATTAATCACCGTTTTGGGTCCCCGGAGTGATTTCCACCATTGAGGAACCCAGGGTGCATTTACGTGCCGGTCATCAACACTCGCAGTTTTGGTCGATTCTGGCCTGTTTCATGGGCTATTAATCACCGTTTTGGGTCCCTGGAGTGATTTCCACAATTGACGAACCCAAGGGTGCATTTACGTGCCTGTCATCAACACTCGCAGTTTTGGAAGATTTTGGCCTGTTTCATGGGCTATTAATCACCGTTTTGGGTCCCTGGAGTGATTTCCACAATTGAGGAACCCAAGGGTGCATTTACGTTCCGGTCATCCACACTCGCAGTTTTGGTCGATTCTGGCCTGTTTCATGGGCTATTAATCACCGTTTTGGATCCTCGTAGTGATTTCCACCATTGACGAACCCAAGGGTGCATTTACGTGCCTGTCATCAACACTCGCAGTTTTGGCCGATTCTGGCCTGTTTCATGGGCTATTAATCACCGTTTTGGGTCCCTGGAGTGATTTCCACAATTGACGAACCCAAGGGTGCATTTACGTGCCGGTCATCAACACTCGCAGTTTTGGCCGATTCCGGCCTGTATCATTGGCTATTAATCACCGTTTTGGGTCCCTGGAGTGATTTCCACAATTGAGGAACCCAAGGGTGCATTTACGTGCCGGTCATCAACACTCGCAGTTTTGGAAGATTTTGGCCTGTTTCATGGGCTATTAATCACCGTTTTGGGTCCCTGGAGTGATTTCCACAATTGACGAACCCAAGGGTGCATTTACGTGCCGGTCATCAACACTCGTAGTTTTGGCCGATTCTGGCCTGTTTCATGGGCTATTAATCACCGTTTTGGGTCCGCGGAGTGATTTCCACCATTGAGGAACCCAGGGTGCATTTACGTGCCGGTCATCAACACTCGCAGTTTTGGCAGATTTTGGCCTGTTTCATGGGCTATTAATCACCGTTTTGGGTCCCTGGAGTGATTTCCACAATTGACGAACCCAAGGGTGCATTTACGTGCCGGTCATCAACACTCGCAGTTTTGGCCGATTCTGGCCTGTTTCATGGGCTATTAATCACCGTTTTGGGTCCCTGGAGTGATTTCCACAATTGACGAACCCAAGGGTGCATTTACGTGCCGGTCATCAACACTCGCAGTTTTGGCCGATTCCGGCCTGTATCATTGGCTATTAATCACCGTTTTGGGTCCCTGGAGTGATTTCCACAATTGACGAACCCAAGGGTGCATTTACGTGCCGGTCATCAACACTCGCAGTTTTGGCCGATTCTGGCCTGTTTCATGGGCTATTAATCACCGTTTTGGGTCCCTGGAGTGATTTCCACCATTGACGAACCCAAGGGTGCATTTACGTGCCGGTCATCAACACTCGCAGTTTTGGCCGATTCCGGCCTGTATCATTGGCTATTAATCACCGTTTTGGGTCCCTGGAGTGATTTCCACAATTGACGAACCCAAGGGTGCATTTACGTGCCGGTCATCAACACTCGTAGTTTTGGCCGATTCTGGCCTGTTTCATGGGCTATTAATCACCGTTTTGGGTCCCCGGAGTGATTTCCACCATTGAGGAACCCAGGGTGCATTTACGTGCCGGTCATCAACACTCGCAGTTTTGGACGATTCTGGCCTGTTTCATGGGCTATTAATCACCGTTTTGGGTCCCTGGAGTGATTTCCACAATTGACGAACCCAAGGGTGCATTTACGTGCCTGTCATCAACACTCGCAGTTTTGGAAGATTTTGGCCTGTTTCATGGGCTATTAATCACCGTTTTGGGTCCCTGGAGTGATTTCCACAATTGAGGAACCCAAGGGTGCATTTACGTTCCGGTCATCCACACTCGCAGTTTTGGTCGATTCTGGCCTGTTTCATGGGCTATTAATCACCGTTTTGGGTCCCTGGAGTGATTTCCACAATTGAGGAACCCAAGGGTGCATTTACGTTCCGGTCATCCACACTCGCAGTTTTGGTCGATTCTGGCCTGTTTCATGGGCTATTAATCACCGTTTTGGGTCCCTGGAGTGATTTCCACAATTGACGAACCCAAGGGTGCATTTACGTGCCGGTCATCAACACTCGCAGTTTTGGCCGATTCAAGCCTGTTTCATGGGCTATTAATCACCGTTTTGGGTCCCCGGAGTGATTTCCACCATTGAGGAACCCAGGGTGCATTTACGTGCCGGTCATCAACACTCGCAGTTTTGGCAGATTTTGGCCTGTTTCATGGGCTATTAATCACCGTTTTGGGTCCCTGGAGTGATTTCCACAATTGACGAACCCAAGGGTGCATTTACGTTCCGGTCATCCACACTCGCAGTTTTGGTCGATTCTGGCCTGTTTCATGGGCTATTAATCACCGTTTTGGATCCTCGTAGTGATTTCCACCATTGACGAACCCAAGGGTGCATTTACGTGCCTGTCATCAACACTCGCAGTTTTGGCCGATTCTGGCCTGTTTCATGGGCTATTAATCACCGTTTTGGGTCCCCGGAGTGATTTCCACCATTGAGGAACCCAGGGTGCATTTACGTGCCGGTCATCAACACTCGCAGTTTTGGCAGATTTTGGCCTGTTTTGATGGGCTATTAATCACCGTTTTGGGTCCCTGGAGTGATTTCCACAATTGACGAACCCCAGGGTGCAATTACGTGTCGGTCATCAACACTCGCAGTTTTGGCCGATTCTAGCCTGTTTCATGGGCTATTAATCACCGTTTTGGATCCTCGGAGTGATTTCCACCATTGACGAACCCAAGGGTGCATTTACGTGCCGGTCATCAACACTCGCAGTTTTGGCCGATTCTGGCCTGTTTCATGGGCTATTAATCACCGTTTTGGGTCCCTGGAGTGATTTCCACCATTGACGAACCCAAGGGTGCATTTACGTGCCGGTCATCAACACTCGCAGTTTTGGCCGATTCCGGCCTGTATCATTGGCTATTAATCACCGTTTTGGGTCCCTGGAGTGATTTCCACAATTGACGAACCCAAGGGTGCATTTACGTGCCGGTCATCAACACTCGCAGTTTTGGCCGATTCTGGCCTGTTTCATGGGCTATTAATCACCGTTTTGGGTCCCCGGAGTGATTTCCACCATTGAGGAACCCAGGGTGCATTTACGTGCCGGTCATCAACACTCGTAGTTTTGGCCGATTCTGGCCTGTTTCATGGGCTATTAATCACCGTTTTGGGTCCCCGGAGTGATTTCCACCATTGAGGAACCCAGGGTGCATTTACGTGCCGGTCATCAACACTCGCAGTTTTGGACGATTCTGGCCTGTTTCATGGGCTATTAATCACCGTTTTGGGTCCCTGGAGTGATTTCCACAATTGACGAACCCAAGGGTGCATTTACGTGCCTGTCATCAACACTCGCAGTTTTGGAAGATTTTGGCCTGTTTCATGGGCTATTAATCACCGTTTTGGGTCCCTGGAGTGATTTCCACAATTGAGGAACCCAAGGGTGCATTTACGTTCCGGTCATCCACACTCGCAGTTTTGGTCGATTCTGGCCTGTTTCATGGGCTATTAATCACCGTTTTGGGTCCCTGGAGTGATTTCCACAATTGAGGAACCCAAGGGTGCATTTACGTTCCGGTCATCCACACTCGCAGTTTTGGTCGATTCTGGCCTGTTTCATGGGCTATTAATCACCGTTTTGGGTCCCTGGAGTGATTTCCACAATTGACGAACCCAAGGGTGCATTTACGTGCCGGTCATCAACACTCGCAGTTTTGGCCGATTCAAGCCTGTTTCATGGGCTATTAATCACCGTTTTGGGTCCCCGGAGTGATTTCCACCATTGAGGAACCCAGGGTGCATTTACGTGCCGGTCATCAACACTCGCAGTTTTGGCAGATTTTGGCCTGTTTCATGGGCTATTAATCACCGTTTTGGGTCCCTGGAGTGATTTCCACAATTGACGAACCCAAGGGTGCATTTACGTTCCGGTCATCCACACTCGCAGTTTTGGTCGATTCTGGCCTGTTTCATGGGCTATTAATCACCGTTTTGGATCCTCGTAGTGATTTCCACCATTGACGAACCCAAGGGTGCATTTACGTGCCTGTCATCAACACTCGCAGTTTTGGCCGATTCTGGCCTGTTTCATGGGCTATTAATCACCGTTTTGGGTCCCTGGAGTGATTTCCACAATTGACGAACCCAAGGGTGCATTTACGTGCCTGTCATCAACACTCGCAGTTTTGGCCGATTCTGGCCTGTTTCATGGGCTATTAATCACCGTTTTGGGTCCCTGGAGTGATTTCCACCATTGACGAACCCAAGGGTGCATTTACGTGCCGGTCATCAACACTCGCAGTTTTGGCCGATTCCGGCCTGTATCATTGGCTATTAATCACCGTTTTGGGTCCCTGGAGTGATTTCCACAATTGACGAACCCAAGGGTGCATTTACGTGCCGGTCATCAACACTCGTAGTTTTGGCCGATTCTGGCCTGTTTCATGGGCTATTAATCACCGTTTTGGGTCCCCGGAGTGATTTCCACCATTGAGGAACCCAGGGTGCATTTACGTGCCGGTCATCAACACTCGCAGTTTTGGACGATTCTGGCCTGTTTCATGGGCTATTAATCACCGTTTTGGGTCCCTGGAGTGATTTCCACAATTGACGAAGCCAAGGGTGCATTTACGTGCCTGTCATCAACACTCGCAGTTTTGGAAGATTTTGGCCTGTTTCATGGGCTATTAATCACCGTTTTGGGTCCCTGGAGTGATATCCACAATTGAGGAACCCAAGGGTGCATTTACGTTCCGGTCATCCACACTCGCATTTTTGGTCGATTCTGGCCTGTTTCATGGGCTATTAATCACCGTTTTGGGTCCCTGGAGTGATTTCCACAATTGAGGAACCCAAGGGTGCATTTACGTTCCGGTCATCCACACTCGCAGTTTTGGTCGATTCTGGCCTGTTTCATGGGCTATTAATCACCGTTTTGGGTCCCTGGAGTGATTTCCACAATTGACGAACCCAAGGGTGCATTTACGTGCCGGTCATCAACACTCGCAGTTTTGGCCGATTCCGGCCTGTATCATTGGCTATTAATCACCGTTTTGGGTCCCTGGAGTGATTTCCACCATTGACGAACCCAAGGGTGCATTTACGTGCCTGTCATCAACACTCGCAGTTTTGGCCGATTCTGGCCTGTTTCATGGGCTATTAATCGCCGTTTTGGGTCCCCGGAGTGATTTCCACCATTGAGGAACCCAGGGTGCATTTACGTGCCGGTCATCAACACTCGCAGTTTTGGCAGTTTTTGGCCTGTTTCATGGGCTATTAATCACCGTTTTGGGTCCCCGGAGTGATTTCCACCATTGAGGAACCCAGGGTGCATTTACGTGCCGGTCATCAACACTCGCAGTTTTGGCAGATTTTGGCCTGTTTCATGGGCTATTAATCACCGTTTTGGGTCCCTGGAGTGATTTCCACAATTGACGAACCCAAGGGTGCATTTACGTGCCGGTCATCAACACTCGCAGTTTTGGCCGATTCTGGCCTGTTTCATGGGCTATTAATCACCGTTTTGGGTCCCTGGAGTGATTTCCACAATTGACGAACCCCAGGGTGCATTTACGTGCCGGTCATCAACACTCGCAGTTTTGGCCGATTCCGGCCTGTATCATTGGCTATTAATCACCGTTTTGGGTCCCTGGAGTGATTTCCACAATTGACGAACCCAAGGGTGCATTTACGTGCCGGTCATCAACACTCGCAGTTTTGGACGATTCTGGCCTGTTTCATGGGCTATTAATCACCGTTTTGGGTCCCTGGAGTGATTTCCACAATTGACGAACCCAAGGGTGCATTTACGTGCCTGTCATCAACACTCGCAGTTTTGGAAGATTTTGGCCTGTTTCATGGGCTATTAATCACCGTTTTGGGTCCCTGGAGTGATTTCCACAATTGAGGAACCCAAGGGTGCATTTACGTTCCGGTCATCCACACTCGCAGTTTTGGTCGATTCTGGCCTGTTTCATGGGCTATTAATCACCGTTTTGGGTCCCTGGAGTGATTTCCACAATTGAGGAACCCAAGGGTGCATTTACGTTCCGGTCATCCACACTCGCAGTTTTGGTCGATTCTGGCCTGTTTCATGGGCTATTAATCACCGTTTTGGGTCCCTGGAGTGATTTCCACAATTGACGAACCCAAGGGTGCATTTACGTGCCGGTCATCAACACTCGCAGTTTTGGCCGATTCAAGCCTGTTTCATGGGCTATTAATCACCGTTTTGGGTCCCCGCAGTGATTTCCACCATTGAGGAACCCAGGGTGCATTTACGTGCCGGTCATCAACACTCGCAGTTTTGGCAGATTTTGGCCTGTTTCATGGGCTATTAATCACCGTTTTGGGTCCCTGGAGTGATTTCCACAATTGACGAACCCAAGGGTGCATTTACGTTCCGGTCATCCACACTCGCAGTTTTGGTCGATTCTGGCCTGTTTCATGGGCTATTAATCACCGTTTTGGATCCTCGTAGTGATTTCCACCATTGACGAACCCAAGGGTGCATTTACGTGCCTGTCATCAACACTCGCAGTTTTGGCCGATTCTGGCCTGTTTCATGGGCTATTAATCACCGTTTTGGGTCCCTGGAGTGATTTCCACAATTGACGAACCCAAGGGTGCATTTACGTGCCTGTCATCAACACTCGCAGTTTTGGCCGATTCTGGCCTGTTTCATGGGCTATTAATCACCGTTTTGGGTCCCTGGAGTGATTTCCACCATTGACGAACCCAAGGGTGCATTTACGTGCCGGTCATCAACACTCGCAGTTTTGGCCGATTCCGGCCTGTATCATTGGCTATTAATCACCGTTTTGGGTCCCTGGAGTGATTTCCACAATTGACGAACCCAAGGGTGCATTTACGTGCCGGTCATCAACACTCGTAGTTTTGGCCGATTCTGGCCTGTTTCATGGGCTATTAATCACCGTTTTGGGTCCCCGGAGTGATTTCCACCATTGAGGAACCCAGGGTGCATTTACGTGCCGGTCATCAACACTCGCAGTTTTGGACGATTCTGGCCTGATTCATGGGCTATTAATCACCGTTTTGGGTCCCTGGAGTGATTTCCACAATTGACGAACCCAAGGGTGCATTTACGTGCCTGTCATCAACACTCGCAGTTTTGGAAGATTTTGGCCTGTTTCATGGGCTATTAATCACCGTTTTGGGTCCCTGGAGTGATATCCACAATTGAGGAACCCAAGGGTGCATTTACGTTCCGGTCATCCACACTCGCATTTTTGGTCGATTCTGGCCTGTTTCATGGGCTATTAATCACCGTTTTGGGTCCCTGGAGTGATTTCCACAATTGAGGAACCCAAGGGTGCATTTACGTTCCGGTCATCCACACTCGCAGTTTTGGTCGATTCTGGCCTGTTTCATGGGCTATTAATCACCGTTTTGGGTCCCTGGAGTGATTTCCACAATTGACGAACCCAAGGGTGCATTTACGTGCCGGTCATCAACACTCGCAGTTTTGGCCGATTCCGGCCTGTATCATTGGCTATTAATCACCGTTTTGGGTCCCTGGAGTGATTTCCACCATTGACGAACCCAAGGGTGCATTTACGTGCCTGTCATCAACACTCGCAGTTTTGGCCGATTCTGGCCTGTTTCATGGGCTATTAATCGCCGTTTTGGGTCCCCGGAGTGATTTCCACCATTGAGGAACCCAGGGTGCATTTACGTGCCGGTCATCAACACTCGCAGTTTTGGCAGTTTTTGGCCTGTTTCATGGGCTATTAATCACCGTTTTGGGTCCCCGGAGTGATTTCCACCATTGAGGAACCCAGGGTGCATTTACGTGCCGGTCATCAACACTCGCAGTTTTGGCAGATTTTGGCCTGTTTCATGGGCTATTAATCACCGTTTTGGGTCCCTGGAGTGATTTCCACAATTGACGAACCCAAGGGTGCATTTACGTGCCGGTCATCAACACTCGCAGTTTTGGCCGATTCTGGCCTGTTTCATGGGCTATTAATCACCGTTTTGGGTCCCTGGAGTGATTTCCACAATTGACGAACCCCAGGGTGCATTTACGTGCCGGTCATCAACACTCGCAGTTTTGGCCGATTCCGGCCTGTATCATTGGCTATTAATCACCGTTTTGGGTCCCTGGAGTGATTTCCACAATTGACGAACCCAAGGGTGCATTTACGTGCCGGTCATCAACACTCGCAGTTTTGGCCGATTCTGGCCTGTTTCATGGGCTATTAATCACCGTTTTGGGTCCCTGGAGTGATTTCCACAATTGACGAACCCAAGGGTGCATTTACGTGCCGGTCATCAACACTCGCAGTTTTGGCCGATTCCGGCCTGTATCATTGGCTATTAATCACCGTTTTGGGTCCCTGGAGTGATTTCCACAATTGACGAACCCAAGGGTGCATTTACGTGCCGGTCATCAACACTCGCAGTTTTGGCCGATTCTGGCCTGTTTCATGGGCTATTAATCACCGTTTTGGGTCCCTGGAGTGATTTCCACAATTGACGAACCCAAGGGTGCATTTACGTGCCGGTCATCAACACTCGCAGTTTTGGCCGATTCCGGCCTGTATCATTGGCTATTAATCACCGTTTTGGGTCCCTGGAGTGATTTCCACAATTGACGAACCCAAGGGTGCATTTACGTGCCGGTCATCAACACTCGCAGTTTTGGCCGATTCTGGCCTGTTTCATGGGCTATTAATCACCGTTTTGGGTCCCTGGAGTGATTTCCACAATTGACGAACCCAAGGGTGCATTTACGTGCCGGTCATCAACACTCGCAGTTTTGGCCGATTCCGGCCTGTATCATTGGCTATTAATCACCGTTTTGGATCCTCGGAGTGATTTCCACCATTGACGAACCCAAGCGTGCATTTACGTGCCTGTCATCAACACTCGCAGTTTTGGCAGATTTTGGGCTGTTTCATGGGCTATTAATCACCGTTTTGGGTCCCTGGAGTGATTTCCACAATTGACGAACCCCAGGGTGCAATTACGTGTCGGTCATCAACACTCGCAGTTTTGGCCGATTCTAGCCTGTTTCATGGGCTATTAATCACCGTTTTGGATCCTCGTAGTGATTTCCACCATTGACGAACCCAAGGGTGCATTTCCGTGCCTGTCATCAACACTCGCAGTTTTGGCCGATTCTGGCCTGTTTCATGGGCTATTAATCACCGTTTTGGGTCCCTGGAGTGATTTCCACAATTGACGAACCCAAGGGTGCATTTACGTGCCGGTCATCAACACTCGCAGTTTTGGCCGATTCCGGCCTGTATCATTGGCTATTAATCACCGTTTTGGGTCCCTGGAGTGATTTCCACAATTGACGAACCCAAGGGTGCATTTACGTGCCGGTCATCAACACTCGCAGTTTTGGCCGATTCCAGCCTGTATCATTGGCTATTAATCACCGTTTTGGGTCCCTGGAGTGATTTCCACAATTGACGAACCCAAGGGTGCATTTACGTGCCTGTCATCAACACTCGCAGTTTTGGCCGATTCTGGCCTGTTTCATGGGCTATTAATCACCGTTTTGGGTCCCTGGAGTGATTTCCACCATTGACGAACCCAAGGGTGCATTTACGTGCCGGTCATCAACACTCGCAGTTTTGGCCGATTCCGGCCTGTATCATTGGCTATTAATCACCGTTTTGGGTCCCTGGAGTGATTTCCACAATTGACGAACCCAAGGGTGCATTTACGTTCCGGTCATCCACACTCGCAGTTTTGGTCGATTCTGGCCTGTTTCATGGGCTATTAATCACCGTTTTGGATCCTCGTAGTGATTTCCACCATTGACGAACCCAAGGGTGCATTTACGTGCCTGTCATCAACACTCGCAGTTTTGGCCGATTCTGGCCTGTTTCATGGGCTATTAATCACCGTTTTGGGTCCCTGGAGTGATTTCCACAATTGACGAACCCAAGGGTGCATTTACGTGCCTGTCATCAACACTCGCAGTTTTGGCCGATTCTGGCCTGTTTCATGGGCTATTAATCACCGTTTTGGGTCCCTGGAGTGATTTCCACCATTGACGAACCCAAGGGTGCATTTACGTGCCGGTCATCAACACTCGCAGTTTTGGCCGATTCCGGCCTGTATCATTGGCTATTAATCACCGTTTTGGGTCCCTGGAGTGATTTCCACAATTGACGAACCCAAGGGTGCATTTACGTGCCGGTCATCAACACTCGTAGTTTTGGCCGATTCTGGCCTGTTTCATGGGCTATTAATCACCGTTTTGGGTCCCCGGAGTGATTTCCACCATTGAGGAACCCAGGGTGCATTTACGTGCCGGTCATCAACACTCGCAGTTTTGGACGATTCTGGCCTGTTTCATGGGCTATTAATCACCGTTTTGGGTCCCTGGAGTGATTTCCACAATTGACGAACCCAAGGGTGCATTTACGTGCCTGTCATCAACACTCGCAGTTTTGGAAGATTTTGGCCTGTTTCATGGGCTATTAATCACCGTTTTGGGTCCCTGGAGTGATATCCACAATTGAGGAACCCAAGGGTGCATTTACGTTCCGGTCATCCACACTCGCATTTTTGGTCGATTCTGGCCTGTTTCATGGGCTATTAATCACCGTTTTGGGTCCCTGGAGTGATTTCCACAATTGAGGAACCCAAGGGTGCATTTACGTTCCGGTCATCCACACTCGCAGTTTTGGTCGATTCTGGCCTGTTTCATGGGCTATTAATCACCGTTTTGGGTCCCTGGAGTGATTTCCACAATTGACGAACCCAAGGGTGCATTTACGTGCCGGTCATCAACACTCGCAGTTTTGGCCGATTCCGGCCTGTATCATTGGCTATTAATCACCGTTTTGGGTCCCTGGAGTGATTTCCACCATTGACGAACCCAAGGGTGCATTTACGTGCCTGTCATCAACACTCGCAGTTTTGGCCGATTCTGGCCTGTTTCATGGGCTATTAATCGCCGTTTTGGGTCCCCGGAGTGATTTCCACCATTGAGGAACCCAGGGTGCATTTACGTGCCGGTCATCAACACTCGCAGTTTTGGCAGTTTTTGGCCTGTTTCATGGGCTATTAATCACCGTTTTGGGTCCCCGGAGTGATTTCCACCATTGAGGAACCCAGGGTGCATTTACGTGCCGGTCATCAACACTCGCAGTTTTGGCAGATTTTGGCCTGTTTCATGGGCTATTAATCACCGTTTTGGGTCCCTGGAGTGATTTCCACAATTGACGAACCCAAGGGTGCATTTACGTGCCGGTCATCAACACTCGCAGTTTTGGCCGATTCTGGCCTGTTTCATGGGCTATTAATCACCATTTTGGGTCCCTGGAGTGATTTCCACAATTGACGAACCCCAGGGTGCATTTACGTGCCGGTCATCAACACTCGCAGTTTTGGCCGATTCCGGCCTGTATCATTGGCTATTAATCACCGTTTTGGGTCCCTGGAGTGATTTCCACAATTGACGAACCCAAGGGTGCATTTACGTGCCGGTCATCAACACTCGCAGTTTTGGCCGATTCTGGCCTGTTTCATGGGCTATTAATCACCGTTTTGGGTCCCTGGAGTGATTTCCACAATTGACGAACCCAAGGGTGCATTTACGTGCCGGTCATCAACACTCGCAGTTTTGGCCGATTCCGGCCTGTATCATTGGCTATTAATCACCGTTTTGGGTCCCTGGAGTGATTTCCACAATTGACGAACCCAAGGGTGCATTTACGTGCCGGTCATCAACACTCGCAGTTTTGGCCGATTCTGGCCTGTTTCATGGGCTATTAATCACCGTTTTGGGTCCCTGGAGTGATTTCCACAATTGACGAACCCAAGGGTGCATTTACGTGCCGGTCATCAACACTCGCAGTTTTGGCCGATTCCGGCCTGTATCATTGGCTATTAATCACCGTTTTGGGTCCCTGGAGTGATTTCCACAATTGACGAACCCAAGGGTGCATTTACGTGCCGGTCATCAACACTCGCAGTTTTGGCCGATTCTGGCCTGTTTCATGGGCTATTAATCACCGTTTTGGGTCCCTGGAGTGATTTCCACAATTGACGAACCCAAGGGTGCATTTACGTGCCGGTCATCAACACTCGCAGTTTTGGCCGATTCCGGCCTGTATCATTGGCTATTAATCACCGTTTTGGATCCTCGGAGTGATTTCCACCATTGACGAACCCAAGCGTGCATTTACGTGCCTGTCATCAACACTCGCAGTTTTGGCAGATTTTGGCCTGTTTCATGGGCTATTAATCACCGTTTTGGGTCCCTGGAGTGATTTCCACAATTGACGAACCCCAGGGTGCAATTACGTGTCGGTCATCAACACTCGCAGTTTTGGCCGATTCTAGCCTGTTTCATGGGCTATTAATCACCGTTTTGGATCCTCGTAGTGATTTCCACCATTGACGAACCCAAGGGTGCATTTCCGTGCCTGTCATCAACACTCGCAGTTTTGGCCGATTCTGGCCTGTTTCATGGGCTATTAATCACCGTTTTGGGTCCCTGGAGTGATTTCCACAATTGACGAACCCAAGGGTGCATTTACGTGCCGGTCATCAACACTCGCAGTTTTGGCCGATTCCGGCCTGTATCATTGGCTATTAATCACCGTTTTGGGTCCCTGGAGTGATTTCCACAATTGACGAACCCAAGGGTGCATTTACGTGCCGGTCATCAACACTCGCAGTTTTGGCCGATTCCAGCCTGTATCATTGGCTATTAATCACCGTTTTGGGTCCCTGGAGTGATTTCCACAATTGACGAACCCAAGGGTGCATTTACGTGCCGGTCATCAACACTCGCAGTTTTGGCCGATTCTGGCCTGTTTCATGGGCTATTAATCACCGTTTTGGGTCCCTGGAGTGATTTCCACAATTGACGAACCCAAGGGTGCATTTACGTGCCGGTCATCAACACTCGCAGTTTTGGCCGATTCCGGCCTGTATCATTGGCTATTAATCACCGTTTTGGATCCTCGGAGTGATTTCCACCATTGACGAACCCAAGCGTGCATTTACGTGCCTGTCATCAACACTCGCAGTTTTGGCAGATTTTGGGCTGTTTCATGGGCTATTAATCACCGTTTTGGGTCCCTGGAGTGATTTCCACAATTGACGAACCCCAGGGTGCAATTACGTGTCGGTCATCAACACTCGCAGTTTTGGCCGATTCTAGCCTGTTTCATGGGCTATTAATCACCGTTTTGGATCCTCGTAGTGATTTCCACCATTGACGAACCCAAGGGTGCATTTCCGTGCCTGTCATCAACACTCGCAGTTTTGGCCGATTCTGGCCTGTTTCATGGGCTATTAATCACCGTTTTGGGTCCCTGGAGTGATTTCCACAATTGACGAACCCAAGGGTGCATTTACGTGCCGGTCATCAACACTCGCAGTTTTGGCCGATTCCGGCCTGTATCATTGGCTATTAATCACCGTTTTGGGTCCCTGGAGTGATTTCCACAATTGACGAACCCAAGGGTGCATTTACGTGCCGGTCATCAACACTCGCAGTTTTGGCCGATTCCAGCCTGTATCATTGGCTATTAATCACCGTTTTGGGTCCCTGGAGTGATTTCCACAATTGACGAACCCAAGGGTGCATTTACGTGCCTGTCATCAACACTCGCAGTTTTGGCCGATTCTGGCCTGTTTCATGGGCTATTAATCACCGTTTTGGGTCCCTGGAGTGATTTCCACCATTGACGAACCCAAGGGTGCATTTACGTGCCGGTCATCAACACTCGCAGTTTTGGCCGATTCCGGCCTGTATCATTGGCTATTAATCACCGTTTTGGGTCCCTGGAGTGATTTCCACAATTGACGAACCCAAGGGTGCATTTACGTTCCGGTCATCCACACTCGCAGTTTTGGTCGATTCTGGCCTGTTTCATGGGCTATTAATCACCGTTTTGGATCCTCGTAGTGATTTCCACCATTGACGAACCCAAGGGTGCATTTACGTGCCTGTCATCAACACTCGCAGTTTTGGCCGATTCTGGCCTGTTTCATGGGCTATTAATCACCGTTTTGGGTCCCTGGAGTGATTTCCACAATTGACGAACCCAAGGGTGCATTTACGTGCCTGTCATCAACACTCGCAGTTTTGGCCGATTCTGGCCTGTTTCATGGGCTATTAATCACCGTTTTGGGTCCCTGGAGTGATTTCCACCATTGACGAACCCAAGGGTGCATTTACGTGCCGGTCATCAACACTCGCAGTTTTGGCCGATTCCGGCCTGTATCATTGGCTATTAATCACCGTTTTGGGTCCCTGGAGTGATTTCCACAATTGACGAACCCAAGGGTGCATTTACGTGCCGGTCATCAACACTCGTAGTTTTGGCCGATTCTGGCCTGTTTCATGGGCTATTAATCACCGTTTTGGGTCCCCGGAGTGATTTCCACCATTGAGGAACCCAGGGTGCATTTACGTGCCGGTCATCAACACTCGCAGTTTTGGACGATTCTGGCCTGTTTCATGGGCTATTAATCACCGTTTTGGGTCCCTGGAGTGATTTCCACAATTGACGAACCCAAGGGTGCATTTACGTGCCTGTCATCAACACTCGCAGTTTTGGAAGATTTTGGCCTGTTTCATGGGCTATTAATCACCGTTTTGGGTCCCTGGAGTGATATCCACAATTGAGGAACCCAAGGGTGCATTTACGTTCCGGTCATCCACACTCGCATTTTTGGTCGATTCTGGCCTGTTTCATGGGCTATTAATCACCGTTTTGGGTCCCTGGAGTGATTTCCACAATTGAGGAACCCAAGGGTGCATTTACGTTCCGGTCATCCACACTCGCAGTTTTGGTCGATTCTGGCCTGTTTCATGGGCTATTAATCACCGTTTTGGGTCCCTGGAGTGATTTCCACAATTGACGAACCCAAGGGTGCATTTACGTGCCGGTCATCAACACTCGCAGTTTTGGCCGATTCCGGCCTGTATCATTGGCTATTAATCACCGTTTTGGGTCCCTGGAGTGATTTCCACCATTGACGAACCCAAGGGTGCATTTACGTGCCTGTCATCAACACTCGCAGTTTTGGCCGATTCTGGCCTGTTTCATGGGCTATTAATCGCCGTTTTGGGTCCCCGGAGTGATTTCCACCATTGAGGAACCCAGGGTGCATTTACGTGCCGGTCATCAACACTCGCAGTTTTGGCAGTTTTTGGCCTGTTTCATGGGCTATTAATCACCGTTTTGGGTCCCCGGAGTGATTTCCACCATTGAGGAACCCAGGGTGCATTTACGTGCCGGTCATCAACACTCGCAGTTTTGGCAGATTTTGGCCTGTTTCATGGGCTATTAATCACCGTTTTGGGTCCCTGGAGTGATTTCCACAATTGACGAACCCAAGGGTGCATTTACGTGCCGGTCATCAACACTCGCAGTTTTGGCCGATTCTGGCCTGTTTCATGGGCTATTAATCACCATTTTGGGTCCCTGGAGTGATTTCCACAATTGACGAACCCCAGGGTGCATTTACGTGCCGGTCATCAACACTCGCAGTTTTGGCCGATTCCGGCCTGTATCATTGGCTATTAATCACCGTTTTGGGTCCCTGGAGTGATTTCCACAATTGACGAACCCAAGGGTGCATTTACGTGCCGGTCATCAACACTCGCAGTTTTGGCCGATTCTGGCCTGTTTCATGGGCTATTAATCACCGTTTTGGGTCCCTGGAGTGATTTCCACAATTGACGAACCCAAGGGTGCATTTACGTGCCGGTCATCAACACTCGCAGTTTTGGCCGATTCCGGCCTGTATCATTGGCTATTAATCACCGTTTTGGGTCCCTGGAGTGATTTCCACAATTGACGAACCCAAGGGTGCATTTACGTGCCGGTCATCAACACTCGCAGTTTTGGCCGATTCTGGCCTGTTTCATGGGCTATTAATCACCGTTTTGGGTCCCTGGAGTGATTTCCACAATTGACGAACCCAAGGGTGCATTTACGTGCCGGTCATCAACACTCGCAGTTTTGGCCGATTCCGGCCTGTATCATTGGCTATTAATCACCGTTTTGGGTCCCTGGAGTGATTTCCACAATTGACGAACCCAAGGGTGCATTTACGTGCCGGTCATCAACACTCGCAGTTTTGGCCGATTCTGGCCTGTTTCATGGGCTATTAATCACCGTTTTGGGTCCCTGGAGTGATTTCCACAATTGACGAACCCAAGGGTGCATTTACGTGCCGGTCATCAACACTCGCAGTTTTGGCCGATTCCGGCCTGTATCATTGGCTATTAATCACCGTTTTGGATCCTCGGAGTGATTTCCACCATTGACGAACCCAAGCGTGCATTTACGTGCCTGTCATCAACACTCGCAGTTTTGGCAGATTTTGGCCTGTTTCATGGGCTATTAATCACCGTTTTGGGTCCCTGGAGTGATTTCCACAATTGACGAACCCCAGGGTGCAATTACGTGTCGGTCATCAACACTCGCAGTTTTGGCCGATTCTAGCCTGTTTCATGGGCTATTAATCACCGTTTTGGATCCTCGTAGTGATTTCCACCATTGACGAACCCAAGGGTGCATTTCCGTGCCTGTCATCAACACTCGCAGTTTTGGCCGATTCTGGCCTGTTTCATGGGCTATTAATCACCGTTTTGGGTCCCTGGAGTGATTTCCACAATTGACGAACCCAAGGGTGCATTTACGTGCCGGTCATCAACACTCGCAGTTTTGGCCGATTCCGGCCTGTATCATTGGCTATTAATCACCGTTTTGGGTCCCTGGAGTGATTTCCACAATTGACGAACCCAAGGGTGCATTTACGTGCCGGTCATCAACACTCGCAGTTTTGGCCGATTCCAGCCTGTATCATTGGCTATTAATCACCGTTTTGGGTCCCTGGAGTGATTTCCACAATTGACGAACCCAAGGGTGCATTTACGTGCCTGTCATCAACACTCGCAGTTTTGGCCGATTCTGGCCTGTTTCATGGGCTATTAATCACCGTTTTGGGTCCCTGGAGTGATTTCCACCATTGACGAACCCAAGGGTGCATTTACGTGCCGGTCATCAACACTCGCAGTTTTGGCCGATTCCGGCCTGTATCATTGGCTATTAATCACCGTTTTGGGTCCCTGGAGTGATTTCCACAATTGACGAACCCAAGGGTGCATTTACGTGCCGGTCATCCACACTCGCAGTTTTGGTCGATTCTGGCCTGTTTCATGGGCTATTAATCACCGTTTTGGATCCTCGTAGTGATTTCCACCATTGACGAACCCAAGGGTGCATTTACGTGCCTGTCATCAACACTCGCAGTTTTGGACGATTCTGGCCTGTTTCATGGGCTATTAATCACCGTTTTGGGTCCCTGGAGTGATTTCCACAATTGACGAACCCAAGGGTGCATTTACGTGCCTGTCATCAACACTCGCAGTTTTGGCCGATTCTGGCCTGTTTCATGGGCTATTAATCACCGTTTTGGGTCCCTGGAGTGATTTCCACCATTGACGAACCCAAGGGTGCATTTACGTGCCGGTCATCAACACTCGCAGTTTTGGCCGATTCCGGCCTGTATCATTGGCTATTAATCACCGTTTTGGGTCCCTGGAGTGATTTCCACAATTGACGAACCCAAGGGTGCATTTACGTGCCGGTCATCAACACTCGTAGTTTTGGCCGATTCTGGCCTGTTTCATGGGCTATCAATCACCGTTTTGGGTCCCCGGAGTGATTTCCACCATTGAGGAACCCAGGGTGCATTTACGTGCCGGTCATCAACACTCGCAGTTTTGGACGATTCTGGCCTGTTTCATGGGCTATTAATCACCGTTTTGGGTCCCTGGAGTGATTTCCACAATTGACGAACCCAAGGGTGCATTTACGTGCCTGTCATCAACACTCGCAGTTTTGGAAGATTTTGGCCTGTTTCATGGGCTATTAATCACCGTTTTGGGTCCCTGGAGTGATATCCACAATTGAGGAACCCAAGGGTGCATTTACGTTCCGGTCATCCACACTCGCATTTTTGGTCGATTCTGGCCTGTTTCATGGGCTATTAATCACCGTTTTGGGTCCCTGGAGTGATTTCCACAATTGAGGAACCCAAGGGTGCATTTACGTTCCGGTCATCCACACTCGCAGTTTTGGTCGATTCTGGCCTGTTTCATGGGCTATTAATCACCGTTTTGGGTCCCTGGAGTGATTTCCACAATTGACGAACCCAAGGGTGCATTTACGTGCCGGTCATCAACACTCGCAGTTTTGGCCGATTCCGGCCTGTATCATTGGCTATTAATCACCGTTTTGGGTCCCTGGAGTGATTTCCACCATTGACGAACCCAAGGGTGCATTTACGTGCCTGTCATCAACACTCGCAGTTTTGGCCGATTCTGGCCTGTTTCATGGGCTATTAATCGCCGTTTTGGGTCCCCGGAGTGATTTCCACCATTGAGGAACCCAGGGTGCATTTACGTGCCGGTCATCAACACTCGCAGTTTTGGCAGTTTTTGGCCTGTTTCATGGGCTATTAATCACCGTTTTGGGTCCCCGGAGTGATTTCCACCATTGAGGAACCCAGGGTGCATTTACGTGCCGGTCATCAACACTCGCAGTTTTGGCAGATTTTGGCCTGTATCATTGGCTATTAATCACCGTTTTGGGTCCCTGGAGTGATTTCCACAATTGACGAACCCAAGGGTGCATTTACGTGCCGGTCATCAACACTCGCAGTTTTGGCCGATTCTGGCCTGTTTCATGGGCTATTAATCACCGTTTTGGGTCCCTGGAGTGATTTCCACAATTGACGAACCCAAGGGTGCATTTACGTGCCGGTCATCAACACTCGCAGTTTTGGCCGATTCCGGCCTGTATCATTGGCTATTAATCACCGTTTTGGGTCCCTGGAGTGATTTCCACAATTGACGAACCCAAGGGTGCATTTACGTGCCGGTCATCAACACTCGCAGTTTTGGCCGATTCTGGCCTGTTTCATGGGCTATTAATCACCGTTTTGGGTCCCTGGAGTGATTTCCACAATTGACGAACCCAAGGGTGCATTTACGTGCCGGTCATCAACACTCGCAGTTTTGGCCGATTCCGGCCTGTATCATTGGCTATTAATCACCGTTTTGGGTCCCTGGAGTGATTTCCACAATTGACGAACCCAAGGGTGCATTTACGTGCCGGTCATCAACACTCGCAGTTTTGGCCGATTCTGGCCTGTTTCATGGGCTATTAATCACCGTTTTGGGTCCCTGGAGTGATTTCCACAATTGACGAACCCAAGGGTGCATTTACGTGCCGGTCATCAACACTCGCAGTTTTGGCCGATTCCGGCCTGTATCATTGGCTATTAATCACCGTTTTGGGTCCCTGGAGTGATTTCCACAATTGACGAACCCAAGGGTGCATTTACGTGCCGGTCATCAACACTCGCAGTTTTGGCCGATTCTGGCCTGTTTCATGGGCTATTAATCACCGTTTTGGGTCCCTGGAGTGATTTCCACAATTGACGAACCCAAGGGTGCATTTACGTGCCGGTCATCAACACTCGCAGTTTTGGCCGATTCCGGCCTGTATCATTGGCTATTAATCACCGTTTTGGATCCTCGGAGTGATTTCCACCATTGACGAACCCAAGCGTGCATTTACGTGCCTGTCATCAACACTCGCAGTTTTGGCAGATTTTGGCCTGTTTCATGGGCTATTAATCACCGTTTTGGGTCCCTGGAGTGATTTCCACAATTGACGAACCCCAGGGTGCAATTACGTGTCGGTCATCAACACTCGCAGTTTTGGCCGATTCTAGCCTGTTTCATGGGCTATTAATCACCGTTTTGGATCCTCGTAGTGATTTCCACCATTGACGAACCCAAGGGTGCATTTCCGTGCCTGTCATCAACACTCGCAGTTTTGGCCGATTCTGGCCTGTTTCATGGGCTATTAATCACCGTTTTGGGTCCCTGGAGTGATTTCCACAATTGACGAACCCAAGGGTGCATTTACGTGCCGGTCATCAACACTCGCAGTTTTGGCCGATTCCGGCCTGTATCATTGGCTATTAATCACCGTTTTGGGTCCCTGGAGTGATTTCCACAATTGACGAACCCAAGGGTGCATTTACGTGCCGGTCATCAACACTCGCAGTTTTGGCCGATTCCAGCCTGTATCATTGGCTATTAATCACCGTTTTGGGTCCCTGGAGTGATTTCCACAATTGACGAACCCAAGGGTGCATTTACGTGCCTGTCATCAACACTCGCAGTTTTGGCCGATTCTGGCCTGTTTCATGGGCTATTAATCACCGTTTTGGGTCCCTGGAGTGATTTCCACCATTGACGAACCCAAGGGTGCATTTACGTGCCGGTCATCAACACTCGCAGTTTTGGCCGATTCCGGCCTGTATCATTGGCTATTAATCACCGTTTTGGGTCCCTGGAGTGATTTCCACAATTGACGAACCCAAGGGTGCATTTACGTGCCGGTCATCAACACTCGTAGTTTTGGCCGATTCTGGCCTGTTTCATGGGCTATTAATCACCGTTTTGGGTCCCCGGAGTGATTTCCACCATTGAGGAACCCAGGGTGCATTTACGTGCCGGTCATCAACACTCGCAGTTTTGGACGATTCTGGCCTGTTTCATGGGCTATTAATCACCGTTTTGGGTCCCTGGAGTGATTTCCACAATTGACGAACCCAAGGGTGCATTTACGTGCCTGTCATCAACACTCGCAGTTTTGGAAGATTTTGGCCTGTTTCATGGGCTATTAATCACCGTTTTGGGTCCCTGGAGTGATATCCACAATTGAGGAACCCAAGGGTGCATTTACGTTCCGGTCATCCACACTCGCATTTTTGGTCGATTCTGGCCTGTTTCATGGGCTATTAATCACCGTTTTGGGTCCCTGGAGTGATTTCCACAATTGAGGAACCCAAGGGTGCATTTACGTTCCGGTCATCCACACTCGCAGTTTTGGTCGATTCTGGCCTGTTTCATGGGCTATTAATCACCGTTTTGGGTCCCTGGAGTGATTTCCACAATTGACGAACCCAAGGGTGCATTTACGTGCCGGTCATCAACACTCGCAGTTTTGGCCGATTCCGGCCTGTATCATTGGCTATTAATCACCGTTTTGGGTCCCTGGAGTGATTTCCACCATTGACGAACCCAAGGGTGCATTTACGTGCCTGTCATCAACACTCGCAGTTTTGGCCGATTCTGGCCTGTTTCATGGGCTATTAATCGCCGTTTTGGGTCCCCGGAGTGATTTCCACCATTGAGGAACCCAGGGTGCATTTACGTGCCGGTCATCAACACTCGCAGTTTTGGCAGTTTTTGGCCTGTTTCATGGGCTATTAATCACCGTTTTGGGTCCCCGGAGTGATTTCCACCATTGAGGAACCCAGGGTGCATTTACGTGCCGGTCATCAACACTCGCAGTTTTGGCAGATTTTGGCCTGTTTCATGGGCTATTAATCACCGTTTTGGGTCCCTGGAGTGATTTCCACAATTGACGAACCCAAGGGTGCATTTACGTGCCGGTCATCAACACTCGCAGTTTTGGCCGATTCTGGCCTGTTTCATGGGCTATTAATCACCGTTTTGGGTCCCTGGAGTGATTTCCACAATTGACGAACCCCAGGGTGCAATTACGTGTCGGTCATCAACACTCGCAGTTTTGGCCGATTCTAGCCTGTTTCATGGGCTATTAATCACCGTTTTGGATCCTCGTAGTGATTTCCACCATTGACGAACCCAAGGGTGCATTTCCGTGCCTGTCATCAACACTCGCAGTTTTGGCCGATTCTGGCCTGTTTCATGGGCTATTAATCACCGTTTTGGGTCCCTGGAGTGATTTCCACAATTGACGAACCCAAGGGTGCATTTACGTGCCGGTCATCAACACTCGCAGTTTTGGCCGATTCCGGCCTGTATCATTGGCTATTAATCACCGTTTTGGGTCCCTGGAGTGATTTCCACAATTGACGAACCCAAGGGTGCATTTACGTGCCGGTCATCAACACTCGCAGTTTTGGCCGATTCTGGCCTGTTTCATGGGCTATTAATCACCGTTTTGGGTCCCTGGAGTGATTTCCACAATTGACGAACCCAAGGGTGCATTTACGTGCCGGTCATCAACACTCGCAGTTTTGGCCGATTCCGGCCTGTATCATTGGCTATTAATCACCGTTTTGGGTCCCTGGAGTGATTTCCACAATTGACGAACCCAAGGGTGCATTTACGTGCCGGTCATCAACACTCGCAGTTTTGGCCGATTCTGGCCTGTTTCATGGGCTATTAATCACCGTTTTGGGTCCCTGGAGTGATTTCCACAATTGACGAACCCAAGGGTGCATTTACGTGCCGGTCATCAACACTCGCAGTTTTGGCCGATTCCGGCCTGTATCATTGGCTATTAATCACCGTTTTGGGTCCCTGGAGTGATTTCCACAATTGACGAACCCAAGGGTGCATTTACGTGCCGGTCATCAACACTCGCAGTTTTGGCCGATTCTGGCCTGTTTCATGGGCTATTAATCACCGTTTTGGGTCCCTGGAGTGATTTCCACAATTGACGAACCCAAGGGTGCATTTACGTGCCGGTCATCAACACTCGCAGTTTTGGCCGATTCCGGCCTGTATCATTGGCTATTAATCACCGTTTTGGGTCCCTGGAGTGATTTCCACAATTGACGAACCCAAGGGTGCATTTACGTGCCGGTCATCAACACTCGCAGTTTTGGCCGATTCTGGCCTGTTTCATGGGCTATTAATCACCGTTTTGGGTCCCTGGAGTGATTTCCACAATTGACGAACCCAAGGGTGCATTTACGTGCCGGTCATCAACACTCGCAGTTTTGGCCGATTCCGGCCTGTATCATTGGCTATTAATCACCGTTTTGGATCCTCGGAGTGATTTCCACCATTGACGAACCCAAGCGTGCATTTACGTGCCTGTCATCAACACTCGCAGTTTTGGCAGATTTTGGCCTGTTTCATGGGCTATTAATCACCGTTTTGGGTCCCTGGAGTGATTTCCACAATTGACGAACCCCAGGGTGCAATTACGTGTCGGTCATCAACACTCGCAGTTTTGGCCGATTCTAGCCTGTTTCATGGGCTATTAATCACCGTTTTGGATCCTCGTAGTGATTTCCACCATTGACGAACCCAAGGGTGCATTTCCGTGCCTGTCATCAACACTCGCAGTTTTGGCCGATTCTGGCCTGTTTCATGGGCTATTAATCACCGTTTTGGGTCCCTGGAGTGATTTCCACAATTGACGAACCCAAGGGTGCATTTACGTGCCGGTCATCAACACTCGCAGTTTTGGCCGATTCCGGCCTGTATCATTGGCTATTAATCACCGTTTTGGGTCCCTGGAGTGATTTCCACAATTGACGAACCCAAGGGTGCATTTACGTGCCGGTCATCAACACTCGCAGTTTTGGCCGATTCCAGCCTGTATCATTGGCTATTAATCACCGTTTTGGGTCCCTGGAGTGATTTCCACAATTGACGAACCCAAGGGTGCATTTACGTGCCTGTCATCAACACTCGCAGTTTTGGCCGATTCTGGCCTGTTTCATGGGCTATTAATCACCGTTTTGGGTCCCTGGAGTGATTTCCACCATTGACGAACCCAAGGGTGCATTTACGTGCCGGTCATCAACACTCGCAGTTTTGGCCGATTCCGGCCTGTATCATTGGCTATTAATCACCGTTTTGGGTCCCTGGAGTGATTTCCACAATTGACGAACCCAAGGGTGCATTTACGTGCCGGTCATCAACACTCGTAGTTTTGGCCGATTCTGGCCTGTTTCATGGGCTATTAATCACCGTTTTGGGTCCCCGGAGTGATTTCCACCATTGAGGAACCCAGGGTGCATTTACGTGCCGGTCATCAACACTCGCAGTTTTGGACGATTCTGGCCTGTTTCATGGGCTATTAATCACCGTTTTGGGTCCCTGGAGTGATTTCCACAATTGACGAACCCAAGGGTGCATTTACGTGCCTGTGATCAACACTCGCAGTTTTGGAAGATTTTGGCCTGTTTCATGGGCTATTAATCACCGTTTTGGGTCCCTGGAGTGATATCCACAATTGAGGAACCCAAGGGTGCATTTACGTTCCGGTCATCCACACTCGCATTTTTGGTCGATTCTGGCCTGTTTCATGGGCTATTAATCACCGTTTTGGGTCCCTGGAGTGATTTCCACAATTGAGGAACCCAAGGGTGCATTTACGTTCCGGTCATCCACACTCGCAGTTTTGGTCGATTCTGGCCTGTTTCATGGGCTATTAATCACCGTTTTGGGTCCCTGGAGTGATTTCCACAATTGACGAACCCAAGGGTGCATTTACGTGCCGGTCATCAACACTCGCAGTTTTGGCCGATTCCGGCCTGTATCATTGGCTATTAATCACCGTTTTGGGTCCCTGGAGTGATTTCCACCATTGACGAACCCAAGGGTGCATTTACGTGCCTGTCATCAACACTCGCAGTTTTGGCCGATTCTGGCCTGTTTCATGGGCTATTAATCGCCGTTTTGGGTCCCCGGAGTGATTTCCACCATTGAGGAACCCAGGGTGCATTTACGTGCCGGTCATCAACACTCGCAGTTTTGGCAGTTTTTGGCCTGTTTCATGGGCTATTAATCACCGTTTTGGGTCCCCGGAGTGATTTCCACCATTGAGGAACCCAGGGTGCATTTACGTGCCGGTCATCAACACTCGCAGTTTTGGCAGATTTTGGCCTGTTTCATGGGCTATTAATCACCGTTTTGGGTCCCTGGAGTGATTTCCACAATTGACGAACCCAAGGGTGCATTTACGTGCCGGTCATCAACACTCGCAGTTTTGGCCGATTCTGGCCTGTTTCATGGGCTATTAATCACCGTTTTGGGTCCCTGGAGTGATTTCCACAATTGACGAACCCCAGGGTGCAATTACGTGTCGGTCATCAACACTCGCAGTTTTGGCCGATTCTAGCCTGTTTCATGGGCTATTAATCACCGTTTTGGATCCTCGTAGTGATTTCCACCATTGACGAACCCAAGGGTGCATTTCCGTGCCTGTCATCAACACTCGCAGTTTTGGCCGATTCTGGCCTGTTTCATGGGCTATTAATCACCGTTTTGGGTCCCTGGAGTGATTTCCACAATTGACGAACCCAAGGGTGCATTTACGTGCCGGTCATCAACACTCGCAGTTTTGGCCGATTCCGGCCTGTATCATTGGCTATTAATCACCGTTTTGGGTCCCTGGAGTGATTTCCACAATTGACGAACCCAAGGGTGCATTTACGTGCCGGTCATCAACACTCGCAGTTTTGGCCGATTCCAGCCTGTATCATTGGCTATTAATCACCGTTTTGGGTCCCTGGAGTGATTTCCACAATTGACGAACCCAAGGGTGCATTTACGTGCCTGTCATCAACACTCGCAGTTTTGGCCGATTCTGGCCTGTTTCATGGGCTATTAATCACCGTTTTGGGTCCCTGGAGTGATTTCCACCATTGACGAACCCAAGGGTGCATTTACGTGCCGGTCATCAACACTCGCAGTTTTGGCCGATTCCAGCCTGTATCATTGGCTATTAATCACCGTTTTGGGTCCCTGGAGTGATTTCCACAATTGACGAACCCAAGGGTGCATTTACGTGCCTGTCATCAACACTCGCAGTTTTGGCCGATTCTGGCCTGTTTCATGGGCTATTAATCACCGTTTTGGGTCCCTGGAGTGATTTCCACAATTGACGAACCCCAGGGTGCATTTACGTGCCGGTCATCAACACTCGCAGTTTTGGCCGATTCCGGCCTGTATCATTGGCTATTAATCACCGTTTTGGGTCCCTGGAGTGATTTCCACAATTGACGAACCCAAGGGTGCATTTACGTGCCGGTCATCAACACTCGCAGTTTTGGCCGATTCTGGCCTGTTTCATGGGCTATTAATCACCGTTTTGGGTCCCTGGAGTGATTTCCACAATTGACGAACCCAAGGGTGCATTTACGTGCCGGTCATCAACACTCGCAGTTTTGGCCGATTCCGGCCTGTATCATTGGCTATTAATCACCGTTTTGGGTCCCTGGAGTGATTTCCACAATTGACGAACCCAAGGGTGCATTTACGTGCCGGTCATCAACACTCGCAGTTTTGGCCGATTCCGGCCTGTATCATTGGCTATTAATCACCGTTTTGGATCCTCGGAGTGATTTCCACCATTGACGAACCCAAGCGTGCATTTACGTGCCTGTCATCAACACTCGCAGTTTTGGCAGATTTTGGCCTGTTTCATGGGCTATTAATCACCGTTTTGGGTCCCTGGAGTGATTTCCACAATTGACGAACCCCAGGGTGCAATTACGTGTCGGTCATCAACACTCGCAGTTTTGGCCGATTCTAGCCTGTTTCATGGGCTATTAATCACCGTTTTGGATCCTCGTAGTGATTTCCACCATTGACGAACCCAAGGGTGCATTTCCGTGCCTGTCATCAACACTCGCAGTTTTGGCCGATTCTGGCCTGTTTCATGGGCTATTAATCACCGTTTTGGGTCCCTGGAGTGATTTCCACAATTGACGAACCCAAGGGTGCATTTACGTGCCGGTCATCAACACTCGCAGTTTTGGCCGATTCCGGCCTGTATCATTGGCTATTAATCACCGTTTTGGGTCCCTGGAGTGATTTCCACAATTGACGAACCCAAGGGTGCATTTACGTGCCGGTCATCAACACTCGCAGTTTTGGCCGATTCTGGCCTGTTTCATGGGCTATTAATCACCGTTTTGTGTCCCTGGAGTGATTTCCACAATTGACGAACCCAAGGGTGCATTTACGTGCCGGTCATCAACACTCGCAGTTTTGGCCGATTCCGGCCTGTATCATTGGCTATTAATCACCGTTTTGGGTCCCTGGAGTGATTTCCACAATTGACGAACCCAAGGGTGCATTTACGTGCCGGTCATCAACACTCGCAGTTTTGGCCGATTCCGGCCTGTATCATTGGCTATTAATCACCGTTTTGGATCCTCGGAGTGATTTCCACCATTGACGAACCCAAGGGTGCATTTACGTGCCTGTCATCAACACTCGCAGTTTTGGCCGATTCTGGCCTGTTTCATGGGCTATTAATCACCGTTTTGGGTCCCTGGAGTGATTTCCACAATTGACGAACCCCAGGGTGCATTTACGTGCCGGTCATCAACACTCGCAGTTTTGGCCGATTCCGGCCTGTATCATTGGCTATTAATCACCGTTTTGGGTCCCTGGAGTGATTTCCACAATTGACGAACCCAAGGGTGCATTTACGTGCCGGTCATCAACACTCGCAGTTTTGGCAGATTCTGGCCTGTTTCATGGGCTATTAATCACCGTTTTGGGTCCCTGGAGTGATTTCCACAATTGACGAACCCCAGGGTGCATTTACGTGCCGGTCATCAACACTCGCAGTTTTGGCCGATTCCGGCCTGTATCATTGGCTATTAATCACCGTTTTGGGTCCCTGGAGTGATTTCCACAATTGACGAACCCAAGGGTGCATTTACGTGCCGGTCATCAACACTCGCAGTTTTGGCCGATTCTGGCCTGTTTCATGGGCTATTAATCACCGTTTTGGGTCCCTGGAGTGATTTCCACCATTGACGAACCCAAGGGTGCATTTACGTGCCGGTCATCAACACTCGCAGTTTTGGCCGATTCCGGCCTGTATCATTGGCTATTAATCACCGTTTTGGGTCCCTGGAGTGATTTCCACCATTGACGAACCCAAGGGTGCATTTACGTGCCTGTCATCAACACTCGCAGTTTTGGCCGATTCTGGCCTGTTTCATGGGCTATTAATCGCCGTTTTGGGTCCCCGGAGTGATTTCCACCATTGAGGAACCCAGGGTGCATTTACGTGCCGGTCATCAACACTCGCAGTTTTGGCAGTTTTTGGCCTGTTTCATGGGCTATTAATCACCGTTTTGGGTCCCCGGAGTGATTTCCACCATTGAGGAACCCAGGGTGCATTTACGTGCCGGTCATCAACACTCGCAGTTTTGGCAGATTTTGGCCTGTTTCATGGGCTATTAATCACCGTTTTGGGTCCCTGGAGTGATTTCCACAATTGACGAACCCAAGGGTGCATTTACGTGCCGGTCATCAACACTCGCAGTTTTGGCCGATTCTGGCCTGTTTCATGGGCTATTAATCACCGTTTTGGATCCTCGGAGTGATTTCCACCATTGACGAACCCAAGCGTGCATTTACGTGCCTGTCATCAACACTCGCAGTTTTGGCAGATTTTGGCCTGTTTCATGGGCTATTAATCACCGTTTTGGATCCTCGTAGTGATTTCCACCATTGACGAACCCAAGGGTGCATTTCCGTGCCTGTCATCAACACTCGCAGTTTTGGCCGATTCTGGCCTGTTTCATGGGCTATTAATCACCGTTTTGGGTCCCTGGAGTGATTTCCACAATTGACGAACCCAAGGGTGCATTTACGTGCCGGTCATCAACACTCGCAGTTTTGGCCGATTCCGGCCTGTATCATTGGCTATTAATCACCGTTTTGGGTCCCTGGAGTGATTTCCACAATTGACGAACCCAAGGGTGCATTTACGTGCCGGTCATCAACACTCGCAGTTTTGGCCGATTCCAGCCTGTATCATTGGCTATTAATCACCGTTTTGGGTCCCTGGAGTGATTTCCACAATTGACGAACCCAAGGGTGCATTTACGTGCCTGTCATCAACACTCGCAGTTTTGGCCGATTCTGGCCTGTTTCATGGGCTATTAATCACCGTTTTGGGTCCCTGGAGTGATTTCCACCATTGACGAACCCAAGGGTGCATTTACGTGCCGGTCATCAACACTCGCAGTTTTGGCCGATTCCGGCCTGTATCATTGGCTATTAATCACCGTTTTGGGTCCCTGGAGTGATTTCCACAATTGACGAACCCAAGGGTGCATTTACGTGCCTGTCATCAACACTCGCAGTTTTGGCCGATTCTGGCCTGTTTCATGGGCTATTAATCACCGTTTTGGGTCCCTGGAGTGATTTCCACAATTGACGAACCCCAGGGTGCATTTACGTGCCGGTCATCAACACTCGCAGTTTTGGCCGATTCCGGCCTGTATCATTGGCTATTAATCACCGTTTTGGGTCCCTGGAGTGATTTCCACAATTGACGAACCCAAGGGTGCATTTACGTGCCGGTCATCAACACTCGCAGTTTTGGCCGATTCTGGCCTGTTTCATGGGCTATTAATCACCGTTTTGGGTCCCTGGAGTGATTTCCACAATTGACGAACCCAAGGGTGCATTTACGTGCCGGTCATCAACACTCGCAGTTTTGGCCGATTCCGGCCTGTATCATTGGCTATTAATCACCGTTTTGGGTCCCTGGAGTGATTTCCACAATTGACGAACCCAAGGGTGCATTTACGTGCCGGTCATCAACACTCGCAGTTTTGGCCGATTCTAGCCTGTTTCATGGGCTATTAATCACCGTTTTGGATCCTCGTAGTGATTTCCACCATTGACGAACCCAAGGGTGCATTTACGTGCCGGTCATCAACACTCGCAGTTTTGGCAGATTTTGGCCTGTTTCATGGGCTATTAATCACCGTTTTGGGTCCCTGGAGTGATTTCCACAATTGACGAACCCAAGGGTGCATTTACGTGCCGGTCATCAACACTCGCAGTTTTGGCCGATTCCGGCCTGTATCATTGGCTATTAATCACCGTTTTGGGTCCCTGGAGTGATTTCCACAATTGACGAACCCAAGGGTGCATTTACGTGCCGGTCATCAACACTCGCAGTTTTGGCCGATTCCGGCCTGTATCATTGGCTATTAATCACCGTTTTGGATCCTCGGAGTGATTTCCACCATTGACGAACCCAAGGGTGCATTTACGTGCCTGTCATCAACACTCGCAGTTTTGGCCGATTCTGGCCTGTTTCATGGGCTATTAATCACCGTTTTGGGTCCCTGGAGTGATTTCCACAATTGACGAACCCCAGGGTGCATTTACGTGCCGGTCATCAACACTCGCAGTTTTGGCCGATTCCGGCCTGTATCATTGGCTATTAATCACCGTTTTGGGTCCCTGGAGTGATTTCCACAATTGACGAACCCAAGGGTGCATTTACGTGCCGGTCATCAACACTCGCAGTTTTGGCCGATTCTGGCCTGTTTCATGGGCTATTAATCACCGTTTTGTGTCCCTGGAGTGATTTCCACAATTGACGAACCCAAGGGTGCATTTACGTGCCGGTCATCAACACTCGCAGTTTTGGCCGATTCCGGCCTGTATCATTGGCTATTAATCACCGTTTTGGGTCCCTGGAGTGATTTCCACAATTGACGAACCCAAGGGTGCATTTACGTGCCGGTCATCAACACTCGCAGTTTTGGCCGATTCTGGCCTGTTTCATGGGCTATTAATCACCGTTTTGGGTCCCTGGAGTGATTTCCACAATTGACGAACCCAAGGGTGCATTTACGTGCCGGTCATCAACACTCGCAGTTTTGGCCGATTCCGGCCTGTATCATTGGCTATTAATCACCGTTTTGGGTCCCTGGAGTGATTTCCACAATTGACGAACCCCAGGGTGCATTTACGTGCCTGTCATCAACACTCGCAGTTTTGGCCGATTCCGGCCTGTATCATTGGCTATTAATCACCGTTTTGGGTCCCTGGAGTGATTTCCACAATTGACGAACCCAAGGGTGCATTTACGTGCCGGTCATCAACACTCGCAGTTTTGGCCGATTCCGGCCTGTATCATTGGCTATTAATCACCGTTTTGGGTCCCTGGAGTGATTTCCACAATTGACGAACCCAAGGGTGCATTTACGTGCCGGTCATCAACACTCGCAGTTTTGGCCGATTCTGGCCTGTTTCATGGGCTATTAATCACCGTTTTGGGTCCCTGGAGTGATTTCCACAATTGACGAACCCAAGGGTGCATTTACGTGCCGGTCATCAACACTCGCAGTTTTGGCCGATTCCAGCCTGTATCATTGGCTATTAATCACCGTTTTGGGTCCCTGGAGTGATTTCCACAATTGACGAACCCAAGGGTGCATTTACGTGCCTGTCATCAACACTCGCAGTTTTGGCCGATTCTGGCCTGTTTCATGGGCTATTAATCACCGTTTTGGGTCCCTGGAGTGATTTCCACAATTGACGAACCCCAGGGTGCATTTACGTGCCGGTCATCAACACTCGCAGTTTTGGCCGATTCCGGCCTGTATCATTGGCTATTAATCACCGTTTTGGGTCCCTGGAGTGATTTCCACAATTGACGAACCCAAGGGTGCATTTACGTGCCGGTCATCAACACTCGCAGTTTTGGCCGATTCTGGCCTGTTTCATGGGCTATTAATCACCGTTTTGGGTCCCTGGAGTGATTTCCACAATTGACGAACCCCAGGGTGCATTTACGTGCCGGTCATCAACACTCGCAGTTTTGGCCGATTCCGGCCTGTATCATTGGCTATTAATCACCGTTTTGGGTCCCTGGAGTGATTTCCACAATTGACGAACCCAAGGGTGCATTTACGTGCCGGTCATCAACACTCGCAGTTTTGGCCGATTCTGGCCTGTTTCATGGGCTATTAATCACCGTTTTGTGTCCCTGGAGTGATTTCCACAATTGACGAACCCAAGGGTGCATTTACGTGCCGGTCATCAACACTCGCAGTTTTGGCCGATTCCGGCCTGTATCATTGGCTATTAATCACCGTTTTGGGTCCCTGGAGTGATTTCCACAATTGACGAACCCAAGGGTGCATTTACGTGCCGGTCATCAACACTCGCAGTTTTGGCCGATTCTGGCCTGTTTCATGGGCTATTAATCACCGTTTTGGGTCCCTGGAGTGATTTCCACAATTGACGAACCCAAGGGTGCATTTACGTGCCGGTCATCAACACTCGCAGTTTTGGCCGATTCCGGCCTGTATCATTGGCTATTAATCACCGTTTTGGGTCCCTGGAGTGATTTCCACAATTGACGAACCCCAGGGTGCATTTACGTGCCTGTCATCAACACTCGCAGTTTTGGCCGATTCCGGCCTGTATCATTGGCTATTAATCACCGTTTTGGGTCCCTGGAGTGATTTCCACAATTGACGAACCCAAGGGTGCATTTACGTGCCGGTCATCAACACTCGCAGTTTTGGCCGATTCCGGCCTGTATCATTGGCTATTAATCACCGTTTTGGGTCCCTGGAGTGATTTCCACAATTGACGAACCCAAGGGTGCATTTACGTGCCGGTCATCAACACTCGCAGTTTTGGCCGATTCTGGCCTGTTTCATGGGCTATTAATCACCGTTTTGGGTCCCTGGAGTGATTTCCACAATTGACGAACCCAAGGGTGCATTTACGTGCCGGTCATCAACACTCGCAGTTTTGGCCGATTCCAGCCTGTATCATTGGCTATTAATCACCGTTTTGGGTCCCTGGAGTGATTTCCACAATTGACGAACCCAAGGGTGCATTTACGTGCCTGTCATCAACACTCGCAGTTTTGGCCGATTCTGGCCTGTTTCATGGGCTATTAATCACCGTTTTGGGTCCCTGGAGTGATTTCCACAATTGACGAACCCCAGGGTGCATTTACGTGCCGGTCATCAACACTCGCAGTTTTGGCCGATTCCGGCCTGTATCATTGGCTATTAATCACCGTTTTGGGTCCCTGGAGTGATTTCCACAATTGACGAACCCAAGGGTGCATTTACGTGCCGGTCATCAACACTCGCAGTTTTGGCCGATTCTGGCCTGTTTCATGGGCTATTAATCACCGTTTTGGGTCCCTGGAGTGATTTCCACAATTGACGAACCCAAGGGTGCATTTACGTGCCGGTCATCAACACTCGCAGTTTTGGCCGATTCCGGCCTATATCATTGGCTATTAATCACCGTTTTGGATCCTCGGAGTGATTTCCACCATTGACGAACCCAAGCGTGCATTTACGTGCCTGTCATCAACACTCGCAGTTTTGGCAGATTTTGGCCTGTTTCATGGGCTATTAATCACCGTTTTGGGTCCCTGGAGTGATTTCCACAATTGACGAACCCCAGGGTGCAATTACGTGTCGGTCATCAACACTCGCAGTTTTGGCCGATTCTAGCCTGTTTCATGGGCTATTAATCACCGTTTTGGATCCTCGTAGTGATTTCCACCATTGACGAACCCAAGGGTGCATTTACGTGCCTGTCATCAACACTCGCAGTTTTGGCCGATTCTGGCCTGTTTCATGGGCTATTAATCACCGTTTTGGGTCCCTGGAGTGATTTCCACAATTGACGAACCCCAGGGTGCAATTACGTGTCGGTCATCAACACTCGCAGTTTTGGCCGATTCTAGCCTGTTTCATGGGCTATTAATCACCGTTTTGGATCCTCGTAGTGATTTCCACCATTGACGAACCCAAGGGTGCATTTACGTGCCTGTCATCAACACTCGCAGTTTTGGCCGATTCTGGCCTGTTTCATGGGCTATTAATCACCGTTTTGGGTCCCTGGAGTGATTTCCACAATTGACGAACCCAAGGGTGCATTTACGTGCCGGTCATCAACACTCGCAGTTTTGGCCGATTCCGGCCTGTATCATTGGCTATTAATCACCGTTTTGGGTCCCTGGAGTGATTTCCACAATTGACGAACCCAAGGGTGCATTTACGTGCCGGTCATCAACACTCGCAGTTTTGGCCGATTCTGGCCTGTTTCATGGGCTATTAATCACCGTTTTGGGTCCCTGGAGTGATTTCCACAATTGACGAACCCAAGGGTGCATTTACGTGCCGGTCATCAACACTCGCAGTTTTGGCCGATTCCGGCCTGTATCATTGGCTATTAATCACCGTTTTGGGTCCCTGGAGTGATTTCCACAATTGACGAACCCAAGGGTGCATTTACGTGCCGGTCATCAACACTCGCAGTTTTGGCCGATTCCGGCCTGTATCATTGGCTATTAATCACCGTTTTGGATCCTCGGAGTGATTTCCACCATTGACGAACCCAAGCGTGCATTTACGTGCCTGTCATCAACACTCGCAGTTTTGGCCGATTTTGGCCTGTTTCATGGGCTATTAATCACCGTTTTGGGTCCCTGGAGTGATTTCCACAATTGACGAACCCCAGGGTGCAATTACGTGTCGGTCATCAACACTCGCAGTTTTGGCCGATTCTAGCCTGTTTCATGGGCTATTAATCACCGTTTTGGATCCTCGTAGTGATTTCCACCATTGACGAACCCAAGGGTGCATTTACGTGCCGGTCATCAACACTCGCAGTTTTGGCAGATTTTGGCCTGTTTCATGGGCTATTAATCACCGTTTTGGGTCCCTGGAGTGATTTCCACAATTGACGAACCCAAGGGTGCATTTACGTGCCGGTCATCAACACTCGCAGTTTTGGCCGATTCCGGCCTGTATCATTGGCTATTAATCACCGTTTTGGGTCCCTGGAGTGATTTCCACAATTGACGAACCCAAGGGTGCATTTACGTGCCGGTCATCAACACTCGCAGTTTTGGCCGATTCCGGCCTGTATCATTGGCTATTAATCACCGTTTTGGATCCTCGGAGTGATTTCCACCATTGACGAACCCAAGGGTGCATTTACGTGCCTGTCATCAACACTCGCAGTTTTGGCCGATTCTGGCCTGTTTCATGGGCTATTAATCACCGTTTTGGGTCCCTGGAGTGATTTCCACAATTGACGAACCCCAGGGTGCATTTACGTGCCGGTCATCAACACTCGCAGTTTTGGCCGATTCCGGCCTGTATCATTGGCTATTAATCACCGTTTTGGGTCCCTGGAGTGATTTCCACAATTGACGAACCCAAGGGTGCATTTACGTGCCGGTCATCAACACTCGCAGTTTTGGCCGATTCTGGCCTGTTTCATGGGCTATTAATCACCGTTTTGTGTCCCTGGAGTGATTTCCACAATTGACGAACCCAAGGGTGCATTTACGTGCCGGTCATCAACACTCGCAGTTTTGGCCGATTCCGGCCTGTATCATTGGCTATTAATCACCGTTTTGGGTCCCTGGAGTGATTTCCACAATTGACGAACCCAAGGGTGCATTTACGTGCCGGTCATCAACACTCGCAGTTTTGGCCGATTCTGGCCTGTTTCATGGGCTATTAATCACCGTTTTGGGTCCCTGGAGTGATTTCCACAATTGACGAACCCAAGGGTGCATTTACGTGCCGGTCATCAACACTCGCAGTTTTGGCCGATTCCGGCCTGTATCATTGGCTATTAATCACCGTTTTGGGTCCCTGGAGTGATTTCCACAATTGACGAACCCCAGGGTGCATTTACGTGCCTGTCATCAACACTCGCAGTTTTGGCCGATTCCGGCCTGTATCATTGGCTATTAATCACCGTTTTGGGTCCCTGGAGTGATTTCCACAATTGACGAACCCAAGGGTGCATTTACGTGCCGGTCATCAACACTCGCAGTTTTGGCCGATTCTGGCCTGTTTCATGGGCTATTAATCACCGTTTTGGGTCCCTGGAGTGATTTCCACAATTGACGAACCCAAGGGTGCATTTACGTGCCGGTCATCAACACTCGCAGTTTTGGCCGATTCCGGCCTGTATCATTGGCTATTAATCACCGTTTTGGGTCCCTGGAGTGATTTCCACAATTGACGAACCCAAGGGTGCATTTACGTGCCGGTCATCAACACTCGCAGTTTTGGCCGATTCCGGCCTGTATCATTGGCTATTAATCACCGTTTTGGATCCTCGGAGTGATTTCCACCATTGACGAACCCAAGCGTGCATTTACGTGCCTGTCATCAACACTCGCAGTTTTGGCAGATTTTGGCCTGTTTCATGGGCTATTAATCACCGTTTTGGGTCCCTGGAGTGATTTCCACAATTGACGAACCCCAGGGTGCAATTACGTGTCGGTCATCAACACTCGCAGTTTTGGCCGATTCTAGCCTGTTTCATGGGCTATTAATCACCGTTTTGGATCCTCGGAGTGATTTCCACCATTGACGAACCCAAGGGTGCATTTACGTGCCTGTCATCAACACTCGCAGTTTTGGCCGATTCTGGCCTGTTTCATGGGCTATTAATCACCGTTTTGGGTCCCTGGAGTGATTTCCACAATTGACGAACCCAAGGGTGCATTTACGTGCCGGTCATCAACACTCGCAGTTTTGGCCGATTCCGGCCTGTATCATTGGCTATTAATCACCGTTTTGGGTCCCTGGAGTGATTTCCACAATTGACGAACCCAAGGGTGCATTTACGTGCCGGTCATCAACACTCGCAGTTTTGGCCGATTCTGGCCTGTTTCATGGGCTATTAATCACCGTTTTGTGTCCCTGGAGTGATTTCCACAATTGACGAACCCAAGGGTGCATTTACGTGCCGGTCATCAACACTCGCAGTTTTGGCCGATTCCGGCCTGTATCATTGGCTATTAATCACCGTTTTGGGTCCCTGGAGTGATTTCCACAATTGACGAACCCAAGGGTGCATTTACGTGCCGGTCATCAACACTCGCAGTTTTGGCCGATTCTGGCCTGTTTCATGGGCTATTAATCACCGTTTTGGGTCCCTGGAGTGATTTCCACAATTGACGAACCCAAGGGTGCATTTACGTGCCGGTCATCAACACTCGCAGTTTTGGCCGATTCCGGCCTGTATCATTGGCTATTAATCACCGTTTTGGGTCCCTGGAGTGATTTCCACAATTGACGAACCCAAGGGTGCATTTACGTGCCGGTCATCAACACTCGCAGTTTTGGCCGATTCCGGCCTGTATCATTGGCTATTAATCACCGTTTTGGATCCTCGGAGTGATTTCCACCATTGACGAACCCAAGGGTGCATTTACGTGCCTGTCATCAACACTCGCAGTTTTGGCCGATTCTGGCCTGTTTCATGGGCTATTAATCACCGTTTTGGGTCCCTGGAGTGATTTCCACAATTGACGAACCCCAGGGTGCATTTACGTGCCGGTCATCAACACTCGCAGTTTTGGCCGATTCCGGCCTGTATCATTGGCTATTAATCACCGTTTTGGGTCCCTGGAGTGATTTCCACAATTGACGAACCCAAGGGTGCATTTACGTGCCGGTCATCAACACTCGCAGTTTTGGCCGATTCTGGCCTATTTCATGGGCTATTAATCACCGTTTTGGGTCCCTGGAGTGATTTCCACCATTGACGAACCCAAGGGTGCATTTACGTGCCGGTCATCAACACTCGCAGTTTTGGCCGATTCCAGCCTGTATCATTGGCTATTAATCACCGTTTTGGGTCCCTGGAGTGATTTCCACAATTGACGAACCCAAGGGTGCATTTACGTGCCTGTCATCAACACTCGCAGTTTTGGCCGATTCTGGCCTGTTTCATGGGCTATTAATCACCGTTTTGGGTCCCTGGAGTGATTTCCACAATTGACGAACCCCAGGGTGCATTTACGTGCCGGTCATCAACACTCGCAGTTTTGGCCGATTCCGGCCTGTATCATTGGCTATTAATCACCGTTTTGGATCCTCGGAGTGATTTCCACCATTGACGAACCCAAGCGTGCATTTACGTGCCTGTCATCAACACTCGCAGTTTTGGCAGATTTTGGCCTGTTTCATGGGCTATTAATCACCGTTTTGGGTCCCTGGAGTGATTTCCACAATTGACGAACCCCAGGGTGCAATTACGTGTCGGTCATCAACACTCGCAGTTTTGGCCGATTCTAGCCTGTTTCATGGGCTATTAATCACCGTTTTGGATCCTCGTAGTGATTTCCACCATTGACGAACCCAAGGGTGCATTTCCGTGCCTGTCATCAACACTCGCAGTTTTGGCCGATTCTGGCCTGTTTCATGGGCTATTAATCACCGTTTTGGGTCCCTGGAGTGATTTCCACAATTGACGAACCCAAGGGTGCATTTACGTGCCGGTCATCAACACTCGCAGTTTTGGCCGATTCCGGCCTGTATCATTGGCTATTAATCACCGTTTTGGGTCCCTGGAGTGATTTCCACAATTGACGAACCCAAGGGTGCATTTACGTGCCGGTCATCAACACTCGCAGTTTTGGCCGATTCTGGCCTGTTTCATGGGCTATTAATCACCGTTTTGGGTCCCTGGAGTGATTTCCACAATTGACGAACCCAAGGGTGCATTTACGTGCCGGTCATCAACACTCGCAGTTTTGGCCGATTCCGGCCTGTATCATTGGCTATTAATCACCGTTTTGGGTCCCTGGAGTGATTTCCACAATTGACGAACCCAAGGGTGCATTTACGTGCCGGTCATCAACACTCGCAGTTTTGGCCGATTCCGGCCTGTATCATTGGCTATTAATCACCGTTTTGGATCCTCGGAGTGATTTCCACCATTGACGAACCCAAGGGTGCATTTACGTGCCTGTCATCAACACTCGCAGTTTTGGCCGATTCTGGCCTGTTTCATGGGCTATTAATCACCGTTTTGGGTCCCTGGAGTGATTTCCACAATTGACGAACCCCAGGGTGCATTTACGTGCCGGTCATCAACACTCGCAGTTTTGGCCGATTCCGGCCTGTATCATTGGCTATTAATCACCGTTTTGGGTCCCTGGAGTGATTTCCACAATTGACGAACCCAAGGGTGCATTTACGTGCCGGTCATCAACACTCGCAGTTTTGGCAGATTCTGGCCTGTTTCATGGGCTATTAATCACCGTTTTGGGTCCCTGGAGTGATTTCCACAATTGACGAACCCCAGGGTGCATTTACGTGCCGGTCATCAACACTCGCAGTTTTGGCCGATTCCGGCCTGTATCATTGGCTATTAATCACCGTTTTGGGTCCCTGGAGTGATTTCCACAATTGACGAACCCAAGGGTGCATTTACGTGCCGGTCATCAACACTCGCAGTTTTGGCCGATTCTGGCCTGTTTCATGGGCTATTAATCACCGTTTTGGGTCCCTGGAGTGATTTCCACCATTGACGAACCCAAGGGTGCATTTCCGTGCCGGTCATCAACACTCGCAGTTTTGGCCGATTCTGGCCTGTTTCATGGGCTATTAATCACCGTTTTGGGTCCCTGGAGTGATTTCCACAATTGACGAACCCAAGGGTGCATTTACGTGCCTGTCATCAACACTCGCAGTTTTGGCCGATTCTGGCCTGTTTCATGGGCTATTAATCACCGTTTTGGGTCCCTGGAGTGATTTCCACAATTGACGAACCCCAGGGTGCATTTACGTGCCGGTCATCAACACTCGCAGTTTTGGCCGATTCCGGCCTGTATCATTGGCTATTAATCACCGTTTTGGGTCCCTGGAGTGATTTCCACAATTGACGAACCCAAGGGTGCATTTACGTGCCGGTCATCAACACTCGTAGTTTTGGCCGATTCCGGCCTGTATCATTGGCTATTAATCACCGTTTTGGGTCCCTGGAGTGATTTCCACAATTGACGAACCCAAGGGTGCATTTACGTGCCGGTCATCAACACTCGCAGTTTTGGCCGATTCCGGCCTGTATCATTGGCTATTAATCACCGTTTTGGATCCTCGGAGTGATTTCCACCATTGACGAACCCAAGGGTGCATTTACGTGCCTGTCATCAACACTCGCAGTTTTGGCCGATTCTGGCCTGTTTCATGGGCTATTAATCACCGTTTTGGGTCCCTGGAGTGATTTCCACAATTGACGAACCCCAGGGTGCATTTACGTGCCGGTCATCAACACTCGCAGTTTTGGCCGATTCCGGCCTGTATCATTGGCTATTAATCACCGTTTTGGGTCCCTGGAGTGATTTCCACAATTGACGAACCCAAGGGTGCATTTACGTGCCGGTCATCAACACTCGCAGTTTTGGCCGATTCTGGCCTGTTTCATGGGCTATTAATCACCGTTTTGGGTCCCTGGAGTGATTTCCACAATTGACGAACCCAAGGGTGCATTTACGTGCCGGTCATCAACACTCGCAGTTTTGGCCGATTCCGGCCTGTATCATTGGCTATTAATCACCGTTTTGGATCCTCGGAGTGATTTCCACCATTGACGAACCCAAGCGTGCATTTACGTGCCTGTCATCAACACTCGCAGTTTTGGCAGATTTTGGCCTGTTTCATGGGCTATTAATCACCGTTTTGGGTCCCTGGAGTGATTTCCACAATTGACGAACCCCAGGGTGCAATTACGTGTCGGTCATCAACACTCGCAGTTTTGGCCGATTCTAGCCTGTTTCATGGGCTATTAATCACCGTTTTGGATCCTCGTAGTGATTTCCACCATTGACGAACCCAAGGGTGCATTTACGTGCCTGTCATCAACACTCGCAGTTTTGGCCGATTCTGGCCTGTTTCATGGGCTATTAATCACCGTTTTGGGTCCCTGGAGTGATTTCCACAATTGACGAACCCCAGGGTGCAATTACGTGTCGGTCATCAACACTCGCAGTTTTGGCCGATTCTAGCCTGTTTCATGGGCTATTAATCACCGTTTTGGGTCCCTGGAGTGATTTCCACAATTGACGAACCCAAGGGTGCATTTACGTGCCTGTCATCAACACTCGCAGTTTTGGCCGATTCTGGCCTGTTTCATGGGCTATTAATCACCGTTTTGGGTCCCTGGAGTGATTTCCACAATTGACGAACCCAAGGGTGCATTTACGTGCCGGTCATCAACACTCGCAGTTTTGGCCGATTCCGGCCTGTATCATTGGCTATTAATCACCGTTTTGGGTCCCTGGAGTGATTTCCACAATTGACGAACCCAAGGGTGCATTTACGTGCCGGTCATCAACACTCGCAGTTTTGGCCGATTCTGGCCTGTTTCATGGGCTATTAATCACCGTTTTGGGTCCCTGGAGTGATTTCCACAATTGACGAACCCAAGGGTGCATTTACGTGCCGGTCATCAACACTCGCAGTTTTGGCCGATTCCGGCCTGTATCATTGGCTATTAATCACCGTTTTGGGTCCCTGGAGTGATTTCCACAATTGACGAACCCAAGGGTGCATTTACGTGCCGGTCATCAACACTCGCAGTTTTGGCCGATTCCGGCCTGTATCATTGGCTATTAATCACCGTTTTGGATCCTCGGAGTGATTTCCACCATTGACGAACCCAAGCGTGCATTTACGTGCCTGTCATCAACACTCGCAGTTTTGGCAGATTTTGGCCTGTTTCATGGGCTATTAATCACCGTTTTGGGTCCCTGGAGTGATTTCCACAATTGACGAACCCCAGGGTGCAATTACGTGTCGGTCATCAACACTCGCAGTTTTGGCCGATTCTAGCCTGTTTCATGGGCTATTAATCACCGTTTTGGATCCTCGTAGTGATTTCCACCATTGACGAACCCAAGGGTGCATTTCCGTGCCTGTCATCAACACTCGCAGTTTTGGCCGATTCTGGCCTGTTTCATGGGCTATTAATCACCGTTTTGGGTCCCTGGAGTGATTTCCACAATTGACGAACCCAAGGGTGCATTTACGTGCCGGTCATCAACACTCGCAGTTTTGGCCGATTCCGGCCTGTATCATTGGCTATTAATCACCGTTTTGGATCCTCGGAGTGATTTCCACCATTGACGAACCCAAGCGTGCATTTACGTGCCTGTCATCAACACTCGCAGTTTTGGCAGATTTTGGCCTGTTTCATGGGCTATTAATCACCGTTTTGGGTCCCTGGAGTGATTTCCACAATTGACGAACCCCAGGGTGCAATTACGTGTCGGTCATCAACACTCGCAGTTTTGGCCGATTCTAGCCTGTTTCATGGGCTATTAATCACCGTTTTGGATCCTCGTAGTGATTTCCACCATTGACGAACCCAAGGGTGCATTTCCGTGCCTGTCATCAACACTCGCAGTTTTGGCCGATTCTGGCCTGTTTCATGGGCTATTAATCACCGTTTTGGGTCCCTGGAGTGATTTCCACAATTGACGAACCCAAGGGTGCATTTACGTGCCGGTCATCAACACTCGCAGTTTTGGCCGATTCCGGCCTGTATCATTGGCTATTAATCACCGTTTTGGGTCCCTGGAGTGATTTCCACAATTGACGAACCCAAGGGTGCATTTACGTGCCGGTCATCAACACTCGCAGTTTTGGCCGATTCTGGCCTGTTTCATGGGCTATTAATCACCGTTTTGTGTCCCTGGAGTGATTTCCACAATTGACGAACCCAAGGGTGCATTTACGTGCCGGTCATCAACACTCGCAGTTTTGGCCGATTCCGGCCTGTATCATTGGCTATTAATCACCGTTTTGGGTCCCTGGAGTGATTTCCACAATTGACGAACCCAAGGGTGCATTTACGCGCCGGTCATCAACACTCGCAGTTTTGGCCGATTCTGGCCTGTTTCATGGGCTATTAATCACCGTTTTGGGTCCCTGGAGTGATTTCCACAATTGACGAACCCAAGGGTGCATTTACGTGCCGGTCATCAACACTCGCAGTTTTGGCCGATTCCGGCCTGTATCATTGGCTATTAATCACCGTTTTGGGTCCCTGGAGTGATTTCCACAATTGACGAACCCAAGGGTGCATTTACGTGCCGGTCATCAACACTCGCAGTTTTGGCCGATTCCGGCCTGTATCATTGGCTATTAATCACCGTTTTGGATCCTCGGAGTGATTTCCACCATTGACGAACCCAAGGGTGCATTTACGTGCCTGTCATCAACACTCGCAGTTTTGGCCGATTCTGGCCTGTTTCATGGGCTATTAATCACCGTTTTGGGTCCCTGGAGTGATTTCCACAATTGACGAACCCCAGGGTGCATTTACGTGCCGGTCATCAACACTCGCAGTTTTGGCCGATTCCGGCCTGTATCATTGGCTATTAATCACCGTTTTGGGTCCCTGGAGTGATTTCCACAATTGACGAACCCAAGGGTGCATTTACGTGCCGGTCATCAACACTCGCAGTTTTGGCCGATTCTGGCCTGTTTCATGGGCTATTAATCACCGTTTTGTGTCCCTGGAGTGATTTCCACAATTGACGAACCCAAGGGTGCATTTACGTGCCGGTCATCAACACTCGCAGTTTTGGCCGATTCCGGCCTGTATCATTGGCTATTAATCACCGTTTTGGGTCCCTGGAGTGATTTCCACAATTGACGAACCCAAGGGTGCATTTACGTGCCGGTCATCAACACTCGCAGTTTTGGCCGATTCTGGCCTGTTTCATGGGCTATTAATCACCGTTTTGGGTCCCTGGAGTGATTTCCACAATTGACGAACCCAAGGGTGCATTTACGTGCCGGTCATCAACACTCGCAGTTTTGGCCGATTCCGGCCTGTATCATTGGCTATTAATCACCGTTTTGGGTCCCTGGAGTGATTTCCACAATTGACGAACCCAAGGGTGCATTTACGTGCCGGTCATCAACACTCGCAGTTTTGGCCGATTCCGGCCTGTATCATTGGCTATTAATCACCGTTTTGGATCCTCGGAGTGATTTCCACCATTGACGAACCCAAGCGTGCATTTACGTGCCTGTCATCAACACTCGCAGTTTTGGCAGATTTTGGCCTGTTTCATGGGCTATTAATCACCGTTTTGGGTCCCTGGAGTGATTTCCACAATTGACGAACCCCAGGGTGCAATTACGTGTCGGTCATCAACACTCGCAGTTTTGGCCGATTCTAGCCTGTTTCATGGGCTATTAATCACCGTTTTGGATCCTCGTAGTGATTTCCACCATTGACGAACCCAAGGGTGCATTTCCGTGCCTGTCATCAACACTCGCAGTTTTGGCCGATTCTGGCCTGTTTCATGGGCTATTAATCACCGTTTTGGGTCCCTGGAGTGATTTCCACAATTGACGAACCCAAGGGTGCATTTACGTGCCGGTCATCAACACTCGCAGTTTTGGCCGATTCCGGCCTGTATCATTGGCTATTAATCACCGTTTTGGGTCCCTGGAGTGATTTCCACAATTGACGAACCCAAGGGTGCATTTACGTGCCGGTCATCAACACTCGCAGTTTTGGCCGATTCTGGCCTGTTTCATGGGCTATTAATCACCGTTTTGTGTCCCTGGAGTGATTTCCACAATTGACGAACCCAAGGGTGCATTTACGTGCCGGTCATCAACACTCGCAGTTTTGGCCGATTCCGGCCTGTATCATTGGCTATTAATCACCGTTTTGGGTCCCTGGAGTGATTTCCACAATTGACGAACCCAAGGGTGCATTTACGTGCCGGTCATCAACACTCGCAGTTTTGGCCGATTCTGGCCTGTTTCATGGGCTATTAATCACCGTTTTGGGTCCCTGGAGTGATTTCCACAATTGACGAACCCAAGGGTGCATTTACGTGCCGGTCATCAACACTCGCAGTTTTGGCCGATTCCGGCCTGTATCATTGGCTATTAATCACCGTTTTGGGTCCCTGGAGTGATTTCCACAATTGACGAACCCAAGGGTGCATTTACGTGCCGGTCATCAACACTCGCAGTTTTGGCCGATTCCGGCCTGTATCATTGGCTATTAATCACCGTTTTGGATCCTCGGAGTGATTTCCACCATTGACGAACCCAAGGGTGCATTTACGTGCCTGTCATCAACACTCGCAGTTTTGGCCGATTCTGGCCTGTTTCATGGGCTATTAATCACCGTTTTGGGTCCCTGGAGTGATTTCCACAATTGACGAACCCCAGGGTGCATTTACGTGCCGGTCATCAACACTCGCAGTTTTGGCCGATTCCGGCCTGTATCATTGGCTATTAATCACCGTTTTGGGTCCCTGGAGTGATTTCCACAATTGACGAACCCAAGGGTGCATTTACGTGCCGGTCATCAACACTCGCAGTTTTGGCCGATTCTGGCCTATTTCATGGGCTATTAATCACCGTTTTGGGTCCCTGGAGTGATTTCCACCATTGACGAACCCAAGGGTGCATTTACGTGCCGGTCATCAACACTCGCAGTTTTGGCCGATTCCAGCCTGTATCATTGGCTATTAATCACCGTTTTGGGTCCCTGGAGTGATTTCCACAATTGACGAACCCAAGGGTGCATTTACGTGCCTGTCATCAACACTCGCAGTTTTGGCCGATTCTGGCCTGTTTCATGGGCTATTAATCACCGTTTTGGGTCCCTGGAGTGATTTCCACAATTGACGAACCCCAGGGTGCATTTACGTGCCGGTCATCAACACTCGCAGTTTTGGCCGATTCCGGCCTGTATCATTGGCTATTAATCACCGTTTTGGGTCCCTGGAGTGATTTCCACAATTGATGAACCCCAGGGTGCATTTACGTGCCTGTCATCAACACTCGCAGTTTTGGCCGATTCCGGCCTGTATCATTGGCTATTAATCACCGTTTTGGGTCCCTGGAGTGATTTCCACAATTGACGAACCCAAGGGTGCATTTACGTGCCGGTCATCAACACTCGCAGTTTTGGCCGATTCTGGCCTGTTTCATGGGCTATTAATCACCGTTTTGGGTCCCTGGAGTGATTTCCACAATTGACGAACCCAAGGGTGCATTTACGTGCCGGTCATCAACACTCGCAGTTTTGGCCGATTCCGGCCTGTATCATTGGCTATTAATCACCGTTTTGGGTCCCTGGAGTGATTTCCACAATTGACGAACCCAAGGGTGCATTTACGTGCCGGTCATCAACACTCGCAGTTTTGGCCGATTCCGGCCTGTATCATTGGCTATTAATCACCGTTTTGGATCCTCGGAGTGATTTCCACCATTGACGAACCCAAGCGTGCATTTACGTGCCTGTCATCAACACTCGCAGTTTTGGCAGATTTTGGCCTGTTTCATGGGCTATTAATCACCGTTTTGGGTCCCTGGAGTGATTTCCACAATTGACGAACCCCAGGGTGCAATTACGTGTCGGTCATCAACACTCGCAGTTTTGGCCGATTCTAGCCTGTTTCATGGGCTATTAATCACCGTTTTGGATCCTCGTAGTGATTTCCACCATTGACGAACCCAAGGGTGCATTTCCGTGCCTGTCATCAACACTCGCAGTTTTGGCCGATTCTGGCCTGTTTCATGGGCTATTAATCACCGTTTTGGGTCCCTGGAGTGATTTCCACAATTGACGAACCCAAGGGAGCATTTACGTGCCGGTCATCAACACTCGCAGTTTTGGCCGATTCCGGCCTGTATCATTGGCTATTAATCACCGTTTTGGGTCCCTGGAGTGATTTCCACAATTGACGAACCCAAGGGTGCATTTACGTGCCGGTCATCAACACTCGCAGTTTTGGCCGATTCTGGCCTGTTTCATGGGCTATTAATCACCGTTTTGTGTCCCTGGAGTGATTTCCACAATTGACGAACCCAAGGGTGCATTTACGTGCCGGTCATCAACACTCGCAGTTTTGGCCGATTCCGGCCTGTATCATTGGCTATTAATCACCGTTTTGGGTCCCTGGAGTGATTTCCACAATTGACGAACCCAAGGGTGCATTTACGTGCCGGTCATCAACACTCGCAGTTTTGGCCGATTCTGGCCTGTTTCATGGGCTATTAATCACCGTTTTGGGTCCCTGGAGTGATTTCCACAATTGACGAACCCAAGGGTGCATTTACGTGCCGGTCATCAACACTCGCAGTTTTGGCCGATTCCGGCCTGTATCATTGGCTATTAATCACCGTTTTGGGTCCCTGGAGTGATTTCCACAATTGACGAACCCAAGGGTGCATTTACGTGCCGGTCATCAACACTCGCAGTTTTGGCCGATTCCGGCCTGTATCATTGGCTATTAATCACCGTTTTGGATCCTCGGAGTGATTTCCACCATTGACGAACCCAAGGGTGCATTTACGTGCCTGTCATCAACACTCGCAGTTTTGGCCGATTCTGGCCTGTTTCATGGGCTATTAATCACCGTTTTGGGTCCCTGGAGTGATTTCCACAATTGACGAACCCCAGGGTGCATTTACGTGCCGGTCATCAACACTCGCAGTTTTGGCCGATTCCGGCCTGTATCATTGGCTATTAATCACCGTTTTGGGTCCCTGGAGTGATTTCCACAATTGACGAACCCAAGGGTGCATTTACGTGCCGGTCATCAACACTCGCAGTTTTGGCCGATTCTGGCCTATTTCATGGGCTATTAATCACCGTTTTGGGTCCCTGGAGTGATTTCCACCATTGACGAACCCAAGGGTGCATTTACGTGCCGGTCATCAACACTCGCAGTTTTGGCCGATTCCAGCCTGTATCATTGGCTATTAATCACCGTTTTGGGTCCCTGGAGTGATTTCCACAATTGACGAACCCAAGGGTGCATTTACGTGCCTGTCATCAACACTCGCAGTTTTGGCCGATTCTGGCCTGTTTCATGGGCTATTAATCACCGTTTTGGGTCCCTGGAGTGATTTCCACAATTGACGAACCCCAGGGTGCATTTACGTGCCGGTCATCAACACTCGCAGTTTTGGCCGATTCCGGCCTGTATCATTGGCTATTAATCACCGTTTTGGATCCTCGGAGTGATTTCCACCATTGACGAACCCAAGCGTGCATTTACGTGCCTGTCATCAACACTCGCAGTTTTGGCCGATTTTGGCCTGTTTCATGGGCTATTAATCACCGTTTTGGGTCCCTGGAGTGATTTCCACAATTGACGAACCCCAGGGTGCAATTACGTGTCGGTCATCAACACTCGCAGTTTTGGCCGATTCTAGCCTGTTTCATGGGCTATTAATCACCGTTTTGGATCCTCGTAGTGATTTCCACCATTGACGAACCCAAGGGTGCATTTCCGTGCCTGTCATCAACACTCGCAGTTTTGGCCGATTCTGGCCTGTTTCATGGGCTATTAATCACCGTTTTGGGTCCCTGGAGTGATTTCCACAATTGACGAACCCAAGGGTGCATTTACGTGCCGGTCATCAACACTCGCAGTTTTGGCCGATTCCGGCCTGTATCATTGGCTATTAATCACCGTTTTGGGTCCCTGGAGTGATTTCCACAATTGACGAACCCAAGGGTGCATTTACGTGCCGGTCATCAACACTCGCAGTTTTGGCCGATTCTGGCCTGTTTCATGGGCTATTAATCACCGTTTTGGGTCCCTGGAGTGATTTCCACAATTGACGAACCCAAGGGTGCATTTACGTGCCGGTCATCAACACTCGCAGTTTTGGCCGATTCCGGCCTGTATCATTGGCTATTAATCACCGTTTTGGGTCCCTGGAGTGATTTCCACAATTGACGAACCCAAGGGTGCATTTACGTGCCGGTCATCAACACTCGCAGTTTTGGCCGATTCCGGCCTGTATCATTGGCTATTAATCACCGTTTTGGATCCTCGGAGTGATTTCCACCATTGACGAACCCAAGGGTGCATTTACGTGCCTGTCATCAACACTCGCAGTTTTGGCCGATTCTGGCCTGTTTCATGGGCTATTAATCACCGTTTTGGGTCCCTGGAGTGATTTCCACAATTGACGAACCCCAGGGTGCATTTACGTGCCGGTCATCAACACTCGCAGTTTTGGCCGATTCCGGCCTGTATCATTGGCTATTAATCACCGTTTTGGGTCCCTGGAGTGATTTCCACAATTGACGAACCCAAGGGTGCATTTACGTGCCGGTCATCAACACTCGCAGTTTTGGCAGATTCTGGCCTGTTTCATGGGCTATTAATCACCGTTTTGGGTCCCTGGAGTGATTTCCACAATTGACGAACCCCAGGGTGCATTTACGTGCCGGTCATCAACACTCGCAGTTTTGGCCGATTCCGGCCTGTATCATTGGCTATTAATCACCGTTTTGGGTCCCTGGAGTGATTTCCACAATTGACGAACCCAAGGGTGCATTTACGTGCCGGTCATCAACACTCGCAGTTTTGGCCGATTCTGGCCTGTTTCATGGGCTATTAATCACCGTTTTGGGTCCCTGGAGTGATTTCCACCATTGACGAACCCAAGGGTGCATTTCCGTGCCGGTCATCAACACTCGCAGTTTTGGCCGATTCTGGCCTGTTTCATGGGCTATTAATCACCGTTTTGGGTCCCTGGAGTGATTTCCACAATTGACGAACCCAAGGGTGCATTTACGTGCCTGTCATCAACACTCGCAGTTTTGGCCGATTCTGGCCTGTTTCATGGGCTATTAATCACCGTTTTGGGTCCCTGGAGTGATTTCCACAATTGACGAACCCCAGGGTGCATTTACGTGCCGGTCATCAACACTCGCAGTTTTGGCCGATTCCGGCCTGTATCATTGGCTATTAATCACCGTTTTGGGTCCCTGGAGTGATTTCCACAATTGACGAACCCAAGGGTGCATTTACGTGCCGGTCATCAACACTCGCAGTTTTGGCCGATTCTGGCCTGTTTCATGGGCTATTAATCACCGTTTTGGGTCCCTGGAGTGATTTCCACAATTGACGAACCCAAGGGTGCATTTACGTGCCGGTCATCAACACTCGCAGTTTTGGCCGATTCCGGCCTGTATCATTGGCTATTAATCACCGTTTTGGATCCTCGGAGTGATTTCCACCATTGACGAACCCAAGCGTGCATTTACGTGCCTGTCATCAACACTCGCAGTTTTGGCAGATTTTGGCCTGTTTCATGGGCTATTAATCACCGTTTTGGGTCCCTGGAGTGATTTCCACAATTGACGAACCCCAGGGTGCAATTACGTGTCGGTCATCAACACTCGCAGTTTTGGCCGATTCTAGCCTGTTTCATGGGCTATTAATCACCGTTTTGGATCCTCGTAGTGATTTCCACCATTGACGAACCCAAGGGTGCATTTACGTGCCTGTCATCAACACTCGCAGTTTTGGCCGATTCTGGCCTGTTTCATGGGCTATTAATCACCGTTTTGGGTCCCTGGAGTGATTTCCACAATTGACGAACCCCAGGGTGCAATTACGTGTCGGTCATCAACACTCGCAGTTTTGGCCGATTCTAGCCTGTTTCATGGGCTATTAATCACCGTTTTGGATCCTCGTAGTGATTTCCACCATTGACGAACCCAAGGGTGCATTTACGTGCCTGTCATCAACACTCGCAGTTTTGGCCGATTCTGGCCTGTTTCATGGGCTATTAATCACCGTTTTGGGTCCCTGGAGTGATTTCCACAATTGACGAACCCAAGGGTGCATTTACGTGCCGGTCATCAACACTCGCAGTTTTGGCCGATTCCGGCCTGTATCATTGGCTATTAATCACCGTTTTGGGTCCCTGGAGTGATTTCCACAATTGACGAACCCAAGGGTGCATTTACGTGCCGGTCATCAACACTCGCAGTTTTGGCCGATTCTGGCCTGTTTCATGGGCTATTAATCACCGTTTTGGGTCCCTGGAGTGATTTCCACAATTGACGAACCCAAGGGTGCATTTACGTGCCGGTCATCAACACTCGCAGTTTTGGCCGATTCCGGCCTGTATCATTGGCTATTAATCACCGTTTTGGGTCCCTGGAGTGATTTCCACAATTGACGAACCCAAGGGTGCATTTACGTGCCGGTCATCAACACTCGCAGTTTTGGCCGATTCCGGCCTGTATCATTGGCTATTAATCACCGTTTTGGATCCTCGGAGTGATTTCCACCATTGACGAACCCAAGGGTGCATTTACGTGCCTGTCATCAACACTCGCAGTTTTGGCCGATTCTGGCCTGTTTCATGGGCTATTAATCACCGTTTTGGGTCCCTGGAGTGATTTCCACAATTGACGAACCCCAGGGTGCATTTACGTGCCGGTCATCAACACTCGCAGTTTTGGCCGATTCCGGCCTGTATCATTGGCTATTAATCACCGTTTTGGGTCCCTGGAGTGATTTCCACAATTGACGAACCCAAGGGTGCATTTACGTGCCGGTCATCAACACTCGCAGTTTTGGCAGATTCTGGCCTGTTTCATTGGCTATTAATCACCGTTTTGGATCCTCGGAGTGATTTCCACCATTGACGAACCCAAGCGTGCATTTACGTGCCTGTCATCAACACTCGCAGTTTTGGCAGATTTTGGCCTGTTTCATGGGCTATTAATCACCGTTTTGGGTCCCTGGAGTGATTTCCACAATTGACGAACCCCAGGGTGCAATTACGTGTCGGTCATCAACACTCGCAGTTTTGGCCGATTCTAGCCTGTTTCATGGGCTATTAATCACCGTTTTGGATCCTCGTAGTGATTTCCACCATTGACGAACCCAAGGGTGCATTTACGTGCCTGTCATCAACACTCGCAGTTTTGGCCGATTCTGGCCTGTTTCATGGGCTATTAATCACCGTTTTGGGTCCCTGGAGTGATTTCCACAATTGACGAACCCCAGGGTGCAATTACGTGTCGGTCATCAACACTCGCAGTTTTGGCCGATTCTAGCCTGTTTCATGGGCTATTAATCACCGTTTTGGATCCTCGTAGTGATTTCCACCATTGACGAACCCAAGGGTGCATTTACGTGCCTGTCATCAACACTCGCAGTTTTGGCCGATTCTGGCCTGTTTCATGGGCTATTAATCACCGTTTTGGGTCCCTGGAGTGATTTCCACAATTGACGAACCCAAGGGTGCATTTACGTGCCGGTCATCAACACTCGCAGTTTTGGCCGATTCCGGCCTGTATCATTGGCTATTAATCACCGTTTTGGGTCCCTGGAGTGATTTCCACAATTGACGAACCCAAGGGTGCATTTACGTGCCGGTCATCAACACTCGCAGTTTTGGCCGATTCTGGCCTGTTTCATGGGCTATTAATCACCGTTTTGGGTCCCTGGAGTGATTTCCACCATTGACGAACCCAAGGGTGCATTTCCGTGCCGGTCATCAACACTCGCAGTTTTGGCCGATTCTGGCCTGTTTCATGGGCTATTAATCACCGTTTTGGGTCCCTGGAGTGATTTCCACAATTGACGAACCCAAGGGTGCATTTACGTGCCTGTCATCAACACTCGCAGTTTTGGCCGATTCTGGCCTGTTTCATGGGCTATTAATCACCGTTTTGGGTCCCTGGAGTGATTTCCACAATTGACGAACCCCAGGGTGCATTTACGTGCCGGTCATCAACACTCGCAGTTTTGGCCGATTCCGGCCTGTATCATTGGCTATTAATCACCGTTTTGGGTCCCTGGAGTGATTTCCACAATTGACGAACCCAAGGGTGCATTTACGTGCCGGTCATCAACACTCGCAGTTTTGGCCGATTCTGGCCTGTTTCATGGGCTATTAATCACCGTTTTGGGTCCCTGGAGTGATTTCCACAATTGACGAACCCAAGGGTGCATTTACGTGCCGGTCATCAACACTCGCAGTTTTGGCCGATTCCGGCCTGTATCATTGGCTATTAATCACCGTTTTGGATCCTCGGAGTGATTTCCACCATTGACGAACCCAAGCGTGCATTTACGTGCCTGTCATCAACACTCGCAGTTTTGGCAGATTTTGGCCTGTTTCATGGGCTATTAATCACCGTTTTGGGTCCCTGGAGTGATTTCCACAATTGACGAACCCCAGGGTGCAATTACGTGTCGGTCATCAACACTCGCAGTTTTGGCCGATTCTAGCCTGTTTCATGGGCTATTAATCACCGTTTTGGATCCTCGTAGTGATTTCCACCATTGACGAACCCAAGGGTGCATTTACGTGCCTGTCATCAACACTCGCAGTTTTGGCCGATTCTGGCCTGTTTCATGGGCTATTAATCACCGTTTTGGGTCCCTGGAGTGATTTCCACAATTGACGAACCCCAGGGTGCATTTACGTGTCGGTCATCAACACTCGCAGTTTTGGCCGATTCTAGCCTGTTTCATGGGCTATTAATCACCGTTTTGGATCCTCGTAGTGATTTCCACCATTGACGAACCCAAGGGTGCATTTACGTGCCTGTCATCAACACTCGCAGTTTTGGCCGATTCTGGCCTGTTTCATGGGCTATTAATCACCGTTTTGGGTCCCTGGAGTGATTTCCACAATTGACGAACCCAAGGGTGCATTTACGTGCCGGTCATCAACACTCGCAGTTTTGGCCGATTCCGGCCTGTATCATTGGCTATTAATCACCGTTTTGGGTCCCTGGAGTGATTTCCACAATTGACGAACCCAAGGGTGCATTTACGTGCCGGTCATCAACACTCGCAGTTTTGGCCGATTCTGGCCTGTTTCATGGGCTATTAATCACCGTTTTGGGTCCCTGGAGTGATTTCCACAATTGACGAACCCAAGGGTGCATTTACGTGCCGGTCATCAACACTCGCAGTTTTGGCCGATTCCGGCCTGTATCATTGGCTATTAATCACCGTTTTGGGTCCCTGGAGTGATTTCCACAATTGACGAACCCAAGGGTGCATTTACGTGCCGGTCATCAACACTCGCAGTTTTGGCCGATTCCGGCCTGTATCATTGGCTATTAATCACCGTTTTGGATCCTCGGAGTGATTTCCACCATTGACGAACCCAAGGGTGCATTTACGTGCCTGTCATCAACACTCGCAGTTTTGGCCGATTCTGGCCTGTTTCATGGGCTATTAATCACCGTTTTGGGTCCCTGGAGTGATTTCCACAATTGACGAACCCCAGGGTGCATTTACGTGCCGGTCATCAACACTCGCAGTTTTGGCCGATTCCGGCCTGTATCATTGGCTATTAATCACCGTTTTGGGTCCCTGGAGTGATTTCCACAATTGACGAACCCAAGGGTGCATTTACGTGCCGGTCATCAACACTCGCAGTTTTGGCAGATTCTGGCCTGTTTCATTGGCTATTAATCACCGTTTTGGATCCTCGGAGTGATTTCCACCATTGACGAACCCAAGCGTGCATTTACGTGCCTGTCATCAACACTCGCAGTTTTGGCAGATTTTGGCCTGTTTCATGGGCTATTAATCACCGTTTTGGGTCCCTGGAGTGATTTCCACAATTGACGAACCCCAGGGTGCAATTACGTGTCGGTCATCAACACTCGCAGTTTTGGCCGATTCTAGCCTGTTTCATGGGCTATTAATCACCGTTTTGGATCCTCGTAGTGATTTCCACCATTGACGAACCCAAGGGTGCATTTACGTGCCTGTCATCAACACTCGCAGTTTTGGCCGATTCTGGCCTGTTTCATGGGCTATTAATCACCGTTTTGGGTCCCTGGAGTGATTTCCACAATTGACGAACCCCAGGGTGCAATTACGTGTCGGTCATCAACACTCGCAGTTTTGGCCGATTCTAGCCTGTTTCATGGGCTATTAATCACCGTTTTGGATCCTCGTAGTGATTTCCACCATTGACGAACCCAAGGGTGCATTTACGTGCCTGTCATCAACACTCGCAGTTTTGGCCGATTCTGGCCTGTTTCATGGGCTATTAATCACCGTTTTGGGTCCCTGGAGTGATTTCCACAATTGACGAACCCAAGGGTGCATTTACGTGCCGGTCATCAACACTCGCAGTTTTGGCCGATTCCGGCCTGTATCATTGGCTATTAATCACCGTTTTGGGTCCCTGGAGTGATTTCCACAATTGACGAACCCAAGGGTGCATTTACGTGCCGGTCATCAACACTCGCAGTTTTGGCCGATTCTGGCCTGTTTCATGGGCTATTAATCACCGTTTTGGGTCCCTGGAGTGATTTCCACAATTGACGAACCCAAGGGTGCATTTACGTGCCGGTCATCAACACTCGCAGTTTTGGCCGATTCCGGCCTGTATCATTGGCTATTAATCACCGTTTTGGGTCCCTGGAGTGATTTCCACAATTGACGAACCCAAGGGTGCATTTACGTGCCGGTCATCAACACTCGCAGTTTTGGCCGATTCCGGCCTGTATCATTGGCTATTAATCACCGTTTTGGATCCTCGGAGTGATTTCCACCATTGACGAACCCAAGGGTGCATTTACGTGCCTGTCATCAACACTCGCAGTTTTGGCCGATTCTGGCCTGTTTCATGGGCTATTAATCACCGTTTTGGGTCCCTGGAGTGATTTCCACAATTGACGAACCCCAGGGTGCATTTACGTGCCGGTCATCAACACTCGCAGTTTTGGCCGATTCCGGCCTGTATCATTGGCTATTAATCACCGTTTTGGGTCCCTGGAGTGATTTCCACAATTGACGAACCCAAGGGTGCATTTACGTGCCGGTCATCAACACTCGCAGTTTTGGCCGATTCTGGCCTGTTTCATGGGCTATTAATCACCGTTTTGGGTCCCTGGAGTGATTTCCACCATTGACGAACCCAAGGGTGCATTTACGTGCCGGTCATCAACACTCGCAGTTTTGGCCGATTCCGGCCTGTATCATTGGCTATTAATCACCGTTTTGGGTCCCTGGAGTGATTTCCACAATTGACGAACCCAAGGGTGCATTTACGTGCCGGTCATCAACACTCGCAGTTTTGGAAGATTTTGGCCTGTTTCATGGGCTATTAATCACCGTTTTGGGTCCCTGGAGTGATTTCCACAATTGACGAACCCAAGGGTGCATTTACGTGCCGGTCATCAACACTCGCAGTTTTGGAAGATTCTGGCCTGTTTCATGGGCTATTAATCACCGTTTTGGGTCCCTGGAGTGATTTCCACAATTGACGAACCCAAGGGTGCATTTACGTGCCTGTCATCAACACTCGCAGTTTTGGCCGATTCCGGCCTGTATCATTGGCTATTAATCACCGTTTTGGATCCTCGGAGTGATTTCCACCATTGACGAACCCAAGGGTGCATTTACGTGCCTGTCATCAACACTCGCAGTTTTGGCCGATTCTGGCCTGTTTCATGGGCTATTAATCACCGTTTTGGGTCCCTGGAGTGATTTCCACAATTGACGAACCCCAGGGTGCATTTACGTGCCGGTCATCAACACTCGCAGTTTTGGCCGATTCCGGCCTGTATCATTGGCTATTAATCACCGTTTTGGGTCCCTGGAGTGATTTCCACAATTGACGAACCCAAGGGTGCATTTACGTGCCGGTCATCAACACTCGCAGTTTTGGCAGATTCTGGCCTGTTTCATGGGCTATTAATCACCGTTTTGGGTCCCTGGAGTGATTTCCACAATTGACGAACCCCAGGGTGCATTTACGTGCCGGTCATCAACACTCGCAGTTTTGGCCGATTCCGGCCTGTATCATTGGCTATTAATCACCGTTTTGGGTCCCTGGAGTGATTTCCACAATTGACGAACCCAAGGGTGCATTTACGTGCCGGTCATCAACACTCGCAGTTTTGGCCGATTCTGGCCTGTTTCATGGGCTATTAATCACCGTTTTGGGTCCCTGGAGTGATTTCCACCATTGACGAACCCAAGGGTGCATTTACGTGCCGGTCATCAACACTCGCAGTTTTGGCCGATTCCGGCCTGTATCATTGGCTATTAATCACCGTTTTGGGTCCCTGGAGTGATTTCCACAATTGACGAACCCAAGGGTGCATTTACGTGCCGGTCATCAACACTCGCAGTTTTGGCCGATTCTGGCCTGTTTCATGGGCTATTAATCACCGTTTTGGGTCCCTGGAGTGATTTCCACAATTGACGAACCCAAGGGTGCATTTACGTGCCGGTCATCAACACTCGCAGTTTTGGCCGATTCCGGCCTGTATCATTGGCTATTAATCACCGTTTTGGGTCCCTGGAGTGATTTCCACAATTGACGAACCCAAGGGTTCATTTACGTGCCGGTCATCAACACTCGCAGTTTTGGCCGATTCCGGCCTGTATCATTGGCTATTAATCACCGTTTTGGATCCTCGGAGTGATTTCCACCATTGACGAACCCAAGGGTGCATTTACGTGCCTGTCATCAACACTCGCAGTTTTGGCCGATTCTGGCCTGTTTCATGGGCTATTAATCACCGTTTTGGGTCCCTGGAGTGATTTCCACAATTGACGAACCCCAGGGTGCATTTACGTGCCGGTCATCAACACTCGCAGTTTTGGCCGATTCCGGCCTGTATCATTGGCTATTAATCACCGTTTTGGGTCCCTGGAGTGATTTCCACAATTGACGAACCCAAGGGTGCATTTACGTGCCGGTCATCAACACTCGCAGTTTTGGCCGATTCCAGCCTGTATCATTGGCTATTAATCACCGTTTTGGGTCCCTGGAGTGATTTCCACAATTGACGAACCCAAGGGTGCATTTACGTGCCGGTCATCAACACTCGCAGTTTTGGCCGATTCTGGCCTGTTTCATGGGCTATTAATCACCGTTTTGGGTCCCTGGAGTGATTTCCACCATTGACGAACCCAAGGGTGCATTTACGTGCCGGTCATCAACACTCGCAGTTTTGGCCGATTTTGGCCTGTATCATTGGCTATTAATCACCGTTTTGGGTCCCCGGAGTGATTTCCACCATTGAGGAACCCAGGGTGCATTTACGTGCCGGTCATCAACACTCGCAGTTTTGGTCGATTCTGGCCTGTTTCATGGGCTATTAATCACCGTTTTGGGTCCCTGGAGTGATTTCCACAATTGACGAACCCAAGGGTGCATTTACGTGCCTGTCATCAACACTCGCAGTTTTGGCCGATTCCGGCCTGTATCATTGGCTATTAATCACCGTTTTGGATCCTCGGAGTGATTTCCACCATTGACGAACCCAAGGGTGCATTTACGTGCCTGTCATCAACACTCGCAGTTTTGGCCGATTCTGGCCTGTTTCATGGGCTATTAATCACCGTTTTGGGTCCCTGGAGTGATTTCCACAATTGACGAACCCCAGGGTGCAATTACGTGTCGGTCATCAACACTCGCAGTTTTGGCCGATTCTAGCCTGTTTCATGGGCTATTAATCACCGTTTTGGATCCTCGTAGTGATTTCCACCATTGACGAACCCAAGGGTGCATTTACGTGCCTGTCATCAACACTCGCAGTTTTGGCCGATTCAAGCCTGTTTCATGGGCTATTAATCACCGTTTTGGGTCCCCGGAGTGATTTCCACCATTGAGGAACCCAGGGTGCATTTACGTGCCGGTCATCAACACTCGCAGTTTTGGCCGATTTTGGCCTGTTTCATGGGCTATTAATCACCGTTTTGGGTCCCTGGAGTGATTTCCACAATTGACGAACCCAAGGGTGCATTTACGTGCCGGTCATCAACACTCGCAGTTTTGGCCGATTCTGGCCTGTTTCATGGGCTATTAATCACCGTTTTGGGTCCCTGGAGTGATTTCCACAATTGACGAACCCAAGGGTGCATTTACGTGCCGGTCATCAACACTCGCAGTTTTGGCCGATTCTGGCCTGTTTCATGGGCTATTAATCACCGTTTTGGGTCCCTGGAGTGATTTCCACAATTGACGAACCCAAGGGTGCATTTACGTGCCGGTCATCAACACTCGCAGTTTTGGCCGATTCCGGCCTGTATCATTGGCTATTAATCACCGTTTTGGGTCCCTGGAGTGATTTCCACAATTGACGAACCCAAGGGTGCATTTACGTGCCGGTCATCAACACTCGCAGTTTTGGCCGATTCCGGCCTGTATCATTGGCTATTAATCACCGTTTTGGATCCTCGGAGTGATTTCCACCATTGACGAACCCAAGGGTGCATTTACGTGCCTGTCATCAACACTCGCAGTTTTGGCCGATTCTGGCCTGTTTCATGGGCTATTAATCACCGTTTTGGGTCCCTGGAGTGATTTCCACAATTGACGAACCCCAGGGTGCATTTACGTGCCGGTCATCAACACTCGCAGTTTTGGCCGATTCTGGCCTGTTTCATGGGCTATTAATCACCGTTTTGGGTCCCTGGAGTGATTTCCACCATTGACGAACCCAAGGGTGCATTTACGTGCCGGTCATCAACACTCGCAGTTTTGGCCGATTCCGGCCTGTATCATTGGCTATTAATCACCGTTTTGGGTCCCTGGAGTGATTTCCACAATTGAGGAACCCAAGGGTGCATTTACGTGCCGGTCATCAACACTCGCAGTTTTGGAAGATTTTGGCCTGTTTCATGGGCTATTAATCACCGTTTTGGGTCCCTGGAGTGATTTCCACAATTGACGAACCCAAGGGTGCATTTACGTGCCGGTCATCAACACTCGCAGTTTTGGAAGATTTTGGCCTGTTTCATGGGCTATTAATCACCGTTTTGGATCCTCGTAGTGATTTCCACCATTGACGAACCCAAGGGTGCATTTACGTGCCTGTCATCAACACTCGCAGTTTTGGCCGATTCCGGCCTGTATCATTGGCTATTAATCACCGTTTTGGGTCCCTGGAGTGATTTCCACAATTGAGGAACCCAAGGGTGCATTTACGTGCCGGTCATCAACACTCGCAGTTTTGGAAGATTTTGGCCTGTTTCATGGGCTATTAATCACCGTTTTGGGTCCCTGGAGTGATTTCCACCATTGACGAACCCAAGGGTGCATTTACGTGCCGGTCATCAACACTCGCAGTTTTGGCCGATTCCAGCCTGTATCATTGGCTATTAATCACCGTTTTGGGTCCCTGGAGTGATTTCCACAATTGACGAACCCAAGGGTGCATTTACGTGCCTGTCATCAACACTCGCAGTTTTGGCCGATTCTGGCCTGTTTCATGGGCTATTAATCACCGTTTTGGGTCCCTGGAGTGATTTCCACAATTGACGAACCCCAGGGTGCATTTACGTGCCGGTCATCAACACTCGCAGTTTTGGCCGATTCCGGCCTGTATCATTGGCTATTAATCACCGTTTTGGGTCCCTGGAGTGATTTCCACAATTGACGAACCCCAGGGTGCATTTACGTGCCGGTCATCAACACTCGCAGTTTTGGCCGATTCTGGCCTGTTTCATGGGCTATTAATCACCGTTTTGGGTCCCTGGAGTGATTTCCACAATTGACGAACCCAAGGGTGCATTTACGTGCCGGTCATCAACACTCGCAGTTTTGGCCGATTCCGGCCTGTATCATTGGCTATTAATCACCGTTTTGGGTCCCTGGAGTGATTTCCACAATTGACGAACCCAAGGGTGCATTTACGTGCCGGTCATCAACACTCGCAGTTTTGGCCGATTCCGGCCTGTATCATTGGCTATTAATCACCGTTTTGGATCCTCGGAGTGATTTCCACCATTGACGAACCCAAGGGTGCATTTACGTGCCTGTCATCAACACTCGCAGTTTTGGCCGATTCTGGCCTGTTTCATGGGCTATTAATCACCGTTTTGGGTCCCTGGAGTGATTTCCACAATTGACGAACCCCAGGGTGCATTTACGTGCCGGTCATCAACACTCGCAGTTTTGGCCGATTCCGGCCTGTATCATTGGCTATTAATCACCGTTTTGGGTCCCTGGAGTGATTTCCACAATTGACGAACCCAAGGGTGCATTTACGTGCCGGTCATCAACACTCGCAGTTTTGGCAGATTCTGGCCTGTTTCATGGGCTATTAATCACCGTTTTGGGTCCCTGGAGTGATTTCCACAATTGACGAACCCCAGGGTGCATTTACGTGCCGGTCATCAACACTCGTAGTTTTGGCCGATTCCGGCCTGTATCATTGGCTATTAATCACCGTTTTGGGTCCCTGGAGTGATTTCCACAATTGACGAACCCAAGGGTGCATTTACGTGCCGGTCATCAACACTCGCAGTTTTGGCAGATTCTGGCCTGTTTCATGGGCTATTAATCACCGTTTTGGGTCCCTGGAGTGATTTCCACAATTGACGAACCCCAGGGTGCATTTACGTGCCGGTCATCAACACTCGCAGTTTTGGCCGATTCCGGCCTGTATCATTGGCTATTAATCACCGTTTTGGGTCCCTGGAGTGATTTCCACAATTGACGAACCCAAGGGTGCATTTACGTGCCGGTCATCAACACTCGCAGTTTTGGCCGATTCCGGCCTGTATCATTGGCTATTAATCACCGTTTTGGGTCCCTGGAGTGATTTCCACAATTGACGAACCCAAGGGTGCATTTACGTGCCGGTCATCAACACTCGCAGTTTTGGCCGATTCCGGCCTGTATCATTGGCTATTAATCACCGTTTTGGGTCCCTGGAGTGATTTCCACAATTGACGAACCCAAGGGTGCATTTACGTGCCTGTCATCAACACTCGCAGTTTTGGCCGATTCTGGCCTGTTTCATGGGCTATTAATCACCGTTTTGGGTCCCTGGAGTGATTTCCACAATTGACGAACCCCAGGGTGCATTTACGTGCCGGTCATCAACACTCGCAGTTTTGGCCGATTCCGGCCTGTATCATTGGCTATTAATCACCGTTTTGGGTCCCTGGAGTGATTTCCACAATTGACGAACCCAAGGGTGCATTTACGTGCCGGTCATCAACACTCGCAGTTTTGGCCGATTCTGGCCTGTTTCATGGGCTATTAATCACCGTTTTGGGTCCCTGGAGTGATTTCCACAATTGACGAACCCAAGGGTGCATTTACGTGCCGGTCATCAACACTCGCAGTTTTGGCCGATTCCGGCCTGTATCATTGGCTATTAATCACCGTTTTGGGTCCCTGGAGTGATTTCCACAATTGACGAACCCAAGGGTGCATTTACGTGCCGGTCATCAACACTCGCAGTTTTGGCCGATTCCGGCCTGTATCATTGGCTATTAATCACCGTTTTGGATCCTCGGAGTGATTTCCACCATTGACGAACCCAAGGGTGCATTTACGTGCCTGTCATCAACACTCGCAGTTTTGGCCGATTCTGGCCTGTTTCATGGGCTATTAATCACCGTTTTGGGTCCCTGGAGTGATTTCCACAATTGACGAACCCCAGGGTGCATTTACGTGCCGGTCATCAACACTCGCAGTTTTGGCCGATTCCGGCCTGTATCATTGGCTATTAATCACCGTTTTGGGTCCCTGGAGTGATTTCCACAATTGACGAACCCAAGGGTGCATTTACGTGCCGGTCATCAACACTCGCAGTTTTGGAAGATTTTGGCCTGTTTCATGGGCTATTAATCACCGTTTTGGGTCCCTGGAGTGATTTCCACAATTGACGAACCCCAGGGTGCATTTACGTGCCGGTCATCAACACTCGCAGTTTTGGAAGATTTTGGCCTGTTTCATGGGCTATTAATCACCGTTTTGGGTCCCTGGAGTGATTTCCACAATTGACGAACCCAAGGGTGCATTTACGTGCCGGTCATCAACACTCGCAGTTTTGGCCGATTCTGGCCTGTTTCATGGGCTATTAATCACCGTTTTGGGTCCCCGGAGTGATTTCCACCATTGAGGAACCCAAGGGTGCATTTACGTGCCGGTCATCAACACTCGCAGTTTTGGCCGATTCCAGCCTGTATCATTGGCTATTAATCACCGTTTTGGGTCCCTGGAGTGATTTCCACCATTGAGGAACCCAAGGGTGCATTTACGTGCCGGTCATCAACACTCGCAGTTTTGGCCGATTCTGGCCTGTTTCATGGGCTATTAATCACCGTTTTGGGTCCCCGGAGTGATTTCCACCATTGACGAACCCAGGGTGCATTTACGTGCCGGTCATCAACACTCGCAGTTTTGGTCGATTCTGGCCTGTTTCATGGGCTATTAATCACCGTTTTGGGTCCCTGGAGTGATTTCCACAATTGACGAACCCAAGGGTGCATTTACGTGCCTGTCATCAACACTCGCAGTTTTGGAAGATTTTGGCCTGTTTCATGGGCTATTAATCACCGTTTTGGGTCCCTGGAGTGATTTCCACAATTGAGGAACCCAAGGGTGCATTTACGTGCCGGTCATCCACACTCGCAGTTTTGGTCGATTCTGGCCTGTTTCATGGGCTATTAATCACCGTTTTGGGTCCCTGGAGTGATTTCCACAATTGACGAACCCAAGGGTGCATTTACGTGCCGGTCATCAACACTCGCAGTTTTGGCCGATTCCGGCCTGTATCATTGGCTATTAATCACCGTTTTGGGTCCCTGGAGTGATTTCCACAATTGACGAACCCAAGGGTGCATTTACGTGCCGGTCATCAACACTCGCAGTTTTGGCCGATTCTGGCCTGTTTCATGGGCTATTAATCACCGTTTTGGGTCCCTGGAGTGATTTCCACAATTGACGAACCCAAGGGTGCATTTACGTGCCGGTCATCAACACTCGCAGTTTTGGCCGATTCCGGCCTGTATCATTGGCTATTAATCACCGTTTTGGGTCCCTGGAGTGATTTCCACAATTGACGAACCCAAGGGTGCATTTACGTGCCGGTCATCAACACTCGCAGTTTTGGCCGATTCCGGCCTGTATCATTGGCTATTAATCACCGTTTTGGATCCTCGGAGTGATTTCCACCATTGACGAACCCAAGCGTGCATTTACGTGCCTGTCATCAACACTCGCAGTTTTGGCAGATTTTGGCCTGTTTCATGGGCTATTAATCACCGTTTTGGGTCCCTGGAGTGATTTCCACAATTGACGAACCCCAGGGTGCAATTACGTGTCGGTCATCAACACTCGCAGTTTTGGCCGATTCTAGCCTGTTTCATGGGCTATTAATCACCGTTTTGGATCCTTGGAGTGATTTCCACCATTGACGAACCCAAGGGTGCATTTACGTGCCTGTCATCAACACTCGCAGTTTTGGCCGATTCTGGCCTGTTTCATGGGCTATTAATCACCGTTTTGGGTCCCTGGAGTGATTTCCACAATTGACGAACCCAAGGGTGCATTTACGTGCCTGTCATCAACACTCGCAGTTTTGGCCGATTCTGGCCTGTTTCATGGGCTATTAATCACCGTTTTGGGTCCCTGGAGTGATTTCCACAATTGACGAACCCCAGGGTGCATTTACGTGCCGGTCATCAACACTCGCAGTTTTGGCCGATTCCGGCCTGTATCATTGGCTATTAATCACCGTTTTGGGTCCCTGGAGTGATTTCCACAATTGACGAACCCAAGGGTGCATTTACGTGCCGGTCATCAACACTCGCAGTTTTGGCCGATTCTGGCCTGTTTCATGGGCTATTAATCACCGTTTTGGGTCCCTGGAGTGATTTCCACAATTGACGAACCCAAGGGTGCATTTACGTGCCGGTCATCAACACTCGCAGTTTTGGCCGATTCCGGCCTGTATCATTGGCTATTAATCACCGTTTTGGGTCCCTGGAGTGATTTCCACAATTGACGAACCCAAGGGTGCATTTACGTGCCGGTCATCAACACTCGCAGTTTTGGCCGATTCTGGCCTGTTTCATGGGCTATTAATCACCGTTTTGGGTCCCTGGAGTGATTTCCACAATTGACGAACCCAAGGGTGCATTTACGTGCCGGTCATCAACACTCGCAGTTTTGGCCGATTCCGGCCTGTATCATTGGCTATTAATCACCGTTTTGGGTCCCTGGAGTGATTTCCACAATTGACGAACCCAAGGGTGCATTTACGTGCCGGTCATCAACACTCGCAGTTTTGGCCGATTCCGGCCTGTATCATTGGCTATTAATCACCGTTTTGGATCCTCGGAGTGATTTCCACCATTGACGAACCCAAGGGTGCATTTACGTGCCTGTCATCAACACTCGCAGTTTTGGCCGATTCTGGCCTGTTTCATGGGCTATTAATCACCGTTTTGGGTCCCTGGAGTGATTTCCACAATTGACGAACCCCAGGGTGCATTTACGTGCCGGTCATCAACACTCGCAGTTTTGGCCGATTCCGGCCTGTATCATTGGCTATTAATCACCGTTTTGGGTCCCTGGAGTGATTTCCACAATTGACGAACCCAAGGGTGCATTTACGTGCCGGTCATCAACACTCGCAGTTTTGGAAGATTTTGGCCTGTTTCATGGGCTATTAATCACCGTTTTGGGTCCCTGGAGTGATTTCCACAATTGACGAACCCCAGGGTGCATTTACGTGCCGGTCATCAACACTCGCAGTTTTGGAAGATTTTGGCCTGTTTCATGGGCTATTAATCACCGTTTTGGGTCCCTGGAGTGATTTCCACAATTGACGAACCCAAGGGTGCATTTACGTGCCGGTCATCAACACTCGCAGTTTTGGCCGATTCCGGCCTGTATCATTGGCTATTAATCACCGTTTTGGGTCCCTGGAGTGATTTCCACAATTGACGAACCCAAGGGTGCATTTACGTGCCGGTCATCAACACTCGCAGTTTTGGCCGATTCAAGCCTGTTTCATGGGCTATTAATCACCGTTTTGGGTCCCTGGAGTGATTTCCACAATTGACGAACCCAAGGGTGCATTTACGTGCCTGTCATCAACACTCGCAGTTTTGGAAGATTTTGGCCTGTTTCATGGGCTATTAATCACCGTTTTGGGTCCCTGGAGTGATTTCCACAATTGAGGAACCCAAGGGTGCATTTACGTGCCGGTCATCCACACTCGCAGTTTTGGTCGATTCTGGCCTGTTTCATGGGCTATTAATCACCGTTTTGGGTCCCTGGAGTGATTTCCACAATTGACGAACCCAAGGGTGCATTTACGTGCCGGTCATCAACACTCGCAGTTTTGGCCGATTCCGGCCTGTATCATTGGCTATTAATCACCGTTTTGGGTCCCTGGAGTGATTTCCACAATTGACGAACCCAAGGGTGCATTTACGTGCCGGTCATCAACACTCGCAGTTTTGGCCGATTCTGGCCTGTTTCATGGGCTATTAATCACCGTTTTGGGTCCCTGGAGTGATTTCCACAATTGACGAACCCAAGGGTGCATTTACGTGCCGGTCATCAACACTCGCAGTTTTGGCCGATTCCGGCCTGTATCATTGGCTATTAATCACCGTTTTGGGTCCCTGGAGTGATTTCCACAATTGACGAACCCAAGGGTGCATTTACGTGCCGGTCATCAACACTCGCAGTTTTGGCCGATTCCGGCCTGTATCATTGGCTATTAATCACCGTTTTGGATCCTCGGAGTGATTTCCACCATTGACGAACCCAAGGGTGCATTTACGTGCCTGTCATCAACACTCGCAGTTTTGGCCGATTCTGGCCTGTTTCATGGGCTATTAATCACCGTTTTGGGTCCCTGGAGTGATTTCCACAATTGACGAACCCAAGGGTGCATTTACGTGCCGGTCATCAACACTCGCAGTTTTGGAAGATTTTGGCCTGTTTCATGGGCTATTAATCACCGTTTTGGGTCCCTGGAGTGATTTCCACAATTGACGAACCCCAGGGTGCAATTACGTGTCGGTCATCAACACTCGCAGTTTTGGCCGATTCTAGCCTGTTTCATGGGCTATTAATCACCGTTTTGGATCCTCGGAGTGATTTCCACCATTGACGAACCCAAGGGTGCATTTACGTGCCTGTCATCAACACTCGCAGTTTTGGCCGATTCTGGCCTGTTTCATGGGCTATTAATCACCGTTTTGGGTCCCTGGAGTGATTTCCACAATTGACGAACCCAAGGGTGCATTTACGTGCCTGTCATCAACACTCGCAGTTTTGGCCGATTCTGGCCTGTTTCATGGGCTATTAATCACCGTTTTGGGTCCCTGGAGTGATTTCCACAATTGACGAACCCCAGGGTGCATTTACGTGCCGGTCATCAACACTCGCAGTTTTGGCCGATTCCGGCCTGTATCATTGGCTATTAATCACCGTTTTGGGTCCCTGGAGTGATTTCCACAATTGACGAACCCAAGGGTGCATTTACGTGCCGGTCATCAACACTCGCAGTTTTGGCCGATTCTGGCCTGTTTCATGGGCTATTAATCACCGTTTTGGGTCCCTGGAGTGATTTCCACAATTGACGAACCCAAGGGTGCATTTACGTGCCGGTCATCAACACTCGCAGTTTTGGCCGATTCCGGCCTGTATCATTGGCTATTAATCACCGTTTTGGGTCCCTGGAGTGATTTCCACAATTGACGAACCCAAGGGTGCATTTACGTGCCGGTCATCAACACTCGCAGTTTTGGCCGATTCCGGCCTGTATCATTGGCTATTAATCACCGTTTTGGATCCTCGGAGTGATTTCCACCATTGACGAACCCAAGGGTGCATTTACGTGCCTGTCATCAACACTCGCAGTTTTGGCCGATTCTGGCCTGTTTCATGGGCTATTAATCACCGTTTTGGGTCCCTGGAGTGATTTCCACAATTGACGAACCCCAGGGTGCATTTACGTGCCGGTCATCAACACTCGCAGTTTTGGCCGATTCCGGCCTGTATCATTGGCTATTAATCACCGTTTTGGGTCCCTGGAGTGATTTCCACAATTGACGAACCCAAGGGTGCATTTACGTGCCGGTCATCAACACTCGCAGTTTTGGAAGATTTTGGCCTGTTTCATGGGCTATTAATCACCGTTTTGGGTCCCTGGAGTGATTTCCACAATTGACGAACCCCAGGGTGCATTTACGTGCCGGTCATCAACACTCGCAGTTTTGGAAGATTTTGGCCTGTTTCATGGGCTATTAATCACCGTTTTGGGTCCCTGGAGTGATTTCCACAATTGACGAACCCAAGGGTGCATTTACGTGCCGGTCATCAACACTCGCAGTTTTGGCCGATTCTGGCCTGTTTCATGGGCTATTAATCACCGTTTTGGGTCCCCGGAGTGATTTCCACCATTGAGGAACCCAAGGGTGCATTTACGTGCCGGTCATCAACACTCGCAGTTTTGGCCGATTCCAGCCTGTATCATTGGCTATTAATCACCGTTTTGGGTCCCTGGAGTGATTTCCACAATTGACGAACCCAAGGGTGCATTTACGTGCCGGTCATCAACACTCGCAGTTTTGGCCGATTCTGGCCTGTTTCATGGGCTATTAATCACCGTTTTGGGTCCCCGGAGTGATTTCCACCATTGACGAACCCAGGGTGCATTTACGTGCCGGTCATCAACACTCGCAGTTTTGGTCGATTCTGGCCTGTTTCATGGGCTATTAATCACCGTTTTGGGTCCCTGGAGTGATTTCCACAATTGACGAACCCAAGGGTGCATTTACGTGCCTGTCATCAACACTCGCAGTTTTGGAAGATTTTGGCCTGTTTCATGGGCTATTAATCACCGTTTTGGGTCCCTGGAGTGATTTCCACAATTGAGGAACCCAAGGGTGCATTTACGTGCCGGTCATCCACACTCGCAGTTTTGGTCGATTCTGGCCTGTTTCATGGGCTATTAATCACCGTTTTGGGTCCCTGGAGTGATTTCCACAATTGACGAACCCAAGGGTGCATTTACGTGCCGGTCATCAACACTCGCAGTTTTGGCCGATTCCGGCCTGTATCATTGGCTATTAATCACCGTTTTGGGTCCCTGGAGTGATTTCCACAATTGACGAACCCAAGGGTGCATTTACGTGCCGGTCATCAACACTCGCAGTTTTGGCCGATTCCGGCCTGTATCATTGGCTATTAATCACCGTTTTGGATCCTCGGAGTGATTTCCACCATTGACGAACCCAAGGGTGCATTTACGTGCCTGTCATCAACACTCGCAGTTTTGGCCGATTCTGGCCTGTTTCATGGGCTATTAATCACCGTTTTGGGTCCCTGGAGTGATTTCCACAATTGACGAACCCCAGGGTGCATTTACGTGCCGGTCATCAACACTCGCAGTTTTGGCCGATTCCGGCCTGTATCATTGGCTATTAATCACCGTTTTGGGTCCCTGGAGTGATTTCCACAATTGACGAACCCAAGGGTGCATTTACGTGCCGGTCATCAACACTCGCAGTTTTGGCCGATTCTGGCCTGTTTCATGGGCTATTAATCACCGTTTTGGGTCCCTGGAGTGATTTCCACAATTGACGAACCCAAGGGTGCATTTACGTGCCGGTCATCAACACTCGCAGTTTTGGCCGATTCCGGCCTGTATCATTGGCTATTAATCACCGTTTTGGGTCCCTGGAGTGATTTCCACAATTGACGAACCCAAGGGTGCATTTACGTGCCGGTCATCAACACTCGCAGTTTTGGCCGATTCCGGCCTGTATCATTGGCTATTAATCACCGTTTTGGATCCTCGGAGTGATTTCCACCATTGACGAACCCAAGCGTGCATTTACGTGCCTGTCATCAACACTCGCAGTTTTGGCAGATTTTGGCCTGTTTCATGGGCTATTAATCACCGTTTTGGGTCCCTGGAGTGATTTCCACAATTGACGAACCCCAGGGTGCAATTACGTGTCGGTCATCAACACTCGCAGTTTTGGCCGATTCTAGCCTGTTTCATGGGCTATTAATCACCGTTTTGGATCCTTGGAGTGATTTCCACCATTGACGAACCCAAGGGTGCATTTACGTGCCTGTCATCAACACTCGCAGTTTTGGCCGATTCTGGCCTGTTTCATGGGCTATTAATCACCGTTTTGGGTCCCTGGAGTGATTTCCACAATTGACGAACCCAAGGGTGCATTTACGTGCCTGTCATCAACACTCGCAGTTTTGGCCGATTCTGGCCTGTTTCATGGGCTATTAATCACCGTTTTGGGTCCCTGGAGTGATTTCCACAATTGACGAACCCCAGGGTGCATTTACGTGCCGGTCATCAACACTCGCAGTTTTGGCCGATTCCGGCCTGTATCATTGGCTATTAATCACCGTTTTGGGTCCCTGGAGTGATTTCCACAATTGACGAACCCAAGGGTGCATTTACGTGCCGGTCATCAACACTCGCAGTTTTGGCCGATTCTGGCCTGTTTCATGGGCTATTAATCACCGTTTTGGGTCCCTGGAGTGATTTCCACAATTGACGAACCCAAGGGTGCATTTACGTGCCGGTCATCAACACTCGCAGTTTTGGCCGATTCCGGCCTGTATCATTGGCTATTAATCACCGTTTTGGGTCCCTGGAGTGATTTCCACAATTGACGAACCCAAGGGTGCATTTACGTGCCGGTCATCAACACTCGCAGTTTTGGCCGATTCCGGCCTGTATCATTGGCTATTAATCACCGTTTTGGATCCTCGGAGTGATTTCCACCATTGACGAACCCAAGGGTGCATTTACGTGCCTGTCATCAACACTCGCAGTTTTGGCCGATTCTGGCCTGTTTCATGGGCTATTAATCACCGTTTTGGGTCCCTGGAGTGATTTCCACAATTGACGAACCCCAGGGTGCATTTACGTGCCGGTCATCAACACTCGCAGTTTTGGCCGATTCCGGCCTGTATCATTGGCTATTAATCACCGTTTTGGGTCCCTGGAGTGATTTCCACAATTGACGAACCCAAGGGTGCATTTACGTGCCGGTCATCAACACTCGCAGTTTTGGAAGATTTTGGCCTGTTTCATGGGCTATTAATCACCGTTTTGGGTCCCTGGAGTGATTTCCACAATTGACGAACCCCAGGGTGCATTTACGTGCCGGTCATCAACACTCGCAGTTTTGGAAGATTTTGGCCTGTTTCATGGGCTATTAATCACCGTTTTGGGTCCCTGGAGTGATTTCCACAATTGACGAACCCAAGGGTGCATTTACGTGCCGGTCATCAACACTCGCAGTTTTGGCCGATTCCGGCCTGTATCATTGGCTATTAATCACCGTTTTGGGTCCCTGGAGTGATTTCCACAATTGACGAACCCAAGGGTGCATTTACGTGCCGGTCATCAACACTCGCAGTTTTGGCCGATTCAAGCCTGTTTCATGGGCTATTAATCACCGTTTTGGGTCCCTGGAGTGATTTCCACAATTGACGAACCCAAGGGTGCATTTACGTGCCTGTCATCAACACTCGCAGTTTTGGAAGATTTTGGCCTGTTTCATGGGCTATTAATCACCGTTTTGGGTCCCTGGAGTGATTTCCACAATTGAGGAACCCAAGGGTGCATTTACGTGCCGGTCATCCACACTCGCAGTTTTGGTCGATTCTGGCCTGTTTCATGGGCTATTAATCACCGTTTTGGGTCCCTGGAGTGATTTCCACAATTGACGAACCCAAGGGTGCATTTACGTGCCGGTCATCAACACTCGCAGTTTTGGCCGATTCCGGCCTGTATCATTGGCTATTAATCACCGTTTTGGGTCCCTGGAGTGATTTCCACAATTGACGAACCCAAGGGTGCATTTACGTGCCGGTCATCAACACTCGCAGTTTTGGCCGATTCTGGCCTGTTTCATGGGCTATTAATCACCGTTTTGGGTCCCTGGAGTGATTTCCACAATTGACGAACCCAAGGGTGCATTTACGTGCCGGTCATCAACACTCGCAGTTTTGGCCGATTCCGGCCTGTATCATTGGCTATTAATCACCGTTTTGGGTCCCTGGAGTGATTTCCACAATTGACGAACCCAAGGGTGCATTTACGTGCCGGTCATCAACACTCGCAGTTTTGGCCGATTCCGGCCTGTATCATTGGCTATTAATCACCGTTTTGGATCCTCGGAGTGATTTCCACCATTGACGAACCCAAGGGTGCATTTACGTGCCTGTCATCAACACTCGCAGTTTTGGCCGATTCTGGCCTGTTTCATGGGCTATTAATCACCGTTTTGGGTCCCTGGAGTGATTTCCACAATTGACGAACCCAAGGGTGCATTTACGTGCCGGTCATCAACACTCGCAGTTTTGGAAGATTTTGGCCTGTTTCATGGGCTATTAATCACCGTTTTGGGTCCCTGGAGTGATTTCCACAATTGACGAACCCCAGGGTGCAATTACGTGTCGGTCATCAACACTCGCAGTTTTGGCCGATTCTAGCCTGTTTCATGGGCTATTAATCACCGTTTTGGATCCTCGGAGTGATTTCCACCATTGACGAACCCAAGGGTGCATTTACGTGCCTGTCATCAACACTCGCAGTTTTGGCCGATTCTGGCCTGTTTCATGGGCTATTAATCACCGTTTTGGGTCCCTGGAGTGATTTCCACAATTGACGAACCCCAGGGTGCATTTACGTGCCGGTCATCAACACTCGCAGTTTTGGCCGATTCCGGCCTGTATCATTGGCTATTAATCACCGTTTTGGGTCCCTGGAGTGATTTCCACAATTGACGAACCCAAGGGTGCATTTACGTGCCGGTCATCAACACTCGCAGTTTTGGCCGATTCTGGCCTGTTTCATGGGCTATTAATCACCGTTTTGGGTCCCTGGAGTGATTTCCACAATTGACGAACCCAAGGGTGCATTTACGTGCCGGTCATCAACACTCGCAGTTTTGGCCGATTCCGGCCTGTATCATTGGCTATTAATCACCGTTTTGGGTCCCTGGAGTGATTTCCACAATTGACGAACCCAAGGGTGCATTTACGTGCCGGTCATCAACACTCGCAGTTTTGGCCGATTCCGGCCTGTATCATTGGCTATTAATCACCGTTTTGGATCCTCGGAGTGATTTCCACCATTGACGAACCCAAGGGTGCATTTACGTGCCTGTCATCAACACTCGCAGTTTTGGCCGATTCTGGCCTGTTTCATGGGCTATTAATCACCGTTTTGGGTCCCTGGAGTGATTTCCACAATTGACGAACCCCAGGGTGCATTTACGTGCCGGTCATCAACACTCGCAGTTTTGGCCGATTCCGGCCTGTATCATTGGCTATTAATCACCGTTTTGGGTCCCTGGAGTGATTTCCACAATTGACGAACCCAAGGGTGCATTTACGTGCCGGTCATCAACACTCGCAGTTTTGGAAGATTTTGGCCTGTTTCATGGGCTATTAATCACCGTTTTGGGTCCCTGGAGTGATTTCCACAATTGACGAACCCCAGGGTGCATTTACGTGCCGGTCATCAACACTCGCAGTTTTGGAAGATTTTGGCCTGTTTCATGGGCTATTAATCACCGTTTTGGGTCCCTGGAGTGATTTCCACAATTGACGAACCCAAGGGTGCATTTACGTGCCGGTCATCAACACTCGCAGTTTTGGCCGATTCTGGCCTGTTTCATGGGCTATTAATCACCGTTTTGGGTCCCCGGAGTGATTTCCACCATTGAGGAACCCAAGGGTGCATTTACGTGCCGGTCATCAACACTCGCAGTTTTGGCCGATTCCAGCCTGTATCATTGGCTATTAATCACCGTTTTGGGTCCCTGGAGTGATTTCCACAATTGACGAACCCAAGGGTGCATTTACGTGCCGGTCATCAACACTCGCAGTTTTGGCCGATTCTGGCCTGTTTCATGGGCTATTAATCACCGTTTTGGGTCCCCGGAGTGATTTCCACTATTGACGAACCCAGGGTGCATTTACGTGCCGGTCATCAACACTCGCAGTTTTGGTCGATTCTGGCCTGTTTCATGGGCTATTAATCACCGTTTTGGGTCCCTGGAGTGATTTCCACAATTGACGAACCCAAGGGTGCATTTACGTGCCTGTCATCAACACTCGCAGTTTTGGAAGATTTTGGCCTGTTTCATGGGCTATTAATCACCGTTTTGGGTCCCTGGAGTGATTTCCACAATTGAGGAACCCAAGGGTGCATTTACGTGCCGGTCATCCACACTCGCAGTTTTGGTCGATTCTGGCCTGTTTCATGGGCTATTAATCACCGTTTTGGGTCCCTGGAGTGATTTCCACAATTGACGAACCCAAGGGTGCATTTACGTGCCGGTCATCAACACTCGCAGTTTTGGCCGATTCCGGCCTGTATCATTGGCTATTAATCACCGTTTTGGGTCCCTGGAGTGATTTCCACAATTGACGAACCCAAGGGTGCATTTACGTGCCGGTCATCAACACTCGCAGTTTTGGCCGATTCCGGCCTGTATCATTGGCTATTAATCACCGTTTTGGATCCTCGGAGTGATTTCCACCATTGACGAACCCAAGGGTGCATTTACGTGCCTGTCATCAACACTCGCAGTTTTGGCCGATTCTGGCCTGTTTCATGGGCTATTAATCACCGTTTTGGGTCCCTGGAGTGATTTCCACAATTGACGAACCCCAGGGTGCATTTACGTGCCGGTCATCAACACTCGCAGTTTTGGCCGATTCCGGCCTGTATCATTGGCTATTAATCACCGTTTTGGGTCCCTGGAGTGATTTCCACAATTGACGAACCCAAGGGTGCATTTACGTGCCGGTCATCAACACTCGCAGTTTTGGCCGATTCTGGCCTGTTTCATGGGCTATTAATCACCGTTTTGGGTCCCTGGAGTGATTTCCACAATTGACGAACCCAAGGGTGCATTTACGTGCCGGTCATCAACACTCGCAGTTTTGGCCGATTCCGGCCTGTATCATTGGCTATTAATCACCGTTTTGGGTCCCTGGAGTGATTTCCACAATTGACGAACCCAAGGGTGCATTTACGTGCCGGTCATCAACACTCGCAGTTTTGGCCGATTCCGGCCTGTATCATTGGCTATTAATCACCGTTTTGGATCCTCGGAGTGATTTCCACCATTGACGAACCCAAGCGTGCATTTACGTGCCTGTCATCAACACTCGCAGTTTTGGCCGATTCTGGCCTGTTTCATGGGCTATTAATCACCGTTTTGGGTCCCTGGAGTGATTTCCACAATTGACGAACCCCAGGGTGCATTTACGTGCCGGTCATCAACACTCGCAGTTTTGGCCGATTCCGGCCTGTATCATTGGCTATTAATCACCGTTTTGGGTCCCTGGAGTGATTTCCACAATTGACGAACCCAAGGGTGCATTTACGTGCCGGTCATCAACACTCGCAGTTTTGGCCGATTCTGGCCTGTTTCATGGGCTATTAATCACCGTTTTGGGTCCCTGGAGTGATTTCCACAATTGACGAACCCAAGGGTGCATTTACGTGCCGGTCATCAACACTCGCAGTTTTGGCCGATTCCGGCCTGTATCATTGGCTATTAATCACCGTTTTGGGTCCCTGGAGTGATTTCCACAATTGACGAACCCAAGGGTGCATTTACGTGCCGGTCATCAACACTCGCAGTTTTGGCCGATTCCGGCCTGTATCATTGGCTATTAATCACCGTTTTGGATCCTCGGAGTGATTTCCACCATTGACGAACCCAAGGGTGCATTTACGTGCCTGTCATCAACACTCGCAGTTTTGGCCGATTCTGGCCTGTTTCATGGGCTATTAATCACCGTTTTGGGTCCCTGGAGTGATTTCCACAATTGACGAACCCCAGGGTGCATTTACGTGCCGGTCATCAACACTCGCAGTTTTGGCCGATTCCGGCCTGTATCATTGGCTATTAATCACCGTTTTGGGTCCCTGGAGTGATTTCCACAATTGACGAACCCAAGGGTGCATTTACGTGCCGGTCATCAACACTCGCAGTTTTGGCCGATTCTGGCCTGTTTCATGGGCTATTAATCACCGTTTTGGGTCCCTGGAGTGATTTCCACAATTGACGAACCCAAGGGTGCATTTACGTGCCGGTCATCAACACTCGCAGTTTTGGCCGATTCCGGCCTGTATCATTGGCTATTAATCACCGTTTTGGGTCCCTGGAGTGATTTCCACAATTGACGAACCCCAGGGTGCATTTACGTGCCGGTCATCAACACTCGCAGTTTTGGCCGATTCCGGCCTGTATCATTGGCTATTAATCACCGTTTTGGGTCCCTGGAGTGATTTCCACAATTGACGAACCCAAGGGTGCATTTACGTGCCGGTCATCAACACTCGCAGTTTTGGCCGATTCTGGCCTGTTTCATGGGCTATTAATCACCGTTTTGGGTCCCTGGAGTGATTTCCACAATTGACGAACCCAAGGGTGCATTTACGTGCCGGTCATCAACACTCGCAGTTTTGGCCGATTCCGGCCTGTATCATTGGCTATTAATCACCGTTTTGGGTCCCTGGAGTGATTTCCACAATTGACGAACCCAAGGGTGCATTTACGTGCCGGTCATCAACACTCGCAGTTTTGGCCGATTCCGGCCTGTATCATTGGCTATTAATCACCGTTTTGGATCCTCGGAGTGATTTCCACCATTGACGAACCCAAGCGTGCATTTACGTGCCTGTCATCAACACTCGCAGTTTTGGCCGATTCTGGCCTGTTTCATGGGCTATTAATCACCGTTTTGGGTCCCTGGAGTGATTTCCACAATTGACGAACCCCAGGGTGCATTTACGTGCCGGTCATCAACACTCGCAGTTTTGGCCGATTCCGGCCTGTATCATTGGCTATTAATCACCGTTTTGGGTCCCTGGAGTGATTTCCACAATTGACGAACCCAAGGGTGCATTTACGTGCCGGTCATCAACACTCGCAGTTTTGGCCGATTCTGGCCTGTTTCATGGGCTATTAATCACCGTTTTGGGTCCCTGGAGTGATTTCCACAATTGACGAACCCAAGGGTGCATTTACGTGCCGGTCATCAACACTCGCAGTTTTGGCCGATTCCGGCCTGTATCATTGGCTATTAATCACCGTTTTGGGTCCCTGGAGTGATTTCCACAATTGACGAACCCAAGGGTGCATTTACGTGCCGGTCATCAACACTCGCAGTTTTGGCCGATTCCGGCCTGTATCATTGGCTATTAATCACAGTTTTGGATCCTCGGAGTGATTTCCACCATTGACGAACCCAAGGGTGCATTTACGTGCCTGTCATCAACACTCGCAGTTTTGGCCGATTCTGGCCTGTTTCATGGGCTATTAATCACCGTTTTGGGTCCCTGGAGTGATTTCCACAATTGACGAACCCCAGGGTGCATTTACGTGCCGGTCATCAACACTCGCAGTTTTGGCCGATTCCGGCCTGTATCATTGGCTATTAATCACCGTTTTGGGTCCCTGGAGTGATTTCCACAATTGACGAACCCAAGGGTGCATTTACGTGCCGGTCATCAACACTCGCAGTTTTGGCCGATTCTGGCCTGTTTCATGGGCTATTAATCACCGTTTTGGGTCCCTGGAGTGATTTCCACAATTGACGAACCCAAGGGTGCATTTACGTGCCGGTCATCAACACTCGCAGTTTTGGCCGATTCCGGCCTGTATCATTGGCTATTAATCACCGTTTTGGGTCCCTGGAGTGATTTCCACAATTGACGAACCCAAGGGTGCATTTACGTGCCGGTCATCAACACTCGCAGTTTTGGCCGATTCCGGCCTGTATCATTGGCTATTAATCACCGTTTTGGATCCTCGGAGTGATTTCCACCATTGATGAACCCAAGCGTGCATTTACGTGCCTGTCATCAACACTCGCAGTTTTGGCCGATTCTGGCCTGTTTCATGGGCTATTAATCGCCGTTTTGGGTCCCCGGAGTGATTTCCACCATTGAGGAACCCAGGGTGCATTTACGTGCCGGTCATCAACACTCGCAGTTTTGGCAGTTTTTGGCCTGTTTCATGGGCTATTAATCACCGTTTTGGGTCCCTGGAGTGATTTCCACAATTGACGAACCCCAGGGTGCAATTACGTGTCGGTCATCAACACTCGCAGTTTTGGCCGATTCTAGCCTGTTTCATGGGCTATTAATCACCGTTTTGGATCCTCGGAGTGATTTCCACCATTGACGAACCCAAGGGTGCATTTACGTGCCTGTCATCAACACTCGCAGTTTTGGCCGATTCTGGCCTGTTTCATGGGCTATTAATCACCGTTTTGGGTCCCTGGAGTGATTTCCACAATTGACGAACCCAAGGGTGCATTTACGTGCCGGTCATCAACACTCGCAGTTTTGGCCGATTCCGGCCTGTATCATTGGCTATTAATCACCGTTTTGGGTCCCTGGAGTGATTTCCACAATTGACGAACCCAAGGGTGCATTTACGTGCCGGTCATCAACACTCGCAGTTTTGGCCGATTCAAGCCTGTTTCATGGGCTATTAATCACCGTTTTGGGTCCCTGGAGTGATTTCCACAATTGACGAACCCAAGGGTGCATTTACGTGCCGGTCATCAACACTCGCAGTTTTGGAAGATTTTGGCCTGTTTCATGGGCTATTAATCACCGTTTTGGGTCCCTGGAGTGATTTCCACAATTAACGAACCCCAGGGTGCAATTACGTGTCGGTCATCAACACTCGCAGTTTTGGCCGATTCTAGCCTGTTTCATGGGCTATTAATCACCGTTTTGGATCCTCGGAGTGATTTCCACCATTGAGGAACCCAGGGTGCATTTACGTGCCGGTCATCAACACTCGCAGTTTTGGCCGATTCTGGCCTGTTTCATGGGCTATTAATCACCGTTTTGGGTCCCTGGAGTGATTTCCACAATTGACGAACCCCAGGGTGCAATTACGTGTCGGTCATCAACACTCGCAGTTTTGGCCGATTCTAGCCTGTTTCATGGGCTATTAATCACCGTTTTGGATCCTCGGAGTGATTTCCACCATTGACGAACCCAAGGGTGCATTTACGTGCCTGTCATCAACACTCGCAGTTTTGGCCGATTCTGGCCTGTATCATTGGCTATTAATCACCGTTTTGGGTCCCTGGAGTGATTTCCACAATTGACGAACCCAAGGGTGCATTTACGTGCCGGTCATCAACACTCGCAGTTTTGGCCGATTCTGGCCTGTTTCATGGGCTATTAATCACCGTTTTGGGTCCCCGGAGTGATTTCCACCATTGAGGAACCCAGGGTGCATTTACGTGCCGGTCATCAACACTCGCAGTTTTGGCAGATTCAAGCCTGTTTCATGGGCTATTAATCACCGTTTTGGGTCCCCGGAGTGATTTCCACCATTGAGGAACCCAGGGTGCATTTACGTGCCGGTCATCAACACTCGCAGTTTTGGAAGATTTTGGCCTGTTTCATGGGCTATTAATCACCGTTTTGGGTCCCTGGAGTGATTTCCACAATTGACGAACCCAAGGGTGCATTTACGTTCCGGTCATCCACACTCGCAGTTTTGGTCGATTCTGGCCTGTTTCATGGGCTATTAATCACCGTTTTGGATCCTCGTAGTGATTTCCACCATTGACGAACCCAAGGGTGCATTTACGTGCCTGTCATCAACACTCGCAGTTTTGGCCGATTCTGGCCTGTTTCATGGGCTATTAATCACCGTTTTGGGTCCCCGGAGTGATTTCCACCATTGAGGAACCCAGGGTGCATTTACGTGCCGGTCATCAACACTCGCAGTTTTGGCAGTTTTTGGCCTGTTTCATGGGCTATTAATCACCGTTTTGGGTCCCTGGAGTGATTTCCACAATTGACGAACCCTAGGGTGCAATTACGTGTCGGTCATCAACACTCGCAGTTTTGGCCGATTCTAGCCTGTTTCATGGGCTATTAATCACCGTTTTGGATCCTCGGAGTGATTTCCACCATTGACGAACCCAAGGGTGCATTTACGTGCCTGTCATCAACACTCGCAGTTTTGGCCGATTCTGGCCTGTTTCATGGGCTATTAATCACCGTTTTGGGTCCCTGGAGTGATTTCCACAATTGACGAACCCAAGGGTGCATTTACGTGCCGGTCATCAACACTCGCAGTTTTGGCCGATTCCGGCCTGTATCATTGGCTATTAATCACCGTTTTGGGTCCCTGGAGTGATTTCCACAATTGACGAACCCAAGGGTGCATTTACGTGCCGGTCATCAACACTCGCAGTTTTGGCCGATTCAAGCCTGTTTCATGGGCTATTAATCACCGTTTTGGGTCCCCGGAGTGATTTCCACCATTGACGAACCCAGGGTGCATTTACGTGCCGGTCATCAACACTCGCAGTTTTGGAAGATTTTGGCCTGTTTCATGGGCTATTAATCACCGTTTTGGGTCCCTGGAGTGATTTCCACAATTGACGAACCCCAGGGTGCAATTACGTGTCGGTCATCAACACTCGCAGTTTTGGCCGATTCTAGCCTGTTTCATGGGCTATTAATCACCGTTTTGGATCCTCGGAGTGATTTCCACCATTGACGAACCCAAGGGTGCATTTACGTGCCGGTCATCAACACTCGCAGTTTTGGCCGATTCCGGCCTGTATCATTGGCTATTAATCACCGTTTTGGGTCCCTGGAGTGATTTCCACAATTGACGAACCCAAGGGTGCATTTACGTGCCGGTCATCAACACTCGCAGTTTTGGCCGATTCAAGCCTGTTTCATGGGCTATTAATCACCGTTTTGGGTCCCCGGAGTGATTTCCACCATTGAGGAACCCAGGGTGCATTTACGTGCCGGTCATCAACACTCGCAGTTTTGGCAGATTTTGGCCTGTTTCATGGGCTATTAATCACCGTTTTGGGTCCCTGGAGTGATTTCCACAATTGACGAACCCAAGGGTGCATTTACGTGCCGGTCATCAACACTCGCAGTTTTGGCCGATTCCGGCCTGTATCATTGGCTATTAATCACCGTTTTGGGTCCCTGGAGTGATTTCCACAATTGACGAACCCAAGGGTGCATTTACGTGCCGGTCATCAACACTCGCAGTTTTGGCCGATTCTGGCCTGTTTCATGGGCTATTAATCACCGTTTTGGGTCCCCGGAGTGATTTCCACCATTGAGGAACCCAGGGTGCATTTACGTGCCGGTCATCAACACTCGCAGTTTTGGCAGATTTTGGCCTGTTTCATGGGCTATTAATCACCGTTTTGGGTCCCTGGAGTGATTTCCACAATTGACGAACCCAAGGGTGCATTTACGTGCCGGTCATCAACACTCGCAGTTTTGGCCGATTCCGGCCTGTATCATTGGCTATTAATCACCGTTTTGGGTCCCTGGAGTGATTTCCACAATTGACGAACCCAAGGGTGCATTTACGTGCCGGTCATCAACACTCGCAGTTTTGGCCGATGCTGGCCTGTTTCATGGGCTATTAATCACCGTTTTGGGTCCCCGGAGTGATTTCCACCATTGAGGAACCCAGGGTGCATTTACGTGCCGGTCATCAACACTCGCAGTTTAGGCAGATTTTGGCCTGTTTCATGGGCTATTAATCACCGTTTTGGGTCCCTGGAGTGATTTCCACAATTGACGAACCCTAGGGTGCATTTACGTGCCGGTCATCAACACTCGCAGTTTTGGCCGATTCTGGCCTGTTTCATGGGCTATTAATCACCGTTTTGCGTCCCCGGAGTAATTTCCACCATTGACGAACCCTAGGGTGCATTTACGTGCCGGTCATCAACACTCGCAGTTTTGGAAGATTTTGGCCTGTTTCATGGGCTATTAATCACCGTTTTGGGTCCCTGGAGTGATTTCCACAATTGACGAACCCCAGGGTGCAATTACGTGTCGGTCATCAACACTCGCAGTTTTGGCCGATTCTAGCCTGTTTCATGGGCTATTAATCACCTTTTTGGATCCTCGGAGTGATTTCCACCATTGACGAACCCAAGGGTGCATTTACGTGCCTGTCATCAACACTCGCAGTTTTGGCCGATTCTGGCCTGTTTCATGGGCTATTAATCACCGTTTTGGGTCCCTGGAGTGATTTCCACAATTGACGAACCCAAGGGTGCATTTACGTGCCGGTCATCAACACTCGCAGTTTAGGCCGATTCCGGCCTGTATCATTGGCTATTAATCACCGTTTTGGGTCCCTGGAGTGATTTCCACAATTGACGAACCCAAGGGTGCATTTACGTGCCGGTCATCAACACTCGCAGTTTTGGCCGATTCTGGCCTGTTTCATGGGCTATTAATCACCGTTTTGGGTCCCCGGAGTGATTTCCACCATTGAGGAACCCAGGGTGCATTTACGTGCCGGTCATCAACACTCGCAGTTTTGGCAGATTCAAGCCTGTTTCATGGGCTATTAATCACCGTTTTGGGTCCCCGGAGTGATTTCCACCATTGAGGAACCCAGGGTGCATTTACGTGCCGGTCATCAACACTCGCAGTTTTGGAAGATTTTGGCCTGTTTCATGGGCTATTAATCACCGTTTTGGGTCCCTGGAGTGATTTCCACAATTGACGAACCCAAGGGTGCATTTACGTTCCGGTCATCCACACTCGCAGTTTTGGTCGATTCTGGCCTGTTTCATGGGCTATTAATCACCGTTTTGGATCCTCGTAGTGATTTCCACCATTGACGAACCCAAGGGTGCATTTACGTGCCTGTCATCAACACTCGCAGTTTTGGCCGATTCTGGCCTGTTTCATGGGCTATTAATCACCGTTTTGGGTCCCCGGAGTGATTTCCACCATTGAGGAACCCAGGGTGCATTTACGTGCCGGTCATCAACACTCGCAGTTTTGGCAGTTTTTGGCCTGTTTCATGGGCTATTAATCACCGTTTTGGGTCCCTGGAGTGATTTCCACAATTGACGAACCCTAGGGTGCAATTACGTGTCGGTCATCAACACTCGCAGTTTTGGCCGATTCTAGCCTGTTTCATGGGCTATTAATCACCGTTTTGGATCCTCGGAGTGATTTCCACCATTGACGAACCCAAGGGTGCATTTACGTGCCTGTCATCAACACTCGCAGTTTTGGCCGATTCTGGCCTGTTTCATGGGCTATTAATCACCGTTTTGGGTCCCTGGAGTGATTTCCACAATTGACGAACCCAAGGGTGCATTTACGTGCCGGTCATCAACACTCGCAGTTTTGGCCGATTCCGGCCTGTATCATTGGCTATTAATCACCGTTTTGGGTCCCTGGAGTGATTTCCACAATTGACGAACCCAAGGGTGCATTTACGTGCCGGTCATCAACACTCGCAGTTTTGGCCGATTCAAGCCTGTTTCATGGGCTATTAATCACCGTTTTGGGTCCCCGGAGTGATTTCCACCATTGACGAACCCAGGGTGCATTTACGTGCCGGTCATCAACACTCGCAGTTTTGGAAGATTTTGGCCTGTTTCATGGGCTATTAATCACCGTTTTGGGTCCCTGGAGTGATTTCCACAATTGACGAACCCCAGGGTGCAATTACGTGTCGGTCATCAACACTCGCAGTTTTGGCCGATTCTAGCCTGTTTCATGGGCTATTAATCACCGTTTTGGATCCTCGGAGTGATTTCCACCATTGACGAACCCAAGGGTGCATTTACGTGCCGGTCATCAACACTCGCAGTTTTGGCCGATTCCGGCCTGTATCATTGGCTATTAATCACCGTTTTGGGTCCCTGGAGTGATTTCCACAATTGACGAACCCAAGGGTGCATTTACGTGCCGGTCATCAACACTCGCAGTTTTGGCCGATTCAAGCCTGTTTCATGGGCTATTAATCACCGTTTTGGGTCCCCGGAGTGATTTCCACCATTGAGGAACCCAGGGTGCATTTACGTGCCGGTCATCAACACTCGCAGTTTTGGCAGATTTTGGCCTGTTTCATGGGCTATTAATCACCGTTTTGGGTCCCTGGAGTGATTTCCACAATTGACGAACCCAAGGGTGCATTTACGTGCCGGTCATCAACACTCGCAGTTTTGGCCGATTCCGGCCTGTATCATTGGCTATTAATCACCGTTTTGGGTCCCTGGAGTGATTTCCACAATTGACGAACCCAAGGGTGCATTTACGTGCCGGTCATCAACACTCGCAGTTTTGGCCGATTCTGGCCTGTTTCATGGGCTATTAATCACCGTTTTGGGTCCCCGGAGTGATTTCCACCATTGAGGAACCCAGGGTGCATTTACGTGCCGGTCATCAACACTCGCAGTTTATGCAGATTTTGGCCTGTTTCATGGGCTATTAATCACCGTTTTGGGTCCCTGGAGTGATTTCCACAATTGACGAACCCAAGGGTGCATTTACGTGCCGGTCATCAACACTCGCAGTTTTGGCCGATTCCGGCCTGTATCATTGGCTATTAATCACCGTTTTGGGTCCCTGGAGTGATTTCCACAATTGACGAACCCAAGGGTGCATTTACGTGCCGGTCATCAACACTCGCAGTTTTGGCCGATGCTGGCCTGTTTCATGGGCTATTAATCACCGTTTTGGGTCCCCGGAGTGATTTCCACCATTGAGGAACCCAGGGTGCATTTACGTGCCGGTCATCAACACTCGCAGTTTAGGCAGATTTTGGCCTGTTTCATGGGCTATTAATCACCGTTTTGGGTCCCTGGAGTGATTTCCACAATTGACGAACCCTAGGGTGCATTTACGTGCCGGTCATCAACACTCGCAGTTTTGGCCGATTCTGGCCTGTTTCATGGGCTATTAATCACCGTTTTGCGTCCCCGGAGTAATTTCCACCATTGACGAACCCTAGGGTGCATTTACGTGCCGGTCATCAACACTCGCAGTTTTGGAAGATTTTGGCCTGTTTCATGGGCTATTAATCACCGTTTTGGGTCCCTGGAGTGATTTCCACAATTGACGAACCCCAGGGTGCAATTACGTGTCGGTCATCAACACTCGCAGTTTTGGCCGATTCTAGCCTGTTTCATGGGCTATTAATCACCTTTTTGGATCCTCGGAGTGATTTCCACCATTGACGAACCCAAGGGTGCATTTACGTGCCTGTCATCAACACTCGCAGTTTTGGCCGATTCTGGCCTGTTTCATGGGCTATTAATCACCGTTTTGGGTCCCTGGAGTGATTTCCACAATTGACGAACCCAAGGGTGCATTTACGTGCCGGTCATCAACACTCGCAGTTTTGGCCGATTCCGGCCTGTATCATTGGCTATTAATCACCGTTTTGGGTCCCTGGAGTGATTTCCACAATTGACGAACCCAAGGGTGCATTTACGTGCCGGTCATCAACACTCGCAGTTTTGGCCGATTCTGGCCTGTTTCATGGGCTATTAATCACCGTTTTGGGTCCCCGGAGTGATTTCCACCATTGAGGAACCCAGGGTGCATTTACGTGCCGGTCATCAACACTCGCAGTTTTGGCAGATTCAAGCCTGTTTCATGGGCTATTAATCACCGTTTTGGGTCCCCGGAGTGATTTCCACCATTGAGGAACCCAGGGTGCATTTACGTGCCGGTCATCAACACTCGCAGTTTTGGAAGATTTTGGCCTGTTTCATGGGCTATTAATCACCGTTTTGGGTCCCTGGAGTGATTTCCACAATTGACGAACCCAAGGGTGCATTTACGTTCCGGTCATCCACACTCGCAGTTTTGGTCGATTCTGGCCTGTTTCATGGGCTATTAATCACCGTTTTGGATCCTCGTAGTGATTTCCACCATTGACGAACCCAAGGGTGCATTTACGTGCCTGTCATCAACACTCGCAGTTTTGGCCGATTCTGGCCTGTTTCATGGGCTATTAATCACCGTTTTGGGTCCCCGGAGTGATTTCCACCATTGAGGAACCCAGGGTGCATTTACGTGCCGGTCATCAACACTCGCAGTTTTGGCAGTTTTTGGCCTGTTTCATGGGCTATTAATCACCGTTTTGGGTCCCTGGAGTGATTTCCACAATTGACGAACCCTAGGGTGCAATTACGTGTCGGTCATCAACACTCGCAGTTTTGGCCGATTCTAGCCTGTTTCATGGGCTATTAATCACCGTTTTGGATCCTCGGAGTGATTTCCACCATTGACGAACCCAAGGGTGCATTTACGTGCCTGTCATCAACACTCGCAGTTTTGGCCGATTCTGGCCTGTTTCATGGGCTATTAATCACCGTTTTGGGTCCCTGGAGTGATTTCCACAATTGACGAACCCAAGGGTGCATTTACGTGCCGGTCATCAACACTCGCAGTTTTGGCCGATTCCGGCCTGTATCATTGGCTATTAATCACCGTTTTGGGTCCCTGGAGTGATTTCCACAATTGACGAACCCAAGGGTGCATTTACGTGCCGGTCATCAACACTCGCAGTTTTGGCCGATTCAAGCCTGTTTCATGGGCTATTAATCACCGTTTTGGGTCCCCGGAGTGATTTCCACCATTGACGAACCCAGGGTGCATTTACGTGCCGGTCATCAACACTCGCAGTTTTGGAAGATTTTGGCCTGTTTCATGGGCTATTAATCACCGTTTTGGGTCCCTGGAGTGATTTCCACAATTGACGAACCCCAGGGTGCAATTACGTGTCGGTCATCAACACTCGCAGTTTTGGCCGATTCTAGCCTGTTTCATGGGCTATTAATCACCGTTTTGGATCCTCGGAGTGATTTCCACCATTGACGAACCCAAGGGTGCATTTACGTGCCGGTCATCAACACTCGCAGTTTTGGCCGATTCCGGCCTGTATCATTGGCTATTAATCACCGTTTTGGGTCCCTGGAGTGATTTCCACAATTGACGAACCCAAGGGTGCATTTACGTGCCGGTCATCAACACTCGCAGTTTTGGCCGATTCAAGCCTGTTTCATGGGCTATTAATCACCGTTTTGGGTCCCCGGAGTGATTTCCACCATTGAGGAACCCAGGGTGCATTTACGTGCCGGTCATCAACACTCGCAGTTTTGGCAGATTTTGGCCTGTTTCATGGGCTATTAATCACCGTTTTGGGTCCCTGGAGTGATTTCCACAATTGACGAACCCAAGGGTGCATTTACGTGCCGGTCATCAACACTCGCAGTTTTGGCCGATTCCGGCCTGTATCATTGGCTATTAATCACCGTTTTGGGTCCCTGGAGTGATTTCCACAATTGACGAACCCAAGGGTGCATTTACGTGCCGGTCATCAACACTCGCAGTTTTGGCCGATTCTGGCCTGTTTCATGGGCTATTAATCACCGTTTTGGGTCCCCGGAGTGATTTCCACCATTGAGGAACCCAGGGTGCATTTACGTGCCGGTCATCAACACTCGCAGTTTTGGCAGATTTTGGCCTGTTTCATGGGCTATTAATCACCGTTTTGGGTCCCTGGAGTGATTTCCACAATTGACGAACCCAAGGGTGCATTTACGTGCCGGTCATCAACACTCGCAGTTTTGGCCGATTCCGGCCTGTATCATTGGCTATTAATCACCGTTTTGGGTCCCTGGAGTGATTTCCACAATTGACGAACCCAAGGGTGCATTTACGTGCCGGTCATCAACACTCGCAGTTTTGGCCGATGCTGGCCTGTTTCATGGGCTATTAATCACCGTTTTGGGTCCCCGGAGTGATTTCCACCATTGAGGAACCCAGGGTGCATTTACGTGCCGGTCATCAACACTCGCAGTTTAGGCAGATTTTGGCCTGTTTCATGGGCTATTAATCACCGTTTTGGGTCCCTGGAGTGATTTCCACAATTGACGAACCCTAGGGTGCATTTACGTGCCGGTCATCAACACTCGCAGTTTTGGCCGATTCTGGCCTGTTTCATGGGCTATTAATCACCGTTTTGCGTCCCCGGAGTAATTTCCACCATTGACGAACCCTAGGGTGCATTTACGTGCCGGTCATCAACACTCGCAGTTTTGGCCGATTCTGGCCTGTTTCGTGGGCTATTAGTCACCGTTTTGTGTCCCCGGAGTGATTTCCAAAATTGACAAACCCGAGGGTGCATTTACGTGCCTGTCATCAACACTCGCAGTTTTGGCCGATTCTGGCCTGTTTCATGGGCTATTAATCACCGTTTTGGATCCTCGGAGTGATTTCCACAATTTACGAACCCAAGGGTGCATTTACGTGCCGGTCATCAACACTCGCAGTTTTGGCAGATTTTGGCCTGTTTCATGGGCTATTAATCACCATTTTGGGTCCCTGGAGTGATTTCCACAATTGACGAACCCAAGGGTGCATTTACGTGCCGGTCATCAACACTCGCAGTTTTGGCCGATTCCGGCCTGTATCATTGGCTATTAATCACCGTTTTGGGTCCCTGGAGTGATTTCCACAATTGACGAACCCAAGGGTGCATTTACGTGCCGGTCATCAACACTCGCAGTTTTGGCCGATTCTGGCCTGTTTCATGGGCTATTAATCACCGTTTTGGGTCCCCGGAGTGATTTCCACCATTGAGGAACCCAGGGTGCATTTACGTGCCGGTCATCAACACTCGCAGTTTTGGCAGATTTTGGCCTGTTTCATGGGCTATTAATCACCGTTTTGGGTCCCTGGAGTGATTTCCACAATTGACGAACCCAAGGGTGCATTTACGTGCCGGTCATCAACACTCGCAGTTTTGGCCGATTCCGGCCTGTATCATTGGCTATTAATCACCGTTTTGGGTCCCTGGAGTGATTTCCACAATTGACGAACCCAAGGGTGCATTTACGTGCCGGTCATCAACACTCGCAGTTTTGGCCGATTCAAGCCTGTTTCATGGGCTATTAATCACCGTTTTGGGTCCCCGGAGTGATTTCCACCATTGAGGAACCCAGGGTGCATTTACGTGCCGGTCATCAACACTCGCAGTTTTGGAAGATTTTGGCCTGTTTCATGGGCTATTAATCACCGTTTTGGGTCCCTGGAGTGATTTCCACAATTGACGAACCCCAGGGTGCAATTACGTGTCGGTCATCAACACTCGCAGTTTTGGCCGATTCTAGCCTGTTTCATGGGCTATTAATCACCGTTTTGGATCCTCGGAGTGATTTCCACCATTGACGAACCCAAGGGTGCATTTACGTGCCTGTCATCAACACTCGCAGTTTTGGCCGATTCTGGCCTGTTTCATGGGCTATTAATCACCGTTTTGGGTCCCTGGAGTGATTTCCACAATTGACGAACCCAAGGGTGCATTTACGTGCCGGTCATCAACACTCGCAGTTTTGGCCGATTCCGGCCTGTATCATTGGCTATTAATCACCGTTTTGGGTCCCTGGAGTGATTTCCACAATTGACGAACCCAAGGGTGCATTTACGTGCCGGTCATCAACACTCGCAGTTTTGGCCGATGCTGGCCTGTTTCATGGGCTATTAATCACCGTTTTGGGTCCCCGGAGTGATTTCCACCATTGAGGAACCCAGGGTGCATTTACGTGCCGGTCATCAACACTCGCAGTTTAGGCAGATTTTGGCCTGTTTCATGGGCTATTAATCACCGTTTTGGGTCCCTGGAGTGATTTCCACAATTGACGAACCCTAGGGTGCATTTACGTGCCGGTCATCAACACTCGCAGTTTTGGCCGATTCTGGCCTGTTTCATGGGCTATTAATCACCGTTTTGCGTCCCCGGAGTAATTTCCACCATTGACGAACCCTAGGGTGCATTTACGTGCCGGTCATCAACACTCGCAGTTTTGGCCGATTCTGGCCTGTTTCGTGGGCTATTAGTCACCGTTTTGTGTCCCCGGAGTGATTTCCAAAATTGACAAACCCGAGGGTGCATTTACGTGCCTGTCATCAACACTCGCAGTTTTGGCCGATTCTGGCCTGTTTCATGGGCTATTAATCACCGTTTTGGATCCTCGGAGTGATTTCCACAATTTACGAACCCAAGGGTGCATTTACGTGCCGGTCATCAACACTCGCAGTTTTGGCAGATTTTGGCCTGTTTCATGGGCTATTAATCACCATTTTGGGTCCCTGGAGTGATTTCCACAATTGACGAACCCAAGGGTGCATTTACGTGCCGGTCATCAACACTCGCAGTTTTGGCCGATTCCGGCCTGTATCATTGGCTATTAATCACCGTTTTGGGTCCCTGGAGTGATTTCCACAATTGACGAACCCAAGGGTGCATTTACGTGCCGGTCATCAACACTCGCAGTTTTGGCCGATTCTGGCCTGTTTCATGGGCTATTAATCACCGTTTTGGGTCCCCGGAGTGATTTCCACCATTGAGGAACCCAGGGTGCATTTACGTGCCGGTCATCAACACTCGCAGTTTTGGCAGATTTTGGCCTGTTTCATGGGCTATTAATCACCGTTTTGGGTCCCTGGAGTGATTTCCACAATTGACGAACCCAAGGGTGCATTTACGTGCCGGTCATCAACACTCGCAGTTTTGGCCGATTCCGGCCTGTATCATTGGCTATTAATCACCGTTTTGGGTCCCTGGAGTGATTTCCACAATTGACGAACCCAAGGGTGCATTTACGTGCCGGTCATCAACACTCGCAGTTTTGGCCGATTCAAGCCTGTTTCATGGGCTATTAATCACCGTTTTGGGTCCCCGGAGTGATTTCCACCATTGAGGAACCCAGGGTGCATTTACGTGCCGGTCATCAACACTCGCAGTTTTGGAAGATTTTGGCCTGTTTCATGGGCTATTAATCACCGTTTTGGGTCCCTGGAGTGATTTCCACAATTGACGAACCCCAGGGTGCAATTACGTGTCGGTCATCAACACTCGCAGTTTTGGCCGATTCTAGCCTGTTTCATGGGCTATTAATCACCGTTTTGGATCCTCGGAGTGATTTCCACCATTGACGAACCCAAGGGTGCATTTACGTGCCTGTCATCAACACTCGCAGTTTTGGCCGATTCTGGCCTGTTTCATGGGCTATTAATCACCGTTTTGGGTCCCTGGAGTGATTTCCACAATTGACGAACCCAAGGGTGCATTTACGTTCCGGTCATCCACACTCGCAGTTTTGGTCGATTCTGGCCTGTTTCATGGGCTATTAATCACCGTTTTGGATCCTCGTAGTGATTTCCACCATTGACGAACCCAAGGGTGCATTTACGTGCCTGTCATCAACACTCGCAGTTTTGGCCGATTCTGGCCTGTTTCATGGGCTATTAATCACCGTTTTGGGTCCCCGGAGTGATTTCCACCATTGAGGAACCCAGGGTGCATTTACGTGCCGGTCATCAACACTCGCAGTTTTGGCAGATTTTGGCCTGTTTCATGGGCTATTAATCACCGTTTTGGGTCCCTGGAGTGATTTCCACAATTGACGAACCCAAGGGTGCATTTACGTGCCGGTCATCAACACTCGCAGTTTTGGCCGATTCCGGCCTGTATCATTGGCTATTAATCACCGTTTTGGGTCCCTGGAGTGATTTCCACAATTGACGAACCCAAGGGTGCATTTACGTGCCGGTCATCAACACTCGCAGTTTTGGCCGATGCTGGCCTGTTTCATGGGCTATTAATCACCGTTTTGGGTCCCCGGAGTGATTTCCACCATTGAGGAACCCAGGGTGCATTTACGTGCCGGTCATCAACACTCGCAGTTTAGGCAGATTTTGGCCTGTTTCATGGGCTATTAATCACCGTTTTGGGTCCCTGGAGTGATTTCCACAATTGACGAACCCTAGGGTGCATTTACGTGCCGGTCATCAACACTCGCAGTTTTGGCCGATTCTGGCCTGTTTCATGGGCTATTAATCACCGTTTTGCGTCCCCGGAGTAATTTCCACCATTGACGAACCCTAGGGTGCATTTACGTGCCGGTCATCAACACTCGCAGTTTTGGCCGATTCTGGCCTGTTTCGTGGGCTATTAGTCACCGTTTTGTGTCCCCGGAGTGATTTCCAAAATTGACAAACCCGAGGGTGCATTTACGTGCCTGTCATCAACACTCGCAGTTTTGGCCGATTCTGGCCTGTTTCATGGGCTATTAATCACCGTTTTGGATCCTCGGAGTGATTTCCACAATTTACGAACCCAAGGGTGCATTTACGTGCCGGTCATCAACACTCGCAGTTTTGGCAGATTTTGGCCTGTTTCATGGGCTATTAATCACCATTTTGGGTCCCTGGAGTGATTTCCACAATTGACGAACCCAAGGGTGCATTTACGTGCCGGTCATCAACACTCGCAGTTTTGGCCGATTCCGGCCTGTATCATTGGCTATTAATCACCGTTTTGGGTCCCTGGAGTGATTTCCACAATTGACGAACCCAAGGGTGCATTTACGTGCCGGTCATCAACACTCGCAGTTTTGGCCGATTCTGGCCTGTTTCATGGGCTATTAATCACCGTTTTGGGTCCCCGGAGTGATTTCCACCATTGAGGAACCCAGGGTGCATTTACGTGCCGGTCATCAACACTCGCAGTTTTGGCAGATTTTGGCCTGTTTCATGGGCTATTAATCACCGTTTTGGGTCCCTGGAGTGATTTCCACAATTGACGAACCCAAGGGTGCATTTACGTGCCGGTCATCAACACTCGCAGTTTTGGCCGATTCCGGCCTGTATCATTGGCTATTAATCACCGTTTTGGGTCCCTGGAGTGATTTCCACAATTGACGAACCCAAGGGTGCATTTACGTGCCGGTCATCAACACTCGCAGTTTTGGCCGATTCAAGCCTGTTTCATGGGCTATTAATCACCGTTTTGGGTCCCCGGAGTGATTTCCACCATTGAGGAACCCAGGGTGCATTTACGTGCCGGTCATCAACACTCGCAGTTTTGGAAGATTTTGGCCTGTTTCATGGGCTATTAATCACCGTTTTGGGTCCCTGGAGTGATTTCCACAATTGACGAACCCCAGGGTGCAATTACGTGTCGGTCATCAACACTCGCAGTTTTGGCCGATTCTAGCCTGTTTCATGGGCTATTAATCACCGTTTTGGATCCTCGGAGTGATTTCCACCATTGACGAACCCAAGGGTGCATTTACGTGCCTGTCATCAACACTCGCAGTTTTGGCCGATTCTGGCCTGTTTCATGGGCTATTAATCACCGTTTTGGGTCCCTGGAGTGATTTCCACAATTGACGAACCCAAGGGTGCATTTACGTTCCGGTCATCCACACTCGCAGTTTTGGTCGATTCTGGCCTGTTTCATGGGCTATTAATCACCGTTTTGGATCCTCGTAGTGATTTCCACCATTGACGAACCCAAGGGTGCATTTACGTGCCTGTCATCAACACTCGCAGTTTTGGCCGATTCTGGCCTGTTTCATGGGCTATTAATCACCGTTTTGGGTCCCCGGAGTGATTTCCACCATTGAGGAACCCAGGGTGCATTTACGTGCCGGTCATCAACACTCGCAGTTTTGGCAGATTTTGGCCTGTTTCATGGGCTATTAATCACCGTTTTGGGTCCCTGGAGTGATTTCCACAATTGACGAACCCCAGGGTGCAATTACGTGTCGGTCATCAACACTCGCAGTTTTGGCCGATTCTAGCCTGTTTCATGGGCTATTAATCACCTTTTTGGATCCTCGGAGTGATTTCCACCATTGACGAACCCAAGGGTGCATTTACGTGCCTGTCATCAACACTCGCAGTTTTGGCCGATTCTGGCCTGTTTCATGGGCTATTAATCACCGTTTTGGGTCCCTGGAGTGATTTCCACAATTGACGAACCCAAGGGTGCATTTACGTGCCGGTCATCAACACTCGCAGTTTTGGCCGATTCCGGCCTGTATCATTGGCTATTAATCACCGTTTTGGGTCCCTGGAGTGATTTCCACAATTGACGAACCCAAGGGTGCATTTACGTGCCGGTCATCAACACTCGCAGTTTTGGCCGATTCAAGCCTGTTTCATGGGCTATTAATCACCGTTTTGGGTCCCCGGAGTGATTTCCACCATTGAGGAACCCAGGGTGCATTTACGTGCCGGTCATCAACACTCGCAGTTTTGGCAGATTTTGGCCTGTTTCATGGGCTATTAATCACCGTTTTGGGTCCCTGGAGTGATTTCCACAATTGACGAACCCAAGGGTGCATTTACGTGCCGGTCATCAACACTCGCAGTTTTGGCCGATTCCGGCCTGTATCATTGGCTATTAATCACCGTTTTGGGTCCCTGGAGTGATTTCCACAATTGACGAACCCAAGGGTGCATTTACGTGCCGGTCATCAACACTCGCAGTTTTGGCCGATTCTGGCCTGTTTCATGGGCTATTAATCACCGTTTTGGGTCCCCGGAGTGATTTCCACCATTGAGGAACCCAGGGTGCATTTACGTGCCGGTCATCAACACTCGCAGTTTTGGCAGATTTTGGCCTGTTTCATGGGCTATTAATCACCGTTTTGGGTCCCTGGAGTGATTTCCACAATTGACGAACCCAAGGGTGCATTTACGTGCCGGTCATCAACACTCGCAGTTTTGGCCGATTCAAGCCTGTTTCATGGGCTATTAATCACCGTTTTGGGTCCCCGGAGTGATTTCCACCATTGAGGAACCCAGGGTGCATTTACGTGCCGGTCATCAACACTCGCAGTTTTGGCAGATTTTGGCCTGTTTCATGGGCTATTAATCACCGTTTTGGGTCCCCGGAGTGATTTCCACCATTGAGGAACCCAGGGTGCATTTACGTGCCGGTCATCAACACTCGCAGTTTTGGCCGATTCCGGCCTGTATCATTGGCTATTAATCACCGTTTTGGGTCCCTGGAGTGATTTCCACAATTGACGAACCCAAGGTTGCATTTACGTGCCGGTCATCAACACTCGCAGTTTTGGCCGATTCTGGCCTGTTTCATGGGCTATTAATCACCGTTTTGCGTCCCCGGAGTAATTTCCACCATTGACGAACCCTAGGGTGCATTTACGTGCCGGTCATCAACACTCGCAGTTTTGGCCGATTCTGGCCTGTTTCGTGGGCTATTAGTCACCGTTTTGTGTCCCCGGAGTGATTTCCAAAATTGACAAACCCGAGGGTGCATTTACGTGCCTGTCATCAACACTCGCAGTTTTGGCCGATTCTGGCCTGTTTCATGGGCTATTAATCACCGTTTTGGATCCTCGGAGTGATTTCCACAATTTACGAACCCAAGGGTGCATTTACGTGCCGGTCATCAACACTCGCAGTTTTGGCAGATTTTGGCCTGTTTCATGGGCTATTAATCACCATTTTGGGTCCCTGGAGTGATTTCCACAATTGACGAACCCAAGGGTGCATTTACGTGCCGGTCATCAACACTCGCAGTTTTGGCCGATTCCGGCCTGTATCATTGGCTATTAATCACCGTTTTGGGTCCCTGGAGTGATTTCCACAATTGACGAACCCAAGGGTGCATTTACGTGCCGGTCATCAACACTCGCAGTTTTGGCCGATTCTGGCCTGTTTCATGGGCTATTAATCACCGTTTTGGGTCCCCGGAGTGATTTCCACCATTGAGGAACCCAGGGTGCATTTACGTGCCGGTCATCAACACTCGCAGTTTTGGCAGATTTTGGCCTGTTTCATGGGCTATTAATCACCGTTTTGGGTCCCTGGAGTGATTTCCACAATTGACGAACCCAAGGGTGCATTTACGTGCCGGTCATCAACACTCGCAGTTTTGGCCGATTCCGGCCTGTATCATTGGCTATTAATCACCGTTTTGGGTCCCTGGAGTGATTTCCACAATTGACGAACCCAAGGGTGCATTTACGTGCCGGTCATCAACACTCGCAGTTTTGGCCGATTCAAGCCTGTTTCATGGGCTATTAATCACCGTTTTGGGTCCCCGGAGTGATTTCCACAATTGACGAACCCAAGGGTGCATTTACGTGCCGGTCATCAACACTCGCAGTTTTGGCCGATTCCGGCCTGTATCATTGGCTATTAATCACCGTTTTGGGTCCCTGGAGTGATTTCCACAATTGACGAACCCAAGGGTGCATTTACGTGCCGGTCATCAACACTCGCAGTTTTGGCCGATTCTGGCCTGTTTCATGGGCTATTAATCACCGTTTTGGGTCCCCGGAGTGATTTCCACCATTGAGGAACCCAGGGTGCATTTACGTGCCGGTCATCAACACTCGCAGTTTTGGCAGATTTTGGCCTGTTTCATGGGCTATTAATCACCGTTTTGGGTCCCTGGAGTGATTTCCACAATTGACGAACCCAAGGGTGCATTTACGTGCCGGTCATCAACACTCGCAGTTTTGGCCGATTCCGGCCTGTATCATTGGCTATTAATCACCGTTTTGGGTCCCTGGAGTGATTTCCACAATTGACGAACCCAAGGGTGCATTTACGTGCCGGTCATCAACACTCGCAGTTTTGGCCGATTCAAGCCTGTTTCATGGGCTATTAATCACCGTTTTGGGTCCCCGGAGTGATTTCCACCATTGAGGAACCCAGGGTGCATTTACGTGCCGGTCATCAACACTCGCAGTTTTGGAAGATTTTGGCCTGTTTCATGGGCTATTAATCACCGTTTTGGGTCCCTGGAGTGATTTCCACAATTGACGAACCCCAGGGTGCAATTACGTGTCGGTCATCAACACTCGCAGTTTTGGCCGATTCTAGCCTGTTTCATGGGCTATTAATCACCGTTTTGGATCCTCGGAGTGATTTCCACCATTGACGAACCCAAGGGTGCATTTACGTGCCTGTCATCAACACTCGCAGTTTTGGCCGATTCTGGCCTGTTTCATGGGCTATTAATCACCGTTTTGGGTCCCTGGAGTGATTTCCACAATTGACGAACCCAAGGGTGCATTTACGTTCCGGTCATCCACACTCGCAGTTTTGGTCGATTCTGGCCTGTTTCATGGGCTATTAATCACCGTTTTGGATCCTCGTAGTGATTTCCACCATTGACGAACCCAAGGGTGCATTTACGTGCCTGTCATCAACACTCGCAGTTTTGGCCGATTCTGGCCTGTTTCATGGGCTATTAATCACCGTTTTGGGTCCCCGGAGTGATTTCCACCATTGAGGAACCCAGGGTGCATTTACGTGCCGGTCATCAACACTCGCAGTTTTGGCAGATTTTGGCCTGTTTCATGGGCTATTAATCACCGTTTTGGGTCCCTGGAGTGATTTCCACAATTGACGAACCCCAGGGTGCAATTACGTGTCGGTCATCAACACTCGCAGTTTTGGCCGATTCTAGCCTGTTTCATGGGCTATTAATCACCTTTTTGGATCCTCGGAGTGATTTCCACCATTGACGAACCCAAGGGTGCATTTACGTGCCTGTCATCAACACTCGCAGTTTTGGCCGATTCTGGCCTGTTTCATGGGCTATTAATCACCGTTTTGGGTCCCTGGAGTGATTTCCACAATTGACGAACCCAAGGGTGCATTTACGTGCCGGTCATCAACACTCGCAGTTTTGGCCGATTCCGGCCTGTATCATTGGCTATTAATCACCGTTTTGGGTCCCTGGAGTGATTTCCACAATTGACGAACCCAAGGGTGCATTTACGTGCCGGTCATCAACACTCGCAGTTTTGGCCGATTCAAGCCTGTTTCATGGGCTATTAATCACCGTTTTGGGTCCCCGGAGTGATTTCCACCATTGAGGAACCCAGGGTGCATTTACGTGCCGGTCATCAACACTCGCAGTTTTGGAAGATTTTGGCCTGTTTCATGGGCTATTAATCACCGTTTTGGGTCCCTGGAGTGATTTCCACAATTGACGAACCCCAGGGTGCAATTACGTGTCGGTCATCAACACTCGCAGTTTTGGCCGATTCTAGCCTGTTTCATGGGCTATTAATCACCGTTTTGGATCCTCGGAGTGATTTCCACCATTGACGAACCCAAGGGTGCATTTACGTGCCTGTCATCAACACTCGCAGTTTTGGCCGATTCTGGCCTGTTTCATGGGCTATTAATCACCGTTTTGGGTCCCTGGAGTGATTTCCACAATTGACGAACCCAAGGGTGCATTTACGTGCCGGTCATCAACACTCGCAGTTTTGGCCGATTCCGGCCTGTATCATTGGCTATTAATCACCGTTTTGGGTCCCTGGAGTGATTTCCACAATTGACGAACCCAAGGGTGCATTTACGTGCCGGTCATCAACACTCGCAGTTTTGGCCGATTCTGGCCTGTTTCATGGGCTATTAATCACCGTTTTGGGTCCCCGGAGTGATTTCCACCATTGAGGAACCCAGGGTGCATTTACGTGCCGGTCATCAACACTCGCAGTTTTGGCAGATTTTGGCCTGTTTCATGGGCTATTAATCACCGTTTTGGGTCCCTGGAGTGATTTCCACAATTGACGAACCCCAGGGTGCAATTACGTGTCGGTCATCAACACTCGCAGTTTTGGCCGATTCTAGCCTGTTTCATGGGCTATTAATCACCTTTTTGGATCCTCGGAGTGATTTCCACCATTGACGAACCCAAGGGTGCATTTACGTGCCTGTCATCAACACTCGCAGTTTTGGCCGATTCTGGCCTGTTTCATGGGCTATTAATCACCGTTTTGGGTCCCTGGAGTGATTTCCACAATTGACGAACCCAAGGGTGCATTTACGTGCCGGTCATCAACACTCGCAGTTTTGGCCGATTCCGGCCTGTATCATTGGCTATTAATCACCGTTTTGGGTCCCTGGAGTGATTTCCACAATTGACGAACCCAAGGGTGCATTTACGTGCCGGTCATCAACACTCGCAGTTTTGGCCGATTCTGGCCTGTTTCATGGGCTATTAATCACCGTTTTGGGTCCCCGGAGTGATTTCCACAATTTACGAACCCAAGGGTGCATTTACGTGCCGGTCATCAACACTCGCAGTTTTGGCAGATTTTGGCCTGTTTCATGGGCTATTAATCACCATTTTGGGTCCCTGGAGTGATTTCCACAATTGACGAACCCCAGGGTGCAATTACGTGTCGGTCATCAACACTCGCAGTTTTGGCCGATTCTAGCCTGTTTCATGGGCTATTAATCACCGTTTTGGATCCTCGGAGTGATTTCCACCATTGACGAACCCAAGGGTGCATTTACGTGCCTGTCATCAACACTCGCAGTTTTGGCCGATTCTGGCCTGTTTCATGGGCTATTAATCACCGTTTTGGGTCCCTGGAGTGATTTCCACAATTGACGAACCCAAGGGTGCATTTACGTTCCGGTCATCCACACTCGCAGTTTTGGTCGATTCTGGCCTGTTTCATGGGCTATTAATCACCGTTTTGGATCCTCGTAGTGATTTCCACCATTGACGAACCCAAGGGTGCATTTACGTGCCTGTCATCAACACTCGCAGTTTTGGCCGATTCTGGCCTGTTTCATGGGCTATTAATCACCGTTTTGGGTCCCCGGAGTGATTTCCACCATTGACGAACCCAGGGTGCATTTACGTGCCGGTCATCAACACTCGCAGTTTTGGCAGATTTTGGCCTGTTTCATGGGCTATTAATCACCATTTTGGGTCCCTGGAGTGATTTCCACAATTGACGAACCCCAGGGTGCAATTACGTGTCGGTCATCAACACTCGCAGTTTTGGCCGATTCTAGCCTGTTTCATGGGCTATTAATCACCGTTTTGGATCCTCGGAGTGATTTCCACCATTGACGAACCCAAGGGTGCATTTACGTGCCTGTCATCAACACTCGCAGTTTTGGCCGATTCTGGCCTGTTTCATGGGCTATTAATCACCGTTTTGGGTCCCTGGAGTGATTTCCACAATTGACGAACCCAAGGGTGCATTTACGTTCCGGTCATCCACACTCGCAGTTTTGGTCGATTCTGGCCTGTTTCATGGGCTATTAATCACCGTTTTGGATCCTCGTAGTGATTTCCACCATTGACGAACCCAAGGGTGCATTTACGTGCCTGTCATCAACACTCGCAGTTTTGGCCGATTCTGGCCTGTTTCATGGGCTATTAATCACCGTTTTGGGTCCCCGGAGTGATTTCCACCATTGACGAACCCAGGGTGCATTTACGTGCCGGTCATCAACACTCGCAGTTTTGGCAGATTTTGGCCTGTTTCATGGGCTATTAATCACCGTTTTGGGTCCCTGGAGTGATTTCCACAATTGACGAACCCCAGGGTGCAATTACGTGTCGGTCATCAACACTCGCAGTTTTGGCCGATTCTAGCCTGTTTCATGGGCTATTAATCACCTTTTTGGATCCTCGGAGTGATTTCCACCATTGACGAACCCAAGGGTGCATTTACGTGCCTGTCATCAACACTCGCAGTTTTGGCCGATTCTGGCCTGTTTCATGGGCTATTAATCACCGTTTTGGGTCCCTGGAGTGATTTCCACAATTGACGAACCCAAGGGTGCATTTACGTGCCGGTCATCAACACTCGCAGTTTTGGCCGATTCCGGCCTGTATCATTGGCTATTAATCACCGTTTTGGGTCCCTGGAGTGATTTCCACAATTGACGAACCCAAGGGTGCATTTACGTGCCGGTCATCAACACTCGCAGTTTTGGCCGATTCTGGCCTGTTTCATGGGCTATTAATCACCGTTTTGGGTCCCCGGAGTGATTTCCACCATTGAGGAACCCAGGGTGCATTTACGTGCCGGTCATCAACACTCGCAGTTTTGGCAGATTCAAGCCTGTTTCATGGGCTATTAATCACCGTTTTGGGTCCCTGGAGTGATTTCCACAATTGACGAACCCAAGGGTGCATTTACGTGCCGGTCATCAACACTCGCAGTTTTGGCCGATTCCGGCCTGTATCATTGGCTATTAATCACCGTTTTGGGTCCCTGGAGTGATTTCCACAATTGACGAACCCAAGGGTGCATTTACGTGCCGGTCATCAACACTCGCAGTTTTGGCCGATGCTGGCCTGTTTCATGGGCTATTAATCACCGTTTTGGGTCCCCGGAGTGATTTCCACCATTGAGGAACCCAGGGTGCATTTACGTGCCGGTCATCAACACTCGCAGTTTAGGCAGATTTTGGCCTGTTTCATGGGCTATTAATCACCGTTTTGGGTCCCTGGAGTGATTTCCACAATTGACGAACCCTAGGGTGCATTTACGTGCCGGTCATCAACACTCGCAGTTTTGGCCGATTCTGGCCTGTTTCATGGGCTATTAATCACCGTTTTGCGTCCCCGGAGTAATTTCCACCATTGACGAACCCTAGGGTGCATTTACGTGCCGGTCATCAACACTCGCAGTTTTGGCCGATTCTGGCCTGTTTCGTGGGCTATTAGTCACCGTTTTGTGTCCCCGGAGTGATTTCCAAAATTGACAAACCCGAGGGTGCATTTACGTGCCTGTCATCAACACTCGCAGTTTTGGCCGATTCTGGCCTGTTTCATGGGCTATTAATCACCGTTTTGGATCCTCGGAGTGATTTCCACAATTTACGAACCCAAGGGTGCATTTACGTGCCGGTCATCAACACTCGCAGTTTTGGCAGATTTTGGCCTGTTTCATGGGCTATTAATCACCGTTTTGGATCCTCGGAGTGATTTCCACCATTGACGAACCCAAGGGTGCATTTACGTGCCTGTCATCGACACTCGCAGTTTTGGCCGATTCTGGCCTGTTTCATGGGCTATTAATCACCGTTTTGGATCCTCGTAGTGATTTCCACCATTGACGAACCCAAGGGTGCATTTACGTGCCTGTCATCAACACTCGCAGTTTTGGCCGATTCTGGCCTGTTTCATGGGCTATTAATCACCGTTTTGGGTCCCCGGAGTGATTTCCACCATTGAGGAACCCAGGGTGCATTTACGTGCCGGTCATCAACACTCGCAGTTTTGGCAGATTTTGGCCTGTTTCATGGGCTATTAATCACCGTTTTGGGTCCCTGGAGTGATTTCCACAATTGACGAACCCCAGGGTGCAATTACGTGTCGGTCATCAACACTCGCAGTTTTGGCCGATTCTAGCCTGTTTCATGGGCTATTAATCACCTTTTTGGATCCTCGGAGTGATTTCCACCATTGACGAACCCAAGGGTGCATTTACGTGCCTGTCATCAACACTCGCAGTTTTGGCCGATTCTGGCCTGTTTCATGGGCTATTAATCACCGTTTTGGGTCCCTGGAGTGATTTCCACAATTGACGAACCCAAGGGTGCATTTACGTGCCGGTCATCAACACTCGCAGTTTTGGCCGATTCCGGCCCGTATCATTGGCTATTAATCACCGTTTTGGGTCCCTGGAGTGATTTCCACAATTGACGAACCCAAGGGTGCATTTACGTGCCGGTCATCAACACTCGCAGTTTTGGCCGATTCAAGCCTGTTTCATGGGCTATTAATCACCGTTTTGGGTCCCCGGAGTGATTTCCACCATTGAGGAACCCAGGGTGCATTTACGTGCCGGTCATCAACACTCGCAGTTTTGGAAGATTTTGGCCTGTTTCATGGGCTATTAATCACCGTTTTGGGTCCCTGGAGTGATTTCCACAATTGACGAACCCCAGGGTGCAATTACGTGTCGGTCATCAACACTCGCAGTTTTGGCCGATTCTAGCCTGTTTCATGGGCTATTAATCACCGTTTTGGATCCTCGGAGTGATTTCCACCATTGACGAACCCAAGGGTGCATTTACGTGCCTGTCATCAACACTCGCAGTTTTGGCCGATTCTGGCCTGTTTCATGGGCTATTAATCACCGTTTTGGATCCTCGGAGTGATTTCCACAATTTACGAACCCAAGGGTGCATTTACGTGCCGGTCATCAACACTCGCAGTTTTGGCAGATTTTGGCCTGTTTCATGGGCTATTAATCACCGTTTTGGATCCTCGGAGTGATTTCCACCATTGACGAACCCAAGGGTGCATTTACGTGCCTGTCATCGACACTCGCAGTTTTGGCCGATTCTGGCCTGTTTCATGGGCTATTAATCACCGTTTTGGATCCTCGTAGTGATTTCCACCATTGACGAACCCAAGGGTGCATTTACGTGCCTGTCATCAACACTCGCAGTTTTGGCCGATTCTGGCCTGTTTCATGGGCTATTAATCACCGTTTTGGGTCCCCGGAGTGATTTCCACCATTGAGGAACCCAGGGTGCATTTACGTGCCGGTCATCAACACTCGCAGTTTTGGCAGATTTTGGCCTGTTTCATGGGCTATTAATCACCGTTTTGGGTCCCTGGAGTGATTTCCACAATTGACGAACCCCAGGGTGCAATTACGTGTCGGTCATCAACACTCGCAGTTTTGGCCGATTCTAGCCTGTTTCATGGGCTATTAATCACCTTTTTGGATCCTCGGAGTGATTTCCACCATTGACGAACCCAAGGGTGCATTTACGTGCCTGTCATCAACACTCGCAGTTTTGGCCGATTCTGGCCTGTTTCATGGGCTATTAATCACCGTTTTGGGTCCCTGGAGTGATTTCCACAATTGACGAACCCAAGGGTGCATTTACGTGCCGGTCATCAACACTCGCAGTTTTGGCCGATTCCGGCCCGTATCATTGGCTATTAATCACCGTTTTGGGTCCCTGGAGTGATTTCCACAATTGACGAACCCAAGGGTGCATTTACGTGCCGGTCATCAACACTCGCAGTTTTGGCCGATTCAAGCCTGTTTCATGGGCTATTAATCACCGTTTTGGGTCCCCGGAGTGATTTCCACCATTGAGGAACCCAGGGTGCATTTACGTGCCGGTCATCAACACTCGCAGTTTTGGAAGATTTTGGCCTGTTTCATGGGCTATTAATCACCGTTTTGGGTCCCTGGAGTGATTTCCACAATTGACGAACCCCAGGGTGCAATTACGTGTCGGTCATCAACACTCGCAGTTTTGGCCGATTCTAGCCTGTTTCATGGGCTATTAATCACCGTTTTGGATCCTCGGAGTGATTTCCACCATTGACGAACCCAAGGGTGCATTTACGTGCCTGTCATCAACACTCGCAGTTTTGGCCGATTCTGGCCTGTTTCATGGGCTATTAATCACCGTTTTGGGTCCCTGGAGTGATTTCCACAATTGACGAACCCAAGGGTGCATTTACGTTCCGGTCATCCACACTCGCAGTTTTGGTCGATTCTGGCCTGTTTCATGGGCTATTAATCACCGTTTTGGATCCTCGTAGTGATTTCCACCATTGACGAACCCAAGGGTGCATTTACGTGCCTGTCATCAACACTCGCAGTTTTGGCCGATTCTGGCCTGTTTCATGGGCTATTAATCACCGTTTTGGGTCCCCGGAGTGATTTCCACCATTGAGGAACCCAGGGTGCATTTACGTGCCGGTCATCAACACTCGCAGTTTTGGCAGATTTTGGCCTGTTTCATGGGCTATTAATCACCGTTTTGGGTCCCTGGAGTGATTTCCACAATTGACGAACCCCAGGGTGCAATTACGTGTCGGTCATCAACACTCGCAGTTTTGGCCGATTCTAGCCTGTTTCATGGGCTATTAATCACCTTTTTGGATCCTCGGAGTGATTTCCACCATTGACGAACCCAAGGGTGCATTTACGTGCCTGTCATCAACACTCGCAGTTTTGGCCGATTCTGGCCTGTTTCATGGGCTATTAATCACCGTTTTGGGTCCCTGGAGTGATTTCCACAATTGACGAACCCAAGGGTGCATTTACGTGCCGGTCATCAACACTCGCAGTTTTGGTCGATTCCGGCCTGTATCATTGGCTATTAATCACCGTTTTGGGTCCCTGGAGTGATTTCCACAATTGACGAACCCAAGGGTGCATTTACGTGCCGGTCATCAACACTCGCAGTTTTGGCCGATTCCGGCCTGTATCATTGGCTATTAATCACCGTTTTGGGTCCCTGGAGTGATTTCCACAATTGACGAACCCAAGGGTGCATTTACGTGCCGGTCATCAACACTCGCAGTTTTGGCCGATGCTGGCCTGTTTCATGGGCTATTAATCACCGTTTTGGGTCCCCGGAGTGATTTCCACCATTGAGGAACCCAGGGTGCATTTACGTGCCGGTCATCAACACTCGCAGTTTAGGCAGATTTTGGCCTGTTTCATGGGCTATTAATCACCGTTTTGGGTCCCTGGAGTGATTTCCACAATTGACGAACCCTAGGGTGCATTTACGTGCCGGTCATCAACACTCGCAGTTTTGGCCGATTCAAGCCTGTTTCATGGGCTATTAATCACCGTTTTGGGTCCCCGGAGTGATTTCCACCATTGAGGAACCCAGGGTGCATTTACGTGCCGGTCATCAACACTCGCAGTTTTGGAAGATTTTGGCCTGTTTCATGGGCTATTAATCACCGTTTTGGGTCCCTGGAGTGATTTCCACAATTGACGAACCCGAGGGTGCATTTACGTGCCTGTCATCAACACTCGCAGTTTTGGCCGATTCTGGCCTGTTTCATGGGCTATTAATCACCGTTTTGGATCCTCGGAGTGATTTCCACAATTTACGAACCCAAGGGTGCATTTACGTGCCGGTCATCAACACTCGCAGTTTTGGCCGATTCTGGCCTGTTTCATGGGCTATTAATCACCGTTTTGGGTCCCTGGAGTGATTTCCACAATTGACGAACCCAAGGGTGCATTTACGTTCCGGTCATCCACACTCGCAGTTTTGGTCGATTCTGGCCTGTTTCATGGGCTATTAATCACCGTTTTGGATCCTCGTAGTGATTTCCACCATTGACGAACCCAAGGGTGCATTTACGTGCCTGTCATCAACACTCGCAGTTTTGGCCGATTCTGGCCTGTTTCATGGGCTATTAATCACCGTTTTGGGTCCCCGGAGTGATTTCCACCATTGAGGAACCCAGGGTGCATTTACGTGCCGGTCATCAACACTCGCAGTTTTGGCAGATTTTGGCCTGTTTCATGGGCTATTAATCACCGTTTTGGGTCCCTGGAGTGATTTCCACAATTGACGAACCCCAGGGTGCAATTACGTGTCGGTCATCAACACTCGCAGTTTTGGCCGATTCTAGCCTGTTTCATGGGCTATTAATCACCTTTTTGGATCCTCGGAGTGATTTCCACCATTGACGAACCCAAGGGTGCATTTACGTGCCTGTCATCAACACTCGCAGTTTTGGCCGATTCTGGCCTGTTTCATGGGCTATTAATCACCGTTTTGGGTCCCTGGAGTGATTTCCACAATTGACGAACCCAAGGGTGCATTTACGTGCCGGTCATCAACACTCGCAGTTTTGGCCGATTCCGGCCCGTATCATTGGCTATTAATCACCGTTTTGGGTCCCTGGAGTGATTTCCACAATTGACGAACCCAAGGGTGCATTTACGTGCCGGTCATCAACACTCGCAGTTTTGGTCGATTCCGGCCTGTATCATTGGCTATTAATCACCGTTTTGGGTCCCTGGAGTGATTTCCACAATTGACGAACCCAAGGGTGCATTTACGTGCCGGTCATCAACACTCGCAGTTTTGGCCGATTCCGGCCTGTATCATTGGCTATTAATCACCGTTTTGGGTCCCTGGAGTGATTTCCACAATTGACGAACCCAAGGGTGCATTTACGTGCCGGTCATCAACACTCGCAGTTTTGGCCGATGCTGGCCTGTTTCATGGGCTATTAATCACCGTTTTGGGTCCCCGGAGTGATTTCCACCATTGAGGAACCCAGGGTGCATTTACGTGCCGGTCATCAACACTCGCAGTTTAGGCAGATTTTGGCCTGTTTCATGGGCTATTAATCACCGTTTTGGGTCCCTGGAGTGATTTCCACAATTGACGAACCCTAGGGTGCATTTACGTGCCGGTCATCAACACTCGCAGTTTTGGCCGATTCAAGCCTGTTTCATGGGCTATTAATCACCGTTTTGGGTCCCCGGAGTGATTTCCACCATTGAGGAACCCAGGGTGCATTTACGTGCCGGTCATCAACACTCGCAGTTTTGGAAGATTTTGGCCTGTTTCATGGGCTATTAATCACCGTTTTGGGTCCCTGGAGTGATTTCCACAATTGACGAACCCGAGGGTGCATTTACGTGCCTGTCATCAACACTCGCAGTTTTGGCCGATTCTGGCCTGTTTCATGGGCTATTAATCACCGTTTTGGATCCTCGGAGTGATTTCCACAATTTACGAACCCAAGGGTGCATTTACGTGCCGGTCATCAACACTCGCAGTTTTGGCCGATTCTGGCCTGTTTCATGGGCTATTAATCACCGTTTTGGGTCCCTGGAGTGATTTCCACAATTGACGAACCCAAGGGTGCATTTACGTTCCGGTCATCCACACTCGCAGTTTTGGTCGATTCTGGCCTGTTTCATGGGCTATTAATCACCGTTTTGGATCCTCGTAGTGATTTCCACCATTGACGAACCCAAGGGTGCATTTACGTGCCTGTCATCAACACTCGCAGTTTTGGCCGATTCTGGCCTGTTTCATGGGCTATTAATCACCGTTTTGGGTCCCCGGAGTGATTTCCACCATTGAGGAACCCAGGGTGCATTTACGTGCCGGTCATCAACACTCGCAGTTTTGGCAGATTTTGGCCTGTTTCATGGGCTATTAATCACCGTTTTGGGTCCCTGGAGTGATTTCCACAATTGACGAACCCCAGGGTGCAATTACGTGTCGGTCATCAACACTCGCAGTTTTGGCCGATTCTAGCCTGTTTCATGGGCTATTAATCACCTTTTTGGATCCTCGGAGTGATTTCCACCATTGACGAACCCAAGGGTGCATTTACGTGCCTGTCATCAACACTCGCAGTTTTGGCCGATTCTGGCCTGTTTCATGGGCTATTAATCACCGTTTTGGGTCCCTGGAGTGATTTCCACAATTGACGAACCCAAGGGTGCATTTACGTGCCGGTCATCAACACTCGCAGTTTTGGCCGATTCCGGCCCGTATCATTGGCTATTAATCACCGTTTTGGGTCCCTGGAGTGATTTCCACAATTGACGAACCCAAGGGTGCATTTACGTGCCGGTCATCAACACTCGCAGTTTTGGCCGATTCAAGCCTGTTTCATGGGCTATTAATCACCGTTTTGGGTCCCCGGAGTGATTTCCACCATTGAGGAACCCAGGGTGCATTTACGTGCCGGTCATCAACACTCGCAGTTTTGGAAGATTTTGGCCTGTTTCATGGGCTATTAATCACCGTTTTGGGTCCCTGGAGTGATTTCCACAATTGACGAACCCCAGGGTGCAATTACGTGTCGGTCATCAACACTCGCAGTTTTGGCCGATTCTAGCCTGTTTCATGGGCTATTAATCACCGTTTTGGATCCTCGGAGTGATTTCCACCATTGACGAACCCAAGGGTGCATTTACGTGCCTGTCATCAACACTCGCAGTTTTGGCCGATTCTGGCCTGTTTCATGGGCTATTAATCACCGTTTTGGGTCCCTGGAGTGATTTCCACAATTGACGAACCCAAGGGTGCATTTACGTTCCGGTCATCCACACTCGCAGTTTTGGTCGATTCTGGCCTGTTTCATGGGCTATTAATCACCGTTTTGGATCCTCGTAGTGATTTCCACCATTGACGAACCCAAGGGTGCATTTACGTGCCTGTCATCAACACTCGCAGTTTTGGCCGATTCTGGCCTGTTTCATGGGCTATTAATCACCGTTTTGGGTCCCCGGAGTGATTTCCACCATTGAGGAACCCAGGGTGCATTTACGTGCCGGTCATCAACACTCGCAGTTTTGGCAGATTTTGGCCTGTTTCATGGGCTATTAATCACCGTTTTGGGTCCCTGGAGTGATTTCCACAATTGACGAACCCCAGGGTGCAATTACGTGTCGGTCATCAACACTCGCAGTTTTGGCCGATTCTAGCCTGTTTCATGGGCTATTAATCACCTTTTTGGATCCTCGGAGTGATTTCCACCATTGACGAACCCAAGGGTGCATTTACGTGCCTGTCATCAACACTCGCAGTTTTGGCCGATTCTGGCCTGTTTCATGGGCTATTAATCACCGTTTTGGGTCCCTGGAGTGATTTCCACAATTGACGAACCCAAGGGTGCATTTACGTGCCGGTCATCAACACTCGCAGTTTTGGTCGATTCCGGCCTGTATCATTGGCTATTAATCACCGTTTTGGGTCCCTGGAGTGATTTCCACAATTGACGAACCCAAGGGTGCATTTACGTGCCGGTCATCAACACTCGCAGTTTTGGCCGATTCTGGCCTGTTTCATGGGCTATTAATCACCGTTTTGGGTCCCCGGAGTGATTTCCACCATTGAGGAACCCAGGGTGCATTTACGTGCCGGTCATCAACACTCGCAGTTTTGGCAGATTCAAGCCTGTTTCATGGGCTATTAATCACCGTTTTGGGTCCCTGGAGTGATTTCCACAATTGACGAACCCCAGGGTGCAATTACGTGTCGGTCATCAACACTCGCAGTTTTGGCCGATTCTAGCCTGTTTCATGGGCTATTAATCACCTTTTTGGATCCTCGGAGTGATTTCCACCATTGACGAACCCAAGGGTGCATTTACGTGCCTGTCATCAACACTCGCAGTTTTGGCCGATTCTGGCCTGTTTCATGGGCTATTAATCACCGTTTTGGGTCCCTGGAGTGATTTCCACAATTGACGAACCCAAGGGTGCATTTACGTGCCGGTCATCAACACTCGCAGTTTTGGCCGATTCCGGCCTGTATCATTGGCTATTAATCACCGTTTTGGGTCCCTGGAGTGATTTCCACAATTGACGAACCCAAGGGTGCATTTACGTGCCGGTCATCAACACTCGCAGTTTTGGCCGATTCAAGCCTGTTTCATGGGCTATTAATCACCGTTTTGGGTCCCCGGAGTGATTTCCACCATTGAGGAACCCAGGGTGCATTTACGTGCCGGTCATCAACACTCGCAGTTTTGGAAGATTTTGGCCTGTTTCATGGGCTATTAATCACCGTTTTGGGTCCCTGGAGTGATTTCCACAATTGACGAACCCCAGGGTGCAATTACGTGTCGGTCATCAACACTCGCAGTTTTGGCCGATTCTAGCCTGTTTCATGGGCTATTAATCACCGTTTTGGATCCTCGGAGTGATTTCCACCATTGACGAACCCAAGGGTGCATTTACGTGCCTGTCATCAACACTCGCAGTTTTGGCCGATTCTGGCCTGTTTCATGGGCTATTAATCACCGTTTTGGGTCCCTGGAGTGATTTCCACAATTGACGAACCCAAGGGTGCATTTACGTGCCGGTCATCAACACTCGCAGTTTTGGCCGATTCCGGCCTGTATCATTGGCTATTAATCACCGTTTTGGGTCCCTGGAGTGATTTCCACAATTGACGAACCCAAGGGTGCATTTACGTGCCGGTCATCAACACTCGCAGTTTTGGCCGATTCTGGCCTGTTTCATGGGCTATTAATCACCGTTTTGGGTCCCCGGAGTGATTTCCACCATTGAGGAACCCAGGGTGCATTTACGTGCCGGTCATCAACACTCGCAGTTTTGGCAGATTTTGGCCTGTTTCATGGGCTATTAATCACCGTTTTGGGTCCCTGGAGTGATTTCCACAATTGACGAACCCCAGGGTGCAATTACGTGTCGGTCATCAACACTCGCAGTTTTGGCCGATTCTAGCCTGTTTCATGGGCTATTAATCACCTTTTTGGATCCTCGGAGTGATTTCCACCATTGACGAACCCAAGGGTGCATTTACGTGCCTGTCATCAACACTCGCAGTTTTGGCCGATTCTGGCCTGTTTCATGGGCTATTAATCACCGTTTTGGGTCCCTGGAGTGATTTCCACAATTGACGAACCCAAGGGTGCATTTACGTGCCGGTCATCAACACTCGCAGTTTTGGCCGATTCCGGCCTGTATCATTGGCTATTAATCACCGTTTTGGGTCCCTGGAGTGATTTCCACAATTGACGAACCCAAGGGTGCATTTACGTGCCGGTCATCAACACTCGCAGTTTTGGCCGATTCTGGCCTGTTTCATGGGCTATTAATCACCGTTTTGGGTCCCCGGAGTGATTTCCACAATTTACGAACCCAAGGGTGCATTTACGTGCCGGTCATCAACACTCGCAGTTTTGGCAGATTTTGGCCTGTTTCATGGGCTATTAATCACCATTTTGGGTCCCTGGAGTGATTTCCACAATTGACGAACCCCAGGGTGCAATTACGTGTCGGTCATCAACACTCGCAGTTTTGGCCGATTCTAGCCTGTTTCATGGGCTATTAATCACCGTTTTGGATCCTCGGAGTGATTTCCACCATTGACGAACCCAAGGGTGCATTTACGTGCCTGTCATCAACACTCGCAGTTTTGGCCGATTCTGGCCTGTTTCATGGGCTATTAATCACCGTTTTGGGTCCCTGGAGTGATTTCCACAATTGACGAACCCAAGGGTGCATTTACGTTCCGGTCATCCACACTCGCAGTTTTGGTCGATTCTGGCCTGTTTCATGGGCTATTAATCACCGTTTTGGATCCTCGTAGTGATTTCCACCATTGACGAACCCAAGGGTGCATTTACGTGCCTGTCATCAACACTCGCAGTTTTGGCCGATTCTGGCCTGTTTCATGGGCTATTAATCACCGTTTTGGGTCCCCGGAGTGATTTCCACCATTGACGAACCCAGGGTGCATTTACGTGCCGGTCATCAACACTCGCAGTTTTGGCAGATTTTGGCCTGTTTCATGGGCTATTAATCACCATTTTGGGTCCCTGGAGTGATTTCCACAATTGACGAACCCCAGGGTGCAATTACGTGTCGGTCATCAACACTCGCAGTTTTGGCCGATTCTAGCCTGTTTCATGGGCTATTAATCACCGTTTTGGATCCTCGGAGTGATTTCCACCATTGACGAACCCAAGGGTGCATTTACGTGCCTGTCATCAACACTCGCAGTTTTGGCCGATTCTGGCCTGTTTCATGGGCTATTAATCACCGTTTTGGGTCCCTGGAGTGATTTCCACAATTGACGAACCCAAGGGTGCATTTACGTTCCGGTCATCCACACTCGCAGTTTTGGTCGATTCTGGCCTGTTTCATGGGCTATTAATCACCGTTTTGGATCCTCGTAGTGATTTCCACCATTGACGAACCCAAGGGTGCATTTACGTGCCTGTCATCAACACTCGCAGTTTTGGCCGATTCTGGCCTGTTTCATGGGCTATTAATCACCGTTTTGGGTCCCCGGAGTGATTTCCACCATTGACGAACCCAGGGTGCATTTACGTGCCGGTCATCAACACTCGCAGTTTTGGCAGATTTTGGCCTGTTTCATGGGCTATTAATCACCGTTTTGGGTCCCTGGAGTGATTTCCACAATTGACGAACCCCAGGGTGCAATTACGTGTCGGTCATCAACACTCGCAGTTTTGGCCGATTCTAGCCTGTTTCATGGGCTATTAATCACCTTTTTGGATCCTCGGAGTGATTTCCACCATTGACGAACCCAAGGGTGCATTTACGTGCCTGTCATCAACACTCGCAGTTTTGGCCGATTCTGGCCTGTTTCATGGGCTATTAATCACCGTTTTGGGTCCCTGGAGTGATTTCCACAATTGACGAACCCAAGGGTGCATTTACGTGCCGGTCATCAACACTCGCAGTTTTGGCCGATTCCGGCCTGTATCATTGGCTATTAATCACCGTTTTGGGTCCCTGGAGTGATTTCCACAATTGACGAACCCAAGGGTGCATTTACGTGCCGGTCATCAACACTCGCAGTTTTGGCCGATTCTGGCCTGTTTCATGGGCTATTAATCACCGTTTTGGGTCCCCGGAGTGATTTCCACCATTGAGGAACCCAGGGTGCATTTACGTGCCGGTCATCAACACTCGCAGTTTTGGCAGATTCAAGCCTGTTTCATGGGCTATTAATCACCGTTTTGGGTCCCTGGAGTGATTTCCACAATTGACGAACCCAAGGGTGCATTTACGTGCCGGTCATCAACACTCGCAGTTTTGGCCGATTCCGGCCTGTATCATTGGCTATTAATCACCGTTTTGGGTCCCTGGAGTGATTTCCACAATTGACGAACCCAAGGGTGCATTTACGTGCCGGTCATCAACACTCGCAGTTTTGGCCGATGCTGGCCTGTTTCATGGGCTATTAATCACCGTTTTGGGTCCCCGGAGTGATTTCCACCATTGAGGAACCCAGGGTGCATTTACGTGCCGGTCATCAACACTCGCAGTTTAGGCAGATTTTGGCCTGTTTCATGGGCTATTAATCACCGTTTTGGGTCCCTGGAGTGATTTCCACAATTGACGAACCCTAGGGTGCATTTACGTGCCGGTCATCAACACTCGCAGTTTTGGCCGATTCTGGCCTGTTTCATGGGCTATTAATCACCGTTTTGCGTCCCCGGAGTAATTTCCACAATTGACGAACCCTAGGGTGCATTTACGTGCCGGTCATCAACACTCGCAGTTTTGGCCGATTCTGGCCTGTTTCGTGGGCTATTAGTCACCGTTTTGTGTCCCCGGAGTGATTTCCAAAATTGACAAACCCGAGGGTGCATTTACGTGCCTGTCATCAACACTCGCAGTTTTGGCCGATTCTGGCCTGTTTCATGGGCTATTAATCACCGTTTTGGATCCTCGGAGTGATTTCCACAATTTACGAACCCAAGGGTGCATTTACGTGCCGGTCATCAACACTCGCAGTTTTGGCAGATTTTGGCCTGTTTCATGGGCTATTAATCACCGTTTTGGATCCTCGGAGTGATTTCCACCATTGACGAACCCAAGGGTGCATTTACGTGCCTGTCATCGACACTCGCAGTTTTGGCCGATTCTGGCCTGTTTCATGGGCTATTAATCACCGTTTTGGATCCTCGTAGTGATTTCCACCATTGACGAACCCAAGGGTGCATTTACGTGCCTGTCATCAACACTCGCAGTTTTGGCCGATTCTGGCCTGTTTCATGGGCTATTAATCACCGTTTTGGGTCCCCGGAGTGATTTCCACCATTGAGGAACCCAGGGTGCATTTACGTGCCGGTCATCAACACTCGCAGTTTTGGCAGATTTTGGCCTGTTTCATGGGCTATTAATCACCGTTTTGGGTCCCTGGAGTGATTTCCACAATTGACGAACCCCAGGGTGCAATTACGTGTCGGTCATCAACACTCGCAGTTTTGGCCGATTCTAGCCTGTTTCATGGGCTATTAATCACCTTTTTGGATCCTCGGAGTGATTTCCACCATTGACGAACCCAAGGGTGCATTTACGTGCCTGTCATCAACACTCGCAGTTTTGGCCGATTCTGGCCTGTTTCATGGGCTATTAATCACCGTTTTGGGTCCCTGGAGTGATTTCCACAATTGACGAACCCAAGGGTGCATTTACGTGCCGGTCATCAACACTCGCAGTTTTGGCCGATTCCGGCCCGTATCATTGGCTATTAATCACCGTTTTGGGTCCCTGGAGTGATTTCCACAATTGACGAACCCAAGGGTGCATTTACGTGCCGGTCATCAACACTCGCAGTTTTGGCCGATTCAAGCCTGTTTCATGGGCTATTAATCACCGTTTTGGGTCCCCGGAGTGATTTCCACCATTGAGGAACCCAGGGTGCATTTACGTGCCGGTCATCAACACTCGCAGTTTTGGAAGATTTTGGCCTGTTTCATGGGCTATTAATCACCGTTTTGGGTCCCTGGAGTGATTTCCACAATTGACGAACCCCAGGGTGCAATTACGTGTCGGTCATCAACACTCGCAGTTTTGGCCGATTCTAGCCTGTTTCATGGGCTATTAATCACCGTTTTGGATCCTCGGAGTGATTTCCACCATTGACGAACCCAAGGGTGCATTTACGTGCCTGTCATCAACACTCGCAGTTTTGGCCGATTCTGGCCTGTTTCATGGGCTATTAATCACCGTTTTGGGTCCCTGGAGTGATTTCCACAATTGACGAACCCAAGGGTGCATTTACGTTCCGGTCATCCACACTCGCAGTTTTGGTCGATTCTGGCCTGTTTCATGGGCTATTAATCACCGTTTTGGATCCTCGTAGTGATTTCCACCATTGACGAACCCAAGGGTGCATTTACGTGCCTGTCATCAACACTCGCAGTTTTGGCCGATTCTGGCCTGTTTCATGGGCTATTAATCACCGTTTTGGGTCCCCGGAGTGATTTCCACCATTGAGGAACCCAGGGTGCATTTACGTGCCGGTCATCAACACTCGCAGTTTTGGCAGATTTTGGCCTGTTTCATGGGCTATTAATCACCGTTTTGGGTCCCTGGAGTGATTTCCACAATTGACGAACCCCAGGGTGCAATTACGTGTCGGTCATCAACACTCGCAGTTTTGGCCGATTCTAGCCTGTTTCATGGGCTATTAATCACCTTTTTGGATCCTCGGAGTGATTTCCACCATTGACGAACCCAAGGGTGCATTTACGTGCCTGTCATCAACACTCGCAGTTTTGGCCGATTCTGGCCTGTTTCATGGGCTATTAATCACCGTTTTGGGTCCCTGGAGTGATTTCCACAATTGACGAACCCAAGGGTGCATTTACGTGCCGGTCATCAACACTCGCAGTTTTGGTCGATTCCGGCCTGTATCATTGGCTATTAATCACCGTTTTGGGTCCCTGGAGTGATTTCCACAATTGACGAACCCAAGGGTGCATTTACGTGCCGGTCATCAACACTCGCAGTTTTGGCCGATTCTGGCCTGTTTCATGGGCTATTAATCACCGTTTTGGGTCCCCGGAGTGATTTCCACCATTGAGGAACCCAGGGTGCATTTACGTGCCGGTCATCAACACTCGCAGTTTTGGCAGATTCAAGCCTGTTTCATGGGCTATTAATCACCGTTTTGGGTCCCTGGAGTGATTTCCACAATTGACGAACCCAAGGGTGCATTTACGTGCCGGTCATCAACACTCGCAGTTTTGGCCGATTCCGGCCTGTATCATTGGCTATTAATCACCGTTTTGGGTCCCTGGAGTGATTTCCACAATTGACGAACCCAAGGGTGCATTTACGTGCCGGTCATCAACACTCGCAGTTTTGGCCGATGCTGGCCTGTTTCATGGGCTATTAATCACCGTTTTGGGTCCCCGGAGTGATTTCCACCATTGAGGAACCCAGGGTGCATTTACGTGCCGGTCATCAACACTCGCAGTTTAGGCAGATTTTGGCCTGTTTCATGGGCTATTAATCACCGTTTTGGGTCCCTGGAGTGATTTCCACAATTGACGAACCCTAGGGTGCATTTACGTGCCGGTCATCAACACTCGCAGTTTTGGCCGATTCTGGCCTGTTTCATGGGCTATTAATCACCGTTTTGCGTCCCCGGAGTAATTTCCACCATTGACGAACCCTAGGGTGCATTTACGTGCCGGTCATCAACACTCGCAGTTTTGGCCGATTCTGGCCTGTTTCGTGGGCTATTAATCACCGTTTTGGGTCCCCGGAGTGATTTCCACCATTGAGGAACCCAGGGTGCATTTACGTGCCGGTCATCAACACTCGCAGTTTTGGCAGATTTTGGCCTGTTTCATGGGCTATTAATCACCGTTTTGGGTCCCTGGAGTGATTTCCACAATTGACGAACCCCAGGGTGCAATTACGTGTCGGTCATCAACACTCGCAGTTTTGGCCGATTCTAGCCTGTTTCATGGGCTATTAATCACCTTTTTGGATCCTCGGAGTGATTTCCACCATTGACGAACCCAAGGGTGCATTTACGTGCCTGTCATCAACACTCGCAGTTTTGGCCGATTCTGGCCTGTTTCATGGGCTATTAATCACCGTTTTGGGTCCCTGGAGTGATTTCCACAATTGACGAACCCAAGGGTGCATTTACGTGCCGGTCATCAACACTCGCAGTTTTGGCCGATTCCGGCCTGTATCATTGGCTATTAATCACCGTTTTGGGTCCCTGGAGTGATTTCCACAATTGACGAACCCAAGGGTGCATTTACGTGCCGGTCATCAACACTCGCAGTTTTGGCCGATTCTGGCCTGTTTCATGGGCTATTAATCACCGTTTTGGGTCCCCGGAGTGATTTCCACCATTGAGGAACCCAGGGTGCATTTACGTGCCGGTCATCAACACTCGCAGTTTTGGCAGATTCAAGCCTGTTTCATGGGCTATTAATCACCGTTTTGGGTCCCTGGAGTGATTTCCACAATTGACGAACCCAAGGGTGCATTTACGTGCCGGTCATCAACACTCGCAGTTTTGGCCGATTCCGGCCTGTATCATTGGCTATTAATCACCGTTTTGGGTCCCTGGAGTGATTTCCACAATTGACGAACCCAAGGGTGCATTTACGTGCCGGTCATCAACACTCGCAGTTTTGGCCGATGCTGGCCTGTTTCATGGGCTATTAATCACCGTTTTGGGTCCCCGGAGTGATTTCCACCATTGAGGAACCCAGGGTGCATTTACGTGCCGGTCATCAACACTCGCAGTTTAGGCAGATTTTGGCCTGTTTCATGGGCTATTAATCACCGTTTTGGGTCCCTGGAGTGATTTCCACAATTGACGAACCCTAGGGTGCATTTACGTGCCGGTCATCAACACTCGCAGTTTTGGCCGATGCTGGCCTGTTTCATGGGCTATTAATCACCGTTTTGGGTCCCCGGAGTGATTTCCACCATTGAGGAACCCAGGGTGCATTTACGTGCCGGTCATCAACACTCGCAGTTTAGGCAGATTTTGGCCTGTTTCATGGGCTATTAATCACCGTTTTGGGTCCCTGGAGTGATTTCCACAATTGACGAACCCTAGGGTGCATTTACGTGCCGGTCATCAACACTCGCAGTTTTGGCCGATTCTGGCCTGTTTCATGGGCTATTAATCACCGTTTTGGGTCCCCGGAGTGATTTCCACCATTGAGGAACCCAGGGTGCATTTACGTGCCGGTCATCAACACTCGCAGTTTTGGCAGATTCAAGCCTGTTTCATGGGCTATTAATCACCGTTTTGGGTCCCTGGAGTGATTTCCACAATTGACGAACCCCAGGGTGCAATTACGTGTCGGTCATCAACACTCGCAGTTTTGGCCGATTCTAGCCTGTTTCATGGGCTATTAATCACCTTTTTGGATCCTCGGAGTGATTTCCACCATTGACGAACCCAAGGGTGCATTTACGTGCCTGTCATCAACACTCGCAGTTTTGGCCGATTCTGGCCTGTTTCATGGGCTATTAATCACCGTTTTGGGTCCCTGGAGTGATTTCCACAATTGACGAACCCAAGGGTGCATTTACGTGCCGGTCATCAACACTCGCAGTTTTGGCCGATTCCGGCCTGTATCATTGGCTATTAATCACCGTTTTGGGTCCCTGGAGTGATTTCCACAATTGACGAACCCAAGGGTGCATTTACGTGCCGGTCATCAACACTCGCAGTTTTGGCCGATTCAAGCCTGTTTCATGGGCTATTAATCACCGTTTTGGGTCCCCGGAGTGATTTCCACCATTGAGGAACCCAGGGTGCATTTACGTGCCGGTCATCAACACTCGCAGTTTTGGAAGATTTTGGCCTGTTTCATGGGCTATTAATCACCGTTTTGGGTCCCTGGAGTGATTTCCACAATTGACGAACCCCAGGGTGCAATTACGTGTCGGTCATCAACACTCGCAGTTTTGGCCGATTCTAGCCTGTTTCATGGGCTATTAATCACCGTTTTGGATCCTCGGAGTGATTTCCACCATTGACGAACCCAAGGGTGCATTTACGTGCCTGTCATCAACACTCGCAGTTTTGGCCGATTCCGGCCTGTATCATTGGCTATTAATCACCGTTTTGGGTCCCTGGAGTGATTTCCACAATTGACGAACCCAAGGGTGCATTTACGTGCCGGTCATCAACACTCGCAGTTTTGGCCGATTCTGGCCTGTTTCATGGGCTATTAATCACCGTTTTGGGTCCCCGGAGTGATTTCCACCATTGAGGAACCCAGGGTGCATTTACGTGCCGGTCATCAACACTCGCAGTTTTGGCAGATTTTGGCCTGTTTCATGGGCTATTAATCACCGTTTTGGGTCCCTGGAGTGATTTCCACAATTGACGAACCCCAGGGTGCAATTACGTGTCGGTCATCAACACTCGCAGTTTTGGCCGATTCTAGCCTGTTTCATGGGCTATTAATCACCTTTTTGGATCCTCGGAGTGATTTCCACCATTGACGAACCCAAGGGTGCATTTACGTGCCTGTCATCAACACTCGCAGTTTTGGCCGATTCTGGCCTGTTTCATGGGCTATTAATCACCGTTTTGGGTCCCTGGAGTGATTTCCACAATTGACGAACCCAAGGGTGCATTTACGTGCCGGTCATCAACACTCGCAGTTTTGGCCGATTCCGGCCTGTATCATTGGCTATTAATCACCGTTTTGGGTCCCTGGAGTGATTTCCACAATTGACGAACCCAAGGGTGCATTTACGTGCCGGTCATCAACACTCGCAGTTTTGGCCGATTCTGGCCTGTTTCATGGGCTATTAATCACCGTTTTGGGTCCCCGGAGTGATTTCCACAATTTACGAACCCAAGGGTGCATTTACGTGCCGGTCATCAACACTCGCAGTTTTGGCAGATTTTGGCCTGTTTCATGGGCTATTAATCACCATTTTGGGTCCCTGGAGTGATTTCCACAATTGACGAACCCCAGGGTGCAATTACGTGTCGGTCATCAACACTCGCAGTTTTGGCCGATTCTAGCCTGTTTCATGGGCTATTAATCACCGTTTTGGATCCTCGGAGTGATTTCCACCATTGACGAACCCAAGGGTGCATTTACGTGCCTGTCATCAACACTCGCAGTTTTGGCCGATTCTGGCCTGTTTCATGGGCTATTAATCACCGTTTTGGGTCCCTGGAGTGATTTCCACAATTGACGAACCCAAGGGTGCATTTACGTTCCGGTCATCCACACTCGCAGTTTTGGTCGATTCTGGCCTGTTTCATGGGCTATTAATCACCGTTTTGGATCCTCGTAGTGATTTCCACCATTGACGAACCCAAGGGTGCATTTACGTGCCTGTCATCAACACTCGCAGTTTTGGCCGATTCTGGCCTGTTTCATGGGCTATTAATCACCGTTTTGGGTCCCCGGAGTGATTTCCACCATTGACGAACCCAGGGTGCATTTACGTGCCGGTCATCAACACTCGCAGTTTTGGCAGATTTTGGCCTGTTTCATGGGCTATTAATCACCGTTTTGGGTCCCTGGAGTGATTTCCACAATTGACGAACCCCAGGGTGCAATTACGTGTCGGTCATCAACACTCGCAGTTTTGGCCGATTCTAGCCTGTTTCATGGGCTATTAATCACCTTTTTGGATCCTCGGAGTGATTTCCACCATTGACGAACCCAAGGGTGCATTTACGTGCCTGTCATCAACACTCGCAGTTTTGGCCGATTCTGGCCTGTTTCATGGGCTATTAATCACCGTTTTGGGTCCCTGGAGTGATTTCCACAATTGACGAACCCAAGGGTGCATTTACGTGCCGGTCATCAACACTCGCAGTTTTGGTCGATTCCGGCCTGTATCATTGGCTATTAATCACCGTTTTGGGTCCCTGGAGTGATTTCCACAATTGACGAACCCAGGGTGCATTTACGTGCCGGTCATCAACACTCGCAGTTTTGGCAGATTTTGGCCTGTTTCATGGGCTATTAATCACCGTTTTGGGTCCCTGGAGTGATTTCCACAATTGACGAACCCCAGGGTGCAATTACGTGTCGGTCATCAACACTCGCAGTTTTGGCCGATTCTAGCCTGTTTCATGGGCTATTAATCACCTTTTTGGATCCTCGGAGTGATTTCCACCATTGACGAACCCAAGGGTGCATTTACGTGCCTGTCATCAACACTCGCAGTTTTGGCCGATTCTGGCCTGTTTCATGGGCTATTAATCACCGTTTTGGGTCCCTGGAGTGATTTCCACAATTGACGAACCCAAGGGTGCATTTACGTGCCGGTCATCAACACTCGCAGTTTTGGTCGATTCCGGCCTGTATCATTGGCTATTAATCACCGTTTTGGGTCCCTGGAGTGATTTCCACAATTGACGAACCCAAGGGTGCATTTACGTGCCGGTCATCAACACTCGCAGTTTTGGCCGATTCTGGCCTGTTTCATGGGCTATTAATCACCGTTTTGGGTCCCCGGAGTGATTTCCACCATTGAGGAACCCAGGGTGCATTTACGTGCCGGTCATCAACACTCGCAGTTTTGGCAGATTCAAGCCTGTTTCATGGGCTATTAATCACCGTTTTGGGTCCCTGGAGTGATTTCCACAATTGACGAACCCAAGGGTGCATTTACGTGCCGGTCATCAACACTCGCAGTTTTGGCCGATTCCGGCCTGTATCATTGGCTATTAATCACCGTTTTGGGTCCCTGGAGTGATTTCCACAATTGACGAACCCAAGGGTGCATTTACGTGCCGGTCATCAACACTCGCAGTTTTGGCCGATTCTGGCCTGTTTCATGGGCTATTAATCACCGTTTTGGGTCCCCGGAGTGATTTCCACCATTGAGGAACCCAGGGTGCATTTACGTGCCGGTCATCAACACTCGCAGTTTTGGCAGATTCAAGCCTGTTTCATGGGCTATTAATCACCGTTTTGGGTCCCTGGAGTGATTTCCACAATTGACGAACCCAAGGGTGCATTTACGTGCCGGTCATCAACACTCGCAGTTTTGGCCGATTCCGGCCTGTATCATTGGCTATTAATCACCGTTTTGGGTCCCTGGAGTGATTTCCACAATTGACGAACCCAAGGGTGCATTTACGTGCCGGTCATCAACACTCGCAGTTTTGGCCGATGCTGGCCTGTTTCATGGGCTATTAATCACCGTTTTGGGTCCCCGGAGTGATTTCCACCATTGAGGAACCCAGGGTGCATTTACGTGCCGGTCATCAACACTCGCAGTTTAGGCAGATTTTGGCCTGTTTCATGGGCTATTAATCACCGTTTTGGGTCCCTGGAGTGATTTCCACAATTGACGAACCCTAGGGTGCATTTACGTGCCGGTCATCAACACTCGCAGTTTAGGCAGATTTTGGCCTGTTTCATGGGCTATTAATCACCGTTTTGGGTCCCTGGAGTGATTTCCACAATTGACGAACCCTAGGGTGCATTTACGTGCCGGTCATCAACACTCGCAGTTTTGGCCGATGCTGGCCTGTTTCATGGGCTATTAATCACCGTTTTGGGTCCCCGGAGTGATTTCCACCATTGAGGAACCCAGGGTGCATTTACGTGCCGGTCATCAACACTCGCAGTTTAGGCAGATTTTGGCCTGTTTCATGGGCTATTAATCACCGTTTTGGGTCCCTGGAGTGATTTCCACAATTGACGAACCCTAGGGTGCATTTACGTGCCGGTCATCAACACTCGCAGTTTTGGCCGATTCTGGCCTGTTTCATGGGCTATTAATCACCGTTTTGGGTCCCCGGAGTGATTTCCACCATTGAGGAACCCAGGGTGCATTTACGTGCCGGTCATCAACACTCGCAGTTTTGGCAGATTCAAGCCTGTTTCATGGGCTATTAATCACCGTTTTGGGTCCCTGGAGTGATTTCCACAATTGACGAACCCCAGGGTGCAATTACGTGTCGGTCATCAACACTCGCAGTTTTGGCCGATTCTAGCCTGTTTCATGGGCTATTAATCACCTTTTTGGATCCTCGGAGTGATTTCCACCATTGACGAACCCAAGGGTGCATTTACGTGCCTGTCATCAACACTCGCAGTTTTGGCCGATTCTGGCCTGTTTCATGGGCTATTAATCACCGTTTTGGGTCCCCGGAGTGATTTCCACCATTGAGGAACCCAGGGTGCATTTACGTGCCGGTCATCAACACTCGCAGTTTTGGCAGATTCAAGCCTGTTTCATGGGCTATTAATCACCGTTTTGGGTCCCTGGAGTGATTTCCACAATTGACGAACCCAAGGGTGCATTTACGTGCCGGTCATCAACACTCGCAGTTTTGGCCGATTCCGGCCTGTATCATTGGCTATTAATCACCGTTTTGGGTCCCTGGAGTGATTTCCACAATTGACGAACCCAAGGGTGCATTTACGTGCCGGTCATCAACACTCGCAGTTTTGGCCGATGCTGGCCTGTTTCATGGGCTATTAATCACCGTTTTGGGTCCCCGGAGTGATTTCCACCATTGAGGAACCCAGGGTGCATTTACGTGCCGGTCATCAACACTCGCAGTTTAGGCAGATTTTGGCCTGTTTCATGGGCTATTAATCACCGTTTTGGGTCCCTGGAGTGATTTCCACAATTGACGAACCCAAGGGTGCATTTACGTGCCGGTCATCAACACTCGCAGTTTTGGCCGATGCTGGCCTGTTTCATGGGCTATTAATCACCGTTTTGGGTCCCCGGAGTGATTTCCACCATTGAGGAACCCAGGGTGCATTTACGTGCCGGTCATCAACACTCGCAGTTTAGGCAGATTTTGGCCTGTTTCATGGGCTATTAATCACCGTTTTGGGTCCCTGGAGTGATTTCCACAATTGACGAACCCTAGGGTGCATTTACGTGCCGGTCATCAACACTCGCAGTTTTGGCCGATGCTGGCCTGTTTCATGGGCTATTAATCACCGTTTTGGGTCCCCGGAGTGATTTCCACCATTGAGGAACCCAGGGTGCATTTACGTGCCGGTCATCAACACTCGCAGTTTAGGCAGATTTTGGCCTGTTTCATGGGCTATTAATCACCGTTTTGGGTCCCTGGAGTGATTTCCACAATTGACGAACCCTAGGGTGCATTTACGTGCCGGTCATCAACACTCGCAGTTTTGGCCGATGCTGGCCTGTTTCATGGGCTATTAATCACCGTTTTGGGTCCCCGGAGTGATTTCCACCATTGAGGAACCCAGGGTGCATTTACGTGCCGGTCATCAACACTCGCAGTTTAGGCAGATTTTGGCCTGTTTCATGGGCTATTAATCACCGTTTTGGGTCCCTGGAGTGATTTCCACAATTGACGAACCCTAGGGTGCATTTACGTGCCGGTCATCAACACTCGCAGTTTTGGCCGATTCTGGCCTGTTTCATGGGCTATTAATCACCGTTTTGGGTCCCCGGAGTGATTTCCACCATTGAGGAACCCAGGGTGCATTTACGTGCCGGTCATCAACACTCGCAGTTTTGGCAGATTCAAGCCTGTTTCATGGGCTATTAATCACCGTTTTGGGTCCCTGGAGTGATTTCCACAATTGACGAACCCCAGGGTGCAATTACGTGTCGGTCATCAACACTCGCAGTTTTGGCCGATTCTAGCCTGTTTCATGGGCTATTAATCACCTTTTTGGATCCTCGGAGTGATTTCCACCATTGACGAACCCAAGGGTGCATTTACGTGCCTGTCATCAACACTCGCAGTTTTGGCCGATTCTGGCCTGTTTCATGGGCTATTAATCACCGTTTTGGGTCCCCGGAGTGATTTCCACCATTGAGGAACCCAGGGTGCATTTACGTGCCGGTCATCAACACTCGCAGTTTTGGCAGATTCAAGCCTGTTTCATGGGCTATTAATCACCGTTTTGGGTCCCTGGAGTGATTTCCACAATTGACGAACCCAAGGGTGCATTTACGTGCCGGTCATCAACACTCGCAGTTTTGGCCGATTCCGGCCTGTATCATTGGCTATTAATCACCGTTTTGGGTCCCTGGAGTGATTTCCACAATTGACGAACCCAAGGGTGCATTTACGTGCCGGTCATCAACACTCGCAGTTTTGGCCGATGCTGGCCTGTTTCATGGGCTATTAATCACCGTTTTGGGTCCCCGGAGTGATTTCCACCATTGAGGAACCCAGGGTGCATTTACGTGCCGGTCATCAACACTCGCAGTTTAGGCAGATTTTGGCCTGTTTCATGGGCTATTAATCACCGTTTTGGGTCCCTGGAGTGATTTCCACAATTGACGAACCCTAGGGTGCATTTACGTGCCGGTCATCAACACTCGCAGTTTTGGCCGATGCTGGCCTGTTTCATGGGCTATTAATCACCGTTTTGGGTCCCCGGAGTGATTTCCACCATTGAGGAACCCAGGGTGCATTTACGTGCCGGTCATCAACACTCGCAGTTTAGGCAGATTTTGGCCTGTTTCATGGGCTATTAATCACCGTTTTGGGTCCCTGGAGTGATTTCCACAATTGACGAACCCTAGGGTGCATTTACGTGCCGGTCATCAACACTCGCAGTTTTGGCCGATTCTGGCCTGTTTCATGGGCTATTAATCACCGTTTTGGGTCCCCGGAGTGATTTCCACCATTGAGGAACCCAGGGTGCATTTACGTGCCGGTCATCAACACTCGCAGTTTTGGCAGATTCAAGCCTGTTTCATGGGCTATTAATCACCGTTTTGGGTCCCTGGAGTGATTTCCACAATTGACGAACCCCAGGGTGCAATTACGTGCCGGTCATCAACACTCGCAGTTTTGGCCGATTCCGGCCTGTATCATTGGCTATTAATCACCGTTTTGGGTCCCTGGAGTGATTTCCACAATTGACGAACCCAAGGGTGCATTTACGTGCCGGTCATCAACACTCGCAGTTTTGGCCGATTCTGGCCTGTTTCATGGGCTATTAATCACCGTTTTGGGTCCCCGGAGTGATTTCCACCATTGAGGAACCCAGGGTGCATTTACGTGCCGGTCATCAACACTCGCAGTTTTGGCAGATTTTGGCCTGTTTCATGGGCTATTAATCACCGTTTTGGGTCCCTGGAGTGATTTCCACAATTGACGAACCCAAGGGTGCATTTACGTGCCGGTCATCAACACTCGCAGTTTTGGCCGATTCCGGCCTGTATCATTGGCTATTAATCACCGTTTTGGGTCCCTGGAGTGATTTCCACAATTGACGAACCCAAGGGTGCATTTACGTGCCGGTCATCAACACTCGCAGTTTTGGCCGATTCAAGCCTGTTTCATGGGCTATTAATCACCGTTTTGGGTCCCCGGAGTGATTTCCACCATTGAGGAACCCAGGGTGCATTTACGTGCCGGTCATCAACACTCGCAGTTTTGGAAGATTTTGGCCTGTTTCATGGGCTATTAATCACCGTTTTGGGTCCCTGGAGTGATTTCCACAATTGACGAACCCCAGGGTGCAATTACGTGTCGGTCATCAACACTCGCAGTTTTGGCCGATTCTAGCCTGTATCATTGGCTATTAATCACCGTTTTGGGTCCCTGGAGTGATTTCCACAATTGACGAACCCAAGGGTGCATTTACGTGCCTGTCATCAACACTCGCAGTTTTGGCCGATTCTGGCCTGTTTCATGGGCTATTAATCACCGTTTTGGGTCCCCGGAGTGATTTCCACCATTGAGGAACCCAGGGTGCATTTACGTGCCGGTCATCAACACTCGCAGTTTTGGCAGATTTTGGCCTGTTTCATGGGCTATTAATCACCGTTTTGGGTCCCTGGAGTGATTTCCACAATTGACGAACCCAAGGGTGCATTTACGTGCCGGTCATCAACACTCGCAGTTTTGGCCGATTCCGGCCTGTATCATTGGCTATTAATCACCGTTTTGGGTCCCTGGAGTGATTTCCACCATTGAGGAACCCAAGGGTGCATTTACGTGCCGGTCATCAACACTCGCAGTTTTGGCCGATTCAAGCCTGTTTCATGGGCTATTAATCACCGTTTTGGGTCCCCGGAGTGATTTCCACCATTGAGGAACCCAGGGTGCATTTACGTGCCGGTCATCAACACTCGCAGTTTTGGAAGATTTTGGCCTGTTTCATGGGCTATTAATCACCGTTTTGGGTCCCTGGAGTGATTTCCACAATTGACGAACCCCAGGGTGCAATTACGTGTCGGTCATCAACACTCGCAGTTTTGGCCGATTCTAGCCTGTTTCATGGGCTATTAATCACCGTTTTGGATCCTCGGAGTGATTTCCACCATTGACGAACCCAAGGGTGCATTTACGTGCCTGTCATCAACACTCGCAGTTTTGGCCGATTCTGGCCTGTTTCATGGGCTATTAATCACCGTTTTGGGTCCCCGGAGTGATTTCCAAAATTGACAAACCCGAGGGTGCATTTACGTGCCTGTCATCAACACTCGCAGTTTTGGCCGATTCTGGCCTGTTTCATGGGCTATTAATCACCGTTTTGGGTCCCCGGAGTGATTTCCACCATTGAGGAACCCAGGGTGCATTTACGTGCCGGTCATCAACACTCGCAGTTTTGGCAGTTTTTGGCCTGTTTCATGGGCTATTAATCACCGTTTTGGGTCCCTGGAGTGATTTCCACAATTGACGAACCCTAGGGTGCAATTACGTGTCGGTCATCAACACTCGCAGTTTTGGCCGATTCTAGCCTGTATCATTGGCTATTAATCACCGTTTTGGGTCCCTGGAGTGATTTCCACAATTGACGAACCCTAGGGTGCATTTACGTGCCGGTCATCAACACTCGCAGTTTTGGCCGATTCTGGCCTGTTTCATGGGCTATTAATCACCGTTTTGGGTCCCCGGAGTGATTTCCACCATTGAGGAACCCAGGGTGCATTTACGTGCCGGTCATCAACACTCGCAGTTTTGGCAGATTCAAGCCTGTTTCATGGGCTATTAATCACCGTTTTGGGTCCCTGGAGTGATTTCCACAATTGACGAACCCCAGGGTGCAATTACGTGTCGGTCATCAACACTCGCAGTTTTGGCCGATTCTAGCCTGTTTCATGGGCTATTAATCACCTTTTTGGATCCTCGGAGTGATTTCCACCATTGACGAACCCAAGGGTGCATTTACGTGCCTGTCATCAACACTCGCAGTTTTGGCCGATTCTGGCCTGTTTCATGGGCTATTAATCACCGTTTTGGGTCCCCGGAGTGATTTCCACCATTGAGGAACCCAGGGTGCATTTACGTGCCGGTCATCAACACTCGCAGTTTTGGCAGATTCAAGCCTGTTTCATGGGCTATTAATCACCGTTTTGGGTCCCTGGAGTGATTTCCACAATTGACGAACCCAAGGGTGCATTTACGTGCCGGTCATCAACACTCGCAGTTTTGGCCGATTCCGGCCTGTATCATTGGCTATTAATCACCGTTTTGGGTCCCTGGAGTGATTTCCACAATTGACGAACCCAAGGGTGCATTTACGTGCCGGTCATCAACACTCGCAGTTTTGGCCGATGCTGGCCTGTTTCATGGGCTATTAATCACCGTTTTGGGTCCCCGGAGTGATTTCCACCATTGAGGAACCCAGGGTGCATTTACGTGCCGGTCATCAACACTCGCAGTTTAGGCAGATTTTGGCCTGTTTCATGGGCTATTAATCACCGTTTTGGGTCCCTGGAGTGATTTCCACAATTGACGAACCCTAGGGTGCATTTACGTGCCGGTCATCAACACTCGCAGTTTTGGCCGATGCTGGCCTGTTTCATGGGCTATTAATCACCGTTTTGGGTCCCCGGAGTGATTTCCACCATTGAGGAACCCAGGGTGCATTTACGTGCCGGTCATCAACACTCGCAGTTTAGGCAGATTTTGGCCTGTTTCATGGGCTATTAATCACCGTTTTGGGTCCCTGGAGTGATTTCCACAATTGACGAACCCTAGGGTGCATTTACGTGCCGGTCATCAACACTCGCAGTTTTGGCCGATTCTGGCCTGTTTCATGGGCTATTAATCACCGTTTTGGGTCCCCGGAGTGATTTCCACCATTGAGGAACCCAGGGTGCATTTACGTGCCGGTCATCAACACTCGCAGTTTTGGCAGATTCAAGCCTGTTTCATGGGCTATTAATCACCGTTTTGGGTCCCTGGAGTGATTTCCACAATTGACGAACCCCAGGGTGCAATTACGTGCCGGTCATCAACACTCGCAGTTTTGGCCGATTCCGGCCTGTATCATTGGCTATTAATCACCGTTTTGGGTCCCTGGAGTGATTTCCACAATTGACGAACCCAAGGGTGCATTTACGTGCCGGTCATCAACACTCGCAGTTTTGGCCGATTCTGGCCTGTTTCATGGGCTATTAATCACCGTTTTGGGTCCCCGGAGTGATTTCCACCATTGAGGAACCCAGGGTGCATTTACGTGCCGGTCATCAACACTCGCAGTTTTGGCAGATTTTGGCCTGTTTCATGGGCTATTAATCACCGTTTTGGGTCCCTGGAGTGATTTCCACAATTGACGAACCCAAGGGTGCATTTACGTGCCGGTCATCAACACTCGCAGTTTTGGCCGATTCCGGCCTGTATCATTGGCTATTAATCACCGTTTTGGGTCCCTGGAGTGATTTCCACAATTGACGAACCCAAGGGTGCATTTACGTGCCGGTCATCAACACTCGCAGTTTTGGCCGATTCAAGCCTGTTTCATGGGCTATTAATCACCGTTTTGGGTCCCCGGAGTGATTTCCACCATTGAGGAACCCAGGGTGCATTTACGTGCCGGTCATCAACACTCGCAGTTTTGGAAGATTTTGGCCTGTTTCATGGGCTATTAATCACCGTTTTGGGTCCCTGGAGTGATTTCCACAATTGACGAACCCCAGGGTGCAATTACGTGTCGGTCATCAACACTCGCAGTTTTGGCCGATTCTAGCCTGTATCATTGGCTATTAATCACCGTTTTGGGTCCCTGGAGTGATTTCCACAATTGACGAACCCAAGGGTGCATTTACGTGCCTGTCATCAACACTCGCAGTTTTGGCCGATTCTGGCCTGTTTCATGGGCTATTAATCACCGTTTTGGGTCCCCGGAGTGATTTCCACCATTGAGGAACCCAGGGTGCATTTACGTGCCGGTCATCAACACTCGCAGTTTTGGCAGATTTTGGCCTGTTTCATGGGCTATTAATCACCGTTTTGGGTCCCTGGAGTGATTTCCACAATTGACGAACCCAAGGGTGCATTTACGTGCCGGTCATCAACACTCGCAGTTTTGGCCGATTCCGGCCTGTATCATTGGCTATTAATCACCGTTTTGGGTCCCTGGAGTGATTTCCACCATTGAGGAACCCAAGGGTGCATTTACGTGCCGGTCATCAACACTCGCAGTTTTGGCCGATTCAAGCCTGTTTCATGGGCTATTAATCACCGTTTTGGGTCCCCGGAGTGATTTCCACCATTGAGGAACCCAGGGTGCATTTACGTGCCGGTCATCAACACTCGCAGTTTTGGAAGATTTTGGCCTGTTTCATGGGCTATTAATCACCGTTTTGGGTCCCTGGAGTGATTTCCACAATTGACGAACCCCAGGGTGCAATTACGTGTCGGTCATCAACACTCGCAGTTTTGGCCGATTCTAGCCTGTTTCATGGGCTATTAATCACCGTTTTGGATCCTCGGAGTGATTTCCACCATTGACGAACCCAAGGGTGCATTTACGTGCCTGTCATCAACACTCGCAGTTTTGGCCGATTCTGGCCTGTTTCATGGGCTATTAATCACCGTTTTGGGTCCCCGGAGTGATTTCCAAAATTGACAAACCCGAGGGTGCATTTACGTGCCTGTCATCAACACTCGCAGTTTTGGCCGATTCTGGCCTGTTTCATGGGCTATTAATCACCGTTTTGGGTCCCCGGAGTGATTTCCACCATTGAGGAACCCAGGGTGCATTTACGTGCCGGTCATCAACACTCGCAGTTTTGGCAGTTTTTGGCCTGTTTCATGGGCTATTAATCACCGTTTTGGGTCCCTGGAGTGATTTCCACAATTGACGAACCCTAGGGTGCAATTACGTGTCGGTCATCAACACTCGCAGTTTTGGCCGATTCTAGCCTGTTTCATGGGCTATTAATCACCGTTTTGGATCCTCGGAGTGATTTCCACCATTGACGAACCCAAGGGTGCATTTACGTGCCTGTCATCAACACTCGCAGTTTTGGCCGATTCTGGCCTGTTTCATGGGCTATTAATCACCGTTTTGGGTCCCTGGAGTGATTTCCACAATTGACGAACCCAAGGGTGCATTTACGTGCCGGTCATCAACACTCGCAGTTTTGGCCGATTCCGGCCTGTATCATTGGCTATTAATCACCGTTTTGGGTCCCTGGAGTGATTTCCACAATTGACGAACCCAAGGGTGCATTTACGTGCCGGTCATCAACACTCGCAGTTTTGGCCGATTCAAGCCTGTTTCATGGGCTATTAATCACCGTTTTGGGTCCCCGGAGTGATTTCCACCATTGAGGAACCCAGGGTGCAATTACGTGTCGGTCATCAACACTCGCAGTTTTGGCCGATTCTAGCCTGTTTCATGGGCTATTAATCACCGTTTTGGATCCTCGGAGTGATTTCCACCATTGACGAACCCAAGGGTGCATTTACGTGCCTGTCATCAACACTCGCAGTTTTGGCCGATTCTGGCCTGTATCATTGGCTATTAATCACCGTTTTGGGTCCCTGGAGTGATTTCCACAATTGACGAACCCAAGGGTGCAATTTACGTGCCTGTCATCAACACTCGCAGTTTTGGCCGATTCTGGCCTGTTTCATGGGCTATTAATCACCGTTTTGGGTCCCTGGAGTGATTTCCACAATTGACGAACCCAAGGGTGCATTTACGTGCCGGTCATCAACACTCGCAGTTTTGGCAGTTTTTGGCCTGTTTCATGGGCTATTAATCACCGTTTTGGGTCCCTGGAGTGATTTCCACAATTGACGAACCCCAGGGTGCAATTACGTGTCGGTCATCAACACTCGCAGTTTTGGCCGATTCTAGCCTGTTTCATGGGCTATTAATCACCGTTTTGGATCCTCGGAGTGATTTCCACCATTGACGAACCCAAGGGTGCATTTACGTGCCTGTCATCAACACTCGCAGTTTTGGCCGATTCTGGCCTGTTTCATGGGCTATTAATCACCGTTTTGGGTCCCTGGAGTGATTTCCACAATTGACGAACCCAAGGGTGCATTTACGTGCCGGTCATCAACACTCGCAGTTTTGGCAGTTTTTGGCCTGTTTCATGGGCTATTAATCACCGTTTTGGGTCCCTGGAGTGATTTCCACAATTGACGAACCCCAGGGTGCAATTACGTGTCGGTCATCAACACTCGCAGTTTTGGCCGATTCTAGCCTGTTTCATGGGCTATTAATCACCGTTTTGGATCCTCGGAGTGATTTCCACCATTGACGAACCCAAGGGTGCATTTACGTGCCTGTCATCAACACTCGCAGTTTTGGCCGATTCCGGCCTGTATCATTGGCTATTAATCACCGTTTTGGGTCCCCGGAGTGATTTCCACCATTGAGGAACCCAGGGTGCATTTACGTGCCGGTCATCAACACTCGCAGTTTTGGCAGTTTTTGGCCTTTTTCATGGGCTATTAATCACCGTTTTGGGTCCCTGGAGTGATTTCCACAATTGACGAACCCAAGGGTGCATTTACGTGCCGGTCATCAACACTCGCAGTTTTGGCAGATTTTGGCCTGTTTCATGGGCTATTAATCACCGTTTTGGGTCCCTGGAGTGATTTCCACAATTGACGAACCCCAGGGTGCAATTACGTGTCGGTCATCAACACTCGCAGTTTTGGCCGATTCTAGCCTGTTTCATGGGCTATTAATCACCGTTTTGGATCCTCGGAGTGATTTCCACCATTGACGAACCCAAGGGTGCATTTACGTGCCTGTCATCAACACTCGCAGTTTTGGCCGATTCTGGCCTGTTTCATGGGCTATTAATCACCGTTTTGGGTCCCTGGAGTGATTTCCACAATTGACGAACCCAAGGGTGCATTTACGTGCCGGTCATCAACACTCGCAGTTTTGGCCGATTCCGGCCTGTATCATTGGCTATTAATCACCGTTTTGGGTCCCTGGAGTGATTTCCACAATTGACGAACCCAAGGGTGCATTTACGTGCCGGTCATCAACACTCGCAGTTTTGGCCGATTCTGGCCTGTTTCATGGGCTATTAATCACCGTTTTGGGTCCCTGGAGTGATTTCCACAATTGACGAACCCAAGGGTGCATTTACGTGCCGGTCATCAACACTCGCAGTTTTGGCCGATTCCGGCCTGTATCATTGGCTATTAATCACCGTTTTGGGTCCCTGGAGTGATTTCCACCATTGACGAACCCAAGGGTGCATTTACGTGCCTGTCATCAACACTCGCAGTTTTGGCCGATTCTGGCCTGTTTCATGGGCTATTAATCACCGTTTTGGGTCCCTGGAGTGATTTCCACAATTGACGAACCCAAGGGTGCATTTACGTTCCGGTCATCCACACTCGCAGTTTTGGTCGATTCTGGCCTGTTTCATGGGCTATTAATCACCGTTTTGGATCCTCGTAGTGATTTCCACCATTGACGAACCCAAGGGTGCATTTACGTGCCTGTCATCAACACTCGCAGTTTTGGCCGATTCTGGCCTGTTTCATGGGCTATTAATCACCGTTTTGGGTCCCCGGAGTGATTTCCACCATTGAGGAACCCAGGGTGCATTTACGTGCCGGTCATCAACACTCGCAGTTTTGGCAGTTTTTGGCCTGTTTCATGGGCTATTAATCACCGTTTTGGGTCCCTGGAGTGATTTCCACAATTGACGAACCCCAGGGTGCAATTACGTGTCGGTCATCAACACTCGCAGTTTTGGCCGATTCTAGCCTGTTTCATGGGCTATTAATCACCGTTTTGGATCCTCGGAGTGATTTCCACCATTGACGAACCCAAGGGTGCATTTACGTGCCTGTCATCAACACTCGCAGTTTTGGCCGATTCCGGCCTGTATCATTGGCTATTAATCACCGTTTTGGGTCCCTGGAGTGATTTCCACAATTGACGAACCCAAGGGTGCATTTACGTGCCGGTCATCAACACTCGCAGTTTTGGCCGATTCCGGCCTGTATCATTGGCTATTAATCACCGTTTTGGGTCCCTGGAGTGATTTCCACAATTGACGAACCCAAGGGTGCATTTACGTGCCGGTCATCAACACTCGCAGTTTTGGCCGATTCTGGCCTGTTTCATGGGCTATTAATCACCGTTTTGGGTCCCTGGAGTGATTTCCACAATTGACGAACCCAAGGGTGCATTTACGTGCCGGTCATCAACACTCGCAGTTTTGGCCGATTCCGGCCTGTATCATTGGCTATTAATCACCGTTTTGGGTCCCTGGAGTGATTTCCACCATTGACGAACCCAAGGGTGCATTTACGTGCCTGTCATCAACACTCGCAGTTTTGGCCGATTCTGGCCTGTTTCATGGGCTATTAATCGCCGTTTTGGGTCCCCGGAGTGATTTCCACCATTGAGGAACCCAGGGTGCATTTACGTGCCGGTCATCAACACTCGCAGTTTTGGCAGTTTTTGGCCTGTTTCATGGGCTATTAATCACCGTTTTGGGTCCCTGGAGTGATTTCCACAATTGACGAACCCCAGGGTGCAATTACGTGTCGGTCATCAACACTCGCAGTTTTGGCCGATTCTAGCCTGTTTCATGGGCTATTAATCACCGTTTTGGATCCTCGGAGTGATTTCCACCATTGACGAACCCAAGGGTGCATTTACGTGCCTGTCATCGACACTCGCAGTTTTGGCCGATTCTGGCCTGTTTCATGGGCTATTAATCACCGTTTTGGGTCCCTGGAGTGATTTCCACAATTGACGAACCCAAGGGTGCATTTACGTGCCGGTCATCAACACTCGCAGTTTTGGCCGATTCCGGCCTGTATCATTGGCTATTAATCACCGTTTTGGGTCCCTGGAGTGATTTCCACAATTGACGAACCCAAGGGTGCATTTACGTGCCGGTCATCAACACTCGCAGTTTTGGCCGATTCAAGCCTGTTTCATGGGCTATTAATCACCGTTTTGGGTCCCTGGAGTGATTTCCACAATTGACGAACCCAAGGGTGCATTTACGTTCCGGTCATCCACACTCGCAGTTTTGGTCGATTCTGGCCTGTTTCATGGGCTATTAATCACCGTTTTGGATCCTCGTAGTGATTTCCACCATTGACGAACCCAAGGGTGCATTTACGTGCCTGTCATCAACACTCGCAGTTTTGGCCGATTCTGGCCTGTTTCATGGGCTATTAATCACCGTTTTGGGTCCCCGGAGTGATTTCCACCATTGAGGAACCCAGGGTGCATTTACGTGCCGGTCATCAACACTCGCAGTTTTGGCAGTTTTTGGCCTGTTTCATGGGCTATTAATCACCGTTTTGGGTCCCTGGAGTGATTTCCACAATTGACGAACCCCAGGGTGCAATTACGTGTCGGTCATCAACACTCGCAGTTTTGGCCGATTCTAGCCTGTTTCATGGGCTATTAATCACCGTTTTGGATCCTCGGAGTGATTTCCACCATTGACGAACCCAAGGGTGCATTTACGTGCCTGTCATCAACACTCGCAGTTTTGGCCGATTCCGGCCTGTATCATTGGCTATTAATCACCGTTTTGGGTCCCCGGAGTGATTTCCACCATTGAGGAACCCAGGGTGCATTTACGTGCCGGTCATCAACACTCGCAGTTTTGGCAGTTTTTGGCCTTTTTCATGGGCTATTAATCACCGTTTTGGGTCCCTGGAGTGATTTCCACAATTGACGAACCCAAGGGTGCATTTACGTGCCGGTCATCAACACTCGCAGTTTTGGCAGATTTTGGCCTGTTTCATGGGCTATTAATCACCGTTTTGGGTCCCTGGAGTGATTTCCACAATTGACGAACCCCAGGGTGCAATTACGTGTCGGTCATCAACACTCGCAGTTTTGGCCGATTCTAGCCTGTTTCATGGGCTATTAATCACCGTTTTGGATCCTCGGAGTGATTTCCACCATTGACGAACCCAAGGGTGCATTTACGTGCCTGTCATCAACACTCGCAGTTTTGGCCGATTCTGGCCTGTTTCATGGGCTATTAATCACCGTTTTGGGTCCCTGGAGTGATTTCCACAATTGACGAACCCAAGGGTGCATTTACGTGCCGGTCATCAACACTCGCAGTTTTGGCCGATTCCGGCCTGTATCATTGGCTATTAATCACCGTTTTGGGTCCCTGGAGTGATTTCCACAATTGACGAACCCAAGGGTGCATTTACGTGCCGGTCATCAACACTCGCAGTTTTGGCCGATTCTGGCCTGTTTCATGGGCTATTAATCACCGTTTTGGGTCCCTGGAGTGATTTCCACAATTGACGAACCCAAGGGTGCATTTACGTGCCGGTCATCAACACTCGCAGTTTTGGCCGATTCCGGCCTGTATCATTGGCTATTAATCACCGTTTTGGGTCCCTGGAGTGATTTCCACCATTGACGAACCCAAGGGTGCATTTACGTGCCTGTCATCAACACTCGCAGTTTTGGCCGATTCTGGCCTGTTTCATGGGCTATTAATCACCGTTTTGGGTCCCTGGAGTGATTTCCACAATTGACGAACCCAAGGGTGCATTTACGTTCCGGTCATCCACACTCGCAGTTTTGGTCGATTCTGGCCTGTTTCATGGGCTATTAATCACCGTTTTGGATCCTCGTAGTGATTTCCACCATTGACGAACCCAAGGGTGCATTTACGTGCCTGTCATCAACACTCGCAGTTTTGGCCGATTCTGGCCTGTTTCATGGGCTATTAATCACCGTTTTGGGTCCCCGGAGTGATTTCCACCATTGAGGAACCCAGGGTGCATTTACGTGCCGGTCATCAACACTCGCAGTTTTGGCAGTTTTTGGCCTGTTTCATGGGCTATTAATCACCGTTTTGGGTCCCTGGAGTGATTTCCACAATTGACGAACCCCAGGGTGCAATTACGTGTCGGTCATCAACACTCGCAGTTTTGGCCGATTCTAGCCTGTTTCATGGGCTATTAATCACCGTTTTGGATCCTCGGAGTGATTTCCACCATTGACGAACCCAAGGGTGCATTTACGTGCCTGTCATCAACACTCGCAGTTTTGGCCGATTCCGGCCTGTATCATTGGCTATTAATCACCGTTTTGGGTCCCTGGAGTGATTTCCACAATTGACGAACCCAAGGGTGCATTTACGTGCCGGTCATCAACACTCGCAGTTTTGGCCGATTCCGGCCTGTATCATTGGCTATTAATCACCGTTTTGGGTCCCTGGAGTGATTTCCACAATTGACGAACCCAAGGGTGCATTTACGTGCCGGTCATCAACACTCGCAGTTTTGGCCGATTCTGGCCTGTTTCATGGGCTATTAATCACCGTTTTGGGTCCCTGGAGTGATTTCCACAATTGACGAACCCAAGGGTGCATTTACGTGCCGGTCATCAACACTCGCAGTTTTGGCCGATTCCGGCCTGTATCATTGGCTATTAATCACCGTTTTGGGTCCCTGGAGTGATTTCCACCATTGACGAACCCAAGGGTGCATTTACGTGCCTGTCATCAACACTCGCAGTTTTGGCCGATTCTGGCCTGTTTCATGGGCTATTAATCGCCGTTTTGGGTCCCCGGAGTGATTTCCACCATTGAGGAACCCAGGGTGCATTTACGTGCCGGTCATCAACACTCGCAGTTTTGGCAGTTTTTGGCCTGTTTCATGGGCTATTAATCACCGTTTTGGGTCCCTGGAGTGATTTCCACAATTGACGAACCCCAGGGTGCAATTACGTGTCGGTCATCAACACTCGCAGTTTTGGCCGATTCTAGCCTGTTTCATGGGCTATTAATCACCGTTTTGGATCCTCGGAGTGATTTCCACCATTGACGAACCCAAGGGTGCATTTACGTGCCTGTCATCGACACTCGCAGTTTTGGCCGATTCTGGCCTGTTTCATGGGCTATTAATCACCGTTTTGGGTCCCTGGAGTGATTTCCACAATTGACGAACCCAAGGGTGCATTTACGTGCCGGTCATCAACACTCGCAGTTTTGGCCGATTCCGGCCTGTATCATTGGCTATTAATCACCGTTTTGGGTCCCTGGAGTGATTTCCACAATTGACGAACCCAAGGGTGCATTTACGTGCCGGTCATCAACACTCGCAGTTTTGGCCGATTCAAGCCTGTTTCATGGGCTATTAATCACCGTTTTGGGTCCCTGGAGTGATTTCCACAATTGACGAACCCAAGGGTGCATTTACGTGCCGGTCATCAACACTCGCAGTTTTGGAAGATTTTGGCCTGTTTCATGGGCTATTAATCACCGTTTTGGGTCCCTGGAGTGATTTCCACAATTGACGAACCCCAGGGTGCAATTACGTGTCGGTCATCAACACTCGCAGTTTTGGCCGATTCTAGCCTGTTTCATGGGCTATTAATCACCGTTTTGGATCCTCGGAGTGATTTCCACCATTGAGGAACCCAGGGTGCATTTACGTGCCGGTCATCAACACTCGCAGTTTTGGCCGATTCTGGCCTGTTTCATGGGCTATTAATCACCGTTTTGGGTCCCTGGAGTGATTTCCACAATTGACGAACCCCAGGGTGCAATTACGTGTCGGTCATCAACACTCGCAGTTTTGGCCGATTCTAGCCTGTTTCATGGGCTATTAATCACCGTTTTGGATCCTCGGAGTGATTTCCACCATTGACGAACCCAAGGGTGCATTTACGTGCCTGTCATCAACACTCGCAGTTTTGGCCGATTCTGGCCTGTATCATTGGCTATTAATCACCGTTTTGGGTCCCTGGAGTGATTTCCACAATTGACGAACCCAAGGGTGCATTTACGTGCCGGTCATCAACACTCGCAGTTTTGGCCGATTCTGGCCTGTTTCATGGGCTATTAATCACCGTTTTGGGTCCCCGGAGTGATTTCCACCATTGAGGAACCCAGGGTGCATTTACGTGCCGGTCATCAACACTCGCAGTTTTGGCAGATTCAAGCCTGTTTCATGGGCTATTAATCACCGTTTTGGGTCCCCGGAGTGATTTCCACCATTGAGGAACCCAGGGTGCATTTACGTGCCGGTCATCAACACTCGCAGTTTTGGAAGATTTTGGCCTGTTTCATGGGCTATTAATCACCGTTTTGGGTCCCTGGAGTGATTTCCACAATTGACGAACCCAAGGGTGCATTTACGTTCCGGTCATCCACACTCGCAGTTTTGGTCGATTCTGGCCTGTTTCATGGGCTATTAATCACCGTTTTGGATCCTCGTAGTGATTTCCACCATTGACGAACCCAAGGGTGCATTTACGTGCCTGTCATCAACACTCGCAGTTTTGGCCGATTCTGGCCTGTTTCATGGGCTATTAATCACCGTTTTGGGTCCCCGGAGTGATTTCCACCATTGAGGAACCCAGGGTGCATTTACGTGCCGGTCATCAACACTCGCAGTTTTGGCAGTTTTTGGCCTATTTCATGGGCTATTAATCACCGTTTTGGGTCCCTGGAGTGATTTCCACAATTGACGAACCCTAGGGTGCAATTACGTGTCGGTCATCAACACTCGCAGTTTTGGCCGATTCTAGCCTGTTTCATGGGCTATTAATCACCGTTTTGGATCCTCGGAGTGATTTCCACCATTGACGAACCCAAGGGTGCATTTACGTGCCTGTCATCAACACTCGCAGTTTTGGCCGATTCTGGCCTGTTTCATGGGCTATTAATCACCGTTTTGGGTCCCTGGAGTGATTTCCACAATTGACGAACCCAAGGGTGCATTTACGTGCCGGTCATCAACACTCGCAGTTTTGGCAGATTCAAGCCTGTTTCATGGGCTATTAATCACCGTTTTGGGTCCCCGGAGTGATTTCCACCATTGAGGAACCCAGGGTGCATTTACGTGCCGGTCATCAACACTCGCAGTTTTGGAAGATTTTGGCCTGTTTCATGGGCTATTAATCACCGTTTTGGGTCCCTGGAGTGATTTCCACAATTGACGAACCCAAGGGTGCATTTACGTTCCGGTCATCCACACTCGCAGTTTTGGTCGATTCTGGCCTGTTTCATGGGCTATTAATCACCGTTTTGGATCCTCGTAGTGATTTCCACCATTGACGAACCCAAGGGTGCATTTACGTGCCTGTCATCAACACTCGCAGTTTTGGCCGATTCCGGCCTGTATCATTGGCTATTAATCACCGTTTTGGGTCCCTGGAGTGATTTCCACAATTGACGAACCCAAGGGTGCATTTACGTGCCGGTCATCAACACTCGCAGTTTTGGCCGATTCCGGCCTGTATCATTGGCTATTAATCACCGTTTTGGGTCCCTGGAGTGATTTCCACAATTGACGAACCCAAGGGTGCATTTACGTGCCGGTCATCAACACTCGCAGTTTTGGCCGATTCTGGCCTGTTTCATGGGCTATTAATCACCGTTTTGGGTCCCTGGAGTGATTTCCACAATTGACGAACCCAAGGGTGCATTTACGTGCCGGTCATCAACACTCGCAGTTTTGGCCGATTCCGGCCTGTATCATTGGCTATTAATCACCGTTTTGGGTCCCTGGAGTGATTTCCACCATTGACGAACCCAAGGGTGCATTTACGTGCCTGTCATCAACACTCGCAGTTTTGGCCGATTCTGGCCTGTTTCATGGGCTATTAATCGCCGTTTTGGGTCCCCGGAGTGATTTCCACCATTGAGGAACCCAGGGTGCATTTACGTGCCGGTCATCAACACTCGCAGTTTTGGCAGTTTTTGGCCTGTTTCATGGGCTATTAATCACCGTTTTGGGTCCCTGGAGTGATTTCCACAATTGACGAACCCCAGGGTGCAATTACGTGTCGGTCATCAACACTCGCAGTTTTGGCCGATTCTAGCCTGTTTCATGGGCTATTAATCACCGTTTTGGATCCTCGGAGTGATTTCCACCATTGACGAACCCAAGGGTGCATTTACGTGCCTGTCATCGACACTCGCAGTTTTGGCCGATTCTGGCCTGTTTCATGGGCTATTAATCACCGTTTTGGGTCCCTGGAGTGATTTCCACAATTGACGAACCCAAGGGTGCATTTACGTGCCTGTCATCAACACTCGCAGTTTTGGCCGATTCCGGCCTGTATCATTGGCTATTAATCACCGTTTTGGGTCCCTGGAGTGATTTCCACAATTGACGAACCCAAGGGTGCATTTACGTGCCGGTCATCAACACTCGCAGTTTTGGCCGATTCTAGCCTGTTTCATGGGCTATTAATCACCGTTTTGGATCCTCGGAGTGATTTCCACCATTGACGAACCCAAGGGTGCATTTACGTGCCTGTCATCGACACTCGCAGTTTTGGCCGATTCTGGCCTGTTTCATGGGCTATTAATCACCGTTTTGGGTCCCTGGAGTGATTTCCACAATTGACGAACCCAAGGGTGCATTTACGTGCCGGTCATCAACACTCGCAGTTTTGGCCGATTCCGGCCTGTATCATTGGCTATTAATCACCGTTTTGGGTCCCTGGAGTGATTTCCACAATTGACGAACCCAAGGGTGCATTTACGTGCCGGTCATCAACACTCGCAGTTTTGGCCGATTCAAGCCTGTTTCATGGGCTATTAATCACCGTTTTGGGTCCCTGGAGTGATTTCCACAATTGACGAACCCAAGGGTGCATTTACGTGCCGGTCATCAACACTCGCAGTTTTGGAAGATTTTGGCCTGTTTCATGGGCTATTAATCACCGTTTTGGGTCCCTGGAGTGATTTCCACAATTGACGAACCCAAGGGTGCATTTACGTGCCTGTCATCGACACTCGCAGTTTTGGCCGATTCTGGCCTGTTTCATGGGCTATTAATCACCGTTTTGGGTCCCTGGAGTGATTTCCACAATTGACGAACCCAAGGGTGCATTTACGTGCCTGTCATCAACACTCGCAGTTTTGGCCGATTCTGGCCTGTTTCATGGGCTATTAATCACCGTTTTGGGTCCCTGGAGTGATTTCCACAATTGACGAACCCAAGGGTGCATTTACGTGCCGGTCATCAACACTCGCAGTTTTGGCAGTTTTTGGCCTGTTTCATGGGCTATTAATCACCGTTTTGGGTCCCTGGAGTGATTTCCACAATTGACGAACCCCAGGGTGCAATTACGTGTCGGTCATCAACACTCGCAGTTTTGGCCGATTCTAGCCTGTTTCATGGGCTATTAATCACCGTTTTGGATCCTCGGAGTGATTTCCACCATTGACGAACCCAAGGGTGCATTTACGTGCCTGTCATCAACACTCGCAGTTTTGGCCGATTCTGGCCTGTTTCATGGGCTATTAATCACCGTTTTGGGTCCCTGGAGTGATTTCCACAATTGACGAACCCAAGGGTGCATTTACGTGCCGGTCATCAACACTCGCAGTTTTGGCAGTTTTTGGCCTGTTTCATGGGCTATTAATCACCGTTTTGGGTCCCTGGAGTGATTTCCACAATTGACGAACCCCAGGGTGCAATTACGTGTCGGTCATCAACACTCGCAGTTTTGGCCGATTCTAGCCTGTTTCATGGGCTATTAATCACCGTTTTGGATCCTCGGAGTGATTTCCACCATTGACGAACCCAAGGGTGCATTTACGTGCCTGTCATCAACACTCGCAGTTTTGGCCGATTCCGGCCTGTATCATTGGCTATTAATCACCGTTTTGGGTCCCCGGAGTGATTTCCACCATTGAGGAACCCAGGGTGCATTTACGTGCCGGTCATCAACACTCGCAGTTTTGGCAGTTTTTGGCCTTTTTCATGGGCTATTAATCACCGTTTTGGGTCCCTGGAGTGATTTCCACAATTGACGAACCCAAGGGTGCATTTACGTGCCGGTCATCAACACTCGCAGTTTTGGCAGATTTTGGCCTGTTTCATGGGCTATTAATCACCGTTTTGGGTCCCTGGAGTGATTTCCACAATTGACGAACCCCAGGGTGCAATTACGTGTCGGTCATCAACACTCGCAGTTTTGGCCGATTCTAGCCTGTTTCATGGGCTATTAATCACCGTTTTGGATCCTCGGAGTGATTTCCACCATTGACGAACCCAAGGGTGCATTTACGTGCCTGTCATCAACACTCGCAGTTTTGGCCGATTCTGGCCTGTTTCATGGGCTATTAATCACCGTTTTGGGTCCCTGGAGTGATTTCCACAATTGACGAACCCAAGGGTGCATTTACGTGCCGGTCATCAACACTCGCAGTTTTGGCCGATTCCGGCCTGTATCATTGGCTATTAATCACCGTTTTGGGTCCCTGGAGTGATTTCCACAATTGACGAACCCAAGGGTGCATTTACGTGCCGGTCATCAACACTCGCAGTTTTGGCCGATTCTGGCCTGTTTCATGGGCTATTAATCACCGTTTTGGGTCCCTGGAGTGATTTCCACAATTGACGAACCCAAGGGTGCATTTACGTGCCGGTCATCAACACTCGCAGTTTTGGCCGATTCCGGCCTGTATCATTGGCTATTAATCACCGTTTTGGGTCCCTGGAGTGATTTCCACCATTGACGAACCCAAGGGTGCATTTACGTGCCTGTCATCAACACTCGCAGTTTTGGCCGATTCTGGCCTGTTTCATGGGCTATTAATCACCGTTTTGGGTCCCTGGAGTGATTTCCACAATTGACGAACCCAAGGGTGCATTTACGTTCCGGTCATCCACACTCGCAGTTTTGGTCGATTCTGGCCTGTTTCATGGGCTATTAATCACCGTTTTGGATCCTCGTAGTGATTTCCACCATTGACGAACCCAAGGGTGCATTTACGTGCCTGTCATCAACACTCGCAGTTTTGGCCGATTCTGGCCTGTTTCATGGGCTATTAATCACCGTTTTGGGTCCCCGGAGTGATTTCCACCATTGAGGAACCCAGGGTGCATTTACGTGCCGGTCATCAACACTCGCAGTTTTGGCAGTTTTTGGCCTGTTTCATGGGCTATTAATCACCGTTTTGGGTCCCTGGAGTGATTTCCACAATTGACGAACCCCAGGGTGCAATTACGTGTCGGTCATCAACACTCGCAGTTTTGGCCGATTCTAGCCTGTTTCATGGGCTATTAATCACCGTTTTGGATCCTCGGAGTGATTTCCACCATTGACGAACCCAAGGGTGCATTTACGTGCCTGTCATCAACACTCGCAGTTTTGGCCGATTCCGGCCTGTATCATTGGCTATTAATCACCGTTTTGGGTCCCTGGAGTGATTTCCACAATTGACGAACCCAAGGGTGCATTTACGTGCCGGTCATCAACACTCGCAGTTTTGGCCGATTCCGGCCTGTATCATTGGCTATTAATCACCGTTTTGGGTCCCTGGAGTGATTTCCACCATTGACGAACCCAAGGGTGCATTTACGTGCCTGTCATCAACACTCGCAGTTTTGGCCGATTCTGGCCTGTATCATTGGCTATTAATCACCGTTTTGGGTCCCTGGAGTGATTTCCACAATTGACGAACCCAAGGGTGCAATTTACGTGCCTGTCATCAACACTCGCAGTTTTGGCCGATTCTGGCCTGTTTCATGGGCTATTAATCACCGTTTTGGGTCCCTGGAGTGATTTCCACAATTGACGAACCCAAGGGTGCATTTACGTGCCGGTCATCAACACTCGCAGTTTTGGCAGTTTTTGGCCTGTTTCATGGGCTATTAATCACCGTTTTGGGTCCCTGGAGTGATTTCCACAATTGACGAACCCCAGGGTGCAATTACGTGTCGGTCATCAACACTCGCAGTTTTGGCCGATTCTAGCCTGTTTCATGGGCTATTAATCACCGTTTTGGATCCTCGGAGTGATTTCCACCATTGACGAACCCAAGGGTGCATTTACGTGCCTGTCATCAACACTCGCAGTTTTGGCCGATTCTGGCCTGTTTCATGGGCTATTAATCACCGTTTTGGGTCCCTGGAGTGATTTCCACAATTGACGAACCCAAGGGTGCATTTACGTGCCGGTCATCAACACTCGCAGTTTTGGCAGTTTTTGGCCTGTTTCATGGGCTATTAATCACCGTTTTGGGTCCCTGGAGTGATTTCCACAATTGACGAACCCCAGGGTGCAATTACGTGTCGGTCATCAACACTCGCAGTTTTGGCCGATTCTAGCCTGTTTCATGGGCTATTAATCACCGTTTTGGATCCTCGGAGTGATTTCCACCATTGACGAACCCAAGGGTGCATTTACGTGCCTGTCATCAACACTCGCAGTTTTGGCCGATTCCGGCCTGTATCATTGGCTATTAATCACCGTTTTGGGTCCCCGGAGTGATTTCCACCATTGAGGAACCCAGGGTGCATTTACGTGCCGGTCATCAACACTCGCAGTTTTGGCAGTTTTTGGCCTTTTTCATGGGCTATTAATCACCGTTTTGGGTCCCTGGAGTGATTTCCACAATTGACGAACCCAAGGGTGCATTTACGTGCCGGTCATCAACACTCGCAGTTTTGGCAGATTTTGGCCTGTTTCATGGGCTATTAATCACCGTTTTGGGTCCCTGGAGTGATTTCCACAATTGACGAACCCCAGGGTGCAATTACGTGTCGGTCATCAACACTCGCAGTTTTGGCCGATTCTAGCCTGTTTCATGGGCTATTAATCACCGTTTTGGATCCTCGGAGTGATTTCCACCATTGACGAACCCAAGGGTGCATTTACGTGCCTGTCATCAACACTCGCAGTTTTGGCCGATTCTGGCCTGTTTCATGGGCTATTAATCACCGTTTTGGGTCCCTGGAGTGATTTCCACAATTGACGAACCCAAGGGTGCATTTACGTGCCGGTCATCAACACTCGCAGTTTTGGCCGATTCCGGCCTGTATCATTGGCTATTAATCACCGTTTTGGGTCCCTGGAGTGATTTCCACAATTGACGAACCCAAGGGTGCATTTACGTGCCGGTCATCAACACTCGCAGTTTTGGCCGATTCTGGCCTGTTTCATGGGCTATTAATCACCGTTTTGGGTCCCTGGAGTGATTTCCACAATTGACGAACCCAAGGGTGCATTTACGTGCCGGTCATCAACACTCGCAGTTTTGGCCGATTCCGGCCTGTATCATTGGCTATTAATCACCGTTTTGGGTCCCTGGAGTGATTTCCACCATTGACGAACCCAAGGGTGCATTTACGTGCCTGTCATCAACACTCGCAGTTTTGGCCGATTCTGGCCTGTTTCATGGGCTATTAATCACCGTTTTGGGTCCCTGGAGTGATTTCCACAATTGACGAACCCAAGGGTGCATTTACGTTCCGGTCATCCACACTCGCAGTTTTGGTCGATTCTGGCCTGTTTCATGGGCTATTAATCACCGTTTTGGATCCTCGTAGTGATTTCCACCATTGACGAACCCAAGGGTGCATTTACGTGCCTGTCATCAACACTCGCAGTTTTGGCCGATTCTGGCCTGTTTCATGGGCTATTAATCACCGTTTTGGGTCCCCGGAGTGATTTCCACCATTGAGGAACCCAGGGTGCATTTACGTGCCGGTCATCAACACTCGCAGTTTTGGCAGTTTTTGGCCTGTTTCATGGGCTATTAATCACCGTTTTGGGTCCCTGGAGTGATTTCCACAATTGACGAACCCCAGGGTGCAATTACGTGTCGGTCATCAACACTCGCAGTTTTGGCCGATTCTAGCCTGTTTCATGGGCTATTAATCACCGTTTTGGATCCTCGGAGTGATTTCCACCATTGACGAACCCAAGGGTGCATTTACGTGCCTGTCATCAACACTCGCAGTTTTGGCCGATTCCGGCCTGTATCATTGGCTATTAATCACCGTTTTGGGTCCCTGGAGTGATTTCCACAATTGACGAACCCAAGGGTGCATTTACGTGCCGGTCATCAACACTCGCAGTTTTGGCCGATTCCGGCCTGTATCATTGGCTATTAATCACCGTTTTGGGTCCCTGGAGTGATTTCCACAATTGACGAACCCAAGGGTGCATTTACGTGCCGGTCATCAACACTCGCAGTTTTGGCCGATTCTGGCCTGTTTCATGGGCTATTAATCACCGTTTTGGGTCCCTGGAGTGATTTCCACAATTGACGAACCCAAGGGTGCATTTACGTGCCGGTCATCAACACTCGCAGTTTTGGCCGATTCCGGCCTGTATCATTGGCTATTAATCACCGTTTTGGGTCCCTGGAGTGATTTCCACCATTGACGAACCCAAGGGTGCATTTACGTGCCTGTCATCAACACTCGCAGTTTTGGCCGATTCTGGCCTGTTTCATGGGCTATTAATCGCCGTTTTGGGTCCCCGGAGTGATTTCCACCATTGAGGAACCCAGGGTGCATTTACGTGCCGGTCATCAACACTCGCAGTTTTGGCAGTTTTTGGCCTGTTTCATGGGCTATTAATCACCGTTTTGGGTCCCTGGAGTGATTTCCACAATTGACGAACCCCAGGGTGCAATTACGTGTCGGTCATCAACACTCGCAGTTTTGGCCGATTCTAGCCTGTTTCATGGGCTATTAATCACCGTTTTGGATCCTCGGAGTGATTTCCACCATTGACGAACCCAAGGGTGCATTTACGTGCCTGTCATCGACACTCGCAGTTTTGGCCGATTCTGGCCTGTTTCATGGGCTATTAATCACCGTTTTGGGTCCCTGGAGTGATTTCCACAATTGACGAACCCAAGGGTGCATTTACGTGCCTGTCATCAACACTCGCAGTTTTGGCCGATTCCGGCCTGTATCATTGGCTATTAATCACCGTTTTGGGTCCCTGGAGTGATTTCCACAATTGACGAACCCAAGGGTGCATTTACGTGCCGGTCATCAACACTCGCAGTTTTGGCCGATTCTAGCCTGTTTCATGGGCTATTAATCACCGTTTTGGATCCTCGGAGTGATTTCCACCATTGACGAACCCAAGGGTGCATTTACGTGCCTGTCATCGACACTCGCAGTTTTGGCCGATTCTGGCCTGTTTCATGGGCTATTAATCACCGTTTTGGGTCCCTGGAGTGATTTCCACAATTGACGAACCCAAGGGTGCATTTACGTGCCGGTCATCAACACTCGCAGTTTTGGCCGATTCCGGCCTGTATCATTGGCTATTAATCACCGTTTTGGGTCCCTGGAGTGATTTCCACAATTGACGAACCCAAGGGTGCATTTACGTGCCGGTCATCAACACTCGCAGTTTTGGCCGATTCAAGCCTGTTTCATGGGCTATTAATCACCGTTTTGGGTCCCTGGAGTGATTTCCACAATTGACGAACCCAAGGGTGCATTTACGTGCCGGTCATCAACACTCGCAGTTTTGGAAGATTTTGGCCTGTTTCATGGGCTATTAATCACCGTTTTGGGTCCCTGGAGTGATTTCCACAATTGACGAACCCAAGGGTGCATTTACGTGCCTGTCATCGACACTCGCAGTTTTGGCCGATTCTGGCCTGTTTCATGGGCTATTAATCACCGTTTTGGGTCCCTGGAGTGATTTCCACAATTGACGAACCCAAGGGTGCATTTACGTGCCTGTCATCAACACTCGCAGTTTTGGTCGATTCCGGCCTGTATCATTGGCTATTAATCACCGTTTTGGGTCCCTGGAGTGATTTCCACAATTGACGAACCCAAGGGTGCATTTACGTGCCGGTCATCAACACTCGCAGTTTTGGCCGATTCAAGCCTGTTTCATGGGCTATTAATCACCGTTTTGGGTCCCTGGAGTGATTTCCACAATTGACGAACCCAAGGGTGCATTTACGTGCCGGTCATCAACACTCGCAGTTTTGGAAGATTTTGGCCTGTTTCATGGGCTATTAATCACCGTTTTGGGTCCCTGGAGTGATTTCCACAATTGACGAACCCCAGGGTGCATTTACGTGCCGGTCATCAACACTCGCAGTTTTGGCCGATTCCGGCCTGTATCATTGGCTATTAATCACCGTTTTGGGTCCCTGGAGTGATTTCCACCATTGAGGAACCCAGGGTGCATTTACGTGCCGGTCATCAACACTCGCAGTTTTGGCCGATTCTGGCCTGTTTCATGGGCTATTAATCACCGTTTTGGGTCCCCGGAGTGATTTCCACCATTGAGGAACCCAGGGTGCATTTACGTGCCGGTCATCAACACTCGCAGTTTTGGCAGATTTTGGCCTGTTTCATGGGCTATTAATCACCGTTTTGGGTCCCTGGAGTGATTTCCACAATTGACGAACCCAAGGGTGCATTTACGTGCCTGTCATCAACACTCGCAGTTTTGGCCGATTCCGGCCTGTATCATTGGCTATTAATCACCGTTTTGGGTCCCTGGAGTGATTTCCACAATTGACGAACCCAAGGGTGCATTTACGTGCCGGTCATCAACACTCGCAGTTTTGGCCGATTCAAGCCTGTTTCATGGGCTATTAATCACCGTTTTGGGTCCCTGGAGTGATTTCCACAATTGACGAACCCAAGGGTGCATTTACGTGCCGGTCATCAACACTCGCAGTTTTGGAAGATTTTGGCCTGTTTCATGGGCTATTAATCACCGTTTTGGGTCCCTGGAGTGATTTCCACAATTGACGAACCCAAGGGTGCATTTACGTGCCTGTCATCGACACTCGCAGTTTTGGCCGATTCTGGCCTGTTTCATGGGCTATTAATCACCGTTTTGGGTCCCTGGAGTGATTTCCACAATTGACGAACCCAAGGGTGCATTTACGTGCCTGTCATCAACACTCGCAGTTTTGGCCGATTCCGGCCTGTATCATTGGCTATTAATCACCGTTTTGGGTCCCTGGAGTGATTTCCACAATTGACGAACCCAAGGGTGCATTTACGTGCCGGTCATCAACACTCGCAGTTTTGGCCGATTCAAGCCTGTTTCATGGGCTATTAATCACCGTTTTGGGTCCCTGGAGTGATTTCCACAATTGACGAACCCAAGGGTGCATTTACGTGCCGGTCATCAACACTCGCAGTTTTGGAAGATTTTGGCCTGTTTCATGGGCTATTAATCACCGTTTTGGGTCCCTGGAGTGATTTCCACAATTGACGAACCCCAGGGTGCATTTACGTGCCTGTCATCAACACTCGCAGTTTTGGCCGATTCCGGCCTGTATCATTGGCTATTAATCACCGTTTTGGGTCCCTGGAGTGATTTCCACAATTGACGAACCCAAGGGTGCATTTACGTGCCGGTCATCAACACTCGCAGTTTTGGCCGATTCAAGCCTGTTTCATGGGCTATTAATCACCGTTTTGGGTCCCTGGAGTGATTTCCACAATTGACGAACCCAAGGGTGCATTTACGTGCCGGTCATCAACACTCGCAGTTTTGGAAGATTTTGGCCTGTTTCATGGGCTATTAATCACCGTTTTGGGTCCCTGGAGTGATTTCCACAATTGACGAACCCAAGGGTGCATTTACGTGCCTGTCATCGACACTCGCAGTTTTGGCCGATTCTGGCCTGTTTCATGGGCTATTAATCACCGTTTTGGGTCCCTGGAGTGATTTCCACAATTGACGAACCCAAGGGTGCATTTACGTGCCTGTCATCAACACTCGCAGTTTTGGCCGATTCCGGCCTGTATCATTGGCTATTAATCACCGTTTTGGGTCCCTGGAGTGATTTCCACAATTGACGAACCCAAGGGTGCATTTACGTGCCGGTCATCAACACTCGCAGTTTTGGCCGATTCAAGCCTGTTTCATGGGCTATTAATCACCGTTTTGGGTCCCTGGAGTGATTTCCACAATTGACGAACCCAAGGGTGCATTTACGTGCCGGTCATCAACACTCGCAGTTTTGGAAGATTTTGGCCTGTTTCATGGGCTATTAATCACCGTTTTGGGTCCCTGGAGTGATTTCCACAATTGACGAACCCCAGGGTGCATTTACGTGCCGGTCATCAACACTCGCAGTTTTGGCCGATTCCGGCCTGTATCATTGGCTATTAATCACCGTTTTGGGTCCCTGGAGTGATTTCCACCATTGAGGAACCCAGGGTGCATTTACGTGCCGGTCATCAACACTCGCAGTTTTGGCCGATTCTGGCCTGTTTCATGGGCTATTAATCACCGTTTTGGGTCCCCGGAGTGATTTCCACCATTGAGGAACCCAGGGTGCATTTACGTGCCGGTCATCAACACTCGCAGTTTTGGCAGATTTTGGCCTGTTTCATGGGCTATTAATCACCGTTTTGGGTCCCTGGAGTGATTTCCACAATTGACGAACCCAAGGGTGCATTTACGTGCCGGTCATCAACACTCGCAGTTTTGGCCGATTCCGGCCTGTATCATTGGCTATTAATCACCGTTTTGGGTCCCTGGAGTGATTTCCACAATTGACGAACCCAAGGGTGCATTTACGTGCCGGTCATCAACACTCGCAGTTTTGGCCGATTCTGGCCTGTTTCATGGGCTATTAATCACCGTTTTGGGTCCCCGGAGTGATTTCCACCATTGAGGAACCCAGGGTGCATTTACGTGCCGGTCATCAACACTCGCAGTTTAGGCAGATTTTGGCCTGTTTCATGGGCTATTAATCACCGTTTTGGGTCCCTGGAGTGATTTCCACAATTGACGAACCCTAGGGTGCATTTACGTGCCGGTCATCAACACTCGCAGTTTTGGCCGATTCTGGCCTGTTTCATGGGCTATTAATCACCGTTTTGCGTCCCCGGAGTAATTTCCACCATTGACGAACCCTAGGGTGCATTTACGTGCCGGTCATCAACACTCGCAGTTTTGGCCGATTCTGGCCTGTTTCGTGGGCTATTAGTCACCGTTTTGTGTCCCCGGAGTGATTTCCAAAATTGACAAACCCGAGGGTGCATTTACGTGCCTGTCATCAACACTCGCAGTTTTGGCCGATTCTGGCCTGTTTCATGGGCTATTAATCACCGTTTTGGATCCTCGGAGTGATTTCCACAATTTACGAACCCAAGGGTGCATTTACGTGCCGGTCATCAACACTCGCAGTTTTGGCCGATTCAAGCCTGTTTCATGGGCTATTAATCACCGTTTTGGGTCCCTGGAGTGATTTCCACAATTGACGAACCCAAGGGTGCATTTACGTGCCGGTCATCAACACTCGCAGTTTTGGAAGATTTTGGCCTGTTTCATGGGCTATTAATCACCGTTTTGGGTCCCTGGAGTGATTTCCACAATTGACGAACCCCAGGGTGCATTTACGTGCCGGTCATCAACACTCGCAGTTTTGGCCGATTCCGGCCTGTATCATTGGCTATTAATCACCGTTTTGGGTCCCTGGAGTGATTTCCACCATTGAGGAACCCAGGGTGCATTTACGTGCCGGTCATCAACACTCGCAGTTTTGGCCGATTCTGGCCTGTTTCATGGGCTATTAATCACCGTTTTGGGTCCCCGGAGTGATTTCCACCATTGAGGAACCCAGGGTGCATTTACGTGCCGGTCATCAACACTCGCAGTTTTGGCAGATTTTGGCCTGTTTCATGGGCTATTAATCACCGTTTTGGGTCCCTGGAGTGATTTCCACAATTGACGAACCCAAGGGTGCATTTACGTGCCTGTCATCAACACTCGCAGTTTTGGCCGATTCCGGCCTGTATCATTGGCTATTAATCACCGTTTTGGGTCCCTGGAGTGATTTCCACAATTGACGAACCCAAGGGTGCATTTACGTGCCGGTCATCAACACTCGCAGTTTTGGCCGATTCAAGCCTGTTTCATGGGCTATTAATCACCGTTTTGGGTCCCTGGAGTGATTTCCACAATTGACGAACCCAAGGGTGCATTTACGTGCCGGTCATCAACACTCGCAGTTTTGGAAGATTTTGGCCTGTTTCATGGGCTATTAATCACCGTTTTGGGTCCCTGGAGTGATTTCCACAATTGACGAACCCAAGGGTGCATTTACGTGCCTGTCATCGACACTCGCAGTTTTGGCCGATTCTGGCCTGTTTCATGGGCTATTAATCACCGTTTTGGGTCCCTGGAGTGATTTCCACAATTGACGAACCCAAGGGTGCATTTACGTGCCTGTCATCAACACTCGCAGTTTTGGCCGATTCCGGCCTGTATCATTGGCTATTAATCACCGTTTTGGGTCCCTGGAGTGATTTCCACAATTGACGAACCCAAGGGTGCATTTACGTGCCGGTCATCAACACTCGCAGTTTTGGCCGATTCAAGCCTGTTTCATGGGCTATTAATCACCGTTTTGGGTCCCTGGAGTGATTTCCACAATTGACGAACCCAAGGGTGCATTTACGTGCCGGTCATCAACACTCGCAGTTTTGGAAGATTTTGGCCTGTTTCATGGGCTATTAATCACCGTTTTGGGTCCCTGGAGTGATTTCCACAATTGACGAACCCCAGGGTGCATTTACGTGCCTGTCATCAACACTCGCAGTTTTGGCCGATTCCGGCCTGTATCATTGGCTATTAATCACCGTTTTGGGTCCCTGGAGTGATTTCCACAATTGACGAACCCAAGGGTGCATTTACGTGCCGGTCATCAACACTCGCAGTTTTGGCCGATTCAAGCCTGTTTCATGGGCTATTAATCACCGTTTTGGGTCCCTGGAGTGATTTCCACAATTGACGAACCCAAGGGTGCATTTACGTGCCGGTCATCAACACTCGCAGTTTTGGAAGATTTTGGCCTGTTTCATGGGCTATTAATCACCGTTTTGGGTCCCTGGAGTGATTTCCACAATTGACGAACCCAAGGGTGCATTTACGTGCCTGTCATCGACACTCGCAGTTTTGGCCGATTCTGGCCTGTTTCATGGGCTATTAATCACCGTTTTGGGTCCCTGGAGTGATTTCCACAATTGACGAACCCAAGGGTGCATTTACGTGCCTGTCATCAACACTCGCAGTTTTGGCCGATTCCGGCCTGTATCATTGGCTATTAATCACCGTTTTGGGTCCCTGGAGTGATTTCCACAATTGACGAACCCAAGGGTGCATTTACGTGCCGGTCATCAACACTCGCAGTTTTGGCCGATTCAAGCCTGTTTCATGGGCTATTAATCACCGTTTTGGGTCCCTGGAGTGATTTCCACAATTGACGAACCCAAGGGTGCATTTACGTGCCGGTCATCAACACTCGCAGTTTTGGAAGATTTTGGCCTGTTTCATGGGCTATTAATCACCGTTTTGGGTCCCTGGAGTGATTTCCACAATTGACGAACCCCAGGGTGCATTTACGTGCCGGTCATCAACACTCGCAGTTTTGGCCGATTCCGGCCTGTATCATTGGCTATTAATCACCGTTTTGGGTCCCTGGAGTGATTTCCACCATTGAGGAACCCAGGGTGCATTTACGTGCCGGTCATCAACACTCGCAGTTTTGGCCGATTCTGGCCTGTTTCATGGGCTATTAATCACCGTTTTGGGTCCCCGGAGTGATTTCCACCATTGAGGAACCCAGGGTGCATTTACGTGCCGGTCATCAACACTCGCAGTTTTGGCAGATTTTGGCCTGTTTCATGGGCTATTAATCACCGTTTTGGGTCCCTGGAGTGATTTCCACAATTGACGAACCCAAGGGTGCATTTACGTGCCGGTCATCAACACTCGCAGTTTTGGCCGATTCCGGCCTGTATCATTGGCTATTAATCACCGTTTTGGGTCCCTGGAGTGATTTCCACAATTGACGAACCCAAGGGTGCATTTACGTGCCGGTCATCAACACTCGCAGTTTTGGCCGATTCTGGCCTGTTTCATGGGCTATTAATCACCGTTTTGGGTCCCCGGAGTGATTTCCACCATTGAGGAACCCAGGGTGCATTTACGTGCCGGTCATCAACACTCGCAGTTTAGGCAGATTTTGGCCTGTTTCATGGGCTATTAATCACCGTTTTGGGTCCCTGGAGTGATTTCCACAATTGACGAACCCTAGGGTGCATTTACGTGCCGGTCATCAACACTCGCAGTTTTGGCCGATTCTGGCCTGTTTCATGGGCTATTAATCACCGTTTTGCGTCCCCGGAGTAATTTCCACCATTGACGAACCCTAGGGTGCATTTACGTGCCGGTCATCAACACTCGCAGTTTTGGCCGATTCTGGCCTGTTTCGTGGGCTATTAGTCACCGTTTTGTGTCCCCGGAGTGATTTCCAAAATTGACAAACCCGAGGGTGCATTTACGTGCCTGTCATCAACACTCGCAGTTTTGGCCGATTCTGGCCTGTTTCATGGGCTATTAATCACCGTTTTGGATCCTCGGAGTGATTTCCACAATTTACGAACCCAAGGGTGCATTTACGTGCCGGTCATCAACACTCGCAGTTTTGGCAGATTTTGGCCTGTTTCATGGGCTATTAATCACCATTTTGGGTCCCTGGAGTGATTTCCACAATTGACGAACCCAAGGGTGCATTTACGTGCCGGTCATCAACACTCGCAGTTTTGGCCGATTCTGGCCTGTTTCATGGGCTATTAATCACCGTTTTGGGTCCCTGGAGTGATTCCCACAATTGACGAACCCAAGGGTGCATTTACGTGCCGGTCATCAACACTCGCAGTTTTGGCCGATTCTGGCCTATTTCATGGGCTATTAATGACCGTTTTGGGTCCCCGGAGTGATTTCCACCATTGACGAACCCTAGGGTGCATTTACGTGCCGGACATCAACACTCGCAGTTTTGGCCGATTCTGGCCTGTTTCGTGGGCTATTAATCACCGTTTTGGGTCCCCGGAGTGATTTCCAAAATTGACGAACCCCAGGGTGCATTTACGTCCCGGTCATCAACACTCGCAGTTTTGGCAGATTTTGGCCTGTTTCATGGGCTATTAATCACCGTTTTGGGTCCCTGGAGTGATTTCCACAATTGACGAACCCAAGGGTGCATTTACGTGCCGGTCATCAACACTCGCACTTTTGGCCGATTCCGGCCTGTATCATTGGCTATTAATCACCGTTTTGGGTCCCTGGAGTGAATTCCACAATTGACGAACCCAAGGGTGCATTTACGTGCCGGTCATCAACACTCGCAGTTTTGGAAGATTTTGGCCTGTTTCATGGGCTATTAATCACCGTTTTGGGTCCCTGGAGTGATTTCCACAATTGACGAACCCCAGGGTGCAATTACGTGTCGGTCATCAACACTCGCAGTTTTGGCCGATTCTAGCCTGTTTCATGGGCTATTAATCACCGTTTTGGATCCTCGGAGTGATTTCCACCATTGACGAACCCAAGGGTGCATTTACGTGCCTGTCATCAACACTCGCAGTTTTGGCCGATTCTGGCCTGTTTCATGGGCTATTAATCACCGTTTTGGGTCCCTGGAGTGATTTCCACAATTGACGAACCCAAGGGTGCATTTACGTTCCGGTCATCCACACTCGCAGTTTTGGTCGATTCTGGCCTGTTTCATGGGCTATTAATCACCGTTTTGGATCCTCGTAGTGATTTCCACCATTGACGAACCCAAGGGTGCATTTACGTGCCTGTCATCAACACTCGCAGTTTTGGCCGATTCTGGCCTGTTTCATGGGCTATTAATCACCGTTTTGGGTCCCCGGAGTGATTTCCACCATTGAGGAACCCAGGGTGCATTTACGTGCCGGTCATCAACACTCGCAGTTTTGGCAGATTTTGGCCTGTTTCATGGGCTATTAATCACCGTTTTGGGTCCCTGGAGTGATTTCCACAATTGACGAACCCCAGGGTGCAATTACGTGTCGGTCATCAACACTCGCAGTTTTGGCCGATTCTAGCCTGTTTCATGGGCTATTAATCACCGTTTTGGATCCTCGGAGTGATTTCCACCATTGACGAACCCAAGGGTGCATTTACGTGCCTGTCATCAACACTCGCAGTTTTGGCCGATTCTGGCCTGTTTCATGGGCTATTAATCACCGTTTTGGGTCCCTGGAGTGATTTCCACAATTGACGAACCCAAGGGTGCATTTACGTGCCGGTCATCAACACTCGCAGTTTTGGCCGATTCCGGCCTGTATCATTGGCTATTAATCACCGTTTTGGGTCCCTGGAGTGATTTCCACAATTGACGAACCCAAGGGTGCATTTACGTGCCGGTCATCAACACTCGCAGTTTTGGCCGATTCTGGCCTGTTTCATGGGCTATTAATCACCGTTTTGGGTCCCCGGAGTGATTTCCACCATTGAGGAACCCAGGGTGCATTTACGTGCCGGTCATCAACACTCGCAGTTTTGGCAGATTCAAGCCTGTTTCATGGGCTATTAATCACCGTTTTGGGTCCCCGGAGTGATTTCCACCATTGAGGAACCCAGGGTGCATTTACGTGCCGGTCATCAACACTCGCAGTTTTGGCAGATTTTGGCCTGTTTCATGGGCTATTAATCACCGTTTTGGGTCCCTGGAGTGATTTCCACAATTGACGAACCCAAGGGTGCATTTACGTTCCGGTCATCCACACTCGCAGTTTTGGTCGATTCTGGCCTGTTTCATGGGCTATTAATCACCGTTTTGGATCCTCGTAGTGATTTCCACCATTGACGAACCCAAGGGTGCATTTACGTGCCTGTCATCAACACTCGCAGTTTTGGCCGATTCTGGCCTGTTTCATGGGCTATTAATCACCGTTTTGGGTCCCCGGAGTGATTTCCACCATTGAGGAACCCAGGGTGCATTTACGTGCCGGTCATCAACACTCGCAGTTTTGGCAGTTTTTGGCCTGTTTCATGGGCTATTAATCACCGTTTTGGGTCCCTGGAGTGATTTCCACAATTGACGAACCCTAGGGAGCAATTACGTGTCGGTCATCAACACTCGCAGTTTTGGCCGATTCTAGCCTGTTTCATGGGCTATTAATCACCGTTTTGGATCCTCGGAGTGATTTCCACCATTGACGAACCCAAGGGTGCATTTACGTGCCTGTCATCAACACTCGCAGTTTTGGCCGATTCTGGCCTGTTTCATGGGCTATTAATCACCGTTTTGGGTCCCTGGAGTGATTTCCACAATTGACGAACCCAAGGGTGCATTTACGTGCCGGTCATCAACACTCGCAGTTTTGGCCGATTCCGGCCTGTATCATTGGCTATTAATCACCGTTTTGGGTCCCTGGAGTGATTTCCACAATTGACGAACCCAAGGGTGCATTTACGTGCCGGTCATCAACACTCGCAGTTTTGGCCGATTCAAGCCTGTTTCATGGGCTATTAATCACCGTTTTGGGTCCCCGGAGTGATTTCCACCATTGAGGAACCCAGGGTGCATTTACGTGCCGGTCATCAACACTCGCAGTTTTGGAAGATTTTGGCCTGTTTCATGGGCTATTAATCACCGTTTTGGGTCCCTGGAGTGATTTCCACAATTGACGAACCCCAGGGTGCAATTACGTGTCGGTCATCAACACTCGCAGTTTTGGCCGATTCTAGCCTGTTTCATGGGCTATTAATCACCGTTTTGGATCCTCGGAGTGATTTCCACCATTGACGAACCCAAGGGTGCATTTACGTGCCTGTCATCAACACTCGCAGTTTTGGCCGATTCCGGCCTGTATCATTGGCTATTAATCACCGTTTTGGGTCCCTGGAGTGATTTCCACAATTGACGAACCCAAGGGTGCATTTACGTGCCGGTCATCAACACTCGCAGTTTTGGCCGATTCCGGCCTGTATCATTGGCTATTAATCACCGTTTTGGGTCCCTGGAGTGATTTCCACAATTGACGAACCCAAGGGTGCATTTACGTGCCGGTCATCAACACTCGCAGTTTTGGCCGATTCAAGCCTGTTTCATGGGCTATTAATCACCGTTTTGGGTCCCCGGAGTGATTTCCACCATTGAGGAACCCAGGGTGCATTTACGTGCCGGTCATCAACACTCGCAGTTTTGGAAGATTTTGGCCTGTTTCATGGGCTATTAATCACCGTTTTGGGTCCCTGGAGTGATTTCCAAAATTGACGAACCCCAGGGTGCATTTACGTCCCGGTCATCAACACTCGCAGTTTTGGCAGATTTTGGCCTGTTTCATGGGCTATTAATCACCGTTTTGGGTCCCTGGAGTGATTTCCACAATTGACGAACCCAAGGGTGCATTTACGTGCCGGTCATCAACACTCGCACTTTTGGCCGATTCCGGCCTGTATCATTGGCTATTAATCACCGTTTTGGGTCCCTGGAGTGAATTCCACAATTGACGAACCCAAGGGTGCATTTACGTGCCGGTCATCAACACTCGCAGTTTTGGAAGATTTTGGCCTGTTTCATGGGCTATTAATCACCGTTTTGGGTCCCTGGAGTGATTTCCACAATTGACGAACCCCAGGGTGCAATTACGTGTCGGTCATCAACACTCGCAGTTTTGGCCGATTCTAGCCTGTTTCATGGGCTATTAATCACCGTTTTGGATCCTCGGAGTGATTTCCACCATTGACGAACCCAAGGGTGCATTTACGTGCCTGTCATCAACACTCGCAGTTTTGGCCGATTCTGGCCTGTTTCATGGGCTATTAATCACCGTTTTGGGTCCCTGGAGTGATTTCCACAATTGACGAACCCAAGGGTGCATTTACGTTCCGGTCATCCACACTCGCAGTTTTGGTCGATTCTGGCCTGTTTCATGGGCTATTAATCACCGTTTTGGATCCTCGTAGTGATTTCCACCATTGACGAACCCAAGGGTGCATTTACGTGCCTGTCATCAACACTCGCAGTTTTGGCCGATTCTGGCCTGTTTCATGGGCTATTAATCACCGTTTTGGGTCCCCGGAGTGATTTCCACCATTGAGGAACCCAGGGTGCATTTACGTGCCGGTCATCAACACTCGCAGTTTTGGCAGATTTTGGCCTGTTTCATGGGCTATTAATCACCGTTTTGGGTCCCTGGAGTGATTTCCACAATTGACGAACCCCAGGGTGCAATTACGTGTCGGTCATCAACACTCGCAGTTTTGGCCGATTCTAGCCTGTTTCATGGGCTATTAATCACCGTTTTGGATCCTCGGAGTGATTTCCACCATTGACGAACCCAAGGGTGCATTTACGTGCCTGTCATCAACACTCGCAGTTTTGGCCGATTCTGGCCTGTTTCATGGGCTATTAATCACCGTTTTGGGTCCCTGGAGTGATTTCCACAATTGACGAACCCAAGGGTGCATTTACGTGCCGGTCATCAACACTCGCAGTTTTGGCCGATTCCGGCCTGTATCATTGGCTATTAATCACCGTTTTGGGTCCCTGGAGTGATTTCCACAATTGACGAACCCAAGGGTGCATTTACGTGCCGGTCATCAACACTCGCAGTTTTGGCCGATTCTGGCCTGTTTCATGGGCTATTAATCACCGTTTTGGGTCCCCGGAGTGATTTCCACCATTGAGGAACCCAGGGTGCATTTACGTGCCGGTCATCAACACTCGCAGTTTTGGCAGATTCAAGCCTGTTTCATGGGCTATTAATCACCGTTTTGGGTCCCCGGAGTGATTTCCACCATTGAGGAACCCAGGGTGCATTTACGTGCCGGTCATCAACACTCGCAGTTTTGGCAGATTTTGGCCTGTTTCATGGGCTATTAATCACCGTTTTGGGTCCCTGGAGTGATTTCCACAATTGACGAACCCAAGGGTGCATTTACGTTCCGGTCATCCACACTCGCAGTTTTGGTCGATTCTGGCCTGTTTCATGGGCTATTAATCACCGTTTTGGATCCTCGTAGTGATTTCCACCATTGACGAACCCAAGGGTGCATTTACGTGCCTGTCATCAACACTCGCAGTTTTGGCCGATTCTGGCCTGTTTCATGGGCTATTAATCACCGTTTTGGGTCCCCGGAGTGATTTCCACCATTGAGGAACCCAGGGTGCATTTACGTGCCGGTCATCAACACTCGCAGTTTTGGCAGTTTTTGGCCTGTTTCATGGGCTATTAATCACCGTTTTGGGTCCCTGGAGTGATTTCCACAATTGACGAACCCTAGGGAGCAATTACGTGTCGGTCATCAACACTCGCAGTTTTGGCCGATTCTAGCCTGTTTCATGGGCTATTAATCACCGTTTTGGATCCTCGGAGTGATTTCCACCATTGACGAACCCAAGGGTGCATTTACGTGCCTGTCATCAACACTCGCAGTTTTGGCCGATTCTGGCCTGTTTCATGGGCTATTAATCACCGTTTTGGGTCCCTGGAGTGATTTCCACAATTGACGAACCCAAGGGTGCATTTACGTGCCGGTCATCAACACTCGCAGTTTTGGCCGATTCCGGCCTGTATCATTGGCTATTAATCACCGTTTTGGGTCCCTGGAGTGATTTCCACAATTGACGAACCCAAGGGTGCATTTACGTGCCGGTCATCAACACTCGCAGTTTTGGCCGATTCAAGCCTGTTTCATGGGCTATTAATCACCGTTTTGGGTCCCCGGAGTGATTTCCACCATTGAGGAACCCAGGGTGCATTTACGTGCCGGTCATCAACACTCGCAGTTTTGGAAGATTTTGGCCTGTTTCATGGGCTATTAATCACCGTTTTGGGTCCCTGGAGTGATTTCCACAATTGACGAACCCCAGGGTGCAATTACGTGTCGGTCATCAACACTCGCAGTTTTGGCCGATTCTAGCCTGTTTCATGGGCTATTAATCACCGTTTTGGATCCTCGGAGTGATTTCCACCATTGACGAACCCAAGGGTGCATTTACGTGCCTGTCATCAACACTCGCAGTTTTGGCCGATTCCGGCCTGTATCATTGGCTATTAATCACCGTTTTGGGTCCCTGGAGTGATTTCCACAATTGACGAACCCAAGGGTGCATTTACGTGCCGGTCATCAACACTCGCAGTTTTGGCCGATTCAAGCCTGTTTCATGGGCTATTAATCACCGTTTTGGGTCCCCGGAGTGATTTCCACCATTGAGGAACCCAGGGTGCATTTACGTGCCGGTCATCAACACTCGCAGTTTTGGCAGATTTTGGCCTGTTTCATGGGCTATTAATCACCGTTTTGGGTCCCTGGAGTGATTTCCACAATTGACGAACCCAAGGGTGCATTTACGTGCCGGTCATCAACACTCGCAGTTTTGGCCGATTCCGGCCTGTATCATTGGCTATTAATCACCGTTTTGGGTCCCTGGAGTGATTTCCACAATTGACGAACCCAAGGGTGCATTTACGTGCCGGTCATCAACACTCGCAGTTTTGGCCGATTCTGGCCTGTTTCATGGGCTATTAATCACCGTTTTGGGTCCCCGGAGTGATTTCCACCATTGAGGAACCCAGGGTGCATTTACGTGCCGGTCATCAACACTCGCAGTTTTGGCAGATTTTGGCCTGTTTCATGGGCTATTAATCACCGTTTTGGGTCCCTGGAGTGATTTCCACAATTGACGAACCCAAGGGTGCATTTACGTGCCGGTCATCAACACTCGCAGTTTTGGCCGATTCCGGCCTGTATCATTGGCTATTAATCACCGTTTTGGGTCCCTGGAGTGATTTCCACAATTGACGAACCCAAGGGTGCATTTACGTGCCGGTCATCAACACTCGCAGTTTTGGCCGATTCTGGCCTGTTTCATGGGCTATTAATCACCGTTTTGGGTCCCCGGAGTGATTTCCACCATTGAGGAACCCAGGGTGCATTTACGTGCCGGTCATCAACACTCGCAGTTTAGGCAGATTTTGGCCTGTTTCATGGGCTATTAATCACCGTTTTGGGTCCCTGGAGTGATTTCCACAATTGACGAACCCAAGGGTGCATTTACGTGCCGGTCATCAACACTCGCAGTTTTGGCCGATTCTGGCCTGTTTCATGGGCTATTAATCACCGTTTTGCGTCCCCGGAGTAATTTCCACCATTGACGAACCCTAGGGTGCATTTACGTGCCGGTCATCAACACTCGCAGTTTTGGCCGATTCTGGCCTGTTTCGTGGGCTATTAGTCACCGTTTTGTGTCCCCGGAGTGATTTCCAAAATTGACAAACCCGAGGGTGCATTTACGTGCCTGTCATCAACACTCGCAGTTTTGGCCGATTCTGGCCTGTTTCATGGGCTATTAATCACCGTTTTGGATCCTCGGAGTGATTTCCACAATTTACGAACCCAAGGGTGCATTTACGTGCCGGTCATCAACACTCGCAGTTTTGGCAGATTTTGGCCTGTTTCATGGGCTATTAATCACCATTTTGGGTCCCTGGAGTGATTTCCACAATTGACGAACCCAAGGGTGCATTTACGTGCCGGTCATCAACACTCGCAGTTTTGGCCGATTCTGGCCTGTTTCATGGGCTATTAATCACCGTTTTGGGTCCCTGGAGTGATTCCCACAATTGACGAACCCAAGGGTGCATTTACGTGCCGGTCATCAACACTCGCAGTTTTGGCCGATTCTGGCCTATTTCATGGGCTATTAATGACCGTTTTGGGTCCCCGGAGTGATTTCCACCATTGACGAACCCTAGGGTGCATTTACGTGCCGGACATCAACACTCGCAGTTTTGGCCGATTCTGGCCTGTTTCGTGGGCTATTAATCACCGTTTTGGGTCCCCGGAGTGATTTCCAAAATTGACGAACCCCAGGGTGCATTTACGTCCCGGTCATCAACACTCGCAGTTTTGGCAGATTTTGGCCTGTTTCATGGGCTATTAATCACCGTTTTGGGTCCCTGGAGTGATTTCCACAATTGACGAACCCAAGGGTGCATTTACGTGCCGGTCATCAACACTCGCAGTTTTGGCCGATTCCGGCCTGTATCATTGGCTATTAATCACCGTTTTGGGTCCCTGGAGTGAATTCCACAATTGACGAACCCAAGGGTGCATTTACGTGCCGGTCATCAACACTCGCAGTTTTGGAAGATTTTGGCCTGTTTCATGAGCTATTAATCACCGTTTTGGGTCCCTGGAGTGATTTCCACAATTGACGAACCCCAGGGTGCAATTACGTGTCGGTCATCAACACTCGCAGTTTTGGCCGATTCTAGCCTGTTTGATGGGCTATTAATCACCGTTTTGGATCCTCGGAGTGATTTCCACCATTGACGAACCCAAGGGTGCATTTACGTGCCTGTCATCAACACTCGCAGTTTTGGCCGATTCTGGCCTGTTTCATGGGCTATTAATCACCGTTTTGGGTCCCTGGAGTGATTTCCACAATTGACGAACCCAAGGGTGCATTTACGTGCCGGTCATCAACACTCGCAGTTTTGGCCGATTCCGGCCTGTATCATTGGCTATTAATCACCGTTTTGGGTCCCTGGAGTGATTTCCACAATTGACGAACCCAAGGGTGCATTTACGTGCCGGTCATCAACACTCGCAGTTTTGGCCGATTCAAGCCTGTTTCATGGGCTATTAATCACCGTTTTGGGTCCCCGGAGTGATTTCCACCATTGAGGAACCCAGGGTGCATTTACGTGCCGGTCATCAACACTCGCAGTTTTGGAAGATTTTGGCCTGTTTCATGGGCTATTAATCACCGTTTTGGGTCCCTGGAGTGATTTCAACAATTGACGAACCCCAGGGTGCAATTACGTGTCGGTCATCAACACTCGCAGTTTTGGCCGATTCTAGCCTGTTTCATGGGCTATTAATCACCGTTTTGGATCCTCGGAGTGATTTCCACCATTGACGAACCCAAGGGTGCATTTACGTGCCTGTCATCAACACTCGCAGTTTTGGCCGATTCCGGCCTGTATCATTGGCTATTAATCACCGTTTTGGGTCCCTGGAGTGATTTCCACAATTGACGAACCCAAGGGTGCATTTACGTGCCGGTCATCAACACTCGCAGTTTTGGCCGATTCAAGCCTGTTTCATGGGCTATTAATCACCGTTTTGGGTCCCCGGAGTGATTTCCACCATTGAGGAACCCAGGGTGCATTTACGTGCCGGTCATCAACACTCGCAGTTTTGGCAGATTTTGGCCTGTTTCATGGGCTATTAATCACCGTTTTGGGTCCCTGGAGTGATTTCCACAATTGACGAACCCAAGGGTGCATTTACGTGCCGGTCATCAACACTCGCAGTTTTGGCCGATTCCGGCCTGTATCATTGGCTATTAATCACCGTTTTGGGTCCCTGGAGTGATTTCCACAATTGACGAACCCAAGGGTGCATTTACGTGCCGGTCATCAACACTCGCAGTTTTGGCCGATTCTGGCCTGTTTCATGGGCTATTAATCACCGTTTTGGGTCCCCGGAGTGATTTCCACCATTGAGGAACCCAGGGTGCATTTACGTGCCGGTCATCAACACTCGCAGTTTTGGCAGATTTTGGCCTGTTTCATGGGCTATTAATCACCGTTTTGGGTCCCTGGAGTGATTTCCACAATTGACGAACCCAAGGGTGCATTTACGTGCCGGTCATCAACACTCGCAGTTTTGGCCGATTCCGGCCTGTATCATTGGCTATTAATCACCGTTTTGGGTCCCTGGAGTGATTTCCACAATTGACGAACCCAAGGGTGCATTTACGTGCCGGTCATCAACACTCGCAGTTTTGGCCGATTCTGGCCTGTTTCATGGGCTATTAATCACCGTTTTGGGTCCCCGGAGTGATTTCCACCATTGAGGAACCCAGGGTGCATTTACGTGCCGGTCATCAACACTCGCAGTTTAGGCAGATTTTGGCCTGTTTCATGGGCTATTAATCACCGTTTTGGGTCCCTGGAGTGATTTCCACAATTGACGAACCCAAGGGTGCATTTACGTGCCGGTCATCAACACTCGCAGTTTTGGCCGATTCTGGCCTGTTTCATGGGCTATTAATCACCGTTTTGCGTCCCCGGAGTAATTTCCACCATTGACGAACCCTAGGGTGCATTTACGTGCCGGTCATCAACACTCGCAGTTTTGGCCGATTCTGGCCTGTTTCGTGGGCTATTAGTCACCGTTTTGTGTCCCCGGAGTGATTTCCAAAATTGACAAACCCGAGGGTGCATTTACGTGCCTGTCATCAACACTCGCAGTTTTGGCCGATTCTGGCCTGTTTCATGGGCTATTAATCACCGTTTTGGATCCTCGTAGTGATTTCCACCATTGACGAACCCAAGGGTGCATTTACGTGCCTGTCATCAACACTCGCAGTTTTGGCCGATTCTGGCCTGTTTCATGGGCTATTAATCACCGTTTTGGGTCCCCGGAGTGATTTCCACCATTGAGGAACCCAGGGTGCATTTACGTGCCGGTCATCAACACTCGCAGTTTTGGCAGTTTTTGGCCTGTTTCATGGGCTATTAATCACCGTTTTGGGTCCCTGGAGTGATTTCCACAATTGACGAACCCTAGGGTGCAATTACGTGTCGGTCATCAACACTCGCAGTTTTGGCCGATTCTAGCCTGTTTCATGGGCTATTAATCACCGTTTTGGATCCTCGGAGTGATTTCCACCATTGACGAACCCAAGGGTGCATTTACGTGCCTGTCATCAACACTCGCAGTTTTGGCCGATTCTGGCCTGTTTCATTGGCTATTAATCACCGTTTTGGGTCCCTGGAGTGATTTCCACAATTGACGAACCCAAGGGTGCATTTACGTGCCGGTCATCAACACTCGCAGTTTTGGCCGATTCTGGCCTGTTTCATGGGCTATTAATCACCGTTTTGGGTCCCTGGAGTGATTCCCACAATTGACGAACCCAAGGGTGCATTTACGTGCCGGTCATCAACACTCGCAGTTTTGGCCGATTCTGGCCTATTTCATGGGCTATTAATGACCGTTTTGGGTCCCCGGAGTGATTTCCACCATTGACGAACCCTAGGGTGCATTTACGTGCCGGACATCAACACTCGCAGTTTTGGCCGATTCTGGCCTGTTTCGTGGGCTATTAATCACCGTTTTGGGTCCCCGGAGTGATTTCCACCATTGAGGAACCCAGGGTGCATTTACGTGCCGGTCATCAACACTCGCAGTTTTGGCAGTTTTTGGCCTGTTTCATGGGCTATTAATCACCGTTTTGGGTCCCTGGAGTGATTTCCACAATTGACGAACCCTAGGGTGCAATTACGTGTCGGTCATCAACACTCGCAGTTTTGGCCGATTCTAGCCTGTTTCATGGGCTATTAATCACCGTTTTGGATCCTCGGAGTGATTTCCACCATTGACGAACCCAAGGGTGCATTTACGTGCCTGTCATCAACACTCGCAGTTTTGGCCGATTCTGGCCTGTTTCATTGGCTATTAATCACCGTTTTGGGTCCCTGGAGTGATTTCCACAATTGACGAACCCAAGGGTGCATTTACGTGCCTGTCATCAACACTCGCAGTTTTGGCCGATTCTGGCCTGTTTCATTGGCTATTAATCACCGTTTTGGGTCCCTGGAGTGATTTCCACAATTGACGAACCCAAGGGTGCATTTACGTGCCGGTCATCAACACTCGCAGTTTTGGCCGATTCTGGCCTGTTTCATGGGCTATTAATCACCGTTTTGGGTCCCTGGAGTGATTCCCACAATTGACGAACCCAAGGGTGCATTTACGTGCCGGTCATCAACACTCGCAGTTTTGGCCGATTCTGGCCTATTTCATGGGCTATTAATGACCGTTTTGGGTCCCCGGAGTGATTTCCACCATTGACGAACCCTAGGGTGCATTTACGTGCCGGACATCAACACTCGCAGTTTTGGCCGATTCTGGCCTGTTTCATGGGCTATTAATCACCGTTTTGGGTCCCCGGAGTGATTTCCACCATTGAGGAACCCAGGGTGCATTTACGTGCCGGTCATCAACACTCGCAGTTTTGGCAGTTTTTGGCCTGTTTCATGGGCTATTAATCACCGTTTTGGGTCCCTGGAGTGATTTCCACAATTGACGAACCCTAGGGTGCAATTACGTGTCGGTCATCAACACTCGCAGTTTTGGCCGATTCTAGCCTGTTTCATGGGCTATTAATCACCGTTTTGGATCCTCGGAGTGATTTCCACCATTGACGAACCCAAGGGTGCATTTACGTGCCTGTCATCAACACTCGCAGTTTTGGCCGATTCTGGCCTGTTTCATTGGCTATTAATCACCGTTTTGGGTCCCTGGAGTGATTTCCACAATTGACGAACCCAAGGGTGCATTTACGTGCCGGTCATCAACACTCGCAGTTTTGGCCGATTCTGGCCTGTTTCATGGGCTATTAATCACCGTTTTGCGTCCCCGGAGTAATTTCCACCATTGACGAACCCTAGGGTGCATTTACGTGCCGGTCATCAACACTCGCAGTTTTGGCCGATTCTGGCCTGTTTCGTGGGCTATTAGTCACCGTTTTATGTCCCCGGAGTGATTTCCAAAATTGACAAACCCGAGGGTGCATTTACGTGCCTGTCATCAACACTCGCAGTTTTGGCCGATTCTGGCCTGTTTCATGGGCTATTAATCACCGTTTTGGATCCTCGGAGTGATTTCCACAATTTACGAACCCAAGGGTGCATTTACGTGCCGGTCATCAACACTCGCAGTTTTGGCAGATTTTGGCCTGTTTCATGGGCTATTAATCACCATTTTGGGTCCCTGGAGTGATTTCCACAATTGACGAACCCAAGGGTGCATTTACGTGCCGGTCATCAACACTCGCAGTTTTGGCCGATTCTGGCCTGTTTCATGGGCTATTAATCACCGTTTTGGGTCCCTGGAGTGATTCCCACAATTGACGAACCCAAGGGTGCATTTACGTGCCGGTCATCAACACTCGCAGTTTTGGCCGATTCTGGCCTATTTCATGGGCTATTAATGACCGTTTTGGGTCCCCGGAGTGATTTCCACCATTGACGAACCCTAGGGTGCATTTACGTGCCGGACATCAACACTCGCAGTTTTGGCCGATTCTGGCCTGTTTCGTGGGCTATTAATCACCGTTTTGGGTCCCCGGAGTGATTTCCAAAATTGACGAACCCCAGGGTGCATTTACGTCCCGGTCATCAACACTCGCAGTTTTGGCAGATTTTGGCCTGTTTCATGGGCTATTAATCACCGTTTTGGGTCCCTGGAGTGATTTCACAATTGACGAACCCCAGGGTGCATTTACGTGCCGGTCATCAACACTCGCAGTTTTGGCCGATTCCGGCCTGTATCATTGGCTATTAATCACCGTTTTGGATCCTCGGAGTGATTTCCACCATTGACGAACCCAAGGGTGCATTTACGTGCCTGTCATCAACACTCGCAGTTTTGGCCGATTCTGGCCTGTTTCATGGGCTATTAATCACCGTTTTGGATCCTCGGAGTGATTTCCACCATTGACGAACCCAAGGGTGCATTTACGTGCCGGTCATCAACACTCGCAGTTTTGGCCGATTCCGGCCTGTATCATTGGCTATTAATCACCGTTTTGGGTCCCTGGAGTGATTTCCACAATTGACGAACCCAAGGGTGCATTTACGTGCCGGTCATCAACACTCGCAGTTTTGGCCGATTCTGGCCTGTTTCATGGGCTATTAATCACCGTTTTGGGTCCCCGGAGTGATTTCCACCATTGAGGAACCCAGGGTGCATTTACGTGCCGGTCATCAACACTCGCAGTTTTGGCAGATTCAAGCCTGTTTCATGGGCTATTAATCACCGTTTTGGGTCCCCGGAGTGATTTCCACCATTGAGGAACCCAGGGTGCATTTACGTGCCGGTCATCAACACTCGCAGTTTTGGAAGATTTTGGCCTGTTTCATGGGCTATTAATCACCGTTTTGGGTCCCTGGAGTGATTTCCACAATTGACGAACCCAAGGGTGCATTTACGTTCCGGTCATCCACACTCGCAGTTTTGGTCGATTCTGGCCTGTTTCATGGGCTATTAATCACCGTTTTGGATCCTCGTAGTGATTTCCACCATTGACGAACCCAAGGGTGCATTTACGTGCCTGTCATCAACACTCGCAGTTTTGGCCGATTCTGGCCTGTTTCATGGGCTATTAATCACCGTTTTGGGTCCCCGGAGTGATTTCCACCATTGAGGAACCCAGGGTGCATTTACGTGCCGGTCATCAACACTCGCAGTTTTGGCAGTTTTTGGCCTGTTTCATGGGCTATTAATCACCGTTTTGGGTCCCTGGAGTGATTTCCACAATTGACGAACCCTAGGGTGCAATTACGTGTCGGTCATCAACACTCGCAGTTTTGGCCGATTCTAGCCTGTTTCATGGGCTATTAATCACCGTTTTGGATCCTCGGAGTGATTTCCACCATTGACGAACCCAAGGGTGCATTTACGTGCCTGTCATCAACACTCGCAGTTTTGGCCGATTCTGGCCTGTTTCATTGGCTATTAATCACCGTTTTGGGTCCCTGGAGTGATTTCCACAATTGACGAACCCAAGGGTGCATTTACGTGCCGGTCATCAACACTCGCAGTTTTGGCCGATTCCGGCCTGTATCATTGGCTATTAATCACCGTTTTGGGTCCCTGGAGTGATTTCCACAATTGACGAACCCAAGGGTGCATTTACGTGCCGGTCATCAACACTCGCAGTTTTGGCCGATTCAAGCCTGTTTCATGGGCTATTAATCACCGTTTTGGGTCCCCGGAGTGATTTCCACCATTGAGGAACCCAGGGTGCATTTACGTGCCGGTCATCAACACTCGCAGTTTTGGAAGATTTTGGCCTGTTTCATGGGCTATTAATCACCGTTTTGGGTCCCTGGAGTGATTTCCACAATTGACGAACCCCAGGGTGCAATTACGTGTCGGTCATCAACACTCGCAGTTTTGGCCGATTCTAGCCTGTTTCATGGGCTATTAATCACCGTTTTGGATCCTCGGAGTGATTTCCACCATTGACGAACCCAAGGGTGCATTTACGTGCCTGTCATCAACACTCGCAGTTTTGGCCGATTCCGGCCTGTATCATTGGCTATTAATCACCGTTTTGGGTCCCTGGAGTGATTTCCACAATTGACGAACCCAAGGGTGCATTTACGTGCCGGTCATCAACACTCGCAGTTTTGGCCGATTCAAGCCTGTTTCATGGGCTATTAATCACCGTTTTGGGTCCCCGGAGTGATTTCCACCATTGAGGAACCCAGGGTGCATTTACGTGCCGGTCATCAACACTCGCAGTTTTGGCAGATTTTGGCCTGTTTCATGGGCTATTAATCACCGTTTTGGGTCCCTGGAGTGATTTCCACAATTGACGAACCCAAGGGTGCATTTACGTGCCGGTCATCAACACTCGCAGTTTTGGCCGATTCCGGCCTGTATCATTGGCTATTAATCACCGTTTTGGGTCCCTGGAGTGATTTCCACAATTGACGAACCCAAGGGTGCATTTACGTGCCGGTCATCAACACTCGCAGTTTTGGCCGATTCTGGCCTGTTTCATGGGCTATTAATCACCGTTTTGGGTCCCCGGAGTGATTTCCACCATTGAGGAACCCAGGGTGCATTTACGTGCCGGTCATCAACACTCGCAGTTTTGGCAGATTTTGGCCTGTTTCATGGGCTATTAATCACCGTTTTGGGTCCCTGGAGTGATTTCCACAATTGACGAACCCAAGGGTGCATTTACGTGCCGGTCATCAACACTCGCAGTTTTGGCCGATTCCGGCCTGTATCATTGGCTATTAATCACCGTTTTGGGTCCCTGGAGTGATTTCCACAATTGACGAACCCAAGGGTGCATTTACGTGCCGGTCATCAACACTCGCAGTTTTGGCCGATTCTGGCCTGTTTCATGGGCTATTAATCACCGTTTTGGGTCCCCGGAGTGATTTCCACCATTGAGGAACCCAGGGTGCATTTACGTGCCGGTCATCAACACTCGCAGTTTAGGCAGATTTTGGCCTGTTTCATGGGCTATTAATCACCGTTTTGGGTCCCTGGAGTGATTTCCACAATTGACGAACCCAAGGGTGCATTTACGTGCCGGTCATCAACACTCGCAGTTTTGGCCGATTCTGGCCTGTTTCGTGGGCTATTAGTCACCGTTTTGTGTCCCCGGAGTGATTTCCAAAATTGACAAACCCGAGGGTGCATTTACGTGCCGGTCATCAACACTCGCAGTTTTGGCCGATTCAAGCCTGTTTCATGGGCTATTAATCACCGTTTTGGATCCTCGGAGTGATTTCCACAATTTACGAACCCAAGGGTGCATTTACGTGCCGGTCATCAACACTCGCAGTTTTGGCAGATTTTGGCCTGTTTCATGGGCTATTAATCACCATTTTGGGTCCCTGGAGTGATTTCCACAATTGACGAACCCAAGGGTGCATTTACGTGCCGGTCATCAACACTCGCAGTTTTGGCCGATTCTGGCCTGTTTCATGGGCTATTAATCACCGTTTTGGGTCCCTGGAGTGATTCCCACAATTGACGAACCCAAGGGTGCATTTACGTGCCGGTCATCAACACTCGCAGTTTTGGCCGATTCTGGCCTATTTCATGGGCTAGTAATGACCGTTTTGGGTCCCCGGAGTGATTTCCACCATTGACGAACCCTAGGGTGCATTTACGTGCCGGACATCAACACTCGCAGTTTTGGCCGATTCTGGCCTGTTTCGTGGGCTATTAATCACCGTTTTGGGTCCCCGGAGTGATTTCCAAAATTGACGAACCCCAGGGTGCATTTACGTCCCGGTCATCAACACTCGCAGTTTTGGCAGATTTTGGCCTGTTTCATGGGCTATTAATCACCATTTTGGGTCCCTGGAGTGATTTCCACAATTGACGAACCCAAGGGTGCATTTACGTGCCGGTCATCAACACTCGCAGTTTTGGCCGATTCTGGCCTGTTTCATGGGCTATTAATCACCGTTTTGGGTCCCTGGAGTGATTCCCACAATTGAGGAACCCAGGGTGCATTTACGTGCCTGTCATCAACACTCGCAGTTTTGGCCGATTCTGGCCTGTTTCATGGGCTATTAATCACCGTTTTGGGTCCCTGGAGTGATTTCCACAATTGACGAACCCAAGGGTGCATTTACGTGCCGGTCATCAACACTCGCAGTTTTGGCAGATTTTGGCCTGTTTCATGGGCTATTAATCACCGTTTTGGGTCCCTGGAGTGATTTCCACAATTGACGAACCCAAGGGTGCATTTACGTGCCGGTCATCAACACTCGCAGTTTTGGCCGATTCCGGCCTGTATCATTGGCTATTAATCACCGTTTTGGGTCCCTGGAGTGATTTCCACAATTGACGAACCCAAGGGTGCATTTACGTGCCGGTCATCAACACTCGCAGTTTTGGCCGATTCCGGCCTGTATCATTGGCTATTAATCACCGTTTTGGGTCCCTGGAGTGATTTCCACAATTGACGAACCCAAGGGTGCATTTACGTGCCGGTCATCAACACTCGCAGTTTTGGCCGATTCTGGCCTGTTTCATGGGCTATTAATCACCGTTTTGGGTCCCTGGAGTGATTTCCACCATTGACGAACCCAAGGGTGCATTTACGTGCCTGTCATCAACACTCGCAGTTTTGGCCGATTCTGGCCTGTTTCATGGGCTATTAATCACCGTTTTGGGTCCCCGGAGTGATTTCCACCATTGAGGAACCCAGGGTGCATTTACGTGCCGGTCATCAACACTCGCAGTTTTGGCCGATTCTGGCCTGTTTCATGGGCTATTAATCACCGTTTTGGGTCCCCGGAGTGATTTCCACCATTGAGGAACCCAGGGTGCATTTACGTGCCGGTCATCAACACTCGCAGTTTAGGCAGATTTTGGCCTGTTTCATGGGCTATTAATCACCGTTTTGGGTCCCTGGAGTGATTTCCACAATTGACGAACCCAAGGGTGCATTTACGTGCCGGTCATCAACACTCGCAGTTTTGGCCGATTCTGGCCTGTTTCATGGGCTATTAATCACCGTTTTGGGTCCCCGGAGTGATTTCCACCATTGAGGAACCCAGGGTGCATTTACGTGCCGGTCATCAACACTCGCAGTTTTGGCAGATTTTGGCCTGTTTCATGGGCTATTAATCACCGTTTTGGGTCCCTGGAGTGATTTCCACAATTGACGAACCCCAGGGTGCAATTACGTGTCGGTCATCAACACTCGCAGTTTTGGCCGATTCTAGCCTGTTTCATGGGCTATTAATCACCGTTTTGGATCCTCGGAGTGATTTCCACCATTGACGAACCCAAGGGTGCATTTACGTGCCTGTCATCAACACTCGCAGTTTTGGCCGATTCTGGCCTGTTTCATGGGCTATTAATCACCGTTTTGGGTCCCTGGAGTGATTTCCACAATTGACGAACCCAAGGGTGCATTTACGTGCCGGTCATCAACACTCGCAGTTTTGGCCGATTCTGGCCTGTTTCATGGGCTATTAATCACCGTTTTGGGTCCCCGGAGTGATTTCCACCATTGAGGAACCCAGGGTGCATTTACGTGCCGGTCATCAACACTCGCAGTTTAGGCAGATTTTGGCCTGTTTCATGGGCTATTAATCACCGTTTTGGGTCCCTGGAGTGATTTCCACAATTGACGAACCCAAGGGTGCATTTACGTGCCGGTCATCAACACTCGCAGTTTTGGCCGATTCTGGCCTGTTTCATGGGCTATTAATCACCGTTTTGGGTCCCCGGAGTGATTTCCACCATTGAGGAACCCAGGGTGCATTTACGTGCCGGTCATCAACACTCGCAGTTTTGGCAGATTTTGGCCTGTTTCATGGGCTATTAATCACCGTTTTGGGTCCCTGGAGTGATTTCCACAATTGACGAACCCCAGGGTGCAATTACGTGTCGGTCATCAACACTCGCAGTTTTGGCCGATTCTAGCCTGTTTCATGGGCTATTAATCACCGTTTTGGATCCTCGGAGTGATTTCCACCATTGACGAACCCAAGGGTGCATTTACGTGCCTGTCATCAACACTCGCAGTTTTGGCCGATTCTGGCCTGTTTCATGGGCTATTAATCACCGTTTTGGGTCCCTGGAGTGATTTCCACAATTGACGAACCCAAGGGTGCATTTACGTGCCGGTCATCAACACTCGCAGTTTTGGCAGATTTTGGCCTGTTTCATGGGCTATTAATCACCGTTTTGGGTCCCTGGAGTGATTTCCACAATTGACGAACCCAAGGGTGCATTTACGTGCCGGTCATCAACACTCGCAGTTTTGGCCGATTCCGGCCTGTATCATTGGCTATTAATCACCGTTTTGGGTCCCTGGAGTGATTTCCACAATTGACGAACCCAAGGGTGCATTTACGTGCCGGTCATCAACACTCGCAGTTTTGGCCGATTCCGGCCTGTATCATTGGCTATTAATCACCGTTTTGGGTCCCTGGAGTGATTTCCACAATTGACGAACCCAAGGGTGCATTTACGTGCCGGTCATCAACACTCGCAGTTTTGGCCGATTCTGGCCTGTTTCATGGGCTATTAATCACCGTTTTGGGTCCCCGGAGTGATTTCCACCATTGAGGAACCCAGGGTGCATTTACGTGCCGGTCATCAACACTCGCAGTTTAGGCAGATTTTGGCCTGTTTCATGGGCTATTAATCACCGTTTTGGGTCCCTGGAGTGATTTCCACAATTGACGAACCCAAGGGTGCATTTACGTGCCGGTCATCAACACTCGCAGTTTTGGCCGATTCTGGCCTGTTTCATGGGCTATTAATCACCGTTTTGGGTCCCCGGAGTGATTTCCACCATTGAGGAACCCAGGGTGCATTTACGTGCCGGTCATCAACACTCGCAGTTTTGGCAGATTTTGGCCTGTTTCATGGGCTATTAATCACCGTTTTGGGTCCCTGGAGTGATTTCCACAATTGACGAACCCCAGGGTGCAATTACGTGTCGGTCATCAACACTCGCAGTTTTGGCCGATTCTAGCCTGTTTCATGGGCTATTAATCACCGTTTTGGATCCTCGGAGTGATTTCCACCATTGACGAACCCAAGGGTGCATTTACGTGCCTGTCATCAACACTCGCAGTTTTGGCCGATTCTGGCCTGTTTCATGGGCTATTAATCACCGTTTTGGGTCCCTGGAGTGATTTCCACCATTGACGAACCCTAGGGTGCATTTACGTGCCGGACATCAACACTCGCAGTTTTGGCCGATTCTGGCCTGTTTCGTGGGCTATTAATCACCGTTTTGGGTCCCCGGAGTGATTTCCAAAATTGACGAACCCCAGGGTGCATTTACGTCCCGGTCATCAACACTCGCAGTTTTGGCAGATTTTGGCCTGTTTCATGGGCTATTAATCACCGTTTTGGGTCCCTGGAGTGATTTCCACAATTGACGAACCCAAGGGTGCATTTACGTGCCGGTCATCAACACTCGCAGTTTTGGCCGATTCTGGCCTGTTTCATGGGCTATTAATCACCGTTTTGGGTCCCTGGAGTGATTTCCACAATTGACGAACCCAAGGGTGCATTTACGTGCCGGTCATCAACACTCGCAGTTTTGGAAGATTTTGGCCTGTTTCATGGGCTATTAATCACCGTTTTGGGTCCCCGGAGTGATTTCCACCATTGACGAACCCTAGGGTGCATTTACGTTCCGGTCATCCACACTCGTAGTTTTGGTCGATTCTGGCCTATTTCATGGGCTATTAATCACCGTTTTGGGTCCCTGGAGTGATTTCCACAATTGACGAACCCAAGGGTGCATTTACGTGCCGGTCATCAACACTCGCAGTTTTGGCCGATTCTGGCCTGTTTCATGGGCTATTAATCACCGTTTTGGGTCCCTGGAGTGATTTCCACAATTGACGAACCCAAGGGTGCATTTACGTGCCGGTCATCAACACTCGCAGTTTTGGCCGATTCTGGCCTGTTTCATGGGCTATTAATCACCGTTTTGGGTCCCCGGAGTGATTTCCACCATTGAGGAACCCAGGGTGCATTTACGTGCCGGTCATCAACACTCGCAGTTTTGGCAGATTTTGGCCTGTTTCATGGGCTATTAATCACCGTTTTGGGTCCCTGGAGTGATTTCCACAATTGACGAACCCAAGGGTGCATTTACGTGCCGGTCATCAACACTCGCAGTTTTGGCCGATTCTGGCCTGTTTCATGGGCTATTAATCACCGTTTTGGGTCCCTGGAGTGATTTCCACAATTGACAAACCCAAGGGTGCATTTACGTGCCGGTCATCAACACTCGCAGTTTTGGAAGATTTTGGCCTGTTTCATGGGCTATTAATCACCGTTTTGGGTCCCCGGAGTGATTTCCACCATTGACGAACCCTAGGGTGCATTTACGTTCCGGTCATCCACACTCGTAGTTTTGGTCGATTCTGGCCTATTTCATGGGCTATTAATCACCGTTTTGGGTCCCTGGAGTGATTTCCACAATTGACGAACCCAAGGGTGCATTTACGTGCCGGTCATCAACACTCGCAGTTTTGGCCGATTCTGGCCTGTTTCATGGGCTATTAATCACCGTTTTGGGTCCCTGGAGTGATTTCCACAATTGACGAACCCAAGGGTGCATTTACGTGCCGGTCATCAACACTCGCAGTTTTGGCCGATTCTGGCCTGTTTCACGGGCTATTAATCACCGTTTTGGGTCCCCGGAGTGATTTCCACCATTGACGAACCCAAGGGTGCATTTACGTGCCGGTCATAATCACCGTTTTGGGTCCCCGGAGTGATTTCCACCATTGAGGAACCCAGGGTGCATTTACGTGCCGGTCATCAACACTCGCAGTTTTGGCAGATTTTGGCCTGTTTCATGGGCTATTAATCACCGTTTTGGGTCCCTGGAGTGATTCCCACAATTGACGAACCCAAGGGTGCATTTACGTGCCGGTCATCAACACTCGCAGTTTTGGCAGATTTTGGCCTGTTTCATGGGCTATTAATCACCGTTTTGGGTCCCTGGAGTGATTCCCACAATTGACGAACCCAAGGGTGCATTTACGTGCCGGTCATCAACACTCGCAGTTTTGGCCGATTCTGGCCTATTTCATGGGCTATTAATGACCGTTTTGGGTCCCCGGAGTGATTTCCACCATTGACGAACCCTAGGGTGCATTTACGTGCCGGTCATCAACACTCGCAGTTTTGGCCGATTCTGGCCTGTTTCATGGGCTATTAATCACCGTTTTGGGTCCCCGGAGTGATTTCCACCATTGACGAACCCAAGGGTGCATTTACGTGCCGGTCATAATCACCGTTTTGGGTCCCCGGAGTGATTTCCACCATTGAGGAACCCAGGGTGCATTTACGTGCCGGTCATCAACACTCGCAGTTTTGGCAGATTTTGGCCTGTTTCATGGGCTATTAATCACCGTTTTGGGTCCCTGGAGTGATTCCCACAATTGACGAACCCAAGGGTGCATTTACGTGCCGGTCATCAACACTCGCAGTTTTGGCCGATTCTGGCCTGTTTCATGGGCTATTAATCACCGTTTTGGATCCTCGGAGTGATTTCCACAATTTACGAACCCAAGGGTGCATTTACGTGCCGGTCATCAACACTCGCAGTTTTGGCAGATTTTGGCCTGTTTCATGGGCTATTAATCACCATTTTGGGTCCCTGGAGTGATTTCCACAATTGACGAACCCAAGGGTGCATTTACGTGCCGGTCATCAACACTCGCAGTTTTGGCCGATTCTGGCCTGTTTCATGGGCTATTAATCACCGTTTTGGGTCCCTGGAGTGATTCCCACAATTGACGAACCCAAGGGTGCATTTACGTGCCGGTCATCAACACTCGCAGTTTTGGCCGATTCTGGCCTATTTCATGGGCTATTAATGACCGTTTTGGGTCCCCGGAGTGATTTCCACCATTGACGAACCCTAGGGTGCATTTACGTGCCGGACATCAACACTCGCAGTTTTGGCCGATTCTGGCCTGTTTCGTGGGCTATTAATCACCGTTTTGGGTCCCTGGAGTGATTTCCACAATTGACGAACCCAAGGGTGCATTTACGTGCCGGTCATCAACACTCGCAGTTTTGGCCGATTCCGGCCTGTATCATTGGCTATTAATCACCGTTTTGGGTCCCTGGAGTGATTTCCACAATTGACGAACCCAAGGGTGCATTTACGTGCCGGTCATCAACACTCGCAGTTTTGGCCGATTCTGGCCTGTTTCATGGGCTATTAATCACCGTTTTGGGTCCCCGGAGTGATTTCCACCATTGAGGAACCCAGGGTGCATTTACGTGCCGGTCATCAACACTCGCAGTTTTGGCAGATTTTGGCCTGTTTCATGGGCTATTAATCACCGTTTTGGGTCCCTGGAGTGATTTCCACAATTGACGAACCCAAGGGTGCATTTACGTGCCGGTCATCAACACTCGCAGTTTTGGCCGATTCTGGCCTGTTTCATGGGCTATTAATCACCGTTTTGGGTCCCTGGAGTGATTTCCACAATTGACAAACCCAAGGGTGCATTTACGTGCCGGTCATCAACACTCGCAGTTTTGGAAGATTTTGGCCTGTTTCATGGGCTATTAATCACCGTTTTGGGTCCCCGGAGTGATTTCCACCATTGACGAACCCTAGGGTGCATTTACGTTCCGGTCATCCACACTCGTAGTTTTGGTCGATTCTGGCCTATTTCATGGGCTATTAATCACCGTTTTGGGTCCCTGGAGTGATTTCCACAATTGACGAACCCAAGGGTGCATTTACGTGCCGGTCATCAACACTCGCAGTTTTGGCCGATTCTGGCCTGTTTCATGGGCTATTAATCACCGTTTTGGGTCCCTGGAGTGATTTCCACAATTGACGAACCCAAGGGTGCATTTACGTGCCGGTCATCAACACTCGCAGTTTTGGCCGATTCTGGCCTGTTTCACGGGCTATTAATCACCGTTTTGGGTCCCCGGAGTGATTTCCACCATTGACGAACCCAAGGGTGCATTTACGTGCCGGTCATAATCACCGTTTTGGGTCCCCGGAGTGATTTCCACCATTGAGGAACCCAGGGTGCATTTACGTGCCGGTCATCAACACTCGCAGTTTTGGCAGATTTTGGCCTGTTTCATGGGCTATTAATCACCGTTTTGGGTCCCTGGAGTGATTCCCACAATTGACGAACCCAAGGGTGCATTTACGTGCCGGTCATCAACACTCGCAGTTTTGGCCGATTCTGGCCTATTTCATGGGCTATTAATGACCGTTTTGGGTCCCCGGAGTGATTTCCACCATTGACGAACCCTAGGGTGCATTTACGTGCCGGTCATCAACACTCGCAGTTTTGGCCGATTCTGGCCTGTTTCGTGGGCTATTAATCACCGTTTTGGGTCCCCGGAGTGATTTCCAAAATTGACGAACCCCAGGGTGCATTTACGTCCCGGTCATCAACACTCGCAGTTTTGGTCGATTCCGGCCTGTATCATTGGCTATTAATCACCGTTTTGGGTCCCTGGAGTGATTTCCACAATTGACGAACCCCAGGGTGCAATTACGTGTCGGTCATCAACACTCGCAGTTTTGGCCGATTCTAGCCTGTTTCATGGGCTATTAATCACCGTTTTGGATCCTCGGAGTGATTTCCACCATTGACGAACCCAAGGGTGCATTTACGTGCCTGTCATCAACACTCGCAGTTTTGGCCGATTCTGGCCTGTTTCATGGGCTATTAATCACCGTTTTGGGTCCCTGGAGTGATTCCCACAATTGACGAACCCAAGGGTGCATTTACGTGCCGGTCATCAACACTCGCAGTTTTGGCCGATTCTGGCCTGTTTCATGGGCTATTAATCACCGTTTTGGATCCTCGGAGTGATTTCCACAATTTACGAACCCAAGGGTGCATTTACGTGCCGGTCATCAACACTCGCAGTTTTGGCAGATTTTGGCCTGTTTCATGGGCTATTAATCACCATTTTGGGTCCCTGGAGTGATTTCCACAATTGACGAACCCAAGGGTGCATTTACGTGCCGGTCATCAACACTCGCAGTTTTGGCCGATTCTGGCCTGTTTCATGGGCTATTAATCACCGTTTTGGGTCCCTGGAGTGATTCCCACAATTGACGAACCCAAGGGTGCATTTACGTGCCGGTCATCAACACTCGCAGTTTTGGCCGATTCTGGCCTATTTCATGGGCTATTAATGACCGTTTTGGGTCCCCGGAGTGATTTCCACCATTGACGAACCCTAGGGTGCATTTACGTGCCGGACATCAACACTCGCAGTTTTGGCCGATTCTGGCCTGTTTCGTGGGCTATTAATCACCGTTTTGGGTCCCCGGAGTGATTTCCAAAATTGACGAACCCCAGGGTGCATTTACGTCCCGGTCATCAACACTCGCAGTTTTGGCCGATTCCGGCCTGTATCATTGGCTATTAATCACCGTTTTGGGTCCCTGGAGTGATTTCCACAATTGACGAACCCAAGGGTGCATTTACGTGCCGGTCATCAACACTCGCAGTTTTGGCCGATTCTGGCCTGTTTCATGGGCTATTAATCACCGTTTTGGGTCCCCGGAGTGATTTCCACCATTGAGGAACCCAGGGTGCATTTACGTGCCGGTCATCAACACTCGCAGTTTTGGCAGATTTTGGCCTGTTTCATGGGCTATTAATCACCGTTTTGGGTCCCTGGAGTGATTTCCACAATTGACGAACCCAAGGGTGCATTTACGTGCCGGTCATCAACACTCGCAGTTTTGGCCGATTCTGGCCTGTTTCATGGGCTATTAATCACCGTTTTGGGTCCCTGGAGTGATTTCCACAATTGACAAACCCAAGGGTGCATTTACGTGCCGGTCATCAACACTCGCAGTTTTGGAAGATTTTGGCCTGTTTCATGGGCTATTAATCACCGTTTTGGGTCCCCGGAGTGATTTCCACCATTGACGAACCCTAGGGTGCATTTACGTTCCGGTCATCCACACTCGTAGTTTTGGTCGATTCTGGCCTATTTCATGGGCTATTAATCACCGTTTTGGGTCCCTGGAGTGATTTCCACAATTGACGAACCCAAGGGTGCATTTACGTGCCGGTCATCAACACTCGCAGTTTTGGCCGATTCTGGCCTGTTTCATGGGCTATTAATCACCGTTTTGGGTCCCTGGAGTGATTTCCACAATTGACGAACCCAAGGGTGCATTTACGTGCCGGTCATCAACACTCGCAGTTTTGGCCGATTCTGGCCTGTTTCACGGGCTATTAATCACCGTTTTGGGTCCCCGGAGTGATTTCCACCATTGACGAACCCAAGGGTGCATTTACGTGCCGGTCATAATCACCGTTTTGGGTCCCCGGAGTGATTTCCACCATTGAGGAACCCAGGGTGCATTTACGTGCCGGTCATCAACACTCGCAGTTTTGGCCGATTCTGGCCTGTTTCATGGGCTATTAATCACCGTTTTGGGTCCCTGGAGTGATTTCCACCATTGACGAACCCAAGGGTGCATTTACGTGCCTGTCATCAACACTCGCAGTTTTGGCCGATTCTGGCCTGTTTCATGGGCTATTAATCACCGTTTTGGGTCCCCGGAGTGATTTCCACCATTGAGGAACCCAGGGTGCATTTACGTGCCGGTCATCAACACTCGCAGTTTTGGCAGATTTTGGCCTGTTTCATGGGCTATTAATCACCGTTTTGGGTCCCTGGAGTGATTTCCACAATTGACGAACCCAAGGGTGCATTTACGTGCCGGTCATCAACACTCGCAGTTTTGGCCGATTCCGGCCTGTATCATTGGCTATTAATCACCGTTTTGGGTCCCTGGAGTGATTTCCACAATTGACGAACCCAAGGGTGCATTTACGTGCCGGTCATCAACACTCGCAGTTTTGGCCGATTCTGGCCTGTTTCATGGGCTATTAATCACCGTTTTGGGTCCCCGGAGTGATTTCCACCATTGAGGAACCCAGGGTGCATTTACGTGCCGGTCATCAACACTCGCAGTTTAGGCAGATTTTGGCCTGTTTCATGGGCTATTAATCACCGTTTTGGGTCCCTGGAGTGATTTCCACAATTGACGAACCCAAGGGTGCATTTACGTGCCGGTCATCAACACTCGCAGTTTTGGCCGATTCTGGCCTGTTTCGTGGGCTATTAGTCACCGTTTTGTGTCCCCGGAGTGATTTCCAAAATTGACAAACCCGAGGGTGCATTTACGTGCCTGTCATCAACACTCGCAGTTTTGGCCGATTCTGGCCTGTTTCATGGGCTATTAATCACCGTTTTGCGTCCCCGGAGTAATTTCCACCATTGACGAACCCTAGGGTGCATTTACGTGCCGGTCATCAACACTCGCAGTTTTGGCCGATTCTGGCCTGTTTCGTGGGCTATTAGTCACCGTTTTGTGTCCCCGGAGTGATTTCCAAAATTGACAAACCCGAGGGTGCATTTACGTGCCTGTCATCAACACTCGCAGTTTTGGCCGATTCTGGCCTGTTTCATGGGCTATTAATCACCGTTTTGGATCCTCGGAGTGATTTCCACAATTTACGAACCCAAGGGTGCATTTACGTGCAGGTCATCAACACTCGCAGTTTTGGCAGATTTTGGCCTGTTTCATGGGCTATTAATCACCATTTTGGGTCCCTGGAGTGATTTCCACAATTGACGAACCCAAGGGTGCATTTACGTGCCGGTCATCAACACTCGCAGTTTTGGCCGATTCTGGCCTGTTTCATGGGCTATTAATCACCGTTTTGGGTCCCTGGAGTGATTCCCACAATTGACGAACCCAAGGGTGCATTTACGTGCCGGTCATCAACACTCGCAGTTTTGGCCGATTCTGGCCTATTTCATGGGCTATTAATGACCGTTTTGGGTCCCCGGAGTGATTTCCACCATTGACGAACCCTAGGGTGCATTTACGTGCCGGACATCAACACTCGCAGTTTTGGCAGATTTTGGCCTGTTTCATGGGCTATTAATCACCGTTTTGGGTCCCTGGAGTGATTTCCACAATTGACGAACCCAAGGGTGCATTTACGTGCCGGTCATCAACACTCGCAGTTTTGGCCGATTCCGGCCTGTATCATTGGCTATTAATCACCGTTTTGGGTCCCTGGAGTGATTTCCACAATTGACGAACCCCAGGGTGCAATTACGTGTCGGTCATCAACACTCGCAGTTTTGGCCGATTCTAGCCTGTTTCATGGGCTATTAATCACCGTTTTGGATCCTCGGAGTGATTTCCACCATTGACGAACCCAAGGGTGCATTTACGTGCCTGTCATCAACACTCGCAGTTTTGGCCGATTCCGGCCTGTATCATTGGCTATTAATCACCGTTTTGGGTCCCTGGAGTGATTTCCACAATTGACGAACCCAAGGGTGCATTTACGTGCCGGTCATCAACACTCGCAGTTTTGGCCGATTCAAGCCTGTTTCATGGGCTATTAATCACCGTTTTGGGTCCCCGGAGTGATTTCCACCATTGAGGAACCCAGGGTGCATTTACGTGCCGGTCATCAACACTCGCAGTTTTGGCAGATTTTGGCCTGTTTCATGGGCTATTAATCACCGTTTTGGGTCCCTGGAGTGATTTCCACAATTGACGAACCCAAGGGTGCATTTACGTGCCGGTCATCAACACTCGCAGTTTTGGCCGATTCCGGCCTGTATCATTGGCTATTAATCACCGTTTTGGGTCCCTGGAGTGATTTCCACAATTGACGAACCCAAGGGTGCATTTACGTGCCGGTCATCAACACTCGCAGTTTTGGCCGATTCTGGCCTGTTTCATGGGCTATTAATCACCGTTTTGGGTCCCCGGAGTGATTTCCACCATTGAGGAACCCAGGGTGCATTTACGTGCCGGTCATCAACACTCGCAGTTTTGGCAGATTTTGGCCTGTTTCATGGGCTATTAATCACCGTTTTGGGTCCCTGGAGTGATTTCCACAATTGACGAACCCAAGGGTGCATTTACGTGCCGGTCATCAACACTCGCAGTTTTGGCCGATTCCGGCCTGTATCATTGGCTATTAATCACCGTTTTGGGTCCCTGGAGTGATTTCCACAATTGACGAACCCAAGGGTGCATTTACGTGCCGGTCATCAACACTCGCAGTTTTGGCCGATTCTGGCCTGTTTCATGGGCTATTAATCACCGTTTTGGGTCCCCGGAGTGATTTCCACCATTGAGGAACCCAGGGTGCATTTACGTGCCGGTCATCAACACTCGCAGTTTAGGCAGATTTTGGCCTGTTTCATGGGCTATTAATCACCGTTTTGGGTCCCTGGAGTGATTTCCACAATTGACGAACCCAAGGGTGCATTTACGTGCCGGTCATCAACACTCGCAGTTTTGGCCGATTCTGGCCTGTTTCGTGGGCTATTAGTCACCGTTTTGTGTCCCCGGAGTGATTTCCAAAATTGACAAACCCGAGGGTGCATTTACGTGCCTGTCATCAACACTCGCAATTTTGGCCGATTCTGGCCTGTTTCATGGGCTATTAATCACCGTTTTGGATCCTCGGAGTGATTTCCACAATTTACGAACCCAAGGGTGCATTTACGTGCCGGTCATCAACACTCGCAGTTTTGGCAGATTTTGGCCTGTTTCATGGGCTATTAATCACCATTTTGGGTCCCTGGAGTGATTTCCACAATTGACGAACCCAAGGGTGCATTTACGTGCCGGTCATCAACACTCGCAGTTTTGGCCGATTCTGGCCTGTTTCATGGGCTATTAATCACCGTTTTGGGTCCCTGGAGTGATTCCCACAATTGACGAACCCAAGGGTGCATTTACGTGCCGGTCATCAACACTCGCAGTTTTGGCCGATTCTGGCCTATTTCATGGGCTAGTAATGACCGTTTTGGGTCCCCGGAGTGATTTCCACCATTGACGAACCCTAGGGTGCATTTACGTGCCGGACATCAACACTCGCAGTTTTGGCCGATTCTGGCCTGTTTCGTGGGCTATTAATCACCGTTTTGGGTCCCCGGAGTGATTTCCAAAATTGACGAACCCCAGGGTGCATTTACGTCCCGGTCATCAACACTCGCAGTTTTGGCAGATTTTGGCCTGTTTCATGGGCTATTAATCACCGTTTTGGGTCCCCGGAGTGATTTCCAAAATTGACGAACCCAAGGGTGCATTTACGTGCCGGTCATCAACACTCGCAGTTTTGGAAGATTTTGGCCTGTTTCATGGGCTATTAATCACCGTTTTGGGTCCCCGGAGTGATTTCCACCATTGACGAACCCTAGGGTGCATTTACGTTCCGGTCATCCACACTCGTAGTTTTGGTCGATTCTGGCCTATTTCATGGGCTATTAATCACCGTTTTGGGTCCCTGGAGTGATTTCCACAATTGACGAACCCAAGGGTGCATTTACGTGCCGGTCATCAACACTCGCAGTTTTGGCCGATTCTGGCCTGTTTCATGGGCTATTAATCACCGTTTTGGGTCCCTGGAGTGATTTCCACAATTGACGAACCCAAGGGTGCATTTACGTGCCGGTCATCAACACTCGCAGTTTTGGCCGATTCTGGCCTGTTTCATGGGCTATTAATCACCGTTTTGGGTCCCCGGAGTGATTTCCACCATTGAGGAACCCAGGGTGCATTTACGTGCCGGTCATCAACACTCGCAGTTTTGGCAGATTTTGGCCTGTTTCATGGGCTATTAATCACCGTTTTGGGTCCCTGGAGTGATTTCCACAATTGACGAACCCAAGGGTGCATTTACGTGCCGGTCATCAACACTCGCAGTTTTGGCCGATTCTGGCCTGTTTCATGGGCTATTAATCACCGTTTTGGGTCCCTGGAGTGATTTCCACAATTGACAAACCCAAGGGTGCATTTACGTGCCGGTCATCAACACTCGCAGTTTTGGAAGATTTTGGCCTGTTTCATGGGCTATTAATCACCGTTTTGGGTCCCCGGAGTGATTTCCACCATTGACGAACCCTAGGGTGCATTTACGTTCCGGTCATCCACACTCGTAGTTTTGGTCGATTCTGGCCTATTTCATGGGCTATTAATCACCGTTTTGGGTCCCTGGAGTGATTTCCACAATTGACGAACCCAAGGGTGCATTTACGTGCCGGTCATCAACACTCGCAGTTTTGGCCGATTCTGGCCTGTTTCATGGGCTATTAATCACCGTTTTGGGTCCCTGGAGTGATTTCCACAATTGACGAACCCAAGGGTGCATTTACGTGCCGGTCATCAACACTCGCAGTTTTGGCCGATTCTGGCCTGTTTCACGGGCTATTAATCACCGTTTTGGGTCCCCGGAGTGATTTCCACCATTGACGAACCCAAGGGTGCATTTACGTGCCGGTCATAATCACCGTTTTGGGTCCCCGGAGTGATTTCCACCATTGAGGAACCCAGGGTGCATTTACGTGCCGGTCATCAACACTCGCAGTTTTGGCAGATTTTGGCCTGTTTCATGGGCTATTAATCACCGTTTTGGGTCCCTGGAGTGATTCCCACAATTGACGAACCCAAGGGTGCATTTACGTGCCGGTCATCAACACTCGCAGTTTTGGCAGATTTTGGCCTGTTTCATGGGCTATTAATCACCGTTTTGGGTCCCTGGAGTGATTCCCACAATTGACGAACCCAAGGGTGCATTTACGAGCCGGTCATCAACACTCGCAGTTTTGGCCGATTCTGGCCTATTTCATGGGCTATTAATGACCGTTTTGGGTCCCCGGAGTGATTTCCACCATTGACGAACCCTAGGGTGCATTTACGTGCCGGTCATCAACACTCGCAGTTTTGGCCGATTCTGGCCTGTTTCATGGGCTATTAATCACCGTTTTGGGTCCCCGGAGTGATTTCCACCATTGACGAACCCAAGGGTGCATTTACGTGCCGGTCATAATCACCGTTTTGGGTCCCCGGAGTGATTTCCACCATTGAGGAACCCAGGGTGCATTTACGTGCCGGTCATCAACACTCGCAGTTTTGGCAGATTTTGGCCTGTTTCATGGGCTATTAATCACCGTTTTGGGTCCCTGGAGTGATTCCCACAATTGACGAACCCAAGGGTGCATTTACGTGCCGGTCATCAACACTCGCAGTTTTGGCCGATTCTGGCCTGTTTCATGGGCTATTAATCACCGTTTTGGATCCTCGGAGTGATTTCCACAATTTACGAACCCAAGGGTGCATTTACGTGCCGGTCATCAACACTCGCAGTTTTGGCAGATTTTGGCCTGTTTCATGGGCTATTAATCACCATTTTGGGTCCCTGGAGTGATTTCCACAATTGACGAACCCAAGGGTGCATTTACGTGCCGGTCATCAACACTCGCAGTTTTGGCCGATTCTGGCCTGTTTCATGGGCTATTAATCACCGTTTTGGGTCCCTGGAGTGATTCCCACAATTGACGAACCCAAGGGTGCATTTACGTGCCGGTCATCAACACTCGCAGTTTTGGCCGATTCTGGCCTATTTCATGGGCTATTAATGACCGTTTTGGGTCCCCGGAGTGATTTCCACCATTGACGAACCCTAGGGTGCATTTACGTGCCGGACATCAACACTCGCAGTTTTGGCCGATTCTGGCCTGTTTCGTGGGCTATTAATCACCGTTTTGGGTCCCCGGAGTGATTTCCAAAATTGACGAACCCCAGGGTGCATTTACGTCCCGGTCATCAACACTCGCAGTTTTGGCCGATTCCGGCCTGTATCATTGGCTATTAATCACCGTTTTGGGTCCCTGGAGTGATTTCCACAATTGACGAACCCAAGGGTGCATTTACGTGCCGGTCATCAACACTCGCAGTTTTGGCAGTTTTTGGCCTGTTTCATGGGCTATTAATCACCGTTTTGGGTCCCTGGAGTGATTTCCACAATTGACGAACCCTAGGGTGCAATTACGTGTCGGTCATCAACACTCGCAGTTTTGGCCGATTCTAGCCTGTTTCATGGGCTATTAATCACCGTTTTGGATCCTCGGAGTGATTTCCACCATTGACGAACCCAAGGGTGCATTTACGTGCCTGTCATCAACACTCGCAGTTTTGGCCGATTCTGGCCTGTTTCATTGGCTATTAATCACCGTTTTGGGTCCCTGGAGTGATTTCCACAATTGACGAACCCAAGGGTGCATTTACGTGCCGGTCATCAACACTCGCAGTTTTGGCCGATTCCGGCCTGTATCATTGGCTATTAATCACCGTTTTGGGTCCCTGGAGTGATTTCCACAATTGACGAACCCAAGGGTGCATTTACGTGCCGGTCATCAACACTCGCAGTTTTGGCCGATTCAAGCCTGTTTCATGGGCTATTAATCACCGTTTTGGGTCCCCGGAGTGATTTCCACCATTGAGGAACCCAGGGTGCATTTACGTGCCGGTCATCAACACTCGCAGTTTTGGAAGATTTTGGCCTGTTTCATGGGCTATTAATCACCGTTTTGGGTCCCTGGAGTGATTTCCACAATTGACGAACCCCAGGGTGCAATTACGTGTCGGTCATCAACACTCGCAGTTTTGGCCGATTCTAGCCTGTTTCATGGGCTATTAATCACCGTTTTGGATCCTCGGAGTGATTTCCACCATTGACGAACCCAAGGGTGCATTTACGTGCCTGTCATCAACACTCGCAGTTTTGGCCGATTCCGGCCTGTATCATTGGCTATTAATCACCGTTTTGGGTCCCTGGAGTGATTTCCACAATTGACGAACCCAAGGGTGCATTTACGTGCCGGTCATCAACACTCGCAGTTTTGGCCGATTCAAGCCTGTTTCATGGGCTATTAATCACCGTTTTGGGTCCCCGGAGTGATTTCCACCATTGAGGAACCCAGGGTGCATTTACGTGCCGGTCATCAACACTCGCAGTTTTGGCAGATTTTGGCCTGTTTCATGGGCTATTAATCACCGTTTTGGGTCCCTGGAGTGATTTCCACAATTGACGAACCCAAGGGTGCATTTACGTGCCGGTCATCAACACTCGCAGTTTTGGCCGATTCCGGCCTGTATCATTGGCTATTAATCACCGTTTTGGGTCCCTGGAGTGATTTCCACAATTGACGAACCCAAGGGTGCATTTACGTGCCGGTCATCAACACTCGCAGTTTTGGCCGATTCTGGCCTGTTTCATGGGCTATTAATCACCGTTTTGGGTCCCCGGAGTGATTTCCACCATTGAGGAACCCAGGGTGCATTTACGTGCCGGTCATCAACACTCGCAGTTTTGGCAGATTTTGGCCTGTTTCATGGGCTATTAATCACCGTTTTGGGTCCCTGGAGTGATTTCCACAATTGACGAACCCAAGGGTGCATTTACGTGCCGGTCATCAACACTCGCAGTTTTGGCCGATTCCGGCCTGTATCATTGGCTATTAATCACCGTTTTGGGTCCCTGGAGTGATTTCCACAATTGACGAACCCAAGGGTGCATTTACGTGCCGGTCATCAACACTCGCAGTTTTGGCCGATTCTGGCCTGTTTCATGGGCTATTAATCACCGTTTTGGGTCCCCGGAGTGATTTCCACCATTGAGGAACCCAGGGTGCATTTACGTGCCGGTCATCAACACTCGCAGTTTAGGCAGATTTTGGCCTGTTTCATGGGCTATTAATCACCGTTTTGGGTCCCTGGAGTGATTTCCACAATTGACGAACCCAAGGGTGCATTTACGTGCCGGTCATCAACACTCGCAGTTTTGGCCGATTCTGGCCTGTTTCGTGGGCTATTAGTCACCGTTTTGTGTCCCCGGAGTGATTTCCAAAATTGACAAACCCGAGGGTGCATTTACGTGCCTGTCATCAACACTCGCAGTTTTGGCCGATTCTGGCCTGTTTCATGGGCTATTAATCACCGTTTTGGATCCTCGGAGTGATTTCCACAATTTACGAACCCAAGGGTGCATTTACGTGCCGGTCATCAACACTCGCAGTTTTGGCAGATTTTGGCCTGTTTCATGGGCTATTAATCACCATTTTGGGTCCCTGGAGTGATTTCCACAATTGACGAACCCAAGGGTGCATTTACGTGCCGGTCATCAACACTCGCAGTTTTGGAAGATTTTGGCCTGTTTCATGGGCTATTAATCACCGTTTTGGGTCCCCGGAGTGATTTCCACCATTGACGAACCCTAGGGTGCATTTACGTTCCGGTCATCCACACTCGTAGTTTTGGTCGATTCTGGCCTATTTCATGGGCTATTAATCACCGTTTTGGGTCCCTGGAGTGATTTCCACAATTGACGAACCCAAGGGTGCATTTACGTGCCGGTCATCAACACTCGCAGTTTTGGCCGATTCTGGCCTGTTTCATGGGCTATTAATCACCGTTTTGGGTCCCTGGAGTGATTTCCACAATTGACGAACCCAAGGGTGCATTTACGTGCCGGTCATCAACACTCGCAGTTTTGGCCGATTCCGGCCTGTATCATTGGCTATTAATCACCGTTTTGGGTCCCTGGAGTGATTTCCACAATTGACGAACCCAAGGGTGCATTTACGTGCCGGTCATCAACACTCGCAGTTTTGGAAGATTTTGGCCTGTTTCATGGGCTATTAATCACCGTTTTGGGTCCCCGGAGTGATTTCCACCATTGACGAACCCTAGGGTGCATTTACGTTCCGGTCATCCACACTCGTAGTTTTGGTCGATTCTGGCCTATTTCATGGGCTATTAATCACCGTTTTGGGTCCCTGGAGTGATTTCCACAATTGACGAACCCAAGGGTGCATTTACGTGCCGGTCATCAACACTCGCAGTTTTGGCCGATTCTGGCCTGTTTCATGGGCTATTAATCACCGTTTTGGGTCCCTGGAGTGATTTCCACAATTGACGAACCCAAGGGTGCATTTACGTGCCGGTCATCAACACTCGCAGTTTTGGCCGATTCTGGCCTGTTTCATGGGCTATTAATCACCGTTTTGGGTCCCCGGAGTGATTTCCACCATTGAGGAACCCAGGGTGCATTTACGTGCCGGTCATCAACACTCGCAGTTTTGGCAGATTTTGGCCTGTTTCATGGGCTATTAATCACCGTTTTGGGTCCCTGGAGTGATTTCCACAATTGACGAACCCAAGGGTGCATTTACGTGCCGGTCATCAACACTCGCAGTTTTGGCCGATTCTGGCCTGTTTCATGGGCTATTAATCACCGTTTTGGGTCCCTGGAGTGATTTCCACAATTGACAAACCCAAGGGTGCATTTACGTGCCGGTCATCAACACTCGCAGTTTTGGAAGATTTTGGCCTGTTTCATGGGCTATTAATCACCGTTTTGGGTCCCCGGAGTGATTTCCACCATTGACGAACCCTAGGGTGCATTTACGTTCCGGTCATCCACACTCGTAGTTTTGGTCGATTCTGGCCTATTTCATGGGCTATTAATCACCGTTTTGGGTCCCTGGAGTGATTTCCACAATTGACGAACCCAAGGGTGCATTTACGTGCCGGTCATCAACACTCGCAGTTTTGGCCGATTCTGGCCTGTTTCATGGGCTATTAATCACCGTTTTGGGTCCCTGGAGTGATTTCCACAATTGACGAACCCAAGGGTGCATTTACGTGCCGGTCATCAACACTCGCAGTTTTGGCCGATTCTGGCCTGTTTCACGGGCTATTAATCACCGTTTTGGGTCCCCGGAGTGATTTCCACCATTGACGAACCCAAGGGTGCATTTACGTGCCGGTCATAATCACCGTTTTGGGTCCCCGGAGTGATTTCCACCATTGAGGAACCCAGGGTGCATTTACGTGCCGGTCATCAACACTCGCAGTTTTGGCAGATTTTGGCCTGTTTCATGGGCTATTAATCACCGTTTTGGGTCCCTGGAGTGATTCCCACAATTGACGAACCCAAGGGTGCATTTACGTGCCGGTCATCAACACTCGCAGTTTTGGCAGATTTTGGCCTGTTTCATGGGCTATTAATCACCGTTTTGGGTCCCTGGAGTGATTCCCACAATTGACGAACCCAAGGGTGCATTTACGTGCCGGTCATCAACACTCGCAGTTTTGGCCGATTCTGGCCTATTTCATGGGCTATTAATGACCGTTTTGGGTCCCCGGAGTGATTTCCACCATTGACGAACCCTAGGGTGCATTTACGTGCCGGTCATCAACACTCGCAGTTTTGGCCGATTCTGGCCTGTTTCATGGGCTATTAATCACCGTTTTGGGTCCCCGGAGTGATTTCCACCATTGACGAACCCAAGGGTGCATTTACGTGCCGGTCATAATCACCGTTTTGGGTCCCCGGAGTGATTTCCACCATTGAGGAACCCAGGGTGCATTTACGTGCCGGTCATCAACACTCGCAGTTTTGGCAGATTTTGGCCTGTTTCATGGGCTATTAATCACCGTTTTGGGTCCCCGGAGTGATTTCCACCATTGAGGAACCCAGGGTGCATTTACGTGCCGGTCATCAACACTCGCAGTTTTGGCAGATTTTGGCCTGTTTCATGGGCTATTAATCACCGTTTTGGGTCCCTGGAGTGATTTCCACAATTGACGAACCCAAGGGTGCATTTACGTGCCGGTCATCAACACTCGCAGTTTTGGCCGATTCCGGCCTGTATCATTGGCTATTAATCACCGTTTTGGGTCCCTGGAGTGATTTCCACAATTGACGAACCCAAGGGTGCATTTACGTGCCGGTCATCAACACTCGCAGTTTTGGCCGATTCTGGCCTGTTTCATGGGCTATTAATCACCGTTTTGGGTCCCCGGAGTGATTTCCACCATTGAGGAACCCAGGGTGCATTTACGTGCCGGTCATCAACACTCGCAGTTTTGGCAGATTTTGGCCTGTTTCATGGGCTATTAATCACCGTTTTGGGTCCCTGGAGTGATTTCCACAATTGACGAACCCAAGGGTGCATTTACGTGCCGGTCATCAACACTCGCAGTTTTGGCCGATTCCGGCCTGTATCATTGGCTATTAATCACCGTTTTGGGTCCCTGGAGTGATTTCCACAATTGACGAACCCAAGGGTGCATTTACGTGCCGGTCATCAACACTCGCAGTTTTGGCCGATTCTGGCCTGTTTCATGGGCTATTAATCACCGTTTTGGGTCCCCGGAGTGATTTCCACCATTGAGGAACCCAGGGTGCATTTACGTGCCGGTCATCAACACTCGCAGTTTAGGCAGATTTTGGCCTGTTTCATGGGCTATTAATCACCGTTTTGGGTCCCTGGAGTGATTTCCACAATTGACGAACCCAAGGGTGCATTTACGTGCCGGTCATCAACACTCGCAGTTTTGGCCGATTCTGGCCTGTTTCGTGGGCTATTAGTCACCGTTTTGTGTCCCCGGAGTGATTTCCAAAATTGACAAACCCGAGGGTGCATTTACGTGCCTGTCATCAACACTCGCAGTTTTGGCCGATTCTGGCCTGTTTCATGGGCTATTAATCACCGTTTTGGATCCTCGGAGTGATTTCCACAATTTACGAACCCAAGGGTGCATTTACGTGCCGGTCATCAACACTCGCAGTTTTGGCAGATTTTGGCCTGTTTCATGGGCTATTAATCACCATTTTGGGTCCCTGGAGTGATTTCCACAATTGACGAACCCAAGGGTGCATTTACGTGCCGGTCATCAACACTCGCAGTTTTGGCCGATTCTGGCCTGTTTCATGGGCTATTAATCACCGTTTTGGGTCCCTGGAGTGATTCCCACAATTGACGAACCCAAGGGTGCATTTACGTGCCGGTCATCAACACTCGCAGTTTTGGCCGATTCTGGCCTATTTCATGGGCTAGTAATGACCGTTTTGGGTCCCCGGAGTGATTTCCACCATTGACGAACCCTAGGGTGCATTTACGTGCCGGACATCAACACTCGCAGTTTTGGCCGATTCTGGCCTGTTTCGTGGGCTATTAATCACCGTTTTGGGTCCCCGGAGTGATTTCCAAAATTGACGAACCCCAGGGTGCATTTACGTCCCGGTCATCAACACTCGCAGTTTTGGCAGATTTTGGCCTGTTTCATGGGCTATTAATCACCGTTTTGGGTCCCTGGAGTGATTTCCACAATTGACGAACCCAAGGGTGCATTTACGTGCCGGTCATCAACACTCGCAGTTTTGGCCGATTCTGGCCTGTTTCATGGGCTATTAATCACCGTTTTGGGTCCCTGGAGTGATTTCCACAATTGACGAACCCAAGGGTGCATTTACGTGCCGGTCATCAACACTCGCAGTTTTGGAAGATTTTGGCCTGTTTCATGGGCTATTAATCACCGTTTTGGGTCCCCGGAGTGATTTCCACCATTGACGAACCCTAGGGTGCATTTACGTTCCGGTCATCCACACTCGTAGTTTTGGTCGATTCTGGCCTATTTCATGGGCTATTAATCACCGTTTTGGGTCCCTGGAGTGATTTCCACAATTGACGAACCCAAGGGTGCATTTACGTGCCGGTCATCAACACTCGCAGTTTTGGCCGATTCTGGCCTGTTTCATGGGCTATTAATCACCGTTTTGGGTCCCTGGAGTGATTTCCACAATTGACGAACCCAAGGGTGCATTTACGTGCCGGTCATCAACACTCGCAGTTTTGGCCGATTCTGGCCTGTTTCATGGGCTATTAATCACCGTTTTGGGTCCCCGGAGTGATTTCCACCATTGAGGAACCCAGGGTGCATTTACGTGCCGGTCATCAACACTCGCAGTTTTGGCAGATTTTGGCCTGTTTCATGGGCTATTAATCACCGTTTTGGGTCCCTGGAGTGATTTCCACAATTGACGAACCCAAGGGTGCATTTACGTGCCGGTCATCAACACTCGCAGTTTTGGCCGATTCTGGCCTGTTTCATGGGCTATTAATCACCGTTTTGGGTCCCTGGAGTGATTTCCACAATTGACAAACCCAAGGGTGCATTTACGTGCCGGTCATCAACACTCGCAGTTTTGGAAGATTTTGGCCTGTTTCATGGGCTATTAATCACCGTTTTGGGTCCCCGGAGTGATTTCCACCATTGACGAACCCTAGGGTGCATTTACGTTCCGGTCATCCACACTCGTAGTTTTGGTCGATTCTGGCCTATTTCATGGGCTATTAATCACCGTTTTGGGTCCCTGGAGTGATTTCCACAATTGACGAACCCAAGGGTGCATTTACGTGCCGGTCATCAACACTCGCAGTTTTGGCCGATTCTGGCCTGTTTCATGGGCTATTAATCACCGTTTTGGGTCCCTGGAGTGATTTCCACAATTGACGAACCCAAGGGTGCATTTACGTGCCGGTCATCAACACTCGCAGTTTTGGCCGATTCTGGCCTGTTTCACGGGCTATTAATCACCGTTTTGGGTCCCCGGAGTGATTTCCACCATTGACGAACCCAAGGGTGCATTTACGTGCCGGTCATAATCACCGTTTTGGGTCCCCGGAGTGATTTCCACCATTGAGGAACCCAGGGTGCATTTACGTGCCGGTCATCAACACTCGCAGTTTTGGCAGATTTTGGCCTGTTTCATGGGCTATTAATCACCGTTTTGGGTCCCTGGAGTGATTCCCACAATTGACGAACCCAAGGGTGCATTTACGTGCCGGTCATCAACACTCGCAGTTTTGGCAGATTTTGGCCTGTTTCATGGGCTATTAATCACCGTTTTGGGTCCCTGGAGTGATTCCCACAATTGACGAACCCAAGGGTGCATTTACGTGCCGGTCATCAACACTCGCAGTTTTGGCCGATTCTGGCCTATTTCATGGGCTATTAATGACCGTTTTGGGTCCCCGGAGTGATTTCCACCATTGACGAACCCTAGGGTGCATTTACGTGCCGGTCATCAACACTCGCAGTTTTGGCCGATTCTGGCCTGTTTCATGGGCTATTAATCACCGTTTTGGGTCCCCGGAGTGATTTCCACCATTGACGAACCCAAGGGTGCATTTACGTGCCGGTCATAATCACCGTTTTGGGTCCCCGGAGTGATTTCCACCATTGAGGAACCCAGGGTGCATTTACGTGCCGGTCATCAACACTCGCAGTTTTGGCAGATTTTGGCCTGTTTCATGGGCTATTAATCACCGTTTTGGGTCCCTGGAGTGATTCCCACAATTGACGAACCCAAGGGTGCATTTACGTGCCGGTCATCAACACTCGCAGTTTTGGCCGATTCTGGCCTGTTTCATGGGCTATTAATCACCGTTTTGGATCCTCGGAGTGATTTCCACAATTTACGAACCCAAGGGTGCATTTACGTGCCGGTCATCAACACTCGCAGTTTTGGCAGATTTTGGCCTGTTTCATGGGCTATTAATCACCATTTTGGGTCCCTGGAGTGATTTCCACAATTGACGAACCCAAGGGTGCATTTACGTGCCGGTCATCAACACTCGCAGTTTTGGCCGATTCTGGCCTGTTTCATGGGCTATTAATCACCGTTTTGGGTCCCTGGAGTGATTCCCACAATTGACGAACCCAAGGGTGCATTTACGTGCCGGTCATCAACACTCGCAGTTTTGGCCGATTCTGGCCTATTTCATGGGCTATTAATGACCGTTTTGGGTCCCCGGAGTGATTTCCACCATTGACGAACCCTAGGGTGCATTTACGTGCCGGACATCAACACTCGCAGTTTTGGCCGATTCTGGCCTGTTTCGTGGGCTATTAATCACCGTTTTGGGTCCCCGGAGTGATTTCCAAAATTGACGAACCCCAGGGTGCATTTACGTCCCGGTCATCAACACTCGCAGTTTTGGCCGATTCCGGCCTGTATCATTGGCTATTAATCACCGTTTTGGGTCCCTGGAGTGATTTCCACAATTGACGAACCCAAGGGTGCATTTACGTGCCGGTCATCAACACTCGCAGTTTTGGCCGATTCTGGCCTGTTTCATGGGCTATTAATCACCGTTTTGGGTCCCCGGAGTGATTTCCACCATTGAGGAACCCAGGGTGCATTTACGTGCCGGTCATCAACACTCGCAGTTTTGGCAGATTTTGGCCTGTTTCATGGGCTATTAATCACCGTTTTGGGTCCCTGGAGTGATTTCCACAATTGACGAACCCAAGGGTGCATTTACGTGCCGGTCATCAACACTCGCAGTTTTGGCCGATTCTGGCCTGTTTCATGGGCTATTAATCACCGTTTTGGGTCCCTGGAGTGATTTCCACAATTGACAAACCCAAGGGTGCATTTACGTGCCGGTCATCAACACTCGCAGTTTTGGAAGATTTTGGCCTGTTTCATGGGCTATTAATCACCGTTTTGGGTCCCCGGAGTGATTTCCACCATTGACGAACCCTAGGGTGCATTTACGTTCCGGTCATCCACACTCGTAGTTTTGGTCGATTCTGGCCTATTTCATGGGCTATTAATCACCGTTTTGGGTCCCTGGAGTGATTTCCACAATTGACGAACCCAAGGGTGCATTTACGTGCCGGTCATCAACACTCGCAGTTTTGGCCGATTCTGGCCTGTTTCATGGGCTATTAATCACCGTTTTGGGTCCCTGGAGTGATTTCCACAATTGACGAACCCAAGGGTGCATTTACGTGCCGGTCATCAACACTCGCAGTTTTGGCCGATTCTGGCCTGTTTCACGGGCTATTAATCACCGTTTTGGGTCCCCGGAGTGATTTCCACCATTGACGAACCCAAGGGTGCATTTACGTGCCGGTCATAATCACCGTTTTGGGTCCCCGGAGTGATTTCCACCATTGAGGAACCCAGGGTGCATTTACGTGCCGGTCATCAACACTCGCAGTTTTGGCAGATTTTGGCCTGTTTCATGGGCTATTAATCACCGTTTTGGGTCCCTGGAGTGATTCCCACAATTGACGAACCCAAGGGTGCATTTACGTGCCGGTCATCAACACTCGCAGTTTTGGCCGATTCTGGCCTATTTCATGGGCTATTAATGACCGTTTTGGGTCCCCGGAGTGATTTCCACCATTGACGAACCCTAGGGTGCATTTACGTGCCGGTCATCAACACTCGCAGTTTTGGCCGATTCTGGCCTGTTTCGTGGGCTATTAATCACCGTTTTGGGTCCCCGGAGTGATTTCCAAAATTGACGAACCCCAGGGTGCATTTACGTCCCGGTCATCAACACTCGCAGTTTTGGTCGATTCCGGCCTGTATCATTGGCTATTAATCACCGTTTTGGGTCCCTGGAGTGATTTCCACAATTGACGAACCCCAGGGTGCAATTACGTGTCGGTCATCAACACTCGCAGTTTTGGCCGATTCTAGCCTGTTTCATGGGCTATTAATCACCGTTTTGGATCCTCGGAGTGATTTCCACCATTGACGAACCCAAGGGTGCATTTACGTGCCTGTCATCAACACTCGCAGTTTTGGCCGATTCTGGCCTGATTCATGGGCTATTAATCACCGTTTTGGGTCCCTGGAGTGATTCCCACAATTGACGAACCCAAGGGTGCATTTACGTGCCGGTCATCAACACTCGCAGTTTTGGCCGATTCTGGCCTGTTTCATGGGCTATTAATCACCGTTTTGGATCCTCGGAGTGATTTCCACAATTTACGAACCCAAGGGTGCATTTACGTGCCGGTCATCAACACTCGCAGTTTTGGCAGATTTTGGCCTGTTTCATGGGCTATTAATCACCATTTTGGGTCCCTGGAGTGATTTCCACAATTGACGAACCCAAGGGTGCATTTACGTGCCGGTCATCAACACTCGCAGTTTTGGCCGATTCTGGCCTGTTTCATGGGCTATTAATCACCGTTTTGGGTCCCTGGAGTGATTCCCACAATTGACGAACCCAAGGGTGCATTTACGTGCCGGTCATCAACACTCGCAGTTTTGGCCGATTCTGGCCTATTTCATGGGCTATTAATGACCGTTTTGGGTCCCCGGAGTGATTTCCACCATTGACGAACCCTAGGGTGCATTTACGTGCCGGACATCAACACTCGCAGTTTTGGCCGATTCTGGCCTGTTTCGTGGGCTATTAATCACCGTTTTGGGTCCCCGGAGTGATTTCCAAAATTGACGAACCCCAGGGTGCATTTACGTCCCGGTCATCAACACTCGCAGTTTTGGCCGATTCCGGCCTGTATCATTGGCTATTAATCACCGTTTTGGGTCCCTGGAGTGATTTCCACAATTGACGAACCCAAGGGTGCATTTACGTGCCGGTCATCAACACTCGCAGTTTTGGCCGATTCTGGCCTGTTTCATGGGCTATTAATCACCGTTTTGGGTCCCCGGAGTGATTTCCACCATTGAGGAACCCAGGGTGCATTTACGTGCCGGTCATCAACACTCGCAATTTTTGCAGATTTTGGCCTGTTTCATGGGCTATTAATCACCGTTTTGGGTCCCTGGAGTGATTTCCACAATTGACGAACCCCAGGGTGCAATTACGTGTCGGTCATCAACACTCGCAGTTTTGGCCGATTCTAGCCTGTTTCATGGGCTATTAATCACCGTTTTGGATCCTCGGAGTGATTTCCACCATTGACGAACCCAAGGGTGCATTTACGTGCCTGTCATCAACACTCGCAGTTTTGGCCGATTCTGGCCTGTTTCATGGGCTATTAATCACCGTTTTGGGTCCCTGGAGTGATTTCCACAATTGACGAACCCAAGGGTGCATTTACGTTACGGTCATCCACACTCGCAGTTTTGGTCGATTCCGGCCTGTATCATTGCCTATTAATCACCGTTTTGGGTCCCTGGAGTGATTTCCACAATTGACGAACCCAAGGGTGCATTTACGTGCCGGTCATCAACACTCGCAGTTTTGGCCGATTCCGGCCTGTATCATTGGCTATTAATCACCGTTTTGGGTCCCTGGAGTGATTTCCACAATTGACGAACCCAAGGGTGCATTTACGTGCCGGTCATCAACACTCGCAGTTTTGGCAGATTCTGGCCTGTTTCATGGGCTATTAATCACCGTTTTGGGTCCCCGGAGTGATTTCCACCATTGAGGAACCCAGGGTGCATTTACGTGCCGGTCATCAACACTCGCAGTTTTGGCCGATTCTGGCCTGTTTCATGGGCTATTAATCACCGTTTTGGGTCCCCGGAGTGATTTCCACCATTGAGGAACCCAGGGTGCATTTACGTGCCGGTCATCAACACTCGCAGTTTTGGCAGATTTTGGCCTGTTTCATGGGCTATTAATCACCGTTTTGGGTCCCTGGAGTGATTTCCACAATTGACGAACCCCAGGGTGCAATTACGTGTCGGTCATCAACACTCGCAGTTTTGGCCGATTCTAGCCTGTTTCATGGGCTATTAATCACCGTTTTGGATCCTCGGAGTGATTTCCACCATTGACGAACCCAAGGGTGCATTTACGTGCCTGTCATCAACACTCGCAGTTTTGGCCGATTCTGGCCTGTTTCATGGGCTATTAATCACCGTTTTGGGTCCCTGGAGTGATTTCCACAATTGACGAACCCAAGGGTGCATTTACGTTACGGTCATCCACACTCGCAGTTTTGGTCGATTCCGGCCTGTATCATTGCCTATTAATCACCGTTTTGGGTCCCTGGAGTGATTTCCACAATTGACGAACCCAAGGGTGCATTTACGTGCCGGTCATCAACACTCGCAGTTTTGGCCGATTCCGGCCTGTATCATTGGCTATTAATCACCGTTTTGGGTCCCTGGAGTGATTTCCACAATTGACGAACCCAAGGGTGCATTTACGTGCCGGTCATCAACACTCGCAGTTTTGGCAGATTCTGGCCTGTTTCATGGGCTATTAATCACCGTTTTGGGTCCCCGGAGTGATTTCCACCATTGAGGAACCCAGGGTGCATTTACGTGCCGGTCATCAACACTCGCAGTTTTGGCCGATTCTGGCCTGTTTCATGGGCTATTAATCACCGTTTTGGGTCCCCGGAGTGATTTCCACCATTGAGGAACCCAGGGTGCATTTACGTGCCGGTCATCAACACTCGCAGTTTTGGCAGATTTTGGCCTGTTTCATGGGCTATTAATCACCGTTTTGGGTCCCTGGAGTGATTTCCACAATTGACGAACCCAAGGGTGCATTTACGTGCCGGTCATCAACACTCGCAGTTTTGGAAGATTTTGGCCTGTTTCATGGGCTATTAATCACCGTTTTGGGTCCCTGGAGTGATTTCCACAATTGACGAACCCAAGGGTGCATTTACGTGCCGGTCATCAACACTCGCAGTTTTGGAAGATTTTGGCCTGTTTCATGGGCTATTAATCACCGTTTTGGGTCCCTGGAGTGATTTCCACAATTGACGAACCCAAGGGTGCATTTACGTTCCGGTCATCAACACTCGCAGTTTTGGCAGATTTTGGCCTGTTTCATGGGCTATTAATCACCATTTTGGGTCCCTGGAGTGATTTCCACAATTGACGAACCCAAGGGTGCATTTACGTGCCGGTCATCAACACTCGCAGTTTTGGCCGATTCTGGCCTGTTTCATGGGCTATTAATCACCGTTTTGGGTCCCTGGAGTGATTTCCACAATTGACGAACCCAAGGGTGCATTTACGTGCCGGTCATCAACACTCGCAGTTTTGGCCAATTCCGGCCTGTATCATTGGCTATTAATCACCGTTTTGGGTCCCTGGAGTGATTTCCACAATTGACGAACCCAAGGGTGCATTTACGTGCCGGTCATCAACACTCGCAGTTTTGGCCGATTCTGGCCTGTTTCATGGGCTATTAATCACCGTTTTGGGTCCCTGGAGTGATTTCCACAATTGACGAACCCAAGGGTGCATTTACGTGCCGGTCATCAACACTCGCAGTTTTGGCCGATTCCGGCCTGTATCATTGGCTATTAATCACCGTTTTGGGTCCCTGGAGTGATTTCCACAATTGACGAACCCAAGGGTGCATTTACGTGCCGGTCATCAACACTCGCAGTTTTGGCCGATTCTGGCCTGTTTCATGGGCTATTAATCACCGTTTTGGGTCCCCGGAGTGATTTCCACCATTGAGGAACCCAGGGTGCATTTACGTGCCGGTCATCAACACTCGCAGTTTTGGCAGATTTTGGCCTGTTTCATGGGCTATTAATCACCGTTTTGGGTCCCTGGAGTGATTCCCACAATTGACGAACCCAAGGGTGCATTTACGTGCCGGTCATCAACACTCGCAGTTTTGGCCGATTCTGGCCTATTTCATGGGCTATTAATGACCGTTTTGGGTCCCCGGAGTGATTTCCACCATTGACGAACCCTAGGGTGCATTTACGTGCCGGTCATCAACACTCGCAGTTTTGGCCGATTCTGGCCTGTTTCGTGGGCTATTAATCACCGTTTTGGGTCCCCGGAGTGATTTCCAAAATTGACGAACCCCAGGGTGCATTTACGTCCCGGTCATCAACACTCGCAGTTTTGGTCGATTCCGGCCTGTATCATTGGCTATTAATCACCGTTTTGGGTCCCTGGAGTGATTTCCACAATTGACGAACCCCAGGGTGCAATTACGTGTCGGTCATCAACACTCGCAGTTTTGGCCGATTCTAGCCTGTTTCATGGGCTATTAATCACCGTTTTGGATCCTCGGAGTGATTTCCACCATTGACGAACCCAAGGGTGCATTTACGTGCCTGTCATCAACACTCGCAGTTTTGGCCGATTCTGGCCTGTTTCATGGGCTATTAATCACCGTTTTGGGTCCCTGGAGTGATTCCCACAATTGACGAACCCAAGGGTGCATTTACGTGCCGGTCATCAACACTCGCAGTTTTGGCCGATTCTGGCCTGTTTCATGGGCTATTAATCACCGTTTTGGATCCTCGGAGTGATTTCCACAATTTACGAACCCAAGGGTGCATTTACGTGCCGGTCATCAACACTCGCAGTTTTGGCAGATTTTGGCCTGTTTCATGGGCTATTAATCACCATTTTGGGTCCCTGGAGTGATTTCCACAATTGACGAACCCAAGGGTGCATTTACGTGCCGGTCATCAACACTCGCAGTTTTGGCCGATTCTGGCCTGTTTCATGGGCTATTAATCACCGTTTTGGGTCCCTGGAGTGATTCCCACAATTGACGAACCCAAGGGTGCATTTACGTGCCGGTCATCAACACTCGCAGTTTTGGCCGATTCTGGCCTATTTCATGGGCTATTAATGACCGTTTTGGGTCCCCGGAGTGATTTCCACCATTGACGAACCCTAGGGTGCATTTACGTGCCGGACATCAACACTCGCAGTTTTGGCCGATTCTGGCCTGTTTCGTGGGCTATTAATCACCGTTTTGGGTCCCCGGAGTGATTTCCAAAATTGACGAACCCCAGGGTGCATTTACGTCCCGGTCATCAACACTCGCAGTTTTGGCCGATTCCGGCCTGTATCATTGGCTATTAATCACCGTTTTGGGTCCCTGGAGTGATTTCCACAATTGACGAACCCAAGGGTGCATTTACGTGCCGGTCATCAACACTCGCAGTTTTGGCCGATTCTGGCCTGTTTCATGGGCTATTAATCACCGTTTTGGGTCCCCGGAGTGATTTCCACCATTGAGGAACCCAGGGTGCATTTACGTGCCGGTCATCAACACTCGCAGTTTTGGCAGATTTTGGCCTGTTTCATGGGCTATTAATCACCGTTTTGGGTCCCTGGAGTGATTTCCACAATTGACGAACCCAAGGGTGCATTTACGTGCCGGTCATCAACACTCGCAGTTTTGGCCGATTCTGGCCTGTTTCATGGGCTATTAATCACCGTTTTGGGTCCCTGGAGTGATTTCCACAATTGACAAACCCAAGGGTGCATTTACGTGCCGGTCATCAACACTCGCAGTTTTGGAAGATTTTGGCCTGTTTCATGGGCTATTAATCACCGTTTTGGGTCCCCGGAGTGATTTCCACCATTGACGAACCCTAGGGTGCATTTACGTTCCGGTCATCCACACTCGTAGTTTTGGTCGATTCTGGCCTATTTCATGGGCTATTAATCACCGTTTTGGGTCCCTGGAGTGATTTCCACAATTGACGAACCCAAGGGTGCATTTACGTGCCGGTCATCAACACTCGCAGTTTTGGCCGATTCTGGCCTGTTTCATGGGCTATTAATCACCGTTTTGGGTCCCTGGAGTGATTTCCACAATTGACGAACCCAAGGGTGCATTTACGTGCCGGTCATCAACACTCGCAGTTTTGGCCGATTCTGGCCTGTTTCACGGGCTATTAATCACCGTTTTGGGTCCCCGGAGTGATTTCCACCATTGACGAACCCAAGGGTGCATTTACGTGCCGGTCATAATCACCGTTTTGGGTCCCCGGAGTGATTTCCACCATTGAGGAACCCAGGGTGCATTTACGTGCCGGTCATCAACACTCGCAGTTTTGGCCGATTCTGGCCTGTTTCATGGGCTATTAATCACCGTTTTGGGTCCCCGGAGTGATTTCCACCATTGAGGAACCCAGGGTGCATTTACGTGCCGGTCATCAACACTCGCAGTTTTGGCAGATTTTGGCCTGTTTCATGGGCTATTAATCACCGTTTTGGGTCCCTGGAGTGATTTCCACAATTGACGAACCCAAGGGTGCATTTACGTGCCGGTCATCAACACTCGCAGTTTTGGAAGATTTTGGCCTGTTTCATGGGCTATTAATCACCGTTTTGGGTCCCTGGAGTGATTTCCACAATTGACGAACCCAAGGGTGCATTTACGTGCCGGTCATCAACACTCGCAGTTTTGGAAGATTTTGGCCTGTTTCATGGGCTATTAATCACCGTTTTGGGTCCCTGGAGTGATTTCCACAATTGACGAACCCAAGGGTGCATTTACGTTCCGGTCATCAACACTCGCAGTTTTGGCAGATTTTGGCCTGTTTCATGGGCTATTAATCACCATTTTGGGTCCCTGGAGTGATTTCCACAATTGACGAACCCAAGGGTGCATTTACGTGCCGGTCATCAACACTCGCAGTTTTGGCCGATTCTGGCCTGTTTCATGGGCTATTAATCACCGTTTTGGGTCCCTGGAGTGATTTCCACAATTGACGAACCCAAGGGTGCATTTACGTGCCGGTCATCAACACTCGCAGTTTTGGCCAATTCCGGCCTGTATCATTGGCTATTAATCACCGTTTTGGGTCCCTGGAGTGATTTCCACAATTGACGAACCCAAGGGTGCATTTACGTGCCGGTCATCAACACTCGCAGTTTTGGCCGATTCTGGCCTGTTTCATGGGCTATTAATCACCGTTTTGGGTCCCTGGAGTGATTTCCACAATTGACGAACCCAAGGGTGCATTTACGTGCCGGTCATCAACACTCGCAGTTTTGGCCGATTCCGGCCTGTATCATTGGCTATTAATCACCGTTTTGGGTCCCTGGAGTGATTTCCACAATTGACGAACCCAAGGGTGCATTTACGTGCCGGTCATCAACACTCGCAGTTTTGGCCGATTCTGGCCTGTTTCATGGGCTATTAATCACCGTTTTGGGTCCCCGGAGTGATTTCCACCATTGAGGAACCCAGGGTGCATTTACGTGCCGGTCATCAACACTCGCAGTTTTGGCAGATTTTGGCCTGTTTCATGGGCTATTAATCACCGTTTTGGGTCCCTGGAGTGATTCCCACAATTGACGAACCCAAGGGTGCATTTACGTGCCGGTCATCAACACTCGCAGTTTTGGCCGATTCTGGCCTATTTCATGGGCTATTAATGACCGTTTTGCGTCCCCGGAGTGATTTCCACCATTGACGAACCCTAGGGTGCATTTACGTGCCGGTCATCAACACTCGCAGTTTTGGCCGATTCTGGCCTGTTTCGTGGGCTATTAATCACCGTTTTGGGTCCCCGGAGTGATTTCCAAAATTGACGAACCCCAGGGTGCATTTACGTCCCGGTCATCAACACTCGCAGTTTTGGTCGATTCCGGCCTGTATCATTGGCTATTAATCACCGTTTTGGGTCCCTGGAGTGATTTCCACAATTGACGAACCCCAGGGTGCAATTACGTGTCGGTCATCAACACTCGCAGTTTTGGCCGATTCTAGCCTGTTTCATGGGCTATTAATCACCGTTTTGGATCCTCGGAGTGATTTCCACCATTGACGAACCCAAGGGTGCATTTACGTGCCTGTCATCAACACTCGCAGTTTTGGCCGATTCTGGCCTGTTTCATGGGCTATTAATCACCGTTTTGGGTCCCTGGAGTGATTCCCACAATTGACGAACCCAAGGGTGCATTTACGTGCCGGTCATCAACACTCGCAGTTTTGGCCGATTCTGGCCTGTTTCATGGGCTATTAATCACCGTTTTGGATCCTCGGAGTGATTTCCACAATTTACGAACCCAAGGGTGCATTTACGTGCCGGTCATCAACACTCGCAGTTTTGGCAGATTTTGGCCTGTTTCATGGGCTATTAATCACCATTTTGGGTCCCTGGAGTGATTTCCACAATTGACGAACCCAAGGGTGCATTTACGTGCCGGTCATCAACACTCGCAGTTTTGGCCGATTCTGGCCTGTTTCATGGGCTATTAATCACCGTTTTGGGTCCCTGGAGTGATTCCCACAATTGACGAACCCAAGGGTGCATTTACGTGCCGGTCATCAACACTCGCAGTTTTGGCCGATTCTGGCCTATTTCATGGGCTATTAATGACCGTTTTGGGTCCCCGGAGTGATTTCCACCATTGACGAACCCTAGGGTGCATTTACGTGCCGGACATCAACACTCGCAGTTTTGGCCGATTCTGGCCTGTTTCGTGGGCTATTAATCACCGTTTTGGGTCCCCGGAGTGATTTCCAAAATTGACGAACCCCAGGGTGCATTTACGTCCCGGTCATCAACACTCGCAGTTTTGGCCGATTCCGGCCTGTATCATTGGCTATTAATCACCGTTTTGGGTCCCTGGAGTGATTTCCACAATTGACGAACCCAAGGGTGCATTTACGTGCCGGTCATCAACACTCGCAGTTTTGGCCGATTCTGGCCTGTTTCATGGGCTATTAATCACCGTTTTGGGTCCCCGGAGTGATTTCCACCATTGAGGAACCCAGGGTGCATTTACGTGCCGGTCATCAACACTCGCAGTTTTGGCAGATTTTGGCCTGTTTCATGGGCTATTAATCACCGTTTTGGGTCCCTGGAGTGATTTCCACAATTGACGAACCCAAGGGTGCATTTACGTGCCGGTCATCAACACTCGCAGTTTTGGCCGATTCTGGCCTGTTTCATGGGCTATTAATCACCGTTTTGGGTCCCTGGAGTGATTTCCACAATTGACAAACCCAAGGGTGCATTTACGTGCCGGTCATCAACACTCGCAGTTTTGGAAGATTTTGGCCTGTTTCATGGGCTATTAATCACCGTTTTGGGTCCCCGGAGTGATTTCCACCATTGACGAACCCTAGGGTGCATTTACGTTCCGGTCATCCACACTCGTAGTTTTGGTCGATTCTGGCCTATTTCATGGGCTATTAATCACCGTTTTGGGTCCCTGGAGTGATTTCCACAATTGACGAACCCAAGGGTGCATTTACGTGCCGGTCATCAACACTCGCAGTTTTGGCCGATTCTGGCCTGTTTCATGGGCTATTAATCACCGTTTTGGGTCCCTGGAGTGATTTCCACAATTGACGAACCCAAGGGTGCATTTACGTGCCGGTCATCAACACTCGCAGTTTTGGCCGATTCTGGCCTGTTTCACGGGCTATTAATCACCGTTTTGGGTCCCCGGAGTGATTTCCACCATTGACGAACCCAAGGGTGCATTTACGTGCCGGTCATAATCACCGTTTTGGGTCCCCGGAGTGATTTCCACCATTGAGGAACCCAGGGTGCATTTACGTGCCGGTCATCAACACTCGCAGTTTTGGCAGATTTTGGCCTGTTTCATGGGCTATTAATCACCGTTTTGGGTCCCTGGAGTGATTCCCACAATTGACGAACCCAAGGGTGCATTTACGTGCCGGTCATCAACACTCGCAGTTTTGGCCGATTCTGGCCTATTTCATGGGCTATTAATGACCGTTTTGGGTCCCCGGAGTGATTTCCACCATTGACGAACCCTAGGGTGCATTTACGTGCCGGTCATCAACACTCGCAGTTTTGGCCGATTCCGGCCTGTATCATTGGCTATTAATCACCGTTTTGGGTCCCTGGAGTGATTTCCACAATTGACGAACCCAAGGGTGCATTTACGTGCCGGTCATCAACACTCGCAGTTTTGGCCGATTCTGGCCTGTTTCATGGGCTATTAATCACCGTTTTGGGTCCCCGGAGTGATTTCCACCATTGAGGAACCCAGGGTGCATTTACGTGCCGGTCATCAACACTCGCAGTTTTGGCAGATTCAAGCCTGTTTCATGGGCTATTAATCACCGTTTTGGGTCCCCGGAGTGATTTCCACCATTGAGGAACCCAGGGTGCATTTACGTGCCGGTCATCAACACTCGCAGTTTTGGAAGATTTTGGCCTGTTTCATGGGCTATTAATCACCGTTTTGGGTCCCTGGAGTGATTTCCACAATTGACGAACCCAAGGGTGCATTTACGTTCCGGTCATCAACACTCGCAGTTTTGGCAGATTTTGGCCTGTTTCATGGGCTATTAATCACCATTTTGGGTCCCTGGAGTGATTTCCACAATTGACGAACCCAAGGGTGCATTTACGTGCCGGTCATCAACACTCGCAGTTTTGGAAGATTTTGGCCTGTTTCATGGGCTATTAATCACCGTTTTGGGTCCCTGGAGTGATTTCCACAATTGACGAACCCAAGGGTGCATTTACGTTCCGGTCATCAACACTCGCAGTTTTGGCAGATTTTGGCCTGTTTCATGGGCTATTAATCACCATTTTGGGTCCCTGGAGTGATTTCCACAATTGACGAACCCAAGGGTGCATTTACGTGCCGGTCATCAACACTCGCAGTTTTGGCCGATTCTGGCCTGTTTCATGGGCTATTAATCACCGTTTTGGGTCCCTGGAGTGATTTCCACAATTGACGAACCCAAGGGTGCATTTACGTGCCGGTCATCAACACTCGCAGTTTTGGCCAATTCCGGCCTGTATCATTGGCTATTAATCACCGTTTTGGGTCCCTGGAGTGATTTCCACAATTGACGAACCCAAGGGTGCATTTACGTGCCGGTCATCAACACTCGCAGTTTTGGCCGATTCTGGCCTGTTTCATGGGCTATTAATCACCGTTTTGGGTCCCTGGAGTGATTTCCACAATTGACGAACCCAAGGGTGCATTTACGTGCCGGTCATCAACACTCGCAGTTTTGGCCGATTCCGGCCTGTATCATTGGCTATTAATCACCGTTTTGGGTCCCTGGAGTGATTTCCACAATTGACGAACCCAAGGGTGCATTTACGTGCCGGTCATCAACACTCGCAGTTTTGGCCGATTCTGGCCTGTTTCATGGGCTATTAATCACCGTTTTGGGTCCCCGGAGTGATTTCCACCATTGAGGAACCCAGGGTGCATTTACGTGCCGGTCATCAACACTCGCAGTTTTGGCAGATTTTGGCCTGTTTCATGGGCTATTAATCACCGTTTTGGGTCCCTGGAGTGATTCCCACAATTGACGAACCCAAGGGTGCATTTACGTGCCGGTCATCAACACTCGCAGTTTTGGCCGATTCTGGCCTATTTCATGGGCTATTAATGACCGTTTTGCGTCCCCGGAGTGATTTCCACCATTGACGAACCCTAGGGTGCATTTACGTGCCGGTCATCAACACTCGCAGTTTTGGCCGATTCTGGCCTGTTTCGTGGGCTATTAATCACCGTTTTGGGTCCCCGGAGTGATTTCCAAAATTGACGAACCCCAGGGTGCATTTACGTCCCGGTCATCAACACTCGCAGTTTTGGTCGATTCCGGCCTGTATCATTGGCTATTAATCACCGTTTTGGGTCCCTGGAGTGATTTCCACAATTGACGAACCCCAGGGTGCAATTACGTGTCGGTCATCAACACTCGCAGTTTTGGCCGATTCTAGCCTGTTTCATGGGCTATTAATCACCGTTTTGGATCCTCGGAGTGATTTCCACCATTGACGAACCCAAGGGTGCATTTACGTGCCTGTCATCAACACTCGCAGTTTTGGCCGATTCTGGCCTGTTTCATGGGCTATTAATCACCGTTTTGGGTCCCTGGAGTGATTCCCACAATTGACGAACCCAAGGGTGCATTTACGTGCCGGTCATCAACACTCGCAGTTTTGGCCGATTCTGGCCTGTTTCATGGGCTATTAATCACCGTTTTGGATCCTCGGAGTGATTTCCACAATTTACGAACCCAAGGGTGCATTTACGTGCCGGTCATCAACACTCGCAGTTTTGGCAGATTTTGGCCTGTTTCATGGGCTATTAATCACCATTTTGGGTCCCTGGAGTGATTTCCACAATTGACGAACCCAAGGGTGCATTTACGTGCCGGTCATCAACACTCGCAGTTTTGGCCGATTCTGGCCTGTTTCATGGGCTATTAATCACCGTTTTGGGTCCCTGGAGTGATTCCCACAATTGACGAACCCAAGGGTGCATTTACGTGCCGGTCATCAACACTCGCAGTTTTGGCCGATTCTGGCCTATTTCATGGGCTATTAATGACCGTTTTGGGTCCCCGGAGTGATTTCCACCATTGACGAACCCTAGGGTGCATTTACGTGCCGGACATCAACACTCGCAGTTTTGGCCGATTCTGGCCTGTTTCGTGGGCTATTAATCACCGTTTTGGGTCCCCGGAGTGATTTCCAAAATTGACGAACCCCAGGGTGCATTTACGTCCCGGTCATCAACACTCGCAGTTTTGGCCGATTCCGGCCTGTATCATTGGCTATTAATCACCGTTTTGGGTCCCTGGAGTGATTTCCACAATTGACGAACCCAAGGGTGCATTTACGTGCCGGTCATCAACACTCGCAGTTTTGGCCGATTCTGGCCTGTTTCATGGGCTATTAATCACCGTTTTGGGTCCCCGGAGTGATTTCCACCATTGAGGAACCCAGGGTGCATTTACGTGCCGGTCATCAACACTCGCAGTTTTGGCAGATTTTGGCCTGTTTCATGGGCTATTAATCACCGTTTTGGGTCCCTGGAGTGATTTCCACAATTGACGAACCCAAGGGTGCATTTACGTGCCGGTCATCAACACTCGCAGTTTTGGCCGATTCTGGCCTGTTTCATGGGCTATTAATCACCGTTTTGGGTCCCTGGAGTGATTTCCACAATTGACAAACCCAAGGGTGCATTTACGTGCCGGTCATCAACACTCGCAGTTTTGGAAGATTTTGGCCTGTTTCATGGGCTATTAATCACCGTTTTGGGTCCCCGGAGTGATTTCCACCATTGACGAACCCTAGGGTGCATTTACGTTCCGGTCATCCACACTCGTAGTTTTGGTCGATTCTGGCCTATTTCATGGGCTATTAATCACCGTTTTGGGTCCCTGGAGTGATTTCCACAATTGACGAACCCAAGGGTGCATTTACGTGCCGGTCATCAACACTCGCAGTTTTGGCCGATTCTGGCCTGTTTCATGGGCTATTAATCACCGTTTTGGGTCCCTGGAGTGATTTCCACAATTGACGAACCCAAGGGTGCATTTACGTGCCGGTCATCAACACTCGCAGTTTTGGCCGATTCTGGCCTGTTTCACGGGCTATTAATCACCGTTTTGGGTCCCCGGAGTGATTTCCACCATTGACGAACCCAAGGGTGCATTTACGTGCCGGTCATAATCACCGTTTTGGGTCCCCGGAGTGATTTCCACCATTGAGGAACCCAGGGTGCATTTACGTGCCGGTCATCAACACTCGCAGTTTTGGCAGATTTTGGCCTGTTTCATGGGCTATTAATCACCGTTTTGGGTCCCTGGAGTGATTCCCACAATTGACGAACCCAAGGGTGCATTTACGTGCCGGTCATCAACACTCGCAGTTTTGGCCGATTCTGGCCTATTTCATGGGCTATTAATGACCGTTTTGGGTCCCCGGAGTGATTTCCACCATTGACGAACCCTAGGGTGCATTTACGTGCCGGTCATCAACACTCGCAGTTTTGGCCGATTCCGGCCTGTATCATTGGCTATTAATCACCGTTTTGGGTCCCTGGAGTGATTTCCACAATTGACGAACCCAAGGGTGCATTTACGTGCCGGTCATCAACACTCGCAGTTTTGGCCGATTCTGGCCTGTTTCATGGGCTATTAATCACCGTTTTGGGTCCCCGGAGTGATTTCCACCATTGAGGAACCCAGGGTGCATTTACGTGCCGGTCATCAACACTCGCAGTTTTGGCAGATTCAAGCCTGTTTCATGGGCTATTAATCACCGTTTTGGGTCCCCGGAGTGATTTCCACCATTGAGGAACCCAGGGTGCATTTACGTGCCGGTCATCAACACTCGCAGTTTTGGAAGATTTTGGCCTGTTTCATGGGCTATTAATCACCGTTTTGGGTCCCTGGAGTGATTTCCACAATTGACGAACCCAAGGGTGCATTTACGTTCCGGTCATCAACACTCGCAGTTTTGGCAGATTTTGGCCTGTTTCATGGGCTATTAATCACCATTTTGGGTCCCTGGAGTGATTTCCACAATTGACGAACCCAAGGGTGCATTTACGTGCCGGTCATCAACACTCGCAGTTTTGGCCGATTCTGGCCTGTTTCATGGGCTATTAATCACCGTTTTGGGTCCCTGGAGTGATTTCCACAATTGACGAACCCAAGGGTGCATTTACGTGCCGGTCATCAACACTCGCAGTTTTGGCCAATTCCGGCCTGTATCATTGGCTATTAATCACCGTTTTGGGTCCCTGGAGTGATTTCCACAATTGACGAACCCAAGGGTGCATTTACGTGCCGGTCATCAACACTCGCAGTTTTGGCCGATTCTGGCCTGTTTCATGGGCTATTAATCACCGTTTTGGGTCCCTGGAGTGATTTCCACAATTGACGAACCCAAGGGTGCATTTACGTGCCGGTCATCAACACTCGCAGTTTTGGCCGATTCCGGCCTGTATCATTGGCTATTAATCACCGTTTTGGGTCCCTGGAGTGATTTCCACAATTGACGAACCCAAGGGTGCATTTACGTGCCGGTCATCAACACTCGCAGTTTTGGCCGATTCTGGCCTGTTTCATGGGCTATTAATCACCGTTTTGGGTCCCCGGAGTGATTTCCACCATTGAGGAACCCAGGGTGCATTTACGTGCCGGTCATCAACACTCGCAGTTTTGGCAGATTTTGGCCTGTTTCATGGGCTATTAATCACCGTTTTGGGTCCCTGGAGTGATTCCCACAATTGACGAACCCAAGGGTGCATTTACGTGCCGGTCATCAACACTCGCAGTTTTGGCCGATTCTGGCCTATTTCATGGGCTATTAATGACCGTTTTGGGTCCCCGGAGTGATTTCCACCATTGACGAACCCTAGGGTGCATTTACGTGCCGGTCATCAACACTCGCAGTTTTGGCCGATTCTGGCCTGTTTCGTGGGCTATTAATCACCGTTTTGGGTCCCCGGAGTGATTTCCAAAATTGACGAACCCCAGGGTGCATTTACGTCCCGGTCATCAACACTCGCAGTTTTGGTCGATTCCGGCCTGTATCATTGGCTATTAATCACCGTTTTGGGTCCCTGGAGTGATTTCCACAATTGACGAACCCCAGGGTGCAATTACGTGTCGGTCATCAACACTCGCAGTTTTGGCCGATTCTAGCCTGTTTCATGGGCTATTAATCACCGTTTTGGATCCTCGGAGTGATTTCCACCATTGACGAACCCAAGGGTGCATTTACGTGCCTGTCATCAACACTCGCAGTTTTGGCCGATTCTGGCCTGTTTCATGGGCTATTAATCACCGTTTTGGGTCCCTGGAGTGATTCCCACAATTGACGAACCCAAGGGTGCATTTACGTGCCGGTCATCAACACTCGCAGTTTTGGCCGATTCTGGCCTGTTTCATGGGCTATTAATCACCGTTTTGGATCCTCGGAGTGATTTCCACAATTTACGAACCCAAGGGTGCATTTACGTGCCGGTCATCAACACTCGCAGTTTTGGAAGATTTTGGCCTGTTTCATGGGCTATTAATCACCGTTTTGGGTCCCTGGAGTGATTCCCACAATTGACGAACCCAAGGGTGCATTTACGTGCCGGTCATCAACACTCGCAGTTTTGGCCGATTCTGGCCTGTTTCATGGGCTATTAATCACCGTTTTGGATCCTCGGAGTGATTTCCACAATTTACGAACCCAAGGGTGCATTTACGTGCCGGTCATCAACACTCGCAGTTTTGGCAGATTTTGGCCTGTTTCATGGGCTATTAATCACCATTTTGGGTCCCTGGAGTGATTTCCACAATTGACGAACCCAAGGGTGCATTTACGTGCCGGTCATCAACACTCGCAGTTTTGGCCGATTCTGGCCTGTTTCATGGGCTATTAATCACCGTTTTGGGTCCCTGGAGTGATTCCCACAATTGACGAACCCAAGGGTGCATTTACGTGCCGGTCATCAACACTCGCAGTTTTGGCCGATTCTGGCCTATTTCATGGGCTATTAATGACCGTTTTGGGTCCCCGGAGTGATTTCCACCATTGACGAACCCTAGGGTGCATTTACGTGCCGGACATCAACACTCGCAGTTTTGGCCGATTCTGGCCTGTTTCGTGGGCTATTAATCACCGTTTTGGGTCCCCGGAGTGATTTCCAAAATTGACGAACCCCAGGGTGCATTTACGTCCCGGTCATCAACACTCGCAGTTTTGGCCGATTCCGGCCTGTATCATTGGCTATTAATCACCGTTTTGGGTCCCTGGAGTGATTTCCACAATTGACGAACCCAAGGGTGCATTTACGTGCCGGTCATCAACACTCGCAGTTTTGGCCGATTCTGGCCTGTTTCATGGGCTATTAATCACCGTTTTGGGTCCCCGGAGTGATTTCCACCATTGAGGAACCCAGGGTGCATTTACGTGCCGGTCATCAACACTCGCAGTTTTGGCAGATTTTGGCCTGTTTCATGGGCTATTAATCACCGTTTTGGGTCCCTGGAGTGATTTCCACAATTGACGAACCCAAGGGTGCATTTACGTGCCGGTCATCAACACTCGCAGTTTTGGCCGATTCTGGCCTGTTTCATGGGCTATTAATCACCGTTTTGGGTCCCTGGAGTGATTTCCACAATTGACAAACCCAAGGGTGCATTTACGTGCCGGTCATCAACACTCGCAGTTTTGGAAGATTTTGGCCTGTTTCATGGGCTATTAATCACCGTTTTGGGTCCCCGGAGTGATTTCCACCATTGACGAACCCTAGGGTGCATTTACGTTCCGGTCATCCACACTCGTAGTTTTGGTCGATTCTGGCCTATTTCATGGGCTATTAATCACCGTTTTGGGTCCCTGGAGTGATTTCCACAATTGACGAACCCAAGGGTGCATTTACGTGCCGGTCATCAACACTCGCAGTTTTGGCCGATTCTGGCCTGTTTCATGGGCTATTAATCACCGTTTTGGGTCCCTGGAGTGATTTCCACAATTGACGAACCCAAGGGTGCATTTACGTGCCGGTCATCAACACTCGCAGTTTTGGCCGATTCTGGCCTGTTTCACGGGCTATTAATCACCGTTTTGGGTCCCCGGAGTGATTTCCACCATTGACGAACCCAAGGGTGCATTTACGTGCCGGTCATAATCACCGTTTTGGGTCCCCGGAGTGATTTCCACCATTGAGGAACCCAGGGTGCATTTACGTGCCGGTCATCAACACTCGCAGTTTTGGCAGATTTTGGCCTGTTTCATGGGCTATTAATCACCGTTTTGGGTCCCTGGAGTGATTCCCACAATTGACGAACCCAAGGGTGCATTTACGTGCCGGTCATCAACACTCGCAGTTTTGGCCGATTCTGGCCTATTTCATGGGCTATTAATGACCGTTTTGGGTCCCCGGAGTGATTTCCACCATTGACGAACCCTAGGGTGCATTTACGTGCCGGTCATCAACACTCGCAGTTTTGGCCGATTCCGGCCTGTATCATTGGCTATTAATCACCGTTTTGGGTCCCTGGAGTGATTTCCACAATTGACGAACCCAAGGGTGCATTTACGTGCCGGTCATCAACACTCGCAGTTTTGGCCGATTCTGGCCTGTTTCATGGGCTATTAATCACCGTTTTGGGTCCCCGGAGTGATTTCCACCATTGAGGAACCCAGGGTGCATTTACGTGCCGGTCATCAACACTCGCAGTTTTGGCAGATTCAAGCCTGTTTCATGGGCTATTAATCACCGTTTTGGGTCCCCGGAGTGATTTCCACCATTGAGGAACCCAGGGTGCATTTACGTGCCGGTCATCAACACTCGCAGTTTTGGAAGATTTTGGCCTGTTTCATGGGCTATTAATCACCGTTTTGGGTCCCTGGAGTGATTTCCACAATTGACGAACCCAAGGGTGCATTTACGTTCCGGTCATCCACACTCGCAGTTTTGGTCGATTCTGGCCTGTTTCATGGGCTATTAATCACCGTTTTGGATCCTCGTAGTGATTTCCACCATTGACGAACCCAAGGGTGCATTTACGTGCCTGTCATCAACACTCGCAGTTTTGGCCGATTCTGGCCTGTTTCATGGGCTATTAATCACCGTTTTGGGTCCCCGGAGTGATTTCCACCATTGAGGAACCCAGGGTGCATTTACGTGCCGGTCATCAACACTCGCAGTTTTGGCAGTTTTTGGCCTGTTTCATGGGCTATTAATCACCGTTTTGGGTCCCTGGAGTGATTTCCACAATTGACGAACCCTAGGGTGCAATTACGTGTCGGTCATCAACACTCGCAGTTTTGGCCGATTCTAGCCTGTTTCATGGGCTATTAATCACCGTTTTGGATCCTCGGAGTGATTTCCACCATTGACGAACCCAAGGGTGCATTTACGTGCCTGTCATCAACACTCGCAGTTTTGGCCGATTCTGGCCTGTTTCATGGGCTATTAATCACCGTTTTGGGTCCCTGGAGTGATTTCCACAATTGACGAACCCAAGGGTGCATTTACGTGCCGGTCATCAACACTCGCAGTTTTGGCCGATTCCGGCCTGTATCATTGGCTATTAATCACCGTTTTGGGTCCCTGGAGTGATTTCCACAATTGACGAACCCAAGGGTGCATTTACGTGCCGGTCATCAACACTCGCAGTTTTGGCCGATTCAAGCCTGTTTCATGGGCTATTAATCACCGTTTTGGGTCCCCGGAGTGATTTCCACCATTGAGGAACCCAGGGTGCATTTACGTGCCGGTCATCAACACTCGCAGTTTTGGAAGATTTTGGCCTGTTTCATGGGCTATTAATCACCGTTTTGGGTCCCTGGAGTGATTTCCACAATTGACGAACCCCAGGGTGCAATTACGTGTCGGTCATCAACACTCGCAGTTTTGGCCGATTCTAGCCTGTTTCATGGGCTATTAATCACCGTTTTGGATCCTCGGAGTGATTTCCACCATTGACGAACCCAAGGGTGCATTTACGTGCCTGTCATCAACACTCGCAGTTTTGGCCGATTCCGGCCTGTATCATTGGCTATTAATCACCGTTTTGGGTCCCTGGAGTGATTTCCACAATTGACGAACCCAAGGGTGCATTTACGTGCCGGTCATCAACACTCGCAGTTTTGGCCGATTCTGGCCTGTTTCATGGGCTATTAATCACCGTTTTGGGTCCCCGGAGTGATTTCCACCATTGAGGAACCCAGGGTGCATTTACGTGCCGGTCATCAACACTCGCAGTTTTGGAAGATTTTGGCCTGTTTCATGGGCTATTAATCACCGTTTTGGGTCCCTGGAGTGATTTCCACAATTGACGAACCCCAGGGTGCAATTACGTGTCGGTCATCAACACTCGCAGTTTTGGCCGATTCTGGCCTGTTTCATGGGCTATTAATCACCGTTTTGGGTCCCTGGAGTGATTTCCACAATTGACGAACCCAAGGGTGCATTTACGTTACGGTCATCCACACTCGCAGTTTTGGTCGATTCCGGCCTGTATCATTGGCTATTAATCACCGTTTTGGGTCCCTGGAGTGATTTCCACAATTGACGAACCCAAGGGTGCATTTACGTGCCGGTCATCAACACTCGTAGTTTTGGCCGATTCTGGCCTGTTTCATGGGCTATTAATCACCGTTTTGGGTCCCCGGAGTGATTTCCACCATTGAGGAACCCAGGGTGCATTTACGTGCCGGTCATCAACACTCGCAGTTTTGGCAGATTTTGGCCTGTTTCATGGGCTATTAATCACCGTTTTGGGTCCCTGGAGTGATTTCCACAATTGACGAACCCAAGGGTGCATTTACGTGCCGGTCATCAACACTCGCAGTTTTGGCCGATTCCGGCCTGTATCATTGGCTATTAATCACCGTTTTGGGTCCCTGGAGTGATTCCACAATTGACGAACCCAAGGGTGCATTTACGTGCCGGTCATCAACACTCGCAGTTTTGGAAGATTTTGGCCTGTTTCATGGGCTATTAATCACCGTTTTGGGTCCCTGGAGTGATTTCCACAATTGACGAACCCAAGGGTGCATTTACGTGCCGGTCATCAACACTCGCAGTTTTGGAAGATTTTGGCCTGTTTCATGGGCTATTAATCACCGTTTTGGGTCCCTGGAGTGATTTCCACAATTGACGAACCCAAGGGTGCATTTACGTGCCGGTCATCAACACTCGCAGTTTTGGAAGATTTTGGCCTGTTTCATGGGCTATTAATCACCGTTTTGGGTCCCTGGAGTGATTTCCACAATTGACGAACCCAAGGGTGCATTTACGTGCCGGTCATCAACACTCGCAGTTTTGGAAGATTCTGGCCTGTTTCATGGGCTATTAATCACCGTTTTGGGTCCCCGGAGTGATTTCCACCATTGAGGAACCCAGGGTGCATTTACGTGCCGGTCATCAACACTCGCAGTTTTGGAAGATTTTGGCCTGTTTCATGGGCTATTAATCACCGTTTTGGGTCCCCGGAGTGATTTCCACCATTGAGGAACCCAGGGTGCATTTACGTGCCGGTCATCAACACTCGCAGTTTTGGAAGATTTTGGCCTGTTTCATGGGCTATTAATCACCGTTTTGGGTCCCTGGAGTGATTTCCACAATTGACGAACCCAAGGGTGCATTTACGTTCCGGTCATCCACACTCGCAGTTTTGGTCGATTCTGGCCTGTTTCATGGGCTATTAATCACCGTTTTGGGTCCCCGGAGTGATTTCCACCATTGAGGAACCCAGGGTGCATTTACGTGCCGGTCATCAACACTCGCAGTTTTGGAAGATTTTGGCCTGTTTCATGGGCTATTAATCACCGTTTTGGGTCCCTGGAGTGATTTCCACAATTGACGAACCCAAGGGTGCATTTACGTGCCGGTCATCAACACTCGCAGTTTTGGAAGATTTTGGCCTGTTTCATGGGCTATTAATCACCGTTTTGGGTCCCTGGAGTGATTTCCACAATTGACGAACCCAAGGGTGCATTTACGTGCCGGTCATCAACACTCGCAGTTTTGGAAGATTTTGGCCTGTTTCATTGGCTATTAATCACCGTTTTGGGTCCCTGGAGTGATTTCCACAATTGACGAACCCAAGGGTGCATTTACGTGCCGGTCATCAACACTCGCAGTTTTGGCCGATTCTGGCCTGTTTCATGGGCTATTAATCACCGTTTTGGGTCCCCGGAGTGATTTCCACCATTGAGGAACCCAGGGTGCATTTACGTGCCGGTCATCAACACTCGCAATTTTTGCAGATTTTGGCCTGTTTCATGGGCTATTAATCACCGTTTTGGGTCCCTGGAGTGATTTCCACAATTGACGAACCCCAGGGTGCAATTACGTGTCGGTCATCAACACTCGCAGTTTTGGCCGATTCTAGCCTGTTTCATGGGCTATTAATCACCGTTTTGGATCCTCGGAGTGATTTCCACCATTGACGAACCCAAGGGTGCATTTACGTGCCTGTCATCAACACTCGCAGTTTTGGCCGATTCTGGCCTGTTTCATGGGCTATTAATCACCGTTTTGGGTCCCTGGAGTGATTTCCACAATTGACGAACCCAAGGGTGCATTTACGTTACGGTCATCCACACTCGCAGTTTTGGTCGATTCCGGCCTGTATCATTGCCTATTAATCACCGTTTTGGGTCCCTGGAGTGATTTCCACAATTGACGAACCCAAGGGTGCATTTACGTGCCGGTCATCAACACTCGCAGTTTTGGCCGATTCCGGCCTGTATCATTGGCTATTAATCACCGTTTTGGGTCCCTGGAGTGATTTCCACAATTGACGAACCCAAGGGTGCATTTACGTGCCGGTCATCAACACTCGCAGTTTTGGCAGATTCTGGCCTGTTTCATGGGCTATTAATCACCGTTTTGGGTCCCCGGAGTGATTTCCACCATTGAGGCACCCAGGGTGCATTTACGTGCCGGTCATCAACACTCGCAGTTTTGGCCGATTCTGGCCTGTTTCATGGGCTATTAATCACCGTTTTGGGTCCCCGGAGTGATTTCCACCATTGAGGAACCCAGGGTGCATTTACGTGCCGGTCATCAACACTCGCAGTTTTGGCAGATTTTGGCCTGTTTCATGGGCTATTAATCACCGTTTTGGGTCCCTGGAGTGATTTCCACAATTGACGAACCCAAGGGTGCATTTACGTGCCGGTCATCAACACTCGCAGTTTTGGAAGATTTTGGCCTGTTTCATGGGCTATTAATCACCGTTTTGGGTCCCTGGAGTGATTTCCACAATTGACGAACCCAAGGGTGCATTTACGTGCCGGTCATCAACACTCGCAGTTTTGGAAGATTTTGGCCTGTTTCATGGGCTATTAATCACCGTTTTGGGTCCCTGGAGTGATTTCCACAATTGACGAACCCAAGGGTGCATTTACGTTCCGGTCATCAACACTCGCAGTTTTGGCAGATTTTGGCCTGTTTCATGGGCTATTAATCACCATTTTGGGTCCCTGGAGTGATTTCCACAATTGACGAACCCAAGGGTGCATTTACGTGCCGGTCATCAACACTCGCAGTTTTGGCCGATTCTGGCCTGTTTCATGGGCTATTAATCACCGTTTTGGGTCCCTGGAGTGATTTCCACAATTGACGAACCCAAGGGTGCATTTACGTGCCGGTCATCAACACTCGCAGTTTTGGCCAATTCCGGCCTGTATCATTGGCTATTAATCACCGTTTTGGGTCCCTGGAGTGATTTCCACAATTGACGAACCCAAGGGTGCATTTACGTGCCGGTCATCAACACTCGCAGTTTTGGCCGATTCTGGCCTGTTTCATGGGCTATTAATCACCGTTTTGGGTCCCTGGAGTGATTTCCACAATTGACGAACCCAAGGGTGCATTTACGTGCCGGTCATCAACACTCGCAGTTTTGGCCGATTCCGGCCTGTATCATTGGCTATTAATCACCGTTTTGGGTCCCTGGAGTGATTTCCACAATTGACGAACCCAAGGGTGCATTTACGTGCCGGTCATCAACACTCGCAGTTTTGGCCGATTCTGGCCTGTTTCATGGGCTATTAATCACCGTTTTGGGTCCCCGGAGTGATTTCCACCATTGAGGAACCCAGGGTGCATTTACGTGCCGGTCATCAACACTCGCAGTTTTGGCAGATTTTGGCCTGTTTCATGGGCTATTAATCACCGTTTTGGGTCCCTGGAGTGATTTCCACAATTGACGAACCCAAGGGTGCATTTACGTGCCGGTCATCAACACTCGCAGTTTTGGCCGATTCCGGCCTGTATCATTGGCTATTAATCACCGTTTTGGGTCCCTGGAGTGATTCCACAATTGACGAACCCAAGGGTGCATTTACGTGCCGGTCATCAACACTCGCAATTTTGGAAGATTTTGGCCTGTTTCATGGGCTATTAATCACCGTTTTGGGTCCCTGGAGTGATTTCCACAATTGACGAACCCAAGGGTGCATTTACGTGCCGGTCATCAACACTCGCAGTTTTGGAAGATTTTGGCCTGTTTCATGGGCTATTAATCACCGTTTTGGGTCCCTGGAGTGATTTCCACAATTGACGAACCCCAGGGTGCAATTACGTGTCGGTCATCAACACTCGCAGTTTTGGCCGATTCTGGCCTGTTTCATGGGCTATTAATCACCGTTTTGGGTCCCCGGAGTGATTTCCACCATTGAGGAACCCAGGGTGCATTTACGTGCCGGTCATCAACACTCGCAGTTTAGGCAGATTTTGGCCTGTTTCATGGGCTATTAATCACCGTTTTGGGTCCCTGGAGTGATTTCCACAATTGACGAACCCAAGGGTGCATTTACGTGCCGGTCATCAACACTCGCAGTTTTGGAAGATTTTGGCCTGTTTCATGGGCTATTAATCACCGTTTTGGGTCCCTGGAGTGATTTCCACAATTGACGAACCCAAGGGTGCATTTACGTGCCGGTCATCAACACTCGCAGTTTTGGAAGATTCTGGCCTGTTTCATGGGCTATTAATCACCGTTTTGGGTCCCCGGAGTGATTTCCACCATTGAGGAACCCAGGGTGCATTTACGTGCCGGTCATCAACACTCGCAGTTTTGGAAGATTTTGGCCTGTTTCATGGGCTATTAATCACCGTTTTGGGTCCCCGGAGTGATTTCCACCATTGAGGAACCCAGGGTGCATTTACGTGCCGGTCATCAACACTCGCAGTTTTGGAAGATTTTGGCCTGTTTCATGGGCTATTAATCACCGTTTTGGGTCCCTGGAGTGATTTCCACAATTGACGAACCCAAGGGTGCATTTACGTTCCGGTCATCCACACTCGCAGTTTTGGTCGATTCTGGCCTGTTTCATGGGCTATTAATCACCGTTTTGGGTCCCCGGAGTGATTTCCACCATTGAGGAACCCAGGGTGCATTTACGTGCCGGTCATCAACACTCGCAGTTTTGGAAGATTTTGGCCTGTTTCATGGGCTATTAATCACCGTTTTGGGTCCCTGGAGTGATTTCCACAATTGACGAACCCAAGGGTGCATTTACGTGCCGGTCATCAACACTCGCAGTTTTGGAAGATTTTGGCCTGTTTCATGGGCTATTAATCACCGTTTTGGGTCCCTGGAGTGATTTCCACAATTGACGAACCCAAGGGTGCATTTACGTGCCGGTCATCAACACTCGCAGTTTTGGAAGATTTTGGCCTGTTTCATTGGCTATTAATCACCGTTTTGGGTCCCTGGAGTGATTTCCACAATTGACGAACCCAAGGGTGCATTTACGTGCCGGTCATCAACACTCGCAGTTTTGGCCGATTCTGGCCTGTTTCATGGGCTATTAATCACCGTTTTGGGTCCCTGGAGTGATTTCCACAATTGACGAACCCAAGGGTGCATTTACGTTACGGTCATCCACACTCGCAGTTTTGGTCAATTCCGGCCTGTATCATTGGCTATTAATCACCGTTTTGGGTCCCTGGAGTGATTTCCACAATTGACGAACCCAAGGGTGCATTTACGTGCCGGTCATCAACACTCGCAGTTTTGGCCGATTCTGGCCTGTTTCATGGGCTATTAATCACCGTTTTGGATCCTCGTAGTGATTTCCACCATTGACGAACCCAAGGGTGCATTTACGTGCCTGTCATCAACACTCGCAGTTTTGGCCGATTCTGGCCTGTTTCATGGGCTATTAATCACCGTTTTGGGTCCCCGGAGTGATTTCCACCATTGACGAACCCAAGGGTGCATTTACGTGCCGGTCATCAACACTCGCAGTTTTGGCCGATTCCGGCCTGTATCATTGGCTATTAATCACCGTTTTGGGTCCCTGGAGTGATTTCCACAATTGACGAACCCAAGGGTGCATTTACGTGCCGGTCATCAACACTCGCAGTTTTGGCCGATTCTGGCCTGTTTCATGGGCTATTAATCACCGTTTTGGGTCCCCGGAGTGATTTCCACCATTGAGGAACCCAGGGTGCATTTACGTGCCGGTCATCAACACTCGCAGTTTTGGCAGATTTTGGCCTGTTTCATGGGCTATTAATCACCGTTTTGGGTCCCTGGAGTGATTTCCACAATTGACGAACCCAAGGGTGCATTTACGTGCCGGTCATCAACACTCGCAGTTTTGGCCGATTCCGGCCTGTATCATTGGCTATTAATCACCGTTTTGGGTCCCTGGAGTGATTCCACAATTGACGAACCCAAGGGTGCATTTACGTGCCGGTCATCAACACTCGCAGTTTTGGCCGATTCTGGCCTGTTTCATGGGCTATTAATCACCGTTTTGGGTCCCCGGAGTGATTTCCACCATTGAGGAACCCAGGGTGCATTTACGTGCCGGTCATCAACACTCGCAGTTTTGGAAGATTTTGGCCTGTTTCATGGGCTATTAATCACCGTTTTGGGTCCCTGGAGTGATTTCCACAATTGACGAACCCAAGGGTGCATTTACGTGCCGGTCATCAACACTCGCAGTTTTGGAAGATTTTGGCCTGTTTCATGGGCTATTAATCACCGTTTTGGGTCCCTGGAGTGATTTCCACAATTGACGAACCCAAGGGTGCATTTACGTGCCGGTCATCAACACTCGCAGTTTTGGAAGATTTTGGCCTGTTTCATGGGCTATTAATCACCGTTTTGGGTCCCTGGAGTGATTTCCACAATTGACGAACCCAAGGGTGCATTTACGTGCCGGTCATCAACACTCGCAGTTTTGGAAGATTTTGGCCTGTTTCATGGGCTATTAATCACCGTTTTGGGTCCCCGGAGTGATTTCCACCATTGAGGAACCCAGGGTGCATTTACGTGCCGGTCATCAACACTCGCAGTTTTGGAAGATTTTGGCCTGTTTCATGGGCTATTAATCACCGTTTTGGGTCCCTGGAGTGATTTCCACAATTGACGAACCCAAGGGTGCATTTACGTTCCGGTCATCCACACTCGCAGTTTTGGTCGATTCTGGCCTGTTTCATGGGCTATTAATCACCGTTTTGGGTCCCCGGAGTGATTTCCACCATTGAGGAACCCAGGGTGCATTTACGTGCCGGTCATCAACACTCGCAGTTTTGGAAGATTTTGGCCTGTTTCATGGGCTATTAATCACCGTTTTGGGTCCCTGGAGTGATTTCCACAATTGACGAACCCAAGGGTGCATTTACGTGCCGGTCATCAACACTCGCAGTTTTGGAAGATTTTGGCCTGTTTCATGGGCTATTAATCACCGTTTTGGGTCCCTGGAGTGATTTCCACAATTGATGAACTCAAGGGTGCATTTACGTGCCGGTCATCAACACTCGCAGTTTTGGAAGATTTTGGCCTGTTTCATGGGCTATTAATCACCGTTTTGGGTCCCTGGAGTGATTTCCACAATTGACGAACCCCAGGGTGCAATTACGTGTCGGTCATCAACACTCGCAGTTTTGGCCGATTCTAGCCTGTTTCATGGGCTATTAATCACCGTTTTGGATCCTCGGAGTGATTTCCACCATTGACGAACCCAAGGGTGCATTTACGTGCCTGTCATCAACACTCGCAGTTTTGGCCGATTCTGGCCTGTTTCATGGGCTATTAATCACCGTTTTGGGTCCCTGGAGTGATTTCCACAATTGACGAACCCAAGGGTGCATTTACGTGCCGGTCATCAACACTCGCAGTTTTGGCCGATTCTGGCCTGTTTCATGGGCTATTAATCACCGTTTTGGGTCCCCGGAGTGATTTCCACCATTGAGGAACCCAGGGTGCATTTACGTGCCGGTCATCAACACTCGCAGTTTTGGCAGATTTTGGCCTGTTTCATGGGCTATTAATCACCGTTTTGGGTCCCTGGAGTGATTTCCACAATTGACGAACCCAAGGGTGCATTTACGTGCCGGTCATCAACACTCGCAGTTTTGGCCGATTCCGGCCTGTATCATTGGCTATTAATCACCGTTTTGGGTCCCTGGAGTGATTCCACAATTGACGAACCCAAGGGTGCATTTACGTGCCGGTCATCAACACTCGCAGTTTTGGCCGATTCTGGCCTGTTTCATGGGCTATTAATCACCGTTTTGGGTCCCCGGAGTGATTTCCACCATTGAGGAACCCAGGGTGCATTTACGTGCCGGTCATCAACACTCGCAGTTTTGGAAGATTTTGGCCTGTTTCATGGGCTATTAATCACCGTTTTGGGTCCCCGGAGTGATTTCCACCATTGAGGAACCCAGGGTGCATTTACGTGCCGGTCATCAACACTCGCAGTTTTGGAAGATTTTGGCCTGTTTCATGGGCTATTAATCACCGTTTTGGGTCCCTGGAGTGATTTCCACAATTGACGAACCCAAGGGTGCATTTACGTTCCGGTCATCCACACTCGCAGTTTTGGTCGATTCTGGCCTGTTTCATGGGCTATTAATCACCGTTTTGGGTCCCCGGAGTGATTTCCACCATTGAGGAACCCAGGGTGCATTTACGTGCCGGTCATCAACACTCGCAGTTTTGGAAGATTTTGGCCTGTTTCATGGGCTATTAATCACCGTTTTGGGTCCCTGGAGTGATTTCCACAATTGACGAACCCAAGGGTGCATTTACGTGCCGGTCATCAACACTCGCAGTTTTGGAAGATTTTGGCCTGTTTCATGGGCTATTAATCACCGTTTTGGGTCCCTGGAGTGATTTCCACAATTGATGAACTCAAGGGTGCATTTACGTGCCGGTCATCAACACTCGCAGTTTTGGAAGATTTTGGCCTGTTTCATGGGCTATTAATCACCGTTTTGGGTCCCTGGAGTGATTTCCACAATTGACGAACCCCAGGGTGCAATTACGTGTCGGTCATCAACACTCGCAGTTTTGGCCGATTCTAGCCTGTTTCATGGGCTATTAATCACCGTTTTGGATCCTCGGAGTGATTTCCACCATTGACGAACCCAAGGGTGCATTTACGTGCCTGTCATCAACACTCGCAGTTTTGGCCGATTCTGGCCTGTTTCATGGGCTATTAATCACCGTTTTGGGTCCCTGGAGTGATTTCCACAATTGACGAACCCAAGGGTGCATTTACGTGCCGGTCATCAACACTCGCAGTTTTGGCCGATTCTGGCCTGTTTCATGGGCTATTAATCACCGTTTTGGGTCCCCGGAGTGATTTCCACCATTGAGGAACCCAGGGTGCATTTACGTGCCGGTCATCAACACTCGCAGTTTTGGCAGATTTTGGCCTGTTTCATGGGCTATTAATCACCGTTTTGGGTCCCTGGAGTGATTTCCACAATTGACGAACCCAAGGGTGCATTTACGTGCCGGTCATCAACACTCGCAGTTTTGGCCGATTCCGGCCTGTATCATTGGCTATTAATCACCGTTTTGGGTCCCTGGAGTGATTCCACAATTGACGAACCCAAGGGTGCATTTACGTGCCGGTCATCAACACTCGCAGTTTTGGCCGATTCTGGCCTGTTTCATGGGCTATTAATCACCGTTTTGGGTCCCCGGAGTGATTTCCACCATTGAGGAACCCAGGGTGCATTTACGTGCCGGTCATCAACACTCGCAGTTTTGGAAGATTTTGGCCTGTTTCATGGGCTATTAATCACCGTTTTGGGTCCCTGGAGTGATTTCCACAATTGACGAACCCAAGGGTGCATTTACGTGCCGGTCATCAACACTCGCAGTTTTGGAAGATTTTGGCCTGTTTCATGGGCTATTAATCACCGTTTTGGGTCCCTGGAGTGATTTCCACAATTGACGAACCCAAGGGTGCATTTACGTGCCGGTCATCAACACTCGCAGTTTTGGAAGATTTTGGCCTGTTTCATGGGCTATTAATCACCGTTTTGGGTCCCTGGAGTGATTTCCACAATTGACGAACCCAAGGGTGCATTTACGTGCCGGTCATCAACACTCGCAGTTTTGGAAGATTCTGGCCTGTTTCATGGGCTATTAATCACCGTTTTGGGTCCCCGGAGTGATTTCCACCATTGAGGAACCCAGGGTGCATTTACGTGCCGGTCATCAACACTCGCAGTTTTGGAAGATTTTGGCCTGTTTCATGGGCTATTAATCACCGTTTTGGGTCCCCGGAGTGATTTCCACCATTGAGGAACCCAGGGTGCATTTACGTGCCGGTCATCAACACTCGCAGTTTTGGAAGATTTTGGCCTGTTTCATGGGCTATTAATCACCGTTTTGGGTCCCTGGAGTGATTTCCACAATTGACGAACCCAAGGGTGCATTTACGTTCCGGTCATCCACACTCGCAGTTTTGGTCGATTCTGGCCTGTTTCATGGGCTATTAATCACCGTTTTGGGTCCCCGGAGTGATTTCCACCATTGAGGAACCCAGGGTGCATTTACGTGCCGGTCATCAACACTCGCAGTTTTGGAAGATTTTGGCCTGTTTCATGGGCTATTAATCACCGTTTTGGGTCCCTGGAGTGATTTCCACAATTGACGAACCCAAGGGTGCATTTACGTGCCGGTCATCAACACTCGCAGTTTTGGAAGATTTTGGCCTGTTTCATGGGCTATTAATCACCGTTTTGGGTCCCTGGAGTGATTTCCACAATTGATGAACTCAAGGGTGCATTTACGTGCCGGTCATCAACACTCGCAGTTTTGGAAGATTTTGGCCTGTTTCATGGGCTATTAATCACCGTTTTGGGTCCCTGGAGTGATTTCCACAATTGACGAACCCCAGGGTGCAATTACGTGTCGGTCATCAACACTCGCAGTTTTGGCCGATTCTAGCCTGTTTCATGGGCTATTAATCACCGTTTTGGATCCTCGGAGTGATTTCCACCATTGACGAACCCAAGGGTGCATTTACGTGCCTGTCATCAACACTCGCAGTTTTGGCCGATTCTGGCCTGTTTCATGGGCTATTAATCACCGTTTTGGGTCCCTGGAGTGATTTCCACAATTGACGAACCCAAGGGTGCATTTACGTGCCGGTCATCAACACTCGCAGTTTTGGCCGATTCTGGCCTGTTTCATGGGCTATTAATCACCGTTTTGGGTCCCCGGAGTGATTTCCACCATTGAGGAACCCAGGGTGCATTTACGTGCCGGTCATCAACACTCGCAGTTTTGGCAGATTTTGGCCTGTTTCATGGGCTATTAATCACCGTTTTGGGTCCCTGGAGTGATTTCCACAATTGACGAACCCAAGGGTGCATTTACGTGCCGGTCATCAACACTCGCAGTTTTGGCCGATTCCGGCCTGTATCATTGGCTATTAATCACCGTTTTGGGTCCCTGGAGTGATTCCACAATTGACGAACCCAAGGGTGCATTTACGTGCCGGTCATCAACACTCGCAGTTTTGGCCGATTCTGGCCTGTTTCATGGGCTATTAATCACCGTTTTGGATCCTCGTAGTGATTTCCACCATTGACGAACCCAAGGGTGCATTTACGTGCCTGTCATCAACACTCGCAGTTTTGGCCGATTCTGGCCTGTTTCATGGGCTATTAATCACCGTTTTGGGTCCCCGGAGTGATTTCCACCATTGACGAACCCAAGGGTGCATTTACGTGCCGGTCATCAACACTCGCAGTTTTGGCCGATTCCGGCCTGTATCATTGGCTATTAATCACCGTTTTGGGTCCCTGGAGTGATTTCCACAATTGACGAACCCAAGGGTGCATTTACGTGCCGGTCATCAACACTCGCAGTTTTGGCCGATTCTGGCCTGTTTCATGGGCTATTAATCACCGTTTTGGGTCCCCGGAGTGATTTCCACCATTGAGGAACCCAGGGTGCATTTACGTGCCGGTCATCAACACTCGCAGTTTTGGCAGATTTTGGCCTGTTTCATGGGCTATTAATCACCGTTTTGGGTCCCTGGAGTGATTTCCACAATTGACGAACCCAAGGGTGCATTTACGTGCCGGTCATCAACACTCGCAGTTTTGGCCGATTCCGGCCTGTATCATTGGCTATTAATCACCGTTTTGGGTCCCTGGAGTGATTCCACAATTGACGAACCCAAGGGTGCATTTACGTGCCGGTCATCAACACTCGCAGTTTTGGCCGATTCTGGCCTGTTTCATGGGCTATTAATCACCGTTTTGGGTCCCCGGAGTGATTTCCACCATTGAGGAACCCAGGGTGCATTTACGTGCCGGTCATCAACACTCGCAGTTTTGGAAGATTTTGGCCTGTTTCATGGGCTATTAATCACCGTTTTGGGTCCCTGGAGTGATTTCCACAATTGACGAACCCAAGGGTGCATTTACGTGCCGGTCATCAACACTCGCAGTTTTGGAAGATTTTGGCCTGTTTCATGGGCTATTAATCACCGTTTTGGGTCCCTGGAGTGATTTCCACAATTGACGAACCCAAGGGTGCATTTACGTGCCGGTCATCAACACTCGCAGTTTTGGAAGATTTTGGCCTGTTTCATGGGCTATTAATCACCGTTTTGGGTCCCTGGAGTGATTTCCACAATTGACGAACCCAAGGGTGCATTTACGTGCCGGTCATCAACACTCGCAGTTTTGGAAGATTCTGGCCTGTTTCATGGGCTATTAATCACCGTTTTGGGTCCCCGGAGTGATTTCCACCATTGAGGAACCCAGGGTGCATTTACGTGCCGGTCATCAACACTCGCAGTTTTGGAAGATTTTGGCCTGTTTCATGGGCTATTAATCACCGTTTTGGGTCCCCGGAGTGATTTCCACCATTGAGGAACCCAGGGTGCATTTACGTGCCGGTCATCAACACTCGCAGTTTTGGAAGATTTTGGCCTGTTTCATGGGCTATTAATCACCGTTTTGGGTCCCTGGAGTGATTTCCACAATTGACGAACCCAAGGGTGCATTTACGTGCCGGTCATCAACACTCGCAGTTTTGGAAGATTTTGGCCTGTTTCATGGGCTATTAATCACCGTTTTGGGTCCCTGGAGTGATTTCCACAATTGACGAACCCAAGGGTGCATTTACGTGCCGGTCATCAACACTCGCAGTTTTGGAAGATTTTGGCCTGTTTCATGGGCTATTAATCACCGTTTTGGGTCCCTGGAGTGATTTCCACAATTGACGAACCCCAGGGTGCAATTACGTGTCGGTCATCAACACTCGCAGTTTTGGCCGATTCTAGCCTGTTTCATGGGCTATTAATCACCGTTTTGGATCCTCGGAGTGATTTCCACCATTGACGAACCCAAGGGTGCATTTACGTGCCTGTCATCAACACTCGCAGTTTTGGCCGATTCTGGCCTGTTTCATGGGCTATTAATCACCGTTTTGGGTCCCTGGAGTGATTTCCACAATTGACGAACCCAAGGGTGCATTTACGTTACGGTCATCCACACTCGCAGTTTTGGTCGATTCTGGCCTGTTTCATGGGCTATTAATCACCGTTTTGGATCCTCGTAGTGATTTCCACCATTGACGAACCCAAGGGTGCATTTACGTGCCTGTCATCAACACTCGCAGTTTTGGCCGATTCTGGCCTGTTTCATGGGCTATTAATCACCGTTTTGGGTCTCCGGAGTGATTTCCACCATTGAGGAACCCAGGGTGCATTTACGTGCCGGTCATCAACACTCGCAGTTTTGGCCGATTCTGGCCTGTTTCATGGGCTATTAATCACCGTTTTGGGTCCCCGGAGTGATTTCCACCATTGAGGAACCCAGGGTGCATTTACGTGCCGGTCATCAACACTCGCAGTTTTGGCAGATTTTGGCCTGTTTCATGGGCTATTAATCACCGTTTTGGGTCCCCGGAGTGATTTCCACCATTGACGAACCCTAGGGTGCATTTACGTTCCGGTCATCCACACTCGTAGTTTTGGTCGATTCTGGCCTATTTCATGGGCTATTAATCACCGTTTTGGGTCCCTGGAGTGATTTCCACAATTGACGAACCCAAGGGTGCATTTACGTGCCGGTCATCAACACTCGCAGTTTTGGCCGATTCTGGCCTGTTTCATGGGCTATTAATCACCGTTTTGGGTCCCTGGAGTGATTTCCACAATTGACGAACCCAAGGGTGCATTTACGTGCCGGTCATCAACACTCGCAGTTTTGGCCGATTCTGGCCTGTTTCATGGGCTATTAATCACCGTTTTGGGTCCCCGGAGTGATTTCCACCATTGAGGAACCCAGGGTGCATTTACGTGCCGGTCATCAACACTCGCAGTTTTGGCCGATTCTGGCCTGTTTCATGGGCTATTAATCACCGTTTTGGGTCCCTGGAGTGATTTCCACAATTGACGAACCCCAGGGTGCAATTACGTGTCGGTCATCAACACTCGCAGTTTTGGCCGATTCTAGCCTGTTTCATGGGCTATTAATCACCGTTTTGGGTCCCTGGAGTGATTTCCACAATTGACGAACCCAAGGGTGCATTTACGTGCCGGTCATCAACACTCGCAGTTTTGGCCGATTCCGGCCTGTATCATTGCCTATTAATCACCGTTTTGGGTCCCTGGAGTGATTTCCACAATTGACGAACCCAAGGGTGCATTTACGTGCCGGTCATCAACACTCGCAGTTTTGGAAGATTTTGGCCTGTTTCATGGGCTATTAATCACCGTTTTGGGTCCCCGGAGTGATTTCCACCATTGAGGAACCCAGGGTGCATTTACGTGCCGGTCATCAACACTCGCAGTTTTGGAAGATTTTGGCCTGTTTCATGGGCTATTAATCACCGTTTTGGGTCCCTGGAGTGATTTCCACAATTGACGAACCCAAGGGTGCATTTACGTTCCGGTCATCCACACTCGCAATTTTGGTCGATTCTGGCCTGTTTCATGGGCTATTAATCACCGTTTTGGGTCCCCGGAGTGATTTCCACCATTGAGGAACCCAGGGTGCATTTACGTGCCGGTCATCAACACTCGCAGTTTTGGAAGATTTTGGCCTGTTTCATGGGCTATTAATCACCGTTTTGGGTCCCTGGAGTGATTTCCACAATTGACGAACCCAAGGGTGCATTTACGTGCCGGTCATCAACACTCGCAGTTTTGGAAGATTTTGGCCTGTTTCATGGGCTATTAATCACCGTTTTGGGTCCCTGGAGTGATTTCCACAATTGACGAACCCAAGGGTGCATTTACGTGCCGGTCATCAACACTCGCAGTTTTGGAAGATTTTGGCCTGTTTCATGGGCTATTAATCACCGTTTTGGGTCCCTGGAGTGATTTCCACAATTGACGAACCCCAGGGTGCAATTACGTGTCGGTCATCAACACTCGCAGTTTTGGCCGATTCTAGCCTGTTTCATGGGCTATTAATCACCGTTTTGGATCCTCGGAGTGATTTCCACCATTGACGAACCCAAGGGTGCATTTACGTGCCTGTCATCAACACTCGCAGTTTTGGCCGATTCTGGCCTGTTTCATGGGCTATTAATCACCGTTTTGGGTCCCTGGAGTGATTTCCACAATTGACGAACCCAAGGGTGCATTTACGTTACGGTCATCCACACTCGCAGTTTTGGTCGATTCTGGCCTGTTTCATGGGCTATTAATCACCGTTTTGGATCCTCGTAGTGATTTCCACCATTGACGAACCCAAGGGTGCATTTACGTGCCTGTCATCAACACTCGCAGTTTTGGCCGATTCTGGCCTGTTTCATGGGCTATTAATCACCGTTTTGGGTCCCCGGAGTGATTTCCACCATTGAGGAACCCAGGGTGCATTTACGTGCCGGTCATCAACACTCGCAGTTTTGGAAGATTTTGGCCTGTTTCATGGGCTATTAATCACCGTTTTGGGTCCCTGGAGTGATTTCCACAATTGACGAACCCAAGGGTGCATTTACGTTCCGGTCATCCACACTCGCAATTTTGGTCGATTCTGGCCTGTTTCATGGGCTATTAATCACCGTTTTGGGTCCCCGGAGTGATTTCCACCATTGAGGAACCCAGGGTGCATTTACGTGCCGGTCATCAACACTCGCAGTTTTGGAAGATTTTGGCCTGTTTCATGGGCTATTAATCACCGTTTTGGGTCCCTGGAGTGATTTCCACAATTGACGAACCCAAGGGTGCATTTACGTGCCGGTCATCAACACTCGCAGTTTTGGCCGATTCCGGCCTGTATCATTGCCTATTAATCACCGTTTTGGGTCCCTGGAGTGATTTCCACAATTGACGAACCCAAGGGTGCATTTACGTGCCGGTCATCAACACTCGCAGTTTTGGAAGATTTTGGCCTGTTTCATGGGCTATTAATCACCGTTTTGGGTCCCCGGAGTGATTTCCACCATTGAGGAACCCAGGGTGCATTTACGTGCCGGTCATCAACACTCGCAGTTTTGGAAGATTTTGGCCTGTTTCATGGGCTATTAATCACCGTTTTGGGTCCCTGGAGTGATTTCCACAATTGACGAACCCAAGGGTGCATTTACGTTCCGGTCATCCACACTCGCAATTTTGGTCGATTCTGGCCTGTTTCATGGGCTATTAATCACCGTTTTGGGTCCCCGGAGTGATTTCCACCATTGAGGAACCCAGGGTGCATTTACGTGCCGGTCATCAACACTCGCAGTTTTGGAAGATTTTGGCCTGTTTCATGGGCTATTAATCACCGTTTTGGGTCCCTGGAGTGATTTCCACAATTGACGAACCCAAGGGTGCATTTACGTGCCGGTCATCAACACTCGCAGTTTTGGAAGATTTTGGCCTGTTTCATGGGCTATTAATCACCGTTTTGGGTCCCTGGAGTGATTTCCACAATTGACGAACCCAAGGGTGCATTTACGTGCCGGTCATCAACACTCGCAGTTTTGGAAGATTTTGGCCTGTTTCATGGGCTATTAATCACCGTTTTGGGTCCCTGGAGTGATTTCCACAATTGACGAACCCCAGGGTGCAATTACGTGTCGGTCATCAACACTTGCAGTTTTGGCCGATTCTAGCCTGTTTCATGGGCTATTAATCACCGTTTTGGATCCTCGGAGTGATTTCCACCATTGACGAACCCAAGGGTGCATTTACGTGCCTGTCATCAACACTCGCAGTTTTGGCCGATTCTGGCCTGTTTCATGGGCTATTAATCACCGTTTTGGGTCCCTGGAGTGATTTCCACAATTGACGAACCCAAGGGTGCATTTACGTTACGGTCATCCACACTCGCAGTTTTGGTCGATTCTGGCCTGTTTCATGGGCTATTAATCACCGTTTTGGATCCTCGTAGTGATTTCCACCATTGACGAACCCAAGGGTGCATTTACGTGCCTGTCATCAACACTCGCAGTTTTGGCCGATTCTGGCCTGTTTCATGGGCTATTAATCACCGTTTTGGGTCCCCGGAGTGATTTCCACCATTGAGGAACCCAGGGTGCATTTACGTGCCGGTCATCAACACTCGCAGTTTTGGCCGATTCTGGCCTGTTTCATGGGCTATTAATCACCGTTTTGGGTCCCCGGAGTGATTTCCACCATTGAGGAACCCAGGGTGCATTTACGTGCCGGTCATCAACACTCGCAGTTTTGGCAGATTTTGGCCTGTTTCATGGGCTATTAATCACCGTTTTGGGTCCCCGGAGTGATTTCCACCATTGACGAACCCTAGGGTGCATTTACGTTCCGGTCATCCACACTCGTAGTTTTGGTCGATTCTGGCCTATTTCATGGGCTATTAATCACCGTTTTGGGTCCCTGGAGTGATTTCCACAATTGACGAACCCAAGGGTGCATTTACGTGCCGGTCATCAACACTCGCAGTTTTGGCCGATTCTGGCCTGTTTCATGGGCTATTAATCACCGTTTTGGGTCCCTGGAGTGATTTCCACAATTGACGAACCCAAGGGTGCATTTACGTGCCGGTCATCAACACTCGCAGTTTTGGCCGATTCTGGCCTGTTTCATGGGCTATTAATCACCGTTTTGGGTCCCCGGAGTGATTTCCACCATTGAGGACCCCAGGGTGCATTTACGTGCCGGTCATCAACACTCGCAGTTTTGGCCGATTCTGGCCTGTTTCATGGGCTATTAATCACCGTTTTGGGTCCCTGGAGTGATTTCCACAATTGACGAACCCCAGGGTGCAATTACGTGTCGGTCATCAACACTCGCAGTTTTGGCCGATTCTAGCCTGTTTCATGGGCTATTAATCACCGTTTTGGGTCCCTGGAGTGATTTCCACAATTGACGAACCCAAGGGTGCATTTACGTGCCGGTCATCAACACTCGCAGTTTTGGCCGATTCCGGCCTGTATCATTGCCTATTAATCACCGTTTTGGGTCCCTGGAGTGATTTCCACAATTGACGAACCCAAGGGTGCATTTACGTGCCGGTCATCAACACTCGCAGTTTTGGCCGATTCCGGCCTGTATCATTGGCTATTAATCACCGTTTTGGGTCCCTGGAGTGATTTCCACAATTGACGAACCCAAGGGTGCATTTACGTGCCGGTCATCAACACTCGCAGTTTTGGAAGATTTTGGCCTGTTTCATGGGCTATTAATCACCGTTTTGGGTCCCCGGAGTGATTTCCACCATTGAGGAACCCAGGGTGCATTTACGTGCCGGTCATCAACACTCGCAGTTTTGGAAGATTTTGGCCTGTTTCATGGGCTATTAATCACCGTTTTGGGTCCCTGGAGTGATTTCCACAATTGACGAACCCAAGGGTGCATTTACGTTCCGGTCATCCACACTCGCAATTTTGGTCGATTCTGGCCTGTTTCATGGGCTATTAATCACCGTTTTGGGTCCCCGGAGTGATTTCCACCATTGAGGAACCCAGGGTGCATTTACGTGCCGGTCATCAACACTCGCAGTTTTGGAAGATTTTGGCCTGTTTCATGGGCTATTAATCACCGTTTTGGGTCCCTGGAGTGATTTCCACAATTGACGAACCCAAGGGTGCATTTACGTGCCGGTCATCAACACTCGCAGTTTTGGAAGATTTTGGCCTGTTTCATGGGCTATTAATCACCGTTTTGGGTCCCTGGAGTGATTTCCACAATTGACGAACCCAAGGGTGCATTTACGTGCCGGTCATCAACACTCGCAGTTTTGGAAGATTTTGGCCTGTTTCATGGGCTATTAATCACCGTTTTGGGTCCCTGGAGTGATTTCCACAATTGACGAACCCCAGGGTGCAATTACGTGTCGGTCATCAACACTCGCAGTTTTGGCCGATTCTAGCCTGTTTCATGGGCTATTAATCACCGTTTTGGATCCTCGGAGTGATTTCCACCATTGACGAACCCAAGGGTGCATTTACGTGCCTGTCATCAACACTCGCAGTTTTGGCCGATTCTGGCCTGTTTCATGGGCTATTAATCACCGTTTTGGGTCCCTGGAGTGATTTCCACAATTGACGAACCCAAGGGTGCATTTACGTTACGGTCATCCACACTCGCAGTTTTGGTCGATTCTGGCCTGTTTCATGGGCTATTAATCACCGTTTTGGATCCTCGTAGTGATTTCCACCATTGACGAACCCAAGGGTGCATTTACGTGCCTGTCATCAACACTCGCAGTTTTGGCCGATTCTGGCCTGTTTCATGGGCTATTAATCACCGTTTTGGGTCCCCGGAGTGATTTCCACCATTGAGGAACCCAGGGTGCATTTACGTGCCGGTCATCAACACTCGCAGTTTTGGCCGATTCTGGCCTGTTTCATGGGCTATTAATCACCGTTTTGGGTCCCCGGAGTGATTTCCACCATTGAGGAACCCAGGGTGCATTTACGTGCCGGTCATCAACACTCGCAGTTTTGGCAGATTTTGGCCTGTTTCATGGGCTATTAATCACCGTTTTGGGTCCCCGGAGTGATTTCCACCATTGACGAACCCTAGGGTGCATTTACGTTCCGGTCATCCACACTCGTAGTTTTGGTCGATTCTGGCCTATTTCATGGGCTATTAATCACCGTTTTGGGTCCCTGGAGTGATTTCCACAATTGACGAACCCAAGGGTGCATTTACGTGCCGGTCATCAACACTCGCAGTTTTGGCCGATTCTGGCCTGTTTCATGGGCTATTAATCACCGTTTTGGGTCCCTGGAGTGATTTCCACAATTGACGAACCCAAGGGTGCATTTACGTGCCGGTCATCAACACTCGCAGTTTTGGCCGATTCTGGCCTGTTTCATGGGCTATTAATCACCGTTTTGGGTCCCCGGAGTGATTTCCACCATTGAGGAACCCAGGGTGCATTTACGTGCCGGTCATCAACACTCGCAGTTTTGGAAGATTTTGGCCTGTTTCATGGGCTATTAATCACCGTTTTGGGTCCCTGGAGTGATTTCCACAATTGACGAACCCAAGGGTGCATTTACGTTCCGGTCATCCACACTCGCAATTTTGGTCGATTCTGGCCTGTTTCATGGGCTATTAATCACCGTTTTGGGTCCCCGGAGTGATTTCCACCATTGAGGAACCCAGGGTGCATTTACGTGCCGGTCATCAACACTCGCAGTTTTGGAAGATTTTGGCCTGTTTCATGGGCTATTAATCACCGTTTTGGGTCCCTGGAGTGATTTCCACAATTGACGAACCCAAGGGTGCATTTACGTGCCGGTCATCAACACTCGCAGTTTTGGAAGATTTTGGCCTGTTTCATGGGCTATTAATCACCGTTTTGGGTCCCTGGAGTGATTTCCACAATTGACGAACCCAAGGGTGCATTTACGTGCCGGTCATCAACACTCGCAGTTTTGGAAGATTTTGGCCTGTTTCATGGGCTATTAATCACCGTTTTGGGTCCCTGGAGTGATTTCCACAATTGACGAACCCCAGGGTGCAATTACGTGTCGGTCATCAACACTCGCAGTTTTGGCCGATTCTAGCCTGTTTCATGGGCTATTAATCACCGTTTTGGATCCTCGGAGTGATTTCCACCATTGACGAACCCAAGGGTGCATTTACGTGCCTGTCATCAACACTCGCAGTTTTGGCCGATTCTGGCCTGTTTCATGGGCTATTAATCACCGTTTTGGGTCCCTGGAGTGATTTCCACAATTGACGAACCCAAGGGTGCATTTACGTTACGGTCATCCACACTCGCAGTTTTGGTCGATTCTGGCCTGTTTCATGGGCTATTAATCACCGTTTTGGATCCTCGTAGTGATTTCCACCATTGACGAACCCAAGGGTGCATTTACGTGCCTGTCATCAACACTCGCAGTTTTGGCCGATTCTGGCCTGTTTCATGGGCTATTAATCACCGTTTTGGGTCCCCGGAGTGATTTCCACCATTGAGGAACCCAGGGTGCATTTACGTGCCGGTCATCAACACTCGCAGTTTTGGCCGATTCTGGCCTGTTTCATGGGCTATTAATCACCGTTTTGGGTCCCCGGAGTGATTTCCACCATTGAGGAACCCAGGGTGCATTTACGTGCCGGTCATCAACACTCGCAGTTTTGGCAGATTTTGGCCTGTTTCATGGGCTATTAATCACCGTTTTGGGTCCCCGGAGTGATTTCCACCATTGACGAACCCTAGGGTGCATTTACGTTCCGGTCATCCACACTCGTAGTTTTGGTCGATTCTGGCCTATTTCATGGGCTATTAATCACCGTTTTGGGTCCCTGGAGTGATTTCCACAATTGACGAACCCAAGGGTGCATTTACGTGCCGGTCATCAACACTCGCAGTTTTGGCCGATTCTGGCCTGTTTCATGGGCTATTAATCACCGTTTTGGGTCCCTGGAGTGATTTCCACAATTGACGAACCCAAGGGTGCATTTACGTGCCGGTCATCAACACTCGCAGTTTTGGCCGATTCTGGCCTGTTTCATGGGCTATTAATCACCGTTTTGGGTCCCCGGAGTGATTTCCACCATTGAGGAACCCAGGGTGCATTTACGTGCCGGTCATCAACACTCGCAGTTTTGGCCGATTCTGGCCTGTTTCATGGGCTATTAATCACCGTTTTGGGTCCCTGGAGTGATTTCCACAATTGACGAACCCCAGGGTGCAATTACGTGTCGGTCATCAACACTCGCAGTTTTGGCCGATTCTAGCCTGTTTCATGGGCTATTAATCACCGTTTTGGGTCCCTGGAGTGATTTCCACAATTGACGAACCCAAGGGTGCATTTACGTGCCGGTCATCAACACTCGCAGTTTTGGCCGATTCCGGCCTGTATCATTGCCTATTAATCACCGTTTTGGGTCCCTGGAGTGATTTCCACAATTGACGAACCCAAGGGTGCATTTACGTGCCGGTCATCAACACTCGCAGTTTTGGCCGATTCCGGCCTGTATCATTGGCTATTAATCACCGTTTTGGGTCCCTGGAGTGATTTCCACAATTGACGAACCCAAGGGTGCATTTACGTGCCGGTCATCAACACTCGCAGTTTTGGAAGATTTTGGCCTGTTTCATGGGCTATTAATCACCGTTTTGGGTCCCCGGAGTGATTTCCACCATTGAGGAACCCAGGGTGCATTTACGTGCCGGTCATCAACACTCGCAGTTTTGGAAGATTTTGGCCTGTTTCATGGGCTATTAATCACCGTTTTGGGTCCCTGGAGTGATTTCCACAATTGACGAACCCAAGGGTGCATTTACGTTCCGGTCATCCACACTCGCAATTTTGGTCGATTCTGGCCTGTTTCATGGGCTATTAATCACCGTTTTGGGTCCCCGGAGTGATTTCCACCATTGAGGAACCCAGGGTGCATTTACGTGCCGGTCATCAACACTCGCAGTTTTGGAAGATTTTGGCCTGTTTCATGGGCTATTAATCACCGTTTTGGGTCCCTGGAGTGATTTCCACAATTGACGAACCCAAGGGTGCATTTACGTGCCGGTCATCAACACTCGCAGTTTTGGAAGATTTTGGCCTGTTTCATGGGCTATTAATCACCGTTTTGGGTCCCTGGAGTGATTTCCACAATTGACGAACCCAAGGGTGCATTTACGTGCCGGTCATCAACACTCGCAGTTTTGGAAGATTTTGGCCTGTTTCATGGGCTATTAATCACCGTTTTGGGTCCCTGGAGTGATTTCCACAATTGACGAACCCCAGGGTGCAATTACGTGTCGGTCATCAACACTCGCAGTTTTGGCCGATTCTAGCCTGTTTCATGGGCTATTAATCACCGTTTTGGATCCTCGGAGTGATTTCCACCATTGACGAACCCAAGGGTGCATTTACGTGCCTGTCATCAACACTCGCAGTTTTGGCCGATTCTGGCCTGTTTCATGGGCTATTAATCACCGTTTTGGGTCCCTGGAGTGATTTCCACAATTGACGAACCCAAGGGTGCATTTACGTTACGGTCATCCACACTCGCAGTTTTGGTCGATTCTGGCCTGTTTCATGGGCTATTAATCACCGTTTTGGATCCTCGTAGTGATTTCCACCATTGACGAACCCAAGGGTGCATTTACGTGCCTGTCATCAACACTCGCAGTTTTGGCCGATTCTGGCCTGTTTCATGGGCTATTAATCACCGTTTTGGGTCCCCGGAGTGATTTCCACCATTGAGGAACCCAGGGTGCATTTACGTGCCGGTCATCAACACTCGCAGTTTTGGCCGATTCTGGCCTGTTTCATGGGCTATTAATCACCGTTTTGGGTCCCCGGAGTGATTTCCACCATTGAGGAACCCAGGGTGCATTTACGTGCCGGTCATCAACACTCGCAGTTTTGGCAGATTTTGGCCTGTTTCATGGGCTATTAATCACCGTTTTGGGTCCCCGGAGTGATTTCCACCATTGACGAACCCTAGGGTGCATTTACGTTCCGGTCATCCACACTCGTAGTTTTGGTCGATTCTGGCCTATTTCATGGGCTATTAATCACCGTTTTGGGTCCCTGGAGTGATTTCCACAATTGACGAACCCAAGGGTGCATTTACGTGCCGGTCATCAACACTCGCAGTTTTGGCCGATTCTGGCCTGTTTCATGGGCTATTAATCACCGTTTTGGGTCCCTGGAGTGATTTCCACAATTGACGAACCCAAGGGTGCATTTACGTGCCGGTCATCAACACTCGCAGTTTTGGCCGATTCTGGCCTGTTTCATGGGCTATTAATCACCGTTTTGGGTCCCCGGAGTGATTTCCACCATTGAGGAACCCAGGGTGCATTTACGTGCCGGTCATCAACACTCGCAGTTTTGGCCGATTCTGGCCTGTTTCATGGGCTATTAATCACCGTTTTGGGTCCCTGGAGTGATTTCCACAATTGACGAACCCCAGGGTGCAATTACGTGTCGGTCATCAACACTCGCAGTTTTGGCCGATTCTAGCCTGTTTCATGGGCTATTAATCACCGTTTTGGGTCCCTGGAGTGATTTCCACAATTGACGAACACAAGGGTGCATTTACGTGCCGGTCATCAACACTCGCAGTTTTGGCCGATTCCGGCCTGTATCATTGCCTATTAATCACCGTTTTGGGTCCCTGGAGTGATTTCCACAATTGACGAACCCAAGGGTGCATTTACGTGCCGGTCATCAACACTCGCAGTTTTGGCCGATTCCGGCCTGTATCATTGGCTATTAATCACCGTTTTGGGTCCCTGGAGTGATTTCCACAATTGACGAACCCAAGGGTGCATTTACGTGCCGGTCATCAACACTCGCAGTTTTGGCCGATTCTGGCCTGTTTCATGGGCTATTAATCACCGTTTTGGGTCCCCGGAGTGATTTCCACCATTGAGGAACCCAGGGTGCATTTACGTGCCGGTCATCAACACTCGCAGTTTTGGAAGATTTTGGCCTGTTTCATGGGCTATTAATCACCGTTTTGGGTCCCTGGAGTGATTTCCACAATTGACGAACCCAAGGGTGCATTTACGTGCCGGTCATCAACACTCGCAGTTTTGGAAGATTTTGGCCTGTTTCATGGGCTATTAATCACCGTTTTGGGTCCCTGGAGTGATTTCCACAATTGACGAACCCAAGGGTGCATTTACGTTCCGGTCATCCACACTCGCAGTTTTGGTCGATTCTGGCCTGTTTCATGGGCTATTAATCACCGTTTTGGATCCTCGTAGTGATTTCCACCATTGACGAACCCAAGGGTGCATTTACGTGCCTGTCATCAACACTCGCAGTTTTGGCCGATTCTGGCCTGTTTCATGGGCTATTAATCACCGTTTTGGGTCCCTGGAGTGATTTCCACAATTGACGAACCCAAGGGTGCATTTACGTGCCGGTCATCAACACTCGCAGTTTTGGCCGATTCTGGCCTGTTTCATGGGCTATTAATCACCGTTTTGGGTCCCTGGAGTGATTTCCACAATTGACGAACCCCAGGGTGCAATTACGTGTCGGTCATCAACACTCGCAGTTTTGGCCGATTCTAGCCTGTTTCATGGGCTATTAATCACCGTTTTGGATCCTCGGAGTGATTTCCACCATTGACGAACCCAAGGGTGCATTTACGTGCCTGTCATCAACACTCGCAGTTTTGGCCGATTCTGGCCTGTTTCATGGGCTATTAATCACCGTTTTGGGTCCCTGGAGTGATTTCCACAATTGACGAACCCAAGGGTGCATTTACGTTACGGTCATCCACACTCGCAGTTTTGGTCGATTCTGGCCTGTTTCATGGGCTATTAATCACCGTTTTGGATCCTCGTAGTGATTTCCACCATTGACGAACCCAAGGGTGCATTTACGTGCCTGTCATCAACACTCGCAGTTTTGGCCGATTCTGGCCTGTTTCATGGGCTATTAATCACCGTTTTGGGTCCCCGGAGTGATTTCCACCATTGAGGAACCCAGGGTGCATTTACGTGCCGGTCATCAACACTCGCAGTTTTGGCCGATTCTGGCCTGTTTCATGGGCTATTAATCACCGTTTTGGGTCCCCGGAGTGATTTCCACCATTGAGGAACCCAGGGTGCATTTACGTGCCGGTCATCAACACTCGCAGTTTTGGCAGATTTTGGCCTGTTTCATGGGCTATTAATCACCGTTTTGGGTCCCCGGAGTGATTTCCACCATTGACGAACCCTAGGGTGCATTTACGTTCCGGTCATCCACACTCGTAGTTTTGGTCGATTCTGGCCTATTTCATGGGCTATTAATCACCGTTTTGGGTCCCTGGAGTGATTTCCACAATTGACGAACCCAAGGGTGCATTTACGTGCCGGTCATCAACACTCGCAGTTTTGGCCGATTCTGGCCTGTTTCATGGGCTATTAATCACCGTTTTGGGTCCCTGGAGTGATTTCCACAATTGACGAACCCAAGGGTGCATTTACGTGCCGGTCATCAACACTCGCAGTTTTGGCCGATTCTGGCCTGTTTCATGGGCTATTAATCACCGTTTTGGGTCCCCGGAGTGATTTCCACCATTGAGGAACCCAGGGTGCATTTACGTGCCGGTCATCAACACTCGCAGTTTTGGCCGATTCTGGCCTGTTTCATGGGCTATTAATCACCGTTTTGGGTCCCTGGAGTGATTTCCACAATTGACGAACCCCAGGGTGCAATTACGTGTCGGTCATCAACACTCGCAGTTTTGGCCGATTCTAGCCTGTTTCATGGGCTATTAATCACCGTTTTGGGTCCCTGGAGTGATTTCCACAATTGACGAACACAAGGGTGCATTTACGTGCCGGTCATCAACACTCGCAGTTTTGGCCGATTCCGGCCTGTATCATTGCCTATTAATCACCGTTTTGGGTCCCTGGAGTGATTTCCACAATTGACGAACCCAAGGGTGCATTTACGTGCCGGTCATCAACACTCGCAGTTTTGGCCGATTCCGGCCTGTATCATTGGCTATTAATCACCGTTTTGGGTCCCTGGAGTGATTTCCACAATTGACGAACCCAAGGGTGCATTTACGTGCCGGTCATCAACACTCGCAGTTTTGGCCGATTCTGGCCTGTTTCATGGGCTATTAATCACCGTTTTGGGTCCCCGGAGTGATTTCCACCATTGAGGAACCCAGGGTGCATTTACGTGCCGGTCATCAACACTCGCAGTTTTGGAAGATTTTGGCCTGTTTCATGGGCTATTAATCACCGTTTTGGGTCCCTGGAGTGATTTCCACAATTGACGAACCCAAGGGTGCATTTACGTGCCGGTCATCAACACTCGCAGTTTTGGAAGATTTTGGCCTGTTTCATGGGCTATTAATCACCGTTTTGGGTCCCTGGAGTGATTTCCACAATTGACGAACCCAAGGGTGCATTTACGTTCCGGTCATCCACACTCGCAGTTTTGGTCGATTCTGGCCTGTTTCATGGGCTATTAATCACCGTTTTGGATCCTCGTAGTGATTTCCACCATTGACGAACCCAAGGGTGCATTTACGTGCCTGTCATCAACACTCGCAGTTTTGGCCGATTCTGGCCTGTTTCATGGGCTATTAATCACCGTTTTGGGTCCCTGGAGTGATTTCCACAATTGACGAACCCAAGGGTGCATTTACGTGCCGGTCATCAACACTCGCAGTTTTGGCCGATTCTGGCCTGTTTCATGGGCTATTAATCACCGTTTTGGGTCCCTGGAGTGATTTCCACAATTGACGAACCCCAGGGTGCAATTACGTGTCGGTCATCAACACTCGCAGTTTTGGCCGATTCTAGCCTGTTTCATGGGCTATTAATCACCGTTTTGGATCCTCGGAGTGATTTCCACCATTGACGAACCCAAGGGTGCATTTACGTGCCTGTCATCAACACTCGCAGTTTTGGCCGATTCTGGCCTGTTTCATGGGCTATTAATCACCGTTTTGGGTCCCTGGAGTGATTTCCACAATTGACGAACCCAAGGGTGCATTTACGTTACGGTCATCCACACTCGCAGTTTTGGTCGATTCTGGCCTGTTTCATGGGCTATTAATCACCGTTTTGGATCCTCGTAGTGATTTCCACCATTGACGAACCCAAGGGTGCATTTACGTGCCTGTCATCAACACTCGCAGTTTTGGCCGATTCTGGCCTGTTTCATGGGCTATTAATCACCGTTTTGGGTCCCCGGAGTGATTTCCACCATTGAGGAACCCAGGGTGCATTTACGTGCCGGTCATCAACACTCGCAGTTTTGGCCGATTCTGGCCTGTTTCATGGGCTATTAATCACCGTTTTGGGTCCCCGGAGTGATTTCCACCATTGAGGAACCCAGGGTGCATTTACGTGCCGGTCATCAACACTCGCAGTTTTGGCAGATTTTGGCCTGTTTCATGGGCTATTAATCACCGTTTTGGGTCCCCGGAGTGATTTCCACCATTGACGAACCCTAGGGTGCATTTACGTTCCGGTCATCCACACTCGTAGTTTTGGCCGATTTTGGCCTGTATCATTGGCTATTAATCACCGTTTTGGGTCCCTGGAGTGATTTCCACAATTGACGAACCCAAGGGTGCATTTACGTGCCGGTCATCAACACTCGCAGTTTTGGCCGATTCTGGCCTGTTTCATGGGCTATTAATCACCGTTTTGGGTCCCCGGAGTGATTTCCACCATTGAGGAACCCAGGGTGCATTTACGTGCCGGTCATCAACACTCGCAGTTTTGGAAGATTTTGGCCTGTTTCATGGGCTATTAATCACCGTTTTGGGTCCCTGGAGTGATTTCCACAATTGACGAACCCAAGGGTGCATTTACGTGCCGGTCATCCACACTCGCAGTTTTGGTCGATTTTGGCCTGTTTCATGGGCTATTAATCACCGTTTTGGGTCCCTGGAGTGATTTCCACAATTGACGAACCCAAGGGTGCATTTACGTGCCGGTCATCAACACTCGCAGTTTTGGAAGATTTTGGCCTGTTTCATGGGCTATTAATCACCGTTTTGGGTCCCTGGAGTGATTTCCACAATTGACGAACCCAAGGGTGCATTTACGTTCCGGTCATCCACACTCGCAGTTTTGGTCGATTCTGGCCTGTTTCATGGGCTATTAATCACCGTTTTGGGTCCCCGGAGTGATTTCCACCATTGAGGAACCCAGGGTGCATTTACGTGCCGGTCATCAACACTCGCAGTTTTGGCAGATTTTGGCCTGTTTCATGGGCTATTAATCACCGTTTTGGGTCCCCGGAGTGATTTCCACCATTGACGAACCCTAGGGTGCATTTACGTTCCGGTCATCCACACTCGTAGTTTTGGTCGATTCTGGCCTATTTCATGGGCTATTAATCACCGTTTTGGGTCCCTGGAGTGATTTCCACAATTGACGAACCCAAGGGTGCATTTACGTGCCGGTCATCAACACTCGCAGTTTTGGCCGATTCTGGCCTGTTTCATGGGCTATTAATCACCGTTTTGGGTCCCTGGAGTGATTTCCACAATTGACGAACCCAAGGGTGCATTTACGTGCCGGTCATCAACACTCGCAGTTTTGGCCGATTCTGGCCTGTTTCATGGGCTATTAATCACCGTTTTGGGTCCCCGGAGTGATTTCCACCATTGAGGAACCCAGGGTGCATTTACGTGCCGGTCATCAACACTCGCAGTTTTGGCCGATTCTGGCCTGTTTCATGGGCTATTAATCACCGTTTTGGGTCCCTGGAGTGATTTCCACAATTGACGAACCCCAGGGTGCAATTACGTGTCGGTCATCAACACTCGCAGTTTTGGCCGATTCTAGCCTGTTTCATGGGCTATTAATCACCGTTTTGGGTCCCTGGAGTGATTTCCACAATTGACGAACACAAGGGTGCATTTACGTGCCGGTCATCAACACTCGCAGTTTTGGCCGATTCCGGCCTGTATCATTGCCTATTAATCACCGTTTTGGGTCCCTGGAGTGATTTCCACAATTGACGAACCCAAGGGTGCATTTACGTGCCGGTCATCAACACTCGCAGTTTTGGCCGATTCCGGCCTGTATCATTGGCTATTAATCACCGTTTTGGGTCCCTGGAGTGATTTCCACAATTGACGAACCCAAGGGTGCATTTACGTGCCGGTCATCAACACTCGCAGTTTTGGCCGATTCTGGCCTGTTTCATGGGCTATTAATCACCGTTTTGGGTCCCCGGAGTGATTTCCACCATTGAGGAACCCAGGGTGCATTTACGTGCCGGTCATCAACACTCGCAGTTTTGGAAGATTTTGGCCTGTTTCATGGGCTATTAATCACCGTTTTGGGTCCCTGGAGTGATTTCCACAATTGACGAACCCAAGGGTGCATTTACGTGCCGGTCATCAACACTCGCAGTTTTGGAAGATTTTGGCCTGTTTCATGGGCTATTAATCACCGTTTTGGGTCCCTGGAGTGATTTCCACAATTGACGAACCCAAGGGTGCATTTACGTTCCGGTCATCCACACTCGCAGTTTTGGTCGATTCTGGCCTGTTTCATGGGCTATTAATCACCGTTTTGGATCCTCGTAGTGATTTCCACCATTGACGAACCCAAGGGTGCATTTACGTGCCTGTCATCAACACTCGCAGTTTTGGCCGATTCTGGCCTGTTTCATGGGCTATTAATCACCGTTTTGGGTCCCTGGAGTGATTTCCACAATTGACGAACCCAAGGGTGCATTTACGTGCCGGTCATCAACACTCGCAGTTTTGGCCGATTCTGGCCTGTTTCATGGGCTATTAATCACCGTTTTGGGTCCCTGGAGTGATTTCCACAATTGACGAACCCAAGGGTGCATTTACGTGCCGGTCATCAACACTCGCAGTTTTGGCCGATTCCGGCCTGTATCATTGGCTATTAATCACCGTTTTGGGTCCCTGGAGTGATTTCCACAATTGACGAACCCAAGGGTGCATTTACGTGCCGGTCATCAACACTCGCAGTTTTGGCCGATTCTGGCCTGTTTCATGGGCTATTAATCACCGTTTTGGGTCCCCGGAGTGATTTCCACCATTGAGGAACCCAGGGTGCATTTACGTGCCGGTCATCAACACTCGCAGTTTTGGCAGATTTTGGCCTGTTTCATGGGCTATTAATCACCGTTTTGGGTCCCTGGAGTGATTTCCACAATTGACGAACCCAAGGGTGCATTTACGTGCCGGTCATCAACACTCGCAGTTTTGGCCGATTCCGGCCTGTTTCATGGGCTATTAATCACCGTTTTGGGTCCCTGGAGTGATTTCCACAATTGACGAACCCAAGGGTGCATTTACGTGCCGGTCATCAACACTCGCAGTTTTGGAAGATTTTGGCCTGTTTCATGGGCTATTAATCACCGTTTTGGGTCCCTGGAGTGATTTCCACAATTGACGAACCCAAGGGTGCATTTACGTTCCGGTCATCCACACTCGCAATTTTGGTCGATTCTGGCCTGTTTCATGGGCTATTAATCACCGTTTTGGGTCCCCGGAGTGATTTCCACCATTGAGGAACCCAGGGTGCATTTACGTGCCGGTCATCAACACTCGCAGTTTTGGAAGATTTTGGCCTGTTTCATGGGCTATTAATCACCGTTTTGGGTCCCTGGAGTGATTTCCACAATTGACGAACCCAAGGGTGCATTTACGTGCCGGTCATCAACACTCGCAGTTTTGGCCGATTCCGGCCTGTATCATTGGCTATTAATCACCGTTTTGGGTCCCTGGAGTGATTTCCACAATTGACGAACCCAAGGGTGCATTTACGTGCCGGTCATCAACACTCGCAGTTTTGGCCGATTCTGGCCTGTTTCATGGGCTATTAATCACCGTTTTGGGTCCCCGGAGTGATTTCCACCATTGAGGAACCCAGGGTGCATTTACGTGCCGGTCATCAACACTCGCAGTTTTGGAAGATTTTGGCCTGTTTCATGGGCTATTAATCACCGTTTTGGGTCCCTGGAGTGATTTCCACAATTGACGAACCCAAGGGTGCATTTACGTGCCGGTCATCAACACTCGCAGTTTTGGAAGATTTTGGCCTGTTTCATGGGCTATTAATCACCGTTTTGGGTCCCTGGAGTGATTTCCACAATTGACGAACCCAAGGGTGCATTTACGTTCCGGTCATCCACACTCGCAGTTTTGGTCGATTCTGGCCTGTTTCATGGGCTATTAATCACCGTTTTGGATCCTCGTAGTGATTTCCACCATTGACGAACCCAAGGGTGCATTTACGTGCCTGTCATCAACACTCGCAGTTTTGGCCGATTCTGGCCTGTTTCATGGGCTATTAATCACCGTTTTGGGTCCCTGGAGTGATTTCCACAATTGACGAACCCAAGGGTGCATTTACGTGCCGGTCATCAACACTCGCAGTTTTGGCCGATTCTGGCCTGTTTCATGGGCTATTAATCACCGTTTTGGGTCCCTGGAGTGATTTCCACAATTGACGAACCCAAGGGTGCATTTACGTGCCGGTCATCAACACTCGCAGTTTTGGCCGATTCCGGCCTGTATCATTGGCTATTAATCACCGTTTTGGGTCCCTGGAGTGATTTCCACAATTGACGAACCCAAGGGTGCATTTACGTGCCGGTCATCAACACTCGCAGTTTTGGCCGATTCTGGCCTGTTTCATGGGCTATTAATCACCGTTTTGGGTCCCCGGAGTGATTTCCACCATTGAGGAACCCAGGGTGCATTTACGTGCCGGTCATCAACACTCGCAGTTTTGGCAGATTTTGGCCTGTTTCATGGGCTATTAATCACCGTTTTGGGTCCCTGGAGTGATTTCCACAATTGACGAACCCAAGGGTGCATTTACGTGCCGGTCATCAACACTCGCAGTTTTGGCCGATTCCGGCCTGTTTCATGGGCTATTAATCACCGTTTTGGGTCCCTGGAGTGATTTCCACAATTGACGAACCCAAGGGTGCATTTACGTGCCGGTCATCAACACTCGCAGTTTTGGAAGATTTTGGCCTGTTTCATGGGCTATTAATCACCGTTTTGGGTCCCTGGAGTGATTTCCACAATTGACGAACCCAAGGGTGCATTTACGTTCCGGTCATCCACACTCGCAATTTTGGTCGATTCTGGCCTGTTTCATGGGCTATTAATCACCGTTTTGGGTCCCCGGAGTGATTTCCACCATTGAGGAACCCAGGGTGCATTTACGTGCCGGTCATCAACACTCGCAGTTTTGGAAGATTTTGGCCTGTTTCATGGGCTATTAATCACCGTTTTGGGTCCCTGGAGTGATTTCCACAATTGACGAACCCAAGGGTGCATTTACGTGCCGGTCATCAACACTCGCAGTTTTGGAAGATTTTGGCCTGTTTCATGGGCTATTAATCACCGTTTTGGGTCCCTGGAGTGATTTCCACAATTGACGAACCCAAGGGTGCATTTACGTGCCGGTCATCAACACTCGCAGTTTTGGCCGATTCCGGCCTGTATCATTGGCTATTAATCACCGTTTTGGGTCCCTGGAGTGATTTCCACAATTGACGAACCCAAGGGTGCATTTACGTGCCGGTCATCAACACTCGCAGTTTTGGCCGATTCTGGCCTGTTTCATGGGCTATTAATCACCGTTTTGGGTCCCCGGAGTGATTTCCACCATTGAGGAACCCAGGGTGCATTTACGTGCCGGTCATCAACACTCGCAGTTTTGGCAGATTTTGGCCTGTTTCATGGGCTATTAATCACCGTTTTGGGTCCCTGGAGTGATTTCCACAATTGACGAACCCAAGGGTGCATTTACGTGCCGGTCATCAACACTCGCAGTTTTGGAAGATTTTGGCCTGTTTCATGGGCTATTAATCACCGTTTTGGGTCCCTGGAGTGATTTCCACAATTGACGAACCCAAGGGTGCATTTACGTTCCGGTCATCCACACTCGCAGTTTTGGTCGATTCTGGCCTGTTTCATGGGCTATTAATCACCGTTTTGGGTCCCCGGAGTGATTTCCACCATTGAGGAACCCAGGGTGCATTTACGTGCCGGTCATCAACACTCGCAGTTTTGGCAGATTTTGGCCTGTTTCATGGGCTATTAATCACCGTTTTGGGTCCCCGGAGTGATTTCCACCATTGACGAACCCTAGGGTGCATTTACGTTCCGGTCATCCACACTCGTAGTTTTGGTCGATTCTGGCCTATTTCATGGGCTATTAATCACCGTTTTGGGTCCCTGGAGTGATTTCCACAATTGACGAACCCAAGGGTGCATTTACGTGCCGGTCATCAACACTCGCAGTTTTGGCCGATTCTGGCCTGTTTCATGGGCTATTAATCACCGTTTTGGGTCCCTGGAGTGATTTCCACAATTGACGAACCCAAGGGTGCATTTACGTGCCGGTCATCAACACTCGCAGTTTTGGCCGATTCTGGCCTGTTTCATGGGCTATTAATCACCGTTTTGGGTCCCCGGAGTGATTTCCACCATTGAGGAACCCAGGGTGCATTTACGTGCCGGTCATCAACACTCGCAGTTTTGGAAGATTTTGGCCTGTTTCATGGGCTATTAATCACCGTTTTGGGTCCCTGGAGTGATTTCCACAATTGACGAACCCAAGGGTGCATTTACGTGCCGGTCATCAACACTCGCAGTTTTGGAAGATTTTGGCCTGTTTCATGGGCTATTAATCACCGTTTTGGGTCCCTGGAGTGATTTCCACAATTGACGAACCCAAGGGTGCATTTACGTTCCGGTCATCCACACTCGCAGTTTTGGTCGATTCTGGCCTGTTTCATGGGCTATTAATCACCGTTTTGGATCCTCGTAGTGATTTCCACCATTGACGAACCCAAGGGTGCATTTACGTGCCTGTCATCAACACTCGCAGTTTTGGCCGATTCTGGCCTGTTTCATGGGCTATTAATCACCGTTTTGGGTCCCTGGAGTGATTTCCACAATTGACGAACCCAAGGGTGCATTTACGTGCCGGTCATCAACACTCGCAGTTTTGGCCGATTCTGGCCTGTTTCATGGGCTATTAATCACCGTTTTGGGTCCCTGGAGTGATTTCCACAATTGACGAACCCAAGGGTGCATTTACGTGCCGGTCATCAACACTCGCAGTTTTGGCCGATTCCGGCCTGTATCATTGGCTATTAATCACCGTTTTGGGTCCCTGGAGTGATTTCCACAATTGACGAACCCAAGGGTGCATTTACGTGCCGGTCATCAACACTCGCAGTTTTGGCCGATTCTGGCCTGTTTCATGGGCTATTAATCACCGTTTTGGGTCCCCGGAGTGATTTCCACCATTGAGGAACCCAGGGTGCATTTACGTGCCGGTCATCAACACTCGCAGTTTTGGCAGATTTTGGCCTGTTTCATGGGCTATTAATCACCGTTTTGGGTCCCTGGAGTGATTTCCACAATTGACGAACCCAAGGGTGCATTTACGTGCCGGTCATCAACACTCGCAGTTTTGGCCGATTCCGGCCTGTTTCATGGGCTATTAATCACCGTTTTGGGTCCCTGGAGTGATTTCCACAATTGACGAACCCAAGGGTGCATTTACGTGCCGGTCATCAACACTCGCAGTTTTGGAAGATTTTGGCCTGTTTCATGGGCTATTAATCACCGTTTTGGGTCCCTGGAGTGATTTCCACAATTGACGAACCCAAGGGTGCATTTACGTTCCGGTCATCCACACTCGCAATTTTGGTCGATTCTGGCCTGTTTCATGGGCTATTAATCACCGTTTTGGGTCCCCGGAGTGATTTCCACCATTGAGGAACCCAGGGTGCATTTACGTGCCGGTCATCAACACTCGCAGTTTTGGAAGATTTTGGCCTGTTTCATGGGCTATTAATCACCGTTTTGGGTCCCTGGAGTGATTTCCACAATTGACGAACCCAAGGGTGCATTTACGTGCCGGTCATCAACACTCGCAGTTTTGGAAGATTTTGGCCTGTTTCATGGGCTATTAATCACCGTTTTGGGTCCCTGGAGTGATTTCCACAATTGACGAACCCAAGGGTGCATTTACGTGCCGGTCATCAACACTCGCAGTTTTGGCCGATTCCGGCCTGTATCATTGGCTATTAATCACCGTTTTGGGTCCCTGGAGTGATTTCCACAATTGACGAACCCAAGGGTGCATTTACGTGCCGGTCATCAACACTCGCAGTTTTGGCCGATTCTGGCCTGTTTCATGGGCTATTAATCACCGTTTTGGGTCCCCGGAGTGATTTCCACCATTGAGGAACCCAGGGTGCATTTACGTGCCGGTCATCAACACTCGCAGTTTTGGCAGATTTTGGCCTGTTTCATGGGCTATTAATCACCGTTTTGGGTCCCTGGAGTGATTTCCACAATTGACGAACCCAAGGGTGCATTTACGTGCCGGTCATCAACACTCGCAGTTTTGGCCGATTCCGGCCTGTATCATTGGCTATTAATCACCGTTTTGGGTCCCCGGAGTGATTTCCACAATTGACGAACCCAAGGGTGCATTTACGTGCCGGTCATCAACACTCGCAGTTTTGGCAGATTTTGGCCTGTTTCATGGGCTATTAATCACCGTTTTGGGTCCCTGGAGTGATTTCCACAATTGACGAACCCAAGGGTGCATTTACGTGCCGGTCATCAACACTCGCAGTTTTGGAAGATTTTGGCCTGTATCATTGGCTATTAATCACCGTTTTGGGTCCCTGGAGTGATTTCCACAATTGACGAACCCAAGGGTGCATTTACGTGCCGGTCATCAACACTCGCAGTTTTGGCCGATTCTGGCCTGTTTCATGGGCTATTAATCACCGTTTTGGGTCCCCGGAGTGATTTCCACCATTGAGGAACCCAGGGTGCATTTACGTGCCGGTCATCAACACTCGCAGTTTTGGAAGATTTTGGCCTGTTTCATGGGCTATTAATCACCGTTTTGGGTCCCTGGAGTGATTTCCACAATTGACGAACCCAAGGGTGCATTTACGTGCCGGTCATCAACACTCGCAGTTTTGGAAGATTTTGGCCTGTTTCATGGGCTATTAATCACCGTTTTGGGTCCCTGGAGTGATTTCCACAATTGACGAACCCAAGGGTGCATTTACGTTCCGGTCATCCACACTCGCAGTTTTGGTCGATTCTGGCCTGTTTCATGGGCTATTAATCACCGTTTTGGATCCTCGTAGTGATTTCCACCATTGACGAACCCAAGGGTGCATTTACGTGCCTGTCATCAACACTCGCAGTTTTGGCCGATTCCGGCCCGTATCATTGCCTATTAATCACCGTTTTGGGTCCCTGGAGTGATTTCCACCATTGAGGAACCCAGGGTGCATTTACGTGCCGGTCATCAACACTCGCAGTTTTGGCAGATTTTGGCCTGTTTCATGGGCTATTAATCACCGTTTTGGGTCCCTGGAGTGATTTCCACAATTGACGAACCCAAGGGTGCATTTACGTGCCGGTCATCAACACTCGCAGTTTTGGAAGATTTTGGCCTGTTTCATGGGCTATTAATCACCGTTTTGGGTCCCTGGAGTGATTTCCACAATTGACGAACCCAAGGGTGCATTTACGTGCCGGTCATCAACACTCGCAGTTTTGGAAGATTTTGGCCTGTTTCATGGGCTATTAATCACCGTTTTGGGTCCCTGGAGTGATTTCCACAATTGACGAACCCCAGGGTGCAATTACGTGTCGGTCATCAACACTCGCAGTTTTGGCCGATTCTAGCCTGTTTCATGGGCTATTAATCACCGTTTTGGGTCCCTGGAGTGATTTCCACAATTGACGAACACAAGGGTGCATTTACGTGCCGGTCATCAACACTCGCAGTTTTGGCCGATTCCGGCCTGTATCATTGCCTATTAATCACCGTTTTGGGTCCCTGGAGTGATTTCCACAATTGACGAACCCAAGGGTGCATTTACGTGCCGGTCATCAACACTCGCAGTTTTGGCCGATTCCGGCCTGTATCATTGGCTATTAATCACCGTTTTGGGTCCCTGGAGTGATTTCCACAATTGACGAACCCAAGGGTGCATTTACGTGCCGGTCATCAACACTCGCAGTTTTGGAAGATTTTGGCCTGTATCATTGGCTATTAATCACCGTTTTGGGTCCCTGGAGTGATTTCCACAATTGACGAACCCAAGGGTGCATTTACGTGCCGGTCATCAACACTCGCAGTTTTGGCCGATTCTGGCCTGTTTCATGGGCTATTAATCACCGTTTTGGGTCCCCGGAGTGATTTCCACCATTGAGGAACCCAGGGTGCATTTACGTGCCGGTCATCAACACTCGCAGTTTTGGAAGATTTTGGCCTGTTTCATGGGCTATTAATCACCGTTTTGGGTCCCTGGAGTGATTTCCACAATTGACGAACCCAAGGGTGCATTTACGTGCCGGTCATCAACACTCGCAGTTTTGGAAGATTTTGGCCTGTTTCATGGGCTATTAATCACCGTTTTGGGTCCCTGGAGTGATTTCCACAATTGACGAACCCAAGGGTGCATTTACGTTCCGGTCATCCACACTCGCAGTTTTGGTCGATTCTGGCCTGTTTCATGGGCTATTAATCACCGTTTTGGATCCTCGTAGTGATTTCCACCATTGACGAACCCAAGGGTGCATTTACGTGCCTGTCATCAACACTCGCAGTTTTGGCCGATTCCGGCCCGTATCATTGCCTATTAATCACCGTTTTGGGTCCCTGGAGTGATTTCCACCATTGAGGAACCCAGGGTGCATTTACGTGCCGGTCATCAACACTCGCAGTTTTGGCAGATTTTGGCCTGTTTCATGGGCTATTAATCACCGTTTTGGGTCCCTGGAGTGATTTCCACAATTGACGAACCCAAGGGTGCATTTACGTGCCGGTCATCAACACTCGCACTTTTGGAAGATTTTGGCCTGTTTCATGGGCTATTAATCACCGTTTTGGGTCCCTGGAGTGATTTCCACAATTGACGAACCCAAGGGTGCATTTACGTGCCGGTCATCAACACTCGCAGTTTTGGAAGATTTTGGCCTGTTTCATGGGCTATTAATCACCGTTTTGGGTCCCTGGAGTGATTTCCACAATTGACGAACCCCAGGGTGCAATTACGTGTCGGTCATCAACACTCGCAGTTTTGGCCGATTCTAGCCTGTTTCATGGGCTATTAATCACCGTTTTGGGTCCCTGGAGTGATTTCCACAATTGACGAACACAAGGGTGCATTTACGTGCCGGTCATCAACACTCGCAGTTTTGGCCGATTCCGGCCTGTATCATTGCCTATTAATCACCGTTTTGGGTCCCTGGAGTGATTTCCACAATTGACGAACCCAAGGGTGCATTTACGTGCCGGTCATCAACACTCGCAGTTTTGGCCGATTCCGGCCTGTATCATTGGCTATTAATCACCGTTTTGGGTCCCTGGAGTGATTTCCACAATTGACGAACCCAAGGGTGCATTTACGTGCCGGTCATCAACACTCGCAGTTTTGGCCGATTCTGGCCTGTTTCATGGGCTATTAATCACCGTTTTGGGTCCCCGGAGTGATTTCCACCATTGAGGAACCCAGGGTGCATTTACGTGCCGGTCATCAACACTCGCAGTTTTGGAAGATTTTGGCCTGTTTCATGGGCTATTAATCACCGTTTTGGGTCCCTGGAGTGATTTCCACAATTGACGAACCCAAGGGTGCATTTACGTGCCGGTCATCAACACTCGCAGTTTTGGAAGATTTTGGCCTGTTTCATGGGCTATTAATCACCGTTTTGGGTCCCTGGAGTGATTTCCACAATTGACGAACCCAAGGGTGCATTTACGTTCCGGTCATCCACACTCGCAGTTTTGGTCGATTCTGGCCTGTTTCATGGGCTATTAATCACCGTTTTGGATCCTCGTAGTGATTTCCACCATTGACGAACCCAAGGGTGCATTTACGTGCCTGTCATCAACACTCGCAGTTTTGGCCGATTCTGGCCTGTTTCATGGGCTATTAATCACCGTTTTGGGTCCCTGGAGTGATTTCCACAATTGACGAACCCAAGGGTGCATTTACGTGCCGGTCATCAACACTCGCAGTTTTGGCCGATTCTGGCCTGTTTCATGGGCTATTAATCACCGTTTTGGGTCCCTGGAGTGATTTCCACAATTGACGAACCCCAGGGTGCAATTACGTGTCGGTCATCAACACTCGCAGTTTTGGCCGATTCTAGCCTGTTTCATGGGCTATTAATCACCGTTTTGGATCCTCGGAGTGATTTCCACCATTGACGAACCCAAGGGTGCATTTACGTGCCTGTCATCAACACTCGCAGTTTTGGCCGATTCTGGCCTGTTTCATGGGCTATTAATCACCGTTTTGGGTCCCTGGAGTGATTTCCACAATTGACGAACCCAAGGGTGCATTTACGTTACGGTCATCCACACTCGCAGTTTTGGTCGATTCTGGCCTGTTTCATGGGCTATTAATCACCGTTTTGGATCCTCGTAGTGATTTCCACCATTGACGAACCCAAGGGTGCATTTACGTGCCTGTCATCAACACTCGCAGTTTTGGCCGATTCTGGCCTGTTTCATGGGCTATTAATCACCGTTTTGGGTCCCCGGAGTGATTTCCACCATTGAGGAACCCAGGGTGCATTTACGTGCCGGTCATCAACACTCGCAGTTTTGGCCGATTCTGGCCTGTTTCATGGGCTATTAATCACCGTTTTGGGTCCCCGGAGTGATTTCCACCATTGAGGAACCCAGGGTGCATTTACGTGCCGGTCATCAACACTCGCAGTTTTGGCAGATTTTGGCCTGTTTCATGGGCTATTAATCACCGTTTTGGGTCCCCGGAGTGATTTCCACCATTGACGAACCCTAGGGTGCATTTACGTTCCGGTCATCCACACTCGTAGTTTTGGTCGATTCTGGCCTATTTCATGGGCTATTAATCACCGTTTTGGGTCCCTGGAGTGATTTCCACAATTGACGAACCCAAGGGTGCATTTACGTGCCGGTCATCAACACTCGCAGTTTTGGCCGATTCTGGCCTGTTTCATGGGCTATTAATCACCGTTTTGGGTCCCTGGAGTGATTTCCACAATTGACGAACCCAAGGGTGCATTTACGTGCCGGTCATCAACACTCGCAGTTTTGGCCGATTCTGGCCTGTTTCATGGGCTATTAATCACCGTTTTGGGTCCCCGGAGTGATTTCCACCATTGAGGAACCCAGGGTGCATTTACGTGCCGGTCATCAACACTCGCAGTTTTGGCCGATTCTGGCCTGTTTCATGGGCTATTAATCACCGTTTTGGGTCCCTGGAGTGATTTCCACAATTGACGAACCCCAGGGTGCAATTACGTGTCGGTCATCAACACTCGCAGTTTTGGCCGATTCTAGCCTGTTTCATGGGCTATTAATCACCGTTTTGGGTCCCTGGAGTGATTTCCACAATTGACGAACACAAGGGTGCATTTACGTGCCGGTCATCAACACTCGCAGTTTTGGCCGATTCCAGCCTGTATCATTGCCTATTAATCACCGTTTTGGGTCCCTGGAGTGATTTCCACAATTGACGAACCCAAGGGTGCATTTACGTGCCGGTCATCAACACTCGCAGTTTTGGCCGATTCCGGCCTGTATCATTGGCTATTAATCACCGTTTTGGGTCCCTGGAGTGATTTCCACAATTGACGAACCCAAGGGTGCATTTACGTGCCGGTCATCAACACTCGCAGTTTTGGCCGATTCTGGCCTGTTTCATGGGCTATTAATCACCGTTTTGGGTCCCCGGAGTGATTTCCACCATTGAGGAACCCAGGGTGCATTTACGTGCCGGTCATCAACACTCGCAGTTTTGGAAGATTTTGGCCTGTTTCATGGGCTATTAATCACCGTTTTGGGTCCCTGGAGTGATTTCCACAATTGACGAACCCAAGGGTGCATTTACGTGCCGGTCATCAACACTCGCAGTTTTGGAAGATTTTGGCCTGTTTCATGGGCTATTAATCACCGTTTTGGGTCCCTGGAGTGATTTCCACAATTGACGAACCCAAGGGTGCATTTACGTTCCGGTCATCCACACTCGCAGTTTTGGTCGATTCTGGCCTGTTTCATGGGCTATTAATCACCGTTTTGGATCCTCGTAGTGATTTCCACCATTGACGAACCCAAGGGTGCATTTACGTGCCTGTCATCAACACTCGCAGTTTTGGCCGATTCTGGCCTGTTTCATGGGCTATTAATCACCGTTTTGGGTCCCTGGAGTGATTTCCACAATTGACGAACCCAAGGGTGCATTTACGTGCCGGTCATCAACACTCGCAGTTTTGGCCGATTCTGGCCTGTTTCATGGGCTATTAATCACCGTTTTGGGTCCCTGGAGTGATTTCCACAATTGACGAACCCAAGGGTGCATTTACGTGCCGGTCATCAACACTCGCAGTTTTGGCCGATTCCGGCCTGTATCATTGGCTATTAATCACCGTTTTGGGTCCCTGGAGTGATTTCCACAATTGACGAACCCAAGGGTGCATTTACGTGCCGGTCATCAACACTCGCAGTTTTGGCCGATTCTGGCCTGTTTCATGGGCTATTAATCACCGTTTTGGGTCCCCGGAGTGATTTCCACCATTGAGGAACCCAGGGTGCATTTACGTGCCGGTCATCAACACTCGCAGTTTTGGAAGATTTTGGCCTGTTTCATGGGCTATTAATCACCGTTTTGGGTCCCTGGAGTGATTTCCACAATTGACGAACCCAAGGGTGCATTTACGTGCCGGTCATCCACACTCGCAGTTTTGGTCGATTTTGGCCTGTTTCATGGGCTATTAATCACCGTTTTGGGTCCCTGGAGTGATTTCCACAATTGACGAACCCAAGGGTGCATTTACGTGCCGGTCATCAACACTCGCAGTTTTGGAAGATTTTGGCCTGTTTCATGGGCTATTAATCACCGTTTTGGGTCCCTGGAGTGATTTCCACAATTGACGAACCCCAGGGTGCAATTACGTGTCGGTCATCAACACTCGCAGTTTTGGCCGATTCTAGCCTGTTTCATGGGCTATTAATCACCGTTTTGGGTCCCTGGAGTGATTTCCACAATTGACGAACACAAGGGTGCATTTACGTGCCGGTCATCAACACTCGCAGTTTTGGCCGATTCCGGCCTGTATCATTGCCTATTAATCACCGTTTTGGGTCCCTGGAGTGATTTCCACAATTGACGAACCCAAGGGTGCATTTACGTGCCGGTCATCAACACTCGCAGTTTTGGCCGATTCCGGCCTGTATCATTGGCTATTAATCACCGTTTTGGGTCCCTGGAGTGATTTCCACAATTGACGAACCCAAGGGTGCATTTACGTGCCGGTCATCAACACTCGCAGTTTTGGCCGATTCTGGCCTGTTTCATGGGCTATTAATCACCGTTTTGGGTCCCCGGAGTGATTTCCACCATTGAGGAACCCAGGGTGCATTTACGTGCCGGTCATCAACACTCGCAGTTTTGGAAGATTTTGGCCTGTTTCATGGGCTATTAATCACCGTTTTGGGTCCCTGGAGTGATTTCCACAATTGACGAACCCAAGGGTGCATTTACGTGCCGGTCATCAACACTCGCAGTTTTGGAAGATTTTGGCCTGTTTCATGGGCTATTAATCACCGTTTTGGGTCCCTGGAGTGATTTCCACAATTGACGAACCCAAGGGTGCATTTACGTTCCGGTCATCCACACTCGCAGTTTTGGTCGATTCTGGCCTGTTTCATGGGCTATTAATCACCGTTTTGGATCCTCGTAGTGATTTCCACCATTGACGAACCCAAGGGTGCATTTACGTGCCTGTCATCAACACTCGCAGTTTTGGCCGATTCTGGCCTGTTTCATGGGCTATTAATCACCGTTTTGGGTCCCTGGAGTGATTTCCACAATTGACGAACCCAAGGGTGCATTTACGTGCCGGTCATCAACACTCGCAGTTTTGGCCGATTCTGGCCTGTTTCATGGGCTATTAATCACCGTTTTGGGTCCCTGGAGTGATTTCCACAATTGACGAACCCCAGGGTGCAATTACGTGTCGGTCATCAACACTCGCAGTTTTGGCCGATTCTAGCCTGTTTCATGGGCTATTAATCACCGTTTTGGATCCTCGGAGTGATTTCCACCATTGACGAACCCAAGGGTGCATTTACGTGCCTGTCATCAACACTCGCAGTTTTGGCCGATTCTGGCCTGTTTCATGGGCTATTAATCACCGTTTTGGGTCCCTGGAGTGATTTCCACAATTGACGAACCCAAGGGTGCATTTACGTTACGGTCATCCACACTCGCAGTTTTGGTCGATTCTGGCCTGTTTCATGGGCTATTAATCACCGTTTTGGATCCTCGTAGTGATTTCCACCATTGACGAACCCAAGGGTGCATTTACGTGCCTGTCATCAACACTCGCAGTTTTGGCCGATTCTGGCCTGTTTCATGGGCTATTAATCACCGTTTTGGGTCCCCGGAGTGATTTCCACCATTGAGGAACCCAGGGTGCATTTACGTGCCGGTCATCAACACTCGCAGTTTTGGCCGATTCTGGCCTGTTTCATGGGCTATTAATCACCGTTTTGGGTCCCCGGAGTGATTTCCACCATTGAGGAACCCAGGGTGCATTTACGTGCCGGTCATCAACACTCGCAGTTTTGGCAGATTTTGGCCTGTTTCATGGGCTATTAATCACCGTTTTGGGTCCCCGGAGTGATTTCCACCATTGACGAACCCTAGGGTGCATTTACGTTCCGGTCATCCACACTCGTAGTTTTGGTCGATTCTGGCCTATTTCATGGGCTATTAATCACCGTTTTGGGTCCCTGGAGTGATTTCCACAATTGACGAACCCAAGGGTGCATTTACGTGCCGGTCATCAACACTCGCAGTTTTGGCCGATTCTGGCCTGTTTCATGGGCTATTAATCACCGTTTTGGGTCCCTGGAGTGATTTCCACAATTGACGAACCCAAGGGTGCATTTACGTGCCGGTCATCAACACTCGCAGTTTTGGCCGATTCTGGCCTGTTTCATGGGCTATTAATCACCGTTTTGGGTCCCCGGAGTGATTTCCACCATTGAGGAACCCAGGGTGCATTTACGTGCCGGTCATCAACACTCGCAGTTTTGGCCGATTCTGGCCTGTTTCATGGGCTATTAATCACCGTTTTGGGTCCCTGGAGTGATTTCCACAATTGACGAACCCCAGGGTGCAATTACGTGTCGGTCATCAACACTCGCAGTTTTGGCCGATTCTAGCCTGTTTCATGGGCTATTAATCACCGTTTTGGGTCCCTGGAGTGATTTCCACAATTGACGAACACAAGGGTGCATTTACGTGCCGGTCATCAACACTCGCAGTTTTGGCCGATTCCAGCCTGTATCATTGCCTATTAATCACCGTTTTGGGTCCCTGGAGTGATTTCCACAATTGACGAACCCAAGGGTGCATTTACGTGCCGGTCATCAACACTCGCAGTTTTGGCCGATTCCGGCCTGTATCATTGGCTATTAATCACCGTTTTGGGTCCCTGGAGTGATTTCCACAATTGACGAACCCAAGGGTGCATTTACGTGCCGGTCATCAACACTCGCAGTTTTGGCCGATTCTGGCCTGTTTCATGGGCTATTAATCACCGTTTTGGGTCCCCGGAGTGATTTCCACCATTGAGGAACCCAGGGTGCATTTACGTGCCGGTCATCAACACTCGCAGTTTTGGAAGATTTTGGCCTGTTTCATGGGCTATTAATCACCGTTTTGGGTCCCTGGAGTGATTTCCACAATTGACGAACCCAAGGGTGCATTTACGTGCCGGTCATCAACACTCGCAGTTTTGGAAGATTTTGGCCTGTTTCATGGGCTATTAATCACCGTTTTGGGTCCCTGGAGTGATTTCCACAATTGACGAACCCAAGGGTGCATTTACGTTCCGGTCATCCACACTCGCAGTTTTGGTCGATTCTGGCCTGTTTCATGGGCTATTAATCACCGTTTTGGATCCTCGTAGTGATTTCCACCATTGACGAACCCAAGGGTGCATTTACGTGCCTGTCATCAACACTCGCAGTTTTGGCCGATTCTGGCCTGTTTCATGGGCTATTAATCACCGTTTTGGGTCCCTGGAGTGATTTCCACAATTGACGAACCCAAGGGTGCATTTACGTGCCGGTCATCAACACTCGCAGTTTTGGCCGATTCTGGCCTGTTTCATGGGCTATTAATCACCGTTTTGGGTCCCTGGAGTGATTTCCACAATTGACGAACCCAAGGGTGCATTTACGTGCCGGTCATCAACACTCGCAGTTTTGGCCGATTCCGGCCTGTATCATTGGCTATTAATCACCGTTTTGGGTCCCTGGAGTGATTTCCACAATTGACGAACCCAAGGGTGCATTTACGTGCCGGTCATCAACACTCGCAGTTTTGGCCGATTCTGGCCTGTTTCATGGGCTATTAATCACCGTTTTGGGTCCCCGGAGTGATTTCCACCATTGAGGAACCCAGGGTGCATTTACGTGCCGGTCATCAACACTCGCAGTTTTGGCAGATTTTGGCCTGTTTCATGGGCTATTAATCACCGTTTTGGGTCCCTGGAGTGATTTCCACAATTGACGAACCCAAGGGTGCATTTACGTGCCGGTCATCAACACTCGCAGTTTTGGCCGATTCCGGCCTGTTTCATGGGCTATTAATCACCGTTTTGGGTCCCTGGAGTGATTTCCACAATTGACGAACCCAAGGGTGCATTTACGTGCCGGTCATCAACACTCGCAGTTTTGGAAGATTTTGGCCTGTTTCATGGGCTATTAATCACCGTTTTGGGTCCCTGGAGTGATTTCCACAATTGACGAACCCAAGGGTGCATTTACGTTCCGGTCATCCACACTCGCAATTTTGGTCGATTCTGGCCTGTTTCATGGGCTATTAATCACCGTTTTGGGTCCCCGGAGTGATTTCCACCATTGAGGAACCCAGGGTGCATTTACGTGCCGGTCATCAACACTCGCAGTTTTGGAAGATTTTGGCCTGTTTCATGGGCTATTAATCACCGTTTTGGGTCCCTGGAGTGATTTCCACAATTGACGAACCCAAGGGTGCATTTACGTGCCGGTCATCAACACTCGCAGTTTTGGAAGATTTTGGCCTGTTTCATGGGCTATTAATCACCGTTTTGGGTCCCTGGAGTGATTTCCACAATTGACGAACCCAAGGGTGCATTTACGTGCCGGTCATCAACACTCGCAGTTTTGGCCGATTCCGGCCTGTATCATTGGCTATTAATCACCGTTTTGGGTCCCTGGAGTGATTTCCACAATTGACGAACCCAAGGGTGCATTTACGTGCCGGTCATCAACACTCGCAGTTTTGGAAGATTTTGGCCTGTTTCATGGGCTATTAATCACCGTTTTGGGTCCCTGGAGTGATTTCCACAATTGACGAACCCAAGGGTGCATTTACGTTCCGGTCATCCACACTCGCAGTTTTGGTCGATTCTGGCCTGTTTCATGGGCTATTAATCACCGTTTTGGATCCTCGTAGTGATTTCCACCATTGACGAACCCAAGGGTGCATTTACGTGCCTGTCATCAACACTCGCAGTTTTGGCCGATTCTGGCCTGTTTCATGGGCTATTAATCACCGTTTTGGGTCCCTGGAGTGATTTCCACAATTGACGAACCCAAGGGTGCATTTACGTGCCGGTCATCAACACTCGCAGTTTTGGCCGATTCTGGCCTGTTTCATGGGCTATTAATCACCGTTTTGGGTCCCTGGAGTGATTTCCACAATTGACGAACCCAAGGGTGCATTTACGTGCCGGTCATCAACACTCGCAGTTTTGGCCGATTCCGGCCTGTATCATTGGCTATTAATCACCGTTTTGGGTCCCTGGAGTGATTTCCACAATTGACGAACCCAAGGGTGCATTTACGTGCCGGTCATCAACACTCGCAGTTTTGGCCGATTCTGGCCTGTTTCATGGGCTATTAATCACCGTTTTGGGTCCCCGGAGTGATTTCCACCATTGAGGAACCCAGGGTGCATTTACGTGCCGGTCATCAACACTCGCAGTTTTGGCAGATTTTGGCCTGTTTCATGGGCTATTAATCACCGTTTTGGGTCCCTGGAGTGATTTCCACAATTGACGAACCCAAGGGTGCATTTACGTGCCGGTCATCAACACTCGCAGTTTTGGCCGATTCCGGCCTGTTTCATGGGCTATTAATCACCGTTTTGGGTCCCTGGAGTGATTTCCACAATTGACGAACCCAAGGGTGCATTTACGTGCCGGTCATCAACACTCGCAGTTTTGGAAGATTTTGGCCTGTTTCATGGGCTATTAATCACCGTTTTGGGTCCCTGGAGTGATTTCCACAATTGACGAACCCAAGGGTGCATTTACGTTCCGGTCATCCACACTCGCAATTTTGGTCGATTCTGGCCTGTTTCATGGGCTATTAATCACCGTTTTGGGTCCCCGGAGTGATTTCCACCATTGAGGAACCCAGGGTGCATTTACGTGCCGGTCATCAACACTCGCAGTTTTGGAAGATTTTGGCCTGTTTCATGGGCTATTAATCACCGTTTTGGGTCCCTGGAGTGATTTCCACAATTGACGAACCCAAGGGTGCATTTACGTGCCGGTCATCAACACTCGCAGTTTTGGAAGATTTTGGCCTGTTTCATGGGCTATTAATCACCGTTTTGGGTCCCTGGAGTGATTTCCACAATTGACGAACCCAAGGGTGCATTTACGTGCCGGTCATCAACACTCGCAGTTTTGGCCGATTCCGGCCTGTATCATTGGCTATTAATCACCGTTTTGGGTCCCTGGAGTGATTTCCACAATTGACGAACCCAAGGGTGCATTTACGTGCCGGTCATCAACACTCGCAGTTTTGGCCGATTCTGGCCTGTTTCATGGGCTATTAATCACCGTTTTGGGTCCCCGGAGTGATTTCCACCATTGAGGAACCCAAGGGTGCATTTACGTGCCGGTCATCAACACTCGCAGTTTTGGCCGATTCTGGCCTGTTTCATGGGCTATTAATCACCGTTTTGGGTCCCTGGAGTGATTTCCACAATTGACGAACCCCAGGGTGCAATTACGTGTCGGTCATCAACACTCGCAGTTTTGGCCGATTCTAGCCTGTTTCATGGGCTATTAATCACCGTTTTGGATCCTCGGAGTGATTTCCACCATTGACGAACCCAAGGGTGCATTTACGTGCCTGTCATCAACACTCGCAGTTTTGGCCGATTCTGGCCTGTTTCATGGGCTATTAATCACCGTTTTGGGTCCCTGGAGTGATTTCCACAATTGACGAACCCAAGGGTGCATTTACGTTACGGTCATCCACACTCGCAGTTTTGGTCGATTCTGGCCTGTTTCATGGGCTATTAATCACCGTTTTGGATCCTCGTAGTGATTTCCACCATTGACGAACCCAAGGGTGCATTTACGTGCCTGTCATCAACACTCGCAGTTTTGGCCGATTCTGGCCTGTTTCATGGGCTATTAATCACCGTTTTGGGTCCCCGGAGTGATTTCCACCATTGAGGAACCCAGGGTGCATTTACGTGCCGGTCATCAACACTCGCAGTTTTGGCCGATTCTGGCCTGTTTCATGGGCTATTAATCACCGTTTTGGGTCCCCGGAGTGATTTCCACCATTGAGGAACCCAGGGTGCATTTACGTGCCGGTCATCAACACTCGCAGTTTTGGCAGATTTTGGCCTGTTTCATGGGCTATTAATCACCGTTTTGGGTCCCCGGAGTGATTTCCACCATTGACGAACCCTAGGGTGCATTTACGTTCCGGTCATCCACACTCGTAGTTTTGGTCGATTCTGGCCTATTTCATGGGCTATTAATCACCGTTTTGGGTCCCTGGAGTGATTTCCACAATTGACGAACCCAAGGGTGCATTTACGTGCCGGTCATCAACACTCGCAGTTTTGGCCGATTCTGGCCTGTTTCATGGGCTATTAATCACCGTTTTGGGTCCCTGGAGTGATTTCCACAATTGACGAACCCAAGGGTGCATTTACGTGCCGGTCATCAACACTCGCAGTTTTGGCCGATTCTGGCCTGTTTCATGGGCTATTAATCACCGTTTTGGGTCCCCGGAGTGATTTCCACCATTGAGGAACCCAGGGTGCATTTACGTGCCGGTCATCAACACTCGCAGTTTTGGCCGATTCTGGCCTGTTTCATGGGCTATTAATCACCGTTTTGGGTCCCTGGAGTGATTTCCACAATTGACGAACCCCAGGGTGCAATTACGTGTCGGTCATCAACACTCGCAGTTTTGGCCGATTCTAGCCTGTTTCATGGGCTATTAATCACCGTTTTGGGTCCCTGGAGTGATTTCCACAATTGACGAACACAAGGGTGCATTTACGTGCCGGTCATCAACACTCGCAGTTTTGGCCGATTCCGGCCTGTATCATTGCCTATTAATCACCGTTTTGGGTCCCTGGAGTGATTTCCACAATTGACGAACCCAAGGGTGCATTTACGTGCCGGTCATCAACACTCGCAGTTTTGGCCGATTCCGGCCTGTATCATTGGCTATTAATCACCGTTTTGGGTCCCTGGAGTGATTTCCACAATTGACGAACCCAAGGGTGCATTTACGTGCCGGTCATCAACACTCGCAGTTTTGGCCGATTCTGGCCTGTTTCATGGGCTATTAATCACCGTTTTGGGTCCCCGGAGTGATTTCCACCATTGAGGAACCCAGGGTGCATTTACGTGCCGGTCATCAACACTCGCAGTTTTGGAAGATTTTGGCCTGTTTCATGGGCTATTAATCACCGTTTTGGGTCCCTGGAGTGATTTCCACAATTGACGAACCCAAGGGTGCATTTACGTGCCGGTCATCAACACTCGCAGTTTTGGAAGATTTTGGCCTGTTTCATGGGCTATTAATCACCGTTTTGGGTCCCTGGAGTGATTTCCACAATTGACGAACCCAAGGGTGCATTTACGTTCCGGTCATCCACACTCGCAGTTTTGGTCGATTCTGGCCTGTTTCATGGGCTATTAATCACCGTTTTGGATCCTCGTAGTGATTTCCACCATTGACGAACCCAAGGGTGCATTTACGTGCCTGTCATCAACACTCGCAGTTTTGGCCGATTCTGGCCTGTTTCATGGGCTATTAATCACCGTTTTGGGTCCCTGGAGTGATTTCCACAATTGACGAACCCAAGGGTGCATTTACGTGCCGGTCATCAACACTCGCAGTTTTGGCCGATTCTGGCCTGTTTCATGGGCTATTAATCACCGTTTTGGGTCCCTGGAGTGATTTCCACAATTGACGAACCCAAGGGTGCATTTACGTGCCGGTCATCAACACTCGCAGTTTTGGCCGATTCCGGCCTGTATCATTGGCTATTAATCACCGTTTTGGGTCCCTGGAGTGATTTCCACAATTGACGAACCCAAGGGTGCATTTACGTGCCGGTCATCAACACTCGCAGTTTTGGCCGATTCTGGCCTGTTTCATGGGCTATTAATCACCGTTTTGGGTCCCCGGAGTGATTTCCACCATTGAGGAACCCAGGGTGCATTTACGTGCCGGTCATCAACACTCGCAGTTTTGGCAGATTTTGGCCTGTTTCATGGGCTATTAATCACCGTTTTGGGTCCCTGGAGTGATTTCCACAATTGACGAACCCAAGGGTGCATTTACGTGCCGGTCATCAACACTCGCAGTTTTGGCCGATTCCGGCCTGTTTCATGGGCTATTAATCACCGTTTTGGGTCCCTGGAGTGATTTCCACAATTGACGAACCCAAGGGTGCATTTACGTGCCGGTCATCAACACTCGCAGTTTTGGAAGATTTTGGCCTGTTTCATGGGCTATTAATCACCGTTTTGGGTCCCTGGAGTGATTTCCACAATTGACGAACCCAAGGGTGCATTTACGTTCCGGTCATCCACACTCGCAATTTTGGTCGATTCTGGCCTGTTTCATGGGCTATTAATCACCGTTTTGGGTCCCCGGAGTGATTTCCACCATTGAGGAACCCAGGGTGCATTTACGTGCCGGTCATCAACACTCGCAGTTTTGGAAGATTTTGGCCTGTTTCATGGGCTATTAATCACCGTTTTGGGTCCCTGGAGTGATTTCCACAATTGACGAACCCAAGGGTGCATTTACGTGCCGGTCATCAACACTCGCAGTTTTGGAAGATTTTGGCCTGTTTCATGGGCTATTAATCACCGTTTTGGGTCCCTGGAGTGATTTCCACAATTGACGAACCCAAGGGTGCATTTACGTGCCGGTCATCAACACTCGCAGTTTTGGCCGATTCCGGCCTGTATCATTGGCTATTAATCACCGTTTTGGGTCCCTGGAGTGATTTCCACAATTGACGAACCCAAGGGTGCATTTACGTGCCGGTCATCAACACTCGCAGTTTTGGCCGATTCTGGCCTGTTTCATGGGCTATTAATCACCGTTTTGGGTCCCCGGAGTGATTTCCACCATTGAGGAACCCAGGGTGCATTTACGTGCCGGTCATCAACACTCGCAGTTTTGGCAGATTTTGGCCTGTTTCATGGGCTATTAATCACCGTTTTGGGTCCCTGGAGTGATTTCCACAATTGACGAACCCAAGGGTGCATTTACGTGCCGGTCATCAACACTCGCAGTTTTGGCCGATTCCGGCCTGTATCATTGGCTATTAATCACCGTTTTGGGTCCCCGGAGTGATTTCCACAATTGACGAACCCAAGGGTGCATTTACGTGCCGGTCATCAACACTCGCAGTTTTGGCAGATTTTGGCCTGTTTCATGGGCTATTAATCACCGTTTTGGGTCCCTGGAGTGATTTCCACAATTGACGAACCCAAGGGTGCATTTACGTGCCGGTCATCAACACTCGCAGTTTTGGAAGATTTTGGCCTGTATCATTGGCTATTAATCACCGTTTTGGGTCCCTGGAGTGATTTCCACAATTGACGAACCCAAGGGTGCATTTACGTGCCGGTCATCAACACTCGCAGTTTTGGCCGATTCTGGCCTGTTTCATGGGCTATTAATCACCGTTTTGGGTCCCCGGAGTGATTTCCACCATTGAGGAACCCAGGGTGCATTTACGTGCCGGTCATCAACACTCGCAGTTTTGGAAGATTTTGGCCTGTTTCATGGGCTATTAATCACCGTTTTGGGTCCCTGGAGTGATTTCCACAATTGACGAACCCAAGGGTGCATTTACGTGCCGGTCATCAACACTCGCAGTTTTGGAAGATTTTGGCCTGTTTCATGGGCTATTAATCACCGTTTTGGGTCCCTGGAGTGATTTCCACAATTGACGAACCCAAGGGTGCATTTACGTTCCGGTCATCCACACTCGCAGTTTTGGTCGATTCTGGCCTGTTTCATGGGCTATTAATCACCGTTTTGGATCCTCGTAGTGATTTCCACCATTGACGAACCCAAGGGTGCATTTACGTGCCTGTCATCAACACTCGCAGTTTTGGCCGATTCCGGCCCGTATCATTGCCTATTAATCACCGTTTTGGGTCCCTGGAGTGATTTCCACCATTGAGGAACCCAGGGTGCATTTACGTGCCGGTCATCAACACTCGCAGTTTTGGCAGATTTTGGCCTGTTTCATGGGCTATTAATCACCGTTTTGGGTCCCTGGAGTGATTTCCACAATTGACGAACCCAAGGGTGCATTTACGTTCCGGTCATCCACACTCGCAGTTTTGGCCGATTCTGGCCTGTTTCATGGGCTATTAATCACCGTTTTGGGTCCCCGGAGTGATTTCCACCATTGAGGAACCCAGGGTGCATTTACGTGCCGGTCATCAACACTCGCAGTTTTGGCAGATTTTGGCCTGTTTCATGGGCTATTAATCACCGTTTTGGGTCCCTGGAGTGATTTCCACAATTGACGAACCCAAGGGTGCATTTACGTGCCGGTCATCAACACTCGCAGTTTTGGCCGATTCCGGCCTGTATCATTGTCTATTAATCACCGTTTTGGGTCCCTGGAGTGATTTCCACCATTGAGGAACCCAGGGTGCATTTACGTGCCGGTCATCAACACTCGCAGTTTTGGCAGATTTTGGCCTGTTTCATGGGCTATTAATCACCGTTTTGGGTCCCTGGAGTGATTTCCACAATTGACGAACCCAAGGGTGCATTTACGTTCCGGTCATCCACACTCGCAGTTTTGGTCGATTCTGGCCTGTTTCATGGGCTATTAATCACCGTTTTGGATCCTCGTAGTGATTTCCACCATTGACGAACCCAAGGGTGCATTTACGTGCCTGTCATCAACACTCGCAGTTTTGGCCGATTCTGGCCTGTTTCATGGGCTATTAATCACCGTTTTGGGTCCCCGGAGTGATTTCCACCATTGAGGAACCCAGGGTGCATTTACGTGCCGGTCATCAACACTCGCAGTTTTGGCCGATTCTGGCCTGTTTCATGGGCTATTAATCACCGTTTTGGGTCCCCGGAGTGATTTCCACCATTGAGGAACCCAGGGTGCATTTACGTGCCGGTCATCAACACTCGCAGTTTTGGAAGATTTTGGCCTGTTTCATGGGCTATTAATCACCGTTTTGGGTCCCTGGAGTGATTTCCACAATTGACGAACCCAAGGGTGCATTTACGTGCCGGTCATCAACACTCGCAGTTTTGGAAGATTTTGGCCTGTTTCATGGGCTATTAATCACCGTTTTGGGTCCCTGGAGTGATTTCCACAATTGACGAACCCAAGGGTGCATTTACGTTCCGGTCATCCACACTCGCAGTTTTGGTCGATTCTGGCCTGTTTCATGGGCTATTAATCACCGTTTTGGATCCTCGTAGTGATTTCCACCATTGACGAACCCAAGGGTGCATTTACGTGCCTGTCATCAACACTCGCAGTTTTGGCCGATTCCGGCCCGTATCATTGCCTATTAATCACCGTTTTGGGTCCCTGGAGTGATTTCCACCATTGAGGAACCCAGGGTGCATTTACGTGCCGGTCATCAACACTCGCAGTTTTGGCAGATTTTGGCCTGTTTCATGGGCTATTAATCACCGTTTTGGGTCCCTGGAGTGATTTCCACAATTGACGAACCCAAGGGTGCATTTACGTTCCGGTCATCCACACTCGCAGTTTTGGCCGATTCTGGCCTGTTTCATGGGCTATTAATCACCGTTTTGGGTCCCCGGAGTGATTTCCACCATTGAGGAACCCAGGGTGCATTTACGTGCCGGTCATCAACACTCGCAGTTTTGGCAGATTTTGGCCTGTTTCATGGGCTATTAATCACCGTTTTGGGTCCCTGGAGTGATTTCCACAATTGACGAACCCAAGGGTGCATTTACGTGCCGGTCATCAACACTCGCAGTTTTGGCCGATTCCGGCCTGTATCATTGGCTATTAATCACCGTTTTGGGTCCCTGGAGTGATTTCCACCATTGAGGAACCCAGGGTGCATTTACGTGCCGGTCATCAACACTCGCAGTTTTGGCAGATTTTGGCCTGTTTCATGGGCTATTAATCACCGTTTTGGGTCCCTGGAGTGATTTCCACAATTGACGAACCCAAGGGTGCATTTACGTTCCGGTCATCCACACTCGCAGTTTTGGTCGATTCTGGCCTGTTTCATGGGCTATTAATCACCGTTTTGGATCCTCGTAGTGATTTCCACCATTGACGAACCCAAGGGTGCATTTACGTGCCTGTCATCAACACTCGCAGTTTTGGCCGATTCTGGCCTGTTTCATGGGCTATTAATCACCGTTTTGGGTCCCCGGAGTGATTTCCACCATTGAGGAACCCAGGGTGCATTTACGTGCCGGTCATCAACACTCGCAGTTTTGGCCGATTCTGGCCTGTTTCATGGGCTATTAATCACCGTTTTGGGTCCCCGGAGTGATTTCCACCATTGAGGAACCCAGGGTGCATTTACGTGCCGGTCATCAACACTCGCAGTTTTGGCCGATTCTGGCCTGTTTCATGGGCTATTAATCACCGTTTTGGGTCCCTGGAGTGATTTCCACAATTGACGAACCCAAGGGTGCATTTACGTGCCGGTCATCAACACTCGCAGTTTTGGCCGATTCCGGCCTGTATCATTGGCTATTAATCACCGTTTTGGGTCCCTGGAGTGATTTCCACAATTGACGAACCCAAGGGTGCATTTACGTGCCGGTCATCAACACTCGCAGTTTTGGCCGATTCTGGCCTGTTTCATGGGCTATTAATCACCGTTTTGGGTCCCTGGAGTGATTTCCACAATTGACGAACCCAGGGTGCATTTACGTGCCGGTCATCAACACTCGCAGTTTTGGCAGATTTTGGCCTGTTTCATGGGCTATTAATCACCGTTTTGGGTCCCTGGAGTGATTTCCACAATTGACGAACCCAAGGGTGCATTTACGTGCCGGTCATCAACACTCGCAGTTTTGGCCGATTCCGGCCTGTATCATTGGCTATTAATCACCGTTTTGGGTCCCTGGAGTGATTTCCACCATTGAGGAACCCAGGGTGCATTTACGTGCCGGTCATCAACACTCGCAGTTTTGGCAGATTTTGGCCTGTTTCATGGGCTATTAATCACCGTTTTGGGTCCCTGGAGTGATTTCCACAATTGACGAACCCAAGGGTGCATTTACGTTCCGGTCATCCACACTCGCAGTTTTGGTCGATTCTGGCCTGTTTCATGGGCTATTAATCACCGTTTTGGATCCTCGTAGTGATTTCCACCATTGACGAACCCAAGGGTGCATTTACGTGCCTGTCATCAACACTCGCAGTTTTGGCCGATTCTGGCCTGTTTCATGGGCTATTAATCACCGTTTTGGGTCCCCGGAGTGATTTCCACCATTGAGGAACCCAGGGTGCATTTACGTGCCGGTCATCAACACTCGCAGTTTTGGCCGATTCTGGCCTGTTTCATGGGCTATTAATCACCGTTTTGGGTCCCCGGAGTGATTTCCACCATTGAGGAACCCAGGGTGCATTTACGTGCCGGTCATCAACACTCGCAGTTTTGGCCGATTCTGGCCTGTTTCATGGGCTATTAATCACCGTTTTGGGTCCCTGGAGTGATTTCCACAATTGACGAACCCAAGGGTGCATTTACGTGCCGGTCATCAACACTCGCAGTTTTGGCCGATTCCGGCCTGTATCATTGGCTATTAATCACCGTTTTGGGTCCCTGGAGTGATTTCCACAATTGACGAACCCAAGGGTGCATTTACGTGCCGGTCATCAACACTCGCAGTTTTGGCCGATTCTGGCCTGTTTCATGGGCTATTAATCACCGTTTTGGGTCCCCGGAGTGATTTCCACCATTGAGGAACCCAGGGTGCATTTACGTGCCGGTCATCAACACTCGCAGTTTTGGAAGATTTTGGCCTGTTTCATGGGCTATTAATCACCGTTTTGGGTCCCTGGAGTGATTTCCACAATTGACGAACCCAAGGGTGCATTTACGTGCCGGTCATCAACACTCGCAGTTTTGGAAGATTTTGGCCTGTTTCATGGGCTATTAATCACCGTTTTGGGTCCCTGGAGTGATTTCCACAATTGACGAACCCAAGGGTGCATTTACGTTCCGGTCATCCACACTCGCAGTTTTGGTCGATTCTGGCCTGTTTCATGGGCTATTAATCACCGTTTTGGGTCCCCGGAGTGATTTCCACCATTGAGGAACCCAGGGTGCATTTACGTGCCGGTCATCAACACTCGCAGTTTTGGCAGATTTTGGCCTGTTTCATGGGCTATTAATCACCGTTTTGGGTCCCTGGAGTGATTTCCACAATTGACGAACCCCAGGGTGCAATTACGTGTCGGTCATCAACACTCGCAGTTTTGGCCGATTCTAGCCTGTTTCATGGGCTATTAATCACCGTTTTGGATCCTCGGAGTGATTTCCACCATTGACGAACCCAAGGGTGCATTTACGTGCCTGTCATCAACACTCGCAGTTTTGGCCGATTCTGGCCTGTTTCATGGGCTATTAATCACCGTTTTGGGTCCCTGGAGTGATTTCCACAATTGACGAACCCAAGGGTGCATTTACGTTACGGTCATCCACACTCGCAGTTTTGGTCGATTCTGGCCTGTTTCATGGGCTATTAATCACCGTTTTGGATCCTCGTAGTGATTTCCACCATTGACGAACCCAAGGGTGCATTTACGTGCCTGTCATCAACACTCGCAGTTTTGGCCGATTCTGGCCTGTTTCATGGGCTATTAATCACCGTTTTGGGTCCCCGGAGTGATTTCCACCATTGAGGAACCCAGGGTGCATTTACGTGCCGGTCATCAACACTCGCAGTTTTGGCCGATTCTGGCCTGTTTCATGGGCTATTAATCACCGTTTTGGGTCCCCGGAGTGATTTCCACCATTGAGGAACCCAGGGTGCATTTACGTGCCGGTCATCAACACTCGCAGTTTTGGCAGATTTTGGCCTGTTTCATGGGCTATTAATCACCGTTTTGGGTCCCTGGAGTGATTTCCACAATTGACGAACCCAAGGGTGCATTTACGTGCCGGTCATCAACACTCGCAGTTTTGGAAGATTTTGGCCTGTATCATTGGCTATTAATCACCGTTTTGGGTCCCTGGAGTGATTTCCACAATTGACGAACCCAAGGGTGCATTTACGTGCCGGTCATCAACACTCGCAGTTTTGGAAGATTTTGGCCTGTTTCATGGGCTATTAATCACCGTTTTGGGTCCCTGGAGTGATTTCCACAATTGACGAACCCAAGGGTGCATTTACGTGCCGGTCATCAACACTCGCAGTTTTGGCAGATTTTGGCCTGTTTCATGGGCTATTAATCACCGTTTTGGGTCCCTGGAGTGATTTCCACAATTGACGAACCCAAGGGTGCATTTACGTGCCGGTCATCAACACTCGCAGTTTTGGCCGATTCCGGCCTGTATCATTGGCTATTAATCACCGTTTTGGGTCCCTGGAGTGATTTCCACAATTGACGAACCCAAGGGTGCATTTACGTGCCGGTCATCAACACTCGCAGTTTTGGCCGATTCTGGCCTGTTTCATGGGCTATTAATCACCGTTTTGGGTCCCCGGAGTGATTTCCACCATTGAGGAACCCAGGGTGCATTTACGTGCCGGTCATCAACACTCGCAGTTTTGGAAGATTTTGGCCTGTTTCATGGGCTATTAATCACCGTTTTGGGTCCCTGGAGTGATTTCCACAATTGACGAACCCAAGGGTGCATTTACGTGCCGGTCATCAACACTCGCAGTTTTGGCCGATTCTGGCCTGTTTCATGGGCTATTAATCACCGTTTTGGGTCCCCGGAGTGATTTCCACCATTGAGGAACCCAGGGTGCATTTACGTGCCGGTCATCAACACTCGCAGTTTTGGAAGATTTTGGCCTGTTTCATGGGCTATTAATCACCGTTTTGGGTCCCTGGAGTGATTTCCACAATTGACGAACCCAAGGGTGCATTTACGTGCCGGTCATCAACACTCGCAGTTTTGGAAGATTTTGGCCTGTTTCATGGGCTATTAATCACCGTTTTGGGTCCCTGGAGTGATTTCCACAATTGACGAACCCAAGGGTGCATTTACGTTCCGGTCATCCACACTCGCAGTTTTGGTCGATTCTGGCCTGTTTCATGGGCTATTAATCACCGTTTTGGATCCTCGTAGTGATTTCCACCATTGACGAACCCAAGGGTGCATTTACGTGCCTGTCATCAACACTCGCAGTTTTGGCCGATTCTGGCCTGTTTCATGGGCTATTAATCACCGTTTTGGGTCCCCGGAGTGATTTCCACCATTGAGGAACCCAGGGTGCATTTACGTGCCGGTCATCAACACTCGCAGTTTTGGAAGATTTTGGCCTGTTTCATGGGCTATTAATCACCGTTTTGGGTCCCTGGAGTGATTTCCACAATTGACGAACCCAAGGGTGCATTTACGTGCCGGTCATCAACACTCGCAGTTTTGGAAGATTTTGGCCTGTTTCATGGGCTATTAATCACCGTTTTGGGTCCCTGGAGTGATTTCCACAATTGACGAACCCAAGGGTGCATTTACGTGCCGGTCATCAACACTCGCAGTTTTGGCCGATTCTGGCCTGTTTCATGGGCTATTAATCACCGTTTTGGGTCCCTGGAGTGATTTCCACAATTGACGAACCCAAGGGTGCATTTACGTGCCGGTCATCAACACTCGCAGTTTTGGCCGATTCCGGCCTGTATCATTGGCTATTAATCACCGTTTTGGGTCCCTGGAGTGATTTCCACAATTGACGAACCCAAGGGTGCATTTACGTGCCGGTCATCAACACTCGCAGTTTTTGCCGATTCTGGCCTGTTTCATGGGCTATTAATCACCGTTTTGGGTCCCTGGAGTGATTTCCACAATTGACGAACCCAAGGGTGCATTTACGTGCCGGTCATCAACACTCGCAGTTTTGGCCGATTCCGGCCTGTATCATTGGCTATTAATCACCGTTTTGGGTCCCTGGAGTGATTTCCACAATTGACGAACCCAAGGGTGCATTTACGTGCCGGTCATCAACACTCGCAGTTTTGGCCGATTCTGGCCTGTTTCATGGGCTATTAATCACCGTTTTGGGTCCCCGGAGTGATTTCCACCATTGAGGAACCCAGGGTGCATTTACGTGCCGGTCATCAACACTCGCAGTTTTGGAAGATTTTGGCCTGTTTCATGGGCTATTAATCACCGTTTTGGGTCCCTGGAGTGATTTCCACAATTGACGAACCCAAGGGTGCATTTACGTGCCGGTCATCAACACTCGCAGTTTTGGAAGATTTTGGCCTGTTTCATGGGCTATTAATCACCGTTTTGGGTCCCTGGAGTGATTTCCACAATTGACGAACCCAAGGGTGCATTTACGTTCCGGTCATCCACACTCGCAGTTTTGGTCGATTCTGGCCTGTTTCATGGGCTATTAATCACCGTTTTGGGTCCCCGGAGTGATTTCCACCATTGAGGAACCCAGGGTGCATTTACGTGCCGGTCATCAACACTCGCAGTTTTGGCAGATTTTGGCCTGTTTCATGGGCTATTAATCACCGTTTTGGGTCCCTGGAGTGATTTCCACAATTGACGAACCCAAGGGTGCATTTACGTGCCGGTCATCAACACTCGCAGTTTTGGCCGATTCCGGCCTGTATCATTGGCTATTAATCACCGTTTTGGGTCCCTGGAGTGATTTCCACAATTGACGAACCCAAGGGTGCATTTACGTGCCGGTCATCAACACTCGCAGTTTTGGCCGATTCTGGCCTGTTTCATGGGCTATTAATCACCGTTTTGGGTCCCCGGAGTGATTTCCACCATTGAGGAACCCAGGGTGCATTTACGTGCCGGTCATCAACACTCGCAGTTTTGGCAGATTTTGGCCTGTTTCATGGGCTATTAATCACCGTTTTGGGTCCCTGGAGTGATTTCCACAATTGACGAACCCAAGGGTGCATTTACGTGCCGGTCATCAACACTCGCAGTTTTGGCCGATTCCGGCCTGTTTCATGGGCTATTAATCACCGTTTTGGGTCCCTGGAGTGATTTCCACAATTGACGAACCCAAGGGTGCATTTACGTGCCGGTCATCAACACTCGCAGTTTTGGAAGATTTTGGCCTGTTTCATGGGCTATTAATCACCGTTTTGGGTCCCTGGAGTGATTTCCACAATTGACGAACCCAAGGGTGCATTTACGTTCCGGTCATCCACACTCGCAGTTTTGGTCGATTCTGGCCTGTTTCATGGGCTATTAATCACCGTTTTGGGTCCCCGGAGTGATTTCCACCATTGAGGAACCCAGGGTGCATTTACGTGCCGGTCATCAACACTCGCAGTTTTGGCAGATTTTGGCCTGTTTCATGGGCTATTAATCACCGTTTTGGGTCCCTGGAGTGATTTCCACAATTGACGAACCCCAGGGTGCAATTACGTGTCGGTCATCAACACTCGCAGTTTTGGCCGATTCTAGCCTGTTTCATGGGCTATTAATCACCGTTTTGGATCCTCGGAGTGATTTCCACCATTGACGAACCCAAGGGTGCATTTACGTGCCTGTCATCAACACTCGCAGTTTTGGCCGATTCTGGCCTGTTTCATGGGCTATTAATCACCGTTTTGGGTCCCTGGAGTGATTTCCACAATTGACGAACCCAAGGGTGCATTTACGTTACGGTCATCCACACTCGCAGTTTTGGTCGATTCTGGCCTGTTTCATGGGCTATTAATCACCGTTTTGGATCCTCGTAGTGATTTCCACCATTGACGAACCCAAGGGTGCATTTACGTGCCTGTCATCAACACTCGCAGTTTTGGCCGATTCTGGCCTGTTTCATGGGCTATTAATCACCGTTTTGGGTCCCCGGAGTGATTTCCACCATTGAGGAACCCAGGGTGCATTTACGTGCCGGTCATCAACACTCGCAGTTTTGGCCGATTCTGGCCTGTTTCATGGGCTATTAATCACCGTTTTGGGTCCCCGGAGTGATTTCCACCATTGAGGAACCCAGGGTGCATTTACGTGCCGGTCATCAACACTCGCAGTTTTGGCAGATTTTGGCCTGTTTCATGGGCTATTAATCACCGTTTTGGGTCCCTGGAGTGATTTCCACAATTGACGAACCCAAGGGTGCATTTACGTGCCGGTCATCAACACTCGCAGTTTTGGAAGATTTTGGCCTGTATCATTGGCTATTAATCACCGTTTTGGGTCCCTGGAGTGATTTCCACAATTGACGAACCCAAGGGTGCATTTACGTGCCGGTCATCAACACTCGCAGTTTTGGCCGATTCTGGCCTGTTTCATGGGCTATTAATCACCGTTTTGGGTCCCCGGAGTGATTTCCACCATTGAGGAACCCAGGGTGCATTTACGTGCCGGTCATCAACACTCGCAGTTTTGGAAGATTTTGGCCTGTTTCATGGGCTATTAATCACCGTTTTGGGTCCCTGGAGTGATTTCCACAATTGACGAACCCAAGGGTGCATTTACGTGCCGGTCATCAACACTCGCAGTTTTGGAAGATTTTGGCCTGTTTCATGGGCTATTAATCACCGTTTTGGGTCCCTGGAGTGATTTCCACAATTGACGAACCCAAGGGTGCATTTACGTTCCGGTCATCCACACTCGCAGTTTTGGTCGATTCTGGCCTGTTTCATGGGCTATTAATCACCGTTTTGGATCCTCGTAGTGATTTCCACCATTGACGAACCCAAGGGTGCATTTACGTGCCTGTCATCAACACTCGCAGTTTTGGCCGATTCCGGCCCGTATCATTGCCTATTAATCACCGTTTTGGGTCCCTGGAGTGATTTCCACCATTGAGGAACCCAGGGTGCATTTACGTGCCGGTCATCAACACTCGCAGTTTTGGCAGATTTTGGCCTGTTTCATGGGCTATTAATCACCGTTTTGGGTCCCTGGAGTGATTTCCACAATTGACGAACCCAAGGGTGCATTTACGTTCCGGTCATCCACACTCGCAGTTTTGGTCGATTCTGGCCTGTTTCATGGGCTATTAATCACCGTTTTGGATCCTCGTAGTGATTTCCACCATTGACGAACCCAAGGGTGCATTTACGTGCCTGTCATCAACACTCGCAGTTTTGGCCGATTTTGGCCTGTTTCATGGGCTATTAATCACCGTTTTGGGTCCCTGGAGTGATTTCCACAATTGACGAACCCAAGGGTGCATTTACGTTCCGGTCATCCACACTCGCAGTTTTGGTCGATTCTGGCCTGTTTCATGGGCTATTAATCACCGTTTTGGATCCTCGTAGTGATTTCCACCATTGACGAACCCAAGGGTGCATTTACGTGCCTGTCATCAACACTCGCAGTTTTGGCCGATTCTGGCCTGTTTCATGGGCTATTAATCACCGTTTTGGGTCCCCGGAGTGATTTCCACCATTGAGGAACCCAGGGTGCATTTACGTGCCGGTCATCAACACTCGCAGTTTTGGCCGATTCTGGCCTGTTTCATGGGCTATTAATCACCGTTTTGGGTCCCCGGAGTGATTTCCACCATTGAGGAACCCATGGTGCATTTACGTGCCGGTCATCAACACTCGCAGTTTTGGCCGATTCCGGCCTGTATCATTGGCTATTAATCACCGTTTTGGGTCCCTGGAGTGATTTCCACAATTGACGAACCCAAGGGTGCATTTACGTGCCGGTCATCAACACTCGCAGTTTTGGAAGATTTTGGCCTGTTTCATGGGCTATTAATCACCGTTTTGGGTCCCTGGAGTGATTTCCACAATTGACGAACCCAAGGGTGCATTTACGTTCCGGTCATCCACACTCGCAGTTTTGGTCGATTCTGGCCTGTTTCATGGGCTATTAATCACCGTTTTGGATCCTCGTAGTGATTTCCACCATTGACGAACCCAAGGGTGCATTTACGTGCCTGTCATCAACACTCGCAGTTTTGGCCGATTCTGGCCTGTTTCATGGGCTATTAATCACCGTTTTGGGTCCCCGGAGTGATTTCCACCATTGAGGAACCCAGGGTGCATTTACGTGCCGGTCATCAACACTCGCAGTTTTGGAAGATTTTGGCCTGTTTCATGGGCTATTAATCACCGTTTTGGGTCCCTGGAGTGATTTCCACAATTGACGAACCCAAGGGTGCATTTACGTGCCGGTCATCAACACTCGCAGTTTTGGAAGATTTTGGCCTGTTTCATGGGCTATTAATCACCGTTTTGGGTCCCTGGAGTGATTTCCACAATTGACGAACCCAAGGGTGCATTTACGTGCCGGTCATCAACACTCGCAGTTTTGGCCGATTCTGGCCTGTTTCATGGGCTATTAATCACCGTTTTGGGTCCCTGGAGTGATTTCCACAATTGACGAACCCAAGGGTGCATTTACGTGCCGGTCATCAACACTCGCAGTTTTGGCCGATTCCGGCCTGTATCATTGGCTATTAATCACCGTTTTGGGTCCCTGGAGTGATTTCCACAATTGACGAACCCAAGGGTGCATTTACGTGCCGGTCATCAACACTCGCAGTTTTGGCCGATTCTGGCCTGTTTCATGGGCTATTAATCACCGTTTTGGGTCCCTGGAGTGATTTCCACAATTGACGAACCCAAGGGTGCATTTACGTGCCGGTCATCAACACTCGCAGTTTTGGCCGATTCCGGCCTGTATCATTGGCTATTAATCACCGTTTTGGGTCCCTGGAGTGATTTCCACAATTGACGAACCCAAGGGTGCATTTACGTGCCGGTCATCAACACTCGCAGTTTTGGCCGATTCTGGCCTGTTTCATGGGCTATTAATCACCGTTTTGGGTCCCCGGAGTGATTTCCACCATTGAGGAACCCAGGGTGCATTTACGTGCCGGTCATCAACACTCGCAGTTTTGGAAGATTTTGGCCTGTTTCATGGGCTATTAATCACCGTTTTGGGTCCCTGGAGTGATTTCCACAATTGACGAACCCAAGGGTGCATTTACGTGCCGGTCATCAACACTCGCAGTTTTGGAAGATTTTGGCCTGTTTCATGGGCTATTAATCACCGTTTTGGGTCCCTGGAGTGATTTCCACAATTGACGAACCCAAGGGTGCATTTACGTTCCGGTCATCCACACTCGCAGTTTTGGTCGATTCTGGCCTGTTTCATGGGCTATTAATCACCGTTTTGGGTCCCCGGAGTGATTTCCACCATTGAGGAACCCAGGGTGCATTTACGTGCCGGTCATCAACACTCGCAGTTTTGGCAGATTTTGGCCTGTTTCATGGGCTATTAATCACCGTTTTGGGTCCCTGGAGTGATTTCCACAATTGACGAACCCAAGGGTGCATTTACGTGCCGGTCATCAACACTCGCAGTTTTGGCCGATTCCGGCCTGTATCATTGGCTATTAATCACCGTTTTGGGTCCCTGGAGTGATTTCCACAATTGACGAACCCAAGGGTGCATTTACGTGCCGGTCATCAACACTCGCAGTTTTGGCCGATTCTGGCCTGTTTCATGGGCTATTAATCACCGTTTTGGGTCCCCGGAGTGATTTCCACCATTGAGGAACCCAGGGTGCATTTACGTTCCGGTCATCCACACTCGCAGTTTTGGTCGATTCTGGCCTGTTTCATGGGCTATTAATCACCGTTTTGGGTCCCCGGAGTGATTTCCACCATTGAGGAACCCAGGGTGCATTTACGTGCCGGTCATCAACACTCGCAGTTTTGGCCGATTTTGGCCTGTTTCATGGGCTATTAATCACCGTTTTGGGTCCCTGGAGTGATTTCCACAATTGACGAACCCAAGGGTGCATTTACGTTCCGGTCATCCACACTCGCAGTTTTGGTCGATTCTGGCCTGTTTCATGGGCTATTAATCACCGTTTTGGATCCTCGTAGTGATTTCCACCATTGACGAACCCAAGGGTGCATTTACGTGCCTGTCATCAACACTCGCAGTTTTGGCCGATTCTGGCCTGTTTCATGGGCTATTAATCACCGTTTTGGGTCCCCGGAGTGATTTCCACCATTGAGGAACCCAGGGTGCATTTACGTGCCGGTCATCAACACTCGCAGTTTTGGCCGATTCTGGCCTGTTTCATGGGCTATTAATCACCGTTTTGGGTCCCCGGAGTGATTTCCACCATTGAGGAACCCAGGGTGCATTTACGTGCCGGTCATCAACACTCGCAGTTTTGGCCGATTTTGGCCTGTTTCATGGGCTATTAATCACCGTTTTGGGTCCCTGGAGTGATTTCCACAATTGACGAACCCAAGGGTGCATTTACGTTCCGGTCATCCACACTCGCAGTTTTGGTCGATTCTGGCCTGTTTCATGGGCTATTAATCACCGTTTTGGGTCCCCGGAGTGATTTCCACCATTGAGGAACCCAGGGTGCATTTACGTGCCGGTCATCAACACTCGCAGTTTTGGCAGATTTTGGCCTGTTTCATGGGCTATTAATCACCGTTTTGGGTCCCTGGAGTGATTTCCACAATTGACGAACCCAAGGGTGCATTTACGTGCCTGTCATCAACACTCGCAGTTTTGGCCGATTCTGGCCTGTTTCATGGGCTATTAATCACCGTTTTGGGTCCCCGGAGTGATTTCCACCATTGAGGAACCCAGGGTGCATTTACGTGCCGGTCATCAACACTCGCAGTTTTGGCCGATTCTGGCCTGTTTCATGGGCTATTAATCACCGTTTTGGGTCCCCGGAGTGATTTCCACCATTGAGGAACCCAGGGTGCATTTACGTGCCGGTCATCAACACTCGCAGTTTTGGCCGATTTTGGCCTGTTTCATGGGCTATTAATCACCGTTTTGGGTCCCTGGAGTGATTTCCACAATTGACGAACCCAAGGGTGCATTTACGTTCCGGTCATCCACACTCGCAGTTTTGGTCGATTCTGGCCTGTTTCATGGGCTATTAATCACCGTTTTGGGTCCCCGGAGTGATTTCCACCATTGAGGAACCCAAGGGTGCATTTACGTTCCGGTCATCCACACTCGCAGTTTTGGTCGATTCTGGCCTGTTTCATGGGCTATTAATCACCGTTTTGGATCCTCGTAGTGATTTCCACCATTGACGAACCCAAGGGTGCATTTACGTGCCTGTCATCAACACTCGCAGTTTTGGCCGATTCTGGCCTGTTTCATGGGCTATTAATCACCGTTTTGGGTCCCCGGAGTGATTTCCACCATTGAGGAACCCAGGGTGCATTTACGTGCCGGTCATCAACACTCGCAGTTTTGGAAGATTTTGGCCTGTTTCATGGGCTATTAATCACCGTTTTGGGTCCCTGGAGTGATTTCCACAATTGACGAACCCAAGGGTGCATTTACGTGCCGGTCATCAACACTCGCAGTTTTGGAAGATTTTGGCCTGTTTCATGGGCTATTAATCACCGTTTTGGGTCCCTGGAGTGATTTCCACAATTGACGAACCCAAGGGTGCATTTACGTGCCGGTCATCAACACTCGCAGTTTTGGCCGATTCTGGCCTGTTTCATGGGCTATTAATCACCGTTTTGGGTCCCTGGAGTGATTTCCACAATTGACGAACCCAAGGGTGCATTTACGTGCCGGTCATCAACACTCGCAGTTTTGGCCGATTCCGGCCTGTATCATTGGCTATTAATCACCGTTTTGGGTCCCTGGAGTGATTTCCACAATTGACGAACCCAAGGGTGCATTTACGTGCCGGTCATCAACACTCGCAGTTTTGGCCGATTCTGGCCTGTTTCATGGGCTATTAATCACCGTTTTGGGTCCCTGGAGTGATTTCCACAATTGACGAACCCAAGGGTGCATTTACGTGCCGGTCATCAACACTCGCAGTTTTGGCCGATTCCGGCCTGTATCATTGGCTATTAATCACCGTTTTGGGTCCCTGGAGTGATTTCCACAATTGACGAACCCAAGGGTGCATTTACGTGCCGGTCATCAACACTCGCAGTTTTGGCCGATTCTGGCCTGTTTCATGGGCTATTAATCACCGTTTTGGGTCCCCGGAGTGATTTCCACCATTGAGGAACCCAGGGTGCATTTACGTGCCGGTCATCAACACTCGCAGTTTTGGAAGATTTTGGCCTGTTTCATGGGCTATTAATCACCGTTTTGGGTCCCTGGAGTGATTTCCACAATTGACGAACCCAAGGGTGCATTTACGTGCCGGTCATCAACACTCGCAGTTTTGGAAGATTTTGGCCTGTTTCATGGGCTATTAATCACCGTTTTGGGTCCCTGGAGTGATTTCCACAATTGACGAACCCAAGGGTGCATTTACGTTCCGGTCATCCACACTCGCAGTTTTGGTCGATTCTGGCCTGTTTCATGGGCTATTAATCACCGTTTTGGGTCCCCGGAGTGATTTCCACCATTGAGGAACCCAGGGTGCATTTACGTGCCGGTCATCAACACTCGCAGTTTTGGCAGATTTTGGCCTGTTTCATGGGCTATTAATCACCGTTTTGGGTCCCTGGAGTGATTTCCACAATTGACGAACCCAAGGGTGCATTTACGTGCCGGTCATCAACACTCGCAGTTTTGGCCGATTCCGGCCTGTATCATTGGCTATTAATCACCGTTTTGGGTCCCTGGAGTGATTTCCACAATTGACGAACCCAAGGGTGCATTTACGTGCCGGTCATCAACACTCGCAGTTTTGGCCGATTCTGGCCTGTTTCATGGGCTATTAATCACCGTTTTGGGTCCCCGGAGTGATTTCCACCATTGAGGAACCCAGGGTGCATTTACGTTCCGGTCATCCACACTCGCAGTTTTGGTCGATTCTGGCCTGTTTCATGGGCTATTAATCACCGTTTTGGGTCCCCGGAGTGATTTCCACCATTGAGGAACCCAGGGTGCATTTACGTGCCGGTCATCAACACTCGCAGTTTTGGCCGATTTTGGCCTGTTTCATGGGCTATTAATCACCGTTTTGGGTCCCTGGAGTGATTTCCACAATTGACGAACCCAAGGGTGCATTTACGTTCCGGTCATCCACACTCGCAGTTTTGGTCGATTCTGGCCTGTTTCATGGGCTATTAATCACCGTTTTGGATCCTCGTAGTGATTTCCACCATTGACGAACCCAAGGGTGCATTTACGTGCCTGTCATCAACACTCGCAGTTTTGGCCGATTCTGGCCTGTTTCATGGGCTATTAATCACCGTTTTGGGTCCCCGGAGTGATTTCCACCATTGAGGAACCCAGGGTGCATTTACGTGCCGGTCATCAACACTCGCAGTTTTGGCCGATTCTGGCCTGTTTCATGGGCTATTAATCACCGTTTTGGGTCCCCGGAGTGATTTCCACCATTGAGGAACCCAGGGTGCATTTACGTGCCGGTCATCAACACTCGCAGTTTTGGCCGATTTTGGCCTGTTTCATGGGCTATTAATCACCGTTTTGGGTCCCTGGAGTGATTTCCACAATTGACGAACCCAAGGGTGCATTTACGTTCCGGTCATCCACACTCGCAGTTTTGGTCGATTCTGGCCTGTTTCATGGGCTATTAATCACCGTTTTGGGTCCCCGGAGTGATTTCCACCATTGAGGAACCCAGGGTGCATTTACGTGCCGGTCATCAACACTCGCAGTTTTGGCAGATTTTGGCCTGTTTCATGGGCTATTAATCACCGTTTTGGGTCCCTGGAGTGATTTCCACAATTGACGAACCCAAGGGTGCATTTACGTGCCTGTCATCAACACTCGCAGTTTTGGCCGATTCTGGCCTGTTTCATGGGCTATTAATCACCGTTTTGGGTCCCCGGAGTGATTTCCACCATTGAGGAACCCAGGGTGCATTTACGTGCCGGTCATCAACACTCGCAGTTTTGGCCGATTCTGGCCTGTTTCATGGGCTATTAATCACCGTTTTGGGTCCCCGGAGTGATTTCCACCATTGAGGAACCCAGGGTGCATTTACGTGCCGGTCATCAACACTCGCAGTTTTGGCCGATTTTGGCCTGTTTCATGGGCTATTAATCACCGTTTTGGGTCCCTGGAGTGATTTCCACAATTGACGAACCCAAGGGTGCATTTACGTTCCGGTCATCCACACTCGCAGTTTTGGTCGATTCTGGCCTGTTTCATGGGCTATTAATCACCGTTTTGGGTCCCCGGAGTGATTTCCACCATTGAGGAACCCAAGGGTGCATTTACGTTCCGGTCATCCACACTCGCAGTTTTGGTCGATTCTGGCCTGTTTCATGGGCTATTAATCACCGTTTTGGATCCTCGTAGTGATTTCCACCATTGACGAACCCAAGGGTGCATTTACGTGCCTGTCATCAACACTCGCAGTTTTGGCCGATTCTGGCCTGTTTCATGGGCTATTAATCACCGTTTTGGGTCCCCGGAGTGATTTCCACCATTGAGGAACCCAGGGTGCATTTACGTGCCGGTCATCAACACTCGCAGTTTTGGCCGATTCTGGCCTGTTTCATGGGCTATTAATCACCGTTTTGGGTCCCCGGAGTGATTTCCACCATTGAGGAACCCAGGGTGCATTTACGTGCCGGTCATCAACACTCGCAGTTTTGGCCGATTTTGGCCTGTTTCATGGGCTATTAATCACCGTTTTGGGTCCCTGGAGTGATTTCCACAATTGACGAACCCAAGGGTGCATTTACGTTCCGGTCATCCACACTCGCAGTTTTGGTCGATTCTGGCCTGTTTCATGGGCTATTAATCACCGTTTTGGATCCTCGTAGTGATTTCCACCATTGACGAACCCAAGGGTGCATTTACGTGCCTGTCATCAACACTCGCAGTTTTGGCCGATTCTGGCCTGTTTCATGGGCTATTAATCACCGTTTTGGGTCCCCGGAGTGATTTCCACCATTGAGGAACCCAGGGTGCATTTACGTGCCGGTCATCAACACTCGCAGTTTTGGCCGATTCTGGCCTGTTTCATGGGCTATTAATCACCGTTTTGGGTCCCCGGAGTGATTTCCACCATTGAGGAACCCATGGTGCATTTACGTGCCGGTCATCAACACTCGCAGTTTTGGCCGATTCCGGCCTGTATCATTGGCTATTAATCACCGTTTTGGGTCCCTGGAGTGATTTCCACAATTGACGAACCCAAGGGTGCATTTACGTGCCGGTCATCAACACTCGCAGTTTTGGAAGATTTTGGCCTGTTTCATGGGCTATTAATCACCGTTTTGGGTCCCTGGAGTGATTTCCACAATTGACGAACCCAAGGGTGCATTTACGTTCCGGTCATCCACACTCGCAGTTTTGGTCGATTCTGGCCTGTTTCATGGGCTATTAATCACCGTTTTGGATCCTCGTAGTGATTTCCACCATTGACGAACCCAAGGGTGCATTTACGTGCCTGTCATCAACACTCGCAGTTTTGGCCGATTCTGGCCTGTTTCATGGGCTATTAATCACCGTTTTGGGTCCCCGGAGTGATTTCCACCATTGAGGAACCCAGGGTGCATTTACGTGCCGGTCATCAACACTCGCAGTTTTGGAAGATTTTGGCCTGTTTCATGGGCTATTAATCACCGTTTTGGGTCCCTGGAGTGATTTCCACAATTGACGAACCCAAGGGTGCATTTACGTGCCGGTCATCAACACTCGCAGTTTTGGAAGATTTTGGCCTGTTTCATGGGCTATTAATCACCGTTTTGGGTCCCTGGAGTGATTTCCACAATTGACGAACCCAAGGGTGCATTTACGTGCCGGTCATCAACACTCGCAGTTTTGGCCGATTCTGGCCTGTTTCATGGGCTATTAATCACCGTTTTGGGTCCCTGGAGTGATTTCCACAATTGACGAACCCAAGGGTGCATTTACGTGCCGGTCATCAACACTCGCAGTTTTGGCCGATTCCGGCCTGTATCATTGGCTATTAATCACCGTTTTGGGTCCCTGGAGTGATTTCCACAATTGACGAACCCAAGGGTGCATTTACGTGCCGGTCATCAACACTCGCAGTTTTGGCCGATTCTGGCCTGTTTCATGGGCTATTAATCACCGTTTTGGGTCCCTGGAGTGATTTCCACAATTGACGAACCCAAGGGTGCATTTACGTGCCGGTCATCAACACTCGCAGTTTTGGCCGATTCCGGCCTGTATCATTGGCTATTAATCACCGTTTTGGGTCCCTGGAGTGATTTCCACAATTGACGAACCCAAGGGTGCATTTACGTGCCGGTCATCAACACTCGCAGTTTTGGCCGATTCTGGCCTGTTTCATGGGCTATTAATCACCGTTTTGGGTCCCCGGAGTGATTTCCACCATTGAGGAACCCAGGGTGCATTTACGTGCCGGTCATCAACACTCGCAGTTTTGGAAGATTTTGGCCTGTTTCATGGGCTATTAATCACCGTTTTGGGTCCCTGGAGTGATTTCCACAATTGACGAACCCAAGGGTGCATTTACGTGCCGGTCATCAACACTCGCAGTTTTGGAAGATTTTGGCCTGTTTCATGGGCTATTAATCACCGTTTTGGGTCCCTGGAGTGATTTCCACAATTGACGAACCCAAGGGTGCATTTACGTTCCGGTCATCCACACTCGCAGTTTTGGTCGATTCTGGCCTGTTTCATGGGCTATTAATCACCGTTTTGGGTCCCCGGAGTGATTTCCACCATTGAGGAACCCAGGGTGCATTTACGTGCCGGTCATCAACACTCGCAGTTTTGGCAGATTTTGGCCTGTTTCATGGGCTATTAATCACCGTTTTGGGTCCCTGGAGTGATTTCCACAATTGACGAACCCAAGGGTGCATTTACGTGCCGGTCATCAACACTCGCAGTTTTGGCCGATTCCGGCCTGTATCATTGGCTATTAATCACCGTTTTGGGTCCCTGGAGTGATTTCCACAATTGACGAACCCAAGGGTGCATTTACGTGCCGGTCATCAACACTCGCAGTTTTGGCCGATTCTGGCCTGTTTCATGGGCTATTAATCACCGTTTTGGGTCCCCGGAGTGATTTCCACCATTGAGGAACCCAGGGTGCATTTACGTTCCGGTCATCCACACTCGCAGTTTTGGTCGATTCTGGCCTGTTTCATGGGCTATTAATCACCGTTTTGGGTCCCCGGAGTGATTTCCACCATTGAGGAACCCAGGGTGCATTTACGTGCCGGTCATCAACACTCGCAGTTTTGGCCGATTTTGGCCTGTTTCATGGGCTATTAATCACCGTTTTGGGTCCCTGGAGTGATTTCCACAATTGACGAACCCAAGGGTGCATTTACGTTCCGGTCATCCACACTCGCAGTTTTGGTCGATTCTGGCCTGTTTCATGGGCTATTAATCACCGTTTTGGATCCTCGTAGTGATTTCCACCATTGACGAACCCAAGGGTGCATTTACGTGCCTGTCATCAACACTCGCAGTTTTGGCCGATTCTGGCCTGTTTCATGGGCTATTAATCACCGTTTTGGGTCCCCGGAGTGATTTCCACCATTGAGGAACCCAGGGTGCATTTACGTGCCGGTCATCAACACTCGCAGTTTTGGCCGATTCTGGCCTGTTTCATGGGCTATTAATCACCGTTTTGGGTCCCCGGAGTGATTTCCACCATTGAGGAACCCAGGGTGCATTTACGTGCCGGTCATCAACACTCGCAGTTTTGGCCGATTTTGGCCTGTTTCATGGGCTATTAATCACCGTTTTGGGTCCCTGGAGTGATTTCCACAATTGACGAACCCAAGGGTGCATTTACGTTCCGGTCATCCACACTCGCAGTTTTGGTCGATTCTGGCCTGTTTCATGGGCTATTAATCACCGTTTTGGGTCCCCGGAGTGATTTCCACCATTGAGGAACCCAGGGTGCATTTACGTGCCGGTCATCAACACTCGCAGTTTTGGCAGATTTTGGCCTGTTTCATGGGCTATTAATCACCGTTTTGGGTCCCTGGAGTGATTTCCACAATTGACGAACCCAAGGGTGCATTTACGTGCCTGTCATCAACACTCGCAGTTTTGGCCGATTCTGGCCTGTTTCATGGGCTATTAATCACCGTTTTGGGTCCCCGGAGTGATTTCCACCATTGAGGAACCCAGGGTGCATTTACGTGCCGGTCATCAACACTCGCAGTTTTGGCCGATTCTGGCCTGTTTCATGGGCTATTAATCACCGTTTTGGGTCCCCGGAGTGATTTCCACCATTGAGGAACCCAGGGTGCATTTACGTGCCGGTCATCAACACTCGCAGTTTTGGCCGATTTTGGCCTGTTTCATGGGCTATTAATCACCGTTTTGGGTCCCTGGAGTGATTTCCACAATTGACGAACCCAAGGGTGCATTTACGTTCCGGTCATCCACACTCGCAGTTTTGGTCGATTCTGGCCTGTTTCATGGGCTATTAATCACCGTTTTGGGTCCCCGGAGTGATTTCCACCATTGAGGAACCCAAGGGTGCATTTACGTTCCGGTCATCCACACTCGCAGTTTTGGTCGATTCTGGCCTGTTTCATGGGCTATTAATCACCGTTTTGGATCCTCGTAGTGATTTCCACCATTGACGAACCCAAGGGTGCATTTACGTGCCTGTCATCAACACTCGCAGTTTTGGCCGATTCTGGCCTGTTTCATGGGCTATTAATCACCGTTTTGGGTCCCCGGAGTGATTTCCACCATTGAGGAACCCAGGGTGCATTTACGTGCCGGTCATCAACACTCGCAGTTTTGGCCGATTCTGGCCTGTTTCATGGGCTATTAATCACCGTTTTGGGTCCCCGGAGTGATTTCCACCATTGAGGAACCCAGGGTGCATTTACGTGCCGGTCATCAACACTCGCAGTTTTGGCCGATTTTGGCCTGTTTCATGGGCTATTAATCACCGTTTTGGGTCCCTGGAGTGATTTCCACAATTGACGAACCCAAGGGTGCATTTACGTTCCGGTCATCCACACTCGCAGTTTTGGTCGATTCTGGCCTGTTTCATGGGCTATTAATCACCGTTTTGGATCCTCGTAGTGATTTCCACCATTGACGAACCCAAGGGTGCATTTACGTGCCTGTCATCAACACTCGCAGTTTTGGCCGATTCTGGCCTGTTTCATGGGCTATTAATCACCGTTTTGGGTCCCCGGAGTGATTTCCACCATTGAGGAACCCAGGGTGCATTTACGTGCCGGTCATCAACACTCGCAGTTTTGGCCGATTCTGGCCTGTTTCATGGGCTATTAATCACCGTTTTGGGTCCCCGGAGTGATTTCCACCATTGAGGAACCCAGGGTGCATTTACGTGCCGGTCATCAACACTCGCAGTTTTGGCCGATTTTGGCCTGTTTCATGGGCTATTAATCACCGTTTTGGGTCCCTGGAGTGATTTCCACAATTGACGAACCCAAGGGTGCATTTACGTTCCGGTCATCCACACTCGCAGTTTTGGTCGATTCTGGCCTGTTTCATGGGCTATTAATCACCGTTTTGGGTCCCCGGAGTGATTTCCACCATTGAGGAACCCAGGGTGCATTTACGTGCCGGTCATCAACACTCGCAGTTTTGGCAGATTTTGGCCTGTTTCATGGGCTATTAATCACCGTTTTGGGTCCCTGGAGTGATTTCCACAATTGACGAACCCAAGGGTGCATTTACGTGCCGGTCATCAACACTCGCAGTTTTGGCCGATTCCGGCCTGTATCATTGGCTATTAATCACCGTTTTGGGTCCCTGGAGTGATTTCCACAATTGACGAACCCAAGGGTGCATTTACGTGCCGGTCATCAACACTCGCAGTTTTGGCCGATTCTGGCCTGTTTCATGGGCTATTAATCACCGTTTTGGGTCCCCGGAGTGATTTCCACCATTGAGGAACCCAGGGTGCATTTACGTGCCGGTCATCAACACTCGCAGTTTTGGCAGATTTTGGCCTGTTTCATGGGCTATTAATCACCGTTTTGGGTCCCTGGAGTGATTTCCACAATTGACGAACCCAAGGGTGCATTTACGTGCCGGTCATCAACACTCGCAGTTTTGGCCGATTCCGGCCTGTATCATTGGCTATTAATCACCGTTTTGGGTCCCTGGAGTGATTTCCACCATTGAGGAACCCAGGGTGCATTTACGTGCCCGTCATCAACACTCGCAGTTTTGGCAGATTTTGGCCTGTTTCATGGGCTATTAATCACCGTTTTGGGTCCCTGGAGTGATTTCCACAATTGACGAACCCAAGGGTGCATTTACGTTCCGGTCATCCACACTCGCAGTTTTGGTCGATTCTGGCCTGTTTCATGGGCTATTAATCACCGTTTTGGATCCTCGTAGTGATTTCCACCATTGACGAACCCAAGGGTGCATTTACGTGCCTGTCATCAACACTCGCAGTTTTGGCCGATTCTGGCCTGTTTCATGGGCTATTAATCACCGTTTTGGGTCCCCGGAGTGATTTCCACCATTGAGGAACCCAGGGTGCATTTACGTGCCGGTCATCAACACTCGCAGTTTTGGCCGATTCTGGCCTGTTTCATGGGCTATTAATCACCGTTTTGGGTCCCCGGAGTGATTTCCACCATTGAGGAACCCAGGGTGCATTTACGTGCCGGTCATCAACACTCGCAGTTTTGGCCGATTTTGGCCTGTTTCATGGGCTATTAATCACCGTTTTGGGTCCCTGGAGTGATTTCCACAATTGACGAACCCAAGGGTGCATTTACGTTCCGGTCATCCACACTCGCAGTTTTGGTCGATTCTGGCCTGTTTCATGGGCTATTAATCACCGTTTTGGGTCCCCGGAGTGATTTCCACCATTGAGGAACCCAGGGTGCATTTACGTGCCGGTCATCAACACTCGCAGTTTTGGTCGATTCTGGCCTGTTTCATGGGCTATTAATCACCGTTTTGGGTCCCTGGAGTGATTTCCACAATTGACGAACCCAAGGGTGCATTTACGTGCCGGTCATCAACACTCGCAGTTTTGGAAGATTTTGGCCTGTTTCATGGGCTATTAATCACCGTTTTGGGTCCCTGGAGTGATTTCCACAATTGACGAACCCAAGGGTGCATTTACGTTCCGGTCATCCACACTCGCAGTTTTGGTCGATTTTGGCCTGTTTCATGGGCTATTAATCACCGTTTTGGGTCCCCGGAGTGATTTCCACCATTGAGGAACCCAGGGTGCATTTACGTGCCGGTCATCAACACTCGCAGTTTTGGCAGATTTTGGCCTGTTTCATGGGCTATTAATCACCGTTTTGGGTCCCTGGAGTGATTTCCACAATTGACGAACCCCAGGGTGCAATTACGTGTCGGTCATCAACACTCGCAGTTTTGGCCGATTCTAGCCTGTTTCATGGGCTATTAATCACCGTTTTGGATCCTCGGAGTGATTTCCACCATTGACGAACCCAAGGGTGCATTTACGTGCCTGTCATCAACACTCGCAGTTTTGGCCGATTCTGGCCTGTTTCATGGGCTATTAATCACCGTTTTGGGTCCCTGGAGTGATTTCCACAATTGACGAACCCAAGGGTGCATTTACGTTACGGTCATCCACACTCGCAGTTTTGGTCGATTCTGGCCTGTTTCATGGGCTATTAATCACCGTTTTGGATCCTCGTAGTGATTTCCACCATTGACGAACCCAAGGGTGCATTTACGTGCCTGTCATCAACACTCGCAGTTTTGGCCGATTCTGGCCTGTTTCATGGGCTATTAATCACCGTTTTGGGTCCCCGGAGTGATTTCCACCATTGAGGAACCCAGGGTGCATTTACGTGCCGGTCATCAACACTCGCAGTTTTGGCCGATTCTGGCCTGTTTCATGGGCTATTAATCACCGTTTTGGGTCCCCGGAGTGATTTCCACCATTGAGGAACCCAGGGTGCATTTACGTGCCGGTCATCAACACTCGCAGTTTTGGCAGATTTTGGCCTGTTTCATGGGCTATTAATCACCGTTTTGGGTCCCCGGAGTGATTTCCACCATTGAGGAACCCAGGGTGCATTTACGTGCCGGTCATCAACACTCGCAGTTTTGGCCGATTTTGGCCTGTTTCATGGGCTATTAATCACCGTTTTGGGTCCCTGGAGTGATTTCCACAATTGACGAACCCAAGGGTGCATTTACGTTCCGGTCATCCACACTCGCAGTTTTGGTCGATTCTGGCCTGTTTCATGGGCTATTAATCACCGTTTTGGGTCCCCGGAGTGATTTCCACCATTGAGGAACCCAGGGTGCATTTACGTGCCGGTCATCAACACTCGCAGTTTTGGTCGATTCTGGCCTGTTTCATGGGCTATTAATCACCGTTTTGGGTCCCTGGAGTGATTTCCACAATTGACGAACCCAAGGGTGCATTTACGTGCCGGTCATCAACACTCGCAGTTTTGGAAGATTTTGGCCTGTTTCATGGGCTATTAATCACCGTTTTGGGTCCCTGGAGTGATTTCCACAATTGACGAACCCAAGGGTGCATTTACGTTCCGGTCATCCACACTCGCAGTTTTGGTCGATTTTGGCCTGTTTCATGGGCTATTAATCACCGTTTTGGGTCCCCGGAGTGATTTCCACCATTGAGGAACCCAGGGTGCATTTACGTGCCGGTCATCAACACTCGCAGTTTTGGCAGATTTTGGCCTGTTTCATGGGCTATTAATCACCGTTTTGGGTCCCTGGAGTGATTTCCACAATTGACGAACCCCAGGGTGCAATTACGTGTCGGTCATCAACACTCGCAGTTTTGGCCGATTCTAGCCTGTTTCATGGGCTATTAATCACCGTTTTGGATCCTCGGAGTGATTTCCACCATTGACGAACCCAAGGGTGCATTTACGTGCCTGTCATCAACACTCGCAGTTTTGGCCGATTCTGGCCTGTTTCATGGGCTATTAATCACCGTTTTGGGTCCCTGGAGTGATTTCCACAATTGACGAACCCAAGGGTGCATTTACGTTACGGTCATCCACACTCGCAGTTTTGGTCGATTCTGGCCTGTTTCATGGGCTATTAATCACCGTTTTGGATCCTCGTAGTGATTTCCACCATTGACGAACCCAAGGGTGCATTTACGTGCCTGTCATCAACACTCGCAGTTTTGGCCGATTCTGGCCTGTTTCATGGGCTATTAATCACCGTTTTGGGTCCCCGGAGTGATTTCCACCATTGAGGAACCCAGGGTGCATTTACGTGCCGGTCATCAACACTCGCAGTTTTGGCCGATTCTGGCCTGTTTCATGGGCTATTAATCACCGTTTTGGGTCCCCGGAGTGATTTCCACCATTGAGGAACCCAGGGTGCATTTACGTGCCGGTCATCAACACTCGCAGTTTTGGCAGATTTTGGCCTGTTTCATGGGCTATTAATCACCGTTTTGGGTCCCCGGAGTGATTTCCACCATTGAGGAACCCAGGGTGCATTTACGTGCCGGTCATCAACACTCGCAGTTTTGGCCGATTTTGGCCTGTTTCATGGGCTATTAATCACCGTTTTGGGTCCCTGGAGTGATTTCCACAATTGACGAACCCAAGGGTGCATTTACGTTCCGGTCATCCACACTCGCAGTTTTGGTCGATTCTGGCCTGTTTCATGGGCTATTAATCACCGTTTTGGGTCCCCGGAGTGATTTCCACCATTGAGGAACCCAGGGTGCATTTACGTGCCGGTCATCAACACTCGCAGTTTTGGTCGATTCTGGCCTGTTTCATGGGCTATTAATCACCGTTTTGGGTCCCTGGAGTGATTTCCACAATTGACGAACCCAAGGGTGCATTTACGTGCCGGTCATCAACACTCGCAGTTTTGGAAGATTTTGGCCTGTTTCATGGGCTATTAATCACCGTTTTGGGTCCCTGGAGTGATTTCCACAATTGACGAACCCAAGGGTGCATTTACGTTCCGGTCATCCACACTCGCAGTTTTGGTCGATTTTGGCCTGTTTCATGGGCTATTAATCACCGTTTTGGGTCCCCGGAGTGATTTCCACCATTGAGGAACCCAGGGTGCATTTACGTGCCGGTCATCAACACTCGCAGTTTTGGCAGATTTTGGCCTGTTTCATGGGCTATTAATCACCGTTTTGGGTCCCTGGAGTGATTTCCACAATTGACGAACCCCAGGGTGCAATTACGTGTCGGTCATCAACACTCGCAGTTTTGGCCGATTCTAGCCTGTTTCATGGGCTATTAATCACCGTTTTGGATCCTCGGAGTGATTTCCACCATTGACGAACCCAAGGGTGCATTTACGTGCCTGTCATCAACACTCGCAGTTTTGGCCGATTCTGGCCTGTTTCATGGGCTATTAATCACCGTTTTGGGTCCCTGGAGTGATTTCCACAATTGACGAACCCAAGGGTGCATTTACGTTACGGTCATCCACACTCGCAGTTTTGGTCGATTCTGGCCTGTTTCATGGGCTATTAATCACCGTTTTGGATCCTCGTAGTGATTTCCACCATTGACGAACCCAAGGGTGCATTTACGTGCCTGTCATCAACACTCGCAGTTTTGGCCGATTCTGGCCTGTTTCATGGGCTATTAATCACCGTTTTGGGTCCCCGGAGTGATTTCCACCATTGAGGAACCCAGGGTGCATTTACGTGCCGGTCATCAACACTCGCAGTTTTGGCCGATTCTGGCCTGTTTCATGGGCTATTAATCACCGTTTTGGGTCCCCGGAGTGATTTCCACCATTGAGGAACCCAGGGTGCATTTACGTGCCGGTCATCAACACTCGCAGTTTTGGCAGATTTTGGCCTGTTTCATGGGCTATTAATCACCGTTTTGGGTCCCTGGAGTGATTTCCACAATTGACGAACCCAAGGGTGCATTTACGTGCCGGTCATCAACACTCGCAGTTTTGGAAGATTTTGGCCTGTATCATTGGCTATTAATCACCGTTTTGGGTCCCTGGAGTGATTTCCACAATTGACGAACCCAAGGGTGCATTTACGTGCCGGTCATCAACACTCGCAGTTTTGGCCGATTCTGGCCTGTTTCATGGGCTATTAATCACCGTTTTGGGTCCCCGGAGTGATTTCCACCATTGAGGAACCCAGGGTGCATTTACGTGCCGGTCATCAACACTCGCAGTTTTGGAAGATTTTGGCCTGTTTCATGGGCTATTAATCACCGTTTTGGGTCCCTGGAGTGATTTCCACAATTGACGAACCCAAGGGTGCATTTACGTGCCGGTCATCAACACTCGCAGTTTTGGCCGATTCTGGCCTGTTTCATGGGCTATTAATCACCGTTTTGGGTCCCCGGAGTGATTTCCACCATTGAGGAACCCAGGGTGCATTTACGTGCCGGTCATCAACACTCGCAGTTTTGGCAGATTTTGGCCTGTTTCATGGGCTATTAATCACCGTTTTGGGTCCCTGGAGTGATTTCCACAATTGACGAACCCCAGGGTGCAATTACGTGTCGGTCATCAACACTCGCAGTTTTGGCCGATTCTAGCCTGTTTCATGGGCTATTAATCACCGTTTTGGATCCTCGGAGTGATTTCCACCATTGACGAACCCAAGGGTGCATTTACGTGCCTGTCATCAACACTCGCAGTTTTGGCCGATTCTGGCCTGTTTCATGGGCTATTAATCACCGTTTTGGGTCCCTGGAGTGATTTCCACAATTGACGAACCCAAGGGTGCATTTACGTTACGGTCATCCACACTCGCAGTTTTGGTCGATTCTGGCCTGTTTCATGGGCTATTAATCACCGTTTTGGATCCTCGTAGTGATTTCCACCATTGACGAACCCAAGGGTGCATTTACGTGCCTGTCATCAACACTCGCAGTTTTGGCCGATTCTGGCCTGTTTCATGGGCTATTAATCACCGTTTTGGGTCCCCGGAGTGATTTCCACCATTGAGGAACCCAGGGTGCATTTACGTGCCGGTCATCAACACTCGCAGTTTTGGCCGATTCTGGCCTGTTTCATGGGCTATTAATCACCGTTTTGGGTCCCCGGAGTGATTTCCACCATTGAGGAACCCAGGGTGCATTTACGTGCCGGTCATCAACACTCGCAGTTTTGGCAGATTTTGGCCTGTTTCATGGGCTATTAATCACCGTTTTGGGTCCCTGGAGTGATTTCCACAATTGACGAACCCAAGGGTGCATTTACGTGCCGGTCATCAACACTCGCAGTTTTGGAAGATTTTGGCCTGTATCATTGGCTATTAATCACCGTTTTGGGTCCCTGGAGTGATTTCCACAATTGACGAACCCAAGGGTGCATTTACGTGCCGGTCATCAACACTCGCAGTTTTGGCCGATTCTGGCCTGTTTCATGGGCTATTAATCACCGTTTTGGGTCCCCGGAGTGATTTCCACCATTGAGGAACCCAGGGTGCATTTACGTGCCGGTCATCAACACTCGCAGTTTTGGAAGATTTTGGCCTGTTTCATGGGCTATTAATCACCGTTTTGGGTCCCTGGAGTGATTTCCACAATTGACGAACCCAAGGGTGCATTTACGTGCCGGTCATCAACACTCGCAGTTTTGGAAGATTTTGGCCTGTTTCATGGGCTATTAATCACCGTTTTGGGTCCCTGGAGTGATTTCCACAATTGACGAACCCAAGGGTGCATTTACGTTCCGGTCATCCACACTCGCAGTTTTGGTCGATTCTGGCCTGTTTCATGGGCTATTAATCACCATTTTGGATCCTCGTAGTGATTTCCACCATTGACGAACCCAAGGGTGCATTTACGTGCCTGTCATCAACACTCGCAGTTTTGGCCGATTCCGGCCCGTATCATTGCCTATTAATCACCGTTTTGGGTCCCTGGAGTGATTTCCACCATTGAGGAACCCAGGGTGCATTTACGTGCCGGTCATCAACACTCGCAGTTTTGGCAGATTTTGGCCTGTTTCATGGGCTATTAATCACCGTTTTGGGTCCCTGGAGTGATTTCCACAATTGACGAACCCAAGGGTGCATTTACGTTCCGGTCATCCACACTCGCAGTTTTGGTCGATTCTGGCCTGTTTCATGGGCTATTAATCACCGTTTTGGATCCTCGTAGTGATTTCCACCATTGACGAACCCAAGGGTGCATTTACGTGCCTGTCATCAACACTCGCAGTTTTGGCCGATTCTGGCCTGTTTCATGGGCTATTAATCACCGTTTTGGGTCCCCGGAGTGATTTCCACCATTGAGGAACCCAGGGTGCATTTACGTGCCGGTCATCAACACTCGCAGTTTTGGCCGATTCTGGCCTGTTTCATGGGCTATTAATCACCGTTTTGGGTCCCCGGAGTGATTTCCACCATTGAGGAACCCAGGGTGCATTTACGTGCCGGTCATCAACACTCGCAGTTTTGGCCGATTCTGGCCTGTTTCATGGGCTATTAATCACCGTTTTGGGTCCCTGGAGTGATTTCCACAATTGACGAACCCAAGGGTGCATTTACGTGCCGGTCATCAACACTCGCAGTTTTGGCCGATTCCGGCCTGTATCATTGGCTATTAATCACCGTTTTGGGTCCCTGGAGTGATTTCCACAATTGACGAACCCAAGGGTGCATTTACGTGCCGGTCATCAACACTCGCAGTTTTGGCCGATTCTGGCCTGTTTCATGGGCTATTAATCACCGTTTTGGGTCCCCGGAGTGATTTCCACCATTGAGGAACCCAGGGTGCATTTACGTGCCGGTCATCAACACTCGCAGTTTTGGCCGATTCTGGCCTGTTTCATGGGCTATTAATCACCGTTTTGGGTCCCCGGAGTGATTTCCACCATTGAGGAACCCAAGGGTGCATTTACGTGCCGGTCATCAACACTCGCAGTTTTGGCCGATTCCGGCCTGTATCATTGGCTATTAATCACCGTTTTGGGTCCCTGGAGTGATTTCCACAATTGACGAACCCAAGGGTGCATTTACGTGCCGGTCATCAACACTCGCAGTTTTGGCCGATTCCGGCCTGTATCATTGGCTATTAATCACCGTTTTGGGTCCCTGGAGTGATTTCCACCATTGAGGAACCCAGGGTGCATTTACGTGCCGGTCATCAACACTCGCAGTTTTGGCAGATTTTGGCCTGTTTCATGGGCTATTAATCACCGTTTTGGGTCCCTGGAGTGATTTCCACAATTGACGAACCCAAGGGTGCATTTACGTTCCGGTCATCCACACTCGCAGTTTTGGTCGATTCTGGCCTGTTTCATGGGCTATTAATCACCGTTTTGGATCCTCGTAGTGATTTCCACCATTGACGAACCCAAGGGTGCATTTACGTGCCTGTCATCAACACTCGCAGTTTTGGCCGATTCTGGCCTGTTTCATGGGCTATTAATCACCGTTTTGGGTCCCCGGAGTGATTTCCACCATTGAGGAACCCAGGGTGCATTTACGTGCCGGTCATCAACACTCGCAGTTTTGGCCGATTCTGGCCTGTTTCATGGGCTATTAATCACCGTTTTGGGTCCCCGGAGTGATTTCCACCATTGAGGAACCCAGGGTGCATTTACGTGCCGGTCATCAACACTCGCAGTTTTGGCCGATTCTGGCCTGTTTCATGGGCTATTAATCACCGTTTTGGGTCCCTGGAGTGATTTCCACAATTGACGAACCCAAGGGTGCATTTACGTGCCGGTCATCAACACTCGCAGTTTTGGCCGATTCCGGCCTGTATCATTGGCTATTAATCACCGTTTTGGGTCCCTGGAGTGATTTCCACAATTGACGAACCCAAGGGTGCATTTACGTGCCGGTCATCAACACTCGCAGTTTTGGCCGATTCTGGCCTGTTTCATGGGCTATTAATCACCGTTTTGGGTCCCCGGAGTGATTTCCACCATTGAGGAACCCAGGGTGCATTTACGTGCCGGTCATCAACACTCGCAGTTTTGGAAGATTTTGGCCTGTTTCATGGGCTATTAATCACCGTTTTGGGTCCCTGGAGTGATTTCCACAATTGACGAACCCAAGGGTGCATTTACGTGCCGGTCATCAACACTCGCAGTTTTGGCCGATTCTGGCCTGTTTCATGGGCTATTAATCACCGTTTTGGGTCCCCGGAGTGATTTCCACCATTGAGGAACCCAGGGTGCATTTACGTGCCGGTCATCAACACTCGCAGTTTTGGCAGATTTTGGCCTGTTTCATGGGCTATTAATCACCGTTTTGGGTCCCCGGAGTGATTTCCACAATTGACGAACCCAAGGGTGCATTTACGTGCCGGTCATCAACACTCGCAGTTTTGGCCGATTCCGGCCTGTATCATTGGCTATTAATCACCGTTTTGGGTCCCTGGAGTGATTTCCACAATTGACGAACCCAAGGGTGCATTTACGTGCCGGTCATCAACACTCGCAGTTTTGGCCGATTCCGGCCTGTATCATTGGCTATTAATCACCGTTTTGGGTCCCTGGAGTGATTTCCACAATTGACGAACCCAAGGGTGCATTTACGTGCCGGTCATCAACACTCGCAGTTTTGGCCGATTCCGGCCTGTATCATTGGCTATTAATCACCGTTTTGGGTCCCTGGAGTGATTTCCACAATTGACGAACCCAAGGGTGCATTTACGTGCCGGTCATCAACACTCGCAGTTTTGGAAGATTTTGGCCTGTTTCATGGGCTATTAATCACCGTTTTGGGTCCCTGGAGTGATTTCCACAATTGACGAACCCAAGGGTGCATTTACGTTCCGGTCATCCACACTCGCAGTTTTGGTCGATTCTGGCCTGTTTCATGGGCTATTAATCACCGTTTTGGGTCCCCGGAGTGATTTCCACCATTGAGGAACCCAGGGTGCATTTACGTGCCGGTCATCAACACTCGCAGTTTTGGCAGATTTTGGCCTGTTTCATGGGCTATTAATCACCGTTTTGGGTCCCCGGAGTGATTTCCACAATTGACGAACCCAAGGGTGCATTTACGTGCCGGTCATCAACACTCGCAGTTTTGGCCGATTCCGGCCTGTATCATTGGCTATTAATCACCGTTTTGGGTCCCTGGAGTGATTTCCACAATTGACGAACCCAAGGGTGCATTTACGTGCCGGTCATCAACACTCGCAGTTTTGGAAGATTTTGGCCTGTTTCATGGGCTATTAATCACCGTTTTGGGTCCCTGGAGTGATTTCCACAATTGACGAACCCAAGGGTGCATTTACGTTCCGGTCATCCACACTCGCAGTTTTGGTCGATTCTGGCCTGTTTCATGGGCTATTAATCACCGTTTTGGGTCCCCGGAGTGATTTCCACCATTGAGGAACCCAGGGTGCATTTACGTGCCGGTCATCAACACTCGCAGTTTTGGCAGATTTTGGCCTGTTTCATGGGCTATTAATCACCGTTTTGGGTCCCCGGAGTGATTTCCACAATTGACGAACCCAAGGGTGCATTTACGTGCCGGTCATCAACACTCGCAGTTTTGGCCGATTCCGGCCTGTATCATTGGCTATTAATCACCGTTTTGGGTCCCTGGAGTGATTTCCACAATTGACGAACCCAAGGGTGCATTTACGTGCCGGTCATCAACACTCGCAGTTTTGGAAGATTTTGGCCTGTTTCATGGGCTATTAATCACCGTTTTGGGTCCCTGGAGTGATTTCCACAATTGACGAACCCAAGGGTGCATTTACGTTCCGGTCATCCACACTCGCAGTTTTGGTCGATTCTGGCCTGTTTCATGGGCTATTAATCACCGTTTTGGGTCCCTGGAGTGATTTCCACAATTGACGAACCCAAGGGTGCATTTACGTGCCGGTCATCAACACTCGCAGTTTTGGAAGATTTTGGCCTGTTTCATGGGCTATTAATCACCGTTTTGGGTCCCTGGAGTGATTTCCACAATTGACGAACCCAAGGGTGCATTTACGTTCCGGTCATCCACACTCGCAGTTTTGGTCGATTCTGGCCTGTTTCATGGGCTATTAATCACCGTTTTGGGTCCCCGGAGTGATTTCCACCATTGAGGAACCCAGGGTGCATTTACGTGCCGGTCATCAACACTCGCAGTTTTGGCAGATTTTGCCCTGTTTCATGGGCTATTAATCACCGTTTTGGGTCCCCGGAGTGATTTCCACAATTGACGAACCCAAGGGTGCATTTACGTGCCGGTCATCAACACTCGCAGTTTTGGCCGATTCCGGCCTGTATCATTGGCTATTAATCACCGTTTTGGGTCCCTGGAGTGATTTCCACAATTGACGAACCCAAGGGTGCATTTACGTGCCGGTCATCAACACTCGCAGTTTTGGCCGATTCCGGCCTGTATCATTGGCTATTAATCACCGTTTTGGGTCCCTGGAGTGATTTCCACAATTGACGAACCCAAGGGTGCATTTACGTGCCGGTCATCAACACTCGCAGTTTTGGCCGATTCCGGCCTGTATCATTGGCTATTAATCACCGTTTTGGGTCCCTGGAGTGATTTCCACAATTGACGAACCCAAGGGTGCATTTACGTGCCGGTCATCAACACTCGCAGTTTTGGCCGATTCTGGCCTGTTTCATGGGCTATTAATCACCGTTTTGGGTCCCCGGAGTGATTTCCACCATTGAGGAACCCAGGGTGCATTTACGTGCCGGTCATCAACACTCGCAGTTTTGGAAGATTTTGGCCTGTTTCATGGGCTATTAATCACCGTTTTGGGTCCCTGGAGTGATTTCCACAATTGACGAACCCAAGGGTGCATTTACGTGCCGGTCATCAACACTCGCAGTTTTGGAAGATTTTGGCCTGTTTCATGGGCTATTAATCACCGTTTTGGGTCCCTGGAGTGATTTCCACAATTGACGAACCCAAGGGTGCATTTACGTTCCGGTCATCCACACTCGCAGTTTTGGTCGATTCTGGCCTGTTTCATGGGCTATTAATCACCGTTTTGGGTCCCCGGAGTGATTTCCACCATTGAGGAACCCAGGGTGCATTTACGTGCCGGTCATCAACACTCGCAGTTTTGGCAGATTTTGGCCTGTTTCATGGGCTATTAATCACCGTTTTGGGTCCCTGGAGTGATTTCCACAATTGACGAACCCCAGGGTGCAATTACGTGTCGGTCATCAACACTCGCAGTTTTGGCCGATTCTAGCCTGTTTCATGGGCTATTAATCACCGTTTTGGATCCTCGGAGTGATTTCCACCATTGACGAACCCAAGGGTGCATTTACGTGCCTGTCATCAACACTCGCAGTTTTGGCCGATTCTGGCCTGTTTCATGGGCTATTAATCACCGTTTTGGGTCCCCGGAGTGATTTCCACCATTGAGGAACCCAGGGTGCATTTACGTGCCGGTCATCAACACTCGCAGTTTTGGCCGATTCTGGCCTGTTTCATGGGCTATTAATCACCGTTTTGGGTCCCCGGAGTGATTTCCACCATTGAGGAACCCAGGGTGCATTTACGTGCCGGTCATCAACACTCGCAGTTTTGGCCGATTTTGGCCTGTTTCATGGGCTATTAATCACCGTTTTGGGTCCCTGGAGTGATTTGCACAATTGACGAACCCAAGGGTGCATTTACGTTCCGGTCATCCACACTCGCAGTTTTGGTCGATTCTGGCCTGTTTCATGGGCTATTAATCACCGTTTTGGGTCCCCGGAGTGATTTCCACCATTGAGGAACCCAGGGTGCATTTACGTGCCGGTCATCAACACTCGCAGTTTTGGCAGATTTTGGCCTGTTTCATGGGCTATTAATCACCGTTTTGGGTCCCTGGAGTGATTTCCACAATTGACGAACCCAAGGGTGCATTTACGTGCCGGTCATCAACACTCGCAGTTTTGGCCGATTCCGGCCTGTATCATTGGCTATTAATCACCGTTTTGGGTCCCTGGAGTGATTTCCACAATTGACGAACCCAAGGGTGCATTTACGTGCCGGTCATCAACACTCGCAGTTTTGGCCGATTCTGGCCTGTTTCATGGGCTATTAATCACCGTTTTGGGTCCCCGGAGTGATTTCCACCATTGAGGAACCCAGGGTGCATTTACGTGCCGGTCATCAACACTCGCAGTTTTGGCAGATTTTGGCCTGTTTCATGGGCTATTAATCACCGTTTTGGGTCCCTGGAGTGATTTCCACAATTGACGAACCCAAGGGTGCATTTACGTGCCGGTCATCAACACTCGCAGTTTTGGCCGATTCCGGCCTGTTTCATGGGCTATTAATCACCGTTTTGGGTCCCTGGAGTGATTTCCACAATTGACGAACCCAAGGGTGCATTTACGTGCCGGTCATCAACACTCGCAGTTTTGGAAGATTTTGGCCTGTTTCATGGGCTATTAATCACCGTTTTGGGTCCCTGGAGTGATTTCCACAATTGACGAACCCAAGGGTGCATTTACGTTCCGGTCATCCACACTCGCAGTTTTGGTCGATTTTGGCCTGTTTCATGGGCTATTAATCACCGTTTTGGGTCCCCGGAGTGATTTCCACCATTGAGGAACCCAGGGTGCATTTACGTGCCGGTCATCAACACTCGCAGTTTTGGCAGATTTTGGCCTGTTTCATGGGCTATTAATCACCGTTTTGGGTCCCTGGAGTGATTTCCACAATTGACGAACCCCAGGGTGCAATTACGTGTCGGTCATCAACACTCGCAGTTTTGGCCGATTCTAGCCTGTTTCATGGGCTATTAATCACCGTTTTGGATCCTCGGAGTGATTTCCACCATTGACGAACCCAAGGGTGCATTTACGTGCCTGTCATCAACACTCGCAGTTTTGGCCGATTCTGGCCTGTTTCATGGGCTATTAATCACCGTTTTGGGTCCCTGGAGTGATTTCCACAATTGACGAACCCAAGGGTGCATTTACGTTACGGTCATCCACACTCGCAGTTTTGGTCGATTCTGGCCTGTTTCATGGGCTATTAATCACCGTTTTGGATCCTCGTAGTGATTTCCACCATTGACGAACCCAAGGGTGCATTTACGTGCCTGTCATCAACACTCGCAGTTTTGGCCGATTCTGGCCTGTTTCATGGGCTATTAATCACCGTTTTGGGTCCCCGGAGTGATTTCCACCATTGAGGAACCCAGGGTGCATTTACGTGCCGGTCATCAACACTCGCAGTTTTGGCCGATTCTGGCCTGTTTCATGGGCTATTAATCACCGTTTTGGGTCCCCGGAGTGATTTCCACCATTGAGGAACCCAGGGTGCATTTACGTGCCGGTCATCAACACTCGCAGTTTTGGCAGATTTTGGCCTGTTTCATGGGCTATTAATCACCGTTTTGGGTCCCTGGAGTGATTTCCACAATTGACGAACCCAAGGGTGCATTTACGTGCCGGTCATCAACACTCGCAGTTTTGGAAGATTTTGGCCTGTATCATTGGCTATTAATCACCGTTTTGGGTCCCTGGAGTGATTTCCACAATTGACGAACCCAAGGGTGCATTTACGTGCCGGTCATCAACACTCGCAGTTTTGGCCGATTCTGGCCTGTTTCATGGGCTATTAATCACCGTTTTGGGTCCCCGGAGTGATTTCCACCATTGAGGAACCCAGGGTGCATTTACGTGCCGGTCATCAACACTCGCAGTTTTGGAAGATTTTGGCCTGTTTCATGGGCTATTAATCACCGTTTTGGGTCCCTGGAGTGATTTCCACAATTGACGAACCCAAGGGTGCATTTACGTGCCGGTCATCAACACTCGCAGTTTTGGAAGATTTTGGCCTGTTTCATGGGCTATTAATCACCGTTTTGGGTCCCTGGAGTGATTTCCACAATTGACGAACCCAAGGGTGCATTTACGTTCCGGTCATCCACACTCGCAGTTTTGGTCGATTCTGGCCTGTTTCATGGGCTATTAATCACCGTTTTGGATCCTCGTAGTGATTTCCACCATTGACGAACCCAAGGGTGCATTTACGTGCCTGTCATCAACACTCGCAGTTTTGGCCGATTCCGGCCCGTATCATTGCCTATTAATCACCGTTTTGGGTCCCTGGAGTGATTTCCACCATTGAGGAACCCAGGGTGCATTTACGTGCCGGTCATCAACACTCGCAGTTTTGGCCGATTCTAGCCTGTTTCATGGGCTATTAATCACCGTTTTGGATCCTCGGAGTGATTTCCACCATTGACGAACCCAAGGGTGCATTTACGTGCCTGTCATCAACACTCGCAGTTTTGGCCGATTCTGGCCTGTTTCATGGGCTATTAATCACCGTTTTGGGTCCCTGGAGTGATTTCCACAATTGACGAACCCAAGGGTGCATTTACGTGCCGGTCATCCACACTCGCAGTTTTGGTCGATTCTGGCCTGTTTCATGGGCTATTAATCACCGTTTTGGATCCTCGTAGTGATTTCCACCATTGACGAACCCAAGGGTGCATTTACGTGCCTGTCATCAACACTCGCAGTTTTGGCCGATTCTGGCCTGTTTCATGGGCTATTAATCACCGTTTTGGGTCCCCGGAGTGATTTCCACCATTGAGGAACCCAGGGTGCATTTACGTGCCGGTCATCAACACTCGCAGTTTTGGCCGATTCTAGCCTGTTTCATGGGCTATTAATCACCGTTTTGGATCCTCAGAGTGATTTCCACCATTGACGAACCCAAGGGTGCATTTACGTGCCTGTCATCAACACTCGCAGTTTTGGCCGATTCTGGCCTGTTTCATGGGCTATTAATCACCGTTTTGGGTCCCTGGAGTGATTTCCACAATTGACGAACCCAAGGGTGCAATTACGTGTCGGTCATCAACACTCGCAGTTTTGGCCGATTCTAGCCTGTTTCATGGGCTATTAATCACCGTTTTGGATCCCTGGAGTGATTTCCACCATTGACGAACCCAAGGGTGCATTTACGTGCCTGTCATCAACACTCGCAGTTTTGGCCGATTCTGGCCTGTTTCATGGGCTATTAATCACCGTTTTGGGTCCCCGGAGTGATTTCCACCATTGAGGAACCCAGGGTGCATTTACGTGCCGGTCATCAACACTCGCAGTTTTGGCCGATTCTAGCCTGTTTCATGGGCTATTAATCACCGTTTTGGATCCTCGGAGTGATTTCCACCATTGACGAACCCAAGGGTGCATTTACGTGCCTGTCATCAACACTCGCAGTTTTGGCCGATTCTGGCCTGTTTCATGGGCTATTAATCACCGTTTTGGGTCCCTGGAGTGATTTCCACAATTGACGAACCCCAGGGTGCAATTACGTGTCGGTCATCAACACTCGCAGTTTTGGCCGATTCTAGCCTGTTTCATGGGCTATTAATCACCGTTTTGGATCCTCGGAGTGATTTCCACCATTGACGAACCCAAGGGTGCATTTACGTGCCTGTCATCAACACTCGCAGTTTTGGCCGATTCTGGCCTGTTTCATGGGCTATTAATCACCGTTTTGGGTCCCTGGAGTGATTTCCACAATTGACGAACCCAAGGGTGCATTTACGTTACGGTCATCCACACTCGCAGTTTTGGTCGATTCTGGCCTGTTTCATGGGCTATTAATCACCGTTTTGGATCCTCGTAGTGATTTCCACCATTGACGAACCCAAGGGTGCATTTACGTGCCTGTCATCAACACTCGCAGTTTTGGCCGATTCTGGCCTGTTTCATGGGCTATTAATCACCGTTTTGGGTCCCCGGAGTGATTTCCACCATTGAGGAACCCAGGGTGCATTTACGTGCCGGTCATCAACACTCGCAGTTTTGGCAGATTTTGGCCTGTTTCATGGGCTATTAATCACCGTTTTGGGTCCCTGGAGTGATTTCCACAATTGACGAACCCAAGGGTGCATTTACGTGCCGGTCATCAACACTCGCAGTTTTGGAAGATTTTGGCCTGTATCATTGGCTATTAATCACCGTTTTGGGTCCCTGGAGTGATTTCCACAATTGACGAACCCAAGGGTGCATTTACGTGCCGGTCATCAACACTCGCAGTTTTGGCCGATTCTGGCCTGTTTCATGGGCTATTAATCACCGTTTTGGGTCCCCGGAGTGATTTCCACCATTGAGGAACCCAGGGTGCATTTACGTGCCGGTCATCAACACTCGCAGTTTTGGAAGATTTTGGCCTGTTTCATGGGCTATTAATCACCGTTTTGGGTCCCTGGAGTGATTTCCACAATTGACGAACCCAAGGGTGCATTTACGTGCCGGTCATCAACACTCGCAGTTTTGGAAGATTTTGGCCTGTTTCATGGGCTATTAATCACCGTTTTGGGTCCCTGGAGTGATTTCCACAATTGACGAACCCAAGGGTGCATTTACGTTCCGGTCATCCACACTCGCAGTTTTGGTCGATTCTGGCCTGTTTCATGGGCTATTAATCACCGTTTTGGATCCTCGTAGTGATTTCCACCATTGACGAACCCAAGGGTGCATTTACGTGCCTGTCATCAACACTCGCAGTTTTGGCCGATTCCGGCCCGTATCATTGCCTATTAATCACCGTTTTGGGTCCCTGGAGTGATTTCCACCATTGAGGAACCCAGGGTGCATTTACGTGCCGGTCATCAACACTCGCAGTTTTGGCAGATTTTGGCCTGTTTCATGGGCTATTAATCACCGTTTTGGGTCCCTGGAGTGATTTCCACAATTGACGAACCCAAGGGTGCATTTACGTTCCGGTCATCCACACTCGCAGTTTTGGTCGATTCTGGCCTGTTTCATGGGCTATTAATCACCGTTTTGGATCCTCGTAGTGATTTCCACCATTGACGAACCCAAGGGTGCATTTACGTGCCTGTCATCAACACTCGCAGTTTTGGCCGATTCTGGCCTGTTTCATGGGCTATTAATCACCGTTTTGGGTCCCCGGAGTGATTTCCACCATTGAGGAACCCAGGGTGCATTTACGTGCCGGTCATCAACACTCGCAGTTTTGGCCGATTCTGGCCTGTTTCATGGGCTATTAATCACCGTTTTGGGTCCCCGGAGTGATTTCCACCATTGAGGAACCCAGGGTGCATTTACGTGCCGGTCATCAACACTCGCAGTTTTGGCCGATTCTGGCCTGTTTCATGGGCTATTAATCACCGTTTTGGGTCCCTGGAGTGATTTCCACAATTGACGAACCCAAGGGTGCATTTACGTGCCGGTCATCAACACTCGCAGTTTTGGCCGATTCCGGCCTGTTTCATGGGCTATTAATCACCGTTTTGGGTCCCCGGAGTGATTTCCACCATTGAGGAACCCAAGGGTGCATTTACGTGCCGGTCATCAACACTCGCAGTTTTGGCCGATTCTGGCCTGTTTCATGGGCTATTAATCACCGTTTTGGGTCCCTGGAGTGATTTCCACAATTGACGAACCCAAGGGTGCATTTACGTTCCGGTCATCCACACTCGCAGTTTTGGTCGATTCTGGCCTGTTTCATGGGCTATTAATCACCGTTTTGGGTCCCCGGAGTGATTTCCACCATTGAGGAACCCAGGGTGCATTTACGTGCCGGTCATCAACACTCGCAGTTTTGGCAGATTTTGGCCTGTTTCATGGGCTATTAATCACCGTTTTGGGTCCCTGGAGTGATTTCCACAATTGACGAACCCCAGGGTGCAATTACGTGTCGGTCATCAACACTCGCAGTTTTGGCCGATTCTAGCCTGTTTCATGGGCTATTAATCACCGTTTTGGATCCTCGGAGTGATTTCCACCATTGACGAACCCAAGGGTGCATTTACGTGCCTGTCATCAACACTCGCAGTTTTGGCCGATTCTGGCCTGTTTCATGGGCTATTAATCACCGTTTTGGGTCCCCGGAGTGATTTCCACCATTGAGGAACCCAGGGTGCATTTACGTGCCGGTCATCAACACTCGCAGTTTTGGCCGATTCTGGCCTGTTTCATGGGCTATTAATCACCGTTTTGGGTCCCCGGAGTGATTTCCACCATTGAGGAACCCAGGGTGCATTTACGTGCCGGTCATCAACACTCGCAGTTTTGGCCGATTCTGGCCTGTTTCATGGGCTATTAATCACCGTTTTGGGTCCCCGGAGTGATTTCCACCATTGAGGAACCCAGGGTGCATTTACGTGCCGGTCATCAACACTCGCAGTTTTGGCCGATTCTGGCCTGTTTCATGGGCTATTAATCACCGTTTTGGGTCCCCGGAGTGATTTCCACCATTGAGGAACCCAGGGTGCATTTACGTGCCGGTCATCAACACTCGCAGTTTTGGAAGATTTTGGCCTGTTTCATGGGCTATTAATCACCGTTTTGGGTCCCTGGAGTGATTTCCACAATTGACGAACCCAAGGGTGCATTTACGTGCCGGTCATCAACACTCGCAGTTTTGGTCGATTCTGGCCTGTTTCATGGGCTATTAATCACCGTTTTGGGTCCCCGGAGTGATTTCCACCATTGAGGAACCCAGGGTGCATTTACGTGCCGGTCATCAACACTCGCAGTTTTGGAAGATTTTGGCCTGTTTCATGGGCTATTAATCACCGTTTTGGGTCCCTGGAGTGATTTCCACAATTGACGAACCCAAGGGTGCATTTACGTGCCGGTCATCAACACTCGCAGTTTTGGAAGATTTTGGCCTGTTTCATGGGCTATTAATCACCGTTTTGGGTCCCTGGAGTGATTTCCACAATTGACGAACCCAAGGGTGCATTTACGTTCCGGTCATCCACACTCGCAGTTTTGGTCGATTCTGGCCTGTTTCATGGGCTATTAATCACCGTTTTGGATCCTCGTAGTGATTTCCACCATTGACGAACCCAAGGGTGCATTTACGTGCCTGTCATCAACACTCGCAGTTTTGGCCGATTCTGGCCTGTTTCATGGGCTATTAATCACCGTTTTGGGTCCCTGGAGTGATTTCCACAATTGACGAACCCAAGGGTGCATTTACGTGCCGGTCATCAACACTCGCAGTTTTGGCCGATTCTGGCCTGTTTCATGGGCTATTAATCACCGTTTTGGGTCCCTGGAGTGATTTCCACAATTGACGAACCCAAGGGTGCATTTACGTGCCGGTCATCAACACTCGCAGTTTTGGCCGATTCCGGCCTGTATCATTGGCTATTAATCACCGTTTTGGGTCCCTGGAGTGATTTCCACAATTGACGAACCCAAGGGTGCATTTACGTGCCGGTCATCAACACTCGCAGTTTTGGCCGATTCTGGCCTGTTTCATGGGCTATTAATCACCGTTTTGGGTCCCCGGAGTGATTTCCACCATTGAGGAACCCAGGGTGCATTTACGTGCCGGTCATCAACACTCGCAGTTTTGGAAGATTTTGGCCTGTTTCATGGGCTATTAATCACCGTTTTGGGTCCCTGGAGTGATTTCCACAATTGACGAACCCAAGGGTGCATTTACGTGCCGGTCATCAACACTCGCAGTTTTGGAAGATTTTGGCCTGTTTCATGGGCTATTAATCACCGTTTTGGGTCCCTGGAGTGATTTCCACAATTGACGAACCCAAGGGTGCATTTACGTTCCGGTCATCCACACTCGCAGTTTTGGTCGATTCTGGCCTGTTTCATGGGCTATTAATCACCGTTTTGGGTCCCCGGAGTGATTTCCACCATTGAGGAACCCAGGGTGCATTTACGTGCCGGTCATCAACACTCGCAGTTTTGGCAGATTTTGGCCTGTTTCATGGGCTATTAATCACCGTTTTGGGTCCCTGGAGTGATTTCCACAATTGACGAACCCCAGGGTGCAATTACGTGTCGGTCATCAACACTCGCAGTTTTGGCCGATTCTAGCCTGTTTCATGGGCTATTAATCACCGTTTTGGATCCTCGGAGTGATTTCCACCATTGACGAACCCAAGGGTGCATTTACGTGCCTGTCATCAACACTCGCAGTTTTGGCCGATTCTGGCCTGTTTCATGGGCTATTAATCACCGTTTTGGGTCCCTGGAGTGATTTCCACAATTGACGAACCCAAGGGTGCATTTACGTTACGGTCATCCACACTCGCAGTTTTGGTCGATTCTGGCCTGTTTCATGGGCTATTAATCACCGTTTTGGATCCTCGTAGTGATTTCCACCATTGACGAACCCAAGGGTGCATTTACGTGCCTGTCATCAACACTCGCAGTTTTGGCCGATTCTGGCCTGTTTCATGGGCTATTAATCACCGTTTTGGGTCCCCGGAGTGATTTCCACCATTGAGGAACCCAGGGTGCATTTACGTGCCGGTCATCAACACTCGCAGTTTTGGCAGATTTTGGCCTGTTTCATGGGCTATTAATCACCGTTTTGGGTCCCTGGAGTGATTTCCACAATTGACGAACCCAAGGGTGCATTTACGTGCCGGTCATCAACACTCGCAGTTTTGGCCGATTCCGGCCTGTATCATTGGCTATTAATCACCGTTTTGGGTCCCTGGAGTGATTTCCACAATTGACGAACCCAAGGGTGCATTTACGTGCCGGTCATCAACACTCGCAGTTTTGGCCGATTCTGGCCTGTTTCATGGGCTATTAATCACCGTTTTGGGTCCCTGGAGTGATTTCCACAATTGACGAACCCAAGGGTGCATTTACGTGCCGGTCATCAACACTCGCAGTTTTGGCCGATTCTGGCCTGTTTCATGGGCTATTAATCACCGTTTTGGGTCCCCGGAGTGATTTCCACCATTGAGGAACCCAGGGTGCATTTACGTGCCGGTCATCAACACTCGCAGTTTTGGCCGATTCTGGCCTGTTTCATGGGCTATTAATCACCGTTTTGGATCCTCGTAGTGATTTCCACCATTGACGAACCCAAGGGTGCATTTACGTGCCTGTCATCAACACTCGCAGTTTTGGCCGATTCTGGCCTGTTTCATGGGCTATTAATCACCGTTTTGGGTCCCCGGAGTGATTTCCACCATTGAGGAACCCAGGGTGCATTTACGTGCCGGTCATCAACACTCGCAGTTTTGGCAGATTTTGGCCTGTTTCATGGGCTATTAATCACCGTTTTGGGTCCCTGGAGTGATTTCCACAATTGACGAACCCAAGGGTGCATTTACGTGCCGGTCATCAACACTCGCAGTTTTGGCCGATTCCGGCCTGTATCATTGGCTATTAATCACCGTTTTGGGTCCCTGGAGTGATTTCCACAATTGACGAACCCAAGGGTGCATTTACGTGCCGGTCATCAACACTCGCAGTTTTGGCCGATTCTGGCCTGTTTCATGGGCTATTAATCACCGTTTTGGGTCCCTGGAGTGATTTCCACAATTGACGAACCCAAGGGTGCATTTACGTGCCGGTCATCAACACTCGCAGTTTTGGCCGATTCTGGCCTGTTTCATGGGCTATTAATCACCGTTTTGGGTCCCCGGAGTGATTTCCACCATTGAGGAACCCAGGGTGCATTTACGTGCCGGTCATCAACACTCGCAGTTTTGGCCGATTCTGGCCTGTTTCATGGGCTATTAATCACCGTTTTGGGTCCCTGGAGTGATTTCCACAATTGACGAACCCAAGGGTGCATTTACGTTCCGGTCATCCACACTCGCAGTTTTGGTCGATTCTGGCCTGTTTCATGGGCTATTAATCACCGTTTTGGATCCTCGTAGTGATTTCCACCATTGACGAACCCAAGGGTGCATTTACGTGCCTGTCATCAACACTCGCAGTTTTGGCCGATTCTGGCCTGTTTCATGGGCTATTAATCACCGTTTTGGGTCCCCGGAGTGATTTCCACCATTGAGGAACCCAGGGTGCATTTACGTGCCGGTCATCAACACTCGCAGTTTTGGCCGATTCTGGCCTGTTTCATGGGCTATTAATCACCGTTTTGGGTCCCTGGAGTGATTTCCACAATTGACGAACCCAAGGGTGCATTTACGTTACGGTCATCCACACTCGCAGTTTTGGTCGATTCTGGCCTGTTTCATGGGCTATTAATCACCGTTTTGGATCCTCGTAGTGATTTCCACCATTGACGAACCCAAGGGTGCATTTACGTGCCTGTCATCAACACTCGCAGTTTTGGCCGATTCTGGCCTGTTTCATGGGCTATTAATCACCGTTTTGGGTCCCCGGAGTGATTTCCACCATTGAGGAACCCAGGGTGCATTTACGTGCCGGTCATCAACACTCGCAGTTTTGGCCGATTCTAGCCTGTTTCATGGGCTATTAATCACCGTTTTGGATCCTCAGAGTGATTTCCACCATTGACGAACCCAAGGGTGCATTTACGTGCCTGTCATCAACACTCGCAGTTTTGGCCGATTCTGGCCTGTTTCATGGGCTATTAATCACCGTTTTGGGTCCCTGGAGTGATTTCCACAATTGACGAACCCAAGGGTGCAATTACGTGTCGGTCATCAACACTCGCAGTTTTGGCCGATTCTAGCCTGTTTCATGGGCTATTAATCACCGTTTTGGATCCCTGGAGTGATTTCCACCATTGACGAACCCAAGGGTGCATTTACGTGCCTGTCATCAACACTCGCAGTTTTGGCCGATTCTGGCCTGTTTCATGGGCTATTAATCACCGTTTTGGGTCCCCGGAGTGATTTCCACCATTGAGGAACCCAGGGTGCATTTACGTGCCGGTCATCAACACTCGCAGTTTTGGCCGATTCTAGCCTGTTTCATGGGCTATTAATCACCGTTTTGGATCCTCGGAGTGATTTCCACCATTGACGAACCCAAGGGTGCATTTACGTGCCTGTCATCAACACTCGCAGTTTTGGCCGATTCTGGCCTGTTTCATGGGCTATTAATCACCGTTTTGGGTCCCTGGAGTGATTTCCACAATTGACGAACCCCAGGGTGCAATTACGTGTCGGTCATCAACACTCGCAGTTTTGGCCGATTCTAGCCTGTTTCATGGGCTATTAATCACCGTTTTGGATCCTCGGAGTGATTTCCACCATTGACGAACCCAAGGGTGCATTTACGTGCCTGTCATCAACACTCGCAGTTTTGGCCGATTCTGGCCTGTTTCATGGGCTATTAATCACCGTTTTGGGTCCCCGGAGTGATTTCCACCATTGAGGAACCCAGGGTGCATTTACGTGCCGGTCATCAACACTCGCAGTTTTGGCAGATTTTGGCCTGTTTCATGGGCTATTAATCACCGTTTTGGGTCCCTGGAGTGATTTCCACAATTGACGAACCCAAGGGTGCATTTACGTTACGGTCATCCACACTCGCAGTTTTGGTCGATTCTGGCCTGTTTCATGGGCTATTAATCACCGTTTTGGATCCTCGTAGTGATTTCCACCATTGACGAACCCAAGGGTGCATTTACGTGCCTGTCATCAACACTCGCAGTTTTGGCCGATTCTGGCCTGTTTCATGGGCTATTAATCACCGTTTTGGGTCCCCGGAGTGATTTCCACCATTGAGGAACCCAGGGTGCATTTACGTGCCGGTCATCAACACTCGCAGTTTTGGCAGATTTTGGCCTGTTTCATGGGCTATTAATCACCGTTTTGGGTCCCTGGAGTGATTTCCACAATTGACGAACCCAAGGGTGCATTTACGTGCCGGTCATCAACACTCGCAGTTTTGGAAGATTTTGGCCTGTATCATTGGCTATTAATCACCGTTTTGGGTCCCTGGAGTGATTTCCACAATTGACGAACCCAAGGGTGCATTTACGTGCCGGTCATCAACACTCGCAGTTTTGGCCGATTCTGGCCTGTTTCATGGGCTATTAATCACCGTTTTGGGTCCCCGGAGTGATTTCCACCATTGAGGAACCCAGGGTGCATTTACGTGCCGGTCATCAACACTCGCAGTTTTGGAAGATTTTGGCCTGTTTCATGGGCTATTAATCACCGTTTTGGGTCCCTGGAGTGATTTCCACAATTGACGAACCCAAGGGTGCATTTACGTGCCGGTCATCAACACTCGCAGTTTTGGAAGATTTTGGCCTGTTTCATGGGCTATTAATCACCGTTTTGGGTCCCTGGAGTGATTTCCACAATTGACGAACCCAAGGGTGCATTTACGTTCCGGTCATCCACACTCGCAGTTTTGGTCGATTCTGGCCTGTTTCATGGGCTATTAATCACCGTTTTGGATCCTCGTAGTGATTTCCACCATTGACGAACCCAAGGGTGCATTTACGTGCCTGTCATCAACACTCGCAGTTTTGGCCGATTCCGGCCCGTATCATTGCCTATTAATCACCGTTTTGGGTCCCTGGAGTGATTTCCACCATTGAGGAACCCAGGGTGCATTTACGTGCCGGTCATCAACACTCGCAGTTTTGGCAGATTTTGGCCTGTTTCATGGGCTATTAATCACCGTTTTGGGTCCCTGGAGTGATTTCCACAATTGACGAACCCAAGGGTGCATTTACGTTCCGGTCATCCACACTCGCAGTTTTGGTCGATTCTGGCCTGTTTCATGGGCTATTAATCACCGTTTTGGATCCTCGTAGTGATTTCCACCATTGACGAACCCAAGGGTGCATTTACGTGCCTGTCATCAACACTCGCAGTTTTGGCCGATTCTGGCCTGTTTCATGGGCTATTAATCACCGTTTTGGGTCCCCGGAGTGATTTCCACCATTGAGGAACCCAGGGTGCATTTACGTGTCGGTCATCAACACTCGCAGTTTTGGCCGATTCTGGCCTGTTTCATGGGCTATTAATCACCGTTTTGGGTCCCCGGAGTGATTTCCACCATTGAGGAACCCAGGGTGCATTTACGTGCCGGTCATCAACACTCGCAGTTTTGGCCGATTCTGGCCTGTTTCATGGGCTATTAATCACCGTTTTGGGTCCCTGGAGTGATTTCCACAATTGACGAACCCAAGGGTGCATTTACGTGCCGGTCATCAACACTCGCAGTTTTGGCCGATTCCGGCCTGTTTCATGGGCTATTAATCACCGTTTTGGGTCCCCGGAGTGATTTCCACCATTGAGGAACCCAAGGGTGCATTTACGTGCCGGTCATCAACACTCGCAGTTTTGGTCGATTCTGGCCTGTTTCATGGGCTATTAATCACCGTTTTGGATCCTCGTAGTGATTTCCACCATTGACGAACCCAAGGGTGCATTTACGTGCCTGTCATCAACACTCGCAGTTTTGGCCGATTCTGGCCTGTTTCATGGGCTATTAATCACCGTTTTGGGTCCCCGGAGTGATTTCCACCATTGAGGAACCCAGGGTGCATTTACGTGCCGGTCATCAACACTCGCAGTTTTGGCCGATTCTAGCCTGTTTCATGGGCTATTAATCACCGTTTTGGATCCTCAGAGTGATTTCCACCATTGACGAACCCAAGGGTGCATTTACGTGCCTGTCATCAACACTCGCAGTTTTGGCCGATTCTGGCCTGTTTCATGGGCTATTAATCACCGTTTTGGGTCCCTGGAGTGATTTCCACAATTGACGAACCCAAGGGTGCAATTACGTGTCGGTCATCAACACTCGCAGTTTTGGCCGATTCTAGCCTGTTTCATGGGCTATTAATCACCGTTTTGGATCCCTGGAGTGATTTCCACCATTGACGAACCCAAGGGTGCATTTACGTGCCTGTCATCAACACTCGCAGTTTTGGCCGATTCTGGCCTGTTTCATGGGCTATTAATCACCGTTTTGGGTCCCCGGAGTGATTTCCACCATTGAGGAACCCAGGGTGCATTTACGTGCCGGTCATCAACACTCGCAGTTTTGGAAGATTTTGGCCTGTTTCATGGGCTATTAATCACCGTTTTGGGTCCCTGGAGTGATTTCCACAATTGACGAACCCAAGGGTGCATTTACGTGCCGGTCATCAACACTCGCAGTTTTGGAAGATTTTGGCCTGTTTCATGGGCTATTAATCACCGTTTTGGGTCCCTGGAGTGATTTCCACAATTGACGAACCCAAGGGTGCATTTACGTTCCGGTCATCCACACTCGCAGTTTTGGTCGATTCTGGCCTGTTTCATGGGCTATTAATCACCGTTTTGGATCCTCGTAGTGATTTCCACCATTGACGAACCCAAGGGTGCATTTACGTGCCTGTCATCAACACTCGCAGTTTTGGCCGATTCCGGCCCGTATCATTGCCTATTAATCACCGTTTTGGGTCCCTGGAGTGATTTCCACCATTGAGGAACCCAGGGTGCATTTACGTGCCGGTCATCAACACTCGCAGTTTTGGCAGATTTTGGCCTGTTTCATGGGCTATTAATCACCGTTTTGGGTCCCTGGAGTGATTTCCACAATTGACGAACCCAAGGGTGCATTTACGTTCCGGTCATCCACACTCGCAGTTTTGGTCGATTCTGGCCTGTTTCATGGGCTATTAATCACCGTTTTGGATCCTCGTAGTGATTTCCACCATTGACGAACCCAAGGGTGCATTTACGTGCCTGTCATCAACACTCGCAGTTTTGGCCGATTCTGGCCTGTTTCATGGGCTATTAATCACCGTTTTGGGTCCCCGGAGTGATTTCCACCATTGAGGAACCCAGGGTGCATTTACGTGTCGGTCATCAACACTCGCAGTTTTGGCCGATTCTGGCCTGTTTCATGGGCTATTAATCACCGTTTTGGGTCCCCGGAGTGATTTCCACCATTGAGGAACCCAGGGTGCATTTACGTGCCGGTCATCAACACTCGCAGTTTTGGCCGATTCTGGCCTGTTTCATGGGCTATTAATCACCGTTTTGGGTCCCTGGAGTGATTTCCACAATTGACGAACCCAAGGGTGCATTTACGTGCCGGTCATCAACACTCGCAGTTTTGGCCGATTCCGGCCTGTTTCATGGGCTATTAATCACCGTTTTGGGTCCCCGGAGTGATTTCCACCATTGAGGAACCCAAGGGTGCATTTACGTGCCGGTCATCAACACTCGCAGTTTTGGTCGATTCTGGCCTGTTTCATGGGCTATTAATCACCGTTTTGGATCCTCGTAGTGATTTCCACCATTGACGAACCCAAGGGTGCATTTACGTGCCTGTCATCAACACTCGCAGTTTTGGCCGATTCTGGCCTGTTTCATGGGCTATTAATCACCGTTTTGGGTCCCCGGAGTGATTTCCACCATTGAGGAACCCAGGGTGCATTTACGTGCCGGTCATCAACACTCGCAGTTTTGGCCGATTCTAGCCTGTTTCATGGGCTATTAATCACCGTTTTGGATCCTCAGAGTGATTTCCACCATTGACGAACCCAAGGGTGCATTTACGTGCCTGTCATCAACACTCGCAGTTTTGGCCGATTCTGGCCTGTTTCATGGGCTATTAATCACCGTTTTGGGTCCCTGGAGTGATTTCCACAATTGACGAACCCAAGGGTGCAATTACGTGTCGGTCATCAACACTCGCAGTTTTGGCCGATTCTAGCCTGTTTCATGGGCTATTAATCACCGTTTTGGATCCCTGGAGTGATTTCCACCATTGACGAACCCAAGGGTGCATTTACGTGCCTGTCATCAACACTCGCAGTTTTGGCCGATTCTGGCCTGTTTCATGGGCTATTAATCACCGTTTTGGGTCCCCGGAGTGATTTCCACCATTGAGGAACCCAGGGTGCATTTACGTGCCGGTCATCAACACTCGCAGTTTTGGCCGATTCTAGCCTGTTTCATGGGCTATTAATCACCGTTTTGGATCCTCGGAGTGATTTCCACCATTGACGAACCCAAGGGTGCATTTACGTGCCTGTCATCAACACTCGCAGTTTTGGCCGATTCTGGCCTGTTTCATGGGCTATTAATCACCGTTTTGGGTCCCTGGAGTGATTTCCACAATTGACGAACCCCAGGGTGCAATTACGTGTCGGTCATCAACACTCGCAGTTTTGGCCGATTCTAGCCTGTTTCATGGGCTATTAATCACCGTTTTGGATCCTCGGAGTGATTTCCACCATTGACGAACCCAAGGGTGCATTTACGTGCCTGTCATCAACACTCGCAGTTTTGGCCGATTCTGGCCTGTTTCATGGGCTATTAATCACCGTTTTGGGTCCCTGGAGTGATTTCCACAATTGACGAACCCAAGGGTGCATTTACGTTACGGTCATCCACACTCGCAGTTTTGGTCGATTCTGGCCTGTTTCATGGGCTATTAATCACCGTTTTGGATCCTCGTAGTGATTTCCACCATTGACGAACCCAAGGGTGCATTTACGTGCCTGTCATCAACACTCGCAGTTTTGGCCGATTCTGGCCTGTTTCATGGGCTATTAATCACCGTTTTGGGTCCCCGGAGTGATTTCCACCATTGAGGAACCCAGGGTGCATTTACGTGCCGGTCATCAACACTCGCAGTTTTGGCAGATTTTGGCCTGTTTCATGGGCTATTAATCACCGTTTTGGGTCCCTGGAGTGATTTCCACAATTGACGAACCCAAGGGTGCATTTACGTGCCGGTCATCAACACTCGCAGTTTTGGAAGATTTTGGCCTGTATCATTGGCTATTAATCACCGTTTTGGGTCCCTGGAGTGATTTCCACAATTGACGAACCCAAGGGTGCATTTACGTGCCGGTCATCAACACTCGCAGTTTTGGCCGATTCTGGCCTGTTTCATGGGCTATTAATCACCGTTTTGGGTCCCCGGAGTGATTTCCACCATTGAGGAACCCAGGGTGCATTTACGTGCCGGTCATCAACACTCGCAGTTTTGGAAGATTTTGGCCTGTTTCATGGGCTATTAATCACCGTTTTGGGTCCCTGGAGTGATTTCCACAATTGACGAACCCAAGGGTGCATTTACGTGCCGGTCATCAACACTCGCAGTTTTGGAAGATTTTGGCCTGTTTCATGGGCTATTAATCACCGTTTTGGGTCCCTGGAGTGATTTCCACAATTGACGAACCCAAGGGTGCATTTACGTTCCGGTCATCCACACTCGCAGTTTTGGTCGATTCTGGCCTGTTTCATGGGCTATTAATCACCGTTTTGGATCCTCGTAGTGATTTCCACCATTGACGAACCCAAGGGTGCATTTACGTGCCTGTCATCAACACTCGCAGTTTTGGCCGATTCCGGCCCGTATCATTGCCTATTAATCACCGTTTTGGGTCCCTGGAGTGATTTCCACCATTGAGGAACCCAGGGTGCATTTACGTGCCGGTCATCAACACTCGCAGTTTTGGCAGATTTTGGCCTGTTTCATGGGCTATTAATCACCGTTTTGGGTCCCTGGAGTGATTTCCACAATTGACGAACCCAAGGGTGCATTTACGTTCCGGTCATCCACACTCGCAGTTTTGGTCGATTCTGGCCTGTTTCATGGGCTATTAATCACCGTTTTGGATCCTCGTAGTGATTTCCACCATTGACGAACCCAAGGGTGCATTTACGTGCCTGTCATCAACACTCGCAGTTTTGGCCGATTCTGGCCTGTTTCATGGGCTATTAATCACCGTTTTGGGTCCCCGGAGTGATTTCCACCATTGAGGAACCCAGGGTGCATTTACGTGCCGGTCATCAACACTCGCAGTTTTGGCCGATTCTGGCCTGTTTCATGGGCTATTAATCACCGTTTTGGGTCCCCGGAGTGATTTCCACCATTGAGGAACCCAGGGTGCATTTACGTGCCGGTCATCAACACTCGCAGTTTTGGCCGATTCTGGCCTGTTTCATGGGCTATTAATCACCGTTTTGGGTCCCTGGAGTGATTTCCACAATTGACGAACCCAAGGGTGCATTTACGTGCCGGTCATCAACACTCGCAGTTTTGGCCGATTCCGGCCTGTTTCATGGGCTATTAATCACCGTTTTGGGTCCCCGGAGTGATTTCCACCATTGAGGAACCCAAGGGTGCATTTACGTGCCGGTCATCAACACTCGCAGTTTTGGCCGATTCTGGCCTGTTTCATGGGCTATTAATCACCGTTTTGGGTCCCTGGAGTGATTTCCACAATTGACGAACCCAAGGGTGCATTTACGTTCCGGTCATCCACACTCGCAGTTTTGGTCGATTCTGGCCTGTTTCATGGGCTATTAATCACCGTTTTGGGTCCCCGGAGTGATTTCCACCATTGAGGAACCCAGGGTGCATTTACGTGCCGGTCATCAACACTCGCAGTTTTGGCAGATTTTGGCCTGTTTCATGGGCTATTAATCACCGTTTTGGGTCCCTGGAGTGATTTCCACAATTGACGAACCCCAGGGTGCAATTACGTGTCGGTCATCAACACTCGCAGTTTTGGCCGATTCTAGCCTGTTTCATGGGCTATTAATCACCGTTTTGGATCCTCGGAGTGATTTCCACCATTGACGAACCCAAGGGTGCATTTACGTGCCTGTCATCAACACTCGCAGTTTTGGCCGATTCTGGCCTGTTTCATGGGCTATTAATCACCGTTTTGGGTCCCCGGAGTGATTTCCACCATTGAGGAACCCAGGGTGCATTTACGTGCCGGTCATCAACACTCGCAGTTTTGGCCGATTCTGGCCTGTTTCATGGGCTATTAATCACCGTTTTGGGTCCCCGGAGTGATTTCCACCATTGAGGAACCCAGGGTGCATTTACGTGCCGGTCATCAACACTCGCAGTTTTGGCCGATTCTGGCCTGTTTCATGGGCTATTAATCACCGTTTTGGATCCTCGTAGTGATTTCCACCATTGACGAACCCAAGGGTGCATTTACGTGCCTGTCATCAACACTCGCAGTTTTGGCCGATTCTGGCCTGTTTCATGGGCTATTAATCACCGTTTTGGGTCCCCGGAGTGATTTCCACCATTGAGGAACCCAGGGTGCATTTACGTGCCGGTCATCAACACTCGCAGTTTTGGCCGATTCTGGCCTGTTTCATGGGCTATTAATCACCGTTTTGGGTCCCCGGAGTGATTTCCACCATTGAGGAACCCAGGGTGCATTTACGTGCCGGTCATCAACACTCGCAGTTTTGGCCGATTCTGGCCTGTTTCATGGGCTATTAATCACCGTTTTGGGTCCCCGGAGTGATTTCCACCATTGAGGAACCCAGGGTGCATTTACGTGCCGGTCATCAACACTCGCAGTTTTGGAAGATTTTGGCCTGTTTCATGGGCTATTAATCACCGTTTTGGGTCCCTGGAGTGATTTCCACAATTGACGAACCCAAGGGTGCATTTACGTGCCGGTCATCAACACTCGCAGTTTTGGTCGATTCTGGCCTGTTTCATGGGCTATTAATCACCGTTTTGGGTCCCCGGAGTGATTTCCACCATTGAGGAACCCAGGGTGCATTTACGTGCCGGTCATCAACACTCGCAGTTTTGGAAGATTTTGGCCTGTTTCATGGGCTATTAATCACCGTTTTGGGTCCCTGGAGTGATTTCCACAATTGACGAACCCAAGGGTGCATTTACGTGCCGGTCATCAACACTCGCAGTTTTGGAAGATTTTGGCCTGTTTCATGGGCTATTAATCACCGTTTTGGGTCCCTGGAGTGATTTCCACAATTGACGAACCCAAGGGTGCATTTACGTTCCGGTCATCCACACTCGCAGTTTTGGTCGATTCTGGCCTGTTTCATGGGCTATTAATCACCGTTTTGGATCCTCGTAGTGATTTCCACCATTGACGAACCCAAGGGTGCATTTACGTGCCTGTCATCAACACTCGCAGTTTTGGCCGATTCTGGCCTGTTTCATGGGCTATTAATCACCGTTTTGGGTCCCTGGAGTGATTTCCACAATTGACGAACCCAAGGGTGCATTTACGTGCCGGTCATCAACACTCGCAGTTTTGGCCGATTCTGGCCTGTTTCATGGGCTATTAATCACCGTTTTGGGTCCCTGGAGTGATTTCCACAATTGACGAACCCAAGGGTGCATTTACGTGCCGGTCATCAACACTCGCAGTTTTGGCCGATTCCGGCCTGTATCATTGGCTATTAATCACCGTTTTGGGTCCCTGGAGTGATTTCCACAATTGACGAACCCAAGGGTGCATTTACGTGCCGGTCATCAACACTCGCAGTTTTGGCCGATTCTGGCCTGTTTCATGGGCTATTAATCACCGTTTTGGGTCCCCGGAGTGATTTCCACCATTGAGGAACCCAGGGTGCATTTACGTGCCGGTCATCAACACTCGCAGTTTTGGAAGATTTTGGCCTGTTTCATGGGCTATTAATCACCGTTTTGGGTCCCTGGAGTGATTTCCACAATTGACGAACCCAAGGGTGCATTTACGTGCCGGTCATCAACACTCGCAGTTTTGGAAGATTTTGGCCTGTTTCATGGGCTATTAATCACCGTTTTGGGTCCCTGGAGTGATTTCCACAATTGACGAACCCAAGGGTGCATTTACGTTCCGGTCATCCACACTCGCAGTTTTGGTCGATTCTGGCCTGTTTCATGGGCTATTAATCACCGTTTTGGGTCCCCGGAGTGATTTCCACCATTGAGGAACCCAGGGTGCATTTACGTGCCGGTCATCAACACTCGCAGTTTTGGCCGATTCTGGCCTGTTTCATGGGCTATTAATCACCGTTTTGGGTCCCCGGAGTGATTTCCACCATTGAGGAACCCAGGGTGCATTTACGTGCCGGTCATCAACACTCGCAGTTTTGGCCGATTCTGGCCTGTTTCATGGGCTATTAATCACCGTTTTGGGTCCCCGGAGTGATTTCCACCATTGAGGAACCCAGGGTGCATTTACGTGCCGGTCATCAACACTCGCAGTTTTGGAAGATTTTGGCCTGTTTCATGGGCTATTAATCACCGTTTTGGGTCCCTGGAGTGATTTCCACAATTGACGAACCCAAGGGTGCATTTACGTGCCGGTCATCAACACTCGCAGTTTTGGTCGATTCTGGCCTGTTTCATGGGCTATTAATCACCGTTTTGGGTCCCCGGAGTGATTTCCACCATTGAGGAACCCAGGGTGCATTTACGTGCCGGTCATCAACACTCGCAGTTTTGGAAGATTTTGGCCTGTTTCATGGGCTATTAATCACCGTTTTGGGTCCCTGGAGTGATTTCCACAATTGACGAACCCAAGGGTGCATTTACGTGCCGGTCATCAACACTCGCAGTTTTGGAAGATTTTGGCCTGTTTCATGGGCTATTAATCACCGTTTTGGGTCCCTGGAGTGATTTCCACAATTGACGAACCCAAGGGTGCATTTACGTTCCGGTCATCCACACTCGCAGTTTTGGTCGATTCTGGCCTGTTTCATGGGCTATTAATCACCGTTTTGGATCCTCGTAGTGATTTCCACCATTGACGAACCCAAGGGTGCATTTACGTGCCTGTCATCAACACTCGCAGTTTTGGCCGATTCTGGCCTGTTTCATGGGCTATTAATCACCGTTTTGGGTCCCTGGAGTGATTTCCACAATTGACGAACCCAAGGGTGCATTTACGTGCCGGTCATCAACACTCGCAGTTTTGGCCGATTCTGGCCTGTTTCATGGGCTATTAATCACCGTTTTGGGTCCCTGGAGTGATTTCCACAATTGACGAACCCAAGGGTGCATTTACGTGCCGGTCATCAACACTCGCAGTTTTGGCCGATTCCGGCCTGTATCATTGGCTATTAATCACCGTTTTGGGTCCCTGGAGTGATTTCCACAATTGACGAACCCAAGGGTGCATTTACGTGCCGGTCATCAACACTCGCAGTTTTGGCCGATTCTGGCCTGTTTCATGGGCTATTAATCACCGTTTTGGGTCCCCGGAGTGATTTCCACCATTGAGGAACCCAGGGTGCATTTACGTGCCGGTCATCAACACTCGCAGTTTTGGAAGATTTTGGCCTGTTTCATGGGCTATTAATCACCGTTTTGGGTCCCTGGAGTGATTTCCACAATTGACGAACCCAAGGGTGCATTTACGTGCCGGTCATCAACACTCGCAGTTTTGGAAGATTTTGGCCTGTTTCATGGGCTATTAATCACCGTTTTGGGTCCCTGGAGTGATTTCCACAATTGACGAACCCAAGGGTGCATTTACGTTCCGGTCATCCACACTCGCAGTTTTGGTCGATTCTGGCCTGTTTCATGGGCTATTAATCACCGTTTTGGGTCCCCGGAGTGATTTCCACCATTGAGGAACCCAGGGTGCATTTACGTGCCGGTCATCAACACTCGCAGTTTTGGCAGATTTTGGCCTGTTTCATGGGCTATTAATCACCGTTTTGGGTCCCTGGAGTGATTTCCACAATTGACGAACCCCAGGGTGCAATTACGTGTCGGTCATCAACACTCGCAGTTTTGGCCGATTCTAGCCTGTTTCATGGGCTATTAATCACCGTTTTGGATCCTCGGAGTGATTTCCACCATTGACGAACCCAAGGGTGCATTTACGTGCCTGTCATCAACACTCGCAGTTTTGGCCGATTCTGGCCTGTTTCATGGGCTATTAATCACCGTTTTGGGTCCCTGGAGTGATTTCCACAATTGACGAACCCAAGGGTGCATTTACGTTACGGTCATCCACACTCGCAGTTTTGGTCGATTCTGGCCTGTTTCATGGGCTATTAATCACCGTTTTGGATCCTCGTAGTGATTTCCACCATTGACGAACCCAAGGGTGCATTTACGTGCCTGTCATCAACACTCGCAGTTTTGGCCGATTCTGGCCTGTTTCATGGGCTATTAATCACCGTTTTGGGTCCCCGGAGTGATTTCCACCATTGAGGAACCCAGGGTGCATTTACGTGCCGGTCATCAACACTCGCAGTTTTGGCAGATTTTGGCCTGTTTCATGGGCTATTAATCACCGTTTTGGGTCCCTGGAGTGATTTCCACAATTGACGAACCCAAGGGTGCATTTACGTGCCGGTCATCAACACTCGCAGTTTTGGCCGATTCCGGCCTGTATCATTGGCTATTAATCACCGTTTTGGGTCCCTGGAGTGATTTCCACAATTGACGAACCCAAGGGTGCATTTACGTGCCGGTCATCAACACTCGCAGTTTTGGCAGATTTTGGCCTGTTTCATGGGCTATTAATCACCGTTTTGGGTCCCTGGAGTGATTTCCACAATTGACGAACCCAAGGGTGCATTTACGTGCCGGTCATCAACACTCGCAGTTTTGGCCGATTCTGGCCTGTTTCATGGGCTATTAATCACCGTTTTGGATCCTCGTAGTGATTTCCACCATTGACGAACCCAAGGGTGCATTTACGTGCCTGTCATCAACACTCGCAGTTTTGGCCGATTCTGGCCTGTATCATTGGCTATTAATCACCGTTTTGGGTCCCTGGAGTGATTTCCACAATTGACGAACCCAAGGGTGCATTTACGTGCCGGTCATCAACACTCGCAGTTTTGGCAGATTTTGGCCTGTTTCATGGGCTATTAATCACCGTTTTGGGTCCCTGGAGTGATTTCCACAATTGACGAACCCAAGGGTGCATTTACGTGCCGGTCATCAACACTCGCAGTTTTGGCCGATTCCGGCCTGTATCATTGGCTATTAATCACCGTTTTGGGTCCCTGGAGTGATTTCCACAATTGACGAACCCAAGGGTGCATTTACGTGCCGGTCATCAACACTCGCAGTTTTGGAAGATTTTGGCCTGTTTCATGGGCTATTAATCACCGTTTTGGGTCCCTGGAGTGATTTCCACAATTGACGAACCCAAGGGTGCATTTACGTGCCGGTCATCAACACTCGCAGTTTTGGAAGATTTTGGCCTGTTTCATGGGCTATTAATCACCGTTTTGGGTCCCTGGAGTGATTTCCACAATTGACGAACCCAAGGGTGCATTTACGTTCCGGTCATCCACACTCGCAGTTTTGGTCGATTCTGGCCTGTTTCATGGGCTATTAATCACCGTTTTGGGTCCCCGGAGTGATTTCCACCATTGAGGAACCCAGGGTGCATTTACGTGCCGGTCATCAACACTCGCAGTTTTGGCCGATTCTGGCCTGTTTCATGGGCTATTAATCACCGTTTTGGGTCCCCGGAGTGATTTCCACCATTGAGGAACCCAGGGTGCATTTACGTGCCGGTCATCAACACTCGCAGTTTTGGCCGATTCTGGCCTGTTTCATGGGCTATTAATCACCGTTTTGGGTCCCCGGAGTGATTTCCACCATTGAGGAACCCAGGGTGCATTTACGTGCCGGTCATCAACACTCGCAGTTTTGGAAGATTTTGGCCTGTTTCATGGGCTATTAATCACCGTTTTGGGTCCCTGGAGTGATTTCCACAATTGACGAACCCAAGGGTGCATTTACGTGCCGGTCATCAACACTCGCAGTTTTGGTCGATTCTGGCCTGTTTCATGGGCTATTAATCACCGTTTTGGGTCCCCGGAGTGATTTCCACCATTGAGGAACCCAGGGTGCATTTACGTGCCGGTCATCAACACTCGCAGTTTTGGAAGATTTTGGCCTGTTTCATGGGCTATTAATCACCGTTTTGGGTCCCTGGAGTGATTTCCACAATTGACGAACCCAAGGGTGCATTTACGTGCCGGTCATCAACACTCGCAGTTTTGGAAGATTTTGGCCTGTTTCATGGGCTATTAATCACCGTTTTGGGTCCCTGGAGTGATTTCCACAATTGACGAACCCAAGGGTGCATTTACGTTCCGGTCATCCACACTCGCAGTTTTGGTCGATTCTGGCCTGTTTCATGGGCTATTAATCACCGTTTTGGATCCTCGTAGTGATTTCCACCATTGACGAACCCAAGGGTGCATTTACGTGCCTGTCATCAACACTCGCAGTTTTGGCCGATTCTGGCCTGTTTCATGGGCTATTAATCACCGTTTTGGGTCCCTGGAGTGATTTCCACAATTGACGAACCCAAGGGTGCATTTACGTGCCGGTCATCAACACTCGCAGTTTTGGCCGATTCTGGCCTGTTTCATGGGCTATTAATCACCGTTTTGGGTCCCTGGAGTGATTTCCACAATTGACGAACCCAAGGGTGCATTTACGTGCCGGTCATCAACACTCGCAGTTTTGGCCGATTCCGGCCTGTATCATTGGCTATTAATCACCGTTTTGGGTCCCTGGAGTGATTTCCACAATTGACGAACCCAAGGGTGCATTTACGTGCCGGTCATCAACACTCGCAGTTTTGGCCGATTCTGGCCTGTTTCATGGGCTATTAATCACCGTTTTGGGTCCCCGGAGTGATTTCCACCATTGAGGAACCCAGGGTGCATTTACGTGCCGGTCATCAACACTCGCAGTTTTGGAAGATTTTGGCCTGTTTCATGGGCTATTAATCACCGTTTTGGGTCCCTGGAGTGATTTCCACAATTGACGAACCCAAGGGTGCATTTACGTGCCGGTCATCAACACTCGCAGTTTTGGAAGATTTTGGCCTGTTTCATGGGCTATTAATCACCGTTTTGGGTCCCTGGAGTGATTTCCACAATTGACGAACCCAAGGGTGCATTTACGTTCCGGTCATCCACACTCGCAGTTTTGGTCGATTCTGGCCTGTTTCATGGGCTATTAATCACCGTTTTGGGTCCCCGGAGTGATTTCCACCATTGAGGAACCCAGGGTGCATTTACGTGCCGGTCATCAACACTCGCAGTTTTGGCAGATTTTGGCCTGTTTCATGGGCTATTAATCACCGTTTTGGGTCCCTGGAGTGATTTCCACAATTGACGAACCCCAGGGTGCAATTACGTGTCGGTCATCAACACTCGCAGTTTTGGCCGATTCTAGCCTGTTTCATGGGCTATTAATCACCGTTTTGGATCCTCGGAGTGATTTCCACCATTGACGAACCCAAGGGTGCATTTACGTGCCTGTCATCAACACTCGCAGTTTTGGCCGATTCTGGCCTGTTTCATGGGCTATTAATCACCGTTTTGGGTCCCTGGAGTGATTTCCACAATTGACGAACCCAAGGGTGCATTTACGTTACGGTCATCCACACTCGCAGTTTTGGTCGATTCTGGCCTGTTTCATGGGCTATTAATCACCGTTTTGGATCCTCGTAGTGATTTCCACCATTGACGAACCCAAGGGTGCATTTACGTGCCTGTCATCAACACTCGCAGTTTTGGCCGATTCTGGCCTGTTTCATGGGCTATTAATCACCGTTTTGGGTCCCCGGAGTGATTTCCACCATTGAGGAACCCAGGGTGCATTTACGTGCCGGTCATCAACACTCGCAGTTTTGGCAGATTTTGGCCTGTTTCATGGGCTATTAATCACCGTTTTGGGTCCCTGGAGTGATTTCCACAATTGACGAACCCAAGGGTGCATTTACGTGCCGGTCATCAACACTCGCAGTTTTGGCCGATTCCGGCCTGTATCATTGGCTATTAATCACCGTTTTGGGTCCCTGGAGTGATTTCCACAATTGACGAACCCAAGGGTGCATTTACGTGCCGGTCATCAACACTCGCAGTTTTGGCAGATTTTGGCCTGTTTCATGGGCTATTAATCACCGTTTTGGGTCCCTGGAGTGATTTCCACAATTGACGAACCCAAGGGTGCATTTACGTGCCGGTCATCAACACTCGCAGTTTTGGCCGATTCTGGCCTGTTTCATGGGCTATTAATCACCGTTTTGGATCCTCGTAGTGATTTCCACCATTGACGAACCCAAGGGTGCATTTACGTGCCTGTCATCAACACTCGCAGTTTTGGCCGATTCTGGCCTGTATCATTGGCTATTAATCACCGTTTTGGGTCCCTGGAGTGATTTCCACAATTGACGAACCCAAGGGTGCATTTACGTGCCGGTCATCAACACTCGCAGTTTTGGCAGATTTTGGCCTGTTTCATGGGCTATTAATCACCGTTTTGGGTCCCTGGAGTGATTTCCACAATTGACGAACCCAAGGGTGCATTTACGTGCCGGTCATCAACACTCGCAGTTTTGGCCGATTCCGGCCTGTATCATTGGCTATTAATCACCGTTTTGGGTCCCTGGAGTGATTTCCACAATTGACGAACCCAAGGGTGCATTTACGTGCCGGTCATCAACACTCGCAGTTTTGGCCGATTCTGGCCTGTTTCATGGGCTATTAATCACCGTTTTGGGTCCCTGGAGTGATTTCCACAATTGACGAACCCAAGGGTGCATTTACGTGCCGGTCCAAGGGTGCATTTACGTGCCGGTCATCAACACTCGCAGTTTTGGCCGAGTCCGGCCTGTATCATTGGCTATTAATCACCGTTTTGGGTCCCTGGAGTGATTTCCACAATTGACGAACCCAAGGGTGCATTTACGTGCCGGTCATCAACACTCGCAGTTTTGGCCGATTCTGGCCTGTTTCATGGGCTATTAATCACCGTTTTGGGTCCCTGGAGTGATTTCCACAATTGACGAACCCAAGGGTGCATTTACGTGCCGGTCATCAACACTCGCAGTTTTGGCAGATTTTGGCCTGTTTCATGGGCTATTAATCACCGTTTTGGGTCCCTGGAGTGATTTCCACAATTGACGAACCCAAGGGTGCATTTACGTGCCGGTCATCAACACTCGCAGTTTTGGCCGATTCTGGCCTGTTTCATGGGCTATTAATCACCGTTTTGGATCCTCGTAGTGATTTCCACCATTGACGAACCCAAGGGTGCATTTACGTGCCTGTCATCAACACTCGCAGTTTTGGCCGATTCTGGCCTGTTTCATGGGCTATTAATCACCGTTTTGGATCCTCGGAGTGATTTCCACCATTGACGAACCCAAGGGTGCATTTACGTGCCTGTCATCAACACTCGCAGTTTTGGCCGATTCTGGCCTGTTTCATGGGCTATTAATCACCGTTTTGGGTCCCTGGAGTGATTTCCACAATTGACGAACCCAAGGGTGCATTTACGTTACGGTCATCCACACTCGCAGTTTTGGTCGATTCTGGCCTGTTTCATGGGCTAGTAATCACCGTTTTGGATCCTCGTAGTGATTTCCACCATTGACGAACCCAAGGGTGCATTTACGTGCCGGTCATCAACACTCGCAGTTTTGGCCGATTCTGGCCTGTTTCATGGGCTATTAATCACCGTTTTGGGTCCCCGGAGTGATTTCCACCATTGAGGAACCCAGGGTGCATTTACGTGCCGGTCATCAACACTCGCAGTTTTGGAAGATTTTGGCCTGTTTCATGGGCTATTAATCACCGTTTTGGGTCCCTGGAGTGATTTCCACAATTGACGAACCCAAGGGTGCATTTACGTGCCGGTCATCAACACTCGCAGTTTTGGAAGATTTTGGCCTGTTTCATGGGCTATTAATCACCGTTTTGGGTCCCTGGAGTGATTTCCACAATTGACGAACCCAAGGGTGCATTTACGTTCCGGTCATCCACACTCGCAGTTTTGGTCGATTCTGGCCTGTTTCATGGGCTATTAATCACCGTTTTGGATCCTCGTAGTGATTTCCACCATTGACGAACCCAAGGGTGCATTTACGTGCCTGTCATCAACACTCGCAGTTTTGGCCGATTCTGGCCTGTTTCATGGGCTATTAATCACCGTTTTGGGTCCCTGGAGTGATTTCCACAATTGACGAACCCAAGGGTGCATTTACGTGCCGGTCATCAACACTCGCAGTTTTGGCCGATTCTGGCCTGTTTCATGGGCTATTAATCACCGTTTTGGGTCCCTGGAGTGATTTCCACAATTGACGAACCCAAGGGTGCATTTACGTGCCGGTCATCAACACTCGCAGTTTTGGCCGATTCCGGCCTGTATCATTGGCTATTAATCACCGTTTTGGGTCCCTGGAGTGATTTCCACAATTGACGAACCCAAGGGTGCATTTACGTGCCGGTCATCAACACTCGCAGTTTTGGCCGATTCTGGCCTGTTTCATGGGCTATTAATCACCGTTTTGGGTCCCCGGAGTGATTTCCACCATTGAGGAACCCAGGGTGCATTTACGTGCCGGTCATCAACACTCGCAGTTTTGGAAGATTTTGGCCTGTTTCATGGGCTATTAATCACCGTTTTGGGTCCCTGGAGTGATTTCCACAATTGACGAACCCAAGGGTGCATTTACGTGCCGGTCATCAACACTCGCAGTTTTGGAAGATTTTGGCCTGTTTCATGGGCTATTAATCACCGTTTTGGGTCCCTGGAGTGATTTCCACAATTGACGAACCCAAGGGTGCATTTACGTTCCGGTCATCCACACTCGCAGTTTTGGTCGATTCTGGCCTGTTTCATGGGCTATTAATCACCGTTTTGGGTCCCCGGAGTGATTTCCACCATTGAGGAACCCAGGGTGCATTTACGTGCCGGTCATCAACACTCGCAGTTTTGGCAGATTTTGGCCTGTTTCATGGGCTATTAATCACCGTTTTGGGTCCCTGGAGTGATTTCCACAATTGACGAACCCCAGGGTGCAATTACGTGTCGGTCATCAACACTCGCAGTTTTGGCCGATTCTAGCCTGTTTCATGGGCTATTAATCACCGTTTTGGATCCTCGGAGTGATTTCCACCATTGACGAACCCAAGGGTGCATTTACGTGCCTGTCATCAACACTCGCAGTTTTGGCCGATTCTGGCCTGTTTCATGGGCTATTAATCACCGTTTTGGGTCCCTGGAGTGATTTCCACAATTGACGAACCCAAGGGTGCATTTACGTTACGGTCATCCACACTCGCAGTTTTGGTCGATTCTGGCCTGTTTCATGGGCTATTAATCACCGTTTTGGATCCTCGTAGTGATTTCCACCATTGACGAACCCAAGGGTGCATTTACGTGCCGGTCATCAACACTCGCAGTTTTGGCCGATTCTGGCCTGTTTCATGGGCTATTAATCACCGTTTTGGGTCCCCGGAGTGATTTCCACCATTGAGGAACCCAGGGTGCATTTACGTGCCGGTCATCAACACTCGCAGTTTTGGAAGATTTTGGCCTGTTTCATGGGCTATTAATCACCGTTTTGGGTCCCTGGAGTGATTTCCACAATTGACGAACCCAAGGGTGCATTTACGTGCCGGTCATCAACACTCGCAGTTTTGGAAGATTTTGGCCTGTTTCATGGGCTATTAATCACCGTTTTGGGTCCCTGGAGTGATTTCCACAATTGACGAACCCAAGGGTGCATTTACGTTCCGGTCATCCACACTCGCAGTTTTGGTCGATTCTGGCCTGTTTCATGGGCTATTAATCACCGTTTTGGATCCTCGTAGTGATTTCCACCATTGACGAACCCAAGGGTGCATTTACGTGCCTGTCATCAACACTCGCAGTTTTGGCCGATTCTGGCCTGTTTCATGGGCTATTAATCACCGTTTTGGGTCCCTGGAGTGATTTCCACAATTGACGAACCCAAGGGTGCATTTACGTGCCGGTCATCAACACTCGCAGTTTTGGCCGATTCTGGCCTGTTTCATGGGCTATTAATCACCGTTTTGGGTCCCTGGAGTGATTTCCACAATTGACGAACCCAAGGGTGCATTTACGTGCCGGTCATCAACACTCGCAGTTTTGGCCGATTCCGGCCTGTATCATTGGCTATTAATCACCGTTTTGGGTCCCTGGAGTGATTTCCACAATTGACGAACCCAAGGGTGCATTTACGTGCCGGTCATCAACACTCGCAGTTTTGGCCGATTCTGGCCTGTTTCATGGGCTATTAATCACCGTTTTGGGTCCCCGGAGTGATTTCCACCATTGAGGAACCCAGGGTGCATTTACGTGCCGGTCATCAACACTCGCAGTTTTGGAAGATTTTGGCCTGTTTCATGGGCTATTAATCACCGTTTTGGGTCCCTGGAGTGATTTCCACAATTGACGAACCCAAGGGTGCATTTACGTGCCGGTCATCAACACTCGCAGTTTTGGAAGATTTTGGCCTGTTTCATGGGCTATTAATCACCGTTTTGGGTCCCTGGAGTGATTTCCACAATTGACGAACCCAAGGGTGCATTTACGTTCCGGTCATCCACACTCGCAGTTTTGGTCGATTCTGGCCTGTTTCATGGGCTATTAATCACCGTTTTGGGTCCCCGGAGTGATTTCCACCATTGAGGAACCCAGGGTGCATTTACGTGCCGGTCATCAACACTCGCAGTTTTGGCAGATTTTGGCCTGTTTCATGGGCTATTAATCACCGTTTTGGGTCCCTGGAGTGATTTCCACAATTGACGAACCCCAGGGTGCAATTACGTGTCGGTCATCAACACTCGCAGTTTTGGCCGATTCTAGCCTGTTTCATGGGCTATTAATCACCGTTTTGGATCCTCGGAGTGATTTCCACCATTGACGAACCCAAGGGTGCATTTACGTGCCTGTCATCAACACTCGCAGTTTTGGCCGATTCTGGCCTGTTTCATGGGCTATTAATCACCGTTTTGGGTCCCTGGAGTGATTTCCACAATTGACGAACCCAAGGGTGCATTTACGTTACGGTCATCCACACTCGCAGTTTTGGTCGATTCTGGCCTGTTTCATGGGCTATTAATCACCGTTTTGGATCCTCGTAGTGATTTCCACCATTGACGAACCCAAGGGTGCATTTACGTGCCTGTCATCAACACTCGCAGTTTTGGCCGATTCTGGCCTGTTTCATGGGCTATTAATCACCGTTTTGGGTCCCCGGAGTGATTTCCACCATTGAGGAACCCAGGGTGCATTTACGTGCCGGTCATCAACACTCGCAGTTTTGGCCGATTCTGGCCTGTTTCATGGGCTATTAATCACCGTTTTGGGTCCCCGGAGTGATTTCCACCATTGAGGAACCCAGGGTGCATTTACGTGTCGGTCATCAACACTCGCAGTTTTGGCAGATTTTGGCCTGTTTCATGGGCTATTAATCACCGTTTTGGGTCCCTGGAGTGATTTCCACAATTGACGAACCCAAGGGTGCATTTACGTGCCGGTCATCAACACTCGCAGTTTTGGCCGATTCCGGCCTGTATCATTGGCTATTAATCACCGTTTTGGGTCCCTGGAGTGATTTCCACAATTGACGAACCCAAGGGTGCATTTACGTGCCGGTCATCAACACTCGCAGTTTTGGCAGATTTTGGCCTGTTTCATGGGCTATTAATGACCGTTTTGGGTCCCTGGAGTGATTTCCACAATTGACGAACCCAAGGGTGCATTTACGTGCCGGTCATCAACACTCGCAGTTTTGGCCGATTCCGGCCTGTATCATTGGCTATTAATCACCGTTTTGGGTCCCTGGAGTGATTTCCACAATTGACGAACCCAAGGGTGCATTTACGTGCCGGTCATCAACACTCGCAGTTTTGGCCGATTCTGGCCTGTTTCATGGGCTATTAATCACCGTTTTGGGTCCCTGGAGTGATTTCCACAATTGACGAACCCAGGGTGCATTTACGTGCCGGTCATCAACACTCGCAGTTTTGGAAGATTTTGGCCTGTTTCATGGGCTATTAATCACCGTTTTGGGTCCCTGGAGTGATTTCCACAATTGACGAACCCAAGGGTGCATTTACGTGCCTGTCATCAACACTCGCAGTTTTGGCCGATTCTGGCCTGTTTCATGGGCTATTAATCACCGTTTTGGGTCCCTGGAGTGATTTCCACAATTGACGAACCCAAGGGTGCATTTACGTTACGGTCATCCACACTCGCAGTTTTGGTCGATTCTGGCCTGTTTCATGGGCTATTAATCACCGTTTTGGATCCTCGTAGTGATTTCCACCATTGACGAACCCAAGGGTGCATTTACGTGCCTGTCATCAACACTCGCAGTTTTGGCCGATTCTGGCCTGTTTCATGGGCTATTAATCACCGTTTTGGGTCCCCGGAGTGATTTCCACCATTGAGGAACCCAGGGTGCATTTACGTGCCGGTCATCAACACTCGCAGTTTTGGCCGATTCTGGCCTGTTTCATGGGCTATTAATCACCGTTTTGGGTCCCCGGAGTGATTTCCACCATTGAGGAACCCAGGGTGCATTTACGTGCCGGTCATCAACACTCGCAGTTTTGGCAGATTTTGGCCTGTTTCATGGGCTATTAATCACCGTTTTGGGTCCCTGGAGTGATTTCCACAATTGACGAACCCAAGGGTGCATTTACGTGCCGGTCATCAACACTCGCAGTTTTGGCCGATTCCGGCCTGTATCATTGGCTATTAATCACCGTTTTGGGTCCCTGGAGTGATTTCCACAATTGACGAACCCAAGGGTGCATTTACGTGCCGGTCATCAACACTCGCAGTTTTGGCCGATTCTGGCCTGTTTCATGGGCTATTAATCACCGTTTTGGGTCCCTGGAGTGATTTCCACAATTGACGAACCCAAGGGTGCATTTACGTGCCGGTCATCAACACTCGCAGTTTTGGCCGATTCCGGCCTGTATCATTGGCTATTAATCACCGTTTTGGGTCCGTGGAGTGATTTCCACAATTGACGAACCCAAGGGTGCATTTACGTGCCTGTCATCAACACTCGCAGTTTTGGCCGATTCTGGCCTGTTTCATGGGCTATTAATCACCGTTTTGGGTCCCCGGAGTGATTTCCACCATTGAGGAACCCAGGGTGCATTTACGTGCCGGTCATCAACACTCGCAGTTTTGGAAGATTTTGGCCTGTTTCATGGGCTATTAATCACCGTTTTGGGTCCCTGGAGTGATTTCCACAATTGACGAACCCAAGGGTGCATTTACGTGCCGGTCATCAACACTCGCAGTTTTGGAAGATTTTGGCCTGTTTCATGGGCTATTAATCACCGTTTTGGGTCCCCGGAGTGATTTCCACCATTGAGGAACCCAGGGTGCATTTACGTGCCGGTCATCAACACTCGCAGTTTTGGCCGATTCCGGCCTGTATCATTGCCTATTAATCACCGTTTTGGGTCCCTGGAGTGATTTCCACAATTGACGAACCCAAGGGTGCATTTACGTGCCGGTCATCAACACTCGCAGTTTTGGCCGATTCCGGCCTGTATCATTGCCTATTAATCACCGTTTTGGGTCCCTGGAGTGATTTCCACAATTGACGAACCCAAGGGTGCATTTACGTGCCTGTCATCAACACTCGCAGTTTTGGCCGATTCTGGCCTGTATCATTGGCTATTAATCACCGTTTTGGGTCCCTGGAGTGATTTCCACAATTGACGAACCCAAGGGTGCATTTACGTGCCGGTCATCAACACTCGCAGTTTTGGCCGATTCTGGCCTGTTTCATGGGCTATTAATCACCGTTTTGGGTCCCCGGAGTGATTTCCACAATTGACGAACCCAAGGGTGCATTTACGTGCCGGTCATCAACACTCGCAGTTTTGGCCGATTCTGGCCTGTTTCATGGGCTATTAATCACCGTTTTGGGTCCCTGGAGTGATTTCCACAATTGACGAACCCAAGGGTGCATTTACGTGCCGGTCATCAACACTCGCAGTTTTGGAAGATTTTGGCCTGTTTCATGGGCTATTAATCACCGTTTTGGGTCCCTGGAGTGATTTCCACAATTGACGAACCCAAGGGTGCATTTACGTTCCGGTCATCCACACTCGCAGTTTTGGTCGATTCTGGCCTGTTTCATGGGCTATTAATCACCGTTTTGGATCCTCGTAGTGATTTCCACCATTGACGAACCCAAGGGTGCATTTACGTGCCTGTCATCAACACTCGCAGTTTTGGCCGATTCTGGCCTGTTTCATGGGCTATTAATCACCGTTTTGGGTCCCTGGAGTGATTTCCACAATTGACGAACCCAAGGGTGCATTTACGTGCCGGTCATCAACACTCGCAGTTTTGGCCGATTCTGGCCTGTTTCATGGGCTATTAATCACCGTTTTGGGTCCCTGGAGTGATTTCCACAATTGACGAACCCAAGGGTGCATTTACGTGCCGGTCATCAACACTCGCAGTTTTGGCCGATTCCGGCCTGTATCATTGGCTATTAATCACCGTTTTGGGTCCCTGGAGTGATTTCCACAATTGACGAACCCAAGGGTGCATTTACGTGCCGGTCATCAACACTCGCAGTTTTGGCCGATTCTGGCCTGTTTCATGGGCTATTAATCACCGTTTTGGGTCCCCGGAGTGATTTCCACCATTGAGGAACCCAGGGTGCATTTACGTGCCGGTCATCAACACTCGCAGTTTTGGAAGATTTTGGCCTGTTTCATGGGCTATTAATCACCGTTTTGGGTCCCTGGAGTGATTTCCACAATTGACGAACCCAAGGGTGCATTTACGTGCCGGTCATCAACACTCGCAGTTTTGGAAGATTTTGGCCTGTTTCATGGGCTATTAATCACCGTTTTGGGTCCCTGGAGTGATTTCCACAATTGACGAACCCAAGGGTGCATTTACGTTCCGGTCATCCACACTCGCAGTTTTGGTCGATTCTGGCCTGTTTCATGGGCTATTAATCACCGTTTTGGGTCCCCGGAGTGATTTCCACCATTGAGGAACCCAGGGTGCATTTACGTGCCGGTCATCAACACTCGCAGTTTTGGCAGATTTTGGCCTGTTTCATGGGCTATTAATCACCGTTTTGGGTCCCTGGAGTGATTTCCACAATTGACGAACCCCAGGGTGCAATTACGTGTCGGTCATCAACACTCGCAGTTTTGGCCGATTCTAGCCTGTTTCATGGGCTATTAATCACCGTTTTGGATCCTCGGAGTGATTTCCACCATTGACGAACCCAAGGGTGCATTTACGTGCCTGTCATCAACACTCGCAGTTTTGGCCGATTCTGGCCTGTTTCATGGGCTATTAATCACCGTTTTGGGTCCCTGGAGTGATTTCCACAATTGACGAACCCAAGGGTGCATTTACGTTACGGTCATCCACACTCGCAGTTTTGGTCGATTTTGGCCTGTTTCATGGGCTATTAATCACCGTTTTGGATCCTCGTAGTGATTTCCACCATTGACGAACCCAAGGGTGCATTTACGTGCCTGTCATCAACACTCGCAGTTTTGGCCGATTCTGGCCTGTTTCATGGGCTATTAATCACCGTTTTGGGTCCCCGGAGTGATTTCCACCATTGAGGAACCCAGGGTGCATTTACGTGCCGGTCATCAACACTCGCAGTTTTGGCCGATTCTGGCCTGTTTCATGGGCTATTAATCACCGTTTTGGGTCCCCGGAGTGATTTCCACCATTGAGGAACCCAGGGTGCATTTACGTGCCGGTCATCAACACTCGCAGTTTTGGCAGATTTTGGCCTGTTTCATGGGCTATTAATCACCGTTTTGGGTCCCTGGAGTGATTTCCACAATTGACGAACCCAAGGGTGCATTTACGTGCCGGTCATCAACACTCGCAGTTTTGGCCGATTCCGGCCTGTATCATTGGCTATTAATCACCGTTTTGGGTCCCTGGAGTGATTTCCACAATTGACGAACCCAAGGGTGCATTTACGTGCCGGTCATCAACACTCGCAGTTTTGGCAGATTTTGGCCTGTTTCATGGGCTATTAATGACCGTTTTGGGTCCCTGGAGTGATTTCCACAATTGACGAACCCAAGGGTGCATTTACGTGCCGGTCATCAACACTCGCAGTTTTGGCCGATTCCGGCCTGTATCATTGGCTATTAATCACCGTTTTGGGTCCCTGGAGTGATTTCCACAATTGACGAACCCAAGGGTGCATTTACGTGCCGGTCATCAACACTCGCAGTTTTGGCCGATTCTGGCCTGTTTCATGGGCTATTAATCACCGTTTTGGGTCCCTGGAGTGATTTCCACAATTGACGAACCCAGGGTGCATTTACGTGCCGGTCATCAACACTCGCAGTTTTGGAAGATTTTGGCCTGTTTCATGGGCTATTAATCACCGTTTTGGGTCCCTGGAGTGATTTCCACAATTGACGAACCCAAGGGTGCATTTACGTGCCTGTCATCAACACTCGCAGTTTTGGCCGATTCTGGCCTGTTTCATGGGCTATTAATCACCGTTTTGGGTCCCTGGAGTGATTTCCACAATTGACGAACCCAAGGGTGCATTTACGTTACGGTCATCCACACTCGCAGTTTTGGTCGATTCTGGCCTGTTTCATGGGCTATTAATCACCGTTTTGGATCCTCGTAGTGATTTCCACCATTGACGAACCCAAGGGTGCATTTACGTGCCTGTCATCAACACTCGCAGTTTTGGCCGATTCTGGCCTGTTTCATGGGCTATTAATCACCGTTTTGGGTCCCCGGAGTGATTTCCACCATTGAGGAACCCAGGGTGCATTTACGTGCCGGTCATCAACACTCGCAGTTTTGGCCGATTCTGGCCTGTTTCATGGGCTATTAATCACCGTTTTGGGTCCCCGGAGTGATTTCCACCATTGAGGAACCCAGGGTGCATTTACGTGCCGGTCATCAACACTCGCAGTTTTGGCAGATTTTGGCCTGTTTCATGGGCTATTAATCACCGTTTTGGGTCCCTGGAGTGATTTCCACAATTGACGAACCCAAGGGTGCATTTACGTGCCGGTCATCAACACTCGCAGTTTTGGCCGATTCCGGCCTGTATCATTGGCTATTAATCACCGTTTTGGGTCCCTGGAGTGATTTCCACAATTGACGAACCCAAGGGTGCATTTACGTGCCGGTCATCAACACTCGCAGTTTTGGCCGATTCTGGCCTGTTTCATGGGCTATTAATCACCGTTTTGGGTCCCTGGAGTGATTTCCACAATTGACGAACCCAAGGGTGCATTTACGTGCCGGTCATCAACACTCGCAGTTTTGGCCGATTCCGGCCTGTATCATTGGCTATTAATCACCGTTTTGGGTCCGTGGAGTGATTTCCACAATTGACGAACCCAAGGGTGCATTTACGTGCCTGTCATCAACACTCGCAGTTTTGGCCGATTCTGGCCTGTTTCATGGGCTATTAATCACCGTTTTGGGTCCCCGGAGTGATTTCCACCATTGAGGAACCCAGGGTGCATTTACGTGCCGGTCATCAACACTCGCAGTTTTGGAAGATTTTGGCCTGTTTCATGGGCTATTAATCACCGTTTTGGGTCCCTGGAGTGATTTCCACAATTGACGAACCCAAGGGTGCATTTACGTGCCGGTCATCAACACTCGCAGTTTTGGAAGATTTTGGCCTGTTTCATGGGCTATTAATCACCGTTTTGGGTCCCCGGAGTGATTTCCACCATTGAGGAACCCAGGGTGCATTTACGTGCCGGTCATCAACACTCGCAGTTTTGGAAGATTTTGGCCTGTTTCATGGGCTATTAATCACCGTTTTGGGTCCCTGGAGTGATTTCCACAATTGACGAACCCCAGGGTGCAATTACGTGTCGGTCATCAACACTCGCAGTTTTGGCCGATTCTAGCCTGTTTCATGGGCTATTAATCACCGTTTTGGATCCTCGGAGTGATTTCCACCATTGACGAACCCAAGGGTGCATTTACGTGCCTGTCATCAACACTCGCAGTTTTGGCCGATTCTGGCCTGTTTCATGGGCTATTAATCACCGTTTTGGGTCCCTGGAGTGATTTCCACCATTGACGAACCCAAGGGTGCATTTACGTGCCTGTCATCAACACTCGCAGTTTTGGCCGATTCTGGCCTGTTTCATGGGCTATTAATCACCGTTTTGGGTCCCCGGAGTGATTTCCACCATTGAGGAACCCAGGGTGCATTTACGTGCCGGTCATCAACACTCGCAGTTTTGGCCGATTCTGGCCTGTTTCATGGGCTATTAATCACCGTTTTGGGTCCCCGGAGTGATTTCCACAATTGACGAACCCAAGGGTGCATTTACGTGCCGGTCATCAACACTCGCAGTTTTGGCCGATTCTGGCCTGTTTCATGGGCTCTTAATCACCGTTTTGGGTCCCTGGAGTGATTTCCACAATTGACGAACCCAAGGGTGCATTTACGTGCCGGTCATCAACACTCGCAGTTTTGGCCGATTCCGGCCTGTATCATTGGCTATTAATCACCGTTTTGGGTCCCTGGAGTGATTTCCACAATTGACGAACCCAAGGGTGCATTTACGTGCCGGTCATCAACACTCGCAGTTTTGGCCGATTCTGGCCTGTTTCATGGGCTATTAATCACCGTTTTGGGTCCCCGGAGTGATTTCCACCATTGAGGAACCCAGGGTGCATTTACGTGCCGGTCATCAACACTCGCAGTTTTGGAAGATTTTGGCCTGTTTCATGGGCTATTAATCACCGTTTTGGGTCCCTGGAGTGATTTCCACAATTGACGAACCCAAGGGTGCATTTACGTGCCGGTCATCAACACTCGCAGTTTTGGAAGATTTTGGCCTGTTTCATGGGCTATTAATCACCGTTTTGGGTCCCTGGAGTGATTTCCACAATTGACGAACCCAAGGGTGCATTTACGTTCCGGTCATCCACCCTCGCAGTTTTGGTCGATTCTGGCCTGTTTCATGGGCTATTAATCACCGTTTTGGGTCCCCGGAGTGATTTCCACCATTGAGGAACCCAGGGTGCATTTACGTGTCGGTCATCAACACTCGCAGTTTTGGCCGATTCTAGCCTGTTTCATGGGCTATTAATCACCGTTTTGGATCCTCGGAGTGATTTCCACCATTGACGAACCCAAGGGTGCATTTACGTGCCTGTCATCAACACTCGCAGTTTTGGCCGATTCTGGCCTGTTTCATGGGCTATTAATCACCGTTTTGGGTCCCTGGAGTGATTTCCACCATTGACGAACCCAAGGGTGCATTTACGTGCCTGTCATCAACACTCGCAGTTTTGGCCGATTCTGGCCTGTTTCATGGGCTATTAATCACCGTTTTGGGTCCCCGGAGTGATTTCCACCATTGAGGAACCCAGGGTGCATTTACGTGCCGGTCATCAACACTCGCAGTTTTGGCCGATTCTGGCCTGTTTCATGGGCTATTAATCACCGTTTTGGGTCCCCGGAGTGATTTCCACCATTGAGGAACCCAGGGTGCATTTACGTGCCGGTCATCAACACTCGCAGTTTTGGCAGATTTTGGCCTGTTTCATGGGCTATTAATCACCGTTTTGGGTCCCTGGAGTGATTTCCACAATTGACGAACCCAAGGGTGCATTTACGTGCCGGTCATCAACACTCGCAGTTTTGGCCGATTCCGGCCTGTATCATTGGCTATTAATCACCGTTTTGGGTCCCTGGAGTGATTTCCACAATTGACGAACCCAAGGGTGCATTTACGTGCCGGTCATCAACACTCGCAGTTTTGGCCGATTCTGGCCTGTTTCATGGGCTATTAATCACCGTTTTGGGTCCCCGGAGTGATTTCCACCATTGAGGAACCCAGGGTGCATTTACGTGCCGGTCATCAACACTCGCAGTTTTGGCAGATTTTGGCCTGTTTCATGGGCTATTAATCACCGTTTTGGGTCCCTGGAGTGATTTCCACAATTGACGAACCCAAGGGTGCATTTACGTGCCGGTCATCAACACTCGCAGTTTTGGCCGATTCCGGCCTGTATCATTGGCTATTAATCACCGTTTTGGGTCCCTGGAGTGATTTCCACAATTGACGAACCCAAGGGTGCATTTACGTGCCGGTCATCAACACTCGCAGTTTTGGCCGATTCTGGCCTGTTTCATGGGCTATTAATCACCGTTTTGGGTCCCCGGAGTGATTTCCACCATTGAGGAACCCAGGGTGCATTTACGTGCCGGTCATCAACACTCGCAGTTTTGGCAGATTTTGGCCTGTTTCATGGGCTATTAATCACCGTTTTGGGTCCCTGGAGTGATTTCCACAATTGACGAACCCAAGGGTGCATTTACGTGCCGGTCATCAACACTCGCAGTTTTGGCCGATTCCGGCCTGTATCATTGGCTATTAATCACCGTTTTGGGTCCCTGGAGTGATTTCCACAATTGACGAACCCAAGGGTGCATTTACGTGCCGGTCATCAACACTCGCAGTTTTGGAAGATTCTGGCCTGTTTCATGGGCTATTAATCACCGTTTTGGGTCCCTGGAGTGATTTCCACAATTGACGAACCCAAGGGTGCATTTACGTGCCGGTCATCAACACTCGCAGTTTTGGCCGATTCCGGCCTGTATCATTGGCTATTAATCACCGTTTTGGGTCCCTGGAGTGATTTCCACAATTGACGAACCCAAGGGTGCATTTACGTGCCTGTCATCAACACTCGCAGTTTTGGCCGATTCTGGCCTGTTTCATGGGCTATTAATCACCGTTTTGGGTCCCCGGAGTGATTTCCACCATTGAGGAACCCAGGGTGCATTTACGTGCCGGTCATCAACACTCGCAGTTTTGGAAGATTTTGGCCTGTTTCATGGGCTATTAATCACCGTTTTGGGTCCCTGGAGTGATTTCCACAATTGACGAACCCAAGGGTGCATTTACGTGCCGGTCATCAACACTCGCAGTTTTGGAAGATTTTGGCCTGTTTCATGGGCTATTAATCACCGTTTTGGGTCCCCGGAGTGATTTCCACCATTGAGGAACCCAGGGTGCATTTACGTGCCGGTCATCAACACTCGCAGTTTTGGAAGATTTTGGCCTGTTTCATGGGCTATTAATCACCGTTTTGGGTCCCTGGAGTGATTTCCACAATTGACGAACCCCAGGGTGCAATTACGTGTCGGTCATCAACACTCGCAGTTTTGGCCGATTCTAGCCTGTTTCATGGGCTATTAATCACCGTTTTGGATCCTCGGAGTGATTTCCACCATTGACGAACCCAAGGGTGCATTTACGTGCCTGTCATCAACACTCGCAGTTTTGGCCGATTCTGGCCTGTTTCATGGGCTATTAATCACCGTTTTGGGTCCCTGGAGTGATTTCCACCATTGACGAACCCAAGGGTGCATTTACGTGCCTGTCATCAACACTCGCAGTTTTGGCCGATTCTGGCCTGTTTCATGGGCTATTAATCACCGTTTTGGGTCCCCGGAGTGATTTCCACCATTGAGGAACCCAGGGTGCATTTACGTGCCGGTCATCAACACTCGCAGTTTTGGCCGATTCTGGCCTGTTTCATGGGCTATTAATCACCGTTTTGGGTCCCCGGAGTGATTTCCACAATTGACGAACCCAAGGGTGCATTTACGTGCCGGTCATCAACACTCGCAGTTTTGGCCGATTCTGGCCTGTTTCATGGGCTCTTAATCACCGTTTTGGGTCCCTGGAGTGATTTCCACAATTGACGAACCCAAGGGTGCATTTACGTGCCGGTCATCAACACTCGCAGTTTTGGCCGATTCTGGCCTGTTTCATGGGCTATTAATCACCGTTTTGGGTCCCCGGAGTGATTTCCACCATTGAGGAACCCAGGGTGCATTTACGTGTCGGTCATCAACACTCGCAGTTTTGGCAGATTTTGGCCTGTTTCATGGGCTATTAATCACCGTTTTGGGTCCCTGGAGTGATTTCCACAATTGACGAACCCAAGGGTGCATTTACGTGCCGGTCTTCAACACTCGCAGTTTTGGCCGATTCCGGCCTGTATCATTGGCTATTAATCACCGTTTTGGGTCCCTGGAGTGATTTCCACAATTGACGAACCCAAGGGTGCATTTACGTGCCGGTCATCAACACTCGCAGTTTTGGCCGATTCTGGCCTGTTTCATGGGCTATTAATCACCGTTTTGGGTCCCTGGAGTGATTTCCACAATTGACGAACCCAAGGGTGCATTTACGTGCCGGTCATCAACACTCGCAGTTTTGGCCGATTCCGGCCTGTATCATTGGCTATTAATCACCGTTTTGGGTCCCTGGAGTGATTTCCACAATTGACGAACCCAAGGGTGCATTTACGTGCCGGTCATCAACACTCGCAGTTTTGGCCGATTCTGGCCTGTTTCATGGGCTATTAATCACCGTTTTGGGTCCCCGGAGTGATTTCCACCATTGAGGAACCCAGGGTGCATTTACGTGCCGGTCATCAACACTCGCAGTTTTGGAAGATTTTGGCCTGTTTCATGGGCTATTAATCACCGTTTTGGGTCCCTGGAGTGATTTCCACAATTGACGAACCCAAGGGTGCATTTACGTGCCGGTCATCAACACTCGCAGTTTTGGAAGATTTTGGCCTGTTTCATGGGCTATTAATCACCGTTTTGGGTCCCTGGAGTGATTTCCACAATTGACGAACCCAAGGGTGCATTTACGTTCCGGTCATCCACCCTCGCAGTTTTGGTCGATTCTGGCCTGTTTCATGGGCTATTAATCACCGTTTTGGGTCCCCGGAGTGATTTCCACCATTGAGGAACCCAGGGTGCATTTACGTGCCGGTCATCAACACTCGCAGTTTTGGCAGATTTTGGCCTGTTTCATGGGCTATTAATCACCGTTTTGGGTCCCTGGAGTGATTTCCACAATTGACGAACCCCAGGGTGCAATTACGTGTCGGTCATCAACACTCGCAGTTTTGGCCGATTCTAGCCTGTTTCATGGGCTATTAATCACCGTTTTGGATCCTCGGAGTGATTTCCACCATTGACGAACCCAAGGGTGCATTTACGTGCCTGTCATCAACACTCGCAGTTTTGGCCGATTCTGGCCTGTTTCATGGGCTATTAATCACCGTTTTGGGTCCCTGGAGTGATTTCCACCATTGACGAACCCAAGGGTGCATTTACGTGCCTGTCATCAACACTCGCAGTTTTGGCCGATTCTGGCCTGTTTCATGGGCTATTAATCACCGTTTTGGGTCCCCGGAGTGATTTCCACCATTGAGGAACCCAGGGTGCATTTACGTGCCGGTCATCAACACTCGCAGTTTTGGCCGATTCTGGCCTGTTTCATGGGCTATTAATCACCGTTTTGGGTCCCCGGAGTGATTTCCACCATTGAGGAACCCAGGGTGCATTTACGTGCCGGTCATCAACACTCGCAGTTTTGGAAGATTTTGGCCTGTTTCATGGGCTATTAATCACCGTTTTGGGTCCCTGGAGTGATTTCCACAATTGACGAACCCAAGGGTGCATTTACGTGCCGGTCATCAACACTCGCAGTTTTGGAAGATTTTGGCCTGTTTCATGGGCTATTAATCACCGTTTTGGGTCCCTGGAGTGATTTCCACAATTGACGAACCCAAGGGTGCATTTACGTTCCGGTCATCCACCCTCGCAGTTTTGGTCGATTCTGGCCTGTTTCATGGGCTATTAATCACCGTTTTGGGTCCCCGGAGTGATTTCCACCATTGAGGAACCCAGGGTGCATTTACGTGTCGGTCATCAACACTCGCAGTTTTGGCCGATTCTAGCCTGTTTCATGGGCTATTAATCACCGTTTTGGATCCTCGGAGTGATTTCCACCATTGACGAACCCAAGGGTGCATTTACGTGCCTGTCATCAACACTCGCAGTTTTGGCCGATTCTGGCCTGTTTCATGGGCTATTAATCACCGTTTTGGGTCCCTGGAGTGATTTCCACCATTGACGAACCCAAGGGTGCATTTACGTGCCTGTCATCAACACTCGCAGTTTTGGCCGATTCTGGCCTGTTTCATGGGCTATTAATCACCGTTTTGGGTCCCCGGAGTGATTTCCACCATTGACGAACCCAGGGTGCATTTACGTGCCGGTCATCAACACTCGCAGTTTTGGCCGATTCTGGCCTGTTTCATGGGCTATTAATCACCGTTTTGGGTCCCCGGAGTGATTTCCACCATTGAGGAACCCAGGGTGCATTTACGTGCCGGTCATCAACACTCGCAGTTTTGGCAGATTTTGGCCTGTTTCATGGGCTATTAATCACCGTTTTGGGTCCCTGGAGTGATTTCCACAATTGACGAACCCAAGGGTGCATTTACGTGCCGGTCATCAACACTCGCAGTTTTGGCAGATTTTGGCCTGTTTCATGGGCTATTAATCACCGTTTTGGGTCCCTGGAGTGATTTCCACAATTGACGAACCCAAGGGTGCATTTACGTGCCGGTCATCAACACTCGCAGTTTTGGCAGATTTTGGCCTGTTTCATGGGCTATTAATCACCGTTTTGGGTCCCTGGAGTGATTTCCACAATTGACGAACCCAAGGGTGCATTTACGTGCCGGTCATCAACACTCGCAGTTTTGGCAGATTTTGGCCTGTTTCATGGGCTATTAATCACCGTTTTGGGTCCCTGGAGTGATTTCCACAATTGACGAACCCAAGGGTGCATTTACGTGCCGGTCATCAACACTCGCAGTTTTGGCCGATTCCGGCCTGTATCATTGGCTATTAATCACCGTTTTGGGTCCCTGGAGTGATTTCCACAATTGACGAACCCAAGGGTGCATTTACGTGCCGGTCATCAACACTCGCAGTTTTGGCCGATTCTGGCCTGTTTCATGGGCTATTAATCACCGTTTTGGGTCCCCGGAGTGATTTCCACCATTGAGGAACCCAGGGTGCATTTACGTGCCGGTCATCAACACTCGCAGTTTTGGCAGATTTTGGCCTGTTTCATGGGCTATTAATCACCGTTTTGGGTCCCTGGAGTGATTTCCACAATTGACGAACCCAAGGGTGCATTTACGTGCCGGTCATCAACACTCGCAGTTTTGGCCGATTCCGGCCTGTATCATTGGCTATTAATCACCGTTTTGGGTCCCTGGAGTGATTTCCACAATTGACGAACCCAAGGGTGCATTTACGTGCCGGTCATCAACACTCGCAGTTTTGGAAGATTCTGGCCTGTTTCATGGGCTATTAATCACCGTTTTGGGTCCCTGGAGTGATTTCCACAATTGACGAACCCAAGGGTGCATTTACGTGCCGGTCATCAACACTCGCAGTTTTGGCCGATTCCGGCCTGTATCATTGGCTATTAATCACCGTTTTGGGTCCCTGGAGTGATTTCCACAATTGACGAACCCAAGGGTGCATTTACGTGCCTGTCATCAACACTCGCAGTTTTGGCCGATTCTGGCCTGTTTCATGGGCTATTAATCACCGTTTTGGGTCCCCGGAGTGATTTCCACCATTGAGGAACCCAGGGTGCATTTACGTGCCGGTCATCAACACTCGCAGTTTTGGAAGATTTTGGCCTGTTTCATGGGCTATTAATCACCGTTTTGGGTCCCTGGAGTGATTTCCACAATTGACGAACCCAAGGGTGCATTTACGTGCCGGTCATCAACACTCGCAGTTTTGGAAGATTTTGGCCTGTTTCATGGGCTATTAATCACCGTTTTGGGTCCCCGGAGTGATTTCCACCATTGAGGAACCCAGGGTGCATTTACGTGCCGGTCATCAACACTCGCAGTTTTGGAAGATTTTGGCCTGTTTCATGGGCTATTAATCACCGTTTTGGGTCCCTGGAGTGATTTCCACAATTGACGAACCCCAGGGTGCAATTACGTGTCGGTCATCAACACTCGCAGTTTTGGCCGATTCTAGCCTGTTTCATGGGCTATTAATCACCGTTTTGGATCCTCGGAGTGATTTCCACCATTGACGAACCCAAGGGTGCATTTACGTGCCTGTCATCAACACTCGCAGTTTTGGCCGATTCTGGCCTGTTTCATGGGCTATTAATCACCGTTTTGGGTCCCTGGAGTGATTTCCACCATTGACGAACCCAAGGGTGCATTTACGTGCCTGTCATCAACACTCGCAGTTTTGGCCGATTCTGGCCTGTTTCATGGGCTATTAATCACCGTTTTGGGTCCCCGGAGTGATTTCCACCATTGAGGAACCCAGGGTGCATTTACGTGCCGGTCATCAACACTCGCAGTTTTGGCAGATTTTGGCCTGTTTCATGGGCTATTAATCACCGTTTTGGGTCCCTGGAGTGATTTCCACAATTGACGAACCCAAGGGTGCATTTACGTGCCGGTCATCAACACTCGCAGTTTTGGCAGATTTTGGCCTGTTTCATGGGCTATTAATCACCGTTTTGGGTCCCTGGAGTGATTTCCACAATTGACGAACCCAAGGGTGCATTTACGTGCCGGTCATCAACACTCGCAGTTTTGGCAGATTTTGGCCTGTTTCATGGGCTATTAATCACCGTTTTGGGTCCCTGGAGTGATTTCCACAATTGACGAACCCAAGGGTGCATTTACGTGCCGGTCATCAACACTCGCAGTTTTGGCCGATTCCGGCCTGTATCATTGGCTATTAATCACCGTTTTGGGTCCCTGGAGTGATTTCCACAATTGACGAACCCAAGGGTGCATTTACGTGCCGGTCATCAACACTCGCAGTTTTGGCCGATTCTGGCCTGTTTCATGGGCTATTAATCACCGTTTTGGGTCCCCGGAGTGATTTCCACCATTGAGGAACCCAGGGTGCATTTACGTGCCGGTCATCAACACTCGCAGTTTTGGCAGATTTTGGCCTGTTTCATGGGCTATTAATCACCGTTTTGGGTCCCTGGAGTGATTTCCACAATTGACGAACCCAAGGGTGCATTTACGTGCCGGTCATCAACACTCGCAGTTTTGGCCGATTCCGGCCTGTATCATTGGCTATTAATCACCGTTTTGGGTCCCTGGAGTGATTTCCACAATTGACGAACCCAAGGGTGCATTTACGTGCCGGTCATCAACACTCGCAGTTTTGGAAGATTCTGGCCTGTTTCATGGGCTATTAATCACCGTTTTGGGTCCCTGGAGTGATTTCCACAATTGACGAACCCAAGGGTGCATTTACGTGCCGGTCATCAACACTCGCAGTTTTGGCCGATTCCGGCCTGTATCATTGGCTATTAATCACCGTTTTGGGTCCCTGGAGTGATTTCCACAATTGACGAACCCAAGGGTGCATTTACGTGCCGGTCATCAACACTCGCAGTTTTGGAAGATTCTGGCCTGTTTCATGGGCTATTAATCACCGTTTTGGGTCCCTGGAGTGATTTCCACAATTGACGAACCCAAGGGTGCATTTACGTGCCGGTCATCAACACTCGCAGTTTTGGCCGATTCCGGCCTGTATCATTGGCTATTAATCACCGTTTTGGGTCCCTGGAGTGATTTCCACAATTGACGAACCCAAGGGTGCATTTACGTGCCTGTCATCAACACTCGCAGTTTTGGCCGATTCTGGCCTGTTTCATGGGCTATTAATCACCGTTTTGGGTCCCCGGAGTGATTTCCACCATTGAGGAACCCAGGGTGCATTTACGTGCCGGTCATCAACACTCGCAGTTTTGGAAGATTTTGGCCTGTTTCATGGGCTATTAATCACCGTTTTGGGTCCCTGGAGTGATTTCCACAATTGACGAACCCAAGGGTGCATTTACGTGCCGGTCATCAACACTCGCAGTTTTGGAAGATTTTGGCCTGTTTCATGGGCTATTAATCACCGTTTTGGGTCCCCGGAGTGATTTCCACCATTGAGGAACCCAGGGTGCATTTACGTGCCGGTCATCAACACTCGCAGTTTTGGAAGATTTTGGCCTGTTTCATGGGCTATTAATCACCGTTTTGGGTCCCTGGAGTGATTTCCACAATTGACGAACCCCAGGGTGCAATTACGTGTCGGTCATCAACACTCGCAGTTTTGGCCGATTCTAGCCTGTTTCATGGGCTATTAATCACCGTTTTGGATCCTCGGAGTGATTTCCACCATTGACGAACCCAAGGGTGCATTTACGTGCCTGTCATCAACACTCGCAGTTTTGGCCGATTCTGGCCTGTTTCATGGGCTATTAATCACCGTTTTGGGTCCCTGGAGTGATTTCCACCATTGACGAACCCAAGGGTGCATTTACGTGCCTGTCATCAACACTCGCAGTTTTGGCCGATTCTGGCCTGTTTCATGGGCTATTAATCACCGTTTTGGGTCCCCGGAGTGATTTCCACCATTGAGGAACCCAGGGTGCATTTACGTGCCGGTCATCAACACTCGCAGTTTTGGCAGATTTTGGCCTGTTTCATGGGCTATTAATCACCGTTTTGGGTCCCTGGAGTGATTTCCACAATTGACGAACCCAAGGGTGCATTTACGTGCCGGTCATCAACACTCGCAGTTTTGGCAGATTTTGGCCTGTTTCATGGGCTATTAATCACCGTTTTGGGTCCCTGGAGTGATTTCCACAATTGACGAACCCAAGGGTGCATTTACGTGCCGGTCATCAACACTCGCAGTTTTGGCAGATTTTGGCCTGTTTCATGGGCTATTAATCACCGTTTTGGGTCCCTGGAGTGATTTCCACAATTGACGAACCCAAGGGTGCATTTACGTGCCGGTCATCAACACTCGCAGTTTTGGCCGATTCCGGCCTGTATCATTGGCTATTAATCACCGTTTTGGGTCCCTGGAGTGATTTCCACAATTGACGAACCCAAGGGTGCATTTACGTGCCGGTCATCAACACTCGCAGTTTTGGCCGATTCTGGCCTGTTTCATGGGCTATTAATCACCGTTTTGGGTCCCCGGAGTGATTTCCACCATTGAGGAACCCAGGGTGCATTTACGTGCCGGTCATCAACACTCGCAGTTTTGGCAGATTTTGGCCTGTTTCATGGGCTATTAATCACCGTTTTGGGTCCCTGGAGTGATTTCCACAATTGACGAACCCAAGGGTGCATTTACGTGCCGGTCATCAACACTCGCAGTTTTGGCCGATTCCGGCCTGTATCATTGGCTATTAATCACCGTTTTGGGTCCCTGGAGTGATTTCCACAATTGACGAACCCAAGGGTGCATTTACGTGCCGGTCATCAACACTCGCAGTTTTGGAAGATTCTGGCCTGTTTCATGGGCTATTAATCACCGTTTTGGGTCCCTGGAGTGATTTCCACAATTGACGAACCCAAGGGTGCATTTACGTGCCGGTCATCAACACTCGCAGTTTTGGCCGATTCCGGCCTGTATCATTGGCTATTAATCACCGTTTTGGGTCCCTGGAGTGATTTCCACAATTGACGAACCCAAGGGTGCATTTACGTGCCTGTCATCAACACTCGCAGTTTTGGCCGATTCTGGCCTGTTTCATGGGCTATTAATCACCGTTTTGGGTCCCCGGAGTGATTTCCACCATTGAGGAACCCAGGGTGCATTTACGTGCCGGTCATCAACACTCGCAGTTTTGGAAGATTTTGGCCTGTTTCATGGGCTATTAATCACCGTTTTGGGTCCCTGGAGTGATTTCCACAATTGACGAACCCAAGGGTGCATTTACGTGCCGGTCATCAACACTCGCAGTTTTGGAAGATTTTGGCCTGTTTCATGGGCTATTAATCACCGTTTTGGGTCCCCGGAGTGATTTCCACCATTGAGGAACCCAGGGTGCATTTACGTGCCGGTCATCAACACTCGCAGTTTTGGAAGATTTTGGCCTGTTTCATGGGCTATTAATCACCGTTTTGGGTCCCTGGAGTGATTTCCACAATTGACGAACCCCAGGGTGCAATTACGTGTCGGTCATCAACACTCGCAGTTTTGGCCGATTCTAGCCTGTTTCATGGGCTATTAATCACCGTTTTGGATCCTCGGAGTGATTTCCACCATTGACGAACCCAAGGGTGCATTTACGTGCCTGTCATCAACACTCGCAGTTTTGGCCGATTCTAGCCTGTTTCATGGGCTATTAATCACCGTTTTGGATCCTCGGAGTGATTTCCACCATTGACGAACCCAAGGGTGCATTTACGTGCCTGTCATCAACACTCGCAGTTTTGGCCGATTCTGGCCTGTTTCATGGGCTATTAATCACCGTTTTGGGTCCCCGGAGTGATTTCCACCATTGAGGAACCCAGGGTGCATTTACGTGCCGGTCATCAACACTCGCAGTTTTGGCCGATTCTGGCCTGTTTCATGGGCTATTAATCACCGTTTTGGGTCCCCTGAGTGATTTCCACCATTGAGGAACCCAGGGTGCATTTACGTGCCGGTCATCAACACTCGCAGTTTTGGAAGATTTTGGCCTGTTTCATGGGCTATTAATCACCGTTTTGGGTCCCTGGAGTGATTTCCACAATTGACGAACCCAAGGGTGCATTTACGTGCCGGTCATCAACACTCGCAGTTTTGGAAGATTTTGGCCTGTTTCATGGGCTATTAATCACCGTTTTGGGTCCCTGGAGTGATTTCCACAATTGACGAACCCAAGGGTGCATTTACGTTCCGGTCATCCACCCTCGCAGTTTTGGTCGATTCTGGCCTGTTTCATGGGCTATTAATCACCGTTTTGGGTCCCCGGAGTGATTTCCACCATTGAGGAACCCAGGGTGCATTTACGTGTCGGTCATCAACACTCGCAGTTTTGGCCGATTCTAGCCTGTTTCATGGGCTATTAATCACCGTTTTGGATCCTCGGAGTGATTTCCACCATTGACGAACCCAAGGGTGCATTTACGTGCCTGTCATCAACACTCGCAGTTTTGGCCGATTCTGGCCTGTTTCATGGGCTATTAATCACCGTTTTGGGTCCCTGGAGTGATTTCCACCATTGACGAACCCAAGGGTGCATTTACGTGCCTGTCATCAACACTCGCAGTTTTGGCCGATTCTGGCCTGTTTCATGGGCTATTAATCACCGTTTTGGGTCCCCTGAGTGATTTCCACCATTGACGAACCCAGGGTGCATTTACGTGCCGGTCATCAACACTCGCAGTTTTGGAAGATTTTGGCCTGTTTCATGGGCTATTAATCACCGTTTTGGGTCCCTGGAGTGATTTCCACAATTGACGAACCCAAGGGTGCATTTACGTGCCGGTCATCAACACTCGCAGTTTTGGAAGATTTTGGCCTGTTTCATGGGCTATTAATCACCGTTTTGGGTCCCTGGAGTGATTTCCACAATTGACGAACCCAAGGGTGCATTTACGTTCCGGTCATCCACCCTCGCAGTTTTGGTCGATTCTGGCCTGTTTCATGGGCTATTAATCACCGTTTTGGGTCCCCGGAGTGATTTCCACCATTGAGGAACCCAGGGTGCATTTACGTGTCGGTCATCAACACTCGCAGTTTTGGCCGATTCTAGCCTGTTTCATGGGCTATTAATCACCGTTTTGGATCCTCGGAGTGATTTCCACCATTGACGAACCCAAGGGTGCATTTACGTGCCTGTCATCAACACTCGCAGTTTTGGCCGATTCTGGCCTGTTTCATGGGCTATTAATCACCGTTTTGGGTCCCTGGAGTGATTTCCACCATTGACGAACCCAAGGGTGCATTTACGTGCCTGTCATCAACACTCGCAGTTTTGGCCGATTCTGGCCTGTTTCATGGGCTATTAATCACCGTTTTGGGTCCCCGGAGTGATTTCCACCATTGACGAACCCAGGGTGCATTTACGTGCCGGTCATCAACACTCGCAGTTTTGGCCGATTCTGGCCTGTTTCATGGGCTATTAATCACCGTTTTGGGTCCCCGGAGTGATTTCCACCATTGAGGAACCCAGGGTGCATTTACGTGCCGGTCATCAACACTCGCAGTTTTGGCAGATTTTGGCCTGTTTCATGGGCTATTAATCACCGTTTTGGGTCCCTGGAGTGATTTCCACAATTGACGAACCCAAGGGTGCATTTACGTGCCGGTCATCAACACTCGCAGTTTTGGCAGATTTTGGCCTGTTTCATGGGCTATTAATCACCGTTTTGGGTCCCTGGAGTGATTTCCACAATTGACGAACCCAAGGGTGCATTTACGTGCCGGTCATCAACACTCGCAGTTTTGGCAGATTTTGGCCTGTTTCATGGGCTATTAATCACCGTTTTGGGTCCCTGGAGTGATTTCCACAATTGACGAACCCAAGGGTGCATTTACGTGCCGGTCATCAACACTCGCAGTTTTGGCAGATTTTGGCCTGTTTCATGGGCTATTAATCACCGTTTTGGGTCCCTGGAGTGATTTCCACAATTGACGAACCCAAGGGTGCATTTACGTGCCGGTCATCAACACTCGCAGTTTTGGCCGATTCCGGCCTGTATCATTGGCTATTAATCACCGTTTTGGGTCCCTGGAGTGATTTCCACAATTGACGAACCCAAGGGTGCATTTACGTGCCGGTCATCAACACTCGCAGTTTTGGCCGATTCTGGCCTGTTTCATGGGCTATTAATCACCGTTTTGGGTCCCCGGAGTGATTTCCACCATTGAGGAACCCAGGGTGCATTTACGTGCCGGTCATCAACACTCGCAGTTTTGGCAGATTTTGGCCTGTTTCATGGGCTATTAATCACCGTTTTGGGTCCCTGGAGTGATTTCCACAATTGACGAACCCAAGGGTGCATTTACGTGCCGGTCATCAACACTCGCAGTTTTGGCCGATTCCGGCCTGTATCATTGGCTATTAATCACCGTTTTGGGTCCCTGGAGTGATTTCCACAATTGACGAACCCAAGGGTGCATTTACGTGCCGGTCATCAACACTCGCAGTTTTGGAAGATTCTGGCCTGTTTCATGGGCTATTAATCACCGTTTTGGGTCCCTGGAGTGATTTCCACAATTGACGAACCCAAGGGTGCATTTACGTGCCGGTCATCAACACTCGCAGTTTTGGCCGATTCCGGCCTGTATCATTGGCTATTAATCACCGTTTTGGGTCCCTGGAGTGATTTCCACAATTGACGAACCCAAGGGTGCATTTACGTGCCTGTCATCAACACTCGCAGTTTTGGCCGATTCTGGCCTGTTTCATGGGCTATTAATCACCGTTTTGGGTCCCCGGAGTGATTTCCACCATTGAGGAACCCAGGGTGCATTTACGTGCCGGTCATCAACACTCGCAGTTTTGGAAGATTTTGGCCTGTTTCATGGGCTATTAATCACCGTTTTGGGTCCCTGGAGTGATTTCCACAATTGACGAACCCAAGGGTGCATTTACGTGCCGGTCATCAACACTCGCAGTTTTGGAAGATTTTGGCCTGTTTCATGGGCTATTAATCACCGTTTTGGGTCCCCGGAGTGATTTCCACCATTGAGGAACCCAGGGTGCATTTACGTGCCGGTCATCAACACTCGCAGTTTTGGAAGATTTTGGCCTGTTTCATGGGCTATTAATCACCGTTTTGGGTCCCTGGAGTGATTTCCACAATTGACGAACCCCAGGGTGCAATTACGTGTCGGTCATCAACACTCGCAGTTTTGGCCGATTCTAGCCTGTTTCATGGGCTATTAATCACCGTTTTGGATCCTCGGAGTGATTTCCACCATTGACGAACCCAAGGGTGCATTTACGTGCCTGTCATCAACACTCGCAGTTTTGGCCGATTCTGGCCTGTTTCATGGGCTATTAATCACCGTTTTGGGTCCCTGGAGTGATTTCCACCATTGACGAACCCAAGGGTGCATTTACGTGCCTGTCATCAACACTCGCAGTTTTGGCCGATTCTGGCCTGTTTCATGGGCTATTAATCACCGTTTTGGGTCCCCGGAGTGATTTCCACCATTGAGGAACCCAGGGTGCATTTACGTGCCGGTCATCAACACTCGCAGTTTTGGCAGATTTTGGCCTGTTTCATGGGCTATTAATCACCGTTTTGGGTCCCTGGAGTGATTTCCACAATTGACGAACCCAAGGGTGCATTTACGTGCCGGTCATCAACACTCGCAGTTTTGGCAGATTTTGGCCTGTTTCATGGGCTATTAATCACCGTTTTGGGTCCCTGGAGTGATTTCCACAATTGACGAACCCAAGGGTGCATTTACGTGCCGGTCATCAACACTCGCAGTTTTGGCAGATTTTGGCCTGTTTCATGGGCTATTAATCACCGTTTTGGGTCCCTGGAGTGATTTCCACAATTGACGAACCCAAGGGTGCATTTACGTGCCGGTCATCAACACTCGCAGTTTTGGCCGATTCCGGCCTGTATCATTGGCTATTAATCACCGTTTTGGGTCCCTGGAGTGATTTCCACAATTGACGAACCCAAGGGTGCATTTACGTGCCGGTCATCAACACTCGCAGTTTTGGCAGATTTTGGCCTGTTTCATGGGCTATTAATCACCGTTTTGGGTCCCTGGAGTGATTTCCACAATTGACGAACCCAAGGGTGCATTTACGTGCCGGTCATCAACACTCGCAGTTTTGGCCGATTCCGGCCTGTATCATTGGCTATTAATCACCGTTTTGGGTCCCTGGAGTGATTTCCACAATTGACGAACCCAAGGGTGCATTTACGTGCCGGTCATCAACACTCGCAGTTTTGGCCGATTCTGGCCTGTTTCATGGGCTATTAATCACCGTTTTGGGTCCCCGGAGTGATTTCCACCATTGAGGAACCCAGGGTGCATTTACGTGCCGGTCATCAACACTCGCAGTTTTGGCAGATTTTGGCCTGTTTCATGGGCTATTAATCACCGTTTTGGGTCCCTGGAGTGATTTCCACAATTGACGAACCCAAGGGTGCATTTACGTGCCGGTCATCAACACTCGCAGTTTTGGCCGATTCCGGCCTGTATCATTGGCTATTAATCACCGTTTTGGGTCCCTGGAGTGATTTCCACAATTGACGAACCCAAGGGTGCATTTACGTGCCGGTCATCAACACTCGCAGTTTTGGAAGATTCTGGCCTGTTTCATGGGCTATTAATCACCGTTTTGGGTCCCTGGAGTGATTTCCACAATTGACGAACCCAAGGGTGCATTTACGTGCCGGTCATCAACACTCGCAGTTTTGGCCGATTCCGGCCTGTATCATTGGCTATTAATCACCGTTTTGGGTCCCTGGAGTGATTTCCACAATTGACGAACCCAAGGGTGCATTTACGTGCCTGTCATCAACACTCGCAGTTTTGGCCGATTCTGGCCTGTTTCATGGGCTATTAATCACCGTTTTGGGTCCCCGGAGTGATTTCCACCATTGAGGAACCCAGGGTGCATTTACGTGCCGGTCATCAACACTCGCAGTTTTGGAAGATTTTGGCCTGTTTCATGGGCTATTAATCACCGTTTTGGGTCCCTGGAGTGATTTCCACAATTGACGAACCCAAGGGTGCATTTACGTGCCGGTCATCAACACTCGCAGTTTTGGAAGATTTTGGCCTGTTTCATGGGCTATTAATCACCGTTTTGGGTCCCCGGAGTGATTTCCACCATTGAGGAACCCAGGGTGCATTTACGTGCCGGTCATCAACACTCGCAGTTTTGGAAGATTTTGGCCTGTTTCATGGGCTATTAATCACCGTTTTGGGTCCCTGGAGTGATTTCCACAATTGACGAACCCCAGGGTGCAATTACGTGTCGGTCATCAACACTCGCAGTTTTGGCCGATTCTAGCCTGTTTCATGGGCTATTAATCACCGTTTTGGATCCTCGGAGTGATTTCCACCATTGACGAACCCAAGGGTGCATTTACGTGCCTGTCATCAACACTCGCAGTTTTGGCCGATTCTGGCCTGTTTCATGGGCTATTAATCACCGTTTTGGGTCCCTGGAGTGATTTCCACCATTGACGAACCCAAGGGTGCATTTACGTGCCTGTCATCAACACTCGCAGTTTTGGCCGATTCTGGCCTGTTTCATGGGCTATTAATCACCGTTTTGGGTCCCCGGAGTGATTTCCACCATTGAGGAACCCAGGGTGCATTTACGTGCCGGTCATCAACACTCGCAGTTTTGGCAGATTTTGGCCTGTTTCATGGGCTATTAATCACCGTTTTGGGTCCCTGGAGTGATTTCCACAATTGACGAACCCAAGGGTGCATTTACGTGCCGGTCATCAACACTCGCAGTTTTGGCAGATTTTGGCCTGTTTCATGGGCTATTAATCACCGTTTTGGGTCCCTGGAGTGATTTCCACAATTGACGAACCCAAGGGTGCATTTACGTGCCGGTCATCAACACTCGCAGTTTTGGCAGATTTTGGCCTGTTTCATGGGCTATTAATCACCGTTTTGGGTCCCTGGAGTGATTTCCACAATTGACGAACCCAAGGGTGCATTTACGTGCCGGTCATCAACACTCGCAGTTTTGGCCGATTCCGGCCTGTATCATTGGCTATTAATCACCGTTTTGGGTCCCTGGAGTGATTTCCACAATTGACGAACCCAAGGGTGCATTTACGTGCCGGTCATCAACACTCGCAGTTTTGGCCGATTCTGGCCTGTTTCATGGGCTATTAATCACCGTTTTGGGTCCCCGGAGTGATTTCCACCATTGAGGAACCCAGGGTGCATTTACGTGCCGGTCATCAACACTCGCAGTTTTGGCAGATTTTGGCCTGTTTCATGGGCTATTAATCACCGTTTTGGGTCCCTGGAGTGATTTCCACAATTGACGAACCCAAGGGTGCATTTACGTGCCGGTCATCAACACTCGCAGTTTTGGCCGATTCCGGCCTGTATCATTGGCTATTAATCACCGTTTTGGGTCCCTGGAGTGATTTCCACAATTGACGAACCCAAGGGTGCATTTACGTGCCGGTCATCAACACTCGCAGTTTTGGAAGATTCTGGCCTGTTTCATGGGCTATTAATCACCGTTTTGGGTCCCTGGAGTGATTTCCACAATTGACGAACCCAAGGGTGCATTTACGTGCCGGTCATCAACACTCGCAGTTTTGGCCGATTCCGGCCTGTATCATTGGCTATTAATCACCGTTTTGGGTCCCTGGAGTGATTTCCACAATTGACGAACCCAAGGGTGCATTTACGTGCCTGTCATCAACACTCGCAGTTTTGGCCGATTCTGGCCTGTTTCATGGGCTATTAATCACCGTTTTGGGTCCCCGGAGTGATTTCCACCATTGAGGAACCCAGGGTGCATTTACGTGCCGGTCATCAACACTCGCAGTTTTGGAAGATTTTGGCCTGTTTCATGGGCTATTAATCACCGTTTTGGGTCCCTGGAGTGATTTCCACAATTGACGAACCCAAGGGTGCATTTACGTGCCGGTCATCAACACTCGCAGTTTTGGAAGATTTTGGCCTGTTTCATGGGCTATTAATCACCGTTTTGGGTCCCCGGAGTGATTTCCACCATTGAGGAACCCAGGGTGCATTTACGTGCCGGTCATCAACACTCGCAGTTTTGGAAGATTTTGGCCTGTTTCATGGGCTATTAATCACCGTTTTGGGTCCCTGGAGTGATTTCCACAATTGACGAACCCCAGGGTGCAATTACGTGTCGGTCATCAACACTCGCAGTTTTGGCCGATTCTAGCCTGTTTCATGGGCTATTAATCACCGTTTTGGATCCTCGGAGTGATTTCCACCATTGACGAACCCAAGGGTGCATTTACGTGCCTGTCATCAACACTCGCAGTTTTGGCCGATTCTGGCCTGTTTCATGGGCTATTAATCACCGTTTTGGGTCCCTGGAGTGATTTCCACCATTGACGAACCCAAGGGTGCATTTACGTGCCTGTCATCAACACTCGCAGTTTTGGCCGATTCTGGCCTGTTTCATGGGCTATTAATCACCGTTTTGGGTCCCCGGAGTGATTTCCACCATTGAGGAACCCAGGGTGCATTTACGTGCCGGTCATCAACACTCGCAGTTTTGGCCGATTCTGGCCTGTTTCATGGGCTATTAATCACCGTTTTGGGTCCCCGGAGTGATTTCCACAATTGACGAACCCAAGGGTGCATTTACGTGCCGGTCATCAACACTCGCAGTTTTGGCCGATTCTGGCCTGTTTCATGGGCTCTTAATCACCGTTTTGGGTCCCTGGAGTGATTTCCACAATTGACGAACCCAAGGGTGCATTTACGTGCCGGTCATCAACACTCGCAGTTTTGGCCGATTCTGGCCTGTTTCATGGGCTATTAATCACCGTTTTGGGTCCCCGGAGTGATTTCCACCATTGAGGAACCCAGGGTGCATTTACGTGCCGGTCATCAACACTCGCAGTTTTGGCAGATTTTGGCCTGTTTCATGGGCTATTAATCACCGTTTTGGGTCCCTGGAGTGATTTCCACAATTGACGAACCCAAGGGTGCATTTACGTGCCGGTCTTCAACACTCGCAGTTTTGGCCGATTCCGGCCTGTATCATTGGCTATTAATCACCGTTTTGGGTCCCTGGAGTGATTTCCACAATTGACGAACCCAAGGGTGCATTTACGTGCCGGTCATCAACACTCGCAGTTTTGGCCGATTCTGGCCTGTTTCATTGGCTATTAATCACCGTTTTGGGTCCCTGGAGTGATTTCCACAATTGACGAACCCAAGGGTGCATTTACGTGCCGGTCATCAACACTCGCAGTTTTGGAAGATTTTGGCCTGTTTCATGGGCTATTAATCACCGTTTTGGGTCCCTGGAGTGATTTCCACAATTGACGAACCCAAGGGTGCATTTACGTGCCGGTCATCAACACTCGCAGTTTTGGCAGATTTTGGCCTGTTTCATGGGCTATTAATCACCGTTTTGGGTCCCTGGAGTGATTTCCACAATTGACGAACCCAAGGGTGCATTTACGTGCCGGTCATCAACACTCGCAGTTTTGGCAGATTTTGGCCTGTTTCATGGGCTATTAATCACCGTTTTGGGTCCCTGGAGTGATTTCCACAATTGACGAACCCAAGGGTGCATTTACGTGCCGGTCATCAACACTCGCAGTTTTGGCCGATTCCGGCCTGTATCATTGGCTATTAATCACCGTTTTGGGTCCCTGGAGTGATTTCCACAATTGACGAACCCAAGGGTGCATTTACGTGCCGGTCATCAACACTCGCAGTTTTGGCCGATTCTGGCCTGTTTCATGGGCTATTAATCACCGTTTTGGGTCCCCGGAGTGATTTCCACCATTGAGGAACCCAGGGTGCATTTACGTGCCGGTCATCAACACTCGCAGTTTTGGCAGATTTTGGCCTGTTTCATGGGCTATTAATCACCGTTTTGGGTCCCTGGAGTGATTTCCACAATTGACGAACCCAAGGGTGCATTTACGTGCCGGTCATCAACACTCGCAGTTTTGGCCGATTCCGGCCTGTATCATTGGCTATTAATCACCGTTTTGGGTCCCTGGAGTGATTTCCACAATTGACGAACCCAAGGGTGCATTTACGTGCCGGTCATCAACACTCGCAGTTTTGGAAGATTCTGGCCTGTTTCATGGGCTATTAATCACCGTTTTGGGTCCCTGGAGTGATTTCCACAATTGACGAACCCAAGGGTGCATTTACGTGCCGGTCATCAACACTCGCAGTTTTGGCCGATTCCGGCCTGTATCATTGGCTATTAATCACCGTTTTGGGTCCCTGGAGTGATTTCCACAATTGACGAACCCAAGGGTGCATTTACGTGCCTGTCATCAACACTCGCAGTTTTGGCCGATTCTGGCCTGTTTCATGGGCTATTAATCACCGTTTTGGGTCCCCGGAGTGATTTCCACCATTGAGGAACCCAAGGGTGCATTTACGTGCCTGTCATCAACACTCGCAGTTTTGGCCGATTCTGGCCTGTTTCATGGGCTATTAATCACCGTTTTGGGTCCCTGGAGTGATTTCCACCATTGAGGAACCCAAGGGTGCATTTACGTGCCGGTCATCAACACTCGCAGTTTTGGCCGATTCCGGCCTGTATCATTGGCTATTAATCACCGTTTTGGGTCCCTGGAGTGATTTCCACAATTGACGAACCCAAGGGTGCATTTACGTGCCGGTCATCAACACTCGCAGTTTTGGCCGATTCTGGCCTGTTTCATGGGCTATTAATCACCGTTTTGGGTCCCTGGAGTGATTTCCACAATTGACGAACCCAAGGGTGCATTTACGTTCCGGTCATCCACCCTCGCAGTTTTGGTCGATTCTGGCCTGTTTCATGGGCTATTAATCACCGTTTTGGGTCCCCGGAGTGATTTCCACCATTGAGGAACCCAGGGTGCATTTACGTGCCGGTCATCAACACTCGCAGTTTTGGAAGATTTTGGCCTGTTTCATGGGCTATTAATCACCGTTTTGGGTCCCTGGAGTGATTTCCACAATTGACGAACCCCAGGGTGCAATTACGTGTCGGTCATCAACACTCGCAGTTTTGGCCGATTCTAGCCTGTTTCATGGGCTATTAATCACCGTTTTGGATCCTCGGAGTGATTTCCACCATTGACGAACCCAAGGGTGCATTTACGTGCCTGTCATCAACACTCGCAGTTTTGGCCGATTTTGGCCTGTTTCATGGGCTATTAATCACCGTTTTGGGTCCCCGGAGTGATTTCCACAATTGACGAACCCAAGGGTGCATTTACGTGCCGGTCATCAACACTCGCAGTTTTGGCCGATTCTGGCCTGTTTCATGGGCTCTTAATCACCGTTTTGGGTCCCTGGAGTGATTTCCACAATTGACGAACCCAAGGGTGCATTTACGTGCCGGTCATCAACACTCGCAGTTTTGGCCGATTCTGGCCTGTTTCATGGGCTATTAATCACCGTTTTGGGTCCCCGGAGTGATTTCCACCATTGAGGAACCCAGGGTGCATTTACGTGCCGGTCATCAACACTCGCAGTTTTGGCAGATTTTGGCCTGTTTCATGGGCTATTAATCACCGTTTTGGGTCCCTGGAGTGATTTCCACAATTGACGAACCCAAGGGTGCATTTACGTGCCGGTCTTCAACACTCGCAGTTTTGGCCGATTCCGGCCTGTATCATTGGCTATTAATCACCGTTTTGGGTCCCTGGAGTGATTTCCACAATTGACGAACCCAAGGGTGCATTTACGTGCCGGTCATCAACACTCGCAGTTTTGGCCGATTCTGGCCTGTTTCATTGGCTATTAATCACCGTTTTGGGTCCCTGGAGTGATTTCCACAATTGACGAACCCAAGGGTGCATTTACGTGCCGGTCATCAACACTCGCAGTTTTGGAAGATTTTGGCCTGTTTCATGGGCTATTAATCACCGTTTTGGGTCCCTGGAGTGATTTCCACAATTGACGAACCCAAGGGTGCATTTACGTGCCGGTCATCAACACTCGCAGTTTTGGCAGATTTTGGCCTGTTTCATGGGCTATTAATCACCGTTTTGGGTCCCTGGAGTGATTTCCACAATTGACGAACCCAAGGGTGCATTTACGTGCCGGTCATCAACACTCGCAGTTTTGGCAGATTTTGGCCTGTTTCATGGGCTATTAATCACCGTTTTGGGTCCCTGGAGTGATTTCCACAATTGACGAACCCAAGGGTGCATTTACGTGCCGGTCATCAACACTCGCAGTTTTGGCCGATTCCGGCCTGTATCATTGGCTATTAATCACCGTTTTGGGTCCCTGGAGTGATTTCCACAATTGACGAACCCAAGGGTGCATTTACGTGCCGGTCATCAACACTCGCAGTTTTGGCCGATTCTGGCCTGTTTCATGGGCTATTAATCACCGTTTTGGGTCCCCGGAGTGATTTCCACCATTGAGGAACCCAGGGTGCATTTACGTGCCGGTCATCAACACTCGCAGTTTTGGCAGATTTTGGCCTGTTTCATGGGCTATTAATCACCGTTTTGGGTCCCTGGAGTGATTTCCACAATTGACGAACCCAAGGGTGCATTTACGTGCCGGTCATCAACACTCGCAGTTTTGGCCGATTCCGGCCTGTATCATTGGCTATTAATCACCGTTTTGGGTCCCTGGAGTGATTTCCACAATTGACGAACCCAAGGGTGCATTTACGTGCCGGTCATCAACACTCGCAGTTTTGGAAGATTCTGGCCTGTTTCATGGGCTATTAATCACCGTTTTGGGTCCCTGGAGTGATTTCCACAATTGACGAACCCAAGGGTGCATTTACGTGCCGGTCATCAACACTCGCAGTTTTGGCCGATTCCGGCCTGTATCATTGGCTATTAATCACCGTTTTGGGTCCCTGGAGTGATTTCCACAATTGACGAACCCAAGGGTGCATTTACGTGCCTGTCATCAACACTCGCAGTTTTGGCCGATTCTGGCCTGTTTCATGGGCTATTAATCACCGTTTTGGGTCCCCGGAGTGATTTCCACCATTGAGGAACCCAAGGGTGCATTTACGTGCCTGTCATCAACACTCGCAGTTTTGGCCGATTCTGGCCTGTTTCATGGGCTATTAATCACCGTTTTGGGTCCCTGGAGTGATTTCCACCATTGAGGAACCCAAGGGTGCATTTACGTGCCGGTCATCAACACTCGCAGTTTTGGCCGATTCCGGCCTGTATCATTGGCTATTAATCACCGTTTTGGGTCCCTGGAGTGATTTCCACAATTGACGAACCCAAGGGTGCATTTACGTGCCGGTCATCAACACTCGCAGTTTTGGCCGATTCTGGCCTGTTTCATGGGCTATTAATCACCGTTTTGGGTCCCTGGAGTGATTTCCACAATTGACGAACCCAAGGGTGCATTTACGTTCCGGTCATCCACCCTCGCAGTTTTGGTCGATTCTGGCCTGTTTCATGGGCTATTAATCACCGTTTTGGGTCCCCGGAGTGATTTCCACCATTGAGGAACCCAGGGTGCATTTACGTGCCGGTCATCAACACTCGCAGTTTTGGAAGATTTTGGCCTGTTTCATGGGCTATTAATCACCGTTTTGGGTCCCTGGAGTGATTTCCACAATTGACGAACCCCAGGGTGCAATTACGTGTCGGTCATCAACACTCGCAGTTTTGGCCGATTCTAGCCTGTTTCATGGGCTATTAATCACCGTTTTGGATCCTCGGAGTGATTTCCACCATTGACGAACCCAAGGGTGCATTTACGTGCCTGTCATCAACACTCGCAGTTTTGGCCGATTCTGGCCTGTTTCATGGGCTATTAATCACCGTTTTGGGTCCCTGGAGTGATTTCCACCATTGACGAACCCAAGGGTGCATTTACGTGCCTGTCATCAACACTCGCAGTTTTGGCCGATTCTGGCCTGTTTCATGGGCTATTAATCACCGTTTTGGGTCCCCGGAGTGATTTCCACCATTGAGGAACCCAGGGTGCATTTACGTGCCGGTCATCAACACTCGCAGTTTTGGCCGATTCTGGCCTGTTTCATGGGCTATTAATCACCGTTTTGGGTCCCCGGAGTGATTTCCACCATTGAGGAACCCAGGGTGCATTTACGTGCCGGTCATCAACACTCGCAGTTTTGGCAGATTTTGGCCTGTTTCATGGGCTATTAATCACCGTTTTGGGTCCCTGGAGTGATTTCCACAATTGACGAACCCAAGGGTGCATTTACGTGCCGGTCATCAACACTCGCAGTTTTGGCCGATTCCGGCCTGTATCATTGGCTATTAATCACCGTTTTGGGTCCCTGGAGTGATTTCCACAATTGACGAACCCAAGGGTGCATTTACGTGCCGGTCATCAACACTCGCAGTTTTGGCCGATTCTGGCCTGTTTCATGGGCTATTAATCACCGTTTTGGGTCCCCGGAGTGATTTCCACCATTGAGGAACCCAGGGTGCATTTACGTGCCGGTCATCAACACTCGCAGTTTTGGCAGATTTTGGCCTGTTTCATGGGCTATTAATTACCGTTTTGGGTCCCTGGAGTGATTTCCACAATTGACGAACCCAAGGGTGCATTTACGTGCCGGTCATCAACACTCGCAGTTTTGGCCGATTCCGGCCTGTATCATTGGCTATTAATCACCGTTTTGGGTCCCTGGAGTGATTTCCACAATTGACGAACCCAAGGGTGCATTTACGTGCCGGTCATCAACACTCGCAGTTTTGGCCGATTCTGGCCTGTTTCATGGGCTATTAATCACCGTTTTGGGTCCCCGGAGTGATTTCCACCATTGAGGAACCCAGGGTGCATTTACGTGCCGGTCATCAACACTCGCAGTTTTGGCAGATTTTGGCCTGTTTCATGGGCTATTAATCACCGTTTTGGGTCCCTGGAGTGATTTCCACAATTGACGAACCCAAGGGTGCATTTACGTGCTGGTCTTCAACACTCGCAGTTTTGGCCGATTCCGGCCTGTATCATTGGCTATTAATCACCGTTTTGGGTCCCTGGAGTGATTTCCACAATTGACGAACCCAAGGGTGCATTTACGTGCCGGTCATCAACACTCGCAGTTTTGGCCGATTCTGGCCTGTTTCATTGGCTATTAATCACCGTTTTGGGTCCCTGGAGTGATTTCCACAATTGACGAACCCAAGGGTGCATTTACGTGCCGGTCATCAACACTCGCAGTTTTGGAAGATTTTGGCCTGTTTCATGGGCTATTAATCACCGTTTTGGGTCCCTGGAGTGATTTCCACAATTGACGAACCCAAGGGTGCATTTACGTGCCGGTCATCAACACTCGCAGTTTTGGCAGATTTTGGCCTGTTTCATGGGCTATTAATCACCGTTTTGGGTCCCTGGAGTGATTTCCACAATTGACGAACCCAAGGGTGCATTTACGTGCCGGTCATCAACACTCGCAGTTTTGGCAGATTTTGGCCTGTTTCATGGGCTATTAATCACCGTTTTGGGTCCCTGGAGTGATTTCCACAATTGACGAACCCAAGGGTGCATTTACGTGCCGGTCATCAACACTCGCAGTTTTGGCCGATTCCGGCCTGTATCATTGGCTATTAATCACCGTTTTGGGTCCCTGGAGTGATTTCCACAATTGACGAACCCAAGGGTGCATTTACGTGCCGGTCATCAACACTCGCAGTTTTGGCCGATTCTGGCCTGTTTCATGGGCTATTAATCACCGTTTTGGGTCCCCGGAGTGATTTCCACCATTGAGGAACCCAGGGTGCATTTACGTGCCGGTCATCAACACTCGCAGTTTTGGCAGATTTTGGCCTGTTTCATGGGCTATTAATCACCGTTTTGGGTCCCTGGAGTGATTTCCACAATTGACGAACCCAAGGGTGCATTTACGTGCCGGTCATCAACACTCGCAGTTTTGGCCGATTCCGGCCTGTATCATTGGCTATTAATCACCGTTTTGGGTCCCTGGAGTGATTTCCACAATTGACGAACCCAAGGGTGCATTTACGTGCCGGTCATCAACACTCGCAGTTTTGGAAGATTCTGGCCTGTTTCATGGGCTATTAATCACCGTTTTGGGTCCCTGGAGTGATTTCCACAATTGACGAACCCAAGGGTGCATTTACGTGCCGGTCATCAACACTCGCAGTTTTGGCCGATTCCGGCCTGTATCATTGGCTATTAATCACCGTTTTGGGTCCCTGGAGTGATTTCCACAATTGACGAACCCAAGGGTGCATTTACGTGCCTGTCATCAACACTCGCAGTTTTGGCCGATTCTGGCCTGTTTCATGGGCTATTAATCACCGTTTTGGGTCCCCGGAGTGATTTCCACCATTGAGGAACCCAAGGGTGCATTTACGTGCCTGTCATCAACACTCGCAGTTTTGGCCGATTCTGGCCTGTTTCATGGGCTATTAATCACCGTTTTGGGTCCCTGGAGTGATTTCCACCATTGAGGAACCCAAGGGTGCATTTACGTGCCGGTCATCAACACTCGCAGTTTTGGCCGATTCCGGCCTGTATCATTGGCTATTAATCACCGTTTTGGGTCCCTGGAGTGATTTCCACAATTGACGAACCCAAGGGTGCATTTACGTGCCGGTCATCAACACTCGCAGTTTTGGCCGATTCTGGCCTGTTTCATGGGCTATTAATCACCGTTTTGGGTCCCTGGAGTGATTTCCACAATTGACGAACCCAAGGGTGCATTTACGTTCCGGTCATCCACCCTCGCAGTTTTGGTCGATTCTGGCCTGTTTCATGGGCTATTAATCACCGTTTTGGGTCCCCGGAGTGATTTCCACCATTGAGGAACCCAGGGTGCATTTACGTGCCGGTCATCAACACTCGCAGTTTTGGAAGATTTTGGCCTGTTTCATGGGCTATTAATCACCGTTTTGGGTCCCTGGAGTGATTTCCACAATTGACGAACCCCAGGGTGCAATTACGTGTCGGTCATCAACACTCGCAGTTTTGGCCGATTCTAGCCTGTTTCATGGGCTATTAATCACCGTTTTGGATCCTCGGAGTGATTTCCACCATTGACGAACCCAAGGGTGCATTTACGTGCCTGTCATCAACACTCGCAGTTTTGGCCGATTCTGGCCTGTTTCATGGGCTATTAATCACCGTTTTGGGTCCCTGGAGTGATTTCCACCATTGACGAACCCAAGGGTGCATTTACGTGCCTGTCATCAACACTCGCAGTTTTGGCCGATTCTGGCCTGTTTCATGGGCTATTAATCACCGTTTTGGGTCCCCGGAGTGATTTCCACCATTGAGGAACCCAGGGTGCATTTACGTGCCGGTCATCAACACTCGCAGTTTTGGCCGATTCTGGCCTGTTTCATGGGCTATTAATCACCGTTTTGGGTCCCCGGAGTGATTTCCACCATTGAGGAACCCAGGGTGCATTTACGTGCCGGTCATCAACACTCGCAGTTTTGGCAGATTTTGGCCTGTTTCATGGGCTATTAATCACCGTTTTGGGTCCCTGGAGTGATTTCCACAATTGACGAACCCAAGGGTGCATTTACGTGCCGGTCATCAACACTCGCAGTTTTGGCCGATTCCGGCCTGTATCATTGGCTATTAATCACCGTTTTGGGTCCCTGGAGTGATTTCCACAATTGACGAACCCAAGGGTGCATTTACGTGCCGGTCATCAACACTCGCAGTTTTGGCCGATTCTGGCCTGTTTCATGGGCTATTAATCACCGTTTTGGGTCCCCGGAGTGATTTCCACCATTGAGGAACCCAGGGTGCATTTACGTGCCGGTCATCAACACTCGCAGTTTTGGCAGATTTTGGCCTGTTTCATGGGCTATTAATTACCGTTTTGGGTCCCTGGAGTGATTTCCACAATTGACGAACCCAAGGGTGCATTTACGTGCCGGTCATCAACACTCGCAGTTTTGGCCGATTCCGGCCTGTATCATTGGCTATTAATCACCGTTTTGGGTCCCTGGAGTGATTTCCACAATTGACGAACCCAAGGGTGCATTTACGTGCCGGTCATCAACACTCGCAGTTTTGGCCGATTCTGGCCTGTTTCATGGGCTATTAATCACCGTTTTGGGTCCCCGGAGTGATTTCCACCATTGAGGAACCCAGGGTGCATTTACGTGCCGGTCATCAACACTCGCAGTTTTGGCAGATTTTGGCCTGTTTCATGGGCTATTAATCACCGTTTTGGGTCCCTGGAGTGATTTCCACAATTGACGAACCCAAGGGTGCATTTACGTGCCGGTCTTCAACACTCGCAGTTTTGGCCGATTCCGGCCTGTATCATTGGCTATTAATCACCGTTTTGGGTCCCTGGAGTGATTTCCACAATTGACGAACCCAAGGGTGCATTTACGTGCCGGTCATCAACACTCGCAGTTTTGGCCGATTCTGGCCTGTTTCATTGGCTATTAATCACCGTTTTGGGTCCCTGGAGTGATTTCCACAATTGACGAACCCAAGGGTGCATTTACGTGCCGGTCATCAACACTCGCAGTTTTGGAAGATTTTGGCCTGTTTCATGGGCTATTAATCACCGTTTTGGGTCCCTGGAGTGATTTCCACAATTGACGAACCCAAGGGTGCATTTACGTGCCGGTCATCAACACTCGCAGTTTTGGCAGATTTTGGCCTGTTTCATGGGCTATTAATCACCGTTTTGGGTCCCTGGAGTGATTTCCACAATTGACGAACCCAAGGGTGCATTTACGTGCCGGTCATCAACACTCGCAGTTTTGGCAGATTTTGGCCTGTTTCATGGGCTATTAATCACCGTTTTGGGTCCCTGGAGTGATTTCCACAATTGACGAACCCAAGGGTGCATTTACGTGCCGGTCATCAACACTCGCAGTTTTGGCCGATTCCGGCCTGTATCATTGGCTATTAATCACCGTTTTGGGTCCCTGGAGTGATTTCCACAATTGACGAACCCAAGGGTGCATTTACGTGCCGGTCATCAACACTCGCAGTTTTGGCCGATTCTGGCCTGTTTCATGGGCTATTAATCACCGTTTTGGGTCCCCGGAGTGATTTCCACCATTGAGGAACCCAGGGTGCATTTACGTGCCGGTCATCAACACTCGCAGTTTTGGCAGATTTTGGCCTGTTTCATGGGCTATTAATCACCGTTTTGGGTCCCTGGAGTGATTTCCACAATTGACGAACCCAAGGGTGCATTTACGTGCCGGTCATCAACACTCGCAGTTTTGGCCGATTCCGGCCTGTATCATTGGCTATTAATCACCGTTTTGGGTCCCTGGAGTGATTTCCACAATTGACGAACCCAAGGGTGCATTTACGTGCCGGTCATCAACACTCGCAGTTTTGGAAGATTCTGGCCTGTTTCATGGGCTATTAATCACCGTTTTGGGTCCCTGGAGTGATTTCCACAATTGACGAACCCAAGGGTGCATTTACGTGCCGGTCATCAACACTCGCAGTTTTGGCCGATTCCGGCCTGTATCATTGGCTATTAATCACCGTTTTGGGTCCCTGGAGTGATTTCCACAATTGACGAACCCAAGGGTGCATTTACGTGCCTGTCATCAACACTCGCAGTTTTGGCCGATTCTGGCCTGTTTCATGGGCTATTAATCACCGTTTTGGGTCCCCGGAGTGATTTCCACCATTGAGGAACCCAAGGGTGCATTTACGTGCCTGTCATCAACACTCGCAGTTTTGGCCGATTCTGGCCTGTTTCATGGGCTATTAATCACCGTTTTGGGTCCCTGGAGTGATTTCCACCATTGAGGAACCCAAGGGTGCATTTACGTGCCGGTCATCAACACTCGCAGTTTTGGCCGATTCCGGCCTGTATCATTGGCTATTAATCACCGTTTTGGGTCCCTGGAGTGATTTCCACAATTGACGAACCCAAGGGTGCATTTACGTGCCGGTCATCAACACTCGCAGTTTTGGCCGATTCTGGCCTGTTTCATGGGCTATTAATCACCGTTTTGGGTCCCTGGAGTGATTTCCACAATTGACGAACCCAAGGGTGCATTTACGTTCCGGTCATCCACCCTCGCAGTTTTGGTCGATTCTGGCCTGTTTCATGGGCTATTAATCACCGTTTTGGGTCCCCGGAGTGATTTCCACCATTGAGGAACCCAGGGTGCATTTACGTGCCGGTCATCAACACTCGCAGTTTTGGAAGATTTTGGCCTGTTTCATGGGCTATTAATCACCGTTTTGGGTCCCTGGAGTGATTTCCACAATTGACGAACCCCAGGGTGCAATTACGTGTCGGTCATCAACACTCGCAGTTTTGGCCGATTCTAGCCTGTTTCATGGGCTATTAATCACCGTTTTGGATCCTCGGAGTGATTTCCACCATTGACGAACCCAAGGGTGCATTTACGTGCCTGTCATCAACACTCGCAGTTTTGGCCGATTCTGGCCTGTTTCATGGGCTATTAATCACCGTTTTGGGTCCCTGGAGTGATTTCCACCATTGACGAACCCAAGGGTGCATTTACGTGCCTGTCATCAACACTCGCAGTTTTGGCCGATTCTGGCCTGTTTCATGGGCTATTAATCACCGTTTTGGGTCCCCGGAGTGATTTCCACCATTGAGGAACCCAGGGTGCATTTACGTACCGGTCATCAACACTCGCAGTTTTGGCCGATTCTGGCCTGTTTCATGGGCTATTAATCACCGTTTTGGGTCCCCGGAGTGATTTCCACCATTGAGGAACCCAGGGTGCATTTACGTGCCGGTCATCAACACTCGCAGTTTTGGCAGATTTTGGCCTGTTTCATGGGCTATTAATCACCGTTTTGGGTCCCTGGAGTGATTTCCACAATTGACGAACCCAAGGGTGCATTTACGTGCCGGTCATCAACACTCGCAGTTTTGGCCGATTCCGGCCTGTATCATTGGCTATTAATCACCGTTTTGGGTCCCTGGAGTGATTTCCACAATTGACGAACCCAAGGGTGCATTTACGTGCCGGTCATCAACACTCGCAGTTTTGGCCGATTCTGGCCTGTTTCATGGGCTATTAATCACCGTTTTGGGTCCCCGGAGTGATTTCCACCATTGAGGAACCCAGGGTGCATTTACGTGCCGGTCATCAACACTCGCAGTTTTGGCAGATTTTGGCCTGTTTCATGGGCTATTAATTACCGTTTTGGGTCCCTGGAGTGATTTCCACAATTGACGAACCCAAGGGTGCATTTACGTGCCGGTCATCAACACTCGCAGTTTTGGCCGATTCCGGCCTGTATCATTGGCTATTAATCACCGTTTTGGGTCCCTGGAGTGATTTCCACAATTGACGAACCCAAGGGTGCATTTACGTGCCGGTCATCAACACTCGCAGTTTTGGCCGATTCTGGCCTGTTTCATGGGCTATTAATCACCGTTTTGGGTCCCCGGAGTGATTTCCACCATTGAGGAACCCAGGGTGCATTTACGTGCCGGTCATCAACACTCGCAGTTTTGGCAGATTTTGGCCTGTTTCATGGGCTATTAATCACCGTTTTGGGTCCCTGGAGTGATTTCCACAATTGACGAACCCAAGGGTGCATTTACGTGCCGGTCATCAACACTCGCAGTTTTGGCCGATTCCGGCCTGTATCATTGGCTATTAATCACCGTTTTGGGTCCCTGGAGTGATTTCCACAATTGACGAACCCAAGGGTGCATTTACGTGCCGGTCATCAACACTCGCAGTTTTGGCCGATTCTGGCCTGTTTCATGGGCTATTAATCACCGTTTTGGGTCCCTGGAGTGATTTCCACAATTGACGAACCCAAGGGTGCATTTACGTGCCGGTCATCAACACTCGCAGTTTTGGCCGATTCTGGCCTGTTTCATGGGCTATTAATCACCGTTTTGGGTCCCCGGAGTGATTTCCACCATTGAGGAACCCAGGGTGCATTTACGTGCCGGTCATCAACACTCGCAGTTTTGGAAGATTTTGGCCTGTTTCATGGGCTATTAATCACCGTTTTGGGTCCATGGAGTGATTTCCACAATTGACGAACCCAAGGGTGCATTTACGTGCCGGTCATCAACACTCGCAGTTTTGGAAGATTTTGGCCTGTTTCATGGGCTATTAATCACCGTTTTGGGTCCCTGGAGTGATTTCCACAATTGACGAACCCAAGGGTGCATTTACGTGCCGGTCATCAACACTCGCAGTTTTGGAAGATTTTGGCCTGTTTCATGGGCTATTAATCACCGTTTTGGGTCCCTGGAGTGATTTCCACAATTGACGAACCCAAGGGTGCATTTACGTTCCGGTCATCAACACTCGCAGTTTTGGCCGATTCTGGCCTGTTTCATGGGCTATTAATCACCGTTTTGGGTCCCCGGAGTGATTTCCACCATTGAGGAACCCAGGGTGCATTTACGTGCCGGTCATCAACACTCGCAGTTTTGGAAGATTTTGGCCTGTTTCATGGGCTATTAATCACCGTTTTGGGTCCCTGGAGTGATTTCCACAATTGACGAACCCCAGGGTGCAATTACGTGTCGGTCATCAACACTCGCAGTTTTGGCCGATTCTAGCCTGTTTCATGGGCTATTAATCACCGTTTTGGATCCTCGGAGTGATTTCCACCATTGACGAACCCAAGGGTGCATTTACGTGCCTGTCATCAACACTCGCAGTTTTGGCCGATTTTGGCCTGTTTCATGGGCTATTAATCACCGTTTTGGGTCCCTGGAGTGATTTCCACAATTGACGAACCCAAGGGTGCATTTACGTGCCGGTCATCAACACTCGCAGTTTTGGCCGATTCCGGCCTGTATCATTGGCTATTAATCACCGTTTTGGGTCCCTGGAGTGATTTCCACAATTGACGAACCCAAGGGTGCATTTACGTGCCGGTCATCAACACTCGCAGTTTTGGCAGATTTTGGCCTGTTTCATGGGCTATTAATCACCGTTTTGGGTCCCTGGAGTGATTTCCACAATTGACGAACCCAAGGGTGCATTTACATGCCGGTCATCAACACTCGCAGTTTTGGCCGATTCCGGCCTGTATCATTGGCTATTAATCACCGTTTTGGGTCCCTGGAGTGATTTCCACAATTGACGAACCCAAGGGTGCATTTACGTGCCGGTCATCAACACTCGCAGTTTTGGCAGATTTTGGCCTGTTTCATGGGCTATTAATCACCGTTTTGGGTCCCTGGAGTGATTTCCACAATTGACGAACCCAAGGGTGCATTTACGTGCCGGTCATCAACACTCGCAGTTTTGGCCGATTCCGGCCTGTATCATTGGCTATTAATCACCGTTTTGGGTCCCTGGAGTGATTTCCACAATTGACGAACCCAAGGGTGCATTTACGTGCCGGTCATCAACACTCGCAGTTTTGGCCGATTCTGGCCTGTTTCATGGGCTATTAATCACCGTTTTGGGTCCCCGGAGTGATTTCCACCATTGAGGAACCCAGGGTGCATTTACGTGCCGGTCATCAACACTCGCAGTTTTGGCAGATTTTGGCCTGTTTCATGGGCTATTAATCACCGTTTTGGGTCCCTGGAGTGATTTCCACAATTGACGAACCCAAGGGTGCATTTACGTGCCGGTCATCAACACTCGCAGTTTTGGCCGATTCCGGCCTGTATCATTGGCTATTAATCACCGTTTTGGGTCCCTGGAGTGATTTCCACAATTGACGAACCCAAGGGTGCATTTACGTGCCGGTCATCAACACTCGCAGTTTTGGCCGATTCTGGCCTGTTTCATGGGCTATTAATCACCGTTTTGGGTCCCTGGAGTGATTTCCACAATTGACGAACCCAAGGGTGCATTTACGTGCCGGTCATCAACACTCGCAGTTTTGGCCGATTCTGGCCTGTTTCATGGGCTATTAATCACCGTTTTGGGTCCCCGGAGTGATTTCCACCATTGAGGAACCCAGGGTGCATTTACGTGCCGGTCATCAACACTCGCAGTTTTGGAAGATTTTGGCCTGTTTCATGGGCTATTAATCACCGTTTTGGGTCCATGGAGTGATTTCCACAATTGACGAACCCAAGGGTGCATTTACGTGCCGGTCATCAACACTCGCAGTTTTGGAAGATTTTGGCCTGTTTCATGGGCTATTAATCACCGTTTTGGGTCCCTGGAGTGATTTCCACAATTGACGAACCCAAGGGTGCATTTACGTTCCGGTCATCCACACTCGCAGTTTTGGCCGATTCTGGCCTGTTTCATTGGCTATTAATCACCGTTTTGGGTCCCTGGAGTGATTTCCACAATTGACGAACCCAAGGGTGCATTTACGTGCCGGTCATCAACACTCGCAGTTTTGGAAGATTTTGGCCTGTTTCATGGGCTATTAATCACCGTTTTGGGTCCCTGGAGTGATTTCCACAATTGACGAACCCAAGGGTGCATTTACGTTCCGGTCATCCACACTCGCAGTTTTGGCCGATTCTGGCCTGTTTCATGGGCTATTAATCACCGTTTTGGGTCCCCGGAGTGATTTCCACCATTGAGGAACCCAGGGTGCATTTACGTGCCGGTCATCAACACTCGCAGTTTTGGAAGATTTTGGCCTGTTTCATGGGCTATTAATCACCGTTTTGGGTCCCTGGAGTGATTTCCACAATTGACGAACCCCAGGGTGCAATTACGTGTCGGTCATCAACACTCGCAGTTTTGGCCGATTCTAGCCTGTTTCATGGGCTATTAATCACCGTTTTGGATCCTCGGAGTGATTTCCACCATTGACGAACCCAAGGGTGCATTTACGTGCCTGTCATCAACACTCGCAGTTTTGGCCGATTTTGGCCTGTTTCATGGGCTATTAATCACCGTTTTGGGTCCCTGGAGTGATTTCCACAATTGACGAACCCAAGGGTGCATTTACGTGCCGGTCATCAACACTCGCAGTTTTGGCCGATTCCGGCCTGTATCATTGGCTATTAATCACCGTTTTGGGTCCCTGGAGTGATTTCCACAATTGACGAACCCAAGGGTGCATTTACGTGCCGGTCATCAACACTCGCAGTTTTGGAAGATTTTGGCCTGTTTCATGGGCTATTAATCACCGTTTTGGGTCCCTGGAGTGATTTCCACAATTGACGAACCCAAGGGTGCATTTACGTGCCGGTCATCAACACTCGCAGTTTTGGCCGATTCCGGCCTGTATCATTGGCTATTAATCACCGTTTTGGGTCCCTGGAGTGATTTCCACAATTGACGAACCCAAGGGTGCATTTACGTGCCGGTCATCAACACTCGCAGTTTTGGCCGATTCTGGCCTGTTTCATGGGCTATTAATCACCGTTTTGGGTCCCTGGAGTGATTTCCACAATTGACGAACCCAAGGGTGCATTTACGTGCCGGTCATCAACACTCGCAGTTTTGGCCGATTCTGGCCTGTTTCATGGGCTATTAATCACCGTTTTGGGTCCCCGGAGTGATTTCCACCATTGAGGAACCCAGGGTGCATTTACGTGCCGGTCATCAACACTCGCAGTTTTGGCAGATTTTGGCCTGTTTCATGGGCTATTAATCACCGTTTTGGGTCCCTGGAGTGATTTCCACAATTGACGAACCCAAGGGTGCATTTACGTGCCGGTCATCAACACTCGCAGTTTTGGCCGATTCCGGCCTGTATCATTGGCTATTAATCACCGTTTTGGGTCCCTGGAGTGATTTCCACAATTGACGAACCCAAGGGTGCATTTACGTGCCGGTCATCAACACTCGCAGTTTTGGCCGATTCTGGCCTGTTTCATGGGCTATTAATCACCGTTTTGGGTCCCTGGAGTGATTTCCACAATTGACGAACCCAAGGGTGCATTTACGTGCCGGTCATCAACACTCGCAGTTTTGGCCGATTCTGGCCTGTTTCATGGGCTATTAATCACCGTTTTGGGTCCCCGGAGTGATTTCCACCATTGAGGAACCCAGGGTGCATTTACGTGCCGGTCATCAACACTCGCAGTTTTGGAAGATTTTGGCCTGTTTCATGGGCTATTAATCACCGTTTTGGGTCCATGGAGTGATTTCCACAATTGACGAACCCAAGGGTGCATTTACGTGCCGGTCATCAACACTCGCAGTTTTGGAAGATTTTGGCCTGTTTCATGGGCTATTAATCACCGTTTTGGGTCCCTGGAGTGATTTCCACAATTGACGAACCCAAGGGTGCATTTACGTGCCGGTCATCAACACTCGCAGTTTTGGCCGATTCCGGCCTGTATCATTGGCTATTAATCACCGTTTTGGGTCCCTGGAGTGATTTCCACAATTGACGAACCCAAGGGTGCATTTACGTGCCGGTCATCAACACTCGCAGTTTTGGCCGATTCTGGCCTGTTTCATGGGCTATTAATCACCGTTTTGGGTCCCTGGAGTGATTTCCACAATTGACGAACCCAAGGGTGCATTTACGTGCCGGTCATCAACACTCGCAGTTTTGGCCGATTCTGGCCTGTTTCATGGGCTATTAATCACCGTTTTGGGTCCCCGGAGTGATTTCCACCATTGAGGAACCCAGGGTGCATTTACGTGCCGGTCATCAACACTCGCAGTTTTGGAAGATTTTGGCCTGTTTCATGGGCTATTAATCACCGTTTTGGGTCCATGGAGTGATTTCCACAATTGACGAACCCAAGGGTGCATTTACGTGCCGGTCATCAACACTCGCAGTTTTGGAAGATTTTGGCCTGTTTCATGGGCTATTAATCACCGTTTTGGGTCCCTGGAGTGATTTCCACAATTGACGAACCCAAGGGTGCATTTACGTTCCGGTCATCCACACTCGCAGTTTTGGCCGATTCTGGCCTGTTTCATTGGCTATTAATCACCGTTTTGGGTCCCTGGAGTGATTTCCACAATTGACGAACCCAAGGGTGCATTTACGTGCCGGTCATCAACACTCGCAGTTTTGGAAGATTTTGGCCTGTTTCATGGGCTATTAATCACCGTTTTGGGTCCCTGGAGTGATTTCCACAATTGACGAACCCAAGGGTGCATTTACGTTCCGGTCATCAACACTCGCAGTTTTGGCCGATTCTGGCCTGTTTCATGGGCTATTAATCACCGTTTTGGGTCCCCGGAGTGATTTCCACCATTGAGGAACCCAGGGTGCATTTACGTGCCGGTCATCAACACTCGCAGTTTTGGAAGATTTTGGCCTGTTTCATGGGCTATTAATCACCGTTTTGGGTCCCTGGAGTGATTTCCACAATTGACGAACCCCAGGGTGCAATTACGTGTCGGTCATCAACACTCGCAGTTTTGGCCGATTCTAGCCTGTTTCATGGGCTATTAATCACCGTTTTGGATCCTCGGAGTGATTTCCACCATTGACGAACCCAAGGGTGCATTTACGTGCCTGTCATCAACACTCGCAGTTTTGGCCGATTTTGGCCTGTTTCATGGGCTATTAATCACCGTTTTGGGTCCCTGGAGTGATTTCCACAATTGACGAACCCAAGGGTGCATTTACGTGCCGGTCATCAACACTCGCAGTTTTGGCCGATTCCGGCCTGTATCATTGGCTATTAATCACCGTTTTGGGTCCCTGGAGTGATTTCCACAATTGACGAACCCAAGGGTGCATTTACGTGCCGGTCATCAACACTCGCAGTTTTGGCCGATTCTGGCCTGTTTCATGGGCTATTAATCACCGTTTTGGGTCCCCGGAGTGATTTCCACCATTGAGGAACCCAGGGTGCATTTACGTGCCGGTCATCAACACTCGCAGTTTTGGAAGATTTTGGCCTGTTTCATGGGCTATTAATCACCGTTTTGGGTCCCTGGAGTGATTTCCACAATTGACGAACCCCAGGGTGCAATTACGTGTCGGTCATCAACACTCGCAGTTTTGGCCGATTCTAGCCTGTTTCATGGGCTATTAATCACCGTTTTGGATCCTCGGAGTGATTTCCACCATTGACGAACCCAAGGGTGCATTTACGTGCCTGTCATCAACACTCGCAGTTTTGGCCGATTTTGGCCTGTTTCATGGGCTATTAATCACCGTTTTGGGTCCCTGGAGTGATTTCCACAATTGACGAACCCAAGGGTGCATTTACGTGCCGGTCATCAACACTCGCAGTTTTGGCCGATTCCGGCCTGTATCATTGGCTATTAATCACCGTTTTGGGTCCCTGGAGTGATTTCCACAATTGACGAACCCAAGGGTGCATTTACGTGCCGGTCATCAACACTCGCAGTTTTGGCCGATTCTGGCCTGTTTCATGGGCTATTAATCACCGTTTTGGGTCCCTGGAGTGATTTCCACAATTGACGAACCCAAGGGTGCATTTACATGCCGGTCATCAACACTCGCAGTTTTGGCCGATTCCGGCCTGTATCATTGGCTATTAATCACCGTTTTGGGTCCCTGGAGTGATTTCCACAATTGACGAACCCAAGGGTGCATTTACGTGCCGGTCATCAACACTCGCAGTTTTGGCCGATTCTGGCCTGTTTCATGGGCTATTAATCACCGTTTTGGGTCCCCGGAGTGATTTCCACAATTGACGAACCCAAGGGTGCATTTACGTGCCGGTCATCAACACTCGCAGTTTTGGCCGATTCCGGCCTGTATCATGGGCTATTAATCACCGTTTTGGGTCCCTGGAGTGATTTCCACAATTGACGAACCCAAGGGTGCATTTACGTGCCGGTCATCAACACTCGCAGTTTTGGCCGATTCCGGCCTGTATCATTGGCTATTAATCACCGTTTTGGGTCCCTGGAGTGATTTCCACAATTGACGAACCCCAGGGTGCATTTACGTGTCGGTCATCAACACTCGCAGTTTTGGCCGATTCTAGCCTGTTTCATGGGCTATTAATCACCGTTTTGGATCCTCGGAGTGATTTCCACCATTGACGAACCCAAGGGTGCATTTACGTGCCTGTCATCAACACTCGCAGTTTTGGCCGATTCTGGCCTGTTTCATGGGCTATTAATCACCGTTTTGGGTCCCTGGAGTGATTTCCACCATTGACGAACCCAAGGGTGCATTTACGTGCCTGTCATCAACACTCGCAGTTTTGGCCGATTCTGGCCTGTTTCATGGGCTATTAATCACCGTTTTGGGTCCCCGGAGTGATTTCCACCATTGAGGAACCCAGGGTGCATTTACGTGCCGGTCATCAACACTCGCAGTTTTGGCCGATTCTGGCCTGTTTCATGGGCTATTAATCACCGTTTTGGGTCCCCGGAGTGATTTCCACCATTGAGGAACCCAGGGTGCATTTACGTGCCGGTCATCAACACTCGCAGTTTTGGCCGATTCTGGCCTGTTTCATGGGCTATTAATCACCGTTTTGGGTCCCTGGAGTGATTTCCACAATTGACGAACCCAAGGGTGCATTTACGTGCCGGTCATCAACACTCGCAGTTTTGGCCGATTCCGGCCTGTATCATTGGCTATTAATCACCGTTTTGGGTCCCTGGAGTGATTTCCACAATTGACGAACCCAAGGGTGCATTTACGTGCCGGTCATCAACACTCGCAGTTTTGGAAGATTTTGGCCTGTTTCATGGGCTATTAATCACCGTTTTGGGTCCCTGGAGTGATTTCCACAATTGACGAACCCAAGGGTGCATTTACGTGCCGGTCATCAACACTCGCAGTTTTGGCCGATTCTGGCCTGTTTCATGGGCTATTAATCACCGTTTTGGGTCCCCGGAGTGATTTCCACCATTGAGGAACCCAGGGTGCATTTACGTGCCGGTCATCAACACTCGCAGTTTTGGCAGATTTTGGCCTGTTTCATGGGCTATTAATCACCGTTTTGGGTCCCCGGAGTGATTTCCACCATTGAGGAACCCAGGGTGCATTTACGTGCCGGTCATCAACACTCGCAGTTTTGGCAGATTTTGGCCTGTTTCATGGGCTATTAATCACCGTTTTGGGTCCCTGGAGTGATTTCCACAATTGACGAACCCAAGGGTGCATTTACGTGCCGGTCATCAACACTCGCAGTTTTGGCCGATTCCGGCCTGTATCATTGGCTATTAATCACCGTTTTGGGTCCCTGGAGTGATTTCCACAATTGACGAACCCAAGGGTGCATTTACGTGCCGGTCATCAACACTCGCAGTTTTGGCCGATTCTGGCCTGTTTCATGGGCTATTAATCACCGTTTTGGGTCCCTGGAGTGATTTCCACCATTGAGGAACCCAGGGTGCATTTACGTGCCGGTCATCAACACTCGCAGTTTTGGAAGATTTTGGCCTGTTTCATGGGCTATTAATCACCGTTTTGGGTCCCTGGAGTGATTTCCACAATTGACGAACCCCAGGGTGCAATTACGTGTCGGTCATCAACACTCGCAGTTTTGGCCGATTCTAGCCTGTTTCATGGGCTATTAATCACCGTTTTGGATCCTCGGAGTGATTTCCACCATTGACGAACCCAAGGGTGCATTTACGTGCCTGTCATCAACACTCGCAGTTTTGGCCGATTCTGGCCTGTTTCATGGGCTATTAATCACCGTTTTGGGTCCCTGGAGTGATTTCCACCATTGACGAACCCAAGGGTGCATTTACGTGCCTGTCATCAACACTCGCAGTTTTGGCCGATTCTGGCCTGTTTCATGGGCTATTAATCACCGTTTTGGGTCCCTGGAGTGATTTCCACCATTGACGATCCCAAGGGTGCATTTACGTGCCTGTCATCAACACTCGCAGTTTTGGCCGATTCTGGCCTGTTTCATGGGCTATTAATCACCGTTTTGGGTCCCTGGAGTGATTTCCACAATTGACGAACCCAAGGGTGCATTTACATGCCGGTCATCAACACTCGCAGTTTTGGCCGATTCCGGCCTGTATCATTGGCTATTAATCACCGTTTTGGGTCCCTGGAGTGATTTCCACAATTGACGAACCCAAGGGTGCATTTACGTGCCGGTCATCAACACTCGCAGTTTTGGCCGATTCTGGCCTGTTTCATGGGCTATTAATCACCGTTTTGGGTCCCTGGAGTGATTTCCACAATTGACGAACCCAAGGGTGCATTTACATGCCGGTCATCAACACTCGCAGTTTTGGCCGATTCCGGCCTGTATCATTGGCTATTAATCACCGTTTTGGGTCCCTGGAGTGATTTCCACAATTGACGAACCCAAGGGTGCATTTACGTGCCGGTCATCAACACTCGCAGTTTTGGCAGATTTTGGCCTGTTTCATGGGCTATTAATCACCGTTTTGGGTCCCTGGAGTGATTTCCACAATTGACGAACCCAAGGGTGCATTTACGTGCCGGTCATCAACACTCGCAGTTTTGGCCGATTCCGGCCTGTATCATTGGCTATTAATCACCGTTTTGGGTCCCTGGAGTGATTTCCACAATTGACGAACCCAAGGGTGCATTTACGTGCCGGTCATCAACACTCGCAGTTTTGGCCGATTCTGGCCTGTTTCATGGGCTATTAATCACCGTTTTGGGTCCCCGGAGTGATTTCCACCATTGAGGAACCCAGGGTGCATTTACGTGCCGGTCATCAACACTCGCAGTTTTGGCAGATTTTGGCCTGTTTCATGGGCTATTAATCACCGTTTTGGGTCCCTGGAGTGATTTCCACAATTGACGAACCCAAGGGTGCATTTACGTGCCGGTCATCAACACTCGCAGTTTTGGCCGATTCCGGCCTGTATCATTGGCTATTAATCACCGTTTTGGGTCCCTGGAGTGATTTCCACAATTGACGAACCCAAGGGTGCATTTACGTGCCGGTCATCAACACTCGCAGTTTTGGCCGATTCTGGCCTGTTTCATGGGCTATTAATCACCGTTTTGGGTCCCTGGAGTGATTTCCACAATTGACGAACCCAAGGGTGCATTTACGTGCCGGTCATCAACACTCGCAGTTTTGGCCGATTCTGGCCTGTTTCATGGGCTATTAATCACCGTTTTGGGTCCCCGGAGTGATTTCCACCATTGAGGAACCCAGGGTGCATTTACGTGCCGGTCATCAACACTCGCAGTTTTGGAAGATTTTGGCCTGTTTCATGGGCTATTAATCACCGTTTTGGGTCCATGGAGTGATTTCCACAATTGACGAACCCAAGGGTGCATTTACGTGCCGGTCATCAACACTCGCAGTTTTGGAAGATTTTGGCCTGTTTCATGGGCTATTAATCACCGTTTTGGGTCCCTGGAGTGATTTCCACAATTGACGAACCCAAGGGTGCATTTACGTTCCGGTCATCCACACTCGCAGTTTTGGCCGATTCTGGCCTGTTTCATTGGCTATTAATCACCGTTTTGGGTCCCTGGAGTGATTTCCACAATTGACGAACCCAAGGGTGCATTTACGTGCCGGTCATCAACACTCGCAGTTTTGGAAGATTTTGGCCTGTTTCATGGGCTATTAATCACCGTTTTGGGTCCCTGGAGTGATTTCCACAATTGACGAACCCAAGGGTGCATTTACGTTCCGGTCATCAACACTCGCAGTTTTGGCCGATTCTGGCCTGTTTCATGGGCTATTAATCACCGTTTTGGGTCCCCGGAGTGATTTCCACCATTGAGGAACCCAGGGTGCATTTACGTGCCGGTCATCAACACTCGCAGTTTTGGAAGATTTTGGCCTGTTTCATGGGCTATTAATCACCGTTTTGGGTCCCTGGAGTGATTTCCACAATTGACGAACCCCAGGGTGCAATTACGTGTCGGTCATCAACACTCGCAGTTTTGGCCGATTCTAGCCTGTTTCATGGGCTATTAATCACCGTTTTGGATCCTCGGAGTGATTTCCACCATTGACGAACCCAAGGGTGCATTTACGTGCCTGTCATCAACACTCGCAGTTTTGGCCGATTTTGGCCTGTTTCATGGGCTATTAATCACCGTTTTGGGTCCCTGGAGTGATTTCCACAATTGACGAACCCAAGGGTGCATTTACGTGCCGGTCATCAACACTCGCAGTTTTGGCCGATTCCGGCCTGTATCATTGGCTATTAATCACCGTTTTGGGTCCCTGGAGTGATTTCCACAATTGACGAACCCAAGGGTGCATTTACGTGCCGGTCATCAACACTCGCAGTTTTGGCCGATTCTGGCCTGTTTCATGGGCTATTAATCACCGTTTTGGGTCCCTGGAGTGATTTCCACAATTGACGAACCCAAGGGTGCATTTACATGCCGGTCATCAACACTCGCAGTTTTGGCCGATTCCGGCCTGTATCATTGGCTATTAATCACCGTTTTGGGTCCCTGGAGTGATTTCCACAATTGACGAACCCAAGGGTGCATTTACGTGCCGGTCATCAACACTCGCAGTTTTGGCAGATTTTGGCCTGTTTCATGGGCTATTAATCACCGTTTTGGGTCCCTGGAGTGATTTCCACAATTGACGAACCCAAGGGTGCATTTACGTGCCGGTCATCAACACTCGCAGTTTTGGCCGATTCCGGCCTGTATCATTGGCTATTAATCACCGTTTTGGGTCCCTGGAGTGATTTCCACAATTGACGAACCCAAGGGTGCATTTACGTGCCGGTCATCAACACTCGCAGTTTTGGCCGATTCTGGCCTGTTTCATGGGCTATTAATCACCGTTTTGGGTCCCCGGAGTGATTTCCACCATTGAGGAACCCAGGGTGCATTTACGTGCCGGTCATCAACACTCGCAGTTTTGGCAGATTTTGGCCTGTTTCATGGGCTATTAATCACCGTTTTGGGTCCCTGGAGTGATTTCCACAATTGACGAACCCAAGGGTGCATTTACGTGCCGGTCATCAACACTCGCAGTTTTGGCCGATTCCGGCCTGTATCATTGGCTATTAATCACCGTTTTGGGTCCCTGGAGTGATTTCCACAATTGACGAACCCAAGGGTGCATTTACGTGCCGGTCATCAACACTCGCAGTTTTGGCCGATTCTGGCCTGTTTCATGGGCTATTAATCACCGTTTTGGGTCCCCGGAGTGATTTCCACCATTGAGGAACCCAGGGTGCATTTACGTGCCGGTCATCAACACTCGCAGTTTTGGCAGATTTTGGCCTGTTTCATGGGCTATTAATCACCGTTTTGGGTCCCTGGAGTGATTTCCACAATTGACGAACCCAAGGGTGCATTTACGTGCCGGTCATCAACACTCGCAGTTTTGGCCGATTCCGGCCTGTATCATTGGCTATTAATCACCGTTTTGGGTCCCTGGAGTGATTTCCACAATTGACGAACCCAAGGGTGCATTTACGTGCCGGTCATCAACACTCGCAGTTTTGGCCGATTCTGGCCTGTTTCATGGGCTATTAATCACCGTTTTGGGTCCCTGGAGTGATTTCCACAATTGACGAACCCAAGGGTGCATTTACGTGCCGGTCATCAACACTCGCAGTTTTGGCCGATTCTGGCCTGTTTCATGGGCTATTAATCACCGTTTTGGGTCCCCGGAGTGATTTCCACCATTGAGGAACCCAGGGTGCATTTACGTGCCGGTCATCAACACTCGCAGTTTTGGAAGATTTTGGCCTGTTTCATGGGCTATTAATCACCGTTTTGGGTCCATGGAGTGATTTCCACAATTGACGAACCCAAGGGTGCATTTACGTGCCGGTCATCAACACTCGCAGTTTTGGAAGATTTTGGCCTGTTTCATGGGCTATTAATCACCGTTTTGGGTCCCTGGAGTGATTTCCACAATTGACGAACCCAAGGGTGCATTTACGTTCCGGTCATCCACACTCGCAGTTTTGGCCGATTCTGGCCTGTTTCATTGGCTATTAATCACCGTTTTGGGTCCCTGGAGTGATTTCCACAATTGACGAACCCAAGGGTGCATTTACGTGCCGGTCATCAACACTCGCAGTTTTGGAAGATTTTGGCCTGTTTCATGGGCTATTAATCACCGTTTTGGGTCCCTGGAGTGATTTCCACAATTGACGAACCCAAGGGTGCATTTACGTTCCGGTCATCAACACTCGCAGTTTTGGCCGATTCTGGCCTGTTTCATGGGCTATTAATCACCGTTTTGGGTCCCCGGAGTGATTTCCACCATTGAGGAACCCAGGGTGCATTTACGTGCCGGTCATCAACACTCGCAGTTTTGGAAGATTTTGGCCTGTTTCATGGGCTATTAATCACCGTTTTGGGTCCCTGGAGTGATTTCCACAATTGACGAACCCCAGGGTGCAATTACGTGTCGGTCATCAACACTCGCAGTTTTGGCCGATTCTAGCCTGTTTCATGGGCTATTAATCACCGTTTTGGATCCTCGGAGTGATTTCCACCATTGACGAACCCAAGGGTGCATTTACGTGCCTGTCATCAACACTCGCAGTTTTGGCCGATTTTGGCCTGTTTCATGGGCTATTAATCACCGTTTTGGGTCCCTGGAGTGATTTCCACAATTGACGAACCCAAGGGTGCATTTACGTGCCGGTCATCAACACTCGCAGTTTTGGCCGATTCCGGCCTGTATCATTGGCTATTAATCACCGTTTTGGGTCCCTGGAGTGATTTCCACAATTGACGAACCCAAGGGTGCATTTACGTGCCGGTCATCAACACTCGCAGTTTTGGCCGATTCTGGCCTGTTTCATGGGCTATTAATCACCGTTTTGGGTCCCTGGAGTGATTTCCACAATTGACGAACCCAAGGGTGCATTTACATGCCGGTCATCAACACTCGCAGTTTTGGCCGATTCCGGCCTGTATCATTGGCTATTAATCACCGTTTTGGGTCCCTGGAGTGATTTCCACAATTGACGAACCCAAGGGTGCATTTACGTGCCGGTCATCAACACTCGCAGTTTTGGCAGATTTTGGCCTGTTTCATGGGCTATTAATCACCGTTTTGGGTCCCTGGAGTGATTTCCACAATTGACGAACCCAAGGGTGCATTTACGTGCCGGTCATCAACACTCGCAGTTTTGGCCGATTCCGGCCTGTATCATTGGCTATTAATCACCGTTTTGGGTCCCTGGAGTGATTTCCACAATTGACGAACCCAAGGGTGCATTTACGTGCCGGTCATCAACACTCGCAGTTTTGGAAGATTTTGGCCTGTTTCATGGGCTATTAATCACCGTTTTGGGTCCCCGGAGTGATTTCCACCATTGAGGAACCCAGGGTGCATTTACGTGCCGGTCATCAACACTCGCAGTTTTGGCAGATTTTGGCCTGTTTCATGGGCTATTAATCACCGTTTTGGGTCCCTGGAGTGATTTCCACAATTGACGAACCCAAGGGTGCATTTACGTGCCGGTCATCAACACTCGCAGTTTTGGCCGATTCCGGCCTGTATCATTGGCTATTAATCACCGTTTTGGGTCCCTGGAGTGATTTCCACAATTGACGAACCCAAGGGTGCATTTACGTGCCGGTCATCAACACTCGCAGTTTTGGCCGATTCTGGCCTGTTTCATGGGCTATTAATCACCGTTTTGGGTCCCTGGAGTGATTTCCACAATTGACGAACCCAAGGGTGCATTTACGTGCCGGTCATCAACACTCGCAGTTTTGGCCGATTCTGGCCTGTTTCATGGGCTATTAATCACCGTTTTGGGTCCCCGGAGTGATTTCCACCATTGAGGAACCCAGGGTGCATTTACGTGCCGGTCATCAACACTCGCAGTTTTGGAAGATTTTGGCCTGTTTCATGGGCTATTAATCACCGTTTTGGGTCCATGGAGTGATTTCCACAATTGACGAACCCAAGGGTGCATTTACGTGCCGGTCATCAACACTCGCAGTTTTGGAAGATTTTGGCCTGTTTCATGGGCTATTAATCACCGTTTTGGGTCCCTGGAGTGATTTCCACAATTGACGAACCCAAGGGTGCATTTACGTTCCGGTCATCCACACTCGCAGTTTTGGCCGATTCTGGCCTGTTTCATTGGCTATTAATCACCGTTTTGGGTCCCTGGAGTGATTTCCACAATTGACGAACCCAAGGGTGCATTTACGTGCCGGTCATCAACACTCGCAGTTTTGGAAGATTTTGGCCTGTTTCATGGGCTATTAATCACCGTTTTGGGTCCCTGGAGTGATTTCCACAATTGACGAACCCAAGGGTGCATTTACGTTCCGGTCATCCACACTCGCAGTTTTGGTCGATTCTGGCCTGTTTCATGGGCTATTAATCACCGTTTTGGGTCCCCGGAGTGATTTCCACCATTGAGGAACCCAGGGTGCATTTACGTGCCGGTCATCAACACTCGCAGTTTTGGAAGATTTTGGCCTGTTTCATGGGCTATTAATCACCGTTTTGGTTCCCTGGAGTGATTTCCACAATTGACGAACCCCAGGGTGCAATTACGTGTCGGTCATCAACACTCGCAGTTTTGGCCGATTCTAGCCTGTTTCATGGGCTATTAATCACCGTTTTGGATCCTCGGAGTGATTTCCACCATTGACGAACCCAAGGGTGCATTTACGTGCCTGTCATCAACACTCGCAGTTTTGGCCGATTTTGGCCTGTTTCATGGGCTATTAATCACCGTTTTGGGTCCCTGGAGTGATTTCCACAATTGACGAACCCAAGGGTGCATTTACGTGCCGGTCATCAACACTCGCAGTTTTGGCCGATTCCGGCCTGTATCATTGGCTATTAATCACCGTTTTGGGTCCCTGGAGTGATTTCCACAATTGACGAACCCAAGGGTGCATTTACGTGCCGGTCATCAACACTCGCAGTTTTGGCCGATTCTGGCCTGTTTCATGGGCTATTAATCACCGTTTTGGGTCCCTGGAGTGATTTCCACAATTGACGAACCCAAGGGTGCATTTACGTGCCGGTCATCAACACTCGCAGTTTTGGCCGATTCCGGCCTGTATCATTGGCTATTAATCACCGTTTTGGGTCCCTGGAGTGATTTCCACAATTGACGAACCCAAGGGTGCATTTACGTGCCGGTCATCAACACTCGCAGTTTTGGCCGATTCTGGCCTGTTTCAGGGGCTATTAATCACCGTTTTGGGTCCCCGGAGTGATTTCCACCATTGAGGAACCCAGGGTGCATTTACGTGCCGGTCATCAACACTCGCAGTTTTGGAAGATTTTGGCCTGTTTCATGGGCTATTAATCACCGTTTTGGGTCCCTGGAGTGATTTCCACAATTGACGAACCCAAGTGTGCATTTACGTGCCGGTCATCAACACTCGCAGTTTTGGCCGATTCTGGCCTGTTTCATGGGCTATTAATCACCGTTTTGGGTCCCCGGAGTGATTTCCACCATTGAGGAACCCAGGGTGCATTTACGTGCCGGTCATCAACACTCGCAGTTTTGGCAGATTTTGGCCTGTTTCATGGGCTATTAATCACCGTTTTGGGTCCCTGGAGTGATTTCCACAATTGACGAACCCCAGGGTGCAATTACGTGTCGGTCATCAACACTCGCAGTTTTGGCCGATTCTAGCCTGTTTCATGGGCTATTAATCACCGTTTTGGATCCTCGGAGTGATTTCCACCATTGACGAACCCAAGGGTGCATTTACGTGCCTGTCATCAACACTCGCAGTTTTGGCCGATTCTGGCCTGTTTCATGGGCTATTAATCACCGTTTTGGGTCCCTGGAGTGATTTCCACCATTGACGAACCCAAGGGTGCATTTACGTGCCTGTCATCAACACTCGCAGTTTTGGCCGATTCTGGCCTGTTTCATGGGCTATTAATCACCGTTTTGGGTCCCCGGAGTGATTTCCACCATTGAGGAACCCAGGGTGCATTTACGTGCCGGTCATCAACACTCGCAGTTTTGGCCGATTCTGGCCTGTTTCATGGGCTATTAATCACCGTTTTGGGTCCCCGGAGTGATTTCCACCATTGAGGAACCCAGGGTGCATTTACGTGCCGGTCATCAACACTCGCAGTTTTGGCCGATTCTGGCCTGTTTCATGGGCTATTAATCACCGTTTTGGGTCCCTGGAGTGATTTCCACAATTGACGAACCCAAGGGTGCATTTACGTGCCGGTCATCAACACTCGCAGTTTTGGCCGATTCCGGCCTGTATCATTGGCTATTAATCACCGTTTTGGGTCCCTGGAGTGATTTCCACAATTGACGAACCCAAGGGTGCATTTACGTGCCGGTCATCAACACTCGCAGTTTTGGCCGATTCTGGCCTGTTTCATGGGCTATTAATCACCGTTTTGGGTCCCCGGAGTGATTTCCACCATTGAGGAACCCAGGGTGCATTTACGTGCCGGTCATCAACACTCGCAGTTTTGGAAGATTTTGGCCTGTTTCATGGGCTATTAATCACCGTTTTGGGTCCCTGGAGTGATTTCCACAATTGACGAACCCAAGGGTGCATTTACGTGCCGGTCATCAACACTCGCAGTTTTGGCCGATTCTGGCCTGTTTCATGGGCTATTAATCACCGTTTTGGGTCCCCGGAGTGATTTCCACCATTGAGGAACCCAGGGTGCATTTACGTGCCGGTCATCAACACTCGCAGTTTTGGCAGATTTTGGCCTGTTTCATGGGCTATTAATCACCGTTTTGGGTCCCCGGAGTGATTTCCACCATTGAGGAACCCAGGGTGCATTTACGTGCCGGTCATCAACACTCGCAGTTTTGGCAGATTTTGGCCTGTTTCATGGGCTATTAATCACCGTTTTGGGTCCCTGGAGTGATTTCCACAATTGACGAACCCAAGGGTGCATTTACGTGCCGGTCATCAACACTCGCAGTTTTGGCCGATTCCGGCCTGTATCATTGGCTATTAATCACCGTTTTGGGTCCCTGGAGTGATTTCCACAATTGACGAACCCAAGGGTGCATTTACGTGCCGGTCATCAACACTCGCAGTTTTGGCCGATTCTGGCCTGTTTCATGGGCTATTAATCACCGTTTTGGGTCCCTGGAGTGATTTCCACCATTGAGGAACCCAGGGTGCATTTACGTGCCGGTCATCAACACTCGCAGTTTTGGAAGATTTTGGCCTGTTTCATGGGCTATTAATCACCGTTTTGGGTCCCTGGAGTGATTTCCACAATTGACGAACCCCAGGGTGCAATTACGTGTCGGTCATCAACACTCGCAGTTTTGGCCGATTCTAGCCTGTTTCATGGGCTATTAATCACCGTTTTGGATCCTCGGAGTGATTTCCACCATTGACGAACCCAAGGGTGCATTTACGTGCCTGTCATCAACACTCGCAGTTTTGGCCGATTCTGGCCTGTTTCATGGGCTATTAATCACCGTTTTGGGTCCCTGGAGTGATTTCCACCATTGACGAACCCAAGGGTGCATTTACGTGCCTGTCATCAACACTCGCAGTTTTGGCCGATTCTGGCCTGTTTCATGGGCTATTAATCACCGTTTTGGGTCCCTGGAGTGATTTCCACCATTGACGATCCCAAGGGTGCATTTACGTGCCTGTCATCAACACTCGCAGTTTTGGCCGATTCTGGCCTGTTTCATGGGCTATTAATCACCGTTTTGGGTCCCCGGAGTGATTTCCACCATTGAGGAACCCAGGGTGCATTTACGTGCCGGTCATCAACACTCGCAGTTTTGGCCGATTCTGGCCTGTTTCATGGGCTATTAATCACCGTTTTGGGTCCCCGGAGTGATTTCCACCATTGAGGAACCCAGGGTGCATTTACGTGCCGGTCATCAACACTCGCAGTTTTGGCCGATTCTGGCCTGTTTCATGGGCTATTAATCACCGTTTTGGGTCCCTGGAGTGATTTCCACAATTGACGAACCCAAGGGTGCATTTACGTGCCGGTCATCAACACTCGCAGTTTTGGCCGATTCCGGCCTGTATCATTGGCTATTAATCACCGTTTTGGGTCCCTGGAGTGATTTCCACAATTGACGAACCCAAGGGTGCATTTACGTGCCGGTCATCAACACTCGCAGTTTTGGCCGATTCTGGCCTGTTTCATGGGCTATTAATCACCGTTTTGGGTCCCCGGAGTGATTTCCACCATTGAGGAACCCAGGGTGCATTTACGTGCCGGTCATCAACACTCGCAGTTTTGGCAGATTTTGGCCTGTTTCATGGGCTATTAATCACCGTTTTGGGTCCCTGGAGTGATTTCCACAATTGACGAACCCAAGGGTGCATTTACGTGCCTGTCATCAACACTCGCAGTTTTGGCCGATTCCGGCCTGTATCATTGGCTATTAATCACCGTTTTGGGTCCCTGGAGTGATTTCCACAATTGACGAACCCAAGGGTGCATTTACGTGCCGGTCATCAACACTCGCAGTTTTGGCCGATTCCGGCCTGTATCATTGGCTATTAATCACCGTTTTGGGTCCCTGGAGTGATTTCCACAATTGACGAACCCAAGGGTGCATTTACGTGCCGGTCATCAACACTCGCAGTTTTGGCCGATTCTGGCCTGTTTCATGGGCTATTAATCACCGTTTTGGGTCCCTGGAGTGATTTCCACAATTGACGAACCCAAGGGTGCATTTACGTGCCGGTCATCAACACTCGCAGTTTTGGCCGATTCCGGCCTGTATCATTGGCTATTAATCACCGTTTTGGGTCCCTGGAGTGATTTCCACAATTGACGAACCCAAGGGTGCATTTACGTGCCGGTCATCAACACTCGCAGTTTTGGCCGATTCTGGCCTGTTTCATGGGCTATTAATCACCGTTTTGGGTCCCTGGAGTGATTTCCACAATTGACGAACCCAAGGGTGCATTTACGTGCCGGTCATCAACACTCGCAGTTTTGGCCGATTCCGGCCTGTATCATTGGCTATTAATCACCGTTTTGGGTCCCTGGAGTGATTTCCACAATTGATGAACCCAAGGGTGCATTTACGTGCCGGTCATCAACACTCGCAGTTTTGGCCGATTCTGGCCTGTATCATTGGCTATTAATCACCGTTTTGGGTCCCTGGAGTGATTTCCACAATTGACGAACCCAAGGGTGCATTTACGTGCCGGTCATCAACACTCGCAGTTTTGGCCGATTCTGGCCTGTTTCATGGGCTATTAATCACCGTTTTGGGTCCCTGGAGTGATTTCCACAATTGACGAACCCAAGGGTGCATTTACGTGCCGGTCATCAACACTCGCAGTTTTGGCCGATTCTGGCCTGTTTCATGGGCTATTAATCACCGTTTTGGGTCCCCGGAGTGATTTCCACCATTGAGGAACCCAGGGTGCATTTACGTGCCGGTCATCAACACTCGCAGTTTTGGAAGATTTTGGCCTGTTTCATGGGCTATTAATCACCGTTTTGGGTCCCTGGAGTGATTTCCACAATTGACGAACCCAAGGGTGCATTTACGTGCCGGTCATCAACACTCGCAGTTTTGGCCGATTCTGGCCTGTTTCATGGGCTATTAATCACCGTTTTGGGTCCCCGGAGTGATTTCCACCATTGAGGAACCCAGGGTGCATTTACGTGCCGGTCATCAACACTCGCAGTTTTGGCAGATTTTGGCCTGTTTCATGGGCTATTAATCACCGTTTTGGGTCCCTGGAGTGATTTCCACAATTGACGAACCCCAGGGTGCAATTACGTGTCGGTCATCAACACTCGCAGTTTTGGCCGATTCTAGCCTGTTTCATGGGCTATTAATCACCGTTTTGGATCCTCGGAGTGATTTCCACCATTGACGAACCCAAGGGTGCATTTACGTGCCTGTCATCAACACTCGCAGTTTTGGCCGATTCTGGCCTGTTTCATGGGCTATTAATCACCGTTTTGGGTCCCTGGAGTGATTTCCACCATTGACGAACCCAAGGGTGCATTTACGTGCCTGTCATCAACACTCGCAGTTTTGGCCGATTCTGGCCTGTTTCATGGGCTATTAATCACCGTTTTGGGTCCCCGGAGTGATTTCCACCATTGAGGAACCCAGGGTGCATTTACGTGCCGGTCATCAACACTCGCAGTTTTGGCCGATTCTGGCCTGTTTCATGGGCTATTAATCACCGTTTTGGGTCCCCGGAGTGATTTCCACCATTGAGGAACCCAGGGTGCATTTACGTGCCGGTCATCAACACTCGCAGTTTTGGCAGATTTTGGCCTGTTTCATGGGCTATTAATCACCGTTTTGGGTCCCTGGAGTGATTTCCACCATTGAGGAACCCAGGGTGCATTTACGTGCCGGTCATCAACACTCGCAGTTTTGGAAGATTTTGGCCTGTTTCATGGGCTATTAATCACCGTTTTGGGTCCCTGGAGTGATTTCCACAATTGACGAACCCCAGGGTGCAATTACGTGCCTGTCATCAACACTCGCAGTTTTGGCCGATTCTGGCCTGTTTCATGGGCTATTAATCACCGTTTTGGGTCCCTGGAGTGATTTCCACAATTGACGAACCCAAGGGTGCATTTACGTTCCGGTCATCCACACTCGCAGTTTTGGCCGATTCTGGCCTGTTTCATGGGCTATTAATCACCGTTTTGGGTCCCTGGAGTGATTTCCACAATTGACGAACCCAAGGGTGCATTTACGTGCCGGTCATCAACACTCGCAGTTTTGGAAGATTTTGGCCTGTTTCATGGGCTATTAATCACCGTTTTGGGTCCCTGGAGTGATTTCCACAATTGACGAACCCAAGGGTGCATTTACGTTCCGGTCATCCACACTCGCAGTTTTGGTCGATTCTGGCCTGTTTCATGGGCTATTAATCACCGTTTTGGGTCCCCGGAGTGATTTCCACCATTGAGGAACCCAGGGTGCATTTACGTGCCGGTCATCAACACTCGCAGTTTTGGAAGATTTTGGCCTGTTTCATGGGCTATTAATCACCGTTTTGGGTCCCTGGAGTGATTTCCACAATTGACGAACCCCAGGGTGCAATTACGTGTCGGTCATCAACACTCGCAGTTTTGGCCGATTCCGGCCTGTATCATTGGCTATTAATCACCGTTTTGGGTCCCTGGAGTGATTTCCACAATTGACGAACCCAAGGGTGCATTTACGTGCCGGTCATCAACACTCGCAGTTTTGGCCGATTCTGGCCTGTTTCATGGGCTATTAATCACCGTTTTGGGTCCCTGGAGTGATTTCCACAATTGACGAACCCAAGGGTGCATTTACGTGCCGGTCATCAACACTCGCAGTTTTGGCCGATTCCGGCCTGTATCATTGGCTATTAATCACCGTTTTGGGTCCCTGGAGTGATTTCCACAATTGACGAACCCAAGGGTGCATTTACGTGCCGGTCATCAACACTCGCAGTTTTGGCCGATTCTGGCCTGTTTCATGGGCTATTAATCACCGTTTTGGGTCCCCGGAGTGATTTCCACCATTGAGGAACCCAGGGTGCATTTACGTGCCGGTCATCAACACTCGCAGTTTTGGAAGATTTTGGCCTGTTTCATGGGCTATTAATCACCGTTTTGGGTCCCTGGAGTGATTTCCACAATTGACGAACCCAAGGGTGCATTTACGTGCCGGTCATCAACACTCGCAGTTTTGGCCGATTCTGGCCTGTTTCATGGGCTATTAATCACCGTTTTGGGTCCCCGGAGTGATTTCCACCATTGAGGAACCCAGGGTGCATTTACGTGCCGGTCATCAACACTCGCAGTTTTGGCAGATTTTGGCCTGTTTCATGGGCTATTAATCACCGTTTTGGGTCCCCGGAGTGATTTCCACCATTGAGGAACCCAGGGTGCATTTACGTGCCGGTCATCAACACTCGCAGTTTTGGCCGATTCTGGCCTGTATCATTGGCTATTAATCACCGTTTTGGGTCCCTGGAGTGATGTCCACAATTGACGAACCCAAGGGTGCATTTACGTGCCGGTCATCAACACTCGCAGTTTTGGCAGATTTTGGCCTGTTTCATGGGCTATTAATCACCGTTTTGGGTCCCTGGAGTGATTTCCACAATTGACGAACCCAAGGGTGCATTTACGTGCCGGTCATCAACACTCGCAGTTTTGGCCGATTCTGGCCTGTTTCATGGGCTATTAATCACAGTTTTGGGTCCCTGGAGTGATTTCCACCATTGAGGAACCCAGGGTGCATTTACGTGCCGGTCATCAACACTCGCAGTTTTGGCAGATTTTGGCCTGTTTCATGGGCTATTAATCACCGTTTTGGGTCCCTGGAGTGATTTCCACAATTGACGAACCCAAGGGTGCATTTACGTGCCGGTCATCAACACTCGCAGTTTTGGCCGATTCCGGCCTGTATCATTGGCTATTAATCACCGTTTTGGGTCCCTGGAGTGATTTCCACAATTGACGAACCCAAGGGTGCATTTACGTGCCGGTCATCAACACTCGCAGTTTTGGCCGATTCTGGCCTGTTTCATGGGCTATTAATCACCGTTTTGGGTCCCCGGAGTGATTTCCACCATTGAGGAACCCAGGGTGCATTTACGTGCCGGTCATCAACACTCGCAGTTTTGGAAGATTTTGGCCTGTTTCATGGGCTATTAATCACCGTTTTGGGTCCCTGGAGTGATTTCCACAATTGACGAACCCAAGGGTGCATTTACGTGCCGGTCATCAACACTCGCAGTTTTGGCAGATTTTGGCCTGTTTCATGGGCTATTAATCACCGTTTTGGGTCCCTGGAGTGATTTCCACCATTGAGGAACCCAGGGTGCATTTACGTGCCGGTCATCAACACTCGCAGTTTTGGAAGATTTTGGCCTGTTTCATGGGCTATTAATCACCGTTTTGGGTCCCTGGAGTGATTTCCACAATTGACGAACCCCAGGGTGCAATTACGTGCCTGTCATCAACACTCGCAGTTTTGGCCGATTCTGGCCTGTTTCATGGGCTATTAATCACCGTTTTGGGTCCCTGGAGTGATTTCCACAATTGACGAACCCAAGGGTGCATTTACATGCCGGTCATCAACACTCGCAGTTTTGGCCGATTCCGGCCTGTTTCATGGGCTATTAATCACCGTTTTGGGTCCCTGGAGTGATTTCCACAATTGACGAACCCAAGGGTGCATTTACATGCCGGTCATCAACACTCGCAGTTTTGGCCGATTCCGGCCTGTTTCATGGGCTATTAATCACCGTTTTGGGTCCCTGGAGTGATTTCCACAATTGACGAACCCAAGGGTGCATTTACGTTCCGGTCATCCACACTCGCAGTTTTGGCCGATTCTGGCCTGTTTCATGGGCTATTAATCACCGTTTTGGGTCCCTGGAGTGATTTCCACAATTGACGAACCCAAGGGTGCATTTACGTGCCGGTCATCAACACTCGCAGTTTTGGAAAATTTTGGCCTGTTTCATGGGCTATTAATCACCGTTTTGGGTCCCTGGAGTGATTTCCACAATTGAGGAACCCAAGGGTGCATTTACGTTCCGGTCATCCACACTCGCAGTTTTGGTCGATTCTGGCCTGTTTCATGGGCTATTAATCACCGTTTTGGGTCCCTGGAGTGATTTCCACAATTGACGAACCCAAGGGTGCATTTACGTGCCGGTCATCAACACTCGCAGTTTTGGCAGATTTTGGCCTGTTTCATGGGCTATTAATCACCGTTTTGGGTCCCTGGAGTGATTTCCACCATTGAGGAACCCAGGGTGCATTTACGTGCCGGTCATCAACACTCGCAGTTTTGGAAGATTTTGGCCTGTTTCATGGGCTATTAATCACCGTTTTGGGTCCCTGGAGTGATTTCCACAATTGACGAACCCTAGGGTGCAATTACGTGCCTGTCATCAACACTCGCAGTTTTGGCCGATTCTGGCCTGTTTCATGGGCTATTAATCACCGTTTTGGGTCCCTGGAGTGATTTCCACAATTGACGAACCCAAGGGTGCATTTACGTTCCGGTCATCCACACTCGCAGTTTTGGCCGATTCCGGCCTGTTTCATGGGCTATTAATCACCGTTTTGGGTCCCTGGAGTGATTTCCACAATTGACGAACCCAAGGGTGCATTTACGTGCCGGTCATCAACACTCGCAGTTTTGGAAGATTTTGGCCTGTTTCATGGGCTATTAATCACCGTTTTGGGTCCCTGGAGTGATTTCCACAATTGACGAACCCAAGGGTGCATTTACGTTCCGGTCATCAACACTCGCAGTTTTGGCCGATTCTGGCCTGTTTCATGGGCTATTAATCACCGTTTTGGGTCCCTGGAGTGATTTCCACAATTGACGAACCCCAGGGTGCAATTACGTGTCGGTCATCAACACTCGCAGTTTTGGCCGATTCCGGCCTGTATCATTGGCTATTAATCACCGTTTTGGGTCCCTGGAGTGATTTCCACAATTGACGAACCCAAGGGTGCATTTACGTGCCGGTCATCAACACTCGCAGTTTTGGCCGATTCTGGCCTGTTTCATGGGCTATTAATCACCGTTTTGGGTCCCTGGAGTGATTTCCACAATTGACGAACCCAAGGGTGCATTTACGTGCCGGTCATCAACACTCGCAGTTTTGGCCGATTCCGGCCTGTACCATTGGCTATTAATCACCGTTTTGGGTCCCTGGAGTGATTTCCACAATTGACGAACCCAAGGGTGCATTTACGTGCCGGTCATCAACACTCGCAGTTTTGGCCGATTCTGGCCTGTTTCATGGGCTATTAATCACCGTTTTGGGTCCCCGGAGTGATTTCCACCATTGAGGAACCCAGGGTGCATTTACGTGCCGGTCATCAACACTCGCAGTTTTGGAAGATTTTGGCCTGTTTCATGGGCTATTAATCACCGTTTTGGGTCCCTGGAGTGATTTCCACAATTGACGAACCCAAGGGTGCATTTACGTGCCGGTCATCAACACTCGCAGTTTTGGCCGATTCTGGCCTGTTTCATGGGCTATTAATCACCGTTTTGGGTCCCCGGAGTGATTTCCACCATTGAGGAACCCAGGGTGCATTTACGTGCCGGTCATCAACACTCGCAGTTTTGGCAGATTTTGGCCTGTTTCATGGGCTATTAATCACCGTTTTGGGTCCCCGGAGTGATTTCCACCATTGAGGAACCCAGGGTGCATTTACGTGCCGGTCATCAACACTCGCAGTTTTGGCAGATTTTGGCCTGTTTCATGGGCTATTAATCACCGTTTTGGGTCCCTGGAGTGATTTCCACAATTGACGAACCCCAGGGTGCAATTACGTGTCGGTCATCAACACTCGCAGTTTTGGCCGATTCTAGCCTGTTTCATGGGCTATTAATCACCGTTTTGGATCCTCGGAGTGATTTCCACCATTGACGAACCCAAGGGTGCATTTACGTGCCTGTCATCAACACTCGCAGTTTTGGCCGATTCTGGCCTGTTTCATGGGCTATTAATCACCGTTTTGGGTCCCTGGAGTGATTTCCACCATTGACGAACCCAAGGGTGCATTTACGTGCCTGTCATCAACACTCGCAGTTTTGGCCGATTCTGGCCTGTTTCATGGGCTATTAATCACCGTTTTGGGTCCCCGGAGTGATTTCCACCATTGAGGAACCCAGGGTGCATTTACGTGCCGGTCATCAACACTCGCAGTTTTGGCCGATTCTGGCCTGTTTCATGGGCTATTAATCACCGTTTTGGGTCCCCGGAGTGATTTCCACCATTGAGGAACCCAGGGTGCATTTACGTGCCGGTCATCAACACTCGCAGTTTTGGCAGATTCTGGCCTGTTTCATGGGCTATTAATCACCGTTTTGGATCCTCGGAGTGATTTCCACCATTGACGAACCCAAGGGTGCATTTACGTGCCGGTCATCAACACTCGCAGTTTTGGCAGATTTTGGCCTGTTTCATGGGCTATTAATCACCGTTTTGGGTCCCTGGAGTGATTTCCACAATTGACGAACCCAAGGGTGCATTTACGTGCCGGTCATCAACACTCGCAGTTTTGGCCGATTCTGGCCTGTTTCATGGGCTATTAATCACAGTTTTGGGTCCCTGGAGTGATTTCCACCATTGAGGAACCCAGGGTGCATTTACGTGCCGGTCATCAACACTCGCAGTTTTGGCAGATTTTGGCCTGTTTCATGGGCTATTAATCACCGTTTTGGGTCCCTGGAGTGATTTCCACAATTGACGAACCCAAGGGTGCATTTACGTGCCGGTCATCAACACTCGCAGTTTTGGCCGATTCCGGCCTGTATCATTGGCTATTAATCACCGTTTTGGGTCCCTGGAGTGATTTCCACAATTGACGAACCCAAGGGTGCATTTACGTGCCGGTCATCAACACTCGCAGTTTTGGAAGATTTTGGCCTGTTTCATGGGCTATTAATCACCGTTTTGGGTCCCTGGAGTGATTTCCACAATTGACGAACCCAAGGGTGCATTTACGTGCCGGTCATCAACACTCGCAGTTTTGGCCGATTCTGGCCTGTTTCATGGGCTATTAATCACCGTTTTGGGTCCCCGGAGTGATTTCCACCATTGAGGAACCCAGGGTGCATTTACGTGCCGGTCATCAACACTCGCAGTTTTGGCCGATTCTGGCCTGTTTCATGGGCTATTAATCACCGTTTTGGGTCCCCGGAGTGATTTCCACCATTGAGGAACCCAGGGTGCATTTACGTGCCGGTCATCAACACTCGCAGTTTTGGAAGATTTTGGCCTGTTTCATGGGCTATTAATCACCGTTTTGGGTCCCTGGAGTGATTTCCACAATTGACGAACCCAAGGGTGCATTTACGTGCCGGTCATCAACACTCGCAGTTTTGGCCGATTCTGGCCTGTTTCATGGGCTATTAATCACCGTTTTGGGTCCCCGGAGTGATTTCCACCATTGAGGAACCCAGGGTGCATTTACGTGCCGGTCATCAACACTCGCAGTTTTGGAAGATTTTGGCCTGTTTCATGGGCTATTAATCACCGTTTTGGGTCCCTGGAGTGATTTCCACAATTGACGAACCCAAGGGTGCATTTACGTGCCGGTCATCAACACTCGCAGTTTTGGCCGATTCTGGCCTGTTTCATGGGCTATTAATCACCGTTTTGGGTCCCCGGAGTGATTTCCACCATTGAGGAACCCAGGGTGCATTTACGTGCCGGTCATCAACACTCGCAGTTTTGGCCGATTCTGGCCTGTTTCATGGGCTATTAATCACCGTTTTGGGTCCCCGGAGTGATTTCCACCATTGAGGAACCCAGGGTGCATTTACGTGCCGGTCATCAACACTCGCAGTTTTGGCAGATTTTGGCCTGTTTCATGGGCTATTAATCACCGTTTTGGGTCCCTGGAGTGATTTCCACAATTGACGAACCCAAGGGTGCATTTACGTGCCGGTCATCAACACTCGCAGTTTTGGCCGATTCCGGCCTGTATCATTGGCTATTAATCACCGTTTTGGGTCCCTGGAGTGATTTCCACAATTGACGAACCCAAGGGTGCATTTACGTGCCGGTCATCAACACTCGCAGTTTTGGCCGATTCTGGCCTGTTTCATGGGCTATTAATCACCGTTTTGGGTCCCCGGAGTGATTTCCACCATTGAGGAACCCAGGGTGCATTTACGTGCCGGTCATCAACACTCGCAGTTTTGGCAGATTTTGGCCTGTTTCATGGGCTATTAATCACCGTTTTGGGTCCCTGGAGTGATTTCCACAATTGAGGAACCCAGGGTGCATTTACGTGCCGGTCATCAACACTCGCAGTTTTGGCCGATTCCGGCCTGTATCATTGGCTATTAATCACCGTTTTGGGTCCCTGGAGTGATTTCCACAATTGACGAACCCAAGGGTGCATTTACGTGCCGGTCATCAACACTCGCAGTTTTGGCCGATTCTGGCCTGTTTCATGGGCTATTAATCACCGTTTTGGGTCCCCGGAGTGATTTCCACCATTGAGGAACCCAGGGTGCATTTACGTGCCGGTCATCAACACTCGCAGTTTTGGCAGATTTTGGCCTGTTTCATGGGCTATTAATCACCGTTTTGGGTCCCTGGAGTGATTTCCACAATTGACGAACCCAAGGGTGCATTTACGTGCCGGTCATCAACACTCGCAGTTTTGGCCGATTCCGGCCTGTATCATTGGCTATTAATCACCGTTTTGGGTCCCCGGAGTGATTTCCACAATTGACGAACCCAAGGGTGCATTTACGTGCCGGTCATCAACACTCGCAGTTTTGGCCGATTCTGGCCTGTTTCATGGGCTATTAATCACCGTTTTGGGTCCCTGGAGTGATTTCCACAATTGAGGAACCCAGGGTGCATTTACGTGCCTGTCATCAACACTCGCAGTTTTGGCAGATTTTGGCCTGTTTCATGGGCTATTAATCACCGTTTTGGGTCCCCGGAGTGATTTCCACCATTGAGGAACCCAGGGTGCATTTACGTGCCGGTCATCAACACTCGCAGTTTTGGCCGATTCTGGCCTGTTTCATGGGCTATTAATCACCGTTTTGGGTCCCCGGAGTGATTTCCACCATTGAGGAACCCAGGGTGCATTTACGTGCCGGTCATCAACACTCGCAGTTTTGGCAGATTTTGGCCTGTTTCATGGGCTATTAATCACCGTTTTGGGTCCCTGGAGTGATTTCCACAATTGACGAACCCAAGGGTGCATTTACGTGCCGGTCATCAACACTCGCAGTTTTGGCCGATTCTGGCCTGTTTCATGGGCTATTAATCACCGTTTTGGGTCCCCGGAGTGATTTCCACCATTGAGGAACCCAGGGTGCATTTACGTGCCGGTCATCAACACTCGCAGTTTTGGCAGATTTTGGCCTGTTTCATGGGCTATTAATCACCGTTTTGGGTCCCCGGAGTGATTTCCACCATTGAGGAACCCAGGGTGCATTTACGTGCCGGTCATCAACACTCGCAGTTTTGGCAGATTTTGGCCTGTTTCATGGGCTATTAATCACCGTTTTGGGTCCCTGGAGTGATTTCCACAATTGACGAACCCAAGGGTGCATTTACGTGCCGGTCATCAACACTCGCAGTTTTGGCCGATTCCGGCCTGTATCATTGGCTATTAATCACCGTTTTGGGTCCCTGGAGTGATTTCCACAATTGACGAACCCAAGGGTGCATTTACGTGCCGGTCATCAACACTCGCAGTTTTGGCAGATTTTGGCCTGTTTCATGGGCTATTAATCACCGTTTTGGGTCCCTGGAGTGATTTCCACAATTGACGAACCCAAGGGTGCATTTACGTGCCGGTCATCAACACTCGCAGTTTTGGCCGATTCTGGCCTGTTTCATGGGCTATTAATCACAGTTTTGGGTCCCTGGAGTGATTTCCACCATTGAGGAACCCAGGGTGCATTTACGTGCCGGTCATCAACACTCGCAGTTTTGGCAGATTTTGGCCTGTTTCATGGGCTATTAATCACCGTTTTGGGTCCCTGGAGTGATTTCCACAATTGACGAACCCAAGGGTGCATTTACGTGCCGGTCATCAACACTCGCAGTTTTGGCCGATTCCGGCCTGTATCATTGGCTATTAATCACCGTTTTGGGTCCCTGGAGTGATTTCCACAATTGACGAACCCAAGGGTGCATTTACGTGCCGGTCATCAACACTCGCAGTTTTGGCCGATTCTGGCCTGTTTCATGGGCTATTAATCACCGTTTTGGGTCCCCGGAGTGATTTCCACCATTGAGGAACCCAGGGTGCATTTACGTGCCGGTCATCAACACTCGCAGTTTTGGAAGATTTTGGCCTGTTTCATGGGCTATTAATCACCGTTTTGGGTCCCTGGAGTGATTTCCACAATTGACGAACCCAAGGGTGCATTTACGTGCCGGTCATCAACACTCGCAGTTTTGGCAGATTTTGGCCTGTTTCATGGGCTATTAATCACCGTTTTGGGTCCCTGGAGTGATTTCCACCATTGAGGAACCCAGGGTGCATTTACGTGCCGGTCATCAACACTCGCAGTTTTGGAAGATTTTGGCCTGTTTCATGGGCTATTAATCACCGTTTTGGGTCCCTGGAGTGATTTCCACAATTGACGAACCCAAGGGTGCATTTACGTGCCGGTCATCAACACTCGCAGTTTTGGCCGATTCCGGCCTGTATCATTGGCTATTAATCACCGTTTTGGGTCCCTGGAGTGATTTCCACAATTGACGAACCCAAGGGTGCATTTACGTGCCGGTCATCAACACTCGCAGTTTTGGAAGATTTTGGCCTGTTTCATGGGCTATTAATCACCGTTTTGGGTCCCTGGAGTGATTTCCACAATTGACGAACCCAAGGGTGCATTTACGTGCCGGTCATCAACACTCGCAGTTTTGGCCGATTCTGGCCTGTTTCATGGGCTATTAATCACCGTTTTGGGTCCCCGGAGTGATTTCCACCATTGAGGAACCCAGGGTGCATTTACGTGCCGGTCATCAACACTCGCAGTTTTGGCCGATTCTGGCCTGTTTCATGGGCTATTAATCACCGTTTTGGGTCCCCGGAGTGATTTCCACCATTGAGGAACCCAGGGTGCATTTACGTGCCGGTCATCAACACTCGCAGTTTTGGAAGATTTTGGCCTGTTTCATGGGCTATTAATCACCGTTTTGGGTCCCTGGAGTGATTTCCACAATTGACGAACCCAAGGGTGCATTTACGTGCCGGTCATCAACACTCGCAGTTTTGGCCGATTCTGGCCTGTTTCATGGGCTATTAATCACCGTTTTGGGTCCCCGGAGTGATTTCCACCATTGAGGAACCCAGGGTGCATTTACGTGCCGGTCATCAACACTCGCAGTTTTGGAAGATTTTGGCCTGTTTCATGGGCTATTAATCACCGTTTTGGGTCCCTGGAGTGATTTCCACAATTGACGAACCCAAGGGTGCATTTACGTGCCGGTCATCAACACTCGCAGTTTTGGCCGATTCTGGCCTGTTTCATGGGCTATTAATCACCGTTTTGGGTCCCCGGAGTGATTTCCACCATTGAGGAACCCAGGGTGCATTTACGTGCCGGTCATCAACACTCGCAGTTTTGGCCGATTCTGGCCTGTTTCATGGGCTATTAATCACCGTTTTGGGTCCCCGGAGTGATTTCCACCATTGAGGAACCCAGGGTGCATTTACGTGCCGGTCATCAACACTCGCAGTTTTGGCAGATTTTGGCCTGTTTCATGGGCTATTAATCACCGTTTTGGGTCCCTGGAGTGATTTCCACAATTGACGAACCCAAGGGTGCATTTACGTGCCGGTCATCAACACTCGCAGTTTTGGCCGATTCCGGCCTGTATCATTGGCTATTAATCACCGTTTTGGGTCCCTGGAGTGATTTCCACAATTGACGAACCCAAGGGTGCATTTACGTGCCGGTCATCAACACTCGCAGTTTTGGCCGATTCTGGCCTGTTTCATGGGCTATTAATCACCGTTTTGGGTCCCCGGAGTGATTTCCACCATTGAGGAACCCAGGGTGCATTTACGTGCCGGTCATCAACACTCGCAGTTTTGGCAGATTTTGGCCTGTTTCATGGGCTATTAATCACCGTTTTGGGTCCCTGGAGTGATTTCCACAATTGAGGAACCCAGGGTGCATTTACGTGCCGGTCATCAACACTCGCAGTTTTGGCCGATTCCGGCCTGTATCATTGGCTATTAATCACCGTTTTGGGTCCCTGGAGTGATTTCCACAATTGACGAACCCAAGGGTGCATTTACGTGCCGGTCATCAACACTCGCAGTTTTGGCCGATTCTGGCCTGTTTCATGGGCTATTAATCACCGTTTTGGGTCCCCGGAGTGATTTCCACCATTGAGGAACCCAGGGTGCATTTACGTGCCGGTCATCAACACTCGCAGTTTTGGCAGATTTTGGCCTGTTTCATGGGCTATTAATCACCGTTTTGGGTCCCTGGAGTGATTTCCACAATTGACGAACCCAAGGGTGCATTTACGTGCCGGTCATCAACACTCGCAGTTTTGGCCGATTCCGGCCTGTATCATTGGCTATTAATCACCGTTTTGGGTCCCCGGAGTGATTTCCACAATTGACGAACCCAAGGGTGCATTTACGTGCCGGTCATCAACACTCGCAGTTTTGGCCGATTCTGGCCTGTTTCATGGGCTATTAATCACCGTTTTGGGTCCCTGGAGTGATTTCCACAATTGAGGAACCCAGGGTGCATTTACGTGCCTGTCATCAACACTCGCAGTTTTGGCAGATTTTGGCCTGTTTCATGGGCTATTAATCACCGTTTTGGGTCCCCGGAGTGATTTCCACCATTGAGGAACCCAGGGTGCATTTACGTGCCGGTCATCAACACTCGCAGTTTTGGCCGATTCTGGCCTGTTTCATGGGCTATTAATCACCGTTTTGGGTCCCCGGAGTGATTTCCACCATTGAGGAACCCAGGGTGCATTTACGTGCCGGTCATCAACACTCGCAGTTTTGGCAGATTTTGGCCTGTTTCATGGGCTATTAATCACCGTTTTGGGTCCCTGGAGTGATTTCCACAATTGACGAACCCAAGGGTGCATTTACGTGCCGGTCATCAACACTCGCAGTTTTGGCCGATTCTGGCCTGTTTCATGGGCTATTAATCACCGTTTTGGGTCCCCGGAGTGATTTCCACCATTGAGGAACCCAGGGTGCATTTACGTGCCGGTCATCAACACTCGCAGTTTTGGCAGATTTTGGCCTGTTTCATGGGCTATTAATCACCGTTTTGGGTCCCCGGAGTGATTTCCACCATTGAGGAACCCAGGGTGCATTTACGTGCCGGTCATCAACACTCGCAGTTTTGGCAGATTTTGGCCTGTTTCATGGGCTATTAATCACCGTTTTGGGTCCCTGGAGTGATTTCCACAATTGACGAACCCAAGGGTGCATTTACGTGCCGGTCATCAACACTCGCAGTTTTGGCCGATTCCGGCCTGTATCATTGGCTATTAATCACCGTTTTGGGTCCCTGGAGTGATTTCCACAATTGACGAACCCAAGGGTGCATTTACGTGCCGGTCATCAACACTCGCAGTTTTGGCAGATTTTGGCCTGTTTCATGGGCTATTAATCACCGTTTTGGGTCCCTGGAGTGATTTCCACAATTGACGAACCCAAGGGTGCATTTACGTGCCGGTCATCAACACTCGCAGTTTTGGCCGATTCTGGCCTGTTTCATGGGCTATTAATCACAGTTTTGGGTCCCTGGAGTGATTTCCACCATTGAGGAACCCAGGGTGCATTTACGTGCCGGTCATCAACACTCGCAGTTTTGGCAGATTTTGGCCTGTTTCATGGGCTATTAATCACCGTTTTGGGTCCCTGGAGTGATTTCCACAATTGACGAACCCAAGGGTGCATTTACGTGCCGGTCATCAACACTCGCAGTTTTGGCCGATTCCGGCCTGTATCATTGGCTATTAATCACCGTTTTGGGTCCCTGGAGTGATTTCCACAATTGACGAACCCAAGGGTGCATTTACGTGCCGGTCATCAACACTCGCAGTTTTGGCCGATTCTGGCCTGTTTCATGGGCTATTAATCACCGTTTTGGGTCCCCGGAGTGATTTCCACCATTGAGGAACCCAGGGTGCATTTACGTGCCGGTCATCAACACTCGCAGTTTTGGAAGATTTTGGCCTGTTTCATGGGCTATTAATCACCGTTTTGGGTCCCTGGAGTGATTTCCACAATTGACGAACCCAAGGGTGCATTTACGTGCCGGTCATCAACACTCGCAGTTTTGGCAGATTTTGGCCTGTTTCATGGGCTATTAATCACCGTTTTGGGTCCCTGGAGTGATTTCCACCATTGAGGAACCCAGGGTGCATTTACGTGCCGGTCATCAACACTCGCAGTTTTGGAAGATTTTGGCCTGTTTCATGGGCTATTAATCACCGTTTTGGGTCCCTGGAGTGATTTCCACAATTGACGAACCCCAGGGTGCAATTACGTGCCTGTCATCAACACTCGCAGTTTTGGCCGATTCTGGCCTGTTTCATGGGCTATTAATCACCGTTTTGGGTCCCTGGAGTGATTTCCACAATTGACGAACCCAAGGGTGCATTTACGTTCCGGTCATCCACACTCGCAGTTTTGGCCGATTCTGGCCTGTTTCATGGGCTATTAATCACCGTTTTGGGTCCCTGGAGTGATTTCCACAATTGACGAACCCAAGGGTGCATTTACGTGCCGGTCATCAACACTCGCAGTTTTGGAAAATTTTGGCCTGTTTCATGGGCTATTAATCACCGTTTTGGGTCCCTGGAGTGATTTCCACAATTGAGGAACCCAAGGGTGCATTTACGTTCCGGTCATCCACACTCGCAGTTTTGGTCGATTCTGGCCTGTTTCATGGGCTATTAATCACCGTTTTGGGTCCCTGGAGTGATTTCCACAATTGACGAACCCAAGGGTGCATTTACGTGCCGGTCATCAACACTCGCAGTTTTGGCAGATTTTGGCCTGTTTCATGGGCTATTAATCACCGTTTTGGGTCCCTGGAGTGATTTCCACCATTGAGGAACCCAGGGTGCATTTACGTGCCGGTCATCAACACTCGCAGTTTTGGAAGATTTTGGCCTGTTTCATGGGCTATTAATCACCGTTTTGGGTCCCTGGAGTGATTTCCACAATTGACGAACCCCAGGGTGCAATTACGTGCCTGTCATCAACACTCGCAGTTTTGGCCGATTCTGGCCTGTTTCATGGGCTATTAATCACCGTTTTGGGTCCCTGGAGTGATTTCCACAATTGACGAACCCAAGGGTGCATTTACGTTCCGGTCATCCACACTCGCAGTTTTGGCCGATTCTGGCCTGTTTCATGGGCTATTAATCACCGTTTTGGGTCCCTGGAGTGATTTCCACAATTGACGAACCCAAGGGTGCATTTACGTGCCGGTCATCAACACTCGCAGTTTTGGAAGATTTTGGCCTGTTTCATGGGCTATTAATCACCGTTTTGGGTCCCTGGAGTGATTTCCACAATTGACGAACCCAAGGGTGCATTTACGTTCCGGTCATCAACACTCGCAGTTTTGGCCGATTCTGGCCTGTTTCATGGGCTATTAATCACCGTTTTGGGTCCCTGGAGTGATTTCCACAATTGACGAACCCCAGGGTGCAATTACGTGTCGGTCATCAACACTCGCAGTTTTGGCCGATTCCGGCCTGTATCATTGGCTATTAATCACCGTTTTGGGTCCCTGGAGTGATTTCCACAATTGACGAACCCAAGGGTGCATTTACGTGCCGGTCATCAACACTCGCAGTTTTGGCCGATTCTGGCCTGTTTCATGGGCTATTAATCACCGTTTTGGGTCCCTGGAGTGATTTCCACAATTGACGAACCCAAGGGTGCATTTACGTGCCGGTCATCAACACTCGCAGTTTTGGCAGATTTTGGCCTGTTTCATGGGCTATTAATCACCGTTTTGGGTCCCTGGAGTGATTTCCACCATTGAGGAACCCAGGGTGCATTTACGTGCCGGTCATCAACACTCGCAGTTTTGGAAGATTTTGGCCTGTTTCATGGGCTATTAATCACCGTTTTGGGTCCCTGGAGTGATTTCCACAATTGACGAACCCCAGGGTGCAATTACGTGCCTGTCATCAACACTCGCAGTTTTGGCCGATTCTGGCCTGTTTCATGGGCTATTAATCACCGTTTTGGGTCCCTGGAGTGATTTCCACCATTGAGGAACCCAGGGTGCATTTACGTGCCGGTCATCAACACTCGCAGTTTTGGAAGATTTTGGCCTGTTTCATGGGCTATTAATCACCGTTTTGGGTCCCTGGAGTGATTTCCACAATTGACGAACCCCAGGGTGCAATTACGTGCCTGTCATCAACACTCGCAGTTTTGGCCGATTCTGGCCTGTTTCATGGGCTATTAATCACCGTTTTGGGTCCCTGGAGTGATTTCCACAATTGACGAACCCAAGGGTGCATTTACGTTCCGGTCATCCACACTCGCAGTTTTGGCCGATTCTGGCCTGTTTCATGGGCTATTAATCACCGTTTTGGGTCCCTGGAGTGATTTCCACAATTGACGAACCCAAGGGTGCATTTACGTGCCGGTCATCAACACTCGCAGTTTTGGAAAATTTTGGCCTGTTTCATGGGCTATTAATCACCGTTTTGGGTCCCTGGAGTGATTTCCACAATTGAGGAACCCAAGGGTGCATTTACGTTCCGGTCATCCACACTCGCAGTTTTGGTCGATTCTGGCCTGTTTCATGGGCTATTAATCACCGTTTTGGGTCCCTGGAGTGATTTCCACAATTGACGAACCCAAGGGTGCATTTACGTGCCGGTCATCAACACTCGCAGTTTTGGCAGATTTTGGCCTGTTTCATGGGCTATTAATCACCGTTTTGGGTCCCTGGAGTGATTTCCACCATTGAGGAACCCAGGGTGCATTTACGTGCCGGTCATCAACACTCGCAGTTTTGGAAGATTTTGGCCTGTTTCATGGGCTATTAATCACCGTTTTGGGTCCCTGGAGTGATTTCCACAATTGACGAACCCCAGGGTGCAATTACGTGCCTGTCATCAACACTCGCAGTTTTGGCCGATTCTGGCCTGTTTCATGGGCTATTAATCACCGTTTTGGGTCCCTGGAGTGATTTCCACAATTGACGAACCCAAGGGTGCATTTACGTTCCGGTCATCCACACTCGCAGTTTTGGCCGATTCTGGCCTGTTTCATGGGCTATTAATCACCGTTTTGGGTCCCTGGAGTGATTTCCACAATTGACGAACCCAAGGGTGCATTTACGTGCCGGTCATCAACACTCGCAGTTTTGGAAGATTTTGGCCTGTTTCATGGGCTATTAATCACCGTTTTGGGTCCCTGGAGTGATTTCCACAATTGACGAACCCAAGGGTGCATTTACGTTCCGGTCATCAACACTCGCAGTTTTGGCCGATTCTGGCCTGTTTCATGGGCTATTAATCACCGTTTTGGGTCCCTGGAGTGATTTCCACAATTGACGAACCCCAGGGTGCAATTACGTGTCGGTCATCAACACTCGCAGTTTTGGCCGATTCCGGCCTGTATCATTGGCTATTAATCACCGTTTTGGGTCCCTGGAGTGATTTCCACAATTGACGAACCCAAGGGTGCATTTACGTGCCGGTCATCAACACTCGCAGTTTTGGCCGATTCTGGCCTGTTTCATGGGCTATTAATCACCGTTTTGGGTCCCTGGAGTGATTTCCACAATTGACGAACCCAAGGGTGCATTTACGTGCCGGTCATCAACACTCGCAGTTTTGGCCGATTCCGGCCTGTATCATTGGCTATTAATCACCGTTTTGGGTCCCTGGAGTGATTTCCACAATTGACGAACCCAAGGGTGCATTTACGTGCCGGTCATCAACACTCGCAGTTTTGGCCGATTCTGGCCTGTTTCATGGGCTATTAATCACCGTTTTGGGTCCCCGGAGTGATTTCCACCATTGAGGAACCCAGGGTGCATTTACGTGCCGGTCATCAACACTCGCAGTTTTGGAAGATTTTGGCCTGTTTCATGGGCTATTAATCACCGTTTTGGGTCCCTGGAGTGATTTCCACAATTGACGAACCCAAGGGTGCATTTACGTGCCGGTCATCAACACTCGCAGTTTTGGCCGATTCTGGCCTGTTTCATGGGCTATTAATCACCGTTTTGGGTCCCCGGAGTGATTTCCACCATTGAGGAACCCAGGGTGCATTTACGTGCCGGTCATCAACACTCGCAGTTTTGGCAGATTTTGGCCTGTTTCATGGGCTATTAATCACCGTTTTGGGTCCCCGGAGTGATTTCCACCATTGAGGAACCCAGGGTGCATTTACGTGCCGGTCATCAACACTCGCAGTTTTGGCAGATTTTGGCCTGTTTCATGGGCTATTAATCACCGTTTTGGGTCCCTGGAGTGATTTCCACAATTGACGAACCCCAGGGTGCAATTACGTGTCGGTCATCAACACTCGCAGTTTTGGCCGATTCTAGCCTGTTTCATGGGCTATTAATCACCGTTTTGGATCCTCGGAGTGATTTCCACCATTGACGAACCCAAGGGTGCATTTACGTGCCTGTCATCAACACTCGCAGTTTTGGCCGATTCTGGCCTGTTTCATGGGCTATTAATCACCGTTTTGGGTCCCTGGAGTGATTTCCACCATTGACGAACCCAAGGGTGCATTTACGTGCCTGTCATCAACACTCGCAGTTTTGGCCGATTCTGGCCTGTTTCATGGGCTATTAATCACCGTTTTGGGTCCCCGGAGTGATTTCCACCATTGAGGAACCCAGGGTGCATTTACGTGCCGGTCATCAACACTCGCAGTTTTGGCCGATTCTGGCCTGTTTCATGGGCTATTAATCACCGTTTTGGGTCCCCGGAGTGATTTCCACCATTGAGGAACCCAGGGTGCATTTACGTGCCGGTCATCAACACTCGCAGTTTTGGCAGATTCTGGCCTGTTTCATGGGCTATTAATCACCGTTTTGGATCCTCGGAGTGATTTCCACCATTGACGAACCCAAGGGTGCATTTACGTGCCGGTCATCAACACTCGCAGTTTTGGCAGATTTTGGCCTGTTTCATGGGCTATTAATCACCGTTTTGGGTCCCTGGAGTGATTTCCACAATTGACGAACCCAAGGGTGCATTTACGTGCCGGTCATCAACACTCGCAGTTTTGGCCGATTCTGGCCTGTTTCATGGGCTATTAATCACAGTTTTGGGTCCCTGGAGTGATTTCCACCATTGAGGAACCCAGGGTGCATTTACGTGCCGGTCATCAACACTCGCAGTTTTGGCAGATTTTGGCCTGTTTCATGGGCTATTAATCACCGTTTTGGGTCCCTGGAGTGATTTCCACAATTGACGAACCCAAGGGTGCATTTACGTGCCGGTCATCAACACTCGCAGTTTTGGCCGATTCCGGCCTGTATCATTGGCTATTAATCACCGTTTTGGGTCCCTGGAGTGATTTCCACAATTGACGAACCCAAGGGTGCATTTACGTGCCGGTCATCAACACTCGCAGTTTTGGCCGATTCTGGCCTGTTTCATGGGCTATTAATCACCGTTTTGGGTCCCCGGAGTGATTTCCACCATTGAGGAACCCAGGGTGCATTTACGTGCCGGTCATCAACACTCGCAGTTTTGGAAGATTTTGGCCTGTTTCATGGGCTATTAATCACCGTTTTGGGTCCCTGGAGTGATTTCCACAATTGACGAACCCAAGGGTGCATTTACGTGCCGGTCATCAACACTCGCAGTTTTGGCCGATTCTGGCCTGTTTCATGGGCTATTAATCACCGTTTTGGGTCCCCGGAGTGATTTCCACCATTGAGGAACCCAGGGTGCATTTACGTGCCGGTCATCAACACTCGCAGTTTTGGCCGATTCTGGCCTGTTTCATGGGCTATTAATCACCGTTTTGGGTCCCCGGAGTGATTTCCACCATTGAGGAACCCAGGGTGCATTTACGTGCCGGTCATCAACACTCGCAGTTTTGGCAGATTTTGGCCTGTTTCATGGGCTATTAATCACCGTTTTGGGTCCCTGGAGTGATTTCCACAATTGACGAACCCAAGGGTGCATTTACGTGCCGGTCATCAACACTCGCAGTTTTGGCCGATTCCGGCCTGTATCATTGGCTATTAATCACCGTTTTGGGTCCCTGGAGTGATTTCCACAATTGACGAACCCAAGGGTGCATTTACGTGCCGGTCATCAACACTCGCAGTTTTGGCCGATTCTGGCCTGTTTCATGGGCTATTAATCACCGTTTTGGGTCCCCGGAGTGATTTCCACCATTGAGGAACCCAGGGTGCATTTACGTGCCGGTCATCAACACTCGCAGTTTTGGCAGATTTTGGCCTGTTTCATGGGCTATTAATCACCGTTTTGGGTCCCTGGAGTGATTTCCACAATTGAGGAACCCAGGGTGCATTTACGTGCCGGTCATCAACACTCGCAGTTTTGGCCGATTCCGGCCTGTATCATTGGCTATTAATCACCGTTTTGGGTCCCTGGAGTGATTTCCACAATTGACGAACCCAAGGGTGCATTTACGTGCCGGTCATCAACACTCGCAGTTTTGGCCGATTCTGGCCTGTTTCATGGGCTATTAATCACCGTTTTGGGTCCCCGGAGTGATTTCCACCATTGAGGAACCCAGGGTGCATTTACGTGCCGGTCATCAACACTCGCAGTTTTGGCAGATTTTGGCCTGTTTCATGGGCTATTAATCACCGTTTTGGGTCCCTGGAGTGATTTCCACAATTGACGAACCCAAGGGTGCATTTACGTGCCGGTCATCAACACTCGCAGTTTTGGCCGATTCCGGCCTGTATCATTGGCTATTAATCACCGTTTTGGGTCCCCGGAGTGATTTCCACAATTGACGAACCCAAGGGTGCATTTACGTGCCGGTCATCAACACTCGCAGTTTTGGCCGATTCTGGCCTGTTTCATGGGCTATTAATCACCGTTTTGGGTCCCTGGAGTGATTTCCACAATTGAGGAACCCAGGGTGCATTTACGTGCCTGTCATCAACACTCGCAGTTTTGGCAGATTTTGGCCTGTTTCATGGGCTATTAATCACCGTTTTGGGTCCCCGGAGTGATTTCCACCATTGAGGAACCCAGGGTGCATTTACGTGCCGGTCATCAACACTCGCAGTTTTGGCCGATTCTGGCCTGTTTCATGGGCTATTAATCACCGTTTTGGGTCCCCGGAGTGATTTCCACCATTGAGGAACCCAGGGTGCATTTACGTGCCGGTCATCAACACTCGCAGTTTTGGCAGATTTTGGCCTGTTTCATGGGCTATTAATCACCGTTTTGGGTCCCTGGAGTGATTTCCACAATTGACGAACCCAAGGGTGCATTTACGTGCCGGTCATCAACACTCGCAGTTTTGGCCGATTCCGGCCTGTATCATTGGCTATTAATCACCGTTTTGGGTCCCTGGAGTGATTTCCACAATTGACGAACCCAAGGGTGCATTTACGTGCCGGTCATCAACACTCGCAGTTTTGGCCGATTCTGGCCTGTTTCATGGGCTATTAATCACCGTTTTGGGTCCCCGGAGTGATTTCCACCATTGAGGAACCCAGGGTGCATTTACGTGCCGGTCATCAACACTCGCAGTTTTGGCAGATTTTGGCCTGTTTCATGGGCTATTAATCACCGTTTTGGGTCCCTGGAGTGATTTCCACAATTGACGAACCCAAGGGTGCATTTACGTGCCGGTCATCAACACTCGCAGTTTTGGCCGATTCCGGCCTGTATCATTGGCTATTAATCACCGTTTTGGGTCCCTGGAGTGATTTCCACAATTGACGAACCCAAGGGTGCATTTACGTGCCGGTCATCAACACTCGCAGTTTTGGCCGATTCTGGCCTGTTTCATGGGCTATTAATCACCGTTTTGGGTCCCCGGAGTGATTTCCACCATTGAGGAACCCAGGGTGCATTTACGTGCCGGTCATCAACACTCGCAGTTTTGGCAGATTTTGGCCTGTTTCATGGGCTATTAATCACCGTTTTGGGTCCCTGGAGTGATTTCCACAATTGACGAACCCAAGGGTGCATTTACGTGCCGGTCATCAACACTCGCAGTTTTGGCCGATTCCGGCCTGTATCATTGGCTATTAATCACCGTTTTGGGTCCCTGGAGTGATTTCCACAATTGACGAACCCAAGGGTGTATTTACGTGCCGGTCATCAACACTCGCAGTTTTGGCCGATTCTGGCCTGTTTCATGGGCTATTAATCACCGTTTTGGGTCCCCGGAGTGATTTCCACCATTGAGGAACCCAGGGTGCATTTACGTGCCGGTCATCAACACTCGCAGTTTTGGCAGATTTTGGCCTGTTTCATGGGCTATTAATCACCGTTTTGGGTCCCTGGAGTGATTTCCACAATTGACGAACCCAAGGGTGCATTTACGTGCCGGTCATCAACACTCGCAGTTTTGGCCGATTCCGGCCTGTATCATTGGCTATTAATCACCGTTTTGGGTCCCTGGAGTGATTTCCACAATTGACGAACCCAAGGGTGCATTTACGTGCCGGTCATCAACACTCGCAGTTTTGGCCGATTCTGGCCTGTTTCATGGGCTATTAATCACCGTTTTGGGTCCCTGGAGTGATTTCCACAATTGACGAACCCAAGGGTGCATTTACGTGCCGGTCATCAACACTCGCAGTTTTGGCCGATTCCGGCCTGTATCATTGGCTATTAATCACCGTTTTGGGTCCCTGGAGTGATTTCCACAATTGACGAACCCAAGGGTGCATTTACGTGCCGGTCATCAACACTCGCAGTTTTGGCCGATTCCGGCCTGTATCATTGGATATTAATCACCGTTTTGGGTCCCTGGAGTGATTTCCACAATTGACGAACCCAAGGGTGCATTTACGTGCCGGTCATCAACACTCGCAGTTTTGGCCGATTCTGGCCTGTTTCATGGGCTATTAATCACCGTTTTGGGTCCCCGGAGTGATTTCCACCATTGAGGAACCCAGGGTGCATTTACGTGCCGGTCATCAACACTCGCAGTTTTGGCAGATTTTGGCCTGTTTCATGGGCTATTAATCACCGTTTTGGGTCCCTGGAGTGATTTCCACAATTGACGAACCCAAGGGTGCATTTACGTGCCTGTCATCAACACTCGCAGTTTTGGCCGATTCCGGCCTGTATCATTGGCTATTAATCACCGTTTTGGGTCCCTGGAGTGATTTCCACAATTGACGAACCCAAGGGTGCATTTACGTGCCGGTCATCAACACTCGCAGTTTTGGCCGATTCTGGCCTGTTTCATGGGCTATTAATCACCGTTTTGGGTCCCCGGAGTGATTTCCACCATTGAGGAACCCAGGGTGCATTTACGTGCCGGTCATCAACACTCGCAGTTTTGGCAGATTTTGGCCTGTTTCATGGGCTATTAATCACCGTTTTGGGTCCCTGGAGTGATTTCCACAATTGACGAACCCAAGGGTGCATTTACGTGCCGGTCATCAACACTCGCAGTTTTGGCCGATTCCGGCCTGTATCATTGGCTATTAATCACCGTTTTGGGTCCCTGGAGTGATTTCCACAATTGACGAACCCAAGGGTGCATTTACGTGCCGGTCATCAACACTCGCAGTTTTGGCCGATTCTGGCCTGTTTCATGGGCTATTAATCACCGTTTTGGGTCCCTGGAGTGATTTCCACAATTGACGAACCCAAGGGTGCATTTACGTGCCGGTCATCAACACTCGCAGTTTTGGCCGATTCCGGCCTGTATCATTGGCTATTAATCACCGTTTTGGGTCCCTGGAGTGATTTCCACAATTGACGAACCCAAGGGTGCATTTACGTGCCGGTCATCAACACTCGCAGTTTTGGCCGATTCCGGCCTGTATCATTGGATATTAATCACCGTTTTGGGTCCCTGGAGTGATTTCCACAATTGACGAACCCAAGGGTGCATTTACGTGCCGGTCATCAACACTCGCAGTTTTGGCCGATTCTGGCCTGTTTCATGGGCTATTAATCACCGTTTTGGGTCCCCGGAGTGATTTCCACCATTGAGGAACCCAGGGTGCATTTACGTGCCGGTCATCAACACTCGCAGTTTTGGCAGATTTTGGCCTGTTTCATGGGCTATTAATCACCGTTTTGGGTCCCTGGAGTGATTTCCACAATTGACGAACCCAAGGGTGCATTTACGTGCCTGTCATCAACACTCGCAGTTTTGGCCGATTCCGGCCTGTATCATTGGCTATTAATCACCGTTTTGGGTCCCTGGAGTGATTTCCACAATTGACGAACCCAAGGGTGCATTTACGTGCCGGTCATCAACACTCGCAGTTTTGGCCGATTCTGGCCTGTTTCATGGGCTATTAATCACCGTTTTGGGTCCCCGGAGTGATTTCCACCATTGAGGAACCCAGGGTGCATTTACGTGCCGGTCATCAACACTCGCAGTTTTGGCAGATTTTGGCCTGTTTCATGGGCTATTAATCACCGTTTTGGGTCCCTGGAGTGATTTCCACAATTGACGAACCCAAGGGTGCATTTACGTGCCGGTCATCAACACTCGCAGTTTTGGCCGATTCCGGCCTGTATCATTGGCTATTAATCACCGTTTTGGGTCCCTGGAGTGATTTCCACAATTGACGAACCCAAGGGTGTATTTACGTGCCGGTCATCAACACTCGCAGTTTTGGCCGATTCTGGCCTGTTTCATGGGCTATTAATCACCGTTTTGGGTCCCCGGAGTGATTTCCACCATTGAGGAACCCAGGGTGCATTTACGTGCCGGTCATCAACACTCGCAGTTTTGGCAGATTTTGGCCTGTTTCATGGGCTATTAATCACCGTTTTGGGTCCCTGGAGTGATTTCCACAATTGACGAACCCAAGGGTGCATTTACGTGCCGGTCATCAACACTCGCAGTTTTGGCCGATTCCGGCCTGTATCATTGGCTATTAATCACCGTTTTGGGTCCCTGGAGTGATTTCCACAATTGACGAACCCAAGGGTGCATTTACGTGCCGGTCATCAACACTCGCAGTTTTGGCCGATTCTGGCCTGTTTCATGGGCTATTAATCACCGTTTTGGGTCCCTGGAGTGATTTCCACAATTGACGAACCCAAGGGTGCATTTACGTGCCGGTCATCAACACTCGCAGTTTTGGCCGATTCCGGCCTGTATCATTGGCTATTAATCACCGTTTTGGGTCCCTGGAGTGATTTCCACAATTGACGAACCCAAGGGTGCATTTACGTGCCGGTCATCAACACTCGCAGTTTTGGCCGATTCCGGCCTGTATCATTGGATATTAATCACCGTTTTGGGTCCCTGGAGTGATTTCCACAATTGACGAACCCAAGGGTGCATTTACGTGCCGGTCATCAACACTCGCAGTTTTGGCCGATTCTGGCCTGTTTCATGGGCTATTAATCACCGTTTTGGGTCCCCGGAGTGATTTCCACCATTGAGGAACCCAGGGTGCATTTACGTGCCGGTCATCAACACTCGCAGTTTTGGCAGATTTTGGCCTGTTTCATGGGCTATTAATCACCGTTTTGGGTCCCTGGAGTGATTTCCACAATTGACGAACCCAAGGGTGCATTTACGTGCCTGTCATCAACACTCGCAGTTTTGGCCGATTCCGGCCTGTATCATTGGCTATTAATCACCGTTTTGGGTCCCTGGAGTGATTTCCACAATTGACGAACCCAAGGGTGCATTTACGTGCCGGTCATCAACACTCGCAGTTTTGGCCGATTCTGGCCTGTTTCATGGGCTATTAATCACCGTTTTGGGTCCCCGGAGTGATTTCCACCATTGAGGAACCCAGGGTGCATTTACGTGCCGGTCATCAACACTCGCAGTTTTGGCAGATTTTGGCCTGTTTCATGGGCTATTAATCACCGTTTTGGGTCCCTGGAGTGATTTCCACAATTGACGAACCCAAGGGTGCATTTACGTGCCGGTCATCAACACTCGCAGTTTTGGCCGATTCCGGCCTGTATCATTGGCTATTAATCACCGTTTTGGGTCCCTGGAGTGATTTCCACAATTGACGAACCCAAGGGTGCATTTACGTGCCGGTCATCAACACTCGCAGTTTTGGCCGATTCTGGCCTGTTTCATGGGCTATTAATCACCGTTTTGGGTCCCTGGAGTGATTTCCACAATTGACGAACCCAAGGGTGCATTTACGTGCCGGTCATCAACACTCGCAGTTTTGGCCGATTCCGGCCTGTATCATTGGCTATTAATCACCGTTTTGGGTCCCTGGAGTGATTTCCACAATTGACGAACCCAAGGGTGCATTTACGTGCCGGTCATCAACACTCGCAGTTTTGGCCGATTCCGGCCTGTATCATTGGATATTAATCACCGTTTTGGGTCCCTGGAGTGATTTCCACAATTGACGAACCCAAGGGTGCATTTACGTGCCGGTCATCAACACTCGCAGTTTTGGCCGATTCTGGCCTGTTTCATGGGCTATTAATCACCGTTTTGGGTCCCCGGAGTGATTTCCACCATTGAGGAACCCAGGGTGCATTTACGTGCCGGTCATCAACACTCGCAGTTTTGGCAGATTTTGGCCTGTTTCATGGGCTATTAATCACCGTTTTGGGTCCCTGGAGTGATTTCCACAATTGACGAACCCAAGGGTGCATTTACGTGCCTGTCATCAACACTCGCAGTTTTGGCCGATTCCGGCCTGTATCATTGGCTATTAATCACCGTTTTGGGTCCCTGGAGTGATTTCCACAATTGACGAACCCAAGGGTGCATTTACGTGCCGGTCATCAACACTCGCAGTTTTGGCCGATTCCGGCCTGTATCATTGGCTATTAATCACCGTTTTGGGTCCCTGGAGTGATTTCCACAATTGACGAACCCAAGGGTGCATTTACGTGCCGGTCATCAACACTCGCAGTTTTGGCCGATTCTGGCCTGTTTCATGGGCTATTAATCACCGTTTTGGGTCCCTGGAGTGATTTCCACAATTGACGAACCCAAGGGTGCATTTACGTGCCGGTCATCAACACTCGCAGTTTTGGCCGATTCCGGCCTGTATCATTGGCTATTAATCACCGTTTTGGGTCCCTGGAGTGATTTCCACAATTGACGAACCCAAGGGTGCATTTACGTGCCGGTCATCAACACTCGCAGTTTTGGCCGATTCTGGCCTGTTTCATGGGCTATTAATCACCGTTTTGGGTCCATGGAGTGATTTCCACAATTGACGAACCCAAGGGTGCATTTACGTGCCGGTCATCAACACTCGCAGTTTTGGCAGATTTTGGCCTGTTTCATGGGCTATTAATCACCGTTTTGGGTCCCTGGAGTGATTTCCACAATTGACGAACCCCAGGGTGCAATTACGTGTCGGTCATCAACACTCGCAGTTTTGGCCGATTCTAGCCTGTTTCATGGGCTATTAATCACCGTTTTGGATCCTCGGAGTGATTTCCACCATTGACGAACCCAAGGGTGCATTTACGTGCCTGTCATCAACACTCGCAGTTTTGGCCGATTCTGGCCTGTTTCATGGGCTATTAATCACCGTTTTGGGTCCCTGGAGTGATTTCCACAATTGACGAACCCAAGGGTGCATTTACGTGCCGGTCATCAACACTCGCAGTTTTGGCCGATTCCGGCCTGTTTCATGGGCTATTAATCACCGTTTTGGGTCCCTGGAGTGATTTCCACAATTGACGAACCCAAGGGTGCATTTACGTGTCGGTCATCAACACTCGCAGTTTTGGCCGATTCTGGCCTGTTTCATGGGCTATTAATCACCGTTTTGGGTCCCCGGAGTGATTTCCACCATTGAGGAACCCAGGGTGCATTTACGTGCCGGTCATCAACACTCGCAGTTTTGGCAGATTTTGGCCTGTTTCATGGGCTATTAATCACCGTTTTGGGTCCCTGGAGTGATTTCCACAATTGACGAACCCAAGGGTGCATTTACGTGCCGGTCATCAACACTCGCAGTTTTGGCCGATTCTGGCCTGTTTCATGGGCTATTAATCACCGTTTTGGGTCCCCGGAGTGATTTCCACCATTGAGGAACCCAGGGTGCATTTACGTGCCGGTCATCAACACTCGCAGTTTTGGCAGATTTTGGCCTGTTTCATGGGCTATTAATCACCGTTTTGGGTCCCTGGAGTGATTTCCACAATTGACGAACCCCAGGGTGCAATTACGTGTCGGTCATCAACACTCGCAGTTTTGGCCGATTCTAGCCTGTTTCATGGGCTATTAATCACCGTTTTGGGTCCCCGGAGTGATTTCCACCATTGAGGAACCCAGGGTGCATTTACGTGCCGGTCATCAACACTCGCAGTTTTGGCAGATTTTGGCCTGTTTCATGGGCTATTAATCACCGTTTTGGGTCCCTGGAGTGATTTCCACAATTGACGAACCCCAGGGTGCAATTACGTGTCGGTCATCAACACTCGCAGTTTTGGCCGATTCTAGCCTGTTTCATGGGCTATTAATCACCGTTTTGGATCCTCGGAGTGATTTCCACCATTGACGAACCCAAGGGTGCATTTACGTGCCTGTCATCAACACTCGCAGTTTTGGCCGATTCTGGCCTGTTTCATGGGCTATTAATCACCGTTTTGGGTCCCTGGAGTGATTTCCACCATTGACGAACCCAAGGGTGCATTTACGTGCCTGTCATCAACACTCGCAGTTTTGGCCGATTCTGGCCTGTTTCATGGGCTATTAATCACCGTTTTGGGTCCCCGGAGTGATTTCCACCATTGAGGAACCCAGGGTGCATTTACGTGCCGGTCATCAACACTCGCAGTTTTGGCCGATTCTGGCCTGTTTCATGGGCTATTAATCACCGTTTTGGGTCCCCGGAGTGATTTCCACCATTGAGGAACCCAGGGTGCATTTACGTGCCGGTCATCAACACTCGCAGTTTTGGCAGATTTTGGCCTGTTTCATGGGCTATTAATCACCGTTTTGGGTCCCTGGAGTGATTTCCACCATTGAGGAACCCAGGGTGCATTTACGTGCCGGTCATCAACACTCGCAGTTTTGGAAGATTTTGGCCTGTTTCATGGGCTATTAATCACCGTTTTGGGTCCCTGGAGTGATTTCCACAATTGACGAACCCCAGGGTGCAATTACGTGCCTGTCATCAACACTCGCAGTTTTGGCCGATTCTGGCCTGTTTCATGGGCTATTAATCACCGTTTTGGGTCCCTGGAGTGATTTCCACAATTGACGAACCCAAGGGTGCATTTACGTTCCGGTCATCCACACTCGCAGTTTTGGCCGATTCTGGCCTGTTTCATGGGCTATTAATCACCGTTTTGGGTCCCTGGAGTGATTTCCACAATTGACGAACCCAAGGGTGCATTTACGTGCCGGTCATCAACACTCGCAGTTTTGGAAGATTTTGGCCTGTTTCATGGGCTATTAATCACCGTTTTGGGTCCCTGGAGTGATTTCCACAATTGACGAACCCAAGGGTGCATTTACGTTCCGGTCATCCACACTCGCAGTTTTGGTCGATTCTGGCCTGTTTCATGGGCTATTAATCACCGTTTTGGGTCCCCGGAGTGATTTCCACCATTGAGGAACCCAGGGTGCATTTACGTGCCGGTCATCAACACTCGCAGTTTTGGAAGATTTTGGCCTGTTTCATGGGCTATTAATCACCGTTTTGGGTCCCTGGAGTGATTTCCACAATTGACGAACCCCAGGGTGCAATTACGTGTCGGTCATCAACACTCGCAGTTTTGGCCGATTCCGGCCTGTATCATTGGCTATTAATCACCGTTTTGGGTCCCTGGAGTGATTTCCACAATTGACGAACCCAAGGGTGCATTTACGTGCCGGTCATCAACACTCGCAGTTTTGGCCGATTCTGGCCTGTTTCATGGGCTATTAATCACCGTTTTGGGTCCCTGGAGTGATTTCCACAATTGACGAACCCAAGGGTGCATTTACGTGCCGGTCATCAACACTCGCAGTTTTGGCCGATTCCGGCCTGTATCATTGGCTATTAATCACCGTTTTGGGTCCCTGGAGTGATTTCCACAATTGACGAACCCAAGGGTGCATTTACGTGCCGGTCATCAACACTCGCAGTTTTGGCCGATTCTGGCCTGTTTCATGGGCTATTAATCACCGTTTTGGGTCCCCGGAGTGATTTCCACCATTGAGGAACCCAGGGTGCATTTACGTGCCGGTCATCAACACTCGCAGTTTTGGAAGATTTTGGCCTGTTTCATGGGCTATTAATCACCGTTTTGGGTCCCTGGAGTGATTTCCACAATTGACGAACCCAAGGGTGCATTTACGTGCCGGTCATCAACACTCGCAGTTTTGGCCGATTCTGGCCTGTTTCATGGGCTATTAATCACCGTTTTGGGTCCCCGGAGTGATTTCCACCATTGAGGAACCCAGGGTGCATTTACGTGCCGGTCATCAACACTCGCAGTTTTGGCAGATTTTGGCCTGTTTCATGGGCTATTAATCACCGTTTTGGGTCCCCGGAGTGATTTCCACCATTGAGGAACCCAGGGTGCATTTACGTGCCGGTCATCAACACTCGCAGTTTTGGCAGATTTTGGCCTGTTTCATGGGCTATTAATCACCGTTTTGGGTCCCTGGAGTGATTTCCACAATTGACGAACCCCAGGGTGCAATTACGTGTCGGTCATCAACACTCGCAGTTTTGGCCGATTCTAGCCTGTTTCATGGGCTATTAATCACCGTTTTGGATCCTCGGAGTGATTTCCACCATTGACGAACCCAAGGGTGCATTTACGTGCCTGTCATCAACACTCGCAGTTTTGGCCGATTCTGGCCTGTTTCATGGGCTATTAATCACCGTTTTGGGTCCCTGGAGTGATTTCCACCATTGACGAACCCAAGGGTGCATTTACGTGCCTGTCATCAACACTCGCAGTTTTGGCCGATTCTGGCCTGTTTCATGGGCTATTAATCACCGTTTTGGGTCCCCGGAGTGATTTCCACCATTGAGGAACCCAGGGTGCATTTACGTGCCGGTCATCAACACTCGCAGTTTTGGCCGATTCTGGCCTGTTTCATGGGCTATTAATCACCGTTTTGGGTCCCCGGAGTGATTTCCACCATTGAGGAACCCAGGGTGCATTTACGTGCCGGTCATCAACACTCGCAGTTTTGGCAGATTCTGGCCTGTTTCATGGGCTATTAATCACCGTTTTGGATCCTCGGAGTGATTTCCACCATTGACGAACCCAAGGGTGCATTTACGTGCCTGTCATCAACACTCGCAGTTTTGGCCGATTCTGGCCTGTTTCATGGGCTATTAATCACCGTTTTGGGTCCCCGGAGTGATTTCCACCATTGAGGAACCCAGGGTGCATTTACGTGCCGGTCATCAACACTCGCAGTTTTGGCAGATTTTGGCCTGTTTCATGGGCTATTAATCACCGTTTTGGGTCCCTGGAGTGATTTCCACAATTGACGAACCCCAGGGTGCAATTACGTGCCTGTCATCAACACTCGCAGTTTTGGCCGATTCTGGCCTGTTTCATGGGCTATTAATCACCGTTTTGGGTCCCTGGAGTGATTTCCACAATTGACGAACCCAAGGGTGCATTTACGTTCCGGTCATCCACACTCGCAGTTTTGGCCGATTCTGGCCTGTTTCATGGGCTATTAATCACCGTTTTGGGTCCCTGGAGTGATTTCCACAATTGACGAACCCAAGGGTGCATTTACGTGCCGGTCATCAACACTCGCAGTTTTGGAAGATTTTGGCCTGTTTCATGGGCTATTAATCACCGTTTTGGGTCCCTGGAGTGATTTCCACAATTGACGAACCCAAGGGTGCATTTACGTTCCGGTCATCCACACTCGCAGTTTTGGTCGATTCTGGCCTGTTTCATGGGCTATTAATCACCGTTTTGGGTCCCCGGAGTGATTTCCACCATTGAGGAACCCAGGGTGCATTTACGTGCCGGTCATCAACACTCGCAGTTTTGGAAGATTTTGGCCTGTTTCATGGGCTATTAATCACCGTTTTGGGTCCCTGGAGTGATTTCCACAATTGACGAACCCCAGGGTGCAATTACGTGTCGGTCATCAACACTCGCAGTTTTGGCCGATTCCGGCCTGTATCATTGGCTATTAATCACCGTTTTGGGTCCCTGGAGTGATTTCCACAATTGACGAACCCAAGGGTGCATTTACGTGCCGGTCATCAACACTCGCAGTTTTGGCCGATTCTGGCCTGTTTCATGGGCTATTAATCACCGTTTTGGGTCCCTGGAGTGATTTCCACAATTGACGAACCCAAGGGTGCATTTACGTTCCGGTCATCCACACTCGCAGTTTTGGCCGATTCTGGCCTGTTTCATGGGCTATTAATCACCGTTTTGGGTCCCTGGAGTGATTTCCACAATTGACGAACCCAAGGGTGCATTTACGTGCCGGTCATCAACACTCGCAGTTTTGGAAGATTTTGGCCTGTTTCATGGGCTATTAATCACCGTTTTGGGTCCCTGGAGTGATTTCCACAATTGACGAACCCAAGGGTGCATTTACGTTCCGGTCATCCACACTCGCAGTTTTGGTCGATTCTGGCCTGTTTCATGGGCTATTAATCACCGTTTTGGGTCCCCGGAGTGATTTCCACCATTGAGGAACCCAGGGTGCATTTACGTGCCGGTCATCAACACTCGCAGTTTTGGAAGATTTTGGCCTGTTTCATGGGCTATTAATCACCGTTTTGGGTCCCTGGAGTGATTTCCACAATTGACGAACCCCAGGGTGCAATTACGTGTCGGTCATCAACACTCGCAGTTTTGGCCGATTCCGGCCTGTATCATTGGCTATTAATCACCGTTTTGGGTCCCTGGAGTGATTTCCACAATTGACGAACCCAAGGGTGCATTTACGTGCCGGTCATCAACACTCGCAGTTTTGGCCGATTCTGGCCTGTTTCATGGGCTATTAATCACCGTTTTGGGTCCCTGGAGTGATTTCCACAATTGACGAACCCAAGGGTGCATTTACGTGCCGGTCATCAACACTCGCAGTTTTGGCCGATTCCGGCCTGTATCATTGGCTATTAATCACCGTTTTGGGTCCCTGGAGTGATTTCCACAATTGACGAACCCAAGGGTGCATTTACGTGCCGGTCATCAACACTCGCAGTTTTGGCCGATTCTGGCCTGTTTCATGGGCTATTAATCACCGTTTTGGGTCCCCGGAGTGATTTCCACCATTGAGGAACCCAGGGTGCATTTACGTGCCGGTCATCAACACTCGCAGTTTTGGCCGATTCTGGCCTGTTTCATGGGCTATTAATCACCGTTTTGGGTCCCCGGAGTGATTTCCACCATTGAGGAACCCAGGGTGCATTTACGTGCCGGTCATCAACACTCGCAGTTTTGGCAGATTTTGGCCTGTTTCATGGGCTATTAATCACCGTTTTGGGTCCCCGGAGTGATTTCCACCATTGAGGAACCCAGGGTGCATTTACGTGCCGGTCATCAACACTCGCAGTTTTGGCAGATTTTGGCCTGTTTCATGGGCTATTAATCACCGTTTTGGGTCCCTGGAGTGATTTCCACAATTGACGAACCCAAGGGTGCATTTACGTGCCGGTCATCAACACTCGCAGTTTTGGCCGATTCCGGCCTGTATCATTGGCTATTAATCACCGTTTTGGGTCCCTGGAGTGATTTCCACAATTGACGAACCCAAGGGTGCATTTACGTGCCGGTCATCAACACTCGCAGTTTTGGCCGATTCTGGCCTGTTTCATGGGCTATTAATCACCGTTTTGGGTCCCCGGAGTGATTTCCACCATTGAGGAACCCAGGGTGCATTTACGTGCCGGTCATCAACACTCGCAGTTTTGGAAGATTTTGGCCTGTTTCATGGGCTATTAATCACCGTTTTGGGTCCCTGGAGTGATTTCCACAATTGACGAACCCAAGGGTGCATTTACGTGCCGGTCATCAACACTCGCAGTTTTGGCCGATTCTGGCCTGTTTCATGGGCTATTAATCACCGTTTTGGGTCCCCGGAGTGATTTCCACCATTGAGGAACCCAGGGTGCATTTACGTGCCGGTCATCAACACTCGCAGTTTTGGCAGATTTTGGCCTGTTTCATGGGCTATTAATCACCGTTTTGGGTCCCCGGAGTGATTTCCACCATTGAGGAACCCAGGGTGCATTTACGTGCCGGTCATCAACACTCGCAGTTTTGGCAGATTTTGGCCTGTTTCATGGGCTATTAATCACCGTTTTGGGTCCCTGGAGTGATTTCCACAATTGACGAACCCAAGGGTGCATTTACGTGCCGGTCATCAACACTCGCAGTTTTGGCCGATTCCGGCCTGTATCATTGGCTATTAATCACCGTTTTGGGTCCCTGGAGTGATTTCCACAATTGACGAACCCAAGGGTGCATTTACGTGCCGGTCATCAACACTCGCAGTTTTGGCCGATTCTGGCCTGTTTCATGGGCTATTAATCACCGTTTTGGGTCCCCGGAGTGATTTCCACCATTGAGGAACCCAGGGTGCATTTACGTGCCGGTCATCAACACTCGCAGTTTTGGAAGATTTTGGCCTGTTTCATGGGCTATTAATCACCGTTTTGGGTCCCTGGAGTGATTTCCACAATTGACGAACCCAAGGGTGCATTTACGTGCCGGTCATCAACACTCGCAGTTTTGGCCGATTCTGGCCTGTTTCATGGGCTATTAATCACCGTTTTGGGTCCCCGGAGTGATTTCCACCATTGAGGAACCCAGGGTGCATTTACGTGCCGGTCATCAACACTCGCAGTTTTGGCAGATTTTGGCCTGTTTCATGGGCTATTAATCACCGTTTTGGGTCCCCGGAGTGATTTCCACCATTGAGGAACCCAGGGTGCATTTACGTGCCGGTCATCAACACTCGCAGTTTTGGCAGATTTTGGCCTGTTTCATGGGCTATTAATCACCGTTTTGGGTCCCTGGAGTGATTTCCACAATTGACGAACCCAAGGGTGCATTTACGTGCCGGTCATCAACACTCGCAGTTTTGGCCGATTCCGGCCTGTATCATTGGCTATTAATCACCGTTTTGGGTCCCTGGAGTGATTTCCACAATTGACGAACCCAAGGGTGCATTTACGTGCCGGTCATCAACACTCGCAGTTTTGGCCGATTCTGGCCTGTTTCATGGGCTATTAATCACCGTTTTGGGTCCCTGGAGTGATTTCCACAATTGACGAACCCAAGGGTGCATTTACGTGCCGGTCATCAACACTCGCAGTTTTGGCCGATTCCGGCCTGTATCATTGGCTATTAATCACCGTTTTGGGTCCCTGGAGTGATTTCCACAATTGACGAACCCAAGGGTGCATTTACGTGCCGGTCATCAACACTCGCAGTTTTGGCCGATTCTGGCCTGTTTCATGGGCTATTAATCACCGTTTTGGGTCCCCGGAGTGATTTCCACCATTGAGGAACCCAGGGTGCATTTACGTGCCGGTCATCAACACTCGCAGTTTTGGAAGATTTTGGCCTGTTTCATGGGCTATTAATCACCGTTTTGGGTCCCTGGAGTGATTTCCACAATTGACGAACCCAAGGGTGCATTTACGTGCCGGTCATCAACACTCGCAGTTTTGGCCGATTCTGGCCTGTTTCATGGGCTATTAATCACCGTTTTGGGTCCCCGGAGTGATTTCCACCATTGAGGAACCCAGGGTGCATTTACGTGCCGGTCATCAACACTCGCAGTTTTGGCAGATTTTGGCCTGTTTCATGGGCTATTAATCACCGTTTTGGGTCCCTGGAGTGATTTCCACAATTGACGAACCCAAGGGTGCATTTACGTGCCGGTCATCAACACTCGCAGTTTTGGCCGATTCCGGCCTGTATCATTGGCTATTAATCACCGTTTTGGGTCCCTGGAGTGATTTCCACAATTGACGAACCCAAGGGTGCATTTACGTGCCGGTCATCAACACTCGCAGTTTTGGCAGATTTTGGCCTGTTTCATGGGCTATTAATCACCGTTTTGGGTCCCTGGAGTGATTTCCACAATTGACGAACCCAAGGGTGCATTTACGTGCCGGTCATCAACACTCGCAGTTTTGGCCGATTCCGGCCTGTATCATTGGCTATTAATCACCGTTTTGGGTCCCTGGAGTGATTTCCACAATTGACGAACCCAAGGGTGCATTTACGTGCCGGTCATCAACACTCGCAGTTTTGGCCGATTCTGGCCTGTTTCATGGGCTATTAATCACCGTTTTGGGTCCCCGGAGTGATTTCCACCATTGAGGAACCCAGGGTGCATTTACGTGCCGGTCATCAACACTCGCAGTTTTGGAAGATTTTGGCCTGTTTCATGGGCTATTAATCACCGTTTTGGGTCCCTGGAGTGATTTCCACAATTGACGAACCCAAGGGTGCATTTACGTGCCGGTCATCAACACTCGCAGTTTTGGCCGATTCTGGCCTGTTTCATGGGCTATTAATCACCGTTTTGGGTCCCCGGAGTGATTTCCACCTTTGAGGAACCCAGGGTGCATTTACGTGCCGGTCATCAACACTCGCAGTTTTGGCAGATTTTGGCCTGTTTCATGGGCTATTAATCACCGTTTTGGGTCCCCGGAGTGATTTCCACCATTGAGGAACCCAGGGTGCATTTACGTGCCGGTCATCAACACTCGCAGTTTTGGCAGATTTTGGCCTGTTTCATGGGCTATTAATCACCGTTTTGGGTCCCTGGAGTGATTTCCACAATTGACGAACCCAAGGGTGCATTTACGTGCCGGTCATCAACACTCGCAGTTTTGGCCGATTCCGGCCTGTATCATTGGCTATTAATCACCGTTTTGGGTCCCTGGAGTGATTTCCACAATTGACGAACCCAAGGGTGCATTTACGTGCCGGTCATCAACACTCGCAGTTTTGGCCGATTCTGGCCTGTTTCATGGGCTATTAATCACCGTTTTGGGTCCCTGGAGTGATTTCCACAATTGACGAACCCAAGGGTGCATTTACGTGCCGGTCATCAACACTCGCAGTTTTGGCCGATTCCGGCCTGTATCATTGGCTATTAATCACCGTTTTGGGTCCCTGGAGTGATTTCCACAATTGACGAACCCAAGGGTGCATTTACGTGCCGGTCATCAACACTCGCAGTTTTGGCCGATTCTGGCCTGTTTCATGGGCTATTAATCACCGTTTTGGGTCCCCGGAGTGATTTCCACCATTGAGGAACCCAGGGTGCATTTACGTGCCGGTCATCAACACTCGCAGTTTTGGAAGATTTTGGCCTGTTTCATGGGCTATTAATCACCGTTTTGGGTCCCTGGAGTGATTTCCACAATTGACGAACCCAAGGGTGCATTTACGTGCCGGTCATCAACACTCGCAGTTTTGGCCGATTCTGGCCTGTTTCATGGGCTATTAATCACCGTTTTGGGTCCCCGGAGTGATTTCCACCATTGAGGAACCCAGGGTGCATTTACGTGCCGGTCATCAACACTCGCAGTTTTGGCAGATTTTGGCCTGTTTCATGGGCTATTAATCACCGTTTTGGGTCCCCGGAGTGATTTCCACCATTGAGGAACCCAGGGTGCATTTACGTGCCGGTCATCAACACTCGCAGTTTTGGCAGATTTTGGCCTGTTTCATGGGCTATTAATCACCGTTTTGGGTCCCTGGAGTGATTTCCACAATTGACGAACCCAAGGGTGCATTTACGTGCCGGTCATCAACACTCGCAGTTTTGGCCGATTCCGGCCTGTATCATTGGCTATTAATCACCGTTTTGGGTCCCTGGAGTGATTTCCACAATTGACGAACCCAAGGGTGCATTTACGTGCCGGTCATCAACACTCGCAGTTTTGGCAGATTTTGGCCTGTTTCATGGGCTATTAATCACCGTTTTGGGTCCCTGGAGTGATTTCCACAATTGACGAACCCAAGGGTGCATTTACGTGCCGGTCATCAACACTCGCAGTTTTGGCCGATTCCGGCCTGTATCATTGGCTATTAATCACCGTTTTGGGTCCCTGGAGTGATTTCCACAATTGACGAACCCAAGGGTGCATTTACGTGCCGGTCATCAACACTCGCAGTTTTGGCCGATTCTGGCCTGTTTCATGGGCTATTAATCACCGTTTTGGGTCCCCGGAGTGATTTCCACCATTGAGGAACCCAGGGTGCATTTACGTGCCGGTCATCAACACTCGCAGTTTTGGAAGATTTTGGCCTGTTTCATGGGCTATTAATCACCGTTTTGGGTCCCTGGAGTGATTTCCACAATTGACGAACCCAAGGGTGCATTTACGTGCCGGTCATCAACACTCGCAGTTTTGGCCGATTCCGGCCTGTATCATTGGCTATTAATCACCGTTTTGGGTCCCTGGAGTGATTTCCACAATTGACGAACCCAAGGGTGCATTTACGTGCCGGTCATCAACACTCGCAGTTTTGGAAGATTTTGGCCTGTTTCATGGGCTATTAATCACCGTTTTGGGTCCCTGGAGTGATTTCCACAATTGACGAACCCAAGGGTGCATTTACGTGCCGGTCATCAACACTCGCAGTTTTGGCCGATTCTGGCCTGTTTCATGGGCTATTAATCACCGTTTTGGGTCCCCGGAGTGATTTCCACCATTGAGGAACCCAGGGTGCATTTACGTGCCGGTCATCAACACTCGCAGTTTTGGCAGATTTTGGCCTGTTTCATGGGCTATTAATCACCGTTTTGGGTCCCCGGAGTGATTTCCACCATTGAGGAACCCAGGGTGCATTTACGTGCCGGTCATCAACACTCGCAGTTTTGGCAGATTTTGGCCTGTTTCATGGGCTATTAATCACCGTTTTGGGTCCCTGGAGTGATTTCCACAATTGACGAACCCAAGGGTGCATTTACGTGCCGGTCATCAACACTCGCAGTTTTGGCCGATTCCGGCCTGTATCATTGGCTATTAATCACCGTTTTGGGTCCCTGGAGTGATTTCCACAATTGACGAACCCAAGGGTGCATTTACGTGCCGGTCATCAACACTCGCAGTTTTGGCAGATTTTGGCCTGTTTCATGGGCTATTAATCACCGTTTTGGGTCCCTGGAGTGATTTCCACAATTGACGAACCCAAGGGTGCATTTACGTGCCGGTCATCAACACTCGCAGTTTTGGCCGATTCCGGCCTGTATCATTGGCTATTAATCACCGTTTTGGGTCCCTGGAGTGATTTCCACAATTGACGAACCCAAGGGTGCATTTACGTGCCGGTCATCAACACTCGCAGTTTTGGCCGATTCTGGCCTGTTTCATGGGCTATTAATCACCGTTTTGGGTCCCCGGAGTGATTTCCACCATTGAGGAACCCAGGGGTGCATTTACGTGCCTGTCATCAACACTCGCAGTTTTGGCCGATTCTGGCCTGTTTCATGGGCTATTAATCACCGTTTTGGGTCCCTGGAGTGATTTCCACCATTGACGAACCCAAGGGTGCATTTACGTGCCTGTCATCAACACTCGCAGTTTTGGCCGATTCTGGCCTGTTTCATGGGCTATTAATCACCGTTTTGGGTCCCCGGAGTGATTTCCACCATTGAGGAACCCAGGGTGCATTTACGTGCCGGTCATCAACACTCGCAGTTTTGGCCGATTCTGGCCTGTTTCATGGGCTATTAATCACCGTTTTGGGTCCCCGGAGTGATTTCCACCATTGAGGAACCCAGGGTGCATTTACGTGCCGGTCATCAACACTCGCAGTTTTGGCAGATTTTGGCCTGTTTCATGGGCTATTAATCACCGTTTTGGGTCCCCGGAGTGATTTCCACCATTGAGGAACCCAGGGTGCATTTACGTGCCGGTCATCAACACTCGCAGTTTTGGCAGATTTTGGCCTGTTTCATGGGCTATTAATCACCGTTTTGGGTCCCTGGAGTGATTTCCACAATTGACGAACCCAAGGGTGCATTTACGTGCCGGTCATCAACACTCGCAGTTTTGGCCGATTCCGGCCTGTATCATTGGCTATTAATCACCGTTTTGGGTCCCTGGAGTGATTTCCACAATTGACGAACCCAAGGGTGCATTTACGTGCCGGTCATCAACACTCGCAGTTTTGGCCGATTCTGGCCTGTTTCATGGGCTATTAATCACCGTTTTGGGTCCCTGGAGTGATTTCCACAATTGACGAACCCAAGGGTGCATTTACGTGCCGGTCATCAACACTCGCAGTTTTGGCCGATTCCGGCCTGTATCATTGGCTATTAATCACCGTTTTGGGTCCCTGGAGTGATTTCCACAATTGACGAACCCAAGGGTGCATTTACGTGCCGGTCATCAACACTCGCAGTTTTGGCCGATTCTGGCCTGTTTCATGGGCTATTAATCACCGTTTTGGGTCCCCGGAGTGATTTCCACCATTGAGGAACCCAGGGTGCATTTACGTGCCGGTCATCAACACTCGCAGTTTTGGAAGATTTTGGCCTGTTTCATGGGCTATTAATCACCGTTTTGGGTCCCTGGAGTGATTTCCACAATTGACGAACCCAAGGGTGCATTTACGTGCCGGTCATCAACACTCGCAGTTTTGGCCGATTCTGGCCTGTTTCATGGGCTATTAATCACCGTTTTGGGTCCCCGGAGTGATTTCCACCATTGAGGAACCCAGGGTGCATTTACGTGCCGGTCATCAACACTCGCAGTTTTGGCAGATTTTGGCCTGTTTCATGGGCTATTAATCACCGTTTTGGGTCCCTGGAGTGATTTCCACAATTGACGAACCCAAGGGTGCATTTACGTGCCGGTCATCAACACTCGCAGTTTTGGCCGATTCCGGCCTGTATCATTGGCTATTAATCACCGTTTTGGGTCCCTGGAGTGATTTCCACAATTGACGAACCCAAGGGTGCATTTACGTGCCGGTCATCAACACTCGCAGTTTTGGCAGATTTTGGCCTGTTTCATGGGCTATTAATCACCGTTTTGGGTCCCTGGAGTGATTTCCACAATTGACGAACCCAAGGGTGCATTTACGTGCCGGTCATCAACACTCGCAGTTTTGGCCGATTCCGGCCTGTATCATTGGCTATTAATCACCGTTTTGGGTCCCTGGAGTGATTTCCACAATTGACGAACCCAAGGGTGCATTTACGTGCCGGTCATCAACACTCGCAGTTTTGGCCGATTCTGGCCTGTTTCATGGGCTATTAATCACCGTTTTGGGTCCCCGGAGTGATTTCCACCATTGAGGAACCCAGGGTGCATTTACGTGCCGGTCATCAACACTCGCAGTTTTGGAAGATTTTGGCCTGTTTCATGGGCTATTAATCACCGTTTTGGGTCCCTGGAGTGATTTCCACAATTGACGAACCCAAGGGTGCATTTACGTGCCGGTCATCAACACTCGCAGTTTTGGCCGATTCTGGCCTGTTTCATGGGCTATTAATCACCGTTTTGGGTCCCCGGAGTGATTTCCACCATTGAGGAACCCAGGGTGCATTTACGTGCCGGTCATCAACACTCGCAGTTTTGGCAGATTTTGGCCTGTTTCATGGGCTATTAATCACCGTTTTGGGTCCCCGGAGTGATTTCCACCATTGAGGAACCCAGGGTGCATTTACGTGCCGGTCATCAACACTCGCAGTTTTGGCAGATTTTGGCCTGTTTCATGGGCTATTAATCACCGTTTTGGGTCCCTGGAGTGATTTCCACAATTGACGAACCCAAGGGTGCATTTACGTGCCGGTCATCAACACTCGCAGTTTTGGCCGATTCCGGCCTGTATCATTGGCTATTAATCACCGTTTTGGGTCCCTGGAGTGATTTCCACAATTGACGAACCCAAGGGTGCATTTACGTGCCGGTCATCAACACTCGCAGTTTTGGCCGATTCTGGCCTGTTTCATGGGCTATTAATCACCGTTTTGGGTCCCTGGAGTGATTTCCACAATTGACGAACCCAAGGGTGCATTTACGTGCCGGTCATCAACACTCGCAGTTTTGGCCGATTCCGGCCTGTATCATTGGCTATTAATCACCGTTTTGGGTCCCTGGAGTGATTTCCACAATTGACGAACCCAAGGGTGCATTTACGTGCCGGTCATCAACACTCGCAGTTTTGGCCGATTCTGGCCTGTTTCATGGGCTATTAATCACCGTTTTGGGTCCCCGGAGTGATTTCCACCATTGAGGAACCCAGGGTGCATTTACGTGCCGGTCATCAACACTCGCAGTTTTGGAAGATTTTGGCCTGTTTCATGGGCTATTAATCACCGTTTTGGGTCCCTGGAGTGATTTCCACAATTGACGAACCCAAGGGTGCATTTACGTGCCGGTCATCAACACTCGCAGTTTTGGCCGATTCTGGCCTGTTTCATGGGCTATTAATCACCGTTTTGGGTCCCCGGAGTGATTTCCACCATTGAGGAACCCAGGGTGCATTTACGTTCCGGTCATCAACACTCGCAGTTTTGGCAGATTTTGGCCTGTTTCATGGGCTATTAATCACCGTTTTGGGTCCCCGGAGTGATTTCCACCATTGAGGAACCCAGGGTGCATTTACGTGCCGGTCATCAACACTCGCAGTTTTGGCAGATTTTGGCCTGTTTCATGGGCTATTAATCACCGTTTTGGGTCCCTGGAGTGATTTCCACAATTGACGAACCCAAGGGTGCATTTACGTGCCGGTCATCAACACTCGCAGTTTTGGCCGATTCCGGCCTGTATCATTGGCTATTAATCACCGTTTTGGGTCCCTGGAGTGATTTCCACAATTGACGAACCCAAGGGTGCATTTACGTGCCGGTCATCAACACTCGCAGTTTTGGCAGATTTTGGCCTGTTTCATGGGCTATTAATCACCGTTTTGGGTCCCTGGAGTGATTTCCACAATTGACGAACCCAAGGGTGCATTTACGTGCCGGTCATCAACACTCGCAGTTTTGGCCGATTCTGGCCTGTTTCATGGGCTATTAATCACCGTTTTGGGTCCCCGGAGTGATTTCCACCATTGAGGAACCCAGGGTGCATTTACGTGCCGGTCATCAACACTCGCAGTTTTGGCAGATTTTGGCCTGTTTCATGGGCTATTAATCACCGTTTTGGGTCCCCGGAGTGATTTCCACCATTGAGGAACCCAGGGTGCATTTACGTGCCGGTCATCAACACTCGCAGTTTTGGCAGATTTTGGCCTGTTTCATGGGCTATTAATCACCGTTTTGGGTCCCTGGAGTGATTTCCACAATTGACGAACCCAAGGGTGCATTTACGTGCCGGTCATCAACACTCGCAGTTTTGGCCGATTCCGGCCTGTATCATTGGCTATTAATCACCGTTTTGGGTCCCTGGAGTGATTTCCACAATTGACGAACCCAAGGGTGCATTTACGTGCCGGTCATCAACACTCGCAGTTTTGGCCGATTCTGGCCTGTTTCATGGGCTATTAATCACCGTTTTGGGTCCCTGGAGTGATTTCCACAATTGACGAACCCAAGGGTGCATTTACGTGCCGGTCATCAACACTCGCAGTTTTGGCCGATTCCGGCCTGTATCATTGGCTATTAATCACCGTTTTGGGTCCCTGGAGTGATTTCCACAATTGACGAACCCAAGGGTGCATTTACGTGCCGGTCATCAACACTCGCAGTTTTGGCCGATTCTGGCCTGTTTCATGGGCTATTAATCACCGTTTTGGGTCCCCGGAGTGATTTCCACCATTGAGGAACCCAGGGTGCATTTACGTGCCGGTCATCAACACTCGCAGTTTTGGAAGATTTTGGCCTGTTTCATGGGCTATTAATCACCGTTTTGGGTCCCTGGAGTGATTTCCACAATTGACGAACCCAAGGGTGCATTTACGTGCCGGTCATCAACACTCGCAGTTTTGGCCGATTCTGGCCTGTTTCATGGGCTATTAATCACCGTTTTGGGTCCCCGGAGTGATTTCCACCATTGAGGAACCCAGGGTGCATTTACGTTCCGGTCATCAACACTCGCAGTTTTGGCAGATTTTGGCCTGTTTCATGGGCTATTAATCACCGTTTTGGGTCCCCGGAGTGATTTCCACCATTGAGGAACCCAGGGTGCATTTACGTGCCGGTCATCAACACTCGCAGTTTTGGCAGATTTTGGCCTGTTTCATGGGCTATTAATCACCGTTTTGGGTCCCTGGAGTGATTTCCACAATTGACGAACCCAAGGGTGCATTTACGTGCCGGTCATCAACACTCGCAGTTTTGGCCGATTCCGGCCTGTATCATTGGCTATTAATCACCGTTTTGGGTCCCTGGAGTGATTTCCACAATTGACGAACCCAAGGGTGCATTTACGTGCCGGTCATCAACACTCGCAGTTTTGGCAGATTTTGGCCTGTTTCATGGGCTATTAATCACCGTTTTGGGTCCCTGGAGTGATTTCCACAATTGACGAACCCAAGGGTGCATTTACGTGCCGGTCATCAACACTCGCAGTTTTGGCCGATTCCGGCCTGTATCATTGGCTATTAATCACCGTTTTGGGTCCCTGGAGTGATTTCCACAATTGACGAACCCAAGGGTGCATTTACGTGCCGGTCATCAACACTCGCAGTTTTGGCCGATTCTGGCCTGTTTCATGGGCTATTAATCACCGTTTTGGGTCCCCGGAGTGATTTCCACCATTGAGGAACCCAGGGGTGCATTTACGTGCCTGTCATCAACACTCGCAGTTTTGGCCGATTCTGGCCTGTTTCATGGGCTATTAATCACCGTTTTGGGTCCCTGGAGTGATTTCCACCATTGACGAACCCAAGGGTGCATTTACGTGCCTGTCATCAACACTCGCAGTTTTGGCCGATTCTGGCCTGTTTCATGGGCTATTAATCACCGTTTTGGGTCCCCGGAGTGATTTCCACCATTGAGGAACCCAGGGTGCATTTACGTGCCGGTCATCAACACTCGCAGTTTTGGCCGATTCTGGCCTGTTTCATGGGCTATTAATCACCGTTTTGGGTCCCCGGAGTGATTTCCACCATTGAGGAACCCAGGGTGCATTTACGTGCCGGTCATCAACACTCGCAGTTTTGGCAGATTTTGGCCTGTTTCATGGGCTATTAATCACCGTTTTGGGTCCCCGGAGTGATTTCCACCATTGAGGAACCCAGGGTGCATTTACGTGCCGGTCATCAACACTCGCAGTTTTGGCAGATTTTGGCCTGTTTCATGGGCTATTAATCACCGTTTTGGGTCCCCGGAGTGATTTCCACCATTGAGGAACCCAGGGTGCATTTACGTGCCGGTCATCAACACTCGTAGTTTTGGAAGATTTTGGCCTGTTTCATGGGCTATTAATCACCGTTTTGGGTCCCTGGAGTGATTTCCACAATTGACGAACCCAAGGGTGCATTTACGTGCCGGTCATCAACACTCGCAGTTTTGGCCGATTCTGGCCTGTTTCATGGGCTATTAATCACCGTTTTGGGTCCCCGGAGTGATTTCCACCATTGAGGAACCCAGGGTGCATTTACGTGCCGGTCATCAACACTCGCAGTTTTGGCAGATTTTGGCCTGTTTCATGGGCTATTAATCACCGTTTTGGGTCCCCGGAGTGATTTCCACCATTGAGGAACCCAGGGTGCATTTACGTGCCGGTCATCAACACTCGCAGTTTTGGCAGATTTTGGCCTGTTTCATGGGCTATTAATCACCGTTTTGGGTCCCTGGAGTGATTTCCACAATTGACGAACCCAAGGGTGCATTTACGTGCCGGTCATCAACACTCGCAGTTTTGGCCGATTCCGGCCTGTATCATTGGCTATTAATCACCGTTTTGGGTCCCTGGAGTGATTTCCACAATTGACGAACCCAAGGGTGCATTTACGTGCCGGTCATCAACACTCGCAGTTTTGGCCGATTCTGGCCTGTTTCATGGGCTATTAATCACCGTTTTGGGTCCCTGGAGTGATTTCCACAATTGACGAACCCAAGGGTGCATTTACGTGCCGGTCATCAACACTCGCAGTTTTGGCCGATTCCGGCCTGTATCATTGGCTATTAATCACCGTTTTGGGTCCCTGGAGTGATTTCCACAATTGACGAACCCAAGGGTGCATTTACGTGCCGGTCATCAACACTCGCAGTTTTGGCCGATTCTGGCCTGTTTCATGGGCTATTAATCACCGTTTTGGGTCCCCGGAGTGATTTCCACCATTGAGGAACCCAGGGTGCATTTACGTGCCGGTCATCAACACTCGCAGTTTTGGAAGATTTTGGCCTGTTTCATGGGCTATTAATCACCGTTTTGGGTCCCTGGAGTGATTTCCACAATTGACGAACCCAAGGGTGCATTTACGTGCCGGTCATCAACACTCGCAGTTTTGGCCGATTCTGGCCTGTTTCATGGGCTATTAATCACCGTTTTGGGTCCCCGGAGTGATTTCCACCATTGAGGAACCCAGGGTGCATTTACGTGCCGGTCATCAACACTCGCAGTTTTGGCAGATTTTGGCCTGTTTCATGGGCTATTAATCACCGTTTTGGGTCCCCGGAGTGATTTCCACCATTGAGGAACCCAGGGTGCATTTACGTGCCGGTCATCAACACTCGCAGTTTTGGCAGATTTTGGCCTGTTTCATGGGCTATTAATCACCGTTTTGGGTCCCTGGAGTGATTTCCACAATTGACGAACCCAAGGGTGCATTTACGTGCCGGTCATCAACACTCGCAGTTTTGGCCGATTCCGGCCTGTATCATTGGCTATTAATCACCGTTTTGGGTCCCTGGAGTGATTTCCACAATTGACGAACCCAAGGGTGCATTTACGTGCCGGTCATCAACACTCGCAGTTTTGGCAGATTTTGGCCTGTTTCATGGGCTATTAATCACCGTTTTGGGTCCCTGGAGTGATTTCCACAATTGACGAACCCAAGGGTGCATTTACGTGCCGGTCATCAACACTCGCAGTTTTGGCCGATTCCGGCCTGTATCATTGGCTATTAATCACCGTTTTGGGTCCCTGGAGTGATTTCCACAATTGACGAACCCAAGGGTGCATTTACGTGCCGGTCATCAACACTCGCAGTTTTGGCCGATTCTGGCCTGTTTCATGGGCTATTAATCACCGTTTTGGGTCCCCGGAGTGATTTCCACCATTGAGGAACCCAGGGTGCATTTACGTGCCGGTCATCAACACTCGCAGTTTTGGAAGATTTTGGCCTGTTTCATGGGCTATTAATCACCGTTTTGGGTCCCTGGAGTGATTTCCACAATTGACGAACCCAAGGGTGCATTTACGTGCCGGTCATCAACACTCGCAGTTTTGGCCGATTCTGGCCTGTTTCATGGGCTATTAATCACCGTTTTGGGTCCCCGGAGTGATTTCCACCATTGAGGAACCCAGGGTGCATTTACGTGCCGGTCATCAACACTCGCAGTTTTGGCAGATTTTGGCCTGTTTCATGGGCTATTAATCACCGTTTTGGGTCCCCGGAGTGATTTCCACCATTGAGGAACCCAGGGTGCATTTACGTGCCGGTCATCAACACTCGCAGTTTTGGCAGATTTTGGCCTGTTTCATGGGCTATTAATCACCGTTTTGGGTCCCTGGAGTGATTTCCACAATTGACGAACCCAAGGGTGCATTTACGTGCCGGTCATCAACACTCGCAGTTTTGGCCGATTCCGGCCTGTATCATTGGCTATTAATCACCGTTTTGGGTCCCTGGAGTGATTTCCACAATTGACGAACCCAAGGGTGCATTTACGTGCCGGTCATCAACACTCGCAGTTTTGGCCGATTCTGGCCTGTTTCATGGGCTATTAATCACCGTTTTGGGTCCCTGGAGTGATTTCCACAATTGACGAACCCAAGGGTGCATTTACGTGCCGGTCATCAACACTCGCAGTTTTGGCCGATTCCGGCCTGTATCATTGGCTATTAATCACCGTTTTGGGTCCCTGGAGTGATTTCCACAATTGACGAACCCAAGGGTGCATTTACGTGCCGGTCATCAACACTCGCAGTTTTGGCCGATTCTGGCCTGTTTCATGGGCTATTAATCACCGTTTTGGGTCCCCGGAGTGATTTCCACCATTGAGGAACCCAGGGTGCATTTACGTGCCGGTCATCAACACTCGCAGTTTTGGAAGATTTTGGCCTGTTTCATGGGCTATTAATCACCGTTTTGGGTCCCTGGAGTGATTTCCACAATTGACGAACCCAAGGGTGCATTTACGTGCCGGTCATCAACACTCGCAGTTTTGGCCGATTCTGGCCTGTTTCATGGGCTATTAATCACCGTTTTGGGTCCCCGGAGTGATTTCCACCATTGAGGAACCCAGGGTGCATTTACGTGCCGGTCATCAACACTCGCAGTTTTGGCAGATTTTGGCCTGTTTCATGGGCTATTAATCACCGTTTTGGGTCCCCGGAGTGATTTCCACCATTGAGGAACCCAGGGTGCATTTACGTGCCGGTCATCAACACTCGCAGTTTTGGCAGATTTTGGCCTGTTTCATGGGCTATTAATCACCGTTTTGGGTCCCTGGAGTGATTTCCACAATTGACGAACCCAAGGGTGCATTTACGTGCCGGTCATCAACACTCGCAGTTTTGGCCGATTCCGGCCTGTATCATTGGCTATTAATCACCGTTTTGGGTCCCTGGAGTGATTTCCACAATTGACGAACCCAAGGGTGCATTTACGTGCCGGTCATCAACACTCGCAGTTTTGGCAGATTTTGGCCTGTTTCATGGGCTATTAATCACCGTTTTGGGTCCCTGGAGTGATTTCCACAATTGACGAACCCAAGGGTGCATTTACGTGCCGGTCATCAACACTCGCAGTTTTGGCCGATTCCGGCCTGTATCATTGGCTATTAATCACCGTTTTGGGTCCCTGGAGTGATTTCCACAATTGACGAACCCAAGGGTGCATTTACGTGCCGGTCATCAACACTCGCAGTTTTGGCCGATTCTGGCCTGTTTCATGGGCTATTAATCACCGTTTTGGGTCCCCGGAGTGATTTCCACCATTGAGGAACCCAGGGGTGCATTTACGTGCCTGTCATCAACACTCGCAGTTTTGGCCGATTCTGGCCTGTTTCATGGGCTATTAATCACCGTTTTGGGTCCCTGGAGTGATTTCCACCATTGACGAACCCAAGGGTGCATTTACGTGCCTGTCATCAACACTCGCAGTTTTGGCCGATTCTGGCCTGTTTCATGGGCTATTAATCACCGTTTTGGGTCCCTGGAGTGATTTCCACCATTGAGGAACCCAGGGTGCATTTACGTGCCGGTCATCAACACTCGCAGTTTTGGCAGATTTTGGCCTGTTTCATGGGCTATTAATCACCGTTTTGGGTCCCCGGAGTGATTTCCACCATTGAGGAACCCAGGGTGCATTTACGTGCCGGTCATCAACACTCGCAGTTTTGGCAGATTTTGGCCTGTTTCATGGGCTATTAATCACCGTTTTGGGTCCCCGGAGTGATTTCCACCATTGAGGAACCCAGGGTGCATTTACGTGCCGGTCATCAACACTCGCAGTTTTGGCAGATTTTGGCCTGTTTCATGGGCTATTAATCACCGTTTTGGGTCCCTGGAGTAATTTCCACAATTGACGAACCCAAGGGTGCATTTACGTGCCGGTCATCAACACTCGCAGTTTTGGCCGATTCCGGCCTGTATCATTGGCTATTAATCACCGTTTTGGGTCCCTGGAGTGATTTCCACAATTGACGAACCCAAGGGTGCATTTACGTGCCGGTCATCAACACTCGCAGTTTTGGCAGATTTTGGCCTGTTTCATGGGCTATTAATCACCGTTTTGGGTCCCTGGAGTGATTTCCACAATTGACGAACCCAAGGGTGCATTTACGTGCCGGTCATCAACACTCGCAGTTTTGGCCGATTCCGGCCTGTATCATTGGCTATTAATCACCGTTTTGGGTCCCTGGAGTGATTTCCACAATTGACGAACCCAAGGGTGCATTTACGTGCCGGTCATCAACACTCGCAGTTTTGGCCGATTCTGGCCTGTTTCATGGGCTATTAATCACCGTTTTGGGTCCCTGGAGTGATTTCCACAATTGACGAACCCAAGGGTGCATTTACGTGCCGGTCATCAACACTCGCAGTTTTGGCCGATTCCGGCCTGTATCATTGGCTATTAATCACCGTTTTGGGTCCCTGGAGTGATTTCCACAATTGACGAACCCAAGGGTGCATTTACGTGCCGGTCATCAACACTCGCAGTTTTGGCCGATTCTGGCCTGTTTCATGGGCTATTAATCACCGTTTTGGGTCCCCGGAGTGATTTCCACCATTGAGGAACCCAGGGTGCATTTACGTGCCGGTCATCAACACTCGCAGTTTTGGAAGATTTTGGCCTGTTTCATGGGCTATTAATCACCGTTTTGGGTCCCTGGAGTGATTTCCACAATTGACGAACCCAAGGGTGCATTTACGTGCCGGTCATCAACACTCGCAGTTTTGGCCGATTCTGGCCTGTTTCATGGGCTATTAATCACCGTTTTGGGTCCCCGGAGTGATTTCCACCATTGAGGAACCCAGGGTGCATTTACGTGCCGGTCATCAACACTCGCAGTTTTGGCAGATTTTGGCCTGTTTCATGGGCTATTAATCACCGTTTTGGGTCCCCGGAGTGATTTCCACCATTGAGGAACCCAGGGTGCATTTACGTGCCGGTCATCAACACTCGCAGTTTTGGCAGATTTTGGCCTGTTTCATGGGCTATTAATCACCGTTTTGGGTCCCTGGAGTGATTTCCACAATTGACGAACCCAAGGGTGCATTTACGTGCCGGTCATCAACACTCGCAGTTTTGGCCGATTCCGGCCTGTATCATTGGCTATTAATCACCGTTTTGGGTCCCTGGAGTGATTTCCACAATTGACGAACCCAAGGGTGCATTTACGTGCCGGTCATCAACACTCGCAGTTTTGGCCGATTCTGGCCTGTTTCATGGGCTATTAATCACCGTTTTGGGTCCCCGGAGTGATTTCCACCATTGAGGAACCCAGGGGTGCATTTACGTGCCTGTCATCAACACTCGCAGTTTTGGCCGATTCTGGCCTGTTTCATGGGCTATTAATCACCGTTTTGGGTCCCTGGAGTGATTTCCACCATTGAGGAACCCAGGGTGCATTTACGTGCCGGTCATCAACACTCGCAGTTTTGGCAGATTTTGGCCTGGTTCATGGGCTATTAATCACCGTTTTGGGTCCCCGGAGTGATTTCCACCATTGAGGAACCCAGGGTGCATTTACGTGCCGGTCATCAACACTCGCAGTTTTGGCAGATTTTGGCCTGTTTCATGGGCTATTAATCACCGTTTTGGGTCCCCGGAGTGATTTCCACCATTGAGGAACCCAGGGTGCATTTACGTGCCGGTCATCAACACTCGCAGTTTTGGCAGATTTTGGCCTGTTTCATGGGCTATTAATCACCGTTTTGGGTCCCTGGAGTGATTTCCACAATTGACGAACCCAAGGGTGCATTTACGTGCCGGTCATCAACACTCGCAGTTTTGGCCGATTCCGGCCTGTATCATTGGCTATTAATCACCGTTTTGGGTCCCTGGAGTGATTTCCACAATTGACGAACCCAAGGGTGCATTTACGTGCCGGTCATCAACACTCGCAGTTTTGGCAGATTTTGGCCTGTTTCATGGGCTATTAATCACCGTTTTGGGTCCCTGGAGTGATTTCCACAATTGACGAACCCAAGGGTGCATTTACGTGCCGGTCATCAACACTCGCAGTTTTGGCCGATTCCGGCCTGTATCATTGGCTATTAATCACCGTTTTGGGTCCCTGGAGTGATTTCCACAATTGACGAACCCAAGGGTGCATTTACGTGCCGGTCATCAACACTCGCAGTTTTGGCAGATTTTGGCCTGTTTCATGGGCTATTAATCACCGTTTTGGGTCCCTGGAGTGATTTCCACAATTGACGAACCCAAGGGTGCATTTACGTGCCGGTCATCAACACTCGCAGTTTTGGCCGATTCCGGCCTGTATCATTGGCTATTAATCACCGTTTTGGGTCCCTGGAGTGATTTCCACAATTGACGAACCCAAGGGTGCATTTACGTGCCGGTCATCAACACTCGCAGTTTTGGCCGATTCTGGCCTGTTTCATGGGCTATTAATCACCGTTTTGGGTCCCCGGAGTGATTTCCACCATTGAGGAACCCAGGGTGCATTTACGTGCCGGTCATCAACACTCGCAGTTTTGGCAGATTTTGGCCTGTTTCATGGGCTATTAATCACCGTTTTGGGTCCCTGGAGTGATTTCCACAATTGACGAACCCAAGGGTGCATTTACGTGCCGGTCATCAACACTCGCAGTTTTGGCCGATTCCGGCCTGTATCATTGGCTATTAATCACCGTTTTGGGTCCCTGGAGTGATTTCCACAATTGACGAACCCAAGGGTGCATTTACGTGCCGGTCATCAACACTCGCAGTTTTGGCCGATTCCGGCCTGTATCATTGGCTATTAATCACCGTTTTGGGTCCCTGGAGTGATTTCCACAATTGACGAACCCAAGGGTGCATTTACGTGCCGGTCATCAACACTCGCAGTTTTGGCCGATTCTGGCCTGTTTCATGGGCTATTAATCACCGTTTTGGGTCCCTGGAGTGATTTCCACAATTGACGAACCCAAGGGTGCATTTACGTGCCGGTCATCAACACTCGCAGTTTTGGCCGATTCCGGCCTGTATCATTGGCTATTAATCACCGTTTTGGGTCCCTGGAGTGATTTCCACAATTGACGAACCCAAGGGTGCATTTACGTGCCGGTCATCAACACTCGCAGTTTTGGCCGATTCTGGCCTGTTTCATGGGCTATTAATCACCGTTTTGGGTCCATGGAGTGATTTCCACAATTGACGAACCCAAGGGTGCATTTACGTGCCGGTCATCAACACTCGCAGTTTTGGCAGATTTTGGCCTGTTTCATGGGCTATTAATCACCGTTTTGGGTCCCTGGAGTGATTTCCACAATTGACGAACCCCAGGGTGCAATTACGTGTCGGTCATCAACACTCGCAGTTTTGGCCGATTCTAGCCTGTTTCATGGGCTATTAATCACCGTTTTGGATCCTCGGAGTGATTTCCACCATTGACGAACCCAAGGGTGCATTTACGTGCCTGTCATCAACACTCGCAGTTTTGGCCGATTTTGGCCTGTTTCATGGGCTATTAATCACCGTTTTGGGTCCCTGGAGTGATTTCCACAATTGACGAACCCAAGGGTGCATTTACGTGCCGGTCATCAACACTCGCAGTTTTGGCCGATTCCGGCCTGTATCATTGGCTATTAATCACCGTTTTGGGTCCCTGGAGTGATTTCCACAATTGACGAACCCAAGGGTGCATTTACGTGCCGGTCATCAACACTCGCAGTTTTGGCCGATTCTGGCCTGTTTCATGGGCTATTAATCACCGTTTTGGGTCCCTGGAGTGATTTCCACAATTGACGAACCCAAGGGTGCATTTACGTGCCGGTCATCAACACTCGCAGTTTTGGCCGATTCCGGCCTGTATCATTGGCTATTAATCACCGTTTTGGGTCCCTGGAGTGATTTCCACAATTGACGAACCCAAGGGTGCATTTACGTGCCGGTCATCAACACTCGCAGTTTTGGCCGATTCTGGCCTGTTTCATGGGCTATTAATCACCGTTTTGGGTCCCCGGAGTGATTTCCACCATTGAGGAACCCAGGGTGCATTTACGTGCCGGTCATCAACACTCGCAGTTTTGGAAGATTTTGGCCTGTTTCATGGGCTATTAATCACCGTTTTGGGTCCCTGGAGTGATTTCCACAATTGACGAACCCAAGGGTGCATTTACGTGCCGGTCATCAACACTCGCAGTTTTGGCCGATTCTGGCCTGTTTCATGGGCTATTAATCACCGTTTTGGGTCCCCGGAGTGATTTCCACCATTGAGGAACCCAGGGTGCATTTACGTGCCTGTCATCAACACTCGCAGTTTTGGCCGATTTTGGCCTGTTTCATGGGCTATTAATCACCGTTTTGGGTCCCTGGAGTGATTTCCACAATTGACGAACCCAAGGGTGCATTTACGTGCCGGTCATCAACACTCGCAGTTTTGGCCGATTCCGGCCTGTATCATTGGCTATTAATCACCGTTTTGGGTCCCTGGAGTGATTTCCACAATTGACGAACCCAAGGGTGCATTTACGTGCCGGTCATCAACACTCGCAGTTTTGGCCGATTCTGGCCTGTTTCATGGGCTATTAATCACCGTTTTGGGTCCCTGGAGTGATTTCCACAATTGACGAACCCAAGGGTGCATTTACGTGCCGGTCATCAACACTCGCAGTTTTGGCCGATTCCGGCCTGTATCATTGGCTATTAATCACCGTTTTGGGTCCCTGGAGTGATTTCCACAATTGACGAACCCAAGGGTGCATTTACGTGCCGGTCATCAACACTCGCAGTTTTGGCCGATTCTGGCCTGTTTCATGGGCTATTAATCACCGTTTTGGGTCCCCGGAGTGATTTCCACCATTGAGGAACCCAGGGTGCATTTACGTGCCGGTCATCAACACTCGCAGTTTTGGAAGATTTTGGCCTGTTTCATGGGCTATTAATCACCGTTTTGGGTCCCTGGAGTGATTTCCACAATTGACGAACCCAAGGGTGCATTTACGTGCCGGTCATCAACACTCGCAGTTTTGGCAGATTTTGGCCTGTTTCATGGGCTATTAATCACCGTTTTGGGTCCCTGGAGTGATTTCCACAATTGACGAACCCAAGGGTGCATTTACGTGCCGGTCATCAACACTCGCAGTTTTGGCCGATTCCGGCCTGTATCATTGGCTATTAATCACCGTTTTGGGTCCCTGGAGTGATTTCCACAATTGACGAACCCAAGGGTGCATTTACGTGCCGGTCATCAACACTCGCAGTTTTGGCAGATTTTGGCCTGTTTCATGGGCTATTAATCACCGTTTTGGGTCCCTGGAGTGATTTCCACAATTGACGAACCCAAGGGTGCATTTACGTGCCGGTCATCAACACTCGCAGTTTTGGCCGATTCCGGCCTGTATCATTGGCTATTAATCACCGTTTTGGGTCCCTGGAGTGATTTCCACAATTGACGAACCCAAGGGTGCATTTACGTGCCGGTCATCAACACTCGCAGTTTTGGCCGATTCTGGCCTGTTTCATGGGCTATTAATCACCGTTTTGGGTCCCCGGAGTGATTTCCACCATTGAGGAACCCAGGGTGCATTTACGTGCCGGTCATCAACACTCGCAGTTTTGGCAGATTTTGGCCTGTTTCATGGGCTATTAATCACCGTTTTGGGTCCCTGGAGTGATTTCCACAATTGACGAACCCAAGGGTGCATTTACGTGCCGGTCATCAACACTCGCAGTTTTGGCCGATTCCGGCCTGTATCATTGGCTATTAATCACCGTTTTGGGTCCCTGGAGTGATTTCCACAATTGACGAACCCAAGGGTGCATTTACGTGCCGGTCATCAACACTCGCAGTTTTGGCCGATTCCGGCCTGTATCAGTGGCTATTAATCACCGTTTTGGGTCCCTGGAGTGATTTCCACAATTGACGAACCCAAGGGTGCATTTACGTGCCGGTCATCAACACTCGCAGTTTTGGCCGATTCTGGCCTGTTTCATGGGCTATTAATCACCGTTTTGGGTCCCTGGAGTGATTTCCACAATTGACGAACCCAAGGGTGCATTTACGTGCCGGTCATCAACACTCGCAGTTTTGGCCGATTCCGGCCTGTATCATTGGCTATTAATCACCGTTTTGGGTCCCTGGAGTGATTTCCACAATTGACGAACCCAAGGGTGCATTTACGTGCCGGTCATCAACACTCGCAGTTTTGGCCGATTCTGGCCTGTTTCATGGGCTATTAATCACCGTTTTGGGTCCCCGGAGTGATTTCCACCATTGAGGAACCCAGGGTGCATTTACGTGCCGGTCATCAACACTCGCAGTTTTGGAAGATTTTGGCCTGTTTCATGGGCTATTAATCACCGTTTTGGGTCCCTGGAGTGATTTCCACAATTGACGAACCCAAGGGTGCATTTACGTGCCGGTCATCAACACTCGCAGTTTTGGCCGATTCTGGCCTGTTTCATGGGCTATTAATCACCGTTTTGGGTCCCTGGAGTGATTTCCACCATTGACGAACCCAAGGGTGCATTTACGTGCCTGTCATCAACACTCGCAGTTTTGGCCGATTCTGGCCTGTTTCATGGGCTATTAATCACCGTTTTGGGTCCCTGGAGTGATTTCCACCATTGAGGAACCCAGGGTGCATTTACGTGCCGGTCATCAACACTCGCAGTTTTGGCAGATTTTGGCCTGTTTCATGGGCTATTAATCACCGTTTTGGGTCCCCGGAGTGATTTCCACCATTGAGGAACCCAGGGTGCATTTACGTGCCGGTCATCAACACTCGCAGTTTTGGCAGATTTTGGCCTGTTTCATGGGCTATTAATCACCGTTTTGGGTCCCCGGAGTGATTTCCACCATTGAGGAACCAAGGGTGCATTTACGTGCCGGTCATCAACACTCGCAGTTTTGGCAGATTTTGGCCTGTTTCATGGGCTATTAATCACCGTTTTGGGTCCCTGGAGTGATTTCCACAATTGACGAACCCAAGGGTGCATTTACGTGCCGGTCATCAACACTCGCAGTTTTGGCCGATTCCGGCCTGTATCATTGGCTATTAATCACCGTTTTGGGTCCCTGGAGTGATTTCCACAATTGACGAACCCAAGGGTGCATTTACGTGCCGGTCATCAACACTCGCAGTTTTGGCAGATTTTGGCCTGTTTCATGGGCTATTAATCACCGTTTTGGGTCCCTGGAGTGATTTCCACAATTGACGAACCCAAGGGTGCATTTACGTGCCGGTCATCAACACTCGCAGTTTTGGCCGATTCCGGCCTGTATCATTGGCTATTAATCACCGTTTTGGGTCCCTGGAGTGATTTCCACAATTGACGAACCCAAGGGTGCATTTACGTGCCGGTCATCAACACTCGCAGTTTTGGCCGATTCTGGCCTGTTTCATGGGCTATTAATCACCGTTTTGGGTCCCCGGAGTGATTTCCACCATTGAGGAACCCAGGGTGCATTTACGTGCCGGTCATCAACACTCGCAGTTTTGGCAGATTTTGGCCTGTTTCATGGGCTATTAATCACCGTTTTGGGTCCCTGGAGTGATTTCCACAATTGACGAACCCAAGGGTGCATTTACGTGCCGGTCATCAACACTCGCAGTTTTGGCCGATTCCGGCCTGTATCATTGGCTATTAATCACCGTTTTGGGTCCCTGGAGTGATTTCCACAATTGACGAACCCAAGGGTGCATTTACGTGCCGGTCATCAACACTCGCAGTTTTGGCCGATTCCGGCCTGTATCATTGGCTATTAATCACCGTTTTGGGTCCCTGGAGTGATTTCCACAATTGACGAACCCAAGGGTGCATTTACGTGCCGGTCATCAACACTCGCAGTTTTGGCCGATTCTGGCCTGTTTCATGGGCTATTAATCACCGTTTTGGGTCCCTGGAGTGATTTCCACAATTGACGAACCCAAGGGTGCATTTACGTGCCGGTCATCAACACTCGCAGTTTTGGCCGATTCCGGCCTGTATCATTGGCTATTAATCACCGTTTTGGGTCCCTGGAGTGATTTCCACAATTGACGAACCCAAGGGTGCATTTACGTGCCGGTCATCAACACTCGCAGTTTTGGCCGATTCTGGCCTGTTTCATGGGCTATTAATCACCGTTTTGGGTCCATGGAGTGATTTCCACAATTGACGAACCCAAGGGTGCATTTACGTGCCGGTCATCAACACTCGCAGTTTTGGCAGATTTTGGCCTGTTTCATGGGCTATTAATCACCGTTTTGGGTCCCTGGAGTGATTTCCACAATTGACGAACCCCAGGGTGCAATTACGTGTCGGTCATCAACACTCGCAGTTTTGGCCGATTCTAGCCTGTTTCATGGGCTATTAATCACCGTTTTGGATCCTCGGAGTGATTTCCACCATTGACGAACCCAAGGGTGCATTTACGTGCCTGTCATCAACACTCGCAGTTTTGGAAGATTTTGGCCTGTTTCATGGGCTATTAATCACCGTTTTGGGTCCCTGGAGTGATTTCCACAATTGACGAACCCAAGGGTGCATTTACGTGCCGGTCATCAACACTCGCAGTTTTGGCAGATTTTGGCCTGTTTCATGGGCTATTAATCACCGTTTTGGGTCCCTGGAGTGATTTCCACCATTGAGGAACCCAGGGTGCATTTACGTGCCGGTCATCCACACTCGCAGTTTTGGCAGATTTTGGCCTGTTTCATGGGCTATTAATCACCGTTTTGGGTCCCTGGAGTGATTTCCACAATTGACGAACCCCAGGGTGCAATTACGTGTCGGTCATCAACACTCGCAGTTTTGGCCGATTCTAGCCTGTTTCATGGGCTATTAATCACCGTTTTGGATCCTCGGAGTGATTTCCACCATTGACGAACCCAAGGGTGCATTTACGTGCCTGTCATCAACACTCGCAGTTTTGGAAGATTTTGGCCTGTTTCATGGGCTATTAATCACCGTTTTGGGTCCCTGGAGTGATTTCCACAATTGACGAACCCAAGGGTGCATTTACGTGCCGGTCATCCACACTCGCAGTTTTGGTCGATTTTGGCCTGTTTCATGGGCTATTAATCACCGTTTTGGGTCCCCGGAGTGATTTCCACCATTGAGGAACCCAGGGTGCATTTACGTGCCGGTCATCAACACTCGCAGTTTTGGCAGATTTTGGCCTGTTTCATGGGCTATTAATCACCGTTTTGGGTCCCTGGAGTGATTTCCACCATTGAGGAACCCAGGGTGCATTTACGTGCCGGTCATCAACACTCGCAGTTTTGGAAGATTTTGGCCTGTTTCATGGGCTATTAATCACCGTTTTGGGTCCCTGGAGTGATTTCCACAATTGACGAACCCCAGGGTGCAATTACGTGCCTGTCATCAACACTCGCAGTTTTGGCCGATTCTGGCCTGTTTCATGGGCTATTAATCACCGTTTTGGGTCCCTGGAGTGATTTCCACAATTGACGAACCCAAGGGTGCATTTACGTTCCGGTCATCCACACTCGCAGTTTTGGCCGATTCTGGCCTGTTTCATGGGCTATTAATCACCGTTTTGGGTCCCTGGAGTGATTTCCACAATTGACGAACCCAAGGGTGCATTTACGTGCCGGTCATCAACACTCGCAGTTTTGGAAGATTTTGGCCTGTTTCATGGGCTATTAATCACCGTTTTGGGTCCCTGGAGTGATTTCCACAATTGACGAACCCAAGGGTGCATTTACGTTCCGGTCATCCACACTCGCAGTTTTGGTCGATTCTGGCCTGTTTCATGGGCTATTAATCACCGTTTTGGGTCCCCGGAGTGATTTCCACCATTGAGGAACCCAGGGTGCATTTACGTGCCGGTCATCAACACTCGCAGTTTTGGAAGATTTTGGCCTGTTTCATGGGCTATTAATCACCGTTTTGGGTCCCTGGAGTGATTTCCACAATTGACGAACCCCAGGGTGCAATTACGTGTCGGTCATCAACACTCGCAGTTTTGGCCGATTCTAGCCTGTTTCATGGGCTATTAATCACCGTTTTGGATCCTCGGAGTGATTTCCACCATTGACGAACCCAAGGGTGCATTTACGTGCCTGTCATCAACACTCGCAGTTTTGGCCGATTTTGGCCTGTTTCATGGGCTATTAATCACCGTTTTGGGTCCCTGGAGTGATTTCCACAATTGACGAACCCAAGGGTGCATTTACGTGCCGGTCATCAACACTCGCAGTTTTGGCCGATTCCGGCCTGTATCATTGGCTATTAATCACCGTTTTGGGTCCCTGGAGTGATTTCCACAATTGACGAACCCAAGGGTGCATTTACGTGCCGGTCATCAACACTCGCAGTTTTGGCCGATTCTGGCCTGTTTCATGGGCTATTAATCACCGTTTTGGGTCCCTGGAGTGATTTCCACAATTGACGAACCCAAGGGTGCATTTACGTGCCGGTCATCAACACTCGCAGTTTTGGCCGATTCCGGCCTGTATCATTGGCTATTAATCACCGTTTTGGGTCCCTGGAGTGATTTCCACAATTGACGAACCCAAGGGTGCATTTACGTGCCGGTCATCAACACTCGCAGTTTTGGCCGATTCTGGCCTGTTTCATGGGCTATTAATCACCGTTTTGGGTCCCCGGAGTGATTTCCACCATTGAGGAACCCAGGGTGCATTTACGTGCCGGTCATCAACACTCGCAGTTTTGGAAGATTTTGGCCTGTTTCATGGGCTATTAATCACCGTTTTGGGTCCCTGGAGTGATTTCCACAATTGACGAACCCAAGGGTGCATTTACGTGCCGGTCATCAACACTCGCAGTTTTGGCCGATTCTGGCCTGTTTCATGGGCTATTAATCACCGTTTTGGGTCCCCGGAGTGATTTCCACCATTGAGGAACCCAGGGTGCATTTACGTGCCGGTCATCAACACTCGCAGTTTTGGCAGATTTTGGCCTGTTTCATGGGCTATTAATCACCGTTTTGGGTCCCCGGAGTGATTTCCACCATTGAGGAACCCAGGGTGCATTTACGTGCCGGTCATCAACACTCGCAGTTTTGGCAGATTTTGGCCTGTTTCATGGGCTATTAATCACCGTTTTGGGTCCCTGGAGTGATTTCCACAATTGACGAACCCAAGGGTGCATTTACGTGCCGGTCATCAACACTCGCAGTTTTGGCCGATTCCGGCCTGTATCATTGGCTATTAATCACCGTTTTGGGTCCCTGGAGTGATTTCCACAATTGACGAACCCAAGGGTGCATTTACGTGCCGGTCATCAACACTCGCAGTTTTGGCCGATTCTGGCCTGTTTCATGGGCTATTAATCACCGTTTTGGGTCCCTGGAGTGATTTCCACAATTGACGAACCCAAGGGTGCATTTACGTGCCGGTCATCAACACTCGCAGTTTTGGCCGATTCCGGCCTGTATCATTGGCTATTAATCACCGTTTTGGGTCCCTGGAGTGATTTCCACAATTGACGAACCCAAGGGTGCATTTACGTGCCGGTCATCAACACTCGCAGTTTTGGCCGATTCTGGCCTGTTTCATGGGCTATTAATCACCGTTTTGGGTCCCCGGAGTGATTTCCACCATTGAGGAACCCAGGGTGCATTTACGTGCCGGTCATCAACACTCGCAGTTTTGGAAGATTTTGGCCTGTTTCATGGGCTATTAATCACCGTTTTGGGTCCCTGGAGTGATTTCCACAATTGACGAACCCAAGGGTGCATTTACGTGCCGGTCATCAACACTCGCAGTTTTGGAAGATTTTGGCCTGTTTCATGGGCTATTAATCACCGTTTTGGGTCCCTGGAGTGATTTCCACAATTGACGAACCCAAGGGTGCATTTACGTTCCGGTCATCCACACTCGCAGTTTTGGTCGATTCTGGCCTGTTTCATGGGCTATTAATCACCGTTTTGGGTCCCCGGAGTGATTTCCACCATTGAGGAACCCAGGGTGCATTTACGTGCCGGTCATCAACACTCGCAGTTTTGGAAGATTTTGGCCTGTTTCATGGGCTATTAATCACCGTTTTGGGTCCCTGGAGTGATTTCCACAATTGACGAACCCCAGGGTGCAATTACGTGTCGGTCATCAACACTCGCAGTTTTGGCCGATTCTAACCTGTTTCATGGGCTATTAATCACCGTTTTGGATCCTCGGAGTGATTTCCACCATTGACGAACCCAAGGGTGCATTTACGTGCCTGTCATCAACACTCGCAGTTTTGGCCGATTCTGGCCTGTTTCATGGGCTATTAATCACCGTTTTGGGTCCCTGGAGTGATTTCCACCATTGACGAACCCAAGGGTGCATTTACGTGCCTGTCATCAACACTCGCAGTTTTGGCCGATTCTGGCCTGTTTCATGGGCTATTAATCACCGTTTTGGGTCCCCGGAGTGATTTCCACCATTGAGGAACCCAGGGTGCATTTACGTGCCGGTCATCAACACTCGCAGTTTTGGCCGATTCTGGCCTGTTTCATGGGCTATTAATCACCGTTTTGGGTCCCCGGAGTGATTTCCACCATTGAGGAACCCAGGGTGCATTTACGTGCCGGTCATCAACACTCGCAGTTTTGGCAGATTTTGGCCTGTTTCATGGGCTATTAATCACCGTTTTGGGTCCCTGGAGTGATTTCCACAATTGACGAACCCAAGGGTGCATTTACGTGCCGGTCATCAACACTCGCAGTTTTGGCCGATTCCGGCCTGTATCATTGGCTATTAATCACCGTTTTGGGTCCCAGGAGTGATTTCCACAATTGACGAACCCAAGGGTGCATTTACGTGCCGGTCATCAACACTCGCAGTTTTGGCCGATTCTGGCCTGTTTCATGGGCTATTAATCACCGTTTTGGGTCCCCGGAGTGATTTCCACCATTGAGGAACCCAGGGTGCATTTACGTGCCGGTCATCAACACTCGCAGTTTTGGCAGATTTTGGCCTGTTTCATGGGCTATTAATCACCGTTTTGGGTCCCTGGAGTGATTTCCACAATTGACGAACCCAAGGGTGCATTTACGTGCCGGTCATCAACACTCGCAGTTTTGGCCGATTCCGGCCTGTATCATTGGCTATTAATCACCGTTTTGGGTCCCTGGAGTGATTTCCACAATTGACGAACCCAAGGGTGCATTTACGTGCCGGTCATCAACACTCGCAGTTTTGGCCGATTCTGGCCTGTTTCATGGGCTATTAATCACCGTTTTGGGTCCCTGGAGTGATTTCCACAATTGACGAACCCAAGGGTGCATTTACGTGCCGGTCATCAACACTCGCAGTTTTGGCCGATTCCGGCCTGTATCATTGGCTATTAATCACCGTTTTGGGTCCCTGGAGTGATTTCCACAATTGACGAACCCAAGGGTGCATTTACGTGCCGGTCATCAACACTCGCAGTTTTGGCCGATTCTGGCCTGTTTCATGGGCTATTAATCACCGTTTTGGGTCCCCGGAGTGATTTCCACCATTGAGGAACCCAGGGTGCATTTACGTGCCGGTCATCAACACTCGCAGTTTTGGAAGATTTTGGCCTGTTTCATGGGCTATTAATCACCGTTTTGGGTCCCTGGAGTGATTTCCACAATTGACGAACCCAAGGGTGCATTTACGTGCCGGTCATCAACACTCGCAGTTTTGGAAGATTTTGGCCTGTTTCATGGGCTATTAATCACCGTTTTGGGTCCCTGGAGTGATTTCCACAATTGACGAACCCAAGGGTGCATTTACGTTCCGGTCATCCACACTCGCAGTTTTGGTCGATTCTGGCCTGTTTCATGGGCTATTAATCACCGTTTTGGGTCCCCGGAGTGATTTCCACCATTGAGGAACCCAGGGTGCATTTACGTGCCGGTCATCAACACTCGCAGTTTTGGAAGATTTTGGCCTGTTTCATGGGCTATTAATCACCGTTTTGGGTCCCTGGAGTGATTTCCACAATTGACGAACCCCAGGGTGCAATTACGTGTCGGTCATCAACACTCGCAGTTTTGGCCGATTCTAACCTGTTTCATGGGCTATTAATCACCGTTTTGGATCCTCGGAGTGATTTCCACCATTGACGAACCCAAGGGTGCATTTACGTGCCTGTCATCAACACTCGCAGTTTTGGCCGATTCTGGCCTGTTTCATGGGCTATTAATCACCGTTTTGGGTCCCTGGAGTGATTTCCACCATTGACGAACCCAAGGGTGCATTTACGTGCCTGTCATCAACACTCGCAGTTTTGGCCGATTCTGGCCTGTTTCATGGGCTATTAATCACCGTTTTGGGTCCCCGGAGTGATTTCCACCATTGAGGAACCCAGGGTGCATTTACGTGCCGGTCATCAACACTCGCAGTTTTGGCCGATTCTGGCCTGTTTCATGGGCTATTAATCACCGTTTTGGGTCCCCGGAGTGATTTCCACCATTGAGGAACCCAGGGTGCATTTACGTGCCGGTCATCAACACTCGCAGTTTTGGCAGATTTTGGCCTGTTTCATGGGCTATTAATCACCGTTTTGGGTCCCTGGAGTGATTTCCACAATTGACGAACCCAAGGGTGCATTTACGTGCCGGTCATCAACACTCGCAGTTTTGGCCGATTCCGGCCTGTATCATTGGCTATTAATCACCGTTTTGGGTCCCTGGAGTGATTTCCACAATTGACGAACCCAAGGGTGCATTTACGTGCCGGTCATCAACACTCGCAGTTTTGGCCGATTCTGGCCTGTTTCATGGGCTATTAATCACCGTTTTGGGTCCCTGGAGTGATTTCCACAATTGACGAACCCAAGGGTGCATTTACGTGCCGGTCATCAACACTCGCAGTTTTGGCCGATTCCGGCCTGTATCATTGGCTATTAATCACCGTTTTGGGTCCCTGGAGTGATTTCCACAATTGACGAACCCAAGGGTGCATTTACGTGCCGGTCATCAACACTCGCAGTTTTGGCCGATTCTGGCCTGTTTCATGGGCTATTAATCACCGTTTTGGGTCCCCGGAGTGATTTCCACCATTGAGGAACCCAGGGTGCATTTACGTGCCGGTCATCAACACTCGCAGTTTTGGAAGATTTTGGCCTGTTTCATGGGCTATTAATCACCGTTTTGGGTCCCTGGAGTGATTTCCACAATTGACGAACCCAAGGGTGCATTTACGTGCCGGTCATCAACACTCGCAGTTTTGGAAGATTTTGGCCTGTTTCATGGGCTATTAATCACCGTTTTGGGTCCCTGGAGTGATTTCCACAATTGACGAACCCAAGGGTGCATTTACGTTCCGGTCATCCACACTCGCAGTTTTGGTCGATTCTGGCCTGTTTCATGGGCTATTAATCACCGTTTTGGGTCCCCGGAGTGATTTCCACCATTGAGGAACCCAGGGTGCATTTACGTGCCGGTCATCAACACTCGCAGTTTTGGAAGATTTTGGCCTGTTTCATGGGCTATTAATCACCGTTTTGGGTCCCTGGAGTGATTTCCACAATTGACGAACCCCAGGGTGCAATTACGTGTCGGTCATCAACACTCGCAGTTTTGGCCGATTCTAACCTGTTTCATGGGCTATTAATCACCGTTTTGGATCCTCGGAGTGATTTCCACCATTGACGAACCCAAGGGTGCATTTACGTGCCTGTCATCAACACTCGCAGTTTTGGCCGATTCTGGCCTGTTTCATGGGCTATTAATCACCGTTTTGGGTCCCTGGAGTGATTTCCACCATTGACGAACCCAAGGGTGCATTTACGTGCCTGTCATCAACACTCGCAGTTTTGGCCGATTCTGGCCTGTTTCATGGGCTATTAATCACCGTTTTGGGTCCCCGGAGTGATTTCCACCATTGAGGAACCCAGGGTGCATTTACGTGCCGGTCATCAACACTCGCAGTTTTGGCCGATTCTGGCCTGTTTCATGGGCTATTAATCACCGTTTTGGGTCCCCGGAGTGATTTCCACCATTGAGGAACCCAGGGTGCATTTACGTGCCGGTCATCAACACTCGCAGTTTTGGCAGATTTTGGCCTGTTTCATGGGCTATTAATCACCGTTTTGGGTCCCTGGAGTGATTTCCACAATTGACGAACCCAAGGGTGCATTTACGTGCCGGTCATCAACACTCGCAGTTTTGGCCGATTCCGGCCTGTATCATTGGCTATTAATCACCGTTTTGGGTCCCTGGAGTGATTTCCACAATTGACGAACCCAAGGGTGCATTTACGTGCCGGTCATCAACACTCGCAGTTTTGGCCGATTCTGGCCTGTTTCATGGGCTATTAATCACCGTTTTGGGTCCCCGGAGTGATTTCCACCATTGAGGAACCCAGGGTGCATTTACGTGCCGGTCATCAACACTCGCAGTTTTGGCAGATTTTGGCCTGTTTCATGGGCTATTAATCACCGTTTTGGGTCCCTGGAGTGATTTCCACAATTGACGAACCCAAGGGTGCATTTACGTGCCGGTCATCAACACTCGCAGTTTTGGCCGATTCCGGCCTGTATCATTGGCTATTAATCACCGTTTTGGGTCCCTGGAGTGATTTCCACAATTGACGAACCCAAGGGTGCATTTACGTGCCGGTCATCAACACTCGCAGTTTTGGCCGATTCTGGCCTGTTTCATGGGCTATTAATCACCGTTTTGGGTCCCCGGAGTGATTTCCACCATTGAGGAACCCAGGGTGCATTTACGTGCCGGTCATCAACACTCGCAGTTTTGGCAGATTTTGGCCTGTTTCATGGGCTATTAATCACCGTTTTGGGTCCCTGGAGTGATTTCCACAATTGACGAACCCAAGGGTGCATTTACGTGCCGGTCATCAACACTCGCAGTTTTGGCCGATTCCGGCCTGTATCATTGGCTATTAATCACCGTTTTGGGTCCCTGGAGTGATTTCCACAATTGACGAACCCAAGGGTGCATTTACGTGCCGGTCATCAACACTCGCAGTTTTGGCCGATTCTGGCCTGTTTCATGGGCTATTAATCACCGTTTTGGGTCCCTGGAGTGATTTCCACAATTGACGAACCCAAGGGTGCATTTACGTGCCGGTCATCAACACTCGCAGTTTTGGCCGATTCCGGCCTGTATCATTGGCTATTAATCACCGTTTTGGGTCCCTGGAGTGATTTCCACAATTGACGAACCCAAGGGTGCATTTACGTGCCGGTCATCAACACTCGCAGTTTTGGCCGATTCTGGCCTGTTTCATGGGCTATTAATCACCGTTTTGGGTCCCCGGAGTGATTTCCACCATTGAGGAACCCAGGGTGCATTTACGTGCCGGTCATCAACACTCGCAGTTTTGGAAGATTTTGGCCTGTTTCATGGGCTATTAATCACCGTTTTGGGTCCCTGGAGTGATTTCCACAATTGACGAACCCAAGGGTGCATTTACGTGCCGGTCATCAACACTCGCAGTTTTGGAAGATTTTGGCCTGTTTCATGGGCTATTAATCACCGTTTTGGGTCCCTGGAGTGATTTCCACAATTGACGAACCCAAGGGTGCATTTACGTTCCGGTCATCCACACTCGCAGTTTTGGCCGATTCTGGCCTGTTTCATGGGCTATTAATCACCGTTTTGGGTCCCTGGAGTGATTTCCACAATTGACGAACCCAAGGGTGCATTTACGTGCCGGTCATCAACACTCGCAGTTTTGGAAGATTTTGGCCTGTTTCATGGGCTATTAATCACCGTTTTGGGTCCCTGGAGTGATTTCCACAATTGACGAACCCAAGGGTGCATTTACGTGCCGGTCATCAACACTCGCAGTTTTGGCCGATTCCGGCCTGTATCATTGGCTATTAATCACCGTTTTGGGTCCCTGGAGTGATTTCCACAATTGACGAACCCAAGGGTGCATTTACGTGCCGGTCATCAACACTCGCAGTTTTGGCCGATTCTGGCCTGTTTCATGGGCTATTAATCACCGTTTTGGGTCCCTGGAGTGATTTCCACAATTGACGAACCCAAGGGTGCATTTACGTGCCGGTCATCAACACTCGCAGTTTTGGCCGATTCCGGCCTGTATCATTGGCTATTAATCACCGTTTTGGGTCCCTGGAGTGATTTCCACAATTGACGAACCCAAGGGTGCATTTACGTGCCGGTCATCAACACTCGCAGTTTTGGCCGATTCTGGCCTGTTTCATGGGCTATTAATCACCGTTTTGGGTCCCCGGAGTGATTTCCACCATTGAGGAACCCAGGGTGCATTTACGTGCCGGTCATCAACACTCGCAGTTTTGGAAGATTTTGGCCTGTTTCATGGGCTATTAATCACCGTTTTGGGTCCCTGGAGTGATTTCCACAATTGACGAACCCAAGGGTGCATTTACGTGCCGGTCATCAACACTCGCAGTTTTGGAAGATTTTGGCCTGTTTCATGGGCTATTAATCACCGTTTTGGGTCCCTGGAGTGATTTCCACAATTGACGAACCCAAGGGTGCATTTACGTTCCGGTCATCCACACTCGATGTTTTGGTCGATTCTGGCCTGTTTCATGGGCTATTAATCACCGTTTTGGGTCCCCGGAGTGATTTCCACCATTGAGGAACCCAGGGTGCATTTACGTGCCGGTCATCAACACTCGCAGTTTTGGAAGATTTTGGCCTGTTTCATGGGCTATTAATCACCGTTTTGGGTCCCTGGAGTGATTTCCACAATTGACGAACCCCAGGGTGCAATTACGTGTCGGTCATCAACACTCGCAGTTTTGGCCGATTCTAGCCTGTTTCATGGGCTATTAATCACCGTTTTGGGTCCCTGGAGTGATTTCCACAATTGACGAACCCAAGGGTGCATTTACGTTCCGGTCATCCACACTCGCAGTTTTGGTCGATTCTGGCCTGTTTCATGGGCTATTAATCACCGTTTTGGGTCCCCGGAGTGATTTCCACCATTGAGGAACCCAGGGTGCATTTACGTGCCGGTCATCAACACTCGCAGTTTTGGAAGATTTTGGCCTGTTTCATGGGCTATTAATCACCGTTTTGGGTCCCTGGAGTGATTTCCACAATTGACGAACCCCAGGGTGCAATTACGTGTCGGTCATCAACACTCGCAGTTTTGGCCGATTCTAGCCTGTTTCATGGGCTATTAATCACCGTTTTGGATCCTCGGAGTGATTTCCACCATTGACGAACCCAAGGGTGCATTTACGTGCCTGTCATCAACACTCGCAGTTTTGGCCGATTTTGGCCTGTTTCATGGGCTATTAATCACCGTTTTGGGTCCCTGGAGTGATTTCCACAATTGACGAACCCAAGGGTGCATTTACGTGCCGGTCATCAACACTCGCAGTTTTGGCCGATTCCGGCCTGTATCATTGGCTATTAATCACCGTTTTGGGTCCCTGGAGTGATTTCCACAATTGACGAACCCAAGGGTGCATTTACGTGCCGGTCATCAACACTCGCAGTTTTGGCCGATTCTGGCCTGTTTCATGGGCTATTAATCACCGTTTTGGGTCCCTGGAGTGATTTCCACAATTGACGAACCCAAGGGTGCATTTACGTGCCGGTCATCAACACTCGCAGTTTTGGCCGATTCCGGCCTGTATCATTGGCTATTAATCACCGTTTTGGGTCCCTGGAGTGATTTCCACAATTGACGAACCCAAGGGTGCATTTACGTGCCGGTCATCAACACTCGCAGTTTTGGCCGATTCTGGCCTGTTTCATGGGCTATTAATCACCGTTTTGGGTCCCCGGAGTGATTTCCACCATTGAGGAACCCAGGGTGCATTTACGTGCCGGTCATCAACACTCGCAGTTTTGGAAGATTTTGGCCTGTTTCATGGGCTATTAATCACCGTTTTGGGTCCCTGGAGTGATTTCCACAATTGACGAACCCAAGGGTGCATTTACGTGCCGGTCATCAACACTCGCAGTTTTGGCCGATTCTGGCCTGTTTCATGGGCTATTAATCACCGTTTTGGGTCCCCGGAGTGATTTCCACCATTGAGGAACCCAGGGTGCATTTACGTGCCGGTCATCAACACTCGCAGTTTTGGCAGATTTTGGCCTGTTTCATGGGCTATTAATCACCGTTTTGGGTCCCCGGAGTGATTTCCACCATTGAGGAACCCAGGGTGCATTTACGTGCCGGTCATCAACACTCGCAGTTTTGGCAGATTTTGGCCTGTTTCATGGGCTATTAATCACCGTTTTGGGTCCCTGGAGTGATTTCCACAATTGACGAACCCAAGGGTGCATTTACGTGCCGGTCATCAACACTCGCAGTTTTGGCCGATTCCGGCCTGTATCATTGGCTATTAATCACCGTTTTGGGTCCCTGGAGTGATTTCCACAATTGACGAACCCAAGGGTGCATTTACGTGCCGGTCATCAACACTCGCAGTTTTGGCCGATTCTGGCCTGTTTCATGGGCTATTAATCACCGTTTTGGGTCCCTGGAGTGATTTCCACAATTGACGAACCCAAGGGTGCATTTACGTGCCGGTCATCAACACTCGCAGTTTTGGCCGATTCCGGCCTGTATCATTGGCTATTAATCACCGTTTTGGGTCCCTGGAGTGATTTCCACAATTGACGAACCCAAGGGTGCATTTACGTGCCGGTCATCAACACTCGCAGTTTTGGCCGATTCTGGCCTGTTTCATGGGCTATTAATCACCGTTTTGGGTCCCCGGAGTGATTTCCACCATTGAGGAACCCAGGGTGCATTTACGTGCCGGTCATCAACACTCGCAGTTTTGGAAGATTTTGGCCTGTTTCATGGGCTATTAATCACCGTTTTGGGTCCCTGGAGTGATTTCCACAATTGACGAACCCAAGGGTGCATTTACGTGCCGGTCATCAACACTCGCAGTTTTGGAAGATTTTGGCCTGTTTCATGGGCTATTAATCACCGTTTTGGGTCCCTGGAGTGATTTCCACAATTGACGAACCCAAGGGTGCATTTACGTTCCGGTCATCCACACTCGCAGTTTTGGTCGATTCTGGCCTGTTTCATGGGCTATTAATCACCGTTTTGGGTCCCCGGAGTGATTTCCACCATTGAGGAACCCAGGGTGCATTTACGTGCCGGTCATCAACACTCGCAGTTTTGGAAGATTTTGGCCTGTTTCATGGGCTATTAATCACCGTTTTGGGTCCCTGGAGTGATTTCCACAATTGACGAACCCTAGGGTGCAATTACGTGTCGGTCATCAACACTCGCAGTTTTGGCCGATTCTAGCCTGTTTCATGGGCTATTAATCACCGTTTTGGATCCTCGGAGTGATTTCCACCATTGACGAACCCAAGGGTGCATTTACGTGCCTGTCATCAACACTCGCAGTTTTGGCCGATTCTGGCCTGTTTCATGGGCTATTAATCACCGTTTTGGGTCCCTGGAGTGATTTCCACCATTGACGAACCCAAGGGTGCATTTACGTGCCTGTCATCAACACTCGCAGTTTTGGCCGATTCTGGCCTGTTTCATGGGCTATTAATCACCGTTTTGGGTCCCCGGAGTGATTTCCACCATTGAGGAACCCAGGGTGCATTTACGTGCCGGTCATCAACACTCGCAGTTTTGGCCGATTCTGGCCTGTTTCATGGGCTATTAATCACCGTTTTGGGTCCCCGGAGTGATTTCCACCATTGAGGAACCCAGGGTGCATTTACGTGCCGGTCATCAACACTCGCAGTTTTGGCAGATTTTGGCCTGTTTCATGGGCTATTAATCACCGTTTTGGGTCCCTGGAGTGATTTCCACAATTGACGAACCCAAGGGTGCATTTACGTGCCGGTCATCAACACTCGCAGTTTTGGCCGATTCCGGCCTGTATCATTGGCTATTAATCACCGTTTTGGGTCCCTGGAGTGATTTCCACAATTGACGAACCCAAGGGTGCATTTACGTGCCGGTCATCAACACTCGCAGTTTTGGCCGATTCTGGCCTGTTTCATGGGCTATTAATCACCGTTTTGGGTCCCCGGAGTGATTTCCACCATTGAGGAACCCAGGGTGCATTTACGTGCCGGTCATCAACACTCGCAGTTTTGGCAGATTTTGGCCTGTTTCATGGGCTATTAATCACCGTTTTGGGTCCCTGGAGTGATTTCCACAATTGACGAACCCAAGGGTGCATTTACGTGCCGGTCATCAACACTCGCAGTTTTGGCCGATTCCGGCCTGTATCATTGGCTATTAATCACCGTTTTGGGTCCCTGGAGTGATTTCCACAATTGACGAACCCAAGGGTGCATTTACGTGCCGGTCATCAACACTCGCAGTTTTGGCCGATTCTGGCCTGTTTCATGGGCTATTAATCACCGTTTTGGGTCCCTGGAGTGATTTCCACAATTGACGAACCCAAGGGTGCATTTACGTGCCGGTCATCAACACTCGCAGTTTTGGCCGATTCCGGCCTGTATCATTGGCTATTAATCACCGTTTTGGGTCCCTGGAGTGATTTCCACAATTGACGAACCCAAGGGTGCATTTACGTGCCGGTCATCAACACTCGCAGTTTTGGCCGATTCTGGCCTGTTTCATGGGCTATTAATCACCGTTTTGGGTCCCCGGAGTGATTTCCACCATTGAGGAACCCAGGGTGCATTTACGTGCCGGTCATCAACACTCGCAGTTTTGGAAGATTTTGGCCTGTTTCATGGGCTATTAATCACCGTTTTGGGTCCCTGGAGTGATTTCCACAATTGACGAACCCAAGGGTGCATTTACGTGCCGGTCATCAACACTCGCAGTTTTGGAAGATTTTGGCCTGTTTCATGGGCTATTAATCACCGTTTTGGGTCCCTGGAGTGATTTCCACAATTGACGAACCCAAGGGTGCATTTACGTTCCGGTCATCCACACTCGCAGTTTTGGTCGATTCTGGCCTGTTTCATGGGCTATTAATCACCGTTTTGGGTCCCCGGAGTGATTTCCACCATTGAGGAACCCAGGGTGCATTTACGTGCCGGTCATCAACACTCGCAGTTTTGGAAGATTTTGGCCTGTTTCATGGGCTATTAATCACCGTTTTGGATCCTCGGAGTGATTTCCACCATTGACGAACCCAAGGGTGCATTTACGTGCCTGTCATCAACACTCGCAGTTTTGGCCGATTCTGGCCTGTTTCATGGGCTATTAATCACCGTTTTGGGTCCCTGGAGTGATTTCCACCATTGACGAACCCAAGGGTGCATTTACGTGCCTGTCATCAACACTCGCAGTTTTGGCCGATTCTGGCCTGTTTCATGGGCTATTAATCACCGTTTTGGGTCCCCGGAGTGATTTCCACCATTGAGGAACCCAGGGTGCATTTACGTGCCGGTCATCAACACTCGCAGTTTTGGCCGATTCTGGCCTGTTTCATGGGCTATTAATCACCGTTTTGGGTCCCCGGAGTGATTTCCACCATTGAGGAACCCAGGGTGCATTTACGTGCCGGTCATCAACACTCGCAGTTTTGGCAGATTTTGGCCTGTTTCATGGGCTATTAATCACCGTTTTGGGTCCCTGGAGTGATTTCCACAATTGACGAACCCAAGGGTGCATTTACGTGCCGGTCATCAACACTCGCAGTTTTGGCCGATTCCGGCCTGTATCATTGGCTATTAATCACCGTTTTGGGTCCCAGGAGTGATTTCCACAATTGACGAACCCAAGGGTGCATTTACGTGCCGGTCATCAACACTCGCAGTTTTGGCCGATTCTGGCCTGTTTCATGGGCTATTAATCACCGTTTTGGGTCCCCGGAGTGATTTCCACCATTGAGGAACCCAGGGTGCATTTACGTGCCGGTCATCAACACTCGCAGTTTTGGCAGATTTTGGCCTGTTTCATGGGCTATTAATCACCGTTTTGGGTCCCTGGAGTGATTTCCACAATTGACGAACCCAAGGGTGCATTTACGTGCCGGTCATCAACACTCGCAGTTTTGGCCGATTCCGGCCTGTATCATTGGCTATTAATCACCGTTTTGGGTCCCTGGAGTGATTTCCACAATTGACGAACCCAAGGGTGCATTTACGTGCCGGTCATCAACACTCGCAGTTTTGGCCGATTCTGGCCTGTTTCATGGGCTATTAATCACCGTTTTGGGTCCCCGGAGTGATTTCCACCATTGAGGAACCCAGGGTGCATTTACGTGCCGGTCATCAACACTCGCAGTTTTGGCCGATTCTGGCCTGTTTCATGGGCTATTAATCACCGTTTTGGGTCCCTGGAGTGATTTCCACAATTGACGAACCCAAGGGTGCATTTACGTTCCGGTCATCCACACTCGCAGTTTTGGTCGATTCTGGCCTGTTTCATGGGCTATTAATCACCGTTTTGGGTCCCCGGAGTGATTTCCACCATTGAGGAACCCAGGGTGCATTTACGTGCCGGTCATCAACACTCGCAGTTTTGGAAGATTTTGGCCTGTTTCATGGGCTATTAATCACCGTTTTGGGTCCCTGGAGTGATTTCCACAATTGACGAACCCCAGGGTGCAATTACGTGTCGGTCATCAACACTCGCAGTTTTGGCCGATTCTAACCTGTTTCATGGGCTATTAATCACCGTTTTGGATCCTCGGAGTGATTTCCACCATTGACGAACCCAAGGGTGCATTTACGTGCCTGTCATCAACACTCGCAGTTTTGGCCGATTCTGGCCTGTTTCATGGGCTATTAATCACCGTTTTGGGTCCCTGGAGTGATTTCCACCATTGACGAACCCAAGGGTGCATTTACGTGCCTGTCATCAACACTCGCAGTTTTGGCCGATTCTGGCCTGTTTCATGGGCTATTAATCACCGTTTTGGGTCCCCGGAGTGATTTCCACCATTGAGGAACCCAGGGTGCATTTACGTGCCGGTCATCAACACTCGCAGTTTTGGCCGATTCTGGCCTGTTTCATGGGCTATTAATCACCGTTTTGGGTCCCCGGAGTGATTTCCACCATTGAGGAACCCAGGGTGCATTTACGTGCCGGTCATCAACACTCGCAGTTTTGGCAGATTTTGGCCTGTTTCATGGGCTATTAATCACCGTTTTGGGTCCCTGGAGTGATTTCCACAATTGACGAACCCAAGGGTGCATTTACGTGCCGGTCATCAACACTCGCAGTTTTGGCCGATTCCGGCCTGTATCATTGGCTATTAATCACCGTTTTGGGTCCCTGGAGTGAATTCCACAATTGACGAACCCAAGGGTGCATTTACGTGCCGGTCATCAAGACTCGCAGTTTAGGCCGATTCTGGCCTGTTTCATGGGCTATTAATCACCGTTTTGGGTCCCTGGAGTGATTTCCACAATTGACGAACCCAAGGGTGCATTTACGTGCCGGTCATCAACACTCGCAGTTTTGGTCGATTCTGGCCTGTTTCATGGGCTATTAATCACCGTTTTGGGTCCCCGGAGTGATTTCCACCATTGAGGAACCCAGGGTGCATTTACGTGCCGGTCATCAACACTCGCAGTTTTGGCAGATTTTGGCCTGTTTCATGGGCTATTAATCACCGTTTTGGGTCCCTGGAGTGATTTCCACAATTGACGAACCCAAGGGTGCATTTACGTGCCGGTCATCAACACTCGCAGTTTTGGCCGATTCCGGCCTGTATCATTGGCTATTAATCACCGTTTTGGGTCCCTGGAGTGATTTCCACAATTGACGAACCCAAGGGTGCATTTACGTGCCGGTCATCAACACTCGCAGTTTTGGCCGATTCCGGCCTGTATCATTGGCTATTAATCACCGTTTTGGGTCCCTGGAGTGATTTCCACAATTGACGAACCCAAGGGTGCATTTACGTGCCGGTCATCAACACTCGCAGTTTTGGCCGATTCTGGCCTGTTTCATGGGCTATTAATCACCGTTTTGGGTCCCCGAAGTGAATTCCACCATTGAGGAACCCAGGGTGCATTTACGTGCCGGTCATCAACACTCGCAGTTTTGGAAGATTTTGGCCTGTTTCATTGGCTATTAATGACCGTTTTGGGTCCCCGGAGTGATTTCCACCATTGACGAACCCTAGGGTGCATTTACGTGCCGGTCATCAACACTCGCAGTTTTGGCCAATTCCGGCCTGTATCATTGGCTATTAATCACCGTTTTGGGTCCCTGGAGTGATTTCCACAATTGACGAACCCAAGGGTGCATTTACGTGCCGGTCATCAACACTCGCAGTTTTGGCCGATTCTGGCCTGTTTCATGGGCTATTAATCACCGTTTTGGGTCCCCGAAGTGAATTCCACCATTGAGGAACCCAGGGTGCATTTACGTGCCGGTCATCAACACTCGCAGTTTTGGAAGATTTTGGCCTGTTTCATGGGCTATTAATGACCGTTTTGGGTCCCCGGAGTGATTTCCACCATTGACGAACCCTAGGGTGCATTTACGTGCCGGTCATCAACACTCGCAGTTTTGGCCGATTCTGGCCTGTTTCGTGGGCTATTAATCACCGTTTTGGGTCCCCGGAGTGATTTCCAAAATTGACGAACCCCAGGGTGCATTTACGTGCCGGTCATCAACACTCGCAGTTTTGGAAGATTTTGGCCTGTTTCATGGGCTATTAATCACCGTTTTGGGTCCCTGGAGTGATTTCCACAATTGACGAACCCAAGGGTGCATTTACGTGCCGGTCATCAACACTCGCAGTTTTGGAAGATTTTGGCCTGTTTCATGGGCTATTAATCACCGTTTTGGGTCCCTGGAGTGATTTCCACAATTGACGAACCCAAGGGTGCATTTACGTTCCGGTCATCCACACTCGCAGTTTTGGTCGATTCTGGCCTGTTTCATGGGCTATTAATCACCGTTTTGGGTCCCCGGAGTGATTTCCACCATTGAGGAACCCAGGGTGCATTTACGTGCCGGTCATCAACACTCGCAGTTTTGGAAGATTTTGGCCTGTTTCATGGGCTATTAATCACCGTTTTGGGTCCCTGGAGTGATTTCCACAATTGACGAACCCCAGGGTGCAATTACGTGTCGGTCATCAACACTCGCAGTTTTGGCCGATTCTAGCCTGTTTCATGGGCTATTAATCACCGTTTTGGATCCTCGGAGTGATTTCCACCATTGACGAACCCAAGGGTGCATTTACGTGCCTGTCATCAACACTCGCAGTTTTGGCCGATTCTGGCCTGTTTCATGGGCTATTAATCACCGTTTTGGGTCCCTGGAGTGATTTCCACCATTGACGAACCCAAGGGTGCATTTACGTGCCTGTCATCAACACTCGCAGTTTTGGCCGATTCTGGCCTGTTTCATGGGCTATTAATCACCGTTTTGGGTCCCCGGAGTGATTTCCACCATTGAGGAACCCAGGGTGCATTTACGTGCCGGTCATCAACACTCGCAGTTTTGGCCGATTCTGGCCTGTTTCATGGGCTATTAATCACCGTTTTGGGTCCCCGGAGTGATTTCCACCATTGAGGAACCCAGGGTGCATTTACGTGCCGGTCATCAACACTCGCAGTTTTGGCAGATTTTGGCCTGTTTCATGGGCTATTAATCACCGTTTTGGGTCCCTGGAGTGATTTCCACAATTGACGAACCCAAGGGTGCATTTACGTGCCGGTCATCAACACTCGCAGTTTTGGCCGATTCCGGCCTGTATCATTGGCTATTAATCACCGTTTTGGGTCCCTGGAGTGATTTCCACAATTGACGAACCCAAGGGTGCATTTACGTGCCGGTCATCAACACTCGCAGTTTTGGCCGATTCTGGCCTGTTTCATGGGCTATTAATCACCGTTTTGGGTCCCCGGAGTGATTTCCACCATTGAGGAACCCAGGGTGCATTTACGTGCCGGTCATCAACACTCGCAGTTTTGGCAGATTTTGGCCTGTTTCATGGGCTATTAATCACCGTTTTGGGTCCCTGGAGTGATTTCCACAATTGACGAACCCAAGGGTGCATTTACGTGCCGGTCATCAACACTCGCAGTTTTGGCCGATTCTGGCCTGTTTCATGGGCTATTAATCACTGTTTTGGGTCCCTGGAGTGATTTCCACAATTGACGAACCCAAGGGTGCATTTACGTGCCGGTCATCAACACTCGCAGTTTTGGCCGATTCTGGCCTGTTTCATGGGCTATTAATCACCGTTTTGGGTCCCCGGAGTGATTTCCACCATTGAGGAACCAAGGGTGCATTTACGTGCCGGTCATCAACACTCGCAGTTTTGGCCGATTCTGGCCTGTTTCGTGGGCTATTAATCACCGTTTTGGGTCCCCGGAGTGATTTCCAAAATTGACGAACCCCAGGGTGCATTTACGTGCCGGTCATCAACACTCGCAGTTTTGGAAGATTTTGGCCTGTTTCATGGGCTATTAATCACCGTTTTGGGTCCCTGGAGTGATTTCCACAATTGACGAACCCAAGGGTGCATTTACGTGCCGGTCATCAACACTCGCAGTTTTGGAAGATTTTGGCCTGTTTCATGGGCTATTAATCACCGTTTTGGGTCCCTGGAGTGATTTCCACAATTGACGAACCCAAGGGTGCATTTACGTTCCGGTCATCCACACTCGCAGTTTTGGTCGATTCTGGCCTGTTTCATGGGCTATTAATCACCGTTTTGGGTCCCCGGAGTGATTTCCACCATTGAGGAACCCAGGGTGCATTTACGTGCCGGTCATCAACACTCGCAGTTTTGGAAGATTTTGGCCTGTTTCATGGGCTATTAATCACCGTTTTGGGTCCCTGGAGTGATTTCCACAATTGACGAACCCCAGGGTGCAATTACGTGTCGGTCATCAACACTCGCAGTTTTGGCCGATTCTAGCCTGTTTCATGGGCTATTAATCACCGTTTTGGATCCTCGGAGTGATTTCCACCATTGACGAACCCAAGGGTGCATTTACGTGCCTGTCATCAACACTCGCAGTTTTGGCCGATTCTGGCCTGTATCATTGGCTATTAATCACCGTTTTGGGTCCCTGGAGTGATTTCCACAATTGACGAACCCAAGGGTGCATTTACGTGCCGGTCATCAACACTCGCAGTTTTGGCAGATTCCGGCCTGTATCATTGGCTATTAATCACCGTTTTGGGTCCCTGGAGTGATTTCCACAATTGACGAACCCAAGGGTGCATTTACGTGCCGGTCATCAACACTCGCAGTTTTGGCCGATTCTGGCCTGTTTCATGGGCTATTAATCACCGTTTTGGGTCCCCGGAGTGATTTCCACCATTGAGGAACCCAGGGTGCATTTACGTGCCGGTCATCAACACTCGCAGTTTTGGCAGATTTTGGCCTGTTTCATGGGCTATTAATCACCGTTTTGGGTCCCTGGAGTGATTTCCACAATTGACGAACCCAAGGGTGCATTTACGTGCCGGTCATCAACACTCGCAGTTTTGGCCGATTCTGGCCTGTTTCATGGGCTATTAATCACCGTTTTGGGTCCCTGGAGTGATTTCCACAATTGACGAACCCAAGGGTGCATTTACGTGCCGGTCATCAACACTCGCAGTTTTGGCCGATTCTGGCCTGTTTCATGGGCTATTAATCACCGTTTTGGGTCCCCGGAGTGATTTCCACCATTGAGGAACCAAGGGTGCATTTACGTGCCGGTCATCAACACTCGCAGTTTTGGCCGATTCTGGCCTGTTTCGTGGGCTATTAATCACCGTTTTGGGTCCCCGGAGTGATTTCCAAAATTGACGAACCCCAGGGTGCATTTACGTGCCGGTCATCAACACTCGCAGTTTTGGAAGATTTTGGCCTGTTTCATGGGCTATTAATCACCGTTTTGGGTCCCTGGAGTGATTTCCACAATTGACGAACCCAAGGGTGCATTTACGTGCCGGTCATCAACACTCGCAGTTTTGGAAGATTTTGGCCTGTTTCATGGGCTATTAATCACCGTTTTGGGTCCCTGGAGTGATTTCCACAATTGACGAACCCAAGGGTGCATTTACGTTCCGGTCATCCACACTCGCAGTTTTGGTCGATTCTGGCCTGTTTCATGGGCTATTAATCACCGTTTTGGGTCCCCGGAGTGATTTCCACCATTGAGGAACCCAGGGTGCATTTACGTGCCGGTCATCAACACTCGCAGTTTTGGAAGATTTTGGCCTGTTTCATGGGCTATTAATCACCGTTTTGGGTCCCTGGAGTGATTTCCACAATTGACGAACCCCAGGGTGCAATTACGTGTCGGTCATCAACACTCGCAGTTTTGGCCGATTCTAGCCTGTTTCATGGGCTATTAATCACCGTTTTGGATCCTCGGAGTGATTTCCACCATTGACGAACCCAAGGGTGCATTTACGTGCCTGTCATCAACACTCGCAGTTTTGGCCGATTCTGGCCTGTTTCATGGGCTATTAATCACCGTTTTGGGTCCCTGGAGTGATTTCCACCATTGACGAACCCAAGGGTGCATTTACGTGCCTGTCATCAACACTCGCAGTTTTGGCCGATTCTGGCCTGTTTCATGGGCTATTAATCACCGTTTTGGGTCCCCGGAGTGATTTCCACCATTGAGGAACCCAGGGTGCATTTACGTGCCGGTCATCAACACTCGCAGTTTTGGCCGATTCTGGCCTGTTTCATGGGCTATTAATCACCGTTTTGGGTCCCCGGAGTGATTTCCACCATTGAGGAACCCAGGGTGCATTTACGTGCCGGTCATCAACACTCGCAGTTTTGGCAGATTTTGGCCTGTTTCATGGGCTATTAATCACCGTTTTGGGTCCCTGGAGTGATTTCCACAATTGACGAACCCAAGGGTGCATTTACGTGCCGGTCATCAACACTCGCAGTTTTGGCCGATTCCGGCCTGTATCATTGGCTATTAATCACCGTTTTGGGTCCCTGGAGTGATTTCCACAATTGACGAACCCAAGGGTGCATTTACGTGCCGGTCATCAACACTCGCAGTTTTGGCCGATTCTGGCCTGTTTCATGGGCTATTAATCACCGTTTTGGGTCCCCGGAGTGATTTCCACCATTGAGGAACCCAGGGTGCATTTACGTGCCGGTCATCAACACTCGCAGTTTTGGCAGATTTTGGCCTGTTTCATGGGCTATTAATCACCGTTTTGGGTCCCTGGAGTGATTTCCACAATTGACGAACCCAAGGGTGCATTTACGTGCCGGTCATCAACACTCGCAGTTTTGGCCGATTCTGGCCTGTTTCATGGGCTATTAATCACTGTTTTGGGTCCCTGGAGTGATTTCCACAATTGACGAACCCAAGGGTGCATTTACGTGCCGGTCATCAACACTCGCAGTTTTGGCCGATTCTGGCCTGTTTCATGGGCTATTAATCACCGTTTTGGGTCCCCGGAGTGATTTCCACCATTGAGGAACCAAGGGTGCATTTACGTGCCGGTCATCAACACTCGCAGTTTTGGCCGATTCTGGCCTGTTTCGTGGGCTATTAATCACCGTTTTGGGTCCCCGGAGTGATTTCCAAAATTGACGAACCCCAGGGTGCATTTACGTGCCGGTCATCAACACTCGCAGTTTTGGAAGATTTTGGCCTGTTTCATGGGCTATTAATCACCGTTTTGGGTCCCTGGAGTGATTTCCACAATTGACGAACCCAAGGGTGCATTTACGTGCCGGTCATCAACACTCGCAGTTTTGGAAGATTTTGGCCTGTTTCATGGGCTATTAATCACCGTTTTGGGTCCCTGGAGTGATTTCCACAATTGACGAACCCAAGGGTGCATTTACGTTCCGGTCATCCACACTCGCAGTTTTGGTCGATTCTGGCCTGTTTCATGGGCTATTAATCACCGTTTTGGGTCCCCGGAGTGATTTCCACCATTGAGGAACCCAGGGTGCATTTACGTGCCGGTCATCAACACTCGCAGTTTTGGAAGATTTTGGCCTGTTTCATGGGCTATTAATCACCGTTTTGGGTCCCTGGAGTGATTTCCACAATTGACGAACCCCAGGGTGCAATTACGTGTCGGTCATCAACACTCGCAGTTTTGGCCGATTCTAGCCTGTTTCATGGGCTATTAATCACCGTTTTGGATCCTCGGAGTGATTTCCACCATTGACGAACCCAAGGGTGCATTTACGTGCCTGTCATCAACACTCGCAGTTTTGGCCGATTCTGGCCTGTATCATTGGCTATTAATCACCGTTTTGGGTCCCTGGAGTGATTTCCACAATTGACGAACCCAAGGGTGCATTTACGTGCCGGTCATCAACACTCGCAGTTTTGGCAGATTCCGGCCTGTATCATTGGCTATTAATCACCGTTTTGGGTCCCTGGAGTGATTTCCACAATTGACGAACCCAAGGGTGCATTTACGTGCCGGTCATCAACACTCGCAGTTTTGGCCGATTCTGGCCTGTTTCATGGGCTATTAATCACCGTTTTGGGTCCCCGGAGTGATTTCCACCATTGAGGAACCCAGGGTGCATTTACGTGCCGGTCATCAACACTCGCAGTTTTGGCAGATTTTGGCCTGTTTCATGGGCTATTAATCACCGTTTTGGGTCCCTGGAGTGATTTCCACAATTGACGAACCCAAGGGTGCATTTACGTGCCGGTCATCAACACTCGCAGTTTTGGCCGATTCTGGCCTGTTTCATGGGCTATTAATCACCGTTTTGGGTCCCTGGAGTGATTTCCACAATTGACGAACCCAAGGGTGCATTTACGTGCCGGTCATCAACACTCGCAGTTTTGGCCGATTCTGGCCTGTTTCATGGGCTATTAATCACCGTTTTGGGTCCCCGGAGTGATTTCCACCATTGAGGAACCAAGGGTGCATTTACGTGCCGGTCATCAACACTCGCAGTTTTGGCCGATTCTGGCCTGTTTCGTGGGCTATTAATCACCGTTTTGGGTCCCCGGAGTGATTTCCAAAATTGACGAACCCCAGGGTGCATTTACGTGCCGGTCATCAACACTCGCAGTTTTGGAAGATTTTGGCCTGTTTCATGGGCTATTAATCACCGTTTTGGGTCCCTGGAGTGATTTCCACAATTGACGAACCCAAGGGTGCATTTACGTGCCGGTCATCAACACTCGCAGTTTTGGAAGATTTTGGCCTGTTTCATGGGCTATTAATCACCGTTTTGGGTCCCTGGAGTGATTTCCACAATTGACGAACCCAAGGGTGCATTTACGTTCCGGTCATCCACACTCGCAGTTTTGGTCGATTCTGGCCTGTTTCATGGGCTATTAATCACCGTTTTGGGTCCCCGGAGTGATTTCCACCATTGAGGAACCCAGGGTGCATTTACGTGCCGGTCATCAACACTCGCAGTTTTGGAAGATTTTGGCCTGTTTCATGGGCTATTAATCACCGTTTTGGGTCCCTGGAGTGATTTCCACAATTGACGAACCCCAGGGTGCAATTACGTGTCGGTCATCAACACTCGCAGTTTTGGCCGATTCTAGCCTGTTTCATGGGCTATTAATCACCGTTTTGGATCCTCGGAGTGATTTCCACCATTGACGAACCCAAGGGTGCATTTACGTGCCTGTCATCAACACTCGCAGTTTTGGCCGATTCTGGCCTGTTTCATGGGCTATTAATCACCGTTTTGGGTCCCTGGAGTGATTTCCACCATTGACGAACCCAAGGGTGCATTTACGTGCCTGTCATCAACACTCGCAGTTTTGGCCGATTCTGGCCTGTTTCATGGGCTATTAATCACCGTTTTGGGTCCCCGGAGTGATTTCCACCATTGAGGAACCCAGGGTGCATTTACGTGCCGGTCATCAACACTCGCAGTTTTGGCCGATTCTGGCCTGTTTCATGGGCTATTAATCACCGTTTTGGGTCCCCGGAGTGATTTCCACCATTGAGGAACCCAGGGTGCATTTACGTGCCGGTCATCAACACTCGCAGTTTTGGCAGATTTTGGCCTGTTTCATGGGCTATTAATCACCGTTTTGGGTCCCTGGAGTGATTTCCACAATTGACGAACCCAGGGTGCATTTACGTGCCGGTCATCAACACTCGCAGTTTTGGCAGATTTTGGCCTGTTTCATGGGCTATTAATCACCGTTTTGGGTCCCTGGAGTGATTTCCACAATTGACGAACCCAAGGGTGCATTTACGTGCCGGTCATCAACACTCGCAGTTTTGGCCGATTCCGGCCTGTATCATTGGCTATTAATCACCGTTTTGGGTCCCTGGAGTGATTTCCACAATTGACGAACCCAAGGGTGCATTTACGTGCCGGTCATCAACACTCGCAGTTTTGGCCGATTCTGGCCTGTTTCATGGGCTATTAATCACCGTTTTGGGTCCCCGGAGTGATTTCCACCATTGAGGAACCCAGGGTGCATTTACGTGCCGGTCATCAACACTCGCAGTTTTGGCAGATTTTGGCCTGTTTCATGGGCTATTAATCACCGTTTTGGGTCCCTGGAGTGATTTCCACAATTGACGAACCCAAGGGTGCATTTACGTGCCGGTCATCAACACTCGCAGTTTTGGCCGATTCTGGCCTGTTTCATGGGCTATTAATCACCGTTTTGGGTCCCTGGAGTGATTTCCACAATTGACGAACCCAAGGGTGCATTTACGTGCCGGTCATCAACACTCGCAGTTTTGGCCGATTCTGGCCTGTTTCATGGGCTATTAATCACCGTTTTGGGTCCCCGGAGTGATTTCCACCATTGAGGAACCAAGGGTGCATTTACGTGCCGGTCATCAACACTCGCAGTTTTGGCCGATTCTGGCCTGTTTCGTGGGCTATTAATCACCGTTTTGGGTCCCCGGAGTGATTTCCAAAATTGACGAACCCCAGGGTGCATTTACGTGCCGGTCATCAACACTCGCAGTTTTGGAAGATTTTGGCCTGTTTCATGGGCTATTAATGACCGTTTTGGGTCCCCGGAGTGATTTCCACCATTGACGAACCCTAGGGTGCATTTACGTGCCGGTCATCAACACTCGCAGTTTTGGCCGATTCTGGCCTGTTTCGTGGGCTATTAATCACCGTTTTGGGTCCCCGGAGTGATTTCCAAAATTGACGAACCCCAGGGTGCATTTACGTGCCGGTCATCAACACTCGCAGTTTTGGAAGATTTTGGCCTGTTTCATGGGCTATTAATCACCGTTTTGGGTCCCTGGAGTGATTTCCACAATTGACGAACCCAAGGGTGCATTTACGTGCCGGTCATCAACACTCGCAGTTTTGGAAGATTTTGGCCTGTTTCATGGGCTATTAATCACCGTTTTGGGTCCCTGGAGTGATTTCCACAATTGACGAACCCAAGGGTGCATTTACGTTCCGGTCATCCACACTCGCAGTTTTGGTCGATTCTGGCCTGTTTCATGGGCTATTAATCACCGTTTTGGGTCCCCGGAGTGATTTCCACCATTGAGGAACCCAGGGTGCATTTACGTGCCGGTCATCAACACTCGCAGTTTTGGAAGATTTTGGCCTGTTTCATGGGCTATTAATCACCGTTTTGGGTCCCTGGAGTGATTTCCACAATTGACGAACCCCAGGGTGCAATTACGTGTCGGTCATCAACACTCGCAGTTTTGGCCGATTCTAGCCTGTTTCATGGGCTATTAATCACCGTTTTGGATCCTCGGAGTGATTTCCACCATTGACGAACCCAAGGGTGCATTTACGTGCCTGTCATCAACACTCGCAGTTTTGGCCGATTCTGGCCTGTTTCATGGGCTATTAATCACCGTTTTGGGTCCCTGGAGTGATTTCCACCATTGACGAACCCAAGGGTGCATTTACGTGCCTGTCATCAACACTCGCAGTTTTGGCCGATTCTGGCCTGTTTCATGGGCTATTAATCACCGTTTTGGGTCCCCGGAGTGATTTCCACCATTGAGGAACCCAGGGTGCATTTACGTGCCGGTCATCAACACTCGCAGTTTTGGCCGATTCTGGCCTGTTTCATGGGCTATTAATCACCGTTTTGGGTCCCCGGAGTGATTTCCACCATTGAGGAACCCAGGGTGCATTTACGTGCCGGTCATCAACACTCGCAGTTTTGGCAGATTTTGGCCTGTTTCATGGGCTATTAATCACCGTTTTGGGTCCCTGGAGTGATTTCCACAATTGACGAACCCAGGGTGCATTTACGTGCCGGTCATCAACACTCGCAGTTTTGGCAGATTTTGGCCTGTTTCATGGGCTATTAATCACCGTTTTGGGTCCCTGGAGTGATTTCCACAATTGACGAACCCAAGGGTGCATTTACGTGCCGGTCATCAACACTCGCAGTTTTGGCCGATTCCGGCCTGTATCATTGGCTATTAATCACCGTTTTGGGTCCCTGGAGTGATTTCCACAATTGACGAACCCAAGGGTGCATTTACGTGCCGGTCATCAACACTCGCAGTTTTGGCCGATTCTGGCCTGTTTCATGGGCTATTAATCACCGTTTTGGGTCCCCGGAGTGATTTCCACCATTGAGGAACCCAGGGTGCATTTACGTGCCGGTCATCAACACTCGCAGTTTTGGCAGATTTTGGCCTGTTTCATGGGCTATTAATCACCGTTTTGGGTCCCTGGAGTGATTTCCACAATTGACGAACCCAAGGGTGCATTTACGTGCCGGTCATCAACACTCGCAGTTTTGGCCGATTCTGGCCTGTTTCATGGGCTATTAATCACCGTTTTGGGTCCCTGGAGTGATTTCCACAATTGACGAACCCAAGGGTGCATTTACGTGCCGGTCATCAACACTCGCAGTTTTGGCCGATTCTGGCCTGTTTCATGGGCTATTAATCACCGTTTTGGGTCCCCGGAGTGATTTCCACCATTGAGGAACCAAGGGTGCATTTACGTGCCGGTCATCAACACTCGCAGTTTTGGCCGATTCTGGCCTGTTTCGTGGGCTATTAATCACCGTTTTGGGTCCCCGGAGTGATTTCCAAAATTGACGAACCCCAGGGTGCATTTACGTGCCGGTCATCAACACTCGCAGTTTTGGAAGATTTTGGCCTGTTTCATGGGCTATTAATGACCGTTTTGGGTCCCCGGAGTGATTTCCACCATTGACGAACCCTAGGGTGCATTTACGTGCCGGTCATCAACACTCGCAGTTTTGGCCGATTCTGGCCTGTTTCGTGGGCTATTAATCACCGTTTTGGGTCCCCGGAGTGATTTCCAAAATTGACGAACCCCAGGGTGCATTTACGTGCCGGTCATCAACACTCGCAGTTTTGGAAGATTTTGGCCTGTTTCATGGGCTATTAATCACCGTTTTGGGTCCCTGGAGTGATTTCCACAATTGACGAACCCAAGGGTGCATTTACGTGCCGGTCATCAACACTCGCAGTTTTGGAAGATTTTGGCCTGTTTCATGGGCTATTAATCACCGTTTTGGGTCCCTGGAGTGATTTCCACAATTGACGAACCCAAGGGTGCATTTACGTTCCGGTCATCCACACTCGCAGTTTTGGTCGATTCTGGCCTGTTTCATGGGCTATTAATCACCGTTTTGGGTCCCCGGAGTGATTTCCACCATTGAGGAACCCAGGGTGCATTTACGTGCCGGTCATCAACACTCGCAGTTTTGGAAGATTTTGGCCTGTTTCATGGGCTATTAATCACCGTTTTGGGTCCCTGGAGTGATTTCCACAATTGACGAACCCCAGGGTGCAATTACGTGTCGGTCATCAACACTCGCAGTTTTGGCCGATTCTAGCCTGTTTCATGGGCTATTAATCACCGTTTTGGATCCTCGGAGTGATTTCCACCATTGACGAACCCAAGGGTGCATTTACGTGCCTGTCATCAACACTCGCAGTTTTGGCCGATTCTGGCCTGTTTCATGGGCTATTAATCACCGTTTTGGGTCCCTGGAGTGATTTCCACCATTGACGAACCCAAGGGTGCATTTACGTGCCTGTCATCAACACTCGCAGTTTTGGCCGATTCTGGCCTGTTTCATGGGCTATTAATCACCGTTTTGGGTCCCCGGAGTGATTTCCACCATTGAGGAACCCAGGGTGCATTTACGTGCCGGTCATCAACACTCGCAGTTTTGGCCGATTCTGGCCTGTTTCATGGGCTATTAATCACCGTTTTGGGTCCCCGGAGTGATTTCCACCATTGAGGAACCCAGGGTGCATTTACGTGCCGGTCATCAACACTCGCAGTTTTGGCAGATTTTGGCCTGTTTCATGGGCTATTAATCACCGTTTTGGGTCCCTGGAGTGATTTCCACAATTGACGAACCCAAGGGTGCATTTACGTGCCGGTCATCAACACTCGCAGTTTTGGCCGATTCCGGCCTGTATCATTGGCTATTAATCACCGTTTTGGGTCCCTGGAGTGATTTCCACAATTGACGAACCCAAGGGTGCATTTACGTGCCGGTCATCAACACTCGCAGTTTTGGAAGATTTTGGCCTGTTTCATGGGCTATTAATGACCGTTTTGGGTCCCCGGAGTGATTTCCACCATTGACGAACCCTAGGGTGCATTTACGTGCCGGTCATCAACACTCGCAGTTTTGGCCGATTCTGGCCTGTTTCGTGGGCTATTAATCACCGTTTTGGGTCCCCGGAGTGATTTCCAAAATTGACGAACCCCAGGGTGCATTTACGTGCCGGTCATCAACACTCGCAGTTTTGGAAGATTTTGGCCTGTTTCATGGGCTATTAATCACCGTTTTGGGTCCCTGGAGTGATTTCCACAATTGACGAACCCAAGGGTGCATTTACGTGCCGGTCATCAACACTCGCAGTTTTGGAAGATTTTGGCCTGTTTCATGGGCTATTAATCACCGTTTTGGGTCCCTGGAGTGATTTCCACAATTGACGAACCCAAGGGTGCATTTACGTTCCGGTCATCCACACTCGCAGTTTTGGTCGATTCTGGCCTGTTTCATGGGCTATTAATCACCGTTTTGGGTCCCCGGAGTGATTTCCACCATTGAGGAACCCAGGGTGCATTTACGTGCCGGTCATCAACACTCGCAGTTTTGGAAGATTTTGGCCTGTTTCATGGGCTATTAATCACCGTTTTGGGTCCCTGGAGTGATTTCCACAATTGACGAACCCCAGGGTGCAATTACGTGTCGGTCATCAACACTCGCAGTTTTGGCCGATTCTAGCCTGTTTCATGGGCTATTAATCACCGTTTTGGATCCTCGGAGTGATTTCCACCATTGACGAACCCAAGGGTGCATTTACGTGCCTGTCATCAACACTCGCAGTTTTGGCCGATTCTGGCCTGTTTCATGGGCTATTAATCACCGTTTTGGGTCCCTGGAGTGATTTCCACCATTGACGAACCCAAGGGTGCATTTACGTGCCTGTCATCAACACTCGCAGTTTTGGCCGATTCTGGCCTGTTTCATGGGCTATTAATCACCGTTTTGGGTCCCCGGAGTGATTTCCACCATTGAGGAACCCAGGGTGCATTTACGTGCCGGTCATCAACACTCGCAGTTTTGGCCGATTCTGGCCTGTTTCATGGGCTATTAATCACCGTTTTGGGTCCCCGGAGTGATTTCCACCATTGAGGAACCCAGGGTGCATTTACGTGCCGGTCATCAACACTCGCAGTTTTGGCAGATTTTGGCCTGTTTCATGGGCTATTAATCACCGTTTTGGGTCCCTGGAGTGATTTCCACAATTGACGAACCCAAGGGTGCATTTACGTGCCGGTCATCAACACTCGCAGTTTTGGCCGATTCCGGCCTGTATCATTGGCTATTAATCACCGTTTTGGGTCCCTGGAGTGATTTCCACAATTGACGAACCCAAGGGTGCATTTACGTGCCGGTCATCAACACTCGCAGTTTTGGCCGATTCTGGCCTGTTTCATGGGCTATTAATCACCGTTTTGGGTCCCCGGAGTGATTTCCACCATTGAGGAACCCAGGGTGCATTTACGTGCCGGTCATCAACACTCGCAGTTTTGGCAGATTTTGGCCTGTTTCATGGGCTATTAATCACCGTTTTGGGTCCCTGGAGTGATTTCCACAATTGACGAACCCAAGGGTGCATTTACGTGCCGGTCATCAACACTCGCAGTTTTGGCCGATTCTGGCCTGTTTCATGGGCTATTAATCACCGTTTTGGGTCCCTGGAGTGATTTCCACAATTGACGAACCCAAGGGTGCATTTACGTGCCGGTCATCAACACTCGCAGTTTTGGCCGATTCTGGCCTGTTTCATGGGCTATTAATCACCGTTTTGGGTCCCCGGAGTGATTTCCACCATTGAGGAACCAAGGGTGCATTTACGTGCCGGTCATCAACACTCGCAGTTTTGGCCGATTCTGGCCTGTTTCGTGGGCTATTAATCACCGTTTTGGGTCCCCGGAGTGATTTCCAAAATTGACGAACCCCAGGGTGCATTTACGTGCCGGTCATCAACACTCGCAGTTTTGGAAGATTTTGGCCTGTTTCATGGGCTATTAATCACCGTTTTGGGTCCCTGGAGTGATTTCCACAATTGACGAACCCAAGGGTGCATTTACGTGCCGGTCATCAACACTCGCAGTTTTGGAAGATTTTGGCCTGTTTCATGGGCTATTAATCACCGTTTTGGGTCCCTGGAGTGATTTCCACAATTGACGAACCCAAGGGTGCATTTACGTTCCGGTCATCCACACTCGCAGTTTTGGTCGATTCTGGCCTGTTTCATGGGCTATTAATCACCGTTTTGGGTCCCCGGAGTGATTTCCACCATTGAGGAACCCAGGGTGCATTTACGTGCCGGTCATCAACACTCGCAGTTTTGGAAGATTTTGGCCTGTTTCATGGGCTATTAATCACCGTTTTGGGTCCCTGGAGTGATTTCCACAATTGACGAACCCCAGGGTGCAATTACGTGTCGGTCATCAACACTCGCAGTTTTGGCCGATTCTAGCCTGTTTCATGGGCTATTAATCACCGTTTTGGATCCTCGGAGTGATTTCCACCATTGACGAACCCAAGGGTGCATTTACGTGCCTGTCATCAACACTCGCAGTTTTGGCCGATTCTGGCCTGTTTCATGGGCTATTAATCACCGTTTTGGGTCCCTGGAGTGATTTCCACCATTGACGAACCCAAGGGTGCATTTACGTGCCTGTCATCAACACTCGCAGTTTTGGCCGATTCTGGCCTGTTTCATGGGCTATTAATCACCGTTTTGGGTCCCCGGAGTGATTTCCACCATTGAGGAACCCAGGGTGCATTTACGTGCCGGTCATCAACACTCGCAGTTTTGGCCGATTCTGGCCTGTTTCATGGGCTATTAATCACCGTTTTGGGTCCCCGGAGTGATTTCCACCATTGAGGAACCCAGGGTGCATTTACGTGCCGGTCATCAACACTCGCAGTTTTGGCAGATTTTGGCCTGTTTCATGGGCTATTAATCACCGTTTTGGGTCCCTGGAGTGATTTCCACAATTGACGAACCCAAGGGTGCATTTACGTGCCGGTCATCAACACTCGCAGTTTTGGCCGATTCCGGCCTGTATCATTGGCTATTAATCACCGTTTTGGGTCCCTGGAGTGATTTCCACAATTGACGAACCCAAGGGTGCATTTACGTGCCGGTCATCAACACTCGCAGTTTTGGCCGATTCTGGCCTGTTTCATGGGCTATTAATCACCGTTTTGGGTCCCCGGAGTGATTTCCACCATTGAGGAACCCAGGGTGCATTTACGTGCCGGTCATCAACACTCGCAGTTTTGGCAGATTTTGGCCTGTTTCATGGGCTATTAATCACCGTTTTGGGTCCCTGGAGTGATTTCCACAATTGACGAACCCAAGGGTGCATTTACGTGCCGGTCATCAACACTCGCAGTTTTGGCCGATTCTGGCCTGTTTCATGGGCTATTAATCACCGTTTTGGGTCCCTGGAGTGATTTCCACAATTGACGAACCCAAGGGTGCATTTACGTGCCGGTCATCAACACTCGCAGTTTTGGCCGATTCTGGCCTGTTTCATGGGCTATTAATCACCGTTTTGGGTCCCCGGAGTGATTTCCACCATTGAGGAACCAAGGGTGCATTTACGTGCCGGTCATCAACACTCGCAGTTTTGGAAGATTTTGGCCTGTTTCATGGGCTATTAATGACCGTTTTGGGTCCCCGGAGTGATTTCCACCATTGACGAACCCTAGGGTGCATTTACGTTCCGGTCATCCACACTTGTAGTTTTGGTCGATTCTGGCCTACTTCATGGGCTATTAATCACAGTTTTGGGTCCCCGGAGTGATTTCCACAATTGACGAACCCAAGGGTGCATTTACGTGCCGGTCATCAACACTCGCAGTTTTGGCCGATTCTGGCCTGTTTCGTGGGGGCTATTAATCACCGTTTTGGGTCCCTGGAGTGAATTCCACAATTGACGAACCCAAGGGTGCATTTACGTGCCGGTCATCAAGACTCGCAGTTTAGGCCGATTCTGGCCTGTTTCATGGGCTATTAATCACCGTTTTGGGTCCCTGGAGTGATTTCCACAATTGACGAACCCAAGGGTGCATTTACGTGCCGGTCATCAACACTCGCAGTTTTGGTCGATTCTGGCCTGTTTCATGGGCTATTAATCACCGTTTTGGGTCCCCGGAGTGATTTCCACCATTGAGGAACCCAGGGTGCATTTACGTGCCGGTCATCAACACTCGCAGTTTTGGCAGATTTTGGCCTGTTTCATGGGCTATTAATCACCGTTTTGGGTCCCTGGAGTGATTTCCACAATTGACGAACCCAAGGGTGCATTTACGTGCCGGTCATCAACACTCGCAGTTTTGGCCGATTCTGGCCTGTTTCATGGGCTATTAATCACCGTTTTGGGTCCCCGAAGTGAATTCCACCATTGAGGAACCCAGGGTGCATTTACGTGCCGGTCATCAACACTCGCAGTTTTGGAAGATTTTGGCCTGTTTCATTGGCTATTAATGACCGTTTTGGGTCCCCGGAGTGATTTCCACCATTGACGAACCCTAGGGTGCATTTACGTGCCGGTCATCAACACTCGCAGTTTTGGCCAATTCCGGCCTGTATCATTGGCTATTAATCACCGTTTTGGGTCCCTGGAGTGATTTCCACAATTGACGAACCCAAGGGTGCATTTACGTGCCGGTCATCAACACTCGCAGTTTTGGCCGATTCTGGCCTGTTTCATGGGCTATTAATCACCGTTTTGGGTCCCCGGAGTGATTTCCACCATTGAGGAACCCAGGGTGCATTTACGTGCCGGTCATCAACACTCGCAGTTTTGGCAGATTTTGGCCTGTTTCATGGGCTATTAATCACCGTTTTGGGTCCCTGGAGTGATTTCCACAATTGACGAACCCAAGGGTGCATTTACGTGCCGGTCATCAACACTCGCAGTTTTGGCCGATTCTGGCCTGTTTCATGGGCTATTAATCACCGTTTTGGGTCCCTGGAGTGATTTCCACAATTGACGAACCCAAGGGTGCATTTACGTGCCGGTCATCAACACTCGCAGTTTTGGCCGATTCTGGCCTGTTTCATGGGCTATTAATCACCGTTTTGGGTCCCCGGAGTGATTTCCACCATTGAGGAACCAAGGGTGCATTTACGTGCCGGTCATCAACACTCGCAGTTTTGGAAGATTTTGGCCTGTTTCATGGGCTATTAATGACCGTTTTGGGTCCCCGGAGTGATTTCCACCATTGACGAACCCTAGGGTGCATTTACGTTCCGGTCATCCACACTTGTAGTTTTGGTCGATTCTGGCCTACTTCATGGGCTATTAATCACAGTTTTGGGTCCCCGGAGTGATTTCCACAATTGACGAACCCAAGGGTGCATTTACGTGCCGGTCATCAACACTCGCAGTTTTGGCCGATTCTGGCCTGTTTCGTGGGGGCTATTAATCACCGTTTTGGGTCCCTGGAGTGAATTCCACAATTGACGAACCCAAGGGTGCATTTACGTGCCGGTCATCAAGACTCGCAGTTTAGGCCGATTCTGGCCTGTTTCATGGGCTATTAATCACCGTTTTGGGTCCCTGGAGTGATTTCCACAATTGACGAACCCAAGGGTGCATTTACGTGCCGGTCATCAACACTCGCAGTTTTGGTCGATTCTGGCCTGTTTCATGGGCTATTAATCACCGTTTTGGGTCCCCGGAGTGATTTCCACCATTGAGGAACCCAGGGTGCATTTACGTGCCGGTCATCAACACTCGCAGTTTTGGCAGATTTTGGCCTGTTTCATGGGCTATTAATCACCGTTTTGGGTCCCTGGAGTGATTTCCACAATTGACGAACCCAAGGGTGCATTTACGTGCCGGTCATCAACACTCGCAGTTTTGGCCGATTCTGGCCTGTTTCATGGGCTATTAATCACCGTTTTGGGTCCCCGAAGTGAATTCCACCATTGAGGAACCCAGGGTGCATTTACGTGCCGGTCATCAACACTCGCAGTTTTGGAAGATTTTGGCCTGTTTCATTGGCTATTAATGACCGTTTTGGGTCCCCGGAGTGATTTCCACCATTGACGAACCCTAGGGTGCATTTACGTGCCGGTCATCAACACTCGCAGTTTTGGCCAATTCCGGCCTGTATCATTGGCTATTAATCACCGTTTTGGGTCCCTGGAGTGATTTCCACAATTGACGAACCCAAGGGTGCATTTACGTGCCGGTCATCAACACTCGCAGTTTTGGCCGATTCTGGCCTGTTTCATGGGCTATTAATCACCGTTTTGGGTCCCCGAAGTGAATTCCACCATTGAGGAACCCAGGGTGCATTTACGTGCCGGTCATCAACACTCGCAGTTTTGGAAGATTTTGGCCTGTTTCATGGGCTATTAATGACCGTTTTGGGTCCCCGGAGTGATTTCCACCATTGACGAACCCTAGGGTGCATTTACGTGCCGGTCATCAACACTCGCAGTTTTGGCAGATTTTGGCCTGTTTCATGGGCTATTAATCACCGTTTTGGGTCCCTGGAGTGATTTCCACAATTGACGAACCCAAGGGTGCATTTACGTGCCGGTCATCAACACTCGCAGTTTTGGCAGATTTTGGCCTGTTTCATGGGCTATTAATCACCGTTTTGGGTCCCTGGAGTGATTTCCACAATTGACGAACCCAAGGGTGCATTTACGTTCCGGTCATCCACACTCGCAGTTTTGGTCGATTCTGGCCTGTTTCATGGGCTATTAATCACCGTTTTGGGTCCCCGGAGTGATTTCCACCATTGAGGAACCCAGGGTGCATTTACGTGCCGGTCATCAACACTCGCAGTTTTGGAAGATTTTGGCCTGTTTCATGGGCTATTAATCACCGTTTTGGGTCCCTGGAGTGATTTCCACAATTGACGAACCCCAGGGTGCAATTACGTGTCGGTCATCAACACTCGCAGTTTTGGCCGATTCCGGCCTGTATCGTTGGCTATTAATCACCGTTTTGGGTCCCTGGAGTGATTTCCACAATTGACGAACCCAAGGGTGCATTTACGTGCCGGTCATCAACACTCGCAGTTTTGGCCGATTCTGGCCTGTTTCATGGGCTATTAATCACCGTTTTGGGTCCCCGGAGTGATTTCCACCATTGAGGAACCTAGGGTGCATTTACGTGCCGGTCATCAACACTCGCAGTTTTGGCAGATTTTGGCCTGTTTCATGGGCTATTAATCACCGTTTTGGGTCCCTGGAGTGATTTCCACAATTGACGAACCCAAGGGTGCATTTACGTGCCGGTCATCAACACTCGCAGTTTTGGCCGATTCTGGCCTGTATCATTGGCTATTAATCACCGTTTTGGGTCCCTGGAGTGATTTCCACAATTGACGAACCCAAGGGTGCATTTACGTGCCGGTCATCAACACTCGCAGTTTTGGCAGATTTTGGCCTGTTTCATGGGCTATTAATCACCGTTTTGGGTCCCTGGAGTGATTTCCACAATTGACGAACCCAAGGGTGCATTTACGTGCCGGTCATCAACACTCGCAGTTTTGGCCGATTCCGGCCTGTATCATTGGCTATTAATCACCGTTTTGGGTCCCTGGAGTGATTTCCACAATTGACGAACCCAAGGGTGCATTTACGTGCCGGTCATCAACACTCGCAGTTTTGGCCGATTCTGGCCTGTTTCATGGGCTATTAATCACCGTTTTGGGTCCCCGGAGTGATTTCCACCATTGAGGAACCCAGGGTGCATTTACGTGCCGGTCATCAACACTCGCAGTTTTGGAAGATTTTGGCCTGTTTCATGGGCTATTAATCACCGTTTTGGGTCCCTGGAGTGATTTCCACAATTGACGAACCCAAGGGTGCATTTACGTGCCGGTCATCAACACTCGCAGTTTTGGAAGATTTTGGCCTGTTTCATGGGCTATTAATCACCGTTTTGGGTCCCTGGAGTGATTTCCACAATTGACGAACCCAAGGGTGCATTTACGTTCCGGTCATCCACACTCGCAGTTTTGGTCGATTCTGGCCTGTTTCATGGGCTATTAATCACCGTTTTGGGTCCCCGGAGTGATTTCCACCATTGAGGAACCCAGGGTGCATTTACGTGCCGGTCATCAACACTCGCAGTTTTGGAAGATTTTGGCCTGTTTCATGGGCTATTAATCACCGTTTTGGGTCCCTGGAGTGATTTCCACAATTGACGAACCCCAGGGTGCAATTACGTGTCGGTCATCAACACTCGCAGTTTTGGCCGATTCTAGCCTGTTTCATGGGCTATTAATCACCGTTTTGGATCCTCGGAGTGATTTCCACCATTGACGAACCCAAGGGTGCATTTACGTGCCTGTCATCAACACTCGCAGTTTTGGCCGATTCTGGCCTGTTTCATGGGCTATTAATCACCGTTTTGGGTCCCTGGAGTGATTTCCACCATTGACGAACCCAAGGGTGCATTTACGTGCCTGTCATCAACACTCGCAGTTTTGGCCGATTCTGGCCTGTTTCATGGGCTATTAATCACCGTTTTGGGTCCCCGGAGTGATTTCCACCATTGAGGAACCCAGGGTGCATTTACGTGCCGGTCATCAACACTCGCAGTTTTGGCCGATTCTGGCCTGTTTCATGGGCTATTAATCACCGTTTTGGGTCCCCGGAGTGATTTCCACCATTGAGGAACCCAGGGTGCATTTACGTGCCGGTCATCAACACTCGCAGTTTTGGCAGATTTTGGCCTGTTTCATGGGCTATTAATCACCGTTTTGGGTCCCTGGAGTGATTTCCACAATTGACGAACCCAAGGGTGCATTTACGTGCCGGTCATCAACACTCGCAGTTTTGGCCGATTCCGGCCTGTATCATTGGCTATTAATCACCGTTTTGGGTCCCTGGAGTGATTTCCACAATTGACGAACCCAAGGGTGCATTTACGTGCCGGTCATCAACACTCGCAGTTTTGGCCGATTCTGGCCTGTTTCATGGGCTATTAATCACCGTTTTGGGTCCCCGGAGTGATTTCCACCATTGAGGAACCCAGGGTGCATTTACGTGCCGGTCATCAACACTCGCAGTTTTGGCAGATTTTGGCCTGTTTCATGGGCTATTAATCACCGTTTTGGGTCCCTGGAGTGATTTCCACAATTGACGAACCCAAGGGTGCATTTACGTGCCGGTCATCAACACTCGCAGTTTTGGCCGATTCCGGCCTGTATCATTGGCTATTAATCACCGTTTTGGGTCCCTGGAGTGATTTCCACAATTGACGAACCCAAGGGTGCATTTACGTGCCGGTCATCAACACTCGCAGTTTTGGCCGATTCTGGCCTGTTTCATGGGCTATTAATCACCGTTTTGGGTCCCCGGAGTGATTTCCACCATTGAGGAACCCAGGGTGCATTTACGTGCCGGTCATCAACACTCGCAGTTTTGGCAGATTTTGGCCTGTTTCATGGGCTATTAATCACCGTTTTGGGTCCCTGGAGTGATTTCCACAATTGACGAACCCAAGGGTGCATTTACGTTCCGGTCATCCACACTCGCAGTTTTGGTCGATTCTGGCCTGTTTCATGGGCTATTAATCACCGTTTTGGGTCCCCGGAGTGATTTCCACCATTGAGGAACCCAGGGTGCATTTACGTGCCGGTCATCAACACTCGCAGTTTTGGAAGATTTTGGCCTGTTTCATGGGCTATTAATCACCGTTTTGGGTCCCTGGAGTGATTTCCACAATTGACGAACCCCAGGGTGCAATTACGTGTCGGTCATCAACACTCGCAGTTTTGGCCGATTCTAGCCTGTTTCATGGGCTATTAATCACCGTTTTGGATCCTCGGAGTGATTTCCACCATTGACGAACCCAAGGGTGCATTTACGTGCCTGTCATCAACACTCGCAGTTTTGGCCGATTCTGGCCTGTTTCATGGGCTATTAATCACCGTTTTGGGTCCCTGGAGTGATTTCCACCATTGACGAACCCAAGGGTGCATTTACGTGCCTGTCATCAACACTCGCAGTTTTGGCCGATTCTGGCCTGTTTCATGGGCTATTAATCACCGTTTTGGGTCCCCGGAGTGATTTCCACCATTGAGGAACCCAGGGTGCATTTACGTGCCGGTCATCAACACTCGCAGTTTTGGCCGATTCTGGCCTGTTTCATGGGCTATTAATCACCGTTTTGGGTCCCCGGAGTGATTTCCACCATTGAGGAACCCAGGGTGCATTTACGTGCCGGTCATCAACACTCGCAGTTTTGGCAGATTTTGGCCTGTTTCATGGGCTATTAATCACCGTTTTGGGTCCCTGGAGTGATTTCCACAATTGACGAACCCAAGGGTGCATTTACGTGCCGGTCATCAACACTCGCAGTTTTGGCCGATTCCGGCCTGTATCATTGGCTATTAATCACCGTTTTGGGTCCCTGGAGTGATTTCCACAATTGACGAACCCAAGGGTGCATTTACGTGCCGGTCATCAACACTCGCAGTTTTGGCCGATTCTGGCCTGTTTCATGGGCTATTAATCACCGTTTTGGGTCCCCGGAGTGATTTCCACCATTGAGGAACCCAGGGTGCATTTACGTGCCGGTCATCAACACTCGCAGTTTTGGCAGATTTTGGCCTGTTTCATGGGCTATTAATCACCGTTTTGGGTCCCTGGAGTGATTTCCACAATTGACGAACCCAAGGGTGCATTTACGTGCCGGTCATCAACACTCGCAGTTTTGGCCGATTCCGGCCTGTATCATTGGCTATTAATCACCGTTTTGGGTCCCTGGAGTGATTTCCACAATTGACGAACCCAAGGGTGCATTTACGTGCCGGTCATCAACACTCGCAGTTTTGGCCGATTCTGGCCTGTTTCATGGGCTATTAATCACCGTTTTGGGTCCCCGGAGTGATTTCCACCATTGAGGAACCCAGGGTGCATTTACGTGCCGGTCATCAACACTCGCAGTTTTGGCAGATTTTGGCCTGTTTCATGGGCTATTAATCACCGTTTTGGGTCCCTGGAGTGATTTCCACAATTGACGAACCCAAGGGTGCATTTACGTGCCGGTCATCAACACTCGCAGTTTTGGCCGATTCCGGCCTGTATCATTGGCTATTAATCACCGTTTTGGGTCCCTGGAGTGATTTCCACAATTGACGAACCCAAGGGTGCATTTACGTGCCGGTCATCAACACTCGCAGTTTTGGCCGATTCTGGCCTGTTTCATGGGCTATTAATCACCGTTTTGGGTCCCTGGAGTGATTTCCACAATTGACGAACCCAAGGGTGCATTTACGTGCCGGTCATCAACACTCGCAGTTTTGGCCGATTCCGGCCTGTATCATTGGCTATTAATCACCGTTTTGGGTCCCTGGAGTGATTTCCACAATTGACGAACCCAAGGGTGCATTTACGTGCCGGTCATCAACACTCGCAGTTTTGGCCGATTCTGGCCTGTTTCATGGGCTATTAATCACCGTTTTGGGTCCCCGGAGTGATTTCCACCATTGAGGAACCCAGGGTGCATTTACGTGCCGGTCATCAACACTCGCAGTTTTGGAAGATTTTGGCCTGTTTCATGGGCTATTAATCACCGTTTTGGGTCCCTGGAGTGATTTCCACAATTGACGAACCCCAGGGTGCAATTACGTGTCGGTCATCAACACTCGCAGTTTTGGCCGATTCTAGCCTGTTTCATGGGCTATTAATCACCGTTTTGGATCCTCGGAGTGATTTCCACCATTGACGAACCCAAGGGTGCATTTACGTGCCTGTCATCAACACTCGCAGTTTTGGCCGATTCTGGCCTGTTTCATGGGCTATTAATCACCGTTTTGGGTCCCTGGAGTGATTTCCACCATTGACGAACCCAAGGGTGCATTTACGTGCCTGTCATCAACACTCGCAGTTTTGGCCGATTCTGGCCTGTTTCATGGGCTATTAATCACCGTTTTGGGTCCCCGGAGTGATTTCCACCATTGAGGAACCCAGGGTGCATTTACGTGCCGGTCATCAACACTCGCAGTTTTGGCCGATTCTGGCCTGTTTCATGGGCTATTAATCACCGTTTTGGGTCCCCGGAGTGATTTCCACCATTGAGGAACCCAGGGTGCATTTACGTGCCGGTCATCAACACTCGCAGTTTTGGCCGATTCCGGCCTGTATCATTGGCTATTAATCACCGTTTTGGGTCCCTGGAGTGATTTCCACAATTGACGAACCCAAGGGTGCATTTACGTGCCGGTCATCAACACTCGCAGTTTTGGCCGATTCTGGCCTGTTTCATGGGCTATTAATCACCGTTTTGGGTCCCCGGAGTGATTTCCACCATTGAGGAACCCAGGGTGCATTTACGTGCCGGTCATCAACACTCGCAGTTTTGGCAGATTTTGGCCTGTTTCATGGGCTATTAATCACCGTTTTGGGTCCCTGGAGTGATTTCCACAATTGACGAACCCAAGGGTGCATTTACGTGCCGGTCATCAACACTCGCAGTTTTGGCCGATTCCGGCCTGTATCATTGGCTATTAATCACCGTTTTGGGTCCCTGGAGTGATTTCCACAATTGACGAACCCAAGGGTGCATTTACGTGCCGGTCATCAACACTCGCAGTTTTGGCCGATTCTGGCCTGTTTCATGGGCTATTAATCACCGTTTTGGGTCCCCGGAGTGATTTCCACCATTGAGGAACCCAGGGTGCATTTACGTGCCGGTCATCAACACTCGCAGTTTTGGCAGATTTTGGCCTGTTTCATGGGCTATTAATCACCGTTTTGGGTCCCTGGAGTGATTTCCACAATTGACGAACCCAAGGGTGCATTTACGTGCCGGTCATCAACACTCGCAGTTTTGGCCGATTCCGGCCTGTATCATTGGCTATTAATCACCGTTTTGGGTCCCTGGAGTGATTTCCACAATTGACGAACCCAAGGGTGCATTTACGTGCCGGTCATCAACACTCGCAGTTTTGGCCGATTCTGGCCTGTTTCATGGGCTATTAATCACCGTTTTGGGTCCCTGGAGTGATTTCCACAATTGACGAACCCAAGGGTGCATTTACGTGCCGGTCATCAACACTCGCAGTTTTGGCCGATTCCGGCCTGTATCATTGGCTATTAATCACCGTTTTGGGTCCCTGGAGTGATTTCCACAATTGACGAACCCAAGGGTGCATTTACGTGCCGGTCATCAACACTCGCAGTTTTGGCCGATTCTGGCCTGTTTCATGGGCTATTAATCACCGTTTTGGGTCCCCGGAGTGATTTCCACCATTGAGGAACCCAGGGTGCATTTACGTGCCGGTCATCAACACTCGCAGTTTTGGAAGATTTTGGCCTGTTTCATGGGCTATTAATCACCGTTTTGGGTCCCTGGAGTGATTTCCACAATTGACGAACCCCAGGGTGCAATTACGTGTCGGTCATCAACACTCGCAGTTTTGGCCGATTCTAGCCTGTTTCATGGGCTATTAATCACCGTTTTGGATCCTCGGAGTGATTTCCACCATTGACGAACCCAAGGGTGCATTTACGTGCCTGTCATCAACACTCGCAGTTTTGGCCGATTCTGGCCTGTTTCATGGGCTATTAATCACCGTTTTGGGTCCCTGGAGTGATTTCCACCATTGACGAACCCAAGGGTGCATTTACGTGCCTGTCATCAACACTCGCAGTTTTGGCCGATTCTGGCCTGTTTCATGGGCTATTAATCACCGTTTTGGGTCCCCGGAGTGATTTCCACCATTGAGGAACCCAGGGTGCATTTACGTGCCGGTCATCAACACTCGCAGTTTTGGCCGATTCTGGCCTGTTTCATGGGCTATTAATCACCGTTTTGGGTCCCCGGAGTGATTTCCACCATTGAGGAACCCAGGGTGCATTTACGTGCCGGTCATCAACACTCGCAGTTTTGGCAGATTTTGGCCTGTTTCATGGGCTATTAATCACCGTTTTGGGTCCCTGGAGTGATTTCCACAATTGACGAACCCAAGGGTGCATTTACGTGCCGGTCATCAACACTCGCAGTTTTGGCCGATTCCGGCCTGTATCATTGGCTATTAATCACCGTTTTGGGTCCCTGGAGTGATTTCCACAATTGACGAACCCAAGGGTGCATTTACGTGCCGGTCATCAACACTCGCAGTTTTGGCCGATTCTGGCCTGTTTCATGGGCTATTAATCACCGTTTTGGGTCCCCGGAGTGATTTCCACCATTGAGGAACCCAGGGTGCATTTACGTGCCGGTCATCAACACTCGCAGTTTTGGCAGATTTTGGCCTGTTTCATGGGCTATTAATCACCGTTTTGGGTCCCTGGAGTGATTTCCACAATTGACGAACCCAAGGGTGCATTTACGTGCCGGTCATCAACACTCGCAGTTTTGGAAGATTTTGGCCTGTTTCATGGGCTATTAATCACCGTTTTGGGTCCCTGGAGTGATTTCCACAATTGACGAACCCAAGGGTGCATTTACGTTCCGGTCATCCACACTCGCAGTTTTGGCCGATTCTGGCCTGTTTCATGGGCTATTAATCACCGTTTTGGGTCCCTGGAGTGATTTCCACAATTGACGAACCCAAGGGTGCATTTACGTGCCGGTCATCAACACTCGCAGTTTTGGAAGATTTTGGCCTGTTTCATGGGCTATTAATCACCGTTTTGGGTCCCTGGAGTGATTTCCACAATTGACGAACCCAAGGGTGCATTTACGTGCCGGTCATCAACACTCGCAGTTTTGGCCGATTCCGGCCTGTATCATTGGCTATTAATCACCGTTTTGGGTCCCTGGAGTGATTTCCACAATTGACGAACCCAAGGGTGCATTTACGTGCCGGTCATCAACACTCGCAGTTTTGGCCGATTCTGGCCTGTTTCATGGGCTATTAATCACCGTTTTGGGTCCCCGGAGTGATTTCCACCATTGAGGAACCCAGGGTGCATTTACGTGCCGGTCATCAACACTCGCAGTTTTGGCAGATTTTGGCCTGTTTCATGGGCTATTAATCACCGTTTTGGGTCCCTGGAGTGATTTCCACAATTGACGAACCCAAGGGTGCATTTACGTGCCGGTCATCAACACTCGCAGTTTTGGCCGATTCCGGCCTGTATCATTGGCTATTAATCACCGTTTTGGGTCCCTGGAGTGATTTCCACAATTGACGAACCCAAGGGTGCATTTACGTGCCGGTCATCAACACTCGCAGTTTTGGCCGATTCTGGCCTGTTTCATGGGCTATTAATCACCGTTTTGGGTCCCCGGAGTGATTTCCACCATTGAGGAACCCAGGGTGCATTTACGTGCCGGTCATCAACACTCGCAGTTTTGGCAGATTTTGGCTTGTTTCATGGGCTATTAATCACCGTTTTGGGTCCCTGGAGTGATTTCCACAATTGACGAACCCAAGGGTGCATTTACGTGCCGGTCATCAACACTCGCAGTTTTGGCCGATTCCGGCCTGTATCATTGGCTATTAATCACCGTTTTGGGTCCCTGGAGTGATTTCCACAATTGACGAACCCAAGGGTGCATTTACGTGCCGGTCATCAACACTCGCAGTTTTGGCCGATTCTGGCCTGTTTCATGGGCTATTAATCACCGTTTTGGGTCCCTGGAGTGATTTCCACAATTGACGAACCCAAGGGTGCATTTACGTGCCGGTCATCAACACTCGCAGTTTTGGCCGATTCCGGCCTGTATCATTGGCTATTAATCACCGTTTTGGGTCCCTGGAGTGATTTCCACAATTGACGAACCCAAGGGTGCATTTACGTGCCGGTCATCAACACTCGCAGTTTTGGCCGATTCTAGCCTGTTTCATGGGCTATTAATCACCGTTTTGGATCCTCGGAGTGATTTCCACCATTGACGAACCCAAGGGTGCATTTACGTGCCTGTCATCAACACTCGCAGTTTTGGCCGATTCTGGCCTGTTTCATGGGCTATTAATCACCGTTTTGGGTCCCTGGAATGATTTCCACCATTGACGAACCCAAGGGTGCATTTACGTGCCTGTCATCAACACTCGCAGTTTTGGCCGATTCTGGCCTGTTTCATGGGCTATTAATCACCGTTTTGGGTCCCCGGAGTGATTTCCACCATTGAGGAACCCAGGGTGCATTTACGTGCCGGTCATCAACACTCGCAGTTTTGGCCGATTCTGGCCTGTTTCATGGGCTATTAATCACCGTTTTGGGTCCCCGGAGTGATTTCCACCATTGAGGAACCCAGGGTGCATTTACGTGCCGGTCATCAACACTCGCAGTTTTGGCAGATTTTGGCCTGTTTCATGGGCTATTAATCACCGTTTTGGGTCCCTGGAGTGATTTCCACAATTGACGAACCCAAGGGTGCATTTACGTGCCGGTCATCAACACTCGCAGTTTTGGCCGATTCCGGCCTGTATCATTGGCTATTAATCACCGTTTTGGGTCCCTGGAGTGATTTCCACAATTGACGAACCCAAGGGTGCATTTACGTGCCGGTCATCAACACTCGCAGTTTTGGCCGATTCTGGCCTGTTTCATGGGCTATTAATCACCGTTTTGGGTCCCCGGAGTGATTTCCACCATTGAGGAACCCAGGGTGCATTTACGTGCCGGTCATCAACACTCGCAGTTTTGGCAGATTTTGGCCTGTTTCATGGGCTATTAATCACCGTTTTGGGTCCCTGGAGTGATTTCCACAATTGACGAACCCAAGGGTGCATTTACGTGCCGGTCATCAACACTCGCAGTTTTGGAAGATTTTGGCCTGTTTCATGGGCTATTAATCACCGTTTTGGGTCCCTGGAGTGATTTCCACAATTGACGAACCCAAGGGTGCATTTACGTGCCGGTCATCAACACTCGCAGTTTTGGCCGATTCCGGCCTGTATCATTGGCTATTAATCACCGTTTTGGGTCCCTGGAGTGATTTCCACAATTGACGAACCCAAGGGTGCATTTACGTGCCGGTCATCAACACTCGCAGTTTTGGCCGATTCTGGCCTGTTTCATGGGCTATTAATCACCGTTTTGGGTCCCTGGAGTGATTTCCACAATTGACGAACCCAAGGGTGCATTTACGTGCCGGTCATCAACACTCGCAGTTTTGGCCGATTCCGGCCTGTATCATTGGCTATTAATCACCGTTTTGGGTCCCTGGAGTGATTTCCACAATTGACGAACCCAAGGGTGCATTTACGTGCCGGTCATCAACACTCGCAGTTTTGGCCGATTCTGGCCTGTTTCATGGGCTATTAATCACCGTTTTGGGTCCCTGGAGTGATTTCCACAATTGACGAACCCAAGGGTGCATTTACGTGCCGGTCATCAACACTCGCAGTTTTGGCCGATTCCGGCCTGTATCATTGGCTATTAATCACCGTTTTGGGTCCCTGGAGTGATTTCCACAATTGACGAACCCAAGGGTGCATTTACGTGCCGGTCATCAACACTCGCAGTTTTGGCCGATTCTGGCCTGTTTCATGGGCTATTAATCACCGTTTTGGGTCCCCGGAGTGATTTCCACCATTGAGGAACCCAGGGTGCATTTACGTGCCGGTCATCAACACTCGCAGTTTTGGAAGATTTTGGCCTGTTTCATGGGCTATTAATCACCGTTTTGGGTCCCTGGAGTGATTTCCACAATTGACGAACCCCAGGGTGCAATTACGTGTCGGTCATCAACACTCGCAGTTTTGGCCGATTCTAGCCTGTTTCATGGGCTATTAATCACCGTTTTGGATCCTCGGAGTGATTTCCACCATTGACGAACCCAAGGGTGCATTTACGTGCCTGTCATCAACACTCGCAGTTTTGGCCGATTCTGGCCTGTTTCATGGGCTATTAATCACCGTTTTGGGTCCCTGGAGTGATTTCCACCATTGACGAACCCAAGGGTGCATTTACGTGCCTGTCATCAACACTCGCAGTTTTGGCCGATTCTGGCCTGTTTCATGGGCTATTAATCACCGTTTTGGGTCCCCGGAGTGATTTCCACCATTGAGGAACCCAGGGTGCATTTACGTGCCGGTCATCAACACTCGCAGTTTTGGCCGATTCTGGCCTGTTTCATGGGCTATTAATCACCGTTTTGGGTCCCCGGAGTGATTTCCACCATTGAGGAACCCAGGGTGCATTTACGTGCCGGTCATCAACACTCGCAGTTTTGGCAGATTTTGGCCTGTTTCATGGGCTATTAATCACCGTTTTGGGTCCCTGGAGTGATTTCCACAATTGACGAACCCAAGGGTGCATTTACGTGCCGGTCATCAACACTCGCAGTTTTGGCCGATTCCGGCCTGTATCATTGGCTATTAATCACCGTTTTGGGTCCCTGGAGTGATTTCCACAATTGACGAACCCAAGGGTGCATTTACGTGCCGGTCATCAACACTCGCAGTTTTGGCCGATTCTGGCCTGTTTCATGGGCTATTAATCACCGTTTTGGGTCCCCGGAGTGATTTCCACCATTGAGGAACCCAGGGTGCATTTACGTGCCGGTCATCAACACTCGCAGTTTTGGCAGATTTTGGCCTGTTTCATGGGCTATTAATCACCGTTTTGGGTCCCTGGAGTGATTTCCACAATTGACGAACCCAAGGGTGCATTTACGTGCCGGTCATCAACACTCGCAGTTTTGGAAGATTTTGGCCTGTTTCATGGGCTATTAATCACCGTTTTGGGTCCCTGGAGTGATTTCCACAATTGACGAACCCAAGGGTGCATTTACGTTCCGGTCATCCACACTCGCAGTTTTGGCCGATTCTGGCCTGTTTCATGGGCTATTAATCACCGTTTTGGGTCCCTGGAGTGATTTCCACAATTGACGAACCCAAGGGTGCATTTACGTGCCGGTCATCAACACTCGCAGTTTTGGAAGATTTTGGCCTGTTTCATGGGCTATTAATCACCGTTTTGGGTCCCTGGAGTGATTTCCACAATTGACGAACCCAAGGGTGCATTTACGTGCCGGTCATCAACACTCGCAGTTTTGGCCGATTCCGGCCTGTATCATTGGCTATTAATCACCGTTTTGGGTCCCTGGAGTGATTTCCACAATTGACGAACCCAAGGGTGCATTTACGTGCCGGTCATCAACACTCGCAGTTTTGGCCGATTCTGGCCTGTTTCATGGGCTATTAATCACCGTTTTGGGTCCCTGGAGTGATTTCCACAATTGACGAACCCAAGGGTGCATTTACGTGCCGGTCATCAACACTCGCAGTTTTGGTCGATTCTGGCCTGTTTCATGGGCTATTAATCACCGTTTTGGGTCCCCGGAGTGATTTCCACCATTGAGGAACCCAGGGTGCATTTACGTGCCGGTCATCAACACTCGCAGTTTTGGAAGATTTTGGCCTGTTTCATGGGCTATTAATCACCGTTTTGGGTCCCTGGAGTGATTTCCACAATTGACGAACCCAAGGGTGCATTTACGTGCCGGTCATCAACACTCGCAGTTTTGGAAGATTTTGGCCTGTTTCATGGGCTATTAATCACCGTTTTGGGTCCCTGGAGTGATTTCCACAATTGACGAACCCAAGGGTGCATTTACGTTCCGGTCATCCACACTCGCAGTTTTGGCCGATTCTGGCCTGTTTCATGGGCTATTAATCACCGTTTTGGGTCCCTGGAGTGATTTCCACAATTGACGAACCCAAGGGTGCATTTACGTGCCGGTCATCAACACTCGCAGTTTTGGAAGATTTTGGCCTGTTTCATGGGCTATTAATCACCGTTTTGGGTCCCTGGAGTGATTTCCACAATTGACGAACCCAAGGGTGCATTTACGTGCCGGTCATCAACACTCGCAGTTTTGGCCGATTCCGGCCTGTATCATTGGCTATTAATCACCGTTTTGGGTCCCTGGAGTGATTTCCACAATTGACGAACCCAAGGGTGCATTTACGTGCCGGTCATCAACACTCGCAGTTTTGGCCGATTCTGGCCTGTTTCATGGGCTATTAATCACCGTTTTGGGTCCCCGGAGTGATTTCCACCATTGAGGAACCCAGGGTGCATTTACGTGCCGGTCATCAACACTCGCAGTTTTGGCAGATTTTGGCCTGTTTCATGGGCTATTAATCACCGTTTTGGGTCCCTGGAGTGATTTCCACAATTGACGAACCCAAGGGTGCATTTACGTGCCGGTCATCAACACTCGCAGTTTTGGAAGATTTTGGCCTGTTTCATGGGCTATTAATCACCGTTTTGGGTCCCTGGAGTGATTTCCACAATTGACGAACCCAAGGGTGCATTTACGTTCCGGTCATCCACACTCGCAGTTTTGGCCGATTCTGGCCTGTTTCATGGGCTATTAATCACCGTTTTGGGTCCCTGGAGTGATTTCCACAATTGACGAACCCAAGGGTGCATTTACGTGCCGGTCATCAACACTCGCAGTTTTGGAAGATTTTGGCCTGTTTCATGGGCTATTAATCACCGTTTTGGGTCCCTGGAGTGATTTCCACAATTGACGAACCCAAGGGTGCATTTACGTGCCGGTCATCAACACTCGCAGTTTTGGCCGATTCCGGCCTGTATCATTGGCTATTAATCACCGTTTTGGGTCCCTGGAGTGATTTCCACAATTGACGAACCCAAGGGTGCATTTACGTGCCGGTCATCAACACTCGCAGTTTTGGCCGATTCTGGCCTGTTTCATGGGCTATTAATCACCGTTTTGGGTCCCTGGAGTGATTTCCACAATTGACGAACCCAAGGGTGCATTTACGTGCCGGTCATCAACACTCGCAGTTTTGGTCGATTCTGGCCTGTTTCATGGGCTATTAATCACCGTTTTGGGTCCCCGGAGTGATTTCCACCATTGAGGAACCCAGGGTGCATTTACGTGCCGGTCATCAACACTCGCAGTTTTGGAAGATTTTGGCCTGTTTCATGGGCTATTAATCACCGTTTTGGGTCCCTGGAGTGATTTCCACAATTGACGAACCCAAGGGTGCATTTACGTGCCGGTCATCAACACTCGCAGTTTTGGAAGATTTTGGCCTGTTTCATGGGCTATTAATCACCGTTTTGGGTCCCTGGAGTGATTTCCACAATTGACGAACCCAAGGGTGCATTTACGTTCCGGTCATCCACACTCGCAGTTTTGGCCGATTCTGGCCTGTTTCATGGGCTATTAATCACCGTTTTGGGTCCCTGGAGTGATTTCCACAATTGACGAACCCAAGGGTGCATTTACGTGCCGGTCATCAACACTCGCAGTTTTGGAAGATTTTGGCCTGTTTCATGGGCTATTAATCACCGTTTTGGGTCCCTGGAGTGATTTCCACAATTGACGAACCCAAGGGTGCATTTACGTGCCGGTCATCAACACTCGCAGTTTTGGCCGATTCCGGCCTGTATCATTGGCTATTAATCACCGTTTTGGGTCCCTGGAGTGATTTCCACAATTGACGAACCCAAGGGTGCATTTACGTGCCGGTCATCAACACTCGCAGTTTTGGCCGATTCTGGCCTGTTTCATGGGCTATTAATCACCGTTTTGGGTCCCCGGAGTGATTTCCACCATTGAGGAACCCAGGGTGCATTTACGTGCCGGTCATCAACACTCGCAGTTTTGGCAGATTTTGGCCTGTTTCATGGGCTATTAATCACCGTTTTGGGTCCCTGGAGTGATTTCCACAATTGACGAACCCAAGGGTGCATTTACGTGCCGGTCATCAACACTCGCAGTTTTGGCCGATTCCGGCCTGTATCATTGGCTATTAATCACCGTTTTGGGTCCCTGGAGTGATTTCCACAATTGACGAACCCAAGGGTGCATTTACGTGCCGGTCATCAACACTCGCAGTTTTGGCCGATTCTGGCCTGTTTCATGGGCTATTAATCACCGTTTTGGGTCCCCGGAGTGATTTCCACCATTGAGGAACCCAGGGTGCATTTACGTGCCGGTCATCAACACTCGCAGTTTTGGCAGATTTTGGCCTGTTTCATGGGCTATTAATCACCGTTTTGGGTCCCTGGAGTGATTTCCACAATTGACGAACCCAAGGGTGCATTTACGTGCCGGTCATCAACACTCGCAGTTTTGGCCGATTCCGGCCTGTATCATTGGCTATTAATCACCGTTTTGGGTCCCTGGAGTGATTTCCACAATTGACGAACCCAAGGGTGCATTTACGTGCCGGTCATCAACACTCGCAGTTTTGGCCGATTCTGGCCTGTTTCATGGGCTATTAATCACCGTTTTGGGTCCCTGGAGTGATTTCCACAATTGACGAACCCAAGGGTGCATTTACGTGCCGGTCATCAACACTCGCAGTTTTGGCCGATTCCGGCCTGTATCATTGGCTATTAATCACCGTTTTGGGTCCCTGGAGTGATTTCCACAATTGACGAACCCAAGGGTGCATTTACGTGCCGGTCATCAACACTCGCAGTTTTGGTCGATTCTGGCCTGTTTCATGGGCTATTAATCACCGTTTTGGGTCCCCGGAGTGATTTCCACCATTGAGGAACCCAGGGTGCATTTACGTGCCGGTCATCAACACTCGCAGTTTTGGAAGATTTTGGCCTGTTTCATGGGCTATTAATCACCGTTTTGGGTCCCTGGAGTGATTTCCACAATTGACGAACCCAAGGGTGCATTTACGTGCCGGTCATCAACACTCGCAGTTTTGGCCGATTCCGGCCTGTATCATTGGCTATTAATCACCGTTTTGGGTCCCTGGAGTGATTTCCACAATTGACGAACCCAAGGGTGCATTTACGTGCCGGTCATCAACACTCGCAGTTTTGGCCGATTCTGGCCTGTTTCATGGGCTATTAATCACCGTTTTGGGTCCCTGGAGTGATTTCCACAATTGACGAACCCAAGGGTGCATTTACGTGCCGGTCATCAACACTCGCAGTTTTGGCCGATTCCGGCCTGTATCATTGGCTATTAATCACCGTTTTGGGTCCCTGGAGTGATTTCCACAATTGACGAACCCAAGGGTGCATTTACGTGCCGGTCATCAACACTCGCAGTTTTGGTCGATTCTGGCCTGTTTCATGGGCTATTAATCACCGTTTTGGGTCCCCGGAGTGATTTCCACCATTGAGGAACCCAGGGTGCATTTACGTGCCGGTCATCAACACTCGCAGTTTTGGAAGATTTTGGCCTGTTTCATGGGCTATTAATCACCGTTTTGGGTCCCTGGAGTGATTTCCACAATTGACGAACCCAAGGGTGCATTTACGTGCCGGTCATCAACACTCGCAGTTTTGGAAGATTTTGGCCTGTTTCATGGGCTATTAATCACCGTTTTGGGTCCCTGGAGTGATTTCCACAATTGACGAACCCAAGGGTGCATTTACGTTCCGGTCATCCACACTCGCAGTTTTGGCCGATTCTGGCCTGTTTCATGGGCTATTAATCACCGTTTTGGGTCCCTGGAGTGATTTCCACAATTGACGAACCCAAGGGTGCATTTACGTGCCGGTCATCAACACTCGCAGTTTTGGAAGATTTTGGCCTGTTTCATGGGCTATTAATCACCGTTTTGGGTCCCTGGAGTGATTTCCACAATTGACGAACCCAAGGGTGCATTTACGTTCCGGTCATCCACACTCGCAGTTTTGGTCGATTCTGGCCTGTTTCATGGGCTATTAATCACCGTTTTGGGTCCCCGGAGTGATTTCCACCATTGACGAACCCAAGGGTGCATTTACGTTCCGGTCATCCACACTCGCAGTTTTGGTCGATTCTGGCCTGTTTCATGGGCTATTAATCACCGTTTTGGGTCCCCGGAGTGATTTCCACCATTGAGGAACCCAGGGTGCATTTACGTGCCGGTCATCAACACTCGCAGTTTTGGAAGATTTTGGCCTGTTTCATGGGCTATTAATCACCGTTTTGGGTCCCTGGAGTGATTTCCACAATTGACGAACCCCAGGGTGCAATTACGTGTCGGTCATCAACACTCGCAGTTTTGGCCGATTCTAGCCTGTTTCATGGGCTATTAATCACCGTTTTGGATCCTCGGAGTGATTTCCACCATTGACGAACCCAAGGGTGCATTTACGTGCCTGTCATCAACACTCGCAGTTTTGGCCGATTCTGGCCTGTTTCATGGGCTATTAATCACCGTTTTGGGTCCCTGGAGTGATTTCCACCATTGACGAACCCAAGGGTGCATTTACGTGCCTGTCATCAACACTCGCAGTTTTGGCCGATTCTGGCCTGTTTCATGGGCTATTAATCACCGTTTTGGGTCCCCGGAGTGATTTCCACCATTGAGGAACCCAGGGTGCATTTACGTGCCGGTCATCAACACTCGCAGTTTTGGCCGATTCTGGCCTGTTTCATGGGCTATTAATCACCGTTTTGGGTCCCCGGAGTGATTTCCACCATTGAGGAACCCAGGGTGCATTTACGTGCCGGTCATCAACACTCGCAGTTTTGGCAGATTTTGGCCTGTTTCATGGGCTATTAATCACCGTTTTGGGTCCCTGGAGTGATTTCCACAATTGACGAACCCAAGGGTGCATTTACGTGCCGGTCATCAACACTCGCAGTTTTGGCCGATTCCGGCCTGTATCATTGGCTATTAATCACCGTTTTGGGTCCCTGGAGTGATTTCCACAATTGACGAACCCAAGGGTGCATTTACGTGCCGGTCATCAACACTCGCAGTTTTGGCCGATTCTGGCCTGTTTCATGGGCTATTAATCACCGTTTTGGGTCCCCGGAGTGATTTCCACCATTGAGGAACCCAGGGTGCATTTACGTGTCGGTCATCAACACTCGCAGTTTTGGCAGATTTTGGCCTGTTTCATGGGCTATTAATCACCGTTTTGGGTCCCTGGAGTGATTTCCACAATTGACGAACCCAAGGGTGCATTTACGTGCCGGTCATCAACACTCGCAGTTTTGGCCGATTCCGGCCTGTATCATTGGCTATTAATCACCGTTTTGGGTCCCTGGAGTGATTTCCACAATTGACGAACCCAAGGGTGCATTTACGTGCCGGCCATCAACACTCGCAGTTTTGGCCGATTCTGGCCTGTTTCATGGGCTATTAATCACCGTTTTGGGTCCCCGGAGTGATTTCCACCATTGAGGAACCCAGGGTGCATTTACGTGCCGGTCATCAACACTCGCAGTTTTGGAAGATTTTGGCCTGTTTCATGGGCTATTAATCACCGTTTTGGGTCCCTGGAGTGATTTCCACAATTGACGAACCCAAGGGTGCATTTACGTGCCGGTCATCAACACTCGCAGTTTTGGAAGATTTTGGCCTATTTCATGGGCTATTAATCACCGTTTTGGGTCCCTGGAGTGATTTCCACAATTGACGAACCCAAGGGTGCATTTACGTTCCGGTCATCCACACTCGCAGTTTTGGTCGATTCTGGCCTGTTTCATGGGCTATTAATCACCGTTTTGGGTCCCCGGAGTGATTTCCACCATTGAGGAACCCAGGGTGCATTTACGTGCCGGTCATCAACACTCGCAGTTTTGGAAGATTTTGGCCTGTTTCATGGGCTATTAATCACCGTTTTGGGTCCCTGGAGTGATTTCCACAATTGACGAACCCCAGGGTGCAATTACGTGTCGGTCATCAACACTCGCAGTTTTGGCCGATTCTAGCCTGTTTCATGGGCTATTAATCACCGTTTTGGATCCTCGGAGTGATTTCCACCATTGACGAACCCAAGGGTGCATTTACGTGCCTGTCATCAACACTCGCAGTTTTGGCCGATTCTGGCCTGTTTCATGGGCTATTAATCACCGTTTTGGGTCCCTGGAGTGATTTCCACCATTGACGAACCCAAGGGTGCATTTACGTGCCTGTCATCAACACTCGCAGTTTTGGCCGATTCTGGCCTGTTTCATGGGCTATTAATCACCGTTTTGGGTCCCTGGAGTGATTTCCACCATTGACGAACCCAAGGGTGCATTTACGTGCCTGTCATCAACACTCGCAGTTTTGGCCGATTCTGGCCTGTTTCATGGGCTATTAATCACCGTTTTGGGTTCCTGGAGTGATTTCCACAATTGACGAACCCAAGGGTGCATTTACGTGCTGGTCATCAACACTCGCAGTTTTTGCCGATTCTGGCCTGTTTCATGGGCTATTAATCACCGTTTTGGGTCCCCGGAGTGATTTCCACCATTGAGGAACCCAGGGTGCATTTACGTGCCGGTCATCAACACTCGCAGTTTTGGCAGATTTTGGCCTGTTTCATGGGCTATTAATCACCGTTTTGGGTCCCTGGAGTGATTTCCACAATTGACGAACCCAAGGGTGCATTTACGTGCCGGTCATCAACACTCGCAGTTTTGGCCGATTCCGGCCTGTATCATTGGCTATTAATCACCGTTTTGGGTCCCTGGAGTGATTTCCACAATTGACGAACCCAAGGGTGCATTTACGTGCCGGTCATCAACACTCGCAGTTTTGGCCGATTCTGGCCTGTTTCATGGGCTATTAATCACCGTTTTGGGTCCCCGGAGTGATTTCCACCATTGAGGAACCCAGGGTGCATTTACGTGCCGGTCATCAACACTCGCAGTTTTGGCAGATTTTGGCCTGTTTCATGGGCTATTAATCACCGTTTTGGGTCCCTGGAGTGATTTCCACAATTGACGAACCCAAGGGTGCATTTACGTGCCGGTCATCAACACTCGCAGTTTTGGCCGATTCCGGCCTGTATCATTGGCTATTAATCACCGTTTTGGGTCCCTGGAGTGATTTCCACAATTGACGAACCCAAGGGTGCATTTACGTGCCGGTCATCAACACTCGCAGTTTTGGCCGATTCTGGCCTGTTTCATGGGCTATTAATCACCGTTTTGGGTCCCTGGAGTGATTTCCACAATTGACGAACCCAAGGGTGCATTTACGTGCCGGTCATCAACACTCGCAGTTTTGGCCGATTCCGGCCTGTATCATTGGCTATTAATCACCGTTTTGGGTCCCTGGAGTGATTTCCACAATTGACGAACCCAAGGGTGCATTTACGTGCCGGTCATCAACACTCGCAGTTTTGGCCGATTCTGGCCTGTTTCATGGGCTATTAATCACCGTTTTGGGTCCCCGGAGTGATTTCCACCATTGAGGAACCCAGGGTGCATTTACGTGCCGGTCATCAACACTCGCAGTTTTGGAAGATTTTGGCCTGTTTCATGGGCTATTAATCACCGTTTTGGGTCCCTGGAGTGATTTCCACAATTGACGAACCCCAGGGTGCAATTACGTGTCGGTCATCAACACTCGCAGTTTTGGCCGATTCTAGCCTGTTTCATGGGCTATTAATCACCGTTTTGGATCCTCGGAGTGATTTCCACCATTGACGAACCCAAGGGTGCATTTACGTGCCTGTCATCAACACTCGCAGTTTTGGCCGATTCTGGCCTGTTTCATGGGCTATTAATCACCGTTTTGGGTCCCTGGAGTGATTTCCACCATTGACGAACCCAAGGGTGCATTTACGTGCCTGTCATCAACACTCGCAGTTTTGGCCGATTCTGGCCTGTTTCATGGGCTATTAATCACCGTTTTGGGTCCCCGGAGTGATTTCCACCATTGAGGAACCCAGGGTGCATTTACGTGCCGGTCATCAACACTCGCAGTTTTGGCCGATTCTGGCCTGTTTCATGGGCTATTAATCACCGTTTTGGGTCCCCGGAGTGATTTCCACCATTGAGGAACCCAGGGTGCATTTACGTGCCGGTCATCAACACTCGCAGTTTTGGCAGATTTTGGCCTGTTTCATGGGCTATTAATCACCGTTTTGGGTCCCTGGAGTGATTTCCACAATTGACGAACCCAAGGGTGCATTTACGTGCCGGTCATCAACACTCGCAGTTTTGGCCGATTCCGGCCTGTATCATTGGCTATTAATCACCGTTTTGGGTCCCTGGAGTGATTTCCACAATTGACGAACCCAAGGGTGCATTTACGTGCCGGTCATCAACACTCGCAGTTTTGGCCGATTCTGGCCTGTTTCATGGGCTATTAATCACCGTTTTGGGTCCCCGGAGTGATTTCCACCATTGAGGAACCCAGGGTGCATTTACGTGCCGGTCATCAACACTCGCAGTTTTGGCAGATTTTGGCCTGTTTCATGGGCTATTAATCACCGTTTTGGGTCCCTGGAGTGATTTCCACAATTGACGAACCCAAGGGTGCATTTACGTGCCGGTCATCAACACTCGCAGTTTTGGAAGATTTTGGCCTGTTTCATGGGCTATTAATCACCGTTTTGGGTCCCTGGAGTGATTTCCACAATTGACGAACCGAAGGGTGCATTTACGTTCCGGTCATCCACACTCGCAGTTTTGGCCGATTCTGGCCTGTTTCATGGGCTATTAATCACCGTTTTGGGTCCCTGGAGTGATTTCCACAATTGACGAACCCAAGGGTGCATTTACGTGCCGGTCATCAACACTCGCAGTTTTGGAAGATTTTGGCCTGTTTCATGGGCTATTAATCACCGTTTTGGGTCCCTGGAGTGATTTCCACAATTGACGAACCCAAGGGTGCATTTACGTGCCGGTCATCAACACTCGCAGTTTTGGCCGATTCCGGCCTGTATCATTGGCTATTAATCACCGTTTTGGGTCCCTGGAGTGATTTCCACAATTGACGAACCCAAGGGTGCATTTACGTGCCGGTCATCAACACTCGCAGTTTTGGCCGATTCTGGCCTGTTTCATGGGCTATTAATCACCGTTTTGGGTCCCTGGAGTGATTTCCACAATTGACGAACCCAAGGGTGCATTTACGTGCCGGTCATCAACACTCGCAGTTTTGGTCGATTCTGGCCTGTTTCATGGGCTATTAATCACCGTTTTGGGTCCCCGGAGTGATTTCCACCATTGAGGAACCCAGGGTGCATTTACGTGCCGGTCATCAACACTCGCAGTTTTGGAAGATTTTGGCCTGTTTCATGGGCTATTAATCACCGTTTTGGGTCCCTGGAGTGATTTCCACAATTGACGAACCCAAGGGTGCATTTACGTGCCGGTCATCAACACTCGCAGTTTTGGAAGATTTTGGCCTGTTTCATGGGCTATTAATCACCGTTTTGGGTCCCTGGAGTGATTTCCACAATTGACGAACCCAAGGGTGCATTTACGTTCCGGTCATCCACACTCGCAGTTTTGGCCGATTCTGGCCTGTTTCATGGGCTATTAATCACCGTTTTGGGTCCCTGGAGTGATTTCCACAATTGACGAACCCAAGGGTGCATTTACGTGCCGGTCATCAACACTCGCAGTTTTGGAAGATTTTGGCCTGTTTCATGGGCTATTAATCACCGTTTTGGGTCCCTGGAGTGATTTCCACAATTGACGAACCCAAGGGTGCATTTACGTGCCGGTCATCAACACTCGCAGTTTTGGCCGATTCCGGCCTGTATCATTGGCTATTAATCACCGTTTTGGGTCCCTGGAGTGATTTCCACAATTGACGAACCCAAGGGTGCATTTACGTGCCGGTCATCAACACTCGCAGTTTTGGCCGATTCTGGCCTGTTTCATGGGCTATTAATCACCGTTTTGGGTCCCCGGAGTGATTTCCACCATTGAGGAACCCAGGGTGCATTTACGTGCCGGTCATCAACACTCGCAGTTTTGGCAGATTTTGGCCTGTTTCATGGGCTATTAATCACCGTTTTGGGTCCCTGGAGTGATTTCCACAATTGACGAACCCAAGGGTGCATTTACGTGCCGGTCATCAACACTCGCAGTTTTGGCCGATTCCGGCCTGTATCATTGGCTATTAATCACCGTTTTGGGTCCCTGGAGTGATTTCCACAATTGACGAACCCAAGGGTGCATTTACGTGCCGGTCATCAACACTCGCAGTTTTGGCCGATTCTGGCCTGTTTCATGGGCTATTAATCACCGTTTTGGGTCCCCGGAGTGATTTCCACCATTGAGGAACCCAGGGTGCATTTACGTGCCGGTCATCAACACTCGCAGTTTTGGCAGATTTTGGCCTGTTTCATGGGCTATTAATCACCGTTTTGGGTCCCTGGAGTGATTTCCACAATTGACGAACCCAAGGGTGCATTTACGTGCCGGTCATCAACACTCGCAGTTTTGGCCGATTCCGGCCTGTATCATTGGCTATTAATCACCGTTTTGGGTCCCTGGAGTGATTTCCACAATTGACGAACCCAAGGGTGCATTTACGTGCCGGTCATCAACACTCGCAGTTTTGGCCGATTCTGGCCTGTTTCATGGGCTATTAATCACCGTTTTGGGTCCCTGGAGTGATTTCCACAATTGACGAACCCAAGGGTGCATTTACGTGCCGGTCATCAACACTCGCAGTTTTGGCCGATTCCGGCCTGTATCATTGGCTATTAATCACCGTTTTGGGTCCCTGGAGTGATTTCCACAATTGACGAACCCAAGGGTGCATTTACGTGCCGGTCATCAACACTCGCAGTTTTGGCCGATTCTGGCCTGTTTCATGGGCTATTAATCACCGTTTTGGGTCCCCGGAGTGATTTCCACCATTGAGGAACCCAGGGTGCATTTACGTGCCGGTCATCAACACTCGCAGTTTTGGAAGATTTTGGCCTGTTTCATGGGCTATTAATCACCGTTTTGGGTCCCTGGAGTGATTTCCACAATTGACGAACCCAAGGGTGCATTTACGTGCCGGTCATCAACACTCGCAGTTTTGGAAGATTTTGGCCTGTTTCATGGGCTATTAATCACCGTTTTGGGTCCCTGGAGTGATTTCCACAATTGACGAACCCAAGGGTGCATTTACGTTCCGGTCATCCACACTCGCAGTTTTGGCCGATTCTGGCCTGTTTCATGGGCTATTAATCACCGTTTTGGGTCCCTGGAGTGATTTCCACAATTGACGAACCCAAGGGTGCATTTACGTGCCGGTCATCAACACTCGCAGTTTTGGAAGATTTTGGCCTGTTTCATGGGCTATTAATCACCGTTTTGGGTCCCTGGAGTGATTTCCACAATTGACGAACCCAAGGGTGCATTTACGTGCCGGTCATCAACACTCGCAGTTTTGGCCGATTCCGGCCTGTATCATTGGCTATTAATCACCGTTTTGGGTCCCTGGAGTGATTTCCACAATTGACGAACCCAAGGGTGCATTTACGTGCCGGTCATCAACACTCGCAGTTTTGGCCGATTCTGGCCTGTTTCATGGGCTATTAATCACCGTTTTGGGTCCCTGGAGTGATTTCCACAATTGACGAACCCAAGGGTGCATTTACGTGCCGGTCATCAACACTCGCAGTTTTGGCCGATTCCGGCCTGTATCATTGGCTATTAATCACCGTTTTGGGTCCCTGGAGTGATTTCCACAATTGACGAACCCAAGGGTGCATTTACGTGCCGGTCATCAACACTCGCAGTTTTGGCCGATTCTGGCCTGTTTCATGGGCTATTAATCACCGTTTTGGGTCCCCGGAGTGATTTCCACCATTGAGGAACCCAGGGTGCATTTACGTGCCGGTCATCAACACTCGCAGTTTTGGCAGATTTTGGCCTGTTTCATGGGCTATTAATCACCGTTTTGGGTCCCTGGAGTGATTTCCACAATTGACGAACCCAAGGGTGCATTTACGTGCCGGTCATCAACACTCGCAGTTTTGGAAGATTTTGGCCTGTTTCATGGGCTATTAATCACCGTTTTGGGTCCCTGGAGTGATTTCCACAATTGACGAACCCAAGGGTGCATTTACGTTCCGGTCATCCACACTCGCAGTTTTGGCCGATTCTGGCCTGTTTCATGGGCTATTAATCACCGTTTTGGGTCCCTGGAGTGATTTCCACAATTGACGAACCCAAGGGTGCATTTACGTGCCGGTCATCAACACTCGCAGTTTTGGAAGATTTTGGCCTGTTTCATGGGCTATTAATCACCGTTTTGGGTCCCTGGAGTGATTTCCACAATTGACGAACCCAAGGGTGCATTTACGTGCCGGTCATCAACACTCGCAGTTTTGGCCGATTCCGGCCTGTATCATTGGCTATTAATCACCGTTTTGGGTCCCTGGAGTGATTTCCACAATTGACGAACCCAAGGGTGCATTTACGTGCCGGTCATCAACACTCGCAGTTTTGGCCGATTCCGGCCTGTATCATTGGCTATTAATCACCGTTTTGGGTCCCTGGAGTGATTTCCACAATTGACGAACCCAAGGGTGCATTTACGTGCCGGTCATCAACACTCGCAGTTTTGGCCGATTCTGGCCTGTTTCATGGGCTATTAATCACCGTTTTGGGTCCCCGGAGTGATTTCCACCATTGAGGAACCCAGGGTGCATTTACGTGCCGGTCATCAACACTCGCAGTTTTGGCAGATTTTGGCCTGTTTCATGGGCTATTAATCACCGTTTTGGGTCCCTGGAGTGATTTCCACAATTGACGAACCCAAGGGTGCATTTACGTGCCGGTCATCAACACTCGCAGTTTTGGCCGATTCCGGCCTGTATCATTGGCTATTAATCACCGTTTTGGGTCCCTGGAGTGATTTCCACAATTGACGAACCCAAGGGTGCATTTACGTGCCGGTCATCAACACTCGCAGTTTTGGCCGATTCTGGCCTGTTTCATGGGCTATTAATCACCGTTTTGGGTCCCTGGAGTGATTTCCACAATTGACGAACCCAAGGGTGCATTTACGTTCCGGTCATCCACACTCGCAGTTTTGGCCGATTCTGGCCTGTTTCATGGGCTATTAATCACCGTTTTGGGTCCCTGGAGTGATTTCCACAATTGACGAACCCAAGGGTGCATTTACGTGCCGGTCATCAACACTCGCAGTTTTGGAAGATTTTGGCCTGTTTCATGGGCTATTAATCACCGTTTTGGGTCCCTGGAGTGATTTCCACAATTGACGAACCCAAGGGTGCATTTACGTGCCGGTCATCAACACTCGCAGTTTTGGCCGATTCCGGCCTGTATCATTGGCTATTAATCACCGTTTTGGGTCCCTGGAGTGATTTCCACAATTGACGAACCCAAGGGTGCATTTACGTGCCGGTCATCAACACTCGCAGTTTTGGCCGATTCTGGCCTGTTTCATGGGCTATTAATCACCGTTTTGGGTCCCCGGAGTGATTTCCACCATTGAGGAACCCAGGGTGCATTTACGTGCCGGTCATCAACACTCGCAGTTTTGGCAGATTTTGGCCTGTTTCATGGGCTATTAATCACCGTTTTGGGTCCCTGGAGTGATTTCCACAATTGACGAACCCAAGGGTGCATTTACGTGCCGGTCATCAACACTCGCAGTTTTGGCCGATTCCGGCCTGTATCATTGGCTATTAATCACCGTTTTGGGTCCCTGGAGTGATTTCCACAATTGACGAACCCAAGGGTGCATTTACGTGCCGGTCATCAACACTCGCAGTTTTGGCCGATTCTGGCCTGTTTCATGGGCTATTAATCACCGTTTTGGGTCCCCGGAGTGATTTCCACCATTGAGGAACCCAGGGTGCATTTACGTGCCGGTCATCAACACTCGCAGTTTTGGCAGATTTTGGCCTGTTTCATGGGCTATTAATCACCGTTTTGGGTCCCTGGAGTGATTTCCACAATTGACGAACCCAAGGGTGCATTTACGTGCCGGTCATCAACACTCGCAGTTTTGGCCGATTCCGGCCTGTATCATTGGCTATTAATCACCGTTTTGGGTCCCTGGAGTGATTTCCACAATTGACGAACCCAAGGGTGCATTTACGTGCCGGTCATCAACACTCGCAGTTTTGGCCGATTCTGGCCTGTTTCATGGGCTATTAATCACCGTTTTGGGTCCCTGGAGTGATTTCCACAATTGACGAACCCAAGGGTGCATTTACGTGCCGGTCATCAACACTCGCAGTTTTGGCCGATTCCGGCCTGTATCATTGGCTATTAATCACCGTTTTGGGTCCCTGGAGTGATTTCCACAATTGACGAACCCAAGGGTGCATTTACGTGCCGGTCATCAACACTCGCAGTTTTGGCCGATTCTGGCCTGTTTCATGGGCTATTAATCACCGTTTTGGGTCCCCGGAGTGATTTCCACCATTGAGGAACCCAGGGTGCATTTACGTGCCGGTCATCAACACTCGCAGTTTTGGAAGATTTTGGCCTGTTTCATGGGCTATTAATCACCGTTTTGGGTCCCTGGAGTGATTTCCACAATTGACGAACCCAAGGGTGCATTTACGTGCCGGTCATCAACACTCGCAGTTTTGGAAGATTTTGGCCTGTTTCATGGGCTATTAATCACCGTTTTGGGTCCCTGGAGTGATTTCCACAATTGACGAACCCAAGGGTGCATTTACGTTCCGGTCATCCACACTCGCAGTTTTGGCCGATTCTGGCCTGTTTCATGGGCTATTAATCACCGTTTTGGGTCCCTGGAGTGATTTCCACAATTGACGAACCCAAGGGTGCATTTACGTGCCGGTCATCAACACTCGCAGTTTTGGAAGATTTTGGCCTGTTTCATGGGCTATTAATCACCGTTTTGGGTCCCTGGAGTGATTTCCACAATTGACGAACCCAAGGGTGCATTTACGTGCCGGTCATCAACACTCGCAGTTTTGGCCGATTCCGGCCTGTATCATTGGCTATTAATCACCGTTTTGGGTCCCTGGAGTGATTTCCACAATTGACGAACCCAAGGGTGCATTTACGTGCCGGTCATCAACACTCGCAGTTTTGGCCGATTCTGGCCTGTTTCATGGGCTATTAATCACCGTTTTGGGTCCCTGGAGTGATTTCCACAATTGACGAACCCAAGGGTGCATTTACGTGCCGGTCATCAACACTCGCAGTTTTGGCCGATTCCGGCCTGTATCATTGGCTATTAATCACCGTTTTGGGTCCCTGGAGTGATTTCCACAATTGACGAACCCAAGGGTGCATTTACGTGCCGGTCATCAACACTCGCAGTTTTGGCCGATTCTGGCCTGTTTCATGGGCTATTAATCACCGTTTTGGGTCCCCGGAGTGATTTCCACCATTGAGGAACCCAGGGTGCATTTACGTGCCGGTCATCAACACACGCAGTTTTGGAAGATTTTGGCCTGTTTCATGGGCTATTAATCACCGTTTTGGGTCCCTGGAGTGATTTCCACAATTGACGAACCCAAGGGTGCATTTACATGCCGGTCATCAACACTCGCAGTTTTGGAAGATTTTGGCCTGTTTCATGGGCTATTAATCACCGTTTTGGGTCCCTGGAGTGATTTCCACAATTGACGAACCCAAGGGTGCATTTACGTTCCGGTCATCCACACTCGCAGTTTTGGTCGATTCTGGCCTGTTTCATGGGCTATTAATCACCGTTTTGGGTCCCCGGAGTGATTTCCACCATTGAGGAACCCAGGGTGCATTTACGTGCCGGTCATCAACACTCGCAGTTTTGGAAGATTTTGGCCTGTTTCATGGGCTATTAATCACCGTTTTGGGTCCCTGGAGTGATTTCCACAATTGACGAACCCCAGGGTGCAATTACGTGTCGGTCATCAACACTCGCAGTTTTGGCCGATTCTAGCCTGTTTCATGGGCTATTAATCACCGTTTTGGATCCTCGGAGTGATTTCCACCATTGACGAACCCAAGGGTGCATTTACGTGCCTGTCATCAACACTCGCAGTTTTGGCCGATTCTGGCCTGTTTCATGGGCTATTAATCACCGTTTTGGGTCCCTGGAGTGATTTCCACAATTGACGAACCCAAGGGTGCATTTACGTGCCGGTCATCAACACTCGCAGTTTTGGCCGATTCTGGCCTGTTTCATGGGCTATTAATCACCGTTTTGGGTCCCCGGAGTGATTTCCACCATTGAGGAACCCAGGGTGCATTTACGTGCCGGTCATCAACACTCGCAGTTTTGGCAGATTTTGGCCTGTTTCATGGGCTATTAATCACCGTTTTGGGTCCCTGGAGTGATTTCCACAATTGACGAACCCAAGGGTGCATTTACGTGCCGGTCATCAACACTCGCAGTTTTGGTCGATTCTGGCCTGTTTCATGGGCTATTAATCACCGTTTTGGGTCCCTGGAGTGATTTCCACAATTGACGAACCCAAGGGTGCATTTACGTGCCGGTCATCAACAATCGCAGTTTTGGCCAATTCCGGCCTGTATCATTGGCTATTAATCACCGTTTTGGGTCCCTGGAGTGATTTCCACAATTGACGAACCCAAGGGTGCATTTACGTGCCGGTCATCAACACTCGCAGTTTTGGCCGATTCTGGCCTGTTTCATGGGCTATTAATCACCGTTTTGGGTCCCCGAAGTGATTTCCACCATTGAGGAACCCAGGGTGCATTTACGTGCCGGTCATCAACACTCGCAGTTTTGGAAGATTTTGGCCTGTTTCATGGGCTATTAATGACCGTTTTGGGTCCCCGGAGTGATTTCCACCATTGACGAACCCTAGGGTGCATTTACGTTCCGGTCATCCACACTCGTAGTTTTGGTCGATTCTGGCCTATTTCATGGGCTATTAATCACCGTTTTGGGTCCCTGGAGTGATTTCCACAATTGACGAACCCAAGGGTGCATTTACGTGCCGGTCATCAACACTCGCAGTTTTGGAAGATTTTGGCCTGTTTCATGGGCTATTAATCACCGTTTTGGGTCCCCGGAGTGATTTCCACCATTGACGAACCCTAGGGTGCATTTACGTGTCGGTCAACAACACTCGCAGTTTTGGCCAATTCTAGCCTGTTTCATGGGCTATTAATCACCGTTTTGGATCCTCGGAGTGATTTCCACCATTGACGAACCCAAGGGTGCATTTACGTGCCTGTCATCAACACTCGCAGTTTTGGCCGATTCTGGCCTGTTTCATGGGCTATTAATGACCGTTTTGGGTCCCTGGAGTGATTTCCACAATTTGACGAACCCAAGGGTGCATTTACGTGCCGGTCATCAACACTCGCAGTTTTGGATGATTCTAGCCTGTTTCATGGGCTATTAATGACCGTTTTGGGTCCCTGGAGTGATTTCCACAATTGACGAACCCAAGGGTGCATTTACGTGCCGGTCATCAACACTCGCAGTTTTGGCCGATTCCGGCCTGTATCATTGGCTATTAATCACCGTTTTGGGTCCCTGGAGTGATTTCCACAATTGACGAACCCAAGGGTGCATTTACGTGCCGGTCATCAACACTCGCAGTTTTGGTCGATTCTGGCCTGTTTCATGGGCTATTAATCACCGTTTTGGGTCCCCGGAGTGATTTCCACCATTGAGGAACCAAGGGTGCATTTACGTGCCGGTCATCAACACTCGCAGTTTTGGAAGATTTTGGCCTGTTTCATGGGCTATTAATGACCGTTTTGGGTCCCCGGAGTGATTTCCACCATTGACGAACCCTAGGGTGCATTTACGTTCCGGTCATCAACACTCGCAGTTTTGGATGATTCTAGCCTGTTTCATGGGCTATTAATGACCGTTTTGGGTCCCTGGAGTGATTTCCACAATTGACGAACCCAAGGGTGCATTTACGTGCCGGTCATCAACACTCGCAGTTTTGGCCGATTCCGGCCTGTATCATTGGCTATTAATCACCGTTTTGGGTCCCTGGAGTGATTTCCACAATTGACGAACCCAAGGGTGCATTTACGTGCCGGTCATCAAGACTCGCAGTTTAGGCCGATTCTGGCCTGTTTCATGGGCTATTAATCACCGTTTTGGGTCCCCGGAGTGATTTCCACAATTTGACGAACCCAAGGGTGCATTTACGTGCCGGTCATCAACACTCGCAGTTTTGGATGATTCTAGCCTGTTTCATGGGCTATTAATGACCGTTTTGGGTCCCTGGAGTGATTTCCACAATTGACGAACCCAAGGGTGCATTTACGTGCCGGTCATCAACACTCGCAGTTTTGGCCGATTCCGGCCTGTATCATTGGCTATTAATCACCGTTTTGGGTCCCTGGAGTGATTTCCACAATTGACGAACCCAAGGGTGCATTTACGTGCCGGTCATCAAGACTCGCAGTTTAGGCCGATTCTGGCCTGTTTCATGGGCTATTAATCACCGTTTTGGGTCCCCGGAGTGATTTCCACCATTGAGGAACCAAGGGTGCATTTACGTGCCGGTCATCAACACTCGCAGTTTTGGAAGATTTTGGCCTGTTTCATGGGCTATTAATGACCGTTTTGGGTCCCCGGAGTGATTTCCACCATTGACGAACCCTAGGGTGCATTTACGTTCCGGTCATCCACACTTGTAGTTTTGGTCGATTCTGGCCTACTTCATGGGCTATTAATCACAGTTTTGGGTCCCCGGAGTGATTTCCACAATTGACGAACCCAAGGGTGCATTTACGTGCCGGTCATCAACACTCGCAGTTTTGGCCGATTCTGGCCTGTTTCGTGGGGGCTATTAATCACCGTTTTGGGTCCCTGGAGTGAATTCCACAATTGACGAACCCAAGGGTGCATTTACGTGCCGGTCATCAAGACTCGCAGTTTAGGCCGATTCTGGCCTGTTTCATGGGCTATTAATCACCGTTTTGGGTCCCTGGAGTGATTTCCACAATTGACGAACCCAAGGGTGCATTTACGTGCCGGTCATCAACACTCGCAGTTTTGGTCGATTCTGGCCTGTTTCATGGGCTATTAATCACCGTTTTGGGTCCCCGGAGTGATTTCCACCATTGAGGAACCCAGGGTGCATTTACGTGCCGGTCATCAACACTCGCAGTTTTGGCAGATTTTGGCCTGTTTCATGGGCTATTAATCACCGTTTTGGGTCCCTGGAGTGATTTCCACAATTGACGAACCCAAGGGTGCATTTACGTGCCGGTCATCAACACTCGCAGTTTTGGCCGATTCTGGCCTGTTTCATGGGCTATTAATCACCGTTTTGGGTCCCCGAAGTGAATTCCACCATTGAGGAACCCAGGGTGCATTTACGTGCCGGTCATCAACACTCGCAGTTTTGGAAGATTTTGGCCTGTTTCATTGGCTATTAATGACCGTTTTGGGTCCCCGGAGTGATTTCCACCATTGACGAACCCTAGGGTGCATTTACGTGCCGGTCATCAACACTCGCAGTTTTGGCCAATTCCGGCCTGTATCATTGGCTATTAATCACCGTTTTGGGTCCCTGGAGTGATTTCCACAATTGACGAACCCAAGGGTGCATTTACGTGCCGGTCATCAACACTCGCAGTTTTGGCCGATTCTGGCCTGTTTCATGGGCTATTAATCACCGTTTTGGGTCCCCGAAGTGAATTCCACCATTGAGGAACCCAGGGTGCATTTACGTGCCGGTCATCAACACTCGCAGTTTTGGAAGATTTTGGCCTGTTTCATGGGCTATTAATGACCGTTTTGGGTCCCCGGAGTGATTTCCACCATTGACGAACCCTAGGGTGCATTTACGTGCCGGTCATCAACACTCGCAGTTTTGGCCGATTCTGGCCTGTTTCGTGGGCTATTAATCACCGTTTTGGGTCCCCGGAGTGATTTCCAAAATTGACGAACCCCAGGGTGCATTTACGTGCCGGTCATCAACACTCGCAGTTTTGGCCGATTCCGGCCTGTATCATTGGCTATTAATCACCGTTTTGGGTCCCTGGAGTGATTTCCACAATTGACGAACCCAAGGGTGCATTTACGTGCCGGTCATCAACACTCGCAGTTTTGGCCGATTCTGGCCTGTTTCATGGGCTATTAATCACCGTTTTGGGTCCCTGGAGTGAATTCCACAATTGACGAACCCAAGGGTGCATTTACGTGCCGGTCATCAACACTCGCAGTTTTGGCCGATTCCGGCCTGTATCATTGGCTATTAATCACCGTTTTGGGTCCCTGGAGTGATTTCCACAATTGACGAACCCAAGGGTGCATTTACGTGCCGGTCATCAACACTCGCAGTTTTGGTCGATTCTGGCCTGTATCATTGGCTATTAATCACCGTTTTGGGTCCCTGGAGTGAATTCCACAATTGACGAACCCAAGGGTGCATTTACGTGCCGGTCATCAACACTCGCAGTTTTGGTCGATTCTGGCCTGTTTCATGGGCTATTAATCACCGTTTTGGGTCCCCGGAGTGATTTCCACCATTGAGGAACCCAGGGTGCATTTACGTGCCGGTCATCAACACTCGCAGTTTTGGCAGATTTTGGCCTGTTTCATGGGCTATTAATCACCGTTTTGGGTCCCTGGAGTGAATTCCACAATTGATGAACCCAAGGGTGCATTTACGTGCCGGTCATCCACACTCGCAGTTTTGGTCGATTCTGGCCTGTTTCATGGGCTATTAATCACCGTTTTGGGTCCCTGGAGTGATTTCCACAATTGACGAACCCAAGGGTGCATTTACGTGCCGGTCATCAACACTCGCAGTTTTGGCCGATTCCGGCCTGTATCATTGGCTATTAATCACCGTTTTGGGTCCCTGGAGTGATTTCCACAATTGACGAACCCAAGGGTGCATTTACGTGCCGGTCATCAACACTCGCAGTTTTGGCCGATTCTGGCCTGTTTCATGGGCTATTAATCACCGTTTTGGGTCCCCGGAGTGATTTCCACCATTGAGGAACCCAGGGTGCATTTACGTGCCGGTCATCAACACTCGCAGTTTTGGCAGATTTTGGCCTATTTCATGGGCTATTAATCACCGTTTTGGGTCCCTGGAGTGATTTCCACAATTGACGAACCCAAGGGTGCATTTACGTGCCGGTCATCAACACTCGCAGTTTTGGTCGATTCTGGCCTGTTTCATGGGCTATTAATCACCGTTTTGGGTCCCTGGAGTGATTTCCACAATTGACGAACCCAAGGGTGCATTTACGTGCCGGTCATCAACAATCGCAGTTTTGGCCAATTCCGGCCTGTATCATTGGCTATTAATCACCGTTTTGGGTCCCTGGAGTGATTTCCACAATTGACGAACCCAAGGGTGCATTTACGTGCCGGTCATCAACACTCGCAGTTTTGGCCGATTCTGGCCTGTTTCATGGGCTATTAATCACCGTTTTGGGTCCCCGAAGTGATTTCCACCATTGAGGAACCCAGGGTGCATTTACGTGCCGGTCATCAACACTCGCAGTTTTGGAAGATTTTGGCCTGTTTCAGGGGCTATTAATGACCGTTTTGGGTCCCCGGAGTGATTTCCACCATTGACGAACCCTAGGGTGCATTTACGTTCCGGTCATCCACACTCGTAGTTTTGGTCGATTCTGGCCTATTTCATGGGCTATTAATCACCGTTTTGGGTCCCTGGAGTGATTTCCACAATTGACGAACCCAAGGGTGCATTTACGTGCCGGTCATCAACACTCGCAGTTTTGGAAGATTTTGGCCTGTTTCATGGGCTATTAATCACCGTTTTGGGTCCCCGGAGTGATTTCCACCATTGACGAACCCTAGGGTGCATTTACGTGTCGGTCAACAACACTCGCAGTTTTGGCCAATTCTAGCCTGTTTCATGGGCTATTAATCACCGTTTTGGATCCTCGGAGTGATTTCCACCATTGACGAACCCAAGGGTGCATTTACGTGCCTGTCATCAACACTCGCAGTTTTGGCCGATTCTGGCCTGTTTCATGGGCTATTAATGACCGTTTTGGGTCCCTGGAGTGATTTCCACAATTTGACGAACCCAAGGGTGCATTTACGTGCCGGTCATCAACACTCGCAGTTTTGGATGATTCTAGCCTGTTTCATGGGCTATTAATGACCGTTTTGGGTCCCTGGAGTGATTTCCACAATTGACGAACCCAAGGGTGCATTTACGTGCCGGTCATCAACACTCGCAGTTTTGGCCGATTCCGGCCTGTATCATTGGCTATTAATCACCGTTTTGGGTCCCTGGAGTGATTTCCACAATTGACGAACCCAAGGGTGCATTTACGTGCCGGTCATCAACACTCGCAGTTTTGGTCGATTCTGGCCTGTTTCATGGGCTATTAATCACCGTTTTGGGTCCCCGGAGTGATTTCCACCATTGAGGAACCAAGGGTGCATTTACGTGCCGGTCATCAACACTCGCAGTTTTGGAAGATTTTGGCCTGTTTCATGGGCTATTAATGACCGTTTTGGGTCCCCGGAGTGATTTCCACCATTGACGAACCCTAGGGTGCATTTACGTTCCGGTCATCAACACTCGCAGTTTTGGATGATTCTAGCCTGTTTCATGGGCTATTAATGACCTTTTTGGGTCCCTGGAGTGATTTCCACAATTGACGAACCCAAGGGTGCATTTACGTGCCGGTCATCAACACTCGCAGTTTTGGCCGATTCCGGCCTGTATCATTGGCTATTAATCACCGTTTTGGGTCCCTGGAGTGATTTCCACAATTGACGAACCCAAGGGTGCATTTACGTGCCGGTCATCAAGACTCGCAGTTTAGGCCGATTCTGGCCTGTTTCATGGGCTATTAATCACCGTTTTGGGTCCCCGGAGTGATTTCCACAATTTGACGAACCCAAGGGTGCATTTACGTGCCGGTCATCAACACTCGCAGTTTTGGATGATTCTAGCCTGTTTCATGGGCTATTAATGACCGTTTTGGGTCCCTGGAGTGATTTCCACAATTGACGAACCCAAGGGTGCATTTACGTGCCGGTCATCAACACTCGCAGTTTTGGCAGATTTTGGCCTGTTTCATGGGCTATTAATCACCGTTTTGGGTCCCTGGAGTGATTTCCACAATTGACGAACCCAAGGGTGCATTTACGTGCCGGTCATCAAGACTCGCAGTTTAGGCCGATTCTGGCCTGTTTCATGGGCTATTAATCACCGTTTTGGGTCCCCGGAGTGATTTCCACCATTGAGGAACCAAGGGTGCATTTACGTGCCGGTCATCAACACTCGCAGTTTTGGAAGATTTTGGCCTGTTTCATGGGCTATTAATGACCGTTTTGGGTCCCCGGAGTGATTTCCACCATTGACGAACCCTAGGGTGCATTTACGTTCCGGTCATCCACACTTGTAGTTTTGGTCGATTCTGGCCTACTTCATGGGCTATTAATCACAGTTTTGGGTCCCCGGAGTGATTTCCACAATTGACGAACCCAAGGGTGCATTTACGTGCCGGTCATCAACACTCGCAGTTTTGGCCGATTCTGGCCTGTTTCGTGGGGGCTATTAATCACCGTTTTGGGTCCCTGGAGTGAATTCCACAATTGACGAACCCAAGGGTGCATTTACGTGCCGGTCATCAAGACTCGCAGTTTAGGCCGATTCTGGCCTGTTTCATGGGCTATTAATCACCGTTTTGGGTCCCTGGAGTGATTTCCACAATTGACGAACCCAAGGGTGCATTTACGTGCCGGTCATCAACACTCGCAGTTTTGGTCGATTCTGGCCTGTTTCATGGGCTATTAATCACCGTTTTGGGTCCCCGGAGTGATTTCCACCATTGAGGAACCCAGGGTGCATTTACGTGCCGGTCATCAACACTCGCAGTTTTGGCAGATTTTGGCCTGTTTCATGGGCTATTAATGACCGTTTTGGGTCCCCGGAGTGATTTCCACCATTGACGAACCCTAGGGTGCATTTACGTTCCGGTCATCCACACTCGTAGTTTTGGTCGATTCTGGCCTATTTCATGGGCTATTAATCACCGTTTTGGGTCCCTGGAGTGATTTCCACAATTGACGAACCCAAGGGTGCATTTACGTGCCGGTCATCAACACTCGCAGTTTTGGTCGATTCTGGCCTGTTTCATGGGCTATTAATCACCGTTTTGGGTCCCCGAAGTGATTTCCACCATTGAGGAACCCAGGGTGCATTTACGTGCCGGTCATCAACACTCGCAGTTTTGGAAGATTTTGGCCTGTTTCATGGGCTATTAATGACCGTTTTGGGTCCCCGGAGTGATTTCCACCATTGACGAACCCTAGGGTGCATTTACGTTCCGGTCATCCACACTCGGTAGTTTTGGTCGATTCTGGCCTATTTCATGGGCTATTAATCACCGTTTTGGGTCCCTGGAGTGATTTCCACAATTGACGAACCCAAGGGTGCATTTACGTGCCGGTCATCAACACTCGCAGTTTTGGAAGATTTTGGCCTGTTTCATGGGCTATTAATCACCGTTTTGGGTCCCCGGAGTGATTTCCACCATTGACGAACCCTAGGGTGCATTTACGTGTCGGTCAACAACACTCGCAGTTTTGGCCAATTCTAGCCTGTTTCATGGGCTATTAATCACCGTTTTGGATCCTCGGAGTGATTTCCACCATTGACGAACCCAAGGGTGCATTTACGTGCCTGTCATCAACACTCGCAGTTTTGGCCGATTCTGGCCTGTTTCATGGGCTATTAATGACCGTTTTGGGTCCCTGGAGTGATTTCCACAATTTGACGAACCCAAGGGTGCATTTACGTGCCGGTCATCAACACTCGCAGTTTTGGATGATTCTAGCCTGTTTCATGGGCTATTAATGACCGTTTTGGGTCCCTGGAGTGATTTCCACAATTGACGAACCCAAGGGTGCATTTACGTGCCGGTCATCAACACTCGCAGTTTTGGCCGATTCCGGCCTGTATCATTGGCTATTAATCACCGTTTTGGGTCCCTGGAGTGATTTCCACAATTGACGAACCCAAGGGTGCATTTACGTGCCGGTCATCAACACTCGCAGTTTTGGTCGATTCTGGCCTGTTTCATGGGCTATTAATCACCGTTTTGGGTCCCCGGAGTGATTTCCACCATTGAGGAACCAAGGGTGCATTTACGTGCCGGTCATCAACACTCGCAGTTTTGGAAGATTTTGGCCTGTTTCATGGGCTATTAATGACCGTTTTGGGTCCCCGGAGTGATTTCCACCATTGACGAACCCTAGGGTGCATTTACGTTCCGGTCATCAACACTCGCAGTTTTGGATGATTCTAGCCTGTTTCATGGGCTATTAATGACCGTTTTGGGTCCCTGGAGTGATTTCCACAATTGACGAACCCAAGGGTGCATTTACGTGCCGGTCATCAACACTCGCAGTTTTGGCCGATTCCGGCCTGTATCATTGGCTATTAATCACCGTTTTGGGTCCCTGGAGTGATTTCCACAATTGACGAACCCAAGGGTGCATTTACGTGCCGGTCATCAAGACTCGCAGTTTAGGCCGATTCTGGCCTGTTTCATGGGCTATTAATCACCGTTTTGGGTCCCCGGAGTGATTTCCACAATTTGACGAACCCAAGGGTGCATTTACGTGCCGGTCATCAACACTCGCAGTTTTGGATGATTCTAGCCTGTTTCATGGGCTATTAATGACCGTTTTGGGTCCCTGGAGTGATTTCCACAATTGACGAACCCAAGGGTGCATTTACGTGCCGGTCATCAACACTCGCAGTTTTGGCCGATTCCGGCCTGTATCATTGGCTATTAATCACCGTTTTGGGTCCCTGGAGTGATTTCCACAATTGACGAACCCAAGGGTGCATTTACGTGCCGGTCATCAAGACTCGCAGTTTTGGCCGATTCTGGCCTGTTTCATGGGCTATTAATCACCGTTTTGGGTCCCCGGAGTGATTTCCACCATTGAGGAACCAAGGGTGCATTTACGTGCCGGTCATCAACACTCGCAGTTTTGGAAGATTTTGGCCTGTTTCATGGGCTATTAATGACCGTTTTGGGTCCCCGGAGTGATTTCCACCATTGACGAACCCTAGGGTGCATTTACGTTCCGGTCATCCACACTTGTAGTTTTGGTCGATTCTGGCCTACTTCATGGGCTATTAATCACAGTTTTGGGTCCCCGGAGTGATTTCCACAATTGACGAACCCAAGGGTGCATTTACGTGCCGGTCATCAACACTCGCAGTTTTGGCCGATTCTGGCCTGTTTCGTGGGGGCTATTAATCACCGTTTTGGGTCCCTGGAGTGAATTCCACAATTGACGAACCCAAGGGTGCATTTACGTGCCGGTCATCAAGACTCGCAGTTTAGGCCGATTCTGGCCTGTTTCATGGGCTATTAATCACCGTTTTGGGTCCCTGGAGTGATTTCCACAATTGACGAACCCAAGGGTGCATTTACGTGCCGGTCATCAACACTCGCAGTTTTGGTCGATTCTGGCCTGTTTCATGGGCTATTAATCACCGTTTTGGGTCCCCGGAGTGATTTCCACCATTGAGGAACCCAGGGTGCATTTACGTGCCGGTCATCAACACTCGCAGTTTTGGCAGATTTTGGCCTGTTTCATGGGCTATTAATCACCGTTTTGGGTCCCTGGAGTGATTTCCACAATTGACGAACCCAAGGGTGCATTTACGTGCCGGTCATCAACACTCGCAGTTTTGGCCGATTCTGGCCTGTTTCATGGGCTATTAATCACCGTTTTGGGTCCCCGAAGTGAATTCCACCATTGAGGAACCCAGGGTGCATTTACGTGCCGGTCATCAACACTCGCAGTTTTGGAAGATTTTGGCCTGTTTCATTGGCTATTAATGACCGTTTTGGGTCCCCGGAGTGATTTCCACCATTGACGAACCCTAGGGTGCATTTACGTGCCGGTCATCAACACTCGCAGTTTTGGCCAATTCCGGCCTGTATCATTGGCTATTAATCACCGTTTTGGGTCCCTGGAGTGATTTCCACAATTGACGAACCCAAGGGTGCATTTACGTGCCGGTCATCAACACTCGCAGTTTTGGCCGATTCTGGCCTGTTTCATGGGCTATTAATCACCGTTTTGGGTCCCCGAAGTGAATTCCACCATTGAGGAACCCAGGGTGCATTTACGTGCCGGTCATCAACACTCGCAGTTTTGGAAGATTTTGGCCTGTTTCATGGGCTATTAATGACCGTTTTGGGTCCCCGGAGTGATTTCCACCATTGACGAACCCTAGGGTGCATTTACGTGCCGGTCATCAACACTCGCAGTTTTGGCCGATTCTGGCCTGTTTCGTGGGCTATTAATCACCGTTTTGGGTCCCCGGAGTGATTTCCAAAATTGACGAACCCCAGGGTGCATTTACGTGCCGGTCATCAACACTCGTAGTTTTGGCCGATTCCGGCCTGTATCATTGGCTATTAATCACCGTTTTGGGTCCCTGGAGTGATTTCCACAATTGACGAACCCAAGGGTGCATTTACGTGCCGGTCATCAACACTCGCAGTTTTGGCCGATTCTGGCCTGTTTCATGGGCTATTAATCACCGTTTTGGGTCCCTGGAGTGAATTCCACAATTGACGAACCCAAGGGTGCATTTACGTGCCGGTCATCAACACTCGCAGTTTTGGCCGATTCCGGCCTGTATCATTGGCTATTAATCACCGTTTTGGGTCCCTGGAGTGATTTCCACAATTGACGAACCCAAGGGTGCATTTACGTGCCGGTCATCAACACTCGCAGTTTTGGCCGATTCTGGCCTGTTTCATGGGCTATTAATCACCGTTTTGGGTCCCTGGAGTGAATTCCACAATTGACGAACCCAAGGGTGCATTTACGTGCCGGTCATCAACACTCGCAGTTTTGGCCGATTCTGGCCTGTTTCATGGGCTATTAATCACCGTTTTGGGTCCCCGGAGTGATTTCCACCATTGACGAACCCTAGGGTGCATTTACGTGCCGGTCATCAAGACTCGCAGTTTTGGCCGATTCTGGCCTGTTTCGTGGGCTATTAATCACCGTTTTGGGTCCCCGGAGTGATTTCCAAAATTGACGAACCCCAGGGTGCATTTACGTGCCGGTCATCAACACTCGCAGTTTTGGCCGATTCTGGCCTGTTTCATGGGCTATTAATCACAGTTTTGGGTCCCTGGAGTGATTTCCACAATTGACGAACCCAAGGGTGCATTTACGTGCCGGTCATCAACACTCGCAGTTTTGGCAGATTTTGGCCTGTTTCATGGGCTATTAATCACCGTTTTGGGTCCCTGGAGTGATTTCCACAATTGACGAACCCAAGGGTGCATTTACGTGTCGGTCATCAACACTCGCAGTTTTGGCCGATTCTGGCCTGTGTCATGGGCTATTAATCACCGTTTTGGGTCCCTGGAGTGATTTCCACAATTGACGAACCCAAGGGTGCATTTACGTGCCGGTCATCAACACTCGCAGTTTTGGCCGATTCCGGCCTGTATCATTGGGTATTAATCACCGTTTTAGGTTCCTGGAGTGATTTCCACAATTGACGAACCCAAGGGTGCATTTACGTGCCGGTCATCAACACTCGCAGTTTTTGCCGATTCTGGCCTGTTTCATGGGCTATTAATCACCGTTTTGGGTCCCCGGAGTGATTTCCACCATTGAGGAACCCAGGGTGCATTTACGTGCCGGTCATCAACACTCGCAGTTTTGGCAGATTTTGGCCTGTTTCATGGGCTATTAATCACCGTTTTGGGTCCCTGGAGTGATTTCCACAATTGACGAACCCAAGGGTGCATTTACGTGCCGGTCATCAACACTCGCAGTTTTGGCCGATTCTGGCCTGTTTCATGGGCTATTAATGACCGTTTTGGGTCCCCGGAGTGATTTCCACCATTGACGAACCCTAGGGTGCATTTACGTGCCGGTCATCAACACTCGCAGTTTTGGCCGATTCTGGCCTGTTTCGTGGGCTATTGATCACCGTTTTGGGTCCCCGGAGTGATTTCCAAAATTGACGAACCCAAGGGTGCATTTACGTGCCGGTCATCAACGCTCGCAGTTTTGGCCGATTCTGGCCTATTTCATGGGCTATTAATCACCGTTTTGGGTCCCCGGAGTGATTTCCACCATTGACGAACCCCAGGGTGCATTTACATGCCGGTCATCAACACTCGCAGTTTTGGTTGATTCTGGCCTGTTTCATGGGCTATTAATCACCGTTTTGCGTCCCCGGAGTGATTTCCACCATTGACGAACCCCAGGGTGCAATTACGTGTCGGTCATCAACACTCGCAGTTTTGGCCGATTCTAGCCTGTTTCATGGGCTATTAATCACCGTTTTGGATCCTCGGAGTGATTTCCACCATTGACGAACCCAAGGGTGCATTTACGTGCCTGTCATCAACACTCGCAGTTTTGGCCGATTCTGGCCTGTTTCATGGGCTATTAATCACCGTTTTGGGTCCCTGGAGTGATTTCCACAATTGACGAACCCAAGGGTGCATTTACGTGCCGGTCATCAACACTCGCAGTTTTGGCCGATTCCGGCCTGTATCATTGGCTATTAATCACCGTTTTGGGTCCCTGGAGTGATTTCCACAATTGACGAACCCAAGGGTGCATTTACGTGCCGGTCATCAACACTCGCAGTTTTGGCCGATTCTGGCCTGTTTCATGGGCTATTAATCACCGTTTTGGGTCCCCGGAGTGATTTCCACCATTGAGGAACCCAGGGTGCATTTACGTGCCGGTCATCAACACTCGCAGTTTTGGCAGATTTTGGCCTGTTTCATGGGCTATTAATCACCGTTTTGGGTCCCTGGAGTGATTTCCACAATTGACGAACCCAAGGGTGCATTTACGTGCCGGTCATCAACACTCGCAGTTTTGGCCGATTCCGGCCTGTATCATTGGCTATTAATCACCGTTTTGGGTCCCTGGAGTGATTTCCACAATTGACGAACCCAAGGGTGCATTTACGTGCCGGTCATCAACACTCGCAGTTTTGGCCAATTCCGGCCTGTATCATTGGCTATTAATCACCGTTTTGGGTCCCTGGAGTGATTTCCACAATTGACGAACCCAAGGGTGCATTTACGTGCCGGTCATCAACACTCGCAGTTTTGGCCGATTCTGGCCTGTTTCATGGGCTATTAATCACCGTTTTGGGTCCCCGAAGTGAATTCCACCATTGAGGAACCCAGGGTGCATTTACGTGCCGGTCATCAACACTCGCAGTTTTGGAAGATTTTGGCCTGTTTCATGGGCTATTAATGACCGTTTTGGGTCCCCGGAGTGATTTCCACCATTGACGAACCCTAGGGTGCATTTACGTGCCGGTCATCAACACTCGCAGTTTTGGCCGATTCTGGCCTGTTTCGTGGGCTATTAATCACCGTTTTGGGTCCCCGGAGTGATTTCCAAAATTGACGAACCCCAGGGTGCATTTACGTGCCGGTCATCAACACTCGTAGTTTTGGCCGATTCCGGCCTGTATCATTGGCTATTAATCACCGTTTTGGGTCCCTGGAGTGATTTCCACAATTGACGAACCCAAGGGTGCATTTACGTGCCGGTCATCAACACTCGCAGTTTTGGCCGATTCTGGCCTGTTTCATGGGCTATTAATCACCGTTTTGGGTCCCTGGAGTGAATTCCACAATTGACGAACCCAAGGGTGCATTTACGTGCCGGTCATCAACACTCGCAGTTTTGGCCGATTCCGGCCTGTATCATTGGCTATTAATCACCGTTTTGGGTCCCTGGAGTGATTTCCACAATTGACGAACCCAAGGGTGCATTTACGTGCCGGTCATCAACACTCGCAGTTTTGGCCGATTCTGGCCTGTTTCATGGGCTATTAATCACCGTTTTGGGTCCCTGGAGTGAATTCCACAATTGACGAACCCAAGGGTGCATTTACGTGCCGGTCATCAACACTCGCAGTTTTGGCCGATTCTGGCCTGTTTCATGGGCTATTAATCACCGTTTTGGGTCCCCGGAGTGATTTCCACCATTGACGAACCCTAGGGTGCATTTACGTGCCGGTCATCAAGACTCGCAGTTTTGGCCGATTCTGGCCTGTTTCGTGGGCTATTAATCACCGTTTTGGGTCCCCGGAGTGATTTCCAAAATTGACGAACCCCAGGGTGCATTTACGTGCCGGTCATCAACACTCGCAGTTTTGGCCGATTCTGGCCTGTTTCATGGGCTATTAATCACAGTTTTGGGTCCCTGGAGTGATTTCCACAATTGACGAACCCAAGGGTGCATTTACGTGCCGGTCATCAACACTCGCAGTTTTGGCAGATTTTGGCCTGTTTCATGGGCTATTAATCACCGTTTTGGGTCCCTGGAGTGATTTCCACAATTGACGAACCCAAGGGTGCATTTACGTGTCGGTCATCAACACTCGCAGTTTTGGCCGATTCTGGCCTGTGTCATGGGCTATTAATCACCGTTTTGGGTCCCTGGAGTGATTTCCACAATTGACGAACCCAAGGGTGCATTTACGTGCCGGTCATCAACACTCGCAGTTTTGGCCGATTCCGGCCTGTATCATTGGGTATTAATCACCGTTTTAGGTTCCTGGAGTGATTTCCACAATTGACGAACCCAAGGGTGCATTTACGTGCCGGTCATCAACACTCGCAGTTTTTGCCGATTCTGGCCTGTTTCATGGGCTATTAATCACCGTTTTGGGTCCCCGGAGTGATTTCCACCATTGAGGAACCCAGGGTGCATTTACGTGCCGGTCATCAACACTCGCAGTTTTGGCAGATTTTGGCCTGTTTCATGGGCTATTAATCACCGTTTTGGGTCCCTGGAGTGATTTCCACAATTGACGAACCCAAGGGTGCATTTACGTGCCGGTCATCAACACTCGCAGTTTTGGCCGATTCTGGCCTGTTTCATGGGCTATTAATGACCGTTTTGGGTCCCCGGAGTGATTTCCACCATTGACGAACCCTAGGGTGCATTTACGTGCCGGTCATCAACACTCGCAGTTTTGGCCGATTCTGGCCTGTTTCGTGGGCTATTGATCACCGTTTTGGGTCCCCGGAGTGATTTCCAAAATTGACGAACCCAAGGGTGCATTTACGTGCCGGTCATCAACGCTCGCAGTTTTGGCCGATTCTGGCCTATTTCATGGGCTATTAATCACCGTTTTGGGTCCCCGGAGTGATTTCCACCATTGACGAACCCCAGGGTGCATTTACATGCCGGTCATCAACACTCGCAGTTTTGGTTGATTTTGGCCTGTTTCATGGGCTATTAATCACCGTTTTGCGTCCCCGGAGTGATTTCCACCATTGACGAACCCCAGGGTGCAATTACGTGTCGGTCATCAACACTCGCAGTTTTGGCCGATTCTAGCCTGTTTCATGGGCTATTAATCACCGTTTTGGATCCTCGGAGTGATTTCCACCATTGAGGAACCCAAGGGTGCATTTACGTGCCTGTCATCAACACTCGCAGTTTTGGCCGATTCTGGCCTGTTTCATGGGCTATTAATCACCGTTTTGGGTCCCTGGAGTGATTTCCACAATTGACGAACCCAAGGGTGCATTTACGTGCCGGTCATCAACACTCGCAGTTTTGGCCGATTCCGGCCTGTATCATTGGCTATTAATCACCGTTTTGGGTCCCTGGAGTGATTTCCACAATTGACGAACCCAAGGGTGCATTTACGTGCCGGTCATCAACACTCGCAGTTTTGGCCGATTCTGGCCTGTTTCATGGGCTATTAATCACCGTTTTGGGTCCCCGGAGTGATTTCCACCATTGAGGAACCCAGGGTGCATTTACGTGCCGGTCATCAACACTCGCAGTTTTGGCAGATTTTGGCCTGTTTCATGGGCTATTAATCACCGTTTTGGGTCCCTGGAGTGATTTCCACAATTGACGAACCCAAGGGTGCATTTACGTGCCGGTCATCAACACTCGCAGTTTTGGCCGATTCCGGCCTGTATCATTGGCTATTAATCACCGTTTTGGGTCCCTGGAGTGATTTCCACAATTGACGAACCCAAGGGTGCATTTACGTGCCGGTCATCAACACTCGCAGTTTTGGCCGATTCTGGCCTGTTTCATGGGCTATTAATCACCGTTTTGGGTCCCCGGAGTGATTTCCACCATTGAGGAACCCAGGGTGCATTTACGTGCCGGTCATCAACACTCGCAGTTTTGGCAGATTTTGGCCTGTTTCATGGGCTATTAATCACCGTTTTGGGTCCCTGGAGTGATTTCCACAATTGACGAACCCAAGGGTGCATTTACGTGCCGGTCATCAACACTCGCAGTTTTGGCCGATTCCGGCCTGTATCATTGGCTATTAATCACCGTTTTGGGTCCCTGGAGTGATTTCCACAATTGACGAACCCAAGGGTGCATTTACGTGCCGGTCATCAACACTCGCAGTTTTGGCCGATTCTGGCCTGTTTCATGGGCTATTAATGACCGTTTTGGGTCCCTGGAGTGATTTCCACAATTGACGAACCCAAGGGTGCATTTACGTGCCGGTCATCAACACTCGCAGTTTTGGCCGATTCCGGCCTGTATCATTGGCTATTAATCACCGTTTTGGGTCCCTGGAGTGATTTCCACAATTGACGAACCCAAGGGTGCATTTACGTGCCGGTCATCAACACTCGCAGTTTTGGCCGATTCTGGCCTGTTTCATGGGCTATTAATCACCGTTTTGGGTCCCCGGAGTGATTTCCACCATTGAGGAACCAAGGGTGCATTTACGTGCCGGTCATCAACACTCGCAGTTTTGGAAGATTTTGGCCTGTTTCATGGGCTATTAATGACCGTTTTGGGTCCCCGGAGTGATTTCCACCATTGACGAACCCTAGGGTGCATTTACGTTCCGGTCATCCACACTTGTAGTTTTGGTCGATTCTGGCCTACTTCATGGGCTATTAATCACAGTTTTGGGTCCCCGGAGTGATTTCCACAATTGACGAACCCAAGGGTGCATTTACGTGCCGGTCATCAACACTCGCAGTTTTGGCCGATTCTGGCCTGTTTCGTGGGGGCTATTAATCACCGTTTTGGGTCCCTGGAGTGAATTCCACAATTGACGAACCCAAGGGTGCATTTACGTGCCGGTCATCAACACTCGCAGTTTTGGCCGATTCTGGCCTGTTTCATGGGCTATTAATCACAGTTTTGGGTCCCTGGAGTGATTTCCACAATTGACGAACCCAAGGGTGCATTTACGTGCCGGTCATCAACACTCGCAGTTTTGGCAGATTTTGGCCTGTTTCATGGGCTATTAATCACCGTTTTGGGTCCCTGGAGTGATTTCCACAATTGACGAACCCAAGGGTGCATTTACGTGTCGGTCATCAACACTCGCAGTTTTGGCCGATTCTGGCCTGTGTCATGGGCTATTAATCACCGTTTTGGGTCCCTGGAGTGATTTCCACAATTGACGAACCCAAGGGTGCATTTACGTGCCGGTCATCAACACTCGCAGTTTTGGCCGATTCCGGCCTGTATCATTGGGTATTAATCACCGTTTTAGGTTCCTGGAGTGATTTCCACAATTGACGAACCCAAGGGTGCATTTACGTGCCGGTCATCAACACTCGCAGTTTTTGCCGATTCTGGCCTGTTTCATGGGCTATTAATCACCGTTTTGGGTCCCCGGAGTGATTTCCACCATTGAGGAACCCAGGGTGCATTTACGTGCCGGTCATCAACACTCGCAGTTTTGGCAGATTTTGGCCTGTTTCATGGGCTATTAATCACCGTTTTGGGTCCCTGGAGTGATTTCCACAATTGACGAACCCAAGGGTGCATTTACGTTCCGGTCATCCACACTTGTAGTTTTGGTCGATTCTGGCCTACTTCATGGGCTATTAATCACAGTTTTGGGTCCCCGGAGTGATTTCCACAATTGACGAACCCAAGGGTGCATTTACGTGCCGGTCATCAACACTCGCAGTTTTGGCCGATTCTGGCCTGTTTCGTGGGGACTATTAATCACCGTTTTGGGTCCCTGGAGTGAATTCCACAATTGACGAACCCAAGGGTGCATTTACGTGCCGGTCATCAACACTCGCAGTTTTGGCCGATTCTGGCCTGTTTCATGGGCTATTAATCACAGTTTTGGGTCCCTGGAGTGATTTCCACAATTGACGAACCCAAGGGTGCATTTACGTGCCGGTCATCAACACTCGCAGTTTTGGCAGATTTTGGCCTGTTTCATGGGCTATTAATCACCGTTTTGGGTCCCTGGAGTGATTTCCACAATTGACGAACCCAAGGGTGCATTTACGTGTCGGTCATCAACACTCGCAGTTTTGGCCGATTCTGGCCTGTGTCATGGGCTATTAATCACCGTTTTGGGTCCCTGGAGTGATTTCCACAATTGACGAACCCAAGGGTGCATTTACGTGCCGGTCATCAACACTCGCAGTTTTGGCCGATTCCGGCCTGTATCATTGGGTATTAATCACCGTTTTAGGTTCCTGGAGTGATTTCCACAATTGACGAACCCAAGGGTGCATTTACGTGCCGGTCATCAACACTCGCAGTTTTGGCCGATTCTGGCCTGTTTCATGGGCTATTAATCACCGTTTTGGGTCCCCGAAGTGATTTCCACCATTGAGGAACCCAGGGTGCATTTACGTGCCGGTCATCAACACTCGCAGTTTTGGAAGATTTTGGCCTGTTTCATGGGCTATTAATGACCGTTTTGGGTCCCCGGAGTGATTTCCACCATTGACGAACCCTAGGGTGCATTTACGTTCCGGTCATCCACACTCGTAGTTTTGGTCGATTCTGGCCTATTTCATGGGCTATTAATCACCGTTTTGGGTCCCTGGAGTGATTTCCACAATTGACGAACCCAAGGGTGCATTTACGTGCCGGTCATCAACACTCGCAGTTTTTGAAGATTTTGGCCTGTTTCATGGGCTATTAATCACCGTTTTGGGTCCCCGGAGTGATTTCCACCATTGACGAACCCTAGGGTGCATTTACGTGTCGGTCAACAACACTCGCAGTTTTGGCCGATTCTAGCCTGTTTCATGGGCTATTAATCACCGTTTTGGATCCTCGGAGTGATTTCCACCATTGACGAACCCAAGGGTGCATTTACGTGCCTGTCATCAACACTCGCAGTTTTGGCCGATTCTGGCCTGTTTCATGGGCTATTAATGACCGTTTTGGGTCCCTGGAGTGATTTCCACAATTTGACGAACCCAAGGGTGCATTTACGTGCCGGTCATCAACACTCGCAGTTTTGGATGATTCTAGCCTGTTTCATGGGCTATTAATGACCGTTTTGGGTCCCTGGAGTGATTTCCACAATTGACGAACCCAAGGGTGCATTTACGTGCCGGTCATCAACACTCGCAGTTTTGGCCGATTCCGGCCTGTATCATTGGCTATTAATCACCGTTTTGGGTCCCTGGAGTGATTTCCACAATTGACGAACCCAAGGGTGCATTTACGTGCCGGTCATCAACACTCGCAGTTTTGGCCGATTCTGGCCTGTTTCATGGGCTATTAATCACCGTTTTGGGTCCCCGGAGTGATTTCCACCATTGAGGAACCAAGGGTGCATTTACGTGCCGGTCATCAACACTCGCAGTTTTGGAAGATTTTGGCCTGTTTCATGGGCTATTAATGACCGTTTTGGGTCCCCGGAGTGATTTCCACCATTGACGAACCCTAGGGTGCATTTACGTTCCGGTCATCCACACTTGTAGTTTTGGTCGATTCTGGCCTACTTCATGGGCTATTAATCACAGTTTTGGGTCCCCGGAGTGATTTCCACAATTGACGAACCCAAGGGTGCATTTACGTGCCGGTCATCAACACTCGCAGTTTTGGCCGATTCTGGCCTGTTTCGTGGGGGCTATTAATCACCGTTTTGGGTCCCTGGAGTGAATTCCACAATTGACGAACCCAAGGGTGCATTTACGTGCCGGTCATCAAGACTCGCAGTTTAGGCCGATTCTGGCCTGTTTCATGGGCTATTAATCACCGTTTTGGGTCCCTGGAGTGATTTCCACAATTGACGAACCCAAGGGTGCATTTACGTGCCGGTCATCAACACTCGCAGTTTTGGTCGATTCTGGCCTGTTTCATGGGCTATTAATCACCGTTTTGGGTCCCCGGAGTGATTTCCACCATTGAGGAACCCAGGGTGCATTTACGTGCCGGTCATCAACACTCGCAGTTTTGGCAGATTTTGGCCTGTTTCATGGGCTATTAATCACCGTTTTGGGTCCCTGGAGTGATTTCCACAATTGACGAACCCAAGGGTGCATTTACGTGCCGGTCATCAACACTCGCAGTTTTGGCCGATTCCGGCCTGTATCATTGGGTATTAATCACCGTTTTAGGTTCCTGGAGTGATTTCCACAATTGACGAACCCAAGGGTGCATTTACGTGCCGGTCATCAACACTCGCAGTTTTTGCCGATTCTGGCCTGTTTCATGGGCTATTAATCACCGTTTTGGGTCCCCGGAGTGATTTCCACCATTGAGGAACCCAGGGTGCATTTACGTGCCGGTCATCAACACTCGCAGTTTTGGCAGATTTTGGCCTGTTTCATGGGCTATTAATCACCGTTTTGGGTCCCTGGAGTGATTTCCACAATTGACGAACCCAAGGGTGCATTTACGTGCCGGTCATCAACACTCGCAGTTTTGGCCGATTCTGGCCTGTTTCATGGGCTATTAATGACCGTTTTGGGTCCCTGGAGTGAATTCCACAATTGACGAACCCAAGGGTGCATTTACGTGCCGGTCATCAAGACTCGCAGTTTAGGCCGATTCTGGCCTGTTTCATGGGCTATTAATCACCGTTTTGGGTCCCTGGAGTGATTTCCACAATTGACGAACCCAAGGGTGCATTTACGTGCCGGTCATCAACACTCGCAGTTTTGGTCGATTCTGGCCTGTTTCATGGGCTATTAATCACCGTTTTGGGTCCCCGGAGTGATTTCCACCATTGAGGAACCCAGGGTGCATTTACGTGCCGGTCATCAACACTCGCAGTTTTGGCAGATTTTGGCCTGTTTCATGGGCTATTAATCACCGTTTTGGGTCCCTGGAGTGATTTCCACAATTGACGAACCCAAGGGTGCATTTACGTGCCGGTCATCAACACTCGCAGTTTTGGTCGATTCTGGCCTGTTTCATGGGCTATTAATCACCGTTTTGGGTCCCCGAAGTGATTTCCACCATTGAGGAACCCAGGGTGCATTTACGTGCCGGTCATCAACACTCGCAGTTTTGGAAGATTTTGGCCTGTTTCATGGGCTATTAATGACCGTTTTGGGTCCCCGGAGTGATTTCCACCATTGACGAACCCTAGGGTGCATTTACGTTCCGGTCATCCACACTCGTAGTTTTGGTCGATTCTGGCCTATTTCATGGGCTATTAATCACCGTTTTGGGTCCCTGGAGTGATTTCCACCATTGACGAACCCAAGGGTGCATTTACGTGCCGGTCATCAACACTCGCAGTTTTGGAAGATTTTGGCCTGTTTCATGGGCTATTAATCACCGTTTTGGGTCCCCGGAGTGATTTCCACCATTGACGAACCCTAGGGTGCATTTACGTGTCGGTCAACAACACTCGCAGTTTTGGCCAATTCTAGCCTGTTTCATGGGCTATTAATCACCGTTTTGGATCCTCGGAGTGATTTCCACCATTGACGAACCCAAGGGTGCATTTACGTGCCTGTCATCAACACTCGCAGTTTTGGCCGATTCTGGCCTGTTTCATGGGCTATTAATCACCGTTTTGGGTCCCCGGAGTGATTTCCAAAATTGACGAACCCAAGGGTGCATTTACGTGCCGGTCATCAACACTCGCAGTTTTGGATGATTCTAGCCTGTTTCATGGGCTATTAATGACCGTTTTGGGTCCCTGGAGTGATTTCCACAATTGACGAACCCAAGGGTGCATTTACGTGCCGGTCATCAACACTCGCAGTTTTGGCCGATTCCGGCCTGTATCATTGGCTATTAATCACCGTTTTGGGTCCCTGGAGTGATTTCCACAATTGACGAACCCAAGGGTGCATTTACGTGCCGGTCATCAACACTCGCAGTTTTGGCCGATTCTGGCCTGTTTCATGGGCTATTAATCACCGTTTTGGGTCCCCGGAGTGATTTCCACCATTGAGGAACCCAGGGTGCATTTACGTGCCGGTCATCAACACTCGCAGTTTTGGCAGATTTTGGCCTGTTTCATGGGCTATTAATCACCGTTTTGGGTCCCTGGAGTGATTTCCACAATTGACGAACCCAAGGGTGCATTTACGTGCCGGTCATCAACACTCGCAGTTTTGGCCGATTCCGGCCTGTATCATTGGCTATTAATCACCGTTTTGGGTCCCTGGAGTGATTTCCACAATTGACGAACCCAAGGGTGCATTTACGTGCCGGTCATCAACACTCGCAGTTTTGGCCGATTCTGGCCTGTTTCATGGGCTATTAATCACCGTTTTGGGTCCCCGGAGTGATTTCCACCATTGAGGAACCCAGGGTGCATTTACGTGCCGGTCATCAACACTCGCAGTTTTGGCAGATTTTGGCCTGTTTCATGGGCTATTAATCACCGTTTTGGGTCCCTGGAGTGATTTCCACAATTGACGAACCCAAGGGTGCATTTACGTGCCGGTCATCAACACTCGCAGTTTTGGCCGATTCCGGCCTGTATCATTGGCTATTAATCACCGTTTTGGGTCCCTGGAGTGATTTCCACAATTGACGAACCCAAGGGTGCATTTACGTGCCGGTCATCAACACTCGCAGTTTTGGCCGATTCTGGCCTGTTTCATGGGCTATTAATCACCGTTTTGGGTCCCTGGAGTGATTTCCACAATTGACGAACCCAAGGGTGCATTTACGTGCCGGTCATCAACACTCGCAGTTTTGGCCGATTCCGGCCTGTATCATTGGCTATTAATCACCGTTTTGGGTCCCTGGAGTGATTTCCACAATTGACGAACCCAAGGGTGCATTTACGTGCCGGTCATCAACACTCGCAGTTTTGGCCGATTCTGGCCTGTTTCATGGGCTATTAATCACCGTTTTGGGTCCCCGGAGTGATTTCCACCATTGAGGAACCCAGGGTGCATTTACGTGCCGGTCATCAACACTCGCAGTTTTGGAAGATTTTGGCCTGTTTCATGGGCTATTAATCACCGTTTTGGGTCCCTGGAGTGATTTCCACAATTGACGAACCCAAGGGTGCATTTACGTGCCGGTCATCAACACTCGCAGTTTTGGAAGATTTTGGCCTGTTTCATGGGCTATTAATCACCGTTTTGGGTCCCTGGAGTGATTTCCACAATTGACGAACCCAAGGGTGCATTTACGTTCCGGTCATCCACACTCGCAGTTTTGGCCGATTCTGGCCTGTTTCATGGGCTATTAATCACCGTTTTGGGTCCCTGGAGTGATTTCCACAATTGACGAACCCAAGGGTGCATTTACGTGCCGGTCATCAACACTCGCAGTTTTGGAAGATTTTGGCCTGTTTCATGGGCTATTAATCACCGTTTTGGGTCCCTGGAGTGATTTCCACAATTGACGAACCCAAGGGTGCATTTACGTTCCGGTCATCCACACTCGCAGTTTTGGTCGATTCTGGCCTGTTTCATGGGCTATTAATCACCGTTTTGGGTCCCCGGAGTGATTTCCACCATTGAGGAACCCAGGGTGCATTTACGTGCCGGTCATCAACACTCGCAGTTTTGGAAGATTTTGGCCTGTTTCATGGGCTATTAATCACCGTTTTGGGTCCCTGGAGTGATTTCCACAATTGACGAACCCCAGGGTGCAATTACGTGTCGGTCATCAACACTCGCAGTTTTGGCCGATTCTAGCCTGTTTCATGGGCTATTAATCACCGTTTTGGATCCTCGGAGTGATTTCCACCATTGACGAACCCAAGGGTGCATTTACGTGCCTGTCATCAACACTCGCAGTTTTGGCCGATTCTGGCCTGTTTCATGGGCTATTAATCACCGTTTTGGGTCCCCGGAGTGATTTCCACCATTGAGGAACCCAGGGTGCATTTACGTGCCGGTCATCAACACTCGCAGTTTTGGCAGATTTTGGCCTGTTTCATGGGCTATTAATCACCGTTTTGGATCCTCGGAGTGATTTCCACAATTGACGAACCCAAGGGTGCATTTACGTGCCGGTCATCAACACTCGCAGTTTTGGCCGATTCCGGCCTGTATCATTGGCTATTAATCACCGTTTTGGGTCCCTGGAGTGATTTCCACAATTGACGAACCCAAGGGTGCATTTACGTGCCGGTCATCAACACTCGCAGTTTTGGCCGATTCTGGCCTGTTTCATGGGCTATTAATCACCGTTTTGGGTCCCTGGAGTGATTTCCACAATTGACGAACCCAAGGGTGCATTTACGTGCCGGTCATCAACACTCGCAGTTTTGGCCGATTCCGGCCTGTATCATTGGCTATTAATCACCGTTTTGGGTCCCTGGAGTGATTTCCACAATTGACGAACCCAAGGGTGCATTTACGTGCCGGTCATCAACACTCGCAGTTTTGGCCGATTCTGGCCTGTTTCATGGGCTATTAATCACCGTTTTGGGTCCCCGGAGTGATTTCCACCATTGAGGAACCCAGGGTGCATTTACGTGCCGGTCATCAACACTCGCAGTTTTGGCAGATTTTGGCCTGTTTCATGGGCTATTAATCACCGTTTTGGGTCCCTGGAGTGATTTCCACAATTGACGAACCCAAGGGTGCATTTACGTGCCGGTCATCAACACTCGCAGTTTTGGCCGATTCCGGCCTGTATCATTGGCTATTAATCACCGTTTTGGGTCCCTGGAGTGATTTCCACAATTGACGAACCCAAGGGTGCATTTACGTGCCGGTCATCAACACTCGCAGTTTTGGCCGATTCTGGCCTGTTTCATGGGCTATTAATCACCGTTTTGGGTCCCCGGAGTGATTTCCACCATTGAGGAACCCAGGGTGCATTTACGTGCCGGTCATCAACACTCGCAGTTTTGGCAGATTTTGGCCTGTTTCATGGGCTATTAATCACCGTTTTGGGTCCCTGGAGTGATTTCCACAATTGACGAACCCAAGGGTGCATTTACGTGCCGGTCATCAACACTCGCAGTTTTGGCCGATTCCGGCCTGTATCATTGGCTATTAATCACCGTTTTGGGTCCCTGGAGTGATTTCCACAATTGACGAACCCAAGGGTGCATTTACGTGCCGGTCATCAACACTCGCAGTTTTGGCCGATTCTGGCCTGTTTCATGGGCTATTAATCACCGTTTTGGGTCCCTGGAGTGATTTCCACAATTGACGAACCCAAGGGTGCATTTACGTGCCGGTCATCAACACTCGCAGTTTTGGCCGATTCCGGCCTGTATCATTGGCTATTAATCACCGTTTTGGGTCCCTGGAGTGATTTCCACAATTGACGAACCCAAGGGTGCATTTACGTGCCGGTCATCAACACTCGCAGTTTTGGCCGATTCTGGCCTGTTTCATGGGCTATTAATCACCGTTTTGGGTCCCCGGAGTGATTTCCACCATTGAGGAACCCAGGGTGCATTTACGTGCCGGTCATCAACACTCGCAGTTTTGGAAGATTTTGGCCTGTTTCATGGGCTATTAATCACCGTTTTGGGTCCCTGGAGTGATTTCCACAATTGACGAACCCAAGGGTGCATTTACGTGCCGGTCATCAACACTCGCAGTTTTGGAAGATTTTGGCCTGTTTCATGGGCTATTAATCACCGTTTTGGGTCCCTGGAGTGATTTCCACAATTGACGAACCCAAGGGTGCATTTACGTTCCGGTCATCCACACTCGCAGTTTTGGCCGATTCTGGCCTGTTTCATGGGCTATTAATCACCGTTTTGGGTCCCTGGAGTGATTTCCACAATTGACGAACCCAAGGGTGCATTTACGTGCCGGTCATCAACACTCGCAGTTTTGGAAGATTTTGGCCTGTTTCATGGGCTATTAATCACCGTTTTGGGTCCCTGGAGTGATTTCCACAATTGACGAACCCAAGGGTGCATTTACGTTCCGGTCATCCACACTCGCAGTTTTGGTCGATTCTGGCCTGTTTCATGGGCTATTAATCACCGTTTTGGGTCCCCGGAGTGATTTCCACCATTGAGGAACCCAGGGTGCATTTACGTGCCGGTCATCAACACTCGCAGTTTTGGAAGATTTTGGCCTGTTTCATGGGCTATTAATCACCGTTTTGGGTCCCTGGAGTGATTTCCACAATTGACGAACCCCAGGGTGCAATTACGTGTCGGTCATCAACACTCGCAGTTTTGGCCGATTCTAGCCTGTTTCATGGGCTATTAATCACCGTTTTGGATCCTCGGAGTGATTTCCACCATTGACGAACCCAAGGGTGCATTTACGTGCCTGTCATCAACACTCGCAGTTTTGGCCGATTCTGGCCTGTTTCATGGGCTATTAATCACCGTTTTGGGTCCCCGGAGTGATTTCCACCATTGAGGAACCCAGGGTGCATTTACGTGCCGGTCATCAACACTCGCAGTTTTGGCAGATTTTGGCCTGTTTCATGGGCTATTAATCACCGTTTTGGATCCTCGGAGTGATTTCCACAATTGACGAACCCAAGGGTGCATTTACGTGCCGGTCATCAACACTCGCAGTTTTGGCCGATTCTGGCCTGTTTCATGGGCTATTAATCACCGTTTTGGGTCCCTGGAGTGATTTCCACAATTGACGAACCCAAGGGTGCATTTACGTGCCGGTCATCAACACTCGCAGTTTTGGCCGATTCTGGCCTGTTTCATGGGCTATTAATCACCGTTTTGGGTCCCTGGAGTGATTTCCACAATTGACGAACCCAAGGGTGCATTTACGTGCCGGTCATCAACACTCGCAGTTTTGGCCGATTCTGGCCTGTTTCATGGGCTATTAATCACCGTTTTGGGTCCCCGGAGTGATTTCCACCATTGAGGAACCCAGGGTGCATTTACGTGCCGGTCATCAACACTCGCAGTTTTGGCAGATTTTGGCCTGTTTCATGGGCTATTAATCACCGTTTTGGATCCTCGGAGTGATTTCCACAATTGACGAACCCAAGGGTGCATTTACGTGCCGGTCATCAACACTCGCAGTTTTGGCCGATTCTGGCCTGTTTCATGGGCTATTAATCACCGTTTTGGGTCCCTGGAGTGATTTCCACAATTGACGAACCCAAGGGTGCATTTACGTGCCGGTCATCAACACTCGCAGTTTTGGCCGATTCTGGCCTGTTTCATGGGCTATTAATCACCGTTTTGGGTCCCTGGAGTGATTTCCACAATTGACGAACCCAAGGGTGCATTTACGTGCCGGTCATCAACACTCGCAGTTTTGGCCGATTCTGGCCTGTTTCATGGGCTATTAATCACCGTTTTGGGTCCCCGAAGTGATTTCCACCATTGAGGAACCCAGGGTGCATTTACGTGCCGGTCATCAACACTCGCAGTTTTGGAAGATTTTGGCCTGTTTCATGGGCTATTAATCACCGTTTTGGGTCCCCGGAGTGATTTCCACCATTGAAGAACCCTAGGGTGCATTTACGTTCCGGTCATCCACACTCGTAGTTTTGGTCGATTCTGGCCTATTTCATGGGCTATTAATCACCGTTTTGGGTCCCTGGAGTGATTTCCACAATTGACGAACCCAAGGGTGCATTTACGTGCCGGTCATCAACACTCGCAGTTTTGGAAGATTTTGGCCTGTTTCATGGGCTATTAATCACCGTTTTGGGTCCCCGGAGTGATTTCCACCATTGACGAACCCTAGGGTGCATTTACGTGTCGGTCAACAACACTCGCAGTTTTGGCCGATTCTAGCCTGTTTCATGGGCTATTAATCACCGTTTTGGATCCTCGGAGTGATTTCCACCATTGACGAACCCAAGGGTGCATTTACGTGCCTGTCATCAACACTCGCAGTTTTGGCCGATTCTGGCCTGTTTCATGGGCTATTAATGACCGTTTTGGGTCCCTGGAGTGATTTCCACAATTTGACGAACCCAAGGGTGCATTTACGTGCCGGTCATCAACACTCGCAGTTTTGGATGATTCTAGCCTGTTTCATGGGCTATTAATGACCGTTTTGGGTCCCTGGAGTGATTTCCACAATTGACGAACCCAAGGGTGCATTTACGTGCCGGTCATCAACACTCGCAGTTTTGGCCGATTCCGGCCTGTATCATTGGCTATTAATCACCGTTTTGGGTCCCTGGAGTGATTTCCACAATTGACGAACCCAAGGGTGCATTTACGTGCCGGTCATCAACACTCGCAGTTTTGGCCGATTCTGGCCTGTTTCATGGGCTATTAATCACCGTTTTGGGTCCCCGGAGTGATTTCCACCATTGAGGAACCAAGGGTGCATTTACGTGCCGGTCATCAACACTCGCAGTTTTGGAAGATTTTGGCCTGTTTCATGGGCTATTAATGACCGTTTTGGGTCCCCGGAGTGATTTCCACCATTGACGAACCCTAGGGTGCATTTACGTTCCGGTCATCCACACTTGTAGTTTTGGTCGATTCTGGCCTACTTCATGGGCTATTAATCACAGTTTTGGGTCCCCGGAGTGATTTCCACAATTGACGAACCCAAGGGTGCATTTACGTGCCGGTCATCAACACTCGCAGTTTTGGCCGATTCTGGCCTGTTTCGTGGGGGCTATTAATCACCGTTTTGGGTCCCTGGAGTGAATTCCACAATTGACGAACCCAAGGGTGCATTTACGTGCCGGTCATCAAGACTCGCAGTTTAGGCCGATTCTGGCCTGTTTCATGGGCTATTAATCACCGTTTTGGGTCCCTGGAGTGATTTCCACAATTGACGAACCCAAGGGTGCATTTACGTGCCGGTCATCAACACTCGCAGTTTTGGTCGATTCTGGCCTGTTTCATGGGCTATTAATCTCCGTTTTGGGTCCCCGGAGTGATTTCCACCATTGAGGAACCCAGGGTGCATTTACGTGCCGGTCATCAACACTCGCAGTTTTGGCAGATTTTGGCCTGTTTCATGGGCTATTAATCACCGTTTTGGGTCCCTGGAGTGATTTCCACAATTGACGAACCCAAGGGTGCATTTACGTGCCGGTCATCAACACTCGCAGTTTTGGCCGATTCTGGCCTGTTTCATGGGCTATTAATCACCGTTTTGGGTCCCCGAAGTGATTTCCACCATTGAGGAACCCAGGGTGCATTTACGTGCCGGTCATCAACACTCGCAGTTTTGGAAGATTTTGGCCTGTTTCATGGGCTATTAATCACCGTTTTGGGTCCCTGGAGTGATTTCCACAATTGACGAACCCAAGGGTGCATTTACGTTCCGGTCATCCACACTCGCAGTTTTGGTCGATTCTGGCCTGTTTCATGGGCTATTAATCACCGTTTTGGGTCCCCGGAGTGATTTCCACCATTGAGGAACCCAGGGTGCATTTACGTGCCGGTCATCAACACTCGCAGTTTTGGAAGATTTTGGCCTGTTTCATGGGCTATTAATCACCGTTTTGGGTCCCTGGAGTGATTTCCACAATTGACGAACCCCAGGGTGCAATTACGTGTCGGTCATCAACACTCGCAGTTTTGGCCGATTCTAGCCTGTTTCATGGGCTATTAATCACCGTTTTGGATCCTCGGAGTGATTTCCACCATTGACGAACCCAAGGGTGCATTTACGTGCCTGTCATCAACACTCGCAGTTTTGGCCGATTCTGGCCTGTTTCATGGGCTATTAATCACCGTTTTGGGTCCCCGGAGTGATTTCCACCATTGAGGAACCCAGGGTGCATTTACGTGCCGGTCATCAACACTCGCAGTTTTGGCAGATTTTGGCCTGTTTCATGGGCTATTAATCACCGTTTTGGATCCTCGGAGTGATTTCCACAATTGACGAACCCAAGGGTGCATTTACGTGCCGGTCATCAACACTCGCAGTTTTGGCCGATTCTGGCCTGTTTCATGGGCTATTAATCACCGTTTTGGGTCCCTGGAGTGATTTCCACAATTGACGAACCCAAGGGTGCATTTACGTGCCGGTCATCAACACTCGCAGTTTTGGCCGATTCTGGCCTGTTTCATGGGCTATTAATCACCGTTTTGGGTCCCTGGAGTGATTTCCACAATTGACGAACCCAAGGGTGCATTTACGTGCCGGTCATCAACACTCGCAGTTTTGGCCGATTCTGGCCTGTTTCATGGGCTATTAATCACCGTTTTGGGTCCCCGGAGTGATTTCCACCATTGAGGAACCCAGGGTGCATTTACGTGCCGGTCATCAACACTCGCAGTTTTGGCAGATTTTGGCCTGTTTCATGGGCTATTAATCACCGTTTTGGATCCTCGGAGTGATTTCCACAATTGACGAACCCAAGGGTGCATTTACGTGCCGGTCATCAACACTCGCAGTTTTGGCCGATTCTGGCCTGTTTCATGGGCTATTAATCACCGTTTTGGGTCCCTGGAGTGATTTCCACAATTGACGAACCCAAGGGTGCATTTACGTGCCGGTCATCAACACTCGCAGTTTTGGCCGATTCTGGCCTGTTTCATGGGCTATTAATCACCGTTTTGGGTCCCTGGAGTGATTTCCACAATTGACGAACCCAAGGGTGCATTTACGTGCCGGTCATCAACACTCGCAGTTTTGGCCGATTCTGGCCTGTTTCATGGGCTATTAATCACCGTTTTGGGTCCCCGAAGTGATTTCCACCATTGAGGAACCCAGGGTGCATTTACGTGCCGGTCATCAACACTCGCAGTTTTGGAAGATTTTGGCCTGTTTCATGGGCTATTAATGACCGTTTTGGGTCCCCGGAGTGATTTCCACCATTGAAGAACCCTAGGGTGCATTTACGTTCCGGTCATCCACACTCGTAGTTTTGGTCGATTCTGGCCTATTTCATGGGCTATTAATCACCGTTTTGGGTCCCTGGAGTGATTTCCACAATTGACGAACCCAAGGGTGCATTTACGTGCCGGTCATCAACACTCGCAGTTTTGGAAGATTTTGGCCTGTTTCATGGGCTATTAATCACCGTTTTGGGTCCCCGGAGTGATTTCCACCATTGACGAACCCTAGGGTGCATTTACGTGTCGGTCAACAACACTCGCAGTTTTGGCCGATTCTAGCCTGTTTCATGGGCTATTAATCACCGTTTTGGATCCTCGGAGTGATTTCCACCATTGACGAACCCAAGGGTGCATTTACGTGCCTGTCATCAACACTCGCAGTTTTGGCCGATTCTGGCCTGTTTCATGGGCTATTAATGACCGTTTTGGGTCCCTGGAGTGATTTCCACAATTTGACGAACCCAAGGGTGCATTTACGTGCCGGTCATCAACACTCGCAGTTTTGGATGATTCTAGCCTGTTTCATGGGCTATTAATGACCGTTTTGGGTCCCTGGAGTGATTTCCACAATTGACGAACCCAAGGGTGCATTTACGTGCCGGTCATCAACACTCGCAGTTTTGGCCGATTCCGGCCTGTATCATTGGCTATTAATCACCGTTTTGGGTCCCTGGAGTGATTTCCACAATTGACGAACCCAAGGGTGCATTTACGTGCCGGTCATCAACACTCGCAGTTTTGGCCGATTCTGGCCTGTTTCATGGGCTATTAATCACCGTTTTGGGTCCCCGGAGTGATTTCCACCATTGAGGAACCAAGGGTGCATTTACGTGCCGGTCATCAACACTCGCAGTTTTGGAAGATTTTGGCCTGTTTCATGGGCTATTAATGACCGTTTTGGGTCCCCGGAGTGATTTCCACCATTGACGAACCCTAGGGTGCATTTACGTTCCGGTCATCCACACTTGTAGTTTTGGTCGATTCTGGCCTACTTCATGGGCTATTAATCACAGTTTTGGGTCCCCGGAGTGATTTCCACAATTGACGAACCCAAGGGTGCATTTACGTGCCGGTCATCAACACTCGCAGTTTTGGCCGATTCTGGCCTGTTTCGTGGGGGCTATTAATCACCGTTTTGGGTCCCTGGAGTGAATTCCACAATTGACGAACCCAAGGGTGCATTTACGTGCCGGTCATCAAGACTCGCAGTTTAGGCCGATTCTGGCCTGTTTCATGGGCTATTAATCACCGTTTTGGGTCCCTGGAGTGATTTCCACAATTGACGAACCCAAGGGTGCATTTACGTGCCGGTCATCAACACTCGCAGTTTTGGTCGATTCTGGCCTGTTTCATGGGCTATTAATCTCCGTTTTGGGTCCCCGGAGTGATTTCCACCATTGAGGAACCCAGGGTGCATTTACGTGCCGGTCATCAACACTCGCAGTTTTGGCAGATTTTGGCCTGTTTCATGGGCTATTAATCACCGTTTTGGGTCCCTGGAGTGATTTCCACAATTGACGAACCCAAGGGTGCATTTACGTGCCGGTCATCAACACTCGCAGTTTTGGCCGATTCTGGCCTGTTTCATGGGCTATTAATCACCGTTTTGGGTCCCCGAAGTGAATTCCACCATTGAGGAACCCAGGGTGCATTTACGTGCCGGTCATCAACACTCGCAGTTTTGGAAGATTTTGGCCTGTTTCATTGGCTATTAATGACCGTTTTGGGTCCCCGGAGTGATTTCCACCATTGACGAACCCTAGGGTGCATTTACGTGCCGGCCATCAACACTCGCAGTTTTGGCCAATTCCGGCCTGTATCATTGGCTATTAATCACCGTTTTGGGTCCCTGGAGTGATTTCCACAATTGACGAACCCAAGGGTGCATTTACGTGCCTGTCATCAACACTCGCAGTTTTGGCCGATTCTGGCCTGTTTCATGGGCTATTAATCACCGTTTTGGGTCCCTGGAGTGATTTCCACAATTGACGAACCCAAGGGTGCATTTACGTGCCGGTCATCAACACTCGCAGTTTTGGCCGATTCTGGCCTGTTTCATGGGCTATTAATCACCGTTTTGGGTCCCCGGAGTGATTTCCACCATTGAGGAACCCAGGGTGCATTTACGTGCCGGTCATCAACACTCGCAGTTTTGGCAGATTTTGGCCTGTTTCATGGGCTATTAATCACCGTTTTGGGTCCCTGGAGTGATTTCCACAATTGATGAACCCAAGGGTGCATTTACGTGCCGGTCATCAACACTCGCAGTTTTGGCCGATTCTGGCCTGTTTCATGGGCTATTAATCACCGTTTTGGGTCCCTGGAGTGATTTCCACAATTGACGAACCCAAGGGTGCATTTACGTGCCGGTCATCAACAATCGCAGTTTTGGCCAATTCCGGCCTGTATCATTGGCTATTAATCACCGTTTTGGGTCCCTGGAGTGATTTCCACAATTGACGAACCCAAGGGTGCATTTACGTGCCGGTCATCAACACTCGCAGTTTTGGCCGATTCTGGCCTGTTTCATGGGCTATTAATCACCGTTTTGGGTCCCCGAAGTGATTTCCACCATTGAGGAACCCAGGGTGCATTTACGTGCCGGTCATCAACACTCGCAGTTTTGGAAGATTTTGGCCTGTTTCATGGGCTATTAATGACCGTTTTGGGTCCCCGGAGTGATTTCCACCATTGACGAACCCTAGGGTGCATTTACGTTCCGGTCATCCACACTCGTAGTTTTGGTCGATTCTGGCCTATTTCATGGGCTATTAATCACCGTTTTGGGTCCCTGGAGTGATTTCCACAATTGACGAACCCAAGGGTGCATTTACGTGCCGGTCATCAACACTCGCAGTTTTTGAAGATTTTGGCCTGTTTCATGGGCTATTAATCACCGTTTTGGGTCCCCGGAGTGATTTCCACCATTGACGAACCCTAGGGTGCATTTACGTGTCGGTCAACAACACTCGCAGTTTTGGCCGATTCTAGCCTGTTTCATGGGCTATTAATCACCGTTTTGGATCCTCGGAGTGATTTCCACCATTGACGAACCCAAGGGTGCATTTACGTGCCTGTCATCAACACTCGCAGTTTTGGCCGATTCTGGCCTGTTTCATGGGCTATTAATGACCGTTTTGGGTCCCTGGAGTGATTTCCACAATTTGACGAACCCAAGGGTGCATTTACGTGCCGGTCATCAACACTCGCAGTTTTGGATGATTCTAGCCTGTTTCATGGGCTATTAATGACCGTTTTGGGTCCCTGGAGTGATTTCCACAATTGACGAACCCAAGGGTGCATTTACGTGCCGGTCATCAACACTCGCAGTTTTGGCCGATTCCGGCCTGTATCATTGGCTATTAATCACCGTTTTGGGTCCCTGGAGTGATTTCCACAATTGACGAACCCAAGGGTGCATTTACGTGCCGGTCATCAACACTCGCAGTTTTGGCCGATTCTGGCCTGTTTCATGGGCTATTAATCACCGTTTTGGGTCCCCGGAGTGATTTCCACCATTGAGGAACCAAGGGTGCATTTACGTGCCGGTCATCAACACTCGCAGTTTTGGAAGATTTTGGCCTGTTTCATGGGCTATTAATGACCGTTTTGGGTCCCCGGAGTGATTTCCACCATTGACGAACCCTAGGGTGCATTTACGTTCCGGTCATCCACACTTGTAGTTTTGGTCGATTCTGGCCTACTTCATGGGCTATTAATCACAGTTTTGGGTCCCCGGAGTGATTTCCACAATTGACGAACCCAAGGGTGCATTTACGTGCCGGTCATCAACACTCGCAGTTTTGGCCGATTCTGGCCTGTTTCGTGGGGGCTATTAATCACCGTTTTGGGTCCCTGGAGTGAATTCCACAATTGACGAACCCAAGGGTGCATTTACGTGCCGGTCATCAAGACTCGCAGTTTAGGCCGATTCTGGCCTGTTTCATGGGCTATTAATCACCGTTTTGGGTCCCTGGAGTGATTTCCACAATTGACGAACCCAAGGGTGCATTTACGTGCCGGTCATCAACACTCGCAGTTTTGGTCGATTCTGGCCTGTTTCATGGGCTATTAATCACCGTTTTGGGTCCCCGGAGTGATTTCCACCATTGAGGAACCCAGGGTGCATTTACGTGCCGGTCATCAACACTCGCAGTTTTGGCAGATTTTGGCCTGTTTCATGGGCTATTAATCACCGTTTTGGGTCCCTGGAGTGATTTCCACAATTGACGAACCCAAGGGTGCATTTACGTGCCGGTCATCAACACTCGCAGTTTTGGCCGATTCTGGCCTGTTTCATGGGCTATTAATCACCGTTTTGGGTCCCTGGAGTGAATTCCACAATTGACGAACCCAAGGGTGCATTTACGTGCCGGTCATCAACACTCGCAGTTTTGGCCGATTCCGGCCTGTATCATTGGCTATTAATCACCGTTTTGGGTCCCTGGAGTGATTTCCACAATTGACGAACCCAAGGGTGCATTTACGTGCCGGTCATCAACACTCGCAGTTTTGGCCGATTCTGGCCTGTTTCATGGGCTATTAATCACCGTTTTGGGTCCCTGGAGTGAATTCCACAATTGACGAACCCAAGGGTGCATTTACGTGCCGGTCATCAACACTCGCAGTTTTGGCCGATTCTGGCCTGTTTCGTGGGCTATTAATCACCGTTTTGGGTCCCCGGAGTGATTTCCAAAATTGACGAACCCCAGGGTGCATTTACGTGCCGGTCATCAACACTCGCAGTTTTGGCCGATTCTGGCCTGTTTCATGGGCTATTAATCACAGTTTTGGGTCCCTGGAGTGATTTCCACAATTGACGAACCCAAGGGTGCATTTACGTGCCGGTCATCAACACTCGCAGTTTTGGCAGATTTTGGCCTGTTTCATGGGCTATTAATCACCGTTTTGGGTCCCTGGAGTGATTTCCACAATTGACGAACCCAAGGGTGCATTTACGTGTCGGTCATCAACACTCGCAGTTTTGGCCGATTCTGGCCTGTGTCATGGGCTATTAATCACCGTTTTGGGTCCCTGGAGTGATTTCCACAATTGACGAACCCAAGGGTGCATTTACGTGCCGGTCATCAACACTCGCAGTTTTGGCCGATTCCGGCCTGTATCATTGGGTATTAATCACCGTTTTAGGTTCCTGGAGTGATTTCCACAATTGACGAACCCAAGGGTGCATTTACGTGCCGGTCATCAACACTCGCAGTTTTTGCCGATTCTGGCCTGTTTCATGGGCTATTAATCACCGTTTTGGGTCCCCGGAGTGATTTCCACCATTGAGGAACCCAGGGTGCATTTACGTGCCGGTCATCAACACTCGCAGTTTTGGCAGATTTTGGCCTGTTTCATGGGCTATTAATCACCGTTTTGGGTCCCTGGAGTGATTTCCACAATTGACGAACCCAAGGGTGCATTTACGTTCCGGTCATCCACACTCGCAGTTTTGGTCGATTCTGGCCTGTTTCATGGGCTATTAATCACCGTTTTGGGTCCCCGGAGTGATTTCCACCATTGAGGAACCCAGGGTGCATTTACGTGCCGGTCATCAACACTCGCAGTTTTGGAAGATTTTGGCCTGTTTCATGGGCTATTAATCACCGTTTTGGGTCCCTGGAGTGATTTCCACAATTGACGAACCCCAGGGTGCAATTACGTGTCGGTCATCAACACTCGCAGTTTTGGCCGATTCTAGCCTGTTTCATGGGCTATTAATCACCGTTTTGGATCCTCGGAGTGATTTCCACCATTGACGAACCCAAGGGTGCATTTACGTGCCTGTCATCAACACTCGCAGTTTTGGCCGATTCTGGCCTGTTTCATTGGCTATTAATGACCGTTTTGGGTCCCCGGAGTGATTTCCACCATTGACGAACCCTAGGGTGCATTTACGTGCCGGTCATCAACACTCGCAGTTTTGGCCAATTCCGGCCTGTATCATTGGCTATTAATCACCGTTTTGGGTCCCTGGAGTGATTTCCACAATTGACGAACCCAAGGGTGCATTTACGTGCCGGTCATCAACACTCGCAGTTTTGGCCGATTCTGGCCTGTTTCATGGGCTATTAATCACCGTTTTGGGTCCCCGAAGTGAATTCCACCATTGAGGAACCCAGGGTGCATTTACGTGCCGGTCATCAACACTCGCAGTTTTGGAAGATTTTGGCCTGTTTCATGGGCTATTAATGACCGTTTTGGGTCCCCGGAGTGAATTCCACCATTGACGAACCCTAGGGTGCATTTACGTGCCGGTCATCAACACTCGCAGTTTTGGCCGATTCTGGCCAGTTTCGTGGGCTATTAATCACCGTTTTGGGTCCCCGGAGTGATTTCCAAAATTGACGAACCCCAGGGTGCATTTACGTGCCGGTCATCAACACTCGCAGTTTTGGCCGATTCCGGCCTGTATCATTGGCTATTAATCACCGTTTTGGGTCCCTGGAGTGATTTCCACAATTGACGAACCCAAGGGTGCATTTACGTGCCGGTCATCAACACTCGCAGTTTTGGCCGATTCTGGCCTGTTTCATGGGCTATTAATCACCGTTTTGGGTCCCTGGAGTGAATTCCACAATTGACGAACCCAAGGGTGCATTTACGTGCCGGTCATCAACACTCGCAGTTTTGGCCGATTCTGGCCTGTTTCATGGGCTATTAATCACCGTTTTGGGTCCCCGGAGTGATTTCCACCATTGACGAACCCTAGGGTGCATTTACGTGCCGGTCATCAACACTCGCAGTTTTGGCCGATTCCGGCCTGTATCATTGGCTATTAATCACCGTTTTGGGTCCCTGGAGTGATTTCCACAATTGACGAACCCAAGGGTGCATTTACGTGCCGGTCATCAACACTCGCAGTTTTGGCCGATTCTGGCCTGTTTCATGGGCTATTAATCACCGTTTTGGGTCCCTGGAGTGAATTCCACAATTGACGAACCCAAGGGTGCATTTACGTGCCGGTCATCAACACTCGCAGTTTTGGCCGATTCCGGCCTGTATCATTGGCTATTAATCACCGTTTTGGGTCCCTGGAGTGATTTCCACAATTGACGAACCCAAGGGTGCATTTACGTGCCGGTCATCAACACTCGCAGTTTTGGCCGATTCTGGCCTGTTTCATGGGCTATTAATCACCGTTTTGGGTCCCTGGAGTGAATTCCACAATTGACGAACCCAAGGGTGCATTTACGTGCCGGTCATCAACACTCGCAGTTTTGGCCGATTCTGGCCTGTTTCGTGGGCTATTAATCACCGTTTTGGGTCCCCGGAGTGATTTCCAAAATTGACGAACCCCAGGGTGCATTTACGTGCCGGTCATCAAGACTCGCAGTTTTGGCCGATTCTGGCCTGTTTCGTGGGCTATTAATCACCGTTTTGGGTCCCCGGAGTGATTTCCAAAATTGACGAACCCCAGGGTGCATTTACGTGCCGGTCATCAACACTCGCAGTTTTGGCCGATTCTGGCCTGTTTCATGGGCTATTAATCACAGTTTTGGGTCCCTGGAGTGATTTCCACAATTGACGAACCCAAGGGTGCATTTACGTGCCGGTCATCAACACTCGCAGTTTTGGCAGATTTTGGCCTGTTTCATGGGCTATTAATCACCGTTTTGGGTCCCTGGAGTGATTTCCACAATTGACGAACCCAAGGGTGCATTTACGTGTCGGTCATCAACACTCGCAGTTTTGGCCGATTCTGGCCTGTGTCATGGGCTATTAATCACCGTTTTGGGTCCCTGGAGTGATTTCCACAATTGACGAACCCAAGGGTGCATTTACGTGCCGGTCATCAACACTCGCAGTTTTGGCCGATTCCGGCCTGTATCATTGGGTATTAATCACCGTTTTAGGTTCCTGGAGTGATTTCCACAATTGACGAACCCAAGGGTGCATTTACGTGCCGGTCATCAACACTCGCAGTTTTTGCCGATTCTGGCCTGTTTCATGGGCTATTAATCACCGTTTTGGGTCCCCGGAGTGATTTCCACCATTGAGGAACCCAGGGTGCATTTACGTGCCGGTCATCAACACTCGCAGTTTTGGCAGATTTTGGCCTGTTTCATGGGCTATTAATCACCGTTTTGGGTCCCTGGAGTGATTTCCACAATTGACGAACCCAAGGGTGCATTTACGTGCCGGTCATCAACACTCGCAGTTTTGGCCGATTCTGGCCTGTTTCATGGGCTATTAATGACCGTTTTGGGTCCCCGGAGTGATTTCCACCATTGACGAACCCTAGGGTGCATTTACGTGCCGGTCATCAACACTCGCAGTTTTGGCCGATTCTGGCCTGTTTCGTGGGCTATTGATCACCGTTTTGGGTCCCCGCAGTGATTTCCAAAATTGACGAACCCAAGGGTGCATTTACGTGCCGGTCATCAACGCTCGCAGTTTTGGCCGATTCTGGCCTATTTCATGGGCTATTAATCACCGTTTTGGGTCCCCGGAGTGATTTCCACCATTGACGAACCCCAGGGTGCATTTACATGCCGGTCATCAACACTCGCAGTTTTGGTTGATTCTGGCCTGTTTCATGGGCTATTAATCACCGTTTTGCGTCCCCGGAGTGATTTCCACCATTGACGAACCCCAGGGTGCAATTACGTGTCGGTCATCAACACTCGCAGTTTTGGCCGATTCTAGCCTGTTTCATGGGCTATTAATCACCGTTTTGGATCCTCGGAGTGATTTCCACCATTGACGAACCCAAGGGTGCATTTACGTGCCTGTCATCAACACTCGCAGTTTTGGCCGATTCTGGCCTGTTTCATGGGCTATTAATCACCGTTTTGGGTCCCTGGAGTGATTTCCACAATTGACGAACCCAAGGGTGCATTTACGTGCCGGTCATCAACACTCGCAGTTTTGGCCGATTCCGGCCTGTATCATTGGCTATTAATCACCGTTTTGGGTCCCTGGAGTGATTTCCACAATTGACGAACCCAAGGGTGCATTTACGTGCCGGTCATCAACACTCGCAGTTTTGGCCGATTCTGGCCTGTTTCATGGGCTATTAATGACCGTTTTGGATCCCCGGAGTGATTTCCACCATTGACGAACCCTAGGGTGCATTTACGTGCCGGTCATCAACACTCGCAGTTTTGGCCGATTCTGGCCTGTTTCGTGGGCTATTAATCACCGTTTTGGGTCCCCGGAGTGATTTCCAAAATTGACGAACCCCAGGGTGCATTTACGTGCCGGTCATCAACACTCGCAGTTTTGGCCGATTCCGGCCTGTATCATTGGCTATTAATCACCGTTTTGGGTCCCTGGAGTGATTTCCACAATTGACGAACCCAAGGGTGCATTTACGTGCCGGTCATCAACACTCGCAGTTTTGGCCGATTCTGGCCTGTTTCATGGGCTATTAATCACCGTTTTGGGTCCCTGGAGTGAATTCCACAATTGACGAACCCAAGGGTGCATTTACGTGCCGGTCATCAACACTCGCAGTTTTGGCCGATTCTGGCCTGTTTCATGGGCTATTAATCACCGTTTTGGGTCCCCGGAGTGATTTCCACCATTGACGAACCCTAGGGTGCATTTACGTGCCGGTCATCAACACTCGCAGTTTTGGCCGATTCTGGCCTGTTTCGTGGGCTATTAATCACCGTTTTGGGTCCCCGGAGTGATTTCCAAAATTGACGAACCCCAGGGTGCATTTACGTGCCGGTCATCAACACTCGCAGTTTTGGCCGATTCTGGCCTGTTTCATGGGCTATTAATCACAGTTTTGGGTCCCTGGAGTGATTTCCACAATTGACGAACCCAAGGGTGCATTTACGTGCCGGTCATCAACACTCGCAGTTTTGGCCGATTCTGGCCTGTTTCATGGGCTATTAATCACCGTTTTGGGTCCCCGGAGTGATTTCCACCATTGAGGAACCCAGGGTGCATTTACGTGCCGGTCATCAACACTCGCAGTTTTGGAAGATTTTGGCCTGTTTCATGGGCTATTAATCACCGTTTTGGGTCCCTGGAGTGATTTCCACAATTGACGAACCCAAGGGTGCATTTACGTGCCGGTCATCAACACTCGCAGTTTTGGAAGATTTTGGACTGTTTCATGGGCTATTAATCACCGTTTTGGGTCCCTGGAGTGATTTCCACAATTGACGAACCCAAGGGTGCATTTACGTTCCGGTCATCCACACTCGCAGTTTTGGTCGATTCTGGCCTGTTTCATGGGCTATTAATCACCGTTTTGGGTCCCCGGAGTGATTTCCACCATTGAGGAACCCAGGGTGCATTTACGTGCCGGTCATCAACACTCGCAGTTTTGGAAGATTTTGGCCTGTTTCATGGGCTATTAATCACCGTTTTGGGTCCCTGGAGTGATTTCCACAATTGACGAACCCCAGGGTGCAATTACGTGTCGGTCATCAACACTCGCAGTTTTGGCCGATTCTAGCCTGTTTCATGGGCTATTAATCACCGTTTTGGATCCTCGGAGTGATTTCCACCATTGACGAACCCAAGGGTGCATTTACGTGCCTGTCATCAACACTCGCAGTTTTGGCCGATTCTGGCCTGTTTCATGGGCTATTAATCACCGTTTTGGGTCCCTGGAGTGATTTCCACCATTGACGAACCCAAGGGTGCATTTACGTGCCTGTCATCAACACTCGCAGTTTTGGCCGATTCTGGCCTGTTTCATGGGCTATTAATCACCGTTTTGGGTCCCTGGAGTGAATTCCACAATTGACGAACCCAAGGGTGCATTTACGTGCCGGTCATCAACACTCGCAGTTTTGGCCGATTCCGGCCTGTATCATTGGCTATTAATCACCGTTTTGGGTCCCTGGAGTGATTTCCACAATTGACGAACCCAAGGGTGCATTTACGTGCCGGTCATCAACACTCGCAGTTTTGGCCGATTCTGGCCTGTTTCATGGGCTATTAATCACCGTTTTGGGTCCCTGGAGTGAATTCCACAATTGACGAACCCAAGGGTGCATTTACGTGCCGGTCATCAACACTCGCAGTTTTGGCCGATTCTGGCCTGTTTCATGGGCTATTAATCACCGTTTTGGGTCCCCGGAGTGATTTCCACCATTGACGAACCCTAGGGTGCATTTACGTGCCGGTCATCAAGACTCGCAGTTTTGGCCGATTCTGGCCTGTTTCGTGGGCTATTAAACACCGTTTTGGGTCCCCGGAGTGATTTCCAAAATTGACGAACCCCAGGGTGCATTTACGTGCCGGTCATCAACACTCGCAGTTTTGGCCGATTCTGGCCTGTTTCATGGGCTATTAATCACAGTTTTGGGTCCCTGGAGTGATTTCCACAATTGACGAACCCAAGGGTGCATTTACGTGCCGGTCATCAACACTCGCAGTTTTGGCAGATTTTGGCCTGTTTCATGGGCTATTAATCACCGTTTTGGGTCCCTGGAGTGATTTCCACAATTGACGAACCCAAGGGTGCATTTACGTGTCGGTCATCAACACTCGCAGTTTTGGCCGATTCTGGCCTGTGTCATGGGCTATTAATCACCGTTTTGGGTCCCTGGAGTGATTTCCACAATTGACGAACCCAAGGGTGCATTTACGTGCCGGTCATCAACACTCGCAGTTTTGGCCGATTCCGGCCTGTATCATTGGGTATTAATCACCGTTTTAGGTTCCTGGAGTGATTTCCACAATTGACGAACCCAAGGGTGCATTTACGTGCCGGTCATCAACACTCGCAGTTTTTGCCGATTCTGGCCTGTTTCATGGGCTATTAATCACCGTTTTGGGTCCCCGGAGTGATTTCCACCATTGAGGAACCCAGGGTGCATTTACGTGCCGGTCATCAACACTCGCAGTTTTGGCAGATTTTGGCCTGTTTCATGGGCTATTAATCACCGTTTTGGGTCCCTGGAGTGATTTCCACAATTGACGAACCCAAGGGTGCATTTACGTGCCGGTCATCAACACTCGCAGTTTTGGCCGATTCTGGCCTGTTTCATGGGCTATTAATGACCGTTTTGGGTCCCCGGAGTGATTTCCACCATTGACGAACCCTAGGGTGCATTTACGTGCCGGTCATCAACACTCGCAGTTTTGGCCGATTCTGGCCTGTTTCGTGGGCTATTGATCACCGTTTTGGGTCCCCGGAGTGATTTCCAAAATTGACGAACCCAAGGGTGCATTTACGTGCCGGTCATCAACGCTCGCAGTTTTGGCCGATTCTGGCCTATTTCATGGGCTATTAATCACCGTTTTGGGTCCCCGGAGTGATTTCCACCATTGACGAACCCCAGGGTGCATTTACATGCCGGTCATCAACACTCGCAGTTTTGGTTGATTCTGGCCTGTTTCATGGGCTATTAATCACCGTTTTGCGTCCCCGGAGTGATTTCCACCATTGACGAACCCCAGGGTGCAATTACGTGTTGGTCATCAACACTCGCAGTTTTGGCCGATTCTAGCCTGTTTCATGGGCTATTAATCACCGTTTTGGATCCTCGGAGTGATTTCCACCATTGACGAACCCAAGGGTGCATTTACGTGCCTGTCATCAACACTCGCAGTTTTGGCCGATTCTGGCCTGTTTCATGGGCTATTAATCACCGTTTTGGGTCCCTGGAGTGATTTCCACAATTGACGAACCCAAGGGTGCATTTACGTGCCGGTCATCAACACTCGCAGTTTTGGCCGATTCCGGCCTGTATCATTGGCTATTAATCACCGTTTTGGGTCCCTGGAGTGATTTCCACAATTGACGAACCCAAGGGTGCATTTACGTGCCGGTCATCAACACTCGCAGTTTTGGCCGATTCTGGCCTGTTTCATGGGCTATTAATGACCGTTTTGGATCCCCGGAGTGATTTCCACCATTGACGAACCCTAGGGTGCATTTACGTGCCGGTCATCAACACTCGCAGTTTTGGCCGATTCTGGCCTGTTTCGTGGGCTATTAATCACCGTTTTGGGTCCCCGGAGTGATTTCCACCATTGAGGAACCCAGGGTGCATTTACGTGCCGGTCATCAACACTCGCAGTTTTGGAAGATTTTGGCCTGTTTCATGGGCTATTAATCACCGTTTTGGGTCCCTGGAGTGATTTCCACAATTGACGAACCCAAGGGTGCATTTACGTGCCGGTCATCAACACTCGCAGTTTTGGAAGATTTTGGACTGTTTCATGGGCTATTAATCACCGTTTTGGGTCCCTGGAGTGATTTCCACAATTGACGAACCCAAGGGTGCATTTACGTTCCGGTCATCCACACTCGCAGTTTTGGTCGATTCTGGCCTGTTTCATGGGCTATTAATCACCGTTTTGGGTCCCCGGAGTGATTTCCACCATTGAGGAACCCAGGGTGCATTTACGTGCCGGTCATCAACACTCGCAGTTTTGGAAGATTTTGGCCTGTTTCATGGGCTATTAATCACCGTTTTGGGTCCCTGGAGTGATTTCCACAATTGACGAACCCCAGGGTGCAATTACGTGTCGGTCATCAACACTCGCAGTTTTGGCCGATTCTAGCCTGTTTCATGGGCTATTAATCACCGTTTTGGATCCTCGGAGTGATTTCCACCATTGACGAACCCAAGGGTGCATTTACGTGCCTGTCATCAACACTCGCAGTTTTGGCCGATTCTGGCCTGTTTCATGGGCTATTAATCACCGTTTTGGGTCCCTGGAGTGATTTCCACCATTGACGAACCCAAGGGTGCATTTACGTGCCTGTCATCAACACTCGCAGTTTTGGCCGATTCTGGCCTGTTTCATGGGCTATTAATCACCGTTTTGGGTCCCTGGAGTGAATTCCACAATTGACGAACCCAAGGGTGCATTTACGTGCCGGTCATCAACACTCGCAGTTTTGGCCGATTCCGGCCTGTATCATTGGCTATTAATCACCGTTTTGGGTCCCTGGAGTGATTTCCACAATTGACGAACCCAAGGGTGCATTTACGTGCCGGTCATCAACACTCGCAGTTTTGGCCGATTCTGGCCTGTTTCATGGGCTATTAATCACCGTTTTGGGTCCCTGGAGTGAATTCCACAATTGACGAACCCAAGGGTGCATTTACGTGCCGGTCATCAACACTCGCAGTTTTGGCCGATTCTGGCCTGTTTCATGGGCTATTAATCACCGTTTTGGGTCCCCGGAGTGATTTCCACCATTGACGAACCCTAGGGTGCATTTACGTGCCGGTCATCAAGACTCGCAGTTTTGGCCGATTCTGGCCTGTTTCGTGGGCTATTAAACACCGTTTTGGGTCCCCGGAGTGATTTCCAAAATTGACGAACCCCAGGGTGCATTTACGTGCCGGTCATCAACACTCGCAGTTTTGGCCGATTCTGGCCTGTTTCATGGGCTATTAATCACAGTTTTGGGTCCCTGGAGTGATTTCCACAATTGACGAACCCAAGGGTGCATTTACGTGCCGGTCATCAACACTCGCAGTTTTGGCAGATTTTGGCCTGTTTCATGGGCTATTAATCACCGTTTTGGGTCCCTGGAGTGATTTCCACAATTGACGAACCCAAGGGTGCATTTACGTGTCGGTCATCAACACTCGCAGTTTTGGCCGATTCTGGCCTGTGTCATGGGCTATTAATCACCGTTTTGGGTCCCTGGAGTGATTTCCACAATTGACGAACCCAAGGGTGCATTTACGTGCCGGTCATCAACACTCGCAGTTTTGGCCGATTCCGGCCTGTATCATTGGGTATTAATCACCGTTTTAGGTTCCTGGAGTGATTTCCACAATTGACGAACCCAAGGGTGCATTTACGTGCCGGTCATCAACACTCGCAGTTTTTGCCGATTCTGGCCTGTTTCATGGGCTATTAATCACCGTTTTGGGTCCCCGGAGTGATTTCCACCATTGAGGAACCCAGGGTGCATTTACGTGCCGGTCATCAACACTCGCAGTTTTGGCAGATTTTGGCCTGTTTCATGGGCTATTAATCACCGTTTTGGGTCCCTGGAGTGATTTCCACAATTGACGAACCCAAGGGTGCATTTACGTGCCGGTCATCAACACTCGCAGTTTTGGCCGATTCTGGCCTGTTTCATGGGCTATTAATGACCGTTTTGGGTCCCCGGAGTGATTTCCACCATTGACGAACCCTAGGGTGCATTTACGTGCCGGTCATCAACACTCGCAGTTTTGGCCGATTCTGGCCTGTTTCGTGGGCTATTGATCACCGTTTTGGGTCCCCGGAGTGATTTCCAAAATTGACGAACCCAAGGGTGCATTTACGTGCCGGTCATCAACGCTCGCAGTTTTGGCCGATTCTGGCCTATTTCATGGGCTATTAATCACCGTTTTGGGTCCCCGGAGTGATTTCCACCATTGACGAACCCCAGGGTGCATTTACATGCCGGTCATCAACACTCGCAGTTTTGGTTGATTCTGGCCTGTTTCATGGGCTATTAATCACCGTTTTGCGTCCCCGGAGTGATTTCCACCATTGACGAACCCCAGGGTGCAATTACGTGTTGGTCATCAACACTCGCAGTTTTGGCCGATTCTAGCCTGTTTCATGGGCTATTAATCACCGTTTTGGATCCTCGGAGTGATTTCCACCATTGACGAACCCAAGGGTGCATTTACGTGCCTGTCATCAACACTCGCAGTTTTGGCCGATTCTGGCCTGTTTCATGGGCTATTAATCACCGTTTTGGGTCCCTGGAGTGATTTCCACAATTGACGAACCCAAGGGTGCATTTACGTGCCGGTCATCAACACTCGCAGTTTTGGCCGATTCCGGCCTGTATCATTGGCTATTAATCACCGTTTTGGGTCCCTGGAGTGATTTCCACAATTGACGAACCCAAGGGTGCATTTACGTGCCGGTCATCAACACTCGCAGTTTTGGCCGATTCTGGCCTGTTTCATGGGCTATTAATGACCGTTTTGGATCCCCGGAGTGATTTCCACCATTGACGAACCCTAGGGTGCATTTACGTGCCGGTCATCAACACTCGCAGTTTTGGCCGATTCTGGCCTGTTTCGTGGGCTATTAATCACCGTTTTGGGTCCCCGGAGTGATTTCCAAAATTGACGAACCCCAGGGTGCATTTACGTGCCGGTCATCAACACTCGCAGTTTTGGCCGATTCTGGCCTGTTTCATGGGCTATTAATCACAGTTTTGGGTCCCTGGAGTGATTTCCACAATTGACGAACCCAAGGGTGCATTTACGTGCCGGTCATCAACACTCGCAGTTTTGGCCGATTCTGGCCTGTTTCATGGGCTATTAATCACCGTTTTGGGTCCCCGGAGTGATTTCCACCATTGAGGAACCCAGGGTGCATTTACGTGCCGGTCATCAACACTCGCAGTTTTGGAAGATTTTGGCCTGTTTCATGGGCTATTAATCACCGTTTTGGGTCCCTGGAGTGATTTCCACAATTGACGAACCCAAGGGTGCATTTACGTGCCGGTCATCAACACTCGCAGTTTTGGAAGATTTTGGACTGTTTCATGGGCTATTAATCACCGTTTTGGGTCCCTGGAGTGATTTCCACAATTGACGAACCCAAGGGTGCATTTACGTTCCGGTCATCCACACTCGCAGTTTTGGTCGATTCTGGCCTGTTTCATGGGCTATTAATCACCGTTTTGGGTCCCCGGAGTGATTTCCACCATTGAGGAACCCAGGGTGCATTTACGTGCCGGTCATCAACACTCGCAGTTTTGGAAGATTTTGGCCTGTTTCATGGGCTATTAATCACCGTTTTGGGTCCCTGGAGTGATTTCCACAATTGACGAACCCCAGGGTGCAATTACGTGTCGGTCATCAACACTCGCAGTTTTGGCCGATTCTAGCCTGTTTCATGGGCTATTAATCACCGTTTTGGATCCTCGGAGTGATTTCCACCATTGACGAACCCAAGGGTGCATTTACGTGCCTGTCATCAACACTCGCAGTTTTGGCCGATTCTGGCCTGTTTCATGGGCTATTAATCACCGTTTTGGGTCCCTGGAGTGATTTCCACCATTGACGAACCCAAGGGTGCATTTACGTGCCTGTCATCAACACTCGCAGTTTTGGCCGATTCTGGCCTGTTTCATGGGCTATTAATCACCGTTTTGGGTCCCTGGAGTGAATTCCACAATTGACGAACCCAAGGGTGCATTTACGTGCCGGTCATCAACACTCGCAGTTTTGGCCGATTCCGGCCTGTATCATTGGCTATTAATCACCGTTTTGGGTCCCTGGAGTGATTTCCACAATTGACGAACCCAAGGGTGCATTTACGTGCCGGTCATCAACACTCGCAGTTTTGGCCGATTCTGGCCTGTTTCATGGGCTATTAATCACCGTTTTGGGTCCCTGGAGTGAATTCCACAATTGACGAACCCAAGGGTGCATTTACGTGCCGGTCATCAACACTCGCAGTTTTGGCCGATTCTGGCCTGTTTCATGGGCTATTAATCACCGTTTTGGGTCCCCGGAGTGATTTCCACCATTGACGAACCCTAGGGTGCATTTACGTGCCGGTCATCAAGACTCGCAGTTTTGGCCGATTCTGGCCTGTTTCGTGGGCTATTAATCACCGTTTTGGGTCCCCGGAGTGATTTCCAAAATTGACGAACCCCAGGGTGCATTTACGTGCCGGTCATCAACACTCGCAGTTTTGGCCGATTCTGGCCTGTTTCATGGGCTATTAATCACAGTTTTGGGTCCCTGGAGTGATTTCCACAATTGACGAACCCAAGGGTGCATTTACGTGCCGGTCATCAACACTCGCAGTTTTGGCAGATTTTGGCCTGTTTCATGGGCTATTAATCACCGTTTTGGGTCCCTGGAGTGATTTCCACAATTGACGAACCCAAGGGTGCATTTACGTGTCGGTCATCAACACTCGCAGTTTTGGCCGATTCTGGCCTGTGTCATGGGCTATTAATCACCGTTTTGGGTCCCTGGAGTGATTTCCACAATTGACGAACCCAAGGGTGCATTTACGTGCCGGTCATCAACACTCGCAGTTTTGGCCGATTCCGGCCTGTATCATTGGGTATTAATCACCGTTTTAGGTTCCTGGAGTGATTTCCACAATTGACGAACCCAAGGGTGCATTTACGTGCCGGTCATCAACACTCGCAGTTTTTGCCGATTCTGGCCTGTTTCATGGGCTATTAATCACCGTTTTGGGTCCCCGGAGTGATTTCCACCATTGAGGAACCCAGGGTGCATTTACGTGCCGGTCATCAACACTCGCAGTTTTGGCAGATTTTGGCCTGTTTCATGGGCTATTAATCACCGTTTTGGGTCCCTGGAGTGATTTCCACAATTGACGAACCCAAGGGTGCATTTACGTGCCGGTCATCAACACTCGCAGTTTTGGCCGATTCTGGCCTGTTTCATGGGCTATTAATGACCGTTTTGGGTCCCCGGAGTGATTTCCACCATTGACGAACCCTAGGGTGCATTTACGTGCCGGTCATCAACACTCGCAGTTTTGGCCGATTCTGGCCTGTTTCGTGGGCTATTGATCACCGTTTTGGGTCCCCGGAGTGATTTCCAAAATTGACGAACCCAAGGGTGCATTTACGTGCCGGTCATCAACGCTCGCAGTTTTGGCCGATTCTGGCCTATTTCATGGGCTATTAATCACCGTTTTGGGTCCCCGGAGTGATTTCCACCATTGACGAACCCCAGGGTGCATTTACATGCCGGTCATCAACACTCGCAGTTTTGGTTGATTCTGGCCTGTTTCATGGGCTATTAATCACCGTTTTGCGTCCCCGGAGTGATTTCCACCATTGACGAACCCCAGGGTGCAATTACGTGTCGGTCATCAACACTCGCAGTTTTGGCCGATTCTAGCCTGTTTCATGGGCTATTAATCACCGTTTTGGATCCTCGGAGTGATTTCCACCATTGACGAACCCAAGGGTGCATTTACGTGCCTGTCATCAACACTCGCAGTTTTGGCCGATTCTGGCCTGTTTCATGGGCTATTAATCACCGTTTTGGGTCCCTGGAGTGATTTCCACAATTGACGAACCCAAGGGTGCATTTACGTGCCGGTCATCAACACTCGCAGTTTTGGCCGATTCCGGCCTGTATCATTGGCTATTAATCACCGTTTTGGGTCCCTGGAGTGATTTCCACAATTGACGAACCCAAGGGTGCATTTACGTGCCGGTCATCAACACTCGCAGTTTTGGCCGATTCTGGCCTGTTTCATGGGCTATTAATGACCGTTTTGGATCCCCGGAGTGATTTCCACCATTGACGAACCCTAGGGTGCATTTACGTGCCGGTCATCAACACTCGCAGTTTTGGCCGATTCTGGCCTGTTTCGTGGGCTATTAATCACCGTTTTGGGTCCCCGGAGTGATTTCCAAAATTGACGAACCCCAGGGTGCATTTACGTGCCGGTCATCAACACTCGCAGTTTTGGCCGATTCTGGCCTGTTTCATGGGCTATTAATCACAGTTTTGGGTCCCTGGAGTGATTTCCACAATTGACGAACCCAAGGGTGCATTTACGTGCCGGTCATCAACACTCGCAGTTTTGGCCGATTCTGGCCTGTTTCATGGGCTATTAATCACCGTTTTGGGTCCCCGGAGTGATTTCCACCATTGAGGAACCCAGGGTGCATTTACGTGCCGGTCATCAACACTCGCAGTTTTGGAAGATTTTGGCCTGTTTCATGGGCTATTAATCACCGTTTTGGGTCCCTGGAGTGATTTCCACAATTGACGAACCCAAGGGTGCATTTACGTGCCGGTCATCAACACTCGCAGTTTTGGAAGATTTTGGACTGTTTCATGGGCTATTAATCACCGTTTTGGGTCCCTGGAGTGATTTCCACAATTGACGAACCCAAGGGTGCATTTACGTTCCGGTCATCCACACTCGCAGTTTTGGTCGATTCTGGCCTGTTTCATGGGCTATTAATCACCGTTTTGGGTCCCCGGAGTGATTTCCACCATTGAGGAACCCAGGGTGCATTTACGTGCCGGTCATCAACACTCGCAGTTTTGGAAGATTTTGGCCTGTTTCATGGGCTATTAATCACCGTTTTGGGTCCCTGGAGTGATTTCCACAATTGACGAACCCCAGGGTGCAATTACGTGTCGGTCATCAACACTCGCAGTTTTGGCCGATTCTAGCCTGTTTCATGGGCTATTAATCACCGTTTTGGATCCTCGGAGTGATTTCCACCATTGACGAACCCAAGGGTGCATTTACGTGCCTGTCATCAACACTCGCAGTTTTGGCCGATTCTGGCCTGTTTCATGGGCTATTAATCACCGTTTTGGGTCCCTGGAGTGATTTCCACCATTGACGAACCCAAGGGTGCATTTACGTGCCTGTCATCAACACTCGCAGTTTTGGCCGATTCTGGCCTGTTTCATGGGCTATTAATCACCGTTTTGGGTCCCTGGAGTGAATTCCACAATTGACGAACCCAAGGGTGCATTTACGTGCCGGTCATCAACACTCGCAGTTTTGGCCGATTCCGGCCTGTATCATTGGCTATTAATCACCGTTTTGGGTCCCTGGAGTGATTTCCACAATTGACGAACCCAAGGGTGCATTTACGTGCCGGTCATCAACACTCGCAGTTTTGGCCGATTCTGGCCTGTTTCATGGGCTATTAATCACCGTTTTGGGTCCCTGGAGTGAATTCCACAATTGACGAACCCAAGGGTGCATTTACGTGCCGGTCATCAACACTCGCAGTTTTGGCCGATTCTGGCCTGTTTCATGGGCTATTAATCACCGTTTTGGGTCCCCGGAGTGATTTCCACCATTGACGAACCCTAGGGTGCATTTACGTGCCGGTCATCAAGACTCGCAGTTTTGGCCGATTCTGGCCTGTTTCGTGGGCTATTAATCACCGTTTTGGGTCCCCGGAGTGATTTCCAAAATTGACGAACCCCAGGGTGCATTTACGTGCCGGTCATCAACACTCGCAGTTTTGGCCGATTCTGGCCTGTTTCATGGGCTATTAATCACAGTTTTGGGTCCCTGGAGTGATTTCCACAATTGACGAACCCAAGGGTGCATTTACGTGCCGGTCATCAACACTCGCAGTTTTGGCAGATTTTGGCCTGTTTCATGGGCTATTAATCACCGTTTTGGGTCCCTGGAGTGATTTCCACAATTGACGAACCCAAGGGTGCATTTACGTGTCGGTCATCAACACTCGCAGTTTTGGCCGATTCTGGCCTGTGTCATGGGCTATTAATCACCGTTTTGGGTCCCTGGAGTGATTTCCACAATTGACGAACCCAAGGGTGCATTTACGTGCCGGTCATCAACACTCGCAGTTTTGGCCGATTCCGGCCTGTATCATTGGGTATTAATCACCGTTTTAGGTTCCTGGAGTGATTTCCACAATTGACGAACCCAAGGGTGCATTTACGTGCCGGTCATCAACACTCGCAGTTTTTGCCGATTCTGGCCTGTTTCATGGGCTATTAATCACCGTTTTGGGTCCCCGGAGTGATTTCCACCATTGAGGAACCCAGGGTGCATTTACGTGCCGGTCATCAACACTCGCAGTTTTGGCAGATTTTGGCCTGTTTCATGGGCTATTAATCACCGTTTTGGGTCCCTGGAGTGATTTCCACAATTGACGAACCCAAGGGTGCATTTACGTGCCGGTCATCAACACTCGCAGTTTTGGCCGATTCTGGCCTGTTTCATGGGCTATTAATGACCGTTTTGGGTCCCCGGAGTGATTTCCACCATTGACGAACCCTAGGGTGCATTTACGTGCCGGTCATCAACACTCGCAGTTTTGGCCGATTCTGGCCTGTTTCGTGGGCTATTGATCACCGTTTTGGGTCCCCGGAGTGATTTCCAAAATTGACGAACCCAAGGGTGCATTTACGTGCCGGTCATCAACGCTCGCAGTTTTGGCCGATTCTGGCCTATTTCATGGGCTATTAATCACCGTTTTGGGTCCCCGGAGTGATTTCCACCATTGACGAACCCCAGGGTGCATTTACATGCCGGTCATCAACACTCGCAGTTTTGGTTGATTCTGGCCTGTTTCATGGGCTATTAATCACCGTTTTGCGTCCCCGGAGTGATTTCCACCATTGACGAACCCCAGGGTGCAATTACGTGTCGGTCATCAACACTCGCAGTTTTGGCCGATTCTAGCCTGTTTCATGGGCTATTAATCACCGTTTTGGATCCTCGGAGTGATTTCCACCATTGACGAACCCAAGGGTGCATTTACGTGCCTGTCATCAACACTCGCAGTTTTGGCCGATTCTGGCCTGTTTCATGGGCTATTAATCACCGTTTTGGGTCCCTGGAGTGATTTCCACAATTGACGAACCCAAGGGTGCATTTACGTGCCGGTCATCAACACTCGCAGTTTTGGCCGATTCCGGCCTGTATCATTGGCTATTAATCACCGTTTTGGGTCCCTGGAGTGATTTCCACAATTGACGAACCCAAGGGTGCATTTACGTGCCGGTCATCAACACTCGCAGTTTTGGCCGATTCTGGCCTGTTTCATGGGCTATTAATGACCGTTTTGGATCCCCGGAGTGATTTCCACCATTGACGAACCCTAGGGTGCATTTACGTGCCGGTCATCAACACTCGCAGTTTTGGCCGATTCTGGCCTGTTTCGTGGGCTATTAATCACCGTTTTGGGTCCCCGGAGTGATTTCCAAAATTGACGAACCCCAGGGTGCATTTACGTGCCGGTCATCAACACTCGCAGTTTTGGCCGATTCCGGCCTGTATCATTGGCTATTAATCACCGTTTTGGGTCCCTGGAGTGATTTCCACAATTGACGAACCCAAGGGTGCATTTACGTGCCGGTCATCAACACTCGCAGTTTTGGCCGATTCTGGCCTGTTTCATGGGCTATTAATCACCGTTTTGGGTCCCTGGAGTGAATTCCACAATTGACGAACCCAAGGGTGCATTTACGTGCCGGTCATCAACACTCGCAGTTTTGGCCGATTCTGGCCTGTTTCATGGGCTATTAATCACCGTTTTGGGTCCCCGGAGTGATTTCCACCATTGACGAACCCTAGGGTGCATTTACGTGCCGGTCATCAACACTCGCAGTTTTGGCCGATTCTGGCCTGTTTCGTGGGCTATTAATCACCGTTTTGGGTCCCCGGAGTGATTTCCAAAATTGACGAACCCCAGGGTGCATTTACGTGCCGGTCATCAACACTCGCAGTTTTGGCCGATTCTGGCCTGTTTCATGGGCTATTAATCACAGTTTTGGGTCCCTGGAGTGATTTCCACAATTGACGAACCCAAGGGTGCATTTACGTGCCGGTCATCAACACTCGCAGTTTTGGCCGATTCTGGCCTGTTTCATGGGCTATTAATCACCGTTTTGGGTCCCCGGAGTGATTTCCACCATTGAGGAACCCAGGGTGCATTTACGTGCCGGTCATCAACACTCGCAGTTTTGGAAGATTTTGGCCTGTTTCATGGGCTATTAATCACCGTTTTGGGTCCCTGGAGTGATTTCCACAATTGACGAACCCAAGGGTGCATTTACGTGCCGGTCATCAACACTCGCAGTTTTGGAAGATTTTGGCCTGTTTCATGGGCTATTAATCACCGTTTTGGGTCCCTGGAGTGATTTCCACAATTGACGAACCCAAGGGTGCATTTACGTGCCGGTCATCAACACTCGCAGTTTTGGCCGATTCTGGCCTGTTTCATGGGCTATTAATCACCGTTTTGGGTCCCTGGAGTGAATTCCACAATTGACGAACCCAAGGGTGCATTTACGTGCCGGTCATCAACACTCGCAGTTTTGGCCGATTCTGGCCTGTTTCATGGGCTATTAATCACCGTTTTGGGTCCCCGGAGTGATTTCCACCATTGACGAACCCTAGGGTGCATTTACGTGCCGGTCATCAAGACTCGCAGTTTTGGCCGATTCTGGCCTGTTTCGTGGGCTATTAATCGCCGTTTTGGGTCCCCGGAGTGATTTCCAAAATTGACGAACCCCAGGGTGCATTTACGTGCCGGTCATCAACACTCGCAGTTTTGGCCGATTCTGGCCTGTTTCATGGGCTATTAATCACAGTTTTGGGTCCCTGGAGTGATTTCCACAATTGACGAACCCAAGGGTGCATTTACGTGCCGGTCATCAACACTCGCAGTTTTGGCAGATTTTGGCCTGTTTCATGGGCTATTAATCACCGTTTTGGGTCCCTGGAGTGATTTCCACAATTGACGAACCCAAGGGTGCATTTACGTGTCGGTCATCAACACTCGCAGTTTTGGCCGATTCTGGCCTGTGTCATGGGCTATTAATCACCGTTTTGGGTCCCTGGAGTGATTTCCACAATTGACGAACCCAAGGGTGCATTTACGTGCCGGTCATCAACACTCGCAGTTTTGGCCGATTCCGGCCTGTATCATTGGGTATTAATCACCGTTTTAGGTTCCTGGAGTGATTTCCACAATTGACGAACCCAAGGGTGCATTTACGTGCCGGTCATCAACACTCGCAGTTTTTGCCGATTCTGGCCTGTTTCATGGGCTATTAATCACCGTTTTGGGTCCCCGGAGTGATTTCCACCATTGAGGAACCCAGGGTGCATTTACGTGCCGGTCATCAACACTCGCAGTTTTGGCCGATTCTGGCCTGTTTCGTGGGCTATTGATCACCGTTTTGGGTCCCCGGAGTGATTTCCAAAATTGACGAACCCAAGGGTGCATTTACGTGCCGGTCATCAACGCTCGCAGTTTTGGCCGATTCTGGCCTATTTCATGGGCTATTAATCACCGTTTTGGGTCCCCGTAGTGATTTCCACCATTGACGAACCCCAGGGTGCATTTACATGCCGGTCATCAACACTCGCAGTTTTGGTTGATTCTGGCCTGTTTCATGGGCTATTAATCACCGTTTTGCGTCCCCGGAGTGATTTCCACCATTGACGAACCCCAGGGTGCAATTACGTGTCGGTCATCAACACTCGCAGTTTTGGCCGATTCTAGCCTGTTTCATGGGCTATTAATCACCGTTTTGGATCCTCGGAGTGATTTCCACCATTGACGAACCCAAGGGTGCATTTACGTGCCTGTCATCAACACTCGCAGTTTTGGCCGATTCTGGCCTGTTTCATGGGCTATTAATCACCGTTTTGGGTCCCTGGAGTGATTTCCACAATTGACGAACCCAAGGGTGCATTTACGTGCCGGTCATCAACACTCGCAGTTTTGGCCGATTCCGGCCTGTATCATTGGCTATTAATCACCGTTTTGGGTCCCTGGAGTGATTTCCACAATTGACGAACCCAAGGGTGCATTTACGTGCCGGTCATCAACACTCGCAGTTTTGGCCGATTCTGGCCTGTTTCATGGGCTATTAATGACCGTTTTGGATCCCCGGAGTGATTTCCACCATTGACGAACCCTAGGGTGCATTTACGTGCCGGTCATCAACACTCGCAGTTTTGGCCGATTCTGGCCTGTTTCGTGGGCTATTAATCACCGTTTTGGGTCCCCGGAGTGATTTCCAAAATTGACGAACCCCAGGGTGCATTTACGTGCCGGTCATCAACACTCGCAGTTTTGGCCGATTCCGGCCTGTATCATTGGCTATTAATCACCGTTTTGGGTCCCTGGAGTGATTTCCACAATTGACGAACCCAAGGGTGCATTTACGTGCCGGTCATCAACACTCGCAGTTTTGGCCGATTCTGGCCTGTTTCATGGGCTATTAATCACCGTTTTGGGTCCCTGGAGTGAATTCCACAATTGACGAACCCAAGGGTGCATTTACGTGCCGGTCATCAACACTCGCAGTTTTGGCCGATTCTGGCCTGTTTCATGGGCTATTAATCACCGTTTTGGGTCCCCGGAGTGATTTCCACCATTGACGAACCCTAGGGTGCATTTACGTGCCGGTCATCAACACTCGCAGTTTTGGCCGATTCTGGCCTGTTTCGTGGGCTATTAATCACCGTTTAGGGTCCCCGGAGTGATTTCCAAAATTGACGAACCCCAGGGTGCATTTACGTGCCGGTCATCAACACTCGCAGTTTTGGCCGATTCTGGCCTGTTTCATGGGCTATTAATCACAGTTTTGGGTCCCTGGAGTGATTTCCACAATTGACGAACCCAAGGGTGCATTTACGTGCCGGTCATCAACACTCGCAGTTTTGGCCGATTCTGGCCTGTTTCATGGGCTATTAATCACCGTTTTGGGTCCCCGGAGTGATTTCCACCATTGAGGAACCCAGGGTGCATTTACGTGCCGGTCATCAACACTCGCAGTTTTGGAAGATTTTGGCCTGTTTCATGGGCTATTAATCACCGTTTTGGGTCCCTGGAGTGATTTCCACAATTGACGAACCCAAGGGTGCATTTACGTGCCGGTCATCAACACTCGCAGTTTTGGAAGATTTTGGCCTGTTTCATGGGCTATTAATCACCGTTTTGGGTCCCTGGAGTGATTTCCACAATTGACGAACCCAAGGGTGCATTTACGTGCCGGTCATCAACACTCGCAGTTTTGGCCGATTCTGGCCTGTTTCATGGGCTATTAATCACCGTTTTGGGTCCCTGGAGTGAATTCCACAATTGACGAACCCAAGGGTGCATTTACGTGCCGGTCATCAACACTCGCAGTTTTGGCCGATTCTGGCCTGTTTCATGGGCTATTAATCACCGTTTTGGGTCCCCGGAGTGATTTCCACCATTGACGAACCCTAGGGTGCATTTACGTGCCGGTCATCAAGACTCGCAGTTTTGGCCGATTCTGGCCTGTTTCGTGGGCTATTAATCACCGTTTTGGGTCCCCGGAGTGATTTCCAAAATTGACGAACCCCAGGGTGCATTTACGTGCCGGTCATCAACACTCGCAGTTTTGGCCGATTCTGGCCTGTTTCATGGGCTATTAATCACAGTTTTGGGTCCCTGGAGTGATTTCCACAATTGACGAACCCAAGGGTGCATTTACGTGCCGGTCATCAACACTCGCAGTTTTGGCAGATTTTGGCCTGTTTCATGGGCTATTAATCATCGTTTTGGGTCCCTGGAGTGATTTCCACAATTGACGAACCCAAGGGTGCATTTACGTGTCGGTCATCAACACTCGCAGTTTTGGCCGATTCTGGCCTGTGTCATGGGCTATTAATCACCGTTTTGGGTCCCTGGAGTGATTTCCACAATTGACGAACCCAAGGGTGCATTTACGTGCCGGTCATCAACACTCGCAGTTTTGGCCGATTCCGGCCTGTATCATTGGGTATTAATCACCGTTTTAGGTTCCTGGAGTGATTTCCACAATTGACGAACCCAAGGGTGCATTTACGTGCGGGTCATCAACACTCGCAGTTTTTGCCGATTCTGGCCTGTTTCATGGGCTATTAATCACCGTTTTGGGTCCCCGGAGTGATTTCCACCATTGAGGAACCCAGGGTGCATTTACGTGCCGGTCATCAACACTCGCAGTTTTGGCAGATTTTGGCCTGTTTCATGGGCTATTAATCACCGTTTTGGGTCCCTGGAGTGATTTCCACAATTGACGAACCCAAGGGTGCATTTACGTGCCGGTCATCAACACTCGCAGTTTTGGCCGATTCTGGCCTGTTTCATGGGCTATTAATGACCGTTTTGGGTCCCCGGAGTGATTTCCACCATTGACGAACCCTAGGGTGCATTTACGTGCCGGTCATCAACACTCGCAGTTTTGGCCGATTCTGGCCTGTTTCGTGGGCTATTGATCACCGTTTTGGGTCCCCGGAGTGATTTCCAAAATTGACGAACCCAAGGGTGCATTTACGTGCCGGTCATCAACGCTCGCAGTTTTGGCCGATTCTGGCCTATTTCATGGGCTATTAATCACCGTTTTGGGTCCCCGGAGTGATTTCCACCATTGACGAACCCCAGGGTGCATTTACATGCCGGTCATCAACACTCGCAGTTTTGGTTGATTCTGGCCTGTTTCATGGGCTATTAATCACCGTTTTGCGTCCCCGGAGTGATTTCCACCATTGACGAACCCCAGGGTGCAATTACGTGTCGGTCATCAACACTCGCAGTTTTGGCCGATTCTAGCCTGTTTCATGGGCTATTAATCACCGTTTTGGATCCTCGGAGTGATTTCCACCATTGACGAACCCAAGGGTGCATTTACGTGCCTGTCATCAACACTCGCAGTTTTGGCCGATTCTGGCCTGTTTCATGGGCTATTAATCACCGTTTTGGGTCCCTGGAGTGATTTCCACAATTGACGAACCCAAGGGTGCATTTACGTGCCGGTCATCAACACTCGCAGTTTTGGCCGATTCCGGCCTGTATCATAGGCTATTAATCACCGTTTTGGGTCCCTGGAGTGATTTCCACAATTGACGAACCCAAGGGTGCATTTACGTGCCGGTCATCAACACTCGCAGTTTTGGCCGATTCCGGCCTGTATCATTGGCTATTAATCACCGTTTTGGGTCCCTGGAGTGATTTCCACAATTGACGAACCCAAGGGTGCATTTACGTGCCGGTCATCAACACTCGCAGTTTTGGCCGATTCTGGCCATTTTCATGGGCTATTAATCACCGTTTTGGGTCCCTGGAGTGAATTCCACAATTGACGAACCCAAGGGTGCATTTACGTGCCGGTCATCAACACTCGCAGTTTTGGCCGATTCTGGCCTGTTTCATGGGCTATTAATCACCGTTTTGGGTCCCCGGAGTGATTTCCACCATTGACGAACCCTAGGGTGCATTTACGTGCCGGTCATCAACACTCGCAGTTTTGGCCGATTCTGGCCTGTTTCGTGGGCTATTAATCACCGTTTTGGGTCCCCGGAGTGATTTCCAAAATTGACGAACCCCAGGGTGCATTTACGTGCCGGTCATCAACACTCGCAGTTTTGGCCGATTCTGGCCTGTTTCATGGGCTATTAATCACAGTTTTGGGTCCCTGGAGTGATTTCCACAATTGACGAACCCAAGGGTGCATTTACGTGCCGGTCATCAACACTCGCAGTTTTGGCCGATTCTGGCCTGTTTCATGGGCTATTAATCACCGTTTTGGGTCCCCGGAGTGATTTCCACCATTGAGGAACCCAGGGTGCATTTACGTGCCGGTCATCAACACTCGCAGTTTTGGAAGATTTTGGCCTGTTTCATGGGCTATTAATCACCGTTTTGGGTCCCTGGAGTGATTTCCACAATTGACGAACCCAAGGGTGCATTTACGTGCCGGTCATCAACACTCGCAGTTTTGGAAGATTTTGGCCTGTTTCATGGGCTATTAATCACCGTTTTGGGTCCCTGGAGTGATTTCCACAATTGACGAACCCAAGGGTGCATTTACGTTCCGGTCATCCACACTCGCAGTTTTGGTCGATTCTGGCCTGTTTCATGGGCTATTAATCACCGTTTTGGGTCCCCGGAGTGATTTCCACCATTGAGGAACCCAGGGTGCATTTACGTGCCGGTCATCAACACTCGCAGTTTTGGAAGATTTTGGCCTGTTTCATGGGCTATTAATCACCGTTTTGGGTCCCTGGAGTGATTTCCACAATTGACGAACCCCAGGGTGCAATTACGTGTCGGTCATCAACACTCGCAGTTTTGGCCGATTCTAGCCTGTTTCATGGGCTATTAATCACCGTTTTGGATCCTCGGAGTGATTTCCACCATTGACGAACCCAAGGGTGCATTTACGTGCCTGTCATCAACACTCGCAGTTTTGGCCGATTCTGGCCTGTTTCATGGGCTATTAATCACCGTTTTGGGTCCCTGGAGTGATTTCCACCATTGACGAACCCAAGGGTGCATTTACGTGCCTGTCATCAACACTCGCAGTTTTGGCCGATTCTGGCCTGTTTCATGGGCTATTAATCACCGTTTTGGGTCCCCGGAGTGATTTCCACCATTGAGGAACCCAGGGTGCATTTACGTGCCGGTCATCAACACTCGCAGTTTTGGCCGATTCTGGCCTGTTTCATGGGCTATTAATGACCGTTTTGGGTCCCCGGAGTGATTTCCACCATTGACGAACCCTAGGGTGCATTTACGTGCCGGTCATCAACACTCGCAGTTTTGGCCGATTCTGGCCTGTTTCGTGGGCTATTGATCACCGTTTTGGGTCCCCGGAGTGATTTCCAAAATTGACGAACCCAAGGGTGCATTTACGTGCCGGTCATCAACGCTCGCAGTTTTGGCCGATTCTGGCCTATTTCATGGGCTATTAATCACCGTTTTGGGTCCCCGGAGTGATTTCCACCATTGACGAACCCCAGGGTGCATTTACATGCCGGTCATCAACACTCGCAGTTTTGGTTGATTCTGGCCTGTTTCATGGGCTATTAATCACCGTTTTGCGTCCCCGGAGTGATTTCCACCATTGACGAACCCCAGGGTGCAATTACGTGTCGGTCATCAACACTCGCAGTTTTGGCCGATTCTAGCCTGTTTCATGGGCTATTAATCACCGTTTTGGATCCTCGGAGTGATTTCCACCATTGACGAACCCAAGGGTGCATTTACGTGCCTGTCATCAACACTCGCAGTTTTGGCCGATTCTGGCCTGTTTCATGGGCTATTAATCACCGTTTTGGGTCCCTGGAGTGATTTCCACAATTGACGAACCCAAGGGTGCATTTACGTGCCGGTCATCAACACTCGCAGTTTTTGCCGATTCTGGCCTGTTTCATGGGCTATTAATCACCGTTTTGGGTCCCCGGAGTGATTTCCACCATTGAGGAACCCAGGGTGCATTTACGTGCCGGTCATCAACACTCGCAGTTTTGGCAGATTTTGGCCTGTTTCATGGGCTATTAATCACCGTTTTGGGTCCCTGGAGTGATTTCCACAATTGACGAACCCAAGGGTGCATTTACGTGCCGGTCATCAACACTCGCAGTTTTGGCCGATTCTGGCCTGTTTCATGGGCTATTAATGACCGTTTTGGGTCCCCGGAGTGATTTCCACCATTGACGAACCCTAGGGTGCATTTACGTGCCGGTCATCAACACTCGCAGTTTTGGCCGATTCTGGCCTGTTTCGTGGGCTATTGATCACCGTTTTGGGTCCCCGGAGTGATTTCCAAAATTGACGAACCCAAGGGTGCATTTACGTGCCGGTCATCAACGCTCGCAGTTTTGGCCGATTCTGGCCTATTTCATGGGCTATTAATCACCGTTTTGGGTCCCCGGAGTGATTTCCACCATTGACGAACCCCAGGGTGCATTTACATGCCGGTCATCAACACTCGCAGTTTTGGTTGATTCTGGCCTGTTTCATGGGCTATTAATCACCGTTTTGCGTCCCCGGAGTGATTTCCACCATTGACGAACCCCAGGGTGCAATTACGTGTCGGTCATCAACACTCGCAGTTTTGGCCGATTCTAGCCTGTTTCATGGGCTATTAATCACCGTTTTGGATCCTCGGAGTGATTTCCACCATTGACGAACCCAAGGGTGCATTTACGTGCCTGTCATCAACACTCGCAGTTTTGGCCGATTCTGGCCTGTTTCATGGGCTATTAATCACCGTTTTGGGTCCCTGGAGTGATTTCCACAATTGACGAACCCAAGGGTGCATTTACGTGCCGGTCATCAACACTCGCAGTTTTGGCCGATTCCGGCCTGTATCATTGGCTATTAATCACCGTTTTGGGTCCCTGGAGTGATTTCCACAATTGACGAACCCAAGGGTGCATTTACGTGCCGGTCATCAACACTCGCAGTTTTGGCCGATTCTGGCCTGTTTCATGGGCTATTAATGACCGTTTTGGATCCCCGGAGTGATTTCCACCATTGACGAACCCTAGGGTGCATTTACGTGCCGGTCATCAACACTCGCAGTTTTGGCCGATTCTGGCCTGTTTCGTGGGCTATTAATCACCGTTTTGGGTCCCCGGAGTGATTTCCAAAATTGACGAACCCCAGGGTGCATTTACGTGCCGGTCATCAACACTCGCAGTTTTGGCCGATTCCGGCCTGTATCATTGGCTATTAATCACCGTTTTGGGTCCCTGGAGTGATTTCCACAATTGACGAACCCAAGGGTGCATTTACGTGCCGGTCATCAACACTCGCAGTTTTGGCCGATTCTGGCCTGTTTCATGGGCTATTAATCACCGTTTTGGGTCCCTGGAGTGAATTCCACAATTGACGAACCCAAGGGTGCATTTACGTGCCGGTCATCAACACTCGCAGTTTTGGCCGATTCTGGCCTGTTTCATGGGCTATTAATCACCGTTTTGGGTCCCCGGAGTGATTTCCACCATTGACGAACCCTAGGGTGCATTTACGTGCCGGTCATCAACACTCGCAGTTTTGGCCGATTCTGGCCTGTTTCGTGGGCTATTAATCACCGTTTTGGGTCCCCGGAGTGATTTCCAAAATTGACGAACCCCAGGGTGCATTTACGTGCCGGTCATCAACACTCGCAGTTTTGGCCGATTCTGGCCTGTTTCATGGGCTATTAATCACAGTTTTGGGTCCCTGGAGTGATTTCCACAATTGACGAACCCAAGGGTGCATTTACGTGCCGGTCATCAACACTCGCAGTTTTGGCCGATTCTGGCCTGTTTCATGGGCTATTAATCACCGTTTTGGGTCCCCGGAGTGATTTCCACCATTGAGGAACCCAGGGTGCATTTACGTGCCGGTCATCAACACTCGCAGTTTTGGAAGATTTTGGCCTGTTTCATGGGCTATTAATCACCGTTTTGGGTCCCTGGAGTGATTTCCACAATTGACGAACCCAAGGGTGCATTTACGTGCCGGTCATCAACACTCGCAGTTTTGGAAGATTTTGGCCTGTTTCATGGGCTATTAATCACCGTTTTGGGTCCCTGGAGTGATTTCCACAATTGACGAACCCAAGGGTGCATTTACGTGCCGGTCATCAACACTCGCAGTTTTGGCCGATTCTGGCCTGTTTCATGGGCTATTAATCACCGTTTTGGGTCCCTGGAGTGAATTCCACAATTGACGAACCCAAGGGTGCATTTACGTGCCGGTCATCAACACTCGCAGTTTTGGCCGATTCTGGCCTGTTTCATGGGCTATTAATCACCGTTTTGGGTCCCCGGAGTGATTTCCACCATTGACGAACCCTAGGGTGCATTTACGTGCCGGTCATCAAGACTCGCAGTTTTGGCCGATTCTGGCCTGTTTCGTGGGCTATTAATCACCGTTTTGGGTCCCCGGAGTGATTTCCAAAATTGACGAACCCCAGGGTGCAATTACGTGTCGGTCATCAACACTCGCAGTTTTGGCCGATTCTAGCCTGTTTCATGGGCTATTAATCACCGTTTTGGATCCTCGGAGTGATTTCCACCATTGACGAACCCAAGGGTGCATTTACGTGCCTGTCATCAACACTCGCAGTTTTGGCCGATTCTGGCCTGTTTCATGGGCTATTAATCACAGTTTTGGGTCCCTGGAGTGATTTCCACAATTGACGAACCCAAGGGTGCATTTACGTGCCGGTCATCAACACTCGCAGTTTTGGCAGATTTTGGCCTGTTTCATGGGCTATTAATCACCGTTTTGGGTCCCTGGAGTGATTTCCACAATTGACGAACCCAAGGGTGCATTTACGTGTCGGTCATCAACACTCGCAGTTTTGGCCGATTCTGGCCTGTGTCATGGGCTATTAATCACCGTTTTGGGTCCCTGGAGTGATTTCCACAATTGACGAACCCAAGGGTGCATTTACGTGCCGGTCATCAACACTCGCAGTTTTGGCCGATTCCGGCCTGTATCATTGGGTATTAATCACCGTTTTAGGTTCCTGGAGTGATTTCCACAATTGACGAACCCAAGGGTGCATTTACGTGCCGGTCATCAACACTCGCAGTTTTTGCCGATTCTGGCCTGTTTCATGGGCTATTAATCACCGTTTTGGGTCCCCGGAGTGATTTCCACCATTGAGGAACCCAGGGTGCATTTACGTGCCGGTCATCAACACTCGCAGTTTTGGCAGATTTTGGCCTGTTTCATGGGCTATTAATCACCGTTTTGGGTCCCTGGAGTGATTTCCACAATTGACGAACCCAAGGGTGCATTTACGTGCCGGTCATCAACACTCGCAGTTTTGGCCGATTCTGGCCTGTTTCATGGGCTATTAATGACCGTTTTGGGTCCCCGGAGTGATTTCCACCATTGACGAACCCTAGGGTGCATTTACGTGCCGGTCATCAACACTCGCAGTTTTGGCCGATTCTGGCCTGTTTCGTGGGCTATTGATCACCGTTTTGGGTCCCCGGAGTGATTTCCAAAATTGACGAACCCAAGGGTGCATTTACGTGCCGGTCATCAACGCTCGCAGTTTTGGCCGATTCTGGCCTATTTCATGGGCTATTAATCACCGTTTTGGGTCCCCGGAGTGATTTCCACCATTGACGAACCCCAGGGTGCATTTACATGCCGGTCATCAACACTCGCAGTTTTGGTTGATTCTGGCCTGTTTCATGGGCTATTAATCACCGTTTTGCGTCCCCGGAGTGATTTCCACCATTGACGAACCCCAGGGTGCAATTACGTGTCGGTCATCAACACTCGCAGTTTTGGCCGATTCTAGCCTGTTTCATGGGCTATTAATCACCGTTTTGGATCCTCGGAGTGATTTCCACCATTGACGAACCCAAGGGTGCATTTACGTGCCTGTCATCAACACTCGCAGTTTTGGCCGATTCTGGCCTGTTTCATGGGCTATTAATCACCGTTTTGGGTCCCTGGAGTGATTTCCACAATTGACGAACCCAAGGGTGCATTTACGTGCCGGTCATCAACACTCGCAGTTTTGGTCGATTCTAGCCTGTTTCATGGGCTATTAATCACCGTTTTGGATCCTCGGAGTGATTTCCACCATTGACGAACCCAAGGGTGCATTTACGTGCCTGTCATCAACACTCGCAGTTTTGGCCGATTCTGGCCTGTTTCATGGGCTATTAATCACCGTTTTGGGTCCCTGGAGTGATTTCCACAATTGACGAACCCAAGGGTGCATTTACGTGCCGGTCATCAACACTCGCAGTTTTGGCCGATTCCGGCCTGTATCATTGGCTATTAATCACCGTTTTGGGTCCCTGGAGTGATTTCCACAATTGACGAACCCAAGGGTGCATTTACGTGCCGGTCATCAACACTCGCAGTTTTGGCCGATTCTGGCCTGTTTCATGGGCTATTAATGACCGTTTTGGATCCCCGGAGTGATTTCCACCATTGACGAACCCTAGGGTGCATTTACGTGCCGGTCATCAACACTCGCAGTTTTGGCCGATTCTGGCCTGTTTCGTGGGCTATTAATCACCGTTTTGGGTCCCCGGAGTGATTTCCAAAATTGACGAACCCCAGGGTGCATTTACGTGCCGGTCATCAACACTCGCAGTTTTGGCCGATTCCGGCCTGTATCATTGGCTATTAATCACCGTTTTGGGTCCCTGGAGTGATTTCCACAATTGACGAACCCAAGGGTGCATTTACGTGCCGGTCATCAACACTCGCAGTTTTGGCCGATTCTGGCCTGTTTCATGGGCTATTAATCACCGTTTTGGGTCCCTGGAGTGAATTCCACAATTGACGAACCCAAGGGTGCATTTACGTGCCGGTCATCAACACTCGCAGTTTTGGCCGATTCTGGCCTGTTTCATGGGCTATTAATCACCGTTTTGGGTCCCCGGAGTGATTTCCACCATTGACGAACCCTAGGGTGCATTTACGTGCCGGTCATCAACACTCGCAGTTTTGGCCGATTCTGGCCTGTTTCGTGGGCTATTAATCACCGTTTTGGGTCCCCGGAGTGATTTCCAAAATTGACGAACCCCAGGGTGCATTTACGTGCCGGTCATCAACACTCGCAGTTTTGGCCGATTCTGGCCTGTTTCATGGGCTATTAATCACAGTTTTGGGTCCCTGGAGTGATTTCCACAATTGACGAACCCAAGGGTGCATTTACGTGCCGGTCATCAACACTCGCAGTTTTGGCCGATTCTGGCCTGTTTCATGGGCTATTAATCACCGTTTTGGGTCCCCGGAGTGATTTCCACCATTGAGGAACCCAGGGTGCATTTACGTGCCGGTCATCAACACTCGCAGTTTTGGAAGATTTTGGCCTGTTTCATGGGCTATTAATCACCGTTTTGGGTCCCTGGAGTGATTTCCACAATTGACGAACCCAAGGGTGCATTTACGTGCCGGTCATCAACACTCGCAGTTTTGGAAGATTTTGGCCTGTTTCATGGGCTATTAATCACCGTTTTGGGTCCCTGGAGTGATTTCCACAATTGACGAACCCAAGGGTGCATTTACGTTCCGGTCATCCACACTCGCAGTTTTGGTCGATTCTGGCCTGTTTCATGGGCTATTAATCACCGTTTTGGGTCCCCGGAGTGATTTCCACCATTGAGGAACCCAGGGTGCATTTACGTGCCGGTCATCAACACTCGCAGTTTTGGAAGATTTTGGCCTGTTTCATGGGCTATTAATCACCGTTTTGGGTCCCTGGAGTGATTTCCACAATTGACGAACCCCAGGGTGCAATTACGTGTCGGTCATCAACACTCGCAGTTTTGGCCGATTCTAGCCTGTTTCATGGGCTATTAATCACCGTTTTGGATCCTCGGAGTGATTTCCACCATTGACGAACCCAAGGGTGCATTTACGTGCCTGTCATCAACACTCGCAGTTTTGGCCGATTCTGGCCTGTTTCATGGGCTATTAATCACCGTTTTGGGTCCCTGGAGTGATTTCCACCATTGACGAACCCAAGGGTGCATTTACGTGCCTGTCATCAACACTCGCAGTTTTGGCCGATTCTGGCCTGTTTCATGGGCTATTAATCACCGTTTTGGGTCCCCGGAGTGATTTCCACCATTGAGGAACCCAGGGTGCATTTACGTGCCGGTCATCAACACTCGCAGTTTTGGCCGATTCTGGCCTGTTTCATGGGCTATTAATCACCGTTTTGGGTCCCCGGAGTGATTTCCACCATTGAGGAACCCAGGGTGCATTTACGTGCCGGTCATCAACACTCGCAGTTTTGGCAGATTTTGGCCTGTTTCATGGGCTATTAATCACCGTTTTGGGTCCCTGGAGTGATTTCCACAATTGACGAACCCAAGGGTGCATTTACGTGCCGGTCATCAACACTCGCAGTTTTGGCCGATTCCGGCCTGTATCATTGGCTATTAATCACCGTTTTGGGTCCCTGGAGTGATTTCCACAATTGACGAACCCAAGGGTGCATTTACGTGCCGGTCATCAACACTCGCAGTTTTGGGCGATTCTGGCCTGTTTCATGGGCTATTAATCACCGTTTTGGGTCCCCGGAGTGATTTCCACCATTGAGGAACCCAGGGTGCATTTACGTGCCGGTCATCAACACTCGCAGTTTTGGCAGATTTTGGCCTGTTTCATGGGCTATTAATCACCGTTTTGGGTCCCTGGAGTGATTTCCACAATTGACGAACCCAAGGGTGCATTTACGTGCCGGTCATCAACACTCGCAGTTTTGGCCGATTCCGGCCTGTATCATTGGCTATTAATCACCGTTTTGGGTCCCTGGAGTGATTTCCACAATTGACGAACCCAAGGGTGCATTTACGTGCCGGTCATCAACACTCGCAGTTTTGGCCGATTCTGGCCTGTTTCATGGGCTATTAATCACCGTTTTGGGTCCCCGGAGTGATTTCCACCATTGAGGAACCCAGGGTGCATTTACGTGCCGGTCATCAACACTCGCAGTTTTGGAAGATTTTGGCCTGTTTCATGGGCTATTAATCACCGTTTTGGGTCCCTGGAGTGATTTCCACAATTGACGAACCCCAGGGTGCAATTACGTGTCGGTCATCAACACTCGCAGTTTTGGCCGATTCTAGCCTGTTTCATGGGCTATTAATCACCGTTTTGGATCCTCGGAGTGATTTCCACCATTGACGAACCCAAGGGTGCATTTACGTGCCTGTCATCAACACTCGCAGTTTTGGCCGATTCTGGCCTGTTTCATGGGCTATTAATCACCGTTTTGGGTCCCTGGAGTGATTTCCACCATTGACGAACCCAAGGGTGCATTTACGTGCCTGTCATCAACACTCGCAGTTTTGGCCGATTCTGGCCTGTTTCATGGGCTATTAATCACCGTTTTGGGTCCCCGGAGTGATTTCCACCATTGAGGAACCCAGGGTGCATTTACGTGCCAGTCATCAACACTCGCAGTTTTGGCCGATTCTGGCCTGTTTCATGGGCTATTAATCACCGTTTTGGGTCCCCGGAGTGATTTCCACCATTGAGGAACCCAGGGTGCATTTACGTGCCGGTCATCAACACTCGCAGTTTTGGCAGATTTTGGCCTGTTTCATGGGCTATTAATCACCGTTTTGGGTCCCTGGAGTGATTTCCACAATTGACGAACCCAAGGGTGCATTTACGTGCCGGTCATCAACACTCGCAGTTTTGGCCGATTCCGGCCTGTATCATTGGCTATTAATCACCGTTTTGGGTCCCTGGAGTGATTTCCACAATTGACGAACCCAAGGGTGCATTTACGTGCCGGTCATCAACACTCGCAGTTTTGGCCGATTCTGGCCTGTTTCATGGGCTATTAATCACCGTTTTGGGTCCCCGGAGTGATTTCCACCATTGAGGAACCCAGGGTGCATTTACGTGCCGGTCATCAACACTCGCAGTTTTGGCAGATTTTGGCCTGTTTCATGGGCTATTAATCACCGTTTTGGGTCCCTGGAGTGATTTCCACAATTGACGAACCCAAGGGTGCATTTACGTGCCGGTCATCAACACTCGCAGTTTTGGCCGATTCCGGCCTGTATCATTGGCTATTAATCACCGTTTTGGGTCCCTGGAGTGATTTCCACAATTGACGAACCCAAGGGTGCATTTACGTGCCGGTCATCAACACTCGCAGTTTTGGCCGATTCTGGCCTGTTTCATGGGCTATTAATCACCGTTTTGGGTCCCCGGAGTGATTTCCACCATTGAGGAACCCAGGGTGCATTTACGTGCCGGTCATCAACACTCGCAGTTTTGGCAGATTTTGGCCTGTTTCATGGGCTATTAATCACCGTTTTGGGTCCCTGGAGTGATTTCCACAATTGACGAACCCAAGGGTGCATTTACGTGCCGGTCATCAACACTCGCAGTTTTGGCCGATTCCGGCCTGTATCATTGGCTATTAATCACCGTTTTGGGTCCCTGGAGTGATTTCCACAATTGACGAACCCAAGGGTGCATTTACGTGCCGGTCATCAACACTCGCAGTTTTGGCCGATTCCGGCCTGTATCATTGGCTATTAATCACCGTTTTGGGTCCCTGGAGTGATTTCCACAATTGACGAACCCAAGGGTGCATTTACGTGCCGGTCATCAACACTCGCAGTTTTGGCCGATTCTGGCCTGTTTCATGGGCTATTAATCACCGTTTTGGGTCCCCGGAGTGATTTCCACCATTGAGGAACCCAGGGTGCATTTACGTGCCGGTCATCAACACTCGCAGTTTTGGAAGATTTTGGCCTGTTTCATGGGCTATTAATCACCGTTTTGGGTCCCTGGAGTGATTTCCACAATTGACGAACCCAAGGGTGCATTTACGTGCCGGTCATCAACACTCGCAGTTTTGGCCGATTCCGGCCTGTATCATAGGCTATTAATCACCGTTTTGGGTCCCTGGAGTGATTTCCACAATTGACGAACCCAAGGGTGCATTTACGTGCCGGTCATCAACACTCGCAGTTTTGGCCGATTCCGGCCTGTATCATAGGCTATTAATCACCGTTTTGGGTCCCTGGAGTGATTTCCACAATTGACGAACCCAAGGGTGCATTTACGTGCCGGTCATCAACACTCGCAGTTTTGGCCGATTCCGGCCTGTATCATTGGCTATTAATCACCGTTTTGGGTCCCTGGAGTGATTTCCACAATTGACGAACCCAAGGGTGCATTTACGTGCCGGTCATCAACACTCGCAGTTTTGGCCGATTCTGGCCATTTTCATGGGCTATTAATCACCGTTTTGGGTCCCTGGAGTGAATTCCACAATTGACGAACCCAAGGGTGCATTTACGTGCCGGTCATCAACACTCGCAGTTTTGGCCGATTCTGGCCTGTTTCATGGGCTATTAATCACCGTTTTGGGTCCCCGGAGTGATTTCCACCATTGACGAACCCTAGGGTGCATTTACGTGCCGGTCATCAACACTCGCAGTTTTGGCCGATTCTGGCCTGTTTCGTGGGCTATTAATCACCGTTTTGGGTCCCCGGAGTGATTTCCAAAATTGACGAACCCCAGGGTGCATTTACGTGCCGGTCATCAACACTCGCAGTTTTGGCCGATTCTGGCCTGTTTCATGGGCTATTAATCACAGTTTTGGGTCCCTGGAGTGATTTCCACAATTGACGAACCCAAGGGTGCATTTACGTGCCGGTCATCAACACTCGCAGTTTTGGCCGATTCTGGCCTGTTTCATGGGCTATTAATCACCGTTTTGGGTCCCCGGAGTGATTTCCACCATTGAGGAACCCAGGGTGCATTTACGTGCCGGTCATCAACACTCGCAGTTTTGGAAGATTTTGGCCTGTTTCATGGGCTATTAATCACCGTTTTGGGTCCCTGGAGTGATTTCCACAATTGACGAACCCAAGGGTGCATTTACGTGCCGGTCATCAACACTCGCAGTTTTGGAAGATTTTGGCCTGTTTCATGGGCTATTAATCACCGTTTTGGGTCCCTGGAGTGATTTCCACAATTGACGAACCCAAGGGTGCATTTACGTTCCGGTCATCCACACTCGCAGTTTTGGTCGATTCTGGCCTGTTTCATGGGCTATTAATCACCGTTTTGGGTCCCCGGAGTGATTTCCACCATTGAGGAACCCAGGGTGCATTTACGTGCCGGTCATCAACACTCGCAGTTTTGGAAGATTTTGGCCTGTTTCATGGGCTATTAATCACCGTTTTGGGTCCCTGGAGTGATTTCCACAATTGACGAACCCCAGGGTGCAATTACGTGTCGGTCATCAACACTCGCAGTTTTGGCCGATTCTAGCCTGTTTCATGGGCTATTAATCACCGTTTTGGATCCTCGGAGTGATTTCCACCATTGACGAACCCAAGGGTGCATTTACGTGCCTGTCATCAACACTCGCAGTTTTGGCCGATTCTGGCCTGTTTCATGGGCTATTAATCACCGTTTTGGGTCCCTGGAGTGATTTCCACCATTGACGAACCCAAGGGTGCATTTACGTGCCTGTCATCAACACTCGCAGTTTTGGCCGATTCTGGCCTGTTTCATGGGCTATTAATCACCGTTTTGGGTCCCCGGAGTGATTTCCACCATTGAGGAACCCAGGGTGCATTTACGTGCCGGTCATCAACACTCGCAGTTTTGGCCGATTCTGGCCTGTTTCATGGGCTATTAATGACCGTTTTGGGTCCCCGGAGTGATTTCCACCATTGACGAACCCTAGGGTGCATTTACGTGCCGGTCATCAACACTCGCAGTTTTGGCCGATTCTGGCCTGTTTCGTGGGCTATTGATCACCGTTTTGGGTCCCCGGAGTGATTTCCAAAATTGACGAACCCAAGGGTGCATTTACGTGCCGGTCATCAACGCTCGCAGTTTTGGCCGATTCTGGCCTATTTCATGGGCTATTAATCACCGTTTTGGGTCCCCGGAGTGATTTCCACCATTGACGAACCCCAGGGTGCATTTACATGCCGGTCATCAACACTCGCAGTTTTGGTTGATTCTGGCCTGTTTCATGGGCTATTAATCACCGTTTTGCGTCCCCGGAGTGATTTCCACCATTGACGAACCCCAGGGTGCAATTACGTGTCGGTCATCAACACTCGCAGTTTTGGCCGATTCTAGCCTGTTTCATGGGCTATTAATCACCGTTTTGGATCCTCGGAGTGATTTCCACCATTGACGAACCCAAGGGTGCATTTACGTGCCTGTCATCAACACTCGCAGTTTTGGCCGATTCTGGCCTGTTTCATGGGCTATTAATCACCGTTTTGGGTCCCTGGAGTGATTTCCACAATTGACGAACCCAAGGGTGCATTTACGTGCCGGTCATCAACACTCGCAGTTTTTGCCGATTCTGGCCTGTTTCATGGGCTATTAATCACCGTTTTGGGTCCCCGGAGTGATTTCCACCATTGAGGAACCCAGGGTGCATTTACGTGCCGGTCATCAACACTCGCAGTTTTGGCAGATTTTGGCCTGTTTCATGGGCTATTAATCACCGTTTTGGGTCCCTGGAGTGATTTCCACAATTGACGAACCCAAGGGTGCATTTACGTGCCGGTCATCAACACTCGCAGTTTTGGCCGATTCTGGCCTGTTTCATGGGCTATTAATGACCGTTTTGGGTCCCCGGAGTGATTTCCACCATTGACGAACCCTAGGGTGCATTTACGTGCCGGTCATCAACACTCGCAGTTTTGGCCGATTCTGGCCTGTTTCGTGGGCTATTGATCACCGTTTTGGGTCCCCGGAGTGATTTCCAAAATTGACGAACCCAAGGGTGCATTTACGTGCCGGTCATCAACGCTCGCAGTTTTGGCCGATTCTGGCCTATTTCATGGGCTATTAATCACCGTTTTGGGTCCCCGGAGTGATTTCCACCATTGACGAACCCCAGGGTGCATTTACATGCCGGTCATCAACACTCGCAGTTTTGGTTGATTCTGGCCTGTTTCATGGGCTATTAATCACCGTTTTGCGTCCCCGGAGTGATTTCCACCATTGACGAACCCCAGGGTGCAATTACGTGTCGGTCATCAACACTCGCAGTTTTGGCCGATTCTAGCCTGTTTCATGGGCTATTAATCACCGTTTTGGATCCTCGGAGTGATTTCCACCATTGACGAACCCAAGGGTGCATTTACGTGCCTGTCATCAACACTCGCAGTTTTGGCCGATTCTGGCCTGTTTCATGGGCTATTAATCACCGTTTTGGGTCCCTGGAGTGATTTCCACAATTGACGAACCCAAGGGTGCATTTACGTGCCGGTCATCAACACTCGCAGTTTTGGCCGATTCCGGCCTGTATCATTGGCTATTAATCACCGTTTTGGGTCCCTGGAGTGATTTCCACAATTGACGAACCCAAGGGTGCATTTACGTGCCGGTCATCAACACTCGCAGTTTTGGCCGATTCTGGCCTGTTTCATGGGCTATTAATGACCGTTTTGGATCCCCGGAGTGATTTCCACCATTGACGAACCCTAGGGTGCATTTACGTGCCGGTCATCAACACTCGCAGTTTTGGCCGATTCTGGCCTGTTTCGTGGGCTATTAATCACCGTTTTGGGTCCCCGGAGTGATTTCCAAAATTGACGAACCCCAGGGTGCATTTACGTGCCGGTCATCAACACTCGCAGTTTTGGCCGATTCCGGCCTGTATCATTGGCTATTAATCACCGTTTTGGGTCCCTGGAGTGATTTCCACAATTGACGAACCCAAGGGTGCATTTACGTGCCGGTCATCAACACTCGCAGTTTTGGCCGATTCTGGCCTGTTTCATGGGCTATTAATCACCGTTTTGGGTCCCTGGAGTGAATTCCACAATTGACGAACCCAAGGGTGCATTTACGTGCCGGTCATCAACACTCGCAGTTTTGGCCGATTCTGGCCTGTTTCATGGGCTATTAATCACCGTTTTGGGTCCCCGGAGTGATTTCCACCATTGACGAACCCTAGGGTGCATTTACGTGCCGGTCATCAACACTCGCAGTTTTGGCCGATTCTGGCCTGTTTCGTGGGCTATTAATCACCGTTTTGGGTCCCCGGAGTGATTTCCAAAATTGACGAACCCCAGGGTGCATTTACGTGCCGGTCATCAACACTCGCAGTTTTGGCCGATTCTGGCCTGTTTCATGGGCTATTAATCACAGTTTTGGGTCCCTGGAGTGATTTCCACAATTGACGAACCCAAGGGTGCATTTACGTGCCGGTCATCAACACTCGCAGTTTTGGCCGATTCTGGCCTGTTTCATGGGCTATTAATCACCGTTTTGGGTCCCCGGAGTGATTTCCACCATTGAGGAACCCAGGGTGCATTTACGTGCCGGTCATCAACACTCGCAGTTTTGGAAGATTTTGGCCTGTTTCATGGGCTATTAATCACCGTTTTGGGTCCCTGGAGTGATTTCCACAATTGACGAACCCAAGGGTGCATTTACGTGCCGGTCATCAACACTCGCAGTTTTGGAAGATTTTGGCCTGTTTCATGGGCTATTAATCACCGTTTTGGGTCCCTGGAGTGATTTCCACAATTGACGAACCCAAGGGTGCATTTACGTGCCGGTCATCAACACTCGCAGTTTTGGCCGATTCTGGCCTGTTTCATGGGCTATTAATCACCGTTTTGGGTCCCTGGAGTGAATTCCACAATTGACGAACCCAAGGGTGCATTTACGTGCCGGTCATCAACACTCGCAGTTTTGGCCGATTCTGGCCTGTTTCATGGGCTATTAATCACCGTTTTGGGTCCCCGGAGTGATTTCCACCATTGACGAACCCTAGGGTGCATTTACGTGCCGGTCATCAAGACTCGCAGTTTTGGCCGATTCTGGCCTGTTTCGTGGGCTATTAATCACCGTTTTGGGTCCCCGGAGTGATTTCCAAAATTGACGAACCCCAGGGTGCAATTACGTGTCGGTCATCAACACTCGCAGTTTTGGCCGATTCTAGCCTGTTTCATGGGCTATTAATCACCGTTTTGGATCCTCGGAGTGATTTCCACCATTGACGAACCCAAGGGTGCATTTACGTGCCTGTCATCAACACTCGCAGTTTTGGCCGATTCTGGCCTGTTTCATGGGCTATTAATCACAGTTTTGGGTCCCTGGAGTGATTTCCACAATTGACGAACCCAAGGGTGCATTTACGTGCCGGTCATCAACACTCGCAGTTTTGGCAGATTTTGGCCTGTTTCATGGGCTATTAATCACCGTTTTGGGTCCCTGGAGTGATTTCCACAATTGACGAACCCAAGGGTGCATTTACGTGTCGGTCATCAACACTCGCAGTTTTGGCCGATTCTGGCCTGTGTCATGGGCTATTAATCACCGTTTTGGGTCCCTGGAGTGATTTCCACAATTGACGAACCCAAGGGTGCATTTACGTGCCGGTCATCAACACTCGCAGTTTTGGCCGATTCCGGCCTGTATCATTGGGTATTAATCACCGTTTTAGGTTCCTGGAGTGATTTCCACAATTGACGAACCCAAGGGTGCATTTACGTGCCGGTCATCAACACTCGCAGTTTTTGCCGATTCTGGCCTGTTTCATGGGCTATTAATCACCGTTTTGGGTCCCCGGAGTGATTTCCACCATTGAGGAACCCAGGGTGCATTTACGTGCCGGTCATCAACACTCGCAGTTTTGGCAGATTTTGGCCTGTTTCATGGGCTATTAATCACCGTTTTGGGTCCCTGGAGTGATTTCCACAATTGACGAACCCAAGGGTGCATTTACGTGCCGGTCATCAACACTCGCAGTTTTGGCCGATTCTGGCCTGTTTCATGGGCTATTAATGACCGTTTTGGGTCCCCGGAGTGATTTCCACCATTGACGAACCCTAGGGTGCATTTACGTGCCGGTCATCAACACTCGCAGTTTTGGCCGATTCTGGCCTGTTTCGTGGGCTATTGATCACCGTTTTGGGTCCCCGGAGTGATTTCCAAAATTGACGAACCCAAGGGTGCATTTACGTGCCGGTCATCAACGCTCGCAGTTTTGGCCGATTCTGGCCTATTTCATGGGCTATTAATCACCGTTTTGGGTCCCCGGAGTGATTTCCACCATTGACGAACCCCAGGGTGCATTTACATGCCGGTCATCAACACTCGCAGTTTTGGTTGATTCTGGCCTGTTTCATGGGCTATTAATCACCGTTTTGCGTCCCCGGAGTGATTTCCACCATTGACGAACCCCAGGGTGCAATTACGTGTCGGTCATCAACACTCGCAGTTTTGGCCGATTCTAGCCTGTTTCATGGGCTATTAATCACCGTTTTGGATCCTCGGAGTGATTTCCACCATTGACGAACCCAAGGGTGCATTTACGTGCCTGTCATCAACACTCGCAGTTTTGGCCGATTCTGGCCTGTTTCATGGGCTATTAATCACCGTTTTGGGTCCCTGGAGTGATTTCCACAATTGACGAACCCAAGGGTGCATTTACGTGCCGGTCATCAACACTCGCAGTTTTGGTCGATTCTAGCCTGTTTCATGGGCTATTAATCACCGTTTTGGATCCTCGGAGTGATTTCCACCATTGACGAACCCAAGGGTGCATTTACGTGCCTGTCATCAACACTCGCAGTTTTGGCCGATTCTGGCCTGTTTCATGGGCTATTAATCACCGTTTTGGGTCCCTGGAGTGATTTCCACAATTGACGAACCCAAGGGTGCATTTACGTGCCGGTCATCAACACTCGCAGTTTTGGCCGATTCCGGCCTGTATCATTGGCTATTAATCACCGTTTTGGGTCCCTGGAGTGATTTCCACAATTGACGAACCCAAGGGTGCATTTACGTGCCGGTCATCAACACTCGCAGTTTTGGCCGATTCTGGCCTGTTTCATGGGCTATTAATGACCGTTTTGGATCCCCGGAGTGATTTCCACCATTGACGAACCCTAGGGTGCATTTACGTGCCGGTCATCAACACTCGCAGTTTTGGCCGATTCTGGCCTGTTTCGTGGGCTATTAATCACCGTTTTGGGTCCCCGGAGTGATTTCCAAAATTGACGAACCCCAGGGTGCATTTACGTGCCGGTCATCAACACTCGCAGTTTTGGCCGATTCCGGCCTGTATCATTGGCTATTAATCACCGTTTTGGGTCCCTGGAGTGATTTCCACAATTGACGAACCCAAGGGTGCATTTACGTGCCGGTCATCAACACTCGCAGTTTTGGCCGATTCTGGCCTGTTTCATGGGCTATTAATCACCGTTTTGGGTCCCTGGAGTGAATTCCACAATTGACGAACCCAAGGGTGCATTTACGTGCCGGTCATCAACACTCGCAGTTTTGGCCGATTCTGGCCTGTTTCATGGGCTATTAATCACCGTTTTGGGTCCCCGGAGTGATTTCCACCATTGACGAACCCTAGGGTGCATTTACGTGCCGGTCATCAACACTCGCAGTTTTGGCCGATTCTGGCCTGTTTCGTGGGCTATTAATCACCGTTTTGGGTCCCCGGAGTGATTTCCAAAATTGACGAACCCCAGGGTGCATTTACGTGCCGGTCATCAACACTCGCAGTTTTGGCCGATTCTGGCCTGTTTCATGGGCTATTAATCACAGTTTTGGGTCCCTGGAGTGATTTCCACAATTGACGAACCCAAGGGTGCATTTACGTGCCGGTCATCAACACTCGCAGTTTTGGCCGATTCTGGCCTGTTTCATGGGCTATTAATCACCGTTTTGGGTCCCCGGAGTGATTTCCACCATTGAGGAACCCAGGGTGCATTTACGTGCCGGTCATCAACACTCGCAGTTTTGGAAGATTTTGGCCTGTTTCATGGGCTATTAATCACCGTTTTGGGTCCCTGGAGTGATTTCCACAATTGACGAACCCAAGGGTGCATTTACGTGCCGGTCATCAACACTCGCAGTTTTGGAAGATTTTGGCCTGTTTCATGGGCTATTAATCACCGTTTTGGGTCCCTGGAGTGATTTCCACAATTGACGAACCCAAGGGTGCATTTACGTTCCGGTCATCCACACTCGCAGTTTTGGTCGATTCTGGCCTGTTTCATGGGCTATTAATCACCGTTTTGGGTCCCCGGAGTGATTTCCACCATTGAGGAACCCAGGGTGCATTTACGTGCCGGTCATCAACACTCGCAGTTTTGGAAGATTTTGGCCTGTTTCATGGGCTATTAATCACCGTTTTGGGTCCCTGGAGTGATTTCCACAATTGACGAACCCCAGGGTGCAATTACGTGTCGGTCATCAACACTCGCAGTTTTGGCCGATTCTAGCCTGTTTCATGGGCTATTAATCACCGTTTTGGATCCTCGGAGTGATTTCCACCATTGACGAACCCAAGGGTGCATTTACGTGCCTGTCATCAACACTCGCAGTTTTGGCCGATTCTGGCCTGTTTCATGGGCTATTAATCACCGTTTTGGGTCCCTGGAGTGATTTCCACCATTGACGAACCCAAGGGTGCATTTACGTGCCTGTCATCAACACTCGCAGTTTTGGCCGATTCTGGCCTGTTTCATGGGCTATTAATCACCGTTTTGGGTCCCCGGAGTGATTTCCACCATTGAGGAACCCAGGGTGCATTTACGTGCCGGTCATCAACACTCGCAGTTTTGGCCGATTCTGGCCTGTTTCATGGGCTATTAATCACCGTTTTGGGTCCCCGGAGTGATTTCCACCATTGAGGAACCCAGGGTGCATTTACGTGCCGGTCATCAACACTCGCAGTTTTGGCAGATTTTGGCCTGTTTCATGGGCTATTAATCACCGTTTTGGGTCCCTGGAGTGATTTCCACAATTGACGAACCCAAGGGTGCATTTACGTGCCGGTCATCAACACTCGCAGTTTTGGCCGATTCCGGCCTGTATCATTGGCTATTAATCACCGTTTTGGGTCCCTGGAGTGATTTCCACAATTGACGAACCCAAGGGTGCATTTACGTGCCGGTCATCAACACTCGCAGTTTTGGGCGATTCTGGCCTGTTTCATGGGCTATTAATCACCGTTTTGGGTCCCCGGAGTGATTTCCACCATTGAGGAACCCAGGGTGCATTTACGTGCCGGTCATCAACACTCGCAGTTTTGGCAGATTTTGGCCTGTTTCATGGGCTATTAATCACCGTTTTGGGTCCCTGGAGTGATTTCCACAATTGACGAACCCAAGGGTGCATTTACGTGCCGGTCATCAACACTCGCAGTTTTGGCCGATTCCGGCCTGTATCATTGGCTATTAATCACCGTTTTGGGTCCCTGGAGTGATTTCCACAATTGACGAACCCAAGGGTGCATTTACGTGCCGGTCATCAACACTCGCAGTTTTGGCCGATTCTGGCCTGTTTCATGGGCTATTAATCACCGTTTTGGGTCCCCGGAGTGATTTCCACCATTGAGGAACCCAGGGTGCATTTACGTGCCGGTCATCAACACTCGCAGTTTTGGAAGATTTTGGCCTGTTTCATGGGCTATTAATCACCGTTTTGGGTCCCTGGAGTGATTTCCACAATTGACGAACCCCAGGGTGCAATTACGTGTCGGTCATCAACACTCGCAGTTTTGGCCGATTCTAGCCTGTTTCATGGGCTATTAATCACCGTTTTGGATCCTCGGAGTGATTTCCACCATTGACAAACCCAAGGGTGCATTTACGTGCCTGTCATCAACACTCGCAGTTTTGGCCGATTCTGGCCTGTTTCATGGGCTATTAATCACCGTTTTGGGTCCCTGGAGTGATTTCCACCATTGACGAACCCAAGGGTGCATTTACGTGCCTGTCATCAACACTCGCAGTTTTGGCCGATTCTGGCCTGTTTCATGGGCTATTAATCACCGTTTTGGGTCCCCGGAGTGATTTCCACCATTGAGGAACCCAGGGTGCATTTACGTGCCGGTCATCAACACTCGCAGTTTTGGCCGATTCTGGCCTGTTTCATGGGCTATTAATCACCGTTTTGGGTCCCCGGAGTGATTTCCACCATTGAGGAACCCAGGGTGCATTTACGTGCCGGTCATCAACACTCGCAGTTTTGGCAGATTTTGGCCTGTTTCATGGGCTATTAATCACCGTTTTGGGTCCCTGGAGTGATTTCCACAATTGACGAACCCAAGGGTGCATTTACGTGCCGGTCATCAACACTCGCAGTTTTGGCCGATTCCGGCCTGTATCATTGGCTATTAATCACCGTTTTGGGTCCCTGGAGTGATTTCCACAATTGACGAACCCAAGGGTGCATTTACGTGCCGGTCATCAACACTCGCAGTTTTGGCCGATTCTGGCCTGTTTCATGGGCTATTAATCACCGTTTTGGGTCCCCGGAGTGATTTCCACCATTGAGGAACCCAGGGTGCATTTACGTGCCGGTCATCAACACTCGCAGTTTTGGCAGATTTTGGCCTGTTTCATGGGCTATTAATCACCGTTTTGGGTCCCTGGAGTGATTTCCACAATTGACGAACCCAAGGGTGCATTTACGTGCCGGTCATCAACACTCGCAGTTTTGGCCGATTCCGGCCTGTATCATTGGCTATTAATCACCGTTTTGGGTCCCTGGAGTGATTTCCACAATTGACGAACCCAAGGGTGCATTTACGTGCCGGTCATCAACACTCGCAGTTTTGGCCGATTCTGGCCTGTTTCATGGGCTATTAATCACCGTTTTGGGTCCCCGGAGTGATTTCCACCATTGAGGAACCCAGGGTGCATTTACGTGCCGGTCATCAACACTCGCAGTTTTGGCAGATTTTGGCCTGTTTCATGGGCTATTAATCACCGTTTTGGGTCCCTGGAGTGATTTCCACAATTGACGAACCCAAGGGTGCATTTACGTGCCGGTCATCAACACTCGCAGTTTTGGCCGATTCCGGCCTGTATCATTGGCTATTAATCACCGTTTTGGGTCCCTGGAGTGATTTCCACAATTGACGAACCCAAGGGTGCATTTACGTGCCGGTCATCAACACTCGCAGTTTTGGCCGATTCCGGCCTGTATCATTGGCTATTAATCACCGTTTTGGGTCCCTGGAGTGATTTCCACAATTGACGAACCCAAGGGTGCATTTACGTGCCGGTCATCAACACTCGCAGTTTTGGCCGATTCTGGCCTGTTTCATGGGCTATTAATCACCGTTTTGGGTCCCCGGAGTGATTTCCACCATTGAGGAACCCAGGGTGCATTTACGTGCCGGTCATCAACACTCGCAGTTTTGGAAGATTTTGGCCTGTTTCATGGGCTATTAATCACCGTTTTGGGTCCCTGGAGTGATTTCCACAATTGACGAACCCAAGGGTGCATTTACGTGCCGGTCATCAACACTCGCAGTTTTGGAAGATTTTGGCCTGTTTCATGGGCTATTAATCACCGTTTTGGGTCCCTGGAGTGATTTCCACAATTGACGAACCCAAGGGTGCATTTACGTTCCGGTCATCCACACTCGCAGTTTTGGCCGATTCTGGCCTGTTTCATGGGCTATTAATCACCGTTTTGGGTCCCTGGAGTGATTTCCACAATTGACGAACCCAAGGGTGCATTTACGTGCCGGTCATCAACACTCGCAGTTTTGGAAGATTTTGGCCTGTTTCATGGGCTATTAATCACCGTTTTGGGTCCCTGGAGTGATTTCCACAATTGACGAACCCAAAGGTGCATTTACGTTCCGGTCATCCACACTCGCAGTTTTGGTCGATTCTGGCCTGTTTCATGGGCTATTAATCACCGTTTTGGGTCCCCGGAGTGATTTCCACCATTGAGGAACCCAGGGTGCATTTACGTGCCGGTCATCAACACTCGCAGTTTTGGAAGATTTTGGCCTGTTTCATGGGCTATTAATCACCGTTTTGGGTCCCTGGAGTGATTTCCACAATTGACGAACCCCAGGGTGCAATTACGTGTCGGTCATCAACACTCGCAGTTTTGGCCTGTTTCATGGGCTATTAATCACCGTTTTAGATCCTCCGAGTGATTTCCACCATTGACGAACCCAAGGGTGCATTTACGTGCCTGTCATCAACACTCGCAGTTTTGGCCGATTCTGGCCTGTTTCATGGGCTATTAATCACCGTTTTGGGTCCCTGGAGTGATTTCCACAATTGACGAACCCAAGGGTGCATTTACGTGCCGGTCATCAACACTCGCAGTTTTGGCCGATTCTGGCCTGTTTCATGGGCTATTAATCACCGTTTTGGGTCCCCGGAGTGATTTCCACCATTGAGGAACCCAGGGTGCATTTACGTGCCGGTCATCAACACTCGCAGTTTTGGCAGATTTTGGCCTGTTTCATGGGCTATTAATCACCGTTTTGGGTCCCTGGAGTGATTTCCACAATTGATGAACCCAAGGGTGCATTTACGTGCCGGTCATCAACACTCGCAGTTTTGGCCGATTCTGGCCTGTTTCATGGGCTATTAATCACCGTTTTGGGTCCCCGAAGTGAATTCCACCATTGAGGAACCCAGGGTGCATTTACGTGCCGGTCATCAACACTCGCAGTTTTGGCCAATTCCGGCCTGTATCATTGGCTATTAATCACCGTTTTGGGTCCCTGGAGTGATTTCCACAATTGACGAACCCAAGGGTGCATTTACGTGCCGGTCATCAACACTCGCAGTTTTGGCCGATTCTGGCCTGTTTCATGGGCTATTAATCACCGTTTTGGGTCCCCGGAGTGATTTCCACAATTGACGAACCCAAGGGTGCATTTACGTGCCGGTCATCAACACTCGCAGTTTTGGTCGATTCTGGCCTGTTTCATGGGCTATTAATCACCGTTTTGGGTCCCCGGAGTGATTTCCACCATTGAGGAACCCAGGGTGCATTTACGTGCCGGTCATCAACACTCGCAGTTTTGGAAGATTTTGGCCTGTTTCATGGGCTATTAATCACCGTTTTGGGTCCCTGGAGTGATTTCCACAATTGACGAACCCAAAGGTGCATTTACGTTCCGGTCATCCACACTCGCAGTTTTGGTCGATTCTGGCCTGTTTCATGGGCTATTAATCACCGTTTTGGGTCCCCGGAGTGATTTCCACCATTGAGGAACCCAGGGTGCATTTACGTGCCGGTCATCAACACTCGCAGTTTTGGAAGATTTTGGCCTGTTTCATGGGCTATTAATCACCGTTTTGGGTCCCTGGAGTGATTTCCACAATTGACGAACCCCAGGGTGCAATTACGTGTCGGTCATCAACACTCGCAGTTTTGGCCTGTTTCATGGGCTATTAATCACCGTTTTAGATCCTCCGAGTGATTTCCACCATTGACGAACCCAAGGGTGCATTTACGTGCCTGTCATCAACACTCGCAGTTTTGGCCGATTCTGGCCTGTTTCATGGGCTATTAATCACCGTTTTGGGTCCCTGGAGTGATTTCCACAATTGACGAACCCTAGGGTGCAATTACGTGTCGGTCATCAACACTCGCAGTTTTGGCCGATTCTGGCCTGTTTCATGGGCTATTAATCACCGTTTTGGGTCCCCGGAGTGATTTCCACCATTGAGGAACCCAGGGTGCATTTACGTGCCGGTCATCAACACTCGCAGTTTTGGCAGATTTTGGCCTGTTTCATGGGCTATTAATCACCGTTTTGGGTCCCTGGAGTGATTTCCACAATTGATGAACCCAAGGGTGCATTTACGTGCCGGTCATCAACACTCGCAGTTTTGGCCGATTCTGGCCTGTTTCATGGGCTATTAATCACCGTTTTGGGTCCCCGAAGTGAATTCCACCATTGAGGAACCCAGGGTGCATTTACGTGCCGGTCATCAACACTCGCAGTTTTGGCCAATTCCGGCCTGTATCATTGGCTATTAATCACCGTTTTGGGTCCCTGGAGTGATTTCCACAATTGACGAACCCAAGGGTGCATTTACGTGCCGGTCATCAACACTCGCAGTTTTGGCCGATTCTGGCCTGTTTCATGGGCTATTAATCACCGTTTTGGGTCCCCGGAGTGATTTCCACAATTGACGAACCCAAGGGTGCATTTACGTGCCGGTCATCAACACTCGCAGTTTTGGTCGATTCTGGCCTGTTTCATGGGCTATTAATCACCGTTTTGGGTCCCCGGAGTGATTTCCACCATTGAGGAACCCAGGGTGCATTTACGTGCCGGTCATCAACACTCGCAGTTTTGGAAGATTTTGGCCTGTTTCATGGGCTATTAATCACCGTTTTGGGTCCCTGGAGTGATTTCCACAATTGACGAACCCAAGGGTGCATTTATGTGCCGGTCATCAACACTCGCAGTTTTGGAAGATTTTGGCCTGTTTCATGGGCTATTAATCACCGTTTTGGGTCCCTGGAGTGATTTCCACAATTGACGAACCCAAGGGTGCATTTACGTTCCGGTCATCCACACTCGCAGTTTTGGTCGATTCTGGCCTGTTTCATGGGCTATTAATCACCGTTTTGGGTCCCCGGAGTGATTTCCACCATTGAGGAACCCAGGGTGCATTTACGTGCCGGTCATCAACACTCGCAGTTTTGGCCGATTTTGGCCTGTTTCATGGGCTATTAATCACCGTTTTGGGTCCCTGGAGTGATTTCCACAATTGACGAACCCAAGGGTGCATTTACGTTCCGGTCATCCACACTCGCAGTTTTGGTCGATTCTGGCCTGTTTCATGGGCTATTAATCACCGTTTTGGGTCCCCGGAGTGATTTCCACCATTGAGGAACCCAGGGTGCATTTACGTGCCGGTCATCAACACTCGCAGTTTTGGAAGATTTTGGCCTGTTTCATGGGCTATTAATCACCGTTTTGGGTCCCTGGAGTGATTTCCACAATTGACGAACCCCAGGGTGCAATTACGTGTCGGTCATCAACACTCGCAGTTTTGGCCGATTCTAGCCTGTTTCATGGGCTATTAATCACCGTTTTAGATCCTCCGAGTGATTTCCACCATTGACGAACCCAAGGGTGCATTTACGTGCCTGTCATCAACACTCGCAGTTTTGGCCGATTCTGGCCTGTTTCATGGGCTATTAATCACCGTTTTGGGTCCCTGGAGTGATTTCCACAATTGACGAACCCAAGGGTGCATTTACGTGCCGGTCATCAACACTCGCAGTTTTGGCCGATTCTGGCCTGTTTCATGGGCTATTAATCACCGTTTTGGGTCCCCGGAGTGATTTCCACCATTGAGGAACCCAGGGTGCATTTACGTGCCGGTCATCAACACTCGCAGTTTTGGCAGATTTTGGCCTGTTTCATGGGCTATTAATCACCGTTTTGGGTCCCTGGAGTGATTTCCACAATTGATGAACCCAAGGGTGCATTTACGTGCCGGTCATCAACACTCGCAGTTTTGGCCGATTCTGGCCTGTTTCATGGGCTATTAATCACCGTTTTGGGTCCCCGAAGTGAATTCCACCATTGAGGAACCCAGGGTGCATTTACGTGCCGGTCATCAACACTCGCAGTTTTGGCCAATTCCGGCCTGTATCATTGGCTATTAATCACCGTTTTGGGTCCCTGGAGTGATTTCCACAATTGACGAACCCAAGGGTGCATTTACGTGCCGGTCATCAACACTCGCAGTTTTGGCCGATTCTGGCCTGTTTCATGGGCTATTAATCACCGTTTTGGGTCCCCGGAGTGATTTCCACAATTGACGAACCCAAGGGTGCATTTACGTGCCGGTCATCAACACTCGCAGTTTTGGTCGATTCTGGCCTGTTTCATGGGCTATTAATCACCGTTTTGGGTCCCCGGAGTGATTTCCACCATTGAGGAACCCAGGGTGCATTTACGTGCCGGTCATCAACACTCGCAGTTTTGGCAGATTTTGGCCTGATTCATGGGCTATTAATCACCGTTTTGGGTCCCTGGAGTGATTTCCACAATTGACGAACCCAAGGGTGCATTTACGTGCCGGTCATCAACACTCGCAGTTTTGGAAGATTTTGGCCTGTTTCATGGGCTATTAATCACCGTTTTGGGTCCCTGGAGTGATTTCCACAATTGACGAACCCAAGGGTGCATTTACGTTCCGGTCATCCACACTCGCAGTTTTGGCCGATTCTGGCCTGTTTCATGGGCTATTAATCACCGTTTTGGGTCCCTGGAGTGATTTCCACAATTGACGAACCCAAGGGTGCATTTACGTGCCGGTCATCAACACTCGCAGTTTTGGAAGATTTTGGCCTGTTTCATGGGCTATTAATCACCGTTTTGGGTCCCTGGAGTGATTTCCACAATTGACGAACCCAAGGGTGCATTTACGTTCCGGTCATCCACACTCGCAGTTTTGGTCGATTCTGGCCTGTTTCATGGGCTATTAATCACCGTTTTGGGTCCCCGGAGTGATTTCCACCATTGAGGAACCCAGGGTGCATTTACGTGCCGGTCATCAACACTCGCAGTTTTGGAAGATTTTGGCCTGTTTCATGGGCTATTAATCACCGTTTTGGGTCCCTGGAGTGATTTCCACAATTGACGAACCCCAGGGTGCAATTACGTGTCGGTCATCAACACTCGCAGTTTTGGCCGATTCTAGCCTGTTTCATGGGCTATTAATCACCGTTTTGGATCCTCGGAGTGATTTCCACCATTGACGAACCCAAGGGTGCATTTACGTGCCTGTCATCAACACTCGCAGTTTTGGCCGATTCTGGCCTGTTTCATGGGCTATTAATCACCGTTTTGGGTCCCTGGAGTGATTTCCACAATTGACGAACCCAAGGGTGCATTTACGTGCCGGTCATCAACACTCGCAGTTTTGGCCGATTCTGGCCTGTTTCATGGGCTATTAATCACCGTTTTGGGTCCCTGGAGTGATTTCCACAATTGACGAACCCAAGGGTGCATTTACGTGCCGGTCATCAACACTCGCAGTTTTGGCCGATTCTGGCCTGTTTCATGGGCTATTAATCACCGTTTTGGGTCCCCGGAGTGATTTCCACCATTGAGGAACCCAGGGTGCATTTACGTGCCGGTCATCAACACTCGCAGTTTTGGCAGATTTTGGCCTGTTTCATGGGCTATTAATCACCGTTTTGGGTCCCTGGAGTGATTTCCACAATTGATGAACCCAAGGGTGCATTTACGTGCCGGTCATCAACACTCGCAGTTTTGGCCGATTCTGGCCTGTTTCATGGGCTATTAATCACCGTTTTGGGTCCCCGAAGTGAATTCCACCATTGAGGAACCCAGGGTGCATTTACGTGCCGGTCATCAACACTCGCAGTTTTGGCCAATTCCGGCCTGTATCATTGGCTATTAATCACCGTTTTGGGTCCCTGGAGTGATTTCCACAATTGACGAACCCAAGGGTGCATTTACGTGCCGGTCATCAACACTCGCAGTTTTGGCCGATTCTGGCCTGTTTCATGGGCTATTAATCACCGTTTTGGGTCCCCGGAGTGATTTCCACAATTGACGAACCCAAGGGTGCATTTACGTGCCGGTCATCAACACTCGCAGTTTTGGTCGATTCTGGCCTGTTTCATGGGCTATTAATCACCGTTTTGGGTCCCCGGAGTGATTTCCACCATTGAGGAACCCAGGGTGCATTTACGTGCCGGTCATCAACACTCGCAGTTTTGGCAGATTTTGGCCTGTTTCATGGGCTATTAATCACCGTTTTGGGTCCCTGGAGTGATTTCCACAATTGACGAACCCAAGGGTGCATTTACGTGCCGGTCATCAACACTCGCAGTTTTGGAAGATTTTGGCCTGTTTCATGGGCTATTAATCACCGTTTTGGGTCCCTGGAGTGATTTCCACAATTGACGAACCCAAGGGTGCATTTACGTTCCGGTCATCCACACTCGCAGTTTTGGCCGATTCTGGCCTGTTTCATGGGCTATTAATCACCGTTTTGGGTCCCTGGAGTGATTTCCACAATTGACGAACCCAAGGGTGCATTTACGTGCCGGTCATCAACACTCGCAGTTTTGGAAGATTTTGGCCTGTTTCATGGGCTATTAATCACCGTTTTGGGTCCCTGGAGTGATTTCCACAATTGACGAACCCAAGGGTGCATTTACGTTCCGGTCATCCACACTCGCAGTTTTGGTCGATTCTGGCCTGTTTCATGGGCTATTAATCACCGTTTTGGGTCCCCGGAGTGATTTCCACCATTGAGGAACCCAGGGTGCATTTACGTGCCGGTCATCAACACTCGCAGTTTTGGAAGATTTTGGCCTGTTTCATGGGCTATTAATCACCGTTTTGGGTCCCTGGAGTGATTTCCACAATTGACGAACCCCAGGGTGCAATTACGTGTCGGTCATCAACACTCGCAGTTTTGGCCGATTCTAGCCTGTTTCATGGGCTATTAATCACCGTTTTGGATCCTCGGAGTGATTTCCACCATTGACGAACCCAAGGGTGCATTTACGTGCCTGTCATCAACACTCGCAGTTTTGGCCGATTCTGGCCTGTTTCATGGGCTATTAATCACCGTTTTGGGTCCCTGGAGTGATTTCCACAATTGACGAACCCAAGGGTGCATTTACGTGCCGGTCATCAACACTCGCAGTTTTGGCCGATTCTGGCCTGTTTCATGGGCTATTAATCACCGTTTTGGGTCCCCGGAGTGATTTCCACCATTGAGGAACCCAGGGTGCATTTACGTGCCGGTCATCAACACTCGCAGTTTTGGCAGATTTTGGCCTGTTTCATGGGCTATTAATCACCGTTTTGGGTCCCTGGAGTGATTTCCACAATTGATGAACCCAAGGGTGCATTTACGTGCCGGTCATCAACACTCGCAGTTTTGGCCGATTCTGGCCTGTTTCATGGGCTATTAATCACCGTTTTGGGTCCCCGAAGTGAATTCCACCATTGAGGAACCCAGGGTGCATTTACGTGCCGGTCATCAACACTCGCAGTTTTGGCCAATTCCGGCCTGTATCATTGGCTATTAATCACCGTTTTGGGTCCCTGGAGTGATTTCCACAATTGACGAACCCAAGGGTGCATTTACGTGCCGGTCATCAACACTCGCAGTTTTGGCCGATTCTGGCCTGTTTCATGGGCTATTAATCACCGTTTTGGGTCCCCGGAGTGATTTCCACAATTGACGAACCCAAGGGTGCATTTACGTGCCGGTCATCAACACTCGCAGTTTTGGTCGATTCTGGCCTGTTTCATGGGCTATTAATCACCGTTTTGGGTCCCCGGAGTGATTTCCACCATTGAGGAACCCAGGGTGCATTTACGTGCCGGTCATCAACACTCGCAGTTTTGGCAGATTTTGGCCTGTTTCATGGGCTATTAATCACCGTTTTGGGTCCCTGGAGTGATTTCCACAATTGACGAACCCAAGGGTGCATTTACGTGCCGGTCATCAACACTCGCAGTTTTGGCCGATTCTGGCCTGTTTCATGGGCTATTAATGACCGTTTTGGGTCCCCGGAGTGATTTCCACCATTGACGAACCCTAGGGTGCATTTACGTGCCGGTCATCAACACTCGCAGTTTTGGCCGATTCTGGCCTGTTTCGTGGGCTATTGATCACCGTTTTGGGTCCCCGGAGTGATTTCCAAAATTGACGAACCCAAGGGTGCATTTACGTGCCGGTCATCAACAATCGCAGTTTTGGCCAATTCCGGCCTGTATCATTGGCTATTAATCACCGTTTTGGGTACCTGGAGTGATTTCCACAATTGACGAACCCAAGGGTGCATTTACGTGCCGGTCATCAACACTCGCAGTTTTGGCCGATTCTGGCCTGTTTCATGGGCTATTAATCACCGTTTTGGGTCCCCGGAGTGATTTCCACCATTGAGGAACCCAGGGTGCATTTACGTGCCGGTCATCAACACTCGCAGTTTTGGCAGATTTTGGCCTGTTTCATGGGCTATTAATCACCGTTTTGGGTCCCTGGAGTGATTTCCACAATTGATGAACCCAAGGGTGCATTTACGTGCCGGTCATCAACACTCGCAGTTTTGGCCGATTCTGGCCTGTTTCATGGGCTATTAATCACCGTTTTGGGTCCCCGAAGTGAATTCCACCATTGAGGAACCCAGGGTGCATTTACGTGCCGGTCATCAACACTCGCAGTTTTGGCCAATTCCGGCCTGTATCATTGGCTATTAATCACCGTTTTGGGTCCCTGGAGTGATTTCCACAATTGACGAACCCAAGGGTGCATTTACGTGCCGGTCATCAACACTCGCAGTTTTGGCCGATTCTGGCCTGTTTCATGGGCTATTAATCACCGTTTTGGGTCCCCGGAGTGATTTCCACAATTGACGAACCCAAGGGTGCATTTACGTGCCGGTCATCAACACTCGCAGTTTTGGTCGATTCTGGCCTGTTTCATGGGCTATTAATCACCGTTTTGGGTCCCCGGAGTGATTTCCACCATTGAGGAACCCAGGGTGCATTTACGTGCCGGTCATCAACACTCGCAGTTTTGGAAGATTTTGGCCTGTTTCATGGGCTATTAATCACCGTTTTGGGTCCCTGGAGTGATTTCCACAATTGACGAACCCAAGGGTGCATTTACGTGCCGGTCATCAACACTCGCAGTTTTGGAAGATTTTGGCCTGTTTCATGGGCTATTAATCACCGTTTTGGGTCCCTGGAGTGATTTCCACAATTGACGAACCCAACGGTGCATTTACGTTCCGGTCATCCACACTCGCAGTTTTGGCCGATTCTGGCCTGTTTCATGGGCTATTAATCACCGTTTTGGGTCCCTGGAGTGATTTCCACAATTGACGAACCCAAGGGTGCATTTACGTGCCGGTCATCAACACTCGCAGTTTTGGAAGATTTTGGCCTGTTTCATGGGCTATTAATCACCGTTTTGGGTCCCTGGAGTGATTTCCACAATTGACGAACCCAAGGGTGCATTTACGTTCCGGTCATCCACACTCGCAGTTTTGGTCGATTCTGGCCTGTTTCATGGGCTATTAATCACCGTTTTGGGTCCCCGGAGTGATTTCCACCATTGAGGAACCCAGGGTGCATTTACGTGCCGGTCATCAACACTCGCAGTTTTGGAAGATTTTGGCCTGTTTCATGGGCTATTAATCACCGTTTTGGGTCCCTGGAGTGATTTCCACAATTGACGAACCCCAGGGTGCAATTACGTGTCGGTCATCAACACTCGCAGTTTTGGCCGATTCTAGCCTGTTTCATGGGCTATTAATCACCGTTTTGGATCCTCGGAGTGATTTCCACCATTGACGAACCCAAGGGTGCATTTACGTGCCTGTCATCAACACTCGCAGTTTTGGCCGATTCTGGCCTGTTTCATGGGCTATTAATCACCGTTTTGGGTCCCTGGAGTGATTTCCACAATTGACGAACCCAAGGGTGCATTTACGTGCCGGTCATCAACACTCGCAGTTTTGGCCGATTCTGGCCTGTTTCATGGGCTATTAATCACCGTTTTGGGTCCCCGGAGTGATTTCCACCATTGAGGAACCCAGGGTGCATTTACGTGCCGGTCATCAACACTCGCAGTTTTGGCAGATTTTGGCCTGTTTCATGGGCTATTAATCACCGTTTTGGGTCCCTGGAGTGATTTCCACAATTGATGAACCCAAGGGTGCATTTACGTGCCGGTCATCAACACTCGCAGTTTTGGCCGATTCTGGCCTGTTTCATGGGCTATTAATCACCGTTTTGGGTCCCCGAAGTGAATTCCACCATTGAGGAACCCAGGGTGCATTTACGTGCCGGTCATCAACACTCGCAGTTTTGGCCAATTCCGGCCTGTATCATTGGCTATTAATCACCGTTTTGGGTCCCTGGAGTGATTTCCACAATTGACGAACCCAAGGGTGCATTTACGTGCCGGTCATCAACACTCGCAGTTTTGGCCGATTCTGGCCTGTTTCATGGGCTATTAATCACCGTTTTGGGTCCCCGGAGTGATTTCCACAATTGACGAACCCAAGGGTGCATTTACGTGCCGGTCATCAACACTCGCAGTTTTGGTCGATTCTGGCCTGTTTCATGGGCTATTAATCACCGTTTTGGGTCCCCGGAGTGATTTCCACCATTGAGGAACCCAGGGTGCATTTACGTGCCGGTCATCAACACTCGCAGTTTTGGCAGATTTTGGCCTGTTTCATGGGCTATTAATCACCGTTTTGGGTCCCTGGAGTGATTTCCACAATTGACGAACCCAAGGGTGCATTTACGTGCCGGTCATCAACACTCGCAGTTTTGGCCGATTCTGGCCTGTTTCATGGGCTATTAATGACCGTTTTGGGTCCCCGGAGTGATTTCCACCATTGACGAACCCTAGGGTGCATTTACGTGCCGGTCATCAACACTCGCAGTTTTGGCCGATTCTGGCCTGTTTCGTGGGCTATTGATCACCGTTTTGGGTCCCCGGAGTGATTTCCAAAATTGAGGAACCCAAGGGTGCATTTACGTGCCGGTCATCAACAATCGCAGTTTTGGCCAATTCCGGCCTGTATCATTGGCTATTAATCACCGTTTTGGGTCCCTGGAGTGATTTCCACAATTGACGAACCCAAGGGTGCATTTACGTGCCGGTCATCAACACTCGCAGTTTTGGCCGATTCTGGCCTGTTTCATGGGCTATTAATCACCGTTTTGGGTCCCTGGAGTGATTTCCACAATTGACGAACCCTAGGGTGCAATTACGTGTCGGTCATCAACACTCGCAGTTTTGGCCGATTCTGGCCTGTTTCATGGGCTATTAATCACCGTTTTGGATCCTCGGAGTGATTTCCACCATTGACGAACCCAAGGGTGCATTTACGTGCCTGTCATCAACACTCGCAGTTTTGGCCGATTCTGGCCTGTTTCATGGGCTATTAATCACCGTTTTGGGTCCCTGGAGTGATTTCCACAATTGACGAACCCAAGGGTGCATTTACGTGCCGGTCATCAACACTCGCAGTTTTGGCCGATTCCGGCCTGTATCATTGGCTATTAATCACCGTTTTGGGTCCCTGGAGTGATTTCCACAATTGACGAACTCAAGGGTGCATTTACGTGCCGGTCATCAACACTCGCAGTTTTGGCCGATTCTGGCCTGTTTCATGGGCTATTAATGACCGTTTTGGATCCCCGGAGTGATTTCCACCATTGACGAACCCTAGGGTGCATTTACGTGCCGGTCATCAACACTCGCAGTTTTGGCCGATTCTGGCCTGTTTCGTGGGCTATTAATCACCGTTTTGGGTCCCCGGAGTGATTTCCAAAATTGACGAACCCCAGGGTGCATTTACGTGCCGGTCATCAACACTCGCAGTTTTGGCCGATTCCGGCCTGTATCATTGGCTATTAATCACCGTTTTGGGTCCCTGGAGTGATTTCCACAATTGACGAACCCAAGGGTGCATTTACGTGCCGGTCATCAACACTCGCAGTTTTGGCCGATTCTGGCCTGTTTCATGGGCTATTAATCACCGTTTTGGGTCCCTGGAGTGAATTCCACAATTGACGAACCCAAGGGTGCATTTACGTGCCGGTCATCAACACTCGCAGTTTTGGCCGATTCTGGCCTGTTTCATGGGCTATTAATCACCGTTTTGGGTCCCCGGAGTGATTTCCACCATTGAGGAACCCTAGGGTGCATTTACGTGCCGGTCATCAACACTCGCAGTTTTGGAAGATTTTGGCCTGTTTCATGGGCTATTAATCACAGTTTTGGGTCCCTGGAGTGATTTCCACAATTGACGAACCCAAGGGTGCATTTACGTGCCGGTCATCAACACTCGCAGTTTTGGCCGATTCTGGCCTGTTTCATGGGCTATTAATCACCGTTTTGGGTCCCCGGAGTGATTTCCACCATTGAGGAACCCAGGGTGCATTTACGTGCCGGTCATCAACACTCGCAGTTTTGGAAGATTTTGGCCTGTTTCATGGGCTATTAATCACCGTTTTGGGTCCCTGGAGTGATTTCCACAATTGACGAACCCAAGGGTGCATTTACGTGCCGGTCATCAACACTCGCAGTTTTGGAAGATTTTGGCCTGTTTCATGGGCTATTAATCACCGTTTTGGGTCCCCGGAGTGATTTCCACCATTGAGGAACCCAGGGTGCATTTACGTGCCGGTCATCAACACTCGCAGTTTTGGCAGATTTTGGCCTGTTTCATGGGCTATTAATCACCGTTTTGGGTCCCTGGAGTGATTTCCACAATTGATGAACCCAAGGGTGCATTTACGTGCCGGTCATCAACACTCGCAGTTTTGGCCGATTCTGGCCTGTTTCATGGGCTATTAATCACCGTTTTGGGTCCCTGGAGTGATTTCCACAATTGACGAACCCAAGGGTGCATTTACGTGCCGGTCATCAACACTCGCAGTTTTGGCCGATTCTGGCCTGTTTCATGGGCTATTAATGACCGTTTTGGGTCCCCGGAGTGATTTCCACCATTGACGAACCCTAGGGTGCATTTACGTGCCGGTCATCAACACTCGCAGTTTTGGCCGATTCTGGCCTGTTTCGTGGGCTATTGATCACCGTTTTGGGTCCCCGGAGTGATTTCCAAAATTGACGAACCCAAGGGTGCATTTACGTGCCGGTCATCAACAATCGCAGTTTTGGCCAATTCCGGCCTGTATCATTGGCTATTAATCACCGTTTTGGTTCCCTGGAGTGATTTCCACAATTGACGAACCCAAGGGTGCATTTACGTGCCGGTCATCAACACTCGCAGTTTTGGCCGATTCTGGCCTGTTTCATGGGCTATTAATCACCGTTTTGGGTCCCTGGAGTGATTTCCACAATTGACGAACCCTAGGGTGCAATTACGTGTCGGTCATCAACACTCGCAGTTTTGGCCGATTCTGGCCTGTTTCATGGGCTATTAATCACCGTTTTGGATCCTCGGAGTGATTTCCACCATTGACGAACCCAAGGGTGCATTTACGTGCCTGTCATCAACACTCGCAGTTTTGGCCGATTCTGGCCTGTTTCATGGGCTATTAATCACCGTTTTGGGTCCCTGGAGTGATTTCCACAATTGACGAACCCAAGGGTGCATTTACGTGCCGGTCATCAACACTCGCAGTTTTGGCCGATTCCGGCCTGTATCATTGGCTATTAATCACCGTTTTGGGTCCCTGGAGTGATTTCCACAATTGACGAACTCAAGGGTGCATTTACGTGCCGGTCATCAACACTCGCAGTTTTGGCCGATTCTGGCCTGTTTCATGGGCTATTAATGACCGTTTTGGATCCCCGGAGTGATTTCCACCATTGACGAACCCTAGGGTGCATTTACGTGCCGGTCATCAACACTCGCAGTTTTGGCCGATTCTGGCCTGTTTCGTGGGCTATTAATCACCGTTTTGGGTCCCCGGAGTGATTTCCAAAATTGACGAACCCCAGGGTGCATTTACGTGCCGGTCATCAACACTCGCAGTTTTGGCCGATTCCGGCCTGTATCATTGGCTATTAATCACCGTTTTGGGTCCCTGGAGTGATTTCCACAATTGACGAACCCAAGGGTGCATTTACGTGCCGGTCATCAACACTCGCAGTTTTGGCCGATTCTGGCCTGTTTCATGGGCTATTAATCACCGTTTTGGGTCCCTGGAGTGAATTCCACAATTGACGAACCCAAGGGTGCATTTACGTGCCGGTCATCAACACTCGCAGTTTTGGCCGATTCTGGCCTGTTTCATGGGCTATTAATCACCGTTTTGGGTCCCCGGAGTGATTTCCACCATTGACGAACCCTAGGGTGCATTTACGTGCCGGTCATCAACACTCGCAGTTTTGGCCGATTCTGGCCTGTTTCGTGGGCTATTAATCACCGTTTTGGGTCCCCGGAGTGATTTCCACAATTGACGAACCCAAGGGTGCATTTACGTGCCGGTCATCAACACTCGCAGTTTTGGCCGATTCTGGCCTGTTTCATGGGCTATTAATCACCGTTTTGGGTCCCCGGAGTGATTTCCACCATTGAGGAACCCAGGGTGCATTTACGTGCCGGTCATCAACACTCGCAGTTTTGGCAGATTTTGGCCTGTTTCATGGGCTATTAATCACCGTTTTGGGTCCCTGGAGTGATTTCCACAATTGACGAACCCAAGGGTGCATTTACGTGCCGGTCATCAACACTCGCAGTTTTGGCCGATTCTGGCCTGTTTCATGGGCTATTAATGACCGTTTTGGGTCCCCGGAGTGATTTCCACCATTGACGAACCCTAGGGTGCATTTACGTGCCGGTCATCAACACTCGCAGTTTTGGCCGATTCTGGCCTGTTTCGTGGGCTATTGATCACCGTTTTGGGTCCCCGGAGTGATTTCCAAAATTGACGAACCCAAGGGTGCATTTACGTGCCGGTCATCAACAATCGCAGTTTTGGCCAATTCCGGCCTGTATCATTGGCTATTAATCACCGTTTTGGGTCCCTGGAGTGATTTCCACAATTGACGAACCCAAGGGTGCATTTACGTGCCGGTCATCAACACTCGCAGTTTTGGCCGATTCTGGCCTGTTTCATGGGCTATTAATCACCGTTTTGGGTCCCTGGAGTGATTTCCACAATTGACGAACCCTAGGGTGCAATTACGTGTCGGTCATCAACACTCGCAGTTTTGGCCGATTCTGGCCTGTTTCATGGGCTATTAATCACCGTTTTGGATCCTCGGAGTGATTTCCACCATTGACGAACCCAAGGGTGCATTTACGTGCCTGTCATCAACACTCGCAGTTTTGGCCGATTCTGGCCTGTTTCATGGGCTATTAATCACCGTTTTGGGTCCCTGGAGTGATTTCCACAATTGACGAACCCAAGGGTGCATTTACGTGCCGGTCATCAACACTCGCAGTTTTGGCCGATTCCGGCCTGTATCATTGGCTATTAATCACCGTTTTGGGTCCCTGGAGTGATTTCCACAATTGACGAACTCAAGGGTGCATTTACGTGCCGGTCATCAACACTCGCAGTTTTGGCCGATTCTGGCCTGTTTCATGGGCTATTAATGACCGTTTTGGATCCCCGGAGTGATTTCCACCATTGACGAACCCTAGGGTGCATTTACGTGCCGGTCATCAACACTCGCAGTTTTGGCCGATTCTGGCCTGTTTCGTGGGCTATTAATCACCGTTTTGGGTCCCCGGAGTGATTTCCAAAATTGACGAACCCCAGGGTGCATTTACGTGCCGGTCATCAACACTCGCAGTTTTGGCCGATTCTGGCCTGTTTCATGGGCTATTAATCACAGTTTTGGGTCCCTGGAGTGATTTCCACAATTGACGAACCCAAGGGTGCATTTACGTTCCGGTCATCCACACTCGCAGTTTTGGCCGATTCTGGCCTGTTTCATGGGCTATTAATCACCGTTTTGGGTCCCTGGAGTGATTTCCACAATTGACGAACCCAAGGGTGCATTTACGTGCCGGTCATCAACACTCGCAGTTTTGGAAGATTTTGGCCTGTTTCATGGGCTATTAATCACCGTTTTGGGTCCCTGGAGTGATTTCCACAATTGACGAACCCAAGGGTGCATTTACGTTCCGGTCATCCACACTCGCAGTTTTGGTCGATTCTGGCCTGTTTCATGGGCTATTAATCACCGTTTTGGGTCCCCGGAGTGATTTCCACCATTGAGGAACCCAGGGTGCATTTACGTGCCGGTCATCAACACTCGCAGTTTTGGAAGATTTTGGCCTGTTTCATGGGCTATTAATCACCGTTTTGGGTCCCTGGAGTGATTTCCACAATTGACGAACCCCAGGGTGCAATTACGTGTCGGTCATCAACACTCGCAGTTTTGGCCGATTCTAGCCTGTTTCATGGGCTATTAATCACCGTTTTGGATCCTCGGAGTGATTTCCACCATTGACGAACCCAAGGGTGCATTTACGTGCCTGTCATCAACACTCGCAGTTTTGGCCGATTCTGGCCTGTTTCATGGGCTATTAATCACCGTTTTGGGTCCCTGGAGTGATTTCCACAATTGACGAACCCAAGGGTGCATTTACGTGCCGGTCATCAACACTCGCAGTTTTGGCCGATTCTGGCCTGTTTCATGGGCTATTAATCACCGTTTTGGGTCCCCGGAGTGATTTCCACCATTGAGGAACCCAGGGTGCATTTACGTGCCGGTCATCAACACTCGCAGTTTTGGCAGATTTTGGCCTGTTTCATGGGCTATTAATCACCGTTTTGGGTCCCTGGAGTGATTTCCACAATTGATGAACCCAAGGGTGCATTTACGTGCCGGTCATCAACACTCGCAGTTTTGGCCGATTCTGGCCTGTTTCATGGGCTATTAATCACCGTTTTGGGTCCCCGAAGTGAATTCCACCATTGAGGAACCCAGGGTGCATTTACGTGCCGGTCATCAACACTCGCAGTTTTGGCCAATTCCGGCCTGTATCATTGGCTATTAATCACCGTTTTGGGTCCCTGGAGTGATTTCCACAATTGACGAACCCAAGGGTGCATTTACGTGCCGGTCATCAACACTCGCAGTTTTGGCCGATTCTGGCCTGTTTCATGGGCTATTAATCACCGTTTTGGGTCCCCGGAGTGATTTCCACAATTGACGAACCCAAGGGTGCATTTACGTGCCGGTCATCAACACTCGCAGTTTTGGTCGATTCTGGCCTGTTTCATGGGCTATTAATCACCGTTTTGGGTCCCCGGAGTGATTTCCACCATTGAGGAACCCAGGGTGCATTTACGTGCCGGTCATCAACACTCGCAGTTTTGGCAGATTTTGGCCTGTTTCATGGGCTATTAATCACCGTTTTGGGTCCCTGGAGTGATTTCCACAATTGACGAACCCCAGGGTGCATTTACGTGCCGGTCATCAACACTCGCAGTTTTGGCCGATTCTGGCCTGTTTCATGGGCTATTAATCACAGTTTTGGGTCCCTGGAGTGATTTCCACAATTGACGAACCCAAGGGTGCATTTACGTGCCGGTCATCAACACTCGCAGTTTTGGCCGATTCTGGCCTGTTTCATGGGCTATTAATCACCGTTTTGGGTCCCCGGAGTGATTTCCACCATTGAGGAACCCAGGGTGCATTTACGTGCCGGTCATCAACACTCGCAGTTTTGGAAGATTTTGGCCTGTTTCATGGGCTATTAATCACCGTTTTGGGTCCCTGGAGTGATTTCCACAATTGACGAACCCAAGGGTGCATTTACGTGCCGGTCATCAACACTCGCAGTTTTGGAAGATTTTGGCCTGTTTCATGGGCTATTAATCACCGTTTTGGGTCCCCGGAGTGATTTCCACCATTGAGGAACCCAGGGTGCATTTACGTGCCGGTCATCAACACTCGCAGTTTTGGCAGATTTTGGCCTGTTTCATGGGCTATTAATCACCGTTTTGGGTCCCTGGAGTGATTTCCACAATTGATGAACCCAAGGGTGCATTTACGTGCCGGTCATCAACACTCGCAGTTTTGGCCGATTCTGGCCTGTTTCATGGGCTATTAATCACCGTTTTGGGTCCCCGAAGTGAATTCCACCATTGAGGAACCCAGGGTGCATTTACGTGCCGGTCATCAACACTCGCAGTTTTGGCCAATTCCGGCCTGTATCATTGGCTATTAATCACCGTTTTGGGTCCCTGGAGTGATTTCCACAATTGACGAACCCAAGGGTGCATTTACGTGCCGGTCATCAACACTCGCAGTTTTGGCCGATTCTGGCCTGTTTCATGGGCTATTAATCACCGTTTTGGGTCCCCGGAGTGATTTCCACAATTGACGAACCCAAGGGTGCATTTACGTGCCGGTCATCAACACTCGCAGTTTTGGTCGATTCTGGCCTGTTTCATGGGCTATTAATCACCGTTTTGGGTCCCCGGAGTGATTTCCACCATTGAGGAACCCAGGGTGCATTTACGTGCCGGTCATCAACACTCGCAGTTTTGGCAGATTTTGGCCTGTTTCATGGGCTATTAATCACCGTTTTGGGTCCCTGGAGTGATTTCCACAATTGACGAACCCAAGGGTGCATTTACGTGCCGGTCATCAACACTCGCAGTTTTGGCCGATTCTGGCCTGTTTCATGGGCTATTAATGACCGTTTTGGGTCCCCGGAGTGATTTCCACCATTGACGAACCCTAGGGTGCATTTACGTGCCGGTCATCAACACTCGCAGTTTTGGCCGATTCTGGCCTGTTTCGTGGGCTATTGATCACCGTTTTGGGTCCCCGGAGTGATTTCCAAAATTGACGAACCCAAGGGTGCATTTACGTGCCGGTCATCAACAATCGCAGTTTTGGCCAATTCCGGCCTGTATCATTGGCTATTAATCACCGTTTTGGTTCCCTGGAGTGATTTCCACAATTGACGAACCCAAGGGTGCATTTACGTGCCGGTCATCAACACTCGCAGTTTTGGCCGATTCTGGCCTGTTTCATGGGCTATTAATCACCGTTTTGGGTCCCTGGAGTGATTTCCACAATTGACGAACCCTAGGGTGCAATTACGTGTCGGTCATCAACACTCGCAGTTTTGGCCGATTCTGGCCTGTTTCATGGGCTATTAATCACCGTTTTGGATCCTCGGAGTGATTTCCACCATTGACGAACCCAAGGGTGCATTTACGTGCCTGTCATCAACACTCGCAGTTTTGGCCGATTCTGGCCTGTTTCGTGGGCTATTAATCACCGTTTTGGGTCCCCGGAGTGATTTCCAAAATTGACGAACCCCAGGGTGCATTTACGTGCCGGTCATCAACACTCGCAGTTTTGGCCGATTCTGGCCTGTTTCATGGGCTATTAATCACAGTTTTGGGTCCCTGGAGTGATTTCCACAATTGACGAACCCAAGGGTGCATTTACGTGCCGGTCATCAACACTCGCAGTTTTGGCCGATTCTGGCCTGTTTCATGGGCTATTAATCACCGTTTTGGGTCCCCGGAGTGATTTCCACCATTGAGGAACCCAGGGTGCATTTACGTGCCGGTCATCAACACTCGCAGTTTTGGAAGATTTTGGCCTGTTTCATGGGCTATTAATCACCGTTTTGGGTCCCTGGAGTGATTTCCACAATTGACGAACCCAAGGGTGCATTTACGTGCCGGTCATCAACACTCGCAGTTTTGGAAGATTTTGGCCTGTTTCATGGGCTATTAATCACCGTTTTGGGTCCCTGGAGTGATTTCCACAATTGACGAACCCAAGGGTGCATTTACGTTCCGGTCATCCACACTCGCAGTTTTGGTCGATTCTGGCCTGTTTCATGGGCTATTAATCACCGTTTTGGGTCCCCGGAGTGATTTCCACCATTGAGGAACCCAGGGTGCATTTACGTGCCGGTCATCAACACTCGCAGGTTTGGAAGATTTTGGCCTGTTTCATGGGCTATTAATCACCGTTTTGGGTCCCTGGAGTGATTTCCACAATTGACGAACCCCAGGGTGCAATTACGTGTCGGTCATCAACACTCGCAGTTTTGGCCGATTCTGGCCTGTTTCATGGGCTATTAATCACCGTTTTGGGTCCCCGGAGTGATTTCCACCATTGAGGAACCCAGGGTGCATTTACGTGCCGGTCATCAACACTCGCAGTTTTGGCAGATTTTGGCCTGTTTCATGGGCTATTAATCACCGTTTTGGGTCCCTGGAGTGATTTCCACAATTGATGAACCCAAGGGTGCATTTACGTGCCGGTCATCAACACTCGCAGTTTTGGCCGATTCTGGCCTGTTTCATGGGCTATTAATCACCGTTTTGGGTCCCCGAAGTGAATTCCACCATTGAGGAACCCAGGGTGCATTTACGTGCCGGTCATCAACACTCGCAGTTTTGGCCAATTCCGGCCTGTATCATTGGCTATTAATCACCGTTTTGGGTCCCTGGAGTGATTTCCACAATTGACGAACCCAAGGGTGCATTTACGTGCCGGTCATCAACACTCGCAGTTTTGGCCGATTCTGGCCTGTTTCATGGGCTATTAATCACCGTTTTGGGTCCCCGGAGTGATTTCCACAATTGACGAACCCAAGGGTGCATTTACGTGCCGGTCATCAACACTCGCAGTTTTGGTCGATTCTGGCCTGTTTCATGGGCTATTAATCACCGTTTTGGGTCCCCGGAGTGATTTCCACCATTGAGGAACCCAGGGTGCATTTACGTGCCGGTCATCAACACTCGCAGTTTTGGCAGATTTTGGCCTGTTTCATGGGCTATTAATCACCGTTTTGGGTCCCTGGAGTGATTTCCACAATTGACGAACCCAAGGGTGCATTTACGTGCCGGTCATCAACACTCGCAGTTTTGGCCGATTCTGGCCTGTTTCATGGGCTATTAATGACCGTTTTGGGTCCCCGGAGTGATTTCCACCATTGACGAACCCTAGGGTGCATTTACGTGCCGGTCATCAACACTCGCAGTTTTGGCCGATTCTGGCCTGTTTCGTGGGCTATTGATCACCGTTTTGGGTCCCCGGAGTGATTTCCAAAATTGACGAACCCAAGGGTGCATTTACGTGCCGGTCATCAACAATCGCAGTTTTGGCCAATTCCGGCCTGTATCATTGGCTATTAATCACCGTTTTGGGTCCCTGGAGTGATTTCCACAATTGACGAACCCAAGGGTGCATTTACGTGCCGGTCATCAACACTCGCAGTTTTGGCCGATTCTGGCCTGTTTCATGGGCTATTAATCACCGTTTTGGGTCCCTGGAGTGATTTCCACAATTGACGAACCCTAGGGTGCAATTACGTGTCGGTCATCAACACTCGCAGTTTTGGCCGATTCTGGCCTGTTTCATGGGCTATTAATCACCGTTTTGGATCCTCGGAGTGATTTCCACCATTGACGAACCCAAGGGTGCATTTACGTGCCTGTCATCAACACTCGCAGTTTTGGCCGATTCTGGCCTGTTTCATGGGCTATTAATCACCGTTTTGGGTCCCTGGAGTGATTTCCACAATTGACGAACCCAAGGGTGCATTTACGTGCCGGTCATCAACACTCGCAGTTTTGGCCGATTCCGGCCTGTATCATTGGCTATTAATCACCGTTTTGGGTCCCTGGAGTGATTTCCACAATTGACGAACCCAAGGGTGCATTTACGTGCCGGTCATCAACACTCGCAGTTTTGGCCGATTCTGGCCTGTTTCATGGGCTATTAATGACCGTTTTGGATCCCCGGAGTGATTTCCACCATTGACGAACCCTAGGGTGCATTTACGTGCCGGTCATCAACACTCGCAGTTTTGGCCGATTCTGGCCTGTTTCGTGGGCTATTAATCACCGTTTTGGGTCCCCGGAGTGATTTCCAAAATTGACGAACCCCAGGATGCATTTACGTGCCGGTCATCAACACTCGCAGTTTTGGCCGATTCCGGCCTGTATCATTGGCTATTAATCACCGTTTTGGGTCCCTGGAGTGATTTCCACAATTGACGAACCCAAGGGTGCATTTACGTGCCGGTCATCAACACTCGCAGTTTTGGCCGATTCTGGCCTGTTTCATGGGCTATTAATCACCGTTTTGGGTCCCTGGAGTGAATTCCACAATTGACGAACCCAAGGGTGCATTTACGTGCCGGTCATCAACACTCGCAGTTTTGGCCGATTCTGGCCTGTTTCATGGGCTATTAATCACCGTTTTGGGTCCCCGGAGTGATTTCCACCATTGACGAACCCTAGGGTGCATTTACGTGCCGGTCATCAACACTCGCAGTTTTGGCCGATTCTGGCCTGTTTCGTGGGCTATTAATCACCGTTTTGGGTCCCCGGAGTGATTTCCAAAATTGACGAACCCCAGGGTGCATTTACGTGCCGGTCATCAACACTCGCAGTTTTGGAAGATTTTGGCCTGTTTCATGGGCTATTAATCACCGTTTTGGGTCCCTGGAGTGATTTCCACAATTGACGAACCCAAGGGTGCATTTACGTGCCGGTCATCAACACTCGCAGTTTTGGAAGATTTTGGCCTGTTTCATGGGCTATTAATCACCGTTTTGGGTCCCTGGAGTGATTTCCACAATTGACGAACCCAAGGGTGCATTTACGTGCCGGTCATCAACACTCGCAGTTTTGGAAGATTTTGGCCTGTTTCATGGGCTATTAATCACCGTTTTGGGTCCCTGGAGTGATTTCCACAATTGACGAACCCAAGGGTGCATTTACGTTCCGGTCATCCACACTCGCAGTTTTGGTCGATTCTGGCCTGTTTCATGGGCTATTAATCACCGTTTTGGGTCCCCGGAGTGATTTCCACCATTGAGGAACCCAGGGTGCATTTACGTGCCGGTCATCAACACTCGCAGTTTTGGAAGATTTTGGCCTGTTTCATGGGCTATTAATCACCGTTTTGGGTCCCTGGAGTGATTTCCACAATTGACGAACCCCAGGGTGCAATTACGTGTCGGTCATCAACACTCGCAGTTTTGGCCGATTCTAGCCTGTTTCATGGGCTATTAATCACCGTTTTGGATCCTCGGAGTGATTTCCACCATTGACGAACCCAAGGGTGCATTTACGTGCCTGTCATCAACACTCGCAGTTTTGGCCGATTCTGGCCTGTTTCATGGGCTATTAATCACCGTTTTGGGTCCCTGGAGTGATTTCCACAATTGACGAACCCAAGGGTGCATTTACGTGCCGGTCATCAACACTCGCAGTTTTGGCCGATTCTGGCCTGTTTCATGGGCTATTAATCACCGTTTTGGGTCCCCGGAGTGATTTCCACCATTGAGGAACCCAGGGTGCATTTACGTGCCGGTCATCAACACTCGCAGTTTTGGCAGATTTTGGCCTGTTTCATGGGCTATTAATCACCGTTTTGGGTCCCTGGAGTGATTTCCACAATTGATGAACCCAAGGGTGCATTTACGTGCCGGTCATCAACACTCGCAGTTTTGGCCGATTCTGGCCTGTTTCATGGGCTATTAATCACCGTTTTGGGTCCCCGAAGTGAATTCCACCATTGAGGAACCCAGGGTGCATTTACGTGCCGGTCATCAACACTCGCAGTTTTGGCCAATTCCGGCCTGTATCATTGGCTATTAATCACCGTTTTGGGTCCCTGGAGTGATTTCCACAATTGACGAACCCAAGGGTGCATTTACGTGCCGGTCATCAACACTCGCAGTTTTGGCCGATTCTGGCCTGTTTCATGGGCTATTAATCACCGTTTTGGGTCCCCGGAGTGATTTCCACAATTGACGAACCCAAGGGTGCATTTACGTGCCGGTCATCAACACTCGCAGTTTTGGTCGATTCTGGCCTGTTTCATGGGCTATTAATCACCGTTTTGGGTCCCCGGAGTGATTTCCACCATTGAGGAACCCAGGGTGCATTTACGTGCCGGTCATCAACACTCGCAGTTTTGGCAGATTTTGGCCTGTTTCATGGGCTATTAATCACCGTTTTGGGTCCCTGGAGTGATTTCCACAATTGACGAACCCAAGGGTGCATTTACGTGCCGGTCATCAACACTCGCAGTTTTGGCCGATTCTGGCCTGTTTCATGGGCTATTAATGACCGTTTTGGGTCCCCGGAGTGATTTCCACCATTGACGAACCCTAGGGTGCATTTACGTGCCGGTCATCAACACTCGCAGTTTTGGCCGATTCTGGCCTGTTTCGTGGGCTATTGATCACCGTTTTGGGTCCCCGGAGTGATTTCCAAAATTGACGAACCCAAGGGTGCATTTACGTGCCGGTCATCAACAATCGCAGTTTTGGCCAATTCCGGCCTGTATCATTGGCTATTAATCACCGTTTTGGGTCCCTGGAGTGATTTCCACAATTGACGAACCCAAGGGTGCATTTACGTGCCGGTCATCAACACTCGCAGTTTTGGCCGATTCTGGCCTGTTTCATGGGCTATTAATCACCGTTTTGGGTCCCTGGAGTGATTTCCACAATTGACGAACCCTAGGGTGCAATTACGTGTCGGTCATCAACACTCGCAGTTTTGGCCGATTCTGGCCTGTTTCATGGGCTATTAATCACCGTTTTGGATCCTCGGAGTGATTTCCACCATTGACGAACCCAAGGGTGCATTTACGTGCCTGTCATCAACACTCGCAGTTTTGGCCGATTCTGGCCTGTTTCATGGGCTATTAATCACCGTTTTGGGTCCCTGGAGTGATTTCCACAATTGACGAACCCAAGGGTGCATTTACGTGCCGGTCATCAACACTCGCAGTTTTGGCCGATTCTGGCCTGTTTCATGGGCTATTAATGACCGTTTTGGGTCCCCGGAGTGATTTCCACCATTGACGAACCCTAGGGTGCATTTACGTGCCGGTCATCAACACTCGCAGTTTTGGCCGATTCTGGCCTGTTTCGTGGGCTATTGATCACCGTTTTGGGTCCCCGGAGTGATTTCCAAAATTGACGAACCCAAGGGTGCATTTACGTGCCGGTCATCAACACTCGCAGTTTTGGCCAATTCCGGCCTGTATCATTGGCTATTAATCACCGTTTTGGTTCCCTGGAGTGATTTCCACAATTGACGAACCCAAGGGTGCATTTACGTGCCGGTCATCAACACTCGCAGTTTTGGCCGATTCTGGCCTGTTTCATGGGCTATTAATCACCGTTTTGGGTCCCTGGAGTGATTTCCACAATTGACGAACCCTAGGGTGCAATTACGTGTCGGTCATCAACACTCGCAGTTTTGGCCGATTCTGGCCTGTTTCATGGGCTATTAATCACCGTTTTGGGTCCCCGGAGTGATTTCCACCATTGAGGAACCCAGGGTGCATTTACGTGCCGGTCATCAACACTCGCAGTTTTGGCAGATTTTGGCCTGTTTCATGGGCTATTAATCACCGTTTTGGGTCCCTGGAGTGATTTCCACAATTGATGAACCCAAGGGTGCATTTACGTGCCGGTCATCAACACTCGCAGTTTTGGCCGATTCTGGCCTGTTTCATGGGCTATTAATCACCGTTTTGGGTCCCCGGAGTGATTTCCACCATTGAGGAACCCAGGGTGCATTTACGTGCCGGTCATCAACACTCGCAGTTTTGGCAGATTTTGGCCTGTTTCATGGGCTATTAATCACCGTTTTGGGTCCCTGGAGTGATTTCCACAATTGATGAACCCAAGGGTGCATTTACGTGCCGGTCATCAACACTCGCAGTTTTGGCCGATTCTGGCCTGTTTCATGGGCTATTAATCACCGTTTTGGGTCCCCGAAGTGAATTCCACCATTGAGGAACCCAGGGTGCATTTACGTGCCGGTCATCAACACTCGCAGTTTTGGCCAATTCCGGCCTGTATCATTGGCTATTAATCACCGTTTTGGGTCCCTGGAGTGATTTCCACAATTGACGAACCCAAGGGTGCATTTACGTGCCGGTCATCAACACTCGCAGTTTTGGCCGATTCTGGCCTGTTTCATGGGCTATTAATCACCGTTTTGGGTCCCCGGAGTGATTTCCACAATTGACGAACCCAAGGGTGCATTTACGTGCCGGTCATCAACACTCGCAGTTTTGGTCGATTCTGGCCTGTTTCATGGGCTATTAATCACCGTTTTGGGTCCCCGGAGTGATTTCCACCATTGAGGAACCCAGGGTGCATTTACGTGCCGGTCATCAACACTCGCAGTTTTGGCAGATTTTGGCCTGTTTCATGGGCTATTAATCACCGTTTTGGGTCCCTGGAGTGATTTCCACAATTGACGAACCCAAGGGTGCATTTACGTGCCGGTCATCAACACTCGCAGTTTTGGCCGATTCTGGCCTGTTTCATGGGCTATTAATGACCGTTTTGGGTCCCCGGAGTGATTTCCACCATTGACGAACCCTAGGGTGCATTTACGTGCCGGTCATCAACACTCGCAGTTTTGGCCGATTCTGGCCTGTTTCGTGGGCTATTGATCACCGTTTTGGGTCCCCGGAGTGATTTCCAAAATTGACGAACCCAAGGGTGCATTTACGTGCCGGTCATCAACAATCGCAGTTTTGGCCAATTCCGGCCTGTATCATTGGCTATTAATCACCGTTTTGGGTCCCTGGAGTGATTTCCACAATTGACGAACCCAAGGGTGCATTTACGTGCCGGTCATCAACACTCGCAGTTTTGGCCGATTCTGGCCTGTTTCATGGGCTATTAATCACCGTTTTGGGTCCCTGGAGTGATTTCCACAATTGACGAACCCTAGGGTGCAATTACGTGTCGGTCATCAACACTCGCAGTTTTGGCCGATTCTGGCCTGTTTCATGGGCTATTAATCACCGTTTTGGATCCTCGGAGTGATTTCCACCATTGACGAACCCAAGGGTGCATTTACGTGCCTGTCATCAACACTCGCAGTTTTGGCCGATTCTGGCCTGTTTCATGGGCTATTAATCACCGTTTTGGGTCCCTGGAGTGATTTCCACAATTGACGAACCCAAGGGTGCATTTACGTGCCGGTCATCAACACTCGCAGTTTTGGCCGATTCCGGCCTGTATCATTGGCTATTAATCACCGTTTTGGGTCCCTGGAGTGATTTCCACAATTGACGAACCCAAGGGTGCATTTACGTGCCGGTCATCAACACTCGCAGTTTTGGCCGATTCTGGCCTGTTTCATGGGCTATTAATGACCGTTTTGGATCCCCGGAGTGATTTCCACCATTGACGAACCCTAGGGTGCATTTACGTGCCGGTCATCAACACTCGCAGTTTTGGCCGATTCTGGCCTGTTTCGTGGGCTATTAATCACCGTTTTGGGTCCCCGGAGTGATTTCCAAAATTGACGAACCCCAGGATGCATTTACGTGCCGGTCATCAACACTCGCAGTTTTGGCCGATTCTGGCCTGTTTCATGGGCTATTAATCACCGTTTTGGGTCCCCGGAGTGATTTCCACAATTGACGAACCCAAGGGTGCATTTACGTGCCGGTCATCAACACTCGCAGTTTTGGTCGATTCTGGCCTGTTTCATGGGCTATTAATCACCGTTTTGGGTCCCCGGAGTGATTTCCACCATTGAGGAACCCAGGGTGCATTTACGTGCCGGTCATCAACACTCGCAGTTTTGGCAGATTTTGGCCTGTTTCATGGGCTATTAATCACCGTTTTGGGTCCCTGGAGTGATTTCCACAATTGACGAACCCAAGGGTGCATTTACGTGCCGGTCATCAACACTCGCAGTTTTGGCCGATTCTGGCCTGTTTCATGGGCTATTAATGACCGTTTTGGGTCCCCGGAGTGATTTCCACCATTGACGAACCCTAGGGTGCATTTACGTGCCGGTCATCAACACTCGCAGTTTTGGCCGATTCTGGCCTGTTTCGTGGGCTATTGATCACCGTTTTGGGTCCCCGGAGTGATTTCCAAAATTGACGAACCCAAGGGTGCATTTACGTGCCGGTCATCAACAATCGCAGTTTTGGCCAATTCCGGCCTGTATCATTGGCTATTAATCACCGTTTTGGGTCCCTGGAGTGATTTCCACAATTGACGAACCCAAGGGTGCATTTACGTGCCGGTCATCAACACTCGCAGTTTTGGCCGATTCTGGCCTGTTTCATGGGCTATTAATCACCGTTTTGGGTCCCTGGAGTGATTTCCACAATTGACGAACCCTAGGGTGCAATTACGTGTCGGTCATCAACACTCGCAGTTTTGGCCGATTCTGGCCTGTTTCATGGGCTATTAATCACCGTTTTGGATCCTCGGAGTGATTTCCACCATTGACGAACCCAAGGGTGCATTTACGTGCCTGTCATCAACACTCGCAGTTTTGGCCGATTCTGGCCTGTTTCATGGGCTATTAATCACCGTTTTGGGTCCCTGGAGTGATTTCCACAATTGACGAACCCAAGGGTGCATTTACGTGCCGGTCATCAACACTCGCAGTTTTGGCCGATTCTGGCCTGTTTCATGGGCTATTAATGACCGTTTTGGGTCCCCGGAGTGATTTCCACCATTGACGAACCCTAGGGTGCATTTACGTGCCGGTCATCAACACTCGCAGTTTTGGCCGATTCTGGCCTGTTTCGTGGGCTATTGATCACCGTTTTGGGTCCCCGGAGTGATTTCCAAAATTGACGAACCCAAGGGTGCATTTACGTGCCGGTCATCAACACTCGCAGTTTTGGCCAATTCCGGCCTGTATCATTGGCTATTAATCACCGTTTTGGTTCCCTGGAGTGATTTCCACAATTGACGAACCCAAGGGTGCATTTACGTGCCGGTCATCAACACTCGCAGTTTTGGCCGATTCTGGCCTGTTTCATGGGCTATTAATCACCGTTTTGGGTCCCTGGAGTGATTTCCACAATTGACGAACCCTAGGGTGCAATTACGTGTCGGTCATCAACACTCGCAGTTTTGGCCGATTCTGGCCTGTTTCATGGGCTATTAATCACCGTTTTGGGTCCCCGGAGTGATTTCCACCATTGAGGAACCCAGGGTGCATTTACGTGCCGGTCATCAACACTCGCAGTTTTGGCAGATTTTGGCCTGTTTCATGGGCTATTAATCACCGTTTTGGGTCCCTGGAGTGATTTCCACAATTGATGAACCCAAGGGTGCATTTACGTGCCGGTCATCAACACTCGCAGTTTTGGCCGATTCTGGCCTGTTTCATGGGCTATTAATCACCGTTTTGGGTCCCCGGAGTGATTTCCACCATTGAGGAACCCAGGGTGCATTTACGTGCCGGTCATCAACACTCGCAGTTTTGGCAGATTTTGGCCTGTTTCATGGGCTATTAATCACCGTTTTGGGTCCCTGGAGTGATTTCCACAATTGATGAACCCAAGGGTGCATTTACGTGCCGGTCATCAACACTCGCAGTTTTGGCCGATTCTGGCCTGTTTCATGGGCTATTAATCACCGTTTTGGGTCCCCGAAGTGAATTCCACCATTGAGGAACCCAGGGTGCATTTACGTGCCGGTCATCAACACTCGCAGTTTTGGCCAATTCCGGCCTGTATCATTGGCTATTAATCACCGTTTTGGGTCCCTGGAGTGATTTCCACAATTGACGAACCCAAGGGTGCATTTACGTGCCGGTCATCAACACTCGCAGTTTTGGCCGATTCTGGCCTGTTTCATGGGCTATTAATCACCGTTTTGGGTCCCCGGAGTGATTTCCACAATTGACGAACCCAAGGGTGCATTTACGTGCCGGTCATCAACACTCGCAGTTTTGGTCGATTCTGGCCTGTTTCATGGGCTATTAATCACCGTTTTGGGTCCCCGGAGTGATTTCCACCATTGAGGAACCCAGGGTGCATTTACGTGCCGGTCATCAACACTCGCAGTTTTGGCAGATTTTGGCCTGTTTCATGGGCTATTAATCACCGTTTTGGGTCCCTGGAGTGATTTCCACAATTGACGAACCCAAGGGTGCATTTACGTGCCGGTCATCAACACTCGCAGTTTTGGCCGATTCTGGCCTGTTTCATGGGCTATTAATGACCGTTTTGGGTCCCCGGAGTGATTTCCACCATTGACGAACCCTAGGGTGCATTTACGTGCCGGTCATCAACACTCGCAGTTTTGGCCGATTCTGGCCTGTTTCGTGGGCTATTGATCACCGTTTTGGGTCCCCGGAGTGATTTCCAAAATTGACGAACCCAAGGGTGCATTTACGTGCCGGTCATCAACAATCGCAGTTTTGGCCAATTCCGGCCTGTATCATTGGCTATTAATCACCGTTTTGGGTCCCTGGAGTGATTTCCACAATTGACGAACCCAAGGGTGCATTTACGTGCCGGTCATCAACACTCGCAGTTTTGGCCGATTCTGGCCTGTTTCATGGGCTATTAATCACCGTTTTGGGTCCCTGGAGTGATTTCCACAATTGACGAACCCTAGGGTGCAATTACGTGTCGGTCATCAACACTCGCAGTTTTGGCCGATTCTGGCCTGTTTCATGGGCTATTAATCACCGTTTTGGATCCTCGGAGTGATTTCCACCATTGACGAACCCAAGGGTGCATTTACGTGCCTGTCATCAACACTCGCAGTTTTGGCCGATTCTGGCCTGTTTCATGGGCTATTAATCACCGTTTTGGGTCCCTGGAGTGATTTCCACAATTGACGAACCCAAGGGTGCATTTACGTGCCGGTCATCAACACTCGCAGTTTTGGCCGATTCCGGCCTGTATCATTGGCTATTAATCACCGTTTTGGGTCCCTGGAGTGATTTCCACAATTGACGAACCCAAGGGTGCATTTACGTGCCGGTCATCAACACTCGCAGTTTTGGCCGATTCTGGCCTGTTTCATGGGCTATTAATGACCGTTTTGGATCCCCGGAGTGATTTCCACCATTGACGAACCCTAGGGTGCATTTACGTGCCGGTCATCAACACTCGCAGTTTTGGCCGATTCTGGCCTGTTTCGTGGGCTATTAATCACCGTTTTGGGTCCCCGGAGTGATTTCCAAAATTGACGAACCCCAGGATGCATTTACGTGCCGGTCATCAACACTCGCAGTTTTGGCCGATTCCGGCCTGTATCATTGGCTATTAATCACCGTTTTGGGTCCCTGGAGTGATTTCCACAATTGACGAACCCAAGGGTGCATTTACGTGCCGGTCATCAACACTCGCAGTTTTGGCCGATTCTGGCCTGTTTCATGGGCTATTAATCACCGTTTTGGGTCCCTGGAGTGAATTCCACAATTGACGAACCCAAGGGTGCATTTACGTGCCGGTCATCAACACTCGCAGTTTTGGCCGATTCTGGCCTGTTTCATGGGCTATTAATCACCGTTTTGGGTCCCCGGAGTGATTTCCACCATTGACGAACCCTAGGGTGCATTTACGTGCCGGTCATCAACACTCGCAGTTTTGGCCGATTCTGGCCTGTTTCGTGGGCTATTAATCACCGTTTTGGGTCCCCGGAGTGATTTCCAAAATTGACGAACCCCAGGGTGCATTTACGTGCCGGTCATCAACACTCGCAGTTTTGGAAGATTTTGGCCTGTTTCATGGGCTATTAATCACCGTTTTGGGTCCCTGGAGTGATTTCCACAATTGACGAACCCAAGGGTGCATTTACGTGCCGGTCATCAACACTCGCAGTTTTGGAAGATTTTGGCCTGTTTCATGGGCTATTAATCACCGTTTTGGGTCCCTGGAGTGATTTCCACAATTGACGAACCCAAGGGTGCATTTACGTGCCGGTCATCAACACTCGCAGTTTTGGAAGATTTTGGCCTGTTTCATGGGCTATTAATCACCGTTTTGGGTCCCTGGAGTGATTTCCACAATTGACGAACCCAAGGGTGCATTTACGTGCCGGTCATCAACACTCGCAGTTTTGGAAGATTTTGGCCTGTTTCATGGGCTATTAATCACCGTTTTGGGTCCCTGGAGTGATTTCCACAATTGACGAACCCAAGGGTGCATTTACGTTCCGGTCATCCACACTCGCAGTTTTGGTCGATTCTGGCCTGTTTCATGGGCTATTAATCACCGTTTTGGGTCCCCGGAGTGATTTCCACCATTGAGGAACCCAGGGTGCATTTACGTGCCGGTCATCAACACTCGCAGTTTTGGAAGATTTTGGCCTGTTTCATGGGCTATTAATCACCGTTTTGGGTCCCTGGAGTGATTTCCACAATTGACGAACCCCAGGGTGCAATTACGTGTCGGTCATCAACACTCGCAGTTTTGGCCGATTCTAGCCTGTTTCATGGGCTATTAATCACCGTTTTGGATCCTCGGAGTGATTTCCACCATTGACGAACCCAAGGGTGCATTTACGTGCCTGTCATCAACACTCGCAGTTTTGGCCGATTCTGGCCTGTTTCATGGGCTATTAATCACCGTTTTGGGTCCCTGGAGTGATTTCCACAATTGACGAACCCAAGGGTGCATTTACGTGCCGGTCATCAACACTCGCAGTTTTGGATGATTCTAGCCTGTTTCATGGGCTATTAATGACCGTTTTGGGTCCCTGGAGTGATTTCCACAATTGACGAACCCAAGGGTGCATTTACGTGCCGGTCATCAACACTCGCAGTTTTGGCAGATTTTGGCCTGTTTCATGGGCTATTAATCACCGTTTTGGGTCCCTGGAGTGATTTCCACAATTGATGAACCCAAGGGTGCATTTACGTGCCGGTCATCAACACTCGCAGTTTTGGCCGATTCTGGCCTGTTTCATGGGCTATTAATCACCGTTTTGGGTCCCCGAAGTGAATTCCACCATTGAGGAACCCAGGGTGCATTTACGTGCCGGTCATCAACACTCGCAGTTTTGGCCAATTCCGGCCTGTATCATTGGCTATTAATCACCGTTTTGGGTCCCTGGAGTGATTTCCACAATTGACGAACCCAAGGGTGCATTTACGTGCCGGTCATCAACACTCGCAGTTTTGGCCGATTCTGGCCTGTTTCATGGGCTATTAATCACCGTTTTGGGTCCCCGGAGTGATTTCCACAATTGACGAACCCAAGGGTGCATTTACGTGCCGGTCATCAACACTCGCACTTTTGGTCGATTCTGGCCTGTTTCATGGGCTATTAATCACCGTTTTGGGTCCCCGGAGTGATTTCCACCATTGAGGAACCCAGGGTGCATTTACGTGCCGGTCATCAACACTCGCAGTTTTGGCAGATTTTGGCCTGTTTCATGGGCTATTAATCACCGTTTTGGGTCCCTGGAGTGATTTCCACAATTGATGAACCCAAGGGTGCATTTACGTGCCGGTCATCAACACTCGCAGTTTTGGCCGATTCTGGCCTGTTTCATGGGCTATTAATCACCGTTTTGGGTCCCCGAAGTGAATTCCACCATTGAGGAACCCAGGGTGCATTTACGTGCCGGTCATCAACACTCGCAGTTTTGGCCAATTCCGGCCTGTATCATTGGCTATTAATCACCGTTTTGGGTCCCTGGAGTGATTTCCACAATTGACGAACCCAAGGGTGCATTTACGTGCCGGTCATCAACACTCGCAGTTTTGGCCGATTCTGGCCTGTTTCATGGGCTATTAATCACCGTTTTGGGTCCCCGGAGTGATTTCCACAATTGACGAACCCAAGGGTGCATTTACGTGCCGGTCATCAACACTCGCACTTTTGGTCGATTCTGGCCTGTTTCATGGGCTATTAATCACCGTTTTGGGTCCCCGGAGTGATTTCCACCATTGAGGAACCCAGGGTGCATTTACGTGCCGGTCATCAACACTCGCAGTTTTGGCAGATTTTGGCCTGTTTCATGGGCTATTAATCACCGTTTTGGGTCCCTGGAGTGATTTCCACAATTGACGAACCCAAGGGTGCATTTACGTGCCGGTCATCAACACTCGCAGTTTTGGCCGATTCTGGCCTGTTTCATGGGCTATTAATGACCGTTTTGGGTCCCCGGAGTGATTTCCACCATTGACGAACCCTAGGGTGCATTTACGTGCCGGTCATCAACACTCGCAGTTTTGGCCGATTCTGGCCTGTTTCGTGGGCTATTGATCACCGTTTTGGGTCCCCGGAGTGATTTCCAAAATTGACGAACCCAAGGGTGCATTTACGTGCCGGTCATCAACAATCGCAGTTTTGGCCAATTCCGGCCTGTATCATTGGCTATTAATCACCGTTTTGGGTCCCTGGAGTGATTTCCACAATTGACGAACCCAAGGGTGCATTTACGTGCCGGTCATCAACACTCGCAGTTTTGGCCGATTCTGGCCTGTTTCATGGGCTATTAATCACCGTTTTGGGTCCCTGGAGTGATTTCCACAATTGACGAACCCTAGGGTGCAATTACGTGTCGGTCATCAACACTCGCAGTTTTGGCCGATTCCGGCCTGTATCATTGGCTATTAATCACCGTTTTGGGTCCCTGGAGTGATTTCCACAATTGACGAACCCAAGGGTGCATTTACGTGCCGGTCATCAACACTCGCAGTTTTGGCCGATTCTGGCCTGTTTCATGGGCTATTAATGACCGTTTTGGATCCCCGGAGTGATTTCCACCATTGACGAACCCTAGGGTGCATTTACGTGCCGGTCATCAACACTCGCAGTTTTGGCCGATTCTGGCCTGTTTCGTGGGCTATTAATCACCGTTTTGGGTCCCCGGAGTGATTTCCAAAATTGACGAACCCCAGGGTGCATTTACGTGCCGGTCATCAACACTCGCAGTTTTGGCCGATTCCGGCCTGTATCATTGGCTATTAATCACCGTTTTGGGTCCCTGGAGTGATTTCCACAATTGACGAACCCAAGGGTGCATTTACGTGCCGGTCATCAACACTCGCAGTTTTGGCCGATTCTGGCCTGTTTCATGGGCTATTAATCACCGTTTTGGGTCCCTGGAGTGAATTCCACAATTGACGAACCCAAGGGTGCATTTACGTGCCGGTCATCAACACTCGCAGTTTTGGCCGATTCTGGCCTGTTTCATGGGCTATTAATCACCGTTTTGGGTCCCCGGAGTGATTTCCACCATTGACGAACCCTAGGGTGCATTTACGTGTCGGTCATCAACACTCGCAGTTTTGGCCGATTCTGGCCTGTTTCGTGGGCTATTAATCACCGTTTTGGGTCCCCGGAGTGATTTCCAAAATTGACGAACCCCAGGGTGCATTTACGTGCCGGTCATCAACACTCGAAGTTTTGGCCGATTCTGGCCTGTTTCATGGGCTATTAATCACAGTTTTGGGTCCCTGGAGTGATTTCCACAATTGACGAACCCAAGGGTGCATTTACGTGCCGGTCATCAACACTCGCAGTTTTGGAAGATTTTGGCCTGTTTCATGGGCTATTAATCACCGTTTTGGGTCCCTGGAGTGATTTCCACAATTGACGAACCCCAGGGTGCAATTACGTGTCGGTCATCAACACTCGCAGTTTTGGCCGATTCTAGCCTGTTTCATGGGCTATTAATCACCGTTTTGGATCCTCGGAGTGATTTCCACCATTGACGAACCCAAGGGTGCATTTACGTGCCTGTCATCAACACTCGCAGTTTTGGCCGATTCTGGCCTGTTTCATGGGCTATTAATCACCGTTTTGGGTCCCCGGAGTGATTTCCACAATTGACGAACCCAAGGGTGCATTTACGTGCCGGTCATCAACACTCGCAGTTTTGGTCGATTCTGGCCTGTTTCATGGGCTATTAATCACCGTTTTGGGTCCCCGGAGTGATTTCCACCATTGAGGAACCCAGGGTGCATTTACGTGCCGGTCATCAACACTCGCAGTTTTGGCAGATTTTGGCCTGTTTCATGGGCTATTAATCACCGTTTTGGGTCCCTGGAGTGATTTCCACAATTGACGAACCCAAGGGTGCATTTACGTGCCGGTCATCAACACTCGCAGTTTTGGCCGATTCTGGCCTGTTTCATGGGCTATTAATGACCGTTTTGGGTCCCCGGAGTGATTTCCACCATTGACGAACCCTAGGGTGCATTTACGTGCCGGTCATCAACACTCGCAGTTTTGGCCGATTCTGGCCTGTTTCGTGGGCTATTGATCACCGTTTTGGGTCCCCGGAGTGATTTCCAAAATTGACGAACCCAAGGGTGCATTTACGTGCCGGTCATCAACAATCGCAGTTTTGGCCAATTCCGGCCTGTATCATTGGCTATTAATCACCGTTTTGGGTCCCTGGAGTGATTTCCACAATTGACGAACCCAAGGGTGCATTTACGTGCCGGTCATCAACACTCGCAGTTTTGGCCGATTCTGGCCTGTTTCATGGGCTATTAATCACCGTTTTGGGTCCCTGGAGTGATTTCCACAATTGACGAACCCTAGGGTGCAATTACGTGTCGGTCATCAACACTCGCAGTTTTGGCCGATTCCGGCCTGTATCATTGGCTATTAATCACCGTTTTGGGTCCCTGGAGTGATTTCCACAATTGACGAACCCAAGGGTGCATTTACGTGCCGGTCATCAACACTCGCAGTTTTGGCCGATTCTGGCCTGTTTCATGGGCTATTAATGACCGTTTTGGATCCCCGGAGTGATTTCCACCATTGACGAACCCTAGGGTGCATTTACGTGCCGGTCATCAACACTCGCAGTTTTGGCCGATTCTGGCCTGTTTCGTGGGCTATTAATCACCGTTTTGGGTCCCCGGAGTGATTTCCAAAATTGACGAACCCCAGGGTGCATTTACGTGCCGGTCATCAACACTCGCAGTTTTGGCCGATTCCGGCCTGTATCATTGGCTATTAATCACCGTTTTGGGTCCCTGGAGTGATTTCCACAATTGACGAACCCAAGGGTGCATTTACGTGCCGGTCATCAACACTCGCAGTTTTGGAAGATTTTGGCCTGTTTCATGGGCTATTAATCACCGTTTTGGGTCCCTGGAGTGAATTCCACAATTGACGAACCCAAGGGTGCATTTACGTGCCGGTCATCAACACTCGCAGTTTTGGCCGATTCTGGCCTGTTTCATGGGCTATTAATCACCGTTTTGGGTCCCCGGAGTGATTTCCACCATTGACGAACCCTAGGGTGCATTTACGTGCCGGTCATCAACACTCGCAGTTTTGGCCGATTCTGGCCTGTTTCGTGGGCTATTAATCACCGTTTTGGGTCCCCGGAGTGATTTCCAAAATTGACGAACCCCAGGGTGCATTTACGTGCCGGTCATCAACACTCGCAGTTTTGGCCGATTCTGGCCTGTTTCATGGGCTATTAATCACAGTTTTGGGTCCCTGGAGTGATTTCCACAATTGACGAACCCAAGGGTGCATTTACGTGCCGGTCATCAACACTCGCAGTTTTGGCCGATTCTGGCCTGTTTCATGGGCTATTAATCACCGTTTTGGGTCCCCGGAGTGATTTCCACCATTGAGGAACCCAGGGTGCATTTACGTGCCGGTCATCAACACTCGCAGTTTTGGAAGATTTTGGCCTGTTTCATGGGCTATTAATCACCGTTTTGGGTCCCTGGAGTGATTTCCACAATTGACGAACCCAAGGGTGCATTTACGTGCCGGTCATCAACACTCGCAGTTTTGGAAGATTTTGGCCTGTTTCATGGGCTATTAATCACCGTTTTGGGTCCCTGGAGTGATTTCCACAATTGACGAACCCAAGGGTGCATTTACGTTCCGGTCATCCACACTCGCAGTTTTGGTCGATTCTGGCCTGTTTCATGGGCTATTAATCACCGTTTTGGGTCCCCGGAGTGATTTCCACCATTGAGGAACCCAGGGTGCATTTACGTGCCGGTCATCAACACTCGCAGTTTTGGAAGATTTTGGCCTGTTTCATGGGCTATTAATCACCGTTTTGGGTCCCTGGAGTGATTTCCACAATTGACGAACCCCAGGGTGCAATTACGTGTCGGTCATCAACACTCGCAGTTTTGGCCGATTCTAGCCTGTTTCATGGGCTATTAATCACCGTTTTGGATCCTCGGAGTGATTTCCACCATTGACGAACCCAAGGGTGCATTTACGTGCCTGTCATCAACACTCGCAGTTTTGGCCGATTCTGGCCTGTTTCATGGGCTATTAATCACCGTTTTGGGTCCCTGGAGTGATTTCCACCATTGACGAACCCAAGGGTGCATTTACGTGCCTGTCATCAACACTCGCAGTTTTGGCCGATTCTGGCCTGTTTCATGGGCTATTAATCACCGTTTTGGGTCCCCGGAGTGATTTCCACCATTGAGGAACCCAGGGTGCATTTACGTGCCGGTCATCAACACTCGCAGTTTTGGCCGATTCTGGCCTGTTTCATGGGCTATTAATCACCGTTTTGGGTCCCCGGAGTGATTTCCACCATTGAGGAACCCAGGGTGCATTTACGTGCCGGTCATCAACACTCGCAGTTTTGGCAGATTTTGGCCTGTTTCATGGGCTATTAATCACCGTTTTGGGTCCCTGGAGTGATTTCCACAATTGACGAACCCAAGGGTGCATTTACGTGCCGGTCATCAACACTCGCAGTTTTGGCCGATTCCGGCCTGTATCATTGGCTATTAATCACCGTTTTGGGTCCCTGGAGTGATTTCCACAATTGACGAACCCAAGGGTGCATTTACGTGCCGGTCATCAACACTCGCAGTTTTGGCCGATTCTCGCCTGTTTCATGGGCTATTAATCACCGTTTTGGGTCCCCGGAGTGATTTCCACCATTGAGGAACCCAGGGTGCATTTACGTGCCGGTCATCAACACTCGCAGTTTTGGCAGATTTTGGCCTGTTTCATGGGCTATTAATCACCGTTTTGGGTCCCTGGAGTGATTTCCACAATTGACGAACCCAAGGGTGCATTTACGTGCCGGTCATCAACACTCGCAGTTTTGGCCGATTCCGGCCTGTATCATTGGCTATTAATCACCGTTTTGGGTCCCTGGAGTGATTTCCACAATTGACGAACCCAAGGGTGCATTTACGTGCCGGTCATCAACACTCGCAGTTTTGGCCGATTCTGGCCTGTTTCATGGGCTATTAATCACCGTTTTGGGTCCCCGGAGTGATTTCCACCATTGAGGAACCCAGGGTGCATTTACGTGCCGGTCATCAACACTCGCAGTTTTGGCAGATTTTGGCCTGTTTCATGGGCTATTAATCACCGTTTTGGGTCCCTGGAGTGATTTCCACAATTGACGAACCCAAGGGTGCATTTACGTGCCGGTCATCAACACTCGCAGTTTTGGCCGATTCCGGCCTGTATCATTGGCTATTAATCACCGTTTTGGGTCCCTGGAGTGATTTCCACAATTGACGAACCCAAGGGTGCATTTACGTGCCGGTCATCAACACTCGCAGTTTTGGCCGATTCTGGCCTGTTTCATGGGCTATTAATCACCGTTTTGGGTCCCCGGAGTGATTTCCACAATTGACGAACCCAAGGGTGCATTTACGTGCCGGTCATCAACACTCGCACTTTTGGTCGATTCTGGCCTGTTTCATGGGCTATTAATCACCGTTTTGGGTCCCCGGAGTGATTTCCACCATTGAGGAACCCAGGGTGCATTTACGTGCCGGTCATCAACACTCGCAGTTTTGGCAGATTTTGGCCTGTTTCATGGGCTATTAATCACCGTTTTGGGTCCCTGGAGTGATTTCCACAATTGACGAACCCAAGGGTGCATTTACGTGCCGGTCATCAACACTCGCAGTTTTGGCCGATTCTGGCCTGTTTCATGGGCTATTAATGACCGTTTTGGGTCCCCGGAGTGATTTCCACCATTGACGAACCCTAGGGTGCATTTACGTGCCGGTCATCAACACTCGCAGTTTTGGCCGATTCTGGCCTGTTTCGTGGGCTATTGATCACCGTTTTGGGTCCCCGGAGTGATTTCCAAAATTGACGAACCCAAGGGTGCATTTACGTGCCGGTCATCAACAATCGCAGTTTTGGCCAATTCCGGCCTGTATCATTGGCTATTAATCACCGTTTTGGGTCCCTGGAGTGATTTCCACAATTGACGAACCCAAGGGTGCATTTACGTGCCGGTCATCAACACTCGCAGTTTTGGCCGATTCTGGCCTGTTTCATGGGCTATTAATCACCGTTTTGGGTCCCTGGAGTGATTTCCACAATTGACGAACCCTAGGGTGCAATTACGTGTCGGTCATCAACACTCGCAGTTTTGGCCGATTCCGGCCTGTATCATTGGCTATTAATCACCGTTTTGGGTCCCTGGAGTGATTTCCACAATTGACGAACCCAAGGGTGCATTTACGTGCCGGTCATCAACACTCGCAGTTTTGGCCGATTCTGGCCTGTTTCATGGGCTATTAATGACCGTTTTGGATCCCCGGAGTGATTTCCACCATTGACGAACCCTAGGGTGCATTTACGTGCCGGTCATCAACACTCGCAGTTTTGGCCGATTCTGGCCTGTTTCGTGGGCTATTAATCACCGTTTTGGGTCCCCGGAGTGATTTCCAAAATTGACGAACCCCAGGGTGCATTTACGTGCCGGTCATCAACACTCGCAGTTTTGGCCGATTCCGGCCTGTATCATTGGCTATTAATCACCGTTTTGGGTCCCTGGAGTGATTTCCACAATTGACGAACCCAAGGGTGCATTTACGTGCCGGTCATCAACACTCGCAGTTTTGGCCGATTCTGGCCTGTTTCATGGGCTATTAATCACCGTTTTGGGTCCCTGGAGTGAATTCCACAATTGACGAACCCAAGGGTGCATTTACGTGCCGGTCATCAACACTCGCAGTTTTGGCCGATTCTGGCCTGTTTCATGGGCTATTAATCACCGTTTTGGGTCCCCGGAGTGATTTCCACCATTGACGAACCCTAGGGTGCATTTACGTGTCGGTCATCAACACTCGCAGTTTTGGCCGATTCTGGCCTGTTTCGTGGGCTATTAATCACCGTTTTGGGTCCCCGGAGTGATTTCCAAAATTGACGAACCCCAGGGTGCATTTACGTGCCGGTCATCAACACTCGCAGTTTTGGCCGATTCTGGCCTGTTTCATGGGCTATTAATCACAGTTTTGGGTCCCTGGAGTGATTTCCACAATTGACGAACCCAAGGGTGCATTTACGTGCCGGTCATCAACACTCGCAGTTTTGGAAGATTTTGGCCTGTTTCATGGGCTATTAATCACCGTTTTGGGTCCCTGGAGTGATTTCCACAATTGACGAACCCCAGGGTGCAATTACGTGTCGGTCATCAACACTCGCAGTTTTGGCCGATTCTAGCCTGTTTCATGGGCTATTAATCACCGTTTTGGATCCTCGGAGTGATTTCCACCATTGACGAACCCAAGGGTGCATTTACGTGCCTGTCATCAACACTCGCAGTTTTGGTCGATTCTGGCCTGTTTCATGGGCTATTAATCACCGTTTTGGGTCCCCGGAGTGATTTCCACAATTGACGAACCCAAGGGTGCATTTACGTGCCGGTCATCAACACTCGCAGTTTTGGTCGATTCTGGCCTGTTTCATGGGCTATTAATCACCGTTTTGGGTCCCCGGAGTGATTTCCACCATTGAGGAACCCAGGGTGCATTTACGTGCCGGTCATCAACACTCGCAGTTTTGGCAGATTTTGGCCTGTTTCATGGGCTATTAATCACCGTTTTGGGTCCCTGGAGTGATTTCCACAATTGACGAACCCAAGGGTGCATTTACGTGCCGGTCATCAACACTCGCAGTTTTGGCCGATTCTGGCCTGTTTCATGGGCTATTAATGACCGTTTTGGGTCCCCGGAGTGATTTCCACCATTGACGAACCCTAGGGTGCATTTACGTGCCGGTCATCAACACTCGCAGTTTTGGCCGATTCTGGCCTGTTTCGTGGGCTATTGATCACCGTTTTGGGTCCCCGGAGTGATTTCCAAAATTGACGAACCCAAGGGTGCATTTACGTGCCGGTCATCAACAATCGCAGTTTTGGCCAATTCCGGCCTGTATCATTGGCTATTAATCACCGTTTTGGGTCCCTGGAGTGATTTCCACAATTGACGAACCCAAGGGTGCATTTACGTGCCGGTCATCAACACTCGCAGTTTTGGCCGATTCTGGCCTGTTTCATGGGCTATTAATCACCGTTTTGGGTCCCTGGAGTGATTTCCACAATTGACGAACCCTAGGGTGCAATTACGTGTCGGTCATCAACACTCGCAGTTTTGGCCGATTCCGGCCTGTATCATTGGCTATTAATCACCGTTTTGGGTCCCTGGAGTGATTTCCACAATTGACGAACCCAAGGGTGCATTTACGTGCCGGTCATCAACACTCGCAGTTTTGGCCGATTCTGGCCTGTTTCATGGGCTATTAATGACCGTTTTGGATCCCCGGAGTGATTTCCACCATTGACGAACCCTAGGGTGCATTTACGTGCCGGTCATCAACACTCGCAGTTTTGGCCGATTCTGGCCTGTTTCGTGGGCTATTAATCACCGTTTTGGGTCCCCGGAGTGATTTCCAAAATTGACGAACCCCAGGGTGCATTTACGTGCCGGTCATCAACACTCGCAGTTTTGGCCGATTCCGGCCTGTATCATTGGCTATTAATCACCGTTTTGGGTCCCTGGAGTGATTTCCACAATTGACGAACCCAAGGGTGCATTTACGTGCCGGTCATCAACACTCGCAGTTTTGGAAGATTTTGGCCTGTTTCATGGGCTATTAATCACCGTTTTGGGTCCCTGGAGTGAATTCCACAATTGACGAACCCAAGGGTGCATTTACGTGCCGGTCATCAACACTCGCAGTTTTGGCCGATTCTGGCCTGTTTCATGGGCTATTAATCACCGTTTTGGGTCCCCGGAGTGATTTCCACCATTGACGAACCCTAGGGTGCATTTACGTGCCGGTCATCAACACTCGCAGTTTTGGCCGATTCTGGCCTGTTTCGTGGGCTATTAATCACCGTTTTGGGTCCCCGGAGTGATTTCCAAAATTGACGAACCCCAGGGTGCATTTACGTGCCGGTCATCAACACTCGCAGTTTTGGCCGATTCTGGCCTGTTTCATGGGCTATTAATCACAGTTTTGGGTCCCTGGAGTGATTTCCACAATTGACGAACCCAAGGGTGCATTTACGTGCCGGTCATCAACACTCGCAGTTTTGGCCGATTCTGGCCTGTTTCATGGGCTATTAATCACCGTTTTGGGTCCCCGGAGTGATTTCCACCATTGAGGAACCCAGGGTGCATTTACGTGCCGGTCATCAACACTCGCAGTTTTGGAAGATTTTGGCCTGTTTCATGGGCTATTAATCACCGTTTTGGGTCCCTGGAGTGATTTCCACAATTGACGAACCCAAGGGTGCATTTACGTGCCGGTCATCAACACTCGCAGTTTTGGAAGATTTTGGCCTGTTTCATGGGCTATTAATCACCGTTTTGGGTCCCTGGAGTGATTTCCACAATTGACGAACCCAAGGGTGCATTTACGTTCCGGTCATCCACACTCGCAGTTTTGGTCGATTCTGGCCTGTTTCATGGGCTATTAATCACCGTTTTGGGTCCCCGGAGTGATTTCCACCATTGAGGAACCCAGGGTGCATTTACGTGCCGGTCATCAACACTCGCAGTTTTGGAAGATTTTGGCCTGTTTCATGGGCTATTAATCACCGTTTTGGGTCCCTGGAGTGATTTCCACAATTGACGAACCCCAGGGTGCAATTACGTGTCGGTCATCAACACTCGCAGTTTTGGCCGATTCTAGCCTGTTTCATGGGCTATTAATCACCGTTTTGGATCCTCGGAGTGATTTCCACCATTGACGAACCCAAGGGTGCATTTACGTGCCTGTCATCAACACTCGCAGTTTTGGCCGATTCTGGCCTGTTTCATGGGCTATTAATCACCGTTTTGGGTCCCTGGAGTGATTTCCACCATTGACGAACCCAAGGGTGCATTTACGTGCCTGTCATCAACACTCGCAGTTTTGGCCGATTCTGGCCTGTTTCATGGGCTATTAATCACCGTTTTGGGTCCCCGGAGTGATTTCCACCATTGAGGAACCCAGGGTGCATTTACGTGCCGGTCATCAACACTCGCAGTTTTGGCCGATTCTGGCCTGTTTCATGGGCTATTAATCACCGTTTTGGGTCCCCGGAGTGATTTCCACCATTGAGGAACCCAGGGTGCATTTACGTGCCGGTCATCAACACTCGCAGTTTTGGCAGATTTTGGCCTGTTTCATGGGCTATTAATCACCGTTTTGGGTCCCTGGAGTGATTTCCACAATTGACGAACCCAAGGGTGCATTTACGTGCCGGTCATCAACACTCGCAGTTTTGGCCGATTCCGGCCTGTATCATTGGCTATTAATCACCGTTTTGGGTCCCTGGAGTGATTTCCACAATTGACGAACCCAAGGGTGCATTTACGTGCCGGTCATCAACACTCGCAGTTTTGGCCGATTCTGGCCTGTTTCATGGGCTATTAATCACCGTTTTGGGTCCCCGGAGTGATTTCCACCATTGAGGAACCCAGGGTGCATTTACGTGCCGGTCATCAACACTCGCAGTTTTGGCAGATTTTGGCCTGTTTCATGGGCTATTAATCACCGTTTTGGGTCCCTGGAGTGATTTCCACAATTGACGAACCCAAGGGTGCATTTACGTGCCGGTCATCAACACTCGCAGTTTTGGCCGATTCCGGCCTGTATCATTGGCTATTAATCACCGTTTTGGGTCCCTGGAGTGATTTCCACAATTGACGAACCCAAGGGTGCATTTACGTGCCGGTCATCAACACTCGCAGTTTTGGCCGATTCTGGCCTGTTTCATGGGCTATTAATCACCGTTTTGGGTCCCCGGAGTGATTTCCACCATTGAGGAACCCAGGGTGCATTTACGTGCCGGTCATCAACACTCGCAGTTTTGGCAGATTTTGGCCTGTTTCATGGGCTATTAATCACCGTTTTGGGTCCCTGGAGTGATTTCCACAATTGACGAACCCAAGGGTGCATTTACGTGCCGGTCATCAACACTCGCAGTTTTGGCCGATTCCGGCCTGTATCATTGGCTATTAATCACCGTTTTGGGTCCCTGGAGTGATTTCCACAATTGACGAACCCAAGGGTGCATTTACGTGCCGGTCATCAACACTCGCAGTTTTGGCCGATTCTGGCCTGTTTCATGGGCTATTAATCACCGTTTTGGGTCCCTGCAGTGATTTCCACAATTGACGAACCCAAGGGTGCATTTACGTGCCGGTCATCAACACTCGCAGTTTTGGCCGATTCCGGCCTGTATCATTGGCTATTAATCACCGTTTTGGGTCCCTGGAGTGATTTCCACAATTGACGAACCCAAGGGTGCATTTACGTGCCGGTCATCAACACTCGCAGTTTTGGCCGATTCTGGCCTGTTTCATGGGCTATTAATCACCGTTTTGGGTCCCCGGAGTGATTTCCACCATTGAGGAACCCAGGGTGCATTTACGTGCCGGTCATCAACACTCGCAGTTTTGGAAGATTTTGGCCTGTTTCATGGGCTATTAATCACCGTTTTGGGTCCCTGGAGTGATTTCCACAATTGACGAACCCAAGGGTGCATTTACGTGCCGGTCATCAACACTCGCAGTTTTGGAAGATTTTGGCCTGTTTCATGGGCTATTAATCACCGTTTTGGGTCCCTGGAGTGATTTCCACAATTGACGAACCCAAGGGTGCATTTACGTTCCGGTCATCCACACTCGCAGTTTTGGCCGATTCTGGCCTGTTTCATGGGCTATTAATCACCGTTTTGGGTGCCTGGAGTGATTTCCACAATTGACGAACCCAAGGGTGCATTTACGTTCCGGTCATCCACACTCGCAGTTTTGGTCGATTCTGGCCTGTTTCATGGGCTATTAATCACCGTTTTGGGTCCCCGGAGTGATTTCCACCATTGAGGAACCCAGGGTGCATTTACGTGCCGGTCATCAACACTCGCAGTTTTGGAAGATTTTGGCCTGTTTCATGGGCTATTAATCACCGTTTTGGGTCCCTGGAGTGATTTCCACAATTGACGAACCCCAGGGTGCAATTACGTGTCGGTCATCAACACTCGCAGTTTTGGCCGATTCTAGCCTGTTTCATGGGCTATTAATCACCGTTTTGGATCCTCGGAGTGATTTCCACCATTGACGAACCCAAGGGTGCATTTACGTGCCTGTCATCAACACTCGCAGTTTTGGCCGATTCTGGCCTGTTTCATGGGCTATTAATCACCGTTTTGGGTCCCTGGAGTGATTTCCACCATTGACGAACCCAAGGGTGCATTTACGTGCCTGTCATCAACACTCGCAGTTTTGGCCGATTCTGGCCTGTTTCATGGGCTATTAATCACCGTTTTGGGTCCCCGGAGTGATTTCCACCATTGAGGAACCCAGGGTGCATTTACGTGCCGGTCATCAACACTCGCAGTTTTGGCCGATTCTGGCCTGTTTCATGGGCTATTAATCACCGTTTTGGGTCCCCGGAGTGATTTCCACCATTGAGGAACCCAGGGTGCATTTACGTGCCGGTCATCAACACTCGCAGTTTTGGCAGATTTTGGCCTGTTTCATGGGCTATTAATCACCGTTTTGGGTCCCTGGAGTGATTTCCACAATTGACGAACCCAAGGGTGCATTTACGTGCCGGTCATCAACACTCGCAGTTTTGGCCGATTCCGGCCTGTATCATTGGCTATTAATCACCGTTTTGGGTCCCTGGAGTGATTTCCACAATTGACGAACCCAAGGGTGCATTTACGTGCCGGTCATCAACACTCGCAGTTTTGGCCGATTCTGGCCTGTTTCATGGGCTATTAATCACCGTTTTGGGTCCCCGGAGTGATTTCCACCATTGAGGAACCCAGGGTGCATTTACGTGCCGGTCATCAACACTCGCAGTTTTGGCAGATTTTGGCCTGTTTCATGGGCTATTAATCACCGTTTTGGGTCCCTGGAGTGATTTCCACAATTGACGAACCCAAGGGTGCATTTACGTGCCGGTCATCAACACTCGCAGTTTTGGCCGATTCCGGCCTGTATCATTGGCTATTAATCACCGTTTTGGGTCCCTGGAGTGATTTCCACAATTGACGAACCCAAGGGTGCATTTACGTGCCGGTCATCAACACTCGCAGTTTTGGCCGATTCTGGCCTGTTTCATGGGCTATTAATCACCGTTTTGGGTCCCCGGAGTGATTTCCACCATTGAGGAACCCAGGGTGCATTTACGTGCCGGTCATCAACACTCGCAGTTTTGGCAGATTTTGGCCTGTTTCATGGGCTATTAATCACCGTTTTGGGTCCCTGGAGTGATTTCCACAATTGACGAACCCAAGGGTGCATTTACGTGCCGGTCATCAACACTCGCAGTTTTGGCCGATTCCGGCCTGTATCATTGGCTATTAATCACCGTTTTGGGTCCCTGGAGTGATTTCCACAATTGACGAACCCAAGGGTGCATTTACGTGCCGGTCATCAACACTCGCAGTTTTGGCCGATTCTGGCCTGTTTCATGGGCTATTAATCACCGTTTTGGGTCCCTGCAGTGATTTCCACAATTGACGAACCCAAGGGTGCATTTACGTGCCGGTCATCAACACTCGCAGTTTTGGCCGATTCCGGCCTGTATCATTGGCTATTAATCACCGTTTTGGGTCCCTGGAGTGATTTCCACAATTGACGAACCCAAGGGTGCATTTACGTGCCGGTCATCAACACTCGCAGTTTTGGCCGATTCTGGCCTGTTTCATGGGCTATTAATCACCGTTTTGGGTCCCCGGAGTGATTTCCACCATTGAGGAACCCAGGGTGCATTTACGTGCCGGTCATCAACACTCGCAGTTTTGGAAGATTTTGGCCTGTTTCATGGGCTATTAATCACCGTTTTGGGTCCCTGGAGTGATTTCCACAATTGACGAACCCAAGGGTGCATTTACGTGCCGGTCATCAACACTCGCAGTTTTGGAAGATTTTGGCCTGTTTCATGGGCTATTAATCACCGTTTTGGGTCCCTGGAGTGATTTCCACAATTGACGAACCCAAGGGTGCATTTACGTTCCGGTCATCCACACTCGCAGTTTTGGCCGATTCTGGCCTGTTTCATGGGCTATTAATCACCGTTTTGGGTGCCTGGAGTGATTTCCACAATTGACGAACCCAAGGGTGCATTTACGTGCCGGTCATCAACACTCGCAGTTTTGGAAGATTTTGGCCTGTTTCATGGGCTATTAATCACCGTTTTGGGTCCCTGGAGTGATTTCCACAATTGACGAACCCAAGGGTGCATTTACGTTCCGGTCATCCACACTCGCAGTTTTGGTCGATTCTGGCCTGTTTCATGGGCTATTAATCACCGTTTTGGGTCCCCGGAGTGATTTCCACCATTGAGGAACCCAGGGTGCATTTACGTGCCGGTCATCAACACTCGCAGTTTTGGAAGATTTTGGCCTGTTTCATGGGCTATTAATCACCGTTTTGGGTCCCTGGAGTGATTTCCACAATTGACGAACCCCAGGGTGCAATTACGTGTCGGTCATCAACACTCGCAGTTTTGGCCGATTCTAGCCTGTTTCATGGGCTATTAATCACCGTTTTGGATCCTCGGAGTGATTTCCACCATTGACGAACCCAAGGGTGCATTTACGTGCCGGTCATCAACACTCGCAGTTTTGGCCGATTCTGGCCTGTTTCATGGGCTATTAATCACCGTTTTGGGTCCCCGGAGTGATTTCCACCATTGACGAACCCTAGGGTGCATTTACGTGCCGGTCATCAACACTCGCAGTTTTGGCCGATTCTGGCCTGTTTCGTGGGCTATTAATCACCGTTTTGGGTCCCCGGAGTGATTTCCAAAATTGACGAACCCCAGGGTGCATTTACGTGCCGGTCATCAACACTCGCAGTTTTGGCCGATTCTGGCCTGTTTCATGGGCTATTAATCACAGTTTTGGGTCCCTGGAGTGATTTCCACAATTGACGAACCCAAGGGTGCATTTACGTGCCGGTCATCAACACTCGCAGTTTTGGCCGATTCTGGCCTGTTTCATGGGCTATTAATCACCGTTTTGGGTCCCCGGAGTGATTTCCACCATTGAGGAACCCAGGGTGCATTTACGTGCCGGTCATCAACACTCGCAGTTTTGGAAGATTTTGGCCTGTTTCATGGGCTATTAATCACCGTTTTGGGTCCCTGGAGTGATTTCCACAATTGACGAACCCAAGGGTGCATTTACGTGCCGGTCATCAACACTCGCAGTTTTGGAAGATTTTGGCCTGTTTCATGGGCTATTAATCACCGTTTTGGGTCCCTGGAGTGATTTCCACAATTGACGAACCCAAGGGTGCATTTACGTTCCGGTCATCCACACTCGCAGTTTTGGTCGATTCTGGCCTGTTTCATGGGCTATTAATCACCGTTTTGGGTCCCCGGAGTGATTTCCACCATTGAGGAACCCAGGGTGCATTTACGTGCCGGTCATCAACACTCGCAGTTTTGGAAGATTTTGGCCTGTTTCATGGGCTATTAATCACCGTTTTGGGTCCCTGGAGTGATTTCCACAATTGACGAACCCCAGGGTGCAATTACGTGTCGGTCATCAACACTCGCAGTTTTGGCCGATTCTAGCCTGTTTCATGGGCTATTAATCACCGTTTTGGATCCTCGGAGTGATTTCCACCATTGACGAACCCAAGGGTGCATTTACGTGCCTGTCATCAACACTCGCAGTTTTGGCCGATTCTGGCCTGTTTCATGGGCTATTAATCACCGTTTTGGGTCCCTGGAGTGATTTCCACCATTGACGAACCCAAGGGTGCATTTACGTGCCTGTCATCAACACTCGCAGTTTTGGCCGATTCTGGCCTGTTTCATGGGCTATTAATCACCGTTTTGGGTCCCCGGAGTGATTTCCACCATTGAGGAACCCAGGGTGCATTTACGTGCCGGTCATCAACACTCGCAGTTTTGGCCGATTCTGGCCTGTTTCATGGGCTATTAATCACCGTTTTGGGTCCCCGGAGTGATTTCCACCATTGAGGAACCCAGGGTGCATTTACGTGCCGGTCATCAACACTCGCAGTTTTGGCCGATTCTGGCCTGTTTCATGGGCTATTAATCACCGTTTTGGGTCCCCGGAGTGATTTCCACCATTGAGGAACCCAGGGTGCATTTACGTGCCGGTCATCAACACTCGCAGTTTTGGCAGATTTTGGCCTGTTTCATGGGCTATTAATCACCGTTTTGGGTCCCTGGAGTGATTTCCACAATTGACGAACCCAAGGGTGCATTTACGTGCCGGTCATCAACACTCGCAGTTTTGGCCGATTCCGGCCTGTATCATTGGCTATTAATCACCGTTTTGGGTCCCTGGAGTGATTTCCACAATTGACGAACCCAAGGGTGCATTTACGTGCCGGTCATCAACACTCGCAGTTTTGGCCGATTCTGGCCTGTTTCATGGGCTATTAATCACCGTTTTGGGTCCCTGCAGTGATTTCCACAATTGACGAACCCAAGGGTGCATTTACGTGCCGGTCATCAACACTCGCAGTTTTGGCCGATTCCGGCCTGTATCATTGGCTATTAATCACCGTTTTGGGTCCCTGGAGTGATTTCCACAATTGACGAACCCAAGGGTGCATTTACGTGCCGGTCATCAACACTCGCAGTTTTGGCCGATTCTGGCCTGTTTCATGGGCTATTAATCACCGTTTTGGGTCCCCGGAGTGATTTCCACCATTGAGGAACCCAGGGTGCATTTACGTGCCGGTCATCAACACTCGCAGTTTTGGAAGATTTTGGCCTGTTTCATGGGCTATTAATCACCGTTTTGGGTCCCTGGAGTGATTTCCACAATTGACGAACCCAAGGGTGCATTTACGTGCCGGTCATCAACACTCGCAGTTTTGGAAGATTTTGGCCTGTTTCATGGGCTATTAATCACCGTTTTGGGTCCCTGGAGTGATTTCCACAATTGACGAACCCAAGGGTGCATTTACGTTCCGGTCATCCACACTCGCAGTTTTGGCCGATTCTGGCCTGTTTCATGGGCTATTAATCACCGTTTTGGGTGCCTGGAGTGATTTCCACAATTGACGAACCCAAGGGTGCATTTACGTGCCGGTCATCAACACTCGCAGTTTTGGAAGATTTTGGCCTGTTTCATGGGCTATTAATCACCGTTTTGGGTCCCTGGAGTGATTTCCACAATTGACGAACCCAAGGGTGCATTTACGTTCCGGTCATCCACACTCGCAGTTTTGGTCGATTCTGGCCTGTTTCATGGGCTATTAATCACCGTTTTGGGTCCCCGGAGTGATTTCCACCATTGAGGAACCCAGGGTGCATTTACGTGCCGGTCATCAACACTCGCAGTTTTGGAAGATTTTGGCCTGTTTCATGGGCTATTAATCACCGTTTTGGGTCCCTGGAGTGATTTCCACAATTGACGAACCCCAGGGTGCAATTACGTGTCGGTCATCAACACTCGCAGTTTTGGCCGATTCTAGCCTGTTTCATGGGCTATTAATCACCGTTTTGGATCCTCGGAGTGATTTCCACCATTGACGAACCCAAGGGTGCATTTACGTGCCTGTCATCAACACTCGCAGTTTTGGCCGATTCTGGCCTGTTTCATGGGCTATTAATCACCGTTTTGGGTCCCCGGAGTGATTTCCACCATTGACGAACCCTAGGGTGCATTTACGTGCCGGTCATCAACACTCGCAGTTTTGGCCGATTCTGGCCTGTTTCGTGGGCTATTAATCACCGTTTTGGGTCCCCGGAGTGATTTCCAAAATTGACGAACCCCAGGGTGCATTTACGTGCCGGTCATCAACACTCGCAGTTTTGGCCGATTCTGGCCTGTTTCATGGGCTATTAATCACAGTTTTGGGTCCCTGGAGTGATTTCCACAATTGACGAACCCAAGGGTGCATTTACGTGCCGGTCATCAACACTCGCAGTTTTGGCCGATTCTGGCCTGTTTCATGGGCTATTAATCACCGTTTTGGGTCCCCGGAGTGATTTCCACCATTGAGGAACCCAGGGTGCATTTACGTGCCGGTCATCAACACTCGCAGTTTTGGAAGATTTTGGCCTGTTTCATGGGCTATTAATCACCGTTTTGGGTCCCTGGAGTGATTTCCACAATTGACGAACCCAAGGGTGCATTTACGTGCCGGTCATCAACACTCGCAGTTTTGGAAGATTTTGGCCTGTTTCATGGGCTATTAATCACCGTTTTGGGTCCCTGGAGTGATTTCCACAATTGACGAACCCAAGGGTGCATTTACGTTCCGGTCATCCACACTCGCAGTTTTGGTCGATTCTGGCCTGTTTCATGGGCTATTAATCACCGTTTTGGGTCCCCGGAGTGATTTCCACCATTGAGGAACCCAGGGTGCATTTACGTGCCGGTCATCAACACTCGCAGTTTTGGAAGATTTTGGCCTGTTTCATGGGCTATTAATCACCGTTTTGGGTCCCTGGAGTGATTTCCACAATTGACGAACCCCAGGGTGCAATTACGTGTCGGTCATCAACACTCGCAGTTTTGGCCGATTCTAGCCTGTTTCATGGGCTATTAATCACCGTTTTGGATCCTCGGAGTGATTTCCACCATTGACGAACCCAAGGGTGCATTTACGTGCCTGTCATCAACACTCGCAGTTTTGGCCGATTCTGGCCTGTTTCATGGGCTATTAATCACCGTTTTGGGTCCCTGGAGTGATTTCCACCATTGACGAACCCAAGGGTGCATTTACGTGCCTGTCATCAACACTCGCAGTTTTGGCCGATTCTGGCCTGTTTCATGGGCTATTAATCACCGTTTTGGGTCCCCGGAGTGATTTCCACCATTGAGGAACCCAGGGTGCATTTACGTGCCGGTCATCAACACTCGCAGTTTTGGCCGATTCTGGCCTGTTTCATGGGCTATTAATCACCGTTTTGGGTCCCCGGAGTGATTTCCACCATTGAGGAACCCAGGGTGCATTTACGTGCCGGTCATCAACACTCGCAGTTTTGGCAGATTTTGGCCTGTTTCATGGGCTATTAATCACCGTTTTGGGTCCCTGGAGTGATTTCCACAATTGACGAACCCAAGGGTGCATTTACGTGCCGGTCATCAACACTCGCAGTTTTGGCCGATTCCGGCCTGTATCATTGGCTATTAATCACCGTTTTGGGTCCCTGGAGTGATTTCCACAATTGACGAACCCAAGGGTGCATTTACGTGCCGGTCATCAACACTCGCAGTTTTGGCCGATTCTGGCCTGTTTCATGGGCTATTAATCACCGTTTTGGGTCCCCGGAGTGATTTCCACCATTGAGGAACCCAGGGTGCATTTACGTGCCGGTCATCAACACTCGCAGTTTTGGCAGATTTTGGCCTGTTTCATGGGCTATTAATCACCGTTTTGGGTCCCTGGAGTGATTTCCACAATTGACGAACCCAAGGGTGCATTTACGTGCCGGTCATCAACACTCGCAGTTTTGGCCGATTCCGGCCTGTATCATTGGCTATTAATCACCGTTTTGGGTCCCTGGAGTGATTTCCACAATTGACGAACCCAAGGGTGCATTTACGTGCCGGTCATCAACACTCGCAGTTTTGGCCGATTCTGGCCTGTTTCATGGGCTATTAATCACCGTTTTGGGTCCCCGGAGTGATTTCCACCATTGAGGAACCCAGGGTGCATTTACGTGCCGGTCATCAACACTCGCAGTTTTGGCAGATTTTGGCCTGTTTCATGGGCTATTAATCACCGTTTTGGGTCCCTGGAGTGATTTCCACAATTGACGAACCCAAGGGTGCATTTACGTGCCGGTCATCAACACTCGCAGTTTTGGCCGATTCCGGCCTGTATCATTGGCTATTAATCACCGTTTTGGGTCCCTGGAGTGATTTCCACAATTGACGAACCCAAGGGTGCATTTACGTGCCGGTCATCAACACTCGCAGTTTTGGCCGATTCTGGCCTGTTTCATGGGCTATTAATCACCGTTTTGGGTCCCTGCAGTGATTTCCACAATTGACGAACCCAAGGGTGCATTTACGTGCCGGTCATCAACACTCGCAGTTTTGGCCGATTCCGGCCTGTATCATTGGCTATTAATCACCGTTTTGGGTCCCTGGAGTGATTTCCACAATTGACGAACCCAAGGGTGCATTTACGTGCCGGTCATCAACACTCGCAGTTTTGGCCGATTCTGGCCTGTTTCATGGGCTATTAATCACCGTTTTGGGTCCCCGGAGTGATTTCCACCATTGAGGAACCCAGGGTGCATTTACGTGCCGGTCATCAACACTCGCAGTTTTGGAAGATTTTGGCCTGTTTCATGGGCTATTAATCACCGTTTTGGGTCCCTGGAGTGATTTCCACAATTGACGAACCCAAGGGTGCATTTACGTGCCGGTCATCAACACTCGCAGTTTTGGAAGATTTTGGCCTGTTTCATGGGCTATTAATCACCGTTTTGGGTCCCTGGAGTGATTTCCACAATTGACGAACCCAAGGGTGCATTTACGTGCCGGTCATCAACACTCGCAGTTTTGGCCGATTCCGGCCTGTATCATTGGCTATTAATCACCGTTTTGGGTCCCTGGAGTGATTTCCACAATTGACGAACCCAAGGGTGCATTTACGTGCCGGTCATCAACACTCGCAGTTTTGGCCGATTCTGGCCTGTTTCATGGGCTATTAATCACCGTTTTGGGTCCCCGGAGTGATTTCCACCATTGAGGAACCCAGGGTGCATTTACGTGCCGGTCATCAACACTCGCAGTTTTGGAAGATTTTGGCCTGTTTCATGGGCTATTAATCACCGTTTTGGGTCCCTGGAGTGATTTCCACAATTGACGAACCCCAGGGTGCAATTACGTGTCGGTCATCAACACTCGCAGTTTTGGCCGATTCTAGCCTGTTTCATGGGCTATTAATCACCGTTTTGGATCCTCGGAGTGATTTCCACCATTGACGAACCCAAGGGTGCATTTACGTGCCTGTCATCAACACTCGCAGTTTTGGCCGATTCTGGCCTGTTTCATGGGCTATTAATCACCGTTTTGGGTCCCCGGAGTGATTTCCACCATTGACGAACCCTAGGGTGCATTTACGTGCCGGTCATCAACACTCGCAGTTTTGGCCGATTCTGGCCTGTTTCGTGGGCTATTAATCACCGTTTTGGGTCCCCGGAGTGATTTCCAAAATTGACGAACCCCAGGGTGCATTTACGTGCCGGTCATCAACACTCGCAGTTTTGGCCGATTCTGGCCTGTTTCATGGGCTATTAATCACAGTTTTGGGTCCCTGGAGTGATTTCCACAATTGACGAACCCAAGGGTGCATTTACGTGCCGGTCATCAACACTCGCAGTTTTGGCCGATTCTGGCCTGTTTCATGGGCTATTAATCACCGTTTTGGGTCCCCGGAGTGATTTCCACCATTGAGGAACCCAGGGTGCATTTACGTGCCGGTCATCAACACTCGCAGTTTTGGAAGATTTTGGCCTGTTTCATGGGCTATTAATCACCGTTTTGGGTCCCTGGAGTGATTTCCACAATTGACGAACCCAAGGGTGCATTTACGTGCCGGTCATCAACACTCGCAGTTTTGGAAGATTTTGGCCTGTTTCATGGGCTATTAATCACCGTTTTGGGTCCCTGGAGTGATTTCCACAATTGACGAACCCAAGGGTGCATTTACGTTCCGGTCATCCACACTCGCAGTTTTGGTCGATTCTGGCCTGTTTCATGGGCTATTAATCACCGTTTTGGGTCCCCGGAGTGATTTCCACCATTGAGGAACCCAGGGTGCATTTACGTGCCGGTCATCAACACTCGCAGTTTTGGAAGATTTTGGCCTGTTTCATGGGCTATTAATCACCGTTTTGGGTCCCTGGAGTGATTTCCACAATTGACGAACCCCAGGGTGCAATTACGTGTCGGTCATCAACACTCGCAGTTTTGGCCGATTCTAGCCTGTTTCATGGGCTATTAATCACCGTTTTGGATCCTCGGAGTGATTTCCACCATTGACGAACCCAAGGGTGCATTTACGTGCCTGTCATCAACACTCGCAGTTTTGGCCGATTCTGGCCTGTTTCATGGGCTATTAATCACCGTTTTGGGTCCCTGGAGTGATTTCCACCATTGACGAACCCAAGGGTGCATTTACGTGCCTGTCATCAACACTCGCAGTTTTGGCCGATTCTGGCCTGTTTCATGGGCTATTAATCACCGTTTTGGGTCCCCGGAGTGATTTCCACCATTGAGGAACCCAGGGTGCATTTACGTGCCGGTCATCAACACTCGCAGTTTTGGCCGATTCTGGCCTGTTTCATGGGCTATTAATCACCGTTTTGGGTCCCCGGAGTGATTTCCACCATTGAGGAACCCAGGGTGCATTTACGTGCCGGTCATCAACACTCGCAGTTTTGGCCGATTCTGGCCTGTTTCATGGGCTATTAATCACCGTTTTGGGTCCCCGGAGTGATTTCCACCATTGAGGAACCCAGGGTGCATTTACGTGCCGGTCATCAACACTCGCAGTTTTGGCAGATTTTGGCCTGTTTCATGGGCTATTAATCACCGTTTTGGGTCCCTGGAGTGATTTCCACAATTGACGAACCCAAGGGTGCATTTACGTGCCGGTCATCAACACTCGCAGTTTTGGCCGATTCCGGCCTGTATCATTGGCTATTAATCACCGTTTTGGGTCCCTGGAGTGATTTCCACAATTGACGAACCCAAGGGTGCATTTACGTGCCGGTCATCAACACTCGCAGTTTTGGCCGATTCTGGCCTGTTTCATGGGCTATTAATCACCGTTTTGGGTCCCTGCAGTGATTTCCACAATTGACGAACCCAAGGGTGCATTTACGTGCCGGTCATCAACACTCGCAGTTTTGGCCGATTCCGGCCTGTATCATTGGCTATTAATCACCGTTTTGGGTCCCTGGAGTGATTTCCACAATTGACGAACCCAAGGGTGCATTTACGTGCCGGTCATCAACACTCGCAGTTTTGGCCGATTCTGGCCTGTTTCATGGGCTATTAATCACCGTTTTGGGTCCCCGGAGTGATTTCCACCATTGAGGAACCCAGGGTGCATTTACGTGCCGGTCATCAACACTCGCAGTTTTGGAAGATTTTGGCCTGTTTCATGGGCTATTAATCACCGTTTTGGGTCCCTGGAGTGATTTCCACAATTGACGAACCCAAGGGTGCATTTACGTGCCGGTCATCAACACTCGCAGTTTTGGAAGATTTTGGCCTGTTTCATGGGCTATTAATCACCGTTTTGGGTCCCTGGAGTGATTTCCACAATTGACGAACCCAAGGGTGCATTTACGTTCCGGTCATCCACACTCGCAGTTTTGGCCGATTCTGGCCTGTTTCATGGGCTATTAATCACCGTTTTGGGTGCCTGGAGTGATTTCCACAATTGACGAACCCAAGGGTGCATTTACGTGCCGGTCATCAACACTCGCAGTTTTGGAAGATTTTGGCCTGTTTCATGGGCTATTAATCACCGTTTTGGGTCCCTGGAGTGATTTCCACAATTGACGAACCCAAGGGTGCATTTACGTTCCGGTCATCCACACTCGCAGTTTTGGTCGATTCTGGCCTGTTTCATGGGCTATTAATCACCGTTTTGGGTCCCCGGAGTGATTTCCACCATTGAGGAACCCAGGGTGCATTTACGTGCCGGTCATCAACACTCGCAGTTTTGGAAGATTTTGGCCTGTTTCATGGGCTATTAATCACCGTTTTGGGTCCCTGGAGTGATTTCCACAATTGACGAACCCCAGGGTGCAATTACGTGTCGGTCATCAACACTCGCAGTTTTGGCCGATTCTAGCCTGTTTCATGGGCTATTAATCACCGTTTTGGATCCTCGGAGTGATTTCCACCATTGACGAACCCAAGGGTGCATTTACGTGCCTGTCATCAACACTCGCAGTTTTGGCCGATTCTGGCCTGTTTCATGGGCTATTAATCACCGTTTTGGGTCCCCGGAGTGATTTCCACCATTGACGAACCCTAGGGTGCATTTACGTGCCGGTCATCAACACTCGCAGTTTTGGCCGATTCTGGCCTGTTTCGTGGGCTATTAATCACCGTTTTGGGTCCCCGGAGTGATTTCCAAAATTGACGAACCCCAGGGTGCATTTACGTGCCGGTCATCAACACTCGCAGTTTTGGCCGATTCTGGCCTGTTTCATGGGCTATTAATCACAGTTTTGGGTCCCTGGAGTGATTTCCACAATTGACGAACCCAAGGGTGCATTTACGTGCCGGTCATCAACACTCGCAGTTTTGGCCGATTCTGGCCTGTTTCATGGGCTATTAATCACCGTTTTGGGTCCCCGGAGTGATTTCCACCATTGAGGAACCCAGGGTGCATTTACGTGCCGGTCATCAACACTCGCAGTTTTGGAAGATTTTGGCCTGTTTCATGGGCTATTAATCACCGTTTTGGGTCCCTGGAGTGATTTCCACAATTGACGAACCCAAGGGTGCATTTACGTGCCGGTCATCAACACTCGCAGTTTTGGAAGATTTTGGCCTGTTTCATGGGCTATTAATCACCGTTTTGGGTCCCTGGAGTGATTTCCACAATTGACGAACCCAAGGGTGCATTTACGTTCCGGTCATCCACACTCGCAGTTTTGGTCGATTCTGGCCTGTTTCATGGGCTATTAATCACCGTTTTGGGTCCCCGGAGTGATTTCCACCATTGAGGAACCCAGGGTGCATTTACGTGCCGGTCATCAACACTCGCAGTTTTGGAAGATTTTGGCCTGTTTCATGGGCTATTAATCACCGTTTTGGGTCCCTGGAGTGATTTCCACAATTGACGAACCCCAGGGTGCAATTACGTGTCGGTCATCAACACTCGCAGTTTTGGCCGATTCTAGCCTGTTTCATGGGCTATTAATCACCGTTTTGGATCCTCGGAGTGATTTCCACCATTGACGAACCCAAGGGTGCATTTACGTGCCTGTCATCAACACTCGCAGTTTTGGCCGATTCTGGCCTGTTTCATGGGCTATTAATCACCGTTTTGGGTCCCTGGAGTGATTTCCACCATTGACGAACCCAAGGGTGCATTTACGTGCCTGTCATCAACACTCGCAGTTTTGGCCGATTCTGGCCTGTTTCATGGGCTATTAATCACCGTTTTGGGTCCCCGGAGTGATTTCCACCATTGAGGAACCCAGGGTGCATTTACGTGCCGGTCATCAACACTCGCAGTTTTGGCCGATTCTGGCCTGTTTCATGGGCTATTAATCACCGTTTTGGGTCCCCGGAGTGATTTCCACCATTGAGGAACCCAGGGTGCATTTACGTGCCGGTCATCAACACTCGCAGTTTTGGCAGATTTTGGCCTGTTTCATGGGCTATTAATCACCGTTTTGGGTCCCTGGAGTGATTTCCACAATTGACGAACCCAAGGGTGCATTTACGTGCCGGTCATCAACACTCGCAGTTTTGGCCGATTCCGGCCTGTATCATTGGCTATTAATCACCGTTTTGGGTCCCTGGAGTGATTTCCACAATTGACGAACCCAAGGGTGCATTTACGTGCCGGTCATCAACACTCGCAGTTTTGGCCGATTCTGGCCTGTTTCATGGGCTATTAATCACCGTTTTGGGTCCCCGGAGTGATTTCCACCATTGAGGAACCCAGGGTGCATTTACGTGCCGGTCATCAACACTCGCAGTTTTGGCAGATTTTGGCCTGTTTCATGGGCTATTAATCACCGTTTTGGGTCCCTGGAGTGATTTCCACAATTGACGAACCCAAGGGTGCATTTACGTGCCGGTCATCAACACTCGCAGTTTTGGCCGATTCCGGCCTGTATCATTGGCTATTAATCACCGTTTTGGGTCCCTGGAGTGATTTCCACAATTGACGAACCCAAGGGTGCATTTACGTGCCGGTCATCAACACTCGCAGTTTTGGCCGATTCTGGCCTGTTTCATGGGCTATTAATCACCGTTTTGGGTCCCTGCAGTGATTTCCACAATTGACGAACCCAAGGGTGCATTTACGTGCCGGTCATCAACACTCGCAGTTTTGGCCGATTCCGGCCTGTATCATTGGCTATTAATCACCGTTTTGGGTCCCTGGAGTGATTTCCACAATTGACGAACCCAAGGGTGCATTTACGTGCCGGTCATCAACACTCGCAGTTTTGGCCGATTCTGGCCTGTTTCATGGGCTATTAATCACCGTTTTGGGTCCCCGGAGTGATTTCCACCATTGAGGAACCCAGGGTGCATTTACGTGCCGGTCATCAACACTCGCAGTTTTGGAAGATTTTGGCCTGTTTCATGGGCTATTAATCACCGTTTTGGGTCCCTGGAGTGATTTCCACAATTGACGAACCCAAGGGTGCATTTACGTGCCGGTCATCAACACTCGCAGTTTTGGAAGATTTTGGCCTGTTTCATGGGCTATTAATCACCGTTTTGGGTCCCTGGAGTGATTTCCACAATTGACGAACCCAAGGGTGCATTTACGTGCCGGTCATCAACACTCGCAGTTTTGGCCGATTCCGGCCTGTATCATTGGCTATTAATCACCGTTTTGGGTCCCTGGAGTGATTTCCACAATTGACGAACCCAAGGGTGCATTTACGTGCCGGTCATCAACACTCGCAGTTTTGGCCGATTCTGGCCTGTTTCATGGGCTATTAATCACCGTTTTGGGTCCCCGGAGTGATTTCCACCATTGAGGAACCCAGGGTGCATTTACGTGCCGGTCATCAACACTCGCAGTTTTGGAAGATTTTGGCCTGTTTCATGGGCTATTAATCACCGTTTTGGGTCCCTGGAGTGATTTCCACAATTGACGAACCCCAGGGTGCAATTACGTGTCGGTCATCAACACTCGCAGTTTTGGCCGATTCTAGCCTGTTTCATGGGCTATTAATCACCGTTTTGGATCCTCGGAGTGATTTCCACCATTGACGAACCCAAGGGTGCATTTACGTGCCTGTCATCAACACTCGCAGTTTTGGCCGATTCTGGCCTGTTTCATGGGCTATTAATCACCGTTTTGGGTCCCTGGAGTGATTTCCACCATTTACGAACCCAAGGGTGCATTTACGTGCCTGTCATCAACACTCGCAGTTTTGGCCGATTCTGGCCTGTTTCATGGGCTATTAATCACCGTTTTGGGTCCCCGGAGTGATTTCCACCATTGAGGAACCCAGGGTGCATTTACGTGCCGGTCATCAACACTCGCAGTTTTGGCCGATTCTGGCCTGTTTCATGGGCTATTAATCACCGTTTTGGGTCCCCGGAGTGATTTCCACCATTGAGGAACCCAGGGTGCATTTACGTGCCGGTCATCAACACTCGCAGTTTTGGCAGATTTTGGCCTGTTTCATGGGCTATTAATCACCGTTTTGGGTCCCTGGAGTGATTTCCACAATTGACGAACCCAAGGGTGCATTTACGTGCCGGTCATCAACACTCGCAGTTTTGGCCGATTCCGGCCTGTATCATTGGCTATTAATCACCGTTTTGGGTCCCTGGAGTGATTTCCACAATTGACGAACCCAAGGGTGCATTTACGTGCCGGTCATCAACACTCGCAGTTTTGGCCGATTCTGGCCTGTTTCATGGGCTATTAATCACCGTTTTGGGTCCCCGGAGTGATTTCCACCATTGAGGAACCCAGGGTGCATTTACGTGCCGGTCATCAACACTCGCAGTTTTGGCAGATTTTGGCCTGTTTCATGGGCTATTAATCACCGTTTTGGGTCCCTGGAGTGATTTCCACAATTGACGAACCCAAGGGTGCATTTACGTGCCGGTCATCAACACTCGCAGTTTTGGCCGATTCCGGCCTGTATCATTGGCTATTAATCACCGTTTTGGGTCCCTGGAGTGATTTCCACAATTGACGAACCCAAGGGTGCATTTACGTGCCGGTCATCAACACTCGCAGTTTTGGCCGATTCTGGCCTGTTTCATGGGCTATTAATCACCGTTTTGGGTCCCCGGAGTGATTTCCACCATTGAGGAACCCAGGGTGCATTTACGTGCCGGTCATCAACACTCGCAGTTTTGGCAGATTTTGGCCTGTTTCATGGGCTATTAATCACCGTTTTGGGTCCCTGGAGTGATTTCCACAATTGACGAACCCAAGGGTGCATTTACGTGCCGGTCATCAACACTCGCAGTTTTGGCCGATTCCGGCCTGTATCATTGGCTATTAATCACCGTTTTGGGTCCCTGGAGTGATTTCCACAATTGACGAACCCAAGGGTGCATTTACGTGCCGGTCATCAACACTCGCAGTTTTGGCCGATTCTGGCCTGTTTCATGGGCTATTAATCACCGTTTTGGGTCCCTGCAGTGATTTCCACAATTGACGAACCCAAGGGTGCATTTACGTGCCGGTCATCAACACTCGCAGTTTTGGCCGATTCCGGCCTGTATCATTGGCTATTAATCACCGTTTTGGGTCCCTGGAGTGATTTCCACAATTGACGAACCCAAGGGTGCATTTACGTGCCGGTCATCAACACTCGCAGTTTTGGCCGATTCTGGCCTGTTTCATGGGCTATTAATCACCGTTTTGGGTCCCCGGAGTGATTTCCACCATTGAGGAACCCAGGGTGCATTTACGTGCCGGTCATCAACACTCGCAGTTTTGGAAGATTTTGGCCTGTTTCATGGGCTATTAATCACCGTTTTGGGTCCCTGGAGTGATTTCCACAATTGACGAACCCAAGGGTGCATTTACGTGCCGGTCATCAACACTCGCAGTTTTGGAAGATTTTGGCCTGTTTCATGGGCTATTAATCACCGTTTTGGGTCCCTGGAGTGATTTCCACAATTGACGAACCCAAGGGTGCATTTACGTTCCGGTCATCCACACTCGCAGTTTTGGCCGATTCTGGCCTGTTTCATGGGCTATTAATCACCGTTTTGGGTGCCTGGAGTGATTTCCACAATTGACGAACCCAAGGGTGCATTTACGTGCCGGTCATCAACACTCGCAGTTTTGGAAGATTTTGGCCTGTTTCATGGGCTATTAATCACCGTTTTGGGTCCCTGGAGTGATTTCCACAATTGACGAACCCAAGGGTGCATTTACGTTCCGGTCATCCACACTCGCAGTTTTGGTCGATTCTGGCCTGTTTCATGGGCTATTAATCACCGTTTTGGGTCCCCGGAGTGATTTCCACCATTGAGGAACCCAGGGTGCATTTACGTGCCGGTCATCAACACTCGCAGTTTTGGAAGATTTTGGCCTGTTTCATGGGCTATTAATCACCGTTTTGGGTCCCTGGAGTGATTTCCACAATTGACGAACCCAAGGGTGCATTTACGTGCCGGTCATCAACACTCGCAGTTTTGGCCGATTCCGGCCTGTATCATTGGCTATTAATCACCGTTTTGGGTCCCTGGAGTGATTTCCACAATTGACGAACCCAAGGGTGCATTTACGTGCCTGTCATCAACACTCGCAGTTTTGGCCGATTCTGGCCTGTTTCATGGGCTATTAATCACCGTTTTGGGTCCCTGGAGTGATTTCCACAATTGACGAACCCAAGGGTGCATTTACGTGCCGGTCATCAACACTCGCAGTTTTGGCCGATTCTGGCCTGTTTCATGGGCTATTAATCACCGTTTTGGGTCCCCGGAGTGATTTCCACCATTGAGGAACCCAGGGTGCATTTACGTGCCGGTCATCAACACTCGCAGTTTTGGCAGATTTTGGCCTGTTTCATGGGCTATTAATCACCGTTTTGGGTCCCTGGAGTGATTTCCACAATTGATGAACCCAAGGGTGCATTTACGTGCCGGTCATCAACACTCGCAGTTTTGGCCGATTCTGGCCTGTTTCATGGGCTATTAATCACCGTTTTGGGTCCCTGGAGTGATTTCCACAATTGACGAACCCAAGGGTGCATTTACGTGCCGGTCATCAACAATCGCAGTTTTGGCCAATTCCGGCCTGTATCATTGGCTATTAATCACCGTTTTGGGTCCCTGGAGTGATTTCCACAATTGACGAACCCAGGGTGCATTTACGTGCCGGTCATCAACACTCGCAGTTTTGGAAGATTTTGGCCTGTTTCATGGGCTATTAATCACCGTTTTGGGTCCCTGGAGTGATTTCCACAATTGACGAACCCCAGGGTGCAATTACGTGTCGGTCATCAACACTCGCAGTTTTGGCCGATTCTAGCCTGTTTCATGGGCTATTAATCACCGTTTTGGGTCCCTGGAGTGATTTCCACAATTGACGAACCCAAGGGTGCATTTACGTGCCGGTCATCAACACTCGCAGTTTTGGAAGATTTTGGCCTGTTTCATGGGCTATTAATCACCGTTTTGGGTCCCTGGAGTGATTTCCACAATTGACGAACCCAAGGGTGCATTTACGTTCCGGTCATCCACACTCGCAGTTTTGGTCGATTCTGGCCTGTTTCATGGGCTATTAATCACCGTTTTGGGTCCCCGGAGTGATTTCCACCATTGAGGAACCCAGGGTGCATTTACGTGCCGGTCATCAACACTCGCAGTTTTGGAAGATTTTGGCCTGTTTCATGGGCTATTAATCACCGTTTTGGGTCCCTGGAGTGATTTCCACAATTGACGAACCCCAGGGTGCAATTACGTGTCGGTCATCAACACTCGCAGTTTTGGAAGATTTTGGCCTGTTTCATGGGCTATTAATCACCGTTTTGGATCCTCGGAGTGATTTCCACCATTGACGAACCCAAGGGTGCATTTACGTGCCTGTCATCAACACTCGCAGTTTTGGCCGATTCTGGCCTGTTTCATGGGCTATTAATCACCGTTTTGGGTCCCTGGAGTGATTTCCACCATTGACGAACCCAAGGGTGCATTTACGTGCCTGTCATCAACACTCGCAGTTTTGGCCGATTCTGGCCTGTTTCATGGGCTATTAATCACCGTTTTGGGTCCCCGGAGTGATTTCCACCATTGAGGAACCCAGGGTGCATTTACGTGCCGGTCATCAACACTCGCAGTTTTGGCCGATTCTGGCCTGTTTCATGGGCTATTAATCACCGTTTTGGGTCCCCGGAGTGATTTCCACCATTGAGGAACCCAGGGTGCATTTACGTGCCGGTCATCAACACTCGCAGTTTTGGCAGATTTTGGCCTGTTTCATGGGCTATTAATCACCGTTTTGGGTCCCTGGAGTGATTTCCACAATTGACGAACCCAAGGGTGCATTTACGTGCCGGTCATCAACACTCGCAGTTTTGGCCGATTCCGGCCTGTATCATTGGCTATTAATCACCGTTTTGGGTCCCTGGAGTGATTTCCACAATTGACGAACCCAAGGGTGCATTTACGTGCCGGTCATCAACACTCGCAGTTTTGGCCGATTCTGGCCTGTTTCATGGGCTATTAATCACCGTTTTGGGTCCCCGGAGTGATTTCCACCATTGAGGAACCCAGGGTGCATTTACGTGCCGGTCATCAACACTCGCAGTTTTGGCAGATTTTGGCCTGTTTCATGGGCTATTAATCACCGTTTTGGGTCCCTGGAGTGATTTCCACAATTGATGAACCCAAGGGTGCATTTACGTGCCGGTCATCAACACTCGCAGTTTTGGCCGATTCTGGCCTGTTTCATGGGCTATTAATCACCGTTTTGGGTCCCTGGAGTGATTTCCACAATTGACGAACCCAAGGGTGCATTTACGTGCCGGTCATCAACAATCGCAGTTTTGGCCAATTCCGGCCTGTATCATTGGCTATTAATCACCGTTTTGGGTCCCTGGAGTGATTTCCACAATTGAGGAACCCAGGGTGCATTTACGTGCCGGTCATCAACACTCGCAGTTTTGGAAGATTTTGGCCTGTTTCATGGGCTATTAATCACCGTTTTGGGTCCCTGGAGTGATTTCCACAATTGACGAACCCCAGGGTGCAATTACGTGTCGGTCATCAACACTCGCAGTTTTGGCCGATTCTAGCCTGTTTCATGGGCTATTAATCACCGTTTTGGATCCTCGGAGTGATTTCCACCATTGACGAACCCAAGGGTGCATTTACGTGCCTGTCATCAACACTCGCAGTTTTGGCCGATTCTGGCCTGTTTCATGGGCTATTAATCACCGTTTTGGGTCCCTGGAGTGATTTCCACCATTGACGAACCCAAGGGTGCATTTACGTGCCTGTCATCAACACTCGCAGTTTTGGCCGATTCTGGCCTGTTTCATGGGCTATTAATCACCGTTTTGGGTCCCCGGAGTGATTTCCACCATTGAGGAACCCAGGGTGCATTTACGTGCCGGTCATCAACACTCGCAGTTTTGGCCGATTCTGGCCTGTTTCATGGGCTATTAATCACCGTTTTGGGTCCCCGGAGTGATTTCCACCATTGAGGAACCCAGGGTGCATTTACGTGCCGGTCATCAACACTCGCAGTTTTGGCAGATTTTGGCCTGTTTCATGGGCTATTAATCACCGTTTTGGGTCCCTGGAGTGATTTCCACAATTGACGAACCCAAGGGTGCATTTACGTGCCGGTCATCAACACTCGCAGTTTTGGCCGATTCCGGCCTGTATCATTGGCTATTAATCACCGTTTTGGGTCCCTGGAGTGATTTCCACAATTGACGAACCCAAGGGTGCATTTACGTGCCGGTCATCAACACTCGCAGTTTTGGCCGATTCTGGCCTGTTTCATGGGCTATTAATCACCGTTTTGGGTCCCCGGAGTGATTTCCACCATTGAGGAACCCAGGGTGCATTTACGTGCCGGTCATCAACACTCGCAGTTTTGGCAGATTTTGGCCTGTTTCATGGGCTATTAATCACCGTTTTGGGTCCCTGGAGTGATTTCCACAATTGACGAACCCAAGGGTGCATTTACGTGCCGGTCATCAACACTCGCAGTTTTGGCCGATTCCGGCCTGTATCATTGGCTATTAATCACCGTTTTGGGTCCCTGGAGTGATTTCCACAATTGACGAACCCAAGGGTGCATTTACGTGCCGGTCATCAACACTCGCAGTTTTGGCCGATTCTGGCCTGTTTCATGGGCTATTAATCACCGTTTTGGGTCCCCGGAGTGATTTCCACCATTGAGGAACCCAGGGTGCATTTACGTGCCGGTCATCAACACTCGCAGTTTTGGCAGATTTTGGCCTGTTTCATGGGCTATTAATCACCGTTTTGGGTCCCTGGAGTGATTTCCACAATTGACGAACCCAAGGGTGCATTTACGTGCCGGTCATCAACACTCGCAGTTTTGGCCGATTCCGGCCTGTATCATTGGCTATTAATCACCGTTTTGGGTCCCTGGAGTGATTTCCACAATTGACGAACCCAAGGGTGCATTTACGTGCCGGTCATCAACACTCGCAGTTTTGGCCGATTCTGGCCTGTTTCATGGGCTATTAATCACCGTTTTGGGTCCCTGCAGTGATTTCCACAATTGACGAACCCAAGGGTGCATTTACGTGCCGGTCATCAACACTCGCAGTTTTGGCCGATTCCGGCCTGTATCATTGGCTATTAATCACCGTTTTGGGTCCCTGGAGTGATTTCCACAATTGACGAACCCAAGGGTGCATTTACGTGCCGGTCATCAACACTCGCAGTTTTGGCCGATTCTGGCCTGTTTCATGGGCTATTAATCACCGTTTTGGGTCCCCGGAGTGATTTCCACCATTGAGGAACCCAGGGTGCATTTACGTGCCGGTCATCAACACTCGCAGTTTTGGCAGATTTTGGCCTGTTTCATGGGCTATTAATCACCGTTTTGGGTCCCTGGAGTGATTTCCACAATTGACGAACCCAAGGGTGCATTTACGTGCCGGTCATCAACACTCGCAGTTTTGGCCGATTCCGGCCTGTATCATTGGCTATTAATCACCGTTTTGGGTCCCTGGAGTGATTTCCACAATTGACGAACCCAAGGGTGCATTTACGTGCCTGTCATCAACACTCGCAGTTTTGGCCGATTCTGGCCTGTTTCATGGGCTATTAATCACCGTTTTGGGTCCCTGGAGTGATTTCCACAATTGACGAACCCAAGGGTGCATTTACGTGCCGGTCATCAACACTCGCAGTTTTGGCCGATTCTGGCCTGTTTCATGGGCTATTAATCACCGTTTTGGGTCCCCGGAGTGATTTCCACCATTGAGGAACCCAGGGTGCATTTACGTGCCGGTCATCAACACTCGCAGTTTTGGCAGATTTTGGCCTGTTTCATGGGCTATTAATCACCGTTTTGGGTCCCTGGAGTGATTTCCACAATTGATGAACCCAAGGGTGCATTTACGTGCCGGTCATCAACACTCGCAGTTTTGGCCGATTCTGGCCTGTTTCATGGGCTATTAATCACCGTTTTGGGTCCCTGGAGTGATTTCCACAATTGACGAACCCAAGGGTGCATTTACGTGCCGGTCATCAACACTCGCAGTTTTGGCCAATTCCGGCCTGTATCATTGGCTATTAATCACCGTTTTGGGTCCCTGGAGTGATTTCCACAATTGACGAACCCAAGGGTGCATTTACGTGCCGGTCATCAACACTCGCAGTTTTGGCCGATTCTGGCCTGTTTCATGGGCTATTAATCACCGTTTTGGGTCCCCGGAGTGATTTCCACCATTGAGGAACCCAGGGTGCATTTACGTGCCGGTCATCAACACTCGCAGTTTTGGAAGATTTTGGCCTGTTTCATGGGCTATTAATCACCGTTTTGGGTCCCTGGAGTGATTTCCACAATTGACGAACCCAAGGGTGCATTTACGTGCCGGTCATCAACACTCGCAGTTTTGGAAGATTTTGGCCTGTTTCATGGGCTATTAATCACCGTTTTGGGTCCCTGGAGTGATTTCCACAATTGACGAACCCAAGGGTGCATTTACGTTCCGGTCATCCACACTCGCAGTTTTGGTCGATTCTGGCCTGTTTCATGGGCTATTAATCACCGTTTTGGGTCCCCGGAGTGATTTCCACCATTGAGGAACCCAGGGTGCATTTACGTGCCGGTCATCAACACTCGCAGTTTTGGAAGATTTTGGCCTGTTTCATGGGCTATTAATCACCGTTTTGGGTCCCTGGAGTGATTTCCACAATTGACGAACCCCAGGGTGCAATTACGTGTCGGTCATCAACACTCGCAGTTTTGGCCGATTCTAGCCTGTTTCATGGGCTATTAATCACCGTTTTGGATCCTCGGAGTGATTTCCACCATTGACGAACCCAAGGGTGCATTTACGTGCCTGTCATCAACACTCGCAGTTTTGGCCGATTCTGGCCTGTTTCATGGGCTATTAATCACCGTTTTGGGTCCCTGGAGTGATTTCCACCATTGACGAACCCAAGGGTGCATTTACGTGCCTGTCATCAACACTCGCAGTTTTGGCCGATTCTGGCCTGTTTCATGGGCTATTAATCACCGTTTTGGGTCCCCGGAGTGATTTCCACCATTGAGGAACCCAGGGTGCATTTACGTGCCGGTCATCAACACTCGCAGTTTTGGCCGATTCTGGCCTGTTTCATGGGCTATTAATCACCGTTTTGGGTCCCCGGAGTGATTTCCACCATTGAGGAACCCAGGGTGCATTTACGTGCCGGTCATCAACACTCGCAGTTTTGGCAGATTTTGGCCTGTTTCATGGGCTATTAATCACCGTTTTGGGTCCCTGGAGTGATTTCCACAATTGACGAACCCAAGGGTGCATTTACGTGCCGGTCATCAACACTCGCAGTTTTGGCCGATTCCGGCCTGTATCATTGGCTATTAATCACCGTTTTGGGTCCCTGGAGTGATTTCCACAATTGACGAACCCAAGGGTGCATTTACGTGCCGGTCATCAACACTCGCAGTTTTGGCCGATTCTGGCCTGTTTCATGGGCTATTAATCACCGTTTTGGGTCCCCGGAGTGATTTCCACCATTGAGGAACCCAGGGTGCATTTACGTGCCGGTCATCAACACTCGCAGTTTTGGCAGATTTTGGCCTGTTTCATGGGCTATTAATCACCGTTTTGGGTCCCTGGAGTGATTTCCACAATTGATGAACCCAAGGGTGCATTTACGTGCCGGTCATCAACACTCGCAGTTTTGGCCGATTCTGGCCTGTTTCATGGGCTATTAATCACCGTTTTGGGTCCCTGGAGTGATTTCCACAATTGACGAACCCAAGGGTGCATTTACGTGCCGGTCATCAACAATCGCAGTTTTGGCCAATTCCGGCCTGTATCATTGGCTATTAATCACCGTTTTGGGTCCCTGGAGTGATTTCCACAATTGAGGAACCCAGGGTGCATTTACGTGCCGGTCATCAACACTCGCAGTTTTGGAAGATTTTGGCCTGTTTCATGGGCTATTAATCACCGTTTTGGGTCCCTGGAGTGATTTCCACAATTGACGAACCCCAGGGTGCAATTACGTGTCGGTCATCAACACTCGCAGTTTTGGCCGATTCTAGCCTGTTTCATGGGCTATTAATCACCGTTTTGGATCCTCGGAGTGATTTCCACCATTGACGAACCCAAGGGTGCATTTACGTGCCTGTCATCAACACTCGCAGTTTTGGCCGATTCTGGCCTGTTTCATGGGCTATTAATCACCGTTTTGGGTCCCTGGAGTGATTTCCACCATTGACGAACCCAAGGGTGCATTTACGTGCCTGTCATCAACACTCGCAGTTTTGGCCGATTCTGGCCTGTTTCATGGGCTATTAATCACCGTTTTGGGTCCCCGGAGTGATTTCCACCATTGAGGAACCCAGGGTGCATTTACGTGCCGGTCATCAACACTCGCAGTTTTGGCCGATTCTGGCCTGTTTCATGGGCTATTAATCACCGTTTTGGGTCCCCGGAGTGATTTCCACCATTGAGGAACCCAGGGTGCATTTACGTGCCGGTCATCAACACTCGCAGTTTTGGCAGATTTTGGCCTGTTTCATGGGCTATTAATCACCGTTTTGGGTCCCTGGAGTGATTTCCACAATTGACGAACCCAAGGGTGCATTTACGTGCCGGTCATCAACACTCGCAGTTTTGGCCGATTCCGGCCTGTATCATTGGCTATTAATCACCGTTTTGGGTCCCTGGAGTGATTTCCACAATTGACGAACCCAAGGGTGCATTTACGTGCCGGTCATCAACACTCGCAGTTTTGGCCGATTCTGGCCTGTTTCATGGGCTATTAATCACCGTTTTGGGTCCCCGGAGTGATTTCCACCATTGAGGAACCCAGGGTGCATTTACGTGCCGGTCATCAACACTCGCAGTTTTGGCAGATTTTGGCCTGTTTCATGGGCTATTAATCACCGTTTTGGGTCCCTGGAGTGATTTCCACAATTGACGAACCCAAGGGTGCATTTACGTGCCGGTCATCAACACTCGCAGTTTTGGCCGATTCCGGCCTGTATCATTGGCTATTAATCACCGTTTTGGGTCCCTGGAGTGATTTCCACAATTGACGAACCCAAGGGTGCATTTACGTGCCGGTCATCAACACTCGCAGTTTTGGCCGATTCTGGCCTGTTTCATGGGCTATTAATCACCGTTTTGGGTCCCCGGAGTGATTTCCACCATTGAGGAACCCAGGGTGCATTTACGTGCCGGTCATCAACACTCGCAGTTTTGGCAGATTTTGGCCTGTTTCATGGGCTATTAATCACCGTTTTGGGTCCCTGGAGTGATTTCCACAATTGACGAACCCAAGGGTGCATTTACGTGCCGGTCATCAACACTCGCAGTTTTGGCCGATTCCGGCCTGTATCATTGGCTATTAATCACCGTTTTGGGTCCCTGGAGTGATTTCCACAATTGACGAACCCAAGGGTGCATTTACGTGCCGGTCATCAACACTCGCAGTTTTGGCCGATTCTGGCCTGTTTCATGGGCTATTAATCACCGTTTTGGGTCCCTGCAGTGATTTCCACAATTGACGAACCCAAGGGTGCATTTACGTGCCGGTCATCAACACTCGCAGTTTTGGCCGATTCCGGCCTGTATCATTGGCTATTAATCACCGTTTTGGGTCCCTGGAGTGATTTCCACAATTGACGAACCCAAGGGTGCATTTACGTGCCGGTCATCAACACTCGCAGTTTTGGCCGATTCTGGCCTGTTTCATGGGCTATTAATCACCGTTTTGGGTCCCCGGAGTGATTTCCACCATTGAGGAACCCAGGGTGCATTTACGTGCCGGTCATCAACACTCGCAGTTTTGGAAGATTTTGGCCTGTTTCATGGGCTATTAATCACCGTTTTGGGTCCCTGGAGTGATTTCCACAATTGACGAACCCCAGGGTGCAATTACGTGTCGGTCATCAACACTCGCAGTTTTGGCCGATTCTAGCCTGTTTCATGGGCTATTAATCACCGTTTTGGATCCTCGGAGTGATTTCCACCATTGACGAACCCAAGGGTGCATTTACGTGCCTGTCATCAACACTCGCAGTTTTGGCCGATTCTGGCCTGTTTCATGGGCTATTAATCACCGTTTTGGGTCCCTGGAGTGATTTCCACCATTGACGAACCCAAGGGTGCATTTACGTGCCTGTCATCAACACTCGCAGTTTTGGCCGATTCTGGCCTGTTTCATGGGCTATTAATCACCGTTTTGGGTCCCCGTAGTGATTTCCACCATTGAGGAACCCAGGGTGCATTTACGTGCCGGTCATCAACACTCGCAGTTTTGGCCGATTCTGGCCTGTTTCATGGGCTATTAATCACCGTTTTGGGTCCCCGGAGTGATTTCCACCATTGAGGAACCCAGGGTGCATTTACGTGCCGGTCATCAACACTCGCAGTTTTGGCAGATTTTGGCCTGTTTCATGGGCTATTAATCACCGTTTTGGGTCCCTGGAGTGATTTCCACAATTGACGAACCCAAGGGTGCATTTACGTGCCGGTCATCAACACTCGCAGTTTTTGCCGATTCCGGCCTGTATCATTGGCTATTAATCACCGTTTTGGGTCCCTGGAGTGATTTCCACAATTGACGAACCCAAGGGTGCATTTACGTGCCGGTCATCAACACTCGCAGTTTTGGCCGATTCTGGCCTGTTTCATGGGCTATTAATCACCGTTTTGGGTCCCCGGAGTGATTTCCACCATTGAGGAACCCAGGGTGCATTTACGTGCCGGTCATCAACACTCGCAGTTTTGGAAGATTTTGGCCTGTTTCATGGGCTATTAATCACCGTTTTGGGTCCCTGGAGTGATTTCCACAATTGACGAACCCCAGGGTGCAATTACGTGTCGGTCATCAACACTCGCAGTTTTGGCCGATTCTAGCCTGTTTCATGGGCTATTAATCACCGTTTTGGATCCTCGGAGTGATTTCCACCATTGACGAACCCAAGGGTGCATTTACGTGCCTGTCATCAACACTCGCAGTTTTGGCCGATTCTGGCCTGTTTCATGGGCTATTAATCACCGTTTTGGGTCCCTGGAGTGATTTCCACCATTGACGAACCCAAGGGTGCATTTACGTGCCTGTCATCAACACTCGCAGTTTTGGCCGATTCTGGCCTGTTTCATGGGCTATTAATCACCGTTTTGGGTCCCCGGAGTGATTTCCACCATTGAGGAACCCAGGGTGCATTTACGTGCCGGTCATCAACACTCGCAGTTTTGGCCGATTCTGGCCTGTTTCATGGGCTATTAATCACCGTTTTGGGTCCCCGGAGTGATTTCCACCATTGAGGAACCCAGGGTGCATTTACGTGCCGGTCATCAACACTCGCAGTTTTGGCAGATTTTGGCCTGTTTCATGGGCTATTAATCACCGTTTTGGGTCCCTGGAGTGATTTCCACAATTGACGAACCCAAGGGTGCATTTACGTGCCGGTCATCAACACTCGCAGTTTTGGCCGATTCCGGCCTGTATCATTGGCTATTAATCACCGTTTTGGGTCCCTGGAGTGATTTCCACAATTGACGAACCCAAGGGTGCATTTACGTGCCGGTCATCAACACTCGCAGTTTTGGCCGATTCTGGCCTGTTTCATGGGCTATTAATCACCGTTTTGGGTCCCCGGAGTGATTTCCACCATTGAGGAACCCAGGGTGCATTTACGTGCCGGTCATCAACACTCGCAGTTTTGGCAGATTTTGGCCTGTTTCATGGGCTATTAATCACCGTTTTGGGTCCCTGGAGTGATTTCCACAATTGACGAACCCAAGGGTGCATTTACGTGCCGGTCATCAACACTCGCAGTTTTGGCCGATTCCGGCCTGTATCATTGGCTATTAATCACCGTTTTGGGTCCCTGGAGTGATTTCCACAATTGACGAACCCAAGGGTGCATTTACGTGCCGGTCATCAACACTCGCAGTTTTGGCCGATTCTGGCCTGTTTCATGGGCTATTAATCACCGTTTTGGGTCCCCGGAGTGATTTCCACCATTGAGGAACCCAGGGTGCATTTACGTGCCGGTCATCAACACTCGCAGTTTTGGCAGATTTTGGCCTGTTTCATGGGCTATTAATCACCGTTTTGGGTCCCTGGAGTGATTTCCACAATTGACGAACCCAAGGGTGCATTTACGTGCCGGTCATCAACACTCGCAGTTTTGGCCGATTCCGGCCTGTATCATTGGCTATTAATCACCGTTTTGGGTCCCTGGAGTGATTTCCACAATTGACGAACCCAAGGGTGCATTTACGTGCCGGTCATCAACACTCGCAGTTTTGGCCGATTCTGGCCTGTTTCATGGGCTATTAATCACCGTTTTGGGTCCCTGCAGTGATTTCCACAATTGACGAACCCAAGGGTGCATTTACGTGCCGGTCATCAACACTCGCAGTTTTGGCCGATTCCGGCCTGTATCATTGGCTATTAATCACCGTTTTGGGTCCCTGGAGTGATTTCCACAATTGACGAACCCAAGGGTGCATTTACGTGCCGGTCATCAACACTCGCAGTTTTGGCCGATTCTGGCCTGTTTCATGGGCTATTAATCACCGTTTTGGGTCCCCGGAGTGATTTCCACCATTGAGGAACCCAGGGTGCATTTACGTGCCGGTCATCAACACTCGCAGTTTTGGAAGATTTTGGCCTGTTTCATGGGCTATTAATCACCGTTTTGGGTCCCTGGAGTGATTTCCACAATTGACGAACCCAAGGGTGCATTTACGTGCCGGTCATCAACACTCGCAGTTTTGGCCGATTCCGGCCTGTTTCATGGGCTATTAATCACCGTTTTGGGTCCCTGGAGTGATTTCCACAATTGACGAACCCAAGGGTGCATTTACGTGCCGGTCATCAACACTCGCAGTTTTGGCCGATTCCGGCCTGTATCATTGGCTATTAATCACCGTTTTGGGTCCCTGGAGTGATTTCCACAATTGACGAACCCAAGGGTGCATTTACGTGCCGGTCATCAACACTCGCAGTTTTGGAAGATTTTGGCCTGTTTCATGGGCTATTAATCACCGTTTTGGGTCCCTGGAGTGATTTCCACAATTGACGAACCCCAGGGTGCATTTACGTGCCGGTCATCAACACTCGCAGTTTTGGCCGATTCTGGCCTGTTTCATGGGCTATTAATCACCGTTTTGGGTCCCCGGAGTGATTTCCACCATTGAGGAACCCAGGGTGCATTTACGTGCCGGTCATCAACACTCGCAGTTTTGGCAGATTTTGGCCTGTTTCATGGGCTATTAATCACCGTTTTGGGTCCCTGGAGTGATTTCCACAATTGACGAACCCAAGGGTGCATTTACGTGCCGGTCATCAACACTCGCAGTTTTGGCCGATTCCGGCCTGTATCATTGGCTATTAATCACCGTTTTGGGTCCCTGGAGTGATTTCCACAATTGACGAACCCAAGGGTGCATTTACGTGCCGGTCATCAACACTCGCAGTTTTGGCCGATTCTGGCCTGTTTCATGGGCTATTAATCACCGTTTTGGGTCCCCGGAGTGATTTCCACCATTGAGGAACCCAGGGTGCATTTACGTGCCGGTCATCAACACTCGCAGTTTTGGCAGATTTTGGCCTGTTTCATGGGCTATTAATCACCGTTTTGGGTCCCTGGAGTGATTTCCACAATTGACGAACCCAAGGGTGCATTTACGTGCCGGTCATCAACACTCGCAGTTTTGGCCGATTCCGGCCTGTATCATTGGCTATTAATCACCGTTTTGGGTCCCTGGAGTGATTTCCACAATTGACGAACCCAAGGGTGCATTTACGTGCCGGTCATCAACACTCGCAGTTTTGGCCGATTCTGGCCTGTTTCATGGGCTATTAATCACCGTTTTGGGTCCCTGCAGTGATTTCCACAATTGACGAACCCAAGGGTGCATTTACGTGCCGGTCATCAACACTCGCAGTTTTGGCCGATTCCGGCCTGTATCATTGGCTATTAATCACCGTTTTGGGTCCCTGGAGTGATTTCCACAATTGACGAACCCAAGGGTGCATTTACGTGCCGGTCATCAACACTCGCAGTTTTGGCCGATTCTGGCCTGTTTCATGGGCTATTAATCACCGTTTTGGGTCCCCGGAGTGATTTCCACCATTGAGGAACCCAGGGTGCATTTACGTGCCGGTCATCAACACTCGCAGTTTTGGAAGATTTTGGCCTGTTTCATGGGCTATTAATCACCGTTTTGGGTCCCTGGAGTGATTTCCACAATTGACGAACCCAAGGGTGCATTTACGTGCCGGTCATCAACACTCGCAGTTTTGGCCGATTCCGGCCTGTTTCATGGGCTATTAATCACCGTTTTGGGTCCCTGGAGTGATTTCCACAATTGACGAACCCAAGGGTGCATTTACGTGCCGGTCATCAACACTCGCAGTTTTGGCCGATTCCGGCCTGTATCATTGGCTATTAATCACCGTTTTGGGTCCCTGGAGTGATTTCCACAATTGACGAACCCAAGGGTGCATTTACGTGCCGGTCATCAACACTCGCAGTTTTGGCCGATTCTGGCCTGTTTCATGGGCTATTAATCACCGTTTTGGGTCCCCGGAGTGATTTCCACCATTGAGGAACCCAGGGTGCATTTACGTGCCGGTCATCAACACTCGCAGTTTTGGAAGATTTTGGCCTGTTTCATGGGCTATTAATCACCGTTTTGGGTCCCTGGAGTGATTTCCACAATTGACGAACCCCAGGGTGCAATTACGTGTCGGTCATCAACACTCGCAGTTTTGGCCGATTCTAGCCTGTTTCATGGGCTATTAATCACCGTTTTGGATCCTCGGAGTGATTTCCACCATTGACGAACCCAAGGGTGCATTTACGTGCCTGTCATCAACACTCGCAGTTTTGGCCGATTCTGGCCTGTTTCATGGGCTATTAATCACCGTTTTGGGTCCCTGGAGTGATTTCCACCATTTACGAACCCAAGGGTGCATTTACGTGCCTGTCATCAACACTCGCAGTTTTGGCCGATTCTGGCCTGTTTCATGGGCTATTAATCACCGTTTTGGGTCCCCGGAGTGATTTCCACCATTGAGGAACCCAGGGTGCATTTACGTGCCGGTCATCAACACTCGCAGTTTTGGCCGATTCTGGCCTGTTTCATGGGCTATTAATCACCGTTTTGGGTCCCCGGAGTGATTTCCACCATTGAGGAACCCAGGGTGCATTTACGTGCCGGTCATCAACACTCGCAGTTTTGGCAGATTTTGGCCTGTTTCATGGGCTATTAATCACCGTTTTGGGTCCCTGGAGTGATTTCCACAATTGACGAACCCAAGGGTGCATTTACGTGCCGGTCATCAACACTCGCAGTTTTGGCCGATTCCGGCCTGTATCATTGGCTATTAATCACCGTTTTGGGTCCCTGGAGTGATTTCCACAATTGACGAACCCAAGGGTGCATTTACGTGCCGGTCATCAACACTCGCAGTTTTGGCCGATTCTGGCCTGTTTCATGGGCTATTAATCACCGTTTTGGGTCCCCGGAGTGATTTCCACCATTGAGGAACCCAGGGTGCATTTACGTGCCGGTCATCAACACTCGCAGTTTTGGCAGATTTTGGCCTGTTTCATGGGCTATTAATCACCGTTTTGGGTCCCTGGAGTGATTTCCACAATTGACGAACCCAAGGGTGCATTTACGTGCCGGTCATCAACACTCGCAGTTTTGGCCGATTCCGGCCTGTATCATTGGCTATTAATCACCGTTTTGGGTCCCTGGAGTGATTTCCACAATTGACGAACCCAAGGGTGCATTTACGTGCCGGTCATCAACACTCGCAGTTTTGGCCGATTCTGGCCTGTTTCATGGGCTATTAATCACCGTTTTGGGTCCCCGGAGTGATTTCCACCATTGAGGAACCCAGGGTGCATTTACGTGCCGGTCATCAACACTCGCAGTTTTGGCAGATTTTGGCCTGTTTCATGGGCTATTAATCACCGTTTTGGGTCCCTGGAGTGATTTCCACAATTGACGAACCCAAGGGTGCATTTACGTGCCGGTCATCAACACTCGCAGTTTTGGCCGATTCCGGCCTGTATCATTGGCTATTAATCACCGTTTTGGGTCCCTGGAGTGATTTCCACAATTGACGAACCCAAGGGTGCATTTACGTGCCGGTCATCAACACTCGCAGTTTTGGCCGATTCTGGCCTGTTTCATGGGCTATTAATCACCGTTTTGGGTCCCTGCAGTGATTTCCACAATTGACGAACCCAAGGGTGCATTTACGTGCCGGTCATCAACACTCGCAGTTTTGGCCGATTCCGGCCTGTATCATTGGCTATTAATCACCGTTTTGGGTCCCTGGAGTGATTTCCACAATTGACGAACCCAAGGGTGCATTTACGTGCCGGTCATCAACACTCGCAGTTTTGGCCGATTCTGGCCTGTTTCATGGGCTATTAATCACCGTTTTGGGTCCCCGGAGTGATTTCCACCATTGAGGAACCCAGGGTGCATTTACGTGCCGGTCATCAACACTCGCAGTTTTGGAAGATTTTGGCCTGTTTCATGGGCTATTAATCACCGTTTTGGGTCCCTGGAGTGATTTCCACAATTGACGAACCCAAGGGTGCATTTACGTGCCGGTCATCAACACTCGCAGTTTTGGAAGATTTTGGCCTGTTTCATGGGCTATTAATCACCGTTTTGGGTCCCTGGAGTGATTTCCACAATTGACGAACCCAAGGGTGCATTTACGTTCCGGTCATCCACACTCGCAGTTTTGGCCGATTCTGGCCTGTTTCATGGGCTATTAATCACCGTTTTGGGTGCCTGGAGTGATTTCCACAATTGACGAACCCAAGGGTGCATTTACGTGCCGGTCATCAACACTCGCAGTTTTGGAAGATTTTGGCCTGTTTCATGGGCTATTAATCACCGTTTTGGGTCCCTGGAGTGATTTCCACAATTGACGAACCCAAGGGTGCATTTACGTTCCGGTCATCAACACTCGCAGTTTTGGCCGATTCCGGCCTGTATCATTGGCTATTAATCACCGTTTTGGGTCCCTGGAGTGATTTCCACAATTGACGAACCCAAGGGTGCATTTACGTGCCGGTCATCAACACTCGCAGTTTTGGCCGATTCTGGCCTGTTTCATGGGCTATTAATCACCGTTTTGGGTCCCCGGAGTGATTTCCACCATTGAGGAACCCAGGGTGCATTTACGTGCCGGTCATCAACACTCGCAGTTTTGGAAGATTTTGGCCTGTTTCATGGGCTATTAATCACCGTTTTGGGTCCCTGGAGTGATTTCCACAATTGACGAACCCAAGGGTGCATTTACGTGCCGGTCATCAACACTCGCAGTTTTGGAAGATTTTGGCCTGTTTCATGGGCTATTAATCACCGTTTTGGGTCCCTGGAGTGATTTCCACAATTGACGAACCCAAGGGTGCATTTACGTTCCGGTCATCCACACTCGCAGTTTTGGCCGATTCTGGCCTGTTTCATGGGCTATTAATCACCGTTTTGGGTGCCTGGAGTGATTTCCACAATTGACGAACCCAAGGGTGCATTTACGTGCCGGTCATCAACACTCGCAGTTTTGGAAGATTTTGGCCTGTTTCATGGGCTATTAATCACCGTTTTGGGTCCCTGGAGTGATTTCCACAATTGACGAACCCAAGGGTGCATTTACGTTCCGGTCATCCACACTCGCAGTTTTGGTCGATTCTGGCCTGTTTCATGGGCTATTAATCACCGTTTTGGGTCCCCGGAGTGATTTCCACCATTGAGGAACCCAGGGTGCATTTACGTGCCGGTCATCAACACTCGCAGTTTTGGCAGATTTTGGCCTGTTTCATGGGCTATTAATCACCGTTTTGGGTCCCCGGAGTGATTTCCACCATTGAGGAACCCAGGGTGCATTTACGTGCCGGTCATCAACACTCGCAGTTTTGGCCGATTCTGGCCTGTTTCATGGGCTATTAATCACCGTTTTGGGTCCCCGGAGTGATTTCCACCATTGAGGAACCCAGGGTGCATTTACGTGCCGGTCATCAACACTCGCAGTTTTGGCAGATTTTGGCCTGTTTCATGGGCTATTAATCACCGTTTTGGGTCCCTGGAGTGATTTCCACAATTGACGAACCCAAGGGTGCATTTACGTGCCGGTCATCAACACTCGCAGTTTTGGCCGATTCCGGCCTGTATCATTGGCTATTAATCACCGTTTTGGGTCCCTGGAGTGATTTCCACAATTGACGAACCCAAGGGTGCATTTACGTGCCGGTCATCAACACTCGCAGTTTTGGCCGATTCTGGCCTGTTTCATGGGCTATTAATCACCGTTTTGGGTCCCCGGAGTGATTTCCACCATTGAGGAACCCAGGGTGCATTTACGTGCCGGTCATCAACACTCGCAGTTTTGGCAGATTTTGGCCTGTTTCATGGGCTATTAATCACCGTTTTGGGTCCCTGGAGTGATTTCCACAATTGACGAACCCAAGGGTGCATTTACGTGCCGGTCATCAACACTCGCAGTTTTGGCCGATTCCGGCCTGTATCATTGGCTATTAATCACCGTTTTGGGTCCCTGGAGTGATTTCCACAATTGACGAACCCAAGGGTGCATTTACGTGCCGGTCATCAACACTCGCAGTTTTGGCCGATTCTGGCCTGTTTCATGGGCTATTAATCACCGTTTTGGGTCCCCGGAGTGATTTCCACCATTGAGGAACCCAGGGTGCATTTACGTGCCGGTCATCAACACTCGCAGTTTTGGCAGATTTTGGCCTGTTTCATGGGCTATTAATCACCGTTTTGGGTCCCTGGAGTGATTTCCACAATTGACGAACCCAAGGGTGCATTTACGTGCCGGTCATCAACACTCGCAGTTTTGGCCGATTCCGGCCTGTATCATTGGCTATTAATCACCGTTTTGGGTCCCTGGAGTGATTTCCACAATTGACGAACCCAAGGGTGCATTTACGTGCCGGTCATCAACACTCGCAGTTTTGGCCGATTCTGGCCTGTTTCATGGGCTATTAATCACCGTTTTGGGTCCCCGGAGTGATTTCCACCATTGAGGAACCCAGGGTGCATTTACGTGCCGGTCATCAACACTCGCAGTTTTGGCAGATTTTGGCCTGTTTCATGGGCTATTAATCACCGTTTTGGGTCCCTGGAGTGATTTCCACAATTGACGAACCCAAGGGTGCATTTACGTGCCGGTCATCAACACTCGCAGTTTTGGCCGATTCCGGCCTGTATCATTGGCTATTAATCACCGTTTTGGGTCCCTGGAGTGATTTCCACAATTGACGAACCCAAGGGTGCATTTACGTTCCGGTCATCCACACTCGCAGTTTTGGCCGATTCTGGCCTGTTTCATGGGCTATTAATCACCGTTTTGGGTGCCTGGAGTGATTTCCACAATTGACGAACCCAAGGGTGCATTTACGTGCCGGTCATCAACACTCGCAGTTTTGGAAGATTTTGGCCTGTTTCATGGGCTATTAATCACCGTTTTGGGTCCCTGGAGTGATTTCCACAATTGACGAACCCAAGGGTGCATTTACGTTCCGGTCATCCACACTCGCAGTTTTGGTCGATTCTGGCCTGTTTCATGGGCTATTAATCACCGTTTTGGGTCCCCGGAGTGATTTCCACCATTGAGGAACCCAGGGTGCATTTACGTGCCGGTCATCAACACTCGCAGTTTTGGCAGATTTTGGCCTGTTTCATGGGCTATTAATCACCGTTTTGGGTCCCCGGAGTGATTTCCACCATTGAGGAACCCAGGGTGCATTTACGTGCCGGTCATCAACACTCGCAGTTTTGGCCGATTCTGGCCTGTTTCATGGGCTATTAATCACCGTTTTGGGTCCCCGGAGTGATTTCCACCATTGAGGAACCCAGGGTGCATTTACGTGCCGGTCATCAACACTCGCAGTTTTGGCAGATTTTGGCCTGTTTCATGGGCTATTAATCACCGTTTTGGGTCCCTGGAGTGATTTCCACAATTGACGAACCCAAGGGTGCATTTACGTGCCGGTCATCAACACTCGCAGTTTTGGCCGATTCCGGCCTGTATCATTGGCTATTAATCACCGTTTTGGGTCCCTGGAGTGATTTCCACAATTGACGAACCCAAGGGTGCATTTACGTGCCGGTCATCAACACTCGCAGTTTTGGCCGATTCTGGCCTGTTTCATGGGCTATTAATCACCGTTTTGGGTCCCCGGAGTGATTTCCACCATTGAGGAACCCAGGGTGCATTTACGTGCCGGTCATCAACACTCGCAGTTTTGGCAGATTTTGGCCTGTTTCATGGGCTATTAATCACCGTTTTGGGTCCCTGGAGTGATTTCCACAATTGACGAACCCAAGGGTGCATTTACGTGCCGGTCATCAACACTCGCAGTTTTGGCCGATTCCGGCCTGTATCATTGGCTATTAATCACCGTTTTGGGTCCCTGGAGTGATTTCCACAATTGACGAACCCAAGGGTGCATTTACGTGCCGGTCATCAACACTCGCAGTTTTGGCCGATTCTGGCCTGTTTCATGGGCTATTAATCACCGTTTTGGGTCCCCGGAGTGATTTCCACCATTGAGGAACCCAGGGTGCATTTACGTGCCGGTCATCAACACTCGCAGTTTTGGCAGATTTTGGCCTGTTTCATGGGCTATTAATCACCGTTTTGGGTCCCTGGAGTGATTTCCACAATTGACGAACCCAAGGGTGCATTTACGTGCCGGTCATCAACACTCGCAGTTTTGGCCGATTCCGGCCTGTATCATTGGCTATTAATCACCGTTTTGGGTCCCTGGAGTGATTTCCACAATTGACGAACCCAAGGGTGCATTTACGTGCCGGTCATCAACACTCGCAGTTTTGGCCGATTCTGGCCTGTTTCATGGGCTATTAATCACCGTTTTGGGTCCCCGGAGTGATTTCCACCATTGAGGAACCCAGGGTGCATTTACGTGCCGGTCATCAACACTCGCAGTTTTGGCAGATTTTGGCCTGTTTCATGGGCTATTAATCACCGTTTTGGGTCCCTGGAGTGATTTCCACAATTGACGAACCCAAGGGTGCATTTACGTGCCGGTCATCAACACTCGCAGTTTTGGCCGATTCCGGCCTGTATCATTGGCTATTAATCACCGTTTTGGGTCCCTGGAGTGATTTCCACAATTGACGAACCCAAGGGTGCATTTACGTGCCGGTCATCAACACTCGCAGTTTTGGCCGATTCTGGCCTGTTTCATGGGCTATTAATCACCGTTTTGGGTCCCTGCAGTGATTTCCACAATTGACGAACCCAAGGGTGCATTTACGTGCCGGTCATCAACACTCGCAGTTTTGGCCGATTCCGGCCTGTATCATTGGCTATTAATCACCGTTTTGGGTCCCTGGAGTGATTTCCACAATTGACGAACCCAAGGGTGCATTTACGTGCCGGTCATCAACACTCGCAGTTTTGGCCGATTCTGGCCTGTTTCATGGGCTATTAATCACCGTTTTGGGTCCCCGGAGTGATTTCCACCATTGAGGAACCCAGGGTGCATTTACGTGCCGGTCATCAACACTCGCAGTTTTGGAAGATTTTGGCCTGTTTCATGGGCTATTAATCACCGTTTTGGGTCCCTGGAGTGATTTCCACAATTGACGAACCCAAGGGTGCATTTACGTGCCGGTCATCAACACTCGCAGTTTTGGCCGATTCCGGCCTGTTTCATGGGCTATTAATCACCGTTTTGGGTCCCTGGAGTGATTTCCACAATTGACGAACCCAAGGGTGCATTTACGTGCCGGTCATCAACACTCGCAGTTTTGGCCGATTCCGGCCTGTATCATTGGCTATTAATCACCGTTTTGGGTCCCTGGAGTGATTTCCACAATTGACGAACCCAAGGGTGCATTTACGTGCCGGTCATCAACACTCGCAGTTTTGGCCGATTCTGGCCTGTTTCATGGGCTATTAATCACCGTTTTGGGTCCCCGGAGTGATTTCCACCATTGAGGAACCCAGGGTGCATTTACGTGCCGGTCATCAACACTCGCAGTTTTGGAAGATTTTGGCCTGTTTCATGGGCTATTAATCACCGTTTTGGGTCCCTGGAGTGATTTCCACAATTGACGAACCCCAGGGTGCAATTACGTGTCGGTCATCAACACTCGCAGTTTTGGCCGATTCTAGCCTGTTTCATGGGCTATTAATCACCGTTTTGGATCCTCGGAGTGATTTCCACCATTGACGAACCCAAGGGTGCATTTACGTGCCTGTCATCAACACTCGCAGTTTTGGCCGATTCTGGCCTGTTTCATGGGCTATTAATCACCGTTTTGGGTCCCTGGAGTGATTTCCACCATTGACGAACCCAAGGGTGCATTTACGTGCCTGTCATCAACACTCGCAGTTTTGGCCGATTCTGGCCTGTTTCATGGGCTATTAATCACCGTTTTGGGTCCCCGGAGTGATTTCCACCATTGAGGAACCCAGGGTGCATTTACGTGCCGGTCATCAACACTCGCAGTTTTGGCAGATTTTGGCCTGTTTCATGGGCTATTAATCACCGTTTTGGGTCCCCGGAGTGATTTCCACCATTGAGGAACCCAGGGTGCATTTACGTGCCGGTCATCAACACTCGCAGTTTTGGCAGATTTTGGCCTGTTTCATGGGCTATTAATCACCGTTTTGGGTCCCTGGAGTGATTTCCACAATTGACGAACCCAAGGGTGCATTTACGTGCCGGTCATCAACACTCGCAGTTTTGGCCGATTCCGGCCTGTATCATTGGCTATTAATCACCGTTTTGGGTCCCTGGAGTGATTTCCACAATTGACGAACCCAAGGGTGCATTTACGTGCCGGTCATCAACACTCGCAGTTTTGGCCGATTCTGGCCTGTTTCATGGGCTATTAATCACCGTTTTGGGTCCCCGGAGTGATTTCCACCATTGAGGAACCCAGGGTGCATTTACGTGCCGGTCATCAACACTCGCAGTTTTGGCAGATTTTGGCCTGTTTCATGGGCTATTAATCACCGTTTTGGGTCCCTGGAGTGATTTCCACAATTGACGAACCCAAGGGTGCATTTACGTGCCGGTCATCAACACTCGCAGTTTTGGCCGATTCCGGCCTGTATCATTGGCTATTAATCACCGTTTTGGGTCCCTGGAGTGATTTCCACAATTGACGAACCCAAGGGTGCATTTACGTGCCGGTCATCAACACTCGCAGTTTTGGCCGATTCTGGCCTGTTTCATGGGCTATTAATCACCGTTTTGGGTCCCCGGAGTGATTTCCACCATTGAGGAACCCAGGGTGCATTTACGTGCCGGTCATCAACACTCGCAGTTTTGGCAGATTTTGGCCTGTTTCATGGGCTATTAATCACCGTTTTGGGTCCCTGGAGTGATTTCCACAATTGACGAACCCAAGGGTGCATTTACGTGCCGGTCATCAACACTCGCAGTTTTGGCCGATTCCGGCCTGTATCATTGGCTATTAATCACCGTTTTGGGTCCCTGGAGTGATTTCCACAATTGACGAACCCAAGGGTGTATTTACGTGCCGGTCATCAACACTCGCAGTTTTGGCCGATTCTGGCCTGTTTCATGGGCTATTAATCACCGTTTTGGGTCCCTGCAGTGATTTCCACAATTGACGAACCCAAGGGTGCATTTACGTGCCGGTCATCAACACTCGCAGTTTTGGCCGATTCCGGCCTGTATCATTGGCTATTAATCACCGTTTTGGGTCCCTGGAGTGATTTCCACAATTGACGAACCCAAGGGTGCATTTACGTGCCGGTCATCAACACTCGCAGTTTTGGCCGATTCTGGCCTGTTTCATGGGCTATTAATCACCGTTTTGGGTCCCCGGAGTGATTTCCACCATTGAGGAACCCAGGGTGCATTTACGTGCCGGTCATCAACACTCGCAGTTTTGGAAGATTTTGGCCTGTTTCATGGGCTATTAATCACCGTTTTGGGTCCCTGGAGTGATTTCCACAATTGACGAACCCAAGGGTGCATTTACGTGCCGGTCATCAACACTCGCAGTTTTGGAAGATTTTGGCCTGTTTCATGGGCTATTAATCACCGTTTTGGGTCCCTGGAGTGATTTCCACAATTGACGAACCCAAGGGTGCATTTACGTTCCGGTCATCCACACTCGCAGTTTTGGCCGATTCTGGCCTGTTTCATGGGCTATTAATCACCGTTTTGGGTGCCTGGAGTGATTTCCACAATTGACGAACCCAAGGGTGCATTTACGTGCCGGTCATCAACACTCGCAGTTTTGGAAGATTTTGGCCTGTTTCATGGGCTATTAATCACCGTTTTGGGTCCCTGGAGTGATTTCCACAATTGACGAACCCAAGGGTGCATTTACGTTCCGGTCATCCACACTCGCAGTTTTGGTCGATTCTGGCCTGTTTCATGGGCTATTAATCACCGTTTTGGGTCCCCGGAGTGATTTCCACCATTGAGGAACCCAGGGTGCATTTACGTGCCGGTCATCAACACTCGCAGTTTTGGAAGATTTTGGCCTGTTTCATGGGCTATTAATCACCGTTTTGGGTCCCTGGAGTGATTTCCACAATTGACGAACCCCAGGGTGCAATTACGTGTCGGTCATCAACACTCGCAGTTTTGGCCGATTCTAGCCTGTTTCATGGGCTATTAATCACCGTTTTGGATCCTCGGAGTGATTTCCACCATTGACGAACCCAAGGGTGCATTTACGTGCCTGTCATCAACACTCGCAGTTTTGGCCGATTCTGGCCTGTTTCATGGGCTATTAATCACCGTTTTGGGTCCCTGGAGTGATTTCCACAATTGACGAACCCAAGGGTGCATTTACGTGCCGGTCATCAACACTCGCAGTTTTGGCCGATTCTGGCCTGTTTCATGGGCTATTAATCACCGTTTTGGGTCCCCGGAGTGATTTCCACCATTGAGGAACCCAGGGTGCATTTACGTGCCGGTCATCAACACTCGCAGTTTTGGCAGATTTTGGCCTGTTTCATGGGCTATTAATCACCGTTTTGGGTCCCTGGAGTGATTTCCACAATTGATGAACCCAAGGGTGCATTTACGTGCCGGTCATCAACACTCGCAGTTTTGGCCGATTCTGGCCTGTTTCATGGGCTATTAATCACCGTTTTGGGTCCCTGGAGTGATTTCCACAATTGACGAACCCAAGGGTGCATTTACGTGCCGGTCATCAACAATCGCAGTTTTGGCCAATTCCGGCCTGTATCATTGGCTATTAATCACCGTTTTGGGTCCCTGGAGTGATTTCCACAATTGACGAACCCAAGGGTGCATTTACGTGCCGGTCATCAACACTCGCAGTTTTGGCCGATTCTGGCCTGTTTCATGGGCTATTAATCACCGTTTTGGGTCCCCGGAGTGATTTCCACCATTGAGGAACCCAGGGTGCATTTACGTGCCGGTCATCAACACTCGCAGTTTTGGAAGATTTTGGCCTGTTTCATGGGCTATTAATCACCGTTTTGGGTCCCTGGAGTGATTTCCACAATTGACGAACCCAAGGGTGCATTTACGTGCCGGTCATCAACACTCGCAGTTTTGGAAGATTTTGGCCTGTTTCATGGGCTATTAATCACCGTTTTGGGTCCCTGGAGTGATTTCCACAATTGACGAACCCAAGGGTGCATTTACGTTCCGGTCATCCACACTCGCAGTTTTGGTCGATTCTGGCCTGTTTCATGGGCTATTAATCACCGTTTTGGGTCCCCGGAGTGATTTCCACCATTGAGGAACCCAGGGTGCATTTACGTGCCGGTCATCAACACTCGCAGTTTTGGAAGATTTTGGCCTGTTTCATGGGCTATTAATCACCGTTTTGGGTCCCTGGAGTGATTTCCACAATTGACGAACCCCAGGGTGCAATTACGTGTCGGTCATCAACACTCGCAGTTTTGGCCGATTCTAGCCTGTTTCATGGGCTATTAATCACCGTTTTGGATCCTCGGAGTGATTTCCACCATTGACGAACCCAAGGGTGCATTTACGTGCCTGTCATCAACACTCGCAGTTTTGGCCGATTCTGGCCTGTTTCATGGGCTATTAATCACCGTTTTGGGTCCCTGGAGTGATTTCCACCATTGACGAACCCAAGGGTGCATTTACGTGCCTGTCATCAACACTCGCAGTTTTGGCCGATTCTGGCCTGTTTCATGGGCTATTAATCACCGTTTTGGGTCCCCGGAGTGATTTCCACCATTGAGGAACCCAGGGTGCATTTACGTGCCGGTCATCAACACTCGCAGTTTTGGCCGATTCTGGCCTGTTTCATGGGCTATTAATCACCGTTTTGGGTCCCCGGAGTGATTTCCACCATTGAGGAACCCAGGGTGCATTTACGTGCCGGTCATCAACACTCGCAGTTTTGGAAGATTTTGGCCTGTTTCATGGGCTATTAATCACCGTTTTGGGTCCCTGGAGTGATTTCCACAATTGACGAACCCCAGGGTGCAATTACGTGTCGGTCATCAACACTCGCAGTTTTGGCCGATTCTAGCCTGTTTCATGGGCTATTAATCACCGTTTTGGATCCTCGGAGTGATTTCCACCATTGACGAACCCAAGGGTGCATTTACGTGCCTGTCATCAACACTCGCAGTTTTGGCCGATTCTGGCCTGTTTCATGGGCTATTAATCACCGTTTTGGGTCCCTGGAGTGATTTCCACAATTGACGAACCCAAGGGTGCATTTACGTGCCGGTCATCAACACTCGCAGTTTTGGCCGATTCTGGCCTGTTTCATGGGCTATTAATCACCGTTTTGGGTCCCCGGAGTGATTTCCACCATTGAGGAACCCAGGGTGCATTTACGTGCCGGTCATCAACACTCGCAGTTTTGGCAGATTTTGGCCTGTTTCATGGGCTATTAATCACCGTTTTGGGTCCCTGGAGTGATTTCCACAATTGATGAACCCAAGGGTGCATTTACGTGCCGGTCATCAACACTCGCAGTTTTGGCCGATTCTGGCCTGTTTCATGGGCTATTAATCACCGTTTTGGGTCCCTGGAGTGATTTCCACAATTGACGAACCCAAGGGTGCATTTACGTGCCGGTCATCAACAATCGCAGTTTTGGCCAATTCCGGCCTGTATCATTGGCTATTAATCACCGTTTTGGGTCCCTGGAGTGATTTCCACAATTGACGAACCCAAGGGTGCATTTACGTGCCGGTCATCAACACTCGCAGTTTTGGCCGATTCTGGCCTGTTTCATGGGCTATTAATCACCGTTTTGGGTCCCCGGAGTGATTTCCACCATTGAGGAACCCAGGGTGCATTTACGTGCCGGTCATCAACACTCGCAGTTTTGGAAGATTTTGGCCTGTTTCATGGGCTATTAATCACCGTTTTGGGTCCCTGGAGTGATTTCCACAATTGACGAACCCAAGGGTGCATTTACGTGCCGGTCATCAACACTCGCAGTTTTGGAAGATTTTGGCCTGTTTCATGGGCTATTAATCACCGTTTTGGGTCCCTGGAGTGATTTCCACAATTGACGAACCCAAGGGTGCATTTACGTTCCGGTCATCCACACTCGCAGTTTTGGTCGATTCTGGCCTGTTTCATGGGCTATTAATCACCGTTTTGGGTCCCCGGAGTGATTTCCACCATTGAGGAACCCAGGGTGCATTTACGTGCCGGTCATCAACACTCGCAGTTTTGGAAGATTTTGGCCTGTTTCATGGGCTATTAATCACCGTTTTGGGTCCCTGGAGTGATTTCCACAATTGACGAACCCCAGGGTGCAATTACGTGTCGGTCATCAACACTCGCAGTTTTGGCCGATTCTAGCCTGTTTCATGGGCTATTAATCACCGTTTTGGATCCTCGGAGTGATTTCCACCATTGACGAACCCAAGGGTGCATTTACGTGCCTGTCATCAACACTCGCAGTTTTGGCCGATTCTGGCCTGTTTCATGGGCTATTAATCACCGTTTTGGGTCCCTGGAGTGATTTCCCCCATTGACGAACCCAAGGGTGCATTTACGTGCCTGTCATCAACACTCGCAGTTTTGGCCGATTCTGGCCTGTTTCATGGGCTATTAATCACCGTTTTGGGTCCCCGGAGTGATTTCCACCATTGAGGAACCCAGGGTGCATTTACGTGCCGGTCATCAACACTCGCAGTTTTGGAAGATTTTGGCCTGTTTCATGGGCTATTAATGACCGTTTTGGGTCCCCGGAGTGATTTCCACCATTGACGAACCCTAGGGTGCATTTACGTTCCGGTCATCAACACTCGCAGTTTTGGTCGATTCTGGCCTATTTCATGGGCTATTAATCACCGTTTTGGGTCCCTGGAGTGATTTCCACAATTGACGAACCCAAGGGTGCATTTACGTGCCGGTCATCAACACTCGCAGTTTTGGAAGATTTTGGCCTGTTTCATGGGCTATTAATCACCGTTTTGGGTCCCCGGAGTGATTTCCACCATTGACGAACCCTAGGGTGCATTTACGTGCCGGTCATCAACACTCGCAGTTTTGGCCGATTCTGGCCTGTTTCATGGGCTATTAATCACCGTTTTGGGTCCCCGGAGTGATTTCCACCATTGAGGAACCAAGGGTGCATTTACGTGCCGGTCATCAACACTCGCAGTTTTGGAAGATTTTGGCCTGTTTCATGGGCTATTAATGACCGTTTTGGGTCCCCGGAGTGATTTCCACCATTGACGAACCCTAGGGTGCATTTACGTTCCGGTCATCAACACTCGCAGTTTTGGCCGATTCCGGCCTGTATCATTGGCTATTAATCACCGTTTTGGGTCCCTGGAGTGATTTCCACAATTGACGAACCCAAGGGTGCATTTACGTGCCGGTCATCAACACTCGCAGTTTTGGCCGATTCTGGCCTGTTTCGTGGGGGCTATTAATCACCGTTTTGGGTCCCTGGAGTGAATTCCACAATTGACGAACCCAAGGGTGCATTTACGTGCCGGTCATCAAGACTCGCAGTTTAGGCCGATTTTGGCCTGTTTCATGGGCTATTAATCACCGTTTTGGGTCCCTGGAGTGATTTCCACAATTGACGAACCCAAGGGTGCATTTACGTGCCGGTCATCAACACTCGCAGTTTTGGTCGATTCTGGCCTGTTTCATGGGCTATTAATCACCGTTTTGGGTCCCCGGAGTGATTTCCACCATTGAGGAACCCAGGGTGCATTTACGTGCCGGTCATCAACACTCGCAGTTTTGGCAGATTTTGGCCTGTTTCATGGGCTATTAATCACCGTTTTGGGTCCCTGGAGTGATTTCCACAATTGACGAACCCAAGGGTGCATTTACGTGCTGGTCATCAACACTCGCAGTTTTGGCCGATTCTGGCCTGTTTCATGGGCTATTAATCACCGTTTTGGGTCCCCGAAGTGAATTCCACCATTGAGGAACCCAGGGTGCATTTACGTGCCGGTCATCAACACTCGCAGTTTTGGAAGATTTTGGCCTGTTTCATGGGCTATTAATCACCGTTTTGGGTCCCTGGAGTGATTTCCACAATTGACGAACCCAAGGGTGCATTTACGTGCCGGTCATCAACACTCGCAGTTTTGGAAGATTTTGGCCTGTTTCATGGGCTATTAATCACCGTTTTGGGTCCCTGGAGTGATTTCCACAATTGACGAACCCAAGGGTGCATTTACGTGCCGGTCATCAACACTCGCAGTTTTGGCCGATTCCGGCCTGTATCATTGGCTATTAATCACCGTTTTGGGTCCCTGGAGTGATTTCCACAATTGACGAACCCAAGGGTGCATTTACGTGCCGGTCATCAACACTCGCAGTTTTGGCCGATTCTGGCCTGTTTCATGGGCTATTAATCACCGTTTTGGGTCCCTGGAGTGATTTCCACAATTGACGAACCCAAGGGTGCATTTACGTGCCGGTCATCAACACTCGCAGTTTTGGCCGATTCTGGCCTGTTTCATGGGCTATTAATCACCGTTTTGGGTCCCCGGAGTGATTTCCACCATTGACGAACCCAAGGGTGCATTTACGTGCCGGTCATCAACACTCGCAGTTTTGGCAGATTTTGGCCTGTTTCATGGGCTATTAATCACCGTTTTGGGTCCCTGGAGTGATTTCCACAATTGACGAACCCAAGGGTGCATTTACGTGCCGGTCATCAACACTCGCAGTTTTGGCCGATTCTGGCCTGTTTCATGGGCTATTAATCACCGTTTTGGGTCCCCGGAGTGATTTCCACCATTGAGGAACCCAGGGTGCATTTACGTGCCGGTCATCAACACTCGCAGTTTTGGCAGATTTTGGCCTGTTTCATGGGCTATTAATCACCGTTTTGGGTCCCTGGAGTGATTTCCACAATTGATGAAACCAAGGGTGCATTTACGTGCCGGTCATCAACACTCGCAGTTTTGGCCGATTCTGGCCTGTTTCATGGGCTATTAATCACCGTTTTGGGTCCCTGGAGTGATTTCCACAATTGACGAACCCAAGGGTGCATTTACGTGCCGGTCATCAACAATCGCAGTTTTGGCCAATTCCGGCCTGTATCATTGGCTATTAATCACCGTTTTGGGTCCCTGGAGTGATTTCCACAATTGACGAACCCAAGGGTGCATTTACGTGCCGGTCATCAACACTCGCAGTTTTGGCCGATTCTGGCCTGTTTCATGGGCTATTAATCACCGTTTTGGGTCCCCGAAGTGATTTCCACCATTGAGGAACCCAGGGTGCATTTACGTGCCGGTCATCAACACTCGCAGTTTTGGAAGATTTTGGCCTGTTTCATGGGCTATTAATGACCGTTTTGGGTCCCCGGAGTGATTTCCACCATTGACGAACCCTAGGGTGCATTTACGTTCCGGTCATCCACACTCGTAGTTTTGGTCGATTCTGGCCTATTTCATGGGCTATTAATCACCGTTTTGGGTCCCTGGAGTGATTTCCACAATTGACGAACCCAAGGGTGCATTTACGTGCCGGTCATCAACACTCGCAGTTTTGGAAGATTTTGGCCTGTTTCATGGGCTATTAATCACCGTTTTGGGTCCCCGGAGTGATTTCCACCATTGACGAACCCTAGGGTGCATTTACGTGCCGGTCATCAACACTCGCAGTTTTGGCCGATTCTGGCCTGTTTCATGGGCTATTAATCACCGTTTTGGGTCCCCGGAGTGATTTCCACCATTGAGGAACCAAGGGTGCATTTACGTGCCGGTCATCAACACTCGCAGTTTTGGAAGATTTTGGCCTGTTTCATGGGCTATTAATGACCGTTTTGGGTCCCCGGAGTGATTTCCACCATTGACGAACCCTAGGGTGCATTTACGTTCCGGTCATCCACACTTGTAGTTTTGGTCGATTCTGGCCTACTTCATGGGCTATTAATCACAGTTTTGGGTCCCCGGAGTGATTTCCACAATTGACGAACCCAAGGGTGCATTTACGTGCCGGTCATCAACACTCGCAGTTTTGGCCGATTCTGGCCTGTTTCGTGGGGGCTATTAATCACCGTTTTGGGTCCCTGGAGTGAATTCCACAATTGACGAACCCAAGGGTGCATTTACGTGCCGGTCATCAAGACTCGCAGTTTAGGCCGATTTTGGCCTGTTTCATGGGCTATTAATCACCGTTTTGGGTCCCTGGAGTGATTTCCACAATTGACGAACCCAAGGGTGCATTTACGTGCCGGTCATCAACACTCGCAGTTTTGGTCGATTCTGGCCTGTTTCATGGGCTATTAATCACCGTTTTGGGTCCCCGGAGTGATTTCCACCATTGAGGAACCCAGGGTGCATTTACGTGCCGGTCATCAACACTCGCAGTTTTGGCAGATTTTGGCCTGTTTCATGGGCTATTAATCACCGTTTTGGGTCCCTGGAGTGATTTCCACAATTGACGAACCCAAGGGTGCATTTACGTGCTGGTCATCAACACTCGCAGTTTTGGCCGATTCTGGCCTGTTTCATGGGCTATTAATCACCGTTTTGGGTCCCCGAAGTGAATTCCACCATTGAGGAACCCAGGGTGCATTTACGTGCCGGTCATCAACACTCGCAGTTTTGGAAGATTTTGGCCTGTTTCATTGGCTATTAATGACCGTTTTGGGTCCCCGGAGTGATTTCCACCATTGAGGAACCCAGGGTGCATTTACGTGCCGGTCATCAACACTCGCAGTTTTGGCAGATTTTGGCCTGTTTCATGGGCTATTAATCACCGTTTTGGGTCCCTGGAGTGATTTCCACAATTGACGAACCCAAGGGTGCATTTACGTGCCGGTCATCAACACTCGCAGTTTTGGCCGATTCCGGCCTGTATCATTGGCTATTAATCACCGTTTTGGGTCCCTGGAGTGATTTCCACAATTGACGAACCCAAGGGTGCATTTACGTGCCGGTCATCAACACTCGCAGTTTTGGCCGATTCTGGCCTGTTTCATGGGCTATTAATCACCGTTTTGGGTCCCTGGAGTGATTTCCACAATTGACGAACCCAAGGGTGCATTTACGTGCCGGTCATCAACACTCGCAGTTTTGGCCGATTCTGGCCTGTTTCATGGGCTATTAATCACCGTTTTGGGTCCCCGGAGTGATTTCCACCATTGAGGAACCCAGGGTGCATTTACGTGCCGGTCATCAACACTCGCAGTTTTGGCAGATTTTGGCCTGTTTCATGGGCTATTAATCACCGTTTTGGGTCCCTGGAGTGATTTCCACAATTGATGAAACCAAGGGTGCATTTACGTGCCGGTCATCAACACTCGCAGTTTTGGCCGATTCTGGCCTGTTTCATGGGCTATTAATCACCGTTTTGGGTCCCTGGAGTGATTTCCACAATTGACGAACCCAAGGGTGCATTTACGTGCCGGTCATCAACAATCGCAGTTTTGGCCAATTCCGGCCTGTATCATTGGCTATTAATCACCGTTTTGGGTCCCTGGAGTGATTTCCACAATTGACGAACCCAAGGGTGCATTTACGTGCCGGTCATCAACACTCGCAGTTTTGGCCGATTCTGGCCTGTTTCATGGGCTATTAATCACCGTTTTGGGTCCCCGAAGTGATTTCCACCATTGAGGAACCCAGGGTGCATTTACGTGCCGGTCATCAACACTCGCAGTTTTGGCCGATTCCGGCCTGTATCATTGGGTATTTATCACCGTTTTGGATCCTCGGAGTGATTTCCACCATTGACGAACCCAAGGGTGCATTTACGTGCCTGTCATCAACACTCGCAGTTTTGGCCGATTCTGGCCTGTTTCATGGGCTATTAATGACCGTTTTGGGTCCCTGGAGTGATTTCCACAATTTGACGAACCCAAGGGTGCATTTACGTGCCGGTCATCAACACTCGCAGTTTTGGATGATTCTAGCCTGTTTCATGGGCTATTAATGACCGTTTTGGGTCCCTGGAGTGATTTCCACAATTGACGAACCCAAGGGTGCATTTACGTGCCGGTCATCAACACTCGCAGTTTTGGCCGATTCCGGCCTGTATCATTGGCTATTAATCACCGTTTTGGGTCCCTGGAGTGATTTCCACAATTGACGAACCCAAGGGTGCATTTACGTGCCGGTCATCAACACTCGCAGTTTTGGCCGATTCTGGCCTGTTTCATGGGCTATTAATCACCGTTTTGGGTCCCCGGAGTGATTTCCACCATTGAGGAACCCAGGGTGCATTTACGTGCCGGTCATCAACACTCGCAGTTTTGGCAGATTTTGGCCTATTTCATGGGCTATTAATCACCGTTTTGGGTCCCTGGAGTGATTTCCACAATTGACGAACCCAAGGGTGCATTTACGTGCCGGTCATCAACACTCGCAGTTTTGGCCGATTCCGGCCTGTATCATTGGCTATTAATCACCGTTTTGGGTCCCTGGAGTGATTTCCACAATTGACGAACCCAAGGGTGCATTTACGTGCCGGTCATCAACACTCGCAGTTTTGGCCGATTCTGGCCTGTTTCATGGGCTATTAATCACCGTTTTGGGTCCCTGGAGTGATTTCCACAATTGACGAACCCAAGGGTGCATTTACGTGCCGGTCATCAACACTCGCAGTTTTGGCCGATTCCGGCCTGTATCATTGGCTATTAATCACCGTTTTGGGTCCCTGGAGTGATTTCCACAATTGACGAACCCAAGGGTGCATTTACGTGCCGGTCATCAACACTCGCAGTTTTGGCCGATTCTGGCCTGTTTCATGGGCTATTAATCACCGTTTTGGGTCCCCGGAGTGATTTCCACCATTGAGGAACCCAGGGTGCATTTACGTGCCGGTCATCAACACTCGCAGTTTTGGAAGATTTTGGCCTGTTTCATGGGCTATTAATCACCGTTTTGGGTCCCTGGAGTGATTTCCACAATTGACGAACCCAAGGGTGCATTTACGTGCCGGTCATCAACACTCGCAGTTTTGGAAGATTTTGGCCTGTTTCATGGGCTATTAATCACCGTTTTGGGTCCCTGGAGTGATTTCCACAATTGACGAACCCAAGGGTGCATTTACGTTCCGGTCATCCACACTCGCAGTTTTGGCCGATTCTGGCCTGTTTCATGGGCTATTAATCACCGTTTTGGGTGCCTGGAGTGATTTCCACAATTGACGAACCCAAGGGTGCATTTACGTGCCGGTCATCAACACTCGCAGTTTTGGAAGATTTTGGCCTGTTTCATGGGCTATTAATCACCGTTTTGGGTCCCTGGAGTGATTTCCACAATTGACGAACCCAAGGGTGCATTTACGTTCCGGTCATCCACACTCGCAGTTTTGGTCGATTCTGGCCTGTTTCATGGGCTATTAATCACCGTTTTGGGTCCCCGGAGTGATTTCCACCATTGAGGAACCCAGGGTGCATTTACGTGCCGGTCATCAACACTCGCAGTTTTGGAAGATTTTGGCCTGTTTCATGGGCTATTAATCACCGTTTTGGGTCCCTGGAGTGATTTCCACAATTGACGAACCCCAGGGTGCAATTACGTGTCGGTCATCAACACTCGCAGTTTTGGCCGATTCTAGCCTGTTTCATGGGCTATTAATCACCGTTTTGGATCCTCGGAGTGATTTCCACCATTGACGAACCCAAGGGTGCATTTACGTGCCTGTCATCAACACTCGCAGTTTTGGCCGATTCTGGCCTGTTTCATGGGCTATTAATCACCGTTTTGGGTCCCTGGAGTGATTTCCACAATTGACGAACCCAAGGGTGCATTTACGTGCCGGTCATCAACACTCGCAGTTTTGGCCGATTCTGGCCTGTTTCATGGGCTATTAATCACCGTTTTGGGTCCCCGGAGTGATTTCCACCATTGAGGAACCCAGGGTGCATTTACGTGCCGGTCATCAACACTCGCAGTTTTGGCAGATTTTGGCCTGTTTCATGGGCTATTAATCACCGTTTTGGGTCCCTGGAGTGATTTCCACAATTGATGAACCCAAGGGTGCATTTACGTGCCGGTCATCAACACTCGCAATTTTGGCCGATTCTGGCCTGTTTCATGGGCTATTAATCACCGTTTTGGGTCCCTGGAGTGATTTCCACAATTGACGAACCCAAGGGTGCATTTACGTGCCGGTCATCAACAATCGCAGTTTTGGCCAATTCCGGCCTGTATCATTGGCTATTAATCACCGTTTTGGGTCCCTGGAGTGATTTCCACAATTGACGAACCCAAGGGTGCATTTACGTGCCGGTCATCAACACTCGCAGTTTTGGCCGATTCTGGCCTGTTTCATGGGCTATTAATCACCGTTTTGGGTCCCCGAAGTGATTTCCACCATTGAGGAACCCAGGGTGCATTTACGTGCCGGTCATCAACACTCGCAGTTTTGGAAGATTTTGGCCTGTTTCATGGGCTATTAATGACCGTTTTGGGTCCCCGGAGTGATTTCCACCATTGACGAACCCTAGGGTGCATTTACGTTCCGGTCATCCACACTCGTAGTTTTGGTCGATTCTGGCCTATTTCATGGGCTATTAATCACCGTTTTGGGTCCCTGGAGTGATTTCCACAATTGACGAACCCAAGGGTGCATTTACGTGCCGGTCATCAACACTCGCAGTTTTGGAAGATTTTGGCCTGTTTCATGGGCTATTAATCACCGTTTTGGGTCCCCGGAGTGATTTCCACCATTGACGAACCCTAGGGTGCATTTACGTGCCGGTCATCAACACTCGCAGTTTTGGCCGATTCTGGCCTGTTTCATGGGCTATTAATCACCGTTTTGGGTCCCCGGAGTGATTTCCACCATTGAGGAACCAAGGGTGCATTTACGTGCCGGTCATCAACACTCGCAGTTTTGGAAGATTTTGGCCTGTTTCATGGGCTATTAATGACCGTTTTGGGTCCCCGGAGTGATTTCCACCATTGACGAACCCTAGGGTGCATTTACGTTCCGGTCATCCACACTTGTAGTTTTGGTCGATTCTGGCCTACTTCATGGGCTATTAATCACAGTTTTGGGTCCCCGGAGTGATTTCCACAATTGACGAACCCAAGGGTGCATTTACGTGCCGGTCATCAACACTCGCAGTTTTGGCCGATTCTGGCCTGTTTCGTGGGGGCTATTAATCACCGTTTTGGGTCCCTGGAGTGAATTCCACAATTGACGAACCCAAGGGTGCATTTACGTGCCGGTCATCAAGACTCGCAGTTTAGGCCGATTTTGGCCTGTTTCATGGGCTATTAATCACCGTTTTGGGTCCCTGGAGTGATTTCCACAATTGACGAACCCAAGGGTGCATTTACGTGCCGGTCATCAACACTCGCAGTTTTGGTCGATTCTGGCCTGTTTCATGGGCTATTAATCACCGTTTTGGGTCCCCGGAGTGATTTCCACCATTGAGGAACCCAGGGTGCATTTACGTGCCGGTCATCAACACTCGCAGTTTTGGCAGATTTTGGCCTGTTTCATGGGCTATTAATCACCGTTTTGGGTCCCTGGAGTGATTTCCACAATTGACGAACCCAAGGGTGCATTTACGTGCTGGTCATCAACACTCGCAGTTTTGGCCGATTCTGGCCTGTTTCATGGGCTATTAATCACCGTTTTGGGTCCCCGAAGTGAATTCCACCATTGAGGAACCCAGGGTGCATTTACGTGCCGGTCATCAACACTCGCAGTTTTGGAAGATTTTGGCCTGTTTCATTGGCTATTAATGACCGTTTTGGGTCCCCGGAGTGATTTCCACCATTGAGGAACCCAGGGTGCATTTACGTGCCGGTCATCAACACTCGCAGTTTTGGCCGATTCCGGCCTGTATCATTGGGTATTAATCACCGTTTTGGATCCTCGGAGTGATTTCCACCATTGACGAACCCAAGGGTGCATTTACGTGCCTGTCATCAACACTCGCAGTTTTGGCCGATTCTGGCCTGTTTCATGGGCTATTAATGACCGTTTTGGGTCCCTGGAGTGATTTCCACAATTTGACGAACCCAAGGGTGCATTTACGTGCCGGTCATCAACACTCGCAGTTTTGGATGATTCTAGCCTGTTTCATGGGCTATTAATGACCGTTTTGGGTCCCTGGAGTGATTTCCACAATTGACGAACCCAAGGGTGCATTTACGTGCCGGTCATCAACACTCGCAGTTTTGGCCGATTCCGGCCTGTATCATTGGCTATTAATCACCGTTTTGGGTCCCTGGAGTGATTTCCACAATTGACGAACCCAAGGGTGCATTTACGTGCCGGTCATCAACACTCGCAGTTTTGGCCGATTCTGGCCTGTTTCATGGGCTATTAATCACCGTTTTGGGTCCCCGGAGTGATTTCCACCATTGAGGAACCCAGGGTGCATTTACGTGCCGGTCATCAACACTCGCAGTTTTGGCAGATTTTGGCCTATTTCATGGGCTATTAATCACCGTTTTGGGTCCCTGGAGTGATTTCCACAATTGACGAACCCAAGGGTGCATTTACGTGCCGGTCATCAACACTCGCAGTTTTGGCCGATTCCGGCCTGTATCATTGGCTATTAATCACCGTTTTGGGTCCCTGGAGTGATTTCCACAATTGACGAACCCAAGGGTGCATTTACGTGCCGGTCATCAACACTCGCAGTTTTGGCCGATTCTGGCCTGTTTCATGGGCTATTAATCACCGTTTTGGGTCCCTGGAGTGATTTCCACAATTGACGAACCCAAGGGTGCATTTACGTGCCGGTCATCAACACTCGCAGTTTTGGCCGATTCCGGCCTGTATCATTGGCTATTAATCACCGTTTTGGGTCCCTGGAGTGATTTCCACAATTGACGAACCCAAGGGTGCATTTACGTGCCGGTCATCAACACTCGCAGTTTTGGCCGATTCTGGCCTGTTTCATGGGCTATTAATCACCGTTTTGGGTCCCCGGAGTGATTTCCACCATTGAGGAACCCAGGGTGCATTTACGTGCCGGTCATCAACACTCGCAGTTTTGGAAGATTTTGGCCTGTTTCATGGGCTATTAATCACCGTTTTGGGTCCCTGGAGTGATTTCCACAATTGACGAACCCAAGGGTGCATTTACGTGCCGGTCATCAACACTCGCAGTTTTGGAAGATTTTGGCCTGTTTCATGGGCTATTAATCACCGTTTTGGGTCCCTGGAGTGATTTCCACAATTGACGAACCCAAGGGTGCATTTACGTTCCGGTCATCCACACTCGCAGTTTTGGCCGATTCTGGCCTGTTTCATGGGCTATTAATCACCGTTTTGGGTGCCTGGAGTGATTTCCACAATTGACGAACCCAAGGGTGCATTTACGTGCCGGTCATCAACACTCGCAGTTTTGGAAGATTTTGGCCTGTTTCATGGGCTATTAATCACCGTTTTGGGTCCCTGGAGTGATTTCCACAATTGACGAACCCAAGGGTGCATTTACGTTCCGGTCATCCACACTCGCAGTTTTGGTCGATTCTGGCCTGTTTCATGGGCTATTAATCACCGTTTTGGGTCCCCGGAGTGATTTCCACCATTGAGGAACCCAGGGTGCATTTACGTGCCGGTCATCAACACTCGCAGTTTTGGAAGATTTTGGCCTGTTTCATGGGCTATTAATCACCGTTTTGGGTCCCTGGAGTGATTTCCACAATTGACGAACCCCAGGGTGCAATTACGTGTCGGTCATCAACACTCGCAGTTTTGGCCGATTCTAGCCTGTTTCATGGGCTATTAATCACCGTTTTGGATCCTCGGAGTGATTTCCACCATTGACGAACCCAAGGGTGCATTTACGTGCCTGTCATCAACACTCGCAGTTTTGGCCGATTCTGGCCTGTTTCATGGGCTATTAATCACCGTTTTGGGTCCCTGGAGTGATTTCCACAATTGACGAACCCAAGGGTGCATTTACGTGCCGGTCATCAACACTCGCAGTTTTGGCCGATTCTGGCCTGTTTCATGGGCTATTAATCACCGTTTTGGGTCCCCGGAGTGATTTCCACCATTGAGGAACCCAGGGTGCATTTACGTGCCGGTCATCAACACTCGCAGTTTTGGCAGATTTTGGCCTGTTTCATGGGCTATTAATCACCGTTTTGGGTCCCTGGAGTGATTTCCACAATTGATGAACCCAAGGGTGCATTTACGTGCCGGTCATCAACACTCGCAATTTTGGCCGATTCTGGCCTGTTTCATGGGCTATTAATCACCGTTTTGGGTCCCTGGAGTGATTTCCACAATTGACGAACCCAAGGGTGCATTTACGTGCCGGTCATCAACAATCGCAGTTTTGGCCAATTCCGGCCTGTATCATTGGCTATTAATCACCGTTTTGGGTCCCTGGAGTGATTTCCACAATTGACGAACCCAAGGGTGCATTTACGTGCCGGTCATCAACACTCGCAGTTTTGGCCGATTCTGGCCTGTTTCATGGGCTATTAATCACCGTTTTGGGTCCCCGAAGTGATTTCCACCATTGAGGAACCCAGGGTGCATTTACGTGCCGGTCATCAACACTCGCAGTTTTGGAAGATTTTGGCCTGTTTCATGGGCTATTAATGACCGTTTTGGGTCCCCGGAGTGATTTCCACCATTGACGAACCCTAGGGTGCATTTACGTTCCGGTCATCCACACTCGTAGTTTTGGTCGATTCTGGCCTATTTCATGGGCTATTAATCACCGTTTTGGGTCCCTGGAGTGATTTCCACAATTGACGAACCCAAGGGTGCATTTACGTGCCGGTCATCAACACTCGCAGTTTTGGAAGATTTTGGCCTGTTTCATGGGCTATTAATCACCGTTTTGGGTCCCCGGAGTGATTTCCACCATTGACGAACCCTAGGGTGCATTTACGTGCCGGTCATCAACACTCGCAGTTTTGGCCGATTCTGGCCTGTTTCATGGGCTATTAATCACCGTTTTGGGTCCCCGGAGTGATTTCCACCATTGAGGAACCAAGGGTGCATTTACGTGCCGGTCATCAACACTCGCAGTTTTGGAAGATTTTGGCCTGTTTCATGGGCTATTAATGACCGTTTTGGGTCCCCGGAGTGATTTCCACCATTGACGAACCCTAGGGTGCATTTACGTTCCGGTCATCCACACTTGTAGTTTTGGTCGATTCTGGCCTACTTCATGGGCTATTAATCACAGTTTTGGGTCCCCGGAGTGATTTCCACAATTGACGAACCCAAGGGTGCATTTACGTGCCGGTCATCAACACTCGCAGTTTTGGCCGATTCTGGCCTGTTTCGTGGGGGCTATTAATCACCGTTTTGGGTCCCTGGAGTGAATTCCACAATTGACGAACCCAAGGGTGCATTTACGTGCCGGTCATCAAGACTCGCAGTTTAGGCCGATTTTGGCCTGTTTCATGGGCTATTAATCACCGTTTTGGGTCCCTGGAGTGATTTCCACAATTGACGAACCCAAGGGTGCATTTACGTGCCGGTCATCAACACTCGCAGTTTTGGTCGATTCTGGCCTGTTTCATGGGCTATTAATCACCGTTTTGGGTCCCCGGAGTGATTTCCACCATTGAGGAACCCAGGGTGCATTTACGTGCCGGTCATCAACACTCGCAGTTTTGGCAGATTTTGGCCTGTTTCATGGGCTATTAATCACCGTTTTGGGTCCCTGGAGTGATTTCCACAATTGACGAACCCAAGGGTGCATTTACGTGCTGGTCATCAACACTCGCAGTTTTGGCCGATTCTGGCCTGTTTCATGGGCTATTAATCACCGTTTTGGGTCCCCGAAGTGAATTCCACCATTGAGGAACCCAGGGTGCATTTACGTGCCGGTCATCAACACTCGCAGTTTTGGAAGATTTTGGCCTGTTTCATTGGCTATTAATGACCGTTTTGGGTCCCCGGAGTGATTTCCACCATTGACGAACCCTAGGGTGCATTTACGTGCCGGTCATCAACACTCGCAGTTTTGGCCAATTCCGGCCTGTATCATTGGCTATTAATCACCGTTTTGGGTCCCTGGAGTGATTTCCACAATTGACGAACCCAAGGGTGCATTTACGTGCCGGTCATCAACACTCGCAGTTTTGGCCGATTCTGGCCTGTTTCATGGGCTATTAATCACCGTTTTGGGTCCCCGAAGTGAATTCCACCATTGAGGAACCCAGGGTGCATTTACGTGCCGGTCATCAACACTCGCAGTTTTGGAAGATTTTGGCCTGTTTCATGGGCTATTAATGACCGTTTTGGGTCCCCGGAGTGATTTCAACCATTGACGAACCCTAGGGTGCATTTACGTGCCGGTCATCAACACTCGCAGTTTTGGCCGATTCTGGCCTGTTTCGTGGGCTATTAATCACCGTTTTGGGTCCCCGGAGTGATTTCCAAAATTGACGAACCCCAGGGTGCATTTACGTGCCGGTCATCAACACTCGCAGTTTTGGCCGATTCCGGCCTGTATCATTGGCTATTAATCACCGTTTTGGGTCCCTGGAGTGATTTCCACAATTGACGAACCCAAGGGTGCATTTACGTGCCGGTCATCAACACTCGCAGTTTTGGCCGATTCTGGCCTGTTTCATGGGCTATTAATCACCGTTTTGGGTCCCTGGAGTGAATTCCACAATTGACGAACCCAAGGGTGCATTTACGTGCCGGTCATCAACACTCGCAGTTTTGGCCGATTCTGGCCTGTTTCATGGGCTATTAATCACCGTTTTGGGTCCCCGGAGTGATTTCCACCATTGACGAACCCTAGGGTGCATTTACGTGCCGGTCATCAAGACTCGCAGTTTTGGCCGATTCTGGCCTGTTTCGTGGGCTATTAATCACCGTTTTGGGTCCCCGGAGTGATTTCCAAAATTGACGAACCCCAGGGTGCATTTACGTGCCGGTCATCAACACTCGCAGTTTTGGCCGATTCTGGCCTGTTTCATGGGCTATTAATCACAGTTTTGGGTCCCTGGAGTGATTTCCACAATTGACGAACCCAAGGGTGCATTTACGTGCCGGTCATCAACACTCGCAGTTTTGGCAGATTTTGGCCTGTTTCATGGGCTATTAATCACCGTTTTGGGTCCCTGGAGTGATTTCCACAATTGACGAACCCAAGGGTGCATTTACGTGTCGGTCATCAACACTCGCAGTTTTGGCCGATTCTGGCCTGTGTCATGGGCTATTAATCACCGTTTTGGGTCCCTGGAGTGATTTCCACAATTGACGAACCCAAGGGTGCATTTACGTGCCGGTCATCAACACTCGCAGTTTTGGCCGATTCCGGCCTGTATCATTGGGTATTAATCACCGTTTTAGGTTCCTGGAGTGATTTCCACAATTGACGAACCCAAGGGTGCATTTACGTGCCGGTCATCAACACTCGCAGTTTTTGCCGATTCTGGCCTGTTTCATGGGCTATTAATCACCGTTTTGGGTCCCCGGAGTGATTTCCACCATTGAGGAACCCAGGGTGCATTTACGTGCCGGTCATCAACACTCGCAGTTTTGGCAGATTTTGGCCTGTTTCATGGGCTATTAATCACCGTTTTGGGTCCCTGGAGTGATTTCCACAATTGACGAACCCAAGGGTGCATTTACGTGCCGGTCATCAACACTCGCAGTTTTGGCCGATTCTGGCCTGTTTCATGGGCTATTAATGACCGTTTTGGGTCCCCGGAGTGATTTCCACCATTGACGAACCCTAGGGTGCATTTACGTGCCGGTCATCAACACTCGCAGTTTTGGCCGATTCTGGCCTGTTTCGTGGGCTATTGATCACCGTTTTGGGTCCCCGGAGTGATTTCCAAAATTGACGAACCCAAGGGTGCATTTACGTGCCGGTCATCAACGCTCGCAGTTTTGGCCGATTCTGGCCTATTTCATGGGCTATTAATCACCGTTTTGGGTCCCCGGAGTGATTTCCACCATTGACGAACCCCAGGGTGCATTTACATGCCGGTCATCAACACTCGCAGTTTTGGTTGATTCTGGCCTGTTTCATGGGCTATTAATCACCGTTTTGCGTCCCCGGAGTGATTTCCACCATTGACGAACCCCAGGGTGCAATTACGTGCCGGTCATCAACACTCGCAGTTTTGGCCGATTCTGGCCTGTTTCATGGGCTATTAATCACCGTTTTGGGTCCCCGAAGTGATTTCCACCATTGAGGAACCCAGGGTGCATTTACGTGCCGGTCATCAACACTCGCAGTTTTGGAAGATTTTGGCCTGTTTCATGGGCTATTAATGACCGTTTTGGGTCCCCGGAGTGATTTCCACCATTGACGAACCCTAGGGTGCATTTACGTTCCGGTCATCCACACTCGTAGTTTTGGTCGATTCTGGCCTATTTCATGGGCTATTAATCACCGTTTTGGGTCCCTGGAGTGATTTCCACAATTGACGAACCCAAGGGTGCATTTACGTGCCGGTCATCAACACTCGCAGTTTTGGAAGATTTTGGCCTGTTTCATGGGCTATTAATCACCGTTTTGGGTCCCCGGAGTGATTTCCACCATTGACGAACCCTAGGGTGCATTTACGTGTCGGTCAACAACACTCGCAGTTTTGGCCGATTCTAGCCTGTTTCATGGGCTATTAATCACCGTTTTGGATCCTCGGAGTGATTTCCACCATTGACGAACCCAAGGGTGCATTTACGTGCCTGTCATCAACACTCGCAGTTTTGGCCGATTCTGGCCTGTTTCATGGGCTATTAATGACCGTTTTGGGTCCCTGGAGTGATTTCCACAATTTGACGAACCCAAGGGTGCATTTACGTGCCGGTCATCAACACTCGCAGTTTTGGATGATTCTAGCCTGTTTCATGGGCTATTAATGACCGTTTTGGGTCCCTGGAGTGATTTCCACAATTGACGAACCCAAGGGTGCATTTACGTGCCGGTCATCAACACTCGCAGTTTTGGCCGATTCCGGCCTGTATCATTGGCTATTAATCACCGTTTTGGGTCCCTGGAGTGATTTCCACAATTGACGAACCCAAGGGTGCATTTACGTGCCGGTCATCAACACTCGCAGTTTTGGCCTATTCTGGCCTGTTTCATGGGCTATTAATCACCGTTTTGGGTCCCCGGAGTGATTTCCACCATTGAGGAACCAAGGGTGCATTTACGTGCCGGTCATCAACACTCGCAGTTTTGGAAGATTTTGGCCTGTTTCATGGGCTATTAATGACCGTTTTGGGTCCCCGGAGTGATTTCCACCATTGACGAACCCTAGGGTGCATTTACGTTCCGGTCATCCACACTTGTAGTTTTGGTCGATTCTGGCCTACTTCATGGGCTATTAATCACAGTTTTGGGTCCCCGGAGTGATTTCCACAATTGACGAACCCAAGGGTGCATTTACGTGCCGGTCATCAACACTCGCAGTTTTGGCCGATTCTGGCCTGTTTCGTGGGGGCTATTAATCACCGTTTTGGGTCCCTGGAGTGAATTCCACAATTGACGAACCCAAGGGTGCATTTACGTGCCGGTCATCAAGACTCGCAGTTTAGGCCGATTCTGGCCTGTTTCATGGGCTATTAATCACCGTTTTGGGTCCCTGGAGTGATTTCCACAGTTGACGAACCCAAGGGTGCATTTACGTGCCGGTCATCAACACTCGCAGTTTTGGTCGATTCTGGCCTGTTTCATGGGCTATTAATCACCGTTTTGGGTCCCCGGAGTGATTTCCACCATTGAGGAACCCAGGGTGCATTTACGTGCCGGTCATCAACACTCGCAGTTTTGGCAGATTTTGGCCTGTTTCATGGGCTATTAATCACCGTTTTGGGTCCCTGGAGTGATTTCCACAATTGACGAACCCAAGGGTGCATTTACGTGCCGGTCATCAACACTCGCAGTTTTGGCCGATTCTGGCCTGTTTCATGGGCTATTAATCACCGTTTTGGGTCCCTGGAGTGATTTCCACAATTTGACGAACCCAAGGGTGCATTTACGTGCCGGTCATCAACACTCGCAGTTTTGGATGATTCTAGCCTGTTTCATGGGCTATTAATGACCGTTTTGGGTCCCTGGAGTGATTTCCACAATTGACGAACCCAAGGGTGCATTTACGTGCCGGTCATCAACACTCGCAGTTTTGGCCGATTCCGGCCTGTATCATTGGCTATTAATCACCGTTTTGGGTCCCTGGAGTGATTTCCACAATTGACGAACCCAAGGGTGCATTTACGTGCCGGTCATCAACACTCGCAGTTTTGGCCTATTCTGGCCTGTTTCATGGGCTATTAATCACCGTTTTGGGTCCCCGGAGTGATTTCCACCATTGAGGAACCAAGGGTGCATTTACGTGCCGGTCATCAACACTCGCAGTTTTGGAAGATTTTGGCCTGTTTCATGGGCTATTAATGACCGTTTTGGGTCCCCGGAGTGATTTCCACCATTGACGAACCCTAGGGTGCATTTACGTTCCGGTCATCCACACTTGTAGTTTTGGTCGATTCTGGCCTACTTCATGGGCTATTAATCACAGTTTTGGGTCCCCGGAGTGATTTCCACAATTGACGAACCCAAGGGTGCATTTACGTGCCGGTCATCAACACTCGCAGTTTTTGCCGATTCTGGCCTGTTTCGTGGGGGCTATTAATCACCGTTTTGGGTCCCTGGAGTGAATTCCACAATTGACGAACCCAAGGGTGCATTTACGTGCCGGTCATCAAGACTCGCAGTTTAGGCCGATTCTGGCCTGTTTCATGGGCTATTAATCACCGTTTTGGGTCCCTGGAGTGATTTCCACAATTGACGAACCCAAGGGTGCATTTACGTGCCGGTCATCAACACTCGCAGTTTTGGTCGATTCTGGCCTGTTTCATGGGCTATTAATCACCGTTTTGGGTCCCCGGAGTGATTTCCACCATTGAGGAACCCAGGGTGCATTTACGTGCCGGTCATCAACACTCGCAGTTTTGGCAGATTTTGGCCTGTTTCATGGGCTATTAATCACCGTTTTGGGTCCCTGGAGTGATTTCCACAATTGACGAACCCAAGGGTGCATTTACGTGCCGGTCATCAACACTCGCAGTTTTGGCCGATTCTGGCCTGTTTCATGGGCTATTAATCACCGTTTTGGGTCCCCGAAGTGAATTCCACCATTGAGGAACCCAGGGTGCATTTACGTGCCGGTCATCAACACTCGCAGTTTTGGAAGATTTTGGCCTGTTTCATTGGCTATTAATGACCGTTTTGGGTCCCCGGAGTGATTTCCACCATTGACGAACCCTAGGGTGCATTTACGTGCCGGTCATCAACACTCGCAGTTTTGGCCAATTCCGGTCTGTATCATTGGCTATTAATCACCGTTTTGGGTCCCTGGAGTGATTTCCACAATTGACGAACCCAAGGGTGCATTTACGTGCCGGTCATCAACACTCGCAGTTTTGGCCGATTCTGGCCTGTTTCATGGGCTATTAATCACCGTTTTGGGTCCCCGAAGTGAATTCCACCATTGAGGAACCCAGGGTGCATTTACGTGCCGGTCATCAACACTCGCAGTTTTGGAAGATTTTGGCCTGTTTCATGGGCTATTAATGACCGTTTTGGGTCCCCGGAGTGATTTCCACCATTGACGAACCCTAGGGTGCATTTACGTGCCGGTCATCAACACTCGCAGTTTTGGCCGATTCTGGCCTGTTTCGTGGGCTATTAATCACCGTTTTGGGTCCCCGGAGTGATTTCCAAAATTGACGAACCCCAGGGTGCATTTACGTGCCGGTCATCAACACTCGCAGTTTTGGCCGATTCCGGCCTGTATCATTGGCTATTAATCACCGTTTTGGGTCCCTGGAGTGATTTCCACAATTGACGAACCCAAGGGTGCATTTACGTGCCGGTCATCAACACTCGCAGTTTTGGCCGATTCTGGCCTGTTTCATGGGCTATTAATCACCGTTTTGGGTCCCTGGAGTGAATTCCACAATTGACGAACCCAAGGGTGCATTTACGTGCCGGTCATCAACACTCGCAGTTTTGGCCGATTCCGGCCTGTATCATTGGCTATTAATCACCGTTTTGGGTCCCTGGAGTGATTTCCACAATTGACGAACCCAAGGGTGCATTTACGTGCCGGTCATCAACACTCGCAGTTTTGGCCGATTCTGGCCTGTTTCATGGGCTATTAATCACCGTTTTGGGTCCCTGGAGTGAATTCCACAATTGACGAACCCAAGGGTGCATTTACGTGCCGGTCATCAACACTCGCAGTTTTGGCCGATTCTGGCCTGTTTCATGGGCTATTAATCACCGTTTTGGGTCCCCGGAGTGATTTCCACCATTGACGAACCCTAGGGTGCATTTACGTGCCGGTCATCAAGACTCGCAGTTTTGGCCGATTCTGGCCTGTTTCGTGGGCTATTAATCACCGTTTTGGGTCCCCGGAGTGATTTCCAAAATTGACGAACCCCAGGGTGCATTTACGTGCCGGTCATCAACACTCGCAGTTTTGGCCGATTCTGGCCTGTTTCATGGGCTATTAATCACAGTTTTGGGTCCCTGGAGTGATTTCCACAATTGACGAACCCAAGGGTGCATTTACGTGCCGGTCATCAACACTCGCAGTTTTGGCAGATTTTGGCCTGTTTCATGGGCTATTAATCACCGTTTTGGGTCCCTGGAGTGATTTCCACAATTGACGAACCCAAGGGTGCATTTACGTGTCGGTCATCAACACTCGCAGTTTTGGCCGATTCTGGCCTGTGTCATGGGCTATTAATCACCGTTTTGGGTCCCTGGAGTGATTTCCACAATTGACGAACCCAAGGGTGCATTTACGTGCCGGTCATCAACACTCGCAGTTTTGGCCGATTCCGGCCTGTATCATTGGGTATTAATCACCGTTTTAGGTTCCTGGAGTGATTTCCACAATTGACGAACCCAAGGGTGCATTTACGTGCCGGTCATCAACACTCGCAGTTTTTGCCGATTCTGGCCTGTTTCATGGGCTATTAATCACCGTTTTGGGTCCCCGGAGTGATTTCCACCATTGAGGAACCCAGGGTGCATTTACGTGCCGGTCATCAACACTCGCAGTTTTGGCAGATTTTGGCCTGTTTCATGGGCTATTAATCACCGTTTTGGGTCCCTGGAGTGATTTCCACAATTGACGAACCCAAGGGTGCATTTACGTGCCGGTCATCAACACTCGCAGTTTTGGCCGATTCTGGCCTGTTTCATGGGCTATTAATGACCGTTTTGGGTCCCCGGAGTGATTTCCACCATTGACGAACCCTAGGGTGCATTTACGTGCCGGTCATCAACACTCGCAGTTTTGGCCGATTCTGGCCTGTTTCGTGGGCTATTGATCACCGTTTTGGGTCCCCGGAGTGATTTCCAAAATTGACGAACCCAAGGGTGCATTTACGTGCCGGTCATCAACGCTCGCAGTTTTGGCCGATTCTGGCCTATTTCATGGGCTATTAATCACCGTTTTGGGTCCCCGGAGTGATTTCCACCATTGACGAACCCCAGGGTGCATTTACATGCCGGTCATCAACACTCGCAGTTTTGCTTGATTCTGGCCTGTTTCATGGGCTATTAATCACCGTTTTGCGTCCCCGGAGTGATTTCCACCATTGACGAACCCCAGGGTGCAATTACGTGCCGGTCATCAACACTCGCAGTTTTGGCCGATTCTGGCCTGTTTCATGGGCTATTAATCACCGTTTTGGGTCCCCGAAGTGATTTCCACCATTGAGGAACCCAGGGTGCATTTACGTGCCGGTCATCAACACTCGCAGTTTTGGAAGATTTTGGCCTGTTTCATGGGCTATTAATGACCGTTTTGGGTCCCCGGAGTGATTTCCACCATTGACGAACCCTAGGGTGCATTTACGTTCCGGTCATCCACACTCGTAGTTTTGGTCGATTCTGGCCTATTTCATGGGCTATTAATCACCGTTTTGGGTCCCTGGAGTGATTTCCACAATTGACGAACCCAAGGGTGCATTTACGTGCCGGTCATCAACACTCGCAGTTTTGGAAGATTTTGGCCTGTTTCATGGGCTATTAATCACCGTTTTGGGTCCCCGGAGTGATTTCCACCATTGACGAACCCTAGGGTGCATTTACGTGTCGGTCAACAACACTCGCAGTTTTGGCCGATTCTAGCCTGTTTCATGGGCTATTAATCACCGTTTTGGATCCTCGGAGTGATTTCCACCATTGACGAACCCAAGGGTGCATTTACGTGCCTGTCATCAACACTCGCAGTTTTGGCCGATTCTGGCCTGTTTCGTGGGCTATTAATCACCGTTTTGGGTCCCCGGAGTGATTTCCAAAATTGACGAACCCCAGGGTGCATTTACGTGCCGGTCATCAACACTCGCAGTTTTGGCCGATTCTGGCCTGTTTCATGGGCTATTAATCACAGTTTTGGGTCCCTGGAGTGATTTCCACAATTGACGAACCCAAGGGTGCATTTACGTGTCGGTCATCAACACTCGCAGTTTTGGCCGATTCTGGCCTGTTTCATGGGCTATTAATCACCGTTTTGGGTCCCCGGAGTGATTTCCACCATTGACGAACCCTAGGGTGCATTTACGTGCCGGTCATCAACACTCGCAGTTTTTGCCGATTCTGGCCTGTTTCGTGGGCTATTAATCACCGTTTTGGGTCCCCGGAGTGATTTCCAAAATTGACGAACCCCATGGTGCATTTACGTGCCGGTCATCAACACTCGCAGTTTTGGCCGATTCCGGCCTGTATCATTGGCTATTAATCACCGTTTTGGGTCCCTGGAGTGATTTCCACAATTGACGAACCCAAGGGTGCATTTACGTGCCGGTCATCAACACTCGCAGTTTTGGATGATTCTAGCCTGTTTCATGGGCTATTAATGACCGTTTTGGGTCCCTGGAGTGATTTCCACAATTGACGAACCCAAGGGTGCATTTACGTGCCGGTCATCAACACTCGCAGTTTTGGCCGATTCCGGCCTGTATCATTGGCTATTAATCACCGTTTTGGGTCCCTGGAGTGATTTCCACAATTGACGAACCCAAGGGTGCATTTACGTGCCGGTCATCAACACTCGCAGTTTTGGCCGATTCTGGCCTGTTTCATGGGCTATTAATCACCGTTTTGGGTCCCCGGAGTGATTTCCACCATTGAGGAACCAAGGGTGCATTTACGTGCCGGTCATCAACACTCGCAGTTTTGGAAGATTTTGGCCTGTTTCATGGGCTATTAATGACCGTTTTGGGTCCCCGGAGTGATTTCCACCATTGACGAACCCTAGGGTGCATTTACGTGCCGGTCATCAACACTCGCAGTTTTGGCCGATTCTGGCCTGTTTCGTGGGCTATTAATCACCGTTTTGGGTCCCCGGAGTGATTTCCAAAATTGACGAACCCCAGGGTGCATTTACGTGCCGGTCATCAACACTCGCAGTTTTGGCCGATTCCGGCCTGTATCATTGGCTATTAATCACCGTTTTGGGTCCCTGGAGTGATTTCCACAATTGACGAACCCAAGGGTGCATTTACGTGCCGGTCATCAACACTCGCAGTTTTGGCCGATTCTGGCCTGTTTCATGGGCTATTAATCACCGTTTTGGGTCCCTGGAGTGAATTCCACAATTGACGAACCCAAGGGTGCATTTACGTGCCGGTCATCAACACTCGCAGTTTTGGCCGATTCCGGCCTGTATCATTGGCTATTAATCACCGTTTAGGGTCCCTGGAGTGATTTCCACAATTGACGAACCCAAGGGTGCATTTACGTGCCGGTCATCAACACTCGCAGTTTTGGCCGATTCTGGCCTGTTTCATGGGCTATTAATCACCGTTTTGGGTCCCTGGAGTGAATTCCACAATTGACGAACCCAAGGGTGCATTTACGTGCCGGTCATCAACACTCGCAGTTTTGGCCGATTCTGGCCTGTTTCATGGGCTATTAATCACCGTTTTGGGTCCCCGGAGTGATTTCCACCATTGACGAACCCTAGGGTGCATTTACGTGCCGGTCATCAAGACTCGCAGTTTTGGCCGATTCTGGCCTGTTTCGTGGGCTATTAATCACCGTTTTGGGTCCCCGGAGTGATTTCCAAAATTGACGAACCCCAGGGTGCATTTACGTGCCGGTCATCAACACTCGCAGTTTTGGCCGATTCTGGCCTGTTTCATGGGCTATTAATCACAGTTTTGGGTCCCTGGAGTGATTTCCACAATTGACGAACCCAAGGGTGCATTTACGTGCCGGTCATCAACACTCGCAGTTTTGGAAGATTTTGGCCTGTTTCATGGGCTATTAATCACCGTTTTGGGTCCCTGGAGTGATTTCCACCATTGACGAACCCTAGGGTGCATTTACGTTCCGGTCATCCACACTTGTAGTTTTGGTCGATTCTGGCCTACTTCATGGGCTATTAATCACAGTTTTGGGTCCCCGGAGTGATTTCCACAATTGACGAACCCAAGGGTGCATTTACGTGCCGGTCATCAACACTCGCAGTTTTTGCCGATTCTGGCCTGTTTCGTGGGGGCTATTAATCACCGTTTTGGGTCCCTGGAGTGAATTCCACAATTGACGAACCCAAGGGTGCATTTACGTGCCGGTCATCAAGACTCGCAGTTTAGGCCGATTCTGGCCTGTTTCATGGGCTATTAATCACCGTTTTGGGTCCCTGGAGTGATTTCCACAATTGACGAACCCAAGGGTGCATTTACGTGCCGGTCATCAACACTCGCAGTTTTGGTCGATTCTGGCCTGTTTCATGGGCTATTAATCACCGTTTTGGGTCCCCGGAGTGATTTCCACCATTGAGGAACCCAGGGTGCATTTACGTGCCGGTCATCAACACTCGCAGTTTTGGCAGATTTTGGCCTGTTTCATGGGCTATTAATCACCGTTTTGGGTCCCTGGAGTGATTTCCACAATTGACGAACCCAAGGGTGCATTTACGTGCCGGTCATCAACACTCGCAGTTTTGGCCGATTCTGGCCTGTTTCATGGGCTATTAATCACCGTTTTGGGTCCCCGAAGTGAATTCCACCATTGAGGAACCCAGGGTGCATTTACGTGCCGGTCATCAACACTCGCAGTTTTGGAAGATTTTGGCCTGTTTCATTGGCTATTAATGACCGTTTTGGGTCCCCGGAGTGATTTCCACCATTGACGAACCCTAGGGTGCATTTACGTGCCGGTCATCAACACTCGCAGTTTTGGCCAATTCCGGTCTGTATCATTGGCTATTAATCACCGTTTTGGGTCCCTGGAGTGATTTCCACAATTGACGAACCCAAGGGTGCATTTACGTGCCGGTCATCAACACTCGCAGTTTTGGCCGATTCTGGCCTGTTTCATGGGCTATTAATCACCGTTTTGGGTCCCCGAAGTGAATTCCACCATTGAGGAACCCAGGGTGCATTTACGTGCCGGTCATCAACACTCGCAGTTTTGGAAGATTTTGGCCTGTTTCATGGGCTATTAATGACCGTTTTGGGTCCCCGGAGTGATTTCCACCATTGACGAACCCTAGGGTGCATTTACGTGCCGGTCATCAACACTCGCAGTTTTGGCCGATTCTGGCCTGTTTCGTGGGCTATTAATCACCGTTTTGGGTCCCCGGAGTGATTTCCAAAATTGACGAACCCCAGGGTGCATTTACGTGCCGGTCATCAACACTCGCAGTTTTGGCCGATTCCGGCCTGTATCATTGGCTATTAATCACCGTTTTGGGTCCCTGGAGTGATTTCCACAATTGACGAACCCAAGGGTGCATTTACGTGCCGGTCATCAACACTCGCAGTTTTGGCCGATTCTGGCCTGTTTCATGGGCTAGTAATCACCGTTTTGGGTCCCTGGAGTGAATTCCACAATTGACGAACCCAAGGGTGCATTTACGTGCCGGTCATCAACACTCGCAGTTTTGGCCGATTCCGGCCTGTATCATTGGCTATTAATCACCGTTTTGGGTCCCTGGAGTGATTTCCACAATTGACGAACCCAAGGGTGCATTTACGTGCCGGTCATCAACACTCGCAGTTTTGGCCGATTCTGGCCTGTTTCATGGGCTATTAATCACCGTTTTGGGTCCCTGGAGTGAATTCCACAATTGACGAACCCAAGGGTGCATTTACGTGCCGGTCATCAACACTCGCAGTTTTGGCCGATTCTGGCCTGTTTCATGGGCTATTAATCACCGTTTTGGGTCCCCGGAGTGATTTCCACCATTGACGAACCCTAGGGTGCATTTACGTGCCGGTCATCAAGACTCGCAGTTTTGGCCGATTCTGGCCTGTTTCGTGGGCTATTAATCACCGTTTTGGGTCCCCGGAGTGATTTCCAAAATTGACGAACCCCAGGGTGCATTTACGTGCCGGTCATCAACACTCGCAGTTTTGGCCGATTCTGGCCTGTTTCATGGGCTATTAATCACAGTTTTGGGTCCCTGGAGTGATTTCCACAATTGACGAACCCAAGGGTGCATTTACGTGCCGGTCATCAACACTCGCAGTTTTGGCAGATTTTGGCCTGTTTCATGGGCTATTAATCACCGTTTTGGGTCCCTGGAGTGATTTCCACAATTGACGAACCCAAGGGTGCATTTACGTGTCGGTCATCAACACTCGCAGTTTTGGCCGATTCTGGCCTGTGTCATGGGCTATTAATCACCGTTTTGGGTCCCTGGAGTGATTTCCACAATTGACGAACCCAAGGGTGCATTTACGTGCCGGTCATCAACACTCGCAGTTTTGGCCGATTCCGGCCTGTATCATTGGGTATTAATCACCGTTTTAGGTTCCTGGAGTGATTTCCACAATTGACGAACCCAAGGGTGCATTTACGTGCCGGTCATCAACACTCGCAGTTTTTGCCGATTCTGGCCTGTTTCATGGGCTATTAATCACCGTTTTGGGTCCCCGGAGTGATTTCCACCATTGAGGAACCCAGGGTGCATTTACGTGCCGGTCATCAACACTCGCAGTTTTGGCAGATTTTGGCCTGTTTCATGGGCTATTAATCACCGTTTTGGGTCCCTGGAGTGATTTCCACAATTGACGAACCCAAGGGTGCATTTACGTGCCGGTCATCAACACTCGCAGTTTTGGCCGATTCTGGCCTGTTTCATGGGCTATTAATGACCGTTTTGGGTCCCCGGAGTGATTTCCACCATTGACGAACCCTAGGGTGCATTTACGTGCCGGTCATCAACACTCGCAGTTTTGGCCGATTCTGGCCTGTTTCGTGGGCTATTGATCACCGTTTTGGGTCCCCGGAGTGATTTCCAAAATTGACGAACCCAAGGGTGCATTTACGTGCCGGTCATCAACGCTCGCAGTTTTGGCCGATTCTGGCCTATTTCATGGGCTATTAATCACCGTTTTGGGTCCCCGGAGTGATTTCCACCATTGACGAACCCCAGGGTGCATTTACATGCCGGTCATCAACACTCGCAGTTTTGCTTGATTCTGGCCTGTTTCATGGGCTATTAATCACCGTTTTGCGTCCCCGGAGTGATTTCCACCATTGACGAACCCCAGGGTGCAATTACGTGCCGGTCATCAACACTCGCAGTTTTGGCCGATTCTGGCCTGTTTCATGGGCTATTAATCACCGTTTTGGGTCCCCGAAGTGATTTCCACCATTGAGGAACCCAGGGTGCATTTACGTGCCGGTCATCAACACTCGCAGTTTTGGAAGATTTTGGCCTGTTTCATGGGCTATTAATGACCGTTTTGGGTCCCCGGAGTGATTTCCACCATTGACGAACCCTAGGGTGCATTTACGTTCCGGTCATCCACACTCGTAGTTTTGGTCGATTCTGGCCTATTTCATGGGCTATTAATCACCGTTTTGGGTCCCTGGAGTGATTTCCACAATTGACGAACCCAAGGGTGCATTTACGTGCCGGTCATCAACACTCGCAGTTTTGGAAGATTTTGGCCTGTTTCATGGGCTATTAATCACCGTTTTGGGTCCCCGGAGTGATTTCCACCATTGACGAACCCTAGGGTGCATTTACGTGTCGGTCAACAACACTCGCAGTTTTGGCCGATTCTAGCCTGTTTCATGGGCTATTAATCACCGTTTTGGATCCTCGGAGTGATTTCCACCATTGACGAACCCAAGGGTGCATTTACGTGCCTGTCATCAACACTCGCAGTTTTGGCCGATTCTGGCCTGTTTCGTGGGCTATTAATCACCGTTTTGGGTCCCCGGAGTGATTTCCAAAATTGACGAACCCCAGGGTGCATTTACGTGCCGGTCATCAACACTCGCAGTTTTGGCCGATTCTGGCCTGTTTCATGGGCTATTAATCACCGTTTTGGGTCCCCGGAGTGATTTCCACCATTGACGAACCCTAGGGTGCATTTACGTGCCGGTCATCAACACTCGCAGTTTTTGCCGATTCTGGCCTGTTTCGTGGGCTATTAATCACCGTTTTGGGTCCCCGGAGTGATTTCCAAAATTGACGAACCCCATGGTGCATTTACGTGCCGGTCATCAACACTCGCAGTTTTGGCCGATTCCGGCCTGTATCATTGGCTATTAATCACCGTTTTGGGTCCCTGGAGTGATTTCCACAATTGACGAACCCAAGGGTGCATTTACGTGCCGGTCATCAACACTCGCAGTTTTGGATGATTCTAGCCTGTTTCATGGGCTATTAATGACCGTTTTGGGTCCCTGGAGTGATTTCCACAATTGACGAACCCAAGGGTGCATTTACGTGCCGGTCATCAACACTCGCAGTTTTGGCCGATTCCGGCCTGTATCATTGGCTATTAATCACCGTTTTGGGTCCCTGGAGTGATTTCCACAATTGACGAACCCAAGGGTGCATTTACGTGCCGGTCATCAACACTCGCAGTTTTGGCCGATTCTGGCCTGTTTCATGGGCTATTAATCACCGTTTTGGGTCCCCGGAGTGATTTCCACCATTGAGGAACCAAGGGTGCATTTACGTGCCGGTCATCAACACTCGCAGTTTTGGAAGATTTTGGCCTGTTTCATGGGCTATTAATGACCGTTTTGGGTCCCCGGAGTGATTTCCACCATTTCCGAACCCTAGGGTGCATTTACGTGCCGGTCATCAACACTCGCAGTTTTGGCCGATTCTGGCCTGTTTCGTGGGCTATTAATCACCGTTTTGGGTCCCCGGAGTGATTTCCAAAATTGACGAACCCCAGGGTGCATTTACGTGCCGGTCATCAACACTCGCAGTTTTGGCCGATTCCGGCCTGTATCATTGGCTATTAATAACCGTTTTGGGTCCCTGGAGTGATTTCCACAATTGACGAACCCAAGGGTGCATTTACGTGCCGGTCATCAACACTCGCAGTTTTGGCCGATTCTGGCCTGTTTCATGGGCTATTAATCACCGTTTTGGGTCCCTGGAGTGAATTCCACAATTGACGAACCCAAGGGTGCATTTACGTGCCGGTCATCAACACTCGCAGTTTTGGCCGATTTCGGCCTGTATCATTGGCTATTAATCACCGTTTAGGGTCCCTGGAGTGATTTCCACAATTGACGAACCCAAGGGTGCATTTACGTGCCGGTCATCAACACTCGCAGTTTTGGCCGATTCTGGCCTGTTTCATGGGCTATTAATCACCGTTTTGGGTCCCTGGAGTGAATTCCACAATTGACGAACCCAAGGGTGCATTTACGTGCCGGTCATCAACACTCGCAGTTTTGGCCGATTCTGGCCTGTTTCATGGGCTATTAATCACCGTTTTGGGTCCCCGGAGTGATTTCCACCATTGACGAACCCTAGGGTGCATTTACGTGCCGGTCATCAAGACTCGCAGTTTTGGCCGATTCTGGCCTGTTTCGTGGGCTATTAATCACCGTTTTGGGTCCCCGGAGTGATTTCCAAAATTGACGAACCCCAGGGTGCATTTACGTGCCGGTCATCAACACTCGCAGTTTTGGCCGATTCTGGCCTGTTTCATGGGCTATTAATCACAGTTTTGGGTCCCTGGAGTGATTTCCACAATTGACGAACCCAAGGGTGCATTTACGTGCCGGTCATCAACACTCGCAGTTTTGGAAGATTTTGGCCTGTTTCATGGGCTATTAATCACCGTTTTGGGTCCCTGGAGTGATTTCCACAATTGACGAACCCAAGGGTGCATTTACGTGTCGGTCATCAACACTCGCAGTTTTGGCCGATTCTGGCCTGTGTCATGGGCTATTAATCACCGTTTTGGGTCCCTGGAGTGATTTCCACAATTGACGAACCCAAGGGTGCATTTACGTGCCGGTCATCAACACTCGCAGTTTTGGCCGATTCCGGCCTGTATCATTGGGTATTAATCACCGTTTTAGGTTCCTGGAGTGATTTCCACAATTGACGAACCCAAGGGTGCATTTACGTGCCGGTCATCAACACTCGCAGTTTTTGCCGATTCTGGCCTGTTTCATGGGCTATTAATCACCGTTTTGGGTCCCCGGAGTGATTTCCACCATTGAGGAACCCAGGGTGCATTTACGTGCCGGTCATCAACACTCGCAGTTTTGGCAGATTTTGGCCTGTTTCATGGGCTATTAATCACCGTTTTGGGTCCCTGGAGTGATTTCCACAATTGACGAACCCAAGGGTGCATTTACGTGCCGGTCATCAACACTCGCAGTTTTGGCCGATTCTGGCCTGTTTCATGGGCTATTAATGACCGTTTTGGGTCCCCGGAGTGATTTCCACCATTGACGAACCCTAGGGTGCATTTACGTGCCGGTCATCAACACTCGCAGTTTTGGCCGATTCTGGCCTGTTTCGTGGGCTATTGATCACCGTTTTGGGTCCCCGGAGTGATTTCCAAAATTGACGAACCCAAGGGTGCATTTACGTGCCGGTCATCAACGCTCGCAGTTTTGGCCGATTCTGGCCTATTTCATGGGCTATTAATCACCGTTTTGGGTCCCCGGAGTGATTTCCACCATTGACGAACCCCAGGGTGCATTTACATGCCGGTCATCAACACTCGCAGTTTTGGTTGATTTTGGCCTGTTTCATGGGCTATTAATCACCGTTTTGCGTCCCCGGAGTGATTTCCACCATTGACGAACCCCAGGGTGCAATTACGTGCCGGTCATCAACACTCGCAGTTTTGGCCGATTCTGGCCTGTTTCATGGGCTATTAATCACCGTTTTGGGTCCCCGAAGTGATTTCCACCATTGAGGAACCCAGGGTGCATTTACGTGCCGGTCATCAACACTCGCAGATTTGGAAGATTTTGGCCTGTTTCATGGGCTATTAATCACCGTTTTGGGTCCCCGGAGTGATTTCCACCATTGACGAACCCTAGGGTGCATTTACGTGTCGGTCAACAACACTCGCAGTTTTGGCCGATTCTAGCCTGTTTCATGGGCTATTAATCACCGTTTTGGATCCTCGGAGTGATTTCCACCATTGACGAACCCAAGGGTGCATTTACGTGCCTGTCATCAACACTCGCAGTTTTGGCCTGTTTCATGGGCTATTAATGACCGTTTTGGGTCCCCGGAGTGATTTCCACCATTGACGAACCCTAGGGTGCATTTACGTTCCGGTCATCCACACTCGTAGTTTTGGTCGATTCTGGCCTATTTCATGGGCTATTAATCACCGTTTTGGGTCCCTGGAGTGATTTCCACAATTGACGAACCCAAGGGTGCATTTACGTGCCGGTCATCAACACTCGCAGTTTTGGAAGATTTTGGCCTGTTTCATGGGCTATTAATCACCGTTTTGGGTCCCCGGAGTGATTTCCACCATTGACGAACCCTAGGGTGCATTTACGTGTCGGTCAACAACACTCGCAGTTTTGGCCAATTCTAGCCTGTTTCATGGGCTATTAATCACCGTTTTGGGTCCCCGAAGTGATTTCCACCATTGAGGAACCCAGGGTGCATTTACGTGCCGGTCATCAACACTCGCAGTTTTGGAAGATTTTGGCCTGTTTCATGGGCTATTAATGACCGTTTTGGGTCCCCGGAGTGATTTCCACCATTGAAGAACCCTAGGGTGCATTTACGTTCCGGTCATCCACACTCGTAGTTTTGGTCGATTCTGGCCTATTTCATGGGCTATTAATCACCGTTTTGGGTCCCTGGAGTGATTTCCACAATTGACGAACCCAAGGGTGCATTTACGTGCCGGTCATCAACACTCGCAGTTTTGGAAGATTTTGGCCTGTTTCATGGGCTATTAATCACCGTTTTGGGTCCCCGGAGTGATTTCCACCATTGACGAACCCTAGGGTGCATTTACATGTCGGTCAACAACACTCGCAGTTTTGGCCGATTCTAGCCTGTTTCATGGGCTATTAATCACCGTTTTGGATCCTCGGAGTGATTTCCACCATTGACGAACCCAAGGGTGCATTTACGTGCCTGTCATCAACACTCGCAGTTTTGGCCGATTCTGGCCTGTTTCATGGGCTATTAATGACCGTTTTGGGTCCCTGGAGTGATTTCCACAATTTGACGAACCCAAGGGTGCATTTACGTGCCGGTCATCAACACTCGCAGTTTTGGATGATTCTAGCCTGTTTCATGGGCTATTAATGACCGTTTTGGGTCCCTGGAGTGATTTCCACAATTGACGAACCCAAGGGTGCATTTACGTGCCGGTCATCAACACTCGCAGTTTTGGCCGATTCCGGCCTGTATCATTGGCTATTAATCACCGTTTTGGGTCCCTGGAGTGATTTCCACAATTGACGAACCCAAGGGTGCATTTACGTGCCGGTCATCAACACTCGCAGTTTTGGCCGATTCTGGCCTGTTTCATGGGCTATTAATCACCGTTTTGGGTCCCCGGAGTGATTTCCACCATTGAGGAACCAAGGGTGCATTTACGTGCCGGTCATCAACACTCGCAGTTTTGGAAGATTTTGGCCTGTTTCATGGGCTATTAATGACCGTTTTGGGTCCCCGGAGTGATTTCCACCATTGACGAACCCTAGGGTGCATTTACGTTCCGGTCATCCACACTTGTAGTTTTGGTCGATTCTGGCCTACTTCATGGGCTATTAATCACAGTTTTGGGTCCCCGGAGTGATTTCCACAATTGACGAACCCAAGGGTGCATTTACGTGCCGGTCATCAACACTCGCAGTTTTGGCCGATTCTGGCCTGTTTCGTGGGGGCTATTAATCACCGTTTTGGGTCCCTGGAGTGAATTCCACAATTGACGAACCCAAGGGTGCATTTACGTGCCGGTCATCAAGACTCGCAGTTTAGGCCGATTCTGGCCTGTTTCATGGGCTATTAATCACCGTTTTGGGTCCCTGGAGTGATTTCCACAATTGACGAACCCAAGGGTGCATTTACGTGCCGGTCATCAACACTCGCAGTTTTGGTCGATTCTGGCCTGTTTCATGGGCTATTAATCACCGTTTTGGGTCCCCGGAGTGATTTCCACCATTGAGGAACCCAGGGTGCATTTACGTGCCGGTCATCAACACTCGCAGTTTTGGCAGATTTTGGCCTGTTTCATGGGCTATTAATCACCGTTTTGGGTCCCTGGAGTGATTTCCACAATTGACGAACCCAAGGGTGCATTTACGTGCCGGTCATCAACACTCGCAGTTTTGGCCGATTCTGGCCTGTTTCATGGGCTATTAATCACCGTTTTGGGTCCCCGAAGTGAATTCCACCATTGAGGAACCCAGGGTGCATTTACGTGCCGGTCATCAACACTCGCAGTTTTGGAAGATTTTGGCCTGTTTCATTGGCTATTAATGACCGTTTTGGGTCCCCGGAGTGATTTCCACCATTGACGAACCCTAGGGTGCATTTACGTGCCGGTCATCAACACTCGCAGTTTTGGCCAATTCCGGCCTGTATCATTGGCTATTAATCACCGTTTTGGGTCCCTGGAGTGATTTCCACAATTGACGAACCCAAGGGTGCATTTACGTGCCGGTCATCAACACTCGCAGTTTTGGCCGATTCTGGCCTGTTTCATGGGCTATTAATCACCGTTTTGGGTCCCCGAAGTGAATTCCACCATTGAGGAACCCAGGGTGCATTTACGTGCCGGTCATCAACACTCGCAGTTTTGGAAGATTTTGGCCTGTTTCATGGGCTATTAATGACCGTTTTGGGTCCCCGGAGTGATTTCCACCATTGACGAACCCTAGGGTGCATTTACGTGCCGGTCATCAACACTCGCAGTTTTGGCCGATTCTGGCCTGTTTCGTGGGCTATTAATCACCGTTTTGGGTCCCCGGAGTGATTTCCAAAATTGACGAACCCCAGGGTGCATTTACGTGCCGGTCATCAACACTCGCAGTTTTGGCCGATTCCGGCCTGTATCATTGGCTATTAATCACCGTTTTGGGTCCCTGGAGTGATTTCCACAATTGACGAACCCAAGGGTGCATTTACGTGCCGGTCATCAACACTCGCAGTTTTGGCCGATTCTGGCCTGTTTCATGGGCTATTAATCACCGTTTTGGGTCCCTGGAGTGAATTCCACAATTGACGAACCCAAGGGTGCATTTACGTGCCGGTCATCAACACTCGCAGTTTTGGCCGATTCTGGCCTGTTTCATGGGCTATTAATCACCGTTTTGGGTCCCCGGAGTGATTTCCACCATTGACGAACCCTAGGGTGCATTTACGTGCCGGTCATCAAGACTCGCAGTTTTGGCCGATTCTGGCCTGTTTCGTGGGCTATTAATCACCGTTTTGGGTCCCCGGAGTGATTTCCAAAATTGACGAACCCCAGGGTGCATTTACGTGCCGGTCATCAACACTCGCAGTTTTGGCCGATTCTGGCCTGTTTCATGGGCTATTAATCACAGTTTTGGGTCCCTGGAGTGATTTCCACAATTGACGAACCCAAGGGTGCATTTACGTGCCGGTCATCAACACTCGCAGTTTTGGCCGATTCTGGCCTGTTTCATGGGCTATTAATCACCGTTTTGGGTCCCCGGAGTGATTTCCACCATTGAGGAACCCAGGGTGCATTTACGTGCCGGTCATCAACACTCGCAGTTTTGGAAGATTTTGGCCTGTTTCATGGGCTATTAATGACCGTTTTGGGTCCCCGGAGTGATTTCCACCATTGACGAACCCTAGGGTGCATTTACGTTCCGGTCATCCACACTTGTAGTTTTGGTCGATTCTGGCCTACTTCATGGGCTATTAATCACAGTTTTGGGTCCCCGGAGTGATTTCCACAATTGACGAACCCAAGGGTGCATTTACGTGCCGGTCATCAACACTCGCAGTTTTGGCCGATTCTGGCCTGTTTCGTGGGGGCTATTAATCACCGTTTTGGGTCCCTGGAGTGAATTCCACAATTGACGAACCCAAGGGTGCATTTACGTGCCGGTCATCAAGACTCGCAGTTTAGGCCGATTCTGGCCTGTTTCATGGGCTATTAATCACCGTTTTGGGTCCCTGGAGTGATTTCCACAATTGACGAACCCAAGGGTGCATTTACGTGCCGGTCATCAACACTCGCAGTTTTGGTCGATTCTGGCCTGTTTCATGGGCTATTAATCACCGTTTTGGGTCCCCGGAGTGATTTCCACCATTGAGGAACCCAGGGTGCATTTACGTGCCGGTCATCAACACTCGCAGTTTTGGCAGATTTTGGCCTGTTTCATGGGCTATTAATCACCGTTTTGGGTCCCTGGAGTGATTTCCACAATTGACGAACCCAAGGGTGCATTTACGTGCCGGTCATCAACACTCGCAGTTTTGGCCGATTCTGGCCTGTTTCATGGGCTATTAATCACCGTTTTGGGTCCCCGAAGTGAATTCCACCATTGAGGAACCCAGGGTGCATTTACGTGCCGGTCATCAACACTCGCAGTTTTGGAAGATTTTGGCCTGTTTCATTGGCTATTAATGACCGTTTTGGGTCCCCGGAGTGATTTCCACCATTGACGAACCCTAGGGTGCATTTACGTGCCGGTCATCAACACTCGCAGTTTTGGCCAATTCCGGCCTGTATCATTGGCTATTAATCACCGTTTTGGGTCCCTGGAGTGATTTCCACAATTGACGAACCCAAGGGTGCATTTACGTGCCGGTCATCAACACTCGCAGTTTTGGCCGATTCTGGCCTGTTTCATGGGCTATTAATCACCGTTTTGGGTCCCCGAAGTGAATTCCACCATTGAGGAACCCAGGGTGCATTTACGTGCCGGTCATCAACACTCGCAGTTTTGGAAGATTTTGGCCTGTTTCATGGGCTATTAATGACCGTTTTGGGTCCCCGGAGTGATTTCCACCATTGACGAACCCTAGGGTGCATTTACGTGCCGGTCATCAACACTCGCAGTTTTGGCCGATTCTGGCCTGTTTCGTGGGCTATTAATCACCGTTTTGGGTCCCCGGAGTGATTTCCAAAATTGACGAACCCCAGGGTGCATTTACGTGCCGGTCATCAACACTCGCAGTTTTGGCCGATTCCGGCCTGTATCATTGGCTATTAATCACCGTTTTGGGTCCCTGGAGTGATTTCCACAATTGACGAACCCAAGGGTGCATTTACGTGCCGGTCATCAACACTCGCAGTTTTGGCCGATTCTGGCCTGTTTCATGGGCTATTAATCACCGTTTTGGGTCCCCGGAGTGATTTCCACCATTGACGAACCCTAGGGTGCATTTACGTGCCGGTCATCAAGACTCGCAGTTTTGGCCGATTCTGGCCTGTTTCGTGGGCTATTAATCACCGTTTTGGGTCCCCGGAGTGATTTCCAAAATTGACGAACCCCAGGGTGCATTTACGTGCCGGTCATCAACACTCGCAGTTTTGGCCGATTCTGGCCTGTTTCATGGGCTATTAATCACAGTTTTGGGTCCCTGGAGTGATTTCCACAATTGACGAACCCAAGGGTGCATTTACGTGCCGGTCATCAACACTCGCAGTTTTGGCAGATTTTGGCCTGTTTCATGGGCTATTAATCACCGTTTTGGGTCCCTGGAGTGATTTCCACAATTGACGAACCCAAGGGTGCATTTACGTGTCGGTCATCAACACTCGCAGTTTTGGCCGATTCTGGCCTGTGTCATGGGCTATTAATCACCGTTTTGGGTCCCTGGAGTGATTTCCACAATTGACGAACCCAAGGGTGCATTTACGTGCCGGTCATCAACACTCGCAGTTTTGGCCGATTCCGGCCTGTATCATTGGGTATTAATCACCGTTTTAGGTTCCTGGAGTGATTTCCACAATTGACGAACCCAAGGGTGCATTTACGTGCCGGTCATCAACACTCGCAGTTTTTGCCGATTCTGGCCTGTTTCATGGGCTATTAATCACCGTTTTGGGTCCCCGGAGTGATTTCCACCATTGAGGAACCCAGGGTGCATTTACGTGCCGGTCATCAACACTCGCAGTTTTGGCAGATTTTGGCCTGTTTCATGGGCTATTAATCACCGTTTTGGGTCCCCGGAGTGATTTCCACCATTGACGAACCCTAGGGTGCATTTACGTTCCGGTCATCCACACTCGTAGTTTTGGTCGATTCTGGCCTATTTCATGGGCTATTAATCACCGTTTTGGGTCCCTGGAGTGATTTCCACAATTGACGAACCCAAGGGTGCATTTACGTGCCGGTCATCAACACTCGCAGTTTTGGCCGATTCTGGCCTGTTTCATGGGCTATTAATGACCGTTTTGGGTCCCCGGAGTGATTTCCACCATTGACGAACCCTAGGGTGCATTTACGTGCCGGTCATCAACACTCGCAGTTTTGGCCGATTCCGGCCTGTATCATTGGCTATTAATCACCGTTTTGGGTCCCTGGAGTGATTTCCACAATTGACGAACCCAAGGGTGCATTTACGTGCCGGTCATCAACACTCGCAGTTTTGGCCGATTCTGGCCTGTTTCATGGGCTATTAATCACCGTTTTGGGTCCCTGGAGTGAATTCCACAATTGACGAACCCAAGGGTGCATTTACGTGCCGGTCATCAACACTCGCAGTTTTGGCCGATTCTGGCCTGTTTCATGGGCTATTAATCACCGTTTTGGGTCCCCGGAGTGATTTCCACCATTGACGAACCCTAGGGTGCATTTACGTGCCGGTCATCAAGACTCGCAGTTTTGGCCGATTCTGGCCTGTTTCGTGGGCTATTAATCACCGTTTTGGGTCCCCGGAGTGATTTCCAAAATTGACGAACCCCAGGGTGCATTTACGTGCCGGTCATCAACACTCGCAGTTTTGGCCGATTCTGGCCTGTTTCATGGGCTATTAATCACAGTTTTGGGTCCCTGGAGTGATTTCCACAATTGACGAACCCAAGGGTGCATTTACGTGCCGGTCATCAACACTCGCAGTTTTGGCCGATTCTGGCCTGTTTCATGGGCTATTAATCACCGTTTTGGGTCCCCGGAGTGATTTCCACCATTGAGGAACCCAGGGTGCATTTACGTGCCGGTCATCAACACTCGCAGTTTTGGAAGATTTTGGCCTGTTTCATGGGCTATTAATGACCGTTTTGGGTCCCCGGAGTGATTTCCACCATTGACGAACCCTAGGGTGCATTTACGTTCCGGTCATCCACACTTGTAGTTTTGGTCGATTCTGGCCTACTTCATGGGCTATTAATCACAGTTTTGGGTCCCCGGAGTGATTTCCACAATTGACGAACCCAAGGGTGCATTTACGTGCCGGTCATCAACACTCGCAGTTTTGGCCGATTCTGGCCTGTTTCGTGGGGGCTATTAATCACCGTTTTGGGTCCCTGGAGTGAATTCCACAATTGACGAACCCAAGGGTGCATTTACGTGCCGGTCATCAAGACTCGCAGTTTAGGCCGATTCTGGCCTGTTTCATGGGCTATTAATCACCGTTTTGGGTCCCTGGAGTGATTTCCACAATTGACGAACCCAAGGGTGCATTTACGTGCCGGTCATCAACACTCGCAGTTTTGGTCGATTCTGGCCTGTTTCATGGGCTATTAATCACCGTTTTGGGTCCCCGGAGTGATTTCCACCATTGAGGAACCCAGGGTGCATTTACGTGCCGGTCATCAACACTCGCAGTTTTGGCAGATTTTGGCCTGTTTCATGGGCTATTAATCACCGTTTTGGGTCCCTGGAGTGATTTCCACAATTGACGAACCCAAGGGTGCATTTACGTGCCGGTCATCAACACTCGCAGTTTTGGCCGATTCTGGCCTGTTTCATGGGCTATTAATCACCGTTTTGGGTCCCCGAAGTGAATTCCACCATTGAGGAACCCAGGGTGCATTTACGTGCCGGTCATCAACACTCGCAGTTTTGGAAGATTTTGGCCTGTTTCATTGGCTATTAATGACCGTTTTGGGTCCCCGGAGTGATTTCCACCATTGACGAACCCTAGGGTGCATTTACGTGCCGGTCATCAACACTCGCAGTTTTGGCCAATTCCGGCCTGTATCATTGGCTATTAATCACCGTTTTGGGTCCCTGGAGTGATTTCCACAATTGACGAACCCAAGGGTGCATTTACGTGCCGGTCATCAACACTCGCAGTTTTGGCCGATTCTGGCCTGTTTCATGGGCTATTAATCACCGTTTTGGGTCCCCGAAGTGAATTCCACCATTGAGGAACCCAGGGTGCATTTACGTGCCGGTCATCAACACTCGCAGTTTTGGAAGATTTTGGCCTGTTTCATGGGCTATTAATGACCGTTTTGGGTCCCCGGAGTGATTTCCACCATTGACGAACCCTAGGGTGCATTTACGTGCCGGTCATCAACACTCGCAGTTTTGGCCGATTCTGGCCTGTTTCGTGGGCTATTAATCACCGTTTTGGGTCCCCGGAGTGATTTCCAAAATTGACGAACCCCAGGGTGCATTTACGTGCCGGTCATCAACACTCGCAGTTTTGGCCGATTCCGGCCTGTGTCATGGGCTATTAATCACCGTTTTGGGTCCCTGGAGTGATTTCCACAATTGACGAACCCAAGGGTGCATTTACGTGCCGGTCATCAACACTCGCAGTTTTGGCCGATTCCGGCCTGTTTCATGGGCTATTAATCACCGTTTTGGGTCCCTGGAGTGAATTCCACAATTGACGAACCCAAGGGTGCATTTACGTGCCGGTCATCAACACTCGCAGTTTTGGCCGATTCTGGCCTGTTTCATGGGCTATTAATCACCGTTTTGGGTCCCCGGAGTGATTTCCACCATTGACGAACCCTAGGGTGCATTTACGTGCCGGTCATCAAGACTCGCAGTTTTGGCCGATTCTGGCCTGTTTCGTGGGCTATTAATCACCGTTTTGGGTCCCCGGAGTGATTTCCAAAATTGACGAACCCCAGGGTGCATTTACGTGCCGGTCATCAACACTCGCAGTTTTGGCCGATTCTGGCCTGTTTCATGGGCTATTAATCACAGTTTTGGGTCCCTGGAGTGATTTCCACAATTGACGAACCCAAGGGTGCATTTACGTGCCGGTCATCAACACTCGCAGTTTTGGCAGATTTTGGCCTGTTTCATGGGCTATTAATCACCGTTTTGGGTCCCTGGAGTGATTTCCACAATTGACGAACCCAAGGGTGCATTTACGTGTCGGTCATCAACACTCGCAGTTTTGGCCGATTCTGGCCTGTGTCATGGGCTATTAATCACCGTTTTGGGTCCCTGGAGTGATTTCCACAATTGACGAACCCAAGGGTGCATTTACGTGCCGGTCATCAACACTCGCAGTTTTGGCCGATTCCGGCCTGTATCATTGGGTATTAATCACCGTTTTAGGTTCCTGGAGTGATTTCCACAATTGACGAACCCAAGGGTGCATTTACGTGCCGGTCATCAACACTCGCAGTTTTTGCCGATTCTGGCCTGTTTCATGGGCTATTAATCACCGTTTTGGGTCCCCGGAGTGATTTCCACCATTGAGGAACCCAGGGTGCATTTACGTGCCGGTCATCAACACTCGCAGTTTTGGCAGATTTTGGCCTGTTTCATGGGCTATTAATCACCGTTTTGGGTCCCCGGAGTGATTTCCACCATTGACGAACCCTAGGGTGCATTTACGTTCCGGTCATCCACACTCGTAGTTTTGGTCGATTCTGGCCTATTTCATGGGCTATTAATCACCGTTTTGGGTCCCTGGAGTGATTTCCACAATTGACGAACCCAAGGGTGCATTTACGTGCCGGTCATCAACACTCGCAGTTTTGGCCGATTCTGGCCTGTTTCATGGGCTATTAATGACCGTTTTGGGTCCCCGGAGTGATTTCCACCATTGACGAACCCTAGGGTGCATTTACGTGCCGGTCATCAACACTCGCAGTTTTGGCCGATTCTGGCCTGTTTCGTGGGCTATTGATCACCGTTTTGGGTCCCCGGAGTGATTTCCAAAATTGACGAACCCAAGGGTGCATTTACGTGCCGGTCATCAACGCTCGCAGTTTTGGCCGATTCTGGCCTATTTCATGGGCTATTAATCACCGTTTTGGGTCCCCGGAGTGATTTCCACCATTGACGAACCCCAGGGTGCATTTACATGCCGGTCATCAACACTCGCAGTTTTGGTTGATTCTGGCCTGTTTCATGGGCTATTAATCACCGTTTTGCGTCCCCGGAGTGATTTCCACCATTGACGAACCCCAGGGTGCAATTACGTGTCGGTCATCAACACTCGCAGTTTTGGCCGATTCTAGCCTGTTTCATGGGCTATTAATCACCGTTTTGGATCCTCGGAGTGATTTCCACCATTGACGAACCCAAGGGTGCATTTACGTGCCTGTCATCAACACTCGCAGTTTTGGCCGATTCTGGCCTGTTTCATGGGCTATTAATCACCGTTTTGGGTCCCTGGAGTGATTTCCACAATTGACGAACCCAAGGGTGCATTTACGTGCCGGTCATCAACACTCGCAGTTTTGGCCGATTCTGGCCTGTTTCATGGGCTATTAATCACCGTTTTGGGTCCCCGGAGTGATTTCCACCATTGACGAACCCTAGGGTGCATTTACGTGCCGGTCATCAACACTCGCAGTTTTGGCCGATTCTGGCCTCTTTCGTGGGCTATTAATCACCGTTTTGGGTCCCCGGAGTGATTTCCAAAATTGACGAACCCCAGGGTGCATTTACGTGCCGGTCATCAACACTCGCAGTTTTGGCCGATTCTGGCCTGTTTCATGGGCTATTAATCACAGTTTTGGGTCCCTGGAGTGATTTCCACAATTGACGAACCCAAGGGTGCATTTACGTGCCGGTCATCAACACTCGCAGTTTTGGCAGATTTTGGCCTGTTTCATGGGCTATTAATCACCGTTTTGGGTCCCTGGAGTGATTTCCACAATTGACGAACCCAAGGGTGCATTTACGTGTCGGTCATCAACACTCGCAGTTTTGGCCGATTCTGGCCTGTGTCATGGGCTATTAATCACCGTTTTGGGTCCCTGGAGTGATTTCCACAATTGACGAACCCAAGGGTGCATTTACGTGCCGGTCATCAACACTCGCAGTTTTGGCCGATTCCGGCCTGTATCATTGGGTATTAATCACCGTTTTGGGTTCCTGGAGTGATTTCCACAATTGACGAACCCAAGGGTGCATTTACGTGCTGGTCATCAACACTCGCAGTTTTTGCCGATTCTGGCCTGTTTCATGGGCTATTAATCACCGTTTTGGGTCCCCGGAGTGATTTCCACCATTGAGGAACCCAGGGTGCATTTACGTGCCGGTCATCAACACTCGCAGTTTTGGCAGATTTTGGCCTGTTTCATGGGCTATTAATCACCGTTTTGGGTCCCTGGAGTGATTTCCACAATTGACGAACCCAAGGGTGCATTTACGTGCCGGTCATCAACACTCGCAGTTTTGGCCGATTCTGGCCTGTTTAATGGGCTATTAATGACCGTTTTGGGTCCCCGGAGTGATTTCCACCATTGACGAACCCTAGGGTGCATTTACGTGCCGGTCATCAACACTCGCAGTTTTGGCCGATTCTGGCCTGTTTCGTGGGCTATTGATCACCGTTTTGGGTCCCCGGAGTGATTTCCAAAATTGACGAACCCAAGGGTGCATTTACGTGCCGGTCATCAACGCTCGCAGTTTTGGCCGATTCTGGCCTATTTCATGGGCTATTAATCACCGTTTTGGGTCCCCGGAGTGATTTCCACCATTGACGAACCCCAGGGTGCATTTACATGCCGGTCATCAACACTCGCAGTTTTGGTTGATTCTGGCCTGTTTCATGGGCTATTAATCACCGTTTTGCGTCCCCGGAGTGATTTCCACCATTGACGAACCCCAGGGTGCAATTACGTGTCGGTCATCAACACTCGCAGTTTTGGCCGATTCTAGCCTGTTTCATGGGCTATTAATCACCGTTTTGGATCCTCGGAGTGATTTCCACCATTGACGAACCCAAGGGTGCATTTACGTGCCTGTCATCAACACTCGCAGTTTTGGCCGATTCTGGCCTGTTTCATGGGCTATTAATCACCGTTTTGGGTCCCTGGAGTGATTTCCACAATTGACGAACCCAAGGGTGCATTTACGTGCCGGTCATCAACACTCGCAGTTTTGGCCGATTCTGGCCTGTTTCATGGGCTATTAATCACCGTTTTGGGTCCCCGGAGTGATTTCCACCATTGACGAACCCTAGGGTGCATTTACGTGCCGGTCATCAACACTCGCAGTTTTGGCCGATTCTGGCCTGTTTCGTGGGCTATTAATCACCGTTTTGGGTCCCCGGAGTGATTTCCAAAATTGACGAACCCCAGGGTGCATTTACGTGCCGGTCATCAACACTCGCAGTTTTGGCCGATTCTGGCCTGTTTCATGGGCTATTAATCACAGTTTTGGGTCCCTGGAGTGATTTCCACAATTGACGAACCCAAGGGTGCATTTACGTGCCGGTCATCAACACTCGCAGTTTTGGCAGATTTTGGCCTGTTTCATGGGCTATTAATCACCGTTTTGGGTCCCTGGAGTGATTTCCACAATTGACGAACCCAAGGGTGCATTTACGTGTCGGTCATCAACACTCGCAGTTTTGGCCGATTCTGGCCTGTGTCATGGGCTATTAATCACCGTTTTGGGTCCCTGGAGTGATTTCCACAATTGACGAACCCAAGGGTGCATTTACGTGCCGGTCATCAACACTCGCAGTTTTGGCCGATTCCGGCCTGTATCATTGGGTATTAATCACCGTTTTGGGTTCCTGGAGTGATTTCCACAATTGACGAACCCAAGGGTGCATTTACGTGCTGGTCATCAACACTCGCAGTTTTTGCCGATTCTGGCCTGTTTCATGGGCTATTAATCACCGTTTTGGGTCCCCGGAGTGATTTCCACCATTGAGGAACCCAGGGTGCATTTACGTGCCGGTCATCAACACTCGCAGTTTTGGCAGATTTTGGCCTGTTTCATGGGCTATTAATCACCGTTTTGGGTCCCTGGAGTGATTTCCACAATTGACGAACCCAAGGGTGCATTTACGTGCCGGTCATCAACACTCGCAGTTTTGGCCGATTCTGGCCTGTTTAATGGGCTATTAATGACCGTTTTGGGTCCCCGGAGTGATTTCCACCATTGACGAACCCTAGGGTGCATTTACGTGCCGGTCATCAACACTCGCAGTTTTGGCCGATTCTGGCCTGTTTCGTGGGCTATTGATCACCGTTTTGGGTCCCCGGAGTGATTTCCAAAATTGACGAACCCAAGGGTGCATTTACGTGCCGGTCATCAACGCTCGCAGTTTTGGCCGATTCTGGCCTATTTCATGGGCTATTAATCACCGTTTTGGGTCCCCGGAGTGATTTCCACCATTGACGAACCCCAGGGTGCATTTACATGCCGGTCATCAACACTCGCAGTTTTGGTTGATTCTGGCCTGTTTCATGGGCTATTAATCACCGTTTTGCGTCCCGGGAGTGATTTCCACCATTGACGAACCCCAGGGTGCAATTACGTGTCGGTCATCAACACTCGCAGTTTTGGCCGATTCTAGCCTGTTTCATGGGCTATTAATCACCGTTTTGGATCCTCGGAGTGATTTCCACCATTGACGAACCCAAGGGTGCATTTACGTGCCTGTCATCAACACTCGCAGTTTTGGCCGATTCTGGCCTGTTTCATGGGCTATTAATCACCGTTTTGGGTCCCTGGAGTGATTTCCACAATTGACGAACCCAAGGGTGCATTTACGTGCCGGTCATCAACACTCGCAGTTTTGGCCGATTCTGGCCTGTTTCATGGGCTATTAATCACCGTTTTGGGTCCCCGGAGTGATTTCCACCATTGACGAACCCTAGGGTGCATTTACGTGCCGGTCATCAACACTCGCAGTTTTGGCCGATTCTGGCCTGTTTCGTGGGCTATTAATCACCGTTTTGGGTCCCCGGAGTGATTTCCAAAATTGACGAACCCCAGGGTGCATTTACGTGCCGGTCATCAACACTCGCAGTTTTGGCCGATTCTGGCCTGTTTCATGGGCTATTAATCACAGTTTTGGGTCCCTGGAGTGATTTCCACAATTGACGAACCCAAGGGTGCATTTACGTGCCGGTCATCAACACTCGCAGTTTTGGCAGATTTTGGCCTGTTTCATGGGCTATTAATCACCGTTTTGGGTCCCTGGAGTGATTTCCACAATTGACGAACCCAAGGGTGCATTTACGTGTCGGTCATCAACACTCGCAGTTTTGGCCGATTCTGGCCTGTGTCATGGGCTATTAATCACCGTTTTGGGTCCCTGGAGTGATTTCCACAATTGACGAACCCAAGGGTGCATTTACGTGCCGGTCATCAACACTCGCAGTTTTGGCCGATTCCGGCCTGTATCATTGGGTATTAATCACCGTTTTGGGTTCCTGGAGTGATTTCCACAATTGACGAACCCAAGGGTGCATTTACGTGCTGGTCATCAACACTCGCAGTTTTTGCCGATTCTGGCCTGTTTCATGGGCTATTAATCACCGTTTTGGGTCCCCGGAGTGATTTCCACCATTGAGGAACCCAGGGTGCATTTACGTGCCGGTCATCAACACTCGCAGTTTTGGCAGATTTTGGCCTGTTTCATGGGCTATTAATCACCGTTTTGGGTCCCTGGAGTGATTTCCACAATTGACGAACCCAAGGGTGCATTTACGTGCCGGTCATCAACACTCGCAGTTTTGGCCGATTCTGGCCTGTTTAATGGGCTATTAATGACCGTTTTGGGTCCCCGGAGTGATTTCCACCATTGACGAACCCTAGGGTGCATTTACGTGCCGGTCATCAACACTCGCAGTTTTGGCCGATTCTGGCCTGTTTCGTGGGCTATTGATCACCGTTTTGGGTCCCCGGAGTGATTTCCAAAATTGACGAACCCAAGGGTGCATTTACGTGCCGGTCATCAACGCTCGCAGTTTTGGCCGATTCTGGCCTATTTCATGGGCTATTAATCACCGTTTTGGGTCCCCGGAGTGATTTCCACCATTGACGAACCCCAGGGTGCATTTACATGCCGGTCATCAACACTCGCAGTTTTGGTTGATTCTGGCCTGTTTCATGGGCTATTAATCACCGTTTTGCGTCCCCGGAGTGATTTCCACCATTGACGAACCCCAGGGTGCAATTACGTGTCGGTCATCAACACTCGCAGTTTTGGCCGATTCTAGCCTGTTTCATGGGCTATTAATCACCGTTTTGGATCCTCGGAGTGATTTCCACCATTGACGAACCCAAGGGTGCATTTACGTGCCTGTCATCAACACTCGCAGTTTTGGCCGATTCTGGCCTGTTTCATGGGCTATTAATCACCGTTTTGGGTCCCTGGAGTGATTTCCACAATTGACGAACCCAAGGGTGCATTTACGTGCCGGTCATCAACACTCGCAGTTTTGGCCGATTCCGGCCTGTATCATTGGCTATTAATCACCGTTTTGGGTCCCTGGAGTGATTTCCACAATTGACGAACCCAAGGGTGCATTTACGTGCCGGTCATCAACACTCGCAGTTTTGGCCGATTCTGGCCTGTTTCATGGGCTATTAATGACCGTTTTGGATCCCCGGAGTGATTTCCACCATTGACGAACCCTAGGGTGCATTTACGTGCCGGTCATCAACACTCGCAGTTTTGGCCGATTCTGGCCTGTTTCGTGGGCTATTAATCACCGTTTTGGGTCCCCGGAGTGATTTCCAAAATTGACGAACCCCAGGGTGCATTTACGTGCCGGTCATCAACACTCGCAGTTTTGGCCGATTCCGGCCTGTATCATTGGCTATTAATCACCGTTTTGGGTCCCTGGAGTGATTTCCACAATTGACGAACCCAAGGGTGCATTTACGTGCCGGTCATCAACACTCGCAGTTTTGGCCGATTCTGGCCTGTTTCATGGGCTATTAATCACCGTTTTGGGTCCCTGGAGTGAATTCCACAATTGACGAACCCAAGGGTGCATTTACGTGCCGGTCATCAACACTCGCAGTTTTGGCCGATTCTGGCCTGTTTCATGGGCTATTAATCACCGTTTTGGGTCCCCGGAGTGATTTCCACCATTGACGAACCCTAGGGTGCATTTACGTGCCGGTCATCAACACTCGCAGTTTTGGCCGATTCTGGCCTGTTTCGTGGGCTATTAATCACCGTTTTGGGTCCCCGGAGTGATTTCCAAAATTGACGAACCCCAGGGTGCATTTACGTGCCGGTCATCAACACTCGCAGTTTTGGCCGATTCTGGCCTGTTTCATGGGCTATTAATCACAGTTTTGGGTCCCTGGAGTGATTTCCACAATTGACGAACCCAAGGGTGCATTTACGTGCCGGTCATCAACACTCGCAGTTTTGGCAGATTTTGGCCTGTTTCATGGGCTATTAATCACCGTTTTGGGTCCCTGGAGTGATTTCCACAATTGACGAACCCAAGGGTGCATTTACGTGTCGGTCATCAACACTCGCAGTTTTGGCCGATTCTGGCCTGTGTCATGGGCTATTAATCACCGTTTTGAGTCCCTGGAGTGATTTCCACAATTGACGAACCCAAGGGTGCATTTACGTGCCGGTCATCAACACTCGCAGTTTTGGCCGATTCCGGCCTGTATCATTGGGTATTAATCACCGTTTTGGGTTCCTGGAGTGATTTCCACAATTGACGAACCCAAGGGTGCATTTACGTGCCGGTCATCAACACTCGCAGTTTTTGCCGATTCTGGCCTGTTTCATGGGCTATTAATCACCGTTTTGGGTCCCCGGAGTGATTTCCACCATTGAGGAACCCAGGGTGCATTTACGTGCCGGTCATCAACACTCGCAGTTTTGGCAGATTTTGGCCTGTTTCATGGGCTATTAATCACCGTTTTGGGTCCCTGGAGTGATTTCCACAATTGACGAACCCAAGGGTGCATTTACGTGCCGGTCATCAACACTCGCAGTTTTGGCCGATTCTGGCCTGTTTAATGGGCTATTAATGACCGTTTTGGGTCCCCGGAGTGATTTCCACCATTGACGAACCCTAGGGTGCATTTACGTGCCGGTCATCAACACTCGCAGTTTTGGCCGATTCTGGCCTGTTTCGTGGGCTATTGATCACCGTTTTGGGTCCCCGGAGTGATTTCCAAAATTGACGAACCCAAGGGTGCATTTACGTGCCGGTCATCAACGCTCGCAGTTTTGGCCGATTCTGGCCTATTTCATGGGCTATTAATCACCGTTTTGGGTCCCCGGAGTGATTTCCACCATTGACGAACCCCAGGGTGCATTTACATGCCGGTCATCAACACTCGCAGTTTTGGTTGATTCTGGCCTGTTTCATGGGCTATTATTCACCGTTTTGCGTCCCCGGAGTGATTTCCACCATTGACGAACCCCAGGGTGCAATTACGTGTCGGTCATCAACACTCGCAGTTTTGGCCGATTCTAGCCTGTTTCATGGGCTATTAATCACCGTTTTGGATCCTCGGAGTGATTTCCACCATTGACGAACCCAAGGGTGCATTTACGTGCCTGTCATCAACACTCGCAGTTTTGGCCGATTCTGGCCTGTTTCATGGGCTATTAATCACCGTTTTGGGTCTCTGGAGTGATTTCCACAATTGACGAACCCAAGGGTGCATTTACGTGCCGGTCATCAACACTCGCAGTTTTGGCCGATTCCGGCCTGTATCATTGGCTATTAATCACCGTTTTGGGTCCCTGGAGTGATTTCCACAATTGACGAACCCAAGGGTGCATTTACGTGCCGGTCATCAACACTCGCAGTTTTGGCCGATTCTGGCCTGTTTCATGGGCTATTAATGACCGTTTTGGATCCCCGGAGTGATTTCCACCATTGACGAACCCTAGGGTGCATTTACGTGCCGGTCATCAACACTCGCAGTTTTGGCCGATTCTGGCCTGTTTCGTGGGCTATTAATCACCGTTTTGGGTCCCCGGAGTGATTTCCAAAATTGACGAACCCCAGGGTGCATTTACGTGCCGGTCATCAACACTCGCAGTTTTGGCCGATTCCGGCCTGTATCATTGGCTATTAATCACCGTTTTGGGTCCCTGGAGTGATTTCCACAATTGACGAACCCAAGGGTGCATTTACGTGCCGGTCATCAACACTCGCAGTTTTGGCCGATTCTGGCCTGTTTCATGGGCTATTAATCACCGTTTTGGGTCCCTGGAGTGAATTCCACAATTGACGAACCCAAGGGTGCATTTACGTGCCGGTCATCAACACTCGCAGTTTTGGCCGATTCTGGCCTGTTTCATGGGCTATTAATCACCGTTTTGGGTCCCCGGAGTGATTTCCACCATTGACGAACCCTAGGGTGCATTTACGTGCCGGTCATCAACACTCGCAGTTTTGGCCGATTCTGGCCTGTTTCGTGGGCTATTAATCACCGTTTTGGGTCCCCGGAGTGATTTCCAAAATTGACGAACCCCAGGGTGCATTTACGTGCCGGTCATCAACACTCGCAGTTTTGGCCGATTCTGGCCTGTTTCATGGGCTATTAATCACAGTTTTGGGTCCCTGGAGTGATTTCCACAATTGACGAACCCAAGGGTGCATTTACGTGCCGGTCATCAACACTCGCAGTTTTGGCAGATTTTGGCCTGTTTCATGGGCTATTAATCACCGTTTTGGGTCCCTGGAGTGATTTCCACAATTGACGAACCCAAGGGTGCATTTACGTGTCGGTCATCAACACTCGCAGTTTTGGCCGATTCTGGCCTGTGTCATGGGCTATTAATCACCGTTTTGGGTCCCTGGAGTGATTTCCACAATTGACGAACCCAAGGGTGCATTTACGTGCCGGTCATCAACACTCGCAGTTTTGGCCGATTCCGGCCTGTATCATTGGCTATTAATCACCGTTTTGGGTCCCTGGAGTGATTTCCACAATTGACGAACCCAAGGGTGCATTTACGTGTCGGTCATCAACACTCGCAGTTTTGGCCGATTCTGGCCTGTGTCATGGGCTATTAATCACCGTTTTGGGTCCCTGGAGTGATTTCCACAATTGACGAACCCAAGGGTGCATTTACGTGCCGGTCATCAACACTCGCAGTTTTGGCCGATTCCGGCCTGTATCATTGGGTATTAATCACCGTTTTAGGTTCCTGGAGTGATTTCCACAATTGACGAACCCAAGGGTGCATTTACGTGCCGGTCATCAACACTCGCAGTTTTTGCCGATTCTGGCCTGTTTCATGGGCTATTAATCACCGTTTTGGGTCCCCGGAGTGATTTCCACCATTGAGGAACCCAGGGTGCATTTACGTGCCGGTCATCAACACTCGCAGTTTTGGCAGATTTTGGCCTGTTTCATGGGCTATTAATCACCGTTTTGGGTCCCCGGAGTGATTTCCACCATTGACGAACCCTAGGGTGCATTTACGTTCCGGTCATCCACACTCGTAGTTTTGGTCGATTCTGGCCTATTTCATGGGCTATTAATCACCGTTTTGGGTCCCTGGAGTGATTTCCACAATTGACGAACCCAAGGGTGCATTTACGTGCCGGTCATCAACACTCGCAGTTTTGGAAGATTTTGGCCTGTTTCATGGGCTATTAATCACCGTTTTGGGTCCCCGGAGTGATTTCCACCATTGACGAACCCTAGGGTGCATTTACGTGTCGGTCAACAACACTCGCAGTTTTGGCCGATTCTGGCCTGTTTAATGGGCTATTAATGACCGTTTTGGGTCCCCGGAGTGATTTCCACCATTGACGAACCCTAGGGTGCATTTACGTGCCGGTCATCAACACTCGCAGTTTTGGCCGATTCTGGCCTGTTTCATGGGCTATTAATGACCGTTTTGGATCCCCGGAGTGATTTCCACCATTGACGAACCCTAGGGTGCATTTACGTGCCGGTCATCAACACTCGCAGTTTTGGCCGATTCTGGCCTGTTTCGTGGGCTATTAATCACCGTTTTGGGTCCCCGGAGTGATTTCCAAAATTGACGAACCCCAGGGTGCATTTACGTGCCGGTCATCAACACTCGCAGTTTTGGCCGATTCCGGCCTGTATCATTGGCTATTAATCACCGTTTTGGGTCCCTGGAGTGATTTCCACAATTGACGAACCCAAGGGTGCATTTACGTGCCGGTCATCAACACTCGCAGTTTTGGCCGATTCTGGCCTGTTTCATGGGCTATTAATCACCGTTTTGGGTCCCTGGAGTGAATTCCACAATTGACGAACCCAAGGGTGCATTTACGTGCCGGTCATCAACACTCGCAGTTTTGGCCGATTCTGGCCTGTTTCATGGGCTATTAATCAGCGTTTTGGGTCCCCGGAGTGATTTCCACCATTGACGAACCCTAGGGTGCATTTACGTGCCGGTCATCAACACTCGCAGTTTTGGCCGATTCTGGCCTGTTTCGTGGGCTATTAATCACCGTTTTGGGTCCCCGGAGTGATTTCCACAATTGACGAACCCAAGGGTGCATTTACGTGCCGGTCATCAACACTCGCAGTTTTGGCCGATTCTGGCCTGTTTCATGGGCTATTAATCACAGTTTTGGGTCCCTGGAGTGATTTCCACAATTGACGAACCCAAGGGTGCATTTACGTGCCGGTCATCAACACTCGCAGTTTTGGCAGATTTTGGCCTGTTTCATGGGCTATTAATCACCGTTTTGGGTCCCTGGAGTGATTTCCACAATTGACGAACCCAAGGGTGCATTTACGTGTCGGTCATCAACACTCGCAGTTTTGGCCGATTCTGGCCTGTGTCATGGGCTATTAATCACCGTTTTGGGTCCCTGGAGTGATTTCCACAATTGACGAACCCAAGGGTGCATTTACGTGCCGGTCATCAACACTCGCAGTTTTGGCCGATTCCGGCCTGTATCATTGGCTATTAATCACCGTTTTGGGTCCCTGGAGTGATTTCCACAATTGACGAACCCAAGGGTGCATTTACGTGTCGGTCATCAACACTCGCAGTTTTGGCCGATTCTGGCCTGTGTCATGGGCTATTAATCACCGTTTTGGGTCCCTGGAGTGATTTCCACAATTGACGAACCCAAGGGTGCATTTACGTGCCGGTCATCAACACTCGCAGTTTTGGCCGATTCCGGCCTGTATCATTGGGTATTAATCACCGTTTTAGGTTCCTGGAGTGATTTCCACAATTGACGAACCCAAGGGTGCATTTACGTGCCGGTCATCAACACTCGCAGTTTTTGCCGATTCTGGCCTGTTTCATGGGCTATTAATCACCGTTTTGGGTCCCCGGAGTGATTTCCACCATTGAGGAACCCAGGGTGCATTTACGTGCCGGTCATCAACACTCGCAGTTTTGGCAGATTTTGGCCTGTTTCATGGGCTATTAATCACCGTTTTGGGTCCCCGGAGTGATTTCCACCATTGACGAACCCTAGGGTGCATTTACGTTCCGGTCATCCACACTCGTAGTTTTGGTCGATTCTGGCCTATTTCATGGGCTATTAATCACCGTTTTGGGTCCCTGGAGTGATTTCCACAATTGACGAACCCAAGGGTGCATTTACGTGCCGGTCATCAACACTCGCAGTTTTGGAAGATTTTGGCCTGTTTCATGGGCTATTAATCACCGTTTTGGGTCCCCGGAGTGATTTCCACCATTGACGAACCCTAGGGTGCATTTACGTGTCGGTCAACAACACTCGCAGTTTTGGCCGATTCTAGCCTGTTTCATGGGCTATTAATCACCGTTTTGGATCCTCGGAGTGATTTCCACCATTGACGAACCCAAGGGTGCATTTACGTGCCTGTCATCAACACTCGCAGTTTTGGCCGATTCTGGCCTGTTTCATGGGCTATTAATGACCGTTTTGGGTCCCTGGAGTGATTTCCACAATTTGACGAACCCAAGGGTGCATTTACGTGCCGGTCATCAACACTCGCAGTTTTGGATGATTCTAGCCTGTTTCATGGGCTATTAATGACCGTTTTGGGTCCCTGGAGTGATTTCCACAATTGACGAACCCAAGGGTGCATTTACGTGCCGGTCATCAACACTCGCAGTTTTGGCCGATTCCGGCCTGTATCATTGGCTATTAATCACCGTTTTGGGTCCCTGGAGTGATTTCCACAATTGACGAACCCAAGGGTGCATTTACGTGCCGGTCATCAACACTCGCAGTTTTGGCCGATTCTGGGCTGTTTCATGGGCTATTAATCACCGTTTTGGGTCCCCGGAGTGATTTCCACCATTGAGGAACCAAGGGTGCATTTACGTGCCGGTCATCAACACTCGCAGTTTTGGAAGATTTTGGCCTGTTTCATGGGCTATTAATGACCGTTTTGGGTCCCCGGAGTGATTTCCACCATTGACGAACCCTAGGGTGCATTTACGTTCCGGTCATCCACACTTGTAGTTTTGGTCGATTCTGGCCTACTTCATGGGCTATTAATCACAGTTTTGGGTCCCCGGAGTGATTTCCACAATTGACGAACCCAAGGGTGCATTTACGTGCCGGTCATCAAGACTCGCAGTTTAGGCCGATTCTGGCCTGTTTCATGGGCTATTAATCACCGTTTTGGGTCCCTGGAGTGATTTCCACAATTTGACGAACCCAAGGGTGCATTTACGTGCCGGTCATCAACACTCGCAGTTTTGGATGATTCTAGCCTGTTTCATGGGCTATTAATGACCGTTTTGGGTCCCTGGAGTGATTTCCACAATTGACGAACCCAAGGGTGCATTTACGTGCCGGTCATCAACACTCGCAGTTTTGGCCGATTCCGGCCTGTATCATTGGCTATTAATCACCGTTTTGGGTCCCTGGAGTGATTTCCACAATTGACGAACCCAAGGGTGCATTTACGTGCCGGTCATCAACACTCGCAGTTTTGGCCGATTCTGGGCTGTTTCATGGGCTATTAATCACCGTTTTGGGTCCCCGGAGTGATTTCCACCATTGAGGAACCAAGGGTGCATTTACGTGCCGGTCATCAACACTCGCAGTTTTGGAAGATTTTGGCCTGTTTCATGGGCTATTAATGACCGTTTTGGGTCCCCGGAGTGATTTCCACCATTGACGAACCCTAGGGTGCATTTACGTTCCGGTCATCCACACTTGTAGTTTTGGTCGATTCTGGCCTACTTCATGGGCTATTAATCACAGTTTTGGGTCCCCGGAGTGATTTCCACAATTGACGAACCCAAGGGTGCATTTACGTGCCGGTCATCAACACTCGCAGTTTTGGCCGATTCTGGCCTGTTTCGTGGGGGCTATTAATCACCGTTTTGGGTCCCTGGAGTGAATTCCACAATTGACGAACCCAAGGGTGCATTTACGTGCCGGTCATCAAGACTCGCAGTTTAGGCCGATTCTGGCCTGTTTCATGGGCTATTAATCACCGTTTTGGGTCCCCGGAGTGATTTCCACCATTGAGGAACGCAGGGTGCATTTACGTGCCGGTCATCAACACTCGCAGTTTTGGCAGATTTTGGCCTGTTTCATGGGCTATTAATCACCGTTTTGGGTCCCTGGAGTGATTTCCACAATTGACGAACCCAAGGGTGCATTTACGTGCCGGTCATCAACACTCGCAGTTTTGGCCGATTCTGGCCTGTTTCATGGGCTATTAATGACCGTTTTGGGTCCCCGGAGTGATTTCCACCATTGACGAACCCTAGGGTGCATTTACGTGCCGGTCATCAACACTCGCAGTTTTGGCCGATTCTGGCCTGTTTCGTGGGCTATTGATCACCGTTTTGGGTCCCCGGAGTGATTTCCAAAATTGACGAACCCAAGGGTGCATTTACGTGCCGGTCATCAACGCTCGCAGTTTTGGCCGATTCTGGCCTATTTCATGGGCTATTAATCACCGTTTTGGGTCCCCGGAGTGATTTCCAAAATTGACGAACCCAAGGGTGCATTTACGTGCCGGTCATCAACACTCGCAGTTTTGGCAGATTTTGGCCTGTTTCATGGGCTATTAATCACCGTTTTAGGTTCCTGGAGTGATTTCCACAATTGACGAACCCAAGGGTGCATTTACGTGCCGGTCATCAACACTCGCAGTTTTTGCCGATTCTGGCCTGTTTCATGGGCTATTAATCACCGTTTTGGGTCCCCGGAGTGATTTCCACCATTGAGGAACCCAGGGTGCATTTACGTGCCGGTCATCAACACTCGCAGTTTTGGCAGATTTTGGCCTGTTTCATGGGCTATTAATCACCGTTTTGGGTCCCCGGAGTGATTTCCACCATTGACGAACCCTAGGGTGCATTTACGTTCCGGTCATCCACACTCGTAGTTTTGGTCGATTCTGGCCTATTTCATGGGCTATTAATCACCGTTTTGGGTCCCTGGAGTGATTTCCACAATTGACGAACCCAAGGGTGCATTTACGTGCCGGTCATCAACACTCGCAGTTTTGGAAGATTTTGGCCTGTTTCATGGGCTATTAATCACCGTTTTGGGTCCCCGGAGTGATTTCCACCATTGACGAACCCTAGGGTGCATTTACGTGTCGGTCAACAACACTCGCAGTTTTGGCCGATTCTAGCCTGTTTCATGGGCTATTAATCACCGTTTTGGATCCTCGGAGTGATTTCCACCATTGACGAACCCAAGGGTGCATTTACGTGCCTGTCATCAACACTCGCAGTTTTGGCCGATTCTGGCCTGTTTCATGGGCTATTAATGACCGTTTTGGGTCCCTGGAGTGATTTCCACAATTTGACGAACCCAAGGGTGCATTTACGTGCCGGTCATCAACACTCGCAGTTTTGGATGATTCTAGCCTGTTTCATGGGCTATTAATGACCGTTTTGGGTCCCTGGAGTGATTTCCACAATTGACGAACCCAAGGGTGCATTTACGTGCCGGTCATCAACACTCGCAGTTTTGGCCGATTCCGGCCTGTATCATTGGCTATTAATCACCGTTTTGGGTCCCTGGAGTGATTTCCACAATTGACGAACCCAAGGGTGCATTTACGTGCCGGTCATCAACACTCGCAGTTTTGGCCGATTCTGGGCTGTTTCATGGGCTATTAATCACCGTTTTGGGTCCCCGGAGTGATTTCCACCATTGAGGAACCAAGGGTGCATTTACGTGCCGGTCATCAACACTCGCAGTTTTGGAAGATTTTGGCCTGTTTCATGGGCTATTAATGACCGTTTTGGGTCCCCGGAGTGATTTCCACCATTGACGAACCCTAGGGTGCATTTACGTTCCGGTCATCCACACTTGTAGTTTTGGTCGATTCTGGCCTACTTCATGGGCTATTAATCACAGTTTTGGGTCCCCGGAGTGATTTCCACAATTGACGAACCCAAGGGTGCATTTACGTGCCGGTCATCAAGACTCGCAGTTTAGGCCGATTCTGGCCTGTTTCATGGGCTATTAATCACCGTTTTGGGTCCCTGGAGTGATTTCCACAATTTGACGAACCCAAGGGTGCATTTACGTGCCGGTCATCAACACTCGCAGTTTTGGATGATTCTAGCCTGTTTCATGGGCTATTAATGACCGTTTTGGGTCCCTGGAGTGATTTCCACAATTGACGAACCCAAGGGTGCATTTACGTGCCGGTCATCAACACTCGCAGTTTTGGCCGATTCCGGCCTGTATCATTGGCTATTAATCACCGTTTTGGGTCCCTGGAGTGATTTCCACAATTGACGAACCCAAGGGTGCATTTACGTGCCGGTCATCAACACTCGCAGTTTTGGCCGATTCTGGGCTGTTTCATGGGCTATTAATCACCGTTTTGGGTCCCCGGAGTGATTTCCACCATTGAGGAACCAAGGGTGCATTTACGTGCCGGTCATCAACACTCGCAGTTTTGGAAGATTTTGGCCTGTTTCATGGGCTATTAATGACCGTTTTGGGTCCCCGGAGTGATTTCCACCATTGACGAACCCTAGGGTGCATTTACGTTCCGGTCATCCACACTTGTAGTTTTGGTCGATTCTGGCCTACTTCATGGGCTATTAATCACAGTTTTGGGTCCCCGGAGTGATTTCCACAATTGACGAACCCAAGGGTGCATTTACGTGCCGGTCATCAACACTCGCAGTTTTGGCCGATTCTGGCCTGTTTCGTGGGGGCTATTAATCACCGTTTTGGGTCCCTGGAGTGAATTCCACAATTGACGAACCCAAGGGTGCATTTACGTGCCGGTCATCAAGACTCGCAGTTTAGGCCGATTCTGGCCTGTTTCATGGGCTATTAATCACCGTTTTGGGTCCCCGGAGTGATTTCCACCATTGAGGAACGCAGGGTGCATTTACGTGCCGGTCATCAACACTCGCAGTTTTGGCAGATTTTGGCCTGTTTCATGGGCTATTAATCACCGTTTTGGGTCCCTGGAGTGATTTCCACAATTGACGAACCCAAGGGTGCATTTACGTGCCGGTCATCAACACTCGCAGTTTTGGCCGATTCTGGCCTGTTTCATGGGCTATTAATGACCGTTTTGGGTCCCCGGAGTGATTTCCACCATTGACGAACCCTAGGGTGCATTTACGTGCCGGTCATCAACACTCGCAGTTTTGGCCGATTCTGGCCTGTTTCGTGGGCTATTGATCACCGTTTTGGGTCCCCGGAGTGATTTCCAAAATTGACGAACCCAAGGGTGCATTTACGTGCCGGTCATCAACGCTCGCAGTTTTGGCCGATTCTGGCCTATTTCATGGGCTATTAATCACCGTTTTGGGTCCCCGGAGTGATTTCCAAAATTGACGAACCCAAGGGTGCATTTACGTGCCGGTCATCAACACTCGCAGTTTTGGCCGATTCTGGCCTGTTTCATGGGCTATTAATCACCGTTTTAGGTTCCTGGAGTGATTTCCACAATTGACGAACCCAAGGGTGCATTTACGTGCCGGTCATCAACACTCGCAGTTTTGGCCGATTCTGGCCTGTTTCATGGGCTATTAATCACCGTTTTGGGTCCCCGAACTGAATTCCACCATTGAGGAACCCAGGGTGCATTTACGTGCCGGTCATCAACACTCGCAGTTTTGGAAGATTTTGGCCTGTTTCATGGGCTATTAATGACCGTTTTGGGTCCCCGGAGTGATTTCCACAATTGACGAACCCAAGGGTGCATTTACGTGCCGGTCATCAACACTCGCAGTTTTGGCCGATTCTGGCCTGTTTCATGGGCTATTAATCACCGTTTTGGGTCCCCGAACTGAATTCCACCATTGAGGAACCCAGGGTGCATTTACGTGCCGGTCATCAACACTCGCAGTTTTGGAAGATTTTGGCCTGTTTCATGGGCTATTAATGACCGTTTTGGGTCCCCGGAGTGATTTCCACCATTGACGAACCCTAGGGTGCATTTACGTGCCGGTCATCAACACTCGCAGTTTTGGCAGATTTTGGCCTGTTTCATGGGCTATTAATCACCGTTTTAGGTTCCTGGAGTGATTTCCACAATTGACGAACCCAAGGGTGCATTTACGTGCCGGTCATCAACACTCGCAGTTTTGGCCGATTCTGGCCTGTGTCATGGGCTATTAATCACCGTTTTGGGTCCCTGGAGTGATTTCCACAATTGACGAACCCAAGGGTGCATTTACGTGCCGGTCATCAACACTCGCAGTTTTGGCCGATTCCGGCCTGTATCATTGGGTATTAATCACCGTTTTAGGTTCCTGGAGTGATTTCCACAATTGACGAACCCAAGGGTGCATTTACGTGCCGGTCATCAACACTCGCAGTTTTGGCCGATTCTGGCCTGTTTCATGGGCTATTAATCACCGTTTTGGGTCCCCGGAGTGATTTCCACCATTGAGGAACCCAGGGTGCATTTACGTGCCGGTCATCAACACTCGCAGTTTTGGCAGATTTTGGCCTGTTTCATGGGCTATTAATCACCGTTTTGGGTCCCTGGAGTGATTTCCACAATTGACGAACCCAAGGGTGCATTTACGTGCCGGTCATCAACACTCGCAGTTTTGGCCGATTCTGGCCTGTTTCATGGGCTATTAATGACCGTTTTGGGTCCCCGGAGTGATTTCCACCATTGACGAACCCTAGGGTGCATTTACGTGCCGGTCATCAACACTCACAGTTTTGGCCGATTCTGGCCTGTTTCGTGGGCTATTGATCACCGTTTTGGGTCCCCGGAGTGATTTCCAAAATTGACGAACCCAAGGGTGCATTTACGTGCCGGTCATCAACGCTCGCAGTTTTGGCCGATTCTGGCCTATTTCATGGGCTATTAATCACCGTTTTGGGTCCCCGGAGTGATTTCCACCATTGACGAACCCCAGGGTGCATTTACATGCCGGTCATCAACACTCGCAGTTTTGGTTGATTCTGGCCTGTTTCATGGGCTATTAATCACCGTTTTGCGTCCCCGGAGTGATTTCCACCATTGAGGAACCCAGGGTGCATTTACGTGCCGGTCATCAACACTCGCAGTTTTGGAAGATTTTGGCCTGTTTCATGGGCTATTAATGACCGTTTTGGGTCCCCGGAGTGATTTCCACCATTGACGAACCCTAGGGTGCATTTACGTGCCGGTCATCAACACTCGCAGTTTTGGCAGATTTTGGCCTGTTTCATGGGCTATTAATCACCGTTTTAGGTTCCTGGAGTGATTTCCACAATTGACGAACCCAAGGGTGCATTTACGTGCCGGTCATCAACACTCGCAGTTTTGGCCGATTCTGGCCTGTGTCATGGGCTATTAATCACCGTTTTGGGTCCCCGAACTGAATTCCACCATTGAGGAACCCAGGGTGCATTTACGTGCCGGTCATCAACACTCGCAGTTTTGGAAGATTTTGGCCTGTTTCATGGGCTATTAATGACCGTTTTGGGTCCCCGGAGTGATTTCCACAATTGACGAACCCAAGGGTGCATTTACGTGCCGGTCATCAACACTCGCAGTTTTGGCCGATTCTGGCCTGTTTCATGGGCTATTAATCACCGTTTTGGGTCCCCGAACTGAATTCCACCATTGAGGAACCCAGGGTGCATTTACGTGCCGGTCATCAACACTCGCAGTTTTGGAAGATTTTGGCCTGTTTCATGGGCTATTAATGACCGTTTTGGGTCCCCGGAGTGATTTCCACCATTGACGAACCCTAGGGTGCATTTACGTGCCGGTCATCAACACTCGCAGTTTTGGCAGATTTTGGCCTGTTTCATGGGCTATTAATCACCGTTTTAGGTTCCTGGAGTGATTTCCACAATTGACGAACCCAAGGGTGCATTTACGTGCCGGTCATCAACACTCGCAGTTTTGGCCGATTCTGGCCTGTGTCATGGGCTATTAATCACCGTTTTGGGTCCCCGAACTGAATTCCACCATTGAGGAACCCAGGGTGCATTTACGTGCCGGTCATCAACACTCGCAGTTTTGGCCGATTCTGGCCTGTTTCGTGGGCTATTGATCACCGTTTTGGGTCCCCGGAGTGATTTCCAAAATTGACGAACCCAAGGGTGCATTTACGTGCCGGTCATCAACGCTCGCAGTTTTGGCCGATTCTGGCCTATTTCATGGGCTATTAATCACCGTTTTGGGTCCCCGAACTGAATTCCACCATTGAGGAACCCAGGGTGCATTTACGTGCCGGTCATCAACACTCGCAGTTTTGGCCGATTCTGGCCTGTTTCATGGGCTATTAATCACCGTTTTGGGTCCCCGAACTGAATTCCACCATTGACGAACCCCAGGGTGCAATTACGTGCCGGTCATCAACACTCGCAGTTTTGGCCGATTCTGGCCTGTTTCATGGGCTATTAATCACCGTTTTGGGTCCCCGGAGTGATTTCCACCATTGACGAACCCTAGGGTGCATTTACGTGCCGGTCATCAACACTCGCAGTTTTGGCCGATTCTGGCCTGTTTCGTGGGCTATTAATCACCGTTTTGGGTCCCCGGAGTGATTTCCAAAATTGACGAACCCCAGGGTGCATTTACGTGCCGGTCATCAACACTCGCAGTTTTGGCCGATTCTGGCCTGTTTCATGGGCTATTAATCACAGTTTTGGGTCCCTGGAGTGATTTCCACAATTGACGAACCCAAGGGTGCATTTACGTGCCGGTCATCAACACTCGCAGTTTTGGCAGATTTTGGCCTGTTTCATGGGCTATTAATCACCGTTTTGGGTCCCTGGAGTGATTTCCACAATTGACGAACCCAAGGGTGCATTTACGTGTCGGTCATCAACACTCGCAGTTTTGGCCGATTCTGGCCTGTGTCATGGGCTATTAATCACCGTTTTGGGTCCCTGGAGTGATTTCCACAATTGACGAACCCAAGGGTGCATTTACGTGCCGGTCATCAACACTCGCAGTTTTGGCCGATTCCGGCCTGTATCATTGGGTATTAATCACCGTTTTAGGTTCCTGGAGTGATTTCCACAATTGACGAACCCAAGGGTGCATTTACGTGCCGGTCATCAACACTCGCAGTTTTGGCCGATTCTGGCCTGTTTCATGGGCTATTAATCACCGTTTTGGGTCCCCGGAGTGATTTCCACCATTGAGGAACCCAGGGTGCATTTACGTGCCGGTCATCAACACTCGCAGTTTTGGCAGATTTTGGCCTGTTTCATTGGCTATTAATGACCGTTTTGGGTCCCCGGAGTGATTTCCACCATTGACGAACCCTAGGGTGCATTTACGTGCCGGTCATCAACACTCGCAGTTTTGGCCAATTCCGGCCTGTATCATTGGCTATTAATCACCGTTTTGGGTCCCTGGAGTGATTTCCACAATTGACGAACCCAAGGGTGCATTTACGTGCCGGTCATCAACACTCGCAGTTTTGGCCGATTCTGGCCTGTTTCATGGGCTATTAATCACCGTTTTGGGTCCCCGAACTGAATTCCACCATTGAGGAACCCAGGGTGCATTTACGTGCCGGTCATCAACACTCGCAGTTTTGGAAGATTTTGGCCTGTTTCATGGGCTATTAATGACCGTTTTGGGTCCCCGGAGTGATTTCCACCATTGACGAACCCTAGGGTGCATTTACGTGCCGGTCATCAACACTCGCAGTTTTGGCCGATTCTGGCCTGTTTCATGGGCTATTAATCACCGTTTTGGGTCCCTGGAGTGAATTCCACAATTGACGAACCCAAGGGTGCATTTACGTGCCGGTCATCAACACTCGCAGTTTTGGCCGATTCCGGCCTGTATCATTGGCTATTAATCACCGTTTTGGGTCCCTGGAGTGATTTCCACAATTGACGAACCCAAGGGTGCATTTACGTGCCGGTCATCAACACTCGCAGTTTTGGCCGATTCTGGCCTGTTTCATGGGCTATTAATCACCGTTTTGGGTCCCTGGAGTGAATTCCACAATTGACGAACCCAAGGGTGCATTTACGTGCCGGTCATCAACACTCGCAGTTTTGGCCGATTCTGGCCTGTTTCATGGGCTATTAATCACCGTTTTGGGTCCCTGGAGTGAATTCCACAATTGACGAACCCAAGGGTGCATTTACGTGCCGGTCATCAACACTCGCAGTTTTGGCCGATTCTGGCCTGTTTCGTGGGCTATTAATCACCGTTTTGGGTCCCCGGAGTGATTTCCAAAATTGACGAACCCCAGGGTGTATTTACGTGCCGGTCATCAACACTCGCAGTTTTGGCCGATTCCGGCCTGTATCATTGGCTATTAATCACCGTTTTGGGTCCCTGGAGTGATTTCCACAATTGACGAACCTAAGGGTGCATTTACGTGCCGGTCATCAACACTCGCAGTTTTGGCCGATTCTGGCCTGTTTCATGGGCTATTAATCACCGTTTTGGGTCCCTGGAGTGAATTCCACATTTGACGAACCCAAGGGTGCATTTACGTGCCGGTCATCAACACTCGCAGTTTTGGCCGATTCTGGCCTGTTTCATGGGCTATTAATCACCGTTTTGGGTCCCCGGAGTGATTTCCACCATTGACGAACCCTAGGGTGCATTTACGTGCCGGTCATCAAGACTCGCAGTTTTGGCCGATTCTGGCCTGTTTCGTGGGCTATTAATCACCGTTTTGGGTCCCCGGAGTGATTTCCAAAATTGACGAACCCCAGGGTGCATTTACGTGCCGGTCATCAACACTCGCAGTTTTGGCCGATTCTGGCCTGTTTCATGGGCTATTAATCACAGTTTTGGGTCCCTGGAGTGATTTCCACAATTGACGAACCCAAGGGTGCATTTACGTGCCGGTCATCAACACTCGCAGTTTTGGCAGATTTTGGCCTGTTTCATGGGCTATTAATCACCGTTTTGGGTCCCTGGAGTGATTTCCACAATTGACGAACCCAAGGGTGCATTTACGTGTCGGTCATCAACACTCGCAGTTTTGGCCGATTCTGGCCTGTGTCATGGGCTATTAATCACCGTTTTGGGTCCCTGGAGTGATTTCCACAATTGACGAACCCAAGGGTGCATTTACGTGCCGGTCATCAACACTCGCAGTTTTGGCCGATTCCGGCCTGTATCATTGGGTATTAATCACCGTTTTAGGTTCCTGGAGTGATTTCCACAATTGACGAACCCAAGGGTGCATTTACGTGCCGGTCATCAACACTCGCAGTTTTGGCCGATTCTGGCCTGTTTCATGGGCTATTAATCACCGTTTTGGGTCCCCGGAGTGATTTCCACCATTGAGGAACCCAGGGTGCATTTACGTGCCGGTCATCAACACTCGCAGTTTTGGCAGATTTTGGCCTGTTTCATGGGCTATTAATCACCGTTTTGGGTCCCTGGAGTGATTTCCACAATTGACGAACCCAAGGGTGCATTTACGTGCCGGTCATCAACACTCGCAGTTTTGGCCGATTCTGGCCTGTTTCATGGGCTATTAATGACCGTTTTGGGTCCCCGGAGTGATTTCCACCATTGACGAACCCTAGGGTGCATTTACGTGCCGGTCATCAACACTCACAGTTTTGGCCGATTCTGGCCTGTTTCGTGGGCTATTGATCACCGTTTTGGGTCCCCGGAGTGATTTCCAAAATTGACGAACCCAAGGGTGCATTTACGTGCCGGTCATCAACGCTCGCAGTTTTGGCCGATTCTGGCCTATTTCATGGGCTATTAATCACCGTTTTGGGTCCCCGGAGTGATTTCCACCATTGACGAACCCCAGGGTGCATTTACATGCCGGTCATCAACACTCGCAGTTTTGGTTGATTCTGGCCTGTTTCATGGGCTATTAATCACCGTTTTGCGTCCCCGGAGTGATTTCCACCATTGACGAACCCCAGGGTGCAATTACGTGCCGGTCATCAACACTCGCAGTTTTGGCCGATTCTGGCCTGTTTCATGGGCTATTAATCACCGTTTTGGGTCCCCGAAGTGATTTCCACCATTGAGGAACCCAGGGTGCATTTACGTGCCGGTCATCAACACTCGCAGTTTTGGAAGATTTTGGCCTGTTTCATGGGCTATTAATGACCGTTTTGGGTCCCCGGAGTGATTTCCACCATTGACGAACCCTAGGGTGCATTTACGTTCCGGTCATCCACACTCGTAGTTTTGGTCGATTCTGGCCTATTTCATGGGCTATTAATCACCGTTTTGGGTCCCTGGAGTGATTTCCACAATTGACGAACCCAAGGGTGCATTTACGTGCCGGTCATCAACACTCGCAGTTTTGGAAGATTTTGGCCTGTTTCATGGGCTATTAATCACCGTTTTGGGTCCCCGGAGTGATTTCCACCATTGACGAACCCTAGGGTGCATTTACGTGTCGGTCAACAACACTCGCAGTTTTGGCCGATTCTAGCCTGTTTCATGGGCTATTAATCACCGTTTTGGATCCTCGGAGTGATTTCCACCATTGACGAACCCTAGGGTGCATTTACGTGTCGGTCAACAACACTCGCAGTTTTGGCCGATTCTAGCCTGTTTCATGGGCTATTAATCACCGTTTTGGATCCTCGGAGTGATTTCCACCATTGACGAACCCAAGGGTGCATTTACGTGCCTGTCATCAACACTCGCAGTTTTGGCCGATTCTGGCCTGTTTCATGGGCTATTAATGACCGTTTTGGGTCCCTGGAGTGATTTCCACAATTGACGAACCCAAGGGTGCATTTACGTGCCGGTCATCAACACTCGCAGTTTTGGCCGATTCCGGCCTGTATCATTGGCTATTAATCACCGTTTTGGGTCCCTGGAGTGATTTCCACAATTGACGAACCCAAGGGTGCATTTACGTGCCGGTCATCAACACTCGCAGTTTTGGCCGATTCTGGCCTGTTTCATGGGCTATTAATCACCGTTTTGGGTCCCCGGAGTGATTTCCACCATTGAGGAACCAAGGGTGCATTTACGTGCCGGTCATCAACACTCGCAGTTTTGGAAGATTTTGGCCTGTTTCATGGGCTATTAATGACCGTTTTGGGTCCCCGGAGTGATTTCCACCATTGACGAACCCTAGGGTGCATTTACGTTCCGGTCATCCACACTTGTAGTTTTGGTCGATTCTGGCCTACTTCATGGGCTATTAATCACAGTTTTGGGTCCCCGGAGTGATTTCCACAATTGACGAACCCAAGGGTGCATTTACGTGCCGGTCATCAACACTCGCAGTTTTGGCCGATTCTGGCCTGTTTCGTGGGGGCTATTAATCACCGTTTTGGGTCCCTGGAGTGAATTCCACAATTGACGAACCCAAGGGTGCATTTACGTGCCGGTCATCAAGACTCGCAGTTTAGGCCGATTCTGGCCTGTTTCATGGGCTATTAATCACCGTTTTGGGTCCCTGGAGTGATTTCCACAATTGACGAACCCAAGGGTGCATTTACGTGCCGGTCATCAACACTCGCAGTTTTGGTCGATTCTGGCCTGTTTCATGGGCTATTAATCACCGTTTTGGGTCCCCGGAGTGATTTCCACCATTGAGGAACCCAGGGTGCATTTACGTGCCGGTCATCAACACTCGCAGTTTTGGCAGATTTTGGCCTGTTTCATGGGCTATTAATCACCGTTTTGGGTCCCTGGAGTGATTTCCACAATTGACGAACCCAAGGGTGCATTTACGTGCCGGTCATCAACACTCGCAGTTTTGGCCGATTCTGGCCTGTTTCATGGGCTATTAATCACCGTTTTGGGTCCCCGAAGTGAATTCCACCATTGAGGAACCCAGGGTGCATTTACGTGCCGGTCATCAACACTCGCAGTTTTGGAAGATTTTGGCCTGTTTCATTGGCTATTAATGACCGTTTTGGGTCCCCGGAGTGATTTCAACCATTGACGAACCCTAGGGTGCATTTACGTGCCGGTCATCAACACTCGCAGTTTTGGCCAATTCCGGCCTGTATCATTGGCTATTAATCACCGTTTTGGGTCCCTGGAGTGATTTCCACAATTGACGAACCCAAGGGTGCATTTACGTGCCGGTCATCAACACTCGCAGTTTTGGCCGATTCTGGCCTGTTTCATGGGCTATTAATCACCGTTTTGGGTCCCCGAAGTGAATTCCACCATTGAGGAACCCAGGGTGCATTTACGTGCCGGTCATCAACACTCGCAGTTTTGGAAGATTTTGGCCTGTTTCATGGGCTATTAATGACCGTTTTGGGTCCCCGGAGTGATTTCCACCATTGACGAACCCTAGGGTGCATTTACGTGCCGGTCATCAACACTCGCAGTTTTGGCCGATTCTGGCCTGTTTCGTGGGCTATTAATCACCGTTTTGGGTCCCCGGAGTGATTTCCAAAATTGACGAACCCCAGGGTGCATTTACGTGCCGGTCATCAACACTCGCAGTTTTGGCCGATTCCGGCCTGTATCATTGGCTATTAATCACCGTTTTGGGTCCCTGGAGTAATTTCCACAATTGACGAATCCAAGGGTGCATTTACGTGCCGGTCATCAACACTCGCAGTTTTGGCCGATTCTGGCCTGTTTCATGGGCTATTAATCACCGTTTTGGGTCCCTGGAGTGAATTCCACAATTGACGAACCCAAGGGTGCATTTACGTGCCGGTCATCAACACTCGCAGTTTTGGCCGATTCCGGCCTGTATCATTGGCTATTAATCACCGTTTTGGGTCCCTGGAGTGATTTCCACAATTGACGAACCCAAGGGTGCATTTACGTGCCGGTCATCAACACTCGCAGTTTTGGCCGATTCTGGCCTGTTTCATGGGCTATTAATCACCGTTTTGGGTCCCTGGAGTGAATTCCACAATTGACGAACCCAAGGGTGCATTTACGTGCCGGTCATCAACACTCGCAGTTTTGGCCGATTCTGGCCTGTTTCATGGGCTATTAATCACCGTTTTGGGTCCCCGGAGTGATTTCCACCATTGACGAACCCTAGGGTGCATTTACGTGCCGGTCATCAAGACTCGCAGTTTTGGCCGATTCTGGCCTGTTTCGTGGGCTATTAATCACCGTTTTGGGTCCCCGGAGTGATTTCCAAAATTGACGAACCCCAGGGTGCATTTACGTGCCGGTCATCAACACTCGCAGTTTTGGCCGATTCTGGCCTGTTTCATGGGCTATTAATCACAGTTTTGGGTCCCTGGAGTGATTTCCACAATTGACGAACCCAAGGGTGCATTTACGTGCCGGTCATCAACACTCGCAGTTTTGGCAGATTTTGGCCTGTTTCATGGGCTATTAATCACCGTTTTGGGTCCCTGGAGTGATTTCCACAATTGACGAACCCAAGGGTGCATTTACGTGTCGGTCATCAACACTCGCAGTTTTGGCCGATTCTGGCCTGTGTCATGGGCTATTAATCACCGTTTTGGGTCCCTGGAGTGATTTCCACAATTGACGAACCCAAGGGTGCATTTACGTGCCGGTCATCAACACTCGCAGTTTTGGCCGATTCCGGCCTGTATCATTGGGTATTAATCACCGTTTTAGGTTCCTGGAGTGATTTCCACAATTGACGAACCCAAGGGTGCATTTACGTGCCGGTCATCAACACTCGCAGTTTTGGCAGATTTTGGCCTGTTTCATGGGCTATTAATCACCGTTTTGGGTCCCTGGAGTGATTTCCACAATTGACGAACCCAAGGGTGCATTTACGTGCCGGTCATCAACACTCGCAGTTTTGGCCGATTCTGGCCTGTTTCATGGGCTATTAATGACCGTTTTGGGTCCCCGGAGTGATTTCCACCATTGACGAACCCTAGGGTGCATTTACGTGCCGGTCATCAACACTCGCAGTTTTGGCCGATTCTGGCCTGTTTCGTGGGCTATTGATCACCGTTTTGGGTCCCCGGAGTGATTTCCAAAATTGACGAACCCAAGGGTGCATTTACGTGCCGGTCATCAACGCTCGCAGTTTTGGCCGATTCTGGCCTATTTCATGGGCTATTAATCACCGTTTTGGGTCCCCGGAGTGATTTCCACCATTGAGGAACCCAGGGTGCATTTACGTGCCGGTCATCAACACTCGCAGTTTTGGCAGATTTTGGCCTGTTTCATGGGCTATTAATCACCGTTTTGGGTCCCTGGAGTGATTTCCACAATTGACGAACCCAAGGGTGCATTTACGTGCCGGTCATCAACACTCGCAGTTTTGGCCGATTCTGGCCTGTTTCATGGGCTATTAATCACCGTTTTGGGTCCCCGGAGTGATTTCCACCATTGAGGAACCAAGGGTGCATTTACGTGCCGGTCATCAACACTCGCAGTTTTGGAAGATTTTGGCCTGTTTCATGGGCTATTAATGACCGTTTTGGGTCCCCGGAGTGATTTCCACCATTGACGAACCCTAGGGTGCATTTACGTTCCGGTCATCCACACTTGTAGTTTTGGTCGATTCTGGCCTACTTCATGGGCTATTAATCACAGTTTTGGGTCCCCGGAGTGATTTCCACAATTGACGAACCCAAGGGTGCATTTACGTGCCGGTCATCAACACTCGCAGTTTTGGCCGATTCTGGCCTGTTTCGTGGGGGCTATTAATCACCGTTTTGGGTCCCTGGAGTGAATTCCACAATTGACGAACCCAAGGGTGCATTTACGTGCCGGTCATCAAGACTCGCAGTTTAGGCCGATTCTGGCCTGTTTCATGGGCTATTAATCACCGTTTTGGGTCCCTGGAGTGATTTCCACAATTGACGAACCCAAGGGTGCATTTACGTGCCGGTCATCAACACTCGCAGTTTTGGCCGATTCTGGCCTGTTTCATGGGCTATTAATCACCGTTTTGGGTCCCCGGAGTGATTTCCACCATTGAGGAACCAAGGGTGCATTTACGTGCCGGTCATCAACACTCGCAGTTTTGGAAGATTTTGGCCTGTTTCATGGGCTATTAATGACCGTTTTGGGTCCCCGGAGTGATTTCCACCATTGACGAACCCTAGGGTGCATTTACGTTCCGGTCATCCACACTTGTAGTTTTGGTCGATTCTGGCCTACTTCATGGGCTATTAATCACAGTTTTGGGTCCCCGGAGTGATTTCCACAATTGACGAACCCAAGGGTGCATTTACGTGCCGGTCATCAACACTCGCAGTTTTGGCCGATTCTGGCCTGTTTCGTGGGGGCTATTAATCACCGTTTTGGGTCCCTGGAGTGATTTCCACAATTGACGAACCCAAGGGTGCATTTACGTGCCGGTCATCAACACTCGCAGTTTTGGTCGATTCTGGCCTGTTTCATGGGCTATTAATCACCGTTTTGGGTCCCCGGAGTGATTTCCACCATTGAGGAACCCAGGGTGCATTTACGTGCCGGTCATCAACACTCGCAGTTTTGGCAGATTTTGGCCTGTTTCATGGGCTATTAATCACCGTTTTGGGTCCCTGGAGTGATTTCCACAATTGACGAACCCAAGGGTGCATTTACGTGCCGGTCATCAACACTCGCAGTTTTGGCCGATTCTGGCCTGTTTCATGGGCTATTAATCACCGTTTTGGGTCCCCGAAGTGAATTCCACCATTGAGGAACCCAGGGTGCATTTACGTGCCGGTCATCAACACTCGCAGTTTTGGAAGATTTTGGCCTGTTTCATTGGCTATTAATGACCGTTTTGGGTCCCCGGAGTGATTTCAACCATTGACGAACCCTAGGGTGCATTTACGTGCCGGTCATCAACACTCGCAGTTTTGGCCAATTCCGGCCTGTATCATTGGCTATTAATCACCGTTTTGGGTCCCTGGAGTGATTTCCACAATTGACGAACCCAAGGGTGCATTTACGTGCCGGTCATCAACACTCGCAGTTTTGGCCGATTCTGGCCTGTTTCATGGGCTATTAATCACCGTTTTGGGTCCCCGAAGTGAATTCCACCATTGAGGAACCCAGGGTGCATTTACGTGCCGGTCATCAACACTCGCAGTTTTGGAAGATTTTGGCCTGTTTCATGGGCTATTAATGACCGTTTTGGGTCCCCGGAGTGATTTCCACCATTGACGAACCCTAGGGTGCATTTACGTGCCGGTCATCAACACTCGCAGTTTTGGCCGATTCTGGCCTGTTTCGTGGGCTATTAATCACCGTTTTGGGTCCCCGGAGTGATTTCCAAAATTGACGAACCCCAGGGTGCATTTACGTGCCGGTCATCAACACTCGCAGTTTTGGCCGATTCCGGCCTGTATCATTGGCTATTAATCACCGTTTTGGGTCCCTGGAGTGATTTCCACAATTGACGAACCCAAGGGTGCATTTACGTGCCGGTCATCAACACTCGCAGTTTTGGCCGATTCTGGCCTGTTTCATGGGCTATTAATCACCGTTTTGGGTCCCTGGAGTGAATTCCACAATTGACGAACCCAAGGGTGCATTTACGTGCCGGTCATCAACACTCGCAGTTTTGGCCGATTCCGGCCTGTATCATTGGCTATTAATCACCGTTTTGGGTCCCTGGAGTGATTTCCACAATTGACGAACCCAAGGGTGCATTTACGTGCCGGTCATCAACACTCGCAGTTTTGGCCGATTCTGGCCTGTTTCATGGGCTATTAATCACCGTTTTGGGTCCCTGGAGTGAATTCCACAATTGACGAACCCAAGGGTGCATTTACGTGCCGGTCATCAACACTCGCAGTTTTGGCCGATTCTGGCCTGTTTCATGGGCTATTAATCACCGTTTTGGGTCCCCGGAGTGATTTCCACCATTGACGAACCCTAGGGTGCATTTACGTGCCGGTCATCAAGACTCGCAGTTTTGGCCGATTCTGGCCTGTTTCGTGGGCTATTAATCACCGTTTTGGGTCCCCGGAGTGATTTCCAAAATTGACGAACCCCAGGGTGCATTTACGTGCCGGTCATCAACACTCGCAGTTTTGGCCGATTCTGGCCTGTTTCATGGGCTATTAATAACAGTTTTGGGTCCCTGGAGTGATTTCCACAATTGACGAACCCAAGGGTGCATTTACGTGCCGGTCATCAACACTCGCAGTTTTGGCAGATTTTGGCCTGTTTCATGGGCTATTAATCACCGTTTTGGGTCCCTGGAGTGATTTCCACAATTGACGAACCCAAGGGTGCATTTACGTGTCGGTCATCAACACTCGCAGTTTTGGCCGATTCTGGCCTGTGTCATGGGCTATTAATCACCGTTTTGGGTCCCTGGAGTGATTTCCACAATTGACGAACCCAAGGGTGCATTTACGTGCCGGTCATCAACACTCGCAGTTTTGGCCGATTCCGGCCTGTATCATTGGGTATTAATCACCGTTTTAGGTTCCTGGAGTGATTTCCACAATTGACGAACCCAAGGGTGCATTTACGTGCCGGTCATCAACACTCGCAGTTTTTGCCGATTCTGGCCTGTTTCATGGGCTATTAATCACCGTTTTGGGTCCCCGGAGTGATTTCCACCATTGAGGAACCCAGGGTGCATTTACGTGCCGGTCATCAACACTCGCAGTTTTGGCAGATTTTGGCCTGTTTCATGGGCTATTAATCACCGTTTTGGGTCCCTGGAGTGATTTCCACAATTGACGAACCCAAGGGTGCATTTACGTGCCGGTCATCAACACTCGCAGTTTTGGCCGATTCTGGCCTGTTTCATGGGCTATTAATCACCGTTTTGGGTCCCCGAAGTGAATTCCACCATTGAGGAACCCAGGGTGCATTTACGTGCCGGTCATCAACACTCGCAGTTTTGGAAGATTTTGGCCTGTTTCATTGGCTATTAATGACCGTTTTGGGTCCCCGGAGTGATTTCAACCATTGACGAACCCTAGGGTGCATTTACGTGCCGGTCATCAACACTCGCAGTTTTGGCCAATTCCGGCCTGTATCATTGGCTATTAATCACCGTTTTGGGTCCCTGGAGTGATTTCCACAATTGACGAACCCAAGGGTGCATTTACGTGCCGGTCATCAACACTCGCAGTTTTGGCCGATTCTGGCCTGTTTCATGGGCTATTAATCACCGTTTTGGGTCCCCGAAGTGAATTCCACCATTGAGGAACCCAGGGTGCATTTACGTGCCGGTCATCAACACTCGCAGTTTTGGAAGATTTTGGCCTGTTTCATGGGCTATTAATGACCGTTTTGGGTCCCCGGAGTGATTTCCACCATTGACGAACCCTAGGGTGCATTTACGTGCCGGTCATCAACACTCGCAGTTTTGGCCGATTCTGGCCTGTTTCGTGGGCTATTAATCACCGTTTTGGGTCCCCGGAGTGATTTCCAAAATTGACGAACCCCAGGGTGCATTTACGTGCCGGTCATCAACACTCGCAGTTTTGGCCGATTCCGGCCTGTATCATTGGCTATTAATCACCGTTTTGGGTCCCTGGAGTAATTTCCACAATTGACGAATCCAAGGGTGCATTTACGTGCCGGTCATCAACACTCGCAGTTTTGGCCGATTCTGGCCTGTTTCATGGGCTATTAATCACCGTTTTGGGTCCCTGGAGTGAATTCCACAATTGACGAACCCAAGGGTGCATTTACGTGCCGGTCATCAACACTCGCAGTTTTGGCCGATTCCGGCCTGTATCATTGGCTATTAATCACCGTTTTGGGTCCCTGGAGTGATTTCCACAATTGACGAACCCAAGGGTGCATTTACGTGCCGGTCATCAACACTCGCAGTTTTGGCCGATTCTGGCCTGTTTCATGGGCTATTAATCACCGTTTTGGGTCCCTGGAGTGAATTCCACAATTGACGAACCCAAGGGTGCATTTACGTGCCGGTCATCAACACTCGCAGTTTTGGCCGATTCTGGCCTGTTTCATGGGCTATTAATCACCGTTTTGGGTCCCCGGAGTGATTTCCACCATTGACGAACCCTAGGGTGCATTTACGTGCCGGTCATCAAGACTCGCAGTTTTGGCCGATTCTGGCCTGTTTCGTGGGCTATTAATCACCGTTTTGGGTCCCCGGAGTGATTTCCAAAATTGACGAACCCCAGGGTGCATTTACGTGCCGGTCATCAACACTCGCAGTTTTGGCCGATTCTGGCCTGTTTCATGGGCTATTAATCACAGTTTTGGGTCCCTGGAGTGATTTCCACAATTGACGAACCCAAGGGTGCATTTACGTGCCGGTCATCAACACTCGCAGTTTTGGCAGATTTTGGCCTGTTTCATGGGCTATTAATCACCGTTTTGGGTCCCTGGAGTGATTTCCACAATTGACGAACCCAAGGGTGCATTTACGTGTCGGTCATCAACACTCGCAGTTTTGGCCGATTCTGGCCTGTGTCATGGGCTATTAATCACCGTTTTGGGTCCCTGGAGTGATTTCCACAATTGACGAACCCAAGGGTGCATTTACGTGCCGGTCATCAACACTCGCAGTTTTGGCCGATTCCGGCCTGTATCATTGGGTATTAATCACCGTTTTAGGTTCCTGGAGTGATTTCCACAATTGACGAACCCAAGGGTGCATTTACGTGCCGGTCATCAACACTCGCAGTTTTTGCCGATTCTGGCCTGTTTCATGGGCTATTAATCACCGTTTTGGGTCCCCGGAGTGATTTCCACCATTGAGGGACCCAGGGTGCATTTACGTGCCGGTCATCAACACTCGCAGTTTTGGCAGATTTTGGCCTGTTTCATGGGCTATTAATCACCGTTTTGGGTCCCTGGAGTGATTTCCACAATTGACGAACCCAAGGGTGCATTTACGTGCCGGTCATCAACACTCGCAGTTTTGGCCGATTCTGGCCTGTTTCATGGGCTATTAATGACCGTTTTGGGTCCCCGGAGTGATTTCCACCATTGACGAACCCTAGGGTGCATTTACGTGCCGGTCATCAACACTCGCAGTTTTGGCCGATTCTGGCCTGTTTCGTGGGCTATTGATCACCGTTTTGGGTCCCCGGAGTGATTTCCAAAATTGACGAACCCAAGGGTGCATTTACGTGCCGGTCATCAACGCTCGCAGTTTTGGCCGATTCTGGCCTATTTCATGGGCTATTAATCACCGTTTTGGGTCCCCGGAGTGATTTCCACCATTGAGGAACCCAGGGTGCATTTACGTGCCGGTCATCAACACTCGCAGTTTTGGCAGATTTTGGCCTGTTTCATGGGCTATTAATCACCGTTTTGGGTCCCTGGAGTGATTTCCACAATTGACGAACCCAAGGGTGCATTTACGTGCCGGTCATCAACACTCGCAGTTTTGGCCGATTCTGGCCTGTTTCATGGGCTATTAATCACCGTTTTGGGTCCCCGGAGTGATTTCCACCATTGAGGAACCAAGGGTGCATTTACGTGCCGGTCATCAACACTCGCAGTTTTGGAAGATTTTGGCCTGTTTCATGGGCTATTAATGACCGTTTTGGGTCCCCGGAGTGATTTCCACCATTGACGAACCCTAGGGTGCATTTACGTTCCGGTCATCCACACTTGTAGTTTTGGTCGATTCTGGCCTACTTCATGGGCTATTAATCACAGTTTTGGGTCCCCGGAGTGATTTCCACAATTGACGAACCCAAGGGTGCATTTACGTGCCGGTCATCAACACTCGCAGTTTTGGCCGATTCTGGCCTGTTTCGTGGGGGCTATTAATCACCGTTTTGGGTCCCTGGAGTGAATTCCACAATTGACGAACCCAAGGGTGCATTTACGTGCCGGTCATCAAGACTCGCAGTTTAGGCCGATTCTGGCCTGTTTCATGGGCTATTAATCACCGTTTTGGGTCCCTGGAGTGATTTCCACAATTGACGAACCCAAGGGTGCATTTACGTGCCGGTCATCAACACTCGCAGTTTTGGCCGATTCTGGCCTGTTTCATGGGCTATTAATCACCGTTTTGGGTCCCCGGAGTGATTTCCACCATTGAGGAACCAAGGGTGCATTTACGTGCCGGTCATCAACACTCGCAGTTTTGGAAGATTTTGGCCTGTTTCATGGGCTATTAATGACCGTTTTGGGTCCCCGGAGTGATTTCCACCATTGACGAACCCTAGGGTGCATTTACGTTCCGGTCATCCACACTTGTAGTTTTGGTCGATTCTGGCCTACTTCATGGGCTATTAATCACAGTTTTGGGTCCCCGGAGTGATTTCCACAATTGACGAACCCAAGGGTGCATTTACGTGCCGGTCATCAACACTCGCAGTTTTGGCCGATTCTGGCCTGTTTCGTGGGGGCTATTAATCACCGTTTTGGGTCCCTGGAGTGATTTCCACAATTGACGAACCCAAGGGTGCATTTACGTGCCGGTCATCAACACTCGCAGTTTTGGTCGATTCTGGCCTGTTTCATGGGCTATTAATCACCGTTTTGGGTCCCCGGAGTGATTTCCACCATTGAGGAACCCAGGGTGCATTTACGTGCCGGTCATCAACACTCGCAGTTTTGGCAGATTTTGGCCTGTTTCATGGGCTATTAATCACCGTTTTGGGTCCCTGGAGTGATTTCCACAATTGACGAACCCAAGGGTGCATTTACGTGCCGGTCATCAACACTCGCAGTTTTGGCCGATTCTGGCCTGTTTCATGGGCTATTAATCACCGTTTTGGGTCCCCGAAGTGAATTCCACCATTGAGGAACCCAGGGTGCATTTACGTGCCGGTCATCAACACTCGCAGTTTTGGAAGATTTTGGCCTGTTTCATTGGCTATTAATGACCGTTTTGGGTCCCCGGAGTGATTTCAACCATTGACGAACCCTAGGGTGCATTTACGTGCCGGTCATCAACACTCGCAGTTTTGGCCAATTCCGGCCTGTATCATTGGCTATTAATCACCGTTTTGGGTCCCTGGAGTGATTTCCACAATTGACGAACCCAAGGGTGCATTTACGTGCCGGTCATCAACACTCGCAGTTTTGGCCGATTCTGGCCTGTTTCATGGGCTATTAATCACCGTTTTGGGTCCCCGAAGTGAATTCCACCATTGAGGAACCCAGGGTGCATTTACGTGCCGGTCATCAACACTCGCAGTTTTGGAAGATTTTGGCCTGTTTCATGGGCTATTAATGACCGTTTTGGGTCCCCGGAGTGATTTCCACCATTGACGAACCCTAGGGTGCATTTACGTGCCGGTCATCAACACTCGCAGTTTTGGCCGATTCTGGCCTGTTTCGTGGGCTATTAATCACCGTTTTGGGTCCCCGGAGTGATTTCCAAAATTGACGAACCCCAGGGTGCATTTACGTGCCGGTCATCAACACTCGCAGTTTTGGCCGATTCCGGCCTGTATCATTGGCTATTAATCACCGTTTTGGGTCCCTGGAGTGATTTCCACAATTGACGAACCCAAGGGTGCATTTACGTGCCGGTCATCAACACTCGCAGTTTTGGCCGATTCTGGCCTGTTTCATGGGCTATTAATCACCGTTTTGGGTCCCTGGAGTGAATTCCACAATTGACGAACCCAAGGGTGCATTTACGTGCCGGTCATCAACACTCGCAGTTTTGGCCGATTCCGGCCTGTATCATTGGCTATTAATCACCGTTTTGGGTCCCTGGAGTGATTTCCACAATTGACGAACCCAAGGGTGCATTTACGTGCCGGTCATCAACACTCGCAGTTTTGGCCGATTCTGGCCTGTTTCATGGGCTATTAATCACCGTTTTGGGTCCCTGGAGTGAATTCCACAATTGACGAACCCAAGGGTGCATTTACGTGCCGGTCATCAACACTCGCAGTTTTGGCCGATTCTGGCCTGTTTCATGGGCTATTAATCACCGTTTTGGGTCCCCGGAGTGATTTCCACCATTGACGAACCCTAGGGTGCATTTACGTGCCGGTCATCAAGACTCGCAGTTTTGGCCGATTCTGGCCTGTTTCGTGGGCTATTAATCACCGTTTTGGGTCCCCGGAGTGATTTCCAAAATTGACGAACCCCAGGGTGCATTTACGTGCCGGTCATCAACACTCGCAGTTTTGGCCGATTCTGGCCTGTTTCATGGGCTATTAATAACAGTTTTGGGTCCCTGGAGTGATTTCCACAATTGACGAACCCAAGGGTGCATTTACGTGCCGGTCATCAACACTCGCAGTTTTGGCAGATTTTGGCCTGTTTCATGGGCTATTAATCACCGTTTTGGGTCCCTGGAGTGATTTCCACAATTGACGAACCCAAGGGTGCATTTACGTGTCGGTCATCAACACTCGCAGTTTTGGCCGATTCTGGCCTGTGTCATGGGCTATTAATCACCGTTTTGGGTCCCTGGAGTGATTTCCACAATTGACGAACCCAAGGGTGCATTTACGTGCCGGTCATCAACACTCGCAGTTTTGGCCGATTCCGGCCTGTATCATTGGGTATTAATCACCGTTTTAGGTTCCTGGAGTGATTTCCACAATTGACGAACCCAAGGGTGCATTTACGTGCCGGTCATCAACACTCGCAGTTTTTGCCGATTCTGGCCTGTTTCATGGGCTATTAATCACCGTTTTGGGTCCCCGGAGTGATTTCCACCATTGAGGAACCCAGGGTGCATTTACGTGCCGGTCATCAACACTCGCAGTTTTGGCAGATTTTGGCCTGTTTCATGGGCTATTAATCACCGTTTTGGGTCCCTGGAGTGATTTCCACAATTGACGAACCCAAGGGTGCATTTACGTGCCGGTCATCAACACTCGCAGTTTTGGCCGATTCTGGCCTGTTTCATGGGCTATTAATGACCGTTTTGGGTCCCCGGAGTGATTTCCACCATTGACGAACCCTAGGGTGCATTTACGTGCCGGTCATCAACACTCGCAGTTTTGGCCGATTCTGGCCTGTTTCGTGGGCTATTGATCACCGTTTTGGGTCCCCGGAGTGATTTCCAAAATTGACGAACCCAAGGGTGCATTTACGTGCCGGTCATCAACGCTCGCAGTTTTGGCCGATTCTGGCCTATTTCATGGGCTATTAATCACCGTTTTGGGTCCCCGGAGTGATTTCCACCATTGACGAACCCCAGGGTGCATTTACATGCTGGTCATCAACACTCGCAGTTTTGGTTGATTCTGGCCTGTTTCATGGGCTATTAATCACCGTTTTGCGTCCCCGGAGTGATTTCCACCATTGACGAACCCCAGGGTGCAATTACGTGTCGGTCATCAACACTCGCAGTTTTGGCCGATTCTAGCCTGTTTCATGGGCTATTAATCACCGTTTTGGATCCTCGGAGTGATTTCCACCATTGACGAACCCAAGGGTGCATTTACGTGCCTGTCATCAACACTCGCAGTTTTGGCCGATTCTGGCCTGTTTCATGGGCTATTAATCACCGTTTTGGGTCCCTGGAGTGATTTCCACAATTGACGAACCCAAGGGTGCATTTACGTGCCGGTCATCAACACTCGCAGTTTTGGCCGATTCCGGCCTGTATCATTGGCTATTAATCACCGTTTTGGGTCCCTGGAGTGATTTCCACAATTGACGAACCCAAGGGTGCATTTACGTGCCGGTCATCAACACTCGCAGTTTTGGCCGATTCTGGCCTGTTTCGTGGGCTATTAATCACCGTTTTGGGTCCCCGGAGTGATTTCCAAAATTGACGAACCCCAGGGTGCATTTACGTGCCGGTCATCAACACTCGCAGTTTTGGCCGATTCTGGCCTGTTTCATGGGCTATTAATAACAGTTTTGGGTCCCTGGAGTGATTTCCACAATTGACGAACCCAAGGGTGCATTTACGTGCCGGTCATCAACACTCGCAGTTTTGGCAGATTTTGGCCTGTTTCATGGGCTATTAATCACCGTTTTGGGTCCCTGGAGTGATTTCCACAATTGACGAACCCAAGGGTGCATTTACCTGTCGGTCATCAACACTCGCAGTTTTGGCCGATTCTGGCCTGTGTCATGGGCTATTAATCACCGTTTTGGGTCCCTGGAGTGATTTCCACAATTGACGAACCCAAGGGTGCATTTACGTGCCGGTCATCAACACTCGCAGTTTTGGCCGATTCCGGCCTGTATCATTGGGTATTAATCACCGTTTTAGGTTCCTGGAGTGATTTCCACAATTGACGAACCCAAGGGTGCATTTACGTGCCGGTCATCAACACTCGCAGTTTTTGCCGATTCTGGCCTGTTTCATGGGCTATTAATCACCGTTTTGGGTCCCCGGAGTGATTTCCACCATTGAGGAACCCAGGGTGCATTTACGTGCCGGTCATCAACACTCGCAGTTTTGGCAGATTTTGGCCTGTTTCATGGGCTATTAATCACCGTTTTGGGTCCCTGGAGTGATTTCCACAATTGACGAACCCAAGGGTGCATTTACGTGCCGGTCATCAACACTCGCAGTTTTGGCCGATTCTGGCCTGTTTCATGGGCTATTAATGACCGTTTTGGGTCCCCGGAGTGATTTCCACCATTGACGAACCCTAGGGTGCATTTACGTGCCGGTCATCAACACTCGCAGTTTTGGCCGATTCTGGCCTGTTTCGTGGGCTATTGATCACCGTTTTGGGTCCCCGGAGTGATTTCCAAAATTGACGAACCCAAGGGTGCATTTACGTGCCGGTCATCAACGCTCGCAGTTTTGGCCGATTCTGGCCTATTTCATGGGCTATTAATCACCGTTTTGGGTCCCCGGAGTGATTTCCACCATTGACGAACCCCAGGGTGCATTTACATGCTGGTCATCAACACTCGCAGTTTTGGTTGATTCTGGCCTGTTTCATGGGCTATTAATCACCGTTTTGCGTCCCCGGAGTGATTTCCACCATTGACGAACCCCAGGGTGCAATTACGTGTCGGTCATCAACACTCGCAGTTTTGGCCGATTCTAGCCTGTTTCATGGGCTATTAATCACCGTTTTGGATCCTCGGAGTGATTTCCACCATTGACGAACCCAAGGGTGCATTTACGTGCCTGTCATCAACACTCGCAGTTTTGGCCGATTCTGGCCTGTTTCATGGGCTATTAATCACCGTTTTGGGTCCCTGGAGTGATTTCCACAATTGACGAACCCAAGGGTGCATTTACGTGCCGGTCATCAACACTCGCAGTTTTGGCCGATTCCGGCCTGTATCATTGGCTATTAATCACCGTTTTGGGTCCCTGGAGTGATTTCCACAATTGACGAACCCAAGGGTGCATTTACGTGCCGGTCATCAACACTCGCAGTTTTGGCCGATTCTGGCCTGTTTCATGGGCTATTAATGACCGTTTTGGATCCCCGGAGTGATTTCCACCATTGACGAACCCTAGGGTGCATTTACGTGCCGGTCATCAACACTCGCAGTTTTGGCCGATTCTGGCCTGTTTCGTGGGCTATTAATCACCGTTTTGGGTCCCCGGAGTGATTTCCAAAATTGACGAACCCCAGGGTGCATTTACGTGCCGGTCATCAACACTCGCAGTTTTGGCCGATTCCGGCCTGTATCATTGGCTATTAATCACCGTTTTGGGTCCCTGGAGTGATTTCCAAAATTGACGAACCCAAGGGTGCATTTACGTGCCGGTCATCAACACTCGCAGTTTTGGCCGATTCTGGCCTGTTTCATGGGCTATTAATCACCGTTTTGGGTCCCTGGAGTGAATTCCACAATTGACGAACCCAAGGGTGCATTTACGTGCCGGTCATCAACACTCGCAGTTTTGGCCGATTCCGGCCTGTATCATTGGCTATTAATCACCGTTTTGGGTCCCTGGAGTGATTTCCACAATTGACGAACCCAAGGGTGCATTTACGTGCCGGTCATCAACACTCGCAGTTTTGGCCGATTCTGGCCTGTTTCATGGGCTATTAATCACAGTTTTGGGTCCCTGGAGTGATTTCCACAATTGACGAACCCAAGGGTGCATTTACGTGTCGGTCATCAACACTCGCAGTTTTGGCCGATTCTGGCCTGTTTCATGGGCTATTAATCACCGTTTTGGGTCCCCGGAGTGATTTCCACCATTGACGAACCCTAGGGTGCATTTACGTGCCGGTCATCAACACTCGCAGTTTTTGCCGATTCTGGCCTGTTTCGTGGGCTATTAATCACCGTTTTGGGTCCCCGGAGTGATTTCCAAAATTGACGAACCCCATGGTGCATTTACGTGCCGGTCATCAACACTCGCAGTTTTGGCCGATTCCGGCCTGTATCATTGGCTATTAATCACCGTTTTGGGTCCCTGGAGTGATTTCCACAATTGACGAACCCAAGGGTGCATTTACGTGCCGGTCATCAACACTCGCAGTTTTGGCCGATTCTGGCCTGTTTCATGGGCTATTAATGACCGTTTTGGGTCCCCGGAGTGATTTCCACCATTGACGAACCCTAGGGTGCATTTACGTGCCGGTCATCAACACTCGCAGTTTTGGCCGATTCTGGCCTGTTTCGTGGGCTATTGATCACCGTTTTGGGTCCCCGGAGTGATTTCCAAAATTGACGAACCCAAGGGTGCATTTACGTGCCGGTCATCAACGCTCGCAGTTTTGGCCGATTCTGGCCTATTTCATGGGCTATTAATCACCGTTTTGGGTCCCCGGAGTGATTTCCACCATTGACGAACCCCAGGGTGCATTTACATGCCGGTCATCAACACTCGCAGTTTTGGTTGATTCTGGCCTGTTTCATGGGCTATTAATCACCGTTTTGCGTCCCCGGAGTGATTTCCACCATTGACGAACCCCAGGGTGCAATTACGTGTCGGTCATCAACACTCGCAGTTTTGGCCGATTCTAGCCTGTTTCATGGGCTATTAATCACCGTTTTGGATCCTCGGAGTGATTTCCACCATTGACGAACCCAAGGGTGCATTTACGTGCCTGTCATCAACACTCGCAGTTTTGGCCGATTCTGGCCTGTTTCATGGGCTATTAATCACCGTTTTGGGTCCCTGGAGTGATTTCCACAATTGACGAACCCAAGGGTGCATTTACGTGCCGGTCATCAACACTCGCAGTTTTGGCCGATTCCGGCCTGTATCATTGGCTATTAATCACCGTTTTGGGTCCCTGGAGTGATTTCCACAATTGACGAACCCAAGGGTGCATTTACGTGCCGGTCATCAACACTCGCAGTTTTGGCCGATTCTGGCCTGTTTCATGGGCTATTAATGACCGTTTTGGATCCCCGGAGTGATTTCCACCATTGACGAACCCTAGGGTGCATTTACGTGCCGGTCATCAACACTCGCAGTTTTGGCCGATTCTGGCCTGTTTCGTGGGCTATTAATCACCGTTTTGGGTCCCCGGAGTGATTTCCAAAATTGACGAACCCCAGGGTGCATTTACGTGCCGGTCATCAACACTCGCAGTTTTGGCCGATTCCGGCCTGTATCATTGGCTATTAATCACCGTTTTGGGTCCCTGGAGTGATTTCCACAATTGACGAACCCAAGGGTGCATTTACGTGCCGGTCATCAACACTCGCAGTTTTGGCCGATTCTGGCCTGTTTCATGGGCTATTAATCACCGTTTTGGGTCCCTGGAGTGAATTCCACATTTGACGAACCCAAGGGTGCATTTACGTGCCGGTCATCAACACTCGCAGTTTTGGCCGATTCTGGCCTGTTTCATGGGCTATTAATCACCGTTTTGGGTCCCCGGAGTGATTTCCACCATTGACGAACCCTAGGGTGCATTTACGTGCCGGTCATCAACACTCGCAGTTTTGGCCGATTCTGGCCTGTTTCGTGGGCTATTAATCACCGTTTTGGGTCCCCGGAGTGATTTCCAAAATTGACGAACCCCAGGGTGCATTTACGTGCCGGTCATCAACACTCGCAGTTTTGGCAGATTTTGGCCTGTTTCATGGGCTATTAATCACCGTTTTGGGTCCCCGGAGTGATTTCCACCATTGAGGAACCCAGGGTGCATTTACGTGCCGGTCATCAACACTCGCAGTTTTGGCAGATTTTGGCCTGTTTCATGGGCTATTAATCACCGTTTTGGGTCCCTGGAGTGATTTCCACAATTGACGAACCCAAGGGTGCATTTACGTGCCGGTCATCAACACTCGCAGTTTAGGCCGATTCTGGCCTGTTTCATGGGCTATTAATCACCGTTTTGGGTCCCCGGAGTGATTTCCACCATTGACGAACCCTGGGGTGCATTTACGTGCCGGTCATCAACACTCGCAGTTTTTGCCGATTCTGGCCTGTTTCGTGGGCTATTAATCACCGTTTTGGGTCCCCGGAGTGATTTCCAAAATTGACGAACCCCATGGTGCATTTACGTGCCGGTCATCAACACTCGCAGTTTTGGCCGATTCCGGCCTGTATCATTGGCTATTAATCACCGTTTTGGGTCCCTGGAGTGATTTCCACAATTGACGAACCCAAGGGTGCATTTACGTGCCGGTCATCAACACTCGCAGTTTTGGCCGATTCTGGCCTGTTTCATGGGCTATTAATGACCGTTTTGGGTCCCCGGAGTGATTTCCACCATTGACGAACCCTAGGGTGCATTTACGTGCCGGTCATCAACACTCGCAGTTTTGGCCGATTCTGGCCTGTTTCGTGGGCTATTGATCACCGTTTTGGGTCCCCGGAGTGATTTCCAAAATTGACGAACCCAAGGGTGCATTTACGTGCCGGTCATCAACGCTCGCAGTTTTGGCCGATTCTGGCCTATTTCATGGGCTATTAATCACCGTTTTGGGTCCCCGGAGTGATTTCCACCATTGACGAACCCCAGGGTGCATTTACATGCCGGTCATCAACACTCGCAGTTTTGGTTGATTCTGGCCTGTTTCATGGGCTATTAATCACCGTTTTGCGTCCCCGGAGTGATTTCCACCATTGACGAACCCCAGGGTGCAATTACGTGTCGGTCATCAACACTCGCAGTTTTGGCCGATTCTAGCCTGTTTCATGGGCTATTAATCACCGTTTTGGATCCTCGGAGTGATTTCCACCATTGACGAACCCAAGGGTGCATTTACGTGCCTGTCATCAACACTCGCAGTTTTGGCCGATTCTGGCCTGTTTCATGGGCTATTAATCACCGTTTTGGGTCCCTGGAGTGATTTCCACAATTGACGAACCCAAGGGTGCATTTACGTGCCGGTCATCAACACTCGCAGTTTTGGCCGATTCCGGCCTGTATCATTGGCTATTAATCACCGTTTTGGGTCCCTGGAGTGATTTCCACAATTGACGAACCCAAGGGTGCATTTACGTGCCGGTCATCAACACTCGCAGTTTTGGCCGATTCTGGCCTGTTTCATGGGCTATTAATGACCGTTTTGGATCCCCGGAGTGATTTCCACCATTGACGAACCCTAGGGTGCATTTACGTGCCGGTCATCAACACTCGCAGTTTTGGCCGATTCTGGCCTGTTTCGTGGGCTATTAATCACCGTTTTGGGTCCCCGGAGTGATTTCCAAAATTGACGAACCCCAGGGTGCATTTACGTGCCGGTCATCAACACTCGCAGTTTTGGCCGATTCCGGCCTGTATCATTGGCTATTAATCACCGTTTTGGGTCCCTGGAGTGATTTCCACAATTGACGAACCCAAGGGTGCATTTACGTGCCGGTCATCAACACTCGCAGTTTTGGCCGATTCTGGCCTGTTTCATGGGCTATTAATCACCGTTTTGGGTCCCTGGAGTGAATTCCACATTTGACGAACCCAAGGGTGCATTTACGTGCCGGTCATCAACACTCGCAGTTTTGGCCGATTCTGGCCTGTTTCATGGGCTATTAATCACCGTTTTGGGTCCCCGGAGTGATTTCCACCATTGACGAACCCTAGGGTGCATTTACGTGCCGGTCATCAACACTCGCAGTTTTGGCCGATTCTGGCCTGTTTCGTGGGCTATTAATCACCGTTTTGGGTCCCCGGAGTGATTTCCAAAATTGACGAACCCCAGGGTGCATTTACGTGCCGGTCATCAACACTCGCAGTTTTGGCAGATTTTGGCCTGTTTCATGGGCTATTAATCACCGTTTTGGGTCCCCGGAGTGATTTCCACCATTGAGGAACCCAGGGTGCATTTACGTGCCGGTCATCAACACTCGCAGTTTTGGCAGATTTTGGCCTGTTTCATGGGCTATTAATCACCGTTTTGGGTCCCTGGAGTGATTTCCACAATTGACGAACCCAAGGGTGCATTTACGTGCCGGTCATCAACACTCGCAGTTTTGGCCGATTCCGGCCTGTATCATTGGCTATTAATCACCGTTTTGGGTCCCTGGAGTGATTTCCACAATTGACGAACCCAAGGGTGCATTTACGTGCCGGTCATCAACACTCGCAGTTTTGGCCGATTCCGGCCTGTATCATTGGCTATTAATCACCGTTTTGGGTCCCTGGAGTGATTTCCACAATTGACGAACCCAAGGGTGCATTTACGTGCCGGTCATCAACACTCGCAATTTTGGCCGATTCCGGCCTGTATCATGGGCTATTAATCACCGTTTTGGGTCCCCGGAGTGATTTCCACCATTGAGGAACCCAGGGTGCATTTACGTGCCGGTCATCAACACTCGCAGTTTTGGAAGATTTTGGCCTGTTTCATGGGCTATTAATCACAGTTTTGGGTCCCTGGAGTGATTTCCACAATTGACGAACCCAAGGGTGCATTTACGTGTCGGTCATCAACACTCGCAGTTTTGGCCGATTCTGGCCTGTTTCATGGGCTATTAATCACAGTTTTGGGTCCCTGGAGTGATTTCCACAATTGACGAACCCAAGGGTGCATTTACGTGCCGGTCATCAACACTCGCAGTTTTGGCAGATTTTGGCCTGTTTCATGGGCTATTAATCACCGTTTTGGGTCCCTGGAGTGATTTCCACAATTGACGAACCCAAGGGTGCATTTACGTGCCGGTCATCAACACTCGCAGTTTTGGCCGATTCTGGCCTGTGTCATGGGCTATTAATCACCGTTTTGGGTCCCTGGAGTGATTTCCACAATTGACGAACCCAAGGGTGCATTTACGTGCCGGTCATCAACACTCGCAGTTTTGGCCGATTCCGGCCTGTATCATTGGGTATTAATCACCGTTTTGGGTTCCTGGAGTGATTTCCACAATTGACGAACCCAAGGGTGCATTTACGTGCCGGTCATCAACACTCGCAGTTTTTGCCGATTCTGGCCTGTTTCATGGGCTATTAATCACCGTTTTGGGTCCCCGGAGTGATTTCCACCATTGAGGAACCCAGGGTGCATTTACGTGCTGGTCATCAACACTCGCAGTTTTGGCAGATTTTGGCCTGTTTCATGGGCTATTAATCACCGTTTTGGGTCCCTGGAGTGATTTCCACAATTGACGAACCCAAGGGTGCATTTACGTGCCGGTCATCAACACTCGCAGTTTTGGCAGATTTTGGCCTGTTTCATGGGCTATTAATCACCGTTTTGGGTCCCTGGAGTGATTTCCACAATTGACGAACCCAAGGGTGCATTTACGTGCCGGTCATCAACACTCGCAGTTTTGGCCGATTCTGGCCTGTGTCATGGGCTATTAATCACCGTTTTGGGTCCCTGGAGTGATTTCCACAATTGACGAACCCAAGGGTGCATTTACGTGCCGGTCATCAACACTCGCAGTTTTGGCCGATTCCGGCCTGTATCATTGGGTATTAATCACCGTTTTGGGTTCCTGGAGTGATTTCCACAATTGACGAACCCAAGGGTGCATTTACGTGCCGGTCATCAACACTCGCAGTTTTTGCCGATTCTGGCCTGTTTCATGGGCTATTAATCACCGTTTTGGGTCCCCGGAGTGATTTCCACCATTGAGGAACCCAGGGTGCATTTACGTGCCGGTCATCAACACTCGCAGTTTTGGCAGATTTTGGCCTGTTTCATGGGCTATTAATCACCGTTTTGGGTCCCTGGAGTGATTTCCACAATTGACGAACCCAAGGGTGCATTTACGTGCCGGTCATCAACACTCGCAGTTTTTGCCGATTCTGGCCTGTTTCATGGGCTATTAATCACCGTTTTGGGTCCCCGGAGTGATTTCCACCATTGACGAACCCTAGGGTGCATTTACGTGCCGGTCATCAACACTCGCAGTTTTGGCCGATTCTGGCCTGTTTCATGGGCTATTAATGACCGTTTTGGATCCCCGGAGTGATTTCCACAATTGACGAACCCAAGGGTGCATTTACGTGCCGGTCATCAACACTCGCAGTTTTGGCAGATTTTGGCCTGTTTCATGGGCTATTGATCACCGTTTTGGGTCCCCGGAGTGATTTCCAAAATTGACGAACCCAAGGGTGCATTTACGTGCCGGTCATCAACGCTCGCAGTTTTGGCCGATTCTGGCCTGTGTCATGGGCTATTAATCACCGTTTTGGGTCCCTGGAGTGATTTCCACAATTGACGAACCCAAGGGTGCATTTACGTGCCGGTCATCAACACTCGCAGTTTTGGCCGATTCCGGCCTGTATCATTGGGTATTAATCACCGTTTTGGGTTCCTGGAGTGATTTCCACAATTGACGAACCCAAGGGTGCATTTACGTGCCGGTCATCAACACTCGCAGTTTTTGCCGATTCTGGCCTGTTTCATGGGCTATTAATCACCGTTTTGGGTCCCCGGAGTGATTTCCACCATTGAGGAACCCAGGGTGCATTTACGTGCCGGTCATCAACACTCGCAGTTTTGGCAGATTTTGGCCTGTTTCATGGGCTATTAATCACCGTTTTGGGTCCCTGGAGTGATTTCCACAATTGACGAACCCAAGGGTGCATTTACGTGCCGGTCATCAACACTCGCAGTTTTGGCCGATTCTGGCCTGTTTCATGGGCTATTAATGACCGTTTTGGGTCCCCGGAGTGATTTCCACCATTGACGAACCCTAGGGTGCATTTACGTGCCGGTCATCAACACTCGCAGTTTTGGCCGATTCTGGCCTGTTTCATGGGCTATTAATGACCGTTTTGGATCCCCGGAGTGATTTCCACCATTGACGAACCCTAGGGTGCATTTACGTGCCGGTCATCAACACTCGCAGTTTTGGCCGATTCTGGCCTGTTTCGTGGGCTATTGATCACCGTTTTGGGTCCCCGGAGTGATTTCCAAAATTGACGAACCCAAGGGTGCATTTACGTGCCGGTCATCAACGCTCGCAGTTTTGGCCGATTCTGGCCTATTTCATGGGCTATTAATCACCGTTTTGGGTCCCCGGAGTGATTTCCACCATTGACGAACCCCAGGGTGCATTTACAAGGCGGTCATCAACACTCGCAGTTTTGGTTGATTCTGGCCTGTTTCATGGGCTATTAATCACCGTTTTGCGTCCCCGGAGTGATTTCCACCATTGACGAACCCCAGGGTGCAATTACGTGTCGGTCATCAACACTCGCAGTTTTGGCCGATTCTAGCCTGTTTCATGGGCTATTAATCACCGTTTTGGATCCTCGGAGTGATTTCCACCATTGACGAACCCAAGGGTGCATTTACGTGCCTGTCATCAACACTCGCAGTTTTGGCCGATTCTGGCCTGTTTCATGGGCTATTAATCACCGTTTTGGGTCCCTGGAGTGATTTCCACAATTGACGAACCCAAGGGTGCATTTACGTGCCGGTCATCAACACTCGCAGTTTTGGCCGATTCCGGCCTGTATCATTGGCTATTAATCACCGTTTTGGGTCCCTGGAGTGATTTCCACAATTGACGAACCCAAGGGTGCATTTACGTGCCGGTCATCAACACTCGCAGTTTTGGCCGATTCTGGCCTGTTTCATGGGCTATTAATGACCGTTTTGGATCCCCGGAGTGATTTCCACCATTGACGAACCCTAGGGTGCATTTACGTGCCGGTCATCAACACTCGCAGTTTTGGCCGATTCTGGCCTGTTTCGTGGGCTATTAATCACCGTTTTGGGTCCCCGGAGTGATTTCCAAAATTGACGAACCCCAGGGTGCATTTACGTGCCGGTCATCAACACTCGCAGTTTTGGCCGATTCCGGCCTGTATCATTGGCTATTAATCACCGTTTTGGGTCCCTGGAGTGATTTCCACAATTGACGAACCCAAGGGTGCATTTACGTGCCGGTCATCAACACTCGCAGTTTTGGCCGATTCTGGCCTGTTTCATGGGCTATTAATCACCGTTTTGGGTCCCTGGAGTGAATTCCACAATTGACGAACCCAAGGGTGCATTTACGTGCCGGTCATCAACACTCGCAGTTTTGGCCGATTCCGGCCTGTATCATTGGCTATTAATCACCGTTTTGGGTCCCTGGAGTGATTTCCACAATTGACGAACCCAAGGGTGCATTTACGTGCCGGTCATCAACACTCGCAGTTTTGGCCGATTCTGGCCTGTTTCATGGGCTATTAATCACAGTTTTGGGTCCCTGGAGTGATTTCCACAATTGACGAACCCAAGGGTGCATTTACGTGTCGGTCATCAACACTCGCAGTTTTGGCCGATTCTGGCCTGTTTCATGGGCTATTAATCACCGTTTTGGGTCCCCGGAGTGATTTCCACCATTGACGAACCCTAGGGTGCATTTACGTGCCGGTCATCAACACTCGCAGTTTTTGCCGATTCTGGCCTGTTTCGTGGGCTATTAATCACCGTTTTGGGTCCCCGGAGTGATTTCCAAAATTGACGAACCCCATGGTGCATTTACGTGCCGGTCATCAACACTCGCAGTTTTGGCCGATTCCGGCCTGTATCATTGGCTATTAATCACCGTTTTGGGTCCCTGGAGTGATTTCCACAATTGACGAACCCAAGGGTGCATTTACGTGCCGGTCATCAACACTCGCAGTTTTGGCCGATTCTGGCCTGTTTCATGGGCTATTAATCACCGTTTTGGGTCCCTGGAGTGAATTCCACAATTGACGAACCCAAGGGTGCATTTACGTGCCGGTCATCAACACTCGCAGTTTTGGCCGATTCCGGCCTGTATCATTGGCTATTAATCACCGTTTTGGGTCCCTGGAGTGATTTCCACAATTGACGAACCCAAGGGTGCATTTACGTGCCGGTCATCAACACTCGCAGTTTTGGCCGATTCTGGCCTGTTTCATGGGCTATTAATCACAGTTTTGGGTCCCTGGAGTGATTTCCACAATTGACGAACCCAAGGGTGCATTTACGTGTCGGTCATCAACACTCGCAGTTTTGGCCGATTCTGGCCTGTTTCATGGGCTATTAATCACCGTTTTGGGTCCCCGGAGTGATTTCCACCATTGACGAACCCTAGGGTGCATTTACGTGCCGGTCATCAACACTCGCAGTTTTTGCCGATTCTGGCCTGTTTCGTGGGCTATTAATCACCGTTTTGGGTCCCCGGAGTGATTTCCAAAATTGACGAACCCCATGGTGCATTTACGTGCCGGTCATCAACACTCGCAGTTTTGGCCGATTCCGGCCTGTATCATTGGCTATTAATCACCGTTTTGGGTCCTTGGAGTGATTTCCACAATTGACGAACCCAAGGGTGCATTTACGTGCCGGTCATCAACACTCGCAGTTTTGGCCGATTCTGGCCTGTTTCATGGGCTATTAATGACCGTTTTGGATCCCCGGAGTGATTTCCACCATTGACGAACCCTAGGGTGCATTTACGTGCCGGTCATCAACACTCGCAGTTTTGGCCGATTCTGGCCTGTTTCGTGGGCTATTGATCACCGTTTTGGGTCCCCGGAGTGATTTCCAAAATTGACGAACCCAAGGGTGCATTTACGTGCCGGTCATCAACGCTCGCAGTTTTGGCCGATTCTGGCCTATTTCATGGGCTATTAATCACCGTTTTGGGTCCCCGGAGTGATTTCCACCATTGACGAACCCCAGGGTGCATTTACAAGGCGGTCATCAACACTCGCAGTTTTGGTTGATTCTGGCCTGTTTCATGGGCTATTAATCACCGTTTTGCGTCCCCGGAGTGATTTCCACCATTGACGAACCCCAGGGTGCAATTACGTGTCGGTCATCAACACTCGCAGTTTTGGCCGATTCTAGCCTGTTTCATGGGCTATTAATCACCGTTTTGGATCCTCGGAGTGATTTCCACCATTGACGAACCCAAGGGTGCATTTACGTGCCTGTCATCAACACTCGCAGTTTTGGCCGATTCTGGCCTGTTTCATGGGCTATTAATCACCGTTTTGGGTCCCTGGAGTGATTTCCACAATTGACGAACCCAAGGGTGCATTTACGTGCCGGTCATCAACACTCGCAGTTTTGGCCGATTCCGGCCTGTATCATTGGCTATTAATCACCGTTTTGGGTCCCTGGAGTGATTTCCACAATTGACGAACCCAAGGGTGCATTTACGTGCCGGTCATCAACACTCGCAGTTTTGGCCGATTCTGGCCTGTTTCATGGGCTATTAATGACCGTTTTGGATCCCCGGAGTGATTTCCACCATTGACGAACCCTAGGGTGCATTTACGTGCCGGTCATCAACACTCGCAGTTTTGGCCGATTCTGGCCTGTTTCGTGGGCTATTAATCACCGTTTTGGGTCCCCGGAGTGATTTCCAAAATTGACGAACCCCAGGGTGCATTTACGTGCCGGTCATCAACACTCGCAGTTTTGGCCGATTCCGGCCTGTATCATTGGCTATTAATCACCGTTTTGGGTCCCTGGAGTGATTTCCACAATTGACGAACCCAAGGGTGCATTTACGTGCCGGTCATCAACACTCGCAGTTTTGGCCGATTCTGGCCTGTTTCATGGGCTATTAATCACCGTTTTGGGTCCCTGGAGTGAATTCCACAATTGACGAACCCAAGGGTGCATTTACGTGCCGGTCATCAACACTCGCAGTTTTGGCCGATTCCGGCCTGTATCATTGGCTATTAATCACCGTTTTGGGTCCCTGGAGTGATTTCCACAATTGACGAACCCAAGGGTGCATTTACGTGCCGGTCATCAACACTCGCAGTTTTGGCCGATTCTGGCCTGTTTCATGGGCTATTAATCACAGTTTTGGGTCCCTGGAGTGATTTCCACAATTGACGAACCCAAGGGTGCATTTACGTGTCGGTCATCAACACTCGCAGTTTTGGCCGATTCTGGCCTGTTTCATGGGCTATTAATCACCGTTTTGGATCCCCGGAGTGATTTCCACCATTGACGAACCCTAGGGTGCATTTACGTGCCGGTCATCAACACTCGCAGTTTTTGCCGATTCTGGCCTGTTTCGTGGGCTATTAATCACCGTTTTGGGTCCCCGGAGTGATTTCCAAAATTGACGAACCCCATGGTGCATTTACGTGCCGGTCATCAACACTCGCAGTTTTGGCCGATTCCGGCCTGTATCATTGGCTATTAATCACCGTTTTGGGTCCCTGGAGTGATTTCCACAATTGACGAACCCAAGGGTGCATTTACGTGCCGGTCATCAACACTCGCAGTTTTGGCCGATTCTGGCCTGTTTCATGGGCTATTAATCACCGTTTTGGGTCCCTGGAGTGAATTCCACAATTGACGAACCCAAGGGTGCATTTACGTGCCGGTCATCAACACTCGCAGTTTTGGCCGATTCCGGCCTGTATCATTGGCTATTAATCACCGTTTTGGGTCCCTGGAGTGATTTCCACAATTGACGAACCCAAGGGTGCATTTACGTGCCGGTCATCAACACTCGCAGTTTTGGCCGATTCTGGCCTGTTTCATGGGCTATTAATCACAGTTTTGGGTCCCTGGAGTGATTTCCACAATTGACGAACCCAAGGGTGCATTTACGTGTCGGTCATCAACACTCGCAGTTTTGGCCGATTCTGGCCTGTTTCATGGGCTATTAATCACCGTTTTGGGTCCCCGGAGTGATTTCCACCATTGACGAACCCTAGGGTGCATTTACGTGCCGGTCATCAACACTCGCAGTTTTTGCCGATTCTGGCCTGTTTCGTGGGCTATTAATCACCGTTTTGGGTCCCCGGAGTGATTTCCAAAATTGACGAACCCCATGGTGCATTTACGTGCCGGTCATCAACACTCGCAGTTTTGGCCGATTCCGGCCTGTATCATTGGCTATTAATCACCGTTTTGGGTCCCTGGAGTGATTTCCACAATTGACGAACCCAAGGGTGCATTTACGTGCCGGTCATCAACACTCGCAGTTTTGGCCGATTCTGGCCTGTTTCATGGGCTATTAATCACCGTTTTGGGTCCCTGGAGTGAATTCCACAATTGACGAACCCAAGGGTGCATTTACGTGCCGGTCATCAACACTCGCAGTTTTGGCCGATTCTGGCCTGTTTCATGGGCTATTAATCACCGTTTTGGGTCCCTGGAGTGATTTCCACAATTGACGAACCCAAGGGTGCATTTACGTGCCGGTCATCAACACTCGCAGTTTTGGCCGATTCTGGCCTGTTTCATGGGCTATTAATCACCGTTTTGGGTCCCCGGAGTGATTTCCACCATTGAGGAACCGAGGGTGCATTTACGTGCCGGTCATCAACACTCGCAGTTTTGGCAGATTTTGGCCTGTTTCATGGGCTATTAATCACCGTTTTGGGTCCCTGGAGTGATTTCCACAATTGATGAACCCAAGGGTGCATTTACGTGCCGGTCATCAACACTCGCAGTTTTGGCCGATTCTGGCCTGTTTCATGGGCTATTAATCACAGTTACATGGGCTATTAATCACCGTTTTGGATCCCCGGAGTGATTTCCACCATTGACGAACCCAGGGTGCATTTACGTGCCGGTCATCAACACTCGCAGTTTTGGCCGATTCTGGCCTGTTTCATGGGCTATTAATCACCGTTTTGGGTCCCCGGAGTGATTTCCACAATTGACGAAACCTAGGTTGCATTTACGTGACGGTCATCAACACTCACAGTTTTGGCCGATTCTGGCCTGTTTCATGGGCTCTTAATCACAGTTACATGGGCTATTAATCACCGTTTTGGATCCCCGGAGTGATTTCCACCATTGACGAACCCAGGGTGCATTTACGTGCTGGTCATCAACACTCGCAGTTTTGGCCGATTCTGGCCTGTTTCATGGGCTATTAATCACCATTTTGGATCCCCAGAGTGATTTCCACCATTGACGAACCCAGGGTGCATTTACGTGCCGGTCATCAACACTCGCAGTTTTGGCCGATTCTGGCCTGTTTCATGGGCTCTTAATCACATTTACATGGGCTATTAATCACCGTTTTGGATCCCCAGAGTGATTTCCACCAGTGACGAACCCAGGGTGCATTTACGTGCCGGTCATCAACACTCGCAGTTTTGGCCGATTCTGGCCTGTTTCATGGGCTATTAATCAGATTTTCATGGGCTATTAATCACCGTTTTGGGTCCCCGGAGTGATTTCCACCATTGACGAACCCCAGGGTGCATTTACGTGCCGGTCATCAACACTCGCAGTTTTGGCCGATTCTGGCCTGTTTCATGGGCTATTAATCACAGTTACATGGGCTATTAATCACCATTTTGGATCCCCGGAGTGATTTCCACCATTGACGAACCCAGGGTGCATTTACGTGCCGGTCATCAACACTCGCAGTTTTGGCCGATTCTGGCCTGTTTCATGGGCTATTAATCACCGTTTTGGGTCCCCGGAGTGATTTCCACCATTGACGAACCCTAGGGTGCATTTACGTGCCGGTCATGAACACTCGCAGTTTTAGCCGATTCTGGCCTGTTTCATGGGCTCTTAATCAGGGTTACATGGGCTATTAATCACCGTTTTGGATCCCCGTAGTGCCGAACCGAAATTTCGGTTTTTCCAGTTTTCGATTTCAATTTCAGTTTCCAAATCTGAAAACCATATCAACTTCGGTTTTTTCGGTTAAAACAAACGATTTTCAGTTAAACCGAAATAACCGAAACTTTCGTCACTGTGAGAAGATTGAGAAGATATACGCTGACGACTGATCCCACCTCTTCACCCCTCCTTTTATAGCACACTTCATCCAGTGCGCTACTGCCCTTTAGCGAGATGGTACTAAAAGATCGTTGTACGTGAGCGGATGGGCACTTGCGTTGGTGGCTGGCACATGCAGACATGCTAGCTCGTTTAGCTCAGCCGCCTAAGGCTACTAGCTGGGCCTTAAACATTTCCAGGCCGCAACGCATGGTAGAAACAGAGTTGGGGGAATTAAATAAATCTAAGCTACTAGTTCCATTGGAGAGCTTCTTAGCTCTATGTGCATCCGTTGCATGGAAATCCATACTCCTCACACCATATATACCTTAGGGATCTCTCGCCTAATGGTTATCCTTAATGGTGTGAGCCTTTCTCACTTTTTTACTTCCTATCGCCATAATTATTCTTTTTGACATTTTAAGTGCCATTTGTCTTTCTTGCGCATTGCATGAGTTGCTCAAAGTTGAAAAGAAGTTAATCAGATAGTCTTGTGCCTGTCTGATGCTCTCGAAAGTGTCGCGATAAGATTGCAAAGACACCATGTGAGCCACTTAGTAGACAGAGTTCACAACACTATTTAGTATATTTAATCTCTCAACCTTACTCGCTCTTCACGGGACACCGATTGGAGATATTCGAGTCACGAACAGCAAGATCTCAATTGCCTTTATGTTCTTACTATATTTGTTTCAACGCTTTCAACGCTATATATAGACTCTTGCTTTATATTATTTTGTCTCCATTTATACATCTTGATTGATTTACTTTATGTTCTTTATTATGTTGGTAGCATGTTGATGGCAATGAAGTAGTGCTCCTCGTTGATTACCCCAAGTGGAAGGTAGAGATATAGATAGCGGCTAATTTCCCTTACACGGGAATTGTAAGGTTTATCGAATCCAGGAGGACTCCAAGGATCGACAAGTAGGTGCCAACGGCGCCAGAGATTACTTGATAACGCGAGAGTTGACATGGACCTGCACACAGAAACAAATGACTTTTATCCCAACGAGTACAGAGGGGTTGTCAATCCCTCCGGCCTTGTCGTTTACAAAGGATCAAACGCAAAAGTAGATAGTAGTGATAATTGCAACGTAAAGTAAAAGCAGTAAATAAAGTGGAGGTGTAACAGTGGTGGAAATATGGACCGGGGTCCCATGATGTTCACTAATGATGTCTCTCTCCCAAAATATGATAAAACAGCTAAGCTAGATGAACAAATTACAGCTGGGCAATTGACAGAATCATAAACGCACCGCAATGCTAATTATGCTACTTGAAAGTAAGAGGTTCAAAAGTATGGGAAGTACGCCAAGACAAGTAGACCGGAATACATCTGCATCTACTCACTAATCATCCACCTTGAGATATCTATCCAGAACATCTCGCTGGTATTAGGTTGCGAGCCCCACCCAAAGTGTAAACTCAAAGCAACAGACAATTGCATTACAATCTATGCGTAAGGTAAAAAAATCCTTGCAACCGCGGTTACAAGCACCGTTGTTTTCTCCCTGGTGGCAACAACACATCCCCTAGTCTCATGTTTCTGTCACTCAAGCTAGACATCAGGGGGCATGAACCCACAATCATGCATAACGCTCCCTCTTGGAGTTACTATCTACTACTTGGCCAAAACAATAAAAAGCAACGGAGAACATGCAAGAATTACTCAAGAACAAAATATAAAAGGTAAACCAAATATATAACTCATCACGATCTGAACATAATCTCATAATCCATCGGATGCCAGCAAACACAGCATAGCAACAGCAGGAAAATTACATACGTGCCTTGATCATATAGGGCAGCTCACAAGGTCTAAACATTGAAGAACAATATTGGAGAGAAGACATCACATAGCTACTGGTCATGGACCCATGGTCCAAGGGGGACTACTCACGACACCTCCGGGAAGCGTCCATGATGGTGGAGAAGCTCCAAGAGGTCAATCCTCCCTCGGGAAGGGTGCCGGGAAGAGGTCTTCTGGTGCTCCAAGAGGTCAACAAGCGCGGCGGCGGCGGAACAGAGAGATATTTCGCGATGCGGGGTTCTCCTCGAGGGTTTCCTGGACGAAGAGGTAATATAGGCCAAAGGTGGGGGCCAGGGTCCACCTGGGGCTCCCGGGCGCCTTGGTGGGGCGGCCACGGGTGGGGCCGCGCCGCCTGGGCGCCAGGTGGGCCCCCCTGGCCCTCCTTCGGGGTTTCGGAAGCTTCCGTCTCGCTGATTTTTATTCTAATTTTTCTGGATTTTTGGAGCATTTTAAATTGGGGAAAAATCACTGCAACTAAAGACATCAACAGACAAAAACAGGCAATGGGTGCACTGAGTTAGTAGGTTAGTCCAAATATGTGTAAAATGATATAAAAGTGTAGAAAAACATGTAGCAATGTCACATAAAAGTGCATGGAACAAGCATAAATTATAGATACGTTTGGGACGTATCACATGTCACCACAAAAATTATCTTTGTTATCATTTACCTACTCGAGGATGAGCAGGAATTAAGTTTGGGGATGATGATACGTCTCAAACGTATCCATAATTTTTTGCTTGTTCCATGCTTATTTGGATGACTTTACTATGTGTTTTGATGCACTTTCATATATTTTTACAGGAAATTTGGGACTAACCTATTAAACTAGTGCTCAGTGCCAGTTTATGTCTGTTATTGTCTATGTATCACATAAAAGTTAAAAAATCAATATAATCAAAAAAATCCTAAATAAAATCCTGAAATTTTATTTCATCGGAAGACTCGAGAAGCCCGAAGGAGGTCCAGGGAGATCCAACCCCTTGCCAGGCGACCTGAGGGTGCGACCAAGGGTGGGCTGCACCCCCTGGCCGCCTGGTTAGGTGAGACCTCCCTTGGTGCTCCCCTTTCGCCTATATATTCCTCGATAATCTAAAAAACTTATAGGGAGTTATTTTTCTAGAAGATAGAGCCGTTCTGTCGCCACCGCGATTCCTTGAACGGAAGTCCCTATAGTACTGTTCCGGCACCCTGTCGAAGGAGAGATTCATCTTCGGAGGCATCTTCATCAATCATGCCTGCCTCCTGTATGATTCGTGAATAGTTCCACCTTGAACCTAGGGTTCATAGAAGTACCTAGATGATGTCTTTTCTCCAATATTGTTCTCCAATGTTTAGTCCTTGTGAGCTGCCTATCATGATCAAGACATATATGTTATAGTTGCTATGTTGTTATGCTGAGTTTGTTGGGATCCGATGGATTATGAAATTATGTTTAGATTGTGAATAATATATTTGATCTGATTTTATATCGTATTCTTGATTGTTCTTGCACACTCTTCATTATAATTTATTGCTTTTGCCAAGTAGTGATTTGTAACTCCAAGACGGAGCTTTGTCCTAGATAGTAGGTTCATGCCTCCCTATGTCGCACTTGAGTAACAGAAACATGCTGACGAGGGAATGTACTATTGCTACTAAGGGGAAAACAGTGGTACTTGTGGCTATTTTGTTGTGAGTATTGCTTACATTATGTATTGAGTTTATAGCATTTTTTATGTTGCTTTGAGTTGTTGCTCACAACTTAATACCAGCGAGAAGTTTCGGATTAGACTTCTCAAGGTGGATATTTAGTAGTAGATTCTTTGGATTGAGGTCTACTTGCTTTGACCTAATGCCTACATGATTGAACCTTCCACTCTCTGTTAGCATTGTGACACGTTTATAATTTTGTCAATTGCTTAGCTGTAATTTGTTCACCCAACATAAGTTTTATCGTCTTTTGGAAGAGATGCATCACTAGTGAATGTCATGAAACCCCGCTCCATATCATCATCATCATAAGTTTATACCTGCTGCAATTTATTTCCTTAGTTTACTTTTATTGTTTTACTTTTATTGTTCAAACTATCCTATACGTGTAACCTTTCGTAAACAGCAAGACACGGGGATTGACAACCCTTCCTGCCTCACTGGGTGAGAGAGTATTTGTGTTCTTGTGTGCAGGTCCATGTCTTTTGTAAGCGCTAGAGGAGAGGACACCTCCTTGAAGATCCTAAAGTCCTATTGGTTCGATACACCTCAAGTCTCCACGTTGAGGGAAAATTACTACTATCTACATCACTATCTTCAACTTGGGGTCCAACGAGGGTGTGCGATCAACACCATCACATCCTACTCACAAGAATAACCATTAATGAGGGGAAGTGTTGGGATTACTATGTGGCCGATTAGTCCATGATTAATTCTAATGAAAGTTGATAAGTATAACCGTCGTCCATTCTTTCCCCCTCTTCAGGCAAGCACCTTTACTATTCGAATACACACCATTTATTAGCATATCTTGTAATCAATAAACATATATGTCATTAATGTAGAGTTGTACGCTTTACAATAGTGATCTCATTAACATTAATTTCATTAATGACACAACAAAGGGATAAGCATCTTAGGCGGACGCGGGTGGTTCACTCTTCCCCTCAAAACCCCGCAGCAACCGCGTTTTCCCCTACCCAGAGAGAAATCTGTTAACCCCTTCCGCCCCATCTCTCTCCATCCCCCTCCCCTTCAGATATACTACACCCCTCACAAATCCGTGCAAGTTAGTTGCTTTACTTGTCGATCTCCACTCCGTCAATCCCTAGAGGTATTCTCTCCTACTCCCTCAGTTTGTTTTTCTAAAATCCTCTAGCTTGGTGGTCTTTGATACTTGGAAACCCTAGATCTAGCATTTTCATTAAAATATATGTTTTTAATTGCATTTTTCTTGTTGTATTTGGTACCGATGAGTAGTATAGTGGGTAGTAAGTGCTATTGTACATGTATGTATAGATTTTATATAAGTTAGGGTTCAAACAAATTTTAGGGTTAACTATATTTTATAGTTTATTTCTAAATAAAAGATTACAATGGTATGAAATTTGTTGCCATAGTTGACAAAGCTCTGAATTGGTTGTATCAAAGTATTTGGTTGCCCACTAGCTGGCATGAATTGTTATCTGACTGGCTTATATTTCTGCATTAGTGCTAAAGTTGGTTTAATATGAGGATAACTAATACATTTTCAGTTTTGTAAACTATACAATATTTACCTCCTTAGTTTTAAGCACCAAAGATATAAGGATAGTCCATCGGCTGCTTTAACTCGTACTAGTTTTCGAACCAATACTAGGAATTTCCACACCTTCTAGCACACTTGATATTTTTTATGTTGGAATATTCATGAAGTAATTATTTAGAATAAATTTATTTATGTTGGAATATTTTTCCGCGACTTTTGTGTTATGTTGATTGCTACTCTGTTTGGACATCAATCACTAAATTTTGATGATGATTGGGTGTGTGGTACGATAATAGTTGTTGAAGGAAATCAACAACTTGGTACCATAGTGATGCCTTCTGCCATGGACAGATGCACAAAGAAGCTTCGCAACAATCCAATGAAAATATCAAAGGATGACACGTCTCCATGGACGTCATCACTTCCTATGGATTTGCTTCTCTTGGTAGCCTGGAGGGTTTTGGATGGCAACTTGAGGGACTACATCCGCTTCCGTTCTGTTTTCTCTCATTGGCGGTACCATACTGTTTGCCCACGTGGTCATGGCATCACTGACCCGCGCTTCCATCCGCGCCGTTGGATGATGCTGCCTGAGGGACATGGCCTCCACCCTGGATACAACAAGCTCCAAGGGTATGTTCACTTCCTCAACCTTGACACAGGTACCTTGGTCCGTGTGAAGGTTCCATTATTCAATACACATTGCATTATTGACTCGGTCGATGGCCTCCTCCTCTTGCAAAGGGACAAAGACACCACCATTCTCTTCCTCCACCCTTTCACTGGTGACATCCTACAGTTCCCACCACTCTCTACCCTTCACAAGCAGGTGGTGAAATGACCTGGATGTCTTAGGTGGTACTACATCAAAAGTAGCATGCCTGCCATTGTCTGCAATAATAATGGAACCACCACTATCATGATTATCCTACATAATCTACCAAAGCTAGACTTTGCTACCTACCATGATAAAAAAATGGACCATGGTGAGCTGGGATATCCCATTAAATGTGAAAACATTGTCGTTCAAGGGAAAGATATACATGGTGCAGTGTACCATGCCTAATGGTTCATTGATTTTCCAAATCGATCCTCCTTTGCATGCTGGTTCATTGCCACTGCCGCCCAAGCTGATTGCCACATTCCCAACAAGTAAACTCTACCATGGTTATCATCTAGTGGAATGCGATTCAGAGATCCTTCTTATTGGCCATCCTGATGATTCTCTATCACACATTTTGATTTATAAACTGGAGGACATTATGATTGAAAGGTTTATCACAGTAAGAAGCATTTTAGACCATGCCCTCTTCCTCGGAGAGCGGACTTTGAGTGTCTCATCCAAGGCGCTACCTACAGTCATGGATGGAACTGTCATCTGCAAAGATCCAATGATGAACCGCTTTGTGCAATACAACGTAAATAATGTATCCAGTGGACATGGCATATATTTCTATGGACCAGGTCCTCATAGCCTCTTATGCCATATAATTACTTCTTGCATTCCTCGTGCATGGTACGTAATTATGTTCTCGTGTTATTCTCTAGTTAATAACTTATAACAATTATTGATTATATCATCTAATTTCTTGCCAACCTCATATGTGTCTGTTTTGTCCTTGCAGGAATAAAGGGTTGATATATTTTGACAAGGAAGTGCTCAAGACAGGATGGCTCATTTGGAAGGTTAATAGAAAGTATCATCGCTGGGTAATTCACACAACTAATCTTCTTATTTTTATACTAATCTATTGTTTCTCTGATCAACTACCATCTAAAGAAACTAAATCATAACCACCAAATTCAGTAGAAAATCCATGAGATTGCTCATGTGGTGTTTGCAAATGACCTTCTGGATATATTTGTAAATCAGATTATTTTCCAATTAGGATGCCCAAATCCCCTAGATTATCTAACACAACAAAGCAATCACTTATCCAGTACTATGTAGGTACATTTATGTCTTTGTATGCAGTTGATCATGATTATACTATAGTTTGAGTTTTAATTATGAGTTGGTTTTTTCTTCTTATTCTGACCATTGTTTGGATTTCATTTGTTGACATGCATGTTTTTCATTATTTGCTTTGAAACATTGGCTAATTAGAATGGCTAATCATATGACATCTATTTTTGTCCTTATGATTTTTTATGCAGACTTAAGATGATGAAAGAAGCTATTGCGGATTTAAATCGAACCTTTTATGGGGATGAATGAATAAGAGAGGAGAGGTTACTATTTTTATAATATTTTTTTGTTATTTCCTTGTGTTTATAACATATTGTCTTAGTACCTATTGTTACTTACCAATAACTTTGATGCAAATAAATGTGCTTTCATACTTGTAGCACAACATGCAGTGCATGAGTGTATACATGTGCCTTTCTCGATTTTCTTAGATGTTGGAATTATATTTCAAGAAATATATAAGTCATATGCATGATAGATATGTCTGTCCTCCATTAGGTTCTGTCTATACAACACCTAGTTTGTAGTGTGAAATAATGTCTAGGAAACAGGAATTACATAAGTTCTAGGCCAAATAATTGTGGAGAACACATATCTAATTTCTTCAATTTCAATTTCCATTGATTAATTATGTCCATCATCAACAGACAACGGGTCATGCATTTCTTATGGTGAAACGATTAGAAGAATATAGAGCGCAAACCCGTTGGAAATAAATGGGATCACCCAATGAGAAATCAAGAACGGACATAAAAATTAAATCATTAGCCACAGGAGCATGTAGTTTACACATGTTCTTTTCTTCAAAAAAGAGTGTTTTTCATTGACTAATAGTGTGTTATCAAGCCATACAATCATAATGACTACAGACGCAACCTCTACATAACAACGATTTTTTAGAAATATGACACTCCCTCCGTTCGGAAATACATGACATGGTTTTAGTTCAAATGTGAACTAATACCACATCATGTATTTTGCGAACGGAGGTAGTAAAATAATACCAATGTACTACACGTTTGATATTTAGAACTCATTGTCGTGTATTGAAGCACATATTGTAAGGCCCGATATGCGGTACTAATATGTCCAAAACGTATCTATAATTTCCGCTTGCTCCATGCATGTTTTGTGTGATATTGCTATGATCTAGATACGCTTTCATATTTCTATGATCTAGATACACTTTCATACACTTTTGATCATATTTGGACTAACCTATTAACTCAGTGCACCCCAGTGCCAGTTCCTGTTTTCTGCTGTTTTTCTATTTCAGTTTTCCCCCATACAAAAAGTGCAAGAAAAATTCGGGAAAATTCAGATAAAAAAATCAGCGTGAAGGAAGCTTCGCGAAGAGCCCGAGTGGGTCCAGAGGGGAGCCAGGGGGCCCAGGCGGCCGCCTGGCGTGGCCCACCCCTGGCCGCGCCAGGGGGGCGCTTGGGGCCCCTGGTCCACCTCTGGCTGCCCCCCTTCGCCTATTTATTCTCCGTCACGGGGAAACTCCAAAGACAGAACCCTATTTCGCAAACTCTCCTCTGTTCCGCCGCCGCGCTTCCGAGATCGGGAGCACCAGAAGACCTCTTCCCGGCACCCTGCCAGAGGGAGGATTGACCTCCGAGAGTCTCCTCTCCACCATGGATGCTCCCCGGATGTCTCGTGAGTAGTTTTCCTTGGACCATGGGACCGTGATCAGTAGCTATGTGATGTTCTCCTCCCCTCTTTGTTCTTCATGGTTTAGACCTCGTGAGCTGCCCTACATGATCGAGGCACTTTTGTAATATTTCTGCTATTGCTATGTTGAGTTTGATGGGATCTAATGGATTATGAGATTATGTTCAGATTGTGATAGAGTAATATATTTGGTTTTTATCTCTTATATTTTGTTCCTAAGTAATTCTTGCATGTTCTCCGTTGCTGTTTATTTCTTTGGCCAAGTAGTAGGTAGTGAATCCAAGAGGGAACGTTGTGCTCGATTGTGGGTTCATGCCCCCCGATGACATGCTTGAGTGACAGAAACATGAGTCTAAGGAATGTGCTGTTGCCACAAGGGGGAAAACAACGGTGCTTGTAACCGCGGTTACAAGGATTGTTTACTTTACGCAAAGTTCTTTTTAATGCAGTTGTATGTTGCTTTGGGTTTACACTTTGGGTGGGGCTCGCAACTTAATATCAGCGAGATGTTCTGGATAGATATCTCAAGGTGGATGATTAGTTGTAGATGCAGTTGGATTACGGTCTACTTATTTTGGCGTACTGCCCGTGCTTTTGAACCTCTTCCTTTCTTTTGTAGCATAGTTAGCATTGCGGTGCGTTCATAATCCTGTCAATTGCCCTTCTGTAATTTGTTTACCTCGCATAGCAGTTTTATCGTCTTTTGGGAGAGAGACATCACTAGTGAACATCACGTATCCCGGTCCATATCCTTATTACTGGTTCCACGCTATATTTATTTTCCTACTTTTACTTTTAGTTGCTATCATTATCCCTTGTGTTTTACCCTTTGTGAACAACAAGACCGGAGAGATTGACAACCTCTCTAAACTTCGTTGGGAACAAAGTTATATGTGTCTGTGTGCAGGTTCACGTTAGTTGCGCCGCTGACACCTACTTATCATCTCTGGAGTCCTACTGGAGACAAACCTTGGTATCTTCACCGAGGAAAACTTATTGCTGCGCTACATCTTAACCTTCCTATTTGGGTAACCAACGAAGGGCGAGAAGCCATCAAGCGAATTTCTGGCGCCGTTGCCGGGGACTCCGAGTGTTAAGATAGGGGAGTTGCACACTACCCTTTACCTTTGTTTTTTAGTCTTGTTAGTTTACCTTTCAGTTTTTTACTTTTGTGTCCCTTATCAAAAATACCAAAAATACCTGTTACCTTGCTTGCTGATGCTATCTTTACCATGGGTGTTGAACCACCCAAATATGGAAGGATGGACATGTTTCACTTGGCTCGTCTTCGATCAATTTGTGCTCGAGCTAAAAACCCAACCGACTTGGTTGAGGGAAAATCATTGGATGAGCATGCTCATTACACGCGGCACCGCCTATCTCAGAAAGGGAAACACTTATGGGACCAAATACAAACTTCTTATTGCTATGCTAAGTGTTTATGCTACATTTATGATTTTACTTGCTGCTCTAATATAGATCGTCAACACCTTCCTTTCCAATGTGAGTTTAATGAAAATGAGATCTTATCTTCTTATGCTCAAGGTGTTTATGATTACTTTGATGTTGAAAAGATTGAAGATTTTGTTGCTTTTAAAGGTGCTTATGAGATCGCTTCTTTGATTGAAAAGTATCACGATACTACTTACAAATCTGAAAACTTTGAAGTTCTTGCTTATTGCTTCGAGAATTATACTTCCAATTCTTATATTGAGGATTTTAAAGATAAAATGTTTGCTGCCCAAGAAGAGGCCAATGATTGCTTTGAGGAGGAATCCCATGATTCCGAGGACTCACTTGAAATATCCCTTTTTGAAAATTTTGATACTTGCTTTGTTGATGGCCAAGATGCCACTATAGATGATGCTAACAAAAATGAACTCTCTATAGTTCCTTATGTTAAGCATGAAATTGTTGCTATTGCACCCACACTTGATTGTCCTATTATCCTTTTGAAATCTCCAACTCCGGAGAATTTTCCTCTTATCAAAGCTCAATGTGATGGGTTGCATTTATCTTATGATCCTAAAAACCGTGTTTAAAACAATACACGTGTGCTTGTAGGTCATGAACAATATGATTTATGTGATAGTTATATTCTTGATGTTGTTCATGATACTACTGAAAATTACTTTGAGAGAGGAAAGTATGATTGTAGAAACCTCCATGTTACAAAAACACCTCTCTTTTTGTTGAAAGTTTTTAAGTTGTTCTTGTTCCACCTTCCTATGCATGTCACTTTGTGCTTCTTCGATTTATTTTCTTATGAGATGCCTATGCATAGGAAGTGGGTTAGGCTTAAATGTGTTTCATATTTTCTTCTTGATGCTCTCTTTTGCTTCAAAATTCTTATTCTTGTGAGAGCATCTTCTATAATCTTTCAGCCTAGCTAATGGCTCTAAAGAAGCGCTTTCGGGAGGCAGCCCGCAACGAATTTAGGTTTCTTTTTGATTTTTTTGTGTCTTGATGTTTGTTACTACTTTAGAAACATCATTGTATCTTTATTTTTCAAGCTTTTTGCCAAGTTTACCCTCATACGGAAAGGGAAGTAAAAGTTGTGAAAGCTGTCCAGAAAACAGATTCTGTCCTCGTGACTAGAAAAATTCCAGAAAAATCCCAGTTCATCTTTTTCAGCTGAAATGTTTACACAGAGTGCTCTATACAATTGCGAAACTTCCGTATGTTCTGAGTTTTTTTATTTGAGTTGTAGAAGTGTCCCTAAAAAATTCTTTACTACCTGTTGTTCTGTTTTTCACAGATTCTGCCACGTTTTGTCTCTCCTAACCTTTGCAAACCTTAAGCTTGCTTTTTCTTTGCAAAAACCTTTCGGCACTCTTGATAAACAGTAGATCTTCAAGAATATCTTTATATCCAGTGGGGAAAAATTATTTTATTAAGGGTGCTAACCTCTCTAATCAGCTTATGATGAGTTATGTATGAAGGGAGTTTTCAAGTGTGCGATGGGAGATGATGAAAGAAGATCCAGGAGTGTCAAGCGCTCAAGCTTGGGGATGCCCCCATGCATCCCCAATAAATATTCAAGGAGACTCAAGCGTCTAAGCTTGGGGATGCCCCCGTGCATCCCCTTCTCCATCAACAATCATCTGTTCGTCCTTTCTCTCACTATATTTTTATCACTTCATGCGTTATGTGCTATGCTTGGAGCGTCTCGCTCTTAGGTTTTATTTTTAGTTTTCTTTAGCTTTGCTTGCTGTTCATAACAAGTTAGATCACGTCTTACTTTGTGTGGGACAGAAACACGCTCCACTTTCAAAATTTAGAACACATCATAGGATTTTTCCTGCTTATCTTTTTGCTGTTGTATGTTCTTTATCTTTTCATAGCTACTGCCATGTTTAGTCTTAGTCTTAGTTTGTCTTTAGCAAGAGCCTTGGATTTTGTTTAGTTTTTTTCTGGAACTCTTTTTAGTTTTCATGTTTATCTTGTTAAGGAGAGTTGGTTGTTGCACTGAGTTGTGTCTTGTCTTGAAAGTAGGTAATTGAGATTGCTATTTAATTTTAGTAGTAACTTGCAATGGTTTTGAGGTATTGATGTGAGTAATGTTTGAACTTTTGGTGTCAAGAGCTCTAGCCTATTAGTGATTGGTGTCGTATTTTGGGCAATCCGTGTTTATTTTCAAAACCTACAAAACTAGTTGAGAACTCTAGCTACTAGATGGATCACTACTCTTCTGAGGGGTTGAATATTAGAGAACACTCACGTACCATAAGTCGAGGATGCGCAAGGATAACCAAACCCCCATACACTCCTCCTCGGGGTACTTGTCTCTTTGTGAACCTCCTTATTAGATTGAGAGTTACCGATAATAAGTGCATGAGTTCTTCGGACTAATGTAAGTATTGAAAGTTGACACTTCCACCTTCCCATATTTTGCTAGCCTCTCCCGTGCCGTGCATTGCCTTCTTCTCACTCCGAGAGTTGGTGTCCACCTTCGCCGGTACATCCAAACCCTTGGCATGATACGCTCTGTCATCATAAGCCTCCTTATATCTTTCCTCAAAACAACCACTATACCTACCTATCAAGGCATTTCCATAGCCTTTCCGAGTTATATTGCCATGCAACATCCACCTTTTCATGACTTGATCTTCATGTCATACATGTTCCTGCTACACTGTCAGCGACATACATTGCATACATCATGATAGTTACATATTATTTATGATTTTGAGTACCTTGTAAAGTGTGAAAGATCTCCTTTACCTTCTTGTAAAATAGAGTGTTTCCCTTAAAGTGAGGAAAACATCCCAAAGTGGACACAATAAAAGATCCCAAAGAGGACAAATGAGAGTTGAATAGAAAGAGCCATTGAGGCCACAAAAAAATACAAAAAATAGAAAAAAGAGAAAAAGAAATAAAAAGAGAGAAAGGGGCAACACTACTATCCTTTTGAGAGATCCACACTAGTACTCCCTTTATATCCTTGTACTCCATAGAGATGATCTTTATGCATATAGCTATGTGGGGACCTTCACACTATAGAACTTGGCTTGCATATTCCAAGGATGAGCCTCCTCAAACGAGCTCTAGGTCTTCATGAGCGAGCAAGTTAGATGCACCCCCACTAGTTCCATTGGAGAGCTTCTTAGCTCGTATGTGCATTCGTTGCATGGCAATCCCTACTCCTCACATCATATCTATCATTTGGCATCTCTTGCCTATGATTGTCCTCATTGATGTGAGCCTTTCTCATCCTTTTTGTCTTCCTCCTCCACCATATTTCTCTCTTTGCCATCCTAAGTGTCAACTCTCGTGCTTACGCTCATCCATTGCATGAGTGCTGAAAATATCAAAAAGGAGTGGATCAAATTGACTTGTACTTGGCTAGTGGTCTGGGGACGAGTCAAGCTAAGATTCCAAAGAAGACCAAGTGTGAAACTTTAGTAGATTGAGTTCTCAACACAAAAAAATACTTTTTCTCGTATTCCCTATCTCCTTTCTTGCATGAAAACACCATTTGGAGACATTCGAGTCACGGACAGCGAGAGCCCTTGCACCAAATGTTCTTTTGTTACTTGTTTCAATGCTAATATAGACTCTTGCATGTTATGACTTGAATTGAATCTCTAACCTTGATTGCTTTACTTTTCAAAGTTCTTTTATGGTTGCTAGCATGTCACCACAGAAATTATGTTGTTATCATTTACCTACTCGAGGACGAGCAGGAATTAAGCTTGGGGATGTTGATACGTCCAAAACGTATCTATAATTTCTGCTTGCTCCATGCATGTTTTGTGTGATATTGCTATGATCTAGATACACTTTCATACACTTTTGATCATATTTGGACTAACCTATTAACTCAGTGCACCCCAGTGCCAGTTCCTGTTTTCTGCTGTTTTTCTATTTCAGTTTTCCTCCATACATAAAGTGCCAGAAAAATTCGGGAAAATTCAGATAAAAAATCAGCGTGAAGGAAGCTTCGCGAAGAGCCCGAGTGGGGCCAGAGGGGAGACAGGGGGCCCAGGCGGCCACCCGGCGCGGCCCCACCCCTGGCCGCGCCAGGGGGGCGCCTGGGGCCCCTGGTCCACCTCTGGCTGCCCCCCTTCGCCTATTTATTCTCCGTCACGGGGAAACTCCGAAGACAGAACCCTATTTCGCAAACTCTCCTCTATTCCGCCGCCGCCGCGCTTCCGAGATCGGGAGCACCAGAAGACCTCTTCCCGGCACCCTGCCGGAGGGAGGATTGACCTCCGGGAGTCTCCTCTCCACCATGGATGCTCCCCGGATATCTCGTGAGTAGTTTTCCTTGGACCATGGGTCCGTGATCATTAGCTATGTGATGTTCTCCTCCCCTCTTTGTTCTTCATGGTTTAGACCTCGTGAGCTGCCCTACATGATCGAGGCACTTTTGTAATATTTCTGCTATTGCTATGCTGAGTTTGATGGGATCTGATGGATTATGAGATTATGTTCAGATTGTGATAGAGTAATATATTTGGTTTTTATCTCTTATATTTTGTTCCTAAGTAATTCTTGTATGTTCTCCGTTGTTGTTTATTGCTTTGGCCAAGTAGTAGGTAGTGACTTCAAGAGGGAACGTTGTGCTTGATTGTGGGTTCATGCCCCCCGATGACACGCTTGAGTGACAGAAACATGAGTCTAGGGGATGTGCTGTTGCCACAAGGGGGAAAACAACGGTGCTTGTAACCGCGGTTACAAGGATTGTTTACTTTACGCAAAGTTCTTTTTAATGCAGTTGTCTGTTGCTTTGGGTTTACAGTTTGGGTGGGGCTCGCAACTTAATATCAGCGAGATGTTCTGGATAGATATCTCAAGGTGGATGATTAGTAGTAGATGTAGTTGGATTACGGTCTACTTATTTTGGTGTATTGCCTGTGCTTTTGAACCTCTTCCTTTCTTTTGTAGCATAGTTAGCATTGCGGTGCGTTCATAATCCTGTCAATTGCCCTTCTGTAATTTGTTTACCTCGCATAGCAGTTTTATCGTCTTTTGGGAGAGAGACATCACTAGTGAACATCACGTATCCCGGTCCATATCCTTATTACTGTTTCCACGCTATATTTATTTTCCTGCTTTTACTTTTAGTTTCTATCATTATCCCTTGTGTTTTACCCTTTGTGAACAACAAGACCGGAGAGATTGACAACCTCTCTGAACTTCGTTGGGAACAAAGTTATCTGTGTCTATGTGCAGGTCCACGTCAGTTGTGCCGCTGACACCTACTTATCATCTCTGGAGTCCTACTGGAGACAAACCTTGATATCTTCACCGAGGGAAACTTGCTGCTGCGCTACATCTTAACCTTCCTCTTGGGGTAACCAACGAAGGGCGAGAAGCCATCAGATACTGTTCCAGATCTAGATGTTTCCATCCAGATCCGGGGACGAAGCACATATCGGTCCTACCGCGACATATGACAATGTCATATGCTCCGGATTTCCAACATGATATCACAACATTACAGCTACAAGGATGCAACATCTCATACAATCGGCATAGAATTGCCTTAATACAATACATCAGCGGAATATACTTGTATGAGTACAGACTAAAATCAAATGCCTAGTGGCAAAGGTAAAACACACCATTCCCGTAACCACACGGGTCCAGGCTCTCCGCTGGGATCCACCTAACTAGTCGTCATTGAGTCTCCGCGAAGGCGTCCAGAAGAAGGGTCGTCAAGCTCCTCTGAAATCCAAAATCGTTTGCATATCAACAAGTCTTGTAACTAACTTCTCACGGTAATATGGGGGTAGTGGTGAGGTTGCAGCCGCACTAGCATTATATAAGTGGCTAACGATCTATTTAAAGTAAGATGAGAACCAAGCATTCGATGAGGAATCTCCCCCAACAAGTCTGCTATCAGCTACTTACGCAAACATAACACCTATCATATCCTTGTCCTCCCCTTCGCATCCCGACGAAGAAGAAGCAGTCAAGGCACTCACACGTCGATCAAGTTATTAAGATTATCTCAGTTGTTGTTGTCTATGAACAAGGAGTAGGTCTCAAGTCGTCCATAACCGTGGACACGGCTTCTCGAAAAGATTTAACCCTACAGGGGTGTACCAACTGCCCATTATAAGCTCCGCATGTACGCTGGTTCTCTCAGGAGGGCCTGTTAAAGACACTCATTGAAGAGTTGTTCCGAGAGATCCGGACGTCATAATCCCTCTAACTAACAACGCACAATTCCAGGTGGCTCCCGGTGAGTCGACATCCAGCTCAGGAGCCGGCTCTCTTGATCTGGTCTCTACCGTATGACTCCAGGTTTGGATAATCCCTATCTGCTCAACTAAGCCCGGGTCCTCAGCCAGTCATGTTGGACCAACGGGAAACACTGCCCCCACTGGCCCAGGTTTTTTCGAAAACTGCGAGGCCGGTCAACTCACACACACACGTTTGCAAATGGTAAATCAACTTGGTCCACCACTAGAATTGTTTGGAGCTAGGTAGGTAAGAAGAGGGGACGCCATAGAATCCCACACGCGGTTAGTCAGGCTCACCAAGAGACACAATACCCGGAACTCAGGTCCTAAGTGACTCGAATGGAACAAAGCATCGGGGCGGGATAGCATGGACATTCCATCCTTTGTCGAGTATAGTCAACATTATAATAATCACATCATCCACGATAATATAAATAGTGTGATAGCCCAATCCAAGGAGTAACAGGGGTAACAGTAGATAGCATCCTATCATGTATAGAAAGCAGTGGCTGAGCAGCGAGCAATAGTAACATAGACGAACAAGGTTTGCTGGGATGTGGAGGACATGGATGTTTGGGTTTAATTGAGAGGCATGAATATGAAGTGGTAGGATCAAGCAATCGTTCTATCATATACCTAGGCGCAAGTGAGCTCAAAGTTATAAGCATGATATATTCTCCCCCTTACCTGATGAGAAGACGAAACCAAAGGTGTAGTCGATCGCAAACTCGCAACGTCTCCGAGAGTGCCCACGGAAGCACACAAGAAGGAAACACTGGAAAAGCAATCGATGAGCAAGCATCTATTACTATGAAGCAATCACGAGCAATCAACATCAAGAAGACAACACGAGACAACACACGGTATCGCATCTGTCGTCGAGAGTGATTACTAACAGGTTAAGTGGAGTACCGGTCAGACACGATGATACCGCACATTTAGAATGGTTCAAGTTGTTTAGCTACACAACGTGAGCAAAGGTTGTTAACATGGCATCTCACTCAAGCATGGCATATCACACAATCATGGCAAGAAGTGAAGCATAAAGTAAACTATATATGCTAGTCACTTTAAGTGGGGGGTAAAACCCATACATGGCAACTATTACGGACCCCACGATGATTATTGCATTTGCTACTGTTCTGACCTAAACATAATTTTATTATTTTTATTAGCAAGCAAGAGTAGCATATTCACAACCTTCACAAAATTCTAGTCAAGTTACATGTAAAGAACACCTCAAATGGAGTTACGATTGAAAAGTTACGGCCTATTACAGTTTACAGTGGCATGCGATGTAAATAGCAGGTAAACAACATATAGACAAGTTAAAACATGGCAAAGGAGCACATTTTATTAATCTACACGCAAAACTGAGAAACTTTCATGTACAAGACTTTGTGATCTGACCTACGACCGAAAAGATATAAGCCTCGACAAAAAGAAATACAATCTGCCATTTTATTATAGCCAAAAATAAATAAAAGATCTACTGGGCCAAAGTTGCTCTCTGGTGGGCCGAAACAGGGGGTGCAATATAACTACTAATCGTCGCATGGGGCGTAAACATAGTTTGCCCGAGCCCACCACAGTGTAGGGAAAAAACAGAAGAAAAAGGGGAGTGGGGCTCCTCACTGAGCGGGCCACGGCCCAGTTGGCGCGGGCGAGGGATAAGGGCATGGTCGCCCAGGGCGGAGGATGGCTGGCGGGCCGAGCCAGGGAAGCTGGGCCGCCTACGCTGGTTCTAGGCCTCGGGGGCGCTTGGTTGTTGGGCCGTGTGGGGGGGCGCCGCCCCACACAGCGGCAGCGGTTCGGCCAGGTCCCGATCCTGACCGCACTAGTGGCGGTGCCGCCGGCCATCTCCATGGAGAACTCTGGTGAGGAGGGAGGGCGGCGCGGTGTGGGGGCTCAGGACGGCAGGAAGGGGTCGCAGGAACGGCGGCAGGGCGGTCGTCAGCGGTGGGGCACTGAGGTCCAGGGGCGGCGCGAGCTCCTGGCTACCTCGAAGCATGGCCATGGCGGCTCGGGGCTGCGAGGAAGAGAACAAGGAGGTGAGGGGTAGAAGAGATGGAAGGAGAGGAGGAGGAGGTGCGGCCATGACCTGGGGGCGGCGGCGCCTCGTCGGCGGTAGCTGGGCGGCGGAGCACGGGACATCCACCGCGAGGGCGCGGGGTCGCTCGAGCCTGGGAAGAGAGGAGCTCCCCACTGGAGGACATGCTTCTGATGACGTGGCACGACGTGGGCTCTCCGATCTGGATCCGACGGATCTGGGCGTCAGGAGGGTTTCTCTAGATCTGGATTAGAGGGGATTGATCTTACACGGAAATTGAGGTGGGGGTGGCGGATGGGTTAGGGGAAACCCTAATCTAGGTTAGTTTTGCTGCCAAAAATGGTGGGAGGGGTTCTCTAGATCTGGATCAGAGGGGATTGATCTTACACGGAAATTGAGGTGGGGGTGGCGGATGGGTTAGGGGAAACCCTAATCTAGGTTAGTTTTGCTGCCAAAAATGGTGGGAGGGGTTCTCTAGATCTGGATCAGAGGGGATTGATCTTACACGGAAATTGAGGTGGGGGTGGCGGATGGGTTAGGGGAAACCCTAATCTAGGTTAGTTTTGCTGCCAAAAATGGTGGGAGGGGTGCTGGCTTATATAGTGGGGTTAGGTGGGCTAGTTTTGGGCTACATTTTCAGGTGGGCTAGGCTTAGCAGAAAAGAGGGAAATATTGTTGGTCGGTTGGCTGTTCGCATGACGTTCCATAAATATACCCCTGGATTTATACCATCTACTATGTCTGGCACATCCGATCGTTCACCTATCAAACAAAACTAGAATCGAACGAAAACCGAAACACCAACCCGCCACACAGTAACCAAGTTGTCTACATTGTTTCACGCCTAACAGAGACGTCGAACCCATCCGATAAAATATCCCATTTAAATATAAATGGGGGTTTTCGCATCGATGGTGATGGTTGGTCTTGTGCCGGAAGTTGCGACGGTGATCGGGTGACTTTCCCGATGCCGCAACGAGGTCGTGTGCCATGTGGACGGGGTCCGGACACGCATGCCAATAAGAGAAGAAGGGGGGAAATATAATCACCGATTATTAATTCGGCGAAGCAAACACTACAAACAACACAGGCAATCAACAGAGTAACGCAACAAACAATTTTTTTAATTTGGGTGAAAATCCCGGGCTGTTACAATACACCACCACCAACAAGGGATCTCGTCCCGAGATCCTGGATGATCCGGGGGAGAGGAGGGGAGAGAAAAGAGAGTCGACAATCTTCAACACCACCAACAAGGGACTCTGCTCCTTGTCGATGTGGAACTTTGATGTGCGAGGTGATGATAGTGATTTCTCGCCCTTCGTTGGTGAGCCCCAAGTGGAAGGCGTGATGTAGCACAGCAGCAAATTTCCCTCAGTAAAGATAGCAAGGTTTGTCTCCAGTAGGACTCCAGATATGATAAGTAGGTGTCCGCGGCACAACTGACCCGGACCTGCACACAGACACAAATAACTTTGTTCCACACAAAGTTCAGATAGGTTGTCAATCTCTCCGGTCTTGTTGTTCACAAAGGATCAAACACAAGGGATAATGATAGCAACTGAAAGTAAAAGCAGAAAAGTAAATGAGCGTGGAAACAGTAATGAGGATATGGGCCGGGATACGTGATGTTCACTAGTGATTTCTCTCTCCCAAAATACAATAAAACTGCTATGCGAGGTGAACAAATTAAAGAAGGGCAGTTGACAGGATTATGAACGCACCGCAATGCTAACTATGCTACAAAAGAAAGGAAGAGGCTCAAAAGCACGGGAAGTACGCCAAAATAAGTAGACCGAAATTCAACTACATCTACTACTAATCATCCACCTTGAGATATCTATCCAGAACATCTCGCTGGTATTAAGTTGCGAGCCCCACCCAAAGTGTAAACCCAAAGCAACAGACAACTGCATTAAAAAGCACTTTGCGTAAAGTAAACAATCCTTTCAACCGCGGTTACAAGCACCGTTGTTTTCCCCTTGTGGCAACAACAGATCCCCTAGACTCATGTTTCTGTCACTCAAGAGTGTCATCGGGGGGCATGAACCCACAATCGAGCATAACATTCCCTCTTGGGGTTACTACCTACTACTTGGCCAAAGCAATAAACAGCAACGGAGAACATGCAAGAATTACTTAGGAACAAAAATATAAGAGATAAAAACAAAATATATTACTCAATCACAATCTGAACATAATCTCATGATCCATCAGATCCCATCAAACTCAGCATAGAAACAGCAGAAAGATTACAAAAGTTCCTCGATCATGTAGGGCAGCTCACGAGGTCTAAACCATGAAGAACAAAGAGGGGAGGAGAACATCACATAGATACTGATCACGGACCCATGGTCCAAGGAAAACTACTCAGAAGACATCCGGGAAGGATCCATGGTGGAGAGGAGACTCCCGGAGGTCGGCCCTCCCTCCGGCAGGGTGCCGGGAAGAGGTCTTCTGGTGCTCCCGATCTCGGAAGCGCGGCGGCGGCGGAACAGAGGAGAGATCGCGAAAAAGGGTTCTGTCTTCGGAAGTTTCCCGTGACGGAGAATATATAGGCGAAGGGGGGCAGCCAGGGCGGCCACCAGGGGTCCAGGCGCCCCCCTGGCGCGGCCAAGCCCTAGGGCGCGCCACCAGGGCGCCTGGGCCCCTGGTGGTGGCCCTTTGTCCCCACTGAGGTTCTTCCAGAAGGTTCCTTCACGCTGATTTTTTATCTTATTTTTCCCGAATTTTTGGAGCACTTTTTATATGGGGGAAACTGAAATAGAAAAACAGCAGAAAACAGGAACTAGCACTGTGGTGCCCTGAGTTAATAGGTTAGTCCAAATATGATCAAAAGTGTATGAAAGTGTATCTAGAACATAGCAATATCACACAAAACATGCATGGAGCAAGCAGAAATTATAGATACGTTTTGGACGTATCAACATCCCCAAGCTTAATTCCTTCTCGTCCTCGAGTAGGTAAATGATAACAGCATAATTTCTGTGGTGACATGCTAGCAACCATATAAGAACTTTGAAAAGTAAAGCAATCAAGGTTAGAGATTCAATTCAAGTCATAACAAGCAAGAGTCTATTTTAGCATTGAAACAAGTAACAAAAGAACATTAGGTGCAAGAGCTCTCGCTGTACGTGACTCGAATGTCTCCAAATGGTGTTTGCGTGAAAGAAGGGGGATAAGGAATACGAGAAAACATTTATTTGTTGAGAACTCAATCTACTAAAGTTTCACACTTGGTCTTTTTCTGGGATCTTATCTTGACTTGTCCCCAGACCACTAGCCAGGTGCAAGTCCATTTGATCCACTCCTTTTTCAATATTTTGTGCACTCATGCAATGGATGAGCGTAAGCACGAGAGTTGACACTTAGGATGGCAAAGAGAGGAGTACGGAGGAGGAAGACAAAAAGGATGAGAAAGGCTCACATCAATGAGGACAATCATAGGCAAGAGATGCCAAATGATAGATATGATGTGAGGAGTAGGGATTGCCATGCAACGGATGCACATACGAGCTAAGAAGCTCTCCAATGGAACTAGTGGGGGGGCATCTAACTTGCTCGCTCATGAAGACCTAGAACTCGTTTGAGGAGGCTCATCCTTGGAATATGCAAGCCAAGTTCTATAGTGTGAAGGTCCCCATATAGCTATATGCATAATGATCATCTCTATGGAGTACAAGGATATAAAGGGAGTACAAGTGTGGATCTCTCAAAAGGATAGTAGTGTTGCCCCTTTCTCTCTTTTTATTTCTTTTTCTCTTTTTTTCTATTTTTTGTATTTTTTTGTGGCCTCAATGGCTCTTTCTATTTAACTCTCATTTGTCCTCTTTGGGATCTTTTATTGTATCCAATTTGGGATCTTTTCCTCACTTAAGGGAAACACTCTATTTTACAAGAAGGTAAAGGAGATCTTTCACACTTTACAAGGTACTCAAAATCATAAAGAAGATGTAACTATCATGATGTATGCAATGTATGCGTCTGCCAGTGTAGCAGAAACATGTATGACATGATGATCAAGTCATGAAGAGGTGGATGTTGCATGGAAATATATCTCGGAAAGGCTATGGAAATGCCTTGATAGGTAGGTATGGTGGCTGTTTTGAGGAAAGATATAAGGAGGTTTATGATGACAGAGCGTATCATGCCAAGGGTTTGGATGTACCGGCGAAGGTGGACACCAACTCTCGGAGTGAGAAGAAGGCAATGCACGGCACGGGAGAGGCTAGCAAAATATGGGAAGGTGGAAGTGTCAACTTTCAATACTTACATTAGTCCGAAGAACTCATGCACTTATTATGGTAACTCTCAATCTAATAAGGAGGTTCACAAAGAGACAAGTACCCCGAGGAGGAGTGTATGGGGGTTTGGTTATCCTTGCGCATCCTCGACTCATGGTACGTGAGTGTGCTCTAATATTCGATCCCTCCAAAGATTAGTGATCCATCTAGTAGCTAGAGTTCTCAACTATTTTTGTAGGTTTTGAAAATACACACGGATTGCCCAAAATACGACACCTATCACTAATAGGCTAGAGCTCTTGACACCAAAAGTTCAAACATTACTCACATCAATACCTCAAAACTATTGCAAGTTACTACTAGAATTAAATAGCAACCTCAATTACCTACTTCCATGACAAAACACAACTCAGTGCAACAACCAACTCTCTTAACAAGATAAACATAAACTAAAGAGAGTTCCAGCAACAAACTAAACAAAAGCCAAGGCTCTTGCTAAAGACAAACTAAGACTAAAGCTGAACATGGCAGCAACTACGAAAAGATAAAGAACACACAACAGCAAAAAGATAAGCAGGAAAAATCCTATGATGTGTTCTAGATTGGAGTGGAGCGTGTTTCTCTCCCACACAAAGTAACATGGGGTCTAACTTGTTATGACCAGCAAGCAAAACTAAAAATAAAACCTAAGAGCGAGACGCTCCAAGCATAGCACATAACGCATGAAGTGATAAAAATATAGTGAGACGAAGGACGAACTGATGATTGTTGATGGAGAAGGGGATGCACGAGGGCTTCCCCAAGCTTAGACGCTTGAGTCTCCTTGAATATTTATTGGGGATGCATGGGGGCATCCCCAAGCTTGAGCGCTTGACACTCCTGGATCTTCTTTCATCATCTCCCATCGCACACTTGAAAACTCCCTTCATACATAACTCATCATAAGCTGATTAGAGAGGTTAGTACCCTTAATAAAATAATTTTCCCCACTGGATATAAAGATATTCTTGAAGAGCTACTGTTTCTCAAGAGTGCCAAAAAGTTTTTGCAAAGAAAAAGCAAGCTTAAGGTTTGCAAAAGTGAAGAGAGGCAAAACGTGGCAGAATCTGTGAAAAACAGAACAGCAGGTAATAAAGAAATTTTTAGGGATACTTCTGCAACTCAAATCAAAAAACTCAGAACATACGGAAGTTTCGTAATTGTATAGAGCACGCTGTGTAACAAGTTCAGCTCAAAAAGATGAACTGGGATTTTTCTGTAATTATTCTAGTCACGAGGACAGAATCTGTTTTCTGGACAGCATGTCACAACTTTTACTTCCCTTGCCGTATGAGGCTACACTTGGCACAAAGCTTGAAAAATAAAGATACAATGATGTTGCTACAGTAGTAACAATCATCAAACCACTAAGAACAGAACAAAAGAAAAAAGAAAAACCTAAATTCGTTGCGGGCTGCCTCCCGAAAGCTCTTCTTTAAAGCCATTAGCTAGGTTTAAAGATCATAGAAGATGCTCTCACAAGAATAAGAATTTTGAAGCAAAAGAGAGCATCAAGAAGCAAATGTGAAACACATTTAAGACTAACCCACTTCCTATGCATAGGCATCTTGTAATAAAATAAATCAAAGAAGCACAAAGTGACATGCATAGGAAGGTAGAACAAGAACAACTTCAAAACTTTCAACATGAAGAGAGGTGTTTTTGTAACATGGAAGTTTCTACAACCAAACTTTCCTCTCTCAAAGTAATTTTCAGTAGCATCATGAACAACATCAAGAATATAACTATCACATAAATCATGTTGTTCATGACCTACAAGCACACATGTATTGTTTTCAACACGGTTTTTAGGATGATAAGATAGATGCAACCCATCACATTGAGCCTTGATAAGAGCATAGTTCTCCGGAATATGAATTGGAGATTTCAAAAGGATAATAGGACAATCAAGTGTGGGTGCAATAGAAACAATTTCATGCTTAACATGAGGAACTATAGCAAGTTCATCTCCGTAAGCATCATCCATAGTGGCATCACGGCCATAAGCATAGAAGGCGTCAACTTCATCAAAAAGGGATATTTCAAAAGAATCCATAGGCTCATAACACTCATATAAGGTAAGAGTCAAAGAGTTACTCTCATTAGAAGGTAGACATGGATGGCTCCATTCTTCCTACTCTTGTTCGTCACTCTCCTCCTCTTTTTCATCCAAGGAGCTTTCAGGTTCAGTAATTTCTTCTTCCATAGAGTCCTGCAAAACATTAGTCTCTTCCTTTGGAGGAGAGATTCTCTCAAGATGATCAGTAATATAATAATTTTCATCATAATTTTCCAAACAATAGTTAAGTATAGCAAGACTCTCAGATTTGTAAGGGGCGTCATCAATATTTTCAAGAAAAGAAGTAATTTCATAGGCACCCTTAAAAGCAACAAATTCTTATATTTGTTCTGCATCATAAAAATCATAATTTCCCTTAGCATAAGAAGCTAAGGTTTCATCCTCATTGTACTCACATTGGAAAGAAAGGTGTTTGTGCCTCATAAAAGCAACAAGATTCATCCCTGCAGAAAGATATATTATATATTGAGCACAAGTTTTTAGCATACTCATACGATTGATGTATGAGTCTCCATAAGTGTATCCCTTTTTGAGACAAGCAGTATTCCTTGTAATATTCTTGTTGATCCTCGGTGAATCCTCCATGCCAATAAGATCTAGTTTCAAAGAAGTTAGACATTGATTGGCAAGTAAGGAACTAGACATACTATATATATATTTTTTTTTGATTTTTGATAAAAGACACAAAGATAAAAACTGAAAGGTAAACTAACAATACTAAAAAACAAAGGTAAAGGGTAGTGTGCAACTCCCCTATCTTAGCACTCGGAGTCCCCGGCAACGGCGCCAGAAATTTGGCTTGATGTGCGAGGTGATGATAGTGATTTCTCGCCCTTCGTTGGTGAGCCCCAAGTGGAAGGCGTGATGTAGCACAACAGCAAATTTCCCTCAGTAAATATACCAAGGTTTGTCTCTAGTAGGACTCCAGAGATGATAAGTAGGTGTCAGCGGCGCAACTGACGCGGACCTGCACACAGACACAAATAACTTTGTTCCCAACGAAGTTCAGAGAGGTTGTCAATCTCTCCGGTCTTGTTGTTCACAAAGGATCAAACACAAGGGATAATGATAGCAACTGAAAGTAAAAGCAGAAAAGTAAATGAGCGTGGAAACAGTAATGAGGATATGGGCCGGGATACGTGATGTTCACTAGTGATGTCTCTCTCCCAAAAGACGATAAAACTGCTATGCGAGGTGAACAAATTACAGAAGGGCAATTGACAGGATTATGAACGCACCGCAATGCTAACTATGCTACAAAAGAAAGGAAGAAGCTCAAAAGCACGGGCAGTACACCAAAATAAGTAGACCGAAATCCAACTGCATCTACTACTAATCATCCACCTTGAGATATCTATCCAGAACATCTCGCTGGTATTAAGTTGCGAGCCCCACCCAAAGTGTAAACCCAAAGCAACAGACAACTGCATTAAAAAGCACTTTGCGTAAAGTAAACAATCCTTGCAATCGCGGTTACAAGCACCGTTGTTTTCCCCCTTGTGGAAACAACACATCCCCTAGACTCATGTTTCTGTCACTCAAGCGTGTCATCGGGGGGCATGAACCCACAATCGAGCATAACGTTCCCTCTTGGGGTTACTACCTACTACTTGGCCAAAGAAATAAACAGCAACGGAGAACATGCAAGAATTACTTAGGAACAAAAATATAAGAGATAAAAACAAAATATATTACTCAATCACAATTTGAACATAATCTCATGATCCATCAGATCCCATCAAACTCAGCATAGAAACAGCAGAAAGATTACAAAAGTTCCTCGATCATGTAGGGCAGCTCACGAGGTCTAAACCATGAAGAACAAAGAGGGGAGGAGAACATCACATAGATACTGATCACGGACCCATGGTCCAAGGAAAACTACTCAGAAGACATCCGGGAAGCATCCATGGTGGAGAGGAGACTCCCGGAGGTCGGCCCTCCCTCCGGCAGGGTGCCGGGAAGAGGTCTTCTGGTGCTCCCGATGTCGGAAGCGCGGCGGCGGCGGAACAGAGGAGAGATCGCGAAAAAGGGTTTTGTCTTTGGAAGTTTCCCGTGACGGAGAATATATAGGCGAAGGGGGCAGCCAGGGGGGCCACCAGGGGTCCAGGCGCCCCCCTGGCGCGGCCAAGCCCTAGGGCGCGCCACCAGGGCACCGGGCCCCCTGGTGGTGGCCCTCTGGCCCCACCCAGGTTCTTCCGGAAGGTTCCTTCACGCTGATTTTTTATCTGTTTTTTCCCGAATTTTTGGAGCACTTTTTATATGGGGGAAAACTGAAATAGAAAAAACAGCAGAAAACAGGAACTCGCACTGTGGTGCACTGAGTTAATAGGTTAGTCCAAATATGATCAAAAGTGTATGAAAGTGTATCTAGAACATAGCAATATCACACAAAACATGCATGGAGCAAGCAGAAATTATAGATACGTTTTGGACGTATCAAACTTCCGTCGAGATATATTTCCGCAGAGAGATGGCAACGTCGGAGAACGAAACCATCGGGAGATCAAGAGGGAGAACAATAGTCCAAAGAGACGATCAAGAGAAGCATTCTCACTCAAATCGTGAGGATACTAGGCAAGAGGAATGAAGTCAACGGATGACCAAGATGTTATCCGGAGTTGGAAATCTAAAGGTACTACTGGAATTCCCAAACATGAGATCGGAATCGAGACAATACGCTGCAAGCAAAGCATTGTAACAGTTTCGAAACTCCACACCTCGAGATCCTAGAATTTGAAGGAGATAAGGCGAGAATAAAACACTTACGACACTTGTCCTGACCAGAGCAAGGATAAGGAGTAAAAAGATTCCTACTCTCCGATAACTAACTTATTAACTACAAAATAGTTTTTGTCTAGACTCAACTTCGGCCAGAAAAGGGATCCTATGATCGGTAAGGCTCTGATACCAAGTTGTAAGGCCCGATATGCGGTACAGTTCTAGATCTAGATGTTTCCATTCAGATCCGGGGACAAAGCATATATCGGTCCCATCGCGACATATGACAATGTCATATGCCCCGGATTTCCAACATGATATCACAACATTATAGCTACAAGAATGCAACATCTCATACAACCGGCATACAATTGCCTTAATACAATACATCAGTGGAAGATACATGTCTGAGTAACCACACGGGTCCAGGCTCTCTGCCGGGATCCACCTAACTAGTCGTCATCGAGTCTCCGCGAAGGCGTCCATAAGAAGGGTCGTCGAGCTCCTCTGAAGTCCAAGATCGTTTTCATAACGTGCGTAAAATAGAAAAGAAGGGGTGAGCTATATCAACAAGTCTTGTAACTAACTTCTCACGGTAAGATGGGGGTAGTGGTGAGGTTGCAGCTGCACTAGCATTATATAAGTGGCTATTGATCTATTTAAAGTAAGATGAGAACCAAGCATTCGATGAGGAACCGCCTCCAACAAGTCTTCTATCAGCTACTTACGCAAACATAACACCTATCCTATCCTTGTCCTCCCCTTCGCATCTCGACAAAGAAGAAGCAGTCAAGGCACTCACACGTTGATCAAGTTATTAAGATTATCTCAGTTTTTGTTGGCTATGAACAAGGAGTAGGTCTCAAGTCGTCCATAACCGTGGACACGGCTTCTTGAAAAGATTTAACCCTGCAGGGGTGTACCAACTGCCCATTATAAGCTCCGCATGTACGCTGGTTCTCTCAGTCGGGCCCGTTAAAGACAGTCATTGAATAGTTGTTCCGAGAGATTCGGACGTCATAATCCCTCTAATTAACAACGCACGATTTTGGGTGGCCCCCGGTGAGTCGACATCCAGCTGAGGGGACGGCCACGCTCTCGATTTGATCTCTACCATATGACTCCAGGTTTGGATTATCCGTATCTGCTCAACCGAGCCCGGGTCCTCGGCCAGTCATGTTGGACCAACGGGAAACACTGCCCCCACTGGCCCAGGTTGTTTCGAAAACTGCGAGGCCGGTCAAATCGCACACACACATTTGCAAATGGTAAATCGGCTTGGGCCACCACTAGAATTGTTTGGAGGTAGGTAGGTAAGAAGAGGGGACCCCATAGAATCCCACATGCTTAGGCACGCTCACCAAGAGACACAATACCCGGAACTCAGGTCCTAGGTGACTCGAATGGAACAAAGAATCGGGGCGGGATAGCCTGAATCGAGTATAGTCAACATTATAATAATCACATCATCCACAATAATATTAATAGTGTGATGGCCCAATCCAAGGAGTAACATGGGGTAACAGTTGATAGCATCCTAGCATGTATACTAAGCAGTGGCTGAGCAACGAGCAATAATAACATAGCTGAACAAGGTTTGCTGGGATGTGGAGGACATGGATGTTTGGGTTTAATTGAGAGGCATGAATATGAAGTGGTAGGATCAAGAAATCGTTCTATCCTATACCTAGGCACAAGTGAGCTGAAAGTTATAAGCCTGATATATGCTCCCCTTTACCTGATGAGAAGAAGAAACCGAAGGTGTAGTCGATCGCAAACTCGCAACGTCTCAGAGAGTGCCCACGGAAGCACACAATAAGGAAACACTGGAAAAGAAATTGACGAGCAAGCATCTATTACTCAGGGTGTGCATTTGGTTTTTTCGGTTCGGTTTATACGGTTTTTGGTTTATACGATTTTTATACTTCAGTTTATATGGTTTTATACATAGATACGGTTCGGGTTCGGTAATAACCACTTAATTCTGGTTTGGTTTCGGTAATAACCAAAATAACCGAAGTTGACAGGAATTTTGAAACAACAAATAATTTTTTTATTATATGATTTGATCTGTGTATGAAGATTAAATTATTTTTGTAAGAGCTGCTCACGTAAGTAGATTAAATGATTAGATGGCACTAAACTACTACACATGACTATTGATTTTTTATTTGGTAGCACTAGCACTTGCACCGTAGCATATATAGACATGCATGTCCAGTAATAATTTTTTTAAGGTCAAGAATACTCTAAAAGTTTCCAATGGATCAACTAGTAGCTCAGAGTTTTTATTCCCCCAACTCTGTTTCTACCATGCGCTGCGGGCTGGAAATGTTTAAGGCCCAGCTAGTAGCCTTCGGCGGCTGGGCTAAACGAGCTAGCATGTCTGCATGTGCCAGCCACCAACGCAAGTGCCCACCCGCTCACGTACAACGATCTTTTAGTACCACCTCGCTAAAGGGCAGTAGCGCACTGGATGGAGCGTGCTATAAAAGGAGGGGCGAAGAGGTGGGATCAGCCATCAGCGTATATCTTTTCAGTCTTCTCACAGTGACGGAAGTTTCGGTTATTTCGGTTTAACTGAATGTCGTTCGGTTTTAATCGAAAAAACTGAAGTTGATATGGTTTTCAGATTTGGAAACTGAAATTGAAACCGAAAACTGGAAAAAGCGAAATTTCGGTTCGTTTTTTTTCCCGGTTTCGTTTTTGATTTAGGTTCGGTTTTGCAAACCCTGATCTATTACTACGAAGTAATCACGAGCAATCAACATCAAAAAGAAAACACGAGACAACGCACGGTATCGCATCTATCGTCGAGAGCGATTACTAACAGGTTAAGTGGAGTACCTGTCACACACGATGATACCGCACATTTAGAATGGGACCAGTAGCATATATCATTTGCTTTATTTGAATTTATTTCAAATTCAAACCAAATGATTTTGCCACTTGGACCATGGATTTAAGCTATACTTCAACCACACTTCAGAGGCATATCTTGCACATTTGAAATTAATTAAAATTGATCAAACTATATCATGTATAACTTGGTTAAGGTTGAATTCAAATGTGGATTTGAATTTGCATTTTAAAAATGCAATATATTCCACTTAAATGGAATTGCATCACACATCAAACTTGTACTTCAAGATTAAACATTCTATCATGTGCTTGAGCATTGCATTCATCTTGATTGCTACTTGTACTTGCTTGTCGAGTAGAGGTTGAACCGGAGCAAGAGGTCACCCCCTTCGCTGAAGATCCAGAACCCGAACCTCGTTAGCAAGGCAAGCAAAACCTCATTGATCATGTCGATAAAATCCCACTTCCCTCTCATGTCTCGCTTATGCATTGTATAGGATGATCACCATGTTACGATTCTACCGCATAGATGAACCCATTCCTTTGCATGACCTATCTTTTGTCACAGTAGTAAGCAAACCATAATCCTAGCAAATGTAGGAGTTGAATGATATCATGTGGCCCCTCCAAATGTTACCGCTTATTGCATGCTTAGTATGATACCATGTTGTTACTGTGATGTGAGTCGGGATGGGAATGATCATGTTGCTGATGGTAGAAAAGTGTTGGTGAATCGACCTTAATACAAGGTGAACGATGAGAGGCTGTGTAGGAGTACACGGTGGGTTGTCTCGTTGAACACCGCCCTAAGTCCGAGTTCTTGTGTGGTGATCCAAGATGAAGAGTACAACCACACATTGGGCTCACTGACCCCTCTCAACCTATTAACTCATCCCTTTCGATGTCCAGATGTCGCAGTAGTTCGGAGTTCTGGTAGGCTTTTGGCCTGGATGCTAAGTGAGAGAACGGCTCATCCGAGACCGGCTTATGCACCACGCACACATCACTTGGGTCCACTTCGGTAAACCGGCCGGGTTCACGATTGTGGTAACCAACCCAAGTAGGCGGCTTTCTTGGACTAGATAGGCTATGAGGTAACAGTTGTGGTGAGCATCCTCGCTGGCACCCCTTGAATGGTGTCGAGATCAAAGGCGGTAAATGATGATCATGTGTGTGTAGCGGTACACCCTTGCAAGGTTAACAAAACTATTCGAATAGCCGCGTCCGCGGTTATGGACTACTTGGAAAGCTTAGCTTGATTATTAGATAACTTGAACCGGATACTTCTAAAATACACCAAGATAAGTGTGAGTGCTATGGCGCGCTTTCTCGTGGGAAGTCGAGGAAGGCACCATAGTGGGGTAATTGGTTGGTGAAAGTAGTGGACTCGTGTACGCTTCTTACCTCAAAGTCTGGTACTCGTAGTTCAGGATTAGCCAAGTCAAAGCTGGCATTTCTGCAAGTGAACCCCACCTCCCTTTACCTTGATACATGTGCATGAGTAGTATAGCTCCTATGTAAGTCTTGCTGAGTACGCCTTTGTACTCACGTTTGCTTAATATATGTTTTAGATGACACCACTGACCCAGAAGGTGGCTTCTTCATCGAGCTGGACGACTGAAGTTAAGCTAGTCTAGTCCCAGTCAGCAGACTGGTTCCCTCGTGGAGGGCTTTATGTTTGAATAAGGCTTCTTAAGCCAATTTGTTAAACTTGTCTGTACTCAGACATAATTTGCTTCCGCTATGTGATGTAATGTTGGATCACATGTATGTGATCTCTGTGTGTACTCTATAAGAGTTACAAATAAAATGTACACTTTGTAGAGAATTGCAATGGTACCTGCTGTTCATACAAGGCATGTGTGCTGCGTGTATGTTTATAACATGCATGTCTTTGTATGGGTTTTCGAGACCTTAGTTGTGATCTGGCTGGCGGTCTTTTATACACCAAGTGGCCCTTAGATGTGCGCAGCTTGGGGCATCGCGATGCGATTGATTGAGACTCTGTCTCGTGCACACTTTGTGTTATGATCGAGCCCGCCCTAGACCCCGACTAAGTGATCGGGCTGGAGTAAGTCTATGTAGAGTTTTGAGATAGTCGATAATATGGTTGAGGCGACTTGTCTTTGAATATGGGAGTTCACCACCCATATCAGTAGACTTGTGTGCGTACGATGAGGACCCATTACAGTTGATCATCCGGCCTGGATGGGATGCCCCTCACGTACGATGCTTTCCGAGAATGTTCAGTGCTTGGCCTTGTCTGCTTAGACAAGTGGGTGCGGTTCTCGGCTCTCCATATGACTATGTCTTAACTGTACTTGCATACGCTAACCCCGGGTCCCGACAGACTTGGTATCAGAGCAGGACTGACTGTAGGACTAGTAGCCTTGGCCGAAGTCGAGTCTAGCTTGCTATAGTTATATAGTTACTCTGGGTATATAAGGGAACAACGTAAGGCTTCATTTTTCTCCTTACCCCCTTCGTTCTGAGTTCTGAGTCACCCTCATCTTGTTCTACGGGAAGATAGGACTAGGCTCTTCTCTGTCTGATTAGCACATCTCGTTGATTGCTTCATTATAGCTGTAGGAAAGTTGTGTGAGGTTTTCCTAGCATTGTTATAATGCTGATTTCTTACATCATATTATGTAAGTGATGTTTGCATATTGAAAGAAATTGTCATTTCTTACAATTACAGCCGTTATGATGTCCGAGTCATTCCAGGTTTATCTCATAATCTGATGCATTTGGAAACTCTTGCTTTCTGTTTCAGATGTCAAATCTTTCCCCTCGGCAGATTGTTCGTTTGACCAGGTGCCTCGGTGTGCGTGGCCATCCCGCCACGTTGATCGAGATGATGTCCTACGTGGGATATCGATGGTACCCTGAGTACACCATCGAGGAGCAGTTCCACGACTTCAACCAGACGCAGTTTCACTGCATTGTCCGGATCTACCCGCACCACGTTGGAGTCACCCAGCCTATCCACTTTGGACATGGCATTGGTGTTACCGAGAACATGGCTGTGCAGGATGCTGCATATTCATGTATTACCCTGCTGAGAGAGGAGCACACTTTGTTGAGAGAGACTTCTTTCCGCTATATCCCTGCTGCACTTCCAGGAGAAGAGGGATATTACACCGGACTCTACTCAGACCACTCCGCAGAGGATCCAGCACTTCAGGTGACTGCTAGGTTTACTAGTGACCGAGACCGTGATGCACGTGCTCTCCGTTTTGAGCTCCACGCTACTCGTGTTCGTCTGTACCGAGCACTGACGCTCTTGGCACCCTTTGTGAGCGTGGGATCAGTGGAGTACGATGCGATCTATCCAGTGAGGACCCAGATGCCTTCTCGCGTTGCTTGGCCCGAGATTGGAGGAGTTTTTCCACCCCGTGGTCCTTTGCTTCCACCCTACACTAGACCTAGGCCCCATCCTTGCCCAAATGGATATCAGGGTCCACAAGCCTCCGTGTTTTCCGATGGTCACCTCCAGCTACCGGGATACGCGGGTAACTTTTACGAGGACTACTATGGAGATGGAGATGAGTGAGACCGCCTGTGGTCTTACTTAGTGAGGATGTAGTAGTATCCTAGTATATTGTAAGCAAGGTGTCTAAGTTCCAGAGGATTAGATAAATAATGTATAGGAAGTCAGAGTGCCTCTGAAGGATGTATCATCTTCATCACGTTTGTATTAGCTTGGTGCTTGTACTAAAATGATGTATGGTTTGTGTGACAGCTTGTGAATATATGGCTTGTATGCTTTTATCACCATGTTGTCAAGATGATTACTCCCTTTGCTCTGTAATCCTTCCAGTACTTCAATACCTTGATTAGTCTCTTGAAATCAACTCTGTTTGACTTTGGTTTTTCACCTTCAGGATGTCCCAAGGAACCCGTGGCCAGGTTGGTCGTAACCAAGGTCGTGGGAACAACCAGGAGGAAGACAACCTTCCACCCCCACCCACGATGGCCCAAGTTCTGATGGAGGTCGAGAGGAACCGCCGTGACTCTCACCACCTGTTGGAAGTCATCGCACGCAACACCACTCAGCAGTGCAATGAGCTGGTGTCTCTGAATGACTTCATCCGGCTTCATCCCCCGGTATTCAGTTACTCCACCGAGCCCCTTGACGCCGATGACTGGCTTCGCAGCATCGAGAGGAAGCTCCAAGCCGGCCGTGTTGCAGATGGCGACAAGGTCAGCTATGCCACCTATCACCTCGAAGGTGCAGCAAGCTCTTGGTGGGAGAATTTTCTGAATATGCGTCCCGTTGGACCACCTGCATCTTGGGAGGAATTCTGCACCTCTTTCCGCGAGCACCACATTCCCAAAGGTCTCATGGACCGTAAGCGGGAGGAGTTTTGTAACCTCACTCAAGGCAGAAGGACCGTTGACGAGTTCAGTCGTGAGTTCAACCGACTTCCTCGTTATGCAACTGAAGAAGTCTCCACCGACTCCAAGAAACAAGAGAGGTTCCGTCGTGGCCTCAACAGTGGACTCCGTCGCGAACTTAACCTTCATGACTTTGCCACCTTCCAGGTCCTTGTCAACAAGGCCATCAAGGCAGAGGACATGAACACCCCCAATGACTTTCGCAAACACCCTAGAGAGGAAGGTTCATCCAGCTCTGGTTTCCAGAAACGCAAGATCTGGATCCCAAATAGCATGTTCCGCCAGAACAACCCACCGAGGCCATCCTATACGGCGCCTCGTCCACCCACCCAGTTTCACCCAGCTCCACCAAACAACCCAGCTCCACGCACTGTTTTCGGAGCTTGCTACAAGTGTGGTCAGGCAGGCCACTACTCTCGCGAGTGCCCCCAGAACCAAGTCCAGAACCAGAATGCTCCACCACGTGCCGGAGGCAACAACAACAACAACAACAATGGTCGTGGCAAGCCACCCCAGAAGGTCTTCACCGCCAAAACCGCTCCTCCCGCCACTCGTGGACGTCTGAACCAGATTGCCGCCGAAGAGACTGACGACACCACTGACGTCATTCTTGGTACGCTCCCAGTCAATTTTGTTCCTACTTCCGTTCTTTTCGACCCAGGAGCATCTCATTCATTCATGTCGGAAAGCTATGCACTTCGTCATGAGTTACCCTTTGTTGAATTGTCCACCCCGATGGTTATTCAAACTCCAGGGTCAAGATGGCAAACTAATAGAGTAAGCCATGGCAATCAAATTGCAATTGAGGGTTTAGTATTCCTTGCTTCACTCATAGCCCTCAAGTCTTCAGACATTGATGTCATCCTTGGCATGGTTTGGCTATCAAGACAGAATGCCTATCTGGATTGCAAAGGCAAATCCGTGAAACTCACCCACCCTTCAGGCAAAACCATTAGCTATACCTCACCCAGAACAAGAACCCAAGTGCATTCCTTGAATGTACTTCCCCTTCCCGAACTTGAAGATATTCCGGTGGTTCGTGACTTCCCGGATGTTTTTCCTGAAGAGCTGCCGGGCATGCCACCCGAAAGGTGTGTAGAGTTTATAGTGGATCTTGTTCCAGGAACCGCACCAATTTCCAAACGCCCATATAAAATGGCCCCACATGAGTTAGCAGAGCTAAAAACCCAACTAGATGCTTCGTTGGCAAAAGGCTTCATCCGCCCTAGCTCATCGCCATGGGGTTGCCCCGTTCTGTTCGTGAAGAAGAAAGATGGAACAGAAAGGATGTGCGTAGACTATCGCCCGCTAAATTTAGCGACGATAAAGAACAAATACCCATTGCCCAGGATCAATGATCTTTATGATCAACTTGTAGGATCCTCCGTCTTCTCCAAGATGGATTTGAGATTAGGTTATCATCAGATCAGAATCCGAAACGAGGACATTCCCAAAACGGCTTTTACTACTCGTTATGGTCTTTACGAGTACACCGTCATGTCCTTTGGTTTAACCAATGCCCCCGCCACTTTCTCACGCATGATGAATTCGATCTTCATGGACTATTTGGACCAGTTCGTCGTGGTTTACCTCGATGACATCCTTATATACTCGAAGAACGAAGAAGAACATGCCGAACACTTAAGGCTGGTATTGATGAAACTTAGAGAGCATCGCTTGTACGCTAAATTCTCCAAGTGTGAATTCTGGCTACCAGAAGTGACCTACTTAGGCCACGTGATTTCTGCAAAAGGCATTGCTGTGAATCCCGAGAGAGTTCAGGCCGTCCTTGACTGGACTCCACCTGAATCGGTTAAGCAAGTTAGAAGTTTTCTTGGCCTAGCCAGCTATTGCCGTCGCTTCGTCGAGAACTTTTCTAAAGTTGCAAAGCCTCTAACTGAACTCCTCAAGAAAGATAAGAAATTCTTATGGACTCCCAAGTGCGAGGAAAGCTTCTAGGAGCTAAAAAGAAGATTGACTTCCGCACCCGTACTTGCACCTCCAGACACCAAAAGGGATTTCGAAATCTATTGTGATGCATCACGGCAAGGGTTAGGATGCATACTTCTGCAAGATCGACATGTGGTAGCTTATGCTTCACGCCAGTTGCGGCCACATGAAGAGAACTATCCTACCCATGACCTTGAACTCGCAGCCGTAGTTCATGCTCTAACAACTTGGCGACATTACATCCTTGGTAATCATTGTGAGATTTATTCCGACCACCAAAGCCTCAAATATATTTTCACCCAGCCAGATCTTAATCTCAGGCAAAGACGCTGGATTGAGTTGATAAAAGATTACGACGTAGCAATTTCTTACACCCCAGGCAAAGCCAATGTCATGGCTGATGCACTAAGTCGTAAGTCGTACTGTAACAACCTCATGTTACGGCAGTATCAACCACTTCTTCATGAGAACTTTCGCAAGCTCAATCTTGAAATTGTTCCTCATGGCTATCTTTCAACCTTGGTGGCGAAACCAACTCTTGAGGATCAAATTATAGTTTCCCAAAGGCGTGCACGAGGTGTTCGCCGGATCAAGGAGAACATTGCTAGCGGAGTTGCTAAATGTTTCTCCACAGATAGCAAAGGAACGGTATTCTTTGAAAATCGTTTGGTAGTGCCTAAGAATAGGGAACTAAGGCAACTCATCCTCAAAGAAGCCCATGACACACCCCTCTCAATTCATCCCGGTAGCACAAAAATGTACCGAGATCTACGCCAGAGATTTTGGTGGACTAGGATGAAGAGAGAAATTGCTCAATTTGTTGCCGAATGTGATACTTGTCGTCGCATTAAGGCAGAACATCAAAGACCTGCTGGTACACTTCAACCTTTGTCTATTCCCGAGTGGAAATGGGACAAAGTCGGTATGGACTTCATCACAGGCTTTCCAAGAACCCAGAAAGGAAACAATGCCATCTTCGTTGTTATAGATAGGCTTTCCAAAGTTGCTCACTTCCTTCCGGTTCGCGAGTCCATAACTGCTAGTCAGTTAGCGGACTTGTACATCTCCAGGATTGTATCACTTCACGGTGTTCCTTTAGAAATCAATTCTGATCGCGGTAGCCTTTTCACCTCTAGATTTTGGGGAAGCGTCCAACGTGCTTTGGGAACTCATCTCTCCTTTAGTACGGCTTTCCATCCTCAGTCTAGCGGTCAAGTCGAAAGGGTTAACCAAATTCTTGAAGACATGCTCAGAGCTTGTGTTATCTCATTCGGGAAGAATTGGGAGAATTCTCTTCCATATGCCGAATTTGCTTATAACAATAGTTTTCAAGCTAGTCTGAACATGGCTCCTTTTGAACTCCTTTATGGACGACGATGTCGAACACCACTAAACTGGTCTGAAACCGGTGAAAGACAATTCTTTGGGCCGGATATGATCAAGGAAGCAGAAGAGCAAGTTCGCATTGTTCGTGATCAATTGAAATCAGCCCAGTCTCGTCAGAAAAGCTACTATGATCGTCATCATAGACAAGAAAGCTACAATCTGGATGAGAAGGCTTACCTTCGGGTTACTCCTCTGAAGGGAACCCAACGTTTTGGTATCAAAGGCAAGTTGGCCCCACGTTACATCGGACCTTTCCGCGTTATTGCTAAACGTGGAGAAGTTGCCTACCAACTTGAACTACCTCCGCACCTCTCCCGAGTACATGATGTATTCCATGTGTCCCAACTCAGGCGTTGCTTCAAGGACCCCATCCGCGAAGTCGACCATGAAACGCTTGATCTCCAAGATGACCTTTCTTATCGAGAATACCCCGTTCCTATTCTTGATTCAGCAGAGCGTGTCACTCGTCGTCAGAAGATTAGGTTTCTGAAAGTGCAATGGTCACACCACTCTGAAAGAGAAGCCACGTGGGAGAGAGAAGACCGTCTCAGTGCCGAGTACCCCACTTTCCTCCCGCAGACTTCTGAATCTCGGGACGAGATTCTTTTGAGTGGGGGCGAGTTGTCAGATCCCTCTATTAGGTATGTGCTAGGGTTAGCTAGTACCTTTGCATCATGCAAAAGTTTCAAAAGAAACCTTGAAAATCAATTTCAAAATCCAAATGGGAGAAGGAACACCCCCCAGATGAATTAATTCAAAAGGCCAGATAAAAATATTTTCCAAAAATTCATGTTAGAGTTTTGAAAAGTCTTATAAATGAGTGTGATCACATATCAAGTGATGTGGGACCCACCCCATGCTCATAGATTTTTCAAATATTCAAACAGTACCTTGGAATTAAAGAAATAACCCTTTTTGATTTAAAATTCAAATCATTTGAATTTTAAAAATGTTGAAAGTTTATGAGTGGCTAGTTTATATTTTTATGAGGCCACATAAAAGTTTTCAGCATTTAATAAAATGTTTAGCTATTTATTTTAGCTAAACAGAACAAATTACAGAAAAACAGAAAGGAAAGATTAAACAGAAATCAGAAAAGCTTACCTCTCGCATTAGGCGAGGCCCAACTCCCCTGGACGGCCCAGCCCACCTGGACCCTCCCCTGTCGTCTTCCTCCCCGCGCCCCCAAGGTGCTCGGTGGAAAGCCACCGACGCCACCGACGCCACCGCGACGCCCCGCAGCCCTCCACCTGCCTCCTCGGCCGCCTTCTAGCGACGTGGAGAACCCTCCGAGCTCATCCTCTCCATTTCCCCCCTGGAAACCTCCTCCCCCTCTCCTCTTCGCGAGTTCATCGACGTCCGAGAGCTCACCGGAGTGCACCGCCGTGGAAACCCGTGGCCACCTTCCTCCTAAGCCGCTGCCACCTTGTCCAGGACGCGCGCCGTCGTCGTCTTCATCGCCGTGTGCAAGCAATCGAAGCCAGGAGCCCCGAGCACGTCGTCCTCTTCACCGAGCCGCCGCTGAACCCGCAAGAGCTCGTCGTCGATTCCGCCGCAGCCACAGCTCCTCCGGCTTCCTCGAGTCCGTCTCTGCAACCAGGGTGAGTAGACGCGCTTTTTCCCTCATCTTGCTGCTTGAATCCGTGCCCGAATCGTGATTCCGACGAGGTCCGAGACCAAGCGCCGCCGCTCGTCGTCGAAGTCATTCACCAGAGCCCCCGTTTGACCCCTGGATGGCTCCACTAGCTCCGCACACACCCCAGCTTCGTTTCCATGCTCTCGGTGTCCAAATCCGTGCACGAATTGAAGAACCCGATGAGTTCCGTGCCGACTTCCGCCGCCGCTCGTCGCCGATGACTCTCCGGTGATCCCCGTGGCCCCCTGATGCCACCACTCGATGCGGACGACCTCAAGGAGCAGGTCCGTGCCCTCCAGGCCCCTCCCCGTGCCCTAGAACCCAACTCCGGCGAGTCTCCGGCAGGATTCCGGCGACTTCACGGCGAGCCCACCATTAGCCCCCCTAATGACCCTGTTAAGCTTAACCCAGTGTCTGACAGGTGGGGCCAGCCACTAATTAACCCTTCGGGTTAATTTTAATCAAGGGATTAACCCCCACTGTGGATGAGAGGTGGGACCCCTTTGTCAGTTTGACTGGTCAAACTCCCCTGCTGACGCAATAAATCAAAATTGTTTAAAAAGAATTCCAGAAAATCCAGAAAATACCCCAAACTTTGGAAATTCATAGAAAATTCATATTAACTCCAAATTGGACAAATAATATATGAAAAATGATCAGGAGAAAATTATCTTTCTAAATATGCAACTTTCATCTCTGTTTGAGTTGAATTTAAAATGGGACCAGTAGCATATATCATTTGCTTTATTTGAATTTATTTCAAATTCAAACCAAATGATTTTTCCACTTGGACCATGGATTTAAGCTATACTTCAACCACACTTCAGAGGCATATCTTACACATTTGAAATTAATTCAAATTGATCAAACTATATCATGTATAAGTTGGTTAAGGTTGAATTCAAATGTGGATTTGAATTTGCATTTTAAAAATGCAATATATTCCACTTAAATGGAATTGCATCACACATCAAACTTGTACTTCAAGATTAAACATTCTATCATGTGCTTGAGCATTGCATTCATATTGATTGCTACTTGTACTTGCTTGTCGAGTAGAGGTTGAACCGGAGCAAGAGGTCACCCCCTTCGCTGAAGATCCAGAACCCGAACCTCGTCAGCAAGGCAAGCAAAACCTCATTGATCATGTCGATAAAATCCCACTTCCCTCTCATGTCTCGCTTATGCATTGTATAGGATGATCACCATGTTACGATTCTACCGCATAGATGAACCCATTCCTTTGCATGACCTATCTTTTGTCACAGTAGTAAGCAAACCATAATCCTAGCAAATGTAGGAGTTGAATGATATCATGTGGCCCCTGCAAATGTTACCGCTTATTGCATGCTTAGTATGATACCATGTTGTTACTGTGATGTGAGTCGGGATGGGAATGATCATGTTGCTGATGGTAGAAAAGTGTTGGTGAATCGACCCTAATACAAGGTGAACGATGAGAGGCTGTGTAGGAGTACACGGTGGGTTGTCTCGTTGAACACCGCCCTAAGTCCGAGTTCTTGTGTGGTGATCCAAGATGAAGAGTACAACCACACATTGGGCTCACTGACCCCTCTCAACCTATTAACTCATCCCTTTCGATGTCCAGATGTCGCAGTAGTTCGGAGTTCTGGTAGGCTTGTGGCCTGGATGCTAAGTGAGAGAACGGCTCATCCGAGACCGGCTTATGCACCACGCACACATCACTTGGGTCCACTTCGGTAAACCGGCCGGGTTCACGATTGTGGTAACCAACCCAAGTAGGCGGCTTTCTTGGACTAGATAGGCTATGAGGTAACAGTTGTGGTGAGCATCCTCGCTGGCACCCCTTGAATGGTGTCGAGATCAAAGGCGGTAAATGATGATCATGTGTGTGTAGCGGTACACCCTTGCAAGGTTAACAAAACTATTCGAATAGCCGCGTCCGCGGTTATGGACTACTTGGAAAGCTTAGCTTGATTATTAGATAACTTGAACGGATACTTCTAAAATACACCAAGATAAGTGTGAGTGCTATGGCGCGCTTTCTCGTGGGAAGTCGAGGAAGGCACCATAGTGGGGAATTGGTTGGTGAAAGTAGTGGACTCGTGTACGCTTCTTACCTCAAAGTCTGGTACTCGTAGTTCAGGATTAGCCAAGTCAAAGCTGGCATTTCTTCAAGTGAACCCCACCTCCCTTTACCTTGATATATGTGCATGAGTAGTATAGCTCCTATGTAAGTCTTGCTGAGTACGCCTTTGTACTCACGTTTGCTTAATATATGTTTTAGATGACGCCACTGACCCAGAAGGTGGCTTCTTCATCGAGCTGGACGACTGAAGTTAAGCTAGTCTAGTCCCAGTCAGCAGACTGGTTCCCTCGTGGAGGGCTTTATGTTTGAATAAGGCTTCTTAAGCCAATTTGTTAAACTTGTCTGTACTCAGACATAATTTGCTTCCGCTATGTGATGTAATGTTGGATCACATGTATGTGATCTCTGTGTGTACTCTATAAGAGTTACAAATAAAATGTACACTTTGTAGAGAATTGCAATGGTACCTGCTGTTCATACAAGGCATGTGTGCTGCGTGTATGTTTATAACATGCATGTCTTTGTATGGGTTTTCGAGACCTTAGTTGTGATCTGGCTGGCGGTCTTTTATACACCAAGTGGCCCTTAGATGTGCGCAGCTTGGGGCATCGCGATGCGATTGATTGAGACTCTGTCTCGTGCACACTTTGTGTTATGATCGAGCCCGCCCTAGACCCCGACTAAGTGATCGGGCTGGAGTAAGTCTATGTAGAGTTTTGAGATAGTCGATAATATGGTTGAGGCGACTTGTCTTTGAATATGGGAGTTCACAACCCATATCAGTAGACTTGTGTGCGTGCGATGAGGACCCATTACAGTTGATCATCCGGCCTGGATGGGATGCCCCTCACGTACGATGCTTTCCGAGAATGTTCAGTGCTTGGCCTTGTCTGCTTAGACAAGTGGGTGCGGTTCTCGGCTCTCCATATGACTATGTCTTAACTGTACTTGCATACGCTAACCCCGGGTCCTGACATGGTCGCCCAGGGCGGAGGATGGCTGGCGGGCCAAGCCAGGGAAGCTGGGCCGCTTGGGCTGGTTCTGGGCCTCGAGGGCGCTTGGTTGTTGGGCCGTGTGGGGGCGCGTCGACCCACACAACGGCAGCGGTTCGGCCAGGTCGGGATCCTCCTGATCCCGACCGCACTGGTGGCGGCGTCGCCGGCCATCTCCATGGCGAACTCCGACGAGGAGGGAGGGCGGCGCGGTGCGGGGCCTCAGGACGACAGGGAGGGGTCACGGGAACAGCGGTAGGGCGGTCGTCGGCGGTGGGGCACTGAGGTCCCGGGGCGGCACGATCTCCTGGCTACCTCAAAGCATGGCCATGGCGGTTCGGGGTTGCGAGGAAGAGAACAAGGAGGTGAGGGGGAGAAGAGATGGGAGGAGAGGAGGAGGAGGTGCGTCCGTGACCTGAGGGCGGCGGCGCCTCGTCGGCGGCAGCTGGGCGGCGTAGCACGGTGCATCCACAGCGAGGGTGCAGGGTTGCTCGAGCCTAGGGAGAGAGGAGCTCCCCATTGGAGGACTTGCTTTTGATGACGTGGCACGACCTGGGCTCTCCGATCTGGATCCGACGGATCAGGGCGTCAGGAGGGTTTCTCTAGATCTGGATCAGAGGGGATTGGGCTTACACATAAGTTGAGGTGGGTGTGGCAGATGGGTTAGGGGGAACCCTAATCTGGGTTAGTTTTGCTGCCAAAAATTGTGGGAGGGGTGTTGCCTTATATAGAGGGGTTAAGTGGGCTAGTTTTGGGCTAGATTTTCAGGTGGGCTAGGCTTAGCAGAAAAGAGGGAAATATTGTTGGTCGGTTGGCTGCCCGCATGAAGTTTCATAAATATACCCCTGGATTTATACCGACTACTATGTCTGGCACATCTGATCGTTCACCTATCAAACGAAACTAGAATCGAACGAAAATCGAAACACCAACTCGCCACACAGTAACCAAGTTGTCTACATCGTTTCACGCCTAACGGAGACGTCGAACCCATCTGATAAACTAACTCATTTAAATATAAATGGGGGTTTTCGCATCGATGGTGATGGTTGGTCTTGTGCCGGAAGTCGCGACGGTGATCGGGTGACTTTCCCGATGCCGCAACGAGGTCATGTGCCAAGTGGACGGGTCCGGACACGCATGCCAATATTAGAAGGAGGGGGGGGAATATAATCATCGATTATTAATTCGGCGAAGCAAACACTACAAACAACACAAGCAATCAACAGAGTAATGCAACAAACAGTTTTTTTAATTTGGGTGAAAATCTTGGGTTGTTACACTTATCCCATGAAGACTCACACCTACATGTTGGTATGTAGGTGAAGTGATCAACATGACACTCCCCTTGCTACATTCCAAGTCCAAGAGAACCACCCGATTTAGCCTACCCGACAAGAGAATCCGTCCATAGCTCTGAGTCGGAATCAATCGAATGTGAGTATGAGTGGGATGAAGATAGCCTCGGTCTAGGGTACCCACCCACAAAACCTATCGTAATAGAAAAGTCAAAACCATCCGATGAGCCCTTAGAAAAAGGTATATAGCTCAGGTATCGGTCAGGATGAAGATGATAAAACATCCCCACGCATGGTAGCGTGCTTATATTGGATCAAGACAACAAGATTCTACATCACAAGGGCGACCTAAGTGGAACAGATCATTGTGTGCTCAACACGGCCTTTAATACTTACTAGCATATTTTATAACATAATATTTAAATTAAAGGGGTGTATCAGAGCCAGGTGAATATAACATTTTAAGTAAAGGGGTGTATTAGAGTCAGGTGCACACAATGTTCGACGAAAGAGAAGAAAAACAGGGAATCCTATGAGGTAGTCCCTCCGTCACCTTGCAAAAACGTCTTACATTATGTGACAGAGGTAGTATTCACTAGCAATTTTCTATCCATATTTTTGTGGGGCGGCAACCCATGTTGAGCTTCGTGGCTTATCTGGAATGATGTAGTATTTTTTTAAACATGTTTCATGTCTTATGCAGATTGTACATGCATATACACGATGATTTTGTACTTGATCTATCCTAAAGAGGTTGGAGGACAAATACAGCATGTTTACTATCACGTTTCCTTCCCATAAGTGACGGTGTGGTTTTTGAAAATGATAAATCCCATTTTAGGTTGATAATTTTATTTTTTGCTGTAAGAAAATAATTTTCTTCCAATTCCTATTACGTATTGACTGTGTGCAAAAAAAATTGTTATGCAGAAGCTGAACATTCACTCAGTGTAGTTGTATTTGTCTTGATATATATAAATGGAATGCCCTTTATTGAAAATAAGTTTTTTAAAATAAATAAAAATGGAAATAGAGAAAAAATCACAAACAGTCACGAGCCCACGTCCACACACTTGGCGTTGCAATAACAATACGCGAGTAGAGTGGGCAGCAAAGCAAAGCTGATAGTTCGGTCGAACAAGGGGTAACGACACCAGGTCAGCAGAAGCAAGCCGCAAGCCACGCGCGAGAGCACGCACACCATGGCAGTTTTGTTGGATCTGGTGGTGGTTGTTCGCTCCTCGCTGCCGTTTCCTCGCCTCGCGTTGCCGGTGACCAGCGCATCCGGGCGAGGAGAGGGAGCGACGCGGCCCGCCGTTCCGTGGGTCCGAGGGAGAGGCTCCCTGGGGAAGGGAAGGGGCGGCGCTGCCGACCGCCGGCCGTTCCGTCGCTCCGCACCGTCTTGCTGGGGAACCCTGGAAGGAGAGGCTCGCCGGAGAAGGGGAAGACCGGCGCTGCTGACCACTGCCGCCGCCGCTCCCTGCGGCGTTCTGTGCCGGAGGAACGGAGAGAAGGCCGCTCGTGTGGGCCGGGCCCATCTTTTGCCCAAAGCTCGGTACGGCGACGGTGTGAGGTAACCTTGAAATACCCCGCCTTGGCGCCCAAGCGTAACCGCCTCAACCAATAGCCTCCTCCCCGTCGCCGGAGTTCCAATACCCAGGGCCGGTCCAAATTAATTTTGGACCTGAGGCGAACCAATATTTCTTTACTAAATTTTTATACTTATTTAGATCTTATTTTTAATGAGTTATAGTCTTACAAGCATATTTATCTTTTGTTTTAGTTTATCCCCATGGTAGTGTATTAGAATTAATAAATATTAGTTCGTTATTTATGTTTGTACTGGATATCATATAAAAATAATAAAATGTATTTTGTAACAAAAAAATATTGCACAATTTGTATAAGGCAATGCTAGACTTATATTTTTGTAACCAATGTTAGACTTATATTTTTTTATTACATAATTTATACTTCTCCGTTCCGGGATATAAGGTGTATATGTTCTGTTATAAAAAAGTCAATATCTATGATATCTAAAAAATATAATATGAAAATACGTTTCAAGATAATTGTGATGATGCTAATTTGGTAATTTATACCATTATATTTATCTACAAATTTGATCAAAGTCATATAAATTTAACGTTTTCGAAAAATAAATATATATACATATATCCAGGAATTGGCAGCGGCCAAGGCGGCCCCCCTACCCCCCGATCTCCAGCGGCCCAACGCCAGCGCGACCGATGGACCTGTTCCCCGACAGGCAGCACGTGCGGCTGCGGAGCCTCGAGCTAGACACGTACTACCTCCACGCCGACGAGGACGGGGTGAGCGTCTGCATCAACGGGCGCCGCCACTCGATGAACGCGACGTGGACGGTGCATATCGACCACCGCGACGGCGGCCCACACCTGCTCTTCCAGAGCGCCGCCTACGACCGCTACCTCGCCTCCACGAACACGCCCGCGTCGTCCGGCCACCTCAGCTTCAACGCCGTGCAGCGCGACTACGACCAGTCGGTGATGCCGGAGATCAGGTGGGTGCCCATCCGGGCAGGTTCAGCGAGCGGCATCCTGCTCCGCGACGTCACCGGCTTCTACCTCCGCGCCAACGGCAAGTACTTCCGCTGGAACACCGGCGTCACCGTCGAGTCCAGACATATCGACAATGTCAGCACCATGATGCGCTGGATCGTCGAGCCCATCCCCGTCAGAGAGCGCACACCTCTCATTCCAGGCCCGACTCAGGTGAGTTCGCCATGACCGTCGAATTTGTGTCTCGAACTCTCGAATTGGATTCCTGGGTGCCGTTAGTTGAGCCTATCGATTGTGACTTGTGTTGAATTCATTTTCTCGAGAATAATTCCTGGTTCTTCGTGACTCAACTGCAGACCCGCGTCCCCCTCTTCGGGCGCGCGCCGCGGGTGTGGTGGAACATTCGGTTCGTGCGAGCGAACCCCGAGGGGCGCTACACTGATCGCGGCTGGACCACGTTCATTGCCAGGGGGAGGTCCGTGTACCACCTGAGGAACACGCTGGCCACCCGCGTCGGCGTCGTGGACATCCACGCCCAGCGCCGCGACATCGCCATCTGCGTCCGACCAGGCCGCTACGGGAGAGCGAGCCCACTCGTCGTCGACCTGCCCTACGGCCGCAGCGGCGAGACCCTCCTGCTTATCGTGCTGCTGTCCGGGACCCCTGGTGAGAGCCTCTCACCATGTCACAAGTTCCCGTTGATCGCATAATAATTAATGGTGGCAAGAAGTGAATCGGTAGTCTTGACTGCATTTGTTATGCACAATATGTACTAATTGCTTCATTTTGGTGTGGTGTGGATACTATTTGCTGCATTCTGGTGTGGTGTGGATACTATTTGCTGCATTTTGGTGTGGCACATATTTTTGGTTTGTTTTAGTGGTGTGCTAATCTGCTTGTGTTTGAAAAATAGTTTACTGAAACTCTGACGGTCTGATAAACAGTTTATTTAAATCGTTATAGTCTGAAAAAAGGTTACCTGAAACTGTTAGGAGTTGGCAATTGTCGATTTGTTGTAGTCCTAACAGTTTACTGATGTTGTCTTGTCGATTTGTTGGTTAATGGGGGAACAAATTTCGTAAGTAACATTTTACACTCAACCTTGATATGGAAAGTGTTGGTTGCAGATGCAGACTAGAGATCCGATTCAGATAATTCAGTTTATCTATGTGGTGCTATATATATGCCATCAGTAATATTTTTTCTGTTCAGAGCTAGTAAAACTATGCAACTTACATTTAAGAATCAGTTGATTCATCTTATTTCAAGAAGATTGTGATTTCCATTGATTTAGACTATTTTATTTGTGCTGAATAAACTTCAAACAAAATTAGGTTCTTACAATACTAAATTAAATCAAACAAAATGTGGACGCACAATTAGTATACCTTTAGTACAAAGTTATACTAAGTGTGTGTCAATTAATTTGGATCGGAGGAAGTACTTGTTTTCAGGTTATGTACATGAGCTGTATTATTGGTCTATTTTTTTTTTGGAAAACTCTGCGATTTAGATTGTTGATCTTCTTTCTAATGATCTTCTTTTGTGGGAAATATACTGGTGGTCTTGAATATATGTTGGTGTACATACTGTTTAGCGCGTGAACATGATATTTGGAGTCTTATTTTTGTGGACTGCTAATGTGATCATGCTTGTAAAAAGGATATTGTGATAGGTTTTGTTAGGACTTGGGATTTGTCTGAAACTGTTGTAGTCTTGTAGTAGAAAAGTAAAAGTACTTAAATGGGAATAGTAGGTGCCAGTGCCAGTGCCATTTGGATTTATCAGTCTGTGTATACATGGTACAAGATGGTCTGAACTCTGTAGCTTGTAGAAACGACTGCGTCCACATTTTTTTTCTTGATTCAGATAATTCAGTTCGTCCATTTCGTAACATTTTGCTGCTTGGAAACCTAAAAAGTCAAATCAAGTTCAGTCATCTCATTTCATATTTGCAGAAAAGATAGTAAGTTTCTAATCTGTAACAAAGTTCAGGTTGTATCCTATAATAGATAGTGCATAAAAGCTTAGTTCCTTGCACATTATATTGTTTCATGTTTTGTCTTCTTGATCTTGTCAATATATTGTTATTGATTATTGGTCTGCCGCCTAACTACCTTATTATTTCTGCTAATTCAGGCTATAACTTGCTGCGATACCCAAATGTCAACGCAGCATAGAGAAAGATCAGAGCGGGATCCTGAGCCTCGGACACAATGGCGGCTTAACTGGACGCCTCCTTTAGCATATACTACTAGATAGATATAGGTTGAGAAAACTCATCAGCTCTTGTGTTTCTTCTACTAGCTAAAGTCTGTGATGCTGGTTGTAGTAGTCGTTGCAGTTCTGACATTCATCTCTGTGGATGTGGTTGCTACTGCTTCCTGGATGAAGAATTTCAGTCTGGTGTTCTTGCCGTGAATCGATGATCCTGCATTACTTTTGGATGATGGAAAATTTAGTGGTTCTTGCAGTGACTTGATGAGCATGTGTTTATTTTATACTCCTATGCATTTCTATAAATGAAAAGGATAGCTGGTTCTTCCAATGGGCTGGTGCTCTAGTATTTCTTTTAGAGTATGTGCTTGGTACAAATGAAAAATGCAGTGGATTCTGGTTGTGCTGTGAGCTGGTGATCGTGTTTTCAGTTGTGCTATTTTGAGTGTTGGCCAAAGAGCAGGAAATGAATTTGTAAGCTATGAACAAAATTCAGTTTTTATCCAACATCACTGCATCTACATGAAAAGTAGTTTCTGCACATTACATTGTTTTCAGGCTTTGTACATAAGCTACCTCCTCGTTTTCTTTCGTTGTAAGATCAGAGCAAGACGCCTGCCCATTCGCTCACACTTCAGCTCTTCAGAAGTATCGCCGCCTTGGACATAACAACATCAGAATGCAGAACATAACCTTGGAAACTCAGAAGCTCGTGTGTTTCGGGCTTTCGGCTAGCTAAAGTAGAGTCATTCTGCTGAAAGGAGGAACCTGTCTGCTTTGCCCTCGCGGTTCTAAACTTGACAACCTGGGTGAACAATTACACAGTTCCATGCATTGTTTCTCTCTTTAACAGAATAGGGCATCAAAGATTGTTTGGAGTAAAATTCACAACACCAAAAAGTTCTTTTTAGAGCATCAAAAAGTGTGCATCTCCAATAGCTGATCTATTTTATGAACATCACATTGCATCACTGCAAACTTCAATCATTAAACAATCTAACATGCAACAATCTAAAAACATTCAAACTTAAGTTCGATCGACTAGACTACTACAGACACTCATCACTCATCACTCTCATTCTTGAGGTCATCCCAGACAATGTTGTTGCCGTTGGCGCCCTCCTCCTCTTCCTCAACCTTGATCACCGAGGCTCCTGCCTCCTCCTCCTTGACCAAAGGCCCTACACCAGCATTGTTCTTGCGCTTGTGGTCCCTCTTCCAGAACCACTATGCCTCCGTCTGAACGAGGTGCGTATTTTTCACTCACAAACCTCGCCATAGCCGCCTTGACGCTCTAATGGGTTCACACCTGATCGAGGACTATGTGGGTCACCTTCTTCTCTTTGTGGGTTACGACCTCAATATAGTGACCGATGAACTCCGCCTTCACCCGAGACTGGACGTCCAGGAAGTTCATCTCGTGCTTCGGTCGACAAGGCGCCTCGAACATGTTGAGCCAATGTCCCTGGCTATCACACGTTATCTCGGCGGCATAGTGGTCGGACTGCCGTATCCACACGTCAAATAAACCAGTCTTGCTCTCCAGCGTGCAACTGGTGGCAGTGCAGCGAGGCCACAATGAAGTAGGCATTTCGATTGGTCTGACATGAAATTTCATATTTTCTGAAATGAGTTCACTTGAAGACTGGCCTATACAAAGAGCAAATCGTGGGATCAACCTGACATATTCGTGGGACCAAAACATTAGGGTTTGGACTAACCGCTATGTGGTATTTCGACGAGTCTGAAAGGTTTGAGTTGGTAGCACCAAAGTGAGTGTTTGGCTTGGGATACGGAAAATGGTTTGAGGCAGTGGAAGTAGATATAAGCACTTGATAAACAGTATCACCATCAAAACCTCACCCCTTTTTAATATATTGGCATGATCCTATGACTCTATGTGATGTTGAACACTAAAATAGAAATGGAGAGTCTTCGGAGTGGGGCCATCTTATCCATAGCATCTTGAGGGGTGTATTCACATGTCCATCCGTTGTCCTACATTGAACTTACCTAAAATACACATTAAGTAGACACTAGTTCAATGAGCTATATGTTGTTGTTAATTACCAAAACCACCCTAGGGGATTAGATGCACTTTCAAAGGCACAACATGATCCAACCCGAGCACCGAACGTCGGATAGGGGGAGGTCACCCCTATCATGATGAACAGGTTTAAGCGCGAGCGGAACCTCCTGGTGGATGATCAGTAAGCTCCTTCTCCTTTGCATTTATTATGCATCCAACTTGCCTCATATGACTTTTGCCTATTTTAAAGTGGCTTCGTTGCTGAGATCAGGTTTATCCCTAACCTGATCTCGGAGGTCTTCGCACGAGAGTCGAGATTGGAGACAGTTGTGGAGGGCTCGAAGCCCTCAGATTCTGCTTCTGTGGAATAAGTTCGCAGTGGTGTTTTCATTAGGCATGGGTAGCTTTTGACGTGCCCATCTTAAAGCGTAACTTGAATTTCTATAGGCGTGCATGTTCCCCCTTCAGGGAACACTGAGTATAGTACTTATTCATCATTGGATCCCCCTCATGTGGGTCCAACGGGTGAGGCGGCTTCCTTGGGAGGCCAAGGCACCAAGAGGATGAAGGTCTCCAGTTCTGGAGGTCGCGTGTAAGGCTCTCAGCTTTGGAGAATGAGAGGAGGTCGGTTTAAAAGGCCACCGAGTGGCTGGCCTCCACGGCTGAGGCATTGTCTGCCACGGAGGGGTCGATTGGACCTGGTCTTCATGTTAGTTCTGAATATCTTTAATGTAGGTATAGTAGCCCCCAAGTCTTGGTGTGTATTGTATGCGAACCTAGTATTTGTAATAATGCTCTACCTTGTATATATAGTTTTCGTAGGAGATGAAGGAAAATTCAATGACCCTTCGTGCCTAATTGGCCACCTTGAATCAGCGCTTGGGAGCGCAGCAAAAGCCCACGAAGGAGGCTCTTGCGTCTTCCCTTCGTAAGAAATGTTGTGCACTTGATTTTTTTTCCACTTAGCTAGCTGGCTGATGAATCATATATGGATAGCTGCTGACAAGTCTGTCCCTCTTTGGGAGGCGGTCCAAGCGGCTAAGCATGCTTGTGATGCTAGTCGGAAAGAGCTCGAGGATGACAGGTTGACTGTCGTGACGCTGAGGGAGGCCATCGACACACTGAAGAAAACCTTCGAAGAATATCAAGAGATGCTCAAGTACCTTCAAGCGTCTGCGCAGGACGAGGATGCCAAGAGAGACGATCTTGTGAAGCAGCACGAGGCCCTGAAGACCCCCCGCGACTCACGGAAGCAATTGCTTGCAAACAAGGAGGACGAGATCAGCGCTATCGTTGCTAAGTGCGATTAACTTAGCCCAACACCACCACTATTTTAGGAAAATAGTGGTGGCATGTATGGAAATTGGCGCGTCACCAATTGAAATTACATTACAGGTAAGTATTTCTCTATTACTGCTCCTTCGAATTCCCAACATTCGCAGGCAAGCGAACTTTTTTTCTTCTGATAATGACTCGCTATGCACCTCCAAGATGTTCTTCACTTCTCATTTGACCAACCCTGGATAGACTTATCAGTATTCATTCTAGGTCGTGAGTCATCACAATACTTATTCAAGTGATCTAGACAATGGATGCACTAGTAATGTTTGCCTAAAAAACATGAGATAATCATTGGTAAATAATAGATGATTTAATTTGGGTGCCAAAGGTGCAATGTTAATGCCACCAGCCCCAACTCCACGAGTCTTAATAAATACGAGGATAAGGGGTCTCCATCTCACATTCCTCTTGAGGGTCTGAAAGGATTCATAGTACGAATATTGCATATGGAGGACGAGCTCCATGAAGCACGTTTTCAAAATTCGATTTTCCACTTGGTCAAAAAAATTGAAATTTTGTGTGAATGAACATAAGCACATATAAAACATATTTGCAAAATTTGAAAACATTATCTTTTCACACGTGACATACAAAAAATAGACAAATATTATTTTCATAATGGGCCAACTTTTTTTGTTGCTGGGTTGCAATTTTATCTTTTTTGCACAACATTCAAATCATAATATTTTGAAGAGAAATTTCACACGCTTGTGCGAAATACATATAAATTCACATGAAATTTTTTCAAACATTTAAATATGATATTTGAATTTTTTTAAAATAAAGTCCTCCCTGGACCTCGGGAGCCAAAAGTCTGCACTCTTCATAGTACCACTATTACAAAAACGAATACGGAAACTAAAAAGACATAGTACTTCATTATTAAGTCAGTAAATCTCCTGCTAATGCTATAGTTTCATCATAACCTCCTTAAGATATGACCACTCAAGCTTGTCATACGCTTTCATCATGTCTAATTTCAGAGCATAAAATCTACTACCCTTCAACCTTTGGGTTTTCATATAATGCATATATTCATACGCCGAAATAAAATTGTCAGTGATAAGAACTCTAGGAACAAAAGCCGATTACTCCATAGAAATCACCTCAAAGATAATTACCTTCAACCTGTTAGACAAAACATTTGAAGTAATTTATAAATTACATGAAAAAGGTTTATGGGTCGAAATTGTCCTACAATTTTTGGACAAGCAATCCTAGGAATCATAATAACGAGCATACTATCAATTTCATCTGGGAAGTCCTCTTCATCAAGCGAACGAATAATCAAGGATGTGATCTCATCACCACAAATATTCCAATGGTGCCGAAAAAATGAGCTGGAAAATCATCAGGCCCCAACGCTTTGGTCGAGAACATCTGAAAATAGCTATCTTCACTTCCTCTTTGCTATAAATTTTATGGAAACTCTTGTATGACGCCCGCAGAAGAAAACCTCAATGGGCCAGCCCATGTACAAGCATTTTTTCGCCTTTTTTGGATTTTAGTCTGTTTTACCAAAACATAGCCACTGTTTTTAATAGTTAGATATTGTTTAAACAAACATTTCCAATACAAAATGAAAAAAATTAAAATAAGGTGAGCAATTTTTAAATACCATTGAAACATGTTTTTGATATACGCTTAACAATTTTTAAATACATATTGAATATTTTTGTGATATATGCTAAACAATTTTTAAATACACATTGAACATTTTATGATACACCCTTAACAATTTTTAACATACACATTGAATATCGCTCCCACAAGTCTCTTCCACTGAAAAAAATGTTCAATGTGCTTTCAAGAGAAGCAAAATGGAAAAACAAAACTCTCGATGTATGGGAAGCAAAATTATGGCTTCACGATAAGAAAAAATGTGAAAAAAATGTGCTCCGCGAGAAGTAAATCAATGGTTGCACAGCAAGAAAATATTTGACTGCACAAGAAGCAAATTTGTGGTTCCACGAAAAGAAAAAAGGAAAAACAACCATAGCTCCACTAGAAAAAAAAATTGAGGTTGCATAAGAAGCAAATCTGTGATTGCATCAAAACTGTGGCTCCACGAGGAGCAAAAAGAGAAAAAAATGTGTTTCCTCTAGAAAAATTATGGTTGTAGGAGAAACAAATCTATGACTGCATGAGAAAATGTGTGGCTCCATGAGAAAAAAAACCTATGATTCCTCGAGAAGCAAAACTATGGATTCACTAGAGGTTACAGTTTAGTACTTTTTCAAAGCACAATTTAGTATGGCCGGGAGGCACGGTTTAAAGACGTCGACGGGAGAAATGAACGGTAAAAACATTTCGTAATTTGAACGCACAAATCGAAAGATAAATCATTTTTAAAAATGAATCGAAAAAAAAAACAAATAGTCCACCTCCCATCCTCATGCAAGCGGTGAGAAACGACTCAAAACTCTCTCGTTTCTATAAATAGAGTGCATGCATTGAATCACTTAATATCATTAAAATGAAAATTTACATTTGCAAGAGATACCCTCTAACCAATGATCCATATGAGAAACCACTTAAAACACTTTTGTTGCGACAAATGGCGTGCATGCATTGGATCACTTAATAGCAGCAGCATGAAAAGTTATATTTGCAAGAGACCAATGAACTCGAAGACTCGTGTCTAGAGGAGATCAACTAGTCAGAGGGTACCCTCTCAGGAGTACCCACAGAGGTCACTTTTGGTTTATCTAGAAGTCGCCACGTATCGTGTTTTGGGTGTATCCCGTGAAGCAAAAGACTGTGGTTGTGTGCGAACTGTGGTTGTGCTCATTGATGCGCCTATGGCTACACGTGAGCTGTGGTTGTGCCTGTGGCTGCGGTTGTGGCTGCGCCTCGCGGTTGTGGATGTGGTTGCACGCTTTGGCTGTTGTTGTACCTATGGCTACGTCCGTGGTTGTGACTATGTCTGCACATTGTGGTTGTGTTATGGCTGCACTATGGCTGTGGTTGTGCATGTGGTTGCACGTTGTGGCTGTGGTTGCATCTGTGGTTACGCCCGTGACCGAGAAACTAGAAATCAGAAACTCATCTTCACTTGATATGTGTTGAACGAGGAGGGACTAAAAAACCCCGACACTCACCACAATACGCCACTTGTCACGCTCGAAGCGAATGCAGATAACCTCTGCAAAGGCTGTCCTCTAACTATTTTTGTAGAACTTGACCAAATCTCTTATTGCACCGGAATAATCAAAGGACTACAAGTAGTGTTGCATGGCCTAATCACTAGTTAGAGGGTACCCCTTGCAGAGGTCACGCGTGCGCTTCAAACACGCCAAGTGGTGCGTTTCGGGTTTTTTCTTTAGTCCTTTAGTGATCGACACATGTCGACTTTTGTACGCACATCCTACAGCCACATCCACAACACACAGCCACAATCACATACATAGCCAAGGGTGCAACCATAGTTTCCACATAGTCATAGGTATAACCACAGTACTCGTTCAGCCAAAGGCAGTAGCGGAGCTAGGACTGGCCTACACCCCAAGCCAACAATAAAGCTACAATGATCATCTACAATGATGTACAACGCTACAGTCAACAAAGCAATGAGCACCCATGCCCCAGGCCATCGCCCCCTCTGCCTAGGGCCTAATGCCACCCCTGACCACATGGGCAACCCACAGGTACAACCATAGTTCACGCACAGTCATAGTTGTTATTTCGCGCGAAAGCGATTAAATCGCAACATGTAACGACTCCATTGCGCACCAAAATAACCTTTGCAGAGACGCGTGAAGAAATGCCCTCTAAATAATGATTCATGTTGCATGGTTATACAAACTATACACGCGGAGGGGGTACCCTCTGTGATTTCGGTCCAGAGGCGCACCGTGGAAATGTAGGCTGGGCCGAACAAATGGCCTGGTGGAGGGCGCACCTTGTTTTCTTTCTCTCTCTCTCTCTGCCCAGAAGCTCTCCCGGCGATGGGGGCCTCAACCAAACAGCCTTCGCTTTTAACTCTCCACCGCGCAGACCCTACCTGCTTCTCTGATCTCCTAAATATAACCATGGTTCATGCAGACCCGAGTCCCAGGAGACCTCTCCGTCATCATGCTCGGGCGCAAGCCGGGGGTGTGGCGGCGGATCCACTATGTGCGAGCGAGCGCCGAGGGGGTCTACGCCGACGATGGCTGGTCGGCGCTCCGTTTCTGGGGAAGGTCCATCTACTACCTGAGAAACACGCTGGCCAGCCGCGTCGGCGTCATCGACATCCACGGACAGCGCCGCGACATCATCCTGTGCGTCCGAGCGGGCCCCCCTATCCCCCGATCTCCAGCGCCCCCCACGCCCTTAATCCCCCGATTTCCAGCGGCCCAACGCCAGCGCGACCGATGGACCTGTTCCCTGAAAGGCAGCACGTGCAGCTGCGGAGCCTCGAGCTGGACACGTACTACCTCCACGCCGACGAGGACGGGGTGAGCGTCTGCATCAACGGGCGCCGCCACTCGATGAACGCGACGTGGACGGTGCATATCGACCACCGCGACGGCGGCCCACACCTGCTCTTCTAGAGCGCCGCCTACGGCCGCTACCTCGCCTCCACGAACGCGCCCGCGCCGTCCGGCCACCTCGGCTTCAACGCCGTGCAGCGCGACTACGACCAGTCGGTGATGCCGGAGATCAGGTGGGTGCCCATCCGGGCGGGTTCGGCGGGCGGCATCCTGCTCCGCGACGTCACCGGCTTCTACCTCCGCGCCAACGGCAAGTACTTCCGCTGGAACACCGGCGTCACCGTCGAGTCCAGACATATCGACAATGTCAGCACCATGATGCGCTGGATCGTCGAGCCCATCCCCGTCAGAGAGCGCACGCCTCTCATTCCAGGCCCGACTCAGGTGAGTTCGCCATGACCGTCGAATTTGTGTCTCGAACTCTCGAATTGGATTCCTGGGTGCCGTTAGTTGAGCCTATCGATTGTGACTTGTGTTGAATTCATTTGCTCGAGAATAATTCCTGGTTCTTCGTGACTCAACTGCAGACACGCGTCCCCCTCTTCGGGCGCGCGGCGCGGGTGTGGTGGAACATTCGGTTCGTGCGAGCGAACCCCGAGGGGCGCTACACTGATCGCGGCTGGACCACGTTCATTGCCAGGGGGAGGTCCGTGTACCACCTGAGGAACACGCTGGCCACCCGCGTCGGCGTCGTGGACATCCACGGCCAGCGCCGCGACATCGCCATCTGCGTCCGACCAGGCCGCTACGGGAGAGCGAGCCCACTCGTCGTCGACCTGCCCTACGGCCGCAGCGGCGAGACACTCCAGCTTATCGTGCTGCTGTCCGGGACCCCTGGTGAGAGCCTCTCACCATGTCACAAGTTCCCGTTGATCGCATAATAATTAATGGTGGCAAGAAGTGAATCGGTAGTCTTGACTGCATTTGTTATGCACAATATGTACTATTTGCTTCATTTTGGTGTGGTGTGGATACTATTTGCTGCATTTTGGTGTGGCACATATTTTTGGTTTGTTTTAGTGGTGTGCTAATCAGCTTGTGTTTGAAAAATAGTTTACTGAAACTCTGACGGTCTGATAAACAGTTTATTTAAATCGTTATAGTCTGAAAAAAGGTTACCTGAAACTGTTAGGAGTTGGCAATTGTCGATTTGTTGTAGTCCTAACAGTTTACTGATGTTGTCTTGTCGATTTGTTGGTTAATGGGGGAACAAATTTCGTAAGTAACATTTTACACTCAACCTTGATATGGAAAGTGTTGGTTGCAGATGCAGACTAGAGATCCGATTCAGATAATTCAGTTTATCTATGTGGTGCTATATATATGCCATCAGTAATATTTTTTCTGTTCAGAGCTAGTAAAACTATGCAACTTACATTTAAGAATCAGTTGATTCATCTTATTTCAAGAAGATTGTGATTTCCATTGATTTAGACTATTTTATTTGTGTTGAATAAACTTCAAACAAAATTAGGTTCTTACAATACTAAATTAAATCAAACAAAATGTGGACGCACAATTAGTATACCTTTAGTACAAAGTTATACTAAGTGTGTGTCAATTAATTTGGATCGGAGGAAGTACTTGTTTTCAGGTTATGTACATGAGCTGTATTATTGGTCTATTTTTTTTTGGAAAACTCTGCGATTTAGATTGTTGATCTTCTTTCTAATGATCTTCTTTTGTGGGAAATATACTAGTGGTCTTGAATATATGTTGGTGTACATACTGTTTAGCGCGTGAACATGATATTTGGAGTCTTACTTTCGTGGACTGCTAATGTGATCATGCTTGTAAAAAGGATATTGTGATAGGTTTTGTTAGGACTTGGGATTTGTCTGAAACTGTTGTAGTCTTGTAGTAGAAAAGTAAAAGTACTTGAATGGGAATAGTAGGTGCCAGTGCCAGTGCCATTTGGATTTATCAGTCTGTGTATACATGGTACAAGATGGTCTAAACTCTATAGCTTGTAGAAACGACTGCGTCCACATTTTTTTTTCTTGATTCAGATAATTCAGTTCGTCCATTTCGTAACATTTTGCTGCATGGAAACCTAAAAAGTCAAATCAAGTTCAGTCATCTCATTTCATATTTTCAGAGAAGATAGTAAGTTTCTAATCTGTAACAAAGTTCAGGTTGTATCCTATAATAGATAGTGCATAAAAGCTTAGTTCCTTGCACATTATATTGTTTCATGTTTTGTCTTCTTGATCTTGTCAATATATTGTTATTGATTATTGGTCTGCCGCCTAACTACCTTATTATTTCTGCTAATTCAGGCTATAACTTGTTGCGATGCCCAAATGTCAACGCAGCATAGAGAAAGATCAGAGCGGGATCCTGAGCCTCGGACACAATGGCGGCTTAACTGGACGCCTCCTTTAGAATATACTACTAGATAGATATAGGTTGAGAAAACTCATCAGCTCTTGTGTTTCTTCTGCTAGCTAAATTCTGTGATGCTGGTTGTAGTAGTCGTTTAAATACACATTGAACATTTTATGATACACCCTTAACATTGAACATTTTATGATACACCCTTAGCATATACTACATGAAAAGTTATATTTGCAAGAGACCAATGAACTCGAAGACTCGTGTCTAGAGGAGATCAACTAGTTAGAGGGTACCCTCTCAGGAGTACCCACAGAGGTCACTTTTGGTTTATCTAGAAGTCGCCACGTATCGTGTTTTGGGTGTATCCCGTGAAGCAAAAGACTGTGGTTGTGTGCGAACTGTGGTTGTGCTCATGGATGCGCCTATGGCTACACGTGAGCTGTGGTTGTGCCTGTGGCTGCGGTTGTGGCTGCGCCTCGCGGTTGTGGATGTGGTTGCACGCTTTGGCTGTTGTTGTACCTATGGCTACGTCCGTGGTTGTGACTATGGCTGCACATTGTGGTTGTGTTATGGCTGCGCTATGGCTGTGGTTGTGCATGTGGTTGCACGTTGTGGCTGTGGTTGCATCTGTGGTTACGCCCGTGACCGGGAAACTAGAAATCAGAAACTCATCTTCACTTGATATGTGTTGAACGAGGAGGGACTAAAAAACCCCGACACTCACTACAATACGCCACTTGTCACGCTCGAAGCGAATGCAGATAACCTCTGCAAAGGCTGTCCTCTAACTATTTTTGTAGAACTTGACCAAATCTCTTATTGCACCGGAATAATCAAAGGACTACAAGTAGTGTTGCATGGCCTAATCACTAGTTAGAGGGTACCCCTTGCAGAGGTCACGCGTGCGCTTCAAACACGCCAAGTGGTGCGTTTCGGGTTTTTTCTTTAGTCCTTTAGTGATCGACACATGTCGCCTTTTGTACGCACATCCTACAACCACATCCACAACACACAGCCACAATCACATACATAGCCAAGGGTGCAACCATAGTTTCCACATAGTCATAGGTATAACCACAGTACTCGTTCAGCCAAAGGCAGTAGCGGAGCTAGGATTGGCCTACACCCCAGGCCAGCAATAAAGCTACAATGATCATCTACAATGATGTACAACGCTACAGTCAACAAAGAAATGAGCACCCATGCCCCAGGCCATCGCCCCCTCTGCCTAGGGCCTAACGCCACCCCTAACCACATGGGCAACCCACAGGTACAACCACAGTTCGCGCGCAGTCATAGTTGTTATTTCGCGCGAAAGCGATTAAATCGCAACAATTAACGACTCCATAGCGCATCAAAATAACCTTTGCAGAGACGCGTGAAGAAATGCCCTCTAAATAATGATTCATGTTGCATGGTTATACAAACTATACACGAAGAGGGGGTACCCTCTGTGATTTCGGTCCAGAGGCGCATCGTGGAAATGTAGACTGGGCCGAACAAATGTCCTGGTGGAGGGCGCACCTTGTTTTCTTTCTCTCTCTCTGTGCCCAGAAGCTCTCCCGGCGATGGGGGCCTCAACCAAACAACCTTCGCTTTTAACTCTCCACTGCGCAGACCTCGCCTCCTCTGATCTCCTTCTCCAGCGGCGACCGATCGAAAATGTTCTATAAAGCGCAGGTGTCCCGGTCCTCTTATCTGGCCCGCTAGTTCGCGTTGGGATTCATAGACCATTACACTATAATCGTGTTCACAGTGCTGCCATGACTGTAGATGGCCAACTGTTGTCAGTTTTTGTGGTAAAATAGGTAGGCATCTTATCTGAAAAGGCTAAGGGGTGGTGGGACAAGCACAGTGAAGCTAGCTACACCTGCACGCTTTGGATGGGACTTGTGGAACAACTGTGTGCACTGTTCCTCGCATGAGCTGCCATCCCATCTCAAGGAGCGATATGCACAGTGAGAGAGAAGAAAGATGTTCTGTAGGTGGAGTATTTTTTTAAGAAAGAAAGATGTTGTGTGTCAGGTGCGAGAGAAGGAATAAAGGTGTTTGGTGTCAGAACTCCAACTAGGGTAAGTGCTAGGGTTTGTTTGTGCCCTTTGCATCATGCAAAAATTCAAATGAAATTTAAAAATGGGGAAGCAGAAAGCCCTGAGAAATTAATTCAAATGGCCAGATAAAAATCTTTTTCCAAAAATCATTTGAATAGTTGAAAAATTCCTATAAATGATGGTGATCATTTAAAAAGTGGTTTGGGTATTTTCCCATGCCCTTGGAATATTCAAAAATTCAAAAGGTGCCCTGGAAATTAAATTTGACCCCTATTTGAATTGAAATTCAAATTGATTGAATTTCAAAAATGCTCAAATTCTATAAGTGGTTTGCTACTGATGTCAGAACCCCAATTAGGGTAAGTGCTAGGGCTTGTTTGACCCTTTTGCATCATGAAAATTTCAAAAGGAAAATCAAAAATGGGGAAAAGAAAAGCCCTAAGAATTTAAAGAAATGGCCAGATAAAAATATTTTTCCAAAAATCATTTGAATGCTTGGAAAATTCCTAGAAATGTTGCTGATCATTTTAAAAGTGGTTTGGGATCAATCCCATGCACATGGAATTTTCAAATATTCAAACAGTGGCTTTGGAACTTAAAATAACCCTATTTGGATTGAAATTCAAAATATATTGAATTTCAAAAATGCTCAAACTCTACAAGTGACTTGCTACTGGTCACCTAGGATTTATAAAAATGTTTGGGCATTTTACAAAATTGCCTAGGTATTTTTTCTAGGCACAACAGAATTACAGAAAAAGAAAAGAGAGGAGAAAAGGAACAGAGGAACCCCGTGGCCATTCGGCCCAACTCTTTCCCCCCAGCCCACCTAGCGCGGCCCAGCCCACCTCCCCGTTGTCTTCTTCCCAAGAAGCTCGGTGTCACCCCGAGAGCACGCGGTGGCCGCCGACGCCACGCCACCAGCCTGCCTGGCTCTCCCTTGGCCTCTTCTGCAAGCCGTGGAGACGCCCTGGAAGCCGCCATCCTTTTCCCCCTCTCTCTGGACCTCCTCCCCCTCTCCTCCTCGCCATTGCCATGCGTTCCGAGAAGCTCGCCGGAGCGCGCGTCCACGCAGCCGTGGCCAACGGCCCCCTCCCGGCAAGCCGTCGTGTCCAGTTAATCCCCCACCGTCGTCTTCGTCAAGCCGTGCCTCCAATTCGAGCCATCTTCCCCAACGACGAGGCCATTCTCAACATCTCGCCGCCGGCCACCGCGGGATCTCGACGAAGAATTCGCCTCCGCCTGTACCTCCACGCCTCCCTCGTCTGCACCATCTTTCTCCCCGGTTCACGGTGAGCAAAACCCCCCTATCCATGTCTCTAATCCCTACCCCATCCGTGATCCACCATGAGAGCCGATGAGGTCAGCCGCCATGACCACCGTGGAGCTCGAACCAGTGAGCTGTTGTCGTCCCCGGCTTGTCCTTGACACTCATGGAGCTCCCAGAAGCGCAACACACGCACGCCAGCTTCATCACGCGCATGTTTTCGCCGTCTTGGTCCTCACAGAGCCACGGCCGCCGCTAAGCACGACGCCGGCGAGGCTCCGGCCACCCCCGAGCCTCCCCGTGGGCTCTGGATGAAGCGGGCGAGCACGAGGAGCACTCCGGTGCCCTCAGCGTGCCATCCCGTGGCCGGAAGCCCACTCCAGTGACCACTCCGCCGTGCCCGTGGCTGCCGCCGGTTAGCCGCCGGCCATTAGCCCTAATGACCAGTTAATCCCCCCCCTCCAGTGTCACTAACTGGTGGCCCAGCCCCCCTAATGACTCTGTTAGACTAATTAAACCGGGTTAAACCCCCCTGAGGCTGACAGCAGGGGCCCACTGGTCAGACAACCCCCACGTCATGCTGATGTCAGCATGACGCAGTAAAGATTTTCCAGAAAATAGAAATGAATTAAATTAATCCAGAAAATTCCAGAAATTACTTTAAACTTTGGAAATTCATAACTAATTCATATGAACTCCAAATATAGCAAATAATATGTCTAAAAATATCAGAAAAATCCAAGGATTATGAATATGGGCTCTGTTTTCATGTTTGATCATTTTAAAATGGGTGAACAGTGCAAAACATCCATATGGATATAATTCAAATTCAAATTTGAAGCACATTTGCAAATGACTTTGCATATGACTTCTTTTAAATGGAATGGTAACCACATTGTGACCAAGCACATCACCATTTCAATATTGATCATGTGTTTGATGCATTGCAATTAAATTTATACCTTGTTTGATTGTTTGTTCGATAGACGTGCAACCGGAACCGGAGGCCACCCCCTTCGTTGAAGACACCGTTGTCGAACCTCGTCAGCAAGGCAAGCAAACCCCATTGATCATGTCTATAAAATCCCAATTCCCTCTCAGTCTCGCTTATGCATGTTTAGGAGATCACTTTGTATCGATTCTACCGCATAGTTGAACCCATATCCGATGCATGACCTATCATCTTGTCACAGTATTAAGCAAACCACAATCCTATCTGACATAGGAGTTGTTTGATATCATGAAGCCCCTGCAACTGTTACAGCTTATTGCATGCTTAGTGTTACATGAGGTTGCTTTTGATGTGAGTCGGGATGATGGTGAACGTGGTGTTGATGAAAGTGAAACAGTGTCGGTGAATCCACCCTAATACAAGGTGAACGATGAGAGGCTGTGTAGGAGTACACAGTGGGTTGTCTCGTTGAACACTGCCATAGGCATCGAGTTCTTGTATGGTAATCCAAGACAAAGAGTAAAACCACACATTGGGCTCACTGACCCCTCTCGGCCTAGTACCTTGATCCGTGTCGACGTCCAGGAGTCACATTAGATCGGGCTTTCCATTTGACATGTGCATAGAAAAAGAACGAAGGAAATGGTTGCATCATATAGATATGTGGGTGCACCTGTGAGGCAGGAAAACCATCTGCCAGAGGTGGCGTCTCGGTCACCTACATTGTTTGAGTCCGTTTCGTTGATCCGGCCGGGCTCTCGAGCGGAGGCGAACTCAGATAGTCGACTCCTGGAATAGACCGGTTGTGAGCGAAGTGTCGTGGTGAACATCCTCGCTGTCACCTCTTGAACGGTGGCGAGACATGGCGGTAACCGATGGTCATGTGTGTGTAGTTTACACCCTTGCAAGGTTAACAAAACTATTCGAATAGCCGCGTCCGCGGTTAAGGACTACTTCGAACCTGTACCTGATTATTAGACAACTCGAACTGGATACTTCTAAAATACACCAAGATAAGTGTGAGTGCTATGGTGTGCCTCCTCGTGGGGAAGTCGAGGAAGTAACCATAGTGGTGTATTGGTTGGAGATGTAGTGGACTCGTGTACGCTTCTTACCTCAAGTCTGGTATTCGTAGTTCAGGATTAGCCAAGTCAAAGCTGGCACTTCTGCATGATGAAACCCCACCTCCCTTTACCTTGATAATTGAGCATGAGTAGTATAGATCTGATGTAAGTCTTGCTGAGTACGATTTTGTACTCACGTTTGCTTATTCTATGTTTTAGATAAGAAACCGGACCCCGATGGAGTCATCAACCTGAAGCTCGACGTTGACTAAGTTAGCATAGTCCCAGAAAGCAGTCTGGTCCCTCGTGGAAGGGCATGTTTGTTTTACCAGGTTTCTCTAAGCCATTTGTTAAACTTGTCTGTACTCAGACCTAATTTGCTTCCGTTGTATGATGTAATGTTGATCACAGACATGTGATCTTTGTATGCTCTATGTGTATATCTATAAAGAGTAATTTGCAGAGTTATGTGATGATACCTGCTGTTCATACTAGGCATGTGTGCTGCGTGTATGTTTATAACATGCATGTCTTAGTATGGGTTTTCGAGACCTTAGTTGTGATCTGGCTGGCGGTCTTTTATACACCAAGTGGCCCTTAGATGTGCGCAGCTTGGGGCATCGCGATGCGATTGCTCGTGACTCTGTCACGTGCACACTTTGTTGTATGATCGAGCCCGCCCTAGACCCCGACTAAGTGATCGGGCTGGAGTAAGTTTATGTAAGAGTTAGGATCCAATCGATAACATGGTTGAGGCGACTTGTCTATGAGTATGGGATTCACCACCCATAAGCATTTAGACTTGTGAGCGGACGTTGAGGACCCATCTCAGTTGATCATCCGGCCTGAATGGGATGCCCCTCACGTTCGATGCTTACCGAGAACGTTCTGTGCTTGGCCTTGTCTGCTTAGACAAGTGGGTACGGTTCTCGGCTCTCCATGTGATTGTATCATGACTGGAATTACATATACTAACCCCGGGTCCCGACAACTGACCACCTAGGATTTATAAAAATGTTTGGGAATTTTACAAAATGGCCTAGCTATTTAATTCTAGGCACAACAAAAATTACAGAAAAGAAAAGAAGAAGGAAAAGAAAAAGGGGAAACACCCCGTGGCTTTTGGCCCAACTGAAGCCCCCCTGGCCCAGCAGCAGCCCAAGCCCACCTCCCCTCTCCTGTCGTCTAGCTCAAGCTACTCGCTGGAGGCAGCAGAGCGCTCGACGACGCCACCTCGACGCCGGCCGCCTTCTAGGCCTCCCCTGCCTCCCTCCGCACACCACGCAGAAGCAAGAGCACCCCCGCGTCCTTTCCCCCTCTCCCTGCTCCCTCTAGCTCTCTCCCTCGCAGGATTCTCACCGCACCCAGAGCTCACCGTCGCCGCCGTGGGTGCACACCCGCGGCCAACGACGACAGGAAGACAACCGGCCGTGTCCTTCCTCCCCTCCTTCGTCCTCCACGTCTCCGGGAAGAAGATCGGGCCCCAATTCCACCCCGAGCCGCCGCAATCTTCGTCGATTTCTCGCCGGAGCCGCCGGACCCCGTCGTCGATTCCATCGTCACCAAGGCATCCCCGACCTCGCCGCCCCCTTCATCCACTTCAGGGTGAGCTCCTCTTCCTCCCCAGCCCTCCCGCGCTTCTTCCTGTGGTTACCTTCGTCGTCATCGCCTTTCCAGTGCTCCGACCGCCGCGCAAGTCGAAGCCGGCGGCGCCACAGCCCCCCTGAAGACCCCCGAATAGCACAGATGGATGCGGGGGCACGTGGGGATCGATTTTGTGCCTCTCCCATGATTCCCCGTGACCATTTGTTCACCCCGGCGTCGTCTCCGCCGTGCTGGAGCTCGCCGGCGGCGAGAGGCCCACGTGGCCAGTTGATTAGGGGCTAACCCCCTGTTAATGACCCCTAGGGCCACTGACAGGTGGGCCCCCTGGCCCCCTAAGCCCCTCAGTTAACTAAACAGAGAGGGGTTAACCCCCTGTGACACTGACAGTGGTGGCCCACTGGTCAGCCCCAATTTGACATCAGCATTGCATCATGCTGATGCAATAAACCAAATTCCATAATTTAAAAGAATTAAAGAAGACAAAGAAAAATCCAAAAAATGAGTTAAACTTTGGAAAATCATAGAAAATTCATACTAACTCCAAATTAAACATATAATATATGAAAAATTATCAGAAAAATGCAAGGATTAAGAATATGCAATTTGTTTTTATGTTTGACCATTTTAAAATTGGTGAACAGAAGCAAATGTGTATATGACTTAATTTGAAATTGAATTTGGAGTTTGAATTTGCATTTCAAATGCAATATACTTCAATTAAATTGAATATGCTACAAACCAGTACCATTCACATCATGGACAACCTTATCATGTGTATGTGCATTTTTACTTTCGGAGTTGTCCCCCCTTGTTGATGATTGCCTCCGATGACAGACGTTTCGAGACGGTGATCACCCCGAAGAAGAAGACCACAGTTAAGACCCGTGTACCGTCAGCAAGGCAAGAAAAACCCCATTGATCATGTCTATAAAATCCTACTTCCCTCTCAGTCTCTCTTATGCATGTTTAGGAGATCACCGAGACACGTTCTTCCGCAAGTTGAACCCATTCCGATGCATGACCTATCATTTTGTCACCGTATTAAGCAAACCACAATCCTAGCAGATTTAGGTGTTGAATGATGAGCATGTGGCCCCTGCAACAGTTACTGCTTATTGCTGCTTAGTGTTACAATGAGGATGTTATGTTTGGGAGTCGGGATGGAATGAACACAGTGATGTAAATGATATCGTGTTGGTGAATACACCCTAAACAAAGGTGAACGATGAGAGGTTGTGTAGGAGTACACAGTGGGTTGTCTCATTGAACACTACCCTAGGCCCCGAGTTCCTGTTTTGTGATCCAAGACAAAGAGTATGACCACATGTAGGGTTTATGGGAGCCCCGTTTGGCCTCTTTACGTACCCGATCCGGTCCAGGAGTCACACTAGATTCGGGCTTTCCTTTTGATTTATGCATAGATATGTGGGTGGACCTGTGAGGCAGTGAAACCATCTGTCAAAGGTGGCGTCTCGGTCCCTTGCATTATCTGAGTCCGTTTCGCGGAACCGGCCGGACTCTCGAGCGGTGACAAACTCAGGTAGTCGACTCCTGGATTAGAGAAGGTGATGTGAGGGTAGTGCCTTGGTTTCATCCACGTCCGACACCCGCTTGAAGGGTGACAAGAACGAGGCAATAAGTGATGACACGCGTGTGAAGATGTACACCCCTGCAGGGTTAATGAACTATTCGAATAGCCGTGTGCGCGGTTATGGACTACTTGGAAACCTTTACTTGATCATAGACAACTTGAATGGATACTTATAAAACTCGCAAGATAAGCGTGAGTGCTATGGTGTTCCTCCTCTTGGGGAAGTCGAGGAAGTAACCATAGTGGTGTATTGATTGGAGACTTGGTAGTGGACTCGTGTACGCTTCTTACCTCAAGTCTGGTACTCGTAATTCAGGACTAGCCAAGTCAAAGCTGGCACTTCTGCATGTTGAACCCCACCTCCTTTACCTTGATACTTGAGCATGAGTAGTGTAGTTCTGATGTAAGTCTTGCTGAGTACGACTTTGTACTCACGTTTGCTTATTCTATGTTTTAGATGAGAACCCGGACCCGATGGAGTCACCGACCTGAAGCTCGACGTTGACTAAGTTAGCATAGTCCCAGAAAGCAGTTTGGTCCCTCGTGGAAGGGCATGTATGTTTACAAGGCTTCTCTAAGCCATTTGTTAAACTTGTCTGTACTCAGACCTAATTTTCTTCCGTTGTATGATGTAATGTTGATCACAGACATGTGATCTTTGTATGCTATATGTGTAAGTAAATAAAGAAGTACTTTGTAGAGTTATGTGATGATACCTGCTGTTCATACTAGGCATGTGTGTTGCGTGTATGTTTATAACATGCATGTCTTAGTATGGGTTTTCGAGACCTTAGTTGTGATCTGGCTGGTGGTATTTTATACACCAAGTGGCCCTTAGATGTGCGCAGTTTGGGGCATCGCGATGCGATTGCTCGTGACTCTATCACGTGGCACACTTTGTTGTATGATCGAGCCCGCCCTAGACCCCGACTAAGTGATCGGGCTGGAGTAAGTCTATGTAAGAGTTAGGATTCAATCGATAACATGGTTGAGGCGACTTGTTTATGAATATGGGATTCACCACCCATATGCATTTAGACTTGTGAGCGGACGTTGAGGACCCATCTCAGTTGATCATCCGGCCTGAATGGGATGCCCCTCACGTTCGATGCTTACCGAGAACGTTCTGTGCTTGGCCTTGTCTGCTTAGACAAGTGGGTACGGTTCTCGGCTCTCCATGTGATTGCATCGTGACTGGAATTACATACGCTAACCCCGGGTCCCGACAGACTTGGTATCAGAGCAGGACTGTCTGTAGGATTATTCAACCCTTGGTCGAAGTCGAGTCTAGCACTCTATAGTTATATAGTTACTTGGGTATAAAGGGAACAACGTAAGGCTTCTTTTTCTCCTTACCCTCATCGATCTGAGTTCTGAGTCACCCTTACCTTTTCTACGGGATGATAGGACTAGGCTGATCTATGTCTTTACTAGAACATCTCGTTGTTTGCCTCCTTGTAGCCGTAGGACAGTTGTGGTCGTCCAGACTCATCGTTCTGTTGAGTTCCTTGAAGAAGTTCTGTCCAATTTCTTCGAGGTTGTTTCATTTTTCATCCCGGTGTAGCCGTTATGCTGCCGGAATTATTCTGAGTTTCTGTGGATCATTGCCTTCGCATTATAATCTTTTCCGTCTTCTTCATGTCCTTCTTGTCTTTGATTCCATCTTACAACCTGTTCTGATTGTTGATTTTTATCACACAGGATGTCAGGTGGAACTCGTAGTGCTGTTCGTCGGAATCGAGACCGTGTTCGGAATCGAGATGATGATGAACCTCTACCACCGCCTTCTACGGCGGAAATCATGATGGAAGCTGAGAAGAATCAACGTGACCAAACACGCCTTCTGGAGCTCATCGAGCAGAATACCTCACGTCATTGCAATGTGGTTGTGAGCATTCAGGACTTCATCCTCCTCAAGCCACCGGTATTTCGATGTTCTTCTGAGCCCCTTGAAGCTGATGATTGGCTCCGTTCCATTGAGCGTAAGCTTGACACTGCACATGTTGCTCCCGATGATCGAGTTATATTCGCGGCATACTTTCTGGAAGGTGCTGCTGCTGAATGGTGGGAGAACTATGTTGCGATGCAGCCTGATGGTCACCTAGCGAATTGGCAGGAGTTCTGGGATGCCTTTCGAGGGTACCACCTTCTAGATGAGTTAATGGAGCGCAAGAAGGAAGAGTTCTGCAATCTGACTCAAGGAGAGATGTCCATTCACGAGTATGTGAGAGAGTTCAATCGTCTTGCTCGTTATGCCCAAGATGAGATCACCACCGATGCCAGAAAGCAGGCAAGGTTCCGTAAGGGACTTAGCCCTATCCTTCGCCATGATCTCAACCTCCTTGAATTTGCCACCTTTGAGGATTTAGTCAACAGATCCTTCAGAGCTGAGCATGGCAATGAAGTGTTCGAAGAGTCCCGCAAGCATGCTGTTGAGCTTGCCCCTTCTTCTAGTTCAGCCCCTCAGAAACGCAGAATATGGATTCCAACTCGTGCCATACCTCAAAACTTTCTTCATAGGCCACCATCCAATATATGCCATCCACTTCAACACATTGTTCCTCCCAGGAATGATGGTGTGCAATCAAGTAATCCTGCTCCCAGCAATTCAGGCAGGATGTGTTTCACGTGTGGTCTGACAGGCCATTACTTCCGACAATGCTCTACAGTGTTTGTGGCACCCCGTCGACCTAGTCATAAGCCTTCAAAGAAATCCACCACAAAAACCATCCCAGCAAAGCTCATAGTCACAAGTAGTGGATATGTGAACCAAATCTCAGTTGAGGAAACCACTGTTGCTTCCGACGTCATCCTTGGTACGCTCCCAGTCAATCATATTCCCGCCTCTGTTCTTTTCGATCCAGGAGCTTCTCATTCATTCATGTCGGAGAGTTATGCACTTCGTCATGAGTTCGCCTTTGAAGAAATGTTTTCTTCAATGATCATTCAAACTCCTGGTTCAAAGTGGCAAACTAATAGAGTAAGCCATGGAAATCAAATTGCAATTGAGGGTTTAGTATTCCTTGCTTCTCTTATAGCCCTCAAGTCTTCAGGCATTGATGTCATCCTAGGCATGGATTGGTTATCAAGGCAGAATGCTTTCCTTGATTGTAAAGCCAAATCAGTCAAACTCACCCATCCTTCAGGCCAGATCATTGACTACACAACACCCAGCTCTAGAATCCAAGTGCATACTTTGAATGTGCTTCCACTTCCTGACCTTGAAGATATTCCGGTGGTTCGTGACTTCCCGGATGTCTTTCCTGAAGAGCTGCCGGGAATGCCACCCGACAGATGTGTAGAATTCATAGTTGATCTTATACCAGGCACAACTGTCGTCGATATGTGACGTCAGATTCCATGGGGATGGCTAAAGTGAGGGGAAGACACGAGGGAGAGAATATCGATGGTGCCGGAATCGGGTTGGGCACAAGCACGGTGAAGACACCACGATGTACCCAGGTTCGGGGCTCTCCGGAGAGATAACACCCCTACTCCTGCTTGTCTCTTGTATATCAATGAAGGAACCACAATAACTGCTCTTCTATCTTCTCAGGGGAAGGAGTACACCGCCGCCGTGGGCAAGGTCCTCTCCTGCTTCCCTTAGGAGTGACTACAGGCAGTAAATGAACTGAAGGGGGAATGAGTTAATGAGATCTCAGGTGTGGCGTCCCTCGCGCGGGAGGGGGTACCCTGGCTCTTATAGTGTGAGTCCAGGGTACTATGGTAACTTCATCGCCGAATGGGCCCATCCGTCATCCTCTAATCGGCCTGGGCCCACCGACTGCTCCTCTCCGGGTGACCCGGAGCCTACGAGCGGCGGCCCATACTGCTACCTCGTAGAACCTAGGAGTGAACAGTGGAGCTAGGGGGTGCGGTCTTGTCGGCCTTTCCGCGGAATCGGCGGGGAGGTCGACACCGTATCTCCAGCAAATCCTCGACATGACCTGGCCTTCCTGCCACCCAGATATCTCGGGATATGGCATTTATGACCTCGTAATCATACCCCCGACTGGGTGGTAGGTTGCTCCGATTGCGCCTGGACCGACTGGTGGTTCCTGGTGGGGTCGATTGCTCTGGGCAATCGGCCTTCTAGGAATCGGCCTCGGTCCATCTGCGGACTAATCGGATGATTATCTTTGGTGAAGGAAGGGTGGCCCGATTGCGCCTGGGCCGACTGCTGGCATTTGGTATGGTCGATTGCCTTGGAGCAATCGGCCGTACCTCTGTCCAGCTCGGCCCAGCTGCAGCCCAATTGGTCCATCCTTGTCTTGAAAGCTTGATTCCTCTTGGGTTAGCCTACCCGGGTACCAATCCCCCGACAGTAGCCCCTAAAGCTGTAAAGGTCCCACGGCCGCTTGACCGCGGGGCCTTTGCAGTTTTTCAATCTCTGCCTTGACGTTCTCCGACTGCTGTGGCCTCTTCGAGTGTGTCATTCCGAGTTCGTCGGCCGAGTCGGAGATCACACTCGGTTGACCAAATTTCCATCCGATTGGACGTGGTTCTCTCTTAATTCATGTCTTCACTTTTTTGAGAAAGATCTCTTTCGCCGATTTCCCTCCAACGGTTACTTCCGATTCGCCCGCGACGTGATCAATGAGCTGGGACCCACGACCCACGCGCGACGTGACATAACTGCAGGGCCTGACCCCCACGTCGCACGCCTCGCCTCTTGCGCCGGGATCCTTTGCGCTGGTCTGCCGGTTGGCCTCCCTGTGCCCTAGGCCACACCGGGCCACACAGCCGCAGGGTCATCCCACTCCTCTCCCCCGCCGCCCATATAAAGCACCGGGGGGGCTTCGCCTCTTCCTTCTCCCAAACACCTCCTTCGACCTCCAGCCTTCTCTCCTCTGCGCCCTCGCCACTCCACGCGATTCTCCCCGCCGCCAGCGTCTGCATCTCGCGCTTGCTCCGGCCACGGGCTCGTGCTCTCCGCTGCTTCCACCGCCACCGCAGCCACTCTTCTCCGCAGCTCTCGTACTCCGCCTCCCTCTTTTCTCTCCTCTGCTCCTCGCAAGCGAAGACCATGGCGCCTCGACGAGATGTGTCGCAGGCGAGCCGTGGGTGCTGGAAGGGCTCTCAGGCCACCGCCGCCGCCGTCGAGTCCCTCGTCCGCGCCCGGAAGATGCCCGCGGAAGTCGAATGGCGTATTCCCAACGAGGCCGAGGTCGTCCCCAGCGTGCGCACCGGCGAGAGGGTCGTGTTTCTCGCTCACTTCGAGCGTGGATTCGGCCTTCCCGCTAGCACCTTTTTCCGTGAATTCCTCGATTTCCACCGACTGCAGCCTCACCACCTCGCAGCCAACTTTATCATGATCCTCTCCGGGTTCGTGACGCTCTGTGAAGGGTACCTCGGCTGCCTTCCAAGCGTCGCCCTTTGGAAGCGCTTCTTCAACCTCCGAGCTCACAACGCTCGGACAGGTGCTGTGGTGGCCTCCGCCATCGAAGGCGGCAAGCCAACGTACCCGACTGACATGACCGACTGCGACAGTTGCCTTGTCGCAGCCGGCAAGTCGAAGTACACGAGCCCCGAGATCGTCCAATCCTGCAAGAATTGGCAGACCTCGTTTTTCTACGTCAAGTCCCCTGACCAAGGCCCCGACCTCCTCAATTTGCCCGAGTTCTCTCTCGCCCGGCCGATTGAGAAGCATCAGTGGTCGCTGAAGCGCGGCGTCGGAGACTGCGATGTCGATGCCCAGGCTGCCAGGGTCACCCAGCTGGAGCAAGAAGGACTCCTCCCAACCGACTTGGTAGCTGCGTGGCTTCACGCTCGGATTCTTCCCCTGCAGCGCCGAGTGCACTGCCTCTGTGACGTGTCGGGACCTCGAGATCCCACTCGGCTCTGCACGTGGCGGGTGAAGACAGAAGACCTTTGCGCCCGAGTGAAGGCCATCACCTCTAGCGCCTTGCCTGATCCCTTCCGCTTCGGGCTTGATTATCTCATTCGCCAGCGAAAGCCGCCTGTGGTATGCTCCGATTACATGATCTTCCAATTGCTTTCTCTTCCGATAGCTCTGATTGCTTATACCTCCTTCTCAGCACTTTATTCAGTCCGACCTCATGGAAGACGGCCAGGAAGCTGGCGTGTATGCCCCTGATCGCACGGAAGAGGACCCCACCGACCTCGAGTATAACGGCGAGATTCCTTCCGCCGAGTCCAGTGGGGATGATGAAGACGATGACGAGTCTTCCGGAGAATCCTCCGACCCCATGGATGCTGATGATGATGACGCCGAGCGCGCCAACCCTCCGAAGACCCACACTCGGCCGCCAGCTCAAGGGGGTACGCCTGACCCTTCCCTTGAGCAATTTTTGGCTGAATGGAGTGATGATGATAGTGTCTCAAAGGGTAATGGTTCCGATGCAGCTCCTCGAGCCAAGCCTCCAAAGGTGCCAGCCAAGCGCACCTCGGCCGCCGGCTCCTCCTCTGGTGTGGCTTCTAGCCAAGTTGCCAAGGCCAAGCCGACTGCCAGCAAGGGCAAACAAGTCCAAGAGACGACAACTCGGAGGCCGACCGTCCAGGCGCCGCTGAACGTCGCTCCACTTCGCTACCGAATGCCCACTGGCGCACCCAGGACAATCGGGTATACTTTTGTCTTCATGCCTCCTACTTCACTATCTTTGCTTCTACTGATTCTTCTCCCTTTCTTCTTTCAGGGAGCCGATTGGGCTTGATGACGTTGACACCGACATTCCCGTCCGTGCCAGACCCGTCATCTCGCCCGCTGCCTCTGCTGCTGCCGTCCACAAGCGGGCAGTACCCGCTCATCGCTCCTCCAAGGACGCCGAGCGTGCTGCCAAGAAGGCCCGTCTTGCGGCAACTTCGAAGACCTCTTCTTCCACCCTTGCCTCCCCAACTCTCAAGGACGCAGCGGACCGGGTGGCTCCTGGTGGTGGAGGAACGCAACCGGTTGACCCGATTGCCCCGTCTCCACCGTGCCGCTCCAACCCAGCTTCGCCTGCCGCAACTTCCCCTGCTGCAATGACCGCATCTGATACGCCAGTGGTGACGACCCCATCGCCGATTTTGGTGTCGGCACCGCCGGTTGCCTCCTACTTCACTATCTTTGCTTCTACTGATTCTTCTCCCTTTCTTCTTTCAGGGAGCCGATTGGGCTTGATGACGTTGACACCGACATTCCCGTCCGTGCCAGACACGTCATCTCGCCCGCTGCCTCTGCTACTGCCGTCCACAAGCGGGCAGTACCCGCTCATCGCTCCTCCAAGGACGCCGAGCGTGCTGCCAAGAAGGCCCGTCTTGCGGCAACTTCGAAGACCTCTTCTTCCACCCTTGCCTCCCCAACTCTCAAGGACGCAGCGGACCGGGCGGCTCCTGGTGGTGGAGGAACGCAACCGGTTGACCCGATTGCCCCGTCTCCACCGCGCCGCTCCAACCCAGCTTCGCCTGCCGCAACTTCCCCTGCTGCAATGACCGCATCTGATACGCCGGTGGTGACGACCCCATCGCCGATTTTGGTGTCGGCACCGCCGGTTGCCTCCACAGTTTCGCCTGCTGTACTATCTGACCCACCGACTGCGACGATTTCGCCGCCAGTCGTCGCTACCACTTCTGCTCCGACTCGCCCGGTTGCGCCGCCGCCGCAATCGGGTGAGTCCGGTCCTTCACCAACATCCGTGCCGCCAGTCCTCACCACTACAGCTTTCACCATCGTTCCCACTTCAGTGCCACCGCCGATTTCTTCTCCCTCAGAGATTCTTATGCGCTCGGTGGATCAATTCCGAGCCGAGTATTCTCGCGCCCGTCATGTCGGCGCTGAGCCTGATGCTTCGCATCGTCCTCGGGATCCCGTGACGAGCGCTCTGAGCCGGGTGAACGAATTCGCCGAAGCCCTTGCTCGGGACCTTCAACAGCTGATCTCTCACCATACGGTAAACTCCTTAACTTTTCCTTCTGTGCCTCTGTTTTACTTCGGCAATTTTTCTTCCGGTGGGTGCGCGCAAGCGTACCCACTGGGTGTAGTCCCCGAGATTCGGGCCGATTGGTTACAATCGGTTCGGATCTTTAGCATTTTTTGCTTTATCACTTGCCTTCCTCAATCGGTAGACTTTCTTCCGGTGGGTGCGCGCAAGCGCACCCAGTGGGTGTAGTCCCCGAGATTCGGGCCGATTGGTTACAATCGGTTCGGATCTTTAGCACTTTTTGCTTTATCGTTTGCCTTCCTCAATCGGTAGACTTTCTTCCGGTGGGTGCGCGCAAGCGCACCCACTGGGTGTAGTCCCCGAGATTCGGGCCGATTGGTCACAATCGGTTCGGATCTTTTTCACTGTTGCTTTATGTCTGACTTCGTCTTGCTGTTCTTCCCAGGCTGTCATGGAAGAGAAACGAGGTGTCTTCGAAAAACTCCTGGAAGCTTATACTGCCAGCCTTCGAACCCTCGCCCAAGCCCAGTTGCAGGTTAATAACCAATCGGCTGAGATCACTAAACTAAGAGGTATCCTCTATCTCACCGCTGTCTTTTCTTCATTTGACAACTGCTCTGGTACTGAAATCTTCGCGCTCTCTTGTAGCTTCTATTCCTATGGTAGATGATCTTCAAGGCCGGATTGCTGAATTGGCTACGGAACTTAGCCAACAAGGTCCAGCTCTTGACAAAGCCACTGGAGAAGTAACTCGGCTGCAGGGGATAGAAAAAGATTTGAATCGGACTATTCAAGGCCTCCAATCTGAAATGGCTGCTCTTGAGGAGAAACATCTGGCCGACATCGCCGCAGTGACAGCTACTGGTGATGGGCTTCTTGCTGAACAGGATGCTGCCGTCGCCGCCCGAGTTGCTCTGCAAACTGAGAGGAATGAAGCGATTGCTGCCCGAGACTCCATTCGCCAAGATCATGACGAGCTCGTCGCCAAGTTCGAAGAACTGGAGAAGCGCAGCTATGAGGAGACCACCCGAATGCGCCGCCGAGCCAAGGGCTTCTGTGATACATTAACTGAAATGGACCTCCTACTTGGCCGTGAGTCTTCCTTGTTGCCGAGTACACTTTCCGGTTGCTTTCTTCTCTTATCTTATTACTCATGCTATTCCTTCTTGATGCAGAAGCTTGGCCCGAATCTGAAGCGGCTGCTTATGCAGCTGTCGCCAAGTCCCGAGAGGATACCATCGCCGCTGGAGGGACCTGTGACCGTGCAGATAACGTCTGGACCCGGCATGAATATCTGATCGGCACCCAAGCCCGCATTCCTATTATCCAGGGAATTGCCCTATCCTTCAAGCTTGGAATTCTAAAGATTGTTGAAGCACTGTGGTCGCCGACTGAGCTCAAGGCCGGACTCCAAAAGATGAAGAATGCTGCCGAATCCTCCGCCGAGACCCGTAAGGCAAACACTCAGGATGAAGAGGATTCTGACCAAGGGGACACTCCGAATGCCACCACTGAGCAGACTCGGACTCTCCTTAAGGCTATCCCACGTCGGATCGATGTTCTGCTGAATTCTGCCGGAAGGACTGGTGCGGAGACCGCTCTTCAGACTGTGATGTCTTGGTACCCTCAAGTGAAGCTCTCCCAATTGTACAGCCTTCGAGACAATGCCTCTGACCTGACCTACGTCGAAGTCAATCGGCTAGCTAGCACTATGGTGAATTGGTTTTCTCCCTACGAGTATACTCCGTATCTCGACCAGGGAGGGAAACCGCTCCCTGCCTCTACCATCTCTGGCCTGGCCGAGGAGCTCTCCGATAGCGGCTCATCTCAAACGTCTCCGAAGTCTAAACAGACTGGTGCTGCAACTTCTGAAGCTCAATCGGACCCGTCTGCTCCACCTTCTAGCTCAGTGCCTCCGACTGCTTAAGCTATGTTATCTTTAATTTGTATTCCGACTGTCCGTTTGTAAGACATATTTTTAATTCTGTCGACACCTACTGGGTGTGACGTGGATGTAATGACCTTATTCGGCCTTGGGCCTGTTACTTTTGATGCAATCCGATTGCTTGTTTGTTACTTTTGCGTGTGCGATCAACCTTGCGTCTTTGTCGGTTTCCTTTATCGGCTACACTTGGGAATGTCTTCTGTGTCGACCTTGCTGCCGTCATGCGGTCTGCAATCGGATCAACAGTAGACATCCAGCCAAGGTTCGATAAGTTTTCATTTTTTACACGACAAGATTTTTACCGCAAAGGATTCTGCACTAGCAGGTGCCGATTGCTCGCTACAAGGTCCGATGTCCTGATTTGCGGCGCAATCGGTGACTTTGTCCTGTCGACTGCCCTTGGTGGCCCCTTTCAAATTGTTTCCCGGGGATTTGTACTACCGACTGCCTCAATCGCCACCCTTCTCGATGCCACAAACCTTTTAGTGATTTGCACTCGAGCTAAGTGTTCGATTGAGGGCCAGCCTGCAGTCCCCGTGCCTCGATAGCTTATTTACTTGACCTCGCGGTCGGCCAGTCCCCGAGTGTGCTATACACATCTCGGGTATGACTGAGCGTTGCCCATTGAGGCTAGATCTTCGAATGAAATTATACAGAAGTACTCGAATGCTCATTTTCAGACATGATAACTTTTACTGATTGTTTGCCGAATGGCGTACATAAATTTTGGCCGCTCAACTATAGAACGGACACAACAACTCGGCGTTCCACGGCCGCTCCGTCTCTACTCCTGACGTGTCCTTGTGCCGAGTGCCCTTGGTGCAGTCGATCAGATAATAGGAGTTGTTCTTGAGCGCTCTGCTGACAACAAATGGCCCTTCCCAAGGTGAGGATAGCTTGTGCCGCCCCTCTGACTTCTGGATTCGGCGTAGCACCATGTCTCCCTCTCGGAAAGCGAGAGGACGAATCTTCTTGCTGTGGTAGTGCCGCAACTTCTGCTGATAGACTGCTGACCTAGACAAGGCCAACAGACAAGCTTCTTCTTTGAGGTCGATGCCGTCTTCTCTTGCCAGTCTTGCTTCTTCTTCTGTGTATAGGGCGTGCCGAGGTGAACAAACTCAATGTCGGAAGGCATGACTGCTTCTGAGCCATACACTAGGAAAAAAGGAGTGAATCCAGTCGACCTGTTTGGAGTGGTTCTCAAGCTGAACAGTACTGCCGGAAGTTCGTCAATCCATGCTCCGGGTGCCCTCTCAAGTGGCTCTACCAATCTGGGCCTGATACCCGATAGGATTAGTCCATTTGCCCTTTCGACTTGACCATTGGACTGTGGGTGTGCCACGGATGCCAGATCGAGCTGAATGCCTTGCTGAGATGCATATCGGGCCAGCGCCCCCTTTGCAAAGTTCGTGCCGTTGTCGGTGATGATGCTGTTAGGTACACCGTATCTGCATACGATGTCGGCCACAAACCGAACCGCAGTCGGCCCATCCAACTTTTTGATTGGTCTTGCTTCAATCCACTTGGTGAACTTGTCGACTGCCACTAGGAGATGTGTCATGCCACTCCGAGCTCTCTTGAATGGTCCCACCATATCCAAACCCCAAACTGCAAATGGCCAAGCTATTGGGATGGTCTTCAGTGCCGACGCTGGCTGATGACTCTTTGCCTTGAATCGCTGACAACCCTTGCAGTGCTTCACCAAATTCTCAGCCGCTGCAAGTGCAGTTGGCCAGTAGAAACCATGTCGGAAAGCTTTGTTGGCGATTGCCTTTGCTGACGCATGATGACCACATTCACCTTGATGGATGTCTCTGAGCAGCTCCAAGCCTCTGTCCTCTTCAACACACCTCTGGAGGATACCAGTTGCACTCTTGCGCATCAGCTCATTGTTGATTATTGTATATGCCCAAGATCGGCGGCTGATCTGTCTGGACTCTGCTAAATCTGGTGTGAGGATCCCATCTTCTAAGAAATCTCTAATCGGTTGTGCCCATGACGGCGCACTGACGACCACCATTACAGCCGCATGCTGAGGTGGCACTTCCTCTTGGATCTCGGCCTCTTGAACACTGGCCTCCTCGATCTCGGTCACTTGGACGTCTGTCATTTCTATCTCTGCTTCTGAACTGCCGACTGCGGCGCCTGGCATGCATTCGGCAGCCCCTGGTGCCGACTTCTCATCTGGAGCTAGAGCTTTGTCAGAACCCTCTGTTAGGTATGTGCTAGGGTTAGCTAGTGCCTTTGCATCATGTCAAAATTTTCAACAAGAAATCTTGGAAATCAAATTCAAAATCAAAATGGGAGAAGGAACACCCCCCAGATGAATTAATTCAAAAGGCCAGATAAAAATCTTTTCCAAAAATTCATGTTAGAGTTTTGAAAAGTCTTATAAATGAGTGTGATCACATATCAAGTGATGTGGGACCCACCCCATGCTCATAGATTTTTCAAATATTCAAACAGTGCCTTGGAATTAAAGAAATACCCCTTTTTTGATTTAAAATTCAAATCACTTGAATTTTAAAAATGTTGAAAGTTTAGGAGTGGCTAGTTTATATTATTATGTGGCCACATAAAAGTTTTCAGCATTTAATAAAATGATTTGGTATTTTTACCAAAGTCAAAACAAATATACAGAAAAACAGAAAGGAAAGAACTTACCTGTCGCCCAGGGGCGAGGCCCACCTCCCCAGCCGGCCCAGCCCAACTGGAGGGGGTACATGTGTCTTCTTCCCCTCCAGGCAGGCAGGCACCTCGCCGGCGACCGCCGTGGGCACGACAGGCAGCTGCCTGCCTGCCCCGAGCCCTATCTCCTCGCTGGAGACGTCTGGGAGACGTCCCGATCTTTCTCCCTCCCTCCAGAACCTCCTCCTCCTCCTCCCGTGCTCGTTTCCGTCGCCACCCGAAGACTCGCCGGAACACCGCAGCGCCTCCGCGTGGCCATCGACACCGAGGAACCCAGCCGAGCTGTCCAGTGTGTTCGCCATCCTCGACTCCGTCGACTAGCAGAAGAAGGAGCTCCAATTTGGACTAGGGGTGACGCCAGCTTCATCGGATCGTCGCCGGCCGCCGGAGCTCAAGTGGATCGATTCGCCGCCGCCGTAACTTCCCAGCCTCCGACGCCTGCTCCAACGTGTTCACCAGCGTCTGGTGAGCTTTTCCCCTCAAGCCACGGCTTCCTTCTCCTCCTCTGTCTCGTGCTGCCATGGACGCCGGAGTACCGAGCCGCCGTGCTCGTCGTCGGCGAGCAACCGTTGAGCCATTGACCCCGCTACCTTGTCATTTGCATTCCCCGTGATCCGTTGCTTCGAACGCACCCAACCACGCGCCATTTGGAGCTCCGTATCGAGTTAGGCCTCTAGCCAGTAGCACCGCCGCCGCCAAAGCTCGACGCCGGCATGCCTACAGGGCCTCCCCACCTCCCCTTTCGGTCTCAATCGACGCGCGACACCGAGAGCTTCGTCTCAGTGGTCGAAGCGCGCGATTTGGACCACGGGAGCCCTCTCCCCGTGCAGCGCCGCCATGCTGGTGGCCACCGGCGACTAGCCGCCGGCAAGCCTGACGTGGCCGGGGTGATTAGCCACTAATCTAACCCCCTGGGTCACTTACAGGTGGGCCCAGCCCCCCCTAATCCTCTCTGTTAGATTAATCTAATAGGGAAATTAGATGAGAGGCTGACAGCCCTGGCCCACTAGTCAGTTTGACCGGGGTCAAAACCCCCCTAACGTCATGCTGATGCAGTGCTGGCGCAATACAGCTTTTCTAATTTAAATAATTCCAGAAATTCCAGAAAATACCCCAAACTTTGGAAATTCATAGAAAATTTATATTAACCCCAAATTGGACAAATAATATATGAAAAATGATCAGGAGAAAATTATCTTTCCAAATATGCAACTTTCAACTCTGTTTGAGTTGAATTTAAAATGTGATCAGTAGCATTTGCTATTTGATTTAAATGGATTTAAATCAAATTCAAATCAAATAATTTTGCAACTTGAACCATGGTAACATGCTACATTTCAATCACACATCAGAGGCATATCATACACATTTGGAATTGTTTCAAAATGATCAAACTATGTCACATACAACTTGGTTAATTTGAATTCAAATGTGGAGTTTGAATTTGCATTTTTAATGCAATATATTCCACTTAAATGGAATTGTCTCACACACATCAAAACGTATACTTCAAGTTTCAACATTCATTCATGTGCTTGAGCATTGCATTCATATTGATTGCTATTTCGTGCTTTGTTTGTCGAGTAGAGGTGGAACCGGAGCAGGAGGCTACCCCCTTCGCTGAAGATCCAGAACCCGAACCTCGTCAGCAAGGCAAGCAAACCCCCATTGATCATGTCGATAAAATCCCACTTCCCTCTCATGTCTCGCTTATGCATTGTTTAGGATGATCACCATGCTTCGTTTCTACCGCATAGATGAACCCATTCCTTTGCATGACCTATCATTTTGTCACAGTAGTAAGCAAACCACAATCCTAGCAACTGTAGGAGTTGTTTGATATCATGTGGCCCCTGCAATGTTACTGCTTATTGCATGCTTAGTATGTTACCATGTCGTTCCTGTGATGTGAGTCGGGATGGGAATGATCATGTTGATGATGGTAGAAAAGTGTTGGTGAATCGACCCTAATACAAGGTGAACGTTGAGAGGCTGTGTAGGAGTACACAGTGGGTTGTCTCGTTGAACACCGCCCTAGTATGAGTTCTTGTGTGGTGATCCAAGATGAAGAGTACAACCACAGATTGGGCTCACTGACCCCTCTCAACTTACTAACTCATCCCTTTCGATGTGCAGATGTCGCAATAGTTCGGAGTTCTGGTAGGTCTGTGGCCTGGTTGCTAAGTGAGAGAACGGCTCATCCGAGACCGGCTTATGCACCACGCACACATCACTTGGGTCCACTTCGGTAAACCGGCCGGGTTCACGATTGTGGTAACCAACCCAAGTAGGCGGCTTTCTCGGACTAAATCGGCTATGAGGTAACAGTTGTGGTGAGCATCCTCGCTGACACCCCTTGAATGGTGTCGAGATCAAAGGCGGTAAATGATGATCATGTGTGTGTAGCGGTACACCCTTGCAAGGTTAACAAAACTATTCGAATAGCCGCGTCCGCGGTTATGGACTGCTTGGAAAGCTTAGCTTGATTATTAGACAACTTGAACCGGATACTTCTAAAACACACCAAGATAAGTGTGAGTGCTATGGCGTGCTTCCTCGTGGGGAAGTCGAGGAAGGCACCATAGTGGTGTATTGGTTGGAGAAAGTAGTGGACTCGTGTACGCCTCTTACCTCAAAGTCCGGTACTCGTAGTTCAGGACTAGCCAAGTCAAAGCTGGCACTTATGCAAGTGAACCCCACCTCCCTTTACCTTGACACATATGCATGAGTAGTATAGCTCCTATGTAAGTCTTGCTGAGTACGACTTTGTACTCACGTTTGCTTAATCTATGTTTTAGATGATGCCGCTGACCCCGAAGGTGGCTTCTTCATCGAGCTGGACGACTGAAGACCAACTAGTCTAGTCCCAGTCAGACGACTGGTTCCCTCGTGGAGGGCTTTGTGTTTAAATAAGGCTTCTTAAGCCATTTGTTAAACTTGTCTGTACTCAGACATAATTTGCTTCCGCCTGTGTTGTAATGTTGGATCACATGTATGTGATCTCTGTGTGCACTCTATAAGAGTTATAAATAAAATGTACACTTTGTAGAGAATTGCAATGGTACCTACTGTTCATACAAGGCATGTGTGCTGCGTGTATGTTTATAACATGCATGTCTTTGTATGGGTTTTCGAGACCTTAGTTGTGTTCTGGCTGGCGGTCTTTCATACACCTAGTGGCCCTTAGATGTGCGCAGCTTGGGGCATCGCGATGCGATTTCTCGAGACTCCGTCTCGTGCACACTTTGTGGTATGATCGAGCCCGCCCTAGACCCCGACTAAGTGATCGGGCTGGAGTAAGTCTATGTAAGAGTTTTGAGATAGTCGGTAGTATGGTTGTGGCGACTTGTCTTTGAATATGGGAGTTCACCACCCATATCATTTGACTTGTGTGCGGACGATGAGGACCCATCTCAGTTGATCATCCGGCCGGGATGGGATGCCCCTCACGTACGATGCTTTCCGAAAATGTTCAGTGCTTGGCCTTGTCTGCTTAGACAAGTGGGTGCGGTTCTCGGCTCTCCATATGACTATGTCTTAACTGTACTTGCATACGCTAACCCCGGGTCCCGACAAGCTTCATCATTGTACTTGGCAATTTCTGATGTCATTGGCTCTTCAGAGGTTGTGCCTTCGAGTGCAGCCTCTGCTTGCTTCCCTTTGCTCTTCCTCTTCTCCTGTGCAGCCCCTGGCTCACAATCGGCAACCCCTGGTGCTGTTGCCGAGACACCCTGGGAACTGGACTGCTTCTTCATGGTTGCAGGTTTGGCCGGTTGAACTTCTTTTGCCTTTCTTAGTGCTTCAAGATCGGTCTCCGAGATAAAAATGGACTCGGACTCTGGGGATGGAATGATAGATGGCTTCTTGATATGCTCCAGAGATACACCTGGTGGGATTGATTGCCTTGTGGAGCCTAGCTTGGACAATGCATCTGCTGCCTCGTTGTTTGCTCTCGGCACATGATGGAACTCGCAACCTTCAAAATATCCGCTGATCTGTTGCACTAGGAATCGATAGCTTGCCATGTTAGCATCTTTTGCATCCCAGGTGCCCCAGCACTGCTGTACCACCAGGTCAGAATCACCAAAGCACTCAATATTCCGAATACCGATTTCCTTGGCAAGCTTGATACCATGCACCAGGGCTTCATACTCGGCGACATTGTTTGATGCTGCGAAGTGAATCTGAAGCACATACTGCAACTGATCTCCTCTTGGGGAAGTGAGTACCACCCCAGCCCTTAGGCCATTCTTCATCTTGGAGCCATCAAAGTGCATTCGCCAGCAATCCGACATTGGGAGCTGCGGCATGTACTGAGTTTCAGCCTAGTCCACCAGGAAATCGGCCAATGCTTGCGACTTGATTGCAGTCCTAGGTTCATACTGGATGCCGTGACTGGCGACTTCAATTTCCCATTTTGCCACTCTTCCGGTTGCATCTCTGCTTCCCATGATGTCAGCTAATGGAGCCGAGCTGACAACTGTGATCAGGTGAGCTTGAAAGTACGGCTTCAATCTCTTGGCTGCCATGTACACTCCATAGCACATCTTCTGATAGTGAGGGTAGTTCTGCTTGGATGCCGAGAGCACTTCGATGATGTAGTACACTGGGCGCTAGATTTGCTGTGCCTTGTCCTTCTCGGGCCGCTCCACCACCATGACTGCACTGATCACCCGATTGGTTGCCGCAATGTATAACATCATTGGCTCCTTCTCAATCGGGGCAGCCAGGATTGGTGCCGTGGAGAGCATGCGCTTGAGTTCTCGGAATGCTTCGTTTGCTTGAGGGGTCCACGTGAACTTCTCGGTCTTCTTCATCAACTGGTACAATGGGATTGCCTTTTCACCCAGCCGACTGAGGAATCGGCTGAGAGATGCGAGGCAACCGGTGAATTTCTGCACTTGCTTCAGGGTTTTGGGCTGCTCCATGCGCTCTATTGCGGCTATCTTCTCGGGGTTGCATTCGATTCCTCTCTCGGAAACGAGAAACCCCAACAGCTTGCCGGCTTGGACTCCAAACACACACTTCTCCGGGTTGAGCTTGATCTGATAAGTTCTCAAATTCGCGAATGTTTCTCTGAGATCATCTAGCAATGTGATCCCCTTTGCCGACTTCACCACCAAATCGTCCACGTACACATGGAGATTCCTGCCGAGTTGGGAATGTGTGCACCTCTGAATCGTGCGCTGATAAGTGGCTCCTCCATTCTTCAGACCAAACGGCATGGTGATATAACAATAGGCCCCGAAAGGTGTTATGAATGCAGTTTTGATCTGATCTTCTACAGCCAACTTGATCTGGTGATATCCAGCAGTAGCATCCAGAAAGGACAACAGCTCGCAGCCGGCCGTAGAATCAATCACTTGATCAATACGGGGCAGAGCGAACTGATCTTTCGGGCATGCCTTGTTCAGGAAAGTATAATCTATACACATACGCCAAGTCTTGTTCTTCTTCATGACGAGGACTGGATTCGCCAGCCACTCGGGGTAAAACACTTCCATGATGAAACCTGCCGCTTGCATCTTCGCAATCTCTTCGCCGATTTCCCTTCTCTTGTCCTCAGAAAAACGTCTCAGCGGTTTCTTGACCGGCTTCGAGCCTGGCCGAATGTGCAGCTTGTGCTCGGCGAGTTCTCTCGGAACACCAGGCATGTCTTGTGGAGACCATGCAAAGATGTCCCGATTCTCACGGAGAAACTCGACGAGCTCGCTTTCCTATTTATCGCTAAGTCCAGCTCCGACTACAATGAACTTGGTTGAGTCAGAGGGATCTAGAGCGATCTTCTTGCTGTCCTTGGCCGACTGAAAAGCCGATTCCTCATCTACTCTCTTTGCTGGGCCAACCGGAAGTGGATTCTTGCTCTGTGCTTGCGCCATTGCAATGACTTTGCTGAGCTGGCGCTTCTCCGTCTCCACCACTAGAGATTCAGCCAAACTGCTGCCAACGGATGTGCACTCGAGGGACTTCCTGAAGTCTCCGGTGACTGTGATGACGCCGTTTGGCCCCGGGATCTTCATCTTCAGGTATGTCTGCTGTGCATTGATCATGAACTTGGCAAATGCTAGTAACCCCAATAGAGCATCGTAATGATTGCTGAGGTCGGCCACCTCAAACCAAATCGGCTCTCTCCTGAAATTTTCTTCCGTGCCAAATATGACATCCAGCCGAATGCGACCCATGGGGGTGCAAGACAGCCCAGGAATAATCCCATGGAATGTCGTCCGACTGCGCTCCAGGCCCTAGCTTGAGCATTGTATCTCTGTACAGAATGTTGATTGTGCTTCCTCCATCAACTAGCACACTAGAAAACTTGCATGAAAATCTTGGTCCTGCGACTAGAGCGTCCACCACCAGCGGATAGTTGCCTGGATTCGGCAAAATGGTGGGATGATCTGCTCTGTCCCAGGATATCGGACACTCGGACCAGTGCATGAATTGGGGAATTGGCGGCATAGTGGCATTAACTTCTTGGGCTCGGGCTCTCCGACTGCCCTTGTGTCGGGACCCGGGGTTAGCGTATGCAAGTACAGTTAAGACATAGTCATATGGAGAGCCGAGAACCGCACCCACTTGTCTAAGCAGACAAGCCCAAGCACTGAACATTCTCGGAAAGCATCGTACGTGAGGGGCATCCCATCCAGGCCGGATGATCAACTGAGATGGGTCCTCATCGTCCGCACACAAGTCAAATGATATGGGTGGTGAACTCCCATATTCAAAGACAAGTCGCCTCAACCATACTACCGACTATCTCAAAACTCTTACATAGACTTACTCCAGCCCGATCACTTAGTCGGGGTCTAGGGTGGGCTCGATCATACCAAAAACTGTGCACGAGACGGAGTCTCGAGCAATCGCATCGCGATGCCCCAAGCTGCGCACATCTAAGGGCCACTTGGTGTATGAAAGACCGCCAGCCAGAACACAACTAAGGTCTCGAAAACCCATACAAAGACATGCATGTTATAACATACACGCAGCACACATGCCTTGTATGAACAGTAGGTATCATTGCAATTCTCTACAAAGTGTACATTTTATTTATAACTCTTATAGAGTGCACACAGAGATCACATACATGTGATCCAACATTACAACACAAGCGGAAGCAAATTATGTCTGAGTACAGACAAGTTTAACAAATGGCTTAAGAAGCCTTATTTAAACACAAAGCCCTCCACGAGGGAACTAGTCGTCTGACTGGGACTAGACTAGTTGGTCTTCAGTCGTCCAGCTCGATGAAGAAGCCACCTTCGGGGTCAGTGGAATCATCTAAAACATAGATTAAGCAAACGTGAGTACAAAGGCGTACTCAACAAGACTTACATAGGAGCTATACTACTCATTCACATGTATCAAGGTAAAGGGAGGTGGGGTTCACTTGCAGAAGTGCCAGCTTTGACTTGGCTAACCCTGAACTACGAGTACCAGATTTTGAGGTAAGAAGCGTACACGAGTCCACTACTTTCTCCAATAAATACACCACTATGGTGCCTTCCTCGACTTCCCCACGAGGAAGCACGCCATAGCACTCACACTTATCTTGGTGTGTTTTAGAAGTATCTGGTTCAAGTTATCTAATAATCAAGCTAAGCTTTCCAAGTAGTCCATAACCGCGAACGCGGCTATTCGAATAGTTTTGTTAACCTTGCAAGGGTGTACCGCTACACACACATGATCATCATTTACCGCCTTTGTACTCGACACCGTTCAAGAAGTGTCGGCGAGGATGCTCACCACAAATGTTACCTCATAGCCGATCTAGTCCGAGAAAGCCGCCTACTTGGGTTGGTTACCACAATCGTGAACCCGGCCGGTTTACCGAAGTGGACCCAAGTGATGTGTGCGTGGTGCATAAGCCCGTCTCGGATGAGCCATTCTCTCACTTAGCAACCAGGCCACAGACCTACCAGAACTCCGAACTATTGCGACATCTGGATATCGAAAGGGATGAGTTAGTAAGTTGAGAGGGGTCAGTGAGCCCAATGTGTGGTTGTACTCTTCATCTTGGATCACCACACAAGAACTCGTACTAGGGCGGTGTTCAACGAGACAACCCACTGTGTACTCCTACACAGCCTCTCATCGTTCACCTTGTATTAGGGTCGATTCACCAACACTTTTCTACCAACATCAACGTGATCATTCCCATCCCGACTCACATCACAGTCACAACATGGTATCATACTAAGCATGCAATAAGCAGTAACATTGCAGGGGCCACATGATATCAAACAACTCCTACAGTTGCTAGGATTGTGGTTTGCTTACTACTGTGACAAAAGATAGGTCATGCAAAGGAATGGGTTCATCTATGCGGTAGAAACGAAGCATGGTGATCATCCTAAACAATGCATAAGCGAGACATGAGAGGGAAGTGGGATTTTATCGACATGATCAATAGGGGTTTGCTTGCCTTGCTGACGAGGTTCGGGTTCGGGGTCTTCAACGAAGGGGGTAACCTCCTGCTCCGGTTCCACCTCTACTCGACAAACAAAGCACGAAGTAGCAATCAATATGAATGCAATTCTCAAGCACATGAATGAATGTTGAAACTTGAAGTATAAGTTTTGATGTGTGAGGCAATTCCATTTAAGTGGAGTATATTGCATTTGAAATGCAAATTCAAAATCCACATTTGAATTCAACTTAGCCAAGTTGTATGTGACATGGTTTGATCATTTTGAATCATCTTCACTTGTATAAGATGTGCTTCTGATGTAAGGTTGAAGTATATCATAATTCCATGGTCCAAGTAGCAAAATCATTTGGTTTGAATTTGAATTAATTTCAAATAAAGCAAATGACACATGCCACTGGTCCCATTTTAAAATCAACTTTGGAAAGATAATTTTCTCCTGATCATTTTTCATATATTATTTGTCCAATTTGGAGTTAATATGAATTTTCTATGAATTTCCAAAGTTTGGGGTATTTTCTGGAATTTCTGGAATTATTTAAATTAGAAAAGCTTTATTGCGCCAGCACTGCATCAGCATGACGTCAGGGGGGTTTTGACCCCGGTCAAACTGACCAGTGGGCCAGGGCTGTCAGCCTCTCATCTAATTTCCCTGTTAGATTAATCTAACAGAGAGGATTAGGGGGGGCTGGGCCCACCTGTAAGTGACCCAGGGGGTTGGATTAGGGGCTAATCACCCCGGCCACGTCAGGCTTGCCGGCGGCTAGCCGTTGGTGGCCACCCAAACGGCGGCGCTGCACGGGGAGAGGGCTCCCGTGGTCCAAATCACGCGCTTCGACCACTGAGACGAAGCTCTCGGTGTCGCGCGTCGATTGAGACCGAAAGGGGAGGTGGGGAGGCCCTGTAGGCATGCCGGCGTCGAGCTTTGGCGGCGGCGGTGCTACTGGCTAGAGGCTGAATTCGATACGGAGCTCCAAATGGCGCGTGGTTGGGTGCGTTCGAAGCAACGGAGCACGGGGAATGCAAAGGACAAGGTAGCGGGGTCAATGGCTTAACGGTTGCTCGCCGACGACGAGCACGGCGGCTCGGTACTCCGGCGTCCATGGCAGTACGAGACAGAGGAGGACAAGGAAGCCGTGGCTGGAGGGGAAAAGCTCACCAGACGCTGGTGAACACGTTGGAGCAGGCGTCGGAGGCTGGGAAGTTACGGCGGCGGCGAATCGATCCACTTGAGCTCCGGCGGCCGGCGACGATCCGATGAAGCTGGCGTCCCCCCTAGTCCAAATTGGAGCTCCTTCTTCTGCTAGTCGACGGAGTCGAGGATGGCGAACACACTGGACAGCTCGGCTGGGTTCCTCGGCGTCGATGGCCACGCGGAAGCGCTGCGGTGTTCCGGCGAGTCTTCGGGTGGCGACGGAAACGAGCACGGGAGGAGGAGGAGGAGGTTCTGGAGGGAGGGAGAAAGATCGGGACGTCTCCCAGACGTCTCCAGCGAGGAGATAGGGCTCGGGGCAGGCAGGCAGCTGCCTGTCGTGCCCACGGCGGTCGCCGGCGAGGTGCCTGCCTGCCTGGAGGGGAAGAAGACGCATGTACCCCCTCCAGGTGGGCTGGGCCGGTTGAGGTGAGTGGACCTCGCCCATGGGCGACAGGTAAGTTCTTTTCCTTTTTCTGTTTAATCTTTCCTTTCTGTTTTTCTGTATATTTGTTTTGACTTTGGTAAAATACCAAATCATTTTATTAAATGCTGAAAACTTTTATGTGGCCTCATAATAATATAAACTAGCCACTCATAAACTTTCAACATTTTTAAAATTCAAATGATTTGAATTTTAAATCAAAAAGGGGTATTTCTTTAATTCCAAGGTACTGTTTGAATATTTGAAAAATCTATGAGCATGGGGTGGGTCCCACATCACTTGATATGTGATCACACTCATTTATAAGACTTTTCAAAACTCTAACATTTTATTTTGGAAAAGATTTTTATCTGGCCTTTTGAATTAATTCATCTGGGGGGTGTTCCTTCTCCCATTTTGATTTTGAATTTGATTTCCAAGATTTATTTTTGAAATTTTGACATGATGCAAGGTTACTTTGATCCTAGCACATTACCTAACAGAGGGTTCTGACAACTCGCCCCCACTCAACAGAATCTCGTCCCGAGATTCAGAAGTCTGCGGGAGGAAGGTGGGGTATTCGGCACTGAGACGGTCTTCTCTTTCCCACGTAGCTTCTCTTTCGGAGTGGTGTGACCATTGCACTTTCAGAAACCTAATCTTCTGACGACGAGTGACACGCTCTGCGGAATCAAGAATACGAACGGGGTATTCTCGATAAGAAAGGTCATCTTGGAGATCAAGCGTTTCATGGTCGACTTCGCGGATGGGGTCCTTGAAGCAACGCCTGAGTTGGGACACATGGAATACATCATGTACTCGGGAGAGGTGCGGCGGTAGTTTAAGTTGGTAGGCAACTTCTCCACGTTTAGCAATAATGCGGAAAGGTCCGATGTAACGTGGGGCCAACTTGCCTTTGATACCGAAACGTTGGGTTCCCTTCAGAGGAGTAACCCGAAGGTAAGCCTTCTCATCCAGATTGTAGCTCTCTTGCCTATGATGACGATCATAGTAGCTTTTCTGACGAGACTGGGCTGCTTTCAATTGATCACGAACAATGCGAACTTGCTCTTCTGCTTCCTTGATCATATCCGGTCCAAAGAATTGTCTTTCACCGGTTTCAGACCAGTTTAGTGGTGTTCAACATCGTCGTCCATAAAGGAGTTCAAAATGAGCCATGTTCAGACTAGATTGAAAACTATTGTTATAAGAAAATTCGGCAAATGGAAGAGAATTCTCCCAATTCTTTCCGAATGAGATAACACAAGCTCTGAGCATGTCTTCAAGAATTTGGTTAACCCTTTCCACTTGACCGCTAGACTGAGGATGGAAAGCTGTACTAAAGGAGAGATGAGTTCCCATGGCATTCTGAAAGCTTCCCCAAAATCTAGAGGTAAAAAGGCTACCACGATCAGAATTGATTTCCAAAGGAACACCGTGAAGGGATACAATTCTAGAGATATACAAGTCTGCTAACTGGCTACCAGTTCTAGACTCGCGAACTGGAAGGAAGTGAGCAACTTTGGAAAGCCTATCTATGACAACAAAGATGGCATTGTTTCCTTTCTGGGTTCTTGGAAAGCCGGTGATGAAGTCCATACCGACTTTGTCCCATTTCCACTCGGGAATAGACAAAGGTTGATGTGTACCAGCAGGTCTTTGATGTTCTTCCTTAATGCGACGACAAACATCACATTCGGCAACAAATTGAGCAATGCCTCTCTTCATCCTAGTCCACCAAAATATCTGGCGTAGATCTCGGTACATTTTTGTGCTACCGGGATGAATTGAGAGGGGTGTGTCATGGGCTTCCTTGAGAATGAGTTGCCTTAGTTCCTTATTCTTAGGTACTACCAAACGATTGCCAAAGAATACCGTTCCTTTACTATCTGTGGAGAAACATTTAGCAACTCCGCTAGCAATGTTCTCCTTGATCCGGCGAACACCTCGTGCACGCCTTTGGGAAACTATGATTTGATCCTCAAGAGTTGGTTTCGCCACCAAGGTAGAAAGATAGCCATGAGGAACAATCTCAAGATTGAGCTTGCGAAAGTCCTCATGAAGATGTGGTTGATACTGCTGTAACATGAGGTTGTTACAGTACGACTTACGACTTAGTGCATCAGCCATGACATTGGCTTTGCCTGGGGTGTAAGAAATTACTACGTCGTAATCTTTTATCAACTCAATCCAGCGTCTTTGCCTGAGATTAAGATCTGGCTGGGTGAAAATGTATTTGAGGCTTTGGTGGTCGGAATAGATCTCGCAACGGTTACCAAGGAGGTAATGTCGCCAAGTTGCTAGGGCATGAACTACGGCAGCGAGTTCAAGGTCATGGGTAGGATAGTTCTCTTCATGTGGCCGCAACTGGCGTGAAGCATAGGCTACCACATGTCGATCTTGCAGAAGTATGCATCCCAACCCTTGCCGTGATGCGTCACAATAGATCTCGAAATCCTTTTTGGTATCTGGAGGTGCAAGTACGGGTGCAGAAGTCAATCTTCTTTTTAGTTCTTGAAAGCTTTCCTCGCACTTGGAAGTCCATAAGAATTTCTTATCTTTCTTGAGGAGTTCAGTTAGAGGCTTTGCAACTTTAGAAAAGTTCTCGACGAAGCGACGGAAATAGCTGGCTAGGCCAAGAAAACTCCTAACTTGCTTAACCGATTCAGGTGGAGTCCAGTCAAGGACGGCCTGAACTCTCTTGGGATTCACAGCAATGCCTTTTGCAGAAATCACGTGGCCTAAGTAGGTCACTTCTGGTAGCCAAAATTCACACTTGGAAAATTTAGCATACAGGCGATGCTCTCTAAGTTTCATCAATACCAGCCTTAAGTGTTCGGCATGTTCTTCTTCGTTCTTCGAGTATATAAGGATGTCATCGAGGTAAACCACGACGAACTGGTCCAAATACTCCATGAAGATCGAATTCATCATGCGTGAGAAAGTGGCGGGGGCATTGGTTAAACCAAAGGACATGACGGTGTACTCGTAAAGACCATAACGAGTAGTAAAAGCCGTTTTGGGAATGTCCTCGTTTCGGATTTTGATTTGATGATAACCTAATCTCAAATCCATCTTGGAGAAGACAGAGGATCCTGCAAGTTGATCATAAAGATCATTGATCCTGGGCAGTGAGTACTTGTTCTTTATCGTCGCTAAATTTAGCGGGCGATAGTCTACGCACATCCTTTCTGTTCCATCTTTCTTCGTTACAAACAGAACAGGGCAACCCCATGGCGATGAGCTAGGGCGGATGAAGCCTTTCTCCAACAAAGCTTCCAGTTGGGTTTTAAGCTCAGCTAACTCACGTGGGGCCATTTTGTATGGGCGTCTAGAAATTGGTGCGGTTCCTGGGGCAAGATCCACTATAAACTCTACACATCTGTCGGGTGGCATGCCCGGCAGCTCTTCAGGAAAGACATCCGGGAAGTCACGAACCACCGGAATATCTTCAAGTTTGGGAAGGGGAAGTACATTCAAAGAATGCACTTGGATTCTTGTTCTGGGTGAGGTGTAGTTGACCGTTTTGCCTGAAGGGTGGGTGAGTTTCACGGATTTGCCTCTGCAATCCAGGTAGGCATTCTGTCTTGATAGCCAATCCATGCCAAGGATGACATCAATGTCTGAAGACTTGAGGGCTATGAGTGAAGCAAGGAATACTAAACCCTCAATTGCAATTTGATTACCATGGCTTACTCTATTAGTTTGCCATCTTGACCCTGGAGTTTGAATAATCATTGGGGTGGATAATTCAACAAAGGACAACTCATGACGAAGTGCATAACTTTCCGACATGAATGAATGAGATGCTCCTGGGTCGAAAAGAACGGAAGTAGGAACATAATTGACTGGGAGCGTACCAAGAATGACGTCAGTGGTGTCGTCAGTCTCTTCAGCGGCAATCTGGTTCACACGTCCACGAGTGGCGGGAGGAGTGGGTTTGGCGGTGTAGACCTTCTGGGGTGGCTTGCCACGACCATTGTTGTTGTTGTTGCCTCCGGCACGTGGTGGAGCATTCTGGTGTTGCAGCTGGTTCTGGGGACACTCACGAGAATAGTGGCCTGCCTGACCACACTTGTAACAGGCTCCGAAAACAGTGCGTGGAGCTGGGTTGTTTGGTGGAGCTGGGTGGAACTGGGTGGGTGGACGAGGCGTCACATAGGATGGCCTCGGGGGGTTGTTCTGGCGGAACATGCTGTTGGGGATCCAGATCTTGCGCTTCTGGGAGCTAGAACTGGATGAACCATCATCTCTGGGGTGTTTGCGAAAGTCGTTGGGGGTGTTCATGTCCTCGGCCTTGATGGCCTTGTTGACAAGGACCTGGAAGGTGGCAAAGTCATGAAGATTGAGCTCACGACGAAGTCCGGTGTTGAGGCCACGACGGAACCTCTCTTGTTTCTTGGAGTCGGTGGAGACTTCTTTGGTAGCATAACGAGCAAGTCGGTTGAACTCACGACTGAACTCGTCAACTGTTCTTCTGCCTTGGGTGAGGTTGCAGAACTCCTCACGCTTGCGGTCCATGAGACCTTTGGGAATGTGGTGCTCGCGGAAGGACGTGCAGAATTCCTCCCAAGACGCAGGTGGTCCATCGGGACGCATATTCAGAAAGTTCTCCCACCAAGAACTAGCTGCACCTTCGAGGTGATAGGAGGCATAGCTGACCTTGTCGCCAGTTGCAACACGGCCTGCTTGGAGATTCCTTTCGATGCTGCGAAGCCAGTCATCGGCGTCAAGGGGCTCGGTGGAGTAACGGAAAACCGGGGGATGAAGTCGGATGAAGTCGTTCAGGGACACCAACTCATTGCGCTGCTGAGTGGTGTTGCGTGCAATGAATTCCAACAGATGGTGAGAGTCTCGGCGGTTCCTCTCCACTTCCATCAGAACTTGTGCCATCGTGGGTGGGGGTGGAAGGTTGTCTTCCTCCTGGTTGTTCCCACGACCTTGGTTACGACCAATCTAGCCACGGGTTCCTTGAGACATCCTGAAGGTGAAAACCAAAGTCAAACAGAGTTGATTGGAAGAGTCTAAACAAGGTATTGAAGTACTGGAAGGATTACAGAGCAAAGGAAGTAATCATCTTGACAACATGGTGATAAAGCATACAAGCCATATATTCACAAGCTGTCATACAAACCATACATCGTTTTAGTACAAGCACCAAGCTAATACAAACGTGATGAAGATGATACATCCTTCAGAGGCACTCTGACTTCCTATACATTATTTATCTAAGCCTCTGGAACTTAGACACCTTGCTTACAATATACTAAGATACTACTACATCATCACTAAGTAAGACCACAGGCGGTCTCACTCATCTCCATCTCCATAGTAGTCCTCGTAAAAGTTACCCGCGTATCCCGGTAGCTGGAGGTGACCATCGGAAAACACGGAGGCTTGTGGACCCTGATATCCATTTGGGCAAGGATGGGGCCTAGGTCCAGTGTAGGGTGGAAGCAAAGGACCACGGGGTGGAAAAATGCCTCCAATCTCGGGCCAAGCAACTCAAGAAGGCATCTGGGTCCGTACTGGATAGAACGCATCATGCTCAACTGATCCCACTCTCACAAAGGGAGCCAAAAGTGTCAGTGCTCGATACAGACGAACACGGGTGGCGTGGAGCTCAAAACGGAGAGCGCGTGCATCACGATCTCTGTCACTAGCAACCCTAGCAGTCACCTGGAGTGCTGGATCCTCTGCAGAGTGGTCTGAGTAGAGTCCGGTGTAATATCCCTCTTCTCTTGGAAGTGCAGCAGGGATATAGCGGAAAGAAGTCTCTCTCAGCAAAGTGTGCTCCTCTCTCAGCAGTGTCATACATGAGTATGCAGCATCCTGCACAGTCATTTTCTCGGTAACGCCAATGGCATGTCCAAAGTGGATAGGCTGGGTGACTCCAACGTGGTGCGGGTAGATCCGGACAATGCAGTGGAACTGCGTCTGGTTGAAGTCGTGGAACTGCTCCTCGACGGTGTACTCAGGGTACCACCGATATCCCACATAGGACATCATCTCGATCAACGTGGCGGGATGGCCACGCACACCGAGGCACCTGGTCAAACGAACAATCTGCCGAGGGGGAAGATCTGCCATCTGAAACAGAAAGGAGTTTGCAAATGCATCAGATTATGAGATAAACCTGGAATGACTCGGACAGCATAACGGCTGTAATTGCAAGAAAAAGACAATTTCTTACATGGAAACAGCACTTACATACGATGTAACAAAACAGGGAGCATAACCACTCTAGCAAACCGATCACAACTTTCCTACGGCTATGAGGAAGCAAACAACGAGATGTTCTAATCAGACAGAGGAGAGCCTAGTCCTATCTTCCCGGAGAATAAGATGAGGGTGACTCAGAACTCAGAACGAAGGGGGTAAGGAGAAAAAAGAAGTCTTACGTTGTTCCCTTATATACCCAGAGTAACTATATAACTATAGCAAGCTAGACTCAACTTCGGCCAAGGCTACTAGTCCTATAGTCAGTCCTGCTCTGATACCAAGTCTGTCGGGACCCGGGGTTAGCGTATGCAAGTACAGTTAAGACATAGTCATATGGAGAGCCGAGAACCGCACCCACTTGTCTAAGCAGACAAGGCCAAGCACTGAACATTCTCGGAAAGCATCGTACGTGAGGGGCATCCCATCCAGGCCGGATGATCAACTGAGATGGGTCCTCATCGTCCGCACACAAGTCAAATGATATGGGTGGTGAACTCCCATATTCAAAGACAAGTCGCCTCAACCATACTACCGACTATCTCAAAACTCTTACATAGACTTACTCCAGCCCGATCACTTAGTCGGGGTCTAGGGCGGGCTCGATCATACCACAAAGTGTGCACGAGACGGAGTCTCGAGCAATCGCATCGCGATGCCCCAAGCTGCGCACATCTAAGGGCCACTTGGTGTATGAAAGACCGCCAGCCAGAACACAACTAAGGTCTCGAAAACCCATACAAAGACATGCATGTTATAAACATACACGCAGCACACATGCCTTGTATGAACAGTAGGTACCATTGCAATTCTCTACAAAGTGTACATTTTATTTATAACTCTTATAGAGTGCACACAGAGATCACATACATGTGATCCAACATTACAACACAGGCGGAAGCAAATTATGTCTGAGTACAGACAAGTTTAACAAATGGCTTAAGAAGCCTTATGTAACAGCCCACATATAATAAGTGCAATCACCATGTATTTTATCTTTCTCTGCTGGACTTGTAACTTGGCATGGTGGAAGTTTACATCTTTTCATGTGGTGATTCAAATTAGCATGGAGATTGGAGTCATTTTGGATTGGTTTCTTTTGCATGCAAAGTGGCTCAAGAAGGGCAGTCATGGAATTTTCCTTGCCACATGCTCACTTCACTTGACCCCAAACTTGGCCTAGCCATTTCATTTGACATGGCAAGGATTTTAAAACCCTCAGAGCATTTTTGCCACCAACAAAAACAGTAGCCCTAGTTCAAAGTGTTTTGAATTCAAAACAGGGCCACAATTTTTGTTGTTGCCAAAATTGGTCAAACCACTTTTGAAAAATCCAGAAAAATGCAAGGATTAAGAATTTCAAACTCATGGAATTTTGAACCTCTTATTTTTCTCTCAAAAACTCTTCAAAGTCCTTTTCTATTTAATTTTAAATAGAAAAGGTACTGTTTTGCTTGTGGAGATTTTTCCCTGCATGCAAAATTGATCAAATCAATTTTGTGAGGTCCAGTGAGATTCTAGGGTATTTTAAAAATTGTTGAATATATTTTTAATACCCTAGCCATTTTCTCTCTTTCTTTTTCTTGCTCCAGCCTTTTTCTTTTTTCCAGAGGGCCTCTTCTCTCTCTCTTCTGGCTGGCAGGCCCATCCAGCTAGGGCCCAAGACCTCTCCCGCAGCCCAGCGAGGGCCTCCCAGCGAAGCGGTACGCGGGAGCCACCTGGAGCGTTGGATCCAAATCCAAGCGTCCTCCTCCGTCGTCTTTCCACGGTGGCGAGGTCCCCCCGGAGCTCCCTCTCACAGCGCCGGAGCGCATCGACGTCGACGTCGCCAGCGTGGCACGGGACGCCTCCCCCTTATAAGCTCGCCCAGATCGACGCCCCGGGAACCCTAGGTTCCGTTTTCCCCATCGGGCTGCGCCGCCGCCGCCTTGTTCGTCGCCACGACCAGCGTCGGCTCCGCCTGAGCAGGCCACTCCGGTGAGCGATTCCGGCGGCTCTCCTCCGTCTTCTTGACCGTGCGCTTGGTCATGCGCGTCTGGAGCCCTTCTGATCGTCCCCGCCCTTGCAGTTGCCGCCAAACGCCGAGGAGCGCCCCGTCGACGACAAGCGCCGCCGCGGAAGCTCTTCGTCCCCGACGACGAATCGCTCCTCTTCCTCCTCTACGGCTGGGCTGGGGTGCACTACGTGACCCACAAGGTGAGCCGCGCGTGTCCCTGCCTCCGCTCTAGCTCCTGTTCGTTGCGTCGCCGATGTCCAGTAGAAGCCGGCCGCCTCCGCCGCGAGTCCCAGTTCAATTCGTCGCCGCCGTGACCCGAGCGTGTCTTGGGGTGTTGCGTGCGTGTCCAGGGCAGGTCCAGAGCACGCCTGTGCCCGCAAAGGCCTTCCTTTTTCGGGTCCTGCATCGCCTTCGTGCCGCGCCTGAAGCCTGTGGTCTGCACCCGTCGCCGTCGTCAGGTTCAGAGACCTCCCTCGTCGCCGGTGTGCTTGTTTAGCTCGGTCACCTAGGGTGTAGTGCTTGCGTGATGTGCGGGCTCGAGGAAGGACACCTTAGCCGTGCCGTGGGTGGACTGCGCGCGAGTCCAGCGTCGCTTGAAGTTCGCCGTGCCGCCGGGGTTGCTCTGACAGAGGTGGTCGCCGCCCTCTGAACCCGAGAGCCTAGCATGGCGAGCACGAGGAGTTGCGAGGTGTGAGGGGGATGCAGAGGTAGAAGGCACGTCCAGCTTGCGATGCGAGGAAGCTGCAGTGCAAGAGATGGCCGGGATGACACGGTAGCCTCGCCGGAGTTTGTACGCGCGTCGGGTTCAGAGAAGGCCTGCCTTTGCTTCAGTTCAGGTGACAGTGGATGAACACATCACCTAGACCGCGTGCTGTATCTGGTCAGATAACGACTCGCAGCGCAGTGGTAGCGAGCGTGGAGACGAGCGTGAGGTCCAGGGTTCGAAACCCGTTCGACCCCCCCCCCTTTATTTTTGATTTTAAGTGACTGGCTGACATGCGGACCCCCCCTGGTCAGTGAGCCACCCGAGTGGGCTGAGCCCAAATGCGGGCCAGAGAGCTACATGGGCCGGTTTCGCTGAATCCAGCCCATGGAGCTAACCCAGTCCTTTTTTTTTCTTTCTTTTAATTTCTTTTCTTTTTCTTTATTTCTTTTCTGTTTAAATTCAAATTTGAATTTGATTCCAAATTCAAATCTGATTTTGGTCCAGTTTTCAAACAGGGGCATCCCTTATATCAATTTGGGGTAGTTTGAGCTACTGAATACAGTAGTGATACTCATTTTTGCATCTGACCCCTTCTAAGAATTGGAGTTGTGTCATTTTGCAAATAAACCCCCTGTTGCTTTTATTTAAATTTGGAAATTGGATCAACTTGCAAATTGCCCATATCATATATGATTTTTGGGTAGTTTTGCACTAGGAGTTGCATGGTGGTACTGTTTTCATCAGTTGAACCTTTGCAAAATTCATGAGGTGCAATTTTGCACTCAGCCCCCTGAACTTCAGTTGAATTTGCAACTGCTTCTGCAAATTCAAATGGAGGCATATTATATATGTTTTTGGGGTACTGTTCTGCAAGGAGTTCAGTAGTGATGTTATCTTGTTGTGTTGAGCATTTTCTTTTAGACAAGGTGTGATCACCTGGTCCGGAAGCTCAGGTCTGTCTGTCTACAACATCTCAGCTTCAGTGCATCTGAGATGGTGCTCATCTGATCTTGTCAAGGCAGTTCCATCCTATCCTTTCTTCAGGTCAGCCTTAACATATTCATATGCTATGTGGCTGACCTTCAACAATTGTTGCACCTTCTCCAGTGTCAATTTCACCGACACTACTTCGTCTCCGGAATCATTGTTTTACCTTCATGTTATTTTAAATTCTTGCAATGCTTATTGTTCGTGCCATGCTATCATGCTATTTACACCTAAGTTAAGGCTCAGACCAAAGCCATTACAACGTAAGTAAATTGCATATGGAAGTGATGACTTGTCGTCATCACCTTCATTTAAACTTGCCTAGACAGGGTCATATCATGTAAATAAAACTTGATCATGCCATCCTTGTTTGCGTTACTTCCGTTGCTTACTTGTGTGCCTTTTCCTGCCGGTACCTTACGTTAGCACCTGAGACCGCCGAGGAGGCTTACGTGGAGCTGTCCGACACCGAGCCCGAGGGTACCGTCAGTGCTGCTACGACTACCTTACCAGGCAAGGGGGAGATCTGTGTCATTACTTTATAACTTTCTGCTCATGCCTAGCTGTAGATCTAGAACGTTATTGCGTGATCCTATCTACATTATATGCCATGTCTAAACCCATACAGCCCTGATCCCCACATCCCAGCAACCCATTGTTCTGCTAAGTTACCGCTGCTCAGCCATTGCTTAGTATGGATAGAAAACTTGCTGCTTACCCTGTATACTTATGGTTGGGATATCATGCTATAAAAGAAGTTGGTTGATATTTATTCCTGTTAAATGATGTTAACTTATATTCGACGAAAGGTGGAAGGCTGGACTATTCCCGTCTGGTGCTTTGTTCCACTCGAGTCACCTAGGACCCGAGTTCCGGGTATTGGTTCTTTGATCGAGCGTGCCTAATCGTGTGTGGGGTTTTATGGGGCCCCCTTGTCTTACCTACCTAGCTTCGTACATTCTAGTGGTGGCCCGAGCTGATTTACATTTGCAATGTGTGCGTGCTGGTTGGATCCCCAGTTGTTTCCAAACCAAACCAGGGCCAGGAGGACATAGTTTCTTCGCTGGCCCACTTTGTCCGGCTGAGGACCCGGTCTCATAAGAGAACTAACCGGTTATCCAAACCTGCGACAGACGATAGAGACCAATTCGAGAGCGTGGCCAGCTTTTGAGTTGGGTGTCGACTCACCGGGGGCCACCCGGAGTTGTGCGTTGTTAGTTAGAGGGACTCTGACGTTCCGGAGTTTCAGGCGCTTACCTAGCCAAGTGGAAACCGGGCGTACATGCGACGTCTATAATGGACAGTTGGTACACCCCTACAGGGTAAATCTTTTCGAAAAGCCGTGTCCGCGGTTATGGACTACTTTGAGCCTACGTCCTGTTCATAGAATAACGTCAATGTTAATTATGCTATAAAACTTGACAAACCGTGTGCGTGCCTTGGTTTTCTTTCTCCGTCCAGGGGGACCGAGAGAGAAACGAGGTTGTGTTATGTTTGCGTAAGTAGGTGGATAGCTGACTTACGACACGCTGTCAACCTAACTTCTTGGATCTCATCTTTATTCTAGTAGATCGTGTAGCCACCATATATGCTAGTACGGCTGCAAACTGTCTATATCTTTACCTTCCCTGTAGCGTTAGTTTCCGTAATGATATGTTCTCACCCCCGTTTACTTTTCCGCTTTTACCGCTTTGCCTGATCGGCCGCTGCAGTAGACTACTTCTTCGACCCCAGCACTGGACGATACTTCGTGGACGTGCCCCCGGAGGATGACGACGAGTACGACTACTCCGACCAGTAGGATCCTTAGTTGGGCTCAGACGTTCCTGTGGGTGGATTTATGTGTAGCCCTCTCTAGGGCAATTTGGATCTTGACCGTACCCGGTCCACACTTTGCTTCCGCTTGATGTATTGGTGAGATGTACTCATGATATTCATGTAATTCTGAACAGTGGCGTTGTATGCCCTGCTCTATTATCTCTATATATGTATTTCTTTGCTTGTAGAGTTATGTTTTTATACCTGTTGTCGAGAATCCGGCAGCGACATGAGTGCGAGTGTCGTGCGCCGGTGGCGTTTGATGCGCTTCTAACTCCTACCGGACGCGAAAGCGACTGGTGAGAGTTAGTACCGCATCAGGGGCCTTACAACTTGGTATCAGAGCAGGACTGACTGTAGGACCCTTTACTGGCCAAAGTTGAGTCTAGAAACTATTTTGGTAGTTATATAGGAAAAAAAATTCGGAGAGTAGGACCTCTTTCTGTTTTCTCCTTATCCCACCCTCCCACCCCTTTTTCCGTGAGGAAGTGAAACGATGTTTTGTCTCTACAACTTATCCCCTTTCAAAAACAATCTAGGTTCTCGTTTACATGAGACTCCGATTCCTCTATAATGTTTTGCTAGCGACGAGATGTGTTGGCGTCTTTGAGACCACTGAGCCGCCACTTGGGGTTGACTGCTCTACCTCGCTTACGGTGTACCCCAGGTGAACCGTCCATACAGGATTGGCGGGCATCATATGGTAATATGGATGTGGTGTCTTTCCCCTATGGACGACCGTGATGGCGGGCCGCTCAGGGCAGATGTCTCATTGTGCAGGTTTCCAACCGCTCGTATATATATTGTTGTGTGCTCGCTAGCACATTATTATATTGGATTCGGATGTTCTTGGTTTGGGAATTCCAGTAGCACCTAGTTATCGACTTTCTGGGTTAACCTTGGTGGAATTTCAGCCTTCGGCTTTCTCATACCTCATGAGGAAGTTTTGTTGTCAATTTTGCTTTAACTCTGGTTACTTCAATGATTCGTTCATGTTCTCATAAGTGTTCCTGTATACAGGATGCCAAGAGCGAACATGCCGCCGCCAGAGAACCCTATCCTTGGGGAGGCTGTAGCTGCAGTGGCTCAGGGCACAGCTGCGATCCTTCAGATGCTGCAGAACCAGGGTGCTCAGAGGAATGATCGTCCGCAGCACACCACACTGCAGCAGTTTCTTGCGATCAGCCCCCCCAGGTTTTCCGAGGCTCGAGACCCGCTGGAGGCGGATGACTGGATTGCAGAGATCAAGAAGCACTTCAAGGCCAACTCCGTCAGACCCGTCGACTACGTCACCTTCGCCTCCTTCCAGCTCCAGGGTGCTGCAGGCAGTTGGTTCTCGACGTACAAGGAGAACAAAGGTGAGACGGAGATCACGTGGGATGACTTCGTCAAGGATTTCAGAGCTGCTCATATTCCCAGTGGTCTGATAGAGAGGAAGCGCGAGGAGTTCTTAGCTCTGAGGCAGGGGGACAGGTCTGTGCAGGAGTATAACCTGGCCTTCGTCAGGCTTGCCAGGTACGCTCCAGAGGAGGTCTCGTCAGAGGCCAAGCGCATTGCCAGGTTCCGCGGTGGTCTTGCCCCGGACATCAAGTATGCGCTCACCTTGTCCACGCCGAGCCTGTTCTCAGAGTTCGTCGACCAGGCTATCAGACAGGAGTCAGCTGAGGCAGAGCGTTCCGCAGAGAAAAGGAAGCAGAGAGAGCACAGTTCAGCAGTGATGATCCACAAGAAGGCCAAGTCCTGGGTTGCAGATCCACAGCCTCAGCCGCAGCGTCAGCAGTTCCAGCAGAGGGGGGCAGTTGTCCGCACTTTTGCCCGCCCTCCCGTCCCAGTGCAGCACGGACCTCGCTCTACTCCACCACACGCGAGGCCGCCTGCTCCACAGGGCCAGCCCAGGCCAGAGGTCACGTGCTTCAAGTGTGGCAAGCCGGGCCACAAGTCTCCGCAGTGCACCGACCCTCGTTACGCCAGGCTGCCTCCGCCCCCACCTCGCTCTACTCCGAGCAACGCGATGGTGCGGGCCCAGCCACGAGCAGTCAGGGTGAACAACGTGACTGTGTCAGAGGCTCAGCAGTCGTTCGAGATTATGCTTGGTAGGTTACTTGTGTGTTCAGTTCCAGCGACAGTTTTGTTTGATTCCGGAGCTTCCCATTCCTTCATATCCAACGCTTTTGCGATGTCACTTGACCTTCCAAGAGAGCAATTGCGTAGACCACTCTCAGTTTGTTCTCCGGGCTCTAGAATGGAGTCTTCCAGAGCTGTTCCAGATGTTGACATCAGTATTCACGGTGCTACCTTTTCGGCCTCCCTAATTGTCTTGCCCCGTTCAGACATTGATGTCATCTTGGGCATGGACTGGCTTGTCAAGTACAAGGCCAAGATTGATTGCCCGTCCAAGACCGTGTTGCTGACGCACGATTCAGGCACAGAGATTTGGTACACTTGTAGCTCGACAGTGGGATCAGCACAGTTGTACGCTCTGAACGCTGGAGTTGCTCCATTGATCGAGGAGGTCAGAGTTGTTCGAGAGTTCGCAGATGTCTTTCCAGAGGAGTTGCCAGGTATTCCACCCGTGCGTGCTATTGAGTTCGTGATCGAGCTAGAACCTGGTACACAGCCGATATCTCGGCAGCCTTACAAGATGTGTCCGGAAGAGCTGATTGAGTTGAAAGAGCCGTTGGTGAAGCTTGAGAAGGATGGGCTCATTCGTCCGAGCACTTCCCCTTGGGGTGCCCCGTGTCTTTTTGTGAAGAAGAAAGATGGTACTAGTCGGTTGGTTCAAGACTACCGTGGTATCAACAAGAAGACGATCAAAAACAAATACCCTTTGCCCAACATAAATGACTTGTTTGAACAGTTGCATGGCGCAAAGGTGTTTTCAAAGCTTGATCTAAAGATGGGGTACCACCAGATTCGTGTCCGTGAGGAGGACATCCCCAAGACAGCTTTCCGCACTCGATATGGCCTGTACGAGTTTACGGTCATGACGTTTGGCTTTTCAAACGCTCCTCCAACGTTCATGAGGGCCATGAACTATCTCTTCCAAGAGTGGCTAGACGTGTTCGTACTCCTCTACCTCGACGACATCCTTGTCTTTTCTAAGTCAGAGGCTGAGCATGAGGAGCATCTCAGATTGGTGTTGCAGAAGTTGAGAGATCACCAGTTTTATGCCAAGTTTTCCAAGTGTGAATTCTGGATGAACAAGGTCAACTTTCTTGGCCATGTCATTTCCTCAGAAGGCATTGCTGTTGACCCAGACAGAGTCCGGACGATTCAAGATTGGACTCCGCCGAAAAATGTCAAGCAGTTGAGGAGCTTTCTCGGACTTGCCAGCTATTGCAGGAAGTTTGTCGAGAATTTCTCCAAGATAGCAAAGCCGATGACCGAGCTGTTGTGCAAGGGCAAGAAATACGTTTGGTCACAGGCTTGCCAGACAGCTTTTGATGAGTTGAAGATAAGACTGACCACAGCTCCGATCCTTACGCCGCCGGATGAGTCACAACCGTTTCGGGTGTTCTATGATGCCTCGTTGAATGGCCTTGGCGGAGTATTGATGCAGGGAAAGAGTATTGTGGCGTACACCTCCAGACAATTGAAGCAGGCTGAGAGGAACTATCCGACCCACGATCTTGAGCTGGCTGCAGTGATTCATGCGTTGGTTACTTGGCGACACCTCCTCCTAGGGAGGAAGGTTGATGTGTTCACCGATCACAAAAGCTTAAAGTACTTGTTCACGCAGCCTAACCTGAACTTGAGGCAAAGGAGGTGGCTCGAGACTATTACTGAGTACTCTGTGGATATTCAGTATACGCCTGGCAAGGCGAATGTCATAGCTGATGCGTTGAGCCGCAAGGGTGATTGCAACAGTATTCAGGTGCACAAGATACACCCAGATTTATGTGAGGCCTTTCGAAGGCTCAATCTTGAGCTAGTTCCAGCAGGCTATCTAGCCAACCTTGTGGTAGAGCCCACTATTCGTGAGAAGATTCGTGAAGCTCAGTCCGGTAGCTTGATGATTCAGAAAGTCAAGCAGGGTGTTGCCACCTCAGTTCCAAAGTACGGTTGCTATTCAGTGCATAATGACGGCACCGTGATGTTCGAAGAGAGAGTTGTTGTTCCCAAAGAAGGAGGTCTCAGAGAGGTCATTTTGAGAGAAGCCCATGACTCAAAGCTGTCTATCC